>CM056790.1:10000000-20000000 GCA_029852875.1 Mythimna loreyi
ATAGTACCTATTGCAGAAGGTTCGATTTTATAAATAGTTTGTATATTGAAACTAAGGCGCGGCCATCAAAACTGTTTCCATTTATAGAATTACGAAACAAATAATCAACCTTTGCAGTACTAAGTTTATGGTAGGAAATTGCATAATAAGTTAATATAGCGACTTATCATATCATCGGATTGTCTAATGATAAGATAAACTCATTTGTCACGCATTTAACCTTCGCTGACGACAAATAAATGGTTGTAATGTTATTTTTTCCAGCGGTTTCAGTTTCGTCGCACCCTGCTTACTCAACGATGATAGTAATAAAACGGTTACTAATCAAAATCAGAACCATGTGGCCACGAACAATAAGACGTCTACTGAAGAGTTTTGGTCTGGATTTGTCAATAGAAATAATTTCTTTGATGAATACAGGTAGGCTATGATGAAGTATTTTCTTACACAGGCTCTATCACAAGAAGAAGACATGCAGCACAGATTTTAAATAAATCGGTATAAAGGCAGTAGAATTGTCATAATGTTCTGTGGGTATCGAATGACGGAAGATTTATGTTACACCCTAATATGATACACCATTTTGACATATTAACTTCAACTGGGCTCAAATCCAGAAATCAAGTTGATATCTACTAAAAAAATCCTGACCACAACACTTAGGTATTAAAACCAAAACCGTATCCTAAGAGTTTGCGTAACTAAAGCTCTGATTAACAGAAAGATAAGTTCAGATTTTTTTTTCAATATGTAGTTAACTAAAAGCTGGTTTTTCCAATGCCAGATAACTCCACCCTTAGAATGATTTAACCGAAATAAACGTCAATTTTAGTCCACGGAAAAAGTTATACGAAATTGAAACACCAACTTTATAGATGTAACCATTTCAGGTTAATGGGAGAGCTAGGAACTGGTTCGTTTTCAGTCGTCCGCCTCTGTGAACACAAAACCTCAAGGGTGCAGTATGCTGTTAAGATTATGGATAAATTGCAGTATGATCCTCGTGAAGAAATTGAAATACTTTTGAGGTACGTAATAATATAGAATAAAATAGGGTAAGAACCTAATAACTATAATAACGTAAACATAATAACTGAACAAGGTCACATGAAGTATTCGTTCCATTACAAGATAAAGGGTTCTTTTGCGGAAAATAACATATTTTTTTTACGCCACTTAAAGTTTCAATTAAATAACATTCTCTTTCCTTAAAGTCTCAAGCCATCGCATTTCGCACATCTATTGTCTTTCTATTGTGTCTTTAATGACGGTATTCAAAGAATTAACATACTGTTTAGTGATAACATAAGACCTAATGACCTGGGACCTAGAACTTTAGAAGCGTTAGAAGTCCGAAGCCATACAAAGATTCGATATCAGGTCAATGTGCAAACATAGTAATCAATGAGGAGACATGTACATATTTGTGTTGTAGTGAGTGACAAATAGGTCTTTGATCTATGTATGACTAACTGGGCTCTGAAACATTGAATTTGGTCGGACAAGGCGCATAACAAGGCCAAAACGTTAATACCTGCTTTAGTTTAACCTTTATGCTACTACCTTTATCTCGTTAGAAGCGTTAGTTTAGTAAATTCACAATTTGCAAGTTATATCATAAGCTTGAGAGCTTATTGCCATATACAGTGAAGGAAATGCATATCCTAAGAATTTACGGATAGATAAATAAAAAAATATCCACTATCCAATAATTTATAACATCTAATGCTCTATGTTTAGCGTTCAAAGTTGATTCCGAGACCCGCTGGACTAACTACTTTCTAATTTCGTCCATTGTAAAATTGTATGACTTCGGCTTTGGGGTATAACTATGGCCCAAGCTCGATAACTGATGGAAATACTTTGTCCCGTGTTCTTACTGGTTAATAAGCTTGAGCCAAAGGTATGCCCAGGGTCAAAGTCATACAATACGACTTCACGGTATTAGTGACCTACAGGAGTTTTAAGGAGATGGTGTTTTGTCATTTTTTGCAGTCTAAAAGTGCTGATTTTTCTTTACTAAATAAATAATTTCTAAACAGATACAGTCAACACCCCCACATAATAACCTTAAGAGGTGTCTACGAAGAAGGGGGTCGAATTCTCGCGGTGACGGAACTCTGTCGCGGCGGCGAGTTGCTCGAACACATCACGCAGCGCCGCTATCTCCCCGAACATGAGGCTGCACCCATACTGAGGAATGTCCTGCACGCCATACATTATCTACATAGACACACCGTCGTACATAGGTAAGGAATTTATAGTATCGTCATAATAGTGATAAACGAGTTGTTAGCTAATTAATTCCTTTTATAGTTTAGAGATAAATGTGCTCGAGAATCTCTTGTTTCGAATTTTGAATACTCTTCATAGATCTTTTTAAAATAATGAAATCTGTAAAAACAATATTTTATTATTTAGCAGAAATACTTTTAATAATGGAATTTATAAAGAAGCATGAGTCATGGATGACTATGTTGTCCTAGTAACTAATTAGATTTTGTATTTGTGTTTTGAATTACATAAATTCTTATTTATACAACGAATTCCGATATTCTGAGTAACATATGAGTTATGATTATGACTCAGGAAAACTGCTCTTATTACTACCAGGGGAGTTAAAAAAGTTCGCGAAATGGTGGGGTTGGTGGGAGTAGATTTATCAGTCCAGGTAGGCATTAGTTAAGCACCTCATTAACAATATATATATACTAAGTTTGAATCTAATCGGGTATGCGCCAACCACAATGAATCAAAGTCAAAGCAAAAATCAATACAGTGGCGTAAAAAAGACATCTCCTCCAAAAAAGTTGAAAGTGTCACAAGCGACTGAAAATGCCGTGGCGACGGTTTTTTTTGGATACAGAAGATGTTTTACTGATCGATTATGGATCTATTTGTCCTTAAACAAAATAATCGTCTGAAATAAAGTTTTTATTATTATTATCATAAAGAACGTGGTGTTACTTTAACGGGACAACACTACGGTTCTTTACTAGAGAGATCGAAAGAAGAGAAAAACTGTCAAAAGGTGGGCTCCTTTTAGACGAAAACGCACACGATCACACGTGCCATATTGTGACAGTTGTACACCGGTGCGGCTCCGAATAACTGAACCGCATACAGACTTGGCCCATAGGGATTTTTATATATTTCCAAAGTTAAGAAATACCTACTTTGCAAAATTAGTAGAGCAAAGACCAAAAATTAGTAGAGCAACCAATTTTCAACTTTTTTTTGGTAAATTGATGACGATGAAGTAGTCAAGTCGGTAATATATGGCATATTTTCGACACCAAAGACAAATACTATTTTGTTGGATGGTTTATAATCAAATTATTTGAGAGATCCGCAAAATGTTTTAGGTTTAAAGAAGCGTGTATTGAACAGGAAAAATAGTTTGTTGTTTAATTTCAACTTCCTTCCCTCTCATTTCGGGAACTTTTTGACCTCCCATCGCTCGTATGAAAGAAAGGTATTGTAGTGTTGTTGAAAGGATCATCTTTTTTAGCGTTCCATACCGTCAGTCCGTCCGTCAGTCTATCTATCTGTCCATCCATATATCAGTGGGCTGTATTTCATGACAAGATCGAGGGTTTCAATTTTTACAAAAAGTAATTTTATTGTAGTCAAAGAAACAAATGAAATTTAAAGGGGTTTGCATCCAAGAAACGTTATTTGATCGGGTTTTTTGCTCGATTTTAATTCGTAGTTGTTTGGTTTTTTAATAATATTAATGAGATAACTTCTTACTATTATGATGACAGTTTTAGTTTTTTTTTTTTACAATTGTCAATCACTTATTTCATCAGTTGACTGTGCGAAAATAGATTTTAAATCTTAAAATTTGAAAAAAGACTTAAAATTTGAGAATAAATAATTTATATAAAATAGTACATTGTTATACGAGGGATGAAAGAAAGTTATTTAGTCCCGAGAAATTTCTTGGCGACCGAGCGAGAGCGAGGTCGCTAATAGTTCGAGGGACTAAATAACTTTTGAACCCGAGGTAAACACTGTGCTTTTCATTACGAATACGAGGAAAATAAAAATAATAAAAACCTGAGTCGTCGTCAAAGGTATGTTTTTATGTAGGTATATTTCTTTTGATTTAGGCGGTACGCGGTTTTCTCCTCTTAAGAATCTTGCGTTAAATTTATAACTGAAGCTGATGAACTTATCGTGTTAATAAAAATTTCTTGTAACAGAGATTTAGCAAAATGTAAACAAAACTATACACCTCGAAAAAAAAAAGGAAGATAAAATCGGCCACAGATTATAGAGAGTCTACCATTTACCCGCCAATTCTTTTTTTCAGTGTTCAGCTGTGTTCCCTGGCTTTTCAGTCAATAGTTTTCATTTTGTCATTGTAAAAATGGGTCTGGTCAACATTTTTCTCAAATATAATATATAAGTTTTAATGAAATAATTGAAAGTAAATTAAAATAAAGTCATTAAAAAAGTATTCTTAAATTATTTCTATTTCTATGTCATTTTAATTCGGTATAAAGTTTCGGGTCACGGTTCAATAGAAATGTCAAAAAAGAACTAGTTTTTTTAAAATATTTGCTGTCTAAATATTAAAAAAACAACTGTCAGTTGTAAAGTAAAACTCCCTAGGGAGTAAAAGTACTTCTTCCAGCCCTGTCCGCAGGCAACTTTACACCTACTTTCAGAGTATGAGTAATGAAAAGTATATTTTCAGAGACATAAAGCCTTCGAACATATTGTTTGCTACGGCAGAGAAGAGGCCTGAGGACATTCGTCTAGTTGACTTTGGTTTGGCGAAACAGCTGCGCGCTGAAAACGGCCTATTGATGACGCCATGTTACACCGCCAACTTTGTCGCTCCCGAGGTGCTAAAGCGTGCTGGTTATGATGCCGCCTGTGACATATGGAGCTTAGGTATGAACTCCTTTACTATTATAGATGCCTATGAATAGCCGTTTTTTAAAAAGGATTCGTTTAAAGTTCAAATAAACTTTATATGTATTAAAGGTACGTTATTCTTTTTTCTAAATTAAAGTTAGGTATTTATTGTTTTTTTTTTTGTGTTTTTTATTTTCTATAATATCGCTGTATTTCTAATTATAAAGCTAATTAAAAAAAATATCACTTTAAGAGTTCAGGGCAAGCAATATCAATAACGTATATCAGGTTTTAGCCAGCGGCTTTGCCTTTGTGAAAGTATATGTCTATCTCACTCATTGATAAAATCTGCTGGGGGAAGTATTTTTAACATTGGTCTAAAAAATTTTTGAATTTTTCTATTACACACAAAAATACAGCTACAAAACTAGGGCTGGGGCACACGATCCGGTGCGGCGCTACAACATATTGTGTGCTCCGGCCCACATTTGTAACATTACCAATTTATTTATATACTAGCGACCCGCCCCAGCTTCGCACTGGCGCAATGCTGATATTAAATATACTATGCATGTATTATACATATAATACCTTCCTCTTGAATCACTCTATCTATTAAAAAAAGCCGCATCAAAATCTGTTGCGACTTTGTTTTATACTGTGTAATGATAATATACCTATAATTATATTTTGTTACCTATAAAGGTAAGGTAGCCTTTTTATTGATGTGGGAAATCACCAAATAACCCCTTCTACTTTGGATGAAGCAAAAAGAAGTGTCAGACTTTTACTGACTAAAATTCATTTTCGTTCCTTCAATTCTGCAGCCCATCTATGTTGGCTTCCTTTAGGTTCATAACGACAACTTTCCCAAAACGTTCACACTCCCAAAACGTCTACTTCCCAAAATGGTAATTCCCAAAATGTCTATTTCCCATTTCGTCTACTTTCCCATAACGACGACAAATCTATAATTCCCGAAAAGTCCACTTCCCATAAGGTCAACTCTCAAAACGTCCACTTTCTAAATAGTTTTTTTTTTATCAAAATTTTACGGGTTCCAGTGGGAATTTAAATTTTTGTGTAAAATTATTTTCTAAAATAATAATTATAGCAGTTCGCTATTATAGTAGCTCAATTATTCAAGTTCAAGCTATTATCAGCAAAGTAATAATAATTTGTTGCAAGTGACCCACATGTTGTAAGGTTATCATTATTCTAACTAATTTGATAATATCATTCTCTTAAGATATACATACGACGATAGTATTTTACAGTTAGGGGTCTAAAGTGCAGTTGTAGGGTATCGTCTAAAATTATTTTGTAATAGAAATTCATTGGGTCACAACTAGTTTATTCAATACTTTAGATTTCAGTCATGAAACATTAACTCTTCTATAAACTTTTATATATTTAAGAAATGGTAGAGTACTACTTCACTATTGACCCCTGACTGTGAAGTATATCAAGTTTTAGTAAAAAAAGTTTGAGAGATTTTGAGGCATTTTTTCAAAATTCAGTAGAAGTTTTAATTATTCGCATATTGATTTTAGTGATTATTGTTATGTAACATTGGCATAGTTCAAGTATCTGCATAACTGAAAGCTATTTGGGATCATTGAAATTTAAAATTTTATTCTAGTTTCGACTACTTTAGCGAAACTTGCCGAAAAGATGATTTTTTTTGCTGCTAAATGTAATCATACCAATTGTCCTTATCTACACTAATACACTTCTCATCAAAAAAATCGAAACACTTCCGTTTTCATTGTTTCTGTCCGAATTTAACACAAAAAAGAATTCATACGATGAAAAAAAATACATATATTATAGCTGGCAGTTTGGCCATTACAGTAATAAGCGAAAATTCTAAATTCAAAATTAGAATTTCATTTGTTTATCTTATAAACGAAATGAATCACTGTTTTGAGACAAATGTGAGTTTAGGGTTGGAGTACATTTAGCGTTTAAAAACTAAAAATTGGCGCCTATCCTTAAACTTTTTGTTTTTTATTTCAATACTGTGACTTTGGGACGTCTGAAAAAAGGTTTTTTTTCTAAAACGTATGGATACTTCGCCCACAGAAGCCGCCCAAGTTGTGGCATTGCTGGATTCTGGCCTTAGTCAGCGTGTTGTGGCTGCAAGACTGCATCTAAGCCTGTCATCTGTTCATAGAGTCTATAAACGTTATCGGGAGACTGGTTTGTTCACGCGCCGTTCAGGATCTGGCAGGAATCGGGTCACTTCTGAGCGAGATGATCGATTTATTGTAACAACTTCTTTAAGAAATCGACGCCTTAACGCTTTTCAACTGCAGCAGCGGCTTCGTGTTGTACGAAGGGTGGCTGTAAGTGACTCTACAATTAGAAGAAGGTTGAAGGATCGTGGACTGGTACCGCATAAGCCAGCAAATGGGCCGAAATTAACTGCAGACCATCGAAGAGCGCGCCTTAACTTTGCACGTGAGCACCTAAATTGGTCATACCTACAGTGGAGCAAAGTTCTCTTTTCTGATGAGTGTAAAATTATGCTGTATGGTAACGACGGAAGGAACAAGGTCTACAGAAGAGACGGAGAACGCTATGCACAATGCTGCATTGAAGAAAAGGTCAGCTATGGTGGCGGTTCGTGGACGGTTTGGGGAGGAATCAGCGCCGACGGTAAGACAGAGCTTGCTTTCGTGTCTGGGCCACGTCTGCCTGCACTAAACTGTCATCGGTACGTCGAAGAGTGTCTCGAGCCTCATGTGATGCCCTATGCACATTTTATTGGCAACGGCTTCATATTCATGCACGACAATGCTAAGGCTCACACCGCGGGCGTCGTACGAGATTATCTTAACGAAGTCGATATCTCTATTATGGAATGGCCAGCAAGAAGCCCGGACATGAATCCCATTGAACATCTATGGGATGAATTAAAGAGACGAATTCGAGCAAGAGATCCTGCCCCAGAAACACTTAGCCAGCTGCAAGATGCAATCCAAGAGGAATGGGACAATATACCACAGCATGTGATCGTGACTCTCATCCGATCGATGAAGAACCGTATGGAAGCAGTAATTAGAGCTCGGGGAGGGAATACAAGTTATTAAATAAACGTTTTTTAGCTTTTTTTTTCATTTACGTGTGTTGTTTTATCCATTTCCTTTATACTCCATACGGAATAAAAATGACTCATTTAACAAAATACGAAACCTATGAAAAATTCATTTAAATTTAGAACATTAACATTAAGATTTGATAAGCTCATATTACTCACTATTAAACGACATTTAACATTTATTCCTAAATGTACACATTTTTCTGATAATCCTGACAAAACGTAAACTTGCAAGGTGTTTCGATTTTTTTGATGAGAAGTGTATAATAAAGAGGTAAAGTTTGTTTTTTTTATTTTTTTGTTTGTAGGAGGTAATCTCTGGAACTACAGGTCCGATTGGAAAAAAATAGCAACAATAGAAAGCTGCTTTGCTCCTGAGTGACATAGGCTATATTTTATGTACGCGGGTGAAGCCGCGGGCAAAAGCTAGTATGTTACAAAGAAAAAGAATTACAAATTCATATTCTAATGGTAAACAAATTAACTATGCATACACAAGACTTAAAGGACTAAAAGTATAAACAGGCTAGTTTTGTGACAATTTCGTGTTGCAATTCTATAGCCGGCAAGTCGCTGATTAGGTATATCGCTCAACACAAAGCAACAATTGCAGCAATTTAGCAGTGTAGCCCAACGATATAGCCAAGATATTTTAAATGAATGAAGGAACAAAATTTGTCAGCAATTCAGTTGCAGAATTTTGCTGGGGTATATTCGGAAAAATATTGCAATATTGGGCTAAAAAGAAATTGCAAACAAAATGCAAATTTTATAACCCATTTACCCCTATAAAGGGGTGTAAGACCCCTTCTAAGTCTTTAGTTTCCGAGATACATAGAACACATTTTATGTTTATGTTTTCAGGTGTGTTAGCTTATATAATGCTGTCTGGTAGAACACCATTCGCTTCAACTGGAGATGATACCCCGGAAGCTATTTTAGCGAGAATCGAGTCAGGAAAGGTAAAATTATTGAATTTAACGTTATTTTTACTTAATACTAAGAAAAAGTTACATTATTTTAAGGTAATCAAACAGTAACTTGCCAGTACTGGTGATGAATCATCGGGTATCTCATTTATTTTGAAAATAGTTCTAACAGTCCACCCTAAGGTTGTCTGGTAGATATCGCTTTTAACGATAAGAATGCCGTTGTACCTATAGATTCAAGTTTGTCTAAAAGTTTTTGTAATTATTTTGGTTTACAATAAAAATTTTAATGTATTTATCTCATTTTTCAGCTATCTATCTCATTTTTAGATATGATTTTATATGCAGCATCTTAAGTCAGCCTCAACAACGAGCCAGAGCCATAGAAAGCCGTATTTAATACGGCAATGCTCTCACAATCTCTTTCTTTAATCGAAACGCCATTCGCGTTTCGACATGAGAATACCACCGTATTTGAACGCACTCTGAAAATGGAAGTGCTAATTACATTTCTATTGAATATTGTCATTGACGTGTCAGGTGGAGCTGTCGACGGGAGTGTGGCGCCACGTGTCGGCGGGCGCGCGCGGCTGCGTGCGGCGCATGCTGCAGCTGGAGCCGGCGCAGCGGCCGCGCGCCGCCGAGCTGGTGCGCGAGCCCTGGATCTGCGCGCCGCCGCCGCCCAACCCGCCCGCGCCGCCCGCGCCCGACCACGACCCTCCCGCCGCCGACCTGCGCCGCGCCGTCGACCTCACCTTCCAGGTACGCACTACATCCACTAGGGCAGCAGCAATGTTCGATAAAGCTACTTGGCCCTAGAATGTAAAGGTCGCCCACTCTAGAGACCTCACCTTAGAGTGAGAGAAGTCACTTACAGCCGCACATAGAACGTCCTTCTTTTTAAAGTCTTGGAAGGTGAGTCTTTTAGTCTTTGGTTAAAAATTACATGTGAATAAATTAATTTAGGTGTCTTTAAGGCTAGATATTCACTCTAGCCTTAAAGACGCCTAAATTAATTGATTGAAGGCTCTTAATATACTAGTTCCATAAGCCTTTATTTTCAGAAGTCAATCTTCAGACTTAAGCGTTTATTACTGTCCCTCTTTATGCGAAGCTCTTAGAAATACTGATCCTTTCTTGCAATCATAGTATGTATTTAAATAGAGTTCCATCTATCTGGCAGAAACTTGACAGTCCGAATTTTATTTGGCATAACACACTTGGCAGAAAATTCTTTCATCGAATATTTTTAAGGCATAAAAAATATTTAGCATAACTATTGATTGGCAGAACGTTTACATGTCCGAATTTGCAACGGCATACTTTTAACATGGCAGAATTTTATTTGGCATAATTACGATTGTCATATTTAATATAATTTCGTTTAGCATTATGTTTATTTAGAGGGATGGTGATATTTGAGGAGCCGTTATTTTTATACTTAAATTTCATTTTAGTAGCGAAATCTCAACGTTACAAAAAAGTTCTGCTTTAAAAAGTAGACCCATTTAAATACTAGTCTTCTGAAGAAAGATTGTCGCTCTTGACTTATATTTCGGCATCTACAATCTTATTATTAAAATTACACTAGCGGCCAGGGCCGACTTCCTTTAATACTTCCAGCGTTTATCTTTTTATCTCAAACGCAGAAAACATATCCTGAAACTACAATTATATTTATTTCCTCCCTAGGCAATGACAGCGTCACCACTGACACCACAAGTTTTGGGCCCAGTATCCCAGTCGACTCTTGCGCAGCGTCGTAGTAAACCCCAGCGACGTTTCCCACCGACTCAACTTTAAAGTACGTCCAAACGTACGAATAACATTCGCAAAACATCACTGTACATGTACATCGATGTACTGTACATTACAGATGAAAATGTAGGTACGTACGTGATTCAGAACAACCACATAAAGGGGCTCGCCACGAGTCTCAACTACGTAGAACGGTATAATAAAACCAAATCATGTTAAATTGAAACTTAGTATTAGTTTTCATTCTGTTCACGCTCTATTGTCTTTTTTTTGACAGCTCACTGTTTTGTGACTACTAGTGCTGCGCAGACTAAAGAATGTGATTGCAAAACTGTATTTTATTTTTTATGCATAATATCATCAAATTAAAATCATTGTAGTTTGGACATTCCACGTTTATAATTCATTATTAATACTTGATGTTGTGGATAATGTAACTTTTTTTGCTCTTTTACGTACGATATTTTTCTACTAAGACTAAAAAAATAATTAAATCAGCTGCATTTCATAAAATGTGCGGAAAAGAGCTTTATTGTTGTGACTAAAGAAAGTCGTCTTCCTGTGAAATATTTATAGTAGAAGAAAGGTATAGTTAACTGCATGTTCATGGTAAAATTTTGACAGAGCCTCTGTCTTTGTCGTAGGCAGTTCTCGTGGCTAAAGTTCTATTTCTGACGTGCGGTTGGCCGTACATTGGCATGTGGAAGAATTAGCTTGCCCACCTGTAGTACTCCTTACTTTTAATACTTCTGTGCCATTACGTTATCATTCTTATGCTTGCTATAGTGCAATATTATTATTTTCCTCGTAGGTATACCTTAATAAACTTATTAGCAATGATATTTATTTTTATAAAGTATTATCTTCTATAAGTATTCTTGTAATAATTTTTTTTTAGATACTCATAGTCTTTAGTTGATTCAAATTTATTTTATTTTGATGTTGTTCTTGTAACGGAAAAATTATTTATATTTTTATAAGACAGTATCATTCGATTTAAGCGTAGAAGTTTAATGTAAGTGACTGACTTAAAAAAAAATATAATAAAAAGACAGCGACACCACGAACTACTTCCACCGTTTTGCCATCAGAGATACGTAAAAGAAACAATTATAATACTTCTTCTATCTATATTTTTTTGCAATTTTTATGACGCGTCTAAGCTAAGTAGATGTACGAGTATGTATCAATACTAAAAAGAAATCAATTTTATCTATTTTTATAGAAAATCATGTATTCACTTCATCTCGTCAACTTATTCATTTTACTTTATCTGTATTTCATCACCTGAAGGACCTATTCAAATGTGAGTTGCCCATAGCACTAAAATAACAGCTCTTGTTTATTTTCCCCATCTTGACCTGTGGCCCACAGACATGGTAACATCCAGAAGTCTAAACTCAAGGTTTGCCAACGATCGAGATCTAGAGAGCGCAGTACCTACTTGTATACCTATATTAGGTTTAAAATTATTGGGTGTTAAACTAACGCATTGAGTTTGGAACACTGTACTGGTCCCCAAAGATAGCATAACAGATTTGGCTCAAAAGGCTGCCCAACTTAAATGGGGCTGGGTAGCATCGAGATGCATGACAAACTGGGAGTTGACGCAACAGAGTTGGTGGCTTGAGATATTGAGACGGGGTCACGTTATCCTATGAAGTGTATGGCGAGATGAACCGGAACGAGGCCCGGACTCACGAAAGATGGAAGGAATGAGGGAGGCCTTTATTCAGATGTGAGACAGAACAGACACAAAATCGAAGATTCGACGTTTTATTTTTTTCTGAAGGTGATGTTTTACTAGTAATCATTTCATATCAATAAGGCCTAACTTGCTCATACAAGCATAATTCATTCTTCAATTACCTTTTATCTATTATTGTCATGTAGAATGTCATCTAGTATTATTATGACTTAGAATAAGTAAAACATTATTGATATATTTTGTTATTTGTGTTAGATGACTTTATACTTAAGTATGTTATGAGTTGGGTTAGATACGCTAAAGAACTATTATTATTTATGCTCTAGTTATCTCCCTAACTTAACTGTGCCATTCCCTGTGCTTTACTTCCTATTTATGGATTTTACCTTAATCAATCAAATGCTTTAATTAGTAAACACAATATTTAAAATATGACCTGTATACGACATTATTTTATTTTTAAATTCAGGTAATTACAAAATGAATTCCAAAACTAAAAGTCCATGATTTATTGTCCTTCCACTTTATTAATATTTTATTTTTAAAATAAGAAGAACTATTTACTGGGCTTACTTATTAACATTCTTCCATAACTAACATCTATTCAGTATTATGCTGTAGATCGAGCAAGTCCCTATGCCAAACTATTTAATAATAATGACTAATATAAGAATACCAACTATAAATATTCTTTGCATACATCTACGTAACTTTATTATATAAAACCGTATTATTTTCATTCTAAGGTGGCTGTCATCTATATTCATATATTTTTATACAAGTTGTATTTTATTTTTACTACAATAAATAGTTTAAAAAAATATAATATGGTGATTGTTTTTCTACCAAAGATTAGAAGGTTTTATTCTAAATGTAACTTTATATAATAACTGGATTAAAATCGAGAAAAAAATTAGGATTGTGTAGATTTATCTTCATCTTAGAACTATAAGGTGTACTTAGCATAATATTTTAAAAGTACATAGCAACACTTGTGGTTATTGTATTTACCAAAATCATTTGCTTAACAGAGAGATTTTATAACTTTGACATAATATTGTATCAATGGTTATGGTAAATATTGCGATCGCCAGGTGTTTGCAGGCTGTACATCGTCATGTTTTACCAAAATTAATTGTAATTCTTTTGACTACAGTTTTATCAACTGAAGGAATTGATATTAAATAAAATATAAATCATAATAGGTAAACTTAAAGTAAGATTTTAAGAATTTGTAACATTCTGACAATTTCAACATCAAACATATCTGAAAAAGTAAAATGTGCATGTAAATGGGTGCGGCATACAATTATATATTATTATGATCTATTATATAGGATATATATTTGGACCGGATACCTGGCTTCATATAGGTATTGTAATTTAATGTAAATATTATTAGGAAGCATTGTGGCAACACACATGAGAATTAACAGAAACTTACAAGCAAAAGCATAATTATTTCTAAATATATGCGTGTATATCGCATAGGTTTTTACTTGAGGAAATTCTTTTTGGCTGAAGTAAATATTACTTAGCATGTGCTTAGACTGAGCTCAGTTGATCCCTTATTAGTAGACCGGATTGCGTGACATAAAGTCTATTATCTCGTTTTTAGTAACTGCCCAAGTTCGCTCCTACACAACATCGAAATTTGACTTTTGTTGCACATCTATCTTCTCCTTTAGATTTCCCCAAGATGAGTGTTAATAATCGAATACATTGTTCCATTGATCTTTATTTTCATAAATTCGTTTTTATCTCAAAAGTCTTATCGGAATTTTTTTTTCCTTCATCTACTTGCTAGTTGATTTTGTACTACATATAAGTAGTTATATGAATGCCTTTACCATTTATTTTTAGTCCTGGTTATGATGGAGCTCGCAGAAACTATGAAAAATTAACAGGTGCTCAGTCTTAATTTAAATCATTTATTACGTCCTTAACTATGAAGTTGTCGTTTTGAAATGGGTCGCTTTGAGCTGTGATAACTTCGGACTGACTTGTTACAAGTTCAAATAAGTTTGAAATTAAAGGCTAGTTATTCCTTTTTCGGTTTAATGGTTCCCGTAAATTAAAAAAAAATAACTTGCTTTCGGTGCAGTAGGGGCGATTATTCGTAGTACCAGTGCCACATATGAGACGATTGAACCGAAGGCTGAAAAACAGTGCAACGATAAGTGCTGAAGACCACCCCAATTGAATAGTTTAGACAGTAATATGCATATTTTGGTCAGGCAATGGACTCAAGACTTTTTTAGGATCCTCTGAAACTTAACACGTTCGATGAGGATTTATGTTTTATTTTTTATTTCTTAGGAACAACAAATAGCTTCATTATGCATGACAAGATACATATGTCTTAAATAATAATGTAGCCCACAGCGCTGTTCACCGATTATCACTAAAGAATAGACTATAAAAGGCTAGAATAAAAGCTGCATGCATGACAGCTGTATCACTTATTATAAAAAAAATATATATACATAATTGTGAACAAAAACAGAAAAAGAAAAAGTAAAGTGCTACACTAATAACAAATTATAACAAAATAGTAAACTTAATTATTAAACTAGAAATATTAAAGTTAGTAAAAATGCTCGAGATTCTCATACAAAAATCTTCGAAAAATCTTTTTGTATGGAGCGTGTAAATATGTCGAATGTGTTCAAATTTACTATTGTATGATGTTACCATTTGCCAAATTGGTAATCGTTGTCCTGATAGGCAGGTGCCTGTTGCAAATAGTAAAACTGCACGCACATGTCGTCTATGAACAGTTCTGGGGACTGCATAACACATTGTTTATATAGTAAAAATTGACATTAACAATGTTATATAAATAATTGCTTCTTATTGTTTGCGTCTGGAGCTCAGTATCAAAAGCTTGTTACTCAGCAACTGCTCATTCAGCAAATAAGTTCTGTGACATCTGTAATGCATTTTATGAAGAAATCTGCACTCTACATTCTTCAACATATCAATGTATTTTTTATAGTATGGGTACCAAATGGGTACCTCATATTCAACCTGAGAATGAACTAGCCTTTTTGTATAAGCAGAGGTACGAAGACGACTATTTAAAATCATAAGTGGATCTCTTTATAACCCCATACATGGGTTATGTAAGTCCAAGCAAAGCTTAAAGTCTAGCAATATGCTTAGTCCGAGTTCAATTTATTCAGAGAAATACGTACCACACAAAGAGTACACAAACCTAACGTTTTTATTTTGTGCCAAGTTAATATAATTGCACTTGGGAATGCTTAAAAAAGTTCACTTGAGTAGAAATAGTCCGTTAGTCTTTCCAAAAGCAGTTAAGAATCCTGTTCGTTTCTAATTGGCATATACACCTTAAGATGATCCGCATATAACAAAAAAATAATTATTATAAAAACAGTTTCCAATGTCTTTTATAAAGATGATGAACAAAAAGCGACCGAGAATAGAGCCTTGTGGGACGCCAGAGGTAACCTGAATAGCACTAAAGTGACAACCGTTGATTACAACCCATTGACAGCGAATAATGATTTAAGAAATAAAACAATCGCAACAAATTGCCACGAATGCAATTACGGTTCAATACTAACTCATAAATCATGGTCCACCTTGTCGAAAGTCCTCTGAAAGTCTACTGTACAAAGTACACTGGTGTTATACAGAAAGTAAGAACGCCGTGCCGTCACGTGCCCAGGGTTCCCAACACTAACCACCGTTGTTTTATTATGCCCACTGCTGTTGCTTTGTATTAGGTAGGAACATTATCCTTTTGCTAGTAGTTTTCAATTAACAGTAAAAAATAAGTTTTTCTTAAATAATACCTCTTGGGATCACTAGTTATATAAAACGTATATATACATACCTATGCCTGTTATGTGTGTGTCTGTAAGTTGTAGGTAATTTACGGCCAAAATATAACTTTAAAAAGCTAAATAAAATAATATTTATGTATATGGATTTTACACATACTTAATAGACGGGGAATTAGATTGTTGAGAAGATTTACCAAAAACGTATATTTGATGTGTCAGGGATGACTTATCTCATTATAGATATCCATTTTATGAGATAGAAATTAAAAACTTTTCAAACTCGTCAATAATAACTTTGACAAGTTTTCAAAAAAAGTCAGGTTTAAGGTTCCGAAAAGTCCTCCGTTCAAATTCTCAACGCATAACCTGGGTGAAAGGCTCTGACGGTACACTAACGCCAAACATTGTAATATAAAATGTTCGTTTAGTTTTCGATTATGCTTTGTATTTGGCTCACCACTACGATCATTCGTCATCCCTAGTCACTTCACGCGACTAAAACTTGCGATATTAATTAAATTACTATCAATAAAGTTCACTGGAACTAGAAACCATAATAGTACAAACTTAAAATTTTAGATATTCCATTCATCTAACAATGTAATTGATGACATAAAAATTTAGACCCAAATTACGAATTCGAAACACTGTAGCTAAATTTACCACGTAAATTAATGATCTATTTCAAAGATAATATATATTCTTAACTTGTTGGAGTTAAATAAGCATTTCACTTTACAGTATTAAATATTTATACACGTATATTCTGATCATATCGCACAAAGGATTGGCTCTCTTTTAATAATTAAAACGTACCTACCTAGTTTATCATCAGTCAACATACTGTAACATATTTCAGATGTTAAGAGAATACTCAATGGTTACCCCCAAAGTATATTTTTTTTAGTTCTTCTGCATTTTGCACTATCAAGTTGTATGTTAAATAAAAAAGTATTAAAAATCATAATACGATTTACTGATTTATAATATTTAAAATCATTGACACTACCCTTTACATTCGTCTTACCCTACTGAATGGCTATTTAATAAAAAAAAGTCTACCTTTGGCGATTTCACATTAAACAAATCTGAAATATGAGTATGTTGAAGGTTGAAGTACAATTTTAGCACTCACAAATTCTTCTATAATGTGAAGCACTTCTTCCTTTTTAGAAAGTAGTGGTTTCGCTTTCATAATGTAACGAATAAGTATCTACATAAGTAGTTGCAGCACATTATAATATATTTTTATATCTTGATCCGGGTGATAGTTGTGCGATTGCATTAAAATTTTATATGATTGTAAAGGAGCCTACAGTTTTGCTGGATTTTTGACGATCGTCTATTGTTGCATGATAGGTATACGTACAAACTAGTTTCTGCCTATCGTACTTACCTATGTCGTGTCGTTAGATCATGAATAATCGAGTAAATCAGTAGGCACTTTGTGAATCTAGCCAGTAAGTAAGATTTTTCGGAATATTTTATGAATTTTTAAACTCGGCGCACACTTGACGAACAAGTTGCTGCAAAACAGCCGAAACTTGTGGCTCGTTGCTTTGTAGGATAAAAAAGACCTTTTGAAGTTTTGATATTCGAAGACAGTACTCGACAGACAGTCACCGACTAACTTCTAAAACCAAACGAAAATTCTTACTGGTATGAGCAACCCGAAAACTTTTTTTTTAAGAATTTAAATAAATATTAGGTATTAATGTTAGCTTCTTTTTATTAAAGGTAAGCTAATCTCCACCAATAATAAATATAATAAGTACTTAATGCTGCTAATATTAGACCATAATATTAATATAACTGTAATAGATTAAATAAATTGATGTATGTTCATTCACTTTGGACCGAGCTTGCCTGCACATTTGTTAATTAATTATAAAGAAATATTTTCCTAATGGCTCATAATAATATGTTGATGTTGAAGTAGGTAGTTTTTCAAGAACACTTGTAGCATACCTCCAATTACAAAAAATAAAGATATATGTCTTACATTTTGTAACTGACACCAATTTATACATAATACAAATCTTAACAAGACCACAAATCAAGGAATTGAATAGAAAAATGAGAGAGTTATAACTTTTCATTCGCCCCATTAGCGTAAAGACTTAAATGATTGGAGTTTTTGTGGTCTTGGATGTTAATGTTATGTCACATCTATTTTTCTATCTGAAATTAAATTTCTACATAGTGAATAATGACATCAAATTGTTGCATAGTAATCACATAGATATGTAATATAAATATTGTTGATATTGCTTTAAATGTAGTTTCATTTTATTTTCTATTTTAAAATGAGAAGAATAATGCTTGACTCGTGCCCTTTTTGCTACGCAATAAAACATTAAAGTTCCCCATCGATACGACTACATGCACACCGTTATGCTATAATCACACGTACCGAGTAAAGGGGCAAGACAGTACCTAAACTATTGCTCGGCCGAGTCCGTGATTTAAACGAGATGTAGACATAAGCACTGTCTCGCCCGTTTGTGCCCGCTACGTGTGAACAAGTCATCGAAGTTGAACTAGCGACACTGCGTAATAATCCAGTTTCCGGTAAGGAGACCGCTGTTTAGGACACACGCGCATACCCACGCAGCGAGATGTCCGCGCAGTCACCTGTAGTGTTGGCCTTTATGCTGTAGGAACTTTTATTTCATAGGAGGTATATGGAACAAAAATCCTCCAACCAGGAATTATGTCTGGAGGGCAACTGCCCGATAGATGATTTCGGGCTGTCTATATGTTCTAATCGTGCGGAGAACATTAATTGCGCGATGCAGTATTAGTTCTTATGTGATGTTATAGATGGCGCTACATCACTCCACTACGCAGGTCGGAAATCGAGGGTTCTTGTTGCGTGCCGTGCCAGTGGTAGGTTGGTTTCAATGAGTCAATGAAAATGAGAACAGCCTGCGGTGACGCCCTAGTGAGTCCGATGGTGCTATCCATCTTCATCATATACTGCATTTATGCAGTGAGTTGGGAAGATGCTGGAGGATCCAGTGAGTCGGAGTAATGCCGCTGGCTCCAGTGTGTCGGAGCGGTGCTGTGCAACGTAGGACTTAGATTGCTGGCGTAGACCAGGAGAGATTCTTCAAGGCTCTTCATAGGTCTGGCCGAAGGTGCAGGTGCTTTAACTTATTTGATTGTCGGGTATGCCCAGGTTGGTATGCTGGTGGTCAGAACTCAGAATACCCTTTATCTGTCAGCTGCTATATGGCTCGCGGCACGAAAGTTTGAGAGAGTGATGATCACGAAGTAGCAGCTGCACGAAGGCTGCTCTGACGTTCTTTGTCGAGGGTCATCAGTTTGGAGGTGTGTGAAACCGAAAGTTAGGTGCCGCAATCCTCCATAGAAAAGACGACCAACCAGACGGTTCTTGCATCTGATGGGCTACTGCCCGATAGATGATTGCTGGCTGTTCTATAATGTTTTAAATCATGCGGAGAACATTCATTGCGCGATGCAGGATTAGTTCTCATGTGACGCCATAGATGGCGCTACAGGTATAAAAATAGGACTTTTCTCAGGATTAGCTTTCAAAAGATATCCAGATTTACAGCATGCAGCTGCTGATGTTACTTGTATGTACAGATGGATATGTGTATTATGAGTGGCCAACCCAAGATATTTTTTCATACAACCACTCTTTAAGTGATACCACATTTTTATCCAAATGATTTGGAATCACAGATATCTTTGGATATTAAAAAGGCTTCTATTGAAATCAAAACATAAAAGCCAAGGCTAACTTTTGGAATTATTATTTTTTTGCAAGAAATGTAACTTTAACTTCGTTTGGTTTCGGTCGATTGAAATAATTCCTTTTCCTACCTAACGATTTCTCATACCATCTTTTATTTATGAAGCCTAGGTTACACTTTTGAATAAAAGAAAAAATATATGTGCCAGTAAACGCATGGCATAAGTTTCATTCTCTTTTGTCTAACACTAATATGCTAGTTAAAGTCCTGAAAATCTGCTATTTTGGCCTTTCATAATGTACTCAAAAATTCGAAATATATAAAAAATATTCCTATAGAATCCTGGCATATTTCGAAATTCAGGTGTTTTTCCCTTTTTTTTGTTGCCTCTTCATCAAGTATTGCAATAGATTGCATTATATCAAACAACAAGTTTTTTCAAGCCTTTTAAACCATTCTTACATTGATGATAGTTTAATGGAGTGGGGAAGGTCCCTGTTAATCAGAGAATGCACAGATCAGAGATAAATAAAAATATAATTATTTAAAAGAAAGAAAATGTTTATTTTACATTAACTCCTTTCAGAGTTGGTGCTACTATTACTCCCTTGCCAGGAATCATTAATGGACTCCCTTTATAGCAGGCAACTTTATCATCATTTGTTAAAAGATCAGGTGCGCAAGTCTCAAATATCTTTTTCTTCGGATTAAGTATGGCTTCTGGCTCTCGAGGGTAGCCCTCACATTCAACCAAGTCCCCAGGAACTGCTCCACTAGGTGGTAAAAGGACTTCTACTTTTTCAGGAGAAGAAGCACACATTACCATCGCTTCTGAAGTAACTCCCCTCATCTAAAAAAAAAGAAAAATGTAAACACAAAAAATGCAATTTTATTTTTAAATTATTCTGTAAAATTAATAGACAAACTTTTTACCTTAACTGGTTTTAAGTTAGCAAGTATCATGACAGTTCTATTTTGCATTTCTTCAATTGGTACATGATTTACAAGACCAGACACAACAGTCCGTGGTTTTTCTTCACCACAATCTATTTTTTCCACATACAATGAATCAGCATCAGGATGTTTGTTTATTTCAACAATTTTTCCAATTCTGAAATCCAACTTTCTAACGTCTACAGCTACACTGGACGACTCTGGTTTCGCCTTGATTTTTTTCTCAGTGTCTTTCGCTTTTTTCACTGCCGGCTGTTTTTCTGAATTAACTTTTGTATCTTCTGTGATACATGTTGCAACAGGTGGCACGGACACGGATCCCTTTCCTGGTATAGGGTACTGTTTCTTACCGTTAGCTGTTTCCAACCTTATTAATTCCGCCTTGGCAGTTTCCACTTTATCTGCTAGAATCTTATTTTCTTTTGTTAGTTCTTTTACTTTTTCTTCAATTTTAACTTTCTTGATTTCATCTACCTGAAAAGTAAATAAATTATTTGTAGTGTATATTAAATTTCATTTATTATACGTATGAATTTTTATAGAGAAAGCCCAGCAGATGTTGACTGATTCAAGGAATTGATATAGAAAATCTGTGCATTGGTATTAGTATATACCTTGCTTCTCAATTCCGCCAGTCTTTTTTCAGCTATTTCAGCATTGTTTATAATTCTGCTAACACAATTTTGAGACATGGTTCTCTTTATTATGAGCGATATCATCGAAAGTTTCTATAAGGTTGTTTTTTTATAACCTCTCTCAAAACTATTTCTTGACACTGACACTGACAGTTAGCGGGTGGTGTTTCAACAACGAACAGTTTATAAAAACCGTTTTATTTTCTGAAACGGTCCAATGGAACAACCGCTTTCGGTCCTGCAACCAAACAGTCATCGTTTCACAAACTAGTCTTCATTTTACAAACCAGTCTTCGAATTAATATTCCTATGGCCACCATAAGGAAGTAATAAGTTCGAGAATGCATTGATTTAATTATCACACTGGTCGCGTAGTCGTTTCAAAACCAGTTCTTCCAACGAAAAATGAACTTTATTACAATGAAGTAAAGCTCAAACTTTATCGCCTCTCAAACCTTCCTCAAACTAGTTGCGACTACGAACGAACGTTTTTAGAAGCATTTGTCGTTGCAAAACCGGTTGCGTTTCGTCGGTCAAAAAATCAACAACGACCCACCTCTAAAAAAATGAACACAAAATGAATTTGGTATTAGAGGGATATTCTAGATGGTTTAGGGTATATTATATTTTTTAATTATAATTTCACTTTACGCCATGGCCATTCTCTTTTAGAGTAGGGCTGGAACAGGTAAATTAGAAACCTGTTTCACCTGTCTCAGTTCCAAGGAGGTAATAGTTTCAAAATCCTTTTCCAATATAATAGCCTGTTCCACTGAAATTAAAAAGTCATTAATTGCAACAGATTTGAAAACATGCTCTTGAAATGAAATAAAAACCACCCTTCATGCATTTGCAAAATGCTATACTTGATAATACTTGAATTTGTTTCAATTTAAATAATTAATAGTGGTTGAGCAAAAATAAACCTAAAATTAAAGTAATATAATAATTTATAATTGATATTTTGGTTCAATGATAAGTTCATAATTTGTGAGTCTGGAACAGTGATAGGCAGAGCACAAACCCTGTCTCCTCCTACTTATAAGTCATAAAAGATAAGTTATTATGTAAAACTGTTCCGTCACAGGTTACTTGTATCTCCCGACTCCTGCTATAGACTAAGGTTAATTACGTATGCCGCTCCAGCATGGCTTGCCCTCGTTTTGACAAATGTGTCTCACTCTTATTCTCTTTCTGCAGAGATTACCTTTATCGTAAATCTGTATTTAGGAAGTACTCTGTGGCAGACTCTATCGGTAGCCTAAAGGATAGGTTACATTGAAGCGTCACTGATATTGAGCTGCCGAGTGCGAGCCTCTATTTTATTGGTTGCCAGTATTTATGGTTTTTAAAGAATAAAAAAAAAAACAAAAGGAGAACAAAGATGGCCGTTGGAAGCGCGTCATAAATACGCAACTGACGTTGTTTATATTTGCGCAAAATTAAATGATTTCAATATTATCTTAACTTAATTTTGTGTCTGTGTTGTGTATAATGTAAGTGGATAATCCTGTTCATTCAAAGTTGAAATACTATAATGTATTAAATCTTTCGACGGAAAGATGTCAAACAACACTGTCGGCTCATCGGGGCCTGCTCCCGGCAAAATACGTGGACCTGGAAGACCTCCAAAACGTACATGCACTTGGTGTGCTCAAAGTAAAACACCGCTGAAATATGTTCTGCCTACAGAGAATGGGAAAAAAGAGTTCTGTTCCGAAACGTGTTTGTCTGAATTTAGACAGGCGTATAGTAAAGGCGCCTGTCTTCACTGTGATAATGTTATTCGGGGTAATGCACCTTCCAGTAGCAAGAACTTTTGTTCCACATATTGTTTGAATAAATATCAGAAGAAAAATGAGAAGCGAACTACTTCTCCACAATCTGGAAATGGAGCTAATGGATCAGAAAACCATTCAAATAATAATTCGACAGGCTCTTTTTATGATATTTACCAAGATTTTGATTGGAATGAGTACATGAAAGATACAAATAGTGTGGCAGCACCTCAAGAATGTTTTAAACAGGCACCTATGCCTCCTGTAAATGACTTCAGAGTGGGAATGAAATTAGAGGCTCTAGATCCCCGGAACTTAACATCTACTTGTATTGCTACCGTTGTTGGGGTTTTGGGCCCTAGATTAAGGCTGAGGCTTGATGGCAGTGATAACAAAAATGATTTCTGGCGTCTTGTAGATGCCGGAGATATTCACCCAATTGGTCACTGTGAAAGAAATGAGGGTATGTTGCAGCCACCTCTGGGATTCCGTATGAATGCCAGTAGCTGGCCAATGTTTTTACTCAAAACTCTAAATGGTGCAGATATGGCTCCTGCTAAAGTTTTTCAACCTGAACCTCCAACTCCTAAGTCAAATTTGTTTGTTGTTGGTCAGAAATTAGAGGCAGTAGATAAGAAAAATCCACAGTTAATTTGTTGTGCTACTGTTAGTGCAGTGAAGAATGATCAAATACATGTAACATTTGATGGTTGGAGGGGTGCTTTTGATTACTGGTGCAGATATGACTCAAGAGATATTTTCCCAGTTGGTTGGTGTGCCAGAGCTGGCCACCTTCTAGCACCTCCAGGTCAGAAAAGTGCTACGACACCATCAAGGTAATGTAATCTTATATTATTTGAATATGTTTTTTTTCTTAGACTAATAAAGTAGATAATTTCCTACTTCAGTTGTTATACCTCTCCTTCAATCAATTTGATAATTTTTTTAAGATTACTAGCAATGAAATAATGAATTTTGAAAAATGCATTGTTTGTAATATTATGTATTTATTTAATGATTTAATAGTAGATATGGTATACACAACTCGGCACTTTATTTGATTAAAATTATTACAAATATTGACATGTAACTGTAATTTTACCTCTAAAAATATTTATTTGTTGATCTGTTCTAGTTTAGAAAAGCAGTAATTAGTTTTACCCTTCGTGTACAAATCACAGATGGTCATACAATATTAACTATATTAAAGAAGATTCACTCTTAGTACTATGCAAATTTTTGTAAATCTTACAGATTTAAAATGAGGCCAAGTGGTATGCCAAACCCGGCTTTACCAGAAGGTGGATCTACAGGTGCTGGGAACTCAAATAGCTCTGCTACACCAACACCAGTAGCCACAGTTACTCTCCGGATTCGAAGCAGTTGTACTGGTGGCAGTAGTGCTTTACCGAGTACCGTCTCAGGGTCGGGTCCTTCAGGGGCAGCTGAGGCACTAGTGAAGGAATTGATCAGTGTCCACCCAGACCCACAAAGGCTGACAAGAGCGATACTTACATCATCTAGTAGCTACTCAAATATTACTAATGTGCAGGTAAGACTGAACATTTAATTTGTATTACATTTTTAACATATTCAGTGAGAAAAACTCGGTACTCAAAGGTTGACTCGTAGAGAATGCCTTGTATCATTAAATCTGCCTATTTATGTAAGTTTAAATAAATAAGAACTCGGAAGCCTGGTCATACAATAATTAAATATCTTAAAAAGCTAAGAGTTGGACTCGCTACTCAGGTAGTGGATGTGAACATAGCAAAACTATGTATAACAACTACTCAGAATACAGTCTCTTGATGCATGAGTTGTTTGTCCTGAAACTGTGTGGCAAGCTCATACATAATCACATATTCATAATATTAATGTTTAAGCAATTGCTTTGTTTTTTTATTGACTTTATAAGCGGTATGCTAACATTTATTTGAATTGTTGTAGGTTACATCAGGTAATAAAAACTATCCAGTGAAAGTTCCATCAGAGCTGACAATAGAAGAACTTAAAAACTGGCTGAAAGGAGTATCTAGTGGTGTTGGCAGCTGTATTGGAATGATAGAGGTAGACACAGGTGAGGCTGCAGGTCGGCCTTGTACTCTCTGTGGAGAATCAACTTCTAATAATGTTACATCAGGTGTCAAGAGACCTAAAAGTGTGAGTACATACATCTAACTTATGTTGTTTAAATAATGGTAAAATTTTGTTGTTTGTAGAATTTTTTCTAAGGATAAAACCAATTTTAAAAATTATTTCACTGATTTATACTGGCACTTGTCAAACAGGGATGTTCTAGAGCTCTGTAATCATAACCAAAACTTAAATAAAAAAATATTATAAATTTTACTTGAAAATTAAGTAAAACATGGTTTGAACAATTGTTTCTTGGTTGTGTATTTTGCCAAGAAAATTTGCCTACTTTGATCAAATCAGTATACAATCATGCTAATTGCTGACAATATTATGATATATATGAGTTTCTTTAACTGTAAATCTATCACCATACATGGTAAGCACATAAACTGGCTCATAATCTTATGACCCCAAGTGCTGATCAAATATTCCTGATTTTGTTCTCATGAAGTGATGATGTTTATAGAAGATAAGTTTGAACTCAATGAAACCAGAAAAATAGTTTAACTGGTTTCACTAAAACATATTTGAGTTTTTTATTAGGATAGGCTACTTAGTAGAAGCCCAGAGTTGGTTTCAGTTAGAAAGAAAAGCTTTTGGTCCAGCGCCTTATCTCTCCTTCTATCGTATTGCCATTGCATCGGATTGTGATAATATTGATATTTTAAGATTGAAAAGTTTACTTGAGTTATAGGTACATGCAATTTTCTTTTAATATCTCCTACATGCTTAGCTAAATCTTTGATGAGATTGGCTACTGATCGAAATCCTTTCAGTGGATTGTTTACTAGGTATTGAAAGTGCTCATTATTTGATTATAGGAAGAGAGCTCGACGGGTGGCAGTGTGAACGGTTCCGGTGAGTGCTCGAGCGGCAAGCTGGCGCGTGTGTCGCCCGAGCGGCCCGAGCCCGCGTCGTCCACCACGGGCGCGCCGCCGCCGCCGTCGCCCGCCGCGCCGCCCGCTGACTGGTCCGTAGAGGATGTCATCGGGTTTATTGCAGCCGCCGATCAAGCTCTTGCCGCTCACGCCGATTTGTTTAGGAAGCATGTGAGTACAGAACTTTATTACGATCAGCAGTCTGGCTGTTGGTCCGTCTGTTAGTTCGTCTGAATGGTCCCAAAGTAAAGGTGAATTCATAATGATTAATATTAAAGCTAACTTGTTTTACTATACAGTATTTGCAAATAATTATTAAATAATGATTTTGGAATTTAATCATAACCGTTACAATTTTCCCTTTTATTTTTACATTCAAGAGAGCTATTCGTTTTTAGATAGACAAAAGACGCGTCATTGGTCAATTTGAACACGATCTAGAGGCATCTATGAAGTCACATAAGAACGAAACTATGAAACAGTTAAGCACTAGTTTATAGCAATTAAAAAAAAAAAAAGTCCTGCATCGCGTCATTAGAAAATAATAATTATGGAGTTGGCCAAAACAGACAAAATGATCCTCGGTTTTCTAAATTAATTTATTATGATCTATTTGGGCATGTCTAAGCTGAGTAATAACGATGAGTCACATTACACTATACTAACTGAAATAAGATCAGTTTAAAAAGGTTTTATTCCTATTGTTGATAATTGTAAAAAAAATACTAATAATAATTTAATACATAGAAAACATTGACTACTCACTCATTTTATTCTTTGTTTTGTTACAGGAAATAGACGGAAAAGCATTATTATTGTTAAACTCTGACATGATGATGAAATACATGGGTTTAAAATTAGGCCCTGCTTTAAAAATATGCAATCTTGTATCAAAAATAAAAAATCGCCGACATTATAGTACCTAAGTGTGTAAAGCTATACTGCGTACTAGATATTCAATAATATTACTCTTAGAGTTTGAAACTATAAGTTTCTTTTTTTATTAAGAGTTTCTCTGAATTTTCAATTTTTATTTTTTACATATGTATTAGAATATGCTTTTTTTTTTGAATCTCCAAAAAGTGGTTTTTGTTGTGTTACTGTCCTATGATTCATGATAATATATTTTAAAGTATTCAAAGATAAACTTGTTCAGTTGAAATATTGTGAAGGCACTACTTAGTTTTGTTGGTATGTAAGAGTTTTTAAACAGGGATAAACGCGGCAGATATGCTTAGGTACTGATAAGCAGATTTACCCTCAGATTCTCGAACATACAATTATTGCAGATTTAATTTGTAGCGCGCATATTCTACTAACTGACGCGTTTGGTTGACAACAATTCCATTAACAGTAGTATATACGCGCTTGATAATTTAGTCAAATCAATGTCGCACGTTTGAAAAAAATGAGGGTCAATGGGAGAAAATACATTTACATTATTTTAAGTGTCACTATGCACGAGTACTTGTACAATAAATTTCTAAAAATGTTCCCAAATTTATTCGACAAAATGGTAAATAAAAAAGCATTCACATATTAAACAAAAACAAAAAATTAGCTGCCTAAGTGATCACTGTGAAATACTCATACTTATATCTGTCTTAAAATGAAAACCCTTTTTTATTAAATCCATTTTTTTCTTAAAACCAATTTCTCCGCCGAATGTAACTATGAATGAAAACTAGTTTTAATCATTAGCTTTCAGTAAATTCTTGTTGTAAAAATTGTATCAATATCTTTTAGTATTAATAACTCAGAATGCGATCTATTTAATGGCGTTTTCTAATGTTATCATACTGTACATACTTAGAACTGAGTATTTGACTACTGCATTTAGATCTTAAACATCGTCTTAAATTATATCAAATTTGTGGTTCTTTAATATTTTTCACAGACCTCTGGGACAACTAGCCTTACACATTATGTGGAGGTTGTTGTCTTGTTAGTGTGGATTGCCGAATCTTGAAATTATTGCTTGTTTTCATTATTGTATTAAATATGTATATTCCAAATAATAACGATAGGTACAGGAAGTACAATGAAATTATTTATTTGGACAGTTACTGCAACTTTATGTTGGTAAAAAACTCACTTTTTAATTTCAGATTACAGTTCTTAGTACAAACTTTTAGCAGTTAAATATTATATGACTGATGTTAAAGCTTAAACTTGAATAATACATATTATGATTGTTACAATAGTTCTTTGGTGTAATGTATTTTATCTGGGAATGCAGGACTGAGCGGTAGAGCAGTAAAATTAAAACTGTTTTTATTGCAATGGCATTACTGTTAACTAGCTTCTACTAGCGGGTTCGACTATAGCATATGTCCTAATCCAGGACATGGTCTACTAATATTATTAATAAGAAATTATTAATAAAAAAAAACAAGCAAAGAATCATACCATCCTTAACATATATATACTGATTAGACCATATCCTGAAATAGGGTAACTTTTATCCTGGTTTTTCACTGGGATACGGTTTATATGTATCCATGTAGATTATTTCCGATATTCACAAAGACGAAGTTGCCAATAGGAGTTTTATAATATTAGGAGAAAGAAGAGATCCTATTGTAGCAGGGAATCTTACTGACTGTTCTGTTTTTATACTGAAGTCCTATTTAATAAATCATCATGTTTAGGGTAATATTAGGCCGCATCTGTATTGCGTGTGGATCGATATTTATGAATATCTGCAGGCTTTGTTAATTTCTTTGTCGCAAAATGTAGAATATGAAAAATAAACCATAAAAAAATATAATGGGCTTCTTGGGTTATTTATTTATATTCAGAAGTCTATTTTAACTAGCCTGTATTGTGACTACTGAACCCACACCTAATACGTAAGTACCTACGGCCAACCGCACGTTAGTAGTAACACAGAGGTATGAAAACCTCCCTTATCACTTCAAATATATGAAGTGTTAAGGGTAAATGCTGTGTTACCGTTGACATGCAATCATTGCCTCATGCTAGTTAGAAAAGTAAAATATAAGTATTATGCAGCTGTTATGTATAGGCAGTTCTCTTGTATATCATGTCAATCATTGTTTCCTAAAGTATCGAATTGTTGCATTTCTGAAAAACAAAACATAATGACTTGTTAAAATCTATGAAACTTTTGGGTTCGCTTCTATTATGACGGAGACGTGCAAGAATCGACCAAATGAGACAAGTACTGTTGATTTCAATAAATCTGATTGGTACAATTCCTGTATGTTACCGTTTCAATGGAACTGCAACCATTTAAAAACCGATAGAATGCTATTTTGATAGAATTCCTAATAGTCTTCTACTTATCTAAAGTTCTATGTTATTAATATTTTTAAAGAAATATGTATGATTGTATTATCAATAATAATGTACAGTTAACACTTGATCCTTCTTTCCAAATAGGTTTCCCTTATAATATTAATTTAGTCATGTAAATAAGTATTTCACTGAGTAAAATTGCATTTAATGTAGTAAGAGCTCGTCTTTCATATTATTCCATTAAATTCCTAAAGAGTTATTATCTGGCTGTACTATTTAGGTTTTAAATTAGTAATTGTACATAAATATCGGCTAGTCGTGCGTCAAATGTTGCCTGAACGCTATAAGTACATAAAATTTAATAAAAATCAAACGCAAATTCAATACCATGTACAGAAATTTTATTGTAGATTAGGGTCTTAGTGCCTTTCAATAAATAAATAGGTGTACTTAAAATTATCCCGATAATATATCCTCATTTAGGCAAATTAGCGCTCAATGACACCAATAGAAGCTGTGATTTTATATGACGATTTAGTATTCATAATAATTTGTCTAACACAATAATGTAAATTATTGTCATGTATGTTTTTCAGCTTCGGTTTTATTATTTTATTAACGTGCGTTTTATTGATTGTTCCTTTTAAGAATGTTAATATAATTTGTAACGGTAACAATGAAGTCGAATTTTATTTATAAAGCTATGGTATTTTATTTTGCCATTAACATGCGTTATTGTGTTTAAAAATTTCATCATGTGATATTTCAATGTTATCTGTTAAAGTAATAAATAATATTATTAATAAAATATGGATATGTTGCTATGATAATTATGAGTACGTGATGTATATTTAGGTTTTCACATGACATAAAGTAAATAAGTGAAGTAGTTATTTAATTTTCCTATTTTGTTGATGTAAATATTTTGGTAATAGATAATTTTATTTTAGGAGGGAGTTATCCACTTGCATAAGTCTATTACATAATGTTAAAATTCTGAACTATGTCTATTGTTATTTAGATAGTAAGGACCAGGGCTCATTGTGCATTTTTTCAGTTAAAAAAATTTGTCCGACACTGATTAGTTTCGGAAGCGTTCGGGAACCTTCGAGAGTGGCCTAGTACATGGCATAGCAAAAATAAAATATAAAGCTTGTCATTATGCTAAGTCACGCCTACTGGTAAAGCGATGTAGCTATGGTATTGAGCCGCACGCATAGTATAAGTCGTACTAATACGATTTTAAATGTTTTTTCCTTAAAATTGTAATATTAGCCACTCCCAGAAGGTTACATCGTAGTTTTAAGTGACGCCATTAAAAAAAAAAAATGGTAAACGTGTATCAGCAAACGTTTGAACAGCCCTATCTTTACTATTTAAATCGATGACATTTTAATTTTTAAGACAGAAGACGGTGTTTCATTTTGTTAAGATTGATGTAACTTTTTATTTCAATTTGTGATTATCTAGTATTCGATCCGGATTACGGATAAACCCATTAACTTGATACGTTTCCGGAAACTACGCGAGTATGATGTTGTATTCTAACAGAGTTCATTCCCAGTCGAGGAGTTAACAGGGATTACTCTGGTAGCTGTGATTAAGGTACGGGCGATAGTATCAAGGTGGAGCGTTAAATTACGACAAAGAGTAAAAAATCTATGAAGATGGAGTGTCTACAACGCGATGACGCACGACCAGAGCAATCGGTCTGATTGGATGGATTGACTTGTTCCCGTATCCTTCAGTAGACGTTTTAGGCGCTATGCAGAAAAACATTAGATAAACCATTCTCCGAGGTGATCCGTGTGAACTTATCTTTTGTGTGTATGCACGCAACCGGTCAGATCGTTTTGTCAGGTGCGTCTGATCTGATCGATTACTCTGTTGCCTTCATAGTTGACGTAGCTGTCAAATTAATCCTGTTAAAACTCACACTGTTTATGAATGGAACATGCTTTCTGCACATCAATTTATTATTTTATTATTCTAGTTCTTTTAGCAATATTATGTAAATAGGCAAATAATTGGAAACAGATGTGTATTATAAACAAAATAAAATGCAAAAGTTAAACATTGGTTTTAATTATATCTTTTTCTCTGGCTTTCTGCTTTGGCTTTTGACAATCCTAAGGGCCAACGTTGTGTAACACGGGGCTGTTACGCGCGGCGCGCCCGTCCGGGCAACCGTCGTGTGGCCCCCGTCCGTCACACGGAAGCGGGGCGCGCATCAGACACGGCATCTGCACAGCTCGACGGACTTTCAGAAGAGAAGCAGACCTGCTGCCAAGGATAAGACAAAAAACTGTCGCAACTCATCCCAATCTGCTGACTTACTTGGCGTTAAACGACACGACGCAGTCAGGTGAGAAGGACGATGCTGACTTCTTTAGACAGTGACCTGTCCGAATAGGTGGTCAGCAGAAGGTCCAGGCAATTGGCTGTTTAACCAACTACAACAGGCACCCTAGTCCCTTCCTTCACCAGCTGGAAAAGATCCATCGGTACCGCAAAAGTTTTCTGCCTCTTCCAGCGTGGTCGGTCATCTGGTATGGGAAAAGCCAGTTTTGGTGGCAGGCGTTAAAGAGAGCGACCAATTGCGCATCAGGGTCAGCACCTAGTCAAGCCATCTATTAATATCTGCATCAGCATGCAAAGCCTCATAGATGGCTTGACTGAGGTGGACAAAAATTCGAGGATGTACGTTCGGTAGACACAGGCATAGACTATATATATATGTATATACTACTATATGTATATACTCGCAGCCACAACGGAGAAAGACTTGAAATCTTTGTGAAAAATATAAAAAGAATACCTACGTAGGTCATATTCATTGCATGTTGAACCTAATTGCACTCCGATATGAGCCAGCTTTCGAGAAAAGTGTATTGAAATAGTACTTGCATTTTGGTACAAGTGGAGAAAGTTTGTCATAGCAACCGAAGCCTGTGCGGATTTTATCACGCATGCGGAACCCGGGAAGCAGTTCCACATGCGTGATATTAAAACCCTTAAGGAGCCGAGAGCTGCAGTGAGTTTCCACTTGTACGAAAAGTCGTTTTTCAATACACTGAAAATTTCTGTACTTTTTGTACAGAAGAAAATTGTCCACATTTTAGTTTTGTTAGATGGCAGCAGGCTAAGTCTATTGCTAAGGGTATGTCACGATCAGAGGCATGACTGCCGTGAGAGAGCACAATTTGTACTTGGAACTTACGACGATTAAGATGTGGTGAAGTCTACTTTAGGCGAAAGGGACACGAGAACGAGCCTGCTTTACATACCCAGTGAATGATGCCATACATGGTTATAGAAGGGGGAGGTGGTGGTTTTCTAAAGTAAGGAGTGTCCGTCTCAACACCGATTCTTCATTTCTGGAACTATTTGCCAAAAATATTTGCGGAAGATGAGAGATTACGAGCGGTAGCACCATGGTCTCGACAACCCTAGCTTTAGCCAAGTTACAATCGTTTCATATATTCTCTTGCGTCAAATGCAACGAGTAGGTAAGCCACGCCTCCAATGTCTTTATTCTGACTACGTGAGCGTTGAGATGACGTGAGAACAATGAAATGGGAGGCGTAGCTTAGGTACTCGAGACATTCGACGCAAGAGTAGGTATAGAAACGATACGATTGTAACTTGTAACTGTAACCCCCAAGCCAAGCCAAGTTACAATCGTTTCATTTAGAGTTAGCTCTTTGTTGAGATTATGTTTTTATTCCCTCCTTATCGTCACGGTCACGGGAGATTATTTTGTTTTACTTAGTTTATCGAATCAGGCGCGAGGCGTCCCCCAGAGTCGCTGGGCGACCCCCACGAAATTAGAAACTGACCAGAGCAGATTTGAATGCTGTTCTTATATATTTCTTATATTTCTACTGTATGTTTGAGATACGATTAATTGTTTTCAATACACTTACTCGAAAACTGCCTCTTATCTCACTCATATTAGGTTCAATATAGCATGTATATCACCCAAGTGCTTTTTTGAGTTTATCACAACAAGGGCGTTTTTATTCCTTCCTTATCGTCACGGTCACGGGTGATTATTTTGTTTTACTTAGTTTATCGAATCAGGCGCGAGGCGTCCCCCAGAGTCGCTGGACGACCCCCACGAAATTAGAAACAGACCACAGCAGATTTGAATGCTATATTTCTTATATTTCTACTGTATGTTTGAGATACGATTAAACATTTTTTCTTTCTTTCTTTATTTCACAAGTTGTAAGTGTATTGAAAAACGTCGTTTGAAACACGTGCATATTTGTCATTGCAGCCCTCGGCTCCATAACACACTCGCCTACGGCTCGTGTGAATTTCGCCTCGGTCGCAATGACAAACTTCCTGCACTTGTATCAAAATGTACTATTTTTCTTTCTTTCTTTATTTCGCAAGTCGTAAGTGTATTGAAAAACGTCGTTTGACACACGTGCAGATTTGTCATTGCAGCCCTCAGCTCCATGCTCGTAAAGGAGGAGGCCGACCGCATAAGGCAAAGGCAACGGCGTACTCGCCGCAGCCGTCGCCGCCGCGATCCTGCCGATATCCGGCCACCGTAGACACTGGCTCGCGGACGGTGAGCAATGGGTAGCTCGCCGTCCGGTCGTCTGGTAAGACCGAGTCCAAGTCGTCAACGGCGCGCACCGTTCCCGCGCGCCTCAAGGAGTTGTCAGCAAACTGCAGGGGCCCTTCAGGGTCGAAGCCTCCTGGAGTCTAGAGGGTGGTGGAAAACTGTTACCTCGACTCCGGGAATAAGGCAAGGAAGGTACCTACGGGGTAGGTTTTTTAGTCAGTAAGAGTCTGACACTGGTCCCCCGCTCCGCCCAAGAGCGGGTTTCGTCATTGGATGATTTTCACCTACCATAAAAAAAAAAAAAAAGCCCTCAGCTCCATAACGCACTCGCCTACGGCTCGTGCGAATTTCGCCTCGGTCGCAATGACAAACTTCCTGCACTTGTATCAAAATGTACTATTTGAAGCGAAGTTGTCTATCTGTCAATACCCTTTATCTCAAGAAGGTGTAAAGGTGTCGAGTTGATATTTAAACCATATACTCAAACTAGCGACCCGCCCAAGCTTCGCACGGGTAGTGATATTGAATATAATATGCATGTATTATACACACAAACCTTCCTCTTGAATCACTCTATCTATAAAAAAACGCATCAAAATCCGTTGCGTACTTTTAAAGATCTAAGCATACATAGCGACAGCGGTGCGCAATTTTGTTTTATACTATGTAATGATATAAAGTCCTTAGAAACTGAAAAAAAAAATAAAATTCTAAATTTACTAAAAAAATATACGCCCCTATGTCGCAAAAACCGCATACTTCGACAACTTCCCGTTGAGCCAAAATTCTGATATTTGGCACAAAGCATGGTCATATAGCACAGACATAGGGAAAAAGCTTAGCCGTTTATGTCGCAAAAAAAGGATATTTCACCACTCTCAAGGGAATCAAAATTCATAGGGTAGGTTCTTCCCGCTGACCTAGAATCTTGAAATTTAACATGAAGCAAGGTCTCATAGCATAAGTGTAAATTTGTGATTACGTCAAAACCTACCGATCACATTGTAACCTTTGCCAGGTCATTGGTCATCATTTGCCAAGTCTTCGGCACGTGACGATCACAAACGTGCCGAAGACTTGGCAAGGATTGCGGGTATACGATGGATGCCAGATGCACTGGACCGTTCATTATGGTGACAATTTGGGGAGGCCTATGTCCAGCTTTAGACGTCTTTCGGCTGGAATGATGATGATTTTGACTATGACGTCACAAAAAAATGCGATTCGAAAAAATCTTCGTATCTCAATTCGAGAATTGAACTGTTTTCATAGCTAAGTTCACTCTCCTGGAGAGGCTTGAGTCCCAGCAAATGGAACATTATAAACTGATGCTATGCTATGCATAGGTACCTAAGTTCGGAACCCTCAGTGAGTGAGGCGGCTCGCACTTACCTGTTTTTGTGTAATACTACCTACTAACGTAAATCGAACTTGGACAGGTCAAGTGGGTAGAAGGGGCGACCTTAACCGTTCGAGGACCCAAGCGGCAGATCTTTAAATTGTGAAAACTTTGACCTTTTTGCAAACTAAATATTATTCGCGGCATGTAAGTTGACCTTCAATGCACGGTACAGTACGGCCGTCGGAACTTGGCGAGTCTGAAGTTAAGCATTGCGAATTTTAGCGCTTGATAACTCATACAAAAGTAAAGGTTTGAAAATAAATAAATGCCAATTACAGTTTTTAACAGCAATAACAACTGCATATTGCAATTATTTGTTTAAATAATAAAATAAAATCCATTTATTTCAGATAACTTTTATCCATAGTTTAAGCAAAAACAAGCATTTTAAATAAGCAAGCAGTTTAAACCACCTTATACTTTTTACGAGTGCACGTGCACAAGTGCTAAAATTCGCTTCAGACTTGTCAAGATCCGACGGCCGTAGGTACTGTAACAGATTTACGGGTTTCAATTGAAGCGTGGTGCGGCGGAGGCTGCGCGTAACCATAGCAACAAACGACATTATATTTCACCTGTGCCGCATACAATATCTATGTGTATCGAAACAGGGAGTTTCATTTGATGGTGAGAAATGTAAAAATTGTAACAAAGTGCTACAGGATTTTTGAATTGATAGTACTATTTTAGAACATTTATAAAAATGGACAAAGAAAACGATGGAGAAGTTAGGTACTACTTATAATATGCTTTATTCAGTACATAAAACATAATTTTAAAATCCGTGTTATTTTAAAATTATGTTTTATGTACTGCTTTTTAATAGCTGACTGACCAAAAACCGGGCAACCGAATCGAGTGTCAATCTCGGGATAACTGACCTATTTAAATTTCTTTCTAGCGAGGATTACCTAGCTGGTAATCCATAAACAAATACATATATAAAAATATATATATATAAATTGGTATTTTTATTCTGGACTTCCGACGACCAACACGTTTAACCATTAATTTTTAGGATTCTGAATCTCAAAAGGAAAAAAACGGAATCCTTATAGGATCACTTTGTTGTGTGTCCGTCTGTTTGTCAAGACCCTTTATCTTAGGAACACATGGAGGTATCGAGTTGTTTCCCGTTAGAAGTTTGATTTTTTAAAGCTTCAAGGGACCGCAGACACACACACACTCACACATCACTCAGGACACTCAGATTAATCAAGTCTTTCCCGAGATAAAGGGTCTTGAAGACAGACGGACATCAAAAGGGGATATATACGACTTTTGATAATTTTAAATCTAACATCATGTCTAAACGGCTAGTCGGTATGTTTTGAAAAAAATATAAGTTAAACTGCACTATTTTCCTAATAATTTGATATACGAATATTTACATTTTTTTCATTGAACTTGGTATAATTTATTTTCAAAACTTATCAACGGCACGTTTACTCACTTTTTATCCTCTGTAAAAAAACGTATTTACATGTGTGATTTTAAGATTGATTATCTCTTAGTCTATAATCAAAGTTTTAATTCAAGTCTCGGTAGTTGAAATAATGCAATTTTATGATTTTAGTGGGGCGCGACCAAAGCCCAAGGATTTGATCCTTGACATCACCGGATCATTTGGCAGATATCAAATATGGCTTTGTTTTATAGTATTTTTATCAAAGTTTGCCATCGCATTCCATCAACTGGCAATTATATTTTACGCTCCCCCATTGAGATATGCATGTGGTGATAGTACCGAAGAACTTAATCTTTGCCCATGTGATTCACCAAAATATAATTATTCAATATTTACGAGTACCATAATGACTGAATGGAATTTGATTTGTGAACGCAAGTCTCTAGCAAGTATCGTACAGGTGACGTTTCAGGGCGGCACACTTGTTGGTAGCTTGGCTTTCGGAGCGTTGTCTGACAGGTGAGATGCAGTTTACTTACCCACCAATTTAATTAGATTTACTTAAATAATAAGTTAGGGCCGTAGATTTAAATAGTAAAGTTAGAGCCGATCGTTCTTTTGACTAAACGCGTTCGCGCTGCTTGTGCACACGACTGTTTCCGAAGATTGCCGACCACTCCCGAGGATAGCAAGCCAAAAACTCACTCGTGTTTCTACTTTGCCTCGGTATTACCTCGTATAGATGTTATATTTTTATTAGTTTAAAATAAAACTGTTCATAAAAATCCTTTGATTTCTGCGTTTTCAATAGAGTTTTCTAACTAGGTATTCTGCCAGCTAAAAATGCTGATCCCATAAACTTTCTCATACAACCACACTTTCGACATTAGGACGTCTTAGCATACCTTTGTCTAGATTTTTAAGAAATCTGGTGGCGGTTAACTAGGTTTCTATTGCAAAGAAAATATAAATTTGCTAAAAAAACTAAGGAATAAAAACTTCAAACAAGTCTTCAAATATAAGAATAGAAAATCTTTATAGAATCATACTGCCAAAGCAGGTGCTACTGGTATGGAAACGTATTGTAGTATAATAAACAATTTATTGATATTTTCAGGTACGGCAGGAGAAAGCCCTTTATTGTGGCTTGCGTTATTCAATTTGTGTTCGGATTAACTGGTGCTTTTTTAACAAGCTATGTATTGTTTACAATATTTCGATTCATCGTCGGACTGTCAGTGGGCGGCACAATGGTTATTGGATTTGTTATTATAATGGAATTCATTGGCCCAGAGTACAGAGAAACCATCTCAGCTTTATATCAAGTACCCTTCAATTTAGGGTCTGTATTGCTGCCCCTAATTTCCTACCAATACAGAGATTTTAGAGACTTTCAGTTGGCAATTTCTATTCCTACCGCCGTATTTGTCATTTATTTTTATGCTTTGCCTGAAACACCAAGATGGTTAATAGCAAAGAACCAAACTGAAAAGGCTATCAAAGTTTTAACACTTACCGCTAAAATGTAAGTATGTTTTTAAACAAATTTTTGCGCCTTGATATAGGTTTATTAAACATCCTTGAGAAGCTACAGAAGGGAAGAGCCAGATTGTGTCACTGAAAAAGCTGTCAATGGTTTTTTCAGAGTCACATTTCTAAAGTGTATTTATTGAAGTTTCAAGTCATATTATGTCTTGATTTGCCCCTAAAACTCAAAGTTGACGCGTCTTGCAGTTAAATGTCCCTTTCATACACTAAAAAACCGCTAATTTAACCAGACTTATATTAGCACTGACTTGGTGATGCGAGTATTAGAATTCAAACGCATAAACATACATATATTTAAGCTTGTGTTTGTTTTTGCAGAAACAAACGCCCAACCGATAATATACGAACAAATGTGGAAGCTTATGCAGCAGCAGCAGCGAGAAATAAACTACCAACAGGGACTACTCTTGATCTGTTCCGTACTCCTAATCTTAGAAAGAATATCCTGGCCATGTCTTTTAATTGGGTAATGTGTTCCTACTGTTATTATGGGGTAGCGCAATTTGTGGGACTGCTTAGTGGCAATATATTTATCAACGTAGCGGCTACTTCGTGTTTGGTCACAATCGGGACATTTTTGTCTATACCCTTTATGAAATTTTTCGGTAGAAAGACTATTTTATTAATATGTCATTTCATATGCTGCAGTTGTTTAATTGTTTTAGCATTTTCAGAAGGTATCGCGTCGGTCATTTGTGCGAGTATTGGTGTCGTAAGTGCTTTTGTGGTGTTTGTTGTTGTTTATTTGTATTGTGGAGAGCTGTTCCCTACTGTAGTTCGAAACGCTGCTGTCGGTTTTTCTTCAATGTGTGCGCGAATCGGTTCCATGATAGCTCCGTTAGTTGTGGATCTTAAAGATATACAGCCATGGTTGGCTCCACTTGCATTTGCCGTGGTTCCCTTTTTAGCCTTCTTCATTACAATGCTTTTGCCCGAAACTAAAGGTTGCGAACTGACAACTACAATAGAGGAGGGAGAAGCATTTGGAAAGAAGACAAAAACAACTCCATAGTGCAATAATAAAATTAAATAAGTTTCTACTTTGAAGCATTGGTCGCGCCCAGTTTTAACATCTGACTTAAGAAAAGGCGTTTCGACCTTCTAAGCAGTTCCAGATTAAGCCAGTGGGGTCTGTAGCAAATTTGTCATGCGGAGACTTTTTTTTAGCGTTCAGTACTTCGAAAGGAAAAAAAACGAACCCCTTAACGAAAAACGAAACGAAACCCTTATAGGATCCCCTTGTTGTCCGTCTGACTGTCCAAATATCCCGAGTATTTGGAGTGTATTCTGTGGTCCCTTAAAGCTGTAAAAAAAAAACAATATCTTCAGAGGGTCATCATTTCATGAGTAGGCATAATATTTTCGAGATATATATCAACATTATTATCATACTGCTACGTATATATCTATCACGCATAAATCGTATTCCCACGACTCTCACCAGGTTGTTGGTCCCCTTGTTGGAGCCGTTCCAACTCTGCTATGCATTATGCATATCTTCTGGTATGCGGTCAGCACTTCAGAACCTTTCGACTCCGTCGACCGTTTGTGTTGACTCTTAAGCTTAACTTTACACTTGATTTCCTTACGCAAGGAAATTCCGAGCATACCCCTTTATATTGCACTTTAGGTGATTTAAAGCCATCTGTTGAGGTCAATGAGCACGTTTTCATAGCCATACCTATGTCATCACAGGCAATACGCACTGTAGCCTAATTCTCGTAATCAAAACCGTAGCGATATCGTAGCGACTTTGACATTTTCGTATTCACATCCATTAATCGAGTTTGAACGACACCGATTTTAAACTCGTTCGAGAGTCGTGGAAGCGTATTCAGCTATTTCAATCGTCTTTCAATCGTTGTCGGATAGGACATCAACGGCTAAACGTTAAATATTGTGGTTCAAATATCGTGAATACCGATTTTGGATAGGACTACGATCGAACGACAATGGAATTGGGATTGTTTACGTGAATTAGGGCACTGGTTTGTTGGACGATTAAGTCTATCTTAGGTGCTATGTGTCCTTGATAGTTTTGATAACTTCTCGTGCATATACTGGTTATGGAGACATTGAAGTTGGATCACTTTTGATAGCCCTGGTTTTAGGTTCATTTGATTTGAATAAGATCAGGGTGAATCCGCTCGACTAAAGTTCATGGGAATTAATTTTGATGCATTTGAGTGTAAATAAGAAGGACATAAAATGTTATACTGTTTATGAACGTCATACATTTTCAAGGCAGAAATTACACAATTAACTAACTTTAACGCATGCGAAGCCACTTGTTAAAGTTAGTTAATTTTAATATTTGTTGCCTCAGTAGGCTTTTAGAGTACAAATCAAACTACATATTTTGGTTGTCTATAGTTCGTTTTTTAGTTCTAGACTACGATTTGACAATTCAGAATGTCACACTCTAGAAATATGTTCCCAATTTTCTGGAATTTGACATTTAAAGTTGTCAAATCGTAGTCTTGGATTAAAAAACGAACGATATGTGAAAATTTTAACAAAACATTTTAACGAACTTGGACTGATAAAGTAGGGCCCTATGTACTCGTAGTTAAATATTAAACGAAAAGAAGTATTCATAGGTTTTGTAATAGCTTGTTTCCGCTAGTTCACTATATAACATGGTGTTTTAACATAATTGTTGTACCTTTGCCAAATCGTCCACTGACTGACGGACAAACTATACTTTATGTTATTTCGTTGTTGATGGAATTCTGAATTGAAAAAACAAGATGGATCTATTATATTATTATTATGTATTATTTTTGTAATATTTAAGTACTTTAATTTGTTTTTTTTTTATCTCAATGTTGAATTTGTACCTAAATATTGTTTTATGAAACTTATTAAAATGTTTATATTGCGTATTTATTTGTTTCATTTCAATTTCATTTTATACTATCCAGGCGCCTAATAAAATAACCATAAATAACACTAAACATTTAAAAACTTAAACTATTTACAATAGATAACTTAATATGCCAAATTCGAAAGTCGGTTTCTGTTTTTTTTTCGGAAATGCAAGGCAAAAACAAAAAGTGGTAAAAAAAAATATTAGTTTAAGTACCTCCCCTTTTTCATAAATTCTACGATAACGTGTGATATAGGTATTGTTGGATAGGTATTTAAAAATGATTATATATAAATTAAAAAACCTTTCCGAACTAATTTTGTAATTTAACCATGTACATGCAAGTATTTTTTTTAACTAAATACCTATTTTATTAGGTATCTTCTTTCAAATAAAAATATGGTTTAGAAATTATTAGTTCTGAGGTAATAAATCTAAAAAAATGTATGTAGCAGAGATGAGAGTGTGTGGTGACGGGTGCGGGGTGTGACGAGAACGTATAAGGTGAGAAAGACATTAAAGGAAGTTCGGAAGTGGTGTCAGTGACTGAACAGTTGTTAGGGAATCGTTTGACTTGGTATGGTCATGTGAAGAGGAAAAATGAAAAGCATGTTACTAATAGTTATGACTATACTATACATATAGGTGGATGGAGAAGGAGAGAGTAGTCAAAGAATAAGACGGATGGATTTTGTGCGGAGAGTTAAAGAAAAGCAAGTTAGTGCTAGCGTGGCGGCAGATAGGCCAGAAAGGAGAAAAAAAACTGTATCGCCAACCCCGAAGAATATGGGGTAAAGAAGATGATTACTGCTGATATTCCCTTGGAACCTACCCTGCCCGTGTCGGGTTACTCAAGAAGCTATATATATGTTACATATATACCTGTAGAGCTACCTATAAATAGACCCGTTAAACAAGTAATAATCCTATTGACCAAATACCTAATAATTTTTTATACGACTATTGATTTCTAACATATACAATACAATATCAAGAAGTGACCCAACTAGTTAGACTTTTTCTTATATAATTAATCTAAATTTAGTTGCTGGGTTGCCCAGATAAGAAAAACATACCAACTTTTTATGTTATTTAAATAGTAAGTTTTTTTGCTGTCTGAGAATCTGACTGACTGACATATTAAAGCACAGCCGAAACTACTGTTATTAGAAAAGTGAAATTTTACACAAGGCTTCCTTTTATGACGTAGGCGAACTAAGAAAGGATTTTCCAAAATTCACCCCCTAAAGGCATGAAACGCGTGCCCAAAGTTTGTGCAAAAACATATTTTCAAGCGGGTAAAGCCGCTGGCAGAAGGCTAGTATTAAATAAAAGAGACCAAGGTTTTTCTTAAGTTTACATTATCTCTGATTCAATCTTACATTGTACATAAAGAGGAGGTCTCCCAGAAGTGGAAACAGTATAAAGATGGTGTTGTTCACGTTTTATGCGTAAGTACATAGATAGAAACGCCAGGAGAGGTTGTCCTAGAAGGACAAACAAGGAGTCGCCTCGAACTCGAACAAGAAAACGCCTCTCTAAAAAAGAGAGGCATTTTTCTGGAAGGCGCTTAGTTATTACAACTGGAGTGTTTGCCATAAATCTGATTCAATCTATACTGCCCATCGAAGTATTCTGACGCCAGATCAAAGTCGACGTTAAGAAGCTGACATAGAATGAACATTTTGATTATTGTCAATGTAGCAAATTAAATGTTCTGGATATAAGCAGTAATTCAGTTACTCTCCCACTGAACAAAACTGCCATAAATTGGTCGTAATGTCTCTCATTAAGTTATTTTTCACAGTCCGATTTAATAGTCAAAGAGTTAGCCTAACATCAACCCTGAGCCATCGTAGATTGTTTTTGTTTTTACTATTGATAGTTTAACTCTCCTAGAGAGGCGGCCTGAGTTGCAGCAGTGGGAACGCTATAAGGCTGATGCAATGCGAATTGATAATATATTTATAGCTTGGCTAATTGGAAACCGAAGATATGGTCGACGAATGACCACCACGGTTACCGAGAAACTGCTTATTTACTCTTGACTTAGGTAAAGACCCTCTGAATCAGGTCCAGGTAGAAAATTCCGCTCCGATGTCAGCAAATCGTAGGGGCCAGCAGAGTCGAAGCCATGAGTGAAAGTGAACTTCGGGGCCTGGCACAAAGGCAAAGGAGGAGTGAGTGGGTTTTAGTCGCTAAAACTCTGACGCGCCTTATCGCCCCGTCAAGAGTGGGAGAAGTCATATCATAATAAAAAAAGCTATATACTTAATGAATCCTCCAAAAACTAATGAGCCTATGGGGTCACATGTATAGCGCATCGCATCGGTTAATTTATATAGAAATCGCTGTATGAAGCAAAACATTCTACCGGCACTGAAAAACATGTTATTTGATTGATGTTATCTTCCAAGTTTCTCGCTGTCACCATAATATCAATAAACTGACATTTCCTCACGATTAGTACAACAACATTGATAACGAAGAGAACGGCATGGCGTGCGGTACAGCTGAGCTGCGCGAGCGCAACGCGGCTCAACAATGAAGCAATGAGTTAGTCTGCAGTAGCGGGCCGAGTCGTACAGAACCCCGCAGCGACTAAACGGTCTCTATGCAAACTTACGCGTGATAAAACCATCTAACCACCTAGTGATAATAGTTAAACAACAAAATTAATATAAATCAAATGGAAATGCAGGAGCGAAACGGTAAGCAAGTTAATTGTGGTGAAAGTGAGTGTATTGACTTTTACGTGGAGTGTTGACCCCGATATTATAGGCCTTGGCGAAATAGCATTGACACTGAGAAAATGTTTTAAAGTTTGCAAATTTTTTAATTTTATAACTTAAGTATTGTATAATGTTTGCAGTGTCTGTGTTGTGAAAAGAGCATCTATATCTGCAGTACCTTAACATAAATATGTTTATTTAAAAAAAAACAATTCACTTTTAATTGTAGAAAATAATTTGTAATGATATTTACACCTATATCGTGAAAATTTTGACCATCACCTAGTTTTCCAAAGGCTAAACGATTTTATCTTTAATGTAGGTTTAAGGTAATAAATATAGTCAGACCAAATTTGAATCTAGTCAGACTATATGACAAAAATATATGGCTTTGTAGCCATGTATTTTTTTATCCACCTATTAATATATCTTCCTTAGTCTTTCACTCTTGATTGACAAAGTGATCGTGGTTGGTCATGTTGCATATATAGGAAAACAAAGAAAATAATATAAAAATCGAGTTTACAAACTAACTTAGTTATTTTTAGTCAATAAAGTAGGTAGGAACGCATATACACCTGTGATCATAAACCCAGACACATATTCATCCGTACGACAATAGCAGGTATTTTTTCTTTGTTTTCTTTTCAAAGGGAAACCCTCAAAAGGTACAATAGAACCTCTTCCTCTTTTTAACAGGGATGATATGGATATATAATTGCGGATCTGAAAACGGTTATAGGAATAATGGCATACCGGTTTCGAATATGGTTATGGATATGAAATGATTTTGGATTATTTATGATCTGCCGATAATAGTAAAAGTAAAATACCAATAGGAAGTGAACATTTTATTTCCATTACACAAGGTAGTCCCACAAAATATATTACCTACTACTTCTAATCCAAATGATCTAATAGGGTGACTGGTAATTAGTGACCGATATTAATTAAGCATATGGCTGTAGTCATGATAACAAACAACTTTTACTAGAGGACCAAACCTGAAATCGCGAAAAAAATCAACAAGTTCAGTAGGTTTTGATCAGTTAGGCGAACATAAATGTACTGTCATTCAAGTGTTACAAAGAAATAAGAAATAACAATCTATTAAATCAAAAAACAACATACAATACAATATTATTTATTTTATAGCGAACATTTACTATTACAGCGGTTTTTGTTATTACATATTACATATAGATTTTTATATCGGATATTTGATAATTTCTTTTACGGTTATGGCATAACAAATCTGCTAAATTACTCATACTTACTCTTAATATCTTAAGAAGTATCATGACTTATCATCGACATTAGAGGACTATATGGGCTCATAAGAGAAAATGCTAGTAATGACTGCCCAAAACCGTAGGTTCATAAGCAGCAGGTTTAAAATATCTATCAAATATAAATGTTTTCATCAAGGAGATTTAGCGTTTGGCAGATAAATAAAAACGACAGCTGTCCTTCTGTTAAACAAAATATGTCTCTGTATGATACAGAGCAGGCACGTGCGAAACTCACCATGCTGTTGAGCTAACGCGCTGCTACTTGCTTGTAGGTACCGACTCTTCAAAGGTGACTTGAGAATACTGACCAACTAGTTCAGATTTTCCTTATAATGCCTGCCAAGGTTGCGTACAGTTTTAAAGAGTTACCATGGCACTGGAACACTCAGGGCAATTTACAAATTACCACCTAAATAATAATATACCTTCGTGTGTTTTATATTGTTTTTCTATACCAATGTAAGTTTTAAAAGGGATATCTAAGATGAACACAATGTTTCTCGATCTATGTAACTGTAAAATTAGGCGAGTGAAAAACTAACTTAAATTGAAATGGGGAAGCAATAAATCCATATATATAAAATTCAAAGCCACTTTTTGTTGTCATTCTATAACTCAAGAACGGGCACACCTCTCCAAACCAAATATTTAGGTTTTGTTCGGACTATTTAGTAAATGGTTTATGTGAAGTTTACACAAAATCGGTTGAGCGGTTCTTCATTTACCATATTTCTCGGTTGCCGGGAGCGAAGCCGCAGGCAAAGGCTCCTGGCAACAGCAATTATTTGAATTATTCTCACTAGAAGATATTTCCCCAGATATGGCCAATATGAGCATACAATCTGGTTCATAACAGTTTTTGTGTCTGTTGAGGACTAAAAGCGTGCTATGAATTAATTTTTCTCTTCATTGTACAACACGACATCGAGATCACAAGTCAAGTTACGGAATTGAAAGTAGTTGATGCCAGTTTAAATTGTTAATCAAATGACAAAGTACTATGGTAGGTATTTTTATGAAGAAGTCATTTACGTTGCGATGAATAAAGCCGCTATTTAGAAGACAATCATCTTCTGATTTGAACACAAATTGAGTTTCAGGCTAAAACTGGATCATAATAAATGAAGATTAAAAAAGATAATGAATGAAACCATGTCGCAACAAATGATGTAATAAAAAAAATCTAAGACAAGTAATTAATCATACTATTTATAAATAATTCATAAGTCTTAAGTAATCAATAGCACAGGACCGTTCGTTATGGCGACACTTGGGGTGGGCCTATGTTCAACAGTGGATGTCCTTCGGTTGAAATGATGATGATGATGATGATGATGAAGTAGTCAGTTATCAATTATTAATTGACTATTTCATCATTGCAATAATTTAAGATTCTTATTTAGACTTAGCACCTGTTACAATGTCCAAATAACCGCTTCATCCTGAATAATTCAAACTCAAACTGAAAAACTCAAACTCAAAATCATTTATTTCAAATAGACCATTTACAGGCACTTTTGAAATGTCAAAATTGAAGCTAATTTGCACGTTCCAAGGCGTAGACTCCTACGGAGAAGAACGTGCAAGAAACTCCATGGGCACTCTTTTGAATCAAATTTATATTTAAATATTACTTGGTTACAAATTTATGTTGCTTCTATTATGCGAGCACGATGTAGCGGTATTTAACAAAAAGTAAAATAAGAATTAAAAAAAATATATCTATATATTTTCAAATATGAGCCTAGCAGCCAAGAGATGGCCGGTCTCAACTGACGGCACCCGTTCACGAGCATGACGCGTGTATCAGCGCACTCCGCTCAACCATTTTAAATTCCATTAAAAAATGGAACAGAATTTCTATGAAATTATTCGTCTAATAAATTAACGGAAGCTTAATCAACGATGGGTAAATAGGCCCTTACTATACTAATATATATTTCACAACTGTCACATAACGTCGTCTAGTTTCAAGTTAAGCAGAGCTTGTGTTAAGGATACTATACAACTGAAAAACTTACTTATATATTTCTAAACACATAGGTACATATTATAGATAAATTACACCCAGAGACAGAACAAATAATTGAGCTCATCACACAAACATTTGTCCTGGGTTGAATCTAACCCACGACCTCCGGTATAGCAGTCTGGGCCACCAACCAATAGACCAACATGCCTATGTCTAAAATATGACTAATACCGAAATGAAATATCAGACCATTTATCGTAATAATTAGACTGTTTGAGTGAATGCAATTGTCATGATAACACATGACAATTTCAAACTTGCATATGTTGCCGTCATATTTAGCATGACGCCTTGTTAACAGTAGGTCAAAGGGCAGGTTCGGACAATGACCAGTATATTGATAAACGATAAGAGAATATTGTTATCTGGCAACACCCATTTTATGTCGTCATCAAGTTTGTTATTCACCGTTCTCTGTGTTTGATAATTGCCTATCAACATTTAAACAATAATATTGCATTATTGTTTCCTATATTTGGCTTAGCTACATATATTTAAATTCTTGGAATATCGGTTCCTCAACAGTTGTATCTGTCACCGGAAAATTGTAAAAACCGTAATTGCAAAATATCGCATTTATATTATCACTAGTCACTACATAGTATAAAACAAAGTCGCTTTCTCTGTCCCTATGTCCCTTTGTATGCTTAAATCTTTGAAACTACGCAACGGATTTTGATGCGGTTTGTTTTAATAGATAGAGTGATTCAAGAGGAAGGTTTATAGCTATAATATATCACCTTTGCACCGGTACGAAGCTGGGGCGGGTCGCTAGTAAAATATAAGACACAGTTATAATGGAAACTAATAAATTTAGATTTGATTTATCTATAGTTTTAATATTATAAAGAGGTAAAATTTGGAAGTTTTTATGTAGGGAGTAATCTCTGAAACTATACTTTCGAATTGAAAAATTATTTTGAGGAAGGTTATAACATCACGCTATGACTTATGGAGCAGTAACCACAGACGCGGGTGAAGTCACTGCTAGCCTATATATTGCTAACATCACGCGGGCGAAGCCGCAGGCACAAGCTAATCGTAAATAAATTTGTAACTTGTAAAATTGTAACATAATAAGGATTTATTACAATCATACGGTGTTTGCGATTCTCCGGTGACATATCCAATTTATGATCACTTGAAGAAGTCAATCCTTAAAGTTCAGAGCTCTGAAATTTGATTGTGGGTTAACATTTAAGACATATAAAAAAAAACTATTTTTTAACCCACCTGTATCAGCAATAGGGTCGAAGCCCTGTTCGCTATTTTCATAATATTGCTATTATAACACGATCCCATTGTCATATTGCTAAAAGTTCGAAATCTGTTAATTCATAATGACCGATCATTGGTCACTTAGTGGTCTCGTAATAATATTGTGTTACAAGCTGTATTCTAACTAATTAAAAACAACAACCGCACAATGACGTTCTGGTAGGTCACTGATCAAAGGAACAGTCAAGTTTTTAGCAGATTGTCGCATACGTCAGACACTCATTTGTCATTGTGTACGAGATTAACATATCTTTCAATGGAGTGTCAGTACTTGATCATTGGAAAGTCATAATGATGTCATTATATTAGTAGATTATAAAACTTGTCAAAATCAACAATTATGAAACCAGTAATAGACCATTTTGACAATATTGTAATAGCAGACTTTAGGCCCAGGAGTGCTGCTATTTGCATGAAGCCCTTGATTCAATTGTCTCTCATATGTTAGCCGAGGCTCTTGGCAGTTATTAGGCAATTGGCCGACACGGCTATCGGTATAATTGTAGCTGGATCCACCTCCCCCACATGTCAACAACCTCGCGAGCCAAGTCAAGATTGATTATCTTTCTCAGCTTTCACGTCCTTAGGGATCGCTAAATCAATACCATTTATTTATATATTAGCGAACGGCTTCGCACGGGTGCATTGGTGCAATACTGAACCTAAATATTCTACAAGATGACTTTTTTTCGTCAACACTCCAGCCGGTACCACTAAAACCGCTATATCTCTGCATTATTAATCTGTAATCTTCTAAATCAGACAATATTCATCCCTGCGACTACCGTAATTACAGACACAATTAAAAGACAATAGGTGCGTAGACACCGGTGTCTTCTTGGGGCTTAATGAACTAAATTACATGCCGTAAAGGGCTATGTATAAATCTATATTATATGCACAATGTATTTAATTGGATAAGGATTAATGCTGTATTGCTTAAAACTCGCTTCGTAAATATGCCATTATTTAGAGGTGAATGCCATCGTGGATCTTTTGTACATCTTTTTAAAGTGTCTGAAGATTTCCCACCGTGCTTAACTATGTATTTCGGTTAGTACACATTTGCTTCGAAGAGATTTCAGCATAGTTGACGTTGTCCGATAAGGCCGATGCCTGCCAAGGCTGCGAGATTTTTCGAAGGATCCACTGCGGCCTTGAAGCGTGAAAGGCAACAGAATGATTATGATTAGATTTTAGTCAATAAATGTCTGACACTCCTTGTCTCACCAACCCGAGCTGGAGATTCTATTTGATGATTTCTCATTCAAAAAAAGTCATCTCTTCTCTTCTATTACAGCTATCAATGACAAAGTCGCGTGCGCGACTTTTTCATCTCGATAGAAATATTTGTTTACGCGTTACATTAAGAGAGGTCAAATGATATTTAATTTTTAGATTGACGCTTCGAATCTGCGTCAGTGTGAACCTTGATCCTAAACATGTTTTTCATTATTTTCAGGGGTAAAACCACCCAGTGGGGTTTCACAAGATTTGATTCAAAAGGTAATTGGGTCATTTGGAAAATATCACCTATGGCTATGCCTTTTGATATTTTTAACAAAATTCCCGGTGGCTTTTCATCAAATGGCCATTCTGTTTTTGTCTCCAAAAGTTTCATATACCTGTGGCTCATCGGGAATGAATAATACATGTCCATGCCCAGATCCAACGTACGATACTTCAATTTTCTCCAGAACCATCATAATGGAATGGGATTTGATATGCGAAAGGAGATGGCTTACAAGTTTTACACAGACCTTGTTCCAATTAGGAACATTATTGGGAAGTGTTTTCTTTGGAATGGCTTCTGACAGGTAACTTAAACTTCTTTATTTACGTTTTTGATAATATGTAAATTTGCTTTAGGTACCTATGGTTAAAATATACAGTTTTTTTGTCATTTTTAGAAACAATGTTCTTGCTTTTTAGGTTTGGAAGGAAATATCCTCTTCTAGTAGCTGTGGTCATTCAAGTGACGTGTGGAGTAGCAGCTGCGTACGTTCCTGACTTTTGGACGTTCACATTCTTACGATTCCTGGTCGGCATGTCTGTAGGAGGTACTATGGTCACTGGATTTGTAATTGTGATGGAATTCGTCGGAACACAGTACAGAGATCTCATATCAGCTTTGTATCAAGTACCATTTAATTTGGGCCACATGTTGCTGCCAGTATTCGCTTACTTCTTCAGAGACTATTCAGATTTCCAACTATCGATATCTGCTCCGGTCATTATCCTACTATCGTATTTCTTCCTGGTACCTGAGACGCCGAGGTGGCTGATAGCCGTAAAACGGACAGAAGAGGCTATTGAAGTATTGGAACGTGTTGCAAAGATGTAAGTTTCATTGACCTGCAAAACTGTATTTCTTTATGTTTTTTACTAAGAAAAGGGACACACTTTTAACAATGTAATTTTTTCAGAAACAATCGTCCAACTGAAAATATAAGAGCAGATATTGAAGCATACCAAGCATCTCTGGAGAAGCACCAATTAAAGAAAGGGAATATTTTAGATTTATTTAGAACTCCAAATCTTAGAAAAAATATCATAGCTATGTCGTTTAACTGGCTGGTGTGTAGTTATTGTTTTTACGGTGTTTCGCAGTATGTGGGCCAGCTTAGCGGTAATGCTTTCATTAATGTAGCATGCAGTGCTAGCGTCACCTTGCTCGGCACCTTCGTGGCTATTCCTCTTATGAAATTTATAGGAAGAAAGTCCATTGTGATAATATTTCATCTCATATGTACACTTTGTTTGCTAATTCTTGCGGTAATACCTGAGGGTGTAGGTTCTGTGGTATGTGCCAGCATTGGTGTTGTAGCTAGTTTTATTGTTTTTGTAGTTGTATATTTATATTGTACAGAGCTATTCCCGACTGTGGTCCGGAACGCTGCTCTCGGTTTCTCATCGATGGCAGCTCGAATCGGCTCTATGATAGCACCCTTTGTGATAGAAACGAGAGCTAAAGCACTGTGGATGCCTCCAGTGGCATTTGCAGTTTTACCGCTAATAGCAGCTTGTATAACTATAGTTCTTCCCGAAACGAAAGGTTGCGAACTCACAACCACAATAGAGGAAGGAGAAGCGTTTGGAAAGAAGACGAAAGTTGAGAAGAAGTAAAGATATTAGAAAAATAAACGCCAATCGAATGCTGTAAGTAGTAATAATAAGTAATCATTAGAACTAATTGATTTGTGATGAAGAGGTCAGTTGCAAACTTGTGGCTGTAGTCGTGTGGGTACACTTAATAGGAAATGTTTAGTTGAATTTGAGAGCTATTTTGATAGACTGGCGTAGCTTAAGGAAATGAACTACTAAATTATTAACGGTTGGTTGCTATGCTATGTGGTATGCAATTGTTTATTTTATATATACAATAATAAAAACGGTTTTGAACAAAATGTAAATAGGTATAAATCTTGTCCTCCTTTTTGGAACTGTGAGACATCAGAAGTTAGGTTAAAGAATGTACATGAAAATAAAGTATTGTGATGTTTTATAGTTAGTATCTAGCTAACAGTATCTTAATAATAATTTTATCATCTGTATATATGTTAAGATATTTTCCATTACTAAATAAAATATAGGTAGGATTATAAAAAACTATAAGTAATTGCATATTGTTGAGGTATATATACATATATGTATGCAACTGTGTCTTTTTTATTCACTGCTTGCTAGGAGTACAAGATAGAATAATTAATAAAATAACAATAATTGTTTTTATTAGTCTACAATCTATCGCCTGTCGTTTCGCCTTTGTGAAATGAATTTGTCTTTTATGGCAATTAGTGCAGTTACCAATTTTGAATTTGTTTTTATTTTCCTTATTTTTCAAAACCGCTTCGGTATTAAAGCGAACAAAACAAAAACCTGTAGGGAGACTGATGTACAGCAATTTATTTTCATATTTAGTATAATTATAAAAGCAATTTTAAGAATATGTAAAATGTAAATATACCAATTCAATGTAAAGCCCAAGAATAGGCAATATACTCTAAAGATATTTCATGGAATGTATGACGAAATTTAAGGAAACAATACATGTTATTTTTCAAAGTACTTGGTTTGATTTTAGCATTAACTCCAGTAGGTATTTTGACATTACGATTAAATAATTCAATTTATTTGCATATGTACTTCAAGTCATTAAACTGCAGGGTGTTGGTAATAACTTTTTGCTTTTAATCAGCGATAGCGTTGAGAACAAACGAATTGTTTTGGCTCACATTTTACAACGTTGTTGAGAAAATTAACGTGGTTACTTAGTTTAATTGCAGTTGATAAAATAACGCATATGTATTTAATCTACATTATATTTTAACTCTTTTGTTTGACTTTCTTTGATTGCTGTTTGCATCGAAGAGATAAAACGACATACAGTAATATTATAGATACATACATCTTTCACAAGCATAAGATTATAAGAGCTAACATTTCCGAAAGAACATTAATCTTGACAGTTTACGTTTCCATCAAAATTTTAAGTGTTAAGATAAACGACACACAACACCTTCTGATATTTACATTTGTAGTTTGGTACTGGCTCTAATAAGCAAAATTCAAGCGATAGATCCAATAGATCAGAAGTTTAAGTTATTCATATTATTTCAATGGAACTGTAATTTTATCTAATAGATATATTAATAGTTTTGACCATGAATATTGGAGAGAATCATATATGTTTGGTTTGCCAAAGAAAGTCATGTCACAACATCTATCTTAGTGATTTCTCTCGTCGAATTGTGGGGATAAAGTCGAGAAGACCTCTCGTTTAAGTAAATCCATTACTTATCATTATAATATACTTAGTCATTCCAAGGGATCATCTCGAGGAGGTACCTAAAGATAGTTATCTGCAGGTATCAACGTCTATCCTCTCGAGATGATCCCATGTCCCATCTGACGATGTGCCCAGGCGATTGCAGATGAGATAAACTACGAGTACGTATAATATCGATATTGTTATCTGTAGATAGGTAAATTTTTACAGATCAAGTATAAAGGTTACTCTGTGTAACACAGAACTTCTCTAAGAAATGGCATAAATTAAATACTTAAGATGCAAAGGACATTGACCGGGTTTGGTTTCCGAATAATGCCTTGCATGAATAAAAATCGGTCCCAGGGATAAAAACTTTTGTTATTTTTTTTTCACTTCTTAAAATATTTACTCTCAAAACACAAATCGTATGCTGGCACAAAAATCTTCTGGCTTTTTTTGAAGAGTCATGCGAGTTGTCAGATTACCTAAGGCACGTTTTAACTGTTATTAATAACATTAAAATTGAAAATAAATTGCCTACATCTACTTTTGTATATAAATAACTATTTGCTCAAGAAACAAATTGCAGTAAGGGTTCATTCTAGGTAGCACTAAGTCCAACCAGGAACCGATGATGGTAAATGTCCTTTTAGGAAATAAAAATTGGCTTCTTACTCTTAATGTTTTTTAAGATTCTTTTCAATCTGTTGATTAGTTTCAAGGTACAAATAAAGAAGGTCATTATGCAGGTTTTATAGCAATTTTCCGGCGCTGGATTAAAAACTGAGTTTATTAAATATAATACGTCTCTAAGTAGCATGTAAATAGATAATATAATTTGCTGTCACGTGCTTTACTAACTTAGCACCGCGTGCAAGGTTATTGGATAAGTGTCGCATTATCTGCTTTTCTCTTCTCAAACTTATCACAGTAAAAATGTAATAAAGCAATTTATATTTTTCCTGTTACAGATTAACATTTTAAAATGTCTTATCTCTATTTTATTCAGTTGTAAAATGTGTTGATTTTGCTAATTGGAGAAAAGACAAAATGAGATATACATTGAATAATGATATAATGTGTATGAGTTAAATTAATACTCATAATAATTGACACAAACTAAAGTTAAACAAAACACATGCCATTATGTTAGATTATTTCCGGCTAGAGGAATAATGGAACATAGTAACCACGTAGTTAGGTACTTTCATAATTCAAGGAAATAGCACGAAATTATGTCAGTTATCGCGTAAACATACAGTTGTGGTTAGTATAACTATTAGTAATCATACGTAAACCATTTGTGATTACACTAACTATCTAAGTAAACTACTTAGTACTAAAAATAACTGAATAGGATAAAACGCAAGGTCCATTAAATAATAGAGACGAACAAGGTCAAGTCAACTTCAATGATGATGAACAAAACGTTACCTAACATAGGAAAAAACGTGAATGTAATAGCAAGTATAGAAAGTTCGAAAGCCCATTATAAGTTAGGTAGACGTACCGCAGACCACGAACTTCTATTCAAACTACTTTTACTAATACGAATTGTAGTGTCTTTCAAGAAACAGCTGTGCTTAGGTACCTTTAATATCCATTTATTTATACTTTATGCAACACAAGGTACAAAGGAGGACTTAATAACTTAGGCATTCTCTACCGGTTGACTGGTAGTGAAGAGACAATATGGTAGGTACCTACATAAAAAAGAAAATGTTATTTAGAACACAAGAATACAAAAGTATACTATGTAGTATCGTTTGAGATTAAAGTGTGACAAACTGGACTTAGTATCTGTATGACCTAGCTCTCTGGCATCTTATCTATAGGGTGCGTTTGCTTAAATAAGTAATACTGACCGATAGATAGATGAAATAAGTCGAAGGAACGGCTCTAACAGAATGTTTGTATTTATTAAAAAGTCATGTTCGTTTGAAATTAAATAATGGTAGGGTTGAATTTATTCGCTCCGTTAGTCACGTCCGCGAATATAATGTAAAATAGTACACACTTAACAATAACGCCATGACATCGATGCGTCACACAAGCAGATTTTCAAATATTCTTAGTTGAAACTCCGAAATGTGAAGACCGTTATTTAATATTTTTAATCTTGAGGTAGCCACGTACGTAGTGGTACAAGTACATAGACTTTTGAAATCGAAATCAAATGACTCACTGTATAATATTTCAAAATATTAGTTTTAGGTACTTGTTACCCTCAGTTTGGTCTCCGGTCTCAGTTTGGTCTCCAAAACGACAATTACTAGGTTCTAAAAATAATAGATACATGTATAAACATTTTACTCTTTATTGTATCTTTGCCATAAAATATAGTAGGTAGGCTTTTAAAATAATAGGGCGTTACAATGGGTGATGTTATTGTCAAAAAATAATTTTACAGAAAACATTCCCACGTTTCGAGAATTCTGAAATAAAATATTGAATAGTATTTACAAGCATTTACATTATTGTATAATTATATTAAAACGTACCAGGTATACCTATATGTATACAGACTAAACATAATAATATGTAGGTACAAACAGACAGAAAATAACTAATAGGGCATCAATAAATTCATCCACATCGAGGTCAATGGAAAATGTACCTAGAACGCTGGCATCATGCCGTAAGATGGAAATGCTGATTCGTTGAGAGAAAAGCCCTCTCTTCGTCTTTATAATAAATAGCTTAGTCAAACCTTACAAAAATATGAATAATTTATATTGAATAAAACGGTTGTTGACTAAAAATTCGAAGAATAAGTATAGAATTTTTATAATAGTCTTTGTGGTGGATGCCATCAATTTACTTACAATGTGCTCATTCACTACTTTTATGTACGACGACCTCGCCACGTTAATAAAACTACACGGACGTATAGTTATCGTCAAATGCACTCATTTAAAGTAAGTATCATGCTTTGCAGTGAAAACTGACCTTGAGCGAGACCAACCCGTTTTACCTGCATAGCAATACACGACATTACCTATAAACAGTGCTCTTTGTAAATATATTTTATTCACAACAAAAACAATGCGATTTTTAGTTATAACTTTTAATCCGACCATGAACATTCTGATATAATGGTACTAATCAATAATTTAATAGGAAACTTTGGACGGTTCCATTATTGGCTGTGTTTTATTGTGTTCATGAGCAAATTCGGAGTGGCGTTTCACCAAATGGCAATCATTTTTTTGGCTCCACCTGCACACTATACCTGCCCAAGAAATGCTACATGTTGCGATAACCCTGTGTACGATAAGTCTATATTTACCAGAACTATAGTCACCGAATGGAATCTGATATGCAAAAATGATTGGCTTAAAGATTTAACTCAAACAATTTTTCAATTTGGCGTCCTCAGTGGGAGTTTGATATTTGGAATAGCATCAGACAGGTAGACACAATTATAAGTACTTAGTGTTTTTTTTTTCAAGTTAAGTTGTGTGACTTGTCAATAAATATATGTATTCTTAAATGCTTTTCTTAGAAGGCTTATTCAATTTCAGATATGGTAGAAAACCAACTTTAATAATATCAGTGATAATAGAGATATTCGCAGGAATAATGTCATCGTTCATGCCAACTTATTGGAGTTTCACTTTCGTCAGGATGTTTGTTGGCTTCGCAAATGGTGGTATCATGATTATATCTTTTGTGATCATTATGGAATATGTTGGGAGTTCGTATAGAGACGTGCTGTCTGCTTTGTTTCACGTGCCCTTCACTACTGGTCACATTCTACTTGCAGCAGTTGGCTATCTTATAAGAGATTACACTTATTTTCAACTTTTCATATCCCTTTCGAATGTTTTGCTTTTGTTATATATTTGTATATTACCCGAAACACCAAGATGGTTATTAGTTATGAACAAAACAGAGCAAGCAGTTGTCTTAATGGAACAAGTTGCAAAAATGTGAGTATAATCTTTATTGTGCATGCACTATCTTATTTCATTACATTAATTATAATGAGAAAAAATCAAATATTTAAATATATTTTTCAGCAATAAATTACCAACGGAAGAGATAAGACAAAAAGTTGAATCATACCAATTTGAGCACAGACACGTAAAACCAAATAACACAGTATTGGATTTGTTTCGCACTCCGAACTTAAGAAAAAATATCATCATAATGTCATTCGCCTGGCTCGTCTGTAGCTACTGTTTCTACGGTGTCACTTATTATATCAGCCATTTAACTGGCGACGTTTTTATCAACGTCGTAGCCACCGGCACAGTATGTCTGGTCGGGTGTATTATTTGCATTCCCTTAATCAAGTTCTCCAAGCGTAGATCTGTCGTTGTTGTTGCAAATATTTTAAACAGTTTATGCTTATTTATAGTTGGCTTTGTCCCTGAAGGCAAAGGGTCTGTGGTGATGGGTTGTATCGGGGAATTACTTTGTTATATTATTTTTATTGTACTATATTTATTTTGTACCGAAATGTTTCCAACAGTAGTACGAAATGCAGCTATAGGAATATGTTCAATGATGGCTCGATTAGGAGCAATGATTGCACCTTTCGCAGCTGGGTTAAGACCCTTTGGCAAATGGTGTGCTCCTGTTGCATTCGGTATTTTTCCAATGATAGCAGGATTTCTATGTTTATTATTACCAGAAACCAAAGATTGTGAACTCATGAATTCAATTGAAGAAGCCGAAGCCTTAGGTAGAAATAGTTCATCAAATCTAAGAACAAGCAATGACTTGAACGTTACTGAATGAGAAGTGTAATGAAGTAAAGAAAACGTAAATGAATAACAGGAAACCGTTTAACTTGTGTAACACAATAAAATAACGTAATAAGGTAGCTGAATAATATAGAATATTCTTCTACGGCAAGGTGTCATGTAATACGGCTTAGTGGATCACGTAGGGGTTCTAATCTGGCTACGTTGACATCGTCACCGGCATGGCTTCCCGGTACGGCAGTGCTCGCGCGCGGCCGTGGCACCATGGCGGTGGGCCTCCTGCTCTGCACTGCTTGGTATTACACAATTCTAGCTGGTACGTCTTACATTGGAAAAAATAAAGTTACACTATTTACTTATTAAAAGCATCTTATTTCTTCTTGCATTCTGATTTCAGGCTTCTTCATTCTTTACTGTCCTGTTATGTACCTGATGTTTTTTAGTCATAGATTATATAGAAAATTAGTTGATACATTATTTTCGTTGTGGGAACTATATCCTGTGGTAAGAAGTTACCTTACGAAATATTTACTGAAAAATTGCTGTCGTAACTGGATACAATAATCTGCTGAATTTATAATTCCAGGCGCTGTTTCAATGTTGCTGTAGCACTCAATTGCATCATTTCGGTGATTATGTGAATCCTGACGAAAATACCATAATTGTGATGAACCATCGCACAAGAGTTGATTGGAACTATGTATGGATAGCTCTATACCACGCAACGCAAAATCCATCTAGCGAATTGTGCTCTTGCAAACAGACAGATCAAAATCCCAGTAAATCTAATAGTGCTCTGGATCTTGGAGGCAAATCGAAAATAAAATTTGTTTTGAAGGATGAAATTAAGAACATTCCTGGCATGGGTGAGTTAATCTATGCATTAAACCTTGCACATAAATTTATAGCTAGCTGATTTTTAATTATTCATTATGATTGTTTACATAAATTATATCTACTTTTGAATATTTACTGAATGCAGTATTATAGACCTTGCTTTACCATATTTGTAAAATCTTGCAGGCTGGATTATGCAACTAAACTTTTTCCTGTATGTGAAGAGGAATTGGCGTGAAGACCAAGTTAGTCTGTCTCAGTTTGTAGATTACTATCAAAAATTGAATTACGACTGCAGGCTAGTTTTATTTCCTGAAGGAACGGATTTAAGTGAAGAAAATCTCCGTCGCAGTGAAAAATTTGCACATGCTAATAATATGCAGGTATTTATTATTCTTGTTTTCTATGCATAAAGTTTTGACCATGACTACTTCTATAATGAGTGAATCCAGTTGTCAATGAGGGCCATCGCTTTTCCGGTTCGATGGATCCACTGTCTATGTCAAGGTTTACTACTGACTTGTGCTTTTTTTTTTTTTTTTTTTTTTTTTTTTTTTATGGTAGGTGAAAATCATCCAATGACGAAACCCGCTCTTGGGTGGAGCGGGAGACTAGTGTCAGACTCTTACTGACTAAAAAACCTACCCCGTACCTTCCTTGCCCTATTCCTGGAGTCGAGGTAACAGTTTCCCACTTCCCTCTAGACTCCGGGAGGCTTCGACCCTGAAGGGCCCCTGCAGTTTGCTGACAACTCCTTGAGGCGCGCGGGAACGGTGCGCGCCGTTGACGACTAGGACTCGGTCTTACAGACGACCGGACGGCGAGCTACCCATTGCTCACCGTCCGCGAGCCAGTGTCTACGGTGGCCGGATATCGGCAGGATCGCGGCGGCGACGGCTACGGCGAGTACGCCGTTGCCTTTGCCTTATGCGGTCGGCCTCCTCCTTTACGAGCATTACTGCTTCGCAGAAGGAGGCGACCGCCTGCCATTCCTCTTCGCTGTGGACCATGGCCTGAACCAGGGCCCGGCGCGAGAGGTCGCCGCCGCCGATCACCCCCACGAGGACACGGCGATGCTCTTCCCAAGCAGGGCACACCTCCACCGTGTGCTCCACCGTGTCCTCCGGGCTCGCCTCACAGTGGCGACACCCGGACGTCTCCTCCGCACGAATCCGGTGCAGGAATCTCCCGAACTTCCCATGTCCGGTGAGAACCTGCGTCATGCGGAAGGTGAGGACGCCGTGAGGTCTATCCAGCCACTACTGACTTGTGCTTCATTTGCAATATTTGTTTACAGCCTTATCTAATAATGTGAATGTCGTTCATTGATTTTTAATTCGGAGTGCATGATGAATAATTTCTGAGTCACTGACGTGTTTACAAAGTAACTTTTTGTTTATTTACATATACATTATATCATCCTGTCCTTGTCCCGTTTTATTTGGGGTCGGCGCAATATGTCTTTTTCTTCCACTCTGTCCTGTCACCCGTCACGCTATCACTAACTCCTCTTTCTTTTATATCACTTCTCACACAATCCATCCATATTTTCTTTGGTCTCCCTCTCCCTCTCCATCCTTCCACATTTATACTCATGGCATTTACATATACATTATATATTTAACGAAAACCAAGAGAAGCATAGGATCCAAGGTGTTATTAGATTTTATTACACAAGTTTTTTATGACTCTCTTAGTTAATTAAGGTCGACTGGGCAAGCCTATATTACTGTACAACGTATCTTTCATTAACAGCTTCCTATGTTTTAAAGTTAAATAAAAAAAGTCGTGTATGAGATTTCAACGAAAATTATACATGAAAATTTTAAGTCTGGAGGAGTTTGACACATCCTTTCGCTCCATTCTAGAGCAGGAAAAGCATTGGGTCATTTCCTACATTAAATTTCAAATATAAAGACGACTTTGTGAGCGTTGTTGGTTGGATGAATTTTAGAATTATTTCAGATCCACCAGTTTTGTAGGCGTACAAAAAAGTATAATCTTTAACTTAAATTAATGTTGGATGATATACACTGTATATGTGTCGACTACGTTTTACTTGATATTAATTAATTGGAAGTGATATTTCAATAACTTGTTTAATCAAGTCACTCAATGTCACATAGGCTGTTACCTCAGCGGTTACATCGAAGTGACAAGCAACCTAAGTATTAACTAGGCAATCATAATACCACTCTCAGTACTTACATAGTTACTGACGTATCTACCTATTATATTGTATAATAACTGTGGGGTTAGCCTGATTTCTCTTTAATCACACCATTGAATACTAGTAAGAAGTAATTAACGTGACACTATTTATTGTAGCTACCTATGTTCACTAACATAAGTAGCTGTAGTAAATAGTGTCACGTCGGTTAAAATATAAGTTGCACTTCGGCAAAAAAGAAATTACACTGGTTAACTCTCTCCGTGGATTGCATAAGTGCATTTCTATTAGATACTGGATATAGTCGCAGAAATTTAACGAGTGTATGAAGAGTATTTTTATTGGCTTCATATTTAAATCTGTTTTGATTGAACGTACTTATGCATTTTCGTTGAATTCGGTTACCGGTTTTACACAGGTTTACTTTGCTGAATGTTTTGTATATCTCCATTATCCCCATATTATACTCCAGCTCACGATTTGGAGTCTAGGCTAAAATGCCAGTTGCTATTTGCAGTATCTTTATATTTTAATAATATTGCTTCGACCAGTCATTTCCGGATCTCAATTCACTTTCATGTTTTTATTGTAGCATTACGAGTATGTGCTACACCCGCGGACCACTGGTTGGGTAGCATTGTGCTCTCGGCTGCGCGAGTCCGGCCTTGCTTCCATCTATGACGTCACTGTGGCCTATGATTCTCCGGCGCAAACTGAAATGGATTTGTTTCGTGGAAAAATTCCGACGCATGTCTCTTTCTACTTTAAACGGTTGGTATTTAACAATAAAAAAATCTCGCAAACAACTTAACTATTCTTGGTTAATTGTTTTGTAAATTAGTGTCTACAAAATAGTTGAAATAATAAGATTAATATGATTTTAACTGACTCGCGTAAAGCTGATATTGATTTTTATGAAATAACGTGTGCCAATTGAAAAGGAATTTTGATTTTGAGTTCTCATTTTGTGCAAAGTGACGATAAGTACTAACTCATTTACTTCTATTTCTACTATTACAGATATTCCATTGAAAAACTTCCTCGAGAAGAAGAAGCTCTCAAAACTTGGTTAGGAGACCGATGGCGTGAAAAAGAGTACAGCCTTCGAAGATTTCACAATGATGGTAAGTTAACTACCTTGATCGAGAAATCCAAAATGACTACTGTTACGCAATATTAACGGAACTGGCTTTGATGATATTATTAAATCCAGAAACAACACGGGCCATGTAAGGTTTACTTACTTCTTTGATAGTCCTCTTCAAGGCGATGAAGCAATGGACGTAGCGGTTGAGGAAAACTGGTTTACGATTAATAAAAAAAGTGAAAGGGCCATTGACATAAATGACCCAGAATTTGCAATACTTCTGTGGTGTATCCAAAGCATTTATGTGAAAAATTGAATTAGATGGCAATGTACTTCAACTGCATACGCTTCTATTAGTTTCCGTTTCCAGATCTACTTCAGGATGCCCAATAACACTAAAATTTGCATTATTTTAAAATTACTCAATACTCAAATGTTTATTGCATTCCACAATGTACATGCATAGATGTTAAATAAAGATTATTTGATAAAATTGTGGACTCTGTTGGGCACAGCAAAACACAATATTATAAAGGATTAATATCAAACGACCAATTATACCAAACGTCTAATAAATTCTCATAATGGTAACAGTATTTTTATTTCCAGGTAATTTCATTGATCCACAATACAACAGAGCACCACCACAACGTTCTCCAAGATCACTTTTAGCAGCAAAATTAGGATTTGTATTCTGGACCATTATAGATATATTTTTTTTATATTCTCTGATCAATAGCGTCCTGTTTCAGTTTTGGGTCCTATATCACTTTTTTCTCTTCGTATTCATAACCTGGTATTTTGGAGGCTTCCATAATATTCAATATAAACTTCTCGAGAAATTGATAATGTAAAATTAATTTAGAACTACTTAATAAAAATAATTTAATATTTAGATTTTAGATATATTCAAATATAACTGTGAGTTCTCATCAATGCCAAAGCCAAGATTGTTGTAATAAAGATATTAGACATTGTAATTTTTAGGACGTTATTTTAATGCAATATATTATATTTTATCAAGTTATAAACTAATCTAGTTTTAAATATATTACAGTATCTTTTAGTGATATGCAAGTTAGTTATAGCTTACACTTAGGTATACTTAAAACATTAAATTAATAAAAAAAATTACCTAGTTATCTTAAACCTCAGAATTTGCTACGTCTTCGCTTGCTCTCTCTGCTCAATAGTATTTGGAAGAGTAGTCGCTTTAGTTTCAGGAAGAAAATAACAAAGTATTGCTGCACTGAACGCTACAGCGCTGAATATGAGTATAGACACCCACTCTATGCCTATATTTACTACAAAGGGAGCAACAAAACCTCCAAATCTTGCAAACATTGAAGCAAATCCTATCGCAGTATTTCTAATGACAGTTGGGAATATCTCTGATGAATACAAATAGATTTGAACAAAAGATGTGTATGCTCCTATTAAACCTATTATTGCAAAGGTCAATGTCGCTGCTCTTGAATCACTTGGAACAAAAATAAAAACTAATAGAGACACTGCCGCTGTGCTAAAACTTGCTATAACGCTTACTTTTCTTCTTAAGTACAATGTAGCGATGATGACTATTATTAAACCTGGTGTGAGGCACGCCGCAGATAGCAGCACGTTCAAGTATATGTTTCCTTGAAGGCGTCCTATGTATTGATTGACGCCGAAAAACGTATGAGAGCAAAACATCCATATTAACGCACATATCATTGTGTACACTCTGATCTTTGGAGTTTTGAATAGGTCTATAAAGTTTCCAGTTTTTTGCTGATTTTTGTTCAGCAATTCTAGTTTTTCAACAAGAGCTTCAATATTGTCGGTTGGCCGTTTATTCCTGAAAAGAAACAATACAATTGATTTATTTAATCAACTTCTAGTTACGTCAAAATAAATATAACCGTTTAGACTTACATTTTAGCGACCTTCGTAAGGATCTCAATAGCTTCCTTCTTCCTTCCCACTGTAATTAACCATCGAGGAGATTCAGGTAAAAGCCAGTAATACACCACGACTATAACCCATGGCACTGAAGTTACCAGCTGTAATTGTCTCCATTCTCTTACAAAGTATGCTATGATTGGAAGCGTAAAGTATGAGATTAAGAACGGCATTTCCTGAAGTCCAGCCGCGTATGGTCTAAACGACTTCCCACACAATTCAATGAGTAGTATGTAGCAGCACAGCATTACTCCGCCGAGAGTTACTCCAATAAAGAATCGACAAACTAGAAACATCCAAAAGTGTGGAACAAAGGCTGAGATGACTACGAAAACTACTTCGAAGAACAGTGATATCAACACGACGGATTTCCGACCATATCTGAAATGAAAGAGTGTCATGTAAATATCGTTAAAGTGCGGAATATGTATGTTAATATGCGCATTAACTAGGTAATCTAAATCTATAAATTACCAGGTATCATACACAAAAGTGTGAAATTTCGCATATGTAGCAGATTATCTCCGCTCAACTTCTGGGTGGTTATAAAAAAATTGGACAAGTACGATTCGAACTCGCTTTGAAAGTTCTTACAATCTAACTAACGTAAATAGTTCGATTTCTGAATCACTGAATCGAGTCACGCCTGTTTTTCTGATTCCAAAAAAGTATTTGTTTCTTTTTGAAGTAGAGTTAGATTACGTTAAGTCTGCGCGTGGCTGGGGGCGTGCTTAATGTTGCCAGTTTAATTAATCTACTTTCCCTCATATAATAAAAAAATACAAAGCACAAGAAATACATTTTGAAATCAAATTTTATTGTGATGGTCATTCTAAAAATTACCTGTCAAGTAAGCAACACGGGCTCTAACTTTCGAAAATGGTACCAAAGGCTCGTTGTTATTTCGTTCTTCACAGGCATGTTTAACGTTCAAGACCATCTCTCTCCCAGCACTTTTAATAACTTTCGGCATAATTATGATGAATATATATTCAAAAAAAATATTCTTTTGAAACAATTAAAAACACAAGACGCGACACTTTCTCCAGACACCTGACATAAACGACCAATTTTGTCAAAAAATTAAAACGAATTTTAGCCGCACGCAGCCTTTTTTCTGTAATAGGTGTACCAGCTTCTTCCAGCGGCTTCGCCTGCGTGAAAGTCTGTTAACCGCCATAGGGGTGGAGTTTCGTAAAATCTGCTCATAGCGGACGTCTACACCCTGTAAGAAACCTACCTGCCGAATTTTAAGTTTCTAGTTGTTATAGTTTCAGAGATATAGTAATTAATCAGTGAGTGGTATTTCGCTTTTATATATTAGTAGCTTTTACCCGCGGCTTCGCTTCCGGTATCAGAAAAATGTGATAAATGAAGAACCCCTTGACCGATTTTGTACAAACTTCACATAAACCATCTACTAAATAGTCCGAACAAAGCTTAAGCATTTGGTTTGGATAGGTGGGCACGTTCTTGAGTTATAAAATTACAACGTATAGTTGCATTGATCTTTATATAATATATATTGATATAGATCCAAATCTATATAATTACTACTTTAATGAAAGTAAACAAATATATTGAATTATAGGTTGTTTAATTAATTATTATAAAAAAGTCATGAGAACTTAGAAAATATGTACTTTATATAATATATAATAGCTTGTTATAATAGTCACTTCATTAAGATTAAAATACACAGTAGCAGTCCATTTTCAACCAACTCTGCCAGGCACCACTCGGGTACGAATATTCAGGGAGATTTGTTGTTCTGGTCACCCGAAAAAAATATTTGACAAATGGTCCACTTTTGGAAAATCGTATTGTAGGCCCGATATTTTCTCATTCCTCTTAACAAGCACGTTTGAATTTCAAGATAATATCTTTACCAGCACTTTTAACCATTTTCAGTATAATGATAACGATTATTTACTTTGGAAACGATTAAAAACGCGGAAGACAAAACATTCTCTTGACACCTGACATAAATGTCAAGATGACGGCAAATGATTAGTTTCCTTTTTTCGCCGCGCGCAGACTTATCTAAATTCAACTCTAACTACAAATAGCTTCATGTCAAATTTTAGGGTTCTAGGTCGACAGAACAACGGAGTAACCTATAAATTTTGATTCCCATGAGAGTGTTAAAAAAATACATATTTTTTTTTTTTGCAAAATAAACGGCCTTATCTTTTTTCCGTTAACTGACTTTTGATTTTTGCACAGCTTCAAGGGACCTTAGACTTGAGTATGTTTTTAGTTATTATATGGTTTAATTTCAATTCGGTCAACCTCAACGCATTCTTAAAGTAAACAATCTTGACAGACAGACAGACGGACAATAAAGTGATCTTATAAGGGAACCGTTTTTGCTTTTGAGGTATGAAACCAAATACGAAGTCTAAGGCGAGAGCACAGCGTAGTTCTACTTTAATCTGCACTCTAATAACTAGTTAATCTGCACTGTAACTTATTTACGCAAAATCGTTGTATTGGTGGCAGAAGTGTTATACTTTTGGTTTAGAAACAGTGTACGATGTATAACTGTTTTACTAAGCAGGCTGGTAAGTGATGAATATAAATCAGTAGAAAACCATACGGTTACCTGTCTGAGAGGTATCCAAACAGTAAACTCCCAGCTAATATTCCAATTTGCATCATGGACTGAGCCAAACTCGCTAAATATGTCTTGTCACATATAAGGTCCCATTCACTTGTTACCGAGCTTACAATAGTACTTGTATCGTATTCCGGATTCTCACAAGGACAGTGATTGGTCACATTGTTGTCTAAGCACATGTACTCAACACTCGGTATAATAAATACTACATTATTTAATTGATATTCTGCTGGAAACCTTCCAACTGTGATTAAGAATAAAACCCATGTTTGATATTTACCAAAACGACCAATCGCTGTTTCTATATGATCTTCGTCCATTTTGTTTCACTGAAAGACAAAAATAAAAGTATATTAACAGTTTTTAGGTAAACAAATATGGTACGAATAGAAACAAAAAAAAAAAAAACGTCATAGACACAAACACAAACCAATCTCTCAGCCCACGCACACACTGCCACTGCACACACTTCTCTAACTACACAAACTACTCACACACAGTACACTCTCAACCTCACTGATGCTAACAATACTAAGGAATAACACCACTCTTCTCCAACGGGGGTTAAAAATTACAATTAATTTATCAATAAGCTTTTCAAAACTTGCATTTATAAGAGTCCTGGTGACATGAAATACAGGCCTGGCTCCCACAATATAATGTCCATACTATAGTTACCGTAGAAATAAGACTATAGTAATATGGTAGAGAAAAGAAAATTATTATCATTAATTGCGTCGGTAAATTAACTACAGTTATTGAATTGGAATAGCTATTGAAAACACTTACCACACAATTTAATCACTACACATATTTAGTTGTAAGTACTTATTTTCTTGTCGTCTATTGACATAATAACATATGTAAAATAATTATGTTTCGTGTACGTCTTGTATATAACACTGAAGCAATGTATAGTTTCTCACGGAATGATGCACACTCACGCAGTAATGGCACAGAATGTGGTGGCTTACTGTCTCATAAAATATTTATCTGATTCAGTCGCGTCGGTAAGTAGATTAGCAGCTTAAAATTGTTATCTCAAGGTAAGTAAGAGTATTACATTTTGTGTACATATATGACTTTACAAATTAAGAAAGAGATAAGGATATCGCTTGTTGCAAATTTTATTATTTACGTGAATGAGTGTCTTAATGGCAATCTCGAGTATTTACGACGTCGCGTGCCGACAATCGGTCAATTGCTCGCGGCAAATTAGGTAGGCGTTACAATATCTGCAGTATTATGAGCACTTATTCTATTATTTACTGTATAGCAAAATGGAAATATTATCGTTTTTACTGTCTATTATTTTTGTAATTTCTTTATTTTATTTGCAGTTATCCAGATGAATTAAACTCAAGGCTAGGCTATACTAGGCCCGTAAGAATGTGTACCTTATATGCGTGTTGTATTGCTGTAAAAAATGTACTTTAGTATAAATAGTACACGATATATTGACAACTTCATAAAAGTTTGAATTTTTGTGCACGTGTAGACCATATTCTAGAATAGCATACTTTCACGCAGATTATATTCCTTAGGATTTTTTTCAATAACAAGAGAGGCGATATAACTGCCTAAATTAAATTGACTTGGATGAAAGAGTAACTTTGTGATTTCAAAAATAATGCTATAAATTAGGCACTCTCAAAGGACTGATCGATTGTAAGTATAAAACTTACGTTTGTGGTTAGCAAAATGTAATAGGCCACGCATTAATACCCTTCAATTTGGCAACACGTGTATATAATGGATGACAATTACTGGAACCACTTCGGCACGAGACACGCTACTGACTACTGATTTTATTATTTACACGTAGTATTGCGTTCAAGGGCCTTAAAATTTATTCGACATTCTTCACAGTTAGGCCGAGACGATCAATCAACTATGGCAATTTTATTCTTTTGTATCGTCAGATGTCACGTTGTAAATACTTGGACAATTGGTCATATTATTTATAGCGTGACGAAAATGACTTGTTGAATGTCATATACACACATACATCATAGATGATGTGATTTTATGTTTACCTGAGGATCAAGGTCAATGTTACATTGCTTATAAAGCATTCAGGTAATTTTTAGGCTAAAAATGACCTGAATAATCATAGTGGTAAGTCTCCTGTTTGAGGGTAGCCTTAAAGAGGAGACTTATCACCATGATTATTGCATGCCCAAACTCGGCCACCGTAAGATAATGCCCCAGGCATCGGCACGGTCACTACAGTCCACCATAAGTCTCAAGCCTACCTTGGCTGCTAGTCGGAGTCGGGGTCGGGATCGATCGTGAGGATGTCCGTTCCCTTACTTATGTGAGTATTTCCTTCGCTAACATTACTGATTCACAGAAGGTGATCGCTTGTCATTTCTCTTAGATGCGGGACATGGCCTAAACTAGTGCCCAGCGCGAGAGTCACTACAGCCAATCGTCCTCATGAGGACACGGTGGTACTCGGCGAAAGCGGGGCTTATCTCTACCGGTTGCACCTGGGAGTTTTTGCCACCCGAACTTTCCATGACGACGCCGTGATGCGTCTCTAGCCTCTCTTCAAAGAGGGGACGTACCGCCATGATTATTACGTGTACAATCTTACGTATTATGCGTTCCAAATAAGAACGGGAAAGTCAATAACCTCGATCTGTCAAATTTTGAGTGAAAAGTACGGTTTGCAAAAAAATCTTATTTGCGTATCAATAAAAAGTTTTTTTTTTGCTTTTTATTACTAAAAATTAATTAATTCTAGTTGAAGTAAAAACGTTGGGTTTAATATAAATTTGCCAAATATATTGTTTTAAGTCATAAATAGTTTACAAGAAAAATTATTTTCTTTCTTATTTTCATTGTTAAAAACAATTCGCCATTTTCTTCTATTTACCACTACTCAGACACATCACACAGTGAAACAGAGATAAACAAAATTGAAAAACTGTGTTCTGATTAAACTTTTTTTATTCACGATTCGTACGTAAATTATTTTTTTAAACATCTTTTTTTGTTCACTCTACCTAATTTCTTCGATTTGACAGTTCGACGTGACGTCACAACATTGCTATCGATCCTATTCATTTGGAACGGATTGTAAAGCAGTAACGAGTAGATAACATGAATTGAAAATAAAGTAAAAAATAACACTTTACTTGCTTTAATTTGAAAACAGTCAAGAAGGTTCGTATCTCTCCCAAATTTATTGCTATTAAAAAAAAAGATTGATTATCTACTGCAAAAAAAATATACTGGTGCTTAGTACAAAAACAAAAAATTTATTAGATTAGTAGTAATTTATATCTACCGATTTTCCTTGCTCTGTTTCTGGAATATGCATATTCCAAAGGAGGGATGAGAATGAAACTGGACTGTGCCTGGAAATAGTAGACTAGGTACACCTCAATTTATATTACATTTTTTTTTTTCTTGGACGGAATATTTAGAATGACACTATATCTTAAAAGGAATCCAAACTACATATATTTAGTGTTTCACAAAACCACAATGCATTTGCGTCGTCGACGATCACCAAAAGTAGCATGATTACTTGCGCAATGATGATACCACTACTGCCTTGATTTGTCTCTAGCATTCTAAGTCAGTCGTTGCTACCTCAAGGCATTTCTAGGAGCGACGTGGAAAACTGTAGCTATGGTTTAAGGATCAGGTAACAATAATTTAGTTTGATTTTACAGCATATGTTTACTTTAATTCGAAATAAGATAAACTTCTGTGTGTGTGGTCATGAATTTGTATCCATTTATTATTTGAGATTATTCTTGCATGGTGATAGACTGGCTTCACTTTATAAGATTTTTGAGTAATTCATGAAATTGAGATTGCCTTTGTGCTAACAAAAGAGCCACTGGATTTATGTTAAAAGACGCCATAAATACTACAAGGAACAATAATGTAACAATATCTCACGCCTGTGCATGTTCTCTTTGTGCAATCGTGTTTGGCAGATTTGTTGCCTTCGTTTCGGGAAGAAAATAGCAAAGTATAGCTGCACCTAAAGCTATACCACTAAAAATAAGTATAGATACCCATTCTATTCCTATATTTACCACAAATGGAGCAACAAATCCTCCAAGCCTTGCAAACATTGAAGCAAAACCAATTGCTATATTTCGAATAACTGTTGGAAATACTTCAGATGTAAATAAGTACGCTTGAACGAAAGAAGCGAACGCTCCTGACAAACCTATTATAGCAAATGTTAAAGACGCAGCTTTCAACTCACTCGGAATGACAATGAATACTAACAATGATATTGCTGCTATAACAAAACTTGTAATTATGGTAACTTTTCTCCTAAAGTATAAAGTAGAAACAACGACTAGAACCAAACTAGGCGTGAGAGAAGCCCCAGATAGCAGCACGTTCAGATATATATTTCCCTGAAGGAGCCCTATGTACTGATTAAGACCATAATACGTATGGGAACAAGACATCCATATTAATGCAGTTATAAAAGTATACTTTCTTATTTTAGGAGTTTTAAATAGATCTATATAAGTTCCAGTTTGATGCTGATTTTGGTTTGATAGTTCTATTTTTTCCACAATTGCCTCAATATTCTCTGTTGACCGATTGTTTCTGTAAATAAATAAAATTATTGACTATCATAACGCACTATAATTGAATTAACACGATTTAGAAATTATGCAGTTACCTTTTTGCTATGTGAGTAAGAATATAAATAGCTTCCTTCTTCTTTCCTACTGTAATAAGCCAACGAGGAGACTCAGGTAATAGCCAATAATACAGAATGACTATGGCCCATGGCACTGACGTTACTAGTTGTAATTCTCTCCAGTCTCTGATAAAATATGCTATGATGGGAAGAGTCAAGTATGTCAATATCAAAGTTATATACATAAATCCTGAAACGTAAGCTCTAAAGGACTTTCCACTTAGTTCTACTATTAATACGTAGCAAGCCAACATGGACCCTCCTATAGACACTCCATTTAAAAATCTACAGGATAAGAACATCCAAAAATTTGGTACTACAGCAGAGAGGACTACGAATACTACATCCAAAATAAGTGTTAATAAAACCACAGGTTTGCGACCATATCTGTAAAGAAAACAAAAGGTTTAACTTACTGGTGAGTAAGATTAAGGTGACGCTGGCTTGGGAGTGTTTGATTCCCAAGCTTTATTGCTTTTTTCTTTGAGATAAAGAATCAATCATACATTTTCTTAAAAGACACCGTTTTGATTGTCAGCAATAGGTCCGGCAATAGATAGATCCTCTATTATATTTTTATTAATGCAAGTGTATGTTAAACCTTCACAACCACCCTTAAAATAGTCAGGAGGCCATTGATATGTACCGTTAAAAGAGTGCTCTAGTATTATCAGTGACATAAAATAGCTCGAAGACGCAAAACTTTTCGACAGACGTTCTTTCAACGAATTTTAATAATTTAGTCAATGATTATGATAAAGGCTTGTGTATTAGTTCCTTAAGATAAGATTGTATAAATCTATTATATCTGTACATACCTGTCAGAAACGTGTCCAAAAATCAAGCTGCCCACTAAAATTCCAACTTGCACCATTGATTGAGACAAGCTCGCCATGTATGTTCTGTCACATATTAAGTTCCATTCACTAGTGGCTGAACTTACAATAGTGCTTGTGTCATATTTTGGATTCTCACATGGACAATAGTTAGTCACGTTGTTGTCTAAACACTTGTACTCAACATTGGGTATAAGAAAGACTACATTCATCAGTTGATACTCTGATGGGAATCTTCCAATTGTAATTAAAAACATAATCCATGTTTGATATTTTCCAAAGCGACCTATCGCAGTCTCTATATGATCTTCTTCCATAATGTTTTACTGAAATTCGAAATACAAAATGTTCACCAACCAAAGAGATGATTAGGTATGTTTTATCACAACTTAAACAAGAAAGCACACAAACTAATAGTGTTTCTGGTGGTTAAAAATTGAATGCTTATATGCTTACCTTTTTAGTTCTTAAATAACTTCTCTAATAAGTAATGAGTGTTTTAATTGCTTGTCGTTTATCGCATAATACCCGCATGCTAGTTATTTTTAGATAATCTTTACCAATTCTAAAGGATGTAGGCAAATTACGCCTTACGATTGTTATGTTGTCTATTTTAAATTTAATTTTAAACTGTACAATCAAACTTGCTACTCTCTTAAAAGTAATTTAATGAATAAAATAAGTGTATTAGATTAATTTATCTTTACCTATCAGTCAAATTATTTATTTGGCTGATTGTTTTTTATCTGCAATAGAATCGATATCGACTAGCTTATGCTGCTTATGGTATATACCTGTATCTGAATTATCTACTTGTCTTGGGCTAATGACATAATATAATTTTATTAGATGTGTATTTAGTAGGCTGTCCGCTGTACCGTTTGAAATTATTTTTTTATTATGACTTGTTAATTTAATTATATCTGTTTTTTTTTGTTTTTTATTATTATTGTAAAATAAAAGCTTGCGGGGTATATTGATAGCACATGACTAAAAGCGAATATGTTTATTTTATTCATAAAATAAGAATGATATTCTTATTTTATGATTTTTCGTGTATTATGCGTTTGTAGTTGTCCTGCCATATGACAACATACATTTTTATATAAACGTACTTTCTTGAAATTCAGACTTGTTTGATTGTGCCCGCATAATTTGTTACGTTCAAGTTTGTTTGTTTCAAAATTATGCTGGTTTTATGTAATAGTGAAACTAGATAGTTCTGAGTATATATTACCATTATTATTCTATATTCTTTATGTACTCCTTACAACATAAAAACAGGATAACCATTTATAAAAACAAGTGTATTTTGGACGGTCTTGTCGCACAGGGTAATTTCTTTTGAATGGGATTGAAGAAAAGAAGGAGAGAGGAAGATAGTATACTGACGTGGTGATGAAATAAATTACACGTACAAGTAATGCGCTTGGCTGGGTTTGAACCTGCGACCACAACTCGCAGGTCAGCGCCGGTACCACTTGACCACCACTGCTCTCATAACAAAATATACCGCCCTATGTGACAACCTATTAATTTGAAGTTCCTATTGTTATTTTATTGTTGGTATGCAATAAAGAATATAACTATCTATACAAGTATTTTGTAAAAAAATAAAATAAAATAAAAATATTTTTTTAAATTTAACTATATAATTAGAAAAGAGAAACTGGAAATATTAAACTGGAATTGGAAAATTCCTTCAATGTTGGTAGCGTTTGAGCACGCCTCACTTACAGGGAAACAAATACAGAGATTTATACTCTGTTCAAAATAGCATTAGACAGAAGATAATAAGGTTTTTTTAGGGTACGTTTGGGATAATAGTACGATATAAGTATACTGTGCTTTATTACAGTTAAGATTGATGCTGAATTTATTATAATCAACTTAAATACCTTATTATAACGATCTTCATTAAATAAATTAATAATTCATATCTATATATCTACGATTATTCATGTTAAAAACCTAAAAGAAGCAGGAGTTGTTAGTACTTTGAACGTTTTTCAGTATATTATATAATATTAGTTTATGACGGTAATCAGTGCAATTTGCAGGACGAGATTTTTTAGGTAAAGGTAATAACTTGGGCATCTTTCCAGCAAGCAAGGAAGCAGAGAAGGTTACCGGTAGAATGTTGTCAAGGATGGGAATGTTGATCTTACTGCTAACATGGGCACTCTTAAAAGCGTTAGATGTTATCAATATATCACTCGTTTAAACATCACAAGCAATGAATTTACTTATGAAATAAGGGGTATAACAATTTATAACAACTATAACAAGGTATCGAAAGCTGGAATCGTGTCCTGACACTTTTTCCTGACACCAAATGTTTTGAGGAAATTACGTAGTGTAAAAAATTGGCGAATAAAACTAGTCATGTAATGTAATTATTTTGTTTAATTAACAAATTTATTTATTTATCACAGCCTATAAAAATAGACCTTCTATAGTCTAGTCTTATCCTAATGTTTTTATAAATATATATTTCACAATTATGAATAATTTACAATATAATGTCGAGAACATTAACTATTAAAATTAAATAGTCTTTAAATTAGGTAGGTATTGTTCACACTCCGCATTTATATCACTTGCATACAACATCACACTACTTAAAAATATCAATACTTGTTAAAGCCATGCCATCAATTACGCTTCACCTTCTTCTAATGTGTCAGGTAGTTTTCTGCCGCGGGTATCAGGTAATAGGAAACAGAGACCAGCACCTATTAGTGGTACTATGCCAAAAGCTAGAGGTGGTAGCCAGGCGCTCGTGTGCGCGAGAGTAGCCACAAACGGGGCTATCATGGAACCTATTCTGGCCACAGTCGACGAGAGCCCGACACCAGAGTTCCTAACGACAGTTGGGAAGAGTTCCCCAGCATATAAGTAGACAGTGGCGAAGCTGACGCTCAATCCCCATAGTCCGAAGCAGCCGAGGGTCAATTGGCTGACTCCAGAAGGTGGTACGACGATGATGAGGAGGCAGCTGAGACCAGTGACGCAGTTAGCACAGATCAGTGTGACTTTTCGGCCAAGGTATCTGTTCAAGTAGACAGACATGATCGTTCCGGGTACCTGGAGAGAAAGAGTTTTGATATTAATAACAAAAATATGCAGACATATAAGGGCTATATAAGTTAGATTACAATATAAACGTATTTCTATTTATATAAAGGAGAAGCTGACTAATTGGCATACTACAGCAGCAGAAACTGTTAGGAACGTAAAAATTTGCACAAGGCTTCCTTTAATGACGTAGACAAGCTCGAAGGAGTTATTGGATTAAACCTATAAAACTTATAAAAAGAGGTAAAAACTTTTTATGTAAAAGCTACTTAAGTTAGTAATAAGGTTATAAATATTTGGTTTCTCAAAACTAGTCCCATTAGAACCATATAAGGGGGTTTGAACTTAATAAAGGAATTTAGAAAGGATATTAGAAATAAAAATCGATTAAGAAAGAAGATTTTTTCAAAACTACTCTTGAAATATGCTTTAAAGAGTGTTAAAAACCTGACGAAATTTTTTTTTACTGTCGATAGGCTTGCGCTAGACCACTATCACACCTGATGAAAAGCGATGCGGCAAAGCTAGAACATTAATTGTACCTATACATTTATGTTTTTGGACATGGCCAAATATATAAATGTATACAATTAATGTTGTTACAGTCACTGGGTACTTAATTGCAATAACATAAATACTTTTCCGTTGTTTAATTGCTAAGTGGTTATAACATTCTTTTTAAAATTCGAGATTCGTACTTTTATAGATAACTAGGTCAATATTATTGTTTTGTTTAAACATTACGTGTAGGTAAATGTTAACCGAATGGTCCATTATATTTTGTGAGTAAAGTTTGATCAGTGATTACGGGTATTATGAAAAATGCGTGGTTCGTGTCAGTTTATGGCGTGATTTCTAGATAATAAAGTTTAATGGGTGCCTGTATTTCTGATAAGTAGCTTTCACGAGATGGCTTCGGATGTAACTAGTTTTTCTTACGATAATAATGTTAATACCTTTCTAGTGAACTCCCGGTCTAGAATAGTTTATCATTGCGTGAACTGATATGAGTCATTGTTTTAATAATCATCAGTACAGTTTGATAAATATATTGTTTGTAAGTATTATATTTTCAGAACGCATATGACTACATTAAGCCTACGACACAAACTGATGCACTTCCGAGGATATAAGGAAGTAGAAATAATAAATACTTATAAATAAATACCTACCAAAGAAATCATACGATGTTAGAAGTTCTACTTGTTTTCTGTTCCTAGTACTCAAAAAAAATTGAAAATGCCAATGTTTGTAGATGTAAGAAAGAACTTTGAACTCAAGAAGCTTTTTAGACCAATGCTGAAAATAAAAAACGAAATAATCACCTGAATAGAAGCAGAAATAGCGACATTAGCGAAGATGTCTCCAGAGATATGGCTCATGTATTGCGAGACGCCGAAGAAGCAGAGGCCGCAGACGAACCAGTTGTAGCAGATGGCGATGGTGCGCGCGCGCAACTTCGGTGTTCGGAACAGATCAAGGAAGGAAGCGTGTTCGTCTGGTTTGGTGCCCACGTCAACCACCATCTTTTGCGTAGTCGACGCTATGTCTTCAGTTGGCCGACCGTTCCTGAAATTAATAAAAATGGATAAAATATATTGTGTTTAGTTGATTTGCGGAATGTAGTTGAAATATCTTGATTTGTTATGAAGATATTACGTACAACAGTGCTAATTAACTGTTAAAATACTAATAAATTACCATTTATCTATATTATTAACGGTAAACTATCGTGCGGATTTGCTCCGCATGTGTAACCTCCGGAAATGTCCTAATTGTGCAGTTATGTTTCCAATGCTAAATCAAAGCTAATCAATTATACTCTTTGATCGGAACCGGAATGAATAATATTAATACAGACTTAATCTACATTCTTTACACGATCAAGGTAACAATTAATAGACAAACATGCGGCTTACGAACTGCGGAATGAATTAATGTTTTCGTAACAGTTTTTTTTGGTTCAAGACACCGACTTTCCTATTACACACTCGAAAATGTTTAAAATGCTAGACGACAACATTTCGAAATACTTTAAAAGCGAAAGTAGTTTTTATTGTCTCGTTTTTTGTCTCTTAGTTACCTATCTATCTATATTTGCTAAGATAACTTTTTTCAGGTATTTAACTAGGTACTATTTTATGTATTTGCATTCTCTTGATTCGCTCGCGTTTTTGACTATATTACAAACAATCTTCTTACCATTTTGCTGCAACTTCCATGATCTTGACAGCTTCTTCTGATCTGTTAGCAGTTAGCAGCCATCTCGGTGATTCAGGCAGCAGGAAATAGTAGCTCAGGAAGAGAACAGACGGCAGGGAGATGGCCAGCTGGAATGTGCTCCAGTCCCGGAGGTAGTACCCAAACAGGGGTAGAGTCAAATGTCCCAAATTGAATGGTATCTGGTATATAATTCCCACAGTATCTCTGTACTTGGCTCCAATCAGTTCCATTGTGAGGACGAAGCTCGTGACCATGGTGCCTCCAGTCGCGACGGCGAGGAAGAACCGAAGAGTCGTAAACATATACCAATTCACTGAGTACGCTGTGGTCACTCCTGATATCAGCTGAAGGAATACCGCTGCTAAGAATGGATTGCGCCGTCCGAATCTGGGGAAAAATAAACAAGGAACATTAGTTACGAATTTTAATGTAATTTGAAAAAAAAAATAGGAGCTTAAAATCTTTTAATCCATGCAGTTAGTTTATTTTTGTTTTTCCTCACATTGGTATTCAATAACCTTTACTGTCTGTTTGTTTTTTCAAAATATTTAAAAACTTGTTTTGAATTAAATTTAAGTTTCCTTAATCGATGCAAACTTGATTGCAGAAAATTTATTATTTTATTTAGTATAAAGATTTATAGATGTCTAATGGCCACACAGAAATACATGCAAATTGCTCATGTTTAGAAACGTGACCAAGGCGTGCTACCTACATAGGGAGCGGATTCGTCCAAGGATTTAGCGGTAGGTTATCAAATCGTGGTATTGACCTATGCCTGCAGATTACAGATCACCCGTGAACAGTTCTCATACGTATAGTTCTCACATCCACCGATAAATTGTTTCTTTTATACACGGAGGATGCATTTAAATGCATTTTAATACAAATTTCAAACACAATAGCACAATGACCTGTTAAACGATATTCGCTAAAGTAATCTCATCCGGACCCTACCGGTCCCACTACGACATGCAGCGATAAGTGCAGGATGTGCCAATTGGCAGAAGATTGATACCAAGTGCTGTTTAAACAACATGTGATCCAATAAACAGTAACTAACCTGTCAGAGAGATGGCCGAACATCATGTTGCCGACGAGAATGCCCAGCATGAAGATAGTCTGCGTCAGGTTCTTGAGCCATTGTTTGTCACAGACCAGATCCCACTGAGATATTATTGTTTCTTGGAAGACACGGTGATCATATTCGTAGCTTGTACAGTTAGCGTAGCAGACGTTGTCAAAACCCTCATCTTCTGTGGATGCGCAGGTGAAGTTCATCGGTGGTGCGAGGAAAATAATGCTCATCTGGTGCCAGGCCACGGGGAATTTGACAAGGAATACGACGAAGCATACCCATATTTGCCATTTTCCGAGTGCTCCAATGGCTCTCGTCAAAGGATCCTCTTCTACTGTCTGATTTTCAACGTCTTTCTTTTCGTTCTCCAACACTGAAAATAAATGAAAAACAAATGTTTAGATTACTTAATGATACCTAATGATGGTGTTTTTACGTTGCACTTCAACATTAAGTACGTAGTTATTATAGGTAAATAAAATAATTTCCAAGTAGGTAATACTTCTATTAAGTAGGTGCATGATGATGTTGTATTTAAGTATCGTTTTTATAGTAATGTTTTGTGTGGGTATAACTGTGGGAAGATTTTGTATTTTAATCATGTTCCTACCTATGACTACACAAAGCTATATTAGAAAATGACATTGTTTGGATATTAAAGTAATGCCTAATTATAATAACAGTCTAGCTAATAGAACGTATTTTCATAATATATGTCAAAGGTAAATTTAAATCTAACGTGTTATAATTAACAGAAAATTAATTAGATGCAGCATGATCTGATCCGACGAGGTTAAGTAAATAAGTATATACTTTGTGGTACATTATGTATAACCTAAACGTCACTAGTAACTAATGTAAAAGAAGTAGATGTCAACATCATCAAAAACTTACATATTATAGTAATATTGTTAGTACACTTATATTCGTTTTTGGTAGACATTATTTCAGACAAAAAATAATAAATAAAAACAATGTTTATCGCCACTCGCGACGCTTGGCATGTTCTCTTTATAACTGCGAAGTTAAAGAAGAGAAGCAGACATATAGTCTACTACTGATAGTGCAGGTGACAAATTTGTCACCCCGAATGTACAATGTCCAACTGAAAAAATGGATAAGAGGTCATCTTAGGAGCATCACGCGCCCCAGTAAATGATAGGGTTACGAACTGATAACCTAATTGTTATAGACTATTTTATGTTTGCCTACCGGTTGTCATAAGAACAAAATAGATTCGATGGCCTTTTAAGACATGTTGTGAAATTTTGCTATACACGTTTCAAGAACCAAATCAAAAAAATTTTCAGGAAAACTGGTTTCTGTCGCATTGAGTACTTTTTAGTACTTTTTTTTGTTGAGGTGGTAACCTCAAAAAAGTACTAAAAAGTACGAGAGAAGTCAATGGTTGATTTCCCAATCAACCATTGACTTCTCTCGTTATATAGGGCGAGGGAGTGTGTCAGATGTCTAAAATCACTCCGGTCTCTTTCAGCCCTTTTCTGCGCTCACTTACTTCATAAAAAGAAACCTTGTGTAAAATTTCACGCTTCTAGTCCCAGTAGTTTTCGCGGGTGTACTACGCCAAATCGAATAACAAATAGTCGAATATCAATTGATCGACCACTATAAATCGAACGTCTAAATACTCGAACGTTCATAATATCGAATTGTTATTAAATCGAACATTCAATACATCGCACACTTAATACATCGAGTGTTCAAAATATCGAATGTTTGTTTGATCGAGCGTTCAACGCATCATCTTTTGCCTCTTTTTTGTGGAGTAGGTCTTCCCAATCCCGCGTTTACCTTATCAATTCTCCTATTTGTTATAGTTTGCTCCTTAACTAAAAATTCACACTTCACAACAGTAGGGAATAATAAATAATTATTGCACTTGCTTATTTACCCCAAGAAAAATACCAGATGCTTTCAATAAATTGAGATTGCAGAGTCCCTACTGTTTGTGCTATCATAGAATTTTTAGTTAAGGAGCAAACTATAACAAATAGGAGAATTGATAAGGTAAACGCGGGATTGGGAAGACCTACTCCACAAAAAAGAGGCAAAAGATGATGCGTTGAACGCTCGATCAAACAAACATTCGATATTTTGAACACTCGATGTATTAAGTGTGCGATGTATTGAATGTTCGATTTAATAACAATTCGATATTATGAACGTTCGAGTATTTAGACGTTCGATTTATAGTGGTCGATCAATTGATATTCGACTATTTGTTATTCGATTTGGCGTAGTACACCCAGTTTTCGCTGTGCGTTGATATGTCAGTCAGTCAGTTTCTCCTTTTATAGATTTAGATTAAGATTATTATTTTTGTGTTAATTACATAGGAAGGTTGTTGATCCAAATGCGTATTGTATAATTATATACTACTAGCTTTTGCCCGCGGCTTCACCCGCGTGGTATTCGGTTTGGGGTTGGGGTTTCCGGGATAAAAAGTAGCCTTTCCTATTCCGGAGTGTATCCTATGCCTGTGTCAAATTTCATCCAGATCAGTCTAGCCGTTTTGGCGTGATTGAGTAACAAACATCCAAACATCGTAACTTTGGCATTTATAATATTAGTAAAATAACTGTATTTTCTTTTTTGTTGTATAACTTTGTAATATTTTTACTTACATTTTATTTTGTACAAAAATAAATTAGTGCAAAATATTTCTGATTTAATTAAATATATTGGTAGATAAACAATTATTAAAAATAAACAATGTATCCAAGTAGCTATAAAGGTAAGTTTGACATTTAAAATAACGTAGGCATAAATGGGCCCGTATGATAATTAATTTGTTTTCACTATTTAGATTCTTGAGAATCTATAGCGGAATTCTTTCGTTTAGGAAAATTTTATTTAGAACTAGCTGGTTTCCGCAACTTCGTCCACAAACTTGTAAAACAACATAAAGGCATTTGGTTACCGTTTTAAATAAAAAATCTTCTCTGCCCAGACCCTAATTATTTTTTAAAAGTAAAAGTAGGTTTTGTTATTTCTTAAGACATCGACTAGCTACGAAAGAAAGTCTCGTTAAAACCGATCCAGTTATTTTAGAGATTAGCTCGAACATAAAAACAGAAATAAAAAAAAAATTGTTATATCGAAATTACTTTCAGTTGTAAGTATTAAATAAAATTATTTTGATAGTTTAATCATCTAATTTGGTCAGTCATTCTCAAGTTTCAGCCTAGATAAGACGTGGAGTCTGAAGTCGTTTGCTTCACTCGCTCACTAGAACTCGCCATTCCCTTCTAATTATAACGTAACCTGTCCAAGTCGGAGTCTTCCAAATCTCTTAATAATTGTAAAAAGTCTACTAATATTTGGTAGACAATAAGTATTTTTAGTGAAGAATAAGATTTTTGTTGAACAGAAGTCCTATATTAATGATATGGCCTACGTGGAAGGACATATCATCGAACTAAACTAAACTAAACTTGAACGTCTAAACGTTCTGCCAAGTTTAAGTTGGCAATGTCATGAATTGATAAATTCTAAAACCTGGCTACAAATATTTTCTTTGTCTTTTCTCTAAAGGTTTATCTGTTTACATAATCCTCTCAGGGTCAGGTCTACGCTTCAGTGCATGTAACGATGTCACACGATGAACTATACAAGTCAAAGCGTCTTTGTACAATCATATTTCTACACGTGTGTCTTACACGAGAATCATGCATGTGCCATGAACCATTATTCACAAGAAGAGATAAAAACTTGCCGTTTTTGTATTATTTTTTTTACCACAACCATTCATCAGACCACGTTAAAAAAACAAATTACCTGCGTTTACGGCATCAATTGCAATATTTAGTTTCCACTTGGTTAAGGAAAATTTGAAGATAAGCCTTTTGGCTAATTTGTGTTTGTTTGTTTTAGGCGACCAAATGTGTGTTGTGTAAATTATTTGTTTTGATAATTTTATTGTATAATCTTCCGTTTCATCGAAATCGAGTGTTTACTTGAATATATTATAATTTGATTGACCTTTGTGCCGTGTCCGTGTTCACTATCAGAGAGGAGTCTGCGACGCACGGCGCGTCAATCTCCGTTATCAGAGGAACGAGGAGCCGAGCCCCCACAAGACACCAGATAAAATAAACAATTATTAAGTATTCGTAATAACATTGACTCATACGTCGTGAACACATAATAAGCCAGTGCTCTGCCATCATTAGATTAAATTGTTTCATCCATAAACACGCAATTTAAATCATTAGACTGTCAATTTTATGACTAACTAACTGTCCCTCGCGTTTTCACTTGCATCTTTAGTTACTGCCCTGTTCCCTTATGTTGTAGCGTAATATTATATAGCCTATAGCTTTCCTCGATAAATGGGCTATCTAACACAGAAAGAATTGTTCAAATCGGACAAGTACCTACCTAGTTCTTGTTCATTGAAGGTTTTTGTGATAATAATTTATAACTGTAACGGCAATTAATAAAAAAAATAGAAGGTTTTTATGATAATCTACGCTAATATAATAAAGGCAAAAGTTTGTTTCTTTGTTTTTTTGTTTGTAGGAGGTAATCTCTGGAACTACTGGTCCGATTGGAAAAAAATTAGCAACAATAGAAAGCTGGTTTACTCCTCAGTCACAAATGCTATATTTTATGTACCTGCGCGGGCGAAGCCGCTGACAAAAGCTAGTAATTTATAACTGTAATAAATAATAATAAAAAAAATAGAAGGTTTTTATGACAATAAATTATGAATAACCCCGAATCTGTAATGTCTAGCAAAGCCTTTTGTTTTCATGCGTTTTTAGTTTTTTTTTGTAGACCAAAGAGGTTACAGTCTATTCACCTCAAAACTGGCTAGATGATTGTAGACGAAAAACACGTGAGGTCTTTAATTTGTCTGTGATTTTTTATTTGCAACGCAAATTGGTAACTTTTTCAAGCTATGGATTAACACAATATTCGCATGTTATTGTCAATTCTATAGCCGGATTCGTTGAAAAAAATGAATAAATTGACCTTTTGTTAATTTATTTTGTTTTTTGGTTCCAATAAACATTTATTATTATTCTTATTATTTCTTTTTCAATTGATTCATTGATCATATATTTGGTAGAAGTGGAATGAGAGGTTTTTTTATGGTGGGTAAAAATCGTCTAACGGCGAATGACGCCCTTAGTCGGAGCGGGGAACAGTGCCAGACTATAACTAATCAAACAACCCACCTACGTTGTCTTGTCGTTGTCTAGAGCCTTCCTTTCAGACTCAAACCCTTGGGCCCAGTTAGTTGGTAGTATGAGAGGTTAATTTTTAATTCTTTCATCAGAATAACAAGTAACTTAACCAGCTAAACAAGCTCTTCTAGTTTTTTCATAATTAACTTTTCTTAACCTTTATTTTATTCGTATATTGATTAGTTTTCCTATCTGTTTAACATTAGCAAAAGGTCAATTGAGTACTTGAAAGTGGTTTAAGTTAAAATTACCTTGTTTTATTTACGTACCTAACCATTAACTTGTGTTTTGTAAGAATCATAGAAGTGAAAGTCCTAGACATCTATATTATTAAATAAATTACAGTATAGGCACTAGGCAGGTACTAGACACTTTTACGAACTTGACTAGTTGGTCTATTAAGACTTAGTGAATTGCCACACCACGATCAAACGTGGTAATTAGTTGTTAGGAATTTAACTGCAATTTAAAATAGTTACTGCGAATAGAGCTGCTTAGCAATCAATGGTCGTTTTCATGCATATATCATGATTACTTACTAATGCCGCATAAATGTAGTGGAAAGTCCGATCACGTCCCTAAAACGTTGGAATAGCGACATGTAAGGCTTGGTTCGTAATGATAATATTTAACTATCCTTAAAATTTACTCATAGTTACATAACTGGTAAAGTGAAAATTATGGTGCTCGTATTACACAGTTGCGCTGTGCTATTGGTCGTACGACTCACCGTGGCTCTAAAATACAAAGGCCAACTGAGGAAATAGGTACACATAAGTTTTTATCAGAAAAAATAATAATAAAGATAGCAATGATCGCCATTTTAGTTCAACTTATTTGACGCGTACTATAATATTCAAGGGGGAGGCTGGCACCGACAATTTTACCAAAGGAAGCTTAATTTTAGTTTGCGTAACTTTTTTTAATTTGTTACCACTTCAGTTGTAACTGCAAGCTGTATTTTGTATTGAGAATTCTAAAAATTCTGAGAATTCATGACATTTGCAAATCCGGCGGCAATCCTGAGATGAGTCAAAAATTCCTGAGATCTCAGGGCAAATACTGAGATATGGTGACCCTACACACGCACCAACCACAGCAGCACAAGTTATTTGATAAGTCTGTTTCCACCAGAGATGTCCGAGGATACGTAGTAAGGAATGTGTTTAATAAATAGAATTGTTTCATTTACCTCGCCTCGGTCAGCAGTTGGTTATTTACAAACACATCCCTCGCTACGCATCTTCACACATCTCTGATGAAAACGCAGCTTAATTCCCCATATAAAAACGCAGCGCGCAGTTCTTGGTCTCTACACAATTAACACAAAAACCGGACAGGTCACGAACTGGCGATTGAAAGTCATTTCAAATGCGTACAACAGCCAAGTTTTATGAACATAATCGAATTAATGGTGCTTTTCAAAAACAGTCTACTATCTGTTCTTGATTCAATAATTTTAGTATCACTGTTCTTAATTCCTAAGACAAAATACTAACAACGACCACAATTATTTACAGACAGACGAACATATATAATGCTCCTATACATACAATTAACCTTTCGATTACCGTAATTACAGACACAATTAAAAGACAATGACAATAGGTGTACGGAAACTGGTGTCCTCTTGGGGCTTAATGAATGTACATAGTGTTGGCCCAAGCTCCATACATTTCTGGAACATCTCCTTTATGAGGATTATCTAATTGATGGTGATTTTCAAAAAACCGTCTTTAATATCAGCAATTCAATAATTTCAGCGAATGTCATACTGTATAACTATTTAGTACCTAAGATAAAATGCTAACAACGTCACAGTTATTTACAGACAAACATACATATATGCAGCTCCTATGCATACAACTAATTAATCAATGTTAGCTTTGAAACAGTCGCCAGTCGGACACACGCTGTGCCTACGTCGTGTCGTGATGGAAAACTACAATGAGGACATTCACCCCTTTCTTCTCAGGAGGGAGTCATTATGTGCAATCTCGAAACAAATTACTTTTTTTACCAATAAATGGACATTTCCAAAATTATTCCCGCAAACTTTTATGACCAGTAATTGAGGGCAACTTGCCCGACTACTTTTTTCAACTGATCATGAGTTCAAAATTATTATCTTGTTGTAGTACAAAATATATGTAGAGTCATAAAACTGTAAAATATGTAATACTAGCGACCCATATTTTGCATGTATTAAACATATAAAAGGTTTATATGTTTAATACATGCAAAATATGGGTCATTTTGAATCACTCTATCGTATTAAAAAAACGCATCTTAAATCCGTTACACAGTTTTAAAGATCTAAGTATACACAGTATTTTGGTGGGAAAAATCATCTAATAACGAATCCCGCCCTTGGGCGGAGCAGGAAACAGTGTCAGACTCATACTGACTAAACGACCCACCCCATTCCTTCTTAGCCTTCATACCGGGGTCAGACCCTCCTTTCAGGAATCGGACAGTTATGGTTTAAACAATTATCAAACGTACTTCCTCGAAATGGTTTGTTGCCTTGCCACTGATCTTCGTGATCAAACAATGTGTGCAATGTTTTGTATATAATCGTAACGATAAGTTCACATCGTCTGGGATGATGTAACGTAGTGTCTGTGTTTCTCATCGATAACTCAATAACGGATACAAAATAAATAAACAAATTAATAATAATAACAAATTATCAGAACTGCGGATTGTTCGAAAGAGTTTCCGTGGCCCTTACAAAAGGGCAACTTGAATTCTTTGATTTACAGAGATATAAGGTATATATACATTAAGTAAGATCTTAAATTAGAGGTAAAGATACAAAATTGCATTCTACCTGAACCAGGTATAAACCTGTATCTCAGGTAACTTATTTAAGTGCTATTTAAGTGCTACTGGAGGAAACTGTGGATTTTAATCAGTAATATTTGGACCATTGACATTCCTCGCTTGACACAAAGTCGGGAAAGTCATTTGATGAATTCCCACGTAAAAAAAAATGTACATAATGTCTCGGAAGTCAAGTTTTTTTTATTACGATCTGATTCTACCATTCCAAGCTAATAAATTGCTGGTATTTAAAAGGTAGTAAAAAGAAGTCGACATTCGCAGATATTTTGCGGAAACTGCCTCGGAGTAATGTGTACAGGAACATTTCCTGGGATGCATAAGAGCAAGGACGACCTTCAATTATTGCGTTTTATTTGTCAGTACTGTTATAATAATTAGACTTAATTTACTCTTAATTATGATATACTATTCATTATTTATATAAACAATTTTCGGGAAATGTTCGTGAGAAAATTTCATTGAAATTTAGTATGGGTAACTTTAATGTTATGTTTATAAGATCTACGGACACTTGTCTACAGGTATAACCTACTTAATGTTTTAGAATATATAAATTTTAATAATATTAACCGGTTTTATAAAATGAGATGAGAATGAAAAGTAACATTTTGTCAGCTCTATGTTTCTTTGCAGCTATGGTAAGTTCAAAATATGATTTTTGATAATAAATTGTTAAATTAAACAATTCAATTATTAAATACAAATATGTTTATTGTTCAAAAAGGGCAATTACAATAATTTAACAGATCTCTGGACTCCACACTAGGATTCCCTGTGTCGTGGAGTCCAGTTTCTTCCATCTTATCAAACATATTAAAATATATATTCAGCAAAAGATATATATACTATTTCTAAACAAGATACATGAAAAAAGGAAAATTGATATATAAAGAATTAACTAACACATGGCATATTTTGTGTATTTGAGTATGAAAGTGAGGAGTGTGTGTATTTGTAGTGGAGTGAAAAGGACTGTGTAAGTGTAGGGGGTGAGTGTGTGAAACAGAGGAGTGTGAGCTTGTGTGTAGTGTTTAAAGAATTTTAAACACTACACACAAGCTCACACTCGTACAATTGTATAAAGATTTTAGAAACTAGACATTAATGCAATTAGTTTAACAAGTATCTAATTTGATCCAATCGCTCGATTAATTAATGATCAATTGCTTGCACTTTTGGGAATGCCTGAGAAAACGTACACAGTACTCTTACTGCTAAACTCGCTTACTGAGAAAGTCATTAAAATATCTAAGAAATGAAATCCACTTACTTTTGTGTGATCTTCAGTGCTGGGATGTTTCAGAAGGAAGTAACACAAACGGCGAGACGTGTAGCGAGCGGTCGCACCGTTAGCAGCTGCGATCAGCGCCGCGCTCCAACACGAATTGACAAACAGACCCACGTGTGTTGTATATAGATAGCCGACACTCCTCTGGCGTTCTGACGTCGCTCTGACGTCGAAACCCTGTCAAAAGCTTGACCGCACCATCACAACACACGTACAAGACCGGACAGCTCTGCCGACATGCGCTAATCTCGATCTTAGTGTGTCAGTATTAAAGTTACAGGAAAACTTGAGGATCTTAGAACCAGTTTGCGGGAATCTTTTAGACGGTGTAAAGTACTGTGATTCTAAGTAATTAATTGAATGTTTATTTATAATACGTTTCACCGTTGGTATCTAATTTTTAATAGTGGTAGGTACTATGAATTATATTAGATGATATTAGTATTAGACAGCAGTATCTAGACTGCCATATGGGCAGTCTAGGTACGGTTCAGTGGAAAATAATATTTCTTAGAATACTTGTTCCACATGATCTTTAAAAATACCCCGCAAGATAGAATCTCAAAACACAAAGCTTACATGAAAGAATATACTTAGGTGGGTTGTCTTTAAAAGTCCACCACAAAAAAGATCTCTCTCCCTCTTGTCTAGCTTTGTGCATGTAGGTTGGTATTAATTTCGGGTTTAAGAGTCGGTTGTAGTCCCTGAGTATTTTGAATGAACTCTGATCGGGACTATGTCGACTTCGCGGCTTAAAAAAAGCGATTTTAATTTAGCGACGAGACGGTTTTGTCTACGACACGGCACACACCGTCAAATCATCAAGACAAAACAATCTAGCGGTGTACGGACAAGTACCTCTTCTAAGCAGTCTTGTCGCAGACAAGTCTGCGGTGTCGTATGAACTGTTTCTAAGACAGTTTTGTCTCAAGTGTGAGAAGAGGCCTTACTTGTTCAAGAATTTTGTTTTTGCGAGGCCCTTTTAAAAAACAAGCTTTATTTTTTTTTAACTTTCGAATACGAATTACGATTTTTTTATTGACCCAAATATAATTAACATCATGTTTTGATTTTAGCCCGGGCGCTTAGTCATACGTATAGGTAGTAAATTTTTATGGTGTTCGTTTTTATATTTAAAAAGGTTCAAAATAAGTAGAACTTGGCTTTAAGACTTTGCTGTGGTAAGAAATGGTGTTGCAGGAGTGATAAAAACAAAATGGTGAGTAGATCTGCATGATCTACTCACCATTTGTGTTTAGCTTCCATTCAAGCACTCGGATGGTTTAGATACCGGAAACAGCAGCGACATAGAGAGCTATATTATGGCTTAGAGCTTTATCTCTCTTTCTCATTCGCACGCTTGATATTTTACCACGTCTTGATAAGGCCCCAGGCAGGTTTCCAAAACAGGGTTTTCAAAAAACCGCACCACTTTTTTCACTGTTTTTAGATACATAACAAATGTTTTTGGATTCCTTTTTGAAATATTTTCTTAAACTTTATTATTTCAAGATACCTAATACAGGTTGTATAAGTTAATTTATTGATATTTCAATCATGTGAACCTTATGTGAAACTAAATACTGGGTTTTTTTTTCAGTTTTACACGTAATTTTTTTTAACCTATTATTTATGACACCAATGTTTCCTAGCTGGTTACCCTGAGAAGAAATACGGATACAAACTCAAAGGTCAAAATCTCTTTTCAAATCCACAAGTAAACAAAGAATGGCCAAATCGTATGAGAACCATGTGTCTGTGATGGATTTCTTTTGAGGAAACGGTCCGAAGATAGGTATGACTGGAGCTGTCTACCTGTTCCGTGAGTGTAAGCATTTGGCAGTAGAGCTCAATTTAAGACTGGTAAGGAGTACCCGATTTGACGAATGAAAGGGTACTAGGTATCTTCTTCTTTTAGTACCTTTGCTTCGTCACGTTTTTGAAATCTCCCAATGCCTCTGTCGGTGTCTACAGGTGATTATAGAGTAAAATAGGTTGTAATACAAGAGACTGTGGCAATAAAACTATACTACCTACATATGTTAATTTTATATTGCAAAATAATACTAAATCCTTACATATAACACAACAAAGTCTCCAATCGCCTCTGCGGTCATCGTATCTACTTGTAGATAAACTGAAAAAAAGCCGATCGAATTTTCAATAATTTTTTCATTACTCATACTCTGAAAGTAGGTGTAAAGTTCTCTGCGGATAGGGTTGGAAGATGTACTTTTACTCCCTAGGGAGTTTTACTTTTCAACTGACAGCTGTCTAAATATAAAAAAAACTAGTTCTATTTTGACATTTTTATTGAACCGTGACCCGAATTTTTATACTGCCAGTACAATTGATATAAGATAGAGATAGGAATAATTTAAGAATACTTTTTTTAATGACTTTATTTTAATTTACTTTCAACTATTTCATAAAAACTAATATTATATTTGAGAAAAATGTTGACCTGACTGACTCATTTTTACAATGATAAAATGAAAAATATTGACTGAATAGCCAGCCGACCACTGAAAAAAAAATGGCGGGTAAAAGGTAGTCTCTCTATAATCTGTGGCCGATTTGGTCTTTCTTGATTTTTTTTTCGAGGTGTAGAGTTTTGTTTACATTTTGCTAAATCTCTATTATAAGAAATTTGTATTGACACGATAAGTTCATTAGCTTCAGTTATAAATTTAACGCAAGATTTTTAAGAGGAGAAAACCGCTTACCACCTAAATCAAAAGAAATATACCTACCTAAAAACATACGAAGACCTTTGACGACGACTCAGGTTTTTATTATTTTTATTTTCCTCGTATTCGTAATGAAAAGCATAGTGTTTACCTCGGGTTCAAGAGTTATTTAGTCCCTCGAACTATTAGCGACCTCGCTTCCGCTCGGTCGCCAAGAAATTTCTCGGGACTAGATAACTAACTTTCATCCCTCATATAACAATGTACTATTCATCAATAGACATAAAATACATTTATATACACCTATTAGGTATAATAGACATAAAACCGAGTATTTAAAAGATTTCTAATGCCCAATTTGTTTGAACAATTTGCCAGCAGTGGTCTTCCTGTTCGATTATAATTTAGAAGTCTTCAAGGCTAGAAGGCTAGGCTCTTAATAAGTGCGATTCACCATCAACAATTGCATCCCTGCTTATCATCATCAGGTGGGATCTCGCAGTCAAGCACTGCTTTATGTCATGAAAAAAAAAACAACCGTGTGAAACTGGGGCGTGTCTCTGGTACCTGGATTAAAGAGAATTGTACCAATTGGTATAGTCATTGACTTATTAACTACCAAAAAACGACCTCAAAGTAACAAACAGGTTTTACTTCGTGAACTATGTTATAATGTGTACGTAGTTGAGTTTAAATAATTTTGATGCTGACGTAAGTGGGTACTTATTTGTTTTTGTTATTGAAGAGCTAGCTACTGTTTGAATTGTAGTCTTGCTGTGTTTTTTTTTTTACAAAAGTTTTATTTGTTCTATTTGTAATGAATTACGTTACGTAGATAGGTAAGTACAGTCAACAATTTTAATACTGGGGCTGGGGCTGGGGCTTTTAGCGATAAGACCGCCCATTGTAACACCGTAGTATTTTTAAGTGTCCTTATGTACTTACCAAGTTTTGTTTATGGTGTACCTACAATAAAGTGTATATCTATCTATCTATCTATCTCGGTCCCAAAAATTTCGTGAGTCCCGATGATTAGGTAGGTATTTGGTAATATTGAGTCTCGAGATAGAAATTACTATTAGTACTATTATATGACTGGCATATTTGATACGTTATTACTTCCATTTCTAGATCCTATCGAAACGTAGTACTAGTGAGAACAAAATAACCCATTAGTACAACCGATGAAACAGGTAGAACAAGTGAGTATAGAGACTCCCATTACTTCTAGCGTGGAACTGTTCAGTAGAATAAGTGGGAATAGAGATTCCCAATAGTTCTACTATTTAGTTATACCTACTATCGTAGATCTAGTGGGAAAAAAATCACATTATTTCTACCGTAGAACTGTTCAGTAGAACTAATGGGAACAAACCACCGTTAAGACCTTTATGGGTAAAAATACTAATAAAATATTGCATTTCCCTGTTACAGGTACAGATTACCTTAGGCACCAGCACCACATTATAAACCACCACAATAACAATCAAAACATATTATTTTTGCTTTATTTTTATGGGGCTTCTTATTAAGCCAGAGCTTTGGAATGCCTCCCGCATGGCAGATCGATGACCTGGTGAAGGTCGAGGAAATCCGATGGATGAAAGACATACTGGACCGGTTACTGTGGTGACATATGGGGGAGGGACCGACTGTCATGTGGACGTCTTTCGACTGAAATGATAATGATGGATATGGGGACACTTTATAGCGCCTTCATTGTTTATATACTTCAAAGCAGTTTGTAGCTTTTTCAAAGTGCAACGTGTGTCTTGGATAATATAATAAATTATGAAAAATTATTTTATTTGGCTCACATAGATACACGTAGTGTAGAAGCAACGTGTGAAACTTAAGAAAGGGTATATCCTTTTTTTTACTTTTGGCGGTTGGTATGTCTTTATTTATTTATTAAAACTTTATACTCAAAACACTATACAAAGGCGGACGTACCTAATACCTTAGGCATTTCCTACCAGACGACCTTAGGGTGGTGCAACTTAAAAGATAGACAAAAGAACAGAAACAAAATATAATAATAAACACATATAAATTAGTAAGTTCATTGTGAAAACAAATCCAAACTATCAGTGCTGAGGTTCTCACACTCCTCTTGGTTTTCTGTCGGAAGACTAGTGTACCTACTCATAATTGTTGCATCGTTTACGTCCGTTTCCAAATATTAATTTCGACTTTGTTAATATGTCAATTGATAAAAAAAACATCCCGTTTCTTTTGTAGAAACTAATTTTGAAAAAGTTTCGAAAGTCTCGTTTTTTTCTTGAATTTCGAGACAGGACCGAAAATTGGCATTTTCCCGGTTCCAGAAATGTAATAAGACTGAAATTTTGGGTGGGTAGGTTCTCTTATCTACTTATTTAACTCCAATGTTTGTTAACATTTCTTCATACTGGCTTCCTTAAATTTTAATTAGGTACGTTTTTATTTGTCAGATTAAACGGGTTCATTCGGGCAGTAAATAATGACTGGAAGTTATATACTGTATATGAACACCATTGTCAAAGACGGAACCCTTATTTTGAAGCAAGAAATCATCAAATGGTGTGTCAACTTTTAATGATTTAGTTAGTCATTAACTTTGACCCACTCCTTCATGTTCCTTCATTTCTCCTTTGTGTCTTAGAGCCACGTTCTCTTATTAACGTTCCTGCAGTGCGGACCGAAACCAAATCTAATTATATGTAAGTTTACCTGCCTAGACCAATTCTAAATCGGTTTCACACATAGGTATCATTTAGGTAACTTAAGTTTCTTTTAGAAGTTGGTATTTACATTTTTTATCACGTTGATTCACGGCTCAAACTTGTTCAGATTTTTTTTATTTTCAATTCCTCATGTTGATGATTTTTAGTTGAAATTATTGTTTTTGGTTTTTTTGCGGTTTGACTCACGTGTCACATCAGACGAGCTAGCCACGTGATGAGTTCACATATGCTAGCTTCAGTCAGTTTCAGCCAATTAGTCGGCAAATTATGAAGCTGAAACGTACGTCAGATGTAGATACCGTCCACAATAACAAAACGTGATTAACTCCATTGGCGGTCTTCTAAAATCGTCCATGTAGGTTGTACAACGTCTAGAGAAAGGTTTATGTTGATTATATTCATATGGGTACCTAAGCTAATTTTAAATCTTTTCAAAAGAAAACTCATTGATAGGTACTTATACGCATTTTACCAATTCTGAACCACAGTGTAAAACGTTGGCCACTGACTGAGCAGCAAAAGTTCTAACACAAGATTTAATCATTGGCAAAGAAGCGTAGCGACAGTTTGCAGCAGACTTGAGGCCAAGTGGCCTCAAATCTGTAATTAGACATTGTCTATAATTGACTTCATAATTGATGATTTTTACGAGTTTGGTAAAGGTAAACTATTATAATGGCGACATCTGCGCCAATATGACTTTGATCAACCAATGACATTCCATTGAAAGAAATGGCATAGAATAGTAACCTCGTACATAATAACAAATTAATGTCTGACGTATGCGGTAATCTGCAAAAATTTTGACATTTCCTTTGATCAGTAACCTACTATTAGGAGTTCATTGTGCAGTTATTGTATTTAATTCGTTACAAGATAGCTCGTACCACAATTCTATTACGAGACCACTGACTGATCAATGTTCGGTCCCTATGAATTAACGGATTGCGAACTTTTGGCAAAATGACAGTGGAATCGTGCTGGAATGACAAATTTATAAAAATAACAGACTAGGGCCCTGATCGCGGTAGAAACGCAACTCTATACTCAAGCCAATTTCAGGGAAATAATAGTTAGGCAGTGGGAGTGGGCTAGCTACGTCGCACTAATACCACGGTCAGATGGAGTGACGACTCATGTTTTTTTTAGTATACTTGGCCTGTGGCCAAGCTCGTTCAAGACAGAGAAATTTAGAAGGAGAAAAAGAAGGCTCAGCAAGCAGAGACATAAAAAGAGTGCACAACGAATATCTTATCTGCATTCGTTGTATGTTGTTAATGACCCAATAGTTACTTAGTATGGAAAAAAATATAGATTGTACATTAGATAAACCAGGGAACAGATTCTAAACGATAAGGAAAATAACCCTGTAAATCTGACACCTGCGTCAACCGCAGAGTTCCGTACATTAAACGTAACATTTATGATACACTTGCGAATGCGATACGCTTTGATGAACTCGTATTACTGGTTTTCCAAACACGATAGCGCAGCGCTTAGGAATAACCGAAAACGAACAATCTGCGTCTTGAGGAAAATCACAAGTTAAAATAGAAACAGATGATAATGTAAACAAAAATAATGAATTATTTAAAATGTACCTACTCAAAAAAAACATAGGAAAACATCGTGAGGAAACCGGCATGTCCACAATGACATGTGACATCCACCATTCGGCACTGGGCCCTCGTGGTTGATTATGGCCTATTCCCTCTCCTTGAGAGGAGGCCTGTGTCCCAGCAGTGGGAACATTAAAAAGGCTGAAGATGATGTTGATGACCTAGTCAACAATAAAAAAACTATTAATTCCAGAGATTTCCTGAAACGTCTAGTTGACACATCGTGTGACCAAAGTGCTGGGCTGGCTTTTACCTCAGACAGAGGACAAAGAAGTACTGTAGTAGTACAGTAAGTGCTACCATACAGCGTGGTAATACCTCCGGTCCCCAGAATACTTTTTCTATAGGTAAAGGTCGCCCGCCAGTCCTTTGGGCACACTAACAGTCGACAGCAACAGCGATGTGGAAGAGTTTTTTGACGCCATATTTTAGTTTGATTTAGGCGTACCGAAAGAGGCAGCGTTGGAAGGCCTCCCACACCACACGGTGGAGCGATGACCTGGTCAGGGTTGCTGGAATCCGATGGTTGTAAGACGCACAGGACTGGTCTTTATGCCGGCGCTTGGGGGAGGCCTATGTCCAGCAGTGGACGTCTTTCGGCTGAAATGATGATGATGATGAGGCGCATTACCTACTTTATGTAATTTATTATATCATCACTGCTCTCAAAACGGTGAAGGAAAACATCGTGTGAATACCAGCATAAACTAGAACCAGGAATTCGAAGACATGTGACTTCTACCAACCCGCACTGGGCCCGTGTAGTGGACTACGGCCCATTCCCTTTCCTAGTGAGAAGGCCTGAGTCCCAGCAATGGGAATATTATAAGGCTGATACAATGCTATTCTAGTGTAGGATCTTTATTATTTTCTTTTATATTTTGCTGTAATTAAGACAAATGTGTGTAAAGTGAAGCTTTATTTAAATGAGACCAACCAGTGTCTTCGAGCCAGAAAAAAAACCACTTTAAATAAAAACGAAATTAACCGCATAATTGCCTGTTATTACAATAGCAAACGGTAATGACCGTGGATGAAGGTAACATAGATATCTATAAATTATGTAAAATAGGCAAATAAAGAAAGTTCGCTTCCTCTACAGCACAGCTACGCTAATCATGGTCAGTCACCATCAAACAGTTTACCATCAGTAAGGACGTCCCAGTTGATGGAAATATATATTTTTTTTTAATTGCAATAAACTAGTGCTTGACTGCGATCCCACCTGATGGTAAGCAGTGATGCAATCGTTGATGGTAAGGCGCACTAGTTTATTAAGAGCCTATTCACTCTAGCCTTGAAGACACCTAAATTATAATCGGACGGAAAGACTGCAGCCGGCAAACTGTTCCAGTCCCTCAATGTACGCGGTAAAAACGACGAGGCAAAACGCTTAGTCCGGACCGCAGGTGTCTCAACAACGTAAGGGATTAATATCAGATGACTGAATTGCCGTCAAGATAGGTATTCTTGGCCCCATCGATATATTATTTTACGGCTCGGCTGGCGCAGTGGTTGAGCGATTGCATTCAAGAGTAATGCCTAGTGTAGTAGGGCAAAAAAAAAGGCTGATGATGATGAATGAATTTAAGTTCACGTGATCTGTGGTCTTACACCTCTACTATTCTTCTATTGATGACCTTAGTGCAGTTTTGACGTATCAGAGATGTAAGTTTGGTTAGACGACATAATGCCAATGAATCGCTACAGCGGACTTTTGTAATAGATATAAGTATTCAATATTTTGACAAATAGTTTCTATGAACGTGCTTGTCTATCTCTAGGATATAAGCCGATACTTGACCGCCTAAATATGAGTACGCGCATACTGTTGCACCTCGATCCATCTGATACCTAGACTGAGTTCAGTCTAGGTCATCAAATGGATCAAGGTACAAAGAGTGGTAGGTGAGGTTTAACAGTTGCTAAAGGGATCGAGCAATAGGAGAGTGTATACTGTATAGTTCCATCGCTTGCATCTCTCTCGCTCGCACGCCTGGCTAAAAGGTTTTTTTGTACGTACCTACGTACCTGGCCAAAGGGTTTTTTTGTACGTACCTACTAATATTTTCTATTCTTCTTTTTTGAAAGATACTTCAACCTAAACTAATTGTCAGATCGACTAGCGCAATGTCGTCGTCTGAAAACATGTTGATCATTCACTTACTTGGATGAAATTATGATGTCCGCTTAAATGAGAGTGGTCGCTGTCATGACGCTTGATGGCTTGATGGCGAGTGGCCACCATAAGCTATTATACTTTACACATATTACTATACTAGCGACCCGCCCCAGCTTCGCACGGGTGCAATGCTGATATTAAACATATTATGAATGTTTTATACACATAAACCTTCCTCTTGGATCACTCTATCTATTAAAAGAAACCGCATCAAAATCCGTTGCGTACTTTTAAAGATTTAAGCATACATAGGGACCAGCGATTTTGTATTATACTATGTAATGGTTATACACATGTTGGTTTTGATGTTTATGATCTACCTAATTATAATTAAAATACGGCTTGGCATTAATATCGGTATGGAACCCTCCATACCGATATCATTCCTCATTACCAATGTCATCCTCTTCATTCTAGAACCTTGAAGACATCTTTCATCGCGGTCGTGAATAGTTTTGGAGAAATGACGTCTCCCTGCGTTTCCCTGTCTTACACCCCGCTGCAAGAGGATATCCTTCGATGTATCATTAGTTAATCTGACATCGTTGGATAGACTGAACTGGCCAAGTCTCCGACTACTGGGGCCATGGGTTATTGTGAAAACCGAGGCTGTGTCATTTTCTGGAAACATGGCAAAAAAGGACAGGAATGAGTTTTTAGTCAGTAAAAGTCTGACACCATCTCCCATTCTTCCTGATGAAACATTCGAGCGCCAACCTAACCATCACCTATGTATCTGTGGTCCCTAGGGTGATGTCATTGGATGATTTTTACACACTTCAAAAAAAAAAAAGCCCTAGTCTCAATCGAATCAAAGGATTTCTAGTACCTAGTCCACAAACACTAAGCAGAGAGGCAGATTATACTCCTCTCGGTCTGTTTTGTATAACCTGCCGCATAGATTTATCAGTGGCTTACGGTGGCGGTGCTGAAACCTTTTTGTTGTGTATATGTTTGTAAATCAAAACTCTTTTGGTAGATATAATTTCGAGTCAGGGCTATCGAGATTATAAAATTGCAATGATGAGAATGTTTATGGGTAGATTGCGTACCTATTTATTACGCCACTTACCTACTAATAAACTATATCCTCTTAATACATCTATTTTGGTTTCAACATACTTATTCCCATAATAATTTTAAAAACCAACCAAAAGGAGCTGACCTACTAAACTTTTACGTTTTGCATCAATTTTACCAATCATACCTATTGCCTATTTGAGTTATGAAATTGCAAAACAACTTAATTGTAACTTTTGATTTTTAACATAATATTTTGGAATCTGCGTCATCCAGCAGTAGGACACAAAAAATAGCCATTAGGTAGATACAAATAATAGGTAATGAACCTTTTGAATGCCGCAATTGGAGACATAATAGAAAGACAGCAGGTGCGCCGGCGTTCGCATGGGGGGGGGGTGATTGTACCTAGTAGTAGTGTAGTGTGTCATTGCAACTGAGGCGAAATTCATCTGGCCCGTAGCTGGTACAAGCCAGGGTGCTAAAGAGCCAAGTGCGGCGAGTGACAAATCACCACGTGTATCAAACGATGTTTTTCAATACACTTACGAAGAATTATACCTACTTACTTTCTCACAAAATTACGACGTATTTTTGATTATTTTGTACTGAAGAAAATTTTCCAAAGTTGCTACACATTTATTTTTATTTTTTAGTTTTAATTTGATGCAGTTAGGCTATAGGTATTTTCTATCTCAATCACAATATCTGGCCATCAAATGAGTAAATAAAACTTTTAACGCCGAAGGAGAAGCAATCTGCATTTTTTTAGTATTAACAAGATAATTTTTTTTTGATCATATTTCATTTTGATATTCTTTTCATAAACTTAAAGTTTCATTAAAAATTAAAACCTTAAACATATCTGTTTTAGAGGGTGGTGGGAAACTGTTACCTCGACTCCAGGAATAGGGCAAGGAAGGTACGGGGTAGGTTTTTTAGTCAGTAAGAGTCTGACACTAGTCTCCCGCTCCACCCAAGAGCGGGTTTCGTCATTGGATGATTTTCACCTACCATAAAAAAAAAAAAAAAAAAAAAAACATATCTGTTTAAAAAAAAAAACAGCTTTGACCATGACGAAATATGAAAGAAAAAAACCCTTGTGACAAATAAAAAAACTGGGCAAGTGCGAGTCGGACTCGCACACTGAGGGTATCGTACCAAATTATTATGTTATGAATTATGTAAACAATTCAATTTGAACTTCGAACTCGAGATTCGATTCGGATCTCGAGTTCGAAGTTTTTTTACATTTACTGTTGACTGTTTTCGGCACTAGTTCAGAAAAAAGTGCGTGCTCGCCCCCGCCACAATTTTATTATACTTAGTAAAAATGTTTATCTTATCAGGCTGTTGAAAATCGCCGTTTGATACGCGTGCAAATGTCACTGCAGCCCTCGGCTCCATAACACAGAATTCCGCCTTGCATACGATTTGTGTACAAGTGCAGAAAGTTTATCATAAACTTTCTGAACTTGTATAAAAATGTATATTCGCTGATAGAGAATGCCTTGTTGCATTATGTCCGCCTTTGGGCCACTACTGTATCTACATAAAGTTTAAAATGTAGGTGCCTAGGCCTACTATTTTTTTTGACGCGTAATTACAAATTTTCAGTTTTCAGATTTATATTACTATATATTTTGTGCCTTGCTTCAACAGGAAGTACCCAGAAATCATTCCTTTAGGAGCGTTGAAATACACATCTTTTGCAACATAAATAGGTATATATCTTAATTCCCTTTAATTTTGAAGTTTGATCACAGCTTCAAGAGATCGCAAACTTGAGTAGGTACCTCCACGCGTTTCCAATATATAGGTATATGGTTTCGACAGACAGACAGACGGACAACAAAGTGATTCTATAAGCATTTCGTTTTTTCTTTTGAGGTAGGTACGGAACGTCTGAATAATTTGTTTACCTATATATTAAAAAAACAGTCACTTAATTAAGTTTAGACACACACATACAAAAAAATAAATTAAAAAATAACTGAAGACAATCTGAAATATATCGTCGTAAAACTCGTAAACGCATTGTTGTTGACTGGTAATATTTATACACTTTCAATGAATTTATACAATTTAAGTGAAACAAGTTTTACAAAAACATTTTAATTCCATATTGCGTTGCTTAGTTCGACTGGAAAATTCTGCATATAATGGAATCTTAACAAAATGACACCTTTTAGGTTGACATTTCAATGACAGTTCGTTGACAGTGACAGACGTGTACATTCCAGACTTTTGGACATTTCTGACATCTTTGTGTTGCGAGAGAGATTGAACAAAGTATTTATACACTAAGTTAGAAGAGTGCACACGAATGTTAAATGTATTCAAAACCAGGTTTTGAAACTCAACATTGTTTGACTTTGACGTTACTGTATTGCTGTCTTTTGATGAAAACTTGAAAACCACGTGCGTGTTTATAGTTTTGATTCGTGATTTATGTAGAAATAAAATCCAAAAATGGGTATAATACAGAGAGTGAAGTAAGAAAACCTTTTTAGAGACAGTGTTATTCTATTATTAGGCCTAAAACTGACAAGATTTATCTCTTTATTTTAAGGAAACCTACCACAAGGAAAGGTAAAAAGGTGTTGCAATCAAAGGAGCCAAAACCTATTGAGGGGCCGAAACAAGCCATATTTCTTCAGGGCCGGAACCCATCAGACCGCACACGGCGACTTTTGAAAGATATTTACGATTTGAAGAAACCTGATGCTGCATACCTCAGCCGTAAAAATGACTTTGTTCCTTTCGAAGATGCAACACTCATTGAGAAGTAAGTAGTTGATATTACAGCTTTTAAGGTCTCGGAAGATTATTCATATTCGAATTGCTTTACGATTTGCTTATCATTGAGTAAAATACTGTTTATGTAAATTTGGTACCATTTGTTTTTTCGTTGATCAACTCAATCTATTTAGGATACAACTTTATGGTTATCTGTTGCATTATTGTACTGTGTTTGACTAAATTATTTAAAACAAAATTTTTAAATTCATCACTTACCAAGTAGGATCAATCATATTTAAATTATATCATAATCTTTAATAATAATGCACATGTGTCATTTAGTAATATCATTATTATTAATTACAGACTATGCTACAAGAAAGAAGCAGCACTATTCGGCGTCGGCTCAAACTCAAAGAAGAGACCTCACAACATAGTACTGGGCCGCACATTTGACTATGGTATCTTAGATATGATAGAACTCGGAGCAGACAACTATAAGGCAATGTCAGAGTTCCACAATATGAAAGTACTGGCTGGCATTAAACCTTGTTTGGTTTTCAATGGGCCAGCATGGGACTTGAACCAAGATTTGAAGAGATTGAAATCACTTTTCACTGATTTCTTTTATAGAGAAAAGGTCAGTTACTCTTAGAAGTTAAAATAATTATTATTGTGGATAGCATTCATAGATGGATTGATTTATAGCTGTGGACTGCTGACACAGTTATTTTTTTATAATAAAATTTTATACCCTTATTAAAAATTACTTTAATGACTTCTTATAGTAGAATATACTAGACTTTTTAACACAAAAATACCTGAGTTGTGTTGTAATATTTTGGTGTGCATTAGTTCAGCCAGTGTTTGTTTGGGGTTAACCTAGTGAACACTGGCACACACCTATTGTCTTCTCCTAGGGTCAAGCGTTGATACAAAAGCTTAACATCAGGGCTCTGGGATTGAGGCAAGGAAGGAACGGGGTAGGTTGTTTAGTCAGTAAGAGTCCGCCACTGTTTCCTGCTCTGTCCAAGGGAGGGATTCGTCATTGGATGATTTTTACCTGACTACTAAAAAAATCGGTTGTCTGTAAAGTCGGTTTACTGACAATAGTAGAACGTGATAACGTCATAAGAAAATACTGATGGAATGGTTTCATTTTTCAAAAGAAAATTTTAATTTTATTTGTTTGATTGATATTTTATATGGATATAGAAAAGGAGGTAAATGGAAATCACAATTGAATTGATCAAGTTACATTTATTTGCACGCATAAATACAATTATGTAATTTTTTTTTACAATGTACATAGTTTTTTTACAAGTATGAATGTGCTTTGAGCAATTGTTTTACAATTTTTATTTACAACTTTTAAACATCATTACCTGTATCGCCTCAGAGCGAGGTAACGCCGCATGAGTCATGTTTTTTCATGGGTGCAGCCGGCTCCATCGAATTGTAAGACGTTGTCACCTCAAAAAAAAAACACCTATTGTCTTTTAATTGTGTCTCTAATTATGATATTCAAAAGGTTAAATTTAAAAAATATATCAATATTGAATTCATATCGTCAATTACATAAGTGAGCTCAGGTAGCGAAAGCTCAAATGTAGGAATAATCTCTAAATGTGTCCTATCATGTGTTTCAGGTGGAGACAATCAGACTGCAGGGATTGGAGCATGTGATCAGTTTCACCGCTACAGAGGATGGCAAAATATATTTCAGATCATACAGAATACTTTTGAAAAAGAGTGGACAGAGAACACCTAGAATCGAGTTAGAGGAAATAGGTATGTAACACAATGACCTACTGCTAATGGTTTTATAGAAGTTTGGGCACTCTTTGAGTGCTCAGACACACTACAAGTGTCAGAGATTCAAAAGTAAATGTTAAAAAATAACCAGCTCTGGCAGAAATTAGATGTATAATACAGAAAATATATGTAATTGTAGTAACAGTAATAGTCATGATTCTTACTTGCAAATATCAAAATTTGCTAGTTTTATTAATCAGGCACAGGTCTTGTAGAATTTTCCTGAGTACTTTGGCTATAAGGTGCCATCAAACTGATCTGATGATGGAGCCAGAACATGGAAGGTAAGCGGCAAGGGAACTTCGTAATTAAACAATGTATCTTGGTAGTGTTAAGACTAGTTGGAATTCACAATTTCAAACAAAAAAAGGTTATAGGTACCTAACTATAACAAAGTATAAATAAAGATTAAAAAATATGTTGTAAAATGTTCAAAATAACTTTTCATTCATAGAAAATAAATAAATAAAACCAGAAACTAAGACTTTCAAAGAGAGTTTATATATGCAGCATCTTTAAAATAGTAAAAACTTTCAACAGACATTGAGCCATACTCATTTTGTGAAAATTTTGCTTGAATCGTACCTTCCACTATCGCAGAAAAGGAGCGCTCTTATCCCACCATGTCATACGTACAGGATCCCATCAGGGCTCTGTGCAATTGTCCCCAACTGACTCGCTGTTCATCAATGGTAACTCAGAAAGATAAGAGGTCTTTTTACTGACAACACGGTCATTTACTAAAGCAGTCTAGACCCTGGTACTATCGCTCGCATATCTAATCTTCGGAAAATACTTTGAAATGGAGAATCGGAGGTAACCACGTTAAAAGTAAGGCAGTCTTTTAAGAAAACGTAAGCCCCCACCTCCCCCTTCGATCACCATGTTCTAGGGCGGGGTGAAAAGTTCTCGGCTTGACACAGAGATAGTCTTCCAATCAGCAAAATAGCAAAATTAAAAGAACTGGAATGGATTGAAACTTAATTCAATGTATTACTATCATGAACCTTTGTTGTAGCACTGTTGGGCGAAGGCTTTCCTTCCTTCTTTAATAAGCTTAAAAACTCACGTGCATTGTAGCAGTGCTCGACTCTCATATAGAAAAAGATGTGATCTAAAACCATTTTCTATCAAAACATGCTTTCAATTTTCAGGTCCATCAATAGATTTCAAGCTGAGAAGAACTAGACTAGGATCAGATGATCTGTTCAAGGAAGCTTGCAGGGTTCCCAGGGAGCTTAAACCTATCACAAAGAAGAACATTTCCAGGGACGCTTTCGGTTCGAAGATGGGTCGCGTGCACATGGGCAAGCAAGACATCAACAGACTACAGACTCGCAAGATGAAGGGATTGAAGAAGACTCCAGAAGAGAAGAAGCAGTTCCTCTTGAAAAGGAAGAAGGAAAGACAGGCAGCAAGACAAGCTCAGGCTGCAGCTGCTGCAGAATAAAGATACTTGATTACTATTCCATATGTGATTTTTTCTTTGTGACAGTAACCAACCATCCAATTAAAACTTTGGGATTATGTCTCAACTGTATTCCACCTTTTTGAGAGACTGGTGCCTGATTTAAGGTTTTGGAAAAAAAAAAAACTGTCAAAGGCACCAGGCTCAAAGCTAGAATTAGCAAATGCTTAGTTACCGTGCTCTCTACTCGCTTCTATCAGACGTCCATAACCCAGTAGGTAACATAGGGGATACCCTATGTTACCTACTGGGTTATGGACGATGTCAGATTTCACCAGAAGAACGGATGTCAGTGAAATCTGACATCCGTTTTGCCAAGGGCCTGGCTTTTGACTATTCGTAACGACTGTCATCTCGAAATCTACAAATGGCAGGCTTAATGTAGTGCTTAGTAATTAAATTTCAATAATCCCGTTCCATCGTCGGCCTACTAATTTAGTGTGAGTGTCAGCCACGACATCATCGCTTACCGTCAGGTAAGAAGTGGAACGCGAGCTACAAATTGATAAAAATAAATGCAATTTGCAGTTCTTGTTTTCAGTGGTTATTGCTGTTAAAAACTGTTTTTTTGACGTGACAACGTCTTAAATTAGGTTGCGGCTGGGAGTCACTTATGAAAAAGTGTAACGCTCGGTAACGTTACGATGAGACACCGAACGAGAGAGAGGCCCGCCGAATGCCTTGCGTCTCTCTCCCACTCAACTATGATCGGTCTGCCGCGCGCGCAGCACTAGAGAATTAGGACGTTGTCACGTAAAATCTTCGCCCGTAAAACCGACTTTACAGGCAACCATTTTTTTTGTACTAGTTTTTGAGCCTAACTTCATACGCCAAGATCCGACGGACATACTGTACCTACGTGGTTATCAACTCTCAACAAGCTTATCAGATTCGTTGTACAGAGGGTTGTATATACTGGCATCACAAACCTGGAAAGAGTTATTGTGGCCGGTCTTTTTGGCTCCAGTTTAGAGTAAAAGTCACAAAGAACTAAATATTTCCCACAAAAAGGGGTGTTATTTAATTTATGTAGTCCATAAAACGATTGATGACAGAGCAGTGGTGGCCGAGTGGCAACGGCCCCGACTTACGAGTCGTAGGTCGCGGGTTCAAACCCAGCCAGGCACATTACTTTGTGTAATTTATTACATCATCACTGCTCTCAAAACGGTGAAGGAAAACATCGTGAGGAAACCGGCATGTCCTAGAACCAAAAATTCGAAGACTTGTGACATCCACCAATCCGCACTGGGCCCGCGTGGTGGATTATGGCCCATTCCCTCAGAGAGGAGGCCTGTGTCCCTGCAGTGGGAACATTGAAAGGCTGATGATGATGATGATGATGATAAAACGATTTAAACCTTTTACATTCACGATAGCGGAAATACATTCAAGTTACCCGCTGTAGTACTCAATTGAATTAAATTACTGTTTCATCAATTAAAATAGGGAAATGGAAAAACTTGCAAGATAATAAATTATTAGGTTGAAAAAAAAGAGATTCTATTGTTTGTACGGTATTTCCTATTTTATATCATTTTATTTCTGGTTTCCTCAAAGGAAAATATATGGCTTGTTGATTTCGCTGAGTGCTCTATTAGTAAAACGAGCACTTAAGTAGCTAAGCTTGCACATGCACTCAAACTAATTTCCATACGCAATGTTTGTAGACTGTATTACGAGGCGGTAATAATATTTGTCATGCATTGGATATGGCAAAGTTACTTAATCACATTTTAAATACTTAAGTACCTATTATTTAAACTCTGTGGTACAGTTGGTTTGTGTGACTCATGTGTGAGCGCCTTCTAATTAGCTGCAACGTACCGTGCGGCAGTAGCGCGTTTGTAGCGCTGCTTTGTTATTCCATAATTATCTATAATATAAAAATTAATCGCAAAATGTGCCGCCCTTGGGCGGAGCTGGAAACAGTGTCAGACTTACTAAACAACCGATCCCATTCCTACGTTGCCATATATAGGTACCTACCAGGGCAAAAACCTTCCTTTCAGACGCGAACCCTTGGCCTCAGTTGGCTTCAAAAGGATGCCACCGCCTGCCACTCCTAGCTTCGGACCATGGCCTCTACCAAGGCCCAACGCAACAGATTGCCGCCGCTTTTGGCGATTGGCTGATCGCCACCACGAGAACACGGCGATGCTCTACCCAAGCGGGGTGACCTCGACCGTTTACTTTCACACAGTGGCGACACCCGGGCGTCTCTTCCGGCACGGATTCGCTGCAAGAAGCTCCCAAACTTGCCATGTCCGGTGAGGACCTGCGCCATGCGAAACGTGACGACGCCGTGAAGTCTCCACAGCCACTCCTCAAGTAGGGGTCTTATTGCCGCGATTATGGCGTGCCCGGCACTGGGTTGCGATAGTCGCTGTCGCCATTCCAGCGGTGGTTCGCCACGGCGTTGCACTTCCATGCGCAAGTCGTGCATGCGTACAAGGACTGTTGCCTCCAGATCCCATGGTGGCAGGCTAGCAAGGAGGCTCGCCGCTTCGCGGGAAACCGTGCGGTATCCCCGTACCGTACCCGTGTTGCCATGACCCTCTGGCATAAGTTCAGCTGGGCCTTCGGTTACTTCCGCAATGAGGGTGCCCACGCTGGCGCTCCATGAAGGGCCATGAAATCTGTGGTTTTAATCAGTGAAAGGGCGGAAGAAGATAAATGATCTCCCACCGTTCTTGGTTTACTGCTAAGAATTAATTTCTTCTAGCATTTTTGTTTTGTAATGCCTTATAATGTCCTTTATTCATTATTTTTTCTTGCTTGTATAAATTTAATTCAAACTTGTTTGTGCTCTAGTTTATGCTGCAAATGCTGTGGTCTCCCATAATTGGAGAAGCACACAGAAATGTAATTGATGTAAAGGTAAGAAAATGTAATTGTGTATTCTACGTTGGAGATCCTAAATAATTAAATAAATAAGAACCGGCGCTCAAGCCACCATAGGTGCGGGACTGAGCCCGAGTCGTCGACAGCCTATAGTGTTAGTTAAGTTATTACGTGAGCAGAATTACTTACAAGCAGTGTTATGAGTTTTAACAAGTTATTAACTTAGCTGGTACTTAACATGATTGCAATTATGCAGTAATTAACGCAATTAAGTAGGGACATATACCTACGATCATCAGTTTGCTAGTAGGTACCTACTTATAGCACAAACGCTGCTTAGTTTGGGACTAGATGGCGTTGGGTGTAGGGTAAGTTGTCTCACATTGAACCAGGTAAATTTCAAAGTCTCATAGTGGGCTGGATTTTCAATCAATGCCTGTAATTTTTTGTGTACAGTTAGCATATCTATTTAGCTTCAATTTTGTAAAACATTAATTTCTCATATTCCTTTTACTTTTAGTGTAAAACAGGTTTTTATGAAAAATGATTTTTGGTTCATTGAGTACTTCAGGTGGTACAGATTTAACCAGGGCATCGTACACATTGAGCCACCTTATTGACTATGTGTTCTAGTTAAATTTATAAGACAAATACTTTGTAATAATAATAAAAAAACAGTACTTAATAATAAAAATCAGCCTTATATTTATTAAAATCACTTACAAACATGGGTATAGTACATAGGTGTTTTTTTGTTTTAGAAGAGTGCTCCACATTTTGCCATAATATTGGCTTGCAAATTTTTAACTAAGTAGTGTGCTTTGAATTCGGAAGTTTTATAGGCAGTTATAAAACTAAAAAGTTTTGTGTCCAGGCAAGAGGCTTTCCGACGGCTCAATGAAATCATCAGGAGGCGTCTCCCGCCAAAGTTGGCATCTTTGAGAAATGGGGTTATTGTTATCTACCAAAAGATGAACTCACACTTACAACAAACCTTTTGCGACTTTTAAGCCTCTGGGGCAGCGGTGTTGCCGAAATTCAGAAGAAGGAAATAGCTATAGGTACCTATAGCTAGCCAATATTATTTAGTACTGAGGGGTAAAGTAGCTTTCGACTGGTGAAATAAATACCTATATTAAATAGGTAATTTTTAAATTAAGTACAATCAAATATAATCGTTTCTCTCTATAATATCTCCTTTCCTTCTCTTTATAATATTATATATCTCTCTGTTTATTTATAACATTATCTCTCTTTCTCTTTATTATTATTCGATGAAGGCGAATAGACGACTTACATACATTAGATATGGGAGCCTTAGCGTAAAAAAAACGTGGGTAGTACCACTCGTGTCTATTTATCGGTAAAGAGTTTTTAACCTGACTACTGGCTAGCGTTTTTTATCAATAGCAAAAAAACTGGCTAGTTAAAAGATTTTTTTTTTATATTGTGTGTTTAGTAAATCTATAACCACAATAGATAGGTACCACATTTAAGGCCCGACACACACGAAGGCGTAACAACGGCGAAGTAATGAACAACGCACCGCATAAGGCTGCGATTCCACCAGAACGAGAGAAAGAACTAACTTAACTGCTGACCGAGGCGAGGTAAATGAAGCGATTCTTTTGGTTGTTTACAAACACATCCCTCGCTACGCATCCTCGCACATCTCTGGTGGAAAGTGTGTGACAGCTTTATTTTAAACTAGTAAATTTAATAAACTAGTGCGCCTCATCATTAACGATTGCGTCACTGCTTACCATCAGGTGGGATCGCAGTCAAGCAATAGTTTAAATCGAAGAAAAAGATAGGAAGAAGTTTCACTTTCATAACGAAATTCCTTTGTGACGTCACATGCCATGATTTGTATATCAGTCGGTCCTAAGTACCTACTTACGTAGCTAATTAATTACTTACCTACTTATACAAATGGTTTTTAGGTAGGTACCACTACCTACATTAACTTCGCTTATCTTGACCAGAAGTGTTTTTATAATGTGAATAGGAAATGAACAAAAAGGTTGCTATCGAAGCAATTGCCCTTACGCCCTTTGTCTACAGCAATCGGTCTTAAAGTAATAGTAATGTTCAGTGCAAATTGGAAAGGGATTTGTTAAAAGCTGGATAAGGTAACCTTTTCAACGTCAAAATGATTGTTAATTTCCGTTGTTTATCAATGTCGTATTTTGTACGGTGGATTGATCACGTCGACTTATGGTACAATTGTGACTCATGTATGCTTGAGAATAAAGGTATTTTGGTACTTATGTTTTTATTAACATAATCACGTGGAACGCTCGTAAGACTGTCTTGACTGACGGTTACCTTTACCCTATCCTATTTGATATCGGAACTGAATTAAGCACGTGCTTGATATCGGAACTGAATTAAGCACGTGCTTGATATCGGAACTGAATAAAGCACGTGCTTAATTCAGTTCCGATATAAATCTATGTAATATAATCTATGTACTATCTGGATAAGCACCTATTGCCTGGGTATCACCATTGTGCTGACCACCCGGAGAACTCCGTGCAGCATACGGTGAAGGTGTGCTCCGCTTGGTCGGAGTATCGCGTTGTCTTCATAGATGCGATAGACGAGGGCGACCTCTAGCGCCAAGCCCTGATTCAGACAACGAACTGCGAGAGCGCGAGTGAGAATGGGATGTAGCCACTCCTTGCTGCCAGGCAAGGAGATGACCGCAACCGTGAGTGTTCTGGAACAGTCATCGTCATACTCCAACCCGCGGGCCCTGGCCACTGCAGGCGGGACCCGAGTCATCGACGGCGTGTAGTGTGTTCTACTCTGGTTTCAAAGAGATGTCAGCAAGACCTTAGGTCCCGGAGTTACGGAGAATTTATGAAGGGACACCGTGGTCCTGGAACACAAATAGCAAATGATGACGAACAACGATTTTCCATAAAAAAATACATAGACAAATAGACAAAAAAGATCCTTTGTATTAATCACAGAATCGAAACCCGTTTTTTTTATTTTTAAACCAACTCACTATTTTTGATCGAACCTACTTAGGAGGACATAATTAAACCCGAAGGGTCACTAAACTTAAGTGGTAGTGGGCAACTACTATTTATAATTATACGAACACAGGTATGTGCACTGTTGCAAAATATATACATACATAACTACATGTTGGAGAAGCCTGACCTGACAAATTTCATACCTAAAATCTTGCTAAATTCCTTAAACCAGCATCGTGGCATTTTAATGAAACTATTCTTAATTGGGCTTAGTGGCAGATGTAAGGTTTGTTTTACCACTAAAGATGTGCTGCGAGGATGTGAAAGCTAAGCTACGAAGCTACCATATGACCATTTCCATTGATGCTAAGCTATATTATGTTCGGTTAGAAGATATGCTATGAAGATTCGTCCCCGCGAGGTGGCTGTGTGAGGAAGATGCACACTTCGAGCAATGCGATGAATCGACAATGTGGATGGTAATCTGTCCTGTACCTACATGGGTAACTACAACATGCTCAATATCTATGCTCGTGACCATTCATTTATTTATTTATTTTACACTTCACGTACGCATCCAGAGTCGGTACGCATACATCCCTTTAAAAACATAGCTTAGTTCAACCCGTTTTCAACAGGACTAACGCACCAATAGCTACATTAGCAACCTAACAAAGTATGCATCTTTGACCAACTGAACAATCGATTTGATTCGTACAGCCCTAAAAATATAAAGGATTTTTTTGGTGGGAAAAATCATCGAATGACGAATCTCACCCGTGGGCGGAGCGGGAGACAGTATCTGATACTATCTCCCGCTCCGCCCAAGGGTGGACTCTTATTGACTAAACATCCTAATCCTAACCCGTTCTTTCCTTGGCTTGATCCCAGGGCCCCAGTAATACACTTTCGCATCGACCCTTGGTCCTAGGAGGTTTCGATCTTGCTGGGCTCCTATAACTCCTTGAGTCACACGGAAACAGTGCGCGTTTCACCACGGCGTTTCATTTCCACGCGCTGATCGTGCATGTGTGATAGAGATAGAGGGGTAGAGTCGGTATAAAATATAGGTTCGTACTTTGGATTAGATTTTTTAAAATTATAATTCGATTATTCCGAAAAGTCAAAACGACCACACAACAAGATACTTCGAATTTGAGTTTGGTGGTCTATTTGGTCTACGGGAGTGTTCGAAAGGGTGACTCTAGAATGAAAAGGACAGCTGAAGAAATGGAAGACAAATAAATAGGTTTTATTAAGTAAAACATTCCCTCTTGCTCTACACAGAATGGCAGTTCCTATGAGATAAGTTATTTATTTTACTTTCCACCATAAAAAAAAGATTTCATCATTTACGTTGTTGTTATTGTGAAGAAAACCTTCCTCTCAAACTTCCAGTAGTTTTTCGTAACGTGAAAAGGGAATACCCCATTTGTGACTCATCTGAATGGCATTTATTTTGTACGGTTTAGGTAAGTAGTTGTTTACAACGTTACCACACGCCCGCGGTTAAACTCAGATAGCGCCTAGCGGTCACTAGAGCTTATTCTATGAATGAATACTAGTCACGTATTGTGTCTCATGCCAATTGTTTATGTTGTGAAATAAACATTCCTAGCCTAATGTTTTTATGTAGCAGGGTAAGTAGGAGTAGGTAGGTGTTCCTGACTGTACCTGCATATCAACCTCAAGGAGTTGTCAGCAAACTGTAGGGGCCCAGCGAGGTCGAAGCCTCCTGGGACCAAAGGTCGATGCGAAAGCGTATTACTGGGGCCCTGGGATCAAGGCAAGGAATGAACGGGATAGGTTGTTGTCAGTAAGAGTCTGACAGTGATCTCGCTTCGCTCAAGGGCGGCACTCGTCATTGGTTGATTTTTACCAATCATAAAAAAAACCTGCATATCAAATTTATTTAATACTAGAAAAAATATAGCCTTTATTACTCAGTGAAGATGTAACTTTATAATGGTGAAAGATTTTTAAAATCAGTTAAGAAGTTTTTGAGTTATATCGAAACATACAAATTAAAACACACAAACATCTTTTCTATATTTTATAATATTAGCTTAGAAATAGTACGAACTCTTTTGGGTGCACCCTAATAATATTTTAAAAGGTTTTATGTATGGATGTTTGTTATGTTTTTATGCAAAAACTACTGAATAGCTTTTGATAAAACATGGCCACGAGTAGACCATGTCCAGGAAAAGTATACTTTTACACAGTATAAGTATACTGTGTATAAGTGTACTGTATAATACTTAATGTAAGAACACAGTATAATTTTTTATATATAACTAGCGATCCGCCCTAGCTTCGCACGGGGTCAATGGTGACATTAAATATATTATGCATGTAATATACATATAAACCTTCCTCTTGAATCACTCTATCTATTTAAAAAAGCCGCATCGAAATCCGTTCCGTAGTTTTAAAGATTTAAGCATACATAGAGAGGAAGTGACTTTGTTTTATACTATGTAACGATTTACTACTATAGCGCGGGCGATGCCCCTGGTAGAAGTCAATAATCCATAAAATAGGCATAAAAAAACTGCAACTAAATAGTAATTTAGAACAAAGAGAATGTATTCATGAAATACCTATCTACCTAAGTTAAAGTTGTCAGTGTGAAGTCAAATAACTCTTAATCTAGGTGGAGCGAGAAGAAATGTCAGACTTTTCCTGACTAAAACCCACTTGTGTACCTTCAGTTACTCTTTGCATACCTAGAGGAACTGTGACTCTTTCGAACAATCCTGTAACCCAAGGTACTCGAACTATACGTAGGAACAAGTACCTTTCAGTTACTTACCTAAAAACATTCGTGCGCTTATGAAGGCCGATTTCACCTTATCTGGTGATACACCTACTTATTAGGAACTATAGCTAAGTACACGTGCATTCGACGTCCTTGTCAAGCGAGCCCTTGTCTGTCCGTTATGAGACACACTCACGTGGAAACATGGTAAAAAGAAATTAAAAAAAAAGATAAATGAAAACCAAAGCAAAAAAGGAAAGTCAAAGTCAATTTTTTTTATTTCACATGGGCCTACATGGGCACTTATAAAACGTCAGAAGCTAGTGCACGGTTCCAAATTGGTCGTTTCCTATGGAGAAGAACCGGCAAGAAACTCCATGGTTACTCTTTTAAAAAAATTGTTATCTTTACAATATTTCCATATTACAGCACATAAATTATGTACCTAAGGACAGTGCAGACCAGTCAATATTGAACTCCTACCGTTAAAATGGTAGGAAGTAATCTAAAATTTGCGTCTACTACAATGTTCTCACATTCACATTCACATAATTAAGGATGCAATGAAATAGTAGGTACATTGTTATACAGGGGGTTAAAGTAAGTTATTTATTCTAAATAACTCTTGAATCCGAGATAAACACTGTGCTTTTGATTACGAATACGACGAAAATCAAAATAATAAAAACCTGAGTCGTCGGCAAATGTCTTCGTATGTTTTTAGGTAGGTATATTTCTTTTGATTTAGGCGGTAAAAAGTTTTCTCCTCATAAGAATCTTGCGTTAAATTCATAACTGAAGCTGATGAACTTATCCTGTTAACACAAATTTCTTATAACAGTGATTTAGCAAAGTATAATGCGTTCCAAATAAGAACAGGAAAGTCAATAACCTCGATCTGTCAAATTTTGAGTGAAAAGTACGGTTTGCAAAAAAATCTTATTTGTGTATCAATAAAAAGTTCTTTTTTGCTTTTTATTAAGTACTAAAAATTAGTTAACTCTAGTTGAAGTAAAAACGTTAGGGTTTAATATAAATTTGCCAAATATATTGTTTTAAGTCATAAATAGTTTACAAGAAAAACTATTTTCTTTCTTATTTTCATTGTTAGAAACAATCGCCTATTTCTTCTATTTACCACTACTCAAAGACATCACACAGTGAAACAGAGATAAACAAAATTGAAAAACTGTATTCTGATTAAACTTTTTTCATTCACGATTCGTATATAAATTATTTTTTTAAACATCTTTTCTTGTTCACTTTACCTAATTTCTTCGATTTGACAGTTTGACGTGACGTCACAACATTGTCATCGATCCTATTCTCATTTGGAACGGATTGTATAAACAAAACTCTACCACTCGAAAAAAACAAGATCAAATCGGCCACAGATTATAGAGAGTAGTCCCATTTAGCCGCCGATTTTTTTTTTTCATTGGTCGACTGGCTATTCAGTCAATATTTTTCATTTTATCAGTGTAAAAATGGGTCACGTCAACATTTCTCTCAAATATAATTATTAGTTTAAAGAAATAGTTGAAAGTAAATTAAAATAAAGTCATTTAAAAAAAGTATTCTTAAATTAATCCTATCTTTATATTATTTCAATTGTACTGGCAGTATAGAAATTCGGGTCACGGTTCAATAGAAATGTCAAAATAGAACTAGTTTTTTTTTTAGTATTTAGACAGCTGTCAATTGAAAGCTCCTTAGGGAGGAAAAGTGCTACTTTCAACTCTTTCTGCAGGCAACTTTACACCTACTTTCAGAGTATGAGTAATGAAAAGTATTATACATGTACTGGGTACCTAATCCTATACCGCCCGGCCGTAACGATGGCGTATCGAATTTCGGGGAAAGTTCAACCGCTTTTGTCTATTAAAGTAAATACGTCAATGAACCTGGTGCGCAGAAATCCCTTTTTGTTTTTTTTTTTACAGTATTATAAACCTAATTTTTCGAATAAAAAAAAAAAACAAATATTACTACAAGATGAAAAAGTAATCTATCTAGTGAAACTATAATTTACATTTTATTTAGTTTATTCTGTCGCAAAATGTCCCGAAAAACTGCTTATTTTGACCATATTTGAGGACGCGTCCTTAAAAGACAACACCATCTTTCTACCCTTAGGACCGATAGATGCAAAATGGCCATGGCCGACTCGAGGAAGCCTACATCAAACAGTGAATGTCTCTAAGCTATAAATTATGATAAAATCCGTCTAGTATACACTAAGTCATCATCAACAACAGCCTTTTTAATGTCAGAGGAGGCCTGTGTCCCTGCTGTGGGAACAGCAGGGACACAGGCCTCCTCTCTAAGAGAGGGGAACGGGCCGTAATCCATCATGCGGGCTCAGTGCGGGTTGGTGGATGTCACATGTCTTCGAATTTTTGGTTCTAGGACATGCCGGTTTCCTCACGATGTTTTCCTTCACCGTTTTGAGAGCAGTGGTGATGAAATAAATTACACAAAGTAATGCGCCTGGCTGGGTTTGAACCCGCGACCTACAGCACGTAAGTTAGGGCCTTTACCACTCGGCCACCACTGCTCGATACACCAAGTAGTCAAGGATATTTAAAAAATGATGAAGCTAAAAATACATCGATATCCAAATGGACCGCGGCCGTGTAACATCACCTTTATGAACACCACCTACGTGTGACCGGGTGTGCCTACTCATTAATTCAGATAATTAAATTGATAATAATACAATTACAACTTTATGAGTTCGCTTTAACCTTAATACCGTCACAATGTGATTCAATTGTGATGTACCCATTTAATAGACAAATAACTATATAACCTTCAATATAAAATGAAAATACTAATACCTTGCGGTTTCAATTGTACAAAAGTTACGGTTTTCCTTTATTTTATTTATTATATACTGCATAAATTGAGGGTAGGGTTTTTATCACACAGAGCAATTTCTTACAATCTTTGGAGGGACTTAGCGAAAGGAAAGAATTAATGCTAATAAGACATAATAACACGAATAAATAAATATAAAAAGCCATTTGAATTACATAAAAAGTAATAATTGAATTTCTAAAATAAACTATACCTAGTAAAAAAGAAACTGAAGAGAAAAGAAAATAACGATGAAAGGAGAAGAGAAGAAAAAAGGGAAAAAACGAAGAAGAGAAAAGAAAAGGAATTGTAGAAATAGAAAGAAGTTGAGAAATGAAAAGAGAAGAAAAGGAAAAGAGAAGTTCCCTTGGAGAAAAATCCACGGGCCAATTGTTCTTTGGGTGAAAAGTAATTGGTCAAAACATTCTGTTGGTTAAGCATTCACTGACGTAGATAGTAATGTTATGTTATAGTTATGTTGGCGAAACGTTCGTGGATGAAAAATCCTTTGGACGAAAAGATAATAGTTTAAAGATAATGTTGACCAACGGTTCATGGGCCAATCGACTGTTGGTAAATCGTTTCAGTTTCAGTAAATATTTGGTTAGTAAAATTAAGTATTATCATAGTTTTGGCTGCGATTATTTAGATCATATAAATTATCACAGTTGAATATAAGAAGACCATACAAATAAAATATAAGATTAATAAATAATAAAGATTGCATTGATTTTACTATAAAATTAGTATCAAAATTATACCAATACATAAATAGAATTCCAAATAATACCAAATATAATTGAGGCAGGAGAAGAAAAAGATAATACTCCTTCCTCCTTCTCTTAAAAGATAATACCATTTTGTAAAATGTTTGTAGCGTTTGGGCACACCTCACTTCTAAATTCAACGCGATCCACAAACGAGCGGTTTGAATTATTAGCATTAATAAATAGTTCAAACCGTAACAAGATAATCATTGATGATTCTAAATCATGTACAAATTACCATTTTAAATACATATTGCTAATCATATATACGATTCTAATTGCTAATCAATTTTATGATTAATTGCGACCATTAAAGGATTCATAGGTTTGGTTCAACATTAAACAAAAAAGGCAATAAATCCATGTCACGTGTATGTTTATAGTAGATTTGATATGGGAGTACATGACATTATTGTTTTTAATGTGTTTCTTTTAGGGTTCTGTACCTTAAAAGGAAAAAAACAGAACCCTTGTAGGGTGTTTGTGGTGTTTCTTGTCTAGACAGACGGACAACACGGGACAAAAAAGTGATCCTATAATTTATCTGTATATCTTTCTGTTAAGACCCTTTATCTGGGGAATACGAGAAGGTATGGAGTTGAAATTTAAGAAATTTAAACCATATACTCTACTCAGGTCTGCGGTCCCTTAAAGCTGTAAAAAAATTCGTTGGTCGGAGTAAAGGCAGTTCAAGTCGCAAAAAACGTGTCATTCACATACACTCTCAAAGGAATCAAAATTTTTGGAGTACTTCTCGTTAACCTAAGCTAAGAATCAATCTGAAAACTAAAAATCTGTGAGTATTATGCGTTCCAAATAAGAACAGGAAAGTCATTAAACTCGATCTGTCAAATTTTGAGTGAAAAGTACGGTTTGCAAAAAAATCTTATTTCTGTATCAATAAAAAGTTTTTTTTTTTGCTTTTTATTACTAAATTTTAGTTAATTCTAGTTGAAGTAAAACGTTAGGGTTTAATATAAATTTGTCAAATATATTGTTTTAAGTCATAAATAGTTTACAAAAAAAACTATTTTCTTTCTTATTTTCATTGTTAGAAACAATTCGCCTTTTTTTTCTATTTACCGGCCACTACTCAGACACATCACAGTGAAACAGAGATAAACAAAATTGAAAAACTGTGTTCTGATTAAACTTTTTTCATTCACGATTCATACGTAAATTATATTTTTTATACATCTTTTTTTGTTCACTCTACCTAATTTCTTCGATTTGACAGTTTGACGTGACGTCACAACATTGCCATCGATCCTATTCTCATTTGGAACGGATTGTACGTCACAAAAAAATACTCATTTTGATTCGGTAAAATTGTTTACGTAAGTTGATTGGTACAGAATCCTCAATGTGAGGGTCCGTCCAGATTTAATTTTTGTTTTGCTGTAACCCAGGTCTTAGAAGATTATCAGAAACAATTCTGTTTTTCGAAAAAAAAAAAATCGAGACAATTTAACTGGCTTACTTTTGACAAATGTTTTGTTTATTTTTGAGGAAACTGTGAACAGTTTCTTCAAAAATCATCGAGGTTTCGCTAAATAATATAAACATTGTACTGAATGATGCAATATGTATTCTGTAAAAAAAACCAATACAGTAAATTGGTCATTTTTGGGGCTTGATCTAGTATAGCTTTTTTCATTGTATTAATAGGTTTGCGCTTGACCGCTATCTCACTACTCTCACTATGAAAGGCGACGCGTAACCATAGCAACGGAAAACTGAAACAAATGACGAATTTCACAGTTTTCTAAGCACTATGGGAGACTTGAGTTGACTTGCTGCAACTTCGCAACCAAAGGACGAGAGAGTTCATTCGAGTTGAGGCAAAACTCAAATTGTAGTGTAGTAATCATTTCGCTATAAATTATAAAAAAGATCCTTAAAAAACTCTTCCTTAGGACAGTTTTTCGAGAAAACTGAAACATATGCACAGGGTAGTACAGAGTTTTCAAGGTTGCAACAAACTTGGATGTTAACTATTTTCAAGAGATCTAACAAAAGTCGTGGTTACATGCGTGTTTGCGGTGTTTGTCCTTTTTTGTGTTTATATGACTGGCCTAAATTACTCTAAAAACATAATATTTGATCGATATAGATTTATGGGGTCGCCAGGCGGGGGGCCCGCGGGGAGGGGGTAGTTTGTGATTGGCTGATCGTAATTCTGGTGCATTCGAATTGCTGAATGCATTAGTGGGCAGTGAATGGGCAAGCGGGACCGGGGTTATGTCTCTAGGTTGAACTCTATGTCCAATTAAAACGCGCGAACTTTCAAATTAGTCCTAGAAATTTTCTTTGGTGACGTGAGAGTGCGACGGAATTTTTTAGAAGTCACCAAGTTCTTTATGACGTATCCTATACGTCAGCCTCACACATTTTTTTCCAACATCTGATTTGGCTGGTTTAGTCGTTTACTTTTATTTGCGGAATGATACGCTTCATCGGTTTTTGGCAAACCTTAACTTTGAACTTCTGACCGTCGGTCAAAGACAAAGTTGGGTTTAATTATATCCAGGACAGTAGGTTCAGCATGGATACACGTATTGTGGAGCTTTAGTGACGTAGAAAGATCACCCTTCATAAATAAGATAGATATACTCTTTATTTATTTATAAAAACTTTATGCACATAATAAGTACAAAGGCGGACTTAATGCCATAGGAATTTTCTACCAGTCGACCTTGGGGTGGTGCAGAAACACAACACGGTAGGTGCAACTTAAAGAAAAATAGACAAACAAAAAAAGTTATTAGTTTTAGCTTTATTGTATAAAAAATTGTCTTATAAATTTTTGACTTGTAGTTTTTTGATTGCGCATTATTATTTTTATAAATTGTCCGTAACAGTTCAACGTACCTAGGTCGGATGGATTAGTTATTTGCTTAATGCTTTGGAAAAGGTAATCAACAAAAGCCAGGTGGAGCCAAATTTTTTATATTCTTGATTTTTTTCTAACTGGTTGACTGCTTAAAGATGATCTTTCGTTGATGGGCCATGACGGAAGCTTGCTCGCTCATCAGGGGTTACATATAACTTTCTATAAATTTTATAAATGTTATTTTGATATTTGAATCTTTAATATAATAATGGTTCTTTAATAATATTACATCCAAACTCTTCTTTAATCTTTCTCTAAGTTAGACTAATCAGCCTGTAGTTGTTATGTCAGGTTCTCCACCCTTTCTATGATAAAGGGACTCTCCCTTTATCACTATCACTGGGTGTTGTTCTTTATTTTGCTGACCAAGTAATGGGAGGTATACCTCTAATTAAAGTAGCAATAGGCAGGTATTTTTGGAGCAAAGGGATTTATAAAATGTTGAACATATTTATAACATTTTTGCACAATTTTTCTGGTTGTTATCATCGTAGTTTTTTACTTACGTCACGTCTTATTATTCGAAATAACTTCTTTATGATATTTCAAGGGAACTGAAAGTTATTTTAATAAATATTTCTAATGCATTTAAAACCAGTTTATTGTTGTAATTCCTTATCTTTAATAATATTACATTAAATCAGTATTCTGAATCTAAAAACTTTACACTTATCTGTTCTATTAATTTTGTAATAATATTTTATTATTAGTTTTGATTTGTCTAATAGCTTCGCTTAATAATATTTTACGATTAGTTTTAATTAATCTGTGTGTTATTTCGACGTACCTATTGTTGTTAAACACATACACATCATCTACGAAACGAAGGTTAAGAAGGCTATAAAATTTATTAAGTAAAACAATATTGGCAAAGATAAAAATATGATTAATAACACGTAAGGTGATAAATATATCAATTTGTGGTAAACTTGGAAATACTATAGACACGTGACATGACTTTTGATTGGATGCGTCGATCGTTTGTTACACACCTAAATCTTAAAAAAAAGAAAGCTGTCAGAATATAAGATCTATGGTTATGTTTTGACTAAATTCTTCCTTCCTGTTTCTTTATTGATATTACGATATATTTAGCAGTTAAACACGTTTTAAAATTTAAGTGTTAAATTATAAATGTCATAATCATTAAAAGTATGATTAAGTTCCGAGTATTTATAGCCATTTTGTAGCTTATCTTGTGAAGGCTTTTACAGTAAGTGCCAAGTAGATCTATATTATGTTTAACTACCTATTCCTACTTCCGATACTGTAGGAACCTAGAAGGGCAGGGAAAAGAAGTTCATTATTATATTCAAGGCATACCAAGGCAACTGTATTTTGCCTAGTGTCTATGGTGTAATACATTAAAACCTGTTTCACACTTGAATGACAGATTGTTGAACCGTGCGTCTATTTTCGGCAAAATAAACATTATTTTCTTTCTTCTATTGTGCCATAGAATACACGGTAGCTGAAAGAACATAGGTGTAGTTTTAGCCAGTAAAAATCTGACACACCTTCGCGAAATCACCCTCCTGGAGCCTAGAGGGTATGTGCAAACTGTTACCTCGACTCCAGGAATAAGGCAAGGAAGGTACGGGGTAGGTTTTTTAGTCAGTAAGAGTCTGACACTGGTCTCCCGCTTCGCCCAAGAGCGGGATTCGTCATTGGATGATTTTCACCTACCATAAAAAAAAAAAAACCTTCGCGAAATCATAAGTTGATTTAACACCTAAAAAAAAACCCAACACCGATCAAAGCATATATAACTCTAAGTAACTTCCTTAGGTATTGACAACATAAACTGATGCCAAACGATTTTCAAAACTGATTAGATGCCGGAAATTTATAAATTATGTTTATAATAGTTACGATATAGGAGCTGTGTACGTTTTAGAGTAAAACAAGAAAAAACAACAAGCGATCTACGCAATCTGATCTCGTTTATGAGATCGATTAATTAATGGTAACATAACATATAATTAATGTGTCTATACCATAGTCACAGGACCTGTTTCAAGAAAATGTGCTGGCAACATTAACTACTTATGTCAGTACCTAGAACCGATTGTTGTTTTTTTATCGATGTCGTGATAATATGTCAATAAATCATTTTTAGAGGTCTATTCTTTTTTGTTTCGTTGCCAATTCAAGCTAATAGTTATGTAGATTTTAACCGACTTCAAAAAAGGAGGGGTTCTTAATTCGGCTTCATGTTTTGAAGATTAAAAAAACAATAGAGCCGAATTTTCGTATAATAGCGATGTTTTTGTAAAATATTAACCAATTTCAATAATCCATTTGTTTGGGAGAAAACATTTCCTATATTTTGCCTTACTTAAATTCTTGGAGATCTGATGAAGAATCTCGGGGATCGATCATAGAAATTTTTAATAAATTATTGAAAATCTACAGAAATGGCGGAAAATCTACAGATATGGAACTTTTTAATAAATTATTGAAAATCTATAGAATTAGATATACGATATATCTATTTCTATAGTTTAACATTACGCAGCTCCTGTGAGTTTTAAAGTGGTCTAAAGGTCCCCTCAGATAAACCCTCATCTCAACAATTATTTTCAATTTTCATGTATCTGTTATAAGTTATCATAGGTAAACTTTTTTAGGGTCTGTACCCAAAGAGTGAAACAGTCACCCACAAGTCTACTTTTCAGAAGATTTTTATTTTTTTCATGGGCCAAGGTAAAACTTCTGATAAGGAAACTAAAGTTTGCATAGGCAGACATTTCACAGAATAAACACAGAATTCCTAGCCCCTACGGTTTTGCTACCATAACTGGTAATATTTTAATTTAAATATTATTAATAACTGACACACTTGGGCCCGCGTGGTGGATTGTGGCCCATTCCGTCTTCTAGAGAGGAGGACTGTCACCCAGCAATGGGCACATTAATAAGGCTGATGATAATGATGAGATGATTATTAATAATTATACAACATACAACAAAACTAATATAGAGAACGATCAAAGAAATAGCGTCGTTCCTTTGCTATCCTACCTCAAATATAACAAAGATGACATAAATAGGCGATTCGTCTCAGTTTAATTAAACGCTCATTAATATCAAATTAAAGTTAATCTGTGAAGCGTTAATTTTGAATGTTAATGACCCGCCGATAGTAATGCCTTCATTGTTTAGGTTCAAGTCCCAGGTCAGGTCAGGGCCACTGCAGTTCTCAGAGTACAAAGCATTCCTTGATTTTAAAACAATTACTTGTCTATGCATGAATGGAGATGTAAATGGCGATTAAAATAATTTACTTAATTGTTGACACCTACAAGTTGAGATTTACAAGGTGTTACAACAATTGAGATTTTTGCAAATCTATTCTTTAATATCACGACATAGTAGTATACTTAAACAAAGTTCCCTATGTATGCTTAGGTCTTTTAAACTACGTAACGGATTTAGATGTGGGCTTTTTAATAGATACGAGTGATTCAATAGGAAGGTTTATATGTATAATACAAGAGTAATATATCAGCATTGCACTGGTTGCACCCATGCGAAGCAGGGGCGGGTCTAATTATAATTTTGGAGGTTTTATAATTTTGTTAACAATTAAACTCAAAAACTACAGAACGATTTCAAAAATTATTTCACCGGTAGTATGCTACATTATCACTGAGTAACACAGGCATAAAATAGAATTTCTACATTCACGCGGGGCAGCTACTGGCAGAAGCTAAAAAGAAAACAAAAGACCAAGGTATTTTTGATACACGAGTCCCTATAAAACTTCAGTGACGCAAATATTGGGGGACAAGTTGCGGGACTATGGGCAACGTTGCAGCATCACGTTGACTGAAAGATGTACCATATATTTGGGCATATTTTGTCCCTTAACCATTCGAGTACCGTAATTAGAAACATAATAGAAATGCGAACGCCGGTGAGCGCTCGCTTGAGGCTCAAGAGTTTCATGTAACTGAGGTATTAAGTTAACTGTATAACCATTCAACAACTCTTTTCAAGTCAAAAGGCAGGATTATGATAAAAAGCTCTCGATATAAATGCTAACTTAAGCACTAATCCGCGTCTAGTGTGAAGATGAGAAGTGAGGCAATAAATCTAGATAGCCCAAGGCTAAAGTCGAACCAGTTATACCTAATAAATCGATATATTGGGAAGTCCAAAGCTTAGCACCTCAACTTTGAGTCGTGATAAAATGTACGCAGACACTTAGGTATGGGACAAACAACTCATTCTTTAAAATAGACACACAAAAAAGTCCCTATGTATGTTTATAATATGTACATACATGCAAAACCCATGTCGTTTAGGTACCCAATGGCCGCTAATATGAATGCTAAATCAAATACTTGACATTCAATAACATCCAATAAGTGTCCACTTCGGATATTTAGGATAATTTTATGCGCGATTTAAAGGCGACAGGAATGGAAACCATGTGCTTAACGAAGTTTTGAATATAATCGATTTATTGTAATAGGACTGTGTATGAAACAATGACCCTATAAATACAATTTATTAGGCGTAGTTAGACAGCATTACATCACGCCTATTGCGCCTATTTTTTTTAAGGGGGATGCCATCAAATGACTTTTCCCATTTTGAGTGGAGTGGAGGGAAATATCAGATTTTGTTCGGTCCAAGGCCCTTTACGGGGCGCTAGGGTGGGCGCCGTCGTTGCAGCAGCAACCGAAAGCCCAGCTAAACGCATGCCAGAGGGTCATGGCTATACGCGTGGTCTGGGGTACCGAACAATCGTTCGGTTCGGTCGTATATATGGCAACGTAGGAATGGGGTAGGTTGTTTAGTCAGTAAGAGTCGGACACTGTTTCCCGGGCGAGATTCGTCATTGGATGATTTTTACCCAGCATAAAAAAAGTGTCCGATTTTTTGTGATTAGAACTCACTGTGTTCCTTGCCTTTTTTGCGAGGGTCTTAGCCCTTGCAAAAAAGTCCTTCGAGCAATCCTTCGAAAACTTGTTTTGCTGACATGATTTTGAGGTATGTGTGGAAAGCAATGCGTATACGAACCTGTGCTTGGCCCTTACCAGACATTGATTTATATCAACGACAAGCACGTTCATAAAAACGATTTGTCAAAATACTGAAAAGTTTGTACAAAAGTTCGCTGAAGCGCTTCATTGGTATTATCTCGTCTTACAGAACTTTTAAAACTTACAGCGCTCTCATATTGCGTGAACGTCAAAACTACACGAATGATATTAGTGTAGATCTGCAGTATAGCTTGCATGTCACCTAAGTTAAGTAAAGTGATTGTACGGTACGCCTAATCTAGTGAGTAGTACATATTATTATGTATAATTATCGATGTTACCGGATAATCGGCTGGCGAGCTAGAGGTAAGCCTAATTTAGCACATACATAGTTGCCGTATTTATTTAATTCGTTATGAAATAATTTTCCACTTTGAAGCCTTCAAAAGTCAGTACTTTTGAAGGCTTCAAAGTGGAAAATTATTTCATAACGAATTAAATAAATATTCACATTACACAATATTCACACAGAACGGGATAAGTTATTTGATGATTTTCTTCTCCAAGAAAAGTAATAGGTATGCCGTAGAAGGAGTCAATGAAGAAAATTCCTTTCCTTTTATACCCACTGGGGTATAAAAGGAAAGGAATTTTCTTCATTGACTCCTTCTACGGCATACCTATTACTTTCAATGAGTCAATGAAGAAAATTCCTTTCCTTTTATACCCACTGGGGTATAAAAGGAAAGGAATTTTCTTCATTGACTCCTTCTACGGCATACCTATTACTTTTCTTGGAGAAGAAAATCATCAAATAACTTATCCCGTTCTGGGAGCAGCGAGAGGGAGTGTTAGACTTTTACCAACTAAACCTACCTTTGTACTTTTATGAACGCAAAAGGCTGCCAGGCATCGGCATTAGAGAGCCAATCAATTTTGTTGACAGCTTTTTGAGACACACGTGAAATACGCACGAGCCATCGACTATTAATACCTATACTTTCCATTTTCTTAATTTCGGGTCTTTTTATTATCGTGCGGATATTATCCTTCGTATCTTCCGCACACAGGATCCGTTTTTTTTGCCTTTTGAAATTTTTGCATGCAAAGCAAATCCTTATTGTCTCGGTCTCGGACGCGAGAAGTCGCCGCCGATGATTGCCGAGCCCACATTGCTGCTCGACCCAAATGGAGAGACTTTGACTGTGTCCTCCGGGCGATCGAGTGGATATCCCAAAATACCTTTTTAGAGTTCCATACTCAAAGAAAACCACGGACCAACTTCTAAATGGAAGGTTCGACCTCGGATTGCAGAACTAAGAAGGAACGGGGTAGGTTTTTAGTCAGTAAAAGTCCGAAACTACCTCCCGCTCCGCCCAAGGCCAGGAAAAAATACAAAAAGTAAAAACGGGATACAAATTAACAATTACTAAGCCTCCGCTGTACGTTTGTCTAGCAGTATCTCATTTATGTATTTATTTACAACTTGTAGAGCCCTAAGTGCCTATACACCTGCACTATAGAGGACTTAACGAGTGCCACCGCAGCTGCTGTTAACGTTGGCTACGTTAACAGCAGCTGCGGTGGCACTCGTTAAGTCCTCCATAGTGCAGGTGTATAGGCACTATGGGCCCAAACAATTTAAAGAGTTTATCATCGATTCGAAAAGAAGAAGAAGACTTGTAGTACCTACAACCTAACAAAGAATATGCAATGCGCTGCACAAGGAAAGTAACAAACTAAAAATACATTATTTTGATAAAACAATACTAAAATTTCCATAACATGAACCGTGATAATTAGACAGTTGACATTTTCTCAAATGATGTATTTCTGTTACTGGTATAACTAATACTAAAAACAGAATAAAATAAACATATTACTGAATAGAATAGAATATTAGTATATGTATAATAAAAAAACACACAAATATTCACTTGTATATTTACTTAAAAAAAAAAAAAAACTGGGCAAGTGTGAGTCGGACTCGCGCTTAGAGGATTCCTACAAGCATATCTATGTAATAGTACCATGAGTTTCGAACAGTTTTTCCAATCGATCTTTTTTAAGTAACAACAAATTTACTTTTTTGAAACTTATTTGTATATCTGTGCTATAATACCTTGGTTTATACCAAATTGCCAAATCAAAATGTAGGTTTATTACGATATCAGCGGCTGTATATTTTTTATCCGTTAATTTAAAAGGTTGAAATTTTCACAGCTTCAAGGGACTGCAAACCTGAGTATATGTTTTTAATTTCAACTCGGTACCTCTATCCGTTCCCGAAATAAAGAATCTTGACAGACAGGCAAACGGACAACGGGTTCTGCTTTTTTTCCTTTTGAGGCACGGAACCCTAATAAATAATTTTTGAGTAGAATAAAATAAATATTTAACGGGTACAAAAAAAAAACTGAAAATCCCGTTCAACAAACGTGATTTTTTTTTTGCGTATACTAGGTTATTATTGTTATTTTCCTTAAGTTGCGAAATCATTTAATGACCGCTTAACGGCGGAATGAGATGGCGTCTCAGACGTTTCCTGACTTAAATCACCCCTGTGATATTTAGTCAGTTGAAGTACAATGTATAGTTTTCCTTTAGTTGCCCTGTGGCGTTTAATGTTTCCATTCGGAAGTTAATCTATGGCCCTATTAGGCTTCATCCCTGCTGGGCTCCTACTGGTTTTGCTTACATTTCTTTGAGGAGCAACACGCGCCATCGATGACTCGGGTCCGGCCCGGTTGGTTACCGGAGGGCGAGCTACCCATTGCTCGTCGTCCGCAAACCCATGCCTTCAATGGTATGACTACCATCGAAGGCATGGGTTTGCGGACGACGACCCTAACTACTACCTGACGGTAGTAGTTAGGGTCGCAGTTCCGGTGGCTAGGGCATGAAGATGTCCGTTCCCCATGCTTGCGGTCGCCTCCTGTTTCTCGCGCCTCATCCTGTTAGCATATATTATTGCTTCATATTTCTCATTCCTACTCACTCCGAACCATAGCCTGGAAAAAGGTCTGGTGCGAAGGGTCGCCGCCGCCATTCACTAACACGAATACACAACTGTGCTCCACCCAAAAAGGGCCCATCTCCACCGGTCTGGCGGTCTTAAAACACCTATGTTCGGTGTGTTTACGTCATGTAGAGAGTAAGGATGCCAGTGGCGCCTCTGTAGCCATTACTCAAAAAGTGACTTACCATCATGATTGTTGCGTGCTCATCCATTTTGACGCCTGGAAAAAAGGCGGCCAACGGAAATTAAAATTGTGGGCATATACTTCATTTTTTACAAGCTTTTATTTAGTTTCACCTGTCCCGTTGTCTGTCGTTCTGTAATCAAATCTTGCAACTTAAATTTGATCCACTTCCCGGTTTCCGATTGAGCTGAAATTTGGTATACACGTTTAGTTCGGATGACAATGCAATATTATGATGACATGGAGCTGATCTGATGATGGAATCGCGAGGTAGCCATAGGAACTCTGTAATTAAACGGCACAACCACGTCGAGTTTGGGCTCGTGTGAATCGTCTTGACGAGTTTTATTTATATAAGCATAGACCACCGCTATAAAAGCTTGTTATGAAAATAAATATTTTCATTGAAAACTTGTTTCCCTATTTATCCCAAATATTTTTTAAAACGCGATAGGTATTACTAATACCAATTTAGGTTAGTTACTGAATAGTCTACTATTTACAAGCACTTTGCCAGCGTCTTCGTTTGCGAAAATGTTTTCATAAAAAAATTAACATTCCTTTGCATTTTGGGACGGTTAGTTTAGTAGAACTAATAATGTCAGACTCTACTTTTTTATTAGAATTTGTGTTAGTAATAAGTTTATTATTCCAAAAAACAAGATTTTGGTCTAATACAAACCAACTAAATCATTTTATATGGGTATTTTGGAAAAAAATAAAAGGGTATATTTATTTATTTTGATTACATTACTATTTATAAGTTCAAGTATATGCGTCCAATAAATAAAAACTTGCATAAAAACAAGTTTTTTAAGTTATTATACATTTTTTTTGCTGTAAACTAATGCTGACGGGTGGGGATAGGGTAAAAGCCTATTCACCTTAGCCTTGAAGACACTCAAGTTATAATCGGATGGGAAGATTGCAGCAGGCAATTTTTCCAGTTCTTCGATGTGTGTGAAATAAATGATGAAGCGAGTCCGTACCGTAGAGGTTTCAAGAAAAGAAAGAAAGAAAAAAAATTATTTGTGCATAAGTATGGCGCATACATAAAAATAAATAATAACAAAAACAAACTAACTACAAAAAAAAAATGCGACACACCCGCACAAAACGGCCGGTCCTCAGCAAAAAGCTGGGGCTCATGTGTGAAACAGAGCCACAGCTCTGATTTTCAGTACCTGCCGACAACAACGTAAGGATCCATCATTACGGCGAGTATCCATACTCGCCGTGCGTCGGGTTGTCCGATTATAGAAAACATTTGGAGGAATCAACTCATGCAATTCCTGCGCACACTCTCCAAAAAGCAACCTGTAAAACAACTGTGCTTAAGGCTTTGAAGACTGGACTTAACCAAATCTGGATCATAAATTTTTAAAGTTGAACCCGAAAGTTCAACTTCAAAGTTCCTCTTTAAAGTTGAACTTTCAAAAACTCCTTTCCTAGTGTTCCTCAACATTACAAAAGGAAGGCCTGTGCAAAATTTCACGTTTATATTCCTAGTAGTTTAATAATTATGTGTGTTGATATGTCAGTCGGTCAGTTTCTCCTTTCATATTATTATAAATATATAGAAGATGAGCATATTAATAATGAGTGTTACGAGATTGGAATTCACGACACGTCTGTAGGCTAGGTTACGAAGAAATTGTAATAATAGAAAAAGGGTATTTCCTTATGGATCGTGGTAATTCCCCATTATACGAGACTTTCGTTAAGGAAATTAGAATTTAAATTCATTCTTCCTTTTAAGATGTTGAAAAAATAGTAGTATAATATTTACATATTTATAGAATAGGAAAATGTTTAAAAACTATTGTTTATGTTGCTTTTTACTTTAGAAGAGGTCTTTTAACAGTAAGTTTTATTAAAAAACTTAGGTTTATTTATGGTAGGTAAAAATCATCCAATGACGAATCCCGTCCTTGGGTGGAGCGGGAAACAATGTCAGACTCTTACTGACTAAACAACCTACCCCGTACCTTCTTTGCCTTGATCTCAGGGCCCAGGTAATACGCCTTCGCATCAACCAGTCCCTGCTGTGCCCCTACAGCTTGCTGACAACTCCTTAAAGCGCGCAGGAACAGTGTGCGGGAACAGTGCGCGCTGTCGACGACTTGGGTTCGGTCCGGATTGTTATCAACCGACCAGACGGCGGACTACCCATTGCTCGCCGATTTATAAAACTTAGGTACATCTCTTCTCGAGTTTCGTACATAGTGGTAATTATTTAATCATTTACCCTCACCCTGTATCGCAAACTGGAAGAACACAAATGCGTGTAGTTAGCAAAATTCTGATACTACCTCACGCTCCACTAAGAGCCGGAGGTGATAATTAATAATTTCTGTAGAATAAATGTATTTTCTTTTTTTCTTTATTTCCCTCATTTCTTATTTAAGGAACTCAGGTTTTTTCCGATGCGTTTTAATAACTAAAAGACAGACACGCACAGACATCGCTCCACCATAGAGCGAGAGAACTCATTTTATGATTTCTCACCACATAAAAATACATAATATTATTGCATAAGCTTGATACAATTTAGATCGAACAATTTTCAATACGTGAGTGCAATATTGATTAGCTTCATACTTGTCGTATAATCTACCGATACAAACTAGCAAACCGATGCAGACTTATTAAAAACTGGTCACAAATCACAATATAAAATAGTTTATTACTTGACATGTACAAAGTTCCTCGTTCTATGTCTGCAGATTGACGTAAGGTTATAAAACTGGACCGTAAGATATGTTAGAAGGAGGTGGAACTTGTCCATCGGTTCGTCCGTTATGACTCACGTCGATTCTCAATCGAACGAACTAAAGGAAAAAAATAAACGCCTCTTCAATACTTAGTTGGGTTTGGGGTTTTATCCCAATCGTTTTTGATACGAAAATAATTCTATATCGTTTAATACGAGTTAAAAGTATGTGGCTTTTATAGACGCCACATGAGCTATGCCCCTACGAATAGAATTGCTGAGATCTTTTGTAATGAGTTTAATTAACCTTTTTGGACTCTCATCGGATTATAAAAGAAAAAGACAGTACTATGAAAGTTTCTGTCATAGCTAAAAACGTAATATGCTCTAGTGACAAATCCTAAAGAAATCAAGTGTAAATCTCAAATCTGTTAGATCCATTTTGACTGAATGACTACGCTCGAACCCTCCTTCTCACTAGAAAGGAACGCCGTTTCCAAAATAATTTGACTAAGTACTGCAAGTTGAACGGTAGAGGAAACGGTACAGGAAAGACCTCACGGCGTTCTCACTTTCCGCATGACGCAGATTTTCACCGGACATGGTAAGTTCAGGAGGTACCTGCATCGGATTCGTGCGGAAGAGACGCTTGGGTATCGCCACTGTGCGGCCAGCCCGGAGGACACGGTGGAGCATACGGTCGAGGTGTGCCCCGCTTGGGAAGAGCACCGCCGTGTTCACGTGACGGGCCGAGCGGCGGTGACGAGTTCTCGCGCCGGACCTTGGTTCCGGACATGGTCCGCAGCGAGGAGGAGTGGAAGGCGGTCGCCTCCTTCTGTAAAGCAGTAATGCTAGCAAAGGAGGAGGACGACCGCATCAGGCAAAGGCACGGCGCTCTCACCGCAACCGCCGCCGCCGCGGTTCCGATTCCAATTTCCGGGCACCGTAGACGTGAGCTTGCGGACTGTGAGAAATGGGTAACCGTCTGCTCGTCTGGTAACAATCCGGACCGAGCCCAAGTCGTCGATGGCGTGCACGGTTCCCGCGCTCCTCAAGGAGTTGTCAGCAAACTGTAGGGGCTCAAGGGCGGGATTGGTCATTCAATGATTTTTTCATACCATAAAAAACATGGTAAGTGTCCTTAAAAAAATTTTGGCTGGTCCCTTAAGTCTGGCTGGCTGGTTGCCCAACACCTAAGTAATCTCTCCGATCTCTAGTCGGTTCTGGCAGTAAGCTTGAATTCGGCGATAAATTCCACTAGGCAGGTTTTATCTATTACCGAGAAAACATCATTTCTTCATTAAAAACTCATCAAATAATATAACAACCACTTAGCTTTTATATCCAGGCGTCAATTACTTGCCTGATTAGTTATCTGGCTTTACTTGCAAGAGGTGCTCTGTAAGGGGATGTACCAACAGCTACTTATATCTGTAATCTTGTTTACGATCCTCTCCTCTACCATATGTCATGAGTGGAGACTCAACAAAAGGCTTCGTTTCTTCAATTGACTAGTTTATATCAATAGAAGGGGTTTTATCACAATATTATGTAATATTTCATTCACTTTCTTATATTTTTGACATCTCTCAAAAACAATCTTCCATCTTAATATAAACACACACACATACATACAATCATTTAGGTGTCTTCAAGGCTAGAGTGAATACTACCGAATGGTGCCGGTCAAATGTAACCTATCGGTGTTGTAGGAAACATTAAATTTGTTGATACGCCAAGGAGAGCAGTGGTGGCCGAGTGGAAACCCAGCCAGACGCATTACTTTGTGTTATTTATTTCATCACCACTGCTCTCAAAACGGTGAGGGAAAACATCGTGAGGAAACCGCATGTGACATCCACCAATTCGCACTGGGCCTGCGTGGTGGATTATTGTCCATTCCCTCTCCTACAGAGGAGGCCTGTGTCCCAGCAGTAGGAACATTAATAAGGCTGATGATGATACTACGCTCACGAAAAAAAAAAACTTGATTATTAAAACATTAAACTATTTACATAGATAAGTCTGAACATTTTAAGAATATGTGTATATATTGTACTTTAAGTCCTACATGAAATTGAAAGTCCATTCAACATAGACCCTTTTGATGCAACAGCGTACCTACCTAATTATAAGTATACACCATAATAATGAGACGCGCAATATACACGAGTATATTGCGTTAGATTTTGTTTTTAAACTACGAAGTTTAAAAACAAAATCTAACTTGGAGCAAACTAAATTTTAAGGAGCTCATAATGTATGAAATCACCAGCTACGTACGTGTGTTGAGTAATAATTGTAACACGTCGCAGATCTAATTTTTTAAATTGTGCATGAACCTAGATTACAAGATTTTTCTACTAATGGCGAATTATCTACTTAGATGTTATGAGTTTGGTCGAACTGTTGGCGATTTCATCATAATATAATTATTTTATCCATTGAACACATGAAATTACCTGCCCTCCAAGCCAAGTTACGATTGGTTCGTTAACGTCGAACGCTTTGAGTTGGACACGCGCCAATTCCTTTGTTCTGACATCATCTTTACGCTCAGTGCAGTGTCCAGAACAAAGGCATTTTTTTATGGTGTGAAAAATCATCTAATGACGAATCCCGCCCTTGGGCGGAGCGGGAAACAGTGTCAGACTCTTACTGATTAAACGACCCATCCCATGCCTTCTTAGCCTTCAGACCGGGGTCGGACCTTCCTTTCAAAAACCGGACCGGAGCCCCAGTTGGCTTCGGCCCTGCCAATGGGTCTCTACATTTGCTGACAACTCTTTGAGGCGCGCGTTAAAGGAGCGCGCTGCGTCGACGACTTGGCTTGGTTCGAACTGTTACGAGACGACTGGACGGCAAGGTACTCATTGCTCGCCGTCCGCAAGCCTGCGTCTGCGGTGGCCGAAAGAAAAAAGGCTTTGAACGCGTGGCCAATTCTGAGCGGTCGACGTTAACGAACCGATAGTAACTTGGCTAGAGTGGCTGAAGCTGTAACCATGATCTTTCAGATTAGATATGATTGCCTAATTATTACAATATATTAAAATAATATATAATATATCTACACTATTATCTACACTAATATAATAAAGAGGGAAAGTTTGTTTTTTTGTTTTTTTGTTTGTAGGAGGTAATCTCTGGAACTACTGGTCCGATTGCAAAAATTTTAGCAACAATTGAAAGCTGCTTTACTCCTGAGTGACATAGGCTATATTTTATGTACGCGGGCGAAGCCGCGGGCAAAAGCTAGTAATATAATAAAGAGGTAAGTTTGTTTTTTTTTGTTTGTAGGAGGTAATCTCTGGAACTAATGGTTCGATTGGAAAAATTGAAGCTATAATAGAAAGCTGCTTTACTCCTGAGTGACATAGGCTATAAATTATTTATATAACATGGATATTAACCGAGCTATCACAACTTTTGTCTCCCAAATTTTCAGCGGACGAAGTCGCGGGCAGAAGCTAGTATATTATAATAATGTCTGGTCCGACTATTGATCAAATTTTTGAATGATATTGTTGTCAAATCGAGAGGTACATTGTTTTTTTTAAAGGCCACTCTACCTCAGCTCTTACACAAGTACTAAGTATGCATTAATCAAGCCAATCATTATTACTGTCTACGTATTGAACTATTTACGATTACAGTAATACTTTATAAATAAATTCATTAAAGTGTTGTTTTCAGACTTCAAAACTACTTCCTTAAGCCCTTTACTTTTAGGGTCATTTACCTTTACAAAACCTACAGTTACCTATGCGGGTACATTGTTCTGTGTTGGTTTATCTACAGGTTTTTGCACTACTATGCAGTTTACGAGTTGCGAAAGATGCCACTCCTTCTCGGCTCTGACCAGATGAATTATTTTGATTAATTTGAGAATTGCATGCAAACGTTTGAATGTTAAACGTGTTGCTTGTTTAGTTTAATAATGAATGTCTGGTATAGTTTTGACAGAGTTAAATTAATTGATTGTAATTTTTGTTACGACATTATATTGGTAAATATTCAATAGTTCTTCATCTCAAAGTTTTTTTTCGCGGCTGTCTAATCAATAACAATAAACAATGCGTGTGTAGTGGAAGCTGCGAGGGCGCCGCTGCCGCCGCCGCCTGTGCCGGCCGCTCGTGTTATACCCTTGACCGCCGGGCGCGTTGTGCTCAGTCGCGGCGCGGCTCTGATCGGACCCAAGCGTGTCTCGCACCGCACATAAGGCCGCGCACCCTCGCTAGCACCTCGAGCAATGCGCCTCCGTCTCACGGATGAAGCATCTCACCTCTACGCTGTCAAATATCATTATTTTTCCAAAGTGCTCCAAGGAGTTGTAATGAAATAATTGACACCTGTGCTAGTGAACTATTATATCGACATGAAGTCCAGGAAGAACTCTCCAGATCCTCAGCCTGAGCTGCAGGAGCTGCTGCAGAAGCCGCACAGCCTCACGCTCATCGTTGACGGCAAACGCGCAACAAGTACGTTTCCATTTCCATAGCTTTCAGTCAATGTGTTAAAGTGTTAGAGTGACGTCTGAATAGTGTCCGTTCCGGTGAATGGACGTATGTAGTAAATCGCGCATAATAATTACCTACCTAGTCATTATTGACAAAAATTAATATTTTAAATGTTATTCGAAGTGACAGAGACATCCTTCAACAATGACAAAAGGCTAACTTCAATGATTCCATTACATTTATGTGTTTAATTAGCACCTGTAAAGCCTGTTATGAGAGGACTTGATCTAAGAGAGGAAGTAAATAAACTTGTCCTTGCAAACAAAAGCAAAAGTTGAACTAAACTGTGTCTCTAGTGGAATGTCATTGAGCTCAATGTTTGTCCAGTGTCATCGTGTATGCGTTATTGAGATTAGGCCTCAATTGAATAAATAAATTAATTTGATATTTAATATCATACCCAATTAATCGTGACGAGTGATTTTTATCGTGTCGGCGCTTAGTTTTAAGTTTAATTTGAATACGACAATTTCCGGTATTAGTTCAACATTAATATTCGCGAAACACAAATTACAGCAATTAATTATATGTTTTAAGGCAATATTTGTATATTATTGGGGAGCAGATACATAGTTGAGTGTCGCGCGTCACTTTTGGCATTTCCGTGCCGGATACTTTACTAAACGGTAGACTCAATGAAACACATCAATTCATTTATTGTTGCATAACATTTTTATACTTTATGAAAATATATAACTGATCTGTATTTATGGATTCGTATTATATCACATATTGCATGGTATGCGAGCAATGATAACATCATTATTAAATACTCATATCACAGTTAAATATAATTAAAACATCTTTATGCTAACAGCTTATCTAATTAGTTTAATTACGGTTTATTAAAAAAACTATAAAAATGTCGCTAAAAATGTGGCGGCGGTTGGTAGTTAACGTTGTAGCGCGCGTAGCGAATCGTCATGAAATTCAGGCAACGTAAATACAAAGTGTGGATATATCAAGAATTTGCATTTATCGTATTACGTGTTATGCTTGTACCTACTTAAAAAAACACATTTTTCAACATGAAATCGAATTGCTTTTAAACGATCATGGTCAACTTTTCGAATTTTCTAATTTATTACAAGTTTATTATGATAAATTAGAAAATACGAAAAGTTGATTTTGGTTTACATTCGTTACAAAATGTTTAGAATGTCAAAATCACGGCAAAATCGTTGATAGGTTTCTGATGGTTATTGTTACAGATTAACAATTTTTTTTTTTGTGGGACTTTTTTTGACCCTATATTTATTTATATTTTTTTTTTACTTACACAACAAGATAATAAATTTTACTAAAACGCCATATTCCATTTTGGGGCATTCTGCAATTTGTTCATTCGATGATAGAGATTCCTGGACCTAAAATGGGGTGGTGCACATTAAAATCAGTTAAACAATTACGAAACTAAGCACCTAAATCTTAACATAAAATTAAGATATATACACCAGTACTAATAATATGGGTAAGAAAACAAGTTAGGGATGCTATTGTTTTAGCTTAAAAAAAAAATTACGGGGAGATATATAAGTAATATTCCTTTCTTGAGTTTTGAACCCGGAGTTCCCTTTCAGACTACTCATGGTTGATGACAAAGTAACGGTTTCAACCATTCAGTTTTCAAATATTCAAATTCCATTTATCGATTAGGGAGATTTACTACACCGTACCATACCATGACCGTACTTGAAACGTATGAGGCTCTCTGGTAGAGGCCATGGTCCGGAACGAGGAAGAGGAGCGAGGTGGCCTAGTTCTGCGAAGCAGTAATGCTAGCAAAGGAGGAAACCGACCGCATAAGGCAATGGCGCACACGCCCCATTCGCCGCCGGGATTCCGATCCCGATTTCCGGTCACCGTAGGCGCGGGCTTGCGGACAGCGAGCAATGGGTAGCACGCCGTCTGGCCGTTTACCAACGGTCCAGATCAAGCCAGGTCGTCGACGGCGCGCTCTGTTTCCACGCGCCTCAAGGAGTTGTCAGCAAATGTAGAGACCTAACTGCGGGGCTGAAGCCTACTGGGGCCCCGGTCCGGTTTCTGAAAGAAAGTTCCGACCCCGGTATGAAGGCTAAGAAGGAATGGGGTGGGTCGTTTAGTCAGTAAGAGCCTGATACTGTTTCCCGCTCCGCCGAAGTGCGGGATCCGTCATTAGATAAAAAGTGAGACTAAAACATGTTTTTTATTAAAACTTATGCGACGCGGTGTCGTCACCACTGACCAACATCGAAGGGTTACATTTGCCCCGATACGCTCTGTGTATAATACATAACGTCTCCAAACCGGTAAGCGTACGGTTTTAACCGGACTCATCTAGCATAAAAAAAAAACAAATTGACATGTAAAAGCGTTTTTAAAAAACCTAGGGGGCGTTCAAGTATTACGTAACGCGATTTGGGGGGAGGGGGTGTCTCGTAAAACGTTACGATGCGTTACAGGGACGGAGGGGGGTCTTTCTTACTACACGTTACTTAACATTGTTTTTTTTTAAATAAAAAATTAGGAAATCAAAACTCCCAAAATGGCAACCTTTTTCATACCTATACGTGGTACTTTTTATAGGAATCCCTCGATTGTATTAGTCTGGTCTTAGACAACGGCTAAAAAAAGCTGAAAATAAAAGAAAAGTTTAGGTAAAAATGCTCACTTTGAATGTTACGTAACGTTTAGAGAGGGGGAGGGGGGGTACAGAAAAAAGTTACGGTGCGTTACAGGGGGGGGAGGGGGGTCAAAAATCTTCAAAAATTGCGATACGTAACACTTGAACGCTCCCCTACTTGCAAAATAAAGATCATTTATCATTTAACCGTTTATGATAAAAGATTTAAAACCATTAAATATCTTCGTACGAAAGAACTTATAATGTAATTGTTCTTAAGATTTTATGGAACTATTTTACCTTTGAACCCTGACGGTATTATTACTACATTTATTCGTTAATAATCATTATATAGTATAAAACAAAGTTGCTTTCCATTATCTGTCCCTATGTATGCTTAGATCTTTAAAACTACGCAACATAATTTGATGCGTTTTATTTTAATAGATAGAGTGATTCAAGAGGAAGGTTTATATGTATAATACATTCCTATCACCTATTTAATATCAGCATTGCAACCTTGCAAAGCTGGGCGGTTAGTTATATATAAATTAAATTTTTTATACATAAAAACAGTATCCATCGGTATAAGGAGTAAGCTCCAAGCTACCAGCGGTGGTCAGGACTCCAGAGAAAGGAACCTCTTTGATATACGAGCCGTATCCAGAAGTATGCCCTATATATTATTACTATATAGAATATAACAAAAACAGGTATAAGAAACAAATTTAATTTCTATTTTTTTTTTTTAACTTGCAATAAATTAGTGCTTGACTGCGATCCCACCTGATGGTAAGCAGTGATGCAATCGTTGATGGATGGATGCATGGTTGTTGTCCTAACACGATTAGATATTATATAACACGGAGAGAATAGGAATGAATATAAGATACGAAGATAATTTAAAGAATGACAAAAGGTCGATGTTTATTTTTATCGCAACAGAATTTAACCAGCGGCTTAATTCACGTCTGAAAGTCGGTATCTCCATACAAACTTCCAAACTCCGTTTTGACCCCTAATGGGTGAAGTTTCATGAAATCCGGTCTTGGCTGATACCTACACTCTATACGGAACCTACCTGCCACATTTTTAATTTGTAGGTGTTATAGTTTCTGAGATTTCGTTATTATTCAGTGAGTGGTATTTCGTTTTTATATATGTAGAAGATGACCTTCCTCGATAAATGGGCTATCCAACTCTAACGTATTTTTCATATCCTGAAATTAGTTTGTTCAATCTCATAAACTTTTCTGCTATAAACTTGCGACCCGCCCCAGCTTTGCGCGGGTGCAATGGTGATATTAAATATATTATGCTACATGCATAATATATTTAACTTTTCAATTTAAAAAATTGTAATTGTAATGGGTGTATTTAACCTGAAAAATGAATGATTATTATTATTATTGTTATACATATTAACCTTCCTCTTGAATCACTTTATCTATTTAAAAAACCATACTCAAATCTTTTGCCCAGTTTTAAAGATCTGCATACATAGGGACAGAGAGCGGGAAGCGACTTTGTTTTATACTCTGTAGTGATTAATCTATATATATAAAATCAATCCCACTTTTCGTTATTATTTTATAACTCAAGAACGGGCTCACCTATCCAAACCAAATGTTTAGGCTTTGTTCGGACTATTTAGTAGATGGTTAGTTTGCACAAAATCGGCTGAGTGCTTCTTCATTTATCACGTTTTTCTGTTGCCGGTAGCGAAGCCGCGGGCAAAAGCTAGTAATAATGTAAGTGAAGTCATTAAATAAAGCGAGGTGGCATTGTGTCCATCAGTAGATCAATAACCTATATAATATGTAGGTCCGACCTGAGGGCTGATTCTCGAGCAGATCTCAGGGTATTCACCCAAATAACCAGTTATTCAACTTACTTGGATGGGATCTTTCCTTTGCCCTTATTCAAGTGACTCATGCATGTAAATTATCGTTTAACTTAGAATTGAAGTATAAAAGAGTTTGTTGTATATTTTTTGAGATATTTGAAGATGCAGACTGCAGTCTTTGAGTAGATTTATCGGTTTCAAGATCTTTTGTAACTGTTAACAGTAGTAGTCCCTTTTTCTTTGAGTTGTCAAAAAAAAAATGCTGATTAAATAATATATTGCTGATTCCTTGGGGTAATGATCGCAAGCACAATTAAAATAAGAAAAAAGTACCTAATTTATTTAATTAGGAACACGAAACAAAAAAGAATTTGTGCCTCGCGGTTTAAAAAAAAAATAGGTGCAGTTCAGCATGAATGCTAGACAATTAGTACTTATTTGACGCTGAACTACTAAATACCGTGAGTGTGGTGGGTTCAATTTGTGTACTAATAGAACTGCGTGCCGTGCGGTCTTTTCACTCTTTGTTAATAGATAAAAGCTTTTCTTTGAAACTGAGCAGGCTTGAAAACAAAACTTACGAATTTAGGAAATCTATTCAATGTTTAGTCTAATATCCTAGTTCCGTTACCTACTTAGCCATAGAGGTTATAGACAAAAGAGTTTTTTTTCTAAGACAGCAGAAGAAAAGCGAGAGCTGGGCAACGGATGTTACCCGCAAATCATTCACTCTTTTAAGTCTAATAAGTAAGGTATACATGAAGGCTCTGGTCCTAGTGAAGGCTCTGGCCCTAGTGAAGGCTATGGTCCTAGTGAAGGCTCTGGTCCTAGTGAAGGCTCTGGACCTAGTGAAGGCTCTGGCCCTAGTGAAGGCTATGGTCCTAGTGAAGGCTCTGGTCCTAGTGAAGGCTCTGGCCAAAGTGAAGGCTTTGGCCCTAGTGAAGGCTATTATGGTCCTAGTGAAGGCTATGGTCCTAGTGAAGGCTCTGGCCCTAGTGAAGGCTCTGGCCCTAGTGAAGGCTATGGTCCTAGTGAAAGCTCTGGCTCTAGTGAAGACTCTGGCCCTAGTGAAGGCTATGGTCCTAGTGAAGGCTCTGGTCCTAGTGAAGGCTACGGTCCTAGTGAAGGCTCTGGCCCTAGTGAAGGCTCTGGCCCTAGTGAAGGCTATGGTCCTAGTGAAAGCTCTAGCCCTAGTGAAGGCTCTGGCCTTAGTATATATGGCAACGTAGGAACGGGGTAGGTTGTTTAGTCAGTAACAGTCTGACACTGTTTCCCGCTCCGCCCCAGGGCGGGATTCGTCATTGGATAATTTTTATCTACCAAAAAAAAGGTGAGTCATACCAGTTGAAACATTTTTGCTTATAACTAGATTAAGCTGGACAATGTTAATAATGTTCTATCGAACAATTCCGAAGCCCTTTCCTTTTCTAGTCTGAAAATGATTACCCCCACGTTTGGTGGAGCGAGAGGTTAGTGTGAGACTTTTGAAAACTCAATGCACCTATGTGCTTTATGCGTTCTGGGACCACGGTAACACTTTTAAACAATCCTGAATTCCTGACAGTCAATTTCACAGTGTGGACTTGAAATTAATTTGCAAATAGATTCAAATGTCGATGACTTTCGCAGCATATGGTGAAATATAAGTTAATGATAACTAATTGTACATACAAAATAACTGATTCGAGAAATAAGAGCGAAGGTTGTGAGAAAGTCATGATTTTGGTAAGTAAGTTTTTGTATGTAGTGTTTTTTTTTAACTACCACACTGTTTTATAGCTCTACTACTCTTCCACATACGAGTATATATTTAGCGGAAACCCACCCTTATAGCCTCAACGAGAACACTTAAATGTACATCCGTCACTCTCTAGACAGGCTCTGCTTCCTTGCTAATGGCCTCATATTTTTTCCACAACATGTCCTGGCGCTTTACCTGTTAAAACGCCAGACTTACTAGCGAGGAGCTCTCTGAATACCTCCATCCATTTAACAGTTCAGTTTAAGACGACGACGCCAGCTATCTTATATAGTTCGTTTTTTAATTCGAGACTACGATTTGACAGCTCAGAATGTCACAGTCTAGAAATATGTTCCCAATTTTCTGGAGTTAGACATTTTAAGTTGTCAAATCGTAGTCTAGGATTAAAAAACGAACTATAGCGTAATTTTCCGCGGATCATGATTATTCGAATAATAATTTATCCTTTATTTATTAAACACAATATGATTAAAAACCGTTTATTAAAAGGATTGGTTACTAAGTTATCTTTAAGTTTGTGAAAATTTCACAAAAATATACTCAATGGTTTTTGTGTCATCTTTGCTTTTTTTGTCTGTGTTAGACATAACTTTGTAAATAAAACACCACTCACACGAAAATCAAATGTAAATATTCATTATTCAAATTATTAGGCAAATAGTCTAGTTTAACCCTTTGAATACCGTAATTAAAGACATAATAGAAAGACTGGGTGTGCAAGGCGTTCGCTTGGGGCTTAAGAGTTTGATTTACATCTACACTAATATAATAAAGAGGTAAAGTTTGTTTTTTTGTTAGTTTGTTTTTTTGTTTGTAAGGGGTAATCTCTGGAACTACTGGTCCGATTGGAAAAATTTCAGCAACAACAGAAAGCTGCTTTACTCCTGAGTGACATATGCTATATTTCATGTACGCGGGCGAAGCCGCTGACAAAAGCTAGTATTTTATAAAAACATAAGAACCAGCTGTTTAGACGTAATTTTGGAGTTAAAATCATCAAAAATCGTATACCTATCTACCCACTAAGTAGTCAAATGGATCGCGGTAAGAGTTTGAGGTAAGGCGTTTATTCTTACGCATTTAGTTCGCACGATAAGAGCGAAGAAGACTTCTGCTGTGCTATTCTCTAAGAAAACCGCCTTGAGCGCAGCGCCGAACGCAGCGCCGAACGCAGCGACAAAATACAAATAAGTACATTAGATTAACAATCCAATTTATAGGCTCACTAGCTTTCTGCCAGCGGCTTCACCCACATGAAATTAAGGTTCTCCATTAGTCTTGCTATGAGCAGAATTTTGAAAACCCTTTCTTAGTGTTCGGCTACGTCATAATAGGAAGCTTTGTGCAAAATTTCATGCTCCTACACCCAGTAGTTTTGGCTGTGCGTTGATATGTTAGTCAATCAGTTTCTCCTTTTATAATATAGATTAGGTTAGTAATCCTATGTACCTATTTGGATTCCGGCGTTGCGTCCAGCGCTGCGATTAAGGCTGTTTACTTAGAGAATAGGACGCCAGGCTTTTAGTATGCGGAGGTAATCTGTATAGGGTTAGATTTATAACATAAACAAAAGTGTTTGTTTGAAACGTCGGCTATCAATCAAGTTGAGTAATGAGTCTGTTGATACGAATCTAATGCGGCGTAATCTTTAGATGTTCCTGCAATTGAATGGAGATCATTTACAACTAATTATGATAAATGTTTCAATTCACACATTCCCTACTGGAAGCTTTTGTTGACATAGCGGTTATTTATGGTGGTTTTACTTAATTACTCTATACTAGAGTAATTAATTTGTATTGTTTTTTTATTCATCTATGTACATAAATATACTTAAAGTTGAAAACAACAAACACACATCAGAGGGTACAATGGTACAACTTATTTCTAACGAAATTTCTTCCAGCAAACCTGCGATAAGAGAGTTGGATGAGAGATGTAGGCGCAATGTGTACCTATAAATAATAATTGAAATGAGAAGAAAAAATAGACTACGATATCTAAATGAAATCATATAATATATATACATATCGAGTATATACATACAATATAAATAACAGTAAAGAAACGTACATATAAATAGATACAACACATAAATCAAAAATACATATTCTATAATAAATATAACTTTATGAGATGATAGACAGGTAATGATCTTTGACTAGCCTTTTGAAGACATATTTATTTTTAGCGTCACGGATCTTAGCTCTTAGCTGGAAGTGAGTTCCACAAAAGAAAACAAAAAAGGAAATAGAAAAGGAATAGAATCGTTTTTTTTTTTTGGGATGGGTAATTGAGATTGTATGTAACGTGGGATCTACATGGGGTAGGTCGAATAATTGAAAAGCGATTACGCAAGTAGCCAGGTGGGATTGAATAGGATGTTGTACCAAAATCTAATTGTTAGATTGTAGGGACCCTGCAGAAGGGTCGAAGCCAACTGGGGCCAATGGTCTGAAAGGTAGCCCCGGTATAGATTGCGATGTAGAAACGGGGTAGGTTGTTTAGTCAGTAAGAGTCTGACACTGGTCTCCCGCTCTGCCCAAGAGCGGGTTTCGTTATTCGATGATTTTCACCTACCATAAAAAAAACATGGTTATTGTTGTTGTTTGTTGTCGTTGAAAAAAATAAATTTATAATAGCGCGCATATTGTTCATTGCATAAGTGTTACATGTATTGCACTTACAAATGAGAAGATATAGTTATCTTTAGTTTAATGGAAACCTACATATTTTATTGCCCTTGTTTATTATTCACCACAACACATATTAATACTTTAAAACAACAAGCGGTTTTATTTTAAGAATTATTACCGTGTCCAACACCGGACGTAAAATATCGGATGTTTGATTTCTTTTGATAAGAATGACATAAATTGAATAAGATCTGTGTCAATAGTTGACGTCATAAAATTTATAATGTAATTAATTCAATATTTTGACGTCAAACAACGACTTAAATTAACTATTTGGCTTTCAATGACACTTTGATCAGATAACAGATAGCCTGCCAATGCTATTTAAAAGTTATTGTAACCTAGGTATATAAGCTTAATTTACATTATTTTATCAATATTATTGACATCTTTAAATAAAGACAAGTGGATAAAATATTTTAATGTTAACCTAGAAAACTTTCGTGGAAGTTATTTTATTGTCAAGTTAAATATTTATTCAAAGGATTAAATAAAACCCTTAAGTATTTAAAAGCAATCTAAACATGGTGATCAAAAATTCCTCCGCTTCGCTATATGCTGGTTACGTGTCCAAAAAACTCGCGGCATTGAGTAGATACTAAATTGAAATTATCATTACGGTTTTATTTTGTAAATAAATTAATATATAATGTATGAATTTATTAACAAAACTAACAACCTAGTAACATATAAAATAATGTTGTTCATTTTATTTAACATTGAGGTATTAGAAAAACGTATTAAGATTTTTATTTTATTTTCTGCGGGAAAAACCCGTGCGCACTAAATTCACCAGGATGATCTGCGTAGCGCTACGCGGCTACGGGAACCCCGCGTAGCGCTATGCAGCGCTTTATCCCGAGTCTAGTTTGAGCTTTATAATGCAACTGGTTTATAAATACTCAAAAATAATACGGTCAAGCTCGTAATTATATAAATTTTATTAATAAAGCAGCTTATGTAGTTAATTACATATTTAGGAACCGCAAATGACATCTCTTTTAATATTAAATAGGGCTCTACCTTCTTGTTTACTTTATACCTATAATATACAAAGAAATAATATATCTAACAGTGAGAAGTACAATAAAAAAATAACACGAAGAAGTTTAAAAAATAAAACAAATATTTTATTTAAATAGGCACTTAAGTTCGCGACAGTTTCGTTCATTTGTGAACGTGTAAGGATTTTACGCGATCGCTGACATTTGATTTTTAAAACAAAAACAAAATATACGTCATAAAAGCATTATGCTTCGTCAAACTTACGTCGAGTTATCAATGAATGAGTCACAAGGTCTTTCTTCGCAGTTCGTTACATATGCATATGTACGTCGGTATTACACTGTAGAAATCGACGTATAATACGTTCGTTTTAGTAGACTTCTTGGTTTTTTCTGTGATTTCGCTTGTGTGGCCTAAACCATGAGAGACACGCGTGCATTTTTACCCGACTACGGCGAAGCAAAAGGAGGGTTATGATTTTGACCTGTATGTATGTATGTATGTATGTGGGTATGGATGTTCATCTGTTCCCTCGTAACTTCTAAACTACTTATCAGAATTCGACAAATGACATATCATTAGAAGCGTCTTAATTGTCCGCTGGTTATAGGCTATATGGGATTTCACAAAATCTAATGTGGCGCCCTCTAACGGACAAAATATACGAAGTAAAAAAATAAAGTTAAGATAAATATGCCGTGTTTGGTATCATTTGAAAGCGCTTTACTTGTACATTTTGAATATATATATATTACTAGCATTTGCTTGTGACTTTACCTGTATTCATGGGCTGAGAAATCAATGAACCCAAGATTAACCTATTTAGAACTCCAAAATATGTTAAATAAAAATAAAGTTTAAAAACTAACACCTGACTACTTAAAAACACGCTCTAAAAAGTACGAAACAAGAAAACAAGAAAGCCGTGGTCGTATGCCATAAGAATAATAAATTAAAAAAAGTGGTATACGACCACGGCTTTCTTGTTTTCTTGTTTCGTACTTTTTAGAGCGTGTTTTTAAGTAGTCGGGTGTTAGTTTTTAAACTTTATTTTTTTCGTAAAAATGCAGTTCCGATTAATATAAAGACGCCTGTAAATAGAAAAATAGAATAGCGTTTCATAATAAAATCAGTATAGCTAAAGTTTTTCTAAAAAATAACATCACACATAATTATAGAATAGCGTTAAGGTTACAGAGACAGTACCTATTGTCTCTGTCAGAAGAATCGCAAACCTTAAGCGGTAAGGGGCAGTGTAGTCGCAAAATAGACGTCCGATGAAAACGAAAGGTTCTGGAGTGTCGACCGCGTATCCAAAGAACCAATGTTACAAAGTCTACCGCAAACTGTACAATTTGTATAAATGATCTGGTGAGGGTCCAGAGAAAACGATGGATGCAAGAAACATATTGTTGTACTGTAGACGTCTTTCGGTTGAAATATTGACTATATTCAAATCCTATTAAGTTCACTTGGAACTTTTTTCAATTTAGCGCGTTATAACAGTTAAATCATTCATTTTAATTAAATATACTTATTGTAATATTGCAGTTTTATAAGTAGAGAGTCGAGACTAACTTAGCTTAGTGCCATATGAAAAACAAAATTAATAATAAAAAATAGGTATAATAAATTATGGGTTATCCCTAACTATGTACTATTGTTTTATTACTCCAGAAATGAATGAGTGGTAAATTATATGTTTATTTCCTGTTTACTCATTTTATTATTGTTTTCCAGAGCATTAAATTAATTTACACTAATGTGGTAAAACAATGTTTGCACGTGTAGGAAAATGTTTTAGTGTACAGGGGCCAGCAAAAGTGCCTAGTTACCTTAGTGACTATTTTTCTTTGCACGTGAGAGTCCAAGTATTAAAAAAATGTAGTGTCTGGTTTAGTTATACGCCTAAGGGCCGATTTTTCAATCTTCAGTTAACTTCTATTTGAGGAATAAATATGGCGGTTTGACATATTTTCTATACAAAAGCTGACAAAATTTCAAACATATTCTTTAGATAAAAGTTACTAGGTAGCAGGGTTTTAATCGCCCTAAGATGTGTAAAGCTTGAACCATCAGTAACATTGCAGCATCGCAGTGGAATTGATATTTACTACAAAATTTAATTGATACAAGCATACCCCAATTTAAACCTGTACTTGATTTGCTTAAAATTCAGATAGAATTTCCATATTTACTGACTAGATACTACATTTGAAAGGAAGGAGTGTCGTTGCAATTATAGTAGTAAAATCATGATCAGAGATAACAGAATAGAAACATATGCTTGTTGGGCAAAATTGTATAATAAAACTGCTTTTGATCAGAGGCGCCGACTCCGTGGGTGCTCGGGGGCTCGGGCTCTCACGAGGAATAAACTCAGCACCCACGAAAATCTACTCAGATTTTCACGGTATTGTTCGTGAAGACTGACAGTACCTTTTTCCCGCCAAAATTATATACGTAAACAGTCCCGGGACGAATCCCCGGCCAACATCTGTTGATCGTCGCTCGATCATAGTGCATTTCTCTTCTCACACTTTGCCACTTTTTCGAGTTATCAAATGAATATGAGCACCCATGAGGTTATCTAAAAGCTGGCGCCCCTGCTTTTGATAATACTCGTAAAGTATCATTAACAAATTATATGTACATAAATTACTTAAATATTAACTAACTACGAATATTTATATTTTAACTACGCACATATGCGTTGGCAAAAAACCATGTACACTGGTATTTAAGTACCTAAGTACCTCGTTGTCATCTGGGCACTCCGAAAACATGCCCAGAAGATTGGTAGCAAAAAGTATCGATCGTCGATCGGTCGGTACAAAATAGTTTTTAAAATACAAATAAGTATAATAATATGTTCTTACCTTATTATGGTATGAAGTGCGGACGCAAAGAATAGTAACAACCCATCTATTCCCCTGGGTGTCATAAAAGACGACTAATTGATACCACCAGTGACCAGACAATTGATAGCAACATTATCTGTGTATTGCAATAACAAACCTACGATCTCCAACCCAAGGGGGATGGTTGGTTGGTTTGCCAAGGGCTAAACTAATATGGTACCTCCTCCCCCCATTTTATGGCAGGCCTGTATTCAACAGTGGCTTCTCTTCTTTCGGTTGAAGTCATGATCATGATGATGATATTGTAATTATGGTATTGCTATCTGAGTTGTTCCGCATCGTACTCGAAAGGAATTGAACCTAAAAGACTGACATAATAAGAAATCGAATAATGAATTGCTAACGATATCAATACTAATGGCTTTTTAAGAATACAATACTAGTGACATAAATATGCATTAAGCCGATTTTGGTTATTCTGAGAAATACTGACGAGCGTGGAAACCCAAAACCACCAAAAACGGTTTTTTGATTTAATGTGGAAAAAAAATATGACGAATATGACAAGTTTCTTGTTTAATATTCTAGTCATAATTTTATTTGGACGAATAGGTAAATATGGTTAGGTATAACGCATGTAATACCTGCGTATGAACTTCTTTTTTTTATTACTTACGTCAATAAATATTAGGTAAAATGTTTTCCGTAGCTGTACCGGCTTTGTTAGTAGTATTTGGTTTTTCCGTTAGGAATTTCTCAGTACCATTTTAGAATCTTTTTTCTGTCTGTTTGGGTAGAGCCAGACAAATATAAAAGTTAAGGGTGCATTGAACAGGACATTGCTGTTTTATCGGGATATCATCAAATATCTTCTATTAGTCTGGGTGCAGTAAAAGGGATCGGAATCGTGTTACCGAATAAAATCCACTAGTACCTATACCTTCAAATTCTATCAAGTGTTTCGAGAAAATGTTTGTCTGTTTATTTTCTAAATGCGTTGGTTCCTTACACATTGAATTAAACCGTAGAAGTCAAACTTCAACTAATATGAAAATAAGAAGTTACTTTTTGGAAAGAACACACCCAGTCCATTGTGATTATTTTTTAAATGACTTATATTTGCAATTATACGACATGGAACTGTATTTCATTGTATCCGCAAATAAAAAAAAACTTGGACACAAGATGGACTATTTTTAGGGTGCCTTTAAATTGGTCGCTAAGTGCTTGCTTTTTATTCCGTAAGAATGTGCGACTGCTGCACTACAACTGCGCTGCGGCCGCGCGTCATTGATGGCGCCTTAATACGTACCTAAAGGCATTAATTAATTAAACTAATCTGTGGAAAACGTAGTGGGTAGCGTGATATTGTCCTACTTTAATATTTAAGATCTTATGTATATCCTTTATTGTGTTACTGTTTGTTTTTTCCTAAAATAAAATAAATAAATAAATAAATTATGTATTACCACAGATGGTATTACTTTCGACAATAAATAAATAAGGTTTTAGAATATAAATTAAACATAGCATAATTATGTGTAGTATACCTGCAATTAAAAGAGCTTTTATAATATTTGATTTGCATTTAAAAACAAATAGGTTTTTTTATTATGACTTTCCAACATTTCCTAGTACATTCAAAGATCTAAATAGTATCTATTTAAATTATGATAAATGTACAAGTATATCAGCAAAACATCCTGTTTTACAGCGGAAGTTTTGCGGAACCCAAACGTGACGTCGAACATGTTATATTTACTTATTGAATATCTATTTTTTGTAGACATGTTTGACAAGACATGAACTTCTGTCAATATTTACTTATGCTAAACAATTCGCATGAGTTTCGCGTATGTGCCATAAAGACGTTAATTATTTACATAAAATAACATTATACCGACCACAAGTACACGATTTTAATGGCTTTTATCATTCAAGTTTTCTTTTTTTTGAAGTTCTAAGTACGGCAATGTAGGTTGGCCTTGTGTTTTAGAGATATGTGGTGATATTCTGTGAAATAATATGACACATTGAGAATATCTCATATCTAGTATTTAAATACGTAGGAAGGTGCAAATTTTTGAGGAAAAGACTTAAAAATCCCAATGAATGTGGGTAGGCGGGGAAGTTCTACAAACCCGTATGTTGATTAAATGATTACCTACTTTGGAGACAGACGTTATAGGTAGATACCCGGAAAGATATTTCGATGAACTCATATTATTATTATTTATAAAACAGTTTGTTTTGAAAGACGAACAGATTGATTCAATCAATCAATCAATCAATCAATCAATTCAGTCGAAAGACGTTCACTGTTAGATGTAAGCCTCCCCCAAACGTCGCCACAACGACCGGTCCCATGCGTTTTACATCCATCGAATTCCAGCAACCCTGACGAGGTCGTTCGTCCACCTTGTGGGAAGCCTTCCAACGCTGCGCCTTCCGGTACGCGGTCCCCACTCCAAAACTTTTCGGCCCCAGCGGCCATCTGTTCTGCGTGCGATGTGCCCTGCCCATTGCCCCTTAAGTTTGGCGATTCTTTTCGGTATGTCAGCAACCTTGGTTCTCTTGTGGATATCTTCATTTCTGATTCGATCACGCAAGGAAACTCCGATCATAGCTTTTTTCATTGCCCTTTGGGTGACTTTGAGTCTTCTTATGAGGCCCATTGTAAGCGACCACGTTTCGGAGCCATAATAATATGTCATCACGGGCAACAGATTGATTATTTATAGGTAATTGTGGCTATTTTTGTATAACAGATAGTAAGGCCGAAGAACAAATTAAACCTGATTTAAAAATAAATTCATTACATTTATACGCTATAATGTAAATGTAATTGTTATGTTCCTTTTATATTTTTTATTAATCATGAGTCATTTTGTATACTTAGGTGTAAAGTTGTAAACTAATTCGATGACATGTGAAGGTGACAAAATAAAGCAAACTAAATTTATTGGTTGGATTTTTTTATTGAATGCAAATATGCGAACCTGAGTAAAGATATTTATAATCACACTAATGTTGTAATGCGAAAGTTTCTGAGTGTGTGTCCAGAAAGACCACTTAATGAATCAAACCTAAGATCCATTCGAGACGAGTGGCTATTAAGCCAGATTGGCTGAAAACACACTAGCTGCTGCCAGCGGCATCGCTCGCGTGATTGTAATAAATTATCTCAAAGGAACACACTCCCAGGATAGAAATCCTATGATCTATTTTAAAACTTGGACTACCCGTTTGCCAAATTTCATCGAAATCAGCTCAGCCGTTCGATCCTGAAGAAGTAACAAACATACACACACAAACTTTCGCCTTATATTAATATAATACTTTGCATAAACGTGACGGCAGCTGGCTGAAAAGAAACGGTTTGGTTCAAACAACAACCCTCTTAATCGGCTTAATTTTGGTCCAACAGCTGTGATGTTACAAATCCGTTGTGCAGGTTGCCCGAATACATCGCATGTTGGTATTTCAGCACATGTCTTTATTTGTTTTTTTTATATGACACTAGCGACCCGCCCTAGCTTCGCACAGGTGCAATGGTTATATTAAATATGTATATTATGCATGTATTATACATACAAACCTCCCTTTTGAATCACTCTATTTATTAAAAAAACCGCATCAAAATCCGTAGAGTAGTTTTAAAAATCTAAATATATATAGGGACAGAAACCAACTTTAAACTAGTACTAGATAACTAGTTCACACTAAGAAATTATAATTTGTTAAATATATTGTGATATATTATAATTAAATATAGGAAATATTTTTTAAAAACATAATAATAATAAAAAAACCATTTCTGGCATAAAAAACAAAACTCAATCGATTATATGTATAATACCTGAGGTAAAATCCGAATGAGTCAACATTGATCTGCTTTTAAATGTGCGGTTTTAATCCTTAGGTGGATGTAAATCAGAAACCGCAACAGCTTATACCTTTCAATTCCAATTAACGTGTTATCTACACTAATATAATAATCTACACTTCTACACTAATATAATAAAGAGGTAGAGTTTGTTTTTTTATTTTTTTGTTTGTAGGAGGTAAACTCTGGAACTAATGGTTCGATTGGAAAAATTGAAGCTATAATAGAAAGCTGCTTTACTCCTGAGTGACATATAATAGGCTATAATATATTTATATAACATGGATATTAACCGAGCTATCACAATTTTTGTCTCACAAATTTTCCGCGGACGAAGTCGCGGGCAGAAGCTAGTATGCTATAAATCAATATCATTAATGTTAAAATAAAAGGCGTAGGATAGGATTTTGTTATTATTTAAGGTTAATTTGGGTCAACAGCGTGACGAAATGTTCTAGAACCAATAATTTGAAGACATGTGACATCCATCAATCAGCACTGGGCCCACGTGGTGCATTACAGCCCATTCCCGCTCTTAGAAGGAGACCTGAGTCCCAGAAGCAATGTGGATTATGACAGATGCCATAGACAACGCATGTAATTTTAACTGAGACCAAGGCTTTTTGCATAGTGTCTATGGTGTCGTTTAATAATACCTTGTTCACACTTGACTGACTAATTGTTGTATTTTGTGTGGTTGTTTTATGTGTGTATGTATGTGCGTCTAGTTTGGGCCGAATAAAAATTGTTTTTCTTTCTTCAGAAGTAGGTACTAGTTCAACTGGTACTCATGCTGATGCTATGCTATACTAATATGGGTCAAAACACGTCCACTGTATGCTTACCAGTGTCCTCGGAGCAGTTCACACAATGGTTTTTTTTTATGGTAGGTAAAAATCATCGAATGACGAATCCCACTCTTGGACGGAGCGGGAAACAGTGTCAGGTAAACAACCTACCCCGTTCCATCTTTGCCCAGAGCCCCGGTAGGGGATTATGCCCCATTCCATCGCCTAGAAAGGAGTCCCAGAAGTACTTATACTACTTATACTGGTACTCAGGCTGATTCTATGCTAATTTGGGTCAAAACCGATTCGATACTTATATGCACTTTAATTTGATTGATTCCAAAGTATCAATGAAATTAATGCCATAATTTAATGACTTGCTATTCCTTCTCACTCTGGGCAATGGCTTCAACTGTCTCCACGACGAATAGGCGGTGCGCACGCCCAAGCGAGGCCACCTCTACTGTATGCTTACCCGTGTCCTCCGAGCAGTTCACACACAACAGTTTCTTCTATTTGAATCCGATGCAGGATTCTCCCAAACTTTCTATTTCTGGTGAGAAACTGCGTCATGCAAAACGTGAGAAAACCACGACGCCTCTTTAGCCACTCCTTAAACTGGGGACTTACCGCCATGATTATGGCTTGCCCTACCTTTTGGATGCTACCGCTGAGACTTTCGGTCCTAGTTATCTTATATAAGATGCACCACGAATTTCCCCTGTATCGTGGAATGTATATATATATATACATTCCACGATACAGGGGAAATTCGTGGTGCAGCAACATTTATAAAAAAAAAAAATAGAAACAAGAATAAAATTTAATCTGATTATGATTTGATTAGATATAGTTCATTCTAATTTCAACGAGGACAATAAACCAATAAGTCTCAAGATCTTATTTAACCAATAAAAGACATGAACAGCCTGATATTAAAAAATAATGGTTTCATTACTAAATGTGCAGCAGTACGAATAAAAACAATAATTAGGTACGTATCTACAATGTTTAATGGACTTTGAATTAAAAAACTTAATTACCAACGTATTTGTAGAGCGTTATTCGTATTCTCGAGATGACAATCAAACCAATAATTTGAAACCCACTGACATACATAATTTAATACAATGTTTGTGTTGAACACACGGTACAATAAAACGTAAACGATGCCTTAGGGCGATCGATGACTAGTCTATTATTAGTTAAAAACTGGTTTCAATTTGATTGCAGCTAGATCATTCAATCAATCAAATTATCAATTTGATTTGAGACCAAAAGCCTCTGAACCCTGCTTCGTATGAGAATAATAGACTAGAACAAATGTTTATTTGCTCATAGTTGTAAAAAATTACCTTACAACTATTACGTAATCATTATCTGTAACTATTTTAAGAATCACTTAGTTATTTTTGGATAGTGGCCCCCAAATTAGATAGAGCATGAGTCTTGGGGACCTGCTGTGTTGTAATTACATTCGCAGATTTATGGTAAATCGATTTATAACATCATATTTAATAAGTAAGTAATTATAAACAATTAAATACGACAGTAATGAAAAGCTAATAAAATAAACTAGGTCTCAAGCAACTTTAAAACCAACGGAACTTACTAACCTAATCTATCACTGAAAACTTTTGGAGCTAATCAAAACACTTTTTCTATAAACAACCAAGAAACGAACAAAAACTAGGTACACTTAACTAAACTAGTGCGCCTCACTATCAACGATTGCGTCATTGCTTACCATCAGGTGGAATCGCAGTCAAACACTAGTTTACAGCAATAAAAAAAAACAATATCAAAATATATTTGTTTTCCTTTTACCTTAGGGCCCTCGCCCACATAAACTTTTTGTAGCAATGTTGCAACGCGTTCCCATCGATACACGATATGATGCTGTAACGCGTTAGTTTTTTTTTGTGTCAAAAAATCATCGAATGGCGGGATTCGTCGATTCGTCATTCGATGATTTTTCCCACCATACATAAAAAAACGGCGTTAGTCGTGTATGGGTATTTATTGCAAATGCGACTAACACGTGCTAGTGATGCTGTCGCGAGCATCGTTACAAAAAAATTACCGTGGGCGAGAGGCCTTAGAGGAAATCGATTGTTAGCGATACTTTTGTATGTACATCGTAAATGTAGTATTTGATTGTAAAAATATTTATGATATAATTTTAGGTTTAAGATGAGCTCATTTAAAAAACAATACAATTTAGCTAACTAACCACATTAATAAGATAAACATAAAATATTACTTTTTATTCCATATTATGTTATTATTTACTATAACGTGTAACTAGTTTTACGTTTGCTCACTATCAAACCTCCGGCCAACAATGGAGTATGCTTGAAAATATTCACAATTTCATCTGTAAGCATCAATCAAACTTACAAAGTTGAAACAACAGATAGGCTGTCCTTAAAAAGGATCTTTGTACACACCAATATGAACAGCTCTTACTCTGAGACCAACGCAAAAATACAAAAAAAACCTGTTGCTTCATACATTTATATTCACATAACTAGACAAAATGTATGGAGCAGCGGGGTTTTTTTTAGTGATTTTGGGGTTGGTCTCATACCTAGTAAAAGTTGTTCATATTGGTGTGTACAAAAAGCCCATCGGTCGTATCAACTTTGTATAACTGACCTTAAAATTCATTATGTATACAGTACAAAGTCACCTACGTCCTACACTACTACTCTCGCATTAATACAGGAAGTTCACAAACAAATTGGGTCCAGTATTTTTGGGTTGGTCTCATAATAAAAGTGGTTCATATTGGTGTGTACAATGATCCTTTTTGGAAAGCCCATCAGCTGTCGTATAAACTTTGTAAAACTGACCCTAAAATTCATTATGTATACAGTACAAAGTCACCTACGTCCTACACTACTACTCTCGCATTAATACAGGAAGTTGTCAAACAAATTGGGTCCAGTATTTTTGGGTTGGTCTCATAATAAAAGAGGTTCATATTGGTGTGTACAATGATCCTTTTTGGAAAGCCCATCAGCCGTCGTATAAACTTTGTATAACCGACCCTAAAATTAATTATATATACAGTACAAAGTCACCTACGTCCTACACTACTATTCTGGCATTAATACAGGAAATTGACAAACAAATTGGGTCCAGTATTTTTGGGTTGGTCTCATAGCAAAAGTAGTTCATATTGGTTTGTACAATGATCCTTTTTGGAAAGCCCATCAGCTGTGGTATCAACTTTGTATAACCGACCCTAAAATTCATTATGTATACAGTACAAAGTCACCTACGTCCTACACTACTATTCTCGCATTAATACAGGAAGTTGACAAACAAATTGGGTCCAGTATTTTCCATACATAAGCAAAGTTAACTTATTGGCTATTTATTCATTAGTTGGTCTACTACGCACACTGGATAATGGTCCGTATTACTTTATTTAATTTGTTGGAGTACCTATTTATGTATTGTATTAGTTGAGTGTAAATAAATTGTGTTGTTTATGCAAAGTATGCCACTGTTAATATATTATGTAATAGGATTCATCGCGGCTTTAAATTAAGGTTTTATTGCAGTAATTACGCGTAATTTAACGTTGTGGTTATTTTTATTTTAGGTGCCAAAAGTGTTGTAAAATTAACCATTGTATATAGATATTATTTTCTATAATAGTTTATTTTAGATACTAGTTCAAATTGAACCTTTGACTGACTCAAACACCTTTAAATGAGATTCATCACTTTTAAAAATTTTGATGAACGGTAGCTAAATGACAAAGCAGCGACTTCACCTGAGTGAAAGTGGAAAATTAAGAACATCTCGAACCTTAATTTAAAGCAAATAACAGATTTTCAGGTTAGAGTTTGATAAAAACTCAACATCAAAATTCCTTAAACAGAAATCGGGGGTTACACAAAACACTCAGATAGCAAAACCTTCTCTTATTAGAAGCTCATTTCCAAAAGAGTTTCTATGCAAAGTTTTAAAACGTTTTACAAACAAAACTGATTAAAAAAAACCCGAGCAAAATATATCTATCTGTTGCATTGCCCCCTTAGTAAAAGAAAATGAGTAATTCTTAGAAAAAAGTGAAATAGAAGATTTTATTCATCTTGGGCAATTGTTCATCGTTATCATTCGTTAAATGTTCATTTATTTAGAACTCAAGGACCAAATGGAACATTATCGCTTATTGTTTTAAGAAAAATTTAATAGATATTAAACAAAAAGCAGTTGTGGCACTAGTTTTATGAGTTGTACACACGCCATTGGTTTTAAATTGAGCCATTACTTCATCGCCACTGTTATAAAAACGGTGAGAGAAAATATCGTGTAGAAACAAGCAATTCTTAGAAAAATTTGAAGAGGAGGCCTGAGTCCTAAGGCTAGTAGAGGGAACATTAAAAAGATTTTTTTAGATCGGAAATCATCCAATGTCTTCTCTTCTCTTACTGCAGACTAAAACTAACTCCTAAGTTCCTGAGTTGTCAGAAAACTTTAGGGGCCCAGGCTTTTACTGGGGCCCTGAGAGCAAGTCAAAGAAGGAGCGGCGGGATTCGTCATTCGATGATTTGTACCAACCATAAAAAAAACTCCTAAGTTCCCGGTGTTCCAGGACCCTGGCTCAGACAAGACTCATCCATTGTCCTAGACGGGTTCATGACACAATAATAAGCTTGCACCCTGCTGGATCCTAAAGGTTTTACTTACTTTCCCTTTTTTCCTTCCCACCTTCATTCACTACGGGCTGTCGCCTCGGGTTTGTTCCAGACGGGTACCAGACGGCCGGACGGAGAGCTACCCATTTTTCGTCGGTCACAAACCCACATCTATGGTATCATTATAAGGCTAATTGTAGAGTAAATATGTACTTAAACTTATACCAATAAATATGATCATTCCGAAAAACATGTGTTCTTCAAATAAGTGCTTGTTCATGTTTTCTTCTAAAATACTTGTGGTGAATGACATCAAAATTAAACGCGACTACCGAACAAAAAGCGAGGAATAAATATTTACAATATCAGAGTATTGTACTCGTATAAATCCTTGGTTGTGTTTGAGAATATAAAAATCTAAGCATGTGCTTGATCGTTATTACTGTAATAAAAATGTAAAGTTTGGCATGCACTATGTACCTACTTATACATATAAAAGCTACATTAGACTGCCAATCACACCAATAATAAAAATGTGTGCGTACATGTGTATATTTGTTACGCCTTCATGCTCAATGCGAATGGAATTCGGGTAGGTAAACCGTATAGCTTAGTTTTAATTCCTGGAATTATTCCCTTGGGATATTTTTCTGCTTTCGCACGGACCAAGCTGCTGTCAGAAATTAGCCTATCTATAGAAATAACAAGTATTCAATGAAAATATATTTTTCATAACAAGCTTTAATAGCGTGGATTTTCCAGCTCCAGATCAAATCTGTTTACCATTTAGCATCAAAGTACTCGTCAATACAAATCCAATGAGCCCAAACACGATAAGTTTGAGTTGTTTTATTGCTGAGTTCCTATTCTATCATCAGATCAGCTCCATGTTTATCATAATATTGCAATGTCATGCGATATACACCTGCATGCAAAATTGTAGCTCAATCGGGTGACGATATCTGCTTCAAAATTGAGTTGCAAAATTTGAGCCGAACATACATAGTTACATTGCAAGCTAATAAAAGCTTGTAAAAAATCAATTATTACTGCATTTTATTGAAATCATAAATTGAGATCGAATCAACTAATTTAGCTGATAAATCATTATTGTCAGGACAAGGTTTTTCAGTATGTTTTTTTCTGGAATATTAATTAAATAGCAGCCATACGAAGCCTGGGCGCGTCGCTAATCTAAATAAATATTCGATCTATATTACTATTGGTTGCCCGGTGGCACTACGTTCTAGTCACGGTTATGCAGATTAATTTAGGCAGGAACAAAAATGTTGTTCTCAATACGTGCTCCAATGTTTGGTCTTTTTCTGCATTACAGGTTTTGATACCGTCTCAATCGAAAGGAAACTATTTGTCCTTTAGATTTTGGTTCCGGGTTCTTATTTGATATTTTTTGTGCATTTGAGATGTTCTCTATATGTAGGTAGATGATTTTTATTAATTAACTAGAGTCATGCTAAGGGGATGAATAGCATGTTACTAAAATGTAAGTATACATAAGGATAGATGGAGAAAGAGAGAAGAAGATCATCCATTATTCATGTTTTCATCATCTGTGATATGAAAAAACTGAGAAGCAATGATAGTCTGAATGCTAACAGGAAAGAATGGAAGAAAATAACGTGTTGCGCCAACGCCTAGTAATATCGGACAAAAGCTGCTTTGCTTACTGACAAAGATGATGAGCTAGAATTTTATCAAAATTCTCAAGAATATGGTTCTGCTTTTATTGACTCATTCAAATTATAAAAAAATGCAATGAATCGCAAATATTTAATACTTTTTCACACGCAAACGGCTGTACGGATTTGGTTGAATTTGGTACCAGGATCGCTTATCGGGGAAGAGGACTGATTTGAAATCGCCTTGTCCTGTATAAACAAGACAAGGCTAGGATGATGATGAGATGATGATGATCACTTATATCCTGGAATAAAACACCTAGCCTAGATAAGGTTACAAATAATAACAGTGAGAAGTACCTCACGGACAATATTGCAAGCAGCGACTAGTTCTGTACCTAATAAATGTGACATTTAATAAATTGATCCAATAAATACCATAAGGTCGATACAGCGTTGTCCTTATCCTTAGTCAAGTACTGTGATACACATAAGCATCTCAATGGAAATGAAGGGAACTAGGAATGCTACATAAATTCTCGATTAATATTAAATGACATATTTATTCATAGTTCATAATCTGAGTAAGGGATTAACGCGAGAGAAGAAACTAGTTTGCTTTATATAAGCATCTCACTTTCTATATTTTTGATATTTTGAATTTTGATTTCCTAATATTAATTTATTGTTTGGATTAAGTGTATCCAAATAATGCAATAAATTTTTGAGAACATAATTTTATTCTGCTTAATTTCGTTGAAGAATTAGAAATTTCTGAAATCTTGTCAAAAAAACAATTCACATAACAAATTTTTAGCTGATTCTTGTACAAAACCATGGACAGCTTTAAATTTCTGCAAGTCTTATGACGTATGGTCAAATGGTGTGTCTAGAGGTCTGCAGGATTATTTCATTTTGCAAGTGTTGGATCATGGCCCTGGAACCTAAAAGCTAAATGAAGAAGTGTTTTTTGATGATTTTCCATTTCTTTTCTATTTTTCAACAAAAGACGTGTAGGATAGTACCCTGGCTGCAGGTATTTAATTAATTATTTTATTTATTTATTTAAATAGAACGGCCGGAGCCAATTACACTATTACTACTACACACTACACTCGGTATACTTGTTATAGTAACATGCGTTACATTCCACCTCTTCATAATCGCCAAACCAATACAAACAATTCCCTTTCAACCTATCAGTCACTGGCGTCAGTTTCAAACTTTCTCTATTATACTCATTTCTCACTTTATCCATTTTCGACACACCACTCATGTATCTCAATATTCTCATCTCCGCTATATACTTACAAACTTTTTTCATCCATGTTTTCCAAGATCAAAGTCTAGCTAATCCACCAATTAAAATAACTAGTTACATAAAATGTCCTCTTATGACGTGTCTGATGGTCTAGTTACAAAATCCACTTTATCTTTTACGTCGATTGCACAATTTGCGTCTTAGCATTGCTGGGCGCGTGTGACATTGAAATTACGCACATTTCGTGGTCGACCCTCCGGCCAATACCACACTAACTCACCATGTGAACCACTTGGAACTTAAAGAATAGAAGAATATACTTGAGCTTAGTAATTTTGCACGGATTGTAATGTCAGGGCTAAATATCTTATAGTGTGTTTTTGTTAGTTCCGGAGACGAAATGATGTCTGTCGCTATTAATGTCCGACCGAACTTTCGGTTTCGGTTTCGGTTTCGGCCGAGTTTCGGCCAAAAATCAAGTTTCGGCTGCAGTTTCGTTTTCGGCCAAAATCGGCCGAAACTTTTGCCGAAACCGAAACTTATCCTAACTTCATTTTCCGCGGCAAAGCTGTGTCGTAAGCCGTCGGCTCTGTTCGGGAATCGTCGTGTGCCGTTCGGATAGCTCTGTAGTAATGCAATAAAACTTAGTCAGTGCGTGTGCGTCCGACGGAAACATTATAAAAACACCAAATTTCAGTATTTCAAGAAATTTTATACTTGACCATGTGAGTTTCGGTTTCGGTTTCGGTTTCGGCCGAAACTGAAGCCACGGCCGAACATTCGGTTTCGGTTTCGGTTTCGGCCGTAAAACCAGTTTCGGTCGGACACTAGTCGCTATATCAAAACGTAATTTCTGCGTTCACTTCACACCGTTAATGTATTTACGAGTATAAATAATTACTTAAATACTTATCACACCAGTAATATGTTAAATTCGCTAACCACTTTAATACATAGGCAGTTGCAAAGTGCTAAACATATATTAACAATTGTAAACACTGTTATTATTGCCAGCAAGGATATTTATTGGTATTAATTTTTCGCATCATCATCATAAATGCTGTTGGATTTAGGCGTCTCCCAAGTGACTCCATAACGATTGGTCCTGTGCCTACATCAGATTCCCTTGATCCTCGCCAGGTCAACGTTCCACCTCAAAGGTCCAGAACCTTTCGACCAATGTGCCCTGTTCACTACCACTTAAGTTTGGTGATTCTTCAGGCTTTGTCCTTTGAACTTGGTCCTCCAGCAGATATCTTCATATCTGATGTGATCATGCAATTCCTTACAAACATAACTCTTTCCATTTTTCTATTGCTAATGAAAACCTAATACGTCAAGACGGAATACCTAAAACAATAATCAAAATCTATGTTCTTCAGGAAGGTTATATTTATTATATTTTATATATATTCTTTTATTCTTTATTGTACACAAAAACATGTAATAGTACACAGTAATTAGTAAATTCATGTACAAAGGCGAGCTTAACTCAACAATGAGTTTTCTGCCAGCAAACCTTTGAATAACAGAGAGAGAAAACGATCTAGGGTAGAATCAAGTGCACAATATAAACCTATATACTTATTACTATATAAACCTACATAAATAAGTCAAATATATAAAAATATACGTACATACTAGTAAATACAATATATTATGTCAATTGTGAAAGGAAGTGCTCTTTAATTTTCCTCTTGAAGACCTCCAGAGATGGGCTGTCACGAAGAGAATGTGGGAGAGAGTTCCAAAGACGCACTGCAGTAACAGAAAAGGAGCCATCGTAGCGGCTGGAAGTGTGACGCGGAGTACGAAGGAGAAGAGAGTTGGTTGTGCGACAGGGTTTGCCCCTCGGAATGAAATACTCAAAGCGTTCACGAAGGTATTGAGGAGCATTGGGATTGTTGAGGATAGTATAGAGAAGGGATAGAATGTGGGTATCTCGCCGACGCCGAATCGGCAGCCACCTTAATCTGGCTCGAAATTCCGACACATGATCGTACTTGCGAAGGCCAAAAATAAAGCGGATGCACAAATTCTGCAGTCGTTCGAGTTTATTCAGAAGCACCTCCTTAGCATCTAGAAAACAGACATCCGCATAATCTATGAGCGGTAGAAGAAGAGATTGAGCAAGAGTGACCTTAGTGTGAAATGGCAGGAATTTTTGGAGACGTTTAAGAGACTGAAAAGAGTAAAAGACTCTTTTACTCACATCAGCAATATGAACCTCCCAAGAAAGATTAGTATCCATATGGACGCCCAGGTTTTTAGCGCTTTTAGAGTACAATATGGGTACAGAATCATACATGACTGGTGGAAGCGCCTGACCATCCAGTAGGTTGAGCATGTATCTACCACCAATAATGAGCGCTTGACTTTTAGTTGGATTAAGTAGGAGTCCAAAGCATTTAGCCCACTTTTTGATTTTTTCAAGGTCATCATTGATGGCAGCCACAGTCTCAACGAGTTTATCTACTTTAAAGTGACGGTATAACTGCAAGTCGTCTGCATAGAGATGATAGTTAGAAGATAGGACCTTAGTAATAGCATTTATAAAAATGGAGAAGAGAAGAGGAGAGAGGATATATATTTTATTATATTTTTTTATTTATAATACAATAATAATAAAAATACACATTTTTTTTACTATTGAGATATATATCAAACATTGTCTAATTAAACACTATGCATATATTTACATGCATCAGAATATTATTTGAGTATCACATATTTGCAAAGGCGAAAGTTTGTGAGTGTATATTTTTATTACATCTTTTTAGTCGAACGGCTAAACGATTTTCAATAAAACTTATTAAACTGGTAGGACAAATCCTGTAATAGCCTATAACATTAACATACCATTCTTTATCCCGGGAGTAAGTTTCCTTGAGACATTTTTCTACTATCACACAGGCGAAGTCGCTGGCAGCAGCTAGTTTCTAAAGTTTTGTGGCGATTCCTCATTAGTGCCGTGAAACTCCGTAAACAAGCGTGAAGATGAATGTGGGCGGGTTTCGCGGGAGTCACGCCGATTCCCTGATCTTGCCGTGAATTCACACGTGATTTCACGGCACTAATGTAAAGCCGCCATTAAATATATAATTAGATAATATAGGAAATACGGCCAAGTGCGAGTCAGGCCACGCGGGATGAAAGATTCTGTATAATTCAGGCAGTTAGTTCGGATTTCTGATAATAGCTTAAACTTGAAATATATAGCGGACTTACAAATATATTAATCCAAATGGAAGTCGAGTAACAACACTATTCAATTAAGTCTGAGTGCTGCAAGGTGACACTAAGAAAACGTAGACAAATTGTGTTGTACTCGTTATGCTAATGTCAGAGTATCGTTTGTTTAATTAATGGTTAAAGAATGTTCCACACAGTTAACAAACTATAATATTTGGATAAGATATTATAGCAACTAATAAATAATAACAACCTTTATTGTTCTGAAAAATGTTTCACTTTCAATAATGGTATAGATCTCCACATTAGGATCCCCTGTCTCATCTTCTTTGTATTACAAAACGAGCAGAAAGAGCGGTAAAAACTTAATGTACTATAATATAGAGTTAAAATATATATAAGATCTCATCATTACATAGTATAAAATAACGCTGTCCTTATGTATGCTTAGTTCTTTAAAAGTACGCAACGGATTTTGATGCGGTTTTTTTTTTAATAGATAGAGAGGTTCAAGAGGAAGGCTTATGTGTATAATAAATGCATATTTATTTTAAATTCAATATAAGCTATATAATTTTAAATTCAATATAAGCTATATAATTTTAAATTCAATATAAGCTATATATAAATATAAGCTGGGGCGGGTCGCTAGTATAATTCTGTATTACATAATTTTTTCCCGTAAGCGTATTGAAAGACGTAGTTTGATACACGTGCGAACTTGTCACTGCAGTATTCGGCGCCATATTACTATAAATAAAAAACTTCATTCTTCTTTCTTCTTCGTCGTGTGTTTTGCTTTATTTAAATGTATGACTGGCGATATTGTGAGATATGTCAAGATATTATAAATACTATAGCATCTTTCTACTGTGCCATTGCCTTATGGTGCTTCACAGTTACAACTTTATACAGCATGTAGTGACTTATCACCGTAACATGCTATTCTGAGCAGCAAAATTATTTGATTAGAATTTTCCTGTGATTTATTAAAATGCTCAGGAGATTACGAGCAACGCCTACAAACAACAAGTTTTATAAGTAACTTTATTGAGTCATAATAACTCGTTTAAGTACTTATTGTTTCTGACGTACGTAGATATTTATAATTAGCAGTTGGAGAGCGTCAGTATTCTATTATTGTCTATAGTCTAGGTTGGATATTCAACCCTGGAATAATCATGACTATAATCTACAGTAATTAATTCCACACATCCTAACCCTTTTCTGGGATCAAGATCTGGGGGTCTGGTGGTACATTTTATGTCTGACTATGTAACTAGAATTCAATGAATATCTTTGCTTTCCTACGAAACTACTGGACAGATATAGCCTTATAAATACTCTAAATAATAAGTGTTTTTAATGTCATTGAAATTGATCTTTTATTAAATATTTGACCCATTATTACGTTGTATTTAAAGGTATAGAGTAGCTAATGTCTAACCTATTATTAAAATTAATTTTAAAAGTACAAAATCACATATAATCAAAATTAAATGAATTAAGATAGGACAAAATGTAATAAAAATATGATGCCAGCAAAAATTAAAATGATGAATTAAAATTGTAATATATCACCAACGTTAAAATTGTTAAAATATTACAAAATGATTTGTCATTAAGATATTCATCGACAGGGTCGATGTATGTTGTCGTGTTCAATCGACGTGTGACTTAGACCTACATCTGGAGTTCCATTACTAGTCTAGGCGTAGATAACATTGCAGCCCATAGCCGATACGCTTGACAGCTGGAGGTGATGTTGTAACGAGCTCATTTGTATGTGAGCAACGCTCATCATTAATTCACCCCAGCTCAAAAATAACTACCGTTTGGTAACTATAGCAGTTTTACCACAATTCCTGTGAAATAACTCGTAAAAATTACGCATTAACATTTCGAGCGAGTTCCCAGAGATTTTCTTTTCTAAACCAAATCCAAATGGCTTCTTGTTGTCTTCACAATGAATGTAAAACATAAGAGCCCGCCTCCGTGACCAAGTGTCACTGTGACCGGAATACAAACTGTGATCGCTCTGGATTGTGAATTACCCGCAGAAAGATTCGTTTACAACCGACGCCATAGTACTTATACAACATCGGAATTTCTTAGAAAAACTATTTCATCATGATAGAACAATATGGTAATTATACTTCAATGCTATGAATCTTAGGGATAAATTATAACGAGGGCGGTGATAATTAAAAGTGTGAAGGCTAACAAAAATTATGAACGGTCAGAGACGGCGAGTGACATTGATCACGATACACTTTATACAGTATTGTGCAAGTAATGACTTGGACAATCACTTACCTATGCAATTACCTATCTACTTTTATACAGTCTCTTTTCGTGAAGGTATAAATAATCCGATAAATCCACTTCCTTTACTTAATTAGCGTTGAAACTTAACACCTAATTAAAAGCTTGATTGGTTTTGCACTACCTAAATGTAGCGCCGAATTAAGCCATATTGGGGCCCGTAGCAAATTCTACCGAAGGGCCCTTTTGATCTTAAAAACGAACCTTGAAATGATAGCGAGTTAAGACTTTTTAGACTTTTTTATGGCGAAGGTGCCCTGCTGACGAGTAATGCATGTCTGAGTGGGGCCCATTTAAAGAACGGGGCCCACCCCAAAGCGCGAGGCCCACCCCAAAGCGGCCTGCAGTTTTTGTTACTCTTGCTACGGGTCAGATCCAACCACCAATCACCAACCAACCAGTGCCAATCAGTGTATAACTTAGCAATTTCCTTTGTCTTTTAAAAACCAAACTAATGTTTCGCGTCTTACTGCGTGACATCATTAATGTATTAGGATATTCCTACAAATATTTACGAAGCAGTAAATGCAAATATTGTGTTTCATTAAATAAGTACGTGGTACTAAACGAAATAAAATAAATTTAGTTAGGTATCGTAAATGTTATTTTAGGCAGGTAAACCATTTACCTAAGGGGGTTAATGCATCACCTGCATAAAAAAATATATTATAATATTTTTTTATTATATTTTTTTATTTTATATATATTTTTTTTTTTGAGAATGGAAAATCATCGGAGCAAGAGGAAGTAAAACTTATCAGTGTTCCTTCAATTACTTTTTCCAAGAATCCCACAAAAAGTAATCACCATGACCTAATATATAGGCAGCAGTAGTGCCTCATTCTTAGAAATGAAACGTAACGCATTTGAGCCCGTTTTGGTCAGGGCTACGATGACATGTGTACTGGTGTCATAGCATGCATACTAATACTAAACGGTGAAGTGAAGATAGTGAGACCATCGCTGATGAACGTATAAAAATACACTATGCTATCAAATCAGATTTCACGGAGTACCAAAGCGATCCTAATTCCTAAAGTTACTTTGTTACGGCAATTTAATTTGGAGACAAAATAATCTAATTAAAAATTGAACTTGCAACATTTTCTAAGTATTAGGTGTTTAATAAATGTGGTACCGCTGTACTCTAACGTGTTAGAAATATGGAGGTAACTATATGGATATAATATATTTATATCTACCTATATATCATACTGAAATATCAAGATGGGCATCGGTTATTTCCTGTGTATCAAAATTTGTATGATTGTGGTGTGATCGTGGTTGTGTTTTATAAAGAAAAGCACATAAAGACCAGACTAAGTATTTATTTAACTAGCGGCTTGTTCTAAAACTAGATCGTCGACAAGAACAAGCAAAAGAATCAAGCAATCATGGTATTTTATAGGCACATTTAACAATTTATTAATTATAGTTTATCACAATAATATCTATAAATAATTCTGTTTTATATCTTGGGCCATTTCATTATAGTACTTTTATTATATTACGAGTTTTCAAGCGCTAAAATTCGCAGGGCCTAACTTCAGACTCGCCAAGATCCGATGACCGTAGTGTTATATCATCATCATCATCAGCCCTTTTAATGTTCCCACTGCAGGGACACAGGCCTCCTCTCTCTAGGAGAGGGAATGGGCCATAATCCACCACGCGGGCCCACTGCGGATTGGTGGATGTCACATGTCTTCGAATTTTTGGTTCTAGGACATGCCGGTTTCCTCACGATGTTTTCCTTCACCGTTTTGAGAGCAGTGGTGATGAAATAAATTACACAAAGTAATGCACCTGGCTGGGTTTGAACCCGCGACCTACAACTCGTAAGTCGGGGCGTTTACCACTCGGCCACCACTGCTCTCAGTGTAGTGTTATATGTATAAAATAAACTAACAATATTCGTGAAAAATGAAAATTCTTAATTTAATTAAGTCATAAATAATATAGAATCTAACAAAAGCATAGGGGAAACTGAAGTAACAAAATATTTACTGACTGTTGTTTTTCCGCTTTACTTAGTTAAAATAAAAATAAAAACTATTGTTAGATACATCACACCCTAACACAGTCTAGGGTACTTTTCTCAGTACTTGTAGGGAAGCAGATGAATTTAATAGGTCCTCGCAATCATTTGGGACCTTATCAGCTTGGGGCTTAATGAATTAAAATCCTATTTCGTATACCCACACTTACCTACATTACTAATGTGTAATTGTAAAACAATGTCACAAAGGTTCTTTAAACTTGCAACATATTCGTATAATAAGATCTGGCTAAACAGCGAGCACATATATCATTGCTCAAGGTTACACAACGCTGCCAGGGTCGCTTATGTGTCTCGGAAAGCACGTAAAGCCGTCGGCCCCGGCTGTCATGCAAATATCTATGGCACTTGTATCAGGATGTATGAAGTAGGAAAAGCTATTCCAACTCTTCCAAAGTTTAAGCTTTAAATTTTATTATTTACACAAGATCAAAAACGGAATATTGTGTCATGAATTTGGTTGTCTCTTCATCTCTTGCCAAAAACCTCAACGATTGCCTACATCTTCCAGGCCCCCTATTTAAAAGAATGGGGATAGAGTTGGAAACAACTCTCATATGATCCAAGGCTGGATCGTATACAAAACTAACAAAAAAAGGTTAAGTATCGTAAGATAACGGCAGAAGGTTAAAGAGTTTTTTTTATGGTAGGTAAAAATCATCGAATGACGAGTCCCGCTCTTGGGCGGAGCGGAAAACAAATGTCAGACTCTTACTGACTAAACAACCTACCCCGTTCCTACATCGCCATACATACCAGGGCCAGAGCCTTCCTTTCAGACGCAAACCCTTGGCCCAAATTGGCTTCGACCCTTCTGCAGGGTCCCTACGGAAGGTTAAAGAGTTTATTTTATTAGGTTATAAAAATTTATTAACTCGTAAATCAGCCACTTTAAATGAGTTTGCATTAATAACTAGTACCTAAAGCTAGTATCTATATATTTATTATTATTTACTTGGTATTACTTACAAGTGCTTAGCAATTACAATTTTGTGTTTATACAGATACCTAAAAAAGTCTACAAATTACCATACAAATGTTTTCTGAGAACACCAAATCTAATCAATATACCTATAGCTAGTATTTTAAGTGCACCTTGGCTAACTAACATGTTAAATTTAAATGCTTTAAGTGTAATAATTTCAAGTTAATTAAAATGTAAGATTTAAGTCAGGAATTAGATCATATCTTGGTACGAATAACTATAGTATCTATATCCGTCTCAATATGTCCAAAATTTCCAAAAAGGTCATATCGTAGATTTAATCATAATTTATATAGTATAAACTTCCTCTATAGACACCATTATGGCTTTAGGTTATTTAGTAATACTTACTTTTTTAGTAACAATTGACCTTATCCTCTAAAAAACGAATGCCATAAATGTAGTCTAATTATTTTTGTTGGTTTTAAAAAGCTGATCCTGTTAGTTACAACGTTTTATAACTAAAACTTCAAGAACTGAGTAATAGGCACGCCAGAATCACTGTCATGTGGTATATCCTCTTTTGGAAGAGTGGCTGGACATCAATTTTCTTCATCATTTAGAATTTTCTAATTAAATTATTCTTAATATTATAAATTAAGTAAAAAGGTACATGTATATACATAGTATCACTACTCGACACTAGATGTCGTTAAGTGTCACAATACTCAATAGTAGTGTTATTGTAATGCAAAAATTGTACGTTTACTTATAACGCACGCACGCACGCACTTTGCGACAAGTCTAGAATATAGTTAAGGGCAAAAAATATAACTATTTTGGCCCTTGAATCATACTGAAAAAATCATTTTGGCCTTAGCTTTGTAAGTCTTAGGGCTTCAAAAATTTTGGATAGGGTTTGAATGATGGTAAGGTAAATCATCCAATCACAAATACCACCCTTGGGCGGAGCGGGAAATAGTGTCAGACTTTTACTTTGACGGACTAAACGATGCACCCCGTTCCTTCTTTGCCTGGTGTTTCGCTTTCGCATCAACCCATGGCCTCAGGAGCCCTTCGGCCATGCTGGGCCCCTACAGTTTGTTAACAAATGTTTGAGACGCGCGGGAACAGTGCGCGCCATCGACGACTTGGGCTCGGTCCAGATGAGCGAACAGCGAGTTACCCATTGCTCGCCCTTTGCAAGCCCGCGCTTACGTTCTCATGAATAGATAGATATTATTTTGATTAGCTAAATTACCAAAAAGTTGTAGTTTAAAATATAATTCCAGTAATCTACCAAACAGCCTATTTTCCTTTTTTTAAATTGAAACGCCTGCAAACAGCATTAGGTTATTCTACATGCCAATATACGAGTAGGTATTAAATAAAAGGACTGTAGAGTTACTGAAACCAACCGAGTTTTGACCGACTTCAATATAATTAAGTAGGTATTATTTATTAATAATACAACATCTTTTTGGGAAACTTTATTTGGAAAGTAAAAAAATAACTTTTTTCTGTCTGAGTGGAGCAAGAGTGTACCTATCAGACTGTAAAGACTTATAACTTACTTTCGTTTATTCAAGTGTTATTTGAGTTCCATGACCACAGCAACTCTTTTGAACATTAGGATAATACCCTAATGTTCTGTATGTGTGATCTGTGTAATGTGCTTTCTCTTGGTTTCTACGGGTCTGCTGACATCTCTTTGAGACACAAGTGGAACACAACGCGCTATAACGTCAAAAGCATAAGTTCTGTTTTGTAGCAAATGATTGCTATTTCTTTTTTTGAAGGCGTACCTTGCGCCTAAGTGATTGTGCTGACTATGACGTCGCGCGTCGGTTGTGACTTCGTTAGTTCTTATTCTGTCAGGCGCTTACGGTTTTATAAGAAGACTTTTTATTTCTATGTAAGTAAGACTTTTTATTTGGTTTTCCAAAAAGAATTTCGACAGTGACACTATCGTTTTAAATGGAATTCAGTAACAGTATAAATACTGAATTTACAATAAAAAGCAGTTTGCATTGTTCGTGTTTTACATTTGGTTAAGGGCGCCTCCGAATTAGTCGCAAAGTGCCGCATGCTACGACAAGTCATGATTGTTATTTTTTTTTAAAAAGGCCTTGCGCCTGAGTGATTATGCGGACTATGACGTCGCGCGTCAGTTGTGACTTCGTGAGTTCTTATTCTGTCAGGCGCTTACGATTTGAAACATTTTCAATGTAAGACTTTTTATTTGGTTTTCGAAAAAGAATTTCCATACTTACACTATCGTTTTTCAATGAAATTCAGTCATTGTATAAATACTGGATGCACAATAAAAAGCAGTTTACATTTTCGTGTTCCACATTTGGTTAAGAGCGCCTCCGAATTAGTCGCAAAGTGCCGCGTGCTACGACAAATCCAGTAGGCACTTTAAAAAAAATTAAATCATTTTTCTTGTGAGTAAGATATGAACTTCTCCACAGAGTAAAGACAAGGACACAACTTAATTATAATCTACTAAAACTGGTCCAGTACTCCTATATACTTGGAGTTAAGAGATTATTTAGGCAAACTTGCAAATTACTTACAGCTACAATTTTTAACACTACAAACCCGGTAAACTACATACATATGTACATATAGGTATGCAAACGACCTCAAAGTTTCTCACAGGTAACCATAACTCAATGCTATTAAAGTATTCCCAGTGAGTTATGTTACGTTACGACCTTCATTAAGTAAGCTAGATTATTTAGTGCGCTTACTTTGTATGTAGGTCGAGTTCCTTGACTACAAGTCTCAGCAATGAGCTGCTGAATAATGCTAAAGTGTGACTAAATGAGTATATTTATACATAGGTAATTATTTTGATCAGAGATTGATTGATTGATTGAGAGCAGTGGTGGCCGAGTGGTAACGGCCCCGACTTACGAGTCGTAGGTCGCGGGTTCAAACCCAGCCAGGCGCATTACTTTGTGTAATTTATTTCATCACCACTGCTCTCAAAACGGTGAAGGAAAACATCGTGAGGAAACCAAAAATTCGAAGACATGTGACATCCACCAATCCGCATTGGGCCCGCGTGGTGGATTATGGCCCATTCCCTCTCCTAGAGAGAGGAGGCCTGTGTCCCTGCAGTGGGAACATTAAAAGGCTGATGATGATGATGATGAATTATTTTGATATCTGAGAGCATAATTCATAAGGTCGTAAAGCAAAATGTGTATTTTTAGGATAGTTAATTTTCTTATTTGAAAAGTATTCCTGAATTACTTTTGACCAATGTTTTTTGCGTCAGAAATCAGTAATCAGTTTAAGAGATGTAAAAAGAAATAATACATAATTTTTATAATAAAATATTACTTACTTAAAAAATGTATTACGACTTTCCGATTTGATTTAAGGATTATTGATATTTAATTTTTTCACTCATAGGTAAACTAATTGCATTAATAATAATTAATGGAGTAACATCATAAATAAGACCACTGCCTTACTACGACGCGAGTAGCACCAAGTCAAAATAAATAGCTTTACTGTTGAGAATCTTTGCTATGCGTTTTTTAAAAGGTAAAAGTTATGATCGAGCGCTTGTAACTGCCTTAAAATTAACAATACATGAAATAACTCATCAGTTTTGTTTAAATATTGACCAATTATATCCATGCATTCCAGATTTCCAGAAAATAAATATAGGTTAAAAAGTGATTTTTCATTGTTGCTTTATAAATTTACTATATAAGTATGTGACGTAGTTTATCGCACACTAAATCTCTCATTATCATTATCTTTATTCTTAGGTTATGATTTAAATGTGTACTGGTCAAATAAAATGCGCCAAACAAAGATATATAAAGTACAACATTGATAAAACAAATTGATAAAATACTTCAAGAAAAGCACTTATTTAAATATATGTGTATGTTACTGAACTTTTGTTAATTAATTAAATTGGAAAACCTATTAATATTATTATTGTTGTTGAGAAGATCATTTAATTATGCACTACCACTATTCTTCGCAGTAAGAGATCCCGTGGGTGTAATAATACCGGGTAGTCGGTTGGCTATAAGCTTGAGAAATTCAGTAAAGCTAATATTCCATCTGCATAAAGATAAATAGTGACGCGAAATGCACTGTTTCTATAGCGATATCGTAGAAAAGAATAGAAAGCGCAATCTGTTACGAGAATAATCGGGGGATAGGTTTTTTTTTATGGTGTGCAAAAAACAGCCAGTGACAACTCCTGTCTTTGGGTGGAGCGGAAGATAGCGTCAGACTGCGTCTTATTTCCAGGCTCTTAGTTTTACGCTTTCACATACTTCAGGCTTCGACCCTACAGCATTTTTGTAATTGCGCGATGCAGAATTTTGAAGTTTAGTCCTTATGTTGCGCCATAGATGTCGCTATATGTTTTATATATACTTAGTATAAAAGTTTTCGACTTAAAAGAGCTAAAACACAAAAGAGCAAACGGCGTATAATAAGCTAAGTTTAGTTTTTTTTTTATGGTGGGCAAAAAACATCCAATGACGAATCCCGCTCTTGGGCGGAACGGGAAACAGTGTCAGCTTATAACTGGCTAAACACTTCACCCCGTTTCTTCTTTGCCTTTCTCACTGGGGCCAAGCCTTCCTTTCAGAAAGAAACCCTAGGCCTGGGCTTCGACCCTTTTGCAGAGTCCCTACAGCTAACTTTAATGTTGGAATTCAGCTACATTCGTCTCCTCTTGGAAAACGTTGGTGTTTTAACAATTGTAGTTAGTTATTGATTATTATATTAAGGAAGTGCATAACATATAATAAAGGTGAACTGGCGGTGAGGTAAAGGCAACTAATTAGTTTCCTAGTTACTCTCGAGACATATTAAATGGCTCATGGGTAAACTTGTACCGCGCGAAAAGGTCGAACGACGTAATCGCGATCGAACTTATTATGTATGTTTTTTTCTGTAGGCGTTACATCACATTTCTTTTAACATATATAAATATTATTATTGACCGGTGTCGGTAGACCAATGTGAACCTAAATAAAGAAAATGTTGTCATAGTTTAAACTAGAGTTCCTTTACATTTTTTTGATTATAGATAGCTTAGTGTTTGACCTTTATCCCTCCTAAAGGCAAGTGATAATGCGGCCGATGGCAAACGCGCTTTCCAAAATGTAACTATTCAACTCACTCTTGTAACTTAAAGACCTCTATGTTATAGCTATTAGGAAATAGAGACTCCAGCAGGTAATTTCATTTACACTCCTTAGCTGTACGCGTTTATTAAGGGTTTATTTTCAAAACGCTTTGTATGCATATGGGTTGTGCACAATGTTGTTGCTATCCTGTTCTTTTCTTCTGGGTAGCAGGTTTATCTCCTTTCTTTCTATATTTCGAAAACAAGTTCTTCTTCCTTCCAATCCTGGTGGAATCTACCCACTTTTCTGGTTCGCTTTGCCATTTCCTTCGTGCTCTGTCACGATCCCATCTCACTGTCTCATTGCATCACCAACTGCACTACTCACAGTTTTTCTGGCCACAGATATGTCCTACTATTACCCATAAAAATTCGCAGCCTTTTAAACCACATCAGCTATCCTACCATGGGTTGTGTGAAAATGAACCCCAGAACCCAGGAACGAAGGCAAAGAAGGAACAGCAGTTTTTTTTTTATGGAAGGTAATTATAATCCAAAGATGAATCCCGCTCTTGGGCGAAGCGGGTTTTTGGCAGTAAAATCTGACATTATCACCTGCTCCACCCAAGACCGGAAGATATATTTAAATGATTTTCTCAACTATAAAAATATCAGCTATCATAATTTTAATGCGCAACATCGTATTTAGAACTAGATCCGTTACCACTTAGGTGCTCCATTACTCGTAGACAAACCTTGAGTTTAAGAGTTCTAAATATTAGCCGAACACTCTTTACGCCATAGGTCAAGACGGTATAAATACTTATGTCTATAAGCTTTCGTTTTAGAGCATGCTGGAGTGTTAATTAAAAATAGAGAAAAAAATATAATGCAATAACGGGTTACTTTAAACTCTGATACCTTCGGATTGACTTTGAATTATAACTTCAAGTAAAGTTTAATTATTTTTTCGCAATTAGTAGGTTTCTTGGTGTATTTTATTTTTACCTGTAATATTATAATAAAGCAATTAAAAGAAACAGCAATTTCTTAGGCAAAAACCTATTTAATAAATATCGAAATATGACTCCAAACATTTTAGTACAATTCATGTAGCAACGAAATGCTACGGGGTGTAACTGCACTAGGATAATGTGCTACGAACACACCCCGTCTGTAGCGCGTAGCACGTAGCCCGTAGGCGGCGGCGTAGCCTAATCCTTGTCTTATGCAATTGGGTATTTTACTTTCCTGTGTTTACTTTTTTTTTAATATTTTATATATTTGCTATAGTAAATAACAAAAAATATATATATTAATCTAAAAACAATTCAAAATTAGTTATTAAATGAAACAGCTGTTACTGATTTGAGGGAGAGTGGGGGCTTGGTGGGATTATCTCGATATCTTTTTTGAGCACATGTAACCTAACGACAGTGACGTCATTATGTGTATCCTTATACTGTTGTTTAACAGTTTCCCCTTCCATTAAATCTTATAGGTTTCACTTGATTTTCAACTTGATTACTGAACGGCTTTGAAAATTTCCTTCTATTTGCGATTTTCAGCGAAGGTACTTTTGACACTTAACAATAAATAAATTTATTCATCTACCCAATTATATCAAGAACAAAGTCAGCTACTGATTTTCCTGATTAGTTTTTATTATTTTATTTATATATTTTTTAATATACTAATGGTTTCCGATGACCTTGCTCTCGTGGTATAATTAATATATATTTTTTTATAATATGTTCTAGTTAACAAATATTTTAAAATGCGTTGAATATGTGTCTATATGTAAATTAAATGCAATAATTATACATTTATTTTCAGACCACAATGAATCGATAATAATAATGTTAGTAAAAACTTAAAGCATATGTTAGTGTTTCTAAAAATATAATAATTTAATGTAAAAGAGTCTTTTCTTTATATTTCAGGGATATAGCAGTTTCCATACGTGAATCATTTTTAGGACATTCGTAATCCGACCAGTACTCTTAAAATATACCTCCTACAAACCAATTGGAGTGAAGCCAAAGGTACAGCTAGTATTATTATAATTGGAACGTACAATAATAATTTCACAACGACATAATTGAATAATTATCATATTGAAACAGATCTTAATCAAGTTTTTATTAATTTTATGTGTAATACCGATATTGCTAATGTATCGTAATGTAGTTTGACGCTAAGTAATCAAAGTTGATAATCACTGAAGTAATCTTCTGTTTTCCAACACTTCTTCAACAAATAATCTATATTGGTCAAGGTACAGTTATGCAATTCGATTTCATTTTAATTTACTTATTATAACAAAATACATGCGAAGAGAAACTGAAGCTGAATGACCTCTAACTTATTTGCATTGCTGTCATACTAACCTAGTAAATATTGATTCTTCCAAATAGATTTAGTGCATCTTTTACGATAGTAATATTGTAGGATTTTCATTTCATTATCATCTTCCTGACCTAAGTTTGTTTTAGTGTTTCTTCTCAGGGTAGTCAGCTAGGAAACACCGGGCTCATCTAGTTTCAATGGCCAAAAAAAAATTGACTTGTAAAAGAGTTTGTAAGAACCTATTTACAAACTAAAAATGATTTATCATTTACCTTGTCCCATTATATTTGGGGTCGGTGCAATATGTTTTTACTTCCATTCTGCCCTGTCACCCATCACGCTATCACTGACTCGTCTTTCTTTTATATCACTTCTCACATAATCCATCCATCTAGGATTCTTATGATGGTTATAAAATAAAAAAGCCTTTTATGTCATATAATATGTAACAATATATTAAAATGTGGTAAGTTTAAATAAAATAACTACAGAAGATTGCTCACATTACATTTACTTTAAATTATTAAAATGTTTCTATCTTGTGCTTTTTGAACCTTTCAACTACCGTAATTACAGACACAATTGAAAGGCAATAGGTATGTCACATCTTACGCATTGTAACACCTTAGTAATTTTGATCTCCTAATATACCAAAATGTATTTATGGTGTACCTACAATGGAGAGTATATCTATCTATCTGTCTATCCATCTATCTATCTATCTATGTGGACACCGGTGTCCTCTTGGGGTTTCATGAATTAATCATTGACATTAAATAATAATTAATAAGTCAATAATTAACATTAGCAATTGGTAATTAGCTAATAATAATAATTGCTCATTAATAATAGTAATAATTGATAATCATCATAGTAACTGATAGCTAATTTCAAATAGTAATATCTAACAACTAACAATTATTGATATTTTTTCTTAATAACTTATATTTAAATATATATTATTTTGCTGTTATTCTCTTTATGACTATTTCTTTCTTTATTAATTAAGTAGTTGAGGACATCTAGTTTAACTGTACCTTCTGAAAAGCTAAAACATCTCTCCGGTGTATTTTGTATTAAATAAATTTTATTTTTAGCAGCTTTAGTACTTATAGGCTGCTTTCGCTGTTTGCTTTCTGCTGTGATGAAATAGAGAGATTTCTTTCCTGTTATCTGCTATCTGCGGATGCTGACATCTTTTTGATTTATAACTATTTAGGGTTCCGTAGTCAAAAAGGAACCCTTATAATTTCGCCATGTCTGTCTGTCTGTCTAGAAAGTTTTGTATCAATATGTATATCAACCATGCCGACAAAGTGCACAAACAAAAAGTGGTAAAAAATATTTTAATAGGGTACCTCCCCTACACGTAAAATGAAAAGTGATTTTTTTTTTTCATTTCTACCTTAACATGTGATATATTGTTGGAAAGGTATTTAAAAATGATTAAGGGTCTCAAAATATTTTTTGACAATGTAAATATTTTCGGAAATAATCGCTCCAAAAGTAAAAAATGAGGCGCCCCCCCCCCCCTCTAACTTTTGAACCATACGTTTAGAAAATATGAAAAAAATCTCAAAAGTAGAAGTTTAAGTAAACTTTTTAGGAAAATTATTTTGAACTTGATGGGTTCATTTTTGAAAAATTAAAAAAAAAACGTTCTGAATTAATTTTCTAATTTAACCGTACTTGCAAGCATTTTTTTTAACTTTTTTATATATTTCATTATCCTGAGCAAATAAAAATACAAAAAGAAAAATATCGGTTCACGCAATCCAAAATTACCACCGGTTACAGCGCCATCTCTCGGGAAATTGGGTTACTAATTTTACATGGGCTACTGGGTTCTGTTACATTATGAGAAATTTGTAGCGGACGGGAAACTACGGAACCCTACACTGAGCGTGAATCGAACGGAACCCGACACGCTTTTGGCCGATTTATTTTTCGTAAAATTGAACGAAAACTTGTAATTGTCATTGGTAAAAAATCGACACAATCCACTCAGAACTAACTAGATCTCTAATTTAAATAGCAAATAAATGTAACATATGTTAATAAGATTGTAACATAATGTGTACATGATAACTTTATAAGTACACCTCGACGCTAACTATCCTATTTGGGAATATGTTACAAGTGTATTGATCACCGCGACATTAGTACTCACTAATAACACCAAATGTATATGTTTACACCGAAATTGGTCACGTATATTCACAGTTCATTCTTTTAGTCACGGTCACTTGGTCATACATCATAATTATCTACTAGGTATGCCGTTTAGAAAGATAATAGACTAGGATAGCCGCTTGCTTGAGATTTCGTAGAGACGACATTATAATTTCAAAATATTCTCAGTTTGACTTGATTTAATGTTTTTGGAGTTAAAGCGCATTAAAACGAGTTTTTGAAATAAAATATGGCTTTATTAAATGTCACATAATAATTTAATAATTTACTTACAATATTAGGCTTATAAACAAAATCTTATAGGCTATGACTTATTATCTACCAAAGACCTTATACTTAAGTATAAGGTCTTTGTTATCTACACTCTTGTGTCTCTTATCTCTAAACAGTGTTGCCAAACCCGTGGGATAATATGGATTTCTATACTGATATGTTTCTTGCACTGGTTCCGCCTCAACCGTTTCCTCTTCTTCCTCTTCATCAAGGGATATTTCAGGAACAACGTCAGATGTCATATCAGTAAATCCATTGAATACAACACGTAGCAAATTAGCCATCGTGTAGCTTTCAAACTTTTTCAGCAGATTCATTTTAAACTGGTATAAAATATTTTTCAATATACTGAAGCCATTGGTTATGGTTTCTTCAATAATTTCTCTGATTTGGTTTTTGATTAATAGTAACACTGTGTTCAGTTCTCTTTTGTGTAGGTTTGAGTGTTCTATTACATCCAAGTCGAGGCCCAAGTCTTTATTAGCTTCTTGCAGAGTTTTCAGCTTTTTTGATGACGTTTGATCTGTGTACACCATCTGAACGCACAGGGCAAACGCCACAAGAAAATAGATTCGGCGGAGCATCTGAAAATAAATAAAGTCTTTTATATTTCCTGCGTTCAAAGGATTAAAAGTAATGAAGAATACGAGTAAAACATCAAAGGCTCTGTGGTTTTAAAAAGTAACTACAAAAAACATGTGTAATTTTCTGTATGATCACTTAAAAAAAAATCGCTTGAATCCTGCGACGCAACGCCAAATGAAATCTTTGAAGTTTCCGTTCCAAATGCAAGCAAAAATGAACTTGTCATTGGTCAGGCGGAAGTATCTTTGATGGTACATTCAGGTAATGATTTCAATCGAAAAGCCAATAAAACATTAAAAGATAATGCAAACAAAGGAAACTGAAAAAAAATGAGTAATCAAAATATCTCTGAAGGTGTATACGGATATAAGTATAAGATTAAAAGTCAATCGTAAATTACCATGGTCAAGGAAACAAGAATTGTCTGAATTTAACCACAAACAAGGAAAGTTATACACTTGTAGAAAACATTCTTCTGCGTACAAAACAAAACACGGACCTTAAAAATATTTACAAAATAATCAAATAACATACTTACTCGTACTTTTACCGCTCCGAGTGTGTCTTGAATTTGGATAAGTTATTCGATCGTACCTTCTTTATCGTGTAATAATAGAGAAAATTAGTTACGGCTTATATATAAGTCTTCAAATAAAACACTAATTCCTAATGTCCCTTCATTTAATTATGATAATTAACCATTATCCGAGCACATTACGTAATTATGAGTGTTAACTTGAACTGAGTCACTTCAGTTATTATAGCATAATTTGCTACACTAATTAATTGTTCGTAAAACGTAATGCGTTCTCTAGGACACAGGCATCTGACTTCTTTACCATGTCGGAGATGTTTATCAGCTGGGTAGATTAACTCAGAAACTCCCAAGATGATATGCTTTGTAAGCATCACTAGATTAACACCTGAAGACCGTACACATTATTTGTTTTAAAATTAAAACATTAAATGTTTTATTGTTCCCCATAAATCGTGAAGGTTAATAAAAAATGCGCAGGTTTCGTGCATTTTTTATGTAACCGCAGAATTTGGTGTTGTACTCTCATGAATTCTTTATGATTACAAACCTTGATATATAAGTCAACGTTAGATTTCTTTCTTTAGCGAATTGTTTACTATTATTGTCTACTGCTGATCTTAAGGTTACTGGTATAGCCTGAAAAATCTAAGTGACAGTAGGCACGGTATATTGTAGCCAAAATAAGAGATCGGTGGAGCCTAAAGGTTCTGGAGGTGCGACTGTGTACCGGCAGTGTTTGAAGGTCTTTCACAAGGTGGACCGATGACCCGGTGAGGGTCACGTGAATCTGATGACTGCGAAACGCACAGGACCGGTCGTTGTGCTTATACTTGGGAGGCTCATATGTCCAGTAGTTACAGGGAGCTTTGAATGGCTTGTTTTTGTACTTGATGACCCTTGTAATCAAATCCGAATAGGTAATCCTATCTTCTTCTTCTATTATATTCTATATATATATATAACCTACCTACCAACCGCCTAACCACGTACAAGTCATTAAAGGTGCAGGTAATCCTATAACGGTACAGTTCGAATTGTACATTTGTTTGTAGTTTACTAATAGAACGCTAGTTTATTTTGCCTACTTTAATAGCTAGTTTTGGCTAGTTTATTTTCATGTCGGAAAGTTCACGACAGTTATGACAAAGAAATAACCAAAACATACAAAATTGTATACCGCAACAGTATTACTGAAAATCACATGTACTCTTCAATATAAACTAACTATCGTGACGATTTATCGTGGCATCAACCATTAGATTGATCCCACGATAAATCTATTTAATTTAGGATACTGAGTATCAGTATCAAGTGGCCAATCTAAATCAATATCTAATAATCAATAAAAAAACAGACACTGTAAACAAATCTTTATCCACAATCAATACTTTCGACGTGCACAAGATTGCATAGTTTCTTACTCTGTTAGATTATTAATTAATGTGCGAGACAGAACTCTATACATTTATACTACATTAGAATTGGGGTTAAAGTACTCATGAAGATAAACAATTGTGATCAGACGTCTTGGGTTCGAGACTAAATGAAGTTCCATTGGCCTTATGTCGAAAATCCAAAATGTTTTGGTTTAATCGAGGGACACTTATAACCAGGTAGTTTTGATATCCCACACATTTTGGACTTCATATTCGACTTAAAAAAATTACTGGGTTATTAATTCAGTTATATATATTTTTTAATGTTTGTTACCTGGTTTCGATTATTTATCTCGATCGATTGTGATGAATCGGGGAAAAAACTTTTAATCGAAAAAGATATACTTCAAAATACATTTTGATTGAGAAATTAAAGGAACTACTAAATTATTATAAGCACTTCTACAATGGTTTAGGTATTTTCGTTTCAGTCGGTTAGACAACACGGATATAGAGCGTAGACTAAAGAGAACTAAACCCTTTGAGTTAGTGTAGTGTATAAGTTAGTTTATAATAGTGATATGCATATGACACATGAACAAAGTGTTTTTACAAATATGAGACTCTAAGAACGTGTTGAGGACTATATAAGTGCTAAAGAACGCTATTCTTAATTTTAACAAAACCTCTATTGTTTAATAATAAGTTAGAGTTAAATTACTTATTAGTCTCTTAGGCTTAATTGTAATCAGTTATTAAGAAATTTGTTCTTAATAATAAGCGAAAAAAAATTCAGTCGGTTGTATTTTATGTAAAAAGTTTTTTTTGATAATCGCTATCGCTTACGGAATTTCGCTTTATCTGCGCCCTCTTTATCCAGTATCCCAAATACTAGTACCTACTACAAAAATCAGCATAGATTACGCTGGCCTACATTGGGAAAGTATACGATACATTTTTTTTTTTACTAATTCGTAAGTTGATAAGTAAGTAATTTACAAGTTTAAGTTTTTGCTAAACATTGAACTTGATAATGTTGATCTGTCTATATTATTTACTATGGCTTCCAAAGTTAAAAACATTTCGCCTTAGTGATGAACATTTTAAGTGTTAAAAGTGAAAGTATTTTCCAATAGAGGTGCTTTACAATAAAAGAGGTTTTTATCCAAGCCTAGATACTATTTTATACAAAAAATATATAACACCAGCAGCAATCAGTGTGCATCAGGTTTGAGAAATTAGGGATTATGGCTGCATAATTTTTTAAGATGTTACGGAAGCGGAATATAATTACTGATGATTTGATTTAAAAAACGCAACAATTTTTGATAATTTTTGAAAAACTACTTTTCTTTTTTGCTTTATAGGAAAATTAAATTAAATAATTATATATTAATTATTATCATATTCAATACGTTTAAACAGATAATAAATAAACTACTTTACATAAAGAATACTTTTATAAAGTCAAAGTTTGTAGACCAGTGCTATTATCGACCTTGTTACGTATTGGCTGGCGATTAAAAACTGCTTTTTTTTATTTGAAATAAACTATTGCTTGACTGCAATCCCACCTAATGTTAAGCAGTGATGCAATCGTTGATGGTGATGCGCATTAGTTTGTTAAAAGCCTATGTCACTCTAGCTTTCATCATCATCAGCCTTTTTAATTCCCACTGTTGGGACACAGGCCTCCTCTCTAGGAGAGGGAACGGGCCATAATCCACCACGCGGGCCCAGTTCCGTTCAGTTCAGCTCGGATTGGTGGATGTCATATGTTTTCGAATTTTTGGTTCTAAGACATGCCGGTTGCCTCACGATGTTTTCCTTCACCGTTTTGATAGCAGTGGTGATGAAATAAATTACACAAAGTAATGCGCCTAGCTGGGTTTGAACCCGCGACCTACAACTCGTAAGTCGGGGCCTTTACTACTCGGCACCCACTGCTCCAGTCGAACATGAACTCTAGCTTTGAAGGCACCCAAATTATAATCGGGTGGAAAGACCTTGGTGTTAGAGAGGCAATAGACAACCTAGGCAACTGTGTTTTATCTATGGTGTAATCACAGTCAATGCCCTTGTCATTGGATGATCCTCACCAAAAAAAGTTAATGCCCGATAGGGAAACTGGTTCTTGTGTATTTATCTATTGTAATTTATTGTGCGTCTGTTTGGGTGGGACAAACGTGTTTTCTTTCCTTCTATTTATTTCTGCCAAAATTAATTTTCCACATTTTATAAAAAAAATTGCGTGTCTATCGGCCTGGCAACTGTCCTTGACCTTCAGACGGGCCCACTATTGCTAATGTTTGTCAGTGTGGCGGGATCGTCTAAAAGAATGCCGGTTTACTAACAAAAGTCGGTTTTCTAACAAAAAAATAGTACATTGTTATACGAGGGATGAAAGAAAGTTATTTAGTCCCGAGAAATTTCTTGGCGACCGAGCGAGAGCGAGGTCGCTAATAGTTCGAGGGACTAAATAACTTTTGAACCCGAGGAAAACCTTGTGCTTTTCATTACGAATACGAGGAAAATAAAAATAATAAAAACCTGAGTCGTCGTCAAAGGTATGTTTTTAGGTAGGTATATTTCTTTTAATTTAGGCGGTAAGCGGTTTTCTCCTCTTAAGAATCTTGCGTTAAAATTATAACTGAAGCTGATGAACTTATCGTGTTAATAAAAATTTCTTGTAACAGAGATTTAGCAAAATGTAAACAAGACTATACACCTCGAAAAAAAAAGGAAGATCAAATCGGCCACAGATTATAGAGAATCTACCATTTACCAGCCAAATCTTTTTTTCAGTGTTCGGCTCCGTGGCTTTTCAGTCAATATTTTTCATTTTGTCATTGTAAAAATGAGTCTGGTCAATATTTTTCTCAAATATATATTAGTTTGAATGAAATAATTGAAAGTAAATTAAAATAAAGTCATTAAAAAAAGTATTCTTAAATTATTTCTATCTCTATGTCATTTTAATTCGGTATAAAGTTTCGGGTCACGGTTCAATAGAAATGTCAAAATAGAACTAGTTTTTTTTAATATTTGCTGTCTAAATATTAAAAAAACATCTGTCAGTTGTAAAGTAAAACTCCCTAGGGAGTAAAAGTACTTCTTCCAACCCTGTCCGCAGGCAACTTTACACCTACTTTCAGAGTATGAGTAATGAAAAAAACTTTAATCTTATCAGGTAATCCTTCTTTATTTTCAAAATTCTAATGAGTGATTATGTCTTATTTGTCTAATGTGCCATTCATTTTGCACCCTATACAGACATACAATCTGCCGGTAAATGATGCTTTGAATATTTATCATGTTTTTTTATGGTAGTTAAAAATCATCCAATGCCAAATCCCGCCCTCGGGCAGAGCGAGAAATACTGTCAAACTTTTACAGACTAAACAACTCACCCCGTTCCTAAGTTGCCTTTATTAGGCAAAGATTTACTTTCAAATACGAACCCACGTCCCCAGTTGGCTTCGACCCTTCTGCAGGATCCCTATGGCAACTTATCATTTTCAACTTTCTTTACGATATTTGCATTCACGGTCAACTCCAAAAGTTTTCAAGATACAAGTACAACAGTTGTACATGTGTAAGAACTTTTACAATTAATTTGAACTCTGAACTATACGCTGTACTGTACCTTCAACCACTAAGCCAATACGTAATCAAATATGTTCTACGATCTAGATTGTTGTTTGCTGGTATAAAATTAATAAGAGCACAAACATGATACGCTTCAACGATCTATTACAGTCTATCTCGTTTCAGGCATCAATTAAAACGTACGTAATAAACGCATGATTACAACAAACAGAAATATAGGGTATTTGTGTTTGTTTACACACAAACACTGGGCTCTTCTGATACTATTATTCGAAGCTTAATAAGATAATCCATGTGTGTGATTTATACGTAGGTCGGCAATGAGATCGGCGTGCGCGCCGGTCGCGCGGCGGCTGTGCGCCGACCACTGTTCAGTCTGATAATGTATCAGGTCGTAGCGAGCCGGCTACATGAACGCTAAACAAACCATTTTCACGAGTTTTCGTAACTGTAATTTTATCATTTTTATTCAAGTCCTAATTCAATAAATTAATTAATGACACAATAAAGATATTCGTTCTAAAGACTGGTGAAAGGAAGTGCTCACCATATATGGGCGACGTAAATAAAGTTAATACATTTCCAGACATTATGAGAAAGTGTTTCAAGATGGGTCTGTTCAAGAGTGAGTACCTATTCAATTAATGTACCTATTGTTTATTTTGTGTTTACTTCAATTGCGTTTATCTATAAGGCCTTCAAAGGAAATTGACTTTATTGGAGACATGCATCGCCATATACCGACATAAATGTTTCAATATTTCAAACAATCCATATATTTCATAACCAGAATGAATCGATCTAGCATGAATGATTTTTGCCCATTAAAATATTTTATTCCGATTTAACCGGATTTCTACTAATTTAAAAACCGATAACCAGCATTCTAAGCCATTCGATTCGAACCTATATTATATTTAACCGTACAGAAATATAATTAAGGCATGAAATTAGCGTAATCAAAACGATAACAAACAATAAATATAATCAATGGGATTAAGGAAGCATTAGAATCGTTAATTTATTTCGCATAATAATTTAATAATTGCAGGGGAAGTCTGAGATACTCTCGTGGTCGAAGTCAAAGAAGTGTCAATGGAATAGAAAAGAATATTGTATACAAAACTACACACATATCGTGCGTTTGCAATTATATATCTTTCCATTAATGACATAATTGTCTCATCTTTCTTTTCATTAATAATAATTGACAGACCTTAGCTTTTACAGACATATAAACAAACAGTTTTGCCCCTTAATAAAATCAAGCGCCACATATTTAAACTACGTAAGTTTCTGTGAAAAATATGCAAAAAATATACATTACATATGTGATATAAAAAAATATAGTCTAATACTCAAGATAAGTTTAAGTATTCTTAGTTGAATGGCCGCATTTAATAAATACAACAAAAAAAAACCGATGGAGTTTATTTAATGTTACTTTATTAATAGTATAAACTAGCGGCCTTGTTTTAATTCTGGTGCAAGTTTCTCATCTTTTATCAAAACAATATAAAACAATATGATGCCTATTATATATTTTATGGTTACCTTGGAAACATAAGTGGAGAATTAGTCTTTATCTCGCCTCCCCGATCCCCTGTTCGTTGCTTGTTACCGAAACATAAATCCTTCCGGCACAAATTTGTCGCTAATTTGTCCTGTTTGCTGCTTTTAGGGGTTTTAACCTTGTTAGGCAAATTCCCTCTCCTAGAAAAGACGCCTGTGTCCCAGCAGTGGGAACATTAAAAAGGCTGATGATGATGAGGCGAAATCCACATGAACATTATCCATTTAAGTTACTAAGTAGAAATCGTTGAGCCATGTTATTTAGTGTCGCAGGCAAAACCAGAGTAATGAATTGTTAAATAAATTGACTTGTATTGTATGTAGGTACGTCTGCATCCAAATCGAAATCAAAATTCTTTGGTAGATGAATAAAATAGTTATAGCATAGCAAACTGACGAAAGCCCAGTCCAGAACCGAAAAATATCGTAAATTTACTGTAAAAAAAATCATTGAAAAGCGTTAGCTGTTTGTACCTAATTGGCTGAACTAATATGCCACAGTCAGGCCATATCAAATATTAAAATATTTTGATGCGACAATAAGAATAAATTTAATAGGATAGTCAGGATCATACAATTATTTTTATTTTTGTTTATTTTGCATATTATATTTAATTGCATAATCACAGATTATTGACCTCCGGTACCCAAGCTAAGAGTTAACTTGTGTTATAGGTGCCAGGGGTCACTTCATTTATTACGTACATTTCCTATTAAAGTTAAGTACCTGTTTGGTACAAAATATTAAAAAAACAACTAACCGAGACTATGAATATTCAAAACACAACTTTTATTCTCTAACATCTGCATGAAATGACCACAACGGTACACTTCACGGTATCAATATAATTATTACAATTTATTTGTCTGACAGTACAGCGTTTGTTTTGAAAGTGATGTTATCAAATTCTTCTCCCGATTTAGGTGAAACGATAGGAAATGTCAGATATTGACGACAAAAAAGTAGTTACCCCACACGAACAATTACTCTTCTATGTTAAACTTAAAACCACCCAACTTACTCAAGACACTCAGACCCGGAACAAGTGTCCGTAGCTATAAAATTTTTAGCTCCGAGCGAGAATCGAACCCACGACACACCGCATAATAACCATCTATCATTGCACCAACTATTTACGGACACTTCTACCTCTCAGTCCTCAAGCGAACGCCGGCGGGTATTAATGGAAAGTTATTTGTCTATAAAAACTTTTTTTTTACGTTCTTGGATAAATATCAAAATATCCTACAAAAAAAAATTATTGGAATGAAAATTTGACAACGGCGCTCGCGTGGGTGTCAGGGGGCTTTGATAGCAGCTTTTTTCGTATCAGAAAGGATGGATTTGTAGGTTCAAATGTTCCCTCAAGAAGTACTTAGAAAAACGTTTTATTTGAGGATTGCAATAATATAAGCAATGATAGTACTGGTTCTAGTTAGACCGGAGCGCTCACTGACCCATTTTCTTAGGCAGACCATTACGTAGGCTTTATGCAACAGTTGTAAAGCCTTTCTCCCGCACTAGACTTGTACCTAAGTGGTGATAGCTTTTTAAGACAATGCACATTTGATGCTTAGTTGTTAGGGTTCTGTACCTCAAAAGGAAAAATCGGTACCTTATATGATCACTTTGTTGTCAACCTGTCTGTCAAGACACTTTATCTTGGGAACGCGTGGAGGTAGCGAGTTGTTTAAAGCATATGCTCAAATCTGCGGTCCCTTGAAGCTGTGAAAAAAACAAACTTCTGAGTTAACGGAAAAAAAGATTCGGCCGTGTATGTTGCAAAAAGTCTACATTTCGACAGTCTGAAAGGAATCAAAATTCACGGGTAGTAGATACTTCTCGTAAATTTAAACCCTGAAATTTGGTATGAAGCAAGGCCTTATAGCACAAGTATAGGAATAAATCTGAAAAATTACAATTTGTTATTAGGTCACGAAAAAAAAACAACTTTTTTTAATTCAGAATAATCTTCGAGACTCGATTGGGGAAATAAATTATTTATATACAAGTTGATTGTTAGGGAACCCTCGCAGTGCGTCGACTCGCACGAGCCCAGTTTCTTTTTTGAGATTTAGATACATATTGGTCAAAATGAAAAGTTTGTCTGATTCAATTGTTGTCTGGTCGGTAGTTTAGAATATAAATTATATCTTAGAAATTCATTACAAGAACAGAATATTGACAGATACTACAAGAAGAGATATTGTTGATGATTTTATTATTGTTGTTGCAAATCATAAGTTGAATTTCATTAAGCACCAACCCAAACATGCTTAATGTAAAATTAATGATGATATATAAATTAATCAGCATTCGTTTTTAATTCCAAAACCTGACACTTAAAATATTGATTGACAAATACCAGTATTATTTTATTCAGACACTATTATTAATTAGTATAAATCCTTTTTATATCAAAGTCATAAATAAAATGGCATTTAAACTTAAATTAATTTGACATTTACGTCGTTAGGATATAAAATGAACCACGACACAATGGAATGTCAAAATATAGTCACATCCAGCTTTTTTTAAAGTGAGAGTTTGAAGTTCTAAGCGAGAGTTTGTTTCTTAAAAAGAGTTCATTGAGATAAGTTCTGATAATATAGCTTGGATACAATTTTTGTGCATGTTTATGAGGGAAAATTAAAAGATGCATCACTCAGACATTTTTTATGGGGCTTTGTTTATTTTTAAGACTTATGTAAATTGACTGAAAATTAAGACTAAACAAATAAAACTTCAAACAAAGACATTTTCACGAGCAAACAGTTTTTAATTGATTAAACGTCTTATCTGAATCTCAAACAAACAAATTAGGATTTCGTATCCGAGAGCTGAAATAATGAATGTGCCAAAAACCGTCATTTGTTTGGTGTCTTAAGTAAGAATAATAAAAGAACATGGGAGAGAAAATTGTTGATGAAATTATTAATCGTCTAAGATAGATAGATAGACAAACAAATGTAAGTAAAGTAAGAAGTAAATAAGTATATATGTAAACCGATTCCGACCTTTCGAATACCGTAATTAGAAACATAATAGAAAAGCAGCCGGCGTTCGCTCGGGTCTCAAGAGTTTAAACTAGAATATCTTTAATACATATTATGTTAATAGTGGAGAGCAGTGGTGGCCGAGTGGTAACGGCCCCGACTTACGAATCGTAGGTCGCGGGTTCAAACCCAGCCAGGCGCATTACTTTGTGTAATTTATTTCATCACCACTGCTCTCAAAACGGTGAAGGAAAACATCGTGAGGAAACCGGCATGTCCTAGAACCAAAAATTCGAAGACATGTGACATCCACCAATCCGCACTGGGCCCGCGTGGTGGATTATGGCCCATTCCCTCTCCTAGAGAGAGGAGGCCTGTGTCCCTGCAGTGGGAACATTAAAAGGCTGATGATGATGTTAATAGTAATGTCTAAAACAAAATAATTTAGAAATTTAATCTGTATATTTTTCATCAATACATGTACACCAAAAATATAACTAACTAGCTTTTGCCAGCGGCTTCGCCCGCGTACATAAAATATAACCTATGTCACTCAGGAGTGAAGCAGCTTTCTATTGTTGCTAAAATTTTTCCAATCGGACCAGTAGTTCCAGAGATTACCCCCTACAAACAAAAAAACATAAAAACAAAAAAACAAACTTTACCTCTTTATTATATTAGTGTAGATAACTAATATACTTACCAACAAAATTTAATTCGAGAGTTTGCCGTTAATCTTTATGTCAAGGCCGTATTTAAAAAAGATTAAGGCATATATATTTTTAATTACTATTAAATGTACCTATAAAACAAAAAAAAAAACAACGCATTAAATGCATAAAAGAAAATATGAGATAACACCTTGAAAACTTAACTACAGAATCAGTATAACAATGAAAATAATACTGCCTAAAGACTTCCTGAAGAAGTTAAAAACTCTTTGAATTTTGTACGAGTAAGAAATCTTCGGCTACAAAAACTGAATTACAATGTATTTAATTACCAACCCACGTTTTGGAACATATCAAGCAGAACTTGATCTAGTTTTTTTCCTTCTGTCATATCACGTCATGTTACACTAGATTAGTTTTACATACCTACTTTAATAAAGTTAGTACTTAATATAAGTCATTCGAAGACATGTGACATCCACCAATCCGCACTGGGCCCGCGTGGTGGATTATGGCCCATTCCCTGTCCTAGAGAGAGGAGGTCTGTGTCCCTGCAGTGGGAACATTAAAAGGCTGATGATGATGATAAGTAAGCCAAAAAAAAATTGACCTAGATACATCTAAGTATAGCAAGCAAGTAGAGGCCAGTGTAGCAATGAGAGGCAAGTTATATATATATGTATATATACACATACAACTGAGGTTGCAGTTGTTTACTATTGTTAAAATAAAAAAATTGATTTCTTTTACATCTATAAATTTCTTTGAACTGAATGCCAATTCTCCTATATTACAACACAGAAACTGAAACAGAGTTACGCTCTTACTGACTAAACAACCCATCCCATTCCTACGTTGCCTTTATACTAGTACGATCGGACGGCGAGCTGCCCATTGCTCACCGTCCTCAAGCCCGCGCCCACGGTGGCCGGAAATCGGGATCGGGATCGCGGCGGCGTCCGGGGAGTAAGGTCGGCCTCCTTCTTTGCTAGCATTACATCTTCGCAGAAGGGGGCGACCGCCTGCCACTCCTCCGCACTCCGGACCATAGCCAAGGCTTGGCTCAAGAAATCACCGCCGCCGATCGCCCCCAATTACACACCTTTGGCACCTTTGGTTACTCAGGTAAAAAAATCACATTCATTTTACAATATCGTTTTAACGACCATCATTTTCAAAAATGTACTCATAATGAAAAAAAGGTAAAAAAAACGTTCCTTAAAAGTATAGGTATTGCCTGTGTTTAGCATCTAACTCTTTAATTGGGTTCTTTATTGAGATTCCTAAATAAAATTATATAGGTACCTTTATATTTAATCATTTGAGCTCTTATAAAACTTTTAAAATGAAGTTAATAACTTTATATCCGCATAAGGTCACATTGTAGGTTAATTAAATCGGTACTTATAAATATTAAAAAACTAGCCTCCTGCCAGCGGCTTCGCCCGCGTGAAAGTAGGGTTCTCCATACAAACTTTAGACCCCCATTACATCCCTTTGGGAGCTGAATTTTGAAAAACCCTTTCTTAGTGTCCGCCTACGTCATAAAAGGAAGCCTTGTGCAAAATTTTACACTCCTAGGCCCAGTAGTTTTGGCTGTATGTTGATATGTCAGTCAGTCAGTTTCTCCTTTTATATATAGATAATTAAATTACTAGAGTCATGGGATTGTTTCTATGTAACAAATTAGCGCTTTTAACAGAGTAGCTTTGCGAATTGCTAATTTGGATTGACAAGCGTACCAACGTGCTATGATATTTTCAAACAATACGAAGAAAATAAAAATATAATTCTTATTTTAACAATCTGTTTCATTTATTTCGACATTTTCATATTCTATGGTAACTCAGGAAGGAAAACTAGTGATGAAAAACTAATGATGGAAAACTAATGATTTATAAACCTCATTTTACAAGTCAGTCTTCAGATGAAAAATTGCAGTAGGAAAATTGTAAACAATAGCAAGGTAATTTATATTTGGACATAAATGCTCAGGGCTCTTGTGGGTAAACACTTAATAGGTACCTATAGAGACGTCTGGGCCAAGGGACATCAATCAAAGAACTCAATAATTGAATAGATTACTATTCAATTATTTTTTAGGGTCTCGTAGTACTTAACCCTTATAGTTTCGCCAAGTCTGTCTGCCTGTCTCTCTGTCCGTCCGCGGATAATCTCAGCGACTGTTATCACTAGAAAGCTGTTAGATACAAATATGTTTATCAATCACGCCGACAAAGTAGTAAAATAAAAAGTAGACAGGAACGTTTGCGATCTCTTTAGATCTCACAGTACTTACCTAATCCAATGAAAAATTGCTTCCCTACTTCTTCTTATTGCTACTTTATGGCGAATCTGTCACACCCTAGGACACCACGGTCTGACTTGCAACTGCAGTGTGGGTCACCTAGTGGGGCAAGCAATATCAACGACATCATCCGACGCGCTCTTGTTACCATCGCCATCAGCGTTCGTGCTGTATCAGAACCCCATATGTTGACACGTGCCGATGGCAATAGGCTAGACGGCATGTCGTTATTGCCATGGAAGATGGGTAGAGTGTTAGTGTGGGTTACTACTTGTATCAGTACTCTTGCGCCTTCCCATCCTCCTAGCTCGTCATATTGTACGGGTGCTACTGTTGCGGTTGAGGGGAACCACAAGTGGAGAAAATAGAATAACCTAGTTGGAAGTTTTATTTTAAAAGTGTTTAGCGTTGAAACTCTCGCATCGTTAGGTTCGATTGCTCACAAATTATACAAAGATCTATCTAAACATCTACTGGATACGTCGCGTGACCCCAAGGACTAGCTCTTGCCTTGGACACAGGTTATGCTAGCGGATTGTCCTGCTGTAGGGCACGACCAAAAACTAGTCATTCTTTTTTTTGTCATCAGTCATGCGAAAGGGTTTTCCGACGTCATATTTTGGTTTGTTTTCAAGTTAGATAGGGTTTTGTAAATTTAAAAAATAATAAAGCTACAGCCAAAAAATCGCACCGCTTCTGAAACTGTTTCTGATTTTATTTTCTGTCAAATTAATTATGTTTTACTTTACAAGGCGGCTTTGTCAACTAATACACGAAATGATAAACTAATGTTGGCAAAAAACATTTCGCATTTACCAAACTCGAAATGTTTTTTTTCTTATGTGTAACGATTTGAATACTTGTTTTATAATGTCTGGGTTTAGTTTTATAAATAATAATAAATGTAAAATTAAATCAGCGAAGTCAAAACACATGGATTTAATAAATAGATAATAATCATCTATTTTTAAACATAGCTATTTTTGATCATAAAAATTTCGTCATTAAACTGAATAACATTCTGTGTCAATGTCATAAACAAAAGCTTGATCAACTTGTTTATAACAGAACTTACGAGTAGAAAAATCTAGAATTATTTTAATCGATATCTTAAATACCACTTCACGGACTTCCGTGTTTTTTTTTTATAGGCATAAATCATCGAATGACATCTAGTGTCAGACTTTTACTGAGAAATGAAAGAATTCGGTTAATACACACATCTGTGTAAGAAAAAGCGTTTTCTTTATCGCTAATAAAGTTAGCTGTTAATGACGGTAATTTGCAAATACATTATGACGACTAACGCTAACAACTAATGAACTTCTAGGTTCACATAGCCATTAAAAGCTGTTCGTATATTCCTACAATTCACACTCCACACAAATATGGAAGGGCTAGGTTGTATTTCAATCTATTCGGTCGAGCGGGTGCGTTGATCACAGCGCTGGGTGCAATCAGCGCCTCGTATGCATCGCCGCAACCCGACAATGCTAGTACCTCCATAGCCATCCGGCAATGTTACAACATCACCTACCGGCCTTAATGATCACTTGCGGCACTAAAAAGCCACCTATTAACACTTTTGTTACTTGATAAATAAAATAAAAAAGTCTTTAGGGTGTTTTAAACTCTAAGTCCAAGACACGACAGTCGACAATACGATAGGTTTGCGAACATCTCTTTCTATTATGGTTCTAATTACGGTAATCGAAAGGTTAATATTGTGCGGTTTTAATAACGCAAGCGGGATTGCTCCGCATGCGTAACTACCGCAAATTTTAATGTTCTTTTGAAATATGCACTCAGGACGCGGGGCGTGATACCGGTCCCGAGCATAAGCCCCGCATGCGGAGAGCTCCGCACGATATTAAGTACTCCCTTATTGTACTAATTGTGTTGTTTAATTATTTTTTACAATAATTATGTTTAATAATAGAAATTATGTCTTTGAGTAGATAGTAGCCGTATGTTTGTCGTAGGCCTCCCCCATTACTTTCCAATGTTTCCTGTCCCCAATTATAGTCATCCACCAGGTCTACCTCTCTCAGTCTCTCCCTAAAAATGTCTTCACATCTCCTCTTTGTTACACTTCGATTTTTGTTACTTACTCTGTAAAAAAATAACATTTTGATCTTTAATTTCTGTAGCAGGTTCATTTAAACTCTAATTTTTGTAATAGATTCATTTGTGCTCTAATTTATGTAGTAGCCTCCTTTCAACTCTAATTTCTGTAGTAGGTAGGTTTCAACTCTAATTTCTGTAGTAGGTAGGTTTCAACTCTAATTTCTGTAGTAGGTAGGTACTCGTCTATATCATAATTAAGCATGAAAGGAAAACCAAAATGCAAATGTGCAAAAAACAATACCATTTTCTTACTTGTGCTCCGTTTGGGTTTTCCTCTAAATTACTGAGCTGTGTCTTAGTTACACGTACATAATTATCATTTATCATTGAATACCCAGAAATAACTAATCTGCTAACTTGTAAGTACTTTAGGTAATTTTTTAGTTCATACTTAAGTAGGTATGATTACCTACCTGTTATGCATAATTCTATAGTTAACTTTTTTTAAAGAGATGTTTAATTGAAACCATACCTCACAAAACATCTACCTTAACAGCTTCACGACCTCTCGCAAATCTTTTACGCGATAATGCTTTGCATATCTTTGCAAGAGGAAGCAACACCCACTATGTAAGCACTTTAATTTGAATGTTGTTAAAAATAAAAACGTTAATTGTTCTGTTTTGCTAAATATACCTTTATTGCATGCTCGAGATAAATTCATTAAGTGTAATTGCTGTAATGTATGGTCATTAGCGTAACGGGTCTACTTATAGTAGTAACACATGTTCAAAAATATAACATAAACTTTTTTGTAGGCTTAGCTTAATATAGTGCTGGGTTGTTTCGTAATAATGGGCAAAAAGTTTGATTTATTGGTATTTTTTGCGGTAGAATACAATGGTTGCGAACTAAAGCGTGTTGTAAGTGTACGCACGGGTATTGCAGTCTGCAGTGAGTGCCTGTCGCCATGCTTAGCACTTTAATGCGTTTAACTTAGGCAATACTATTTTATTGCGACAAATTCTTTGTGTCGTTTACGACTTTTATAAGTAACAATTTCTGTTATAGGCTCTTAAGATAAGAAATCCATTCACTATAAATTTCATTTTCAAATGTTCCATATCAATGAAAGACTAATAAATTTGTAAGTTTCTGTTCAAATTCATATTTGTTGTGAATACAGTCATGTTTTTCGATGTTAACTATAAATGTACTTTTACAATAGCAATTAAACAAACAACAACACTCCCTTTCGCTCCAGTCCAGAGAACGGGACCAGTTTTTAGAAAATTTAACAGAAAAATTAAAAAAAGACTTAAGATGTTCTTGCCTTCTGGTTAAACAATTACCTGTATTAAAACACCTTACCACTACAATTATTATTAGAAACCATTGGAACGAATGCTTTTCGTCGAAGCCAGACCAAACATTGTTAGGAGCCAGCAGAATGGTTAAAGTAATTTTCTATTGTTATATTTTTCTATGAACGTTCATAGAAAAATATAACAATAAACATATCAAGTATCGGTTTAATGATTACTTTTTCATAAAATATGTAAGAATTTGTTATGGATAGCTATTATACAAATAAGTTTTAAGATAGAAAGAGAATTTTTAAAAAATATTATAAGTGGGGCAGGGCAAATGTGTAAAATCTCCCTTATAAATAATACTATCCAGAACATGCCACGCTGTTGTTATCACTGGGAAAAAATCATTCAATGACATCTTCCGCCAATGCGCGGAGCGGGAGATAGTGTCTGAGTTTTACTGACTGAAAATGCCCACCCCGTTCCTTCTTTGTCTTTCATACCACGGCCTAGCTTTCCTTTCAGATTCCTACCCTTGGCTCCAGTCGTCTGAATATGAAGTATTGTTTTTCCTTCTGAAGACTCCACTTTAAAAGTCCTTATGACTACCGCACTAACATTTGCCTCTACTGTCCGGTCCTATGAATTGACAGTCTTAAAATATTGTATTTGCCATTAGTTTCGGTGACTGACAAAGTAAAGACTATTAGGAACATGATTAAGATTATAAGATCTAAGTAGTTTTATAAATTTTAATAGGTAGATATTAAATATGTAGGTATGTCTAGTACGTTTGTATGTGTACATCGTGATCAGCATAATATCAAGATCGTAAGTGACCGATATTTATGATAAACTAGCTTTTGTCAGCGGCTTCGCCCGCGTACATAAAATATAGCCTATGACACTCAGGAGTAAAGCAGCTTTCTATTGTTGCTATTTTTTTTTCAATCGGACCGGTAGTTCCAGAGATTACCTCCTACAAACAAAAAAACAAACTTTACTTCTTTATTATATTAGTGTAGATAACCTAGTTATTTATTTATCGTGTAATTTTCTTCTTATTTTTCTCTAACAAGTATCGCCATACTTGTATATACGGTAAGTCAGAAAGCTGAGAGGGTTGCCAAGCGAACAACTTTGTGTTATTTATTTCATCACCACTGCTCTCAAGGCGGTGAATGGAAACATCGTGAGGAAACCGGCATGTTCTAGAACCAAAAATTCGAACACTTATGACATCCACCAATCCACACTGGTCCCGCGCGGTGGACTATAGCCCATTTTCTCTCCTAGAGAGGAGACCTGTGTAACAGCTGTGGGAACATTAAAAAGGCTGATGATAATGATGATAATAAGTCACGTAAAACTGGAACGTCTATATTTTCATTAAGGCTTGGCACAGACTTGATACACACTTGGCAGAGAAACTTGGCAGTTGTTTTTTTAACGAGGATTTTTTTTAAGGTAGACAGTATGTGAAACCCAAATTACGCTGTTATTATCCAATGGTAGTAGTCGGCATCCTTGAAATAAGTATAAAAACAAATTAATTATAGCAAAAACGCTTGTGCCTCATGGGTACCTAGACCTAAACGGAATCTACGCGTATGCTATGCTATGTATCGGTACTAGTCCTATGTTTGTAATGCAGAACAAATCTGTATGATATTTAGAAAACTATTGATTTTCACACAGATGCCGCATCTCTCTGTTTGTATGAACGCGATAAACTCGAAAATAACTGAGAGGATTTTCATACGTTATCTATCAGTAGATGGAATGATTAATGAGGAAGGTTGCTAAGCTTGTATAATATACTAGCTTCCAACGGCTTCGAACGCGTAGAAGTCGGTTTATCCATACAAACTTAAAACCTCCGTTTTACCCACTTAGGGGAGGAGTTTCATAAAATCCGGACGACGTAGCGAACCTCTATGCTCTGTAAGGAACCTACCTGCCAAATTATATGTGTTGTAGTTTCTGATATTTCGTGATAAATCTATGTATGGTATTCTCTCTATATATATCTATATAATAAATAAATTTGTATCATAATAGAGAAAAGCCGAGAATTTTAATTTTAAAATGTTAAATGCCCATGCCTAAGGCAGGTCGCTACTATCTACAAACAAGAGGTTAAACTACTGCTATCTATAACAAAATCACTAACAAGAGATTCCAGTACAAGATTTAGAATTTAACATCCATTAACATTAGCTACTGTTGTTCCGCATCGTTCGTCAACTATTTCCTCTAAGTAAATCGTAATACAAAATCAAAGCACGCACATAAGTAAGTACGGGGGGACAGTTCAATGGCAAACCGAGCGACCGATAACCGGTCGCCATCACAGATCGATGTAAACATAAACACGGTGACTAAGGAAGCCGCCGACTTCCGTACACACTTCCGAAGATATGTTTTTTTAAAGTCAAGGTTGAATTTTTGGTGACAGTATTGTATTAAAGAATTTATTGACCATTTTTTTTGTATTACGAGATAAACTTAAAGTAAGTACATCTTGTTATATTGAAAAAAAAAAAACACGCCTTTGGAACTAAATTAACTATTTGGATATCAAAACCAATCAAAACATTTATTTCTAATAACTAATTTACAAGTCTTTTGAAATGTCAAGAAATCAATCAGTCACAAAAACTTTTGTTTTTGCACATTCTAAAATGTAGACATCTGTAGAGAAGAACACTTTAGTCCAGTGCAAATAGCATCGTTAACGATAAAAAGTGGACTTAAATAGTAGTAGAATGAAACCCATTGGAAAAGGAAGAAAATATGGCAAAAATTTAAGGAAAAATAAATTACGGTCGATCTGAGGTCGGGAAGTGGATGGGTGTGCGGTTTTAAGGGTAAAAAATGGTTTATCTCTAATTCCGGCAAAACTACCGGTTCTATGGAAACAAGTCTAATGGCAAACTTGTAGGTTATAAAAAGATCTACGACTTTTATATTTTAACTTTTATACATAACCTCAAAATCTATGTGAAAAGTCCAAAAAACCGAGTTTTTGAATTTAATTTTTATCTCCTTTAAAAATTACTTTTTTTTCACAAAATTTGGTGAAAAGTTTCCTTTTCATGTCTCAAACTTACTATAATTTTTTTGATTTAAAATATTCACAGTTACTCTTTATTTCGACTTAATATCGAAAAAACAGCCTCTTTTTCAATCGAAAAATCTCACGTAAAAATATGTGATTTTTTTAAAACGTTTGTTGGCTTCTTATTCGTCGAAATTTTTACTTTTTGATGGTGTAAAAAAATATATACATTAGTATAGTAAATTTTCTCAGAAAATGCGAAAAACTAAAAAAACTCGAATTAGAAATTTCTTTTGTTTAATCATTATTAGCGACCCGCTCCAGCTTCGCGCGGGTGCAAAGGTGATATATTATACCTATAAACCTTCCTCTGAAATCATTCTATCTATTTAAAAAAACCGCATCAAAATCCGTTGCGAACTTTTAAAGATCTAAGCATACACAGGGATAAGCAACTTTGTTTTATACTATGTAATAATGTACTGAGGTGTTTATTAATTTTTTTATAAGATTTAAAGGGGATTTCATGTTGGAAATGTGGCTGCTGCAATTGCGTGTGCTTACATAATGCTCCAATGTGGAAGAACAAACCTACGAGGAAGTTAATGATTCAGATGATGAATTTCATCATCTGAATCATAAGTAAGTAAGTTTTTCGAATTTAACCATGAAGAAATGCTATCAAAGAGACAGAAACTAATGGTAAAAACTAATAAATGATTAGAAAGTAAGATAAAATATATGAGGCAAGATTATATTATTTAAACATATGTAATGAATATAAATAATGTTGACTGATTAAACGAAGCTAAAATTTAATAAGACAACGTTTTTACTGCATAAAATTGCAGCAATCACATTTCCTACATGAAATCCCCTTTAAATCTTTTATAAAAAATTTAATAAATACCTCAGTACATCATTGCATAGTATAAAACAAAGTTGCTTATCCATGTGTATGCTTAGATCTTTAAAAGCAAAAAAATTCGCAACGGATTTTGATGCGGTTTTTTTAATAGATAGAATGATTTCAGAGGAAGGTTTATAGGTATAATATATCACCTTTGCACCCGCGCGAAGCTGGAGCGGGTCGCTAATAATGATTAAACAAAAGTAATTTCTGATTCGAGATTTTTTAGTTTTTTGCATTTTCTGAAAAAACTTACTATGTTTAATGTATACTTTTTTTACACCATCAAAAAGTAAAGATTCCAATGAATAAGAAGCCAATAAAGTTTTTTAGAAAATCACATATTTTTACGTGAGATTTTTCGATTGAAAAATAGGCTGTTTTTTCGATGTTAAGTCAAAATAAAGAGCAACTGTGAATATTTTTAATCAAAAAAATTATAGCAAGTTTGGGACATGAAAAGGAAACTTCTCACCAAAGTTTGTGAAAAAAAAGTAATTTTTAAAGGAGATAAAAATTTAATTCAAAAACTCGGTTTTCTGGACTTTTCACATAGATTTTGAGGCTATGTGAAAAAGTGTAAATACAAAAGTGGTAGATCTTTCTATGACCTACAAGTTTGCTATTAGACATTTTTCCATAAAACCAGTAGTTTTGCCGGAATTAGACATAAACCATTTTTTCCCCTTAAAAGCGCACACCCATCCACTTCCCGACCTCAGATCGACCGTAATTTATTTTTCCTTAAATTTTTGCTATATTATCTTCCTTTTCCAATGGGTTTCATTCTACTACTATTTAAGTCCCTTTCAAAAGCTATTTGCACTGGTCTACTTCACTATTTGACAACTAAAAACATTTAGTAGTACATTTGTTCTTTGATAAACACCGGAATATTTTAATAAATCTTGTGTGTAAACTGTCGGTAGATCTCAATAGATCATTTGAAATTCAATTAGTCATACAATACATTAAATAATTATGGTAATATAATAAATGTCAAAAACAATAATATAAATTATTTTCGTTGTTTGCAATTATCCTACTACTACTAACTGTATATTTTGAAGACCTTAGAGTTCCAGCAGTTCCAGCAAGTACGGTCAGTAACAAACTCAATGCCCTCTATTTATATTTTTTATAATTTTGTATTTACCGTATTTGTTATAGAAATATCTTTTTTTAAATTTAACGAAAGAAATGTAATGAAAAGTTACTGCTTTTCTTGACTCACACCAACATCGATTTCTCGTGGGACTAAGAGTTGATGCGAAAGCGTAACACCAGGACTCCGGTACTAAGGCTAGGAAGGAACAGTGCAGGTTGTTTAGTCAGTAATAGTCTGACACTGGCGAAATTCGTCATTGGAAGATTTTTAACTACCATAAAAAAACCAACATCGATTTGTGATCAAGTCACTTTGCCAACTACTTTTCTTTGTTCACATAATTCAAATTTAAGAAGCTGATTTGATTTTATAATGAGAGTTAATTTCATTCGTAATTCGTTGCTAACCGCTCCTATCTCTTTTTGAACAACTTTGATTCACTCACGCTCTCATACACGTGCTAGGGATAAATAGAGTCTTAATTAAAATTCAAAAACATGTTTCTTTTGTAATTTTATGGCTATCATTTAATTTTTATTGACCTTGGATCCTGATTTTTGTTTTGATTTTTCCTCTTTTTTTTGAAGTATGTCGATTGTTGCGCTCTAATATACCTAAACTAACTTCTGACAAAAACAACAAATCTATTACGATAGAGATTCAAACCTAGTGCTGACACAAGTGCTATCAATTTGTCAGTATGAAGGCTCCCGCAACAAGTGCGACGCAATTTTGCGGCGGCATGTTTTCATAGACATTGTACTAATACTGCAACAGATTACAATCGAAAAGTGTCAACACACCATTGTCACACTACTACAATGCACCTGTCCGTTCCTGCCGAAAATTGTAAACTATTTACAATTAACATTTGTAAATTCTAAACTATGTACAATTGTAAATTCTAAACTTTTACAATTGTAAATTGTAAACTTTTACAATTAACAATTGTAAACTATTTACAATTAAACCTTTTATAGTCTGCGCCGAATTGGTCCGAAGAATGTTTTCGACAAGGTGGAGTGTTTCCGACTGGGTACTCCATCTCTTTTAGCTCTTCAACCCCTTTAAGTGGAACAGAGCTGATGAGATAGTGTATTTGGTCGTGTATGTGGGACCCTGGCGCAATAAACCCGAGAGTGTCAGATATATTCGACGCAGGCGGTTAAGACCGACCAACCCGACATACATTTTCATACAACCGCTCTTACGTGATTATAATGTTATTACACATCTTGCTTCAGATATTATGGATACACAGATGTCTTATGGATATTATCTAGGCTTCTATAGAAATCTAAACATTTTGTGTAAGAGTACCTAATCCAGTAAAGACCTCTGAAAATCTGCTGTTTTACGTGAACTTTGACTCTCCATAATGTACTCCTATATTAAAAATATAAAAAAAGTATTTCTATAGAAATACTTTAGCCTAGCGCATTTAATCGAGATTCTTAATGTTGGTTTTTTTTTTTCAAAAGTCATATATTTCCTGGAACAACTTTTGTGAAATATTCGAGTAAATTAAAGCATCACTGAATGCCGACAGAGTTTTCAGGTATTATCTCTCTTTTTTCGCATTTTTTTGTATCAAACATGACATTGGATTGCTTTAGATGAAGCGAAAAACTTTTAAACCATGCTCGACGTAGACGATAAGCGAGTCGAGAAGGCCTACCGTAAGTTAGTACATTATGTATTAGATAACTATTGTGTGCTACGATATGTGACAAGCGTACCACCGTAGACAATTCTACGTCGGGAAGACCCACCTTAAGAACAGTTTCAATGTCAATAGTAATAAACTCGTACGCAGCAAGACCTCTACATCAAACAGTGCCCTTGATCATGATTTACATAGTATAAATAAAATTATGGCAGCGTAGACATTAAAGTTTTTACTGACCATCCATATAATGCATTGCGGCTACTGCAAACGTGTCGGTATTGTTGTTTGACAATAATATTGTTAGCTCAACAAATGTTACAAAACGCTATTGCCATTCAACGTGGCAATGCTGCCAGTCTTTTGAACACCTTTCCGGATGACAGCGATGTGGAGGAGAATTTGTTTTTGTATATATGTAGGTACTTGAATTAGGTCCCATAACTAATTAGGTTAGTATGTTTTAATGAAAACCAAAAAATAATGGTGGCCCAGTGGTAACGACCCCGACTTAGGAGTTGAAGGTCGTGACTTTAAACACAGAAAGGCGCTTTATGTAGGTACCTAATCAGGGTTCCGTAGTCAACTAAGAACCCTTATAGTTTGCCATGCCTGTCGGTTTATCTATGCATCCGCGGATAATCTGTCTCTCTAAAGCTGAAATTTAGTACCAGTTTATATCAATCATGCCGATAAAGTACAAAAAAAGTAGAAAAAAAAAACATTTTATTCCCGTAACGTAAAGTGGGGATTGATTTTTTTTCATTTAATAATGTCAATATTTTCGGAAATAATCGCTAAAAGTTAAAAGAATTGTATCCCCCTCTAACTTTTGAACAATAAGTTTAGAAAATATATTAAAAAAAAAATAAGGAACCCTATACTGAACGTGAACCGATAAACTCTTGGCAGGATTTTTGCTTTTTTCATCACACTGATCGGAAAACACGTGAGGAAACCGGTATGTTCTAAACCCAAAAGTTCGAAAACATGTGACATAAATCAACATGTAGTAGGCACTTGTCATCATTACGCATAAATAAACTGTTTTTCTTTCTTTCTCTTTTTGGTGGATTACGGACTATTTCCTGTGCTATAGAGGAGTGAATCCAAACAGTGGGGATACTATAAGGCCGATTATAGCATAGTTTAGCATCAGCCTTTCCTCTACTAGAACTCATTCTCTCTAGGAGAGGGAATGGGCCGTAATCCACTACGCCGACCCAGAGCGGGTTGGTGGATGTCACATGTCTTCGAATTTTTGGATTTTGAACATTCCGCAAAAGCCGGTTTTCTCACGTGTTATCCACAAGAGTTTTGAGAACAGTCTAATGCGAATTATTAAAATCTGACGTATTTTATGATGTTGAACATAAATAAAAACAACAAAAAAGGCTCATCTTATAAAAACATATAATTGATTCTTTTAAATTTTTGTGTATGTTATCTCTGCATCTATCTTCTGAATCTAATTCTTGAAATTTAATTCCTTTGGTAAATAGGTGGTCTGTAAAATACATGGTGTCTAGGGTACATACCTAGACAATACAACGAAAAAGGGCTGCGAAAAAAAATCTACCTATTTGTATATATTTACTACATACAATAAATACAGCGATAAAAATGCATGTTTGCATCCAGTTTTCATTATCTGTATATTGTAAAGGAAAATCTTTTATGTGTTATTTACTACTGTACGTCAATGTTATCATCTGTATTCAATACCACAGTCAATAAATAAAACATATCAGCCGATAGCACTGTACATTAGTAGGCACAACTATTTATTAAGTATTGTACCTTATTGTTCTAGCGGTCGCAAGGGAAGAAGCCGAAGCTTTACTAGTTGTCAAAATTTGTAGGGGAGACCGAGGAAGGTTGTGACAATTTTTACTTAAAAGAACATATCTCAGTAAAGAAACATACCACCGTTATGAATTTTAGTCACGATATAGCTCAATCTTTACCCTTTTAGATTTAATCATCAAAGCCAACATATAATATAAGGTTTCTGAAAAAAACCTTCAAAACTGTAACTACTCCCTTTGTCACAACTCTCCTAACACCGAGGTAAGTTGTGACAAGTACCTACCAAGGTAAGTTGTGACAGCTCGTGTATTTACAATTAATTTTATAAATAAAATAACTTTTACTTTAATTATAAACAAAACACACTTTTTTTGCATAAAGGAACTTTAATTATTATATAGAATAATTGCAGGAATTATAATAACAACAAATATGAATATAAAAGTAATAAATTATTTTTTTGAACATTTATGGTATTATTATGAGATCTCAATTTCAAAATCAGTCAATAGTCTTAACCTAATCAGACAAACAATCATGGCAGACGTATTGCAGCTCGCCCCTAGTGCATTTTTCGTGAGACCAGCCTTTACACTCCAAGCATCGAACCCACTTCTCATTCGATCTGCTATTGGCATAAGGTTCGAGGCAACTCAAGCAAAAATAATCATTTTCTTCAGCATCATTTGCACTCTTCTTGTTAGTCTTTTTTAGGTAAATTCTTTCCTTCGCATAAAATGCGTTTTTCTTTTACCTTCATGCTGCAACCACATGCTTAAGTTAATCCCTTACAAAAAAAAAAATTAAGACGACTTTAAGTGCCGAATACTTTTAATATTAAAATTATACAGTAAGAAATGATCAAAGCATACAAACATGTATATAAACAGAACAAAAAACATTGCAAAAAGCGTGTAAAATAAGCTACCCACATAATAAACTTAAATAGGAGAGTTGTGACAGCGTGTCACAACTCTCCTAGGTAACAAAAAACGCGATCTGGTCATAAAACATTTTTTTTTATTTGGAAACGAGATGCAAACACAACAAAACAATGCCACGTTTTCAAAGTCTAAATAACACACAACATAAGAAAAAATAATTCAGCCACTTTAATATAATATACGAAGATATAAATACAATAATTGTTTTGATAAAAAACTTACTTTTCGTTTCTTTTTTTATGCGGACGTCGCACACACACAACCACTTGTCGTGGGCTTCTGGCGCGTACTGAGTCAAGTATCGCGTCTCTAAACAAACAGTCGTGCGCTGTTGCTAGCTCGCTAACGGTCATAAGTTCCGAAAAATCGTCTTTGTCACAACTCTACTTTGTCACAATCCTCCTCGGTCTCCCCTACTTTAAGTAAATAAATATTTAATTAACAGTGTATATTTGAAACTTTTATTTTAGACAATATTTTATTACCTACTTGTATATGTTGGTCACTCGGCTCGTTATTGGGCTAAATCTCTAAAGCTCTCACAATATGTATCTAGTATATTCTGAGATCAAAGTAACTATCGTATTTATCAAGGTCAATGGCACCTTCGGCTTCGGCTTCGGCTTCGGCCGAAGGTTTTGGTGAATACCGATTAATCGGCTTCGGCTTCGGCCAGAATTGCACCTTCGGTCGGACACTACAAATAACACACTAATGGTACGAAATGTCCATACAGCTTTTGTCAGCTTTTTTTCAGCTTTTGTCCGTACGTAATTTATCAGTAGTACAGTACGGCCGACGGATCTTGGCGAGTCTGAAGTTAGGCTCTGCGAATTTTGGCGCTTGTGCACTCGTAAAAAAATAAGTACCTATTAGCATTTATTATTGCTGTCAAAACCTGTCATTGTCATTTATTTTTTTAAAACCTTTATTTTTGTACGAGTGCACAATCGCTTGAGTTTGCAAAGTTTAACTTCAGACTCGCCAAGATCCGTCAGCTGTACTGTATCTATAAAGTTAAATATTTTTGAGTAGAAAATTATCAAACCCCTATCCTATTATCCTGTTATGGGTAGAGCGAGAGGAAGTCTCAAAAACTTCTGACTAAGGTCAAATTCACCCATGAAATTAATCGTAATTGTTTAAAACAAAAAAGTTTGTGCGTCAAATCGATATTAGCTACATTTTGCGCTTGCTACAAATCGCGATTGGTTTTGTTGGTGAATTTGGCCCTAAAACCCTAATCCTAACCTAACCCTGTTCCTTCAGTTCACCTTTGCGATCCAGCGCCATGGTAGCTGTTTTGAACAATTCTTCAGCCACACTTTATACGTACCTACCTAAGTTAGATTAAAAAGAAATACTTATCACGGTCAAAATGTCATAATTCGACTAGGAAAGACATTGGTTATAATTGTTTTGTTGTTAATACATTTCATGCGTGTATTGCCTACACGTGTTTGGAATATATTTATAATTGAATTTTTAATTTTGCATAAAGATAAAACTGATTGTAAGTCGAACTCAAATGTAACCACTATAAAAATAGTGCCAAGTGAAAGTCCTAACTGATTTACATAATGCTAAAAAGAATTAAAAAATCTATTTTGTCATTCGTTGCTAAGGAATATCATTTCAATTGGTAAGTAGTTACTTTCTAATAGAAGTTAGCACTCAACAACTTGTCAAGTAGACGAATGACTATGTATTTAAATTGAATTACACAAAAAATATCGATTGTATAAAGTAGAAGATGCTAGGTATTTTTTCTTAAATAAATACAGCGTTATAAAGAAACTGTAAAGTCGGGTTTCTTTGGCCCAAAATTAACCAATAGAAACACAGTGGTCCATGTTCCATTTGATTAATAAGCTCGGGCCAAAGTTATACTCCCGGGTCAAAGTAGACTTGAGTGAACTCCTTTTGTAATTTTTCAACTAGATACGAGTATATTACAACATTTCTGTATTATTGCCATCATGGAAACTGAACACGAGAATTTTATGTAATTAGGTACTTAATAATTTATTAGGTATTGTCTATGCAAAACGGGTCAATTATCATGAGATATTTGAATAGTTTAAACATAAATAAACAAATTTAATGGAAATGTTTACTAATATTATACAGCTGAAGAGTTTTTTGTTAGTTGGAATGCGCTAATCTTATTGCAAGAACATTGCTGGTTCAAGAGGCAACCACGAGCCTATTAATTATAAAAATATTTATATAGATAGTTCGTCCATTTATTAAAAAAAAGCTATGTAAAACACCACACTACAATCCACGGGCGCGAAACAATTACCAAAGACGAGAATACATCGAACAAAACCGGTATTGCACTTAAACAAAAATTCTCATTTAATTTCTAAGAAACAAGCAAGTCATTAATGTTAAAGTTATTTAAATGTCGCTCAGTCAAATACATTATTTGATTTTATGACGTGACATTTAACCTTAAGGTGATGACCAATTAACTTGTTCGACTGTACAACATCTTGCCGTCATTGCCGTAAGTTCCGTTCACCTGTCACGCGGTGCAACCTGCAATTTCTAGGTGTCGCCCTTCACTTGAAGATTGTTGATGCAACTTCGCATAATAATAGGTACACTATCCGACCACTTTGGCTAAATTATACCTTTATTATGTAAGTAAATACTTTTGGTGTCCTTGTTTCAAATTGAGACTGAAAATTATTTAGAATGGTGTCTTCTTTGACTATTTAGTTCAGACATTATTATTATTATATTAATTCATTAAGCCCCAAGCGAATGCCGGCGTTCGCACACTTATTGTTCTTTAATTGTGTCTGTATTTACAAGATTGAAAGGTTAATATATCAAATTAAAAATATTTTTATTACATTAAATGCATTTTGGCATTTATCACGTTTTCACGGTCACGTTGCTATCTCGTTAAGTACTAAAAATAATATAACAATTTAATTTATACGAATAAATTATAAAAAAGTTTTTTTGTTCTTTTGTTACTGTCGCTTCTCTTCATAAAATTTTAAAAGATTAAAATAAGTAATATTCAAAACTAGCTTTTGTCAGCGGCTTCACCCGCGTACATAAAATATAGCCTATGTCACTCAGGAGTAAAGCAGCATTCTATTGTTGCTAAAATTTTTCCAATCGGACCAGTAGTTCCAGAGATTACCTCCTACAAACAAAAAAACAAACTTTACCTCTTTATTATATTAGTGTAGATTAATTAATTCTGAAGTAAAAATCGAAACAAAGAATAAATTAACTTGCGAAACATTTGTTTGTAAACTTGTTGTCATAATCGACAACAATTACGATCGTCAAGTCCTCCATTTTCTTATTGTAAATGAGCATTCAATCAATAAATCTGCTCTATTGATTTATGTTATCGCTAGGTAAGCAAACAAACGAAGATAAAAATGAAGTTAGTTTGCAGCTCATTAACCTATTAATTTAATAATGCGACTATAACAAAGGACTATTAGAAAAGTAAACATCTTATAGTAGATACAATCGATATGCAGACATATGTCTATATGTGAACAATATGTCTTCTTCTAATTATTGAATATAAGTTTTATGATCAAAACTCGTATGTACATTAGCTGGGTAGAACACTATTAGTACCTGCATGCAATACTCTTTAGTTGACCGTACCTATACTGCTTTTTTTTGCTATAAACTATTGCTTGATTGCGATCCCACCTGATGGTACGCAGTGATGCAATTGTTGATGGTGAGGCGCACTGGTTTATTAAGATGAGTCCTCGTAATTAAACAATTTTTTTACGTTAATTTTAATTTAAGAATACTTGTTTGAATAATTTTTTTTTTTATATGTGTTTGTTGACTATATTACCTCCATTAATCCGAAGACAAAAACATAAAACAAGTAACTTTCCTCGATAGAAAAAAAATCCGAACTTACCTCTAAAAATAACATTTTATGAATTTTATGCCGTAGTCATGTACTTTCTGTCACATTAAAATAATGAAAAATGTAGATAATATCTTATTAAACATTAATCAGAAATCAGTTTTTAAAGAAACATGAAATTGAATTTTTAATACATTTTTATTTAGTTATAGCGCTTACGTTATTTTTTTCGAGCAGGTTGCATGTTTCCTCTCTCTATCTATTTACGTTGCTATCGCATAGTTCTATCACTTTCACACTTTTTGTCATTTTCGCAACAAGGTATCGTCTTAAGAACCTATTCACCAAGGCTAGCCTTGAAGACGCCTAAATTATAATCGAACGGAAACACTGCAGCCGGCAAACTGTTCCAGTCCCTCAATGCACACGGTATAAACGACGAGGCAAAACGCTTAATCCGGACCGTAGATGTCTCAACAACGTAAGGGTGGATATTTACCTTACGGATGTCCAATGGTAAAACCCGTTCATTACAGGTGTTCTAGGTTCGTTCCTAGGACACCTGTAATGGACGGGATAAACTGTTGCCTGAAGACTATTTATATTTATTGTAGATCATTTTACCGTTACAGGAATTTTAAAATCTTTAATTAAATAGTACATATTACTATATAGGAAGGCTCTATAAATAGAACCTTCCGAGAGAGACTTCTTATTGTGTTACGTACTTATATTAACAAAGTAAATTATGCAGGATACAGTAAATGTTATAGTTTGTTTTTCAAATGCTTGCTGTAATTTATTATACCTACTTTAGATTTTTTTCTTTTTTTATAAAAAAAATAGCCTTTACTCATAGTAATAAATCAAAACATGTTGTAGGAAGTTATGAAAATTCATATAAATGTATACATAATCAAACTATATTTTGAATTCAAGATGATGACTAGATAAATATAAAATCTTAGTATGGTACGGACGATGTTATCAACTAGTAACCTTTTTTCTAAGGTATTTAAAAGTCAGAGGGGTACTCTATAGAAGTAGCTGTCTGTACCTACTTTTAACACTAATTTAGATAGGTCAGATCAGATAATATTGAGACAAGATACATAATTGGTCAAATATGTATTATAGTTGATTTAGTCGTAAAAACGAAAGACCGACTCTTTTTATTATTCCTCTTTTCATAAAAATTGAAGATGACACTGCAATAACACTCTCATGTCTCAAAAGAATAAAAAAAATATTGTAATTTATAACCAAAAAATGTTACAAAACTAGAAAACTCAAATGCAAATGGTTACAAGATCGCATATAAATTGCAATGATTTGTAAATGAAGATTAATGAATGAATGGAAACTTCAAACATTTAAAACAAACGAAGACGATGCAATTATTTATCTAATTAATTATTTACGTACACATTTATAAGACAATCGCGTGTAACATCATTAAGATGAATAAAATATCAATAAATATGTCGCTAAAAATTATTACTTCTATTAATTAAAATTATCCATAATGGCTTGTATCAATTGAAGCTTACAAATTGTATTATCTATTAATATTTTTTTTTTAAATCACATGCGACAATTGAAAATGAAGCTGTAATTAAGGTCTACACAATCAAATTATTAAGAGATATCACATTTACGTATCTATATGAAATACCTCTATATTCTTTAAATAAATAACAAAATATCAAAGGCAAATCTACCAAATCAACGTTATACCCAGTGGGTTACGACTCTCGCAGACAGAAAGACAATATAAAAAGCAATACAATCAAAGACAACATGTTAAAATTTCATATTCTTTTTATCTAGTAGCTCGTTTAGACATTCCCACTGTCCCTGGAGAGCCGTGTGAATAAATGAAAGGGTCGCTCCCGGACTCTTTCACAGGCTGCTCAGATATGCAGAGAGGCCTCAGGCAGAGAGACGAGTGTCTATGGCTCACGTTTTACGTTTTTCCCACCTCACTATCATCCAATAGAGTCTGCATGAATCATGTTTCCACAAAGATTTTCACGTTACGAATACCTGAGAATAAACAAGCGTGAATGTTAACACTTTTTTGCATTTAACAATATGGTAGTCAAGGCAAATATTGTATATCTGAGGAAATAGCCTTTTGTAAACTATTTCTAAATCGGATACTATCCTTGTAAGTAATGTCAGTTTCTAAGAATAAGTATTTTATTTTGGGTCCTAACCACAAGGTAAAATCTTCGACCTCAACATACAACTTTATGGCATAATTGATATATTCCTAATCGATTTCATTAACCTCGACTATATTTAGAAAAAAATGATTAATCTATATTTGTAATGCACCCATTAATAAATAAATAAACACAGAGTTCAGAACCATTTACGCACAATAAACTTTGTTTCAACTCATGTTTGGTAGTTACCTACATATTGTAAAGGTCAGTGTATCTGTTCTGTGTCTAGGTTAGTGCCAATTATGAACCTGGCGTCCTTTGATCAAAATTCATGAACCGCCGAAGGAGCAGGCCACCTACTTACCACTCGAATATATAATAGGAAGTAGACAGTAGTTTAGGCGCGGTTGCTCGACCCTTGGGCCTTGACCATGCTTTGACAAATGTCATGATCGTCATTGATACGTCACTTCCCCGAAAGTACCGATTGATTTCTCTCTTCCGAATAAAGTACAAGTCGGTAAGTTTCTCGATAGTTTTCTTCGAATATCAGCTTACTTAAGTGCTCGAGCGTGTCGGGAACGTACACTTTTGATCTTGAGTGCACTCTTTAACTCGCGTATCTTCAATATCCGTGATGACACGTGGCGATATTTTCTGGGACATATAAAGACAAAAGCGAACAAGGGACATAACAATGCAATTTACGTTTCTGAAATTAAAATAATTTAGACGCAGCTCCAGTATATAAGTCCAATGTTTACATGTAATGTGTTTTTAATTAATTTATGTGTCACAAGTATACGTTTTAATAAAAACAATAGGTCACAAGATCTTTCTATTAATAAATGCGTGTTCCCTATTATGTTCTTGTTATATAACGCTACTTGTGGGAGCTGCAACACTGGGATGATTAATGTCATCATCTAATGTGAAAATTCTTGGATTTTGAACTGCGGAACCAATTATACGGTAGTAACAATAAGGTGTCAAATATCAGTTTGACGATACTGTCAGAAAGATAACTAGTGACTCAAGACTGTTACATTATTCCGTTACCGACCCTCGAAACTAAATTGAAGGACGGAAGTTAATGTGATATTATCGAATTAGCTTGTCTCAATTCGTCACTCAATCTAAATGGTCCCTAAAAGATACCCGCATATGTGGGCAAGTCTCGCTTCTGGTAGAATGTGCATTCGAACCCTAAACAAACGGTTTGTTCGACTGACATCGCAGCTAAATAGAAAAAGCTGCGAATAAAGATTCATTAAAATACCAGATTGCTATTTTAGTGATAATTTCGAGGCTAATTTGTTTAATTCGCATAACTAATTTTAAAATGGGTGACATGATCGTGGAGTAGTTATAATGAAAATAAACCGTTTTAATTGCGTGATTTTGACACTACGATCTTCTAATCGACTAAGTTCGTGAGGCAAATTTGTTCAAAGATCAGCCAAGACAGAGCATGTTAGTTTGAGTTATTTTGATCATAATTGCGAGTACGGCCATTTTAGTTTTTTTTCTCGTAATAATCTTTTTATTTTCGCTTTTTTATTAAGTGAGGTCAGTGTAACAGTGCAGAAATAACCTTCCATTAAATATTATTATTGCTAAAAATACATAACAATGCATTTGCATATAAAAAAAATTACTTATTAAAAGTTATATTTATTACATCATGAAGATATTGTCTTCATTAACCAGTACCTAGTTATGAAAATATTCTGCGGCCAACCCTAAGCAGCCACCATATTATAGCCTATTGAAACACAATAAAATGTCATGTTATTTCTTAGATAATCATGTGAATATTCATGTAATTTTCGTGACAAAGGCAAATTGTATGTTCGTATCAACAATAAGGTTTAACTAGGTCTTAACCACATAATAGTTCTTAAACATTGTATCTCAACAACTTAATATAACGAGTTATTATTTATTTCCATGCATTTTATTATTTCTGTGCAATTTTCAACGATTCCATTTAAAGTAGGAGATTTATAAAAACAAAAAAAAACTTGAGTGTCATGTTAAATGATGATTATTCTTAGTTATATGCACTTAAATTAATAAAATTCATCATTTTAATCGAGGTTTTGAATACATTTAGTTTTACATACAAATTACATTTTGAAATACTTCATTAAAAACAATTTTAAATATTAATTATTTAAAATTTAATTTTATATTCTGTGGAGGGTCGACGCTCTCTTGATATATTCAAGCGCTTGCGCAAAGTGCTCAGACCAATGTTATTCATCTTCCAATTTTGTCATAACGTATGTTAATTATAGTATTTACGAGGTTATATACCAAGTCTATCTATTTTTAATTACGTTACCTAAAATTTCATTTTTGTAGTGTGCGTCGGGCACACTATCAAAACCAACTCATAACAGTGAAATTTGTGGATCATGAATAGATATGCATATCATTATTTATCATGTACTGTATGAACTCTAATGTAAACCAGTGCTTTAGGCAAACCGGACCTAAAAATAAAAAAAAATAACTCTGTAAATCTATCTGGAACATTCAGATAAGTCTAACTTACTAGAAAAAGTTAGCCATTTCTTCTGCTGATAAATTTTAGTCAAAACAATATTATCATAATGCCATAATCAGAAGAGAGCGACAGTTGGAGTCATCGCGTGGATCGGCACTGGCAGTTCAATCACTGATTAGTTCAATGTTAACCGACCGGAGGGTCGAAAAGTTCACGTCGCGAATTATCGGTTAAGGGCATGCCCATTGCCAGATCTTTGTACATGGCCATTCGATTCAGTGCGAACTGCTATTTTCCTGGTTATCCGAAACTGCGAAAGTTCCTTCTTAAGGAGAAGTTGCTACGTAGTAGTTCAAAGCGTCGAAAGTTTATCACACATACCTACATTATTAGATAGCTCGACATTTAAATCAATGAATACATAAAACGTACCAGGAAGTCAAACAAACAAAACAATAAAATAGAGATGACCGCATAAACTTAGACATTACCGATATCTGCAAAGTTAATTAATATAAACGTTTTGATAAGTGTATAGTTGAGAAAATAATACGTAATCATACATATGTAATGTAAACAATTATGCAAGTTGCAATCTTGAACGTGAACCAGATAGGGCCTGATAAGTCGTCAATGCGGAAACAAGAACTTTCTTAGTTGTTAATCTGCTTAATAAATCTTCAAGCAATCATGATAGGAATATATATTTGAGGCAGCTTATTCTAACCAATCCCTTCCTCGCACAGGAAGGATTTGGACAGGAAAAAAAACTGAGTAACAGGAACCGCGCTATAAACATAAAGAAACAGGTAAACAGAATTCAGAGAATAATGCGTAACTTTACTATGATATATTAAAGTGAGTAACCAGAACAGTGACCGAGTGGCAGCAGGATCGTCGAATCAGTTTCATTGAGTACGCTCGCTTCCGGAGAGGTCCCCCAATGCAGACGCGGGCGTGTCGCACTCCGCCGCGAGCCGACTCGAAATTATGCGAATTATTAGCACCACTGTACTGCACGAGCTTAAAATTTAAAATGGCCAAGATTATCAAATTTATGCTTCCGCAAGATTTTTCACTTCAGCCGCTTCTTGTCTCTTTGTTTATACCACGTACGTCGAAGAATTGGAGCAAATTGCCTGCAGCTGTCTTCCCGTCTGGTTATATTATTAATTAGGTGTATTTAGGGCCACAGTCATCGGCGTAACCAGCCATGGGCTCAGGGTGGGGCAGCAGTCTAAAATAACATGTCAATCACGCCCGCAGGGTTGGTTAGGTACCTTAAAGGTCAGCGCCAGATTGGGGCAAGCTCCACATCCTGCGCCATCATGGCTACGCTCATGGTCACAGTAAATAGGCTTCACCATCAACGATTGTATCACTGCTTACCATCAGGTAGGATCACAGTCAAACACTAGTTTAAAATATCGGCCGCAATCTTAGTGACAATCTGCTGAAGCTAAATGTCATTGCCAAAATCGAAGGCGAAAGACCTAGTGGAAGAAGTTCTAATGCTGGTCTAATCATGTTCGATGAGGTTAGGATAAGTATCCTCTTCATAAGAACGTCATCATACATAAAAGACTCAAAAGTCCTGACGCCGTTCGAAAATTTTGGAATCATGATGCGGTCACGACCCCGAACATTAAGGAAACAAAGCAAAAAGGAGGAAGATCTCTGAGATTCTATCGAGTTTAGTTACTCACAAAGCCAAATTTTTTATCGAATATTTTCGCGAAAAATAGACTCTACTTAGTTCAAGTTCTATGATAATTTATTATGTACATGATTGTTTTGTATTTTTTTACCTTCTATGAAATCATTAACCCTTACTACTACTGTTCATAAATCACTTTTCATTCAATGTTCAAAGAAATACAAAAAAGTATGTAGAAAACAATTTAAAATAAAAAAAAAGTAATGCAAAAAGGCTGAATCTTTCTTCTTCTCTTCTTCAATCATGCGAGGTTTGTGACAAGTGACAATACAGAGTCTAAATGACCTTACTATCGGATAAACCAGATTTCCGCGGTATGGTGCAGTAAACAGATGAGGTTTTTCATCTCGTCCGTGACAAAAACTATGCTCTCGACATTTTGGTAAACGTAAACGTGTTTAGATTGTCTATTGCCCTCTCTAAGCTATTGACACTGATATATGTCACCAGCCTGCTGACCAAAATACTTTTCCGTCCTGATTCCGGTCACGTATGACATCGTTTGATTCGATACATACGATTTATTACTGTGCTACACTCTTTAACAATGTTGTTTTATTGACCCATTGCTTACTTATAAATTACCATTGCATACTTACTTAATAAAGGATAAAAGAGGAGGTAATTAATTACCTGCGGGTTTAAAGCTCCTTTTTATCAACTCTGAATGAACTATGACAGTACCTATATTTAAATTTAGAATTCGACATAACTGTTACATTTCGGAATAAAAACTTTATGTCTCTGAAATAGTTTTCAGTTCCTTTGCAACACTTACAGTGGTACGGGTCATTTTGTACCCTTAAAAACAGACAGAAAGTAGGGAAGGTTTTGATGGACGTTATGCCTTAGCTGCTAGGAAGTGGGAATGTACGAAAGAGCTTCCGTGGTCCTGAACCCTGAAGCCCAAGAGGCAACTGGAGCAAAACGCTTACACTCCTTTTTGCTCAACCCAGGAGTAACTTCTCCTGCCTCCCTTTACTGATTCCCTACCAAAAATATGAAGCATAAAGCCTATAAAGCCGGTAAATGACGCATTTATACTAAAATTCTAAATAGTGATGCAGTCATTAAGACTGCAAGTATAATGTAAATTGCAGTATAACAAACTACTATCGCGTTACACATGAACTCATCTCCTGCGTGCTGCAGTAAATTTAATTTAACAGGTCACTAGTTGGGTTAAGATGACCACTACGAGGTGACGAATAGAGTGGAACCGTCACAGATTACAATATTTTTTTAAACCACACCAGGAAGCCGGCCCATCTACTGAGAGTTTTATTTAATTAGTTTTTTACACGGCGCTCGTGGACAATTCAATTACGAACACGTCGCGAACCAACCGTAGAAAATGTTAATCACCGGATCAGTTTGTTACTTGTAACAATTTGCGATTGAGCAATATTGCAACAGAGCCTGATAAAAACATAAAACTTAGAAAGCAGGTCGTGGTCAACAGATGTAGTAGAATTGCTGATAATAAATGCATGTATATATTATAAATGTGACAGTTTTATAAAATATTACACCTATTCTAGCTCTTACCCACGGTCAGGGTAATCTACATAGTAGCTTACCTAATGGTGACAGCACGAGTTAGATCATTTACTGCCCGAACGGACAGATGTAGATTAACCCGCAGGCTACTTTAATCTGTGGTCAATCTATCGGACATTTCACATATCTATATATAGGATAGTAAGTAAAATGGATCAGTAATGTACCCTCAACAATGATTGATGCGACCCTCTTTTTTAGTTAGTTCTTACAGTCCATCCTAAGGTTGTCTGGTAGATATCGCTGTTAGATTAGACCGCCATTGTACCTATAGATTTAAGTTTGGCTAAAAGTTTTCGTAACTATTTTGGTGTATAAAAAAAACTTAATTTTATCGTGTAATTTAGAATAAAATATTATATTCTATTCTAACTTTTGCTTGCAACTAAGTCTGCGATTTCTTCAGGAGCCCGCATGGTTTAGCCGAAATTATGGTTGTTTTTCCGCCAACTGAAATTCGTTCAGCTACATTACTCCCAAATAGTTATACTACAAAAACTATGAAATAATAACACAAAAAACTTGTATGCTAAATACATCGCTATGTTAAGATATAAATCTTTATTACTTCACCTTCAATTAGAATTAAAACAAACTGAAACGATTAGATGATCCATGAGTGGAGCGCACGAGGATCCGTTATACTCGTGTCAGAAGTACAGACAAACGCTAGACGGACAATTGAGTCGTACTGCCATACATTTCTGTCAACGAGTTAATCAATGCACTTTAGATTAAGAAACTGCTATACATGACATTTCAATTAATAGCACTCAAAAGAGAATGAGGTTTTTTCATTATTTAGTTGGGACTGGGACGTCAACTATTGGCTTCTTCTGCTCTATGTCAGAGCAGGAGGGCGTGTCAGACTTTTACTGACTCATACCCACTCCTATGTTCCTTCTTTGCTGACTCCAGGCTACCCTTTCGTAAGCCAAGTCATGGTCCCAATCTACACTTCTACACTAATATAATAAAGAGGTAAAGTTTGTTTTTTTTGTTAGTTTGTTTTTTGTTTGTAGGGGGTAATCTCTGGAACTACTGGTTCGATTGGAAAAAAATTAGTAACAATAGAAAGCTGCTTTACTCCTGAGTGACATAGGCTATATTTAATGTACGCGGGCGAAGCCGCTGACAAAAGCTAGTAAGCTTATATTTTAAAGAAATTCTTGAGCCCCAAGCGAACGTCATTCGCATCCCTACTGCCTTCCTATTATGTCTCTAATTACGGTACTCCAAAAGTTAATAGAACGAGACTTTTAGCTGAATGATTCCTGGGCAAAGCATAGGTACCTATAATGGTTTGCCTCGCATCATCTATCAGCCTAAGGAGATGTCACATAATGATAAAACTCCAGTCCAACGTTCGCACACCTATTGTCTTTCTATTATGTATCTAATTACAGTATTCAAAAGATTAAAGCACCAATTAGTTCCTTGCAACTTGTCAAAGGGTAGTCACAAACGTATAGTCGAATTTTTTCCATTCCATTTTGTTTTTCCTGTTACGAAAGTACCTATTTTTATCTAAAACACTCAGCTAGATAGCCCTCAATTTTTCCCCGTAGTCAATCTACACCTAACCGATTTGAAATGCGGATGGAGATAGACAGTAGCGTTTATTTTTATTAGTGCATGTTTGAATACGATAAAAGCATATTAAAAATTGTAACCTTCAAAAACAAGTCTAGTAATTAAAAACCTAGTTTATTTGGATATAATATTATTTGTCACGTAATCCTGGCTAACTTCCTTGTAAGTTTTATCTAGCTATTAACCTCCAATCAACAGTAAAACAATCTTTAAGATCTGACTGAAATGTTTCAAACGACGGTAATTAAATATTTTCATCAGCTTTCGTGACGGCTCTAAATGGGCTTTGTTTAAAACTCGTAAATACTAGATTTACACCCATTATAGCGAGGCCAGTGGTGTTCAAGTAAGGAAGGTTTTCCTTTTTTTTTTAGTAAGTAAAAATCAGTCTATGACGAGTCCTGCTCTTGAGCGGTCGAAGCCTACCGGGGCCCAGGGTCTCTTTCTGAAAGGAATGCTTGGCCCCAATGCGAAAGGCAAAGAAGGGATGGGGCACTGTTTCGATGATTCGTCATTGGATGATTTTGGCCCACTTAAAAAAAAAAACTCTTACTGACCACACAACCAACCCTGTTGCTATAAGCAAGGGTCGAACGGGGTAGGTTCTTTAGTCAATAAGACTCTGACACTGTTTCCCGATCCGCCCACGAGCGGGACTCATCATTGGGTGTTTTTTTTTTACCTACCATAAAAAAAAAACCCGTTGCCTTAAATACCAGGGCCAGAACCTTCCTTTCAGAAACGAACCCTAGGCCCCAGTTCATATGAAACTGTTGCATGAAAAGCAATTCGTTCGTTGTGCCAAGTCAGCCATGCAAATCGCGATCAACGTAATCGATATGCCCTCCGGCCTTGGCCCCGAATGCAGTCCGCTGTCCACGAGATGAAGAATTATGTTTAAACGGATGACGCCTCTCCAGTATATGTTGTAAAACTACGCACGCTATCTTACGTTACGTCAGATATATAGCGCTGAAATTGATGTATCCTATCATACCTAGAACAATAACCCGCAAAGGTTACAGCCACGGTTTTGGACCGAACCTTGAACATCATCTATTTGATATCACGGACTCATCCCAGCTAAATGTTTATGAAAACATCTAAAAAAAATTTTTTTCTTATTCCTAATAAACAATGAAAAACCGAAACTTGCATAATTAAATTAAATTTGCTAACTCATTCGTAATTACCAATATAACAAGTTAATTAGAATTCATTAGAATCAATTAATATCGTAACGTGCTACTAAGAATGCAACACGTTACTAATGAATTGGCATATAAAGTTGTCAGTATTATCGTATTCATAGATTCAGTTATTACGAATGTCATGAATGAAAATATTAATAATGATGCTAAAATTAACATGGATTCTGTAACAGTGGGTCATTCGTTATAGTTGCAATGATGTGAAGATCATTGTCAAGGCGCCGGCGCGGGCGCATGTGTTCGTTAATTGCGAAGCGAGCGAAATGCTCGCGAGAAAAGCACGTGGAGTGTCAACATGCGCACGCGACTCGACACAAGCATTAATTGAGCTTTAAAAGCCATTTAGACATACTTTATGCACTTGAACGCCAGTGATTTCATTTTCATCATCATCTATCATCTATACCTATATCACAAACAGACAATTACACTTTCCACATGGTTTTGTAAAAGAGATGTAATAGAAAATTAGTAGATGGCTGCATGAAAACCCGTTCAACATTTTTTTAATCTATCATGAACAGACGAACAGACTTTGGACTATAGTTTGTAATAGGGATGTAAGGAGGTTAAATCAATCCTAATCTGAATAATTACTGGCTTACGCCTCGAGTAACCAGCTCATATCAGTTTTACAACGATCATTCACTGCAACAACTCAACCTTGACTCGTCGGAAGCAGTTTCTTTTGGCACATGATTTTATATTAATTACAGACATATCTGTCCATAGGTGTTCGATATACAATTACCTTTTTCTTAAAAGTGGTGCTAACAAAAAATATAGAGACCATGTTAGCGTTACGAAACTCGATTCGTTTCGTTTGAAGCCAGTATTAAATAACGCCAAGAAGTAATATTAATTCGAGTAACAAAGATACTCTATATACATAGGTACTAAGAAGTAATTAATCCTGTATATCGACCGTACACTTGAAGAATTAGATGCTCGTATTACCCACACGCTCGTGGTAAATATGATTTTTCCTCCAGCAATTAGGCAGCACATACTTTACCTACAAACATGATGATTTCAGGGGTTATTAAATAATTAACTATTGTTCTAATAACACTTACAAGATGCAGAAAATGGAAAAATATCTTTCAACAACATTGCATAGTTCGTTTTTTAATTCTAGACTACGATTTGTCAACTCACAATGGCACACTCTAAAAATATGTTCCCAATTTTCTGGAGTTTGACATTTTAAGTTATCAAATCGTAGTCTAGGATTAAAAAACGAACTATAGTTTGCTTTAATTTGAATATTATTCGTTACCGCAGTCGGATGTTTCGTATTTGTTTACTGCTAAAACAGATAAACATCTATGTAAATTAATATTTCAAAAAAAGTTGATCCACTATTATTTTTACAATGTATGAAAAACTTCAGCGATTACAATTATTTTTTACAACTTTTTAATTGCAAATGTATTGATTTATTTAAGACTTTATGTACTAATTTAACGTGCTAAGACGCTATGCCTTAGGCATTTTCTACCAGTCGACCTTATGCTGGTGCCGAAACATAATATGACAGGAGTTGTAACCTTTAGAATACAGTAATTAGAAAAATAAAAAAATAAAAAGACAAAATAAAAAATAGAAAGACATATGTGTACTAATGCGTTCGCTTGGGGCTCAAAAGTTTAATAGAAGACAAACAGAAAGGTAATAAGGTCAATAATAAATAATATATACACTGAGATACAAAAAATAAATGCATGATATAATCATCATCAGCCTAGCGTAAGTCCCGGTTGCTACCTTGGCTTTCACCTCGGTGCCCGGGGTCCGCTTTCCTGCCTAGTCTTCTCCACTTCGCTCGGTCTTTTGCGTCCTCTGCCTTAAGCCCATTAGCACGCATATCGTCCCTTACGACGTCGATCCAACGCCTCTTAGGCCTACCTCGTTTTCCGGGTCCCGGCGGAGGCGGCATGGCGAGGCATCTGTTACCCACGTAGTCTGCCGGTTTTCGTAAAACGTGGCCATACCAGCGTAAGCGACCCTCCTGCAGTTTATCCGCTATGTCACGGACCTGAAGGCTGCCCCGGATGCGGGAGTTCTTAATGCGGTCTTTCCGCGAAACTCCAGACATCCAGCGCAGCATATTCATTTCCGTGACACGCAGGCTTTGCTTATGTCGCTCAAGTACAGGCCACGCTTCACTGCCATACAAAAGGACAGGCCTAATGATGGTCTTATAGACCTGTCCTTTGAGCCTAACCGGCATTTTGGGGTCACAGATAACCCCCGCCACCTCACGCCATTTCGCCCAGGCCGCCGAGATACGTGAGTCGACGTCGCAATCGACGTCCCCGGACTCGTGGAGCACCGATCCCAAGTACCTGACCTGTTCCGTGCGCTCAACTGTGTCTTCGCCAATGCGAACAGGAGCAGCGTTAGTTGTGTTACAGGCCAAGTACTCGGTCTTCGCCGCATTAATCTTCAGACCGCCGTTTTCCAGCGATTCCTTCCACGCTGCCACACGTCGAACCAAGCGCCCACTGTCTGAGTCCGCCAGCGCGATGTCGTCTGCATACATGAGCAGCCACGGCGGCTGCTCATGTAAGTCCCTGATGGTGGAGGACAGCACGTCCAGCACCACGCTGAACAGAAACGGACTAAGGACAGAGCCCTGGTGAACTCCGACGGTGATGGGGAAGGGTTTCGTATCGCCAACAGCGGTCCGAACCACAGAACCGGAGTCTCGGTACATATCTCGGATGATGTCAACATAGGTCTCGGGCACTCCTTTGGATCTCAGCGCCCACCAGATCACATCACGGGGGACACAGTCGAAGGCCTTCTGCATGTCTAGGAACAAGAGGTGCAGAGGCGTATTCTTCGATCTGTATCCTTCCATGGTAACCCTTAGGGCAAAGATGGGGTCCATGGCGCCATGGCCTGGTCGAAACCCATATTGACATCCCGAGACGGTGCACTCCTGCCGGATCCGAGAGTCAATCACCCGCTCGAAGAGCTTCATGGTGTGGGACATAACCTTAATCCCACGGTAGTCGCCACACTCCTGCACCGATCCCTTGCCTTTGAAGACTGGAGTGATAATACTCAGTCTCCATTGACTCGGGATCTTTCCGGTGAGGAGCATGCGGTTAAATAGGTGGGTTAAGATGCCCACACCACGAGGTCCCATCGCCTTCCAGGCTTCAATAGGGACTCCGTCGGCACCGACAGCTTTCCGGTTCTTCATGCGAAATGCATGATATAATACTTAGTGAAAAAAAAATCGAATCCAAAAAATCAAGAGGGTGACGTTTCAACCAACTGCTGGTGAATGCGATGATTCGATTCTTAATTCGATTCATTCGTTCAAATTTTATTTCTAAATCGAGTTTTTCTTTGTTTCCAGTAATCCCAAGTCAAGGGACCAACAAGGAGAAGAGCAGGGCAGTGTCCCCCGTGGACGACGATGGGCCCGACGTGGTGTCCGGCGTGATCGGCAAGTACGGCCGCTGGCAGCTACTCATGACCTTCCTGCTGTCTCTGTTCTCATTGCCCTGCACCTTCCACATTTACCTGCCTACATTTACTGTGAGTACACGAAACAATGAACACATTAATATAGATACTGAATGTAATATTACTATTACTTTACTACTATATTAGGTACTAGCTTTTGTCAGCGGCTTCGCCCGCGTACATAAAATATAGCCTATGTTACTCAGGAGTAAAGCAGCTTTCTATTGTTGCTAATTTTTTTCCAATCGGACCAGTAGTTCCCGAGATTACAACCCTACCAACAAACGACCCTACAAACAAAAAAACAAACTTTATCTCTTTATTATATTAGTGTAGACTACTTTGTTTTTAATATAGGTACTAGATGTGGCAGTATTATTGCAATAACTATTTCTCGGATTTACCAAGTGATGTATTTTTTTATAGAATGTCTAACAATATAATTAGGACGCTGATGTGTGTTTCTCACCACAGATCTCAAAATAGGCATTGTAACAGATCAACAGATTTATAATGCAATAAATAAAATTGTTAGGTTATGGGTCTATGCGATCCGAAATAAAGTCATCATTAGAATATCAGTATTATTGCATCCAAGGGATACAAGATGCTCTTGATCGGGCGTCGTGGTGACTGCCAGGCAACACTTGGGGTAGCCTTATGCTCGTTAGTGGTATTCGATCTATAGTAAGGTGGAAAGACCGAGAGCCTCCCAAATATTCGCCAAGTTGGAAAAAAAACTGCCGTTAAACGACTATTTTATTCATACCTTGGTCTACTGTCAACATTTGATAATACTATAACTACTAATTAAGTCCGCCTTTGTACACTAGTTCATAAAGCTTTGACAAATAAATAAATTGATGTTGTTTGATAAGCAGGACAATTTATTTAAATAAAATAGATACAAAAAAGTCGACAAAATATTTAATGTTACGGACTCTATTATGTAATACCTGAAAATTATGTTACATTTTCTTACATTATAATTTAAGAATATTTATATATATATTTTTATTGATTTCTTAATAGATAAACAGACCTTGCAGTAATTCAATATACATTTATTTATAGAAATGTCTTTACTTTTTATTTTCAGGCAAAGGCCACTGATTTCTGGTGTCGAAAACCGGAAAATTTATCAGGCTTGTCAATAGAGGAGTGGATAAACTATAGCCAGCCTTTGGACAGGTGTACTGTTCGACCGCTAACCTCAGAGGTGACGGTGGAGAGCATACTGAACCATACTGCCCCGATCATAGACGCCTTACAAAAGTGTACGGAGTGGGACTATGATAGGTCTGAAGTGGGCAACACTATTATTTCGGAATGGAACCTGGTCTGCGACAGGGCTCATCTCACAAGCCTGGCTGAAGTCATGTTCCTGGTCGGCGTTGGAGTCGGTGGAGTGGTCGGCGGCTGGATATCTGACAGGTATACCATACAATAATATACGAGATAATTCTCTTTGGTGCATTACTGTTTTAAGGATGGCGGCATTAGGATGTCGTAATTAGTTAAACCTTTGTTCATAAAAAGTTAATTTCCGACGCTGTAATCGAAATGTAATCGTTACTTTATTTCCTACCCATCACCACTGATTAGATTTTTTTTAATTAACATGACAAATACAATAAGACAAGCGCACCTAAAAACACTTGAAAAACGTTGAAAAACGTTTCTCTTTTAAGTAGGTTTATCTTAGTTCGTATGCCTTTTTCAAAGCAGGCAACTTTCCGTCAAAAGAAATGAAAATAGCCATAAACAACTTTTTTCCTTTTTTTTTTTTCTCCCGCTCCGTAGATAGGAGAGTGTTGTGGCTAGCACTCTTGTGCATCCGCCAGCGTCAAGTCTTTTTTCCTTTATTTCTTTTTCAAAATATTATTGGGCTTTTCTTTTTTTTAAACTATGCCTCAAGTTATTTAACCCCTCTTAAACGTAAAAAGACAGCCCATTTTTTCAAAAAAGGAATTGTAATGTATTTGAAATCTTTTTTTTTATTTTTCTTTTTTATATAACTGGCTTGGTGTATGAATGATTTAAAACGTCATAACCCGTATTCAATAACTTATAAAATACTTTTTTAGTTATTAGGAATGGAAAGAAACAATAAAAATCTTGTGTTCAGAATGGGTAAAGATGAATTAATTAATGATATTGATGAATTGTTTTCATTTCTAATTTTGCAGATTCGGTCGCAAACGCATTTTGATGAGCATGATGGTGGCGCAGAGTTCGCTGGCCATCCTGTCACTATTAGTGCGCTCCTTCGTGCAATACGTCGTAGTCAGGCTGGTCATGGGTTTCGTATCCGTGTCCGTGGTTTACGCAGCCTTCGTCCTCTCTGTGGAACTTGTGGGAGGGAAGTGGGTGACCATCGCAGGAGTCTGCAACTTCTTCTGGTTGCCTCTGGCATACCTCATCGTAACACTATTGTCTCTGCTAATGCCTAACTGGAGAGACCTGCAACTGAGCCTGTCTGTTCCCGGATGTCTATTGCTTGCATTATGGTAATAATTTCTTAATGAGTTATTTACATTACATGGCTTACTATTTATATATTTCAGTTTTCAGTACATCGATATAGAAAACTATTAATTTTAAGTACAATATTCCTATTTAACTAGTTTGTAGTCGCGGTACAGCCCATAAAATCCGTATTGCTGAAATAGCCAATAACTTTGTTCAGTAACGTGAAACATAGTTTTGAGTTGTTATTACATTACTCACGTAGATTTATTTTAATTGCAGTTAAACTATTTTAAACTTGAAGGTTTGCAAACAAATAAATAATTTAAATAAATTTTAACAGGTTCTTTTTACCGGAATCCCCAAGATGGCTGCTCAGCATGGGCAAGACTCAGGAAGCGAAGGAAATATTGGAGAAAGCTGCTAAGATAAACAAGCGAGAAATTCCATCAGACGTTGACAAACTGCTGATGTTGCACAAAACACAAGAGACCACAGAGCTACCCAGCGTCATGATGCTGTTCCGAGGAGCTCTACGAAAGAGGACGATATGCCTATTCTTGTCATGGTTCTGTATGACCATCGCCTACTATGGACTGCTACTAAACATTGGAAACTTCAACTTGGGCAATCTACACGTCACATCCATAATCCTAGCGGTAGTGGAAATCCCAGCGATAGCAATCAGTATACCGATACTATTGAAGGCAGGAAGACGGATCCCAATCTTCATCAGTATGCTAGCATGCGGACTCGCTTGCATAGCGAGCGAATTACTATCGATAGCATTCAAAGATGATTGGATCATGATCGCCTGCCTGATGATCGGGAAGTTCGCCATAGGCTCCACAAACATGATGATGCCAATATTCACGGTAGAACTATACCCGACGGTGGTGAGAAACCTCGGTGTTGGAGCTAGTCAGATAGCCGCCGGCCTAGCGCTTATATGCATTCCGTACTTATGGAGACTGGTAAGAAAAACATTAATTACTTACTATAAATAGAGCTGTTAATTTATTACAATAAACAACAGTACAGTCAGACACTTCCTGTTTATATGTTCCGCCATTTCGAGCAGACATCCTTTGTACGAGGCTGAAATTATCTCATAGGAATGTTAAAAAATGCAATTATGTGCTTACGGGGTATTATTTATGAATACAAAAACGACTTCCTGCATCCTGATAACTAATTGGAAAGTTACCCTTCAATGACCATATCAAATAGGCAGCATCGTTCATGATTCTTGATTGTTTTGCAGACGATGATAAACGAGCACCTGCCGATGGTGACAATCGCAGCGCTGGCGGCGGTGGGAGGAGGAATAGTGTTACTGCTCTCCGACACCACTCCTCCTGAGGAAAAGCCGGTCACTGATAAGAAAATGTAAGTTTAATTTATTAATCACCCACGTGAAAGTAGAAAATTGCCTCAAAACAAATCACTCCCTGGATACAAGTATCCTAAGTACTAGTTGGACAAAGATACCTAATTTTAATCAGGTGATCTACCAGATGGTCTACCAGTGTGTCAAATTCCAACTAAATCTGTTCAGCAGTTCGAGTGTGAAAAAACACACACAAATCTTCACAATAATTTCATATTAGAGTGATGTAAGATTCCAGCAAAACAGAAGGCTTACAATGAAACGAACAAGTTCAGAAATATTTATGGAATGAAAACATTATCCTGGAATTACACTAATTAAAAAATAATATGTACACAAGTTTACGATGAATTTTATTATGGAATCGAGGAAAACTGGAAGTCGTGTTGTAGAAATACAACAAATTAAGATTTCTTTAACATACCTAGTAGCATTATTATGACAATAATACAACAGGTTTATAAGAGGATTAAACGCTATATCAAACGGCCGAACCCCAAACACAAAAAATCTGGTAATTGCATTTGAAAGTGGTTCTTATTTATTTATAAAATCCATTATGATGCCAAATTATTATCAGCAAAAAACAAACGGATCGAAGATCAGCTGATTAAAGTATTAAACTGTGGAAACCGTTAAAAATTTATTTCATCTATTACATAATATTTCAAGAACCTGAATGCTAGGACTGCACATTTTTTGTCACATTTAACCTGACATTTTACTTTTAATTGCTGCGCTTTTTTGTTCCACAAAAATGCGCTGCATAAACAAAAACGACTACTTAATCCTCGTACGAATTGATCTCATCGCGGATTAATCCATTCTAAATGGACTTCGTAGCTAACGTTGATGTTATGCAGCGAATTAATTCAACTTGATCAATTAAGTAGGTATAAAGAATCAAATCTGACATGCACTATAAAAACTGTGCTGTGAGTGAGACAGGCAAAAACCGAAGTTCTAGAAAGCTCTAATCAGAATGTGACATACCACACTAAGTATGAGTTGGTACTATGCGTTCCAAATAAGAATATGATCGGTTGACCGGATGTGACGTCACGCCGTACTGTCAAAGATATTTTTGCAAAATTGAAGAACTCTAAGATCAGTAAAATCGAAAAACTGGATTCTGATTTTTCGTTGACAATTCGTAAATAAACTGAATTTTTAGAATACAAGATATTCTCCTCGATTTGACAGTAAATCATGACGTCACAACATAGCAATCAATCTTATTCTCATTTAGAACGCATTGTAATGTGGTTTTTGTAAGAAAAACATATGCCAAAACTATATATGTAACAAATTTATTTGGCCAAGTTAATTTCCGTGCTGGAGGTTTTAACTTATTAAGGCGGCCACTGGCCATTCCAGTTAAGCAGACGGCAATCTCATAGAGAATCCAGTCACAACCCATACATATGCAATCGTTGATAGTCAGGATGAAGATGATGATTGATAGATAAGCCATATCACAGAATTGGTGATTTCACATAATGTTTGACCATTTCATGAAAAGATATCCATAATTTGCCAATTCTAGGATACGGCAATGCGTCTACATTTGCACCTAGATTTTTTAAGAATCACCTATTAATATGTAGTTTCTTTACGTTAATCTTGGGATGATTTCCCAACTTAAAAAAAGTACTATTAATGATAATTCTTCACTTTAACATTTATAATTTGGATATTAATTAGTCATAATTTGAAAGTAACGCGGAAGTTAGTCTATTGAGAAAACGCGACACATGTGTCCTTTCTATAAATAAAACAAGGTGGATTGTTGCGTTAATGTGTTAATAAGCACGATAAGCTCTGTGTCGCAGGAGCTAGAACCAGGTCAAGGTGTGAACAGTCCTTGCGACCCATGCACTCACTGCAATTTCCGTATGTAGATGTTATTGAAGTCAACAAATACCCTATTTTCCACTACTACAGGTACAAGTAGCGCCATCTATGATCAATTTATATGAATTAACGTTGTGTTTTGTTTTCAGGCCCGCGTTCGACACCAACTCGCCGTGCAACGGAACGTTTACAATCACCGACGATAGAGGGCACTAGCAGCAGATCACAAACAAACATGATAGTTACCAATGTGTGTAGATCATAACATTTGTACAAAGTGCAACGGACAGTGAATAGTGAGAATTTTTCGAATTTAATTTACAGTTTTAAGTAGATTGTATGATGAATGTTTGAATGACAACATATCATGGAAAATATTTCTGTGAGTAGGTTGTATCTATGTAAAGTGGTAAGACAATGCAGTATCATAAAAATTAGTTCTGTAGATATAATTTAATTAAGAAACTAGATTAAGTAAAGAGTCTATTTAAACTAGTAATAATTCTTAACTAATGAAGAGTAGGGCTCTGAGCAATATTTTATTAGTAGGTATTATCTAATTGGATTTAATTACTCAATGACTTCCCTAAAATATCAATTAAGTAGAAACGTGTGTCAATTTAATTGAAAGTTACCCAATGTCGTTATTTAAATGCAGTCAATAAAAAAATACGTGGAAGTTAGCAATATCACCAAACCCGTAATTATGTGAATTGGTTCAATATAATGAGGGTAAGAAATCAAATTTCAAATCATACCGGACACCTGACTGGTTTGATAATATTTACCAACATTTTGACAAAATATTTTCTTAATTTAATAAGTAGTAGTATATATAGGAGTGCTCCTACTATAGTCGATTTAATTATCAAGCCATCATTCGAGTTATTCTTCAATACTTAATCTGTTCTATTATCAAAAATATTTCCTGCCTTGCAGTGACTCCCAGATTCTTCATATGAGCTAAAATAAGTGTTGCAAACAGCTGGTCCTTTGATAGGCGTTTAGTTGATCCGGCTCCTTTACATTGAACACTGATGCTGTACAATGTCACGTGGCTCATCTAAAATATTACAGTATAAGTAAGGGTCATTATGTAGACCTGTCAGAAAAAGAAGGATTTAAACGACGGACAGGCGTATTCATGCCCGAGCATTGGCTTCGCTTTTGGAAATTTTCATTTTTTTTAATCCTAGAGTCTGCTGGAGTGATATACAGGATCCAATTATGGATGTAAAAAATTGAGGTGCCCGTACAATACAAAAAATATTTCATCAAAATCTGTTCGTTTTGGAAGAGTGCAGACATACATAAACACTCATATAATTAAAAATTAAATATAAGTGTAAAGGTGATACAATACTCATAAAGTTTTGAAAAGTTATGACATTGCCTACGTTTCTTTATCAAAATGAAATGTTAAACAAGTATGTCTGCGTCAAATTATTACTGAACTGTAATTTATATGCATGTTACGTTAAAAATGTTAAAAAGCAACGGTTAATTTTCGTAAACTTACCAATACAGTTAACGGCATGAATGTATGAAATTTATTTACATAATATGTATTGTACTGCTGTATTGTAATGCTGTATTTTAACTGCATAATAACATACTCATAACCTTTTAAAATTATTCAACAATTTAAAATAGCAAAAATATAAATAATTATAATAAACTTCTTTTTCAGACAGGTTTACAATAAAATTAAGGAGCAAAACCACATTTCATCTAATTACTTAAAATACTATTTTAGTTCATATGAAATCAGTCTGATTTCCTACCTTCAAAATCCTTTGACAATTTATGTCTACTTATTTGACATTGATGCGTCTATTTAATTAATTGTACAGTTCTTAAAATTATAATTAGGGAAGTATGTACCTGTATTTCTTACCAATTAGTTTATTTATTGTCCTAACATTAAGTAATTTAAGTAACCTAAGTACCTACTGTAGGACATAGACTTGATAGTGTCATGTTACCTAACACAAAGTTACCAACCGTAGACATAAATGACATTTTCATTAATGTTTGGCTTATGTACTTATTTGGTAATCAATGTAAAACATTTAATGACTTTGTCTCTAATAAACATTGAATTGTTTAATTACATAAATTATTAATAAATTACATCCATTCTGTAATAATTCGAGAATAAACTAATAATTTTTAATATTTGTCTATTTATTTGCCCATTTTATTTAAGCAGGCATTGAAATTTACTAAATCGATACGATGCACACAGATGGAAATGTCTGCGTGTATGTTACATAACACTTGATTGTAACCATGCCAGAAGACAGCCGCGACCGCAATAATGAAGAACCGCCTCTTCGAGTTGCGGTGACCGCGACTCCGCAAAGCTCATCGGTCGCACACTAATTGACAAGTGCCCTGCGCCTCACAAGTGCAGCGCATCGTCAGGACATTGACTCCTTCGTGTAGGGCCGGCGGTCCCTTGGTCGGCGGCCATTACAAAATGTCGGTAACGGTGGCCGACGCAGGCGTCAAACCAGACGTGACTTGCGTGTTCATAAGCTGTTCCACAGACCCATGGACATTTCAAACATACATATTTAACGCTTTGATTATGACTGACAACACTCTTTCTTACGTGGTGCTACACAATATCACACAGACAAAAGATTTTGAACTTGCGAACATATCTGAAGCTCTCCATACAGTTAGGTTACATGGGTGGTGCACATCGAGTCACTCTGATCTTATCTCACTAGTTACTCTTACTTATTGTATTCCAAACTCTTCAATGTTAAACTTTTGATTTCGTTGAACTTTCAAGGCGAAACATAAATATCTTGCCAAACCAGTGATCGTTTCAGAAAATTGTTATTGCTAACCATCGTTAATCCTTCACTGCAGAGTACCTATCAAACGGGTCATAGTTAATTTCTCTGGTCATTCACCTGTTGTACACTAACCCAGATGCATAGAGTTTAGCCGATATGAGTATGACCTCGTAAGAGGTCCTATTGTGGTGGCACATAGAATACGTGTCGAATCAGAAAGCCTTTTAAAAAGGCGATGCAGGACGGATAACGGAGCCGGGCGAGTTACCCATACCGTCCGTACTGCGTCGGTAACTCAGTCACTAGTACTGGGAATCACATGTGAAATTATGCCAGGCCTTCAAATGTGTAATAAGCATGCACAATATTTATGTTGCACAGTAACAAACGTATTCTATAAGACCTACTTCATTGGTCTATCGGTATTTGCATTACTTTAGACGTTCATTGATTTTAATAAATAGTGAAAAAAAAAAACATCTTGTTATAAGATTTGTTTTTTATACTTTTATTTTGAATTTGTCATTTTGAATCTATTTTATTTTTCTTAATAAACTTTATAATTGCAAGTCTTGCATAGTATTTTGAGTAATGTGTGAATTTTGTTAAATTATAAAATTAAATTCATATCACTCAAACTTGTTGTATAATTGAAAGATGTAATTTTAATTTTGTAATTTATATTTATTTGTAATTTAATTGATAACCGAATAGGTCTAGATCTGTTGACCTATAGCTGCTTTTGTCATGAAAGTTAATAGAAAGGAAACAAATAGGAAACCTGTGCATAGACAATGGGAAAAATAAGAAAATTTTACTCCTATGGAAGTTGTTTCATAAAACAATAATTTAATCAAATACAGATAGTTCTCAGAACTTCAACAAAAGAAAGATTGATCTACTTTCTATCAATCACGAGGAATTGTCTACGGTGGTACGCTTGTCACATATCGTACTACACAACAGTTATCTAATACATAATGTACTAACTTAATACACATGGTTACAAATCGTATCATAGAAAAAGATTCAATATTTTACCCACGAAAGAGTAGCTAGCCTTTGTGATTATTGTAATCACATTTTCATCCGTATCTAGCCCACTAGTGTTCCAGGCTATTTAAAAACCGCATTGGAGTCAAAACGAGTTCTTAAAATAAGTGTTTTTGATTCCCATAATAGCGCACGATGTGATATAACTACATAATTGTGCTTTTTAGGGTTCCTTACGTCAAAAGGAAAAAATGGAACCCTTATAGACCCACTTTGTTGCCTGTGATTCGATTCTGTCCGTTTATCTCGAAAATTCATTGCATGGAGAAATTAAAACTCCTTGAAGTTGTAAAAAACTCAAACTATTAAGTTAACGAAAAAAAGATACGGCAATGACTATGTTGCAAAAAATGTGTATTTTGTAACTCTCAAGGAAATCAAAATTCATAAGGTATTCCCGTTAAATCCTGAAATTTGGCAAGAAGCAAGGTATCACACAAATATAACACAACACAAATATAGAAAAAAAACTATAAACAATCAATCTTCGTAATTTGATTCGGAAATTTAACTGTTCTCATAGGTAAGTCTTGACAGAACTTTTTATTTGTTTAACCCTTTTAATCCTAAATAATGCTATTACTTTCCGAAATCATTGAAAATATAGTTGACAATGCCAAAAAACCCAGCCTTAGCTAAAATCCAGCAATTCCTTAAGCATTAGGCAAACACTCGAAAATATACAACCCTCCTTCTGGCGCATTCGGGTAAACAAAGTATAAGTATTCCATTTGGAATAGATGACCTGGTCAGGGTTGCTAAGATTCGATGGATTCAAAACGCACGGGACCGGTCGTTACGATGTTTGGGGGAGGCTTATGTCCAATAGTGGACGTCTTTCGGCTGAATTGATGATGATGGTTGATTTCATTTGACCTACTTAAGTCACTATAGGGCACCAAGGTATTGGTTGCACACGGGCCCTCCGAAGGCTAGAGCCGCCTCTGCCATGACATGACCGACATTGAGCCTCCTCCTACATGCGACTTGTAACAGTCTCACAACAATGCACGGTCGTGAGAAGACGAGTGTATTGTTTTGAATTCATGACTGACGCTTTCCTAACAAATGGTGTTCTGTGACTATCATATCTGATAACGTAAGCGTGGGCTTTCAGACGACGAGCAATAGTTAACTCGCCCTGCAGCCGTCCAGAAAGGACCAAGTCCCAGTCATCGACAGCGATTCATGTTCCACGTGCGCTTCCAAGAAAAGTCAAATAAAATCAATCTTCAATTCTCTAATAAACTAATTTCTGGAAAGAAAACCCGTACCCGAATAAGCGAAAAACAACTTTAGTCAGTAAAAATCTGATAATGTTCTCTCACTCTACCCTAGCACTCCTGAAAAAAATAAATAAATTAAACTTAGTGTTGGTCTTTCTCCCTCCGGTCTTATATCGGATTGCCATTTATGTGAGCAAACAGAAGACCTAAAGATCACCCGCATGTGCATTATAATGTTATATCTTATGTTTCCCACACATAATTGGTTAGCCAAGTAACTCTATTAAGATAAATCTCCATGATCGAAAGTCATTCGGGAGTACTAGCAACTAATACACGCTGGCATTTCTATACTAATATTATAAAGCTGAAGAGTTTGTTTGTTTGTTTGTTTGTTTGTTTGTTTGTTTGTTTGTTTGAACGCGCTAATCTCAGGAACTACTGGTTCGAATTGAAAAATTCTTTTTGTGTTGAATAGACCATTTATCGAGGAAGGCTTTAGGCTATATAACATCACGCTGCGACTTATAGGAGCGAAGAAATAATGGAAAATGTGGAAGAAACGGGGAAAAATATTCATCTTTGAGGGCTTTCGTTGCGTGCGCTGCGAAAACGGTTCAAGATAACAAAAAAATATGTATGAAGGAATTATTCCTCTTAAAATGATCTAAAAAAATGTCCGCGACAGTATATGTCTATCTTTTAAGATTAACTCACTAGAACCGTTTTTATGGGAATCAAATTTGGCCGAAATTAATGCATTATTACCAATTATTTGGTAGAGTTGTATCAACATAGTAATATTAAACTTTATCCAAATAAATGTGTTGTTGATTCAGAGTATGTAATTGTGAACAGAATTGTCTTTGACATCACTTATTTTCAATGAACATCTTAGAAGATATTACAATTTTAAATTAACTCCGATATAAAATTCACACGCGCCGCATGATGTTAACATGACGCTGCGCCTGGCCGGCGGGCGACGATAGGGGTTGCTTGCGGGCGACGCGGAGGGGTTTTTTATGGTAGGTAAAAATCATCCAATGACGAATCCCGCTCTTGGGCGGAGCGGGAAACAGTGTCAAACTCTTACTGACTAAACAACCTACCCCGTTCCTCCCTTGCCTTATTCCCAGAGTCCCGGTATAACGCTTTCGCACCAATCCTCGGCTGCAGGAGGCTTCGACCCTGAAGGGCCAATAGTTTGCTGACAACACCTTGAGGCGCGCAAGGAGCAGTGCGCGCCGTCGACAACTTCGTCTCGGTCTGGACTGTTACCAGACAACCGGACGGCGAGCTACCCATTGCTCACCGTCCGCAAGCCAGCGTCTACGGTGGCCGGATATCGGCGAGATCGCGGCGGCGACGGCTACGGCGAGGACGATGTTGCCCTTGCCTTATGCGGTCGGCCTTCTCCTTTACAAGCATTACTACTTCGCAGAAGGAGGCGACCGCTTGCCATTCTTCTATGCTGCGGACCATGGCCTGAACCAAGGCCCGGCGTGAGAAGTCGCCGCCGCCGATCACCCCCACGAGGACACGGCGATGTTCTTGGGCACACCTCCACCGTGTCCTCCGGGCTGGCCACTCAGTGGCGACACCCGGGCGTCTCTTCCGCATGAATCCGGCGCAGGAATCTCCTGAACTTCCCATGTCCGGTGAGAACCTGCGTCATGCGGAAGGTGAGGACGCCGTAATCTCTATCCAACTACGCCTCAAAGAGGGGACTTACCGCCGAGATTATAGCGTGCCCAAGGGGGTGTGTAGTTCTATGAAATACTTTTAGATAATTATGTTCTTTTAAAAACCAAATTGTCTAAAATAATAACAGAAATTGACACGGGCAAAGTCGTGGGTAACTACTATAATTTATAAAGCTGAGGTTGTTTGCAAAAATAAATATGATGCCCAAAATAACTATTCCACGCGGACGAAGTCGCGGGCACAGCTAGTGTTAATATAATTAGGAGTTGTTGTAATATTGTAGGCGCAAATCGTAGAATATTTCGTACCATTTTTACGGTTATTTTTGTTGTGTTCTTGAGTACAATATTGACTGGTCTACACTGTCCTTACACTATCTATTAATACAGTAATATGGAAATATTGTATCAAACCATTTTTTAAAAAAGAGTAACCATGCAGTTTCTTGCCGGTTCTTCTTAATAAGAAACGACCAGTTTGGAACCGTGCACTAGCTTCTGACGTTTTGCAAATGCTTTTGTAGGCCTATGTGAAATAAAATATTTTGACTTTGTTAACATAACTTCCGAGAAATGTTGGTACTTCGGAGCAAATTCTGAGATTTCTTCAAAGAAAACACCTTCGTCAATAAACTAAATCAACCTACTCGTTTATATAAATAGACACTAAATCTCATCATTATTACGATATAAGCTATAACAGCACTATACAACTAGGATATAATTAACTATTTTATTAACACCTTCGCAGACTTTCTTCTGAACATTTCCAGCATCGGAAAATTAAATCAAGCTTGTAATATGTACAACGACGCGGCGCGGGGAATGAACTATTATGGCCACGGTAACTCTCACTTGCGTAGTGTAGTGATGCTGCCGATACACTTTCCTGGCAGTGCGTGACTGGACTGCGACGAGTGAAACAACACTGATGTAACACCCCAAATGCATTATCCTGCAACATGCCAACACATATTATGACTCCACCGCCGTCATCTGACTTACATGCTTAACATGAGATGTAGGTTTTTTTTTTATGGTAGGTAAAAATCATCGAATGACGAATCCCACTCTTGGGCGGAGCGGGAAACAGTGTCAGACTCTTACTGACTGACTCTTACTTCCTTGCCTTATTACCAGAGCCCCGGTGTAACGCTTTCGCATCAACCCTCAGCTCCGGGAGGCTTCGACCTTGTAGGGCCCCTACGGTGTGCTGACAACTCCTTGAGGCGCGCGGGAACTGAGCGCGCCGTCGACGACTTGGGCTCGGTCTGGACTGCTACCAGACGACCGGACGGCGAGCTAATGAGATGTAGGTAGACTAGTTTCTGGCATCGAAATCTTTTTTAATCGATTTCAAAAAAGATGATCTTGAATTCCAATATGTATTTGAAGTTACTAACTCAGAGAGATTTTGACAGATGATGAATTTCTGTTGCTGCTATTACTAACAGAATAAAATTTATTTATTTTATTTTAAGTGAGGTTTCTACATAGCACGTGATTTTTGCCGTGTATTGTTCGACATTGATAATAGTATGTTGTGTTGATAATGGTAAAGAACCCTTCGTGTGTGAGTGCACTTGGCCGGTTTTATTTCTTTAATATCGATTCTAGACGCGATAACTATTATTCACCAATATTTAGGGCAGCATATATTTATATCCTGAAATAGAGCATTTATCAGATTAAAAAAAAAGATAGCTAAGGCGATCTGTAATCACCATAAAGCACTGAAAATGCTTTGTGATCAATGAGGACTTTTTGGTCAGACAATTTTGTGTGTACAGCCAAAGAGTCAATTTTTCTGCCAGAGAATCTTAAAGTGAAGTATGAGTAGGTTACTTTTAGGCACGCAAATATTATTATGCACTATCAACCACATTATCCCTTCCCATCATGTAAGATAGTGGTCAAGCGCGAGCCTATCTCTCACACTTCACATCAATAACATTAAGATGACAGTTTGTTACTTCTGCTCTTCAAGCTCTTAAAGCTGAACAGATTTGGATGTAATTTGGCATATGCCAAATACCCATAAGGGTGTATACCCATGGCCTGCATTAGTTCTGAGGATTAATACCGATCTATTAGTACTTTTATTTTATTCCCATCACGTTTACACACGATGTTTACATCACTTTTTTTTCAATTCTCTTTTTGCAGATATGCTATAAGAGATTTCTAAAGAAATAAACATCACTGTGCTTATTTTCCTGTTTCTATCTTCTTTTATTATACTATTTAGTGTGTACATGAATTGTTAAATTAAAATACTTTTTATTCAGGAAATATATGTCTTTGTATTTTGTGGTCTGTTTTCACTTAATCCTTACCGTGATATGTTCCCTTGGGACAATTTTCTACAATGACGCGGGTAAAACTGCTCGCAGACGATAGTAGATATTAATATGGGAATTAAATGCGCTGATCTCAGGAACTACCGGTTCACATTGAATTGGTTTTAGTGTTGGATAGCCCAGTCAGAAACGACGAAAGACAGGCTATACGAAAAGGTCTGTGTCATCGCTCGCAGAGCAAGTGCCAATTCTCCTTCAACCACTCAATTACAACACTACCTATTGTTTAAGCGTAGGCCAGTTATCCGACATTCAAGCATTTTCAAATCGTAAAGAAGCTTCATAAACACCTATCTATCTTACGTTTAACATTTATAGGTATGTTGGCTTAACACAGCGCTATCATTGCGCAAAAACCATTTAATTCGAGCATAGCAATGTCATTAAACACTAAACATTAAAAGTAACAATCATGATGTTGCCACACCTGGCATATCGCATGCTGTGACCATTTAGATTGAATTACCGAAAGCACAATAGCTCCACCGCGGACCAAGCTGATCAGATATCTTGGTTCAATTGAGCTGTTTAACTTGGATCAAGATTGAGAATTCCTGGGCTCTTCGCCAGTATGCACCAATCTAAGAACCGTTGTTTGGTTCACCAAACATTTACTAGAACAGGGATAGCAAACCTGTGGCATATAGTGTAATACCTAGTTGTACTTATTCCGGCATGACATGACAGTTTTATATCTCGGTATTTTGAAACAACAATAGGTAGGCAATCAACTAGTCACAAAATTATTCTATTTCTCTTTCATTTAATGTCAAAAAAAGAACATCTAGCATTATAATATACGGATTGCAGGTTGTTAATTAAATGTTTAAGGCATCTAGTTTCATTTCTTGTCCATTAAATGACAAAGTCAAGATTCTTAAGTGACTAATCTTGACCGCACTGATTTAACATGCATATATTTGATGGCACGTTAGCCATTAAAGGTTCTTCATCCCTGTACTAGATAAACGAAGACACTAGATCAATATGTGCCTGTGTTGGATACAGACGTTACCTTCATGACCATTTGTTACAGGTTATGTAAATAAAATGCACAGTTCAAAATAACGACATTAGTTTCATTAAACATGAACTTTAGATCTTTTTGAGGTCGAGCAAGACACATTACAAATGTAACTTAAGCAACTGGCCCACAAAATTTACGATTTTATGTATGCATGTGTGCGTTTTATAATTATTTATTCATAATTTAAGCTGATAGACATTTAGGCCACGCTGATATCTGCTAACCAAGCCCAGTGCTTGTAACTTCTCATAAAATCTACAATATTTTATGTATTCTTACACGTTAAACAAACTAAATTGTTTTACGTAATTTTGCTACACATTTGATCTCTTACCTGTAGCAAATTTTTAAAAGACATTCTTTAAAAAATACAAGATCATGATCAAGCGCTGTAAACTTATGATAATTGCATCTTGATGATTGCAATGCGGATATGACAAATAATTTAAATAAAATACGTCCTCCGCCGTTTATGTTCCAGTACCTTTATTTTTTTAATAAGTTTTGAAGTGCTAAAATTCATAGAACCTAACTACAGACTAGCCAAGATCCGACGGTTATACTAAACTGCACTACTCCTGTAGGGCGTAGCGTGTAGTTAAAAATACTTTCAACCAAAATTAAAATAATTTAGCAATTCGAAACAATTGTTCTTGAGACTAGGGCTTTCAAACAAACAAACTCTTAAGCTTTATAATTTTAGGTATAGGTGTAACCTTCAACAACTTCTTGAACTACTGACCAACAAAATTCATGTGTGTTTTATCTAGAGCATTATTTTGAGGTGTCTATTAGCATAGTCTAACCGAGGCTTCTAAAAACCGTATCTCCCTTCATTTGAGTGTTGCGTTATAGTAACCTTTGATTACAAATTGCTGGTAGTGATGCTCTCAGGGAGATCAAATAGCATTCCTAGATAATGTAGCTTCAATATGGGCGTGGATAGCTTACCTCATACATTTTGTGGTATTTAATAGCACTAGTGGCATAGATCCAATCCGGTTCACCAGAACTATAGGGCACCAAACATCCACAGCCGTAGAAAAAGATTGCGTGAAAAATATTTGAATGTTAAACTGTCTCGATGAAAATAGTATCATTTAAATAAAAATAATGTTACAATTCACGTTATGAATACAAATAATTGAGACAATAGATTTTTCAATAATTAGATCGTTTAGCGGTATCTTCGCGGCTAGCGCAGCCGATTTGTATAGTGGTGCATTTGATTGGGTTGCCGTGGTCCGGGTGTGCGTTCACAGTTGGTCACCTTGCAATAATGTATGGTGGTCGCGTCGGGCGCAGGGCGAGAGTGGGCGACCTCATATAGCTTGCGCGGGAGGCGTTTCCTTTATTTGTTGGTTGTTCGCCGCGTGATAGTGACGTGACTCTGGACGCAGGACATCATGCGTGTTTTACTGGTGAGTCTCGTGACGCACCCTCCTCAAGGGCGGTTACATCATTTACATACCAACAAGTTTTTGATTTATTTCCCTTTTTCTGAAAATTTAATTTTCGAAAGTGATTTTTTATTAATATATTTTAATTGTTGTCGTACAGTGCTTCCGAGTTCTTTCAAGGTGAAAATAAATACCAACAGCTCTTTTTATTGCCTTTCATAAACTTTATTATGCCTTTTATTTATAATATAATTATACTGATTGATATTTTAGTTTATTAAGTATTTTATTCACTCGTAATTTTTTTTTATTTCAATATTAACAATTTATCTTCACCTTGAAAACAATGATAACAACAAATCAAACTTGAAGTACTCCCTCTAAAAATAAACTTGCTCATTCTCTAAGATATTGTAAGGACAAAGCATTGTGAAAGTAGGCGCGTAAAATATTCGAATGACTAAATTATCTAAGTACGTATAGATATATCTGGTCACAACAAGTTCTTGGTAGCATTCAATGAATAATATACAAGTAAATTAATATCAGTACAGAATTCAGGTCGATCATACAGGCGGCATTCGAGGTGTCGATATCGCGGCAACCTTGAAGTCGATCGTGAGGTGACAGATTACTGCAGTGCGTCGGTCTGTATTGCTCCAGTAACCTTACAACATACCAATATAAGTACCGCCCTTAATAATTCACAAGCGGAACTAATTGTTGGTACTAACACATAATTTGGCAAGTTAGTCGTTGTCATGTTAACAGCTGAATTACGTAAAGCACGCAACCTACGGCAAATGGCTCGCGGGTACGTTACCACACTGGCCCACTGCGGACAGGCTCGACCACCGGCTATAGATACAGACTTGGATACGCATAACTTGTTCTATTTCAACAGTTATATTTAATTGTGGCCGTTCACTGCAAAAAGTCTAAGTTTGAACACACTCACCGCAGTGTTACGTAGTTTCTATCGATAATACAATTACACGTATTCCGAAATCTCGCCATGAATTTGTGATTCTATGGTAACTTGTAATCCTTGTCCTATAGTGTAACAGGTGACAGTTATCAATGCCGCTGTCGTCTAATGACTTACTAATTAGCAGAAGGTAGGGTTGCGACCTCGAGACAAAAGCTCTGTCCGTGTCTTTCTCACTAACAAGTGGCGACAGTGTAGAATGCTGAAAGAACTAACAGTACGTCCAAAATTAGTCACGTTCCCATTTCACGGACACACGAAATCCTCGGATATGCATAGCAAATGTAGTTTTACGTCCTGTTGTTAAAATGTTCACTAAACGGTTACAAATTGTGCTTGTTACAATGTTAATTTTTTTTTAAATATGCGCGTGTGTTATTGCACTTTCCGCTAGTCCTGCGTGATCTGAGCAATACCATCGTCTTAATGAAAGGGAGAGAATCAAGCCTTCAGGAATTAATCGTATCAAGATATGTTTGATCGGTCATAATAATCTCCACTCGCACTGACCTTTCGCAGGTATGCTGGAAGAGATTTCTTTTGAAATAAGCATTACCCAACAAATATGTAGTTAAAGAAAATAAACAAATAAATAATTATACCCGGATAAAACTATAGTCACACGCTCAGTGCTACTTATATTAACTAACAATGTTAAACTAACAAATAAATTTTTGTTTTGTTTGATCCCAACATTTGATTTTGAGCGAAATTCACGAAAATAATTTTTTAACCAACAAACTGCTACGAAGTTGTGGTCATGTTATATTAAGACTTACTTTATAAAAAATGCAATTAATATATTTTTTTTAATCTATAATAATCTATGGTTTTAGATTATTTTCTCCCTCTTTAGGCAAGAATAAGTAGTGAAAACGCATTTAAACTTTTGAGCGACAAGCGTCCGCAAACCTATTGTACTGTGAACCTATTTTGTTGTGTCTGTAATTACCAAATTCGAAAGGTTAATAAAAACTTTAATTTAAAATGCGCCATTTGCATTTTGCGCAAAAAAAAAGTTTACATACGTGTGCCCAACCTCATAAGAAAACTCTACGAGTACCAAGTATCGATTAAATTCCATACAGCTTTCTCACATAATCTACACAACATAGTTGCTGCGCAAGAATTCTATAATAAATTAATATCGAGACTAGCTAACTTTTCCCATTTAAGCCCCCAGTTTTCATATGAGTGGTTATTATAAACTTAACGGCAAAACAACGAAGAACTCCTATTCTTTTCTAAGATATTTGAATACTTTATTTAACTTTACTTTTTGCTGATGTTTCCCGTGCACAATACGTGGTCATGGAAGTATCGAGTGGCCGACGCTTACGCGGCCACTTAATTGTCGCTAGCAATGCATGACGGTTACGATGCACAAGTTATATGATATACAGACACATGCGAACTTAATTGGGCATTCTTCAAACGAACCTTATCAATAACGTATCAAATACTTACAATACTTACCGTTTTAAAGTGCTTTTCAATCAGGCTCTTACCGCTCTTACAAAAGACATCAACGCGTTAGAGCACCTGCGTCACCCTCATTAAGTGTTATGTAGTCGAGAAATGACTACATACTTGTAATAGCTTAGTGTTTATGAAATATGTAGCTACTGTCATCATTTTTAATACATGTTTTAACTAAGAAATACTTCAAAAACTTGATTGTGTCTAGATATAATTGCTCAAACGTCATGAATTAATTATCGTTTTGATTGGTATTTTATTTACCAGATATTTTGTGTGTAAATTATTTTATAGTTATTACCTGAAACTAACAATAAATAGAAGTGCACTCAACTTTGAAACCTTTTCTTTTGAAAACTCTTAACATTTACGGCAAACTGCCAAAATGGATGTGTTATAAATTGTAAAGAGTAATAACATTTTGCACGGATTGTCTGAGCTTCTGAAGCAATCTGACATTTGATAGATAGTGAAATAATAATTAGGTATTTAGTGCGGCTATGGTTCGCCATTCCAACGTAGTCACCTTGACTGGCGGAAGCGGTGCGCGCCGCCGTGTGCCGGGCGTCCTTACTCCTTTCAGATCAGTCTGCGCACGCCCTAAACAGAATGCTCTTACACAAAAAAAAACACAATCGTTTCATCTGAACAAACATTGTTTTAATAGAATAAAAAAATTACACACATTACCTATTTTTTTCTATTTGAATTAAAAGAGTATATTCATTTTCTTCTCTTGCATCAGTTGCACTGTTGTCTACGTTTCTATTGATCTTTACTTTCGCAGGTCTGCTAGAAGAAATTTCTTTGGCAGTACCTTTGCTTTTACTAATGTCTATTATGTCTACTATCTTAGGTATTCTGTTTTTTTTTGTATGTACGTCTTTAAAAGTACGAAACGGATTTTGATGCGGTTGTTTTTAATAGATAGAGTGATTCAAGAGGAAGGTTTATGTGTATAATACACGCATAAAATCTTCAATATCAGTACCTGTGCGAAGCTGGGGCGGGTCGCTAGTAAATGGTAAAATAAAACTATTGCTTCTATTAGTAATCATCCTAATTAAATTAAAAAAGATTTGAACAAAATCATCCAGCAGGATAAAGTAGGGTCAACGACCGCAAAGAGGTATTATCAAAATAAGTTATAATACCACATTGGTGAGATATCCTACTACCTCACTACTACCTATCCTACTACTTGGGATAATTTTCTACTTTCACGCGGAGAACCCACTGAAAGATCTGACTTTGAAAAAAAAAGAAGTCTTCTGCTTTAAGAAGAATACTGTTTTGAGTTCACTACACACTCGCGATACCTATAATTAACAGGCAGTTATGATAATGAGGCCTCTGCAATGTCAAAAACTAACATTGTTATAGTTTATACCTCTGAATATCTTCTTTATTTGCTAGTTTTTTCTGTCCCACTAGCGTAAGCCAAACTCCTTGCCCGTGCTTAAGTTTCTAGTTCTGGCAAAATCTGTCTGATTCGTCTGCCATTTCTTTCGACATCTGCTATAACCGTCGCACTGTACTTTAAAATACTACTACTAAACAAGTAATGCAAAGAACGTGCAATGCACCACGTAATCATATTGGCGTAGTCATGGCTTAGCCTTTTTTTCAAAAATGTCGTCTTCGTTAATATTTAGACAAACCTCTTTGGTAATATTGGAAGTTTAACAAAATACAATAGTTAGATAACGCTATAATTATGGAATTTGAATTTTGGTTATGCCTTTTCTAAGATACTCAATATGTACGCATACATCAATACTGACAAAAATGTACGCAATTAGGTATGAAAAAATGCGAAGTTTTGGAGCATATCTTACCGCTTGCACTAGCAGTTTATCTGTTCCCACAAGTTGAATCATCCGTAAAGATAAACACATGCACTGCAATACAACACAATCTAGATCATACAATGCGCTCAACTTTCGCGACCGTGACGAACAATCGAGAGTTTCCTTATTTTCTAAACACACACTCGATGCGATTTCATTAAAGAAAGACTCGTAGAAAATGTGAGCAATTTGTCGCTACATTAATGGCACCTAAAGCCGGTTTCAACTGGAATTTAGTAACCCTTCCGCGATGACGTCAAATCATTTTGGGAAGTATTACTTTAGTTAAGAGAGCAGTGGTGGCACAGTAGTAATATTAGGTCTTGGGTTCGAATCCAAACAGCAAAACTACCCAGTTTACACTTCAAAATCTATTGTTTCGAATGTCTCAAGATGTTTTCTTAAGGTCGAATAAAGTAACAATAGTGATATTTATTTCAAAACATAAATTGTTTAGATATAATTAATGACCTATGATCATATTTTTTTTTTCATATAATTAATGACCCTTTTTATACACAACAACAGCATACTGTTGGTTTTAGTGAAGGTATAACGAATTCAGTATTTAGATAGTATACATACTGACATGGCTAATATTGTATAGTAAAACCGAGAATTTCAAAGATTACTAACAGTCGTGTGAATTTGGAGCAGGTTGCTAATATTAACAACAGTAAGTAAATGTATACATAAACAGATTAAATACATAAATTAAATCATGAAAATAACTACACGTCTAAACCGAGCAAACAGATACAATCTATATTAATGCACATTAATGCGTGTTTAACGCAACATATTTGAGGCGATTGAACTAATTAAGTTTTTGTAAAAAGTGGGGTCGATAATCTTGTCACTCTAAACTAAGCTAATTTTTTTTATTTTATTATTCGACGACCATCACACAACGTCGTCTAGTCTCAAGCTAAGCAGAACTTGTGTTATGAGTACTAGACAACTGATAAACATACGAGTACTTACATATTTTTAAATACATACATATTATAGATAAATTACACCCAGACACAGAACAAATGATCGTGCTCATCACACAAACATTTGTCCTGGGTGGGAAACGAACCCACGACCTCCGGCATAGCAGTCAGGGTCACTAACTACTATGCCGACAGGTCAGACATTTGATTTTTTAAATTAGATTTTAATTTATTGACATGGTGTATATAATTATGATTTGGTTTTATTGTGATTTATATATATTCTGATTCTATTTTATATATTTACCGTGTTGTTTTTTTTTAATGTAAATGGGTATATTTGGCCTGAACAAAAAGATTTATTATTATTATTTATTATTAAGCGAGAGAGTCAATAAAAATAAGTATCTTATTGCAAAACTATACATCGATTTCCGAAAGTAGAGTGAGTTGGTCCCATTTGCATGTTGCGACAATGTCACAACTCAACAAGTTACTAGCTCAATAAGTGAACAACCTTATTTTATTGCCGACAATTTCTCAATAACGATATGATTGTAGATGATTGACATACATATATAAAAACCATAACCTTATTTACTGTGAAATAAAATAGCAATAAAAGCGATTTGCTAAGTAATTGGTTTCAATACCAGTTAATGAAGTGTTTAAACTGGACTGACAAAAATATACCTATTTTCTTGCATCTGTAATAGATGCACATAATCTCTTACTCGTATTTGTTTTGCCTAGGGTATGACCAAGGCGAGTAAAGGCGCCAAAACGCCCAATCGCTCCATATAGAACTTTTACTCAGCTGCAACCGGTTGCATCGGTAGCAAACCAAAATATTTGGGAAAGCTTGCAGATATGATATGCATCATAAAACCAAGAATATCATTCTACCTAATATTTGTTATCTGCGGATATCGAACCAGCGACAGGTAGCGTAGTACAATCATTTAATGGACCAACTGTGTCATTAATAACAAACCATTACATAGTATAAAACAAAGTTGTCTAACCTTATGTGTGCTTAGATCTTTAAAACTAAGCAACGGATTTCGATGCAATTTTTTAATAAATAGAGTGATTCAAGAGGAAGGTTTATATGTATAATAAATGCTTAATGTATTTAATATCAGCATTCCACCAATGCAAAGCTGGGGCGGGTCGCTAGTGTAATATAAATCCTACACAATAAATAAAGTATCAATAGAGGAAAAACTAATGAATGCTGTTTAGATAGAGGTACCTAGGTACATTTTATCGACACCACATATAGATACAGTACCTATGTCTCGTTTTTATGCAACTTAGGCCGGTACCTACCTGTGTGAATGCATTTTTTTTTTCATACGAAGAAACAAAAGTTTTGTGTATAAGTAATGAAGGAACATTAGATTTACATAAATAACAAGAAACCTAGGTATAGTTTCGGTTGTATTCGTCAAGTAGTACTTATTTGTAAAAATAGTGGTAAGCATGGTCGAGTAGCTCGCTAAACAAAGTTCTCCATAATGGCCTCATACCAAATGCAGATTGCTGTCCTTGTATACAATTTATAGACAACCTGCCTATGCAGTTGTAGAATCTACAAAGTAACCTATCCATTAATTAAGATTTAACAGAACATTAGCATCAATTAAGTATACTTACCTACCTAATTAAATACTACATCAAATTTACATAAAAACTATAATCCGCAGGATATTGACCAAACGAAATTGAAATAATGCAAATCTCTACCAAATTACATCAGAATAAAAAGTGACCAACCTAAGGACGTTTGAGGTCTCAAGACTTAAGTAGTTTCAATGTAACGTACCTGCAAATAGAATTAACTTTAGTTTATACCAATTATAAAAAAAAAAAAAAAACTAAAAATATTCTGTGTAGGTAAGTACCGCGCACCTAAACAAGTAGGTCCGTTTAGAAACTCCATTGAGTTTCGTAATCAATTCAAATAGGCATTTGTACAACTCACAATAGAATAAGAATAAGGTGTGCGATAAAATCTATATTAGTTGGATAAATAGAGGGAGGTGTGATAAGCCGCATTATACTCGTAAACCTACTCAAGAATAAGACCCACGTCTCTGGAAAGTGTGCCAGTTGTGGTTGCGCTATACATTCCTTTGGCCAAATTGAGCTTAAACAAAAGTCTTAATCTTAGGTTCTATCTGCGACCAGCGAGTTTCGTTATGTACTCTTTTCTTATATATATGGTTATGTAGCTATACCTACCTAAAGGTGTCCAGCATTTTTCAGGACTTCATTTAGTAAATTATAATTAGAGGGATATTGGCTTTATTTCTTAAGAATGTCAAAGTAGAGCAGCATTATAATTTGACTATATCTCACCAAAACTAAAATAGTATATTGCAGAAACTTATTTTTTTTTTCTATTATTCCAGATATGTATGCTGTGTGTAATCACAGCTTATGCTCAATATAATGACTCTCCGGCGCCGCCACGGCTACAAATACCAGGCGCGATCCCTGTTGGAGGTCCCAGACAAGGAGGTTTCAGGCAAGGACGCCTGCAAGCCCCTCCAGGCGCAGGAGGTCCAGCCAGAATCAGGAGGCCAGGCTTAGCAAGACCATCATTTAAATCAGTAGATGCTTCACCGCGGCCCAGCCTTCAATCGCTAGAAGAGCCTGCTAAACCCGTCACAGAAGAACCAGAAGATGAATTGGAAATCAACACGCCAACAGCCTTCTCTCCAAATATATTCTCTACTCCCGAACCCCAAAACGATTATTACGACGTAACGACCACTTCACAACCCAAGCCTCCGATTGTTTACAATCAATCCCCATTCCCACAATCGACACCGTCTACAATTAGACAGCCACTTGAACCTATCAAGCCTACACAGTACAGGCCACTACTGGCCCCACAAGCTTTCAACCCAGTGAGGAATGAACCACTCAACAAGCCGCAACCAGTGAGACTGCAGCCTCTTTCGAGCAGACCCCAGAGACCTGTGTTCAGACCCGAACCTAAGCCTTTCATTGAAGAGGACGAAGCACCCATTCAGCCTGTAAGACAGTATTCACGACCTCAGGAGTCTATCAACAGGTCACCCCCTAAAGCTCCCCAACAGAAATACACACCGTCACACCAAAGGGAAAGAAAACCTGTAGCTCAGATTATTCGTAAGTTTAGAGATGAGAACGAAGACGGCAGTATCACATGGGGATTCGAAAATGACGACGGATCATTCAAGGAAGAGACCATTGGTGTAGACTGCATCACACGAGGCAAATACGGGTACGTTGATCCTGATGGTTTGAAGCGTGAATACAATTACGAAACTGGTATTCCTTGCGACAAAGCCAAGGAAGAGCAAGATGAGAAGGGTTTCGTAGACTACCAGGAAAATAAGGCTGTATTACCTAATGGAATTACGATCGATCTCGCCGCGATGGGCAAAAAATCTAAGAGGCCATTCAGATCACCCGTAAATCATTAGTACTTAAGTTTACATTGTAATTATATTTATTTTAGGAAAAAACTAAATATAAGAACATTTTTCGTTGTCTCGTCATATAAGTCATCGACTTACAATTTGTCGACTTTGAGTGGTTTTACTTTTGTGTTGAAACGAAAGCACATGAGAGATGGAATAAAATGTGAATACTTTTAAAAAGCTTTTTTTTTTGTTTCAAGACTACCAGTTTTATGTAATTATATTGCATTGTTTGTCACACTCTATCAATTGGTCTATTATAGTGTTACATGAGGTTTAAAAGCAATTAAGTACCTACATAATTATAATTATTGCTGTCACTTTGCTCCCCTTTACAATCACATTTAGTACCCCATAGTGAAGAGGTGTAACACTGTACAGAACCATTTGAGTTTTCTATTGTGGTGAGAGGATTGGATGTTGTCTTAACGCTCCAGGGTACACTAGGCACTTAGAACAACAGTACTACATATTTAATGCTACTCAGGCAAGCTACTTTTTCATGCCTTTAGTTAGAATGAAAACCACATGTTGCAGTGCCTCCAAATCCGCATAAACCTGCACATAATGAGTGCCACCAATCTTGCAATAAATGTAGTTACGAAATCTAAACAATCATATATGTATCTATGATAGCCCCTAAAATTTAGAGTCTTTTACAACCCCAAATTACTATATGAACAAATGGATATTTAAACTTCAGTAATATAAAAATTTAAAGCAAATAGTGTAATATAAAAATTCATCACATTCACTTTTGAGCCTAAGCAAATGACGGTATTCGCATACCTATTGTCTTTCTTTTATGTCTCTGAATATGGTATTAGAAAAGTTAATTCTGTCTGTAGTTACGGTAGTCGAAAGGTTAAATCATAGAACTATGTAATTACAGGTAAATGATTTCTCAATAGAGATAAAAACACTAAAAGACTTGTAAAATAAGTTTTATTTATTATAAACTTACTAAATTAACTTACAAACAACCAAGGTACATTTAATAGGGACGATTATTCATGTAAGGCTGGGCACGTCTCATCGGAGGGGGCATTCTATTTGGTGGTGTTATAGATATATCCAAATAATTACCAATCTGAAACTTGACTTGACCTAAAGTTTTATTATCATCCCCTCCTCGCTGCCCAGAACAAGTGACCCCAATCTCTCTCATACGATATGTTGGTGATCTCATATCTGGGAACACTATTGCAAAGTCAAAATATGTACCCTTGCGTCTTGTCTCTGGATTAACCTCCTTTACAAGACCTGTGAGTTCACGAAGCGTAGCATCCATCCATGTGTATATTTGAAGTTCGTTTTGAGGAACATTTCCTCTTGCATAGTCACCAGGAGAATTATGGCGTCCAGTTGAACAAAACACACGGAGTAATAAAGGACAAGTCTGTAACAGAAAAAGACCCATTAATTGACCGGGCCATATCAACAACATTACAATTTAAGCTTGTCTTTTTTGAGTTAGGAATCAAATTACCCATGAATTATTAGGTTAATGAAAACTTCAATTTAAATAGGTTTCCGACACACAACATGATGTCAAAATTAATTATTTTCGTTTCTAAATGACTTGTTCAGTTAAAGATAGCTTACCTTTTCCCTATCGACCGGTTTCTCGGCGGGCTTAACCTCCTCAACTACCATGGACTCAAGTCCTGCCATTTTCATAATAACCTTAAATTAAAGAAGCTATAGTCACTTGAATATTTCCTATCAGATATTTTTTAAGAATATGTACGAGGAAGTCAAATTTTACAAAATTATTTTGGTGATATCAATTTGACAAGTAAACATGTTTTATTTGTCTCTGACTGATCTGATATTCTGAATAGACTATAGAGTAACTATAAACTAAAGTTCATTCTGCAACTTTTTCTTGCAAATGTCTATTGTCTATAGTATTTAGTATAGAGCAAAGATCTTGGTGGGTCCAGTGTATCAATTTCCTTTCAAAAGCAAGCCTGTTTCTGTAGGTAACGTTAAAAGTCGTACTATGAACGACAGCACAGTCGAATACCAATCTCGTCCGCAAAACAATATTGAATATCTGGTTATGTTAAAGTAACTTTTTGAAGATCGCATAATTTGACATTACGGACGCTCGAAAGTCGCTGTATGGAAACAAGCTGTATGGTAAAAAAAACTGGTTGATGGTTTAGACCACTTGGTTCTTCGTAGTTGATAAACTATTGACCATTTACATATTTTTACGTTTTTTAAAACTTATCCAATTCAACCACATTCGACAGTAAAAAAGAATACTTTTAAGAAAAATTATGAGAATGGTTTATGAAACTATGTTGACATTGACAACTGTTTGACAGCAACGTTGACAGCTAAGAAAGTCGCATTAATCGATTATTAAAAAATAATAAAAATACATATTTCCTACGATTAAATTGATATTATGCTTTCATAAAGTGCACTATTTAAATTAGAAGTTATTCATACCATAAGTGCGTGTTTGGTTTCGTAGATAGCGTGTTTATAATGGCTCATAAGGAAGATGAAGACTCATTTCGAGAAGACGACGTATACATCAACCAAGAAGATGGGATGCCTAACGTACATCCTAATATCGCTAATTTAGAACAAGAAAGTGACCCGCAAGATGAAATTGATGATTTTGATGACTTGCCTAAATCTATCATCGTCACTAATATACATAGTGAAGTATTTGCTGATGAGAAGTTAAAGAAAGGAATGGAAGATTTATTCCGCACATTTTCAGATAATATTACCTTTCAATGGCTGCGCAGTTTTAAACGTTTGCGAGTTAACTATGACAGTCCACTGGCTGCTGCTAATGCTCGTGTACAACTGCACCAGTACCAGTTTCATAATTCGCCGATCAACTGTTACTTCGCGCAGCCTGTGACGCCTGTTTCTCTAAAGAACCTGAGACCGCCGGCTCCTGTAAAGCAATTCCTGATCTCTCCACCATCTAGTCCTCCTGTTGGTTGGGAACCTCGTGAAGAAAATGAACCTCTTATAAATCATGACCTTTTGACAGCATTGGCCAGTCTGGCCCCGGGTGAGAGCCATGAACTGCATGCTCCTACTCCTACTCAACCAGCCATCATTGTGCATACTGCTATGACTGCTGATCAAAGCCCGATTGTAGCTAAAATACCTCATACTCGTTGTCCGGAATATTGATAAAAATGCCTTTTGAATAAAATTTAGTGATTATGAGTTAGAGTAGTAGTGAATATGAATGCTTTTTATTCAACTGCGTGTCAATTTTTATGACATGTTCAACCAAAGACATTTCAGCTGTCTTTATGTTGGCTACAAAATTAAAGCTCTAGAAAAATGAGCTTTAGACATTCATTAACAATATTAGACTAATGGTAGTTTTGCTTATTGAGATGGATAATTATTTTACAGAAATTACACAATTGAATTGGTGCTATGTTTTATCAAAAATATAATAATTAAAAAGTTGCTAACATTCTCACTTTAATTAAATTATTCATGAAATTATCATACATCATTGAATTTAATACTAGTATTCATTGTAATCACTTCATTATTTTAATATGATTGAATAAACGAAATTCAAGGTGTGGACAATAGTTGAAACATATCAGAATGGCGAGCCTTCTAATAATATTAACCCCATAAATGTAAGGGTGTTGCTCAATCATTAATTGGTTTATAATTCATCAATCTTGACAGTATTTAAACAAAAATCTCACAATCTTCAGATTGCTAATTTAATTATACTGTAAATTATAATTATGTAACATCTAATTCATGAATTTACATTTAATTATACTCATGCAAACAGTCCTGAATTACTGTAACATGCTCTCTTGATACAAATTGTCATTCTTTGTTTTTTCAAACTACTTGTTGTTTTCAATAGAATTTTAAAAAGTTTTTTTTCGAATTTATAAAATCTGGACTGGGTTTCTTATGTATGTTTAATAATGCCATCTCAGAGTGAATTATGTGTATGATATTTAATGTTATTTTGCATACAGGTATTGTACCCTATTTCTTTTAGTTATCTGTTAAAACTAAATCTCAATTTTATGCAACTACTATTTACAACTATTTATTTTTCATTGCTAAGTCTTAGTTACCATCATTTGATTTATAGTTAAAACTTTGCTTCAATTTTACTAAAGATTAATTATAAAAAAAAATGAGTAGTCTTAGAATTTTGTGATAATATGTCTAAATAAATGTTAAATTTGTTGTTCAAGGGTAGGTACATATGCCTAAAAGAATATTTGAATGGTTCAATGCAACTTTAATATTATTATTTTAACTTTAACATCTAAATATTTAGTAACAAAATTATAACAATGTACCATCAATTTTTTTTTTATGTAGCAACAGGTTGTAATTTTTTGATATTCCTAACTGTCAGTTTTCAGACGGTTAATTTTTCTTCCTCCTGTAACTACTTTGGCCCTGCAGTCCAGCCTGTAAAACTAATCTGTACCTGTATATCGAATTTATCTTTCCACTCCTATGTATTATGCAGTTCAAATACATTATGTAATATTGAACTATTCAAATGTTGAATACTTACTTCAAGCAAGAGAATTATTAAAATTAAAAATATGTACCTATTGTTAGACTTAATATTGTTGTAGTTTTTATAAACATTTTACAAGTAGAAACTTGACAGGCTTGGGGGAAGCAGTATGGCTAAGATACCATTGTAAAGGTTCCTTTGTTATTTTTAGAACTATCTTTTTGAAAGAGAATTTTCAAATTGGCACTGCACAGGCACTATTTGCAAGGGCCACATGATATTAGAATTATGAACCAATGTACGCATTTTCTAGTTATACGTACTTACCTAAGCATAGACAAGGCAATTAGTACCTAGTAGCTGCCACAACACGTAGGTTTATCTTATTTATTACAGATTAGAAATACTTAAACGTTTATCGTCATTGTTGTGATTCGCCATGTTTGGCTCAGATAAATATTTTGGTGAATATCTTTGAAAATGGACCATGTTGAAGGAAATATAAGATTTTCGATATTTTTATGAATAAAAATTTAGCCAAATGCATAATGTAAAAGTTTTTTGTTGAAATTAATCTATTTCTTGCTCTTGCTGACCTTGAAAGTAGGTACCAGTACCATCTTACCTATTCAATGTATGTTTATTTTAAGATCTGGTTTAAGAGAAAGGCCGACTCGTTTTATTTATAGGAACTCACTAGTGTAATAAATTCCTGTTGTATTGTAATTTCCTTGAAAGATTACGACTCGATGTCTACAATATTTTAAAAGATTTATTTGTCACACGAATCTAGAGCTTCTAGTATATAGTGTTTGGGATGAAATACGTCTCCCTAATATTATAAAAATAGGCAGCATAACTCATAAGCTGACGTAGTTTATACAGTGTTCCATAATTGAATCTTACATAATAACGTAAAACGATTTCATACATTTCTTGTTATCTTCTATTTCCACGCGTTGTTGTCTTTACGCCTAAAATGTTTACGCAATTTCTTCATGTTATTAGTAGGTATGGCATTTTTGTTAGTTACTTTGTAAGACTGTAATTCAGAACAATACTTGAGTGGCTCTGTTGTACTGTATACCTGCCCATATTATATAATATCTGTATAAGTATATTTTTTACTGAAATCACCAAGTAATATCGTTTCAGCCTACTTTCAATCTTATATTAACTCTCTTGTGAACGATTTCAGAATGACCAATCTTCAAACTAATTTTCCTGTGTCTCTATTTCTCAAATATCTCATAAATGCTGCTAACCCATAATAGAAAATAATTATTTTCTGTAGCTATATCTAGAAACCTGAGATCATAATGTGTAGAGAAAATTTAAGGTCATATGTAGTAACATAAAGTTTATAATAAATACCACCTCTAAAATCCGGGACTTGTAACTATGACGAGTAAATTTGATCTAAATTATAATATTGAGGAATCTTATTATGTTTTCGGGTTGCGTATTATATACATAAACTGATATGTAGACAAAACTCTTTAGCAGTTTAGAGATCCGAATCTGCTAAAGGGTTGGTGCTCGACGATTTTTATTTTAATATAATAATTTAGTTAAAATGTACTTATTCAAAAGCCATAAAGTAATTTGTAATTTCATGAATTTTCAGGATTTCATTATCGTGTTAATGAATCCTGTAATGGAGTATGATCGACTGTATGTTACTTCTACGAACTTTAATTAACCACAATTCGGACATTTAGGTACTATACACCGTGAAATTTAAATGGTTGTTTTCCCGCGGCAGAATGACTTGCCATAAGGAGTACTTCATACAGTAAAAATAAAAAAATAAAAAGTTTTTTTTCTAAATAATTATTAAAAATATTCACCAACTCACAAAAGCGAAAACAATAGTAACATTTGACGTAATTTGTAGGTACTACTAGAGTCGCATGAGCAGCACGCCGTCAAAGGAAACCGATTCATTAAATATTTAAACCAAAATAGCTCTCGCACATTGTGATACGTCACATTTAGCTTGCACTCTACAGGTCCATTTTTTGGTTTTAATATTTTATTTTTTTATCAAACGTTTGTATTACCAAGACACAACCATTTCGCTGAGGGAAAACAACCATTAAAATTTCACGGTGTATGTTATGTACCATATGTAGGTAAATACCAACCTCATATTTACGCACATCATTTTATTTGCTATTTTCATTTCATAATTAAAATAGACAAAAAGTAAATTATGTAGCGGCTAAATGGTATCCTTTACCGCCTTCAACTTATCTCTATCTAATGAAGAAAATCTTTGAGAAAGAAACTAGTTCGCATTGCGATCTCCTCTTCAAATTCCAGTAATCAATGAACAATCTCAAATGTTGAATTAAATATGGAGTGTGGTACCACGACATTTTTAAACTTGTGCGCACACTACCCCTTATTAACTGAACCAACGAATAATTTCTCACTTGATTAGATTTTTTAAATTGAACATCAATTTAAAAGTAAGAAAGAGTAAGTGATTAAAATTAGCGCCGTTTCTTTAGAACTGGTAGATTTGGGCATAAGGCAACTATATCAGATAAGCACGCATAAACAAAGAATTTCAAAATCAATGTTAATTGTAAACCAGACCTCATAAAGACCATTAGGTAATAAAAAATCCTTAATCATAATAAAAATAGACAATGTTATCTTAAACATAATATCAGCGTTCCAGGATTGTATTGTACCTACCTGCTCTTTTAATGTTCTATGTGTGGTCTACACCTCTCCTTGTACAGAAAAAAACTTTAAAGGGCTTTTGCCCAGTTGTGGATCATTAATATTAACCTATGCTTAATATTATCTTCTATATGTTCGTTGTTCATACATCGATGTATCATCTATTGATGTTTTTAATCTCACTGTGATTTTCATTATTGTTTCGTGTAAATATAAAATTATAATGAGTTTTAAATCAGTCTTTTTATGATAGCAATAAAACCAAAGTCCATTTATGTACCTATAATTTATTTTTATGTACATTTATACAAAATTAGTAATACGAGTTTCTCCGTACAGTCAATATCACACCAGATCACGAGATTCATAAGCACCAATATGCTATCAATCTATGTCTAATAATGTAGGTATAGGTACAACATTAAAAAATAATTAAAATGAGTAAAAACACAAATAACAAAACAAAACAACCTAAATTCTGTAAACATAGGTAGTTAATTGGTACTTATTAATTAATTAACTTATTCAAGCTTATAGTCGGTATTTCTTTTGGTAAAATTAATACATATACCTAGCTTTTGTAGGTAAATTAAATACACAAAGCAAACCAGCTTAACTTAATTTCATGTTAGTAAAAAAGGAACCAATTATATAGTGTATTTAGTACTTTGTTCGATTAGATAACTATTTACATAAAAATAACTCGCCCACTTTTGAAATGGCCGTGTATTTAATGTCTGTCTACCTTCAAACAATTCTGCAAACTCATTCACTATGTCTAGAAATGATTATAGAAACTAATCAAACTTTTCTACTAGCATCTTCTAAAGGAACCATTGATTCAACAGGTTTATTGTCTTCAGAATACGTTCTGTTTCTCTTATTTCCTATACAACTACCAAAACACGTGTCGCCTTTACCGAACTGTTCTCCGTCTGCGAGCGACTGTGGCATGGGCTGATTCATAGTCTCTGGTAGGAACATACAAAGGAATCCAGATACCACTGCAACTGCTCCAAAAATAATAGCTGGGATTTTGGGGTTAAAAGAATCCAGTAATGTAATCAACGGTGTCAAAGCGCCAGACAACCTGGCGCACATAGAACCTAGACCGAGTGCAGAGTTACGAACTACTGTGGGGAATAACTCCGCTGAGTAGTTGTATATGATTGCAAAAGAACCTGCAATGAACAATTTGCCTGCAATCACTATTCCAGTAGATATCGTACTCCCAGCAGGCAGGAAGGTAGCAATCACACATGCTGCGCCACCCACAAGCATCATAGAGCTTATTAGCGGTCGTCTACCCCAAATATCAAGGAAATAAATCACCGCAGCATAGCTCGGTAATTCCACGAATCCTAAAATAGCTGTAATCAGATACGGGTTGCCTTCGAGTTTGCCGGTGCTTAAAGTAAGCCCGTAGTAAGCTATGGAGTTAGCGAACCAACTAAAGCAGACATTCAAAGTTTTATTTCTTAAGTTAGGGGTTCTAAACAGGTCTCCCGTGCTGGCTGCTGGGGCATCTGTTCCTTTCGACGCTTCGGCTCTTCCTTTAGATACTAATTCAGCTCTATCCAGCCTGATCTCTGATTTATTGAACTTTAATGCTTTTTCAACGATATCCACTGATTCTTTTGATCGACCTTGAGCCCACAACCAACGAGGAGATTCGTCCATGATCCAAATGTGAGGAATGAGGAGAAGGCTATGGAGTCCATATATCACTTGAAGAATTTTTCTATCGACCACAAGAGCTCCCCACCCAGCGACTAACATAATACCCCCAGCGAAAGCAGCTTGAAACGTGACACCACACGCTGTTCGCTTACTAGGTCCTACTAATTCCATAGTTAGAACGAAACCGGTAATATACGAACCGGCAGATCCAAAGAATCCATATATGAAACGAACGGCCAAGAAAGACCAATATTCAGGTATAAAAGCAACTAGTACACCAAACACTAACTGTAGTACTCCGGACCAACAAAATATGGTTTTTCTTCCGTACTTGTCTGCCATTCCTCCTAAGAGTACAGCTCCGGTGAAAACTCCTAACATGTAAATGGATTGGGCTAGTGCTCCCATCCATCTTTGATCGCATACTAAATTCCATTCCATAGCACGAGACGAAGACCGGTATGTCGTATCGAATACGAATTTCGAACAAGTTGTTGTTTCGTTGTTTTTATCGTATAAGAGGCAGCTGTGTAGACCTCCAAATGTAGTCTTAGGAATGGCAGCTAATATTTCTGAAGAATTCCACGGTGCTATCGAGATATTCGTGTCAACACCTTCAACCCAGCACCTGCAAATGAAAAATATACTTTGTATTTTTATTGATCAAAACTAAGCATTACAAAACTGTTATAGACGTGTTCGCATCGATAACAGTAGCAACATAGCTTTTGTTCACAAATATCACCACTTAGGTATGGCTTTAATCTTCAGAATAAATATACCTACCTAATACGCAGCCTGAAATGTGTATGCTGATCAAAGGAATTCAGATAAAACCTTTGGTAAAATTTTCAACAATATCTCGCCCTATCATGTGGGTAATTTAATACCTACTCAACCTACCCAGTATTCCAAAAACAATCTCACCGTGTTGTTGCGACTAAAGTTGTAATCAGGAATACCGCGTCGATTCCTTATGTACTCGATGGCTTCATGTAGCTACAGATTAGGCGAGCAACACCCACGAGAAATGCTACTGTATTCCTCTATCCTGACACCCCGTACATTTTAGTTTACCATAAATAAAAATGCTTAATCTATCTCCTCTCGCTCAGTCTATCCAAAGGTTGTCTGTAAGAGATTGCCCTATGCGGTAAGACCGCCCATTATTATCCTTTTAGTCATATTTGTCCTATTGTTGTTAATGCGGTGTACAATAAATTTTAATAATAAATACTTAAGGTAAGTTAGGTATTGCCATTCTAAGTTATGATATAAGTAATTTTAGGAAGCTTCAATATCTGTATGAATAATAAAAAGAAAACCAAACCTACACGATGCAGAGTTCACTCTTACTGACATTCTACGTTTCGAACCAATACTTATTTACAATCATAAGTCAAAATAAGTTAATCGAAAAGCAATTTTCTAGCTCGCTTTGCTCACACTAGGAAATTGGTGTTTACTAGGAAAACTTCGACTAGGAAAGACTGTTATTACTTTTTTATTTATGGTGCGGCATTTAATAACTTCCGTTTACAGTTGGAGCATCCATCGATGTTGGTGGAAGAACATTTTTGCCTCTACATACACTACACATTTTTTGAACGTCACATGTACCTAACTAAGTCAATACAAAGTTGTCACAGCCCTTATACAGTCCAATTTTATAAAATGGCTACTTCATAATTATGTAAGTACTTAAATATCTTAAGGGAGTCAAACAGGGCGACCCGTTGTCTCCAAAGTTGTTCACCAGTACCCTGGAAGAAGTCTTTCAGACATTGGCAGTCAAATGGGAGGACAAGGGTATTATCATTGGCGAGGCGAGATTAACTAATCTGCGTTTCGCTGATGATATTGTCCTTTTCTCTCCCACAGCCACAGGACTAGAGCACATGCTACAAGACCTTAGCGATGCTAGCCTTGAGGTTGGACTGAAGATGAACATGTCGAAGACCAAAGTCATGACCAACAGCTCCAAAAGGAGCATTCATGTTGGCGGGGAGAATATACAATACGTCCAAGAGTATATCTACTTGGGCCAAGTAGTCTCTTTCCAGGCAAGGCAAGAAAAAGAAATAATGCGCCGAACAGAAAATGCCTGGAAGAGCTTTTGGTCCATGAAGGATGTATTCAAGGGCACTTTGCCCATGTCACTGAAGCGTAAGCTGATGGACATGTGTACCTATTCTCCCTATTCTGACATATGGTGCACAGACTTGGTCTTTGACTAACATCCAAAAGTCCAGGCTCAAGGTTTGCCAGCGTGCTATGGAGCGCAGCATACTATGTGTTAAATTAACAGACCACGTTCCAAACACTACACTGCGCTCCCAAACACAAATAATGGATGTGGCTCAAAAGGCTGCCCAACTTAAATGGGACTGGGCAGGACATGTCTGCCGCATGTCTAGCGAGCTGTGGGCACGTAAAACACAGGACTGGTGCCCGGACACAGCGACGCGGGGCCGCGGCAGGCCACGAAGGAGATGGCGGGACGACCTGGATGTCTTCCTTGAAAATTGGAGTGGCAAAGCATGTGACCGGGATGATTGGAAAGAATGGAGGGAGGCCTTTGCCCAGCAGTGGGACAGCACAGGCTAGGTATAATAATAATAATATAATAAATATCTACTACCTAAAATTAGCACTCCTCCTCCTCTCTATTAGACTAAATATTTTAAAGGCAAAAATAATCTAGGTAGTAATTTTCGCTTTAACCAGAGACTCAAAGTAGATTTTAGAGTCAGTCTCAAAGTAGAATTATATATCGATACTCAAATATTTATTATAGTAAATCAAAATCTCTAAATCGTATTCTTCTCTATATATATTTTGAACCCTATTTTTCTATATTCTATTCAAGATCGTAGCCACCTCCCTCGTAGCACACGTAGTCTCGTAGCACGAACGTCCTGTGAAATTAAAGCGCCTAGCGACTACGCTTAGCAATTTCGTAGCCAGTTAAAATGAAGATGCATTTTGACTGCTGCTCAGATTTTTTACTGTTATAATGTGGAACAGGCCAAAAACAACACAACACTTGTAAAAAATATTTATTAAATTCGTGTACACCATGTATTTGATACTTAATTCTAATTTGACATAGTCTTGATCGTTGATTAGTAAAGTTATTGACTTACCTATATTGATCCAGCTAGAAAAACAGAAAAATATAAAAACGCCACAAATTTAGAATTTCTACATTCTTTATCTTAATTAAATACAAATATATTTTGCTGATTTTACTAGATCATGTGCTACCTAATTTTTACACAATTTTATTTATTACGAATTTCACAAATTGATTTACATGGCTTTTTTTCGTACCAAATATATAAACAAGTACATACTATGTTTAAAGGTTTAACTTACTTCTTAACCAAAACACTTGCACAGTGTAAATAAAAAGCGCTTAAAATAAATTATTATTCTCCCATGATTGGCTTAGATGAGTCTGAGCAAACCTCTTCATTATTTCGCATCTACCTACTTATTGACTACTATTGACATTATGCAAGCTTTCGTTATTAAATTGGCTCAGTCATTATTTATTATTCTTCCCTATTATATCTATAATAAAATAATCGGCCAAACAAAAAAACAAAAAGAAAAATCGATCCACAATTGACCGAAAAATCGGTGAACAAACCTTAAAAAAATACGTTCAGCAAAACCTATGAAGTGAAATTATTTATTTAATGTGAGAATATCGAGAACTGGCTCGTTCATAAGGTCAGACCTTGCATATTACATTAAGGAATGTTTCTAAGAATTCATTGAAATCAAATTAACAGGGAATATGCATGTATTTTTTTTTTATTTGCTAAATGAAATATTTTTAACTCTGATAGGCAAATATGAAAAAAATATATCTTCATCAACAACGAAGTTATAAAACTTTAAAGCTGTTAATAAGAATGAAGTCAAAGTCATGACACCCTTAATAGCCGTCATAGAAAAGGGTGTCTTGACGAGAGACACAGATATACTTACATTTTTTCTTGTAGGTATCTCGTTTGCTTTTTTGCCAATTTGGATATTGTTTTAACAATTAGTATTTTCATGCATATTCTCTATGGTGTGCCATTAACCTCCCTCTATAAAATTACTTAAATACCTGGTTTTTACTCTCTTTTCAGTCTTGATAGAGGCAATTGGTTTTTTTAAATACATCATTAAATAAATTAAATATACCATTCATATTTGTATACATCGTTATGAATAGTTCTTTGTCACTGATTTTTATAGGTCCCTGTTTGTCTGTATGTATTCCAAAGTTAGTAAGAGCAATAATATCTCGTCACAAATAAGTACATCAGAACGTGCGTAAGCGCGTCTGAATTTACATATAATAGTTATAATCTGTAAAATATAAAACTTTCGATTAAATCAGTCTATTCCACAGGCAGTGCTTAAATAATAAAATATTAAAGGAACTGACTAAGCTATTTATAGTACACCTCATACTTACTTAAGTATGCGGCCAGTGCCACCGGCATGTTTAATGTCGGCCATTTGCATAAAGTGTAAAACATGTGAGTTGATATTAAAAGCAGTCAGAGTGCCTAGTGTGAGTTTGTTTTACGCTAATGCGATCAACGCGTTTATGGCGTCCGGCGCTCCGATTGGCCCGCTCCAAGCTCTTTAACCAATCAGAGAGTCAAACTTGCTAAACGTTTCGATCGCGTTAATGTAAAAACCACTCACACTCAGCACACAGATCATCACATCGTTGATGGTCATGAAGCTATTGACTTGAAAAAACATGTCCCACTTTATGTTCTATACAAGGCTACCTAATTATGATTACAGATAATTATTATTTGTGATTAAGAGCCAAGGAGTGCTAATGCGCAAGTTCGACTTGTTTTACGTTCACGCGATCAAAACATTTATCGCGTTTGGCTTTCTGATTGGTTAAGAGGTTGGATTGGACCAATCAGGGCCTCGAGTCTGCTATTACAGTAGTGTCAGAATAGTCGATCATTGATTTCATATACCTATACAATTTTGGTAATCTACTAATATAATGGCGTCATTATGACTTTCCAATGATCAGCTTTACTTTTTAACTTTATTGAAAGATTTTTTTTAGAATGATAATCTCGTACAAATGACAAATGAATGTTTGACATATGCGGTAAATTACTAAAATTGTGATAGTTGCTTTAACAAGTGAAATACCTACGATTAGAATTTAATTGTGCAGTTATAGTTTTTAATTCGTTACAAAACAGCTCGTACCACAATTCTATTACGACACCACTGACCGCCCAATGATCAGCCATTATGAATTAACAGATTACGATCTTTTAGCAAATTGATAATGGAATCGTGTTAGAATGACAATATTTTGAAAATAGCAGACTTGGGCCCCAGAGCACCGAACGCCATAAACGTATCGATAACGTTAAGTTAAACTCGCATTAGACACTGAAAAGAAAAGCGAAGTGAAATTAAAGTATCGGCCAAAATATCAAATCCCTGCATAAATCTTATTTTTTTAATTTAGCCTTACACATAAATGACTATATGCGCGTTAATATCTAAATGCTATAACATACTCTAAATAAGTTTTTTTCCTAATAATAAATTAATTGTGCTGGTGTTTAGAGCTTACTTCACTATTTACTTACAACACACTTCACTGTTTCGAGCACCTACAGGCAGTTGTATTGAGCATAGTATAGACACTACCATCATTGTTTATGTGACAGCGTAACAATAACTATAGATTACATTAAAATACGAACCTAGCTTGAACCTACTGAATAGATAGACTTGACCAACATTTAACAAAATGCGAAAGCGAGTTTTACATTTAAACTTTTGAGCCCAAGCGAACGCTCGAGCTCCTAACGTTCGTACAACTATTGTTCTTTAATTGTGTCTGTAATTACTGTAGTCGAAAGGTTAAAGGTAAATCTAAATGTAGAAGTAGGTACTTTAAATTAAATTCGTAACAGCTCAAAATGTTTTAGGATTATAGTTTTGTCTTACTAAACATTCAAAAATACATTACACATAGTGCCTACGTACAAAAATAATAAAATATAATTTTATCCTGTCTGTTGTTTACGCTGCGACACAAATATGTATTTTGATTAGCCATAATGACTAGCTAGGTAGATAAATACGTAACTTGAAAAAAAAAGAATTGAGTGGCCTCTAAAATTCATAAAATTATTTCAGGCTGATTCGGATTTTTCTAAGCTGTATATTACTCAGAGGAACAAAATTGTACCCAATGGTGTGAGCTGGCCCTCTTTTCTCTAAACAGCCTAGAGCGCAACCTATGAGCGCTACGCTGTACTGAACTAGATACATTTGATTTGTATGTGATTTGAATATGCCTATTTTGGATTTCGTCACTGGGCATACGCTGCGCTCAAGGCTCGTTTTCTTAGAGAAAAGCACCCCAGATCCTTAACCTTATAAGTTGCCAATACAGTCCATAAATTTAAGAAGTCCCCATTTCTTTGTGCTCAAAGATTATATAAAGATATTAAAGTACACACTTTCAGTGTTGTACTTAATTGTATAGTCCTACATGTGTACATTAAATTGTACTTCTTTTGATAACCTATTAAAAATATACCTACAGTTTACGTGTTAGATATATTATTTCTGCATTATAATAATTAGGTGTTAGTAAAACAATCATCCAGTCTTAAGCAAAACTGTTCACATGAACACGACTTGCTTGTGATTAACTCTTGACTAGACACTATAAAATATAACAATTATCTAATTACGTACACAAACACTTAAAATCTAAATTCTTTGCAAAACAGTAACAATTACCTATATAAAACAAAAAAACTTTGTCGTATAAAATATAGTGCAGTGTTTAGAACCATAATAGTAACACTATGCAAAGTGAGAAAATATTGAGCAAAGTTCATAAAATGCAAGCTTTACGTATTAAAATGAGTCTTATTAGTGTGAAATTACTTAGTGAAATATATAGCCGATTTACTTATATAGCCTATTCTTATGTCGTTGCATAAAACATTTTTCAAGAGATGGCTTTACCTATAGACTTCACAATAATGTCTTTACGGTTTTTTTTCCATAACTTCCAAAGGCACCATTGTTTCTGGCAGGTCCACTGTGTCCGTGCTCATTCGCCGACCACTGCAGTTCGTGAAGCAAGTGTCTCCAACGCCGAACTTTTCTCCGTCATCCAATGATTGAGGTAAATTTCTACCAATAGTTTCAGGTAAGAAGTAAGTAGAGAATCCTGATAGCAAAGCCAAAAATCCGAATAATATGGTGGGTATTTTAGGATTTAGTGTGTCCAGCAAGTTGATAAGTGGCGTGAGAGCACCCGACACGCTAGCGCACATGCTGCCCAGACCCACACCAGAACTACGTACCACGGTCGGGAAAAGCTCCGCCGAATACTTGTAGATAATAGAATAAGAACCTGATATAAAAAGTTTTCCTACCATCACGATACCTGTGGTCGATGTGGAGCCATGAGGTAGAGCTACAATGACTAGACAGGCGATCCCTCCTAACAACATCATGGTGCTAATGAGCGCCCGATGTCCGACACGGTCCAAGAAGTATACGATGAGGACGTAGCTGGGCAACTCCACGACGCCCATTAAGAACATAAGGAAGTATGGATTCCCGTTTAGTTTACCAGTGTTAAGTGACAGACCATAGTACACCACAGAGTTGACAAACCAACAACCGCAAATAATTAAAGTCTTCTGCAGCATTCTTGGAGTTTTGAACAAGTCAGTAGTTCCTGCGGAATGTTCATCTGTATATTTAGCACAGGTTGCTTTACAGTGAGATACTAATGTCGGCGTGTCTATAGGGTCAGTCGATCCGTTGAATTTCAGAGCCTTCTCTATGATAGCAACAGATTCACGAGCACGTCCTTGAGCCCAGAGCCACCTTGGGGATTCATCCATAAGCAGCCAGTGAGGAAGCAATATTGCAGCGTGTAACGCATATACTATTTGCAAATAGAATCTGTTGTCTATTAAATATCCCCAAGCGGCTAACAACATTATGCCGATGGCAAACATTATTTGAAACGTCACACCGCATATAGTACGCTTACTCGGGCCGACGATTTCCATTGTCAATACAAATCCAGCTATGTATGAACCGGATCCAAAGATACCGTACAGGAATCGAAGCACTACGAAAGAATAGTAGTCAGTAGCGAAAGCAACGGATGTGCCCAAAATAAGTTGTAACACTCCAGACCAAAGGAAGGCTTTTTTCCTTCCAAACTGGTCAGACATTCTACCAAATATAAGCGAACCAGCCACGACGCCGAACATGTATGCGGTTTGTGCCGCGGCTCCCATCCAGCGCCGACTGCATACGAAATCCCATTCAATACCCCGGGACGATGAGTAAAACTGCGTATCGTAGACCCATGACTCGCACTCGATCAAAGTCTTATTGACTCCGAACATACGGCAGGAGTCGAGTTTCCCGTGCTCGTTCAGTGGGATGGCGGCCTGAACCAGGGACGAGTTAAACGGCTCCGTATAGTTTGCACTGTCTATTCCTTGCAGGAAACATCTGAAAGTAGAAAAACGTACTTTTATTGTTCTCACATTACTTATATTAGTAACATTTTCGTGCCGAGCGTGCGTGGTGCATTAGGTTAGTTGCAGTTTTATAACTTCATTCCATTCTATTAAATGTTGTTAAACCTGTTTAAGGACATGATAAAGTGCACTTTTTAACTATACTATTAAAAGGCGTGTGTTACGACTAAAAACAGCAACGAAGCACGAGTTATTCTACGTTGGGGTTTAATCTAGCATAAGTTAGTACCTATCCTAGATTTCATACTAGTGTATGAAACAGTGACATTATTTCAAAACTACTTGTTTTCAATCATACCGAAAATGCTACTTTCATTATAAGTTTTAAATATTTAAAAAAATGTAACTAATAAATACATATATAAATATTTAATAATAAATTTTGACTGTATGAATTAACATTGAATCTAAATAGGACAGCACGAAAACATTTTTCAAAATACTTGTACAAGAAATGTGAAATATTTTTATAATGTAAACAATGACTACGATACAACATTAAATGAAAACACAGGCGGCCTGGCAAACTCATTTACTATGGGATTAATTGTCAAATCACGAAAAAACGATTAACCGTTCCATACATTTATGTCTGCATACCTCGGCAAAATGTACATAAAACATATGGTTTTTCGCAACTCTTAAGTTGGTTCTGAAGAAACATTTATTCAAAGTAATACGTTTTGCCAGTGTTCGTATATCCTCTAAATGTATGTATAAACCTTCTTCGATATTGTTACTACTCCTCAATTCCGAAGGGCACAGGACCTGACATTTATTGATATTGTATGCAAACAATCGCCTGTATGCTTACAATATCCAATAATTATCGGTCATGTTACGACAAACAACAACAATCACTTGCTGTTGCCTTTATCTATCATATTTAAACAATATATTTAATAAAACTACTGGAAACCGAAGACCATGATGTTATTTGTTAATATGAAAGAGAATGGTTTTCATACTAAATATTAGTCAAGCGATATACGTAGCAAACCATAGCCCAAGAGACAAACAACTTTACGTTACAAAAGGGTGTACTTACGTTCAATATACCAACATACATAACGGCACCAATAATATCACTCCGTTCTTGTAGATATAATAACGAACATCAAAGCCGACCCGACTGCCACCATCCTCCTGATCAAGCAAAATTGTACACGCTGTGTAACCAAAAGCAATTAATGTTATAAGACCCATACCATACGCACCAATAACTTTTGGAGAAAATCTATAGAGAAATAATATAGGACTTTACACGATTAATGCAGTTGCATTTGCCCGGAACCACCGTTTACAAAAGAAACTGAATAATTTTTACGCAATACCCAAAAGGATGTACATTTCATTATGAAGACTGCTTTCCATCCATGCACATGCAACGTAATACCTCTGTATGTTTCACCTGTTATCTAAGCGTCGATAGATATTTGATCGAACAGAATCTTGACAATAAATATTATGTGACTAGTTTAATTCACAGAGTGCTGATTTTGTGGACTTAAGCAAGAATATAGCAGAATGTTTTGTCTCGTATTTTGCATAAGTCAACAAACAGTGATGTGAACAGGAACAAGTCATGGTTCGTCACCAAATATCTGTCTTTGCTATCAGGTGATACCCACCCATAGTGGTGGCATAAGTGGATGGTCAGTGGGTACTGACCTATGTTCCGGTACCGCAGCGACTGTGACTAGAGACAGCATGTGCATGCCAGCCGTCATGGCCGCCAGAATGTGTAAGATGAACTGGAAACATTGGTACCGCCCGAAGTCACCTGAAAACACCAAATATATCATCAAACATTGAACTATTGATTTTCAGTTTGGTTTTCGTAGCTATAAATAACATATCGCAAAGGTAAGTTTTCTTTCGAATAGTACTTTATGTGGGTTAGGAAAATATTGTCCTATTGATAAGATACGATAGCCACAATCATAGGAAAGTGCTTTCACATATAGAGCAATGATTGTCATATTTGATTATGATGAAAGAATCGTTTACAATGCTTACATTGTAAACGATTCTTTGCATTTGTAAGTAGATAATAAGAAAAAAATATATTTCAAGAATACACCTAATATTAAAAAATATTGTTTCAGCGAAGAGAGGAAGAGGGCGACTAACAAAATTAAAATGAGATTCTGAAATATATATTTTTTTAATTTATATTTTATTTAACTTAATCAGTCTTATAATATTCCCAATGCTGGGACTGCGCCTCCTCTCTAGAAAAGAGAATTAATCAACCACGTGGTCAGTGCGGCTTGGTGGATGTCACATGTCTTCGAATTTTTGTTTCTAGAACATCGTTGGTTTCATCACACTCAAAGGTCTCGGTGAAGGAAAATATTGTGCTGATGAAATAAATTACGCAAAGGTATGCGCCTGGCTAGATTTGAAACCCACGACTTATAAAAAATAGTAAATCGGGGCTGTTCTTCTTTTTCTTTAAATAGTATAAATCAAAACCGTTTCCGCATCTGTCTTTTTATCCGCTAAATCTTCCTAATCCAACGCATTATGGTTTTCACTAATAAATAATGAAACTTTATGTAGGTATATGTTTCCGGTAGTTTGTATAATTCAGGCTTATTCTAAAGGCACTATTGTCTCCTATAGGTACCTACTATTAATCCGGTACTGTGTTGAATACCGGATTATACAGATTGCCGATAACATACATAAATAATTAGCTCTCGTATGAGTTGGGACTCTTTTTGTCACTAATAGTACATTTTGACAAGTGCAGGAAGTTTGTCATTGCGACCGAGGCGAAATTCACACGAGCCGTAGGCGAGTGTGTTATGGAGCCGAGGGCTGCAATGACAAATCTGCACGTGTGTCAAACGACGTTTTTCAATACACTTAAGACTTGTGAAATAAAGAAAGAAAGAAAAAAAAATTAATCGTATCTCAAACATACCTACAGTAGAAATTTAAGAAATATATAAGTATAGCATTCAAATCTGCTCTGATCAGTTTCTAATTTCGTGGGGGTCGTCCAGCGACTCTGGGGGACGCCTCGCGCCTGATTCGATAAACTAAGAAAAACAAAATAATCCCCCGTGACCGTGACGATAAGGAAGGAATAAAAAAGCCCTTGTTGTGATAAACTCAAAAAAGCACTTGGGTGATATACATGCCATATTGAACCTAATAGGAGTGCGATAAGAGGCAGTTTTCGAGTAAGTGTATTGAAAAATAATTAGAAGTAATAAGCAGGAGGTGTTTGTTTTGTGTTGCACCGGTACGCAGTAGTTGGAATAGTTAGACGCTGTAAAATATCACTATGTTTAAACATTTCAAGTTTGTAATCAGTTAAATTATTATTATTTATTCCAATTTAAGTTTATAAGTACCTACTTAGTTTACTCTGTACCACAAGGCTGAATATTGAATAATATTATGTTTGATTTAATTTGTTATCTAATAATAACGTATTATGTCTCAAATGTTATTGATCTTATTCAAAGTTTTGATGTGATTGACGTTATTTTACCTTGAACTTATTACTATTATTGTACATTTAAAGGCCACTTTATTTTACGTGCGCATTGTATTTATTTAAATATTGACTGACTGTGTAGTTAAGTAGGTGTACGTAACCGAATTTATACACTAAAATCACAGTTATAAGTATACTGTTCACGTTTATACAAGATTTTAACAGCGAGCTGCGAATTGCAGCGGTCGTATCGCGTCGAGGACTAAATATAGCCCTGCATGATACAATTATGGAAGGATATAAGTAACGCAATTAATATCAACGGCAATACCGGTTTGTACCTGTAGACAGAAATATGTTGGTGCTTGCAATCACACCTGTTATGTAAATGTTCAATGGAATTTTGAAAAAGAACAATAATTTCACTGTTACCAAGGTAATCCAGATCATTGATTTTCTGATAAAGCAAGTGCTTATTATGAGTGTGCGATAATTGGAGTAACACGTTATCTCACCTCGATTTTATGTTCGTTTCGATTTTTTGCTTCTTTGGATCTTTCGCAACATGAAGTTTTTAATTAAATTTTCTACCGTGTAGTCTGGCTATCTATTTAATGTTTACTGTCGGCAGTTAAAATAAACGTAACCAGTCATAACTTCCTAACCTAAAATAAATATTCACAGCCGCAGATACTGAGGCTCGTAATATTTCCTAATCTTAGGAGAAACAAGATTGAATGACAGCTAGTCTTGAGACAAAGGAGTTGCGTAATACCAAAGTATAAATTAGCAAAGACTGTGCGGATGAGCATCTCGCACTATGAATAAGAGTTGACGTCAAACAGCGTTGTTCGGGCAATGGCATGCCGAAGCGTCGAACATACGACGCAACGATGATGGTACATGTAACATTCGTGAATACTGAGGTTTTTAAGAGCCTCCTTGTATCTTTATGTCACCGAGTGATTGTAAGATCGGCAAATATTTCGTATACCTTTGTTGCACGATATATTACAATCTGACGGAGTTTACAATTAACCGGTGACATATACAATGCTGCGCTGTGGTATCGCGCGGGTGTCGGGCTCGATAACCCATAACCCCGCGCACTGTACTCGATATGTCCGCCACACGCCCCTCGCATCTTATCACGTGCGTTAGTTTATAATTATTCACACAACGAACGTGTTGAAGTGACGAACCCATCAATCTAAGTTTTCAACAAATTTTCAAGATTACAGATACTTCCCACATCATCGTTCATCTACTAGACGTCTATATCTTTACGTAAAATATTTGTGTAACATAAAGGTTAGGCCGTTTTTAACGTAAAACTAAAGGAAACAATGAGGTGATTGAAGAAAATTAAATAAGTAATAAACGACACTATACTACGTACACTAATTATAACCTAGTTCCTCAAGGTTGTGTTTTGACTTTCTCGACCTTTAAATAATCTGTCATTGCTAACATATTCTTTCAATGCCAAAATAGAAATGTCAGAAAGAGTTGAGACTGCTATCATGCAAAAATATTTGAAATAATTTTAATTATATTGATTTAAGATATAAAAACATTAAGTATACCTTACAATTTAAACAATTTAGCCTTGTTTAAATATTCCATAAAACCATGTTATTAGATTTATAAACAATACATTTTATCTCTTAAGAGATTAAACTTGTAAATTTTAATGAACTAAATAAATAATAAAATAATACAATATTTTTTATTTATTTTTACGAAACATACTAGGTATAATGGTGTAATTTTACAACCTCTATCTTCACATACTTATACAAAGTCACTCAATCAAACAAAGCTCACTTTGTCCTACAAAAATAAGAATAAATATGGAAAAATACTGTGTAGGCACCATGTAAGAAGTTAATTCTAATTAAATAATTTTATTTAAATAAATTGAACAAAATAGCTTTTGTACTCATTAATTGGGCACTCAAATGTTTCAAAATCGAAATTGAATTGGATTGGATCGGTTGATAGTGATGTAAATTAAAATCAGTAGGTACCGCCTACATGGTTAATCAAGGCCAGAAAGCACATGGCCGACAAAAGGCCAATACTCCTCGATGTCATAAAAATTAGATAAGCAATCTTAATATACGAACTAAATAGTCTTACAATTGTATGATAAGAATAAAGACAACCGTTTCTCGATTAAGTGTTGACTGTATGGAAAATTACTTGTCACGACTTAAGACTGGATGCCGACCGATAGCAAACAAGAAGAAACAATGTTTTGACATTGTGCAGGTCTATTACTTAGGTCTTGTAGGCCGATGGCGAGTGTAAGATCCGGACGTCACGCAACACGTACTGACTATTGACACAGATGCAAATGTCGATAACACGCCGCAACCGATAACGTGGACTACAATAAAGGTTTGTGACGGTTTTAATATATTAAATAATTCCATTCAACTGACCTTTTGATGATTAATTCTGCTAATAGTAAACAATACAGTATTTAAGACTGAAGCAAGCTTACCTACGTTACTGTATAGGTGCGTAGGTAAACCGTTGTATTTGGCTTACGTGTCACGTTTGAAAAATAAATGATGTGAAAGTCGACCACAGCGTCTCGGTACTGAGCAGGTAACTCCCACATACCATCTGAATATTTCATTCTTGGAATTGGTGTAATTAACCGAAGCTTACACACGGCCACAAGCAGACAATAAATTGCAAATTGGAGGTCACCGGCGGAACACCGTTTACGCCATTTTATGCCGCTCCAGCCAAAGTACACTCATTAAGAATGCAGTTCAATATAACTATACGCTCACTATGTGTGTAGTCACCTTTTTGGACATGTTTTCGTGTGAAGATGCATACGATTTTTTACATTCCACCAAACGGAAGGTTATAAGTACAAAAAATCAGTTATTTCAGCGACGAAAATAAACGACACGCTCATACAATAACTATTCTCTTTGCGCTCATAACATTCTTAGAAGGTCATTTACTTTGTATCTTTCTCCTCTTTCCGTTTTACAGAAAGAATCCCTTAAAATATAACTGTTACACCTTTTCGTACAATAACAAATTAAAATGTTGTTGACTTTGTGCTTGACTATAAATAGGGCACCCGAGATGTTATTCAAAATATCATGCGTAGCTACTTGAAGAAATGTGTGATAATTTTGTGTGGACGAAATTATCTGACATACATTTTGCTCTATTATCGTCATATAAATGTAGTATCCTACCAAATATACGTGTAGTCCAATGTAATGATTTAGGGTAGGTATCTCTATAGAATTCTGTAGGTATGTAAGTGTCACTGACCCAGAAACGCAACCTCTTTTTGTTCCTTTTGTTTCACTTAATGAAAGTGCGTATACAAGAAAACTGTGATAATTCAATAGGCGATAATTACTTACAGAACAGTTAAACACTTGTTAAATTATGACACATGCTTTTAATGATAACGTGGTGCCATGAAGAACATAAGTCTCTTTATGTTTTCTTTCACTTTCATAATTACGATAATGTGCCTAGACTTTTTTGTAACAAAAAGTTTACAATAACTCTCATTTGGCTTAACAGAAGAAAATCGGTAATTTCTTTGATTTTTAACCATTTGCTGAGACACTTGCTTTTATCAGTACTACTAGCTTTATTACTCCGTCTGAGCATGTATTTATAAGTAAATAACATATTGACGGATTATAAATTACAGCCGCAGCTGCAAACAGACTTAGATATCCAATGACGGGAACGATATGATTAATATTATAGGTAGTTAGTCAATAAATAGGTACATATTCACGAAATTTATTTTCGTGGATGTCACTCAGAGATCAACCGTGTTAAACGCGGACGTGAAACCAATGGAAGTTGTCCCTGAAGAAAAAGTGGCACAGCTAAATTGGAACACATTGAAAATATCTGTGCTCTCCGGCTAGACGGAAAGCTAAAACTAATGAATGTGTAGAAAAACTACTTCAACAATACGAACAAAGAGATAATAATATAGTTGTAGCAACAATAGTGCATCAATGAGAATAAGTTCTAAATATAATACTTAACTTTACTTATGAACAATCAATCAGAACAAACTGAAGAAATGTGAAATGACATGAGGTGTCTGTATGTATGATATTGATGACACAGCAAAGCATTTCACAAGTGATTTTGTAATTTTGATTATTATCTACTTCGTTGATAAAGCAATATTAGGAAAACCATGTTTATAAGTTTCCTACAAGTAAAAAAAATATGATTTTATCTATCCCCTTTTTTGACAAAATAAATGATTGATTGATTGAGATTTCCATCATTCAAAAGTTTTTTGATAAATTCCCAATTATCAAAAAACTTTTCTCGCTAGATGGAGTGAGTGTCAGACTTTTACTAAGCCCACGTGTGTTCCTTCAATTGCCCTTTGCGATTCACGGCTATGGCAACATTAATTGGACAAGACTGGTTTAATTAAAGCCATAAAATACATACATGCTACATTGGTAATTATAGCTCTTCCAATAAAAACAGCTACGATAAAGAAAAAGAAAGCAACAAATATAAATGCAAATATTCACCTATGTTGCCTAGGTCACAGTATTGAATTATTCGAAGACCTGAATGTAAACAGCATGCAGCGGTAATTAGCTGTAAACTTAACGAACACTTAAATAAACCTTTTAAAGTGGAATGCATTCATTAGCGTTTAGCCGGTGAAGACAAATCACTTAACGTGTAAATAAGGAAACATTCTTGCCTAATTGCATGAAATTACAAGAGTTACAACTGTCTAAGAACTACTAAGTATTTTGCTAATAGTTTTAGACGTGTAGGTATGCCGGGTAAATCTAAATATTGTGGCATAACCAGTACTGTTTTGTATACATTGTTTTTATAGGTTAATGAATTTGAACTTATCACAAAGAAAATACTACTCCACTTCGCAAGGAAAGCTGTAGTATTCATTACAATAATTTTTAATGGCATGCTAAGAGTACAGTACTTTCCTAAACTCTAGAAAATATCACATCTCAATAATCCACGAAATGGATAACAAAGTCACTTTTTGCATATCTATTAGCTTGCTACCAAACCTATCTAAGGTCTTCAATAAACTACATAGAATCCTATCCGAAATAAAAAAGAAAATATTATTCCATATCACCCGTTAAGTATCACCAGGCTGATAATGATGATGGTGATACCACCAGTTAGACTTCAGGCAGTAATATTGAGTATTGCTTGCTGTGGATCAACTTCACCGAATGTAGATAATATAAGAGAAGCATTAGAGGAGATAGGTTAAGTATTGCCCTTCTTGGACATACAACTGGCTTCTAATAGAGTCTGACACAAGAACCTGCTTTGTAAAATCGAGAATAGCTTTTACTTTATAGCTACTATTTATTATGGAGTTCTATATCTCTCTGAAAGAATATTTAAGCTAAAGGAAACTTAGTCCACTTCTAAGGTCTACCAAGTACAAGTAGGTGTGCCACAGGGTTCAGTTCTCGGACCTGTGCTATACGTCTGATTTGCCAGGGGATGAGGATGTAGCTACAGCTACATTCACTGAAGCGCAACACAAAAATTACCAAAGAGTTTTGATAGCATTACTAAGTGGCTATAATGGAGAAAAAAGCCAGCGCATCGATATCCATAATCGGATCCTTCACACTGCGCAATGCTGCACTGCGAAATGATCCAGCTGTGCAAATAGGAATCTTCACGCTTCCTCATCATGACAACATACACTGTCTTCGCGGCGGGTAAAAACATCGGTCAAAGTGGAAACTTCAACATTTAATATGGAGTAGTCATATCAAAACCAAGCTTTGCTTCTTCATCATGACACATGTTATAACGTCTTGGCTACTGGGTCGAAATAGTAAGTTGTCTGAAAAATAAACCACTCTGGATGTTTAGCTTATCTAAGGTAGTGCTAGCGATTTCAACATATAGTAATACAAAAAAAATGGAGAACACGCCTTAAAAACTCGTGATCATCACCAATATGGAAATTCATGTTCTCAAGACGAGTGCTATGGAAGAAGACAGAGCTACATAAACATATCAAGAGGTGTAAGACATCAAAATGCGTTAGCTATCAGGCTGACCACTCAAACCTACAAAAAAGGCTAAAGCAAAAAGATATTTTGACCTTGCAAACTAATACAGTTCTCTGAAGAGATGACTTTACTGAAAGTCACGCTCGTACTGACAATACAACACATTACACTTGCTTATAACTTGCATAAACTGATTGTGCATAAAGTAATTTAATAATAAAAAATGAGTTGTTCAATTCGGACTGTAGGATTGTTGAAAATACTGTGGACTGTGGTCCTAGACAGCAAAGGACATCTGAAGCTACACAGAAAGGCTTTGGTCAGTAAAAGTTTGTCACAACCTCTCGCACCTATTGCAAAATAGGATTTAATGATTTCTCACAAAAAAAAATTATTATCTCGGATGTGTTTTAGCAAACGAAAATTATCAGATATATTTCTGAAATTAAAATACTTTATTTATTTTATGCTCTTAATTATGTATGAATAACAGTATCTAGCAAGACCTGTGAGGTGACTAAAAATCAATTAAAATACATACTCTACCTACCTATCTACTTTAATTTTTTTTAGGTGTCAAAGTCACATTATTCTGGTTTAAAGTGTTACAGATTGACCACGACACGTCTCTTTAGTTAACTCAACCGAAAAAATTAGGATCTGTTGAATCCGTTAGTTTGGGGGTCAAATGATTCGTTACCGGAAAAAAAATCGATCGGTTTTCAATCTATTAGAAAACAATTACTGGAGTTAATAAAGGCGTTATGGTTCAAAACGAAATTGCGATTCTTTAAAATCTATACAAAAAACCGCATATATTTATTAAAAAACAGTTCTATATCGGATTTGTTTACCTTACAAGTTATTGTTCTAATTGAAACTATAAGATTAAATAACATTTACATTAGTTTTGTTTAAAATTAAAATATGTGTTTAGTGTTTTTGTGCGGAATAGTTCCGTAAACAATCGATTTGTTTTCCTCTTATATTTGAATAGTATGGAAAATTCTTTAGTGACCAAACATTCGAGTACATAATAGTATTTAATTCGTGTTAATCGTTTAAGAACCTCTCTTTTCAAGTAAAATGTAGTAAGTAATAACTTACAATATTTCTTAAGAACAACAAAACCGTGGGATAACTTTAAAAAAATAATATTTTAAAAACAAGGATCTAACAATCTATATAAAACAACAAACAAACAAGAACATACGGTAGAGAAAGATAGGACAGATCCCACGAGAAGACAAAGTGTGGAAGTTTACAATCTGGTATTTACAGAAAGATGAGCAGCAGTTTAAAAACAGAGAACTCAATAGAGATGCACATTCATTATATCCCCGACACGTGCCTCAAATTAGACTTGACCAATATATTTGTTACATTGGTGTTTACTGTTTACGTAGTCTGACACACCTCCAAAATGCGCTCGAGGTAACTAACGCACTACATCAGCTGACTAGCAGACGTGCGGCCACAATGACCAAGATTTTATTTTAAACCGTAGGTATTTTACCATTCTTTAAATAATATCTCTGTTGACATTTCAAGAACATTCTGTTTCTTTTGTGGCACAGTATAATTTTTTGAGAAACATTTGTTTTAATGAATCTGTAGGCGTATAGTGCAGTTAGATCGTTCATTCTACACAATTCAATCGCTATAGGCTATTACTTAAAAATCAATAAAAAAAACTTGTTAGGTAGTTATCTACATAATTACAATACTAACATTATCGTGCAGTACATCATAGAAATCAAATTGAAACGATAAATCACGACTTTATGAACACATATAATGAACTAACAGATAAAAGGCTACTAGATAAAAGCAGATTACGTAATAAACCGCACTATCTAAGTGTATGTATAAAGGTGTTACATAAATTGTAGGTGTCGCAGATACTGCGGTACATCCCTATGTTTTAATAGCTATTCTAAGATCTGAAAATAGTAGCGAAGCTGGAATGCCAGTCAATCAAGGGTCATGAAAGTCGTATGCACATAAACAATGGCTCGACTGTAGCAGTACATACATCAATGCCGAAATCAACACATACCAATTTGTTAAGAAATTATAAAGTTATCAACGTGATTATCGAGGTGTGATGTTGCCGCATGATATCCGGCGAGCCTTCCGATAAAATAAAGGGCAGCCTATCACTATTCGAGGCGAAGTAAGAGGCATTAATTTGATCAAGAACGCGATTAACTAACTTATCAGCAAACTCTAGGCCGAAAATTCCTTGGGATCATTAATCGTAACACTCTATATGAAGCATAGTATCAGAAGTTGAAGGTCACGTAAGCAAAATAAAGCGGAAATTCTGAAAACAGTGGTATCCCCGCACTGTGTTTACCTTACAGTGATCATTAACTAGCACACCCAGCGTATTGTTTTCATTGATGATGCATCGAGACATGTTAACGTTTCCAGGTGTCGGTAGTCAACTGACATGGTCATCGTGTGTTCAATCAACCTACTCCATTTTAAAAGAGTTCATTAGCATATCCGACAGAAGGTAAAATAAATAACGAAAAAATCTGGTTAAACTCGTTATGTGAGATAATAAAAATACCTAATCTGCGTTGTAATATCTTCGATTCAATATTGTCTTTCATACAATATCGAAATTTTTTTATTGAGGTGTGTCTGCGTAGCTCGTTGGAGTTTGCATCAAATGCATCATGTGCGAACTGGACTATATAATATAATAATGTAAACAATACATAGTCGTGGCTAAAAATAGAGCGCAAATGCGTAAAGTCGCGTTAGGTGAGCAATAAGGACTTCAACAATATTTATACATGTCATCACAAGTTGTGTGACGCCAGAATGAGCAGAATGTCATAAAACTACTAGAACAATATCGCGTGATTAAACGATAATGGTAGCGCAAGCAATAGTTAGAATGACAACAGAGATCGCGAGTTCAAACTCTACATCGCTAAACCGTTAAACTACTTTTTTATGATAGATAACCGTCAAATCAAATTTTTCTGTGGAGGGAGAGTGAGAGTCAAGCTTTTGCTATTAAAAACCAGCTTCTTTTCTTCAGTTGCGCTTTGCTGTTTAAGCCCACGATAACTCTTTCGGTCTAGCCCACAATAACTTGTAAATTTGTATGTAGTTTAATAAATTCATCTAGAATGCTAAGTAAAAAAAAATAACAGCAAGAAAAAGAATATAATAATCTTGAGTAAAGTGTTCACAACCTAAGATTATCGAATTATTAATTACTTGTTGTCTTAAAGGTTAATGAGATAAACTAGTTTATAACAAACTAAAGTAGGCATCCACTAATTAAAGAAAAATAAGTATCAATTATAAGAAACTTTGTTTCTAGTTGTTTAGATCAATGATCATTGATCTAAACAACTAGAAACAAAGTAATAAAACGCTATTAAATACTAAGTAATTAAAAATGATTAAGTTAGGAAATTATGGGTACATAAATACGGTACATCGCATGCTGACATCGATAATGGAAGAAATAAATGAATGCTACAAAGTATTCTTATATTTATTTAGGGTATCAAAAGATCTACAATTATCTGACTTGACAACTGTTAGCAATGATAATATTACGCGCGATATATTACTGATTTTTATCGTATTAACATTTGTTTTTAGGTTATCTGAACATAATTAGTCCAGTGGCACGTTATGCAGCACTGTTCCAGTACAATACAGGGTCACCGATGTCACGCGATGTTATGCTATGGCATTTGACTGAATTTACATGAATACGTATTTTGTGAATACTAGCATTGTTCAAAACAATAATGCCTACTGAATAGCGCTAATATTCGTACTTGAATTCCAATTAGAACTCGGTTGTAATTTATCTTAAATATTATCACCTTTTTGTACCAAGAAACCTCATGGATTTAAACATGAGGCGCGTGTTAAAGAAAGTTAGTTGCGTCCGAACAGTATTAATTTATTTTCCATGCTGGGCCGAGAAAATGTTCAATTTCCCACGTTTACGTTACGCACTTTAAATCAGTCACACTGTTCCATCGGAACCTAATTTGTATACGAATCGAGTGCGTAAAAGTGAGTTTTTCTGTAAATAAATCGTAAAATGTATTATACCTACACAAGTGCGTACGAATATTTAAACTTTCATTGCATAAGATGACGAATGACATTAAATTCTTTAAAAAATAATAATATTTCTAACGCGCGTAGGTACTCGTATGTTTCAGACTTGCCCACTTGTTTTACATGCGCATATTGTTTGCGTTGCCAAGTAGCGTTATTTTTGTTGCAATAACGGAAAAGCTTAATGTACTTTCAAGGTGCCAAAAAGGGTGTCGACAATATACCTCATTAGTTTGCGTAACAAATAATTCATTTAATTTTACAGGTGTATTTAGATATACTCGTGGGTCCACTTATCTACACGTACTAAAAACCGAAACTTTATATGTATATCGTACTTATGAAATATATTTCAACACTGTATCACAGACTTTATCACAATTCAAACATCATAGCGTTTATCAAATATTGTATAAGCAAGTATCATAAAAGTTGCGCTTACAGAAAATATCTTTCAAATCCGGAATTTAATGAAACAAGAAAATCAAGAGCTATTTATGTTACATCCTCAGACCGTCATACCAACAAGTTTTCAGATGGTATTTCACATTAAGTACTATTTTAACATCATCGATGCGGCTGACATTGAGGATGTGATCAATTAGAAAGGAAAGCGCGACAACTATTAAACTTACGTCTCAGTCACATGAAGGTTTACGCTTACAACACTGATCACATTTCTCAGTCGAGACAAGATTGACCAGTTGCAACGAAAACGAGGCCAATAAGCGTTACTTGCACTGCCTGTACGAACAACGAAAAAAGAATGTACCGACACTCAATTTAAAAGGGTTCCGAACTTCAGTGTTGTAAATCGTAAGCATCCATATGTTTTAGCACGCAGTGGGTCTGTCACTCACCGAGCTTTCCCATCATTTCCTCTAATGCGTGATCCTTGTCCATGGTGAAGGCGGTGGTGGCTGGCGCAGGAGTGGAGTTGTCGGAGTTCTGTAACGATATTCACAAGCACCATTGATGGTAGAGTTTAGTCAAACGCGCGTCGGCGTGAGTGTGCAGGCGACGCCAGGCGAGCGTGCCGGCGGACGAGCGAATGGATGGCAGCCGTCGCGCCGAGGCGCCGGCCGCGGGTCGGTTACCGCAATCGCGCGAAAAAACCTAACCTCTTATCTGCATTGGCCATACCTGCCAGTTCGGTGATCACTGCCAGCGACGCAGCGCACTCGAACGCTATCTTGCATTGGTGCGGTTGCAACACATGCCGCGAGAAGAATTAAACAACACCTTAAAATAATAGAAAGGTCCACAACAGAGGCGAGAGCTTTCCTGATGTTAGTAAACCGAGGGGTCAAGGATAGGGAAGGAAAACTAATGAATTAATTGAGCAACTGACCGGCTGTATACTTTTAGTCGTGTAGTAGGCTACAGCCGGTACAGAACAAGTACGTACCTATACCTATTTGTTCTGTTACAGGATCATCAGAACTAGAATTGCCATTATTACCTAACGATGTCATTACATGATACCACGCGTACTGTTTATCGTAATTCAATTGATACAACACACGTTACTCATGAGTTACGTAGGGACTTCGATGTTTATCGCGAGCCGTTGCAAATGGAACAAACATTCGATAACGTATGCCCCATTATTTTCAATAAATAAGGATAGACTACATAAATTCTGCATGAAATTCCAGTAATAAAACAAGCACGCACCTACCATGCGATCAAAATAAAATTAGGGACTGGCCTTGAATAGGTCGTATCTTCTACGTCGGTCGCACTAACTTCATACGATGCGATGTGCTGTAAATGTCACGACAAACGAAAAGCTCAATTACAATTTTTATTTCATAGCACAAAAGGTTAGGCACAGAGTTGAGTATGTTTCATCGCGACTAACTACTAACTAGCTTTATTTTTTCTATATGAACCTTTTTCCCATAAAAAAACAATTATACAAAGAGTACTTACATTAAATTCATCTAGATAAGTTTATTCAAAATGTTTAATAATAACACTAAAATCTCTTGTGCGATCTAAATTGTATAGGTTTTGTATTTACAATACTTGTATGTGTACATATATTTGCAAGTGTATCATTTTCTGTACCTACCTCCTTGCACCAGGAATAAGCATGACCTATTTCCATTCCAACGTCGTAATACCTCGATTTGAGTAGATTCTAGGTTTGCCCATAACGTGTAAAACCTATGGTATTTACCACCATTAGTGAAAATTTACGAGCATGTACACATGACTCATAAGTTGCTGATGACTACGGTAGACACAGAGTCGATATCTATAAAGCACGCAAACTAACAGTAATATATTTTGACGAAAATTAATAGCATTGTAAAATATTGCCTTCTTTTAATACATACCATATCAATTTTACACCTCATCATTACATAATATAAAACAGAGTCGCTTCCCGCTGTCGCTATGTATGCTTAAATCTTTAAAACTACGCAACAGATTTTGATGGGGTTTTTTAATACAGTGATTCAAAAGTAAGGTTTATATGTATAATACATGCATTAATATATTTAATATTACCATTGCTCCCGTACGAAGCTGAGGCGGGTTACTAGTTTTTAATATAAGATTCACTAAAATATACTGAACGGGGTACCAAAAATTATTCATCGAAATAATGAGGAATACAGTTAATAGATTTGGCAACTTCTTTGTTCACCATTTAAGTAATGTGTATAATGTAAATAATTCAATCCATAATGTTAATAAATAGAACAGTAATTCAATATGATTTTTAGAAAGACTGATTTGTCATTTGCACTGCATTGCTAACCACAAAGAGTAAGATTACATTACTCAGTGTATTAGTTACAGTTCATTCATGCGATTGTGTTTCTATTTGTTTTTCCGATTCCTATTTCTTACCGATTTTACTTGCATCTCGAAAATAACAACACCTATATTTATATATATATTTTTTTAATTTTAAACTTGTTAGTTAACTTAATCTACATCTACACTAATATAATAAAGAGGTAAAGTTTGTTTTTTTGTTTGTAGGAGGTAATCTCTGGAACTAATGGTTCGATTGGAAAAATTGAAGCTATAATAGAAAGCTGCTTTACTCCTGAGTGACATAGGCTATAAATTATTTATATAACTTGGATATTAACCGAGCTATCACAACTTTTGTCTCACAAATTTTCCGCGGACGAAGTCGCGGGCAGAAGCTAGTTATTTATGAAGAAGCATATCACCAAATAGTGCAAAACTAACATAGAATAAAATTGTAGACCGTACTATAATAATTTATTAATGGAGCTTGATGGAGAAGGAGACAGTAATCATGACCAATTACTAACATTGAAATTAAAATAGATATGAAAATCAATAACGCGTACACAGAGGCTAATGTCTTAATCAAACACTTTACGTGAAACGCAATGATATTCACGAAATATTAGAAACAAAAAAGAATACAGAAAAAAATTGTGTTGCAAGATTTGAGTCGAACATAAATAGTTACAATACAATGCAAGCCAATTAAAAAGCTTGTAAAAGAATATTGTAGTGAAGTAGCATCTTTAAAATTGGTGTATGCCGTGCAAAATCTACATATTATCATCATCATCATCATCATCATCAGCCTTTTTAATGTTCCCACTGCAGGGACACAGGCCTCCTCTCTCTAGGAGAGGGAATGGGCCATAATCAACCACGCGGGCCCAGTGCGGATTGGTGGATGTCACATGTCTTCGAATTTTTGGTTCTAGAACATGCCGGTTTCCTCACGATGTTTTTCCTTCACCGATTTAAGAGCAGTGGTGATGAAATAAATTACACAAAGTAATGCGCCTGGCTGGGTTTGAACCCGCGACCTACGACTCGTAAGTCGGGGCCGTTACCACTCGGCCACCACTGCTCTCATACATATTATACAAATAGTTATTTTTAGTAGTTCCATGATGAATATTTAAACGGAACCGTGCAAAAGCTTTATCTTTTTTAGCTTTTAGCTACCAAATAAAAAAAAATATAATTTACTGTCAGACGAATTGAGACGAGGCCCAACATAAACCACTGATTCGGTAACGAAGCTCGTTGAATACAGAAGTTAAAACAGAAAAGTTCTTATGTATGTATGTAGCGAAGAAGACTTCCTACTCATAAAGTGATTTTATTTTTACTTCTCATTTTACACTTATGGGATGAAAGTTTACTTTGCCTACAGAAAGTCCTAAGTATAAAAGCATACTAATTGTATATTAATTTTACGTTAGATGTCTTCATTGACAAGGCTTCTTAAGTTGGATCACACTATTAAGTTAATGTTGATTTACCTTGTGGAAAAATACAATACTTAAGCAAAGTAGCATATTTTATTATTCTTCACGTAGGCAATAACCGATACCATTTATAAAAATCATATGCAAATATATTTCTATCGTGTAACTTCCGTTATCACATGAAACTTGCGTGAATATCTGACTGATAAGACCTTGATGGAGCTAGCCCTATAGTTAGTAAAGAAAATATTTTTATTATAATGCATAGTTAAATTATCGTAGTTATGAAATAGCCGCCTTGCCTTATCTTCAGTATTTTATCGTATTCTGTGTATATTATTAACTTGGAATATATTAGCAACGATTTATGTTCGACCGTGCACCATAATGATCACGACATAGGTAACATACCTCCATTATTCTCAGTAACGCCATTTATTCTCTAGCAGGATAATTTTAGAATAATCTCTCTGTGGTCTGTGGAGAATAACCAATATCCTTACACACGGTGCACATTTTAATCATTTTACTTAAACATTGACTTGCTAAGCTGCGCGGGACTAGGTATACGAGTGCAATGAATTATTGAACACCAGTCCACTTGCAGCTCAACGAGCGCGCTATTGGAAGCGCTCGAATCACTACATAACGGTATTTACATTTACGCCAACACACTTAAATGTCACATTTTCAAACCAATCAAAAATCTATGAAGCTCCGGTGGGCAATGACTTACAAAGCGATGTCTGTGTAAGTATGTATATTTTCTTAATTAATAAAACTATTGAATCAAGGAAAGAACTTATACAAAATATAAGTTTTCTTGTTGTAGGATCGGAACTATCCATGAAGATGTAACAACGAACGTTTTGGGAAGGATCGGAACCTGGCAATGGCTCGTGACATTCGTTTCTACATCGCACATGATCCTCGCTATGTTTAATCAATACGAAGACATATTCCTCCTTGAACCTTCACAAGTCTATTGTATAATACCTAACGAATTCGATATAATAAACTCAAGCTTATGTTTAGTAACGTTTGAAAACAATGGAACTCAAGAGTACAAATGCGACAAGTGGTATTTAAACTTTTTATGGGTTATTTGGATCCAAAAGACGGTAATTAAAAAGACTTATATTGGTTTGGAAGATTTTTAAAAGATCTTGTCTTAAATTGAATCTATTTCACCTCTCTCTCTCTCTAAATTCTAGTTTACGAAAAGTATTTTGAAACAACAAAAGTTTTAGTGAAAATTACAGCAATGCAGGAGCCAGCGACTTTTAAAATTCATTCTAAATGAATTATGTAGGTATAATATAATTTAACCGGCTGGAGAGGAATCAATTGGATATTTATGTATATAAAACTAGTTTCTGACAACTATTTTGATCACCGAAATGTATAAAACTATCTCATGACGTACTCCAGGGATAAAAATATGTCCCATAGTAGGATATGTTCTACCATTCTGCTAAATTTTATCAAAATGGTTTTCAGCCATTTGAGCATGAAGAAGTATCAGTTATACATACAAGCACACACAAACTTTCACCTTCATAATATCAGTGTGATTTGATACCTACATTAAAAATGTTTCTTTACATTAATAAAATTAGTTATTAAACTAATTAAAGCTTGAACTACCTACATTAGATCGACCAGATCGACGCACACGAGTACCACGCCTGTTCTGTAGGGACGTAGAACAACGTCGCGTGGCGTATATCAAGTGTAGCTCTACAAGTCTAGTTTCCATATAAAATGTATGGAGACCGACGCACCCAAGTTGCCGGGTGTGGTACACGTGTTAGCACCTTTATACATAAATTGACATTTATTAAACAAGTATTTGCTACCAGCGGACTCGGCCACGTGATAAAAAAACCTTATGTGCTGTTTCATGTGAAGGTCTACACGTGTACTAAGTCTCATCGAAATCCGTTCAGCAGTTTCAACATTAAAGAGTAACAAAGATATACACTCACTTAGTTCTCTAGCCACAATAATATTAGTGTGAATACGAAGAAGACGCATTTTGAAATTATCATATTGATGAATAAATTACTCTTTTTTCAGTGGCTCGTCTTTTGTGACCAAAAATTAAAATTACTGTCCACAGCCATTATAAGCAGGTTTGGATTGGTATTTGGCTTTATAATATACGGATTAGTTTCAGACAAGTAAGTAACAGGTTCTCTAATTTATAATATACGTCGAAAAACTGTTCTTTAGTTAGAACTAGCGACCCGCCGCAGCTTCACCCTTGTGCAATGCTGATATTAAATATATTATGCATGTATTATACATATAAACCTTCCTCTTGAATCACTCTATCTATTAAAAAAGCCGTATCAAAATCCGTTGCGTACTTTTAAAGATTTAAGCATACATAGGGACAGGAAGCGACTATGTTCTATAGTAATGATGATGTATAATAGATATATATATATCATTATTATATAGTAGGCATAAACATAATACGTAGATACATAATAATTTGGATTATGTTGACCATTCAAGAGGCTCGACATGTGGTTTTAAGCAAGTTATTCCTGTTTCAAAATCAATGGTATTTTTACTTTTTCCTCTGTTTCATTTTGAGTCAGTGTTCGAAAATAACATCCTTTGTAAATGAATTTCATACTTAACCGCAAAAAAACATATGAGTAACGTAGGCATGGGCACTATAGGTAGGTATATTCAAGCACTAAATTCCTATAGAATAATTACCTAAATACCTACTAAAGTAAATGAAAATTCTTACATACCAAATTACTCATTCTATGAAATCATGTCGTTACCATTTCACGTTTATAAATATGAAAAAGGAATGGTAGGGTTCCTACTCTGCCTTCTGGTTTTTTTTTTTTAAGGTAGGTAAAAATCATCGAATGACGAATCCCGCTCTTAGGCTGAGCGGGAAACAGTGTCAGACTTTTATTGACTAAAAAACCTACCCCATCCCTTCCTTGCCTTATTTCTAGGGCCTGGTGTTACGCTTTCGCATCAACCCTTGACCCAAGAGGCTTCGACCCTGTAGGGCCCATACAGTTTGCTGACAACTCCCTGAGGCGCGCGGGAACAGCGCGCGCCGTCGAAGACTTGGACTCGTTCTGGACTGCTACCAGACGACCGGACGACGACAGTATCTACGGTGGCCGGAAATCGACGGATCGCGGCGGCGAGGGCGCTGTTGCCTTTGCCTTATGCGGTCGGCCTCTTCCTTAACTACCATTACTGCTTCGCAGTAAGAGGCGACAGGGTTCTCCATACAAACTTTAGACCCCCCTTGCATCCCTTTAGAAGCTGCATTTTGAAAAACCCTTTCTTAGTGTTCGCTTACGTCATATTATAAGGAAGTCTTGTGCAAAATTTCACGCTCCTAGACTCAGTAGTTTTATAATATGTATAGATAAATTGTTAGATAGGTACTTAATTATCTAAACAAATACCTATATACAGAAAATAACTTTATATGAGACCGCGTTCTGTAAGTACGGACGAATGCTATTACGACTTGATAGTTAGTACTGACACATCCGTACAAAGCTACTCAACTCAGACAGCGTCATTAAAACAACCGTCTCTGATTAATGGTTTCCTTCACGATACACATAACTACCTACCGAGGTAAATAAACTTTACACACAAAATAACAGAATTTTTGCATTTTTTAAGGTTCCGTACCTCAAAAGGAAAAAAACGGAAACCTTATAGGATCACTTTTTCGTCTGTCTGTCTGTCAAGACCATTTGTCTCGAGAACGCGTGGAGTTATCGAGTTTAAATTTAAACCAAATTTTCATTCTGCGGCCCCTTGAAACTGATAAAGAATCAAACTTCTAAGTTAATGGAAAAAAAATAGGCCGTATCAGAAAACACAGATATTTCGACCCTTACTCAAGGGAATCAAAATTCATAGGATACCGTTGACCTAGAATCCTGAAATTTGACATAAAGCAAGGACTTGTACCATAATATATAGAAACAATCTGAAAACTGCAAATATGCAGTTACGTCACAATAAAAAATTACAATTCGGAAATATCTTCCTAACTCAATTCGAGAATTGAAATGTTTTCATACAAAGTTTATACGGAACCCTCAGTCTCGCGCACTGAGGGTTCTGTATCCGACTCGCACATGATTTTTTTTTTCAGTTTGTAGTATTTCAATAAATGAATTTTCGAAGGCTCTAAGTACACCAAAAAAACTCTACATGCTATCATCACTACTGCTGTACAGTTCTTTTGGTGTGTCATCATCATCATCATCACAGCGTTAGTCCCGGTTGCTTCCTTGGCTTTCACCTCGGTGCCCGGGGTCCGCTTTCCGACTTAAACGCCTCCACTTCGCTCGGTCTTTCGCGTCCTTTGCCGTAAGCCCATTGGCACGCATATCGTCCCTTACGACGTCGATCCAACGCCTCTTAGGCCTTCCTCGTTTTCCGGGTCCCGGCGGAGGCGGCATGGCGAGGCATCTGTTACCAACGTAGTCTGCCGGTTTTCGTAATACGTGGCCATACCAGCGTAGGCGACCCTCCTGCAGTTTATCCGCTATGTCACGGACCTGAAGGCTGCCCCGGATGCGGGAGTTTTTAATGCGGTCTTTCCGCGAAACTCCCGACATCCAGCGCAGCATGTTCATTTCCGTGACACGCAGGCTCTGCTTGTGCCGCTCAAGTACAGGCCACGCTTCACTGCCATACAAAAGGACAGGCCTAATGATGGTCTTATAGACCTGTCCTTTGAGCTTAACCGGCATTTTGGGGTCACAGATAACCCCCGCCACCTCACGCCATTTCGCCCAGGCCGCCGAGATACGTGACTCGACGTCGCAATCAACATCCCCGGACTCGTGGAGCACCGATCCCAAGTACCTGACCTGTTCCGTGCGCTCGACTGTGTCTTCGCCAATGCGAACAGGAGCAGCGTTTGTTGTGTTACAGGCCAAGTACTCGGTCTTCGCCGCATTAATTTTCAGACCGCCGTTTTCCAGCGATTCCTTCCACGCTGTCACACGTCGAACCAAGCGCCCACTGTCCGAGTCCGCCAGCGCGATGTCGTCTGCATACATGAGCAGCCATGGCGGCTGCTCATGTAAGTCCCTGATGTTGAAGGACAGCACGTCCAGCACCACGGTGAACAGAAACGGACTAAGGACAGAACCCTGGTGAACTCCGACGGTGATGGGGAAGGGTTTCGTATCGCCAACAGCGGTCCGAACCACAGAACCGGAGTCTCGGTACATATCTCGGATGATGTCAACGTAGGTCTCGGGCACTCCTTTGGATCTCAGCGCCCACCAGATCACATCACGGGGGACACAGTCGAAGGCCTTCTGCATGTCAAGGAACAAGAGGTGCAGAGGCGTATTCTTTGATCTGTATCCCTCCATGGTAACCCTTAGGGCAAAGATGGGATCCATGGCACCATGGCCTGGTCGAAACCCATATTGACATCCCGAGACGGTGCACTCCTGTCGGATCCGAGAGTCAATCACCCGCTCGAAGAGCTTCATGGTGTGGGACATAACCTTAATCCCCCGGTAGTCGCCACACTCCTGCACTGATCCCTTGCCTTTGAAGACTGGAGTGATAATACTCAGTCTCCATTGACTCGGGATCTTTCCGGTGAGGAGCATGCGGTTAAATAGGTGGGTTAAGATGCCCACACCACGAGGACCCATCGCCTTCCAGGCTTCAATGGGGACTCCATCGGCACCGACAGCTTTCCGGTTCTTCATGCGGCGAAGAGCCACATGCACTTCTTCAGGCGTAACCAGGGGCACAAGTCCCTGATTTGGAGGGAGAACCGGAGACAGCACCTCTTTGTGCTGCTTGTTCAGCAGCTCGTGGAAGTACGAGCGCCATCTCTCCTTCACCGCGAGGTCCTCGCATAACAGATTGCCCTCAGGGTCTCTTACACAGCGGCACTTAGTGATATCCAATGCCGCTTTGACCCTGGCACGTGCCAGCTTATATATGAGCTTCTGCCCCTCAGACGATTCCAACTTATCATAAAGTGGCTGTAAGTGGTCTCGTCTGGCTCTGGCTACGGCCCTCTTGGCGGCACGTTTTGCAGCTCTGTATGCGTCGCGGTCTTCAGGAGATTTGGAAGCTTGCCACGTTTTGAAGAGAGCTTTCTTCTCTCTGATCTCCCTCTGGACTGTGTCATCCCACCACCAAGTCTCCTTGTCACACTTGCGGCCGCCCCTGGACAAGCCGAGCACCGACTTTGCCGCCTCGGTGATGGCAACCTGAATCCTGTCCCAGTGGCTTTGCACAGGTTCGCCATCGGTGCCATCGCACTTGTCGCCGATGGCCGACGCGAACGACTGGGACGTGGCTTCATTCAGTCGCCACCACCGTATTCGGCGTTGTCGGCGCTCAACAACCTTGATCCTAGGCTTGACGCGCAAGTCCATGACAAGGAGACGGTGTTGTGCAGTGAGACTCTCGCCGGGTATGACCTTGCAGTTGGCTACCTTACTGATATGGTGCCTCCGTGTGAGTAAGAAATCGATTTGGGTAGCGTACCTCCCGCTCTTGTAGGTAATCAGGTGTTCGGGTTTCTTTTTGAAGAACGTGTTCACGATGGCAAGGCCGGCAGCCGCACACGTTTGGAGGATATTCTCCCCCTCCGCGTTACGGCTACCGTATCCAAAGCCACCGTGAACATGCTCAAACTCCTTGCACCTGTCACCCACATGACCGTTCAGATCACCACCCAAGACGATTCCCTGTGACAACGGGATGCCACGAAGCACCCCACCGAGTTGATCCCAGAACGCAGCCTTTTCAGTGTCGCTGCAACCGACCTGAGGTGCGTAGGCACTTATCAAGTGGGTTACAACCCCGTCAATAAGCACACCTACGACCATAAGCCGATCACTGTAGCGTTTGACCTCCAGGACTGCGTCTTGAAACTCCTCGGAGAGTACAACGGCCACCCCGTTCTCCCCACCGGCTGCACCCGTGTAGATCAGCTTGTAGCCATTCCCGATGAGCCGGGACCTGCGGCCTTTCCACCGAGTCTCCTGCAGGAATGCCACGGCCACCTTTCGCCTAAGAAGTACATCGGCTAACTCTCTCGCGCGTCCGGTCAGCGTGCCAATGTTGAGGCTGGCGAAGCGGATTTTCCGGGTTGGGGCTCGCGTCTTTGGCCGTGTTCGCCCCATACACGGTAGCCCTTGCCCACTTGCCACAGGAGTCGGGCGACTCTCCTGCGCGCCGTTTTGCGGCGGCGCCCTATCCGTGGCAGATACCTTTTCTAGACTGTTCATGTTTAATGGCTGTTTGTGGCCTTTACGGGAGCGACTGCCGTCCGACCTCCCAACCCTAAGAGGGAAAGCCGACGCCAGAGCCTCATCTGCTGTACGGCAGGTGTCCCAACTTGCAGGGGAGGTTGACTTGGGCCCCGAAGATTGTGGTAGGGCCCCATATACACCCAAAGTTCTTTTGGTGTGTGTGCCACACTTAATCAACACATCATATACACCCGTATTCACAAACGTTACTATGCAGTCTCACAGTGCTCGCGAGCGCACAGGGCTAGGTTTGTGAACTACGCAACACAAACGAACCAATCACAGAGCCTTTATTCAACGCTGTGCGTTTGCTTAGTCAAGGGTCGTTTGAGTATTGTTTGTGAATACGGGTGTAAGTCATCACAATCATCATCTTCATATCTATTATACTACATACAGAACCAATAAGTACCTATTACCAGTATTTGCTTACTTTAATACGTAATTTATTATTCATATTGTAAATAGATGTCTATATATTTACCATATGAATAATAAATAAATTAATTAGTAAGTTGTTATTATTTATTTGTTTTGTTATCATTAATCTGTCATTTATCGCTAACATTGTAAAAAGATGTTTATCTATTTTAATTTATTATTCATATTGAATAATAAATTAAAATATAATACACCGTTAAATCTTGATCGTTTTAATCCCTTGGAGGATCGATTCAGTACATGAAACACTATCGATTGGTAAAGTTAAAATAAAAAAACAAAGTATTTAAAAAAAAAACTCGAATTAATTTACGCATGTTCTAAATTGATTTCTTTAAGTAAACGTCAACTGGGCGAGTTCAATGACCTGTAGGTAGTTAGTACGCAACGACCAACAACTACCTACAAGGTCAATGACTCGTTTACTTAAAGAAATTACCTATATAAGATTAAGACCCTCTTCGGGATTAAAACGACTAAAATTTAACGGTGTATATAGTCTTATTAACAATGTTCACGGTGTCCACAGTTAATATGTAAGAAAATTGCCTGACCTTTCACTGACTATTTTTCCTTTCCCTGTGTCATCAGTTAGCTGCCGCGATGCGTGTCACAATTTCGATTCAATTTCCGCACAAAACAAATATTTGTATGACCTACAGATAGTTCCCTCTCCTACAGGAGGCCAGAGTCTCAACAGTGGGATCATTGCAGGGCCGTTTATGCGGAAAAAAAATCATTTTGTCTCTTACCTACCAAAATTCAACAAAGTGACTGCTATGTTGGGCATGTTAAGAGATCGAGTTGTGTACTTATTTAAACTTTTCCCGAGAGTAAGCTCGCATTAATGAAGCTATGTAGATTTCTTTTCACAGTATTCTAATCTGGATACAACGTAGGTAGTCTATACCTTTTCTGTGCCCCTGACATTATAACATTATTTTCAGTACCTATAGGTATGCGAAATCTGAATTCAGTTTGGGCAAATTCAGTAACTGAATCGATTCCAACTATTTTTACACCAAGTTAGATTGTCTTTTTTTTATTGATTATAGGTTTGCGCTTGACCGCTATCTCACCTGATGGAAAGCGACGATGCGGTCGACGATGGAGCGTGCTTACCTAGTGTTTCCTAAAAGGTCATAAGTTGAAAACCACAACATAGGTCAGGGCAGGTCCCAAGTCGTCCACGGCGCGCTCTGCTCTCGCGTGCCTAAAGGAGTTGTCAGCAACGGTAGGGGCCCAATAGGGTCGAAGCCTTCTGGGGCCAAGGGTTGATGCGAAAGCGGAACACCTGGGCCCTGGGACTAAGGCAAGACGGAACGGTGGGTCGTTTAGTCAGTAGAACACTGACACTGTCGCCCACTCCGCCTAAGGGCGAGATACAGTTAATTTATTTTTCCCACCATAAAAATATCTTCTGCCAGTAACTTAGCCCGCGTGAAAGTCGTTTACCCCCTCAGGGGTGGAGTTCCGTAAAATCCGTACTTAGCTGACATCTACGCCCTATAAGGATCTTACCTGGCAATTTTAAGTTTGTAGTTGTTATAAGTAGTTTCTGAGATTTTGTAATTAATTTGTAAGTGGTATTTCGTTTTTATATATAGGTAGGTATAGATTAGGTACGACGACAATCTCAAATGCAGATTTTTGTTTCAGTTTCGGCAGAAAGACAGCTATAATATTAGATGCGCTATCGGAACTCGTACTTGGCTTAGTGATAACATTCTGTGATTCTGAGGGATGGTTCCGATTAATCGTCTTTTTAAAATCACTATTCGGAAGCGCCAGTTATTATATAGGTATCATACTAAGTAAGTCTTGAGTATTTATTTATGCACATGCAGTCTTTTAGTAACCAACCGAGCGTTTCAATTTGCTTCGAGAGTGCAAAGCTTTAGTTTGAATGTAACCCTTATGATTATTTTCCTATTAGCATTAACCCTAATTTATAATAATAATAATCCTTTATTATCAGGCAACTAAGGCCCATAGCATACAATACACAAATAGGTAAAACTAAAACCAAAAGCTAAATCTAGCTAAATCTTTAATGTAGACACGAGAGAATCTAATAGGTATCTTATCTATGAAATGGTTTACAATACTTTGCTTAATGCCTGCCTAGTGCTTTACTTTATATTGATAGCCTCATTCCACCTCATTTGAGCAATCACTATCTCACGTTCTCACCTGAATCAAAGGCCGCGAAGGCCGCGTGGTAGATATATGGAACTAAATCGCGATAGCCATAAACCTGTAGCTATTCCTTCGTGGCAGGTACAGCTCGAAGCAGCTCACCCGCTATTCCAGTCATAGTCAACTTTTTGCCAGCAATAAACATCTAGTAGGCCATGTTTTTTTTTTGGCACACAACTTTGTTCCCCCTGGTACTGCTACTTCTAAAAGTTAGTAGTTAGTTTATCAACAATGGCGATCTCCAGAAATACGACGAGACAATGAAGCGTGACGAGTCCTGGAGAAACAAACTGTCTTGGATCTCTTTTCTAAATAATCAGAAAAAAAAACAGCGCAGGACTAAGATAAATTATCATTTGCATGCTGTCCTTCTTATCAACCAGAAGAAAGAAGAAAAATAGGCCAATAGGCATTTACAACTAATACTTACATACATACATAGACATTTACAACAGGGGTACCTTATACGTGCGTAACTAAGACCACTTGTCTAACACCAGTTATTTGAGACTTACATTTGATTCTATTATTAGGTCTTTGGTCAAGACGTAACGCATGAAAAGTTCTGGATTTCACTAATTCTATGTAGTGGACAACGCCAGGTGTAACCTGAGCGCTATCTAACATTGTATTCGGTTAGTCAGAGTAAACTCACATAAAATATGAGATGCGGATTTATCACTACAAGCTTATAGGAATATGACAAATCCAATTAGGGTTTCGTCGCTGGACCACCGCTGCGCTAAAGGCCGGTAGAGAATAGCATAAATGCAATAGCACAGCTGTGAAAATTTTAGCAATACAGTGATCCACCTCTAGCCTTATCCTACCCAGGCGCTCATGAACGGATGGGAAGAACTGGTGAAGGTGGCGGTCATTAATAGAATTATCTCACCTAAATCGCCATTAGGATAAAAGTTCCTCCCAGACGTCAGTTTGTGGTTTAGATAATAATAATCTAGAGATCTTTGCGTTTCACGATCACATTGTGGTTAAAAGTCTGGGGTAATCTTTCGTGCGGAATAATGCATTGCAGCACCTCGCTGCACTGCAAGACCGACAGGGAGTAACTACAAGTTAACGCCAATATAAGAGCTAAAATCTGTCTTTTTAACCGTTCCTATAGTAGCCCCATCGGTCGAAACATGTGTTCCAGAGCAGATACAAACCACGTAAAGTAGTCCCTTAGATACTTCGATGTAGCCCTCACTTCTCATCTTAAATTTTCAGCATGTGAAATAGCAAGCAACAGCTGGCGTTCATGGCTCAGCCTTATCGTGATTTGTCCCAGACTCTTCGCATTGGTGTGCAAGGTTCCTCTCGCGAACATGGCACCGAACCCAGAAACATTCAGCTTCATATCTTGCTTTAACGCTGTCTTGTGTTTAATCCTACTAAGGTAAGAAATACTTCTACAGCATTTTCCTTATAAAATATAGTGCTACAAGTGCTTGACCAATTAACATTTTAGTTCAGTTAAGACGTCTGTTTTCCGATAAAATGTAGTCCAAGTGCCGGTGACCGCATAGTTGACATCTTTTCAATGTGATTTTAGTATCGGAGTTACTAGCGCATTACATTGTAACCGTTCTTCATGCTCTATTTGTGTAGAAAGAGAATTAGAAATATCTTTGCGTTCTCTTTGTGAGACTTAGATAGTAAAATTTTATTGTTAAAATTATTGTATAGGGTCATTGATAAAAATGTACGTAGATAAGATTACATACTTCGGCGAATAAATAACAATAACATCGACGAATCAGCTCAAATTCATTTGGTAGCAGCATCATCAAGTTCAACTCTTATATTTCAAATTCGATCATATGATACCGTCATCTGTATTATACCCATAGTTCACACACCTACAAGTAATATATGTAATTTATATAGGCATACGTGGGCATCCATTAAAAGCTCACGTCTGCCAGCAGCTTCGCTCGTAAGAAAGTAGAAAATTGTCCCTATCCCATGAACATACTTTCTTCCGGGATAAAAAAGCACCCAATGTGCTCTAGAGGACATGTTGTCAATAAAAATTTCATATCCAAGCATATTTAAACCCAATCAGCAGTTTGAGTGTGTAACAAGCCTTACCAACCACATTTTATTAGGGTTTTTTTAAACCTACACTGGACTTTGCCAAAACTTGCCCTATTTCAGTCAATTCCTAAAAAACAATAGTAATTTTTATTTATGAAAGTCAAGGTTAAAATATCAACTCAGGATGGATGAAATGGCGAAAGATTACTGGAATATCTTGTAACCCACGGATGCCCCTCATTGCGAAGGGTAAATTCTGAAAGTTCTTGATAAAACGGATAATAAAAGATTGCATGAGAATGGTGCGAAAAGTGAGAATGAGTAGGTGCATAGGTATGTACGAGTATATTAGAGGAAGTTTGAAAGTGGCGCCAGTGATTGAAAATTTGAAGGGGAATCGTTTCTATCTTGCTATAGTCATAAAACAGGAGGAATAGAACACTAATAGGCCTTCTAAGAGTTATGAAATAGGTATACGGATGGAGAGAAGTAGGGAGACCAAAGAAAAGATAATTGGATTATGTGAGAAGTGATATGAGAAAAAAACGTGCTGCGCCGACCCCACTTATCTGATATTTGGTATCAATAAGAATGTATCTATTTGCCATATCTAATTAAAAAAATACAATTAGGTATCTACTCTTTTCACTTGTATGTGTACTTTAGCACTTTGGCTATTCTTCTAAATAAAATCTCTTTGAAATTAACACCATTGCTTACCTTCAGGTGGTATCGCAGTCAATGAACAGCGCATCATTACGAATTCTGTAGTTTGGTCATTAATATTTTGAAAGTCAGAAGCGACTTCACCTCGGGTTCACATCTAATTGCCAGCAAAGACTCGCTGCCAAAATTAGACTAACTTCGAATTACCGAAGGTCACATTGCCAAACTTTTTTTAATGATACCTATCTATTACACGTTTCAGGTGGAGCCCAGAATCACCTCATTGGTTGTTACATAACAGAAAAATAAATGTTGCTGAAAAACTTCTAATAAATGCTGCCAAAACGAACAACATTATACTGTGCAGTAATTTCAAGATAAGGCCTATTAACCACAGAGTACGTCTGTAAGTTTATTCTATAGTAATTAGTGTCGGACACCTACTTAATTTTTTTCCATGTTTTACCCATTTCACTTTTCCTTTCAGGCGTATCACTCACTGGATCAAACTACAACATGCGTTGGAGGAATTCTATCAACGTACAATATAAGAGTTTTATTTGTTATATCCCTTTTGTTCTGGATTCTCTATAATTTTTTATGGAGTTCACTTTACGTAAGATTGTACAGTGAAAAAGATGGCAATTATTTATTACTAAAAGTGTTTTGCTCCATCGTTATACTCGGGTGCCTGACAAAATTGTCATCTGTAAAGTTGACGTTGAGACACATGCTGCTAGTTCATATCATTATAACAGGCGTATCTACTGCTGGTGGGACAATATTCTATAAGGTATGAAAATGAAGTAGGATGTGATGATTACCCTAATAATCTAAGTTAATTTCATATGTTAGTCAATCTAAGTAGAAATAGAAATCGGTTTTATAAAGCTTTAGATCTATTCTTTTTTAGAGACGTCTGAATTACCTAATTCTCCTGTCGATGGTGGGAAGGCAAATATCCCCGTAATAGGTAGGCGATTTAGCACTAGGTACTCTAATAGGTACAGCTTTGTAACTACATAGGCACGAATAAAATTAAAACAATTGTTTGTGAGATTACTAATAAAAATTACCACTTTCAGGGAGCCGTAAGCAGCCTTTTATATTCTATTGCATTGGCTTCAGGGCTTTTAGCACACGCCTTGATTCTCAACATAACACCTCGTCTATTTGCCATCAACATTCGCGCCACAGTATTCGGATGCTGTCATGCCACTGGTCAAATCGGCTCTATTCTCAGCTACCTCTTGATCCTGTTCCATCCTATAAGTGATCTATCTCAGATGTCAATAGAATTGTCCGTTACGATTATCCTAGTTGGGCTGTGCTTTGTGTTTCCTGATGTAGATCAAAGAGAATTACCTGATATGTTGAAGGATATGGATTACTATTCAGAGTAAGTACATATCAAAACAAACTATGACATCCACATACATACTAGGTAGCTATTTAAGTTCTCTTAAAAAGGGGCTTGGGCGATGGGGACCTGAGTCCTGATAACACAAGTGTAAGTGTGTAACCAGGTCCCAGTTGTCATGCTTTGCGCGGGACGTCTCGATTTTCAAGGCAGTTTACAAATCATCATCAGCCTTTGTCAATGTTCCCGCTGCTGGGACACAGGCCTCCTCTCTAGGAGAGGGAATGGGCCATAATCCACCACGCGGGCCCAATGCGGATTGGTGGATGTCATATGTCTTCGAATTTTTGGTTCTAAGACATGCCGGTTTACTCACGATGTTTTCCTTCACCGTTTTGAGAGCAGTGGTGATGTAATAAATTATACAAAGTAATGCGCCTGGCTGGGTTTGAATCCGCGACCTACAACTCGTAAGTCGGACCCGTTACCACTCGGCCACCACTGCTCTTTAAATACAATTTACCCATGATTAATTACTATGTATGTAACCTACCTACTACCACTATATATTAATTTTTGGGTAGCACTTGCCATTGTCTTTCATTAGATTTATAATTTTGAAAAAACAAATCGTTTTCCACAGATTATCAAAACCTCTCCGCTGGGTTACACAAAAAACTAACTCCCCGTCATTAGAGGAACTAGAAATCAGAGTCTACTCTTTTAGCGGTCCCGCTCATGGAGCCTCTACCCCTACCCCGCCCGAAGAACGCGAACCCCCTCAACAAATCGGATTCGTTAGATTATGGCAGAACTTTATCAATTACGTCCGTCGAAAGTTTTCCACAAGAATTAATCCAAATATAAGTTAAAACTCTAGGGAAAATATTTTGTTTGATTTCCATTTTTCGCTTCTACATGACATTTATAGGGCCAAATCTTGCAAATTTATTTTAAACCGATTGAGCTGAAATCTGGAAGGTTACCTACCTATCTAATTAATTTCGATAACGATACATTAATATGGTGAAGCTGATCTGATGATGGAGTTAGATACGACTATCTGACTCTATTATCAGGCCAGCTTCAAATTCAAAGACTTTACTTGTTGGGCTCAGTAGTTCCAGGTGACCCATAATAGCTACTGAGTCCAACAAGTAAAATCCATCGTATTTGAGTTCTTTGGAATGGTGTTGAACTTGATGAGAAAGTACCATACCGAGCTATAAAAGCTTGTTATGAAAACAATATTTTCATAAAAAAATTGTAATAACAAGCCTTTATCGCGTATATAGGTTGTCACAGACATCGTAACACAAACGGATACCATGGATTCAGTACATGATTCTAGACCCACAGTGGTAAAATTGATATGAAAATGTCTATGACACCCTGGATGCCGAGTATTAATTATTATAAAGGTCTTTATATGTTGTTCATCGAGAAATTGCATGTTTTATCTTCATTAAAAAAATAAGAACTTTAGGTACTCGGTATCTATACGGATAGGTATACGGTATCTACAGAGTATCGTTACCCATCGTTTTTTTATACCTATATACCTACTTATATATATATAAGCTGAAAGTCCTCCAAGCTGTGATAAATAAATAAGTATAATTATCCTCTGAAATTGTAACTTTTCAAACGTAAGCAATACTTGTCGATATGTGACTTTGAAGCTAAATCAGCGTAGGCGCTGACGATGTCGCCACGCTCGGAATGAAAGAAACAATTGGTTCCGACGCTTTAAGACCATTTTTAATTGATCGTTATATTATTTGACATACAAAAATATACCTAGTAGACTAGCACTTTGCCTGCAATTTCGTAAGCGAAGATGTTTTCATAAAAACTTAAACAACCCCTAAGCTTTCTTTAAGAGTACCTAGTTTTAAAAGAGAAGCAATAATGACAAAAAAAAATTAGTATAAATCACTCATCCTTTCATACAATCTTAAGCAATAATTATAAAAAAAATTGTATAAATCACTCATCATTTCATACAATCTTATAAGCAATAGTGACAAAAAAAAATAGTAGATATAAATCACTCATCCTTTCATACAATCTTAAGCAATAATGACAAAAAAAAAATAGTATAGATCACTCATCATTTCATACAATCTTAAGCAATAATGACAAAAAAAAATTGTATAAATCACTGATCATTTCATACAATATTTTTAATTTACTTAGGTCACTAAGTATTTATGCTATGCTCACTGGTCCATAAAATTACCTATATTTTGCATAAGTATACCTCTTTTCGTCCCTTAAAAAAATTGAATTTTCAAGCTATGTCAGCAGTCAGACAGTGTTTCACTTTTGTTTAAAGATTATGTGACCAAGGCATAAAGCAAGTAGCGCGCGTCAAGGTAAAATCGGGGCGAATAGGTTGCTAAGTGTTATTGAAATTTTAATTTTTAAATTTTTATTTTCAATTAAATAGTGATCAAATTAATTTCATAATTAACTACTGCGTACAGTGAGGGAGTTAACATTAAAAAAAATTTCAAGCCGCCCAAGATAAAGAGTGCTTTATCCCTGTGTGTTGGATACTCTACTTGTTCTCACAGGTTCATTGTTCTCGAAAAATGAAAGTTCAAACATTAGTTCCCAATGAGTTCATGGCATTTAAAAATATTAAATATTTTCATTCCTTACGAGTCCATGAGAATGTTTGATACAGTCAGCATTAAAAGCTTTGATATAAGGTAAATGTTTAATATATAAGTAGCTATTTTGTAATAAAAAAAAATGTATAAGTATAGTATGTTCGGGTAAGATCAAAGTCAAAGTCAAAGTCAAAAATTTTTATTTCACATGGGCCTACATGGGCACTTATAAAACGTCAGATGCTAGTGCACGGTTCAAAATTGGTCGTTTCCTATGGAGAAGAACCGGCAAGAAACTCCATGGTTACTCTTTTAAAAAAAAATGTTATCTTTACAATATTTCCATATTACAGCACATAAATTATGTAAGGACAGTGCAGACCAGTCAATATTGAACTCCTACCGTTAAAATGGTAGGAAGTCATCTAAAATTTGCGTCTACAATGTTCTTACATTCACATTATTGAAAGAGGCTATATAAAAAGCAAGAAAAATAATCACAAGTCTCAGTAAGACAATTACATTATATGATGGATCTATAAAATGGAATAAGGAATATTGTGAGAATGTACCAAAATAAAAGAATAAAGATGTGATGTATGTAGTTAGTTTATAATTAGAATAAGTGGGTAACTGGTAAATTAGAATAGGTATATTAATAATTGTGAGGGTGCTCCAGTCAGGCAATATACGCTGTGCTATCCAGACGTCGTTTGATTTCGCTTCCTGTTATCTAGAACCCGGGCCGTATATTTCTCAGTGGCGACGAGGATGAACAATTCGCGTGCAATATTATAGTTCGGTTACCATGTCGATCGGGAAGATATCCGAGTTCAACGTGCACAAAGACGATTGGAATCTTTATGTCGAACGGTTAGAACAATACTTCATCGTCAACAAAATACCCGAGAATTTACATGTGTCGACGTTAATAACCGTCATGGGAGCAGAAAGTTATGAGTTGTTAGTCAATCTGTGTACTCCAAATAAACCCAAAACAAAGAGTTTTGTGCAATTATCGGAAATCATGGGTAAACATTTGCAACCTAAGCCTAGTGAGCTTGCTGAGAGGTATAAATTCCGACATAGGAAGCAAAAGGAGGGCGAAACCATATCGGACTACGTGGCGGTACTTAAGAAAATGTCGAAAACCTGCGAGTTTGGAAGTTGGCTCGAAGAAAGTTTAAGAGATCAATTGGCATGTGGAATAGCGAGCGAAAATATCAGACAACGGTTATTCGCAGAACCTACACTTGATTTCGCCAAGGCTTATAAGCTTGCAGTCAGCATGGAATCGGCAGAGAAAGACGCCGCTGCAGTCGAAGGACCCAAAGCACAAGTTGGATCGGGTGCAGCGACGGTTGAGTGCCAAGCGATGACGGCGAGACGACAAGCAACGGGCATGACGGAGCGCGGCGCCGGCGGCGGTGGGAAGCCGGGCGCGGTTGGCGCGCGGCGGGACGTGCGCGAGCGGCGAGACGTGCGAGAGCGGCGCGCAGGTCGCGAGTCGGCGATGTCAGTGCCGGCTGAGCGGGCCCGGCCGGCTGAGCGGGCTCGGCCGCAGCGGCCGTGTCAAGTGTGCGGTGCGGACCATAACGAATCAAGATGCAAGTTCGCACGTTACGCGTGTAGGGTGTGCAATCGTCAAGGACACCTGCGGCGTATGTGCCCTAATTTAGTAGAACAGTATCAGGTAGACGTGCAAACCGCGGGTGACGAAGAAGACAGTGACGAGGTAATCTTTGTTGATATTTGTCAAATGTCGATAGCAAGTTGTAAACCTATTATTATACCAATGAATGTGCATAATAAAGAAATATCGATGGAATGTGATACAGGCAGTGCAGTGTCGTGTATTAGTCAAGATTGTTACAAAAAGTTGTTTAACGACCTGCCCCTACAGCCCTGTAAATTAACTTTAAGATATTACACTGGCGAGACTGTAAAACCCTTAGGCGTAATAAGACCCCTAGTTCGATATAAAGACAGAAGTAAATTTTTAGAATTATTAGTAATAGATAAAGGAAAAACTATGCTCTTGGGACGCGCGCGCGCCCGCTGGCGTACGCGCTGCGCGAGCCGGTGGAGCGCGCGCTGGACCAGTTCGTGCGCGACGGAGTTCTCACCCCAGTCGAGCGTTCTGACTGGGCCACGCCGATAGTTCCAGTGGTAAAGAAAGATGGTAGCATTCGTATCTGCGCCGATTATAAACTCACCTTAAACAAAGTTATTGAAATTGATCGTTATCCTTTGCCGAGGGTAGAAGATTTGTTATTTCGTCTCAGAGGGGGTGAATAATATAGTAAAATCGATTTGTCTCAAGCGTACGCACAATTTGAACTCGATGACACAAAGAGGTATACTGTGATAAATACACACAAAGGACTGTATATGTACAATAGATTAGTGTATGGCTTAGCATCTAGCCCGGGCATTTTCCAGAGGCGAATTGAACAATTATTCGCAGATATGCCTCGTGTAGGTGTTTTCCTAGATGACATAATCGTAACGGGAAATTCAAAATCTGAACATATAAGTAATTTACATAAAGTCTTCCAACGGTTACAAGATTACGGACTTAGGGTGAAGAAAGAAAAATGCGTTTTCTTTTCGAAATCTGTTTCGTATTTAGGTCACACTATTAGTAAGGATGGAGTGCATACATGCCCAGAAAAAGTTAAGGCGGTGATCGACACTCCAGCGCCTACTAATGTTACGGAACTAAGAGCGTTTATAGGACTAATAATGTATTACGCGAAGTTTATTAAAAACATAAGTACCGTTCTCGCCCCGTTGTACAGACTTTTGAAATCAGGTATTAAGTTTGTTTGGAGTAAGGATTGTCAGAATGCTTTCGAAAAAGTGAAACGACTACTGGCGGGAGGCGAAGTACTTATTCATTATAATCCAGAGCTACCGCTGGTCTTGACGACAGATGCAAGTAGTGTTGGCGTGGGTGCGGTCATATCCCACGTAACGGCGGACGGCGAACGCCCAGTGGCGTATGCGTCGCGCTCGCTCACACCGACCGAACGCGCTTATGCACAAATAGACAGGGAGGCGCTCGGGATTATATTCGGGGTGCGTAAGTTCCACCAGTACCTGTATGGCCGTCACTTTGTATTAAGAACTGATCATAAACCTTTAACACACATATTTGGTAATAAAACAGGTATTCCGGTGATGGCAGCTTCACGCCTACAGCGGTGGGCGGTACTTTTATCGGGATATAATTATAACATTGAGTATATCGCGTCTAGTAAGAACAGTGCAGATGCATTATCACGCCTTCCATGTAGGAATTATAACGCAGGTAGGCTAAAAACAGAAAACACCTATGTAAACTTTGTAGAAAATTTTTTACCCATCACTAGCAGTGACGTCAAAAGAATGACATCGAAAGATAAGGTACTTAGTAGGGTAATGTTCTATATACAGTCAGGATGGCCATCAGTTAGTCCGAATAATGATGAGATTAAGTCATTCTTGGCTAGGCGTAATGAGTTGTATGTCGAATGTGGATGTATAATGTGGGGCTATCGAATGGTAATCCCACATTTATTAAGAGAGCAAATATTAAACCAATTGCATAGCAGTCACATGGGTATAGTAAAAATGAAAAGTTTGGCTAGGAGTTATGTCTGGTGGCCCAACATCGATAAAGATATTGAGGCGTTATGTAAAAGCTGTGAGACGTGTGCGCTGGAAGCGAAGGCACCCCCGCGGGCCATCATTCAACCCTGGCCGTACTGTACTCAACCGTGGAGTAGACTGCACATTGATTTTTTGGGTCCATATCGAGGTATGACATTCTTAGTACTGATAGATTCATCTTCTAAATGGATAGAAATATTTGAAATGTCACGAACTAACGCATTGAATGTTATTAAGGTTTTACGCGCGACATTCGCTAGGTTCGGCTTACCGGAGGAGTTAGTATCTGACCAAGGACCACCTTTTACTAGTTTTGAATTTAAACGATTTCTTGCTAATAATGGCATTAGACAATGTTTTTCACCAGTTTATCATCCGTCTTCAAACGGAGCCGCAGAAAATGCAGTGAATATTTGTAAACGCACTATTAAAAAAGCAATTAGGGATCGTGAGGATATTGACACAGCCTTACAAACATTTCTTTTAGCATACAGGAACACAATTCACAGCACTACCGGTGAGACGCCCGCAATGCTGTTGCAGAGGCGAACACTACGTTCTAGATTAGATTTATTACGGACAGAACGATCAGTGCGTGCTAGTGGATCAGATACGACGCAGATCCCGTGCTTCTTTCGGGGTACCGAACACGGAAGAAGAGAAAACTATAGGGGATGAGAACTCTGTTGCACACGGAGGGGATGGTTTTATAAAGTCGGGGAAGAATGAGGATAGCTGTGATGAGAGCGAGGAAAAAAAAGATGAATCTAAACCATCTAAGATGAGTGAAGCAGGAAGTGTAGAGCACCGTGAGCCTGTTGATCATGCTCATGATTCCTCAGATCAGCCAGAGCACCCAAAGCGAACCCGAAAGCCAGTGGTCAGATTCCAATGCACTTAAAATGTTCAAATTCATGTAATTATGTATTATGTTGTAATTTAAGAAGGGAGGTGTGATGTATGTAGTTAGTTTATAATTAGAATAAGTGGGTAACTGGTAAATTAGAATAGGTATATTAATAATTGTGAGGGTGCTCCAGTCAGGCAATATACGCTGTGCTATCCAGACGTCGTTTGATTTCGCTTCCTGTTATCTAGAACCCGGGCCGTATATTTCTCAAAAGAGATGTCGTATATAAAAAAAAAAATGAAAAAAGATGGAGCAGTTAACAGACAATTACCTATACAGAATATTAATAAGTTACCAGGGGGCCACATGAGCAGAAGCAGTCATTGCCAGACAGTTGTGTCTTCGACATAGTCTCTAACCTTATAATATGCTTTTTTGGTTAGGACACGCTTAATATGAGTTTTGTACTTTCTCTCGGTAAGTTCTGTCACCTCCTTTGGCAGCTTGTTATAAAAGCGTACGCTATTTACTAAGAATGACTTGCTGGTCTTAGCTAATCTCCATTTAGGTATAACAATTTCATGTTTATTACGTGTGTTTTTGTTATGAAGATCGCTCCTAATTTTAAAAAGTCCTAAGTTTTTACGAACATATAATTCATCATCAGCCTAGCGTATGTCCCGGTTGCTACCTTGGCTTTCACCTCGGTGCCCGGGGTCCGCTTTCCTTCCTAGTCGTCTCCACTTCGCTCGGTCTTTTGCGTCCTCTGCCTTAAGCCCATTTGCACGCATATCGTCCCTTACGACGTCGATCCAACGCCTCTTAGGCCTACCTCGTTTACCGGGTCCCGGCGGAGGCGGCATGGCGAGGCATCTGTTACCCACGTAGTCTGCCGGTTTTCGTAAAACGTGGCCATACCAGCGTAAGCGACCCTCCTGCAGTTTATCCGCTATGTCACGGACCTGAAGGCTGCCCCGGATGCGGGAGTTCTTAATGCGGTCTTTCCGCGAAACTCCAGACATCCAGCGCAGCATATTCATTTCCGTGACACGCAGGCTTTGCTTATGTCGCTCAAGTACAGGCCACGCTTCACTGCCATACAAAAGGACAGGCCTAATGATGGTCTTATAGACCTGTCCTTTGAGCCTAACCGGCATTTTGGGGTCACAGATAACCCCCGCCACCTCACGCCACTTCGCCCAGGCCGCCGAGATACGTGACTCGACGTCGCAATCGACTTCCCCGGACTCGTGGAGCACCGATCCCAAGTACTTGACCTGTTCCGAGCGCTCAACTGTGTCTTCGCCAATGCGAACAGGAGCAGCGTTAGTTGTGTTACAGGCCAAGTACTCGGTCTTCGCCGCATTAATCTTCAGACCGCCGTTCTCCAGCGATTCCTTCCACGCTGCCACACGTTGAACCAAGCGCCCACTGTCCGAGTCCGCCAGCGCGATGTCGTCTGCATACATGAGCAGCCATGGCGGCTGCTCATGTAAGTCCCTGATGGTGGAGGACAGCACGTCAAGCACCACGCTGAACAGAAACGGACTAAGAACAGAGCCCTGATGAACTCCGACGGTGATGGGGAAGGGTTTCGTATCGCCAACAGCGGTCCGAACCACAGAACCGGAGTCTCGGTACATATCTCGGACGATGTCAACATAGGTCTCGGGCACTCCTTTAGATCTCAGCGCCCACCAGATCACATCACGGGGGACACAGTCGAAGGCTTTCTGCATGTCTAGGAACAAGAGATGCAGAGGCGTATTCTTCGATCTGTATCCCTCCATGGTAACCCTTAGGGCAAAGATGGGATCCATGGCGCCATGGCCTGGTCGAAACCCATATTGACATCCCGAGACGGTGCACTCCTGTCGGATCCGAGAGTCAATCACCCGCTCGAAGAGCTTCATGGTGTGGGACATAACCTTAATCCCACGGTAGTCGCCACACTCCTGCACCGATCCCTTGCCTTTGAAGACTGGAGTGATAATACTCAGTCTCCATTGACTCGGGATCCTTCCGGTGAGGAGCATGCGGTTAAATAGGTGGGTTAAGATGCCCACACCACGAGGACCCATCGCCTTCCAGGCTTCAATGGGGACTCCATCGGCACCGACAGCTTTCCGGTTCTTCATGCGGCGAAGAGCCGCATGCACTTCTTCAGGCGTAACCGGGGGCACAAGTCCCTGATTTGGAGGGAGAACCGGAGACAGCACCTCTTTGTGCTGCTTGTTCAGCAGCTCGTGGAAGTACGAGCGCCATCTCTCCTTCACCGCGAGGTCCTCGCATAACAGATTGCCGTCAGGGTCTCTTACACAGCGGCACTTAGAGATATCCAGAGCCGCTTTGACCCTGGATCGTGCCAACTTATAAATGAGCTTTTGCCCCTCAGACGATTCCAACTTATCATAAAGTGGCTGTAAGTGGTCTCGTCTGGCTCTGGCTACGGCCCTCTTGGCGGCACGTTTTGCGGTTCTGTATGCGTCGCGGTCTTCGGGAGATTTGGAAGCTTGCCACGTTTTGAAGAGGGCTTTCTTCTCTCTGATCTCCCTCTGGACTGTGTCATCCCACCACCAAGTCTCCTTGTCACACTTGCGGCCGCCCCTGGACAAGCCGAGCACCGACTTTGCCGCCCCAGTGATGGCAACCTGAATCCTGTCCCAGTGGCTTTGCACAGGTTCGCCATCGGTTCCATCGCACTTATCGCCGATGGCCGACGCGAACGACTGGGACGTGGCTTCATTCAGTCGCCACCACCGTATTCGGCGTTGTTGGCGCTCAACAACCTTGGCCCTAGGCTTGACGCGCAAGTCCATGACAAGGAGACGGTGTTGTGCAGTGAGACTCTCACCGGGTATGACCTTGCAGTTGGCTACCTTACTGATGTGGTGCCTCCGTGTGAGTTTTTTTTTTTTTTTTTTTTTTTTTTTTTTTTTTTTTTTTTTTTTATGGTAGGTGAAAATCATCCAATGACGAAACCCGCTCTTGGGTGGAGCGGGAGACTAGTGTCAGACTCTTACTGACTAAAAAACCTACCCCGTACCTTCCTTGCCCTATTCCTGGAGTCGAGGTAACAGTTTCCCACTTCCCTCTAGACTCCGGGAGGCTTCGACCCTGAAGGGCCCCTGCAGTTTGCTGACAACTCCTTGAGGCGCGCGGGAACGGTGCGCGCCGTTGACGACTAGGACTCGGTCTTACAGACGACCGGACGGCGAGCTACCCATTGCTCACCGTCCGCGAGCCAGTGTCTACGGTGGCCGGATATCGGCAGGATCGCGGCGGCGACGGCTACGGCGAGTACGCCGTTGCCTTTGCCTTATGCGGTCGGCCTCCTCCTTTACGAGCATTACTGCTTCGCAGAAGGAGGCGACCGCCTGCCATTCCTCTTCGCTGTGGACCATGGCCTGAACCAGGGCCCGGCGCGAGAGGTCGCCGCCGCCGATCACCCCCACGAGGACACGGCGATGCTCTTCCCAAGCAGGGCACACCTCCACCGTGTGCTCCACCGTGTCCTCCGGGCTCGCCTCACAGTGGCGACACCCGGACGTCTCCTCCGCACGAATCCGGTGCAGGAATCTCCCGAACTTCCCATGTCCGGTGAGAACCTGCGTCATGCGGAAGGTGAGGACGCCGTGAGGTCTATCCAGCCACGCCTCAAAGAGGGGCACTACCGCTGAGATTACGGTGTGCCCAGCGCTGGGTTGCGACAGTCGCTGTTTCCACTTCACCATGAGATCTCGCCGGAGCTCCTTCCGCCACGCCTCGACATGTTCGGGCAGCGGATCTTCGCCCCGGCGTTGCACCTCCACGCGCTGGTCGTGCATGCGTGCAAGGACTGTTGCCTCCAGATCCCATGGTGGTAGGCCAGCAAGGAGGCTCGCCGCCTCTCGGGACACCGTGCGGTATCCCCGCACCATCCGGATGGCCATGACCCTCTGGCAGGCGTTCAGCTGGGCCGCCGGGCGTTTACGCAGCGTCGGCGCCCACACTGGTGCCCCATAAAGGGCCATGGACCGGACGATGCCGGCGTAGAGCCTCCGGCAGAAGGCGTCTGGACCCCCAAGGTTCGGCAGGAGCCGCTTGAGAGCAGCCCCCGTCCGATTGAGTTTGGGGGCCAGACGTCGGAAGTGCTCCTCGAAATTCCACCGGCTGTCGAGGACAAGTCCTAGGTACTTCATCGTCGACCCGACGCCGATGTGAACTCCTTCTACCGTTAGTTGGGAACCCGTTGGTGGCGCGTTCCGAGGGCCGTGAAAGCACATGGCCTCGGACTTGTGCAGTGCCACCTTGAGTCCCAACTGCTGGATCCTCTCAACGACTGTCGCAACCCCACGTGTCGCTAGTTCGACCGCCGCCTGGTACGACCTTCCCTGCGCTAGGACCAGCGTGTCGTCTGCGTAGCAGACCACGCTGACCCCTACGGGGAGGTCGGCGCGCAGCACGTAGTCGTACCCGATGTTCCACAAGGGCGGTCCTAGTACCGATCCCTGTGGGACACCGCACGACATCTCTCGCCGTTTCCAATCTCCTTGGTGACCGGGGTAGACTATGTACCTGTCGGACAGGTAGGCCTCGATTGTACGACAGAGGTAGTCGGGCACCCGGTGATACCGGAGTGCCGTCCTAATGCAACTCCAGGGCAGGGAATTAAAGGCGTTGGCGATGTCCAATGACACCGCCAAGACACACCTGCCCCGGGACACCGCATCCCCCGTCGTGAGGGCTCGCACGCGCATGATGGCGTCCACCGTGGAGCGCCTCCTGCGAAACCCGAACTGGTCGTCCGCGAGATCGGGCCCCTTCAGTGTTAGGTGCCTGACGAGGCGGTCTGCAATGACTCTTTCAAAGAGCTTGCCCACCTCGTCAAGCAGCACAATGGGCCGATACGCGGACGGAGAGTCCGCAGGGCGCCCCGGCTTCGCGACGAGGACCAGTTTTCCCGTCTTCCAGGGAAGTGGGAACTGGCCTCTCTCCAAGCATGCGCTAAAGAGCCCCCCCAATCGAGACCCGAGAGCCTCCATGGCCAGGACCCAAGCCTTTCCTGGCAAGCCGTCGGGTCCTGGGGCGGTATTCTTCGCACCCATCCTGCGTACCGCCACTCTCATCTCTACCTCGGTCACTTCCGGAGCATTGGTACCGTCGTCGCTGACGTGGTCCGCGTCAGACACCGCTGGTGGCGGAGCCATGGGCGGGGGGGAGTGGTCCCCCCGCGCAGGGAACAGAGCGCTCACCACACCCTCCACGATCTGTGGCCGGAGACTCTGCGTCAACGGGGGAGCCCATGGGCGGAGTTTCTCTCGCACCAACTTGTATGGGCGTCCCCACGGATCAGCGTTGAGCGTCCCCAGCCACGCTTTGCAGGCCTCCTCTTTGGCCCGCTTTATCTCCGATCGGAGGGTGCGCTTTGCCACCCTGTATCCCTCATACAGCTCCGCCTCTACGGCCTCCGCATCCGGCGGGCGGAAGCGGCGCCTGCGGTGTCTGGTATACCGGTGTCGCGCGGCATTGCATGCGGCGCGCAGCGTCGCAAGCTCCGGCGACCACCAGTACACCTGGCGTCGGGCGCGTCCTGGGCGGAGACGGGGCATTGCCGCGTCGCAAATTTGCGACAGGGCCTCCCGGAACCACTCCGCCTCGACGTCGATGTCGGCAGGCCTGACCGGTGCTTGCACCCAGGCCTGCACCGCCGCGGCTTCCAGGAAGAGCTCCTTTTCCAGCTGCCTCAGCGCCCAACGCGGACCACATGGGGTCTGTCGGACCGGCGCGGTCGAGGTCTGGGCGGAGACGTCAAACCGGATATACCGGTGGTCCGAGTATGTCTCCACCCCCTCCATGAGCCTCCGTGTGAGTAAGAAATCGATTTGGGTAGCGTACCTCCCGCTCCTGTAGGTAATCAGGTGTTCGGATTTCTTTTTGAAATACGTGTTCACGATGGCAAGGCCGGCAGCCGCACACGTTTGAAGGATAGTCTCACCTTCAGCGTTACGGCTACCGTATCCAAAGCCACCGTGAACATGCTCAAAGTCCTTGCACCTGTCACCCACATGACCGTTCAGATCACCACCCAAAACGATTCCCTGCGACAACGGGATGCCACGAAGCACCTCACCGAGTTGATCCCAGAACGCAGCCTTTTCAGCGTCGCTGCAACCGACCTGAGGCGCGTAGGCACTTATCAAGTGGGTTATAACCCCATCGATAAGCACACCTACGACCATAAGCCGATCACTGTAGCGTTTCACCTCCAGGACTGCGTCGTGAAACTCCTCGGAGAGTACAACGGCCACCCCGTTCTCCCCACCGGCTGCACCCGTGTAGATCAGCTTGTAGCCGTTCCCGATGAGCCGGGATCTGCGGCCTTTCCACCGAGTCTCCTGCAGGAATGCCACGGCCACCCTTCGCCTAAGCAGTACATCGGCTAACTCTCTCGCGCGTCCGGTCAGCGTGCCAATGTTCAGGCTGGCGAAGCGGAGCTTTCGGGTTGGGGCTCGCGTCTTTATCCGTGTTCGCCCCAGACACGGTAGCCCTCGCCCACTTGCCACAGGAGTCGGGCGAAACTCCTGCGCGCCGTTTTGCGGCGGCGCCCTATCCGTGGCAATAAACTTTCTAATACTCTCCATGTTGATTGGCTGTTTTTGGCCTTTACGGGAGCGACTGCCGTCTGACCTCCCAACCCTAAAAGGGAAAGCCAGCGCCAGAGCCTCGTCTGCTGATCGGCAGGTGCCCCAACTTGCAGGGGAGGTTGACTTGGGCCCCGAAGATCGTGGTGGGGCCCCATATACACCCAACATATAAAATACATTCTAAAATATAAAGAGAAGGCAGAGTCAGTACATCGATTTCTTTAAACTTATTTCTGAGGGACTCGCGAGGACCCATTTTATAAATAGCTCGGATTGCTCGCTTTTGTAATATGAATATTGAATCTACATCAGCTGCAGATCCCCACAGCAAAATGCCATAAGACATAATACTGTGGAAATAAGCATAATAAACTAACCTAGCTGTATCAACATCTGTTAATTTAAAGATCGGCACTTAAGCTGAATAAGAACGTACATTTCAAATAATTCCCTTATTTGGCTTGATTTTGGTTTTCACATCGTGTGGCGGGGCGGAACATAATAATATGGCACCCAATGTGGCTAGCATTAAAATATAACCTTTTTTTTTACAGGTAGGTACATAGTCCTTATGATACGGTAAACGCTACATGCATGTCTCCAAAGAGGTCAATACTGTGAAAGTCATACTTATACATTAAAAATAATTGTAATTTCACACTAGACTTCAAAATTATAAATCACAATTTCAGAATTATTTAAGTAGGTAATCAAAATAACCATAACTCTTTTTCTCAAGGCTCTTTTTTTCATGGACTCGGTTGGAAGTGAAGAACAATAGAATCATGGACCTTTGGGAAAATCCCTTAAGACATTTTAGAGACACAACTGTGGACACATTTTATTCTTGTTTTTGGGCAGTATCCTGTTTGATTTTTCAGTAAACTAGTCTGATGCACGTACATGTCTTTTTCTAATGGTTTTGACGTTCCGTATCAAATCGCATGCTTTAGGCACATAATAAATTATATTACGAGCTTTACGTGAGAGTTGTATGCCGTATAAAAAAGAGTATTATCGTGCTGGTGGTAACTAATCATAGCTTTTGACTACTGAACATTTTGTCCCATAATACAAGCGACAGCCTACCAATATGGGAACCATTATCTTCAGTTGACGATCAGGTATGCTCCTTCTAAATTTAACTAAGCCTGAGTTTGTTTCGGTGTTTCTTCTCAGGGCAATCAGCTAGGAAACACCGGGCTCATCTAACATCGAAAAAAAAATTACGTGCAAAAATCTTTTTTACAAGCTTTTATTTAGTTTCACCTGTCCCGTTGTCTGTCGTTCTGTAATCAAATCTTGCAACTTAAATTTGATCCACTTCCCGGTTTCCGATTGAGCTGAAATTTGGTATACACGTTTAGTTCGGATGACAATGCAATATTATGATGACATGGAGCTGATCTGATGATGGAATCGCGAGGTAGCCATAGGAACTCTGTAATTAAACGGCACAACCACGTCGAGTTTAGGCTCGTGTGAATCGTCTTGACGAGTTTTATTTATATAAGTATAGACCACCGCTATAAAAGCTTGTTATGAAAAAAAATATTTTCATTGAAAACTTGTTTAAACCTTAATAAAGATCATTTATCATTTGCCGACGGTTCAAACTCCGCAAAGAAGTTACCATAAAAAATCACATGAGCTGACAAAGAAGGCTGCGAGTGTCGAACTCTGGACCAGCTGCTTCTCATACGAGTTCGTCGCTTGATACTATGCATCTTCTCTGTATTTTCATTTTGGGTACTTACTGATAGCAAACTTACAAAAACATAGGTACAGATATGTGTAACAGATATCTGTTTTATCCCACTTCTTCTTTGACCTTCATATCTAGGCATGATAGTATACAAAATATGCTCTTAATTACCGAATCTAATTGGACTTTTGACCTTTAAGAAGCTGTATTTGTGAAAGGTGAATAAATTCCTCTCAGAAAGAATTGTAAACTCACACATGTACACGGCGTTTGTGCAACTTGCGACAATAGCTAGTCTTTTTGTGTTGGTAATAATGTCTTTTTTATGGGTAAAAAATATCCAATGATCTCACATCTCCCGCCCTTGAACGTAGCGGGATACAGTGTCAGAATTTTACTACGGTTTGCTGACAACTCCCTGAGGCACACGGGAACAGTGCACGTCGCTGTCGACGGCTTGGGCTCGGGCCAGGCTGTTACCAGAAGGTGAGACGGCGAGCTACCCATTTCTTGGCGTCCGCAAGTCCGGTCGGGATCAGAATCCAGACGGTGGCTTGATGGTAGAGACGTGAGAACCCTTGCCTCACGCGCGCGACCTCCTTCTTTGATAGCATTACTGCTTCGCAAAAGGAGGCGACCGCCTGCTACTGCTCCTTGCTCCGAACCATGGCCTGTACCAAGGCTCGCTGCCGCCAATCGAGCGGTACCTACACACAGTGGTGACACACGGGTGTCGCCACCGCTCGAATTCTGTGCAGGAAGTTCCCGATATGGCCATGTTTGGCACCACAATAAAAGGTAAGCTTTGAACATAGGATTATAAAAAAACACAATAGTAATAAAAGATTCATGTAAACTGCAAAATAATATATTTGATGTTTTAACGCACATTATTATTTTTAAGGTTATTTTTATATAACCCAGGGACAATTTATTACTTAAATACTACAAGTAGAAGTAGGTAATAAAGTAAACATGTCACTAATCCATTTAAAATACACTTAAAATATGCGGTCATTAAGGCCCACTACAGACGTAACTGCATAATAAACATATTAAAATGTTGAATATTATAGTGATATATTACGCATTTATGCAAAAGAAACGGAAAAATGTGTTTACTCTTTAAAGATATTATTTTCAAACAAATGCGTTTAAAGATATTCAAAAAAATTTAATGTTTTAAGTGTGTATAATTGCTCAAAAACAGTTGCGTATGGAGTAGGTTTTAAAAATTACAGCTCCAAATTCTTTATTTTTCGTTATTATTTTTCTTACTGAGATAAAATCCCTCTTTCAAAAGTAAATATTCACTAATGAAAATTTAGATCGTAAAATCTACATCGCCCATGAACTTTTGACATTTTCTTAGAACATTTTTTAAAGTTTTTTTTTCTTGTTCTGATAAAGTTGTTTATAGATAAAATCTAAGGAGTTCACAGACAATGTTTCTGCATTTACGCAGATAGGAAACACGAAATTAAACATTAAAAACGCACATAATTATATAGAATTACATAGGTAGCGCTTAATTAATTAAGTAAAAATAATCTTAAAACGAGGTAGGAACACGAATTGGCTTGGCTGTTTAACAAATAAACATTTTTCTTATTAATATTGCTTTTTAAAGAAATAAGATTTCAATATAATAAAGTAGATAAGTTTACCATTTTAAATGTCACATTCCGAGACAGGGTAGGTAGACAAAGTTCCAAAGCCTCTTATGAGTTTCGAGATATTCATAGGTATGTAGGTACATTAAAATATTTCTAATTTTTCTTGCTAAGCAAAAATGACAAAGTCTGTATAATTATATTGTCTCAAAAATAGAAAAATGTCACATTACTGGGATTAAATTAAAAGTCTTGACACTACCCTCTAAACTAAACACCCTGTAAATTATTATAAATATCTTTGCTCGTGTCCCTGTTTTATAAAATAAAGAAAGAATATATATACCTACTAGGGCCCATTTTCAAAACACTAAGCGACACGTAAATAAATGCCTCAATAACAGTGGCATTTTTAACTCTAGGTTTAATGCAGTCTGTTATACATCAAACTGTACAATAATAATCAATTAGAGATGTCACTTAGTGTCAGTGAAATATCAATTCCAATGATTTAAAATGAGTCCAATTACAATTTTAAAAAATATGCTTAAAATTAATTAAATACATTATATTAAATAATGTCCACGCATAGTGCAGGTTTGCTTTAGTTGTAGCCACCGTGTAAGTTTAAATTAATTTATTAAAGTTATACATATTTTGAATCACTTCAAAATCGCAAAATAGGTACATAGTCGGATTTCATTGCAGAAGGTCCTTTTTAACCGTAAACACTATGCTTACTACTAAATTGCACGTAAGTGTCTATTATACGTAATAAATAACATATTATAAAATATATTATTAACAATGAACTCATATATTAGATTTTTTAAAGTCACACTCATTTTTTAATATTATTATGTAAATAAATAGATACAATATGCTTATATTAGATATTTTTAAACACTAACAATGATTATGAATTTTATATCACAGCTTTTGAATGACGATTATTATAATAATATTCTAATCATGTCAATAGTCTGACCTTCTGTCATAGAATAAAAATTTGATTGGTAGAGTAATAAAACAAATAATTTCGCACTTCTTTTAAAAAACTGTCATAATACAAAAAAAGCGGGAATCGATAATACAAAAATGCAATCTAATTTTGATTTTAATTATCTACTGACCAATGAAAGCGATATACCTATACAGTACATAATAAAAGATTAATCAACTCAACATTATTAAGTTAACAGTAGCACAAATGAATTAAATATAAATTGTAACGCGTTTTTGTAATGCGACAGTTCTTTATCCAATCTCAACTATACATGTGACAGAAGATTAGAAGTATTATTTTAGTTTATTTAATGTTGGTTATGGAAATAAATAAAACATAGAACACCAGATTAATAAAAACAAAATACAACCAAAGTTATGTTTCAACATTTCAATATCTTTTCAAATACCGAGTTGGGGTAACTTTGACCTTGGGGTATAACTTTGGCACAGCTTACCAACCAATAGAAAAACAGTAAACAGAGTTTAACGAGTTCCAATTGGTTATTTGGCTTGTCCAAAGTTATACCCCAGGGCCAAAGTAACCCCACTTTACAGTAATTAATTTGATTCAACTTAACATAACTAACTTAAATAGATTTCAAAATAAACAAGAAGTTATTAAATTCTATGTTCCGGTGACCGTAACTAATATAGTTACCTACCTGATAATATCGAGATTCTGATTCTACACAACTGAAATCTCATTGGTTTTAGGAATAATACGTCATTACTACAGTGTGAGTAGGTACGGGACATAAAATTAGTAAGGTTATTTAACCCCTCGAGCGACGGGGTTCCCCTTTCTTACAATAAACAAAAAAAAAATAAGTAAGTAAAAAAAAAACGTTCACTGAATTTTTTTAGGAAAAAATAAATAAAAACCAAAAATTACGGCCAAATAAATTTCGTGAAAATGTGTGAAAAAAACGACAGCTAAAAATGTTCGCGGTCTGTACGTTGTACAGACTTCTGTACAATTGGAGCTCAAGGGATTAAATAAATAACCACTTCGACAAAGGAAAAATATTGTCAACATTTAAAGTTGCACAAAATTATTATTATCACCTTGCTAGTCAATAGAGTATGGCCTTAAGTAACAAATTTAACTGCCGCCTCTGTTTCATATTCGTCGTCTAAAGGTGCTGATAGACCTGAGCATTCACTTGTAACAGAACATTGAGCATTCCCGTTTTTAAATTTGTCGGACTGAACTACGAGCCGAGCTAAGCTTAAAGCCAAACATTGCTACGAACATTTTCATGAGCACTCCAGCTAGCCAATGCAAAAAAATCGAAGCACTACTGTCCTTCTTTAAAATACTCGCTAGAACGCTTGAGACTATGCTCGCCATAACGCTCGATAGAATGCTTGCTAAAACGCTCTTGGTATTTTTCTGTAATGTAACATTCGCAAGAATGCTCATTACAAGTTAATGTTCAAGTTTATCAGCACCTTAATTGTTAATTTAACAGAACTTATCTGCTTATTGAAACCGGATGTAAAACTTTTGAGATTCCAACGTGTATACAGTTAAGGGTAATCATTTTATAGGTCGGCTTTACACGTGCGAAAAAGACGCACGCACACATAAGTTTATATGGACCAGCTGTAGCTACGTGTAAAACATGTCTGTTATGAACTATAAAAAATTGAGGCATTTTTAATAAAGAAATAACATTATAAAAACTAGTAAGTTGTCAATTTATTATCATTTAATTTAAAAAATATACTTTAAAGGTTATCGTATAATCGTTAGATCAACGACATACATCGAAAATATTTTACTGTTAAAATATCATTCCAAAAATATTCATTTCACCAAGTACTTTATTTGTCACATTGTTACAATGTCCGCCGGTTTAAGTTGGACTGATTTCGGTCCTATTATTGTTCGCGGAATTTAAAAGCAACCTAATACGACGAGGACAACAAGGGCTTCGTTCAGTTAGGGAATAAAGCTACTGAACGCTAGGGCTAGAGTGTCTCCGCTAACCTAACCTGCCCGTGCGTTTGCACCTTTAGATGCATGATATTAATTCAATAAATTAAATAAATTGTTGATTACACTTCTAAAGTGATTTATGTCAAATTATATTGAAAGAGAAATGGCTTTAGTTAGTCTGCTCCATAGGTGATAATAATTATAATATTGACCGGATGATTTCATTAAAAAATATATACAGGGTGTTTGGTGCATCGTTTGCCAAATTGTATTGGCCGACAGAATAGATCATTTGCTATAACTTCAGGGATATGACAAAATAATTTTAAATCTCAACTTTAAATTTATATTAAAAAAAACTAAAAGCGTTGGAGATCTTCGAATTCTATAAAAACTTCTCTAGTTTATGCCCTTTCCAACGGTGTGCAATATACTAAAAAAACCTTTTATTAACTTCACTAACTGGCTGAATGTGTAGTTAAATCACAAAAGGCTGATATTTGATATTACGGTAAATGCACTAAGAAGTTAAAGTAAAAAAATAAATAACTTGCTCTAAGTAGGTAGATATTGATATCTACCTACTTAGAGCAACTCATTTTTACGCACATTATTTATTTTTTTACCTTACCTTACCTTTCCTGAAACTTGAAATAAAAAATTAAACATTTATTTCACAAGCAGGTACTAAAATCACAAATCCTGGTCAAATTGGGAGCCATTGTTTCGTATACACGCACGACATCTTTCTCTTATCTCGAGTTGTAGTTCGAAGACGAATTTCTGCTTTAACGGTCACATCATCATCATCATCAGCCTTTTAATGTTCCCACTGCTGGGACACAGGCCTCCTCTCTAGGGGAGGGAATGGGCCATGATACACCACGCGTGCCCTGTGCAGGTTGGTGGATATCACATGTCTTCGAATGTTTGGTTCTAGGACATGCTGGTTTCCTCACGATGTTTTCCTTCACCATTTTGAGAGCAGTGGTGATGAAATAAATTACACAAAGTAATGCGCCTGGCTGGGTTTGAATCCATGACCAACAAACTCGTAAGTCGGGGCCGTTACCACTCGGCCACCACTGCTCCGATTAACGGTCACAAAAGCCGCCTCAATACGTTGCACTTAATCATCTCTCGTCTCAACTTCCGTCGCATAAACCAGTTCTTTGGCCCGACTTCCGACGTAAAAATCCAACGGAGTTAGGTCTGGTGAACGTGGAGGCCATGGAATAGGGCCATCTCTCCCAACCCACGAGTCCGGAAATGCGTCATTTAAGAATTGCCTTACGGTTAATCGCCAGTGAGCGGGACAACCGTCATGTTGAAAGACAAAAGACCTGTATTCATTAAAAATTGGCAGCTCAGATAACAATAAGGGCAGCTCTGTTTGAAGAAATTCAAGATAATTATCCCCGTTGAGGTTATCAGGTAAATAGTGCGGTCCAACCACATGATTTGCAATTACTCCTGCCCAAACGTTCACACCGAATCGTCTCTGAAATGACCTCTGTCTTTTTACATTTAGCCAATTAGTGAAGTTAATAAAAGGTTTTTTTTAGCATATTGCACACCGTTGGAAAGGGCATAAACTAGAGAAGTTTTTATAGAATTCGAAGATCTCCAACGCTTTTAGTTTTTTTTTATATAAATTTAAAGTTGAGTTTTAAAATTATTTTGTCATATCCCATACACTTTGTAGGTTTTTTATAGAAAAACTACACGTTACTAGCAAGTAATTTTGACTTTCATAGAACCATAAAACAGTACAGTTAAATATAAAAATAAAATTTGTTGCATAGACTAATAACTTTTTTATTTATGTAAGCTTAAATGCTGAAATCCGGTGTTTTTCAGAATAAAAATTAAAAACGTGTTTAAAAAAAACCGGAGAGGCAAGGAATGATTAATTGGGGCTGAAGATATAGCAAATGATCTATTCTGTCGGCCAAATCAATTTGGCAAACGATGCACCAAACACCCTGTATATTATTATTGTTTTTTTTTTGTAAATAAATATTATAATAATTGTCATCGTAATGCCCTTTTCTATTGGGATTTTTTAAGACACATTAATAGTGTTCTAATAATTATTGTCACATAAACGTGCGTACGTTTTCGCTCATTGTATGAAGCCAACCTTGTAGCCTTATGCACTATATGTATGTACTATGATTGCATACTTTTATGTTATGGCAAGCATGTCGGACTTGTGTAACACGCATTGTAGTTAGCAAAGTAATGCAGATTATGCAACAATTTCTCCCACGTTATACAAAGATAAGAAAAATATTGTCTGGACACTACAAATAAACTATTTTTTAAGTTTACACTAACATAATTTTTAGAATGCACTATAATAAATAATAAAAAGGCGCTTATTTCACTTTAAGATATATTTATCTGAACTACATAACATCAGTAATCGCTATCGTCATGAACTATGTCATAATTGTCTATTATTATAATAAGTGTATTTTGGTTTTGATAAGACGGAAATTATTATATCAGAATTTCATTTATGAAATCTCTCTTTGTTTTGTTAAGACTCTTCTGCATGCACTTGGTAAAATATTATAGTAAAACATTAAATCTACTTTAAACATTTCTAAAACTAAACTAGGAACTTCCAACGGTAACACATGTAAGTAAAAACTTACGTAGTATATTATTATGCAATTTATGTATTTTTAAATGCGATTAAATTTATGAACTTTTCAACCCTAAAACTTAGTAACTAAGCTAATCAATCATACATAAATAATAACTTACGAGAATAATTTAAAGTCTATTAACGTGTTAGTATGTAAATGTCTGGAAATGCTCATTGTGCGCTTTCTACACTACTGTATAACTTAACGACCAATAAGGCGATTTTCACTTTGGTGTATAAAATTGACAAAAATGCGACAACGATTAGATTAGATAGAATCCAATGATTAAATCAGTGAAAAATTGACTCGAGTGTTATGTAGAAACCACGAGTATCCATATGATATCATATACCAACTGGATTTTATTACTTACATTATTATGATGCTGATTTACAACTATAGTTACAATTTCAACTGCTATCAGCTGAAAAGCGCGAATGCTTCTTTAATTCTTGCGGATATCCGTTGCATCTTCAGTTTATCAACCACACAGCTTCACAGACAAATAACGACACATCTTAAAAACGAAGTTCCGTTATAAATTCGTCTGCTGATTTGCATCTCCATTGATAAGTAACGGGCTCGGTGATTTTTCTGTAATAGTATAAAAAAAAAATGTTTTACATGTGGTAGTAAAATCAATTTATTTTAATGTTAAAAAAAAGTATTCATTAAGAAAACAAAGATGCATTTAATGTCTTAGAAATAATTTATTATAACAAAAACTATTAATAAAATATAATCATGCAATTATTATTTATTCATTGAAATGAGGTTTTTATGACTCACCTACAAGCACAGAAGCTGGATGAGCGACACCATTGGTATTAATAGACTCTTCATTGGAGGGATCTCGTTGCAAACGAATTGCAAACATAAGCGTAGCGCCGACAAGTGGAGATATGCCAGCGAGGACGAACGGCAACGTGTAGGATTTGTTCAGACTGTACAGGTAGCCAGCTACAGGAGGACCTACTGACAAGGGGGCAGCGGCAAGTCCTAACATACAACCTATTGCTTGCGCCGCGTATGCACCCCCAACCAACTCAAATGCAATGGGCCCGATTAATGCAATAAATGCACCATCAAATAATCCCATACCTAAAGCAATCGCTACCAAGAATCCAAACTTATTAACAAATGGTAAAATTATTGTTAAGGTTCCAATAACGTAGAAAGATATCTGCTGCAACAAAATTCTATCAATGCCTGGTTTATCGGCTAAGAAGCCAAAGATCAATCTTCCGAGGCCAGAAGTAACAGCTATACATTGTAGCGGTAAATTAGTATTAACATCAACAAAATTAGTTTCGATATACTTTTTAATATGGACATAAGGAACAAAATAACCAAACAGTGCAACAGGCATGGATAACGCCCACATTCTGTACTTCTTGTTTTTCCATATTTGGACGTTCACAACAGATTTTAATAACGATTTCAAACTATCATCTTCCCTAGCTGTTTTCAAAACTATTGATGGAGAAGGTTTGAATATGAAACCACATATTGCTGTTCCAAGAGTGAAAACGGATAAAAGCCTGAACAGCCATGGTAATCCATGGGTTTTTATCATATATTCCATCAGCGGTGGCATAATAACCGTAAAAATTGAACTTCCTACAGTTACAATACCGTTTACTAAACCTAAACGCTTTTGAAAATAGTGACCAAGAATAGCTAGAGAAGGAGTGTACGCAAAAGATGCTCCTAAGCCATACATTACACCATAAGTAAAGTAAAGGACACTAACATTATAAACGAAGAAAGAAGATAAAATCATGGCGGCAGTGGCAATTATGCCACCTAACACTGCAGTCAGACGGATTCCTAACACGCCAGTCAGCACACCAGACAAAGGCGACAAGAAGAACGTAGTTCCCATAGTAAGAGCACCCACCAGAGCTGGAAAAGAAAAGCGCAATGTTATTATAAAGAATTCGGTGAAATTTGACGAAGAAACTTTATTGACAAAAAATAACTACTAAACAAACATAAAATATAACAGCTTGCAAATTAAAAGTCGTCTCTTATAGTGCACGTTTACGATGATTATGATTGTCATACACAAACAAAACAGGTACAATTTGCTTATTCTGCAATTTATTTCTGTACGAGGCACTATTAATCCCAATTCGTACTCGACTAGTTTTTCTGTCTGATCTTCTTTAACAGTTTGATTGACGCGATTACACAATTGGCCACAATTTGCAATGTCTTCAATTATTCACATCACATCACAACAAAAATCTAGAAACTGACCATGTGAGTCAATATGCGACCACATTTCCTCGAAATAGATATCACCTATCACATGCAGTTAGAACATACTTGATACTTGTACATACATATTTGAATAGTTCGTATTGTGTTTATTAGCATATCGTTATCATGGTATACTTATTGGGTCAATTATGCCACTAGGTCAATTATAACAGTGAAATAATCAGAAGTTTTGATTTCACAGCTATCTCTCAAGTCAAAAAAAAAATGCGTAATAATAAACTCAACAGATATCATTACTTTGCTTAAAATTAAGTAAGACGTTGATTGCGACTTAATCGTTATCCAAAGTCAGGGCAGAGGTTAGCAACCGGCTTCCTGTGTTACGCCTACAATACATACAACAGCCCAATTCTCCTTGATTCAATCAACATTCGTATGTTCGCGTGCTGTTGGTAATGAAGGAAAACCCTACTTATCAACAGCTTCTCAGTTGCTGCAAATGAACAACAGTTGACTGACCGAAAATGGTTCTTCTGGATATTTTACTAATGTTATACAAGGAGATAGGGATATTGAAACACATAAGTTTGCATATAAAATAGTTCTTAGGAGGTGCAATCAACTTCATTTCGATGTTTTTTTTTTTAATGAGTTACGAGAATTTAAATAGAATTCGTAAAGTCGACACACTTCTGCGTTACCTACACATTACACATGTGTTCATCAATCAACATGGAAGTCGAAAAATCTAAATATAACAAGCAGTTAAAGTTGACAAGTGACACACAATGTCTCGTAATCTAATCGGGTCATCACTACACCAGCCGCAGTACAAATCACGAGATATATGTCACTTTCGTCGGCTGATGTTTTTTTACTATTATATGAATGAAGTCATTGATGACTTAATACCAATCTTATTATATAAGGCTATATTATAGCTATTGAGTGCAGTGCGATGCGCGCTCAAGTACGGACGTGTTTGCACTGCTCGATACGAATTTTATATTCACGTGTTGCACGGTAGTAGCCGTTGCTCGATTTTCGTCGCTATGAGCCAACCACTCATAGCCAACGAGGTGTTGGCCTTCATCAAACATGCCATTGACTACATGGACGAGGTCAGCATCATGCAGATCTACAAGTCCAGCTTCAACGAGGAGGAGATAAGCAGTGCTAAGCTGCTGCTGTTCCAAGTGCTGGGCAAAGTTGACCAGATGCAATCCTGATGGAGGGATGGCGGCCAGAGAAGTGTGCAGGATATCATCACAATGATGAAGAGCACCGACCCGGACGACGTGCCTGCTTTCGTGGCGAAGGACCTGCATAAGCTGCCTCCCGTCACGTTCGATCACGTCGATGTCACCAGGTTGCTGAAGGACATAACAGCCCTGAAAGCAAGCTTGGCCGAGGTACAGTCCAAGCTGGAGATGTCAAATACCACCGTAGGTGATCTGCGTGCCGAGGTAGAGTTGTTGCGCAACGCTGTTTCGGAAAGTAGGGCGCCTAACAACTCCAGCGTGAACATTCGTCGCAAAGCAAGAAATGCATCCATCGGCATTTTTGAGTCGGCGAGTTGCAGTGCGTCACCCGCTGCTGATAATGTTTGCGTTGCATCTTGCTCCGCCGCTGCCGTCGCTGTATCGTCACCGGGCGAAGTAGTGACGCGTGTATGTACGTCGACCCCTAAACGTGCCTATTCCGCTATTGTTGCCGCAAACAAACCGGCTGTGTCGCAAACAATGAGACAAGCAGGTACAACGGAAGGGGGTAAGCAGAGTGATGAGGATGGCTTCACAAAGGTAGAGAAGAAGAAGAAGAAGAAGCCTTCTTGTCAGAACCAGTGCGGTACCGCGCTGGCAGGACCCAATATGCTGCTGCGTCCAGCTATACCTACGACACAGCTGTATATTTCTAGACTGCATCATACCACGAAGGTTGAGGATATCGTAAGTTACAAGTCATCCATGCTTAATATCACAGCTGGTGTGCCTCAAGGGTCAATCTTAGGACCTTTATTGTTCATCCTGTTTACTAATGATCTCATAAATTACTTCAATAAAATATTACCCGACATAAAATTAATAGTCTTTGCAGATGACACAAATGCAATAGTTTCAGCTAACGACATTAAAACGCTTAACGATGCAGTTAATGCGGCTCTAGCTGTTTTTCATTCTTGGTTTTCTGCGAATAAACTTGTAATAAACGCGAAAAAAACGAATATCATGTTATTTAAAACGACTGCACGTAATAAAGATACCGGGACTATGGACATAGAACTAAATAAGGTTAAGGTTGAGCTTGTTAGGGAAGTTAAGTTTCTAGGGATATATATAGATGATTTATTAAACTGGAAAAGAGAATTAGTAGCGCTCGATTCTTCTATATCATCGGCGTGCTATGCCCTAAGAACTCTCAGGGATGAAGTGAGTTTGGAAGCTCTGAAGTTGGTTTACTATGCGCTGATAGAGTCAAGGTTACAATACAGCATTCAGTTTTGGGGAAACAGCTATAATTATAATTTTCAGAGGGCTTTTATTCTGCAGAAAAGGGCAATTAGAACCATTGTCCGTATTCCTCAACAGGAAAGCTGTCGACCGTTTTTCAAAGAACTTGGCATCCTCACAGTACCTGGACTTTACATTTTGGTACTTCTATCCACCTTTAAAAAATATATTCATTACTTTGAAAATGATGAGGATAGATTGGTAAGAGAAAAAACTCGTAGAAAGGATTTAGATAACATACTCATTCCATCGCTAAACATTGTTAAACACAGTCCATTGTACCAGGCAGTTAATATATTTAATAAGTTGCCGCTTGACTTAAAAAGCATATTATATACAAAATCGTTCAAAGAAAGGCTCAAGAGTGCCCTAAAGGCTCAAGAGTGCCGAGAGTGCCCTAGAGGTCTAGAGGTCCAGAGCAGATTGGAGGTGTGGTGGCAAAGACTGGAGAGTGTTGGCTTAAAATTGAGCAGAACTAAAACAGAGTACCTGTTCTGCGATTTTGGCGGTCTCTCTAGTCCTGTGCCCATAGCTCTCGCCGGAACGCCCATACCAACCTGTTCCGATTTTCGGTACCTTGGGTCGCTTATCCAAGGGAATGGTGAGATAGACCGAGACGTGGCACATCGGATCAACTCAGGATGGATGAAATGGCGACAGGTCACTGGAACAACTTGCGACCCACGGATGCCCCTCAAGTTGAAGGGTAAAATCTACAAGTCCGTGATAAGGCCTGTCCTACTGTATGGGTCAGAATGTTGGGCTCTGAAAAAGACGGATGAAAAGCGATTGCATGTAGCAGAGATGAGAATGTTGAGATGGATGTGTGGTGTGACGAGAATGGATAAAGTGAGAAATGAGTATATTAGAGGAAGTTTGAAAGTGGCGCCAGTGACTGAAAAGTTGAGAGGGAACCGTTTGTCTTGGTATGGCCATGTAAAAAGGAGGGATGAAACGCATGTTACAAAGAAAGCCATGAGTATGAATGTGGATGGATGGAGAGGGAGAGGGAGACCAAAGAAGATATGGATGGATTGTGTGAGAAATGATATGGAAAACAGAGGAGTTAGTGATAGCGTGACGGGTGACAGGACAGAATGGAAGAAAAAAACATATTGCGCCGACCCCAAATAAAACGGGACAAGGGCAGGAAGATGATGATGATGTTCAAATAAAGGCTCAAGTCATTCCTATTGGAGAAATGCCTCTACTCCCTAAATGAATTGTAAATTTCTAATATAATTTTTAAAATTATGAATTCAATGTTGATAAAATACCTTTTTTTGACTTGACATGTTATTATTATTTTTTAATTTATTATTACCTATTATTATTATTATTAAATTGACATTCAATTATTATTAGATAAAATACTGTCCTACTTTTTTTTGTAATATGTTTTTGATCCTAGTTTTTAAGAAAAATATTCGCATACAATTGTTGTTCTTGAATAAATGAAATGAAATCGTGGAGTATGTACGTGTGAAGACCAACTGGACTTTGAGAGCCGTGCAGTTGGAGTCGCGCCACAACACAAATTTCAAGTCGTTTGTGATGCGGGCACCGACTCAGCATTTGGAGACCTTCCTCAAAGGAGAATTTTGGCCGAAAGGAGTCGTGTATCGACGATTTCGTGGTAGGATACCGACCTCGCAGCGGAACACGACGCCGTCACTTCGTGTGCAATAAATAGTTTTAAATTTGTTTTGATTTGTATGTATTAGTTTATTATTACGTAAGATTATTTGTGTATTGTGTCTATGGGCCTTAGTTGCCTGATAATAAAGGAATTATTATTATTATATGAAGTAAGGTCAATGCTAAAATAAAAAATAATTTATGATTTTTCCTGCCTAACGAAGTAAAGTCCTTCAACAGACTTTTATTATTACGAAGTAGACACACAATGATACTTTTATTTACTTATCAAAATTAAGCTACATCTGAGCTATTGTTAATTATTATTAGATCCTTACACATGAAATTGGTCTTTTGTCGTATTGGCCACTTCGATATCATATATTTCCTCTTTGATTAGAAATTCCAATTTCTAATTTAATACAAATATTTACTCGTGCATTTGTTTTTCGAAAACCGTAATCCATATATTTTTCCAATACACTTACTTGGAAACCCGTTTTTATACCACTGTCTACAGGCATGCAATGGACTATTTCCCGCACGAGTGCGGGAAAAAGCGCATGCTGTCCCCCGCCACAATATTATTGTAATAAAATAGTGTATCGCATCAGGCTGGGCGCGAGTCGTCCCCACGAAATCGGAAACAGATCAGAGCAGATTTTAATGCTATTTTTGACTTAAGTACCTATCTATTTTTTATCTAATTTCTACTGTATGATTGAGATACGATTAAACGTTTTATCTTTCTTTGTTTATTTCACGAGTCGTAAATGTATTGAAAAACGTCGTTTGACACACGTGCAAATTTGTCATTACAGCCCTTGGCTCCAAAACATTTTCAATTCAGCCTTGCTCGCAATGACAAACTTTCTGCACTTGTATCAAAATGTACTATTCCAACTTTGGTTTTTTCTTTCCGTCACTCAAGTTTGCAAAATGGAAAACTTAAATACCTATCGCGTTATTTACGAGTACGGGTTCCGCCGTGGAATGTTTAAGACATCCACCGTACTTCCCAGACCTTGCTCCAACACATTTCCTTTTTTCGAAATTTGGATAAATTGTTGCAAGGGAAAAAAATACGACTCCAATGGGGCAGTCTAAAGCGCCTTTAAAGATTTTATTCATTTCCGTTCGAATGGTTTTTTTAGTAAAGGGATCAATGAACTAGCTATGATATGTAAAAGTGCGTAAATAGCAATACTTTGATTACTTAAATATTTTATATTTTGAAGAAATTGACTTTAGGTTACTCCCTTACAAAACACAAATTTCATAATTAAGGACCTAATATTTACGATGGAATTATAACTAATTTAATTAATTATAAAAAAAAATATTAGTAATATATGTATTATTAAGTAATACTGTAATAAAACAAAACTCGTCCGTTGATTGATATTAAAGTTGATATGTATAAAAATATAGGATCGACTACATTCCCAAATGATGCGACAAAGGTCTCATAATGTCGCTTTGACGCTTTCGCAGAATGACTCTTTATAGAACAAACCTTTTTATAAATAAACCTGGCTACAATTTCAAGTTACTAACGTTTGTCAAAGAGTATTTCTGCGAAAGCAACACTTCTTAGAAAGAGATTTTTTACGACCAGTAGACTTTTCGCGAAAAAGACGTTTTTCGACTACGCCGTTTTTTTGTGGTGTTGTTTCGTCGATTTAGACCTCTCCAGGCCAACACTTGCGTTGGACAGATTATACTAAAAAGTTATAAATTGCTGTATCCACTATGTCAGTATCCAAAAGCTTATTTTTACCATGTGCTAATAACGGGATGGGGGACGAGAATGTCCCCGTCGACACATGGAGAAGCTTAAGAATCGGCGACAACCCCACATAAAATCATGGTTACATCATTATGTAACCATGATTTTATGTGGGGTTGTCGCGACTAAGGCAACACACTAACAAACGACTAAGATTCATTAATCTTAGTCGTTTTAATTAATCAGGTAGATAGATATGTTGATCTAGATGTTTATAAGTAGGTACCTATATTAGATTTTAGTTCAAAGATTCCTGAGAGATATTCCAGAGACAGACAGGCCTATTTGAAATATGTTTCATATCATGAAAGATATTACTATCCCAAGCTCTATTCACCTACAATGCTAAAAAGCATTGCTACTACATTCAACTTCTTTCAAGGCAGTCTGACAGCCATTATCGCTTACGATTACCATCGATCGTTTCAGATAAGAGACAGGGAACGAACACTGTGTTGAAAAAACAAGTCTAGGTATATTTTAGTTATGGTAGGTGATTTGGACCTGAGGATCAATGCTGATACGAAGACATTCAGTTTGGAAGAACTATTAAAAGCTGCCGTTTATTATCATTACTGATAACGCTATACAACAGACAGAGCTAATGAAAGCCGGTTGGATAGGTAACTACATAAAGTCATTGATTTGGGTAAGCTGTTAAATGATTCCAATGACGGTGCGTCAAAGGCATGATGAAATTGAACGCAATGAAGTGATGGCCTTCGTGGCGGGCGCCGGCTGGCAGGCTCGCCACGTGCGCCTCGCTTGGCGCCACATGACAATCTGGCCTATTAACTATCAAGTACCTACTGGAGTTGTGTTTCAGGTGAAATACGAGGATTTACATATCAAAACATTTTGTTATTGAATTCAAGTAATATCTGCGTAGTAGGTATGCAAACAATTACGCAGATTCCGACTATCGCGGAATGATTTTAATTTTAAATGCTCTTCTATAATTTAGCGACATACGAAAATACATGTTGCTCATTTATGATGTAATGCTTTACTTTCAACTTTCAACTATCTCATATGTTACACTGACCCACATGACCAATTCTCTGTCTGTCGGCAAAATCAGTTGATTGAAACATTAAGGTCTATAAGCTTCTATAGCAATCGAAAGACTAGGTAGTATTTAATCTTAATTTCATAAGTTTGCTTATGGGATGTATTCAATTTACCAACTAACCATTATTATTGTAGAAAGTAGGAAGGTACATTCTACATCATTTTGCTTGATCTAAATACCACCAGTGCATGACTCATTTTTATCAAATGCGCAAATATTTTTTATTGATTACAAAAATTAGTTAATTGATAGTGTAATATTTTTTCCTAGTAAAACACTTATGTGTGTGTGATTAATTGTTATGTGGTATGACAAAAAATAGCAAGGTATGTTCTGAGGATATACAAATTCGCAATGGAAATTTAGATTATTTCTATAACAGTTAGATGAATGAAAACTTTCAAAAATAAATCATAGAACCAATTTAATCAAATGAAGTTGGAATTTGAAAGTTTGCCTTATTAGAATGGTTCATTCTGGTTGAGATCTGCATTGCAAACTAGCTGCAACTTTCTAGAAATCATATTGATTGCTGCTAAGCCTATTTTTTTATAAAATCCTAATGTTCAAATTATTATTTTTTTTAATACTTTTTATGTTAATTTACATCAATTGCATTGTATCTGTCTTGATAAATTGAATATCATTATTTGAGCTCCAGTTCAACATGTATTCATTTGTTTCATAACAATTACGGTACATACTGTTGTATGTATAATACTTGTACTTATGTACTAAATAAATCAATATGATAACCCTTTAAGTCCTCGGAACATCAACAAACATAATAATTGTGATAAGAAAATATGAAACATCTGCTATTATGTTCTGATTTTCATTGACATGGTATCAAAGGGTATGTCTAATAATAGTTAGTACTTGTAGCAATTGTTTATTGACACATTGACAATTATTTCATGAAGGTATTAGTTTTTTAGCAGTCATCATGATAACTCTGTTGTAAAGGGTGTTAGGACCATTTTATTCATTCCCAGTCTTACACAAAATTTTGGTCTGTTTAAAATTTCACAACAAAGAAAAACATTGTCATACAAGTCAACCTTTCATGTGCCTTAATACAGACACAATTAAATAGCCATTGTGTCCCACAAAGATCTACATACAAAAGGTTAAAGCTGTAACAAGTTTATTTTTTAGAGTTACAGTTCTTTGTAAACAAAATGTGAACACTTTACTGTTAAGAAAAAGTTGTAAGCTACAATTTTGGAGGTGTGAACAATATCAAAATTAGTGCCCAATTTCAATATTTTGCATAAATTCATTAAAATAGGTACATCCAGTATTGTTTTGTGAGGGTACCTATTAAACAAATATTTAGTTTTTACTGTTGAAGGAAGAAGAGTAATTTAACAAATACTCAATATTTTTAATCAATTTATTTATTGAATCAGATTTGTAGGGGGACTCTGATAATATGGTTGTGGTGTTATCATTTCTACTAAATAAATCTAATAAATAACTAAGTACAAAATAGATAGATAGATAGATATATTCTTTATTGCACAACAAAAATAAAATAAAAATAAATAAAATACTTTTCCCTTAAGGAAAAAAAATACTTTTTCCTTAAGGAAAAAAAATACTTTTCCCTTAAGGGAAAAACCTACACAAATTGATTACTTTGTGATACACAATATTGCATATGGGCACAATTAGGAACCTAGTACTAGTGATAGTGTGGTTAATACGCATATCTACGCAACTTCATCATGGAATTCGATACGGGGTTTTCAAATGACGAAATAAATATAATAAATTGGATAAGTAATATATTTCAATATTGCGTACAATAAACTTACCAGCTCGACTTTCCGAATTAGAGACTCCTTCATCCTTCAGATGCTTTTCGAGGACCGTGTAAATTACACTGTATGAATTTATTACGCCGAAGAACAGGCCATTTGTAAGGAACGATGCAACCATGACGGAATATGCCCGAACTCCGCCGTCCGGTGGACCATTAGGTTCTTCATGATTTAAATTTCCATTCGCCTCAGTTTTATTTCGTGGTCTAAGCAAATCGGAATTTTCTTTAGGCTCTAATTCCATTTTATAGTTATATAAATTGACAGACTTGTAAATATATGTTTCTGCTTCACAAGCACATGGTGCTATTCTATGTGTTTTAAATGTAACAAAACTCTCACTATAACACTGATGTAGCTATCGTAAAATAACTCCAACAATTATGTATACTTTATTACCCCTCAGTTAATTTAATTAATGAATCTTATCATATAACATTATCGTAAAATTTTAATTTTTAACAACCCTACAACCTAAACAACAGGCATTCGTTGACTGATCCTGTTGTGACATTTCGGTGTACTTTTGACAACATACAAAATTTGACAATGTCAAAGCAATGCGTTGTGTTGTGTCAAAAAGACATCAACTTGAAGTTTCATTTCAAATGTTACCAGTGCAATTCATGCGAGGCGATATGATTATAGTAGAATTACGTTAAGTCTGCGCGCGGCGAAAAAAGAAACTAATAATTTGCCGTCATCTTGACATTTATGTCAGGTGTCAAGATAATGTTTTGTGTTCTGTGTTTTTAATCGTTTCCAATGGTTTCCAAAGTAAATAATCGTCATCATTATACAGAAAGTGATTAATCGCGCGCAGAGTTATCGTAATCCGATTCTACCTCCTCTAAATATCTTTCTCCTCTGTCAAATCCATCCAAAGGTTGTCTTTAAAAAAATCGCCTTTAGCGATAAGACCGCCCATTGTAACTTGTAACAGCGTAGTAATTTTAAGCGTCCTAATGTACCAAGTTGTGTTTATGGTGTACCTACAATAAAGAGTATATCTATCTATCTATCTACCTACTGAAATACACTAAAGATTTATCTAATAATGTGTATTTCTCATACATTTATTTCGCAGCCATTTGGTTAAATTAGCCATCCATTAAGACGTCTAGGGCATACGTTAAACGCTGACATTCAATCAAATGGCTGAAGAACATCTAGCCATGTTGTTGACCGCAACGTTTAACTGTACCGGTAAATTTGAATATTTTGGCTAAGTCTTGATTAGTCATTTCAAAGGGCTAAATTTCAATACGCCAAGCTGTTAAACGTTGAGTAATTTTAGTTCAAACCGCTATCGGCCTAGAAATTGAATTGGATGCCGGCGTCTAACGAACGCGTTCGCTAAACACGGATGGCTAATTTAACCGGATGGCTGCAACCATAGATTTATAATACTGTACATAGTATATATGAGCTATAATACTTATTTCGTATATATGCTTCTCACTACCACCCTTCCCTACATTCATGGCTACATCTAAAGTACTCAAAATTTTATAAGACCTTTGTCACAGACATACAGCTTGACACAAAAAGAGTAGAAAATAATGGATTAGCCACTGTGCTATGCTTGTGGCTTTAGTTTATTATCCCAAGGCGTCAGAAGGAAGGCTTTTTTTAAACGTGGGGAATTGTCTACAGTTTGCTAACGAACCGTCGGCGACTTGGGCTCGGTCTGGACTGTTAACGGACGACCGGACGGCGAGCTACCCATTCGCTTGCTGTCCGCAAGCCAGTGTCTACGGTGGCCGGATATCGGCGGGATCGCGGCTGCGACGGCTACGGCGAGTGCGCCGTTGCCTTATGCGGTCGGCTTCCTAGCAAGCAACCCCGGGTACCCGGACGGGCGCCCCGCGTTACGCAGCGTTGACCCTAAAGGTAATTATGGACTCGTGAATTTGCAGTCTGGCTGGGAAAAATTGTGTGCATACTATAAGTATACTGTAAAATAATAATAAAAAAAGACTTTTCAATAATAACAAAAATATATTGAGGATATATCCAAACCCTTTATGTTACATATATTTATTTAATTTGTATAATAACAATCAATATACAATTATTACGTTCTTATTTGTATTTCTTTATCTCATTAACCATATTTTTCAATAATGGTAGGTCTTCCATAAGTTTGCATTCAACTTCACTTTTGTCTTCTTCAGTGGATGTCAAATACTTGGACACCAATTCTGAAATTTAAAAAATAAAATGTAAAATTTTTCCTTTAGTTTCAAATTAGAAAAATAAATAAAAATTGATTCCATAATGGTAATTTTTACAGGTGTCAACCAACACTTCAGGTCTCTGAATCAACGTCTTGATTCAGAAAGCGCTGTTTCTAGATAAGACTCGTATAGTTAGTTTCATTCTGTGGAGCTCACTGCCGGTAGTTTGAACTCTGTACCAAATACCAATTTAATATTTATATTGAGATAGGTATTCATTTCCTTTTCAGAAAATCTGGCCCTAGCGGCCATTGGCCCTGTTGGCCCACCTACACTTAGCTGACATCTCTTTGAAGAATGCGTGCGCGACTTAGGCTCGTTCCGGCCAGTTGCATCTTTCGCAAGCCCGTATTTGCCGTGGCTGTTAGTCTGAATCAGGTGTAATGGAACATGGGACGTACAGACATTAAGACGATTGCACGCGTGAGGGAAGCTTCACGCATGCGGCCGTCTCCTTCGCTACACAAAAGGATGCGAACTCTTGCCATTCAACTTCGCTCCGGACTAAGGCCTAAACCAGAGACTAGCGCGAGAGGTTGGACACAGCATTGCTTCGCCCAAGCAGTGCTTCACCGTCTATGCTCCACTGACTTTCGGGCGGTCCACGGCAGTTGAGTTTCGCCTAGGTGTTGCATCTCCAATACTCCATGCGAAAATCGTACGCATGTAGCACAAGGACTGTCGCCTCCAGATCCCACTGTGGCAGGACGACTCTACCGTGCGGTACAGCTACAGTCTTACCATGGCCATGCCGCCAAAACACAGGCGTGTCTATTCAACGCCAAAAGGAGCCTTGACTGCATATATATGCAAGCGCGTGGGTCGGGGCGCCCTGCGCGGTCATATGACTATAGTCTATGATTCAATTATAAAAGTTTAACAACCTACCATGCCATGACCGTAGACGCTCGTAGTCTTCGTCTTTTAGTTGAGTTTTTAAATATGATATAATAATTGGTACTTGTCTACCAGATGCATGCAGCATGTTTTGAGTTACGATTGTAAAAATCGCCAACACTGCCATATGTAGACTCAAGGCTGGATCTTCACAGCTTTCCAATTCAGATATTAACTTTTCTCTGTGATTTTGAATTAGGAGTCTGAAAATATAATTATAGAAATCAAGATATTAATTACCTACTATATACCTTGTACCAAAAAAGCCTTAACATTCTTTAAAAAATATGTGAAAAATAAAACTCACTTGTCTTTCTTCTTGTCAATTTTTTTCAAAATCATCCCAAACTCTGCTAGACACACATCAACTGCTTGAAAGAATGGTTCCATGTTTTGATCAGACAATGTCCCATTCAATAATACCAGGGGTTTTGTAAACTCATCTGATAAGTCATTGATTATTTTGTTTCTTTGTTCAACTGTTAGAACATCACCTTGCACAGATATATTACATTGATTAGCTGCATACTTGCAGAGTTCTGAAAGTACGTCACCGCCAAGCGACTTCAGTAAGTATTTAATAAGCTGGGGTTGCACATCAGAGGGCAGAGATTTTAAGCCTTTTTCATAAAGTTTTATGTCATTAATCAAAATGTTGATTTTGTCCTGAGCAGAAGTGTGTGTTTGTTTTCTGTTTTGACTAGCATCTTGCAGCAGTTTTTCGGCAGTTTCTTTCGCTATTGTCATGGCTGTTTGATTAAGGCCTCTGAAAAATAATAACAAAATATTGGGTGAATGAAAAACATTAATGGGCCGAAAACAGCGTGATCCCATAAAAAGTTCTCCTTTCTGTTTGTTTGCCGTTGCAGCAACCCGCGATGGACCGTCACGCGTAACTTTAATTTAGGGGCCACAAGCAAAGGTTTCTTTTTGCTACGTAATCAATTCCATCAACATGACTTCATGCACACCGCTAAAGCTGAACCAGCGACACTGCGCAGGTAACAATCCGGTTTCCGCTATGAGGACAGTCGCACACTACACACTCATTTTATCATGCGGCGTATGGCCGCTGCTGGCACCTGTTTTGCGCAGTTTCGGCCTCAATAATTTTATCAAACTCCACACAATAATAAAGAAGAAAGTCACAAGATTATATTTGGTTTACTTTGTCGGTGTAGATGATAATAATACAAAATAAAATGTAATATTTTACTTACGCCTGAAGATATTCTGCTATGCGAGTCAGTAAGTCTTCTAAACCTTCATTCTCCAGAGTGTCTTTTATGATATTTTCAACATCTTCAACACTAACTATCTCTAGTTGTGTCTGTAACTTCTTACTTACAACTGGACCTTCATCAGAGTCTGAATCATGGGCAGTTTGTTTTCCCCTTGCATGTTTTTTAACTGCCTTTGTTTTTGTTTCTCTTCCTTGAGTACCACCACCTCCTTTTCCAGACGCAGCCTTTCTTCTGCGTTCCTCACGTCTTTCTGCTTTATGGTCTAAATGGCTTGCATGAACAAATTCAGTAGCTTTATTGATTTGCTTCTCTAAATAGAACTGCTGGAATTTACCAGACTTAACAGCTCCTTCAGCTTTTTGTTGTGTCATAGGCATACAAGCTTGCTTTAAATTTTCAATGAAGTGATGACTGAAAACTAATAAATAATAATTTTCATTATTTATGTGACCTTCTTTTTATATTCTGTATGGAAAAAATAATTTAAAAAGACTATATTTTAATTACCTGTGTTATCAAATAATATTGTAGACTTTGATTTCTTTAAAAGAGCTTCAAGAACATTTTCAATGTCTGTGTCAGTTAAAACTGATGGCAACAAAGAAACAACATCTAAATAACTTTTTGATGCTATGCATTCTTCAAGTGCTGTTTCTAATTGCTGTTTGATTTGTGAACCAATTACACAGCTACTAAGAAAGGTTAAATCTTCATTTGTCAGTGTGCGTTTCACATAACCTTTAGGGTCTGATATACCTAAACGAGATAAAGCATCATATTCTAAATAGTTGTTCTGCTTATAAAAGCTCATCACCCAATCATTTTGTGATTTTGTATAACATGATGGCACATACAAAGCTCCAGCTTGCCGTCCAGTCAGCATTCCTGGAGCATTCAGTTGATCAAATAATGATGAAAACAGGCGGTCAGACAAGTTGCAATGATTTACTATGACTGCCACAGGTGTCGGCTTCAGTAAACCCATCAAAGCCCCACGGATCTTTGCCTTAGTCCTGGTTATATACTCCTCAGTATAGAAGGTTCTAGGTTCAGAGGGATCTTGTTTCCCAAAAATTATTTTCCCCAAGTATTTCTCTAAAACACTATGTTGCAGTAATTCTGCTGGCAAGTCATACTGCAATGTTAGCTCTCCCACTGATATTTGGCCCTGCAGTTGCAATTTTTCATTGATTTCCCTTGCAACTTTTTCTAGATAATAGTGGGATATCAGGTAGCCAGAAACTAATTGCACCTCTTTTCCTTTTATAATTTCAGAGACACTGTTGTTGATTTGGCTAAGATCAATATTAAGCTCTTTTGCAACATCAACTATATTTATGCGCCCACCATGTACATACAGTTCATCTTTTATTTCTTTAACTAGTTGCTGAGGAGTGAGATACTCTTTACCATCATTCGTAAAAATTACATCAATTAACTTTAATTCAATTAGTTTTGTGACAATCTCTATACAATTTCTTTCTGATAATCTGAAACAATTAATTTACATAAATTATTTTAAGTTGTCTTAATCATAATTCCTATGAATTATTTGAGTAAAGTTCTCGTTCATATTCGTGGATCCAAAAATAATCCTAACATAATAGTTCCAATATGAATAATAACAATGTAGACTCTACTCAACATATGGAGCAGTTCCTCTTCAAATAATAAGCCAATTTGGAAAATCAAACTTACCGTTTATATTTAAAATATGGATAAAGAAAGTTTAAACATTGATTAGAACCCTATTAATACGAAATACATTATTTTCTTACCTCAGCGAAGTTGAACTTAGCTGAGCTTTCTGAAAATCAGCTGCTAATCTCTTTATCTCGTCCCAATCTGTTGACGGCGCCATGTTATTTAAATCTTTATTATTATGTTGAGTATTCTACGATTGCTTTTATTTGATTGTTTTAATTTTTTACAAATCTTCGGGATCAAATCACATCAATCATGGATCAAATTGGAAATTAGTGACGTCAACGGTCAGGCTGACACGACACGGCATCATCTGTCACTCATGGGCAGTGTTGCCAAGTTTGAAATCTAGTGGGTGGTAGAATTCTTCTGAAAATACGGTAGATTTTCCGAAATTACGTTGTAATATATGTATATTTGAAATACGGTAGAATTACCTTGTTTATTTAGTAGCATGTAAAGAGTCAGAGTCACTCTCCATCTTGTAAAATTTTCAAATCTTACACACGAAACTCTTAAATAATGCGAATGAAATGTCAGTTGATTAAGATACGAATAAACTAGGTAAATAAAAAAGTTCTAAGTATACATTGAAATTCAAATACATGCAGTACCACAGAATTCGTTCGTGTAATTCCGGTACCACGCTATTGGGGAATTCTCGAAGTATAAATCAGGGTTGTCGGTATTAGAAAAGGAAAATACCCTAACGTAAAAAAAATATATCATTAAAACTCACTAAAATTACTTTTGTAATAGATAATCATATTTATCTACATTTAAAAATAAATACGCTCTTCATTGGGTATTACGGTGTATTTTGCTACCGTAATTATAATCCTACGGTAGGTGGTAAATCTTTCCTGATTACGGTGTTTTTACCGTAATTACGGTGCAGTTGGCAACACTGCTCATGGGTCAAGTGAACTGACTGGAACTGACGTTCGAGATTTTTTTTTAAATGTTTTTGGTTTTATGTCTTGTAAGTATAGTCTCTGCAAATGAACTATTCTGCGGTCTGCCTGTTTTTGTAAGATAGGCAAACCGCAGAATAGTTCATTTGTTAACTTTGTTTGCGGTTAGAATATGCACTAAAACAAATTCTAAAGTTTTCTTAGTATTAGGCAGCAAATGCTTCTCGGCAAACATTGCTAAAATAGTAAAAAGTCCTATAAAATTTTCGAGTTCGCTCCTGTTTCGAGCAGAGCCAGCTGTTTGTCTTTGCTTAGTTTACTTTTAGTAGACTTTTATACCCTTTGCTTTGCTTTTAGATACCTATCATATTACTCTACGAGTCTATGGTTTTTAGATTCATCTTTGTTTTGTAGCGGTGCCGTATGTGAATTAACAAGAGAATTTTAAGTAAAATTGTACGTTCTAATATTACCTAATCATTGGTAACCGTTAGCCGTTTCTATAAATAATTGTTTTATTAACATTTTTAGCATCCGATTGGAATTCACTGAATACAAAAAATGGAAGGCGATAAATTGGATACTTCCAATCCGAAATCATATTCAGGAATACCGGAGGCCGTATTTGTCGTAAGTTTATCTTATCATTTTTCATCTCTTGCGTTACTTAAGTCAGAAGTTTACTTATCATACAACTATTGAAGACATCGCGACCCATAATTTTAGAATAACCTAAGATAACTATAACAATGATTTCAATGATATTCTCTGAAAAATAATACTTATTTTTGTTAGACTATTGGGTCCCTAAGGCTATACACTGACCGGTTTTAGCAATAACCTGATTAATTACTTTGATTATTTTTAACAGAAGTAACTGTTACTTCATCATCTGCTCCATGTGTATGTCAGCTGTACACAATGCGTCTAATAATCCGGAATTTTGCTTGTTGTGTCACACAATAACCCACATATTATATATGTGGGTTATTGTTTAAATATTAATAAACATTCTTTCAATTATAGGATAATGTAGATGAATTTATGAACAAACCTGAAAATGCTGGTGGAGTGGACAAAGTCTTGAGGAGCCTTGATGAACTACATGCTAAATATAAACACATGGAATTATCACTAGCTACAAAACGCAGGCGACTTCGGCAACAGATACCTGACCTAGGACGGTCCTTAGAAATGATTGAAAAGTTGAAAACTCAAAAGGAGGAAATGGAAACCAAATTTCTTCTTAGTGATCAAGTATTTGTTAAGGTAATTATTAATTAAGTTAATTATAATGAATTCAGTGGCTTTTACCTAAATAATTGAACTAGAAACTACTAACAAAACATTGTTCTTAATCTTAATATTACTGACTGAAATAACAGAAGGGGCCTATTAAGTCCAACATGTACCAGATTGTGAGATTTTACAAAAGGGTAGATAACTCCTAAGTTTTGCAAAGGAATGAGCAACGGAAGTACCTAACTCACGTGAATTTTAATCTGTATAAACCGAACACACCTTCTTGCTCAGTGGAGCGAGAGGGTGTGTTTGTGACTGTGTTTGAGTGCCAAGACAGTCATTTAATGTTTTCCCTTATAAAAAAAAGAGTGATAAGTAATTATTTATATGTTAACAATTTAATATAAACTATTTTCCAGGCAACCATACCACCAACTGAGAAAGTGTATTTGTGGCTTGGGGCAAATGTAATGTTAGAATATACATTAGATGATGCTGAAAATCTCCTTTCATCAAATATGGCTACTGCTTCCAAGAATCTGGCTTGTGTTGAGCACGATTTAGATTTCTTAAGGTAGGTAATAATTCAAAATATTCCATTTATATCCTAAAGATTAAAGTACAAGTAGTAGCAGTTCCACCTATTTAATAATTAGAAATAAAACTATTGCCAGCAACCAGGTCCAAATCCATGCAACTGATTAATTAAATTAAAACCAGATGATGTTGATTGTACCAAAAATGAGAACCTAATGCTACTTTTTCTGTTTCTACCCGTGAGAATCTGTAATTGGCTCAATGGTTCTTATACAACTGTTATTGTTTAGTTATAGCTGTTGGTTCTCCTTCGAATAAATAAATAAATAAATGAACTATGAAACATAAATTAAGAGTGTGAAGGCCGAAACTGCGATATGAGGTTGCCCATGTGGGCCCATACAATAGTGCACTGTTGCCTGGCCTGACTTGCTACATACATTAAAGTTCTCTATTGATACGACCACATGCACACCATTAAAGTTAAACTAGCTAATCCAATATCTGGGACCCAAGCATACGACATACGCACATAGTCATGTGACTAGTGCCCGCTTAATGCAGCAATGGCCCTGAATGATTACATGATGATTGAGTGGGTCGAACAGAAGACGAAAATATAATACACCACCTACTTGAATAGGTCCAAGGGTAGGAAATTGGTGATAAAGTGAACACTGATAGCAGATACAATAGTTTTTTACAAATCTCTTGTTTGTTTTCTACAGAGATCAATGGACAACTACTGAAGTAAATATGGCAAGAGTTTACAATTGGGATGTGAAGAGGCGCCAGGCGGCTAAGGCATCTAGTTAATTACTAAGCAATGACAGGATTATGCACTCAATAATTTATATTAAAATATTGTATAAAAAAAATACTAAACTTAATAGTTTTCTACTGTAAAAGCCCGTTAGTCTGTGACAGGCTTTTTCATCCTAAATTGCTTATGAATAAGAATATGGTTATAAACCTTGCAGCATCTCTATGGAACCTTTTATTTGTCCTGAATTTGATTGTTTACTAACTTTTCTAAAAGAATAAAAAATATTGAGTCTAACTATATTACATTTAACTATCACAAAGAACAATTTATTGTATTAGTATAATAGGATAGGGTACTTCACTGGATTAAAATAGTCAGCTCACAGAGAGAAACTGAATGTATGGTATAAAAGTTTCATTAGAAAATGATTTCACAGTATGTCATGAGCAACAAACCAAAGGTCATTTTCTTTTCTATTACTGGTCAAGTGCCCTATTATAATTATTTTTATAGATTATGCTTATTTTTATCATCTTTGCAAAAATGCTGGTAAATGGACAGTTATATCTGTTCAGTAGAACGCTCATATTTGTTTTACCAATGGCTTAACCACCTGTGTATAATTAATAAAAACATTTATGTTGCATCATGAAATTAATAAAATAACTGCTTTCAAAATTGTTAAAATTTTGACTCTATTACTAGGTCCCATTATCCTACATACATACCCATAAGATAAAATAGTCTGTAATTTTATTAAGTTTTCTAATAGACAGCCAGGGGGGCTGTCTATTAGTCGCGGGCACCGCGCCCAGCGCTACTTTTTAACCGACTTCAAAAAAAGGAGGAGGTTCTCAATTCGAATGTATTTTTTTTTTTTTTTTATTTTTTTTTTATTTTTTTTTATGTTTTTTACCTCAGAACTCCGTTGTTTATGGATGGATTTGCAAAATTTTTTTTGTACTTGAAAGGATATGCTTCCAGATTGGTCCCATTTTTTTCAAAATTGAGTTTTGATGATGGGGGGATCCATGAGAAATCGAGGGAACTCCTCAAATATTATAGGCAACTATATAGTTTTTTTTATATTTTCATCGAGAACTCAAGCATTTACAGTCAAAAAGTAACATTTGATGAGGTGGAACTGGTGAAGAAGATCAGAAAATGGCTAACGAAACTTGACACTCGCATAGATATCACAATTAAGGTAGTTAAGCAACTTTGAAAATGCACTATAAACCAATGATCTTAAATAATTATGTTGAAAATGTTATCATCGAACTGATATGATGATGGAGCTGGAAGGTAGGCACTGGAACTGCGTAACTAATTAATATATCCTAGCCGTGTTTGGGCTTGTTAGAATTGTCATAAGATGCACTTTGGCTGTAAGGTACTATTGAACTGATGTGATGATGAAGCTGGAAGGTGGAAGGTTGGCATGGGAACTTCAAAATAAAAAAACGTATCCTAGCATTGTTTGAGCTTATTAGAGCTCTCATGGGCAATGCTGTCAAGGGCAATGGAAAGGGCTATGCTCGGAGTTTCCTTGCGTGTTCGAATCAGAAATGAAGAAATGCGCAGGAGAACCAGGGTCACCGACATAGCCCGAAGAATTGCCAAACTTAAGTGGCAGTGGGCAGGGCACATTGCTCGTAGAACAGATGGCTGATGGGGCCGAAAGGTTCTAAAGTGGCGACCGCGCACCAACAGACGCAGCTTTGGAAGGCCTCCCACAAGGTGGACCGATGACCTGGTGAGAATCACGGGAACGCGATGGATGCGAGTCGCACAGAAATGGTCGTTGTAGCGACGCTTTGGGGAGGTCTATGTCCAACAGTGGACGTTTTCTGGCTGAAATGATGATGATTATGAGAGCTGTCATAAGATGTACTCATGAGATGAATCATAAGTATTTCATGCATCATATCATCTCTCCACGAGATCAAAACGATTACACTGTAACAATATATGTATTCCTACTGATATGACATTGGTAACATTTTCAAAAGAAATGTAGGAACGATATTGACTTCGTTGCCATAACACATTATAAAAAAAACACTAAACGGCTACAAATAAAAAAAACTTTTTACAAAAAAAAACCGCCTTCAAAAAAAGCCAAACGACAAAAGTTCCTACACTAAAAAGTTAAAAATAAAAATTTGAATTGTTGTAAAGAAACTTAATTTATAGGTAAACTTATTTGACATTAATATTTTGCAAATATTCAAAATTTATTACTTCTTTTTGGAGTCGGTGCCAGCCAAGGCAAGGAATTACGAATGGGCAACAATCCCTTGAAAAACTACCTCTAACTTAACTATAAAACTACTTAGTACCTATTTGCATACTCAAATATATAATACTTAACTAAGACATAAATACATATTAGACTTCTCTAAAAAAATCATCCGATTTGCACATTTTTTTTTAAATAAAAAATATATACTTATAAAAACCTTCTGCAACATTTTAAGTACATTGAAAATGTTTAAGCATTGCAAGCACAAGCAAAGCTACCTAACATTAAGTTACAACAATAAAAATGCTGGCACCGACTCCAAAAAGAAGTAATAAATTTTGAATATTTGCAAAATATTAATGTCAAATAAGTTTACCTATAAATTAAGTTTCTTTACAACAATTCAAATTTTTATTTTTAACTTTTTAGTGTAGGAACTTTTGTCGTTTGGCTTTTTTTGAAGGCGGTTTTTTTTTTTGTAAAAAGTTTTTTTTACTAAAACATTAAGTTCTCCATCGATATGACTACATGCACGCCGTTAAAGTTGAACTAGTGCACAAAGTAAAATAATATTTATTTATTTATTCTTCATGCAACACAAGGTACAAAGGCGGACTTAATGCCTTAGGCATTCTCTACCAGTCAACCTAGGGTGGTGAAGAGACAATATGGTAGGTGCATAAAAAGAAAATGTTATGTTAACAATACAAAAGTACAAATATTAGTAAGTATAATATGAACTAGTGACACTGCCTGCGTAAATAATAATAAATCTAGTTTCCGCTGCGGGGACTGCCGAAAACTTTACAGTTACCGCACGGACGTCCGCGCGGGCTCCCGCTTTGCGCAGCGGTGGCCCTAAAAGCCCTGGTTGGGTGTACAATACCGATATATTACTATAGCTTTTGCCCGCCGCTTCGCTTGAAATTAGGGGCCGACTACTCCCAATTTCCTGATTTAGAACACTGAACAGAATACCTACCTATTATCTTAATCTCACACTAATTTCTATCCTCTATTTAAGGGGTTGGAATTTTTTTTTTAAATGTAGCAGGTATTTTTCGTTGGTAACAAAGACCGACCGATTTTAGCTTCGTACTTGGAAAACTGAAAAAATCCCTTATATTGCACCCATTTTAAGGGGTTGGGGCAGTTTTACAAAAAAAAAAAAAATAAGTAAGTACATGATTATTTTGTCAATCACAAATGGTCTGAATACCTATTATAGCTTTCTACCTAAAAAATTATACGGAACGCTCCATAGATTTATAATATATACTACTAGCTTTTGCCCGCAGCTTCGCCCGCGTACATAAAATATGCCACTCAGCCTATGTCACTCAGGAGTAAAGCAGCTTTCTATTGTTGCTAAAATTTTTTCAATCGGACCAGTAGTTCCTTCCTACAAACAAAAAAATAAAAAAAACAAACTTTACTTACCTCTTTATTATATTAGTGTAGATGTAGAACGCTCCATACAAACTTCCACATCCATTGTAGGGAAGTGGAAGGGTTAGAAAGAGATAAAAAGTAGCCAATGTCAGTGTCCATCTCCATCACTTCAACTATCTCCGCTTAAGAAATCACGTCAATTCGTCGCTCCGTTTAGCCGTGCTCGTGAAAGAAAGACAAACATTTATAATTTTAGTATGAATTGTGGTGGCTGGCGCCCGCGAATTCTTCCACGTTAGACTTTAAATATTGCAATGTCAGTTTTTTTTTTGTTCCTAGTTCTATTCATTATCATTACACACTGTATGTAGTATAGAAAGTATGTCTTTAAAATTAGGCAACGGATTTTGATGCGATTTCGATTCAAGAGGAAGGTTTAGGCACGCTACGTCAAGCGGTAGCGGGAACCCGCGCGGCCTCATAGTCACGCGCAGGGTCCCGTCGCAGGAAGGCACTCTTGAATTTAGATAGGTACTGCACACTTTGAATGGAGATACATTTTACAGTAGGCACCCGCGTGTGAAAGCCGCTTCTCGAGTCCTAGGCCTTACTGAGTTAAAATAGAACGCGTGTCGACCACCCTTAAGGCTGATTTACATTGATATACTTAGCTGGCACCATCATCACTCAAAGGATTCCGGCGCTGCACTGGTACTGGCACTGGATCACATCACACTGGATCGCATCGTTTAAGTCAAGTAGTAATTTCTGTTATGTTGCGGTGATTATAAGTTTGCATTTAAACAAATGAGTGTTTCACAAAAAGACTTAGTATCCAAACAAGAATGACAATGTACTTGACAGTGACATTACTAGAACTGTCACAGGCTGCCTGATCGCGAACGTATTGTCTTGCTCATTGCATTATTTGCTACGAATTGATTCCAAAATATCGTCGTAATTCCAACATCTACCTCACTTTCTCTCCGCTGTGGGTAAACAATTATGTGATAGTGCTGTAACAAATTTGTGGTAACGCTTATCTTAATATTTAATCGAATTATTTGTTTCCAGACCAAACCTTGCGTGGAGGCTACGCCCTGTTTTGCATTTCAAAGTTTTCATTTTCCGTTCAACATAGGCCTATCAGATACCGCCGTTATGGACATGATGGTTTCAACATTGCAGCAGCAGCGGGCTGTAACAGAACAATTGAGACGAGAAGCAGCTATAAAGCGCATTCACGTCTCTGTCGTAGTATCTGACATTGTCAAATATATAAATGAACACGAACAAGAAGATTGCCTTCTTGTTGGCTTTTCCAGTCAAAAAGTTAATCCTTTCCGTGAGAAAAGTTCCTGCACAGTTCTCTAAAACCATTTTAATATGTAATTTACTATATGTGAATTACCTATCCAATGCTTCACAAAGGAGTTTCTCTTGATGTTAAATTTTTTGAGTGCGACATTGTAGTCATGTATTCCTAACTTCAAAATATTTATATCCATATAAGAACAGTACCTATTGAAATATTTATGTTTGGCAAAATGTTATTGATCTTCACTTCAAGTTTGTCTATGTAATTTAGATAACTTAATTACTATGTTAATTTGAACTGTCAAAGGTAAATAAATATAGCAAATAATTTCCATTATGTTTTATTTGTGCACAGTAAAACTGAATTCCAATTCCTCTATTAGGTTTGTTGACATCTACCAATTCCACAAAAATGTTTAATGAAATCTTGACACTGCAGTAAAAATATTATTCACCATGTTTCAAGCAGCTATTAAAATTCTTTACAGTCTTAAAGGGAGGCCACTTTAAAAACTGAGCTGTTTACAATATTATCATGTAAAGTCAAGGAATACAAGTAGATTGAAATTTCACTTAGTTTGAAACTATCTAACTGACAAATACACATTTCTATTTTATGGTGTGCAAGTGGCATTCAATGTCAAGGTGTTGAATAATTTGTTACCCTGACTGTACATACATGACTTACAAAGCATGAGATATCATTACATCACATAGTTAAGACAGAATAACACTACTTGCTTTATAATAAATAACTATACATATAATACATAAAAACTGTATATCAAATTAAGACGAAAGTTTTCATTTTGGTGTTAACATTTGAATGCATTACTTGCTATGACTAAATGTAACATTTTGTAGAATTACAAATACATTGTATTTTGCACAATAATTTTATAACTAACATTAATTAGAATTACCATATATGTTGGTTTAAGTGTGTGCAGTTAATGATTTCAGGCATAGTATGTTTCTCAGGTTCATATATCAAGTTAATAGGTATGAGATAGCTATAAAACAATTATTCACAATCTTGAGCTAATTATTTAGTAAGACAGTAGGTATTTTTATAAACTGTCAGATAGCACCTGCTATTTTAACAGGTTTCGTATTTTAAAACATACTATGTGCAATATTATAGGGAAGGTACCTACTTCTTGCCAGCTATAATAAGTTTAGTGGGTGCACTACATAGGTATAATTATGTATCATATTACGTATAACATCTAGCACAGCAATCCAGTATGCTAACATAAACATTCATCTCATAGTTCTGTAAACAAATACACATTTCATTAAAATCAAAATACAACAAGACTACGGGATAGTAGGACTGATTAATAAGAAATTAAATAATTAAGTTAATTTCATACACCATTCACAGATTCGACATCACACTGATGTCCCTCTCCGTACTCTTCTACTAGTTCATGCCAACATTTACACCATTTATTCAAAAAGCATCCTGGAAATCTTTCACTTGATTTAATCTAACGAAATTGTTACAATTCCATATGAGTAACTAATGTCAATGTCCTTATCACTTCACCAGTACCAACAGTTGTACCCCACTACATATAGTGAAACAAATAGCCAGTATTTCATTACAATGTATGGCAGTGGAATTTAACTGAGGGAAACTTATTTAGTATCTTGTAAAATGTTTGAGCAAATTTGGAATTAAATGAATATACCTTATACTAGGGGTAAAACTATATAAAAAACATAAATTTACCAACTATCAGTCTTTTAAATTGATGTTGATTATCAACCTTGTGGCAATTCATCTCTCAAAAGTTTACAAATCATGGAAAATAATGTAAAAATAAAAAAATAGAAGACCATAAATGCTTAGCACTAGCATACCTATTGTCAGATTTGTTATTAACATATGTAAAAAGGTTTTATCTAAAAAACTTAGTACTAAGACTGATATTATTTTCTATGGCAATACATACATATAGAGAATGCCTTACTTTCATCAGTCAAAACAATACAACAATAAGACAAATGTATAAATAGATAATTCTAATAGTTGACTGTTATGTATCTTACTACATTACGTTTTAGACTAATTATATACATAAACATCTAAATACAGTTACTTACAATGCTTCTTAAGACTGTTACCATATCTTTCGATTTTAGCTCATATTCATAAGATTAGCGTTGTATTATCACTAATGGCTACCATATTTTACCATGTACCAGCTTATACATTACTCAATATTATATTTTATAACAATGGAGGACAATGCAATATATATTATACTGTTACAAGATACTACAACCCCTTGACACCCAAGCGAGCGCCGGCGCTCGCGGGTACTATAGCGAACGCCGGCGTTCGCGGGTAATAAAGGAAACTATTAACGTACAATATTTGATTTTTTTTTTTGTAGGGTATTTTGATATTTATCCAAGAACGTAAAAAAAAAGTTTTTATAGATAAATAACTTTCCGTTAATACCCGCGAACGCCGGCGTTCGCTATAGTACCCGCGAACGCCGGCGTTCGCTGTATGGCTGAGGAATTAAATTAAACTGAAATAATAATTTTATACAATCATGCTATGCTTTTCTTATTTTGGCTACACTAGTACATACATTTACTTCTAACAAATAAAAATTTAATAACTTATAAAATAATGTTTTTAAAAAGGCCTCAATATTTGGTATATCATGAAAGAACATTATGCTAAATGTGTTACCATTACTTTTAAAATAGTACAAAAAGAAGATCATTTTTGCTCACAAGCATGTAAATATGCAATATTTTTTGTAAACTTTTGAGGTGAACCATCCCTTAAAAATAAATTGAGGGTTACTTTATGTTAATCATAACTTGATTCAGTTCAAATAGTGATGAGTAATATTGTTAAGTTTGATACAGAACAATATTATCCGATATGATGATTACCTCATTTTCTAATGTAATTTTTTGATGGCTATTAAAAATTAGAAGAAAATGAAAAGAAGTGAAAAATTTAACCTATGCATGCTTACTGTAAGGTTTGTTTACTTTCATCTGAATCAAGTCATGACAAATGAAATAATGGTGGGTTACCATAGCAATTAACACTGTTCTAGACTCTCTCTTGCTTGGGTGGTGACATATCTTCATTACCATTGGCCACACTTTGATGGTACAGCTTTAACAATTCCATGGCATCTTGAGCTTGACGTTTTTCAAGCAATATTCTGTAATCAGACAAGATAAGAATTATACAAAGCTTTTAAACTTCATTTACTTTAGTACCTACTGAGTTGAACACAAACATGAATGATAAATGAGAATGTGTAAAAAAAAAGTATTAGTGGTGCATGGTTTTTTGGGTAGTTGTCAAAAATGATTCCTGTATGACTGCAACAATATTCTGTGCTGGTTAAGAATTTTTTAATTACAAATATATACCTAATAAATAAAAATGCAATAATGATAAGATTTAGCAATTCTTTGAGGTACCTTACCTTCCGGATGCTTCTTTGATGTGCTCCAAAATGATTCTATTATCTCTATCAGTAACAATGTCTGCTAGACTGTCTGGATCCATGTCTGATAACAGCTCCAGGTCTTGGCCCCCGAGCAGTGAGATGTGACACAAGTTGTGTTGCAGGCGGCCTACCAAGTTTGCCACCTGGCCTTTGTCTCCTAATGCGATGTCATCAGTTTGATCGAGAGATACTTGGCACTTTGGCATATTCGGAGCCCATTTTTCAAGACCATGTAAAATCATAAGTGAAGTGTCAGGGTCCAAAGTAGAAAAATATTCTTCATCATCCACTTCAGTACCGTCGGACTCTAAAACCACTGTTAAATTCTCCGAGGGCATTCCTAACTTATCTGGCACTTTTGTAAGGAGATCTTCAAGGGACGATGCGACTATACCCTTCTTTTTGTCTCGATTTACATCACAGATTTTATACGGCTTGTTAATATCGTGCTCCATTGCTTTGTTTTTAAACTATTAAATTTATCAGTATAATGGTGACTCACTTATTGCAAATTTAATTTTTTTTGTTCAATATCCAGGCGCAGACTACACTCAAAAAAATTACGAGTTTTGGCTTCGCTGTTCACAAAGTGGTCGATTTGACATTTATAAATATTGCCAGAGTAAAAATATTTACTCGCAGTTTTTGTTTTATTTGTTTTGCATTTAAGTAATTTATTGTTTCTTAATTTGTCAGAAACTCTCGTGAATATTCTGAATCAAGATCGGTCGATGTTTTTGTAGCAACGACTGCCTCCCACAAGCTCCTGAATATGACTCCCGTTTTGCTTTGCCGCTCACGGCGGCGCGGCGCCGATCATCATGATACGAACATCTGTCTGTGTGATAAAGTATACCTATAGCTACCTACCAAAGCTGTCTATTACTGTAGCAATAAACTAGGATCTCTTTTTCATTTTATTTCATTCACAATAATTAAGAAGCTATACTACGAATAATACCTAGTTCACATGGGTACCTACTTCAAAGTAAGTTCGAAAAGAAGTTCCTATGATTTTCTGAACCAAAACAGTTGATAACGGATGTAGGGTATACTACTAAGCCTATTAACACTACATATTTGATTATATAGGTATGCCATTTTTTATAATTCTCGGACACTATAAATTAGGTAAAAAGTACTACGTAATGGAGGTAGGTAGTTTGGTAGTTTTAGCTTACACAGTTTCCATCTTGCATTTATATATTTTTTTGTTTTTGAATTACAATGGTCTAGGCTCTAGTCATTGTTTAAATGTAGGTCTGAAAGTACAATTTTAGTTTTGTTACCTGCATAATTATATAGTTAGTAAGTGTTACTTTGATTTTCAGATTTTCTTCCTGAAATGAAACCAACCTCAATGTCAATTGAGGTGGAGAGAAATAAGGGCGAAGTGTTTAGCGTAGGCGTGTTCACGCATCAATCATCGGGCACATTGGCTCCACGACTCGTGTTGTATAAATAGGTATACGTATCTACCTACACATGAGCCTTACCTTAATGTGGGCAATTTGTTAACCACTTATTACTTACTGGTGTTGGATTTTGCCTTGGTACTTACTTTACTAGGTGATGGCCAGAAGCTTTTAGAACTGCTCGTATCTAAACGCAAGGTTTTAAAACACCCTCTTCTACTGTGGGTAGAGTGCCAGACACATGTAATCTAAGCTAACTGGCTTATGTTGTCCTGCTGTACCTAAGTCAGACACTGACTCCTATTTCAGCTCCTATGTACCTAATGCCAGAAGTAAGTTTCTAGCTAATGGGTATGGAAATGAGACACGCACATACCTATTTACTTACTAGATTATTTAAATGTACCTATATTTAAGCAGTCATAAATTGATGGCAATGTGTTCTCGCGATCAGCACCGACAACCACGGGCCAGGTACACAAGGGCGGTCGTGGGGTCATGTTCGGTCACAGCGCGACGCGACGGGCGAGGATCAATAGTCTCCCCTACCGACTCACCCCTTAATACTCTGTACTAGAATGCAATTTGCAACTTACAGCTCAATAGTTTTGCAGTTTTATGCATAGCTCTTATGTCCGTATTTTTTTTTGTTAGCAACAATCTGCCTTCTTACGTCTCAGACATTTCATACAGTGACGCAGACAGGAGCAGAATTGAAGAACTGGAATCTGATCTAACTTTTTTCGTTCATGATTCGTAAAAAATATTTATTGTTTTGCTCAGCCTACCCTATTTCTTCGATTAGTTATGAAGTCACAACATGGTATACAATGGATCCTATTCCTTATTTTTATTTGAAACGCAAAATTTTTATTTAGCACTATAGACGATCTTTTCTCTATGATAATAATAATAAAAAAAAAATAAGCTAGTGCTTGACTGCAATCCTACCTGATGGTAAGCAGTGATGCAATCGTTCACAGTGATGCGCACTCGTTTATTAAGAGTCTATTCACTCTAGCCTTGAAGACATCTAAATTGTACCTAATAGGATATACAAATACATATATGCATCTTTAGGTAGGCGACGACGCGTTACAAGCTTATTGTAGAGTGCCACTTCCACACTAAAGATTATGAACAAATGAAGACATTTGTTTAACATTATTAGGGACCTGTGGACGCTGTTGCCATTTCCGAACCTAATAGATACATCATTCAGGAGATTATAATAATACGAGTAGTACCTACATGCAAGAATAGATCTTATGTACGTCAATATGAGAACGCATTAGCAGATAGTATACACACTGAACACATTATCGGATACATCTAATACTGATTTTTAGGACACTGTTTAGTCATATAACAGTTCCTTTTTTATTAAGTGCTCATGAATGAAAATGATGTGGTCAATGATAGAGCACGCTTTCCTAAAAGTAACCAATTCACTCTTGACGAAAACCTTTAGGTTTTAGCTATCAGGAAACACGGAGTCTGGTAAGCAATTCCACTTCTTAGATGTAGATACAGTAATAGTTCCCAAAACTTTTTCCTTTACAGTAGGTACCTAGGTAGCCTTTCGACATAGGTAACTGTGTAGCTGCGTTACTTAGTTTACTCTGCGTCTAGACGGAACTAGCAAACAAAACATAAGTCGAGCTTTTAAAGCTCTACCTCCAACTGGGTACTATTCGTACAAATATATCTATGTGTGTATAGTTCTACGTCGCATTTGTTGCACGACTCAACCTGCCTAAACTGCAGCCTTGACCTGACACCGAACACTGTATTAGGCAATTGGATTATCTTTGCACAAACACTGGATGTGGATTATTGAGGCTGAAGTTTCACGATCCATTAATGTTCCCTGTTCAGTTTCCGCACGAATAATGATCTGTTTACGTTGTTAAAACGATGTCATAGAGTTTGCATATTAATTATGCAAACTCTATGACATCAGGGCAGGATAAAAAATAATTAAGCAGCATTCTGCTTTGCCTAGACCATTACCTAGACCAGTCTATTAGTGGCATTTTAACGTAGGTACACACGAATAAGAATGGTTTTACCTATCGCTACTTAATGAAATCCCCTGAGACTACACGAACTGTATGACTATTTCAGTGTAGGTAGATTAGCATTGTAGGTTAGGTAAATAACATCACTATTTAAAATTGCTATAGCAGAATCCCTTCTTCCCCCAATCCGGGACTGTGCCGACGCTAGCTAGGTAGGTATCTTGATCCCAACCAACACCGATTGGATAAGTTTGAGCCACTTCAAAATCTTTGTAACGGGATTATATTTGGCTTACGCAATTATGACCATGTTTCTGAATTTCGTACTCAGCTCAAATGATTATTCGCACTCGCCGGAGTGCTCACATACTGTCTTTGCTTTACAAGGTGCTCTTTAATTCTGCGACTCTTTTTAACTTAAAGAACACTTTCAGCTCCTCTGTGTCTTTGGGGTCATCGGAAAATTTCAAACTTAGTGTTTATATGCATTCCACTTCTTTCTTTGGTAATTTTTTTACAGCACAAAGTCACAAACACCTCGTTTGTGGAACTCTGTATTGCCCATAGAGGTGAGGCGTGTCCAAACACTGTTTTATTTATATAGTTTTTTATATAAATTTTTATGTTGTTGCACACTGACACCCTAAATCTTTTCTTTTCTTTCAGTCCATCCAAGGTTGTAGCAAATGGTCTTGTGTGATAAGCAGGGGCGTAGCTACCGCCGTATCTGCCGTATCAATTATACTGGGGCCCCGCGGTACAGGGGCCCCGACCTAGGCAAAAATTCGCAACATGTTGTCCACAACCGTCTCATAGGACAGCTAAGCATCTGTAATAAAAATACGTTTTTTTTTTATACAGGGTCCCCGAAGGACTTGATACGGGGCCCCTGTGGGACTAGCTACGCCACTGGTGATAAGACCGCCTACTATGCACTTATTTCTAGAATTGTTTGTTCTATGTTAAATTAAGGTGTGCAATAAAGTATATAATAATAAAATACATTAAATTATCCAGGTAATGTCAAGTACGGGGTGAGAGCCACCTCTGCTTACGACAGCAGATTTAAAGCTCTCCTACGGTTATTTGCGTCACTAAATGAGTTTTCCCAAACTCCCGAACGCTAAATCGTTTTATGGCATCGAAAAGAGGTAGATTCACCCAATTTCGTCAAAACCTCGGGGCCAACTTTTAAGATTGTGCCAACAAATAAGAACGTAATATTGGAAAATCACTCGCCGTATTTCAAGATAGACAATTCTGTATACTTCTAGATATGAGACAAATATGTCGAGTGCCTTTATAAATTTTGTTTGAAGGTTGGTAAGCACCTACGTTATTTATTTGAGATATGTTTTCCATGTAGTGGAATGGTAAGTGGAAAGTAAAATTGTTGTACCAAGTTTATTTCCGAACAAAGTGAGCAACAAGTGGGTAGTATTAACATCTGCATTATTAAAGAGTGGGGATGTACTAGTTCACAACAAAACGACGCATCTGCAATGCTAAAATAAACATAGCCCACGAGACCGCAGTACAGTGTATAGGTACCTAAGTAGAATGGGCACGCCATAATCATGGCGGTAGTCCTGTCTTATAAGAGTGGCTAGAGTCACGTCATGTTGCTCCTACTTTCTGGATGACGCAGGTTTTCACTGGACATGGTATGTTCGGGGGTTTCCTGCACCTGATTGATCGTTAATATGAGTTTGCGGACGGCGACCAATGCTGTCCGGCAGTCTGGTATCTGTCCGGACTGAGTCCAAGTTGTAGACGGTGCGTAGTGGTCCGCGCGAGCGTCAAAGAGATGACAGAAAATGACTACTGTTTGTTACTTACTGGGGCCATACGTTGACTTTTGAAAGTGGCCCTCGAACACAAAAGGCCACTGAAGGTAGGTATGGTTTTAGTCAGTAAAAGTTTGACATGCTCTCCCGCTCGGCCGCAGAACGAGAGAAATCATTAGATGATTTCCCAAAAAAAGGTACCTACCTAAGTAGTAAGTACCTACTCAAAATTATCGTAACCTAGATTTCTTAGCTATAATTTTACAACGTCCATGAATTTCATAAGATTGAAATATATTACCAAAGTTTGGTATTATTCCATTCAGGTCGAGCTCTAAGTTGAACCATGAATATACCAAATTGTCAGTATGAATAAATGAAACTTTGAATAATCTACATAATATCTAATTAAGATTACAGTTCTGAGTAGGTATATATACTTACATCATGTAATATATATGTAATATCAAGTCTATACATACATAAATAAAATAAAAATGTCTGTTATAATAACAAAATATTTTGTTTACTAAATGAGATTTTTAAAACTTTTGCCAGTATACCTATCTGTTTGTTCTTGCTATACTCCGAAACTGCTGGACCGATATTGACGGGACTTTTTCTGGAAGATATATTGATCTTTTTATAAAAAGTTAACCCATTGACTCCTAGACTACCTGCATTTTAGAAAAAGAATTAGGGATCCGCGCAAAAAAACAAAACTTGAAGTTTTACGAAATTAACGCGAACCAAGTCACGGACCAGCGAGTGTATACATTATTTCATATATGAAGTTGGTATTCATGAATGTTATCTAATGAGATTTCATTCACACGTCAGCTACAGACTACATAGAGTGAAACAAACCACAAAATTAGATTCGTCTTCTCCGGCGGCGGTGGCGGTGGCGCTACGACCATGTACCGGAGATCGATCGAGAATAAGAGATTTAATCGTTGTTTTAATTTAAAGATTTAATTTTTATATTCTTTATTGTACATAAATTACAGAACAAAAACAATCAACAAAAAAGGTGATGTACACAGGCGATCGTTGGTTCTATATACAATAGGGTCCCATTAAAATAGATGGAAAAAAAATTACAAATCATTCAGACCAACAAAATAATGACAATGGTAAAAAAATAATAAGAAGCGCTTTATATACTTAGAAAAAATCTTGAGTGCCCCATTCCCACTCATCTATTTATTACTAGCTTTTGCCCGCGGCTTCGCCCGCGTACATAAAATATAGCCTATGTCACTCAGGAGTAAAGCAGCTTTCTATTGTTGCTAAATTTTTTCCAATCGGACCAGTAGTTCCAGAGATTCCGGAAAACGAGGTAGGCCTAAGAGGCGTTGGATCGACGTCGTAAGGGACGATATGCGTGCTAATGGGCTTAAGGCAGAGGACGCAAAAGACCGAGCGAAGTGGAGAAGACTAGGCAGGAAAGCGGACCCCGGGCACCGAGGTGAAAGCCAAGGTAGCAACCGGGACTTACGCTAGGCTGATGATGATGATGAGTTCCAGAGATTACCTCCTACAAACAAAAAAACAAAAAAAAAAAAAAAAAAACTTTACCTCTTTATTATATTAGTGTAGATTTAAGGTCTATTTTTTTGCTTGAATACCTTTGGTTAGACGTACTGAACGCTGTGTCAAAATTTGTCCATCTATTTTAATGGGACCTTATATTTTTACTTCTGTTTTATCATTTGAGCACCATTTAACATTCACACCCAGCAACATTAAAAAAATAAAGCTATTTTAGTCCGGAATTCCGATACAATTTCAATTTTCCAAATGGACTGTTTGGTTGATAATTTATGTACGGGGAGCATCCGGAGAAGATACAGTCGTAAATATTAGGTGAGTGATCCATAAAATTTACATTCAAAAATTCTCGCCATTCGGTCTTTGGATCTCTCCCTGTGGCATTTGCGAGGAGATATCGATATCAGCAGTTCAAGTGTTCTTTAAAACATAAAAGAGTTTGCATGTCTAGCATTATTATTGTTCTGGTTCACGACGATAACACGATAAATTCTATAATATTGACACAATTAGTCACGAACGACAAGAATAAATATAGGTACTGTTGTTAATATTTCAGACTGGCTTTTTCATGGTAGGCAAAAATCATCCAATAACGAATCCCGCACTTGGGCGGAGCGGGAATCAGTGCTAGACTCTTATTGATGAAACAAACTACCCCGTTCTTACGTTGCCAAACATATTAGGGCCACAGTCTTCCTTTCAGACACGAACCCTTGTCTGTAGTTGGCTTCGACACTTCTACAGGGTGAACTCCTTGAGGCGCGTGGGAACAGTGCTTGCCGTTGACGACTGGTCTTGATCTGGACGGTTACCAGACGACCAGACGGCGAGCAATGAGTAGCTCGCTATCCGGTCGTCGCAAGCCCGATATTTCAGAGTGATTTTAAAAAGTAGGTAGGTATATAGTACATGTAAATCCATGTGAGGCAAATTTTATTAAACGCGGCTGGAACTTCGCTGGAGTCATATTTTTCAATGACAGTGTAGATATAGCTATTTGCAGGTATGAGGGTGGTGGGTGGTCTCGGCGGTGTAATGTAAAGTCTCGTTGACACGGTACCTGCATCAACGGAGCGACACAGCAGCCATGTCCGGATGTTGTAATTACAAACTGGAAACTTTGACGTCGGTACACGTGTGACGCAAACACTCTGGGTAATAACTACTTTCAGTTGCATTAAGTGGGACATACGATGGTCTTGATACTCTTGTGGTTTTGGAACGTAACCCCAAGTTTTTAACTTACTAAGTCAAGTCAAAAGTCAAAATCATTTTATTCCAAATAAACCATTTACTGGCACTTTTGAAACGTCAAGCCTGTCTGTCCTAAAAAAATGATGCTAATTGCACATTCCAAAGCGTAGATATCTATGGAGAAGAATGTGCAAGAAACTCCATGGACACTCTTTTCAACTATGGTAAGTATTACAAATAATTCGGTTACGTGTTTCTTGTCGATACTACTATGTGAGAACAATGTAAATAATAACTAAAAAGAAACAATTCTAAATAATACTTACTAAGAGTTACCAACGAACTGTATAAAATCTAAGTGATTTTACATAATAATTTAATTTCGTTGCGGACCGTCTTCGGAAAAAGGACGGAAAGTTTATCACAAGGACTTACGGTGAAATGCGAATGAAAGTGTCAACAAAGGGCGCCCTAGAATGACATTAAGTGACCCTATCTGTGATGTCCTTCATAAAGGGCAGGTGCGTAGTGCTTACTTGAAATCTGTGCGCACATGCAAGATAAGATAATTGGGTACTTGCGTAAGAAGTTGCGAGAGTGTAGTGTATGACAGTCCTTAAACACTTCACAAGAAATGAGGGTTGATTTTCACAAATTCATAAGTTTTCCGTCGAAAATTCACGCGCTTTTATGCTTTTCTTGTTGTGGGTTGAATTTGTGAATAATTGATTGATATATGTCTCGTATTCTGTGTTTATATAAATATTTTTTTGGTTTTGATAGATCTTACTGTAGGGAGACTTTATACAACTGGTGCTGTTTTGTTCCAGTCATGAATTCTTAAAATGTAAACTCATTCATATGTATATACAAAAGACGCCGTCGAGTTGAAGCTACAAGTATCTTTTATGTGGAACTAGCCTTTGGCTGCAGCCCACATGACCTTTGCAGCAGTATTCAGGTCGAGGTCGCACATCTGACCCCAGGCTCCCACGGGCACATTACGGCTGCCACATGAGTAGCACAATTTGTGCCTGGATACCACAAAAGCAATTGCATCGGAAACCGATACGAACTGCATTAAGCAAATTGAGATTAATATAAATAAACAGTGAAGGCTCTCAAACTTTGGCCTCGTTAACAAAATGTAATTAATGTTATAAAACAAGTTCCGAAATAGGTTGACGTGAAACGTTCAGTAGCCATTAATCTTTGTTACACGTGCTCTTGTGATAGGTTTGCGAGAGAAAATATTAAAATGATTATAGTCCGAGATTAGCTTACATTACAAGTCATCTGGCTTAATGTTGTTTTTGTATCTTTTACAACTATGCCGTGACGTTAACTTTGATCGATCGCTAACATCGTTGGCGTCTAAACGATTAGCGAGCTTTAAATTGTTCGGTCAAAAATAGAAAAGTCATCTTCTATAACAGGAAACTTTAACAATGCTATACCCATAACTTTAACTGAAAGAACGTTTTATCTAGAAGATACTTTGCATTTGAAAGGGAGAGCATATTGAAATGTCGTTCATTTTAATATATTTCTTTTGTGATCGCTGGAACATCTAGAGCGTGGGAAACGGCTAGCGGCTGTCTTATGAACTAAGTCGCTGGTACATACACGAGATCAAATTTTATCGTTACATTTAGGTAATGTAGGTTAGGTATACATTACATTATACTAGTTACACTACATTATAAGTACATATTTTTGTAGGTACATTTTGCTGTAACTTTCTTGAAACTGAAAATAAATAGTCCTACATAACCAGCCTGTTGGCACGAGAACGCGTGTCTTGTAGATACGGTCGCGGTCAAATAATGCTTACCAGACTTCAAATTAGATTCTTGATGAAACTGAAATTTCATACCGAGATACTTATTATTTTTTTAAAGTTGCAGAGTTGAAGGAGTGATTCTATCAAAAAGATAAATTGATCTTTTTTCGATGACATTTGTTGGAATAACATTATTGTGACATTATCAAAATATGAACGACATTTGTATAGCGAAATTGTATAAGAGTTTGAAAGTTATGACCTACTAAAATGAAATAGCGAGTAAAAAATGCCAAATAGCCTAAATAAAAGGCAAATGACTCTGCAATGAAGGTTTGAAATTATATTTTTCTTTGAAGATGGATTAAAATGTCAGTGCTGTATATACTACGTGATATTAATATATCGCAAGTCATGGTAAGATTCTGAATTTGACGTAACGGTGCGCCGAAGGGAAGAAAATCCCAAATAACTGATCATAAAAACGGAATTGAAGACGACGGTCAGTACATAGGTACTGCCACCCAAATGATTGATAGGGTTTGACATTAGGTATATCACGACTTCACACCAACTATTGAGCTAGAGCTACATTAGGCTGACGCACACGCGTGCGACGAACGAAGACTCTTTATACGGTAAATCAGACGTGGCACGCGTGTCTACGAGGCGTGGAACAAGTATAGCTTTACAAGTCTAGTTTCCATATAAAATGTGGAGACCGACGCGCCCAGATCTTCGTGTCTAGGCACAGTGTGCACAGTGTAGTTCTAAATTTAATTTTGCTGCTTTGTATGATGTGCTCGGCCACTCCTGCAAGTTTTGAACGATGCTGGACTCTATTACAAAGTAAACACAAAGTTTTTTTTAAAAATCTCGTGAAATCTGGAGGAACATTGTGGCGGCTGAAGGTGGAAGTCTACCCCGCTAGGCCGAGCAACATCTACCACGCTTAGCTCTGGTTCAGGACATGGTCCAGAAAGAGAGGGAATGTCTCCTAATGCGAGCGAAGGAGATGGTCGCAACGATGAGGGAAAGGCTCACGTCCAACCACCGTAGCACGCAGGGTGATTCAAGGCGATAAGTCGTGGCAGATCGTCGGGCCGTCCGGTAAGAGTTCAGCCCGAAATTATGGGCGTAGTAGTGGAGGCATAGGTGGCGTAGGCTACACGTGGAAACCTTGAAAATATGTCATCAAAACTGTGGGGCATGATAGCACCGATGGCAACTGAAGTACATAGGTAAATTTTAGTCTATAAAAGTCTGACTCGCTCTCTCTTTCTCCACCCTCGAGTAGCAGAAATCACTTGATACATTACTCGCTCAAAAAAATTTCGTGTCGTACCGCTGAGAGAAGCATACATTTATGCTTCTTTCAAAATCAGGGCGTTGTGTTGATTTAAAATCCTATTATTCATATTTTTTGTCTCTTGCCCGCTTATGAAGCTTCGTAAATATCGACCTCTACGTAGGAAAGAAAAATATCCATTCCTTATGCCAGTATTTATCTACAGGATCGTACACAGCATTAGTAGGTATTCGATGATTTTCATTATTTGCCTTATATTATATTTATCGAGTATCTTACTTTAGAACAACAAAGGGGTTTAGACTTTTTTTTACAAATGTAGGCGTAGTCAGTAGAACTTTCTATTAGGTTGCAGCGCACGATAAAACTGGTATATGCAGGGTAAATTTTTCAAGTGGGCGTGAATAGCGAAATCTGAAACTATACGGAATAGCGAAAACTATTCAAAGGAGTTTCAAGCTCGACTTTGTTAAAAGCTAAAACTACATTATTCTTTTTTTAAAAATCAATATCCCTAGCGAGCCAGGAATTGAAAAGAAATTGTCGATTGCGAAAAATAAGTACCTAATGGACGTACTATGACACCATTAGAAAGTGTCGTTTTCGAGATTGTGTTAGAATATAACATTTTCTTTTCTTTCGAATATCTTGGCACCGCGACACTTTATTTTCACTCAGTATACTAACGGTATTTATTTTATTATTTCAGACCAATAAAATGTCGTAGTGTTTTAATAGTAACGTTAAGACTTTTATGACAAAAGATAGGTATAGCTCATGTTTCTACTCTCGAAGTAAAAAGGATACAAATCTAAATTTAAGAAAAATCATCAAAAACATTCACCGAAATTTATTATACATAGGGTCGCATTTGGCTACAATCTTACATGATGGTAAGCGACTATGTGGACGACGATGGGACATGCTTGTCTAGAAGTAACCTGTCCACTCTTGACTTAAAGATCCCTGGTTGTAGCTATCAGGAAACACAGACTCCACTGGGAATTCCACTTCTTATCTGGGGGCCGAGAAAACTGCGTCCGTAGTAGACCCTAAAGCCGTACTAGCGGTTTCCGGTAGGCGCTAATCTGGTGGTAGGTTTTGACTGATGACTTGTGACCACTAAGTAAAGAAGTTCTTCTCGGTAAGAATTTTCGCGCTAAGCAGCCCAGTCGTGTTTCAATACGATGTTCAGTGTAGTAACTTCAGAGAAGTTGGGTTGAAATAGTTCTTCTACTGCAGGCTGACAAACTGCTCAGCTCATATGAGAACTATAATGGTTAGATCGGGAGAGTAGTCACGGTTGGAAACGGGATGCAAGGCACAGTGCGCCGCAGGTGGCTCTAGGTGCCACACATGAAAGATTGATTCGCCAACTGAAGTAGAAGAAGAATCCCTGGAATGCACCAATGTACAACGTACTGGTTACCGACCAGATGCGAGGGCCCGATAGACATTTTGGTATAGGTGGGGTGTGTTCGAACATCCCCGCAACCCCTCGTCTAGTCCCACTATGATGACGTCCTTTTAGTTCAAGTTTGCAGGTTAGTAGTTACCTTATTTCTCTTGCGCACAAGGAACAAAAAGAGAAAAATAGAATAGGATCAAAAATTACCTTATATTAAAGTCACAATATATCTATTATTTTTTACTTTCTACAGGAATTCAAGCATAGCGACGCCGCATAAACTCTAAAGATCAGAACCGTTCGAAAATTCCTATTCGTGGAGAATGCGTTTGCTGCGCCCAAGCTGGGTGCAGAGTTAGTTGAGGAGCTAGTTGAGTGGCAGACCATGTTCCACCTTCCATTCCGCGTCATGTGCCCTGTTACATATTCCCGAATGGATCTAAATGATAGCATCAGTGGACGGAATTATCGTGGCCGATTACTTGGCCAGTCCATATTTTTTTCTTCGGTTTTTCCATATTCACGCTAAGAGGATAGAAATTCTTATGTTGGGATTTTAAAATTCGTAATTTAATTACCCGACTACGGCGAAGCAAAAGGAGGGTTATGATTTTGACCTGTATGTATGTATGTATGTATGTATGTGGGTATGGATGTTCATCTGTTCCCTCGTAACTTCTAAACTACTTATCAGAATTCGACAAATGACATATCATTAGAAGCGTCTTAATTGTCCGCTGGTTATAGGCTATATGGGATTTCACAAAATCTAATGTGGCGCCCTCTAGCGGACAAAACATACGAAGTAAAAAAATAAAGTTAAGATAAATATGCCGTGTTTGGTATCATTTGAAAGCGCTTTACTTGTACATTTTGAATATATATATATTACTAGCATTTGCTTGTGACTTTACCTGTATTCATGGGCTGAGAAATCAATGAACCCAAGATTAACCTATTTAGAACTCCAAAATATGTTAAATAAAAATAAAGTTTAAAAACTAACACCCGACTACTTAAAAACACGCTCTAAAAAGTACGAAACAAGAAAACAAGAAAGCCGTGGTCGTATGCCATAAGAATAATAAATTAAAAAAAGTGGTATACGACCACGGCTTTCTTGTTTTCTTGTTTCGTACTTTTTAGAGCGTGTTTTTAAGTAGTCGGGTGTTAGTTTTTATTTTCACTATGTTATGTTCGTAAAAACTGATGCCTTGTTAATTATTCGCGTAAGTGAGTACACTACAGAATTGATGGAAAAAATCGCTGATACAGCCTACTTGTGTTCTGATTGAATAATTAAAGTATGGCGAAGTGGGTCAACAGCGTACCTACGAGTCGGCTCGGGAACTTGGCCGATGCTGCGCTTTCCAAAACTTCAGTCTAGCTTCGGGAAAATTGTATCTCCTTCGTGTTATGTGGCTACTTCAAAAGTTTTCCTATTTTCCTAAATGTACACTTCGTTGAAAGAGAAAGTCACTTTATTAATTAATTAAAGCCATGTTATTATTATTGTACTTTTTTGCGTATTGTGCAACAAATGCCCATATTTTTTTCTTGATGGTGAAAAATCGTCTAATTATTTCTTCCTCTACTTGAAGAAATAATTTGACGAGAGCTTATTTTTACTGACTACAACTCTCCTGCGTACCTTCAATTGCTTTTTGCTTTTAATGGCCGCAGTGTCTTTACTACTCGGCTGCTTTATAGACCAGAACTTAACAACCGATTTAAACACAACTATTCAATTACCGTTGTAAAAATACGTATCGTAATAGGAAACTTTATTTTGCAGGACAAACACCTACGCCTCTGTGAAAGTATGACGCAAGATCTTGTGTGTTTGTGTGACGTAATTGTTGATGCACGATCGATTGGTTTTGCTGTTATTGTGCCACTCCATAGTTTTATTAGTCTGTGTGAATATGCTAGAATGAGTTGCCACAATTCTGTTTGGGAGACAGATGTCTGATCCTCCTCACACTGAGGGATTATGGTAATAGTACTATAAGCTCAAGTTGAAGGCATCCACTTGTGAAACCGTTTGTTACTGCAGACCGGCCGGTTCAAGTTCATTTCAAATACAATTTTAGTGAACTATGCTTTGTTCTGGGAGCGTATAATAATAATTTATAATTTGACATAGAAGCCCCGCCACTACGATGTTCCGCTCGCTTCTCTTTAAACATGAGCTTTGCATACATTTAAACTTAATTACGAACAATATTGCTGCTAAAATTTAGTAATTACTTGAGAAATAAATGAAAACTAACTCCTAAATTGGCCATTAAATGCTAAGCATGACTTAACCAAGGTTGTGGAGGTTGTGGTTTAACTCTTTCCTGCTTCTAGTTAATGCATTTTCCAATGTAGGTTCGCCAAAGCGTGCTGGTTGAGTGGTAAATAATGCCTTCTTGCTAATGCAAGAAAAAAATCGTGGTACATTTAAGTCACAAGTTAATACTTGGGACTAAAAAAACATATATGAAATGTACCAAGATTTTGCACTAAAGTCGAAGTAGTGTATAACTTGTGGTTGAGTTTTAGAATGACACCACTCCCTTCTCACATTCACACAAGAAATAGGATTATACAAAATAAAAGTAGCCCAATTTAAGCTCGTAGCAATCCAACACTAAATATATTTATATGGGTTGCTGCTACGTAGATTGCTACGGCGATTGCTACGCGGGCGTCGTGCTACGTACGTAGGCAATTGCTACGTAGTCGGATTTATGATCACGCTATGGATTTGCTGTCCATTCAGCCGAATCGCGACGTAATCCGCTTGCAGTTTTTGATTCCTGGTATTAAAAGTAGGACTTTTTTAATATAATAATCAGATATTGTATGTACCTTTTATAAAAAAATAAAAAATAAAAATAAAAATACTTTAATTCAGACCCTAATCCATATTATGTTAGTACTCACACACCCTTAAAACTATGTTAGTAAAAAATCCGTAAAATCCGTATTTTTGTGCATGTGGTGTTAACCTTTAAGTAATTGTTGAACCTGTAAATGTTACCAAAGCTATTAAGTTACCTAATAATATTTAGTTTAAGCAATTGTTAGTTAACCTGGTCAAATAAATAAATAGCGGTAGGTGGATACCATAGATATATCAAACAGGATATAAAACCTACAAATTCCATGACAAAAGTCAGTCTAGGTGGATACCTAGTCTGACTTTAGATCATCAAATAGATATAGATATATCAAACAGGATATAAAACCTACAAATTCCATGGCAAAAGTCAGTCTAGGTGGATACCTAGTCTGACTTTAGATCATCAAATAGATATAGATATATCAAACAGGATATAAAACCTACAAATTCCATGGCAAAAGTCAGTCTAGGTGGATACCTAGTCTGACTTTTTCATGGAATTTGGGCTTTGGAGTATCGTTATCATGAACTATCTATCTATTATCTTGATTTCATGTTTATATATTTCAATCAATTGTTGACACTTGAAAGCTAGACAATAAGAAAATAAATCAATTTCTTTGGGAAAAATTGCAAATAAAACAACATTTTACTTTTTTATTTATTAAAAAGACACATTATATAAAATTATCTCACACGCGATAGAACTAAAATTAATCTAGATAGTAACGAATTATGTCTGTATGCCGCACTTAAATGCACTTCAAAAATGCAGCAAGCAGGTGGCGATAATGTATTCATGGCGCTCCACGTGCCGGCTGCATTTTTAACATAATACGAATACACACACATATAAAGCAAGTATTTGCAAACATAAATGACAAAATGGAATCTCTATCATGTGTTGCCAACGAGAGGAGGCCTCCCGTTGATCATTATAGATGATGACGTGAGCTAATGACGGTGATACACACAGGAACATTTATTCAAAATACTGTACACGACTAGTAATATTTTATCTACAACTGTGAAAACACAATAACATTATTGTACATTAACAAGTATAGATTAACTTTTCGCGTTATTTAAACCAAAATTTTAAGGTAGCGGGTTTTAATTTCAGAGGATTTTCGTTCAGAGTGTTAAATAAACATACTTCCTTTGCCAGGCGAGAGCCAGCCACTTTTATTATTTAACTTACTTAGTGGTTAAACACTTTATCTTTTGGGCTTCACGTAAACACTTAGCGTATCGCAGGGTAAAGTTTTGCGACTCGCAAGAGACTTGCACGAGCTGCAAGTTCATAAAAATTAATGTCTTATGTCTCTACCACTACCTTTATGCAAATGGTATATATAACGCATTATTTCAACCAATTTAACTATTCGATAATTACCCTAGCCTGAATGATGGAAAACCACACGTTAAATGCGAAAATGGATCAGCAACATACGCGACTGACAGAATTGATCGAGTGCCAACAAATAATCGGGTCAAGCTGACCTGAGGCCTAGCATATAGGTACTCACTGTCTAGTTATCAAGGTTTAAAATACAAAGACATTCTTGTAGACTTTATATTACAACTAATACTTTTACAAAGGTCGCTTGATGTGAAACGACCAGCAGAAGCTCGAGCAAACATTATATTAATTTTACTATTGGCTATTGCCCTAGAGCTGGATCTAGATACTTTTGAAGTGGTATCTAATTTACTCAAAAGATGAAAACGCAGATTATAATGGAACGGTCGAGTGAATCTTTTGTTAATTAACGAAATGTCACTAACAGTCACATTGGCTGACATTTAGATAACAGACAAAGGCTTTTTATTTTAATGCCTGTAGGATTGTTAATGTTTTTGATTTATTAGTATTCCCGGGCGGCGCGGACAGTTTTTGTTAAGTAGGTGGTCTATAGAAACGTGTTCAAGTGGGCTGGAGCCAGAATCAGTAAACCGCCTTCAACTTATACGCTTACGTAAGTCGAGTGCTCTGCATGAGAGTTTCATTTGGCACACGCCGGCTACGTTACCCACGTATTATGTAGATGCTAATTGTTTATTGCTCAGAGATAGCTAGTATGGCAGCTTCTCAAATACACGTCTATATTTAGAGCAGTTTGTTGATCCTTTAGAGCGTGATATCAATCGTTTGATGATCGGATCAACCTCATATTTTACAGTAAGATTTGTACAGTGAATATAATCTAAGGACGCGCCATGAATAGAAACTCTATCGTTCAGATCCTGTAAAAAGAATTCGTGCGTAAACTTTCGAGATGAAAGTGAATTCGTATTTTCATGGTAGGTCCGATGAACAGCACGGTCGGTTATATTTTGTTTTTCACATTTGACCTTTATACCTACTGGGAAAATTAAAAATTGTTGCCGTAGATATAAAAGCGGTGTTATTTGCAGGGTCAGTGAAACATAAACCGAGATATTCATTAGTTGGTAGACGTTGAGCAGGCTTCCCGTTTAATCGGTGTAGAGACCTTCGTAGAGGGAGCGCGGCATGTGCTCCGCCAGCAAGGACTTGAGCTTCTCGCGCGGGGACACGGGCGTGTAGCGCGCCAGCGGGAACGTGCGCGTCACGCCGTCGCTCAGCGCGCGTGTCACGGCGGTCAGGTCGGCGTCCTGCGGATACAACTCATTAGTCACAGTACACTCAGCCACCTCCCATCTGATCGATCTGCTAATGAAGCGTAAACAATAAAAGAAGATAAAATCACTCATGTGAACATTATAAAGTAGGCTCACTCACTATGTCATCCTCACATCACTGGTTTTGTTCTTTGTTGAGCAATAGATAGACATATGTGTGTGTATTTAAAGGGAAAGTGATCTATTTAAGATTTGAGTTCATTGCTTTTTCATCTAAAATTAAATCTGTTGATCTTTCGAGAATCTCTCTGTTCAATAATGCGAATATCATATTTTTTAATGTCAGAAATATAATGAAAAGAATAATTTACGTAGGTAACTTTGTGAAGGTCAACGTTAGGTAGGTGGATACGATCCAGAGAAGTAATTATGCAGTGAGAAAGAGATGGAAATTGATTCCACGAAGGAGTTTGTTTATGAAAGCTGTTTTGGCTAAGTATTGATTTCTCAGCTTTTGATATTGTTGCCGTGAATCTACGTAATTACAGAATTGTTGATTGTTTGCCCATAGTAACTAACTAAACGATACCCACACCATCTGCTAACTATTGATTTTCTTTAAGACATCCATAAAATTAGTAGAAGATCAATCAAAGTTAATTGGGAAAATATCCTTTGAGGAAGGATCACATATGAGCTAATCATCCCATTCACAATCATACTTGTATAGAGAAACACGAAAACCGAGCCTGGGCTATGTATAAGAATTAAATATTTATTTTTTCCGAAGATGTTTCTAGGTTACAACCAAAATTCTTTTTCCGTGGTCTTAGAAAACTTCAGAGCCAAAGCTCCAGTAATAAATTGTTTTCCAAAAAATGCACGTGTCGGATGTAGGTATAAGGACGTACGGAATCCAAATAAGACACCGATGTTCAAGAGAGCGTACCTACCTCAAGTACAGAATAAACCCAAAGGCTCGGCTCGGCTTAGGTATTCCTATTTTATTATTCACAAAAGGAGAAGGGTTAAAAAGGCGTTCCCAAAAACAAGTGAAGTGATTCAAAACATCATTTCTTTTTTTTGGGTATCTAGAAAAAATATAGGTATAGGGTCTTATGCAAAATCATAAGTATCAACTTGGTACTATCAATAACTTTTTCTGTGCTTCATTTTTAAGCCATCCATCCATCTTATGTTTAACCAACTTTATAACAAAGTCAACATTAACATTTTTTATTTAAAATCATGTAACCTATTTCAGTTGCTTTTTATTTAAATTTTGGGACGGTAGCTTGTTATAAATTCTTACACGACCTTTTGCGGACATAAAGCGATCCATAGAGGTGAAAATGAGGAACGGTATCAATATTTTGTGGGGTGTAAAACGGAATAAAGAAAGGTGGCGTAGGCAAGCCTACACACCTAGGTAGAGTTTAAGAATGTAATATTGAGGCGTCGCCCGCCGTCGACACAGACACACAAGTAAAGCTATAAATACGAAGAAATTAAGCGTAGTCACGTTTGTGGCACTTACAGCGCCTTTGGTGTACTTCTCGAGGCTGCGCAGGGCGTTTTCGAAGTAGTCTTCACCGTAAGCGCCTTTTTGTTCGTCGCTAAGTCTCTTCCACATGTCGCGCGCTTGTTCCAGAAGTTTCTCCTCGGAGAGCCACGCGCTGCCGGTGGTGTACTCGCCAGCCGCTACCACCACCTGCGAACCGAACCACTTACTGTCAGACTCAAATAATTCGTTTCATATTTGATTTTTTCCCACTAGTTTTACTGAATAGTTCTAAGGTAGAAACTAATGGGAATTTTTTCCCACTAGTTCTACGATAGTAGGCATAACATAATAGTAGAACTATTGGGATTCTCTATTCCCACTACTGGCATATTTAATCTTTGTCGAGACATTATCTATATTTAGAACTTAAACTTAGGTAGTAACTGATCAGAATTTATACGAAATATGGACCTATCGATCTGTACGACAGTGCCAATATAAAAGTTGTATCGGCATTATGCGGTGATGTGTCGATACACTGGCTTAGTAAACATACTTTAGGAAGTTTTGCGGCACTAATGGAAACTTTGCTTTACGGATTACGCTTGGAGAGGAAAGAAGAGAGAGTATTAGTGATGCGTAATTTCTAGACCCAAACTAATTTTGATTTTGTCTTTGATGGTTTTTATTAAATTCCTAATTTAAATAAATAAGTTCTTTGCGATTCTTAAGGATGAAGAAGTCACAAACTTGTCTAGCCAAGTGTCAATTAAAGCGATGCCTCCGGGAGAGGACCATTCAATCTACGACAAAATGAAAATAACCGTCTTTTGTTGCGTTACGGTTGTGTTCCGAATTTCAACGACACAATACGATTTTAGCATAAAAGTGTGAGTTACGGTCTCGGTCAAATACATTAATTTTAACGGTTTGTTTTACCAAATTTTCGTATATGTATGTTTGTACGTGCGTGTCAATTGGACACGCGTCGTGTTTTAATTGTTACCACATTGGCATCCGATCAATATTGGTTCGCTTGTGTCTACGTCTGACGGACATTCCGGTGGCGGTTACATTCAATATGTAGTCGGTGCGTACATGCGAAAGCGAACGTTATGTAATGTGAAGGTAATATCTGGAATAATCTGCGTCATATCATACGTTGATATCTCACATTCCGATCTGATCACAATGTCTTAAATTAAAAAAAGCAAGATAATAAATAAGTCTTTCGTGAAGAAAGAAAAGAATATTTATTTGGTGACATTCATCAGGTGCCTACTCTGTGTACAGAAATAACATAAAAAGATTTAAAAAAAAATACGCCAAATAGGGTCCTTTTTAGCTACGTTGCCAAATAGATACTGTCTGATATCGATCGGTAGACCTGAATGAACCTTGACATTTGACATTTAGTACAAAATATATTTTTTCACTTTTCATCATAAAACAAAGGACGTGTTGTACGAGTTGTGCACTAATACCGAGGCCTAGTACGAGCGAGGAGAAATTGCAGACGGGCGTCTCCTTCTGCGAAGTTGTTAAGTTTTTTAGGAGGAACCGGCCGCAAGCATTAGGGAACGGAATTAATCACGACCCGCCACTGGGACCTCGACAATGTTTCCCCGCTACGTTAGGCGTGGGTTTGCAGACGACGAGCAATAGGTATCTCGTCGTTTGGCCGTCCAGTAATTGTCCGGATCGAACCAAGTGCAGCCTACTGAGACCGTGGGTTGGCTTCTGAAAAGGGTTTCCTAAGTCCTGGAACGCAAGGCAAATAAGGAACATAGGTATGATTTGAGTCAGTAAAAGTCTTAAACGAGTATACGTTTTCGTTCCGCCCTAGAGCGCGAGCGCGAACTCCTTGAAAAATTTCAGATCTTAAAAAACGTTGTACAAGTACAATACTTTCAAAATGAATACAAAGTATTGATAACAATTAACGACATCGTTAACCTTCGAAAAGCCATTCAAATAAGTTAAGTAGAAGGAAACTTATTCTATTATAAAATTGGTTTGGATATTTGCTCACGCGAAATGACGATAAACCAATTATTTACTCACTGAACATTAATTACCGCGATATTTCGTTTACTCTTGACGGAGAGTGGGTGTGTTCGGTAATTGACTCCCTGATATTCCCTCTTGTATACGTCTTAATGATATATATGTTACTATTTGTAATAAAACTAAAACTCGGATAGCTACGTCATACATTTTCTATGTACTATAGTCTAGTACATCTTTAAAATATCTTCCAACGGTGAATCAGTAGTCATGGAAATAAAAATATTGCATTTGACGTCAAGAGCAGGTTTATTTGGTGCGTCAAAGATTCATGAATTTATTTAGGTATAGATATTAACAGAAGAACCGTCTGTTGCCAAAATTAAATAAATATTTGAGAAAAAGTATTATTGCAATGCTCATTTATCTTATAAACATTTGCTAGTGGGATCAACTATAACAGGTGGTGAATGAGATGTTTAAATTTAAGTAGGCTAGCGACCTGCCTCGGTTCAGCATGGAAATTTTAAAAAATTCTTTACTGTTATGCATCTATAATTTTAGACTTACACTTTCCTCATGAATCACTCTGTCTATCGATGAATACCGCTTGAAAATTCGTTCGGCAGTTTTAGGTTTATTGTAAAGACATGCAGATAGACTAATGCAGTGGGGGTAACTTTTTGTTTTATGATATGTATTTAAGGTGGATATATCACAGTCCACCAGTTATGTAAGGTACAAATCCCATGTAGGTAATATGAAGCGCTCCTATTTGTATTAATCAGGCGCTAATCCAGGCAACGAGGTCTAAGGGAAAGGCTACAGAGTAACTTAGAAAAACCTTTTAACACAATAATAAGTAGAAATAAAATTTGTAGGAAACAAATATAAACGATTTCACACCAATAAAAACAAAGATAGATGACTGCTCTAAGAATACTTGAAAACTAGAAATACAGAGCTACACTAAGTAATTTTAGTTAAGTATACTTAGCCGTAATAAACAAAATAATGGTAGGTAATTTGGTTTGTTTTGTGTAATTGCTACTTTTTATTTTACAGTTTCGCCGTTCCGCCGTCTGAACAAAATGGAACACAGCTGTAGACCAAAGTATTACTCTGGTATAGTTCTAGTAGTCCAGTATTAGTCCTATGTTATTGGGCAGACTGTGTACAGGTGGTCGGTTTAGGAACATAGGTTTCATACAGGTGTATCGCAGACCTCAAGGCTCAATGAATAATTCAAAGCAGTTTGATTAGGTTCACCTTGCATCGTAAAGGGTAACGAGCACTAAGCTAATTTAAGTGAGGTTCCAACTAATCTCAAATTATACCACCTCGTTTATGACAGTTAAAATATTAAAGGACCGTCTTGTAGTCTAGAGCAGAGACACCAAGAGCAGATACAATATTTGCCACCCTATACAATAGCGGGTTATGAGAGAACAAATGTTTCAGTGCAGGGTGGCTGCTAACTCCAATGTACGAGTATGTTTATCAGACTGCACTACGAAAAGTAGAGTAAAGAGTTTAACAACCTGTACGGGTAACGGAAATGCGAGATTATATATTAAAACGTTTTTGCCCGAGAAAATGGACTACTTTCTTCATGAGAGAGTAGATTCCATTTTTTCCATTCCGTAAAGAAAACCAAAGTTCTAATTGTGATTCGTCATCAGCCTTTTAATGTTCCCACTGCTGAGACCCAGGTTTCCTGTCTAGGAAAGGGAATGCGCTGAGGAGAGGGCGGACCCAGAACGGAATGGTGGATGTGAATTTTTAATTCTAGAACAGTTTCCTCACGATGTTTTCCTTCATCGTTTTGAGAGCAGTGATGTTTAAATAAATTACACAAAGTATTGCGCCTGGCTGGGTTTGAACCCGCAACATACAACTCGTAAGTCGGGGCCGTTACCATTAGGTCACCACAGCTCACCAAATAATTGTGACTACCTGGTGATAACTTTGTATGAAAAGTTGTTTTTTTTTTCTATGGGTAGATGCAGTATTTAAAATATGGCCACCCCTTTTTATTATTACCCTACCTATGTTAGGTATGTATGTTTACTCCTTTGTTGTGCTGTAGAGATACTGTAATCATCGAACACTTGAGCTGAATTTGATGATTCGTTCGTCAATCGATTCGCCTAAATCACCAATTCACCAAAGATATGATAGTAACTTCAATATGGCAGCAACTTGACGTCATAATAGTGAAAAAAAAAATTGAAAGTCTTTAAAAATCGTTTTTAGCTTCTACAACAGGGTTTTTAATTTTTATTATCCATTTAAAATCGCGATTTGACGATTTACAGTTGGCCAGCCTCTCAATTTTTTTGTAATATTACTTACGACTGGGTATCATTGTACCCTAAAACTTTTTGTTAGCCCCAATCGATCTCGACTGCCGCCCCTCATTTTTGCCGCTCTAGGCATTTGCACAGCTCACTCCTTTCTAGATTGGGCCGTGGTTTTGAGTTCCGACCTTTTGACATATAAACGTATTTAAGATATATTGAATGGTTTCGCGTTACAAATTACAGTAAATTGCCTTGTAGATAATATAATTAGTCGCTCGGTCAGACATTGATTGAATAGAGCACATAAAAAAAAGCTTTAATAGTACAAAGAATAGTTTCTAGGGCGACATTTTTTTTTAAAGGATTTCCTTCGTGCCCCTTGTGATTAATCAAAACCTCTTTCTGAGAAAATTGTTTTATATTCTAGGCACGGGATTTGCGTACAATCTCCAGGTTGCGCGACATCTATCTATTATATAGACTAGGCTGCTATTAGTTCTAAATTATCAACTATGCTCGAGTTTCGTAGACGTCAGAGGTAAAACAGATTAGTAACTAGGTGAAGTAGGTGATAGTGAGCGTCAAATGTATTCTGGTTGGCTTTGTGTTTACAGTCGCCTTTAGCCGTTGGCTTTGTTTGACAGATTCAATGTTTGTCGAACATTAAGGTTAACATGACCACAACGTTTTGGCACCTACAGACTGACTGCTGAATGGGTACGTACTACTCGCTCGTATGACGTGATATCATGGTGAGCGCACAGATATAACAGCATATAGTCTTTTGCAGCTGGAAATAGTTATGTAAACGTTGTGTTAAGGCGGCTACTGTAAATAGACGTGAGTTCGGAGGGAGGACGGATTTATGAAATATTTCCAAAAGCAATCTTTCCCTAAAAGCTTCTCTAAAAATAACACGTCTGAAATAATCATAATTAATTCAGATGTGTTATTTTTAGAGGAGTTATTGCATGTTTCACAAGCTTCTGCCAGCCTATGAAAAGAAAGTAGCGGTCTGACATAGGCTGCTACTTTAGTAGCATTGAGTTGCTAAAAGAATTTTTAAAACCGTTCAATAAATATAACCCTCTACATTAAGATTGAAACTTTTACCACTTTATAAGTTACTAGCTTTCTGTCAGCGGCTTCACCCGCGTGAAAACAGATTTTTGCACAAACTTCGGACACGCGTTTCATCCCTTTAGAGGGTGAATTTTGGAAAATCCTTTCTTAGTGTTCGCTTACGTCATAAAAGGAAGCCTTATGCAAAATTTCACGCTCCTAGTCCCAGGAGTTTCGGCTGTGCATTGATATGTCAGTCAGTCAGCATCTACTTTTATATATAGATTTTACTGTAGTAGATTATTAGCGCATTAGCTTCTGCTTGAAGTAGTGTAACTGGTTCACACTAGAGTAGCGTAGTGCGATCTGAGTCAGTTAGTACCTATCTATTAGTAAATAATACATTACTGGTTAACTAAGTTGTGGTTGATTAAAGTCCTGTCAGCACTTTGGCGTAATTGAAAAGTTTTTTATGACGATGATGGATGTGAATTAAGCAAATCTGGAATTTGGAATTTTATGTGAGTATAAAGTTATTTTGGTACGAATCACAAGGCTAGCCGACCTCAACACAGTTGCTGAAAAGCCAATAAGCTGGGCACTATATTTGTATTACTGTATAGAGTACATTCATTTATACATTCATTCTACCACCTTCCTGGATAAGGCATTCAGTGTCCAGGCCACTCGCCTATAGAATGCGTTGACTATGACAATAAAACGTGCGCAATCACTGCGTTTAAAAGGCTTGTGAAGGAGCATTATTTGACATTGTGATCTTGTCTTCGTTTTATCACTTATTCTCTTGCCTGTATATATTTTGTATGTATGTTATATATTATTATTTTTTTTGTATTTAGTTCTTATATATGATTTTTGTTTACTTTTGTATTTGCACTAAGTGCAATCCCATTTTGTGTCCTGGCTATTCTATCTATACAGGGTTGTCTGGAAGAAATCGCCGAGTGCGATAAGGCCGCCAATTGTATGTTTATTATAAGTTTTTATTATAGGTATTTTAGTCTTGGTGTACAAGAAAGCGTATAATAAATAAAGAAATACATTGTTCACACTTGAGTCTCTTTTTATTTGGGTTTCTCTTTCTCTCGTTGTGCCTGGCCTGGCCAACAAAGTCCACCTCTAGGTGCCCAGAAGTAATGAAACTTGCTGGAAACCTCATGATTTTCACAGAGTTATCTCACTGTTTCGAGGATTTGTGTGGGTTGAGAGGCCAAGGCCTCTTTCCGAGACCACATCCAACATGATGTGGGCGGCATATAAAGTAACCTCAGCAATGTGAGCTGTCTCGTTGATTTGTTGTGAGAGCTGTGTAGATGATGATGTCGGTGAAACAAACAAACCTATTTTATAGGTACGTACTGACCTGGGTCTTTGTCGACTTCGCAGCCCAGTAACAATAAAACTTATATTAAAAAAAAAACAAAGTAACTTTTTAGGAGTATTTTTTTTGCCAGGTCCTTTTAAAAAAGCTTTAATATTTTCAAGAATAAAACTAGAAGAAAACTAGAATTCCTAATAGGTTACTTAATCTCAAAATGAAAACGGAAGTATATAAGCGAAGTTGTTACTCTATGTGCATTGAAATCTATAACAAGATTCCAGACAGATTAATAAGGAACGTCCAATGGTCCGCTTCAAAAGGGCTTTACACAGGTGGCTAATTGAGAATCCTTTTTTTACTATACAAGAATTATTCTTCGAGGTCAAATTTAACTATGATAATTAATTTTATCTGTAATCTTTTTAATAAAAATTTGCATGTCATGATATAATAATTAAATATGTTAAGCTACTTTATAACCATTGTAAATAAAATAAAAAAAAAGTAAGAACTTTATTACTATATTTATTTGCAAATAAATCTTTGACCTTGACTTTGAATGTCAATATATATGTTTTATTATGATTTAATTGATTCCAATGGACTGATGAATTTTCTAAAATCAGTTGTTTTAATTTTATGTTATTAATTACCAAATTATTTTAATTGTTTAATGAATAAATAAGTGCAACTTCGCATTAAGATAGAAAAAAAACAAGTGGTTCATTAAAAACTTACGCAATCAACGCCTCGTGGTTTGAGCTCACGCCGGAGACAGGCGGCGAGCGCGTCGAGCGCGGCCAGAGACGCTGCGTGCACGCCGCGTACCGGCGCCGCGACGTGCGTGAGGATGGACGACGCCAGCACCACGCGCCCGCGCGCGCGCCGTACCAGCGGCAGCATCACCTGCACCAGGCGCGCCGGCCCTGCAAAACACCACATATCACAATACTCGTAGGGAACCTGCAGAAGAGTCGAAGCCAATTAGGGCCAAGGGTTTGTGTCTGAAAGGAAGGCTCTGGCCCTGGTATGTATCCAATGGCGATGTAGGAACGGGGTAGGTTGTTTAGTCAGTAAGAGTCTGACACTTGTTTCCCGCTCCGCCCAAGAGCGGGACCGTCATTGGATGATTTTTACCTACCATAAAAACAAAAAAAACATATCACAGTACTCGGCGTATAAGTTGAACTAAAATGGGGAAGTAACAGATTTTCGGGCCTCAATTGAAGCAGGGTATGTGTAACCATAGCAACGATGGTCATTTTGGGTTCAACTTATTTGCCACGTATACTTTCGATAATGTGTTGTGACCAGAAATACAGCGGGCTTGACTAAGTTGATATTATTTTCCTAGTATTATGTCATACGGTATCTTACTATGGGGACGGGCTGCAGACATCGAATCAATTTTTATACTACAGAAAAGAGCAATTAGAGCCATTTATAATCTCCGGCGGTGCGATTCTCTAAGGGAACTGTTTAAAAATATTAATATTATGACGATGGCTTGTCAATATATCTATGAAAACATTATGTATGTTAGAAAAAATCTTCATCTTTTTAGCAAAAGAGGCGATAGACATAATTATGTTACAAGAAATAGGGATCAGTTAGTTCAACCAGGATTTAGATTGGCTAAAGTGGCCTCTTCTTTCATGGGGTACTGTTTAAAATGCTATAATAAAATACCTCCCCACATATTGGAACTCAATGAAACGAAATTTAAATCTTGTATTAAACGCACACTATGCAGGCAGGCATATTATAAATTGGATGATTATATTCTAGATAAAAATGCTTGGCTTAATGCTGGTCCAGCTCCACTACCACCAGGGCGTAATAATTGATTGGCTTTGAAATATATATATATATTTTTTTTTTATGTTTTCAAAGTGGGTAATTTTTCTTTATTTTAGAATTGTATAATGTAGAAGCATTTTTTTTTTTTCAAAGTTTGTAAATGTGCGTACCATGGAACAACTTATGGTTTTAGGTTACTATAGAACTTGTTTGATTTGACGTGAATGAGCTCGGCAGCTGAGAGTTTGTCATGCTCACTCAAATGTCTCACTGATGGTGGCGCGTATGTTGGATTATTTGGTTCCCTATAATATGGTTGAGCTGAGTGGTGCTGATATGTGCGTCATGTCCGTGAACGGGCGCTGTCAATTGAGATTGGTCATCTCTTAGCTGTCAGAGGTTTATTTTAATATCTATATTTAGCATAGTTTGTGTTTATTATTATTATTTACATTGTTCTCACATACTAGTATCAACAAGAAACATGTAACCGAGATATTTGTAATACTTACCATAATTGAAAAGAGTGTCCATGGAGTTTCTTGCACATTCTTCTCCATAGAGATCTACGCTTTGGAATGTGCAATTAGCATCATATTTTTTAGGACAGACTGACTTGACGTTTCAAAAGTGCCTGTAAATGGTTTATTTGGAATAAAATGATTTTGACTTTGACTTGACTTTGACTTTGATAATTAATCTGCACTCGGTAACGCTAATAGAAAATTAATCGAATGTATGGGAATACATCATGTCGTTTGAACAAACGAATAGAAAATTCGTAGCCAAGTTCAAATTATTCAAAATGATAATTTGAAATATAATTTTTTCTACAATGTTCATAGCCTGTATTTTGATGGTACCTACAAATGGTAGCCAAGTTACATTTTTTTTGTAGAACGACCTATCAACTGAGGCGCGTCAACATGGCAAGCAATTTACCGTTTTCTAAAATCGCTTAGGCGCCGAGGCGCTAGCGTTTGTGGAGAGAAAAACTCGTTTACACGACTCTGTGTCTTATCGAGAAAAACAACGGAGTTCTGAGATAACAAACATGAAAAAAAATTATAACCAAACCTCCCTTTTTTATAGTCATGCCGCCTTAATTCCAAAACACGATCTAAAATAGTTCCGAGACTATTACTAAACCTAGTAATCGTAATAGGCTATTACTAGGTTTCATGAATATTGTCAGAAACTCACACCCGGCTTGCATGTATGATAACAAACGAATCAAGGGAATATTAAAAGATCTAAGCAGATGGCATTTAGTACCATCTGTCTTCCCTGTGTGGCAAATAATATGCATACTCATTGTATGCGTTTTTAACCATATTGCCTCTCTAATACCGGTATTCGAAAAATTAAAAAACTTCAAAACATTACTACTTAATACAAGTTACGCCTTTACACAAAATTCACGTTCTTATTCGAACGTGGAGTTGTGGACACTAGTTCTATATAGGTACAATATCTACCTATGACTTCGTGACTTGACTTCCAGCAGAGACCTTACACTTATTCTGAATAAAATATAGACTACTTACATATATTTTATTTGTATATTTATCTATATCAGCCCAGGAACTATCTATACGCAAACCACGTCGATCCTTAGTGGACCATGTTTAAAAATATAACAGCTATATGACATTTTGATTCGGCCTAACAGTAACTAATGTGGTCAGGTGTGTTAATGGAAAATAGACCACACTACTTTGACTGTTACTAATTCTTTATATTAAGATTTATCATCATCGTCATCATTTCAGCCGAAAGACGCCCACTGTTGGACAATTAGTTAATTTATCAGTGCTGTAAGTTTTGTATTAGGGGCAAATAATAATAATAATAATATCATTTATTTATAGTTACAGAGTACAAACAAGATTCAAATATCACAATCACAACCTCACAAAGTATATGTTATGTGTGTGTGTTATGTATGTATATGGTACGTTTTGGAGCTTAATTAACTAACTGACTGAATTAATAACAAGAGCTATTATCGCCCTTTTAATCGTCTATCCAAATAAGATAATTTCAAAGAAAACTCTCCAACAAAACTCAGATAAAAATGACCAGAGATTGCGAGAAACAAATATCGCGCTCGAGTCGGCTATTAATCAAAGGGTATTTTTAGAAATATCTTATCCCTTCTAACATTTTATCTGTGTTGACACCTGCCTCGCATTATTATCACTAAAAGACCGTTAGAAATCCGAAGATGCCTAGACATTTTTGCTAATTAGCACACCACTAAGAATAAATTCCGAGACTTAATTAACTCCGGGGGAACGTGTAATTTTTTGCTACGTAAAATTAAATCTTCCTTTTTCCTCTCCGATATTAAGTTTTCCATTATGATGTTAATATTCTTTTTGAATTACGGTAGCATTTTAAAAGTGAAATTGGTTTGTTACTAAAATCGTTGACGCAAGAAATCTTTTTGTACTTAGAGAGTTACATTTAAACTTATATTATAAAAAGTTTGTTTATTTATTTGTAAACGGTTATCTCAGAAAGTACTGAAGTCTTTGCCAATCTGATAATTTAAAATGGTTAACGCTGGTAGAAAACTCATCTAATGTTTGGGAATGACTTTATCTTAAACGTTAAGTTTAGAATGAAATGCAGGTATTGTTTCTACAATGTTCATCGTGACATCCTGTAGTTTTATGGTATAAATGGTAGCCAAGTATAATTTTTGTAGAACAAGTGGTGGACTAATGCGCGTCAACATGACTACCAATTCATAGTTTTCTAAAATCGTTTTCTCACCAAGTCGCTACCTTTTGGAGAAAGAGATTCGAAACCTCCTACATCTGCTGGTCCGATTGTTAAATTTTTTTATCGATAGAAAGCTTCTTTATTCCTGAGTGACGTAGGCTAAATTTGATGAACGTGGCTGAGCCGCGGGCAAAATCTAATCAAGAATATAATAAGACGCTTTTTAAAAGTAAGATTTCTATAAGTATGTAAAGATATTGTCGAAATGCCTCGATAAAATATCGTCTGGAATACTTAGCTTATATTATATTGTGAATTAGGTATATTTGTTTAGAAATATAATTCACAATATGTTCCAAATAAATCAAAGTATTCTTTATGTACGTATATAAATCAGACCAAACTCAGTTTCTATTTAGAGACTACCAACGCCATCTAGCGACATTTTTACAAACCACCAAGTCTTTAGACCGGCGTAGCACTGCATACTACTCACCGAGCAAGTTCACGTCCATCGCCCGCTTGATCACGGAGAACGGCACCCACTCTAGTTCGCCGAGCGCGCACCACGACTCGCAGTTGACGATGGCCCACAGCCCTTGCGCGCCCTCTGGTAGGTGGTCCACAATGTACAACGAAGCTGACAGAATCTAAAAAAACAACTCCTTGTTAACCAAACACGAAACGTTACGTTACGCGGACTCACCGCTAGATCTCGCATACTTGCTCATAAATAAATAGGTACTGTGTGAAAATGGAACACGTCAAACTGTTTTTCTTTTTACAAATTGTTGAAGATTTATGTTGGGACGAATACATTTTAAAAATACTTTGCAAACATTCATGTAGGTATATTGAGGTAAAGTTGTAGAGACCGATTAGTCTTGGATATTTGTTTTGATATATTTGTACCTATTGGTAATGTTATATTACAGGTAGATACTATCGAAATCTATATAATTTACTTATAATAAATAAAAATCAATGTACATGTTTGTTTGTAGTGTGGGTACTTTATACTTGCCTAAACCGTTTATCAAATTGTGATAAGACTTTGGTAGTATGTCCTGAAGACGCCCGCAATGGTTGGAAATCAGATTTATTTTTTTACCGCTTTATCACAGCAAAAAACACAATTACTAGTTTTACTGTTGATACATTAATTATTTTTCTACATAAGTTTATTGAAAAACGTTGTAATGATACACTTGAGTATTGATGATTACCACTAGAACGGCATTTAGGACCGAACCGAAGGCAGCTATTAAAAGAATCGTAGACGGACCTAATATATTTATATCTTAATGTATTATTATGACATGTTTATTCAGGCTCAGTGTAATACACATCTTAAATATTGAAGTAGCATATAACATTAGGCCCTTAACTGTCCTAAAATATGTAATTGGAGTTTTATAAACAGGCCACTTTAAAAGGTTTAAACAACTTTTCAATCTGTACGTTAATAAGCTGTTCATTTAAATCGGTAGATGGAATCGGTAGTAAACGGACTGGTTGTTGGATTGATAGCATCTGCGTAAACAACCTTAGTTACGCTGATGACATGGTGCTATTGAGTACAACTACTGTCTCCATAAAAAAGCGTCTGAATTCTGATAGAGAAATGCTGCAAGTCACGTTCTTATGTATGATTGTAAGAGAAAGCCTTTTCTCTCCATTGGCATACTGACGATGTTACTTGACATGTGGGTGATGGTCCTATGATGAACCACGTCATGCAGGTGTTGGTTAGGCAGGAGTGTTGGTTTTATTTTCTTACTAACATAGTTTTTTAAGTCTTTTTGTAACTATACCAACAAATATGGCCCTAAAGTTTTCTGAGTAAATAAAAACTAAATTAAATAAGTTCAAATGAATTTTATATTCCTTTGTAGAAATGATATTTGCATTTATTATGTGAGTTACAAAACTAATATTGCTATGTACCTGTAGAGCGCCTTTAAATTAATCGCGCGACATTTATTTATATGAAAAAAACAAAGCAACGCCCTTAAAGTGCCAAATACGTTAATATGCTCATTAACTAGGTAATCTGCAAATTAGCGGGTACAATCCGTTAAAGTGTGAAATTTCTCTTTACTTCAGGGCGGTAATAACAAAAAAAATCTGATCTCTTATCCGTGTCGGCGTGCTGTAAAATTAACATGTCTTCAAAATTTAGATATTATTAGAGATTTAATTTAATTAATTAAATAATTATAAAGAATTAGCATGTTTCAGTCAAAAAAACAACCTGTTTTATAACTTGACCGTATGTTTGACTGTTAGTCCGCTGATCACTCAGGAAGTCTGTAGATTATTTAGTTAATATAAGAACTAAGAGCATTTTTTTAGTATTTTAACGGACTCAATCAGATAATCTGATCAATCAGTTAGAGTTCTGCTGTAATAATATTTATTCCTAAAAAAGTTGATTTGTCAATTAAATTTGATCATCAAGTAATGTAAAAACTGTAACCTAAATATTAATTTCAAGAATTTCTCGGAATTCTAGAATATCAATCATCAAATAATCTTCTTCATATTATTTGAGAAACTCATCGGTGGTTGTGAGTACTTATTTAGGTTAGTTACCTCAAAATATTATTAGTTTAGTAACAATTTCAGTTCGTGAAGTACAGCTATTATAATATATTACTCTCGATGACTTGGGTAAGGCCAATAGAGGCCCTCTGTTTCTGTCCGCGGGAAATTTAAAGTAATCAAGGGGATAATAATAATTATTCTAATCTAAGATGTCCGAGTAGGGTTTTTTTTTAGGTGGGATATCATCCAATGACTTATCCAGCTCTATATATATATCTTATACACTCCTAAGTTCATTCTTTACCTTCGTTCCTGGACCCTGAGGTTCATTTTCTTTTACCTACCCCATGACCCCAGCAAGCTTCGACCCTGCTGGGCCGCTACGGTCTGCTGATATCTCTTTGAATCGCATTTGGTACACTACACTCCATCGAAGAGTCGGGATCGACCTGGACGGTTAATGGGATGGCGAGCTACCCATTGCTCGCAGTCCGCCATCCTGCGGGCATGGGGCCTTTCCCTCGCGCATGCCGCTGCTTCCTTTGTCAGCATTAAGAGGAAGGTGACCGACTGCCTTTCCTCCTCGTTTTGGACCATTCAGAATTTCTTGCTGGAACCGTCGCCGCCCCCACGAGGATACGGTTTCTGTCCATGCGGTGGTCAATACTACCGGGTTCTCCCAGCGGTCCATACAATGGTGACAACCAGGTGATTCTTCCGTAGGAATCCGGCGCAGGAACTTATCAACATACCATATCCGGTGAGGACCTGCGTCATGCAGAAGGTGAGGACGTTGTAACGTCTTTCTACTCACTCCAGCCCGAGTGAAGCTACCTTAAAATTCCGAGATCTCTTTGCCCGCTCTTGGACTGATTTTTCTAATTCATTCGGTATACTTGCTAATATGTTCTTATTATGTGTTTGTGTACTTGGCTTATGATTATTAGATAAATTAAAATCATGACTTAAAATTGTATGAACCTCTAAAAAATTTCTCGTTATGTTAACCTTTGCTTTTGCCAAAGTTTTATTACAGCAGGTAAGTAGATAGGTACTATAAAATGTTATACGAAAATGTAATGCTAATCTATATTATGATTTAAAAAGGAGCCAAGAAGAGGATTCCCGAACACAAGACCTAATAGAAAAAGAAATAATAATGAAAGAAATAAATGCACAACGTATTTCTAAAAGGCATATTTTACCTTAAACATACAGTTTATTTAACCTTATAATTTGTAAAAGGCACATTGTACCTTAGACATGTTATTTTGTTTGATCTTATATTTCCAAAATACATCCAAAAAGACACCGATTTAATATTCTAGATGTGAAGTTGACACATAAGTTTTAAAAATGTACTAATTTCTGATTTACAAAGTAAGCCTTAGTTATATTAAGTAAGTGAGTCTTAAAAATTCACGATTCACATTATGATTATGAAAACTTTTATCACATAGGCGCAAACAGTATCTCCCGATAGTAAATTGCAAGTTTGTTTCACTCCAGAATTTGGGCAATTAATCTTATCAAAAGTTGGGAACGTTCTGCGAATCGTAAATATATTTGGAAGTCGTGCGTTATCAGCCGTCGACGGAGCGGAATATACAAAGGAAGGAAAAAGGGACTTTTAAGTAATGTGCACAAATTAGGCGAATTTGTAGACGATTAGAACAGTACATCGTTTTTAAGGTTGTAAAACGTAGGCGGTCGGCTCCGACCTCGTGATTGTAACATTTTCTTTTTCGTTGCTAACCTGAATTAATTTCGAGTCGAGTAGGTACCTACATCCTCAAATTGGGGTTTGCTAGGAGCGGTACACGTACAAAATTAATTTACAAAGACTTTAGCTATGTACTTGTATACTAGCGGCTTAGTCTATGAGCCTAGAATGGATATTATATAAGGAGACTTTGCCGAGATATTCAAGATTACATTAATGATACTTATTTACATATAATAGGATTTGCGGATTTAACAAACAACCTTAAAAATTAATCTAGTTTAATTAACTGTTTTGTGTGGGAGTTTACTTGGTTTTCCTTTTCAATTTGAAAATGTTTGGTAAGTAAGTTGGTTTTGCTTAACTTCTAACAATGTGTTTGTAGATTGGTGGCTATAAATAAATAGGTATAGAAATTAATTTACATACTACGATTAGGTAAACGTATTATGGAATAAATACTACGTTAGTAAATATTCATAAATTATAATTCAACGAGTTTATGTAGGTTACATAGATAGATAATAAATTGATTTACCTGAGTTTCCGACGTGATGTCGAGTTGGAGAGTGTGTAATCGTCCGGAGCAGTCTTCTTTGAGCATGTCGGCGTCGATGTTGCCAGCTTTACTCTGGAAGCCAGCGAACACGTGGTAGCCGATGTCGTCCAGACGCCGAGCGAGAGCGTTGCCCAGCACATTGTCACAGCCTGTCACGAGGACTGCTTTTCCTGCAGCGGTCACCTGTTAAGCAATCAGTCAATGAATAAACCAGTATACTCAATGAGGTCAATGAAACGTATCATTCGTTCGAAACAGAACTAACAAAAATAAACCTAAGGTCACGGAATAAGCTACCCTCGCTTTTCATTTACACTTCGGGCTTATCAAAAATCCCTGAACCCTTTCAATCATGCCAGTATTGTTTCTGTGCCTAACATAATTATATCTCATTAGGGTACGAACGTTTTGCTATATCAGATATAATGGGCGGGCGACGAAATTAAGTTTTCGTCGAAAATAGATGGCGACAGCTTGATTGATGTCCGTTATAATAACAGCTGAGTGAATATTTTATTCAAGCATTTGTTAGTACGTACCTATGCGTGACGCAGTGACGTTCGAGGTTAACTATTTCAGGGTTGCCTGATCGTTAATTCTTAATCTTGTAGTCCTCTCACTGGTCGAAGTCACGCACCAATCACATATCGTGTTTGCATACGTACATTTTGTAATGATTTTTCCGATTCGTTTCATGCATCATTTCTCTTCCGGTTTGCACTAGAACGTAGAAAAGTAGAGCGCGTCTTTATGAGCAGGGCTACGTGCTACTTGTGAAATAGTAAAATACGACCCGTATATGCGCTGATGTTGACGTGTAAAGGCAGGCCTTCCTGAATGCACGTATATTTTATTTCATCCATAACTCACCGTTGAGATGTTTTGATAAAAAAATATGTTAACAACTGTTTACTTATGCAGAATATAACGCCAAACTAATAACATCAAAATAGTAAAAAAAATATCAGATATTGTTTTACAAGCGGCGCTGTTTTATTTCATTCATAGTTTACAAAACCGAAAGTTCAAATGTAGATTCCCTCATAAAAATATTTGGAGTTAGTAAGAAAACACCATGAATATTTTATTTAGTAGTGTCTATTCAGTAAAAACACGACCATTAACCTATTTTAAATCGGACTTTCGAATGGATTGATGACGCAAGGACGGAGGCTGGCACAATGGTACAATTGTTGCAATCTCCTTAGCAATTTATAATGCGACACATTCGCACTGACATTTTAAGGGTAATATTACACAATATCTTACACAATATTTATTTTATAAGGTGAAGATGCACTATAATGACATGAGCAAGCTTTTTTGTATAGTTTTCGTAGAATGACGACCATAATAATTTATAGACTACAGTTGCGGTAACTAATCTATTTTTTAATTAGTCGTTAAAGTTTAATTATAACAAATGCTATAAGGCATGGTACAAAGTGTTTATGACTAAAACTTGAATTATTTCGTTAATTTTCTGCTCTGAGACAACGACTTACAGCGGCTCGGCAACAAATCAAAATTATCTAACTTGTTCGCGTGCAATCTCGTTACAAATTCCATGAAATCCAGCCATTAATTTTTCATTTTCAAGCAAATATCCAGTTACCGATAGACGCGGGGTGGAAAGCGTTATCTATTTCGGAGTTTCTGTGATTCATATTAGTTTTTCTATTTTTCATCGGAGCATGCATCTCCTCAGTTACACAGAAATGTGTTTTATGTTCGTGTAGTTCAACGTTTCAATTACAAATGTCCTCATTGTTGAATTGTTCGGTTGGCTGTTATTCCTCCAAAAATTGAGTTATTGTATCCTCCCCCAGAGAGGCTGTGACCTGATTCGATATGCTCTGCTCGGCTCAGGTAATCTCCTAGATGTTTATTCGTAAAAAAAACGAAGCAAAGGCGTATTCCCTCGAGTCGTAGATACCACATTACTTCCCACATTTTGTGTATTATTGATTTCTTACAATCTCGACGAGACGTCTTATGGTTGTCCTCTCTTACATTCACATTAAGGGTATCAAGAGATCAATATAATGATAATGTTTGTCAAAGTGAAAACTTTAAAGTGCTTAGCACGGTAGAAGGATTTAAGCGAATTTTTTTTTCTATAAGGCAAAAATGACCGCGATCTTACCTTGCCGGAGAACTTGCTAAATATATAGTTTTAGCTGTGGAATACTACATAATGAAAAATAAAATAATTTCATCATTATCAAAATAATTCCAGAAGTGTTTCTGACATCGATTTCCAAAATTACAGTTATATTGCATTTTTTAGTTGGCTTTTTGAAGTTGGTTGTATTTTTTTTTTTGTACAAAACATTCTAAACTCCTACGTTAGGTTTTCTCGACTTTAAAACAATTATTCAATGAAAGTGCCTTTCAGCTTAACCTTTCGGTTAAGCTTCATATTTTTCTAATTATGAACGACTAGATACAGAACACCCGAATATCATATTATACTGTAAAAATAATGTAATTGCTACATTTTAGGCAGTGAAAACATTTCATTCATACCAAAAAGCAAAATTTTACGATTCTTTATTTTTATTATTAATATCAAACGAATTTAAATATACTGATGTCCTTTTAAGAAATTGACATGTCATGTGAAGAGGAGATATGTCATCCAAAAGAGTTTACATGCAGAAATATCGACAGGGAGAGGCAGAGCGAGACGGAGGCTAAAGCAAAGATGGGTGGATTGTGTGAGAAATGATACGAAAGAAAAGGGAGTTAGTGATAGTGTGATACGTCGACCCCAAATAATATAGGAGGGTAGAAGATGAAGAAATATCAAGACATTCACATACACATGATCTTCTGATATTATCTGTATGAGATGCATACAAATACTTTCAAACTCAAAACTTACTACTCTAGGGATAGTATCTGTTAGAATTTTATATGAAAGATCTATTCAGTTTGAGGGAGAATGCAACTTTATAATAAGTTACGTATAGAAACAAATAAGAAAATCTCCATCAATGAACATCTTTAAAAATAGAAAGTTGTATTTGCCAACCAACAACACACCTACGGTATGCACTCGGTAGATCGAACGTTAAATGATAAGTTTTATGTTAACTTTCTCATATTTATGTTTAGCAATCAATTTCTTTAAACCGAGACAGTGTTTAAGATGTAAAAGCCTATCCCGGCCTATCTAATTCTAGACAATAGGCACCAATTTTTACTAAGTTCAAATTGTTTTAAGATTCATTCCATACTTACAGTCGTAAGAAACAATACACATAAACTATCCGTTTAAGTAGATTCGTATGAAACCGATTTGCTAGTCTGGCCACGTTTGGGCGAGGTACAGTCAAAATACAAGAGCGAGCTACCTCTAAATGAAGATATTTTAGTTCAGATCCAAGAAGGATCTAAACTCACCGTATTTAGCAACTTATTATTTCACTGTCAACTGCCTCTTTGGTCATCAAAGAAAATTAATCAATGCAAACCTCAGATGAATATTCATAACGATGGATACTTGCTTAGTAATCACGGATTCGACAGTAAAACTAAATTGTATTACAGTTATTGGTTCTCTGAACATCCCATTTCCTCTTATCTAAATGATAATAGTTTGAGGTTGCGGTTCTTCTAGAGATGAGCGAGGTAGCTAAGCGTTCAAGCTAAGCTACAAAGTTGTTCTAATGGAGCTAAGCTGTGTAGCTATGCTTAAAAGAACTTTGTATCGTTAAACCTTGTTTGGCTCGAGCTACTTTTGAATTGAAAATCGAGCAATCCTATTAGTTGAAATCGGACACATTTCTAGTGGAACCGTAGCCTAAGCCTACTTGGGCATGAAAGGAAATGTTGAAAATTTACGTATTTAAGTACATTTGCGTTCGAGTTGTAATCAATTTGTTTTGGACAAACCTGGAGTTCAACATCTCTGTAGTTTCTATTAGATAATTCTGAACTGAAGGTTACAGACGATTTCATGTTAAGTAGGTCGCGGCTAGCGGCAAACATTTCATGAACTAATAATACCAAGACTGCACCAATGCGTGTTCCTAGCTCTCGTCAGAATCTTGGTGACGCACGAGTTGCTCCATGTAATCTGTTACCACTTAAGGTTGTTTAGGCATTAAATCTTTATTTAGTGGGTGTTGTTCTACGATTGAGCAACCCACAAAGGCTTAGTGTGGGTGTTAATGACTTTCTCAGGGGAACATTCTCTTATCCATTGCTTTATGAATTTTAATTTAATCCAGTTCGACTTTAATATCTGTTCACTTTCTTTCAGAATGTGCTTGCACAGATCGGATACTCTGTTGATGGTTTGCGAAAGGTTCTATCATTAAAACCTCATAATAAAAAGAACAAATTGTATTTTATAGTTTACTAGCTTCTGCTTGCGACTTTGCTCCTGTAAAAGTAGGCTTTCCATACAAATTTCGGACTCTCATAACATTCCCTTAGGGGGTGAACTTTGGTAAATCCCCTCTTTGTATTTACCCACGACATAAAAGGCAACCTTGAGCAAAATTTCATGCTCCTAGACCCAGCAGTTTCAGCTGTGTGTTTGTATGTCAGTCAGCCAGTTAGTTTCTCCTATTATACATACATGTCGTGGCCAGACTCAATAAATTGATCACTTCATGGTATGGCCAAGTAAAACTGGTCAGATCGTTTTAAACGTTACAGTTTGATGATATTAAAACCGAGGGAGGGGGAGACAAAAGAAAATATGGATGGATTGTGTGAGAAGGGATATGAAAGAAAGAGGAGTTAGTGATAGCGAGACGGGTGACAGGACAGAGTGGAAGAAAAAGACATATTGCGCCGACCCCAAATAAAACGGGACAAGGGCAGGAAGATGATGAGTTTGATGATATTTAAACCCTCGTTTGGCCTACTTTCTTTAGATCTTTTAATAACATAGATATTCTATATCAATGATATGATCAAACGATTATTCAAATACCAAGAATTAATTAAATTCTATGATCTTACCACGAAATACGCTTGCTTATATAGAAAATTGATAGCTTATATGAACAGAAAAACCAAGAGTATCTTTAGTATTTCTAATACTTATCTTAATAGTCATTTTGAAGTATTAACTAAACGTTTACTCTCTTTTGAAGACGCATAAATGTACCTTAAACTTGTCCAATTTGTTCTAAACTATACTGCAAGATTTACAGTGGCACTGTATATTACTGTCGGCTATAAATCAAATGATAAATGGTTTTCTGTTTTAAATGGAATTTCTATTCCTGCTTGTCAAGTAGTTAGTGTTTGGCAGAAGTTCATTACAAATACAAGGTGCCAGTGATAGAACACAGTACCTGCGACTAGCTCAACACTAAATTGATTTTGTATATACTTGATAGAAATAGCTTATTATATTGTTCAAAACTGGAATTCGTGACTGCAAGTCCAGTTGGCATTTGCTTAAGTAAAGATTTTCTGACAACTTGCCCACTGCTCACTAACGAACGAGAATGGCATCATCTTCCTGCGATTATTTATTGCATTGGCATTGATCAGATTTGTATGATCAGAATCTGATATTTCAGCAGTGAACACATTTCCATTCGTAAATAGATGTTATTTATAGATCATAAATGCATATTCAACAGGGACAAACAAAGCTTAAGTAGGCTTTATTTCGTATTTAAATAAACCTGGCAAAACATAATTGTTTATCACTAACAAATACTCAGCAGAGTGAATTAAATTGTGGAAATTAATTTTGTTGCATGCGGGAGGATGAGAACTACGATATGAATATTCATTGATTTAAATGAGGTTGTTCAGGTACCACAGCTGTTTTCTTTATAGAAAATTTAGTGTTGTAAGTTTCTTCATACAAGCGTTATCAACAGTGAACTATAAGTTCATGAAGTGGTTGCCGTATATTCAAGACCTCATTTATGACGCAATATCAAACTAAATTTAACGTGACATTCCAGCTCTTGGTTCACAAAAAACCTGCTAACGTACTTCTTATATTCGAGTGCAAATTACACACGTCTCGACACTTATACTGTGGATTATATATATTTGTTCATCCTGAAATACGCACATCAAATATAAGATTGATATTTTAAATCATGAGACAGATGGACGACTCTACTTTGTATACAGATTGAATTGATTGATCGTAGAGAATTGAGCTGCTCTTGTATTACAAAAAAAAAAACATATGTGGAAGTAAACGCTTTACAAACAAACGTATCTTGAACTGTTCTTTACGTAATACTTTAAAAAATAAACCGTGAGACGCAGTGGGCAGAGAGTGATTGGCATATCGTATGTGTTGACGAACGACAGCCACAAGTTTACGTGCTTTTAATGTATTTATTTATACTTTACGGCTACCGCAAAATTAGCAAACTACTCCCCGTGTTCCTTTACGTTACAATCAAAATTCATGCTTCCTCATAAACAAAGATTGTTTCTATTGGTAAAGTGCCATTTGAAATAAATAATAATTTATGCAATTACGCTACATTGAATATGATAATTCTTAAACACTTTTACCTCTCCCAAACAGTCGAGCACAAACATTTGTCAATTTGAGCTAAACGAGCAGACGAGCACAAAGTTTGAGAGCCTCCTGATTCGTAAAACATTTGATTACTTTGAATTTTTATGAGAGATTTTATTTTAGTTTGTAATGACTTGATCTTTATAAATATACTTAGTAATCAATTTTTTTCTTTGAGTTTAAAAGCATTTGCAGACAAATTTTCCAGTAACTTTTCTAATGGTGATAAAATTTTGGTTGTTGGTGTGGATTCTGTCGCGACTGAATTAATTCGCAAAGATGAATTATATTTTTAAATGGTAGACTCACGTTTCACCAGAATCTCACCTGTTGGTAAGCGACGCTTGCCTAGCAACCTATTCACTCTGGACTTAAAGATTCCTATTGCACCAGAATCACAAATTCACTTGAAAGTATCGATGTAGTAGGATCATAGCTACCTGTAAGTTATGGTAGAACCACAAAGAGCCTGTGACAGAGATGGAGAACCAGAGGAACAGCGTGAAGACGGACACGGAGCTGAGGTGCATGGCGTTGAGCAGCGTGGAGAGCACCACGGCCAGCGCGTGGCACAGCACGATGGGCAGCGCGCAGCGGTCGATGATGTCCCACGGCACCTCCTACAAAAAAAAAAACACATTTTGAAATGACATATACGATATGATGGTTTTGACGCCATATTTAAAAATATTTTGTTAAGATTTTTATATTTACAATTTATTTCAATATGATACAGCAATTATTAAAAAAAGTTGAGTTATTTATCTGATTGTTAATACTTTTCCGTTATGGGAAGTTTTTTTTACGATAATTGGGCATTAAATTCCTATTTTACATAAGTTTTAGTATGGACTTTACCCAAAACTCAACCAAAATACAAAAATGGCTGCCATTCAGAGGGGGTTGAGTTTAGACCTCACATGTAAAATAGTTTTAGTGATAAAATAGAACAAACTATTACCCCCTAAAGTTTGTACAGTCCGAATCTGGACACATTGTATAGAAAGAATCATTACTTAAGTTTGTTTATGTTTAATTATTTAACACCTTATTAGTAGTAAGTAATTATATTCTGTTGTAAATAAAAAAAAAATACTTAGTAAAATTCTCTAGATATTAATACGGTATTTCTTATTTCAATGGCAAAATCTAATAATGTTTAGTTAATACAAAGTAAAGAGTTCCTTCCTCAGTTTACTTTAAAAGTGAAACGATGCATAAAATGGTGTGACGGGCGAGATAGCAGATTTATCAGTAACTATTTAATCGGTGCCTTTTGACGTAGATTAAGATAACAAGACTTCGTAACGACTAGTTAGCAGCAACTAAACCTGAAACTCGATAAGTTAGTGGCTCATTCTTGGTTAAAGATTACTTTTCAATCTCTATTAATCTAAAAAAGAATTAAAAAAAAAAGTAAATATTGTATAATTTTTATTATATTTATCATATTTTATAATAACATAGTAATAAGCACAGGCTCTCGTCGGTTGTGCAATTACGAATCCTTAGATTCTTTGGACACGTTACCCGCAAAAGTGACTCTATGGAGCGTCTAGTTATACAGGGTAGAGTCGAAGGCACGAGACCGCGTGGTCGTTCACCGACACGATGGACAGATACCATCAAATCTGTCACCAAGATCCCTGTGATAGAATGCGCTCGCCAGGCAACCAACAGGGAGCGATGGAGAAGAATCGCCAAGGCAGCGATCGCACCTGATGCACCAGTGGGCGACCCTACATGACCACGACCACTCTGACAAGAGTGTACGACTAAAGGTCACAGCTCATTAGAGCCACCCGGCACCCACTCCGCACCGCCTCGCCTCGTGCGGTTAGTATTCTTTATATGAATTTTTATGGGTATGCGCTCACTACATCAACTCCGCAGCGTCACCAGATCGCCTCAATCGTAAGCCATCCACGCGCGGACGGCGGGTGGACCACTAGGTGACAACTCGTTGCTCGCATGCTTGCCTTGCGTTGACTGCGCATTGCCAACGCGCGGGTCCCGAGTGGACCGCGCGCTACCCGCGAATGATTCACGCGAGGACGATACGTTGGCGTCTGGCGATGGGCCGCTCCCCACCATCCCGTGTAGACCTAGTGCCAATTGTTAACAGACTACTCGGAAATTCGTGGACCAAGTGTCGTCCACTCATTGACCACGCCGGGTCCACTGGTTGACGACGCGAGGTCCACTGGTTGACCGTGCGACGTTTATTGGTGATAACGCGGTGTTCACCCGTCGACCACCTGTCGACAACGAGTGGACGCCGGGCGACGAGGCGGTGCGGGGTGGGTGCCGGGTGGCTCTAATGAGCTGTGACCTTAAGAAGAAGAGAGTAATAAGCAAAAAAAAAAAGAGTGAGGTGGACTCGCGTAGTTTTTAAGGTTAGTTATAAGTGAGATGAGGGCATGACGAATGCCATGAATTATAAACAAAAAAAGTGTATAAACAATTATTGTGCATATTATAGAAAAGTGCGCAGACCACCATGTCTGCGGTAAAATATAGTAACAAAAAAAAAATCTCTATTAATCCAGTCTTAGTATCCTCGATTTAAATTACGGCCAGTTTTAGCCAACTAGTTTTAGTTTCTCACATGTGGGTGAGGATAATAGTGTCCCCGTCAACACCGCTCAAGTGCCGTCGAAAATGTTAGAATTTGAAAACCAACAAGTAGGCAAGTATTGTATTTCAAACACAACAAAAGTTTGTAAACCGAAGGTACCTAAATGAAGGAAAATACTCGTGGTTATCTCCCGATATAAAACACTCATCTTAAAGGTTAACTGTTCGCTAACAAATAAACAATTATTCGCCGCCATTAAAATATAAGGTAAGCAACAAGCGTATGTTATACGATCTCCGAACTTGGGCTTCATTATCATAAATTCACGTACAATATTTGAACCACACGTGGAAAGTTAGCTAATACCATTTTATTGAATATAAATATAGTTAACAACTACAGAATCAAACTGTTTTCATTTCTGAAAATCACTGTTTTTTATTTTGTTTGCTAGAGAACAATGACTCAACGTTTTCAGCAACGATTGTCGCGATCAGACAGATTTAGCAACCATTTTAAAATAAACTACAATATTAATGAAATTAATCATGACAGTCTGGTCAAAACTAGGACAAGTGTTATTTAAGACTCGCAAAGCTTTCCACGCTGTTCATAGAGTCAAAAGATATATATATTAAGTAGTTGGTGTAGAAGTTTTGTTAAAGAAATTGTATTTCTGTTCTATGACTGGATACTCTGGATAGATGATGGGCTAAAAGCCAGTAACGTTACGAAATGATGTCATCCACTTATTACTTATAAACATGGTCTTCAATAACAAAGTGCTCGTAGTCCGACCTGTCAAACATCACAACTTCATAAGCGTGACGGAGTGAAACGCTAAAATAGCTGTTACGATTTCTGTCTTACAGTTTAAACAACTCGCTTTTAAACTACGTTTAAGATTCAATATTAATGAGAGAGAAGTCGCTCTTTACGACAACAACGACGGTACAATGTGACATCTCATTTAATTAGTACCTTAGAATGAAAAGCTATCTAAAGTAATGTATTAAGAATGCCACCAACGACGGTCAAAAGATGAAGTTACTATTGATAATTATATTTCATCCAAAGGTCATATCAGACAATCGTTTCAAGTGTTTATGCAGTTTATTTTCGTATGGAAAGCAATAAAGAGACAGTTTTTGTTTGCGTACTTGTCTCACAGATTGTGTTTATGATTCGTTTTCATGCGCCACAAATAGAATAAATGGAAATTCTTCAAAACATTCGTTGGTTGCTTGGATATTAATATTTTAAATGAATTTGAAATTGCCCACTTGCTGCGGGTGGGCTTCCTGTGCTCCCGATAAATCTTTTGATCGTGATCATTTAATATTCTGGTCCGTTGCTTTGCAAACGCTTTTTTTAAAGTGTTTAATTATGCGATGTTGTTTAGATTTAGTCAGGAAGGATAGAAGAAGAATGTCCAGATTTGTTTGAATTTTTTGTTAATTTTGTTTTAAAAATATGATGATCCAAAGAAGAATCTAAATACTCTAACAATGAGCACCACAAATCAGAAGTAACATCTAAATCATTATCGATCCGAATGCGAATTTGATCTGTTACCGTTCTTTAAATCTGTTTAAATATTTAGAACGCAATCCAATTTTACGTGCAAATATTCATCACTGAGACATACACAGGTAAATGTTTACATACTATAACATTACGCCACGGTTAAATTCGATAAATACACATTAACACATTAGTAAGTTTCTACCTATTTGTAAATGTTATGTGCCACGCATACATTATTAATTCTATCTAAGAAATTAGATATATACTAAGTGCTAATTACGTTACAAATATCAAACACATGGGGCACGTTACGTTTTCGTCGAGGTGGTCGTAAATAATGCTACTCTTTTCTAATTACTTATTAGCTTTTTCACACAGTTTCGGCTACAGTAAATATACGTAAATAGTTTCATCAGTTGACATTTATCACTTTAGGAATATGTCGGTTGTTTTTTTTTTTTTGATGGATTATATCATCACAAACCTTCTTCCACTGTAGAGTGGAGCAAGAGTTTGTGTCAGACTTTTACTGACTAAAACCCACCTTCAGTTGGCCTTTGCGTTCATTGGACACGGTAACTCTTTCAAACCATCTTGTGGAGGGCTACAAGCAAAGCCATTGCCTAGTGGACATTGGTTATACTGCTTTGCTTGTTTTGCTGAAATCTCTTTTAGGCTACTCGCCGTCGAAACGGTTAGGTTCTTAATAGTCGACCAGATGGTGAGCACATATATGCTCATCACGAGCTGACGGTGACTGGATATCTGCCACTTCCAAAACCCGGAGCGTTTCTTGCTGGGTCGTGAGGATATATTTTCCCTCATAGTCGAGGCCATCTTCTTTACTCGTTTTACTGTTTCACATAAGAATGTGGTTCTGTCCTACTTCCTCTCCCCCAGACTTTGGCCTGAACAAGGACCGCACACAAGAGGTCGTCGCTTACTTTTGGTGATGGATTTACGCATAATTTAAATCAAAGAATTTATTATTCACGTCAAGATTAGGAGTAAACGTAGCAGGCAAATAACAATCGGAACCAGGAAAACGTTAAGAAATAAAAAAAGATTTTTCCTGTCAATAAAACGGAGACCAAAGTCCCAGGGTGCTGAGGGAAATACCCGCGTTGTGTGTAGACAAATAAATCAAGATCAACCAACACACACATGCATAAATCCACATCAAGCTGACGTCACAGACTTATGGTTTCACGTTGACACTTTGAAACATTTCACTAAAATAAAAGCGTCTTGTCTATAAACTATCGAATATATTTTAATTCTGTTCATTGAGTTTTATAACTCAATGTCTTTCTTATTAACAACGTGGGATTGTTGTAAATTGTATGTAAAGGAGGTGCTAAACTCTTTATTCGAGTCTTTAGTGTCAACTTTATTGATATAATCTATGAAAGTCTTTGTTTCTATTTTATATCTTCACTTTACCTATTCGCGTAAATTTATATCAAATTCATAATATTATTTAAGCTGAAATCTTGGATATTTTACGAGAGAAAGCCTTTTATGTTTTTTACTAAATAATCGTTTTAAACCGTTGCGAAAAGATTTACTCAATGACAAGATTTTAACAACCGTAAAAAATATAAAAATGAAGCTTCATTTTTATGATTAATTTCGCATTTACTAGATGAGTTGTATTTTAATGCTTCACTGAATATACCTTGTTGTGCTGCTTTGTCCATGCTATGCAACCATATAAGGATTTTTTATTAAAAAAATAAAAGTTTTATATCGGCAGGAGTTTTTATTTCAATCATACAAGTTAGGTCAATATAAAATTCAGTCATATTATTATAGTTTCCATGTCAATATGTCGCTTTTTTATGTTATTTCATCAATGTTACGCGCCAACAAAGGTTTACAGTAGGCCATTGTACCTATATGTGAAATAAAAGTCAACATCTGTAAATGTCATGTCAACGGTAAGGTAGGTGAGCTTTAATCATTATTAAAAAGCTTTTATTGGCATTCACGGTTTTAGGGGGAATCATAAAAGGTAAGAGTTCAATGAACTGTAGTCATGAACAGTCCCGAAATCTGAACTGGATGACAAGCGACGATCTTTTCAGATTTCGGATTCTGCATCGTATTTAACACTAGCTTTTATCAGCGGCCTTGCCCGCGTACTTAAAATATAGCCTATGTTACTCAGGAGTAAAGCAGCTTTCTATTGTTGCTAAAATTTCCAATCGGACCAGTAGTTCCAGAGATTACCTCCTACAAACAAAAAAACAAAGTTTACCTCTTTATTATATTAGTGTAAAAGTGTAAATTAGTTGGTTTACCTGTGACGTGGAGTGTGAGCCTTTGATGAGAGATCCTCGGCGCGCTGAGGGCCGCCGGTGCATCGACGGCGCCGTGATTGAGGCGCGCCGCGTCACGTCGCCGGCCACCATCCTACCAGCTCGCTCTACACCGCTGCGTTCATAACAGTACACTTTTACTTCTATACTACATACTTTACTTCAACATTCTACTAGCAGGTTTATCTTATAACTCTCATGACTCGTAATTCTCAATACTGTCTGAACTAATCGGAAAAAACTACACTATCTTGACAAATGTTTTACAACTACCTTGAAAAAGAGCTTTTACCGTCAGATAAAAAGTTTGCAAAGAAAACGTTACTATTTTTTCTTAATGCGAATCAATAACCGAAGGTGTGTCTGAAAGCAGCCCCGGTGCGGTGTCACAAATAGAAAGTGCAGGCGATGTAAATGTCGCGAATGTGTGTGGAGTGCGTTGCGAGCGCGCTACAGGCGGCCGGGGACGCACTCGCGGTTATTTTTAAGCGATCGGTCACTGTGGCGACCTAAAACGTGCCTGCGCCAGATTTATATGATTTTTGATAGACGTCGTGTGGGCGTGATCAATTTAAACTCTGATCGAAATGTGACAGTAATTCACATTATTGTGACCGTTTGTTTACTGTGTCAACACCAAATCGCACAGTTCAGGTCTCAGTGAAGGTTCGGGAAGGATTTTATTTACGGTACCTTTCTCATGAAATAGGGCTTTAATTTTCGGTTTGACTTGCTACAGATTGTAGCGATTTCGACTGTCAAAATACTCATGTAGTTACAGTTAGTAAACTGTCGAAAATATTTCACTTTGACATAACTTTGCTACCGGCAAATGAATAGGCACTTATGATTCTTACTTTTTCACAATTCTCGGGTCTACTTAGATCATAATTGAGAACATTCTAAGAACTTCCATGATATTATGTTATGTTTCAAGAAAGAAATCTTTAATTCAAGACGTGAACTGATTGTAGAAAGATACTTGTTTATAATTTAGTTCAATTGTGAATACATAGTTTAATTTCAAACAAGTAGGGTAGGTATATGTAAGTAGTTTGACAAAATTCGCGACGTTGTGGGTCGCCTGGGTGTGATGTGAGGATGCTAACTATTTTTTATTGAACACCAATATTGACTAGAAATAAATATCGATGATATTGGCTTACGTCCAAATCATAAATATTGATCTTGAAAGGGTATCAAATAGTAACCAATTTTGAAAACTATTTTAAGTGCAAACAATATTTTATGGAACACATTTTTTCATCCTTTTTTTAATTCCAAACGAAGGTAGGTACTTCAAGAAAGTTCTTCAAACATTTTTTGACGAATAAGGACATTGTTAGCTTTGAAAGGTGTTTTATGAAAAGAAGTCAAGACTGGGGGTGTTTATTGTTTCAACATTGTTTATGGGAACTCTTTGTTGACGGTTACCGCTTACCGCCAAAGCTTTGTTGTCACATAATTTTTCCTTTCTAAACAATTTCTATTAAAAACGCCAATGAGAAACATACACTTTGTTAGCTGGATGTCTCAAAAGACTCAAACTCAAAAGACTTTATAAGATTTTAAAAAGCTTTCCAACTTTCCTTTATTAGGTACCTTACAATGAGGCCTTTATTTTGCCATTCTTGTTACTGACCCTTGACTTACACAAACAGAAAATTTACATTTCTAATTTTTTCTTTGAATATACAATACACCGAAAGTTTTTCTTTCGATAAAAAGTAAATTTTTTGAAAATATAGGTGAGGAAAAGGTATAACATGTTCTATAGTTGCCTCCGCAAATTTTATTTCAATTAAAAACAGGGCACTTCGTAGAACGATTATAAAGATTGATGGAATATTAGTTTCATGCACCTAACTGGTTACCGAAAACATCTTATAAAAAGTGTGAATTATCTGGTGTTGTTTAAAAAGTTCACTTGTAGCTGTAGAACACACGAAAAATGCTGCTTATTAAAATAAACTTTGTATCCACATGAACTTATTTAGCGATAATTTAATAAACACATACGTTTAATATAAAATTTCAATTAACGCTGAAGTGGTGTTTTCGTTTGCGAGCGACTCGAGCGCATTCGTTTGAGACAGGCGCTAGGCGGGCGGCGCAGAGCGGGCGCGAGCTCTCACTGTGCGAGCCGGCGCGCGCGCACTCCAATACACGCATGCGCCAAAATTAAACACATGCGCATTATTATTTATTACAACATTTTCGCCTAGATTGTAAAATCAGATACCTACTCAATGCTCCAGCATAGTGGAATGTTTTTTGGCAAAACATCGAAACATTAAATCTCCGACGGTCAGTTATTTGTATTTGTAAAGGAGAAACTTTTATATACAAAAGAAAATGTGTATATAAAAATTTCTCTTTCACGGGTTCAATGTTTTTGAAAGCTATTTCTGCTCCTAATTTATTATTTGGCATCCCAACTTATGAGTGTTGATTTTCAAAAGTATATTAACCTTCAAATGTTTGTTTATTGATGGAAACGGTGACCTGATAAAATACATACGTACGTTTTATATGTGTTAGAAGAAAAATAATTACATTTAAACATCGTAAATCAATTAAAGCGCGGTATTCTTTTAAACATGTTAAACCTACTAACAAATTAAATGTCTGTCTACGTCGGTATGTATTCGTACTCAGTCAGTGTAGAGCACTCTCCTATGATCTGCCTACGCAGCTATTGTCGGTGCCACGCTGTCAAGCATCCGCTAAATGTTAACTGTATATTATTACCCAGTGCGTCCACTGCATCTGTCTCATGAAAGGAAAACTGCTTTAGTTCAAAACACGTGAATGAAAACCCTTTAAGAAAGGTCAACTTAGACTAGGATCAAATGAAATGTAGGTTTGAGATCTTGTATTTACTTTAACTGAAAAATGTTTTTGACTCTCTAGAAAACTACTCCGTTTCCAATTTCCGCAAGTAAACAGTGGCAGTAACATCTTGTGGATAACTTATATGAGTATAAATGGGTTTGTATAAAAATTTCAACTATTTAGTAAAGATGAAGATTATCGCTTTAAGGCATCAGCCTTTGTTTCTTTAGAACTTTCTTACACCTACCGAAGGCGTGGGTTTGCAGACGGTGAGCAATGTGAAGCTTTTTGTCCGGTAAGGACAAAGCCAGTATCGACAGTGCTTTGTTTTCCACGTGCACCTTATTGATGGGAAAAGTTAGGGCTGATGCCTGACAGTGCTGCAGATTGTTCGAAAGAGCTACTGTGATCCTTGCACAGCGCAACATAAGCAACACCATTGTGCGAGTCAATAGTTTGACATTCTCCCTCACTTCACCCAGAGCTGAAAAAGATTATATCCCATGTATTTTAGACCATATAATTTTTATTATTTCCGTTACTTTAGATTCCCGAAAGTTTTCGTATATTTCTACAAAACAAAGTTAATTGTTTAACATATCATTGATAGATTAAGACACTAACAATTAAATAAAAAAAAACAAAACTGAACTGACGTAAGCGTAGAAGCTTTTTAAAAGTCAGTAAACTATCTTGAGGACAGGTACCTTTTGTTAGTAAGTGTCGCTATATTTCTCCGCGGCGCTTTATACAAATGAAAATATGCAAAACTTACTAGCAACTTTCTCCAGCACTCGCACACAACACGAGAAGAAGTAATAAATCCAAGAATAACACAAGAATGAAACGTGCGAGATGTACGAACAAGCACGTGATACAATTGTGTCGGTGTTGCATAATCGAACTCGGTAATTAATCAAGCTGTTAAACGTGGAGTATGTGGCTTATAAACAGTGGAGCTGTACGCATTACGCAGACACAGTCTTCTATTTGGTATAGGTATTGAGAACTTTATGGATTCCTTTTGAAGTCACTAAAATATGCCCCATAAATATCTCATAGACGATATCGGAGCCCTCTGCGGCCAGTGTCTGTGTTGCCAATGATATGGCAGCCTTTAGAGCTAGAAAGGACTGGAATCCTCTGCTCTATGAGCTTGCACGCTCCATTAAAAACATAATTGTTCGGTTACCACCAGGAGAAATCAAAGAGCGGCCTTAACAGGACTAGAACACAATTAAGCTGAACTATAGGTACATACGTTACAATCTCAGCGATATAAGACCAAGCAAAAATGAAAGAAAACCTATACTATAAATACGCTAAAATCTTAATAGCGTATGGCTGACCACACAATAATTCAGTTATAACCGAGAGTGGAGCGCACAATATGAACGACAGGTAATTCGTGTGACGAGCAGCCGTACCGGGGACTTCCGATTCGATTAGGCTCGGGTCTCCGCATACTCCATGACACTTTTATCAGACCACTTTTAAACAAAAGTCGATTATGAATTGATCGATCGAACGTTATTTCTACAGAAAAGTCTACTAGAACTAGCAAATTGCAAAGAAAAAAAAAACAGGTCCGCTTATCTTTGGCCATATTCTATCTATATATATAAAAGGAGAAACTGACTGACTGACATATCAACGCACAGCCAAAACTACTGGGACTAGGAGCGCGAAATTTTGCCCAAAGCTTCCTTTTATGACGTATAGGAACAATAAGAAAGGTTTTTTTTTAATTCAGCTCTTAAAAGGGATGTAATGGAGGTTTAAAGTTTGTATGGAGAACCCTACTTTCACGCGGGCGAAGCCGCTGGCAGAGGGCTAGTAAATAATATGGCAAAAGATAAGCGGAACAAGTCAAATATATTTTTTTAAATAAGGACTTATGACTGTGATAGATATTTTTTTTATTTGATATAAAGTAGTGCTTGACTAAGATCCAACCTGATGGTAAGCAGTTATGCAATCGTTGATGGTGAGGCGCACTGGCGCATTTACGCAAAAGTAAAGGATTTATCGAATTAAGAAGCAGAAATAAGACTAAAAATGAGTACAGTTGCTGCTCTGTTAATAAATACTTAAAAACAAAAACAAAGCAACCTTTTAAGAAAAAGAAAGTTATACGACAACCACATACTTCATGTTTCATGTTTACCAGTCAGGTCGTTCATAAAAAAATAAAATAATAACTGTACAATGTGTAGGTCTAAGTGTAACCAGGATCTAAGGTTACAGAACAAACGAAAGCTAAAAAAATAATAAACATCACTGATCTATACTATATGAAACACACGCGTCAGCTTATAGCTGCTAATGTGTCTTAGCAAATAATAATAATCTAGTAGACATTAGGGTTTAAGCAAGAATTGTGAAGAGGAATTGGGTTGGATGATGAGAGCTAAGTTGAAAAAATGAACCAAAAACATACCAAAGAAACGGATAAGACATAGAGGAAGACAGAAAAAGGAACCTTTGGATAGAAATAAGTGGAAGGAAAAAGAGTAGTTCTATGTCACAATGTCACAACGCAGCCTGGCGAGTTAATTATAAAAGACTGTTAATAATAAGAAATAAATTAGTTAATAGTTAAAAGTCCCACATTTTTGAATATGTTTCTTTATTTTATAATTTTACTAACCTAAAACAAAGAAAGAAAAAACACAAATTAATAAAAGTACATGGTTTAATTGGGCTCACAGGTTTAATTCTCGGAAAAATGTAGGCACGGTTAAAAATAATTAAAGTAAAAAATGCGTATTATAAAAACCACAACGTTTGTAGGCGTTGTACAGTGTAACATCAAATTTAATGTTAAAAGAACTTTAGTAGCGTAATCCTTGATATAAATATACCTACACCACAGGCTGAAGTTGACGTTGATTTTCAATTAATTAGTCGTGGGTGCTTATAGGGAACTTATTTTTGAACAATTACGCTCTATATAAAGTTCACGTATTCCTGGAATCGGCCATTATTGTCGATGGAAAGTGTTTTAAAAGGAACAATGTTTATGCCCAATATTTTTTTGTTATCTAAGAATATTCTTGGAAATTTCAGTATCTGTGTCACGAATACATAAGCTTTTCCTTTCATAAAAGTTCTGAAAGCTCATTCATTCGCTGAAACAGCCATTAAAATCTTACAGATATAGTTTTATGAAGTACTTTTTAAAGAGTTTAAAGTACTAGTTAAAGGTAACTACCAAGGCTGAAAGCGCTAGGACATTCCAGGTTTTCCAGAGCATTAAAAAATAATAGACCAACCATTCAGTTTTTGCGGACACTTATCATAAAAAGTAACAGCGGAATGCCAAGTACATAAAAGAACTTAAAATAAACTAAGAACGTCACGCAATATCAACAAATCGTTTGATTTTTATGGAAAGTTCTAAAAATGTAAAATATGCTCGGTTAAAGCAAAACATTTTACTGCGATGACACAAAAATACTTTTAGAATATTCTAGATTATTGCTGAAAACAAAATATAGAACATGACGTGCATGCATCGCTGTTAGCATTGTATATAGCAGACACTGAATGTCAACAGTCACCCATATATACGTATAACCTGGAAATGCATCTTCCATGTGAATCACAATATATGCGGAGGCGTTAAATGCTTCCTCAGATGAGTGCGGCAAAGGTTATGCGTTTAAGAAGTTTGTTATTTTATGAATATAGTTTATGGTAGTTTAAGCGATAGTTTCTAAACTGCAAACCTTGATTATATAACGTTCCTTTAAAATGTAATACTGATCGTTTTGTTACATCACAAGAGAACAATTTCAGCAAAACACATCGCTCGTTTGTACAACGTCTTCAACAGATTAAATTTCGATCTGATTACGCTTTACTTGTGTAAAATCTACAAGTCCAAGGCATTCGATTGAAATCCAGAGGGTAAAGGAAGTAAGCCTTAATTTGCATTTGCAATTCAAATGGTACGTTATGCAGGAGTAAGCCTGAGATTTACATTCGGTTCGCCAGACATCAGCAAATGAGCAACGAGATCAAACTTATGGAATATGTTACGAATACGTACATAGTGACGTCACTGGATTCCCTTATGTGATTTAGATTTACAAATCGTACCGCTTTTGCAATTATTTAAATTGCAAATTATTATGGCACGTGTCCAATTTTTATTTGTAATGAGCGAGGAGTGGTTGGACGTATGTAGGTGGAGGTACGTTTTGTTTTCACTCTTTCTTTTCAGTCTATAGCATAGATTGAGAAGGTATTACAGGCCTTATAAAAGTTTTTTTGTATTCTATCTCAACGTAATTTATATAGATGCCTAACTACGAGTATCTACTATATACATTACAGATTAAATTCTATATTTCCTATAATATAACAGCAAATTAACTATACCTGCATTTCGTTCCACCAAGTCTCAGGTACCTATCTAAAGGAAACCAATTATTGTGCTGAGCGTGGGCGTTTACGATGACCTGCCTGACATGACATCCACTTCCCAGAACTTCTCTGAGAAAGTAAACATGAAGACTGTTCCTAGAATAATTCTAATATAAGATATTTGCCGTAAATAATTAAGTTTTTTTTCTGTTGGGTAAAAGTCATCCAATGTTAAATTAACCGCCCTTGGGTGGAGCGGTAGATAGTACCTTACTGAATCAAAACCCACCCTATTCCTACGTTACCTTTTATACCCGGGCCGATATAAAAGACAGACGCAAACCTTTGGGCCCAGTAAGGCTTCGACCTTTTTGCAGGGTTCCTATGGTTTGCAGACAACTCCTTGAGGCGCGCGGGAATAGTACGCAACAACAACGACTTGGGTTTGGTCCGGACGGTTACTGGACGATCGGACGGCGAGCTACCCATTGCTCGTCATCGCATATGGTGGCCGGAAATCGTGAATTCTAGAATTCTAGTTGCGTCTGGGGCATGAGCGTCGTTGTTTTGTGTGGTCGGTCTCCTCCTTTTCCAGCAATACTGCTTCGCAGAAGTAGGCAACCCCATGTCACTTCACACACTCGCTCTGGACCATGCCCTGTACCTAGACCCGACACGATAGATCGCCGACCACCGATCGCCCATGAAGACATGGTGATGCTCTGCCCAAGCGGGGCACGCCTCCACCGTGTGCTGCACTGTGTCCTTGGGGGCCAATGGTATTATTGGCAAATATGCCAATAATACCATTGGCATAAATAGCAGCAACGATAGATTTATATATCATTGGAGCCATAAATAGATCTGTATTGAATGGCAAGTGAAATGACAGGTGAGCTAATAACAGAACCGTCACAGCTATGATTAGCGAGGCCTGTTCCGTGGCATATCATTGGGCTGATTTCATCAACTGCCTGTTGCTACTGTGCGGCCGGAAGCGGTCGCCGGGCCGCCGCGCCTGGCCGCCGGCCCGCTATTGCGGCGGCCGTTTTCTCCCCTCGTCCAACTCCGAAATTATTATTCATTTTTCTACTTGGACAGCTAATATAAAATTCCCTAAGGTTACGAGCATTAAACTTCAAAGGATTCGCTGCTGTGCGAATATTTATGTAGAATTTTATATACCTATTTATATTAAATATAATGTTTTTCTCAGCGTGGGTAATCAGTTTTATTCAAAGGAGTTTTATCCTTAAAGGTTTTCTTTTACTTGTTCAGCTTTACTTATTGTGCTCAGTCGGTACCTGTAGGTACCTGCTTTTGTTTTTAGTATGATTGGCATTTAATAGGAAGTAGCTGTTTGTATATTTGGGAGATTCCTAAGTATAAGATTAAACTCAAGAACAAAGAGCTATGTTTTGGTTAGATATCACTGATCGGGAATGGAACTGATGCCAGCAAGTGCATTCAGTTTACGATTTCTAATCATCAATGACTGAATTATACCCATTACGTAGAATGATAACCTTGCCACTACCAGAACCAGCCAATACCTGTAGTTACGTAAACACTATAAATTTTCAAACGGCTAGTTTGTAATCGGCCGGCGGCACATTTAGATTTATCTTCTATAAACAAAACATTTCAGTGTCGGCGTTTCACAATCACTAATATTATTTTAAGTAAGTATGTCGCGTGTGTAGCGGTGTGGTCGTGTATCGGTGAAGTTCGGATCGAAGCGCGCGCGTGTGCGACACACTACGAAACTGTATCCGCACCGGTCTCCGTCCGTCCGATTGAAACGTTGCCAGGCGCCGAACCACCAAAATAATTTTCACTCCACACTCATCAGCGGGTTACTACACAATATCGAGATTGGATTCCGATCGCTTTGCTCTACCTATACGTACCGCTGAATTTTGTAAAAAACTTTTTATTGAAAAATATTTCAACCGTTCTTCAGTCAAAGTAAATATAAATTACCAACATTGATTTACGAAACCTCCTTTGTGAAATTAGCTATGCATAATATGATGAATTTCTATTAATCTTCTCAGTAAGACACCTACTCAAGAGTATTAGAATGATTAAACCTGTGTCTGGCAGCTATTCTTAAGAAATTTAAACAATGAAGAAACTGAGGCCAATTTGTAACTCTTCATATTGCAGTGCGATACCGTTTACTTGGGAAATCAAATATTATTTCAGTGAATAATAAAGGTGATAAAGCAGGCGGCGGCGGTGAGACGATACATTTATCTGAATAAAACAAAGCGGCGGCAAGCGCGGAACATATTTACGAGACGTGTTGCGACGCCGCGCCGGTCGCCACACCGAAACTCCTTTTAATGTTCCCGACTTTCTCCGCGACTCGATTAAGTTGCAACTACTGCTATAGCCGGCCCCATGAGAAATCTGTCCGTTATTTACCGTCCAGAACAGGACGGCCTTTCATTTCAGAGGATTTCAACACACGTGCTTTGAATTGAAAGCTACAAATGAAATTTCGTCTGGTCGAATCCCAAGACTTGATTAACTCTAAGAATATCAGGTAGACTTGTAGGTATATTAATAAAGGTCCGTAGTTTTACCTATAATTTACTAGTAGTTTAGAATCATTCGATTGTACTCGTATTCTCAGAGATAACTTAAACTAGACTTTTCCTCCAAGTTAAGAGATCTTGTTTTTATTTAACTCTGTTTTAGTTAGAACGAGGATTGAATTTAAACTCAAGTGCACAGCTCTTTCCTTCACTGACTGAGTTTTAGTTCCGCGCCGGATGTCACTGGATAGTTCTCGCATCATTACTTGCACTTGCGTCTTAGATTCGTTTCAGTGAAAGTTTTTCATTTACTTGAGAATAAATGTAAAATTAATGTTATCCAGTTTTAAGCGCATATATTTTTAAATCTCAAATTTTTGTTTGCAGTTGTTTCTAAAATTGTATAGTAAAAATATGAGTCTTCAATCTCATGCCACTTTAATTTGTACAGATGTTATCAAATTCGCCTAGCTTTATTAATCAGTATTTAAAATTTAAAATATGCAGAAGCCTGAATACTGAAAGTTTATTTTAAAAATCTTCATGTTATTAATTTAATAATGAGTGAATACAAGTATTTGGTAAATTATCTTTAGTTTAAAAAGATTTTGTAAATGAGAACTGCCTCTAGGTTCTATAATATTATTCTTTAAGCATTATATGTATACAAAGTTAGTAAGAAATTAACTAACTTTATGTAATTACCATTCTGTTATAATATCGAGTAGTATCTGCGGAGAGTTTTCGTTTTGTATTTATTATATCAAGCAATCATATTATTATGTTATATTTATCAGTAACAACAGAATTCGTTCAATTCACGGGAGTAAGTAATGAAGAATAACCTCACTGTGTAATATTTATACATGAGAAAGGTAATAATATAATGTAATAACATAAGGAACAGTACTCACTTTTATATGGAAGTATTTGTTAACATGAATCAAGTATGTAATAAGAGAAGCATTGACCTAGTAGGTAAAAGAAGAAAATTTCTTGACCCAGCGAGGCACTAAGTTTTCCACCTCCACGTAGCAATGAAATCGAAGCCAAGGATAAAAGATGTTTGCGGAGGCGATCAGCGGCGTCGGCCTCTCGCAGATGGTCCTGTTTCAGGCCAAGGTACGGAGCGAGAAGAAATGGGAACGGGTCAATAATGCTAGCGAAAAAAGTGGCTGAAAAATGTGGCTGAAACCATGAGAGAGGATATCCTATTCCCGGCTGCCGTAGGCGAAGACGGGCGACGAGCAATGGGTAGTACGTCGTCCGACCGTCCCTTTTGCCCACGTCGACGGGTGTTTCAAGCGCCCCATCTGCACTACCGATGCGTTGGATGTTGAAAGAAGAAGAAGGCAAGGCAAGGAAACACTGTTGCGTTATAGACAGTAAAAGTTTGATACGCTCTTTCACCACTCACCATCCTAAGCGAGTGTTAATTGATGATTGATCACCTCAAAAATCAAAAACTTAAAGTGCTAGAAGTTGACAAAAGCTTTTATTGTAAAAATAGAATAGTAAGAATAGTTATGAAAAAGGTGAATAAAGATTTGAAATGATGAATGACTTGAAAATGCTTACTGCTTTGAAACAAGATGAGTTCAGCGTGAAAGTATTTCAAATATTGAATAGATTGAATCAGATGAAAAATAATTAACTCGATCAGCTTTGTCTAGAATTCTAGATGCAGTTACTCTGTTCTTTTTGTTGTGTGCATAATATTGGAGATTTGCATCCAATAGAAAGAGGTTGCTGATGCAAAAGAAAAAACGAACACGAATATTAATATTTCAGTGCTTAAATTGTAAACTTTTCAACTTTTGATGATGAAATTACTCGTAAAAATTTACTTTTGAATATATTATGACAAACCTTTACTCAAGAAAATTGGAAAACTATTACACTGATAAAATTTCGTCCGTACATAATAAAACGTACCGAAAACCGACCTCAAAATATACCACAGAATAAACATAATAGCTTTCGCCTACGACTTCCGATAAAATACATTTCGTTCGAATATTGCGAACCAGAAGCGCATTGAAGTAGGCGTTTGGCTGGAATCCGGAAAATTCAGTTGAACTCGAGAAATGAACCGCTTACCTTGTTATGCAGCGGGTTTTATGGGAATATTACGTCATATATAATGTATGTATATATTTTGAATATAATATATCAAATAAGTTTCAATTTGAGTGTTGTTTTATTTAGGTATTTATTTGAACTTCATGAACAGTAGTGGTAAATAGGCGGACTTAATGCTACAAGGGGCGGGAGGTTTGTTAACCTTGTAAATTAAGAAGACTATATGGGAAACATAAAATACCAATTTAGTCGATTAACTTAAAAACGATATGTATTGTTACAGTAACTATTTAAATTTTTGCAAAAAGTCTTCGTGTTAAGCACGTGCCTACTGAGCATATCAAAATCGCGGCGGTAAGTCCGCTCTTTGAGGAGTAGAGGCGCCACGGCGTTTTCTCTTTCCACCTGAGACAGGTTCTCACCGGACATGGCTAGTTTAGGAGGTTTCTGGCTCGCCGTACAGTAGGGACCAAAATCTAGACAAGAGCTTCAAAGAGCTATCAGCACGTGATGGTTATTTGTGCTTCATTTATGTTATTTGCATCAACATCATTACCGGAGCTCCCTAGGGCCGTTGCCTGCTAGGGTTGCGGGATTGTTCGAAAGAATTACCGAGGCCCTGAAACGTATAGAGCAATTAAAAAAACACATATAGGAAGGTTTTCGTAGTAAACATGTGAGATTTTCTCATTGCGGAAAAGACATTTGATGATTTATTAACAATAACAGTTGCTATTTGGCACTAATCGGATGAAACAGCAAAAAAATATGGACAGGCTGATGTTTCACTGACATGCAGTCGAATTTAAAGCATAAACACATAAACATTTATTTTATGCTGCCAAATGACAATCAATGTATGACACTAAAATGGTTTTAATTGATTTGTGTATTTTTGTGTCAATTAATTCCAGAATAAAGTAATAATAACCTAAACACTGACTCAGAAAGCAACCGTGCTTGTTCATGATTATATTGATTATCTTATTTCATTTGTTTTATAATTGGACAGCCTTCTAGACAGTGGGTTTATTGCAATTTGCCTTTTTATGTCACTTTGATAACACACACACACACACACTTTGTAGTGCAAATTTAATACCTAACGTTAATATTCCTTTAATTTTTATTATTGGCAATGATCCACGTGTCTAGTCGAAGATTCAAAATTTTGATCATCGGCGCCGAGTTGCTAGCGTATTGTATTTTATTTAGGTTTTCTGCCGGTTGTATTTTAGGAGGTGTGCATCGGAATTGCATAGCCTAATGCTGCATAGCCCGTTACATCAACGGATCACTAGGCGTACGTCTTTTGACATATTCATACAATATTCCCTAGATTACCATTTTATAGATCCATAATATAATGTAATTGTCTTACAGAGACTTGTGATTATTTTTCTTTTGTATAGCTTCTTTCAATAATGTGAATGTGAGAACATTGTAGACGCAAATCTTAGATTACTTCCTACCATTTTTACGGTACGATTTCAATATTGACTGGTCTGCACTGTCCTTACATAATCAATGTGATAGTACTGTAATATGGAAATATTGTAAAAAAAACAATTATTTTAAAAGAGTAACCATGGAGCTTCTTGCCGGTTCTTCTCCATAGGAAACGACCAATTTGGAACCGCTTCTGACGTATTACAAGTGCCCATGTAGGCCTATGTGAAATAAAAAGATTTTGACTTTGACTTTAATACGGTAATGGGCCCCCGGTACGTGGTGGACATAACACTTATCGCAAAACGTTTTGGGAAGACATGTGTAGAAAATTCCCCCCTGGAGTCTGTTTACTGATGGCTACAATTTGGAAATCTTAAAGTCAAGAGTTACTTTTAGGTAAGCATGCTCCATCGTTGTCCGCATCGTCGCTTTCCATCAGGTGAGATAGCGGTCAAGCGCGTACCCACCAACAATAAAAAAATAAACCTAAATAAAGGTAAAATTTCACTAGAATCGAAAGTACATATCTAAGAGTGCACTACTGAGAAGAGTACTTTTACCTCTAAACTGACATGTTTTTGATACCTACTTCTGAAAATACGATTTAGAAGATAGGAGTACAATAGTGTAGATAGCTTTCAAAATAGTGATAACTGTGTTTCAAGTTCAGGGTACAGGTGCACCCGACCTGATGTGTTTGCTTCAAAAGATTACAATTTGCTTCAACAGCGAGTGGGCGGACAGTGCGAGCCCTCACGTCAAATGGTACAAAGGATTATATTGAAAAACATGATTGCGCTCGCGGGAAGGCTCACTTCAAAATAGTGCTTGTTAATCTTTTTTTGACACTTAATTTCTGTTATGAAAGTGAAGTTTTTTGAAAGCTTTTGATTGTTTGACGTGCTTATGTTTCTAAAGCAAAGTTAATGGAGCTGGAAACATAACTTTGTAGTACATTATCAACTTACACATGTTCGTACTTTCAACAATATTATTATTATGATACCGCTTTTATCTGCTTGAGCTCGCGAAACATTTAACACCGTTACAATGTTTTCGTTGTTACCAATATTGCATTCATTATCCTCATTCTCTTGAACGTAAACCAGTTTATTCAAAGTTAGTCGGCTCCTTTGAAAACATTGTAAACCAATAATAGCATAAAGAATCACGAACAGCGGGCGAACATCGTATGCTGAAAGAATTTCCAAACACCAAGATAGAATTTTAAAACTTGTAGTACTTACCCAGAGAAATACAAAAACAATAAAAAGAAAACATCACTGAATTTTTTAATTATTGTATAATTTTGCTGCTAGATTACACATAAAGACACAATAAATATCATCAAAAATAAATGAATATTTACAATGATTGTATTACCAAGTTACAAGGCGAAACATAAAATGTTTGAGCATTATCATCATCATCACTACAGCCGAATGTCGTCCACGGTTGGACATAGGCCACCTCCAAGTTTCGCCACATGATGCACGGGACCATTTATTGTGGTGAAATATTTGATACTGATATTAATTTATGAAATCCTGCCATATATGTTATAAAACAAAATAAATGATAAAACATATAAACAAAGACACAAAAAAACTATTACGACTAAAATTAAATAACTTCATTATAATTTAACAATATATTTATGAGTATTTATGTTATATTTTTGTTTTTTCTTATGTCTTTTCTTTCTTTAATGTAAATGCATAAATTGTAAAATAAAATAAATATTTATAATAATAATAATATTTATTTATTCAGATACCAAGTTTTATTTTTCAGGTCACCTGGATTGTTAGAAGAAGTTATCGTGCACTTAGGCTGGAGTGCAAAGGGCAACTGAATACACTCAAAGAACTCAGATGGGTTTTAGCCCGTACAAATCTGGCACTCCTTTCTCCACTCAGAGCGGGAATGATGATAATAGTCGTAATTTTAAAATATGTATTTACGTATTTATTACACAATTTTTCAGTACAACAAAACTCATATTTTCCTCACGAAATTTTCGTCGTCTCTCCAGATCATACGCCTACACCATGACACGTAAATTGTGTTAAATAAACACATAATAATTATAAAATAAAAAAGTCTTGAAGCTAAATGCTCGTTATACACCTACTTGCAACAGCACCGGTGAGAACACTTTGTTACATATATATGTCTAGCCTTCTACCAGCAGCTTCGCCAGCGTAAAAGTAGGGTTCTCCATTTAAACTTTAGACCCCCACTGTATCCCTTTTGGAGCTGTATTTTGAAAAATCCTTTTTCAGTGTTCACCTACGTCATAAAAGGAAGCCTTAAGCAAAATTTCACTCTCCTAGTGCCAGTAGTTTCGGCTGTGCGTTGATATGTCAGTCAGTCAGTTTCTCCGTTTATATATATCATTATCTTTAAAAGTACGCAACGGATTTTGATGCGGCTTTTTTTAACAGATAGAGTGATTTAAGAGGAAGGTTTATGTGCATAATACATATATAATATATTCAATATCAGTACCCGAGCGAAGCTGGAGCGGGCGCTAGTAGATAATAATTATAAAATAAAAGTCTTGGAGCTAAATGTTCGTTATACACCTACTTGCAACAGCACCGGTGTGAACACTGCTATATAAATATGTATGTATATATTAGAGAAAGCTCATGTCCACGTAGGCGTTAATAACAACTAAAAGCTATCTACTCATGTACGTATGTATGTACGTGAACACATGAACGACGCAGAATTATGAGGCAGTTGTTTAAATGTCACCCTCATTAGGAAAGGTTCTTGCGCCAAATAACTGAAAGTTCGAAACAACAACTAAGAAAGTGCGCAACAAAAATTGATATATGTATTGCGATGTCGATCCGAGAGGGCTCTTAATAAATATTATTACTGTTAATGGGAATGGGATGTGATAATTATTATCTCAACTTGAAATTGAAATATTAAGAAAGTTGTTCATGCGTAATAATATGTTCCAGAGTGGAGCGGGAGGGCGTGTAAGACTTTTTCTGACTAACGCCTCGCTTGTGACCTTCAATTGCCCTTTTTGTTCTAGGTGGTTCTAGGCTAAATCCCGCAGGCCTAGCGGGTATCGGCCCTGTTTGCTGAAAATCTCTTTGAGGATCGAGTGGAACACTACTTGTTGTTAACAACTTGGGTTCAGTTCGGACGATTACCGTAACGCCGAACGGCGAGCTATCTAATGCTAGTTGTCCGCAAGCCCGCGCCTATCGTAAATGTTCGGCTCGGATTGGGCATGAGGATATCCGTTTCCTAAAGCATGCGGCCGTTTCCTACGCTAGCATTACTACTTCGCAGAAAGAGGTAACTGCCTTTCATTCCTTCTCGCTCCGGGCCATGGCCTGAACCACGGCCCGAGAGGTATAATATTAAACTGCAAGGGCTAAAGAAGTATGTAATGAGAACAAAAAAGATAGAAATGAAATACCTATAGTGCAAATATCGATGCTAAGTAGGTAGGTATATTAAAATGTTATAAAAATATTTTGTGGACAGGACAAGTAATAATCTCCAAGAATGCTATCAACGGGATTACCAGCGCTCACCTTACGGCAGTAACTGTTTGAGGAAATCTAATAACAGCCCGTTTTATAGTCGGTGTATATCATTCCTTATTAATTTTATGTTTTGTGGAAAGTAATAACACGAAAGTAATAAGAGTAAAATTATGAGAAGAACATTATTTTAATTATACTGAGTTGTATCCGTGTGACGTCACGGTTTTATGTACGTACCTTGTGACGCACGCATTGTTGCTAAACATAATACAACTTCAGTGTATTTTTTTTATTCAGTTTGTAGATCTTATATAACCAGTTTTTCTCTGTTTATAATTTACGCGTAATTGCCTTTAAATTGTGTTTTATATTTTTAAGTTCGTTAGTGTATTGAATTCATATTTTTTATTTCAGCGATTTTCTATATTTTCTCAATGTTATTTATTATATATATTTTAAAACCAGTCAAAACAAAATAGCCCAAGAATTATAATTACACATTAAAGCAAAATATATTAATTTTATTTATTATTGAAATATACTTTTTGTTAGTAAACAACTTAAGATTATAGTTTTATAAAAAGTTGGATTTAAAACTGTGACAGTGTTGCTAAAAAAGTGGAAAAATAAAAGTAAATACAGTGTTGAAATAACTGTTAAGTGCTGTTGTTATTTTGTTCACGTGCTAAATAAAACCTTTACGCAAATTAAAACATCTCTTTTATCTACCACGTATACCTACGTGCGACAAATGTTAGTACTCATAAAAGGCCATTTTAAATTATTTGATAAATTTAAAATATTAAGACACTAATATATAATTAAATAGTATAAAACAAAGTCGCTCCATGTATGCGTATATATCTTTAAAACTGCGCAACAGATTTTTTTAATGAATTGATTGATTCAAGAGGAAGGTTAATATAGACATATCTATAATACATGCATAAGATATTCAATATCAGTACCTGCCCGTGCGAAGCTGGGACGGGTCGCTAGTAACATATAATAAAAAACTAATTGCATAACAGTCTTAATTTTCAGTCTCGTAGTTGTACAAAGTTTTATGCTCAGTAATACAAATGTAAGTACAGATTGATCGAAGGTAAAACCAGTAGATTAATCTCCTATATCTCAGAAATGGTGTCTAAGATCTCGATTTTTTGTGTACCTTGCTTAGCTGAGTGTTTCATATTGCAATGTTTTAGCAACTAAAGATGAAAGCTGCGGGAGGTAAGAGATTGAACCAATGGTGTCTACAAGACACAGACCCGCCACACGTTTCCCAACTACGACGATTTCTGAAGGCCAGATAAGTGTCAACCTTCAGAGACGCATCGAGGCAATGAAGCTCGACGAGTTACAGAGAAACTTATTTAGAATACGCAATTAAGAGAACCGTGGAGGAAATCAAATGAAAAGGCATAGTTTTAACTTCGCTTCTAGCGTGGACTACTATCACACGTATATTAGCGGAGCAAGCTAAACAGAGCTAGCTAATATCATAATCGAAATATCAAATAGGTCACATATACAATAGAAATTGAGATTATAACGCATTGAGGGAGGATAGAACTTTAACAGCCTCATTATAAACTAAATACACCGTTAAATTTTGGTAATTTTAATCCCACGGAGGGTCGATCCGGTTGAAACACTATTTGATTAGATAGTGATTTGTAAATCACTATCACTATTGGTGTAGAATGCATATAGTGTGACAGGACAGAATGGAAGAAAAAAACATTGACCCCAAATAAAACGGGACAAGGGCAGGAAGATGGTGCTGATAAATAGAATGCATATAAGAGCGTACGTTGGCCGCCAGTTTATTACATAAGATTATTTGCAAACTTTTCCTTCACGTCTAAATTTATCTTCACGTTTTAAAAAAGGAAATGAGTCATGACGTAGACGGAGGTGTCGCTTACGTACGAGCATGTTGCACGCGCTGCCCACATCCGTACACTTGTCAAAATTTGTCAAGTACTAACGAATTTTCTTATAGCACCGGATTTATTTGATTGATTCCTTTCGCTAAGTTTTTTGGCAAATGGCAACTGTACCTATTCAGGTGGAATTCCAGACGCGACTAATAATAATCTATTAAAAATATCATTGTAAATATTTAGCTGTCGTAATTAAATTAGCTGGAGAGGCTAAAGGTCACCAAAGCAATAAATAGTCAAAGGGGTTGTTCGTCATATTATCACACATCACGCACTTACTGTATGGTGATTGGATCGCAGTTTGCTGAAACTAGACAAGCAACTGTCCATTATTGACGTCATTTCTTATTTTTTGTCTATACATGCATACTCGTAGGTACATGATGATATTTCGTTTGTATACAACCTTGCGGAACACAATTTTTTGAATAAAATCGGTCTCAGTTGATCATTTGACCTTATAATTGTATGAGATTCAAAACGAGTGACAAACTAGATAAGACTGGAAAATAGAATCATGGAATATTATGTTATGTGTTGGGTATGAAGTAGAAATATTAACTAGACTACTAAAGTATATAATTCAATAAAAATCTTCAGGCGATAGTTTTGAATACAATCCAAAATCGGCCTACGAGCTTGTTTGCACTGGGCCAGCGTAGGCGTTGACAAAGCGTGGGAGTCGACGCCGCGTAGACGTCGCAGAGACGCCACAAAGACGCCGTCCGAATTTTATGTCTTAGTGCAATCATTCTGACAATTCAACCTCGGGTGACTAGAAGGAACTGAAATAGAGAATGGAAGGTAATGACGTGCAATCAAGGTACTACTATTACACAAAATAATGATGATGATGATGATCACGCTGCTGCGCAAAGAAATCCATTACCCTTTTATACACAAGTTTCGCCTGACTTCTGTCATTGCATTCCTTTTGGTGGAGGTCTAAGCCTCCACCGAAAGGACTACAAGGAGAGTGTGCCGAGTGTCGTTTAATTTGTCCGCTTTTTTTTTAGTGAAATATCTGTTTAGTGGAGCTATTGAGTTCTGTTGTGAAACTGGTCGAGAAAATTTGTTCCCGGTTGGGTACTTGATATAGAGTCAATCTATTTAAGGCAGAGCTTGTGGAACTGCTTAAGTTTGGAACTATGGATTGGGAACATTATAACATCTTAAACGCGCTTGAGATAACCCTTACGTTTTACGTATTTCGCTGTGACCACAGTAAAGTAAATAAAGATGCAATTTTTTAAATGTAATTAATTAACCTTAAAAAAATAACAGAATATTTCATTGAGACCATTGAGTTAACAATTGTAGCATAAATATTGCTTTCGTCTTGCTTCAACTTTATTTACATTTAAAAAAAATATTATTGGAGATATATTGCGGCTAAACGTCGACAATTCTTTCGAGCAATCGATGGAGCAAATTTCAAAAGATCCCCTGTAAAACTATTGTAAAGCGATTTCAAAGGGGCTTAAACGTTTGCCATACAATGCTGGCTTATATTTTTTTCTTTTCGTCAAAAGTGAAACCCAGGCCATCTCTTAAAGGTATGAGAAATCTACAGCAAAACAAAAGAATGATGTCCACCAACCGTAACCAAACGAAGTTCAAGACCATTTAGTAAGTAGGCATAGTTTTATTTTTTAACAAGGGTTATTTTTTATTTTGGTTTCGGTATTTATGGTGTGCACGTTTTAAATAATATCAATCGCTATTTTGTATTAATTAAGCTCACGTAGTCCCGAATGCCTTGTTTTATAATACAGTATCCGGTACTCTACAGTATCCGGTATATTCCTATTACCCCCATGCTGAGATCATCTGAGAATTTGATACATTTGATGCTCTCACTATCTACCATGTTTTGTGACAAATTGTTCACGAAACAAGCCGTGCGATTGAGGAGCACGTTGACGATGCCAGTTAGGCAAGTTTAATCATTAGTTTCGTCTAAAAATCTAGCTAAGGTGGCGTTTTGAACTAAGCGTCACGGACGATGTAATCCATACTAATATTATAAATGCGAAAGTAACTCTGTCTGTCTGTCTGTTACGTTTTCCCGCTTAAACGTCTCAAATGATTTTGATGAATTATTTAAAAATTCAAACATGCACCCTGTAAGCACTGCAAATTGCATTAAAAAAAAATACATAAACAAAAATTACATAAAATTCACAACTATTTTTAAATAAAAATAAACAAAAAATATTAAAATAAATAAATAATAATTGGATAACGTCAAAATAAATAAAATGTCAAAATAAAAATTTGAAAATAAATATAAAAATTAATTGAAACGTGTACAAATAACATATAGGAGCCCGGGGGCGTTGTATGACGACAGCATTTTATAACAGCTATTGTACATAGACTCTATAGACGCTACGTTTAGTTCGAAACGCTACCTTTAAAAATCATTTCTTTTTGTCTGCTCAGGTTCTACTTAATTTTCTTGAACCTTTTTTCTTTTCTATGTTTTGCTGCCTTCTGGAATTGTGCAGCTATAATGTATACTAGTATAATTATATATAAATGACTAGCGGCTTCGCTCGCTTGCATAAAATATAGCTTATGTTACTCAGGAGTAAAGCAGCTTTCTATTGTTGCGATTTTTTTTCCAATCGGACCAGTAGTTCCAGATATTACCTCCTACAAACAAAGAAACAAAAAAAAACAAACTACTTCTTTATTATATTAGTATACATTATACACCGGTTCGTGCCCCAGTAGCAGATGTTCGCCGATGGGATGGTCATTAACTCGTTAACCTAATAACAGGTTTAGTTTTTTTTTTTTATCCACACAAATCATAGTATTTCATCAGTATTTCATGTACCGAATAGACCCTCCAAGGAATTAAAACGATCAAAATTTAACAGTGTATATTCGCAAGGTTTTATCTTACGTCTAAACACCCACTCTTTTTTCTTCTTGGCTTTGAAAGGCAGGTCCAGCCTTGGTATGAAATCGGGGCTGGACAGTCCTTTCAGAAGTCGGTCCATGGCCCCAGTAGGCCTTGATCCTCCCGGGCCCCTACGACTAGCTGACAACTCCTTGAGGCACGCATGGAACTACTCGCCGACGACGGCTTGAGCTCGGTCGGAACCGTTACCGGACGGTCGGACAGCAAACTACGCACTGCTCGTAGTCTGCAAGTCAGCGCCTACCGTGAACAGAAATCGGAATCATTAAGATAGGTATGTAATTTTAGGTCCATGTATGTTTATAATGTAAATTTTAATGTTAGATTATTTTTCTGGCGGTACCTACCCCTATTTTATTTTAAGTTCTTTAATCCGTCCAAAAGTTGTCTAGTAGATATTGCAGTCAGCGATAAAACCGCTGTTGTTACCCATCGATTTAAGTTTGTTATAGTTATGGTACTATTTTGATGTACAATAAAGTTATTTCTATTCTTAGAAATTGAAGTTTTCGGAATGATATGAATCAAATAATAGTTTTTGTGACCATGGTCGTATTTCTGAGTGGCTACTGATTCAGTTTCTACGCCAATTTCCGACCAGTGTGTTTTAGTTAGTTAGTACTTGGCACACGAACTGATTGGAATTGAATAATTATTGAAATTAGTCCAATTGTTACTGTGAAACGAAGCTGGCATCCTGCAGGTTTATGTGCCAGTATGTGATGACGTCAATTGTACATTGCACTTTTATAAAATGTTAAGATATTTAAAGAAAACAAAATAATGTACTATACTATAGTTCGTTTTTTAATTCTAGACCACGATTTGAGAACTCAGAATGTCATACTCTAGAAATATGTTCCCAATTTTCTGGAGTTTGACATTTTAAGTTGTCAAATCGTAGTCTAAAATTAAAAAAACGAACTATAGAGTGCGTATTCAATTAAAATTTATTTGAACAATCTCATCTCTAAGTATGTTTGACAGATGCAATGTGTCTTCATATTTCTGTCACCTTAGTTATGAAGGTATTTTTTTTTATTTTATTATATAAAATATAATAGTGACATTTGCCACGTGACTGCCGTCACGTGGCTCTGAGCTCTTTGAAAAGATTTTTGTTCTTTTGTTATGTTCTTCTCATGAAACAAAGAAAAAGGTGGCTTTGACCGCAGGGTTTCCAGTTTTGTACTTTTTACGTAAACAATTTTATTGTACATGTTTGAAGTTTTCTCTTTTCATAACTTCACTGTAAAGACGTAGATGTGTTGTATAAAGACGTATTTTTACCTCTACATTGTTAGCATTAGTTGTAAACTGGCAGCTTTATTCATATTTATACATCGGCACTTCAATGCATGTTTTTTTTTAATTTACTTACAGGTATATATAATTCTATTATATCTACTACATACATCCTTCATTCTTTTTATTTTGTGTGATAACTTCTGTTTTTTACCTATAGTCAAAGTCAAAATCTTTTTATTTTACATAGGCCTACATGGGCACTTGTAAAACGTCAGAAGCTAGTGCACGGTTCCAAATTGGTCGTTTCCTATGAAGAAGAACCGGCAAGAAACACCTTTTACTTTAAAAAAAAACGGTTACTCTTTTTATAAAAATGTTTTTTACAATATTTCCATATCACAGTGTTAACACATAAATTATGTAAGGACAGTACATAAACTAGCTATAGACAATTATGACGATAGCCATAAAAACGAAGAATTAGATTTGAATACACTACTGTATATTTCGATAGTTACTTCATTTACAATGTTACTGTTAACCTAATCTCATAACCACAGCATGAGCTTCCTCGGTGCGGCCCGTGCCGACTACAAAGAAGAAAGAAGTAGATTACAGCGTCATACGTTACAATCCCCATCACGGCCTAACAGCACACGCACGTGTCCTAATGAAAGTATACACACTTACATGACCTTAGTCTCTATTATAACGGCACTAAGTATTATTTTTATAGATCATAATTAAGTTTACACCACCTGTTACGTAGAATACATAGAAGTTAACGGTTGCATATTAGTATAAGTAGGTAATTAGATGTTCTGGGTTCGCAGAAGAAAAGCTCTAGAAGTAGCACAAAGAGAATTTTACATTTTTTTTGTGTAGGTACAGGCCCGCGTTTTACCACTATGTCACCTACCTATTCACTCTTGACTTAAAGAAATTAAATTAAATATACTTTATTTCTTTTATTTATCCTTCTTATATAGTAGGAACTTAAGAGTATGTAAGCAAGGCTTTACTGCTAACCATACAAAAATGACTTCACGGAAAGATCTTTTATAAACTTTTCGTCTATTTTTCCTATTCATTATGCAACGCTTGGAAAATAAAAGAGGCCTAGGGAAAGTAATATATTGTATGAATTCAATTGTTTAGAAGTGCTCACACAATGGCTTAACATTCGAGCATTGTATTTATATATTGATACAATTTCTGCACTGCTGCCTGTATTGTGTAATATATGTACGCGTGTAACAAGATGTTGCAGCTCCAACTACAACATGTTTACATTTCAAGGTTAACATGTAAATTGGAAACAGACTTACTCGTATTATTTAACAGACAGAAGTGAAATATAATATGTCGTTTAACCACCGATCGCGACTGAACCAATTAGGTGAAAGTGCCTCCTTAACAGCCGATATTTTGTATTTGGACCCTAGAGTTTATATTCATGGAATTTCATTCATTAAATTTAATTATTCATGGAAGACTCCTAAATTCTATTTTGCTCTATTAGTTTGATCCGGAACAGTAGTTATACTTGCCTCTGCTCAGCTAACCTAATCTATTTATTATGTGTTTCAAAGGGATCTTACTTCACGCACTTCAAACTTTCTTACGTAATTCCGTGTACCTACTCGCTACTTTGTTTGCGGATAGTATGTATAAACTCAACGAACCAATTTAGTTGTTTCTGCGCTGTGTGATTGTGTTATTACTTGAAATCCTTGAGACAATATCACAAGAAATTATTCACTTTTAATCAAAATAATATTGCGTGTCTGCAGCGGAACAAATTTATTTATTTTTATTACTTGTTATCTACAGTAATTGCAGTCGCCGCCGCCTACTTTTTCAGGCGTTTGATGAAATTATCAGCCACGATTACTGCTTAATTGCAGATTATGAAGAGCAATTTAAATATTGTGAAAAAAAATCTAGAATCTTCATGGCAGTTTAAAACTGGTTGGTCATTTAAACTGGGCTACGCGAGTCTAAAGCTCTTTGTATGCAGTTTAATTGTTATAACCACATGGATCCCTTAACAATTGAGCGAACGCCGACGTTTGCACACCTATTATCATTCTATTATGTCTGTAAATAAGGTATTCGAAAGGATAAAATTGAGATGAGTTGCAGAACTGCCCATATTCATCTGTCGCTAGTAGATTATCATAAGCTGATGGCTGTATAATATAGTGATAACTGTAGTATATTCCTAAATGTAAGTTATATTTAAGTTATATATAGATCACTGCCCACGTTATAGGAAATCCAACAACATGACGTTTATTTTTGATTGTACGTATAAACAAGTTTCAATCTGTACGTAATATTGACATCCTTCGTGTTTTTCCTGTTATTATTTACGGCTATCAAGTTATAATTTCTTCGGTAATTTATATTTGTTTATTTCCAGATTTAGACGTCATCGTCATGTATACATTTTCATATAGGTACAGTCAACCGCACATCAACGTATCATTTTTTAACAGTCGTTGTAGATGGATTATGTTGTGAGAAAGAGTGATGAGTGTACTGCGATGTCATGAAACTTACCATAATTAGGTTTATTACTGATTATACTGAGAATCGCTGGTAGAACTGTGAAGCTTCTTATTTGTGTTGCCTGTAGATATTTGTGATAAATCCTTCAAAAAACTACACTGAGACCATTATTAAAGTTCACTTACAAATAAGAAGAAAAACACCTCAAAACTATTACGCCTGGGTATTACAAATTTTTGTAATGATCGGCTTTTCTCTATTATGATATGCATGTAAGCTTTCTCATGAATCACTTTGTCTATAAATGAAAACAGTATGAAAACCCGTTCAGTAATTTTTAAGTTTATCGCGTTCATACATACAGACGCCGTGGGGGAAGTAAGGAAGTATATTTCAATATGTTAACTCCGTTCTCATCTAATTTTCTTAGGTAGGAGAAGGAAGGTACCAATACATCATATTTGAAATCTGGGAAAGAATACAGGGCGCGTTTCATTTTGTAACGTTTTTGTTCAACGGTTCATTGGGCACAGCAGTATCTGTAACCCACTGTTATAATTAAAAATGGCGGTATGGTCTTTACGTTTGGATGCAAAACCTTTTTGAATAATGAGGCTTTTTAACTATATACATTTGAATTTGTATTTCGGGTTGGTATTCGGAACTCTACGACGCGATGCGTAAATATGGATTTGTATGAAATTGATTATTTCACAAATACGAAATTAAATTTTATAATTGACCGGATAAAACTGGTAACAATCCTATATCCTGTACTAATACAAGACATAAGATTCCGCAGCAGAAGGCGCCTTGGGCGTTCCATGTCGTAGAGCAATTCCCGGCCACGTTAGGTGAAGGCTTGCGAGCGGCGAGTAATGAGTAGTTTGCCGTCCGATAAGGACCAGGCTCAGATACACGGGTGTCATTTTTTACGTGCACCTTTTACGGAGTTCAGAAGAATCGAGGGCAACCTCGGACCCTATATCTACCAGGGCTGCCGGATTGGAAAGTAAAGGGAATAAAGGAACATAGGTTCGTTTAGGAAAAGTTTGACAATCCTTAACACTTTATCTAGAGCGTGAGAAGCTATTAGATAATTTCAATAAACAAAACAACGTGTACAATATTGTCAGATAATTTACAGCTTTTACGCACAATAACTGTTGAAACTAGGATAACTAAAATAAACAGAAGTTATGTAATTCGGAGACGTTTAACTATACGTCTAGTCTCTTATTTTTGTGTATTCTTGGGGATTGATCTACTATAGACACACAGCCTCAAAACATTGAAATGTAATCTATTTTAATGTACTGATGACCCATGAATTTATAAACCATATTTATACGCCAGGAATGGCAGAATATCATTACATAGTATAAAACAAAGTTGCTTCGTCCATATGTATGCTTATATCTTTAAAAGTACGCCACGGATTTTGATGCGGTTTTTTTTCATAGATAGAGTGATTCAAGAGGAAGGTTTATGTGTATAATACATGCATAATATATTCAAGATCAGTACCCGTGCGAAGCTGGGGCGGGTCGCTAGTTGTAAATATATTAATTACAACAACTTTGTAAAATATTCGAACAAATAAATGTGCTCTATTCTATTCTTATGTTTGTGGCAAACGGAAAGTGCAATGACTAATTAAATTATCACCCAAATTGGTACAGCTTCCGAACGATGACTTCAAAACATCAATTAGTATTTTACAAGGAGGTACTTTTGTCTGGGACCGAGAATCTATTATAAATTTTGTTATACCGATTACAAGTCACAACTCTAGGCTTCTGTCTAGTCTTTATATTTGGGTATAGTTTACAATGTAGTCAATTAGTCTCTGTTCTTACAAAATTCAGTCTAAAAGCAAGCTGACTTACGTTTGATTATTTATGTCCATTGTAAGTACTTATGTATTTGTTACCGGAAGCTTGACTGTGTCTCAGTTATGAAATAGTTACATTAAATAGCATTACATCACTCGGCTCGTTGTCACGGTGATAGCAACGCTTTTGAGGGTATCTACTCAAACGGAACATTATTATTGTGTATCTTTTTTATCTCGATTTATTTTTAGAAAGGCGAAAATAATAACAACGTTATCCAAATAAAGTTTGGTACACCTCTAGTGGTGTACGTTAGAGATGTAATATATCGATACCAGAAGTATGAATTAACGTAAGGGACATTTTTATGTTTTGCGAAAAATACCCTTACATCAATCATCGTAAGGAACATTTGGACGTAGTTTCTGAAAAACGTTCCAACCCACAATCATTTCATTGTGGGTTGGAACGTTTTTCAGAAACTACGTCCATTTGTACTTCTGGTATCGATATATCGAGTAATTAGTAGGTATTCTGTGTCAGGTTTTCACAATATTAAGGATATTTTTAGAGCATTATTAGTATTTACTACAGTATTTATTTCGAGAGTCGTAGTGGCCGAGTGGTAACGGCCCCAACTTACGAGTATTTCGGGTTCTAGAAGTCGCGAGTTTTTTTATGGTAGGAAAAATCGAGTAATGACGAATCTCGCCCTTGGGTGGAGCAAGAAACAGTGTCAGACTCTTACTGACTAAACTACCTACCCCTTTCCTTCTGAGTCATCATACCAGGGTCGTCCAGGGTGTCCCAACAGCAGGGCCGAAGCCTACTGGGAAGTAGGCTTCGTCACTGCTGTTGGGCACGGGTTCGAACTCAGCCAGACACATTACTTTGTGTAATATATTTCATCACCACTGCTCTCAAAACGTTGAAGGAAAACATCGCGAGGAAACTGGCTTATCCTATAACCCACAATTCCGCACTGCGCCCGCCTGATGGATTACGGCCTATTCCCACTACTAGAGAGGAGGTCTGTGTTCCAGCAGTAGGACCATTAAAAAAAAGGCTGATGATGATGACAGTATCTATGTATGCTAAAACGATAGAGATACTATTTTATTATAATATTCGTATGGTTTCACCTTTTCGATGAAATAAAAAGAAGTTCTTTATTGCCATTGGAAATAGTATAGAATCAGAGTTAATAGCATTTATAGCAAGCTGTTTTCCAGAAGATTATGTCCATTAAGTAGATGAAACGGTACCAGAGCTCTCAAACTCAAACACTTCGAGTACCTATTGTGTAGAAAAATGAAAAAGGCAATAGATGGAAAGTTTACGCAAAACAAAAATCAATTAACTATAAAAATAAATGCAGAGAATAATTTGTTCAACAGTAATTTGTTTTGTTTTATTAAAATGTAATACGTATTTGTCAAACTAAGATTACTTTACCAAAAAATCTTTGAATAGCAATACAAAATAAAATGTTTCGAGAATGATTACGAGCAAAAAACTAGAAGCCAACTTTAATGAATGTGTTGCGTAGTTCTTGAGTTTTTTAAATGTTTAAAAACTTTTATGTTCATTTGTCAGTATTGTAAGAGAATGTTTATGAAAACTTCTAGAGAAACAAGCTTGAGACTTAATAATAGTTTAACTTTTCGTTTTTTCATGAAGAGTCTTTAATTTTTGTTTGAATAATTTCACGGTTTAAATAGATAAATCAGTTTAAGAAGCGAAGCGAATCGTGATCGGCAGCGCTAGGCATCACAATCAAAACAATCGAGCTGTCTATTGAAATCTGTTCGAGATTAATCTCAACAACGACTTATCTAGCATTCTAGCACTATTTCATCGTGGACGAAACTATGGAACTTGATAGAGACAACAAGATGAAGATGTATTTTTATGGTAGGAAAAATCATGCAATGACAAATCCCGCCCTTGGGTGGAGCGGGAAACAGTGTCAGACTCTTACTGACTAAACAACCTACCCCGTTCCTACATTGCCATACATACCAGAGCCTTCCTTTCAGACACAAGGTAAAGATGTTATTGAAGATGTATTCTATCACACTATAGATGCAAAAAGTAATAAAAGTATATCGAAAGCCTGTCATTTATCATCATCAGCCTTTTAATGTTCCCACTGCAGGGACACAGGCCTCCTCTCTCTAGGAGAGGGAATGGGCCATAATTCACCACGCGGGCCCAGTGCGGATTGGTGGATGTCACATGTCTTGGAATGTTTGGTTCTAGGACATGCCGGTTTCCTCACGATGTTTTCCTTCACTGTTTTGAGAGCAGTGGTGATGAAATAAATTACACAAAGTAATGCGCCTGGCTGGGTTTGAACCCGCGACCTACGACTCGTAAGTCGGGGCCGTTACCACTCGGCCACCACTGCTCTCATACTCGCCACTGCTGTCATTTATAAAAGGTATAAAAGTAAGCTAGACCGACAATAATGTGGACTGAAAAGAACAAAGCAGTCGACGCGAAATACGAAGCTTAAATTCTAAAGGCTACAAATAAAAATAATTACCCAGTATTATTCTCGTATGATAATTATGATGCGAACATACTGGGTGTTTATTTGCATAAAGAAAATATTAGAGGAGTACTTAATGCTATTTTTGCGATAAAAATTATATTTAACTGTTTCAATTTGTGGGCCTTTTGAATTTAAGGGGCATTATAATCATCTAGCTATTGCTGACGGCTTTGCTAGCGAGAAAGTATATAATGATCCCAGGGGAACATACTAACATATATAAAAAAGTATTATATGTCTTACTTAGTTGAGGACATGGTATATCCGTCTTTCTAGAATTCTCATCTTAATCTGCTCAGCCGTTTGAGCGTGAAAGAGTAACCAGCATATGTGACACACACGCATACATATTTTTTTTATATAACTAGCTTTTTATGGTAAGTAAAAACCATCCAATAACGAATCCCGCCCTTGGGTGGAGCGGGAAATAGGGTCAGACTTTTACTAATAAACAACCTTGATCTCAGGGCCCTGGTAATACGCTTTCGCACTAACCCTTGGCCCCAGGAGGCTTCGAGCCTGCTGGACCCCTTCAAAGTCCATGGTATGTTATTTTTCTAAAAGGGTATCTTTATGAGACTTTACTATGCCGTTTTAAGTCAGTATTTTGATACACCTTAGCTGACCTTTTCACCCCTTTTTCACAAAAATTTACCTTGGTTACTTCGTGATAGGACACCTTGAATCTTTTCTTATGCCGCATGATGACCACGCAGGACACTGCCGAACAATTGAAAGGCTTCTTTGGAGTTACCAGCATATACCTGACTGTTCCGGAGTCCATTCCCACGTTATGTAGGACAATTCTGTTTTTTTTTAGCACCCCACGTCACGCCTTTTTAATTTATTAGAAAAACTAAGAAATACGTCAAAACTATACAGTATTTGAATGAATTAGCCTCGTTCCAAATTTAAATCGGTTTGGAAACAAAAAATAGATACTTTTTAGGTGTGAAAAAAAATCGTAAACAGATAACTTTGGTTTTCAGTGGACAACCAGTTATTGTGTAGTGAGATTAAGTATTATGATATCCGTAATTGATTTTTAACTTAAAACGCTGATTTATTTTGAGACGCTATTAAAAAGTAGATTAGCCAGACAACAAACTGTTTTATAGCGATCACAATTTGAATTTACAATTCGAAGTGATATTTTGTGTTCAATGTGGTTAAATGTCGAATACAGTCGAAGATTACACTTCAAAACTTTATGTATTTGTAGTGTTTCACTTGTTGTTTAGCGAGAGTATATTAGGTATTAAACAAGTTCGTAAGGTATTTATAACAACACATAACTTGACAACTTATTATGTAAGAACAGTTGAAGGTGATTGTAACAGCAGGAGCCGTGCTTGCCGAGTGGTAACGGCCCCGACTTACGAGTTGTAGGTCGTGGGTTCAAACCCAGCCAGGCACATTACTTTGTGTAATTCATTTCATCACCACTGCTCTCAAAACGGTGAAGGAAAACATCGTGAGGATACCGGCATGTCCTAGAACCAGAAATTCGAAGACGTGTGATATCCACCAATACGCACTGGGCCCACGTGGTGGATTATGGCCCATTCCCTCTCCTAGAGAGGAGGCCTGTGTTCCAGCAGTGGGATCATTAAAAGGCTGATGATGATGTAATAGCATTTAATCAAAAAGAAATACCACAAACAAATAAGGGTGCTTCGCCATCAAATCGATCGTAAACACATTTACCCATCTTCCTTCTGGGATAGTCAGGTGAAAAGTATATTGGTAGTGTTCTGTATTGAGGAAGTTCCACGGCTGATTGCCCGGTATAATCGAGGCCAATCGAGTTGTTGAAGACGCACCTTAACGACAGTAAGCTATTATACAGAGTGTAACGGAAATGGGTACTAATGTTTTAGGTTTAAGTTGTTTTTTTTTTAGAATCCAAGGTGATTTTCTTGACAAAAGTTGTTTACTTCGGTATCACATCACATTATTCTTTTGATATCATAAGGTAGGTATGTATCTGTATGCTTGTTACTTCTTCATTTTCGAGCTGCTAAACGGTTTTGGAATTATACATAAGATGTTTTTATCCCGAGATTACGTTTTCTTAGGTAGACGGGAGCTGCTAGTTTAAAATAAGAACAGGTGATATATTTTAAATAATTTATGTCAGTACAAATAGTTGTTTTACCTTAGATTAAATCAAAACGGCAGAAAATAGGTGGCTCGCCTCTCCTCTAGTGCATGGACGCTGAAACTAGAACTATATTTACTATATTGTGGTCTAATTTCACTTAGTCGCAATCGGGTGACTTTATGTTACCATGGGTGACGTGCAACAAATGTTTTTTTTCGATTACGCTCTCACGACAGCGGCGGCTCTTATCTCTGCCCTTGTCTATCAGTAACCGTAGGTTTGCGACTGTGACGACACTGATCATAGATGTGTGAGTTTCGATTGCGATGTTAGCGCGTAACGTATCTCATAACTTCCCTTATATCAATGTGTTTCCCGACAAAACTCCGACAAAACTGAGAAGATGTATACAAGAGCAGCCTATATTTACAGTTTTCCGATAGCGGCTTTCGGTCCCATGTGCCGGGAGCGTTTCATCATATCCGCTGTATTCCATTTTAACAAGGGACTCTACCCGCGTAATCCTTACAACAGAATCCTGTTGCACGTATGTAAATGTAGTCAAGCCAGCGAATCGAACGTAAACCCGAGGCCTTGAAAGCTTAACTTGCATACACTGGGTCAATGAGACTGGCTCTCGTTATGACTCATTTCACAATATTTAAAATCGAATCTGTTTGCACTACTTACTGGTATGGCGTAAACATATGGGTTAAATCTGAAAGATTAAATTTTGGGTTAGTCAACCAATAAGTAAGTATATTGAACGGAATGTTTATCGATATTTTCGAAATGTTTTTTAAATTTTGTTCAGATCCGATTATAGTACGCTGCAGATAAGTTGAACCAGTTGCTATGGGTTACACGCCACCTCTATTGAGACCCGTGGATTCAAGGGTGACCGCCATGATAGTCCAACTTATACTGCCGAGACTGTACGAACATTTTGAGATTGCTAGAAGGATATAGCTACGATCACTGTGAGTCATAGGATATATTTCATGGGTAGGTCACGGTAGCGAAAACGCGGGGCAAACTTGTATAGTGCAAGCTGTTTGCTATTGTGGGGCAAAGACCTTTTCTAGTTCTGTGAAGGTACCAGCTACCGAAATTGCTCATTGCATGTTGGTTGTTTCATATTTTTGTTTTACGAGTTCTAAAATTAATTTCCAAGTAAAAAATTGCGTGTATTAGGTAAATAATTTAAGTATGACAATTTCTTAATGAATGTAAAAAAATACAGCTAGCATTTTACAAATGGCGTGTAGTAGGTATAGTTTTCTTTAATCATTATTATTTATAATATCCTACTTGGCCCGCACTGGGCCCGCGCGGTGCATTACGGCCCATTTCTCTCCTAGAGAGGAGGCCTGATTTTTATCAGTGGGACCGTTATATGGCTGATATTGTGCTACATATCATCACCATTTCAGCCAAAAGACGTCCACTGCTGGACATAGGCCTCCCCTAATTGTCGCCATAATGAACGGTCCTTTGCATCCCGCATCCATCGGATACCCGCAACCGCGTCGGTTACTATAAATATATTATGTTAATTTATGTTTTATATCTTGGATCAAATTGGATCAATAATAAATAATAATCTTGCCAATATTTATGTATTTATAATGTTAACTTATGTATAGGTTTACCAGACTGTTCATAAGTTGACTTTGCTTAGCAAAGCGTCTTAAATATTTTAAATTGTAACAATTCCAATTCATTCCAATATAGACGACGATTAGATAGACGATTCGAAAAAAAGGACAATTTTAGAAGATATTTATTCAGTACCAATTTTCCAATCATCGGATAACGTTTATCTTAGGAATAAAAATGACAGTCTTGTAGTTTTTGTATGGTAATCGCCAAATTTATTTTTTTAGCTAGAAGGTATAATAATTATGGTGATTGAGAAATTACGTCTTCGTGGAAAAATATATCATAAATCTATTTATGCTATATTTAACCTAGCCTAACCCTAAAAAATTATCTCATCACCATAATTTCAGCCGAAAGAGCCGTCCCTTTTCTGGACAACCCCTCAAGTTACGTCACAACGAACGATCTTCTGTGTCTCGCATCCATTGTACTCCCGTGACTCTCTACAGGCCATCAATCCACCGAGATGGTGATGGGAGATCTATGGCATTCCTTCCAACCCTAATAACATCATTTTAGCTAATCAGACAGTTTGTCAGTGTAGTCCTATGTATTGTGTGAATAGAATAGTTTTTTTTTATTATTGCCAAGATAGTTGATTAATTAACAACAATCAATAACAATCGTGTTAAGTGAGCCGTGTGTGTCAAGCAAGGGCCGAGTCCGCCGACAGCCGCCGTCACCGGTAACGAGCCGGTTCCGGTCCCACACCTACCCGAGTACCCGAATACCCGACGAACGAGCGCGAACGACTCGAACTTGAAACGATTGCTACACTCCTATTCACGTAACCCGTCACGTTTGATGAATAGAGCTCACAGATAAGTCTCGTTTACTATGTAACGGTTTTAATGGTGATGACATTGTCAATGATTGTTTCCTCCAGTTTTTATGTTCCGTGAAACGCGCTCTAGCTTTGTCATGTTTGTCTAAATTCGTGACTCGTAATTCCTATCTCTCTACATTAAAACATTGTTGTAGTATACGTATACTGGGCTTTGATTAAATATATGTATTTTGGCTTTGATTATATTATATACATATATAATCAAAGGTGCTCTGTCTTCGTTCAGTAAAGATTAAATAGAATTGAAATTTATATTATGTCAAATCCCTACTCCAAATCTAGAAATTAAGTTTTGAAAATTTTCGTGTTTTACCCGAATATTTTGACAGTAAAATAGATTTACTCACAAGAATATGTACAATAAATACAGAATCGTAAGTTCCAATTCACATGTACTTGGTCAGTTTTATTTTGAGTCATAAAAACGATTAGTTTTAAATTAAGCGTGCCTTGCGTTAAGACATCTGCAAGTATGAATATCAACGCGATTCTCGGTGATTTCCAGTAGGAAACTTGTAATTTTGTATTTCATTGTATATAAACAAAGTAGGAATAGAAAATACACTGATATTAAATTACCAAATTGATAATATCATTTAGGTACAATAAAAAATGCAAGTTATAATTTCTTATAAAAAATGTGTATTATCGTATCTAGTTACTTTGGTTCCGCGTCACAGTTAACAACAACATAAAGAGAAACCTGCTCACACAACTAGAAATCACAATGTACAATAAAATGTTGGTAGAGCCTAAATTATATAACGTAGTTGGGAAGTAGATCGCAATACGTATTCTTTGCTAATGAAGTGACGAATAAATTAGTAACACTCGGCATTATTGATCCACTCCGAGTCGATCTTCTACTTGCAATAATTTACTAAAGGGCTTGCGAAACTGTTTAGTAAACCTCCTTTGTTTCATTGGACACTTCGAGACACCTCGCGTAATCTAATGAACGCATTTCACTTGAAAAATGTTTATGCAATATTTTTGAGATATCCACAGAAATCACTATTGCTTATTTTCAATGAGTCCTTTATACCATACGCAACACGAAAAGAATAAAGTCCAAATATGGTAATGAGTATGGCAACAATTTTTACACACAACAACATTGAGGTAGCACTTAAAATCACAGATTTAATTCACCTAAACTTTTAAGCCAGTCATCAGTAACTTGTTCCTTAATTTTAATCCCGTCCATCCCGAGTCCGAAAGGAGATTTTGATGAAGTACGTAAATAATAATGTCCACGAGTCTCCGTCGACGAGCCATAGCCCAGCACTGCGTACTCATCTTTCTCACAAGCGTTTGACAAGAAATGATGCCAACTTTTACACCGAACTCCAATGAAAGACTTTGGCATTTTTATGCTTTCAATGTAAACGTGTGCCGCTCGAAGATGGCTGCAGGAGGGCATGTAACATCCTGGTTGGTTCGGTCCTCCACCGTTGATGTAAAAATCTGCATGGCCTAATGGCTCGATAATTCCTTGTAATAATCTGTTTGAGTGCAACACGTCCACATATGCAGCATCCGATTTATCTAATCTCTGGCCACTGTAGGCGTACGAGAAGCAGGGGCCCGCAGGATCCAGCCCTGTGATGCGCCCCAAACTGTGCGCCTTGTATTGTTGAAAATATTTACCGGCCCAGCCAGCGACGTGCGCGCCAAGACTGATCCCCAGAAGATGAAAATCTTCAGCATTCGCTCCATAGTGTTCGAGATTTGCCAAAAGGTTTGCAAGCCTCTTACCTATTAGCCGAGAGTTATGGGCCGATAAAATGTATCCATCTTTGTTCATTTCTTCCGCGTCCACAAGAAGCACGTTGAACATTTTCTTATCATTGTATGCATTAGCTAAATCCAACGGCACTGCAGATTGTGAACTGTCTTTGTATCCGTGAATAATGATTTTTGTCTGTTTTGTTATATCGAAAATTCCAGGTTTTGTGAGGTTTACAAACGCTTCGTTTATTGGATAAGTTCGAATTGTATTCCCGTCCAGCTGTATGACCTTTATGGTTTTTATTTGATCATTTTGATCAGTCATGGCATTGTAGCGTAAATCCATTATCGCCCTACCTGTGAACACAAAAAAAAAATAAGTAAAAAAGGCAAACGTAACAGATTAGCGCGCATAAATTATAGAGGTGAAGGACATTGACTTACATGCACCGGACATTTTGGCGTACACGGACTCGGCGAAGCTGAGGTCAGGCTCGGAGCGGCGCGCCGCGTCCACCACGAGGAACACGGCGACTAGCACGACCACACTGTAGTGGTGCATGGCATGAGCCCTCCGCGCTAACACGGTCACCATGTCACTGTCCGCAAACAGAGAAAGGTCCGCTCGGCGCAAGCACCTCCAAGGGGCTACTGCTTTGGAGGGGGTTATCTGGTGCGAATTACGCGCGCTGCACTCACTGTCAGAAGGCCACTGACCGCTTTACGCCATTTTTATCATTAAAATTCGATCATTCATCAAGGTATTGCTTTAGTTGCGGAGCTATTAATGCCAACATATAGATAGGAGATTCTACTAGTTATTAGGCATCGTTTATTTATGGTTTATTATGAGCAATTTGTTGGGCACGTAGATACCTATGTTTAACAAATTAATATTCAGAAAGCGTACATGCTTTTTCTTGTTACTATGCTTTGATTTCATCAGCTAATCGGTAAACTTCACCACTTCGAGTAAAAACGAATAACGAGTTGCTTATTGTGTTGCTTGTTAAGTATTTTGATCACGCAACTTTCCTATTTTTACATTATTGAGACGGTCAAGTTTAAAATGTTTTTATATTTTGATTATTGTACCTATTAATACCTAGGTATTTTGTAAGTAAACAAACTGCCACACTTGAACCTGAACTTGAAGTGTGGGAAAAAAGGTTTTTTTTTCGTATGATTGAATAGATGTATGTAAATGAGGTCTCATTAAAATTGTGTAGAAACTTTTTGAAGCACATTTTCAATGTAAAATAGATTCTAAATTATAATGAGCCCAAAACCTGAAAGATAACAAGCCCTTTTGTGTCATCATAATAACAATAGATAGAGGGGTATAGGCTGAGGCTTTCGCTTGATATAATCAGGGTTATTGTCAAACACCTGGGGAATTAATCAGAACCTAATATCACTTTAATCCTATAGCATGACCTACACGTGCCTATTTGAGAGTTAAGTAAAAACGTTGCTTTAATACTTTTAGAAATTTAACCGTTGTTACCACTAGTGTTGTGTTCGCCCACTCGCTTGTCCGCCTGTCTACGCTTATAGGGCCAGATATGCCTAAGCGCAAATCCTGGTATTCAGAAGAATATCGTTCGACTTGCAGCCGACCACTATGTAGTTCGTAAAACGTTCATCAAATTGGTGTGTAGGCGGTAAGCTCTGTAATTTCACGCTGAGTTATCAGTTTCTAATTCAAAACGAAAATTAATCCCAAGATTCATTATCCTATCTAGTATTATATTAGTACTAAACATCTCCATATACTTCTTGGAACATATAAACTTTAATATAATATTCATAGTTAATATTACGGTTGAATTTCCTCGGGCTCATGCACTGCCCACGTCAACTAGTATCAGATGTTCGTTGGAAACAGGATAAGATATTACAGATTATTGTAAAGGCCACCCTTTGTAAGGTGAGAAGGGCGTTTCGTCCTGGTAGATCCGTCGTAATGTTGGCGTATTCCGTGAGAAGAACACACCCTGATATTATAAAGAACTAGCGACCCGCCCCAGCTTCGCACGGGTTTTGATACTGCTGCATGTGTTATACTCACAAACCTTCCTCTTGAATCACTCTATCTATTAAAAAAAACCGCATCTAAATCCGTTGCGTAGTTTTAAAGATTTAAGCATACATAGGGACAGGTGACTTTGTTTTATACTATGTAATGGTTTTATACTATGTAATGGTTTTATACTATGTAATGGTTTTATACTATGTAATGGTTTTATACTATGTAATGATGATGATAATGATGAAAGAAAAAACTATTTATTTGGACCTCACCCAATTAATTAAAACTAAAAAATACTTACAAAATATATTACTACACAATAAGGTTTTATGGACAGCGTAGGTAAACAAGCAATTGTGCAAATGTTACCACGATGTTTTATGTTGATGTTACTTAGTTGCTGAATGGTGGATGTCAGATATGCAGTGGCTCCTTGTAAAGCTAAGCGGTGTCCCGCATGGCGGTGAAATGCAATGTCTTCGTAGGGGCTATCGGCGGTGGGGATCACGTGCGTGGAACTCTTGGTCAAGGCTCAGTCCGGAGCGAAGGGAATAGGAGTCGGCTGCCTCCTCTGCTAAGCAATAATGCTAGCGAAGGACACGGCCAATGGGTAGCTCGCTGTAATATGTATATAAGCTATTTTCACGTACTTTATAAAAATAAAGGTGCACCACTGGCTATTCCGAAAATTTCTGTAAACAAATACATGTTAGCGTGTAACCAATTTTAAATAAGATTTAATTAAAGCAGAGCGAAAATATAACCTGTTCACGTAAAAGGAATAACGCACTGTAATCACCAACAGATGTACTATAACATTGTATGTAACGATGAGGAACGAAGTGTCTGTAATGATAGTGAAAGCGGAAACCGATGCGGTGCTGAGCGCCGGCGTTATTGGCTGATGAGCCTCGACCTTATTACACACGTTCGTCTAGATCAGCAAGTTTGCGGTTATAAGGAAAAACTTCAACCAGCCCGTGTCGAACATTATTACTTCATCAATTTACTATGTCTGACAAGTTTCGGCTACATATGTCGGACTCTCATGAATTTCTCATGGGATACTTCATTATAATGTCGCCGAAAATAACGGATGAAAATATAACTATTTCCAAATTTATATTCTAATGTAACCTCTAAACTATAAATATCTTAAACTAGTAGTATAATCAAAAGGTTGTCTGATAAAAATTGTCTTGTGCAATAAGACGGCTATTGTACACGTATTTTTTTATTAATGTTTGTAATGTGATAAGCTAAGATGTGCAATAAAGAAAAAAATAAATATTATGTGGGGATTTCCGACGGCTTGATGAAGTCCCCCGCCAAAGGTCGCATCTCTCCGAGGTGGTATTACCAACAGATGGCCTCACACTTCCTACATAACTTTTTCGCCTTTTGACTCTCTGGGGTAACGGGTTGCAGTGGTGTATTGGACGGCGAGAGTTATTTATGAACTTTATTTTATAACTAGCTTTTGCCCGCAGCTTCGCCCGCGTACATAAAATATAGCCTATGTCACTCAGGAGTAAAGCAGCTTTCTATTGTTGCTAAAATTTTTCCAATCGGACCAGTAGTTCCAGAGATTACCCCTACAAACAAAAAAACAAAAAAACAAACTTTACCTCTTTATTATATTAGTGTAGATTAACTAGCGACCCACCCCAGCTTAGCACGGGTACTGATATTGAATATATTATGCATGTGTTATACACATAAACCTTCCTCTTGGATCACTCTATCTATTAAAAAAAGCCGCATCAAAATCAGTTGCGTGCTTTTAAAGATATAAGCATACATAGGGCATAAGCAACTTTGTTTTATACTATGTAATGATGATAAACTTAAATTGAGGATATGAATAGATTGTCGAATATGAAATTTGAGATTTAATACAATGTTGATTTAATATTGTTAGTGTGTGTAATTAAAGGATCGTGTATTGTGGAGACAGTTATATGAGTCGCTAATGACTGACCACGAGGCTCCTGTAGGCGCTGACGCTATTAAAATCTAGTACCGTCATCATGTAGATGAGTTTAAGGCCCTAGCTCCCGAGCAGTGCCATAAAGCAGTAATTTTTTAGCCCACTCCTCGGTAACTGGCTACGTTTACAAAAAATATATGTTTATTTTAGAATAATACATAAATATGTTTATTTTAGATTCGTGTTTAACATAATTAACATAAATAATATCGTGTATCATAATATTATTTTTAGTAAACTTATTTCTATACATGTGTGGTGGTGATTACAGTACGTTATTTCTATATGTAATGCTGCTGGTGTTCCAATAAATAAATTGACAATAAACCTTTGACACAGATGATACGACATTTTCATAAGACGGTAAACAAAAAAAATATCATTTTGATAATTTTTCGCTTGTTTTCCGCACTCCTTCAAATAGCTTTGATCTTTATAAATATGTTTAACAAAAAATCACAAAAAAAAAATGGTTTTCAAAGTCAACGACTCTATGTGGCCGCAAGCGGCAGTACGAATATGTGTGTATTTCTCTGGCTAGATATTTAACTCTGGCAAAAAATGGTTTTAGAAATCAACGGGGCTCTCTGTGGCCGCAAGCGGCAGTACGAATATGTGTGTATTTCTCTGGCTAGATATTTAACTCTGGCAAAAAATGGTTTTAGAAATCAACGGGGCTCTCTGTGGCCGCAAGCGGCAGTACGAATATGTGTGTATTTCTCTGGCTAGATATTTAACTCTGGCAAAAAATGGTTTTAGAAATCAACGGGGCTCTCTGTGGCCGCAAGCGGCAGTACGAATATGTGTGTATTTCTGTGGCTAGATATTCAAAGGACTATACGCCTTAATTGAGGCGCGGCAATTATCTTGGTTGAGTAATACGTGGTCGTAATTGTTATAATCCGACACTGGAGTCCTCGTCGACCGGCTGCCGCGGCGTGGAATCTTTTAATCACGATAGAGGAAGATTACGAGCATCTGATACCACGACCACAACTTGTACGTGTTTAGGGAATGGGGCCGCTCCTGGTGATAATTAATTAGGAATTTATCTCGCGAGATATTTAAATAATTATAATTAGTTTTCTTAAGTCGAAAAACAAAATAATTTATGAATCCGCAAACATAAAAGATATAAGTATTACAGTTATGTAGAAACTTTGATTAGAACCTTCGTTTTGTAGTTTCCAGGGGATTTATATTAACCTATTTATCATCTGACTAACTCACAACATTTCTTCATCTTGAAGTCCCAAAATATAAATTCAGTTTTTCTAGCTTGCCTTCCTAACACAGAAAAGTCTTGCTCTGAAGATAGATCTTCCCATATAAGTAAAAATAAACAAAATAGATAGTATTTGTTTTGTTTATTTCACCAAACAAATAACAACTTAATATTATTTTTGTTCCCGTAATACCTATGTAGTATCTGGTTGATATTATTCAGTATTATTATTGCGATAAGTATTCTACTATGTGTAGGTGTGTACATTAATAAGTGTCTGTTTTAGGATAGAGATATAACATCCTTGTGTATCATTATCATTAAATAAATAAGCCATTTATTTCTTGCTTTTACATATTAAATCTTACAAGTTTAAATGCCTTGTGAAAGTATTATGTAAGAAAAAGTATAATGTATGTATTATTCTAATTGTAGTAACTACTTAATACTTACTATAATTAGAATTACGAACATTAGGTTTGTTAGTTTTGAATTTAACTTTTTTTACAAAAAGATCATTATCATTACATAGTACGAGTATAAAACAAAGTCGCTTCCCGCTGCCCCTATGTATGCTTAGATCTTTAAAACTCTGCAAAGGATTTTGATGCGGTTTTTTTAGTAGATAGAGTGATTCAAGAGGAAGGTCTGTGTCTATAATACATGCATGTATTTAAAATCGCCATTGCACCCGTACGAAGCAGGGGCAAAGTACTCTTATATAATTGATAACTGTTGTCAATGTCAATGACCTATGTACCGTTTCTGTTTCGTTTTCTTTTCTTTTATATATGCATTGTTAAATAAATCACCGTGTTAAATGAGTGTGTGTCAAACTATATGTTCCCTGGAAAAGTTGACCAAGAGAACTTCGTAACCTGTACACCATTATGTTTTTTATGACCGTTACCCTGACCTACTTCTGGCAGAATCTGTAATATTTCCAAATGGCGAGGACGCTACTACATGCCCATTGTTTGGCGTGTGAAATACCCTAGTTTTTCAAGATATTTTACATAATAATTGGCGACGAAATGCCTAAGTTGCATTCAGATTTGAAATCTGAGGGACAATTCCCATACATCGCAATCTTAAAAAAAAATTCAAAGTCATTCATTGTCACATGGCAACAGCAATAGTGCCAAGATAAAAGAATAGGAGAATATAATGATACCGTAATAAAATGCGCTGAGCTATGAGCGTGTCCATATCGTATGGGATACCAAGCTTTGGGGCAGAGTTAAATCTCTAAAATAACTTCCTAACTTCCGTTTTTTTTAAATTAAATTTTTCTTCAATCTATTTTCTATTATTTATTCGCAATATCAACAGATTTACAAAGAACGCTTTAATAATATACCTTACCTAACAGAGATAACAAGAAAAATCAAACCTGATTATTTAAGCAGAACTCGAAAAAGAATACCTAATTAGCTAAGTAACTATAATAAGAATCATGTTTTCTTAGATAATGTTATGTATCTTCATAAGGGCTTAATTTTAACAGAATATATACGATACTCTATGTTTTAATAAGGTCGAGGCAGTTTGTTAAATATAAACCTGGTTTAATGATGTTAGTAACTTAATACCGTTCCTTACAGTATTATATTATTCAGCGGTGTGCCTGGGTTCCGCTAGTTTGATTATGGAGGTCAGATGGCAGCCGCTTTGTGTACCTGTGCTATGACAGTTGCCATACTCACCCATGCTTAATTAGACAAGACATCTGATAGAGTGTATAGTGGCTTAAGAATCATATGTGATCGTTCATGTCTGGGTTGCCTGGAAGAGATTGTGGAATGCTATAAGTGTAATAGTCATTACATAGTATAAAACAAAGACGCTCTGTGCCTATGTATGCTTAGATCATTAAAACTACGCAACAGGTTTTGGTGCAGTTTTTTTTAATAGATAGAGTGATTCAATAAGAAGGTTTATGTGTATAATACAATATATTTATTATCACCAGTGCACCCGTGCGAAGCTGGGACGGGTCGCTAGTGTACAATAAAGTAAAGATAAATATTTAATTAATAAGAAATAATAACTAACTATCCCCTCGCACTTTCAGTTACAACTCCGCACGTGTAAATCATGATGTAATGTTACATAGCCTACAGCCTTCCTTAATAAATTAGCTATCCAACAATAAAACGGTTTTATATTGATCCATTAGTTCCTAATATTAATGCATTCAACTAAACAAGCAAATCTTCAACTTTATTCGTACTATATTTATTTATTACTACCTAGTATTTATTGTAATAAATAGTGGTAATAAATAAAATAAAACAGTAGTGTAATAAGTTGTAGTAGTAGTAGTTGTGTGTAGTAAATGCCGCAGATGTCTCAACAACGTAAGGGTGGATATATTTTGCAGTACAGGTAACAAAATTGCTTTATTCATATCAAATACTAGCTTTTGCCCGCAGCTTCGCCCGCGTACATAAAATATAGCCTATGTCACTCAGGAGTAAAGCAGCTTTCTATTGTTGCTTAAATTTTTCAAATCGGACCAGTAGTTCCAGAGATTACCCCCTACAAACAAAAAAACAAAAAAACAAACTATACCTCTTTATTATATTAGTGTAGATATTTGTTCAATCATATTTTAATGAACATAGCATCTGACGCTGACCTGCAAAATGCGAAACAATGTCAAACCTAACAATGCCCTGGGGCCACAGCATCCCGTGTTAAAATGTTAGTCGTGCGAGCGAGAAAGAAGGATGGACCTACACACCACATAATTTATGGCTTCATACCTTTAAAATGTACGTATAGGTAGGTACAGGTAGGTGGTAGATCCTCTGGAATAATCCTCTGGTCAAAAAAACATCCACTCCATTTAATGACCTTTACTTGAACTCTTTGCTAAGCACTACTTTATCGACAAACTGTAAGCAGTTCCCTATGTAGGTACTTGTTTCTACGTCGGCGTTACTTACCTTATCTTTACAAGCTATAATTGAACTTGGAACATCGTTTCAAATGTCACCCACCCACTTGAATTTACAGATTGTTTAAGAAACACGACCAAGTTTGTTTTCATTCGTAAATGGGACGTCTTCTTTTAAGTCGGCAAGTGCCCAATTCCCTGTTTCAAAATAGTATTAATATATTTAGATAAAATATTGTATTTATCGCAACAAAAACATAGACAACAAATCATAAAATAATAAACAGAAAAATAAACCAACAATATAAATGAAATCAAATTTGTTTTACATGTAGTGATGGTGCTAGCATTAAATTGTTAAAATGGGAAAAGAAAAAAATAATAAAGTACCATAAACATTTAAGTATATATATTTAAGTTTTTCACTAGTATTAGTTTACTGGCTTTATATCCTTGGTCCACGGTATTGAAAAAATAATCAGAAATATTCTATGTTCCCCATTGTTTGTTTATGACGTGCCGTGCTTCATCAAGGCTATAAACGCTTGGAAACTCAATTCAACGACCTATCTTCTTTAAGATGGTGGAAAGAGCCGCTCTGTAAAGTAGTTCAAGATAACATCTGTGACTACTTCGGAGCTGCTAGCTGTGAGGGAAAGGAAATCGGATCTCTGGCTTTCACGCATAACTGCTGTCGAACACAGGCATCGTGTATGACGATACTACCTTCCACCTCGCTGCTTCCCTACGTTTAAACACTGTCTGTTGCTCTCGTCGCTGATGTCGTGGACATCGACGACACTATCCGATGCGTTTTTGCCACTGTATCATGCCCTGGCACGCGATAATGGCAAGAGACTGAACGACATGGAAGATGGATAAGCCTTTAGTGCAGGACGCTACTTGTAGCAAATACTTTCTTTAACAGTTAACGCCTGCAAAGAATCTCAACTAGCAGAAATATAACACCATTGCTGGTAGCGGTTCTTGTTGGTAGTTATATTTTCAAGCCGTTTGGGGTTCAAACTCTAGGATCGTGGGGTCCAAATGCTAACAAATTAATTAAAGAACTTTCAGAACACCTCGTTGATACTTCGCGAGACCCAAGCGCTTTAGCTTTTACCTCTCATAAAGGATAAGCAATGCCATACAGCGTGGCCATGCCAGTCTTTAAGGTACATTATCAGTAATAGCGATGCGGAGAAGTTTTTGGACGCCATATTTTCTTCGCTAAAATAAATAAAACGCTTTAAATATGTGGTCTCTTAAATACATAAGATAATTTCGTGAAATTTACTATGTAAACTTTAGTTTGTTGTAGATAACTGATTATTAGGTAAAATATGTACATAAAAAAACCTTTTGTAGTCGTCTAATACTTTGTTATTTCTGTACTAGTCGGATCAAGTATCATTAATACAACGTGGCACACTGTAATCCACAATCTTAATACTATACCGTCGTGGTTTTTTTTTATTATTTTTATTCCTAGAAAACATTATCAAACGCATCTCTTGAGTTCGTCTCTAGCATTTTTTATGGGATTTATTCTGGGCTATGAGCTAGTTCTCCCCATGTAATAGGTATTATCTCTTGCATATACGTATAACGCATATACAATACTACTCAGGCTTTTGCTAACCGATTATAAAGTGTTCGCAAATGAATGGAAGAACATCTTGTCTGTCTGGAGTTTTGTGAGATGAGTGTATGACGGTTGTACTACCTTCTTGTCACTCAACAACCTTTGGGCCCCATCGACCATCTATTCTATGAGCAATGTGTCTTACCAGGGGCAGGACACATTTAAGATTACGGGCTATGACAGCGACATTGGTTCTCTCGTGGATGTCTTCATTCGTGACACGTATAACTCGTTCCCATCTTCCTTTGGATGACTTTAACCCACCTGATAAGGCCGATTGCAAGCAACCACGTTTCAGTGCTGTATTTAGTTACTACCTACTGGTTTTTTAAGGTAGGTAAAAATCATCCAATGACGAATCCCGTCCTTGGGCGGAGCGGGAGACAGTGTCAGACTCTTACTGACAACTTACCCCATTCCTATGTTGCCATATATACCAGGGCCAGAGCCTTTCTTTCAGACGCGAACCTTTGGCCTCAGTTAGCTTCGACCCTTTTGCAGGGTCCCTACGGTTTGCTGAAGAATCCTTTAGGCGCGTGGAAACAGTGCGCGCCGTCGACGACTGGGCTTGGTCCGGACGGTTACCAGCCGATTGGACGGCTACAACCCCTACTTTCACCTTGAGATACTGTAATATTTAATGGTGATTAATTATTGTTTTTTTATTGAAGCTAAAGTCTATGAAATTTAACAATGTACTCCCCATCTATCTGCCTGCTATAACTAAGAGTTTAAGCAATTTTCCTTCTAATTATCCAATCAGCATTTACACCAACAAATCAAACTAAGAGAATAGCTGCCTTAAAAGTCGGTATCTCCATCTTAGCGTGTTAAAATATGATTGAACTAACTTCAAAGAATATGAGCAGTAAACAACCCTCTCCTTTCATCAATACTAAACACCCTTCCAGGTCTATAATTTAATTGATTGCCGTCGGGAAATACTGTTATTGACATTGTTCCCTGGTTCGTTGAATCGCATCCCCAATTGAAGGCTATAAATAGAAACACGTTCATGAGAATACATACATTATTTACAGTATCATATATTTCTGATATTATAAATGTGAGCAGGAAAATATGTTCAGTATCCTCATTACGTTTCTTGTAATAAAAATAGTAAATGCTCGTTTACTTATTTGTGAAATTTAATTTTAAAATGTTATTTATTGCTGTATAAATTGACGCTACTATATTATACAACTAGCCACCCGCCTGCTTCGCACGTATACTGATATTGAATATATTATGCATGTATTATACACATAAATCTTCCTCTTGAATTACTCTATCTATTAAAAAAAACAGCATCAAAATCCGTTGCGTACTTAAGATTCATAGGGACGGCGGTAAGCGACTTTGTTTTATACTATGTAATGATGTGAAATACAACTTATTTGTATCTGAAGTACCTCGTCGGAACTGATAACTTTAAGCGAACTTCATTCATAAATAATAACAATTTATTGATTCATAGTTACGTTGATGAATGTCTTAAATATACCGTCGTATAAAAGCGGCTTTGGGTTCTCCACTCTGTTTTGGTAATTGATCATTATCACTTATTCAAAATGTTGACAGTTATTCCCAGGGGTGGTGTTGCTTGTCTATCTTGGGAGCCTGATTTCAGACAATTCCAAGTAAAAAAGCTCTTGAGGTTCATCAATCTTTATGTATTTCTTTTAAAAGGTGAGACGATCTTAACCTAAAGATTCAGTCTTATCACTATCGAGAAGCTAGTAAAGTGTAGAAAGTATAAAACGAGGTAGAATTTTATCGCTACAACAATGTAACATAACGATACTTTCTCAATTGAAAACAGTAACCGCAGTTTCTTTAAACTGGTTTTCTTCTGTGAAACGAATTGTAACGGCTATTGTGAAAAATATATCTTTATTTATATCTTATTTTGATCTTATTGTTGACATTGCATAAACGTTTCTGAAATGCTATACCAGTGTTGGAAATAACGTGTGTGCTGAGTGAGAGTGGATTTTATGTTAACGTGATTGAGACGTTTAGCGCGTTCGGCTTTCTGATTGGTTAAAGAGCTTGGAGCGGACCAATGGAGCGCCGAACGTCAGAAACGCTTCGATCACATTAGCATAAAACAACTCACACTCAGCACACAAAAAATGTGTTGGTAAGTAGTAATTAAATAAACGTCGTAACTGTGCAACTTAAAAGCGTAGGTGTACTCGTACTTTTTAATTTGCTATGTGAAGAGTGCCTCAGGCTTAACTAAATCAAATCGGTCAGAAATCGTTTATTAAGGATTTAGCTAAGATTTTACAATAGCCCGTTAGAACGCACGCCAGTCAGGATTCGTCACTCATCACCATAAAAATAAACCACTGTCCACAGATATATATATGTATACACATATGTGTCCTAGATAACGCAAGCATCACGATCTGTATGGAAACCAAGCGTGCCATTTTTTGACTACCTATTATGGCTTCTCAAGCACTATTTGTGATGAGAAAATCAAATCGATTCAAAGACGCCGCCGCGTATGGCGTCCCCCTCGCTCCAACCATTTTAATATTTTTAACTGATGTCCGACTAGCGCTGTACACCGATGAGAGATTGACCACGAAAGTGACCACTTAGGATTTTTGTACGTAAGCTAGGCACGCGAAGTAGTTGCTCTTGCGTTATCTAGGTATATCTACATCTGTGCCACTGTCTTTTGTTTTCGGTTAATTGACAAATAACTTCTCCGAGATCCGAATGTCAGATTACTACTGACTTTAAAATCTCTGAGTTTCTTCTGTAGCCCTTTGCGGTTAAAGGCCAAAGTAACTTTAAACAATTCTGCAGCCCATAGCCACCGCCTAATGTGTTATTATTATTTTTTGTAGGTTCGCGTTTGACGTCTGTTTCACCTGCTGGAAAGCAACGATGGAGCAAGGTTGCCTGTAATTGTTGCCTCAGCTGAAAGTAACCACTGTTCGTAGACCTCTTCCAAATGTCGGCCCATCGATTGGTTATGGACATCTCGTATCAAAGTCATCGGTAACCTGGTAGGGCCTGCCGACGCTACGTCTTCCAGCACGCCACTCTAGAACCTTTCGACCCCATCGACCATGTGGGCTTGCGGACGGCAAGCAATGGAAAGGTCGCCGTCCGGTCGTCTGGTAACAGTCCGGATCAAGCCCAAGTTGTCAACGGCGCGTTCTGTTCCCGCGCGCCTCAAAGAGTTGTCAGCAAAACCGTAGGGACTCTGCAAAAGGATCGAAGCCTTCTGGGGCCCAGGGTCTCTTTCTGAAAGGAAGGTTTGGCCCCAGTGCGAAAGGCAAAGAAGTAACGGGGTAGGGTATTTAGTAAGTAAGAGTCTGACACTGTTTCCCGCTTCAAATTGAGAAAAAAATCCCGTCGACCATTTGTGTCCCGTCCAGTGCCTAAACCACCTTACCTGGTGTCTTAGTTCTCCTACGGATATCTTCATTCCTTATTCGATCAAGTAAGGAAACTCCAAGCATAGCTCTTACTATTGCCCTTAGGGCGACTGACTCTTCTGATTCGTGGCACACCAATCTCACAATGAGCCTCTCATTGTGAGATTGATGGGCTACGTTTCAGAGCCATATATCATAACTGGTACGTAGTAGTCATAGACTCTCGTTTTAAAACTCTGTGGTATGTCGAACGAGGTTACCCGAACGCTGCCCAACCGAGTCGGAGCGTTTTGCCTTTAATTCAAGTATAAATTGGCAAATAACGTTGCTCCTTCTTGTTCAAACATGTCAGGTCTTTGGATAGCAAACAACACAGAGGTAAAAGCACTTGCACTCCAAGTTAATTGCAGTGAAACAAGTACACAGACCGGAATAGCTTTGCTTAGCGACACCATAATAATTACTCTAATTTACATAGTTAAATTACCTTCAAAATACATGTTAATTTCTATCAAACCTACGTCACAACGTTTGTAGAGCAACGAATTTAAAAAACAAGAGTTGATTTCGTTAGCCAAACCCACACATTGATTTTATTTTGTTTTGTAGCTCTTATTTCATTTGCGTTGAATACTGAAATCCGGATAGCTTCATTCAATTTTGCTTTGAATATTATAATAAATACCAAAGTGATTTCGATAAACATATTTTTACAGTAGCTCCTGAATTTGGCTCGAAATGATTAAGGTATTATGGCCTCAAATTTCCCAGTGGTAACATTTCTTGCATATTTATTGAATACGGTAGTTGTTTTTTTTTTTCAATTATGCATTGAAAAAAAAACAATACATAATTGAAAAAAAAAACAACTAGTTCAAGTTCATAGTATAGTTTCGTAGCAGTTTTCGTAGCTATCCTGCTCGTAGCTGTCATCCTCGTAGAACTCCTCGTAGCGCTACGACACCAACGCTCGTAGGCGAGTATTGTAGCAATCTATACACCGCGCTTACGAAAAATTTATGAACGCAGTAAGCCGATCCTATTCTCGATGTAATTAGTCAGGTTTTACAACCCCCATGCAAGGCAATTGACTGTGTTAATTATCTTAATAAGTGGCTCAATTTACATAAGCTCTTAAATATCCTGCTGAATATTTTGTAGGCCCCGTTGCAAATTCTCTCTCATCAATGAATGTAGTGACGTTGGCAGTGCTTTACATTTCAGTATGATGTTATTAATCCGTCGCTACAGTGGATGTTGCGGCCGGTTTTATGATATAATAATCCCTTAGCTACATAGTATACTCCCACGCAACATGAATGGGTGGTTCAAACGCTACAGGCTACACGCGTATAATAACACAACCATTTTCAGAACAAGACATTAAGTGTAGAACAGAAACAATTTTTTATTTTAATTTACTTTAAAACGTGAATGAAATAATGAGAAAAAGATTTTACTCAGAGAATTTTGGCTGCCCCCACGCAGTTTTACGAATAAAGACATAGGCCATTTAATTTGGGTAAGAAATCAAGTCATTTATATTACACAAACCTTTGTATCCAATAAGTTTAACGTGTAAACTGTGATAGACATTATAAGTATTAGTTAACAGCTTGAAATGGTTTATCACGTCTGTCAAGTAGTATTCCTTTGATAGTATTATGAAATTTCGTTATACAAAGAGAGGCTAAAGTCGGCACCGATCTCAACCCTACCTGCCGCATGCCCCTGAACAGGATTTAATAAAACAAATTACAAAGGACGAACCCCCCCCCCTCCTGCGCAAGCTTTTGTGACGCTGAAACTCGATCTAGTATTATTATAGCATTTTATATGGAGCTGTAAACAATATTATGAGAGAAGCCGTGGGAGGAGATGAAGAGCACCATGACAAGCAAATTTTATTGTTATGAGCCATAGAGAACTGAGGTTTGAAGAAAGCGATCCGCTAACTTGACTCACAAACATGTGACTCACTCCCGAACATTAATGCTCACGGTTTTTTCTTGACAAAAGTCAACCTCTCATTCCAACTACTAGAGTAATATGACGCATTAAACTTATTTCTAACAGTAATGTAAGACTTTCCTCGAAATTGAATAATACGACCAATACCGACTTGGTGCATGTGCGGCTGACGTCGAAGCGAAAACTACCGTTCCGATTCACTTTTTTGAACAGTCCTCGACTCCTCAATAAAAAGACTTTTTTCAATAACGTGGCATAGGACCTGAAACACGTCCATCCAGCCCTTTACCAATATAAACAGAAAACAATCAGCTTATTGACAAAACTGATATAAATAGAACATGTTGTGTAAACATCAGCCTTTGACACTTCGATAGACGAGTACGAATGTGTGGCGCGTCACCGCCGACTGCCTCGTGAATATGTCAGCCGTTGATCGAATGGAATCGCTAAGAAATAAATCAAATATTCCAATTTGCGATTTTATGTGAAAAAATATTTGGTGTGATATTATGTGATGTAAAGATTGTGGGGTAAATGGCGTGACGTTTGGCGCTGGTGGTGGGCGGGCGGGCTGCGCGGCGGGCCGCCGGCGCGCCGCCTCCAGTCGCCGCCCGCCGCCGCGCCAGCCGCACGTCCCAACGCAGTCCCGCCCCGCGCCGCGCCGCGACCGCGCCGGCACAACAAACTGTCAGCGTCACCGTCACCGTGCCCGGCTATAACTATGTGCTTCTAATTGTTTCCCACGACGAGGACGCACGCGAGGATCGCACCACAACAACGTAAGTTTCTGCCGCTTCTTTACGCTCATATTGCCTTTAAAACTAGCCTTTTTAAAAAAAACACACGCTTATTTGCTTTCGTAAATTATAAGCACTGCCTTAAGTTGCACAAGTAATTATGAACAAGATAATTATACAACAAAGGATGTTTTCGTAACTAAATAATTTGCATCAAGTTATCCCAATTTAAGTTAAACTTCTTGTTGGTTAATTTCAAACAAGTTACAGAAACAACTTACTAATTGAAGCGGTTGTAGCGCCTATTTAAGTTTGTATAAACGTTTGCTTTCTATTTTTGAAGCAATGGGTTTAAAATAGCCCCGTGTGATGTCTCTTATACAATCGAACCTTCGACGATAACGACCTGTGCGCGTGCATGCTGTCGATTTATTCACTCGAGACAATTTTTCCTACAGTACCTACATTGAAAGTCTGCAAAATTAATGATACCAACAACAATCACCGCCTTGAATTTTTAAAGGAGGTCCTTTTTAGTAAATTGGCTATATTTTAAGTTAAATTTAAATCAAAACAGAGCTATACCTACCTACTCCTAAAAGTTTACAGGGAATATAAAATGTCAAGAACACAATAGAAGTAGATTAGTAATCAAGCCAGTATTTATCTAATATCAATAAATGGAACAAAAACCGCTTCGGTCCTAGAACTGACGTCGGCTGTCTAAGGTCACATTGAAGAACGTAAAATCTCTTCCAGAATGAAATATTTGATCCATGGGCAGCACAGCCAGTCCTGACCACCTAGACCTACGAGCACCAAACACAAAAATATGATATTTTTCGATCGGCTACGTCTCTTCTGAACAAATATGAATGAATATGGGACGATAAAGTCTTTATTTGTTGGAAGAAAACAAATATATAACCGTAATAAAACTCTGCTCATAGTCCCAGGTGTAGAGAATACTCGAATAACAACAGAACCCTAAAAATTGATTTGTATTTCGTTTTGGAGAAAATTGAATCAAACACAATTTTATGGTTAGTTTTTTGGTTCGATGGATATTGACATAAAGGGACCGAAACGAGGGTTGTAAAGTATCCATGTACCTAATTAGCTTCATGTGGGCAGTTTCTCCAATAACGACAGATACATTTGGGAGAAAGTTTATGTATGATATGATAATGCGTAATATTTTAATGATTAATATTCCAACATGTGCTTGTCACGCTTTTAAGAAATGACAGTATACGTCTATATAGCGTCTCGACGCAAAATAATAACACTATCTACGCGCTTTGATTTGCGGAATGGTTCGAATAAGTTAAACGCTCTGGAAAGCAAAGGGCTACTGAAAGAACACAGGCAGTAAATGTCTGACATCTCGTCTAGCTCTAACCAGAGCTGTGTGGAGTTATTTGTAGATTTCCTACGAAAAAAAATATCATGTTCCTTGGCTGTTTTACCGAGCACGGAGACAAATGAAAGGCGTATCGCACGGCGCTTTTCACTTGTCAATTTTTATGAAAGCTTATCAGAGCGCAAGATGATTTTCAGTTTCTAAGCAAGCTGAGCGAAACTATTAAAGGTGATATTTGGTTACAGAATTTTTCGGTCACAGACGTTTACCGGTTCACTGAACATTGTTTTAGTTTCATTCAAGTCCTACTATTTCCATCCGAGGTCGCGCTTGATATTGGTACAACGAATTTTTATGACGTAGGGCGACGTAAGGTTAAGACGTTAAAATAGAACTCGATTTGATGCTCCTGTTTACTTGTTAAACATTCTGTAATTCAGGTTCATTAAGCAATCATAAGATGTTTAATCGACCTTTTATCTTATGTTTATAAAATTCCCTTTTTGGGTCAAATATTCTTTGAACGAATGATAAGTAGCAAACGGTTCGTTTCTAAATTTTATTCAAATTGTTCACTTAAATAGAAAAGTTATTTTTAGATGTTCGAAGCGCGATGAATTATTAACGTGATAACAAATCATAAATATGTTATAACCTAGCAATATGTACTTTGGGAATAATTGCCTAAAAATTTCTTAGTCCGTCGGGATTATAATAGACTATCATATAAATAAGTTAGAAACTTGTGTGACTCGTCGGCTAGAATAAAGAATACACCACATAAATTCATGTCACCGTGTCAGCTTTTGATATAAGCACAGAAAATTCTATTTATATGTCGTGTGTACACATGACGTCATATTTTTGTTGCTACATACACTGCTGGAATTAAAAATAAGGTTCGTTAGTGGTTCATTCATGTTAAGTAACACAATGAATGGGCGAAGGGACGGCCAACCGCAAAGCTAAATATACTCCTTTACACTACCGTTATATTGTCCTGTGCTGATATGTGTTTTCAAATAACTAAAAGGAAACCTTAGTACTTGGTAGACACGTTTTTCATTTATTATAATAATACCTTGACAAACGCTCTTATAACTTCAGCTACATAAAATGTTATCGCATTACGTTTTAATTAAATAATATTTAATATAGTGTATAAAACAGCTTCAGAGAAGCTAAAGGTGAGCTAGTTATTTCGACGTCACAGGAAAGTCAGCTACGGGTACGCGCTGCCTACGGGTTTATTTACGCAGAAATAAATGGAGCTTTTAATACAATAAACTAGTGCATCATCGCATCGTTTAATGTTGCCTTATTTTTTAGATCTTTGAATAACTTTTCTCACTTTATAATATAATATTATAATATAATATATTCCACAACTATCACACAACGCCGTCTAAGTCCCAAGCTAAGCAGAGCTTGTGTTATGGGTACTAGACAACTGATAAACATACTTATATTTTTCTAAATACATACACATTAAGATAAATTACACTTTGGGTAGAGCACTAAGAGACTAAAACTCATATGTGTTCTTTTAGTTGCCTTTTACTTTCCAAAGCCACATTAACACTTTTGAGCAGGCCCTTTTGGCCAATAGTTCTGCTAAAATCTCTCGATTTTGGTCTTTACCGAACGGCCGAACGATGAACCTTCCGTTGCTCACCCATCGCAGTGTTTACGGTGACCGGTAATCACCGTGCGACTTACTACACCCGGGGCGTTTCATACGGGCCATCGCATGGGATATCGTAAAGGTCCAGCTACCGAGCTGGGACGTAAGGACGTCCTTAATACGTGGGGCACACTCAAAGGCTCTGGATCTAATAACTTACAGTAATAAAAAAAATGAAAAAAAAAACAATTGTACAATTTGAAAATGGATATTTTGCGAGCGTGTTACTTTTTAATTTGCGAGACTGTAATTTATTTTTTCATTGTGGCGATAGCGTCCTTTCGAAAATTGTATCGCTATTAAAATGAATTTAACTCGTGAACATTTTGGTTCAATGATTTTTTATGATTTTCGTTGTGGCTTAACTCGATAAGAGAATTTTAAATTACTAGAGACCACAGAGACCATTTATTGGTATGAGATGATGAACCACCATGGCATAGTTCTGTATATTAGTGATTTGGAGGATTTAGACATGGAAGTGATTATCTCTATGACGAGGTACAGACTCGAATATTGATACCGTATAACAATTTATTTAAACTAACGTAAAAATACTAGTCAGCAAATTCGCGCGTTGTTAGGCATTGGAATGAACCAAGTACAAAATATTTTACATGTGCATCTTATTGAACCATTAGATGCACATGCAAAATATTTTACACTCAATCTATAGGTATCTATCTATACCTAGCTTTTACACTCGATGGATACCACATGAAGTTTAATGGAGGATCAGAAACGACTGCGTGTCCAGCGGTGTCGTAAAATTATATAAAGTTTAATGGAGGAGAGTTGTTGGCTGTCTATCACAATAGGTGACCCTGACCCCGGATAATACTACCTTGATTCTAATCGACAAAGTGGTTTTTCCTTTTGAAGAATTGCCGTCAAAAGTTAAGAAAAGTCATGTGTTGGTAAAAATAGTTGCTCCTTTTTTCGGCAAATTAGGACATTACTTGCACTTGCTTGCCTAGTGTTATAGGTATGGTTCGTGAAAAGCGTTCGCGGTGCTTCGATGTATTCCTCTTCCAAGATAACGTCACATGTCGCTAAGCCAACAGACACCTATTTGAAGGCTTCAAATGTGGAACTTATGACGTACCCGCCTTACAGCCTGGACTTCGCACCCTGCGACTTCTATTTGTTTCCAAAAATCAAAAACAAACCTAAAGGCACACGTTTTACGATCCCAGAATCGGCGGTGAATGCGTTCCATAAATCCATTGAAGAGGTTTCTACAAAAGACTGGTTCAACTGCTTTATATGTTTCAGCGAATGCAACAATGCGAAGGAATATGCTTTAAAAAACCATAAATGTATCGTAAGTGTTATTTACCAGGATCCAGAAACTTTCATTATACCCTAAGTGCCATGGCCTGGCATCGCCGATAACCACCACGAGGACATAGTGGTACTCCAGCCAAGTGGAACCAACTTCCACTGTATCCGCCACGCACTTCTGCGTAATCCGCGAAACGATGCGGGCGTTTTTCCCCACCATATGCGAAACTGACACTTCCCGATGAAAATCTGAATCAGGTGGAAAGTGGCAATACCGTAGTGCCTCTTCAGCTATTCTTCAAAGAGCTAATTCGCCGCGATTGTGGCGAACACAATCGTTTAAAATACTGTTCTAGCTTAATTCATTTTTATTAAATCTAAGTGGCTGGAAAAATCTTAAGCTCTTAAATAAAGTTTAATGATTTCTTGAAATCGTGTTAGCTTATATTATGAGTGATAATATTTCTTACTAATCTTTTGAAAACGTTCAGGAGAATACAATAGTGCGATAGATCCATTAAAGCAATTTTGCGTTGGTTTATTGCGTTGGTGGATTTTAAGAATATTAGTAGATGATGCACTAAGGAGATCAAGCCGTGTTACACGTTACAGGTGTCTAATTGAAAACCAACCTTGTTGAAAGGATCTAGTGTCAACACCCGAGCGTAGCAAGGGTGCGTGTCTAGAGTTTAACTAATGAGCAAAGCGAGGGAGTTAATAATCATATCCCCAAAAACAATGGCGGATTCCAGCAAAATCAAGGAAAACCCATTTGTCCCCAAGGAGTATACTCTACTTTCTTTTTACTTTTCACATGTACTCGTATTGTGAACTACTACTTGTTGGTTGTTCTGCCACAACCAGGGCTAGTCGAACCCCGGTGCTAGGTGCAAGGGCACGGTCACTGTTACCATAGGAATATTTCGTTGAGATTCCATATTTGAATCACATCTCTAACCAGTGCGTCATATTAGTAATTGCCATGTCAGCACGTTTTAGCAGGTGGCAAACATCAGGTAAAAATTACTTGCATTAGGTTACATAAAAAAATATATGTTATACAAATAACATACAATTTGTGTTAATATTTATTTGTTTAGTAGTTGTAAAACACTACATAATAATATGGCCTTCATTATTTTAAAAAACATAAATTAAAAAATAGCATATTCAGTACGTCGTATGAAAGTCTTTTCATACAAGTAGAGAAATTTTTCCATGTAACCGCAATATATAATATAATATTTCACAACTATCACACAATGCCGTCTAGTCCCAAGCTAAGCAGAGCTTGTGTTATGGGTACTAGACAACCGATAAACATACTTATATATTTCTAAATACATACATATAATAGATAAATTACACCCAGACACAGAACAAATGATCGTGCTCATCACACAAACATTTGTCCTGGGTGGGAATCGAACCCACGACCTCCGGCGCAGCAGTCAGGGCCACTAACTACTAGACCAACAGGCCAGTCAAATAAGGCAATAGACTTCCGAGTCGAAAGCTAGGCTATTACTATATTAGGCCAAGAAACAGCAATTACGTCTAAAAATACCAACGTGTATCTAAAGACGTTTCTCAACTTTCAGTTACAAGAAAAGGTAAATAAAATTTCACAAATATAATTCATTTTATTACTACACAGGGAAACAGTTATTATATAATACATAAGTTATAAGGAACTAAGTATGTAGAAAGGGTACTATTTTATGAAATAGGTATACATTATATTGACGTGACAACGTCTTAAATTAGGTTGCGGCTGGGAGTCACTTATGAAAAAGTGTAACGCTCGGTAACGTTACGATGAGTCACCGAACGAGAGAGAGGCCCGCCGAATGCCTTGCGTCTCTCTCCCACTCAACTATGATCGGTCTGCCGCGCGCGCAGCACTAGAGAATTAGGACGTTGTCACGTAAAATCTTCGCCCGTAAAACCGACTTTACAGGCAACCATTTTTTTTTTTTAATACACTTGCTCAGACAGGGGCTCTTATTACACTACACTTAGATATATAATGACACCTGTTACCCGACAGTGACAGTTTGATTACCATTACGCACTAGTGCTATATGTAGGTAAAGCCTTTTTGTTCAATCTCTATGCCCGCAAAGCAAATTTGAAATACGAAACACTTTACATTTGGTTGTTACGTTCAGTAATACGAATCAGTATCTAACTATTTTAAGCAATTTCGTCCATTACAAATTCTAAAACCATTTATTTAATGAAAACTGTAATCATTCGTTCAAATAAGAAAAAAATTGTGGTCAGTGGCCGCCATTTTAAGATGTCCGCGGTTGCTGGTGTGATTTTTTAAAATGAAGTTAAATTGCTGAATTATTTAAATAAAAAATAATAAAATACGTGTGGCACTCGGGGACTGCCGCGGTAAAGCTATTGCATAGCATTCTGTATCAACTTATGCAATTATAATTATTTATTTTTTATTTTTATTTTATTCATACAATATTTCTTTTTCTTTGATATTAATTCAAGTTACACTTTTTGAGCATGGTGACCGATAGGAAAACAAATTTTATACACCTATATACTTTCTCACAAACAGCTGATTATGTATTCGTCCGATTTCGGAGCAGCTCGTCTCGATTCGGGCGAGTTCCGTAAAGTCGTACAATACGTCTAATCGCACGACACACAGCGCCGTGTCGAAGACTGCCGAACTGACACGACGTTAGACGACGCACGGCCTTCAAGCCACACCTCCGTGCCCGTTGGAGTGGGGAGCGTGAGGTTTTTTCGTTACGGAATTTCTGGATTTAGTCCCCGCGCTCAAGGCCTGCGATAGAAGCTATGCAATAGCTTAAAAAAACAGAAAATTATACATTTGTTTTCTATTGTCACTACAAAAGACATTATCGTAAGAGATCTTCATGCAAGAAAACTTAAATGTAGGCAATTATATGATTAAAATACCTTTGCCTTCAGTAAATAAAAAATGATGCGCGCATACGAAAACAGATGTAATTATTTATTTACCGCCACTTCATAAAAAAAACAAGTACTTGTTTCGCTGTTGTAGTAAAAGTTCAATTATATTTTCTTCACAAATGTGTTGAAAAACGTCGTATGAAACACGTGAATAATATATTACTACCGTTTTGGACTCGCTTAATATTTCCTTGAACGGTAATCACACACATTATACACTTTTATCATAACGTACTATTATTTATGATGTTTACTTTATCAGCCTAGTTTAAACATTTACAAAACTATAAGAACTCTTTGCTAGGGTTAGGAAAAAAACAATCATCGCAAAAAAAAATATCGGTGCGACAGATGAAAAAACACCTTTTGTGTAAAATGACGGGTTCTTTATACCTTGACATTGGCAAAATCATCGGGTGTTCGCCGATGGAGCCACACAACCTCGTAATCTATACATATAAAAGGAGAAACTGACTGACTGACATATTAACGCACAACCGAAACTACTGAGAAGAGGAGCGTGAAATTTTGCACAAGGCTTCCTTTTATGGTGTAAGCGAACACTAAGAAAGGTTTTTCCGAAATTCACCACCTAAAGGGATGAAACGGGGGACAACAGTTTGTTTAGTGCGTTTTATTCCCTCGCTGCATTATCTACTACAGCCCTTCGTCAAGAGTTATTTATTCAGCAGCTTATTTAGTCTTAAAACTGTTTTTTAAATTGCCTCACTATAAAAATTGCACCCAGACCCGGAACCACTTTTTTGTAGGCCGTACAGATATTTGTTTCATGCGGGAAACAAACTCGCGTCATGCAGCACGGCAGCCAACTGCTAAACCACTGCGCAAACCGTACTGTCCTTAACTAATAGTACCAGTTTAAATTTTCTGTTTAAACCTTAAAGTTTAGTTAGTGCATTAATTTGTTGAAATGATATATAAATGAAGGATGAAGCTTGAACTTGGAAGTTTGATTTAACTCGACTGTAATGAAAGTAAATTTAAACTTTTCGCGATTAATTTGTCTCCTCTTCAGTATCTCTCAACGAAAGACAAACAAGATAGGATTGAGAAATATACAGGGTGTAACGGAAATAGATGGATATTGTAGATTCTGCTTTTAAAGTAAACCACTTTTTTAAAGGAATTCATACTAAATTCACAATAAAATTGGGTGGTCTAATTTTATACGCTAATTTTAATCAGCTAATAATAACGTTGAATGGAAAAAAAAACCCATTATTTTTGGAAATGAAACAAAACTATGAGTTCCTTAAAATATTTGTGTTTATTTCCTTGGGCTGAAATAGTATCTAAATTTAAGCTTTCCATTTCTGTAACAACCTGTATACGTTTATAAGCTTTGTACAATATAATAAAAGAAGGTTTGCAAATCTTAAATTAACTTTTATTAGAAAATGAAGAAAGAATCGCGGCGTAATTAGTTCATTTAGGGCATGCGCAAGTAGTCCTGCGGCTCTTCACTTTTTAAGCAAAAGGTCAATGTCCTTAGGCGACCTTTAGGTTGCCTACGTAGCCAATAATAAGCTTTCCGGAGATTTTTTCTTTTCTTCACATTTGTAAAAAATTATGAAACCAAATTGAATGAGTGATTCTAAAAAGCTATATCTGCTGTATGTAATGTAGATATTGCTAATTAGAATCATGTTACAAAAATCTACGTTCCACACAAAAAGTTATTCAATACAAGAGACGATTAGTGCAGTGGTTTAGTGATTGACTGCGCCGCTGCATGTTGCGATTTCGATTCCCTCACGACCATCTATATGAGTTGTTCCGAGTCTAAGTATTTGTGTATATGAGTTGTAATATTAGTAAACGCACCCACTATGTAGGAGTAATTCCTGGATCCACCCTAGTTCACGTTTAAAGGTAAATACAATTAACATTTAGATAATAAGTCCTTATCTGTTTGTTTAACAAAAGATTAGAGTGCGTATTAATTTAATCCACTTAGCGACCACATCAAAGCAATTACATTTGGTGCGGTTTTCTTACTAAAACAAGAAATAAAATTTGAAACATTCTCAAATTTATTTGTTCAAGTTATAAAAAGTAATATATTCATTTTCCAAGTTTAGATGATTACATTCCATTAAAATCTTGATGGCACCTTATTCCCCGGGGGACGGTAACTTCGTTCGAGAGAGAAAACTCCAGGTTGACTTGGTAGCATTTTGAGGACCACTACTTGAAAAATAACTTCATTTGAATGGATACCTAAAGTGACGCAACACTTGGCATCAGTTCAAAAGTGGATTATAAGAAGTTCTGTTCTAAATGAAGGGTTTGTTTAAAATGGTTGGAACTCTGTCTCCGAGCGTGCAGTCACCGTTTATCTAATTTAACACAACACCGAATACCCAAGGATGTTTTCCGTTTCGTCCAAACAAGAATTTACATCTGCTACCCCTGTTTGTTTTTTCTATCATGTGAGGAAGGGTTTTTGTTGTATGTGGGACGTTCTCGAAACGTTTTTTTACATGTTTGTAGCTTTAACCTTTAGTAAGTGAGGCTTTTTAGCTTGTCCAGCAATGTTTAGACATTTACCTATAGAAGGATTTTAGACAGTAAAGTCAGTCAGTTGTCAGTATTATTTTTGAAAGAATAAAAATAGTCTAAGCACACATTAGATTAGTCTTGTTATATATGTAAAGTTTTAATGGAAATTCAGTCTTGAACTCTCAATCAAAGGGGAAAGATAAACTTAAAAAATGGAATTGAATCGCTCAACCCGACAAGTAAAATCTCTACAAATTTTCGAGTACTAAAATGTAATGGAATTCAGCATAATTTAATTATGGTGAGCTGTTTCGTTTTTGCATAGGGAAAAAGCTTTACGACATACTTCGTTGTACGTTTGATCAAATAACAGGACCAATCCCTTTTTCCTTCTTTGTTTTGTAACATAAAAAACTAGAAATAACTCGCTCTTTATCGTATTGAAAAATAAAAAAACTAACTAGCAGAAAACCAGACTTGGAGAAAAACTACTGCTAATCGCTATTGACGCTATTCGGATGTTGAGAGTTGAGAGTGACTGGGGACGAAGTTTTACATCCAATCTGCACTTTTGTTTGTCGGTTTGTTGGAAGATAAATCTACAAGAAGTTGGGGTTCCCTTTTCTTCACATTTTTAGTACCTACTACAAATTCACAATTACCTACACATTGTACGGAAACTCCTTACAGACTTATACATAGTGGCAAAGTCTTAAGTGTGAAGACAATTTTGGTTTCATATATTTGTAATACTTTACTACTTTATTCAATAGAACACCGTTACGCAGTTCTGTTTTCAGTACAATGTTGGGGACATTGTACTGAAAACAGAACTGAAATATCAACCGATGATTTTGAATCTAACCACATAAAAATGTTATGACGTGCGTTATAGTTATTCACAGAAATTAAAAACTTATTTTACAATAGAATGTAAAGCAGACTCTGAATTACCATCGTAATGTGAATATTAGCTCCGCGCAGACAAAACCGAAACAAGCTGCGACACCGAATTTTAAGGGCTTATTATAACCATCAATGCGTGCTTATTCTGAGAAGTATCGGATTGTTAAAATGAGATGCAAATAACGTGTGTATGAAACCCGCGGGAGCTTCGGCGTTAGACAACAGTTGCTGAAATATCAAGATCGTAATCAATTCAGACCCGTTCGGCGTTTATATTACAATAGCTGTAATACTAGTAGCGTTAATAGTTAAAATTAATTGAAAAGCTATACGTTGTGGAGCGCGAGTCGAGCCGCGGCACCCGCCAACTAGTTGTCGTGGTTTGTGAGCAAGACGTCTAATAGAGTTTCTGTAGCAAACTCGTCCCAAGAGACCAAAAGTGAGAGTACTAGAGAGTAGTCGGCTAGCTGCCGCGGCATACGTCCCGTTGTGCCTATAACTGTCTTAATGGGTTGCTTTACTTAGAAGACGCGCAGAATATATTAATTTAGCCAGCTATCCACTACACTTGAAATTGAAGTATTAATTGAGGTTTGGGAAAAGACTTTTCTCTCACATTTTAAATGGAAGTACTGCGCACAATAAGAAAAAAGTATGCTGTGGTTATGTACTTCAAAAGAAACATAAGTTCAGCAGTTTTTTTATTCCGACCCAGTCACATTTTAGTTAATAAGTAGAATTTTTTAAATATGTTCCTAGATAAAAAAATATTACCTACATCGAATACATGTTATATTAACTATGCTATTCCATTTCGCATTTGGTACACAAAGTCGATTTGGATTTACATTAAATTAAAGGTTCCCAAAGACACAGGTTATTTTTAATTTGAAAAGAAAATCATTTGGAAGTAAAAAAGGTTTTTTAGACTACTTTCCCACAGTTGGGCAAAAGGCTTCCCCCCGCTTTTTCCAGGAACTATTCTCTTGAGTCACCTTGAACCAGCTTTAGCGATAGGCCTCTACGTTATCACGTCACCTCTTTCCACGTCGATCTTGGCGGCGTCATCTATCCTCAAAGACCCACTTTGCGGAAACTTTTACCCAACGGTCAAAGTGCATGCGGCTAACGTTCCCCACCCAATCCCATTTCAGCCTCACAGCCTTTTTTCCTATGTTTATGATCTGGTTAAAGCAGGTTTAATTAGAATAATAAAATGGCTTTCGCAAAGTTTAAAACTGAAATTAAACAAAGTTGAATAATTTTGTTAACCCTTGTAAAAAGTTATTAATTTCGCTTAGATTCACGAAAAATTTTATTATTATTTCCTAACATAAATGTCTGTACCAGCTCAAAGCTTCCTAATTTTCTTCGGTCTTTTACGCTTTATATGGAGTTCGCTTTCCAATTTTATGGCGCCAGGACAGTTGGCCCTGGATTACCGGGTAAGTAGTTCTTACTCTGACAGGATTTCTGTCACGCTAGTCCAGCTCATATCAGAAAATCGCTCTCTACCTTTTTCTCTTCAGACAACTGTAGTCTGTAGGTAATGCTTTAACTGCTAAATGCCTTCGTTTCATTTATTTCTTTTTTTATTTTTTATTTATTTCTTTATTTATCGGCACAGCCTTACAATCCTGATAACTGGTGGCGACTAAGATGCTGTTGTTACTAAACCGGTATTGTAAGGGTTCAATCTTCGTTCTGCTAATTTTTATAGCAACAGACTCTAGAGCTATGACCCTTGACAATATGAATTTAGTATCATGTTGTCCAAGTGGTTTGTAGCTTGGCTGCTGGTCTGGCTTTTAGGACAACGTCATTGATGTTCGAAAGATGCCAGGGCTTGGATGGAGTGGCTACGAGTACAAAGGCACTGCGGTATCCTCTTTTCCCGCCTGATACAGGCCTTCACACATTTAGTGCAACGAAAAGGCATTTCGTTGCACTAAATGCAAAAGAGGTACCCGTGGGTGTCCGACTCCGTGACTGTTGTACTGATTTTCTAAAGGACACAGTACAACGTACGTTGGAAGCCTTTTTTGTGTAACTATTAAAAAACTTCTCCAGCCCTGGTACAGCGAAAACGAGTGTCGAACTTGTAACTACTGAAATACTGACTAAAACCCACCTGCGTTGCTTACTTGCCCTTTGCGTTCCAGAGCCGAGGTAAATATTTTGAACAATACGGCAAAACAATACGAAAAAAAATCTAATGTAAGATAGGTCGATAGGACTTGTTCAATGTTCAGGTCGATAGGACTTGTTCAGTTCAAAATATCCTCTCCTCAACTAAGTAATAGATTCTCCTATTTTAAAGTGTCGACTATCTCACTGGTTTCTAAAATAGATCTATGATTGGCTCATCTGGACGTTTTATTTTATTCTTTTCTCACAAAAATAATATTCACCAAATTAATTCACCGATAGAGACACTTCTCTATCGCTGAATTAATTCACTACTCAAAGTTACCGAGCCACCCAGGAGATTCTAATACTATTGGGCTCAAACGTTGATCTACTAAGTTCTAACACCCCCTTGAACAGCAAAACGTAGCTGTTCATCTTCAGTGGGCTTCATCTTATAAACATGCTAAAATGTAAAAGAAAATAATTAAATAACTGCAACTCTCCATGGAATTTTGAAAGCGCTTTTTGATTAAGAATTTGAAGCATCAAAATTGCGATCCAAATTATCAGAGTATCTATATCTTTTTGGGGTTTTTTTTAAATAATAGACAGAGTCAGTACGCATAACAGAATTTGACTCCGATAGCGTCTAATTTTGTTGACATGTGCATCATCATCATCATCATCATAGGCCTCCTCCAAGCGCCGCCACAAAGACCGGTCCTGTGCGTCTTGCATCCATCGGCTTCCAACAACCCTGACCAGGTCATCGGTCTACCTTGTGGGATGTGCATACTTTGATTTAAGTAAGAAAATATTTTTTAAAGCTAATTAGCAGTGTGTGTGAGAAATTTGTATCCGAGTGTGATTGTATGTTAGATACCCTTGCCCTCATTGTGTCTAGCTTAGTATTACTAAGATGAATTCTGTTTCTTCATACGAAGGAGGTTTTAGCCAATCTATAAGGGTTGTTTTTGCAATCGTGAAGAAACAGAGATTATGTTTAGTGGAGCGTCTAGTTCGTTGTATATGTGGGCTGATTGTTTGGTATACTAACATCTAGCAACAAGCCGCAATATCTTAGCTTGTTTTGTTAGAATTAACTATTTGGAGAATAGAGCCTTATGTTTGTTTCAGGTTATGTTCCATTTGTCTAATTTACTGAATGTCAGTAGACCGCAAAGGTTCTACCACGAGTTCCTTCTAAAATGAAATGTTAAAGAGATGGAGCTGCATAGCTCCATGCCGCTTTCTCACTCGTACGCTTGACATTTTAATACCTCATAGTAAGGCTCCTGGGGCCCTACCACGAGCTCTTACCGCGATTCATTTCACGACTTAAACTGAACTGTTAAAGAGATGGAGCTATATACGGTCCACGGATCCCTTTTTCGTTCGCAAACTTGGCATTTTAACACGTCATGGTAAGGTCTTAGATCAAGTAAAGGTTTTCGATGGAATTTGAAATTCAAAGCCTTTTAACCACCACACACAGTGATGCATAATATGTCGCAGGTTTTTTCATAAAATTAGGTTTTTGATCAGAAACCTAGGTTATTTAATTGTTTTCTTTCTACTAAGTTGCAAATGATAATGGATTGTTTTATTCATTTTATTTAAAATTATTTATTTGTCTTAAAACAAAGCAAACCTGTGTTTTGACAAGAACTTCATCATAAACCCAAACTAGTTCAGGTTTTCTTTTATAAAAAATCTGGATTGTTACTGGGTTAAGATGAAATTGTGTTTACAATGTATTAATCTTCCGATTTTCCATGAAAATCCTAGGTTTTTGATAAAAAATATGAAAAACCTGCGACACATACATGAAAAAGCAAAATGTGTCCAGCACGCCATGATCACGACAACATGACTGATTGAAGGATGAAATCATAGCTTAGCATTGGGAATACGCTTTTTCTTTTTGACGTAGTACACAGAAGGTAACGACTACTGAGCACCCTCCAAATTAAACGATTTAATTGGTTTCTCCACATATTAACCTCAGATCATACCATGGCCTCATATTCTTTATCTAATAGTTGTGAAGCCATTACGTAGCTCAAAGTTAAAATACAAATAAATTTACTAATAAAGCTATTATACCTAGATTAGGTCCTACAATAGTTTTGGTCATCTGCTAGTCCTTATAATATTTATTTAATGTTCTGACAGTCGCAAACCCTGTCTTACGATATAGCACACTCTGTATCTTAGACCGAGAATCCACTCCTGATTATAACGACTCGGGATGAAACAAACTAAGGTTGTTATCGAGATTTTAAGGGTTAACTAATGATGTTATATGGCCAGCTGGCTACTTCAGCAAGACCTCGGAGAGGGGTTTGTAGGGGCCCGTACCACCCCGGAAAAAACAACAGTGTGGTCGTCCGCATACAAGATAATCCGCCCGGCACTGATCCTCATGTTATATAGGTCATTTATGTACATCAGGAAAAGCTTCGGGTTGAGTACACTCCGCTGCGGGACCACACAAACCATGCTCTTCGTCGCTTATAAGGATATTAATTTTGATTTGCTGTATTCGACCTCTGCGATTACTTTTAAAAACTTCTGTTTTCGAAAGTAAACGTCACGTTGTCGTTTTACACATCCCTATAGTTCGTTTTTTAACCCTAGACTACGATTTGACAACTTAAAATGTCAAACTCCAGAAAATTGAGAACATATTTCTGGAGTTTGACATTTTAAGTTGTCAAATCGTAGTCTAGGATTAAAAAACGAACTTTAGTAATATATCGCTTATTTGGTATAATAACTAAAAAGCCATGAGTATAAATGTGGATGGATGGAGATAGAGAGGGGGCCAAAGAAAATATGGATGGATTGTATGAGAAGTGATATGGAAGAAAGAAGAGTTAATGATAGCGTGACGGGTGACAGGGCAGAATGGAAGAAAAACACATATTGCGCCGACCCCAAATAAAACAAGACAAGGGCAAGAAGATGATGATGGTGCAACAATGACGTTATTAAACATTTAGTTTACAATAGATTCGTTGATTTCTAAATATTTTAAAAGTAAGACAATAATAATAATTTTAAAAGCAAGTTCATTTTCTTTCGTTCTTTTAAAATTTTAACGACTTTAATAATAATGTATATACCTATCGCTTCAATATTTCAACATACACATTTAAAACTTAAAAAAAAACACTTTTAGAAAATTTGTAGGAGTTACTTGTTAATAACTCTCTCTCAAAATTTCTAAAAGTGTAATTACGTTATTGTTGCACCCATAGTTTGCACCAGATGTGTAATAATTAATTACAACAGGTTATAAAACAATAAGTAAATGCATATAAATTCATAAATTAAATTCTATTTATCTCATAGTTTCGGTAAGAATGATGACACAAAACTAAGAGACCTTCGCTGTGACCATAATCAAAAGAAAATTAAATCAATATTTTTCGCGAGAAACTGAATTTCATCATTTGATTTATTCGAGCTTCAATTTCATTATTTTAAAGAAAGAGCACTCCGGCTAAAAGCCCGGTGTACTTATATAGAAAATGAATACTTTTTTGCCTTTCTATTTTAACTGAACCTTAATTTAGTCGCGACCTTTCCATTCACAAAAAGACATAAGTGAAACATTGCGGATATAAATACCTACCGTATTTACTACGGCGAGATGTTTTTACAAAGCCGGTCTTGTGTACCTACTTGTACAAGTATATCACATATCATGTTCAGATTTATTTGCTGATTCATCCAAAAGGGAACGAATTTCCCGAATGCTGGAAATATATTCGTTACGATTTGATCCCGGATGATACGTCAGCAAGTCACGGAAAAAAGAAATCAAATGGTCTCTCGGAAAGTTAGTTCCAAACTAATATTATTAGGAAAATTACAGCAATCACGGTTATTACGCTTCTTTATTTAGGTTGAGGTGACATACTCGTTGCTAATTCCTTACCATAAAACACGTCACTAACTAAATAATGTACCGACATAAACACATATGAAGTGCGTGTCCGACAACATTAGTTTCGCTTCAGTCATTTATGAAAATAGTTTTTTTTTCGTGTATAATCTACCACAATTTTCTTAAGATACTGTAGTCAAAACCATTAAAAAAATATAAGCTTATATTTTTTGTAATTTAGAATCGCATATTTAAATTAATTTATTGAGTCATATTAAAAATAAAATATTTAACTAATACGCATATTACCTCCAATTACTCGAGGGCAAAAGGTTCATTCTGGAATTATTATCATACTTACTTACTACTTAGCTAATAATGGTAAATTCAGTAAGTATCTAATAAAATATAATGTATTCTGTCTAAGTAAGAATATACATGACTCTCAAAGAACTAGTTAGCTAGTTATGTATCTTGTTCATTGAAGTAAGTTTTATAAGTGTGTACATATATTACAATACGTATAAAGTTGTGAGGCCACTTGCTTCATTGTTCGCTTCAAGCTCAGTGAAAGTGCCATTCCTCTACAGCGCTCAAAATAAACCAAAATTGCTTTATAGTAAATCCTCTCAATGTAGGAATACTTTCACAGTTCGTGGAAATAGAAATCCAATTTAACTACAACTTTTACAAGATTCCGTGAGAGGAGCCGGCTTAGCCAAAGGCAAGCAACCTAAGCTTTACGCAGCTATTGTTACCCAACCTTGAGCCGTATTCCACAAAGGCTTCTGAGACACCACATTTCAAGGACTCTATCCTTCATTGTTAAGTATTATAAATACGGGCTCTTTAATATTCAGCCTCTTACATGAATTGGCTGCCTATAAAGGTTCATAAAATCGCAATGATCAAATAAAAGTAATGCTACATTATTTTGTATCAGATTTTGGCGATTTATGTTTTTGTTTCTTATTTTACATACGCAGGAGGATTGCGTATGTAAAAACTATTAAACTGATATAATAGTAGTAGTATAGTATATCGGGCTGGTATCCGCAACTCCACGTCTAAATCGCATATTTTGCGTACAACTGTCAATTTAATATTATAATTAAATTGATCAGTCGACTATTTAGGCAGAATTCCTGTCAGTTCTTATTATGTGCATAATGTTTTTACATATAAATAAAACAACTGTTTATGAAAGAGTTATATATTTCATCTATTATCGTTGTCCAACGGACGGCAAGAAGGCCAATAACCAAATTTTAATGTGATTGAACATTACGCCACTTTCAATTTATGCGTTTTTTGATGACCTGCAAAGATGACATACAAAGAGCTTGGTGCGGCAACCGTGCGGCGAACGGACGACAACGTCACTACTACTGGGAATCAAGCCTTCTGACTAGTAGAGGGAATGAGCCGTAATCCACAACGACGCTCAGTGCGGGTTGGTGGATGTCACATGTATCCTTTGGTTCACCGTTTTGAGAACAGCGGTGATGAAATAAATTACACAAAGTAATGTGCCTGGCTGGGTTTGAATCTGGGACCTACAACTCTTAAGTCAGGGTCGCTACCACTAGTTACCATATCAGGTTTGAAAATGTACTGGTTGTAAAATCTGAGAAGTTATGAAATATCCTTTCCAACAGTGAAAGTGTCAGATGATTACTGATTAAAATCCACATATTTTCCTTCAGTTGCCGTTTTCCAATGCCACATTGACTCTTTCGTACCAAATAACCAGGGCTAGCAGACATCTATGCAAGTATCAAGTTACTTTGTCCAATTGTCCAATTACTATTATTCCAATGCTGGATATACGCATCAGCAACCACTTTCTAACATATTTCTCGCCTATATTCTACCTAGCAACACTATTTTTTACACCTTGAGAAGCTTTTCACTAGACTGTCACACACACAGTGACTGTGTTGTTCAAAATAAGCCACATTACATTGAAAGTTCAAACCACCCGTTTGACAATGACACATCGCGTGACAATACATGTGCAGGGAATACAGGTTATAATTAGGAGAATTGTCCATCCGTCCATGGGGAACGGAATAGATATACTGGTATCTATCTACCTACTCGCGTGGGTTTAATCTAAGATCATTTCGCATTAAAAAACTCTTCTAAGGTCGACCAACGCATATCCCTAGTGCATTGCCCACTTAACTTTGTGAATCAAAATACCTTGATTAAAAGACGATTAAATGAAATTCTATTTAGATTTACTTTCGCCTTGGAGCCGCTACTCGTTATTAAATATTCATGTCTACCCAGTTAGGTTAAAGTGTATCGTTTCCAACCGAAAATGAGGTCCTTTTAGGTAGATCACTCGCTTGTCTGTCACAGTCGATCTTATGTGAGATGGATGAAGATATAGAGCCCTAGAGCCATCTTGTCTTGATAAGTAGAAAAGGTAAAGGTTAGACAATATATAATAGTCTGTAAAGTAAATTGGTTTTAGTATTACATTTTCATACTAAGTTATAGCACCTCCTTTTAGACTTTCTTCATAATTTACCAAAAATTATCTCTAACAAAGGACTACGTTTTGAGTACTCATCATAACTGAACTTTATAATATTTTAGATAAGTACTAGTATGTTCTCTGTATTTGTCCCGCGCGCGATCAGAACATAACTTGAATATGAAAGTGATGAACCAACATTATGTAGATCAGTCCACATTTCTGGCTCTAACACAATGTCCGTATGTTCGCCGTGGGTCTATCGCCAGCATTACTGTTAAACTAATTCTAGTGATACGCACCGTTACGTAATCCACGTAGCGATCCTGAAAATTAGGCTTTATGAGGGTGCTGAAGTGGCTCCGGTGTATAATGTACCCGTGAACAACGAAGCGGCAAAGTTATTTGATAGTAGCGACGCAATGTTTGGCGAACACTACAAAGTCGTGAGCCGGCCGGCCGCACGAGCCGTCACGCCAGAAATAACCCTTCTAATTTAATCGATTTAACCTAATATTAAACTCGTATTACATATTAATATTCCGTGCACGAACTCACATGGAACACAATAGACTCGCTGTGTTACCATATTGTTAATATATTCATGCTTCATTATTTTTTCAACTTACGATATGTCTATAGCATAATAATTTTCTCGATATTAATGCCTGTAAAAATTAGACTTGTTAACTCTCTGTCTATATATACTACAATAATTGTCTTCTAAATCTGTTCCACTACGTAAAGACGTATTTATTAATAATATCAGAAAATATAAGATTACTTGACATCTATTTAGTTTTGGACATCAGAAAGTAAGGCAGTTTGAGGTATCATTAAATGACATGATCATTATTTCTCATAACTAACTAAAGGTCAAAGAACACAGACGACTCGTCATTGAGACATACTGTTAAACATTATTTTGATTTGACTAGAATCTGCTTAATTGGCTCTAATCTTTCTATTTTTTTTTTCGTCATTGTCTTATAGACTGTAATCGCACAAAATTTATTATTCAACTGACTTTTAAGATATTTAAAACCTTGTTAATTGTGAATAAAAGACGCGTTTTTTAGGCTTTGTTATGGATTTCCATCTCAAAGTAATTAATCAGATACCGAACTCAGACGAAGGTCATACTTTGATAAAACTATTAATTGAATTTATTAGAGTATTATCGTAACATTGCCAATTACTTATTTTAAAGCTAAATAGTTATCTGAGTTTTGTAAATTAAGAATACCTATTTATTTACTCAGGTAACTTAATTTAAAATAATAATCATTCTTCAAATTAAAATAATTTTCTTTTTATTCGCATTAGGAAAAACTGAAACTCAATATCGTCATCGTGTCGTCGGTAACACCATTTTGTCAGTTTTAGTGGATGTGACACTATATCGAGCAGTATTGTACTGCTGCGTACATACGAAATCTCAAAAGAGCAAAAATGAATATTAATATAACGCCGCGCCTTGGTAGAAGCGATGGTCCGCAGTGAGGAGAAGTGGCAGGCGGTCGCCTCGTTGTGCAAAGCAGTAATGCTAGCAAACCTCCTTCTTTGCTACCGCATAAGGCAACGGTGGTCACGCTTCAGACGCCGCCGGGATCCCGATACCGATTTCTGGCCACCGTAAGCTCGCCGTCCGGTCGTCTGGTAATCGTCCGGACTAAGCCTAGTCGTCGACGGCGCGCACTGATCCCCGCGCCTCAAGGAGTTGTCAGCAAACCGTAGGGTCCCTACGGTTTGCACAACGATCGAAGCCAACTGGACCAAGGGTTCGTATCTGAAAGGAAGGCCTGGCCCTGGTATATATGGCAACATAGGAACGGGGTAGGTTATTTAGTCAGTTAGAGTCTGACACTGTTTTCCGTTCTGACCAAGGGCGCAAAAGCGATTCGTATTCGAATGATTTTTACTTACAATAAAAAGAACCTTGGTATATTACACATTAATGTATGAACTTTAAGTATTATAAAGTGGGAGTGGAGGTAAGCTGAGGCCGTATATTTTCATATTGAAACGTCTAAAATAGATAACGAAAATGCATTTTTTGTGTTTTCTCTGGTCACATAAAGCATATTTTATTATCTATTTGGACATTTTACTCTCGAGTGTCCAAGGACGGGCGTGCACTGGCCTGGAGGTAATAAAATCAACGAAATGGCTTTGTTGTGCCTCCTTGAGGTCTTTTTCGAGCAAGAGTACTTAATTATAATTCTTTTTATCCGTTTATTAATCGTAAAACCTCAAAATGATTACCTAAACATGGTGTTTGTGGACAAAGATTCTTAGAAAATTAATTTCTAAACAACTATGTTGTTGAAACAGGTAAAGTTCTCTCATTACTGTAACATTAATTAGAGAATAAATAGCTTTTATGCGAGTTTGTGTGGCCTCAGAGCATACACGAGGAGAGCGACTCACATGCCTGAAGCTACGAGCACAGTGACATAGCTGGGCTAAATACTTCTTTATGCTCAATTATCCAGTTAAACATGTTGTTACAATGAGGTAAAAGCTCTTTGTTCAAGTACATACCCGAATATTTTCTTCGGTAACTGAATTGTTGCCTAACCAAGAGTTAGATTCAATTTTAATCAACACAAATCGTAGTAAATCCTACCCACACACAGTCTTCACAACACATATGTAGTTTTCCAAAGAACAAACATCTAACAATGGCTTGTTAGATAACCAGCTGAAGCAATTTTATGCTTATTATGTAGCATGGAACGTATAAAAGCGTGAAGCTAATAAAAATATGTGACAACACGTTTCGCAAGCTCACACAACCTCGTGCTCTAACGCACCGGGATCATTGACATGCAAAGCGCAGCGCACAATGTGCATGTCAGTGCCAACAATGCCCGATTATAATACCTAAATAGCCACGAAATGGAGTCTCGACTCAGCTTGCTTCAAAACTTGAATACATGCGCGTATCATATATTTTGCTACACTAATGATTCAATTTGTCTACACATAAATTGGAAAGCCAAATTAGTTAATGTAGTACAATTACTTTAAGGCCAGCAAAATCTGTTATTCTAGAGGTGCACGCTCTCGTTAACCCCTGTAGGTAAGCTAAAGGTGAGTGTGCCTCTTGTGAATGCACTTATTGGACTACAAAGGTGGGATTCAGAGACTATTGTTCAATCTAGAGCAGTAAAACAGAGTGGTCATCGTTGAATAACAAGGTAGCAACAGAGCTAAACACATGTGTCCTTTAATATGCAAACACAACTTTTGGCTAAAGTAGACTAAATTCTCAAAGCTTCAAAGATTTTTTCATTAAAGATTTTGATTTAACAAATACAATCGCTTCACTAGAGCTGTAGGTCAATATATTTGTAAAGCTGTATTATAAAGTACTCTCGTGTGCACAACCTCAACAAAGTGCAATCTGTAAGCGTTTAATCCGGGACATTCCAACTTGATTTGTGGTTGTGAAACCGTGCGCAAACAAAACATATTGCACATCCCTAACCCGCTCGGCTAGGGTTGCTACGTTGTGGCAGGTGAACAACAGATAAAAGGCACACATTCCACCCGTCAATTTCCAACAATAGTGGATGAAAAAAATAGCTATGTACAACGTATCGTAACGTGACGAGTGTGCGTGGAATATGAATTCGTCAGGGAATCCTTTTCGCTCTGACTCTCGGCTTCTCTTGCAAACCTTTCGGTTCAATACTGTAATTGAACAGAAATATAAACTACAATGATCAAAATATCTAATAAACTTAAACATAATGAGATAATGATTGCGATAACTTCTCAATATTGAGAACAAACGGTAAAACTAATTCCATTAATTGACTTAGTTGGAATAACTATAATTGTTTACTTATCTATATAATTCAATCCTTGATACCTCAGGCTATTTCGTTTATCGTGCTTGTTGTTACAGATATATTTTCCAAGCCGAATGATAAATAAACATCTTAAACATCCGCAAACGTCGTCGTTCTGCTAAATATAAATCTTTGCTCAAAGGTTTTCCAAAGGAAATTAGTTTTAGCTACTTTTAGAACCCGTTTGGAAATGTATGTAACTACATTATTTATGTGATGTAGTCTCTAGTAATTGCAATTTACCCGGTTTTCTATGATTTCATCATTTGTCTACCGGTTGAAGCAACAACCGACCTCTTATGTAATGAACTCTTTCAGAATAATATGTTCTGAACATTATTATATCATATTTTAAAACATGCTTTAGAAAATTTTGGTAATTTTAGGTTTTCTTGAAAGTAAAAAACACTTTCAGATATCAGTAAATATATTAAAATGACTTGTAAAAGTTGGCTGAGAGTGATTCTACAACTTTTATGCCACACATGGTATTTTTTTTTGTTGACTCTTTCAGAAAAGATGATCTCTTTTCATTTGAATCGATCGAGTAGGTTCGGAGAAAAACGACTATGACTGACGGACAGCCAGACAGTAGTCAAATGAATGATTATATAAAGGTTCCGTTTTTTCATTCATACAGACATTTCAGCAGCTTTCCTTGGTAGTAGCTATTTTCATTCATAAAAATTATTTTATAATCACATTTTCATGCATTTGCTGTACAGTCCACAAATTAGTTGATTTAAGAAGTAAATAGATCAATTATTATTAACAATATAACATGCGGTGAACGCAACTTCTAAGCTCAGTTATGTTACGTATAAAGAATAGACGACAACGCTAACACTTAAACACAATTCTTACATAAAGTGCCAGAGTTCATGGAAAACGTGGTTTGTCCCCACTAGTTCTACTGAACAGTTCTACGGTAGAATTAATGGGATTTTTTTTTCCCACTAGTTCTACGATAGTAGGTATAACAAAATAGTAGAACTATTGGGAACAAAAATTCCCACTTGTTCTACTGAACAGTTCCACGGTAGAAGTAATGGGAGTCTCTATAGGTACCCACTTGTTCCACCTGTTTCATCGGTAGTACTAATGGGTTATTTTGTTCTCACTAGTACTATGTTTCGATAGGTTCTAGAAATGGAAGTAAAGTACCAAATATGCCAGTTATATCTCAATAGGTATTAGGTTTAAAAGAGACGCTAGCAATAGTGATGCAGTGACCGCTTCTTGGACATCCACTATTTCATCGTCAGATAGCAGGTTGAGAATTTCCGAGAGGTTTGTTCTGATAACAGCAAAACTTTTCCTCGACCTCTTGAAATTATGGTATGGTCCACAGCACTAATTTTTATCGGTATAAACAAATAAAACTTAACCCGATGTCTTGATGGAGTGCACTGCTATCCGATAAATAGTGATTGTTGTAATAATACTTATGTATTTATTATTTTTATTTTTCACTACAGTAACATCAGTTCAATTTGGTGTTTAGTTAGTATCATACTTTTGTTGTTTTTCATAGAAACCAACACCACCGAAATATATATGTATATAAAAGACAGTGTCTACTTGCTTTAGTGAAACGATGTAGCTAAGACGAAAGCTAAGGCGTAGATTCCTTCAATATTCATTCAGCAAGAAACCGACATCTTCAAGCGGCGGCGCGGCGGTATGCTGGGCCGTTGTGGCGAGGGCTAGCGGCACACAAAGCGACCTGACGCACCGCGGCCCCCGCCCATACACTCCCGAACTATCTCACCCCATACACCTCCAATCATTCAACCCGTCCGATCGACACAGATGATATGCGAGAACAAAGACCACCTCTCATTCATCCGAGATCATACCTCATCCACGCAATCACACAGCTCACCCACCCACATACATCAACATAGGCAACATTCAGTATACAAAAGCACTGTGATCCTCATCCCAGACAAATCCAACCTTCGCCGAGATAAACTTAACAATTAATTACGGTGTAGATAGAGACCTTACTGAATAGAATGTGGAGGGAATGAGGAGGGAACATGATCGTCATAAAATTTACATTCCCCGAAGAATCACCGCCAATTAGGTTAGCGGCACAATGTTCTACGCTCGGCACGCCAACGACTCGGCCACTTCACATCTCTATTTACATAATTATTTAGTTGTCGGGCGAATTCACTCCCTCGCTGTGACCGGCGTACGTGCGTTTTAATTACTTCCTCGATGACAAATCCGAGTCACGTTACCTCATACAATTACATTAACAGCAATTACGACACTTATCCTACATAACTCTTTGTTGCGCGTGCGCTTTATATAATTATAACGGAGCGATTGACAACGTTTGATGTTTGTCCGAGTACCATCTGTTTGGTAAAGTCGGCTACAAATACGAGTTTGATTCTTTATGAATAAAAACTACGTAACAGCGAAACCACAAGCAGTGTACTACACGATGACAGATCACTATAACTTAATCGGTTAACCACAAAGATGATTGTCCACTGTAATCGTTATATCAGATTTCCATTCAATGATTAGCGTCATCGTTCGTGTAGAGAGACATGCAATTTAGAAACCTATGATGACAAGGTTATATTTAGACTACAAGTTTAGAGCTTAGAAATTAAATTATTAATTCAAGTGACATTAAAGTGCGGGTTTATAATGAATTAATTCGTCTTACGATGAGCCATAAATGTGTAGTCAGAATTATTATCTAACTAGCTTTTGTCCACGGCTTCGCCCGCGTGGTATTGAGGTTGAGGTTGGGGTTTCCGGGATAAAAAGTAGCCTGTCCTATTCCGGAGTGTATCCTATGCCTGTGCCAAATTTCATCCAGATCCGTCCAGCCGTTTTGGCGTGATTGAGTAACAAACATCCAAACATCGTAACTTTCGCATTTATAATATTAGTAAGATAATGGTAACTACACGAACTAAAGCAAGAAGAAAACGTTTCGTAATATCATTGCTAATGCGGTCACAAAGGAACGTAGTGTTAATTCCACTTCAAGCTTTGGTCAGTTTAAAAACATTTGTACAAAAGTTGCTGAAATGGCTTTACTTTCAGCAAGTTTAGCATAAAGTAAAGGTCTGCCAAGTAGGTTGGCAGCACAATGAAGACAGTGCTGCTGGCGGAGCTCGTCATATCATTTACATCCACAACGTCTCAACTTATTGTGTTCTCTGACGCTATACATATGCTTAGCAGAGGAATAACATATTCTTTCTATATTCATAATGTAGAGGCGGTATATACAAGTATATACCTAGTTTAAATAATGTACCTACAGATGAGGGCAATACCCCGCCGAATACTAAACTTATCTACGACTAAATTTAAGAAAAACTTATTTTAGTCCGAGACATGAGCAGCAATAAACATTTTCTAAAGGCTGTTTTGTTTGTGTGTTGAACATTACGTCACATTAGTGAGTAGAAGGTCGACATAGGGATTACTTAGCGTTTGATGTATGCCAATAAAAAATTTCCTCACAACTACTTTCTAAAACTTTAAATGTATTAATTTAAAACTAATTTTAGTTTTACGTCGTCAGCATATGCAAATTCTGCAACCATGCAATCAAGTGTCAAAATTGCAAAAAATCGATACAGCGTAATCGACAATACACAAATACAATATAAGACTTAGCAACTGAAAAAAAAAAACAATTGAAGGAACAGGACTGTGTTTTAGTCAGTAAAAGTCTAACACGCCATCTCGTTTCACCCAAAAGTAAGACAAGTGATTCCTTAATAAAAAAAGCAATAACCTTACTAAACCGTAATCCCTAATTTGCTACCTAGTAAAGTGCTTCAAAATACGGATTTACACATCAGTGACATCAGTTATACGGATAACTGATGTCAAATACAAAAATTTGTCTTAGAAATTTTTTGCAATTTTTCTTCGCTCGCTTTTCCGTTTATTAGTTTGCATAATACAAAATATGCTACGTAAAAGTATTTCATGCTGATTTAGCAAGTGATAGTAAACAAGTCTCGAACTCGATCGTTTTTCGATCGCGTCACACGTGACGATTGCCTCCACGTCGCGGCGCTGATAAATGTCTGACATGACACCTGTCGCCACTTATTGTCCTTTCCAGCTATCACTTACGTTCTCACTTACTGATTTTTTCCTCAATAAAAAAAAACATACATATTTCTAAATACATACACATTATAGATAAACTAGCATGTATTATACATATAAACTTTAATTTTAAATCACTCTTTCTTAAAAAAAAACTCATCATACCTAATCCGTTGCGTAGTTTTAAAAATCTAAGCATAGGTACATAGGGACAGACAGCGACTTCATTTTATACTATGTAATGATTACACCTAGAGTCATCACACAAACAATGTCTTCGATGGCAATCCCCATAAATGACCATATCGTAGCAGTTAAAAGCCTTTAACCAGTAGACCAACAAACGAGTCTAATTGCACAAATCAAGATGAATCTATGAATTCAGAATAACTAACAGGACAATAAAACTAGATACATATCACAGTTTAATTAAGCCACAGCTTTTAGTGCAATTTTGGCTGATAAGATCCTGTATATAAAAGCCGTTTTCCAACGAATTAATATATGAAATGTGTATGCTGCTTTACTCAAGTTAATGAAATTGTAACACAATCAGATTAACAGCCGGCGATAATACTTGAAATAAATTACATTATAAGAATCATATTTTTGTATGATTGAAGCAGTATTACGTTCATGATCCATAATAATAAAAATCGGAATCATATCTGAAATGTAATCTCAAAAGTTGGTGCTCATGGGACGCATCGATTCTTCCCGACCTTTGTATGGAAGACATTTAGAGGAAAAATGAAATCCCTGAAGCACCTAAGAGTAGAGTCACATGCGTAATAGACGGAACATGACCTCAAATAATTTACAGAAATAAAAAAGTGTGGCTGTATCACTTCACAGATTTATACAAGCTTACTGAGCAGTATGCCGTACGTCTCGGCTTATTTTGTTACGCTGGCAGGAAAATATAGCCGTCGTAACACCAGTCACGTACGTGGCTTTGTTACTGCTCTTCTTAGCTTAACATTATATTATATGTATTTCATTATATTACAATGAACCAACGAATTATTTCTCATCATATGCGGTATTAAGGTGACAAAAGCGCTAGTCCAAAAATACTTTTACGATTATTTTTATTTCAGTATAAAAGTTTTGTATTTATTTGCGTAGTTTCTTATTCGTAGCCTGGTTAAGCAGCGTGTTGCGTGATACGTATAATTGAATTGAAACCCACATCAAGTGGAATTATTGTGGGGACACGGAACAGACCAATTTAGTGAAGCGCACGCACCGCAGCGCGCACCTTCCACGGTCGCCCTCGGAGGAGCTCGGAGCAGCTCGGGTCGAGGGCGGCTCGGCGTGGCCATCGTCGAGGACACTCTTGATGCTCCACTTTCTCACCAAGTGACGTCTTACAAAAATACTTTGATATTCTACCTAAATCAGGGTAAATTAAAACGTAACAAACTGAAGATCGCGCTCCTTTTTAACCGGCCGCGAGTCTGCGACCTCAAAGAGTGGTCTTGGTCGTATTTTAAATTTAGAAAGCGAGAAAGGTCGCTAATGCCCTTTGTGGATCCTAGAAGACCAATCGTCACATGCGCATTACCGTTAGAATCATCATTACAGTTACTCTCCTAAACTTCTCGATATTTACGCAAAACCATTAAAACTAATATTCAAAGTTGTACAGATGTAACTACTTAAATGTCAGTTTTTTTTTTTATGTAGTTTGAGTTTATTTTTAGCAGAGTCGCTACGGTGCCCATCAGAGTAAATTGTTTCTACTTCGTCTTCAGGTAATTAGGTACTCTGCCTAAAACGTCCATAATGGTTAGAATGTTGTTGGAGAAGTTCTTCTAACAATAGAACAACTAACCTTTGAAAATTAGTAATTTGTAGTTTAGTTTGAAGTCTTTTAAATATCTCGAGCTGAAAGTGATCTCGTCTCCAGCTGTTTACTGCTTCTGTCCATCGCTGTCACACACGCATCACCTCGGCCGGATACAAATGAGTCACGGCGGCAATAAACACACGAAATCGTAAACCAGCAGAACAAATACATATTAAAAAGGCATTTGGCGTTCCAAGTCAGGTCCGTGTAAATTCGGCGCGCGGCTAAGGATAATTTAATTCCTCCATTCATGGAGGTGCGAATTTGAAAGTGCGTATCGGAGGGCGCGCCGCGGCTCCCCCCTGCCCTCCTTCACCCCTCCCGAGCCCTCAGCACCCGCGACCCTCGCGATGACGTCAACGGCCCACCGCGCACCACCCGATTATAAATATAGCCACGCCACAGGTTTCGGCCCTTATAGCATTCAGTGTTCTTACATTAGAAAGGCTAAAATATATTTTTATTTCCTGTCTCTGTATATTTAATCAGGCGCCATTGATTTTATGATTAAATACTCCATAAATAAGACTCGGTTTTCTAATTACACACCAATTAGTGGCCGTTTTAGCCAATTAGTAATTCGTAAAGTAATTAACTAAACAATGATAAGTATCTGATAAGATTGTCCAAAATGTTGTAGTAAGTACAAAACACCCATGTGTCTAACTAGAGGCTTTTGCTACAGTTTAAGTTGGAGTAACTAATCAACAAATTGGATAATTTGATTCGGGGAACCTTGGGTAAATCTTCCTTTAAAAACATTTCTTCGCTTTGACCCTTTAGCTCTGGAAGTTGGAAGTGTAAAAACTTATAATATCGGAGTTATTAAATTAGTGTATTGGGGTGGAACTACGTCGGCTGGTGTTAGAGCACTTCGACTTTCTTAACAAATTCAGCGCCAACGTCATGGCGCCGGTGTATTGACGCGGACCAACTTCTGAAGCTAAAATCGCGCCAATTTCGTTTCAAGTGTGTTTGGGCACAGGTTCGCGCGTACCTAAAGTATTTCAGATAAAAAGTAACAGAATCTCGGAGATTTTCTCCCTCGCTAGCTTTATCTTTCTCCTCGGAAATTCTCGTCTTAACAGTTGAAAGCTTCTCTTAGGTACGCCAATAGCATTCCTTTATGTTGGATGAAATAAAGAGACTCCGTTGCCGCATTCACATTAATTTTACTTCATTATAAACATGACAGATAAATTTTATTGATACTAACCACAAATAATATCCTATCCATTATCTTGAAACCCACGCTAACGTTTTCTGTGGTTCCTAGTAAAGAATAGTCACACCTTTCCCGTGGGTGTTGTAAAAGGCGATTACACCAATAATAAGGGTAGCAACGACCCGCTAATGACAACAAATTGTGGGCAGCTATCTGTATGCCATTCCCAAGGATGGTGATTGTTACAAACTTCTCTTTGATACACGAAAGTAGCTGGAGACCCACGCTTTAAATCTTTTATACGTTCTATAGATAGAAGTGATGATCTTTTACTCCTACGACCAAGAACACCGCCTGTGATAACAGACCTTATAAGTCTTTGGTTTTTTTTTAAGGATAAAGTTGATATAAAAAATATTAGCTTAAAGAAAAATGAACCGCATTCGAAACCAAAGACAAAATGGAAATCAATTACGGTCCGAAAAATTTATCTCTGTTCCTAGAAAACTATGATCATAAGATACGTAATCGGTCAAGCTCTTTTAACCTAAATGTTCAGCGCCAAAATAGACAGTGCACTTATGAAATCACACATTTGTGTGCTTGAAACTATATGACCTCAAAGTTACAGCTAGGATTTCAATACTTTGATTTGCGTTTATACAAAATGCAATTCACTTACACCCGCTAAGTATAGCTTACCTACATTTGGTTCGTTGATCGCGCGTATTGTTCCCGCACAACTCTAGGAGTTGTCAGCAAACTGTAGGGGCCCAGTAGGGTCAAACCCTCCTGAGGCTTGCGTAAATGTGAAAGTGTAACACCAAGGCCTTGGAACTAAGGCAAATAAGGAACGGGGTGCGTTTTTAGTCAGTAAAAATCTGGCACTTGTCTTCTGCTCCACCCAAGGTCGGAAGGTATCGTTGGATTATTATCCCCACCGAAAAAAAATCCTACATTTGGTCGATACATATATTTCTTTAATAAACGAGCTTTTTTATAATTAATTTCTGCCGTATACAGAACCCTATCCACAGTTAAACTAAAATTAACACCAGTCGTGCGAACTCATAGTTGAGTTCTTGAATGAGTTTTCACACAAAATCTTTGAATATCTCTCACAAATCCATATTTTAGGTACTCCATTTACGAGAAACTAAACGAGAAGTAGCTATTTCTATAGCATTTTCATTAGAGCTGATAATTAATAGTGCCACTGATAGTTAATTAATATTTATGAACCGACGTGAGATCACATAAGCCCTGTAGGTATTAACGGAATCAAACCGCCCACGATTACCATGATACATTCAGAACACGACAAGGTAATTATAATGACAGGTAATTAATTGCTAATTGTAGATGAGAATTAAAAAAAAACAGAGCTGTGAGATGTAAATGGATATTGTCGGATCACTGGATTGTGGATTATTCATCGTCAGACGCCTCCAAGTAATTGTTACGCAACAATTAGCGTTGATGGATAGACATTTCACTGAAATGAATTGTATTCGTGCGTTAACCCAAAATTAATTTCGTATTCATTATTTTGTTAACAAGAATAGTTCTTGAGAAACATTTCGTGTTTACGCGTAACGCAACAGAGGAATTAAAGGTAAACGAAGTACTAATCATCGCGCTTTTATTGGTAGATATGTATGAGTGATAAATTATGAAAATATTAATTCATTATCAGAATTATGGAGCTCATCAGTGGCTTAATATGTGAAGAGGAAAGATGAAGTAACGAGCGCGGCCCAAGCCGAGCAACCGCTATTAATTTATATTAGCAAGTTAACAATTAGGGTCTCATATGCGGAAAGTTGCTTGTGATTTAGTTACATTGTGGAGGCCAATTAGTATTTTTGTACCGAGGTAGAGAGATTAACAGATATTATAGGTATTGCACCATTTTTCGGGTTCCATAGGAACCTAGGAAAACTAAGAACCCTTACAGTTTCGTCATGTCTATCCGTCCGCGGATAATCTCAGTGACCGTTAGCACTAGAAAGCTGAAAAAAATGTATTAGAGTACCCCCTCTAGACGTAAGGATCGTAACGTGTGCAAAATTTGTTAGATAGGTATTTAAAAAATAATAAGGGTTCACTAAAACCATTCTCTGATAATGTTATTATTTTCGGAAATAATTGCTCCCTACATGAAAGACTATAAACTTGTACCTAAACATAAAACAACACAGACGCACAACAAAGTGATCTTATAAAGGTTCCGATTTTCCTTCTAATGTACGGAATCCCAAAAAAGGAACAAGGGATTTTCCACATTTATTCTCATTAGAACCTGATTTCCGGCTACAACACGCACGACCACAAACCAATCAATTAGTTACCATAAATCGTCACTAGCGAATGATTCATAAAATCTGTTGAAAGCGAAACAAATGCATACACATTTTAATTGCTATAAACTAGTGCTTGACTGAGATCCCACCTGATTGTAAACAGTGATGTAATCGTTGATGGTGAGGCGCAATATAAGGAAGCACATCGTAAGTGACAATTTTCGGAAAGTTCCTGCACCGGATTTGAGCGGAAACGACGCCCAGATTTTACTACTGCCTTGACCAGCCAGAGGACATGATGGAGCACACGGTTTGATGTGTGCATCGCTCAGAACATCGCTATGTCCTCGTGGGGGCGATAGGCGGCAGCGATTTCTGGCACCGGGCCTTAGTAGAGGCCATGGTCCAAGGATGCCGATTCTGATTTCCTGGTCAGCTCGCCATCCGTCTGACCGGCAGGCATCAAACTCAAATCGTCAAAGGCACGTATAGTTCCAAGGAGGTTCCAGAAGGATCAAAGCACACTGAGGCCATGGACAGGCTTCTGAAAAGAAACTAGTATCCGATTCCAGTATGAAAGGCTTATTTGGAAGGTGTTTAAGTCAGTAAAAATCTGTCACTATCTCCTGCTCCGCTCTTTGTATGATAATCGCACCAAAAAAAAGTGTCAATTTGCGTTTTTTGCTGGATATAACTCATTCCTGCAAAAAAATAGACTTGAGTCCAGTCAGTAGGAACTTTAAAAAAGTTGTGTTGCTATACAACCAAAAACGCTTATTATCACTTTCTACTTAAAAATAAATTCCAATAACAGTTTTTGACGGCAATAACGACTGCAAATTACATTTATTTGTATAAACAATTTTTTTACGAGTTATCAAACGTTTAAATTCGCAAAGTCCAACTTCAGACTCACCTAGATCCGACGACCATACTGTACTAGGGTACATTTTATCCCGAAATGCGAAAGTATTTTCCCTTGCATCAATTTTCTATATTCACGCGGGTGAAGCTACGAAAGGAAAAACCCCTTTCAGCAAAAATGCAAAATGTCGCTTACGATGTTCTTGCTGAAAAGGATATGTAGATGGTGGCTCGCCGGGCGCCGGGCCGAAGGCGTAGTATAGTAATCAGTCACCTGTTAACACCGGCGTGACATTTAAAACCTACGCGACACCGGCGGCACGTGGCTTCAATTTACAAACGATCACCGCATTCAACCTACACTAATAGTGATGGACCTTTCCCTATAATAACAGCCTCCCCATTTTCAGCAAAACACCCGTAACTACTTTATCATTAATTCATCAGAACCTAGTAGATCGACATTATAATAGTGTATTTTGGGGCTAGTGGTCACTAATATGTAGCTCTTTGTCCTACTGGACGCGGCGCGTGTTACACGCGCCGCAAAAGGATTTCGGCACGATTCAAGGGGCCGACAGGGCAGCGTATTGTTCTAAAGAGTTACTGTGGTCGTCAAAACACAAAACTTAAGGTTCTCTGTGAGTTTTAGTAACCAAAAGCCTCACGCCCTCGCGGTCCACCCGGAGAGGGAGAAGTCTTTTGATGATACCCCACGTAAAAGACGAGAATTTTGCATTTTATGTTGATTTTGGGTGTGAAAGTTACGTTAATTAAAGTAATAAAGATGGCTTCAAAACCATAAGCTGTAATGAGCACAGATAATGACACTAAAACTTTGGTGTGTACCTATAACAGAATTTGTTGCTCAAAAACTATAATTTTCATATATACTCTTGAGTCCCAAGCGGACGCTAGCGTTCGCACACCTATTGTCTTTATATGTATTATGTATCTAATTACGAAAGGTTAAAAAATGTAGTACATTTTATGTTTCAGAAAACTGACGTTGCTTGTTCCTTACTTTCCAGTTTAGCCTGGCCAGACTATTCTTAGCTACATTTGAGCATATCAAATAAGGTGTACCTACATTAGTTAAAGTGTAGGAGTAGTATTAGGGCTCTTTGTGAAAGAACTTGTCCGAACAAGTGCTACAATTTCTGCACTATGCTAAATTTTCTGACCATGTAGGTATATATGTGTCGGTGTAGGTACAGGCACGTGCCACATTTGAATGGTTTTTTTTTTATGGTAGGTGAAAATCATCGAATGACGAAACCCGCTCTTGGGCGGAGCGGGAGACCAGTGTCAGACTTTTACTGACTAAAAAACCTACCCCGTACCTTCCTTGCCTTATTCCTAGAGTCGAGGTAACAGTTTGCACCACCCTAGGCTCCAGGAGGCTTCGACCCTGAAGGGCCCCTGCAGACATTTGAATGGTAACTTGTCTCTTGTACGGTGATAGCATCAGCGAAACCTATGATATTGCAATTTTTTTTAAATATAAACTGTTTGATAGTAATATAATCTTTGATGTTGAGTCGCACTATCTTATTAAGACAATCACACACACTCTAGCCTTGACGACACCCAAAATATAATCGGATGGGAAGACTACAGCAGGCAAATTGTTCCAGTCCCTTGATGTACGCGGTATAAATGGCGAAGCGACAATGAAAGGGTAGAAACTCGCCGTGCCTCGGGTTGTCCTTTGATAGAAATATACAGCCCTCCTAGCTAAGTTACAATCGTTTCGTTTAAAGTTAGCGCTTGTAGATAGCCACTCCCCCAATTCCTTTGTTGCGTTGACTTCCAAACAAGAGAATTGGGGGCGTGGCCAACTACTTGTAGTTAGCGCTTGCGCTAATTCTAAACCTCTAAACGATACGATTGTAACTTGGCTAGGGGGGCTGATGTCTATGGTCGTAGTCGACAACTTACAATTAAGTGGTACGTCTATATGTTAGCCGTTCCATGACGCACTACCGAGACCTGTTCCCATTTTTTAAGGTAATTTTTTTTTTTAATTTTACAAAACCGTATTGGCTTTTATAGTGTACAAAACGAGTAAAAGGAAAATTAACAAAAATAAGAAAAACTGAAAACGAACAGGAGCAGCGTTTGTTGTGTTACAGGCCAAGTACTCGGTCTTCGCCGCATTAATCTTCAGACCGCCATTTTCCAGCGATTCCTTCCACGCTGTCACACGTCGAACCAAGCGCCCACTGTCCGAGTCCGCCAGCGCGATGTCGTCTGCATACATGAGCAGCCATGGCAGCTGCTCATGTAAGTCCCTGATGTTAGAGGCCAGCACGTCCAGCACCACGCTGAACAGAAACGGACTAAGGACAGAGCCCTGATGAACTCCAACGGTGATGGGGAAGGGATTCGTATCGCCAACAGCGGTCCGAACCACAGAACCGGAGTCTCGGTACATGTCTCGGATGATGTCAACATAGGTCTCGGGCACTCCTTTGGATCTCAGCGCCCACCAGATCACATCACGGGGTACACAGTCGAAGGCCTTCTGCATGTCTAGGAACAAGAGGTGCAGAGGCGTATTCTTCGATCTGTATCCCTCCATGGTAACCCTTAGGGCAAAGATGGGGTCCATGGCGCCATGGCCTGGTCGAAACCCATATTGACATCCCGAGACGGTGCACTCCTGTCAGATCCGAGAGTTAATCACCCGCTCGAAGAGCTTCATGGTGTGGGACATAACCTTAATCCCACGGTAGTCGCCACACTCCTGCACCGAACCCTTGCCTTTGAAGACTGGAGTGATAATACTCAGTCTCCATTGACTCGGGATCTTTCCGGTGAGGAGCATGCGGTTAAATAGGTGGGTTAAGATGCCCACACCACGCGGTCCCATCGCCTTCCAGGCTTCAATAGGGACTCCATCGGCACCGACAGCTTTCCGGTTCTTCATGCGGCGAAGAGCCACATGCACTTCTTCAGGCGTAACCGGGGGCACAAGTCCCGATTTGGAGGGAGAACCGGAGACAGCACCTCTTTGTGCTGCTTGTTCAGCAGCTCGTGGAAGTACGAGCGCCATCTCTCCTTCACCGCGAGGTCCTCGCATAACAGATTGCCGTCAGGGTCTCTTACACAGCGGCACTTAGTGATATCCAGTGCCGCTTTGACCCTGGAACGTGCCAACTTATAAATAAGCTTTTGCCCCTCAGACGAATCCAACTTATCATAAAGTGGCTGTAAGTGGTCTCGTCTGGCTCTGGCTACGGCCCTCTTGGCGGCACGTTTTGCAGCTCTGTATGCGTCGCGGTCTTCGGGAGATTTGGAAGCTTGCCACGTTTTGAAGAGAGCTTTCTTATCTCTGATCTCCCTCTGGACTGTGTCATCCCACCACCAAGTTTCCTTGTCACACTTGCGGCCGCCCCTGGACAAGCCGAGCACCGACTTTGCCGCTTTAGTGATGGCAACCTTAATCCTGTCCCAGTGGCTTTGCACCGGTTCGCCATCGGTTCCATCGCACTTATCGCCGATGGCCGACGCGAACGACTGTGACGTGGCTTCATAAAGTCGCCACCACCGTATTCGGCGTTGTTGGCGCTCAACAAACTTGACCTTAGGCTTGACGCGCAAGTCCATGACAAGGAGACGGTGTTGTGCAGTGAGACTCTCGCCGGGTATGACCTTGCAGTTGGCTACCTTACTGATATGGTGCCTCCGTGTGAGTAAGAAATCGATTTGGGTAGCGTACCTCCCGCTCTTGTAGGTAATCAGGTGTTCGGGCTTCTTTTTGAAGAACGTGTTCACGATGGCAAGGCCGGCAGCCGCACACGTTTGGAGGATATTCTCCCCCTCCGCGTTACGGCTACCGTATCCAAAGCCACCGTGAACATGCTCAAACTCCTTGCACCTGTCACCCACATGACCGTTCAGATCACCACCCAAGACGATTCCCTGTGACAACGGGATGCCACGAAGCACCCCACCTAGTTGATCCCAGAACGCAGCCTTTTCAGTGTCGCTGCAACCGACCTGAGGTGCGTAGGCACTTATCAAGTGGGTTACAACCCCGTCAATAAGCACACCTACGACCATAAGCCGATCACTGTAGCGTTTCACCTCCAGGACTGCGTCTTGAAACTCCTCGGAGAGTACAACGGCCACCCCGTTCTCCCCACCGGCTGCACCCGTGTAGATCAGCTTGTAGCCATTCCCGATGAGCCGGGACCTGCGGCCTTTCCACCGAGTCTCCTGCAGGAATGCCACGGCCACCTTTCGCCTGAGAAGTACATCGGCTAACTCTCTCGCGCGTCCGGTCAGCGTGCCAATGTTGAGGCTGGCGAAGCGGATTTTCCGGGTTGGGGCTCGCGTCTTTAGCCGTGTTCGCCCCATACACGGTAGCCCTTGCCCACTTGCCACAGGAGTCGGGCGAATCTCCTGCGCGCCGTTTTGCGGCGGCGCCCTATCCGTGGCAACATTCTTTCTTTTCTTGACCATTTTTTAGTGACTATTTGTGGCCTTTACAGGAGCGACTGCCGTCTGACCTCCCAACCCTAAAAGGGAAAGCCAGCGCCAGAGCCTCATCTGCTGTACGGCAGGTGCCCCAACTTGCAGGGGAGGTTGACTTGGGCCCCGAAGATCGTGGTGGGGCCCCATATGCACCCTTAGTCCTAACTCCTAACCCTCTGAAAATCTAACGCTTTGCCGTAGTCGGGTGAAAATAAGAACACAATTATATTGTATTTAGTTAAGACTTTGAAACAAGTTTGACAATATTGAAGTTTTCCCTCTTAAGACAAAGTCGGCTTATTATTCTAACCCTTTTCGGTTGTCCCTGCTTGGAAAAGGTGTCATTGTTTTTCGATTAAAATGAACCAGTGTACCGTAGTGGATAGGCGGCATTGGCACGCTATAAGCAAGGGGATTAGTGACCGCAGAGCCGCTGGGCAGTGGGGCCGACCGGCGCGCTCCCAGCCGTGACGCTTCCCGGCGTAACCACCACACCCACGTTATTAACCTGTTACCTGTCTGTCGACAGTCTCGCTCATGTCGCAACTCTCCAGCGAGTAGCAAACCTTGTCGCAAACTCACTACTAAACTTAGATGAAACTTTATTGTACACCAAAAAGTAACAGAACTTATACAAAACTTAAATCTATGGGTACTATTGCGGTCGATATCTACCAGACAACCTTAGGCAACCTTTACTAAGGTATTAGCCTTATAATGTTCCCACTGCTGGGACTCAGGCGTCCTCCCCCAAGCGGGTCAATGCGGGTTGGTGGATGTCTACATGTCTTTGAATTTTTGGTTTTAGGACATGCCGGTTTCCTCACGATGTTTTCTTTCACCGCTTTGAGAGCAGTGCTAATGAAATAAATTGCACAAAGTAATGCACATGGTTGGGTTTCAAACCGCGACCTACAACTCGTAAACCGAGGCCATCACCACTCAGCCACCACTGCTCAACCACCACTATCCCTTTGTAGTTCATAATTTACTGCTATAGAACCAAGCTCACACCTTACGCCGACTAGTTTATGACTGTTCTGGTAAAGTAAACATTTGTACACATCACAATCTCGCACAAGCGTTGCTTGTACAACGAAGATGATGATAACAAGTTTCCTCGCGCACGTTCCAGACGTGACTGTAGTATGAAATCTGAATATTTTATTCCACAAATAAAACTTTACTAAGACTTAGATGAGATGCAAGATAAAGGATGGCCGAATCTGATACTACAACTTTTATGACTAATTTTAGCTGTTCTTTGAATATATCTATTCTATTTATATAAATGGAGAAACTGACTGACTGACATATCAACGTACAGCTGAAACCACTAGGTCGGCCCAGTGATTTCAGCTTTACGTTGATATGATGGTCAGTCCGTTTCAGTCAGTGATACGTTGAGCGTGAAATTTTATACAAGGCTTTCTTTTATGACGTAGGCGAACACTAAGAAAGGGTTTTTCAAAATTCAGCTCCTAAAGGAATGTAATGGCAGTCTAAAGTTTGTATGGAGAACCCTATTTTCACGCCGGCGAAGCCGCTGGCAGAAGACTAGTCTTACCGTAATCACTATAATTAGCTTCACATTATTGTACTTTAAAATTCAAATGTGAAATGGAAAAGGAACAAATTTATTATCAACAATTTTCTTTGTGTGATTTATTTATTTCTCAATTACAGCTTGGAGGATTTACAGCTTATAAAACAACTAATTAAAAAGGAAAACAATCGACAAATGCACGAGTGCGAGCCAATTACTAGGCTCCATATACAATTATGAATTAATTAACTCCCAAAGTCATTACTTAAATAGATCCTGATTTTTTGTTGGTTTATTTATAGGAATGTTGGACGAAAACATATTGGACGAAATTAGAACATTTGTTACTTTGACAGTGAGTTACTTAATTGTGAAAATTTATAAGAAATGTATCAAAAAGTTAGAAAAATATCTCAACTAACTTAAAGATGGTAACGGCCCCGACTTACGAGTTGTAGGTCCCGGGTTCTCAAACCCAGCCAGGCATTACTTTGTGTAATTTATTTCATCACCACTGCTCTCAAAACGGCGACGGAAAACATCGTGAGGAAACCGGCATGTCCTGAAACCAAAAATTCGAAGACGTGTGACATCCACCAACCTGCGTGATGAATTATAGTCTAGACAAAAGACTTGAATCCTAGCATCGGGAAAATTATAAGGCTGATGCCAATTTTATAATTATCCGATGTGATCAATGAACTCATATCAATAATAATCAAATATCATATGCATATATCTCTGTATCAATGAACTAAAAAAAATATGTGACTCTTTAACAGAAATTATAGAAAAAATAACTAACATTGCTGTAGTTTGCGTTTTGTTTATTTTTTAGTTAAGAAATGAAAATATTAATTAGGTTGAATAATTTATAGTAGGGGGTATTTACTTGTATAACTATTAATATTTCACGCACTTCTCTTCTTTTGCTATCTACACACTCTTCTTTCACTGGTTTGCTAGAGATATAATTTTTTTCTGTTTCTTGTGAGTACACAAATAATAGAATAAGTAAATAGAAGTATCCAATCACTACAACAATATTTGTGAGACAGATCCCACCGCGACAAACAATCAAACTTTTTGCGTGTACTTAATTGAATACTATGTTGTGGTGCTGCTTCATGAAAGAAATTGAGTAAAAGAGTGTAACAACGGACGAAAGTCAGCGATCAGTTACATTGTTAGTGATTCATAACGGGCTCTTTAACATTACTTCGCGGTTCTCTTCAATCAACCTTACAAATCAGATTAAGGAAAAAGTTTCATACTGAAAGTCGCCGTAGAGAACAGACGCGAAAGCCGCACTTAGACCACAGTTAATTTGTTTTTATTGTAAAACTTTCTACATTTCCAGTATCCTCCTCGGTAATGTCAGCGGAATGTTGTGTTGCGTCTACATCAGTGCCACGTGAATCCTATTACTGTGGTCTACGAATAAACTAAACTAGACTTCATTTAGTTACATAAGATGCGCTCGTACACAAATGTTTCTACAATCTACAATTCAGTAATTTGTCACCACTAAGCAGTATCTTCTTACTAGATGTAATAGGACGGAATTCTCTACAATAACATATTATGTCAAGTATATTTTGGTCAAGCGTAAAAAAGGTAGCTAAACTTTGTTAACTGTCGCATAGTTCGTCTTGCAAATCAGACCTTTTGTAAGTAGAGCATAAAATTGTTTCACTGAATGAATCTGTTCAGTTAGAGTAAATACATTATTAGTTGGTCTGGGGGCAAATAGCAAAGTACTGTTTTACGAATTGATTTCTTTTGAAACATTTCTTATTGGTTTAATGTAGGTAATTGTCCCATTTAAAAACCTAAAAGTAATGACTAATTTTTCATACAGTCTCTTGTCATTCTTAATATTGATTTCAATTATTTTTCATTTGTTTCAGATAAAGGACTTCAACAAACTTTAAAATTGGTCTCATCTTAAGACCTCTGAACTGAAGCGGAAAAGGAAAAGGTCCGTCTATAAGCGGTGAAGGTCGAATAATGTGGTCGGGCATGCGCCCAGCGGGTGCTCTCATCGTGTTGTGTACTTAGTAGCAGGCGATGCCCTGGTGGTGGGGGGCGCGGGCGGTCAGCATGCGCGTGTGCTGCGTGACCACGGTGCTGGCGGCGCTGGCGCTGCGCTCGGCGGCCGAGCCGGCGCGCCGCTACCCGGCCGAGTACCGCGACCTGGCGCGCTCCCGCCCGCTCGCCGAGCTCTTCGAGGCCGAGGGCGCCGAGTTCGCACACGCGCCGCCGCCGCTGCCGCCGGGCGCTCTCAGCAGCGAGCGCCGTCGCGCGCGCACCAACAAGCGCGCGCCGCATCAGCTGCCCTCGGAGATAGCCAGCCAGATGATGTTGCGAGCGTCGCGCTCCAACCGACCCTACGATGTGCCCCAAATTGGTAAGTGCCTAGTTTACCTAATATTTTACTTGTAGCTTTGCAAGATACTGCGTGTTCTTCTATATTCAGTTTTCCAAGGACCAGCCTGAAACAATAAACGTGCTAGGGATAAGCTGTGTCAATACCCACGCTGTAATTTTCGAAACAAGCGGAAGCTCCAACAAATAGAGTTACAAACGCGGTCGGAAACTTCGTGTGCGGTAACCATCAAGTGTTTTAGCGAAGATTAGAGATGAATCTTCATACAAACGCCTCCCACTAAGCTGGTGCTTATATTAGAAAGTTACCATGTTTGTGTACTTAGGCAAGTACGTCAAAGTTAACAGAGTTTGGTTCAGAGAATTCACCCTTATTATCAGAGTAATAGGTAATCTGCATATATCAATAACTTACTCGTTTGCGTTGCTATGCCTATGTTTATAAATAACATTTCTAAACCGGTATAGCGTATAGCGCACACAGGCGCCTCATAACTTCATCAATAGTCGATCTACGACAATTGAACACTATAATTTAGGCCTACAGTAGCATGAACAGGTGCGGCAAATGCGGTTGAAATCCCGAATGCATTGTCTGTTCCCGTATTCCGCACGACAGGTGACAATATTCTGTCGGCGGCAGAGTACGTCACACCCCTATGCTATACCTACCGCGGTTAATTATAAGTAGCTGTGTCGTGACTCTCCTCTAGGGTAGCATTTAGATTCCTATTTAGGATATGTTTTTGGAACTCAATTCCACTGACATTTGAAATTATTGATTATAATCCAACAGACTAGAACCTGACATTCTGAACTATTTAAACTTTAAAAGTGCTTAAATATGATGTTATACGATTGTCATTGTTTTTCTGTTTACGTCATAATCTATTACATATACAGGGTGTTATTGACATATTAACGCAAACAAAACATTTTTTTCAAAAATTTGAAATTAACCGACAAAAAATTCCACCACCGGGGTGTCTAGAATCATGTACTGGATCAATGGTATTAATTTGCATTAACATGTCAATGACACCTGTATTAATAGTTACATATTCACTACGGTACCTGCAACCTTCAGGCCTTTACAACTCACTGACGCAAAAGGATGTGATGATACACCTTCAACAGCACTCATGAAAGTTAATGAACCATTACCTAGTAATTACTGAGGATAACCAATATACTTACATATACATTTGAGACTAACACTAGAGGAAACACCGTCATAGAGTTGTTTTCACACATTTTCCTTTGATTAAGGCCCATTCCTTCTCTTAAAGAGGATACTTGAGTAATAGCAGTGGGAACGTAGCTGGTTGACAAAAAAAATTGAGGACACAAAAAAAACTCATCATCGTGATTGAATTGGTTTTTTTTTTCAATCAAAAATCAAAACATTTAAGTATGTCAAAAAAACATTTACTAACCTAACTAACTTTTGAATTATCAAGAAGACAGTCAGGAAAAAATGATGCTAACATTCCAAAGCGGTGAAGAATGTGCAAGAAACTCCATGAATACTCTATTTTGTGTCAAATTCTAGCAATAATTCTTTCAACATAGTCTATTCCAGTAGTCTTTTAATTGTTTGAAAGTTTTTCGGCAAGAGCAATTGACCACGCAAAACAAGTTTTCACATCACTACTGAGAAACAGGATAACAAGCCAAAGTTCACCGGTTTATTATTTCCAAAATGTCTCACGCTCACTATTTTCACTCTTAAAATATTTTGACCGTAATTAATAATCCCTAAAGCCACTGTTTAATAATACACCTTACAGATAAAACAGCACATTAAGTTATGAAATAAAATATCCAAAGTTTCAACAAAATCCTATTCATTTTCACATAGTTATAATTCGCATGTTTACAACTAATTATGTAAACCACAGAAGCCGAGCTTTCTTCGAAATGAAAACGTTAAAATAATTAAATACCTACATACTACTAACTCTTTAAGCAATGCGACATTTTTTAGTTTTAGCATTATTATTCTTTCGACCTTAAAAATTCATATTAGGGCTTATTTGAATCATTTTATTACTTGACTACTCTGTTTAGCTCGGGAAAGATTTTAAAGGAATGTAATGAAAAGTTGAGTGAATGAACGTTTTGAAGTGTGGACGTTAAGTGTGTCGCGGGGGGGGACACATTCATGCATTATAGGGTTGTCGAGGCGACGGCACGTAGCGTGCAAGCCCAGCAGCTCGCAGCTCGGCGGACACGTCGCTACTCTTCGATTGAGGAGCGACGCACCACGTACGAGCCTGAAACGTGACACCCTTACCAATTCCCACGGCCGTATTTATTTTTTCTCCTCGGCAAACTTTCAATCTAAATATAGAACGCGGTATCGTCTCAATGACCACATTATCTCAATTTTATCAGAACAATAATCCGATATTGTGAAACTTTGCCTTTTTCGAGAATCGTCATCTGCATAAATACGTTGCTGAAACGTTATTTGATGTAAATTATTTCATACATGCATAGCGCATAATTCCCTTTCAGTTGTAATTTAATAGTCGCTTAGAGAGGATAGGTCTCTAGTCGCTGTACTGACTGCTCGGTAAATGGATTAGTTCCCTCCGCAACATTATGAGAGCGCTTTACAGAAACAGATTATTTTTCTAAATCCATTAAACTGTGTTTGACTTGTTATTTAGAACGAATAAGAAACATTCTTTAAATAATGCGTAGTAGAGAAGCGATTGACTAACTTCTACGCTGCGTATAGCGGGTTTGATCCCCTCACGGAACAAATATATGTATGACCCGCAGATAAGTGTTCCGGGACATACAGGAGTCATTCATGTCATGATAATCTGAAGTCTACACCGTTCAATATCACTGCTACTATCCTCTACATTCTCTACTGACATGATAACTGCTTGGCAATTTCTTATTGTGTTTTTGATTACGTCCTTCTCCTCCCTGCGTCGTTTATCCTCAATGGTGAGGGTCGTGTCCTCGACGAATAACTTACGTAGTAAGACAAAAAACTGAATCTTTCGTCTATCTACACGACTAAATCAAAATCGACTAAAAGCCATTGAGTTTGGAATGACGGCGTGTTCATTAATATGAACCGCAGATCAGAAGAATTCCGTTAAATAAAATGGGATTCACCAAAAATTATAGACGAGTTTTGTTACTTAACCGATCTTTTCTTAATGAAATGGTTCTAAATTCTAGCGGTTTCGACCGAAATCATTACCGACAACTTCGGATATGCAAGTTGCCTAGCCGTGTCAGTGACCTTTCGAGAAGTAGAAGTATCTTTATAACTGGCACTTGTTTTTAATGTAAGTTATAGTTAAGTTTTGGTAAAAACAAGTGAACTGAGAGAAGGAACGAACGAGATAGAATGGGTGTACTACGCCAAATCGAATAACAATTATAGTCGAATATCAATTGATCGACACTATAAATCGAACGTCTAAATACTCGAACGTTCATAATATCGAATTGTCATTAAATCGAACATTCAATACATCGCACACTTAATACATCGAGTGTTCAAAATATCGAATGTATTAATGATTGCAGAGTCCACAAACAGTAGGGACTCTGCAATCTCAATGTATTGAAAGCATCTGGTATTTCTTCTTGGGGTAAATAAGCAAGTGCGATAATTATTTATTGTTGTGAAGTGTGAATTTTTAGTTAAGGAGGAAACTATAAAAAATAGGAGAATTGATAAGGTAAACGCGGGATTGGGAAGACCTACTCCACAAAAAAGAGGCAAAAGATGATGCGTTGAACGCTCGATCAAACAAACATTCGATATTTTGAACACTCGATGTATTAAGTGTGCGATGTATTGAATGTTCGATTTAATAACCATTCGATATTATGAACGTTCGAGTATTTAGACGTTCGATTTATAGTGGTCGATCAATTGATATTCGATTATTTGTTATTCGATTTGGCGTAGTACACCCAGATAGAATATATAATACTCACTTTTGTATGAAACGGTGATCAAAGTTATAAATTGAAAATCCTTTTTTTTTACAACTATTTCACAACGTCGTCCCAGACCAGTATCACCCAGACACAGAACAGATGATTTTCACACAAACATTTGTCCTGGGGAATCGATCCCACGCCCTAACCTGACCATAGCAGTCAGAGCTACTGACCAAAAACTATCAAGCCAGTCAAGTCAGTCAATTATGTTACAACTAATTCTATCCTGGTCGAACCTGGACTTTTTCAAGTGAGAAAAAGCTTACTGTATTTATTCAAAAGGAAACCTCGAAGTCCTGGATTACAAGGTAAACAAGGAACATTGAAAAAGTCTGACACGCCTTCCTGCTGATGAACGAAAGACTTTTCTCACTCTAGGATGAACCGAAGTCATTGGATGATTTCGCACCTAAGAAAAACCTGTGTACCTTCAGCTTTACCCTCTATGTTCCAGAGCTAAGGTAACTTTGCCTACAAGTCCCGCAGCCCTAACAGGCACCGAGACTAGACGCAATCCCTATTTTCTATTGAGGTTCCAGTAATGGACCGCGATTTGGAAAAGTGCCCAGTGACTAATAAAGGTTCTCTGTACTTGTAACATTTACACCCGTATTCACAAACGTTACTATGCAGTCTCACAGTGCTCGCGAGCGCACAGGGCAAGGTTTGTGAACTACGCAACACAAACGAACCAATCACAGAGCCTCTATTCAACGCTGTGCGTTTGCTTAGTCAAGGGTCGTTTGAGTATTGTTTGTGAATACGGGTGTTAGTCATTGACGACAGGCCCCAGTCGTATGCTTCTAGCTAAGTACTCGAGGGTCGTTAGTGGACAGCATCTAAAATGGCCGTGGTTCTTATTTTATTAACTTTAATTAAACTACGTAAACAAAACTCATTAAAAGTGAAAGTCGTTGTTGAAACCTCTACGGTTCGGACCAAGCGTTTCGCCTTGCTGTTTATACCGCCTATAATGAGGGACTCGAAAAACATACCTACTGCCCCTTTCCGTTCGATTCATAATTTAGATGTCTTCAAGGCTAGAGTGAATAAAAAAAGAATACAAATAAAAAAGACAGAAATATTTTTTGATAACTACCGAAATAGATTTGAGGCCGTTCTACCAACTCAGTTACCGTCTTATTATTCCAGTTAACTTAGTGTGTAATTTTCACCTTAACCACCTCCACGTGTGAATAAACTGTTCATTACTGCAAAGGTACTATTTACGGCAGTGTAGAGAAAATACACAACAACTATGTTGTAATAATGAACACGTATATTATCTGCATATTTACACGTTCCCGCACAAATTAAAATTATTAATATAACCTTTGACCTTATATCACTGGCATTGGAACCTCCAAACTCTACTGTGAGCGTAGATAAAGTAGTTTCCACACCACTGTCTGTAGAATTCCTACGGGATATCGTTAATTCTAATTCTAACGTATACTGGCATTTCCAATTCTTAGAAATCCGTTTATGAACTCTCGGGAAGCTCTTTAAAACCTTTAATAACAGACGAGATAAGAGATTTGATGAAATTGCCGCGCGCCCTGCGGATTACCTAGTGGAGCTGCTATTGTAATTGTATTAGATTTCAGATAGCGCCACGGATCTCTTAATCAGGGTTCCCGCTTGCTATTTTTAGTAAATGTTCATAATTTCTAAATCTATTTAAAGATAGAAACCTTGCTGTTCGACTAACTTGTCGCAGATAACTTCTTTAAACATCTTAACCTGTCCCGTCGTATACGGCTGTCTTTAACTCACCGCAATCTATTTTTTTTAATACCTGTGTCGAATTGCCAATTCGAAGCTTTGGAACACTCGTTTCATTTTATGTCAGTATTCTTTCGTCCTCAACAAGATACAAAAAAAAAACGAAGTAACGTCTTATACATTTTAAAATTGGTACTGACACCTGTTACTGCTGTTAAAGTAAATAGAATTCTAGTTTCATAATTTGTAATATTATTTTATTTATCGTCGCCGTATAATAATTTATTTACTTTTTAGGAAAAAGTCTTGAGTTTCTTGCAAACACTTTTACTTTTTGTATCAAAACGTAGTCGTAATTGGACCAAAACCTAGAAACTGACGCAACATACACTACATTATTTTGTCCCAAGACAAACATAACTGCATATACATACAGGTAATTCCCATCCAAGTCTCTGTAACTTGCATCTGAAATTACAACTACCTAAATAGGCATGTTTTAGGTAATCTCATCTTTATTAGCTGCTGTACTAAGTTCGGGATATACCTACAATGATTCTTAACAATCGACAAATTCTTCCATGTCTACTTTCAATATACTTTTAAAAGTATTTTTCTCAATTAACAGCAATCAAATATTACAAAAATATAAAACGATTACTATGACGTACGACTTAATTTTATACATCATACACACTCAATAAAAAACCTATCACGAAACATTATATTTTATTCAAATGATCCGAATAAATTGTTGTTGATAGCACAAATAAATTATTGAAATGAGTTATTAATATCCCAATAATTTAAATTGAATGAACTGGTAAATAAAATCTGAATTCACATTTGATCGTGCTCAAATAGTCATGGAAATACAATACGATGAATTAAACCACTTGATGAAAGCACTCGTACTCCATCCGAGCTTAACACCAATGTAAATTAACATGCAAATAATACATTTGTATGTTACGTAGAAATGTTGCAAATCAGAACATATTTACTGTACGCGACTTGAACACAAATAATATGCCAACTGGCAAACAAGAATTACCATAGTATACAAACTCGTCGCGTTTTAATATGTTACATGTATCTGCACTTAGTCACTCAATAAAATTACGATCCGTAGAAAACTAGAGGAGAAAAAGTAAAGGAGCTAGAGATAAACAATGTTATTTCTAACCCTTGATGAATAGGCAGTACAAACAGTGCAGATCTTTCGGGCGGAACGGTGTAAGAAGCCAACGAGCTCCGTCCAACTAAACACATGTAGGTACGCCTCAAGTACTCCACCGCGCTTCAATTCGCAGCAAACAGCTTGGTACTTCTTCATACTTATGTATTTCCGATCGTTATATGAACTGAACACAACTCATCTCCGCTCCGTTTAATCTTGCTGCCAAACATGAGATACGAACCAAACAAGCTATTTTGGAATTATTTGAAGTACTACAAAGCATTAAAACCAAACAGTTTAATTTTTTATCTGAACATTCGTTTTAGACGGCTCTACAAGGTAAAAAATATCAGCTGCGGGCAAGTGACATGATTTCGTAGAATTATTTTATTAAAACGTTCCCATTTAGATGACCTTTACACGCACACCATTGCTTCCAGGCTTATGTAGTCACTTTAAATTTCAACAACAAAGTGAATCACACGGCACAACACTTGCACTCGTCGGAAACCGCAGTGAGTACATTATTCATGGTAAGTCCTCGAGTCGTTATAATTGTTAGTGGCTGGCTGGTGCCGGCGCGGGTGCCGCTATGAGCTTTGCAACCGCAATTGGTAAAATGCAAAAACATCGAAATCATACAAACATTTTAATAAACTCATGAAAATTAAATCGAGTTATATTGTGGTATTCTATTGTTTTCGGATTCATTTTGTTGGTTTATTTAATGAGAACGTGGGTTTCATTAGTCCGCTCACAATCGAATTAACGGAATATTTCACACTGTATGTGAATAATTAAGTTTCATTTTAGTAAATTATGCTGTTAACAAAACTTGTAAATAAATTCCTTTGAATAAAAAAATAAGTGCTTTTTAGTTTAGATAACGAGGCCGGACATTGTTGGAGACAGTATTCATGGGTCACGTGCAACAGGTCCATTAGGCACTTCCGACTCCACTACAACACTTGTTAAGTAATACATTTTCACTTGTTGACATAAATAATAATATGCTACGTTAACATAATGCAGAAAACTCGGAACTATTGCGAAGAAAAGAATTTCAAAAAATATTCAGGGGCAATTTAGTAAACGAGTATTGCTTAAGTTTGTTATTGAAATTATTATGGCATGAAATTGTTAACAGACTCCAGAGAACTGAAGTGTCTAAGATTAGAATATCCACTTACCTACACGCTTGACTCGCGGCGCAAGCTTTATGGCAGGATAAAGGAAAAATAAAATATTTATATCAGAAAATAACAACCACTTTAACGTCTCCGCAAAGTTCAGCCTCAAGACGTCACTATTTTCCCTGCAAAAGATTTTAATTGAAACAGCTTTCTTTGTTGACCTTTCACTTGGTTTCTGTCGCCTAAACTTGAAATAAGTAGACCTCTAGATCATTCAGTGAACAAAAATATTAAAAAAGCAATGATATGAATCCGTTACTTCAGAAATACCTTTCTTCTGTATCTTTCTTCAATAAGTGAACAATTTTCCTGAGTTCATTTGTCGTATCGATTACTTGCACTTCGTACTACGATTATTTCAAGATCTTTTTTTATTGTTGATAGGTTTGCGCTTGACCGTCGATACGGTCGGCGATTGAGCGTGCTTACCTAGAAGTAACCTATTCACTCTAGACTTAACGGGGTTTTTCTATAGAGTGAATCGCCTAGGCCATATAAGCGATTCACTCTATAATAAACCCCGCTGGGCTAACTTACTATACTTTATTAAAGTGTGGATATTTTGTAGATTCTAAAAATATAGGTGAAACATAGCCAACTCTAGGTGTACTTACCAGAGTCGTTCCACCGAACGACACCGTTTGCGCCTAAAAATAAGATTTCTTTAAAGTATAGGCATTTACCCTCCTCGGCGCGGCCATTTGCCATTACTCACAGTTGAGCAATAGACATCGTGAATACGCCAATTTCTTCTCTTTATTACTGCCTGCGTTAGGAGACAAGCTTTAAGCCTAGCGTAGAATTATTTGGATATACCGATAACAAGACGAAAAGCTGCCTTACAAATTCTAAAAAAGTGCGAAGTTAAAAATATCCTGGTATTGAAGTCTAAAAATGCTTTATTGCAAAGTTTTTATTATTTTGTATAATAAATTCGTCCATAAAAAACTAACGTTCACATAAAATCAATTCTTGAAAATTTGGTGTAAAGATGTGTCTGATTAATACACAAAAAGAAACACATTACACATTTTGTACACTTTCAAATTTTAATGATATCTACAGAAAAAAATGTATAAACTTTGCCATTTGTCTTTTGGCTGTCATTTCTTGGTCTTCTAATTATAATGGCTGTATATAGATAGATCAAAAGAATCACTGAAATACTCTTTGGATTTCTACTAGTCATCGTTATTTGCTAGCAAGCAGTACAAATACTACGCAAACCTTTTTCTATTTGTACCGTGGTAATAATACGTGTTTTTTCTTCAGCCAACACAATCTTCTGTGACATAATGTTGCATTGAATAATGTAGCCAATTAAAAAATACTGTTTATAATGCCCGCCGCAAAAGGTATTTCTGTTAATGTTTAATAAAATCTGCTGTTCAAACTGTATTTTTGTAAATCAAACCTCTTATTAGAATTAGAACACACATTACTATTGACGCAACACAAATTTTTTGTATCATATTATTTCTAGGAACGATATACGTTTTTGGAAATATAGCATTTTTTCATGTAACCCGTTGTTTTTGCGGGCTAGTGAAGTAGAGCATCTTGTCAAGTACCTACTATTAATTTTTTAGTCTTTATTCCCTTTTGACTGAATTGCTACTTCAAGTGACATTTCTTTTCATACTCACACAATATCGGTGGCTGATCGATTTTTCCACTCGCACCCGTAATGAGAACAAGTTCAGCATATCTTTTGTCATATTTCCATATCTATTTATAACTTCCTTATTTTACACTCCTGAAATTGAATTGCTTAATAAAAGTTACGCTTTGAATTTGAATACTTTAAAAATAGTTGAGCGGCGGCACCAAAAGTGGAGTTAGTAAAATATGCGGAGTATTGATAACAAACTATGTAACACCGGCGGCGCCGCGGCGCTGGCCGCGCTTTGTGCGCAAACTTCCTTAATTTCCGGGATACCCTTTGTGCTAAATTAGGATACTTTCTACCGCAATATCAAAATTCATCCAAATCCGCTCAACAAGTAACAAACATCCCTTTCACATTAATCTTGCTTATAATCTATTTTAAGTTGTTATATTCGCACCTTGAATATTTTTAAATTCCCTGCGTCACGTTGTTGTACAGTGTTCTCTTGTTCGTTTGTACTCAGATTGCAACATTTTTGTAAGCGAGCAGTGACACCATTCTTTTATGACAAAAAGTTGCTTTTTATAACTTTTGTGTCCTATTTTTAGAGTCCAAAGGATTTGTAATTAAAACGAATGTCGTCACTGAAGACTTACCGCTACAATGTTGTCTCAGCACTCACAGTGAAGTGGGATAACTTGTCAGTAGCTCTTCAAAAGAAGCTCTATTTGCCTCACATTGAATAAGCTAAATCCTGTGTCAAAACACAGAACACATGAAACGAAGTACGGAATGAAAGCGACATTGTTTTCCTGTGTGGGTCTAGTTTGAGAGCTCCAAATACATGTAAATAGTAGAGACGAGTGGGTGTCACCTTGTAGGTAACGTGCTTGTTGTTTATGCAAGCCCCCATCCATGAAGTGCCCTTGTTTTGTATGTAGCTTCCCAACACGATCAGGATAATGGAATATACTTTAAGAAATATCATCGGCAGTCCATAAACGTACATAAAATAAACGTGAACTATATTCCCCACGTTTTTCCATCAACGTCGTGATAAGTGAATGTCGTTTACTGGGCCCGGAACAACATACTGAGTTGCTCAGGATATTGTAAGGTAAATCTTTTCTTTTTGAGAACGGTAATAGGCATTCAATATGGGTACTAATATATTTTCGTTTATGAAATAATGTTGTGGCAATTTCGTATCTTAAAATTAGACTGCGAAAATAAAGTAAGATTCTGTTTTCTATTACGAAGTCTACTTTGATATCTTTTATGTATCTTTTTATCATCCTACTGTATCATTACAGCTTTTTAAAAATTTCCATTCTCATCATGGAACACGAACATTTTTTAGGCAAGCGGCAAAGAACCACTAATCATCTGATTAAACGATTTAACGAACGACCATTTAACGTAATCCTACAATCGACAATCGCGTCTTACGATATCGTCGGATCGGAAAGGAGTAATTCTTTGTGAGACTGACAAGTGATATCTCTTTCAGGTCATTAATCTTATATAACTATGCTTGAAGAGAATTATTAAGCTAAGGTCAATCAATTAGTAACTTGTTTTCCAATAATATCTACAACTGGCATTTGAAAATGTCATAGTTCAAGTGTTGCTCTTGAGTTTGATTTAAACATGCTACATCTAGGAAAATTGGGTTAGTGTTAAGTAAAAACTAGTGAACACAATTTCTTTATTTATTGTTTGAATTAATTAAATTGTAAGCGGAATGTCCTAAAATCATTTAAAACCACTTGTCTAAAAAACCAGAACTGTGTGTAAGCGATTGTTATTACTATATAAAATATAAAAAAAATTGCAGGCTCCACCAAAATAAAGTTTCCAAGTCTTTAGCACTCGCCGTCCTGCGTAGCACTTTCGCAGGTCTCGTAACACTTGCGTAGCACTCGTAGCACTTGCGTAGTACTCGTAGCACTTGCGTAGCACTCGTAGCTCATAGCAAACCTAACATTGTAGCGGGCTGCGAAAACTCGGCAAGAATACCACGAATAAAAAGTAGGTAGCTAAATACACGTTATAATTTAATTAATTACACAAAGTAGTCAAGTTCGTTGTTTAATATTAATATATTGCTCGTGTTGAAATAAAAGGAAACATAGCGTATGCGCCTCGCTCAAGTCCCCCTAGTTCAGAGAAGCTATAACCGCCCACGCCGCCCAGACGTGGCCACATATAGCTATATCATTTAAAAGCACTAACTGTACCGCCATTTCCATCAAGCAATTTTTTACGATCAATCCATTTAGCCGTAACGAGACACGTCAATGTTTATGTCTAATGCGCGCTTCCTCAGGACGGATGCTCCTCGGCGAGTGTCCCATATAACTCTACCGTTCCATATAATAAAATTTAGTTAAGACGAATGTTCACTTCACGTGGATCATAAAACACGAGCTCGTTGTCCATTTTGAATGCGATATATATTCATTGGTACAAAAACTAACAGGACCTTTCCATAACACTAAACATTGTATACCACTTACCCTCGCTCATGCCGACGTATTGAGGCGAGTCTCGACGACCACAAACATAAGTAGAAGGATTTACTTACTTGGGAATTAAACATACACGTATTTATATATATCCTGCAACTTCAGTAAGAAATACTCGTTACTGACGATTCGTATCCGAATTGACACATTTTTATAGATTGATAATTTATTCACACTATTTTTTTTATCTGACTGTACTAAACAGCTACAATTTTATAGTGGCCGAATTGTCAGTGAAATAGTATTGAAAACAAAATGTGTCGATTCGGACCCTGTGTCTGAATATAATATTCTGTCCGAATCATCAGAAATACATTGCCAGTTGTCTAAACAATATTATTACCTAATAAGTCTGTAAACTTTATGATAATTCAAAACGATAACTAGTCATTAATTTTATATGTGTATTGTTATTTTTGGGGAGTTCTTGGATTACTATATTCTGTAATAACTTGAAAAGTATCTACGCTATAATTTTAAATCCTAGTATGTATGTTTATTTTTTATTTAAAAAACAATGATCCAAATCATTATTATAAACAATAACAAAATAAGTAATACACTAGTAAGTATCTTGCTTTGAATTTTAAAATTGTTTCTTCGAATAAGTCTGTAGTTTACTGTATATACATCATGCATGTTACTTCGCGAAAGTTCCGAATTTCCATTAGGATTTTAATACTGCCGCGATAGACCGCAAAAGAACAATATTTTATTTTCCAGGCAACTTTGTCGATTTCCTAATAAGTTTTCACGTTGAAAATAAAACATTGAACTATTGAATAGTTGTCGAAAGTTTTCTGCGTTAGTCACACATGGAGTAGGAAACCTTTCGCTAACTTTTACACACAAAGTCACTTTTGGCCAATTTCAGGCCTAAGATACGGTGCTTTCCTTGGACTTGAAACTTTGCTTTTATTTCGGTATCAGGTGTCCATATTAATTTGAAAGAGTATCTTTCCATGGCCTTACGGCAACAGGTGAGTGTCTCGGCGCAGGCGCGGCGCGCGCGTCGATACCGCTCCCCCCGCACCCTCGCACGGCCCCCTCCTCCCCCTCGCACCTCGCTACCTGCTCCCTCGCCCATTCACACACGCACACATGCCCACAGCGCCCACTACTCACAAAGTGCCGTTATTACAACACATGCACACTAACGCAAGGCCTTCGTAAAAATTCTAAGCCGTTACCGTCACCTCCACGCTACACAGAGACGCATAGTTCACTGTCCTTGCTAAACTAACTGATACATCAAAGTTCACAAATGTCAATGGGATCAAATGTGCCGCAGACTTGCAAATTAAACTCCTTATTGCGTGTCGGCTGTCGTATTTTGGTCGTTATAACAATAATAGAGCTCGGCGGAGACATGATGGCGTTTATTGACAGACGGAGAGATTAGGCACGAGCAATCATGGTAGGCACAGCGAGGGGAGTGGCAACTCCGAGTCACGTCCGAGGTGTCCATCAGAACCCGGAACACGTCGCCGGCTAATAGCGCACGGCCCGGCCCGCAGCCCGCACGGCACTCCGTGAGCTTTCGCTAAGTATCTCTAATTGGCCGTCACTACTAATTTCACCGGGCATCCATGACGTCATAGCGATCTTTCCGTAGCTTTTTAAACTGTTTCCAGTAGCAGTTGATTTATTAAGGAGTGTTAAATGAAAACAGATGACGTCCATTCCACACTGAACTCAATTAAAGACGTGTTCTTTAAGACAATAGTTTATATTTATTTACAAACTACCTAAAACTTCCTACTATTTAACATGCAACATGTTTCCATCAGACGAATAACCTTTTATTGAAGACACAGAGTCAAATGTGTCGACATCACTTACTGTCAGGTATATTTGAAATTGGCTCGGTATTGTATTCAGGTGAAAGGTTGAGCAGATAATACGATTCGGCTGCGAGTAGTTTCTCGTGAACCCAATTTTCTTGACGATACACATTAAACCGATGTGACATGTTAGTGATAAGATCATATTGAGCTTTCTGCCGTGAAATCACACTTCAAAGGTATGTTAATACTATGCAGGACTAGTAATAATAGGCAGGACTTTAATTGTAATCTAGTGTAAGAAATTAATAAAGCATATAAAAATAACGAATTTCATCCACTGTAGCTTAGAAATTGGTTTACTAATCGGAAAATAAAACCTAAACTTTTTATTCATTAAATGCGGTCTTATTAACTAAAACGTGTTTAGGTGGATTACTACACTAGATATTTATTTAAAACGTTTAATCCTCCAGAGGAAACAGTTACGAAACCGATTTCAATAAACAACAAAAAGTTAATTATTCCTCAACACTTAAAACTAGTGTTCTCTGCAGAGTTTTACCTCCCAGCGAGAAAGCAAAGCCAACTTTAGAAAGAAATATAATAAACGAGAGAAATAGAAATCCTACTGTTTTATCCCACGCTTAATTTGCGTATTTTATTTCTTCTTATCGAAATGATTATTCGCTGCCATTTCTAATTTCGCTCAATTTATTTCTACAAAGGAGAAAGGAGAATCATTGCAAATGACTTCCAAGGATCATAGCTCGCAATCGGTGTCAACATGAAAAGGCGAATTTATTACGTTGTAAGGCGTCCATTAACTGCTATAATTTTAGTCTGAGGGGAATGTCACGTTTTGAGTTTTTTATGTGGAAAATGGAGGATGTATGTGTATTTATTCCATACCTTGTTGAAGAACTGTTCCTATGTTGACGCTAGTAGGTGTTATAATAAATGATTATGGGAGCACAACAGGGGGCCGACGGTAGGCACTTTATTGTTTACGTGCAAGTTCTATAAATTTATATACCTACATTTTTGCAAAGGTTTTTGCTGTAGTATATCATATCTTAGCCATCAAATCAAAAGCAAAATGTAATAAGCTATTCGTACCTTCTTTATTTAATATTATTGTCAGTTGTTTGACTTTCTCCATCTTTCCTTAACTCGTAGGCACATTGACATTCACAAACATAATTATAGCAATAACATATTATTTCTTTATTATATTTGTTTTGGTCTTGCGTAGTCCTATACACGTAAATATCACCTTCCTCCTTACAATAAAAACTATAAATATAGGAACGTACATAAAACTGTATTGATGTTTTTTTTTACATTGTAAATCATTTAAATGAATTTTCCCGATTTGCTTGGGGTAAGAGGGAGTGTCAGGTTTTGATGATGACGATGCTTAATTAACCCAGTGTACCTTCAGCAGCCCTTTATGCAATGGCTACGGCACCTACTTCGAACAATCCACAGCCATGATAGGCAGCGACCCTCACTAATCCCGTCAATTTAGCTGACATCTTTTTGAGGTGCGCGTGGATCCTTAGCGATTGGCTAGACGGTGAGCTGTCTATTGCTCGCCATCCGCAAAGCCTGCACCTACTTTGGCTGGAAATAGTCCAGTAGCTCCCAATGGCCAGAGCGTCTGCATCACCGGTTTTTTGAAAAAATCATATTCTTATCCAGATTTCGACAGTAAACAACACTATGTAGGAATTATGTTGTTTTTTTGTTTATACATAAAAAAGAACACAAAAACCTACGGTTACGTCCCAATTTCAGTTGTTTTCAACTTCTTTTTTTATGACAAAAACAACATATTCACGTATGTATCATCAAAAATGTTTTACACTATTTTTTAAACTTGGTCCGTGTAGATTTATTTTAATCCAACGTGGGCACCTCGCTAAAACGGCAATTCCATAATGAAATCCTATTAAAAGCCCTAGAGATATAAAATTACGTTCTTTTGAACCTTGCCTAAATAGGCTAAAAGGGTCCGAAATATTCAGGGACTGAAATAAAATTGATTGTTTTAGAAATGATTACAAACGAGCTCATAATGCTGCAAGTAAGGTCTATTAAAATGTTAAACAGAAAATGGTACTGCCGTGAATCGTTATTAGAGGTATGGCACGCAGAGCTGGCTAGTTATAATGCAAATCACTATTCTATAGATTGCTGGGGGAGACAGGTTGCTGATCCCTACCGAGACTCTGGGAATAGAATCGACTCGGGCTTTTATTTAATCTAACTCCAATACGGAGTTTTGGTAATACCTTCTACTTAAAAGTTTTTGTGTTTATTTTCATATTTAATAACGAGGTAAACTTTTTAGAGTTCTGTGTCTCAAAATGAAAAAGCGGATCTCTTATAGGATCACTTTGTTTTCCGTCTGTCTATTAGTCAAAAATCTTTATCTTGGGAACACATGGAGGTATCCCATTGATAAAAACCGCATTAATACTCAAATCTGCAGTATTTTTTTCGCGGTTTTTTTTTAGTTGTTGTTATTAGTTTGGCACACAATAAAGTTTTATTCTATTCTATTTTGAAGCTGTGAAAAAAATCAAACTTCGATAAGAATATTGTAGCAAAAACTGTATCAATACTTGCAAAATTCATAGGGTGACAAAGAATTCTGAAATTTGGTATACATCAAGATCTGCAGGATTCAATTTGAAGACTATAAATTTGTTTTGACCCCTCTTAAAAATACTTGCTTTTTGTTTTGTGTTTCGGCAATACTTTTAAACTGCATTCGGGAATCGAACTATTTACAGTATTTTTTTACGGAAACTTCATTGCACGATTCCGTCTTTCATTTGCCGCCCATTATATAAATGTGTTATAGTTTAAGTTTCTATTGTATATATATTTTGTCATACAATCTACACTAATATAATAAAGAGGTAATGTTTGTTTTTTGTTTGTAGGAGGTAATCTCTGGAACTACTGGCCCAAAGCCGCTGACAAAAGCTAGTAAATTATATAGAAATAAATAAATAATAATATATAATAGCGTTATAATAGGATAGAATGCACTTACATGTCATAGGAGATAATTCTACACTCGTATGAAATCTGCCTTAATAAAGTAAATAAGTGGGGCCACTTTTCCCCTCTTAAATGGATAAGTAGACAGATTAAACTCCAAAATGTGACCTGACTACTCAGCTCTGTAAAACAATTCAACCCAGAGTCAACAGTGTAATTATTCAGTAGAAATAAAAGGAAATTTATTCCGTAAAAAAATTGGGGACAGAGTAGGTAATACAAATCTATTAATAATAGATTAGCGAATAAATAAAGTCAGTTTGTGACTTAATCTAGACAGTATTAAGAAATGTGTGTATAATCTGGAGCTAGATAATAGGTAAATATATCTCAAGTGACATTGGACCGTGGTCTTGTTCGCCACTCGATGTCCGAGCCAATCTCGATGTTTACTTAGGAGTTGCTAACTATGTGATCTCTCGCTCTACATAGACATATATTATTTATACAGATTTCAACACCCATTTCAAATTGATTTTGGTTATAAATGCTTTGATTCGGACCTTGGCCGCTTTATCTGGTTGTTACTGAAATCTACAAATATATATCTACACTTCTACACTAATATAATAAAGAGGTAATGTTTGTTTTTTTTGTTTTTATGTTTTTTTGTTTGTAGGGGGTAATCTCTGGAACTACTGGTCCGATTGATGTTTTATTTACGCGGGCGAAGCCGCTGACAAAAGCTAGTTTATTATATTATATTTATGTTCAAAAAGAAAAGCTGACTGACATATCAATGCACAGCTCAACCTAGAATACTTTAAGCTAGACTAGGAACATGCTATTTTACACAAGGTATTCTTTTATAAAGTAATGGATCCATGCCATGGATCCCATCTTTGCCCTAAGGGTTACCATGGAGGGATACAGATCGAAGAATACGCCTCTGCACCTCTTGTTCCTAGACATGCAGAAGGCCTTCGACTGTGTCCCCCGTGATGTGATCTGGTGGGCGCTGAGATCCAAACGAGTGCCCGAGACCTATGTTGACATCATCCGAGATATGTACCGAGACTCCGGTTCTGTGGTTCGGACCGCTGTTGGCGATACGAAACCCTTCCCCATCACTGTCGGAGTTCACCAGGGCTCTGTCCTTAGTCCGTTTCTGTTCAGCGTGGTGCTGGACGTGCTGTCCTCCACCATCAGGGACTTACATGAGCAGCCGCCATGGCTGCTCATGTATGCAGACGACATCGCGCTGGCGGACTCGGACAGTGGGCGCTTGGTTCGACGTGTGGCAGCGTGGAAGGAATCGCTGGAAAACGGCGGTCTGAAAATTAATGCGGCGAAGACCGAGTACTTGGCCTGTAACACAATTAACGCTGCTCCTGTTCGCATTGGCGAAGACACAGTTGAGCGCACGGAACAGGTCAGGTACTTGGGATCGGTGCTCCACGAGGCCGGGGACGTCGATTGCGACGTCGAGTCACGTATCTCGGCGGCCTGGGCGAAATGGCGTGAGGTGGCGGGGGTTATCTGTGACCCCAAAATGCCGGTTAGGCTCAAAGGACAGGTCTATAAGACCATCATTAGGCCTGTCCTTTTGTATGGCAGTGAAGCGTGGCCTGTACTTGAGCGACATAAGCAAAGCCTGCGTGTCACGGAAATGAATATGCTGCGCTGGATGTCTGGAGTTTCGCGGAAAGACCGCATTAAGAACTCCCGCATCCGGGGCAGCCTTCAGGTCCGTGACATAGCAGATAAACTGCAGGAGGGTCGCTTACGCTGGTATGGCCACGTTTTACGAAAACCGGCAGACTACGTGGGTAACAGATGCCTCGCCATGCCGCCTCCGCCGGGACCCGGAAAACGAGGTAGGCCTAAGAGGCGTTGGATCGACGTCGTAAGGGACGATATGCGTGCTAATGGGCTTAAGGCAGAGGACGCAAAAGACCGAGCGAAGTGGAGACGACTAGCCAGGAAAGCGGACCCCGGGCACCGAGGTGAAAGCCAAGGTAGCAACCGGGACTTACGCTAGGCTGATGATGATGATGATGATTCTTTTATAAAGTAAGCGAGCACTAAGAGAGGATTTTCTAAAATTCACCCCCTAAAGGGATGAAATGGGCTCCAAAGTTTGTATGGATAAACCTACTTTCAAGCAGGGGAAGCCGAAAACAAAAACAGAAGCTGACTGACATCATATCAACCATCATCATCAACATCATCTTCATTGTAACCGAAAGATGCCTACTTTTGGACATAGACCTCTTCCAAGCGCCGCCACAACGACTGATATTGTGCGTCTCGCATCCATCGAATCAGCCCACCGTTGGAATGCCTTCCAACGCTGTGTCTTCCGGTAGGTACGCGGTCGCCACTACAAAACCTTTCGGCCTCAACGGTTATCTGTTCTGCGTAAAATGTGCGCTGCCTGCCACTTAAGTTTGACGATTCTTCGGGTTATGTCCTGTAACCTTGGTTCTCTTCCGGATATCTTCATTTCTGATTCGATCACGCAAAGAGGCTCCGCGCATAGCCCTTTCCATTGCTCTTTTGGGTGACATATCAATGCACAGCTGAAAGTACTTCGACTGGGAGCATAAAATTTTGCACAAGGTTTTCTTTTATGATGTAGGCAAGCACATTTACCCCCTAAAGGTATAAATTGGGGATGCAAAGTTGGTATGAAGAAACTGTTACGCGGATGAAGCCGCGGACAGAAGCTAATCTAAAATATAAGTTTTAGACTAGCTATATAAATACAGCTAGCTAAATAAATATTTTATGGCTAGGTATGTCAGTAAGCAAGTAAATTAACACGTGTTGATTTAACCGCCGTAGTCGTAGCCGTGGTTAACTTTAAATTCAACATAAGAATTTACCTCAATAGACTAAAAGGTACACCATTTAACAGAACATTTAAATGCAACTGCAATAGTTCGAGCTTTTAAATTGGCAGGAATAAGACTCCAGAACTCCTGACTTAAATTTTAAATCCGACCTCAAGATGACGTAGTAATATGTTATCAATGTACAGGTGAATTCTGCTACGTCCATATTACGGGATATAATCCAGTAGTATTCGCTTACGACGCCGTCGGGGATACAGCTAATCCATTCCTTGGACGAGCTACTGTGACCGTATAGCCAATCTACCCACGCGTTAGGAAATTTTACGAGCTGAAGAATTTCACAAAAGTTAATACAGAGCACATTTATTGGATATAGTTTTGCTTACGGTGGATTAATCTGCCGAGCATTTTCCATTTCACCAGGGTCATATTTTATGACCAAATACTTCATCTCATTTAAATCTTCCGCTCCCATAGATGACAGAAGATAAACGCTAAAATACAGTCATCGCTAGGTATGTTTGCCTTCTTTTGTGAACTCTCTAGTTTTTTGCGGGTATATACCTAAATGAACACTATATTACAGCAGAAAGAAAAATTGACGGAGTAAAACCAGATACTAAAACTGACTAAAACCAAATGAATCAATATAACTATATATTGAAACAAAAGAGTGGAATATCGAACTCGATAATATGTTTGGGTCGACATCCAAACTGCCTAAATACACGCTCAAAGTTCAATGTTTTCCTATAGGATCAGAATAATACGAGTACCTATTAATACATCAGAATAAAACCCTCTACGGGTTTGCTATACTGTGTGAGACAATTTATTGCAAAAAAAAACTCTATCCTGTAGATGAAAAAGCCTTTTGTTTGAATTACCTTTAAAATGCAATTATGGTTAACAATCAGAAGTAAAAAAGAACAAGAGAGTAGTTAAGCCTGCCCCGCACTGCACGCGACCACTTGTTAGCGAGCGTGCCCAGCGCGTGCTGCGGCGTGCTAACGCTCGCTCGCCGGATAAAACTGACAAGAAATTACTGCATTTTAACTCCACTGCTCGCCGCTAGCTATCTGTTTTGTCACATATATTACACTAGACGACTTTTATCGCTTTTTACTAACGAAGATAATCTCTAATAAAAAAAATGTAGGTTGAGTTCCATTTATAAAAACTCACTTCAGCCAACTTTGTTTCTATCCAATCATAATTTTGCTGAGTTTCGGTTGTATATTGGAAAACTTTTTTCGAAAGCTACATAATTATGCCGTTGCGAATTCTTTATCCAAATTAATTTCAGATTGAGATTTGAAAATGATTATTTGGTTTCGAGCTGCTGATCTATATTTAATCCAAGCAGTCCCAAAGTATCGTTGTTATAGCAAGTTAACAACTTACCACGAACAAATTACGCTGAATTTCAGACTTATTCAAGATAATTATTAAAGGTCAGGTGACTTTTCCCTATCAGCAAATACTGACTTAAAAAAAAAGACATTTAAAGCTTTTGAGAAACTGAGCGAAGAATGTTAACTTGTTATACCAAATTGATCGGGTAAACTTTTGCCAAGCAATGGAAAAAATACGTTAATTAAAATTATTTAAGGGTTTAGGAAATAATTAGCATTTTAGTTAGTGATTTTATCATCTTGTTCACGTAAGTACCTACTACATTACAAGTGCTCATTCATATATTTACCTTCCTCTTAAGAACGCGAAGGCCTTTCTCGGTATCACCTGGCTCAAAAGAATTCTCAAAGATATCTAAAGTACACAGATCATTTTACTCAACAAAACCTTTTATAAACTATTCAAGTTTCAATAAAGAAGAATATTATAAGGGCTTTATTGTGTGCATACAATTTGTATGAAGGTAAACACGGCCTTCGAGCGACCGATCGACGATCGGATGCCAGATCCCAACAATACGAATATCAAACTGAGGGAATCCCATGTGACCGACTATTGTCGTCCCAACAAAATTGCCACAGCCTCTAGTTTCTTTACATTGTTTGCGAACAAGTACAATCTAATAATAACCTCTATAAAGGACACAAAGAAACAGAAAAACTCAATACCTAGGTTTACTGACGCTATTGAACATAGAGCGCGGCTGCCGAGAGTAAATAGTATTCCTACATGTAGAATGCGCAGAATATCTCACAAGTCGGATATCTGGTTTCCCTTGTAAAGGATTTTCAGCTTACACAGTAACTGTTCAGTAATCTGTGGAGTAGCTGCCTCACGACGTTGCTCGCTGAATGTTGATAGGCTTGCTCTCTGTCACGTAAGCCTAGGTATACCTATGTTCACGCTACCTGTTAACATAGTAACAGATTTCATTCGCATCCTATCAACTACAATTTAACGTTTCGAATTGTTTATTATACAGCAATTTGTCATCTATTTTAGTCCAAATTGTTCGATAGAGCCTGTTTTCGACGGCAGTTAATCGGAAACCTTGGTTGCCGCGTTCTCTCAATTTTGTTAATCGTTTCGGCCGGCGAACAGATTTTAAATACAGTTTTCGTCGAATGAAACTGTGAGCTTTTTATGGATCTACATAATATCTATCAGCTATCAGCAGACACAGCTTTAGTACTGCATTTTCATAAATATAGTGTTTCTCTTTTATTTAATAAACTGATATAATCTCCGGGAATAAGCTGCAGCCGCCGCTGCTGAGATAAAATCTTTGACATTAAAACAAGATACCTTTGAAAAGCTTGAAAAAGAGCACACTGATAGGAATCGCAATGCTGATGGAACTTTTGATTCCGTTTCCATTGTTAATGCCGCTAAGATTAGCATTATGGATTGAAGTAGTTTTACTTTGTGTAACTGTGACTTTCATGTCGCTTCTATGGATCTAAGGCAATGTATCTCAATGGATGAGCAAAACTTTTCATTTTCCATTCGAAAGGGCATGAAATATCTCTCGAATGCTATTCAAAACTCGCCTGCGTTCTAAGGTACAGTAAATATGTCAGGTGGCGTAGAATCATCACACACCCGGCTGTACTCAAAAAAGCCTTTAAATAATTTGGGTGGTCGCTCAAGTGTCGCAACCACCTACATTCAGCGAGTGCGGCCGTATCCCACTTTCATATGTCCCCGAGACTTACCAACAGGAACATTTAGAATATGAGAAAACATTTTTGCACCTCTGATCTCCCGGCCCTCGTCGGCTTGTATGAAAACCAAATTTTATGAATAATGTAATACGCATAAAGAGGCATTTCTGCGATTTTAAAATGTTTATACAGCTATACTGTTCTCTTCGTAATATTTCTTGTTTTGTATTTTTATGTGGAAACTCAATCGACATACAGAAATGTTTTGTATCGAAATCGATAAATCTATTTTAAGTATTTGATAATAATACGCATAATACGATGCGGTTCCTACGTTACAGTTAAAAATGAAACAATATATAAACTTAAATAGAATTATACTAAATCTTGTAGTTTGTACACACAAAGCTATTACAATATGCTTTCTACTTTCTTATTATACGATGATGGAATGGATTGGTTCATGTTATAATTACTTGGCGAATTCCGAGGTAAACTAACCCGACCGCCAAACGACTTCTTTAATTAAATACCGCTACTTGTTTCGGTTTTCATTATAATAACTAAGTGGGTGTTTTCTCTTTACTATAGGCAAATAATTGGATTTCTCGAGGAAAAATATGATTAAAAATTTATTCAACAAAAAAGGTCAAAGTTTACGCAGACCTATCATTGTCCAGAAGCAAAATTGCACAAACTTCGCTGAAAAATGTGAAACGCGATTAGGTGTTTTAAAATGGTACGCCGCGAATTAAATAAATAGAAAAGTGAAAGCGAACAATACAACACAGACACGTACTTGAACGAGATAACAATAAATCCTTCCTAACACGAAGGGTGCGGACATTTGTGACGTGAATAGATCACGATGAACAGGCTTTTGAATAACGTTAAAATTGTTTGTAAAAATACAATTTCGACGTCTAAACAAAAGGTTGAGATTCCATTTCTAAGTTAACAGCGGTACTTTGATAAATCACACATGCGAGGGTTTTACGGTTACATAACGAAATTAGGAAAAATATTGAGGTAAAATGTAGTCAGAATTCATATGAGTGGATTTATATTTACCTCTTGTAACTGGAACAAGATGAGCACCCGCAAAATTATTTCAAATCTTACATAAAGACGAGGTAAAAAACTTACATATATATTCCAGTAATAGAATATTATTTTAATTAATTTTGTTACAATATAAAAGCCTACGTAAAGGTTTTATTTGGTATTCGGATCTAATATGAAATTTTTTATAGAGATTCCAATGAAATGAAAACGATTTCTTTTTTTTCCTAATATAATGCGAAAATACAAGTAAAATCGGGGAAAATGGCAATGAATTATACACAAAATTGTAAAAGTGTTTAGTAGCATAGCATCCAGTCTTATAATGTTCCCACTGCTGGGCCTCGGGAGAAAGAATGTGTAAGTTGGTGGATGCCACGTGTCTACGAATTTTTGGTTCTAGAATATGGCAGTTTTCTCTCAATGCTTTTCTTCGCCGTTTTTAGAACGTGGTGATGAAATAAACAAAAATTAATGCGCCTGGATGGGTTTGAACCGGCGACCTACAACTTGTAAGTTGGAGCCTTTACCTCTCCGCCACCACTGCTTTCTTTTTACTAATTATGAACATTTTCGTAGATGGTGCAAAAACAAAGATTAATTTAGGTACAAGTAGGTATGTATGTCGTGGACAGATCTTAGAATTGATCAGTTCTTGATATGGCGAATTAAAACTGGCCAAATTGTTTAAACGTTAACATTTGATTATATGTCATTCCACGTTTGGCTATAAGTATCATTAATGTAGGATTTCTATGATAATAAAAAGTCTATAGAAAGTAGCTTAAAATTTAAATTAATTTGCATTCATTTATTTTGATTTCGGAAACCCCGACTCGGACAGGCTAGGTTAAAATTAAAATAGCCCAGAAAAGAATGTATTAGTGCACAATTAGTATTTTTCATGGAACTAACGCATATTTAGTTGTAGAAAACAGGAATACATCGAGGTGGAGTAGACTCTACTAGTGGACATCGTTGCTATTTTACGATATGATAACATTTTCGACCATATCATGAAAACATCATGCATTCAGCTCAAAAAGTATCATTTCATGAATTGAACATTAACATTACGAAGTGATCAATTGTCAGTCCACGACATATCATTTATGCTAAATTGTTCCAGTTCATCTGTTAATTGTAAGAGCGCACAGAGACGATCGTACAAACATGACCTATAATTTGCGATCCTAGTATGGAAAATAATTCTATTTCCAGTGCGGCGTGTACTTGTGTAGGTAAACATCGTTTGCGCCGCGGCGACGCTCAGTCTACCTTGTCTGAATCCCGTCTCCCGCCGCGCACAACTTTATTATCGTTACAAAATGCTTTCAACCGCTAACGGTACTCTTGTTTAAACTGGGCAACAAGTAAACATGTATAAACCACAGCAACATCATAAAATTTTCAAGGAAGTTGCTGTTCTCACTGTTCCTTGATTCGTAATGCCTTGCTTTACTGACAATCTTGCCTAAATTGAAATTGTAGTCGTAACAATATGTTTGCGTCAATCATTACCCTTATAGGAGTCGTTAAGAGCAAACTACCACGTCGCCACGCTATCCCGAAATAAAGGGATTTTACTAAATGGTCAATCGGTACTTTCTTTTTATGCGAGACATATAGATAATAGCCAAAAAGGATAAGGTTACACAAGTGGTGTTTCTTCCTTATACTCGTACATATGTGCTGTACTTAGGTACAATTGATCCAGCCCCTAGGCCTCGCTACTTAGTTACCCTGTGCACTTCGCCTCGAACTGAGATAAACGATCGCAGTTACGTTTAGATTAAGAACAGTGTACACGGTTGATGGAGAATCATGTGGCTAATCAATGCGTTTGTATTCACAGACGATATTAGTCTCTATTTACGTACATGACTTACGGTAAAAGACTGTCGAATACACTGAGGAATCTCGAAGAACTTTAAGTATACTGAAATAAAAATGAATATTACGGTAGTTTATAAAACAGAGAATATATTTTTATATCTTCGAACCAAATAACTCGTGACAGACCACGATAGATCTTAAGCACTACGGAAGATGGAAACATGTTAGGAAGATGTATTCCCAACAGAGTGTTGACGTGCTCCTAAGAAATGATGTCGGAGTTGTGCACGCTACAGCGAGTCGAGCCAACATAAAGTTACAAAATGAAACAGGGAAAAACAAGTTAACTCCGGTCAAATACACTAAATCAAGGATAGAAAGAGGCTATCACAGTCACAAAAGAATGAATGACCGGAACAAAGCACTTCAAAACAGAGCTATACTTTATGTATTGCCTTTAGAGCCATTTACTTTACCTGCCAGGGCAGTGGGATTGTTGGAAAGACTTACTGTGGCCTTCGGACGCAAAGAGAAACTGAAAGCTTTCCTATCTTCAGAGTTTTTGCGACGTGTCCCTGCAGACCATGTCCCACCTTCCGTTTCGCGTCACATGCCATTACCTGTTCACTGTAGGGACCTGATGACGCGCACGTTAGCGGACGGTATTCCCGTGACTGAATACCGAGCCAAACAAAGAATTTATTATATAAAAAAATTAAGATTGCCATCTGTCTGATTGATTTCAGTCTGACAGACACCTCTTTTCACTTTTACAGAACGGAAAGAGTTATTTGAAGATTTGTCACGCCAAATAAAAGCGATGGTCTTTTAATTTACCGTACTGTACAAAAATATGGTACCAAAATCAACGTAGATTTTAACAAGTCGGTACAATTTGTCTAATTACAATTTAATCTAGTTAACGAGCATTAAGGAGGCGTTTTGCTTGGTAAATATTAAAATCATATTCCGCCCCCAAGCTATTAACATTGTTAAATACAGTTTGTATCGTATTTTCTTTAATAAATTACTTGCATCAGATCAAGGAAGCTTACTTAGTAATCACATTCATAATTAAGGCAATGTTACTACTCAGAAGCCATGATTAAAAACCGCTTTTTGTTTGTGCCTACAAGTTATTCATTAACAAGTACCTACAACTCAGTTTACTAAGAATTATTTTAAGTCTCATTATCCTTTCTAATAAAGGAAAATCGAAAATAATACGTTCTATTAATAGCTACCTGACCTACCAGCGTTATTTAAAACGCTATTGGATTATGCGGTCTTAACAAAATTATTTATACTTGCAAGAAAATAACGTACTAACTTTAGTAAAGTTTATTGCAAGGATTCACCGCTAATAACACAAGAATTTACAACTAGGTACAGTTTGAGTTTGTTATTACGGATTTCCGTGCAATTTTTACTTAATCTTCTTTTCAAAAGCACCTTCCTGACATTTCAACAAGTAGTTTAGAAAGGTCATCCAAATTGGTTCAGTAATTCTCAGAGTTTTACGATAAGTAAAACCTCTAGCTGTTCAAATATTCATTTTTATTTATATGCAACATTTTATTCAGTCATATTTTGTTTGAATTAAAGGTAAACCTTTCTTCCTCGTACACATTATGTCGTGGCACAAAGGTTACCAACCCTTAAATATCCTTTAACACTTATCCTGTACCCTTTGACGCTGGGTTTACATTCTTCTACGCTACGTGTTGAGCTCGGGGTTCGGCGGATAATGATCACACAATAGGCGATCAAAGGATTTGTTGTGTACCCCTCTCGGCGGTGTACCCCAATCCCGACTATGTATAAAATCATGTCACTGATGGAAAACCAGGAAATCCCTCCTAATTTTGAGTGTGAAATATTATTTCACTATTACACTATACTCCATTCAAAATAACATTACACATTTAAGAAAACCTTTTTTACTCTCCGTTCCACCGATTTTGAGTTTTAGTACGTTGGTGGAAAGGCAAACGGCGGCTGCAGTAAATAGTTGGTTATGTAACGACTTTTTTACTTTTAATGTCATCCTTATGCCTACGGAATAGAACAGACAGGATGGGAAGTTAAAAAAAGTAAGAAAAGTAAAAACTGACTACGACAAAAAAATGACGCTGAAAAAGTATAAAACAAGAAAAACCGTAGTCACACGCAACCACAACACTTTGATAACGCTTGACCAAGGCTTTTCTTTTTTTTCGGTTTTTCTTGTTTCGTAGTTTTTCATTTCGTCGGGTTTTAGTTTTTTAATTTTTATATATGGCAACGAAGGAATGGGGTAGGTTGAGTTTCCCGCTCCGCCCAAGGGCAGGATTCGTCATTGATTTTACCTAGCATAAAAAAAATCCTTCTTTGGTTTGCCGTAGTCGGCAAGCCAAAATCGTTGCCTTTTCTCCAAATATACACATTTTATTTTTTAAGATTTGCTCAAGCCATGTGGAGAAGTCCATTCCAGACACTGTGACAAGTGACTTTAAATATTATTAGATTTCTCAATTTTAAACAAGTATGACTTTCCTATAAAATTATGGGACAGCTGCGTTTTTGTATTCTGTTCTTTTTGCAATAAAACACTATGTTATGGCTTAGCTCACTGCTATTGAAATACCTAATAAAATGATTATCTTTTCTATTTACAAAAACAGAATACCACTTATCGATTACAATCACTAAATCTTAGAAACTATAACAGCCAACCAACTTACAATTAGGTGTGTCGCTAAGAATGTATTTAACGAATGTCTCCCCCCAAGGGGATAAACAGAATTTCACGCGGGCAATGCCGCTGGCAGAAGTCAATCTTTTATATATATAAAAGCGAAATACTACTAATTGATAAATTATAAAATCTCAGAAATTATAATATCTACAAACTAAAATTTGGCTGGTAGGATATCTTATACGGTGAAAAAATGTCGAAAGTCCAGCCCAAGTCGTCGACGACGCGCGCTGTTCCCGCGCGCCTCAAGGAGTTGTCAGCAACTGTAGAGGCCCAGCAGGGTCGAAGCCTTCTGGGGCCAAGGGTTGATGGGAAAGCGGAACACCGGGGCCCTGGAACTAACGCAAGAAGGAACGGTGGCTCGTTTATTCAGTAGAAGGTTGTCACTGTCTCCTGTTCCGCCCAAGGGCGGGATTCGTCAATCGATGATTTTTCCCACCATAAAAAAGGACGAGTAAAACGAGGTTTAAAAGTTTGTATGGAGAACACGCGGGCGAAGCCGCTGGCAGAAGCAAGTATAAGATATTGATCTTTTCTTTCTAGTCCTTCAAAGTTGGAAACGTTTTGCAATTCTAATGTGGATCTATTCATTACTAATGTACGTTAACTTATGGACCCACTTCAAAAATAACACAAAAGCTGATACTTTTCTCTGAGAGCTATAAGTAGATACTTCAGAAATTAATACAACACTCTCATGAATAAACATAAGGCTATAAAAGATAAAAACTTAATGAATGTAGAATAAGGCTGAGATTTGAATGAAACACAGTGAGTCGGGAAAGCGGTCTCACTATTTTTAGGTGATGTTTTGACGTTACCTAAAACGGCTTTTCATTGAGAGTAGGTACTTTGCAGTACTCAAAACTGCAAAACAAGCCAAACTACTAAAACAATGGGATAATTATAAAATACTCGTAGAAAAGTAATAAGACCTTTGATCTTTCGTGATTTCTAACTGAGGTTAAAGGAGATAATTTAATTGAAGTAGTTAGATAAACAACGAGGCACCGACCACCCACGCTTGTCTCCTGGAGGTCACTTAAGGTCTCGCCGGCTCACTTACATTCCTAATTTGGACTACTTTCCTACTTATCTAAGCTTAGAACAACATATTTAACAAGTTTGTACATACATGTTTTCGTAAATGTGCTTAAATTATTTACTCAAGGAACCAGATTTATAATTAGGTACCCGCAATATTTCTCTCCTAGGTTTAAGTCTATTTATGTAGACCTAACAGGTCCCATATCTGTTAGGGTCACTGGATTTTTCAAAACCGGTACTGTGGTCCTGTAATGCCTTTGCGTTTTACTCAGTAAAACTCTGACCCAAATAAAAAAAAGGTTCTAATGTATTCAGTATTTGACTTAGATACGAGAAGGAATGGCAAGCGGCCTCCTTCTGAGTGATAATCCAATTGAAAGAGGCGGCCGTAAGCGTGAGGGAACGGCCCACACGCACCAATTGCCAGGGATCCTAACCACGATTTGGAAGGTGGACGAAGGCATGTGGACGATGATGATGATGTATGATGGATAGCTCGTCGTCCGGCCGTCCGATAAACTTCCGAACCAGCCCGAGTCGACGGTGCATAGTATTCCACTCGCCTCTCGGAGTTGTCAACAAAACCGTAGAAACCCAGCAGGGTCGAAGCCTACTAGAGCCATGCGTTGTGCGAAAGACAATCCTGGGGCCCAGGAACGAAGAAATTACAGTAAAAAAGAAAGTCAAAAAGAAAAGAAGTCAACCTCTCACGTCCTCCCGCTCTGCTTTGGAGTGGAAAAAGTCATTGGATGGTTTCGAAAAAATGTAATATAAATTATTTAAATTAGAAAAGAATGGCCAAATGTGTTGGAAAGACCAAATCTCAAGAATGACAACCAATTTGTGAGAAGAAAAAAATTAAATTACGCACGCCTAAGAAAAGAAATTCCAATTTTTACTGCCATATTTATAATGCAAAAAAATACAATTATTAAAATACAATTTGTAGTTTTGCTATTGAATATTCTGTTAATCAAATTAAAATTATTTTTCATCACAAATGTGTTGAAAAACATCGTATGATACAATACAATAATTCAATATTGATGATTACCGAACTCGGTTCTCTATCTTCGCCTTCGGCTCGAACCTGTTACCACCAGCATGAAGCACTTGTATCGTAATGTACTTTGACTGAACGACATCTGTCCTGTGTCGGCTAGTACAAAATAACATAATGGCCAATTAGGTAGTTAGCCTACCTTTTAACTGACAAACCGACACAACTAGACAAAAACTTTCCAACAATTAACTTTCATGTTGAGCCCTTTGTAAGCGCTCATAATTCTAACGTTTTTCTTTCGCTTATTTTAAATTAGTAAAGTTACTAAAGAGCTCCAAACTTAAAAACATTATATCTAATAGGTATTTTTATACTCTGAAGCCGTTAGAAGCCAGTCTTTCGTCACCGTACTGTAACGACTTAAGTTTCAGAAAATATCCTTTGAAAAAAATTGCGGAAGTTTAGTAAAATGAGAGCCAAAACATTTCCATTATTCTTTAAGTACTATTAAAGTGAGGTAATTATTGTTGCAAAATAAAACGTTTATTCAGATGTGATGGTTGAAAGCATGCAATTGGATGAAGCGTAGTTTAATTGAGCGAGGCTGTAACATGCAATCAGAGCAGTGCATGTATTCATTACCTGCGTAGAGCGTAAATGTAATGGATAGTGTATGAGGCTGTACGGTCGCCATTTGCATAACTCTACGTAGGTACTTAAGGTCACACAGCACTAGCAGCGTACCTACCTGACGCAGTACGATCAGGAGAATAATATTATATTATGCAACTAGCGACCCGCCCCAGCTTCGCACGGGTACTGATATCGAATATATTATGCATGTATTATACACATAAACCTTCCTCTCGAATCACTCTATCTATTAAAAAAGCCGCATCAAAATCCGTTGCGAACTTTTAAAGATATAATCATACATAGGGCATAAGCAACTTTGTTTTATACTATGTAATGATGAGGAACACACTTATAGTAAAGGATATATACTCTGTTTGGAATATCTAAAACGTCCTAACAAACTTTTTAGTCAACTTCATACATGTATTAACGTAATGCCATTCACTGTTTAATCTAAAAATCTCAGAAACTATAACACCTAAAAAGTTAAAACATTATGCAGATAGGTTCCTCATAGGGTCTAGACGAGCGCAAAGAACGAAGTTTTACGAAACTTTCACGCGGGCGATATAAACTAGCTTACTGCCAGCAGCTTCGCCCGCGTGAAAATAGGTTTTCACACAAACTTTGGACACGAGTGGAGTGAATTTTGGAAAATCTTCTCTTAGTGTTCGCCTACGTCATAAAAGGAAACCTTACGCAAAATTTCACTCTCCTAGTCCCAGTAGTTTCGGCTGTACGTTGATATGTCAGTCAGTCAGTTTCTCGTTTTAAATAATATAGAAGATAAAAGTAAAAGGAAAGTGACTGCAATAACAACACACAATCAAAACTACTAGGACTAGAAGCGTGAAATTTTGCTCAAGGCTTCTTTTTATGATTGTGGAACAAATAAAGGATTTTCCCAAATTTACCCCTTAAGGATATGCAACGGGGGTCAATGACTTGTATGGAGAAACCTACTTGAACGCAAGCGAAGCCACAGGCAGAAAACTAGTCAGTACATATTATAAAACAGAGCTCCCACCACCATATCTGTCTGTCTCATCATCATCATCTTCCTGCCCTTGTCCCGTTTTATTTGGGGTCGGCGCAATATGTTTTTTTCTTCCATTCTGTCCTGTCACCCGTCACGCTATCACTAACTCCTCTGTCTTCCATATCTGTCTGACTGTTCGCGATAAAATCAAAAACCACTGAAGAAATTTTCATGCAACTTTTACCAATAGACTTAGTTGTTCAAGAGCTTGATTTACCTTAACCTTCCTCATAATATGTTTCTTGTTTACGAGTATTTAAAACTAGCGACCCGCCCCAGCTTCGCACGGGATATTGAATATATTATGCATGTATTATACACATAAACTTTAGTCTTGAATCACTCTACCTATTAAAAAAAACTGCATCGCAATGCGTTGCGTAGTTTTAAAGATCTAAGCTTACATAGAAACAGAGCGACTTTGTTTTATACTATGTAATGATGATTAACTATTGTATACAATATGCAGGCACAAATGCAATATAATGTCTACCTACTCCAATATTTATTAATAAATCCTTAAAATGGAGTAGTAGCGTGTTTACGCCGTAAAATTAAACTAATTACTCCGAAATAGTAACCAGATAATTTTAGCTAAATTATAATATATCTTATTTGGCTTCCGTGAATTAACTTTTCATATACATATAACCGGTGTGCAAACCTACGCGAGTCCCAATGATACGATATTTCCAATTATGGCATACGAAAGGTTAATCTATAAATATTTCATACAAATGAAATTAAAGTGGATTTAAAATAAAAACATTATAAAAAATAAAATGTTTACTTTGCACATGAAAGTATTCGATCATCATGTCAAACGAAAAACTGACCACTGCTGGACAGTGGACACTGGTAGAAGCGAGGTCTAGAGCGAGGAGGAGTGGCAGGCGGTCGCCTCTTTCTGCGAAGCAGTAATGCTAGCTAACGAGGAGGCCGACCGCACAAGGCAACGAAGCTCACGCCTCTGGGGCCGCCGCCGCCGCCGCGATTTCGATCCCGATTTTCCGGTAAGCGCTGGTTTGCGGACGGTGAGCAATGGGTTGCTCGCCGTCCGGTTGTCTGGTAATAGTCCGGACCAAGTCGTCGACGGCGCGCCCCCGGTCCGGTTTCTGAATGGAAGGTCCGAGCCTGGTATGAAGACTAAGAAGGAATGGAGTGGGTCGTTGACTCAGTAAGAGTCTGATACTGTTTCCCACTTCGCCCAAGGGCGGGATTCGTCATTGGATGATTTTTGCACACCATAAAAAAACATTGTTGGACATAGGCCTCCCCCAAGAGTCGCCATAACGACCGGACCCTTGCGTCTCGCGACCGTCACCAGGTCATTGGTCCTCATTGGTACTTGTGGGAAATCACCAATATGGTCCCTTTCAGCCGGCGACCAATGTGCTTAAGTTTGGCTACGGATCGACGATTTGACGGAACTTTCACTAATGGAAAGCTGATACTCCTTGTAAAGGAGCCTAAGTTACTCCTTTGATAGAAGTAACTTAGGCTTACTTTTCACTATCCCGCGGGAAGAGGATTACAAACAACGGAATACGTCTTCGAAACGGTTAAACTAAAGTTGACGGGACTTTCATTGGGATATAGCTAATTTTATAATAAGTAACTTAAGCTACTTTTTATTTTCCCTCGAGAACAAACTCAATTCCTAGGGGTAGACATCTCTGAAATCAAAGAGTAGTGTTCTTAAACTCCTCAAACGAAGAAACGGGCAACAGCTAGTCAAATCATTCAAAATAAAAACCGAAATTAACTTGTGTGTGTGTGCTAACGTAATTATAATTAGTTACCAAATGTTTGCGTAGGGACGTAATACAAAAACAAAATTTAGTTGATTGATGATATCGAAGGTATCGAAAATAGTTTTTATTCATAAACTTGCCCCACTTTCTATGATAAACAAATCAAACGAATCGATAGAAAAAAACAATGTGGGTAGTAAAAAACTTTCGTTTATAAAAACAAAAGCATGACTGGAAAGTTAACCAGTGGCGACTGGCAGCAGTTCCAGTGACAAAGTAAAACCAAACATCCGCAAAACTAACGACATGCGGTCGGTGTGCGCGACACTGTATCAGCCACCCACAGCCTGTACTGCCTATCAAACTGCAACAATGTGTAGCGATCGGATTTACACTTTGTTCATATGGACTGCAACAATGGAATTTTATTTAAAACTAGCTGGTGCCCGTGACTTCATCCCTGTCAAATTCATGTAACAGCACAATGCCATTTATTACAATTTCAAGAACAAATTACATTTTTTTTCGTAGAACCTTATATTTTTATAAAGAAATAGTTTGTTAAATCTTTTTTTTTTAATTTTTAGCTAACAACCACTAACAGTCGGAGAGAAAGGTAAAAAAACCGCCCAACAAAAATGTAAAAAAATGCCATTTTGTTATAGGCGTCGAATTTACTTTAATACGTTGGTAAATATTTGCATAGATGTAGAAAATATAAAGATAAAATTTTAATTGAAGTGTAAAAGGAATAATTGGTAGAGATAATCGTGCAACAAACTTCAAACGATACTAGTTATTTTATAGTAAAACTAAAGGTGAGTTTGTTAGGTTTCTTTAATATTCTAGGAAGGATATTATATGTATTTTATATAAAAGAAATGGTTTTAAAAACGCTGAATCGCTGAATCGAAGAATACGTGTAAAAATATATTTCTTTCAAAGAAATCAGGGACAACAAAGAAAATATCTTCGTGGCGGGATATACTTACATACGTTCTTTTTCAAACGTAATATCAAACACTTTTAAAGTCTTACCTAATTCACAGAATAAAAATCAAACAATAAACAATTATTAAACAAACTGCGAAACTGCTGCGTAACTTTTGAAATTAAATATTATCGATATTTGATAAAATAGTCAATTAGGAATAAGAAAAACTGTATGACTCCCAACTAAAGAATTGTATATTGAACTAATTAGTCAGCAAAAATCTAGATTTATAGACTGTTTAGCAATATCTTCTATATAACTATAATAGTGAGAGTCTCATTCTTCAGTATCAACTATTGACGCTACGTTGCTGTAAATAATCTTATATTTTTTTATATCTCTAAACATTAGACAGTCCGAGTTCCAGGATTTTTTAATCCGCCACAGGACATCAAATATACAGCAAAAATAATAACAGTAAACTTTGACAATTAAAACCTCTTTGGTTGGAGATTAAAAATTCTGTAATCCTTTAGCTCGGCATGAATAAAATATGTGCTAAAACATTCGTTGAAATACGAAAGATTTTTCTGAATAAAAAAGATTTCGCATTAGAAAAAAAAATTAAAGCCTAGAAATGTTAAAATGAGTTTACCGTTACGATTTTAAAGTATTTTAATATTTATTATAGTAGCAAATTTTGCGTGCTAATACTTTGAGACACGAAAATGCTCACTTTCGGAGAGAATATGAAAATCAGGTTTTGTAACTTTACAAATCGCGTAGAAGGAACAAGTATTTGGCTTCAAACCAAAGATATTCTAGCGCTCTTGAGGACTTCAAGAAGGTCTTGTACAGGTTTGTGCGTAACGAACACGGCGGCATCTTGCCAGGATATCAGAATAATATACTTACAATTATATGGGGTACAAAACTTGTATAAGAAGCGTTAGTTTTAATGCGACCTAGCTTAATATCAAACTTGCTGTTTTTCTGACATTCTTTTTACGGACGTGAAAATGAATTTCACAGTCAAATGGTAAAAATGCAGGAGTATATTATTCTATGTATACTACTTATAATATTATTTTATAAAAACTTCCATTTATATCTACTATTCCTGTATTCACAAATCTTAACAGAACGGGCAGTAATATTTTAATTTTATTAGTTCATATGTTTTTATAAAAAAAAGACTATATCTTAACCACAAAAAAAACACAATCTTATTTAATTTTTTCGATAATTTGTCACTGTGTCTAGATTATCCACCGCCACACGAAGCAACTTTTTGTGATAAACGAGATAACATAAGAAACATGACTTGAAAATAAGCTTCCACAGGCAGTTAAGAAATAAAGAAAATTGCTTCCTGAAGAGAATGGCGGGAAATGAGGACACACGTGCTTCATAGCTTTTAAAAACTTTTGCTTGAACTTAATTCAGTGCGTCCGGATAACTTTGAGGTAGAATTTCTTGTTTATGCAAACAAGCTTAATTTAATCAAAGCTCTTTTATAATAATAAAATAAATCTAGAAAGCAATCATAACTTTTCCTGAGAAGCAGAAAATAGAACTGCCTTTGATGTTCCCTGGCTAAGAAATACATTGATCATTGAAGTTAAGACAAAAATGGTCACAATGTGTAGAATCTATGTCTGTGAAATTTTCAAAATCACTCACAAAGAAACAATCTGGCAGAACGTAAAGCACATACAAAATTTATCACAAGAGATCGCGAAATAATTAATTCAGATTTTTTATACCTTTTGTAAATAAATAAAATCTAGAAGCGAAAGCTCTCAAACGCTACAATTGCGAATTACATTTCCAAACCGTTCAAACATAATTCAATAAACGTATTCCCTATTTCAAATAAAATTGCGAAAACCAACATTAAATATTTATCGACCAACAGTAATTTTAAAAATGTTTTAGTATATTAAATACGTGGCGTACGTTATCATTTTAAGCGACTTTGTTTTCCAAGAAATTGACTCACTTTTTTGGCAGTGATGGCGCAATGGCCGTCTGACGTCACGTCAGCTACGTCACACCCCACCCTTAATCCATTTAATAACCTAATTCATTCAATATAGTATTATATTGAAGTACCTACACATGTGTACGTATATTTTTATTACCTGTTACTTGTCATTTGTTATGGGAACTTCTTGTTCATATATCAATTTTATCACACGATAGAATATTTAATAAAGTCACGTAGATATTAAAATGCAAAAATAAATATGTACAATTGTTACCCACGAAAACTCCGGCAGCCGGTTTTATTTCACTTTTTATGTCACAGAATCATGATTTATGGGCCATAACAAATAAAACATAAAATTTGGGCTAACACTCATATTTACCTTACTTGAATTTGGAATATTATTGGGATATATCGCTGATCCCGCATCAGGTAAACGTCTCCCCTGGGGTGCTTATAAATAGATACTATTACTGGACTATACCTATCGATATAATTAAATGAACAGCCGTTCTCGCAGTCGCTCGTCTACTGTAGTGGTCATCAAGTAACTATTAAATACGTAATCAAAAGTAAACTAGATAATTTTATAATAATTCAAAGTCTATCCTTATAACTACATGTATATTTTTATTAGTCTATCCTTATATATACATAATTAAAAAAACCCTTATGTTCTAACTAACTAAATACATAATAAACTAACTATTTTAGTTTTTACTTAGTTCATTTTTGTGACTTTTTCTTGACCAATTTACCGTCTACTGTAGTGGTCATCAAGTAACTATTAAATACGTACTCAAAAGCAAAATAGATACTTTTATTATAATTCTAAGTCATTAACAATCCTTATAACTATATGTATATTTTTTTTAACCCTTATGAACTAACTAACTAAATAGATAATAGACTAACTAATTTAATTTTTACTTAGGTCATTTTTATGACTTTTCCTGACCAATCTACCGTCTGAGAATGCGGCTATTACAGAGTTACTAGTTAGTTGACTGGCCGGTCAGCATACTAGTTAGTGACCCTGACTGCTCTGCGGGAGGTCGTGGGTTCGAGTCCCACCCAGGACAAATGTTTGTGTGATGAGCACGATCATTTGTTCTGTGTCTGGGTGTAATTTATCTATAATATGTATGTATTTAGAAATATATAAGTATGTTTATCAGTTGTCTAATACCCATAACACAAGCTCTGCTTAGCTTGGGACTAGATGGCGTTGTGTGATAGTTGTGGACATATTATTATTATTATAGTTACACACGACATATTATGTACATACGGCCGATTTAACGCGGATTACGATCACCTAATCCGTCTTAATTGTACATAAGCAATGTTTTAAGATTACCTAATAAAGCCTCGCATAATTACTTACTACATAGTTTGTCACGTGTAATTACCCGTGTCTGAATCCGTAAACAGTGGTTTCACACGATCGCTCAATATCGGGCTGTTTGCGCCGTATTGTAGTGTTTGTTGATGTCACTTCGCGTCTTTGAGACGCGATCGATTTTTAGTGTTCTGTACCAAAAAATCAGGTATGTGTTCAAAGGTAGCTGCTTGGAAAGGTTGAGTTTTTCATGAATATCGGGGGTCTGGGTACTGATTTAAAATGAATGTAGTTGCTGTATTTAGAGATTCAAGATTTATTTATTGTTTGTCACAGGTGGCAATTCAGCTCTTAAAATTATTGTTACAACACAGTATCACTGTAACATACCCATGGAGTGTATAATCTTTAAATTTACAATTACATGTCAATAAATTAATTATACATTTCAATTGGCATTTGTCATAATTATAAATTTCAGTCAAAAAGAAAAATAAATAAAAACCCTCATAAAAAGTAGCTATACAAAATAAACATAATCGTAAAAGTACAAATAAGTATTTTAAATCTATTTTTTTAATAATTGCATCTTAGGTCTCTGATTCTTCAAAAATCTTAATGAAATAGATAAGTACTACAAAGTGTGTCAGAAGTTGTTATGTTATGAAGTTTATAAATTGACAATTTATTATTTTTACCTTATTCATGAAAACATTCTCATATAAATTCAAAGTTTTTTTTTTTTTTTTTTTTTTTTTTTTTTTTTTTTTTTTTTTTATGGTAGGTGAAAATCATCCAATGACGAAACCCGCTCTTGGGCGGAGCGGGAGACCAGTGTCAGACTCTTACTGACTAAAAAACCTACCCCGTACCTTCCTTGCCTTATTTCTGGAGTCGAGGTTACAGTTTTCACTTACCCTCTAGGCTCCAGGAGGCTTCGACCCTGAAGGGCCCCTGCAGTTTGCTGACAACTCCTTGAGGCGCGCGGGAACGGTGCGCGCCGTTGACGACTTGGACTCGGTCTTACCAGACGATCGGACGGCGAGCTACCCATTGCTCACCGTCCGCGAGCCAGTGTCTACGGTGGCCGGATATCGGCAGGATCGCGGCGGCGACGGCTACGGCGAGTACGCCGTTGCCTTTGCCTTATGCGGTCGGCCTCCTCCTTTACGAGCATTACTGCTTCGCAGAAGGAGGCGACCGCCTGCCATTCCTCTTCGCTGCGGACCATGGCCTGAACCAGGGCCCGGCGCGAGAGGTCGCCGCCGCCGATCACCCCCACGAGGACACGGCGATGCTCTTCCCAAGCAGGGCACACCTCCACCGTGTGCTCCACCGTGTCCTCCGGGCTCGCCTCACAGTGGCGACACCCGGACGTCTCTTCCGCACGAATCCGGTGCAGGAATCTCCCGAACTTCCCATGTCCGGTGAGAACCTGCGTCATGCGGAAAGTGAGGACGCCGTGAGGTCTATCCAGCCACGCCTCAAAGAGGGGCACTACCGCTGAGATTACGGTGTGCCCAGCGCTGGGTTGCGACAGTCGCTGTTTCCACTTCACCATGAGATCTCGCCGGAGCTCCTTCCGCCACGCCTCGACATGTTCGGGCAGCGGATCTTCGCCCCGGCGTTGCATCTCCACGATATAAATTCAAAGTAATCTCATGTATGTAGGTCTTTCTAATTTAAAAGGCAAGATTTCAGAAAATCTACATAAATCTACTTTTACGAAATGTAGGTATTGTGAAGAGATGCCTTTTAGGAAAGGTCATAGGTTTTGGACGTATCCAAACGATTTTTTATTTACCTTATATTATTCCTAGAAGGAAAAGACATCTGAAATTAATAAACATATGTGCCTATCTACCTACCTTTATAGATACGGTCATTATATCTATTTACTTATACGTACTTACTGTACCTACATGTAACACCTGTTTATATTTAATTGTATTATGCAAATAATTAATAATATATAATGTAATGATAAAATAATAATGTAATGAATTTGAAAATTATGGACTAACGTCTGAAATAAAATGATTTTATTTTTATTTATTTATTAAATAAACATTTTGATTTTATTTCACAAAATTAATAAAAACATGAAAAGCAAAGATTTGCAAAAAAACATTTTTTTAAGGTAAAATTCTAGTTTAAGGATCTCAACTTTATTGAATTAGTAAAAAGGATGTGGAAAACCACTTTGTTTCTTGTGCTATTCTCTGTTCGAGAATCACGATTACCTACAGTTGAGTGAAACGTAGTAGTGTTTTCGAAACGTTATACGCACTCCAATAACAAATTATCAATCAAAGTTGAAAACAAACGCGGGCGTGGGAGTCGTACGGTGGGCGACAGCGGGGTAGGTGCGGGGTGGTTGTGAGGGCGCGGGGGCGGCTGGTAGGCGCCAGACTGGCTGGCGCGCTGACTGCACGCGGGTGCATCCTGCGCAGGTGCTCGCCCCCCCCCGCACCGACCTCTCGCAAGCCGCCGAACTTCGACATGAGATCGTGACACATTATGATAACAAACGTACCGACCGTAACTAGCCGAATTGTAAAGCACACTTCATAAACCTGAAAAAATATTGGCAGACCATTTTTCATAGTTGCAAAAGATTTTTACGCTCGTTTCCTTTTTCTTCGTCGACAAAGTCATTCTGTTAGTATCTCTTACAAAAATGTTAGAAACAATCAGAATTCAAATGCATTATGTTTGAAGACATAGCTTGATTTTATTAATAATTGCTGCACACGTAACACAGGGGAGTGTTACCTGTGGTTTCTGTAATGATCTAATAATACCTCCGTTTTTTAGCTTTGTTTGCTCAGAATACATTATACAGTACACTATCGTACCAAAAATGATATCAAAAGTTAAATATAAAATTCAAACGAATCAAGTGATTATAATTTATTATTAACACTCTTTTTTTTCAAGAAAATATATCAAAATTTAAATTCGATGAACTTTTGTTAACTCATTTAAAATGGCACCGTTACCCCACTTGTTATTGTTAACTTAACATACTCGTATTGCACGTCACTAGCATCACAAACAATGATGCGTCGTGGGCATTACCCGATGTGTTCCACTGACGTTTAATGTATTGCCCGCCTACGCGCATTAATTAATCGGTTAATAGAGCCATTTAACTAATTCTGTGTGGTTTATCAGCACGACTACTCATTATGCTTATCCTATTGTTAGGGTTACTAACAAATAGCTTACAATTACGTATCTACTATTATCTCTACTTATCCTAATCCTTCATTTAGATTAACAGGGGTGGTCCAAGGTAACCTGCGAAAGTAGAATTATATTATGTTATTTGCATTTTGAATGATTAATAATTGGCGGTCGTAATACGTACTTATTTACGGAATATATATTCATACAAATAATCAATACACTCCGTTCACATTACTTTATTGAACGACTTTTTCATGAAATAGCATTCGATAGACGAACTGACTATCGCGGAATACCCGGGCGTATTTACCTAAATGTAACTTAATTTTGCAAACTTATATCTTATATTTTAGACTAACACATGAAACAACATGTTAAAATAGTAGTTATGCAAAAATAACTGAACTAATGCGTGTTGGAATCACATACTGAGGGTTTTGTATAAACATACCTATGTAAATAGTTCAATTTCCGAATGTAGTTCCAAAGATTTTTTCGAATAGTATTTTTTTTGTGACATGACGTACCTGTACTTATTCCTAAGACCTGGCTTTATGCCAAATTGCTGGATTTTGGGTCCAACGGGAAGAACCGCATGAATTTTGATTCCCTTAAGATTATTTCTCAAATTCCAACTCAAAGTACTCAATTAAAAAACCCGCCCTTAGAGTAGATCAGTCGCATTCACAAAGCAAGGCGTGTAGAAATAACCATTTTCACAAGTGAATTAGTTCCCCGAAGTCAGTAACTCTTCAGGTAAAACCATAAAGTAAGAAATAAGTTTATTTTCTCGGGACCGCTTAGCTGTATGAACGCTGTAAAGTCAGCGATCAAGTAAACAACATAATATTTCTTGTGGCAAAACGTCAACAAGCAACTATGTGCGTACCTTGGTGCTTAGATAATGTTCCAGGCTATTTTGGTAACATTACTATGTAGATCTTAAGACAACAGATTTAGGTAGCTACATAAATGATAGTATCTTGGTCGGAAATTATGTAATAAGTTTTTCAAAGACTGACCTGAATACGACGATCAGTTTCTCCCACTTCACACAAATCCTTCTGAAGGAAAAAACATCGGCGAAACGATAAGATTTTATAGCGTTTTTTATTCGGGTCAGCTAGATAAAACCGCTCCAACTTGGTCAGTTTCACCTCTAAAATGAACAAAATCCTGGGTTAGGCGGACGGTTGATCTGATCAGGCTGAACCTACCTGTTAAATTTTCACTCACTGTATTTGGACTTTCTCAGATAGTTTATTTCTAAATTAGTAAAAATGCTGAACAAAAGCATCGTGAAAACTCCTCAACTTACAATAGAGCATGACTGTGTAGCCTTTTATGTTTGTGGTCGCGATGGCCTAATGTTCATTCACGCCTCGTAATTAGAGATCTAATAGAAAGACAATAGGTATGCGAACGCTGACGTTCGCTCGGGGCTCAAGAGTTTAATTGTTATTAAATATGATTACTTACCGAAGCAACTTGTTACAACATAGTCTTCACAGTCACAACAGCATCCATAGATTAACCATCTTGCCGCTACGCTTGTATCGCAAGCTATTAAATCTCGCTCTTTATATTTACATAGTTGCAACCCGACCTTTAGATCTCCAGTTCAATATTTATAGGTTGGTACTACTGCTTAGTCACCTTATTATAACACCTTACTCGCATTTTACAACACCCATGAGAATAGGAGCGTCTATTCTTAGAAGGACAACTTGTGCGCGTTTAATTAAATCCTAATTTTGAAGTTAAGGGTTAACCTCGGTCTTGCTGGTGTTAGAATATTGTTGCTTGCTGCTTTCCTTTTCTTTTCTTCTACTGCTACTCTTCTTGAGTTGTGTATGTCATTTTAAATGCTGCAAGAAATACAATACCACCATTATTACATTTTGATGCGTAAAGTAAAATATGCTTCTGTTACACTCATTTGTAAAGGCGAAAGTTTGTATTTACCTATAGAGGTAGGTGGTAGGTAAGGAGTATATTTGTGCATGTGCATGTATGTTTATTATTCATTCACACGCAAATGACTGAACGGATTCCGATGAGATATAGCACCAAGATAGCTTATATCCGGTCTGATCACATAGATCCATTCACAATGGACGAAATATTAATCCCACGCGAGCGAAACCGCTGGCAGAAGTTAATATAGGAAATGACGATAAATATCAACACGATAAATTTCACAACAATATCGTTTGTGTGAAAACTAAAACCGTTTGCCCTCAAAAACTTTGTTATTTTTGAACTTATTTACTCACTTGAGTCAGTTAGTCTGTAACCTACTTAAGGGGTAAAAATAAAATTTAACAAGAATAGCAACGAAAGGGAAACGGCCCCATTTTGTACCGCTTTAGTTATTCGAAACCTCACGCACGCATCCATAAAGTTTATTTTTAGCTCGGCTTCGACGTATCCGACGATCGACGATTACACCTGAAACCCCAATTAAGGCTTACGGTACGGCCTAAAATCACCGTGATCTGCCCAATTAGTCGACTAATTTAAAAGGCGCGCGTAGCACAAGCACTCGACAAATTGGAGCCTATTGCTGCCATCAATCTGTATAAACATGCTTATTGTCCCGCCTACCATGAAAAATAACTTGCTCTGAAATACGACGTTCTAGTTAAATTATAAATAGCCGATGGAAACTCGGTAAGTGGGCAGTTAATGGAAATCTGGAACAACTTTACTGTTGAATAAAAAAGGCTCTCTGACTTTAAAGCAGTTCTAGTACCTGCGCTCAAATTATTGAAGACCAAACTTTCTTCAATGTTTTATTCAGTACAGTATGTATATTTGAATATAACAGCTAACAATTAAAAATCTAAAAATACAAAACTTTTTATGTTTTACATTTTTTTAATTTTAATTATCTGCTATTAATAATAGATTTTGTTTTTTAATTGGGACAGTATCAATCAATATCAACAGCGTTTCCGAGTGTACGGGTTCCATTGAACCAGTATTATAGACCATTCACACGTTCACAAATGGTCATTCAGAAGAAGTTCACTAAACATGGCAGTTTATCTGGATATCGGCTCATTGTGTCGCTCGCGCGAGCGAAGCTGCCGCTGACGAGGGTCACCCAGATTTATTCCATAGCCCCAGCTACTTTTCATTCACTTAATACAGTTTAATAATTCACACAACGTAACCATATTTAAGAGTATCTAAACTTTATACATAAACATAATGAAGTTTTACGTTCGCTACGCAGAGGTGAATATAACGTAAAACTAAATAAGAATGTAATTTTGGCAAAGTTATTAAGTTACAGTAAGCAGATAAGTCTATACCACAATGAAAATTACCATAACAGACAACTTATGAGATTAGTTTCGGGGTAAAATGTACAGATATTACCGTCGTAGACGCTCCGTAGCACGATGCTACGAAACGCTACGAATTGCTACGAATACTATATAACCGAATTGAAACTTATAAACTTGTATATGTTTTGTGATAAAACTTTAATTGATATTCCTCTCAAGTCATATCTTTATACAAAACACATACATTAATGAACGTACCTACTTTCAAAATTGAAAACGATACGACAAAAGCGAACGAAAATGTAAACACCGTAAAATGACCTGTATTCGAGTTCCAGTTGCTACAAATATAAACAAGCAGATTAAATGGTCTCTGAAAGACGACAAAACTATTAGATCGTGGGCTGCTTCAGGAGCTAACGAGTGTGTCGGCGTCTGGCGGCGCGCCAGCCCCAGCCCAGGCATAAATTGCGGTCGGCTGCTCGCACTCGCCACTCGCCACTCGCCGCACCTCGCCCTCGCTGGCCGCACTCACCACGCGACAGCGACAACAAGTGCCAACATCACAATTAACTTTCAACTTCAACTCCTTACGGGCACAACGAGTTTGCCCTCTAAATACTCTCAAATAATTACTATTTATAATGAAGCCTTCACTCTGCACAATTCCATTGTGGGCTATTTTGCAAAATTACTAACTTTACGCATAAAACTCTTTCCAACCGAATTGTTGTTGTTTCATGTAATAAAACGTCAGATGTAAATCTTCTGTAAGTAATATTTATTTGTACAAGTTAAACTTGCAATTAATGAAGCAATTTATTTATGAATTCTTTCTAATTTATCAAAAGATATGACCTCTTATACGACTGATGGCAACGTTTTCCAATATGGTTCGCTTCAATTTATTTGAAAGACTAAATTGTAATACCATAAAACCAATTTTGAGAGGCAATAAAGTATACGTATGATGAAGTTTATGGCATGTATAGAAAGGCGCGAGGTGTAGAGGGGCGCGGTGTGTGGGGGGGGCAGCCACATGGCGCACAACGACTTCCGGCGCGGGAGTTCGACAGCGCAATAGGCGGAACTATAACACAGGCCCGGACTTGCAACGGCATATTGCCTATTGTTTGGCATCTCCGACTCTTGGCATCGAACGTTAACTCAGCGCCGACCGACTGCACTGTCAGCTTAAGTACTTTACTCCTATAATGTATGAATATTAACGCATAAGTTTTGAAAATAGAACCATTCTGCTGTCTTCACTTGACAAAATAACGTACGTAACGTAATTGGAAGTTTCAATAAAACAACGTGCTCAACCCTACCAATATTTACTTTACATGATAGCATCGATCATTCAGCAATTCCAAAGTTAATTTTAAAACATAAAGACAGAGTTAACACTTTTACATGTGACGTATGAGCACCCGAGATATTTGATTGTTACCTAGTCGTGTTTGCCTGTTGACTACTACATTTTAGTAATATACAGGTTGAAATTGAAGTTGTGGGCATTATTCTTACCCAACGTGTTACTCACGATACTAAATGAATTATGCGCGAATCAAAAATATTATTTTAGCAAGAACTAGTTATTAGTATTATTTCCTGTTAATTTTACTTCCACGCTGCGCTACTACTGCGCTTTCAAGATTTTGATAAATTTACGACTTTTGGCGTTTAAAAAGTTTTTTTTTATTACTTTTAGTGTTTATTCACAATAATAAGCCTTTTATAATATTAATTACTACATTTTTAATGTTTTACATACTTTCATAAATAACATTTTAGATTTGCGTAATAGTAGATCTAATGCAATTAGTATAGTGAGTAGCACCTCGTATTACACCCTGTATAAGCTTAGGATTTTATCTTAATAAAAGATCACCTTAGAAAGCGCAGTCAAATTATTACAAGCAGGAATTATAATGCACTTCCATTTGGATTTTGATCCTCTACCTACTGATCGATAAACAATTTTGTTTTTACACGTTTTTTTCATCTAACACATAAGTATATTACTATCAAATACAAAGTATCGATAAAAATTAATATATATTTTTTTTAATATATATTTTTTTTTAATAACCGATATTCATATCAATTTAAACATTAGAAGACATTGATTTTTTCAATTATCAATGACGCACAAAGCTCACATCAATATTCTAGCCCCTATTTAGTCATTTAAGTTGTAGAAGGTTTGAGACAAAAAAATGTTATTCATCCTTGACGGTAAACACAAATATTCAAACAAGATTGCCCAAATCATAACCCTTTGTTAGGCTTATCCATAATGTGTTGGATAAATACGTTCATGTATATTCTAACTGTGTTTGCAAACAATGTTCCGCTGCTTTTTTATATTATACATTTATTCAGATTAGGTCTGGCAATGTTGGTAGGCTTTATTAACAAGTTTTGATTCTCATTGTAAAAGTGAAGACGAAATTCGTAACTATGGAAACATTTTCCGTACCTACCCCTAAGCTACTGCGCGGGCTTGCGGACGGCGAGCAATGGATATCCGGCCGTCCGGTCGTCTAGTAACAGTCCAGACCGAGCCCAAGTCGTCGACGGCACGCACTGTTCCCGCGCGCCTTAAGGGTTGAAGCCTTCTGGGGCCAAGGGTTAATGCGAAAGCGTTACACCAGGGCTCTAGAACTAAGGCAAGGAAGGAACGGAGTATGGTATTTACTCAATAAGAGTCTGACACTGTTTCCCGCTCCGTCCAAGAGCGGGATTCGTCATTCAATGATTTTTACTTACTAAAAAAACCCCTAAGCTACTGCGTCTGTAACAAACAATTGTAGACATTAAAAACTCGACTGCGTAAACTTGAAATAAAAACTGAAAAGGAAAAACAGTTCAGCTCAGTGGCGTAGAAATCAATTTAAGTAAAAGAAAATTAACACATAAAATAACACAAACTAAATACGGGACATATTGACTGCAACAGTCGGGACCCATCAATAACCTCAAATAAAATCATTCTATCGAGTGCAGAGCTTCTTTTTTTTTTCTTTTCAGCTTTCGTTTGAAGTAATTTTTTTGCAGTCATGCTTTTTTATCTCAAAAATTATTTTTTATTTTATGCATTTTAGTTATTATAATCGAATACCACTATTTATTTAATCTATTTTAAGCGTACATTTATCAAACTAAAACGGAACGGGACTTAATTCCCAGAAGGAGGCATATGAAATGGATAAATCACGATTGCCTCAAAAAAGAAAAGTACTAGTTTTTTACCTACTAGTTTTTGCCCTTGACTTCGTCCGCGTAAAAGTCGAAAATGGTTCTAGAGTAGAATTTAGATAAGTCTGCGCGCGGCGAAAAAAGGAAACTAATCATTTGCCGTCATCTTGACATTTATGTCAGGTGTCAAAAGAATGTTTTGTGTTCCGTGTTTTTAATCGTTTCCAAAGTAAATAATCGTCATCATTATACCGAAAGTGGTTAAAAGTGCTGGTAAAGATATTATCTTGAAATTCAAACATGCTTGTTAAGAGGAATGAGAAAATATCGGGCTTACGATACGATTTTCCAAAAGTGGACAATTTGTCAAATATTTTTTTCGGGTGACCAGAACAACAAATCTCCCTGAATATTGGTACCCGAGTGGTGCCTGGCAGAAAAACAGAGTTGGTTGAAAATGAACTGCTACTATGTATTTGAATCTTAACAAGTGATTATTGTAACGAGCTATTAAAGAGTTTGTTGAAAATGGACTGCTACTGTGTATTTTAATCTTAATCAAGTGACTATTATAACAAGCTATTATATATTAAATAAAGTACATATTTTCTAAGTTGTCATGACTTTTTTATAATAATTAAACAACCTTTAATTCAATCTATTTATTTACTTTCATTAAAGTAGTAATTATATAGATTTGGATCTATATCAATATAATTATATTACATTAAGATCAATGCAACTTTACGTTGTAATTTTATAACTCAAGAACGGGCTCACCTATCCAAACCAAATGTTTAGGCTTTGTTTGTTGTTAGATGGTTTTTGTGAAGTTTGCACAAAATCGGTCAAGGGGTTCTTCATTTATCACATTTTTCTGATACCGGAAGCGAAGCCGCGGGCAAAAGCTACTAATATATATTATAAAAGCGAAATACCACTCACTGATTAATTACTATATCTCTGAAACTATAACAACTAGAAACTTAAAATTCGCCAGGTAGGATTCTTACAGGGTGTAGACGTCCGCTATGAACAGATTTTACGAAACTCCACCCCTATGGTGGTTAACAGACTTTCACGCGGGCGAAGCCGCTGGCAGAAGCTGGTACTGCTACTACAGAAAAAAGGCTGCTATAATGAAATGAATCGTATTTCCCATTATTGATTTCAAAACGTATTTCTTGCGCTTTGTTTACTTTGTCATTTTTTATTATATGAGGGAAAGTAGATTAATTACACTGGCAACATTAAGCACGCCCCCAGCCACGCGCAGACTTAACGTAATCCTACTCTAATAGGATTTGCAATTGATTTTTTTACATTAAAAATCAGATTGAGTTTTCAAACTTGAGTCAAAATAGAATGTAATTTAAATCAAAATCAAATCACTCCTAAAATAACTTTCAAGCAAAGAAATTTAAAGAGGTACAATATTTAATCTCTTCGCTTTCAGCCCTTTTTTAACCCCCTTAGGGGTAGAATTTCAAAAAAAGCCTTTCTTATTGAACGCTTTCGTCATACAAAGAACATACACTCCAAGTTCTTCTCCATCTTTGCTAACAGCGGTTTAGGCTGTGCGTTGATCCGTCAGTCATTTAAAGTTTATCTATAAGTTCTGTTACTTTTTGGTGTACAATAAAGTTTATTCTGTTCTATTCAGGACAAAGCATTTTATAAGTACAGTTTTTCTACTTTTAAATGGCTGTTTTAACGTGAATAAACAAATAAGCGGAATGCTACCTGATGACCCGAGCGAAGCATCAAATTACTACTTGTGTGAGAAAAAACATCAGAATTTTAAATAAAGTTTTATGAAATCGTATTATCTGTATCTCCAATTGCAGTTTTTTAATATGGATACCATTTTGGAATACTCATGCCCTTTCTCTAGTGCATAATGTCACTAGCGTCATAATGTTTTTTTTTAATTTCACCTACCTAAGAAAACTTGGGTTAAGTATCAAGACTAATCCGTTCAGCGGTTTGAAAGACGTGAAGTGATAAATAATATTACATACCTACATACAAGATAACCCTTCTTACAGTCGGGTAAAAATAAGCACCTATTTCTAGTTTTTTTATTAAAGTGGGAAATCATTAAAATCACGGCTTATGCTCTGGGTACAGAGAGTGGTAGTGTCAGAATTTTACCTATTAAACTCCACCAGTTTTGCTTCAGTTGCCCTTTACACTCCAAGGCCACGGTAACTCTTTCAAACAATCCCCGTACAATGAATTAATTTACTTAGTTCACCAGCTGTAACAGGCTAACTACTAGTGAACTACGTAAATTAATTCATTGTTGTTGAAAGCGATTTTAATTTTATTCACATAGCTTGCCATTCCACTGACCTTCTAGCAGAAAACTGCTGTTAAAGTATTCGAAGGAAAGTAAAAATAACTTACCAAAATGCCTACACTCATGCACATAATGAATTAATGACCCTTACGTAAGGTGATGTGACGTCGCAGCTAAATGTTTATTATGAACTCGAACAGTTTATAGCAGATGTTTACCTAGAGGCGGTATTAAAAGAAGCGTGACCTTTCTGTTATAACATGACCCTTCAACCCGCTCATCGATGCTGATATAAATATCCCCAAGTGGTCGTAAGGAAGCTACATAATTTAGTACTGAACTCGCCGATCGATGGTGTTTCGGACACCATACTCACTGCGCCTATATTAAGCATAATCATACGCAAGTCACCTATGTACGACTGTACGTGGGGGACAAAGCTATTTTCGGAGCAAATAAACGTAAACAAAAATAAGGTGGGTGATTCTTAAATCATCTCTTATTTCAATTTCCTGATTATGACATAAATTTACTTTTCGTGATGACCCGATACGCAGTGTAGGTGGCGACAAAACCAATATTCTGCAGAACTCGTATACCGAAGGTGGCTTAGTAACCTTGTTAGTGTAGCTTATCGTGCAATATTGAAGAAAACGTACCCACCTGTAGAATTTGTTGAAACCTACAGATACGAAATAAATAACTGCTCAGAAATGTAATGCCCTAAATTCTGAATTTGTTAATTAACTTTGAATGGGTATATCTTCACTGTTTCGTGCCTTGCTCGTAGTGAGGGTGTTGAAACGAGGCGAGAGCTGCAGGCGGTGAACCCACGCTCTCAGTAACGTTAACCCTAAAACATAGAAGTCGGGTTTCGTTCCAGTTTGCCAACACCGCGCCCGAAGACTTACACTGCTTCAGAGATCGAAAACAATCGTTATTTAGGTAATACGAAGATATGAGATTAGAGTTTTCATCATTTGAAATATCGAATGATAAAAACTCACCCCCTCGCCCCGCTTTTGTAAAATGACAAAATCGATTCCAACCAGCATATATAAATTCAACTCACCAATCTGGCAGACCGCAATTGAGTCAAGTTGTTAATCTTCTCAAGACATTTGAATGTTTCATATTCTTTAGAAAAAAGCAAGACAATGAGTTGAAAAAAATAGGTTGAAAATGAAACTGGAGTGACCTGCTAAACACAATGCAAAACGTAACAGCGGAGCAGGATAGGCGCGCGGCGGGAGCGGGCCGCCCGGGGCCGCCTTGGGTCGCTGTGGGCCGGCGTGGGCCGCACAAACTCCATTGAGCCACATTCAACGATCCTATATCGGCGCCCCATTGAAGCAATAAAGTATCGTAGTATGATTAATGGGTTTGCAACCTCCGCTCGACGCCCACCCATTCGAGTAGTGAGTCTTGATCATAACTCAACAACTATAAGGATGAAAAAATATAATGGCATTACAAAATAACCTTTTCATTCATTCTTATAACATCTTATCGGTGCAAAATTCGTACGAAGCTGCATACATATACTTCGTGTTTGTATAAAACCAAACGTAAACGTAATACAAATGAAAAGATCATGACGAAGCGGTTGGTAAAAAAATAAAGTTTCCGTTGAGATAAAGGTCCACTTAAATGCCGAGGTCATACCAATTGAGCAAGTAAATATTTTTAAACGAATTTAATTAGGCTGCTCCACAGGTATTAAATGAAATTCGTTTACGCGAGACCTAAGCAGCTACCTACTTCTCTTTATATAAATGCAAATTAAGTTTTGTCGTTTATTTATGGAAAATATAATTAAGAGTTGTTATTTGTAGCTGAATTGTAAGAATTAGTGAGTAAAGTGGGACTACTACAGGTGTATCTATTTCAGTTCGATCGCTCGTAGTGTGGCGCGATGGTCATTGTGCTGCCGAGCTCCGAGAGATACAACTACACACAATAGGGACAATAGCGATAGTGGGTCGTCGTTTACGTTGTAACTTTAGCTTTAATCTTACGTGTTTCTGCAATACTGTCTTATTTATTTTTGTAAACACGAATGGGTAAATGTTTAAATAAAGCGCCCATTCACTCAGATGTCTGAACAAAGTTCATTAAGTAAAAAGTCTACGCGATATATTGTTATGAAAATCACTTCAATTTTTTTTTTCATAAAACCATATAGACCAATAAAATTATTCAGTGTACCTACATGTTGTTCATATATTGCCTGGCCAATTTACGTGTATAGATGTAAAATACCTCCTTGTAATGTAGCACATTTTTAAATTAAATATGTCGTTAAATATATCGGTAGACATTTAAGAAAAATTTGTAGTAAGAAGCTTTGATTAAAGTTGGTGAATACATGATCTGGAGGTAGGACAATCAGAACATCCCATTCCGGAAAATTAAACTTACATTGGAGGAAACTATGATATCATCGTTATCGGAGATATACCGCAGCCATGAGCTCATTTCTCTTCATATCAAGACAGTGGCAAGAAGGATCCGACTTACGACCACGCGTGAATCTCTCTCAACGACAGATAAAACGTGGAACTATGCATAAACGTGTTTTTATTTCACTGAAGCTAGCAAAAATATTACACACTCGCCTTACTTTAATACTGAAAAATAAAAGCTACTTTTTTCTCCAATCTCCCATTTCTTGCAAAGGATTAAAATTCCAACTACTATATACTTGTATACCTGGAAGATATCTAAATATAAAATCTCGTAAATCTGAAACTTTTTCTCAAGCTGAAACTAAAGCTATACGACTTAACAACAAGTCTTTTATTTGTCACTGATCGATATACTTTGTTACTCGCAAACTTTTTATCTAGTTGAAGATCATATTTTCTTTAATGCCAAAATGTTATTTTGGATTACGGGTGTTTATTTCTGGATTGTCGGTGATAAAGTTGATATAGGTAGATAATGTACCACGGCTAGGAATGACTCATCCGGTATCAGCTATCTCGGATTCTATTTAAATTTAGTATGAAGTTATTCGTAGCCGCCTAGTTACTTTCATAATCGGCTCACGTAGCGTGACGTGTAGAGTGACTGCTACGTAGCAATGTTTCCCGCCTACGCTGCGCTGCGCGTAGCACCGTAGCCGCTACGCCGGACGCATATTTTTTTAAATCGTTACTTTATACGAAGTGAACATATTTCTAACACAAAGGTAAAACACACTACACACTATGCAAGTGAGCTGGTACAAATTTAAACGTCAAAAAAGCTTTTCACATTTTTAGTCTAAAACGAAATTAAAAATTCTTTTGTTATTCAAACTACCTATGTTTTTCAAATCCTAACATTGTTCAGGGTGCTTAACCAGAATTAAAGAGAAATATTTTTTCCCGGAAGTGAATACATACATGAAAGATCGAAAAACCACTCCTATACTGAATTAATAAAAACGGATCTCGTAAATGTATTTAAAACAGTTCAGCTTATTCAAATTTCACGCGCTGGCGTGCGATACCTGTCGATGCATTAAAGTACGTGTTAAGCTGGATTATCTTTCTGATTGTGTCTGTCGACTTAAAACTTGAGTATGGCAAATGATAGAGTGAAGCATTGGCAATTCTCCTTAACAATAGCGGCACGTACAGCGACGTCTTGTTAATATTTATCAGCTTGAAAGGACCGCAGCAGCCAACCTACGGCCACAAAAACATAGCACGTGCTGGAACAAAGCCACTGCCAATCAATACACCAAGCGTTATCAAATTATTATCGAACGCTAAAATAATTGCTATATCAATTACAATTAATTTACTTGGGATATAATTTCGTCCTACAATTAGTGGGTAGCTAGCTACACCAAAATGTAACTTCAAATTTAACTTTATACGTCTTCCGCACTGAAAGTTTCTTTATTATATTAAGTACTTTCGTTTTAGTGGGTAGGTACACTAAACTCAAAACAAATAAAACAAAACCGGCCACTACTGTGAAGTTTCAGTTAAATCCAACCGAAGTCCGAGACCAAAGCTTTAAATCCAAGTTATAGCACGTGATTCCTGAGCACTAACTCGACGAGAATACTCGAAATGGTTCCACGTTTAGTACATTTATAATAAAAAGTCATTCTGCATGAAGAGTTATTTAGAAGAGTATCGATTTTGAGGAACTGTGAGTAGACAAGCTTATCTCCACTGAGGTTTACGTGAAGTAAGTTTCATTTGTCACGTATAACGGTCGCGGAGGGAATAAACTGCGACAAACGATGGTCTAGTCGTAAGTAAAGGCGTTTTGGACATTTATATACAACACTACTCAAATGAAAGTCATTGGACAGTGTGGTAACGACCGATGACGTATTCGACGCCAAAAAGTCTGCGGCGTACTCAATCCCGCGATCTCTATCATGAGTAATACGGGATAACACCCACGCCCGTGACGTACGTACTAACTTGGCGGTGCTTTAAGTAATCGCTGTACGTTTTTATAACTAAGCATTTTATGTGAGATCAATTTATATAAATCAGCATTGAGCTAGTGAATAGCATGCGTTATTGGCTATCCTTATAGCCGTTTAGTAGAATAATACATCAGCTCTGTGTAGTAATAGCTAACGTTTGTTATGAATAACAATACATTTTCGTGTCAATACTTTAGTGAAGAGCTATGAAGACAAAGAGTTTCAGTGAATGGCGATACTTGTTGGTAATCATTTTCAAAATCTATATGTATATAAACTGGGACCAAGGGTTGATGCGAAAGCGTATTACCGGGACCCTGGGTTCAAGGTAAGGAGGGAATGGGGTAGGTTATTTATTCAGTAAGAGTCCGACACTGTTCTCCACTCTGCCCATGGACGGGATTCGTCATTGGATGATTCTTACCTAACATAAAAAATTAAAATATGTATATAAAGAAAAACTGACTAACTGATTTATCAACACACAGGCGAAACTACTCTGATTAGTAGCGTGATGCACAAGGCTTTCCTTCTTGATATAGGAAAGCACTACAAAAAGACTTTTCAAAATCTGGCCCTAAGGGTCTAAACGGAGACTAAAGTTTGTAAGAAACCTACTTTCATGCCGGCAAATCTGCTGACTGAAGCTAATCTAACATATAAAAAGAAACGACTAGGCCGATTTTTATACTACCATATGAATTTGGTGTGACTGACAACAGTTCGAAGACTATTTTTACCTTCCTACCCCCAACCCTACATTTTCTTTAAAAAAATAATGTACGGCAACGTTTGCAGAATCAGCTAGCAGTAATAAAATATTGATGAAATAATTTAAATAATTAATCATACGTCCATTATATCAAAGGGATGCATTGCCTGAAAAGTATAAAAATACTTGTGAAGTGAACCCTGATTAAGTAGACTTGGGTTATCACAATGACACCCTAGCACTTCAAAAATACTTATTTATAAAATTGTATTAAACATTTATGCGCCAGAAACTCTGAACAAAGGCGGACTTAATACTTTTATTACTGAGAATTATAAACCATAATAACTGAAGTTATTTGTTTTATTTTTGAAACGTTTTATTTCAATAGCGTCTAAAAGTAAGCCAATAATATAAATAACTAAATGGTGCACGCGACTTCGTCCGATTTAGAGCATTTTTTTACGTCGAACCCTATTTTTTTTTTATTTATTTATTAATTATTTATTTATTCTTAGGAAAGCTTACAGACTAATGATAACAATAATAACTTAATATATTTCTAATTTGCTAACAACAAGCTTAAATAAAAGCAGGACTTTTTTGTTGGTAAAAATCATCGAATGTCATTTCCACGCCCTTATGTGGGGCGGGAGATGGTGTACGATTTTTACTGACTAAAAACCCACTCCTGTTCCTTTATTTTTACCTTCCTTATAGGAAACTTCCTTATAGGCTTCGACCCTGCCGGGCCCCTACGGCTTGGTGACAACTCCTAGAGGCGCATGAGACTTATACTATACGCGCCTTGGATGATTTGAGCCTGTTCCGGGCGGTTAACGGATGGCAAGCATTATTCGCCGGCCGCGAGGCCGCTTCTACGGCGGCCGAAAATCGGGATCACAATCCCGGCCTCCATCCAAATCCGGTGCAGGAACTTCCCGAACTGACGGTTAGTTCGGCAAGGTCAAAGTGGGTCATGCGAAAGGTGAAGACGACGTGAGGTCTTTCCAGCTACTCCTCAAAGAGCTCCTTTCTTTGAGGAGTGGCTGGAAAGACCTCATATCGAAGGCCTAAGTTATTTGTAACACAAGCTATCTACCAGTCAAAGACTTGTCAAAATCGGTCCAGCCGTTTTAGCCGGATCAATCAGACTACAAATCTCCCTGATGCTAAAACTTATCGGCATGTATACACATGAATGTATACACATTTATATGTTTATGTATTTGTCTAGTTTTAGTGTATAGTTTGTGTATGTTAAGACTCACGGTGGTCATTCATGGTTGTTCACCGAATCAGAAAACTTTCACTTCTTTATTTGCCAGCGAGCGATGGACCGCAGTATTCTGGCTATCAAAAGAGTCGACAGAGTTAAAATGAGCCACATGCACATTGACCGCTGGGCAAGTCTCCTCAAAACCTGAGGATAGACGACGCTTTCGAAGTCACCCTGATAAAAGACGGTGTGATGACCTAGACGGCTACTGCAAGGGCTGGTTCGAGGTGACTCGAGAAAAGAATGAATGGAAGGAGTTCGAGGAAGCCTTTGCCAAGCCATGGGAAAGTACCTACAGGCTAAATAAAAAATAACACATTAAACACATTGAAAATATCCAATGGCGTTAACGACATGATAAGCCTCAACTAGCGATACTCGATCGCGAACATAACGCGTGAATCAACACCACTGAGCTCGACTATTTTGGACGGAAGTGAATGACCTAACACGCGCGCCACCATTAACTACCTAGCATTAGATAGCTTCTACCGTAGCAATATGGACTATATAGGTAAAGTTACCCTAAGTAAGCTGATTCCTCCAATTCGGTGTAGTCATTATAAAAGACAAACAGAAAAATGGATACTTTTCGTCTCTTATTTAAATCGCGATAAGAAACGAAAAGGCCAACCACATTTTCCTCGCTCTAACGTTTCAGAATTTACACAGTTTTTAATTTACGGAAATGTTAATAATAACCTACAAACTCATTCCAGTTTCTTTTTATGGACGATTAAGTTAATAAAGAAACAGATGCGTGCTACACACGCATTATGGTAGATTTTCCCGGAATGAAACTAAATAACTTTCGTCGTATATTTTTGAAAGTATTTTTAATTAGGTAGGTTACCTTAATAATTTTCTACGAAAATATCTACTGAGTAAACGTTAGGTTAGGTTAGTAATACTATATAGCTGTAGGTGGTCAGTATTTAAGTAATTTTATGTTAATAATTTATTCATTAATATTTACATACACATAATAATTATCATTATTAGGTACATACTTTTACCACAACACCACACAGGACAAATATATGTCTTTGCTATTAAAATGTTGAGTCACTTTATCGCTGATTCATTTATCTTATTTATACGTAAAAATTAGGTAGTTAAAAGAAACAAAGAATTGAAAGAACGCGTCAAAACTTTGAATCTCATTTCTGTCATAAGTAGAACAATAAAAGTAGCAGTGCATTACGGGTCCTTGTAGCTGTGAATATCACTTGATTAGCTTTTTCTGCAGCGAAATGTCAATGTAAAAATATATATCCAGCTTTTGAAAGCAACCTTCTCGCTAAGGTTATCTGTATTAAATGTGAAAAGTTTCTAGTGAGTAAATCATATATATAAGAAGAGTGGAGTATGCGATCCGTTTTCATAATAATATTATTGATAAAAATGGGTAAAAGCTAATCCAGCTAAAAGAGGGTATTGAATCTCTTGACAATACAATAGGTGTGAATCTGCAGACGGCTAAACGTTAAAGTACGTTACGAATGACAGATATTTCAAAAGTGCGAGGTCTTAAAAGACATATTAAGATCCCGGAGGCGGCTTGTATCTGCCATCGCCCTGAATACTTGATGCAGGCTTTACGCGAGCACGTAACTTCACTTTTACAGTCGCCTACAGTACCCTTTTTATAGAACTACGGTCTACTATTTGATGAAAAGACACTTAGAGACTTTTCCTTGACTATGAAAGAAAACTGGGATGAAAATATTACTTTAGAAAATAATATTAGACCTGGCACTTACTGCACACATAATTTAGAGTTAGGCCGCTCATTTAGCCTTATTCTCAGAGTTTTATTCGTTTTGCTCGGTAAAGCGAGCGTATGATATACAGCGTCACATAAACTTTCATAATTTCGCCGTACACGTAAGAACGGGGGCATCATAGATTTATAACGATAGTTATTTTCCTCCTTCTTGGCGATCCATCAATGCTGCCGCTTATTACTTTATCATTTTATCATATTCTTAATCTTCATTTTTCAAACTTCCGGATAGTTTGCTCATGTCTTCATTAAACTTATTTTGACGAAGATAAAGAAATATTTCTTGAAAAAAAAAAATGTTTTTTGTTAATACGTCAGTTTTATGCAAGATTCTAGCAAATCATAAGTTAAACCGATTTGAAAATACAAATAGAATTTTAAATAAACTTTATTACGCTACTAGCTGTGCCCGCGACTTCGTCCGCGTGGAATAGTTATTTTGGGCATCATATTTATTTTTGAAAACAACCTCAGCTTTATAAATTATAGCTGTTACCCACGACTTTGCCCGTATCAATTTCTTATTAGTAATTAAGTAATAAGTTATTAATTTAGACAATTTAGTTTTTAAAAGAACATAATTTTTAAAAGAACATAATTATCTAAAAGTACTTCATAGGGCTACACCACCCACTTGGGCACGCCATAATCTCGGTGGTAAGTACCCTCTTTGAGGCGTGGTTGGATAGACATTACGCAGGACATGACGCAGGTTCTCATTGGACATGGGAAGTTCAGGAGATTCCTGCACCGGATTCGTGCGGAAGAGACGCCCGGGTGTCGCTACTGTGTGGCCAGCATGGAGGACACGGTGGAGCACACGGTGGAGGTGTGCCCCGCTTGAGAAGAGCATCGCTGTATCCTCGTGGGGGTGATCGGCGGCGGCGACCTCTCGCGCCGGGCCTTGGTTCAGACCATGGTCCGCAGCGAAGAAGAACGGCAAGCGGTCGCCTCCTTCTGCGAAGCAGTAATGCTCGTAAAGGAGGAGGCCGACTGCATAAGGCAAGGGCAAAAGCGCCCTCGCCGTAGCCGTCGTCGCCGCGATCCCGCCGATATCCGGCCACCGTAGACGCTGGCTTGCGGACGGTGAGCAATGGGTAGCTCGCCGTCCGGTTGTCTGGTAACAGTCCAGATCAAGACCAAGTCGTCGACGGCCTGCACTGCTCTCGCGCGCCTCAAGTTGTTGTCAGCAAACTGTGGGGCTCTTCAGGGTCGAAGCCTCCTGCAGCCGAGGGTTGGTGCGAAAGCGTTATACCGGGGCTCTGGGAATAAGGCAAAGGAGGAACGGGGTAGGTTGTTTAGTCAGTAAGAGTCTGGTCCCGCTCCGCCCAAGAGCGGGAATCGTCATTGGATGATTTTTACCTACCATAAAAAAAAACCCCTCCGCGCCGCCCGCAAGTAACCCCTCTCCTCGCCCGCCGGCCAGGCGCAGCGTCGTATTTTGCTCATTATGCGGCGCGTGTGAATCTTATATCGGAGTTATTTTAAAATCGTAATATCTTTTAAGATGTTCATTGAAAATAAGTGATGTCAAACACAATTTTGTTCACAATTACATACTCTTAATCAACAACACATTTATTTGGATAAAGATTAATATTATTATGTTGATACAACTCATTGGTTGCATGCATTAATTTCGGCCAAATTTGATTCCCATAAAAACGGTTCTAGTGAGTTAATCTTAAAAGATAGACATATAATGTCGCGGACTTTTTTTTAGATCATTTTAAGAGGAATAATTCTTTCGTACATATATTTTTGGTATCTTCTACCGTTTTCACAGCGCACGCAACGGAAGCCCTCAAAAATGAATATTTTCTCCCGTTTTTTCCACATTTTCCGTTGTTTCTTCGCTCCTATAAGTCACAGCGTGATGTTATATAGCCTAAAGCCTTCCTCGATAAATGATCTATTCAACACAAAAAGAATTTTTCAATTCGAACCAGTAGTTCCTGAGATTAGCGCGTTCAAACAAACAAACAAACAAACAAACAAACAAACAAACAAACAAACTCTTCAGCTTTATAATATTAGTATAGATTAATTTAGAATAAACATTGCAAGGTCCGCGACTTGTGTTTCCTAGAAGTTGACGTCAAATGAGGCAACATACACACAACTACAACATACACCCACTGCTAGGTGAATGAAGCAACTAGTTGTGTTCGTGAAGGACGTAGATAAAACGCAGAGCATCCTAACAAAGTACTGCTAGGGCGAAAAATAGTTTCACCCGGAGTTAAATTAGTATCTCTGTATACTCGTATAGCCACATAATCTCGTACAAGTTGTGAATTTGTATATGAATTGCTTAATTTAGTATGACTTAAGTACATCTTCATTTATTTTACATAGAGCTACTATTTTGTACAATCTAACTTAATCTTATTTTAACCAAAATAAGATTAGGTTGTAGTAGGAAATTTAAAAAGAAAACTTGGAATAAACCGCTTTCGATATAAATTGAAAGCGGTTTATTCCAAGTTATCTATATGACTACTATGACTATAAAGTCATAGTAGTCATATCATAGTAATTTATTGGAAAGGGATTCTTACAAGTTATAAATGTTAGATTATAGTCAACAAAAAATTACAAATAAGTTGAGTCTGGTATCAAATTATATACAAGTATGTCCTAAGTGTTGTACAGGAACGAAGTGGATCGTTTACTCCGTAAGAGTCTGACAAGGTCAAGTGATTCGTCATTAGATGATTTTTTACCACCATAAAAAAGCGTTGTACAGATGTTTCTTTCCTATACATCGTTTAAGGGTTATTCAAATAAGTTACATTACAATATCAAATAATGAAAATGACAAATATATAAAAAAAATACAAGACAGCAAATAAATAGAAGTCTAATCATAATTTAAAATAACTCGAATGAAAAGTAACATTAATTTTCAGTCCAAATTAATATTCACTTCAAAATAAATTAAATTGAATCTTAAATTTGCTTAAATTACTAAAAATAAACATGGTAAATATTTTATGGCTCACCTCAAGGAGATGAGCATCACCTATAATACCAGAGCTTAGCTATATTTAATATACTGTGAGAGTAAAAGATTAAAGAGCCTTATCGAGTACCTAATCTTCTCACAACAATGTTTTATTAAATTATCTCCGCGAATTTTACCGTTAATATAATTTTCACATTGAATTTTTCTTCGTTTAATTAAAAACAAGGCCTTTTTATTGTTTTTCTTTGACTTCAAATATGTTTTTTTGCAAAAAAGAAAAGTCTAGTAATGATTTTATTTTCTGTTTACAAAAGAAAAACATGTCTATACTGTTGCTTGACATCCCACGCACATTATACAAGTCCGAAGCTACAACGACGAGAAATTAGATTATCCGGATTCTTAATACCGACTCCCGACAAGCGATAAATATTGACAAAGCCATGTTATTTATAAATATCTATTATAACATATGATCATTGACGTATACATTATGTATCAGTTATATATAATAACAAAACTTGTTCCAATAGTTTTTGCGTTACAGGCTGCCCATGTTCATTATTTATACATGTTTTTTTTTTCGGGCGAAGTTCGTTACCGCGACTTACGGTAAGTGTGATTCGTGCGTTATACCATTTCTTTCTCGTAGTGAACATTTGTATGAGAAGTCCCCTGACCGCAATCGCTTTTTTTTACTTTTGTTACTGCTCTTCTGATTGAGAACTATCAGTTAAGGTACCTTTATAACTTTTCCTGAACAAGACACCACCTGCTGGGTTAATTGGGGGCCAGTGTGTCATGTACTATTTTATTTGTCATTTGAACAATTACTGATTCGCCAGAATATTTGAGTGCTTGATTTTTCTATATAGATATCTCATTAAATTCTCAGATTTCATTGCATCTTCTTAATTTCTTGTCAATCGAGAATTATGCTATTGGTTGAAAACAAGGTGACCAATAAACTTCTGCTTAGAAAAATGTAATAAATTGCCTTAATATTAAACTGGTATATGTCAGTGGGGTCTCCCACGTGATGGTAAAATTTTACTCCAAGGGTACATATTACTGGAAAACCGTATTTTATGCTACTCCAGGATATGGTCTACACATATGCTAAATTTCGTCCAAATCCGTTCAGCCGGTAAAGCGCGAATGAATAACAAACATAAACACACGCATATCGTTGAGCCTCAATGATAATATTATTGTTTAGTAAAGACGAATAATAAGACAAAAATACCTTTAACAAAAGATTTGATAACCGTAAATTGCTATTTCATGTGAACGGTACCGATAGCTGCTTACGGATGCACAAGACGTCGCCGCCGCCTCCCACAAAGTGAATAGATAGAGGCTAAGGATAGAGGTGTATAGAGGGCGCGCGCAATCGAGCCACGGGCCTCACTTTCCCCGGCGTAGCTAAAAATAGACGCTCGCGATAGAGTGGCCTGCCGTCACAGTCTGTGTAAGCAACCAGTTTAGTCGCAGAGTTTGGGAATATCGTACGGTTAACTAACCGAAACTTACAACCTCCCGGGAAAGAGCAAAGAGCTTTACTTAATGCAACCAAATGGATGAGAATATTATATTTTTTTGATGTATCGTACCGCTAACTCGTTTGCTGACTTTTCAAGTTTATTTTATCAAGTAATATATATTTCGCTACGTCTTATAGGTCTACAAAGTGCGTCACAAAAAGGCTGCCTATCTAAATATCATATTATTATTTTGTCCTACGCCAATAAAAAGTTAGAAAAACGTCACGGAAACTTAATTTAACTTTGCAGGTCAAATAACATCAAAATTTTATTAGACTTTTGTATGTATGTAAGATCTTAGTGGAATTTTACTGTGGAAAATAAAATGTTCAGTTTAATCCCTTGCAAGCGCCGCGTAGCCATGTATGTGACCTACCGCGCTTCTTAGACCATCAGACTTATAAGAATTTATTACATACGTGTGGGTTTACGTGCGATGTTTTTCTTCCCTCGTTAAAAGGTGAAATAAGTCCAGACCCTATTTATAGAATGTATTTCAGTTTAACAACACAATTTACAATTCTGTTAAAAATCCACGTTAGCGCTACTAAATCTTCGTAACATCTTCATTCATTACAGAGTTGGCCCAATTAATCTGTATCTCAGAATGATTTCAATATTTGTATTAGCTTTGATATTAAGGTAATTATAAATTAATATAATTTTGTCTGTCTGTATGAACGTTATAAACTCAATGAAGTTGGTTAAATACTAGGTACTCAACGGATTGTCATGCAGTTTCCATTAATTGCAGAATGATTTTTGTAACAGGCGGAGAGCCGCGAATTTCATCTGGGCAGGTTGCGAGTATTTTTATATTGCGAATAACTCCGAACAATTGTAGTGAACATCGACAGAAGCAAACAAAACTCTTTCGATAGGAGTCTATCTACCAAAACCATATCTGGAGATGTTTTTTTTTTTTTTTTGATAAAAATTAATCCATAACGAATCCCGCCCTTGAGCAGAGCGAGAAACAATGTCGGACTTTTACTGACTACACAGCCAACCCCATTGTGTCATAAATATTTGTTTTAACCATGTCTATATTTCCCATTCATGGACAGTAAGTAGATATTACTTATTGTAATACCTATGCCCATTCCCAAAGCGATGATACGTAAACATTACATTTTCCATGAGAACAACACAATATCCTGTGTACTCTGTTAACACAGCTCATTAAACCCTTTCCAAGAGACGGACTAGGGAGCATAATTTACGAAAGAACAAAGAACCCAAAGTCAAAAGTGACTAGGTTTACAACAGAGGTCAGAGTTCAATGCCCTCGCTCAAGTAATGACTATTAACATTTAAACCATTATATTATAGATACAATTTTTGTCATAAACGCACGAAACTAAAACGAAATGAAACTCGACAGATACCTAATAGCCTTGTAGCATGTTCAATTATTAATGAACACTATTTATTCTCACACAATAAGCAATTTGCCGTATCATAAACTGTTTGAAAACTTGTGCTATGAAAATAGAATACCTGGTCTACATGTAAAAAGTGTGATGATCCTTGGAGCACAAAATATCTTTGGCAGACGTTTTTTGACAAATATTACTAAGTATAGCAAATGATGTATCTATAAGATATTGTATAAATACTAAAGATCAACAAAGATTTATTGTCATTAGACCATTCTTTCTGCTGATGTTCTGTGTCAATTTTGATATGACCAGTATAAAATACCTGGTCTAAATGTAAAAAGTGTGATAATCCTTGGAGCACAAAATATGTCTGGCAGACGTTTTTTGACAAACATTACTAAGTATAGCAAATGGTGTGTCTATAAGAGATTGTATAAATACTAAAGACCGACAAAGATTTATTGTCATTAGACCATTCTTTCTGCTGATGTTCTGTGTCAATTTTGATATGACCAGTATAGAATACCTGGTCTAAATGTAAAAAGTGTGATGATCCTTGGAGCACAAAATATGTCTGGCAGACGTTTTTTGACCAACATTATTAAGCATCTGATGATCATAGCAAATGATGTATCTATAAGAGATTGTATAAAAACTAGAGGCCAACAAAATATTACTTAGTATCATCAGACCATTCTTTCTGCTGATGTTCTGTGCCAATTTTCATATAACCAGTATATAGCTACAAAAATACATGTTGTTTCCAGAATGTCCTCCAGCCGCGGACGGCATGGAACGGTTCGCGTGCCCCACGCCGGACCGCCAGGGCCGCTACCGCTGCATCGACGACCACGTGCTCTGCGACGGCTTCATCGACTGTCCCAGCGGCGAGGACGAAGATCGACAGGCCTGCATGTTCTACAAAACGGTGATTCTATACTTACTTACATATGCTCTTTTCATTACTTACTTTTTTTTATGGTAGGTAAAAATCATCGAATGACGAATCCTACTCTTGGGCGGAGCGGGAAACAGTGTCAGACTCTTACTGACTAAAGAACCTACCCCGTGCTTTCCTTGCCTTATTCCCAGAGCCCCGGTGTGCTTTCGCACCAAACCCCAGCTCCGGGAGGCTTCGACCCTGTAGGGCCCCTACGGTCATTACTTACTTGGCTTAAACTCTTGATCCCCAAGCGAACTATCTAGGTATCTGTTATGACTATAATTACGGTATTCGAAAAGTTAAGTTCCTGTGTCCTCTTGATGGGATATAGGCCGTCCACAGTGAGACGCCATCCCATTCGGTTTGGTTCTTTGTGCTTCATTTCGCTCCAGATCTTTCTTATGTTCTCCACCTCTGGGATGATCGTTCGTCGCCAAGTCTGCTTCCCTAAGCAGACTGGCCATGATAATTCCTTGATTTCATCATGGGCGTCTCATCATTATATTATCTAGTGTGAGAAAGACACGTAACTATACAAGCCATATAGCAGTCTTTATCAGAATACCTTTGTGATTATTTTAAAACTTCGCGTCGTGATAGGACTATCACTCCTAAGCCTGAAATACCTTAGCGAATTAAATAGAGGCAGTGAGATCTCATAATCTGGCGACGGAGTGGAAATCATAGTGACTGCACAGACACACACTATAAATGGCGCAACGGTTCATAGTCTTTACGGTATCTTAAAGTGTTGTGAAAGCATGACTAGTAACTGATAGGGTTTTGTCACTTATGTCTATCGCCGGATAATTTCGAATACCGTAAGGTTACTCCAATAAGACTCGGGTACATTGAAACACAGTTTTAAATACCGTACCAGTGGATTCGTATGTAAAAAACCTACGTCAATTTTTTTTTTTTTTTGTTGGTACGTGATCGAATTTGGATGAAATTTAGTGAATTCTATCTAAATCTATTTATCCCTATTTATATAAAAGGGGAAACTGACGGACTGAAATATCACACAGCTGAAAAAACTGAAACTAGGAGCGTAAAATTGTGCACAAGTTTTCATTTTATGACGTAGTCGGGCTCTAAGAGAGGATTTTCCAAACTTCACCCTTAGGATGAATCGTGGGCTCAAAGTTTATGTAGGTAGAGAAACCTACTTTTACACAGGCGAAACCGCTGGTAGAAGCTAGTATTATAATATACTTATTGGAGTTTAGACTCTCGCAAGATAAATTACAATCATGCGGTATTTGCAAATAACCGGTGACAAATCTATTTGCATTTATAGCATGTGTCGAGTGTAGCTTAGCAGCCCCTCTGTCAGTAGTACGACATATCACCTAAGCATCGAATCGTTCACCCTGAGCTGTATGTTATATGTGAAACATGGAAGCCACAGCCTAAGGTCTCGGAAGTAATTCCCATATTAGGATAAATAATTAATTTGAGAGCCCACCGTTAGTGTCCCGATCAGGATAAATTAGTGTCTGGGTAAATAAATGGGCACGTAGTTTGTGTAAGTAATAGCACCCAAGATGGAGTTCAGGTGTGAAGCGATGAGTGTTGAACATTGTTCACGTATAGATGTGGTAGTTGTGTGGGAGTGGTACTGTAACACCTGGTTTGTCCACAGACGAAGGCCCATCTGGACGTGCTGGCCGACGCGCTGCTGCGGTGGGCGCGCGGCCGCTAAGCACGCCCCTCCCCCCGGACCCTGACCCCTAGTGCTCTAATACTCCGCCAGTGCTACACGGACCTCATGTAAAATATACGATCGATTGGCCCCCGTGCTTATATGCGATCAGTGAAAGCTGCGAACTCCCAGGAATAGTATTCGGGCGCAACCAGTCATAACTCGTACATGCGTTGAACGTAATGAAACATATCAAGTAGTGGTGCAGCCTATGCCAAAACATGACCACTTAAAGTGTAGTGTAAGGTTTCCGACTGCGACAATCGAGACAACAGACAGGCCGCTAGCAGCGAACGAAGGAAGCAGTGATACGATCTGGTTTCGTCCCAATTAAACTTCTCCGCAGCTAATTTATTTTCCATGTATTTCATACCTTCTAGCACTTATTAAACTAAAATGTGAGACTGGTAGTCAACATTGTTAGACAGTAGAACATATACATAAATATTTTAGAATAGTTCTTCATTTGGCAAAACGCAAATGTTTGTCGATTTGTTAACATATTTATTCACTTTATGTACTTACTCTACATTAAGTTATGACATTCCTTATTATAATGAGGGTTGTAAAGTAAATAAGAGAAATTTAAAATATGTTGTATATAGATAGATACCTAATGAATTATTTTGTATTTATTTAATTAGTCGGCCTATAACTTGCGATCGGCGACTGCTCCGGCGAGTCCACTAGTACTTGGTGATCAGCCGTCGTTGGCACTATTGTCTCTTACTTTTCCTGATTTGTCAATAACTATTATTTTCAAAAGACAATTTTTAAGACATGAGAGCATTATGTATTTTAACATAAATTAATCTCGACTAGAGGCAGCTATATTGTGTACTGTAATAAAAATTAAATATCCATAATTATAATTAACATTTTTTCCTTATTTGATAGATTTGTATAGTCATTAATTTATAAATGAGTTATTGATATGTTCAATACGGCTAGAATAAAGTTAGTATTTTGACTGAAAAATTAATTGTTATTGTCCTTTGCCGATCAAGTCTGGGGAGCTTCACAAACGGAATATTTTCTAGTCATTGATCAATTCCTAATTTGTTAACTATGTTATACAATTTATTTGATAGATACTTAGACATTAATGTAATTTTTAATCAGTAATATTATTAGTTTTAATTCAGAAATACATAATATGTTGTACAGCAATGAAATGAGGCCAAATGCCTGTATTGAAAGTCATGAATTCATTGACATAAATCTTTATTAGCTCTTTTTAGTTTGTTTTGTGAAACACACAAGTAATAAGAGCTTTCTATTATGATTAATCTTGTACAATGTTTTCTGCCGCTGAACTAATAATTCCGATCAAACCACTCGACTGATGGCCACACAATAAGGTCGCCGTAACGTCTAGCACGTACCGCGAGTCACTGTCTCAACTCAACTAGCTATATGTAAGTTTATTTCATCGAACAAGCCATTATCTAATTAGTTGACTATTTCAGACGAAAAATATATAACTAAATGTTCACATCCACTGATAATATAATTATCTAGCTATAAGAAAATGTAACTCAATAATAAAGGTGACTCTACTCACGTAGGTGGCTCTATTATTGAGTTAGGTATTATTTAGATTCTAAAATTAAAAAAGATGTAACGTAGATTTAATTAAATAAAAAACATTATTATAATAATAAATTTACTCTGTAAGAATATTTAATATGTGTATGAAGTAGCACATAGAGATCCGTCTACGTCGTTTGGTAGTAAGTAGTGAATATTGCACCAATTACAGTCGATATATTAATTTGTAGCACCTCATACTCTGTGTGTAGTTAGTTACTAGAATAATCAGTTTTGTCGCAAGTATTAAATTAAGATTAATTAATCTTTATTGCATTGTATTTCTAAGCAAAATGTAGAATAGAGAAATTATTAAACTTATATTTATTAAATTAATAAAAAGTGGATGTGAACGAGCCCAAGAGATAAGTCGTTTATGAGAATTAGGAGGCACATCGAAGCAGTTTTCTTTAGTCTATAAATCAATTCCACAAAAAGAAAATAGTTCAGTAAAAGCCTAAATTTGAATAAACACCGCTATAGTCTGTTAGAACACTAGTTCTTGAGCCAACAGACTCAGCGGTATTTATATTAACAAAGCAACATTGCAAAAACTGTTCGAGAATTTGAATTTTTTCTAGTATAGATAATACATGCTTTGATGTTAATCTCATTTAAGACTTATCGTGTTCCACATAATATAATTTGATATTAAATTCAATATCGAATCAACGATTTACTTTATTTAACGCTTAACAAATAGAACGTAATATGTGACCATTATTATATTTTATGTTTCTGGCAACATTGACGTAAAATAGTTGGAGGTTACATTGTAATGTAATCTATTCCTTTTACATTGTCATGTCCATGCCATAGATCGGGTGTACCCGGTCCAGGCCGTGACTAGGAAAGTCAATAATTTTAACTTTATCAAGAATAACTAGAGAAAAGGGCCTGTTCATGTAATAAAACTTAACAAATACCTTCTCGTTCTAAAAGGATATTTTGTTATTAAGTATATTTTAAGCTTACAAAGTTATAATTAACATTCTAATGTATTTTGAAATTAACATTTTATTATTACTCACCAACTTGGAAATTCTCTGTTATTATGATAATTGTTATGTCAATGAATTCCGAGATGATATTACAATTGTATTTAAGCAGCATATCATAAGTTACCCACCGATGGTTACTGAGCACGGTCTGCGAACACGTATTCGTAACTATTATCGAATTATACTTAATCTTTACATAGTTTTATTATACCCCAAGCTACTCGGCATTAACTGAATTATAATTTTACTTTAATTTTTGAAAAATCATATTTTATCATTTCATTGAATCATGTTTAATTAGAACGGAAAATAATTATCTTTAAAAATTAATCTAATTGCACTAAAATTTGCCTGTTTCGTATGTGCACAGCAATTTATTGTGATATTTTAAATACTTATAGGTTAAGATGCAAATCAAGATCTCGGGAATAGACTATGTACCTATCAATGTGATTAATATTAATTTAAAAAATGTACTAATTACTATGTACGTATGATACTTATGTCAGAGTTATGTTAGTCTGTATTAAATACAGGCGCGTCATGGTTAGATACTGTTTAGGCTTCGCACATTCTATCAATACCTTATTTATTGTATGTCGTTTGCAATTAATCAAACCTAGTGTTGTTCCCAAAATGGTTCTTTTTTTAGTTCATATGGCCCCATTACTTTAGAAACATTTTGCAAATTTGGTCAATTTTATGAATATATACCTGTATGTGTATGTAGAATAATAAAGATGCTAATCGTTGTCCAGTCCACTGTCTGTATAGTGAGTCGGCCGGGCGCCTGGTCTAGCGTAGCGTGCAGCGTGCTAGCGTGTAGCACGGCGGGTCGGCCCGCTTCTCGCTGTCACTGTGACCACTCATGTGTCTTCGCCATTACTTCGACGCACCCCTCACTACCTATTTATTGTATTTATATCTAGTGATTGTTCCAATATATGTAAGCACGTAATATGAGCACAACTTGTCAAATAAATATACTAAACGCCTACTTATATCTAACATTTACAAATCGTTTCTAGACACTTTTATACGACTCGCAGTATCCTGCGACTGAAAACCGTACTTCTACGACTCTTTTGGAAAGGAAAGAAGGATGCTCATTAAATCTTCCGAACTCAGTTCAAATTAGATATTATTGTAATATCTATTTCTCATAACGTACTTATATCTACCTAAAATATCTCTACAACTCAAATGGGGAAAAGTACTTCGACGATATTTACTGTTGGAGAACAATATTTTTAGATGTCACACTTGTAGTGGATAAATATTACACTAAAAACTCTTTATTTGGTCAATTAAATACTCGTATTTCACGTAAAACATTTTCATAGAAATTTTGCTGCGTTAACCTTCGTCTATGCCACAAGGCGAATCAAACCATAATTTTATTAGCCGTTCTTCTTGAGGAAAATTTTATTTAAAAATGCAACTATTTTTGTAGATACATATTTGATTGATTACCACTAGATAGAGATTAACATATGTATATTTTCTCATAGTGTTGTGTTTGCCAAAAGACAAACGATTAACTATCTCTGACCGCACAAACTGAACCCTTGACTCACAATATACCGGAGACTGCAACACACTGTCGGACTCTGTCACCACAACTGACGGCCGAGAGGCAGAGAACGCTCGAGCTCACTCAGGCAGGCCGCACAGGTCGCTGTCATCGCATAGCTTCTATGAAAAATGGAATAGCCTCCGAGAGAATCTCTAACGTAGCGAGCAACAGAACGATTTGCCTCAACGACTTCACATTCCAGAGAGGTTATGCTTCATAATCTTGATGATCTATCCATCTTCGTTCTCTCTGAGAATATTCCCACTTTTTCAACCGTGTCATGGAGTTGCCTAGACATTTCGCAGGACATGTAAGCAACTCATATGGCGATAATCTTATAACGACTACGCTATTTTGTAGGCGTAATATACTTTTGGACTATTTATTATGTATTGTTAATTACTATGTATGTTGTATTAAGAAAAAAATTGAAAAACAAAAATAAATGTTAATAAATGCCTCAGCCAGATAAGATGAATGTTTTATTTTAATGTAAATTATTCGATCTGTTTTTAAGAAATAGTTTTTTAAGTAAAAAGAAGTATAAAATACTTTCCTACTTTATGTAAATTGACTCACCGACTTGGTACATATAATTCTTTTTAACTGAAAGAAAGTTACAGTGTCGTCGAGCGTCATACATCTAAAGCAATATGCAACAAAATCAAAGCAAGACTAAGCAAAAATAATAATGCAACCACCCTCTACGGCTGCGTAGGCTTGCACGTATCGAGATCTACGATACACTCTCTCAACTGGTGTGTAGCAATCACCCTCTACGGCTCCGAAGGCTTGCACGTAGCAAGGTCTACGATACACTCTCTAATTGGTGTGTAGCAACCACCCTCTACGGCTCCGAAGGCTTGCACGTGGCAAGGTCTACGATACACTCTCACAACTGGTGTGTAGCAATCACCCTCTACGGCTACGTAGGCTTGCACGTAGCAAGGTCCGTAGACCTTGCTATTGTATTACGATACACTCTCTCTCGTAGGCTTGCACGTAGCAAGGTCTACGATACACTCTCACAACTGGTGTGTAGCAATCACCCTCTACGGCTACGTAGGCTTACACGTAGCAAGGTCCGTAGACCTTGCTATTGTATTACGATACACTCTCTCTCGTAGGCTTGCACGTAGCAAGGTCTACGATACACTCTCTGAGCCGATGTGTAGCAACCACCCTCTACGGCTCCGTACGCTTGCACCAGGGGTGGATCCAGCTTTGGCGCCAGGAAGGGGTAACTTAGTCGTGGTCAAGTCAAGAACTTATAATTTAATTTTGATAACAATAGATGCAAATAAAAAGTAGGTACTTTATTAATGTCCGTAAGTACTGTACTTAAAAATAATTACTCTTTAAAACACTTGTACTGGTACACTTGAAAAACTTAACACATAATAACTTATACATACACTACATAATGCCATCTTCTCTTGAAGACATCCAGAGAAGCACTAACGCACAGAATGAGGCAGCCTATCTATATTCCAATAATATAAAGGGAGAAATTGACTGATTGACATATCAACGCACAGCCGAAAACTATAGGGCGTGAAATTTTGCACAAGGCTTCCTTTTATGATGTATTGTAGGCGAACACTAAGAAAGGGTTTTTCAAAATTCAGCTCCTAAAGGGATGTAATGGGGGTTTAAACTTTGTATGTAGAACCCTACTTTCACGCTAGTATTCCATAACCGTGGTGAATGATTTGTCACAACAGCTAGAGGCGAAAATTATTTTTGCCCGGAGTGGCTAAATTGCTAGATCGGGCCCAGGACATACTGGGCTCGATCTAGCAATTTAGCCACTCCGGGCAAAAATAATTTTCGCCCCTCTTTACTATGCGTTCCAAATGAGAATAGGATCGATTACCGTGTTGCGATGTCACTATTTACTGTCAAATCGAGGCAAGATATTTTTTAAATTCATTTTATTTACGAAAAATTTAATTTATTTAGGAAGTGTAAACGAAAAAAGTTTAATCAGAATCTAATTTTTCGATTTTACTCATCTCAGAGTTCTTCAATTTTTCAAAAATATCTTCGATTTGACGGTACGGCGGACGTCACATCCTGGTTATCGATCCTATTCTTATTTGGAACGTATAGTACCACCTGTTCCACACGGGTTCTGTAGGGCCGGTGTCGACCGCACCAGTCCAACAGAACCCGTGTGAAACTCTACGACTCCATAGGCTTGCACGCAGCAAGGTCTACGATACACTCTCTCAACTGGTGTGTAGCAACCACCCCCTACGGCTCCGTAGGCTTGCACGTATCGAGGCCTACGATACACTCTCTCAACTGGTGTGTAGCAACCATCCCCTACGGCTCCGTAGGCTTGCACGTATCGAGGTCTACGAAACACTCTCTTAACTGATGTTCAACCCGCATACAACACAATGTAAGATACACCGCCTACGTATCGTTTTTGGGTGAAAAATTAGACTCCTCGCGCTCTAGCACGAAGCGGGAGGGCATGTCAGATTTTTACTGACTAAAACAAACTTCGAAGTTCTTTCTTTGCCTTTTTTGCCAGGGTTTTCCTTTCAAAAGCGAACCCAAGGCACCAATACACTTTGACCTTACTAGGCCCCTACGATTTTGCTGACATCTCATTGATTCGCATGTGGAAATAACATACGCGTCTCAGACGACTAAGGCGCTTACCGGACGGGTGAAAAGCGAATTACACATTGCTCACCGTCCGCCCATGCCTACGATGGCTGGATGTCAGCATCGGGATCCCGGTGGCTGAAAAGTGAGGAAATTAATTCCGTCACGCATGCAAGCGCCTAATTCGCTAGCATAACTGCTTCACAGAAAGAGACAGCTTGCAAATGCAGGGCACGCCGTAATCATGATGGTAAGTTCCCTCTTTGAGGAGTGGCTGGAAAGACATCTCAGCGTCACACAGGACAGAGAACCTGCGTTATGCTGAGATACTATGACCGGACATAGTACCTTCCTGGTGAACACAGTGGAGCATATAGCTCCAGTGTGCCTCGCTTAGGTGGAGCACCGCTGTGACCTTAGGGAGACCTTCGGGGGCAGCCCCGGGCCCCGATACAGGCCACTGTCCGGAGCGAGCAGGAATGGCAGTCGGACGGCTTCTTCTGCAAAGCAATAATGCTAGCGAAGGAGACAGTCGCATAGAGAACGACCCAAGCCTCCGGAGCCCCAACCCCGATTTCCAGCCAATGTAGGTAGGTGTAGGCTTGTGGAAGATGAGTAATGGGTAGCTTGCGGACCGGTCAAAAAAATATAATTATAAAGCGATTGTTAAAGTAACGAAATATCAGTTAATCTCCCTAATATTAAGTAATTTCATTAATTATAATATAGCAACACTGCTTTTCCGTATTGCCAATATTCCGTGCGCAGGGAATTCTGTCGTGATTTCGGGAAACGCAGTTTATATGAGCGCGTGTGTGTTAGTGAGCTGGCAACGTAGCATCGCGATCACGAGTCTCATTTATGAATGACGTCGTTAAAGAGTGTGTGTGTGTCATTATGCGAGTTTGGTTTTAAACCGAATTAAATTGTGCACTTACATCGTTTGAAAACACAAGAGTTTTTTATCTTATCAAAAGAATTTTTCATTACTCATACTCTGAAAGTAGGTGTAAAGTTGTCTGCGGAGAGGGCTGGAAGAAGTACTTTTACTCCCTAGGGAGTTTTACTTTTCAACTGACAGCTGTCTAAATATTAAAAAAAAACTAGTTCTATATTGTCATTTCAATTTAACCGTGACCCGAATTTCTATACTGTCAGTACAATTGAAATAACATAGAGATAGGAATAATTTAAGAATACTTTTTTTTAAATGACTTTATTTTAATTTACTTTCAACTATTTCATTAAAACTAATAGTATATTTGAGAAAAATGTTGACCTGACCCATTTTTACAACGATAAAATGAAAAATATTGACTGAAAAGCTAGCCGACCACTGAAAAAAAAAAAATGGCGGGTAAATGGTAGTCTCTCTATAATCTGTGGCCGATTTGGTCTTTCTTGATTTTTTTTTTCGAGTTGTAGAGTTTTCTTTACTTACATTTTGCTAAATCTCTGTTATTTATAAGAAATTTGTATTAACACGATAAGTTCATCAGCTTCAGTTATAAATTTAACGCAAGATTCTTAAGAGGAGAAAACCGCTTACTGCCTAAATCAAAAGAAATATACCTACCTAAAAGCATACGAAGACCTTTGACGACGACTCAGGTTTTTATAATTTTTGTTTTCCTCGTATTCGTAATGAAAAGCACAGTGTTTACCTCGGGTTCAAGAGTTATTTAGTCCCTCCAACTATTAGCGACCTCGCATTCGCTCGGTCGCCAAGAAATTTCTCGGGACTAAATAACTAACTTTCATACCTCGTATAACAATGTACTATTCATCCCTCGTATATTGTTATACAATGTACTATTTATAACTTATATAGATAATAACCTAGGTATTGTACTTTTGGTCAGACGGATCAAGTAGCACTAAACCCGTTAAATAGATCAATATAAGTTTATCACACATTTAAAAAAAACCGGCCAAGTGCGAGTCGGGCTCGCGCACAAAGGGTTCCGTAGCAGCAAATATAATAAACTTATTATGTCAATTTATACACCTGGTGAATGGAGCCTAAACTCTCCCGATATTTTGCCTTGTACTTATAGGTTCAGCCATCGTTTTCAGTGTAAGCACAATAACTTAACCAAAATTACAGTTAAATCAACCTATCTCAAAAACTATAAGAGATACTTTGATCAAACCAAAAATCGTTGAAAGAGTTAATTAGCATGCATCACCTTCATTTTTTTTAGAATTTTATACCCCGTAGTTATAAAAATAGAGGGGGGGGGACATACTTTTTACGACTTTGAGAGCTGATATCTCAAAAACCGTTCACTTTAAGAAAAATGTTTTTTAGAAAACTTTATATCATTTTAAAAGACCTTTCCATTGATACCCCACACGGGTATGTACATCGAAAAAAAAAATTTCATCCCTCAGTTACATGTATGGGGGGCCCCACCCCCAATTCTTTTTTTTACTATTTAGTGTCATAATTTTGTAGCGGTTCATACAACACATATTCCCATCAAATTTCATCACTGTAGTACTTATAGTTTCCGAGTAAATCGGCTGTGACAGACGGACAGACGGACAGACGGACATGACGAAACTATAAGGGTTCCGTTTTTGCCATTTTGGCTACGGAACCCTAAAAATCTCGGTAGCTAGCTTAGCTCGGTAGTTAGCTCGGTCAAATCAAGAAAATGTAATTATAATTAAAAAAACATAGTAATCAACATGTTGTTTTGGTTTTAACGGTTTTTTTCGTTTTAACAGATTAGTTTAATTGGTTTTAAACCGGCCTTATATCTATACCCGCGCCTACGGTGGTCCGAAATTAGGATCGGAATCGTCGGCGTCCACCTTCGCTAGCATTACTGCTTCGCAGGAGGCGACCGCCTGCCACTCCTTTTCGCCCGGACCAAGACTTCTAGCTAGGCCCGGCGCGAGAGATCGCTGCCGCCGATCGCATCCACGAAGACACGGTGATGCTCTTCCCAAGGTATTCACACCTCTACCATATGTTCCACCATGTCCTGGGGACGGTCCGCACAGTGGCGAGTGGTGACACCCTGCTGCAAAAATCCGGTGCAAGAATCTCCCGAATTCGCACCCGGCTGAAAATTGGGAGGATTGTTCAAAACGCGATCTTAAATGAAATTTCCTAAAGTCCTCATCCATCCGACACCTGGAAAAATAATCGGGATTAAAGGTTCCAAAAGAAAGCTTTTCGTAATATTCAGCAAAACGGTAAGTTTTAGAAAGCATGCAATAGTACATTGTTATACGAGGGATGAAAGTTAGTTATTTAGTCCCGAGAAATTTCTTGGCGACCGAGCGACAGCGAGGTCGCTAATAGTTCGAGGGACTAAATAACTCTTTAACCCGAGGTAAACACTGTGCTTTTCATTACGAATACGAGGAAAAAAATAATAATAATGAAAACCTGAGTCGTCGTCAAATGTCTTCGTATGTTTTTAGGTAGGTATATTTCTTTTGATTTAGGCGGTTTTCTCCTCAAAGAATCTTGCTTTAAATCCATAACTGAAGCTAATGAACTTATCGTGTTAATACAAATTTCTTATAACAGAGATTTAGCAAAATGTAAACAAAACTCTACACCTCGAAAAAAAAATCAAGAAAGACCAAATCGCCCACAGATTATAGAGAGATTTAGTCGTCGTCTGGCTATTCAGTCAATATTTTTCATTTTATCATTGTAAAAATGGGTCAGGTCAACATTTTTCTCAATAAAATATTAGTTTTAATGAAATAGTTGAAAGTAAATTAAAATAAAGTCATTAAAAAAAAGTATTCTTAAATTATTTCTATCTCTATGGCATATATTAATTGTACTGGCAGTATAAAAATTCGGGTCACGGTTCAATAGAAATGTCAAAATAGAACTAGTTTTTTTTTTCAATATTTGCTGTTTAAATAAAAATAAAAAAACAACTGTCAGTTGTAAAGTAAAACTCCCTAGGGAGTAAAAGTACTTCTTCCAACCCTGTCCGCAGGCAACTTTACACCTACTTTCAGAGTATGAGTAATGAAAAAGAAATATACCCACCTGCATACACACAGACACTCGAAAAACCGTAAACGTCCTCGAAGCGCAGTCAGATAAATAAACTTTAATTTTGTCAGCTTGCCTAATAAAGGGCGCCAAGATACTGGTTGTTTACGAGCGCTCCGAAGCTAAATCCGCCTCTGCGTACGGTGTGAGCCCTCACCCACGCCATGGCCTTGCATCCAAAGGGTCCTCGTGCAAGCCCACGCTTCTTTAAAACCGAGGGGTATTTTTTTTATTATAGATAGGCTCTCTTCTCTGGTCGCATTTTCACCATCGAAAATTGCAATTTCACAACTCAGCGACAGTAGCTGTCTCGTTTTCGAATTTATGTAAGAAAAAGGCTTCGTTGATACACCTTCGCCCACGCCTACCGTAAAACGGGGTGAATAGAAACAAATCAGGGGAGAAAAGAAACAACATTTTATTGTTTTTACACATTATTTATAAATTGTTTGCAGCATTTAAATATTTTTATAAATTCAATATTGAAATCAAAAGTGCTTTTTAATAAAGCACTTTTGACCTAAAAATATGAAATCAAATTAATAATCCTAGTAAAACTATCGTTTCTATTCACCCCATTTTCATTTAACAGTAACATTACTGTAATCGATTAGTTAAAATAAAATCGATATCTCTTGAGAATCAATTGAGAATATATTTTCAATTTGTCAAAACTGTCAAACAGTACTTTTTAGAATTTGATCATGGGCTGTACAATATTTTAGTATTCAATGATCAAACATAATGATAAGAACTTATGAAATAACTATTATTTAAAAAAATAAAGCCTATAAGTTTAGTCTAATACCTCACATAATCACTATTCGCCTCTTTCGCCGTTTGTATACTTGCGGGAAACGCAATCTACGAATACACATGGGGCCTAAAATTAAAAAATATCAGGATAAAAAAAAACTATGTACTAAATAAATATAATGAAAACAAAATTGGTTCTTTTTACTCAATGTTTTCAAACAACGTTTTGAAGTTGCCATCATCAAAAATAATAGAACAAAATATAAAGCACAGCTCTACTTGTAGCACTTTTTTTAGTCTGGGAGTAAAAAAAAAATGTCTTTGTTTTCGTTTGTTGAATTCACGTCGTTGCTTTGTTTGTTGTGAAATGTGAAGTATTCATTTACAAAGAATATTCTTGCTATTTAACCATAACTCTTGCTGTTAATCACAAAGTTAACTATGTCGGCTAGTGACACTCAGAAACCTGAGACTTCAAAGGATAATATATCGAGCAATTCGATCGATGAGGGTTTGCCCAGAGAACTGAGTCAGCTAAGCCTTTCAAGTGCTGCTAGCCAAGATGAGTTCTTTTGTGACACGGGGCATTCAGGGGCAGCTTTGAAAAATATATTTGGCTATTACCAATCTCAGAAGCTGTGTGACGTCGCACTTATTGCAGGAGGATGCAGGTTTGTTTATTTACATTAATTTGTCAAGTAAGCTTAGATAAAAGGTATTTTGGAAAAGGTTGTGAACCCAACTTCATCACACAATGAAATTCTGGACTTGCACGAAGTATTGAATATCTCATTTCTCATATTTTGTGTTTTGCTTGGGTTGTTGGTACTGTGCAAGTCATAAACAAAACAATCATCAAATTGCTCCTCTAATTGTGATATTTCACATCGTAGCATGCTTTTCTTCCCTACACTTTATTCAACAAAACAAACTACTTCACCCTTTACCTTATAAAACACTACCCACTCAACATCATTGCTTTTGTGTGTTAAAAAACTTGTCATAACAAAGCAATTATTTCACATTAATTATGTACACTTTCCTCAAAAAACAAATGCAAGCAGCATTTGTAAAGTGAAGCAATGATTGTTAAAATTCTGAAAATAAAATATATTCATTAAATATTTAAAACTTTTGAACATATTCACATCTGACATTCAATAAAGTAATGGCAGATGCAAGTCATAAAGACTAATTTTATTGATCAGCCCTTATAATTAAGATAATTTCTATGAATGGCAGAGCTTTTTTCTACAAAAACAAAAACTAATACATATACATTTAACATTAAAAGCTTTGTGTTCAATCATATGTCCTAACAAAGGAATTATTTAAGAAAATTATGTGAATGCTACAACAAAGTAATGATTCAAAGAACACTAAAAGTAAAAAATATATTTGTATTATAAAAGACCTAGGAATAATTTTGCATCTGCCATTTGACAAAGTAATGGTAAAATTAGTGAGTGAAGCAAACACCGGTGCACATCTATTGTCTATGTCTCTAATTACGGTACTCAAAAGGTTAACACTAGATGCATGGAATATCTATGTCAATTTTGACTATTTTATTTTTGCCACTTTAATATAAAGGATGAAAAATGAAACTGGAACTGATAATACTATATTTTTATTATGTACACATATATAGATTAGGAAAAAACTAACAATGGCCTTCTCCAACCGGAAACAACAACAAACAAAAACAATAACAAATACAAATACAAAAACTGTAAAACATTGCACCCCAAGCCGGCCGGTCACCGTGGGGGAAGTCGACCACCACCCTCCAACAAATCTAACAATAAAAAAAGGGAAACAAAACCGAAGTAATCTATACCTATGTACGCTAAACACGCGAACCTTGAAAACTCCAGAAAGTCTGCTAGAACTTGAGTTAGCTATCACTAATATCAAGTGGGAAATCTTGGGTGTAAGCGAGATGAGAAGAATAGGGGAAGGAATAGAAGAGAAAAACCACTTTATTATGTACCACAAAGGTGAAGTCGCTGGGCATGGAGGAGTAGGTTTTTTGGTAAAGCTAAAACTCAAAAACAAAATCATCGGGTTTGAAGGGATATCAGATAGAATAGCGGCAATTCATGTAAACCTACCAAAACATTCGAAAAAATGGACAGTCATCCAAGTCTACTCACCAACAGAACAAGCAACAAAAATGGATATAAATAACTTTTATGATAAACTAAGCGAAATCGTGGAAAAATATTCAGAAAACAATTTAGTACTCATGGGTGACTTCAATGCTCAAATCGGCACTCAACTACCTGGAGAAGAGCACATAATAGGGAAATATGGAAGCGGTAAAAGAAGTAAAAACGGAGAAAAATTGGTTGAATTCCTGCTCGAGAAAAATTTAAAGCTTCTGAATTCCATGTACCAGAAAAAACCCAAAAAAAGATGGACTTGGTTGTCTCCAGATGGAAAGACCAGAAATGAAATCGACTACATCATAACCAACAATGTCAGGGCATTCAGCGATACTGAAATAATACAAAACCTGAACTTCAATACAAACCATCGCATGGTACGCAGCTGTCTCTCCGAAAGTGGTATGAAAAAACCTAGGCCAAAAATACAAAATATTTGGGAAAAGGGAAACCTAAACGTCACCACAGAAGACCTAATGGAAGTAGTTACTTCAAATATAGATCTAAATAACAAATATAAAAAAATAGAAAACAAGCTCCAAGAAGAGGCAAGAAGACAAATAGATAAGAGTCAAGAGTCACAACTTAGTGAAGAAACTTTGAGACTGATTGAGGATAGAAAAAACTTATTAACCAAGAAATACAAGAAAGACAACCAAAAAGAAATCGCTAACCTCAGTAAACAGATTCGCGAAAACATGAGGAAAGACAGGAAAAATAGAAGAATCAAAACGCTAGAAAAACACATAAGCAGAACGGGAGGTACGAGAAAAGCACTCAAGGAGCTTCGTGAACAGGGAAAAGACTGGATACCAAAGTTAACAGACAAAAACTTGCCAACCACTTCTCGTCGAGAAATCCAGAATATAGCAACTAACTATTATCGCATATTATACAAAGAATATAATCCAAATCAGCCAACAATACGACTATTTAATAAAGAACTAATTACAAATACACTAAAATATGAGATAGAAGATATAGAAGTTGTACCAGAAATACTAATATCAGAAGTTGAAAAGTCTATAAAAAGCCAAAAGATGGAAAAAGCCCCTGGCCCAGATAGGATCACAAATGAACTAATGAGAGGAACAATTCAAGAATTAAGCCCAATTTTAACAAAGCTGTTCAATGAGACTCTAAGTACTGGCTGTACTCCAAACCAATGGGCCGAATCACACATAATACTCCTACACAAGAAAGGTCCAAAAGACGATATAGGTAACTACAGACCAATTTCTCTCATCTCAAATGTATACAAAGTTTTCGCTAAAGTAATCCTAGAAAGGATATCAGTCAAACTTGACGAAAATCAACCTGTGGAACAGGCAGGGTTCAGGAAAGGTTATAGTACAATTGATCACATTCATACAGTCAAACAACTTATACAGAAGTACAATGAATATAACAAGACCATTTATCTGGCCTTTATAGATTATTCCAAGGCTTTTGACAGTCTCAAACACGAATATGTATGGCAAAGTCTTAAGGAGCAGGGGATTCAAAACGCCTACATCAATATTATCAAAAACATCTACAAGGACAGTAAAGCCAGAATCAGACTCGAATCTACAGGAGATGTTTTCCCAATAGAGAGAGGCGTGAGGCAAGGTGACCCGCTCTCTCCAAAGCTCTTTTCAGCAGTTCTTGAACAAATGTTTAGAAAATTGGAATGGGAACACCTAGGGTTAAACATAAACGGAGCACGATTAAGCCATCTAAGATTTGCAGATGACCTGGTTTTATTGGAAGAGGATCCACAAAAGCTCGAAGCGATGGTACTAAGCTTAGTAGAAAGAAGCAGTGAGGTAGGGCTGGAAATCAACGCTACAAAAACAAAAATGATGACCAATTCAATAGAAGTAGACATAACCATCAACGGACAGAAGCTAGAATATGTAGAGGAATACATATATCTAGGCCAGATAATAAGTCCAAAAGACGTATCATCAAAAGAAGTAGGCAAAAGAATTGCGACTGGGTGGAAGAAATATTGGGCCTTGAAAGAGATCATGAAAAGTAAGGAATTGGGCATGAAGATAAAAAAGAAAACATTTGATACCTGCATCCTACCCTGCATTACATATGGCTGTGAAACATGGGCTCTGACCAAACGCCATAGAGACCAACTGGCGAGATGTCAGAGAAGCATGGAAAGAAGCATGTTAGGTATAAAACTAATGGACAAAGTTAGAAGTGAAGACATCAGACACAAAACGAAATTAACGGACATACTAACACGTATCGATGCACTCAAATGGAGATGGACAGGACACATGCTCCGTTGTAAAAAGGAAAAATGGAGTAAACAAGTGACAGTCTGGTATCCTAGAGATGGATTCAGGACTAGTGATGGGAAATTCCCGAGAACATTCTCTTAGTGAGAACATTGCGGAAATGTTCTCGAGAATGTTCTCCTGGCAGAGAATTTACGAGAACTTAAAATTTGAGTAACAAAACCCAAACTTCATATAATCCCCTTTTAAAATTTGAATGCTAAATGGAATGTAATAGTGTATTATTTTAAATTTTGGAACGTTTCGTGAGGCTATCTACATTTGAGGATTTTTTTAATGAAATACAAAACAAATTCATAACCAAATCAACAATATTTACGTAATTTCGGCTAAATAAAATAAAAATAAGAATATTATATTAATTTTCCTTGACAAAATCAAAATAGGTAGTTAGATTAATATTTCTTTAGACAACAATTAACATTATATGAATAATACAATAAATATTTATCTTATAAAATCACATATTCATAGCATAAAATATAAAAATCATTATCATCATTATTTTAGCCGAAAGACGTCCACTGCTGGACATAGGCCTCTCCCAAGCGCCGACACAAAGACCGGTCCTGTGCGTTTTGCATCCATCGGCTTCCAGCAACCCTGACCAGGTCGTCGGTTCACCTTGTGGGAGACCTTCCAACGCTGCGTCTTCCGGTACGTGGTCGCCACTTCGGAACCTTTCGGCCCCAGCGGCCATCCGTTTAAGTTTGGCGATTCTTTTCGCTATGTCGGCAACCTTGGTTCTCTTGCGGATATCCTCATTTCTGAATCGATCACGCAAGGATACTCCGAGCATAGCCCTTTCCATTGCCCTTTGAGTCTTCTTATGAGGCTCATGGTAAGCGACCACGTTTCAGAGCCATATGTCATCACTGGCAACACACACTGATTTACTTTTTTTGACTTTCGACACCGGACATGGCAGGTTCGGGACCGGATTCGTGCGGAAGAGACGCCCGGGTGTCTCCACTGTGTGGACCGCCCGGAGGGTACGTCGGAGCACACGGTAGAGGTATGCCCCGCTTGGGAAGAGCATCGTCGTGTCCTCGTGGGGGCGATCGGCGGCGGCGATCTCTCGCGCCGGGCCTTGGTAGAAGCCATGGTCCGAGGAGGATTGGCAGGCAGTCACTTCCTTCTGCGAAGCAGCAATGCTAGCAAAAAGAGGAGGCCGACCGCATTAGGCAACGGAGCTCACGCCCCAGACGCCGCCGCGATTCCGATCCCTATTTCTGGCCACCGTAGGGGGGGAGCAATGGGTAGCTCGACGCCCGGTTGTCTGGTAATACTCCGGACCAAGCCAGTCGTCGACGGCGCGCTCTGTTCTCGCGCACTTCAAGGAGTTGTCAGCAAATGAAGAGGTCCAACTGCAGGTTCAAAGCCTACTGGGGCCCCGGTCCGGCTTCTAAAAGAATGGTATGAAGACGACCCTGGTATGAAGGCTAAGAAAGGATGGGTCATTTAGTCAGTAAGAGTCTGACACTGTTTCCCGCTCCGCCCAAGGGCGGGATTCGTCATTAGATGATTTTTCCCACTATAAAAAAAGTCGGATTCGACGATTGACCTCTTTCTCAAAGTTAGACCTATCCAACTGGATTGTCTGTCCAAGGTAAACGTAGTCGTCTACTACTTCGAGTGTAGAATCTCCGATCTTAATAGGTGTGGGCGCTACATGCATGTTAACCATGACTTTAGTTTTGTCCATGTTCATTTTAAGGCCCACTCTTTCGGAAGCTCTACTGTACATGATTGTAGACGACATCGCGCTGGCGGTGACTCGACGTCGATTGCGACGTCGAGTCACGTATCTCGGCGGCCTGGGCGAAATGGCGTGAGGTGGCGGGGGTTATCTGTGACCCCAAAATGCCGATTAGGCTCAAAGGACAGGTCTATAAGACCATCATTAGGCCTGTCCTTTTGTATGGCAGTGAAGCGTGGCCTGTACTTGACCGGCATAAGCAAAGCCCGTGTGTCACGGAAATGAATATGCTGCGCTGGATGTCTAGAGTTTCGCGGAAAGACCGCATTAAAAACTCCCGCATCCGGGGCAGCCTTCAGGTCCGTGACATAGCGGATAAACTGCAGGAGGGTCGCTTACGCTCGTATGGCTACGTTTTACGAAAACTGGCAGACTACGTGGGTAACAGATGCCTCGCCATGCCGTCTCCGCCGGGACCTGGAAAACGAGGAAGGCCTAACAGGCGTTGTATCGACGTCGTAAGAGACGATATGCGTGCCAATGGGCTTAAGGCAAAGGACGCGAAAGACCGAGCGAAGTGGAGGTGTCTGTGTAGGAAAGCGGACCCCGGGCACCGAGGTGATAGCCAAGGTGTGCAACCGGGACTGTCGCTAAGATGATGATTCTTTCGGAAGCTCTACTGAGGTCATCGAGCATTGTACTGAGCTTCTCCGTAGTCTCAGCCATGACTACGATGTCGTCGGCAAACCGAAGGTGAGTGATGTACTCGCCATTGACATAAATGCCTAGACCACTCCACTCCAGAACCTTGAAGACATCCTCCATTGCAGCCGTGAACAGTTTCAGAGAAATGACGTCTCCACGTCGTCCGTTTATGTTCAGGATCAAATAAGTTTAGTTTAGCTGCTATTTATTGTATCACTGTCCTATTTACAGACTGAGATGTAAGTTAAATTCAATAATTAAAAATTAAAATCATCATATTTTCATGTTAAAATCAGAAAGAGCACATACAAGTTTTAAGTTCTCATAAGTTCTCGTATGTTCTCGGTTCTCGAGAATATTCGGGAACATTCTCTCCCGAGAATGTTCTCGTTTTGAGAATGTTCTTTTTCCCCATCACTATTCAGGACCCGAGGACGAAAAGAAAGAAGATGGGAGGATGACCTTAAAATGACTTTGGGCCCCCTTTGGATAAGAGTAGCGGCAGACAGAAAGCAATGGAGAGAGTTGGAGGAGGCCTTTGCCGTAAGGCACACCGAAATTAGGGATATATTATAGTCTGTGTAAAAAAAGAAAATTTTCGGAATAAAAGGCTTTATTATTATATAGATTAGGAAGAAGGAAGAACACAGGGGTGGATCAAACTTGGCACAATGTGCACTCCGCACTACTGTTCTCTATGTACTTCAGTTTTACTGCTCATATGGATAGATCATATGGCTCAGATTATTTATTTAAACTTCATTTACAGTATTGGTACATAATACTATAATAATAAAATTTGTATGGTTTGCAAAATAGAACTTTTGCATAGGAATAAAGGGTTTTTTTTGCTTTTTATTAAGTCTCAGTTCATTTTAGGTGAAGTAAAAATGTTATTGTTTTATATAAATTAGCTAAATAATTTGTTTTCAATCAAAATTGGTTTAAAGTTAAAAACTATTTTCTTTCCTATTTTCATTGTTAGGTTTCACCTTCACCTTCTTTCTCCATTTGCCACTACTCAGACACTTCACACAGTGACACAGAGACAAAGAAAATTGAAAAACTGGATTCAGATAAACTTTTTTCATTCACAATTTGTAAATAAATGTAATTTTAAAAAAATTCTTGTTTTGTTCACCCTACCCAATTTCTTCAATTTGACAGTATGAAGCATTATGCTAATGTGAAGTGAATTTCTAGATGTCCTTTTCTTTGATTTTGGAACATGCAAATGACTTTACAACAAGAGTAATCATTGTCATACTAACATGTTAAATTTTTTTGTAACAGAATTCCAGCACACAAAATTCTACTTGCCTCTTGCAGCGAGTACTTCGCTGCTATGTTCACTGGCTCACTGAGAGAGGCTCAGTCGGTTGAGATAACACTAGAGCGAGTTGACCCACAGGCACTTCAGGACCTAGTACACTATTGTTACACTGGCACCATAGGCTAGTATCACATTTTATCTCTCATAATTAATATTAGGATGCCTATGCACTGCAGCACAATCCAAAAGCTCATTGCCTCGTAACTACACAAATCGGCAATCAGGAATTAATAGCTGTGTTTAGTAAAGGTAATATAATTAATTAAATTTATTAATATAAATACAAACATTTGCAGCTGCAGTACATAGGCATAATTTTATTTACTAAAGCAAAGTGGCTCATGCTGTCAACTGTTTTTTTTTTTGTTAATTTGCAGAACTGAGAGAGGAAACGGTTGAGGTGCTCCTTTCAACATCAAGCTTGTTGCAGCTTACTTCTGTTACAAATGCTTGTTGTGCTTTTTTAAAGAAGCAGCTGGATCCTTGCAACTGTCTGGGAATAGCTTTCTTTGCTGAACAGCAGTCCTGTTTGGATTTACACAAAAGTGCTTTGAAATACACATACCAGAACTTTATGCAGGTTCTTAATATTTTACAAATTATTATTTAAAAAACCATATTTTTTTCTAATTTACCATTTTTACTGAGAAACAGAAATAACATGATTTAAAATATAAATAAATAAGAATCTTATATTTAATTTATGTTTAGGTGGTGAAACATCAAGAATTCTTATCACTGCAAGTTGACCAGATGTCCAACTTGTTAAAGTCAGATGATCTCAATGTGGTGACTGAAGAGAATGTTTTTGAAAGTCTTATGACGTGGGTGCAACATGACAGTGCAAACAGAGAAAGTCATTTGCCTACTTTGCTGAAGCTGATCAAGCTACCTCTTCTCTCTTCTGAGGTAATTGATTTATAATATTATTGGTTGAAGTCAATCTGTATATTACTTGCAGAGTCGATACTATGTATTAAAAAAGAAAATAAGATCAATTACCATATTGTGTTCAATTACCACATTACCAAAAATGCATGTAAATGTTTTTTTTTTAACTTAAATAAAACCAAGGACAATAGTCCTACAATTTTGTGCCATGATAAAAAAAATGCTCAAGCGTTGGAGTTGAGGTCTAACAGATTACCTATCATATATTTTATTTCTTGACTTTTGAATTTGGACCAATATGGATAATTTCTTTTTCATTTAAAGTTTAAATTTTTTCACCTCTCAGCCAGAAGTGTACTGAATTACCACTGTACCACAGTGGTAATTCAGTACACTTCAGCTAACTTAAACTTTATTTTTATGTAATACTAGCGACCCGCCACAGCTTTGCACGGGCGCAGTGTTGAAATTATGCATGTATTATACATATAAACCTTCCTCATGAATAACTCTATCTAACAAAAACCCGCATCGAAATCCGTTGCTTAGTTTTATAGATCTAAGCATACATAGGGACAGGAGGAAGCGAATTTGTTTTATACTATGTAATTAAACTCAAAAACTCAAAATAATTTATTTCAAATAGACCATTACATACAGGCACTTTTGAAATGTCAAAATTGATGCTAATTTGCTTACTCAATCAATAAGACACACATAATCAATTCAATAAAGAAGATACATAATCAATCAATCAAAACTTTCTACGTATTATTTATTTACATTTACAGAAGCATAACAAGACGCTTAATTAATCTCTATGAAGTGAACTCACAACGTGATATCGCATGTAGAGTGACTGATAATTAGTGACCGATACTTAAACACGTGCTTGTAGTCATGATAACAAACAACTTTTACTTTAACATATGGGACCAAACCTGAAATCGCGAAAAAAGTCGGCAAATTCAGTACATTTTGACCAGTTAGACAAAAATAAATGTACTAACCAGCAGATTTTGAATTACTAGTCACCATTTATGTGCTGGCTGCCGAAAGGTTCTGGAGTGGCGACCGCGTACCGGAAGACGTAGCGTTGGAAGGCCTCCCACAAGGTGGACCGATGACCTGGTCAGGGTTGCTGGAAGCCGATGGATGCAAGACGCATAGGACCGGTCTTTGTGGCGGCGCTTGGGGGAGGCCTATGTCCAGCATTGGACGTCTTTCGGCTGAAATGATGATGATGATGATTTATGTATGTAGGTAATTATTGTACATCGCTCATCATTGATACCTCAGATGTGTCAAGTACAAAGTACAGTAAGTAGTAGTTGTGTGTGATTAGAGGAAGTCCATGCCCAAAAGTCAGTGGTAATCTTTGTGCATATATATGCACAAAGATTACCACTGACTTTTTGATTTACATAGGTACTAATAATATTGGCAATGCATATGCATTGCCAATACCTATGTAAATGTATGCTGAATGTTTATCCATTGTAATCTAATTTGTTACAGTATTTAATTGATAAGGTAGAGCTGGCCTGTGGTAATGTGCCAGAGTGCCAGCCCCTTATCATGGAGGCTGTTAAGTGGCATCTGTTGCCTGAACGACGCTCGCTTCTATTCTCACATCGCACACGACCCCGCACTTCGACTATTGGACGTCTTTTGGCTGTTGGTGGCATGGATGGATACAAGGTATAAATCTATATATATAAAAGAAAGTCGGGTTTGTTACAACACTTATAACTCGAGATCGGCTGAACCGATTTAGCTGAAAATTGGCAGGGAGGTAGTTTAGAGCCAGGAGAATGACATAGGATACTTTTTTTAGAGTAGGGTAGGGTAGAGTAGAATAATCTGTTGCCGGTAGCGAAGCCGCGGGCAAAAGCTAGTAAATTATAAATTATTCTTCCTAAAAGTACGGTAGGTACGGCTGTCGGATCTTGGCGAGTCTAACGTTAGGCTCTACGAATTTTAGCGCTTGAAAACTAGTAAAAAAATAAAAGATCCGACGGCCGTACTGCACAAAACACAATGACGTTTCGTTACACAGATTAGTTCCTCCAAAATTAAACATGGCCACTATAGTAGTAGTTGGAGGGTCAACGTTTTATTAGTGCAGTTGTAGAATATTCTCACCTTCGACTTATATCCTATCTGATAAACAAGCGCGTTCATAGAAACTATTTATCAAAATACTGATAAGTCAATACAAAAGTCTGCTGCAGCACTTCATTAGCATTGTCGTCTATCAAAACTTAAAACCAGCGCTGACACGTCAAAATTGTACTAATTAATGTCATCAATGAAAAGTGTATGGCATGCTGTTCACTTAAGCGGAGTAGTCATAAAGACACTGCCTACAGTGTCTTTATGACTTTACTCCGCTTAAGTGCACGTCTCATCTAGTGCGTAGTACATAATATCGATGATTGTCACCATCCTATTCTGATGGTGCATAATATAATTATGTATTACACATGACAATGTTAACTACGCATTATTTAAGTGACACCATAATTAGGTATTTCTAGGTCAGTGTATAGTTTTTAAAGAAGAAAAAATATATATAAAAATCGGTTCACGCTGTCAAAACTACCAGTGAAAATTGGTAACACAATTTCCCGAGAGGTAGCGCTATACATTGGGCTACTTCACTGTTACGTCGTAGTTTCGGGATTCTGTTACATTGTGAGAAATTAGTGACAGACGGGAAACTACGGAACCCTACACTGAGCGTGGCCTGACACTTGGCTGTTTTTTTTTTTTTTTTTTTTTCAATAAGTGGGCCGAAACAAATAAAAAGAGAAGAAAATACAATTTAACGACATCGATGAAAATCATCGCAATGCTTCGTCGAATAATCGAAGCATTCCATGGGGAATTGAAGTGAACACAGTTATTCTCGTTAGCTGGTACCGTCTCAAAACAAAGCACGAATATCAAAAGTTTAGAATGAGGACAAAGGCAGTTGCCCTATTTTTAACCTCTTCTATGCCTCTGACAGAACAGTTCAAATTAATAAAATATTTTTAAACTCTTTCAAACAAGATCAAAGATTAATAATGATAAATAAAATTTTAGGGTGCCAGTAACATGGAAATGTACGATCCCCGAACAAACACCTGGACCCCATTTATGCGAATGGGCGCAAGGCGGCTTCAGTTCGGTGTCGCAGTGCTGCAGAACAAACTAATTGTTGTCGGTGGGAGGGATGGGCTTAAAACTCTAAATACGGTATGTAATTTTACTCTTATTATTCTTTTCTATAAGTTTAAATATTATTTGTTAGTAGATTCAGTCGTATCGCCTGTACAAATTTTAGGTCTTGTCAAAGTTTTTGTTTTTTATTACGTTTAACAAAATGCGATCGTCTTTTTTATGTTTTTTTTAATTGTGTGCATTATTTTGTGGAGTTAGGGGACAATTTGGGCACCGATTTTATTCCCATTTTGCACAGTTGAAGTTGTGCCTTTTACAATAACTAGAAACTTACTGAATGTTAGGTTGAATGTTTCGACCTGACTTCGTTGAGCTGGAGTGTGCTGGCGCCCATGAACACGCATCGCCACGGTCTCGGAGTAGCAGTTCTAGGCGATGGACCCAACTCGCCCGTGTATGCAGTCGGCGGACATGACGGATGGATCTACCTGAACTCCGTTGAGAGGTGTGTTGCGAAGATTATCTTAATTTTGTACACTGCTTTTTATGGCGCCTTCAAATTACCCGCAACGCGACGGCCGCACTACTGTCGCGCGGCACGTTGCGGCTAATTGGAAGGCGCACTTAGTGAATCAATTCAGTTTTACTTCGGAACCATATTTGAAAAACTACAACACAAGTTGAGCTTTATAAAATTTAACCTGTTCATGCCTTTCATCCTAATCCGCTACGCCATTTGAACGTGAAGTTTGTGACGCTTTTTTTTAATGAAAATATACAGATTAAAGACAATAATTATACAGTAGGGCCGTCGGATCTTGGCGAGTCTGAAAAAGATCCGATGGCCGTACTGTATATAAATATATTGACATAATCTTCTGTCAAACTGCAGCACAGCTTGTCGGCAGTGTTCTTGTCGAACCATATTAATTTACACATCAAACATAAAAGTGTAAGAAAGTCTGTCTGTATCTAGCCCAACCAGCAAAAACTATGCTTAAAACAATCCCAAGACTACATTTGTTTGCTCTTACATCACTCCTATATAATGATATAGAGCCTGAGTTTGTTTGGCACCATTTATAAGCATATTTAGTTTAATATCGTTCTAATAACAGTCTAATTGAATCCTGTTTGCACTTTCTAAAATCTAGCCAAAATTAATTTAAGCAGACTTAGGTTTATATTGCTTTTACGTCAGTATTTTTTAAGCCTGCCTAGGCTTACAATAGTCTAAGGTTAGAATATTTTGAGAATTTTACGTCAGATTCAACTTAAAAGTTAATGTGAGTTTTGGTTCTAAATTAAATAAAAACAACATAAAGTTGCGTAAAGTTAATGCTGTATGAGTAGTTATGTAAAAGAGTAGTATGTGTAAAAGTGGTTTTACGGTAAGTAATCGTATTGGGATTTATTATATATTTACTGTTTATTAGACCTCGTTTTATACTTCAAAATTCATGCGCCTCGTTAAATAATGTATTTTCTGATCTCGTTTAATTTTATTTGTTAAATTGTATTGTTAGTGTCGCCATTAGTATAGCTGCATTTTACAAGCGCACTATTAGACTAATATAAGATTGTTTACTCTAATTTTAGCATTCGGTATACTAATGATAACTCCATATTGGAATAAATTCTCGGATTTCTCGCAATTTTACATAAAACCTTAAATCGACAGAGACAAAAAAGTCACAGAGTCGGCGCGCGCGGCGCAGATGGCGGTACTTCTTAACAACTTTCTTCCTGAAGCCACCAGTTTTCTTTTTTTTTTCAGTTTTTGTAATCTATTATTACTATTAAATTTAAAATAAAACACGGCCAGCAAAATTGCTTTTAAAACAATTAAAATTAATTATTCCCAAAATTGATCTAAGATCAAACGCTTTTATATGTGTTGGTGACGAGTGAAGACAATTGTGATTAGTGATCTGTGATTAGTGATCTGTGATTAGTGATTTGTGATTAGTGACAGTAATTAGCGATTGGACACGTAAGTTAATTAGTATTAATTATTTTTAAGGACACGGACACGTTTGTCAATCACGTAGAAGTAAAAATAACTTGTACTATGATAACATTCAACAATTGTGAATATTAGTCAATTCTGTATAGTAATTAGCTCAAAAGTTGTTAATAACGCTGGGTAAAATCACCAGACACATTTTCCAATAAGATTTATGTCAGTATCCTTATCAGATTAACATTTAGAATCCCTTTAGTGTGACAATAGAGATGACTTTACCCATCAAAGAATAATATTTGTACGTAAACAACTGTAAAATAGCCGTAAGTCTGCATATTGTATACCATTTTGAAGGAAATAACGTAAAGATTTAGATACAACATAAATAAGACCTGAATATTGTAAAAACAATAGATATTTAACCCCAGGACCATAAATAGTTAAATGAAAGTAATTGTACAAAACAGTTTAAAAACCATGGCTCTCGTTATGGTAAAGTTTGGAAGTAAATTAGCGAGCATGGAATTTTGATTTTTGTCGTCTCCGGTCCTGACAAGTTTTCTCTTTTTGTGAACCAAGAAATCAAGAATAAAGAAGATTGAACCTTAAGATCAGTGTTTTCATGAGAATCCCCTACAAAATATTGGTCCTTCGAGAGCCGGATTCAAGAAACCGAAGCTGGGAAATTGAAGAATTACAGTTCATCGGTTGAAGATCGTGAAAAACTTAAGATTCATTCTATGAAGAGGTTTACAAGCTTCGTCCGTCATATCAAAGGAACTCCGTGTTTGAAGAATTCGAAGCTCAAGTACAACGTCAGAAAGCACCGTGTTGGTAGGTCGACCCTGCCACTACTTGCACCCACCTGGAAAGTACTTAAGCGACGTTGCAACTTGGAAGCCGAAAGTTTTTTACTTGAGGAAGGTGAATTGAAGATCCAATAGGAAGATCAAGACTTAGGAATTGGACTTCAAGACCTAGGTTCAAGATTGGAACTTGAAGTAAAAACTTTTCGAAGACTTCGTCGAAGTTTATGCTGAGAAGATAGCAAGCACTAAGAAGATTTTTGAGTGTGTTGCCCCTTCTTGAAGCCCAGATATGATGACGAGAAGCCGAAAGGGAGACAGTTCGAGGTCAACTACCGAAGAAGAGACCAGTGGTGGCGACACTACGACTACAGGAACAACATCGGGTACTACATCTGAAACAGTCACTGAAGAAACCACAACGGCTGAAGAAACCACTGTAGTCGAAGATGCCGACATCACTTTGATTGAAAACAAAGAAAAGAATAAGAAAAAGGCAAGATCTAATTCCAATAAGAACAATTCCAATAAGAAAAAGGAATTGGAAGCAAGATTGGAGTTGGAAAAATTGAAATTGGAAGAAGTCCAATTGAAGACTAAGTTAGCAAACACCAGATTGGAATTAGCGCGCGCTGAAAATTGCTCGGACGACAGTGAAGATGAAGACGCTGAAGCCGAAGCAGCCACAGCGAAGGCAACTGCGGCCTGGGTGTCGAAGACCAAGAATGTGGAGCGCAACGAGGGGGAGCCAAGCAACGCTGACCCGAGCACCTCGAGAATAGCACCGACCACATCCAGTCCCACAAATCAGCTGGCCGAAGCCATTCTAGAAGCAGTGAAGTCCGTAGCAGAAAACAAGACGTCTTCAATTATGCAGCGCGCACCGAAATACGTAAGCGAGTTGCATCCATTCGAGGGCGATCCTAGAGACTGGATGGCCTTTAAAGCAACATATGAAGACACACAAGCACTCTTCAGCGACATTGAAAACATGGGAAGATTAAGAAGAGCCATTAAAGGCAAAGCCAAAGAAGCTGTCAAGTCGCTTCTCTTCACACAAATAGACCCGAGAGAGGTCATAACGGCCTTGGAGCGTCGGTTTGGAAGACCTACGTACCTGATACGGAGCGAAGTGGAAAACATCGAGAAGCTTCCTGCCATGTCTGAAGATGCAAGAGAGTTGGTGCGTTATGCTGGGGCGATATCCAACACCGTCAGCGTCATAAAGCAAATGAAGAAACAAAGTTACCTACACTCCAGTGACATCTCGAACAGAATTATTGAGAAAATGTGTACTCTGATACGCTTTAAGTGGTTCGAGTATCGTGCAGCCAAAGAAGACGAAGATGAACCAGTGCTACTCAGTCTCATGCACTTCTTCAACAAAATGGTGGATCAATTCGAGATGCATGACTTCATGGGATCCAAAGTGAAGAGAGAAGGCATGAACACAAGATCAAGACACGCTGGTTCACGAGGCGTACACACCACTCGCACTACAAACGATGCCGATGAAGAGGATTATACATCAGATGAAGATCGAGATGGAAATTGGAATGTCAAAACGAAATCAGCTACAGTGTGTTCCTGCAAAGAAAACAGCAAATCGGAAAAACCCAGAAACATAAACTGCCCGCAATGTAAAGAAGAACACACTCTTTTAAAATGCAAGAAGTTTAATGAAGCTTCAACAAAAGAAAGGTGGGACCAAGCCAAGAAGACTGGAACATGCTTCAAATGCTTGGAAGGGAGCCATCGAGGATTCAACTGCAAAGCGAAGCCTTGCAGCAAATGCAGGAAGGCACATCATCTGCTGTTGCATTATGAAGAAGCAACACAACCAAAGATCCAAGAAGAGGCCGTAAAAACAATAGCTTCATCCATCAACTCCGCTCGCACAGTATCAAAGGCGTACTTGAAGATAATCCCAGTGGAACTTTCAGGACCGGAGGCGAACGCCTGCGTCTATGCCCTACTAGACGAAGGCTCGACAGTGACTCTGATCGAAGACGAAGTGATCACGAAGATTGGAGCACAAGGGCCTGAAGAAGACTTGAGAATAGAGGGCGTGGGTGGTCATCGGATGTCTCAGAAGTCCAAAAAAGTGAACTTGAAGACCCGCGGGATGTACGGACGAAACATCGAGAAGTTGACTGGCTACTCAATACAGAACCTGCAGTTGACACCTCAAGAAATCACCGAAGACGATTTGAAGGGATGCGAGCACTTAGAAGAAATAAAAGAACAATTGAAATATCCCAATGTTAAACCGACAGTGCTCATAGGACAAGATAATTGGCATCTCATCGTCTCTCAAGAAGTGAAGCACGGCGATCGCAGCAAGCCAGTGGCATCGAGAACCCAGTTGGGATGGACGCTACATGGAACACGCTCAAGCAGCAACAATCCAGTGAGATTGGTGAATCACATCGTCACACGACCTAATGGAAAAGACGATCACCTAGAGAAGATGATCAAGAATCATTTCGATATTGAAGCCATGGGGATCGCCGCCAAGAAACCATCGAACGACATTGACCAACGAGCACTCCAAGTCTTAGAATCTACCACGAAAAGGCTCCCCGATGGAAGTTTCAGTACGGGTCTCATCTGGAAAACGAACGAAGAGAGTCTGCCTGAAAGTAAAACGGCTGCTGCTCGACGCCTGAAGAACATGGAAAAGAAGTTCACGAGAGACAAAGAATTTGAAAAGAAATACGAAGAACAAGTGTTCAACCTTATCAAAAGCAATTACGCTGAAGAAGTAACTGAAGAAGCTACCTCCAAGAGGACGTGGTATCTGCCACACTTTGCTGTTGTGCACCCACAGAAAAGAAAAATGAGGCTGGTCTTCGACGCTGCAGCGAAATCAAATGGAAAAGCACTCAACGACGCGTTGCTGGCGGGACCAGACCTGCTTCAATCATTGTTTGGTGTCCTGCTTCGTTTCCGGCAAGGCAAAGTGGCAGTGGTTGCAGACATTAAAGAAATGTTCCTGCGCGTGAAGATCAACGAAGAAGACAGAGATAGTCTGCGATTTCTGTGGCGAGACAAGGAATACCGGATGACGTCGTTGATATTTGGAGCCGCTTGCTCTCCATGTACAGCAATTTACGTGAAGAACAAAAACGCAGAAGAGTTCGAAGATCGACATCCGGAAGCAGTGGCGAAGCAGAGCAATCAACCCGCAGCCATAGAAGACTTCCACTCAGAAGATGTGAGCAACTCTGTTCGATTGGGCGAACAAAAAGATCAAGTCGAGAAGACATTAGGACTAAATTGGAACGTGAAAAAAGACAGTCTGCATTTCACATTGACCCTAAGGAACACTCCAGAAGAAACCATCAATGGAAAACGCGCTCCCACGAAGCGAGAAGCTACAAGTGCAGTAATGACAGTCTTCGACCCCTTGGGATTGGCATCACCCATCACCATACAAGGAAAAGTTATGCTTCAGAACCTCTGGAGGTGTGGTATTGACTGGGACGAGAAACTGCCACCGGCCCGCGAAGAGGAGTGGAAGAAATGGCTCGAAGACCTGAGAAAACTGGAGAACCTGCACATTCCACGCTGCCTAACTAGGGAAACCGTCGAAGGGGAGCTACATACCTTTTGTGACGCCAGCGAGAGGGCTTACGCTTGTGCGGTTTACTGGCGCACGGAGAGCCCGCGAACGGAAGTGAAACTACTAGCAGCAAAGGCAAGAGTGACACCATTAAAACCTACCTCGATCCCAAGGTTGGAGCTACAAGCTTGTCTATTAGGAAGTCGACTTGCGGCTAGCACTGAACAAGAAATCGACCTGAAAGTGTCAAAAAGATATTTTTGGACAGACTCGAAGACTGCATTGGCGTGGATCAAGTCAGATCCGAGAAGATACAAGCCTTTCGTTGCTCACAGACTCGCCGAGATCGAAGAACTAACGAAGCAAAAGGAATGGCATTGGGTCCCGACTAAACACAACGTCTGCGACGATGCGACTAGAGAAACTCCGAAGAATTTCGATGAAAAGCACCGATGGTTTAGGGGACCTGATTTCCTCTACGAAGAACCGGAAAACTGGCCCGAAGATGAAAAAACAACCATGACGAAAACCGGCGAAGAGAGGCCCACAGCCGTGACGCTTAATTTAAAGAAGATACAGCCAACACCCATTCCAGAACCCTCCAGGTTTTCAAGATGGACAAGACTGCTCCACGCTACTGCAAGATTCCTTCAAACTGTGGACACATTTAAAAGAAGTTTGATCCACCAAACCAACATAACAAAGAGGATCACTAGGACGGAAAAAGACGTGGCTAGGGAAAAGGCGCCACTTGGAATCACGAAGTCCAAAAGAGGGATAAACCTTCGAGAAAAATCAGCGTTGTACGTAGAAAAGGCCGAACAACTATTAATACGACGTGTACAAGAAGACAGTTATCCAGAAGAAATATCAGCGTTACGAAAACAAGAGAACTCCAATCAAATCTCAAAGATAAAGAACTTTACTATCAAGTTAGAAGATGGTCTAATAAGATTATCTACGCGAATCGGAGCGGCGAAGTATCTGACAACAGCCTATAAAAGTCCCATAGTACTTGACGGACGACACAAAATCACACAATTACTGGTGAAGCATGTGCACGAAAAACTGAATCACGGTAACCACCAAACTGTGATGAATGAACTTCGACAAAAATTTTGGATACCAGGCCTCAGAAACCTAGTCAAGACCACTACAAGAACCTGTGGATGGTGTCGAATACACAAGAAGACACCACAGCTGGCACCCCAAGGCGACTTACCTGAGGAGCGTTTGTCCAGAACGAGTCCACCCTTTACTTGTACAGGGGTCGATTATTTTGGACCACTGCTAGTAACAATAGGTCGTCGCATAGAAAAACGATGGGGAGTACTCTTCACCTGCATGACAACGAGAGCAATACATCTGGAATTGGCATCGTCACTAACCACCGACTCAATGATCATGGCTTTGAGAAGAATGATCGCCAGAAGAGGCACACCCAAGATCATGATGAGTGACAACGGCACCAATTTCGTCGGGGCGAATCGCGAATTGCAAGAAGCGATTTTGGCGGCCACCAACCAGATCGGCATAGTGTGGAGGTTCATACCACCGGGGGCTCCACACATGGGGGGGTCTTGGGAAAGGCTAGTGCGTACCGTCAAGACCGCACTTGCAGCCTCACTTCAAGAAAGAAGACCTAGAGAAGAAGTTCTGCACACTCTTCTCCTCGAAGCAGAACACATCGTGAACTCACGGCCACTCTTTTCCGTGAGCACCGACCCACATGAAGAAGAAGCCTTGACACCCAATCACTTCCTTATTGGGAGGTCCTGCGGAGCCACTCTTTTTGGCTCTTTCGACGACAGGGAGTTAATCGGCAGCCCATCCTGGAAGACATCCCAACGTCTGGCCGATCACTTCTGGGCCAGATGGACGCGAGAGTACCTACCCACGCTCTCGCCCCGGTACTACCAAGGTCCTAACTATAGGGACCCCACCATCGGCGACGTGGTCCTCCTGGTAGACCACACCCTGCCACGATGTTCCTGGCCTCGTGGCGAGATCGTCGCGACCTACCCCGGACCAGACGGAAGAACGCGGATCGTCGACGTGCGGACGACAGCGGGCGTTCTGCGACGACCAGCTTCACGGCTCGTCGTCATTGTTCCTGCCTCGTCACCCCGAGCGGCTGAGGTGCATCGCACCGAGGGGGAGACTGTTGGTGACGAGTGAAGACAATTGTGATTAGTGATCTGTGATTAGTGATCTGTGATTAGTGATTTGTGATTAGTGACAGTAATTAGCGATTGGACACGTAAGTTAATTAGTATTAATTATTTTTAAGGACACGGACACGTTTGTCAATCACGTAGAAGTAATAATAACTTGTACTATGATAACATTCAACAATTGTGAATATTAGTCAATTCTGTATAGTAATTAGCTCAAAAGTTGTTAATAACGCTGGGTAAAATCACCAGACACATTTTCCAATAAGATTTATGTCAGTATCCTTATCAGATTAACATTTAGAATCCCTTTAGTGTGACAATAGAGATGACTTTACCCATCAAAGAATAATATTTGTACGTAAACAACTGTAAAATAGCCGTAAGTCTGCATATTGTATACCATTTTGAAGGAAATAACGTAAAGATTTAGATACAACATAAATAAGACCTGAATATTGTAAAAACAATAGATATTTAACCCCAGGACCATAAATAGTTAAATGAAAGTAATTGTACAAAACAGTTTAAAAACCATGGCTCTCGTTATGGTAAAGTTTGGAAGTAAATTAGCGAGCATGGAATTTTGATTTTTGTCGTCTCCGGTCCTGACAAGTTTTCTCTTTTTGTGAACCAAGAAATCAAGAATAAAGAAGATTGAACCTTAAGATCAGTGTTTTCATGAGAATCCCCTACAATATGGGTCTTGTTTTTTGTATTGTAAATATGATCCAAAATCACTCTCATATCATACTTATCCAGTGCTATTGATCTTATATTAATTTCAAATAAAATCAAATATGCACGAACTCACAGTACTCTTATGCAACGTTGATATTAGTCTGACATCTTACAATAGCATTTAGCAAGTCTAATATAAAATCAAACGAGCTTAGAAAATACCCATAAAAGAGCAAGTTTTTTCAAGTGCGACTAGTCTTAATAAATGCTCTTATATACATAATATGTGAGACTTGGTTATGAGACTGAGCGTTTTTGAGGTCTTACCGGCTTGTCTAAAGGCAATATAGGATCGACGGGATGTTTTAAAACAAATATAAAAACGCTTTAAACCTATCACTCTTAAAAAAGCTGGTTGGGAGGGGCTCATGTTTCAGTCCACAGTACAGGTTAGATAGTGAATGCTATAAGGATACTGTCATAATAAAAATCTTTTATAGTGGTTTGAAACGAGGCGGTTGTGTTGCAGATGGGACGCGTGCTCGCGCACGTGGACGATGGTGTCGCCGATGGCGGGCGCGCGCAGCACGTGCGGCGTGGCGGCGCTGCGCGGGCGCCTGTACGCCGTGGGCGGGCGCGACGGCGGCGCCTGCCTGCGCTCCGTCGAGTGCTACGACCCCGCCACCAACCACTGGACCAACTGCGCGCCCATGACGCGCCGCCGTGGTGGTGTCAGTGTGAGTATATAACTAACATAATGTTACGCCGTGGGCGGGCGCGACGGCGGCGCCTGCCTGCGCTCCGTCGAGTGCTACGACCCCGCCACCAACCACTGGACCAACTGCGCGCCCATGACGCGCCGCCGTGGTGGTGTCAGTGTGAGTATATAACTAACATAATGTTACGCCGTGGGCGGGCGCGACGGCGGCGCCTGCCTGCGCTCCGTCGAGTGCTACGACCCCGCCACCAACCACTGGACCAACTGCGCGCCCATGACGCGCCGCCGTGGTGGTGTCAGTGTGAGTATATAACTAACATAATGTTACGCCGTGGGCGGGCGCGACGGCGGCGCCTGCCTGCGCTCCGTCGAGTGCTACGACCCCGCCACCAACCACTGGACCAACTGCGCGCCCATGACGCGCCGCCGTGGTGGTGTCAGTGTGAGTATATAACTAACATAATGTTACGCCGTGGGCGGGCGCGACGGCGGCGCCTGCCTGCGCTCCGTCGAGTGCTACGACCCCGCCACCAACCACTGGACCAACTGCGCGCCCATGACGCGCCGCCGTGGTGGTGTCAGTGTGAGTATATAACTAACATAATGTTACGCCGTGGGCGGGCGCGACGGCGGCGCCTGCCTGCGCTCCGTCGACTGCTGCATTCTGTTAAACTCTTTTGGAGTTCATCTGATTTAGAATATTATAGTATAGATGCCACGGTATTTATATAGTATTGGAAATACACTTAATAATTTGAAATTGTGCAGGTATGTGCAGCAGGCGGCTACTTGTATGCGTTGGGAGGCCATGAAGCGCCGGCCAACACTGTGGGAGGTCGCTTGGCTTGCGTCGAGCGATACGATCCCGTCGCAGACTCTTGGCTTCTGCTAGCGCGACTCTCATATGGCAGAGACGCCATAGGTTCCTGTCTGCTCGGTGATCGGATTGTTGCTGTTGGTAAGTTATAATTTGATTAAATATATGTTAGCGATTTCTATATTTAGCAGTGAAAATCCCGCGTGACGGAACTTTCACTGGTAGATAGCCGATATTGTAGGGAGTGACTTTGCTTTTATAATTTCAGAAATAAAAAAAATAGGTTTTTCTGCAACCAGGTAATATTACATACAATAATAGGTATTAATCATTTAAATCGGAACAGATTCAAATTAATTATTTCGAACTAAAATAACGCAATGAAATAAAAACAATTTTGTGTATTTTTAGGTGACATCTAAAAGTTAGCTCTTTATGCACCCCCGGTGTGCGAACCTTCCTCTCCTTTTTTCATACACGTCTGTCCAGTCGATTTGGTAATTGTCCAGCTCATTTCTTCACCTTCGCCTTGGTCTGTCGCGATGTCACCTTGCTTTTAGTGAGACCCAATAAGTAAAAGTATTTACTTTTTAGTACATTATACTTACTACTTACGTACTTTTTAGTATATTTGTACTAAAAATAATCAACCTATGTACTTGGCCAAGATAAAAAGAAGCCTTGCTCATTCGCAGCTTTTGTACAACGCTGACTAATAAAATAATGTGATGATCAGGTGGGTACGATGGCGTGCAATATTTGTGCGTGGTGGAAGTGTACGACTCGGAGGCGAACTGCTGGCGCAAGCTGGCGCCGCTGACGACGGGGCGCGCGGGCGCCGCCGTGGTGGCCGTGCCGCCGCCCAAGAACGTCTTCTGATACAATGCTATCCGCCGCCCGGTGGACACAGCTAAGTTTATTCCAATTCTATCTATGTCAGACCCCGAGGACGACGATGCTGATGACTATTCAGCTGTATACTACTAATTCTATATGTTTAATCCAGACAGAGACTTCATACTTTTAATCTACAGGTTTAAATGTGTTAGCCCATAATTGTATACAAGACGCCAGATAAACTTTGAATAAATTTTATTGGCTTTTCCTAATATTTCTGCTAAGGTGCCCGAAAACCAAAAATTTTAAACCAATTTTTAATTTTAATTGCTTTATGTCTTTATTTCCGTTTTTAGAGTTCCGAAACTCAAAAGCAAAAATCGGAAACCTTATAGGATCATTTTGTTGTCTGTTTGTCTGTCAAGACAAACAGACAATATAGGGATGCATGGACGTATGGAATCTAATTTAACGAAAAAAAGATATGACTGTTTATTTTACAAAAAAACGTATATTCCCGTTGACCCAAAATCCTGAAATCACAAAAAAAAACTGTTTTCATAGGTATGATTGTAAGGAACCCTCAATGCGGTTGCCCGGTTTTTGGGATTAAGAATGTCAATAAATACTGGAGGGTTAATGACGGTTATTCTAAGTTTATCTGGCGTCAACCTTAGTAAATTGTTTATTTTATGGCTTATACTGGCCTATTTTACTGACGACTAAAGCTGCACAGTTGCGAGTCGTTTGTTAATGTATGTATGTACTTATTCCAAAAATTTAGATTCTCATTTTGATGTATGTTACCTACTCCTTAGTATCTAAACGTATGTTACCGCTAATGTTATCTGATGGAGTCCGTTAAAATTGGAAAAATCTGCAAACTTCCTGATGCAGTTATACTGTTATAAAACTAAGTAAGTTATAAAACTGATTATTTGATTGACTATAACATGAGACATGACATGCACTGTTTAGGTTAAAAGACTGTGAGCTTGGCTTCCTTTCGTTATCGCCTTAACCTTGGTGAATATTTTTAAACCCAGAAGTAAAGTGAAAATATTGTACCCGGTAATTTGCAGATTACCTAATTTAATGCGCATATTAACGTATTCCATGCTCTAACGGTAACATACATTTATGTAGCCATATGAGGCGTTCCGATTTTGTGTTTAATAAATCATAACAATCAGTCTAGGTTCGTCACCCAGGTTGGGATTGCAATCCAGTCCAGCAAAATAAATCAGGTAATATTTGTCAACCAACCGAATCCGATAACAATGACTGGATCCACAAAACCCGATCAAAACCTACTCATTACGAAACCAAATAATACCGTTTGTTTCCTCTATCGTTCGTACTTTTACATGGAAGTGTCTAAGTAAAATTCGGTCATAAATTTAATAGTGTAAAACTTATTGGTGATAATGATTAATATTTGTTTATGCGAATAGGTTTTTAAAAACAGTATTTTCTAGTTAGACTACCCTGAAAAGACCGACCGAAGAAAAATAACACCCCGATTCAGAGTAATCCCACTCTAATAATCCCAATTATGGGGTTTTTTTATATACTAGACTGAATTGTTAGACCATTGTCTAACGGTATTTTTTATATCTGTCGTTGATTATATTAACTAATCGGTATATCAAATAAAATACAGATTCATTCGTTATACCTTGTAAATATTAGATATTTTGTAATTATATCATTATATTAGTATATTATTACAAAGTGCTAATATTGATTAAATCGACGGATTTAAAAAATACCTCAACCCGACTGGATCCGACCACATCGGTGGTCGTCCGGTCGTATCCGGTCGAACTTATAAAGATACCGGATTGCAATCCCAGTTACCTAACTGATACGTTCGCCACTCGCGACGACGCCAAATTGATTGTGAATCGTAAATTAACAGCTCCCATATAGTTGATGTTGTTCTCTAAATTCGTCGTTTAAATAAACAAATGCTGTCTCAATTGTATTAAGTGTCGTCGCAGGCTTGAAGGTTTCTTTTATAAGGGCAGCTAATTTAAATGTGTTTATTCTTAACATTTATCCTTGCTACTTGGGATCGACACAATTTGAGTTTTCTGCTGGAAACAATCCATCTTTCTGTGATGTCTCACATTTCTTCATTCTTCAGACCCTGCCTCGGTAGGATCTTTTTAATCTTCTTTCTTATTTGCAAGACTGTTACTAAATTAATTCCAGTATCGAATTTAAAGGCTATAATAGCTAGAGGAACATTTTAATATGTTGTATTTAGTAGATGTATTTTAACGTTTCATCAGATATTCAGTGTGATCAATATTATCTTGTAGTTCATAATGTTATATCCACATGTATTTTTCGATGAATTACTTGATGTAATAAGATAAGGCTCCGCTTCTTGGTTTACATTCGAACACGTTTTGGGTATAAACAATAATATGAAAAAAAGAATTAACCGTTGCGAAACTTTAGATAGTAATATTCGTGATTGGTAAATAGTAACTGATCTCAGTACTAAGAATGCAAATAAATAAAAGTTCTTAGTTTTAGTTATAAATATTGCTTAGGAGACTGCTACTAGTAAACTAAGTTCTCTCATTTACTTACTGTGTAACATCCAATGGTGGTGGTATGTTAGTTACATGCAAGCCTCAGCTGCAATCGAGGTTTTTTTTTTAATTACATACACACTACCATTTAGATAAAATGTTTTCTGTAGACAATATTTGGTTTACTGGTATTTTTATAAGATTATACTGAATTATGTTTTACTGTGATTTTTTTGTTGCTCCGTACTTAAAATATTTTTATACCTACTGATGTGAAATTATATGAACTTATGTCTTTATATAATTTTAGTTTTAATTTTATAAGATATTTTGGTCTGAGCTATGCTCGAATAATTAAAGAAAAAGAACGAAATGTGTTGGAATTTTGAAAAGGCTCCTATAGGCTCTGTAAGTACCTACTTGAATTTGTAATTACAGTATAGAGATTAAACTGAACATTTTGAATATAACGCTGGTAGCTGGTATTTTTTTTCTAGACTGAAAATATGTAAACTCCATATTATATGGTTCAACTATACAGCGGAAGAGCAAATATACATATATAATATAAAGGTATCAAACCGTTATATTTTTACTCTTATAAATGTTTTGTGTTTATATATGATGACATATTGAGTGATAAAATTAAAGTATGAATATTTAACTTGGTCCCCTGCATCCATGCAGGATTTTTGTAACGCGAAAATATATCGCTGTCACATATTATAATGTACTTCAATTATTCCTATAGTCGAGTGTAACATTAGTTTTATATTTTGTACTTCTTAATTATTTTGATGGCGAACAGTATTAATTAACATTTATTGTATATGGGTACGTATCAGGATGGCGAAAATAAAAATACCGACGGCTAAAATATCGAAATATCACTAACGGTTAAATGGGATTCGTAAATCACTATACTCACTTTTTCTAGCCCCCGTCATCCCTATCGAGCTTCGCCTGTCTGCATCTTGATGTTCCCACGCACGCTTCCTTCTTTGAAAAATTTTGTTTTCGATATTTCTAAATACTGATATTGATTTCCTTGGTATACAATTTAAAGATTTTAAACCAATTGACAATACTAACTTTCGTTTACTTTAAACTGCAGTGTTACAATCGTTCGGTATTTTGAACATTCAGAGACGTACCCATGTTTAAACTAGGTACTTGGTTTTGTAACGTAATGTTTTAGGGGACCACACTGTGATGTTAGTGCTAGGAAATTGCTAGGGTAATGAATACAGATTAGTAAAAAGAATGACATAATATATTTTATGTAGCGTTAGTGGCGTTACTAAAATTAGATTGATGCGGATCAAACAACTTCCGAGAAAGTTTTGAATGGAAACTCAAAATTTATTGGTTTTTTGAAAGCATTTTAAAATACCCAATCTATTGGTGTGGGGTAAAGGTTAGTTACGTTATTATTATAATTGCTTGTATTATTTACACATTGTGATAAGTAGAAATTAGTTTTCCGGACAACATATTTTACTTTTTTTATAAAAATGGGAGACTGAGAATTCCCTTAACTTTCTTGCCACTAAGCGTCTTGAAATATATTAACTATATTATCCAAAAGAATAATGCGACTGTGTATGGCTTCGCTAAGTAAGTAAGTAAGCACAAGTACGGAACAGAGACAGTTGGCCTAAACGTAGAAGCAATGGAGGAGTTGTGGATGATTTCGTACCTTCTTTTATTCATATTTTCGTTAGTTGATGTTTAAACAGTTTTTTTTTTTAATGATTGATTGACTGTAATATTAAAGTAAATTACACCACTTCATTTCAGTAGATACATATTTTTGGGTTTTATGTCTGTGTAGATAAAATGTAGAAAATATTAAAAAAATAGCAAAATACACTTCCGCAGGTACCTCTTCAACGGCTGTTTATTTTAAGATTTTTGCAGTATCCAATAGGTACCTATAACTGACTATTTTTTTCTTAGTATCTATGGAGAAGAATGTATTAGACGTGTTGCCAAATTAATCAACTATCTAAAAACTTCTCGTGATGTATTTTTTAATAAATATTGTTGTAGCCATTTAAACGACTTTTATTTTCGAAAATACATCCTTTTTTACGTTCGTATTTTCGCACCTTGGATCGTAACTTACACATACCCCCGAACTTATTTACCTACCGCAAATAAGTTCGGGAGATTCCTGCACCGGATTCGTGCGGAAGAGACGTCCGGGTGTCGCCACTGTGTGGCAAGCCCGGAGGTCACGGTGGAGCACTCGGTGGATGTGTGTCCTGCTTGGGAAGAGCATCGCCGTGTCCTCGTGGGGGTGATCGTCGACGGCGACCTCTCGCGCCGGGCCTTGGTTCAGGCCATGGTCCGCAGCGAAGAGGAATGGCAGGCGGTGGCCTCCTTCTGCGAAGCAGTAATGCTCGTAAAGGAGGAGGCCGACCACATAAGGCAAAGGCAACAGCGCCCTCGCCGTAGCCGTCGCCCCCGCGATCCTGCCGATATCCAACCACCGTAGACACTGGCTCGCGGACGGTGAGCAATGGGTAGCTCGCCGTCCGGTTGTCTGGTAACTGTCCAGACCGAGTCCAAGTCGTCAACGGCGCGCACCGTTCCCGCGCGCCTCAAGGAGTTGTCAGCAAACTGTAGGGGCCCTTCAGGGTCGAAGCCTGGAGCTGCCGGTTTGAGTGAAACTGTTACCGCAGCTCTGGGAATAAGGCAAGGAAGGTAAAGGGTAGGTTTTTTAGTCAGTAAGAGTCTGACACTGGTCTCCCGCTCCGCCCAAGAGCGGGTTTCGTCATTCGATGATTTTCACCTACCATAAAAAAAAACCTACCGCTAATATAAACTACATCCTACACGGAAAGGGAAATTTGAGATACCTACTGCTTCTGCCCATGGAAAAACTACTTACGAAGAAATTATAATACACAACAAAAGGAAAATAATGAACTTTTCGTACAACGTTACAATCAGCTGAACTGATCAAAATACAAGAAACAACTAGGTACTAAAAGCCAATAAGAAACGCAATATGAAGTTCTTATCTACTGGAAAGAACACCTACTGAAAAAGACATTTAAACAAAATTGAAACTTAACATAGGTATTATCGTTTTCAAGAAATGCACTAGTTACATAAAAATGAAACAGCTAATACTTAATGCAGTATAGAAATTCGAGAAAAATTTAGTACCTACAAAGAAACTTGTTCGGTCGACTGCAACGTATTTTCACCAAGGAGAAAGTACTAAAGGGTGTTGGGCACGCCATAATTATGGTGGTAAGTAACCTCTGAGGTGACTTGCGGACGCGTGGACATGGTAAGTTCGGGAGGAACCTACAACGGAGGAAGTGATGCCCAGGTGTCGCCACTGTGTAGACCGCCCGGAGGTGACAGTCGAGGTATGCCCCGCTTGGGCAAGTTCAGGCGGCGATCTGTCGTCCCGGGCCTTGGTATAGACCATAATCTGGAGCCAGGATGAGTGGCAGGCGGACGCCTCCTGCTGCGATGCAATGATGCTAGCCGATCGAATAAGGCAACAGCGCTCACGCGCCAGACACCACCAAGATTCCATTCCCAATTAGGTCGGAAAACAAATAAATATAATTTGCACTTGTTATTGGTGTTAACAATTGTTACTGGCATTTTTTTTTAAACCTCTATTTTAGTAGCAGTTTTCAAGCGCTAAATTACACAAATCCTAACTTCAGACTCGCCAAGATCCGACGGCCATACTGTTAAAATGTGTCTGATTTTTAAAACATACATTAGTCAAGTTTTATTCGTCATTAAAAATGAAATGTGATGTATCGAGAATTATTGAATGACGATTTAATAGGTCCGTCCTTGGCGGTCAAAACTCTTTATATGAAATTATAACCAAAAAATTTTTTGAGAACAGATAAAATCCTATCTGTCCCCATTTATTAGTTTAGGGATGAATAGGAACTAAGGATCCTACGGGCAAACCCGCAAGGAAAGACACCCGACGCCGTCTACAACAGTGTTGCCAAGAATGTCGTACTCACTAACAGATTTTTATTCATGTGATACAACACTGGCTGCATGAGCCATGTTTTTTTTTGTCTGACAACATTAGCCGGTTTCCATTGTTCATGCCATTGAGATCGTGATTTCTTTACGCCGTTTTCAACAGATCACGAGGAAATCAAGATAAGTTCTTTGCGTTGAAAGTGATTCAAATTTCTAAAAAACATGGCCTTACACGTACCTAAAGCTCCGGGGGTACCCTCGATGTTAAAAGAAGGGGCACGGGTAAGTTTATCAATACATAACCAACAATTTGTGCGCCCACTCCGAATGGTTCATCTGTTTTAATATTTTTTCATATCTTCATGAATTTTCACATAACAACGTCAATTTCATATAAGATATGATGCCTATGACGAAAACTAAGTAATTTAACTATAATAATTATAGGGTTGTCACATATTCTTCTTCTTACAACTAAGTTTAATAAATGCTGTTCTAAAACTTCTGAAAATAGAGATTCCATCAGTTCCCCTTTTTCACTAATTAATTATTGCCATTATTGCATCATAAATATAAGTTTATTTACTATCATAATTTAATGTTTCATGTTTTTCTTTAATAAATGGTCATGCATGCCTCTCCCCTTAAAGTTTGTAAGTTTTTCATCATGATTCTTTTGTTATTAGATGTACTCTGGGCTTGAAGAAGCAGTTTACCGAAACATCAATGCATGCAAACAATTTGCTCAAAGTGTCCGTTCAGCATATGGCCCAAATGGAATGAACAAAATGATCATCAATCACATTGATAAGCAATTTGTTACAAGTGATGCTGGTACTATCATAAGAGAACTCGATGTAGAGCATCCTGCTGCTAAACTGATGGTGCTGGCCAGTCAGATGCAAGACTCTGAAGTTGGTGATGGTACAAACTTTGTTATAGTCTTCTCTGGAGCCCTTTTGGAAGCAGCAGAAGAATTATTGCGTTTGGGTGTAACACCTAGTGAAATTGCTGATGGATATGAAAAAGCTCTTGAAAAGTCTTTGGAAATTCTGCCTGGACTTGTTTGTGATGAAATCAAAGACTGCAAAAATGTTGATGCAGTTATCAGAGGAATCACTCCCTCAATCATGTCCAAACAGTATGGTTATGAAGATTTTATTGCTGGATTGGTTGCTAAGGCCTGTATTGCTATTCTTCCTGAAAAGACCACATTTAATGTTGATAATGTGAGAATATGCAAGGTATGTATTGATCATTAAGTTTATACTTAGTTTTCTGTGAGAATGAATAATAATTGCACACACCAGCCTAACAATATTGTTTTTTTTTTAGATTCTAGGTTCAGGTCTATTACAGTCAGAAGTTCTTTCTGGCATGGTGTTCAAACGTGAGGTTGAAGGAGATGTACCTACAGCTACAAAAGCTAAAGTAGCTGTGTATTCTTGCCCCGTGGACATCACCCAGACTGAAACCAAGGGAACAGTATTGATCAAATCAGCTGATGAGCTTCTAAACTTCAGCAGAGGAGAAGAGTCTCAGCTGGAGAAACAAATCAAAGACATTGCTGATGCTGGCGTCAAAGTAGTGGTTGCAGGTGCTAAGTTTGGAGACATGGCTTTACATTATTTGAACAAATATGGTGTTATGGCTGTTCGTCTCAATTCAAAGTTTGACATCCGGCGTCTTGCAAAGACTGTTAATGCTACTGTAAGTTATAAGTTTTATTTTGTTATCAACTTTATCAGCCCTAGTTTAGTTTTATTGTTCTATTTTGTAACTCCTGTTAATAAGAAAAGTTGAAAGAGAGAAATTATGAGGTTCTTTGATTGTGGTTATAAAAATCTCTGCACAAAAAATGTCAGTGTTTTTACCCTAAAAACTATTTATAAGTAAACTGGTAATATTTTTTGCAAGTTTAACCTTATCTCCTTATCTGAAAAATTCAATATATTGAACTTGGAAGAAAATGTAAACTGTTTTTTGTACATACTAAAGTTTCTTGATATTTTTTAAGGTTCTACCTAGACTTACAACACCTACTGCTGAAGAGCTTGGATATTGTGATTCTATTGGTGTGGAAGAGCTTGGAGACACTCGTGTTGTTTGTTTCCGCATGGACAGCTCGGAGTCACGCATATCCACTGTTGTCATCAGAGGCTCTACTGATAACTACATGGATGACATCGAGAGAGCTATTGATGATGGTGTCAACACATTCAAAGGAATTGCCAGGGATGGAAAGTAAGTAGTTCTGATTGTATTTGACAGTATTGTACTAACACTGTTGTATATCTTAGTACAGTGCTGTCAAAATAGTACTATAAAAAACTTTTTGTAACACAGCCGCTTACTAACTAACATAACTTGTGCTTTATTTTGTAACATCCATACTGGCTACCGAGTATAATGGACTCAGTACAATATTCTATTTTTTATTCCAAAATTCTAATAAAAGTGAAAATTACTTTATTACCAGGGATATTATGATAATAAATAATGACAATTTATAATTAATCAAATAGTAATATTTATTGCTTTTTCATAATCAACAAGTTCTTACAAAAATTAACGGTTTTTTGGCATGTTTTTATGACAAGATTAAGTTTCATTCTGAAAACCTGTTTTATCAATACCTTCCAATATTTTGTTATTCTAGTATGTTATAACTACTTAGAATGAGTAACAATAAGAGATCAATACTACAGAACCCAAAAAAAATCATTCAAAATCAACAAAGCCAAATAGCTTTTTGGGATACAATAATAATTCAAAATCATGTGTCTTTCTTTTTCTAATTTACTAAAACCAATTGGAACAAACGCCGCGCTACACTGTCGTTGAAAGGTACTAAGAGCGGCAACATCGCAAACGTCAAAACATTAAAGTTTAACAAATAAATTGAACAACTGGGTCTAAGTATTAAATTTTTTTCTGCAGATTCTTACCAGGTGCTGGTGCGACAGAAATTGAATTGGCGCAACAGCTCCTCCAGTACGCCGACACACTGCCAGGCTTAGAACAATACGCAGTAAGGAAGTTCGCAGTGGCTTTGGAGAGCATCCCACGTGCCTTAGCAGACAATTCTGGAGCCAACGCCACAGAAGTTGTCAACAATATCTACAAAGCTCACAAGGTGATTTCTATATTCTTCTTGAAAAAATTTACCTATTTTTTTAACCATGTCCATCCAGAAGAGATGGGAAAAATGGTAGTTTTTGTTGTTTTGAGAAATTATGTATAATTATGTAGACTTGTTTTTTGAAATATTTCTAATTTTGTTTTCAGGAGGGCAACAAAAACGCAGGTTATGACATTGAATCTGAAAACAATGGTGTCTGTGACGCTAAAGAGAAGAACATATTGGATTTATATGTCCTAAAGTATTGGGGGTTGAAATACGCTGTCGGCGCAGCTACAACCATTCTCAAGGTGGACCAAATCATAATGGCTAAGAGGGCAGGAGGACCAAAACCAAAAGCGCAAGCAGGAAGCGATGATGAATCTTAAGTTTATGCAATATATATCACAGCTAATATTATTTCGCAAAGTATTTTAGTTAAGTTCTGAGAATAATAACCCTTCTTTGCAGTTGGGTAAACTGCATTTAATTTTAAAGAAATAATTTAGTCTTTAAAATTACTTTAAAAACCTCACTTTCTGTTGCATATTTATTTCTTTGTTGTGATGTTTCTTCATTATAATTAATATTACATTTTACAATGGAATAAAATAAAGTGCTTAAGTGACAAATATTTTCTACAAAATTATACTCGTCACGGATACATTAACTAAATAATAAAGAAAATATTTAACATCAATTAATTGCTTTTAATTTTTATATCTTATTCGATTTTCCTTGATGTTATTTTTAATTTTACCTTGCACTATCAATTGCTCTTGAGGTCCAAACCTACTGTCGGCTGGACACCTTTGTATTATGGGTGAACATGTACCCCGCAGATTAACCTTTCGAGAGCTATAAAAATTAAAAAAAAAACAACCATCGCTTCGTTAAACGGCCGCGTTGCCCTGGAGTACACGGGCGAAAAAGTTTTATTTTTCTTATTTTCAGTTTTGTGTTTTCAAGATTGTGATAGATAATAACATAATTTATCTTCATTAAAATGAGCCAAATACAGCTAACTTTGGAGAGACAAGCAAGAATAACTGCACTCTCAATGTTAACATCCAACGGCCTGTAATAACGGCCACGTTCACGACTTCGGGGACAGCATCGCCATCGGTAAGCGGGCACGCGTCGTGTGGCGCGTTTTGTACGGAATGCAATGCCGCTTCGAGCGGCGTCTCGTTTTGTTTTTGCCGTATCGGCAACTAATTAGGTATCTACAGGAGAAGGTAAAAATTTTGTTGAATGAAAAGAGGTTTCTGTTGGTGGCCAAAAATTTCCCTTGGGCAAAACGAGAGAAACAGACTTTTACTGACTAATCAAACCACCATTTTCCTACGTTGCCTTTATACCAGGGATAGAGCCTTCCTTTCAGACAGGAACCCTTGGCCTTAGTAGGCTTCGACCGATCTGCAGGATCCCTGCAGTTTGCTGACAACTCCTTGAGGCGCGCGGAAACAGTGCGCACCGTCGACGACTGGGCCTGGTCCAGACGACCGGACGGCGGGCTACCCATTTACCCATGTGTGTGCTTGCTTATAAATTAAGAAGGACCGAGAAAAAAAGCTTGTTTGACGAAGGCCCCTTGTGTTATGAGAACCTCTTATTTCTGTCTGTGGGGTCTTACTACAATAACTTATTATGAAAGGGATTACGGCAGCTAGGGTGCGCGAGACAACGAAGTCAACATTATTCTAACCATCACAGTTCTAAGCTTACCTGTTTGTGTCGAGGTCCCCTAGAATTCTGCGCTCGTTTTCCTCACTATTGTAGATAGTTACAGATTATTATACTCAATGTCTGTCTGCCCTACGTCAATAGAAGCTACGGTTATAATTGTGTTCTGAACTTGACAGTGGTAAATCGTGATGGATGTGAATACGATGTTCATTTAATGCTCACCAGTAGGTACGCTAGTGCGCCTTGCCATCGACGATTGTATCACTGCTTACCATCAGGTGGGATCGCAGTCAAGGCTAGTTTAGATATTAAAAAAAGGTTCAATTAAATAACCCGGGCTTTAAAAAATAAATAACATCAACTAATGGCCGTAACCAGAAAATACCTATATAAATAAAGTGGACACATAAAATGTAAACCGTACCTATGTTGTCACTGTGACGGAGCGGACACAGATATTGGGACCAAGGGCTGACTCCTTAGAGCATTTAACCTATGGAGATGGCAAGGGACGAATCACCGAACAAATTTTTCTGCCCTTAGAGCATTGCTCTAAGGCTGACTCTCAACCATAAGTTGGCTCTGTGAGCATTGACTAGTTTCCGAAATAGAAACCAGAGGTTCTGGCTGACACACTAGGCAAAGAAGAAACATAGGTGTGGTTTTAGTCAATAAAAGTCTGACACACCCTCCCGCTTCGCCGGTTCACCCTAAGTACCTAGGCCAGGAGAAGTTATCGAGTGGTTTCCCATAAAAAAATCCGTAAACCGATTTAATATACGTTTAACGGTTTTTTCCGGAAGTCCGGATCTAGTAAATTAAAAAAATATGTATGTAGTAATTTTACTGTCTATAAATCGATTCTTTTGTTGTAGACTCTTTTTGGTGGACACTTACATGTTAGATTATAAACAGCATAAATTAATAAAACTCACCGATCAAAATACGAAATCTTCGTGATCTTCGGATAAAAGCAGTGGATTCGCAGTACGTGCAGTTTATCATTTAGAAATGAAACTTAACAAAAAGGTTTTTATCTGATTATAAGGAGGTGAAGAAACAAACAAGACATCTATAAAACCTCTAAACTGTCAAATAGAAAAAAAAGTGTAGTTGTCAGTCAAACTTCAGTCACGGATTTTTGCGTTCTCTGAAAAGAAGTTATTTTATTGATATTCTTTCAGAATTTTAGCTTGTTTTTGAATATACCCGAATATGTCGTCATATAAAGTAAGTACTTTTAGGTATAATGAAAGTAAAAGTTCTAATTTACTTCATTAAACATTTAAGAATAAATGGTTTAGTAAACAAACCGTTACTGTGGTTTCTGATCAATTAAATAACTCGTCTAGTTAACTAGTTCATTATAGAAAATAAAGATGTGTAAATTTAGTAAGAACTGTTCTTACAGAATTTTTTGCAAAAAAGGTGTTTTAATTTTGTGCTTGTCTATTACAGCCCATTGATTCCAAAAGAGAGGAGTTTCGAAGATACCTGGAGCGAGCCGGCGTTATGGACGCTTTAACGAAAGTCCTTGTTAGCTTATATGAAGAACCAGATAAGCCTGAAGATGCCCTAGAGTATGTTCGAAAACATTTAGGTACTGACGGTGGAGATGATGAGCTGGAGGCTGCAAGAGCTCGCATAGCAGAATTGGAAGCAGAGAATGCGCTGCTCAAAGGCGAAACAGCCCCAACGGAAGGATAAAATTTTGCTCATAATTATTATTATTACTAATTTACCTACATACATAAACAATGACATGTTCAATTTAAAGATCTCTTGAAAATGATCTCAAATAAAAATATTCTTGTTAATTCTAGAGAAATATAACTTAGTGTTATGATTACTGTGAGAGTATTATTTTTGTTATAAGTATATTATCTTATTTGGCAGTGCAAGAAGCACTATAAATTTTTTGTTCCCATATTATCTGGCTGTTTTATTTTTGTAATATATGAAATTTTTTTTCTGAAGATACTAATTGCATTAAACTCATGAGCCCCAAGTGACCACCGGCATTCAGACACCTATTGCCTTTCTATTGTCTCTATGGTATTCAAAAGGTTAAAACAATAAACATAATTATAAAGTAAAGCTGCATTACAGGAATAATCCATGAAGAAACAGTTTTTAGGTTGGATATGCAGAAAAATTGCTGATGCAAAATTGGTGAAAGATGCTGTAGTTTTGTGTACCTTTGTGCTGGTAAGCTTTTCACAAACTTCGGAGATATATGTTTGTAAATAGATAGGTTTTCATTTGGACTAAGTGTATGATGCATAAAGTAACAATGATAGGTTTTGCGGACATTGGTCACATTTGGAGAAACAATTATATTAATCCAAACAGCCTTTTACTGATTACATTTCTTGTATTCTTGTCAATCATATGCACTTGAAAATATATAAAAATCAGAATTTGGCTACAAGGGTCATAGTATAAAAGGGCTAAATAAAACAAGTATTTCTAATGATTAACTGATTTAAATATTAGTGTTATCCTTGGCTAAACATTTACAGTTGTAATATTTCATGATTTAAACAGCACTGCTGATAAGTTCGGTGTACTTCTTCACTTTGGTGGCGACACTCATATCCACATACTTGTCACCAATGGAGACAACCATACCACCCATCAGAGCAGGATCGACTTTGGCTGTGAGCTGAAGAGTTTCATTGCCTTTCAGGAATTTCTGGAATTAAACAATTTTTTTATAGATATTGTGAATGTTAAGCATACTTGTATTTAGTACTGTTTTAAATTGTAGAATAGGTATTAAAGATGACTTTAGTTATGTGTGTATGATAGAAAAAATAGTTGAAAAATAAGAAATATTTGAGTGGATTAAAATAAAATAATTCTACAGTATTCCACTTTCACTCTCACTGATGATTCATTAACCAAGTGACTATAAATATTCATGGACATTTCATTTGTTTCCTTTTTGCTATGATAGATTATATAGTCAGAGAAGGGGTGACAATAGCACTACAGAATAAGATGTACTATACACCTAATAAATTGGAATACCTTGAAGGATGATGAGTGCAGTACATTACCTTAAGGGCAGCTTCCAAGTTTGATTTCTGGGCCTGATCAAGAGGCTTGGCTGTGACAACCTCACAAGCAACCTCGCCACGGTGGGCAGCCATCATGAGCTTAAATGCATTGATAACAGAGTCCAATTTGTCCAGGCGACCGTTTTCAGCCATCAGACCCAACAAGTTGCCCGTTGTAGGAGACAGTTTAGCCTGAAATATTGATTATAAAATAAGAAAATCATATGTATTTTAAAAATAATAGTAACAAATTCTCTATACAACTTAACTACTAAAATAATAGTACTTATTTACTTTTGTGACATTTAATAGATATATATTATAAACATTGAAAATAATATATGTACAAATAGAACTTATTCAACACAAAAAAACAAAATATTCATCCACATCAATATCAAAGGGATATGTGCCCAGAATACTGATAACATTACCATGTTGGTAGTTCTACTAAATACTGCTAGTAAATAGTACTAATTTATATCTATACTCAAATACTAATTACCTAATATGACAACAATTAAAATTATTATTATACAATATCAACTGTGAAACCATTCTGACATACATAATCACTTTCATAGACAATTCTCATTTCAAGTCACTGCTTTTGCAGATCAAGTTACCATCTATTTCTTCAGTCATTGAGCAATTACATCTGCTGAGTATGAAGACCTGTATTTGATTATCATGCCATTATTATGAGGAAATATTTGGAGCAATAACTTCATAAATTGAACTGAATATTAACAGTGGAGGAGGTTGGAGGTTTTTGAAATATTTATAAGTTATTTTTCTTTCGTAACATTATTCCAATAAGCTAAAATTTACTATACTGTAATAATCCACATTTTATAGGAGCCTATAATTTAAACCACCCTCAAGACAACCCTCTACCTGCCGCATTGCTTGTTCATATGTGGGCTCTCAAATAAATCTTTCGGAACTCAAATTTTTAGTGGACTATAATTTCATTGGTCATACCAATGCTCAAAATGAAGTAGCATTAAAAAATAATTATTTGGAACTTACTTGAGTAGCAACATGCTTAAGAGCATCAACTTTCAGAGTCCTCTTAAGTGTTGGGTTCACAATGAATTCCTTCAGCTTGGCATCAGTTTTAATTGACTGTTGGAACTGAGATAGCTCTTTCTCAACTGCATCTAAGGTCTTGTTTTTGGTGGCAGCAGAATATAAAGCTGACGCATATCTGCCTTCCAGACCAAAAACTTGTACGGGAGGTTTAACAAGCTGGCCGGCAGCAGACGACGTGCTCAAGGAGCGAACCTACAAAATATTACGTAACTTATATCATCAAATTCATACAAGAAAATAAATTCATTATAGAAGTGTATAAACATTCACCAGCATATTTCCCTTTGTGACCGACATGTTGACAGGGATGTGAGATTAATTTAAAACAGTTTTATATAAACGTGAAGGGCAGGCCGCAGGATTCGATCGGTCACTTTTTATCGCTACAGTAACCTGTCAAATAAAATTAAACGTCAAATCAAATGTGACAACAATTGAGAGTAGCCATGAATAAAAATAATGTATGTACTCGGATCCCCAATTAATGTGCTTTGTTTATCTCTCTAATAAAATTTTATTATACTAATTACTCCAGCAGAATTCCATGTTTTATTTCGCGTTTAGACTTAATTTAATTAACAGCGGCTTCGCCCGTGTGATTATAAAAAAATATCCCAAGGGATCATACTCTGGGACTAGGAGCGATAAATATATTCAATCCGAGGATATGATCTATCTACATAGAACTTTCATCGAAATCCGTTCAGCCGTTTGAACGTAAAAAAACCATATACAATACTTACTCAATGTGATTTTGTTTTGTAAAAATGTGACTTATACCGGCTGAATTACTCAGTAACCAAAGCCGGTAAAGTAAATGCCAATGGAAGGAATTTAAAAAGTAAAATACTACCGTACTACAAATTGCTACACAAATCACGCTCATTGATAAAATTAAAAATAGTTTCAATTCAAGTTTCGTTCAAATGTTTTAAACCATTGAAATTAGTTTATTGGCCACATATTATTTAAATAAATAAAAAAAACAAACCAAGGTGTTGACTTTATGACAGTAAAAAGGAATTAGGTAAATATGTCGCGCCAAGTGGACTCGAATATTACTAAACTATTAGATGGTCTAGGCCTAGATGGCGATGATAATTCTATCTGTGATTTTACTATTGCCGATCAAAATTCTGTTGCCGAGTCACAAGGTATCACACCTACCACTCCATCTAATTTCAAACCGGTACTGGGCAGCAACGTCACTTACGTCGTTGCTTGTGTGATCATTAATGAATCAAACGAAGTATTGATGATGCAAGAAGCAAAAGAGAGTTGCGCAGGCAAGTGGTATCTGCCGGCAGGTCGTATGGAGAAGGGTGAGACTATAGTACAGGCTGCAGCCAGAGAGGTACTTGAGGAAACAGGCCTTATTTGTAATCCTACCACTCTACTAGTTGTAGAGACTGCTGGTGGAATGTGGTACAGATTTGTTTTAACTGGAGAAGTCAAAGGCGGTGAATTAAAAACACCTGCTAGAGCAGATAAGGAATCATTGCAAGCGAAGTGGATTTCAAATCTTCAAGAAATTTCATTAAGAGCTAATGATATTTTGCATCTCATTGAAAAAGCCCAGTTATACAATAATAGAAACCCTGACAGTTCATGGCATAAAAATATCTTACCAGCCCCCATTCACCATGTCAAAGATTTATTGAGGTTAGTTGTAGTTATTAAAAAGAGGAGTACAAACAAGTTGCATGTGCTGTTGAGTGAGAAAACTGCAATTCATTTTCCAACATGTGAAATAAATCCTGGAAAAAGCCTTCATTCAACATTGAGAAGATTTATGGTGGAAATGTTTGGAGCTGATGTAGGTCAACACAGACCATTGGGATTATTGAATGTGGAACATGACCCTGTTGCTGATGGTTGCTGCCTTACATTGCTTGTAGCTTTTAGACCACCTCTTGAAGAGGTACCTTTGATAGGCAAGTGTGTCTGGCAAGAATTGTCCCGTGACCATGACAGTAGCTTGTTCTCAAAAATTGCTACAAAAAATTCATTGGTAGAGCTACATGTTGTTCGTTAATATTGATTCTGTTTTACACATTCAGTGCTGAAGACCCAGGAATCAGATCACATAATACTTAAAGTTGGACTCGCAACTCATATAATGAGTATAAACACAAGTCAACAATAGCTACATATTAAGAGCAAATTCACAGGCAGGTTATCTGCACATAAAAAACAATTGTATATTCCTAGCACTGAGTGTAAAGGTGTTTACAGACACACTACTGAAAAAATCATGACATCTACTTTTATGTATATTATGAAGAATACTCACTTTTGTATCAACTGTTATTAATCTATAAATTTAAGATATATATCCGTCCATTAATTTTAAGGTTTTAGTTATTATGGCAAATCAGGAAAATTAATTGTTTACCACTATTGATAACAATTCCCAATGTAAATTAAAAAATAATTAAGAGAAACTGTTGCACATACAAATAGGCTTTATTGTTTTATGATGTGCAAGCAAATAACATTTTATGTTAATGTGAGAAACAATTAATTTGCCTGGGTGACCTAGGTACAAACCTAGGTTAAATTTTAAAGATTGCTAGATCTGTTACTAATAACTCTGTTTATGTTGTATCTGACATTTTTTATTATGTTTCATTGTACTCCCATGCCTTGAGTGAAAAATCTTTAAAAAAGTTTAAGTATAGCATGGTTAATATTTAGCAACAATTAACATTAAATTGAGGAGAGAAAGAATATCTGATATAATTGAATCTGTAAAAATAATAAGATCAATCTCTGTATTATCTGATTTAAAATTACTTACAAATAACAATATTTTAACACTACAGTATAATGAATTAAAGAAGGACTAGTTTGTAAAGTTTAACTGGTGACTATGGTATTCAGTATTTTTTTTTGTAGTTATAGACTTAACAACGGTGGCATTCCATGGTTTTATTAACATAGTATTGTAGTACTAGAAATAAAAAAAAAATATTTAAAATAATTTTGTCTAACAGTACCTGTAATCGGGTGAAAATTCTATTTGGCCATGTCGTATCTGCAATTAATTATATGATTCACAATTTTTTGTGTATATGTTCAATTTAAACTTATTGATGTTAACATGAACTTTCTATGAAAATAAGTTATGATTTTATAAGTGAATCATGTTACTAAAATATAATAATAATTATATCAAGTAAATTGTTTCTAACCATTGACCAAATAGAGTTATTATCCAATATTATTTTGACAAAGATGTTAATCATAAAAATATTTAGAGGGCTTTAATACCTTTATTTTACATCTACATTATGTAGGCAACTATATATCACTGTATTAAATGTTATTCTTTTTTGTTATTTTTTATAAAAATGCTAATAATCTTGCTTCAATTGTTTATTACTAATTTAATAAAAGTTTATTACAAGGAACAGTCTTTTGCTTATTGTGCCATTAATTAAGTCCAATGATATTACAACAGTAGAGGACAATAAAACATTTTATGTATTTGATGATTTATTTAAAGCGATACAAAAAAAAAACATTGCATTGACTAGAAAAATCGAATATGTAACCTAATTATATTTTATAAGTCTAAAATCTGGAAATGCATTAGATAACATCAATTGCAAATACTATGTTCGAATTGTGCCAATTTAGCTTGCATACATCAATCAGTTGTACTCTAAAAAACATAGCACTATACATCACTTCTACTCCAAAAAAATTACTACAGTTTAGAAGATAAAAAGTGTTAACATTATCATATTTTGAATCTGGTTTCCATAAAAAAAAATCTAATACTTTTCTTCATATTACAGTAGGTACAGTAAGGCACTGTTCACAATGGAGATGTTATAATTATATTTTTACTCAACAGAAAAAACAGGGTTATGTTTTTTTTTAAACCTAATAGTTCAGATGCCATTCTTAAAAAAGTTAAAATTCACAATAAACTTGCAGTAAATATCAGTCTCTTACTTAGACAATTTGCAAAAGTACCTAAGCTCGCCGCAGTTGTTTACAATATAATTATTACAAGCGAAGAACTGTTTATCTGTTAAATCTGCCATCAACACATGAAAAAGAATACTGAAACTCGCTTTAATGTAGATACACATTTGATGCGAACGTATTATTACGTGCTTCATAGAACATTATTTCATTATTATTTGATCAGTTCATCAGGTTCTCAGTAGGTAACTCTTGCTGTTTTATATTAACGGTAAATAAAAATGTGTTAATAGAAGTAACAAAACCCATTACACTGAATTAAATTAGATGAATATTTAATCTTATTATTAAAAATCTGAACTATCGCATCACATCTCTGTGTGAGTTGAACTTTACAGGTGCAAAGCAGGTCTTCAGTAGAGCTACCTACCTATTAAAACATATTTTCAATGGTATAGGATCACAATTGAATGTAATTATTCACTTATAAGGGCCCTTATGAGGTGGCTTCTAGGTACAAACTGGTTCTATAATTATAGAAATTGAAATGGTCCATTTAACAAACAAGCTACCTATAACTTTATAAATAAATCGTTGTATTTAATAAGTCATACATTTTTGTGCGACTGATTACTTATAGTAGGTAATATTAACCTATGATACTGGGCTACTAGGATTAAAAGTTGTGGGCTAAATGATAAATAAAGTTACCATAGTAAAGATAAATGTCAAAATCATTTTATTGAATAGGTAAAGAATTATACTGCACTATAGCGCGACTTACTTTCGAATATACTATGACTGTCTGTCTTTATAGTGATAATAGTTATATATAAAAACCTAAACTTTTATTCAATGTCCACTGGGAAATTGGCGATACTGAACTAAGTTTATATTATGGGTAACTTGGGATGGTGTTGTCAAATGGTTTGAAACACCCTTGGCCCATTTTTCTGGTACAGTTTTTCTAGTAGTAAATGTATACTCTATCTGTTTAGGTATTTAGGAAATAAAAAATCGGATAGAAGACATACATTTTTAGACAATTTTTAGATAAAAGATACGAAGATTGCTTACTTTTATTTAAGTACCTACCTAAACAGATGGAGTGTAGTTGGCAATACTAAGCATAACAAAGAGTAAACTTACTTTTCGGAATGACTAATGAGGTAATTAATAATAGGATTTCTATAGTGCTAAATTTACGAGTATAATACAGTAACACAAGTAACCATTGGTGACAAACATCAGCGCCTTTGTTGGGTAGCTGTAAATCGATTTTCTATAGTGTTACAGTTCGATTCAAATGACGGCTCGGACCACGAAGCCAGTCGCTGTGCAGTAACAAATTAATGTGACAACTGAGGGTAGCCAGTAAGTATGTAGTGCACTTCACAACGGCCAAGAAGTTTGAATCGAACTATACTATTGAAAAACGTCATTCTTATTGTTGCGTTCATTTCTTGAAAATCCAAAATAAATAACACAAGTACACACAATCAATTATTATAGTTATAACATAAAAGGTACAGAAGTTTAAATTAAATATTATTCTGTGGTTCAAAGCATGTTTTTTATAACTTGTATTACTACAGCCCTACGTTCAAAAATAACCAGAGTAGAGTAAAATTGCAACCCTCAGCCGATCTTTTATAACGCGTGGCTACCGTAGAGTTAATTCGAACTAACTCTTAACTCTGTTCAGAGTATGTTTGGTATAAGCCATTGACAGATCATCATTAACATTGAATTATACGTTTGCGTTCAAAAATGTTCAAATACATTGATGACGTCACTAGAGTTAACTCAGACTTAAAATTTGAACACAGGGATGAATGATGCATTATGGTTTACCAATTTTGTAGCTAGGCACTATCAATGATTACGATTTTATGCGTTAAGAAAATGCAGCATTTTAACGCAACTCTTTCAGTAATAGTTCTGTGATGTGCCCATATCGTTCTAACCTACCTCATAAGATTAGGTACCTGCCCTGTTTAAAGTTCAAAAAGGATGTGGTTAAATACATTATAATTATTAAGTTCTTTTATTTTTAAATTTGGAATTTATATGAATAGAACTTGTTTTGTCTTAGCTTAATAATGCTGACTAAACAGTATGTACCACGTCAGTATGCCGAATTCAATCCGAAGGCATTAACGACACTTCAAGTACCAATTTTTAGTCACGCAAAACTGTAAGTTTACTCCCGACTAACGTTAATTCATTCAAAAAAATTTTTATGTAAATTAAAAATTATCTGGGAATAAGCCAAATTGTTACCTAATATATTTGATGACACCCACAGTTCATCATAGTTCTAATAACATGAAAAATTTCTTGTTTAATACTGCTATAACTCTGAACTTATTATTTCACGATCTCATCCAAACAGTTTTATAAAGATGTATTCTAAATTCATTTTAATCAACTCAAGCTAACTTAAGCTAGCATTAATCAAAGTAAGACATTTATAGATATAAATTGAGTATATTTGATCTTCAGCGATGATTGCAAGCTAAATTGTAGGAACATTGATCAAAACAAGTATTGCACTACTTTAAGATGTGTGGTGTTTACAAGAAACCATCTGATGGAAGATACTACAATGTGTTCCAAATGAGAACTGGATCATGTCGTGACGACACGATTTACCGTCAAATCGAGTTTTTTTTTATCATATTATTTAAGTACGAATAATTATCTCATCTCAATATATAATTATCTCATTTATTTACGAACTGTGAACAAAAAAGTTTAATCAAACTCTAGTTCTTTCAATTTTAGTAATCTTTGAGTTCTTCAATTTTGCCAAAATTACTGTGATTTGACAGTACAATGTGACGTCACAACATGGCAATCGATCGTATTATCATTTGGAACGCATAGTATATATCAAATACTTCTATACCTACCTAAGGTCCTAAATTAGCCAGAAAAAATTATATGCACACTATATTTAATATTTAATTGGCCATCTTCGCAACAATTATTTACTGTGTGTGTTATATAATCGTTCAAAGCATTTAAGATTTATAAGTAATTTTTTACAGTATTCTCAAGTATGAGAAACAGTCATACAATTATAATAAATAATAATATGCCTTGTATTCTTTATATCGGGCAGATAAGCAACTTATAACTATGTTTTTAGAAGAGAATGAAGTAGGTAACAATTTAAGAAATAATTGGGTGTTCAGTCTGGTGTAGATATGAGATGTAGGTAATTTCAAGACTCGTTTTTAACCACCATTTGAGGCACTGTAGACTGTCCTATATTTGTACTATCAGATTGTCTTTTAAAATGATTTTATAATTTATATGACTAACAAATTAAGTCATTACTTTATTATTTATTCTTCATTCATATGTTTTATGATTTTCTGGAACTATTGTGTATTTCCGGTAATTATTTTACAACCTGTATAACTACGGTATTGCGAAATTATTAACCCACACATACATTTTGTTTTCTTTTTAAGAGAGCTTACGAAGTCAATTAAATACATCATTATATAATAGTTTTAATTTAACATGTATGAAATAAATAAAAAGATTTTATTTCTTCTAATAATAGTAGAAATAATTACTATACAATAACGGCAAAACTATTTCCTAATAACAGCATTATTAAACAAAATCACAATTCTTATGAGTAACTTTTACAAAGCCTCTGTCATTTATAATGGGTAAATACAATGAGAGTATAGTGTACCGAGGCACTGTGCATATGAAGCGGGTCTACATACCACTGAGATATAACTAGCCCTCAAGTTGTATCCCTTGTATCCACGAACTCAGGTCAGCTGATGTAGGACATTCAAGGAAGTTCTCTTCAGGTTCGTCGGTGGCCAACAATCGCCGCGCCGCCGCCTGGCCAGACAGGTAGGCACCGTGCGCGGTGGAGTAGAAGTTGCTGTGGGTGTGCTCTCCAGCAAAGAGCAAGACAGGCTGAAATTACATTTAATAAAAATATCAGTATGATTTGTTAAATCAATTATTGCAAGCATCTAGTCAACGGAATAGCCGAAAATGGGGTTTCTTTGATTCTGATTTATTATAAGATTAATACACATTGAGAAACTGGTATTTATCTACTTTTACAAATCGAAATGTATACCTACACGAGTCCTTAATAAAACCCAGGTCGCAAACAAAATCTCCCCAAATAGGGAGAGTTAAAAAGAGTCTAGTTATCTAACTAGACTCTTTTAAATTATCTAACTAGACTCTTTTAGAGAGATTGAGAAGACTTTTCAAGACATCTTGGAAGTTTGAGTCATTGATGTAATTTCCCACGAATTCATTTGCGAGAGTTAAAGAAGCGCTCATACTCAGAAAGGTTATGTTTTGTCCGTTTATATATGGCAATTAAATCATGCACTTTTTTATTATTACAATTGCTTTGTGTGTTGTTTCATTGTTTAAATAGGTACTTCGTATAAGGAAATATAAAGTCATATCCTGGTTTTTCTAGGATCCTGTATAGAAAATAATTTTCTTTAGCTACTTAAAGTTGATGACTGTACGTTTTTCCTTCCTGTATTAATTGAATCACGATCTACTTATTGGTATTACCATAAAACAAAAAGTCATGACTTTCATTTATTTGTGTGTTATCGATAATTAGTAACTTATTAAATGGTTCTATTATGTATGACTTTGCAAAACCTCAAATATTATCTGATAAGAATTCTATAAGTCAAAGATAATATTTATGATTGAATAGCATGTTGATTCAATCGCATGATCGGTAGTTTATTGCTTTTTAATTTTTGAAGGTATAGTAGAACTTGATGGCATAAATGGCTATAATATTACAAAAAATATATTTTATATTGTATGAGATAGAAATCAATAGACATAGCAGCATAAAGCGTGACCTCTACGATCACGGTTTTGACGAAGAAAAGGACTGGTCCCGACTACCTGAAGCCAGGTACAAACTACGGTAACGTAACCTGAAAACAGCTTTTCTTTAAATGTGGACGCAGCTCGCACCCGGACTGACTTACTGGCATTTTTTTCCTGAGATGAAATGAGCTGTTCGCGTGTGTATTGTGCACGGTTTGCACGTGCAACGCGTCCTCAATATGGCAATATTGTTACATTGCATGATACATTGCGATAATGTGGACGGCAAATTTTTCATTGCGCTTTACATTGCATGTTACATTATAGCCTGGGTTGAGAAAAAAGCTAAATTTACAGGTAGAGGAAGGCATTGGTCCTCCAATGCGATAATAATTATAGAGTGTAAATAAAAGTTTTTTTTTTACAAGCTTTTTTATATTGCACCTGCCTTTGAAAATTAACTTCTTTGGCTATAACTTTTATAAGTTATAGTCAAATCCGAAAAGAAAAATTTTCATTTCCAGACAAAGTTATCATCATTATCAGCAGCCTTTTTAATGTTCCCCACTGCTGGGACACAGGTCTCCTCTCTAGAATAGGCTATGGCTAACGTGACCATACGTACATACGTCCCGCTTTGGGCGAGACTGTCCCGCTTTCAGACTGTCTGTCCCGCTGTCCCCCTCAAGAGCAAAAATGTCCCAATGCATCTATCGTTTTTAAATGTAACAACAGCGCGGGCGACACAGTGCGAATCGTGCGGCGGCCGAGACAAAAATACGACTTAGAAGTCACCCCACTACTTAACTGTTTTGTGTTTAGTGCTTTGGTTTGTGTTATTCAATCTTCTATAAACTTGTAAAACTCCCAAAACTTTGTTTTATTTTATAATTCCGCAGGTTTTTTTTAGAACTATTCCTCAGTCGTCCCGCTCTGGCACAGAAAATAAATGGTCACGTTAGCTATGGCCCACCACCACGAGGGCCCATTTGCAGATTGGTGGAAGTCATATGTCTTCCAATTAGTTCGGAAGTTATCATCAGCTGAATCAAAATTGGTATTGGAAGTAAAATGTTTTTGTTGGATTGGTTAAATGGACGCAAAAACTACATAACTAATATGTCACAGCCATCATAAAGTGTGAGGGAGAACAGGTACTGTCAAACTTGCTCCTACGTCGCTTACCAAATAAGGTTGGATAAATAAATATTACCTTTTTATCATGCACATTTCTGAACAAGGGCTGAGCTATACTTTCAATATCGCTCTGGCTAGCTCCCACCCCTATAGCAGTGTACGATCCTCTGGTAAATGGCTGCTTTTTCCAACTTGTGCTGTAAAATAACAATATTCATATATATATTTATGTTTACAAAAACCACTTAAAAATATATATCTGACTGATGTTTAGTTTACTATCTTATTGTTTTCACTTTAATGAAAACAATATTTAAAAAATAAGGCAAATTAATCTCTGCCTCAGCTTTTATAAGTAATACCATATACTTAATTTGGAATTTTATCTTCTATGTGGCAAACTAGATGTCGTTACAAGTCGATAGTAAATGCTATTACGTTAGTAAATCCAATAAAGATGTCAGTTTGAATTGTGAAAGAATAGTGAACCTAGTAGCAATCCTTGGGGACCTCCAAAAATGATATCGTTAAATCATCTATACTAATATTATAAAGCTGAAGAGTTTGTTTGTTTGTTTGAACGCGCTAATCTCAGGAACTACTGGTTCGAATTGAAACATTTTTTTTTGTGTTTAATAGATCATTTATCGAGGAAGGCTTTAGGCTATATAACATCACGCTGCGACTAATAGAAGCGAAGAAACAATGGTAAATGTGGAAAAAACGGGGGAAATTATTCATCTTTGAGGGCTTCCGTTGCGTGCGCTGCGAAAACGGTTCAAGATACCAAAAAAATATGTAGGAAAGAATTATTCCTCTTAAAAAGATCTAAAAAAATGTCCGCGACAGTATATGTCTAACTTTTAAGATTAACTCACTAGAACCGTTTTTATGGGAATCAAATTTGGCCGAAATTAATGCATTATTACCAATTATTTGTTAGAGTTGTATCAACATAATAATAATAAACTTTATCCAAATAAATATGTTGTTGATTAAGAGTATGTAATTTTGAACCAAATTGTCTTTGACATCACTTATTTTCAATGAACATCTTAGAAGATATTACAATTTTAAAATAACTCCGATATAAAATTCACATGCGCCGCATGATGTGCAAAATATGACGCTGCGCCTGGCCGGCGGGCGAGGAGAGGGGTTGCTTGCGGGCGGCGCGGAGGGTGATGGTAGGTAAAAATCAAGAAACAGTGTCAGACTCTTACCGACTAAACAACCTACCCCGTACCTCCTTTGCCTTATTCCCAGAGCCCCAGTATAACGCTTTCGCACCAACCCTCGGCTGCAGGAGGCTTCGACCCTGAAGGGCCCCACAGTTTGCTGACAACACCTTGAGGCGCGCGGGAGCAGTGCACGCCGTCGACGACTTGGTTTCGGTCTGGACTGTTACCAGACAACCGGATGGCGAGCTACCCATTGCTCACCGTCCGCAAGCCAGCGTCTACGGTGGCCGGATATCGGCGGGATCGCGGCGGCGACGGCTACGGCGAGGGCGCTGTTGCCCTTACCTTATGCGGTCGGCCTCCTACTTTACGAGCATTACTGCTTCGCAGAAGGAGGCGACCGCTTGCCATTCTTCTTCGCTGTGGACCATAGCCTGAACCAAGGGCCGGCGCGAGAGGTCGCCGCCGCCGATCACCGCCACGAGGACACGGCGATGCTCTTCTCAAGCAGGGCACACCTCCACCGTGTGCTCCACTGTGTCCTCCGGGCTGGCCACAAGGTCGCGACACCCGGGCGTCTCTTCCGCACGAATCCGGCGCAGGAATCTCCTGAACTTGCCATGCCCAACTGCAAACAAAATGTCTATCCAACCACGCCTCAAAGAGGGGACCGCCGAGCTTATGGCGTGCCCAAGGGGGAGTGTAGCTCTATGAAGTACTTTTAGATAATTATGTTCTTTTAAAAACTAAATTGTATAAAATAATAACAGAAATTGACACGGGCGAAGTCGTCGGTAACAGCTATAATTTATAAAGGTGAGGAGGTTGTTTGCAAAAATAAATATGATGCCCAAAATAACTATTCCACGCGGACGAAGTCGCGGGCACAGCTAGTGGTGTATATGGCTTCAAATGTAATATAATTTATTATGATTGAATGTAAAACCTTAAATCTTACTAATATTATAAATGCGAAAGTTACGATGTTTGTATATTTGAATGTTTGTTACTCAATCACGCCAAAACGGCTGGACGGATCAGGATGAAATTTGGCACAGGCATAGGATACACCCCGGAATAGGACATAGGCTACTTTTTATCCCGGAAACCCCAACCACAATACCACGCGGGCGAAGCCGCGGGCAAAAGCTAGTACGATATAATTTAGTAATTTCCGATCTTAACTACCTGAGACTGATAGTAGTAAATATGTACTCGTAAGATAATCAACTGAGATTGAATATGATATAAACATCTTATACGTCACGTGCGCCTCATATGCGCGATAATAATAATGATGTCCTTAGCTATTATTTAGGTAAGGAGTGGCCTCCTGCTTACTGCATCAAAACCATTTTTCAGGTCAATAAGTACCTAAGTCTAAGGCCTTGTTTAATAATCAATTATCGTTTATATTTTGATAGTCGCTAAAATTCGCAGAGCATAACTTCAGACTGGCCAAGATCCTTCTGTTATTTTTCTACATATCCAACACTGACGTAGCAGGGTTGAATTTTTTTGTTTTGACGGTTATGTCTTGGGTTTTAAGCTCTGTCTGGTCATGCTCCGTGTGTAAGAATATGTATACACATATTTGTTACGTTTGCGCCGAGTTAGCATGCGAGTTTTGAGTGAGCGCAGTTAGTTTGCGAACATAGTAGATACCTGGCTTAACGCAAACTTAAAAAGCATCCGAAGCAATTCGCTTGGTGATATCACGCAAATCTTTTGAGGATAGTCATTTTCAAAGATTTTTTTTTTTTAATTTTGATGTGCTCTAAATGTGGTCTTTGCAATATACTTTGAGCTGAACTCGTATCCTCAGCCTAACGTCAAGTGCTAGCTTGAGTAGGTCAACTACAAATTGCTTCTGTTCGCCCATTCCTGCAAATCGCTTATAAATTTTCTTCCGCCAATAACGAAATTTATAAAAGTACCCATTCCATTTTAGGAGAGAATATTCCAGTTCTTCAATTTCGGTTTTAAGGTTTAAGACTATCTTTATTTTTATTGTTTCCAATTTATGATTAATCTAATCTAAATCTAATCTATGACTAATTTTCAGTTCTTATGTTCAGGTAGCATTCTGGAAGCTTTTTTTTTTCGATACGTAAAAATAGTCCATTGACAACAGGATAGGGCAAAAATGGCGGGCCTTGGGTGGATCAGTAGATAGTGTGAGACTCTTACTGATTAAAAACCCACCCCATTCCTACAATTCCTTTCTTACCAGAGCCAAGCCTTCAATTGAAAAAGAACCCTTGGGCCAAGTAGCTTTCGACCCATCTGCAGGGTCCCTACGGTTTGCTGACAACCCTCCTTGAATCGGGAATAATGCGCAGTCGACGACTTGGGCTTGATCCAGACGGTTTCCGGACGGCGAGCTACCCATTGCTCGAGAAACCCAATCAGATTGAATCACACTGATTGATCTTGATTCACAATCAAGGACATAGTTCTTTGTTTTCTCATCTGCTAAGTGTTGCAACTATTTCTTCACAATCAAGGGAACAATTCTCTTCAACTGACTGTTGAAACATTTCTTCACAATCAAGGACATCATTTTCACTTTTTATCTAAAGATTTGTTCTTGGATTGTGGCATGTCTCAGTCACTCACAGTTTGATAACTGCAACTGCTTCTTTTATACAATTAAACTAAATCTACTATTTGACAACACTTATGGAAATACGCTTAAAGCATATTAGGGCCCAAGCGCTTTTCAATATGCACAAAGAGAATAACACAAAAATACTGTCTACTAAAAGTACTGGCATAAAGATAGTTTGATCTTGATGATGAAACTGTAAAAACAAACAATAAATAATAGTTATGTTATCTAAGAAGTAACAAAAAACTCACCATACACATTTCTGAGGCTCTGGAATAAATGGGTCATTCAAGAATTTTCGTAGAATCTTTGTGCAAGTAGTTGATATTTCCTCATTAGATAGAGTTTCCATGTAATCAGCTTCTTTTCCTGAGAGCCACCCTAATAATAGGGTTTCTGACACTTTGCTAAATGAGTAGATTTTTTTATACCATGAATCTGATATATCTTCAGGAGTAGAAGGATTCTCCCATAACAACATTATCTCAGTGATTTCTGGATTTAAAAATGGTCTATCATATTCTAAGAAAATTTTATCTACAGTACTAAATAATAATCTCTCAAGGGATTCCATTTTGTATTGTGGCAAAGAAGGTTCAAACAAGTTTGAAGCATTATCTTTTAAAACCCCCAGGGGAATTGTGCATATCACATGATGAGCATAGTAAGACTGCCCATTTTCACATACCACTTCAACATGGTTAGGGAACTTTTTCTTTGGTTTTCGTGTAACATCTGTTAATGATGTGCCTTCACCAGGGTTCACTGTTTTGTCGGAAGGTGTTTTTGACACATCTTCAATCACTGTTTGATCGGAGTCCTCAGACTCCTCACCTAAATCTTCCAAGGGCCTCTGTGAGCTATGTTCCTGAGAGTCCCAAATTATCTTCTTGACAGCATGATCTCTCAGTATCTTATCAGGAGCAATGTTTTTTGTGAGTGGATCCAATATTGAGCTATAGCCTGATGGTATCATAATATTCCCACCCTGTAATTCAGTGTAGCTACCTAACTCTAGGAGGTCTATCTCATCCATACTGTTACACCCAGATATGCATGTTTCTCTTTTGAGTAAGCAGTCAAATATTAATCGTCGTAATTTCTTCTCTTCTGATGATGGCAAACGTTCTAGATAAATTGCAGCTTCTAAGTTGATGTGTTCACCAACACTGTGAATGTCAGGAGGGGGTAAATACTGACACAGAAAGTACTCCTCGCAACGCCTTAGAAAGCACACATAAGCTTCGTGAATCTCGTGTAGTACTCCGAAGGGTACCTGCTTCCCGTCCTCTGTTGCTGCTATAACCTTATGCGGCTTGGGTATGTTTATAATATTTACAAGACCGTTAGCCATCGCTATTTCGAAAATTGGGTTACCCAATACTCCATGAATCCAATTGGCTCCCAGTTCGACATTCTGATTTTTCATTGGTATTGAAATTATACGACCACCGATACGTTTTCTAGCTTCTAAAATTACAAAGTCCTCCATGCCATTCTTGAGAAGATAATTGGCGGCAGATAATCCAGCCATGCCGGCGCCAATAATTATGATATTACACTTATTTGTATCACATTTTTTACTAGAATTTAAATTTTCGTCGCCCATAATATTGAAAATTGAATAATACTTGTATTATTTTGCCAGTATTGTCACTGCACTTTTGACGTTCAGCTGGTTACGACATCTTTGTCCTTCAATAAAAAAAAAAGTTAATTTAGTTTGTGGTAAATTGCATGGTTGTGTGGCGTTTACCTATTCTATTCTTTCCATACATGAGATAAAATTAAAGTGTCTGTGATGCATCGACTACAACTTTGAATAGGCTGGTTATATACACTACTACTTTAGAGCATTTATGCTCTTCTAAGCCTACCTTCATCAAGGATTTAAAATTATTGAATTAATCGACCAGCGTCTAGCGTCAATTGACCGCATCATTATTATGATATAAACTAGGGGCCAACGCTGCCACTGTGTCAAACGGTCGCAAGTGCGGCTCATACAAAAATGCTCCGTTGCGGACTTGTTGTTCACCAGTCACCAGGCGGGCATGACATTCGCGCTCGTTTTGCTTCGTAATAATACATCAAAGTTCTTTATCGATACGACTACATGCTCGCTATTACAATTGAACTAGCTACTACTTAATAAGTGTATAATAATTCTGTTTCTATCACGGGGACCGCCGCACGCGCCACTCACGGCACGACGTACGTGCTCCCGTATCATTGGCTCTAATAGTTTCCGCTATAACATATTCCAGTTTATTAAAGGAAATTCGATTTGATGCTACTAAAAACTGTAATAAAAAAGCAAATGTCCTCAGTCCCTCACTTAGAGCATTTAGGTGAAATGCTCTAAGGTCCCACATTATAGTCTAAAAAAAAAATGGTTGCCTGTAAAGTCGGTTTTACGGGCGAAAATTTTACGTGACAACGTCCTAATTCTCTAGTGCTGCGCGCGCGGCAGACCGATCATAGTTGAGTGGGAGAGAGACGCAAGGCATTCGGCGGGCCTCTCTCTCGTTCGGTGACTCATCGTAACGTTACCGAGCGTTACACTTTTTCATAAGTGACTCCCAGCCGCAACCTAATTTAAGACGTTGTCACGTCAATACCGCTAAACTTTTAGATTTTTATTTATAATACTGCATTTACACATTCGTTCCCGTGATAAATAGCGAGTACGTATGATCGTGTATATGTAACTTGTAAAATAATAGTGCACACATATTTTGTCAGACGAATCACGAAAGAGTCTTTCGCCTTGCAATTCACTTTGTCTTTCGGTAAGATAAAGTGAATGGCAAGGCGAGTGGCGAGGTGCATTTCGAGAATACATGTAGAATAATTAAAATAAATAAGCAGAATAATATGCATTTGACTACTCGTTAATCACAATTATGCTTGTCTTAATTGGAGATTGTGTAAAGCTAATTCTTCGCTGTAAGCATGAGTGCAGCTGTGTTATTGCATCAAAATAAAGCCATTTGTACAACCATTGACAAATAGTTGTAGATAGACAAAGTAAGAAATCGTACCACCTCTAGTTCGCGGATCCTTTCCACTTCCGCCTTCGACATTTCAAAGCAAGTTTGTTTGTCTCTTTTACTCCTCATACATTTCAATTGCGTTTTCTCACTTCAATGACCTTTGAAATTGCTGAATAATAATAATAATAAAATCTTTGTTTACTTCGTATATCTCAGCAGTGTTTTTGTTATTGTGGCTATTCTATCAATTGAATTTAGTGAAATCCCACCTAATTCGATTGCTGTTATCACATGGAACAATAACATCAAGTGGAATTGACACAAATAAACCTTAAGCATTCTATTTATTGAATCTATTGTTTGTCTAATTTCGATATCGAAAGTCATTGTGAATATCAAGTGCTTACAAATTTTGTTTAGAGGGTTGTGTTTTGTTACAGTTATGTAACCGAAGGATGACAAATCTAAGTGTATTTATGATAAAAGGGTACGTTTATGTTTATAACGAACATCCTATGTAGGTTTTGAGTACAAATAAAGTTAGGGAAATAGTCACAACACGTGGGTTTCGCTGTGAATAAATCGATAGAGACGTAAGACGCGTGCGCCAATCTCTATCAACAAGACTATTATACGTCAAGGTCACTGGTCACAAACACGTGCGATGTCGGATTCTATTTACACACATGACTTTCTTCTCGAGCCAGGTGTAGAGATAAAACAGGAGTCGCCTATTGAAATGGGCACGATGTCTGCCTCCGTGCCTATCCCGCAGCGTCGTGTCGACCTCGGGGACTTCAACTCCGATCTAGATCTGTGTTTGCAAGATAATCTGGTTGGCTCTTACACCATGCCCAATATGGGCTACAACAAGCTTGTATTTGAAACTGATAACACATCTAAAGTGGAAAGCTTTAAAATGGATGATGATGACATATTTCAAGTGGATAAAGCTGATTTAATACTTGGACCTACGCTTGCTGAATTGAATGCAAACCCAGACACATTATTGGATGATTTGAATTTTGATGATCTCCTTTTACCAGAAGAGAGTGGTTATTGTGTGCAAATCGGAGGAGCAATGAGTGGTTCACGTCGTGGCCTAAATACCATGCAGACACACAACATAATGGCCTCAGAAAGTCCTTGCAGCCCTTACAGCCGGGCTCAGCTTGCATTTTCTCCTGCAAGTCAACACAGTTCAGCATCATCTAGCTTTGCTCAGCCTATGAACCAGTTGCCAGAACTGCTGCTGCGTATGGATGGATATAGTGGTGAGATAGCTCTGGGGCAGTCGGTGCCCGCATCTACTGTGCTGCCACCATACCCTACAAGTGTAAAGCCTCAGCAACCTCAACTCTCCTCATCTGCACCTACACACCTCACAATGGAACAGGTCAGTAGTTATGATTAATTTTAATTTAGCATAAAATAAAACTGGGTAACATCATACCCATATTAAGTTTTGCACAATAAAGAATATGTATACATAAATAACATTTTCTTTTTCATTGAGATAACACCTATAAATTTTTGTCAGATATGGCAGCGCCGAGAGCCTCGTAAGCATCTGTTGTCTACCAGCTCTTTGGCTGAAGCAGGATCTGCATCATCTCTGTCTGGAGGGCTACTCAGTCCAGGCACTGGTGACTTCTCACAGGATGAGGAGGACCGTGATGTAGAGACAGATGAAGATAGTGACAGATATGAGGATCTTTCTTCTGATGGTAATTAACTAATTAGTAAATGAGTTTAAATTATTTTCCAAGAATGAATGAATTTTGTAAATGAGTTTCAATAAATGAATGACTTTTTTTTTTAAATGAATTTCAATGAACAGATGATTTATTTAAATGACTTTCAAAAACTTGAGAAACTTTATAAATTTTTTATGTTAGCTTATTTTACTAATTTACTGTTTCGTACATGTAGTGTTTATTTGTGCCTAATTGCTGTCTTGAAATTTAATAAAGTAATAAAAACTGAAATTTATTCAATATTTTCATGTGATTATTAGTAGCATCACTTGATAATTTTGTAAAATCATTATATTTACAGAATCAAACGATGAAACAGAAGGTAAACAGCCTCGTCACAGTACAAAGAAGGAAAGATTCTTCTGGCAGTACAATGTACAAGCAAAAGGCCCAAAGGGTCAAAGACTTATCTTGAAGAATAAATCAGAAGACCCACATGTTCTCAATTTAGTGACTGATCCAGTTTTCAGTCCCAGTTGCAGTGTCAGGGGTATTAAACATAGGTAAGAAAAACAACAATATGATTGTACATGGTGGATTGGTATTGCATAATGATTACGATTTTTACAATCCAATTTTATGATTCATTTACAGTGGAAAAGCCAGAAAAGGAGATGGAAATGACCTAACACCAAATCCAAGGAAGTTATATTTGATTGGTAAAGAACTGGACAATTTGGGCAAGGTTATAAATGACATGATACCTGTTAGTGAACTGCCATTTAATATAAGACCCAAAACGAGAAAAGAGAAGAATAAACTCGCATCAAGGGCTTGCAGACTGAAGAAAAAAGCTCAACATGAGGCAAATAAATTAAAACTACATGGCTTGGAACAAGAACACAGTAAGTATATTTATTTATTGACTAATTTACATAGCATTGGGTAGGATGACAGCAAAATGAAATATATATGTTAAAATAATTAGAAATCAGACTCGAGAGAGATAACAATATGTTAACAAAATTATATTTATATAGGAAAACAAAATCTTATCTAATAATAAGATGTAATATATTTTATTCCTTATATTGAGAACTTTAAAAGCTTTTACTGTAAATACTTTTCATATACAATATTGTTCATTGGATCTGTAGAATTATCCTAGCAAAGCAGAGTTATTTTAAATAGAGAGTTATATTGCTTGATATATATTGAAATCAATTGAATGAGGATTTTGAAGGCTTCATATTATTCAGATAAAAACACCTACACAAATAATACATTATTTTAGAACAATTACCATTCATTACCATCAAAAATTGTTGTCTACACTAATATAATAAAGAGGTAAAGTTTGTTTTTTTGTTTGTAGGGGGTAATCTCTGGAACTACTGGTCCGATTGGAAAAAAATAAGGAATAGTAGAAAGCTGCTTTACTCCTGAGTGACATAGGCTATATTTTATGCACGCGGGCGAAGCCGCTGGGAAAAGCTAGTAGTGCATATCTTTCAAGGTTGACTAGCAAGGTTTTGCAAAATTTTCCATTGATAGGCTGTTTAACACAAAAATAATTTTTCAAATCAGATCTATAGTTCCTTAGATCATACGAAAAACTCTTCAGCTTTATAATATCCTTACATTCTTATATTTCCTTACATAATAATATTATCAACCCCCACCCCCAACTGTGGCTACTTGTCTGTTTGTAATAAACTCAAAAACTATTGAACTAATTTTCATATGGTTTACACTAATAAACAAAGTAATTTATGAAGAGGTTTTAATTGTATAAGACCTTCATAAAGCTGAAAATTTTAAAGATTTGTAAAACCTATGCAATGTCAAAGCAGCTCCCCAACAATTTATGAATAATTCTCTGTAGTGTAAGCCATTCTCAATCTTGTTTAAACCGCGGGCCCTAAGATATTATAATACTGGTCAAACTTTTTGAGATTTAAAAATAAATATATATAAATTTACAAATATTAAATCTTAATATCATCATCACCTTTTCCATGTTCCCACTGCTGAAACACAGGTCTCCTCTCTGGGTAATATTTTTCCTTAAATAAGATATTATCGACACTAATATAATAAAGAGGTAAAGTTTGTTTTTTTGTTTGTAAGAGGTAATCTCTGGAACTACTGGTCCGATTGGAAAATTTTTAGCAACAATAGAAAGCTTCTTTGCTCCTGAGTGACATAGGCTATATTTTATGTACGCAGGCGAAGCCGCGGACAAAAGCTAGTTTCTAATATATTAAATAGAAAGGCCAAGAGAAATTTTTAGTGCAATTTTGTTAAAATAAGTTATACTATGCATTGTAGTTTAGGTTTTTTTGATCACAATTTATTTTTGGTGGTCATTATATTTTACTCCATATATTATGTTTTTTTTCAGAACTAATAAGTATTTTTATCAATTGTCTAGTACTTACACCTGCTAGACAACTGATAAACAAAGCTTGGTTAAGGACTAGATGGCGTCATGTCAAAAAAAAAAAAAAACAAAACAAATAATTTCAATTTACCAAGAACTCATAACAATTGTTTTTTTTTTGCACTTCAGAGCGTCTGATGAACGGGATAGCACAAATGAAACAAATAGTGAGCAGCCGAGTGACTAACTCACAGAACAATGTCGACTGGAATTCGCACGTCACGAACGTAGTAAACACAGCTACAGGTACTTATACCATTTAATTTATTCAATTTATTAATTATGCCACTGTTAGAGTCCACTTGCTTAGTTGCGTAGCCTTACAAACGCAAACAAATAAGGTTGGTAAGCGCGTTCCACCGTCGATCGCATCATCGCTTTCCATCAGATGAGATAGCGGTCAAGCGCGAAGCTATCAACAATAAAAACAAAAATAATCATCATAATAAAAAATCCTATGAAAAATGATAATAATGTTTGACTACCATCAAGATAATTGCCTTGTTACTTATGCATGCTAATATATTCTCTTTGTTTCAGAGATAAAAATCGCAGGCAAAACCTCAGAATTCGTCAATAAAGTTTTGGACAAAGTCAGAGCAGGACAAAACAATGGCGGGTTAAATGATATATAAAAATAACACTACAGATGTGAGTAAAAAAACGAAAGGCTGTTCAATGTACCTCCAAAGTTATTTAGAGAAGAGAGTTTATTTCTATCATATAAAAGCTTAATTGTCTAAGACAATTTTATTTTTGTATGGTAACAAGAGTAGATTTAGTCACTAGAAGCTTTATAAGGCAACTAGGGGGAATATTAATGTAATCCTCGTCTAAAATTATTATGCCATAAGTTAGGTGTCAGTGTCATGTATATTTTAAAAGTTTATAATATTATATATTCTTAGGGCTAACTTACGTTTTATTAGAACTACATAGCAGTAAACACTGACAGCATCTTCACTGCATTCAGTTCGTAATAATGCTATTAGTGCTTACTCGAATGAATAAATACACAAATAAATCACATGTGTACCATTTACGAAAGTTAACAGTTACTATATCACAAAATAATAATAATGTCAACTTAAAGTGAGTCTAGTCAGGCACTAGTAAATTATATATAATGAATATATTTTTAAGAGACAAAAATAATAAAATCTTTGCTGTTCTACATTCCTTACTAATACTATGAACTTTCAATTCAAAGTTCTGTACAGTAAAACATTGATACTGAACTAAGCATTTCTTTATGTGTGTCTACAATTTACACCTTCATAAATATGGGAAAGTAGTGATTTATATGTGTATAACATAAGTATAGTTTTATACAGTTCTTCTCCATGTATCTTAAAGCTTTAGATTTATCTAAAAAAAAATATATTTTTATCACTTTGAATGTAAAATAATTTTAAATAGGTTGGCGTCGAATCAGCTTACTTTCGGTACAATAGGATATAATAGTAGTGAGTAATTAATATGATGGCACAACATAAATTCGTAGTTGTATCTAAATAAATAGATAGATAAGCATGGCTTAGCTATTGTATATTTTTTACCTATTGACACAATATAAAAGTTTTAAATAATTACATCATTGTATGATAATTTTATATTTATACATTAAAAGTTTGACTGTTGTTCTTACCAATAGTTGAAGTAATGGCTTTCATAGAGCCATCATAAAAACAGGTATTTTTCTAAAAATAATATGTATACCTATAATAAATGATTCATACATTATTTTATTCGTATAAAAACAAGATTGAATTTAAAAAACTAAATTTTTTTAAGTAAATATGCAGGCAAACAATTTGTGTGTTTGTGTTGTTTCCACACGATGTTTCCATCATCAAAATAGTTCATAATACAAACAGCTTTATTTCAATAATATATCGTATTTCTATGAGATCGAAAGCGATTCTTGGATCTTCTTCTAGTGAAGTCACGCTGAAGTGGACCTTATTTCATAAATGAAATGATGTTATACTGGCTGATGACTGAGCGTCCAAGGCATATATAAAGCATACTAAGGCTTGAGTACAGTTAGCGCTTTATACAATTGCGAAAATGAACCTTATTCTTTCGTATTTAATATGCATTTTCCTATCAGCAACTGTGATCAGCTAATATGAACATTAACTTAATATTTTAACAATACGAATAAGATTACTTTTCTTATATTGCACCTAAACTGTACTTAGCCTTTACTAGTACTTAGTAAAGTCTAAATTCCCTCTGTAAACCTTTGGATTAAAGCAGTTTCAGCAGATTTGCACCATATCACAATAATATTATGAAGCCGAAAGTTTGTGAGCGCGTGTATGTTTGTTACTTCTTCAGGTTCGAATATCTGAGCAGATTTCAATAAAACTTGGTACACGGGTAGACCATCCTGGAATAGCATATAGGATTTAATATTTTCATAGGAATTTTTATTTTTTATATAGTAGTTATCCCAAAGGAACACACTCCCGGGGAGTGTGTTCCTTTGGGATAACTACTATTTTCACGCGGGGAAACCGCTGGTAGTATCGAAAAAAATAATTAAATATAATATTACGTATAATACTGTTTGTAGAACGATCTGTAATATTTATAAGACACAAAGAAAATATATCTATATTATAGAAATTACTTTTAATACTAATAAAATAAAATTTATTCTTCATATCAAAATATTTCGAATTTATATTTATTTCGATTTGTTAATGCCGGTCGCTATGTATCAATTAAATTTGTGTAAGTATGTAACTGTGGCTTAGCTTATCACATCACATCATTTCAACTTGGGCCGTATGGATAAATGTTCAATTCCATGAGTTCATTCAAAGCGAGAAAGAGATAGAACGATACACTTTTTCGTAACGCACTAACTAAGGTATACACCGTGAAATTGAAATGGTTGTTTTCCCGCGGCAGAATGACTTGCCATAAGGAGTACCTACTTTTGAAGCATACAGTAAAAATAAAAAGTTTTTTTTATAAATAATTATTAAAAATATTCATCTACTCAAAAAAGCGAAAACAATAGTAACATTAGACGTAATTTGTTGGTACTACTAAAGTCGCATGAGCTCTCGCACGTTGTGATGCGTCATAATTAGCTTGCACTCTACAGGTCCATTTTTTGTTTTTAATAATTTTTTTTTCTTTCAAACGGTTGTATTACCAAGACACAACCATGTCGCTGAGGGAAAACAACCATTAAAATTTAACGGTGTGTAACACTATTTTGTACGGATCGAGTTCTTAAATCGTGTATCTGTTACTCAAAGGTACTCTTAGGGTCCGTTCAGACCTGGCGAATACGCCGTTGGCGACAAGCTCGCGCGCCGTGTGCTTGCGAACCGCTTTCGTGCTAAACCCCTGCCCTGCCATCAAATTTGAGGTTGGAGTTAACTCTAATGACGTCACAGTGTAGATACCCTATGCTCGCATTTTTGAACGCAAACGTCAAGTTCTATTGTCAATGGCTTACTCCAACCTACCCTACTGCGTTAACTCTAGGGTAGCTACTCGAGTCATAAAAGAACGAGTTTGGGTTATAACTCGACACTACTCTAGTCATTTTTGAACTCAGCCCTGCGCCTCGCGCCTCTCGTACGAACATGAAAATGCACGCGCGCAGTTCGCGAGCGACTCGAGAGCGGCGCATTCGCCAGATCTGGACGCACCATTAGAGACAGGCATTGATTCTGTATCACTCCGAATGATCTGGTTAAATTCCAGATCAAGACTAAAGTGATCCAAATTAAAAGATTTCAAAGTCACAGTGTCTTTCCTCAGTTTCTTTTATTTCTTCTACTTTAGTTTCAGGACATCTTTTAAATAAAAAAGTAACAAGGGAATGTTGGTTGCTTAGGCGAGAAAGGAAACTTAAGCATTCGATTTTATATCCAATTTGTGGTCATAAAAATGTAGGCTTGTTACACTCACTTCATATAATTATTAAAAAAAAATACCTCAAAAAATGGTCGGTTTTAACTTTTCTTATCTTTAAATAATTAATGTTATATCAATTTAAAATTAAGCATTCGGAAGCTGCAATCATGATAAACGTTGTTGTAGGTATTAGGATTAAGTTAACTATGAATTATGTATTTTGTGATTGTATAATAAATTTTATAATGTCGTTATAGGTAATATGTTTGCTGTCTAAGACTAACTGTAAATATGTTTTTGTTAATTTCTGTTTATTCTTAAAGGTCATTGACTGAACGATCAGGAACTGTATTTGTTGTACTGTACACAGTCACTTAAATAGCATATATTCATGACTACGAATTATTTTTCAGAAATAAAATTTTCAATTCAGGCTAGTATTTTTTTTAGCTAAGCCTATCCACATTGCCTGCCTTATAATTAATATTTGCACTAAAAATTTTTTGTACTGCTAGCTGTACCTACTTTAATTTGATTAACAGAAATATATGGTTTATTATTCAATGTAAAAATACCTCTGCTAAGGATGAATCTTAAAACGTCAGTAGGTATTATCGCTTTTATCAGAATTATTCGTGGTCATGATTGTGCTCTAAATTGTATAAATAAAGTTCAAGGTGGAATTACTTCAATATATCTTTATTCAACTTTGTTAAAGTACCTACCTTTACTTACATGTAATAGTATATTTTTGTTACATAATAAACCAAACTCAAACTGGTCTGCGATCCAATAGGCTGTGGTTATTTGTATATTTCATAAGTTTTCTTATGTTACTTTTATTTACTCTATTAAATATTTTTAAACGATTGTCAAATGTATGTTAATGTATTAATGTTGAATAAAACTTTACGAAATTAAGTATTAATTTTAGAAATTAACGTCTTTGTCTTTAAACCCTGAAAATTTTCAAATAATTATTTACTTGAAACTTACCTACTAATTACTTCTGCCCGCGAGATCATACTACCGGGATAAAAATAAACCTGTGCCTAATCCTAAAATGTGTAATATACCACCAAATTCACAAAACGAGAGAAAAGTAGAAGTGAGATTTTTTCAGAATAGACCATCCCTGACATAAACCGAGTCGAAAACACGCAGTAAAAGGTGCATCGTGCATGCTATGGCGTGAACTAACATTACTACTTCGCAGAAGGAGGCGACCGTCTCACACGTCCATTTTGTCCTCTCATACACCTACAAAATTTTCAGAGAAGAGCTACATCATGCGGAAGGTGAGGATGCGGTAATGTCTCTACTACCTTCTATAAAAGGGGACTTACTACCATAATTATGGCGTGTGCCTGGCAGTGGATTGCGATAGTTGTCGCCACGAGATACCGCCGGAACTCGGTCAGCCATGTCGTGGCAGCGGAATTTCGCCCCAGTCAATCCTAAGTTTATTAGCCCAATCACTAAAAGAGCAGTACATCAATTATTTTATACGCCTTTTGAAGAGAGGAGGCAGAGAGATGTAAGAGCCAACGTTGCGTTAAGTGGACGCACCGTTCCGTATAAGATTACATCGTCGGGGTTCACGCGTGTGCCCGTTTAATGCGTTATGTATGTATGCGCGTGCGTCGCAGCGTTAGCTTTAAGAAGCCTGCCAAACTATGGTCGCCATACACAATGGAATGGTGTTAAATTGTTTTTTTATTTTGTTAATTATTAATAAGATTTTGATATTAGAATAATATGTAGGTAATTTCTCGAAATGAAAGGATTGGTTTACATAAATCTCGCGTTGAATCTATTGGCACAGCTATCGAGGTTCTTTATGACATCTCCGCGCGCACCTACACCAATATCCCCAAAGCACATTGGTCCCAGTAGGCTTCGACCCAGCTGGGCCCCTACAGTTTGCTGACAACTTCTTGACACGCATGTGGAACGATATACGTGCCGTCGATGTCTTGGGACCGGTCCAAACCGTTACTGGACGGCCGGACGGCGAGCTACCCATTGGTCGCCGTCCGGCCGATTTCCGGCCACCGGCGCGCCTTCGGTGGCCGGAAATCGGGATCGGACTCAACTTGGTCTGTCACACATGGAACTTGGAAGACCAGGTAAGTTTTCAATGAAATAAAAAAAAAATAAGAAAGTATACATAAATTTTATTTTATACATTTCACACATTCCATCAATTCTATTTAGATATACAAATTTGAGTTTAACAAATTGTTATGTTGAGTTTTCTCCACATGAGGAATAACTTTAAATTTTTCCAAAAAATTAAATAGTTCTTGTATCTGCAGCTCTTCTGGGTGTTCAATATAACATACTAAAGCAACAGCAGGCTTGTCAGTGATTTCTCTCCAGCAAATAACTAAAATCAAATAATTATTTTTTATGGAAATTATAATAATACTAGCTTTTGCCCGCGGCTTCGCCCGCGTGGTATTGAGGTTGGGGTTGGGGTTTCCGGGATAAAAAATAGCCTATGTTCTATTCCGGAGTGTATCCTGTGCCTAATTTCATCCAGATTCGGCCAGCCGTTTTAGCGTGATTGATTAGCAAACATCCAAACATCGTAACTTTCGCATTTATAATATTAGTAAGATATTTTTTATGAACGTGCTTGTCTATCGCTAGGATATAAGTCGATGCTTTCATTACAGGACCTAACTAATAAAAAATACTGAGGTACTTAAAAAAATAAAACTTAATCGTATTTTTTTAACGTAACGAAAACAATCTTACCTACTATGAAATAAAATGAACTAAATATTATCCCGAAATATTAAGTATGTACAAAATTAATTTACAGGACCTAACTAATAAAAAATACTAAGGTACTTAAAAAAATTAAACTTAATCGTATTATTTTAACGTAACGAAAACAATCTTACCTACTATGAATTAAAATGAACTATGAACTAAAATATCCCGAAATATTAAGTATGTACAAAATTAATTTTTAGGACCTTACTAATAAAAAATAGGAACTAAAAAAATTATGCGAAGCAATAAAATATTTTCACTCTATTGCAAAATGAATTTCTCTATAGCGCAAATTTCTCTAATCGCATGCGTCCGGCAACGACGTCTGCCCTCACGTGTCTGCCCGTTCGCCGTTCGGGTAGGCATAGTTAGATTCGTGCCGTGCGCTACCCCACCACACGACCGCCCCCCGCGCTCGCCCCACTTCGGCGAATGTGCGCGACGATGACCGATGACCGACGGCAGGCGGCGGCGATGAATAAGTATTCGTAACTTCAAAAGTCCATTTTTTTATTGATACAAAACAAAAGTTACAATTTCTGGAATTCCTTTGGTACCTACTTATATAAAAACTTTGCACATCCTAAGAGACCTATGTACCAAGTTACATGGTTTTATCTCCAAAAATGACGAAGACCCACATGCAACCCCTATTTCACCCCCACGCTGGTGTAAATTTTAAAATGCTAGAACAAACGATTTTTTGTTTATTATTTAGTGCCTAAATATAAAATGTAAGGTATCTTCAAGAATGACGAACTTCATACAAACTTTCAACCCCTATTTCATCCCCTCACAGGTCGAAATTTCAAAAACGCTAGAACAAATGTTTTATTATTTTTTATCAAGTGCTTAAATATAAAGTTTCATGGTTTTATCTTTAAAAATTATGAAATCCCATACAACTTCCCCCCCCCCCCTTTTTAACCCCTAACAACCCCTTTTTCGCGATAAAAAGTAGCCTATGTTTTATCTCGGGGTCTAGAATATCTGTATACCAAATTTCATTCAAATCCGTTCAGTAGTTTTGGCGTGAAAGAGTAGCAGACAGACAGACAGACAGAGTTACTTTCGCATTTATAATATTAGTTAGGATTTCAAAACAATATCAATATAGTACTGTAAAAAGTAGGTCACTCTGAATTAGAAAAAAAAATGTATTTGCTAATAGAGATAAATATAGTATTCAAAAGGTAAACTTTTTAATACTATAATTAGAAAGAAAATAGTGCAAACATCGGTGTTTACTTAGGGTTGTTGTTCAAAGTTCAGAGCAGTCAAGATATTTCAACTATAATGTAAATACTTGAAGATGCTTTACCTCCTGCAGATACACCAGTTATAATATTAGGTTGTTCCAAATGAGTGAAATTGATATCCAGAGTATTTGGAGATTGTTTACTTGTTGATAGACTCCTTATTACATAGTCTTTAGTGACCAGTTCAGATACTTGGTATTCTACCAGTGGTTTTGTTAATATAGCAATAACATCAGTACTGATATTAATATATGGTTTCAATAACTCAACAATTTCACTGCTAAGGATTAAATTATAATCCCTTATCGTACACACATAGTTATTCATTTTTCTAGTCCTGTATAATCGTAAATTAACTTCTGAACAGGCATTGACAAGATCCAGTTCATGGTGAGCTCTAATACAGTCATACAAGTATCTCCCTTCTAATATTATGAAAGTATCAATTTGTTTAGGGGCTTCTACGGTCTTTTCCAGGTGCAAACTGTAAAAAAGTAAAACATTACAACTTTTATGATTTTATTTAGAACCACATGCAGGCATATAACCAAATTATAGACTCTCTACAAGCAGACGAAACAGGCGCCGTAATTCTGGCTATGTTTTAGTAACATCTCTTGATTTTCGATGTTTACTGATTAACTCACTCGACATAATTTTCGCTACAAAGTACATCATCCCAGTCTTCCCATGCAGTTCGACTCGAAGGTTCGTTTATTTCACCAAAAGTAGTCATTCTTGAATTTAAATTACAGAAAATGTAGTTTATAAGAGGAATATGCGATGATGACCGACGATTTTCAAACAAAAAATGACATTGACAACAATTAATTTTTGTTTTGATTAGGCTGTCAAAAAGTTTTTTTTTCTTTTGGATTGCATGGTTTGTGCATAAAGCAGTATGTTTAAAATTTCTTGTTTGAAACAGAAGTACTGAAAACCGTAATTTCAGTATATAGGTAATTTAAGGAACACAATAAAAGTTACACTAAGTTCTGTCCTATTCTATTCCAATTAATCAGAACCAAATTGTGTTTGTTTGGCTATTTGTTCGATTGCTAGTTATCGAGTTGACTCTTCTGATTGAGCGTGCTTTTGCCAACGGAGTCGAGTCAACGACAATTTCTACTCGAGTTAGTGCGCAGCAAGCCAAATATTTTAATCCTTGCTTTGCAAGCGCACGTAGCTTTCAGTCCTCGCCTCGATTGAGTTGAGATTGAGACCCAAGAATTGTTATTGCGCAATTAAGGTCCATAAATGCTCTAAGTGGTCATCATTTTGGTGCACCTTATATTTAGCGTATTAAACTAAATTAAGAAATTGTGAGTTGGCCTACTCGGAAATAATTTGCGAAAAAAATATTTTTGAAAAAAATCCATTTGGTTTTTAAAGGATGCTGTTTTAAGCCATCTTTAAGCGCGCTAAACGCAGACTTGACAATGAACGGATCGTGTATAGTTGGCATTACCGTATATAGAAATGGTCTGAACAGTGCATCGATTGCGCTCATATCGCGATGGTGCACAAAATACGCATAAACAAACGACTAAGCTACTAAAGTCGCGGCGTGTGGGCATACCCTTTTTTGCCAGCAATTTTAAATCGTTGTTAATTGACGTCCACAATAAACCGCGTTTGAACTCAAACTGACCTTCTGACGTTTGAATTTCTATTGGGTTTGTTGTTGTATGTGAATCTGGCATTGGGTAGGAGTGTAGGACAAAAAATAGTCGGTTGGACTATCGGACTTCTGCCATCATTTACAGCTGAAAGTCACTGACAGATTTGTGACAAAAACTTTATGATTATTTTAGGACCACAATGGTTGGTTAGAAAACTCGGATCTACTCTAAAAATAATAAAAAAGCTAGATCAGTATTGTGCGTTCCAAATAAGAACCGGAAAGTCAATAACCTCGATCTGTCAAATTTTGAGTAAAAAGTACGGTTTGCAAAAAAATCTTATTTGCGTATCAATAAAAAGTTTTTTTTTTTGCTTTTTATTACTTACTAAAAATTAGTTAATTCTAGTTGATGTAAAAACCTTGGGCTTTAATATAAAGGTCATTGGGCATTTTGTTCGGGCTTTTGACCCTCGGCGTACACAAACAAAATATGACAAGATATATAGATATATGTATGTGCAACACAGTGGTATGGGTCGCATTGTTGTGGGCAATAGGAGAATTGAGAAAAAAAAATATTTTACTTACTATCATTAAGGCATTTTTGTAATGAATTAACTCAAATCTACTGGACCGATTTCAAAAATACTTTTACTAGTTGAAAGCCAGTCATCCCTAAGTGGTATTGGATATTTTGCCATGGAGAAATTCCCACGGGAAAGAAACTATAATGTGCTAGTTTTATCAAAAGCAGTTGGGGACCGCACGGTAGACTACGGCTCACTCCCTTTACTAGAGAGAAGGCAGTGGGAACATTAAAAAGGTTGATGATGATGATGATTTATGGGATATAAAATTAAAATCAAGTTCTACTTTAATTATATTTACATTCTGCTAGATCAATATCTATTTTTATTTCATTTAAAAAGGCTTGGACATAACTGGAAAATCTTCACGGCGTCTGCACCTTCTACATGACGCAGGTTCTACACAAACTCGATCAGTTTGGGAAGTTTCTACACCAGATGCGTGCGGAAGTGACTCCCGGGTGTCACCCCTGAACCGCCCGTAGGACATGGTTGAGGTGTGCCCCGCTTGGGCAGAGAACCACCCTGTCCTCGCCTAGCCTTGGCACAAGGCCATGGTCCGAAGCGAAGAAGAGTGCCTAATGCTAGCAAAGGGGGAGGCCGAACGCAGTAGGGTCGAAACCTACTGGTGCCAATGATTGTTTTCCAAAAGGAAGGTTCGGTCCCAGTATGAAAAGCAACGATGAAACATGATTGGGTTTTTAGCCAGTAAAAGTTCAACACTATCTTTCGCCCCGCCCAAGAGCGAGGAACAGAGGAACATTGGGGTCATTGGATGATTATTCCACGAAAAAAAAAAAAAACTAAAAAGACTGCAGGTGCACCTATTACATCTTGATGCCTGTCCTATGATAAAAAGCAAACTACGGGTACAACATACACACAGTTTCCAACAGTGCGGCGGCCTTGTGTACACGAGCAGTAATACTGTTGTGTGAGATCTTCTAAAATATTATTGTCGATAAAATGATACATAACAGAATCACAGGTGTAAACGCACATATAGAATCAACGGATGACGAATGACTGCAGTACAAGCAGCGTTGGCCCATGCACACTTTTTTTAACACCTCGCAGATCACCTCAAGTCTGTTCTTTTAGATCGATACCTAGACAGTCATCCCAACCGCATATACAGTTACACTCTTTGGTACTGGTCTACTTGCTTTTTCTATCTGCCAAATGTACAAAATGTAAAAAAGTACAAAAAACATGTCAATCCTACCACTTCAGGAATGCTTTGTAGTCAGTGTTATATTGTTAAAGTGTGTTCATATTTTACTTTTAGTATTTACATAAATCTCTGGTATTAAACTACCTTAATGTGTGTTTAATATTTAATTTAAATAGTTTAGAGTAGATTTGTTTATAATTCCATTCGCTTAATTTATAAAACTTTAGATAGTGATAAGTTATTGTAAGTCACTAAAACACTATCGACTAAATATTTGCATGCCTTCACTAAAAGGCGGAATGTGTACCTACTCTCCCATTATAACATCTTTGTATCTACCACTATTTTACGCAAATAAAGGATATTATTATTATATTATTATTTAGAAGCGAGAGAGGTATTTCGTGTTTATCAAAACATATTTATTTTGGTTGTAACACACGTTTCCACAATGCTAAAAGTAAAAACTTCTGTTTTATTAACCAAAATTTTAACTTTTTAAAAGTTAAATAACTTTTTTCTGACAATGGATACGTAAAAAAAAAATAACATATTTTGTAAAGTGAGACTGAAATCTACAATTTAAAACTAATTTGGTTAGTGTACACATACTTTCATAAAGCGGGTCATAAACGCCCCATGACCTTTGCCAAATATATTGTTTTAAGTCATAAATAGTTTACAAGAAACACTATTTTCTTTCTTATTTTCAATGTTAGAAACAATTCGCCATTTTCTTTTATTTACCACTACTCAGACACATAACACAGTAAAACAGAGATAAACAAAATTGAAAAACTGTATTCTGATTAAACTTTTTCATTCTCGATTCGTACGTAAATTATTTTTTTAAACATCTTTTTTTGTTCACTCTACCTAATTTCTTCGATTTGACAGTTCGACGTGACGTCACAACATTGCTATCGATCCTATTCTCATTTGGAACGGATTGTACTCAATTTTACTTGGTTTCACTAGAAATAAACCTTAGTCGATTATAATTATCTAAATAGTAGTCGAATCGTTTTGAATGCTTGATTTATTTTCACGTTTATTGACGTCGAAATAAGCTACTCAATACTATCCCCCAAATCGTATCATATAAAATCGCCAGATATATTTGATTATGAGAAGTGTATTTATGTGAATAGTGTACTGTTTCAATAATAGTCATGTTAAAGGTTCATTATCTTTATATTCTGTTTTAGAATTTAGTTCAAATTATTTGTAGAGATGGATAACTTATCATGAAATTTTCTTTACAGGATAAAGGACAAGTTACTTTTGAGGATAAATGGCCTGCTATGCGCCCTATAGTTTTGAAGCTACTGAAGCAGGAGCCGGTAACGCAAACAGAATGGCAAGATCTTTTTGGCTCTGTCCACTCTGTATGCCTATGGGATGAGAGAGGACCATACAAGTTGAGAGATGCTCTTCAGCAAGATATTATGATGTATATAAAGCAGGCTCAGAATCGCGTACTGGCTCAGAGAGAAGACCAAGCTCTTCTAAAGGCGTATATTGCTGAATGGGGCAAGTTTTTTACACAGTGCAACTATTTACCTACACCATTTCGGCAACTAGAAAATTCTATCAACAATGTAAGCAAAGTGGCAAGTTCTAATGCATCTAGTACTCAGAAGAAGAACAACAACAATAACATAGAAGATAGTCTGGTTAGGAAATTGATGTTAGATTCATGGAATCAAAGCATTTTCATGGATATCAAGCAGAGATTACAAGATTCTGCTATGAAGCTGGTACAAGCTGAACGTAATGGTGAATCATTTGATTCACAGCTGGTCATTGGTGTAAGGGAATCATATGGTAAGTTATTGAGTTTTACAGGATTTTGTTCCCTAAATGAGAATGTTTTTTAAATTGCTTTCAATCATAAAAATAAATTTATTTACAGTTAATTTATGCTCGAACTCTGTGGATAAACTCCAAATATACAGGGAAAACTTTGAAGCTGCTTATATGCAAGCAACAGAAGAGTTCTACAAACTAAAAGCCAGTGAACAATTACTGGTGAATGGAGTGCAATCTTACATGAAGTATGCTGATCAACGTTTGAAGGAAGAAGAAGCTCGTGCCCATAGATATCTGGAGCCAGGAAGTGGCAGTGTTGCAGCGCTCACACAATGTTGTGAGAAGGTACTTATTGGAGAACACCTTCCCACATTGCTTGCAGAGAGTGCTCCTCTCATTAAAGCTGGTCAAACTGAGAAGTTACAACTTATGTTCCGCCTTCTTGATAGAGTGCCTGATGGAGTAACACCTATACTAAGAGATCTAGAGGCACACATAGTGTCTGCTGGATTGGCAGATATGGTAGCTTCTGCAGACATAATCACTTCTGATTCAGAAAAGTATGTGGAACGTTTATTGGATTTGTTTAAAAGCTTCAGCTCATTGGCAAAAGATGCCTTCTTGGATGATCCCAGATTTTTGACAGCCAGAGACAAGGCTTACAAATGTGTTGTAAATGACACTACAGTTTTTAAGCTGGAGTTGCCATCTTCAGCTCTAATCCGGGGCAGCAAAGGCACAGCTCCTGAAAGCAAGTGCCCTGAACTCCTTGCCAATTACTGTGACATGTTGCTGCGAAAGACACCCCTAAGTAAACGTTTAACTAGTGAGCAGATAGAATCCAGGTTAAAAGATGTATTGTTAGTATTAAAGTATATAGAAAACAAGGATGTTTTTATGAGATATCACAAGGCACATTTGACTCGAAGGCTTATATTAGATTCAAGTGCAGATTCTGAAAAAGAAGAGGACATGGTAGAGTGGCTAAGAGAAGTGGGAATGCCTGCAGATTATGTTAATAAACTGGCTCGAATGTTTCAAGATATTAAAGTTAGTGAAGATCTGAATACTCAGTTCAGAACTGATACCACACGTCATGATGCTATAAATATAAAAATACTCAATGCTGGAGCATGGGCCCGTGGATCTGAAAGAGTTACTGTTAGCCTTCCATTAGAATTAGAGGACTACATACCTGAAGTTGAAGACTTCTACAAGAAGAAACATTCAGGGCGTAAACTGCAGTGGTATCACCACATGAGTAATGGTACAATCACATTTGCCAATTCCGTTGGTAGATTTGACTTAGATGTTACCACATTTCAAATGGCTGTCTTGTTTGCATGGAATCAAAGACCAATGGAGAAAATAAGCTATGAAAACTTGAGACTTGCAACTGAACTCCCTGATCCAGAACTTAGAAGAACTTTATGGTCTCTTGTTGCTTTTCCGAAACTGAAAAGACAGCTGTTGTCTTATGAACCAGCAGTTCAGAATCCTAAAGATTTTACGGAGAATACAACATTTTGGGTAAATCAAGAGTTTGCTCTAATAAAAAATGGGAAACCTCAACGTCGAGGAAAAATTAATTTGATCGGTAGACTTCAATTGAGCACTGAGAGATCTCAAATAGAAGATAATCATTCCATTGTTCAGCTTCGAATATTAAGGACTCAAGAAGCCATCATAAAAATACTAAAGATGAGAAAACGAATCACAAATACTGCTCTCCAGGTAAGCATTTTTGTTCTAGACTTATGATTAGCCTTTTAACTGGTTACATCGGATATATTTTCTCGTGTTTATTCCGTCAGGGTCGTACATTCACGACTAAATACTCGTCAGCTATTGTGTTACCTATGTTGATTCTTACCAAGATAAAATACTTAGTAACACACGATCCTGGCGAATAGGACACGAAAACTGTCGTCGATTCATTCGGTTCATACAATTGATTATAGATAGCAACAAAGTATTGGGACAGGCAGCCTGTCTGAGTAGTCACTCATTACCAAACTATGTATATCTGAATTGCATTAACTATGAATCTCATGTTCAATGTTAATTCTAAATCTTTGGAATAGGTATTTCTAATCGACATTTACCATTGAGCATCCAGCCCAAGACACATTTTATCTTATGTGATTAAAACATTTTTACAGTACAAATGTTCTGACTTGGTGGGCCTGAAGTTAGGCTCTGTGAAAAACGCTTGTGCACTCATACAACAATGAGGCTTTAACCCTTTAACCGCCAAGACACTGATACTTTTGACTTACCTCCAGCGCCACGTTACTTTAGGTATAAGTTGGAACAGTGTTGGGAATACTTGATATCGATGCATAAACTCTTTATTTATAAAAAAATTAAAAGCCGGAAATAAAATCAATATTTATTTAATTAATTAATAATCTAATATTGTTCAGTCTTCAATCGATTAACTATGTTAACGTACTTGTGTGGTTACAAAATGAGTACTCGGGAGATAGTTCGTTCATCTGTTGGTGACGATTCTCCTCGAGCATGTCGTATTAAATTTAGTATTTTCATGTAGGTAAACTTCTGAGCGGATTTCCTGCCGTACAGTTTGCAGCTCAAAAGCTACTAAAGTTACACATCACTTAGTCTCTGATCAAAAAAATATGCGTCTGGCAGGTTTATATAAAAGCAATTCATGATTCGATCGCTAAATATTTAATAACTCTTCGTTTTCTACCATTTCTTTTGCATTTAGAGTTCCACACAATAACACATAAAAGGGCTACAACACTAGTCGCATTGAGCGATAAATGTTTCCCGTGATTTCACGGTGATGGCGCTAAGGCAACTGCCAATACAGCGCGATTTAACCTTGAATCTCCTTGGCCGCACGTAATATTACGGTGATGGCGACCGACGACTGTCTGCACTAGTGATGTTCCGCGTAATGAGATTTCTATATTTTTGTCGTAAAAATTAAATCATTTTAAACTGAAATACATTTTATTGTGTACAAATACTCGTATCAGAGTAACGATATAGTTATTTTGTAATGAAAGTACCTACCTTCATTGCAAATACTGACAGTAATTTTTATAGTGCCTTGTTTATTCTTAGACAACCTATTAAGTATATTCCGAATTCGCCCCATCCCTAGTACTCGTAACATTACGTGATTGGCGATACTGGTAAGGAGACGGTGACCAAAATGTATTTAAAACTCCAAAATTCACAGTATTTATCATTCAAAACATTGAGAAATGTCCATAACAATAAATATTATACCCTATATCTTAAAATTGACATATTTTATATGGAGTTTGTGCATTATGAGAACTTTTAAAATAAAATAACGTAATTATGCGTATGTGGCGATTCGAGCACAGATTTCAGAACCCGTAATATTACGGTGCCGGCGGTTAAAGGGTTAAGTAAACAAATAAATGCCAATAACAGTTGTTAACAGCAATACCAACTTGCTAATGTCATTTATTTTTTAAACCAATAGTTTCTGAGATTATCGCATACAAACAAAAAAATATTTGTGAAATAATTGACAAGTATAACTCATTGAAAATATTATATTTATTACTATTTTACCACAAACGGGGCTGTAGTAAGTAGTTAGCTTATTATATACCACAGCTGGGGAAATTCTCCTTCCACACACATCTGGCCAGCCATTGCGGGTCAGTCCCTCCAGTAGTTAACAAGCTCATCTCGCCACCTTCGCCTTGATCTGGCGTGATGCCGCCTTCTCTTTTAATGGGATGCTTATTGCGTTCGTAGCTTTTTTAACCCGCAATTCATCTGATTTGCGGCAGACATGTCCCACGTTAGTAGCCCTTAAAAATCCTCTTTTAATTCCACATTTACCTTTAGTCCTCTATCCCGACAATTCTAATTATAAACCTGGGGAGAGCTTCCGTTGACAACGTAATTATAAAAAAAAGATAATGGCAAGTTGAATGTTTTAATTTTGAAGAAAAATTGCTGGATTGGAGGACTGTCTGTCGAGATTTTACAGACGCAGAACATAAAATAGGGTAGCTATCATAAAACCTCGTCGCAATTCTGTTAATGAGTGATGAGACTAATGAGAAGAACAGTACGACATATGTTCATAATCTCGCCTATTCCGAATAGCTCGGGCAGCTGTCAGCCTAACCGGAAGCGGCTGGAATACCTGTTTTACATGGCGCAACTTACCATCTTCCTAGACTTCCACAAACCAGTTACTGAGTAACACGATGCTTTTGGGATAGACTGATGGTCAGACTTTATGGCGTCTGACTACCTGTAACGACTGCCAAAGAACTACTACTACTACGAACTATAATGTATTAAAAAAAAAAACGAGTTTAATAGATACATTTTTCTCCCCTTTTCAGAGTGAACTTGTCGAGATTTTGAAGAACATGTTCTTGCCATCGAAGAAGATGATTAAGGAGCAGTTAGAATGGTTGATCGAACACAAATACATGCGACGAGATGATGAAGATATCAACACATTTATATACATGGCCTAAAATTCATTATTGCAAGCGTAAATGAACAAAGTCAAATAAACTGTTTACCCAGGAAATGTTTCTCTCTAAATGAACTCACTTTTAAATTAATTTATAGGTAGTAAAGTGTAAATTGAAATTAAAGAATAATTTTATTTACATTTATATTTGCTTTATTAATACATAATAGTTCAATGTATAAAAATAAAATACATAACATTAATTCTTTGCTGGCTCGATTGTCTCTCCACCTTGAATTTGACCCCAGCCAATCAACCTGGAATTAAAAATTGTTTATAAATGTAGAACATAGTAAAATTATTTACGCAGAAACGTGTTTTAAAAACAGCAATCACCAACTAACTACAACACGAATTTACGATTCACAATATTAAAAAAATTATCAAATATCGTAAATAATATTGTTTGCTCACCTCCAGTGATTTTCAACTCTCCTGCTAAGCGCTACTTTTTCTCCGATTTCGGTACACACGGGGTTTGTCAGTGCGATTTTGGCCAAGTCGGCTTTGGTAGCGATTACCCTTCCTCCCGTGCTCAAGGATCCAATGTTGACCAGCAACACCTAAAAATAGAAATGAAAGTTATTTATTTTTATTGCTGAGATATTTTTAGAGCTATTCAGTGTTGTATGGCTGGCCATGAATGAAGTGATTCGAATGGCATTAGGTTCTTATGTTGCAAAACAGTCTTCTTTTCATTGTTAATGAGAGTAGGTAAATTATAAATATTTAATTTTAGTTAACGCCTTTGTCTTGTTAAAATATAAATATTTTATGTGTATGTATACTTACTTCGTTTTTAGTTAGCTTTTGTACTTTAGCGGCTTTCTTGTCACCTTCAGTGCGCACGCCAAGTAAACGTTTCAGTAAGTAGTACGAAACTTCAAGCTTCACAAATATTCCGGGCAAAGCACCAACAGCTCCAAGGACCTATAAAAGCAAATTGTTTTAGTTCGTCTTTGCACGACAAGGGCAAGGGTGAGTGACATTGTCAGAAAAGGCATTATTCACAGAAATATCAAGTAGTAACATTCAAGTGATTGCTAAATTTTATAGATGATCACAGTTTATTAGCATTTAGCTTTACACGACTATTGTCTCGTCGGCATACTTTACGGGGGAAAGTAGCGTATTAGCCAGCCTCATCATCATCAGCCTTTTAATGTTCCCACTGCAGGGACACAGGCCTCTTCTCTAAGTGAGGGAATTGACCGTAATCCATCACGCGGGCCCAGTGCGGGTTGGTGGATGTCACATGTCTTCGAATTTTTGGTTCTAGGACATGCCGGTTTCCTCACTATGTTTTCCTTCACCGCCTGACTGGGTTTGAACCCGCGACCTACAACACGTAAGTCGGGGCCGTTACCACTCGGCCACCACTGCTATTAGCCAGCCTACTACTGCATTATTACAATTAAATTAGATCTTGGGTTTAAATAACCAGGAAGAAAAACGGAAAAGTACTTGTTTTTATATCAGCTTGATCTCTGAATTTACGTACCTGTCCCACAAGTCTGTCAGCACGGCAAAGTGTGGGCTCAATCTTTGTTCCAACACCGATCAGACCTCCGGGCACGGCATATTGAAGCTCGTTCTGTTCCGCAAATAGCGATACGATACGGGAGAAGATGGGACGACATGTCAACTTGCCGTCGGCATCCTTACTGACTAGACCCGGTCGGACCTGTTAAAAAATAATAGAGGTAAATAAAATATTGTAACGTAAAATCGAGTGATTTATAACAAATAGCATCCCAGTACAAACGCGTTGCCCGGCACTGAAAGTTATAAATCTAACAGAGTGCTTTTCATTTACCTAAGTGTCCTATATTACGGGCCGTGTGTCTATACGAGAGCTATAGCTGTCGCGAACTATGGCAACAAGATGTGAGTCAAGACTGGAGTCAAACCGATAAGAAGTGTAAGTCTGCGTTGACAATTTTATTGAAGAAGATTAGATGGACATCGAAGATGTGATGATGAGTTGATGTCTATAAATTATTTAGAACGAGAAAAACAGATAGAAATTTTACAACAATATTTTAATTTTATTCATAGGTTCGATCGTATCTTTCAAATTCTCGTTTTGTTTTGACATTAAACTGAAGGGGCTCAACCAGGCCTTCTCGGGCCATGGGTTGATGCGAAAGCATAACATCAAGACCCTGGGATCAAGGCAAGAAAGTAACAGGGTGGGTCATCCTCATCACACACTGTATATTGGTAATATACAGTATACTGGTAAAACCGCATGATAATCTGTTAAGCAATTTTTTAGTATATCGCGAACAGACAGATGCGATGGGAGACTCCATATTGACAGACACGAACTGGCCCATTATATTTCTACCTACAAAGTATTATATATTTACCTCAATCTCCATTCCAACGGTAAGCACTCCTTGAAGAATTGAACCACCGGCGACACCACCTCTGAGGTCGTCGACTTCGCAACCAGGTTTATTGACGTCAAAAGAACGGATCACGATCATTCGAGGCGGCGATGTGAAATCTCTCAACGGTACTGGAATCTTCTTTGTGATGTATTCACACAACACCTGGAAACAGTTTTTGTTATTGCAGGATGTTCAGCACACTAAAATCGTCCAAAAATTTATTTCCACCTAGTCGTTCTGGACCCAGGTGGCGAATTTTGTCAATACTTCACCTCGCATATTACGCTCTTTCAGATCGAGACGAGGTCTGGGTCTTAAAGGGAATATTATGACTTCTTTTTATATTTTTTTTTTCATTGCTATTGTAAATGCATGCTAATAAAAATGGTCTCAGGTGCTTATGCATTTATGTGACAGCAAAATTACGTTATAAAATCTTATCAAATTTAAGATGATATTGATGAGATAGGGACAGGACGATGATGGGGATGATTTACCTCTATGTTATACTTCAATTGAGCTGATATAGGTATTATAGGTGCACCTTCAGCTACAGTCCCTTGCACGAATTTCACGATCTGTTCGTGTTGCTCCTTGGCTTGGCCTTCCTTTACCAGATCTATCTTGTTTTGCAATATGAGTATGTGTTTCAGTTTCATAATCTCAATGGCTGCCAAGTGTTCACTAGTTTGTGGCTGGGGGCAAGACTCGTTACCTAGACAAAACAAAAGTTTAAGTAAGTAACATGGTTTTACATAAAATCATAAGATAGCTTTTCTTGACATATGTGCTGGTGTGTTCAGCTGCATACCTGCGATGAGAAGCAATGCGGCGTCCATGACCGCGGCACCGTTAAGCATGGTGGCCATAAGAATGTCGTGCCCAGGGCAGTCGACGAAGCTCACGTGGCGCACTAGCTGGAAGCGGCCGGTGCAGGCCGGTCGCAGGCACGGGAAACTATCGTCCTTCGACGACCCGCCCGATATGAAGCTCGTTGGTCGCGGGCACTTTGGATTGTCGCATTTGTAGATTTTCGCATTAGCGTAACCTGTAGGGAACATTGGTTTGAGTTATTTATTTGTAGGAGTAGAGGTACCAATCGCATATTTTTATTGTATTTGTCTAATGTAGCGATAGTCCGCCTCAGGCCCGCAGGTGTTATGGTGCTTTACCACCTGAGACATGCTATACTACGTTTTGTTATGTATGCGTTTGATATCCACCAATTATAATCATTGATGCACACAGCACTGATGAAAACGGATTCAAATAAGATTTTTTGGTAGAAAAAGCGGCCTTTGGTTGAGATGTGCTATGCTGCGGGGATGTAATAGCTAATTTGTGAATTTATGTTCTACTGATACAAAGCTATATATATATAGTGGTGCGAGCAAGATAATTATGCTATAAAGATTCGCCACAAAGTAGCTGCGCGAGGATGATACTATCGCCTACATAGCTCAAGCTATGTAGGCGATAGTTCGGAAGGTACTCTACACTGCACATAGCTACATTACTCGCGACTATCCATAGCACGCATCTTTAAAAATAAAATGCACATCGTAGTTGAATCCGTTTTCACCAGTGCTAGGTATAGCAACGAATATGATTGGTGGATATTCGCATCCATAATGCGTGCAACGTAGATAGTATTTTAGCACATCGCAACGTAGAAGTACTATGCTAAATTGCTATGGATGCATTTCGCATTCGCATTGCACGAGCTGCGCGTCTTCCTCGCACAGTTACCTTGAGGCGGCGTATGTTCATAGCCATGAAGCAAGTAACATAGCACATCTTACTCGCTCCGCTACATAGCTTAGCAATGCATCAGTCACATTATGTAGTTTCGTAATAAAGTTTTCAAATCATGGCAACATAGCACATATCTGCAGAAACCACATAAAGTTAACCAGGCGGTTATGCCATATACCAAAATTGGTCATATTGGACTGTTGATATGTTAATAAAATGACCAAAATAATTACGACGAGGATTATTTACAGTTATGCATTATTTACTTGAAGTTGCAATTTTGTCCCACCCTGCAGGTTTTATAAAGACCTACTTTTAAAATGCAGAAATAAAAAAAAAATTGGTAAATTAACATTTTTATTACCTTAACTAATTTATACGAACAATCTCGTTAAAGAGTTACATGTCTAAAAATACAAAATTAAGATAAAACTATAAATATCCAATCTAAAACTGTTCAGTACAAAAATATGCTTGTACTTAAAAGTTATAATATAAACCACAAACCTAAATAAACTATTAAAATGCAACATGGATTCAATAGAACATCCATTTTTTACTATAATACTTTCAACATAGAGTAGTAGTTCTATATACATAAGGCAATTCAGCACCTTGAAGTTCAATGAGTAATACTTCATTTAAACGAGCTTAATATAGCCTATTCACATTAGGAAAATAGTGGCATCGTTGCCGCTCAGCTAAGCAAACCTAAGGCTCTTTCCAAAACAATAAAATTAGAAACCCGTGGTTAACATTTTGTTTTACGTCTGATCATTCTTGGAACGACTCCTGAAACGTGAGTGTGTCTATAAATATGTAAACTCACATATACATAAGACAGACCACCTTTACCGTGGAGTCAAACCCGAGACACGTAGCGTGGCAGCCAATCGTTCAACCACTGCGCTAACCGTGCCGTCTTTGATTGATTGAAGTAAAAATAAACGCCTAACTTAACATTTAAACTTAATGATGTAGAAGAGCTATTTTAGGGCACAATAGCAACAGTCGATTCAAACAAATGGAAGAAATCCTGTGACCAAATGGTTAATGACGAAAACAATGTGAAACTTAGACAATATTATGGAGGCTGCTGAACCAGATTTATTTTTTATTTTAAATGTCAATGAAAATAATGACGATTTATGATTCAATTTTGAAATACTCAATATTTTTTTCAAATAATTAATGTCAATTTTTTTGTATCGCGAATAGGGTAGACAGTTGCTGAGGTCATATAACGGTCTTCTATCGATGCTTTTCAATGCATCAAAAATTTTATTAAAATACGCATGTTATGTATCTTTTTCTTTTCCCCTTGCATCAATTTTGGCAGTAGAAAGAAGTCACACCAGTTTACTTTCCATGTTACATCTTCATCATGCATTTAGATGATGCACAAAGATGTAGTTAGTGCATAATTATTAGGCATATTATACATGGACCAACATTTTATTCAGTAATATAAATTTATTAACAGTTGAATAGACTCATAACTTGATAAATAATACAGAAATAACACTATTTGTTCACATGATAATCACTATCAATAAATTCGAGTCTAAAATATTGGATATTTTCTATAAAATTTATCTTCAAAATATTTGTGATATACAGTCTTCATTTCAAAACAAATAAAATGCATAATTCATAGGTATACATATTACCTAGTACATACTTTTAATTCACATTTCATAAGGGTTGGTATCCTGACACCAACTTCTGCTGATAATTTTTATTATACAAAGGTTACTGAGATTCTTTTAATTTGCTGGTCAAATATGTGACATTACATACTAATATTGATTTGATAGAGTTGTTCCAGTTTATTTTTACAAAACTTAAATTATTTTTAGCTGATACTAAAAATTAATGAATCATCAACACAGTTCAGAAAGTTGAAGCCTAGTGTACCCCAAATATTGTTGTTAATATTAGTTTTTTGTTTATTTTACTGAGAGGACAAAATGGTATTTAAAACAAATATTTGCGACAATTTATTGCACCACATTTACATTCTGTGAGATTTCTAAGCATAGCCCTGTTCTGTTGCTGTATCTCAAATCTAGATTTAACTGGTGACACTGGTGTGACACCTATATTAGCTTCTGACCCGCTTGGTATGTCAGTATCAGAAGTACTATCCTTACTAACGCTAGAACTAGTTGTTTCAACTTCATCACTCTCAGAAGCTTTTTGTAAATAATCAAAACAGAGCTCTTCACCAATTTCAATATCACGTGTAGCAAATAATGCTAACATTGGCAGGTTGGGATCAAGACAATCGGCCCAAACTGCCCACACACCAAGATTAGGATCACAAGAATGATTAATAAAATGTGACACATTTCCTAAATTAGCCGCATCTACTACATATGGATTTTCTACAGAGTTAAAATCCAAATCAAACAAATATGTGAGTCCATTAGCATCATATTCTCTTCCTCTCTTCTCAGCTTCTTCAAATGTAATAACTTCTCCAACATATTGACAAAGAAATTGTCCTTGTTTTATCTTCTGTTCTGTTTTCACTCCCCATCCACATCCATTAGCAGTTCGAAAAATACTCAACTTAATATTTCGGCCACCTTGAACCACACGATTACAGCAATCTGATGAACATTTACAGGCTTTGTTACATTCGTAAATTGGGGTGCCTGATGCAACTCGAAGTCTTTTATTAGCTGTGTAAGCAAATAGGCCAGCTTGCATGCCACAACATGTTTTTGAACGACAGTTGCATGCTGTACATTCACATCCGATGGGTGGGTCATCAGGGATTGTGACACCACTGCCAGGTATACTTTGATTAATGTAAGTAAAATTTTCTGGTGGACCAGCTAAGTCAAAATTATTCTCAACAATAAGCTTCTTGGATGTATCAACTTGATTTAAATGTTCCTCCCATTTCCTTAGCTTCATTAATTGCTGACATCGTCTTCTGGTTACTACATAGAGTTGTAGAATATCTCTTGTTTCTTGCACAAGTCCTGTGGCCATAGCTTCATCATCCTCAGATAATATGATCATTGAAAGCAACTTTAATGTCAATCTATCTTTTAATTTTGTAATATCACTGCCTTCTGTTTCATCAAGCCGTTTTAACAGATTATCTTCACTAAGCAAGTTTCCAAATGATATTTCCTCCTTGAGCTTTTCCATTTGGCTGCAATATTTAAATTCTTCTTCCACAAGGAACTCTTTGAGCACACCTGGGCAGTTATCAAGATGTTCAATCGGTTCCCATGTGTTTTCACTGTCTGGCCATCCTTTCCATTTTATGTAGAAATACTCTTTACCAGAGTTAAATTTGAAATCAATAATTCTTTCAATAATGTATTCTCCGGAATCCTGTCTACTTTTCTTCTGTTTCTTTGGAGCAGGCATGTTTAATTCGTCTTCAGAATCAACACATAAGTTTCTCTTTTTAGATCTCTTTATCTTGTCAAAAAACTGATTTTCATGCCTCTCATCAGCTCTTTCACGAAACATTTTAATGACCGAGTCGGACAGGCGCTCTGCAACATACCATGTGTTTTGATTAATTTACATCAATCTTACAAGAGCATAAAATTATATAATCAGGTTTACAATACATTTCACATGGTATATTGCATAGCATCTGAACTATTTACTTAAGACAGTTTGTATGTTTTAAATTTTGTGTTATTAGAGCTTTGGAGATTTTTTTGGTATTAGTGTAATAAATGAACTAGTTAAAATTTTATAATCAAATAAAAAGTTCCGACTAGTGTTTACTTAAAGAGTTCAATAAATAAATACTCTATTAAATAAAACTAAGTTTTTTTAAAGAATAGATGCTTAAATATTTGACTCAAAATATTTAGCATCATTAATTATTTTTGGTCAACTATTTGGGTGAATATCAAGTACACATTTTTTTTTTCAAATTTGGTGGTGAAACCCTTTCTTTAGCTTTCATGAATAAAAATTTTATTGCATCACATCTGCTCATAGTTGGAAGACTGATTGCAATGATTAAAAAAAAAGCTTTCAAGAATTCATATTCCTAATTTTCATAAAAGCTGAAATAAAAGTTCCTTCTCAGTAAAAAGGTAAGCTGAAAGCTGAAGAAAGGGTTTCACCGCAACAATAAAAAAAAACATGATATTAACCCATTTCTTTTTTGTCAGTCTGGTTCTAATTCAAGCAGCTTTATTCCAGTGTTTTATATGTGTGTTCACACTTATTCTTATTGTTCTTTAAATGACTAGCAAACTTTTAGGCTACCTACTAAAGAGTCAGAATTCAATGGGATAGTAAACATTAAGGTAGAAAAACAATATTGATACATACCTAACTTGATAGTAATATTCCTCTCCAATTCATTCTTGAATCTGACAGTCTGCACTCCTGAAATAGCCTTTACCACAGTTGACTTGCCATGAGCTACATGACCAATGGTGCCAATGTTTATTGTGGCCTGCCTTGAAATGACCTCAGGTGATAAGGCTGAGAGTTTGGTAACATCCTGTAATAAGGAAACAATATCTCAATTATTTTTGTGTATAAACTGAAACTGATCTATGTTATACAAACACTGGCATATCAATAACCAAATTCAGTACATATAACTGGTTATGTAGGTACTTCAATAGATAAGTACCATATACAATTCTTTCGAGTTCTTGTGCATGTGTACAAAAAAGGTTATGTGAATCCTAATGATCAACAGAAGCGAGACTCAGAAAATTATTCCAGATGTAAACAGTAACTGACAAAAATATCATTTCTAGAACCGATATTTAAAAGAATTTAACTCACCAATTTGGTTAGGTCTTGCTGATGCAAGTTCGACTGAGCACTTCGCCCTTCACTCGAAGCCATAATTATAGTTTTTGTGCACTTAGTACTTTCAATAATCTCTTCAGATAAAGAATTAGTTAGTGCCGACAAAGTTTTATAACATCTAAATGTAAAATTAGTACTAAAATTAGTAAAATCCGCTAACGTAGGCAACGAATTTTAACTTTAGCTTGACGAAGAACGAACGGAGATAGCGTGCCAAATAGTGAGTTGACCAGAGACATAGAGTTACAGATAGAATTTAGTCGATTTATCAGAGGTGCCGAAAACGATTAATCGATTTATTATCAATTCTTTTTTAGTATTGGGTCGGGTCACGGGTGTGGTCATGAGAAAGATTGGTTTCTACCTATCAATCCTTCTCATGTATGAGCTCACAAGAGCATACTCTCGTAGCGGCCCGTCCACGACTTCGGTCTTAGCGGCGAGCGGGGCGGTATCGGTAGTCGATTGGTCAAGCGTGTACCGCTAGCGGTGCGACAATCGCCTTCCGATAACGCCACTTGTCAATAAGAACATTAGTTGCCTAGTGAAAAGCTGCCGTTCACAGCGGCAAGGCAAGGCCGTGAGCGAGTCGTAACTTTACTGAACTCACCTTATTAGACTGAGGATTTTATGATTGATTAATTTTTAAATACTTACTCAGTAAATGTCCGTTTTTACCTGATAAATACTCAGGCAAAAAAGGATATTTACTGAGTATTTATACATTTTGTGTAATTACTAGGATGAAATACCAACTCTACTAGAGTCTATGATAGTTTCAGCTGTTCGATGGCGGTTCGCCTCTGTGCTGCGATCTTTGCAACACTGTGCTGTCATATTGGACCACCTGTCTGTTGTCACCTGTCAGACAATTTCATGACAGATCATCCAATGTTGTGTCATTGGAAGCTGTCAATAAATAAATTTTGGAGCTATAGTTACCGCATTAGAAGATAAATTCATTCAAAATCAATACAAATGTAATAGTGATTTGCCATTTGATATCTTTCAAATCTGAACAACATGATAATTAAAAATGAGGATGCACAAGAACAAACTAAAAGGTTACGGTTCAAGTCTATAACCAATTCTCAAAATTCGTCCGGCGATGTAAGTTTTGATAAAGGAGTGAAGGAAATGAAATGTAAAGGTAAAGTTTTTAATCACATTTGGACTAAATGAGAGAACAATAAAGTAATATGGAAGGTAATTAATGTGATATTTATCATTGCAGATGGAGAGAAGGCTGCCTCCTTGTTTGCGTTTTTACACGTAGAACTAACGCGAGGATATTTATTAGAACATGACGAAGAACGGTTTTCAGCCAGAAGAGAAAAAGTTTACTCCTTTATTAAGATTCCTCAAGAGTTGGAAAAGTTTATGGCTTATGGATTCTTTCAATGTGCAGACTCTTTACTGTTTGTTTACACTTTCCTTCCATTGAGGTTTATAATGGCTATTTGGACCTTCTTTAGCAGACTTTTTAGGCGTTGTTTTGGGTAAGAGCCACAATTTTTTCATGAATCTTTGTACATGAAGGAAATAAAACACAGGATTAAAAAAAATCTTATTTATTACAGGTTTTATTCAAGTTCTCGTCAAAGTTTATTAAAACCAGCAGAAACATGTGACATGCTTAAAGGTTTTATATTATTAATTTGCAGTATTTTAATGTGCTATATAGACACAAATATGATGTACCATCTAGTGAAGAGTCAGAGTGTGATGAAATTATATATATTTTACAACATGCTTGAGGTTGGTGACAGACTGTTTTCAGCTTTTGGCCAGGATACTATTGATGCACTGTTTTGGACTGCTACTGAACCCCGAGACAGAAGAAGGGAGCATTTGGGTGTTATACCTCATCTGTTGTTTGCTATGATCTATGTCTGTATCCTTTTTGAAGATATAAATAAACAGGTTCAATCTGATAAATACAGGTCATGTTTTTCAGGGTTCTTCTGTTTACATACATATAATAATTAATTTTAACATACTACAACTAATCTTGTGTCACAGTTGGCTCTGACAAGCATTAAAATAATGCAGTCATAATAGCACTACAACTTCTAGAAGTACTTCTGAATGTGTTCAAGAATTCAAGAACACATTCAGAAGAATATGGCCACAACAATATGTCTAAAGCTGGTATTTTGCTAGGCAACAAAAAAAAAAATTATGTAATTTGATCAGTTAAAATGTACCCTATGCAGTTGTAGTAAAGTTTACTTCATATTGGCAAAACAATGTAAATATTTTTATAATAATGCCAAGCAATAAGCTTTGCTTGGCATTATTATACTTAGGATTCCAATATTTACAAAGATAGTGTTTGTTCTGTATAATCAAGTGAAGTTAGAAGTGGTGTGGCTTGTAGCACAAGTAGGAGGCCTATCACTAAAAATACATCAATTATTTTATATTTAACAGATCCATAAGTAAAGGTGTGTATCACTGGTATACAGTTTTTATTGTCAGTTTTTCATTAATGATCCTTAAGAAATTTTTCAGTTCTCCATAGCTTATTAGTACTGTTTCAAGCAACAACTCTGAATGTTGCCTTCAACTCCAACAATAAAAGTCTTCTTATCATAATGATGTCTAACAATGTAAGTATTTATTTATAGTAGGATGAATAAAATTCTTATTGCTGAGCAAATTCTGATGTCTGCGTATTGTATTTCTGTACTCTTTTATTATATAGTGTTTTTGTTGCCTATTGTATTGCCTGCATTGAATAAATTGTACTTATCTTTTTTTTATACAAATTATAATTTTTAAAATTTTCTTTTAAACTGCATGTTTAACTTTAAAAGACATAAGTGCTGTACTTTTTAAATAGTTAACGAAAACAGTTCATGGTTTAATTTACTGTGTAAAATGTGTATACAATGTTACACGATGTAAAATTAAATGTGCAAAATCTGAAAATAGTACACTTCTAGGACAGTGAGGTTACTTCTAAGTAAGCGCGCTCCATCGTCGACCGTATCGTCGCTTCCCATCAGGAAGACAGTGGTCAAGCGCGAACCTATAATCAATAAAAAGAAATAAAAAAAAGAATCAATTTAACTACTTATAGGTCAAATTTTTCCAAAAATATACATTAAAAATGTTGCCCTGTCTATGTTTTAATAAGTCAAGCTAACACATGCGCAAACATGCCAAAATAGATCAACAACCTAGAAAGGTGGTCGTCCAATTTAAATTTTCTCATATGCAGGATTATAATAATTCTTATTGTAGAAATTATCAGAATTGGCAGTAAAACTAAAACAGCTCATTAAACCTTTACATTTTTTTAAATATTTTTTTCTTCTCAGAATTGAGGGTCGAAGGTTTTGCGCATTTAATATTACACGTTGTATATTAAAGCAGAGTTTAATTCTTTTCCTAACCAAAATTTTATATTTTTAGTTTGTGGAATTAAAGGGCAGTGTTTTCAAGAAGTTTGACAAGAACAACCTCTTCCAAGTATCGTGTAGTGACGTAAGGGAGCGCCTTCATCTGTCAGTGCTTCTGTTTATTGTCGTGCTGCAAACTATGAAGGAATATGTGTGGAAAGAGGAACGGTTTTGGATACTAGCACCTGACTGTGTGCTTGTCCTAACTTTTGAGGTCATCATTGATTGGGTCAAACATGCATTCATTACAAGGTACTTAACTTTAATTCCATATTTATTTTACATACTGTATATGATTTTGAAGGATATTAACGAAAAGTTTATTGAATTCCATATTTATTTTACATACTGTATATGATTTTGAAGGATATTAACGAAAAGTTTATTGAGGCCTTGTAACACAAAGAGCAATTGTGCTCCAAGGCCACAGTACTATAACCCAACTGTGTTGAGAGAAGTGTCCATCTTTAACTGAAAATACCGAAAACTCTTTAATTGAGATAGATGATTTCGGACTTAAAAAAAGATTCCCTGATCGAGAGACCCTGTTGGTCTATAAAATACTAAGTGGCAATTTTATTACTATGCATTCCAAATGAGAATAGAATCGATTGCCATATTTTGACGTCACATCTTACTGTCAAATTGAAGAAACGGGGTAGGGAGAACAATACAAGTCTTTTTTTTAAATTAATTTATTTACCAACACACACATCACATCATCAGCCTTTTTCAATGTTCCCACTGCTGGGACACAGGCCTCCTCTCTAGGAGAGGGAATGGGCCATAATCCACCATGCGGGCCCAGTGCGGATTGGTGGATGTCACATGTCTTCGAATTTTTGGTTCTAGGACATGCCGGTTTCCTCACGATGTTTTCCTTCACCGTTTTGAGAGCAGTGGTGATGAAATAAATTACACAAAGTAATACGCCTGGCTGGGTTTGAACCCGCGACCTACAACTTGTAAGTCGGGGCCGATACCACTCGGCCACCACTGCTCATACTCGGCCACCACTGCTCATATTTCACAAGTCATTTTAAAAAAATAATTTATTTACGAATCTTGAACGAAAAAAATGTAACCAGAATTCAGTTTTTCAATTTTCTTTATCTCTGTGTCATTGTGTAATGTGTCTTAGTAGTGGTAAATGGAAGAAAAAGGCGAATTGTTCCTAACAATGAAAATAAGAAAGAAATAGATTTAAAAAAAAAAAACAAGCTAATTTATATTAAACAATGACGTTTTTTTAGTTCATCATCATCATTTCAGCCGAAAGACGTCCACTGCTGGACAAAGGCCTCCCCCAATTGTCGTCATAATGAACAGTCCTGTGCATCTCGCATCCGCAGGATACCCGCAACCCTTTTTAGTTCACCTAGAATTAACTAAGACTTGCTAATTAAAGCAAAAAAAAAAACTATTGATCTACAAATAAGTATTTTTTGTAAACCATACTTTTCACTCAAAATTTAACATTTCGAGGTTATTGAGTTTCCTAATTTTATATGCTTACTTATGTTGGTTAGGTTCAACGAGATTCCCTATGGAGTATATAGAGAATATACAGTGAGCCTGGCTTATGACGTTGCGCAAACAAGACAGAAGCATGCCTTCAGTGACCACTCAGACTTGGTGGCACGCAGAATGGGCTTCATACCTCTGCCACTGGGTGTTGTCATCACTAGAGTGTTGGTTCATGCAGTTAAAGTTGATGGGTAAGTAAACCATGAATCTTCGCTTTGCAGTTGTATGGGATTTTTTTTTCTACAATTAATCAGTACCTACAAAATGTACGAGGGTTCCTCACACTTTTTGTACTGATTAATTAATCATATTTCACCACTCTGTCATTCAAATAAATATAAAGTAAAATTAAAGCTCATGAAAGAAAATTGAGAAACTTGCAAGTTTCTTGCATAGATGGGGAAAAGCGAACTGTTTGTCTGATTGCCTGTTTTTGTTTAGATTTTTATTTTTTTGTGCATTTATTGTTGTCGCGTTAGTGGTTTAACGTGGCTATTCTTAATTAACGAAAATTTAAGTATTGAATTTATTTATTTTCAGATTTGCAGCAATATTTTTAATATCCATAGCATATTTGTGCTTGATATCAGTTAGAGTTCTCGTGTCTATTGTGATACTCGGAAAGGCTTGTGATTTGATAACGCAACATCAGACGGAAAAGAATGAGAGCTACCACGCTACGCCTAAAAAGTAAGAAAACAATATAGAAAACATATTTTTTTTAGCCCTTTCTTAGACTGTCCACATTTCAGTAATTTTATTTTAATTACTAGCACACTTATAATCTGATGCATGTGCCCACATGCACATTTTATTGAATTAAAAGAAAAGTATCCCACGATCCGACCATAAATTCTTTCAAGATAAATTGAAAGTTCGTGACCTGAAGTTAGCTTACTGGCTAGAGGGAGGCAGATTGCAAGAACAAAACTTAACTTACCAAAACTTAAAAATAAATTTGCTAGCACTTTTGCATTAGCTCGCATTTGGTTGAGAATTACCAAGTTCTTCATATTAGAAGTATTATAGTTTGGTAATTTCCTGATTGGGTGAGTTTGAACTATAATACAAAATAAATTATCGAACTAAGGTTTGGGGAGGGGGCCCTTTGTCACAGTGACACTTAGCCTAGTGTGACTGTGACAAAGGGTTTCATAAAAGTGACGTCTCATTTCAAAGTTAGTAATGGGATAAAATTGGCATCAGAATATTTTAAGGAAGGTAAACTACGAAAATAAGCAGTCTATTGAAATGTGCATGTTTTCAGAGAGCAAAAAGACTTGACCCCTAAAGACAATTCCTTTGCTTACAAAGTGCCGGAAACCGAGATGCCTCCCCCAAAAAAGCCAACACAATTGAAGTTTACAGTTCCTGAGAATGTTATCCTGGTAAGTGTCTATGATCAGTCGAATTTGTAGAAAATAAATATATTGTTTGAATAGAGTGAAATGGCTATGGCTTAGCCTTATTAACAGTAAAACTGCTTGTAATTTTCGTGGCATTGAGCCATGCTCTTGAATGGAGACAGTGAATTAAGAACACTTTGAAGGGAAGAAATACTATCAGGCTTCCCAAAATTCCACAGGAAAATTCTGAAAGGAATACCGTGTTCCTGGAAAAATAAGGTTGCCTGAAGGAAACAGATGTGCTTTAGTCAGTAAAAGTTAGACAAGTCGTTCCAACCTATAGTACGAGAAGTCTTTGGAGATTTCCATGTAAAAAAAATGTTCTTAAGATCACATGTGACTGTAGAGTCAATCAACTCAAGCCTCACACTATATATTCCATCACTGGACATACATCCCTACTACAACACCGGTTACACCGCCTTCCGCGGCCATTCTGTCTCGGTCACTATTGTAATTTCAACCTCCCACCGTTGATGAATTTTATTGAAGAGTATGCTTAGGTTTAGGGAATGAATTATTATCTAAAATCGGTTTAGGGAATAAATTATTATCTAAAATCGTACCATAATGATTACTTTCGCCAAACAAAAAACTTTCGAGCCTCTTCCCAATGAGACGAGTCCCATTCACGTGCGCCTCAAAGATTTGTCAGCCAACCATAGAGGCCTAGCAAGGTCGAAGCCGTGGGCCATGTGAAATGTGAAAATGAATCCCCGAGGCCCTGGAATGAAGGCAAAGAATTGGGTTTTTCATCAGTAAAAGTCTGACACTATCTTCCGCTTCGCACAAGGTCACAGAGATGTCATTGGATGATTTTTCCCCCTAAAAACAAAATACCTTTTTATTTATTTATTTCAAGGAAAAATAAAAATCGCACATATATAAATGTTGCATGATATTAAACACTGCACAGCTAACACAATGTTATCTTCGATATGTTTTCATCAGAGCGAGCCGCTAGTAGACGCGTCGGTGGGTGCTGCAGCGATATTCTCCAACAGCGCGATCGATCTCAATGGAGTGTGTTATCTAAACGACAAAATGAATGCACAAGTCAAACAGGAAAGTGGTGATTTCCTTGAAGGAGAAATGGTAAGTGGTTATATTTTAGTGTTCTGTAATTAAACAAATGATTAAACAAAGCTGGCTAGTGTGGGTGGAACAGATCTTGTGGATAGCCAGATGGTGGACAACGTCATGCATATTCGAGCCTTCTTGACGTCTTCGCGGCATTTCTCGACATATCCAAGGCCTTTAATACCTTACCTTACCTTAGAGGGAGACACTCCGGTATTTCCGGGTGCCGTTCTACCTCTGTCGTGTGATCGAGGCCTATTTAGCGGGCAGGTTATAATCTACCCTGGTGATCAGGGAGAGTGGAAATGGCAAAAGATATCGTATCCTGCGGGGAGCGTTACTGGAACCTCCCTTGTGGAGATTGATAGATAGATATACTCTCTATCGTAGGTACACCATAAATGCAAATACAGTAGGAGCTTAAATAAATTAACGAGGTGTTACAAAGAGCGGTTTTATCGAGAAAAGCGGTTTTTTTAAGACAACCTTTGAATGGATTTGACAAAGGAGAAAGATACACAGGTAGTTCGTGAAGACTCTCTATCATAGGTACACCATAAATTCAAATACAGTAGGAGCTTTAAATTAACGAGGTGTTACAATGAGCGGTTTTATCTTGAAAAGCGGTTTTTTTAAGACAACCTTTGAATGGATTTGACAAAGGAGAAAGATACACAGGTAGTTCGTGGAGCACCGATTATGACTACGTGCTGCGTGGTGCTACTCCCCAGCAGCGTCAGTATGGCCTGTTATGCTGAAGCATGACCTGTTGTCATGGCTTCTGAACGCTTTACATTAGGGTTCCCAAATAACAGTAGGAGGGGTTCTCGATAGCTAGCCGATATAATTTCGTTGAACTCTTTCGACGTCTGGCAAACTGGAGCTTGCGGAGACAGGAGACGCCCTGGGTGTCGGGACTGGTAGGGCGCTCCCTGGCCTTCTTCATTACCACGTTTCTGGCAAATAAGTAAAGTAATTTTTATAATAGATAGTAATTCCATTATACAAGATCACGTCATTCGTTGCAATTTAGACTTTAAATCATGACCACAGACATTTTTACACAGACATTTTTAGACATGATCCAGCAAAAAAATATATAATTTAACATGTGTACTGTGTCGCTGGATAGGTGGACGTGAGCAGAAGCGCGCCAGACATCAAGGCCGCCGCGGGCGAGTGTGCGCAGGCCGAGGTGGCGGAGCGGCCGCTGTCGCCCGACGCCGACGGGCTCAAGCGCCGCTCCGAGTCCGAGCCCAACCTCGTGAAGGCCGAGGAACACTACGAGGAGACCACATAGCACACCCTGTGCTGCTTGGTAAACATCCAACTGTAATATTACGCGGTCTAGTCTTTGGTCAAGTGACAGGTTCGTTCTTTGATAAAATCAAATAAAAATTGTTTATAATACTTATAACTTGATTTTTCAAGAACATTATAAATAAGAATAGAAGAGCGCTCGTCGAAGGTAGTTTTGATTTTTTCAGATGTACAGTTTTGTACTGGATTTGACTGGGTTTTATATTTAATATTTTTAGATATTTCGTGTCAGTGTTGTGTCTGTCATCGGTAAAGAACATTGATAGTATATTTTTATTTATGTCCGGCTACCCCAGCAACTGCTGATGGACTCAGTGTTAGTTCTAATCTGGTGAACCGTTTAGTTTAAGTGAGCAAAAGAGATATTTAGCTGAAATTGTACTCAAGTACCTTGCTTTCTATCTGGTGAATGACATTGAGGCGTTACATTGTTAATAATAAATAAGAAAATTAAATATTATTTGTGTTGAAAATGCATGTTTCTTTTATTTCAATGGTAGAAAGGAAGTTACAGTTTTTACACATTTAACTAGTGAGATAACATTCATAGATGGATTTAATGTCTAGAAAAGAGACAACATTTTGGAATTGGCTCTTTATAAATTAATATTATTTTTGTATGTCTTAGACCGTAGTCTAGATTACCGTAATCGTTCATTGGGATAGGTAAACGGACTTTATAGCTTAAAATCTAAGACTGATATGAATTAGGTGCTTAATATATTCAGTTTCTATAGCAATTATTATTTATTTGTTTGTTTGTAAAAGTTTATCAATATATCCGTAGGTGTTTGAAAGTTAAAGGTTTTACTGTTTATCATTCCAACAGTACTAAATTTGTAATGAATAGTAATATGATAAAGAGACGAAACATATTAGCTAAATAGGTGGACACGGCTGCACATTTGCTTGTATTTATAAGCAAGCAGGTATAACAAAAGTAATAATATAAACTGGGGAAATGTATCAGTACATGAAATATATTTGACCTTGAGCTTTACAGTAAGTAATTGGTTAAATGCACCAGCTCTCATAATAAAAATAAATAATGAATTTAACTGCACATTGTATTGGTAGCCACAGATAAAAATCTTTTAACCACACTGGACAGCAACATGATTGAATATTATTTTTGAGACAATATATTCATTTATCTGACAATAATTATAAAAGGTAAAATAATTGCCAACCCCAAAATACAAAAATGTTTATACAAATCTTTTTTTTAAATGTGGCTAAAGATTATATTTTTCTTTTAAGTACAGTATTTTTTTAGTTTTTCTTTAAAAGTTAGCACTTTTAAAGGTGAAAGGAAAATGTGTTGTCCAGTGTTATATTAATTTTTTAGTGAAAAAGTTGTTTTAAGAATATTTTTAATTTGTTCTCGCTTATAAAACAATTAATATATTTAATAGAGTTTAGATACGAATTCATATCTTCATGAAGTTATCTGACGAATTGTGCCTCTTAGAATATGTTCGTGATTTTTTATATAAATTATATTGCAACTCGTTTATTTACTTTGATTTGTTTCGACTTGAATACCTTTACCTTTAATCAATGACATAAATAGCGAATATTAAGTTTAGGTACAGATAGATACTCACAAAACATTTTATAATAAACCCAAAAAAATATATACATTACAAATTTCATTAAGTATTCAGAAACTACACATTGATTCACAAATCCTACTTTTAACATCACTTACACAAAACGTTCTAACTAATTAAAATATGAATCTTGTAGAGATTTCCAACTGCAGAAGGGGTAATGGTATGATATCAATATAATGATAGTGATTACCAATTCATTAAACTAATTAAATATTAATTATAACTTAGATATTACATTTTCTTTAATCAAATTTAACTTGAGTAATAAAAACAATAGCAACTGCTGCATCATGGTATTTGGTTCAATAAAAAAATTTTGTCGTCGATATTTTCAAACAGTGTCGGTCCCAGAGATTGACCTTGTGGAACTCAAATTTCTACGTCAAAGTATGAGGAGTTAAAACTCTTATAATACCCGCAGAAACTTTTATCTTTAACCTTTCTTGCTAAAATATGTGTGTGAGATCATCTGATATATACAATCTTCGTTTTAGAACATCAATTTTTGATGTCATACTCTGTGGAATGCCAGTTGCACATTCAAGAATAGAATTTTATATTATTTCCTACATCTCTGTTTAAGGCTGGACTCATACAGCCGGAATGGCTTGCTGAATTCAGATCCGGAATTCAGAATCTTAATTAAGAACGTCCGAAATGGCATACAAAATCACTATGCTCCACACACATTCTGATTTATTCAGATTCTGAATGATTCTTAATTTCTCAGATCGATCTTACAAAATGGTACTGACGAGCGTTCTTAATTTCAGAATCTGAATTATTAAGAACAGTGTGAGGTCAAGCGCCGGAATTAAGAATCTGAGATCAGAATCTGATTTCAGAAAGCCAATTCCGGATGTGTGAGTCCAGCCTTAGTTTTTACAACATGTACTCACTTTAGCAGAATAGTAACGCCATCTTCCTTAAAGCGAGTTAACCTTGTGTTCGCCTTTTCGAACATGTTCAAAAGCGTCACCTAGCGGTGAACAGTGTAACTATAACGTAGCACTGCTATAGTTAAGTCCCCAGGTTACGTCATTTGGAGGTATGCAACGCGCTAGGCTACTGTTGTCTGTTGGTAATGTTTGAGCCATATTCGTGTAGATGGCACTACTATGATCTTATTAGTAGTTTCTCAACTTTGCAATGGATAGTAAAGTAAACCAATTGGATTTCACCAAAGTATGTATGTGGTTTGGTTTGATGTGAAACTTAGGTACAATTTGAATCAAACGTGATGTTAAATTTTAAATAAATTATAATGTTATTCTAGCTCTTTAATGCTTTTCATTCTAAAATCGTTTCATTATATCGTGTATAATTCCTTATTAGATTGTGTAGAGGAAGATACTATACTTACCAGATCTTTTAAAGTGTATATTCAGGCATGCGCGCAGTTTGGGGTTCAGCAAATAGTTTTGATGTGGAAGGCAAAGCAAAAACATAAACTCCAAGATTCAAATTTTCAACAATTTGTATTTCCTCACCTTAGGTGGATTCATTAAATAAAAATTTCATTTCTCTTATATACACATTAAATTCAAATTTAGTCAGAGTGTATTTACAAATATTTTAATTAAATAGAATTTAGTAAAAATTAGTGAGATTTAACAATACCTACTTATGACTAAGTATATTAATAGAACATCAACAACATCTTTCACTCAGGTGAAATACATAAGATAGCTTAAACTATAACCATACACAATTTCATAAAGAATTCGTTCTCATCCACTATCAGGTGAACACCATTAAAGTTAGATATCGTATTTGTTGAAAAGTTCTTTATGAGCTAGGTATATTACGTGAAGTGTTTGTGTGAAGCACGGGGTTGTATGAATGTAAAACATAATGTAACAATGCGAGATCGCTCCACCATCCCGCCCCGCGGCTCTCGCCGGCGGGTAGCAAACAATGGGCAAGTCGTAACTCGTAACCTAATACAAACACCGTATATCAATAACGTTAACGCGAACGCGATGCAACATTTTGTAAAATGTGTAAGAATTTAGTCTTTTCCGTTTCATTTTTCACTCGTTTGTTTAACATGAATACGATTTATAATACCTATCTACTCTAGCCTTGTCTATCGGAGACTTCGTCTCTTCTATAACAGTAAAAACATTATAAACTCGTACACCACATTCTCATCAGGCGCGGGAGCACGGCCGCCCGCACGCGAGCAGGCCAGCGCTCGAGCGTGCTCCCGCGCTCCATCCTACAGAGGCTTCGAAAGCGACTGATAACTTGGGAACGGCGATCTAATACAATGACGTGCTGACAATTCTGGATAATTTCAGTGCAATGATAATAAATTGAAGACAAATATTCTCGTTACATTAAGTGATAACTTGTACGCGGTGGAATTGGTTGGACCGCTCCCATTTGCAGCTATTGGGTTGCATTGCAGGCGCAAGAGTTAGTTATATTATTGTCAGATTTCTTAAATTCATAATGACCGACGTTACTGAAAGGCCCACCCTGTAGTTCTATCACTGCTTGTTGTAGATCCGGATTGTTACGACTGCACTATTTGTTGATTTACTCCTATTCTAAAGTCATGATGTGTAAGTTTTATGGACTTAATTTTTTTTTTCTAGTTTACTGTGAACTAGTACAAAAGTATGATAGTTGCGAAGGCAGTTTCTTAAAAAAAACTTTTTCACTTGAAGTGACTGACAAATGACAAAGTTATGACTATTTTGTGCTAAATTTTGTACTTAGTTATGAGAAAAACAAGAAGATTAAATATTCTCAAACTGCATTACTTAAAAACCTGGAAGGAATTTAAAAAATATATGTAGGTGAATTTATATGTAGGTACGTATACTACTGTTTGTAGGGACCGAATTTTAAATATTACAAATAATGCAATGGATGTCAAGAAGTTAATAAGTAATGCAGTAGTATTTACCTAGCTAGCGGTCGGCCTGAGACCGCGCTCTTACATAGTACCAAGTGTAACATCGTCATCACAGTTACTGAAATCCAAAAAATGAATCTTACACATAGTTACACCTATTACAGAAACTTATGAGTATTATAAATAAAGGGCCCTCGCTACAATTGAAAATAATTATTAATGATTAAGAGATCATAATTTAAACGCTACATGCTAAACTTTTACTAGATTAGTCTATGTAATAATACGTACACTATAAAAATATATGCCACTGGGAAACGCCATATAGTGAAATGACCGAACAACAAGTGCACGAAGAGAGCAACACATGGTGTGAGCGAAACGAAGAACGTTAGTGGAAATGTAAAGTAACCGTATCGTACGAATATGTACCAGAAGCAGAATTGAGCAAATTTGGTTAAAATAAACGTTTGAGCAAGAGAAGAACTTGACAGCAGCTGTCGAAACGTAAATAATGTTAGTAATGGCAGATATTAATATTATCTAAAAAACGAACATAATAGTCGACATTCTCGCGTTTATACTTTATCTTCGACTAGAAATATAGTATAACGAAATAATCATAGTTATCACTTATTCAGCAGTCGTGTTATACTTATTTAATTACAAAATTATGTAAATAAAAATTGCAGTGGCACGTTATAAAGTTAAATTAATGGCACAGTTTCACGTTAGTTTGTCAAATATAAGAATATTAAATATACCTACAATACTTAAGTAGGTAGTCCTAGGCAGAATAGGTTTACCTCCAGAATTTGTCACGTACCTAGGTTTGAATAGTCCTCGCTGTCGATGTCTAGAAGACGGTTTCAGTCAAGTTACAAGTACAGTTCATCTTCGCAATGGTCACTTGTCTAATAATACAACGTATAACTAATCGACAGCTTAACAAGAGAATATCTATGCGAGACACAGTTAAGCCTAGCCGTTGGACTACCATCGTCAGACAGAAGATATGTGTTCACATAATGCCGAGGACAACAGTGACTTAAACATCACCACTCGAAGCGACAAAGTTCTCTTTGCATAGAAACGTAACGACACGCACACTGGACGCATTAGGCCACATCGCTTCGTATCTACGTTTGTTCCCAGTCAGTTTTTCAATTAACCTATCTAATTAAATAAATACATCGAGCAAATCGAATCCTACCATAGTAATTACAAATATGTATAAAAAGATATATATAAATTTCAGTGAATTTACAAATGTAGAGTTAATAAAGCTTTGTTAAAGACAATTCATTTACACCTAAGCGATGAAATCATTCGATAATTCCAACGTGAAAGTATAAAAAAGTTCAGTTGTCCGCTTAGGAGCTAAGACTACTGCCACTGTCGTCGTCGGAGTCGGCGGCGGTGGCGGGCGCGGGCTAGAGCGGCGCGTGGCCGTGCTCGTGCGGCGCCGGCCCGCCGCCGCGCTCGCGCTTCAGCCGCTGCTTCAGGTGCACCTTCGCGTGCCGCTTCTTCTCGTCCGAGCGCGCGAACTTGCGCCCGCACACGTCGCACGCGAACGGCTTCTCGCCCGTGTGCGTGCGCACGTGCGTCGTTAGGTGGTCCGACCTGCTGAACGATCGCATGCAGATTCGGCACTGGAACGGTTTCTGGCCCGTGTGGATGCGAATGTGCCGCGTCAGCTCGTCCGACCGCGAGAACCTGCGGTCGCAGCCCTCCACCGGGCATGCGTACGGCCGCTCGTGGACGGGGGTTTTGCTCGGCCTGTTAGGGTACTTGCGAGGTTTGACCGCGACGAGCCGCAGCGGTTGCGCACTTTGTTGGTACACTTGAGAGAGAATCTCGTGTCCTTTGCTTGTGGACGGGTTGTATTCGGCTAGCTGCACTGGTCTGTCGCTTGGGCCGGCCGGGCTCGGGTAGGGCTCGCGTTTCGGGAGTCCGGACGGCCCGGGGGTGGGCTGCGGTGCACTAGCGTACTCCTGCGTGTCCCACGTGTGTTGTTGCTGCTGCTGCTGCGGCGGCGGGCGGTATTCGCAATGCTGCGGCGGCGGGCAGGGCTGCGCAGGGGCGCAGTACGGCTGGCACTCGGGAGGGAGCAGCTCCACGCGCTCTTCGTACTCTTGCTGGAAGTACTTGTCGACGCTGCCAGGGCCGGGGCCGGGCGGCAGCAGCCACTGCAGCGGCGGCGAAGGCGCGCGCTTGCCGGCGCTGCCGGCGGGCGGCCCGTACAGGGACGCGCTCGCGCTGGACGCATTGCTGGCGTCCTCAGCTCGAGCGCCGGGAGACAATGATGCTTCATGCTTGTGCCGTCGAGGCGAGCATCCTAGCGATAGCTCATCGCCTGTTAATGTACCTGCGACAAAACAAAACAACCATAAATATTACTATATTCTATTAAAATAATGTACTGCTAATTTGTAAGCTGGGAAGTGCAGCTTGCGATGTGTTATTTACACATTACACTAGGACGCGTCGCCGTGAGTTGAAAAAGACAAGTAGTTATTTTGTTTCACTGAAGCGGTGTTACAGTGCGAGTAGAACGTTTTTTTTTATCGCGTTTAAGTTTTATGTTTATTTTTATTTATATTAATAAATAATGTAATTAGCGGAGTAGGTTTTTAATCGGTAGTATTTTTGCATAGAGTGTAGTTGCGCCGCGGAGCGGATGGCGCAATGCTACGCGGCGCTCGATAACGTAGGAAGTCGATAAGTGCGTATCACTAAATTATCCGGAATGTACCGAACGATCATTTTGACCGTTGACCGTCACCTACTGGGAATATTCTGTGCTAGCAAACATATGTGTTTTATATTATTTTTTATTTGACTAAGCATGCTTTCAGTAAAATTTGAAGAGTGCGTTAATTTTGGAGGTACTTAGATAGATATTCATTTTGAGAAAAACAATTTTGGAAATGTAAAAAAAAAATTTAGATCTAATTTAACTAAATAGTAAGATTTTTGCAAGACATTATTGTCGTTTTAGACTTATTTCTCAAAGTACTTTTATGGGATATTGTATAATAAAATTATATTGAAAGTATCTTTTAACATCAAGACAATTTCTCTATTATATAAAAATAGTTAAAAATAACTTTATTTGAAGAAGTGTTAATAATATAATATTGCTAATACAATATCAAAATAAAATGAAATAAATACCTAAATAAAAATAAGTCCAAATTGACAAGAATTTATTAAAATTTCTATGTCAGTAACTTATTTGTTCATTATTGTTTACTGGCACAGTTTTTCTCAAGTTACTTTCAGAATATTGTTATAATATAAAATTATCTTTTAAATTACTGTGACAATCAATCTTTTAGAATTTCTAGATTTCTAATTAAATATTTCCTAAGTATATTTACCCCAAATGATATCACCAAAATCTTGACTTTAAATAATTATACACTTAGAAAGCATGATAGAGCACGAATTAGATACGCTGACGGCAGCGCTGTACAGCGCCGGCAACTGGGTACACAAGGGAAGCTCCATTCAGCTTCATGTATCGATCCGAACATATGACACGGGCCGCTGAACTTTCCATTTCACTCAACACTGTAACTTGAACCGCGCGCCGGGAAACTTTTGTCTCTATCGTATTCCGATAATTCCAAGTTGTCGCGAAACCGAAGGGCTTTTACGGAAGCTAGGGCACTGCAATTCGTGAAGGGCATCGAAGGACATGTCGAAGGAGACCGAGTTGTTTATTTACAACGTTATCTGTCGTTAGCCGGCGGCCGGCGGAGGCGAGGCCGCCTACGAGTGGCCGAGTAGCACACAGCACAGCGCGGGTGCAGGAGCAGCAGTGGGCAGTGGATGCGCACCTGAGATCGACGGAGGCTCGAGCAGCGTCGGGAAGAAGGCGGGCAGATCCGAAGTGGTGACAGGCGTGTTGAGGTCGGTCGGCGTGCCGGACGCAGGCGTCGGCGCCAGCACCGGCTTCAGCGCGCAGTCGAACCCGAGCGCGCCCACGTCGGCCAGGGAGAGCAGGTGTGGTCCGGTCGGGTGATCCGCATCGGTGCCCATCCCGTCCGGCACCACCTGCTCCTCGGCCCACGGGCCGAGCGGAATTACGTACAACGCCAGCGTGAAGACGGCCTCTCGCGTGGCCTGTGCGAAGGGGACTGGCGCCGCGCGACCCCGCAACGCAGTTTTATCAATGGAGCCGCGGTCCCATATTCGGTAGCGGCGCGCGCAGCTCCGCCAATCGCGCGGCGCGCTGCCCCCCCGAGGCTGACGTCACCGCCCGACGCCGCCTACCGCCCGCGCCGCCCCCCCGGCCGCCCCCCGGCCAGCCGCCCGCTTCACCACGAAACCTCCGAGTTACTCCTGCCCCCTGTGACTTGGCGCGAGCCTCCTGGCTACTACCTACGTACGTAGCCTTAGGTAGGTACTCCTAGTTCCATGAAAATTTGTAATGAGCAACCTATAACCTTTTGCTGAAAGTACGAACTTTTTTTATTCGAATGTAGGTCGGTCTCTACTAAATTTTACTATTAAAGTAAGATATTTGACGAAGAAAATAAGGAAATATATGATGTTATGGTTAATTAAAAAAATAAATACAAAGAAAGCAGCTTAAAAAATTTGTACGGTGTTATCCTATATTCTTTTGAAATTGATCAGTAGTTAATTAATGTTTTAAAGTAGCTTTTTCTAAAAAGACAAGGCCTCTTGACACGGTACGGTACGGGGGTGGGGGTTATTTTTTATAACTCTACCTACACATGAGAATTACCAAATTTTTTTTTTCGAGAATAATAATTGTGGAAGAACGGGACTAGGGGATATATCTAGGAAAATCTGTTAACTGTATTATTGAGAGTGACTTGATTGACGTTTTTTTAGGCTCTGATTTATTAAACTCAATAAAATAGTAACTGATTTTTGTTTTGTAAGTAAGTTTTTAGAAACTCTTAAAAAAAAATTGAAATGTAAACATTTCAATTTTTTTTTCATTGGCATCAGAACAATGAAAGGCATTTAAATAAAATATATTTATTTAATGCGTAGCGCAGGAAGCTGGAATATTTTAACAATTCTGTGATATTTACTTATATAATAAACATTCACCTAATAAACTAATAAAATACTGGGACTGTTTTAGCACATAAAATTTTATATTACCTATGCAAATAACGTTTTTGTCGCAAGAATAATAAATGTTATTTATTACACAGTGGATGTTTAAATTTTGATCTCGTAGATAAGTAGAATTTTATGTTCTTGTGATCTACATTTTGCGCCGATGATACATATACATTTTACTACTCTAAATGATTAAACACAAATTAGTGATGTTATAATACGACAGCTAATAAATATTAATCTCAAAATTCAATCCGTACCTACTGCTTAACATTTTAATATTAGTTTTTACGTCCACGTTAATTTATATTATAAATGTATAATCATATATAATTTTTATTTTTATCTAGATATTTAACAGAATAAATATAAAGATTTATGCATCCTGTTGTAAAAAAACAACACTGATCTCTTTTTTATTTATTTTTTTCGTATTAATCCGTATAGTAGATGAATGTGATATGGTCTAGTTTCCTCCTTTATCTATAAAATTACTAATGAGGCTGGATCATTTAGGTTGGACCAGTGGTGGGCTAGTAATAATGACTCTGACTTACGAGTCTTGTGTCATGGGCCCAGTCATCATGCACTTTACTTAGCGCGGCCTGTCCTCTTTGAGAAGTGACCTGAGGCCTAGCAGTGGGAACGTTACTATGCTATGCTGGATAACTTATACAGGCTGTGTCCGATTTCGACGCTCAAATGTGTACCGTGGATCCAGAATATGATTCTGGAGCGGAGAGTGGTGGATTTTTGTCGTCTTTTTCAAATAAAAAATCTGTAGGTACTTTTTTTAAAATATCAACTTAATAAAATCAATATTCTAATTTTAAGTAAAAAAAAAATACTTTCCATTAACATTTTTTTTTCGGAAAAAAAAAAAAACAATAGAGGTTGATAAAATCGATATTCTAATCAACCTCGATGGCATTTTAAATTAAAAGTAATTATTTATTTTTTACTAAAAATGTCATCGGGTTTTAGTAACGATTACAGCATAAATTAAAAAAAAAGTAAATAAATAAATTGCATAATTTTTTATCTTGGTATACTTACAATAAAGTATATAGAGCAACCCGATTTTGTATCCGGTAAATTTCTATCTATACAGGGTTGCCTGGAAGAAATCGCCGAGTGCGATAAGGCCGTCTATTTATGTTTTTTTATTATAAGTTTTCCTTTCAATGTTTTTTTAGTTTTGGTGTACAAAAGTGTATAATAAATAAATAAATAGAAATAAATCATTAAAAAAAGCCGACGAATGATTCCACCACTGGTGGTTTTTTTTTTATGGTAGGTAAAAATCATCCAATGACGAGTCCCGCTCTTGGGCGGAGTGGAAAACAAGTGTCTGACTCTTACTGACTAAAAAACCTACCCCGTTCCTACATCGCCATACATACCAGGGCCAGAGCCTTCCTTTTCAGACACAAACCCGTGGCCCTGATTATCTTCGACCCTTCTTCAGGGTCCCTACGGTTGCTGACAAATCCTTGAGGCGCGCGGGAACAGTGCGCGCCGTCGACGACTGGGCTTGGTCCGGACGATTACCAGACGACCGGACGGCGACCTACCCAATGCTCACCGTCCGCAAGCCCGCGACCACTGGTGGGTCCAGAATCATGTACTAGATCCAAGGTAGTCGTTTGTGCGTCGATATCGGACACAGTGTGTATAGTATAGCATAGCGTGAGCCTAGAAAGTTCCCACTGCTGGGAATTAGGCCTCCTTTCTAGGAGTAGGAATGGGCCAATGCGCGTTACACCGTGTATAATTTGTATTTTTTTTTAAATTATATTTTATTGTAATAATAAACACCTGCGGCCCGGACTAAGCGTTTTGCCTCGTCGTTTATACCGCGTACATCGAGGGACTGGAACAGTTTGCCGACTGCAGTCTTTCCGTCCGAATATAATTTAGGTGTCTTCAAGGCTAGAGTGATTGGCTCTTAATAAACTAGTGCGCCTTACCATCAACGATTGCATCACTGCTTACCATCAGGTGGGATCGCAGTCAAGCACTAGTTTATTGCAATAAAAAAAAATACATTTTTTTTTAGCTACAACTGCAACAGCAACTTTCTTGGTCCAATATAGAAAAACAAACAAAAAACTTGCTTTATAACCGTAATATATCTTTGTGTATAAATGATCAGATAATAATTGGTAGATTGTATAAACGTGTGGTTAACAGTAATTACGAATCGTTAGGTGTAGGTTTAGCTTGTGGGCGGTGACCTGAACCACTCAAGATCAAGGAAATATAACGCGAGATATACGTAGCTCTACAGATAACATATTGTATTAGAATGAACCCGACTGTGCCTCGAAGCAAATGCTAAGTTAAATCACTACATAGTATAATACTGAGTCGCTTCTCGCTGTCTGTTCTTATGTACCTATGTTTAGATCTTTAAAGCTACGCAACGGATTTTGATGCGGTTGTTTAAATTCTAGAGTGATTTATATATATAATACGTGTACGTATAATAATAAATGGTTTATAATATATACTATAATCTACACTAATATAATAAAGAGGTAAAGTTTGTTTTTTTGTTTGTAGGGGTAATCTCTGGAACTACTGGTCCGATTGGAAAAATTTAAGCAACAATAGAAAGCTGCTTTACTCCTGAGTGACATAGGCTAAATTTTATGTACGCGGGCGAAGCTGCGGGCAAAAGCTAGTAATAATAATATTCGACAACCATCACACAACGCCGTCTAGTCTCAAGCTAAGCAGAGCTTGTGTTATGAGTACTAGACAACTGATAAACATACTTATATATTTCTAAATAAATACATATTATAGATAAATTACACCCAGACACAGAACAAATGATCGTGCTCATCACACAAACATTTGTCCTGGGTGGGAATCGAACCCACGACCTCCGGCTTAGCAGTCAGGATCACTAACTACTAGGCTGACAGGCCAGTCTATACCTATAGTCCAGGTTTATATGTATAATACATTTATAATATATTTAATATGACCATTGCACTGGTGCGAAGCTGAATACCATCTAGTTTTATCCATTATATTTGTATCTAAGAATTTCGTTAAACTAGTTACTATTTTATTAACCCATATTGTCCTATTGTTAGGCAAAATAATGTAGAATAATCCTCAGCACACAAGTTGAACCATCATGGCGATTGACCTTGAAAGTGCAGTAACCTATTTTCAGGTCTCAAAGTGAGGGGTAACTATAGCAGCGGGTTCAACTTATTTGCCACGTAATATACCTATAAATTGGGATTTGTTTGATTTTTCTGTATTTAAAAAAAAAGTTGCTCCGAACACAACATGTAAATTGACATACACATGACATCAAGACGGAAGACGGGACAACTATCTGTCAGACAACTAACTGGACCTATTTGGCTCAGCCACACAATTTTTTTTTTACCTATTTTGATAATGTCTGCATTTGGTTTCTGTATTGTGTCAAATAAAATATTTTTCTTTCTTTCTTTCAAATATTAATTCCGAAAATAACAGTAATTGAATTGATTCGGAAAAGCTACCCGCAACGCTGCAGCTAATCGCTCAACCACACCATCGAACTTGGATGACTTAGTGCTAACAAATATAGACACTTGAGTAATGACAACAAAATTATTCACTGTGACTAAAATAAAATGCATTGTTGCTCACAAAGAATATTCCATTCCGTTCTATTTCTGGAAGTCACTTTCAAATTATGGAATATTTTATGAAGGTGTTTGTCCTTTCGTTAATGAAGTGGGAAGAAACCATTTTTGACATTTAACCATTTTTATTCTTTGTGTAAATTACCACGAGGAGCATTTCCTATTTAATAGGGCAAAGAATGTTTTTTATTTACAAAATTAACCTTTTTCAACCGTAATTACAGACATAATATAAAGAAAATTGATGTGCGAACGCCAGCGTTCGCTCAGGGCTCAAGAATATAAAATTTCAAGGGCTTATAGCGAAAGACAAGTATGTTCATAGAAACTATTTGTCAAAATATTAAAAAGTTAATACCAAAGTCCGCTGTAGCACTTCAATGTCATAATTTTAAAAACTTACAGCGCTCTCACATTGCATGAAGGTCAAAACTGCACTAATGTCATCAATGTAAAGGTATGTAGTCTGCAAATCACCTAAGTAAATAAAATGAATGTACGGTACGCCTAATCTAGTGCGTAATACATAATGTACATCACTGATTTATTTTAAATTGTTATATCGCTTTTCTATCAATTTTGATAATGTTTTCACTATTCTGTGTTTGTATATTTATTGATAAACTGGTTAGGTAGGTAATATAATATTTTTTTCATGCGTTTCCCTATTATTATCGAGTTTCGGATTCGAAGAACTGTTCGGCAATTAGTTCGAGAGTTTTGTTATTTTAGGTTATTTTAGCCATGAAGACCATTAAGTATTTGAAAAAAATTTATATCTTCATTTTGACTGTTGTGTTCTTCCATTAAATCTATTTGAAGTAGTATTTATGTAGATATGTGGTTTTTCGTCATATCCTTAACTTAATCACCATTCAATGCTTTTTTAAATTATTTTTTTCGATCTTTTATGATGTAGTTAGTTGTAAGAACAACACATATTATTTACATGTGACCGATATGTCCTACTTAATTTATATTTTCAGTTGTGACGTGCTTTATGATGCTTCCTAGCGTACAAATAAATATAGCGATATAGGTTAAGATTCTATATGACACACAGAAAAATACATAAATATTAAACCCTACAACAGTTTTATAACACTTTTGTAATTTATTACCAAGGTAAAAATAAGATAGTCATAACATGGACGATCATTAGTAATGATCACGGTGTAGCCAGTAATATACATATAAGAAAAACTAATAGACTGACGAATCTATTTCTGACGGATACTTTGAAACATGAAAATGTGTTTTCATAAACACGCAGACGAAGGTATTTGCGTGAGGTAGGGATAATTTACAGATACACAGTCGTCACTCGCCACCTAATTAGTTCTGACGTCTGCATACTTTCATTATTATTCACAGGAAATCTTTTCTTAGATCTGAATAAATTGTGTGTTAAACAAAACGTTCTTTTGCTATTACAAAAATAGTATACACAGATATGTTATCTTTATCGGTCAAATGTTTGATCTTCATTTACCAAAAATCATTACTCGAATAGTCATGCCAGATGAGTGTTAGATTATTTATTTATCAAGCATCATCATCATTGCTCGCGCACAGTGCATAGAAATAGGTAAGTCGTAAAAATTCTCGTAAAATTAGCAATAACGAGACACTTGTCAAATGTAGAATAAGTATGTCAAGTATGCGCGTAGTGTCGTAGGAGCGAATGCGGAGCGGTGCGGTGTGTTGTGGTGGCAGGACAATGGCCGCAGCTGCGCGGAGCCGGGCTGCCGGCAGTGGCCGAGACACGCCGACGCCCGATTGGGCCCACATGCAGTCGTTCACGCTAACCCAATTATCGCGTAACGGAGACGATAAAGAAAAATAACAAACCCACGATTTCACCGACGTCTAATTATAGCGCGCTATTTGTGGGTGCGCGGGCGCAAGCGGCATAGCGTGGCCGCGATGTCAGGGCTATTCCTGGCCGTCAGCTGACGCTCCTGCGCCGTCGTCGCGCCGTGCACGCTCGTAAACACCACGCAACCGATTGACGTAAAATGCGAACAATCGAGTTTTCAGCAGGTGAATCACGAGATGAAAACGTCCCTGCGGGAATCGTTCTATAATTAACTTGACTGCTTTTGGTTTGGACTTCGGAGGCGGGGTTCTATTTCGGACCGTTGCTTCAATACCGCTGTCTATTTCTAACGCGCTACTATTTGTTTCTTCTAGATTATTATTCACGCTTTCGTGTTTGTGTGAAGTATCAGTCATATGACTTGGTAGTTAACGAAGCTACATGTTTTGCGTCTACTTTATAGATTCTTCGAAGTAGTCAAGATATTTGCTATGAGATTCCACAGTAACAAAAGTCACGGTTACTTTTGGGTCTTGAGATTCATTTCCGTTATGTTCTACTGAAACATGGTCAACTTTGTTTGTCGTGTCATTGTATTTATTCAGATCTACTCAAATATAATTTTCGTTGTAGAGTGCTTGTTTTGTATCTCTGAATACCAAGTGTCATAACATGTCGTAGTAAGTGTCGATTTATATCTGCCGTGGGAATTACTATAATTATGTTTAAACAATCAAGTGACTTCTCGCGGCTGCCGTTAGGATGACCAGTGAGTAGTGAGTAGGTGGACAGATATCGGAATGCCCATTTCTACGTGTTAATGTCCTACTATCTTCTATTACTATTACTACTCATGTTTTGTATCGTATTTTAAGATTAGCAACATTTCGTTTTCACCATCTAATAAAAATAATATTATTACAAATTGTATCTATACTTGTAGATGCGGCGACATAGTTTTGTGTGCTGTTAATGATCTAGTTTTATTAGTCCCTTATACGACCTGCTATGTTTATAATTTCTTCGAGTATCGGTTTTAGGCTTTTTCCTGTTTTATCATATATATAATTTTTATGAATTTCTAATGAATGCTACGGAAATATTTCTCCGTACAAGGGAAATAATTTTACTTTGTAATCGTCCTGTTATCTCCATTCTAGACGTGATCTCACCTGCTTGAGACTTCTAAAAGACTTACAAGACAGATGGGTGGCCACCTACGACAGTCTAGTAGCATTAACGCCCCCGTAAACGTATCATTGTCGCAGTGACATCAAGTAAACACTTGTGTTATGAGCCTTAGTATTAGAAAGTGGTTCGACAATGAGCCGACCTACTGCTGTCGTTTGGCGAGCATGTGTGAACTCGGGCTAATAATACCCGCTTGTGTTGCAAATGCAATTCTAGGTGACGATGCCACGCCGCCACCGGCTATTAATATAAACTGTTACATTATCTTTCATTAGTCCTATCGATGAATCACGATGATCTACTACGACATGCCAAAGTATGTTTGCTTTCTTATTAATATTTACTGCTGCTCTTATGTAAGCAGGTGCTGAAAATCTTGTTCTGTTCTGCAAATTACAATGCGACAAAAATGACTAATGCTTCTTGGCTACTGTATGGTCATTTTTATTTGTTGTCTGGTTTCCCTATGCTGGTCTTGGTATTTCGTCTATCATTGCTGGTATCAATAGTAACCTCCTCAAGATTATCCTTCCAAATCAAAACTTTTGATTTCCCCATCTACACCAAACTAAGTAGCTCTTCAGTGTTTGTTAACTACATTGGTTGGTAGACTATTAAAATAGCTATACGAATAGCTGTTTTAAGTGGCGAGCCACCCAATGCAGTTACATGTTGAATAAGTAATTATAATGACTACTGCAGCTGAAAAGTTTAGTAAAGTAGAAACATGAAGTACGGAAGCAACAGTGGTTGCGAGCGTCGATCGTAAAGCGCCCACATAAGTTAGCACCTTCCACCTGTTGACCGATAACGCGCGCTGAAATAGCGTGCAGTGACGCGAAAGTTATGTTGGCAGTCGTCACGTCAAGATGAGTTGGTTACCGCGTCACGTCGCACTCATGCTTATAATTACGCTCCCATCGATCAACACTCGAGAATTCTAATCTAGTGCAGATTTATCACTAGCTTGCTGACGTACACAGACACCCTAAAGAGCTAAATGTTTATCACGATACATTTATAGAACTGTGTAATCGTTTTTTGAACGTAATTTGTACGCATTTACGTAGTCACCACGTATGCAGTGTGTTGATTATGAACATGATGTAACGGCGTGATGTTCAAATGGATGTGTACGTACGAGTATATTTAGAATGTTATAGCATCGATAACATTCTATCAGAATACCTTTTAAGGAACATAGTACGGCCGATATTGAACCTAACGCAATTGATTTTCTTATTTCCTAATTACCTGTGGTTTTACATGATAACTGTTTCCATTCATAGCTATCTCTCTATACTTGTACTTTATGCCTTTTTACATTCAGTTATAAAAGGAGATATTTCGTGGGTTATCCATCCACGAAAGCGGTGGGCGATGATGTTCTTCAAGTCCAGATGCGTTTTCTTACCCTGAAAAACTGTTATCCACCACTATCAAGTATTCCCTCTTTACTATCTGCTTTCTTTCTGTATGGAACAAAACATGTGTCCAAAGTGATTAAATTTCTTCCGCCGCATTACCGCTGTACCGCCCAATTTCCATATTTCAAATCCTATCCCAATTCCTTGAGTGGTGTTAATAAGGAAAAAATGTTTGACGATTTCAGACTGGCTTTAGAAAATAGGCTTCTTACAGTGTTGATTCTACAACATACTATCCAGTATTTTAATTCAATTGATTTTGACATCCTCTTAGATATCCTGTCTTGTCTTAATGTATTTCCTCCTCTGATGGTATACTTTGATTCTTATTTTCGATGTCGCTCGGTATCGGTTCATTAAGAAGAGTCCTTCTCTGACTTGTGCTCCACTGTTGCGGGGTATTCCTCAGGGTGGCGCTTTTTCTCTATTTTTATTAAGACTATCACAGAGGTCTTTTCTTTACACTGCCATCTCTTAGCAGACGATTTGCAGCCTTATCGCTGCTTTAGAGTTAAAGAGTTTATTGGCAATATCGATGCCATCAATATTGGTTAGTAGGTTACAAGACTTATAGATAGAGACATAATTATATTTCCTCAATTTATTGAGTTACCAGACTCTCCTTCCAGTCTTGTAGGATGCTGTCGTTAAATTAGGTATAGCTACTGTAAAAGTCAAAAGTTTGGGTGTTTTAAAAAAAATTTTGCTCGTTTCAAAATACAATCAGCACGAATTCAGCATTTTCCATTTGTAATTGAAAATAAGAGGACACTGCCTCTCCCCACCCCACTAGCTAAAAATACAAAGCTCTTACTTACAAGTAACCAAGAAAACTAATATTCCACTGGTTGTTGATCTTTCATTGATAAATTTGAGCGGAGATAACATACATAGGTACCTAAATACCAAGTAATTATATTATGTACCACCTCAGTAGTACTGGTAAGTCTAAATTTCCCTCCGGTTTCATGTCGTGAATTCAAAAGTAAATGAATGAATGTAAAGTTAATTCGGAAAGTTATGAATAGAGTAGGTAGTGAGTAGCGAGAAACTTGGGGGGTGGTGATGGTGCTGACGTCACGACTCCGCGCCCCCGGGGGCCGGAATTATTCGCGTGACGCACGACACTTATGCCACACTTTTATTTTCCGATAAATAACTCGAGTGTAGATCAGTTATCAGACCTAAACCAAATATTACGCATGTCGTGTTTGATGTTTTGTGCGATGGACGTCATAGCGGGATGTTGACACAGTTAGGACTGTTGTTCCACCCCGCTATTGTTTTATTTCATTACGTAGGTAGGTACACCAACATTATTTGTCTTAATTATTTTTTGTTTATAAAACGGTTTTCAGAGAAATGGTTATTCAAGGAAAGGAAACAGCTAGTAAAACTGTTACGTGAATTAGTTGAGGTAAAACTTGAGCTTTGAGGTTTCTTATGTTCTAAATAGTTTTGAGATAGTTGAAGTTTGCTACAATAATGTGCTAATTTGGTTGCCTGTCCGTTTGATCGCCTTGACAACCAACAGTACTGACCGTCTGCTTATACAAGTGCTTCTAAAAGCTGTGAAATAAATTGTATAAACTTGATAATCTCGAATCCATCGGATTCCCGCTACCCTATCCAAGTTATCGGATCACGTTCTAGGAGGTCTTCCAACGTTGCATATTTCGGTACGTGGGCGCCACTCCAGAACACACACACACTGACTGTGCGTCTGCCCAGTCAATATGGTAACAGTTGGGGGAGGCGTATGTTCAATATCGGATTACTTTCGGCTGAAATTATGATAACTTGATAGTAGGTAAATATAATTGTACTTTAGCGAAAGTACCTAACGTTAGTGTTAGTGGTAGTAAAACAAACGCAAATTAAACTGGAAACGTATCTAATTTTCTCGAGAATTTCATTGTTACTATTAGTAGGTAGATATTCGGCAGAACCGCGTCAAATTGACTTCATTAAAAGCAGAGATCATAATCGCAATTCGAGATAGATACAGCCTACGTCTTTTGTTTACTGATATTAGAATTTCAAATGAATAATTAAATTATCAAGATTTATTCATAAAGGTACGTAGGGTGTCTGATAGCTGAAATAACTACATAGCGTTTGGGTTTACAGTATTGGTAGAGTAGAGGGAGAAGGTAAGGTGCAGATAAACCTACTTATATAATTCTGGAAATTATTCGATGTTTATGGGCGCGCCTGTCTGACATGCGAATGAAGTGGCGCCACCACCGTCGCGCCCCTAACGCATTTTATAGTCGAGAAAAAGAGACATTCCTGAAACATCTGTTCAGACGTGAATAAGGCTTCTGATCCATGAAGAAGTTACCTATTTCCAAGTAATGTAAAGACAAGGTATGATACAATGAAAACTCATACGTTATCGGTCTGACGTCATCACTGAAGTGACAAAAATTAGCGGAAGGCTGTATGTGCGGCGTGCGTCAGCCGGCCACCTGTTGATCGACCGCCAACACTGCCCTTGTGTGGTAACCTCTACCGGGGCCGCGCAACGCTGAGCCGCGATCGATATCAATGACGTACGGCCTCATTCATAAATAGGGAGGCACCTCACCCCACGGCCCTATTTCCCCACCTTCCTCACACTACGACTTCCAGCGAAATCGTGGCGACTTCATGAATGGCGCGCACACATATAAATTCTGTAATTTGTGGTTGATGTCACGATGTTTAAAGAGGGAAATGGCGTCTGTATTGTATAAATATGACAATAATAGTGGCTACCTGATAGTTATTATGGCGATAAGGTAAATATTGTGTTTTGTAGCAGCAAATTGCAGCATAAACAATGTTTCAGTAGATTTGATTGGTCGAGGAGTAGTTTGATCATGCAATCACGGGTTTGTGGTGTAAATCGACTTAGTATTGTGTGAGATAGTGGCTGGTGTCGGGATGTGTGCGAGGCGTGGGTGCGCCGACGATTTGACACGCGCGTGCGACACTTGCATTCGCAATCAGTGCATTTGCACACACAAGACTGTGGAGATTCCATCTGTGCTTTACTTTTGTGAATGTGATTAAAAAAGCGTTTTTGTTCCGTGTAGTGTAAACCATTTCAATAGATTTTAACTTTTTTGTCCCTTAGCTACCATACTAGTACACAGAGCCACAGGTAATTAGTTCTCTTCACTGAATACCTAATTCACAGGAGAATGTTCAGATGATTATATTTTTTTCAAATCCTGTTTAGAGATTCATTACCCATGAGAAAATAGTAAAAACGATTTAAAAAGATGTACTTAGTAGTAAAATGAATCATCAAATTACATATGAAATTAAGTATAATTTAATTTATATTGTCACGCGACTCCATACGCTTTCGATGTGCGTGTTCTGCGGTAATGTAATCAGTGTTGCGCACGCGTCCCTTATTTACGGCGGATTACGCGCGCAATCAAGTCGCGCGCTCCGAAAGAATACGGACTTACCGAACTGACTCCTTGTCTCCTGTCGTAAACTACAATGTACCATTTATTTTAAACTTTTTGTTTTTGTACAGAAACGTGTCTCATTTTTCTGTACCGAATGCAGACTTTGATATTACTTACTTTTTTTTTGTTAACCTGTTCTGTCCCACTCCTGGGCAAAGGCCTCCTTGTACTTCTTCCATCCATCGCGGGCCGGCGCTTTCTCTTGCCAGTTCGGGAGGAATTTGTCTAACTCATCGCGCCATCTCTTGCGTATTACTTACTTAACGCTTTTTTTTTAAGAGGTCGCCATGGATTCGAAAAGAAGAAGGCTTTTTGTCTTGTTGGTAAGCGATGAATATCACTTGAAGGAAACTCTAGAAAAGTTGGTTGTGTGTGGTTTTTATTCATTTCTGGTTGAAGTATAAAATCGTCTTGTTTACTGAAGTCAAAATGATTTCTTAAGTATGTTTTTCTCACAATAAAACATGGAAACGTAAAAAGTTTTTTATTATAAACAATTATCACAGCACACATTATACAAACATTATAATTCGACAAAATACAATCGTAGTAGTTCCGTATTGTCTGTACCGGCCGGCGTATGGCGGCCTCTGGAGTGGCCGTGGCAATGGCAGAGCATCGATTGTCTCCTGGTGAAGAGCAGCGTCCGACCATGGCTGCGGCCAGCTTGACATTAAGCGCAATCGATTTACGTCCTTGAACCTGCTTCCTTGTACCGCGCATGCGCCGTTAAATGTCAGACGTCATCCCGTGACCATGGCCACGAAACACGTGCCGAGCCTCCCTAACCCCTACTGCCAGCACCCCTTTCCATTCATCCCGACTTTTGCGGCAGTGCCCACAGCTGGCGGCTCGCCTTATTCATCCTCAACTCTGCCATTTCTTATCGATTGTGACCTTTTTAAGGCAACCTGTTGAGTGGAGTTTATTGTTTTAGGAGATAACGCAGATGTTCAGCCTACTACAAAATTTCAGTAGGTCTTTAGGGGACCTTTGACATTTGTAGTAAATGTGTAGGAGACTTCAGATATAATGTTGTTTTTCGTGAATGTTCTATAAGCTATAAGTTGCTGAACTTTACGTGTTGCGCGTAAACAATATGGTAACATGTAAGCATAAGTGTCAGTCGCGTATGGGTCGGTACTGCAAGGCGACATTGAGAACAAGTCCGCGACCACGCAGGGCTACGTATGAATGAAGTAGCCGTGGGCGGCACGCGGCGAGCGTGGCCCATTCATTCATTAGCTCGGAGGCCATTCCTCATGAATAATACCATAACAAAAACTGTCAATAGTGTTAACTTTGTTGTGTGTTGCAACGTTGTTTACTTCATAAGATTTGCATTCGTTCACATAAAGGATTGAGGTATTTAGTTTTCCGATAACTAATGTTGAAGAGCAATAATGACATTGGAAATACTTTCATTGCATTCGTCGTACGTGCTTTTTCTGCTTAGAACAACAAAATGACGTAACCATTTCCTGAAGCCATTGCTTAGTGTGAAACCGACTTAGTCAATTATACTCTCATAAACATTTCTTCTTCGTTCCAAAAGCAGCAGACCATCGAAAGAAATAATATAAAATTAAGGAAGTTTACGAGACTTCTGAAAGTTGAAAAGCAAAAGTGACGTAGTTCAGGTGGAAGTAGTATCTAGGCGACTCATGAACAAGGTTTTGTTCAGTAAAAGGAGTTGCGGCGTAGGAGTCAAGGTAAGGTCTGCAAGTTTGAAACTGGCGCGGATTAGAAGCATTGTTCCCGCCAACACACTAACAGAGCCATTGCCGTTGGCGTCTTAGGAACATCTTTGACTCATTCTGAGGCATTCATATTTTTTGTGGACATAGCGGCATTTTGAACAAAATTGACTTGTTAAGATTTGATTTTGGCGATACCACCTACGCGGTAATGTTTTGCTGTTTTAGAGTCAGTTAGCGCTGTTTTACAGTCGGTTTATCTTTGTCTTTAGTTTGGCAGAACTTGATTCTTGTAATTTGTTTTTATGATTATGTTTTCTGGTTGTTCAACAAGGCGACACTTGGAAACTAGAAGATATGTTTAAAATCTAAGACTGGTTAATTATAAAGTATACATAAGTATAATGAACGCAACTTTTGTCTGTAGACTCTTTTAACTTTTCAATCGTGAAAGATGGATTGCTTGTAAATTTAAGGTTCAGAACATAAACTTTTTTGCAGCCAAAGTAAAAAAAATGCATGCATCTTTTCTTCTTCACAATAAATTATTAGGAATCCACTATTACATTTCAAGTTGTCTTAGGTTATCATTCACAGTCCAGTTTTGCTCCCTGCTGGGTACCTATAGGCCCTCTCTTGTTTGCCATCCTCATCCAGTTACCCGCGATGCCAACAATGACATAGACCCAAGTCATTACAATTATAACACTTTGCACTAACAGCTTAAACCAATACGTGATGAAAGTCAATTCCGTAAGTATACAGTATATGTCTAGTTCTTTTTATGTAAGTTATGACTAATTAAAATATCGGATTGCTCATCTTTTGTGTACAAAAAATTGACAAATCGCCATTTATAGTTTTCTAATAAAAGTTTTCAGGCCATTGAAAAGTCAGCTTTAAGTTATCAAGTGGTAACTGGTTCAGTTAAAACAATCGTCTCTCTGATAAGAGCGATTATTCCACTGGATTTAACAAAAATTGAATGCCCAAACAATATTCGTTTCAAATTATAATCTTCCTAATCAGGCTACTAAGTTTGTAAGGCACAGTTGCTTATGCAGTGAGGAAGTTAGGTACGTTTCTGATTTGGTTCCATACGCATAATGCTTTGAAGATGTAACTGAGTAGGTACCTACCTAACCAGCATGTAACATATGTTGTTTGTACTCATGTTCCTCCAGGGCCTTGAAAGAAACAAGAAGGCTCTACTCTGGCGTTGTTGATTACCCGTGTTTTCAAATTTCAAAGATTGTGATACCAACAGTTTGCAAAGCAGTTCAAGGCGGAACCGTGCGTGCGTCCGAGGAAGCCCTTGAGCAGCATTATATAAGAAAAGTGAAGTTTCTGAACGTCAGGTCTTCTGGAGTACCTATACATTTACAGAAATACTTTCTTTGTTCGCCGGCTTGTTTGTTTAAAACTTGTTTGTTGCTTTGCGCAATTTATTATTGTTGTGTTTACTTAGAGTACGGCTGACGGATCTTGGCGAGTCTGTAGTTAGACTTTGCGAATTTTAGCGCTTGTGCCCTCGTACAAAAATAAGTGCCAGTAACAGTTTTTAACAGCAATAAGAACTGCTAATTGCATTTATTTGTTTAAATCATTTATTTTTTTACGAGTGCACACGCGCTAAAATTCACAGAAGTGAGGCACTTCAGAATCGCTAAGATCCGTCGGCTTTACTGTACTAGCATGTTTGGACTTCTGTTTTCTTGTTTGTTTGTCTGCTTATTTTTATAAATGAATTATTACTTGCTTGCTTAACCGCTTACATATTAGTCAACTTAGTTGATTGCGTATGTTCATGTACTGTGAATTTTTGTTTGCTTGCTCTCGAGCGTATTATTATGTGCTTAGTGCTTACCATATGCTAATGTGCTTCTGCATCTGTGTCCAAATAAATTTGTTTTGTTTACAGGTTAAAGTGTAACTTTTGTTAGTAAGTAAAATCGTACAACATTATTCCACCTTATTCATGCTCGATATTATCGAGCGTGGTATAAATATGACGATTGATTGAGCTTTTGCATGTTTATAATTATTTTTACTAAAACTTATTATAAGAAATAAAATATTATCTTGAGAAAATAAGTTTTATAAACCTTTTCTAGGTTTTTGTAAGGATCATGCTATACCTACTTATGGGAATAAATCTATACTTATAAAATGCAGAAACTAGTATAAGTATGTTATCTACAACTGTTGCCATACTCCTTGGACAAAAAGCGCTGGTACATGGTCTAACTGTGGGACAAGTTTCATCCAAATTCGTTGTAACAAAAATACATACTTCGAAACTTACACCTTTATAATATTAGTGTGATACTAGGGCAGTTTTCGAATTTAGTTTACTTCAGTAATTTTAAAACTTGTCAACGCTCCAAAACCATTGTACCTACACTATAAGATACTAGCTTTTGCCCGCAGCTTCGCCCGCGTACATAAAATATAGCCTATGTCACTCAGGAGTAAAGCAGCTTTCTATTGTTGCTAAAATTTTTCCAATCGGACCAGTAGTTCCAGAGATTACCCCCTACAAACAAAAAAAACAAACTTTACCTCTATATTATATTAGTGTAGATTTTCCTCAGTGGTATGAGGTGTTAATAGATTCGACTCATTTATACTATTGTTTCTAATAGTAGTTTCTAGTAATTAAGCCACGGTAATACCCTAGGTTAAGTAGTACTCAGTTACCGGTGTTAAACTTTAACCTTCCACAGTTCTATTATCGAACGATGGTTTGACCCACAGAACACTATGGATAACGATTATTTATTTATTTATCAAAACTATGCTATATCTACAAAGTGCTCCTACAAAGGCGAAATTATGCCTTAGGCATTTTCTACCAGTCCACCAAGGGTAGTGATAAAACATAAAAGTTGTTTAAAACCAAGAGTAGTGGAGAATAGTATATAAAAGTTGCTTAAAACCAAGAGTAGTAGAGAATAGTACATACAAGTTGCTTAAAACCAAGAGTAATGGAGAATAATACATAAAAGTTGCTTGAAACCAAGAGTAGTGGAGAATAATTATATAAAAGTTGCTTAAAACCAGGAGTAGTGAAGATTACTACATAAAAGTTGCTGGAGACCAAGGGTAGTGGAGAATAATACCTACATTAAAGTTGCTTAAAACAAAGAATAGTGGAAAATAATACCTGAAAATTGCTTAAAACCAAAAGTAGTGGAGAATAGTGCATAAAATAAAGAGAATAATTTTGGAAACATATTTTGAATGTCTGTAGCAGGTATCAAACTACGTGTTTAATAAGATCGGGTGTTTCATTTTAATGAATAGCGAAGCAAATGAGCAGTCATATTATAATAATAGATTTTCTTGGACGTAAGCTGTTTAAGCGTGAACGAGCTTGCATAAAATCAAATCTTTAGGTTTGTCCTCTGCACTAAGAATACGACTTAAATGTCGATATTGTTCATAAAGAATTCTTATTTCCTTGCTCCGGCACTTTTTATGACTCACTTCGGTCTTTATTCCAGAAGTTAATGCCTTACCTATAGGTTATAGAGTTTATGTCTTTCTTCATGAAATTTGTTTGGTACGTACTTTTGTACACCAATTAGGTATTATTATTATCATCGTAAGTATATATCGACTAAGAATCAATAGTGTCTGCCTCACAAAAGTCAACTTTACAGTAGATTAAAAAAAAATCTTTGCTTGACATAATAAGTTACTAGAAAGGACACAAACAGCAGAAATGTAGACGTTTTAAGGAGAGATAAACCATATTGGCAGAAAAATTTACGCGTTCCTAACATAGGTGATATTTCTATGGCAAATGATTTAGGAAATATTGTGAATATTGAGATAGCAGCCTAACCTATGCCAAATTGGACTTTATATCCAATGATTTAAAAAAGTAGAAAATGCAAAAAATTGAGATTGACATTATTGATTCTTATCCGTCGATATGTAAGTTTTTGCTCTGCAAAGTTTAAACTTCCGTACATATAATGGGTAAATCTGAATGAAAAACCACAAGATCGGTTTTATTTTAAATTGTCATTACTTACCTAGAATTGTGACTAGTCTGTTTGTCACGATGTATTTACATTTTGTATGAACCGTGTGCTATATCGGGCAAAGCAATTAAAACTGAACATAAGTCAGTAATAGTGACCGGTCTTGACCTGAGTCGGTGATCGCTTTTGGAATTGTAATTAAGAACCAAGAACAAACTTTGAATATGATCAATTGTTAGTGTTACAATCAAAGTTACAATATATCGCTGCTTTAATGATTTTCCTGTTATACTTTTGAACGTAATTAAAAAAGATTTAAGGATAGTACATGAGTGGTAGAAATTCTTTTTTTATTTTTTATGCTGGGCAAAAAACATCCAATGACGAATACGCTTTTGGACGAAGCGGGAAACAGTGTCAGACTGTTACTGACTAAACAACCCACTCCGTAAAAAAAAACCCGTTTCTTCTTTGCCTTTCGCACTGGGGCCAAACCTTCCTTACAGAAAGAGAGCCCTGGGCCTCAGTAAGCTTCAATCCTTTTGCGGAGTCCTTACGGAGAAACAGAATTGGAATGTGAAAACTAAATCTTAAGAACGGACATTAAACTACTGTCTGACCATGTGAGTTTATTACTGTAGCATGCTGTTTTGATAAATTAGAGTAAAAGTGATAAATCACTCACAATGCTGTAGGTACGAGTGTAATAGTCGCAAAATGTCCATACATCAATTCACCTGTCTGATCAACAACACAGTAATGCTATTGACACGACGTATTTGTTTCAAATGCGACGTTTTCATAACTAGTTAATGTTGCTATCAGTTATGGCTCATTTAATCATGTTAGTCAGTCAGTGTTAGTTAATGTAAGTGGAGGTTGCGCACGCGCGCTCCGGCGTTGCGCGGTTGCGAGTTGCGGGTTGCGGGCAGACGTGCGCGCAGACTCTCGCACCGGGACGCTAATTAGATAAACGAGCCGTGTGGCGGGGTCCCGACCGCAATTACGAGTTGCGCTGCAACCCGTAAATAATCAACGATATAGGACGCCACTTGTGTCCGACTCACTTATGTCGGTCACCAATTACACATTATCCACTGAACGGCTTATAGTCTCTGCGAACTGCGGCTGTTGCAGTCTCTCAATAATATTATGGGAAAAAATGGAATTTACTCTAAACTTTTTTCTTTAATTCTTTATTGTACACTAAAACTTTATATACTCGTAGACACAATTATTTGACAATTCAGGTACAAAGGCGAGCCTAACTCAACAATGAAAGAAAAAAAATGTGAGTGAGTGATGAACCTTTTAGGTCCAATGACAATTAGGTATAATAGCTTTTTTCGCTTTCCTAATTTTCCTATTTAGAGCATGACTTCGATAAGGATTTGCTTTTAAGTATTTTTAGTTACAGTGTTTATCTATGCAGGTAGGTAGTTGCTTTTATTAGTAGTCGCTACATCTCTACAACAATTGTAGATCGATGCATTATTACATTGATTGCTCCCAAATTATTACAGTTTATTGCTTTATCACGAGTAAAATGATACCTATTGGAAGCTGATCAATGCGGTTGTTTCAATATAACATAATTTACCACTAGCTGACGTGACTGTATAATATTTTCGACTTTATCGTTATTACGTTACTAATGTTGCTACTGTGTGATGTGGCGTATTGTTTTCTGCTATTTTTAACTTTATGACAGACAACAATAAAGTCTTTTTCAACTCGGATATATCACAACAGTAGTTACGGTACCTTATTATGGATTTTGATCACAAAGTATGGTGAGACAAAAAACAAGTCGCAAGATATCACAATCAAATCTATGAGATTAGAATACGATATCTGATTCTTTACAAAACTGGTTATTTTCCATTAAAAAGTATTTATTAAAATGCGATGTTGACTCTAACCATCATTGATGAATCAAATTGTTGTATAAATAAGTAGTTTAGTACCTACATTGTGACATAGTCTGACTGACTATATGAGTCTAGCGATTCATTTCTTTGCTATTCATGTACCAAAAAAATGCAGCAAAAAATCTATACAAAAAACAACACACTGTGAGATAAACGTTTTTATTTCATAGTGTATATATAAAGTTGATAAACTGTGCTAATATGGGAAGGCAAATGATCATAAAAGCTCTTCAACTTCGCTCTGGACATATTACCTACTACTCCAAAATAAGTTTGCATTATTAGGCAGAGTGATCAAATTGTGTAGATATAGGCTAGAGTGAATAGGCTCTTAATAAACTAGGGCACCTCCCCATCAACGATTGCATCATTGCTTACCATCAGGTGGGATCGCAGTCAAGCACTAGTTTAGTGTAATTAAAAAAAAAGATTACAATTTAATTGTAGATATAGTTCGGTACATAATACCTTACACCTTCAATTTTATTTGATTTGATAATCATTATAGCGTATTTATAATGCTCTGATTACGAGTGCTAGAAAAACAAAATTTTTTGATAGTTTTTATTTGGTGATAATTAATTATTATAATTTGATTATTAATAATTATATAATTTACTAACAAGTTCAATTAAAATAAGAATTATACAATTATAAGAAAAATATAATCAAAGAACACAAAATAGAATAGAACATACTTGTCACATCTTGACATATTCTAGTTTTATAATTTGACTGAATAGTAATGAAGATTCAGCATGCTAATTTTTGAGTCTTCAGCTAGTTTTCGGCATTCCATAATTGTTTGCATACCTACTTGTTTTTGTTTTTAAGTTTATTCATTTGATTTCACCTGTACATTTTTATTTAAAATGGTTAAACATATTACCAAGTAGGATACTGAACATTCTTTTGGCTATGTATATATGTATATTCATTTGGACCTTAAGGTCCAAATGAATATACATATGGATGTTAAATATATTTTTAAATACTTGAGCAGCCAAACAGGCATTTTCTATTGCTCTTTCTCGTCTCTAAAATCCGATGAAATTTCCATGCTTTTGCGATAAATTAGATGTTATCTTAATGACCTAAACCGCAGAAGTAACACCTACTAAGTATATTAGATAAATAATTATCTGTAAACAGGATTCAGCTTTTAAGCTTTAATTCTTGTTATTTACGATATCTGTTTTGTAATACACGGAAGTCTGCAAAAGCGTTCTACGGCGCTCTTAATGAGTTTCTAAGACTGATGACATGTCATTTCGCGGAAGCAAACAGCGCTATGCGTTACAATAATTTGTTCGTGGCAAGGTCACGGCGTTTAACAGTAGTGGCGTTGCAGCATCGTGCCAGTTCATTTGTCCAGTGTACATCAACGGTCAGGGTCTTGCGTCCATTAATTAGAGTATCCGCATTTTTTTTCTGTTAAGTCGTTTATTAAATTAGTCTTCCTTTGGGAAGTGAGACGATGAGTCAAGTCCGAGGGCACGCGTCCGACATCATGACAATTAATTTTTTAGTACGTTAAGCGAATCACAGACACGAAGCATGATTAGTCGCTGGATTGTGTGTATGACAGGAAGACTGCGACCGCAGAATTTCTGAGCATTGTTTTGGCACTGATTGTTATTTCTTTAATTTTTTACAGATGTTGTATGCGCATAATTCAAATATACCTGACTCATTACAAAACTTTTACAATACGCTAATCAATCAACACGACTTTTGCAAGTAAATATTTTGAAAATCTCCATGACATAATGTCATGCATGTGTAGATAAACGTTTGAAGCGCTAAATATTATTGGAAACGACTCCGGTACTCTTCAAGCGTGTCGCGTGCAACTGTTTTAGTTTAGAAAAATAGGGCGATTGCACAAAACTTAAAACTAGACAAACATTGGCTCTCATCCAGTTTTACAACACCGATACTATTAAACTGTCGTCCTCGAGTTTCTTAAAAAAACCGGAGTTACAGATGAATGCAAAGGCAAAATAACTTTAAGGTATTATTAGTAACGTTTATAACAATGGGTTGTATCTAGACGATACTATTTATAGAGTATTATGATTTCAAGAGCACAGATGAGACATGTGGAGTTCTAATTTGAATACATTTTTATAATTTCAATAAACTTTTTGTAAGACTTGATTTTTGTTACGAGCTTATGTGTATATATATGTATGTGTATTGTGTGCATCTGTTTGATTCATATTGTTAAGACAGTTAAGATTCTTTACAATGTATGTCTGAGCTAAAATTATTTTGTTTCTAGTCTATGTTTGATGTGTTTCATGTAGGGTCACAATAAAGAGTGTCAATGTTTAATAAATCATTTAAGACAACTAGTACTAGCCATTTAAAGTATCTAGTTTCAAACGTTCCTTCTGTTTTCGTCAAATAATAATCGGTGGCCAGTTTAGTTTATTGCGACACGTAACCGGGACGCAATTCTCGCGCTCACAGGAATTTCATACAAGATTATAATCAACTCGACGGAGCGTATGTTGTTATTCGTCTTGTGGTATTCTGCAAACATTGGAAGAATTCGGCATATCTACTGTTTAAATGCCAACCGTCAGGCTAAAAGTTATGCTTTTTTTTAATTCGAAACAATTCAGGAATCACATTCTGAAGCGCCGCCAAATTGTTGGTTAATTCCGGTTTTTAATCAAAATTAATTGTGTGTATTTTTTTTTAAACGCAGAACTGTGTTTATCTTGGATTGTTCACCGTGTCAACAGTTATATCAGGTTACCCAGCATTTGCCAGCTAAATAATTTAAAGTAGGCAACCAAAATTCATAATAGTCGTGTCAACACTCATGGCTTTTCTTCTTCTTCGGTTTCATCACTAATTAAATCAAATCATTTAGTATTAAACAAAGTCGTTTCCTGCTGCATATCCCTATGTATGCTTAGATATTTAAAATTACGCTACGGCTTGCTGCGGTTTTTTTAAAAGATATTAATGAGGAAGGTTTATATGTATAATAAATGCATATAATATAATCATTGCACCCGTGCGAAGCTGGAGCGCGTCGCTTGTATTATATAAAACAAAGTACTCCACCGTATCAGACTGTGTGTATGACAGCGATAAACTTAAAAATCTCCTAAACGGATTTTCATGCCGTTTTCATTTGTAGTCAAAGCGATTCGTGAGGAAGGTTTAGATGTAAAATAAGTGCATATTATAATAGAGAAAAATAACTATGAATATCTTGAACATCCATGCGAAAATGGGGCGGGTCGCTAGTTTCAAATGAGCTTCTTTCATCTTTCTTTAAATCAAAATCTTTCATCAACTTCATTTTAATGTTGAAAACCTGACTAAACGAAACCAATAATATTTATTAGCCACTCTGTTTTAGAATATACCTCGGACTAGATTTATATGACTGACTTAGAACAGAAATACTGCCATTGTCAACTTCCGGCCTGAGATAAGGCAGATTGCGAACCGACATGTATATTTTACATCGTTTGTGATTTCCAGAAGCTGTTTAACTACACGTGATATGAATTTCATACGGACAAGTGTGTGACTCAGTGCTTTACCTGACATTTTTTCATACCATTAAACCTACTTACTCACGTTTAAAACTACATGTTTGAGATTCAGAAGCAGATTGTCGCCAAAGAAGGCAGATATCGGTTTATCGGAACACTAATTACGTGTACTAAAAACAATGTTTTATAGTTGCAGTCAATCGTTCGAATCGAAGTCAACTGAGTCAGCTGTAATCGATACAGTGTAATTGCGGAGCATGTATCGAGTGAGACAATGACGTTGGACGGTCGGACACAGATCGTATCGTATGCAACTACGCAGTTACACGAGTTTAAGTAATTGCGGGAACGGGCATTGTTAACCGGTCGACGCAAATTGGGCATTAGCGATAATTTATTGTCTTTAAAATAAACTTGCATTGTCGTGGCACCGTTTGAATATGTATCGTGTGGGCTTGGCGCACGGCGATGGACCCTAATGATAGCAATTGTTCTCCATCATTGGGCACAGGTGCGCGTGCACTGCCTGGGCCCGCTCGACGCTCGGGGGAAACCTGCCGGACACTCCGCACTCGTCTCTTACGAATGCAATCGACGATTTACTTGTAAAACGTTTTACAACTCAGACTGGACCAGATTGTGAAAAGCTTTATGTCACCTATCCACTTTCTATCCCTGAACTAGCAAGTAATTAATGAATTGCATTAATTTATTTTATACGGATGGAAGGATCAAGTAACAATTTATCTTAGATCTAAGCTATCCAGTTAATTAGTAAATTAAAATCTATTACCAGTACCTGTAAGCAAATCTACTTCAAACTAAAAATGTTATCAGCCAAACACCTTTTGCATTTGGATAGGTAAGTCGAAATGGAAATTGATGTTCGAGATTTTCTTAGAAGAAGCCAGCATCATTACCATTTTATTTAAACACAATGAAACAATTCTGATTTAATTTCAACATTAGCTTTATAAAATTTAGAAATGAAATCCTTTACCTACTGTGCAAAAATACAATTTACAAACGTTGTGCATAATTTCGGCATGATTCTTTTATATAATGTGATGTTATCATCGTGATTCATGAATCATTCTGATTGGGCTTGCCGCTGGTCGCGCGGTCGTCGGCATTTCGGCGTCGCAAAGCAGATCATTTAGAGGCGCGGATAGAAGCTCACATTCGTCTAGTAAAGGCTAGATTGTCAATTTATGTGTGGTGACGTGAGACGGCGCGGGTCGGCTCAAAAGCACGTGCGTGCCCCCTTGGCACCGCGGGCCGCTCAAAGCACGTGCAACGGCTATCGCGCATCTGGGAACGTCCAGAGAGGTGTAATGCCCTCATGTGGGCACCTCTGACAAGCCGCCGCTTCCGAAGTGACGCGTTCGGCGTGGGATGCGCTTTTTTGTCAGTATCAGCACGGATTATAGGGAGCTCTTATGTTGAGTGATAGCATCGTTATAGGCGCCACGTTTGGGTGCGCAACGTTTCGCTTTCCACGTATTTTTTTCTTTTTTATGGTGGGAAAAATCATCGTATGACGAATCCCGCTCTTGGGCAGAGTGGGAGACAGTGTCAGATTTCTACTGACTAAACGACCCACCGTTCCTTCTTGCCTTAGTTCCAGGGCCCTGGTGTTCCGCTTTCGCAACACTTGGCCCTAGAAGGCCTCGACCCTGCTGGGCCCCTACAGTTGCTGACAGCTTCTTGAGGCGCGCGGGAACAGTGCGCGCCGTCGACGACTTGGGCTCGGTCCGGAGCTTGGCCGGACAACGAGCTTCCTATTGCTCGCCGTCCGCTTCGCTTTTCACGTCCCTATAATATTTCTGGTGATTAAAGGATGGTGGTGGTTGTTATTTGAGGAATGAGGAAGTTATTTTTTGTTGTCAATTAATGTACTCGTAATTCAATTAAAAAACTCATGCTGCTTTTGCTTCGTGTTAAAGTCGGAAATTGTCCCAAGAGAAATTATACCGCGAATATAAATCAAAATTGTACGAAAATTAAAGAAAAAGTATTGTAAAAGAAGTAACAACAAACTAAACATTAAAAATAGTACATTTTGATACAAGTGCAGGAAGTTTGTCATTGCGACCGAGGCGAAATGCGCACGAGCCGTAGGCGAGTGTGTTATGGAGCCGAGGGATGCAAAGACAAATCTGCACGTGTGTCAAACGACGTTTTTCAATACACTTACAACTTGTGAAATAAATAAAGAAAGAAAAAACGTTTAATCGTATCTCAAACGTACAGTAGAAATATATGTATACAGTAGTAATAGCATTCAAATCTGCTCTGAACAGTTTCTAATTTTGTGGGGGTCGACCAGCGCCCGTGGGGGACGCCTCGCGCCTGTTTCGATAAACTAAGTAAAAAAAAAAGAAAATCACCGTTGACCGTGACGATAAGGAAGGAATAAAAAAGCCCTTGTTGTGATAAACTCAAAAAAGCACTTGGGTGATATACATGCTATATTGAACCTAATAGGAGTGCGATAAGAGGCAGTTTTCGAGTAAGTGTATTGAAAAATGCATTTTATGCGCGAAAACTTATCTGGCAGATAACAAAGAAACAGATGCAGTTACTTTTGCCTAATCCAATTTTATTATACCTAGGTATATCTAATTTTCCGCAATTTAGACAAGAAAAAGTTGTTTTGGAGTTATCAGACTTTTTTTTTTCTCAGACTTTAGTTAGAGATTAGGTGTAATCTTTTTCTATTAATAGTGTAACAAATACTGTTTGCTGCCTCTTTTTACAATAGAATATTTTTCTTCTAGCTTAGGTATATGAACGAACGAAACCTACTTACTAATAAGTATGAACTAACTGGCTTGGTGATATTGTTTTGCCATATAAATTATCGAAGAACAAAACAGGGCTAAGGGTGGAGGCATAACAAATTACCTACGATTTATTCTCTGACCTAAAAAGTACACAAAAAATAATATAATAATGGGTTAAGCCATTTCGGAGGATAACAAACACTGTGACATGAGAGTTTTATATCTACATCTACACTAATATAATAATCTACACTAATATAATAAAGAGGTAAAGTTTGTTTTTTTGTTTGTAGGAGGTAATATCTGGAACTAATGGTTCGATTGGAAAAATTTTAGCAATAATAGAAAGCTGCTTTACTCCTGATTGACATAGGCTATAAATTATTTATATAATATGGATATTAACCGAGCTATCACAACTTTTGTCTCACAAATTTTCCGCGGACGAAGTCGCGGGCAGTAGCTAGTAACTTATAAATTGGTCAAGCCGTTTCGGGGGACTGTGACATGAGAGTTTTGTTGTCCGCCTGTTTGTCTACTTGTCTGTCAAGACCCTTTATCTCAGGAACGCGTGAAGGTATCGAGTTGAAATTAAAACGATATATACACTTAGCTTTGTGGTATCTTGAAGCTGTTAAAAAAATCAAAATTATAAATTAACGAAAAAAAGATATTGCCTTTTATATCACAATATATTTCGACGAGGAAATCAATATTCAGTAGATCCGTTGACCCACAATCCTGAAATTTGGCATGGGGCAAGGTCATAAAGCACAGATAAAGGAACCAATTTGGAAATAGGAAATTTCTTGCAATGTCACGAAAAAATAGAGTAGAGATACAATACTGCCTTCAATATAAAAGAGACAAATTGTTTTGAACAGTGTGATAAAATAATTAGCTTTAGTTAGTAGTTTTTTTTAAGACTTCGTTTATCGTAAACCGCAATTGGTGCGGGGTCCTCAGTGTGCGAGTCCGACTCGCACTTGGCTGTTTTTACAATACAATTCTACTAAATATTTCTTTGCCTACTGGGGCCATTGGTTCGTTTCTGAAAGGGACACCTGGGGTTCTGGAAAGCAAGGCAACGAAGGAACATAGGAGTGAGGTTTAGTTTGTAAAGTCAGTGGAGAATTTCCCACCAAAAATGTATTTTTACACTTTTGTGTAACAAAGTATAAAGTATATACACCGTGAAATTTAAATGGTTGTTTTCCCGCGGCAGAATGACTTGCCATAAGGAGTACTTTTGAAGCATACAGAAAAAATAAAAAAATTAAAAAGTTTTTTTTTTATAAATAATTATTAAAAATATTTATCAACTCAAAAAAGCGAAAACAATAGTAACATTAGACGTAATTTGTAGGTACTACTAGAGTCGCATGAGCAGCCCGCCGTCAAAGGAAACCGATTCATTAAATATTTAAACCAAAATAAGCTTTCGCACCTTGTGATACGTCATAATTAGCTTGCACTCTACAGGTCCATTTTTTGTTTTTAATATCTTATTTCTTTATCAAACGTTTGTATTACCAAGATACAACCATTTCGCTGAGGGAAAACAACCATTTAAATTTCACGGTGTATATACACCGTGAAATTTAAATGTTTGTTTTCCCGCGGCAGAATGACTTGCCATAAGGAGTAGGTACTTTTGAAGCATACAGAAAAAATAAAAAAATTAAAAAGTTTTTTTTTTATAAATAATTATTAAAAATATTTATCAACTCAAAAAAGCGAAAACAATAGTAACATTAGACGTAATTTGTAGGTACTACTGAGTCGCATGAGCAGCCCTCCGTCAAAGGATACCGATTCATTAAATATTTAAACCAAAATAAGCTCTCGCACGTTGTGATACGTCATAATTAGCTTGCACTCTACAGGTCCATTTTTTGTTTTTAATATTTTATTTCTTTATCAAACGTTTGTATTACCAAGATACAACCATTTCGCTGAGGGAAAACAACCATTTAAATTTCACGGTGTATATACAAAAATAGTCTACGATACCTACTGATAATTTTCAGTGTATAACGATAAAAAACGATTCGAATTTGCTGTACCAAGTGGCAGAGCCATCGTCCGTCGCCACGTTGTGCACATTCCCTCTCAAGACAGTATTTTTTTTTTAATCAAGACAGTTGAGTTTTCATAATAAATGTATGACACTTGACGTACATCTACACTAATATAACAAAGAGGTAAAGTTTGTTTTTTTGTTTGTAGGATGTAATCTCTGGAACTGTTGGTCCGATTGGAAAAAAATTAGTAACAATAGAAAGCTGCTTTACTCCTGAGTGACATAAGCTATATTTTATGAACGCGGGCGAAGCCGCTGACAAAAACTAGTTTAAAATATAAAGGCTTACTCATTTCGATGAGCTTGTCTATCAAATCAGAGGCTCTACCACAAGCCTTTAAAAAGAAAAAAACTGATAAAAAGATGGTGGAGCTATCCCTCTATTCCTCTTTCTCGCTCGCGTAACAGACATTTTAACACTCTATAGTATGGCCCCTGGGCCTCAAGTCTAGAGAAAGAAATTTTCCTTTCACAAGGCTTCCTTTTATGACATAAGCGAACACTAAGAAAGGATTTCCTACAATTCACCCTCTAAGAGGATAAAACGAGGATCAAAAGTTTCCAACCACAACCAACAACCTACTACCATGCGGGTGAAGCCGCTGGCAGAATGCTAGTTTACTAATGTAATGATCAACCACTGACAGTTTATTGAAAGAAATGGCTTAGAATGATAATCCAAAGATTTGATATTACTTGGTTCGTTAATCTCGTACGTAATGACGGTAATCTGCTAAAATTTTGACAGTTCCTTTGATCAGTGACCAAAAACGCCATTGTGCAGTCATTGTCTTCAATTCGTTGCAATACGGCTCATACCACAATTTTATTACGAGACTACTGACCGGCCAATGATAGGCCATTATGAATTAAAAACAGATTACAAACTTTTTAGCAAAATGGCAATGGGATCGTCTTGCAATGGAATGTTATGAAAATAGCAGACTTGGGCTCCTAGTAAGATGTGTGCCTGACCCCAGGAGGACTGATCCCAGGAGTAAAGGCTTCATCCTCCATGTTAGTTCAAATGAATAGACAAAGCATAGATATTGCTTTATTAAAGTTTGGGTAAAAGAAATCGGATAGAGACCGATCTTGCCTAATCCATAGAACGAAATCCTTCGTATTAAGTAAGTCAAACAGTCGACATTATTTGAAAAATATGCGTTACTGGTATGAATAAGTGACCTCACTGACTCATCTTCTGGAAAGTAACAATAACAGTGTCGCTTTCAGGAAGATTTATTCCTGAACTGACGATTTGACCTGTTCTACAAAACATGTTTTACTTTTTCGTTAAATTTTGACGTCAAGAGAGTTAGATACATTTAGTTACTATTCAACTACGGCGAAGCCAAAAGAGGGGTAATGAATTTAGCAATTGTGTTAATCTGTTCCCTCATTACTTCTAAAAATAAAATAAAGCTTCTACTATTGACTTTTAATTACAACTACAACTGTGTATTTTTTGGACAACTCATATTAACTAAGGACATATGTTTCGACTGGTCCCAAGAACAAATTATATGACAAATTGCCGATTTATGGTATGAAACTTTGAAGTTCTGTGTAAATATAAGATAGTTTAGTTTGTGTTTAGTGGTTTACATAATCAAAAACCAATCAATCAATCATAAATAACGAATACTAAATAGTATTCGTTATTTATGATTGATTTATTTTTTTGAAAGATTAGTGCAAATAGTATTCGTAGTGTATACTAATACGTAATATAATACATTTCGTCTGTATTTTCATAAGATTTTGAACTTGCGACTCGATTTATTTGCTAGGGCGTTTTTATTTCCTATCACAAGGGATGCCAATTTTACTACCTATTTGATATAATATTTTATAATAGGGTATTAAATACATACTATATTTCTGAAACAGTAGACGAAACTACTGTATTATGCCTAAATGCATTTTTTATTTTTACAAATTTTCCATCTACTAGTCATCTATTCTATTTTTACGGGTAACAGATTCGAAAATACTACCTATATTTGATAGAAAAAAGTTGGTTACCCAAGCTACCGCTACCATTGAAACTCGAGCCTTCTCTCTAGGAGTGGAGATGGGCTGTAAGCTGTAATCCACCACACGGGTTTCAGGGTTGGTGGATGACACGGATGTATTTATGCAGTGGTGATGAAATAAATTATACATAGTAAAGCGATTGTCTGGGTTGGAACCCACGACGTATGTCAGGGCTGTTACTACCACTGGGTCACATAGAACTAAAGGGACAAGAAATTGCTTTTTATTTTTTTTTATAAAAAGGGTACAGCTTCAACATGAAACTTAGGAACTACAGACACACAAAACATATAAACAACATTGTAGCCCACAGCGCTGTTCACAGATTAGCGATGAAATAATTAAGTAAAATCACTAAAATGAAAAATGTAAATTAACTAAACCATCAGACATGTTAAAAACAAATACAATGACAAGTAATAAACTTAAAAGAGTGCAGAGAAAGAGAAATAATAAAAACATTTATGCTGACTTCTTAAGAAAAAAAAATGAAAAATGAAATGAATGAAGGGAAAATGAAAGAAAAGCCAGTCAAGAATATACATTCTTCATTTTTCTTAATTTTTTTTTCTTCATTTTTCTTTTTTTTTTCTTTCATTTTTCCTTTTATTCTGATTTTTATTTATTTAATTTCTTGCACAGTAGTCAAGGGCGTAGCCGGACGATTAAGGAGGGAGGAGAGGGGGGTATAGGTAGTTTTGAAGATTTCAAAAGTATGAGTTGTAGGTAGTAGTTCCCTACAGTGGAGAGCTTTTGAAGCTGTAAATCAAGTGAAAACTTCAACATTTTGGTACTAAAATTCGTGGCCACTGGCTGGATATCTATGGTGACCACCAAAATTCTTACCAACACCAGACAAAGCACATGGCGCTATATTGCCTGCTCCCACCTTCCTCAGTTCCGGTCAGTGAAACGTCAAAGCCGCCGAAATTAAAGTGGTCCCTTTAATGGCGCGTTTGTCGGCAAATTTTCCATTTAATTAATCGAGTTTTTATAAATGACATGTTTACAAGTGGTTAACAAATGCTACGAATGTGACAGGCTAGATAAAATAAATCAATCTCTATTCCCTACGACGCCCTTGACAGTAGTGGTACTGCATACAGTTCGTTGTTTAATCCTAGATTACGATTTGACAACTTAAAATGTCAAACTCCAGAAAATTGGGAACATATTTTTAGAGTGTGACATTCTGAGTTGTCAAATCGTCTAGAATTAAAAAACGAACTATAGGTGGACTTATTGCAACAAGGCATTCTTTACCAGTCAAGCTTTCAGTCACGCCGCAGGCGACGACAGCGCTAAAGTTACCAACTTAATAAGTCGGTAGTATGTAAAATTTATGACTAAAAATCAAATAAAAGACCACAATACGAGTATGTTGTAGAATGTAGACTATTTAGTTAACAAATGTCATACTACGAAACTACTTAGAAATAGATATGGGATGTGGCCTATGGAAGACCAACATGCTAGATTTGAAGGAGCCCTATAGGATCGATGCCTCCTGGGGCCAAGGGTTGATACCAAAGTGTAACAACAGGGCTCTGGGACTAAGGCAAGGAAGGAACGGGGTAGGTTGTTTAGTCAGTTAGAGTTTGACACTGTTTCCCGCTCCGCCCAAGGGTGGGATTCGTCATTGGATATTGTTTACTTAATATAAAAAAAACGTACGAAATTGCTCCACAAAATAAATAAAAATCACCTGAGAATCTCCTTTTGGAAGTAGGTTTATGTAAATAAGAAGCTAATCAGTCTTACGTAGGTAGATATTGTATATCACCAAGACATATTCTTTAAGGTCTTCCAGCTTTTCCACTCAACCGATGCTTGAGTTCAAAAAGTAATTGCATATTTTTTAGGGTTTCCTGTAGTAATTTATGTTTAATCGCATTTTCTTTATTTTTAATTAACCTTGTAAACCTGTATTGAAATCATTTTGCTTCCTTAGTTAATATTATTTATGAACCTACGGTATTTTTCCGCATGGAAAGTTTTCGGAAAGGCTAATTAGCGTTTTCTTTGCGTTTTTGTTTGTTTCAAATTAACTAAAGCTTAAGTTTATTTTTAAACTATTTATCTTTCATAATAGGATTCTAGCAATTATTTGTAGACTTGTTTACAGATCATTAGAAGTTTTGCTCTTCAGACGATGCTACGCCTTTCTGAGAATAAAAAAAAATCAAAGCTTTATTTTCTATTTAGGTACGTTTTCTTTGTGCTCAGTCTGCAGTAGGTAGTTAAGTATCTATTTTCTTTTCAATAGATATCGTAGCAGACATGTACCACCCTTGCGATGTCCAATCAGAGATGATCAACTATTATCGGTGACGCCTCTTTTCAAATGGGAGAAAGTTTCTACTATTAGGGGCGGTGCCACGAACTTTCGTGGGTAGTTTAATATCAGTAGCAAAGAAAAATATTTCTATTAGTGAGACATTGCTATGGCTTTATATAACCTCTAATGAATAGCCTTAACTTGGTACGTCTTTTAAAGCTACTGACATTACCCTCTGATGTTGCAGATTTTTTTTCTTATAGTTATTAACGACTAATTTAAAATAGAATTTGACTGTTTTAGAATTAAGTAGTTACTACTAGAAAAGGGCATTTGAATTTCAAACTTGTTTTGTATTTAGTCTACAGGCATAACCTTTTAGCCCTTCTTCTAATGTCGAATCTAATCGATGCCAAATGTTTTATTGTTCCAAACTCCTTTTAAGGTACCTCACATGGAGCATTTAAATTGCCTGTAATATTACGATTAGAGTCAATTATTCAGTGGGTGATTATTCGAAAGGTGATTACTCGAAAACATGTGACATCCACCAAACAGCACTAAGCCCTCGTGGTGGATTACGGCTCATTCCTCCTCCTAGGCAGGAGGCCTGAGTCCAAGCAGTGGGTATCTTGATGATACGTATCGATTTTTCAGTTTTTCATTTCGTACATAATAATATCGATTTAATATTTTCGCGCTCAGTACAACGATCACTTTGTCTGACACGAATGCTTTTCAACTCATAGAGGCAGTACTGCCGAATCTTAAATGTTACATTACAGGCGAATTTTCCACTTGAGAAAGCACATTATAGTGGGAACTAGATTAGACCGACACATATGTATGTGGATCACGCCTGATTTGTACGTAGAACGATGTGGATCTAATGTAGCTTTACATGTCTAGTTGCACTATAAAATGTATGGTCTGACACGCCCAGATAGAATACACGTATATCCGTTTTTCAAACCTCTTCCTTATCCTTCCATAACACGAATCGCATACTTAGGTAAACTCCAACATTTTCATTTATCTCACTTGCATACATTATGGGTATTAAAGAGAGAGGGAATACCCTTTTACCGAATATTTCTATCTAAAGTAGCTACAAAATTATTGAAGATTTCACCCTACCTTTATCGGCGAAATTATTTTCAAATAAAATTACCTTTTCAGTTCAATTCAATAGCCACACGTGTTTTCCGGTAAAAACTCTACGTTTTGACTTTGAGTTAGTATTAAGTTTGAAAGTTACACAATACGAGTATTTCACATATTTAATACTCGTATGTCGTGTTAATACTCCTATTTCGTCGTTGACACTATTGGCGACTGGGAATATTGTGTTCTATTTGTTGACAGTGTTGAAGAATTTTACTACTATCGTTCACCCCTTGTTCCGTTTACTTGTAGAAGTTCAGAGGAACAAAAGTGAATTAGAGTCGTGCGATTCACGCGAGAATTCACGCCATGAATATTCTACACAAGTACCCTGCGAAAACCACCCGTATTCACGCCTCTTTACGGAGCTTTATGGCTCTAATCTGGAGCCGCCATTAAAATAGCCAAATATTATAAAGCACTATTTGACGCTCTCACATTTTTTAAAGGTGGAAAACATCCAACGTCTTCCCGCGGTTTGGGCGACACCGTAGGGGATGTCAGACTTTAACTGACTAAAACCACAACAGTGTAAGATCAGTTGTTCTTTACATTCTAGAACTACGGGATTTCTTTTCAGAAATTCCCCACGGTCCTAGTTAGCGGTCTGCGGCCCTGCTGGGCCCCTACAGTTTGCTAACATCTCTTTGAGGAGCGCGTGAATCACTACGCGCTGTTGGCGAATGGGCTCGGCCTGGTCAATTATTACCGGACGGCCGGACGGAGAGCTACCCATTGCTCGACGCACGCATTCCTGCGTGTACCTTGGCTGGTCGTCACTTGTCAGTGGGGTGGGAATTCGGCGGCTGGGTCTTGAGAATGTCGGGTTTTTTAAAGGTTCAACTTTTTGTAGTGAATTGTTACATGGACATAAACTTTTTTTTACGTCTTAATTTCCCAAAGTTATAAATATTTATTAAGTATATATGTTTAGGTTTTTTTTTTATGGAGGGAAAAATCATGAAATGACGAATCCGCGCTTGGACAGAGCGGGAGACAGTGTCAGACTTCTACTGACTAAACTACCCACCGTTCCGTCTTGCCTTAGTTCCAGGGCCCCGGTTTTCCGCTCTCGCATCAACCCTTGTATATAATATGTTAGGTACCACTGAATAAAATTGAAGATCGTGAAGCTGTAAAGTTAAAAAACAGTTAAACCTACACTGAATTATGTTACAATAGGAATATTATTATAGAAATATTTATAAATTCAGATAAGGTTTAAATATGAAATATAATATTGTGTTAAACAGATAAGCGGACTTACATATCTACATAGTTATACATTTTATTGTAGTTGGTATTGTACGTGGAACTGGTCATCGACAATTCTATAAATTGACTTGTTTATGCTAAATAATATTAAAGTATTAAGATATTTAGAGCTCGAATTAGGCAATAAAAACAATCAGCATAATGTATAATATTTTATTATTTATTTATTACATATTTAATTTTATTATCTCATATGACATTCTTATATAAAGATGATACTTTACATACTTGTAATATTACATTTTTACATACATTATACAGAATATACAGGTGCCTACGCGCTGGAGCGGAGTTTATTTTTTTATTGCTAGCCTTGGATTTCTGAGATTAGTGGAAAGTTTCGATTTAAACCTATCTTTTGATTTGTGTGATAGAAAAAAAATATAATAACAAAAAAAATGCTGATAAATACCGTTTTTTTTTAAGCTAGGTAAAAATCATTCAATGACAAATCCCGCCCTTGGGCGGAGCGGGAAACCGTGTCAGACTCTTACTGACTAAACAATCTACCCCATTCCTACGTTGCCATATATACCAGGGCCCGAGCCTTCCTTTCAGACGCGAACCCATGGCCCCAGTTGGCTTCGACCCTTCTGCAGGGTCCCTACGGTGTGATAAATACTTCCTATATAATCCAAACGAAAAGTTAAGGAAATTTAATATTTTGGACAGTACCGTAACTAAGGCGGTGTCAGTGGTGCCCAGACACAGAACGCAGAGTATTGTATCTTTTTTTACATCAGCTGGTTACTGTTTCCCATTAACTCTCGTTCCAGAGTATAGTCTGAACCAGATTAGGGCCGGATATTCAAGTCACCACCATGAGGTCACGCGCCGTTTAAGCTGAGCAAACTTCCGCCATGAGCTTCACCGTGAGCTCCGGGAGATTCGCACAAGGGACACCTGAGCTTTGTTTCTTGCCAAATCTGAAACAGGTACCTCTAGAAACATTCAAGTCCGGTGACAGTTTGCGTCAGGCGGATTAAAGTTACCCAGTCAGGTTTTAGGGGCAAAGTTTCAGAAACTGGCACCGAGCGTATAAATTTTGAGTTACTGCACTGATGCTAGAAGACTATAGGCATGTCATCATCAGCCTTTTAATGTTCCCACTGCAGGGACACAGGCCTCCTCTCTAGGAGAGGGATGTAAGGAGTCATAATATGAAGAAAATGTTTTTATTAAGTTTTTATTAAGTTTTTTTAATTATTAAGTTTTAATAATGTTTTTTTTTTAATTTGAGATTTTTGTTCTTGATAGTAATTTAAAATTATTTCTGATCCTTATTGAATGATATTCAGGACATAGTATATTTATCAAGTTGAAGTGGGTTCGATAAGTCATAGCAATATTTATAATTAAATAAGCTTAATATTAGTGTGTGATTCCTATCCTACCTATGTAAGCACGAGTGGCTGGATAGACCTTACGGCCTCCTCACCTTCCGCATGACGCAGGTTCTCACCAGACATGGGAAGTTCGGGAGATTCCTGCACCGGATTCGTGCGGAAGAGACGTCCGGGTGTCGCCACTGTGAGGCGAGCCCGGAGGACACGGTGGAGCACACGGTGGAGGTGTGCCCTGCTTGGGAAGAGCATCGCCGTGTCCTCGTGGGGGTGATCGGCGGCGGCGACCTCTCGCGCCGGGCCCTGGTTCAGGCCATGGTCCGCAGCGAAGAGGAATGGCAGGCGGTCGCCTCCTTCTGCGAAGCAGTAATGCCCTTTACGAGCAGGAGGCCGACCGCATAAGGCAAAGGCAACAGCGCCCTCGCCGTAGCCGTCGCCGCCGCGATCCTGCCGGTATCCGGCCACCGTAGACACTGGCTCGCGGACGGTGAGCAATGGGTAGCTCGCCGTCCGGTCGTCTGGTAAGACCGAGTCCAAGTCGTCAACGGTGCGCACCGTTCCCGCGCGCCTCAAGGAGTTGTCAGCAAACTGCAGGGGCCCTTCAGGGTCGAAGCCTCCTGGAGCCTAGGGTGGTGCAAACTGTTACCTCGACTCCAGGAATAAGGCAAGGAAGGTACGGGGTAGGTTTTTTAGTCAGTAAGAGTCTGAGACTGGTCTCCCGCTCCACCCAAGAGCGGGTTTCGTCATTCGATGATTTTCACCTACCATAAAAAAAAACCTATGTAAGCACGAACCTTTCCTACGAATCATGACCCATCGTATTAAAATTATTATATATAGGGTGTCTGGCGATTAGTGATCGCTACTTAAACACGTGATTATAATCATGATAACAAACAACTTTTACTGCGGGACCAAGCCTGAAATCAACAATATCAGCAAGTTCAATACATTTTGAACAGGCGAATACAAATTAAACTTTTGAGCCCCAAGCAAACGCCCGCGTTCGCACATCTATTGTTCATTAATTGTGTCTGTAATGACCAAAGTCGAAAGGTTAATATATTGACCAACAGATTTGGTTTCGTGGTTTCAGGTTTTGTCCCATTGTGAAAATTGTTTGTTATCATGACTTCAATCACGTGTTTAAGTCACATCACACATCATCAGCCTTATAATGTTCCCACTGCAGGGACACAGGCCTCCTCTCTCTAGGAGAGGGAATGGGCCATAATCCACCACGCGGGCCCAGTGCGGGTTGGTGGATGTCACATGTCTTCGAATTTTTGGTTCTAGGACATGCCGGTTTCCTCACGATGTTTTCCTTCACCGTTTTGAGAGCAGTGGTGATGAAATAAATTACACAAAGTAATGCGCCTGGCTGGGTTTGAACCCGCGACCTACGACTCTTAAGTCGGGGCCGTTACCACTCGGCCACCACTGCTCTTCCGTGTTTAAGTAACGGTCACTAATTACTACTCATCCTATATATGTATGTACATATATCGATACCATAGGTATAAATTAACGTAAGGGACATTTTTACGTTTTGCGTAAATTACCCTTATATCAATCATCGTAAGGAACATTTTTACATTTTAAGTAACAGTCCCTTACGTTAATTCATACTACTGGTATCGATATATAACAAAACATCGTGCATCCATGATGTATTTCTGAATTAAGGTATGTAATATAGATATAGCGTATCAGTTATATCCGCACAAACAGTAAGAGTTCAGATAGAAACTGGTTTGTCGTACACGGAGCAATATCAGCCTACAATTTGAATGCTCTTGCAAACTTTAAAGTCATCCCACTGTTGTGTCGAGAGCTTTTGTCACACATCCTTAAGATGGAAATGATTATTTGTTTCAATACGGAGGTATTATTTAATTTTTAGGGTTGCACTTGATGTAAAGTGGCATAAACTCTGTCTGCAAAGACCCATTTTCTCAGGAACGCATGAAGGTATTAAACTGAAATTAATACTATTCAGGTCTATGGTGTATATACAATAAAGATTACCTATATCTAACCAAGGTTGCCGACATAGCGAAAAGAATCGCCAAGCTTAAGTGGTAATAGGCAGGACACATTGCACGCAGAACAGATGGCCGCGGGGGCACAAAGGTTCTGAACGACTTCCGCGTACCGGAAGACGCAGCGTTGGAAGGCCTCCCAGAAAGTGGACTGATGACCTAGCCAGGTCCTCCAAGCGCCAGCCTGGCTAGGTCATCGGCTGGACATAGGCCTCCTGGCCTATGTCCAGCCGTGGTTGTCTTTTGGCTGAAATGATGATGACGATATCTATCTATCTATAAAACTTCTAAGCAAATTTTGACGCTCGCAAAGAAATCAAAACGTATTGGCCACTTCCAGTAGAGCTAGAATCCTAATATTTGGCTAAAAGCGATGTCTTGTAGCACAAGTATAGGAAAAAATCGAAATCTGTAAAGTAATCTTTTTTTCTACTGTCCGACTGCTGGGAAAAAGCCCTCTCCAAGTCCTTCCAAATTTAAAGTAAAATACAATTTTTTATTTTGCGATTCGAAAATGTCTTCACAACTTGGTTCGAGAATTGAACTATTTATTTAGATAAGTTTGTATGGGTCCTTCAGTGCACGGGTCCAAATCGCACTTCCTTTTTGTTTTTTTTTTTACATGGGAAAGCATCATAATATGTCGTCACTTGCTCTTTAGTGTCAGACTTACTAAAACCCACGGTGTTCTGCCAGTTACCAGTTGTGAGGGCCATGTTAACTCTTACGAACAAATCCGCAGCTCTGTCAGGCGTGTGAATAGAAAAAAAGACAGATATTCTTTGGTAGTTTAAATTGGAAAGGATAAGAGTGCTTCTACCGCACTTGACATCTTCGAGAGAAATTCACACGGAATGACTACTTTAGCACTCAGGTCAAGTGCGTGGTGTTTGTAAGTCAAATCTTTGAAAAGGTCAACACAACGATACATAGTACACGTGACCATATGGCAATGTTTATGGTTGGTTTGGTGAACATGATAGCGCTGGTTGCGCAGACGCGGCCGATTAGCGCCGTCCGGTCCAGATAACGGAGTGCCGGAACGCTGATCCGAATTATTACGAGCCCGAGAAGCTGACGTTTACGAAATAACTCCATACAATGTCCGTGGGCATTCTTAACCGACTACAAGATTATAGTATTGATGCTCTTATCATGTAGCTTAACTGTATTTGCATAAATTGTGACTTCATAAAATATGTTAGCGGGCAATAGTTTGATGCATATTTTTACATTTAGTGGATTGCTTTTGAGACTTATTTGTATGCCTTTTTTTATAAATTGGTTTGTAAATATGGGGATATGGAAAGATCGACATAATTATATAAATTACAAATTTAAAAATGATTCGTCAATCAGTAATCCCAAGAAAATGTTACTTGAAAGAATTAAATCAAAAAGTTTTGCTATATGAGACTGGCGTGAATGTGTGAAACAATATACAAGTATGATATTAATGTAATATACTTTTATGCATTTATTTATGATCGTAAAAAAAAGAAGTGTAAATAAATATACATACATGAAGTATGTAGACCAAGATTTCAATACACGAAAAGAAAATCTATAGGTACTTGTGTTGCTGTAGCACGCGGTGCTTTTTATTATACACATTATTTCAGTTATCAAAATATTTTTCAGACTTGATGGTTTGCAAGAAAGTGAACTCATTGTATCCAGGAAGAAATTTATCTAACAATAGATAATTATCTCATTTGAAAGGTAGCTCAGGGAAGTATTTAGACGAGCAACACTGGCGCTGGGGTCAGACCGGGGTCAATTGCTTGCTACCAGCACCAGCTAATCTTTGACAAACAGTCTAAATCAGTATTGTTTGTTCGTCTAGGAACGTTGCAAAATATCGCTAGTTTTTGTTCTTTGAGAATTGAAGAGTTAACTTCTTTAAGTTTTTTTCTGTTCTAGCCTAAATGAAGATATCAAACGAATTTTATCAATAAGTCATTTGGTTGGTAACGAAGTAGTAGGTAGATATCGAAGACCATGAAGAGGTCTGACACAATAAATACGTCATACGTACAGATGTGCGTGTTCATGATCAACGTCATGGTGAATCGAACGTTCATTCATTATTTCAACTCTACGAAAATGATTATTGTATTGTAACTTGAAAGCTATATCTAGCATTGTGCGTCATTGACATTAGTTATTAAAATAAATAATTATGTTTATGTAGTTTCTTTTTGTATTGTTGAAATGTAATGGTAGGGAGAGCTTAGTAGCAATCAGCTGACTACAATAACACTACTCAAAAACGGAACGAAAAGTGAAATAAGTATGACCCGATCGCTTATAACTTGTACCGAACCCTTAAAAGTTTGTGGAGTAAACAATACTATTCCACACGACGCGACATCAGCTGATTTATGCAAGCATAGAATATTAGGTAGGTAACCGGAAAAAGAATGAAATATGGGGTTGATTTTTGTGAAAAGTTGTAGATAGACAGGTACTATTACTGTACAAAAGTTAGGAAAGAAAAAGTGTTTAATAAGCGGTTTAAACTTTTTAGAACTTTCAATATGTGTAAACTTTGTATTTGCCGAACAGAGTTAAACATAGTTTGGTCGTCTTGTTTTCGCAATGTAGCATCATAATAACTGAATCAAAATTTTAAAACGAGTTCAAGAATGACGACGATTTATGTAAATCCGAATAAAACCGGTTCTGCATATCAGTTGTGGCTTTCTTATAGAAGGAACAAAAGGTGATTTGTTTAGTGTGGTTTAGTGCTCACCATGTGATGTTGGTGTGAAGTAGAGTGCGAACAGGTCGTCGACGGACGCGGTGGTGGTGGCGGGGTGCGCGGGCGGCGCCGCGTAGGGCTGCGGCTGCGCGTGCGGCGGCGGCGGGCCCCCGTAGTGCAGCCCGCTCGGGCCCGCCTCCACCAGCAGCTGCATCTGCGAGATGTCCACGAACTCGTCGCCGTCGCCGCGGCCTCCCAGCTCCTCGTCCTCCGGCCGACGCATCGCGATCACCGAGAGCATCGCACGAGCGCATTCCCGCACTGCACAATCCACACCACCTCGTGCGCAACACCGCACTAGCACTCACATTCGACTCCCGAGTGGACGACACCGCACCGGCGCGTACGCCACTACACTTCCTTACTAACACTAACTTAATGTTCTATCAAAATTGACGTGATCACAGCACATTACGGTTAGGAAACTACATATACACGGCACGTTAATCACACTGAAGGGTCACGAGCATCTACTGATAAATGAACACAGGTTTCGCACGCGGACTGTGTCGTCGCGCCGAGAACGCCACATCCTCGACTGAGGCACAGGCGGAGCGGCGAGGGCGTGCATACGCCGCCCCCGTGAGCGCCGCGGTCGTCGTCCGCCGCGCGCCCTATCAATGGACGCCAGCCACCCGGTCGAGGTCGGCGTTCATTCACGACGGTCGCGTTAATGGCGTTCGAGCCGGGCGTCCTCGCTCGGCCGCCGGTATCGCCCACGTGCGCGAGAAAATGGCGCGGCGTCGCGACGGCAAAGGGAGGCGCGCGAAAAGCGCGGGGCGCACAAGTGTAGTGATGGCGAAGCGACGGCGGGCGGCGCGAGCGCGGGCGTCCGGCGTGGGCGCGGAGGCTCGGCGCGGCGCGTCACCGAGCGCCCTGCCGCGCCGCGCCGCTGCCGCCACTCGCCACTTTCTCTGCGCGTTGACTCACGATCCACTTTCGTACGCTACGCGCTGCGCTGCCGCCGGGTGACGGATCCCGGAGACCGTTTTGGATATGCTACAATTAGCTGGGTGGCACGCGCGCTCCCGTGACGTCGATAGACCGGCCCGAATAGTTCGGACGTTACGTAGTTCGAATAATTCATTGGCTTCTTCTAAAAATACGTAACTGGTCATAGCCGTGGCTACGTAATGATACCTAAAGCGTTACTCCATATGCTATTTTAGAATTTTTGGTATTTGACGTATGTATACTGAGCTCGTAGGAATTTCAAAAATAGGCAGGCGTGAGCAGAAAATGTGATAAGACAACATAGCATTTTCAATCATTACATTGGCTTTCCTTCAACTCAACCCAAACTACATCAAGTTGGTCTGAGATCCGCACATCAGCGTGGACGCTAACTCGAACAAGCTTTATTCAGCATTAATCCTAAAAAGGGTGAGGGATATAAAAATATGATGTTATTTTATCTACCTAATGGAATTTATGAAAAGGTTACCTGATTATAAAGTTTCAGCAGTCCAGAATATTCATCGGGAACTACTTTGATGTAATTTGACAGCGCAAACTTATGGAATTATAGTGTTAATTAAATTTTGTAGGTATTTATTAGTGTGTGGGTGCGATAATGATTCATAACGTAACCCACATATGGCGGTTTGATATTGAGGATAAATGTATCCCGAAAATAAGGAAAGGTCATGGAACGTCTGCGCGTTGCCATGGCAACCTCCTGTTGATCCTCCACGCTTCGGGTAAATGTCAGGGTGCGCGGTGTGGGAGAGCCCGGAGGCGCGTGGGTGCGCCGCGCCCTCTTACGTTTCCTGCTTCTGACAGCTGCCAGATTTGAGAAACCAGCCCCTCGGAGAGAAGCATGCTTCTTGTGATGACATTTATCTAATCGCCCGCCAGTGAACATGTAATTCTGTGGAGGTGCACACGCCCACTTGCCGTGTGGGTGGACAAATCGTTATTCGTTAAGGGTTCCTTGTTATGAATTTTTAATTTATACAATACTTTCATTCAAGTTTTGTGTTGCCCTTTCAACTGTTATAGCTTTTACTTCTTGGAAAAGTTAATTTCCGATTTCATGTTTGACTAGCTTGTGTATTAACTTCACTCGGGTGATATATTAAAAATGAACATAATCGTGGGATAAAAAGTATCCTAGGTGTTATTCCAGGATATGGAGTACCCGAGCATGAAGAAGTACCTAACAAACATATATAGTACTAGCTTTTGTCAGCGGCTTCGCCCGCGTACATAAACTACAGCCTATGTCACTCAGGAGTAAAGCAGCTTTCTATTGTTGCTATTTTTTTCCAATCGGACCAGTAGTTCCAGAGATTACCTCCTACAAACAAAAAAACAAACTTTACCTCTTTATTATATTAGTGTAGATAGTGTGACTTCTTCAAATCAAATTCGAACTTTGTTTAGTAATAATATGTAGATAGGTATTGAATGTAAAACTACTTTATGTAAACAGAGCGTAAGCACACCTTTTACTACTAAACTACAGATGACTGTAACTAATAAGATTCGATGAAGCAACCTCTAAGGCGTTAAAACGCCAAGCCCTTATCAGTCGTGCTGGGGCGTCTGTAAATGACGCAAATATAGGGCCACAGGGCCTTAGACCAGCCTTCGCATATCCGGCACCCACGGCCTGCGTTACACAACTACTTCATACTCCGCTACGACCTGCAACATATTGAGCAACAACTGCCTTAAGGCTGTCATTACATACAAACAATAGCAACTGTTCATGTAATGTATCTACCTATCTATAAAATATTAAAAAAAATGTTGTAAAGTTCAAAACGTTGAAGGTAAACATTGTGATGGAACCGGTCGGAATGTCCTAGGACCAAAAACTCGAAGACATGTGACAAACACCAACCCACACTAGACTTGCGCGGTGCCCTCTTCTAGAGAGGTTTAAGTTCCAACATTGGGTATAGTTATAATAATAATAACAAACCGTTTATTTCAGACCAAAAAGGAGATGTCCATAGCTTTGTTAGTAATAATGTATTAGTAACAAGAGTACTTAAATAATTACGTTAGTTATGATAATCGGCGATAGCTGAAACTTGAATTCATATGTCTCAAATAAAATTGGTTAGTGACCAGAAATACCTTGGGAAAAGTATACATTTACGTAAAAGGTCAAAGTACTTCAACTTTCCCGATAAAAAAGTAGCTCAATACAAAACAATTTCCGTGCGTGGCAGAGAGATGACCGAAGGGACTGTTTTAGGAAAATATATTTATTATGGACGGCTGGCATTTGGCATTTCTGTCTATTTTTTCGTCAACTAGGAAATTCTGTATCCTAAATGGGTATCTATGCTCGTAATTTCCCCTATTATGTATGTTTTCATCATCAGTTATGTTTTCAGTATAATTTCAGTTTCTCGAAAAATATGAGAATAACTAAATATATAAGGTTGGTGAAGGTTGCTATGATTGATAAAGTTAGGTGGTCTATCCACCTAACTTTGCAATCTCAAAAAATATGAGTAATAAAATGAATTTATTAATTTAACCATTTATGTACACACATCAAAATACAAGAGAAGAAGAAGGATACAGAAAAATGGTACAGAGGTGATGCTTATTTCTAAAGAAAATTTTGCCAGCATTCCTGCGAAAGGAGAGTTAGAAAAATAGAATTATTTTTTTATTTTGTAGGATAAGTGTATGTATTTAATAAAAACAATTATGCAAAAGACTTGTGTTTACACTTTTAGATATTATTATTATTATTTATTTATTTATTTAAGCCAACAAGGACCAATTACAACTCATGACATAACTTAGAATAAACAGACAGAATACAATATAAAATACAAATAAAAATAATCAAAACATTATTCCCACATTAGCCCGTACGTGTACCATGTCACAGTGATACACGTACTGGCAGTCGAAGCGCTGGGCGAAGGCTTTCAGGATACTGTTCGGGCTGACCCGCACCCTGCGTACCAGGGATGTGCACCTCTTGCGCATGGTAGTGTGAAAACAATCCACGCGCGCTTCGGCAAACATCCCTGACGCGCTACAGAAGCGAGGCAGCCCCAAAAGCACCCTGAATGCATTATTGTATTGGATGCGTAGAGCGCTGTACTGCTTCTGCGTATAACTCACCCAAAGACTGCTCGTGTAGAAGGACGTGCAAAAAGCCCTGAACAGGGTGATCTTGACGTCCCTCGAACAGCGAGCAAATCTGCGTGCTATCATATTCGCACGAACAGACAACGCTTGTTCTACCCTGCTAATGGGGTGACCATTCAGTCTAACCTGAGGTGTTTGACTTATGGACCTTCCCCGAACCTGAAAGACCATCCACTCACTCTTTTTGACGTTATACAATAACCCATGTTGCTCAGCATATCTTTCACAAATCTCCAGCAGCTGTGACAGTCCACCTACAGAAGCGCTCAGCAGCGCCATGTCGTCCGCATAACTAATATTATTAAGGCAGACTCCATCAATATGACAGCCGACATGTGTGCTGCTGAGCTCCTCCACAAGCGCGTTTATATACAGTTCGAATATGCCCCCGACCACCGAACAACGTTGATCTGGTTCCCATACCAATATTTGAAAGTATGAATTAGTTCCTCGGGCATCGTTGTTTGATGTAGTTTTTGCCATAAAATATCGTAAGAAACCAGATCAAACGCTCTCGATAAATCAAGAAAACACCCAAAAATAGGCGTATTTTTATTCGTGTAATACTTGACAGTTTGCTTCAGACACAGTATAGCCGTTTCAGTAGATAGGCCTGATTTGAAACCAAATTGGTTGTCGTGTATCTGTAGATGTTTATCCAGCTGAGTGTTCAGCAAACTGTCTAGTACCTTAGCGACAATAGTGGCCAAAGAAATAGGTCGATAATTACATTTGTCACCAATATCACCGGTTTTGTTTTTAACAATTGGCACCACCACAGTCCTCATCATCGGCGCCGGCAAGTATGAATGTCCTACACACAAGCTATAGAACATTGCCAGCACTCTAGGCATATGATGTCCCGCGTACCTTAGGTGTTCAATGCTCAGGTCATCATGGAATGGTCCAATAGAAGCGACAGCTGTGATTTAGTTTTCCGCGTGCCCATGGGGGCACATTCATTGAATCCCCGGGTTGCCATCAATGGACTTCGAAAAGTTTGTTACAGAGGTTCAATTAAGACAACTACATAATATTTAGAATTGTCATTATCACTATTATGGAATACGAAGATCAACTATAGACTGAATCAACTATTGAAACTACTTACTTATTTAAAGAGCAGTGGTGGCCGAGGAGAGCAGTGGTGGCCGAGTGGTAACGGCCCCGACTTACGAGTCGTAGGTCGCGGGTTCAAACCCAGCCAGGCGCATTACTTTGTGTAATTTATTTCATCACCACTGCTCTCAAAACGGTGAAGGAAAACATCGTGAGGAAACCGGCATGTTCTAGAACCAAAAATTCGAAGACATGTGACATCTACCAACCCGCACAGGGCCCGCGTGGTGGATTATGGCCCATTCCCTCTCCTAGAGAGAGGAGGCCTGTGTCCCTGCAGTGGGAACAATTAGTACTTACCTTACCAAAATAAAATTAGTACTTACCTATTTAATACAATTTGGCATTTTTGTTAAACATAAAATGAGATTAAAATTACGATCCTTCTTTTTAGGGTTCCGTAGTCAACAATGAACCCTTATAGTTTCCCTAAGTCTGTCTGTCCGTCCGTCCGCGGACAATTTCAGCGACCGTTAGCACTAGAAAGCTGAAATTATCTATAATTGGTATTAATATGTATACCTATATAATATGCAACCAAGCCGACAAAGTGCAAAAACAAAAAGTGGTAAAAAATGTTATATTGGGGGTGGGGTGGGGGGGTTCACTTATACGTATTGTGGGGAGTGATTTTTTTTATTTCTACCATAACGAACATAATATATTGTTGGATAGGTATTTAAAAATGATTATGGGCCCCGAAAAATAATTTTTTGATAATGTAAATATTTTCGGAAATAATCGCATCAAAAGTTAAAAAAAAAATTGTGTTTCTCCCCTCTAACTTTAGAACCATAACTTTAGATCATATGAAAAATATCTCGAAAGTAGAACTTGCGCATTATTTAGGACTAGCTTTTCCCAGCGGCTTCGCCCGCGTGCATAAAATATAGCCTATGACACTCAGGAGTTAAGCAGCTTTCTATTGTTGCTTAATTTTTTCCAATCGGACCAGTAGTTCCGGAGATTACCCCCTACAAACAAAAAAACAAACATTACCTCTTTATTATATTAGGGTAGATTAACTGAGTTTGTTATACATAGGGGGATCATCAGTAAAAACCACGTACAAAAACAACAAACTACACTAAAAAAAAAATCGGTTTTAATCGTCCCGCAGCCACACTACAGGATAAACCGTGATGGTAAAGCAGTAGACCGTTTCACCGTATTGCCCAGAGATGTAGATCTCCGCAAAGAGCACCTAGATGATGATGGACGACGGAAGAGCTTCTAGCCTGAGTAGGAGTACCTACTATTTCCATCCACCTAAACCCAGCAGACATCCTATCAACACTGTTGATAGACGTATTTATAACCTTATTTTTAGTTTATGTGAAATCTGAAAGTAGTTCAGCTCCACCTTTCAATTAAGTAAACCCCTATTAATTTTTAAATACCTATTCAACAATATATAACCCATTAGGGTTGAAATAAAAATATTCCCCATTTTACGATTGGGGGGGGGGGATTTACCCTAATAAAACATTATTTTCCACGTTGTTTTCCCCTTAGTCGGCGTGATTAATGTACATATTGATATCGAGCTTTCTAGTGCTAACGGTCCCCGAGATTATCCGCGGACGGATAGATAGACAGAAAGCACCTTAAAAAATACAACTCAATTGAGGACTTCCAGTTTTCTTTTAAGTATTTTAAAATTAGCAGCAGTAGTTGGTTATTTCGGTTTCGAGCACTACTTATTTTCAGAGCACTAGGTCTGACAATAAGTAGTACTGTTTTTTTTTTTTATGGTAGGTGAAAATCATCCAATCACGAAACCCGCTCTTGGGCGGAGCGGGAGACCAGTGTCAGACTCTTACTGACTAAAAAACCTACCCGGTACCTTCCTTGCCTTATTCCTGGAGTCGAGGTAACAGTTTTCCACCACCCTCTAGGCTCCAGGAGGCTTCGACCCTGAAGGGCCCCTGCAGTGCCCTGGAGGGCCCCTGCAGTATAAGTAGTACTGTACTTACTAAAGTACGAGTATAGCTTTTATAAGGTCTATAAGGCCTTCTGTCAGCCGCTTCGCCCGCGTGAAAGAAGGGTTCTAAAAAAAACAAACTACAAACAAACAAACTTAGATACAAACTGTAGACCACACATACATCCCTTTAGGAGCTGAATTTTGAAAACAACCTTTCTTAGTGTTCGCCTACGTCATAAAAGGAAGCCCCAGTATTTTCGGCAGTGCGTTGCTATGTCAGTCAGTTTCTCTTTTTTATATATAGATGTGTAAAACCTGTGCGTGCCTGATGTGTCGTCACGTCATTACTTGACGTCATATCTAAATCCACAAAATAATCCATATAGGAATGTCTTGCATAAGGTTTACTGTCCACGGACTCCAGGCTTCATAATACCCGTGTTCATCATTATACGCTTGGTGAACGATTTTCCTACCTAAAAAAGGTCATGTAAATAATCAATGAAAAGGGGTAATCGCTACGATACGTACAGGAAACTATTCTGCCTCTTGCTTGATGTAGTAGAAATTCTGTTTTTCCCGTGATGCGGAAAAACATAATGTGGAATTAAAGACAGGTGAATCTTTTCTCCGGGACTCGACGAGCTTCATAGCCTCAGCGTCTTGCTAGGGGTCGCCACTGTTGATTGACTCAGAAGTTGCAGTGGTTTTTTTTTTATGGTAGGTAAAAATCATCGAATGACGAATCCCACTCTTGGGCGGAGCGGGAAACAGTGTCAGTCTCTTACTGACTAAAGAACCTACCCCGTGCCTTCCTTGCCTTATTCCCAGAGCCCCGGTGTAACGCTTTCGCATCAACCCTCAGCTCCGGGAGGCTTCGACCCTGTAGGGCCCCTACGGTTTGTGACAACTCCTTGAGGCGCGCGGGAACGGAGCGAGCCGTCGACGACTTGAGCTCGGTCTGGACTGCTACAAGACGACCGGACGGCGAGCTACCCATTGCTCACCGTCCGCAAGCCAGTGTCTACGGTGGCCGGATATCGGCAGGATCGCGGCGGCGACAGCTACGGCGAGTGCGCCGTTGCCTTTGCCTTATGAGGTCAGCCTCCTCCTTTACGAGCATTACTGCCTCGCAGAAGGAGGCGACCGCCTGTCACTCCTCCTCGCTGCGGACCATGGCCTGAACCAAGGCCCGGCGCGAGAGGTCGCCGCCGCCGATCACCCCCACGAGGGCACGGCGTTGCAAGTTGCAGTGGTTACGAACAGTATTGCAGGTTGCAGGGCTGCACAGCGCAAATACAATCACAGAGTGTTACTTTTGTGAAACTATTGGAATCACTCGTATATCATACTCGTAACTGATACTAATATCAATTTTGCAACACAAATTTTATTTTAAAATAAAGAAAAAAAAAGTAGTTCTTAGTATCAAAATACCCTACATTTTTACAACCGTTTAAAAAAAATATATTTATTAAGGTTTACCACTTGTAACTATAATGTAGATACGCATACCTAAGTGTATACCAAATACTTACTTATCATAAATATAGAAATAGGTATTTGTTCATCAACTAGCGAGATAGAGCTGGACAAAGACTTTTCCTAAGTATAAGTACCTAACATTAACTAATTTCCTCTACACGTACTAAGTTACTCTAAAGCTTCTCAAAACACCTCGTAACCGATAAATTACAACGATAATTTACTCAATGAACGCGTTATGATACAACAAAAGTTTCAACATGCCATAATAAAGTTACACGTTCATTTTATGAATGGGGGAACGAATACTTAACGTTACGGTTTATAGTCACAAACCTGAAACACTTTGTATGTACGCTAACATGAGTTAACTTTACACAATCGTGTGTTACACGTAACAATTTCAATAATAGCCGGTGAAATACGCACGCGTACGATTATCTAAGAGTTATTCGTAACGTATCCTTATATAATAAAGTTTGATAAGTGTTCAATGTAGATGTCATAGGCATCAATTTCGGAGGCGTGATGACGCACTTGTCTGTACAACGTTCCCTTACACGATGACGTCCGGCCGTTTCATAACATCCTATTTAGATAATAAAACCTGATAAACAAATATCGGGAAACGGACGACACGCTGCAAATATATCTATGGGGGATATTTTCACAATTCTCGTCAATTTCAGCGTAAACTTCGGCTTTGATGGTATTGACGTGTAGGGTCCCTAAAATAAAATGGTTTACGGTTTATAGAACCTTCGAAATGGACAGCCTGGTGTCCAAAGAAAGGCCAGAGCGACTACTTTGAATGAAGATCAGTATTTAATAGGTACCATCGACTTATGTCCTAGCAATAAACAAGCACGTTCATAGAAACTATTTGTCAAAATACTGAAATATTCGTAGAAAAGTTCACAGCAGCGCTTCATTGGCATCTTGTCGTCTAAAAAACTTTTTCATTTCTGAAAGTAGGTGCAAAGTTGCCTGCGGAACGGAGTACTTTTCCTCCGTAGGGAGTTTTACTTTTCAACTGACAAAATAAACTAAATATAAAAAAAAAAACTAGTTCTATTTTGACATTTCTATTGAACCGTGAACCCAATTTCTATACTGCCAGTACAATTGAAATAACATAAAGATGGGAATAATTTAAAAATCCTTTTTTTTTTAAATGACTATTTTAATTTACTTTCCACTATTTCTTAAAAAAATAATATATATTTGAGAAAAATATTGACCTGACCCATTTTTACACTGATAAGTAAAATGAAAAATATTGACTGAATAGCCAGACAACTGAAAAAAAAATGGTGAGTAAATGGTAGGCTCCATAATCTATGAACTCGAAAAAAACAAGAAAGATCAAATCGGTTTGATCTTTTTTCGAGTAGTAGGTAAAGTTTTGTTCATACTTTGCTAAATCTCTGTTATAATAAATTTGTATTAACACGATAAGTTCATCAGCTTTAGTTATGGATTTAGCGCAAGATTCTTAAGACGAGAAAACCTATAACCGCCTAAATCAAAAGAAATATACCTACCTAAAAACATACGAAAACCTTTGACGACGACTCAAGTTTTTATTTTAGGTATTTATTTTCGTCTCAATCAATCAATGTAAAAGTGTATAGCATGGTGAATCGAATTACGAATACCGACCTTATGCCGCTGAAACCTAAATGGTTTTTAATTTGGCAAGCCATCGAATAACTTCTTCTGTTCTAGGTTAAACGAGAGGGAGAAACAGACTGTTACTAACGAAAACCCACCTGTGTTTCCTCAGTTTTCCTTTGAGTTTCAGGTTTCCGAACAATGTGGGGTGAAAGGGTTGAGAACCAATATTGTCAGATTTGTGAAAATTTTGCATCTACCAGTTTCTATAAAAGTTTCGGCTGTAGTTATTGAACGGAGTGTAAAACTCTACAAAAACAGATTTTCCAAAATAATCAATAAATTATCACAAACACGTAACAACTGGTAACCCATATAAGTTTTCTTACTTGAACTTGCTAAATAGACATGATATCATTTGTTATTGCCACGACTTCCTAAATACGTGGACAAAAAAACTGTGACACGAAACATAACAGCTCATTATACTGCCAGTGTTTCGCTCTCTGTAATGATTTTTTGCCATTAACATAACGAAAAGGCAATCGTCGGAAAATCGGGCAGCGTCATTTAGTGGTTCCGTCAGTTGCGAGCAGTTAGTGCGGGGGCGAATAGGAAGATTAACTTATATGGAAGCGGCGCGCGCGAGTTAGCGTCACCGCTCGATTAACCATCGCTTGTTGTTTAGGCTCCGCACCGATAGTCTTGTTCACATGTACTTTTAAGGTCATATTATTGAGTTCTGTGTGCCGCCTACATACCCACCACGATTTGGAAATGAGAATAATTTCGAAGGAATTACTTCCTATACCTACCTACGGCCATATGTTGTCAAATAAGAATTTATAATTAATTCATGAAAGGAATATGTATAGGAGAATGTAACGGCAATGTATGGAGGCGGTTAAGACAATAACTCGCAAAGGTTATCAAAATGTTAGATTCATAAGTAGGTAGATCTTCAATACGCCTACTTGTTGAAACTTTCTTGAACACCGAATTACATTCAACATTCTTGAAATAAAATAAAGTTTAAATTATTTGAACATGATTGTGCTCGTCTCTCGTTATAGATATAACATGAAAAGATCGGGTGAGAGGTTTACAAAGTAGATTAATAACGTTAATTCCGAACGGAACATCATCTAAGACAGTGGGGTTCCCATCATTACATCGGTTTAGTAGGACAAATAAACCGAAAGCAAAAGCCAACTTATATTGTATGGCCGTATTTAACTGTCATTGGCATTTACTTTTCTAAACTCTTTTTTTACGAGTGTACAAGCCCAAAAGTTCGTAGACTCTAATTTCAGGCTCGCCAAGTTAGAACGGCCGTACTGTACCAACAGACAAAGAAATATTATAAATTGAAATCACTTGTAGGCTGGTATAATTTACGTTATTATGTAAATTCATCATAAAGCGCTATTAAGCTTGACTAAACAACATCATAATCAACATCAGCCGGCCACCTCTTGTCAGCTTAAAAAGGGCTTGTACCTTAAAACTAACTGTACACTGTACAGATTGGTGGTTAGTGGAGTCAAGAGAATAAATTGAGATGTTAATTTACTCCTGCTTTGCTTAGCGGGATGTATAAGGGTGACAGTGTCTATATTTGTTGCAGAAAATGTAAACTCAGTGTCTAAACGATACAAGGAGTGAGACAATATCGTCGCTAGTCTAGATAAGGACGTATCCTGAGTAAGCGGTGCGTTTGGTTACAATGTCCTAAGCTTGCATGCCTGGGATAGCCGGAATAATGCGGTTGCTTAATTACATGTACTCCTGGCGTGGTAATTAACCACCGCAGCGGTTATGATTATTCACGCGGGTCTCCGCAAATCCGCCTATCAATTTCTGTGACGGTTACATGCGCATGCGCAATGCCAGCTAAATGTGATGACCGTGTTCTGTGCTTTCTTATGTCGTGCTCCAAGTTTTATATAGCAGCGGTTACTGTGATTTATGACGTTTTCTAGCACTGTGTTTTATTAATTCTGTATTCTATTTAGAAAGTTTTAAATAGAGTAGCAAAGTAGGTATATGGGAAAGCTTGCTTATTCATTCGCTACGTTATCAACTTAACGGATAAAGTATAGAATTCAGATCGTATAGGAGTGCGCACAAATTGTAGAGAATCAATCAAATCAAATCAAATCAAAATGGTTTTTATTTCATATAGGCCTACATGGGCACTTATAAAACGTCAGAAGCTAGTGCACGGTTCCAAATTGGTCGTTTCCTATGGAGAAGAACCGGCAAGAAACTCCATAAAGAGACTTATCCAAACGCCTTGTTGACACTTCGCGTGACCCAAAGGCTTGGTTAATCTTGGGCAGAGTATAAGTACTGCCATATAACGTGGCAATGCCTATTCTTTTGGGAGCATGAACTGACAGCTGATACTGGGAGAATTTTCCACGCCATATTTTAGAGTGGTATGATTTAATTTTATTTAGTTAAGGGGTGTGATGTTTTTTTTTTGTTTTATATTATAGATATAACTAACTAACAAATTTTAGTTAAATCTAATTCTAAGTTATTTAAATTGAACGCAAAGTAAGGGTCCTTGCTCTATCGCTTGAATGGCCAACCGATCTATTTTTAGCAAAATTAACTTTTTTATGTCAAAATATAGCTACTGATCTCTACAATGTTTACTATTTTAATTATTATTCATTATAAAATCAAGAAAAAAAACCATCAACTTTGTATATACAAAATTGATGGTTTTTTTTTGTGGTTTTTGGGTTGTTCTCATACTAAAAGTTGTTCATATTGATGTGTACTACGATCCTTTTTAAGGAAAACCCATCTGTCGTATTAACTATAATATATTTTAAAGATTTTAATGAACTTTCGGATTATTCATTAGTTTAACAAAAGAAAACGTCTTCTTTAAAATTTAATCACTGGTCTATTGGTCAATACAGCTACAGGGCGGCGAGATAAATTTTATCTTATTAGTATATTCCCTTGCAACAAATTGTTTGTAGGCGGTAAAATGTTTTAATCTATAAACATTGCGAATTGCGGACTGTCACTATCTTTGGCCCTGCCTGACCTCAGAGCGATTACTCTAAACAAAAACAACGTGCTATCCTATTTCCATCTTATTGACTAAGATGACCCATTCAGTCTCATCCCTACACATAAAACAGGTTATAAAGGTCATCTCGAAGCTTCTTTTTTAACTGTTTTTCAAACTTTGTATATGGAGATCACAAAATTGGTCTAGTCAACTTGTCCGTTTCGGTGCAACCTCATTTATAGGATTCAAGTTTCCAATTTCAGAGGATGTTAGTCATTTGCAAAAAGATCAAAACTGCAGGACACTGGATTCATCTACAAATTAACATTAACTATTCGGAACACAAGCATTCATTAGTTTCTCAATAAAGGCCAAGAGAATATGGTACAAAGCAAAGTGTCGTTAATAATTCCTTTTAGCACCTATTAAAGGGTATGCGCTCAGATCATCCATTCTCGGTACAAACACATGCAGTGCAAATCCTTGGAACAAAACAATAATAGAACAATCTACATTCCCTACCGTTTGTAGAAGCAATTTGGTGTCATGCAAGGCAACAGGAAATACGGTGCGGCAGTGCAATGCAAGGTTGGGGTTCGATTCTTGGGCAAGATAAATTGCCTCGCTGTCGATAGATCGCGCCGTATTAGAGTATTCGTATTGAATACAAATAGCGAGGGACGCGTGCGACGACCAGCCGCCGGCGACTCCACACCACCGACACCACAATATGTGCTCAGACTCTATAATTAAACTATTTCAAGTAGCAGTATCTTCAAATATTTATTCAAAACTTTCTAATTTGTGACTCGAGATTGTCCATCACTCGAGCAGTTTGTGAGGCAATTCACTGAAATTAGTTAGGCAGATATCCAAGCCGCCTTTAACCGGGTAATCGGTGTGTAATTAAACGCTTCCTCTTACAGAAATTACGTTCCGAGTAATAAATAATAAAATAAAACATTGAGAGGAGCTACTGAACGGGTGAGTTGTTGACATTGATTTATTGCCTCAAATTGTGTATTTTTCATAGTCAATGATCTCTCGCCGTTTCGGCGTCGATAAGTGCCGTTTAACACTTGATATAGTGTCGGTAATTTGTGACTGGCTTCCACTTTTCCTTTTTCAATTAGCCTGAAATTGGAGTTTATGATGTAATAACGATGGCTGGTTAACTACCGATCGCTTCTTTCATTTATCGACAAGATTTAATTTAACTAATACGCGTTTTTAAATTATTATCAAATAGGAATTCGTGGACGTCACTTTGATGGAAATATTTTGACGTTATGTGAAAACGTTTTATAATACATCGAGTTTTATAAACAGAAAGATTCTCCAACGATAAATTATAATTAAAAGTCGCTTCTTACTGTAGATGCTTCAGCATTAAGCTACTTACAATTTAGTAATATTCATTACGACGTTCTTTGGAGGTGTTTTTTTTTTCAAATGCGGCTTTATAATGATTTGATCAGTTTTTGTAGAATATTAATTGATCATTCTCTACTTTAACTACTACCTGCCTTCTTTAACATTTAATTGTTAGACAAAACAATGCTTTTTTATAGTAGGCAAAAATTATCGAATGACGAATCCCGCCATTGGGCGGAGCGGGAAACAATGTCAGATTTCTACCGACTAAACGACCCACCCTGTTCCCTCGTTGCCTTGGAGGCTTCGACCCTGTAGGGCTCCTACAGACAAAACAATGCTAAGACTAAACACCAATCATTTATTTTTTCAAAATACTGAAATAAGTATATTTATATTTATTTTATATTAATTTCATAATCATGTTTTTTAAATTCTTATTATTTGATTTTATGTAATGTGACTGATTTTATTTATTATTTTATTTTTATGGATTTGAATTATTCGTAATTTATAATTTGTGATGATGTTAATATGGATCTTCGATATCCGAAATAAATAAATTTTATTTTATTATAAGTAGTAGTAGTAGTAGTTTTTGTTCAAAATACTGGTATAATACGTCGCTCCTCTAATGAAATCAACATCGCACAGTTGGCAGCAACACAGGCTGTGAACCTCAGCAATTTATCGCTGCACTAAATCCTGGGCAAATAGCACGAACAGTTCGTGTTTACAGCAGTTATAATCATAAGATCCGCATCATCGTACCATGGAGCGTGGCATCATACAGTGCGCTGGAGTCATAGGTCAGTTCGGTGCGTTGGCGCCGGCGTCGCGTAACAATCCCTCGCCCGCGGGCGCGTTATAATTGCGCCGGAGGAGACGCCGCGCCGCTCTCACCACTGACCATTACTTACTACAGGGTTGCCCATTCAACCTGAAAATAATCTATGTTATTGCTTTAAGCTGTTGTAGTATTGCTGCAAAATAATTGGAAGCAATTGATGTATGGATTCGGAACTGTGTCTATGCTAATTCTCGTAAATTTTAGTTGGATTCGCGTAGTAGGTACGGTCCAGAGAGAAGTTTGTCTATGCAAAAATGTAATATTTATTTGATTTTTTTTCAGCCTATTCTGTCCAAAGTAAAGGCAAAGCCAAATTCACTATATCTTGCAATTTTCAGTCCTACAAGTCCCTCAATTCTTTTATTTTCTACCAGTTTCGGAAGTGTGAGTCAAACCTATCAAAAAGTGTCAAGTTTGTCCTGCTCTCATTGCCGAGTCTTCAGTCATGAAGTCTACAACGTCACACAAGAACTAGCCAAGCTAAAATCGGACAATGCTGGTCAATTGACCCGTCTCTAGCATGACGAACGTTTCAAGGGCTATATACCAGAAGTCAACCTAAAAGAATATTTTTTGTTATGAACATACAATTTTAATTTGTGATTCCATTAGTACACCCACACTTTACCATATAAATAACTTGCCAATATAGGTACTAATAATCTTCAATAATAATTTGGCACGACCCGAAATCATACTTTTTTGATACACACAGAGACCGTGTGAAAATCTTAGTCGTACGGTGAAAGCAAGTGCTAAGAAAGCCTACCTATGTTGTTTTACAAATTAATATCTCCTGAGATTGTATTCTCGCTAGCGGAAACACGCCCTGTTTTCTGGTGTAAATTGCTACAAACTATTTGGAAAAACAATGAACTGTGATTTTGTGGGTTACAAGTTGTCCGATATAACGTCTCTGAGGAAATCTTTTCCACCTGTTGGTGTAACATCATAACTTTTCTCAAGCTGTTTCATAACACACCGCTGCGACTATTATCAGTTCCGTCACTGGTAATATTATATACCTGACTGCACTGTAAACTAAAATGTTAATGTCGTTTTGAGGTGTCACTGAATGTGTCGCCTCACCGTAGGTGATGGCACTTACGAACATTCCCCGGGTGACATTATGCCCCATGCATTTCTTCCCTATTACCAATTCAAAACTGATAGTCTTAAAACTAATACTGCTACAATTTATTCAGTTTTAATAAAGAGAATTAAATAAAAACTTACATATTTATATAATAACTTATAATTTTATTATGGACATGAAATGAATATATTCTTTCGTCTCCAAGACTATAAACTTTTAAATACAAATGTTCCCACAGTTTGATTACTTTTCTAAACTAATAATATGTAAAATGATTATAGATAGCTTATAGCTGTTTGTTTTGGTAAAATATAGTATTCAAATTGGTAAATAACTTGTATTATTTATTCTAACGAATCAGTCGTATTGATTTGGATTTAGCTAATTAATTATTTATATTTATTATGATCAAAACTTATACTGTTGTATTAGGAAACGATTAAATGGGGATTAGAACTTGTTATAGAAGAAATTCTTTGTATTCTTCTAATATACAGAATATTGCCGGTGATAATTATGTTAAAAAGAAAATAACGACTCGTATTTTTTTATTGGATGATATTTCAATAGTTTAAAATGTCTATGTTAAAGCGAAATCGCAGTTGGAATTCACCCGGCACAGTTTTGGAAATCGTTTTACATGAGCTGTAGTAATTTAGCTAAACATAATGATATTCAAATTTTTATCATCAAGTCTTATAAAATAATTATATTTAATGCAGTGTGGAACTGGCCAAGAATATTCATACGTAATAAATGAATTCGTTTAAGTATGTTGAGGTGCGATGACGCTTGTTCTTTATAGCCTCGGAGGCTGTTCGCGCAGCTTGACTTTGTTTTTACGACACCATAACCGTCCATATTTATGGAGTGTATTTAGCATGGGCCCGCTTCACTATTTCCTTCCGAAGGGCGCAATACTTGTAAATGTTGGCGGGCTGCTCGCGATCATTGTGTTCTGCGGCCGCGCGGCGCTCGCGTGGGACGCACCTACTGGTTATCGAACACCGTATCAATAAATTGCACTTGCGTCCCTCGTGTTTTGCAAATAAAAGAACCTGAATACTGCGTGTTATCGACGAAAGGTCTAAATAAATTCGAATATGTACTTATTTGTTGCTTACGTCTGACGATATCATCATCAGCCTCACTTGGTATACCTACCTACCTACAAAGAATGTTACATTGTTTATTCGATCCTATAACTTTAAATATGAAAGAAAGAAAACAAACTGCGTGTACGAATTGCTCGTCAGATATCTTTTAAATTTTAATCCATACAGGCCGCTCACGATTACTTTTTATTTTTATAATCAAGAAACAATCGAGAATCGAGGCTTAACGAGCAATTACGTTTTGTCCATCGGTGCAGTTGTGTGCGATGCAGGCCGGGCATCAATTAAATCATCGGACGAAACGTTCCTTGTGTTATGAATATTCACATGCGCTGAGTCGAAGGCGAGGGCCGAGTCCGAGGCCCGCCCTGCTCCGGCCGCGAAAAATAAAACACATGCAGGTGGCAGATTCAATAGCCTCCCATTAGAAGCCATTATATGCCAATAAATAATGTAAGGGAGACAGTTGGGCTATTCGTCCGTAGACGGAGCCGTAACTCATATCGCTGTAATGATCCCCATAATAGAAATAACAACGGACTTGGAGTTATGTGTTACCAACGAAACGAGATCAACATAAAAAAAAGTCCGAACGTACCGTTTCCTTGGCAATATCGATTTTGTATTTATTTTGCTGCAGCGTAAGTAATTAGCTTAATTTCCTCGGCTTCCGTCGCCAGATTCATAAGCTTCTATTACTCGTACAAATATATCACAATCAATGGCAATCCGGTCAAATATAGCTTTGTCGATAGCCATGGGTATTTTCCAAAGTATCTTAATAACGTAGGTACTGTTACTATGCTGAGGTTCAGATTCATATTTTGTAGTACTTCGTAATTTTTTTCAAGTTCTTGTCATTTTCATTGAATTTAATTTCATAAAACTTTGTAATAGAACCTGGCATCAATTTATAAAAGCAGTAAAAAATGATGATGGACCCATCTTTTAAATTATAAAAGGGGTAATCGAAAGCCGATGCCATCGACGAATTAATTATTGTCACTTAAGGTAGTGATGGGCACAAAGACAGGTCGTTTCAACGTGTGAGGACAAGATTATTATATCATGATTGGTGCGTTAATATTATATTTCCTTAAGCGGCGATGATGCGGTCTCCCACGAGTACGGAGAGCGGGTACGGTGTCAATTTCCATTAATACGGCCATTATCGTGGCCGGTGCATAAATCGCTCGCAGCGTCGACCACCGGCTGGATATCCCACGTCACGTAAAAACACGCGTGCAGCATGCAAACTACAGTTACTTACTCACTATTCACAATATTCGTAGAACTTATCAAAGAGAAATCAGCTAATTTCAACATTGTCGCCAATTTATTGTTTCGTAGAATTCGGTGGGGTCGCAACCTCAGTATATGAACTTACAAGAGCAGAAATGGCAAAACAAAGATTTGAGGGAGACTCTTAGTCTGTGGTTTAATTAGCTTTTGAGTGTAGTTAAATTAGTTACTGTTGGTTGACAATTTTCCTAGTAATACGTATGTTACGAATATTTTTAGTAGATGTGCAGTGATATATCTTACAAATATCCGATACCTAAAATAATAATCCACAAATCAAACAAGGATAATTTTGGAAAGTTTATTAATAATGAGTATTATTAAAGTATGACGTCAGGTGTGCCACGCAAGTCGCAAAATAGAATAGCTAAATATATATGTACACGCATCACAAATGTATCCCACGGACAAAAGTACCTCACAATTAACAAAAATAGTAAAAAATGTTTATGTTGACTGGTCGTAGTCATCATATATTTCAACGCTCACCCACGGTTTGGCTTCGTCATAAAACATCATTAGCAGGATAGATACTTTATTCGAGTCAATCACGCACTACAGTCACACTTATATCGCTATTTGCACAGGATCTGTGACCTATGTCTTGCATGTTACGTACTAAGCACCGTACCTTAGCGCTTGGTCCAAAAATGTAGAGGATTTAGTTAAATTATCGGCGTCAAAACTATGTAGCATTTGCACTACAAATGCTACCAAACTTTCTTGCAAGACCAATAAAATTTGGTAGAATTTCTGTCGAACTTTTTTGGTTGGACCAACTTCTCATAAGACGCGATGCGATTTTTCCACCTACAAGTAGTTGTGTACTTATCATTTTCAGTTTCTATAGTCCCGCCTTAATAATTTACTTCATCTAAGAAATGTAGGTGGTACATGGAAAATTTCATGAAAGTCAAATATCTGCCTTTATGAGAAATGTTCCTTCTTTGACCTTTTTACACAAGGAGTGGGCGGTGACATTTGGTATTTAATTTTGTTATTAGGATGCGCTAACAGGCCTCCGAATTCGTGAGGTGAGAAAAAAATTATACTTTCGTTGAATAAATTATAGAAACAATAAAAAGTTTTGATTAAAATTAGAGTTTTATGACACGGTCGTGAATAGGAAATTGGATTTTGAATTGGACCATAATTTATTGCGTGTCATTTCTTATTATCGCTAAGGTCTAACTTAATCCTCGTGTTATTCGATAATTTTATTTATGGTTAGTTATGCTGATAAATGTATCTGTTGCACTTGAAAACGACCAAGGGAACGCGTATTTATTTTTCCCTTATTTCCTCATTGGCATTCGCTTCAAAAATGTGTTTACTATGTCGTCGCACTGGACAAATTATTTGTACATTTGTACGTAATAAACAAGCGGTGAAATATCAAGCGAGTGAGTCGGTGAAACACGTGAAACAATCACGTTGTATGCAGAACTACTACTTGTGCTGGACCCGCGCCAAGTGTTGTGGTCGTTTGAGTATTTTTAGGTAATAATCACCTCGTAATTTTGATTACAACAATGTTTCAGCGTTGGATAAGCTTCGTAAATTGTCTTGTCTTTACAAAATGTATTTAATGTTATTTTGTCTATACTTTAAGGGCAATTTAAAATATCTTTGAAGAAAACTACTTTCTACTATTTTCTCATAATATACTTGTTATTAATGAGCTGTTATAATAGCAGTGTTGGCAGCAATAAAATATGATACTTCGATTTGTACGTGGTTAACAAAATATACATTTCTCACAAGTAACGCGGTGCGGTGTCTATAAAATTGAGATGTATCATTCTCCATATTTTTGTAATAAATTATATTAATTTATGACGGAGACAAGTGTCGTATATTTTGCGTTTAAGAATGATTTAATCTGTTTAGATAATATTGGAATGTCGCGAGGTGAATCTGTTAGTGTTTGGGTGTAGGTCTGTATCGCGTGCAGCGTGTACGGACGTCGGTGATGGATGAGTGCAGCGGGCAGGAGTGTCGCGCGCCTGTCGCAACACAATGCGACCATGTCCGCTAGATTGATTAGCTCTGTAGCCAGGCCTGCGCGAGCTGCAGACACGCGGCTACAACGCCTACAACGCGGCGTTTAAACGCTGCGTGACTTCGCGTGCTTTCACAGTTTCTGGTAAATATTTTATCAATAATACCCGTAAATTTTACCATAAAGCTTGCCTTTTAACATCGGTGTTACATTAACCGTGAATGTTATATTATTTAAAATTGAATGCTCAAAATTCCTACTTCAGTAAATGTATCTTTATAAAGTAAATAATGTATTTTCCTATTTGAAATCCGATCAACAATTTAGAAGTTCCTTTTAACAATGTAACCAAATTTATAGGTTACCACCACAACAAAATACGTAAAATAACATTACAGAGAAGTTTAGTCCGTGTTCGCTGGCCGCGTTTAGAACGTGCTGTTTATGGGTGTCACGTCAATCGCTGTCGAGCGACTCCAATTAAAACGTAGCACCACATCAAACCAGTTCAGCTTTCTGGAGCTCCTGATGTACGCGATGCGGCGGCACAGTGCGCGCTAATCGCATGCATTCATTTAAATCTATTTAGGTAAACAGCCGTGACACGACGAGCTGAGGGAATTCTCTCCGAGTAATGACTTACTAAAACGGTGTCTTAACTACCAATGTTATCCTCAGTTATTCGCGTTACTCTTATCCAGATAGTGCAATAATTATTGATAGTATCGAATGGCTATGTGGGGTAATTTAATGTAACACGTATTGTAATAATCTGGCCGTGTTGGATTGCGGTGCGTATAAATTATGGAGTTCACTCGGCGATATTGTGTTTCATGTCCGGCGGTTTAGACACGGGCCGGGTATATCTGCGTGAAAAGGGCGAAATATTGCAGAAATTTCAAAGGCGACAGGACAGCGTTCGATTCGTCGCGGTGTAGGATTTCATTGCGCTATATCGACCTCGAGCACCGACTCACGTGCTCGCGACAAGCGAGCACCGCCGCGACGTTTATTGTACGCAATGTTTTTGTGTAAATCGTGCTTATTAAAATTAGACCCCCTTCACATCGGTCGTTTTATACGACCGCGTGTTTAATTTACAACTCTATTATAAGTGGATTCCAGATTATTACCTACTCCATCCGCGTCGTTAGAATTTAACTGCCCGCTGTTAAACTAAAGAATTTCTACCATTTTATATTGTTTATCTACATTATCGTTGAATTTTGCTTATTTTCCAATTATAACTAATTGCAGAAGTGCATAGATGTTTATAACGTCGGGAGCAAAAGGTAGCGTATGTCTTTAGTATCGGTAGGCAAATATCGGATCGGGAGATGGTATCCGTACTATTGTTAATCCGGTAATTTGAATTTATTGCACCATGAATAAATGGTCCGGTGGTTGGAGCGAGGCTATCGCGCAACACATCGACACAGCGCGGCGAGGCTGCTACCGCCGCTGCGCCCGCCACTGCGACACACACCTGCATTCAATCTGACACGCCAATACACCTGAATAACGGATTGCGGACCTTGTTTACCCCTTGCTCTCCTAGTGACTACATGACCCGTACTAGAACTAGTACTAGAAATTTTGGCAGTTTTGATTACAAACATAGATTTGATAGTTGTTGATCTCTTCCAACGTCTCGTAATTGTTTTACGCTGGTAAAGAAATATCGATCCAATTTAAAACTGAATAAGGGTCGATGATAATAGAGCGTCATGTGAGTCAGCGGTGGTTGTGTGCAGAGAACTAATCTTGCTTATTCCTTGTTTGAGATGTGATTGTTTCTCCTTAATAGGCGAGCCGGTCTAATCGGTACATCCTCGATGCTGGGCTGCTGGCCGTGTCCGAGTGCCTGCGTTAATTAGACTCCGATTGCATTCTACTGAGCCGAACACATGCTGGTTTTAGAGGTCACTTCTTGTTCTACAGATAATACGCAGATACCGCAATATTTCAATCGCGTAACTGCCGATACATACACAACGGTATTAAGTCTCGACCGGCGACCTGCCCGATGAGGTGTGGACCGGCAATCAGGAATCATTATTTACGGACAGCTATTATCACCTCATGGCTTTTCTGGTTTATTATCGGCATTGCTCGTTATGTTGTCCTGCGACGGATAAATTATGCTATTAAGTTAGCAGATTGACAAAGTTATTTATGACATTAAGTGAGAGCGGGCTGAGTGGTGACCGCTAGTGCCGTCGTCGGGGGCGCTACTACTGGTCCCTCACTCGCTTCGTATTCACTCGGGTAATCCTTGATGCATTTAACTTTTCTAGTGAAATGAGGATTAAGTTTTGGAAAGTGAAACTCGTGTGAGGTTGAGCATTCGTAGTATCGCCCCAGACGGGTTTTGCGTTCACAGATAACTTGCAAGCGTTCTGTTGCGATAGTTGTCGCACAATGTACGATTCGCGTCATTGATATAGCATTATACTGAAATTAAATGTCTAATCTTTTAAACTGTTACCTGTGAGAGTAGACACGTCTGACTGGTGATACAGAAAAATAAATATAACAGGTGTTAGGCAGGTATTCGCGCCAATACAAGAAGGACTTAGTTAAATAGTCATTTTCTATTTAATTTATTGGTACCGATTAATTCAAAATGAACACTGATATTCTAATATTGACACAATAACAACGTGATTTCAAATGAAAATACCTAATTTATTTTTATTGTGTTTATAATGTGGTAAAATCGCGTACATCGAGCGACTGGAACAGTTTGCGGGATGCAGTCTTTCCGTCCGATTATAATTTAGGTGTCTTCAAGGCTAGAGTCATTGGCTCTTAATAAACTAGTGCGCCTCACCATCACGATTGCATCACTGCTTACCATCAGGTGGAATCGCAGTCAAGCACTAGTTTATAGCATATATATATATATAATGCTACAAATGCGATATCAAATGTTAAAATATGGCGATACACGGTTTACGGTTTATATGTCGTTTATACTATTTGATTTGGTGAACATATTATGTTACTTATTTCTTAGGAATCATTGATGTAGGGTCCATATGCTCCCAGCCGGGAAATACGGAGTAATGTGAGAACACACTAATAAGAAATAACATCAGGTAGACCATGTGAACGAACATTCAATACTTATGACGACATTAAAGGAAAATATCACTAAAACAACTTTTACCGCTAGTCTCATTTGCATAAGTGTATTCTGATCGTTATTTTACTGGTCGTAAGTCTAGTAGTTCATTTTCTAGTGTTTAGCCTTTTGCCTATATTAGCAGATTACAATACTATACAATATTACAACAACTTGTTCATGTTGGAGAACACGGAATTAATTCTTCTTTAGGTTTATACAGTAGTTGCAGAAATGTATCAAAATACATCTTTTGAAGTTTTTTTTTCTTGTTTATAGGGTTACGCTTGACCGCTATTTCACCTAATGGAAAGCAGTCGACGTTGGAGCGCGCTTACCTAGAAGTAACCAACCTATTCACTCTTGACTTAAAGACACCCAGATTGTAGCTATCAGGAAAAACAGACTCCGGCAAGGAATTCCACTCCTTGGCTGTACGCACAATGATTGTGTTTCCAAAACGTTTAGTACGTATATGTGGGATGTTCACCATGTACCGGTGGCGCAGCACCGTACGTCTGGTGGTTCGTTGATGGAACAGTTTAGGCGGAATTAAATTATGCGATTTCGACGCACACTCAACGAAATACAACTGGTAGAAAATCGACAGGCAACAACTCGGCGTCGTAATACACAACACAGGTCCAATGCAGGTTAGAGGATGTCACGTTTTCGGATTTTGATTCTTGAACAGAAATAAGATTTTTTAATTACATCAAGAAAGTGAAAACAAATAATTCTAGGTCTGATTTCTGGGGAAATGTTAAATCAGTATGTGATATGAATATTTATTCTAGTTAATATGAAAAAAAATCCTGAAAGTATTTACTAAAACTAACTAAAAAAGCTACATGGTTTTCATAAAATAATACAGCTCAAATCATCCCAAAACACACAAAGGATTTAAAAGCGTTAGATATTTTTCGTGGCAGGATTATAAATTTTCAGTAAGTATAATAAGCTTATATTTTTTTTAGGATTTTGGTCGTAGGTATATGATTGATGTATTTAAAGTGTTTTGGGCTTTAGTTCCAAATTCATAGGAGATTAAAAAAATAGCTCGCATAAAAATTATCGTTAAAGTTAAAATATTAATTAAGATTTTTGGTTTTTAAGTGTTAAATAAGTGGTAGAACAAAATATAGACACGAACTTCGTAATGAAAATAAAGAAATCAAGGAAAATAAAGAAAATAAGGAAGATAAAGAATATAAGGAAAATTATCTTTAAAATATTTGTCCTACGCCATTTTGCCAGTGCCGAATATAAGCGATTACAACAACCGCGTGCAGTAGTATGGATACACAGGATCTTAAAATATGGCCTTGTGAAGGCGATCTGGTTCAGGTTGTCCAAACTCAAGTGATAGGGGAACATTTGTTGCAGAAAAGATAGGCGAAGGTTTCTGGAGTGTTGAACACATACCTGCAGATGCAGCGTTGAAAGGGCTCCCACAAGATAGACCAATGAGCTGGTGAGGGTCGCGGGAATCGACGGAAGCGAGACGCACAGGACGGGTCGTTATGGAGTTTCTGGCGGTTCTTGGGGGAGGCCTGTTTCCAACATTGGCTGTCTTTCGGCTGAAATGGCTCCATCTGTCTTTCTCGCTTGAGCGCCTGACATTTTAACCTATCATGGTAAGTCCTCTGGATGGAAGAACAATGTTTGTTTATGACGATCATCACAAATACTCCTGGAATTCCCCAAAGTCAATAATAACCAGGTTGTCTTGGCTAATAACTCTAATTGGCTTACGTCACCGCGATGGACCCAACAATTACCACCCCGGTGTGCAAAAGTTTCGTAAGCTACGATTTAAAATATTTGTTAAAATAACACGAGGTTTTCAAGAGTTTTAATCATGTCCAGAAAATTATTAGTATTTAATAGTAAATAATATATACTCGTAGAGGAAAAAAATGATATTCTATGTTATCAAAATTATCTTCCAGTATCACCGTGTGATCGGTGCCAACCTGACGGACAGGTTCACCATCTTTCCTGATGTAGATGGTTAACCTACCCCATATTGAGGATAGTTTCCTAATCCATGTCCCGCCGAGAAATCAGGCATCTATTGCACATCAATTTTGGTGGCACCGTGCACTCACATGTAATTTTACAAAGACATGCGGTTCTATCTGCTTACTGGTAGGTAGAGAGTTTCTTGAAAGATAAATAAAATAGCATGCCATTCATCCCCGAAGCTAGAGTATCTGCGACCCAACCCAGGCGCCTTTGCCATATGTTAACTCCTTTACATTAACTTTAATTATGACAATTGCCTAAAGTTTGTCCATAAGATATTCAAGTAAATCACCTTTGTATTTATTAGTGTAAATATTTAGTTTAGTTTATATTTAAGTTTTTTTTATATTGTATTATTAGCACATAAGTTGAATTTGGAATTCTAATATATATTTTTTTCAAGTAAATCATCCAGTTCAATTATAACAATAATCACAATGATTGAATTTACTATATGTGCCTGTTACCTAACTATTTTTGTGAAATCATGAAATAAATAAAGATTATTATTATTATTCAAACTACGGCGCCCCGCTAGAGTTGCACCCGCGACCGAGTGTCATACCCGTCATACCGTAATACACACGTCAAGCGATTGATATCGATACAGCCACCATCAGATCGCATGCCATGTCACTCTATAAAACATAAATTAATTGCCAAGTGGAATGTAATTTGTAGTGTGCTCCGTAACGAGCCTTGATTGAGATGTGAACGCCGATCTGGGACTAATAAGCACTCAATATCTTAGTGACATTTCCTTTGGAATTGCAGTGACATTTTTATTTATGTAGTACTGGCTTTGTAGCTAATGAGGTGACGTGATCATACTGTGATATAATTTACGTCTTTAATTATGATGTAATTGCTACTGGTTCTTGAATGCCTGCTACTTACAGTTTTTATATATACATTTTATCTGTTGGCCTGTCTGTGCGTGCATTAATGTTGTTGTGCTGGTTTATTATGATCGGTTGTCATCGAACTATCTATGTCGGTGTTGTTTGACGTTTCGTATGTGACTATCAGTTTTTTGTGCAAATCTAACCGGTCAAGAGAATCCAGTCTGACTTACCCTGATCTAAATATATGATTCCCTTTCATTTCTGGTCTTACTTTTTCTGTTGCATGTTTTTATCGTAATCGCTTCTCACCTGGCTTCAGATACATATACTTTTAAAAAGTTCACTTATTGCTACAAGATTATTATTTACCCAATTTTTTTCTCTATAGCTGTGTCAAATGAAATAGCTGTTATTGAATACATTTTATTCGTAATTGAGATACCTACTGTGAATAATTGTTTGATTACTTATTATTGCTAGACACGGATGAAATTGTTAGAATAACTTATCTATATAAATGCGTTTACTGAGAAAATGGCCTCCCGGAGCTGAATCAGTGGAAAAAATTAAAATATTCGTGATTAATCTTTGAGCAGAAATCGAAATGTTTTTAGAAAAAACCATGTTTGATGTTATTTGTTTTAGTGAACATTGGTTGAAGGATTACCAAATGCTGCTGAGTTATGATAATTACGATGTGGGAAGTTGTTTTAACCGTAAATCCATGCTGCGTGGTGGTTCCCTAATGTTAATAAAAAAGGGTTTGAAATTTAAACAACGTCATGACATAGTTGGCATGTCTGTTGAACATTGCATTGAACTGTCCTGTGTTGAGCTAGATGAGCATGTTATAGTGTGCGTGTACAGGCCTCCGAACCCTCAAAACTTTGGTCTGTTTGAATCGACAATGGAAGATGTACTATCAAAATTTGCGGGCTGTAACAAGTCTATAGTTATTTGCGGAGATTTTAATATTAATATTTTGGAAAATAATTCAAATAGCAGTAGATTTTTAAACCTGTTTAAATCGTTTAATTTATCTAATGTTTTTACTGAACCAACCAGAGTAACTCCAACCTCTGCAACTTGTATTGACAACATTTTCTGCAATTGTGATTATTTAGATAAAGCAATAGTAAATTATCTTCCATCTGATCATAGTGGACAAACTGTATTTTTTAACTATAAAGCAGCCTTGGAAAAAACCCAAATTCAATTTAGGCCAATTACACTTGGAAAATTAACAAAATTTAATAGTAACTTACAGAATAGGTTAGATGTTCTGGGCCATAATATTGAGGATGCTAATAAATTTTATGATAAATTCTTTTCAATAGTACTGAATGAATTTAATACATGTTTTGAAAAGAAGTCGAAAAATATCTTCCCCAAGTTTGTATTTAGTGATTGGGCGACTACAGGTATAAGGATAAGTAGGGAAAGACTATATGAACTCTATGGCCTTAAGCCTTTATTCAACACAGAAACCTTTAATAAATATGTGAATAAATATTCTAAACTTTTTAGAAATATTTGCAAGGTAGCGAAGGCCCTGTATATTAGCAAAAAAATCAAATCGGCTGACAATAAAATAAAGACCGTTTGGAAAATTATTAATAGTGAAACTGGTAGGAATAAAGTACGCAACACAGATTATTTATTGCAGACCTCACATGGTCCTATTAACTCTGATAAAGAAGTAGCTCAAGAATTTGTTAATTTTTTTACCAATATACCCCATAAGATAACGGAAACTTTGAATTCCTCGCCCAAGGCCTCAATTGCTTTATTGAAAGAAAACGTGCCAGGCTGTCCTATTAAATTTGAATTCAAGCATATAAACCCTATGACTGTTATAAAGGTATTCCGGCAAATTAAAATTAAATTAACAGAAGATCTATGGGGACTGTCTGTTAAAGTGTGTGCCTCTATAATTGAGACCGTAGCACCATACCTGGCCCTAATTTTTAATTTGTGTGTGGACCAAGGAATTTTTCCAGACGTAATGAAATTCAGTAAAGTTATACCTCTTTTCAAATCCGGCGACCATAACGACACAAATAATTATAGACCTATATCCGTTTTGCCAGTTTTTAGTAAAGTATTTGAAAAAGTTATGCTAGATCAGATGCTTATTCATTTTAACACCAATAAAATCTTACACAATCAGCAGTACGGTTTCACCAAAGGACGTTGTACGACTGACGCTGGTGTGACCTTATTAAAACACATATTTGCTGCGTGGGAAGAATCCCAAGATGCGATAGGAATTTTTTGTGACCTCTCAAAGGCTTTTGATTGTGTTAATCACGAAACCTTGCTTTTAAAGCTTGATCATTACGGATTGAGTAAACTTGCACTGAGCTTGGTGAATTCTTATCTGAATGACAGGCAGCAGCAAGTTCAAATAAATGGTGTCAATTCGCCTGGTTTAAAAGTCAAAATGGGTGTACCACAAGGCTCAATATTGGGTCCTTTTCTCTTTTTAGTATATATAAATGATTTACCCTATTTATTAAAGAACCACCCACATATAGTATTGTTTGCTGACGATACATCTTTAATTTTTAAGATCGATAGAAGCTCCACAAATCTTAATTACGTAAATAGTGCTTTACAACAGGTCCAAAACTGGTTCACTATTAATGGTTTAGTATTAAATGGAAAAAAAACGAAATGTATCAGATTTGCCTTACCGAATGTTAAAAGTAACGACTTAGAGATAGTATTGAACGAAGAGAAACTTGAATTCGTCAAAAACACAGTTTTTCTAGGAATCGCGCTCGACTCGAGGCTTCAATGGGGTCCTCATTTAACGTCTCTGGCAGGACGGCTTAGTTCAGCAGCATATGCTGTTAGAAAAATCCGTCAATTTACTGATGTAGATACCGCGAGACTAGTCTATTTTAGCTACTTTCACAGTATCATGTCTTACGGTATCTTGCTATGGGGACGTGCTGCAGACATAGAGTCTATTTTTATTCTTCAGAAAAGAGCAGTTAGAGCCATCTATAATCTTCGCAGGCGCGATTCTCTGAGGGAACTATTTAAGGATATAAATATCTTGACGGTACCTTGTCAATACATCTATGAAAATATCATGTATGTTCGGAAAAATATTCATCTTTTTGCTAAGATAAGTGACAGGCACAATTTTAATACCAGAAATAGGGACAAATTAGATCAACCTCGGTTCAGATTGGCCAAAGTACGTAGTTCGTTTATGGGGTGCTGTATTAAATTTTATAATAAATTACCAAGTGAGATTATTCAATTGAATGAATCCAAATTTAAAACTTGTATTAAACGCACGCTATGTAGACAAGCATATTATAAACTGGAAGATTACATTCTTGATAATAATGCTTGGTTAAATGCCGTTTCTGCTCCACAGCCACAGTCTACTTTTGCCTTCTAATTTGTTTTTTATTGTTAACATATTTATTGAAAGGATGGAAGTTGTTGCCCTTTTTATATTGGCTTTTCGTAATAGTTTTATATTTTATTTGTTAAATTGAAGCTCATGACCATCTACAATTATTATATTTTTTTGATTTGGATACAATAGCATTGTATAATGTAGAAGCACTTTGTAAATTTTGTAAATGTGAAGTACCATGGAGCATTTTTCGCTAGGTTGCAAATTATTTGACATTCGAGCATGGCAGCTGAGAGTTTGTCATGCTCTCTCAAATGTCTCGCTGATGGTGGCGCGTGTGTTGGGTCATTCTGTTCCCTCTAAAATGGTTGAGCGGAGTGGGGCTGATGCATGCGTCATGCTCGTGAACGGGTGCCGTCAGTTGAGACCGGTCATCTCTTGGCTGCTAGGCGCTTATTTGAAATTTTTTTATTATTATTATTATTATTTTACTTTTTGTTAAATACCGCTACATCGTGCTCGCATATTAGAATCAACATTTTGTAACCAAGTAATATGTAAATATAAATTTTGATTTAAAAGAGTGCCCATGGAGTTTCTTGCACGTTCTTCTCCATAGGAGTCTACGCCTTGGAACGTGCAAACTAGCTTCAATTTTGACATTTCAAAAGTGCCTGTAAATGGTCTATTTGAAATAAATGAGTTTGACTTTTGACTTTTAGCATTTAGACGATCCATCTAAAATCATCAGTTTTTTATACTGATGTGTATTTAAAAGATGGCCTCAGAAGGATTTTTAAGGGAAAATTTTTTAGAAGGCTTTTTAGACTTTTCTGTGGTAGGAAGTTAAGTTTTTATTGTGCACTAGTGTATTCACAAGCTTATTCGAAAAAGCCTCTATTGCTGTGAGGTTTGCTTTTAGAACACCCATTTCAGGGCCATGCTCATAGAGATTATTAGATTTTGTTAATCTCTGGGGGTGATCGGCGGCGGCGATCTCTCGCGCCGCGCCTTTGTACAGGCCATGGTTCGAAGCGAGGAGGGGTGGCAGGCGGTCGCCTTCTTCTGCGAAACAGTAATGCTAACAAAGAAAGAGGTCGACCGCATCAGCAAAGGCAATGGCGCTCACGCCGATTTTTGATCACGAAGGCGCGTACTTGCGAACGGCGTGCAATGGGTAGCTTCCATCCAATCGTCCGGTATCCATACGGACCAAGACCAGTCGTCGACGCCGCGCACTGTTCCCGTGCGCTTCGAGGAGTTGTCAGCAATCGTAGGGACCCTGCAGAAGTGTCGTAGCCAATTAGAGCCAAGGGTTGGTGTCTGAAAAGAAGGCTCTGGCCCTAGTATGCATGGCAATGTTGGAATGGGGTAGTTTGTTTAGTCAGTAAGAGTCTGACACTGTTTCCCGCTCCACCCAAAGGCGGGATTCGTCATTGGATGATTTTACCTACCACAAAAAAACCCCACCCAATCATCGGCCGCCCAATTACGTATGGATGTCATTGATGTCTAATTTTCGGAGTAAACTAATTTTACTCATACTACGATCAAACGATGTCAATCGCAGTTACGATATACATTTGTATGTAGTTATTGCTTTCAACTCCGACCTGCCAATCAGAAAAAGGTCGTAACATACAAGCAACGGCCTATTATATTAATGTATTACACTATAAGTGTCATTACAAGTATCGACACTAATAAATATTACGATACATTCCTAAACTTTATGTCGGATCAAAAATGTCGTTCTCAATAAATTATAAAATATATTATTAGGAATTAGAAAGCACCGCTATTAAGTGGCCCCGATGTAATAAGGTAGAGGACCAGGGACGCTCGTGTCTTGATAAGGTCAATCATAAACTGAGTATTGAGTTTCATATTGCCTAATTTGTGTGACAGCCATTATACTTGTTAAGGGCAAGTTCTTTGGGAAATTAAATTAATAAAAAAATATATATAATAGGCATACGTCATCATCAGTTTGTTTTTGGGGGTCAAAAATCGTCTAATGACATTTTCCGCCCTCGGGCGGAGTGGGAAATAGGTTCAGACTTTTACTGGCTAAAAACCTACACCGTTCCCTTTTAGCCCTTGATGCTGGGGCTGGACCCTGCTGGCCCCTACAGTTTGCTGACAACGGGAACAGGGAACAGTAACATCAACGACTTACGCTCGGTCCAGATGGTTACCGGACGGTCAGACAGCGAGCTATCCATGGCTCGCTGTCATGTCCCTAGACTTTTTCTAAGTTAGCTTGGTTTCTAGTTTAACCGGAAGTCTACACAATCTAAAAGTATGGCTGTTTACGGCGCATATTTTGTCGCAAAAAAGTGAAGGAACCTTAGATAGGAGAGTACTCGTTGACTTACAATAAAAAAAATGGCAAGGAGTAATTTACCATGTCGAATTGTCGATCTAAAAATCGTAAAAAGTTACATCACTACGTCACCAAATAATAACTATTTTTCGTTAGTTTTAAAACTTAAGTACCTACCGTTATTTTAGTTACAATATTTTGAGGTTTATATAAATTGAGCTGTGGATTTATAGCAGCCATTGTTGGTTACCAAATAATGAGAAAAAAAAAGAAAGATACAAAAGTTATCGACTTGTATTAGCAGACACATTTTTCTTGATATCTTTTTGATTATGTTCAATAAATATATTTATCAAACGTACATCCATAACGAACGACAGGCAAACAACATGTTAACCAGAGATTAAAATAATAAAGAACTAGTAGGCTGGTCGTTTATTCATACTGATAGGATTTTATTAATCAGCCCGAGATTCAAAGTACAATATTATTATGTGTTGAGAAATTACAACGTCGCGTTTGAAGCGTGTTCGCCTTAATCATTAATGTTTTGATACTTATTAAGTTAAGTATTGGTACATCACTAATGAAACAAGATACCGCCATGTCGCAGGCAAAGCCGGATGCTTTTCTGTTTTAAATACAACGTTATCTAGTTATACATAGTTGATGCGACCGATGGGCTTTTCTTAAAAAATAATCATTGTACGCACTAATATGAACAACTTTTAGTATGAGATGAACCTAAAAATAACGAAAAACAAACGCGCTGCTCCTTACATTTTGTCGAGTTATTTGAATATAAATCTGTGGAGTAGCGGGTTTTTTTTTCGTGATTTTTGGGTTGGTATTATAGCAAAAGTTGTTGCGTAAAAGTAGTTGGTGTGTACATTGATCATTTTTAAGGAAAGCCCATCCGTCGTATCCAATTTCTTATATAGTATAGAAGTGGTGGACAAGTTGCAATAGCCCCGACTTACGAGTTTGTAGGTCGAGGGTTAGGGTTACCCAGCTAGGCGCATTACTTTGTGTAATTTACATCATCACCACTGCTCTCAAAACGGTGAAGGAGGCATCATGAGGAAACCGGCAAGTACTGTAAACAAAAATTCGAAGACATGGACATCCACCAATTCGCGCCGGGTCCGTGTGGTGGATTATGGCCTATCCCCTCTCCTAGAGAGAGCAGGCCTGTGTCCCAGCTGTGGGAACATTAAAAGGCTGATGATGATATCTAGTTGTTAGTACACCAGGTTGAATGCCTTGAAAAGTAATTAATTTGTTGCAACAACTTACCTATTTATGCAACAAAAAAAAAAAAACCTAATATATCAGCTGTTAGTTAAAAAAAAATACTTAAGAATTCTTCATGGCTTCATACAATTTTTCTAAATCGTAGGTATTCGTGGTTTGGGTAGTACGCCTAGTGGTGTGTGTGTACGCTTAGTGACAGGAGTTACTGAAAATATGTGGATTCGAGATGATTTTCTATATGTTAAGTGTGCAGCTTATTCTACTGCTGGGAGATCATTCCAATGAGCCTACATGGACTTAAGATCGTCGAGGGAGACCGAATCCACATTCGGTTTACGGTCAATAAAAATACCACCACACCTAAGATCAAAAGAAAAGTTTTTTTTTTTATTGATATAAACTAGTGCTTGACTGCGAACCCACCTGATGGTAAGCAGTGATGCAATCGTTGATGGTGAGGCGCACGAGCCTGTTCACTTGTTAAAGAAAGATTTCTTACTTCAAAAACCAAACAAACATAACATGCTTTTCTAAAAAGTATAATCTTTCTAAAAAGAACACTCACGTTAGAAAAGCTAGCCACATACATTTCGTATTCGAAAAAAACGGAGTCAGTGTCCGTATTCTTTCCGTTTGGCAAAGATTAACTTCACCTACGCTGTCTAGAACTTTATTAGAATTGGAAGATACATCCAGCGGAGACCAGCCCACGGGTGCTTCATATAGAATCCAAATAATACTGTTCAGGAAAATGTGTTTATTTTATCTAGCCAACATTTTTCACCATAAATACGAGTATGTTCTACAACAGTTCGCGCATCCTTCAGAATACTGAAGATGCAAGGGCGTAGCTATCGACGTATCTGCCGGGTATACGGGGCGCCTGTGGGACTCGCTACTCCACTGTGAATATGGATGAAGATATGGTCGATTTTTAATTACATAAACCATTGAACTTTAAGTTTTACACTTAGTATGGTTTTTTTATGGTGGGAAATATCATCGAATGACGAATCCCGCTCTTGGGTGGAGCGGGAGACAGTGTCAGACTTCTACTGAGTAAACTACCAACCCCGTTCCTCCCTTGCCTTATTCTCAGAGCCCCGGTATATATATATATACGCTTTCGCACCAACCCTCGGCTCCAGGAGGCTTCGACCCTGAAGGGTCTCGTACTGTTTGCTGACAACTCCTTGAGGCGCGCGGGAACAGTGACCGCCGTCGACGACTTGGACTCGGTCTGGATAGTTACCAGACAATCGGACGGCGAGCTACCCATTGCTCACCGTCCGCGAGCCAGGGTCTACGGTGGGCGGATATCGGCGGGATCGCGGCGGCGACGGCTACGGCGAATGCGTCGTAATGCGGTCGGCCTCCTCCTTCACCTACAAGGCGACCGCTTGCCACTCCTCCTTGCTGCAGACCATGGCCTGCACCAAGGCCCGTCGCGATAGGTCGCCGCCGCCGATCACCCCCACGAGGGCACCGCGTTGCTCTTCCCAAGCGGGGCACACTTCTACCGTGTGCTCCACCGTGTCCTCCGGGCTGGCTACACAGTGGCGACACCCGGACGTCTCTTCCGCACGAATCCGGTGCAGGAACCTCCCGAACTTGCCACGTCCAGTGAGAACCTGCGTCATGCGGAAGGTAAGGACGCCGTGAGGTCTATCCAGCCACGCTTCAAAGAGGGGACCTACCGCCGAGATTATGGCGTGCCCAGTGACGGTACGATTGCCATCAGAAACATATACATATGTTTCCATCATCATGCTTGCTTAACTATCTTAATCGAGGTATCTTACACCCGTATTCACAAACGTTACTATGCGGTCTCACAGTGCTCGCGAGCGTACAGGGCAGGGTTTGTGAACTACGCAACACAAACGAACCAATCACAGAGCTCTATTTCAACGCTGTGCGTTTGCTTAGTCAAGGGTCGTTTGAGTATTGTTTGTGAATACGGGTGTAAGTATTGTCTTAAGCACTCGTGAAATTCTGGTCATTGAGGAGGTCCGTTCTACACCTTTTTTAGTTCACCACATGTTACTTTCTCAATGCATTTGCTGGAAATACTAAAATGGCTACATGACATGCTTATAATATTTAAGGAGTTCGTTCCATTCCTCTTGGATTTCAGTGTCAGGATTCTAGGAAAACAACCTGAAAGCATAACTTTTTAAACCAAAATAATAAAACTTTAAATTGATTTATAAAAGTCGAGTTTCTTAGGGAACAAAGAAAATTACAACCGAATTAAGTCTACCTAAGTTTTTAAGTGGTTTAAAAAATGATTTCCTATAATTATATAATTTCCTTTACTCGTCAATTACTGATTGCCAATTTTCTAAGGATCAGTCGTTACAAATCAACAGTTTCCCCAAGTGATATCAATTATTTATGCAAACAAACAAAATTCATTAAGTTTTTGATTGGTTTATAGTTCTTGTATTTCACAACTACAATATGTATTTTATTAGCATATTTCAGAATTACCATATCAATTTTGTAGTTGTAACCGAATGCCAAAATAAATCACTTTGGGAAGTATCGCGGGCTCGGCTTCGAGGCATCACTGGCCGTCGGGCGCGTTCTGTACATCTGATAAATATATGTAAATAATTATTAAATATTATCCAAACGGTAGATAGGGTCGTTTAGGCGTCCGTTACGTTATCTGCGTTATTTGTCGTTAACAGTTTTACCGGACAGCGAGTTATCTAGCTGAGTTATGGCACGGACGCGCGCCGGACAGATTCCTCATTTCTTCTCCAGTTTCAACAGTGCGTCCGTCAGCGCACAGATAAGTGACACCTGGCGCTGCTGACCATCCGCACTTAATGCTGCGATATCATCGCCGTGACGGGATAACTAATGTTCACCACTCCCAACTATGTTTATAATGTTTGTTTTCTGAAAAATCTCAGCTGTTCTTGCACGGTCCCGACTGAATCGTCTATTACATCAATCGGCATTAATCGTTTTCTCCGTAGTAGTACTCCGAATATTGTGTTCACGGAATATCCATCAACCTAGCTTTTGAGTTGAGTAATTTGATTTTGATTTAAACCATTAATAGTTTCGGTTCTCAAATTCCAGGTCGGCGATAATTTCGAGTACAAGACAACGCAATGGAATAATAATACATATCTTAACTGTCAATAAATTCGATTCAATTTGATTTTAATTCTCCTGAATGACGGAATAATTAAGTCACCTACTTTAGCCGGTTTCACGTTTTGTTTATTGCCGGCTTAAAATATTATCTTGATGTTAAACAATAAATCATAGCTGAGATAGAGATTCGAGCGTTGTGGTAGTTTTACGTAAGAAATCTATGCTATTTGTTATCGTTTAATGAAATAATAACGATATTTTTATTTACTGAAAACAACACTTAAAATTTGTCTGGTTTTGATAAATGTAAAAATAACTATGTTACGATATAGGTAAGTTAACTTGCTTGTAAAGTGGCAGTTAGCGGGCGCCGCCGTCGTCTCAAACGGATATTTTCTTTTTGCCGGACTGGTTTACCGGCTGAATATGATTTACGTGAATTATGATGGCAGACATAACGGTCAGCATGTCCATCTTCTAGCAAAATAAAACACTAGGCCCATCTTTGTAAATTACGTATATTTTTACGACGCTCTACATCACGGCATTGAAAGCCTTACATTAAGTGTACGTATCTATCGGACAACGATAAATAATATGAAATAAATAGCGATTTAAACAGAGCACGATACTAGTTTAGTTCAATTTGCAACAGCAGTCAATATTCTTAGTGGGGTGTTATTAGCCACTTGCTGGTATAGCCCGCGGCTGCGCCTGATCTGATTCCAATTCTTTTATGAATAGAAACAGTAATTGCATCAGCCGGGTGCCGCGGAGCTGCCACTTTGCACCAGCTCTTACAAAATAACCGATTCAGAGCTAGATGGCTATCTGCACTAAGTGTAAAGACCGCATTTTACGCCAGCTCTGAGCTATCAGTCATCTACACGAATAACTTGATAGGTTATAAATTACTTGTCAAACCGCGACGTCGCGGCCCGCGCTGCCGACCGCAGCTCTACAAAGTTATCGCGTCTATAACGTCTCCGATATGGCACTCTGAGTGCAACAAATGAAGCAGTTGCATTAAAACTTGTCCGGTGAATATCTGAGCGTAATTAATAGTGAGAGATAAGTCGCAGAGAGCGCCTGCGATGCCTCCGCACGGCCGCACGTAATCGAGGTTGTCGGGAGCACCGCCATGCGTGGCCCGCGCCACCGGCGGCCGGCCCCGGCCCTGTATTAATAACAGTCAGCCGATATCTGAGGTGGCCGCACCAAATGGGAAATTAAAAGGCTTTCATGGGATCCACTCATTAGACTGATTTGTATTGGTGAAGTTAGCGGCGCCGCACAAGAAGTTATTAATGAGCATTGTAATCGCTTGTCCCCGACATGAGAATCGTTTGTGTGCTCATTTATCGAGTTACCTCCCTGTTCAGTTTGACAACTTGTGGTTATATTAAATTAGTTCGGCTTGCGGTGATTGAGCGTAGGCAGGCGCAATTTGTTGTTCGTAGGTAACGAGTGCCGTGGTTGCCAGTGATTGTATCGTGGATTGTGCATGCAAGCGTATCAGTGCAGGCTAATTTGTCAATTAGAGAGTCAGAAGTCGCGCAGGGTCGCGGGGCAGTGCTAAAGCGCGTAATAGCGCAATTTGTGCCATCATTGTTCTAAAGTAGCGTCGGCCGTTTATCAGTGAAGCAGACGGGAGCAATTGATACAAACGAGCGCGTGTCACGTCTAAATATAATATTAGGAATCACGGCGCGAGCCAGGATATATTAATTTGGAGTGGTTGCTGCATGACGCCGCAGCCAGTAGCCACGCGGGACTCACTCCGCGACACACTCTACTCTTATTGTCCACTTACATTTCCTCATTATGTAACCACATTCCTTCAGACAATTGTCTACTTCTGTTAATGTGCTTCATGGTACTTATCATATCTGAACATGAATTGCTCTTCCAGATTTCTGTCGTTCATCATACCTACTAACCGAGTAAGGCCACTTCTACCATAGACTAACATTCATAAAGATAAATTCGATGTTATTACACCCTATTTATATAAAATATCATAATAAGTATCATACAAATTATTACAACGACCTTTTACAACTTTATCTTCAAAATATTTTCTCTTGCTCTCTCATAAATCAGACATCATTTTAAACCGTACAAATCATGAGGAGACACCGTAATTCAAGATATGGCAGAGTCTATAGTGGACGGGGACCCTTGCTCTTTGAATATAAGTTTAAATGACGATTTATGAATGAGGTCAGTGCGGTGGCCGGTGAGTGAGGTCGACTAACTCGGTGTATCAATCGGCGTGGCGCGGCTCGGGGCGAGCGGCCACGCGCGCCGGCACGCGCCCGCTTGCCTTCTAACACCACTTAAACAACGGCCGAGATACACTCCAGCACTTCCTCATTCATGTGTGCTAGTGCTAACGCATCGAACACAACATCAATACAGACTATACATGCACACTAACTATCCCACAAAAAAATTAGCATTCGCGAAATGTTACGAAGCTGTTGGTATTGTACTTTCCTTTGTGGGGTCAATCCACGTTTAAGATATGAGCCGAGTCAATTTACTGCAATTAATTTTATGATTTAACGACAAAATAAATTGATTCCACGTCACGTTTAGTTCCTGACTGAATGAGATTTATCATAGAATGTTTCGTAATTAACGTAGATAAAACGCTTGCAGCAAAGAGACACCTCAAAACAACATTGATCATTGCTAATACCATTCAACAATAAATCAGAAAACCAGGTTCAACACCTTGTAATAACAACTTGTTCCCAGTTCACGCTTTTGTGCACTCCGCCTGGTTATATATTATACGTTATTTAGAATGCTAGCTATATTTCACACTGGCCAGTTCGTTCTGGAATCCGTATTGAGGTCATTCTTATCTTATTACCGGACTATGAGTCTTTGCTCTGTGACTCTACTTTTGCATATCTTTTAATCTCAAAGGTTAGAGTTAAATTGAGAATTGACTCCATAAATGCATGAATTGACATCGATACAAGCGTTTCACTTTAGTCAAACATTTTCGTGTATTCTAGTTTAATTGGCATGTTTTCCTGAGGCATGGGCGGTTCTGTTCGTGTAATAATGTAAATAAGTTGTAACAGTTAAATGAATTTTAATAATGTTTGTATCTAATGAATTCAAACCATTAACTTTTTTGAATGATCAGACAAATATTCGGTCAGTGTAGACGCGGAGCGCTTAGTTCATACTGTTCATAGCTCACATAACTTCATTACGAACTCAATTGAATAAACTGTGATAGGAACGCCGCGCCGAGGCGCTCTGCAAGTTGATTGCTCAAATTTCCTCTTCAACTATCACAAAGATATGGTGAATTTCTAATTGGATAAACGTGTCGTTTCCTATTTAAAGGCGACGGCTGGCTTGGCGTTACCACTTAAGGGTGACCCGTGTGGTTTGGGCAAGGACCCCTGCGGGTCAGCGGCGCGGGAGCGTCGCGGGCGGCGGGGCGGGTCCGCGGCGGCCGGCCGGCGCACGGCACGCGCGCCGTCATCCCGTGTAATGGCTGCCGCTCCGTCTCCTCGTCTGCTCGCCGCTCGTACGCACGCTCAATGACCGTCTAATGAATTATGATTTTACTTTAAAATGCTTCCTGGGTGATTTTCGAGTTTAACCGGAGCTAATCTTATTGTGATTTATAACAGCAAAATCAGAGCGGATATCATTATCTCACTGGATAATGATAAACAATGACAGATTGATTCTCTACCATTAACATAGATAGCGAAATCTAGTTTATTGTGCTCGGATATATCATTATTCGATGGCAGCGAATGGCAGGACGTCCTATCGATAAATAATAAAGTTTCTCTCGCATTGACGTTGCACTGGCTCGTTAACTGTCGTATGTTACAGTAAGCGTAGTACATACTATATGGTTGCTTCTTTATGTTTTCAGCAAGAATTTTAATAGTCGGGTTGACGTCAGCTACAAACACTGTACAATCGTATGGAAATAGAAAAGAGGAACATGAGAAAAAACACTGTTTACTCATGATTCGTCGTACATTTGCGAATGGACTGAAATCGCTCATTGTTATGAAACGGGATAGTTAAAAATAAAAAACTGACGAAAAGAAACGCGTAGGCAAATGTAACCTAAATAAACAAAACACATCAATCATGGACCGAATACTAAACGATGAGTAAATTGTTCCGTCAAAAAAATAGTTTTTTTATATATTTTCGTCATCTTTCTAAACGTAGGTAATTATAGACGTATTCGTCACTAACAGGGCCGTTTTATCCATAAGGCAATGTAGGCAACTGCCTAGAGGCCCCGCCAGGTTTAGGGGCCCCGCGCTTCATGAAAAAAATAGTGCATGTTTCATAAACAGTAAAAAGAATAATTTGAAATTTCGATGACATGACATTTAACTAGCCATTTGCCAAACTATATACATACCTATATATTAAAAAAAGCGTAATTATGAATAAAGTTTTAGACACAAAGTATATAAAGTTAGTAGGGTAGGGGGGCCCCGAGACGTGCATTGCCTAGGGGCCCCGACGTGCATAAACCGGCCCTGGTCACTAATTTTTAGTAAATACTTCAGTGTTAATTTAAGATCAATGTGTAAGCTTATTTCAGACTAACTGTCAGGGAAAACATACGAAAGAATAATGGATAGTCGAAACGCCATGACCCAAGCATGGGATCCGAGTGCGCGTCTCCTTTTCAAGGAAATTTCACGTCGACTAATAGGATCATTTCAACAAGTTTTTAGATTTTTTTTTCATTGCTAGTTTTTATAGGGCGGTATCAGTACCTATATACCTATCTACATCTACACTAATATAATAAAGAGGGAAAGTTTGTTTTTTTGTTTGTAGGAGGTAATCTCTGGAACTACTGGTCCGATTGGAAAAATTTTAGCAACAATAGAAAGCTGCTTTACTCCTGAGTGACATAGGCTATATTTTATGTACGCGGGCGAAGCCGCTGGCAAAAGCTAGTAGTATATATTTAGAACTCGTCAGGTCGAATTACACGAGTCCAAACTCGATAAGCTTGTGTCGTTTCATTATAGGTTGACTGATAGCAAATGCGTAAGGCATTAAGTCCGCCTTTGTACAATGTAATGTGCAATAAAAAAATATAAATAAATGCAGAGTTCTTATTGCCACCTTCCGGTTCCATCATCAGATCAACTGCATGACATAATAATTTTGTATTATCATGCATGAAAAATTTCAGCTTAATCGGTGATCGGGAATTTAATTTTTAAAATTTAAGTCACAAGAATTGATCACAAAATCGGGACAGGTCGTAGGGACTCTGTAAAAGGGTTGAAGCCTACTGGGGCTCAAGGTCTCTTTCTGAAAGGAAGGCTCGGCCCCAGTGCGAAGGGCAAAGAAGGAATGGGATGGGGTGTTTAGTCAGTAAGAGTTTGACATTGTTTCTTGCTCCGCCCAAGAGCGGGATTCGTCATTGGATGATTTTTGCCCACCATAAAAAAAATAAACATCGGGCCAGGTGAAACTAAACAAAAGCTCGTAACAAGTTTTGAATGAAAATATTTTATTCATAAGAAGCTTATATAGCTCGGTATATAACTTTATAATGAATACTCATCAAATCCTTTCCGAAAAGTACAAACACGAACTAGGGTTATCTTATTGTATTACCTAGTTTCTGTGGCCGTTTTCCAGATCCATCATCAGACTTTAGTTACCATCTAGCACCAAAATTCTCGTCAAGACCAATCACACGAGCCCAAACTCGATGTGGTTGTGTCGGTCAACTACCGAATTCCTATGGCCACCTACTATTTCCATGATCTAATCAGCTCCATGTCTTCATAATATTGCATTGTCACGCAATTTACATATGTATGCAAAATTTCAGCTTAGTAATTTAATATGCAAGATTTAATCACAAACATCGGATAGGTGAAATGAAACTGATATACAGGTTGTAAAAAGCTTGTAAAAACAAAACGAATTTTCACGCAGTTTCAGTAATAGACAGTAATATTCATGAAAAAGGTTTATTAGCTTATTATAATAAATGTAAATATAAATTATTATTATTTAATAAATATATGTGAAGGTGACTAGTTTTGCTATAAATTGCACGTGCTATTTGTGTATCCCTTTCTTATTAAAGTAATCTGAGATTGGCCGTGCTTTACGTTACGTCGTTCATTTTAGATAAAATTATTAATTTACAGAAAGGAGTTATGTTGTTTCTCTTCTTCATCGTCATACAAAGAAAGTCATATCATCATAGAAAGTAAGTTTTAATTAAATATAGCTTATGCAAAGTATGTTATAGAAATAATTCTAGATCAACAACTCCCGATTTCTAATTTAAGCATTTGAAGTTGAGGTTGCCTCACTCAGGATTTTTTGTAAAAAACCTGTCAAAATTTGGCTATAAGGTTGAATTTTACACGTTTTTAACTCAAAATACTCCATTCTCCCTTCTATCCATTCAGAAAGTGGCCCTAACTATACTACGGTAAGTCAGTACGAGCCTCTCAAAAGTCAGTAGGCAGTGATATTCGAATTTCTTTTCTTATTTTATGGAAACGTAAAAGTGTGTAGTGAGCTGGCGTGTCGTAAATCACGCGTCGATGGACGACCGATAGCGCTTCCGTGCGGGGCGCGCGTGCGCAGCTCACACACACACACACACACAACAAATACAAGCACGCACATACACTCATCCAACGTCACTCATTTTTCTTTTGATTTTGAAGCCTTCGCGGAGAGCAAAAGTTGTAGAACAAGGTTTTTGATAGAGGAAAATTAATTTAGCAGGAAACAAGCTTATGTTATTTGTAGGTTAGTATGAACGCTAGTTTTGGGATGTTGGTAACACTTAGTATAGTGACAGATGCAATAGAATTTCTTTGACACCATAATATACTCGTAGTACTGGTAATTTTTAGTGTGCATAGGTATGAAAAATATTTCATACCACCAGTTCCCCACAGTTTTTACTGCGCCATTGGTTATTACTCGGCTCTTATTGGTCGCGGCATAGTGTTATAGAAAGAAAGAAATATATTTTATTTACGCGTAATTACACACATTTAGTTTGCGTAATTACGCGTAAATAAACTGCTAGTTAAAAAACATAAGGAAGATATGCGCCCCTTCCGCGCAAAACGGCCGAACGCTCAGCAGAGGGCTGCTTATATATTCTTCTGCGACAAATGAACTATCCATCACTAAAATATAATTAACTAGCTTCTGCCCGCGACTTCGTCTGCGGAAAATTTCTTTTAGTGATAGCTCGGTTAACATCCATGTTATATAAATAATTTATAGCCTATGTCACTCAGGAGTAAAGCAGCTTTCTATTGTTGCTAAATTTTTTCCAATCGAACCATTAGTTCCAGAGATTACCTCCTACAAACAAAAAAATAAAAAAACAAAAAAACAAACTTTACCTCTTTATTATATTAGTGTAGATAGTGTAGATTTTCAATTCGAACAAATAGAGAGGATGTTTGATGAAAATCAAACAACCTCTTTGGCTTTATTTTCCTATTATAGCGTTTAATGGTGGGAAAAATGCTTAAGTACTTAGTTGCATCGTTGCTCAACTTTTGTTTCCCATCAATACGAGACTTCACACACACAAGCACATCAAATCAAACGCATAATATCGAATGATTTTCCTTAAAATCAGGGTCCTATACAATTAATCAAACCAGCTTATCGCGCACAACACTATCATTAAAGCTAAATTGACTAAATCCGACATTTGATTAAGAGAACGTAACGGTGGGTCGGATAATTTCTCTTAATCATATGTTTATTTTGGTGTTCTGTACTAAATTGAATGCCGAGTTCAACTTTTTGAATTCGATTTGGGCTTTTGAGCTTTTTTTTTACAGGTGACTATATCACTAAAGAATTGAGGCGCTGTAATTGACTTGTCATATTTGACTATGAAAAGGGATGCGTCAAGGGTTCGCGTCTGAAAGGAAGGCTCTGGCCCTGGTATATATGGCAATGTAGGAATGGGGTTGGTTGTTTAGTCAGTAAGAGTCTGACACTGCTTACCGCTCCGCCCAAGGGCGGGATTCATCATTGGATGATTTTTAACTACCATAAAAAAAAAAAAAAACTATGAATAGGGATGGCGTAAGCCAGAAAAACTTAAAGACCATTCATCCTATTTTAACTATTTTTTTTTATTTTCAGAGAAAGCTTATTAAAAAAAAGTACGAATCAAAATTCGATCTCGATAACAACACGGAACAACAACAAATAACAACAACCCGTTCCCTCTACTAGAGAGTAAGTAAACTTGAGTCACAGCTATGAGCTTTTTTGTTCCAAAGTACTCTTAAAAGTAAAAAAAGGAAAAAAAGTTTTAAATATGGCTGGTACCTATACGATTTTTTTTCTCCAAAAATATACAACCAACTTCATCGTCAAAAACTGGTCAAGTGCGAGTCGGTATCGCGCACTGAGGATTTTATAAATGAGTTACGAAGATTTTTTCTGAATCGTTCAAGCTCGCTTCGATCGTTTCTGCATCCATTTTGTTTAGTTGCTTATTCACATAACTTTTGTAAAATGCGACAAAGTTAGTTTTATCCAGTTCTATCTCTGTATATGGGCATAAAATAATTATTTGGAGTGGAGGGCTGAAGACTTCATAACGCCGAAAAAATATTTGGTGCTCCCACATAGGGAGCAGTAAATACGAATCTTTATTGTGTGATAAGTGAGACTGATAAGTTTTTACATTTTGTACCTACATCTAAAGTGAGTCTTCCCAATATTCTCATATGTTGTCTTAAATTCGTTTCGATACTAAATCTTTCAACTGAAATTCCATATCTTTTACGTAATGCCACTTTGCGATAATATCCTGGCACGGAAATATGATGCAATGCAATCGTCTTTTCATGTAGCCATGATATATGACAAAACGATGGACTTAAAGCAAATGACAAAGCCGTCTTGGTAAATTGAAAATTTATTACATTACATTATACAATTCACGGGAATAGTAATCATATTCAAGTAAATTATTAACCAGCACCTAACATGGAGGCGTGAGAAGAAAGGTTTAGTAATAAGCCAATTTAAATGAATTTAGATATTAATACAAAACTAAATATATGGCATACGTCGGTCCCACGTCGTGAGCTATTAACTAACGCGATTCAATTCCCCCACAGTTAATATGCGCATAACTAAATAGATACTATTAAACCAATTTGTTTACAGCGATAAACCTTCTGTTTATATTTTCAAGCCTCCTTGAAATCCTTTGAACAACTTGGCACAACATTAATCAGTATTTTATCGTAGATGTTTATTGTTTATATGTTGTAAATTCAATTAAGAAAAACATAATTTATTAGTCATTGAACAATACTGTGTTTGGCAGCGTCTTATCTTAAGCTGCTATCCTTTGAATTATATTCCAAAGAAAACTCTACGATTTGTATTTTAGTTTCTCGTTTGGATTTCTTCCAAAAGTGAGAAGTGTAACTTGTAGTTGGAATAAAAATTATAAACGTGTATTCCAATTTAAATAAAAAGAAATCTTAGGTCAAATGCTCAAACCTATATCAATATTCATTGGTATTATTTTAACACTTAACTTAAATATGTAAATGTAAAGTTAATCGCGTTATTTAAAATTCAGTTAGCATAGATATACAGAAGGTATCAGTGGAGATCGTTATTGATTCCCCATAGCGGTTATCTCCACTATCTTCGGTAACGTACGATATCACTGGCGCGCTACTAATTAAAAAGCAAATTGAACGCCGCGTGTCAAGGACTATTAATTTTTACGATCGCTATCACAGCTTCGGCTAGTGCAGTGGCCACTCTTATAACGTGTCTCATACCATTTATCTTTATGTATGCAACGAATAGATTGTATCTGGTCGTTCGTTAACTAATAAATTAACTATTGAAAAGCCATCGCCTTTTTTCCGCCGTTATCTGGTAATGATAGGGTGTTGTAAAAAAAATTAAAAAGTTTTCGTTCCCAGTCGTAAAATCTGTTGATATTTCTCAATGAAAAAATAATTAATCGGATGGACAGATGTTGGTCAAGAGATTAATGGTCGGCATCGTGTTGTAAAATGTGTAGAGAGTAGTCTTAAGTCAGGTCGCGGCCATGATGGGTGAGCGTGCGGCGACTAGGGGCAGCGAGCGGACGCTGAGACACTGAGCCAGTGGGACCACCCGGCTGAGAGCGGTGCTTTACTTACGACGATTTATTGTTATAAAAATAATGTATCATCGGGCCGCCTGGCCACCACCGCCGCACAATGCTCGTAACAAGCTCGGCTCGTGTGCTGCATTAACGGGACGAGCGCGGACTTACCGCACGCTGAGGCTGCTGCTGCACTACAAGCTACGTGCGCTGTAAAACTTAGCTCCTATCTCTAAACTGATCACACACGCTTAATGCATAAGTGTCTATGATCAGTTTAGCGTTTACAGTTACTGTAAGAAATGAGACAGATCGCATAGTATATCTAATGAAAAAAAAAGTTTCAGGTTATACGTTTTCCTATATTTTTTTGTGTGCACTGTAGTGGACGTAAACCTATTTTTTGCTCAAACCCTTTTATATCGTGAAGGTTATATTAATATAATCATTTTACTGTTGGTACTTTTATGATGTTTTTTTTTATGGTGGGTAAAAATTATAAAAATGACGAATCCCGCCCTTGGGCGGAGCGGGAAACAGTCTCAGACTCTTACTGAATAAACAATCAACCCTGTTCCTACGTTGCCATTATACCAGGCCAGAGCCTTCCTTTCATCCACGAACCCTTAGCCCCAGTTAGCTTCGACCGTTCTACAGGGTCCCTACTTTCATGATGTTACATTTTCTTCTTACGCTGAGCTTTTGGTATGACAGTGGCATTAAACATACCTTTTATTATTTCCACTTATTCACATTGATGGATGTTCTAACTCAGCAGTTTTTGATCAGTTGTAAGTGCAGTAGCTTTTGATACATGCGATAACGATATTTAATCAGACCGAAGCAATTGCCTACATGTCTTTAATGACGGTACACATGCATGGCGCGCTCGCTCCTAGGATATCGTGCGCGATAGTGTGGCAGGCGACTTAATGTATTGATTGATCCTTTAATGTGTGTATAATGTGTGTGGTGAGACATATCTTTTATGTAATCTGAAGATATATCTGGAATACAGTATGAATTGAGTCTTTACTGTGTGTATTTTGTTGATCAATTCAAGTGAAGCGGACATAAATCCTTTATCTGAGAACGGACTAAAACGTACTTCTGAAAAATAGAATAAAGTGCTTAGACAATTTTCCACAAACAACGCCTACGATAAAATATCGAAAAGGTCACTTGTGATTGTTGAACTGTTTGTTCCACAATGAGGGCTATCTATGATGTTTACGATCCAATTCGCTGCTAGAGGCGCTAGTGTAGCCTGATATCTTGGTAGTTTTTTTTTTACATTTTTATTAACACTGATTTTATTTATAGCAGATTAGACACGGTTTTATCGAAGTGCTTAGCAACAGTTTTTTCTGTCGGAAACACATGTCCTTCTTTTATGGATAAAATGAGACTGCGCAACATTACGACTCTGTCGTTATAGTAATTTATCGCACTTTCACGCCATTACGAATTATTTGAATTCAAACTTTGCTTCCGTGCGCGTAACAACCACTTTAAAAAGCTTTACTTAGGGACGTTGGCGCTAATTGGTGAACACAAAACCGTAGCTTTCAATCGTTTCGGTTGTTTTGCAACAAACACGATTAGCTTTGTATCGTTTTCGTTTCAGAAGTTATCATTTTAATTAGATTAGACGTAGGTATTTAGAGATTAAGACAATACGTGCAACAAACGCTTTTTTTTATGGTAGGTGAAAATCATCCAATGACGAAACCCGCTCTTGGGCGGAGCGGGAGACCAGTGTCAGACTCTTACTGACTAAAAAACCTACCCCGTGCCTTCCTTGCCTTATTCCTGGAGTCGAGATAACAGTTTGCACCACCCTCTAGGCTCCAGGAGGCTTCGACCCTGAAGGGCCCCTGCAATGCAACAAACGCTGGCATTTGCTTGGGGCTCAAGCCATTACCTGATCACTTGTGCGTACGGCGTTGTGCCACCAGTATATGGTGGACATCCTACCCATACGTAGCTACAAAATTGTTTTGGAACCAATTTCATCGTTCGTACAACTAAGAGGTGGAATTCCCTGCCTGTGTGAGTTTGTTTCCTGATAGCTTTAACATGGAGGTTTTTAAGGCAAGAGTTAATATACTTCTAGGTATGTGTGCTTCATCTTCGACCACATCATCTTTATCAGTTAACCTGTCCAAGTTACCACCGTTTCGTTTATTCTCTTGCGTCGAACGCCTGGAGTAGACTTTGCCTCCAAATTATTCTCATCACATGAATGTGCATTAAGATGACGTTAGAACAAAACAGTAAGGCAGGTGAAATAGCGCGCAAACACGAGAGATATATATTAATAATGAAAAAAAAAATAGATTAAAACGTTACACTTGATCCAGTCGCAGCGTTTAACTTCGCTCTTCCCGGGGAACTGATAATAGTTTAATTTTCTTGAAACAAGTTTCGCTAAGAGTTAGAACCGGGGACTACAATTAAATTCTATTAGAGCGACAACAGCACCGTGTAATTAAGCGACAGCATACAAACGCCTGAAATATCTCTCATTCTTATTTGACGGGGCCGGGCCGGGCGGGGAATTATGAAAGTTTTGTACCACTAATTATACGGTGCACGGCTCTGGGAGAAGTGGCCGGCTCGCGGCTGTCGCAATGTCTCAGATAGCGTCCTGCGACTTGCGACTGAGAGCTGCGACACTATTAATACAGCCACGACAAGCGTTTGATTGCATGTGCCCGCTGTGCGACGTTGTTATTACATGTTCTGCGTTTTATTTAAACATTTGTACAGTCGGGAGCAGATACAGGTGTTCGATTTTTTCATCGTCATATAACTCCTACCACTTTTCGTGAAGCGAGAGGGGTCAGACTTTAATTGACTAAAACTCACCACATGTGCTACAGTCCAGTCGCTCTTTGATTTCCAGGGCCGCAATGACATTCTCCCGTCGTCTTTTTGATCAGCTTCATCCATCATCTGATCGTTATAGCTTCCGAAACTATTTAAATTCATCGCTAAGATTGAATGACCTCACGTTATGTAATAAGTAACTTTGCAGCTTTTATTCTGTTGCGTTACACCGGGGCTCTGGGAATAAGGCAAGGAAGGCACGGGGTAAGTTCTTTAGTCAGTAAGAGTCTGACACTGTTTCCAGCTCCGCCCAAGAGTGGCATTCGTCATTCGATGATTTTTACCTACCATAAAAAAAGGTTTTATTCTGTTATCTACAAAAGATAACTGTATTAAAAAGTAAAGACGATGCATTAATAATTTTCTAAAATCTTCAACTACCTTCAATGAAATGAATTAAAAGAAACTGAAACTTTTTTGCCCATTGTAACATATTAGTAATTTTAAGCTTCTATTGTACCAGATTATATTTATGGTGTACCTACAATAAAGAGTATATCTATCTATCTTAGTAGGAAAGAATTAAAGTAGAGAACGATTCTTCTCCCTCAAAGCTAAAACGATCGTGTAAACAACTAAAAAAATTATGCTGCCGACAGTACAAGTCCTACCTTTATGAAGAAACTGAGAGATGATAATTATACGACACGTCAAACGCTGATTGATCAGTGATACTACATTACGCGGCAAACCGGTCACTGATATGTAAATCCGCTTCTAATAAACCTAAAAAGGATGATGCGATTGCGAAGTCACTCCGGTTGCTGTGTCTACGTTAGTGACAAATGGAGTGGCGTGGTAGGTATATGTTAATGATGGCTCCGACTACTGTCTGCAGAACATACACGCGTTAATCAGACCAGGTGAAACGAGGTTTGATTACTTCAGATATATTGAAGCGCGCTAAACGTGCTAATTTATTACATCGTTTGTTTTATAGTTTCACACCTAGCAAAGAGTTCGGTTATTCACTTATAGTTCCTTAGTCAAGATGTTTTTATTAGATAGTCTTAAATCATTTGTAATAAGTCATAACACGGATTGAAATCCTAATATTCCTTCATGTTAGTCAGCTGCGCTGGCAGTCATTGGCAAATGCGGTAATCTATAACTATTTGTCTAATTAGTGATTAGGTACACATAGCGAAATCCCGGTATCAACTATCGATTACTAATATTTATAGTAGGTACGCGGCAAATAACTTGAACTTGTTGCTATAATTAAGGGCAGCTCCATGCTTTTATTGTGACTCAAAAAAAAAATAGTTTTAGTACGTGGCAAAAAACTTGAATTCGTTGCTTTAATTAAGGGCAGCTCTCTCTCTCTTCGATTGTGACTAAAATAAAAATTATTATAGTACGCGGAAAATAAGTTGAACTAAAATGGCCGCCGTTGCTATGGTTATTTCGCATCCCCCGCTATGACATATTTCTATAAAGAACGAGAATCTGTTACTATTTTAAACTACCTTATAAGCCGCGGTATATTAGACATTCATTTCATATACACCGTTAAATTTTAGTCGTTTTAATCCCTTGGAGGATCGATTCAGTACATGAAACACTATCGATTGGTAAAGTTAGAATGAAAAAACAAAGTACTTTTTTTAAAACTCGAATTAATTTACGCATGTTCTAAATTGATTTCTTTAAGTAAACGTCAGCTGGGCGAGTTCAATGACCTGTAGGTAGTTAGTACGCAACGAACGACAACTACCTACAAGGTCAATGACTCGTTTACTTAAAGAAATTAATTTCGTAAATGCGTATATCAATAAGAGATTTAGAAAAAAAGTACTTTATTTTTTTATTTTATCTACACAAATCGATAGTGTTTCATGTACTGGATCGACCCTCTTCGGGATTAAAACGACTAAAATTTAACGGTGTATATTATGACTACGTATTTACTTCCAATTAGCAATACATTATCTGGTTAATTACTTTTGGAATGTTGGTAGCTTATTGGTTTCGATTTCATTTTGCTAACCATAGTCTATGATAGTAACTGAGCTTGAGGTTCAGTTGTTCTAATTTCGATGTTAAGCGTGCACTAAATTGCTAAAGATCTTCTACACTGATTAAACGATTTACTGTTTTGGAATTATTGGAACCATTGCAGAAACAAAATTGCCAAGTAAGTTGTTCTCAAATAACAATTCTATGAACGCAATAAGTGAAGTTCTAATTTTAATTAGGCTATCATGAGAGTTTTATCATCTGCAAGAAAAAAATTCAAAATTACATCAAAAGCAAGGCGAACCTTACTGAGACCATGGCTTGATTTCTGAAAGGGAACGCAAGGCAAAGAAGCAATATAGATTTTTATTTTCGGTGGGCAAAAATCATCCAATCAAATCTCTCAGCCTAAAATATCTTACAGCAAAACTGAAGTTTTGCATTGGCAAAAAATGGCCGGCTGTAAACGTGGGAAAATGAGCACAACTACTTCGAATAATGTAAATTGTAATACGATACTCTACAAATAGTACAAATGCAAATTTGTCGGAGCGTTCAAATAATGAAAGAGGTTTCATATCGTGAGAATACCAACTTCATAGTAATTAAATATTTGTCAGACAAGTACACACCAAAAGCGGTTCCAGGAGACAGATATTCGATGTCAGGTGTCATGCTTGGTTTAAACTGTTACAGCAATTTGGACTAATGTACTGGATATTCACGACTGAACCCAATGAAGTATTAGAGCCTGCGGGGCATATACAGCCGAAGCTTTACAATTTAAATTAATTATAATTTTATCTTTCTAGAACGGCACGCTAATCTGCCCAGCCAAAATTAATATTAAACCATCAATCCGATTTCGTTCCACGCCAACTTCCATGCTTTTAAAATTCTTATATCTACTAATTAATTTAATTTCAATATGGCATTGAATTAATATTCCAAGTCGAATCATATTCGGTCTGACTCATTATATGGCGTCCACCTACATATCATTTTTTCAGTTGTCTACCTACTAGTATATTTTAAACGACCTGCTTTTGGAAAAGGTCACCGAGTATTGTCAGATCTAATAATAAAAAAATCGGCTTATTTCTGTTTATCAATAAAATAGAAAAGTTAGGAATCTCCCACTCTTGCCATTCTATTGGGGAGAAAAATATTTAGTCTAAAATAAAACGTTTGTACTCAAATTGTCTGGCTATATCTTACACCCAACAGGTCCACAAAGGATTTCAAAGGTGCCTTTGAAAAAAAAACTAAGGCTTTTTAGAAAGCGATCTTTTTGTTTCACTTTTACTAGGAGAAAACACGTGCGTGATAACTTACAAAAGATTTTTTTTATAATTTTTAATTGCAAGTCATTCCATGACCTTTGAACAATAAACATTTTAATGTGTTGTGTTTGAGATGTAAATTTAATTTTATAATTTTAATTTTGTAATTTATATTTATTTGTAATTTAATTTATAATATGGGAACAATTTCGTGAAATAAAATTATTATTATTATAAAAGCAATCTCGGTAACCATGACATGCTTTGGGAATTGGTGTGTTTGACGTAGAAGGCAACTCTGTAAAATTTGTGACAATGACGTTTTGGAACCACTATTTTTAACGCAGGATGCATCTTCGGACTATTTTTCACACTGTAGACTGTGGAAAGACTATGCTGCATTTCAGATATATAAACTAATTAGCGACCCGTCCCAGCTTCGCACGGTATTAAATAAATTATCTATGAACTATACATATAAACCTTATCTTTAATTACTCTATGAAAAAAACCCATGAAAATCCGTTGCGTAGTTTTAAAGATCTAACCATATATAGGGACAAACAACGGGAAGTGCCTTTGTCTTGTACTATGTAGTGATAATATAATTAACCTGACTTGCAGTGTTTTGCCGAAAATAGGTATCAGTGTAAATCTAATCGACGAAAACAGTTTTTAATTGTAACAATAATAAATAAAACAAATTCGTTCTTCAATAACATGTAATGTGTGAAGATGATCTGACTTTACTCTAAAAAGTTTTTAAGGAAATCTTTTTAAACGTAGTGTTAAAGCTCGGGCATATTGCCCGCAGAACCGATGCACGATGGAGTCGAAAGGTTTTAGAGTGGCAACCACGTATCGGAATACGCAGCGTTAGAAGGCTTCCCTCAAGGTGGACCGATGACGTTTTGACGTTTGATTTGAGGGTCCCGGGAATCGGATGGATACGAGACACACAGAACCGTTCGTTGTGGTGACACTTGATGCACTTGACGCGACACGATGGATGTCTATCAGCTGAAATGATGTTTGTATGTAAGATTCTAATTTTATCTGACGACATGATCTGTTATTGTTCCAGGTAAAACGTTACAATAGTTGTTCGTGATCGCGCTCTCCATTGAAGTCGCTAATTAATTGAGTACAGTACCGAGTGTGGCGGAACATCGCTCTGATTTATATCGCTACAAACTGTTCTCGATACACTCCGCCTGCGTCATTAATAATTTTTAATTATTGTTTGTTGATACTCTGCTCCGTTCTGAGTACTGCAGTTAGTTTATTTTTGTAATGGCGTTGAGATATCATTTATCATTTATAAATATCCCACTCTAGAACTTTAGATTTAACAAAAGCCTAACCTTAACATACAAAGCTAGACAAAACTGGTTCCATAAACGATACAAAATTATATAGAACTGATAATAAAAATCGGTAAAGCTATTTAATCCCGTGCTCATAAGTTACGCCAAGCAAGGTGTTCCTACTATTATTCTTAATAGTTTATGGTAACAATCAGTCGCTTGATATATTTATTATCTGTGGACTGGTTTTGCTCATATTGATCCGTTCAGGAACCAAGCGCACTGCACTGAGGACACTAGGAAACTTCCTTGTTCACTAAATAACGCGATGTAAAAACCATACAAGTCTTACAACATTGTTGATGAACTTTCCTTTTATACTGTTCATAAAAGGCCTCAAGTGTTATAAATAACAATAACTGTAGATAAAAGTTGTATGTCGCCTTTTGTAACGTGCCCTACATAAGAATATGGCGGTACATAACGACAGCTGGGTTTTATGGAATTTAAATAAATAATATTTTCTTTATATCAGCGGGTATTGTTGTGGGACAGTAACGGTGGCCACACGCGCGACGCCACACGAGTGGTCCGGCGCGTCATCGGCGCGGACCCCTTTACACTGCACGACTTTTGAACACATTCACAATGAGATTCGCCTTATAAGGGTTCTTATAAGGCGGTGATTGGATTTCTGTTAAAGCTGTTTTAAGATAAGTAGGTAAGAGTGGCTGTGGTTACTGTGGTTAACGGGAAAAAGTACCAAAATTATGAGAAAAAAAATAGCTTTGATATTTTAAATTAGAAATTAGATTTGGCGAACTCAGTAACAATAATTTCACAGGCATCTTCTGTTGTCTATTATTATGTCTTTACGTAGTAATACCTCGTATATTATAAAGAAGCTCCGACAGCGATCAGCTGAACACAACGAGCACCTACAGCGCCTCATTGTTCTCCATTTTATTTGTTCTGTGTGATAAGAGCTACTTCAGCTCCAAATCTTTGAACCGGAACACATCATTTATAACGCACAACCAACACCTCCACTTATTTAAAAGATTCGATTGTGTTCTATGAACACAAATCCATTATTTATTTTGTGGAGAAAGTATAACTTTGCATTGCTTGTACCTCTTTACTTCTGCAGCATCACTATTTTAGTTATTGTAGGTATATATATTGATGCTGCAGAAGCCTCAAGCTTCAAGCGCCTCAAGGAGTTGTCAACAAACTGTAGGGGCCCTTCAGGGTCGAAGCCTCCTGGAGCTGAGGGTTGGTGCGAAAGCGTTATACCGGGGCTTTGGGAACAAGGCAGGGAGGAACGGGGTAGGTTGTTTAGTCAGTAAGAGTCTGACACTGTTTCCCGCTCCGCCCACGAGCGGGATTCGTCATTGGATGATTTTTACCTACCATAAAAAAAAACTATTTTAGTTACTGTGTTTAAGTATAGCCTTAGTTCATAGCAGATAACGTTCCACTATTATTAGAATCAAAACCATATAATTGGATCAGAGGTTGTCGAGTTTAAACGTGCTAACCTACAGACAGATATTGCATTTAATAATATGTAAAGATTAACGATTGGGTTGTATGGTCAAAAATTGTTTCGTGCTCGCCTAGCCCATGGCAAACTGGGGCAATTGCTGACTAATATGGAAACACCATTATCGGTGTAATAGGCTCTGTTGTGGAATGGTGTAAGCTTTGGGAATCAAATTGCGTCTGCCACCGCCTTTACCTTATTGAGCACTTGAGCAGTGGTTATGTTAGCCAACGCCCATGTCATCATTAGCCCTTTAATGTTCCCACTGCAGGGACACAGGCCTCCTCTCTAGGAGAGGGAATGGGCCATAATCCACCACGCGGGCCCAGTGCGGATTGGTGGGTGTCACATGTCTTCGAATTTTTGGTTCTAGGACATGCCGGTTTCCTCACGATGTTTTCCTTCACCGTTTTGAGACGCCCATGTATTGATTTGGAATTATGTAATGTTGAAAATATATTTAAAAAGACAATAAAAAAAATGAACTATAGTTCAGTTTTTTCGTGAAGGACGAAGTTTTTGCCAAATAGGATTACTTCCCTAACATCCGTTATGTCTAATATGAAATATACATTTATACATTAGATTTCATGTTATAACTAATATGAAATCTAATGTATAAAAATCTCATGCTTTTTTTACTGAATCTTTACTGTTACTGAACCGCTCAGAAACTGCTTGAGAAATTTTTATGAATTCTTTGTTTATATTTGGTAGTTCTGAGAATGTTTCAGGTAATTTTTTACCTTCCTACTCTCTGTTTTTCTTTGATAAATAATTGTACGAGTATTATAAAATAAATGGAAACATTTTTGATGATAGACTTCCGTCTATCATCAAAAATGTTTCCATTTTATAAACTACTTTTTTAAATACATATTTTACTTGATTGCCATGAATTCATATTTGCTACAGTTTGTCGATTACAGTGATCTCAGTTGCAGCCTGGTTTAGATTTGGGTCTTATTGGTAAAACACCAGACCCTGAAAAAATGAGAGGAGTAGGTAATACAGTAGGACCTCGCTATTCCAGATAGTGAAAACAAGACCCAAAAAGATGGATTATAGTACCTACTGTTATTAATTACTAAGTATATAATTTACTAGCTTTTGTCAGCGGCTTCGCCCGCGTACATAAAATATAGCCTATGTCACTCAGGATTACAGCAGCTTTCTATTGTTGCTAATTTTTTTCCAATCGGACCAGCATTTCCAGAGATTACCCCCTACAAACAAAAAAAACAAAGAAACAAAAAAACAAACTTTACCTCTTTATTATATTAGTGTAGATGTAGATTATTACAATTATTCCTTTTTAAATTTTATTATTTTCACTAGGCAGTACCTTTTGGTCAACGAACGCGCATTAAATTGGTTAATTGAGCCCCAAGAGGACACCGGTGTCCGCACACCTATTGTCTTTTAATTGTGTCTGTAATTACGGTAGTCGGAAGGTTAATGAAAGGTTACTTATGAAACTCATGCAAATGATTGAATATTGACACATTGTAATCTGCACCAACGACTTTTCGTTTTTCGCGTGATCCTAAAGCCTGTACGGATTACAGAGTTTTTTGAAGTAACTGGGATCCGGTTTAGCAAGGCTCTACTGTAATGGCAAATAGTGACCGCGCGCTAAATTCTATTTTATAAAAAAAAAACAACCTATGAATAACTTTATTTCTAGATACCTACATCAGAAAGTTTTTAATAGCCCTGAAAATTTTAGTCAAAATTTAAGTCCAAAAGTCGTGGTGTAAGAACCGACACAAAGGGCACATATCAGTATATTAGATTAATAATTTAATAAACAATAATCAGCCTATTACCGGTGCATTATGAGTTCGCAGCAATGCGCGGTGGTCACGACGGCGGGCCAGCGCGCTCTGCGTGCGCGCTACTAATACGGCTCGTTTGCGCGCGCGCCGCACGACCCGCGCCATTACCCAATAAAATTAATTTCACTTAATGCTCATCGATTATTGAATATAATAATCGTATAGTTTGGTTTCGGCGGTTCGTGATGGATCGCCGGCGCGGACCCCCCGCGCTCGCGTACACGATCTCCTGACGGTCGCCGTGAGCTTGCCGATATACACTGCTTTAGACCATTGTGCCCTTTTGTTACTAGTTAATTTAGCAAATATACTTAGTAAATAAAGTTTGTTATAATTAGATCAGTTTTGGCAGGAAATGAAAAATTTATGAAATCGATCAACTGATTTAAAAGCTACGTAGCGCTACGCAGAACGAACGTTTAGTGCTACGCAAAGCTACGAAGCGCTACGTACATGCGTACAGCGTATGTGCACGCGTAGCGTTGCCCCACAGAGCTACGCAGAGCTAAGCAGAGCTACGTAGCGCTACGAAGATCTGGAGCTAATTGATATGAGCTTACGAGTATAAATACAATAAAATAAAAAGCCTTTATAACTTAATACCCTTCATATTACATCTCTTAATAAAATCTATGTATAATTTACTTTTAAGTTTGTCAGTAGTTTTTATTTTTCTTATAATCTAAGTTAGTAATTCTGTTCTTTTGGATATGGGCCCTTCCACGGTTGAAAGCCTCCTCCTGTTTCTTCTATTTGTCCTCCCCTGTAACTAGCAATATCTTGACAATCATTCTTGCTGTAGGTATTTGATAAAATCATCAACCGCCCTTCTCTTCGTTTTGTCTTATCTTCTTTTTCTTTTCCCTGTATCCGTTAGTTTTAGCTGTCAGCACACCATGTTTGTACCGTGATACATAGCCATATTTTAGTTTTAAAGCTTGCACGAGATACTTTGTTTTTAGGGTTTCATACCTCAAAAAGAAAAACGGTACCCTTATATGAACACTTTCGAGGACCTGGGGTGAATCGAATGACGTATTTGTCCCACCCGTACGCAAAATACGCGCTTTAGACGTGGAGTTGCGGACACCAGCCCGATATACTATACTATGATTACATTTGTTGCCCGTCTGTCTTTGTTTTTTCACGTCATTTCAGATTTTGTCTTCACAACTCGTTGTGTTGTTTCGAATTTCTGTTTGGCGTAAATACTCAAGATTAGCACCGTACAACAGATGGAGCAATATTCATGCATAAATCTTGTATACTTTTCATCATGTTTTTTCAGTAGTCTCCTTTTTAGATTTCCTTGAGTGACCAGAATTTCTTCCTAGTTATGTTTGCTCTTTTTTAAACTCTTGAGCCTCAAGCAAACGCTGACGTCCGCACACCCATTGTCTTTCTATTATGTCTCTAATTATGGTACTCGAAAGGTTAAATATTTTCATTATTGGTTTTTTTAAAGATACTTGGCTAGGTATAGCTCTCGATATATTTTATTACGTTTCTCCATCTGTTTGTGGACTTGGGCTGGTTGTTTATCAATATTTTCTATCCTTAGCAGCTACGAACCGCCAGCGAAAGCCACACAGATCTATGAAGCGTTATAAAGTCTATTATCTCATTCATTTCTAACCTTACGTTCGAGCTTGATCATGACTATACCATCAGTGAAACTGGTGGACGGTTTAAAATAGCACATTTGTATTTTTACTTTCTAGAGCTCTAAATATATTTTCTCAATCAGTAGTAATTAATTTAGGTGACAAGGGATCACCTTCTCTTACTCCTGTTTCAATGTTTATGGTTTCACCTCTTGATTCTAATTTGATGAATATAAGATCATTTAAATGTTCAGCAAATAACTATCATTGCGTTTTTTCAGTTTAACATATCCAAATTATTCGCTGAGTTATGACGAAAAATGTTTACTTCGCTGCAATTGGTACAGAGAGTAATGAAAACAAGTAAATATTTAAGATGATAAGTTCTACTGCGCAACAAGTGTCCTTATTAAAATATTATTTATGAAGGTTGTCTTGCAGTCCCAGGCCCCCTCATGATGTATCGAGCAGAGACAACCTCTCTCAATGTAACTCACATGAAGGATGTTAAACACACAAGCTAACATCGGCGTTGATAGGGAAGGCCATACATTATATTTATTAAACATTTTCTTAAGGTAAGTCGTGAATATCAAACACACCAGGAATATACGTATTCAAAATATGTATTTCAATAAATCAGCAGTCCGAGCAGCGTGCGTAGTACATTCACTACGAGCACCCGATGAAACGAAATGAATAATTACTGTACAAGGCACAACATAAATAGAGGTAGATAAAAACGGGTAACGACAGGATAGAATGGTAGCCATCCAACACGGCGCAGTCAGCGGCAGATCGCGCAGTAATGGCCAGCCTTGTAGCCCATCCATAACGAATTTCTTATTCATCGATATTAATACGGGTACATGACAACCGTCCGCCGCTGTACAAATGAGCGAAGCCGCTCACGGCGGATTATATTTATGTGAACACACTCTGATCCGCAATTAGTACCGCCAGCAACAAAACTAGCCGTCTTGTAGTTTACAAACAATGCACGTGTCCGCTGATAGATGCCTCGACAACTTGATATATGACGCTTTCGACTACCGACTAGTGTTTTAAAAACCGGAGGTTCGTTTAAAAGTAATATACATGAGCTCAACCTGAGTTTCTTTCACAATAAAAAACTTGATTTATACACCAATTCCTTTGACATGTTAAGCCTCATCAAATATTATCCTTTGATGTTCTTATTTTCATTAACGGTCCTTTGCTCTAGACTGTCATATTTTTTTTGCAATCGCTAATTAATTGTTTGTTAATCAACCAACGATCTTTTGGTAAAAATATTTAGAATTTCTTTGAGCTTAAAGAGCTTACATAAACGCGTTCAAAATGAAAGCATCTCGTAATCAAACAGGAGTTAAAGGTCCTAATTGTGTTTAATTGAGTATACTTGTAAATTAATAATTCAGCGGTTGCGTCTGACCCTGGCTTGATCTCATAATGTACTTACTCGGGAAGACGTATCGACCTCATTAAGAGCCAACATACGGTTGCTTAATCGATATTCGACAGTTTAAACTTTTTATTTCACTTCACGATGCTCATGTTTTGAAAACGGCTTGGGTTACTGTTGAATTTTAAATAATTAGATGTTTGCGCAATCCGCATCTAATTAATTTTATCTGTCTGATATAATGTATTTAGTTATAAGCATGGTTAGGTGTATCCAATTTCATAAGAGCTTTGTGATGTTCTCTATAATTTATGATTGCTGATCTATAAAAGAAAATTATAGATTAGGAGTTCTAAAAATAATAATTTAATTACAGGTTAGTGAATTCAATTTGTCGAGTTCTAATGAATTGACTTTTATTGCATAGTACTTATAGCTCAGACAGATACTTTCGATACCTTTGATGTTTTTTCGGTAAATGTTTGATATTTATGCCGAGAATACTTGAAGGTTTGCATAATCCTCTTAGAAGTTAAAATGTTACGCATGCCAATGTCCTCGCCGTAGCTCTAAGGAGGAGGACAGAGGGATCTGTCAGATTCATACTGATTAGAATCACCCCGGTGTTCCCTCGCAAACTTGCGTTGGGGGCTGATGCTCAACCGGGACCAACGACCTACCCGATTAGTAATTCGCAAAACCATACAAAATAATCAGATTGCTTGTATAACGAAATCTATTTTAAGATTATTTTTTAAATGCTTGCGTCATTGTTGAGTAATGTCTTTTACTTAGTATAACGCTTTATGAAGAGACGCTTACTTGTTAAATTCTAGTAAGTATATTGGTAACACTGTTGATGAAAATCTACATCAATAACATAATTAAAAACGTCAGCCTTTGTACAATGTTATGTGCATAAAGTTTTAATAAATAAATAAATAGTTACGTTTATAGTTTCAAGATCTAATATATCATTAGGTGGCTATTAACGCGATCCTTCCCTTATCAGTAACATTACAAGAGCTTCGTACCGTTTAGTCCGCGAGAGTATTTAGTTTCACGACTTACGCATGTGTAGTAATGAACTAAATTTAAGATAGGCCACTTTCTCCAGATGGATATCTAAATATTTAAAACGCGATAAAATATACTTTTAATGACTACTCTGAATGTACCTATTTTATGAACCACGGGAAGCCGGAGAGCCGCCAGTTACCGATGGTTCGAGTTCGCCTCAACGTGATACAGATTAGAAAAATTACACATACGTTTGCTTTTATTGCCTCTAGAATTTTTATTTTAGATTTAAATTAATTGAACGCAAACAAGACGCAGTTTATGAGTCAGGAATATATGTGTCTTGTAACATCTTAAATTAAAGCGGCTAATGGAGATTAGTTTCGGGAGTTTTAGCATAATTTAGAGTACGTTAACATTCGATGTTATTTTTCATAAATTTTACGGCCCCAGCCGCTCGTAACGTTGTTTCTAATAAGTTATGTATTGTAATGCTTTTCATTTATATCCGAAAATCTAGTTGTTGAACTATTTAGAATTGCTTCTTAGGTTCAATGTAAAATCTTCAATCGTTCGTTTTATTTGGAAAAAAAAGACTACTTAATATGAATAAGGAATGGTTCCAATAATAGCAATGTCCTTGATCTTTTTTTAGATGTCGAACAACATCATGAGTCTTATTGATCCTTTGTTACTGTCATATTAAAATAGTAAATACGTTATTTTTTCATTAAGTAGCTTTAACATTTATGTTATAACATTTAAAGTCTTCTCTATAAAATATACGCCACTAAATTAATAAATAACTTAATACATGTACAAAACTGTACATAATAGAACATACAAACATGTAAAAAAAAATCAAAGGAATAATAAAAAAATATCCGTATGAATCAATGAGAAAAGGGCCCAGAATGGATTACCGCGTTAATCAATAATGCTGATTCGAAAGCCAAAAAGTGCCTTGTTCTGTGACCATGCGCATGACTAGTTGTTTGCTGATACACATGTGTATAATATATTAGAAAAACGATTATTCAAATGAATAAATTTAAGTCAAATTATCCAGCGTTCCAAAGTCGTTAAGTTAGAAAAAATCATCAAGAAATAAAATATTGCACAGAAGAACCACATTTAACGTTTTCTCTAAACAGTTAACATCGTCACTAACGCACTTATTAGACCCGTCTCATTTTATTTACCCGACTTAAATAATTACGCGTGTAAAGTTAACATGTAACATTCTACCGGTATATCCGGTTTGACGTCTCCGCCCAGACCTCGACCGCGCCGGTCCGACAGACCCCATGTGGTCCGCGTTGGGCGCTGAGGCAGCTGGAGAAGGAGCTCTTCCTGGAAGCCGCGGCGGTGCAGGCCTGGGTGCAAGCACCGGTCAGGCCTGCCGACATCGACGTCGAGGCGGAGTGGTTCCGGGAGGCCTTGTCGCAAATTTGCGACGCGGCAATGCCCCGTCTCCGCCCAGGACGCGCCCGACGCCAGGTGTACTGGTGGTCGCCAGAGCTTGCGACGCTGCGCGCCGCATGCAATGCTGCGCGACACCGGTATACCAGACACCGCAGGCGCCGCTTCCGCCCGCCGGATGCGGAGGCCGTAGAGGCGGAGCTGTACGAGGGATACAGGGTGGCAAGGCGCACCCTCCGATCGGAGATAAAGCGGGCCAAAGACGAGGCCTGCAAAGCGTGGCTGGGGACGCTCAACGCTGATCCGTGGGGACGCCCATACAAGTTGGTGCGGGAGAAACTCCGCCCATGGGCTCCCCCGTTGACGCAGAGTCTCCGGCCACAGATCGTGGAGGGTGTGGTGAGCGCTCTGTTCCCTGCGCGGGGGGACCACTCCCCCCCGCCCATGGCTCCGCCACCAGCGGTGTCTGACGCGGACCACGTCAGCGACGACGGTACCAATGCTCCGGAAGTGACCGAGGTAGAGATGAGAGTGGCGGTACGCAGGATGGGTGCGAAGAATACCGCCCCAGGACCCGACGGCTTGCCAGGAAAGGCTTGGGTCCTGGCCATGGAGGCTCTCGGGTCTCGATTGGGGGGGCTCTTTAGCGCATGCTTGGAGAGGGGCCAGTTCCCACTTCCCTGGAAGACGGGAAAACTGGTCCTCGTCGCGAAGCCGGGGCGCCCTGCGGACTCTCCGTCCGCGTATCGGCCCATTGTGCTGCTTGACGAGGTGGGCAAGCTCTTTGAAAGAGTCATTGCAGACCGCCTCGTCAAGCACCTAACACTGAAGGGGCCCGATCTCGCGGACGACCAGTTCGGGTTTCGCAGGAGGCGCTCCACGGTGGACGCCATCATGCGCGTGCGAGCCCTCACGACGGGGGATGCGGTGTCCCGGGGCAGGTGTGTCTTGGCGGTGTCGTTGGACATTGCCAACGCCTTTAATTCCCTGCCCTGGAGTTGCATTAGGACGGCACTCCGGTATCACCGGGTGCCCGACTACCTCTGTCGTACGATCGAGGCCTACCTGTCCGACAGGTACATAGTCTACCCCGGTCACCAAGGAGATTGGAAACGGCGAGAGATGTCGTGCGGTGTCCCACAGGGATCGGTACTAGGACCGCCCTTGTGGAACATCGGGTACGACTACGTGCTGCGCGCCGACCTCCCCGTAGGGGTCAGCGTGGTCTGCTACGCAGACGACACGCTGGTCCTAGCGCAGGGAAGGTCGTACCAGGCGGCGGTCGAACTAGCGACACGTGGGGTTGCGACAGTCGTTGAGAGGATCCAGCAGTTGGGACTCAAGGTGGCACTGCACAAGTCCGAGGCCATGTGCTTTCACGGCCCTCGGAACGCGCCACCAACGGGTTCCCAACTAACGGTAGAAGGAGTTCACATCGGCGTCGGGTCGACGATGAAGTACCTAGGACTTGTCCTCGACAGCCGATGGAATTTCGAGGAGCACTTCCGACGTCTGGCCCCCAAACTCAATCGGACGGGGGCTGCTCTCAAGCGGCTCCTGCCGAACCTTGGGGGTCCAGACGCCTTCTGCCGGAGGCTCTACGCCGGCATCGTCCGGTCCATGGCCCTTTATGGGGCACCAGTGTGGGCGCCGACGCTACGTAAACGCCCGGCGGCCCAGCTGAACGCCTGCCAGAGGGTCATGGCCATCCGGATGGTGCGGGGATACCGCACGGTGTCCCGGGAGGCGGCGAGCCTCCTTGCTGGCCTACCACCATGGGATTTGGAGGCAACAGTCCTTGCACACATGCACGACCAGCGCGTGGAGATGCAACGCCGGGGCGAAGATCCGCTGCCCGAACATGTCGAGGCGTGGCGGAAGGAGCTCCGGCGAGATCTCATGGTGAAGTGGAAACAGCGACTGTCGCAACCCAGCGCTGGGCACACCGTAATCTCAGCGGTAGTGCCCCTCTTTGAGGCGTGGCTGGATAGACCTCACGGCGTCCTCACTTTCCGCATGACGCAGGTTCTCACCGGACATGGGAAGTTCGGGAGATTCCTGCACCGGATTCGTGCGGAAGAGACGTCCGGGTGTCGCCACTGTGAGGCGAGCCCGGAGGACACGGTGGAGCACACGGTGGAGGTGTGCCCTGCTTGGGAAGAGCATCGCCGTGTCCTCGTGGGGGTGATCGGCGGCGGCGACCTCTCGCGCCGGGCCCTGGTTCAGGCCATGGTCCGCAGCGAAGAGGAATGGCAGGCGGTCGCCTCCTTCTGCGAAGCAGTAATGCTCGTAAAGGAGGAGGCCGACCGCATAAGGCAAAGGCAACGGCGTACTCGCCGTAGCCGTCGCCGCCGCGATCCTGCCGATATCCGGCCACCGTAGACACTGGCTCGCGGACGGTGAGCAATGGGTAGCTCGCCGTCCGATCGTCTGGTAAGACCGAGTCCAGGTCGTCAACGGCGCGCACCGTTCCCGCGCGCCTCAAGGAGTTGTCAGCAAACTGCAGGGGCCCTTCAGGGTCGAAGCCTCCTGGAGCCTAGAGGGTAAGTGAAAATTGTAACCTCGACTCCAGAAATAAGGCAAGGAAGGTACGGGGTAGGTTTTTTAGTCAGTAAGAGTCTGACACTGGTCTCCCGCTCCGCCCAAGAGCGGGTTTCGTCATTGGATGATTTTCACCTACCATAAAAAAAAAAAAAAAAAAAAAAAAAAAAAAAACATGTAACATTCTAAGAGATATATTTATTACCTTAAACACGTTCATATTCTGTGTCGCGACGATATTATAAATTGTAATCTATATATTTTTTTCAATAAATATTCATGAGTGATAGAGGTATTGCGATACATTACAAGCGCCATAAGTCAACGAAACGCCGCGCGGGCGCATGCTGGCGCCGCGCGCCTCGCCGCGGCCGCGTGCGCGCGCCTGTCGCGCTCGTCTTCGGTATATCATCCACGGAAATGTTCCGGCTCGTCTAGCGACATGTCCACACAGCCAGACTTCGGACTTTTATGGCGCTTTCTTACTGTCTTATATTCTGTCTACACATAATTTAACTGTCATAACTATGAAAATATTATTTTAACGGATCATTACTTTTCATAATGTGGTTAAGTGGCGTGCCGTTGTTATCGTACGAGTTTTATTTGTGTGTTAAACGAGAGAGGTGTTTAATAAATGTTGTCCTTTGAGATGTTTTGTAATGATATGTTTATTCAGGTTGTTAATTTGTGGTGTAAATGGCGCTACCGGCGGCCGCGCGGCTACCGGCGGCGGCGCGCCCTGCGTCCGCCTTCGGCCGGCACGCGTCGCCGCCCACGCTCGTGTGGAACAGCCTTACACACACATCTCGATAAAATATATTCTGCAAAACAACACATATTGACACTGCAAATGAAAACCCATGATGTGTTCGCATAATATCCTGTCAGGTGCTGTAGTTTATTTTCCATAATTACGTGCGCTAATGGCAATGTATGGAGGATTCCTTGGTAATTAAATTCTGTGATATTGAATATTCAATTTATTCATGTTGCCAGTTTAGCATTTTATGTCTTTTTCTGTTCCTGTATTTTTGGAGGAAACATTGCGTTGATATTAAGTATGTGTTTAAGTCAAGTGACCTTCGTTATTGACATAATAACGTAAATATCCATACCCGTGGTGATAATTATGACTTAATTTATTATAAAGAAAATGATAAAGCAATCGGTAAATTGGCCAGGCCAGTAGGGACATATCAAATATGTTTTTTTTTTGTTTTACTAAATTATATTTTATTTACTTAAACTTTGTGTAAACAGCGGTATTTACTAGACAATTACTATTGAGTTAAAAAAATAAAATTAACACAAAGTTTTTTCTCATTTGTTTTGTTCTTCCTTAATTTATACGATTACTCAAATTAACTTTATTAAAAATACTATCACGAATTCATAGATTTATATTTAAAATGTTTTTAATTACCGACTTATTTGAATTTTATTTAATAGAGATCGTATCAAAGCCTGCAAACAGGTTGTGTTATATTTCGGGTACCATTTAAACTATTAAACCTTATATTAAAATCATGATACCTACAGATACTCTGATAAAACAGCTTAATATATAGATATTTTTTATCCAATAATCAAAGAAGTTTTTCCTTACTTATCAACTTTTTTATACCACAGGTTTTTTCTTCCTCTAAACACTGGTATCAGATTTAACTGCGTTTTAATGGGCGCAATAATAAAGTTTTAAATATTTGAAAGGCACGTGAGGCATGTAATATTGAACTTTATGATGTGGTGAAACCCAACAAATTTATTATTAACAGCTTTCCTCTTAATAGCTTTACTTAAAATCTCTGAAATATCATCTTGTTTCCAATTTTGTATAGCTCAAATGAAAGGGATTTATTTTGTTTTATTTAAAAAGGTTGGACGTTTAATTTGCGATTGTAATTGTGTTTATTTAAATGATTACGAAATGTTAATCGCTATCATGTTGTGTTCAATGCGGAAAGTGGAGTGGAGTGGCGCTCTGTGAAATGTTTTAAGATATTCTTAACCTTTCAAATACCGTAATTATAGCCATAATAGAAAGACAACAGCGCAATCACGAGTTTAATTAGTTAACCTTTCCTTAGAATGGTCACAAAATAATAAAATTTGAGTAGAATGATACATTGCAATGTCCTATCTGACATCATGGACAAATAAATGCTTTAAAGAAATAATAAGACGACCACCAGACAACTCATTAACTCAACTCATTACAAGTTCACTAAAATTAAAAAGAACTTTAAAAGCTCACGTACAAAAATACCAGCGGCTAAAAGGATTAACTTTCATTTGAAATAACTCTGCATTTCAATTCTTTCGAACTGCATTCTTAATTTTGTGACCATTCCATATAACACAGTTCAATTATAATAAATTAAATTAATAGATCATAGCGATCAGATTACCGTGATTGGTTAAAAAAGTGTAAATATGATCCAATTGCTTCGAAGATTTTCACTAATAACAATAAATTAAATCTCTATAGCGTTCCTGTGCTACATCCATTAGGCCGAAAGTTGTTCCGTTATGTCAGTTATGATAATTACCTGCATCTCCTTAATAAAAATGATTGCGGGTACAGTTCTCGCTCTCTTATAAAAAATGTTTGACCCGTGCTTGGGGCTCATGAATATTTAATATTTACAAATTATTAATCCAACACTGATCCCTGATGGGTGTGCTGTGCATTCCTGCGATAGACGCGATGGGCCCGATGGCGGCCACATTGGACGCGCATTATACTGATATCGATGCCGTCACTCTGAAGGCTTTATGAAGATTAGAAAATAGAGTGCCCTCGACACTCCATTTGTGGCACTCAGTCCTCCACCTCCATCATTACACGCTTAACAACGCTTTATTATACCTTCAATGAGCTATTACAGACAAGTGTTTTTATTATGTGCGTGTTTTGAATTACTATATTATCAATATTTCTGCTTCCATCTCCACTAATATAATAAAGAGGGAAAGTTTGTTTTTTTGTTTTTTTTTATTTTTTTGTTTGTAGGAGGTAATCTCTGGAACTACTGGTCCGATTGGAAAAAAAATAGCAACAATAGAAAGCTGCTTTACTCCTGAGTGACATAGGCTATATTTTATGTACGCGGGCGAAGCTGCGGGCAAAAGCTAGTTAACTATATAGCTAGAGTAGAGCTTCGTTGTAGTTTTTAGAATTGTCCTAGTGTGAAATAAGTATTTATACGGTTTTTAGACATGCATGTAGGAATAAACTGTTACCGAAAATGGGAATGTGACACTACTTATTAAAGCTGAAAGTATGTAAGGAATTTTTCCAGGGTAACATACTCGCGCGACAGAAAATCCTGTGTGTAATTCCAGAACATGGCCTACCTATTCTTGTGCCAATTTTCTTTTTGTTAAGCTCTTTGCGCGTGAAGGAGAGACAAACATTTTCACATACATGTATAGAAACATTTTCCTTTATAATACTGGAGTGATACAAATACGACTATTAAAAGTATTAATTTCATTCCTAGGCACTCCACATTCTTAGAATAAAATTAATCCAAACATTTGTCGGTTCGGAAGCTGTCATCACCGGGCTCGAACAAAGATTTCTTCATTATCTCATCGAGAATATTTCTATAATGAACTCAGTCACGCGTACATAAAATTTAAATGTATAAGTAGTTACCAGCTACCGTATTAAAAATATTGATAACACATATTTTGAGAAGTCTTTAATTGCTACTAATAATTCAATCCTATGCATTTCAGATAAGCTAAGTCGGCTTTGGCATTTTAAAAGGGAACGACTTAATTGCCGCTTCTTATGGAGACGAATAAATCCGAGGCGGTATGTTCTCCGGCGGCGTCAGCGCGTGCGCATGTTATTAGTTCTGCTCAACTGTACCATTTGTATTGCCTTTACGTTTTTATTTGCCGTGCGCAATTTTTAACGAACTCCAGCCTCGAACAATGCTCACGATACTTGTTTTCATTGAACAAATACAATGAACATGATTTATTCAAGTTACATACGATTAACGCGGTTCTCTGTAGAATCTCGTTATCAACGAGCTTACAAGACAATAATTTGGTTTATGCCATAATAGATGGGAAAAGAATAGGCTCAGTCGTATTATGGTAAAATGGTTCTTTGTGTCGGGCGCGGGCGCAAGGTAGTCTGATGGTCGGACAGACGGCGGCGCAGGCTTTGTGTTGTGGGGAGACTGCGAGAGAGGCGCGTCGCATCGTCTCGTCAACCCTATCGACTGAATGACGGGCCGATTGTTCCATCGACTTAACATATCAATTATGTAGAACATAAAGCTAGATAGGCGGCTGAGCGACGTGAATAAAATAATTAACTGATTGGTGTTTGTATAATTCATCAAGTGGACGTGCGTCGTGATCGCCGGCCACTTAGTGCTGCGTTATCAGATACCAGCCGCTATCGGGACGTGGTAGGTCACAATGGAGCTGTAAATGCACTCTGCCATTGTGTGCGCCTTTGAGAATGTTTATCTAGTCATGTCGATACAGAAAGTATTATGACGGACATCTTGAGATGTCGCTAACAGGACACATGATTTTATTGGTGTGCCTTTATCTTAAAAGTTCATAGTACATCAAGTATCTGCTGCCTGCCTAAGGTCCATTCCGGTTTGACTTTCTTCTTAAACTAATAATAATAAAATAGTTTTACTCCAACAATTCTCATAGACACAATTCGAAACAAGGTGAACAAGTTAGAAGTTTGAGCGTAGATTCAGGTATTAAAAGAAATGTATTAAAAAAATCGAACTCTTAAAATCTAAATCCTAAATCATAAAGTGTCCCGCAACTGTCACTTGGGGAGCCCCCCCAATATTTTACGATGCATAGTTTGCCTGCTGCGGTCTTCCTGTTCGTTAATAATTTAGCGGTCTTCAAGGCTAGAGTGAATAGGTAGGCTCTTAATAAACTGGTGCGCCTCACTAACAACTATTACATCACTGCTTACTATCAGGTGGGATCGCAATCAAGCATTAGTTTATATAAATTAAAAAATAAATTTAATTAGTATTTACTTGAATCATCGATGTGATAAACCAAGACTTTGTGTGCTGCAAATGGACGTAATTACTTGTCCTCTAACTAAACCTATGTACTGACGAATTCCATTTAGAGTGCGTCTGGTCGAACATGAGCCGCGTTTGTTCAATGTGATTGTGTCCCTGCGGCGCTCCGCGGTACTAGCGCCATCATTTATGTCTACTGACGGAAATTAAAGAGAAAGGAATAAAAATGTCCCGACTAATGACGGCCGGACCTCTTGCGGCGTATGTGTAATAATTCGCCTCAGGGACGCGCCGCGCCCGCTCGAGACTAAATAATTTTAATTACATGTTATTGATAAATTTTCTCTCCCGAAGCGGTCGGATCTGTCGATAACGCCGTACAATTAGGCGGTGAACTTTGACTCTACGATTTGTTGTGGGAACGGCGAAATTGGATCCCCGAGGCGTGGAAACGCAGCCGCGAACACCGCGCTCCACTTTGTCAAACCGTTTGCTCGACCTGTATTGTATTTCCATGAATATTTCCCATAAAATTCGGACAAAAGACGTATTGTGTTACAGAATATCATAAAAAACAAGTTCTTTTATAGATATCGATGAAAATAATAATAAATATGTCCACTAAAGTACTAAATAATTTATGTGGTACAAAACAGTTTAAAAGTTTACGATGTCGGGTGATGAATTTAAAGGTAAAACAATAACGAAATACAAGCATAAGCAACTTTATAAGCGGCTATAAAAGTGGTACCGGTCTACGACTTAACTAAACACATGAATATTGTTCGAGGGGACAGCGACCACTCGCATAATAATCATGATTCGCCCAGCACGACGCTTTAAGTTATTACGCGAAAGATTGAACGAAAATTAGCTGTCCCGGAATAAAGCCGTAAAAATTGGCTGTATAATGGTTTCTTGTGCAATGAGTACGATTAAAAGGTTGGTGCACCGAGTGGTCAGCGGGGCGGAGGCGCGAGCGCCGTGATTGGGAAGCGGCGCGATGCATGGAGCCGCGTCGCGTCGCGGAGAGCGCGCCATAACTCGCGCGTCGGGAGGCCGCGGCGACGACCACTAGCGTTTTGTCGCTATCAATATTTACTACTAACACAGCTTTGTTCCGGGAGCACCCCTCCTGAATCCCTAATGGCATATATGGCATAGCTGCGAAGATGTGCTTAGAATTAGTCGCAATTTAAGAACGAAGGAAGCGCTATTCGCCAAACTAATTTTAATGTTTCTATTCTATAAAAATAAATAAATATAGTCATAAAAGTTAATCTGATTTGGCATTTTTATTTATTATTGATTTATAGTTTTGTCTGTGGGCTGTGGTCAGTCTAAGGGTTTAGCATTTTAATATGTATGTTGCAAAGGTCGGTCTATTCGTTATTTAACGCCCTGGATTGTTTTGTTTTTCCGCATTCACCCAAGAAATCCATTGATAAGGTTAAAGTATGTAGGTAACTTTGTCTTTTGAGACAGTAGGATTTATGGGAAGATTTAGTTCTCTATACTTAATACATAGTTTATATTTTTGTTCTGCTACGCTACAGACCATAAACACGAGCGGTATGTTCCTAACGGCAGAACACCTTTGACACGGCCTTTGGCACAGAGTGGCCACATCAGTCAATATTTCAATGGCAGCCTTTCGACCCACTGACACAAGTGTCAAATACACACGATGGTTGCCGCTGATTTTCATTTGTTGAAATGTTGACAGTCGCCGTTGACGTGTCAATAGCTGCCGCCAATGCGTCAAAGGTTGCATTTACCTCTACCGTTGGCAACATGTGTATGAGAGGTCAAATAAATATTAATACAGCAATCAATCTGCAAAGACTTTTTACTTTATTATATTACCCTTACTCAAAGGCCTGTGTTGTGTTGGCTTTCAGACGGCAGAGGTATCTGAACTTCAAGACTTCGAATCGGTGCCATCATAATCATCAAATGACTTCTCTCGTGCTCTCGCTCTAGGATGGAACGATAGGGCTATCTGACTATAACTGACCAACATTCACCAGAGTCCTGCAGTTGCTGTTTTTGTTCTAGGGTCACAGTAATTCTTCCTAATGTTCCTGATTAAGAAAACGGGTATCTCCATTCGAGTGTTTACTCGAATGGAGATACCCGTTTTCTCACGCGTGTTTACGCGTATGTCAACAATTCGCGTACAATACCGAAAGTATAAATGACGATAGTAAAATAAAATAATCCTAAAATATAAATTCTACATTACACTTCACCCACTTGACGTCCATTCAACAGTATTTTCCTAGACGAATTGTGGCATAAATGTCGTTACAATCAATGGATAACCTCAAGCCATTCAAAATGTCAGGGCCTGATCCGATACGAAAGTTCATCACACCGTGTTCATTATGGTACGTAATAACGACTAAGATGACTGTATCAATCTCTTAAACGGTTCTCCATTATCATACGAGATTACCTTCTTAGGATCGCTCGAAACTGGAATGAAATTATTCATAGAAATATGGTCTAAGCGTGGGAATGTGGGGCTAAAGGAACATGACAAGTAATTTTTGTAATTAGTTGTGCGTTAATGAGTTCAGAAATATGTTTTATTGGTTTGATATTGATCGGTATTGTTTGTGATAGGGTGTATTGTCACAAACAACGTGTGTTTTCAAAAATCGTAAAAGATAAATGGGCGTTTAATTTTGTATACAGAACATGGCAATATTTATTGTAACTAAAACAGATATTAAGTAAGGCATTAAGTCCGCTTTTGTACAGTGTCAAGTGCATAAAGTTTCTATAAATAAATAAGAAATAAATATTTTATCTGCGTACTGCAAAACGCAGTGTTGGTAGGTGTCCCACAGGATGGACCGATCACTTAGCGAGACGCACAGAACCGCTAAATGACGTTTTTCGCTTACAATGATGATGACGATGACATATTTTATATTAAAAGCATACAAAACCTTATTTTTAGTACATGCGAAACCCAAAGCACGTGTCTAGTATTTTTATGTAAAGAATCTATGTACAAAATTTTAAAACCGTATCATGAAAATCACAAAGTTAAAAGCTTATACATATTATTATATAAATAGACATATTCATTATACAATCTGGGCCTCTAAGGGGTAGTTTTGCTAACGCAACCAGCTTAATGACTGCTACAGCCTGCCATGTACGTGTGTTGTACTTAGGTGGTGTTCAACTTTTAAATATTTTTGGGAACCATGGTTTAAAAATTATTGGAACTGATTTAATTACTGATACCGAACAAACTATATTCAAGTTTCGCATATCCTAAAAATAATGTTACGCAAGTAATGCGATGACAAAAAGCAACTTTATTAATCCAATAAAAACTAACTTTAGCTGTAATTGTATAAAATGTTTCGTATCATCTCCTAACATTAGTACAATGGAGATGCACAATCTCAACATTTGGTAGGTGAGTGTCCAATCAAAACGTTATTTGTCATGCATCCGAGTCATTGTGAAGTGTTTGTCGGAGGCATGCACAGAATTAAAGGCGATGTGCTTCTGAATGTCGATTTAATTGCCAGATAAGTCGAGTGGCCGCGCAACACTATTGAAAGATAATGGCTTAAGATGTTATGTAGCATATTCGAGATCCAAGATTGTGTGCGGCCATTTGTTGCGGTAATATTGTTTATATGATATTTTAATGGTTGCTTTTGCAAGCAAATACAGGTTTGTACTATTTAATTCACTTAGTGATAGAGTTTGTGGGACTTGGTCATTAACGCTACCTTTGCAGACGTTAAGATACAGGCCTTTTACTACTTTCTTTTTAATGAATGGCATTAGAAACAGAGCATATATTTTGATCGTTATATAGTGTTTATGGAGAGCAGTGGTGGCCGAGTGGTAAAGGCCCCGACTTACGCGTAGTAGGTCGCGGGTTCAAACCCAGCCAGGAGCATTACTTTGTGTAATTTATTTCATCACCACTGCTCTCAAAACGGTGAAGGAAAACATCGTGAGGAAACCAGCGTGTCCTAGAACCAAAAATTCGAAGACATGTGACATCCACCAATCCGCACTGGGCCCGCATGGTGTATTAACGCCTTTTCCCTCTCCTAGAGAGGAGGCCTGTGTCCCAGCAGTGGGAACATTAAAAAAAGGCTGACGACGATAGTGTTAAACCATTTAAACATATAATTTGATTGTGAAGAACAAACTATAAAACTATTGAATCGATTTTGAAAATTCATTCACCAGTACATGATTGCTTTATCATTGAGATTGCACGTATTTATGCGCAGGCAAAGCCGATGGTAGAAGCAAATATTTAAATAATAAAGAGAACATATAAAAATAGAAAATATTGTCTCACCGGCATCGGGTACAGAGTCTAAGCAAATCAAAACTACAAGTTTCATTGTTCTAAACAAGTATATTGATATTTCAATTTAAAGTCAATAAGTTGGCTTGTCACTCCGCAGCCTAGCCCACTTGGAAGCAAAGCCGATATGCCATAACTCAAGTCATGTCCATTGTTTTTTACCTTTCTCGGGTAAGCCGACACAATTCCATCTGGTGTTATCTTTGCATATCTGAGACAGTTGTTGTTCCAATAAGCAATAATCCACGCGAATGATAAATTCAAATGGTTAGCTACCCGAGTGGGCGCCTAAACACTACAAGGGCTCATAAACCGACGGGTATGGTAATATAGAGGCACTGTATCTACTCACTATGTTATATGCCCCGACTTGCACTGACAGCTACGACCTGGCTGAAAGTGGTTCGCTGAACACACGATTGGGTGAGAATGTAGGTGTCGGAGACAGATTTGACAGCTCATTTTACAAATGTATATTTTTGAGGTGGCGGGATGACCTAAACGCGTACCGAGAGGACTGGTCCGAGATGGCACAGAAAAAGAAGACTTGGAAGGATTTGGGGGAGGCCTTTGCCTGCTGGGCAAAGGCCTCCCCCGTGAGACAGTAAGGGCTACTGAAAAAAAATATTTTTCAGACCTAGACAGTTTTTTCAGAAAGCAGGTATGATTTTTAAGAAGGATTTAGATAGATAGATATAGATACTCTATTGTAATCCATAAAAATACAGTAAGCGCTTAAAATAGGGTATATCAATGGGCGGTCTTTTTTATTGTTGATAGGTTTGCGCTTAACCGCTATCTCAACTGATAGAAAGTGACAAACGTGAACGATGGGGCGTGCTTACCTAGAAGTAATTAAGACTTACTAAACTAAGACTTAAAGATTCTCGGGTTGTACCCAGGAAATAGGTTATATCGCTACAGATGACCTATAAGGAATTGCTAAAACTACATTTTGAGTTGATATATCAAATTGTCAAATCCAGATATTTAGGTAGGCTTAGAATCTTCACATTCCACTACATTTTGAAAGCATGTTACTATCTTTTACGTATCGCTATAATCACCATTGATTTGATAATGCTGAGACAGTTCATTCTTTATGGTGCATGAAATACAAGTACTCGGTATATTGACTATTCAAATTACATCAAATAGTGACGTTTACGTTGGGCCAGCGTTGTCGACATCTGACAAGGCGGGGACTTGCCGTCGTATATAGCAGATTACGAGACAGAATCGAGGCACATTTCGTCACGGATCTGCTGATATTTCAACAGGACTGTAAATCCGCGCGAGGCAGCGACAGGCTGGCGGATAAATCACGAGAGTGGGCGGCCGCGCGCGCCGCCGAGCCACTGTTCCCGCTAAATAACTGCTACCGTTTACCTGCCTCTGATCATCTGATATTTGATTTAATGTTGCTTCCAGCACTACACAGCGTGAACTTAAGTAGATATCATAAATGTTCTACGGACCACATTCCCCTGTCTAGCGAGTTCCCCTTTAGGAATTAAAGCGAATTTTATTTATTAACTTTCTAAGCTGCCGTGAGCTCTTGTGGATGGTTCACTTAAAACTCATTAAACCGATACTACAACGAGAAGTTTCTGTTTTTATTTCACAACATAGACCGTATGAAATAATGAAATCTAGGATTCGATCAGTTATTAAACTTAATAGCATTTCGCCATTAGATATTAACAGAAATTGAAATTACGTACTTAAAATTAGAGGGATTTCACGATGGACGTATGAAGAAAATACGAAATGCCCATAAAAGATGCAATAACATAGGCACTAGTATAGGGAACAATCTTGTAATTACTGGCAAGATTGCGCGAAGTAGTAATGTTTTAGTACGACTTAGAGAGAAGAGGCTACCCTCAATTAGTTGGACTATAAACTGTTTTACAGCCACTGTTAGGTGAGAGAGAGAGTTTAATGTTTAATGCCAATGTGGTGATTGGGCGTCGTTATGCATATCTCTGTCATACCACTAAAACTGAGACGCTGCCACTAAACTAGAACTTTCATCCAATATAATAAGGCGTATGTTATTTAGATCAAACTCATACTTGTCTTTTAGCGCCACTACAACAAAAAAATGCTTCTAGTTATTATAAAATTGTAGGAAACTTCTTCAGCTTCCATACATTCTTAAACATTTAACACACACCATAATATCTCTGAACTGCAGCTTGTGTCACAATGTTCTCTTTAATTAATTACTATAAACATGAAATGGAAGCCATTTTCAATGTAATAACTCCTTATTGGTGCATTTAAAAAGCTCTAAGAGAGTTCTATGCCACCACCTTACATGGTAAAAAATGTTATTACCAAATTCTATGGGATTTTTGACTTTGATTAATAATGATTTGATTCTATAGGAAATCCGAATGGAAATAAGGAAATACCGTATTCGAATTCTATTTAAAAACATAAACTGTTAAATATCAGCATTTTTTTTTCATTTAAATGGAGATATAACTGATTAAATGGTTGGTAACTTTTTAGATAGGTGAAAATATGCCAATGTTCCAACAAGCACATACGCAGGCAAAGCCTTGTGAACAGCGTTGTCCATACAATGACCAATTTAGTCTAATCGCTGTCATTATACGCAAAGCGTGCTTCCCGCGCTAAAGTCGTATTTTGTTAATAAAAACTAAAATTACATGTCGTGGCGCACAAATTGGTCGTTTCAGTGTAGAAAATTAGCTGTAAGTGAACAACTCAATCTACGTACAGATTATTAGGGATATTTACTTACAGATAACTTAATAAGACGGATTTAGCACTTTACCTGGACGCAGACGAATGTTTTACTACCCATAACAGCTTTTAATTATTTCTGAATGTTAAAAACTTAAAATTGCAGTTTTATTGCGTACTCCGTTTAGCCATATTTAAATAGCTTTATTAATAAGTTCTTAAGAAATAAGTACTACAGAACTACATAAAATTATAATCATACCTTTAGATTCCTTGTTGCTAAAAATATGGTCCAATCAAAGACCATTTTCTTTCATTGCATTGCGATTCTGGCCTAAGTAATTTTAGGTCTGGTAAGCCAACTTTGTTTCTTTTATTTTTTCCCTCCCTATGAAATCGGATCACATCATTTTTTAAATTTATTATTGTTTTATATTTTCCTGCGGCATCTATTTTGATGCCGATACCTTAGGAACTGTGGTTTGTTCCTGGATAACCACAATAAAAATAACAATTTTACAACGGTACGAAATTTATTTTGATTACATTTTAGTGTCGCGTGGAAATCTTAGCAAATAATTCAGTTTTAGGTAGATTACGCTGTTCTGGGTTTAATTTAACCCATGATGTCACCTTCGCTGATGCTGCGTGCTTATACTTGCTTACTTCTATGGAGTAGGTCCGATGAACTCAATGGTTTAATTACAGATTTTTCCTATTCTACATTTCAGAAAGCATATTATACTGCTCATTTTGCATAACTGTCGCTAATTGGGAAAATATGAACTAGCGATCTTAAATAAGAGTAAAGTATTTCCATAATCTTTTCGTTTAGACGAATTATTACTATTTGGTATGGAAAGCTTAAATTTTGGGACTCTCAGATGTGAATCTCATATACACCCAAATATATTTCTCTTAAATATAAATCTTGCTTGTAGAGTTAAATTACCTTTTCTTATCGGTGGGAAATAAGCAAATGATAGCGAGGGGAAATCAAAAGAAAATAATTCAGGTGAGTTTTGGTCTGTAAAAGTCTGATCAAACTTTTACAGACCAAAATTCATCTGAATTCCTATGTTTCAGGTTTTTTTTTATATTTTGCTAGTAATCCGCCCTAGCTTCGCACGGGTGCAATGGCTATATTAGATATATAATACATGTATTATACATATAAACCTTGCAACCACTCTATCAATAAAACAAACCGTATCAAAATCCGTGGCGTTGTTTTTTCCCCTAGATCTAAGCCTACATAGCGACAGACAGCGGGAAGCGACTTTGTTTTATACTATGTAATGATGATTTATACTGCTGATTCAGGACCACAGTAACACTTTTAAATAATCCCACAGGCCGAGTTTATATCGGCCCTAGTAAACCTCATAGCTATCTTCTAGAGACGTGCGTGTTACACAACGCATCGTCGACTCGAGCTTGTTTCTTAAAGCGTCCTAAACCAGGGGAACCAGCGTCGGGCGGAAAGTGTGAACGTCGTAACGACTTTGCAGCTGCGATTGTAGTGTGTCCAAGCTGAGGACTATGTCCCCAAGGACAACTTCCAGTAAAAAAATCAAAATTCAAACTAGAGGACATGAGAAAAATGGGGTTTTAGATTTAAAAGGCTCAAGTGGACTATAAAATACATCGGTAAATTAAATTTAGCTGTAAGTTTTAAAAGTTTCGATAGACGACAATGCCAATGAAGCGCTGCAGCGGACTTTTGTATTAACTTTTCAGTATTTTGATAAATAATTTCTATAAACGTGCTTTTCTATCGCTAGGATATAGGTCGAAGGGCTTCGGTGATTTTTCCGAACGATTTCGTAGTTAAATCGGTTTTCCTTATTTTAATATGTTTATACACAGAAAGAGAGACACCTCGATAGATTGATCTGTTCATAGCTTTAGAATAACAGCAACAGAATCAGAATCAAAATTGTCATTACACTAAAATCAATGCTACCACTGCAAAGTCCACTTCTCGAAATATGGTGATGCTGATCTCTCTTCTTCCCTGTTCCAAATACTTTACAGAACCGTGTACTTTAAAACTTAGTTCTACATTAGTTAGATGCGTAAAATGTATATAGCTTGGTACCTCTATGGTCGTGGTGTGTATGTGTTGATCTTGGGAGGCTCACTGGCGTGCGCGCGCGCCTCGTTCCTATAAATCAGCGGCGCCGGCGCACGCTGCTCGCCGATTAATCGCAGCCCAGCTCTACACAAATCAAAATGTAAATGGATATAGTATGTTAAGTGCGCCGTGCCTAGTAATAATGATGTTAGCATTAGGCATATTAATTGGCTGGATAGGCGCTATCTCTCTGCTACGGGCAACCGCGCATGCCATTCGCGCTCTTTAAGCCGTTTCAACACACACAAGCATAGAATATGCGACCGTCAGCGACGCATGTTTGTACTTTCGTACCACAACGTAAACATAAACCATATTAAAAAGACAGTTACGAAGTCGTAAATACTGTCGCTTTATAAACAACATATAAAATTTAATTATGCATTATTAATGACACCAACAAAATGAAACCGAATAAAACTCGTACAAGCTAAACGACTAACATCGAGTCGAGTTCAAAAGGGCCGCTTCCTAAATACGGCATTATGCTGTATTAAGAGCGTTGTTACCGCGGAATCATTAAGGCTCCACAGCTTATTGAAATGAAGAACCGGATCCCTAATGAAGGCCGCAAAATCAAATCGGCATCGATTTTCAGTCGATACAACGTTTATATGCATTTAGTGTCGGGCGGAGACAGGCGGCGCGGCTGGTGCAGCTCAGCTCGGCGCATGCGCGGCCCTGCGCGCCCGCCGCTAACGAACCCACTCACATACAATTTAATTGAATCACTTTTGATCCTTCGCAACAATGAACTTGACATCCAAAGGGTTAACTCACAAAATGATTTAGTAACTTCATCTTTTATGCATACTTTCTTTTATTGCACTCTGAACGGTGTTGAACTAAATACTCGTACCTACTATTAATTATAGAAAAATTGATTCATGTTTTTCCGGTTCTTAAATGAGCGTATGCAATCAAATACCGCTCATATTATGTCTAACGTACAGCAATAAAGCAGGCAAGTAATTTTAAATCAACAACGAATAAGTATAGTTTATATAACATAAACATTAAATTTTAACTTTTGGGCGGCTGCATGAGAAAATATTTCAAAGCAATTATGCGCGACGAAGGCAATCGGGCGGAACGATAAACAACTCTATTATTGACATAATTAGTTTACAGACGGACGAGTATTCTTTCAGTCATTAAATGTTTAGAACTAACATTAATGTCTGTTATAATATTTGTTAGCAAGATGTTATTTTGTGTGCAGCTCGTTGGCTACAATTTGTTATTAAGTAGCCTGTTCAAACAGCCGGCTCGCTACACTTGTGATTATGATTATTTGTTAAAAGTAATAACTTTGATAACTCGGTATTTTATGGCGTGATGCGTGGGAATAAAAGTGTAAAAGCAAGTTTGTGTTCAACGTTATTGCTTTTGCAAGAATTACTGTTTCGATTTTCAGGGGTTTTCTTAGCTTATTACAATGCGTTTAATTACAATACCGCGGACCGGCCTCATAAAATTAATGACACACTGCAGCTTAAAAGACCACTCCCAACCCTTCAAACACAGAGGTGCATGGAGTCGTATTGCGAAACAGGCGTCGGCTCAAGACTGGCCTAAGACATGACCACGACCACTGTCTGTGTATGACTAAGAAGAGAAGACAATGCGTTTAAGTTATTGAAGTTAAATCTTCACTTCTCGGCCGCCAGGGGGTATTGCACCCGTTTTTAAAAATAAACAATTAAGTAAAAAAAATTAAAGAACTTTCACAGAATTTTTCTAGGAAAAAACAAAATATAAAAATAACGGCTAAAAAATTCGTAAAATTGTGTGAATAAACGACAATTAAGAATTTTTCAAGGTCATTCAAAGTTGTACAATCACGGTGCGTTTTCCGCGCAGTGACGTTTCAGCTGTACAGCACAAAGTTCAAATTCACGAATGTTTGAAAATTGCTAAACTGGGTTAAGCACAGATCTGGACACGCAAATGTAAGCAACGTCGCACAACAGCGCGCGTCACAGTTGAAAATCAGGGGGCAAAGACAAAGTCACATTCTCACTAACGATAACGAAATTCGAAACTCCAAAATGTATGGAACTGACATATGCCTTCGAAAAGTCACGTGGTCAAACGTTTTCGATTCGCTAATTGTTATTAGTTGTTTATACGTCAAATTGGACGTTTTAATTCGATAACCATAGCCAAGAAGTTGTTATTTTATCGAACCAACACTTCGACTTATCGATATGTTAGTCGATGTCACTTTGTCTACCATTTTGTGGTCGAAATCGTTAAGGCGAAATCGAACTTAGATATGGATTCGACACGGAGTGATTGCCACTTGTCTAGGGCCCCAGGACTCGACGTTACGCTTCATCTTTATGAGTCTCGTCAAAGTGAGTTGAGCCTTAACCTAAGGCGGTCCACATGACCGATGTATAAGTGACTAGCCTTCTGTCAGGGACTTCACCCGCGTGAAAGTAAGGTTCTCCATACAAACTTTAGACCCCCATACATCCCTTTAGGAGCAGAATTTTGAAAAACCCTTTCTTAGTGTTCGCCTACGTCATAAATGGAAGCCCTGTACAAAATTTCACGCTCCTAGTCCCAGTAGTTTTAGCTGTGCGTTGATACGTCAGTCAGTTTTTCCTTTTATATACGAGTATATAGATAATAAAGAACGAAAGCGATATCCCCAAATAGCTACAAGTATGGTTATCAAGAGACTTAGCGCAGCCGCACCAGGCAGCCGGCTCCGAAGCACAGCTATTAAACTAATCGCAGCGATAACTCACCACGTGTGTCCCATACCTTATAATTTCAGCGATTTTTATTAATAATGTTTAGACTTCCCATTGACTTTTTATACACTGCTTATTATATACTGTCAAAGATTTTATTCGGTGATCACTTATCATTGGGGATAAGTGTCGTAATAGAGTGTGTATCCAATCATTTATAGTAATAAAAATGAAAGTTACTAATTAAGAGGGATCTAAACAAACATTACTTTAAGTGTTAATTGAAGGCATAGGTTATGAGAAAATTAGTGGGCAACAGAGGTGCAATGAGTCGTCAATCATTATGAGCTATCGTCATTCGGTGGGCACGCAACCACCCGACACGACTGCTCGACCGATACTAGACAGAGGGTCAAAGAACATTTTGTACAGACTTGAATGGTGGCTTATTAAATTTTATGCCTAAAGGACTTTATGAGTTTTTTATTAATCTAGTACCTATAACACAGCATCAGCCTTATAATATTCCCACTGCTGGGATTCAGGCTGGATGTAGGGATTTAATCTAGAAATAAAAGATAATACGACACGGCCCCTTAGCCAAGTTGTGATCGATTTGTTATCGTCGAATGCTTTGAGTTGACGATCCCAATTCTTTTGTTCTGATGTCGTCTCAATGCTCAGTCACGTGGTCAGAACAAAAGAATTGAAAGCAGGGTCAATTTCAAGCGTTCGACGATAACGAAACGATCGTAACTTAGCTAGGGAATTAGATTACTATCTCTAATCTATACAAATAATGGTTCCTTGCAGAAATCAAACCTAAGACACCCAGAGCAGCAGCTTATCCCGTAACCACTGCACCGACCGTGCAGTTACTGGTTACTAAGGTGGAAGCTACAGGCTTGAACGTGACCGTGAAAAACACTAAAAAATGGACCATGAATGATGATGATTGAATAAATTGACCTTGTCCCATCCAGGGTTTTTTTTTTTTTTTTTTATGGTAGGTAAAAATCATCCAATGACGAGTCCCGCTCTTGGGCGGAGCGGAAAACAAGTGTCAGACTCTTACTGACTAAACAACCTACCCCGTTCCTACATCGCCATACATACCAGGGCCAGAGCCTTCCTTTTCAGACACAAACCCGTGGCCCCGATTGGCTTCGACCCTTCTGCAGGGTCCCTACGGTTGTCCCATCCAGGGTCAATTTATTCAATCATCAGTACGTCATTGCCATTTGTATAGTAAGAATCGTATGTTACTTTAGATATTTTTGGCAAATTCGATTACAGTCCCTCGTAGGCACATTACCCGTGCTTACGGCAGGACGGCAGACGGGAGTGTCGCATGATCTATGTCCAGACAATGTTGTAGATGCAGCTGATAGTAGAGCTGCTGGATATACATCGTCGTGTACGGTTAATTGATCACTTAATTATTTTGCGTGTCCGTATAAAACTCTCCAATTAAACTCTACTATTATTTTAATAGATAATTGAGAAATGCTCGTTTAATTAATTGCAGGTAACTTTTTAGAATTGAAAAGGAGTTGGGTAATTTACTTTATTCAAATGAGATGTGTCGGTAAGTGGTTTTAGTTGTGTGCTATTATTATTTTCTTGTGCTTTATTGGAGTTTCGTGTTCATTAAAAGCGGCCGTGGTGTTGATATCTTATTTAAATAACATTTAAAGGGTTCGTATTGAATAAAGCATACTTTACGGTTGATTTATATCGGAGGGTAGAGAAGAACATGAGAGTTTGATGGTATCGGGAGATTTTGTCGCCAGGAAATGACGGCGAGCGCGGCGGCCGCTTGATGTGGTTTTATTGTTGCGCGCGCGCGGTCGCGCCCGTGTTCTAGCGCGTCCGATGCGCCCGCACCGCCGCCACTGCCCTCACCTTAGCAAAGCGATATTTTAGCGACAGCCTACATGATTAATTTATAGCTTCGAACCAATATTCCTGAACATAAATCCGATTAAATGTGAAGATAAGATGATTTATACAATTGTCATCTCCAAGGATCAATTCTGCGTGGATGAATCCATATTTTTAGATTATGAACATGCACGTATATTATTGTAGTTGGAGATATTTATCGTTTAATCGAGTTGAACTTCTAGCTCTGCGAGTTTTTGAAAACACACGAGTGTTATAAATGAAATAAGAAATGGCACCCATCGTGTATCGTAAAGTAGTGTATTTATTACAATGTCAGTTTTACTGGTGCTCTATTTATAAACTACCAGTTTAGATTTAAGTAAACTAAAGTAGTCTGAATATTTTAGTGTTATAAGGTATTTGCATCGGTCCTTAAGAGGCCGGCCCTGGCCCTGTACCAGCAGGCGGCCGATGTTTTATGTGTTCTTAGTAGAGATGGACCGTGCAGTTGCGAACCTAATCTAGTCACTTTCTTAGTCGCCAACTAGTTGTCTATTAGCTTGCAAAAGACGTCGTCTAGTCCGCACGTAGCTGCAAGAATTCGGAAATAAAATTAGTAGTTTTTTTTTAATATATTTTAAATTTTTTGTTTATAAATTTTTAGTTCTTATAATTAAAAAATATACCCTACGTCTTGTTCATGTCAAACGCTCGATGATAAAGCGAAAATCGTTTTGCGAATCGTACACATACTCAGTCACTGGTACAAGTGTGGCACATCCCGCACCCGTGTTACTAAGACACCAAATATTTCATTTGTGTGCAAGTGAAAATAAAGCCATAAAGCAGAAAGTCAGCCCTCAAGATCCGTGTTTGTATCTGTACTGTTGCTCAGGGACATATCTCCTGAGAACCCACCACTAGTCATCTAGTCTGTTAAGACCGCGGTCGGTCCCTCTCTAGTTTTTAGTTCAAACTGCAATATTATATAAATAGACAACATACTCTCTGAGGTCGAACGAAACGTACTGACTACAGTGACTACCATGCTTTGTGCTTTACACGGGAAGCTGATTTTGTTACTTTAAGTCAAGTCACGACGGAGAAAATAACGTGTTAAAGATATGATTTGTGCTCATTGGCTCCTTTCTACAATTTCTTTGTGTTAATGTTAAGACTTAAATATGTAACGATAAGCAAAAGCTTTAAGGGTCAAAACTTTCCATAAAAAATCATAAGCAATACCACGCAAAATACCACGCACGTCTACTTTAGATCGATATATAGTTAATTAAGATTCTGATCCCTCTAGTTTTTACTTCACTTCAATTAGCTGGATATGATCAAACATTTTTTTTAAGAAGCCTTAAAATATACTCCAATATTGTCTTTGCATTTTATAAGTAAGTATGAATAGCTCCTTAAAATTTTCATAATGAGCTCATTTATGACAAACGACCAGCTTTGTGTGTCCCTCCATACAACTACTGACCAATCAAGGCTTTATTTATTTTCACTTAAGTCTCCATTCACGTCATGATTGCTTTTCCTCTACTTAACGATCTATTAATAGCTAATAATATTCATGAGACCCTTAATAGATCGATCAATAGATAACGTAAAATATTTGACGCATCCATAAGGTCTTCATCGCAATTGTGTAACTACGCCGAGCCACAACGAAGCTATGTCCCATTAATTTTTGTTTAATTTGTAATTTTCCCAGTAATTAAGACCAGCCTCGTCTGTTTAATGCAAATGAACCTATTCTCGATCATTAGTCCGTACACGTTTTACTAACGTCAGTTTTCGTTAATTAATCCCGAGATCTAACGCTTCGGGCCCGATACCTGATTATTATTCACACGCTACTAAAGACATCGGACCAAATGCAGTGTTATTGTGAAAATAATCATGCAGCTCACAAACGAGCTCTGCGTTAATAAATTTTAGCATTTTATAGATTTGCATGTTGAGGGTACTAGGTTTAACAATATAATAGCGTTTGTGTACGTGTTTTGTACAACCAGTGATTCAGTGTTTTCTTAAAATGTGCGTTGTAAAGGATTTATTTTTATTAGCCCTGTATTTAATACTTTATGCACATAAAAGTACAAAGCCGGACTTAGGTATTTTCTACCAGTCACTTTTTCAATGATGCAATGAAAAATAGTAGCACATAGATAGATATACTCTTTATTCTAGGTACACCATAAATACAATTAGGGACATTATGAGCTTAAAATTACTAAGGTGTTAGAATGGGCAGTCTTATTGCTAAAAGTGATTTTCAAAGAGAACCTTTGGATGGATTTGACGGAGGAGAAAGATACACGGGTCACATAGGTTCAATAAAAGAGAGAAAAAGATATTATTGTATCAAACCACAAATGAAGCTCTGAAACATTGTAAGGATCTTGGCTTAAATTATATATAACGTAGAGTTTTATTTTGCGAAAGATTCATAGGTTTTTTAAAGTTAAATGATGACTAGTATTTTAACAGTTCAAAATCGTAGAGACCTTTATATTATTGGTGACAGAATTACTCAGCTATCTTCCTCTTCTCTGATTATCTTAAGTTTGTCACGCATATTGACTAGCGTGTCTATGTCACGAGATTAGCCCTTTCCTTAACGATGTCCATTTTCGTAGCAGGTCGCGCGCACGCCACCCGCCTTCTCGACATTATCAATAAAAAGTTTCAACTCAATCTATCTTATCGCACGGTAGTATCGTGAGTAGTTTCCACAATGAACGACGTGCCGATATCTACCAATTTCTAATCAGAATGATCCACCTTGTTAATTAGATTCGCTGTTGAGAATACTGTCTAAAGCTTTGCGTGTTAGAGTCTTATTTCCTGTGAGCGACATGTGACATTTATTTTTAATTTAATAACTTAATACGTGGATAGTTATAGGAGGCAATGGTGCGCACGCTATCGCTGAACGATAACTGCGTCTGCGTCCCTGTGCGCCCAATCAAAGTACTTCATTAAAATCTTATCGACGCTAGATAAATCACCTAACGACTGCGATCGATTATTTGGATAATTAATGGTGGTTTCATAAATATGTTGGATTCTTGTTCCCGTGGCACTGGTTTAGATGAACTTACGCCTTAGGGGAGTATTGTGTCGCCGGCCTCGATGCTATGCTGTGCCCATTTGACGGCTGAGAGGCAATTTTGAATCATTAACTTGTGATTTCTAACAGTAATGTATTATAAGATGTACCTAATTATGATAAATTTGTTATGTCTTCTAGATACGAGTAGGTATGTGTATGGTTTTTTAAAGTTTCTCTACTGGAGATGGTTTTTTGAACAATGATTTAGGTTATATGCCGTCGCAGATGATGAACACCAAACGTATAAGTACGTTTATGTCACTGGTATTAAGACAAAAGCTTCTGAAATGGTGGACTTCCTCTAGATATTTATTAGGGGGTTAGGGCACAAATCACAGCTCCTTAAGTACACCTATTAATCGTATCTGCTCTCATTTCCCTGAAAGACTGAATGGCGCTAAAACACGTCCCTACAGTGGCCAAGGTAACTTTTATGGCGACGCAAGATGTCGCAATAAATTACTAGCTTCTCCAGTGTCAGCGACACGCAATGTGTTTGTTATATGCTTTAATCACTGTCCAGCTTTTATACGTCCCGTATCGCGCGTATTATCTTTATTAGCCAACATAACTTATCTATAAAGACAGTTTCCTAATCTTGAAACTACCAGTGTAATGTGACACGGTTAATTACTTACTCTTTTAGTGCCGACATAATTTTAAAATGGTTGGCAATATAGCCTGGTTGTCGTTGAAACGCAATACTTTTGCTTGCGCTAGCGGGTCGCGTGCAGCGGCGGTGAGCACCTCGGCAAGAGATCCACATCAGTCCCGGAATAAATGCTATCCTACGATGGTATCGCCGGCGCCCGCGCCACCCCATTAATCTACATCAGCACGCGCTCGCTACCAGATTAATGAAGCAGATAAACCTTAAATACGACTACAGATGTCTGCTTCTTTAACGGCAGTCGAGAGAACTGTATACATCTCAGGGACAATAATTGATGAATTAAACGGATTCGACGCTTTTATGAATGTTAATGATAACGCACGATCGGTCCGTTGATACGGACGATAGGGCCACCATAATTAGAATAAATGGTTGAAAAGCTTTGGTTGAAATTGATAACTATATGTGGAATCTACGTGCGTGGTAGATGACGGGTGGTTAATGCGCGCTCGTCTCGTTAACAGATCGGTATGTTCACGAGGCCGGTCGCCACCTCTCCCTGACCGGTGTGCCAACGTCCTTATTTATGCTGCGACATACCTTTACATTAGTATTCATTTGTTTACAGCTTTCTTAATTAAAGGTCTGATTTTGTAGTCATGTGATTTACAGAGATGTAGAGCAGCATACCTGAATTTGTGATTGGTTGAAAGACATAAGCAAACTTATAGTAAGAATTTGTCTATATTTGGGCGGGTCATGGGGCTCTTTGGACCAGGATCGTGGTTACAATTTCCACCTCTATTTTGAGTCGTTTTTTTGGGATCACAAATAAAATGGACAGTCTTTTTTTGGTAATTGTATTTTTTGTCTTTTAGTCGGTACAGTGATTCCGGTCCAAAGACTCTCACGATCCATTTGGGCTGCGAGGTTGCTCGATAGAGTAACGGAATAAAAAGGGCCATTGGAGGTACACAGGTGAGTTTTAGTCAGTAAAAATCTGATACTTCTTCTTCCTCTACCAGAATAAGAGAAATTACTTATTGAATTCACAACAAAAAAAAAATATAGCTTGGCCCATATTTTGTATAGCTATGTGTTTGTATCGATCGTGTGAGCAGTTCTCTTCATGGTCTGTTCGGCTAACCTCAATTGTTTCAATTGAAAAACTACTTTTCACACAGCGACGGAAATTGTTAATTGATTCTACAGATGTTCAATTAATTTAATTTAGGGCGATTCGATTGCTCAAACTTTTGTTTTACGTTAACAATGATACTAAAAGTACCGTAAATACCAAGAAGCTCAACTTGTATATAAAAAAGTTTATAATTAAATATTTATTTCATAGCAAGCTTACTCGTATATAGTGCGGTATATACCAATGTATTTAAAACTCGTCAAGACGAATCACCCGAGCCCAAACTCAATGAGGTTGTGTCGTTTAATTACAGAGTTCCTATGGCCTTCCGGTTCCATCAAATCAACTCCACGACATAACAATTTTGCATTGTCATCTGATTGACACACGTAGGTATGCAAAATTTCAGCTCAATCTGTAACCGGGAAGTGGATTAAATTTAATTTACAAGATTTGATCACAAACAACGAGACAAGTGAAACTAAATAAAAGCTTGTAAAAAGAGATAAGATGAGTTTTATTGCCGCTGTGTCTCGTGGAAGAATGTCAAGTCGGAATTCCATATTTGAGTAGCGTCAGACGTTTCAAATCCACCATAAAATCGATCGATAAGGATTATTGTGTGAGTAATTAAGGCGGTGTCACAAGTTAGGCCGTTAATCTTATAGATTGCTATCGGAGATGATCGCGTGTTGGCCCTCACCCCGCTCGGACTGCAAACAGTGCGCCCGCGCAGCGCCACAGACTAAATAATGATCCTCTGCCTCGTTACACAATATGACTTCTTTAAAATGTCATATCTTACACATACGTGATACAGCACGTTAATGCATTATTCGTGTAAAAGCTTTTTCAACGCCAATACGAAAATGATTTATTTTAATACTATTGGGCTACAGAATATGTATATGAATATTATAAAAAAAATGTTATTATTTTTACGATTTCACTCATTTACTGAATGTGTAGACAGAATATGATTTCTTTCATATCAACATTAATAACATTTTTATGTTGAAAATCTTTTAATGACTTCTTCCACGCAAAAGCCTAAAACCGACTTTTGCAGACTAAAACCACACCTATATTATGTTCTATCACAGTTATAGACTAATGCAATACCAATACAAGTAAACAGTCGAAATGTTACTTGCCATTTACATCCTAGGACGACTCAGGCTCGACATGGACGGTTACCAGACGACTAGACGTCAGGACGGCGAGTTACCTATTGCTTGCTATCCGCAAGTCCACGCTTACGCTGGCAGTCAGTTCCCTTACGCATGCGACTTATTCCAACGCCAGTATTACTCGCAGAAGAAGGGGATGACGCTCGCCATCCTCCTCACCCATCCCCCCAATCGCCCATTCTCTCTCACTCCAGACCATACCAATGTGTCAGGCCTCGTTGCTAGAGGTCACTGCCTCCGAGACATTAATAAGGTGTAACTAGTGGTCGGCAAATAAGTTAAACCATTTGCTGTGGTTACGCGTGGCCCCTCTTCGATTAGGACCTGAAAATCGGCGCTATCAAGGCTGATCGTCATTTAGGTCATTTAGTTTGTGCGAGGATTATATAAAATTTTCGGGTATTTTTTTTTATATTCCGCAACTATCACACAACGCCGTCTAGTCTCAAGCTAGGCAGAGCTTGTGACCTCATATCACAAGCTCTGCTTAGCATGAGCTCTTATTAGGCAACTGATAAACATATATACTTTTATATTTTTAAATACATATTAAAAATATAAAAGATAAAATGTAAGAGATTGCCTTGTGCGATAAGACCGCCCATTGTACCCTTATTTTTTTAATTGTTTGTCCTATTTTTTTGCAATGTGGTGTATAATAAAGTATAAAATAAATAAATAGGTAAATTACACCCAGGCACAGAACAAATGATCGTGCTCATCACACAAACATTTGTCCTGGGTGGGAATCGATCCTACGACCTCCGGTGTAGCAGTCAGGCTAATAACTACTAGGCTAACAGGTCAGTCAAAAAAGTATTAGTCAAGGTGTAAATGATGGTCCAACTTATTTGCCGTGTGCCATACGCGTTTAAGGCGTTTTATTCTTCCGTGTCTTTTAAGAAGGAAATCTTCTCAACTTTTAGGTGTGATTTTTTTTATGGAGAGCCCTAGCCCTAGCCCGCCCTAGAGCGGAGCAAGAAATCGTGTCAGACTCTTACTGACTAATAAACACCCCATCCCGTTCCTTCTTTGCCTTTTGCACTGGAGCCAAGCCTTCGTTTCAGAAAGAGACCCTGGACACCACTAGGTTTCAACCGTTTAGGTATGATGGGCGAATGACATTTTCTATCATGAGCTAAACAAACGCAATCTACAATGTTTGTTTTAATATTAATATTTGTATGCCTGCTATTGACATATTTATGTTTGTTTACGCATATGCGACCAATAAAATTTAATAACCATAACAACGGTAACACAAAACGTTTGCTAAACTAATCCGACGCACTAAATTGCTGGAGATTTTATTGTGTTTCGAGAAAATAATCCGCAATCAAATGGCGATGTGTCACGGGAACGCGTGTGCACCGGTACAACCGCAACATTACGTCGCGAGCGTGTCACGCCGCTGCCTTACGCCGGCCGTATTTACTTTTCAACCTCACTAACAGATAAAAGTGTCATAATATTTATACCATAACTTAGCTTTCTTATGAACCACCGTCGTAAAGTTAAGCGCGCTTTCTAGACAAACGCAGCAACAATATGAGTCGTGCACTCCAGGAATAAGGTCTAATTTGGTGAAATGCCAATTTCCGAGATGTTCCCGGTTATTCGGAGCAGACCTGGCTGTCATTCGATAATGTTTCTAGTTAGTTTGCAATAAATATGAGAGTCGGAGAGTCCGAGGCGCGGCCGGTGATGTTCGCTCAGATGACGGTATGGTCTATCTAATTTTATTACCAATATATTGTCATTAAGCCGATACTGATCTTGTTATACGCACAATGAGAGGTGCACGGGCCCTCGCCGCGGCCCTGCCCGATACAATTTATATTCAAATGACATTCGCTTACGGTCTCAGGAAATTTCTCACTCGTCGGATTTTCACGTAATCTTAAATTGATGGTGTCAACGACTGGGCGGACGTCAAAACCCCCATAGATAAGCATAGACACCTGTATTGCAATTGAATGACCTTTGACCCCCACAATCGTGCTATGTAAACAAAGATTATGGTTATAAACTTAATGGCACAAATGTGTGTGTATTAGGTGTATACGATGTTTATGATCTGTCGATTTTGAATCCACTTGTCTGGTGCAATATTTGTGTGACTTAGATATGAACGTCGACGACAGCGGTAAGTCACGAACCGTCTCAAAGGTAGTCACAATACGGATTATCTTACACTGAGAATTAATTAGACAATCTATAAGCAATGTGCTGATTGTTGTGATTACTGTGTGGTGTCATTCAAGATTACGGTGGCGTGGTGTCACGGCGCGGTCGCTCCCACCGGCGGCGTGGCCGCCCCGCGCTGGGAGGCGCGCTCTTCTCACGGGTATTTGAGCCAGAACCAGCAACTATACAAATAAAAAATCACCTTGTGTACAGTTCACGTCGCGCTGTTTACAGGCCATATAAACTGACCGTATTTACTGTGTAACCGCTCATCCTCCATTTAACGCTGAGCTACTTTGGTAACGTCTAAATTAGTGAAGTGAGAAAAGCTAACGCTCGTAACCGTATTCGATTGACGGTAAATCGTGTCGATAATATCTTTTTTGACTCTCTGACTCCCATCACTTATTGTGTGTTTATTCAGCCCCGTTACCGTAAAGGGAAACTTGGCTGTATGTTATTAGATCCTAATTTTGTCAATGCTTATACGATTTGGTCGGCTCCAAATAGGCTTACTTTCTCATGTTTCGTTATAGTTATTACGTCTTCATTGACATAAGTCTGTTCACACGAGATACGAATTATGTCTATCTACACGAATATGTTGCTTTGGCCATGCCTACCTAATGTATCTCGTGTAGGTAATGACACCTAGCGTGTAAAGAGATAATATATTAGGCTTGTATATCAATAAAATCCACAATTTATCTCTTACAACAAAATAAAATAGCAATATTTAATTTACTGTCATTGCTTTTATCAATACATTGCTGTATGACAACTAATTACAGGTATCGATTGACGCATTAATAAGATTATGAAACGTGAACGGCTCTCTCATGGCGGGCGCCACAGTTAATGATCGTGGAAGTTCCCACCGACGCCTGCGCCGGCGCGGATTAACCAAACAAGCAAGCGTTAATCCCTTCTCACGTGAAATCTCATGAAAAGACGCGAAGCAATTAATGTTATTATTGATATAAAATAATATACATACAGTTGGACCGGGCCCGGGCTCGCAGGCACCGCGGTGGTCCGGCCGGCAGCGCACCGCCGATGGATGGCTCCACTTCATCATATTAATAACCTTCACCAGGCTCACTCGGCTTACGCGCTCCTAGATTAAACGGCTCATTACACACTATCTTTAGGCTAAATATTAATTGAGACATTTCGAACTACTGTCAAGAAATCGATACAGCGAAATAAATGAGCGTCGATAAATAACGTCCAGACGCAGCGGTTTATGCTTTGACGATTAAGGAAGCGACCGTCATTACGCCGAGCGAGGATTTTGGTTGAGGAGCAGAGCATAAGGATCCGTGCAATCAGTCGGATCGCCATTCTTTCTGTTAATCGCATTATAAATTGACGTAGCGGTCGCTGCACGGGCCTTTGTCGGCATCGTAACGGATCACTACACAATTTATTCTTCAAAAATAATGATTACAAATTTAATCTCGCTGTCTATAATTAGTCTACCGCTTTAGAGTTTTATATTAAAGCGAGATGTCGATAAATGATTTTATGTGTCTCTTGCAGCATTATTGCCTGATTATCGTTTTTTTATGGATACTTGTGGTAATTTTAATAAGAATATGTGTCGACAATTAGTAAGTATAATCCTTAAGGTATAGTTAATCAATTATTTCGTTGGGGTTACATCTTAGAATATAAACTGATTTGCGTCCGAACATTCTTAGTAAGGTTCAGTTTATGTATGTAGTGGTCTAGCAATTATTGCTGTACTGGACCAATTCGGTGCAGACGGGACACACACATTGTTAGTGTTATTATTTGAGCGGGGTTTGTTATTAGATGTTTTTTTCCACGATAAAAAAGTAGCTTCTCGCTGCCTGTACCTATATATGCTTAGATATTTAAAATTATGCAATGGATTTAGATGCGGTTTTTTTAAAAATAAATCTATATCTATACTAATATAATAAAGAAGTAAAGTTTGTTTTTTTATTTTTTTGTTTGTAGGAGGTAATATCTGGAAGTACTGGTTCGATTGCAAAAATTTTTTCACTGATAGAAAGCTGCTTCATTTCTGAATGTCATAGGCTATATTTTATGATTATGAATAATATAATAAAGAAGTAAAGTTTGTTTTTTTATCTCGAGAAATTGTATAGGAACAGAGTTAAATATGTTAAAACAAGAAATTTTCCACGGACGAAGTCGCGGGCAGAAACTAGTAATATATAATATTCAAGAGGAAGGTTTATATGTTTTATTACGTGCATAACATATTTGATATCACTTTGTAAGTTTGCATAGAGCAGCTTCCCTCTCTCAGTCAGGAGGCCTGAGTTCCAGCAATGGAAACATTATAAGCAGATTGTATGTTATCGAGCGGTGGACCCATAAAACGCAACATTGATGCGCTGAAACCGCACGACTGGGTCGCGTCTGTCGCGTTAGACCACGACAGAGATGGTAGAATCATCATCTTCCTGCCCTTGTCCCGTTTTATTTGGGGTCGGCGCAATATGTCTTTTTCTTCCACTCTGTCCTGTCACCCGTCACGCTATCACTAACTCCTCTTTCTTTCATATCACTTCTCACACAATCCATCCATATCCACAGAGATGGTAGAATGACTTCGATATATTTCTTAGAAACTAACAACAGTGGTCTCAGAGCTGGAAACAATGGCAGGAAGGGAGACCTCAGCTGTAGGATAGTATAGGCTAGACATAGTATAATAATTATAAAATATAATCCGATAAGGGCTGGCTTTTACCTTGGGCAGAAAATAAGCATTGCCATACAACGTGGCAATCCTGCTAGCCTTATGCTTTAAGTTTTTTGACGCCTTATTAGATTAGTAAGTTCATAAAGGTTTTTTTATGTGTAGTTTTAAGGTTACTTTATTATTTGATCCTATTGTAAAATAAATAAATATACGTGATTTATCTGATACCAAAAGTATTTATTAAGAAATGTACAGATATTAACAATGCATGTAACAAACTACTAACGCCAGTTACAAAATAACTACCTGTAGCTTAAAACACCATTTACTTGCAAGACACTGACAACACTTTATGATTTACAACAAAACACAGACAGTATTAATAAATAAATAACCAGTAAACGCCAACAGCGCTAATGACAGGCGAAAACTTTGTATCTAGTATTGTGTTACGGAAATTTTATCTTTGTTCAAGCGAGTTTCATGAAGGTGGGTTTGTCTTAGATGTGTTCGTAAATTTATGTTTTTTTTTTTTATTTTAATAATAAAATAATGATGTCAATAATGTCAAATCGTATTGGAACACTATATCACCGATGATGTGGTCGATGATGAAGCACGTTTGAATAAAAGTAACCTAAGCACCCTTTTTTATGTTCGAACGAATCCCACCCTTCGGCGGAGCGGGAAACAGTGTCAGACTCTTACTGACTAAACCACCTACCCTATTCCTATGTTGCCATATATCCCAACGCCAAAGCCTTCCTTTCTGACGCGAACCTTTGGCTCCAGAAGGCTTCGACCCAGCTGGGAACCTACAGTGCACGCCGCCGACCACTTGGGCTCGGTCCAGACGGTTACCGGATGGGCAGAGAGCGAGCTACCCATTGCTCTCCGTCCGCAAGCCCGCACACAGGCTTGGGTAGGTTTTACTTCTTGGTTGTACACACAAAGAGTGTGTTGAGTGTGTTCCCAAAACGTTTAGTGCGTATGAGTGCTGTACCCGTACCAGTATGTCACTGGCCTGTATAGTAACGTAAGCCATTTCCTATGACCTAGACAAAAAGTGTATGTGAACGTATAACAAAATTGAAATTAGAATCGGAGTTTTTAAATATGGTTCTACAACTGTTTTTTTGGAACTGGAATCGAAATTAGAAGCGCAAAAGGAGGCGGAAGTGTAAAATAAAATAGTATTAAAACTCGAATAAGTATAAAAGAAGATCGAATCCACAACATTCCAAAATATAAAACGAAAAAATCAACCAAAAAAAAAAAAAACAAAGAAAAAACAACCTTTGAAGTTTTGAATTTCGAATTTTACATCGGAACAAAAATCAGAATCTGAGGTGCAAATTCAATCGGAAACACAGAGCTTTGGGAATCGTAATTGAACTTTTATAAAATCTCTGGTGTAGACACATAGCCAAGATCCAACGCCTTGGTGAAATAGAACAACTACAGTTGTTTATGAACATGATTGCAGTCAAATCAGTGGAAGCTTAGCTCGGCGCGACTGTAATGCGTGTTGCCACGCGAGCCCTGCGTGTACCCTCACCATTACTCAAACCTCATTTAGACCTAACTACGTTGCATTGAAAGGAGCAATTTTATTGTACTCTATTGATTCTGTTGACAGTCCAAGAGACCCAGGCGCACGTCCTGCTGCAACTAGTTTATTTATTCTGTCATTGTTGCTCATTAAAATATGGCAGAATGTGTTCATTTGGTTCAGATATTAAAATCAGTTCGGTTTTGCTTTGTTAAAAAGTCAGGAAATAATAAAAGCATGTTTTTGAACATAGACCTATATTTTGTTCATAGCTCTCATTTTTTTTTCTATTAATGGCTTAGAACCTACGACGATATTCCTTAGCTATAAATGTTCAGTTAAAATCAGAATAAGTAACGATTATAATAATTATAAATTCGTTCGTTTACCGTAATCTTTTAATGTCTTCTAATTGATTTATAGGTACTCACTACGTCTACATTTCTATCCATATTCTCCTGTTGCAGATCTAATTGTAGAAAAATCTTTTGTATTATATACAGTATCTTTGTGCTTTTCTATCGGTATTTATTCTTTTTAAAACTGTAAGGCTACTGGAAAAGACATATTACATCCGTATCTAATCTAATCGGCGGAAATGTTTCCTCTATTCCAATTCCCTCTTACTGCATCTATAGAGAGGTTGCACAAGTTCGAGTACCTTCGACAATAGGTCAATTACTCTGACCGGCGCCAACTAATCGTACGATTGGTTCTCAATTAATGTTTTTTGTCTAAAATGTCAGATAAAACCGATTTCAACAAAACAGCACCAAACATTTTACGTTAAAGGTTGTACATTTCAGAGATATAATTATTCCAACATTTAAAGAGATACAAAATAAACCTCGCCTCAAGTTACACGGCTATTTTTGTTATTCTGTTGCATACCGGCGCATTCAAATCTAATTTACAACTACCCTCATTCGAATGACATCATTACAACAAGTGCCCGCTAAGGAGTGACAGCGTACACCAGAATGGTAACTCTAGTCATAATAAAGCCACCTTATGTTTGCTCCATAAAGTCTACCACGAGTGTACAAAGACGGAAGAGTTCTTAAACCATACCGTTGTACATCGCGTGTTTTTACTTGACATTTCGTTGAAGCATAATGATAAAATGGCCATGGAATGCAAAACATGGTTGGGATAGTCTTCTAGTCGCGCCACTACGGTAGCCTGTGAACATTGCAAGGTTTACATGACAAGTGTTTAGCGAGCAGGCAAGTTTAGTAATCAGGCTAGATAGTACTGTTAATTGCTTACACATTGAACTAAATACCTGCTTAAAAGCAATATTATTCGAAAAATATGCGAGTGTTTGCGTTCCATAAATTGAACGAAGGGAAATTCGTTCACCGTAAATGGTATACCAATAACATCGTTCTTGAGCATGTTCTAGAAAACATTATTTATTTCATTACATCCAAAACGATAACCAGTTTAATCAAATTTATGTGTTTTGTACTGTCTAGCGGAGGTGCGGTAAATATCTATATATTTCTCACAGATCATTTAGTGGCCATCCAAAAAACCTTAAAACAAGATTTTGTTTCTGATTGACATTGTGTAATTGCTTGGAATTGCTTATTAATTTGTTACGATTTGGGTGCAAGATCTATTGATGATAAATTACACTGTTAATGAAGATGATAATGATCTTGAAGGCTTTTTTATGATGGGCAAAAACCCCACCGAGGTTTATTAAACTATAATCGGACGGAAGACTGCAGGTGGCAAATTGTTCCAGCCCTTCGACATACGCGGTTTAAACGACGAGGCGAAACGCTTAGTTCGGACCGTAGAAGTTTCAATAACGTGAGGGTATTCCAGCCATACGTCAGAACGGAGATGGTGGAATCAAGTCATGCAATTCCCTCGTACACTCCAAAATGCACCCTGTAAAAAACCAAAAGGATGGCTACTCTAGGCCTTTACGTTCGAGAATATGAAGATTGGAATTAACCAAATCTAGACTGAAACTAAACCCATTATAAATTCTTGAGCAAGCTGCAGATGCTATCAGAAAACGACAAGAAGTACAATAATTTGTGTTTCTTGTCATCAATGAACCTGCTACCTGATGTTACTTTACTTATTCCACCGTTATAATCTAAGCCCATGTGCCACTCCCGGACTTGGAATAAACCTATTTCACTCACAGATTAATTTGTCTTCGGCAATTTGCAGCTATTTTTCTTGAAAGGTAATATTGTCATCGTAGAGTGCGGCTCGGGGATAAATTCCCAATAAGTTTAATGATAATGATATACTTACAGGGTAGTTTGAAAGTGATACCAGTTACTGAATAGTTGAAAGGGAATCGTTTGTCAATTCAATTCAATTAATTTATTTGCATACCATAATGTGAATATAGATGATATGAAAGGCTTAAAGCTACACAGTACAATTATGGATCCCGTAAGGGCACACCTATAGTTAAAAAAATAATAAATAGTAATGAATATTAAAATCAATTTGAAACAATCAAACAATTCATCAAAATCAAATTACTCAAATAAGCAAGTTAAACTTCAAATATCAGAGTATAGAAAGTGGTATTATCATGTGAAGAGGAGGGATTAAATGCATTTTACTAATAAAATAGTAATGAGTTTGTAGGAAAAGGTAAGTAGGTAGATGTGTGTAGGGCTGGCGTAGCAAGTCACACAGAAACAGAGATGTTGATTGTAAGTTTAGTTTGTATTGATTATCACAATATAAATAAAATAAAAAAGAAACGAGAACAGTAATTGCGAGAAAAATCTTACACTGACACAAACTGACAGCCAAAACTTCAACCCAGATTGCAGGCGTGGAGGTGACAAATGAGGCGCGCGTTGTAGTTCAATCACTGTACAGTGTAGTACAGCTACAAGAATATAATATGTGATGGTCGGAAAGGGAGAAATGGGACATACGGGACGGATGGACTGTATGCGGAGTGATATGAAAGAAAAAGCGTTCAGTAACTGTGTGTTCATAGGATACAATTAAAGAAAAAATGTGTTGCATGAACCTTAAATAAAATAAGAAAAGGACAGGAAGAAGATAGTGATCAAATTAGGCATTAAGGTTGAAACACATCTTTGGCACGTTATCACTGAAGTGGAGTTAGGCGGAGTCGATTTTAGTCACTCTTAGCTTCCGTATGGCTCCACACTGTTTTATTTTATAACCCGCTCAACTCCCCATACACTTTTTCCACTGATGCAGCTTGGTGATTTCGAGCACTGTTCAATTCAAGGTCCATTTCGATTCATGGGAAATGCACCCTTAAAGATGACACTTCCTATTATGAATATTTTGTCAATCTACGAGATTGAGGGCATAATATGGTCCAACTAGAATATGATCCTAATAAACTTGATTGAAGGCTAATTCGAAACTCACCATCACCGACAAACCAAAAAACCACCACCGTTAATGAAAATAAATAATCGAAACTAAACAAATAAAATGACTATTCGTAAACAGAAACCAACGTTAACGTCACAATGGGTCAAATAAGAAAAAAGTATTTCTATATTAAAATGAAATATTGGTGTTTATTTAAGAATAATATTAAACAATTGTGAATGATTATCTTTAAAGCTTACTCGTCACGTCAAAGGGACTTGTTGGGAAACAAAAGCAGATAATAAGTTAACGTTCTGAATGCCTTTTACTAGGAGATTTAGTCGAGTCTGCCTACCCCCGAGGAACAAATAAGTGCCGTGTGTTTTAGTTTATTTAGTTTGTGTAACAATACCCTGGCGTGAACTCAACTCGCATTTCGGTATTCGACTCATATGAGCTTATTTAAACCCTCTATTTTGAATCTTAGTACAATACCAATAGTGTCTAAAGTTTAAAAGCTTGTCGGAGCTTTTTCTTCATTTAGAGTGTCTCGGAAAAGGCGTGAGTTACGATTTGAGTTATTTATAACGTCCAGTTTGTGCAGTGAGTACATAGTCCTTGGCTTCATTGGACTCACGAATGATCTTAATTAGAAGTATTGTGGGGAGAAGTAAATTATGTTTGACGTGTCTGTTGTGGAGCCGAGCGTCCCTGACTCCCGGTGCCCTCTTTATCCACGGCTCCCGCGTAAATCATGCACCTTTCAGGTGTTCGACACCCGCCCGACTGCTCGAGTGCATGCCCCACAGCGTTGATTAGGAAATTAATGAGACCTTAATGGAAGTCATTTTAATGCCGTTTAATTTTTATGTATCGATAGTGATTACATGAATTTTAATGCGCAAAAGCAATAAATGTCAGTTAACTGTATTTGATTAAATGTTCCATCTACATATATTGAAGATGCCGCTACAAATTGACTTTGTAGAGGTGTCCATTACTCATGGGGTACGTACTGTGGAACGTTTACAATGCATCTCAGTTACTGTCAGCGTAAATAATAAATTAATTGAGTTTTGAACTAGTCGGGGCGTGTGGAGACTGGAGTGGTCACATTAAGGTATCGCTGGAAGGTCCTCTGAGATTTCAATGATGATTTTCCGAGTGCGGGACCAGTGTAGCAGTGAAAGACGCTCATTACACTGTTAAATTACTAAATGGCGTGAGCTGGCCGCCGGCAGCCGGCCCCGACCGCATTCTGCGGCTTTAGTTCTCGTATTAGCCGATAAACAGTTCATTTGCGTGAAAAATAAACCCAGTTAGTATAACAAACATCGTCGGTATGCGAAATGAAACGAGAAATTACGGAGGTACTAACAGGGCAGCGCTAGTTCTCGCTCAACTGCCCCTCGTCTATTACGCAAATACACTTTTCTTATAAATGTCAAACCATTTTTTACTGACTGACTCTGTGTTTACTTTCCACTTTGAGCTTAGAGACCAATGTAAAGGATGATCCTATTTAATAAACACGGTCTAAATTTTAAGCAAATATTTTGACGATGGACGATGCTTGGCGCTTTTCGACAATGTAGAACTCTTCTACAATTTCCGGAAAAGTCTTTGTTTTAGGTACCTATTTTGTTTCAAGTGTTTAAATTAAATATAAATAAACGACATTAGATATCGATATCGTTAGAATTTACGACAAGCTGTACACATTCGAATGATGAATTATTTTGAATTAAATTATTTGAATTGTCAAGTTGTCACTCTCACTCCGCATACAGATTAGGATGTGATGAAGATATATAGATGTGGATGCGAAAACTGAGTGTGACGGTAAATAACAGGTGACGGCGCGTAAACACGTCTTCTGTGGTGAAAAGTGAACATTGTGAGGAGGATTAAGTAGCTCAAGTGGCGGAGGCAGCGAGCACCACGCGACACGCCATCACCACGATCCCATATCGACACGCAACTTGACGCATGGCATACGTCTTAATGCGTCCATTAACATAAACATTATCATAGTAAACACTTACTGACATTTGTATAAATTGTTTTTAAACCGTTTTGGCATCTCTTTAAAGATTACCCAAATAATGGAATGTGCCTGTTGCCTGTTGATACCGGGCGCGGTTATCTCGTTTTCGGTAATAGAATACCGGGAATATTTTATCAACGCACGACCGAGTAATTTAATATAAAGCGTATCACTAAATGATCTCTCGGTCGCGATGACTATCGCGAGGTTAATAACGGTGTTGGAGGTTCCTCTACGCGAGACACGCGTCCGCGATATTATCGCCTCCGAAGCATTATTGATGAGAGCCCGCCATAACCAAATAGCCGCAGGACCACGTTTGTTTACTTATCTAACGTTTGTTAAAATGTTCTATTTTGTGACTAATTGAAAGCCACACGGGTTGTTGAACTTACGTTTATGACAGGTGCAGCTCAGAATGGCGTTTTCGTGAGATTGTGGCGCGATTGTCGACTACCGCGCAACGATAACAACGTGCCTTTTCCGTGCTTTGTGCTTGCCTTGCCTAATTGTCGAACAGAAGCTGCGCCTGCCCCTTAACGAGGGCTTCAAAAGCCACGTCGTCGTTTATGGAAGAGAAACGGTATAAATTACGTTTACTGCTGTTAAGATTGCTTCATTAATTCTTGTCGCGCCCATTGAGTAACTCGGCTACGAGCGACGCAGCGCGAATTGCGAACAATGCTACGTGTCTGAGAATAAACTATCTGCTTCGGTTATTCGCTATTGACATTTAATTTTCTTATACCAACAACAGTCGTCTTAAGGCCTAGATAAAATCTCATAAAAATTCTATGCGAGTTAAATATGAAACGTATTTCCATTCGTTCCAGTTGCCGGTGGATATGAAAGACGCAAGCGGCCGCGTACGGCAGTGCATGCATTAAAAGCTTGTTTGTTGCTCCGGATAAATACAAACTATAGTCACTACGAGTTGCGCGTTATCTTATAATTAGTTTGGTTTCGTTGTTACTTAATTAGATACACAACTTTTCAATTATTTTTACTATAAGTAATTTATAGTTTCCCACACACGAAGTGGTCGTTGTTTAACAATTTACAATTGACAAATTACGACTTGTTTAGATTTCATAACGCAGGTCTGGTAGAAGGCAGTTAAGCCGGGCTTGTGTGTATAAGGTAATAAGTACCCGGTGGTATTCTAGCTGCGATCTAACACGCTTAACTGATTTCTCGCGACAATCGAGCCTTGACATTTGCGATGCGCGTGCGCCGCCAACCATTGACCCGTGGCACTCACTTGGGCTAACATGTGGGACATATCGTCCGCTACGCCGAGCATTAGTGTCCATTCATACAATACACCATTATATCTGTGTGTTTACGACTGAATCACGACATTTTACATCGGCTCTATGACATCGAGTGCTCACTGAGATTAGGGACAATGAACTTTAAGCTTGATTTTCAATCACCGAATTATATTGTATTGTTGATGTCATGTATAGCGTTCGAAGTGCTTTTTTGAACAATGTTCTTGCCCTTTCAATTACTCACAACTTTAAACTGGTGGCTTTTTGGCAAAGTTTCAAGGATGCTACGATTTTGCTACGTGACGCGTAAGTACTTGTAGGTACTACGGTTTCGCTACGTACGTGCTACGATTTTGTTTCGTCTAAGCTGATTGCGTGAAACGATTTTGCTACGTACGTGACGGTACGTGTTACGACTTTCATTTGTGCACATTTCACTATTACATCCCTTATGATGATATAATTTATTGTTTTCTAAGACATTCAGTCTTTTACATTCAGTTGATCGGACCACTCACTTAGTTCGTTAAGCCCCAAGAGGACACAGGTGTCCGCAACACCTATTATCTCTTAAGTATATTTGTAATTACGGTAGTCGAAAGGTTATACTTATGAATTAGAAGTTCACTCACTGTACGAACTACAAAGATCACTTCAAAGTACATTCAATAACAAAAGTGTAAACTCTACATATCACACCTCTCTGTGGTTTAGTGTATATTTTTATATTACTTGAATACACAAGTGGCGCTGGAATGCTAATAATATGGTAACAAAATGTATTGGGTCCTATAGAGATGCAAATGCGGATAGCTACTCCGATAAAACTCGAAACGTTATGGCTTCGCAGCGCGTCAAGCATTCGACATCGAAAGGCTTCGGTGTTTTTATTTTTATCGAAGGGATCGATTGTAAAGATAAGTTTATCGTAAGACAAGTAGCGGCCACCCAGCGTCGCGCGCGGTATCCAGCCATCGCGCTAGCTCCGCGCCCGGACATGCTTGCATTTTATTACATCTGATAACGACTAATTCGCATATACGTCAAATAATTGAAACGCCAGCTGTGCCGGTGGACACCGAGCTTAGGAGAATGGAATGTCGGCGTCGCTAATAATCTCTTTCAAGTGATATTACTTCGAACAACAGTGACACATTATATTTTTATGACAAGTGAATATTTGTGGTTGTCGTAGCGTTCCGATTTAAGTCGTGTGCCATGAGATAACTGGAAGTAGTAAATGCTAATACAAATACCTCGTAATAGAATTTATCCCATTGTGCGATGTGTATTTTATTTATAAAAAGGTTTCATTCAACATTTTATTTTTGTTGAAAAATGGTCATTACGTTATTTATTTTCTTTTGTGTTGTAATAGACGAGTAGGTATGTGAGGAATGTGAGCGACTGTCTCGTATTTTAGTATTTTGGAAATTAACTTGCTTTTAAACTAATCTAAAGTTATTTACTCAATTATTTATTTTTTTATTTGATTTTGACTAATGCTTGACTAACTTAAAGCAAAAATTCGAAGACGTGTGACATCCAGCAATCCGCACTGGGCCTGGTTGACCTCCGTAACCTAACAATTGGGTAACATGATATCCCTTGACAAAACTGGTAGGTATCACCTTTCCTGGCTTCTGACTATTCGTAACGACAATCAAAGATGAACAAATGACTGCCGGGACCAACGCTTTAACGTGTTTTTCAATGCTCGAAGGAGGAGAGAGAAGATGGTTACCGATCCACAAAATGACCTCGGCCAGCGTTGCTTATTCTTGTAGATCGACATCAACTAAATTCTGATAGTAGGACGTGTAGGCACTTTACGACATTAATATTACTCGGTTAAAACGTGCCAAGAACCCCCGTAATTGCAGTACGTGTGTAGACACCGGTGTCCTCTTGGGGGTTAATTAATTAATCTCAATGCTTAGGTTGAATTATAGCACTATCTTCTTTTTGCCAAATACGTCTTTTTCTTCGGTATCTATCCTGTCATCCGTTACGTCACGGTATCCCTGACTGCCTGTGCTTAATTATTATTACTCCCATTCCATCCATCCATAAGCACATTCATAACTCTTTTAGTAAAACACGTTTAAATCACTTGACTATACCATACTAACAATGGTTGAGTAGCAATGAGCATCAATTTTTTTTTTGTTTTATCTTTATTACTTGTCTAATACACTTTTGTGTAAAACAGACCTATATCCTTGTAACTTATTTAAAAACTATACGCCTAACATAAGAACACACCTAACATAATTTTCATATACCTAGGTCCCTAAGTAGGTACTCATATCTCGGTAATTACGTCACATTACGACGCAGTAAACTGCAACATTATGAACAACTCGTGTTTCTTGAACTTCACGTAACTCACTTAATGTTACTTTTATTGCACTAACATAATAAATACCGTTTTATGCAACCAAGAACCTGTGACCAAAGAAATAACTGTGAAATATGTCTTGTATTGAAGATACTTCGCTGTTTATTATCAAGATTTGCAAAGATTGTAATAAGTAGATAGTGTAGGGCTCAACAACATTCATATAACTTGAACTAGAGAGGGTATTTCAATAAAGTCAGATAGTAAGGACGACACTCATAATGACAGACGGCAGTGCGCGGCGGGCGGAGCGGGGCGGCGGCGCAAGTCTTGATCCAAGATTATATTAAATCGACCTATAATAAATCACATCTCGCCTATAAAATATAAATCAACCGTGGCATAAAATACATTTATATTGTTTTCACTTCGAAATGACAATAAAATGTTTTAAATTCATGAGTGATTTAATACGTATATCGATATAAGTGCCTAACTAAGATAAGAGAGATTTAAATATAACATATTACCTCTGAAATTATATCGAGGATCAAATTTTTATTGATGCTTGGAATTTGATTGTGATCCGACTTTTATACGACAAAGTTTACGTTACATACGAAAGATATAAAAATATTTTGACAATCAAATCAATCAATAGATGCAATATTAAGATAACAGATACTTAAATTCTAAGATATGTGGAATAGACTTGAGATGATACAATAAAGGACCCTGCTCGCAGAACAGATGGTCGATGGGTCCAAAAATTCTAGAGAATCCACATATCGAAAGACGGCGTTAGGAAGCTTTCCACAAGCAGGATCTGGTGAGCGTCTTGGGAATCCGATAGATGCGAGACAGACAATACTAGTCATTGTGACGACACTTGGTAAAGGTATATGTCCAGCCGTGGAAGTGTTTTGGCTGAAATTATGAAAACCAGGATATATATATTATGTTATAGGATTTTAACAAACAAACACCGTGAAGCTCAGTGCGACAACTTGGCTTCTCACAAAGAAACATTTCATAATTCATTTTCTTGAGTATGTCCGAACGGAATACTAGCAGTGCGGTATTTACTGTTATTAAATATTTAATATTATTATATGAAACCCGTTTAATTCTAATCAGAGCATAGTGATGTTTTATGAGTAGAGCTAGATAGTTGTTCGAAAAATGTATATACTTTCAGGAATCAGGTATTATCCAAGATTTTTAAGACCTTTTTCCTTGTTTTTTGATAAACGATTTTCTTTTGCTTTTCTCCATTTGAGTATTTATTTGAAAATACCTTTCGATTATCGTAATTAGAGACATAAAAGAAATACAATAGGTATGCGAACCCCGGAGTTCGCTTGTAGCTCAAAAGTTTAAGTAACAATTCTAGAAACAAAAGTAAATCAATCAGGACAAAAATACAAGTACAGTCGTAAACAAAAGTTATTATACTTTGTAATGCAAGTTATACATGAAGTGCATTGTTTTTATTCATGCCCGCGTCATGAGGTGTCTCGCAAACACTGAGCCGTTCAAATAAATATATCAATCACATGACAGCATGTTGTTAAATGTCCATATTTACGAATGATCTCAATGAGTGAATTACGAATTCATTCATCCATTTTTATTTTATTTTTGTTAGCCTATTCTGTCCCACTCCTGGGCTAAGGCCTCTCTCCACTCCTTCAATCCATCGCGGGCCCGCGCTTCCTCTTGGCAGTTCGGGAGGAATCTGTCTTGCTCATCGCGCCATCTCCTTCGTGGTCTACCGCGACCCCGTCGCACTGTCTCAGGGCACTAACTTTGTGTTATTTTGGCCCAGAGTTACACAGATTAAAGTAGGTATATTCATTTGAACGGAGAAATATACAAACTTTATTATACAAACACACACACACATATAGTTTATTATAGGCTCTTAATTAAGTTTGCTACTCAACTAACTATAATTAAAATACACAAAAAAGAAAAATAGGTTTTTAATTAATTAAAAGTAACTACGACCAATTAATATATGGTTCTAATTCTTCACATCACTGTTGATTAGCAATATGCCAAAAGAGTGACGGCATCACCACTCTGTTTACCAATTGTTACCTTCTGTAAGACTCTGTGAGAGTAAAGTAAATTTTGCGTTAATCTTCTTCATATGAGGCGTGCCAACAATCATGTGAAAATACATGAAATTGACATTTTCATTTTTTTTTTATGATGGGCAAAAATCATCCCACGCTCTTGGGCGGAGCGGGAAACAGTGTCAGACTCTTACTGACTAAACACCCCACCCCATTCCTTTGCCCTTAGCACTGTTGGGTTAAGCCTTCCATTCAGAAAGAGAACCCAGGCCCCAGTAGGCTTCGACCCCTTTGCAGAGTCCTTACGGTTTAGCTGATAACTCCTTGAAGCGCCATAGTCTCACTCCAAAATCAAACTTACATCCTACCAGTTTCGTTAAGCATAGATGAAAATGTCTTACAATATCTGTTTATATGTAATATTTAAGGTAAAAGTTAAGTTTATTGTACACTAACGCTATCCTAAAATACGTAACGGTTATTATATCTGCTTAGTCTAAGGTGTGGTTTATAATATTGGATAATATTGGATAGTAAAGTCCCGCATCGAATTGCATTAGACGCACTCGGCGGAGAGGCGATAGGCGCCATGCTTGTAGCCAATCTCGCTGTTTTTAATGCCTTACACTTATAGTATTTATAAGACAAGCTTCAGATTTGTGTGAAAATGTTTTTTTTTATGGTGGGCAACAATCATTCAATGACGAATCCCACACTTGGGTGGACCGGGAAATAGTTTTAGACTCTTACTGACTAAACACCCCACCCCGTTCCTTCTTTGACCTTCACACTGGGACGAAGCCTTCTTTTCAGGAAGAGACTTTGGGTCCCAGTAGGCTTCGACCCTTTTGTAGAGTCGCTACGATTGTGTGTTAAGGTTAATTTAAAATTAGAAGGCTGAAGCTATTTTTTTTTTGTTCATATTTACAAACACAGTCCCAAAGGCTCTGTTACAGACAGACAAACTGACAGCAGAAGTTAACTAAGTTTTCCGTTTCTATTTCAATCCGATTCAATTGATACCGAACTGATCCTAGTTCTGATTTTTATCCTTTGAGTCTGTTACATTTTAAGATTTCTCCCATAAAATGTGGTAGTTAATATACCGGTAAGTAGAACTGCTATGATGTTACCAGATAATATGTTACAGTCGTTAACAGTAGCAGACTAATTAGTACCACATTAGCTTCAAGATATCGGCCAATCTACTAGTGTTATCGTACATTTAATCGCTTTGGAGCTTATAATTACTGACCGTTTTAAAGCATGCCTAGCACGCACTGTCTGGCAAAATCTATATCACTTTTCTCGTAGGTAAATAAAGGAAAACTTGTAGCAAAAGGCGAAATGGTATGGATTTTCTTTCTGCTTTTAGCTTATTGGTTGGGCATCTGTGATCTGACATCAGAACTTACTAAAGCATCCCCCAAATCATCACATTTATCTAATATATATTTAAAAAAAAAAACATTGTGCACATGTCACTGAACAAAAGTTGTTTTGACGCCTGAAGCATTAAAAAAATTATATCTGGTGTTGGAGAAATCAGACCGTACGTAGAATCTTATTGTTTGATTAGTATGAAGAAGATCGCGCGACAAGGCATCTAGCTATGTGTGCGAAGAGGCATGTGCTTGTCTAATTTATACTCAGAGAGCACGTTTGCCATAACTATAACTATTGGGCTCAGGTTGACTCGACCCATTCGTGTGTGGCATCCTTTAGTTGGACAACGTTATTATCTTGTGCATGTTTATTTGTTGCTCAAACCTGAAAATTACAAAGCAGATACCGCTAATTATGACTATCGTTACAGGTAATGGTCATAATTATTCGTTTGTAAGCAGTTTACTATCATGACTAAATCTACATTTGAATTGATTAAATTGTCACTGAGTCACTTGCAATAAAATTATAATAAGAGTGATTTAGTTTCACTAATTATATGTTACAGCTAAGGTATATAAAAGCTCTAGAGTGTAATGAGTTTTCTTGTTAGGAAGATCTAAAGACCTAAAAAAAAAGAAAGCACTATGTTTAGTAATGAATTAACTGACACGCCATCTGTACAATTTCTATGAACAAGGTTTTTATTTTTGAGATGGGAAATCGTCATACATTTTCTCCTACTCTGTTTGTTTGTTTTTCTATGACAGACTGTTACTGACTAAAAAGCGCCAGTGATCCTCCTTCCGTTAACCGTCCGGACCGACCCCGAGACGTCGACGGCGCATACTGTTCCACGCGCGCCTCAAAGAGAGGACAGCAAAACATAGTAGGGCCGGAGCCTGGAACGCAAACGGTCTGAAGGAACATAGGTGTAGTTAGTCAGTAAAATTTTGACACGCCTTTCCGCTGCACTTTAAGGCATCTGGATGATTGCGACAATTTTGGGTGCATATGGGGCCCCACCACGATCTTCGGGGCCCAAGTCAACCTCCCCTGCAAGTTGGGGCACCTGCCGAACAACAGACGAGGCTCTGGCGCTGGCTTTCCCTTTTAGGGTTGGGAGGTCAGACGGCAGTCGCTCCCGTAAAGGCCACAAATAGCCACTAATTATGGAAAGAACAGGAAAGAGTGTTGCCACGGATAGGGCGCCGCCGCAAAACGGCGCGCAGGAGATTCGCCCGACTCCTGTGGCAAGTGGGCAAGGGCTACCGTGTATGGGGCGAACACGGCCAAAGACGCGAGCCCCAACCCGGAAAATCCGCTTCGCCAGCCTCAACATTGGCACGCTGACCGGACGCGCGAGAGAGTTAGCCGATGTGCTTCTTAGGCGAAAGGTGGCCGTGGCATTCCTGCAGGAGACTCGGTGGAAAGGCCGCAGGTCCCGGCTCATCGGGAATGGCTACAAGCTGATCTACACGGGTGCAGCCGGTGGGGAGAACCGGGTGGCCGTTGTACTCTCCGAGGAGTTTCAAGACGCAGTCCTGGAGGTGAAACGCTACAGTGATCGGCTTATGGTCGTAAGTGTGCTTATTGACGGGGTTGTAACCCACTTGATAAGTGCCTACGCACCTCAGGTCGGTTGCAGCGACACTGAAAAGGCTGCGTTCTGGGATCAACTCGGTGGGGTGCTTCGTGGCATCCCGTTGTCGCAGGGAATCGTTTTGGGTGGTGATCTGAACGGTCATGTGGGTGACAGGTGCAAGGACTTTGAGCATGTTCACGGTGGCTTTGGATACGGTAGCCGTAACGCTGAAGGGGAGACTATCCTCCAAACGTGTGCGGCTGCCGGCCTTGCCATTGTGAACACGTATTTCAAAAAGAAATCCGAACACCTGATTACCTACAAGAGCGGGAGGTACGCTACCCAAATCGATTTCTTACTCACACGGAGGCACCATATCAGTAAGGTAGCCAACTGCAAGGTCATACCCGGCGAGAGTCTCACTGCACAACACCGTCTCCTTGTCATGGACTTGCGCGTCAAGCCTAAGGTCAAGTTTGTTGAGCGCCAACAACGCCGAATACGGTGGTGGCGACTGAATGAAGCCACGTCCCAGTCGTTCGCGTCGGCCATCGGCGATAAGTGCGATGGTACCGATGGCGAACCTGTGCAAAGCCACTGGGACAGGATTCAGGTTGCCATCACTGACGCGGCAAAGTCGGTGCTCGGCTTGTCCAGGGGCGGCCGCAGGTGTGACAAGGAGACTTGGTGGTGGGATGACACAGTCCAGAGGGAGATCAGAGAGAAGAAAGCCCTCTTCAAAACGTGGCAAGCTTCCAAATCTCCCGAAGACCGCGACGCATACAGAACCGCAAAACGTGCCGCCAAGAGGGCCGTAGCCAGAGCCAGACGAGACCACTTACAGCCACTTTATGATAAGTTGGAATCGTCTGAGGGGCAAAAGCTCATTTATAAGTTGGCACGTTCCAGGGTCAAAGCGGCACTGGATATCTCTAAGTGCCGCTGTGTAAGAGACCCTGACGGCAATCTGTTATGCGAGGACCTCGCGGTGAAGGAGAGATGGCGCTCGTACTTCCACGAGCTGCTGAACAAGCAGCACAAAGAGGTGCTGTCTCCGGTTCTCCCTCCAAATCAGGGACTTGTGCCCCCGGTTACGCCTGAAGAAGTGCATGTGGCTCTTCGCCGCATGAAGAACCGGAAAGCTGTCGGTGCCGATGGAGTCCCCATTGAAGCCTGGAAGGCGATGGGTCCTCATGGTGTGGGCATCTTAACCCACCTATTTAACCGCATGCTCCTCACCGGAAAGATCCCTAGTCAATGGAGACTGAGTATTATCACTCCAGTCTTCAAAGGCAAGGGATCGGTGCAGGAGTGTGGCGACTACCGGGGGATTAAGGTTATGTCCCACACCATGAAGCTCTTCGAGCGGGTGATTGACTCTCGGATCCGACAGGAGTGCACCGTCTCGGGATGTCAATATGGGTTTCGACCAGGCCATGGCGCCATGGATCCCATCTTTGCCCTAAGGGTTACCATGGAGGGATACAGATCGAAGAATACGCCTCTGCACCTCTTGTTCCTAGACATGCAGAAGGCCTTCGACTGTGTCCCCCGTGATGTGATCTGGTGGGCGCTGAGATCCAAACGAGTGCCCGAGACCTATGTTGACATCATCCGAGATATGTACCGAGACTCCGGTTCTGTGGTTCGGACCGCTGTTGGCGATACGAAACCCTTCCCCATCACCGTCGGAGTTCACCAGGGCTCTGTCCTTAGTCCGTTTCTGTTCAGCGTGGTGCTGGACGTGCTGTCCTCCACCATCAGGGACTTACATGAGCAGCCGCCATGGCTGCTCATGTATGCAGACGACATCGCGCTGGCGGACTCGGACAGTGGGCGCTTGGTTCGACATGTGGCAGCGTGGAAGGAATCGCTGGAAAACGGCGGTCTGAAAATTAATGCGGCGAAGACCGAGTACTTGGCCTGTAACACAATTAACGCTGCTCCTGTTCGCATTGGCGAAGACACAGTTGAGCGCACGGAACAGGTCAGGTACTTGGGATCGGTGCTCCACGAGTCCGGGGACGTCGATTGCGACGTCGAGTCACGTATCTCGGCGGCCTGGGCGAAATGGCGTGAGGTGGCGGGGGTTATCTGTGACCCCAAAATGCCGGTTAGGCTCAAAGGACAGGTCTATAAGACCATCATTAGGCCTGTCCTTTTGTATGGCAGTGAAGCGTGGCCTGTACTTGAGCGACATAAGCAAAGCCTGCGTGTCACGGAAATGAATATGCTGCGCTGGATGTCTGGAGTTTCGCGGAAAGACCGCATTAAGAACTCCCGCATCCGGGGCAGCCTTCAGGTCCGTGACATAGCAGATAAACTGCAGGAGGGTCGCTTACGCTGGTATGGCCACGTTTTACGAAAACCGGCAGACTACGTGGGTAACAGATGCCTCGCCATGCCGCCTCCGCCGGGACCCGGAAAACGAGGTAGGCCTAAGAGGCGTTGGATCGACGTCGTAAGGGACGATATGCGTGCTAATGGGCTTAAGGCAGAGGACGCAAAAGACCGAGCGAAGTGGAGACGACTAGTCAGGAAAGCGGACCCCGGGCACCGAGGTGCAACCGGGACATACGCTAGGCTGATGATGATGATGATGATTGCGACAATTTTGAATAATCCTGCGATATTTTTATACAAAATTGATACGACATATAGGTTTTCCTTAAAAAGGATCATTGTACCCACCAATACGAACAACTTTTACTATGAGACCAACCCAACTATATTCACATAACTCGACAAAATGTATGGAACAGCGTTTTTTTTCGTGATTTTTTAGTTGGTTTCATAGGAAAAGCTCATATTGGCACAATATTGGTATGTACAATGATCCTTTTTAAGGAAAATCCAACGGACGTATCTACTTTGTACATAGTTACTTGGGAATAGATACAGTTATTTCCTCCAATTAGAATATTTCCGGAAATGCACAAAGCACGTGCCGGCCGTCGCCTTAACTTTATAGATTTGATTTGAGCAATTAACGAAACTATGATAATATAGGTTTGTGATGGGAAATTAAAAAAAAACATCTACACTCTAAAATTGATGTGTTTGTTTAAGTTTTGATTGTCAGCAGGTGTAGGGTGAATTGCGTCGTAAGAAGATTAGGGAGAGGGTTCAAAATTGTGTGGCATGGCAGTGGAAAGCCGGGGAGAGTTATGTCCTCTACATAGGTGAGGTAATTTCTTCACCTCGCCTGAGACTATTTCGTTGTGTCGAACTCTTAACTATTGACGTTATCTTGATTTACGCACTTTATTAACATTTTATTACTCGATTGAGCGAGTTTCGTAAGTAGTTAGTTTGGCGTCGAGCGGACGTGTCTAGCAAAATCATTGAACTGCATAAATAACAAAAGAAGTGTTGTAAAAATAAACTTTAAAGTGCGGTTTTTATTGTTTATGTCGTTTATTTTTGGCCTTGAATGCATTTTTTATTGTTTTGTTTTGATATTTTATGAATATATCGATCTTTTTCAGCGAAGACATCGTAAGTAATATTTAGAATTTTTTGCAAAAGTTTTTAAATTAGTGTGGTATTGATAGATGTTATTCTAATGGATCAGTAGTAATTGTAGTATGAAGAATAACTGCATGTTTTTTTTTATTATTATTAGGAATGGATTCTAGTAAAAATTACGAAATTGTTGTTTACGATGTTCTTCCTGAAAAGATCCCTTATTTTGTTGTCGGATGGTGAGCTACTCATTACTCGGAGCTACCCATTTCCAGGGACCATTTTGGTTACCCATTGAACGGGTTTTTGATAGGGTTTTGACAAAGTGTTGTTTTAAAACCCATTTCATATTGATTACCATCTTTTACGAAAACCCTCATCAGTGGATAACCTCTTCCAAACCCCTTCGATTTGTTTACCCGTATATTTAATAACCCATTCTTGGTGGTTATACTTTTTAATAGTAAGACGTTTTCAATGGGTTACCCCTTCAACGACTATAACAGAGTTACCCATTCGAACTACCAATATTGTAATTTTATTTCTCGTACCTTACTTTAAAGTACAAAACTGCATGCATTCGGCGGGTGTACGCGTCAAGTCGCAACACGCAGTCTAGGACCTAGCGACTCCACAGACAATACACATACGATTATGGTCATTATTGCAGTGATTTTAAAGTTAAATGTATGTTTTTTCTGGAATAGTCGGGATTGTTTCATATGAAATCGTATACGAGTATTTCTCAGTATTCTTCCGAAATTGAAGTTATTTTCATATTTTTAGTGAAGTCGGTACCTATATTTTTTTGTAAAAAGTTTTTTATTTCACCCTTTTTAGTTGCGATACACCTATAACCAGAGTGCTATTCCTCATGACAATTTCAATAAACCGAAACATTGTTTTTTTTTTTGTATAATAGTAGGTGAAAATTAGAGATGCGCCGAATAGTGGTTCAACCGAATAACCGAATAATATTGGGTTAAGTTCGTACCAAACCGAATAGGTATACCGCCGAATAATTCGGTAACCCAATCTACAGTTTTGCCGTGCAAACAAGTTTACAGAATATGCGGCATACCTACAAGTTGAACCATCTTGACGGTCAATAATGAGTAACACATTTTGGAATCTCAATCGAAGCGTAACAATGGCAACGGGTCCAACATATTTTCCGGGTACTCTTCTACTCTCTACTCACTTTTTCAAGTGCCGCAAGGAGTGAGTCATACCTTGCCTCCGTTTCTAGCTGCACCCCGAAACTGTCATTGCGTACGAAAACACAATATGGATGCCAAATTTTAGTGCAGTTCTTGAATTTTGCTGTCTTGGTTTTGAAAGATGCTAAGAATCGAACAAAATCGTGTTTGTGGGAGATCTTCAAAGAAATAAAAAATTATAATAAAAATGATGTACGATGTGCAACGCAGCGTTTTCTCGTGGAGGCGCTAGGTGGAAGGAAACTTCTTCAAGTCATCATCATCATTTCATTCGAAAGACGTCCACTGTTGGACATTGGCCTCCCTTAAGTGTCATCACAATTAACGGTCCTGTGCATTCTCCAACCCTTGTCATGTCATCGGTCCACCTTGTACACTGCCACTTAAGTTTGACGATTTTTCGAGCTATCTTGATTTCTAATACGATCACACAAAGAAACTCCGAGCTTAGTCCTTTTCATTCACTTTCGCGTGACTTTAATTAAACCTTCTAAAGAGGCCCACAGTGAGCGACCACGTTTCGGAGCCAAATATCATCACTGGCTATACACACTGGTCATAGACTTTCGTCTTGAGACGTGGTATGTTGGACGACAAGACACCGCGCAGCATACCTCTTTCTCGAAATTAGATCTACCCAACTGGATTGACTGTCCGAGGTAAACGTAATCTTTCACAACCTCGAGTGGAGAGTCTCCGATTTTGATAGGAGTGGGTTCTACATAGGTGTTTATCATGACTTTGGTTTTGTCCATGATCATTTTAAAACCCACCCTTTCAGTAGCTCTAACTAGCGAGGTCACTGAGCATTGTGCTGACCTTTTCCGTAAACCCAGTCATGACTACTATATCATCGGCAAACTGAAGGCGAATGATGCACTCGCCATTGACGTTAATGTGCAATCCACAACCTGCTGTAAACAGTTTCGGACAAATGAGGCCTCGAATCAAAGATTTTGTTGTAGTCCACAAACGCTAAGTAGAGAGGCAGATTATACTCCTCGGTCTTCTGTAAAACAGGTTATACGGCAGGCCATAGCTTATTAATGTGATACATGGTACTGGACCCTTTTTAAAATCCGGCTTATTCGGGAGGCTGGACGTCGCCAATCCTGTGAGCGAGACATTTCGGGATGACTCTGGAAAACAACTTGAGCAGCTCTTTGATTGGTTTTCCTCTGGAATTACGCAGTTCGGCCGTAATTCCGTAATCACCGGGCGATGTGTTGTTTTTAATTTGCGTCAGAGCCTTCCTATACTCGTACAGGCTGACGTCCAGGATATTTTCGATATAGTGTCGGGGTAAACTAGCTCTCGGGTCGTTTGCTAAATTCACAATAGGTTTGGTAACTGACGTATACAACTATTCATAAAAAGCCTTGATCTAGCCAGAGGCTCCGATTTGGTGGGTATGACTCTGCCATCTGTAGTCTTCAGTTTTGTGAGCTGGCTCTGCCCAATAGGCAAAGACTTGTTCAAGTGCTATGAATGAATAATCGTATAATGCTGAAGCATGAAAGTCATTTTAACCATCGTCTAGTAGTATTAGCACAGGGAATATGGTTTCCGCACCTGGCTGGGTCATCATCGATTTCAACTGTGCAATCAACATTGCAGTATTAATTTCTTATAAAGTGGATTATTAAAAATACAAGTGCAAAACGTAGATACGTTACTTTATTTTGCCCTAAAGACTGATTTATAATGATCTATTAAACCGAATATATTCAGTATTTCAACCGAATTATTCGGCCTAACCTAATATCTCAAAATCTGCCGAATACACTGAATATAAAACGAACTATTCGGCGCATCTCTAGTAAAAATCATCCGATCACGAATCCCCTTCTTGGGCGGAGCGAGATATTTGTCAGACTCTTACTGACTAAACAACCTACCCCGTTCCTTCCTTGCCTTGACCCCAGGGCCCTGGTAACACGCTTTCGCATCAACCCTTGGTCCCAGGAGGTTTCGACCTTGCTGGGCCCCTACAGTTTGCTGACAACTCCTTGAGGCGCGCTGGAAAAGTGCGCATCGTCAACGCTTGGACTTGGTCCGGACAGTTATAGACGACTGGATGGCGGGCTACCAATTGCTCGCCGACCGCAAGCCCGCGCATACGGTGGCCGGAAATCGGGAACCGAATTGCTGCAGCGACGGCTACGGCAAGAGCACCGTTGTCTTTGCCTTATGCGATCAGCCTCCTCCTTGGCTAGCATTATTGCTTTGCAGGAGGAGGCGACCGCCTGCCACTCCTCCTCGCTGCGGACCATGGCCTGAACCCCGGCGCAAGAGGTCTCCGCCGCATATCTCCCCCACGAGGACACGGCAATGCTCTTTCTAAGCGGGGCACACTTCAAGCGTGTGCTCCACCGCGCACCGTGTCCTCCGGGCGGGCCACACAGTGGCGACACCCGGGCATTGCTTCCTCACGAATGCGGTGCAGGAACCTCCCGATCTTATCATGTCCGGTGAGAACCAGCGTCATGTGGATGGTGAGGACGCCGTGAGGTTCTTTCCAGCCACGCCTCAAAGAGGGGACTTACAGCCGAGATCATGGTGTGCCCAGCGCTGGATTGCGACAGTCGCTGTCGCCATTTCGCCATGAGATTCTGCTGGAGCTCTGTCCGCCATGCCTCGACTTGTCGTGGCAGCTGGTAGGATACATAGTTTCATTATGACGTCTTTATGTCTCCCTTCTACCTTACGACTCCATCAAGATGAGTTTGATAGTACCTTGAACCCAAAGTGCATCTCATGACAAATTTAATGAGCCCAAACACGGCTAGTAGGATACATTGATTAATTACGGAGTTCCGGTGCCTATCTTCAGGTTCCATCATCATCATCAGGTCACTTCGATGATACCTTTTTCAACATAACTACTCATAACCATTTATTTATTTGCATTGTAACGTTTTTGTGATATCTATGAGTATAATGTTCAATTGACCATTTCTGGTCTTCTTCATCAGTTCCACTTCATCAAATGTTTTTTTTTTTTTACTTTAAGTGCTAAAGTTCTAGATGAAAATACCAAAATCACCAAATGTTTTGAATTGGAATTGAAGAACCTCCTCCTTTTTTGAAGGCGGGTAAAAATACCACCGTCCTATCAAACCAAGCAAGAAACACGAATGAACAATTTTATATGATTCCTAACTTTCAAGGACAAAACCTATTCTTCTACTTCAACGTAATTTAAAATTATTTGATTTAAAACCCTTTGATTACCCTGACAAACCCTTTCAAAGGGGTTATCGCTTCAATTGTAAATCATAGAAGAACCGGTAACATCTTGTACTAGTTAACTTATTGAAAGGGTTACCCTAACGTTAGGGTTATGAACGGGCTAACACTTCCAAGAGGTAACATTTTCCGTTGATGTAGGCGTACATGCTGTAACCCTTTCGAAAGAATTAACTTATATTCGGGGTTGTATGGTCCCTGCCCATTTCTCGTAGTCTTAACTTTAACACCTAATTTGCGGACGCTGGTTGAAGAATGAATAATGCTTGTATCATTTAGATCAATTATTACAATTAAAAACTTTACTTAAGTACCTACACTATAATTTTGTAATTTCATATTAAAAGAAAAATTGCCACTGCTGGGCAAAAGGCTCTCCCAACTTCGTTTAGGTATCCTACTCACGAGCTTTAAATGCACTTCGTGGAGAACGGTTCATAGGGATCAATATGCATTCGGCTGACGTGGCCCTCTCAATACCATTTTACTTCCATTAATAAGTATTTAAGTACAATACAATCAATTTTGTAGGAGATTCTTTCATCCTATTTGTCTACATTACTTTTTCTGTATACCACAGTACCTAATGTTTTTTGAAAGACCACTTTGACGTACCGTAAAGTTGTGATACTTTGGCTTTGGACCAAGCTTGCAAACTTAAAAGTGTCCCATGTTTCTATTGGCAAATAAGCTGAGGCCAGAGCCTTACGGCTTTTACGGTACGTCAGAAGGTCAAAGTGGTACTTTCAATATAGTTTGCTAACCCATCAGGAACCCTCAAGGAGTAGTCAGAAAACCGTATCGACCCTGTTGAAGGGTCGAAGTAAACTGGGGCCAAGGGCTCGTATCTGAAAGGCAGGCTCTGGCCCTGGTTTATATGGCAACGTAGGAACAGGGTAGGTTGTTTAATCAGTAAGAGTCAGACACTGTTTCTCGTTTCGCTCAAGGGTGGGATTTGTCATTGGATGATTTTTACCCACCACAAAAGAACCAATCAGGAACTTTAAGGTCATCCAAAGTTCTCAGTACCTGTTCGCATCACTTACTCATTGTACGACATCGAGGCTCAATCTTTGGAGCAAGCCTTTTTCTCAGAGTTAATTTGTTTTGACAAGGAAGGTTGTGTAACTCCTGCACTACACTCTTTTCTAAGAGATGAGAAGTCGGTAGTACAGATACTACGATTGGTATGATTATGTAGGGATAAGTTAGCAAGATAATAAGTCCAAAGTACAGATGTAGAGTTGCTTGACAATATCTCACTTTTCAGATTTCAAGTGGTATGGTTTTCCGTCCGAAAACCATACCATAGTATAGTATAGTATATCGGGCTGGTGTCCGCAACTCCAACTCTAAAGCGCGTATTTTGCGTACGGTAAAAAACTACCATTTAACGAAAATAACTGTAATGTGCTGTACGTTGTGTGCTATATTTGAATGAATAATGTTTAGTTCTAAATAGTCAAAGTCCATCTTTGACTATTTAGAACTAAACATTATTAATAGCAATAAAATTACAAGTAGAATGCTTCATAGTAGGTACCTATCTAAAAATATCAGTTTGATCTAAATGAGAATAAAGGAGAAACTTCCGGTAGGTTTTCGTCCATTATTAAATTAACGTCACATAGAAGAAATATTTGAAAACACAATACATTTCTTTATGTTTTGATAAGATCATCAAGATTAATTTCTCAACATACGTAACACATAAGAAGTAAATAAGTTATTAAAATCGAATTATAATTTACGATAATCATAAAGTAGAGATTAGGCCAGTTCGACGTACGTGTTTGATTTAAATACATTCCAGCTCTTCACATAAATACTCATAGATCCGAAACGGGACATTCTTGTGTTCGATATTTACGCCTCCGTCTCTGGTGAGGTCCACGAAAATTGTGACATACGCACGACAATAAAAAGTCAACAATGAGCGCAGTGGCCAAGCGACAGGACCCCCCGGACACGACCTCGGATAATAAATGCGTTTATGATCTATGATCTGAAACTGATACTTATAATGGCTTCTGTATAAAGAAGCTGCACCAAAACGCAGCCTCCGCGCCACTCTACATAATAAATAACCTCAAATTGCTTGTAAAAGTTAAACTTGTATCTCTGTTCCTTTGTACACATGTAAATATTTGTGTTTAATCTGACGTCGAGTTATTCGTTCGATCGTTTACTGGACTCGATTGAGGCCGAGTTGTAATGATTTGTGATTATGAACTCACTTACATAAGGAGATTTCACATTGAACAGTTAAATAATCAAAATTGAATAGCTTGTTTAATTAAAATAATGAATTAATAATTCGTTGTGGCCGCAGAGATTGATATTGACTAAGATCGACGAATGGCAATTTTATTGACGGTTATCGACAATTACGAGTTATATTTAATTGGTCTAGATGTGCAGCAATAAAAGAAGTGTCCGATTTATAGTGACGTACGTTGTTAGAGGCGGACTTGATATTTATTACTTTGTAAAGTTTGTTTATTTATATAGAGCTGGTAGCGAGTGGTAGTCGGTAGCAGGCGGTAGCAGGTCGGGCCGGGGCAGTGAACAGTGGAAGCGGTGTGACGTGTCGCGATCGCATGTCCACCACGAATATATCAATCGGGCGGGAGAGTAATGGTCGTCAGTGCCACCGACCGGCCTCCTCTCGCTAAATGAGCCGCAAACTGGCTACTGGTACTTTCTGCTTGAATGTTAAGTAGTTTTAATTATTTTGCACGAGCCCCCGGCTGTACTGTTCGCCGGAGACATTTATCAATGGCTACTTGTAGGTACTGCATATTTACAACAGATACACCGTATCGATATTATGATGACTCTTAAATAGCTAATTGAAATATCGTCTGTAACTCTTGTTCGTAAATCAAGTTTAACATTTGCATTAATCTGTCAGAAAACGATGCTATAAATCAAGTCATAAGTATCATAAAGTCCATTAAATTATAATTTAACGATCCTTCTTCATACTTAAGAGTGGTTCAAGTGATCAACATGCTAAAAATAGAAAAAAATAACCTTACAAAAATTAGAAAGCATAGAGTTTGATAAAAAAATGCAATTTTTTTTTTATCGCCGTGGTTTTTACCTGATCACTTAAAAAAAAACGCTTGATTTGAGTGTCATCAAAAATGAACTTGGTAAGGCGGAAGTGTCTTCGCTGGTACCCAGTATCATTCTCACTACTAAGTTGAATCGGCTCCTCTCAAGGTAAAATGCAACAAGCCAATTTATATATAACTAATATATTCACACGCACACCACTTGCACTAGAAAAAAAGCCTAGCCTTTTCATTACTCATACTCTAAAAGTAGGTGTGAAGTTGCCTGCGGAGCAGGTTTGAAGTAGCACTTTTCACCCCTAGGGAGAATTACTTTCAAGTGACAGCTGTCAAATTATTTAAAAAAAACTAGTTCTATTTCAACATTTCTATTGAACCGTGATCTGAATTTCTATACAGCCAGTACAATTTAAATAAAATAAAGACAAACAGAGGATGAATTTAAGAATAATTTTATAAAATGACTCTATTTTAATTACTTTCAACTATTTCTTTATAACTAATATATATTTGGGAAAGATGTTCACTTGACCCATTTTTCCACTGATAAAAAGAAAAATATGAACCCTCGAACTATTAGCGTTTTTTCTAAGCTCGGATGCCAAACCTACTTCTCGAGACTAAATGACTTACTTTCACCCCTAGGATAACAATGTACTATCAATCTGGTGCAGTCGGGTAAAATATAGTGTAACGGTACAACAACGTGAATAACATCGCCAGGAAAAAGCATGGCATTACACATTACAACTGCCATCCAGACTAAAAACTTAAAGAAAAAGTATTATTATTGTACTAAAAAATACAAAAATTTAAGATATTTAATATATCACAAAATAAGACTTGTTTAAAGAACTGTGTAGTTTAGTGTCTTAATTATGCGCGACGGATTGATTGCGACCGGGGGTCGGTAATGATCGCCTCGTGAGCTTTCATGAAGTAATCTCGCGCGGCTGAGCGATGTACTCAATGCGCACTGCCGTTTATTTTATGCTCTCCTGGTAAGTGAAACAGCGCTTTTGAATTATTTTGTCGTGTTTCTCATTATTTTTTAAGCTGGCCAATTAATCAATTATAACGTATTTATTTTATTTAACTATTTATGTACACACATAAGAATAAAAGAAAAGAACTACTACGTTACGTTATTTACTTTCTTCTATTTTAAAACTTGTATTTGTTTTTAATTAGTATAATTGTTCTCATATAATAGAAGCAGCAAGAAGTATGTAGTAATGTAGCCAAAGTATTTTTAATGTATAACGTGAAGTGTGATGCAAGAAATTCTTCGTAAAGAGATAATGAGAAGTGCCCATAGAGTTTCTTGCAATTTTGTTTCGAGCTACGCTACGCTATGGAATGTGCAATAAGCACATTTTTTCTGACTGACAGACTTAAGGAAGGCTCTGGCCTTGGTATATAAGGCAACATAGGAACGGGGTGGGTTACTAGTCAGTTAGAGTCTGACACTGTTTTCCGCTCTGCCCAAGGACGTTTTGTCATTGGATGATTTTTACTCACTATAATAAAAACTTTTTGATAGTTCAAAACTGCTCGTAAATGGTTTATTTTAAATAAATGCACTAAAATGGTTTTCCTGGTGTTTTCCTTTTTTAATTTAGTACCGTTTATCGGTAAACCTTTTTTAACCCTTTTTTTTAAATAATGCATAACAATGGTTTTCCTTGTGTTTTCCTTCTTTAGTTTTATATCGTTTATCGGTAAATCTTTTTTAACCCTTATTTTTCTAGTTTCTTAATGGTGAATATACCTTTAGCTTAACTAAAATCAGTTAGAAAATAATAATGGTTACTGAGTGCGCACCGCAATGAACTGATAAAGCGCGTTTTCTTCGACGGCTATTGAATAACAGGTTCCAATACTGGCCCAGAGATCTTATATTAACAATGTTGCATGAAATGCTCTATTATCACTTTTGATATCGGCGCATAATTGTTAGAAATACAAGATAGTTATTAGCGAAGGCTGCCACGAGTCCACGAGGCCAGTGGTTTGTGTCCAAAGGCGAGCCGGGCCGGTCGGCTCGCTGCGGGGCCTGTCCGCCATGAAAAATTACTACTCTCGTAAATATTTTGTTGAAATGCAATTTAATTTAATAATACATACGTATTTCCAACGAGTACTCACATTTCACTCACTACTTTCTTTTTTCTTATTTACATTTTTGCTTAAAATATTCAACGTCCAATCAGGAACGAACTATGACGCTTCGTAGAACCTTCAAAGTAAATTCATGAAGATGTATTTCACTGGCTTTTTTATTTACAATAGAAGTTTTACTGCTCCAACGTCAGAGAAAAAATATCGCCACTTTGCGCAAAGCAAATCCAGCTGGTTGCGATATCAAGTGAGTGCATCATAAAAATTGACAGTGACAAGCTGAAGTACTCGTATTACCGTATGTGGCATTAATTTTACGATCGCCACGAGTAATTTACTTTCTCGGAATGGTGCAAGAAGTATGAACGGCAATAAAGTGTTAACGGTGTCCCGATACTAGATCACGCGGCGTCATGCAATATACTAGCGCAGTCTTTGATTTACTCCAACATTTTTATGTAGCCACTAATAAAGTTTACATGATCATCAATTTTAATTTTACTGTGGCGGACGGACGGCCCCCGGCAGCCGCCGCCCGTCGATATATCAATTACGTTTGCTTTTTGTACTTTATAAGTGTTTTCACAATGTATCATAAAACTTATCTAAACTTATAAAATACCCATAAACGGCACGAGTAAGAAAATGTAGGTTAACAAAGTGATTAATTTCTTAGAGGAAAGTTCTTTCAAAAATCGTTGAGAAATTCGATTTTTATCTCGATATCAGCTAAGAATCGATATTCAATGCAAATTGATTGCATAGTAGTTCGTTAATGAACAACTTTTTGTTGGTCGCCGCGAGTGTGACCTTTTCTATTTGCATAGAGTTAACTAACGCGCACTCATTGGGGATGCACGAGGCTGGCTAGTGCAGGCGCCAGACCACCCAGTTCCCGACACCTCTGTATGTTTCCTATGTCCAGATCTCTAGTTAAACTTTAAATAAATATATTAACAAGGACATAATTTAATGTTCCAATGAAAATAGCAGCACTGTTTAAACGCCTCCAGTCAACAGCTTTTTTAAACAGTGATCAAATAATATATGTTTAGCAGGTGTTTACAAACTTGGTCGAATAAATACAAAGATAGACATGTAGACATAATAAATCTTCCAAATGTTTATGTTATCATGTATGAAAATAAAATTGTCTCTGATATCTGATTGATGGTCAAATTTTCGAGATAATGAGCATAGACTTTGGTTATTTATTTAATGGTTTAAACTTTTAATGACGATGATGAGAATGGTTTATTAGCAAATTTTATTAATAACTTATATTCTGTCTCTTAATAGAAACATATTGCAGATTTACTAGCTTTGGAAGGATATAGCTAAACAGGAGTAGGATATTATTTACTGCTTGATGTTTACTGCCTTTTGTAACTTTACATATAAAGCCGATATCATCTCCTCATCAATTTATTTACTTAGTCGTGTCAATACAGAGATATTTATTACAAAATAATAAATAAAACAAATACTAACATCGCTTTGTCTTATAATATCTCATTCACATATTCTTCTTATGATAGATAAAAATCATAAATGAATGTTAATTTCAATATTTAAGCTAGCGTAGGATCAACAAATCATCGCGATGGTATCTCGTGCGATCCGAAAAGAACCGTCTATTATCGACGGCCGGCCATTGGGCTGACCTCTAACACTGGCCCGATATTTAGTGGTACGCATTGTTCCGTACAATGATAATTGTAGGTGGTGGCTAGAGTTTGTTTAAAATTGATTTCGGCTGTGATCGTCGGTTGATAGCGTCGTCGTATCTTACGTTATTATAGGTTGGGACCGCTCCGGGCGCCGCGCTACGACTGCGCGCCATCGCACACTATCTGATACCGGCACCGATACTCGATGTGTGTCTCTCGTGTCAATCGATATCGAATATTTATTGAGATGACCTCACGACAAGACCAACACCTAAAAATGCTTGAGAATGCGTCGAAACATTCCCGTCGATCGCCACGAAACAAGGGACCATTATCCTGAAATTGAAATGGCTGAAAACCTGTCCATTGATATGTTTTCAGATATGAAATGAAATAGAATGAAGCAAATGAAATGAATGTAAGTTGTAAGATTAACGGTAATTTTAAATGAAATAGCCTGAGTCAAAATTAGATATCAATTATAAATACCTGAAAGCTTTATTCGAAATACCATTAAAACGCATTGTGCAGTTCTGTTGTCATAATAAACCTTTAAAGCTCATTGTTTCTGTGAGAAATACTAGCAGCAGGTAGGCGACGGCGATGCGACGATCTGGAGAGGGATGTCAAGAGGCGCGGAGTGCCTCCTGCGATGGCGGATAAGAGCCGTCATAAGTCGGCGCGTCGCACGCCGCGTGCGCAAATAGCGACAAATCGCGGCTCGATCACGTAGCCACGCCGCTTCGCTCCGCTGGCCCCGCTCCGCAAGCCCCGCTCACGCCGCCCGCTCCCGTCACAATGCTGATGTTCTCCTCGATCGACGCTACCCGATGCGCGTGCGCCGTGTTTTATGCTCACTTTTCTACAATCCTTTACCGTATTGTCCCTCGACCACTGACAAGAGAAATATATGGGAAGCCGATGCGATTTTTGTCTAGTGGCGCTGCGTGGGGTAAACTTACAATAAAATACATTGGTGTTGTTACCGAGAAATGGAATAAAAGTGTTCAAGTTTATATTAATAATAGGTAGATTAAATAACATATATGTATTATGTCAAAACACTTTTGCTTTTTACACCAGAACTCAAGTACTAAAAGCTATTCGCAACTATACGTCTCGTGATCTCGTTCAACCGACACTATCAAGCAGAATTATCTTTTTAAATTAAATTAACCTGTCCCGATAAATGTTTATGCACAGGTTAAGCGGAAGAGAGCATATTCTCGCGCTGGGCCCATAACTCTCGCAACAATATGGCGCACAATTACAAGTCGCGGGTCGCTAGGTGACGATGATAAATGTGTTTCCTTGGGCAAGGGACACACGCGGCGCATTGTGCGAGCGCGCACATTTCCACGCTTCCACAACACCAACATAACCGGACCTTTAGCTTTGCACATGCTTCACTAAATGGGTAATAACTGTGTGAATTTACTCTCAAGTGTTAAGGGTCCTCTTCAATGGTCGAGCGGTTCAGTATTGTCTCAACCGCGCTCAGTTTATCATTGCCAATTATCTCCGAAAGCGATACAATGATGAATGATTCGTAATTGTATTAAGTATAATTTGCACCAGAGATAGGTGGTTGAGTCGTGCGTCGTTGTTAATGTCCACTAAGTCATGGGGGCAATTCCATATGTTGAATAGTAAGTAAATGTTTGGGCACATTGTTCTAGGACCGGTTGAGACGGAAACGCCGCGGTGGGCTGTAGCATTACTTATACATGCGTCGACGCACTTTAGCAATCAGCATTAATCAACACGATATGCTCTCTTGTCTCCGCTATTGATTTGTATGTTTTCAAACTGGCACCACGGTTTGTCATGAAGCTGGAGAGTTGAGACTAACTTCCAGTTTCGCTTTATGGCTACAGATCTATTGAGTGGACCAGTTAAGTAGTTAAGGCTTGTAAAGTATGGCACTCAACGAGAAGTTATGATTATTATTTTATGGTTTATTTTTATCCGGTTATTGCAACTCTGAAGATAAAGTTAATGAAATCGACACATTGTTGATTACTAATAGATTGGCGTATAGTAAAATGTGCTTTTAGCAGTTTACTGAGAATTGGAAAATGTCCACAATGACCACACTTTAAATATATGCTTATTTATATGTTTATATATGACGAAAACAATGTGCGCATAAGTGGAATTGATAGACCGAACCAATTACTAATAACGAAAAAATAGGAACATCTACTTCTGAAGTTATAGACTCTATGCATTTTATTAATTTGACCAAAATTTTCGATATTATTATGGAGAGTGTAGTATCATAGTATAACTTAAGCGAAGTAGCCCAGCTAGGAGTTTGTGAGAAAAAGTGAGGATTAACTTATCAATAATAGGATAGTAGCAATATTATTCAAAAGTTAATCCTCAGTTTTTCGAACAATAAAAAACGTTATTGAGTAAATCTTGTGCGTTATGAACGTCGTTTCCGATGCGTCTGCAGTAAAGAGTGCCGGAGAAAGTGTCCGTGTTCCTTCATTGTCAGCATGTCGACATGAACACGTCGTGATGGCTTATCTCCAAAACTCGAGGGCCATGTAAAGCAGCTTCGTTTATCTGGCGGCTACAAGGCACACGGAAACATCTTGTCTCTCGCGTAAACCCGCCATGTTTTATTTCCCTCGCATTCAGCGCCGATACCTTAATAAAACCCAACAAGATTGAGCAATAAAAAGTAATTTATTTGATTGTAATTTCAAAACACAAAGTGGGCCTCATTTTGTAATATATTTTTATCTTTGTGGTTTTGTGTTTCTCGCTCGCGGGGCACGTCCTGCCCTGCCCGCTGATGATTCGTTGCCTTCAATAAATTTAAAGTGTATCTTAAACTCGATTCAATTCCGACGGTGATACCTAACGGTTGGTACCATGAAAAAGACATTACGTGCACCACAACATGTAACCTTACTTCGTATTACTTTTGTGAGTACATTGTGGTGCACGGTAACGTACCTATACTGTGATCGACTCTGTTTGAGGGCCGGAGCTTACAACCTTTCACCGGCGCATTAAAATGTGCATATCTATTACAAGCTACAATCTCTCAGCATCTCTAAATTACATCTCTTAAAAGGTGTGAGAAGTGTAGCTGCATACGTAATCGATGGTAACGGAAGCCGAGCGCGACGTGTTAAAGGCCGAGCGGCGGCGGTCGTCCCGCACAATACGCGCAACTCCGATATTATCACCGAACCAATCAATTTGATCCCTCATAAAAAGTTCTCGGTAGGCAGCCACAGCTAGCGAGTATAATGCAAGCGCTGTATCGGACGCTCGATCCGTGGCTCGCTGGTAGCCGGACTTTTCATATATTTTATGTGAAAAGGATATGGGCATTGTTGTGAGACGCCCTGCTGCGCGCGCGCAAGGTAAACACTTGAAATTACAAGTCAGCTCGGACGGACCAGCGGTTTGCGTCGCGCCGTGCCCGAAAAAATGCGCTTCCAATGTTACGCTCGATGAAAATAAAAATATAGTCTTCGCGATGTGTGGCGCGTTGCACCAGGTGCTCGCCAGCCCAATGTGTCACGGGCATAGCTTGTAATAATATACAGAAACGATACACTTCTGTTTACTGGGCTTGATACACCAAGGGGCACACATTGTAGCACGTAGGGCTTTTAATGAGTATATGGTCGTAGAACGGTTACAAAAGGACTGTGCTGATGTCGTACGGTCGACTTTAATATCATCAACATCGTAACACACTAAGATATCGTCGTAAACTGATGCTGTATATTATATAAGTACATTGGAATAAGTCACATCAAAAACCACCACAGGATATTTAAAAATTCAATATTTTGCTTCAAATAAACAAGTCTCAAGGAAAATAAAAGTGAACAATTCAAATAAAGTTAAAATTTGCGACACCACGTAGCAGTGTTGTTCAAATATTTTACCAGTGATCGTAAAACGAAGTAAAGATAAAGTAAATATTGTGACTTTTGCAGTCTGATTATGTTCCACATTTATGTCATAATAATATGAATAAAATTTTACGCTTTTTACAGTGATTTTGATTATAAAGTGAAGGACCAAGTAAACGCTAATCATTAACTTTCTTACTTCAGTAAGTGCAAATTAAAATGATTATTTTACACTCAATACATTCTTACGATTTGTGTCATCATACCTAATTGAATTTAAGGATTAAGTCATAATAAATAATAATGTAATAATAATGTAATAGTTATGTTTGTGTGAAGTTTTGTAGGGTTCCATATTCAAAAGGTAAAAACGGGACATCATTGCTTAGACTTCACTGTCCTTTCGTTTTTCTCCAGGCTATCTCATGAATCGTAATAGCTAGACAGTTAAAGTTGATAACTTCAACATATGATGTATTTTTATTGCCGTTATAGCAATAATACTAAAAATAGAATAGAATAAATATTTAAGTGGGGCACCCATACAACAAACGTGTTTTTTTGCGGTTTTTGCTACGGACAGTTCGGAACCTTTAGTGTCTTGTTCAACTCACACTTGACCGGTTTTTTGTATGTTTTAATCCAATTAGTTATTGCACGACCAGAATCCATAATTTGTCTGAGTCCACTAAGCCTTTAATTTGTAGAGTCACCATCTTGAAAAATGGCTGGTTATTTTAAGTGGTGTTCTGTCCTCTCCATCCAAGATTTGCAAGTCACCGAAGCTTTTCAACTTTGTTTAAAGATATCCTTCTTAAAATTAAAACTACAAGCAAACTTACAGATTAAGTAGGTACTTTAACATCATTTACACAATCTAAGTTTAACAATCAGATGAAGTCTGTTCTTGATGCATGGATTTTACGCAATTCTTCATGACTTGACCCCACTTTTTGACTCGACAAGCCGCATCTAGTTTACCTCAACTGACTTCTAGTTGACTACTCAAATTCAATTTTTTTTCACTCCTTCTATTCTGGGACTTAACTCATCCATTTCCTAAAAGATCCCTGCTATTTTTGGATACGTCAAGACAAGGGCTCTTCTACGATTGGAATGTTAAAGACAGGTTCGTATGTTAACTCCTTGACTTTACGAGGGTGAAGATACTTTGGTTGCTGGCAACACTGGCAAGGATTCGAGTGAGCCGCGAGTGGCTCGAGAGGTGCGAGATGTTACACGGCGGATATAAATAAAAGAAGATTGTCCCCGAGGACCGCGGGCCATAATGTGCAGCGCGCGCCGCTGTGCACCCGAGTATACCGCCTCTTTTGGTTTATTAAATTTGGTATAAAATAGAATAAGGAAAAACTCGAAAATTTGTGGTTTAAATTAGGTGAACTTTATTGACCTTTTTGTTAAGATATCAGGAGGGTTAATAAAAAAACATTTATATTTATTATATTCAAACTATTCTCAATCTAACAATTGCAATAAGCTTTAAACATAAATTTACGTCTATCGGTTCAGCGGAAAAAAAATTGTAAGGTATAGTTAAGCAATACCAAAATAATTCAAATAGGAATACATATTCTGTGTCTAGAAATTTGGAAAAGAATATTAGTTCTTTAGCATTTTTTTCTACTTTATTTTATAGATGGAATATAAAGATTAGTTAAATAAAAGAGAAAAAGAGACAGTCTTCCTTTAATATTTCTTTAAAAAGAGACAGTCTTCCTTTAATATTTCTAGATATAAATTTTCCAAGTTGATGAAAGTGCTGAAACTCTAAAAGTTAACATTTAACGATAGACAACATAGTATAGAAACCGTTTATAGTAACAATATAAATAAACAATCGTTTTACCTTGAGATTATGATATCTTAATTTTTAAATGATTTAAATCATAAATAATTGATTTATTTGAATACACAATTACATACACATTTATTTTAATAAATAAATTGTTACTTATGCCAAAAAGGGTCAATTAAGGACAAGCAAGGGACTAATTAAATTTTTGTACCCGGATCCATACATCCATTCCCCTCTCTTAGAGAGGAGGCCTGTGTCCCTGCAGAGGGAACATTAAAGGCTGATGATGACCCGGATCCATACTGGTGCCATAATCGGTTCAACTCAGTGCTATACTAGGTCCAAATTGGCGCTACTCTCGGGTCCATAGCGGAATATACTAAAGCTCGCACGATTAGGCGCACCCCCCTCTCCCCCACCCGCCACACGCGCGCCTCCAAATAAAAGTGCTGCGTTGTCGCGAGCCAGAATTACGACGCGATCGCCTTTTATTATCTCTCTTTTTTAATTCAATTTTACGATAAACTCGCGTATACTTCGACCAGGGCGTCTTGGTCAGTGGGGTTGGGAATGACATCTTGTGGACTAATAAAAGTTAATGAAGCATTTAGTTTTGCCTATTAAAAGGCACACTTCTTGTATTGTATTAACATAATTATTTCAGAATAGGAAAAAAATATTAAATATGTAAAAGATTTTAATTATGTTATATTTTAGTGAAAAATGGTATCAGTAGGATATTTATATGAATAAGTATAACTTAAAATCTATTACTAGTTTAAGCAGATAAATGGGTAATTTATTTTTAAATAATAAATGAAAATAAATAAAGCAACTTAATTTATTTGATTTGCATCGTAACATAACCCACAAGTCCCAAGACTACACGAACTTTAAATCGAAACCACATTCGTATGACAGTTAAAATGACCTGATCCCAATAAAAATAGACCTCTCTTTGTTATCGCGGATAAAACTCAAGTGTACGTTGTCCTGGCGCGGCCCGCTCAGACGCTCACTCCACCATCTACCCTCATTTGCATACAAGCTACGATTTGTGTATTGTTAATTAGAGCAACACAAACAGGTTCCGAATAATGCAGCCTCACAGGACCGGTCCACTATGCTTTCTTGTTGCGCTATTATTGTTCCATCTGTTATTTAAATGGCAATAGATTACACCCAGCAATCCAAACCTTAATAAACAATTGAACATAATTAACACTGTATGTTAATTTTGTCAATATTGATTTATTAGTACCAGCTCTTATTCAACGTACGCTGTTGTTAGTCTTGATTATAATCTTTTGTGTTCGCAGATCGTTCCCCCTAACAAAAGACTTCAACGCTTTTGTTTTTGATTCTTCAAATGGAATTATCGTAATAAAACATTTTATGTAAGTGCAGGTTCGTGGTTTATCGAACCCGTGCTAATAAGTTGTATGTATTTATTGAATTAAGTTGGGTAATTTATATGGATTTTTGAAAAAATGTGTTGAATATTTGAAAAAAATTCGATGTATTTTCTTGTGTCCGGTTAAAATGTCGTAAATATGGATCGAAAGCGAGAAAAGGCATGTGGCAGGCACTTAGACACAATATCAGTGCCGTGAGCGTGATGCACCGCGTTGTCGTTGTCGGAGACAATGTCGAGGGCGCTCGTAAATTCGTCCTAATACCGAGCGGCGCGCGGCGGGTCGCTCTGGCGCTCTCCACGACGCTTTTTATTGTCAAAACCCATAGCACGCTGCCTTCCCTGATAACTTTATTGTTATTTACATTACATTATTTACATACTGAATTATCATTCCGATAGCCGTTGTTTTACATTGGTGTAACGTCGTGTCACAACCGGGCCTCGTATCTAAATTGCTTAATTGGAAAGTCTCGGAGAGAGGACGCTCGGATAACAGATATGAATATGTGTATTAGCCGAGACTGACCTTTCAATTGAGTCGCCACAAATTATACTCGACGACGGCTATTACACGATTTTATCTGTAATATAGAAAAGTCAAATAAACTAATGTTGTTTATATCTTGTTCCAATGTGGCCGAGCAATTCAACCGCTTGTAATTGATATCTCCGGATGTTAAGTCTCTCTTGTTTCTTCTAATCTTCCGACCGATGACAACGAATAACTTGGAATTGATTAAATTATATCGAGAACTATCGAATTTTATAGTAATACTCCTTCATTCATTAAAAGGCTATAAAATATATTGATACTAAATAATGCTGGTATTGTTTTTGATTTTAAATGTAAACCTAATTCGTCGACGGAATTTCAATCTTTCGTTTAATTGGTCCTCTCTCGAAACATGGTTTAAATTAAATTCAGATTATAAATATGTCGATGCAAAAGTTACGCGTGTCGAAATTCAAAATGTCAAAATATAGTTTCTAAACGAGGACCGGATATAGGCCGAAGATTCTAATATGCGCTATCCAAATCAGGGACTTGTGCCCCCGGTTACGCCTGAAGAAGTGCATGTGGCTCTTCGCCGCATGAAGAACCGGAAAGCTGTCGGTGCCGACGGAGTCCCCATTGAAGCCTGGAAGGCGATGGGACCTCGTGGTGTGGGCATCTTAACCCACCTATTTAACCGCATGCTCCTCACCGGAAAGATCCCGAGTCAATGGAGACTGAGTATTATCACTCCAGTCTTCAAAGGCAAGGGATCGGTGCAGGAGTGTGGCGACTACCGTGGGATTAAGGTTATGTCCCACACCATGAAGCTCTTCGAGCGGGTGATTGACTCTCGGATCCGGCAGGAGTGCACCGTCTCGGGATGTCAATATGGGTTTCGACCAGGCCATGGCGCCATGGACCCCATCTTTGCCCTAAGGGTTACCATGGAAGGATACAGATCGAAGAATACGCCTCTGCACCTCTTGTTCTTAGACATGCAGAAGGCCTTCGACTGTGTCCCCCGTGATGTGATCTGGTGGGCGCTGAGATCCAAAGGAGTGCCCGAGACCTATGTTGACATCATCCGAGATATGTACCGAGACTCCGGTTCTGTGGTTCGGACCGCTGTTGGCGATACGAAACCCTTCCCCATCACCGTCGGAGTTCACCAGGGCTCTGTCCTTAGTCCGTTTCTGTTCAGCGTGGTGCTGGACGTGCTGTCCTCCACCATCAGGGACTTACATGAGCAGCCGCCGTGGCTGCTCATGTATGCAGACGACATCGCGCTGGCGGACTCGGACAGTGGGCGCTTGGTTCGACGTGTGGCAGCGTGGAAGGAGTCGCTGGAAAACGGCGGTCTGAAGATTAATGCGGCGAAGACCGAGTACTTGGCCTGTAACACAACTAACGCTGCTCCTGTTCGCATTGGCGAAGACACAGTTGAGCGCACGGAACAGGTCAGGTACTTGGGATCGGTGCTCCACGAGTCCGGGGACGTCGATTGCGACGTCGACTCACGTATCTCGGCGGCCTGGGCGAAATGGCGTGAGGTGGCGGGGGTTATCTGTGACCCCAAAATGCCGGTTAGGCTCAAAGGACAGGTCTATAAGACCATCATTAGGCCTGTCCTTTTGTATGGCAGTGAAGCGTGGCCTGTACTTGAGCGACATAAGCAAAGCCTGCGTGTCACGGAAATGAATATGCTGCGCTGGATGTCTGGAGTTTCGCGGAAAGACCGCATTAAGAACTCCCGCATCCGGGGCAGCCTTCGGGTCCGTGACATAGCGGATAAACTGCAGGAGGGTCGCTTACGCTGGTATGGCCACGTTTTACGAAAACCGGCAGACTACGTGGGTAACAGATGCCTCGCCATGCCGCCTCCGCCGGGACCCGGAAAACGAGGTAGGCCTAAGAGGCGTTGGATCGACGTCGTAAGGGACGATATGCGTGCTAATGGGCTTAAGGCAGAGGATGCAAAAGACCGAGCGAAGTGGAGAAGACTAGGCAGGAAAGCGGACCCCGGGCACCGAGGTGAAAGCCAAGGTAGCAACCGGGACTTACGCTAGGCTGATGATGATTCTAATATGCGCTATATGACTGCTATCAAACGGCAATAAAAGATGAATCGATTACCAGCTGCAGAACCGGCGCGAGCGAGCGCTGGGTGCCGCGGCCGCAGCCGAGCCGCTGAGTCGCCGCGCCTTCTAGGGTATGCACCCCTTAATCCCACACTTTATGCAACAATGATCGGATTCTGTCGTGAAAGAAGATATGTCGCACTGTATCCGTTTTTTGCACACAATTCCCATTTACGTCTCATTTCTGAGCTCGAGTCGACAGTAATTTTATAATTTTAAAACTTCGGAACTCGATCGAGTGGGCCAGACCCCGAGCTGAATAAGACTTTACGAATTTTTAAACGCGAATAAAGTCTTAATAAACACTTTTTATGGTAGCCTTGTAATTTTATTTGCATTCGAAATAGGGCTCGTGGCGCGTGTTAGGCTAATAAGGAACGGATGGCCGCTCTTAACGATCCCTTACGTCGATAATATTTGCCGTCGTGTGGCAAATGAAATCACGTTTTATTGCTCTCAGCGTCATAAGTTGTTGCCAAAAAAGACACGGCTTGAGTGTGGTCACCGGCTGCTTACCTACCTCGTACAATTACTGCCAGCCTGCCCGGTAGATACGTGATATTATTACTCAGCTGCCACACAAGATACAAGAAAAGCAAGGATTCATTTTCGTAATATCACCTCAATAAAATGGATACAAATAGAATAAGTATCGATGTTTTTTCGAAGCGAAAATGGCCCTATAAATACTGAAACGACTATTCGAATTGTTCCCGTCGTATAAAAAATAATATCTGCGCGTCGCATCTGTGGTGCTAATAAAATCCGCACAACATGTGGCTTTGCAAATGCGATCTATTTAGACTTGGATATCGTCGCAACGAGAATAATGTTATCCCGGCACACCTCAGCCGTGTCACTCGCAAGGGCGTGTCGGAGATAAGTTTACATATTCTGTATGCATTATGCAAATTGAAGTTTTATGTTAAGTCTGTGAGGGGTGATGTGAGGGGGCAGAGGGGGGAGGAGGGAATGCTCTGCGCATGCGTTTGCGACATTTCACTCGTTCGCCACTGACGCGCGTCAATCTTGACTTTGACACTCGTGCGCACTACACATTTAGATAGAGCGTAATTAATGCGCAAGGACACATTGACGTATCAGGCACAGTACTGCTCTCAGATATGTTAAATTGAATTACGTTACGACACGACTTAGTGGCTACTTTGTTTCAGATAATATTAATAATATGCTTTTAGGTAAAACATAAAATTCCTATACTGTGTTTGAAATTTCTCCTGGCTATTAATTTTACCACCCAAGACTTTCAATATTAATAGCCAAATAAGTGTTTATTCGTAATACTGGTACTTGCCTGTACAATATTTTAAGATAAGCCGCAGTTTGTAATCTTATCTAAAATAACTGAGATAACTTTATGTTGATTGGGTTCTTAAGAATTTCATCAAATATTTTATGCAGTATGCTGTGTTGCATACTGTCTCTACAAGGTGCCTTACAAATATTTTATTCGAGATAAGTAAGCATTATTTCGACTTAGAACATTGAACCTGTACTGTAAAACATTATTTTTAATTGCTACTAATACAAGGGTAAAACGATTTGCTCTACGAAATTTAATTACCGGTTTGTGTTTTTACTATGCAGTCTCAAACTATTGGCATTAAACAGCTGTATTTGACTATGTTAATACAAACTTCCAAAGTTTCTCTCGAGGCATATTCTCTACAAAGCCATTGAAAGCTTAAAATGGGGTAATTTTATTCATTACTGTGAACATACAGTAATGAAACAACAACACATTTAAGTAAGTTCACCCAAACACTTAAAAATGTAAAGAACAAATAGAAGATTTATAAATGCACTGTTTATTACATATGAAATTTCTTCCAACAAACTTGCGACAGAAGAATAGGATGAGAGATGCGCACAGTATGTATAAAAAACTTAACAGAATAGTGTATATAAAGAAAACCTTATTTAAAGTAATTAAACAGTTATTCCCTATTTTTTCGAATTAGTAAGTTGTTGATAGTTGTTGTATACGTTGTTGTTTTTAGTTGTTGTTGATGTTAGTTGTTGGTAGTAGTTGTGTAAGTTGTTGTTGATGTTAGTTGTTGGTAGTAGTTGTGTAAGTTGTTGTTGATGTTAGTTGTTGTGTAAGTTGTTGTTGTTGATGATGTTTGTTGTTGTTTTATTTTTATTTTAATGTAATTTTTTTTGTATAATTAAACCAGTAATAGGTAAATAGGATAGCGGAAATTGACAACAAGAAAGTTGGTGTCTACAGATAATCAATCTCTTTCAAAGTGTCCATATAACCGCAAGTAAGGTATAAAACCACCGCAGGGTACAGCCCGACCTCCGCTCGTAAAACATGTACACACCCTCCACTTAACTGAATGACGGAATCAATCCCTCGCTAATTGAGATTATTGTGAATATTAAACAAATTAATCGACTCAATCGTAATTTAAATGCCGTGCAATTATATCTGATGTTGTTATCTTAGTGTTTATCAGAGGGAACACGTTAATTTCAGATACAAGTCATAAAACTTTCTGAGCGATTTATTTTTATGTTGAAATGACAGGTTGTCTTTCAAAAATAAGTATCGTTATGTAGATTTTGTATGACGTCATGAATTTAAAAGACATATCATGCCGAACCGAACTCTCATCATCATCATTATTATCAGCCTTTTAAACGTTGGACACAGGCCTCCTCTCTAGGAGAGGGAATGGGCCCATAATATACCACGCGGGCCTAGTGCGAATTGGTCTTTGAATTTTTTGATTCTAGGACATGTCGGTTTCGTCACGATGTTTTCCTTCACCGTTTTGAGAGCAGTGGTGATTAAATAAATTACACAAAGTAATGCGCCTTGGGTTTGAACCTGCGACTTACAACTCGTAAGTCGGGGCCTTTACCACTCCGCCATTAGTGCTCTACTCTCAAACTCAGGCCACCCGATTTCTGAAATAAGCTAAGATTTTTTAGTATTCCGAGTAAAGTAATTTCAATAGTTTGTCAAGTATACATAAACATGACAATTTAATATATTTCGTTCAAACAAATTCACCTGTTCATTACATTGTTAATGACAAATAGCGTTAAAATGATCACTTTGTTTTAAATTAAAATGTTTAAGAAACATCGTTATTTTACGATGAAACCTATGTTAGCTATAAACTTTATTTATTTTTTATGCATTATCGCAGTCATGCTGAGATAAATTGTGGTAGGTGCAATATTGTAAATTAAATACAATTAAAATCATTATATCTGTATACAGAAACATACACGTAAATTATGAATACAATACAATATCTTCACTATTATTGCATAGAAGAAAGATTTCTGGTTTTATATTTTTGTCTGTAATAAATAAACTCAAAAACTAACAGGCTGATTTTCAAAATTCATTTCAATGTCAAATTAGAACGATACTTTAAAACTCAGTGACATAGGCATAGAAAAGATTGTCAAATAAAAAAAACACACACAAATATCTACACTAATATTCTAAAGAGGTTAAGTTTGTTTTTGTTTGAAGAAAGTAATCTCTGAAAGTACAGTCGCCTAATTCTCGTAATGAAAACCGTAGCGATATCGTAGCAAATATCTATATAACTTTGTACAGTATTGTATTCCCATCCATCAATCGAGTTTGAACGACACCGATTTTGAACTCGTTCGATCGAAGAGAGGTCGTTTAGAAGTCGTTCGATTGTCGTTCTATCGAATCCCTAATCCCCCCGATATCCCATCAAGGAACACGTGAATACCGATTTTGGATAGGACTACGATCGAACTAAATTGGGATTGTTTGATTTTACGTGAATTAGGGCACTGATCCGATAGTTATTTTTTTTTCGACCGAAAGAAAGCTGCTTCATTTCTAAGTGAAATAGGCTATATTTAATGTAAGCGAGCAAAGTCGCGGGCAAATGTAATTAAACGTAATTAAATTAATTAAAAATTATACGTAATTAAAGTGGTACAAATAGAAAAGAAAAACTAATTAGCGGTGTCAATGAATGATTATACTACAGTCAATACTTTACCTTTGAATTCAAATATAAAGTTGGTTACCATCCTAATTTCCTGTGAGAGACTAGACTCATAGTCAAAATAAGCAACATAAAGTTTCAGAGTCATAGAGGTTATGACTTTCTGTCTTTACTTAATCAGATTCCGTATTCTAGGAATTTTATTGAGTTTCAAATATTTCAGTGCATTGCTTAATAAGTTGGTAAAGCATGTGAAAGGGAAATATGCACAACTATTTAGCTTTTGTCCGCGGCTTCGCCCGCGTGGTATTGGGGTTGGGGTTGGGGTTTTCGGGACAAAGCCTATGTCCTATTCCGGAGTGTATCCTATGCCTGTGCTAAATTTCATCCAGATCCGTCCAGCCGTTTTGGCGTGATTGAGTAACAAACATCCAAACATCGTAACTTTCGCATTTATAATATTAGTAAGATGCATTCCTTAAAAAAAAAACAACCTGTATTTGAATTATGATTGTAACTTAAATTTCCAACTGCATTTTAACGGTGTGCCATTATTCCAGTTATATGTTCTATTTACATACAGGTATGTGATCATAAACCAACTCATTCATGCAAGTAAACGTAAAATCTGGAATGAAGTGCAATGCACCATTATCACTTGATCTCAATAACAACATAAGTACAGTTGCGGGGTAGAGGCGCGGGGGCCGGGGGACGGCCGTTCATTCATCAAGCCTTCATAAGGCTCTAAACCTAATTCGACACAAGCAACCTCGCAACATCCGCTCTTGCAAAACGTTATTTCATTCATAACTTTAGCGCGTGCCGTGTCCACACTGAGCTCAAAACAATACTGCTAATTAATAACTGGTATTCAAAATGAACGGATACGTTTTGAAGCTGACTTTTAAGATTAATGACTTTTTTGAACCATTTGTTGATTAAAATTAAAACATTAACAAGTTCTTGAAAAAAAAAGAAGTTATTTCTTTACACCGTCTTTTATTGATTTTGCACCAAATGTGTTCACATTTGGAGTCAAGCAATTTCATTCAAGAGCAAATGCCCGTTGAATGGGAGTGATAAGGAATAAAATTCGATTTACAAAGGCGTAATAAAAAGATAATGTGCAAAATAAGGTTTTGTGGGTTTGGTATGACCACAGCCGATAGTGTTTGGCGCACCCACGCGACGGCGAGCGACGGAAAATAACATTTAAGTTGAGCCGATGACATCAGCGCTCGCGCCGCGCCGCGCCTGCCGCTACCGCGCAGCTGCACCGCGCACGCGCACGCAATCACATCTTATAAAAATTTAACCATATTTTCACTAAACATGTTGTCTTGGAATCGCTATGTAAAGAAGAGAGATGAAACGCATGTTACTAAAAGAGTTTTGAGTTTACACGTAGATGGATAGAGAGGAAGAGGGAGGCCGAAGAAGAAATGGATGGATTGTGTGAGGAGTGATATGAAAGAAAATGGAGTTAGTGATAGTGTGACGGGTGACAGGACAAAGTGGAAGAAAAAATATGTTGCACCGACCCCAAGTATTATGGGATAAGGGTAGGATGATGATGATGATTTTCACTAAACATGCTAATAATATTTGTATTACGGAAATGCATAGAATTCTTTACAACTTTTTAAGTACCGTCTTTTTTTGTTTCGAAGCATTTTGCTGTGTAGTGCCACTCCTCTTTTGCCACAGGAAGTGTGCAATAAAACTAGCGATAACAGTAAAAGAGTTTGTGATTTATAGTCGTAACGTATGGTTCTAAAATTTCGTTTCTTGTTCTTAATGTATCAAGCAATCGGGACTACAACTTTATTTTTAACCAAGATCAATAGTTTTGCAGTCTGGGTTTGGCGAAAAACATTTAATATTTAATATAATAATAATAAGTTTATTGGTTCCAAAAATACAAAACATGAATTATAGTAGGTTAATTCTATGAGGAACTTATCTATCTAAATACTAGTAGTCTTTTTTTAGGGATCTGAGTAAAACGAGACCTTATCATATATTTACAGGTAGAGTCCCACTGTTCGTCTGTCTGTCTGTCTTCTGTCAACAGAAAAAAAGTAAAATAAAATAAATATCTAAGAAGGCTCCATCCAACAATCGTGATTTTTCGTTTTATAGATAACGGTACGAAACCCTGTTAAATGAGAGCATTTGGCTGGATTTTTTATGTTACGGTTTTAAGTTACGGAGTCTAATAAGATCATCATTGCAATAAATTTACTCTCAAATCGTGACCACTGGCTCAAAGTAAATGAAAACCAATCAGCATCTTCTTCAAAATTTATTATTGGTAAGTAATAATAAATTAAAACGTTATAAAGGGACTGAGGTACCTACTGTCCACCATAGACAAAACGACTCGCTTGATCTGGGGTAAGACAATCCGAACGATGAAAGCAGACTCACTTTTCCTAAATCAACGTCAAATTACCACCTTTTAATCTTTTGTAAGCGGTTCGGTTACACACACGTGTTCTAAACGCAACTAAATAGTCGCAGCGACTGAAATACTGACGGAGATTGCCGTATAAATCTGACGTTTGAGAAATTTTACACGTCTTTGTTACAAATTCATGTCTGTCGGCGAGCAGCTATATTATTTTACTATTAGCTCGTGAATGGAGCCGAATGTCGTAAATGACCCATTCTTTTGTGGTAAGTTTCGAGTTTAAATTTATTGTAGCACTTGGTTTGAAATAGTCATTTAAGATGGAATCGGTGTAAAATTGGGTAATGTTACTCTTTGTACACTAAAGTATTATGTAATAAGAATGGGGCGATGTCGCTGAGAGATCATCGACACTTAAGGCTTTATAGACAATAAAGCAGACAAGTGTAATGGGATCTCACGTGCCAGCCAGCCAGCCGGAGGGACGGGTCGGAGGGCATTCCGTTAGGACTCATTGTGAAAGGGACTCCAGACTGAACGACCGACTGTACTAAAGAATGGTGAGCACATAAGGAAATGAAATAACAAGATGTTGCGAAAACTGATTCTGCGGCTCTTTACAATCCCGATTTATTGAATGTACTACGACAGCAGTGTTACGAGTTACGGAGCTCAAGCCAGTGTAGCTCCGAGGATTTAAGATGTTCATAAAAAATCAAATAGCTACCCATTCATTTAGATGAAGACTGTTGGTTGGTGGCCGGTAATGTCACGCGTGCTAGTCCAGATGAGAGAGAGGCGGAGTAGGATGGCGTGTCAAACTTTGACCAATTAAAACCTTACCTGTTCCTTTTTTGCCTTTGTTTCAGGGCCAAAAGGTTCTCTTTCGCACAACCTATGACCCCAATATGTATCGACTCTGCTGGATCCCTACAGTTAAACCTTCACCCTTGTAACCGCCTTTTCTAAGAATTCTAAGTACCTAATTCAATTTCAAACAACATGACCACATCTAGTCATGTTTGAAATTGAATTGTGATTCGGTTAAGTCGACTGATAGTAATTTCGAATGATAGGCCTCATGCGTTCACAGACGTAGATTGCTAGTGAAGATAATTGTCTTGAGTTAATGTTGGCTAAACAAAGTGCGTATGTTATATGAATGACGGGCGCGGGACTGCTGCCTCGGGCGAGGAGCAATAGCAACTCGTATGGGAAAGCCTTCAGACATGTGCTTTAAATGCCTTTTACCTATGGTTTGCACCAAAATGTTTAAATAATTTTAATAAGAACTAGCGACCCGCCCCAGCTTCGCACGGGTGCAAAGGTGATATATTATATCTGTAAACCTTTCTCTTGAATCACTCTATCTATTTAAAAAAACCGCATCAAAATCCGTTGCGTATTTTTAAAGATATAAGCATACATAGGAACTAAGCAACTTTGTTTTATACTATGTAATGATAATAACTAAGTAAATTTTAAATATAATATAAAAAATGCTTGAAGTGCATGCAAAAACAGTAATAAATTATCTTGCTGCAACATTTCTGGCCGATGAAAAAAAATTAGGGTCATAATTAAAAATAATAAAAAGAGGAAAGCATCAAAAGAATCACCACATTTATATCATTATTACGTGCTTGAGCTTTAAAAATAAAAGCACGTGTTGTGTTGGGCCAACCCTCAGTTGATGTGGGGCACACAATGGCCGGCACACACGTGCAGCGATCCATTACTCGGGATAAGTGCGGCTAATTCCCACTCTTGAAGGCTGCGTTCACGCGTTAGAATAGCCATCGCAGGCTGTACAAATAGGCATAAACTGAGACCGAATTGTTTCAAAAGACTTTTGAAGGAAATGGACTTTGCATTCGTTTTCGATTCTTTTTACAGAAAGGAATAGTTTTATAGTCACAGGAAACTATTTTCTAATCGACCGTATTTTTGGGAACATATTTTAACTGATCATCAGTATTCTCATAGATTCTTTCATCTCCTTCTACTCAGTTTTGTAAAGTTCTTCGCTTTCAAGGCTCAAACATTGTTCAAGGACTCCATTTAGTTCTGTAAGTTTGTCCCTTTACTAGAAACTTACTAAGAAATTATTATTTGATTAATATTAGCATACAAACTGGCTGATTTTAATCATTTGTGGCAGTTGTTTTCCTGTAAATCTCTCAAGTGGCCAGTAACGTTCGAGTACAATCACTTGGTCTATGTATGAGGTGCTTATTCATTTGTGCGTCGCAGTCGGCTCGTTAGCAATTGGACATGCCCGTTGCACGAAATATTTCAGCGATTGAAGCGGCGGTAAATTGCGCGCAACAATAGCACGCGTCCGCGGCTGCGGCGAGCCGCTACGAGACCCTATTTACTACAAGAGTTTTACGATTCACTCGTTATCTTTAAATTATGCTTACTGGCTTAGAACAAAATTATATACCTAGGTCTCCATGATACAGTTGGCACTTCACAGCGTTCTACACACATAAGTTAACTGTCAGATAATTGTTTCTGTACCTTATTCGAAAGCAATAAATAACCAGCCCTTGACAGTGTACAGTATTACCTTACGGAGTGGAAAACGACATAAAGTGACAGCGATTCCCATAGGCCGTACCGCTCGTATTAATTACAGCGCAGTGATCCGAGCGGAGCGGCGCGCGGGCATCCATCACACGCGTCAGATAGCGCGTTATGAACGACACACAGATTTGTACTCGTAATTTGTACCACTGTCATCACATTTCAAAGACAAATATAAAGGATTGAGGACCGGAATGACAAGTGTCAACGGGTTCATTCGGATGGTATTTTAAGAGAGGTTTTTATTTAACACGAGCAACAAGAGGTGGATTGATCGAGACAGGTTTCAAGTGCCGTTCGATGGCCAGGTAACGTCGCCTCGCTGAGTCCTTTAGTGTCTCGCGGTCTCGCCCAGCGTTCCGAGAATTGTCCTTGCCTAACTCTTCACATTTAACCAACAACAATCACACGACTTTGCTTATGTTTCTGTCTCTCACGCTTTATTTTATTATTTTACTGCTAGGTTTATTCAATTTTGTAACAAATCTTAGTAGTACTACTGTTGTACTGTTTGTCAAATTAAATAATAAAAGTAGATACTGTCTTGTAATATCGATATTAAGAAGAAAAATTAGAATGTGATGCAACGGTAAGTTAACAGTTTAAGTTAAGGATACTTCAAAAGCAAAAGATGCGGTGATAGCAAAAACATGATTCTGTATAATTTGCAGTAAAACGTATAATTTTGTGCCCAAAACCTGCCGTGTGTCGAATATTAATTAACGGGTATCGGGCTTGTCGTCAGGTTTACAATTACACGCACCGATGGTATCAGATGCGCTTGTGCCGGCGGCAGCGGGCATGCGTCAAAATTTAATTACCCGCGAATTCGCCACTCACTCACGCACGGGATCGCTGAGATCCGTATCGAGTCGCTGAGACTTCACAACATCCGTGGGCATTAACGCCCCGTTGACGGACCATGCGTCCGAATGTCAATCATTATTGAATGACATTCCGGTTGTTTGTTGAAGCTTTTGTGTTTCTAATTCATGATGACTAGTTGGACTAGTTTTTTTGTTATTGAGTTTGTATAATCACATTAATGTTTTATAGGCGAAAGCTTTTGTACTTCAAGCTCAAACGGTTGTATAGTTCCGATGAAATTTAGCACACGGTTAGGCCAAGTCCTGGAAATGCATATAAGATTTTTAGGTGTGTTTCCTTTGGATAAACTACTTTTACGTCGTTGAAGCCACTGACAGAAGTTAGTGGGTACCTACCTGATATATTCTATGAGTAGCCACGTAGCATACAGTTATTCTTACTGATACATAGATAGATCTGTTTTCTGATCTGATCTGTTCTGTGTGTTCTTGTCTGATCTGTTAGATAGATCTGTGATGGGTTTGTATAAATTTCACCATTTCATTTACTAGGCCAAGAGCAAGCAATTTATTTATATTCCTGGTATCTATACGTTGTGGTCAATCCTCTCTATGAGTAAAGTAATTATCAACAATCGACGCGAATTAGTGGTCACTAATGGAACATTCATCGTTCATTTGTTACCAATCATCCCAGCGATGCCAAGTCATCGAATATTAATTAACTACAGAGATTATTCGGATATCATCTTGATCTGGTTTGCTAGCATAATCAGTATTATAATACTCCCACTGCTGGGACTAAGGCCTCTCTATGAGAGGGAATAGGACGTAATCCACCTCGCGGTTTGGTTCGTCGCTTGGTACATATTTATCACTTACATTGTTCAGTATTATGCTGGCTTCACTTGCATTATGTTATTTATGAGTTTTGATAGTCATACTTGTTTTGCCACCTTCGAGCTTCGAGTCGAGATATCGAGATAGAACAAGTGAGACGTCACGGGTGTGGTCGTGATTCACTAGTGACTCTAATTTCGTAGAAGATAGTGCTGTGATTTTTATTATCTATTTCTTCTAAGTTTTTAATAATAGCATAATTGATGGTCGATGATTCATAGTGCCGGCGAGGTCCGTGATTTGTTAGTTGTCGATGTTTGAGTTTTTAATTATACGTAACTAAAGATGTGTTATTAGAGAGGCGGGGTGCAATGTTTTCGTCACGGCTATCTCTAAACGAATGTGATGTCTGCGCTCTTGTTCGTTTTGGACAGGCGTATTAACGATGGTGTATACGCTGTTGAAATGCACTCACAATACGCAACTATATGATGCAACTCAAATAAGTACCAATATCATCATCTTCCTGCCCTTGTCCTGTTTTGTTTGGGGTCGGCGCAATATGTATTTTTCTTCCATTCTGTCTTGTCACCCGTCACTAACTCCTCTTTCTTTCATATCACTTCTTTTATCTCTTACACAATGCATCCATATTTTCCTTCTCCATCCACCCACATTTATACTCATGGCTTTTTTTGTAACTTGCGTTTCATGCCTCCTCTTTATATGGCCATACCTAGACAAACGGTTCTCTTTCAACTTTTCAGTCAATGGCGCTACTTTTAAATCAAAATAAGTACCAAACATAATATTCAGAAAATAATAACAAAATATATAAAATATGAATAAAATTTTCCTCAAACGAATGGGCATTGATTTACAATGCATTACAATTTACAGATATGAAAGTACCTACATTATAACAACAAACAGATATCTGAACAACGAAGAAATATTAAATTAACTGCTGACAATACGAAGGCTCATCAATCTTTCATTAAAATTCTGATACGTGTAACATATTCATAACCTACTTGGTTTTAAACAGCTAAGTACGGGCATCACAACAGATTGACTTGTCATATTTCTTTGCTGTAGCCACTTTTCTTCTGCGATTCTTTGAAAAAATACCCTTTCTTTCTTATCGTATACAAAATGTATGGCATGTAACAGATTGGATAAAAGAAAACAAATGTTTAATGGAAATATTGAAAACAATTGAAACATTGGGAATATTATCATTTCTCTAAAGAATCATTCTAGCTGTTCTATAAAACAATGAAGTTCAAATGTCATAGTAATCTATATGTATGGTAGAGAGTGCTCTCGTAGAGTCGACACGCAGGCGCGCCCTGCTGCGCAGTGACATGTCAGCGGTCGTCCAGCCCTCAGCTAAGACAAAAGACAAATTAATTTTGTACACAAGGCATTTAATTTGAATGTGAATAGCATGAAGTGCGACGAATGGCCGCGGAGAACAATGGCCGGCGCCGACGATCCCGCCTTTTTGTTTTACACTCAATGAAAGTAAAAAGTATAAAATCTAAACGTTCAACAGACAATTCCGTATTATGATATGGACACAGTAATGGAGGGCTGGCGAGGCGCCTAATAGCTTATAATATTAAATGTACGTGATGGAGCAGAGCGAAGTGCGGTTATGGGCTGAGGGTCAATGCGGCCGGAAATAATCGTTGAGTGTAAAATTTTTGATCATAATGCGATGAATTATCCCAGAATGGTGGCGGCTCAAATTGCTTACACATAATTCGATGTTCTTTGGCATCAATGGGGTGTCTAACTATTGTTTTAATTTTGTTTTTAATACAGCTTTCTTTTTCGGTGCCGGTTTTTAATGTTTTACCGATAATACATCGGAGACTTGCAATGTGCTGTTGTAAGTTCGGCACACCTATGGCATAAACTAGAGAGTGTAATAAAACAGTTAATGTATTGATGTTTCGTTAGATTGAAAGCAAGTTTTGATTAAAACCGTTCTGTCCGCAACAAATCTTGAGTGATGGGAATAAGTCAGCTCGAGGCGACGGATGCTACACACCTAACGACGCGACCGCGTGTTTACTTTATATCATTAGTCCATCAATCAAGATCTGTTGAATCGTAACTGTTAGTTAAACACTAACAATCATTGGCTGCGTGGTTCGGCCGGCTATCAATCAGCGCGTTGACGCGGTGCCTTCGGGTGTCCGCGCCGCTGACCGTCGCTCTTCAACGCCCTCTAATGACAGCCCTCGCGCCGACCCGACACATCCAATTCACATGTTAAATGGAATTCCCTTTGCGCCTCAAAATTACGAACGTCCGTGTTATTAAAGTGTTTGTTTCTTAGACGTTTTTTGTTTAGATGCTTCATCCAATTAGTGCTACCGTGTCGAAAGGATAATGTTGTGATGAACGTATAAAACGTTTAGCGCGTTAAAAGCGGAGCCTTGTCGGCGCGATAACAAAGTACCAACGAGGACATGTGCGCTTGCCTATTCGATAAACATTAGTGTTAAGTTCAAAATGTCACTTCGTCTTTGCTTGCTTATTTATTTGTGTATTATGAATGTAGCGATGGCTTCGGTTATATCGATTCTTATTTGTGCGCTGACGTTATGTTCAGATGGAACATTTGTACTATTATTGAGATGCTACGTGACTCGCATAATGAGCGATTGATCGGATAGAGCAACCACTACAATGACACTTGATCGATGTTTACAATCATAGAATGAAGGCCGTAATGAAAAGCTACTTATAGAATATTCGTAAGTATATGAACATCTAAGATCAAACACACCTAATCTTATTTGAATGTATTTTGAAATCGAACTCTTTTTTTTGTGTTAATCTACCTATGTAGTCTAAGGTAGATTTAAACAAAAAATCATCTTACCGGATTTAACAAAAACGGTAACCTGCCTACTTCAGTGAGTCACTCGTCTCCATGGTAACTTGGAAATGGAAGAAAAACACGTACTTTACATATGTTGACTCTACGCCGTTAGTTAACTTAAGAGGCCCAAACCGCGGGAAATGGATTGTTATGGTTTTGTAGACGATTGGATAGCTTGTTTTCGTTTCTTTCGAGTCCATTGTTTGTTTAATTTTTTTTATGAGAACCGTAAGTTTACAAATGTAGTTATCGACTTGACCAAGTCCTTTGACTTAAATGAAATGTCTTTTGCATAAACTACACATTCCAAATAAAACTTAAATAAAATTGAATAATTGATTACCTAAAAAATAATCTTACTTGAAGTCACTTTTTAACAAACTTAAAAATTTAATATAAAATTTGCAATATTCTTAAGTTTGCAATTCTGGTGTACCACAAAGTAATGTTTTGGGACCACTACTATTTTAAATCTACTTAAGTTGCATTCAATACGTTTAGTATTATGTTAATACTAAAGGTGTAATTAAAATAATATAAGACTCAAATGTTTACTATATTTTTATTTCATTCACAATTCGAAGATTGGTTTTAGATACCGTAAGTCCGTAATGTAATCGGTGTTACTCGAAAAGTACACGCCTTAATTCATTTATTCAAAACACAACAATAAATAACACATATGCATCAAAATCGTTCATATCTAGTGCGGCGGCTGTCATCGACGTTCGGTTTAATTTAATTGACTGAGCTACGTGCCGATGATAAATGTTAGCGGGGTTAAGCATATGCGCGGGGCTCATGAATAAATCGCCCCTCGGTGAGACGAGCTGATTTGCGATAAGCGCGTATTTATTGCGTTATTTGTGCGCGCCACCTGACGGAGACGGCGAGTAGCCGCCGCCGCGGGAGGCGCTCTATTGCCTTCCAAGGATCGGCCTGACTGCTCCTTAGTGATGTGGCGGTAGCGAGAAGAGGCAGGATTCTTTTTAAGACATAGCTCTTGACTAGTCTGTTGGTCTAGTCGTTAGTAGCCCTGACTGATGTATTTTATCTATAACTAGCTACCCGCTCCAGCTTCGCACGGGTGCAAAGGTGATAATTATATCTATAAACCTTCCTCTTCAATCACTATAGCTATTAAAAAAAACCGCATCAAAATCCGTTGCGTACTTTTAAAGATCTAAGCATACATAGGATCTAAGCAACTTTGTTTTATACTATGTAATGATATAAGTATGTTTAACAGTTGTCTGGTACCCATAACACAAACTTTGTTTAGCTTGGGGCTAGACGACGTTGTGTGATATAAATATAACAGAGCAGAATCATCCTGCGTTCCAAGAAACAGCACTGTCTGCGCTGGTCGATAAGCATAGAAGAGATGTGCAGCATTACAGATTTCCTAAAAGAGGCTGCAAACTGACCGATAGTCAATATTTCTAGTCAAATGGGTTATCCTTCATCCTTACCAAAAGATGGTGCCTTGAAACCCTTTCACAGGATTTTCTTCATCTCCTTTCCGACTCAGCTTGTACAGCCACTACCTGCTTACACGGCGAAAGAAATCCATCGACAGACCTATCAAAGTTCCGGTGACAACATGTTGATGGTACAAAATTTAAATCGAATTGACTCGAGTACATACATAACAGCTTGAACTGTATGTAATATCTACTCGTAATTTCACAACTGAACTGACAACATACGAGTACTTTTAGGTGATCTTAGCATTGCAAATTGATGTTAGCGATAGACTTATAGAAAGAAAAAGAATAGAAAGAAAACATATTTTGTTGTGTGTGATATGGAACATATCTGATGGGGAGTGTGTGTGTTGTGAAACATGTCTGATTGTGGGTGTGTGTATGTTTTGTTTTGTATTAGTTTTTTTCCACAACTATCACACAACGTTGTCTAGACCCAAGCTAAGCAGTGCTTGTATAGGGGTAGGTACTAGACAACTGATAAACATACCTATATATTTCTATATACATACATATTACAGATAAAAACACCCAGACACAGAACCAATGATTGAGCTCATCACACAAACATTTGTCCTGGGTGGGAATCGAGACCTCTGGCATAGCAGTCAGGGGCACTAAACCACTAGACTAGTAGGCCAGTCAATAATATGTTGTTGTTGTTACATCGCTTACGAGTCAAGTCGCTACCGCTTCCGCTGTAAGACAGTCGGTGCGACCGAGGCTTGACTCCGCGGCATCCCTCCCGGGAACAAGCGTGCGGAACGCGCCCCTCACCACATAAATCACAGCGGACATAACAGCATTAACTGTTGATGGATTTCGCCCATTCAATGCTCAGCGTTGATATCTGTACAAATTGCCTCCCTGCCTCTTTCATTGTCTTCAATATATACGAATTGAAAAAGGATTTTCTGTTTTATAATATTGCTGATATAGTTGAAGTGTATTGAATTTAGTAAATCTATAGATCTAGAAGCGAAATACCACTCACTGAATAATCACGATATCTTAGAAACTATAACATCTACAAACGTAAAATTTGTAGGTCCTTATAGATTTTAAAAAACTAAAGGGATAAACCGAAGCCGCAGGCAGAAGCTAGTTAGTAAAAAAGTTTGTGCAATAAAGAATAATAATAATAGCTCAAGATTACTGATCAATGAAGCGTACAGAAGCAAATCTTGAGTCAGTGACATTTAGAGCTAGCATCCTAATTATATTAAACGATATTCAGTTGCGCAACGATGAGTGCCGCGATATATTCTCGTGTAGGCAGATATTAGAGGACAAGACGAGTAATTGGACTGCTCCGGAGCACGGCAGCGATCAATTATGTTTATGTGAATAGTAATTATTTTATTATGCAAGTTGATTGAATGGATCTTATTTGTGGACGCTCTACTTAACGTTCGTGCATTTCTAGTAATTAGATTATGATTTTATGACGAAATTATTCATGAAGCTTAGTTAATGTAACCAATTCAGCCCTCCTTCTCAAATAAATAAACAGAACAGTTTATTTATAGCAGAACAATGGCTATAATAAATTTATCAAAATCTAACAATTCATAAATGCTTAATAGATAAACATATGAACAGGTAAACGGTTAATCTGTTCGTTTCGTAAACGATTCGAATCGTAATCAACGTAAGTTAGTCAATACTGAGCGCAAACAAGCATAAGTTACTGTACACGTCGAAAATAAATTTATGTTCATGTAATGATATTCCGAAAGCGATACACACGGTACAAGTTGGTACTCGTGCGTACAAAGTAAGCTCGAGGCAGCGCAGCGCACGTCCCGCCGTACGCGTCGGACGCGGCCGCAGGCGCCGATACACGTCGCAAACTAAAAATGTGTATAAATTATGAAGATTACATGAAAAAGAGAAATGTGTTACATTTAATTTTATTACATACGATAACTTATGGGCTAGGCACGGCACTCGCTTGAAAAACACGTTGCTCCGATTAAACACCTCCATAACAACGTAAGATGGTTGCAACGAGTGAGCCAATTTATATTCTATCTCTCTGAAAATAAGTCTCAGTTTCGTCCTACAGGTGTATTTTAATTAATGCTTTTTGCAGATTGTTGTATTTCATAGTTACATACAGATCATTTGTGACATTAAAATATCAATTATTTATGGTGTTGAGATAGAAACAGCTTTTCGAGAAGAACTTATCCTTTGGCTTATCTATGCAAAATTGTTAATATTATGAACTAGCTACGAGACTCTACAAACTAGATATTACTAGATATAATCAAAATGTCGTCAGTTAGTCAAATAAAGTTTTATTCAATGTAGATAGTCTGTTTCCGGACGGTGGGATTTTAATTATAGGCTATAAAGCAAATATGCTTAATCTAAATTGTATTAGCAGTTTTAAATTACAATCTTGATATTAAACTTTAAGGTGAACAATACAATCTTAGGAATTTTCTTTCTTAAGCCTCAACTCGAGCAAGTTGCGTGACTTTTATCTTGATGGCCTTGTAAAACACAAAACATGATAATAACTTGTTGGAAACATAATTTCATGTTTATTTATTGGCTATTTACGCTCAAGTTTCTTTATGGCGGCGGTGTCTATTATCAACATTATAACTTACCTATAGATACTGTGTTATCTGGGGGACATAAAATTGGTACAAACCTAAGACCCCGCAATCTGGTATTAATGCGATATGGTGACATTTCAGGACGTTTTCCGCATGATCCTCGATATGGTTCGAAGACATAAAAGGTTCTATTATATTATTAATTTAGGTGTAGATATTTTGTCGGGGATTGCAGACGCCTCCGTCGATGCTATCAGAGGTCATTTGTTGCCGCAGACTAATCAAAATAGTTGTTGATCAGAGAAGGGAGCGATCGATGTGTATCACAGCTCGCGTGTCGGTCGATACCTTATCTCAGAGGCTGCGGCATGTCACAGAAGCATAGCTAGAATAGTCTTCGCCACTTTATAGCCTTTTGTGAATATCTTTGTGAAGTTCCGGTGTACAACTGGTTTCGGCTCTTCTTGAAGTTTATGCAAATGATTTTTAGATGATTATTATCTTATTGTCCAGTTCGGTATGTAAGTCACATAAATTATGGAGCTCTTATGGCGAAGATTTGATACAATTTTTTGTCTGGCAAACAAAAACAAAACTGTGAACATGCCAGTCAATCTTTTAGCTCATTAACAACTACAAACAAGAGCAGGTAAAAAAAAGTAGAGGCGTTATCCTCAATGTCAAAATGTCAATCAAAGAACCTGCTTGAAATTTGAGCAGCCTCGGAATGTCACAACAACAAACAGGGAACTCGGACTAACAATATAAGGTGATCATAGGAGAACAAAAAATATTTGTCCGAGTCTGCTAATGTGTAACTAAGGCCGAGACGCGGAGTGACACGGAAACTCTCTTCACACACGTCTGACCTCCAACAAAGGAGTTCTGTTTGAGTTGCGTCGCTACTAAAATATTGAAACGAGCTCCGAGTGCGTGCTTGCCTCTGTGACAGTGCTTGTCCATGATAGGTCGGTGCTGTACTCAAAGATATGTCGCAGCAGTTATGAGCACAATATACGTAAAAATAAGAGAAATTGACAAGTACAGATTGTACAAAAGTCTGCTACCACAGTATCTAGTGTGTAGACATGACAGTATTTCGATTAATTGCACTTACTTACTTTTCTTAATTGCTTAATTACAAAAAAAGTGAATACAAACCCTCTCTAAGTACTAAACTCTCTAAGTAGTAAAGATTAATGATAGCTACGCAAGCGATTTCGCGATGAAATTTATTTTTTCTTATCATCTTTGGTTTCGTGCTACTTTGCTACGACGCGAAGACGCATGGTAGCGCTACGATAATTGTAGCATTTGTAGCCAATCTGTGCTACGCTTTTTCGTAGTAGTGTTTGGATGTTATGATATCCTAGTACAAGCTACGCTGTTTAGTGTGCGCATGCCTATCTCGGAGAGTCTCACGCGCATGTTTGCTCGCGCGACAACGGATGGTACGGTTCACCGGCGCGCAGTGTCCGGTAAAGTTCACTAAATGCTCACTGCAAAATCACCAACCAGCTCTCCGACCAGTCTCTGTTTGGTTAGAGCATTTCAGTTGACCAACACTTTGGAAGTCACCGATTAGATGAACAGCAAAATTTATTACTGGAGCATAAAATCGATGTAGTTTTATTACGGGCGATAAACTAATCATTGTTTATTGAAATATGAATATGTCAATAAAATTGCAATGCCCTGATACAGCTATATCTATTTTATATCAGAAGTTGATTACTCTCAAGTAGGATAATAAAATACTATTAATTAAACCGTCATGGTTCAATTACACTGTAAACTTGCGTCTATATGTATACCAACTAATTGGTCCACATAGCGTATGTTTAGGACTGTTGATTTATGCACAGCCACTGTCTTAAACAAATGATCGACTTCCTGGTAACCGAACGGGGTAGTATGAGAACTTTCAATAACTTTGTTTACGCAACGCAGGATCGAAGTAAACCCATAAGCAGTTGCTGAGAAGATAGACCTGGTTAGAGAGAGAGAGACTTAATAAAACAAAATGTTACCTTTGAAGACCAGTGCAAGACAGATCAAGGAGATAGGTAATCAAAAATAAGTTACTCTCGAATTTCCAATTTACAATAATGTTCTTTTTAACGTGACCACACTGAGCACGCCTTTTCACAGCAAAGATAAGCTATATTAGAGTCCACCACCGATCGTTACACAGATACCTAACAAAGTCCGTAACTGAAATCGGTAAGGGAATGTATGTATGTGTGTACATTCGCTCTACAACTCGTACGAAATGAACCATAGAAGACCCAGTAATCAGGATAAAAAGAATAAATATAATTCCGAAGCATAATATATTCTGGGCTCGCAATAGATAAAGGTAACGAAGTCATGCACGGTCGTGTTTTGTTCAATATTGGACGATTTTGTCTCAATAATTCCAGCGAAGGGCCGGTGTCACGCGAACATTCGCCAGCACCAATTAGTCGGCGCCTTGCTCCGAACACTGCACAATAAATCAATAATTAAACAGTTCATCTACCGGCAAATGCTGATTTATTCGCCCCTTCTGGCCACGCTCGCTCTGTGTCGCGCGACTTATTATTGCCCACCATTGCCCACCTATTGCTGATTGCGATAGAAAATAAACTACAAACATAACTGTTACATGTACGTGGCCATTTATTTTCGCATTGCCGGATCTCATCGGCGGAGAGGCTTTGCCGCTGGGAAGGTGTAATAACTAATATGTATTATCATCGTAATACTAGTGGAAGCAAATCCATTACATTATGCTAAATTGTTAAGCAAATATATTATGCTATGCTTGATTTGCGAGACTAGATTCTGGTTTCGTAACTGAGCTACACTGGGTCAGTAGATATTCAGTTGGAAACCGATTGGAGTAACTGGATATGAGTCGTGATATGGTTGACCTCTGATATTTAATTGATTGTTTATTTCTGCTCTGTTGGTCTTTACTGAGCAATCTTGCCCAACCCCAACTTTTGAGTTGTCAGGGTCAAGAGCAACTACCGCATTACGACGTGTCAACAAAGTTCAAGCATTAAAGACGGTTATCGGAGACTGCAGTCCCACGGCACACTGACACCAATTAATAACCGTCTCTATCTCATTGATAAATTCCCGCAATCAGCAAAGAAACGCGCTAATACGTTGAGCATAGCTCGTGTTTGAGTAACATTTCTTTGTTAATTTCTCTCTAAGCGGCACAAAGTGAAAGATTAAGTGTAGTTTACTTTGTGCATTAACGAGTGTGTCCGATCTGAACAGGGCTGAGTTTTCACACACGCTCTGCTCATGTTTGTACAGGGCATTAGTGCCCAGTAACTGTCGCGGATGACGACAACATGCCAACTCGGTAATGAAGTCCGCTTCACGCACTCCACCGCATCTCTACATAAGTACACGCATGCAGATACAAAGTATTCGTTCAAGTAGACGCTTTTTGTTGTAAACGCTGAAGATTAACAAGCATAAACAACACCTGGCATGCGTCACTGACTAGCCATCATTACTGAGAACCCTTGAAACTGTGCGCTTGTAATCTTGAACATTTCAAATTAAAGTAAATTAAAGACACTGCACAGCTACGTTACGTGTGGAGCTGGTGTAGTGGCGTCGCGTCAGGAGCCGCGCGGCAGGCGTCAGGGCTCGGCGACGCCGACAGCTCTCCGTCACCACGAGGGCTCTTCGCGAGGCCACCGAGTGTTTTCATACACACACAACGCGCGGACGTGTTAATTCGTAGACACTTGGTTTTTTTACCGCGGTGATCGACGACTGTGGGAACGTTTTTGGGTGCCTTCGTTAGAAGTACCTACTCCACCGTAACGAGCAAACAGTCGGAATAACTCCGAGTATCGCTCCTGCGTTAAGTGGCCCTACGACGTCGGAATTTACGACATTTCACGTGTAGGTAACAGGCGATCGAGTTCAAGCTAACGTCTATAGATGCGTAGACGCGAGTTATAAAAATCATTTTGGTTTCCAATTTGAGCGTTATTGTCTGCGAGACGAGAAAGTTGTCGATGGCGCCGACACCAATAAACCGTGCGGCAGCGGCGCGCACGCGCGGCCGGCCAAGTGGCGTTCTGCGTGCGATAACTCGTACAGATTCTCAGGCCACTCAGATGCTGCTATCGTTTTTAATGCTGATATCAGAGCGAGAAATGCATCGAGATGATATCGGTCTGCGAGGACCATACATTACAGTGACAGGACCACAATAAAGCTGGTTACCTGTTAGCGCCGATGCTCGGTACGTGCAGACAAATGGAAGGCGAGTCGATCTCTGACCTAAACTCGTCATTTCACCTGCGCCTTTGAATTGTATCCGTTCAATATATTCAGTTCCATGACTTGTTTTTGTGTTTCCTGTTAACTTCTGATCTAACTGATATATGGTTTAAAAGATTATACAGTTTATTAATTTTTAACCTTTCAAGTACCGTAATTACGGACACAATTAAAGAACATCATGTGTGCGAACGCCAGCGTTTGCGGGGGCTCAAAAGTTTAATAGAGCCATCGAATACCTATTCCTCAAATAAAATCATGACAACAGTTTTGACTATAGACAGACGGTACCCACCAGGACCGTAATTTTTTCGAAAAATTGATGGAACACTAGTAGGTTTGAATTTGAAACCCAGAGTAGTCTGGCCGGCTCTTTTTTCTAACGTGAGAACGTTAAAGCCCCACTAAAACACTAGGGGACAAAATATCCCTTAACTTGACGTACAACGCTCAATCTACCGGACGTTGCAATGTTGCCCGGTGTTCCACTACTTCCCCCCAATATGTTACGGAGCATTCACGTGACGCAGGAGATATTATAGAACACTTTGACAGTGTTGCACGTCATATTGGGGGACAATATATGGACAACCTAATCTGAGGTTCATTAAAATTATTGCGTACGTTAAAAACTCGCTCTAGAACATCTGTTTCTTCAAGTAGAGCAATTATAAGAATAGCAGTTGATTATATTCTTCTTCTCAGTCGTGCACTTTTATTAGACTGGTTGATATCGAGACTTGCAGCTCTATACCAAGGCTCTGAGATTAAGGGAAGGAATGAACGAACGGGGTAGGTTGTTTAGTCCGTAAGAGTTTGTTTCCTGCTCCACCCAAGGGCAGGATTCGTCATTGGATGATTTCTACCTATCATACAAAAAATGCAGCTCTATGTTTGGTAGCTTGGACATTGATATTGATGTTGTAGTATAGATCCACCGATCAGTGTAGATTTGATGAGATCCGTCCACTATGTTGGAGTGCCCATGGAATCTTTTACCTTCAAGCTTTCCTTGTACCATCAGCATCAGTAGTTTTATCGAGTTGTCGTTACGAAGAACTTGAGGATTCATACTTTAATTTATTTAGTTGGCTTCTTTTTAGTTAGTGGTCTTATTCTATTAAGTATCGCTGTCCCAAAACTTTGCCACCCACACAGCCTTGTCTTTACCTGCACGTTGTAAGGCGAGAGATTCATAATAATATGTAACTTAGCTCCACATCTACTATTTGCACCCGTTGCTCGCTATTGGTTACTTAGATGGTAGCTTATCGTTGAAATGAGATAAGATGGTACACATATACACCGTAAAATTTTGATCGTTTTAAACCCGAGGAGGGTCGATCCGGTACACTAAACACTATCGATCTGTAAAGATAAAATTTATAAAAAGTTTCTTATTAATTTACACATGGTCGAAATTAATATCTTTAATTAAACGTCAGCTGAGCGAGTCAATAACCTGTAGGTAGTTAGTACACAACTGAGTTTTATTTTTAAGTACTTTATTTTTTTATTTTACCTTTGCAAATCGATGGTGTATCATATAGCAGATTGACCCTCCACGGGATGAAAATGATAAAATTTAGCCATGTATGTGATGATGGTACCTTTACATTTCATAGCAGACTATACATTACCAAACCAAGCAACAGTATGTACTCTAAGAATATTGAACAAATCCAGTTCAGTAATGGTTGCTCACCTTTACCTAATTCTGAAACAAATCATTTGAAACGAACACACTGCTGCTTGACAGGTTGTTGACGAGACTCACTTTGTCTCACAGTTACTAATATCCGTTCATGAATACATTACAATAGACAAATTGAATTCTCAAATAGATTTACATAAATAGTGTGCAATAGCAGTGCTATTATAATGCTATAACGCGTTGTAAGACAATGGCTGCGCGGTCGCGGGCCGCCCCACCTCCCACGTGGGACGCGCACTAGACGCGGCGCAAGCGCATGCTAATCGCCTCTAATCACGGCTCGATCGAGAGCTGATTCATCTCAGCCTTACGATCCTTTATTCTGTTTATTTACCAATCAGTATACTTAATACTCGCCGCGACCATAAAAGGCGATATATTTGTCTAGTGTCGCTCTCAATTAGTAGGTGGCGGCGAATCGACGCCTTATGTGGTCGCAGTTAGCGTCGATTCTTAAAGAATATTTTTTGTTAATGTAAAATGTAAATGAAGGAAAATCATTAATGTTTGCTCCTTCAATTTCCTATGGTTGCCTTTTATGGTAGGAAGTTCGGTTTAGTAGCGCAGCCAGATAAGCTGTGCTACCGAATTCGGATTGGATGCTAAGTTAAGAAAAAGGTAATATATTGGTACTATATTGTGTCTACATTTCTCTGATACTTTTTCTCGTTGGCACGTAAGGAAGGTTTAATACATAACTTGTGGTATTTTTATAAAATATATTTTCGAGGAGTTTTTTTATTGTAGGTAAAAATCATCCAATGACAAATCCCGCCCTTAGGTGGCGCGGGAAACAGTGTCAGACTCGTACTGACTAAACAACTTACCACGTTCCTACATTGCTAATCATACTAGGACCAGAGCCTTCCTTTCAGACACGAACTCTTGGCCCTAATTGGCTTCGATCGTTCTGCAGGTTCCCTACGATTGGTGACAACTCCTCGAGGTATATTCGAGGGGTTTCTATTAATACGAGTATTTACAACGATTATTATACAAATCGTACCGTAGACAGCGTAAAGTCCATTTCAAAATGAATAAGGTCGATCCTCTTTCATCTCTTTGCTTATCGTTCTTTTTATTTATCATCACAGCACTAGTGTTCCTGTTTTGCAAGAAACAGGATTTATAGCTCAACAGTTTTGTGAACAATTTTTTTTTAGAATGTTTTTTTTTTCTGGTCACCATCACCAAGATCTATAGACCGTATTTATAAATGATGAAAGTAATTGCTTGATTAAAATGTAACTAGGCACTTATGTAACAATTTGTATTCGAAATGTTTTAATGATGAATATTGACTTAATAAGATATTACTTAGCAACAAGTAATTACTTAATTTTATTAACACGGGTGTTTATATTAATTCGCAAGAGATAGGAAGAAAAATAAAGAAAATGGCCATTTATTAAAATTTTTTTTTACTGATTACTCGTACATCTATTCAAAGAAAAATATGTACGTTGTCATAAAACATATTTTTCTAACGCATATACTCGTAAAAGCCAAGTCCGAAAGTATTATACAAATTAATGGCGTCGCATCTCCAAATCTTTATATTGTGTGGCGCCAGGCGTTTGGTCGTCGCGTCACGTCGCCTCGCGCCATTCAATTTGGTGTTGATTGCGAAAATGTGCCCATGCGCAGGTGCGAGGGTGGGGGAGGGGCGGGGAGGTGGCGCCCAGTGGCAGGTCCGCCCAACTCATTGTTTACGTAACGCCCCCGCTTATTACACGAACTGTTGTTCGATTACATGTCATGTCAGTCGTTAATTTCCGTGTTTTTGTTAGGTTTTTAATTAGCGGTCTAACAGAACAGAATAATGTAATATATCCTTCATAGCGTTTCGCTGATCCATTTTTTTTTCGGCAAACAAAATTGTGCACCCTTTCCCTTTTTAATCCATAAAAAAAAATATTTACTCCAGATCTTGAATAACTACGACAAATATTAAGAAGCAGACAAGAGTCCTTAGTTTGTTTCACAAGTCACTTAACCAGAACCCTTATATAGGTATCCAAGGGTATCGCCTCAAGCCTAAGTAAGCATAACCTATATTCATAATCGGCCATTACCGTGCACAATGTACGGTTGATGGGTTCATCTGCGACGGAGCCAGTGTGGGCGCCGGCCATATATCAACAACAGCCACACGGATTGATTTCATGTTGTTGCGTCATACGATACACACAACGGAACACGGTAGCACTTTATTGTAAACTTGCGGTTGCGCAGTATACGTCGAACAATTGGAAAAGAATAAAATGTATGGTGATAAAAATGTGGCTGTGACAGCGACATTGTTCAGGAAAGTACTACAAGAAATACAAGAAATATAGGTGATATATGATTGATATTGAGAAAAGAGATTCTAAGACCACCTTTGGTCAGTAAAGCCGTAGGCGCCAAGCTGGGTCAAGGTCTACTGGGACCATAGGTTCAGAAACAAGAACAGGAAAACAGGGGGTTGCAAGACCAAGAAGGAATATTATTGTGTGTTTTAGTCATTAATTTTCTGACATGCCAAAAGAAGACATTTAATGTTTACAACATAAAAATACCCTTTCCTGAATTGGGTCGATAGAGAGCCTGTTTATCCTGGAAATACTGTTTAACATGTATCAAAAGATTCCTTCTCCAATCCGACATACTTCATACAGCTTACGGTTGACTAATAGCAGTGTTTATCATATAATTAGCATATGTTTTCAATAGATATATAAAATCTAAAACTGCAACCACAAAAACAGCTTCCATTATCGATCATGATGAATGGAGATTACCAACAAAACCACATAAGCTATAAAGTCCTGATCCGGTTTAAGATCATTAGCTGATACTATTGGGTTCCTACAGAGATATTTACTGATTGTTTTCTGGACGCATCCTGCTGCGTTCGATATCAGCTGTGGCGGTTTTAAGCCCCTACAAATCCGCAGGCCCGACATTCTGACGTGCCGACTGGCTGGAGAGCACAGTATAGCACCACGCACCATAGAGAAACGACTGGCGCCTCGCAGTCCCGTTAGCCGCCCACGAGGCGCGATGAGCTTCGTCGAACTACTCGACCCTTCAGATCTGCTATACAAATTACTTTGTTTGTTTTAGTAATATTAAAAGCTGCTGTCAAACGTAGCTGTGAATGGGTGGTTTGATTGAAAGTTGCAGATACTGTAGGTGGTTGGCAGCTTGGGACAGTGGCGCCGGCTTTAGTTGGTTTGTTTTTGAAGAAACTTCAAGGTAAAGAAGGGACAGTTTTTCAAAGAAGAAAAATCAATGATCGATCGTTTACGAAACGACTGCTTTGACTCAAAATCATTTAGGACTTCACTAATGTTTAAAAAGTTATAGTCTCAGTAAAGCAACTCTAACATGGTCGTATGCAGTGTGAATTAGTGTGTACATAATAAATTCAAATAAACAAGTAACATCATTTAGCTTATTGGGAACATGCATCGATTGAACGCATATTTCGATAACGAAATCAATTACGATTGGATACTGCGATTAAGTCCAGTTCACTGTCAGTATAGTTTGCATAAATACATAATAAAACAGGTATAAATAAATTTTATTTCGAATTTAACCTACTAATGATGGAAACGGAAAAATTGGGATGGTTTGACTTTCGAAGTTGGCGCCGGCGCAAGCCGAGCCGGCTGAGTGGCCGCTAGTCCACTACACGCATATCTTGTAGTCTCCAATACACAGTGACAGGCGACACAATACCTCCACAAATTTACATAATTAGATATGTCCATGTTGCGATGCATTTCTTCCTAACAGTTTTTTTTTAATATAAATAATATATTTTCGACATTTGATCGTTAAGAATTTCGATATAAATAATATATTGAAATGTAACTGTCAGCCTCAATATAGACAGATACACAACTTTATTATTTGTCAATTTACTAAATTTTATAACAGTTTTAACTGTTAATACATTTGCTACGGCAATGGATTATATGACTCGAGATGGCGATACATATGTACATATATCCACACATATACCTATGCTGAAATTGTCAAAAAACAAATTCGATGGTCTTTCAGGTTTTCGAAAGAATGAAAAGGTTCTTAAACATGGTCACAAAGAAAATCTTCAGTTTTAAACCTACAACTAAGTATACGTAAATATCCACAGCAAGCCAAAGCTCATACACAGTACAGATTTGCCATTAAATGTTACAATCGTTCAGGGTCTGTTAAATCAGCTACAAAAAAGATCAAGTCTAACTAAGTACAATAGAGGGAAGATCGTATCAGAGTAACTTGTGCGTTAAATCGATTATCTACCTCAAAGCGAAAGTTTTCCAACTCCTCGACATTAAAAAAAAAACAACTGAAAGTCACTATTGTCAGCTTATTGTATTAACACTTAGACAAAGCTAAGCGTAGGCGAAAAAAATAATTATCACCCACATATCGGTAATCAGGGATGAGGTCGAGGATTGCGCAAGAAACGTTACAAACTTCAACCCACCAACACGAAGAAGCAACTGGCAACCTTGTTTCGTAGATGAGTCAGTGTTTATGAAAGTGACGATTATTTATTAGCAGCGATTCTTCTCGGTTGCTACATCGCACATCGGCGACGCTGCGGCCGCGCCGCGCGGCGACAACAGTCTTAGCGCCGGAAATGACTCGTGCCTTGCTCATCACAGGCCCTTGACTCGAGCACGCGATCGTCTATTGAGCTTTAACTATCTACGTGTTTCTATTGTCTTCACTGTATATTGAAAGGCATATTAATTGGCTGCCTTATTTACTGTGTTCTTCAAAATATGTATTGTTTTTCGTTGAAAAGTTTTAATGTAACTTTCTGAAATTTTTGCTTCTCAAGTCACGAGTGGGACGCACAAGCTTTGATGTTCTTTGCAAGTCATTGATTATGAATTTATTAATATGTCAGATTTAACGTATTCATTGGATTGTTATTACAACCGAATATTTTAGTCAATAGAGTTACTTTTATGCCAAAATAATTTGTTTATCATAACGTGGGATGCGGGATTGTTGGAAAAAGTTAGCGCGGCTCTGGTAAGAAAAAGCCAGTTGAAGGAAATGGGCGCTTTCTAGGCAGTTATAGTCTGACTCTCTCTCTCTCTTTCAACCTAGACTTATTTAATTGATTTACCACCGAAACATAAAAAAAAACAGTAGATAATTACCATTTAGTGAAAAAAAAATCATTAAGAGCATCCCAACATATTTTTTTCATACAACCGCTTTTACGTATGATGTTATTACAAGTCTTTCTCCTTTTGAATACATAGATATATTGTGGTATCTATAGAAATCACAACATAAAATGTTACGTTAATCCAGCAAAGACCTCTGAAAATCTGCTACTCTAAGTGGCTTTTAAGACCCGCTTTTACAAACCTGGGGTATTAATAGACTCCCAAAAAAAAATCGAGTTATGAATGAAATATATGCTATGCATCGTTTTGTTAACAACTAACTCGGAGTTAATAATTTAACCCTAGTTTACACGAGTGGTCTAGCTTAAGCCAACCAAAAAAAGGCGATCTATCGTCGACAATAGTACACGTAGGAGCCAACATATATGGGATAGAGTATTGAAGCTGGCAATACCGCATTCGCCATAAATCATGCTAACTAGGCGCTTGTGGTACCAACTCCCATCCTTTGTGGAGGATGAATACAATGCGTGCTTCGCGATATCGCGCCTAATGACTGTGCCTAACGAACTATTAAAGAAGCCTGCTTTAGGCCCTGATACTTGGTAGAAGGTAATTTATATCAGATTTGCGGATTTCTATTTGCTTTTTTTCTTTTTGGATTCCGTATCAAAATTATTCAGAAATACCTAAAACTTTTTAGGATTGACGGTCATCTTTAATTTGGTCTCTGGTTGATTTTTAACTATGCTAACAATCTACTGATTGTACTATTGTGATATCAAATATATTAGCGAACAAATATATTATCAAATATATTAATGTATTAGCTTCTGTCTTTATAGGTTATCCAAAAGCCTAAGCTAAGCTTACCAGTAGGTAAGCTTTATAGCTTACCTACTGGTAAGCTTTTGGATAACCTATAAAGACAGAAGCTATTTCTAACCGCTTATAATTAAATGTACCTATATTTATTTCTTGAAAAAGTGGTATCAATCATTAGATTGATACCACTTTTTGAGAAACACACACTTACAAACATCCATCTTTTTGATATTAATCAAAAATATGGATGTTTGTAAGTGTGTGTTTGTCTGTAACTCTTTTACGCTTAAAAGTCTGATAGGATTTCGATGAATCTTTACAGTAATATATCTTACTAGCTTTTGCCCGCGGCTTCGCCCGCGTACATAAAATATAGCCTATGTCACTCAGGAGTAAAGCAGCTTTCTATTGTTGCTAAAATTTTTCCAATCGGACCAGTAGTTTCAGAGATTACCTCCTACAAACGAAAAAATAAAAAAACAAAGTTTCCCTCTTTATTATATTAGTGTAGATGTAGATATACAAGAATAAAAGATAGGGATATTTAAATTATTTCACAAAAAAAAACAAACTTTAATTGTCTTCTGTCACTATTTTATGACACGGAACCCTTAACTGAAGAGTCTTATTCACCCATGGCTGATGAAGTACTTTTATTCGCAGTTCTATTTGACTAAACATTTACACCTTTAATATTATTTCATTTTTACATATGGAATACATACCTACAAAAGAACCTAGTACTTTAACGAATGGTATACATATAACATTGCTATGTTATATGTCACCACCCTTATAATGTTCCCACTCTAGGACTTAGGCCTCCTCTCTAAGTGAGGGTATATTATAAATAATGACAAAGAAAATGCTAATCAGTTTATCGGTGGTTCAGATTATTGAGGCCCTACTGTACTGTACAAAGAGTTGATCAGTAGGGATAATTGTAAAGTTTAATTTTTTCATCATCATCAGCCTTTTTAATGTTCCCACTGCTGGGACACAAACCACCTCTTTAGGAGAGGGAATGGGCCGTAATCCACCACGCGGGCCCAGTGCGGAAATTTTTTTTTACTTCATAATCATATCTAGGTAAATAGACCTAAACCTAATTCCAACTTTAAAATACATCAACGCTACAAAATTTATGTAAAGCAAATCTCATTTTACCGCAGCAAGCTCGCACATTGCGTATACTAACATAGATACTCAGTACATACATAAGTAGCTAGTTACTAGATAAATACAACATTTTGTTGGTAACGAATTGTCGGCGCACGAGCTCGGGAGCGGTTCCCTGAAACCGTTGGCTCAACTAACACGCACCCGGAAGGAGATCGGTTTGCAAACATTGAAAGATCTCATTTCCTGGGTGCATTATAAACTGTTGACTTTCAAATATCATTTACATTTAAAATTAACTCCTCGAATATTGAAGAGGTAACTGTGCTTGTGAGGAACACGTGGCTCGCTAAGCCAGTATGCAAATCTGCGCGACTGTGTGTGCACGCGCTAGCTACACGGCCTCACACCCACACACCTGCATTGGCTTCCATTCATAAAACCATGGCACTATCTAACTATGAATTAATCGCAACATTTGAATATGTTTACTCTCACAAAGGAAGCGACCATTCAGAAAAACTTGCCCGAAAACTGGTTTGGCACGTGTCAATGAACGACGGGAATATTTTAGACGCCATAGAAGACTCGGAGTTGTCGGGTTACATGATTTAAACCGTTTAATAGACGCTCGTTCGTATAGGTTTATATCAATTTATATTATAACGATTTCTGGCGACAGCCAATCATACATATTTTGTTGCTGTCAGATTCGAATTATATTAGTATTCATAAAAGCTGTATATTAATTCAATATTATTAAGATCTCTTATTTTATGGCATTTAGTACCTACGTAAATAAAAATCACAGTAGAAATAATTAAAATAACAGTTATTTCGATCAGAAAAACAATGAGCTTCCAGGTGTTAAAAATTATTGTTTGCATACTTATATTAGCACGTTTACGTTTTTGTGCTGTTTTTACATGACTTACTCAACAAAGTAGGTATGCTGTAGAGTAGGAAAGGCCAAGGTGTTAAAATACTCACCTAAGTATAATAAGTGGATATTGAATGTTAATCAAAAGAACTGTATATTGTCTGTGTCAAGTTACTTGAACAGGAATAAGAAAATGCTGTAAATGTACATGGAAACTAGGAAAGTGTTCGGCAAGAATAAACAATAAGCCTCAAACTGAAGAAACTTTGCTATTTAGAAGTAAGCTTTTTCAACTAAGTATCTCTTTCGATCTTAAGCAGGCAGGAAACCATAAAGCTGGACAAGCAACTAATATACCTACACCTACAAACAACATTACATCAGACTAGGAAAATGTTGCGCAACATTATTACCTCAGTTACTTCAGTTGCCTTTAGATTGCTGATTTTTCACGTTGCAAATGTGACCGTCGTGTCTATGAATGAAAGTTGGCGACCTCGAAGCGCACGTAGGCGAGCTGTTGCAAGCGGTGCAGAGCAGCCCAGCTCGGGCTGCGCTGCCGACCGACGCTCCATTCACAAAGCCGGTGAGACGGTGGGCGTACGCAACACCCGTTTTATAACAATTCATGCAACAACCACTGACACACTTTTCATTCAAACTTAGAATGTTACGCGACTGTTGCCTAATGTCGTCAGCGTTTCCAAAATAGCAAATATTTGAGCGCCAAACAAACATGTAAACACTAAACACTTTACTTGAAACCGTTCGACACTCCGTTGGCATTGACTCGTTGAGCTGTGACTGCAAACGAAACGTAGTCGTAGATATAAATTAAGTGCCTCTGGATTGGATTTCATTCATATTAAAGGCTTTTATGCTTAGCCACTTCCTGTTTGTAAGAACTTATGGTTTACACAACAAAGCTTACCAAGTTTCTTTGTGGGTTGAAGATTTGTCTGCGGCCTCTGCTGTAATGCTTTCAAGCAAGCGTAGTCGTAAACTCGTTATATCGGAAGAAAAAGATTGCAATTGGCAATATTCTTAAAATAAAATACGTAAATGTACAGAAATTCTATTAGATGTTACAGTTTAACACGATACCTCGCGATATAGCGACAGCTTGTTAACCGATAGCATCGCTTAACTAGTACCGAGTTCTTTACGGCGGCTGCTTACTTTAAACACAAGATGTAAGATACGTATTAAACCAATTTAGCCTAGTTGGTCATTTCACAAGGAACTGCGTACAGCCGTGGGCAATAATGCGATGTAAATTATGGATGTTTATTACGTGGCTAGCCTTCGTGACGATCGTGACCGAAAAGGCGAAAACTGATGTGAACTTGGCCATCAAAGTCGGAGGTTATACGCATATGTGAAGCTGCCATCACGTCGTTGTTAATACGTGGTCGGTAAAGTTAATTATATGTGCGAGGAAATTAATATGTTTTTTGTTACTTGGTGTAATCATGATGGAGATTATCTTTAATATCTAAACAACATCATGTAGGTGTTCAATTGGAATTACGTCATCGAAAGCTTATGTAGGATAAATAGGGACTGCGTTGTTAATGTAATATATATTTTTTTCTTTTTTTTGTTAGTACCTAAATCTCTTCTTCATTTATTGTTCTGGAAAAACTGAAAAAGAGTGCCAGACTTTTACTGACTTAATCTCACCCGTGTTTCATTTAATTGTCCTGTGCTTTACAGGTCGTCGTGACTATGTGTAACAATCTTACGGGATTGTAAATGCCTTAGCAGGCTTCGGACCCCACCAATCCCGCAGCCCTAGCAGGCATATATAAACGCTAGCGGGTCGTGATAATCTTGCTGACATGACATCAATTTTGAAGCGTAACTATATAAAACACAACGCACCGTTGACCTGGACCTAGCCCTTATCAGACAGTGACCTAACCTTACATCAATACAAGAACTACTAAGAAGTGGAGACACGAGCTCAATGCAAATAGTGCTGAGTTAATTTCCTTGCTAAATTCCTATAATTTGTTTGGACATTGTGTAACTCAAACAGGTGATAATAAATAAAGCCAGATAATTCAGAGACTGCGCTAATCGGATCGTGTTTACATAGCGAGCGACTTCAAGTGTATGGCAGGCCTTATCTGCTAACCACTTAAACTGTAAACACATTGAAACGCCTTGTTCAACTATTTATTGTTTACCTATTTCTAACTAAATGCTGTACATGCCCTTGTTGGGTTCATTTCTGTAGAACATTTCCCATTTGTGCCGTGTGTGATTGTTTTCCATGCAAATTGTATATTGTAAATATATCAACGTATGTACTATTCCCATTTATCGTCACACTTGTGAACTTTTATGGAGTCAATAGTTGTTTATTGTGTAATATATTTTACTTGTATGTCGCTACCATTACAATCTAAAACAGGTCTTATTCATTGACGTTACAGAACAATGAAGTATTAAAATCATGAATCGATTGTTCAATAGATTTGTGTCTTTGTGTGCCGAGATTTCAGAATGATATCGAAACAGACATGTGCTAACATTGAAATACTACATGCAGTCTAAATCTAAATTGATTACACAATGCTTGCGGTTTGAGGTTGATTTTAGGTTCATATGTTTAGACAAGAAGAGACATTGCATGTTATAGAATATTTAATGTTCTTCGTTATACACCAACTTAATTTTAACATAGTGATTTGACAATTACCTGAATGATTAAACCACTGTGTAAATCACTAATATATACAAAAATAACTTAACATTAACACAGTGATTTCACAATCACATGAATTGTTAAATCACTGTGTGAATAAAATACTACATACAATAATAACTTAGTATTAATACAGCGATTTAACAATTATCTTATTAATTTAAAACCTATGAATGACGGAGAAAGATCATAGTGAGCGTAAGATCCAGTATACAATGTAAACCTACATAAATAAGTAAAAATATTATAATACACATCTAGCCATGTAACCATGAGGTTCTTGCAGTTTCTTCTCTATAGGAAGGTTTGTGACGGCTTTATAAATACCCAAGTAGGCCTATGTGGAATACTAGTATTGAGTTTAAGAGGATTCAAAGTTGTAGTAAGCTTATTATATTAGGTATAGAGTACGTTATTTCGACTTGTAGAATGTGATGAGATGCAGCTGAGTATTTAAAATATCGATGAAGTTTATTTTCTTCAAAATTTTAGAGAGCTTGCTGAACCAATTTATTATGAAAATGAAACCATATTTCCATTATTCATCGCGACAGATACAAGCAGGCAGTCCAGTACTGAAGATCAAAAAAAGAAACATTAGAACAGGAAAACAAACATACATAACTATAGTAATAATAAAATATTCTGTAACAATACAAACGAATAACTCACCAAGCCTCTTTGTCCAGCTGAAGTTTTTCAATAGCGTCTCATGAGGTCCGCAGCCATAATTTTCGTTAGGTAACTTAAATGTGGACTTGAAGCCATTATATAAAATTAATAGCCCGTTCACCAAACAATTACCCGTCCGGTTAAATGCTATCAGCAAATCTATGGGTTGAAATCTCATAACCTTTTGCCTTCGAGTCAAACCAGCTGTAGGTACCTACGTAGGTACATATATATATGCCTACGGCAAACCGAACGAGGAGAGCGTTTACACTAAACGCAAAATTACGAGAATTTCCTAAAATAATGTTAAACAAACCTTTAATGCAATGTGGTGCTATATTTGATTGTGTAATTGGCAATTAGCAAGAACCTACGCTAAATTATTGGGTAATCCAAATAGGGAACCATAAATTAAACACATCAGAAGAACGGTGTGAAGGTTATCAATTTGATGTTGGTACCTGATTGTTCACAAACAATCACACACAGATACAATCGAACACAGATTTATATCTTAGGTTAGATCGAAAATCTTAGATTTTCATTTTCATCAACTGCAAAGTATGTTTGTTTAGGTCAAATTTTGCTAGTATATTTTAAAGCCTACCCCTAACCGATTGTGCTGAACTTTTGCAGACAAATTCAGTTTAGAATTTATTTTAGCTAAATAAGTATAAATCCAATATGGCCGACTCCTAAAGATGGCGAGCAAGTTATTTTTTGTGCACCCCAATTATAGGGATGTTAATTAGATGGCAATATAACAGTTTATTGAGCACAAAACGAAAAGAATGTCATAAGAAACATAGTACCTATGGCTTTAATTTTTTTGAAAGTTTGTTTTTTAACAATGTTTTCTTATCATTTACGTATCATGTTTTTCATTAAAAATATTTTGTAAAATAAAAAGATTACATAGGCATGTAGGGTTAATGTGTTAAAGTTAAATTTTGCTGTTTTTCCAGTAAAAAGGTTCCTAAAGTAGGTTCGTGGCTAAGTAGTATGCCGTGTTTATTTCAGTTTACCTTGATGTAACTTCACATGTCGCCTAACAATATTGAGAGCCGTGACTAGGCAGTTAGTTTAGAATAGATTCGTTAATTCGCAAACGGATTGCAGCACGGCATAAAATGGCATTGAATTGATTTTCGTGGCGTGTGATGCGCGCGCGTCGGTTATGAATGGGCCGCAGACGCCGCAGTGAATCACGCGCGTCCATTCATGCCGCGCCGCCTCCGCACGCCGCACGCGCCCCGCCAAACAAACGCATTATTTGCCAATACAGCCGTATTGTCTTTCATTTGCACCATCAACCTCTCACTTCCTGCCAGTGATAACGCTCATTATATCCTCGTACTTCACTATCATTACTGTCCTATTCAGATACCGAGCTCTAATACCTTTTAATTCTAAACGTGTACCTTTGCATTAAATGTCGATTTCCCGTTTGAATCTTGAGTCGTGAAATTTGAAATGAGACGTTAATGTTCGGTTAATGATCGCTTCTTACTCCATGGCTTGTCTAGTTCTGTTTGTGTATAACCCTGAGTTGAGGCCCCGGCAACAATCACTTTATATTGAAACATTATATCAACAAAATGATGCCTTGACCCCTTCTAGTGGTGACTTCGCGCGAACTTGTGAGTGAAGTCGTGACACTTGAGGTGATACTGAGTTTCATGTCAGCACATAAAATCGACACTTTGAGAACATCGCAACACAGAAGAGATCTTTGTCCATTATCCCGAAGAGTTCATAATAATCTGTCGATCTTTTTGACATCTTCTAGTAAATGAGCATATTTAATTATACCTCGGGTCATTTGCCATTCTCTTCAACATAAAAACCAAGAATTAATGCTGAAATACTTTTATATGAGCTAATTTAAATAATTCAATGCAAATTCGACATAAAAATTAATGGTTCGACTTAAATGTCGAATCTAATTCCTGATTAGGCACGGTGGGATTATTGGTTTATAAGTGGATGGTAAACTTATAGAGAACCTGGAGAAAATACCAAAATATTTGTCAGAGGTACTTGAAAGTCGGATTTATATAATTAATGGTAATTTTGGTAGCTAATCACAATTTATAGCGTTGTTTCATAACAGTAAAAAAAAAAGAAAAAAATAATGTTTAATTATTATTTCCATTTCACCACCAATAAAAAGAGGAATACATAAAATATTAATTACAACTTATAAAGTTAGTATGTAAGCTTTTCAAGATAATTGAAATAATATAAGTGCTAAAGAGGGCATAAAAATATCTGGTTTGCAATATAAATATGATATTGATTATATTGCGCAATAAACTATATATTTAGTTCCACTATAGCGAGATCTGTGGTACCGCCGGCTTCGACATCTCACAACATAATTAGGATCGGCTACTTAGGTACTGGTGTGGCCACTTAGCGTGTCGTTTATTGAATGTGTATCGGCCGAGGAAAGTTTTAATGCTTTTTAATGAATTTAAATGTATTCTTAATTACAAACTGGTTCAGGTGCGTTAACCTGCATTTAGGGTACGTACCTATATCGTATTTGTCGCTCACTCTACTTACCGTTTTCCAAAACGACTTTGCAGTCGATCGATTAATTAGAAACCAAGCTCGTTTCAAAGAGACGTAGGTACCAGAATAAAATTATTTGTATATATTTTTTTATATCGACCAGAATGTGAATAATTTAATAAGAGTTAAAACTTTTTCAAGAAAACTAATTTGATCTTTGCCACTCATGACTATAAATGCAGTTGAAGAATTTAAAGTCAACATGAAAATTTAAATTAAAGAAAAAAAAAACAGAGGAGTGACGTATGCTAAGGAATATGCTTTTCTCAAAATACTACAAATTTAGAATAAAATACCTACTTCAACTTAATACTAATGAAATAAATTTAATAAAAGACCTAACATCTGCGATTGATATTGGATATGCTGCTTTCAACCAATAAATAGATCTATATTAAGATTATAAAAACCATTGTGTGGGTAGTTTTTAAGCGAATCATTAATAAAAATCGGTTTTTTAATTCAGTTAACTAATGAATCTATTAAAATCTCAGATAGATATCGAATTGTTTTTCGCATACAATCTGAGACATGGGTCATAAAATTTATTGTTATTATAGAAACTTCCGTTGCTATTATAGCGAGTTATAAATTAATAAATTCTTATAAAATATATAATAATTCTGTTGGTTTATAATGAATAGGTGTAGACAATTATTACAGTAGTGGCACTATAGATCCATCATCATCATCATCACCCTTTTTAATCTTCCCACTGCTGGGACACGAGGTACATGCCTCCTCTGTAGGAAAGGGAATGAGGTATAATCCAACACGCGGACCCAGTGCGGATTGGTAGGTATGACAAGTCTTCGAATTTTTGGTTTTAGGCCTCAACCAGCATGTCCTCATGCCTGTTGCCTATACTAGGCAACAGGCATGAGGAATGCTGGTTTCCCCTCGATGTTTTCCTTCACCGTTTTGAAAGCAGTGGTGATGAAAAAAATTACACAAAGTAATGCACCTGGCTCAGTTTGAATCCGCTATCTACAACTCATAAGTCGGGACGTTACCATTCGGCCACCACTGCTAAATAGATTAAGTTTTAAAAAAAATCTGACGGAAGGGTGTTAAATTTTATCATTTTCAGCATACATATAATACAAAATATAGTAACGGGGTGTTTAAAATTTTGTTGACTACATGGACGGTTGATCCAAATGCATGCTAAAACACTAAAGTGCTTATTAAATTTAAAGCTCAAATGGCAGCCGCGGTAGTCGTTTGAAGGTATGCAGCTTGGACAACTATCGGTCCTTTGAGTGCATATCAGCATAGCATAATATATCCCTTACAATGAATCTTGCTAAGCTTTGCTATCCAAGCTTTGCTGCACTGTACTGATACACTACAGCACTGTTGGGAACAGTTTTTTTATGATGGTATAAATCATCCAATTATAACTTCCGTCCTTAGGCGAAGCGGGAGATAGTGTCAGCCCCATTTACTGACTAAACAACCCACCCCTTCCTTAATTCGCCTTTCATACTCGTACGAGGGCTTTCAGAAGTAGAACCTTGGCTCCAGTAGGTTTCGACCTGCCTGCAGGCAGTTTGGACCTGGTTGGTTGGCTTTGCTGACAATTCCTTAGGGCGCGCGGAACAGTGCTTACCGTAGATTAAATTTGTGAGCAATCTGTATTTAGCACTGCGATAGACAGCATTGATTGTTTGATGATGTGATTGAGAGGACCTTGTTTTGAAATTGGTTTGTATATCTATAATGACCTTGTTGATATTTTCATTATCACAGCAGAGGTATTGATATAATCTGTAAGAAATAATTTATAGTCTAGCAATGATATAACCGTAGTTCAAAGCTAAAAGTCAGCAAATATTATCTGTAAATTTCAACACTTCGAAGTATTTGCTATTTTTAAGGAGCCTGTATTTTATTAAAATCGTTATTAACTTTTCTAAGACGAAATAATAATCATGATTTAGTACGATCTATTGACATATTCCGAGTCCGCAATAAACTGGCAAGTCGGAGTCCAGATTATGGAGAGTATACTCGCAGGTATATTAAAAGTGTGCATAAATTCGACATCAATTAATATTCCCTGCATAACTCTCGAAGACGTTAAGGTGATAGCGAACTGACTTCTCCTTGTGTGCGAGTATCTCTGATATTATATTACGATATGTAAACCGATAATCTCAATTCAGATTCCCTTCACCCTTTTATGGCTCTACTTAATGTTCGCGGTGTAAAATCGTCGTTAAAATCGAGCTTATATTATACTTGATACCTTTTGATATTCAACTAAGCTACTAGATCTTTATGGCAATGGCTTATGAAGTTTACTGCTACTTAAGAAAACTTCAAACGTACGTATGTTAGGAAAGAGGCAATTCGAGATGGGAAGCGTGAAATCGTATCTGTATTATTTAATAATCCTCCATTTCCTCGAGCGAAGTGGCTCGCGAAATGACAATGCCGAGGTCAATGTTAAGGAATAAATTTTCCATTCATGCAGAATTTCATATCTGGTTATAAGAATACCTCGGTGTAAATCGTGCACAAGTACCTGAGTAGTAGGTAGTTTAGATTGATTAGAGATGGATGAAATCAATGATTGGAAAGCAGGCAGGTTAGTCTTTCCCACTACCTACTGGTTTCGTAGCATTTGGAAGCGTGCTCCATCGTCGGCCACATCGTCGCTTACCATCAGGTGAGATTGTGGTGGAACGCCAGCTTACATATTAAAAAAAAACATACTGTGTTACCTCTTACCACATGGGTTGTTCTTATTGTATTACTATACTAAAAGAACTCCTGCAACCATAGGTATTTCGTAGATTAGTCGTTTGTAATAAGCATTTATTTGTGAATGAACATTACGGAACACGAGCCGCTAGAATTCGCGTCTTCTGGTGAAATAGTGACACCGCGTTGCGGAAGGCTGTTAGTGCTTCGAATGAAGGTTTCGGCGGGTGAACGGGGCTCGGGGGACGGAGGGCCACGCATGCGCGTTGCGCAACCAGCGGCGCCGGTGAATGGAGCCTCCGCGACGCGAGTGGGTGTCGGTTTTTATCAATGAACGGCGAATTTGTGGCGTACGCACGACGATGGCGCGCGTGTCACGGCCGCTGCATCGCGGCACCGCATCGCCGGCGCCACATCCAACCTTGCTAATGGAGAATGTCAACACACGCTCACAGATAGGTACTGTTGCGTTACCTCAGTTCCAAAACCTTCCATTCAGATGGCACTGGATTCCGCAGTAGCGCTGTTGCGAAGCGTCTGTTGATCAATCAAACCGAGTGACATAAACCTACGCACGTTTGTAAATCGTGATTATTCGTAACAATGGCCACTACTGAATGCCAGTAAAGATTTATTATTGTTCATCGCCGAAGTTTTCGAGACTTAAGTATAGTCTATCAACAGGTTTCCTGTAGAGTCAACATAATACTCGTAGTTTATCACATAATATCTATCATATTTTTTCGAATTTATTGCAGTTGTACTACAAATCGACATTAATTGATTTCGACTACATCGTTACGCATAATATCGTTTTAATCGATTCGTGATATAATTAATAATTTAATCAATGTAATTCAGCTCGTCAAAAAGTACATATTTATTGATGTATTCAAGCGAATTTGAAAGGAAATAATTAATTAATTTAATTGCTTCGGCACCGCTAACGCCTCCAGTTAGCCTTCGTTCAGATTTAACCATGACGTCGCTCGCACAGTTATCTCGGCCATTGAGAAACGGGCTGCGCTTGCGCACGCTGTATTTGGCGATGACTGCATTAGAAACTCTCTTAATGTAACTTTATCTAACGCACTTGGCCTTATTTATTTAACAATAAAGCACGCGTTGATAATGTTTACTTGATTATTTTCGAGTTATTAGATAATGTCTTGTTTGTAATCGGGAGCGGTTCCCTTATTCGTTTGTTAGTCGTAAGGTGGAATTATAGCAATAGGTAATATTCGCTTGGGCATTGGACTTCTTAAGTTCTCCTATTTATGGTAAACTGAAAGTATCTATTGAGAATTAGTTGGTCCAAGTTGTATTAAGGCAGTTCGGAATGAGTACCAATAGCCACGTTAGGTACTTAAGAATCTTGAATCGATGCTTGGAATGGAACCCTGTTGTACCAAAATTTTGCTCTCCCCAATCTGTTATGTGTTCAAAATAAGTAAATTAATCCTGTGGATATGTGATACTTTTACTTTTGCGTGAGCGTCAAAAGCAACTGACAGATTTCTTTTATGAATTGGTTTTACTTCCTGATTTGAGGAACAAAATTGACAAGGTAATTTGATAATGTAAGGTCCAAGCCTTGAGGTTTGACTTAAGATGAACATGTCGAAGATCAAGATCATGACCTACAGTTCTATTAGGAACTAGGTTCTACTTATAATGTGGGCGGGGAGAATGTACAATATATCCAAGAATATCATTCTCTAGTTGGACCAAGTAGTCTCTTTTAAAGCGAGGAAAGCAAGAAAATAAGACACCGAGAAAAAGAAAATGTCTGGGAGAGGTTCTGGTACATGAAACCACTATCAGAATTTAAAGGTGCCTTACCTGTGTCACTTGGGCACGCCATAATTAAGGCGATAGTTCCATCTTTGAGGAGTGACTGGAAAGACGTCATGGCGTCTTCACCTTCCGCATGACGCAGGTTGTTACCGAACACGGTCAGTTTAGGGAGTTCGTGCACTGGATTCGTGTGGCAGCGACGCCAGGGTGCCACCACTGTGTGGAACTCCCAGAGGAAACGGCGGCGCACATGGTAGAAGCGTGCCTCTTGGGAGTGATCGGTGGGCAACGATCTCTCACACCGAGCCTTAGTACGAAATCAATTGGGGCCAACAACCGTTAGCCGAAAGGAAGGTTCGACCCCGTGAAAAGTAAAGAAGAAACAGGAGTAGGTTTTTAGTCAGTAAAAGTCTGTCACTATCTTCCGTCGCGCCCAACGGCGATGTCATCAGATGATTTTCCCACCGGAAAAAAAACCTGTGTCACTTAAACATGCTAATGAACATGTGTAATATGTGTACTCTCCCAATTCTAACCTATGGTGCACCGACTGAGTATGTGACTAACATCCGAATGTCCAAACTTAAGGTTTGCCAACGTGCTATGGTGCACAGTGTACAAGGTATTGAAGTAACCGATCGCGTTACTTCAATGCCTAGTTGGCTCAGAAAGTTGTCAAGCTTAAGGGAGACGGAGCTGCATATATCTGCCGCATGCCGATCGAACGGTGGCCCTTAATCTTTCGAGGACCGTAATTAGAGACATAATAGACAGACGATAAGTATGTGACCGCCGGCATTCGCGAGGGGCTTAAGAGTTTAATTAATCAATCAAAAATTTTCCACAATTATAAGTGAACAAACATAAAAAAATATACAGCTGAAGCTAGAACCTCCTTTTCGAAGTCGGTTAAATAATTAAAAAAACAATATAATTCACGCGACAAAACTAAAACAGGTCAAATGTCAAAGCAATCAGGCTACTTTTTTAGGGTTCCGTAGTCAAAAAGGAACCCTAACGTAAAGTGGAAAGTGTTTTTTTTTTTCATTTCTACCTTAATATGTGATATATTGTTGGATAGGTATTTAAAAATGATTAAGGGTCCCGTAAAATATTTTTTTGATAATGTTAATATTTTCGGAAATAATCGCTCCAAAAGTAAAAAATGAGGCGTCCCTCTAACTTATGAACCATAGGTTTAGAAAATATGAAAAAAATCTCAAAAGTAGAACTTTAAGTAAACTTCCTAGGAAAATTATTTTAAACTTGATAGGATGAACTGTTTTTGAAAAATTAAAAAAAACCGTTCTGAACTAATTTTCTAATTGAACCGTACATGCAAGCTTTTTTTTAACTTTTTTATATATTTCAAAGAAAAAAATCGGTTCACGCAATCCAAAATTACCACCGGGCAATCAAAAATTAGTAACTCAATTTCCTGAGGGATGGCGCTGTACGCCATCCCTCGGGAAATTGAATTACTAATTTTTACATGGGCTACTGGGTTCTGTTACACTGTGAGAAATTTGTGGCGGACGGGAAACTATGAAACCCTACACTGAGCGTGGCCCGACACGCTCTTGGCCGATTTTTTACTACCTCATTGGTCTTATAGCAGGTTCAATTCTCGGATAAGGCAAAAATTTCTATTTGGAGGTCTATTAAAAATAACTCTGCAGCAGTTTGGAGTTGGCAAGTTATTGGTGAAACCCCGGCGCCTCAGGAAGCTCCAAAAATGATTACATAAGGCTGTTAGGGCATTGGATAACATGTAAGGCTGGTCCGGTGCCTGGCCATTTTGGTCATCATGAATTGTCGTACCTATAAGAAGACTATTTTTTTTTTATTGCAATAAACTAGTGTTTGACTGCAATCCCACTTGATGGTAAGCAGTGATGCAATCGTTGATGGTAAGGCGCACTAGTTTATTAAAAGCCTATTCACTCTAGCCTTGAAGACACCTAAATTATATTCGGACGGAAAGACTGCAGCCGGCAAACTGTTCCAGTCCCTCGATGTACGCGGTATAAATGACGAGGCAAAACGCTTAGTCCGGGCCGCAGGTGTCTCAACAACGTAAAGGTGGATATTTACCGTACGTCGGGAAGTCTGAAGGTAAAACTGGGATGGCGGAATCAAATCATGCAATTCCTGCGCACACTCTCCAAAATGCATCCTGTAGAAAACCGCAAGGCTGGCTAACTCTGCGCCTATGCTCGAGATTTTGAAGATTGGACCCAACCAAATCTGGATCACCAATCAGCCTCTTTGCACGCCTTTCCATTGAATCCAAAGCCGCTAGGTGGCATTCTGCAGCAGCAGCCCATATGTGGCTGCAGTACTCCACACACGATCGGACTGTGCTTTGTACAACATTAGAAGCTGACTCGGTGTGAAGTACCGTCGGACTTTTGCAAGAACGCCGAGTTTCCTACCTTGCGAGCTTACCTACTATGCGAGGAAAAGAATAGAGAGCGCACATTCTTTAGCACTATAATACCACCTAGGTACTTTTATAATTCGGTAAAAGCTATCATTGAAGACAATTAATCCTGACCACTGCTAAGCTAATTATTGCTTGCACTCGAAACGAAAACTTCAAGAGTTTGGCGCCAAGCCGCGCCGTAGGATTCGAAAAAAAAAATTAAGTCATCAGGCAGAAACGACCACAATAGTACCTAACTTTTCGCCAACACGAGATAAACCAGAAATTCCTCTAGTTTAGGCATTAGAAGCAGGTATTTTAAAGTTCAATTTATATCAAGCAGGAAATACCCAGAAATCTAATTTAATTTTACAATACTTCGAAATATATAAACCATAAATCGAGGTTATATACCACAAAAGCTAACTGATTTAGCGATAGCCAAAAAACAAACAAGTTTGTGTCGAAGTTCGAAACTTAATGTTGCAATATAAACTTGAAGCTATTGCATTATCATAGAAGTGGATTTAGCCGAATTGATTGATATTATACCGTGGCGTGGGATGGCCAGGCGTGGGCTGGGCGTGGGCGACCGGAAGGAAGCCATAGCTTTAGGCTTTTCACACATAACAGCACTTGCGACACATGAATAAATGATGTTGCTGAATAAATCATTTAGTGCAGGGCCTACTTTAAGGGCATTTAAAAACAATCAATTATTCAGCCGTAGGAGGGAAAACCAGAAGCGTGAAAAAGTATAACATTTAGTAAGGTACGAAGATGCATTGGAGATTGCAGATTGATACAAGAATAGTATAGATTGTTTTTTAAGGGAGCAAAATAATATTTTTACAGCGAGAGCGCTTTTTTTAATCCAGAGTGTAGTAAAAGAATCTTTAGTAGAATCCCGAACGTAGCGAGGGAATCAAAGTACGTCGCCCGAGCCTTAAATATATTTGCGCCAGACTGATACACTTTTCGTCACCCAGTATGAGAAAGAAAAAGGCGCAAACATACAGTAACAACTTTTATGTAGTATATTTTTTTACTCGATTGCGCCCGAAGGAATGTTGTGTTTTTCGATTGTGTATATATGTATACACTCTGTAGTATGTAGATTTCTTTGACACACCCTAGGGCTAAAAGTTGGTTTTGTAGTTTAGTAAGAGAGGTATCGTTAGATTCGTCTTAGTTATGAGAATGACATAAAAATGATCAAGAAATTATGGTTTACAAAGTTTTTATTTCAATATGTGAAGTATGTATGTAAAAGGTGTATTATTTAAAAAGTGTTACAAAATGTAGGAAATAAAAAAAGTTGAAAGTATCAAAAAATCCCGACCGCAAAAAACGACTACCTAAAATAAGCCACTTTAAGCAGTTTGATACAGTTGATGATATCAAATCTATAGGTAACTAAAATAAAATTTCTACAACTACATTAAACTGCATAAATAAATTACCCTCTTTTGAAATATTTGTGCAGGTACCTAGTAGTTTTCTGGGTTCAGGTTTTTTTTTTTTTCTAGAAATTAATATTTATCCACCACATTATAATCTTTCTGTTGCTTAACGGTGGTACAATACACAATCACATGGATGATGACATAACAAACATACAGGATGAGTATTAAAGAGCGAACCTATAGAAAACACTCTCTATTTAGAACCTGAATAAGCAGAAAACCCAATAGATTATAATCGTTACTTTCAACGACTGTCATACTGATTATGAGACAGGAGATGGGCAAGGTAAGGCGAACCTGGTCCGGGCCGCAAAAGCATATAATCTGGGCCACCGACCGTACTTTGATGTACAGTATATACTGCGACTAGCTTTCTGCCACCCGCGTGTAAGAAGGTTTCTCCATATAAACTTTTGACCTCCGTTTAATCCACTTAGAGGGTAAATTTAAGGAAATCCTTTCTTAGGGCTCGTTTACGCAATTAAAGGAAGCCTTGTGCAAAATTTCCTTGTGCAAAATCTCCTAGTCCCAGTAGTTTCGGCTGTGCTTTGATATGTCAGTCCATCAGGTTCTCCTTTTATATTGTACTCGAATAGCGACCGGTCTCAGCTTCGCACGGGAGCAATGGTGACATTAAATATATTGTATTACACATATAAACCTTCCTCTTGAATCACTGTATCTATTTAAAAAAAACTGCATCAAAATCTGTTGCGTAGTTTTAAAGATCTAAGCATACATAGGGACAGAGCGACTTTGTTTTATACTATGTAATGATAATGATAATAAACGATTATGTTTTGACGGTCCAGAAGTATAAAGTAGATTCTATTTAGTAGAATAAAAGACACATTCTGGGCCTCCTCTGAATTTTTTAAAACTTTCTGCCCCCCATTAAGAAAGTTTGTCCACCACTGTTCTGAACATTACTTCAAAACCATCTTCATGCGCTTCGCCGTCTACCACGTCTATGGAGAAACATTTTATTACCTCAGATATCCAAATTCACTCAAATTCAATTTCTAATAACAGCATTTATCATCTACATAAACGTAGGTCTTATCCGCATACTTACATGTCTCGATAATCTCTATAATCTTGTTTGTTCTTATGTCCCCAAGACAAACTTCCATTAGCAGTACCTATAATGATTTCATTAAGTCAATTACATGTTTATCAAATGTATGTAATTCAATAACCAAACGTTTTGGTCGTGGAATGTAATCATAGGTAATAAGGAAAATAGCAGCCATTGCCAAGGCCCGACTTGTTCGATACTAGTTATCGCCCGCAGCGTGGTTTGGTTCGGCCAGTGTTAATCGGTCACTGTTTTTTGCTGTTTCGTACAGTGTCGTAAGATAATCTGTTTTTTTTTTTACGTACACCAATAGCTCACTAGGTACCTATATCCGTACTAGTACTAATATTATAAATGGTAAAGTAACTATGTCTGTTTGTTTGTCCATCTTTCACGGCAAACCGGAGCGACCAATTGTAAGTAGAGATAGTTGAAAAAATGGAGCGTGATATAGGTTACTTTTGTCTCTTTCTTACCCCCCAATTCCCTATAATGGGGGAGTGGAAGTTTGTACGGAGCATTCCGCAATTTTAAAGGTAGAAAGGTAAAAATTGTTATACGGACTATGACCAAAAAAATTGTGCATCATTTTTTTTTGTAAATTTGCTCCCAACTCCTTAAAAATAGGGGGTGAAATTTTAAATGAGACTTTTCGCAGTTTTCAAGATACGACAAATTTAACGTGAGCGAAGCCGCGGGCAAAAACTAGTCTACATATAAGTAGAGTAAGCAGGTATATAACTACGTAGCTAGGCAATTATTTTTAATGCCTGTCTATTATGTTACGTACGAGAATAGCATATTTTCAGTAAAAATACGTAAAAAACACCTGAAGTGCCTTTAGTAAGACAAAATTATTTTTGTCTTACTACAAAATAATTAATAATTTGACGTACTTCAATATTATTGAAGTACGTCAAATTAGTTCTCAAATGTATTTTTTCATGATCCAATTAAGTATCTAATTGTCTAAACAAAATACTTATGTACTAACAATATTCTGGTTATTGTATTGTTATTTTTGAAATTGTTTATTACCTCCAATGCCTGAAATCAAGAACCCAATTATCATTTTATTTATTTTGTCTAAAAATAAGTAGGTAAGTTAAGGGCCTATCTACTTAGTTTAAGATATAACTTTAATATCATAATTATATAACTTAAATTACTTATGTATACTTATATAACTAGTATTATTCTGTTGTTCGAAAGAGTCTCCGCCGCTTGGGAACGCGAAGTGTAACTGAAGGAACACTGAGGTGCTTACACAGTAAGTCTCGTAGCAAGTCTAGAGTGAATACGTTGTCCACCAACTTTTACTGGACCCGCGTGATGGGTTGCTACCCAATTCCTCTGCTAGTGAGGAGGCCTGACTCCCGGTAGTGGGGATATTTTAAAGCTGATGTTATGGTATGCTTAACTCGCTCCATCATCAACCGCATCATGACTTTTCATCAGGTGTGATAGCGGTCAAACGCAAACCCATTAACAATATAATAAAAAAAAGTTTCTTTGTGTTGTTTTATAAAAAAGCACAATAGTGCTCTACAATCTAAATTTAACAGATCCACAAGAAAAAAAAAAACTAAAGTACCTGGAGGTTAAAAAGTTTCAATACCATGTACACTAGAATATTGATGACATAGAGGGTTCAAAATCATGCAACGTAATGTTCTCCATTTGAATATTAAGAAAAACGTGGCAACGTTTCTCTATGGGTGTTGCGTCGCAAGTATTTCCGGCGGGTCAGCGGCCGAGCACACGCCAAACCGGTTCCGTAATTTGGTGTTTCTGGAGACCCATGTCGATTAATTTACGATAGACGAGCTTCCTGTCAAAAAAGATGCGACATTCAACTCCGTGATATGACAACTCAACCATTAGATATCTATCAAAGAGTTTTGTTGCTTTTTCACCTTTCAACATAATTGTTAATTAGGATAGCTTGCCGGAACCTGCACTTGACATGGTGATGTCATCTGAGAATGGATTCTAATAGCGTTTATCTGTCTTTAAAGTGGATTATTATTTATGTAGATACCTATTTGAATAATTATATCGTACATAACCAAGTTTAATATTAGAAGTAGTGTGAACACAATTCAGCCAATTGATTTTCTTTTATTTTTTTTTTTGCTCTGGATATCATTAAATAAATTCTCTACCGGTCTGGATGAACTAAAGGGAAGTGTCAAACTATTACTGATTAATATTCAACCTCGTTATTTAAGTCGTCTTTTACGTTTTAGTCCTACGGAAACTTTCCAATCACAATATACCTAAACGACTATTTTCCTTTCCTTTTCGCATCAATATATTTTTATTGGTTGCATGTTTACCAAAGTATACCTCTACTAACAATAATATTATTCAATAGTTAACTTAGAGAGGATATTTTGGTCCATTACGTCACCCAGTTTCTACCGTAACAAAACTAAGCCGAGACCTTCGGTTTAAAAAATAAAAACACAAAGTTGTAACAAATATGTTCGTAGAAATCACAAGACCTGCACCGATCACTCCTGTGTCATACTGCGGTTAACCGGAATTAATCATTCATTCAACATTTGTATGATTACAGGACACTTCTTAGAATTTTGTTGGTTAATTACAAAATAAAGTTCACATCACTATTTATTTTAGTGCGATACGTAATTATAATTATTTTTAATATTGCTAGCAATATATTTATTTAAATAGTGGCAAGTAAAACCAAATGATTGGTAAAGACTTTTTTCAAGAAAATGCTTTAAATTAAACGTTTGATTGCCAAAATATAGTATTAGAAACCCTTGTTATAAAATATTACTTTACTCGGATCAATGGCAGAGTTGTCGCAGTGGTTGAGGGATTGACTTCGCGCTGTGTATTGTATATTCGATTCTCACACGAAAAAAATATCTGTACGTTGGTACAAGTAGGTTTTCTGGGCCTAGGTCTCTGTATATGTTTGTAAATGCACCGACAGCACAGGAATCTCTCCATCATCACTATTTATTTACTTTTTCTACCTGATGAAGGTAGAAAAAGTTGTTGTTGAATATTTTTATTGACCTTTATATCGTTAAACTGATGTTTTTTTAGACGAAATACATTTTTTTTATTTTCCGTACAGTAATTTCTATTATTGGGAATTACTGTAAAATAAGTCCCAAATTAAAATTTGCGTTTGAAAATAAAAAGACGTAAATAAGATATTGTTAAGCGGAATTCAAGGTTTGTTTTGAACCGTTAGGCTGTACCTATACTTTTTAACTTTCTAGACATTTGCGTGACGACAGAAACAAGGGAAATGCATTACGATATCAAATTCAATTTCTTTTTTTTCTTAAGAGCAATGTGCATGTTATGAACCAGCAGTTTTACTTTTTCTTTGAAATAGTATGGCCCAGAATCTAGCCCTGTGGCACTCCAATTGTGAACACAAACTCCAAAAATGTTTTTTGCCAAACTCTACTTTCTGGAAATTTATTCAAATGATAGATACATAGATGCATTATAAATTACGCCAAGTGGAATTTCTTAGTAATTTATTATTCAGATTGATGTAATAATATTATAGGTACTGAGTCAAAAGGCATTCACGAGTCAAAATAAATATTTTTGCATAAATATTTATCATACAACTCTACTCGTCGTGCGTAAGACAGTAACATATATTTCAAAAGTTGTTTTTGAAAATGCTATATAAACCTCTCAGCAACAATTTAAATTTTATTACCCTAACTTTGCGGTAAAAACTGTAGGCACCTGGTATTTCAGAATTAATTGGTCTGTCCACAAAACAACAATTCCTAAATCGTACAATTTCCTAAATTATTCGAAAAAGAAAGTAAAACGAAACTTGCAATAAATGTTCGAGAATGAAAACATTTTTTACTGTCAAGTAAGAACGACATTCAACTGAAATTGAATTAACTTTTACAAACACAATTAAACCTTGTGATACTTTATAAAAGTGTCCGAAAACAACAGCGGCTATAATACATTGACATATTAAGTACCACTATAAAACTGCAAGGGACCACCCGGGTCATGGACCATGGTGTTCATTCCGAGAACTGTCACATCACGTGACATTCGCATTATTTTGGTGACCTGTAACAACAATCGGCAAAGAAAGGCAAACGTAAAAAATTGTATATCATTAGATCGTCAGTAATAAATCACTTTGTATAAAACCAGTAGTTAGAGATGAGAAAATAATTTGTTGATATAAATTAGGCGCGGTGCACGGTGGAGGCGCGTGGGTCGATTCGCGAGGTGAGAGGGAAGTGTCGCGTGCGCGCGCGCAGCCTACGCTCCGCTCGTGCCGCCATTATTTTTCAACTTGTCCGTTGAAATGAAACAAAAGAAATGTGTTTTAGCACGAAGAGTATAGGCGTTGTTTTAATTAACCCTTAGTATTTGTATTCAATTGTAAATACAGCCGAACATAAATATCTTTCTTTTTATTGTTGCTTTACTAGCTTCGTTAAACTAAATAGTTTGAGTATAATTTAATGGAAGGTATTAAACCATCACCTTTAGAGGTTTTATGTTTACTTATTGTAAGAAAATAATCTAAAGGCGTAAACCTGCTACCTACCTATTCAGTTTTTATGACTTCTTTCAAAATTGTTTCTTTTTCTTTATTTTACAAGTCCAATAGGTCAAAACATCACATATGAAGTTAATATAAATAAAATATGTTATTTATCGGTGTTTATTAGTCTCCATAATAACACTTTATGCTACAGTTGGTTTTAAAGATTTTTTATTTAATAAGTACCTACAAACTAGGAAGAGGGAGGCCGAAGAAGAGATGGATGGATTGTGTGAGGAGTGATATGAAAGAAAAGGGAGTTAGTGATAGTGTGACGGCTGACAGGACAGAGTGGAAGAAAAAAATATGTTGCACCGACCCCAAGTAACATGGGATAAAGGTAGGATGATGATGACAAACATAACATTTACGTATTTATGGATTTCATTTATTTTTATCATCTCAACGCATTTATTATTAATCTATTTTAATGTACAGTTTCTATATACCTACATGAATATGCAAATTTTAATACATTTAAATAGTTAAAACTTTAGTAATAAAATTGACATGACTTCCTTACAAAAATAATATTGAGAAAATCTCTTCTTCCATTCATCCAGTGTAAACGCATCTGATACTACTAACGCCATCTAGAACTCAGTCCTGAATTGAATTCCTGCGACTGGTCCGCAGAGGTTTTTACCGACAAGCCACTTGGCGAGCGAGAACCGGTGTCGTGTGGAAGGTACAGTGGGCAGGAAATTGTTGCCGTCCGCCTGTTCGTACAGCAAGATGATGTAGCGATGCTGGCCTGTGCCGCGAGGTGGCGCTGGGGGTTTGTAACCTAGAAATTGTAAAATTTTACTTATCACCACAGTAGAAATTTTACTTACGTTTCTTGAGCGTATTTAGATGACTAATAATATAATAGGTAACTAATACCTATAGAACAAGAACTCACCTCTGTAATCTATTCCAACGGTTTTACTACTCTCTTTCGATTTCAATGCTAGTCCCTGGAAAATAAGAAAGTTTTAAATAAGTACTTTTAAGTAAGTACTACTATTTAATGTGTTTAAATTTACCTATGACTGCTCTCAATCTTACAAATACTTAATAACATGCTTTTCTCAAATTGTTCTTTTACTTAGATTTTTGTTTTAACTCCAAATTGATGAGTGCAAAATCTTGACAGTTAGTTCTAACTAACCACACCTACTCGGTGTACGTAACTAATGATATTGGCGTACTTAACAGGTCAGTTTTTAGTCACTTTCAAGGCTCCGGAACTCGACAAGCGCTCATGTGTCCTGTTTGCATTTAGAGAGTGATAGTTTGCAAATATTGTTAATATAGACAAGAAATAGAGCAAGTCCAAGGATACCGCCCTGTGGGACTCCAAAATTTAAGTTTCATACCATCGATCATGTGTTATACTTACCAACACTACCATCAATATAATGTGATTGATAACTGAGACAACATAAAAAAATCCAAAGCAAGAAAGAAAAAGAGTTTATTTGCGCACTCGCACAAGAAATCTGTATACTTACTGGTATGTTAGATTTGACCATGTGAAGGTAAAATTCGCCTTCGAACTGAGGCGGAGCATCTGCGTCGATCATGATCAGGGAGTAGAATTTTTTCTAAAACAAACAAGAAAAATTAAAAGATATTAGGAAAATTCATTACACATAATTGCGAATTTAATATAGCATAAACCGGTAAGCAATGTTTCATCATCATCAGCCTTTTTAATGGTATTAAATCCGCCATATTACCTTTGTGTCGTATGAAGTTTTAATAAATTAATATAAAATTTAATTTTATAAAGTGTATTGTGTTTATTAAATAAACAAATTATGTTACCTATAATTTTATGGTTTTTGCTAAATCTAACATTTATTTCATGTTTTGCAGAAATTTCTGGTTGTACTTTTTATTCTGGCAAAACAGACGGTTGGCGGTGGACCAACTGCCATTATTCGGCATCTTAGATTTTCAACTTAAATCAGAATTCTTAAGCCAGATAAATTAAAAATAATTATTACCGAATCAGCCAAAGGGTACTGGAACAACGGTTCTTCAATAAAGACTTGTTTTGGAAGCAGGACATCGCAATTGTGGTCGTTAATTATTGTACCTCCTACACTTGTTATATTCAAACCCGCCAGGTGGTCACAGCCCTCGAGAAGAGTCTTTACTTCAGTGACAGTGCACTGCAAAGGCAGACTGTATACCACTCTCCATATTAGTGCGAACGCCAGACATTTGTTAAACATTTCAGAAATCTGGACGATTTGAACCGCTCGCAGTGACTGAATTTGTGACTGTTAAAAACATAAAAGCTGATATTAGATAAGGCCTATATGACGGCATTTTGTTTTCTAACAACAAAACGGTAAATTCTGTAACAATGGAGCTGATAACATTGATGGTATTACGAAAACAATCGGTCTCAGATGTTTTTACCTTATTGATTAAGAGAATTTTGTACGTTTTCAAAGTATGGCACTTGAGGTAATAAGTTTTTCGTTTTGGTCCCAGATCTGTATCATGTTATGGCATAACATATGTCATAGCTCGTAGTAACAGCTTCGTTGCCTTCATTTAATTATGCGGCTACAACAATCCGCCGTATCAACAGCATCATCAGCCTTTTAATGTTCCCACTGCTGGGACACAAACCTCCTCTCTAGTAGAGGGCATGGGTATAATCCACCACGCGGCCCCAGAGCGGATTGGTGGATGTCACATGCCTTCGAATTTTTGGTTGAAATTCGAAGGCTTTTAACCCATCAAATTCCATTTCACAAATTCTCGTAAACATGTCAGTTCTAGTATAAATAATAAATATATAAATTCATTTATTTTCTCACCACAATATTTATACATTATGTGGAAATACTGTTCAGTAGGTAAATAATATCAGAATATGGAGCAATATTGTGGGAGACTGGTGCCTAAGCTAGGTTTATAACCTGTGTTATAGGACACCAGGTTCCCACCCCAAGTAACAGTGTCAGGACGTACTAAAGCAATACACCTTAAGTTGCGACAGGTACATTATTGTGGGAAGTAAGAAATGTGAGGGTGAGTGATGGTGTGAAGAGTGTGTATGTACAGTAAGTGTGTGAGTTATGGTGTGAGTGAGAGAGATATCATTCTATAGGAATTGATAGAGTTGGTATACTATAACTTGAAGGGCTAAGAGTTTACTATAAGGATACGTTCGGTACAATCATAAGATAACTCTTTCAACCAATTGGTAAGCTTAGTCATTAATTTATTTCTAGTGAGAGGATATATATCGAATACGATGTCGACGTAATACGATGGATTTTATTATAAATTCTAACACTAAGGGCGTCGAAGTGGCGACCCGCAAATGAAGTACGACATTGAATGGGATTGCAGACTGGATAACAAAATTTTGTAGTCAAGAGGAAGCAAAGAATGAGGAGAAGTATGTATTTATTAAATTGTGTTGCGTTGGAAATAAGCCTTAATACAGCACGATACAAGTTGGGCAAGTGACTAGTTACCTACTTGCGTAACGGCGCCTTCAAATTAGCCGTAAAATGCCTAGCGACGGCAGCCCGGCGCTTTGCGGCTGATTTGAAGGCGCCTTTATGGAATATAACCGTAAGGATAGTCAAAACTCTGTAGTTTTGTCGCTTTCGTAGTTGGCATGTCTGTATATTTGCTATGACATGACAGCTAATGCAATTGACATTATTGTCAATTTTGGTCACTGTTTTGGTTTTAGAGCAATAGATTTTGTAACAAAAAATATGATCCTGAGATAGAAGTTCTGCATTTTTAAGCAATGCAAAATCCATGTAACATATTGGGTATACCACAGTTGTCCAGAAAACGACTAATTCTTGAAATAACAGAACGTTTGAGATGTGCAAAACTATGGTGCTTACGGTTTTGGAGTGTATTGTGTAATCCTGATCTGCGCTGTCGCTCTAAGTTTCAACTATACAAATTCTTTGTGAGACCTATCCTCACATACGGTTGCGAGCTTTGGGACTTAGATAAATGTAACTCTCATAAACTGCAACGCTTTGAAATAAGCCTCTTAGTGGAAATTTATAAATCGAAATATCCTCAGAGGCATCCTAATAGACTTAAGCCTAATATAAGAACTGTTTATACTAAATTCGGAACAAGTAACGTTGTTGATCACATCAAGAACGAGAGGTTATGTTGGTCAAAGCTGTTAAAAGAAGAAGAGTTAGCTCTAAGAAGACGTCGTAGACGACGCCCTTGTGTGCACTTTTGGGATCATCCTCGACAAATTCGCCTTCCACCAGAAGAAACGATGGATCGGCCTCGGCCTGTTCAGAAAAAGGTGTGACTTCTTCATTCTCAATCCGAATTGCGCCATATCTAGGTACTGATGGAACATCAAACTTTATATTTGAAGAAGTCTCGAGTCCAAATGACTTCCCATGGTATTTCTGCAAGAGCATTTAAAGTGAGATAGATGCTAACGATGAAGAATCGTTTTATGATTTAGTTGAAGAACATCGGCCAATAAATCGTTGTTTTAAATCCAATATTATTTATTACAAAATACCTATCAAAGAAATAGTAAATTCAAATAATTATTTTGTACTACCTAGCTTCTGCTGGCGGCTTCGTCTGTGTATATTGGTAATTGTGGACAAGAAGTCAAAACCAGATAAAAATAAACCTTTGTTCTTTCCTGGGTAAACTTTAAGAAATGATTTTATTGCTGAAAGGAGCTTATTCCGCACTTAATTTCATCAACATATGTTTAGTACCTAGTATATATGTACATAAAAGCGTAACAGAGAGAAAGAGTTACTGTCATCTTCATAAATGAATATAAAATTGAAATTAGAGGTTAAGGAACAGCTATGTTCTTAATACTGAAAGTTTTCTTAAAATAAATAACTACCTACGTATCAGAATATAACTGACATGAACGCTATCAGGCTCAACCACCGTTTTGACCACCAACGAGACGATTTGGACCGCGAAGGTTGGTTGAAAAAAAAGAAAGTCCTGGAAAGACTGGTTTGTGTCCTTTGCCGTGTGGCTGACCCCAGCTTGCCCACCATCACGCATTTTAATTTGGATAACACGAAAATTTAGTCGATAATTGGTCGAAATTTGTCGCCAAATATCAGAATTTGTCGGTCAGTGGTTTAGAAGTTATAAGGGGTCATTGTGGGCCAAGCCAGAGTCAGCTGTCCCCAGCTTGCCCACATGTGTATCTCAAAAACTAGAGCACCTAGCGAAGATCTGTTTTCTCCCAGATTTAGTCGCCAATAAGTCGAAATCAGTTGCCAAATCTCAGAATTTGTCGGTCAGTGGTTTAGAAGTTAAAAGGGGTCATTGTGGGCCAAGCCAGAGTCAGCTGTCCACAGCTTGCCCACATGTGTATCTCAAAAACTAGGGCATCTAGCGAAGATCTGTTTTCGTCCAAATTTAGTCGGTAATGTGTCGTAATTTGTCGCTAAGTCACAGAATTTGTCGGCATGCAATGAAAAAGATATTAGAGAATTTAATTTCTCCATACATTGGTACAAGCAAGTACAAAATCCTTAACTTCCTATATTTAATGATCACGATTAATGCTCTTTGCTCGTTTGTTTTGATATAATTATATAAAAAGCAATATAAAATTTTCTATAATTTGAACCTACCGAAGCAAATCTATATATAATTATTTATCGACCAAAATGTCACTTGCAGATAGATATTTGCCCCAGTCGTCAACGGCGCGCACTGTTCCCGCGCGCCTCAAGGAGTTGTCAGCAAACCGTAGGGACCCTGCAAAAGGGTCGAAGCCAACTGGGGCCATGGGTTCGCGTCTGAAAGGAAGGCTCTGGTCCTGGTGTATATGGCAACGTTGGAATGGGGTAGGTTGTTTAGTCAGTAAGATTCTGACACTTGTTTCCCGCTCCGCCCAAGGGTGGGACTCGTCATTGGACGATTTTTACCTACCTAAAAAAAAAAAAAGATAGATATTTGCGCTCCGTTTAAATTAGGGTAAGTAAGAAAGAGATAGATGCACGAGTATAGTAGGAGAGGGAAGCAGCTAATTGAATGATTTTTTTTTATTGGATGACTTACCTACCATAAAAAAACGATTCTGAAACATTTCTCCGACATTTGTTTCGCCGTTGATCGGTTCACCGACAGAACGATTCACGTTTCATTTTTTCTCCGACAGAACTTTTCAATGACGAACGATTCGCCGACAGAACGATTCACTATTCATTTTTTCTCCAACAGAACTTTTCACCGGCGAGCGATTCGCCGACACAATTGTTCATCTGCTCCTGCATTTCGAAAAATTTTAAACATGTTCATTTGCCGGATCCCGATAAGCAGATTGAATTAACTGTAAAAGCTAACATCAAACAAAAAGCCCACCATTCAATAGATGCACCCTCACAAATTGTTCAACGGTGTATTCAAGATGTACCAAGTATTAGTGCTCCTTACATGCCGACTAGGGATGCCATGAGAATGATGGTTCATCGGGTAAGGAATAAGAATTTTCCAAGTATTCCCAAAGATATACATGCTGTTGTGATTCCCGATGAATTAACCAAAATTAACAATGATGTCAACTTCCTTATCGGTCACTACACTCATAATAAAGAATCCGTAATCGTATTTGGCACAAATGAGAGTTGCAGACTTTTAAGTGAAGCAAATTATTGGCTGATGGATGGAACATTTATGTATAACCATAACATGTATGATACATGTATTGACGTTGAAGCAAATACGTTTTTGTCACTTTTTTGGTTAGTTTTGTTCAAGTTTCGTCTTCACAACTTGATTCAGGTGTAAACAACAAACGGAAACAGGTCTATATGTCGAATACCTATGTTTTATAACCTAGGAGCAGATGAACAGTTGTGTCGGCGAATCGCTCGCCGGTAAAAAGTTCTGTCGGAGAAAAAATGAAAAGTGAATCGTTCTGTCGGCGAATCGTTTGTCATTGAAAAGTTCTGTCGGAGAAAAAATGAATAGTGAATCGTTCTGTCGGTGAACCGATCAACGGCGAAACAAATGTCGGAGAAATGTTTCAGAATCTAAAAAAACAGCTAAGAACATCATCTTCATCCTACACTTATCCCATGTTACTTGGGGTCGGTGCAACATGTTTCTTTCTTCCACTCTGTCCTGTCACCCGTCACACTATCACTAACTCCCTTTTCTTTCATATCACGCTCCACACAATCCATCCATCTCTTCTTCGGCCTCCCTCTTCCTCTCCATCCATCTACGTGTAAACCCAGAACTTTTTTTGTAACATGCGTTTCATCTCTCCTCTTCACATGACCATACCAAGACAAATGATTTCCTTCCAACTTTTCAGTCACTGGCGCCACTTTCAGACTTCCTCTAATATACTTACTCATTTCTCACTTCTCGTCACACCACACATCCATCTCAACATTCTCATCTCCGCTGCATGCAGTCTTTTTTCATCCATCTTTTTCACAGCCAAACATTCTGATCCATACAGTAGGACAGGTCTTATCACGGACTTGTAAATTTTACCCTTCAACTTGAGGGGCATCCGTGGGTCGCAAGTTGTTCCCGTGACTTGTCGCCATTTCATCCATCCTGCGTTGATCCGATGCGTTACGTCTCGGTCTATCTCACCATTCCCTTGGATAAGCGACCCAAGGTACCTAAAGTCGGAACAGGTTGGTATGGGCGTTCCGGCGAGAGCTAAGGCCATAGGACCGGAGAGACCGCCGAAATCACAGAACAAGTACTTCGTTTTAGTTCTACTTAATTTCAGGCCAACACTTTCCAGTCTGTGCCACCAAATCTGCAATCTGTTCTGGACCTCTAGACCACTCTCGGCAACCAGCACAATGTCATGTCAAAAAAACAGCTAAGAACATTTTCATATTTCATTAACTACTAGTATGGCTTCCACGTAGCTTCCATCCATAGTTATTTTTTTAATATCCTATACTTTCCCACCGAAGGGCAAAGGCTTCCCCCAACCTCTTCCAGGCATATTTGTTTCGGGCCACCTCAATCCAGCCCTTGCAGTAAGTGTCCAGGTCGAACTCGGCGGCATCGTCCATCTTTGGATACCCACGATGTGGTTCGGGTAATCAGGGCAGTTAGTACTGCGTTGCGTGCGTCCGCACACGATGATAATCGGAGCACGCTCTCCGCCGCCGCACGCCTGCCTTCGGCCTGCGCTGGCGCACGATTAGCACGATTGCTTCGCTGCGACGCGTTGCAACCACAGTGTAGCAAAGCCACAGCGTACTAAAATTATTTTTCCCGCGCTTCAATATTTAATTTGATGAGAACGCGTTAATTTACAAAATTTAAACAGAATTCATATCTTTAACCCCACGATTCTGGAACTCTTTAATACGATCTCTAACATTCATGAAAACACGCCTCAGAAGTTGAGTAGGAAAGACAAATGTTATTAATTTCTTGTCTAATGTTTTACATCATCGCCTTCTCCCCCACAGAAGTCAAACCTCATGCCTCCAATTTTTTTTTATAAATTAACCGACTTAATATACTAAACAGCAAAAAATTTCACTGGATCCATAGTTTAACACGTAGTATATATTGAGATATTTAATTTTATTTCTCTAAATTAATATAAGTCGCATACCAGTGCACATTACAGTAAATAGACAAAAGTTTATAAAAACTTGGGAGTGCTACGACGTTTTACAAGACTTAATTTCGTTACCTTCCACAGAAACAATACCGCATAACCTTATTTACACGTTGCACGTTGTAAATAAGGTTATGCGGTCTGAATTCATACATACCCTACCTACCTACCCCAACTATTCTACCTTAGCTATCTACCTCAACTTCTCTACCTACCCTGCCTTTTTTTTTTTATGGTAGGTAAAAATCATCCAATGACGAGTCCCGCTCTTAGGTGGAGCGGAAAACAAGTGCCAGACTCTTACTGACTAAAAAACCTACCCCGTTCCTACGTCCTACCTCGCCATACATACCAGGGCCAGAGCCTTCCTTTTCAGACACAAACCCGTGGCCCTGATTGGCTTCGACCCTTCTGCAGGGTCCCTACGACCTACCCTGCCTTCCCACCCTACAATGCCCATGTAGGCCTATGTGAAATAAAAAGATTTTGACTTTGACTTCATTAATTTAAAAAAAAAATGATGTAAATATTTGTGATTTTGTAGTTATGTCATTTATTACCTCAATTTTGTATTACAATATCCACTAGAAATTAATTTGCAATTATTTAAAACAGCCACTGAATTTCACTTAAACAAATCATGCTAAAACCTGATACATAGTATTATGGCTTTGTGCAGCCCATCTAAAAGCGCCATCTATCGGCTAATCAAGACACCTGGTGTAGTCACAGTTACAGCAATTCATTAAACAGTGCAATCTGTATAAAGTCACATTATGACATTAGCACCATCAATCAATTTTTTGTGACATTAGTACAATAATTGTATATTCACGCTAATTAATAACCTGGCAATATTACTGTAATCACATCTGCTTATAATGTTTTAGTATACACACCAACAGCTTTTATTAATGTAATTAATTATAATAAGTTTGTCAATTTGTGAGACTTATTGAAATATTTTGTGCTATTCTTTAGAAAGGGTTAGTATTTTGACTACTTCGGGTAAGTGTTATTGAGCGTCGTTTGTACAGTGGCTGGATTTTCTTGTAATAGTTTCATACTTACGTTAGGTAAGAATAATAATATGCTTCCCATTAGGTGGGATCGCAATCAATGACTAGTTTATTTATTTGCTTTTGTCTTGTATTAAATTTATAAATAACTTTATTAAAAAACCAACATGTTTTATTATTCTGACGTAAATTATAAAGTAACGTTATAATTCGGTAAAATAGTTGTACGCGATTGTACGTCTTGACAGTAAATAGACCAAGAGCAAGGCTTAATGTTTTCAAAGAAATCTAAGTTAACAATTGTTTTTATGTTTTAAACATAAAAACATGTATTTAATTAAAAATTTGTCTCTCTCTGCCTTGTCTAAGGTCATTAGACCGTAAAAATTGGAAATATATTTTCACATTATAATTAAAATATTTTTTCTTGACAATTTCTTGTAAAATCTTCCAACTAGCTCTTGGTCTATACCTTAAAAAAATAAACTTGTTATATCTTTTAAAATATAACCCGACAAATTCTGTGACTTAGCGACAAATTACGACACATTACCGACTAAAGAAGATCGGTCACGTCCCATATAAAAAAAACCCAGACCCGACAGAAAAGTGACATCTCTCAATTTTCTTGTTTTTATTTATATAATCATATTATATAGTTTTTATATTAGAATTCAATGGCTAACACCAAAATATGGCCTTATGTTTTTGTTCAGGCGTTACCCTAAAAAAAAAATACAAAATGTCTACTTATCTATACAATTCGTAAATGTTTGTAACTAAATGACGATAAATAGTTATGGGATGTATCCAGGAGACCTGGAGATACAGCTGAATTATATAATTTTTGAATTCCTAGTACTACAATCAACTTAGGGTACATTCACTACACGTTACAACAAAAATATATTATACTAGGAATTCAAAAATTATATAATTCAGCTGTATCTCCAGGTCATCTGGATACATCCCGTAACTATTTTATCGCCATTTATTACGAATTGTGTAGATAAATAGGCATTTTGTACTTTTTTAGTTCACAGCCTGAACAAAAACATAAGGAAATATTTTGGTGTTAGCCATTGATTTCAAATATAAAAACTATATAATATGATTATATAAATAATAACAAGAATACTGAGATATGCTACTTTTCTGTCGGGTCTGGGTTTTTTTTGCCGGTTCTTCTTTGGACGAAAACAGATCTTCGCTAGATGCCCTAGTTTTTGAGATACACATGTAGGCAAGCTGGGGACAGCTGACTCTGGCTTGGCCCACAATGACCCCTTTTAACTTCTAAACCACTGACCGACAAATTCTGAGATTTGGCAACTGATTTCGACTTATTGGCGACTAAATCTGGGAGAAAACAGATCTTCGCTAGGTACTCTAGTTTTTGAGATACACATGTGGGCAAGCTGGGGACAGCTGACTCTGGCTTGGCCCACAATGACCCCTTATAACTTCTAAACCACTGACCGACAAATTCTGATATTTGGCGACAAATTTCGACCAATTATCGACTAAATTTTCGTGTTATCCAAATTAAAATGCGTGATGGTGGGCAAGCTGGGGTCAGCCACACTCCTTTGCCCAGTAATAAGCTAAATATAAACATAATACAATTACATTAAACATTTTTTATTGAGACAAGAACACATTAATTTCGCTTATAAATATAACTGACATGAACGCTATCAGGCTCAACCACCGTTTTGACCACCAACGAGACGATTTGGACCGCGAAGGTTGGTTGAAAAAAAAGAAAATCCTGGAAAGACTGGTCTGTGTCCTTTGCCCAGTAATAAGCTAAATATAAACATAATACAATTACATTAAACATTTTTTATTGAGACAAGAACACATTAATTTCGCTTATAATGATTTCTTTTTTTATTAGACAGACGAGAGCTTCTTCTGACCACAGTTCTTGTTGAGGAGGTACAGTCCGTGCACACTGACACACTGTCAGTCCTATGACGATGATGCGAGATAGATGGACAATGTCTAAAACATCGACTACTTCGACATCGAGTCTGAGGAGGCGTATGTTTACTGTTATGTTTATTAAGACGCACAGCTCTGGTGAAATACGGTGTAGGATCACAAGTTTTGGATAATTCTTGAAGCATTCTTCGTAAATTCCCGAAATCAGATCCAGTTGCGCGCCTCCATCTTATCTCTTGTAACTTTATGTATCTAGTCACATCTATATCCGTATAACGTTTGTACAGACAGCGCTCATCATTTGTAGAAAATATACGTTTTAAAGCTTGAATTTCTAGTCTTTTCATTTCACCGTCGCGACCTTCGAACCACTCGAAAATTAACATTGGTCTCAAAAAGATTTTGTACGCGAGAATTTTCTTCGCTACTGACATACGGGAACTTTTTAGTATTTCTTTAGTTTTTGATTGCCAGATATCAGTTAAATTATGAGGGTCGTTTTGCATTGTAGATATTTTTTTATTACTCTCGAATAGGTAAATAAATGATGCGTAGGAAATATTTTAAATGCTTTTCTGAACATCAAAATGAAATTGAAGTTGACAGTCATGAAGTCTAATTTGATAGCCTCCATGAAACTTCTATGCATGGATCTTTATTCTATGGACTAGGTACTAGGACAATGAGCTTCTAAGCACTACTACTCTTTTTACCTAAAAAGAGTAGTGTAATTTATAAAGTACTTATCTACGGCGAGGACCTTATTTAAGCAAAATACTACGGTACTTCTTTGATTATGGATCTATCAATATTATATCCTACGGGTACATAAATTCTTTGTCTTCGACCCATTATTTGTGCGAATTCCAAAATTTCAAATTCTGTTTGATGCATAGGTATGATGCAAAGTACAAAAATGTGTTCAGAAGCATTAGGTAAAACAAGTTTTTAGTAGAAGATATATTTTAAAAGACTTAGTATCCAAGCAAGAAACCTTAAAAAAGAAATGATATAATTTTGACAGAACTGTTGCAGAACTGACATCGACATTATTTTGTTGACACATAGCTGGTGCAGGTAGAATAGTAAATAAATAGTTTTTTTTTGTAGATTGTTAGTAAAATATCTATAAAATAATGGAATCACATCCACTTAATTTGGTAATGACAGATCCCTGATAAATGATGTGATGATTTAATTGATTTTTTAAATATCCGTGATTAATATGTTACATTGTTATCAGGCACATCAACAACACCGTCGTGCTGAGGCGCACCTCATTAACAATAGATATGACGAGGCGATGCAGTGCCACCACAACGCTGCAGAACTATTACTGGACGCTATGAAATCCACAACGTCATCAGTCGCACTTGAATCCATCACGTTGCAACACAGCTATCACCTCAAACAAAAAGATCTCATCAAAAGCAAGAAAGAACAATACGAAAGAGTGAAGAAAGCCATGGACAATATCAAGGGCTTAGGAAAAGATCCCTCCTATAATCTACAAACGAATGATAGTTCTAAAGTCCAAGTTGCTATATATAGAACAATAAATGAAACAGATTCTTTGTTATACAGATTACTGAGTAATAACACTGAAGACGCTCTAGTGAAAGACACAGTTATTAAAACCGATATGATAGATGGCAAGAAGACAGAAAAAGGACAGGAAACTGTGATAGAAGAGTTGCAGATATTAAATCAGAACTTACATTCACTAGTGGAACAGTTAGTATTGCAAGCTGAAGTACTTAGAGATGAAAACATGACTTTAAAAGAAAGAATTAATTACCTAGAAAAAGAAAGAGTTAAGTATTTGAATCTTCCATCTTCTCAAAGTGATTTATTACAAAGAAATTTTTCAAATATCAGTACAGGTGAAGGTGTGTCAAATGACTATGTTCAGAAAATGCCTATTGCAAAAGAACCACAGCTCGGAAGACCAGTTAATACTGTAGATAGAACTACCCTCCAACCTCATTTTGACTTAAGTGCATTGAAGGATCTGTAATTTGAAAAAAGAATGTGAAGTTCTGCTGATTCATAAACTGACAGAGATTGTGCTTTGCTAATCTACCTTCAGTCTCTAAAACGGCTAATGTAGTATGATAAAGGACTAGTTTAATGTTGCTCATTTAGAAATTATTTAAAAACATAATTCCATTATTTATATGATTTTAGTGTTCATATTTATAGAATAAAACAATTATTTATGCTTTAATAATACTGCCATGCTGAGACGTCCTTTTATGTATGTATTTTCCTAAATTAATAACCATGACATGAAACTGTTATACAAACTTCTTTGAATTTCACCCAAATAAGAAATTCAAGTAATCAATTGTGTAACTTCTATCAATGTGTGTCTATATAATAAAGTTGTGATTTTTTTCTAGGCATATCAACGTTTTTTACTCAGTTACCCTGTCCCTATCTTTTTTCCGGCAGGCAAGTCATCTAATGACATCTCTGTGCCCTATAGTGTTAGTTTTACTAATTAATAATTGTTTCTCATTTGCTTCTTATATCAGGGCTGAACCTTCCTTTCAGAAACTAATCGAGAGGATCAGTTTCATCTGTTCCATGGTCTGTACCAGGGCCCGGCGCATAACATCGCTGGTGCTGATCACCCAACCCTTTTTTTATGGTAGGTAAAAATCATCCAATGACGAATCCCGCCCTTGGGCGGAGCAGGAAACTGTCAGACCCTTACTGACTAAACAACCTACCCACCCTATCCCATTCCTATATAGCCATATATACCAGGGCTAGAGCTTTTTTAGAGACGAACCCTTAGCCCCAGTTCGCTTCGATCCTTTTGCAGGATCCTTATGGTTTAGTGACAACTCCTTAATCTCTCATATGCTGTAATTAGAGACACAATTAAAAAGTTATTGTATCTCGCGTAGATCTGCGTTCCGGCAGATATGAAAGGCTAAGGCGCGGTACTTATAATGTAGCTTTTTTTGCAGGAAAAGTCAATTATATTTGTTTATAGATATGTATTGCATATTGGTCTTACACAAAAATAAAATTTTACTCTTGTTTTAATGTAAAAATAAACTTCCCAGTTGATATACCAGGAATAACTATTCTTACCCCTATAAGGAATCTATACATTAACAAACAATTAAACTAATAACATGCTTATATTTTTGGTAACATGAATATTATACAGGGTATGCTACCAGTACTATTTACTATTATCATTACATACATAGATTTTAAATTTAGGTAGGTACATTTTATCTAGTTTTGTGATATAGCCAGAACCACAAATTGATATTACTAGATTCTAAAAAGCTCATTTTAATGTTTCTTTGTAATGAAACAGATCTCTCGACATTTTATCCAGTCATTATTATGGACTCATTGCCTTTATATATTATAACCATTTCGGCTCTAGTCTGTAGTTTTATTTTGCAACATATTACTTATAATGCAAAAAATTAACAATATTTTACTAAATTACAATGGCATCAGTACCATTCTATAACATTAAAGGCATTTGTAACGGATTGCTTGCATTTCTAACGGGGAGGGGTCATTGAACTCATACTAAGTAGATTAGAAATGTACACATGTAACAAAGTGATAGTTTGGAAAAAAGGTTTACAAAAATTTTAATAATACACAATCAATAAGAGAGCAATAGAGATTTGATGAATGGCAAAATGGGGATTGTTATGACCCATTGTGGAAATGATAACAATAGAAGCATGTGCCAATAGTGTTATAAAGATTATTATCTATGTATGTGCTAGAGCATTAAATGATAAAAGTATAATGTAAGTAGGTATAAATACACGGAGATTTCATTACATTTGGCATTTCATAGTCATTCTTGTATAAGATTTCTGTAAGGCGTTCGATTCACGCGTAGAAATGATTCATTTATATCATCGATTTTAGCTGAATTAATATTATTATGATAGTTTTGTTTTGTCTAAGAATAAGTGTTACAAATAGTGTTACTTGGACCTTAATCTACAAATTAAACACCTAAATAGTTAGGCCTATAAATAAACAGAACTTCAATTATTTTATCCTTAAAGCATTTCGAGAAATACGACATGAATAGGCACTAAAATGGCAAATCACATGTTGAAGTGAACAGTAGTCATTAATTAACTCACAACCACAATATATACATACATAAACAAATAATTCCATTTAGATTTTAGGCGTTTAAAGTTAACAATTATTTTTAACTAAGGTTACCTATGCGATAATTTAACTCAACTCAAGAAAACATTCATCACATGTAATATAATTAAAATAAAAAAAGTATATTATCAACTTTGGATTTGCAAGTCACGGAAATCCATGAAACAATTGCTATAATAGCACAGACCATTTGAGATTACTTCCTTCTTGTTAATACCTTCATCAGTAAAGGCTCCAGGCGTCTCACTACTCGCCAGCCTTACCTAACTTTCAGCATTGGACTTATAAGCTGTTAAAATTAAAAAATAATAAATACTGTAGATTAAAACTAAAAATACATCAATATTTGGGTGATTCGAGACAAAAACTGGGTGAGTTTTAAAAACTCAAGGTGAATATGGAGGAGGTGGTGGAAGCACCGAGAGGTCATCGAAAGGGAAGTACTGTTGTGTGCCGAGCACGGGCGGCGCGTAGGATGGGTGCACCGAGGGTATGTAGTCAGCACTGGGCGTGTACGGCGGGAGAGTGGGCACGGCGGGCGTGGGGCCCACGCTGTGAGCTTCATAACCATCCCAGTCTTCCATCAAATTCCGTCTTTGAACATCTTCATCACTTGACAATGGAGCACCCCATAGATTAGCAGCTGATGCTAACAAGGCCAGAGCACCTGAAATGTTTAAAAATAATCATCTTTTCTTAATTAAATTACCTATGATACAACATAATTATGGTTATAATGTAAATTGATTGTTTACATCCCATGACAGTATGGTATGAGGCTATACTGAGTCACTAAATATCTAACTTTACTAAACATACTTCTTAGTTGTGTCTACAATCTGATTCCAAATAATAAACATTAAAGCATTATTATGTAATGATTTACATCATTATGTGTCATCTGGAGGGGGAAGTCATACATACTGCAATTAATAAGTTTATATAACCTTTTAACGATAGTTGCGAATTTAGCAACAGGAAAACTGTAACTGACCACAAGAATGGTCAGAAGCTTGGAAACCTTATCAATTTAACGTTCTAAGTAAAGTCCAAGGGCGTGGACACATAGCCACGGTATGGTACAAAAACTGAGGGATGGTAAGGTGTTTGCCGAAATATTTTTCTCAACCACTATAAAGAAAAAAAGTAAAATATTTTGGCAAACATCTCTCCTTCCGTAATACGTCTTTTGCAGTCCTTATCGAGACAAATGTACGATTGTTTCATTGCACACGCGGTCCCTCGCTGTTGCACGACGCGGTACCGTCTCACAAAAAAAAAAAAAAAAATAGATAATGTTATATAGCCCTCTGCGATAAATGGATTATCTAACACAGAAAGAATTTAAAAAATCAGAGAAGTAGTTCCTAAAATTAATGCATTAAACCAAACAAACTAGTCAGCTTTATAATATTAAGTATAGAATATATTTGTATTCATAGACTATGGACGATTAAGCAAAATATTCTTCATTAATAATGTAATCAAGAAATAATGGTTTAAAACTTCTCATAAAAACATACTAGTTTTTGCCATTGCAAACTATCAGGGACCAAAAAAACCCATCAGGAAAACTATTTTATTCCATTTTTTAGGACATGGGTTAAGTATAGAATATATTTGTATTCATAGACTACGGACGATTAAGCAAAATATTCTTCATTAAGAATGTAATCAAGAAATAATGGTTTAAAACTTCTCATAAAAAAACATACTAGTTGTTGCCATTGCAAACTATCAGGGACAAAAAAACCCATCAGGAAAACTATTCTATTCCATTTTTTAGGACATGGGTCTATGTGTGTAAATTTTCCTTTAATTCCCCCATTAATTATGATTCCTCCCATTCATTAACTTTTGAAACATGGAAAAATTACTGATATTAAAATACATATTAGTCATCTTTGTTGAATGGATTATCACTGTGTAAATTAAAAAGCTGTCCTGCACATTTTTATATGTATTTTTAGATAGTACTACGCTGCCTTTGGTTACAGTTTGATGGTTTATACCCTAGTCTAGGTAATAAATAGGCTATCATATATAAAAACAAATTTTTTTAGAAATTAAAATCTCAAAAATATGTTCTTGAGATTAGCATGTTCAAATCAACTCTTCAGTTCTATTATACTCAGTTTAAAATACCATTAGACATTTAAGAAAACTGATAATTACTTTCTATTCAAGCAATTTTGAGCGTTATTACATGTGTGGAATTACAAATTCAAGCATTCGAGATCTGAAAACTATCTCACTTTTCAAGGCTAAAATAAAAGAGCACTATCTTTCCTGTCCAGTGTGATATATATATATTATATTTATATATGTTTATATATAACTGGTATGTATTTATTATTAGTTTAAGTTATATAAGTATTTATGATTTACTTTTCACTACCTATCTCTTTCTTATTTCTACACACTAATGTCTACATTCCTTCTAACTTCTCCTTTTGCGGGTCTGCTGGAAGAATTTTTTTTGCGAAATAAGCAGTACCTTTGTACTATTTCTTCTATAATGTGTTTTCTTTAAAAATGTAAGTGTGTAAGTACATAAACTGTTAAATAAATAAATAACGGCTGCATTAAATATTTTGTATCGTAAAGACTATTTTGCTTTGAATGCCATACCTGAGCCTATAGAATAGAAGTTGCTGAGCCTTTAGAAAAATCGATTGGACAGACAGTAGAAAAGGAATCTTTAAATATGTAATCTTAACATGAGTAGTATAAATATTCTGGAAACCATTTAATCGATACTGACTAATTAAATTATTAATCAATTACATTGTTTCCAGAATACTTATTTCTAAGTTAAAGACCCATCAACTAACCTGCTCCAGTGATAGTATAGAATCCATATTCATAATCCACCTGTATAGTATTTGGGTCACTGTTGTTTGCATTTCCAAGCACAACAGTTGTATAGTAACATACTCCGACAATAGCTATTACCCAAAATACACACATTATACTTGGTATAGCATTCCTTCTCAACATTTTGATAGCTCTGCTGTTGAGGCTTGTGAGATTTATCAGTGTGCCAATACAGGAGCAGAGTAGCACCATAAAGCATAGTAATATTAGTACCCTCATCAGAGTGATAGTTTCTGGCGTTGTGCATGGAGGTAGACCTGAAACATAAAGATATTTGCTTAATTAAAGGTGATTTTGACAACTTATGGACTGGGAACAAGCTTCAGCATCATCAATATAATTATATGTACTCCGCACAAGATGAGACATGCTGTACAGTGATTTACTCCACTTAAGTAATCAGCATGCGATACACTTTGACATTAGTGCAATTTTGATGTATCAGCACTGTAAGTTTAAAAGTTTTGATAGACATCAATGCCAATGAAGCACTGCAGTGGACTTTTGTATTAACATTTTAGTAGTTTGACAAATAATTTCTGTGAATTATTCTTGTCTATAAGTTAGTGTTTGGCATAGATAAGTAAAGATAATTGAAAAACAATCACAGGTCTTCTTTAAGTTTCTAATTACGTTTTTATTTCAATAAATACTACTTACCATTGTAGTCAGTTCGCTGGATAGGATCATATTCATTACTCTGACGTATTGTGTATTGTTCTTGGTCATCATCATCATTATCAAAAGAGAAGAATTGTGCTAAGGAGAGGCTCTGTGTACAGTGCAGGCCTTTGATTCTGAACCAGCTGGGCTGAACCAAAGCAGCGCATGTCAGAAGAAATGTTGAAACGTTGAACAATGCCGCTATTTTGTTTAGTTCCTTATCTTTGAAAGGAAACGGCATTTTTAACCCTGTAATCATACATTTTAATCATGTTATTCTTATTAAAATACTTTATCCAAATGAGGAAAACATACATTTTACCTGCTGTGTTCCTGGGGTATTTCAAGTTTCAGATAGTAACAGTTTTTAAGTTATGGACTTAATAGAAATGTATCAAATATAGTCATGGAATAACTGAGGTTAAAGCAATAAAATAGGCGATAAATTATGTCAAAAGCTTGTTTTGAAGAGAAAAAGTCAGTCATCATAGTTAGCTATAAATAGCACCACACCTCAGGGGAGGTGTCTCTTCGAGGGAGGTCGACTAGCTACTATTAACTTAAGTAATATTATTTCTCGCCAAATATGTTGACTATGTAACCGATACCATGTCGTAATGCAAATACGTACGCAGCCTTTTAATAACATTACTTCAAGGAAAAGGTCATACGCACTACCTTAGTAGGTAATAAGGGAAACGTTACAATCAACTCTCGTTCGAAAACATCGGCAAAATGTAATTAACAAGATCGTTTAGCTAATTGAACACTGAAAATATCTAATATCTAAGTAAAATAGTCAGCAAGGTTGGACGTCATACCTCGGATCCACGATAAACACCCCATTATGTTGCACTTATCATTTGAATAAGACGTTAAGGTAAACAGAAGGCGCACTTGTATATTATTATTACTGATTATAATGTTTAGCAAGCGCGATTTACATGAGATAATTAACAAAACTGTGTTCGCGTTTCGTCTCCGCTAAATATTTTGACAGCTAACGCAAGAGGCAGAACAGCAAAAAGCAAACAGAAAATGTTGTCACATGAGAATCAAAATAATCGGACTTCTCGTTCACTCTTGTGGGAAAAAGCATTGCACACCAGCGCCACTTGTTGCTAAACCATTTTGACAGCCAATTTTTCACTTCGTTCTAAGCAGATTACGTGTTTTAAGCAAAAACAACAACAGCACTATTAGATAACTCCAATAACTATTTTTTAATTAGTTCCTTTCATTTCAGCATTATATTTTAAATTAAATACTCCATTTAACGTTTTTAGTAAAGATTTACACACGACATCTACCGTTCCAAAGTGAAAACCACTCACCATTTATGTGGCAACTAATAAAACTTGATAACCGGTAGATGTCGGAACGATCAACAATTTAGGTACTGTTTTCCACGGGGTGAATAGAGTTGCAGGGGTAAGTAAATAAGAACAATCGAGATGTAGTGGTAATGGACAAGACACTCACCCCGCTTTCCCTGGCTAACGATTACTGGCGCAAAGCAGCGCACTATTCCCTCGCGTCTCAAGGAGTTATCAGCAATCGTAGGGACCCTGCAGACGGGTCGAACCTAACTGGGGCCAAGGGTTCGTCTACAAGGAAGGCTCTGGCCCTGATATAGGTATATGGCAACGTAGGAATGGGGTTTTTTATGGTAGGTAAAAATCATCGAATGACGAATTCCACTCTTGGGCGGAGCGGGAAACAACATGCAACGTGAGTGCGACATAAATCATCTACCTATAATTATATTCATGATACTTGAATGATAATGTATCAAGGGACATTGAATACGTACAAGAGACAATGGCATGAACATAATGATAGTGAGCAAGATATGGATAAAAAAACCTTAACTCAGTTAAAAAACAAAACTTAACTCCGTTTAAAATTGGAATTTTGTAAGTAAGTAAGTAACTAAGATAGGCACTGGAAGACAGTACTGTGGTGTCTCCAAAGAGTCTATATGACTTACTAACCAACGGACTGGCTTGTTAGATGTGTCGAAGGATGTTCGCAGTTCTAGGTTGGAAAATCGAATAGGGAAAAATAGTATGTTGTTTTATTGCAGTTGAAGTCCGACCGCGGAAGCGTAAACACATGTATACAGTCTGAAATTAGTTTTAGTCCTGCTAATGAGGATCCTTGTACCGAAGCCCTGCCGAGCTAGTCACCTAGTTACTTCAAGTGGCCACATATTAGCAAGAAGAGGAAAATTCGGGCGTGGAAAAGGTGCCACCCCAGGAGTACATAACAGCTAAATGGTGTAGAAGTAGTACTCAAAAATGGCTCAAATAGTATTTTTTCGAGTGTATCGAGTAATGCATTGACGAATTTCTAATACGACTTCGCCCGGACGCGGCAATAAATAAATGGTCACAGAATGACCTAGCATTAATAAAATTATGGGTGCAAATCTGGATGGACCGGCGCTAGCCTATTTTATTTAAATTTGTATATAGTGCGACCTTTTAAAGATTTGCGCGAAAACCTAAGATCAGAGTTCTCATTCGAAATGGATTATGTAGAAAAAAATTATAATGCTTGCCAAGGCGAGAAGGAGGACATCAAGCGTTCTTTTGTATGCTGGCGGATTACGGCAGTCAGGCGAAGATAACGGTATATTAATAAAAATATTCCTAAAAGGGGTAACCTTAAAACTATAAATTGAATTTAGCGACTTGTTTGTACCTACAGTGCGAAAACAAAAAAGATGGTGGCCGCCCTCACTAAGCTTAAAGAGATTTTCGACGAGACACCACAGTACCTACACAAGCTACTACAGAGGGCAAAAAAAACTTTATGGCATAATTATATTACATTTAGTAGTTACCTTTTCAACGGCAAGTGATTTCGGAAAACAATAGAGTAAGGCTTTAGAGCAAAACTATCATCTCTTGCAACTTACAAAGTGTTCGTAGGTTGTATAAAAATAGCCGCGAAGCTCTCACACTGCCCCGGGCGTCCACAACACTGACATGGCTACACACAAAGATCTTTGTCGCGAGAACATACGTTATACATGGCTCACAGTGCCTATAGGTCATTTCCAAGTATCTCCGCTATGTGGGTCGGCTTTAAAGTCTTCCTAGGCCCCCAGTCTGCTACGAACCGTTTGGTCGACAAGAATATTTTTATTCCGCACATATTGTAAGTTATTACTATAAATCAAAAGTGAGAAAATATTTTTGATAATTAAAATTCCTAATTAATTACCTAAGGAAAGCCAAGACCAATTAATTTTGTGAATTCATAAAAAATGCGGCTCTACAATGTTCGGGTTCCCGAGTGACAAGAAAGGAAAATTAATTAAAGATACTTTTGTAATATCTTAGTGGGCAATAGCAGCGCCATGAATGGGAGTTTGATTAATGTGGATTATTATTTCGTTTATAATATTTCTGCTTTTCACAATAATGATTCACTACACAATTCATCGTTCGGAGACATTTGTTATTCAACTGATTTCTTGTATAATTCAAGTTTTGGAATCGAAATAGCGGTCCAAGAATGGGAAGCACTGACTACCGTAATTATACTATCCATAGTTATTGCTGGAACAATTTTTGGAAACATTCTGGTTATTCTTGGAGTGTTTACATACAAACCATTGAGGATAGTGCAAAACTTTTTTATCGTGTCTTTAGCAGCAGCGGATTTGGCTGTTGCTGTATTGGTGATGCCTCTCAATGTAGCTTACATGACGCTGGGACGATGGCTGTGGGGTAAACAACTGTGCAAGATGTGGCTCACTTGTGATATAATGTCATGCACCTCATCGATACTCAACTTGTGCGCAATTGCACTCGACAGATATTGGGCAATAACAGATCCCATAAACTATGCTAATAAGAGAACATTGAAAAGAGTTGTTTATCAAATCGTCGGAGTATGGATTCTGTCTCTGGCAATAAGCTCACCACCAATTTTGGGTTGGAATGATTGGCCAGATGAGTTCACTGCGGATACTCCTTGCCAGCTCACTTCAGAACCCGGTTACGTTGTGTATTCATCGCTTGGCTCATTTTTTTTCCCTCTTGTTATAATGACTATAGTATACATCAAAATTTACATCGCTGCTAGACAAAGGCTAAGAAAACGTGTATTAGTGACGCGTATCCAGAATAAAAATCCAGTGTTGGTAATACAAAGTCAAGAAGTGAGTCAAGAAAACCGAGAAGATTCAGATAATGAATCTGATAGTGGAGCCAGCATTAAACGATGTCAGAGGAAAGCATTCACTGATATAAAGAAAAATTTCTTCGTACCATTTTTACTGTTAAACGATCCAGTATCTCGTGAAACTATTGAATCTAATATGAATCAGATACAAGCAGACATATCTCCAAGTAGTTATGGAAGTTATAAAACGAAGGTGGTTGGGTCGTTAAAGAAAATGAGTCATAAAAATAGAAAGAAGGATAAATCGTTACTGGCAAGTTTAAATAAAAGCGGTGACGTAGTAAACCAGTTCATTGAACAGAAGCAAAAGATCTCCCTGTCTAAAGAGCGGCGCGCTGCGAGAACTTTGGGTATTATTATGGGCGTATTTGTAATTTGTTGGTTACCTTTTTTTCTAATGTATCTCATACTACCCTTTTGCACTACATGTTGCCCTAGCATGAGGCTCATCAATATCATCACATGGCTAGGGTATGCTAACTCTACCGTCAACCCACTAATTTATACTATCTTCAATATAGAATTTAGAAAAGCTTTTAAAAGGTTGTTAGGAATTCAATAGAATATTGTCATTGGTATACCTTAGTGTACCTGTGAACAACCTCCACACTTTTGTATTGTACATTATTATAAGTGATATTTTTGCAATAAATATTCTACCCATTGCTGTCGCTTTTTTAGAATTCTTATTTTCTTTTTCTGCTGAAAATGTTGTCTGTTGTTCTAATTTATATTTAAAATTAAATGTGGCTAAAGAAAACAAGATGAAGTGAGGTCGAGTCTCGTCGACAGAATGCAAGTCTTGTTAACAATCGTGCGGACGGTCCTTAACATCTGGCTCGAGTCGAGTCGAGCACTTACGTTTCCTACATAGTCCACGTAATCTATACTAATATTATAAAGCTGAAGAGTTTGTTTGTTTGTTTGTTTGTTTGTTTGTTTGTTTGTTTGAACGCGCTAATCTCAGGAACTACTGGTCCGAATTGAAAAATTCTTTTTGTGTTGAATAGATCATTTATTGAGGAAGGCTTTAGGCTATATAACATCACGCTGCGACTAATAGAAGCGAAGAAACAACGGAAAATGTGGAAAAAACGGGGAAAATTATTCATCTTTGAGGGCTTCCGTTGCGTGCGCTGCCAAAACGGTTTAAGATACCAAAAAAATATGTATGAAAGAATTATTCCTCTTAAAATTATCTAAAAAAATGTCCGCGACAGTATATGTCTATCTTTTAAGATTAACTTACTAGAACCTTTTTTATGCGAATCAAATTTAGCCAATTTTTACCGATTATTTGTGAGAGTTGTATCAACATAATAATATAATCTTTATCCAAATAAATGTGTTGTTGATTAAGAGTATGTAATTGTAAACAAAATTGTCATTGACATCATTTAATTTCAACGAACATCTTAGAAGATATTACAATTTTAAAATAACTCCGATATAAAATGGTTTGACAAAACAACATACACAAACACGCGATGCATGATGTGCTAAACTTGACGCTGCGCCTGGCCGGCGGGCGAGGAGAGGGGTTGCTTGCGGGCGGCGCGGATGGGTTTTTTTTTATGGTAGGTAAAAATCATCCAATGACGAATCCCGCTCTTGGGCGGAGCGGGAAACAGTGTCAGACTCTTACTGACTAAACAACCTACCCCGTTCCTCCCTTGCCATATTCCCAGAGCCCCGGTATAACGCTTTCGCACCAACCCTCAGTTGCAGGAGGCTTCGCCCCTGAAGGACCCCACAGTTTGCTGACAACACCTTGAGGCGCGCGGGAGCAGTGCACGCCGTCGACGACTTGGTCTCGGTCTGGACTGTTACCAGACAACCGGACGGCGAGCTACCCATTGCTCACCGTCCACAAGCCAGCGTCTAAGGAGACCGGATATCGGCGGGATCGCGGCGGTGACGGTGACGGCTACGGCGAGGGCGCTGTTGCCTTTGCCTTATGCGGTCGGCCTCCTCCTTTACGAGCATTACTGCTTTGCAGAAGGAGGCGACCGCTTGCCATTCTTCTTCGCTGCGAACTATGGCCTGAACCAAGGCCCGGCGCGAGAGGTCGCCGCCGCTGATCACCCCCACGAGGACACGGCGATGCTCTTCTCAAGCGGGGCACACCTCCACCGTGTGCTCCACCGTATCCTCCGGGCTGACCATACAGTGGCGACACCCGGGCGTCTCTTCCTTCTTCCCATGTCCGGTGAGAACCTACGTCATGCGGAAGGTGAGGATGCCGTGATAGTTATCACGCCTCAAAGAGGGGACTTACCGCCGAGATTATGGCGTGCCCAAGTTGGGGTGTAGCTCTATGAAGTACTTTTAGATAATTAAGTACCTATGTTCTTTTAAAAACTAAATTGTCTAAAATAATAACTGAAATTGACACGGGCAAAGTCGTGGGTAACAGCTATAATTTATAAAGCTGAGGAGGTTGTTTGCAAAAATAAATATGATGCCCAAAATAACTATTCCACGCGGACGAAGTCGCGGGCACAGCTAGTATATCATATGTAGCACCTTATTGTACCTATTCGTCTTTTGTTCTGTAGCTACATCTGAATCATATAGTTCCGAACTGTGTATTGAATATTAAGTGGAAGGTATACTTTACTTCGCCTCAGTACAATGTGTAGATAACTATTTACCTAAATACGTGAGTGAGACGAGTAAATATCAAGACCGTGTTTTGACTACACCTTTTGTGTTTCAACATGATAATTTAGATAGTTTAGACACGACCCTAAACTTTGTTATAACTTAATCTCAGAAGATTGAGTCGGACAGTCCAGAAAGTGGTGAAAGTATTCATCATCAGCCTTTTTAATGTTCCCAATGCAGGTATCATCTTTAGGAGAGCCATTGCCATAATCCACTATGCAGGCCTAGTGTGGATTGGTGGTTGTCTCATGTCTTCGAATTTTTGGTTCTAGGACATGCCGGTTTCCTGACGATGTTTTCTTCTTTTTTGACGATGGTTTGGTGAAAGTACCTATTATGTCTTGCAAAATCTTACTCATTATTATGTATTGTTTGTTAATTAGTGAAATTTCTCATGTCAGACGGAATTGCTTTTTGAATTAAATTATGAATGTGACGTAGTGTGAAGTAATTAACGCTATCAATCACTTGCCTACTTGGCGCATCACTTGCCAGAGACATTTGCTTGATGAATTGCCCTTGATTCAATACTCGTGTAGCGGCGTAGGTACCCTATATTATTATTTTAAGGTGTTATAATTTAATTAAGATCCATGTTTTCATAAATGTTAGATGAGAAGAGAAATGTTCAGTTCAATTAAGGTTATATTATTGTCTGAGCTGCTATTGTGTTTTGTGAGTGGTTTTCTATCTAATAATTTCGCGAGAAAACCCTCTCTTTGTCAATACTTTCTTACAACTACATTAGTAATGGCTTTACTTGTTGTAGAGACTTCTTTAATGCTCTAATAAAGTAAGAGTAGGCACTTCAGACATTTTAGCATTATGTATATTTTTTTATGACATAAAATGTTACTTAGCCTAACCTTGAGACGCTAGAACTGAAATGGTTTTTATTTATTTATTAATATACATATACTTTATTGTAATATTCTAAATGTTGGAGTTGATGGACATTGCCTAACTTAGGATAATATATAAGTATTTTGTCATTGAAATGTGAGTCTGAAAACAATATTTATTTTTTAGAACTTGGATGGTAAAATAAAAATCACTTAGATACCTATTGATGTTATACTTTCTAGAAAATTGTGAAAATGTGCTGTTATTTTATCTCAAACTTATTATCTTAATATACAGATTATATTTTATAATATTTTAACGGCAGTCATACCTGACTATTGTACCAGACTATTATTTATTTTCTTAATATGTATACTAAGATCAAATTCTCTGTAAAGTAAAATATTGACCTTGTGGATAACATTACGTAGTAATAGACTAGTTCTACGGTTAGCTAGTAATTGTCTGAGTTGTAGAATAATATGTAAATTTCTATTTGAGTTTGGTAATGAGTTGCCTAAAACCATATGCTTCAATATTCGGAACCCGTAAATTTAAAGCAAGTTTCTATGTCACTGGAGGATTAAATTGTGCGGAAAGCTGTATGTCTTACTGTGTTTCCATAGATAAATTGAATACAGCATATTTGTCAGATTATAAATAAAAGTGATTTATCGTTTTGATTTTGATATGTTTTTTTTTCTTAACTGGAAAATCATCAAATTACTTCTATAGCTCTGAGTAGTGCGAGAAAGTTTCAAGTACTAAATACTTAAATGTGTTTTTTTGTTGGGATTTTTATATAATAATCAATATTTTTTACTTGATAATTACTCTAGATTCAATTAAAAAAAATATTATTATAAACATGCAGTGAAAATATAAACAAATGTTATTTTTCAATTAAATAAATTTCAATGTTAAATTCAATCAAAAAGCGTCAAGTAATGCTGCTTCACAAGCCTTTTAAACAAAGGTAGAGTTTGCGCACGTTTAATTGTTACATAATACTTTATTGTACACCAAAAAAAGTAACTATTTCACAGAAACTTATATGAATAGGTACAAAGGCAAGTTGCAGTACTCTGGGGTATCCTATGTATCGATTTTAACCTTAGTGGTGTAATAAGTCTGCCTAATACAGCAGGCTGTATGTAGCCAGGGGCAGATGTTCCTGGTGTCGAATGCATACTAATGTTCGCTCGGGATTGCATTGAGATTGGGCAGCTCTATATTTCGTAGGTTAGGTACCTAAGCTATCTTCTGTTTTGGCACCGTGTCATTTCAGAGCGGCGATTTTGAATGCACATATTTATTTTTATTATTCTAATAATATACATTTAATTTTTATTACACCCTTACACTACCCTATTATTCACTTACTAAATCAATAACTCAATACTCTTACATAATTACCTACACACTTCCTCAATTTTCAGTATTTTATATATTTATTTATTTGCTTATAGACTTTTCTTTGTATTTTAGCATAAGTTTAGGATTTTTTTTTAATTATTATTACCTATACATTTTAGTAAAAACAAAAAAAAGACATGTAACCCACTACAAGTAGATAATTATTAAGTTAAGATATGGAAGAGCGGAGTCCCCTAACACAGGCTTTACTTTGCTTAAAAGGAGGCTCCAATCACTAGTTGTAAGAATTACTTGATAAATAAATAAATAATTATTATTCTAATAATAACATACATATACGCTTATAAACCAAAAATACATTAATATTTACAAATGATTTATTCGGCATCAAAAAAGTCATCCACATCGATATTAATGGTTTTTACCATTAATATCGATGTGGATGACTTTTTGTGCCCAATACGCTGGCAGTATTGCCACGCTTCCACATACTATTTATAGGATTTTATCGTACTTTGTGAATAAAAGATATTGTAGCGGTCGATGCATTTTGCAGTTGTTATTAAGTTCGGTTAAAGTCAAAGGGAAATATCATTAACTATAATCCTTTAACAGGATTTATAGTTAATGATATTTCTCTTTGACCGGCAGAGCTTAAACATATCGGCGCGGCGGCGGCGCGCGGCGTGCCCTCGACGCCAAGCCATATAAATTCAGAGCGCTTCTTTGATGAATTTATTTTTAAAATTTACTATTATTTCATGTCCGTGTAATTATAGTAGTCAAAATCAGGATGAAGTGTTATAAATGTTCCTGATCATGAAAACGACGTAAATATACCTTAACGGAAGTTATTTGGGCCGTTTGGGGTTGAAACACTAGGACCGTCGGGTTCGAGAGCTCATCGATATGTGTGCCATATCAGCAAACAGCTGGTCGACTCTTCGCGTCAGCAGATGGCTTAGCAGCATTGCCATTCAGCGTGGCAATGCTGTGCCAAGGTTCTGGGCACTTTTCCCATTGATATCGATGTGCATGAATTTTTTGATACCCCTAAGAAAGATAATTTCTCATTAATTATCGTTTATTTTTGTCAAATTTTTATATAATAATATTTCTATAAATTTAGTAAAACATACATTGAGATGTTTTGAGTGTTGAATATTTAATGAAGTTTTTTTTGTTACCTCAAGCAAATTTACATTGATGTTTTTTGGCTAGATATAAGTACTTTCTATGTTTTCAGGTACGAAAATATGGTTTGATGAGAAACGAATGCAATATCCATATATTTTTTATCATATAATATATAGAACGTTCATATGTAACACAGTAATAAAGCCTGACGTAAAACTTGCTTTCATTAAATAAACCATCTACGAGTATATCATAAATTAAAGTCCATTCTCCTAACTTGTTACGTTAGTAGTAGTCAGCGCTAGATCTGAACTTGATGTAGTTCACAAGTCCCACGAGAGGAGTTAGCTCAACTTTAGTTTAGTGCCCGGCTGTAGAGATAAGAAGACAGGTATTTTACTATACTTACCGAAGTTTATATTTTATATTGTCTGACCATTTTGGTTAAAAATCTGTCATAAGTATATACGGTGTGATTGGAGAGATTCATGGTCATTAGAGCCGGACTACTTTACGACTCTACAAAACAGTAAATACCTCATTCCCAAAGACACCCGTACCTGTATATCAGACCTCGGCTCCGTAACACACTCGTTTGTAAAAACTTAATAAAATACATCTCTTGGAATACCAGATCCTCCAATACCAAACTTACTAGATACCTTTCATAATATACTGTTACCAGTGTGCATTCATGCACTCACTATGAAATCACACGCCGTTGTAAAGAAAATATGGGACGCAGCAGCTTTTTTTTTAATTCTATTCAATATAATTAATTTTATCTTGTTTTTCATAATTAAAATCCACTTAACTGTGCCCTAATTCACGTAAAATCAAACAATCCCAATTCCATTGTCGTTCGATCGTAGTCCTATCCAAAATCGGTATTCACGTGTTCCTTGATGGAGATTCGATAGATCAACAATCGAACGACTTCTAAACAACCTCTCTACGATCGAACGAGTTCAAAATCGGTATCGTTCAAACTCGATTGATGGATGGGAATACGAAAATGTCAAAGTCGCTACGATATCGCTACGGTTTTCATTACGAGAATTAGGCTACTGTTATCAGACTACCAGTGACAAAAACAAAAATAGACGACAAAATCATGCACTTACTATGAAACCACACGCCGTTGTAAAGAAAATATGGGACACAGCAGCTGCAATTTATTTCACAGTGTGTAGTTCTTAATAACGACCAGCTGTGAGAAATAGCCATAAGATATAATGTCCGTGGCGCTTAGTTACTGCTTTCATAATCTTTGAACTATTTTTATAGGGCAGTCAAAAATAATAACAGTTGGGTTATTTTAAAATAGTAATTAAGTTGTTATTAGATAACCATTGTTATTTGATTATAATTCCATTTATTTACATTGAATACGTATTTAATACATTTTAAAACATTTTCTTAAAAAAATACAATCATTTAATTTTTTATTTTTTTTATCGATATACTTAAACTAGTGCTTGACTGCGATTCCACCTGATGGTAAGCAGCGATGCAATCGTTGATAGTGTGGCGCACTAGTTTATTAAGAGCCTATTAACTCTAGCCGTGAAGACACCTAAATTATAATCGGACGGAAAGACTGCAGCCGGCAAACTGTTCCAGTCCCTCGATGTACGCGGTATAAATAGTAACTCACAGGCATCGGGAACAGAGTCTAAAGCTAAAAGCCCGGTGGTCAGGGCTTCTGAGAGAGGAATCTCCGAGAAATACGGTCGTATCCGGGAAAACTGCCTTCTACATCAAGCCCTTGATCCAACTGCCTAACGATAGCTTCCTCAGGTGTTGGTCGAGGCTCTTGGCTATTAAGCTATTGGCCGTCACGATTATCGGCCTGGGCCTCTGAGAGGCGTAAAGGGGGCCGAAGGCCCTATAACTAATTTTATTGGAAAGTAAAATATTATTATAAAAGTATAATATTATTATATTGATCATAATTATTATTATAAAATAACAATAGGTATATCTAGTCGCGATGGACAGAGTTCATTAGAACTGCAACACAAACTTCCATGGTCCAGAGTTTCCCAGACGCAGTAAACCGTGTCAAGTGGAGACGCATCGCAGGTGCCTCACTAGCCAACGAAAATGCAACATGATCAACCACGAACACTCTGTCAAGAGTGAACGACTACGGAGGAGGAGGTATATCAATACTTAAACAATTTAAAGTATTGATATGTTGTATTTTATAAGTATAACTAAACATTTAATTAGGTACGTGCAGCCACTCATGTACACAGTCTAAAACCATTTGGTATACAATATTAGTATGCCCCGCAAGGCAGACCTAAGTGAAACAATATTTAGTTTTTATAATTAACATCCTGTAAGTAAATACATTTAACGTTGAATTAAGAGTTTCGTTACTTAACTTCTATAACCATTTAGAAGTCAGTTTATTTACAATATTGGGCGGGTTCGTGGGTAAGTCTATGTGGTTATAGTAATCTATCTACACTAATATAATAAAGAGGTAAAGTTTGTTTTTTTGTTTTTTTGTTTGTAGGGGGTAATCTCTGGAACTACTGGTCCGATTGGAAAAATTTAAGCAACAATAGAAAGCTGCTTTACTCCTGAGTGACATAGGCTATATTTTATGTACGCGGGCGAAGCTGCGGGCAAAAGCTAGTTATCTTATATTCAGTAATAAGACTTGCAGCAACAATTGCATTATTAATTTGCTTTTAATTATGTAATTTATTTTTTGCCCTCGCTTTGGGTGGTGTAGGATCCCGGGAAACTTATACTGACTAAAACCCCTTTGCACTTACACTTTACAGTTAAGCACTGCATCACTGTGCACTTTTGCATTGCATTACAGCAGCTCTATAATGTTTCCACTGCTGTGTCACCGGCCTACTCTTTCTAAGAAAGGGAATGAGCCATAATCCACCACACGGGCCCTGTGCGGATTGGTGGATAGATTGGAGACATGCGACCATGTCTTCAAATTTTTGGTTCTTAGCTATGCTATAGCGTTTCCGATGTTTTCCTTCACCGTTTTGAGAACAGTGATGATGAAATAAACTACACAAAGTAATGAGCTTGGCTGGGTTTCAACCCGCGACCTACAAACTCGTAAGTCGGGGCCGTTACCACTCGGCTACCACTGCTCTTTGTGCAGTATTGTTAAACTAATAATACGTACTTATAAGATACGTACCTAAAACAAAAATATTAACTGAAATAAAAGTAAGAAAACACACTTAAGACTTAGTTTGCAATACCAAGTAAGACACTAAGATACTAAGTACATACTACACTTTAAATTACTTTGCTTGATGACTCTAACTGAGGCAGTTTTATGGTATGGTCGTTAGTCGATAAGAACCGCGACGTTGCTCGTTACCGAATACGATGTCGAATATCTGAAATCTGTAGATTACACATTATAGTCATCTCCTAACAACAACGGGCTTGTGCACGGCGAGTAATGGGTAGCCCGCCGTCCGATCTTCTGGTAAGCGACCGGACCAAGCCCAAGTAGTCGACGGTACCTACGCATTGCTCCCGTGCGCCTCAAGGAGTTATCAGCAAATCGTATGGACCATGTAGAAGGGTTATGATGCGTCTGAAAGGAAATCTTTGGCCCTGGTGTAAAGGCAACCTAGGGACAGGATCAGTTGTTCAGTCAGTAAGAGCCTGACACTATTTTCCGTTCCGCCCAAGAACAAATCCCACATTTGTCATCGGATGATTTTAACTCACCATAAAAAAATCTCTCAACAAAACTTTTTCCTTTTTCCTGGAAATCGAACCGGATTTAATTAAGAAAATAGCTGTTCAGAGAGTGAGAACTGATCTTCAGAAATGCCTACCAATTAAAAATACATCAATTAATGAACCTTTCAACGTAGGTACCAAAAAAGTCAAATTTAATAAAGAAACGTATAAATAGTCCGTTTTTTCTTTTTGCAAAATTTTGTATGAAGTCGAGTATAAAAATAAAGCTGTGATAAATTTGCTTTATAATCCTCGTTAACATTTTTATGTCCCTTGGTGCTAGAAAATGGATAATTTCAGTTTTGTGTTGTTGGTTGGATAGCACGCAGCGTAATTTCAGTGTAAGCTGTGATTAATGCTTGCATTTCCGGCAAACAACGACTGAGGTTGCGGGCTGCTGGTTCGATGCAAATCCCGTTTGTAGGCATTATTCGTGGTACTAGTAAGCAATAGGTACCTACCACACCATTTAAATTGCTATGTTATATTAGTATCTAAAGGTGGTATTGGTGCTAGGACATGCCGCTTTACTTACGATAGAATAGAATAGGATAGAATAATACTTTATTGTACACCAAAAAAGTAACAATTTCACAGAAAATTTTATGAATGGGTACAAAAGCGGTCTTATCGCTGATGTTACGATGTTTTCTTTCACCATTTTTAAGAGCATTGGTGATGAGATAAATTACACAAAGTAATGCACCTGGCTGGGTAAGAACCCACAACCTAATACCTACTCGTTAGTTGGGGTGGTACCACTCGGTCAGTATAACTGCTCTCAAGTTGTTCACGTAGAGTTACAAAGTGCCTATAATCATTGCTAATAATTACAAACTACTACAAGGGCATAGTTAACGTTTCGATCTTGTAATTACAGACACAATTAAAGAACAATAGGTGTGCGAACTCTGGCGTTTGCTTGGGGCTTAATGAATTAAGAAACCACTGTTGAGTGATTGCTTTTGCGGTTATTTTTTCGAGTGAAGTTCAGTGACCATTTTAACTATTCTTACATTGATTCCTTTTTTAATATTGTGTTACCGATGGCTAAAAATCATCCAATGTCAACCCTTGGGCGGAACGGGAGATAGTGTCAGACTTTTGTTGACTAAATAACACACATCGTTTCTTCTTTGTCTTTCATACCTGGGCCGAGCCTTCCTTAAAGTAGACTTTAGTAGATCCTTGTCCTCGAGAGGTTTATTGTAGAACTAGCTGCTGCCCGCGACGTTGTCTGCGTGAAGGCTCTACAGCACCAAAAAACCTAAGATGGCAGTGTATGATCAGTGTATATCAGATGGCATAGCATTATAAGTAAACAACTTTTAAAATAGCATTGCATCAGCCTTATAAAGTTCCCGCTGCTGGGACACAGACCTCATTTCTAGGAGAGGGAATGGGCCATAATCCACCACGCGAGTCTAATACGGTTTGGTGGATGACACTTGATGAATTTTTGGTTCTAAAACATTCACAGTCACAGTTTCCTCATGATGTTTTCTTTCACCGTTGAGCATTGGTTATGAAATAAAATACACAAAGTAATGCGCCTGGCTGGGTTTGAACGACAGACCTACAACTTGTAAGTCGGAGCCTTTACTACTTCGCCACCACTGAGTCGGAGCCTTTACCACTCCGCCACCACACTACGATGGTAGTTATTGCTGCCAGGAGCCAAAATGTAAAGAGAGTCAGGACTGGTGACGCGGGAGCATGCGACATACAGTTGCCCGCGTAAGAGACAACTCGTCCTGAAGTTGACATCCGCTGCACTCAGTTTCTGTCCCTTCGACTTATTGATGGTCATCGCGAAGCAAACACTCACGGGGAACTGTACATGCTTGAACTGGATCGGGAAGTTAGGAGGTATAAATAATGCCTCGACGTCGCCATAAACCGTAAGAATTTTTGCTTCACTGGTGTGTCTGTGCAGCGAGATGACTTTAAGACGGGTCTCATTACACCACTTTGGAGGAAATAGGTTCCGAAAATGCATAATCGGGACTCCGACTTTCAGCTTGATGGTATGCGCTTGAAGTCCACTTGCTTGCTGGGAGTTTAAAAATTCCACGGGATAATGTGTGGCGTCATCTTGCTCGACGACAGTGTTTATTGAGGTATAGATCACTGCATTTCCCTCAATTTCCGAGAGAATGTATTCGTTAATTGCTGCAGCCTGATCATTTTTGGACGTCAAAATGACCCGCTCACACACCCAAGAAATTCTGCTGGTGCGGTAAATGACTGTTGTCCCCGTACACAAAGCAAATGAATTCTTCTAAGCTGGCTAACGCTCCATCGAGAGACTTTGGAAGCAACTCCAGTCCACTTCTGTCGCAGTGGGCTTTGAATTGCAGCGGACTTTGGCAGAGGCCATGATCCGGAGCAAAGAAGAGTGGCAGGCGGTCGCCTCCTTCTGCGAAGCAGTAATGCTAGTGGCTAAAAAAGGGGATCGACTGCATCAGGCAAAAGCAAAGGCGCTCAAGCCGCAGCTATCGCCGCCGTGTCTCCAATCCCGATTTACGGCCACAGTAGACGCGGGCTTCCGACCGCCGAGCAATGGGTAGCTCTCTGTCCACCCATTCGATAGTCGTCGACGGCGCGCACTATTCCCTGCGCCTCCAGCAGTCGGCAGCAACTGTAGGGGCCCAACAGGATCGAAGCCAAGGTTTCAACGTAGCAAACGGGAAGCGTTTGCCCGAAATCGCCACTGAACAAACTGTGACACCACCCATCAAATGTTCGTTCCCGCGGATGTCCTGCAGGGTTCTGTCCTCGGCCTCAAGTGTCTTCCTATTGACCATAATACGCTCATCCCATACGATCAAAGAGCAATCCTTAAGCACGTGTCCCTTATCGCTGTTACGTGACACACTACAAACAGGCGTTTTGACGCTCTCTAAATCGATGGGAATTTGAACATGGCATGTGCTATCTTGCCACCCGGAAGCAGTGTGGCAGCAATTCCCAACGACGCGACAGCTATAGCAATATTGCCTTGCCTCCTGACCTCTGCAAGTATGCCATGTTTTTCCGGTTCCAACAGGAGCAAGCCAAGAAAAACATTTTGCCCTGGTTTTGCACAACGCTTTCAAGGACGGTGTCATAAATCTGTTTTTGCTCTGAAGAGAACTCTGTCTCAGCGTTATATTCTCGAATTCCATAGTCTTGATGCGGTGACGATTGGGGAGCTAGTAATCCAGATTAGATCAGTGGATTGCCGCCGATAGAAATGTCCACATCTTGAAGTGAACTGAGACAGGTGTTCAGCACACGATCATCAGTTACATCGACTTCGTCTCCAGTAGCACGCCTCAAAGTTCGCAGAAAATCTTCAGACAGATGATGGCTATATTTTAATGAACATAACTTTTTTGTAACACTTAACACCGCATTTTTTTTAATAGTCTTGCTCAACTCTGCTCAAGATTTTGAGGGTTTTTTGGAACTTGAATTTTTCAAAACGAACTATACGCTGCCCTATAATTGCCCTGTGCGATTTTGTATTTCTATATCCTGTCCACATTATGAGGAGTACAATGAAGCTTATAGTTAAAAATAAATAATATACGATACCACGTTTAGGAAGAATTTGATTTTTATGGAATCAAATAGATGGCGCTGTTTTAAAATTTTCTATATGCTACTACATTCAACTATGTTTCTCTGCCCAAGTTACTTAAATGTCGTAGTATTTATAGTGTAAAGCCAGATAATAGCATGGCTTACTCAAAAACATCATTTAAATATGCGTCGTTAGATTAAACACTGTCACAGAATGCGTAAGAAAAATAAGTATTCACAACTCCTCCACCGTAAGCTATCACTAACGGTGGAAGAGTTGTGATAATATGTTAGCCCATCCTTTATTCAAGCAAAATTTTAAGATAATCCATGCAGTATGTATAAATATATATCCAAGTAAGTTTTTGAGTTTAGCCTGGACATACATACAGACAAACAGACAAAAATTCTAAAAACTATATTTTTGGCTTCGATATCGATTGTAGATCACTTCCCAAGTATTCTTTTAAAAAAATATTTAGTGAACAGTTTTGACTTTCCTACGATTTTATTATAATTACCTATATGTATAGATTATTCGTAAAACTCTTTAGTTAAGTCCCAAGAGGACACAAATTTCCGTACAACTGTTGTCGTTTAATTGTGTCTGTAATTACGGTAGTCGAAAGGTAAAAATAATATTATTTTGTTATTGTAATGTTTTCGTTTGTACTAATTGGAGTCAGTAGATGTCGTTGTACATATATAAATAACATTGAAAGATTAGGTTGCGTTGCAAAATAAATCCGTTAGACTATTGGAATAAGAATAAGACATTTCATATAAACATGGAGAACGCTGTTTCACCATTAAAGAGATATATATTTTTTTTAATTATGTATTAAATATTAACCCACATTTTTTCGTAAAACGAACCAACCACTACCTAAGATATTTCCGAAAAAATAAATAAGTAACATTTGCTCTGTTTGGGCTTGTTTTTTTTTTCATTTTTTATTCCCAGTTGTGAGTAAATTCGAAACTTAAATTTGTCAAAACGAATTATACGACTTTTATGAAGAAAATGCGCACTACCATCTATGAATTTTAAGAATAACTGCTAACCTTGCCAACATGGTCAAAAAATTATTAATTTCCAAAAAGTGTCAAAATGTAACTTGATTTGATTTTTGTGTAATCTCATAGATGGCGCTTTTTAAAATATATCTTTATACTACTAATATTCATTAAACTATGTTTATTTGCCTAAATTACGTAGTTTAGAAAAATGAATAATGGGAATCTTTATTATTTACCTAAATAAATTTACGTGCCAAGTTTCAAGTTAATTAACCCAAGCAATAAGATTCTCCCATACAAACTTTAACATCCCCTAAATCTTGCACTGGGGGTACTACTGAAAAAATAAATATGGCATCCTGGATAACTAATTTAGGGTAATGTTTTTGCTAAGTTTTGAGTCGATCGGTCCACGGAAAAAAAAGTTACACCCTTGCATTCATTGCACCATTTAAATTCAATATTGCTTAGCTCCCATAACTTACGTCGTGATAATATGTAGCCTAAAGCCTTCCTTTGTCTACAAGGAACATTTTTGCTGAATTTCAAATCAATCTATCCAGTAGTTTTGGCGCCAACCCGTACCATAGGCACAGAAAAACAGACAAACAGACAAACAGACAAAAATTCTAAAAAGTCACTTTTTGTCATCAGTTACGTTTTTCTAACAAAACCCACTCATTTTTTCCAGAAAATTCTCAATGTACAGTTTTTCTTTCGTTACTGTTTTATTATATGTATAGATTGACTACATCAGCGAAGCTTGCTGCGAAGGTTGACTTGGTTGGGTTGAGGTTGTGTGAAGTGATTAATTATTCTATATCAAAATCTAAATACATTCTAAATTGACATTGTTTGATTGGCTGAACACTTTTATGAAGTCTTATAAAAAAATAAAGATATAGCAATGCTTCAAAAATAACTGAGCACGCACATTGTCAAATATTTCGTAGCAAATAAATAGAAGATATATGATCATTTGAACAAGCCGACTGTCAAGGGTTGTTTAGAAATACGATGATAAATTAACGTTCAGATGATTTTGACGCATGGTAAAATAAATAATACTTGTTTTATGGATGGTTTTGGTTATACCTGTTTATTTATTTAACAATTCGTGCACACACAATATAAATATAAGAAAAAAGATGAAAGATATTGCAAACTAGGTGCAAAGGTGATGGTTACTTACATAAAAATATCTTGCAGTATACCAGGGAAAGGAAATTTGGAAAAAAGAGATATAGACACCGTGTATTTTATGAGTAATAGAAAATTAAGCAGCTACAAACATAACTGTTTTAATTCAAATACAATTAAAAGATACAAGGTAAAGACAATTACTATTGTGATTATATACAATAAATAGTGATGGTGAGCAGTGGCGGACTAGTGGTAACGGCCCCGACTTACGTCTTGGGCTCGGTCTGGGCGGTTACCGGACGTTGACGAGTTGAACGGCGAGCTACCCATAGCTTGCCATCCGCAAATTCGTGCTTATGGTGTCCGGAGATCGTGTTCGGGATCTTTGCGGCGGCTGGGGCGTGAGAGCCGTTACCTCACGCGCCTTGCGCGCCTACGGCGGCCTTCTCCTTTGCTAGCATTACTGTTTCGCAGAAGGAGACAACCGTCTGCCACTCCACTCCTCCTCGCTTCAAGCCATAGCTTGTAACAAAGGCTAGTTAGATAGCTGCCGCCGATCACCCTGTGGTCAGTGCTCTGTCCGAGCGGGGCATATCGCTGCGTGCACATACTGTATGCTCCACTGTGTCCTCCGAGTATCTATGCCTACCTACGTAGACCATCTCCGTTCCATATTTGAACTATCTACATGAAATTGCCACAACTTTAATATTTCTAAAATAAAATGTTACTAAAATACTACGACATTTTCGTCGACCAAATCGAACAATTTATATTAAATTACTTTAGAAACTGTCCGTTGGAATGTGAACCGTACATATTCCTTCTTCGCGATCTTTTATTATTATCCGCGTTACAAAGTTTTGTTTGAGTGACGACGATCCGATTTTTCACTTAGCTTTTATTCCTGTTTAGAAAATATTTGTACAGTGTTTGGGATTTATATTAAAGCTTTTTTATGTACTTTTGTTGCTTTGTTTGTAGCTCTATAAACGAAATTAGAATATTAAATTAGTTCCAGAAGCAAATATCCCGCTGGTACACTGTCTGATTTGAAAAATCTATGAACATAAACGTATTTACCACAGAATACAGGGAAGTTTGGAAGGAAAAAGGGGAAGCCTTTATGGAGGTTAAAAATCATCCAAAGACGAATCCCGCCCTTGGGCGGAGCGGGAAATAGTGTCAGACTCTTACTGACTAAACAATAGAAAGTTCGCGTCTAAAAGGAAGTCTGGTAGTTATGTCAGTGCCAGTATGGCCAGACATCCTTTTAGACGTGAACTCTTGGCTCCAGTCGGCTTCGACCCTTCTGCAGGGTCTCAGTCCCTACGGTTTGCTGACAACTCCTAGAGGCTCGCGGGAACAGTGCGCACTGTCGACGACTGAGCTTGGTCTGGACGGTTACCAGAGGTCTGGACAGCTACCAGAGGTCTGGAAAGCTACCAGATTTATTCAGAGTAGTTCTAACTACTTTTTTCAAAAACAAATATACAGTTAGATATATAGATGAAACTTTATTGTATACCAAAAAGTAACAGAACTTATACAAAAACTTAAATCTATGGGTACAATGCCACCACTAGCCTTTGGCCAGCGATAAGACCACTCTTATCGCTGACAGCGATATCTACCAGACAACCTTAGCAGTTTGCAAAAACTAGATAATTTGTTCGAACCATTTCCCAATCCTATCCTTACTAGACACACTATCATTAGTGTGTCTAGTAAGGATAGGATTGGGAAATGGGACGTGGTGCGTAACCACTTTCAGGTAGAAAGTGCGGACACCGGTCTTATCGCTTTGATAGTGGCGACCTCGATCTCTTTAGCCCTAGTTAATTAGAAGTACGCCCGACACACGTGTGAAATCGGTAGAAACGTAAAATTGGATTAAGGATACCTGACTTAAGAAATGAAAATAGCAATTAGGTACCTATATACCAAATTTTAATATAAGCTGCTTCAAAAGTTAGATCTAATAAAAGGCCTGGAAATTATTATCTTTTTTTCGTGTACGGTATTCTTGGAATCATTTTATTGTGTCATGTATTTATGTCTGAGTTTTACATTTTTTATTCCAGCCATATTTAAACGTATCGTTTGAAAACATATTTTTACAACAATTTGGTTTATCTAAAAAATTCAGGCTACAAAGATAATGTTAGTACAGTAAAGAACTTATAAACTAGTGTAATAAAGAAGATGTTGACATATTTTAATTTAAAATGCAGTTATCGAAAAGTCAATGTCAAGATATTTATTGCAAATCAAGTGTACAATAATGACATTATATTATTTTAGTGCTTATGACCCAATAGCCTTTGCCAAGCATTACAATTTTTTATCATTTTTAAAGGAAAAACACTTTGTAGTAGGTATGATATTGAATCCTAAAAATATTGAAAGAAAAATTTATAATTAATTTTTATTTTGTTTGAGTGTTTTCAAAATTTAATTTCATTAAACTTACACTTGTTAGAATAAAAGTTAGTAATTTTAGCACGTGTGAAATGTTAATACTATATGAGTTCAAATATTTATAATTATGTGAAATATTTGAAATCATATATTAACGTTTAGTAAAACTACACTATTTCAGTTTCAGAATCTGTTAATGCTTGTTTATGTTCAATGTTGGAGTTTTAACATAATATCTTATCATATTATAACATAACATCAAGTAAGACATTTCAAAAGTATTTCATAGTGAAAACAGAAGAATCATTAAGGTTTAATAAAGTTATAAAACTTAAGTAGGTATGTATGATTAACTTCTGCCAGGTTTCACAAAAAAAAATCCGAGATAGGTACCTAAGTATTCTTAATTAATGGTACGCATTAGTGAGTCTACTGTGTACTGTGCCACTAAAGCGTCAACATTAATTTCAAAAATAATATAAATCATAAAAAAGCTAATGGACTTTTAGTTTTCATCGCTTTACAAGAGTTACATTAAGTGTGACTACAATTGTACAGCTCTAGAGGAAACTAGTTTTCTCTTTTCTTAAATTCATAACAGTCATTAAGGCTGAATCGTTGGGTTTTAAGTATTATACGTAAACTATGTTTTTTACAACTTTGTCTAATTTCAAAGGCAAGAAAAGTGCGATAAATCTTATAAAAACTTATTATTGAGAAATATCAAAATAGTCCATTGTTATACGAGGGATGAAGGTTAGTTATTTAGTCCTGAGAAATTTCTTGGCAACCGAGCGAAAGCGAGGTCGCTAATAATTCGAGGGACTAAATAACTCTTGAACCCGAGGTAAACACTGTGCTTTTCATTACGAATACGAGGAAAATAAAAGTAATAAAAACCTGAGTCGTCGTCAAAAGTCTTCGTATGTTTTTAGGTAGGTATATTTCTTTTGATTTTGGCGGTAAGTGGTTTTCTCCTCTTAAGAATCTTGCGTTAAATTTATAACTGAAGATGATGAACTTATCTTACAAATTTCTTATAACAGAGATTTAGCAAAATGTAAACAAAACTCTGCACCACGAAAAAAAAATCAAGAAAGACCAAATCGGCCACAGATTATAGAGAGACTACCATTTACCCGCCATTTTCTTTCAGTGGTCGGCTGGCTATTCAGTCAATATTTTTCATTTTATCATTGTAAAAATAGGTCAGGTTGTGATGTAATATTGTTGAAATGTAAAGTCACTAAAAAAAAGTATTCTTAAATTATTCCTATCTCTGTGTTATTTCAATTTTACTGGCAGTATAGAAATTCGGGTCACGGTTCAATAAAAATGTCAAAATAGAACTAGTTTTTTTATATTTAGACAGCTGTCAGTCGAAAGTAAAACTCCCTAGGGAGGAAAAGTACAACTTCCAACCCGGTCCGCAGGCAAGTTTACATCTACTTTCAGAGTATTAGTAATGAAAACTAGTATTTTCTTTATGTAAGTGCTTGCGAAGGATCTTATATATCCTACTGGTAAACTTGTAGTAAGTATGTTTGTTGACAATTTAATGTACAAAGAAAATTTAATTTTAGTTCAAATAGCCCAACGTATTTAATTTTACTTCAAATGGATGGTAACTACTTATAATTATTTTATAAAATACTAGCTTCTGCCCGCGACTTCGTCCGCGGAAAATTTCTTGTAGTGATAGCTCGGTTAACATCCATGTTATATAAATAATTTATAGCCTATGTCACTCAGGAGTAAAGCAGCTTTCTATTGTTGCTAAAATTTTTCCAAACAAAAAAATAAAAAAACAAACTTTACCTCTTTATTATATTAGTAAAATTTTTTAGTACTTTAAAATATGGAAAGCACTTAATAGAAGATTGACTTGAAAGAATTTCAGTAAAATTAATTTAAATAAAACAGAATTGTAAATGCTACTTAGCAAATATTTTTGTGATTTTTTTTAATGAAGCAGTCCTCTACATATATATAAAAAATAAAGATAAATAAAATTATTAATAAGAAAACGGTTTTTTAAATTATAAATTAAAAGAAATTTGTGACTGCTTCGGTCAAATGTTTTATTATAATGTCTCCGCATTTTTTTTTTGTCAAATCATGCTCTACTGAGCGTGAATTATAGGTAAACCATTGTTTTTGTGTTTAAATTAAATGATGGACGGGACCATGGAAGAAAAGACGAAGTCAACTGTGTGCTGAGTAGCTTTTTATTTGATTATATGAGGCATTACGGAGTGGCGTAGTTTTTAGCTTGAATTCTTAAATGATTTTGGGATCCGTGGTCTTCAAGAAACGGGGTATAATGACGTTACGGTCTAAATCGATCCCAAGTTTTAATATTTATATTTATTTATTTATTTCACACATAAAAGAACTTACATTTTTTAACACATTCATGCTTTAAAACAGAATATATATGTACACAAAAGTATAGCAGCTGGAGACGAACTAAGAGGAACCTGTATTTCAGCTTACAGCGCCAACGTTACATTTCATAATTATCTTAAATGCTGCATTATATAATACCAAAAATATGTGGTGTAAACTGATTTAAGTATGATCTAACTTTGTTGACGAAGTATGGCTTTCTTAAATTACACATACACCCCGTACTTCAACTTTTCGTGAACCCATATGTTCTGCAATGTTCTCCATCATCATCATCCTAGCGGTATTAGTCCCGGTTGCCAACCTTGGCTTTCGCCTCGGTGCCCGGGGTTCGCTTTCCTGCAAGCACGCCTCCACTTCGCTCGGTCTTTTGCGTCTTCTGCCTTAAGCCCATTAGCACGCATATCGTCCCTTACGACGTCGATCCAACGCCTCTTAGGCCTTCCTCGTTTCCCGGGTCCCGGCGGAGGCGGCAACGTTCTGCAATGTTCTCCGTTTTGTGGTATAATGCAGGAGATTTTGCTATACTTCTTGAAAGTTATCAAACTCCTTTTGGGCGGAAGTGAGTTCTAGATTTGTTTTTAAGAATCTCGAGCGAAACTAACGGAAATGATGCGATGCTGTTTCGTTTTGAGAATTCAACATGACGAAGTTGGTTCGTTAGTGCATATTGGCATAATAAAAAGTGTGATTAAGTTCGATGAATTATGTACTAGATCACTGTTTCAACAGCCCGAGAAATGTCACCACAAGTAATTGTTGGATGATAATATAATATTTGAAGGATAATAAATTATTTCAAGCTAATAAAAAAAAGCACCATCGGTGATATTTTATTTTAAACCTAAGTAATAAGTTAAAATTTTGATTTAATTTTTGTTTAAACATCTTTAATACACAAATGGAATTTGAATTTCGAATGTCATTTTTTAATTTTACATACTCTCTATTGATAGAAGGCCTTGAACACAAATATTATGCAAACGAACTTAAAGTTTGTTTATATTTTAAGTTTTATAATTAACGGAAGTTATTAACAATAGCTTACGTATAACGTTTTTCTCTAAGACATATAAAATCTTTACGTATAGAGTTCCTGGGCCACATATTCTGCAATATGATTTTGTTCTTAATAGTATCTAGTACATTTTTCGGAAGTTTTATTTTCGAAATGACAGAAATAGCACATCACATAGCCCATATTATGCACTTAAAGACGTAACTGACATAAAGATCCTCTTTTATCAGGACTTCTGTAAAAGGTTCATGAACTAATGGCAAATAGTAAACCAAAGATATAAACACTAATTCGACATTTGAAATGAAACAAATGTCGGAAAAATACAAGGCGGCTGTCAAGCCAACAGGCGTGAGTGATTTTTCTAAGAATATAAGAGATAATGTATTGGAATAAATGATTTATTTAGACGTGCTAAACCCTATGATTTATCACATTACCTTGCCGCGTATATTACAGTTGGTACTCATTTATTTTTCGATCAATTATCCCACATGACAAAAATACAATAGATAGGTACTATTTTTCAGAGAATTAAGTCCAGTGACTCTATACAAATATCTGTGCAATAGGCATATACTTAAATAAATCAATATCGAATGCAGGGTAGAATTTTCAGTTTCCAGTCTTTAATATTTTCTTGGAGGCGTTGAACAAACATGCTCTAATAAGCAAGAACAATCTTAGTAGATTGTGTGAGGAAAACAGCCAAGATGACGGCCGTTTATATCCCACACGTCGTGTAGATATTGTAAATAAGGTCACATAATAAATGTTATTGAATTGGAGGTCAGTAGCGCTATTTTGTTGAAACTTTACTTTTTGGGGGTATTCCTTCTGTTAGGGTTTGTAAATTTCATTTTTATTAATCGATTTGTTTAGTCCATATTCATAGTATTTGACTGGCCTGTCAGCCTAGTAGTTAGTGAAACTGACTGCTATGCTAGAGGTCGTGGGTTCGATTCCAACCCAGGACAAATGTTTATGTGATTTGAACACGATCATTTGTTCTGTGTCGGAGTGGAATTTATCTACAATATTTTCAACGGCGCGCACCGTTCCCGCGCGCCTCAAGGAGTTGTCAGCAAACTGCAGGGGCCCTTCAGGGTCGTAGCCTCCTAGAGCCTAGGGTGGTGCAAACTGTTACCTCGACTCTAGGAATAAGGCAAGGAAGGTACGGGGTAGGTTTTTTAGTCAGTAAGAATCTGACACTGGTCTCCCGCTCCGCCCAAGAGCGGGTTTCGTCATTCGATGATTTTCACCTACCATAAAAAAATAATAATAAATCTATAATATTTAGAAATATAGATACAAGTATAATTATCCGTTGTCTAGTACTCATAACACAAGCTCTGCTTAGCTTGAGAATAGACGGTGTTGTGTGATGGTTGTCGAATAAAAAAAAAATTATAGCTTTCATTTTAATATTTTACATTGGCAACTTTACCTTTTTCATTTTTTCGGTCACTCTTATGGTCACTCTGTGATTGGTTGACGCAGCTTAGCGGGAACCGATCAGAGAGACCGCTTTCTCTTTGTGAAAAAGGGAGGAAAAATAAACTGACAACGTTTTTGGCGGATTACTCGCTCTCTTGAATTTTGGAACTGGAAGCGATTAGGGTATAGATATGTTTTAAGATCAAATCTGTAATCTACTGATAAGTCTCTAGTGCTAAGTATTGATTCCTGTATCTGCAGTTCAAGAGAAATATAGGACAGTTTTGTGTATTGCTTATATCATTACACAACTACATCCTGTTCCCGTTTGTCATCGTTTATACTTCCATCAGATACATTTAAGTTACGTAGCTGAATTTGTAAAAATATATTTTATTTTAATTAGTCTTTACAACGTTGTGTAAGCGGGGGAGCGTTGCATCGCTGCGGACCCTAATAGAATATGCGCTTCATGTGATTGTTTTAAAATGTTGCAGCATAAGCTAAACATAAAGAACTACAGCTTCAAGAAACAGCCACAACAATTTATTTTGTCTCCTTAAATATTACTTTAGAAGATAAATTTCAGATACAAACAGTCGCCGTTTAGATCTTGCAGGAGTCTGTTGGAGAATGCAATAGGGTTATGCAAATAAGTTTTGTCAAAAGAAAGAAACTAGAAACTTAAATCTATGGCTACAATGACTATCTTGTCGTTGACAACGATATCTACCAGATAACCTTAGGAAGGACTATGGGAACTTCAAACTAAAAAATAATGTCAGAAAAATAGTGTGGAAAACATTCGCAATATAATCTACAAAATACAAATAATCATATATATCTATTGTGGAAACAGAATATACAGATCAAGAGAGGGCTATTGGAAGGGACCCTGCGGACGGGTCGAAGCCAACTGGGGCCAAGGGCTCGCGTCTGAGAGGAAGGCTCTGGCCCTGGTATATATGAACACGTAGGATTGAGTGGGTTGTTTTGTCAGTGAGAGTCTGACACTGTTTCCCGCTCCGCCCAAGGATTCATCATTGGATGATTTTTACCTACCATAAAATAAAAAAGTATAGAGCATGGTAAAAGTATGAATTGTTGTTATAGTCGCGACCTTTTGAAGTTGTACAGCAAAACAAAACTTCAACATTTTAGTCCTAATGTCTGTTGATGAACAAAAATGTTACGAATGTGGTAGATAAAATAAAATGTTATCTAGGAGGGATAAAATAAAATGTTGACTGCAATATTATTATTTTTTAATCTACTGGCGACGCCTTTGACTGCATTTTTTTTAAATCGCGAACTAAACAAATCAAAGGTCCCGTGAGTTACATTAGACCCTCATCAAATAAACTGAAAGTCACACACTCAGCACTGAAATGACGCAGGCAATCAGTGCTACAGTCGAGGTTTCCTAGTATAATCAGAATATGTATATGCAGATTAATAGCATACACAAAAAGGCACTTGGAAATCACGATTCTCTTCCATGTGGATGTCATCTAGAAACGTGACTAGAATGCAACGTTTTCAAATTATAATAATGACGACTATATTTCATCGGGTTGCTCTAGTCTGATATTAATAATACATATTATATCAATCGTACCTACTATGATGATTGTATGCAGATGAATTTGGATACCTGAGATTATAAAACAAATCTGTGTTGCATACAATAATCGTACTACGATTGGCTCATTAATATCCTTAGTTGACTGAGATAGTGTTCCTATTGCACAGGTAGGTATAATTTGTATGTTGAAACTAGTATCTATATCTGTTTATCATCACAGATGGAGTGTAAATAGATATCAAGAAGTATTTCCCGAAACATCTTTTGTAAGATATTCGAGTAAACGTGAGAATTATCGATTAACAAGTAGTCAACAGTGTTCAGGCCATTTCAGACGTTGTCACTCTTTTTTCGCGAAGCCTCTTCATCAAACATTGCGACTAATGGTACAACTTGTTTTTATATCTTGACAAGTGGGGAAACTGCGGGTATTTAACAGTTTTGACAGTCTTGTTTATAGTTATTAAAGTAGACAACATCACGAACAAAGTTAAGGTAAGTATTTTTTTAAACTTTTGTCATTAAAAATTCTATTAGATATCAAGATCCGTGTTTCCGTCCGTCAGAAAATTAAGTGGTATATTCAGCAGTAGCAAATTGAATTCTCCTTCGAGATATGGTGTTATGTTACGGAAATAACTGAAAACACGTAGCTATGTCTGGTAATAAATAACTTTCTAGTATATTTTTTAGACATTTTTAGTAAGGCCTCTAAGAGCAAACCTATTATGTTATCCAAATAATCCGAATGTTCCTCCAAACAGAATAAAGCAGGTTCATAATTATGTCCCTCATTAAACATTACACGTTTCATTTGTCGAATGATATAATTAATTGAGGAGGCTCGAGCAAACTCCTCCTAGAATGGAAATTGGTTTTATCCTCCGTCCCTTCGCAGGTAAACGAAATAAACACTTTCCGGTGTCAGTAGAGTTCTGACCTTGATTAGTGTGCTTTTGTACGATATCCGGCTACTGAGGTCCGGATGTTTCAGCCTGTGCTAAAATATATTGTAGGAATTGAGTTTTCGACTCACTTGTGTCATTCAATGGAAATGGCTGCTTTGTTATGAAAAGCTTCAACGAATGAAAATAATAAATCTTTTAACGTTGATTTTCTTTGTAATCCATTAGCACTGTATTTGTTTACTATAGTATAATATCCATTAGCACTGTATTTGTATTTGTCTATTTACTATTACAAATCAAATTTCCCCATGAACTAATAATAGCTTTGACCATTAATTTGACGCTTAGTTTAACTTGGACAACAGCTTAACATAAACTTTGCAATTTAGACCATAATTCCATCATGAACTGCTAAAGTTTGTACACAACTTCTAAATATACCTTACTACAAGTTGGAGACAATAATGTTATCATAAATTGGACCTGTTATCATCAAGTTTACTTAGAAAACGTACCTGTATAGGTAATTACAGTGGACACAAGAAGAAACAATATCTAAAGCGATCCTAACGATTTGTAGCAGAAATTCATTATTATTCTCCGAATCCGCTCAAATCGAGTAACAATAAAACCTACATCTGATTTTGTTTGCTAAAGAATTTTTCCAATTATTGATCTCATTCGATTCGAATGAAAACCATTTCAATTAAAATCATATTTAGATCTGGAAACCAATAGTGAAAACATTTGTAAACAATTTCAATATGCTTTTTGATTCCTATCCAAAACAGGAATTTAATCTGCGAATCATTTGTTTTAAAATGGGAGGAAGTTTTAGATCATTTGTGTTTTAAAATATAGCAGGGCAGCATTTTAAATATTATACGACTTTACCCTTTGAAAACATAAATTTGGAGCACAGGCGTAGAGTAGCAAGCATTATGGTATTTTACACGATGCATTTGGGGAGTTCCCTCTCTTAGAGAGAGGAGGCCTGTGTCCCTGCAGTGGAAACATTAAGAAGGCTGATGATGATGATGATTTGGGGAGTGAGCTTAGGATTTTTGTGACTTGATTAGACTCAACCAATGAACGATGGATCGGTCTAGTATACCTAGTTTCTCTGGAATCTTGTAACATGGACGTTGTTCCCGATACTGTTTTTTAAATGTTTTTTATTGAAATTTTTACAAATATGACTTATACATGTATCAATATTAATAAAGAAATAGTACCTAATAATCAAAACAAATGCATAGGAGATAGTAAAGTCAATTAAAGTTATTGAAAGTCGAATATGTGTTGAAGTCTAATAGTTTCTCAGTAACGATCTTTCGCAACAGATTATAATAATATTACATTGAAGTCAAGTAGTTCCGTAGAAATATTTATTCAATACAATTACTCGAAAACTGCCTCTTATCGCATTCCTATTAGGTTCAATATAGCATGTATATCACCCAAGTGCTTTTTTGAGTTTATCACAACAAGGGCTTTTTTATTCATTCCTTATCGTCACGGTCACGGATGGTTTTTTTTTTTCTTAGTTTATCGAATCAGGCGCGAGGCGTCCCTCCGAGGCGCTGGGCAAACCCACGAAGTTAAAAACTGACCAGAGCAGATTTGAATGCTATTATTATTATATTTCTACTGTATGTTTGAGATACGATTAAACGTTTTTTCTTTCTTTCTTTATTTTACAAGTCGTAAGTGTATTAAAAAACGTCGTTTGACACGCGTGCAGATTTGTCATTGCTGCCCTCGGCTCCATAACACACTCGCCTACGGCTCGTGCGAATGTCGCCTCGGTCGCAATGACAAACTTCCTGCACTTGTATCAAAATGGACTATTCGCAGTAACGTGCATCAAAGTCAAGTATTATCGCAATTAAAATCTTTCTCCGTAACGTGCATCGAAATCAAGTTGTATCGCAGTGAAGTTCTGTCGCAGTAACGTGTGTCGACATGTAGTGGTTTCGCTAGTATTCATCGATATTTTGCTAATCGACATTTCATATTCTCCTTTTAATGGTGTTCCAAATTTACTGTTTAAGCAAACGGCAGGTTCGCAATTTGCCATGCAGATGACTATCTGACTTTTAAGAAATCGTGATTTCTACAAAGGTACATAAAAATAATGTCGTTAACCGCTGTACTTTTGTAGACGTTAAAATTCACGGTAGTCAAAGTTTATAAACAAAAACAACAAAAGCACTCATTAACAAGAAATATAATTGGAAGCATATCCGTTTCTTTATTGTTGTACTGTAATAATTATGATGCTTATTACACGAAATTGTTCTCAAGATTTGAATGCATAACGTCACAAGTATTACAGAAAGTTTTTTAATTAAATTAACAATCAACAGTATTCAGCTTTGAAATATATATATACTAGCGACCCGCTCCAGCTTCGAACGGGTACTGATGTAGAATATATTATGCATGTATATGCATTATACATAAACCTTCCTCTTGAATCACTCTAACCCCATTAAAATCTGTTGCGTAGTTTTAAAGATTTAAGCATGTATATAGACAGACGCGAAGCGACTTTGTTTTATACTATGTAATGATATATATATATATATATATATCTATAGGTATCTTTGACATCATGGGAGCACAAACGTATACCACTAATCTAGTACATGATTCTGGACCCCTAGTGGTATTTTTTTTTATTTTACCACTGGGGATCGTAATTCTAATCAAACCCGATGACATTTTTAATTTGGAATGTAATTAATATCTTTTCTCGCAAAAAATTAAAATAACGTATTTATACAGTTTCATTCAAAAACGTAAAAAATCATTCTAAACCAACAAATTCCACTACTGGGGATATTCGTTTGTGCGTCGATGTCAACGATGCCCTATATAATATAAAGATTAAAAACAATGCATAATATGAAGATTATAAATATCTAGAACCTTTTCCAAAGACGTCTAGAGGCCCTTCTACGAGTATGTAACGTTCTATGATGTCGCACGTAGTACGCAATGGTCATACACTAAATTCGACCCTCGTCTGAAATGAGCATCTTGTGTTACTAGCCCGGTTTTACGTCCCATCGTGAGAAATTATCTTTTTGGGAAATCTCTTGAATAAGTTCAGTAAATCTAAAGAACAAAAAACAAACTAAAATCCCCTTTGGCTCGTAAAAAATGTAAGTGGATAAGCCAATGACTTTGAAATAGGAAAAAAAAACCAAGTCGTGGGTGCGGAACTACGAACGATTCTTTTGTAAACTACGAAACTAATCGTTTTTAACTTTTTTTGTTACAAAAAGTTAGAGCAGATTTAGTACCAACTTAGAACAGGAATGGTGTGAGCTAAATTCCGCATTGCAGCACTGTAGTGTCGCCTATTGCCACCAAAACCAATGGAATGCATTGTCATTTTGATTTATGGAACTGTGTTACAGAACTGTCAATTTGTGTGCGAAAAAACCTCGTATTTCTGACATACATTTGATACGTTTTCAGAATCAAATCTCTTTTGCATTCGTGACATTTTGAATTATTTTGCTACGTCTGGGATTATTGTTACATGGCAGAACGGAATAGTGCAATTTTCATAAACATTGCATTTTCCAAATCGCCAGACATGTCGCCTTTTCAACTATTTTCATACTGTAACAGGTTGACACCGTGGAAGTTAAAGCTTAAAGGTACTTGTAAACGAGCTAGTTTTGTGACAATATCAGAAATGTCGGGTTCATCGAATAAACTATTTTTCAATACACTTACTAATACACTTAAGTACCCGCTCTTATCCCACCGTTTACAGGCATTCCCGCGCGCCTCAAGGAGTTGTCAGCAAACTGGAGGGGCCCTACAGGGTCGAAGCCTCCTGGAGCCAAAGGTTGATGTGAAAGCGTTACACTAGGGCTTTGGGACTAAGGCAAGGAAGGAACGGAGTAGGTTGTTTAGTCAGTAAGAGTCTGACCCTGTTTTCCGCTCCGCCGCGGGATTCGTCATTCGATGATTTTTATCTACCACAAAAAAAAAACCGTTTACAAGCATGCAATGGACTATTTCTCGCACTAGTGTTTGAAAAAAGCGCGTGCTGTCCCCCACCAGAATGTTATTGTTATAAAATAGTGTATCGTATTAAGCTGGGCGTGAGTCGTCCCCCACAAAATCAGAAACAGACCAGAGCAGATTTTAATTATTTTTTTTTCTTTTATTTCTAGTGTATGTTTGAGATAGGATTAAACGTTTTTTCTTTATTTCACTAGTCGTAAGTGTATTAAAAATCGTCGTTTGTCACACGTGCAAATTTGTCATTGCAGCCCTCGACGCCAAAACACAGTCGCAAATTCCGCCTCGGTCGCAATGAATTTCTGAATTTTTCTAGGAAAAAGAAATTTACGGCTAAATAAATATTGTAAATAAAAACGACAGTTAAGAATTTTTCTTTTTCTACTATAGAGATATGAGTATTCGCTGTTTTGGTCTAAAATGACCTTTAGAGTTATTATAGTCATATTTTGTGAATAATAAAATACAATTTAGAAACTATTGTAACAGTTGCGAACAATGGGCAGATAAGATAGAGTTGAATGCATGCCAACATGATTAAAATGCTAAGGCACGTAAGAAAAATGAAGAACTGCTGGAGCGAGCCTGCATTCTAATTGCTATCCTTTCATATTAAACGACACATTGTTTAAGTTCATTAGTGTTCGTAAATTGTACATTTTCAAGCGCATTATGTTAAAGATACTGTTTCACTTAAATCGTCTCCAAGAATGCAATATATTTTTACTGATTGCATTAAATATTCTAAAAATTTTGTATCTTTCAAGAGTTTATGAAATATGAATTGTATATTTCATTAAATTCATAATAATGAAGAGTTTAGTCAAACTGAGTGGCGGGTCCAAAATTCTTAATAAAATGTGAGATAATTAAAAATTAAATTAAAATTAAAAGTATTTATTTTAGGCAAATAAAAACCCATACAGTGATCATTAAGCAGGACATAAATGAAGAAAATATATAAAAAAACACATACAAAGAAAACACATACACTATCGGATACAGCCAGCAACATACTTGCTACTGCAATGTCCGATATAAGGGCAATCCAATCTGCCGGCAATCATCGCCAGAACAGTATTGGAGTGGTATAATGTCAGTTACAGAATGGTCGTTCCAGAAAATACCCTAAGTAATTCATATTAAATGTTAAGAGCAGTGGTAGCCGATTGGTAACCGACTTACGAGTTGTGAGTCCAGGGGTCAAACCCAGCCACGCGCATTACTCTAGGTAATTTATTTAATTACCTAAAGCTGCTCTCAAAACGGTAAAGTAATACATCGTGCTAGAAGCAAAAATTCGAAGACAAGTGACATCCACCAACCCGCACTGTTTCTGATACTCACAAAATTCTGATACTATCTCCCGCTTCGCCTAAGGGCGGTAGATGTTATTGGATAATTTTTGCCCACCAATAAAATAAAGACTAATTTTTGTCTGGCTTGTTCTTAAAACTATGGTCCTGGTATTTTTTTATGGTAAGTAATAACCAAAAATATATGTTAACATTGGATTCAAAATAAGTGTTTGTCAATATTTTCACAGTTGTGAAATGTAATATAACACGAAACAAGAGGTGTTCTTAACAACAACAATCGTATATTTTGTGTCGGGTTTTAATTTTTATATAGTAAAATTTTGTTTATTGTTTGTAGGAATGTTAATTTGTTGCTCAACAGAAAAAGTTCAACTATTTCTTGTAAAGGTTTGTGAACATTACTAAGAACACTCTATTTGCTGTCGGATTCATTTTGCTGCGTAAGGAGGATTTAAGGATTTCTTTGACAAACAGATTACTGACTCCACAAAAAACTCTTTTATACTTAACCCTTTGCCGGAAAATCCTTTTATATTTTGCAGCCGCTTTCCTTTAGTTTAGTAAAACCGAAATAACCCACAAAATCGTGTTATTAACAGTTTGTAAATATATTTATTCTAACAATTCCTCACCTTAATTCTTCACGAAGGATTTTACAGTAAGTAATCCCTCTGGATTGCCTATACAATATGGTTTACTGTTCTTGATAATAGTGGATAAATGAAGTATTTATTTATTCATAATAAGCACACCAACAGCATAGTCACTTACAATTCAAATAAAACTTACAGGTTGCTGAAATGATCATCTAATGATCATTTCAGCAACCATGCTGATAACAGGTATGCAAGACATTGACCAAAAATGAAAGAAAAATTAACAACTGTGTGCAGTACACTTAAATCCAGAACACTACAAGAACAAAACTCATTGAACTGCAAAGACATACATTATTCACACTGGTTATATAGTAGTACTGATTACGGGGACTACACAGAAATGTATTTTGTACTTAACAAAAAAAAAAAATCATCATCATCAGAAATCATCTATCAGGCAGTTGCCCACCAGATATAACACCCATTTGGTCGGAAAATCCTCCCTTTTCTACGGAAATATACTTTACTCTCTGTTCTGCATATATCTAAAGCCCTTTCTAGGAGTATAACTTTAAATTTGGTAGCCTTTTTGGTAGTCAAGTCAACGAAAGCGTTGTTACATATTCAACGTGGGCGTGGTTTTACTAAAATAGAAATAACAAAAATAACCTACAAAGTTGTCTTTTATTTAGTTTCGTTTGTAAACATTTTAATTCTGGCGCTTTCTCACCTTAATCTTCCACCAAGGATTTCACGATAAGCTTTTGTGATTTTCCACACGGTAAGAAGTATTATTGTATGTACTGATCAAGAGCGGATAAACAGAGTATATATCAAGGAAAGCGAAATATACTTGGAGCGACACTGAGTTAATACAATATTAATTTGGTGTCCTACTTTTAAGTGAATAATATAATATCTAATATTGATTGCAAAACTTATTCGAAGTTAAACCCAAGGTACTGTATCAATAATACTTCTATATGTATATAATTTAAGCATTATATCACAAATTGTTAAACTATTAAACTCCTTCTCAACAGACAAAACAGTTACGTCACTTCTCAGTGACTTCAAAAATAATATAATTAGATGAAGTTTCCAACAAATTATTTTAAAATTTTCGAATATTATTAAAACAATTAGAATAAACTTCTTAAACCATTTATTGTAAGGCTAACAAAAGTATTACATTGTGTGTTATATCGAAGCCTCGAAGATATATCTTTATTGTACACCAAAAATAACAACAACAACGCAACAATCACAAGAGATGTTACAGTGAATGCACATACGCTTACCACATAGAAAAACCAGTCTAGTTATACTTACATCTATCATCCTGACCAGGTCTTCAGTCAAACATTTATGGATACCATCCAACACTGCCTCTTCTAGGTATCAAAACCACTAGCAAACTTAAAATGAGATGTACCCATAATGTGACAAGGCGAACAATGAATAGCTCGCTGTCCGATCGTCCCGTGACCGGCCGGACCGAGTTCAAGTAGTCATCGTCGCGTACTGTTTCCGCGCGCTTCAAGAAGTTGTCAGCAAACTGGAGGGGCCCAGCAGCGCTCAAGCCTCCTGAGGCTCGCTAATGTGAAAATAACACCACGACCCTGGAGCAGAGGAAAAGAAGGAATGGAATGGGTTTTTAATCAGTAACAGTCTGACACTATTACCGCTCCACTCAGCGGCAAGATTCGTCATTCGATGTTTTTCCCACCATGAAAAAAACCATAATGTGTTAAAAGTATTAAGCTACCGGCCAGTTTAAAGATTAAACTATAAAAGCCTCGTGAGCAAAATTTTCATCTTAAAATCTTACCTACATATTTGTGAATATTGTATAATGTTCCGGGAATGTCGATAATCCGTGCCAGCGATAAGTACATGTTTCTACTCGAGGCTTTTACGAATAAATATTTGCCTCGAACATTCAATAAAGTATGTACACCGCTAAATTTTGATCAGTGAGTTGTCGCTCGTTGCGTACTATCTACAGGTCTTGGACTCCCTCAGCGGATGTTTATTTATAGAAATGATTTTTGCTTATGCGTTTATTCATTCCAGTTTTAGAAAAAAAGTTTATTTTTATATTTCATCTTTATAAATGGATAGTTTCTCATGTACCGGATCGATCACGGTGTACCTATATGTTAACAGCTAGTGAGACTAAACGTGAACGTTGAAGAATTTTTCACTGGAACATTCTACAAGAATTTTTACAACCTACTTATTAATATAAAAACCGTTCGTATTTAATTGAAGTTATTATCCTTTCCAGGGTTACTCAAATGACGGTTACGAAAGATTGAAAAGCCATGGTCTAATCTTTGTGGCCACGAATGAACAAATCACATGGCGCCGTGTGGTTAATGGAATAAGGTAATAAAGATTATCTGTTCTGTACAAAAAGCTCTAAGAGTACAAAAATGTCTGAACCCATTTTCTTGGAGGATGGTGCAACAGAAAAGCAGAAGTTATTAAAATTCTAACGTGGTCTACAGAATTGACAGAATGCCTACGCGGTGCTACGCCGTAGCTGCCGCCGTAGCTATGATAGTCATAGCACTGAAATATTTTTGATTATTCTACTCCGATGTTGATGCTTTATTTGAATATTTTAATTCGTTTTTAATATTTTAATTCGTTTTTAATATTTTACCTGATTAATTTAATTTGATTTTGATGATTTGTTTATTTTAAATTGATTTCAATATTCGATATGATTTATTAATTGTTTAAATATATTGCTATGCCCTTACGGGGTTCATACTTTTAATGTGTAACTTTTAATGTGTGGCTTTTCGTAATATCTGTACTCATATTATGGTATGCAAATGAATTAAATTGTATTGAAAATGTGACTCACATTTTAAGTAAATAAGACAATAATTCCCGCCCTTCCCACCGGACCCTAACCTACTTAGTTATAGAAACATCAGTTATGCAAATACCTTCTACAAATAGTTTGTTGTCATCTAGTTATAAGACTTATGCGACACTTCACTACCTGGAATATAGACTGCTTGACAACTTGGAAGTTCCGTTTAAGATTTCATGTTCTTTTAATGCGAGTTAAATATTAAGGTATATTACCTGTTGTACCATGTTTCGTTGTAGAGAGCTGAAGCTATAAAAGTCAATAGAGAAACGTGCAAACGCGTTGCATGCAACCTACGTGGTGAGCGAGGCGTGTTTCTTATAGAGTTATTTATTTATTTTCTTAGTAGCCAGTGTGCTTGGGTATTGAAATTTAAAAATTAACATTTTGCCTTCTACCTACGCTCGCTGTCCCATCGCTGGGCAACGGTCTTTTTCGTAGTTTTTCATTTATAAATAAGAGGAGCAGATATTGAAACAACGAAAGTTAACATCTAATTGGATGGTATAGTACAGTTATAGTACAGTATTGTAGGTATAGTACAGTTATAGTACAGTATTGTAGGTATAGTACAGTTTTGTAGCTAGTCCTAAAAGGTAAGTAGATAGAAAATATTGAGCGATTTTTTTTGTAAATAGACTAATTAAATAGAAATAGTGAGATAGAGTCGTGGTTAGCCAAGACGGAGATCGCCAGTGAATAAATCGAACGAATTTTTGCACAGGTCGGGGACCCTGCTGATACGGTGGTAGTTATTCTCTCAGGAGGGTGCCCATAAATAATTTCATCGATTTTGAGGCAGTGTCCTACAGATAAAAAGATTACCTAATACAATAACATGCCACTCATACATATTTATGCTGCGTCTCGTTGCTAAAGGAGCTAGCAGGTGTACATACCCACATCACTGACAGATTTATTACATTTCTGAGCATTCACGTGTGCGATTCCTTAAACACCACATGCTACCTGAAAATGCCATGTGTACAACACAAAAAAAACCCTTGGTACTTAAATACAATTTCAAAACACTATGAAGTTAACTAAAATTTAAACTAGATATAAAATCGGCGATGTTAAAAATGATTCCATAGACATAAATAAGATATCATTCAAGATAACAATAAATCACAGTGAATTCTTTGAATTGAAAATTTAGAGAGGATGGAAAATGCTGAAGAATCGACTTCAATTTAATAATGATTTGAGATAGCTGGAGCCAAATCCTCGCGGAAAAAAGTGTTTTATGGCACGAACGCGAACGTGCCGAATTTATTCAATCCTTTCTTAATTTCTTTAAAAGAATGCAGATATTCTTTTAAAGAAATTAGCACAATAAAAAATAAAAGATATAGTTTCACAATGATGATTTTTGTTCGATTCTAACTTTTATGGATACTGCAGAAGGCTACATTTAAAGACTTACCCATACTAATATTATAGAAGTAAAAAAAACTCTGTCTTTCTGATTTTCACTAACTTTGGTACGAAGCAAAGTAAGATTGATCCCCAAGAAAGGCAAAGACTAATGTTAATATGGCTTCAACATCAGCTTCGCACACGCAATAACCGATATTCACGTGGACGAAACTGCTAGCAAAAACTAGTTTCAAATGAAACTACAAAGTCCCTACTGAAACGCTGTATGCCATCATATTTTATGGGTATCTATGTAATCAATCTGGTTTGCAATTTGGGTTGAGCGCAAGTCTAACAAAATGGAGTTGAAAACCAATATTTCACTCCGAAAGGCTTCTTATCTGTCCTTTACCATCCAGTAACTGGTAATATCCTCTCTAACCTCTTGATAAGTCTGTCAATTTGCCATTATAGTGCATGAACCAAATTAATGATATTTACTTGTTCAAATGTCCATAAGGGAAATTTGAAAAAGTAAGTAAGTAAGCACTATAGTAAATAAGCACTGGGCCCGCGTGGTGGATTATGGCCCATACCCTCTCTTAGAGAGGAGGCCTCTGTCCCAGCAGTGGGAACATTTATAAGGCTGATGATGAAAATGAAATATATCAATGGAAAATGCATAGTTAAATAAACTATCTATATTTATAAAATTCTTATTACAGTTAGCATCTCCGTTAGATACGCTCGTGCACACCATTTGTAGGTGGGTATTAACGCGGTGGCTCTCAAAATGTATAGGAGATATACGACCCCGTGGCTGCTGCAAAACCGTTACATATTTTCAAAAACTGGGCAAGTTCGAGTTGGACTCGCACACTGAGAGTTCCGTACCAATTATGTTTTTGGATTTATGGAGTATTAAAAAAAAACTACTTACTAGATCTCGTTCAAAATAATTTTCTGTGGCAGTTTGCATGGCATATATTTTTTGTTGTTTCATCATTCTCACACTCTTATTTTAGAAGTTACAGGGACATATTTTACTACTTTGGAAGTGTTGTTCTCTCGCGCAAACTATTCAGTTTAGAAAAAAGGACACTAGAAACTTCAATATCGTTACTGCAGACCTATCCATAGATACGTACGTATTGTGTACTATACGTATTGATATGATGAAAAAAAAAATCAGTTCCAAGTTATGGGGAATTCTAAAATTTATTGTTTTTTTGTCTATTTTTGTATGAAAGTCTTAATGCGGTTTACAAAATACATCTACTTACCAAATTTCAACAGTATAGGTTTTATAGTTTGGAAAAAAAGTGACTGTGACATTGTCTGACGGACAGACACGATGAATCTATAAGGGTTCCGTTTTTGCCATTTGGTTACGGAATCCTAAAACAGAAATGTGTGAAACTACTCTGCAAATTGAAATACAAATTATGTTCTCTCCCTGTCATATTTGAAACAAATAGTTATAGATAGTTAGTCATAACTTAGATTGCAATCCGTTATTTTCGATTCGTAACTTGTGATTTATGAATTTGCTATCCGAGTATTGACTAAATAATTACCAAGACTAAAATTCAGTTAAGCGTGTTTATTTATTACAGGATAATTAATTAAATACAGTAGTATTAGATTGCTACTTCACCGTAACTAACTTTGTTCATACAATAACTTTTGTTTCTCTGTCTTGATTATTACACAGTTGACAACACACTGCCACATAGCGCTAGCGCGCCATAACAAAAATACACATAAAAGTGGGTATAGGAAGCTATGCGCTACCGTGGCAGAAACAAATAAATATTTATTTAAATCAGTGTACGTTAAAACATTAAAATAATTCTTATGAAATTACCGACTTTAGAAACATTTGATATTATAATAATAATAATCCTTTATTATCAGGCAACTAAGGCCCATAGTATACAATACACAAATAGTAATAATGTTACTACGTATAGGAATTAATTACTATGCGATTTCGAAATATAAAATCAATATTTGGAGAATAAATGGATAGCCAAGCCCCCAATTCTTTTGTTCGAACAAGGGAGTTGGGTGCGTGGCGAACTACAAGCGCTAACTCTAAACGATACGATTGTAACTTGGCTAAAAAAAATCGCTTAGTACGATAAAGCCGCCGAGTGTATATTTTCTTTATAAAGTGTAAAGTGTCTATAAATAAATAAATATACAGATATCAGACACAGTAACAGAACAAGAATTCTATTCAAATAACTAAATTCCAACAGTTGTATTTAATTAACTATGCAGTAGTTTCAGGAATTTACATTTACCCTGAATTATTAAAATGTAACTTAGTTAAGTTGTAAAAAAAACTGGTAGAAATGTCTCGCATTATTATTAAAAAACTAGCTCCTCTGCGTATATATTTTTCATATTTCTTCTTTTATTTGTTCTTCGACGTTGATTAATTGCATTGAGATCTTTTGAATTCGAGCCATTTCTTTGGATGAACTTACAAATTCACTGTTTACTGATGTATCGTATAATCGCATCGTTGCTTGTCACCGACATATTGTAATGAATCTACTTCTATTTCAAATTTGTATTTACGATACTTATTTTCTTAACGAGGTTAGGCGTGCTCGAACGCAACCAACATAAAAAAATATGGTAGAAAGGTCTCGCATTATTATTAAAAAAAAAAACTAGCTCCTCTTCGTATATATTTATCATATTTCTACTTGTTATTCCACGTTGATTAATTGCATTGAGATCTCTTGAACTCGAGCCATTTCTTTGGATGAACTTACAAATTCATTGTTTACTGATGTATCGTATAATCGCATCGTTGCTTGTCACTGACATGCTGTAATAAACTTACTTCTATTTCGAATTTGTATTTGTTTTGACGGTATTTTTATTATTTTACTATGATACTTATTTTCTTTACCAGGTTAGGTGTGCTCAAACGCGGCCAACATTAAAAAAAATGGTTAAGGCGCATTACCGTTCACTTTGACTTTTCTTCTCCTGACTCGATTGTGTATTTGATTATTATTTATTAGTATAGTTTTGGTATTGTAAGTACATACTACAGTAGTAGTACACATATACATATTTGTGTGTTTATGTCTTACTATGCCTATTTCACTCAGGAGTAAAGCAGCTTACTATTGTTGGTAAAATTTTTCCCATCGGACCAGTAGTTCCAGAGATTACCTCCTACAAACAAAAAAGCAAATTATACCTCTTTATTATATTAGTGTAGATAGTGTACATTAGTATTGTTTTAAGAGATTGCCCTGTGCGATAAGGCCGTCCTTTGCACCCTTATTTTTAATAGTGTTTGTCCTATATTTTTTAGAAAAAGTCTTGAAATCTTAAAGACTATTTATCACTTTAATGGCTAATGACTAACAGCACAATTTCTATTAGATTGACCATCTGGTCTATGAAATGGCACGGGAATGTACTCGTGCAATTTGTTACCTACTTCCTATAGGAATTACTAGCTATACAAGTATTAGCTATAAATGCAATATAATCGGTCAGTCAGCTCTTTGACAGCTGTCTGAAATGATAGAGTGGTTTATTATTTTCCTAGCCCAACCCACGCGACAAGCATACCAGACCCATATAATACGTACGTTTAAAAATAAACGATCGAAAATTAAAGGGTTTTTGCGCGGTTAGATAGATAGATATATGTACTCTTTATTGTAGGTAAACTATAAACACAATTTGGTACGTTAGGAACTTACATTTCAATTACTACGGTGTTATAATGGGCGGTCTTATCGCTAAAAGTGATTTTGTAAAGATAACCTTTGGACGGATTTGATATAGAAAAAAGATATACAGGTAGTTTGTGACGTACTATTTACATATATACAATGCACAACTAAGCGGTTACTTACTAAGAATGTGATTTTTTCCTGGTTTAGTAAATACGTTTTATTTTCGGTGGGAATATCATTCGATGTTATCTCTGCGCCTTTGATCAGACCTTTACTGACTACAAATCCAGTCTATTCCTTCGTTGCCTTTCATACTAGGGCCGAACCTACCTTACAGAAATAGATCCTTGACTCCAGTAGGCTTCGATCCCTACAGTTTGCTGATAACTCCTTGAGGCCCGCGTGGACGATACGCGCCGTCGACAGCTTGGCCTCAGGCCTGCGTTTACGGTGGCCAAAAATCTCGGGATCGGTATCCCGGCGAAGGCGGGGCCGTGGGGGCTATTGCTTTAGGCATACGGGCTTCTCATTTGCTAGCTTTACTGCTTCGCAGAAGGAGGCGGCCGCCTGCTACTCATCCTGGCTTCGGACTATGACCTGTACGTATTGTAAGGCCTGGCGCGATACACACCCTCGTGAGGCAGTCCTCCTTGTGTGCTCCACCGTGTCCTCCGGGCGGTCCACACAGTGCTCACCCAGGCATCACTTCTGCACTAATCATGTGCAGGAACTTGTCGAAGTGATCGTGTTCGGTAAGTACCTGCATCATACGGAAGGTGAGGACACCGTGAGGTCTTTCCAGTCTCTCCTCAAAGATCCATTTATCACCATAGTTAAGGCGTGCCCAAGAAGGGGGCACTTAACGCTGTTGTAACTTTCTATTAAAGTGTAAGAGTTCACTTAATACGATCAGAACTTCCTGATTGTCCTACAAACATTGGTTTTCTATGAAATACTTGTTTACATTATGTATATGTTTTTGTATGTAACAAAATCTGCAATCAGTGTTTGTAAACAATCCTTAGCACGTCGGGACGTAATCGTCGAAGCGTGTTTTTGTTGCAAAGTTGTTGCAACAAAAACACGCCAAGGTTGCCTGGTAGATATCGCTGTTAGCGATAAGACCGCCTTTGTACCCATAGATTTAAGTTTCTGTATAAGTTCTGTAACTTTTTGGTGTACAATAAAGTTTAATCTATCTATCTATCAAATTGGAGTACAAGCTCCATTCTCTCGTGGAATCATAGTTAAACGTAGTAACATAATATTTAATAATATTCGACAACCATCACACAACGCCGTCTAGTCTCAAGCTAAGCAGAGCTTGTGTTATGAGTACTTACTAGACAACTGATAAACATATATTTCTAAATAAATACGTGTTATAGATAAATTACACCTAGACACAGAACAAATGATCGTGCTCATCACACAAATATTTGTCCTGGGTGGGAATCGAACCCACGACCTCCGGCTTAGCAGTCAGGGTCACTAACTACTAGGCTGACAGGCCAGTCGAAGTTATTTATAAACTCAACTTATATAAAACGTTTTGACCTGTATTGGGCCTACATAATAAAGACAAAAATAATTATTTACAATATGTTATTACGTCTTATCCAAACAAAACGAAATTATCGGATGTAAATAAATTAATATTGAATTTCAAATAATACGAAATCGAATGATTAAATATTTACTGAAATTAAGCCATCGTGTAGTCCGATTAACAGTGTATTTTTTAGGGCATGTATGGTCTCAATTTTATTGGGCTCGGTTGGCAAAGGGGTTAATCAGTTAGCTAATTTAATTTTCAGTAAGAAGTGTAGTGTAGTAAGAAGTGGGAGAAGTGAGCGAAATAAGCCCAGCTGTGTTATTTCAGTTGCCATTAGCGTTCCAGGACAGGAAAAATCTTTGAAAACGATTAAGCTACTCCGATCTTAGAGGGTCTATCAATTCTGCAAAGAGTTCCTAGAGGCGTGCGTGACAGCCGGCCAGCCAGTTACTCGTTGCTCGTCGTCCACTATCCTCCTCTTGCCGATATTTATTCTAAGCCTGGTTGAGTATGTGCGATCTGTGAAAGCACCACCTTTACAGAAGTATGACATTATTATATGAAAATTACGTTGGATCAGTTTCGGTAGGTATTTTCTTCGTACGTCTTATTTTTCGTAACAAAGTAGTCAAATCACATTGTGCAATTAATCTCTTCAAAAATATATATTTATTTTAAAAACCTTTGTTTGTGGTTTGTGTTGAGTGCACGCTGACTCAATAAATGTTGTAAACAAAAAGTCATAAAAACTTTTATAGCTTGTTTGTTTTATACTTTGTTTAAATTTTGAATACTTAAACTTGGTTTACTATTCATGTAAAAACAGCAAACTTTCGAGTTTAAGGAGAGCCAACCCGAAGTGCATTTTTATACAACTACGTGGTTATGATGTTATTACACGTCATTCTCCAGTTATACAGGTATTTGTAGACATTGGGTAATGTTGGTTTTTAAAGAAATGAAAATATAAGTTTGTAACCCAGCAAAGACCTCGGAAAATCTGTTGTTTCATTTAAACTTGGATGTTCCATAATGTATTCAATTCCATATGTAAAAAATATAAAAAGTACGCTTATATTAACTTTGCACATTTAATCATTTCAGCCGAATAACGGCCACTGTTGGACATAGGCCTCCCCCATGCGTCGCCACAACGACCGGTCCGATCTCGCACATTTAATAGAGTTTCTGAATGTGGTCAAACAGAAACTCTCAACTTGTCTAAAAATTTTTTAAGTTTTAAGGATTTAAAAGAAATGCGTACGTCCTGGAACAAATTCTGTGAAATATTCGAGTAAATCACAGAATTACCGTGCTAACATAGTTCTGCATGCCAACAGAGTTTTCAATTGTCATCTTCCTTTATTCGCGTTGCCTCTTCAACAAACATGGCGTTGATGAAGTAATAAGCTTTAAAACCATGCTGGACGATGACGATAGGCGAGGGAGGGCCTCTCTTAATTTGTCTTTTGAGTCTTCTAGTAGCTTATGATATTAAATGTGTACAAGAAATGTCAATAACCTTTTCATTTGTAAGTAAAATTGTTGAATGCCATTCTTATTTATTGAGGTTCACAACCAAAAGATGTGCACATAAACTCACGGTGGAAGTCTTAAAATGAGGTTTGGCTCGTGTACCTAGTCCTTCCATTCATTATTCACTTTAATTGAAAAAGTATTTGAAGGTGAGACAGGCTCATACATAAAAGATTTTCATCTGTTTGCCTCAATTTTCTCGTAGAATAGAAACGTCTATAGCGTCTTCACACAAATTACTAGTGAATTACAAAAAGCCAAGTGTTGTTGCCAAGAGAATGGTTGTGAAACGTAAGGAAATTTGTGGCTTGCAGTTTCCAAAGTTTTTGGCCGAAGATACGCTGCAACAAGACGACTTCATGATTTACTAGTTCTTGAGAGGTTCTTTCTACCGAGCGAGTTGGTAAATGGGGTAACATTTATCGTCAGTTTTTAAGCGACTTCAAAAAAAAAGAAGTTCTATTTTGCGCTAATATATAGTTTTTTCGAAAAATTGTGGTTTATTTGACACTGTGCTGTACTTGAAAATTGTGCTTTATAAATTTACAACTTGGTTACTGGTACAATTCAGTGACAATAAACAAAATTTTTGCACTTAATATTTGCACGAGTTATATCCTACAGTTTTTAAAAAAACGGGACAAGGGCAGGAAGATGATGATATCCTACAGTTTTTATTCGTATTACTTGTTCGACAAAGAAAATAAAAAGATTTTCATTTCAGTTGTTCTTGGTAACCATTGTTTGGGAATTGCGGTTTATTACGAAAATTTTGGTAATACCTAGTGGATAATACGAGTGTGTGAGCTAGTTTCATGAAGTTTTCCTTTACCTTTGAGAGTTACGTACTCACATAGGTACAGTCTAACTTGGTAAAACTAATAGTACTTACATATTCCACAAGTCTAGGTTATGGAACGTAGAACCGATAGGACAAGGTTTATTCATCATAGTTAAAGCATGATGAAGGTGAGATCTATATCAGAACATTTTGTCGAGAATTAACTAGTCTACATAACCTTGCGACATTTTTTATTGATGTTTTCATATTGCGCTCACGTCAAGCGTGAGCGCAATACCCTATCTCGCCTAGATCGCCGACCGATTGTCACTAACAGTCTAACCCTAGCCCGTGTCGTCGACGGCACGTAGGGACCCAGCAGGGTCGAAGTCTACTGAAGCCAATGGTTCGCTTCTGAAATGTAGACTCGGCCTTAGTATGAAAAACATCAAAGAAATGGGGTGGTTTGGTAAAAGTCTGACACTATGTTTTGCTCCACGTAGGGGTGTAAAATGTCATTGGAGGATTTTTACCTACCGAAAAAACAAAACTGTAAGAACAAGAATAATGTTCATTGTTACATTGGAAATATAATACCATAAAAATCTAAAATAACTCTTGTAACTATTTTACATACTCTGTCTCGCCTAATGGAAAGCGACGATATAGTCGACAATGGAGATCGCGTGCTTAGAAGTTACCTATTCGCTCTTGTCTTAAAGATTTCTAGGTTATATCTAGTTATCAGAAAATACAGACAGCACAATTATGTTTCGTTCTATTTAGCGTTCTCTCAACATTAATATGTCAGGTCTTCACGTCACTGCGTCGTGTGGTGCAGGTGTCATTGCTCGATTAACAGTCTTACTATTTGCTTGTTTATTTGCAAAATGCACGTAACAAAGCGTCGAACGTCGTGCTCTTTGTTTGGTTTGACGAGAGGAAACTCTCTATACAACTTTAAATTCGTTATTCAGAGTGATTTGACAATTCGTGTACAAAAGCAAGCGTAACGTGACAAAGAGTTTTCTCTCAGCGAACCTTTGAGTGATAGAGAGATCGATAGGATCCTGAGTTGATATTAAAAATAAAAAAAAAAAAAAATAAAAAAAAAAAAAAAAAAAAAAAAATAAAATCATTTTATTTCAGACGTTAGTCCATAATTTTTAAATTCATTACATTATTATTTTTATCATTAGGTACATTTTATATTATTAATTATTGTCATTATTATATTATCATTACATTATATATTCTTAATTATTATCATTATTATATTATCATTACATTATATATATATTATTAATTTCATTATTACATTATTTGTTATTAATTTATTATAGTATTATATCGTATTTATTTATCTTTTATTTAAATCAATTTAATTTTAGTGTCTAATAAAAAAAAAAAAAAAAAAATGTCATTACACATATTATGTCACAAAAATATACCTACATTTAGCTTAAATATTTGCCTCCCTCTGGGGCACCGGGCACGCGCACTTGAGTTTGAACCCAGTGTCCCAGAAGGGGGCTATCCAGTTTGTGGCTGAGCACGTTCAGGATGGTGTTGGCGCTCCCACGCGTACGGAACATCAGCGAGGCGATGCGGCGCCGCAGCACAGTGTGAAAACCGTCTGTGTGCGCGTGCGCAAACATCGCAGACGCACTACAGCAGCGCGGGAGCCCCACCAGCACCCTGAACGCGTTATTATATTGCACTCGGAGAGCGTTGATGGCCCGCTGCGTGTAGTTGACCCACAGATTGCAGGTGTAGAGAGTTTGACAAAATGCCTTAAACAGTGTGATCTTTACCTCTAAACTACACCTTGCAAATCTGCGTGCCAACATGTTACAGCGGACCGCCATCGCTCTCCTCTCCCTTTCTATATCTCGATCGTCTTTTAAATCCTCGGTTACCACATGGCCAAGGTATTTAAATTCACTCACTCTTCGAAGAGCGACAGCGTTAAGCAGCACAGGTGCCACATCCCCCAGTTTACGACCCCTGGCCTGAAATACCACTAGCTCGCTTTTCTGCTCATTATACAGGAGACCGTGAACTCTCGCATACTCCTCGCATACTCTTATCAGCTTCCTGAGCGCAGCGACTGATGGGCTGAGCAAAACCATATCATCTGCGTAACTAATACTGTTGATACAGTGACCATCAATCGAGCACCCCACTCCGATTTTGCTCAGCTCATCAATCAACCCGTTAACATACAAGTTGAAAAGGGAAGGAGATGTTAACCCCCCTTGTCTCACTCCACACTCCAACCTGTACTCATCAGAAAGTTCGCCAAGCCATTTGACCTGGTTAGTTTGGTGATCATACCAATATTTAAACATATTGATCAGCTCACCCGGCACACCTGAACACTTCAATTTACGCCAGAGAATATCATACCTAACCAGGTCAAAAGCCTTGGAGAGATCAAGAAAAGCAGCATACACAGGCGTGCTCCTGTCTGTGTAATACCTGACAGTCTGCTTGAGAGACATAACTGCGCATTCTGTCGAAAGTCCTGGCCTAAAACCGAACTGTGCGTCGTTTAAATTCAGATGTTTCTTCAGCTGTCTCTCAAGCAGACCATCAAGCACCTTAGCTGTGGTTGTAGCTAATGATATTGGGCGGTAGTTGCTCTTATCAGAATTATCTCCAGTCTTGTTTTTAATTATAGGCACTACCACCGTCTTCATTAGCTCATTTGGCAGATAGGAATGCCTAATACAGAGCGTGAACAACAGTCCCAGGAGCCTCGGGAGATGTGGCCCCGCATGCTGAAGGTGTTCAATGCTGAGGCCGTCGTGTCCGGGTGATTTCCCTCGAGTCATGCCCTTAATTATTAGAGCAACTTGTTTTGCTGTGACACGTGAAATCACGTGACACAGCAAAACAAGTGTGAAACGTGTGAATCTATTTATTTCTTGAATACGTATTATATTCTTTGTTTTTGAAATGTAAAATCATCTAGTTACTTGTTCCACTCTAGGTTGGAGTGAGAGAGTATGTCAGAGTTTTAAATTTATATCTGTATATTGTCTGTATATGTTGCTTTCCCGAGCTTTAGTATTTAATTCATTCATTACAGAAGACAGCCTATTAAAAAGATGATGATATAAAGTGTAATATTAACAAATCACTAATTACAAGCCTCTAAAAAAAAATCAATCAAAATAAATTACACACAAGAGAGTAGTTAATCATCGACAAATACAGTCATAAATTTACCTCACAGCCAGCTGATATTATTTCGGTTCCTAAAAATCTTGTAAAAGAGAAAAACGAAAATAAGAATAATATTTTATTTGAGTCTTATTTAAAAAAAAAGGAGAAGAAATTAACACCGTGTGTCTCAAATCAGGTGTACTTCTCTAGAAAACAGCTGTGTCCGCTTTTCTATAGAACTGTGTCACACGTAGGAGCTACAACGACAAAATGTAATCTATAAGACAGTACGCAAATATCCGTGCAATATGCATGTTCCCAAATAACACCATACATACAGAATGCAGGACAGTACTTCTTGTATTATCTCGGGAGCCTTGCTTGTTTGTTTACTAAGATTGTGTGAGGAAAATTGCCAAGTCGACTGCGACTATTTATTTTATATCCCACACGTCGCTTACTGCAAATAAGGTCACATCGTAAGTGTTATTGGATCGGAGATCAGCAGCGCTACTAACTTACTTTCAATCTACAACAGGTTGGCAAATTTTCAGATTTTCTTCTGAAACTATTAAAATCACTGACTCATGAAAGTTCCCAGAATGAGTTTAGGTAGTGATTGAGATCTTCAGAATCGCGTTAGATAAATAATGTAAAAGATTTTATAAAAGTTTCAATGAGAACCTCGTTTAATATTAATATTTTACACAGTAAGTACCTGTACAAATATTGAGTAATATTCATGTGGGCTCAGCCTCACCACCCCAGAACAACTTTCGGCCTAACACCATTTGACTCTTTACAAAAGCACTGAACTTTACACAGTAGCCACGCTTTTGTTCTCACGATATTTGTTGACGTACTACCAACCAAATTTATTAGAGCGTGTGGGCTCTTTAATAATAAATTACCTAGGTAGGTAGGTCTACTTTTACTGGCTATGGTTTTAGTGAATTATATAATAGACAATTACAAGGCAAATAAACATATTCATAGGTTTTTGTTTCATATAGCTATAAATTTGTACGTTAATTAACTTGTATGTAGCTTTACATTTGAATCGGAATGAACGTAGGGCTATCAAATATAATATAAATAATGCAACAATTGTGGCAACATGTATCCTAAACCTAAAGCATTTTCCGCCCAAGTCTTTAGGTGTACAAAAGTTCTTAAATAATAAAATCAAATAAAATAACGTCAAATGGTTTTAGTTAAAATCTTCGTGATTTATAGAACACTATTAACTCGCCCCAGCTTCGCACGGATGCAACGGCGATATTAAATATATTATACATCTATTAGACATATAAAACATCATCTTGAATCACTCTATTAAAAAAACAGCATCAAAATCTGTTGTATAGTTTTAAAGATCTAAGCATACATAGGAACAGCGGTAAGCAACTTTGTTTTATACTATGTAATGATTTTTTAGCATTCTGCTAAAGATAGTGTTTCACTTAAATATTTAAATTATTTCTAAAATGCTAGAATTTTTACAGACGTGTATTAAATTTTCCACTTATTTTGCTTCTTTCAAGAGTTCAACAAGGTAAAATATAAATTATATATTTTCATTACATTCATTATAATATCTAAGTGTTTTAGTCAAACTGGCTGTCGGGTCGAAAATTCCGTTTGAGATAATGTCAGTTGCAGAATGGGTATCAGAAAATACCCTACGTATTTCTTCATAAAACATTTATCAAAATATGTATAATTATGTAAAATACAGTTTTGTAGGTTTGTAAAGTCACTAATGAAATTAAAAGCTCTGTTTATTATTACCAAGCAGACTGTTTGACTTAAAATGAGGTTTCAACCCTTAAATACCTTTGTGAATTGGATTGGTATACCTATTGGTATGTAGACAATATTGTTGAAACTTGGGAATAAATATTTTTAATTTCACTAAGTATCTTTATCTAACATAGTGGTTCCCCTTGAAGAGAATCTCGTAAAAGCTGGGTAAGGTAAACAAACTAAGTACTTTGACCTTTTTTTTAGGTGAGCAATTGCCCAAGAACGGGCGATGTCATTGGATGATTATCCAATAACATTGCCCATTCTTGGGCGTAAGCGAGAAGGTGTGTCAGACTTATACTCTTATTTTAAAACGCGATCTTAATGTAGTTTCGGGACTATTACTAATGCTATTGAAGATTTCAGAAAAAAGCTCACCCAAAAAATAAAATAAACTTATTGGATGTTTCAGACAATGGCGAACCGCATTTGCGCCTGCAAGGTTTTTTTTATAGCGGAGCGAGAAACTGTGTCAGACTCTTACTGACTAAACGACCCACCCCATTCCTTCTTAGCCTTCCAGGGTTGGACCTTCCTTTCATAAGCTGAACCAGGGCCCCAGTAGGCTTCGGCCCTGCAGTTGGGCCTCTTCATTTGCCGACAAGCGCCTGCAAGGTCCCGACTGTCACAACAAGTAATTTCCATCTCTTCAAATTTCGTAGGAACTTGTGTCATATTTCAATTAGTTGAAGAGTTAGGTTCCATCTATGCCACTAATAATTTTACTAGTCTACCTAGAATTAATGTTTGAGTCTGCAAGAACAACTTTGTGGTAGATTTCGGGGAACATTCTCAACCTGGGAGAGAAAACTTGTTACTTGCAGTTGATTAAATCATAACATTAATTAATGGATAGCAGTTAATTACTATGCAAGTTGATCCTGCATCATTTGAAGATATTCGGAGAAATTCAAAATAAACACCTGAGTAAAACCACAATTATTAAATAATGTTTCCAAAGATGAAATAAAATACCTGTAATGTAAACGAAATTATTATTCATCATCATCAGCCTCTTAATGTTCCCACTGCAGGGACACAGGCCTCCTCTCTCTAGGAGAGGGAATGGGCCATAATCCACCACGCGGGCCCAGTGCGGATTGGTGAATGTCACATGTCTTTGAATTTTTGGTTCTAGGACATGCCGGTTTCCTCACGATGTTTTCCTTCACCGTTTTGAGAGCAGTGGTGATGAAATAAATTACACAAAGTAATGCGCCTGGCTGGATTTGAACCCGCGACCTACGACTCGTAAGTCGGGGCCGTTACCACTCGGCCATCACTGCTCTAAATTTAGAAATGATTATTAACATTAAATATTTTTTTTGTACAAAAATGTACTAAGCAGCTTCTACCAGTGGACCTTTGGTTTCCTTACGATATTTTTCTTCATCGTTTTGAGAGCAGTGATGATGAAATAAATTACTACCTGTTCGCAAATACTGGATCAACCTGGTTTTATTAATTTTTCGAATACCGTAATTAGAGACATAATACAAAGACAATAGATATGCGAACGCCGGCATTCGCTTGGATCTCAAGTTTTTAAGATCCTTTCACGGCCCTAAAGAGCAGGCCATAGTCACAGTAATGGATACATTGTTAGGCTGAATATATACATATAATATGTAAATATGTAGGCATAGCTATCATAATATTTTTCTCTATTAAATCTTCCCCTACTCTCATAACTATCCACAATATTGAAATAAATGGGAATTGTTGTCTTTTAATATTAGAAACCTTTTCTATGATATCATTTTTATCTATGGAATACGTATTTTTACGCAAAATTTTCTTCAAAACAATGTTCTGCACATCATCAGCCTGTTGAGAGAGTTTGTGTCTAACACTGGATAACTTTCAATTAAAATAATAATGTTAACATGCCCATACCATAAAATGATTTCTACACAAGTATAAATATACAAATAGTAAAAATATACCATCATAAAGTGTTTATAGTTCCTAACTTCATCGTATTTTATCACCATCATTATCATTTCATCCGAAGGACGTCCATTAAAAGATAAGCACCAAGTGTTGCCACAACGAACAGTCCTGTACGTCTCGCATCCACCGCAATCCCGCGACTCTCTTCGGTCCGTCTTATAGGAGACCTTCCAAAACTGTGTTTTCAGCCCCATCGACCCGTCCGTTCTACGAGCTATGTGCCCTGCCCATTGTCACTTTAGTTAAGTGATTCATAATTATGTCTAAAAATAAGGAAAAATAAATGAAAATCATTTAATTCAGATAACTTTGATCCATATTATAACCAAAAATGTCAAATTAATAAAATAACATTCACAACATAATTAAAACTAAACTCAACCTTGAAATAAAATTTTAAATCAGTATTTAAATTTCAATTAAAATCAGTATTAAAACATTAATTAAAATCAGAATTTAAATAAAATATACCGTTCAATTTAAATCAAACTAGAATGATGAAATTATGACAAACTAGCTTTTGCCAGCGGCTTCGCCCGCGTACATAAAATATAGCCTATGTCACTCAGGAGTAAAGCAGCTTTCTATTGCTGCTTAAATTTTTCAAATCGGGCCAGTAGTTCCAGAGATTACCCCCTACAAACAAAAAAACAAAAGAACAAACTTTACCTCTTTATTATATTAGTATAAGTATTGAGTACCAGTTTAATAATGGCCGCTCAACATAAAGGGGAATCTATAATAATCTCCTGTCAGCCACAGTCCTCAAAATTCGGTTGCATTCAGATCAGGGATACACTTTTGTTGCGAATGACGGCAAGAGAGCCATCCGCCTGATACCGTGCAAACATAAATAATAATAATATATATTCCACAACTGTCACACAACGTCGTCCAGTCCCAAGCTAAGCAGAGCTTGTGTTATGGGTACTAGACAACTGATAAACATACTTATATATTTCTAAATGCATACATATTATAGATAAATTACACCCAGACACAGAACAAATGATTGAGCTCATCACACAAACATTTCTCCTGGGTGGGAATCGAACCCACGATTTCCAGCATAGCAATCAGGGCCACTAACCACTAGACCAACAGGCCAGTCAAAAACATCTTCGATGTATTACATAAGCGAGGCAGACTTAACATCATCCTGAAGTTATTATTCAAAATCAAAATAGTTTTTATTTCACATAGGCTTACAATTGTACTAGCTGCTTACCAGCTTGCCACCAACACCTGAAGTGATGACCACGACCACTCTGTCAAGAGTGATACCGATAAAGAAGAAGAAAGCTGCTTACAAAAAAAAACAATAAACAAAGGCTTATCCTTAATTTAAACAAATAAATCACCGTTTACGTAGTTTTCCTCTCAACATTGTTGTTGTTTGATGTCGATACATTTGAAACCTCTCGATAACAACGAGATTAGATTACGCCAACTCAATTAAGTTTAATTTTACCTGTTTTGTGTGTTGATAGACTGTTTAATTATCAAAATAGATGACGGCTTAATGAGTCGACAAATAAGTGAGCTAGTGATGTGGAATTAACGTATAAAATACATTAAAATAACTTTATTTAATTTATGTATTTAGACTTATGTATATCAAATAAATGACCCTAAATCATCTACAGTTACAAACTAGAATAATGGTATTTTATTAGCCTTAGAACAGCAAAAAAGCAAATGACCACAGTATGAAAAGTGAGGAGCAAAATCCCCATATCACATATTAAATGCTACAGCCTGTATAGCTAAGTAACGATCGTTTCGTTAACGTCGAACGCTTTGAGTTTCCCATAGCCTCTATTTCTTTGTTCCGCGGTCAACTCAACGCTCTATGACGTGTTTATAAAAAAGGGTATTGAAGGCGTGGCATATTCCAAGCGTTCGACGTTAACGAAATGATACTAACTTGGATAGGGGGGCAGGTGACATTTCATTAGCACATGAAAACTCTTAATCATTGTTATCGCTGATAAAATTCTACTTGGTCTTGAGTTCGCAAGAGAAAATGTGTTTGGTATACGATGTCCTTTCGACAAAAAACAAAAAAAAAAACATATATACTTTATCCAACCAACCACGCAGTTCGAGCCAATCCAACAAATAGGTTAATTATATTTAACGTTTAAACATTGTTTAACTTTTTTTTTTTAAATACGCGCTATTGATTTCACTTAATATTCTAATTTTACTTCTACATTATATAACAAAACATAGAAATGGCCTACTCACTTCCAAAAAGCATACTTAAAGTTTAATAACGGCTAGTCTCTCCATTTCATCACAATGTAAATATAATTGTTGGATAGAGATTAAATGAAGTAGCGGTAATTTTATTAAGAGCAGACTATTATTAGCATAAAAAGTATACTATGATATAGTACATTTTGATACAAGTGCAGGAAGTTTGTCATTGCGACCGAGGCGAAATTCGCACGAGCCGCAGGCGAGTGTGTTATGGAGCCGAGGGCTGCAATGACAAATCTGCACGTGTGTCAAACGACGTTTTTCAATACACTTACGGCTTGTGAAATAAAGAAAGAAAGAAAAAATGTTTAGTCGTATCTCAAACATACTGAAGAAATAAATTTAAAAAAGCATTCAAATCTACTCTGAACAGTTTCGTTCTAATTTCGTGGGGGTCGTCCAGCGACTAGTGGGGGACGCCTCGCGCCTGGGTCGATAAACTAAGTTTAAAAAAAAAACACCCTTTACCGTGACGATAAGGAAGGAATAAAAAAGCCCTTGTTTTGATAAACTCAAAAAAGCACTTGGGTGATATACATGCTATATTGAACCTAATAGGAGTGCGATAAGGGGCAGTTTTCGAGTAAGTGTATTGAAAAATGATTTTTATTTTGTAAATTTATACGTGTTTTACAAACTCTTATACACGTCATTTTTTTTTCGTCCGTTGAAACTAGATGAGACCGGCTTATTCCCGGCAAATATTAAGACTCCGTGCATAAAATTCATTCCCTAGAGTTTAGGCAAATTCGCTGTGATGCTATGTTTGTGTGCATCGTGCGTGCGCCTACACACACACGCGCGCAATAGTCGAGCTTAGTGAACGTTCAAACAATGTTGATCCTTTAGAAGATATAATATTTTATTTTCTTATTTTATGATGTTCACCTATGTACCACTTTTGTACAAGTAGATTAAGTAACAAAATCATATAATAAGTACGGTTTGTAAATAAAAATCTGGAACTTGTGTATATTTTATATTTATCACAATTGTCAAAATAGTTCAGTTTAGTGTTAGATGGATGTTGATACATTTAGACATTAAAAAAAATGTTAAATACAAAACTATAAATGACAATTACGATAGCTAATTTATGTAAAATGGTTGTAAAAAAAAAACATTTTCAAAATTCTGTTTAATTTTGAAAATGTTTTTCGTCAAAAATAAATTATGTTTACGAGATTTTAAGGTGGCATTTTTCCACTCGCCTAACCATTGAGCGTGGTTGGAAAACGTGTTGCTTTGTCCATATCCAACGCAATGTTTGATGGAGAGGCAATACGAAAAAAGAGAGATAACGCCCGAATACGAATACACAAGCTTAGAAAGTTTAATTTACTATTACCTGCTTCGATGGAAAAATCCTAAACGTCAATCACCGATCACTAAAAAACGCTTTACTCGGCCCTCAAATGTATAATAAGGTTTCAAAAAGAGCAGAATTTGTCTCCTGCCGCAGGGCAGATAAAAAGAAGAGATATTTTAAATAGTCCTATGCATACATTTGACCAGTGGCGCACCCCTATGGATGACTCAAGACCGATTTTTTTTAAAGAATTTTTTTTTTGTACTCAAATTATTACGCGTCTACGGTAGCCGGAAATCGGAATCGGAATCTCGGCGGCGTCAGGGGCGTGAGCGCCCTTGCCTTATGCGATCAGCCTCCTGCTTTGTAGAAGGATGCGACCGCCTGCCACTCCTACTCGCTCCGGACCAAGGTCTATATAAACCCCGTGCGAGATATCGCCGCCGCCGAATGACTCCACATGGACATGGCGATGCTCTGTCCAAGCATGGTATACCTGTACCATGTGCTCCACCGTGTCCTCCGGGCGCTTCATACAATGGCAACACCCTGGCGTCACTTACGCACGAATCCAGTGCAGGTATCTACCTCCCAAACTTACCATGTTCGGTTACCTGCGTCATACGGAAGGTGAGGACACCGTGAGGTCTTTCCAGCCGGGCCTCAAAGAGGGGACTAACCGCCATACCTGCATCGGATTCGTGCGGAAGAGAAGCCCCAGGTGTCACAGTAGAGGTGTGCCCCGCTTGGGAGGAGCATCGCCGTGTTCTCATGGGGGTGATCGGTGTCAGCGATCTCTCGCACCGGGTCTTGGTGGAGGCCATGGGCGCAACCCTCTGCGAAGCAGCAATGCAAGTCAAGGAGGAGGTGGACTGCATAAGGCAACGGCGCAAACGCCGCCGGGCTTGCGGACGGCGAGCAATGGGTAGAACACCGTCCGGTCATCTTGTAAGTTGTAACAGTGCGAACCTAGCCCAAGTCGTCGACGGGGCGCTCTGTTCCCGCGCGCTTCAAGCAGTTGTCAGCAAAACGGTAGGGACTCTGCAAAAGGGTCGAAGCCTGCTGGGGCCCAGGGTCTCTTTCTGAAAGGAAGGCTTGGCTCCAATGCGAAGGGCAAAATGTTTAGTCAGTAAGAGTCTGACACTGTTTCCGGCTTCGCCCAAGGGTGGGATTCAAAGTCAAAGTCAAAAATTTTTATTTCACATGGGCCTACATGGGCACTTATAAAACGATTGGTCATTGCATGATTTTAGCCCATCATAAAAAAAAACCACTGTAATTATGACGTGCCCAGAACTGGGATGCGACAGTCGCTGTCGCCATACCACCTGGATATCCAGCCGAAGCTCTGTCCGCCATGCTGCAACTTGTCGCGGCAGCAGGGATTCGCCCTGACGTTGCATCTCCACGCGCAAATCGTGCATGCGTGCTAGGGCTGTTGCCTCTAGTTTCCATGGTGGCAGACCAGCAAGGAGGCCCGCCGCTTAGCGGGAAACCGTGCGGTATCCCCACTCCATCCGTATTGCAATGGCCCTCTGGCATGCTTTTGGATGGGCCCTCGGTTGCTTTTGCAGCGTAGGAACCCGGTGGCGGCGCGTTCCGAGGGCCGTTGAAACACATATCCTTGGGCTTGTGTAGGGCCACTCGCTTCTAGTGCTAATTGAAAGTAAAATCTTACATTTTCTGGAAACGAAGCTACAAGCAGTGCATTAATCTTGCGTTCTTCAAAAACTTTTCTTGCACGTATCAGCCCTACCTATATATTTTTTTTCCTTTTAGCAAGGCATTCATAATGCATCCCTTTCTTTCGACCCATTATCTACAAAAAAAGGATCTAGAATACTAGATTTTGCATTTGCCCTAAATAAGTACGTACTTATTACGTACGTACAAAATAAATATCATTCATCACGTGGTTACGTAACCACGTGATGAATGATATTTATTTTGCAAACAGATGACACTGGTGTTTCTTAGCTGACTACCCTGAGAAGAAAAACCGAAACAAACATAGGGGTCAAAAATATAAAAATTCTGTACATAACGAATACGTAAATAGGTCATAAACATTGTAGAAGTCATAAGTGAAAGAATTGTAATTAAATAGTAATAGTAGAGTAGTTCTGGAAATTATCTTTACATACAAACAAACCACCGTTACCTGTAATTATCATAGAAGTCAAAAGAAATTTTAACAATCTTAATAAACAAACCTAAAATAAACAATAATACTTAATGGATCAAAATGTGGTAGTCAGCGTACAATAATGGGAATTTATTTACGTAAAACTCGGGAGCGGCTGCGGAACAAAGCGACGCGTCCACGCGCTGGGAAGGCCCGATTGTGACTGACGAGATCGAATTTGCGCGGTCGATAATATAGTCAATTTTGTTTTGTAATTTACGAAATGAAGTTATTATTTATTTGTAAATTAAATTTTTGATTCTTGTAAAGAGATTTCTTAAGATTATTTTGCATATTTTAAATTTTCTTAAAAGTGTTTCCAAGGTATAGAAAAAAATACTTATTTGTACACATATTTTCCAAGAATTACGTTTCTTCAACATTTTTTTTTAGCTATATTTCCAATCAAAGTCAATAATGTAATCAGTAAATGTTGTAGTAGACCATGTAATGATGTTACTGGTATTTTTTAAATGTCGTAAAATCCCGTGTAATTTTGTGTAAACCTTAGCCAACCATCACTCGTTCGTTATTTTTGCGAAAAAAGGGTTTGGAATATGGCTAATTGCCATTAATCCACTCATTATTTTACAAAAATTCTCAGTATATTTAGGAGAATAAGAACTTGACTTTTATAATCTATAAAAAGAAGGATTAAAAGTCTTCTCTTTTGTCTCTCAAACCTTGATCAAAAATGTTCAAAATGAGTTGATTTCATACACGGGCCCTTAACAGTGTATTAATTATATTACTCTATATTGTCAATATTATTCAAATCAAGTTCATTCGTTTGCGTTTAGCCGGTATAATATCTAGTCAAATTGTATAAAAAAACATACACAAGTGTATCCAAGTTTGTATAGGGTAGTATGCAATCTAGATTCTTTTATGACTATCGTTTACCCTCTTAATATAAACGTTTACCAATTTACATTACTCTTACGCTATACGCTTCTTTATAAAACTCATTAGTTCTTTAAGCCCTAAAGGAAACCGGTGTCCTTACACCTCTTGTCTTTAAATTGTGTCTGTAATTATGATAGTCGAAGGTCACATTCGTAAGAGGCGGGTCACGTCGTTACCTATTCTATTACCATTTTGAAAGATTGGCGGCATCGAAATGTGTTCACTGTGAACTATCAAATGGCGACCCGACGAGCTTCATAACGGCTTAAACTGATGGGACTTTCGTGCAGGGCTTTGATTTTCGGTTTAAATTGAATTGATCTTTATTGGAAATGGGTATTCTTTATTAATTAGGGTTAAACCTGTTTGTTTGGTCAATACCCTTCTTTGGCCAGTCTCTAATCTATATACTGCTTATTAATGTTGCAGGTGCTTTTATGTCCTTTACCGTACTTAGTCTAACAGCTTAATTATAAACCTTTAAAGTTGTTGATATCGACACTGTTGGGGATTTATATTTCGGATTTGCAATAATAGACTTTCGTAAAATTAAAATATGTATTCTAAGTCAATTGTAAAAAAAATCAATAATTTTCACACGAAGAAAAACAAAACACCATCAATGAAATTTTCAAGTCATTTAAAAATAGAACGTTTTATTGACTGCCAGCCATAAGTTGTACAAAAAGTTTGCAGTCGAACAGACAGTAAATTGTTCCATTACGCCATTTTCATACGGGATTTCAATATATAACCAAATAAAAAATAGAAATAACCAAGACTAATGGTCTGAAATCCCCGACACGTAGCAAAGACGCGAGCTGATTCAGGCTTCCTTCTCAGTATGTACGAGGCATCTGCAATTTATTGGCGATCTAAGCTTACAGGTCTATAAAGACTAAACAGCCGATACTTAACACAAAGTTATGTTTTTCTTTTCGTCTAGACATGAATGGAATTGAGATTTGGTTGGTTAGCGTGAAAAAAATACTTTATGCTATAATCATACGTGGATTTCTTCTTTAACGTATAAATGAAGGCAGTTTTTTGTTTGAACTTTACGAAATTAATAAAATACAAGAAATAAGAAAGTAAATGTAACTTCCCGAACTTTCTGAAAATTTTCCTCTTTGTATATTACGTCATTGTTTAAATTTTTAATCATCATACGTTGCTTTTTTCGACGATTCTGTCTTTATAGAAAATGAAACATTTCGAGAATCAGTTTTCGATAGTTTTACTCGACTCAGCACATCAGTGCCACCCTATAGCTTTTAGTCACGCAATTTACCGACGAATGTCGCTTCGGACGCAATGACTATCTCCACTTGTATCAAAATGTATTGTTAATAATAATTAAAAAAATACTTTGTATTTTATTCATCATGCGTTAGATTATGTTTTCAAACCCAATACAATTTGATGAGCTAAAATAAACATTCTGAAAAATATTTCAACTCATAGTCAGATATGAATTGAAATATATTTTTAGAGAAATAAAAACAGTTGGAATACTGAAGTCTACAGGGAATATAAAATAAACAGTGGAGGGTAGCAACTAATGCCGAAAAGCGACATTTTCAGACATCTTCAGCTGAAAAGTGCTTTTGTGTTATCTAAAGGGCAAACAATGGTGGAATATTGTGCGAAACCATCTATTTTTTCGATAAAATTTTTCTCCAACATTTCCATTGTATTTTTTCATCACATTTTTAGTTATTTTCTTTAACTATCCTTACTTTTGGCATCGTTGTGCCAAGAAAATATGTTCGACCTTGACAAAAATGTTTATTTAATCTCATGAATATCTACAAAGCGTTACAAATAGCTTATATTTTACTTACGTATATATAATTTGTTTTAATTATATAATACATGGCCAACTGAGACTGGAACCTTTTAGATTACTGCGAAAATAGATTTATTTCAACACTCAGCGCTTTCTTAGATAAATGTTATAATGTTTGAATGGATTAAATCATACGTAATAGAAGGATAACATATGTTATTACATTTTTGTCGCATCTTTTATCTGATATATGTAAAATAGAACCTGAGTAGAAAGGTACTATCCTATCTTTAATGTCTAAAGCAGCACACAAATGTTTTAAATTATTTCCGTCACTGAAAAAAAATATTTACAAATTAAAGGTTTTACTTTTGTACTGTATTTTTGTAGGTTTTCTGAAATAAACTATTTATTACATACAGTAGATATGCGTTCTTACATGTACATGTGTGCTCATAACTGCTTTAATATGGATAACTTCGACCACAATCTCACCTGATGGTAAGCGACCATGAGGCCGATGATGGAGCATGCTTGCCTAAAAGTAACTTATGTATGTATACCTATACCACATACTCCAGCAGAGAATTCTATTCCTAACAAACAAATATTACGTCCATTCACAAACAAGCAAACCAATACTATCCAATCCAAAAATATTAATAAAACACTATTGTTTTGTTATATTTGTACACACGTTAATATTGACAGGAAGCCATTGCTTAACGAATTCATAAACTGCCACACAGGTATGAAATAGACGCAGCGTCATCATCAATTCATCATAACACACACACAGACATATACGCACCCAACAAGCACGTCGCACGTTAAGGCTTCCGCCTCCTTGTGCGAGGCAGTAATGTTAGTGAAGGAGGAGGCCGACCGCATAGGGTTTAAGGCAACGGCGCCCTCGCCGTAGCCTTAAACCACCACCGCGCCACCGCGATTCCGCCGATATCCGGCCACCGTAGGCGCGGGCTTGCGGACGGTGAGCAATGAGTAGCTCGCTGTCCGGTTGTCTGGTTACAGGGCAGAGCGAGCCCAAATCGTGGACGGCGCGCACTGTTCCCGCACGCCTCAAGGAGTTGTAAGCAAACTGTAGGGGCCTATAGGGTCGAAACCTCCTGGATCAGACGGTGGTGCGAAAGCGTTACACCGGGGCTTTGGGACTAAGGCAAGGGAGGAACGAGGTAGGTTGTTTAGTCAGTAAGAGTCTGACACTGTTTTCCGCACCGCCCAAGAGCGGGATTCATCATTCGATGATTTTTACCTAACAAAACAAAAAAACAAAAAAAAGTTATGGTCTCGGTTTCAGCTAACTGTACTAGTGTTACAGCTTGTCACAATCCTAATTCATCTAGTAACCGGAATTTCAAAACGTGCGTTAATAATTGCTGGTTTAGCTATTACGTAGTGCTTGATATCAGTATTTATCAAAGTACGGTTTTCAAGGGAATTTAAATCAAACCCCGGTGTTGAGGGGAACTAAAATTCTGTTTGTGGGGTACTAGGTAGTGGCCTGTCTTATAAGAACCATTTAAATATTTACAGGATAGAAATTACCTTTCAATACTCAGCAATTTTTTACTAGTGAAATAAATTTCGCAATCAAGTTTTTTTATGGTGGGAAAAATCATCTCATGTCGAATCCCGCCTTCAGGCGTAGCAGGAAACAGTGTCAGACTCTTACTGACTAAACAACCTACGCCATTCCTACTTTTCCATATATACTAGGGCCAGACCTTTCTTTCAGATGCGAAATGTGAAGCTTATGTTTGATTAATGAAGAAGCGATTCAATCAAAAAGACTGATAACAAAACCTATTACATGTTTTAACTTTAGCTACACCACCCCTTTCCTTCTTCAGCCTTCAAACCAGGGTCGGACCCTCCTTTCAGAAGCTGGACTGGGGCCCCAGTAGGCTTTGGCCCCGCAATTGGGCCTCTCCATTTGCTGACAACTCCTTGAGGCGCGCGGGAGCAAAGCGCGCCGTCGACGGCTGGTATGGTCCGGTTGTCTGGTAATACAGACAACCGGACGGCGAGCTTCCCATTGTTCATCGTCCGCAAGCCCGCGCCTACGATTTCGCAATCAGATCAGAACTTTCTAATATTGTCTTTCTTAAACATTTAAGCTTCCATAGAATCTAACGCTAATGTTATTGCTTTATAGTATTAGTTTAAAAGAGAACTTTAATGATTATGCAAAACACGTTCAAGTCGACTTGGGCGATATAAATGGATAGAACGTTTAATGCTATTGAGACTGCGACGTAGGCTAAGGCTAATTAGCTTCGTGAATTATCAGGATATTGAAAAAAATGGCAGTTCTTGGTTTTCCACCGTCTACTTTGAAAGACTTAATATGAACACATTTAGACATATTTAGAATGTAAATGATGGAAATTTTCAAATTCATTCAATGGTACATAGTTTGGTCCTATAACTTAATGGTCTCATCACATTCTGCCACGTGTGGCGTGCAAATATTTGGCAAGTACATAAAGAAGAAAGAAGAAGAATGTTGATAGTAAAGTTAAAGAAGAAGAAAACCAATATCATACAAAAATACTCCGACATCACAGTTCTTTCCCTTATGACTGTAATCCAGTAAAGTGTCTTGTGAGTAACATTTATAATTATATTAATATTAACGTTTATATGTATTTCAAAACGTAAAAGGGGCATGGAGATGCAATATTGCATATTGCATCTGCATACAATCATCGCAGTACGGCTAGCTCATTACGAACCTAAGTTTGTCGAGATTGGATTGCTATGTCACATGTACGTATCTATTTGTGACATATCTTGAAACTAGTATGTCTGATTATCATAACACACAGAGTATAGATATTCCGCTATCTGGAACCCGTATATTGATAATTTCTGCTTTGTCATAGGCTCCATTAAGAGCGGCCAACCCAAGGTACATTTTCATACAACCACTCTGACGTGATTATGATGTTATTACACATCTTTCTTTAGATATTTTGGGTACACAGTTATCTTGTGGATATTGTCTAGGCTTCTATAGAAATCAAAACATAAATTTGTGTATAATTTTATCTAGTAAAGGCCTCCAAAAATCTGCTATTTTACACGTAAAATATATTCCTTATGTATATAATTTACTCATATAAAATATAAAAAGTACTTCTATAGAAGCCTTGCGTACTTAATCGAGATTAATGATGTCTTTCTTTACAAAAATTCTTATATCTTATTATATTCTTATCATAAAAACACGTATTTCCTAGAACAAGTTTTGTGAAACATATGTAAATCGTAGAATTACCGAATGCTAACAGAGTTTTCAGGTGTTACCTCTATTTTTTCGCATTACTTTTGCATCAAATATTACTTTGGATTGCGTTAAATGAAGCAACAACCATTTAAACCATGCGCGACGTTGACGATAGGCGTGTGGGGAAGGCCTATCTTAAGCTCAGTAGTTCACCCTCTTGTCAGTGTTGTTTGTAGTTATTATAAAGTAGACAACATTACAGCCAAAGTTAAGACAAGCCTTTTTAAAAGTTTTGTCGTTAAAAGTTCTATAAAATATGAGGATCAGTGTTTCAGAATTTAAAGCGGTAAATTGACTTTTCTTTCGTGAAACTGTCCTATGGAAACAAACGGTAATAAAATAACATTCTAGCATAAAATATTTGATATTTCTGGGTAGGTCCCTGGGAGCAAACCTGTCATGTTGTCCAAATATTCCGAATGTTCCTCCAGAGGGCATGAAGGAGGTTGATAATTATGTGCCTCATTAAACTTTACACAAGCTTTTCCTTTGTCGAATGACGTACTTAATTGAGTAGGCTCGGGTTAACTACTCCTAGGATGTAAAATGGTTTCATCCTCAGTCCCTTTGCAAGTAAATAAAATAAAACACTTTCCGGTAGATATCGGAAAGTGTTTTATTTCATTTACAGATGTAAAAGTCTGACTTGATAGATTACTATTGTTCGGTACGATATCCGGCCACTGTGTGACTGAGATCCGGATGATTCAATTCGTCATCATCATCATCAGCCTTTCAATGTTCCCACTGCAGGGACACAGGCCTCCTCTCTCTAGGAGAGGGAATGGGCCATAATCCACCACGCGGGCCCAGTGCGGATTGGTGGATGTCACATGTCTTCGAATTTTTGGTTCTAGGACATGCCGGTTTCCTCACGATGTTTTCCTTCACCGTTTTGAGAGCAGTGGTGATGAAATAAATTACACAAAGTAATGCGCCTGGCTGGGTTTGAACCCGCGACCTACGACTCGTAAGTCGGGGCCGTTACCACTCGGCCACCACTGCTCTCAATTTCAATTCGTGCTATAATATATTAAAAGTATTGAATCTTTGACTAAAAGGAAAAATGCTTTGTTACTAAAGGCTTTAAGATTGGATTTTTTTTTAAATAAAGTCGAAGACGACTTTTTTATTTAAAAAAAACATTTCCATTAAGATCTTTAGAATCCAGATTTTCAACGGCATTAATTTTTATTATTTTGACTCGACTACCATAATTACAGACACAATTAAAGAAAAATAATAATATTATCTTAAAAGATTTCAGACGTCAGAACTTCTGATATCTTCCTATAAATTATGACACGTAAGACCATCAATTTGACGCTTAGATTAACTTGGACAGCAGCTTAATAAAAACTTTGCAATTTACATCATAAACTATGAAAGCTTTTTGTTTTGTTGTTTGCACACTCTAAATCTCATCCTTCGATAAGTTGGACACAATAATGCCACCATAAATCGAGTCTCTTTTGTTAGACTAAGATTACTTGTAGTAGATACAAGAAGAAACATACAATATACAAAGTGATCCCAACAATTTATAGCTGAGATCCATTATTATACTCCGGATTTACGATCAAATCGAGTTACAATAAAACGTATATCTGATTTTATTTGCTAAAACATTTTACCCGAGTCTTGCTCTCATTTGATTCGAATGAAATATATTTCAACAAATATTATATTTAGTAAATGATAAAAACAGAGTAGCGTAAACATTTCATTCGGAAGCAATTTTACTTTGCTTTTTTTGTACTTATCCAATGCAATAGTTTATTCTGCTAATCAAAATCTGTTCTAGAATGATAGAGGAAACCAGTTTTGAATCATGTGTTTATTTTAAAATGTAATACGGCGGTGGCAGGCGGTCGCCTCCTTCTGCGAAGTAGTAATGCTAGCTAAGAAGCCGACAGCATAAGGCAACATCGCACACGCCCCAGGCGCCGCCGGGATTCCGACCGCTATCCGGCCACCGTAGGCGCGGGCTTGCGGACAGCAGGCAATGTGTAGCTCGCCATCTGGTCGTCGACAGCGCGCTCTGTTCCGGCGTGCCTCAAGGAGTTGTCAGCAAAACCGTAAGAACTTTACAAAAGAGCTGAAGCCTATTGGGGCCCAGGGTCTCTTTTTGAAAGGAAGGCTTGGCCCCAGTGCGAAAGGCAAAGAAAGAACAGGTTGGGATGTTTAGTCATTAAGAGTCTGACACTGTTTCCTGCTCCACCCAAGAGCGGGATTCGTCATTGGATGATTTTTGCCTACCATAAAAAAATAATAATATTGTAGCATTTGAAATTGAACAACTCTTCGAAAATGTAAGGGTGCTAGTAAACTTAAATGCCGAAACTTTATTACTTCGGTGGTCCCCAACCGATGTAGTTGGTGAAAAGTGTCGCCGAACAAAAACGAAGTGAGAGAGTGATCTAACAAATAGTGCGGGTTCTGGCCCATTTAGCGAAGATTCGAAGAAACTTTTGATAGTTTTACCACAACTTGAGAATTTATTGAACCCTCTGGTTTTTAAAACAGTGGTACCAAAATCAATTTTCTTGTGTTGACGTTGAATTTAAAATAAGTGTTCGTCAATATTTTCGTAATTGGGAAAAGGTACTTGAGACGAAAGAAGAGGTTCTCTATGCAACGATAACAATGGAATGTTTTTGTATGTCGGAGTTTTAACTTTTAGATAGCAAAGTTTTGTTTATTTATAAAAAAGTTGCTCATATTTGAGAGTAACGTTATTGCGCAGTAGGAAAAGTTCAAAAACTCCTTTTTAAACTCTTGTAAACAGCGAAAAAGGAGGATTTAAAGATCACTTTGACAGACAGATTGCTGTTCAAAGTGAAAGTACTAGATGATGACATTGACTTTGATAAAATAGAAAGTGTGACTGAAACTGATTTTGTAAATACCGACTACGTATAAATAGAAAATGATCGTAAGCAAAATATACTCCCTTGGGAAAAATATCCAAAACGTATTTTTTTTTTGGGGGCATAAAAATTATCCAGTGACAACTTCCGCCCTTGGGCGGAGAGGCAGATAGTGTCAAACTTTTAATGACTAAACAACATACCCCGTTTGTTCTTTGCCTTCTATACCAGGGCCAAGCTTTCCTTTCAGAAGTAGGTCCGTGGCTCCATTGGGCCTCGACTCTGCCTGCTGGCATGCTGGGCACTACGATTTGTTGACGATTCCTTGAATCCATCGTATTTCAGGAAATGGTCTACTCTTTTATCCAAATACGTGAAGAAGTATCAGATAGACAGACAAAGATACATTCACATTTATAATACTAAAATTATGTATTATTCACAAACAGTAGGATGTCACTGCTATTCTGTTGATAAGTTACCTTTTACGACACCCAAGGGTCACAGATAGATACGGATAGCGTAGCTCCATTGTATTCCTGAGTTATATTACGGTCTAGGTGAACAAAGGCCTATGAATTATTATCTAATGTAAGTACAATTACCCTTTACTGATTTATTTATTTGTGGCCAAGTAAGCCAAATTTTGACTAAATAATTCTGCTGAAAGTGAAATACGGTGAAAAGAATACTGCTAAAACAATTCTTTAGAATTCAGCGGTATATTTCATGGCAGTTAGAATGGTCAGCTGCGCTTGGCTTGTGGCCAATGTTTGGGGATACGTTACTACCACACTTTTCTGTGGGAAAAGGGAATTATTTATACAAATAACTTAGTTATAGGCAAGAGCTAGTTTCTGCCTGAGGCTTCGCCCGCGTGAAAGTCGGTCCCTTAGGAGTGGAGTTTCGTAAAATCTGTTCTTAGCAGACCTCTAATGACGATGTAATTATAATTATATTAATATATATACATATACCTTTATATATTTTTTCAACTAACGTATTATCTTTTGTATATATTATGCATATTTTAATCAATGTGCTTGTTTTATTTATTTGTGAAATTTTGTTTTGCTAAAGCAGTACACCGCAGACTACCTTTTTTAGTTTCAGCTCTTATACTGCATCCTAAGGTTGTCTGGTAGATATCGCTGTCGCGATAAGAAAGCCTTTGAACCCATTCGTATAAGTTTCTGTAAAATTATTACTATTTTGGTGAACAATAAAGTGTTATTCTATTCTTATAAGAAAAAAATAATATTTAAACAAATTTTTTACCTACCTACAATTTTTTTTTTGTTTTTAGTTGTTAAGTCAGTGGTATATTGCTTATATATATATATATATATATTACGTAAACATAGTTGGATAAGTGTACTATGAAACCTTATAGTTTAACACATCAAAGGCTTGGCTCACCCCTATCACACGTGTCTTTACAATTTCAAGAGTGCGTTAAAATGTCAAACCCTTTTCCTAAAGGGAAATTTTCGCATAAACCGTTTTATATTTAGCTATTTTCCTGTAATATTATTTTATATTTTGTAGATACTTTCCTTTAGTTGTTAAATCTTTTACATTGATGTGGTTTTTACTAACACCAAAATCAGCTACAAAGTCGTTCTTCCTATTAACAATTTGATTGTAGAGTCTCAATTCTGACGGTTTCTTACCTTAAGATCTCATGGAGGATTTCTCAGTAAGCCTTCTTGATTTTCCGTATGATAAGGCTTACTTTTTGATGTACTGAAAGGAACAAGATGAACAAAGTATTTAAATAAATATCTCGCGATTAGACGAAATAATAATTTTACGGCTTATATATCATTCATTTCTCTAAGTTTAAATACATAATCACTTGATGAGAAACAATGTTTTTACTTTATAATAATAGAAAGTGCCAAGAGCAAACGCTTAGAATCTAATTACTATTCAATTTGTGGGTGCATTGCAAAAAATAATCCGAACGCGCTGTCGTTGTGTATACACATCGAGCTCAAAGTTCATTTTATATCTTATTAACCGCTAAAAAAGCTGTTTTAAAGATGTCTTCTTTAAATTTAGATAGATCATTTTCGCTTTTTAAATTCAAAGTAGCTTGGACTATTATTGTATGTACTTATAAAATTAAGATCATAACAAATTGTTAAAATATTTCTTACAACTTCGTAGTATTAGTAACTTCTTAGTAATTTAAAAAGTAATTAACAAAGTATTCCAAACAAAATCTGGTCTACTTGTTGAAAATTATTAAAATAACTTAGAGCAAACTTCAAGTTTTAAGCCGTTCGCTGTACTAAGCTTAACAACGTAGATAAAGTGCTTCGGTGTGTTAAACTAGAATTACCACGTACGCCGATCTGGCGAGTCGGTCTCCATACATTTTATATGACACTAGCTGCTGCCCGCGACGTTGTCTGCCTGAAGGCTCTATAGTAGGTACCTAATGAAAATACCTCAGATGGCAGTGTCGCTATAGCATTATAAGTAAACAACTTTTAAAATAGCATTAAAATGTAAGTATTTTTTACAAGTGAAAAAAGTTATATGAGAATTTCGCTGAATTCAGCCATAAGATGTTACTGAAGGAATTGCAGAAAATAATGCAGGAATACATTCTAGGACACCAAACACACGTACAAAAATTTATAATTAAAATTACGTACAAAAATTTATAGGTATATTTTATATACCTTACAACCCTTCCCTATAAACTACGATGGTAGTTATGCTGCCAGGAGCCAAAATGTAAAAAGATTCAGGACTGGTGACGCGGGAGCAAGCGACGTACAGTTGCCCGTGTAAGAAGCAACTTGTCCTGAGGTTGTCTCCCGCTGCAAAAAGCAAACACTCACGGGGAACTGTACGCGCTTGAACTGGAACGGGAAGTTATGAGGTTTTAATTACCGCCTCGCCGACGCCGCAAACTGTAAGAATTTTTGTTTCAATGGTGTGTCTGTGGAGCGAGATGACTTTAAGGCGGGTCCCGTAACACAACTTTGAAGGAGATAGGTTCCGAAGATGCATAAATCAGGACTCCGCCCTTCAGCTTGATGGTATGCGCTGGAAGTCCACTTGCTGGCATCGAGTTCAGAAATTCCACTGCATAATGTGTGGCGTCATCTTGATCGACGACAGTCTTTATCGAGGTGTAGACCACTTCATTCTCCTCAATTTCCGAGACAATACATTCGTTTTTCTGCAGCCTGATCATTTCTGGGCGTCAAAATAGCCAGCTCACACACCCAAGAATTCGGTAACGAAAAAATTCTAATACATAAAAAAATCTGGTGCGGTATACGACTGATGTGCGCACAGCAAATGAATTCTTCTAAGTTGGATAACTCTCTACCGAGAGACTCTGGATGCACCATCTGTCCACCTCTGTGCGGCGGGCTTTGGCTTGCGATGGACTTTGGTAGAGGCCATGGTCCGGAGCGGAGAAGAGTGGCAGGTGGTCACCTCCTTCTGCGAAGCAGTAATGCTAACAAAAGAGGGGGACGACCGCATCAGGCAAAGGCGACGGCGCTCACGCCGCAGTTGCCGCTGATCCCGATTACTGGCCACCGTAGGCGCGGCCATGCCACCGGAGATCAATGGTTTCGCTGTCCGTCCATTCGGTAACCGTCCGTACCGGATCGGTGGGTTGTTTAGTCTAACACTGTCTCCCGCTCCGCCCAAGGGCGGGATTCGTCATTCTATGATTTTTTCCACTATAAAAAAAGGTAAAGCGCCTTCGCCAAGAGTTAGAAGGACATCGAAGAATTCTCGAGCACGTGTATTGCCGCCGACCCGAGCTCTAATATTAATGGTCAAGCACAGTGTACGACGCGTGACTACAACGAAGATCGTTTCAACGAAGCATTCTCGTCAGCCCTCGATCCCCGCGTCAACACGGGAAGCGTTTGGCGGAAATCGCCACTGAAAAGAACTGTGGCACCACTCATCAAATGTTCGTTCCTGCAGATGTCGGCTTTAACTGACTTCCTATTGGCCATCGTACACTCATCCCATACGATCAGAGAACAATCATTAAGCACGTGTCCCTTATCGTTGTTACGTGCCACACCACAAACTGCCGTTTGGCGCTCGCGCTCTCAAAATCAATGGGAATTTTGAACATGGCATGTGCTGACTTAACACCCGGAAGCAGTGTGGCAGCGATTCCCGAAAACGCTTCTTCTTCTTTTCGAATCGATGATAAACTCGTTAAACTGTTGGGGCCCAGTAAGTGGCTACGTTAACTGTAGCATCGCTGGCACTAATAAAATTCTCCATAGTGCAGGTGTATGGGCACATAGGGGAACCCCAGCAAGTGGCTCATGTTTTGAACAGGGGCACCGCACTCACATTAAGTATCCGACGACTGTATGACACGCCATTTCACCCAATTGTATTGTTGACACTACAGCAATGGCAATATTGCCTTGCCTCCTGACCTCTGCAAGTATGTAATGTGTGGAATATTCTGTTCCACCAGGAACATTCAAGAAAAACATTTTACTCTGGATTTGCACAACGCTTTTAAGGATGGTGTAATAAATTTGTTTTTGCTATGAAGAGACATGGCACAGCGGCAACAGACAAAGCGACATGGTCATTTTGTATGGTGGTCATTTCGCCCGAATCGTATTTTTTATGAAGAGAACAAAGCGACATAGTCATTTCGTATGGTGGTCATTTCGCCCGGATCGTAATTTGTTATGAAGCGAACAAAGCAACATGGTCATTTCGTATGGTGGTCATTTCGCCCGGATCGTAATTTGTTATGAAGAGAACAAACCGACATGGTCATTTCGTATGGTGGTCATTTCGCTCTGATCGTAATTTGTTATGAAGAGATCAAAGCGACACGGTCATTTCGTATGGTGATCATTTCGCCCGGATCGTAATTGGTCTCAGTGTTATACTCTCGATTTCCATGGTCTTGATGCGGTGATGATTGGGGAGGTGGTAATTCATATTCGATCAGTGGATTGCCGCTGAAAATGACCACATCTCAATGTGTAAGAAAAATAAAAATTCACTGCTCCTCCCCCGTAGGTGATAGCGTGATAATATGTAGCCCATTGCACGACCCGGCCTCTTAGTTATATTCATGCAAAATTTGATGTAAATCTATGCAGTATTGTTTGAGTTCAGTTCGGACATACATACAGACAAACAGATAAACAGACAAAAATTCTAAAAACTATATTTTTGGCTTCGGTATCGATTGTAGATCACGCCCCAAGTATTCTTTTTAAAAAATATTCAATGTACAGTTTTGACTCCCCTACGATTTTATTATATGTATAGATTTGTACTGCTAGAGCTACATTAGATTTACACCACTCTACGTCATTCTCAATACTGCAGCGGCTCGAGGACTCTGCTTCGAGGCGCTACAGTACCAGGATCGTAGTAGCAGCAATAAAACCCACGTTAAGTTTTAATCTACACTAATATAATAAAGAGGTAAAGTTTGTTTTTTTGTTTGTAGGGGGTAATCTCTGGAACTACTGGTCCGATTTGAAAAATTTAAGCAACAATAGAAAGCTGCTTTACTCCTGAGTGACATAGGCTATATTTTATGTACGCGGGCGAAGCTGCGGGCAAAAGCTAGTGATTTATAAAACAACATACTATTTTTCATTCAAATAATTTATATTCAAACTACGAACAGTCTGCAAACGTCTTACAAGTCAGTGCGCTAATTCGTAACGCATGTGATCTCTTTACAGTCATCACAATACTTACAAATCATGCAAGGTCCACGTGTGCGTTGGTCTAGTTTAGTTCTAGTTTTGGTGGTTTATTTTATTTTTGTATATAAATCTTAAAGTGGTTCACCGGATACATAGTCTACTTACCAAATTCTAACAGTATAGTTTTTTTTTTTTGTTAGCCTATTCTGTCCCACTCTTAAGCAAAGGCCTCCCTCCATTCCTTGAATCCATCGCGGGTCCGCGCTTCTTAAAGTTCTTAATAGTTTCGAAAAAAGTGGTAGTGACATACGGAAGGACAGACATGACGAATCTATAAGGGTTCCGGTTTTTGCCATTTGGCAATGGAACCCTAAAAATGAGCTCTAGTTAAAATATCGGAAGTGTTAGTGATGTGTATGTGTTCTCGCTCACTCAGTATTAAACTAGCATTCATTGGAAGCACACGAGTTATCATTTCTTAACCTCCTACCCGATACAAATATATCATTGGCGACGAGGACGAAATTACCCTCACTAAGAAGGAAAAAAAATGGCGAAGTCGTTTTTGGGGAATTTATCAACGTTTGATTACAAATCATGCGAGTGGTCCATTTATAAAGGACGGTTGAACCAATTTTTGAAGGTCAACGATGTGAAGGACGAAAACAAAAGTGCAGTTTTACTAACAAATCTTTCTGATGACTCATATCGATTGTTACGTAACCTGGCATATCCTGTCGAGTTGGAGGTTCTGGACTACAAGAAGCTGGTGGAATTGCTGGATACTCATTTTAAACAGAAGCAATGTTCATTTTCGGACAAGGCCAAATTTTACGGAGCGAAGAGGAGCTCAGGCGAGTCGTTGGGCGATTGGGCTGCACGACTGCGAGGATTGGCGAGCTACTGTAACTTTGGAGCGGCTTTAGACACAAACCTGACGGACCGTTTTGTCCTTGGTTTGGGAGCGGGACCCGAACGTGACAAGCTGTTTGAGCAGGATGCTTCCACGTTGGGGTTTTCGAGAGCTCTCGAAATAGCTGAGCGAGCGGAATGTGCAAGAGAGGCCAGGAACGTGATGTCCTCAGAAGTCACAGCAATAAAAGAAGAAGTCGTGTACAAAATAAGCGAACGTGAATGCAGGCGATCGAGGGACGGCAGCGGGTCACGTGGCAGGGGCGCTGGCGGGGCTCATGCGGTCTCGCGAGATGCAGGGCGCTTCTCGACGACGAAGAATGATTCTGATCAGTGCTGTGTAGTTTTCCGTTGTTCGGTATGCGGTTTAAAAGGTCACGACAGGGACAAGTGTCGCTACAAAAACTATAAGTGCCAAAAATGTGGAAAAGTGGGACATTTAAAAAAGGTGTGTAATAAAAAGAACAATGCCGGCCGTGTTCGCGTCAATAATATCGGAAGCGACAATAGTGAGACTGAAACAGATAGCAGCTGTAAGGAATGTCATAATTTCAATATAAGGTACGTAACAGATAAACCGTTGAGTTTAAATATTAAAGTGGGTGACACAAATGTGACTATGGAGTTAGATTCCGGGTCTGGAGTTTCGGTCATGTCAAAGAGAATGTACTTAGAATTGTTTTCACATAACAAGTTAATTGACTGTAAAATCAAAATGTGTTTATATAACGGACATAAAATTTCGCCGTTGGGATTCTTCCAACCTGTAGTTGAATATGAAGGCCAAAAGAAGAAAATTAAGATATATGTAGTAGACTCGAATGGCCCACCCCTACTTGGGCGCGATTTCATGTCCACCTTCGGTTTAATTTTAACAAATGTTTATAAAATAAGCCAAGATGATGATGTAAATGCATTATTGGAACAGTTTCCGGATTTATGGAAAGATGAACTTGGTTGTTTTAATAAGTTTAAAGTCCAACTGCAATTAAAGGAAAATTCAGTACCTAAATTCTTTAAGGCCCGACCAATAGCGTTTGCTTTAAAGGACAAGGTTGAAAAAGAGCTAAACAGATTAGTCAGTTTGGGTATACTAGTTCCGGTTAGTAGTTCACGTTATGCAACACCGATAGTACCTGTCCTAAAGGATAATAACACAGTTAAGATAGCTGGTGATTTTTCAGTAACTCTAAATAAGGACCTTATAATAGATAAGTACCCGTTACCTAGGATTGAAGAAGTATTTGCTAAACTTGGTGGAGGAGAACATTATTCAAAAATAGATTTAAAAAACGCATATAATCAATTTTGTCTCTCTGAAGATTCCCAGGAGTTAACTACCATTAATACGCCCAAAGGATTATTCAAATACACACGCCTAGTTTACGGTCTTGCAAATGCTCCTGCCGTGTTCCAAAAGGCAATGGAAGTCTTATTGTGTGGTATCGAAGGAGTCAGTATTTGGTTAGACGATATTTGTTTGACAGCGCCAACAAAAGCACTTCATATGACGAGGTTAGCACAGGTTCTAAGCAGATTAAATGAGGCAGGTTTGCGCCTTCAAAAGGACAAATGCGAGTTTTTTAAGGACAACGTAACATACTTAGGGTACGTTATCGATAAAAATGGATTACGAACGAACCGCGATAAAGTCAAAGCAATATTAAATGCGCCAGAACCAACAAATATCACGGAAGTAAAAAGGTTCTTAGGTGTAGTCAACTACTACAGAAACTTTATTCCAAATGCGTCGAGCATTATGAGCCCGCTCCACGAGTTGCTGCGCAGCGGCGCGCGGTGGGAGTGGGGACCGCGCCAGCGGCGCGCGGTGCGGCGCGTGTGCGCCGAGCTCGCCTCCGAGCGCGTGCTGGCGCACTTCGAGCCGAGTGCACAGCTAGTGCTAGCGGTGGACGCGGGCCCGCACGGGCTCGGGGCAGTCTTATCTCAACGGGACTGCGATGGCGGCGAACGGCCGCTAGCATATGCCTCACGGACACTGTCGGCAAGCGAACGCAATTACAGCCAGATACAAAAAGAAGCGACAGCGATAATTTTTGGTGTCAAACACTTTCATCAATACCTATACGGTAGGAGCGAACCTTTTGTTCTTAAAAGCGATCACCGTCCCTTGGTATCAATATTTAATAATAAAACAGGTATATCGATAACCACAGCTTTACGGTTGCAAAGATATGCTATTATACTATCTGCATATAACTATACAGTCCAGTATATATCTAGTGACCATAACTTAGTCGCCGATTATTTTTCCCGTGCACCTGTGTCAGATACTGCGTGCAAGGGAGATAGCGAATATGACGCGTACTTGTCATCGAATTTTTTAGACACGACCGACCCAGCTGTTTTGTTAATGGATATAAAGAAAGCTACCTGTAATGATCAGACTATACAAACGGTGATTAGGTATACAAGTGTTGGTTGGCCGCGCAAAATTGTTTGCGAGTCTATTCGTCCTTTCTTTTTATGTCGTACGGATTTGCAATTTGAAAACGGTATTTTAATGCGGGGTCATAAAGTGGTAATTCCGATGACACTTCGAGAAAGAATGTTGCGTGAACTGCATAGCACACATTTAGGCATCGTCAAAATGAAATGCAATGCGCGTGGTAGGATGTGGTGGCCCGGTATAGACGAAGATATTGAGCGGTGGATCGGCGCATGCGATGTCTGCGCGAGCGTCCGGCCCGCGCCGCCACGAGCTGCGCCCGCGCCGTGGCCGAGTCCAGCGGCACCGTGGGAACGCATCCACATCGACTATTTATCTATACGTCAACACACATACCTTGTAGTCATTGACGCGTACTCCAAATGGTTAGAATGTATTTATATGCGGAACGATACCACCACCCAATCTTTAATAAGGAAATTAAAGCAAATCTTTTCCATGTTTGGTTTACCCCGTACTTTAGTCTCGGATAACGACGCTAAGATAAATTCAAAAGAATTTAATATTTTCTGTTCCAATAATGGCATTAAGTACATGACATCTCCAATTTACCATCCATGTAGCAATGGTCAAGCTGAAAATTCAGTGAGGACATGTAAAAAAATGCTAAAAATAATATTAAATGAAAATACTGCACAACATGTATTACACGAAAAATTAATGGGATATTTATTCGAATATAGGAATACAGAACACTGTACTACAGGACACTCGCCCGCAAAATTAATGTTTGGTAGGAATTTGAGATCGCGTCTCGATTTAATACTTGCAAAAGAAAATGAACCACAGAAAACATTGTTAGAGGAGAGTGAGTTGCAGAAATGTAGAACTTTCGTAGCAGGGGATAGGTTATGGGTCCGGTGGTACAGTGGTCGAAAAGAAACTTGGAAATTAGGATTAATAAATAAGGTGATAGGGAAAAGAATGTATGAAGTGTTAGTTGATGATCAAAGTTTATCTTGTGTTAGACATCTTGATCAACTATTACATTGTAAAGATAAGAAAGGTAATTGTAGTATTACAAGATCAACTGATAGTGTTGAATCTGTACCTTCGCGGGTTCCACCTGTTCCCAGTCCACCGACTTCACCAATTCCGTCTGGTTTACCAACAACGCCCGAAACAATTAACGGATCAAATTTAGTCAGCACGGCAATGGGTGTAGTATCAGAGGAACCGGTGGAAGTGGAAACTGTTACAGCACCGATAGCTACAACCAGCTTTGAAGCTGATAGCAATGTAACTGATGCTGAGGCCCGAGAAAGTGCACGCCAGTCTTTAAGTAATACGCCCGACGGCCAGGCTATCCAAGCCTCGGCAGTCGCACAGGATTCAGCTACTATGCAAGTGTCACGTGCACGTTCTCAGCGCGCCAGGAAAAATGTAGATTATTCGGTATATTATAAGTAGGTTAAAATAAGTTAGTAATAAGTTAATATAAGATGAAACTAATTTAATATTAAGTATTTTGTTAACAGGTTTCAAAATTAGTGTGGAGGAGTGATGTGTATGTGTTCTCGCTCACTCAGTATTAAACTAGCATTCATTGGAAGCACACGAGTTATCATTTCTTAACCTCCTACCCGATACAAATATATCAGTTAGGCTACCTGCCAGTTTTCAAATGAGGTTGTAAAGGCCTCACGAAATCTTTTAACATAAGTTGAGACATTTATATTTTGTAGCTTAAGAATAAGTGCACGTTCATGCTGAAGTTACTTGCCAAAAAATGCATACACAGAACATTCGGTAAAGCATTTCTGAAATGGTTCTAAGTGAATCACGTGTGATCGTATATTTTACCCAGATACCGATGCTTTTAAAGAAATCTCACTTGTTAAATTCGATTCTATTATCATAATTGTTTTCAGTTAATTGTAAAATTCTATTCAAGGTTTTTTTTTTATGATGGGAGAAATCATCGAATTACGAATCCCGCCCTTGGGCAGAACGGGGGACAGTGTCAGACTTCTACTGACTAAACGACCTACCGTTCCTTTCTGCCTTAGTTTCAGGGCTCCGGTGTTTCGCTTTCGCATCAAACCTTGGCCCCAGAAGGCTTCGACCCTGCCGGGCACCTACAGTTGCTGACAACTTCCTGAGGCGCACGGGAACAGTGCGCGCCGTCGGAAATTCTATTCAAGGTGCTTTTGAATTTTTAAAAGATTTATGCTGAAGCTTATGTTTTTTTTTATGGTAGGTAAAAATCATCCAATGACAAATCCCGCCCTTGAGCGGAGCGGGAAACAGTGTCAGACTTATTGACTAAGTCAGAACCTTCCTTTCAGACGCAACCCTTAATGTTAAATGCGAAGCTTATGTTTGATATAAAGAAGCGATTTAGTCAAAAAGTATTCTTTTTATAACGAAACTCATTTCTTAATTTATTTGACAATACCTATTACATGTTTTAACTTTAGCTATATCTAACGACCCAGGTTACTTGTATCCTTTGTTGATTGTATATATACCCAAATATTGTCTTACTACACAATTGAGTATTCAAGCGTGCAATTCTATAAACCACACACGCATTCCGAAAATGCCATGTGTGCAATACTAATTGTCTAGATATGTATGTAGATACAATTCAGAAACTACTATCGCTAGTGTTGAAATCTACACTAATATAATAAAGAGTTTGTTTTTTTGTTTGTAGGAGGTAATCTCTGGAACTACTGGTCCGATTGGAAAAATTTAAGCAACAATAGAAAGCTGCTTTACTCCTGAGTGACATAGGCTATATTTTATGTACGCGGGCGAAGCCGCGGGAAAAAGCTAGTGTTCTATAAACATACATGAAGTTGAATTCAAGATAAACCGCAATGTCTATTCTTTGAGTTAAAAATCAAGACTCATCATCAGCCTTTTCAATGTTCCCATTGCTGGGACACAGGCCTCCTCTCTAGGAGAAAGAGAATGGGCTATAATCCACCACGCGGGCCCAGTGCGAATTGGCGGATGAAAAATATGATAAAATATGGAAAACACTGAACAAGCAACTTTTTAATAATAACTAGATTAGTTAAAGTCAAACTATCAAGAAACATATTTCATGGCTTTCTTTGCAAGAGCTGATAAATATAAATGACTAGCTTTTGCCAGCTGCTTCGCCCGCATACATAAAATATAGCCTATGTCACTCAGGAGTAAAGCAGCTTTCTATTGTTGCTAAAATTTTTTCAATCGGACCAAACAAAAAAATAAAAAACAAACTTTCCCTCTTTATTATATTAGTGTAGATTAGAATGAATGAAGAAGAATAAAGGTAGAACTACATTGGACATATTTGGGCCACGTACGCGTTTATATGGTAACTGGACATTTAGAGCTACTTTAGAACACCGACACTACGTACAAATCAGCCCCCCTAGCCAAGTTACAATAGTTTCGTGACGAGTCTCTAGGTACAATCGAAACACCTCAGCTAAGTATATAATTATATCTCAAAACTGCAGAATGTAGCGATGATCATTGTAGAAACGATTACTTTTCATACTGCCATTTTTAACTTGGCAACTAAAAATTAGTTGCCAAGTTAAAAATGGCAGTATGAAAATAAAGAAATTCCCATACATTTAACTAGCTGTTTACTAGCGAGCAGTGGTGGCCGAGTGGTAACGGCCCCGACTTGCGTGTCGCGGGTTCAAACCCAGCCAGGCGCATTACTTTGTGCAATTTATTTCATCACCACTGCTCTCAAAACGGTGAAGGAAAACATGGAAGGAAACCGACATGTCCTAGAATCAAAAATTCGAAGACATGTGACATTCACCAACCCGCACTGGGCCCGCGTGGTGGATTACGGCCCATTCCCTCTCTTAGAGAGGAGGCCTGTGTCCCTGCAGTGGGAACATTAAAAAGGCTGATGATGATAGCGTTAATGATTGTAGATTATCCACTTAGCTATATGGGGGCTGGCGTGGCCCATGTATGCATCGTTCTAATGTAGTTCCCGCTTTAATAAAATCTTTATTCTCATCGTGGTTCCAATGCGTCACAATGAGAAAAAATAAAAGATTATGCAAGTCTTTTCTATTCAGTGAAAGCTATCGGTTTATTGAAACTTCTTTTGTTCGATTCCAACTATGGATTCAATTGAAACTGATGCTGCAGCACGTCACATTCAAAGAAAAACTCTTATTTTATATAAAAATATTAATTGTTTATAAATGGTTTTTCAAACGTTCTGTGTATTTTATGTTTTATGTCAATCTCTGTAACCAATTGATCCAGCTTTTTCTCAACTACTTTTTTTGGGTTCATTATTAGCAAAGGCTTAACAAGATACATCTGAATATCAGTATTTACATGAAGTGAGTGTTTATTTGATGTCTGTAATCCAAGAACTGGGTAATTCACTGAACTCTACTCGTTAACACAGGACAGGCTGTTTCGTATGTTTGACAACATTTTTTTTGTACCTACTTGAAGCGCCACTCGCGAGCGTCCAGAGAACAAATTTTTACTAATATTGTATGCGTTGCAGCATTAGCGATTTTAGTACCGTAGACACTCGCTACAGTCACCGTAACCGACAGCGCCAATATGGCGAATATCAACGGGGATAAAAGCACTTTGACAGTAGCTAGTCCAGTGTTGATAAATAATAGCAGCTTTGACAGCTCGGCTGGTGCAGTGGTTGAGCGATTGACTGCTGCGCTGAGGGTCGCGGGTTCGATTCCCGCACGGAACAAATATTTGTATGGCCTACTCTACTCCCTACTGTTCCTGATCTGGGTATCTTGTGTATGTGACTTTACATGTTTGTGAACGCTCCCACAGTAGTAATTTCTAGTGTGGGGCAACGATTTAAAAAAAAATAGAGGTCAGTGGTGGGGTAATTTGACAACTTTTGGCAAACCTGTCAAAGCCTCAAGTTGTAGCTCATGTGTTAATTCAATGCATGACTACTCTCTCTCTATCTGCGATGTAATTATGAAGGTATATTTGTTTATTATAAGAGAAGTTCTTACAAGCAAATATAGGTACCGATACAGACATAAAAGTTAAACAATCGTGTTTGTAAAATTCATGTTAACATTCCCGTTGAATACGTTCTAACATACCATTCGGTGAGTAATAATGCGGCTTTCCAAACGTACAGGTGATTTACAACCCCGTCGCAATTGCAAAGCCATTACACATGTTCGAAATGGAGCTCTGCAAATTGAAACACAAGTTATACTCACTTACTTTCGTTCCTGAAACGGTATCTAACTTACACCCGTATTCAAAAACAAGTAAAATTAATCATTTAAGTAAAAGTATCTACTTATGTAACAATTAGTATTTTATAGTTAAAAAAAATATAAAGTTTTAACCTTTCGAATAACTTAATTAGAGACATAATAGAAAAACAATAGATGTGCGAACGTCGGCATTTGCTACAGGCTCACTGGCTTGCGGACGGCGAGCAACCGGGGTCCCGAAACTAAGGCAGGAAGCAACGGAGGGTCTTCTAGTCAGTAAAAGACTGACACTGTCTCCTGCTAAGCCCAAGGGCGGGATTCGTCATTCAATGATTTTTCCCACCAAAAGAAGAGGCTCAAAAGTTTAATGAAGATTTCTAACTTCACTTAATAAGAAATTATTTAGTAACGACAAATTACTTCTTTTTAAATAGGGGTCAGATAGCAATCTGACACTATCGATTTGATTGACAACCTTTTTGAATAATTTAATTGTATTTAATAAACTAAGTAGCAGTTTCCTTAGGAAACTTTTGCACTGAATTTGTGAAGTAAAATGTATCTCAGCTTCAACTGTGAATAACTGAAAGTGTTTTGTAAAGACTAAGGGTTGTTCGTGCAGTTTCAGACTGGTTTAAAAGCACTTTTCCTGTATTCACTTGGCGTGACTACACGAGCTAGTAAGTCTATTATATTCAAACTTTTGTATTTTACTCAACACTTGCATCATGCCACGAATATTTTGTATGTAGAAATGCACTTTTGATCTTCCGTTCGTTCGGAAGAATTACAATAGACTAAAGGTACCGTAGGGACTCTGCAAAAGGGTTGAAGCCTACTGGGGCCCAGTGTCTCTCTCTGAAAGGCAAAGAAGGAACGGAGTGGGGTGTTTAGTCAGTAATAGTCTGACACTGTTCCCATTCCACCCAAGAGCGGGATTCGTCATTGCATGATTTTTGCCCACCATAAAAAAAAAAGAATAGACTAAAGGTTTTTCATGCTGTTATGAAATGAAAAATAATTAATACTAGCTGACCCGACAAACTTCGTACCGCCTAATACCAATTAGTGTCAATCTAAACTGTCTAGCTAAACTATCAACAGACAATGATATCTACTGGCATTACCAGAGTCAGCTTAATATATATAAAAAAAAATTTTTCGTTGATTTAACAAATTTTCTCACCGTTTACACCTTCATTTATTTACATATGTAACAATTTATGTACACACAATGGAAAAGAAGACAAGAAGAAGTATACAGAAAACTAGGTACAGAGGTGATGCTTATTTCTAAACCTTTTTTTTACCTTTCCTGAAGTATCAAAAATATTTCAAAACAAAGTAGAGTTTTATTAAATTTGTTGGGTGAAATTATACAAGAATTTTTCAATCTTAAAGTCTGAGAATGAACTGTGCTCAAACAGAATAAAATATTTCAATCCACTGTAATGTAAATTCAAAAACGCTTCATGTCGCTAAAGAGTATAAAAAGATTTTTCTATGTAAACTTAATAAGAAGATTTAAATATTTATTGCATACTTTATAAAACGTGATTCAATTACTGAATGATTAACTAGAAAATCTACTTCATAAAACTTGAATGGGAAAGTGTAAGTGGATTTTCCTTTTAACTTTTTTGGTAGAAGAAGTATTCGTAGGTATCTGCTATAATTTATGGATATGTAAATATAGCTGCAGACGTTTTCATCATCATTATCATTATTTCGGCCGAAAGACGTCCTCCGTTGGACATAGGGGCATTTCTCTTGGAATGACATAATTATGGACATTAAGACGACGAATTTTTAAAAAAGTATCTCATTTTTTAGGTGCTTCATGTATGTTTAAGACACCGTAAAAAAGTACTTTCTGTTATTATTGTTAGTCTCGCGCTTGAATACGATCTTGTTAAAGCGATTAGGAAAATATTCTTCTAGAAGTATAGATTACATCTAGGAAAATATGCTTGCTTCACTCAATGCTTCACTCTAGCTTGCCTAGTTGATTGGTTGTAACTGTCAGGGAACGTGCACCGGCAGGGAATTCCTCTTCTTAGCTGTACGCATAATAAATATGTTGACAAATTTGTGCGTATAAATGGGATGGAATGTCTGCCATGTACTGGTAGCGCTGTAAGTCTTGACCGATGATGGGACGGACTTGACGGTTTACTTCATAGAACGGTAACCTATTTGGCGAAGTAAGTTTTTTTGTTAAGCTCTCCTAACCTTTTATAACATACTAGCTTCTGCCCGCGACTTCGTCCGCGGAAAATTTGAGAGACAAAAGTTATGATAGCTCGGTTAATATCCATGTTATATAAATAATTTATAGCCTATGTCACTCAAGAGTAAAGCAGCTTTCTATTATAGCTTCAATTTTTTCAATCAAACCATTCGTTCCAGAGATTACCTCCTACAAACAAAAAAACAAAAAAATAAAAAAACAAACTTTACCTCTTTATTATATTAGTGTAGAAGACATCTCACTGCTCACGGCACTTTGCTCCGTCGATCGCACTTTAGAAAACAGGAACACGTACCTACGCCGGTTTTGTATTTAGAAACATTAAGAAATGTTGCTTCGAACAATTGCACTTGAAATTAGCGAGCACTCTGACACAGGTAACAAATGGGATTGGACTTAAGCTGGATTTCTGTTAATGCTCCAAGATCTCAACTAAGAGCTGAGAACACTCGGCAAGCCGTAGGTTTAATACCGACTTACGTACTTACGTAGTACTTGATCTTTTCTGTATTTTTTTTATTTTAATTTTATTTACTTACAAATAACTAAACAAATATATATTAAAACTTAACAGATTTATACAAATTAAAATTAATAATATCATCATCATCAACATCATCAATCAGCCGAAAGAAGTCCACTGCTGAACATAGGCCTCTCCCAAACGTCGCCACAACGACCGGTCCCGAGCGTCTCGCATCCATCGAATTCCAGCAACCCTGATCAGGTCGTCGGTCCACCATGTGGGAGGCCTTCCGACGCTACGGCTTCCAGCGCAGCATTGGAAGGCCTCCCACAAATTAATAATATGTCGAAATAGAACTTATTATATATGGATATCAATGGGCAAAATGCCCTGAGCGCTGGCAGCATTACTATGTTGGATGGCAATGCTAATTCGTTAACTGAAGAAAAGCTCACCCCTCTGGTCATTGTAATATTGATTCTACTCTGGATTTTGACAGAACTTTCCTTAACAAAACTTTGAGTTAGACCTTCAAAACTAATGTTTGATCCTTTTGACGTGACATGGGTGTATTTGACATGGCTGTTGGATCTTTAGACCCAAAGACTTTGAAACTCCATTTTCACACAAATATTTTATGAAAATGAAACGGAGCGAAACATTAATAGTTAAATTTTATGTGTTCATAGCGTTAGCAATAACTGTCAACTAAGCTGAATTTATATTACCGTGTGCAAACAGTTTTCCTGGAGTGTCAAAACTAATTTGTTTTGATTTATACTTGTGAACATTATTTAGTGGATTTGAAAGTTTTCTGTTCAAATATTAATGTGTGTTGATTGTCCCTATAATAAAAGTTTCAATTACTATTTTGGCAAATGTTTCATTTCTACTAATGATCTGAGAGCCTTTTTTAAGGGATTTTAAATGGAAATTAAAGGTTTTAATTTGGAACGTCAAAAATGTTTGTAAATTAATACTAACAAAAAAGAATAAAATCGATCTATCCTTATTATACTAGTCGAATCATCATGGTGGTCGACTTTGAATAACAGTAGGTAATCTATTTTCAGGTCTCAATCGAGGTGGCGGGCTGCACATAACAACAACAATGGGGTCAACTTATTTGCCACGTCATCATAATCATTTAACCCGAAAATTGTCCACTGCTAGACATAGGCCTCCCTCAAGCGCCGCTACAAAACCCGTTCCTGTGCGTCTTGCATCTATATATATATGATCAGGTCATCGGTCCACCTTGTGGGAGGCCTGCCAACGCTGCGCCGCGTACCAAGCGTACTATTATATAGTACCGTACTATATAATTATCCAAGTAAAGTATTTGAAATTGAGTATTTTTAAAATGCACATTAGCTTGAAAACCTGTCAAAATATAGCATTCAAATACAGACATGCATTGAAGTGAGATACTTTTTACTCAAAATAATTTATTCAGAAACGAGCCCTTATCCCTACTTAGTACTACAACTCGTTAAGTGCCTGCGCTAGCTTAATAAATCAAAGCTTTAAAAGCTGAAAGATATCCATTTTTTATGTAAGTAATTTTGAGATCTTATAATAAAGAGGATTAGTTCAATTAGTTAAGTTAAAATGGTCCTTGACTAAGTTGCAGGAAAACATTACGACTTTTCACTTTCAATTAGAGAAAGATATAATTACATATCAGCAGACGAGCTTGCAAAGTTTAATTATGTAAATTAATTATACCACGATTTGTTTTATTTTCATCTTTTGTGCTTACAAGGAATTCTGCTAATTAAACAATTTTCTTTTTACTAGCTTTCGCACGCTTTTATTTTTAACCAACTTCAAAAGGAGTTCTATGTTCGGCTGTATGTATTTTTCTTTTATGTTTTGAAGCGCGAACTTTCCTTTTTTTTTGTTTTGGTGGGTAAAAATCATCCAATGACAATTCCCAGAGCGGGAAATAGTATCAGACCCTGACTACACTATACTCAATAAAAAAAAAAACATATCAAAAACGAAACATTATAATTTTTATTCAATACAATCAGAAAAATTAAATATCTGCAAGAAAATTTTCGGATCATTACTCCTAAAAATCTAGCTTCTTTTCGTACATATTTCACGTTCCGACTCGTTTGTTGACGTTGACTAATTACATTTAGTTCTTTTGAACTTAAGCCATTTATTGAACGTATTTACAAATTCATAGTTTACTTGTCGCTGATATCCTGTAGTAATAAATCTGTTTTTTCTTTCGTGTTTTAACTTTCGTTACCTAGCTACATCTAAAGACCTTGTCTTGTCCTTTCTCCCAACTAGCTGTTTTTTAAGTTGGAAATCATGCGACAACTTCTACCCAATAAGACGGAGCGGGAGCAGTTGTTGGATGATTTCCCAGCTAAAAAAACATAATTATATCAAACCTCTCCACATATAATATTTTTTTAATTTCAAAATCAACTGCATATAGTTGCACAATATAAAAAAAAACTATTACCAAAATTGTTTCTTTTGTCAATTTATTTACCGCAGACATTGTGGTCCGCGCCATTTTCTACATACACAATATTTGTTTATCCAGTTTTTGTTTTTGAATTGGCATTCGTCATGCCTTCATCTTGACTTTATTGGCTTAAAACTTAAAAGCTAAGCTTAAAAACTACGCTAGTCCACCTTAGACTTTTTTTGCTTAGTTACTATGTTACTACAAAAAAAAAAAAACAAATTACTATCAGGTTCTACATATTGTAAAATGAACCGAAATCCATGTTTATTACACGTTAGACTCAGTACATCATGCATACAATATTAGTTTGCATCATGTATATTTTATACATAACATAATAAAATGTGCAAAACAGTGTTCGTAAACAATCCTTATCGCGTCAGAACGTAAACGTCGAAGCGTGTTTTTGCCACAAAGTTGTTTCCCACGTTAGCATTTTGCTTATATTTTTGCAAAACTAAGCAGAAACTCAGTTTTCCCGTGAAATCAGATTTAATACTACTTGTGAAGCTCAGCTTATTTCAAAATTTCCGACCTTTATTTAGAATTAATACAGTATAAATCCTCTTTATTAAAATAACCAGGATAAAATTGTTATTTGAAGACTAAACATTTTGAATAAACTAAGTAGTTGTAGACAAATATATGAACTTATGTATTATATTACAAAATGATGTGAAATTTTTCAGATACCTATTTGCTGCAATTAAGTCATTGTGAGAGGTCAAAGTGTATATTTTTGGATCATGTAGGTCTACATTTTGGTACTATCCATGTATAAAACAGTCCTTCACTACGCGTGTTTGAATGAGGAAGTTAAACACATACAGTTGTGAAAAAATGAAAGACGCATTTTGTCTAACGGCTTGTCCGTTGTATCGTACCTACTACTAACACAGCTTTTTTATGGTAGGTAAAAATCATACAATGACGAACCCGCCCTTGGGCGTAGCGGGAAACAGTGTCAGACTCTTAACACTGTTTCTAGGAACGGGTAGATTGTTACATACCCCGTTCCTTCCTTGCCCTAGTCCCAGAGCCCAGGTGTAAGGCCTTCGCATCAACACTTGGCCCCGGGAGGCTTCGACCCTGTAGGGCCCCTACAGTTGGCTGACAAATCCTTGCTATTACTACATCGGATCCTTAATTATTAATTTATTCTTTCTTTCAGTTTTTTCATTTAAAGCTACATTTAAGATCTTTCTCAAATGGATAAAAATGGATCGTTTATTTTTAACTTGTTTAATTACTGTAACAGAGAAAAATGTGTGTCAGTGAATTTAACGGCCATGCAAAGCTGAGAAGATCGCTAGTACTCTTTTTAGTGACTACAATAGTGACTAACGGCACCAAGGTTTTCAGGTAAACCATATGAGTAAGTATTTTGCATATAAAATAGAAAATTTCAACGTGGTAAACGAAAGTTCTTGTTCAATTTTGTCATGAACAATATTTATTTATTCTATAACCTTTGTTCGTGGCTTGTTCTCAGCGCGCGCTGACTTAATAAATGTTTTGAAACAAACTCTTTTAAAAAGAACAAACTTTTTCAGTTAAAACTGTGGACGCTTTAATCTAGGTTTACTACTGAGTGTTAAAAAGTAAGCTTTCGAGTTTAATTCGCCTTTTGGGTCAACTGGAACCATGAACCTTGGACAACTGAGATATTAATTCGTTCAAGGGTGTTCAACAATACAAACTTTTGTTTTGTATACTTGTTTAATGTCTTTCTTTATGTATTGAGGTTTAGTAACAAAAAGAAAATGAGGTTTGGTCTAGTATACTTAGTTATTTCATTTTACAATTACTAAGGTTAATTAAAAAGTATTTGATTGTTAGATAGGATAATACAAATTATATTAATTTGTTTCAGTGTATGGTAAGTGACATCTATGTCGCCGAATAGGAACTATCCTGAATCGTGAGTTCTTCGAGCGATTAGAACAATTTTAGTATACAACGGACCGAAATGAACTATCAGATAACTGCCTTGACCAAACTCATCAGGCCTCTTTATATGTTTTTTATGTGAACGTTATGGAGTAGTACGAAGGGAAAAAAATCACAATGGTACTTAGCGAACAATAATACAATTTTATTTAGATATTCTTAAGTAGTATCTAAATAAACATTTATTATTGTTTTATAGTCTCGCTTAAACCCGAAAACGCCATTACCTAAGCGAAGCGGAGCCACGGGCTGCAGCTAGTAATATATAAAAAGAAGTCAAATGCAAAAAGCCAAGGGTATGAAAATTCCTGAACTTGCAGTTTCTAAAGTTTTTGGTAGAAATTACGTTGCAATATGACAACGTTATGATTTACTAGTGCCTTAGGGGTTCTTTTTGGAGACTGAGTTGGTAAAGGGGCTTAATTTTTAGCATCAATCTCCAGCTCTATCGAAAAATTATGCTTTATTTGATTCCCTACCGAGTCAAGTTGCAATAAATGTTTCCGTTCTTAATGTTTAGTCAACTCTCCGTAAATTGGGAGCGAGCGCGGTTGCACATAAAATTGCTCTATCCGGGTTCCCCCACGCAGGACCAATCGTGGGCAACGCGCCCCGCGTGTGCCGCTACGTAATAATACATTGGTTCTTCGTCGATATGACTACATGCACACTGCTAAAGTTTACTAGAGACGCTGTGCAGGTACTCTGGTTTCCGCTACGGAGACCGCCACAAACTACACACGCGCGACGACCCTAGGCTCCCGTTTTACGCAGCGCTGGCCCTTGCACTCCCTCGAGTATCCAAAGAGTGACAATCCTCATTCACCAAAGCCAAAATCAAATTATTTTTATTTCACAAATAGGCCTATATGGGCACTTGCAAAACGTCAGAAGCTAGTGCACGGTTACAAATTGGTCGTTTCCTATGGAGAGGAACCGGTAAGAAACGCCATGGTTACTCTTTTAAAAAATTGACCGGGTACTTTCATGTGACATGGTCTAACCACTCTGCACTAGCTTCTGACTCGTTATAAGTGGCCATGTAGGTAAAAACTATTTTGATATTGATTGATTTTGACTCTCAGGTGATGTGACTATCTGATCATCTTCGTGAGGTAAACTTAGTCTAAAGTTGCCCTATTCAGAGAGGTTTGGAGGCCTTCCATTTCTCCCTTTTGTTTTTTATCAGCCAGATTAGATATACATCTATTGTAATAAAGACTAATAAAAAAAATGTTGACCCTGGTCTTTTCTTTTTATTCTTAACTTTTTAAATTAAACTACGGAAACCTGCCTGTTATCATTCGAACAACAGAGCGATATACATCTGAGTTTTCCTTTTTGGTCATTGTTTCAAAATAACAAAAACTTTAATAATACCTAAAGGGTAGTTACGTGTGCTGGTTTCACAAAAAATTTTTCTTTAGCTGTGTAAGCTAATGCAGGTACAGTCCAGCTTAATTAAACTAATAGAGTTCTACATGTCTAACTTACGACGCGAGGAACTGAAAGGACGTTTTCATTTATTTTCATTCATCATAGTTCCACCATAATTAAGATGAGTGTACACTAGATAGTTATGTTGAGAGTTATGCATGTATTTACCAGTGACATTTCATTTAGTGTTCACTCATCTTTATATTGTCGAGTTTTCATGTCGCGTTATGCATTTATTTTATTTTATTCAGAAAACTTACAGCTAATTGATACAATATTTTTCATTATTATAACTAAGTTTATGGCCAATTACAATTTTTCACTCATAGTATTGTATAAATGAATAAGTTTAAATACTCGGTACATTAGGCAATATTTATTTATGTGTATCTATGTTTACTCGATGAAATGTATTACTAAATCACTCGTTTAACAGTGACTAAACCTAAATACATTTTCATACAAGCGCTTTTACGTGATTATAACGTTATTACACATTTTTCTCAAAATATTTTGGAAACAAGTAATTTGTGTAAACTGATCCAGTAAACAGTAGTGGTGGCCGAGTGGTAACGGCCCCGACTTACGAGTCGTAGGTCGCGGGTTCAAACCCAGCCAGGCGCATTGTAATTTATTTCATCACCACTGCTCTCAAAACGGTGAAGGAAAACATCGTGAGGAAACCGGCATGTCCTAGAACCAAAAATTCGAAGACATGTGACATCCACCAATCCGCACTGGGCCCGCGTGTGGATTATGGCCCATTCCCTCTCCTAGTGAGAGGAGGCCTGTGTTCCTGCAGTGGGAACATTAAAAGGCTGATGATGATGATGATGATGATCCAGTAAAGACTTCTGAAAAATTGCTATATTAAGTGAACATTGGCTCTTCATAATGTATTCATACAATAAAAGTAGCCTTGTACATTTAACCGAGATTTCAGACAGATGAGTCTCAAAGACTTTTAAGTTTTAAATTAAAACGTATTTCCTGGAACCACTTTTGCGAAATATTCCACTTGCAATTAAAAAATACGAACTGAGTTTTCAAGCGTTATTTTATTCTTCGTGTTGCCCTTTAATTAAACATTGTAATGATTTACTTCATAATAATATCAAAACTAAACTCATGTTATAGATAGAGGAGTGGGGAACTCAATTAGGTATAACAAAGCGAGCATTTTGCTTTTTTTTAACGTTTATTAAACGAAAACATCGATACAATCACATTTATAGGTATACAGACAAGCACAAACCATCGCGGACTATATTCAGTTCATGAAATGAAGACACATTATACAAAACTTCAAATTCAGAATTCGGGAATAGATGTTTTGATACAAGTACACTTAAGTATTCCCGAGACGCCGCCGAGATTCTGATTCCGGCCACCGTAGGCGCGGGCTTGTGGATGGCGAGCAATGGGTAGCTCGCCGTCCAATCGTCTGGTAACCGTCCAGACCAAACCCAATCGTCGACGGCCCGCACTATTCCCGCGCGCCTCAAAGAGTTGTCAGCAAACCGTAGGGACCCTGCAGATGGGTCGAAGCCAACTGGGGCCAAGGGTTCGCATCTGAAAGGAAGGCTCTGACCCTGGTATATATGGCAACGTAGGAATGGGGTAGATTGTTTGGTCAGTAAGAGTCTGACACTATTTCCTGCTCCTACCATAAAAAAATACACCTAAGTATGTATTTCTCTAACAATATATTCATGTGTTACATATATAAGCTTCAGTAAGCCTCCGAAGACTATGTCACACGTAGGTGCCTCAACGACAAGATAGAATTTATAAAACCGTATGCAAATATCCGTGCAATATGCATGTTCCCAAATAACACCATACATACAGAATGCAGGACAGTACTTCTTGTATTATCTTGGGAGCCTTGCTTGTTTGTTTACTAAGATTGTGTGAGGAAAATTGCCAAGTCGACTGCGACTATTTATTGTATATCCCACACGTCGCTTAGTGCAAATAAGGTCACATCGTAAGTGTTATTGGATCGGAGATCAGCAGCGCTATTCTGTTAGGTCACAAGAAAGTAAACTTACTTTCGATCTGCAGCAGGTTGGCAAGTATTCAACACTTTGGAATCCGTTTAAATCTGAATAAGATAACTCATGTTAGATAAATTATATCTACAAAATAATACTTTTGAATCCTACATGCCTAGGCAACTCCATTCTCATACTCATCTAGGCTTATTGAATCACAAATTAACATAATTTCAGCCGAAAATTTTTGACTGTTAGACAAAGCCTTCCCCGTTCCTGTGCGTCTTGTATCCATCGGATTTGGATGACCCTCACTAGGTCATTTATCTATCTAATCCACAAACCGTAAATCATTTTGTTTGATTGCTTGATTGACCTTGTGGAAGGCTTTCCAACGCGGCGTCTTCCGCTACGTAGTCGACACTCCAGAACTCATATCATAATCAACCATCTGTTCTATTAGCAATTTGCCTCACTCATTGCCACTAAATTTGCAATTCTTCGGGCTATGTTCTGTACACAATAACAATCCCTTTTCTTTTGATAATTTCAATATTTTTTCTTTCCTTTTTTTGGCAGGACATAATGGAACTATAATTTAGTAAGTTTTAACATCTGTATGTAACCTTTGCCCACACTAAAGACATTCTGATTCTGATTCTGAATTTATCGAGAAAGGGGATAACTCTATTATACCCAGACTCATTCTTAATAAAAACCTGAATAAAAACGTTCGTAAGAACAAATGTTTTACGCAATTACGAGGCAGGGCCAGTGTGGTTTGAACCTATATAAATATGAGCAGTGTCCATGCGGGCTCAGCTGCGCGACCCCAGTACAACTTTCGGCCTAACACCATTTACAAGCTACTCGTTACAAAAGCTCTGAACTTTACATAGCCACGCTTTTGTTCTCACTATATTTGTTGACGTACTACCGACCAAAATCATTAGAGCATGTGGGCACTTTAATAAATCACCTAGACTTTTTATTTATAGATAGTGAATGCTTTTTATTGAGTTATGTATGTTTTATAAAAGGATAAAAACTGAACTAACCAAGATATAGTAGGCATCTTTCTACTAAGAGCAGAAAACCGGCAGAATGCCAAGTCTACGTTCCGTGGAAAAAGATTATTAAAAGGCAATTAGCACGGTCATTAAGCTTTACATATAGCTATCAATTTCCACGTTATAATGTGTCGGTATTAATAGCATAGCATCTTATAATGTTTGTTTTATAATGTTTCCACTGCTGGGACTCAGGCCTCCTGTCTAGGAGACGGAAAGGGCCGCAGGTTGTCCACCACGTGGGCCTCGTACAGATTGATGGATGTCACAAGTCGTGGAATTTTTGGTTCTAGGACATGCCGGTTTTCTCACGATGTTTTCCTTCACCGTTTTGAGAGTAGTGGTGATGAAATAAATTACACTAAATAATCTAAAAGAAAGCGATAGTTACGTAAACCTATTTTGAACCTCAACATTTTCTACCCAAGCTTTAAGTTATACAAAAATTTATAAATCAAGCAAAATCTTATTTTTAATAAAGTATAATTATGTAAGCTATCTTGTTGCAAAGTTCATTTGAACTTAACGCGATGCTACAACATTAATTAAGGTATCGTTCTCACCGTGCAATATTAAATTAGGCGGCGGATTTGCCTCCCCACTACGTCAATAAATTATTCCAAGTTTCACTAGCGTAGGATATTAAGAAACTTGCAGATTTAAGATGTAATAATAAAGGAACTGTGCGAAGAAGTTATGAAAAATCGATTCTGAAGTAAAACAAAGGCTAGTTCTTTTTTTTCGTTTTATTCGAAATATTTGTGATCAAAACTCTTTTTACCATAATTGAGTAGGTACTCCAATTTTTTTAAGTTTATTTATTTATACTTAAGCCTAATACAGATGGAGTAAAACATCAATAAATAGTATAAAATACAGATACTGTCTGTTTTATGTATGCTTAGATTTTTAAAACTACGCAACGGATTTTGATGCGGTTTTTTAATAGATAGAGTGATTCAAAAGGAAGGTTTATATGTATAATACATGCATACTATATTTAATATCATCATTGCACCCGTGCGAAGCTAGGGCGGGTCGCTAGTACAAGATAAAATACTTATTTAAGTCGATTGACAACCGCTCTACAGATGTAGTAGGATACATATTTTTGTTTTTATCAAGATAATGTAATATCAAATCTGATAATAATAAAAGAAATAGGGACACATGAACGATATATAACAATACTAGCTGTGCCCGCGACTTCGTCCGCGTGGAAAAGTTATTTTGGGCATCATATTTATTTTTGCAAACATACTCGGCTTTATAAATTATAGCTGTTACCCACGACTTTGCCCGTGTCAATTTCTGTTATTATTTCAGACAATTTAGTTTTTAAAAGAACATAATTATCTAAAAGTACTTCATAGAGCTACACCCCCCCTTGGGCACGCCGTAATCTTGGCAGTAAGTCCCCTCTTTGAGGCGTGGTTGGACAGACATCACGGCGTCCTCACCTTCCGCATGACGCTGGTTCTCACCGGACGTGGGAAGTTCAGGAGATTCCTGCGCCAGATTCGTACGGAAGAGACGTTCGAGTGTCGCCACTGTGAGGCGAGTCCGGTGGAGGTGTGCCCTGCTTGGGAATCTTGAGCTTGAGCATCGCCGTGTCCTCGTGAGGGTGATCGGCGGCGGCGACCTCTCACGCTGGGCCTTGGTTCAGGCCATGGTCCGCAGCGAAGAAGAATGGCAGGCGGTCGCCTTCTTCTGCAAAGCAGTAATGCTCGTAAAGGAGAAGGCCGACCGCATAAAGCAAGGGCAACAGCGCCCTCACCGTAACCGTCGCCGCCGCGATCCCGCCGATATCCGGCCACTGTAGACGCTGGCTTTTGGACGGTGAGCAATGGGTAGCTCGCCGTCCGGTTTTCTGGTAATAGTCCAGACCAAGTCGTCGACGGCGTACACTGCTCCCGCGCGCCTCAAGGTGTTGTCAGCAAACTGTGGGGCCCTTCAGGGTCGAAGTCTCCTGCAGCCGAGGGCTGGTGCGAAAGCGTTTTACCGGGGCTCTAGAAATAACGCAAGGGAGGAACGGGATAGGCTGTTTAGTCGGTAAGAGTCTGACACTGTTTCCCGCTACTAATAGCCACTGTAGACGCTGGCTTGCGGACGGTGAGCAATGGGTAGCTCGCCGTCCGGTTTTCTGGTAATAGTCCAGACCGAGACCTAGTCGTCGACGGCGTACACTGCTCCCGCGCGCCTCAAGGTGTTGTCAGCAAACTGTGGGGCCCTTCAGGGTCGAAGCCTCCTGCAGCCGAGGGTTGGTGCGAAAGCGTTTTACCGGGGCTCTAGAAATAACGCAAGGGAGGAACGGGATAGGCTGTTTAGTCGGTAAGAGTCTGACACTGTTTCCCGCTCCGCCCAAGAGCGGGATTCGTCGTTGGATGATTTTTACCTACCATAAAAAACCCCTCCGTGCCACCCGCAAGCAACCCCTCCTCTCGCCCGCCGGCCAGGCGCAGCGTCATATTTTGCACATCAAGCGGCGCGTGTGAATTTTATTTCGGAGTTATTTTAAAACTGTAATATCTTCTAAGATGTTCATTGAAAATAAGTGATGTCAATGACAATTTTGTTTACAATTACATACTCTTAATCAACAACACATTTATTTGGATAAAGTTTAATATTATTATGTTGATACAACTCTAACAAATAATTGGTAATAATGCATTAATTTCGGCCAAATTTGATTCCCATAAAAACGGTTCTAGTGAGTTAATCTTAAAAGATAGACACATACTGTCGCGGACATTTTTTTAGATAATTTTAAGAGGAATAATTCTTTAATACATATTTTTTTGGTATCTTCTACCGTTTTCGCAACGCACGCAACGGAAGCCCTCAAAGATAAATAATTTTCAAACAAACAAACAAACAAACAAACTCTTCAGCTTTATAATATTAGTATAGATGTGTTTGTATCGTGAGGGCTTTTAGTAAAAAGGTTTGGTCTCAGAGCCCGATGCTTAGCAGATATTGTGATGGATGAAGCTTACGGTCACTGTTTGGCTTCGAAAAAAGAAATAAAAAAAAAAAATTCAAATTTCGAAATCATCAAATGACTTCACTCGCTCTAGAGCGAATCAAGAAGGTATGTCAGGTGTTCTTCAATCGCTTTTTTCGTTCCAGGGTTACAGTAAGTCTTTCTAAAAAACCTAAGCTGTGGCATCTAATAGGTCTTTACGAATCTTCCACAAGCTCTAGACGTAGGTAAAGACTCTTTAAGCGTGATTTATGTAATGAAGTCCTGTCGTAAAACTTAAAAACCGTGAACTTACATGATCCTGTTAGGGTAGTCTTGTAGTTTATACTTTATTCTGTTCAGCGATCTGAATAAAAAAATAGACAAGTGTATTTAACAAGTATTTAACAAACTGTCAAAATTCTGCAAACGATTTTCAACTCTTAATTGTAACAAAACAAGGTTCAAAATGTATTGGAGAAATCCGACAGATTGGTATAGTCTTTTGTGTTGCATAAAAATGACAAAAATAAAATAAAGGTTACGGAAACCTTGGTATCCTCTGCGAGATAGTAATAACTCACGGTGGTTTTCGTGATGAGAATAACGAATTACGTATGACTGAGGCAAGACATACTTAGAATACAGTAAACGGTAATATTTTAATTTTATTTAAACCGTCCAGGGTTTAAATAAAATTGAAGTGTTACGGTCGGTTGTGTGGTAACAGTCTGGACAAAACCCAAGTCGTCGACGGCGCATTCTGTTCCCGCGCGCCTCAAGGCAACTCCTTGAGGCGCGCGGGAACGGAATGCGCCGTCGTCAGAAAAACCGTAGGGACTCTAAAAAAAGTTCGAAGCCCAGGGTCTCTTTCTGAAAGTAAGGTTTGGCCCCAGTGCGAAGAGCAAAGAAGTTTGAATTGATTCTCGCTCTGCCAAAGAGCGGGATTCGACATTGTATGATTTTTTCCCACCTTAAAAATCTCTAGACACTGTAATTAACTACCGCCATGTATTACTTACTGGCGTCACTATATTGCTCCAGGCTGCGAGCTATTTTCGGTTTTCGCCATAAGGAAATGATAAATGGGTTGATCTCAGCCCGTGCAGGGCGTGACCACAATCAATCATTACATTGTACAATAAAAGGTGCCCCACATACGTCTGTCTGTCCGTTTTCAGTTTCATGAAAATATATAGTCAGCCTATGAAAGCAAATGTGTGTAGCTTTCAGTAAGCTGGAAACTAGTTGACCCAGAAAGGGATACCACTTGAATCTAATGCCTGTTCTTATTGTCGTAAAGTTAAAGAATGTTTTTGCTTATCACAACTAATCTTATTTTAATGGCAAGATAAATCTTTAAATATTTTAATATTCCATCTAATTAATACCCAGTTTTTATTTGCTATAAACTAATGCTTGACTGCGATGGGATCGGAGATTAGAGCCTGATGGTAAGCAGTGATGCAATTGGATGTTTTGAAAAAAAAAACTCATCGTGAAAAGTCAGAATTCCGCACTGAGGGTCTCGTACGAACTTACCGATATAAATAGACTCCACTCCAGAATGGAGTCTCAAAAATTCTACAGGTAGATTTTTTTGAAGGTACAGGTACCTTCAAAAAAAACTTTTCTTTGAAACTGTAGAAATATACTTTTTTTTCGACATAAACCGCCGTATCTGATAACATTAGAAATCCTGAGTCCATGGTTTTAATTTCAACTCGATACGCACTTGCGTTCCTTAGATAAACTGGTTTTGAAAGACAGACGGTCCTATAAGAGTTCCATTTTTTCCTTGCAGTTACGGAACCCTAGAAATACCAAGTTTTAGGTAATTATGAGAAATTCTAAACCTTCCAAAGGTTATTATTATTATATATTATTTACCTATATCATGCCCTGAGGCTTTGATGTTCCAAAATGGATAAGAGAAATATTGATCTTTAAAATACTTTTAGATATAAAAGGAATTTAACGATACGGTATAAACAATAAGAAATTGGCAATATTAAACGAAGTTGTGACGGGTGGAGATGAGAGATAGATTAAAATAACGTAACCATTTTCGCCTGAATTCCTCCTGTTTTAATATTTAAAGCTGTGATTAATATTAATTAATCGTTCTCAAGTTGGGTTGTTTTCGTAGCCACCAACAAAAACAATTTACAGGATGATCGGTAATCTGCAGAAATGTTTGAAATACTTACCTACTTCTTCTTCTTAGCAAGTCGTTAGCAAAACTAGTTAAATTTCTTGCCTGACTCAGTATTTGGCCACGTCAATACCGTTGACTGCTGGTACCTACCCTGGACAGGTAATAGGGCACGTGATTATGGATGCAGGACGGAAGGTGGGACGTGGCCTGTGGAGAGACTTTCATGGATATTGTCTTAGCTGCATCTAACCTGGGTCATGGCGACTCCAATTGGTAGTGTAGTGTATAAAAATAGTTACTGAGGTCCTAGAAAAAAGGGTATTTGGGAAATGAGTTATTTTTTTGGTTTAAGGTAGGAAGTCATCCAACAGTGTAGAGCAGGAGTGCGTGTTCTGGGCCCGCGTGGTGGATTACGGCTCATTCCCTCTCGTAGAGAGGTGACCTGTGTCCCAGCAGTGGGAACATTAAAAGGCTGATGGTGCGTGGTAGACTTTTACTGACTAAAGCCACATCTGTGACCTTGAATTGTCTTCGCGTTCTGGCAGCAGCGGTTTCCCGTCCAAAAAATTCCCGCGACCCCAGAGGGCATCGGCCCCGTTGGGCACCTATAGTTTTGCAGATATCTTTTGAAGTGTGTGTGGAACACTATACGCGGTCGACAACTTGGATTCGGTCCGGTCGGACGGACGGTGAAGCTAGCTATGGCTTGCGCCAATCGTGGCTGGCAGTCTCAGGGTCACGGCTTGAGTATTGCCGTTCTCTTACGAGTGCGGCCATCGCTAAAAGGAGGCTACGTCCGGTGGGCCCGGTGCAAGAGATTACAAACGCCACGCGCCGATCGCCTTCATAATAAAGCGGAGCTACGCCTAAGCGGGGCATGACATACCTACCCCATGTGATTGGTACGTGATTGAGAGCATTTTTTTCAATGGGAAAGGTAAAATAGTAAGTTTCTTCTACTTGATTACTATAATTTAAGCTCAATAAAGGCTCGCAGGTCTTCATTGAAAGCACAAGGTACTCAATCGAATAAAGTAGGAACTACTTTAATATATAAAAAAAAAAAACTAGACTGGCCCTCGATTGAGCACTGTTTCATCTGATCTTAAACAAGGATATAGTCTGTCGACTATAATAATATAGCATGCTTGCCTAGAAATAGTGTATTCATTATTGCCTTAAAGATCATATAGCATTAAAATATATACTACTTTCAAAATATTCTTATGATTAGTAACCAACAAAAAAATCAGAATGATCGCAAATGATTGAATGAAGGTTCTTAGATGACTATCAGTCCGTATATTTAATAAAGATTTTAGGCGATCATTGACCTTTGGTGTCAACACGCTACAAAAATAAAATAGATTGTAAAAATAGTACTAGTTTACTTAACCTTAAGAATGTGTTTTCACTGAAACGGAAATAGGCAGAGAGAAACAGAGAATAACAGTGAAAATGTGATTAAAACCGAGCGGAGCGGAGTGAGATTTGAGCTACCCTCCGATTCGTACCTTTTCACCTCTCGTAACCCGACTTCTTTCTTATCAATTACAGGGCACGTGTTCATTTGTTTTATTTGTCCACTCAGCTCATATTCGGCTCTACTTTGTGCCACTTTTATTTTCCTGCGTGGAGTGGCGATTTCGAGAACAGTGACTGGCTAATTCACGGCCCTCTCCACTTCACTTAGCTCCGCGTCAGTGGAAATGCACCGTAATTGTTATATGTCTAAAGTATCTTTAGATTTCATTCGAAAAGCTTTTATCCTTACGTAGATTATTAAGTAAAAATTTGGTCACCTGAAAAAGGACAGCGTAATTTATGTAATAAATGCTGTTACGAAAAATGAGCGACGAATTTTCGTAAAAACTTTACGTGGATTCAGAGTCAGACATTTTTGTTGATTTTACCAGGACTTGTGTGGCGCCCGAAAGTCGATTGGGCTCAATGTTTATTTACACAATCCCAAGTGTTATCGGAACACGTACTAATGGTATTTCGATGACCATTACAAGTGGTTTTACAGTGATGAATGAAAAGCTAACGGCATCGACGAACAAATAAAACTGTTCATGTAAACAAAACCGTTATAGAGCGAGAGATTTAAAAATACGATTCAAATATTGGTACAAGTAATAAAACGAATTATGCGTATACTTTGGCATCTCGATTTCATGAATCAAAGCAATGAACTTGATTATAAATTATTTGAGACTTTTCTATCAAAAAACGACCACTACAAAAAAGTGTAGGGAGATATTTTGTTTAATTTCAAAATGTTTTGATTAAAAAAAAGTAAAATGTGTATTAAAAACTGTTTGAATACCTAATATGTATTTTATTAATAACCTTCAAATAAAACAGATGTCAGTCCATCGTATCCCCATAAACAATGTCCATTCACATCACATTACGTGGACCATGAATTTGAACAAACCTTTCACATCGTCACCATTTGTTTGGGATAGAATTGTTTGCGAAAATTCTGTTCAAATTCCGTTCAGGGACCGTACTAAATTATTTCTACTAGACTCATATTTCATCAACAAAATGTTGTAGGTCCTCGACAATTCCACACTCGCCACAATTGAGTAAAGCATTGTTTTTTACCATGAAAGCAAATTTTATGCATGAAATGTGTTCAGATCAACTCAAGAAACTTTAAAATTACGAGCTTAAATAAGCTATCTTACTAATATTATAAATGCGAAAGTTACGATGTTTGGATGTTTGTTACTCAATCACGCCAAAACGGCTGGACGGATCTGGATGAAATTTGGTACAGGCATAGGATATACTCCGGAATGGGACATAGGCTTCTTTTTATCCCGGAAACCCCAACCCCAACACCAAGCGGCGAAGCTGCGGCCAAAAGCTAGTTCATAATAAAGCGATATTTACATTACTTTCCTTCGTAAAAATAACGTCCTATCTGCAATAACATAAACTTACTTTACAACATATACAAACGTAGGTATCTTCATATCACCGTCAACTGATGCAGGTTCAATTCAGTTTCCTGTCACGCCCACCGATTCTGCTTATTGATATGTCTCCTTGCGTAAGTTTACGTGTACTTTGCGATATTAAAAGTGAAAAAAGAAAACATATTAAAAGATCTATCAGTTGGCACGAAGTCAAAAAACTTATTAATTAGTATTATTTTTGTAAATAAATAAGTGAAAAATACGTTACTGTAAGTAAGGCAATACACATATTTTAAAATATAGACAATTAAAAATTAATAACATAGTAAAAGAAAAACATCTTAGAAATAACTCTAAAAGTATCTACAGTAAATATATTAGATTCTTCCATTGTGGCAGCCTACTTTCGAATGCCGTAATTAGAGACATAATAGAAAGACAATATGCGAACTCCGGTGCTCAAGAGTTTAAATATGTAAGGAATCTTTAGACTTGGTGTACGATTCTGAGATATAGATCTCGCCACATATTTACATTCAAAGATTACATAAACATGCACACTTCCTTTACAGAACCACGATACTAATGCAATTAATTTTCTCCTGATTTAGAAGCGAACACAAACAAACATGAACTTCTCTTCACCGTTTCGGAGGAGTGCAAATTAAAAGCGAGGAAAGCAAGCTGATAACCGCAATTTGAAGAGCAAAGCAATGTTAGCACTGCGCAAACGTTAATGGCGGAAAGTGTAAATTGTCTTGAAGAATGTTTCACTGGCATGTTCTAATTCTAAAACAATTGTAAGCTTTCCCGCGAGAACCTCTGAGTTGATGCGAACATTCTACAACCCTCGGTTTTCGAAAATTTAGTACATTGAAAGCCCATTAAGAGAACTGATTTTCTTTTGAGGTAAAGAAAAATGTTGGGATTTTGCACTGATTTGAAAATAATGTTAGTGAGTACAGTTAACGTTGATAAATTGATTCTGTTATCATAGTTTTTTACTTAGTTGAGTACAGTTAAATTATATCGATAACGACAAAAAAAAACTTTTTTTTAGTATTTTGATTCGATTACTGGTTATTAAGTTTTCTTATTAATTCTAAACTTCTACGAATATCTTTTTAAAAGCTTTATTTTTTAAAGGTACTTCACACTGCGAACGTATCTTACTTTTAACGGTTTGATAAAACTTGGCACTCGAGTAGGACATCATGTATGCAATACTTTTATATAATAATCTGTAACACTTTTCATCTTAGTTTAACATGATTGCAACAATAACTTTCCAACCCCGGATATTTTATTTTTAGATGGGTAAAAATCATCCAAAGACATCTTCGCACCTTGGGTAGGACGGGAGATAGTCGTATACTTTTACTGACTAAAAATCTACTCCTGTTCTTTCTTTGCCTTCATTCCAGCCCCGGGTTCCACTTTTACATTCCCCATAGCCATAGTAGGCCTTGAGCTTGCTGGACCCCTACGGTTTGCTGATATCTCCCTGATGCGCACGAGTTTTGCCTTGTGGTTTATACCGCGTACATCGAAAGTTTGAAACAATATGCCTGCTACGGTCTTCCCGTCCGATTATAATTTAGGTATCTTCAAGGCTAGAGTGAAAAGACTTTTAAGTAACTAGTGAATCTTACCTAAATGGTGAGGTTTATTGCACCACTTACCATTAGGTGGGATCCTACCAGTCAAGTACTCGAGTAGTCGATGTCTTAGCGATATAGTAAGTAAATATAATTAAATATAAAAAGTGGATACAATATATTTATATTCACACTAGCTTTTGTCAGCGGCTTCGCCCGCGTACATAAAATATAGCCTATGTCACTCAGAAGTGAAGCAGCTTTCTATTGTTGCTAATTTTTTTCCAATCGGACCAGTAGTTCCAGAGATTACCTCCTACAAACAAAAAAACAAATTTTACATTTTTATTATATACTAGCTTCTGCCCGCGACTTCGTCCGCGGAAAATTTCTTGTAGTGATAGTTCGGTTGACATCCATGTTATATAAATAATTTATAGCCTATGTCACTCAGGAGTAAAGCAGCTTTCGATTGTTGCCAAAATTTTTCCAATCGGACCAGTAGTTCCAGAGATTACCTCCTACAAACGAAAAAACAAATTTTACCTTTTTATTATATATATTATTGTAGATAACTCGACAAAATGTATGGAGCAGCGCGGTATTATTTTGTGATTTTTGGGTTAGTCTCACAGAAAAAGTTGTTCATATTGATGTGTACAATGATCTCTTTAATGGAAAGCCCATTTGTCGAATTAACTTTGTATAGTAATTACCTGAAATATATAAGTAATATCTAAGCCAAAAGCTCCAGCCTTAATGAGTGTTATGCTTATAAGAGAAGAGAAATTTAATTTCCTTTAGGATCTGTTAAGACGCTTAATTTATAGTCCATTAGCATATCCTCACCTCGTTTGTTTAAAAGCTTATTAATATTTACTGCTACTATTGCGATCTGTTCATTAATAATACAGGGTGTCATTGACATGTTAACGCAAACGAATACCATAGATCCAGTACATGATTCTAGACCCCGCAGTAATGGAATTTTTTGTCGGTTTTTCCTTATTTTTTTTTTTAATGAATTTTTAACGTTTTTTTAATTAAACTGTATAAAAACGTCAATTTAACATTTTTTGCGAAAAAAATGAGTGCATTACATTCCAAATTAAAAATGTCATCGGGTTTGATTAGAATAACGACTTAATTTGCCTCGATGATTTGTTTTATTTTTTTTTTTTGAAAAAAAAAAATTTTTTTCTTTTTTTTTTCTAAAAATATCTTTGGGATTGGTTAGAATAACGATTTTATACAGGTAAAAAATAAAAAAACAAAACCTTTTTTTCAACAAAAAACTTTTTTTTGAAAAAAAACCGACGAAAAATTCTAGCACTGGGGGGTCCAGAATCATGTACTGGATCCATGGTATTCGTTTGCGTTAACATGTCAATGACACCTTGTATAATAGGTACTTGTCTTGTTAACTTTGCTAATGATCCCTAGTACAAAACATACTGAAGATCTTGATTAAAATTTTATAGTGTGATGATTAATTTCACCACGAAATACAAAGGTGTGTGAGTGTGTCTTTGCTTAATGTTCTAGTTTTAAATAGAATGTGACGGCATGGTTGGCTCCGTGATTGCGCGATTGATTGCTGTGCTGCTTATCGAGGACTCGAATACCGCACGGGACAATTATTTTTATGTTACACATATGTAAGAGGAGCATATTAATTATATTTTATTTATAAATCACTTTTTGTATGATTAAACTCAGCAATAAAATAAAATAAATGGTATCCTATCTATTTCAAAATAATATAACAACAAAATTCACTCCAATAACGTCCAAATGGTTCGCATGTGTACGAACGAATGACCACTCACGCGATGCGCACGCCTTTTAAAAGCTTTTTGCCTTTCACTTTTGACTGGCGGGACGCCGATGATGGTGTGGTGTGTCACACGAATAGTTCGTATCGTTTCGTTGTCGACTGAGTGTCCTATATCGTGAGTTTACCTGTTTGTAAACATACCCCTAATACTTGAAGGGTCACGTCAGCCTCTTCACCGGAACTTGTCTTCTAATATGTGGGTGGTCGCGGTAATTTAAATAAAATATAGCTTCAGATCACAATTCACGTATTTTCATCAGTTCTTACAGGAATTACAGCATAATTAGGTAACTAACGATGACTGCTACACGTAATAAACTTAACTAATACTTGAAAATAGCGTGCTGGCGAAGATAAAAAAGCGATTCGTCACTAGTGTGGTGCACGGGCACCGTCTCGATCAAAAAGTGTGTTTTAAGATGGCCATCCGCACTACCATCGACAAGTTCAGCTTCGCTTGGTTGACAATGACAGTCCTGTCAACCTGTAGTGTTGGACGTTGACAGAGGCGCCGTCATACTCATGTATTATGGGTATGTTACAAACAGGTAAACAGCTTTTTCCTAGTGTGGGGATTGAACATAAAAAAGTAGAAAGAATATTGAGCAAAAACAAATATTAACTTCATGAAAAAGGAAATTTTACACAGGTGCTAATTGTTTGGAATCAAAATGTTCCACGTGTTGAATTTACAAACTTTTGCTACAACAAATACTGGTTTGATAAAGTTCGAATTTCAAAACGAGAGAACAAAATAAAGTAGGTAGTAGTTAAGTAACTACTAAAAACAAAAGAGAAATGAAAGTTCATTACTCTTTTGTTTTTGCTTGCGTAAAATGATTGCGTAAAATGAAAATAACAATACTGGGTAGGTACTCGTATCTCTAAAGTGGAATTGTATGAATGAGTTATCGAGGGTCTGGAAACCAAAGAGCTACTGAAGGAACATGTAAGGGTTTTAGTCAGTAAAAGTGTGACATACCTGCACTCCTTCTTGAGGGAGTTATCTGAAAAAAAAGTACTCTGTTCATAAACAAGAAAATTGTTTAATTTTCACGCCTTTTATTTATTCTAACTTTTTTAGGATATATTTTGCTTCTGAAAAGGTAGAAGAAAACTAATTGCTTTTATAGAGCATCAGAAAAGGTAGCGGAACTACTTTAAAAGGTAACTTTAATACAAATACTTTGTAAGATTAAAAATCAACCTTGAAACCATTTTCTACAAAAGAATAAAAGTTAAGTGAAAAATCGGATCGCCGTCACTCAACAAAACTTGGTAATGAGAATAATAATAGAAGCTAGCAATAAAGGAACGCGTACGTCCACATTCCAATGGATAGTTTCAAAAAATAAAGTTTAAAAACTAACACCCGACTACTTAAAAACACGCTCTAAAAAGTACGAAACAAGAAAACACTCTCCAATGAAATTACTTAGTATGTACAAACTATTAAATATAATAGATAAAGCCGTGGTCGTATACCACTTTTTTAAATTTATTATTCTTATGGCATACGACCACGGCTTTATCTATTATATTTAATAGTTTGTACATACTAAGTAATTTCATTGGAGAGTGTTTTCTTGTTTCGTACTTTTTAGAGCGTGTTTTTAAGTAGTCGGGTGTTAGTTTTTAAACTTTATTTTTATTTAACATATTTTGGAGTTCTAAATAGGCTAGTAATATTTATATATTCAAAATGTACAAGTAAAGCGCTTTCAAATGATACCAAACACGGCATATTTATCTTAACTTTATTTTTTTACTTCGTATGTTTTGTCCGCTAGAGGGCGCCACATTAGATTTTGTGAAATCCCATATAGCCTATAACCAGCGGACAATTAAGACGCTTCTAATGATATGTCATTTGTCGAATTCTGATAAGTAGTTTAGAAGTTACGAGGGAACAGATGAACATCCATACCCACATACATACATACATACAGGTCAAAATCATAACCCTCCTTTTGCTTCGCCGTAGTCGGGTAAAAAGTAATCAAAGTTTATTGATGTGTTAATACTGTAATATGGAAATATTGCAAAAAAACATTATTTTTATAAAGAGTGTCTTGCCGGTTCTTCTCCATAGGAAACGACCAATTTGGAACCATGCACTAGCTTCTAACGTTTTGCAAGTGCCCATGTAGGCCTATGTGAAATAAAAAGATTTTGACCTTGACTTTGAATCTCAAATATTTGATACGATCGACGAAAATGTCGGAATATTTCAGTAAGGATTAACTTTTATAAGATAAAGATCGTGGGAAGTAAGATCAACTCGTTTTTTTTTTTTTGTGAAATAATACAATCACAGTCTCTCCCTCTAGGATTGAGCGACTAAAACCACACCAACGTCCTTCAATCACTCTTTGCGTGTCAAAAAGAAGTTAAACTTAACATTTCTGTTTTACTTTTCCATTTAAAGGAACGCACTCAATAAATCCCTATTATCTGTTTTGAGATTATGTCTAACAGTCTATTAAAGACTAAAACTTTTCTCACATCTTTGCAAACATCAAAGCCCCTAAGGCTTAACATGTTTCACCCTTTCCAAGTTTTAAAACTTTTCATAGACATGGTTATGTACGAGTACATGTAGATAAATCAGTGAATATAATTTTTTAGAACCATTCGACTTTGTTTTTTTTTTCTTACTGTAGGTATAGCATATATAGACGATATGTATATAGACGATATATGTATATCGTCATCATCATAATTTAAGGCAAATTACGCCCATTTTTTTACACAGGCCTCCTCAAGTGTCGCCATAATACTGCCAGCCTTATGTGCCCTGCCCATTGCCACTTAAGTCTACTGATTCTTGTCTTGTAGCTAAAACAAAATTGATTTTCGGAAGCTACTCGGAAGACACTCTTTACGACAGAAGCAGAAAGCGGAACCTGGTCTGTGATCCTCTCTAGGTCAACTTGTTTTCAGCTTACTAAAAGTTTCATAAATTGACTTTCTTAGGCTTTTATTACTACACAGTATCATGAAGCTGAAAACGGACAAACAAACGTATGTGCCCCAAATACGTTTGTTCTGTTAAATAATTGTAACAAAAATTCACATATTATGTCCAGCAGCGCTATCTATGGTCATTCCTAAGTAAATGAATGTATAATCTGTTGAAGGAACGAATGAGTAATTGAAATAAAACAGTTCAGTTGATTCAAAACCAGCAAAGCGTTTTATTAGGTTATGGGCCCAGCGTTCGCAAAAAATAAGTTTTAATTGATCTATCCGTGCAGTTAGTATTAAAAATGTCGACGAACTATTTAGCAAATATACCGAAGTTGAAAGGTCGTGAAAATTATGACGACTGGTGCTTCGCGGCGGAAAATGTGCTAGTACTCGAAGGCATGGCGGACGCTATCAAGGCGCCATTAGCAGAAACGGCTACATCGATTCAGAAAGCAGACGATATGAAGGCAAAAGCAAAACTAGTGCTAACAATCGACGCATCTTTATATGTCCATATAAAGCAATGTGCAACGACATATGAATTATGGAGAACCCTGAAGAATATGTTCGACGATTCTGGATATTCACGTAGAATCAGTTTGCTTAGAAACCTCATCAGTATACGCCTAGAAGACTGCGATTCAATGACCAGCTATGTCAGCCAGCTTATGGAAACCGCACAGAAATTGCAAGGAACTGGTTTTGAAATAAATGACCAGTGGATAGCATCGTTAATGTTAGCCGGATTGCCTGAGAAATTTGAACCTATGATAATGGCAATAGAACATTCAGGTATCAACATGAGCGCGGACGCTATTAAAACAAAACTGTTGGATATGAGTATTGAAGTGAAATCGGAAGGTGCATTTATTGCCAAAAGGCATTTTCAAAGTCATAAAAATGGCGGCGGCGGCACTTACGGCGGCAATAGAATGAACGGAAACAGAACGAATCCGTCAACTGTCAATGTCAGTGATGGCGGCAATAATAGTGCATCGGCGAGAAATAAAATAATTCGTTGTTACAAGTGCAAGCAGATTGGACATTTTAAAAATCGATGTCCTCACACAGAAAAAGTAAAAACGAATGCATTTAGTGTATTTCTCACAAAAGGATTTAGTCAAACCGACTGGCACTTGGATTCCGGCGCAAGTACTCATTTGGTTTCCAACAAGAATTTGCTGTCAAATATTCGTTTTCAACCGAAGATTAAGGAGATTATCGTGGCGAATAAAACGATAGTGCCTGTTGAATGTTCAGGGGATTTGGAGATTACGACGTGTGTCGGTAATCAGAACCACAACATAATCGTGAACAATGTTTTGTATGTACCTAACCTGACGACTAATTTACTATCAGTGAGTAGAATAATTGCCAACGGGAATAGAGTTGAATTTCACCAAAATGGATGTTCAATATACAACTTACAGAATGAATGTATTGGTGTAGCTACATTGGAAAATGGTGTATATGTTACGGGTAAAGTTAGAAGATGGAGTAAACCTAGGTTTACCCGGGTAAACTTAGTACTACCCAAGCTTCTTGGGTAAAGTCCGAATAATAAGTAAAATAATTTTTAATTCGGGGTTTATCCATGCTCACCTAGGTCTACCCAACTCTGGCTGGGTAATGTTAGGTGTTGCGTTATTTTCGCACCCGTGGCGGAATTCTGGGGGGCCCGCGTTATCTGTTCATTACTCAGTAGCTTGCAATATTACGTTCGCCTTTGTATGTTTTTTAAATAATAAATGTTTAAATTGCATCCAGATTTTCATTTCACTAATTAATTAGACGAATTAATTTAAAATATTACCCAGCCATTATTTCAGCAAGATAAACTGATGTGACATTTTGAATTGCAAAATTTTGCCGCCGTGTCCTCGTGGGGGCGATCGGCGGCGGCCATCTCTCGCGCCGGGCCTTGGTCGAGGCCATGGTCCGGAGCGAGCAGGAGTGGCAGGCGGACGGCTCCTTCTGCGAAGCAGTAATGCTAGCAAAGAAGGAAGCCGACTGGGCGCTCACACCCGAGACGCTGCCGAGATTCCGATCCCGATTTCCGGCCACCGAAGGCACGGGCTTGTGGATGGGGAGTAATGGGTAGCTGGCCGTCCAATCGTCTGGTAACCGTCCGGACCAAGCCCAGTCGTCGACGGCGCGCACTGTTCCCGCACCCCTCAAGGAGTTGTCAGTAAACCGTAGGGACCCTGCAGAAGGGTCGAAGCCAATTGGGTCTAAGGGATCGCATCTGAAAGGAAGGTTCTGGCCTTGGTATATATGGTAACGTAGGAATGGGGTAGGTTCTTTAGTCAGTAAGAATGACACTGTTTCCCACTCCACACAAGGGCGGGATTCGTCACTGGATGATTTTTTCCCATCATAAAAAAACCCTAGCCTCCTGAAATCGACTGTTCATTTGCAAGCTCTCGTAAGCTTTCTTCTGCTGATAAATTTGCACTTTGCTCGGTCGCCATTATGTCACTAAGTAAGCGACGTGCGTGGCCGCGTGGGCAGATAACGCGGGCCCCCCAGAATTACGCCACGGGTGCGAAAATAACGCAACATCTAACATTACCCAGCCAGAGTTGGGTAGACTTAGGTGAGCATGGGTAAACCCCGAATTAAAATTGATTTTACTTTTTATTCGGACTTTACCCAAGAAGCTTGGGTAATACTAAGTTTACCCGGGTAAACCTAGGTTTACTCCATCTTCTAGCTTTACCCGTAACATATACAAATTACATGTGAAAACTGAGGTGACATTTGCAGAATCAGTGAATGTATCAAGCTCAACATGGCACAGGCGACTTGCACATTTAAATGCCACTGATATGCAGAAATTGAAGAATGGAGCAGTTGAAGGTGTTAGCTACAGTGACAAGTGTGACATCAGCAAGAATAGTTGCACAGTTTGCTGTGAAGGGAAACAAACAAGACTTCCATTTCCTCACAGTGCAACCAAGAGTAGAGGAGTCCTGGATTTGGTCCATACAGACTTATGTGGACCAATGGAGATCGTGTCACTAGGTAAAGCTAGATACTTCTTATTATTTGTCGATGACTATAGCAGGATGTGCACTGTCTATTTTCTACGAGAGAAGAATGAAACCTTCAAATATTTCAAACAATATAAACAGTTTGTGGAGACTCAACAGTCAAAACGGATTAAAATCCTAAGGTCTGATAATGGAGGTGAATTCTGTTCAAAGGAAATGGAGAACTACTTAAGGCAGTGTGGCATAGTACATGAGAAAACAAATAGTTACACACCGGAGCAGAATGGATTGTGTGAACGATATAACAGATCCATAGTTGAAAAAGCTCGCTGTCTCCTATTTGATGCTCAATTTCAGAAGAACCTGTGGGCAGAGGCCGTACATACGACAGTGTACATACTAAATCGTGTACCAGCTGCAGGTATCGGTCACAAGACAACTCCTTATGAAATATGGACGGGCAGAAAGCCAAAGTTGGATCATCTGCGTGTATTTGCCAGCCCAGTCATGGTACATGTCCCTAAAGAAAAACGCAAGAAATGGGACAAGAAAGCGAAGAAGATGTTCCTAGTTGGGTATTCTGAGAATATCAAGGGCTATCGTTTATATGATCCAGAAGCACGAGATGTTATTACAGCCAGAGATGTCGTGGTCATGGAGAACACAGATGACAGCTCCGCGACAACCATCACTATTGATGAGAGCAGACCACCCAAAGAAGCAGAAGAGGAACACGACTCTGTTAGTGAGGAACAGGATACCAGTGACAACCCGATGGATGAGACATTCATACCGAATGAATCTTCTAATGACACTGATGATAGTTACTGTGATACTTTATCACCAGATGACCTGGATGTCCTCCCCACGCAATGTGACACTAATTTGCCTGAAAAACGTGTGAGACGCAAACCAGACTATTATAATGTTGCAAGCATGTGTGTGGAAATAGCGGGTGAGGAGCTTACTATTAGTGATGTGTTAAATAGTTCAGAAAAAGAACAATGGCAGTGTGCAATAAGGGAAGAGTTAAAATCTTTTAGTGATAATGACACTTGGAAGCTTGTGGATAGGCCAAAAGACAAAACTGTGGTCAAAGCTAAGTGGGTGTTTAAAAAGAAACTTAACAGTGATGGTGAAGTGCGCTACAGGGCCAGGCTTGTGGCCAAAGGTTTTACCCAGAAAAAGGGTATTGACTTTGATGAAACTTTTTCACCAGTTTTAAGATATTCTACATTTAGATTGTTATAAGCTTTAAGTGTTCAATTAGATTTATGTATGAACCATCTTGATGTTCCAACAGCCTTTCTAAATGGTGTTTTAAAAGAAACTGTGTACATGGAAGTACCAGAATTTTCAGAATTTAATAATTGTAATAACAAAGTTCTAAGGCTCAAAAGAGCAATTTATGGTCTAAAACAATCAGCACGTGCTTGGTATGTTAGAGTTGAGGATTGTTTGTTAAAGTTAGGCTATAGAAAATCTGATTATGAACCTTGTCTTTTTATAAAAAGTTATAAAAGTGTTAAAGTATATATTGCTCTGTTTGTGGATGATTTTTTTGTTTTCTTTAATTGTCAGAATGAATATACACTATTACTAAATGAGTTAGTTGAAAAATTTAGGATCAAAGATTTAGGTCAGTTGAAACAGTGTCTCGGTATGAATATAAATGTGTACAAAGACAGTATTACTGTAGACCAGAAGCAGTATATAGATATTATTCTTAAGAGATTTAATATGTCAGATTGCTCATCTTGTGATACTCCTATGGAAATTAATTTGAAGCTGGAAAAGAATATGAATAATAGTTTGAATAAAAATTATCCATACCAACAATTAATAGGTAGTTTAATGTATTTGTCAGTACTTACCAGACCAGACATTGCATTTAGTGTAAGCTTCTTAAGTCAATACAATAATTGTTTCAATGAAACACATTGGAAGCATTTAAAACGTTTATTAAAGTATTTGAAAGGTACTAGAGATTATGGTCTTGTATATAAGAAAACCAATTGTAATATGCATGGCTTTGTAGATGCAAATTGGGCTTCTTGTTCACTTGATAGAAGGTCATATACTGGATTTTGCTTTCTAATGTCAAATTCTGTAGTGTCCTATGAATCTAAGAAACAGAAAACTGTAGCACTATCTAGTACAGAAGCAGAATACATGGCCTTATCTGAATCTTGTAAGGAAGGCATTTATTTAATGAACTTACTAAAAGAGCTTATACAATATATAGATATGCCACTGCATTTGTATAGTGATAACCAAAGCTCGATTAAATTAGCTTCTAATTCATTGTTTCACAACAAGCGCACTAAACATATAGATATTAGACACCACTATGTAAGAGAATGTGTTTTAGAAAATAAAGTTAAAATTGAATATGTGTCAACAAATAATATGCCAGCTGATATATTGACCAAAAGTGTATGTAAAGATAAACATTACAAGTTTTTAAGTTTAATGGGTATTTCTAAAGTGTAGTTACATATAAAGTGTAGTATATTTGATTACAACTACTGTATACTTTTGTTTTTTTGAAATTTAGTTTATTTTGTTAGGTCAGGGTGTTAAAGAATTGTAACAAAAATTCACATATTATGTCCAGCAGCGCTATCTATGGTCATTCCTAAGTAAATGAATGTATAATCTGTTGAAGGAACGAATGAGTAATTGAAATAAAACAGTTCAGTTGATTCAAAACCAGCAAAGCGTTTTATTATGTTCCTTTTATTAAACAATGCAATGATAAAGTATGACCACGCCCTCCCCGGGTTCGCATCAACCCATTTATCATTTACTTATGACGTAAGTAGCTTGTAACCCGGAACATTATAGTTCCGTTAGTAAGTAATACTCGTGGGTAGAGAAGTAAAAGTACCGTCAATCATCTACGATTTAGACTCTTGAGCCGCATGTGAACGCCGGCGTTCGCACATCTATTGTCTTTCTATTATGGCTCTAATTCCGATATTCAATAGGTTAAATAACAAAAATATTGTTTTGTATGTCGGGCAACCCACAACCGCAACTCCACGTCAGAAGCACGTATTTTGAGTATAGGAGTCGGGCGTACGTCATTCGATCTATCCTAGCTCCACAAAAAAGGTCAGCAGTCTTCTCATATTACTAGTCATCTCCAGTCAGCTAACATTTCAGCTAAGACTGCTGTCAATTTCACTTCTTGTGTCGACGGCAAAAACTTTTTATTTCCAACATTAAATTATTTACTTGGCTCAGTATTTGATTACGACAATGGAAACTGCTAACTCTCATTGAGGCATGATGGAAGGTAAAACATGGCACTGCACAGGGGGCCTATTACAACCTCTTAATTCCAGTCAATTTACGCCTTAAAATGAACTGCCTTGCTTATATGTATTATGACATCTTATTGCCAGCCAGTCAGCAGTCACGTGACACTTGACCGACATCTGCACGGATATTGGCTGGGAAACACGTATTATGACCGTCAAACTGACAGTTCTTAGCTTGCTTAAGTGTCAAAAATTGCCTCTAACAAGCCAGTCAGTTTACGCCGGGTTCGAGTAACTTTTTGTGAATTGTTTTGTCTTTTTATTACATTTTAATCTATTTGGACAGTAATTAAAGCATTTAGTATTTATTATGAGTTAATAATCTTCGAATTTCTTGAACGTAATGCGTTATAAGAGAACAACGAAACAAAAATTCAAAGGTCTTCGAGATATTTATACGTAAATATATAATTTAATAAAATGGTATATTTAGAATTTCAAATAAAGAGCAACAATTAATTTGGTAATTATTATGAATAATTTAGGTAATACTTACGCCATCATTACCTAATTAGTAGATAATATTTATAAACAAGACTTTAACAGGATTCTTATTGAAAAATCAGATTGCTTATTCAAGTAAAACGATTTCCTATTAAGTAATATAGTATTTTATTAAAATAAAAGAATACAACTGACGACACGAATCACACAACTCTTTCGAAATCAATCTATTCCTAACCTGTTACGAACTATGTCGAATTACACGGCTATCTTAAGAAAGAGTTCCAAGCGAAAGAACGCCGGCGTTTGCACACCTATTGTATTTCTATTGTGTCTTTAATGAAGGTATTCAATTAAACACTGCACTAATAATGTTTTATATTTTTGTGATCACTGGTTACGTTCCATTCCCTTCGAGCACAGAGGTTATCGGATGTTTACGTCTGAACTTAGGGTTTCGCGGCCCAAGCACTTGAACACCGTCGCCAACGACCATCCTGTCGATTGCGTGACGTCACGCAGCACTCCACGGCGTCGCTTACTGTGATTCCAATCGACAATCACGTACACATCACATATATATTCTTGTTAAAATGCTTTGTTTACACACACTTGACACTCTTAATTTTGTTTTTGCCGGGTCAGCAGTTATCGCAGTACCTAGGTACGTTCAGAAATGAAGTGTGTGTCAGAAATGTGTGTTGTGAGATGTGCTGTATTTTCAAATTTAGGACATTGTACTTATGGATATAATACATAATTCATTTTTAAACTCGTTGTTAATCTCAGATTCTGTTACAAAATTACATTAAGTTGCTCAATAAACAATATTACATTCAATATTTAAAAACCGTAAATATCGGTAATCTTTGTTTGATGTTTTCGAACGCCATCTTTCGAAGCAGTGCAAAACAGCCACAGACAATCGTCCAGGATGATTCCAGTCAGAGTAACGTACGTCATAATACGAAAAATAACCAGGCAGTTTACGGCCGTAAACTGACTTGCCTGGAAACAGACTGGATTTTAAAAAGGTCGTAATACGTCCCCAGGTACTGAAAAACGTAACCATCATAGAACTCCTATTTGTAGATAATGTCTTTGCTGCGTTCGTTCTGAGACCTTGAGTTAACTTAGACAAGTATAATAAAACAGTAACGAGTAGATGGCGGTAGCTGTCAAGTAAACATTGAGCTCCTGCTATAAAATTCTTAAAAAATAATACTTGAACAACAACAACTTAAATAAACCATAAAAACATAGTATATAGTATAATACGTGTGTAAAAGTGTTATCTTAACAAATTATTCACTGTGAACTATATAAACAAAACTTACAGTGTGGAGAAAACTTTGTGACAAAAACGGTTTGGTGTGGAGTATTTACAACTTCTATGAACTATATACCGCTAAATACTTAACTAACAAACGTGTGATATACGAACTATAAACTATTACAAAGAAAAAAGTGATTTATCAAAAAGTGACGTAAAGTGAAAAAATATTCAAACAGTTCAAATTACAACTGATATCAACGATTTTATTTATTTGGAAGAGCCTACTGTTCAACAATTTCGACTCCCTACGTAACAGACACGGTGGCGAGTGCGTCAAACGGCCTACATGGTATTCGAGTCGCTTGAGACTCGAGTTCGATCCCCGCGAACGACATTCACTTTTTGGGATATTTGCAATTTAGTTACAATTTATCTAATAAACAAGACCAACAACAAGTAATGAATACTTACTCAGCAGTACAATAATAATCAATTCTAAAGTCTACTTAAGCTACATCTGACAGAGTACAGTAACAAACTACCTACTAACAAATTTAAAAATGGATTTGTCGGGGAATATAACATACCGGCGGACACGCACACGGTCGGAATCAAATGATGACGAAAACGATATTATATCGCAAACTTTGAACTGTACGACGAGTAGTTTACCTGAGATATCTGAAGACGAAGACGTTCCGTATTTAAAAATATTGAAAGATGAGGTAACGAGACTGACATCTCAGCTTTCTAGTGCTCATAGAGAAATCGAGCTGTTATCATTAGAAAATAGTCAACTAAAAAAATTAAATGAGGAATTTATTAAAAGGAATGACATGTACAAAAAACTTGTCAACAGTCCGGGAAAACGTTCACCGAAAACTTCAATGACACCTAAGAAAAACACGAAAACAAAACAAACCCAGACTATTGCAGAAATTGACTCTTTACATACAAACAAAGTTGATTGCACTAAAACTGTTAGCAGCAACGAATGTACGTCAAAATCAACAAAAAACATTAGAACCAGAACAAGTGCAGAGCAGAAACAATCATCCGTGACGCACAAAATATGCTTGATAAGCAGTGAAACGTCGAACAGATTATATACAATTGCAGAAAAAACTAATTTGTGTAACTTTGAAATATGTCACTATCGTAAGCCTTCATGTGGATTGTGGCAACTTCTTGATAAAATTGACAGAAAAGTTCAAAACTTTACGCACTCGGATTTCTGTGTTATTTATATTGGCGAAGATGACTTTCGCAAAACCCATAATTATTTAGAACTTGTCATGTTTGTTAGAGAGCAATTATTGCCACTAGATCATACTAACTTCATTATTTGTCTTCCAACTTTTAAGTTTATGACAGATTCTAATATAATGTTTAACAGCCGTATAGAAACTTTTAATAACTTACTTTATCTAGATATAAATACTTGGAATTATGCATATTTACTTGACTCAAATTACAATCTACCATATGATTACAAATTCTATAACAAGTATGGAACTTTAAATAAGCGTGGTCTAGAGATTGTTGTATCAGACTTGCGGGACCTTATATTTGACTTGAGCGACCTAACTACTGTGCACTTTGAAGTTAACTGTCACAATCAAAATAGTCAATCTACTGATTCCCAACAAATAAGTTCCCAGTTTTTTCTTTAAATACCTTACCATTCTCCATCAAAACATAGCTGGACTAATAAATAAAACTGATATGCTGACTGTAAAGCTAGTGGAATTATCTGACCGAGGGACTATTATAGATGTTATTTGTATCACAGAGCACTTCGTGCAAAAGGGTTATGAAGGTTTATTACACATTCCTAATTTTTGTTTAGCATCTTTTTATTCTAGAGATGTAAAAAGAGGAGGAGCGTGTATTTTTGTTAGAGCCGGAATACAGTTTAAAGAAATACCGGATATTTCAAAACAATCAGTTTCGGGGATTTTCGAATGTTGCGCCGTAGAGATAATAACTCATAAAATAATTATTGTTTGTGTATACAGAATTCCTAAACCTAATTACGCAATATTTTATGAAAAATTAGAACTTATTTTGAATAAAGCCTATAATTCTTCAAATAAGAAAATTATCCTGTGTGGAGACTTTAATATTGATGTTTTAAAAAGAAATAAGACTACATTAGAATTTGAATATTTTCTCATGAAGTATAACCTAAAACTAGCCCTTTATACTCCCACAAGATTAAGTAGTCACACTTGTATAGACAACTTTGCGCACAACTACGGGAAAGGCTGTGAAGCTGAAGTAATTGACTTGGTCCTTTCGGATCATGTATCACAAATAATTAAAATACCCATCAAGAAAACATGTAAATAGCAATATTGGAAAACTAAAAAGCAGGACATAAGCATGAATAATTTAATAAATTTTAAAACCCATCTTAGCTGTTTATCATTTGCACAAGTTTTTGGAGCTCAAGAGGCTGACACAGCTTTTGATGATTTCATGGATGATTTCACTCTTTTTTATAAATTATGTTTTCCGGAAAAAATTGTGACCATAAAAACTAATAAGGAAACAAAATGGATTTCGAGAGGAATAAAAGTCTGTAGCAAAAAACAAAGGCAGTTGCTTTGGGCTTATAGATTAAATTCTAACTCTCATAATAAAAAAGCTCTTAAAAACTACACTAAACTCTACAGAAAAATTATTAAGTTAACACAAACAGCTCAAAATAATCATTTTATAAACACTTCTGAAAACAAATCGAAGGCTACCTGGCAAATCATAAATAAAACCAAATTATGTTTGCCACAGGAGTCAATCTTGTGCGTAAATAGAGATAATTTATCGTTTACACATCCTACTGACATTGCAAATGAATTTAATAATTATTTTATTGACGAAATTGAAAATAAAACAAAAGCTGACATCAAAATAAATAATATTAATTTAAAAAATCAAACATTAAATTCCCTTTTCATGCAACCGGTTAATAGTGATGACATTATAAAAATAATTTCTAGTCTGAAAAATACGAACACGGTAGGATTTGATGGCATTTCGACAAAAGTCATAAAGTTTTCAAAAGAAGTGATAGCACCCCCTTTGGCGCATGTAATTAACTTGTGTATTTCTGATGGCAAGTTTCCAAACAAACTCAAAACAGTTGTTATAAAACCTGTATACAAAAAAGATGACAAAACAGACTTAAAAAACTATAGACCCATAGCGAAAATCTTAATTTTCTCCAAAATTTTTGAGAAAGTTATTTATAACTCTCTTTATGCTTATTTCGAAAAATATGAATTGTTTTGTACTGAACAAAAGGGATTCCGTAAGAATACTACAATTAATATGGCGCTCTATGACTTGTTAACAAACATCATGTCATCTGTAGATAAAAGAAATCCAGTCTGTGCTATCCTTACCGATATGACCAAGGCTTTCGATTTTGTTGATCATGGAATACTTTTACAGAAACTACATAGTTATGGAGTAAGAGGGAATATTCTAAAATTAATAGAATCATATTTAAGTGACAGACTCCAATACACTGAAATCTCTAGGATCTGTCCTAACACTAAAATGGAAACCATATATACGTCTAAACCAAGATACGTAAAATATGGTGTTCCACAGGGCAGTGTACTGGGACCGCCATTCTTCATCATATACATTAACGATCTCCCAAAAGTAACAGAAAATAAAATGATTCTATTTGCGGATGATAGTACAACAGTAATTAAGTGTGAAAATCCAACTAATTACGAACAGGACATTAATCGTTGTTTATATGACATAATAAACTGGTTAAATAATAATAATTTAATAATAAACTTGACTAAGACAAAAATAATGCAATTTCATCAACGTATTGACAACCCAAACCTTAGAATTGCTTACCAAGGCAATAATATTGAGGAAGTAAGCGAGGCAAAGTTTCTAGGTATAGTGATAGATAGTAAACTCACTTGGAAACCTCATGTTGAAGTTGTGTGCAAAAAACTAAGTAAAACTGCGTATGCTCTCTATCAACTTTCAAAAAAAGTCAACATTGAGGCTCTTTTATCAGCATACCATGGTCTAGTTGGTTCTGTTCTGCGATATGGTATTATTTTTTGGGGACAGTCTACCGACAAGGAATTAGTATTTAGAATGCAAAAGCGATGTATAAGGTCAATATGTGGTTTTAAAACAACAGATAGCTGTCTTCCTTATTTTAAATCTTTAAAGATTTTAACTTTCCCATCTTTATACATTTTAGAAACAGCTCTATTTGTAAAAAGAAATCCACAGTTATTTGAAAAACTGTCAGCAGTTAGGAAAAATCCGACACGGTCTCAGTATGTCAACCAACTGTGTCAAGTAAAATGTAAAACCGCACTTATGCAGAAGAGTTTTTTTGGTATAGCCCCACGCATTTACAATAAAGTACCTGATGTAATAAAAAATATGACTTTAATAAAATTTAAAAGGGCACTAAACCAAATATTGATTAATAAATGTTACTACACAGTCAACGACTTTCTTAATGATAAATCGCTGTAATAATCCACAAGACTGACATGTGCTGTTTTAATTTTTACTAATACTATTATATTATTTGTACTAATTCACAAGATTGACATGTGCTATTAATTTTTATTTTTTGACATAAGTTTTTGACATTTTCATTTTTATTGACATTCTGTATTTACTTTGCTTGACATTAAAATTTTATTTTAATTTTTCTGTAAATTTATGAATAAAATGTTATTTGCATGCCCATGCGATGGTAGAATATGGAGACGCTTAATATTGTAAAAAAAAACCATCTATGTATGAATCACCCATGTTTGCAAACCAATAAATGATTTATGATTTATGATTTAGTAGATTATTGTATTATAAAATGCTTTCAGGCAAATTGCTGAACAGTACGCAGTATTGAAAATAAGACTATCCAAACAAGATCATGAAACAATCACGCACGCGTTTTACTTCATTAGTACATAAATCTATAATAATAAAAAAAAAAAAAAAAAATTAAATATATAAAAAATATAGTACATAAATCACGCTCAAAGTGAAAGATATTTAGATTAAGTACCTCTTTGCCTACGTCTGGAGGGTATGGACGAGACTTAAAGCATAATTAGGCGGCAAATTGTGCGATCGGCTAGAAGTCCCCAAACCAAGCCGAGTCTGTAAACATCATCCATCACAATGTCTGCGAGGAATCCGGCCCTGAGACCAAACCCTTTTACTAAAAGCCCTCACGAATACTCTCATACTTCATATCTTTCACATGTCCTTATTTCTTATTTTATCAGATTTAATATTACATTATCTTGCAAAAAGCAATATACAAAATATTTTCCTGTATCCTATTACATTCATAGAGCGGTTATCAATCATGTGGGGTACTCAATTATGGGTAAAAGAGTTCTCATCACAAATATTATGAAACAAAAAAAAAAAAGAAAAGTACTGGCTTTTGTTTTGTTTCAGAAGCTATTTTGCATAAATCTTTCGCACTGTTACCGTGTGTATTACACCTTAAATCTGCAAGTTTCTCAATATCCTACGCTAGTGGAAACTTGGAGTAATTTATTGAGTTTCTAGGGAGGTAAATCTGCCGCCTAATTCAATATTGCAAGGTGAGAACAATACCTCAGTTAATACCTGTATTGTAGCATCCTGTTAAGTTCAAATGAAGTTTGCAATAAGCTGAATAACATAATTATTGTTAATTAACGACAAATAAAAAAAACATATTCACTTCATTGTTAAAAACCTTCGTATGCCTAAAGGTTCTGGCAGAGAGTGTATTAGGTCTAGGGTACAACTTATCGCTTCGCTGACGCATTTTGATATAAGAAATGAAGATATCCGCAAGAGAATTATGGTTGCCAACATAGCGAAAAGAATCACCAAACTTAAGTGGCAATGAGCAGGGCACATCGCACGCAAAACAGATTGCCGCTGGGGCCGAAGGTTTCTGTAGTGGCGACCGCGTACCGAAAGACGCAGAAAAACCGAAAAGACGTACGGAAAAAAAACCCGGAAGACGCAGCGTTGGAAGGCCTCTCACAAGGTACACCGATGACCTGGTTAGGGTTGATGGAATCCGATGGATGTAAGACGCACAGGACCGGCCTTTGTGGTGGCGCTTGGGGGAATCCTTTGTCCAGCAGTAGACGTCTTTCGGCTGAAATGATGATTTTGATATAAGTGCAGAAAGTTAGTCATTGCAACCCAGGCGTAATTCATACGAGCCGTAGGCGAGTGTATTATTGGAGTGGGTCACTTAACAATGGAATAAAAAAAAATGGTTTCCTTACAGGCACAGTGACAAAACGGTGCAAAATGATGAGTTTAAGTAAATTATGAAGTTTGGAAGCAATTGGAATTGATCTTCTGTCTCCGGTTTCAGTGATCAAAAAGTATTTGTCATCGTAGCTAATATTATATACCTAGCATATTTTAACGTATACATTAATAGCTATAAAATCCACTGACCGAACTAATTGCCTATTTTTGTTTATTTTGTTCTACAGAACGTTAAATTCGCGTTCGCCGGTTGCTCTGCAAATATATACTTTATACGTAACCGAGAAACGGTGCTCTTTAGCGACCTTATCATTTCAAAAATATACTTGTTCAATGGAAATGATTACTTTTCATTTAGTATTTAATAGGTACTATAATTCCTCAGCTTCTTCAAATGTTTTTTTTTTGCCTTACACAACAAACTTAACTCACTAAAGTATTGTCTATAAAAAAACTACCACAGTGATTTATTAAACAAGTACCTTTATGGCATAAAGTCTATGCTTAATGAATTTTAGTTGGAACTTCGTTAACAAGTATTGTACTAACAAAAGTATGGCTATTGTTCATAGTTCAGTGCTTTTGTAATGACTAGCTTGTAAATGATTTAAGCAGAAAGTTTTTATTTACTAATTATTATTATTATTATAGCTAGCCTGTGCTGTTCTACTGCTAGAGAAAGGCCTCCTTCCAATTCCACGAATTAAAAAAAAATAAAAAGCATTTGTTTCAAGCAGTTGTTAATATTACTAGTTAATACCACCAATACAGAAAAAAGGAACAAAACGTATACAAGGCGAAAAAAATAAATAACAGAGAAAGTAGTTAAACAATAAACAGTCCATGGACTCAATACTAAAATTAATTTTTGGAAGTCTAGGCCTTATAAAACCTGTGTAACAAGCTAAGTTATATTTGGATCGCGGCTGAACTCATGTGGACATTACTTAATACTTGTATAAGTACAACAAGGCTCGGTGCCCACATTGTGTAAAACATTCTCAACCATGAATGTATTCATCTAAGCTTTTATAAAAATACGTAGGTATGATAGTAATAGATTATGTATAAAATTACATACAGCAAGTTAATGTTAATTATCAAACGATCACTCGACATGGTTTTGAGATTCTAAACCAAGTTCACTACTAAATTAATGTATCATTTTTATGTTCTATGCATGCTCCTACTTCATTTTTTTTGAGACTCAACAGTAGCCAAAGTTTTTTTTCATTAGTAGCTATTTCGAGTTTTAGCTCGTTTTTTTTTCGAATGCTGTGAATGAACACAAGATTTCATAGGGAACGGCCATACTACATTTTATCCTTAAAGACACAATTACCTTCTTTAGCTGAGAGTTGTGTGAAATATAAAAGCGCATTATTGAGCCGGGCGGATGCTTACGAAACAGGTGCGGAAAAACTTTTTTTTTTCTTTTTAGGGTTCCGTAGTCAACAAGGAACCCTTACATTGTGTATTTAACATGGGTTATACCCATGGGCTACCCGTTTATCTCACCGGGAACTTTAATGTGTCAATCCTATTTATATTTAAGCGTATTCAGAAGTATTGAATGCTTACCAACTTATCTGCTCGCTGTGGATCGGAAGTAACTTTACCTTCCTAAGTCTTATTAGAATAGCGCTGCTGATCTCCGATCCAATAACACTTACGATGTGACCTTATTTGCAGTAAGCGACGTGTGGGATATAAAATAAATAGTCGCAGTCGACTTGGCAATTTTCCTCACACAATCTTAGTAAACAAACAAGCAAGGCTCCCAAGATAATACAAGAAGTACTGTCCTGCATTCTGTATGTATGGTGTTATTTAGGAACATGCATATTGCACGGATATTTGCATATTGCTTTTTGTCTTAGCAACACAGGCCTGCGCATGTACCTTCTTTTTGTTTAGTTACTGTAACCGTTGTAATTAATTAAATAATAAATAATGACATTGTTATCTGATAAATACAAAACCTTACAAAAACATCAAAGTCAAATCTGTATTGTTAAACACAATACAATAAATTAATACATTTCTGGATGTCATGTGAATGCGCAGTTCATTGTGTTCTACCTATTTAGGCGTGTTAAAATTGTAGTACAAATTTAAATACAGCTTTATAGTTGTAAAATGACAGTATTTTATAACAGTCAAATGAAATAATACAACATAAAGCAATTGAAATAAATATTAAATAATGAATAAGATATCATGTCATCATTGATGACAAAACCAAAACATAATTAAAATAAAATAGGTAAAAAAAATCATCATGGAAACTACAGAGTTTAATAAATAAATACCTACTAAACTATACTTATACTTAAAACTGAGAGTAGTGGTGACCGAGTGGTAACGGCCCCGACTTACGAGTCGTAGGTCGCGGGTTCAAACCCAGCCAGATGCATTACTTTGTGTAATTTATTTCATCACCACTGCTCTCAAAACGGTGAAGGAAAACATCGTGAGGAAACCGGCATGTCCTAGAACCAAAAATTCGAAGACATGTAACATCCACCACTCCGCACCGGGTGGGTGAGAACATTAAAAGGCTGATGATGATGATGATGATGAAGCTATACTAATATCAAAACCTTTAATTAAAACCGATTACTGAATTAAGTACTTATTAAAAGTGGTGTACATTGTGTCTCCCTTTCATGAATCTTGCAAAGAGCACGACGCTTTGAAGCTTTGTAAGATCTGGAGTTTAGCAATTACAAGAGCAAATTAGTGTAACATTTCGTCGGGCAAAGACACATCTGCACGCTACGATGTGAAGATACAACAATCCAATGAGTAAACGTTTAACAGTACGAAATGTCACAGACGTAATTTAAATAGATTAAACTTTATTGTACATCAAAAAGTAACAGAACTTATACATTTAAATCTATAGGTACAATGGTGATCCTATCGTTGACAGCGATGTCTACCAGACAACTTTAGGCTGGACCGTGAGAACTAAAATAATACAGGGGGCAGTCTGCGGTGTACTACTAACGAATTAATCAAACTACAAATATAAAAGTATAAATATAAAACAATTAAATGTATATATAAAACAAAATACATAACTGTTTATTCTATTGAATAGGTACTATTAGTTTGACTAAATTAGATTGTACCTATGTACCTAATGTATGTCTGTATCTCACAATGATAAACTAAAACTTTTCGATGAAGTGTAATACGCACTAACACCCACACGGTTAAACTAAAATATTCGTAATAACCCGCGATATTCAAACAATGGTTGCCAAGGAAAACTCAAATGAATATATCGTTTCGTTGTTTCTAGTACAACAGGTAGTTATCACTTAATGAACAAAGTTGTGAATAGAGACACGACTCGTTTAAACATTATTGAAAACAAATTGAAACATTTTAGTTGTATATTTATTTAGTTGTATATTTTATTTTCATTTAGTTCTAAATAAAGCACCATTCTTCAAAAAAGCTCGCTTTCCAGAGATTAGCACAAAAAAAGTACGCAACGATACACGTAGATCATGTTACCCCATTTACAATCTGGCTAGGCAAACAGTAAATCGTGAAGTCGTCTTATTGCAACGGAACTTCGGCCATAAACTTTGGAAACTGCAAGTTCACGAATTCCCTTACATTTCTGAACAATTCTGTTGGCACCAGTACTCGGCTTTTTGTGTTTCGTAAGTAATTTGTATGAAGAAATTTTAGACATACTTAGATATATTTTAATAAGTGCGTTAAAGAAAATTGTGGCAGTCGCATAATTTATGTCAGCGCTTGTCTCACAATCAAATACTTTTTCAATTAAAGTGAATAATTAATGGAAGGACTAAGACAAATACTACATCAAACTCCTTTTTTGTACTATAATTGTGAGTTTATGTACTTTCCAGAGTAAAAAGGTAAGCAATGATACTCGTAGATCATGTTACCCCATTTACAATCTGGCTAGGCAAAAAGTAAATCGTGAAGTTGTCTTATTGCAACGGAACTTCGGCCATAAACTTTGAAAACTGTAAGTTCGCGAATTCCCTTACATTTCTAAACAATTCTGTTGGCAACAGTACTCGGCTTTTTGTGTTTCGTAAGTAATTTGTATGAAGAAATTTTAGACCTAGCTATTTTATAATAAGTGCCAGTTATGAACGTCGGGTTGACCGCTCTTAAGAGCGGCCAACCCGACTTACATTTTCATACAACAGGTCTTACGTGATTATGATGTTATTACACATCTTTCTTCAAGTTTTTTTAATACACAGATATCTTGTGGATATTATCCAGGCTTCTATAGAGATCAACACATAAATTTGTGTAAGACCTCTGAAAATCTGCTATTTTACGTGAACTTTGACTGGCCTTAATGTACACCAATACTTAAAATATGAAAAAATACTTCTATGGAAGTTTTGCGCACTTAATCGACATTCTAAGTGATGTCAGATTTTTTCAAAAATCCTTGAAGCTTTAATAAAAACACGTACTTCCTGGGACAAGTTTTGTGAAACATTCAAGTAAATCGTAGTATTACCGAATGCCTACAGAGTTTTCAAGGGTTTTCTCTTTTATTTCGCATTACTTTTGCATCAAATATTGGATTGCGTTAAATGAAGCAACAAGCTTCTAAACCATGCGCGATGTTGACGATAGGCGAGTTAGGAAGGCCCACCTTAAAGAAAATTGGGACAGTCGCATAATTTATGTAAGCGCCTGTCTCACAATCAAATACTTTTTCAATTAAAGTGAATAATTTAATGGAAGGACTATTCGTAAGTATACTACAACTTCATTTCAGTAAAATTAAAATTTAAAATTGTGACTTTATATGCTCGCCTTTTGTCGGAGAGCCTTAATAAATAAAAATGATATCAGACAAGTGTGTAGAAGAAAAGTTTATATTGTACAAGACCCTTGATCACATTAAATATTGTAGTTGTCTGATGTTCTAGTAGACCCAAAAGGCGAATAAAGCTGGAAAGATTAGGTTGTATTTTTAAATCGCGCTTGTAGCAAACCAAGATAAAGTGTTCATAGTTTTAACAAAGTACATAAAAAATAAAGTTTGCTTCTTTTAAAAGCCATTTTGTTTTACAACAACAAACAATAACAACAACATTTAAGTCAGCTCAAGCCTAGAGCATGCCTTAAAAATAAAATAGTTTTTTAACCTTTCAACTACCGTAATTACGTGAAATGACAATAGATGTGATAGAACTATTATTATTTATTATTATTATTTATTATTGCTAGCCTGTGCTGTCCCACTGCTGGGCAAAGGCCTCCCTCCATTCCTTCCATTTATCTCGGTCGCTCGCTATATCGTTCCAATTCCCAAGGAAGACATCCGGGTCGTCCCGCCATCTCCTTCTCGGTCTGCCGCGGCCCCGCGTCGCTGTGTCCGGGCACCAATCCTGTGTTTTATGGGCCCACAGCTCGCTAGACATGCGGCAGACATGTCCTGCCCAGTCCCATTTAAGTTGGGCAGCCTTTTGAGCCAATTCAGAACTAAAATAAATAAAAATCCTGTCTATTTCTTATTTTTCACTATTTTGGTACCCTCTATTTTACATAAAAACATCTACCCAGTGTGGTCGTTACAAATAGTGTCTATAGTAGGAATTGCGAGAGGAGACTAGAAGGGAAAAATTTCATTACATTACTTAAGTTTATTGTAAGATAAAACCTAAGGTTAATAAACTAAAAATACATTAATATTTACAAATTGTTGAAAAAGGAAATAAACTTAGATATCAATGGGGAAAATTGCCCAGAATATTATTTCGCTTAGGTTTAAACAATTTAATTATGTTTAATAAAAATATAATTGTGGCTTGGCAGCCAACCTAACATTATTTGTTTCTGTGCTGGTCACCTAATTAAACTATTTAAGGAACCCATAAAAGTGTTTTTATCTTGCCAGTTTGCAAGCAGAAAGTGAACTCCTTCGATATTTATTTATGTATACTTCTTGCAACACAAAGATACACAGGCGGACTTAATAGGTACCTTAGGCATTCTCCACCAGTCAACCAAGAGTAGTGAAGACGCGGCGGTGAACTCTCGCGTCCGTACCAAACCCGTTAACGACGTGTTTTGTTACACGAACCTCTTGGAGATCTGTGAGTAGAATTAACAGAGCTCTTTTGAGCTGATAGTGAAGAACACAGGTCTTTAGTATGCGATCGTTTGACTCTCCCTCTCGTGAAAAGTGGGTATCATTGAAAGATTTTTCACTGAAAATAAAGCTACAAATCGTTAAACTTGCTCCGGCCGTGCCGTATTAAAATTCAGACCTCACTTGACCCAAAAATATTAACTACTACTAATTGGACTTTACACGAAGGCTTAATTTCAGCAAATATTTGATCAATTCTGTATTATTTTACATTTCTGCCTCTTTGTACATATCAACCTTGTATATATAGTTTCAATACAAGTCGAAAGTTTATAGAGCACTTGTAGTAGCACTTTTAGAGTTTAATTAATATTATTCTTAAATTATTTAATTAATATTAATAACTAGCTTTTGCCCGCGGCTTCGCCCGCGTACATAAAATATAGCCTATGTCACTCAGGAGTAAAGCAGCTTTCTATTGTTGCTAAAATTTTTCCAATCGGACCAGTAGTTCCAGAGATTACCCCCTACAAACAAAAAAACATAAAAACAAAAAAACAAACTTTACCTCTTTATTATATTAGTGTAGATAGTGTAGATAGCTGTTACCCACGACTTTGCCCGTGTCAATTTCTGTTATTATTTTAGACAATTTAGTTTTTAAAAGAACATAATTATCTAAAAGTACTTCATAGAGCTACACCCCAACTTGGGCACGCCATAATCACGGCGGTAAGTCCCCTCTTTGAGGCGTGATATCTATCACGGCATCCTTACCTTCCGCATGACGTAGGTTCTCACCGGACATGGGAAGAAGGAAGAGACGCCCGGGTGTCGCTACTGTATGGTCAGCCCGGAGGATACGGTGGAGCACACGGTGGAGGTATGCCCCGCTTGAGAAGAGCATCGCCGTGTCCTCGTGGGGGTGATCAGCGGCGGCGACCTCTCGCGCCGGGCCTTGGTTCAGGTCATAGTTCGCAGCGAAGAAGAATGGCAAGCGGTCGCCTCCTTCTGCAAAGCAGTAATGCTCGTAAAGGAGGAGGCCGACCGCATAAGGCAAAGGCAACAGCGCCCTCGCCGTAGCCGTCACCGCCGCGATCCCGCCGATATCCGGTCTCCGTAGATGCTGGCATGTGGACGGTGAGCAATGGGTAGCTCGCCGTCCGGTTGTCTGGTAACAGTCCAGACCGAGACCAAGTCGTCGACGGCGTGCACTGCTCCCGCGCGCCTCAAGGTGTTGTCAGCAAACTGTGGGGCCCTTCAGGGGCGAAGCCTCCTGCAACTGAGGGTTGGTGCGAAAGCGTTATACCGGGGCTCTGGGAATAAGGCAAGGGAGGAACGGGGTAGGTTGTTTAGTCAGTAAGAGTCTGACACTGTTTCCCGCTCCGCCCAAGAGCGGGATTCGTCATTGGATGATTTTTACCTACCATAAAAAAAAACCATCCGCGCCGCCCGCAAGCAACTCCTCTCCTCGCCCGCCGGCCAGGCGCAGCGTCAAGTTTAACACATCATGCATCGTGTGTGAATTTTATATCGGAGTTATTTTAAAATTGCAATATCTTCTAAGATGTTCATTGAAATTAAATGATGTCAAAGACAATTTTGTTTACAATAACATACTCTTAATCAACAAAACATTTATTTGGATAAATATTATATTATTATGTTGATACAACTCTCTCATAAAAACGGTTCTAGTAAGTTAATCTTAAAAGATAGACATATACTGTCGCAGACATTTTTTTAGATCATTTTAAGAGGAATAATTCTTTCATACATATTTTTTTGGTATCTTAAACCGTTTTGGCAGCGCACGCAACGGAAGCCCTCAAAGATGAATAATTTTCCCCGTTTTTTCCACATTTTCCGTTGTTTCTTCACTTCTATTAGTCGCAGCGTGATGTTATATAGCCTAAAGCCTTCCTCAATAAATGATCTATTCAACACAAAAAGATTTTTTCAATTCGAACCAGTAGTTCCTGAGATTAGCGCGTTCAAACAAACAAACAAACTCTTCAGCTTTATAATATTAGTATAGATATTAACCCACATTTTTTAGTAAAACGAACCAACAACTACCGAATATATTTCCCTAAAAATAAATAAGTAACATTTGCTCTGTTTGGGCTTATTTTTTTTTCATTTCTAATTCCCATTTGTGAGTAAATTCGACCGCGCAGTAAAGGTGGATTTACACCAAACGAGCGAATGCTCATTCTATCCCCACTACGTCAAATTCTTCTAGTGTAAACAGGCATAGAGCATTCTTTCGTTGTTCTTAGTGCGTTCGCAAAGATTCTATAAAATATTCTAAGAATGCTCGCTCGCTCGATGTAAACGGCGCAAGAGCGCGTGAACAGTTGCTTAGAACATTCTAGCGTGTTCGGACGCGCTCGCTCCACTGAGCGGTCTCATCAAAGTGTTCTTGTGTTCTAGCGATTGTTTACGTATCGTATCGATTAAATTATGGATTGGTCGCCGATTAGAGAAAGTAAATAATCAAAATCCTCTGGCGCCATTCTACAAAAATTTTGGTATTGACCACTTTCTTCCTGTTTTTGCATATCCGTCATTGTTTCACCTACATTATCCAGTGTCCTTCGTTGCATTAAATTTATAACCCACCAACGTCTCTTCCGTCTTTTATTTTTGAGTTTTTGCTTCAAAATAATAAATGCAGCACTTGCAATAATATTTTCATTGTCAGAATCAGACTAGCAAAGCACTACCAATACCAACCAAAGAATTGTCTCGAATGAGCAAAGAACATTCGAGCTAGCTCTTGTTTACACCAAAAGATTAAGAAAGAACATTCTTGTTCTAGTTCTAGTTCGGTGTTCGTTTGATGTAAATAGATACGTCAAGCTTTAGTTTACACTAGATATTAACGAAAGAATGCTCTAGTTCTAGCTCTAGCTCTGTGTTCTTTTAGTCTAAATCCACCTTAAGACTAACAAAATGCACATTACTGACATTACCATCTATGAATTTTAAAAATAACTAACTACTAACCTTGCCAACATGATCAAATTTAAATTTTTAATTTTCAAAAAGTAACTTGATTTGATTTTTGTGTAATCTCATAGATGGCGCTGTTTTAAAATTGTCTTTATACTACTAATATTCATTAAACTATGTTTCTTTGCCCTAATTATGTTATTTTGAAAAACGAATAATAGGAATTTTTATTATTTACCTAAATAAGTTTACGTGCCAAGTTTCAAGTTAATTAGCCCCAGGAATAAGATTCTCCTATACAAACTTTAACATCCCCTAAATCTTGCACTGGGGGTACTACTGAAAAAACAAATATGCCGTCCTTGATAACTAATTTAGGGTAATATTTGTGCAAAGTTTTGAGTCGATCGGCCCACGAAAAAAAAAGTTACAGCCTTGCATCCATTGCACCATTTAAATTCAATATTGCTTACCTCCCATAACTTACGGCGTGATAATACGTAGCCTAAAGCCATCCTTGGTTTACAAGGAACATTTTTGCTGAATTTCAATTCAATCTATCCAGTAGTTTGGGCGCCAACCCATACCATAGGCACAGACAATCAGACAAACAGACAAAAATTCTAAAAAGTCACTTTTTGTCATCAGTAACGTTTTTCTAACAAAACCCACTCATTTTGTCCAGAAAATTCTCAATGTACAGTTTTTCTTTCGTTACTGTTTTATTATATGTATAGATGATGTAGATACAATATAGATATTGAGAGCAGTGGTGGCAGAGTGGTCATGACCCCGACATACTAGTTGTAAGATATGGGTTCTTACCCAGCCAGGCGCATTACTTTATTTAATTGCTACTGCTCTCAAAATGGTGAAAGAAATCATCGCGAGGAAACCTGTAAGACTAAAAATTTGAAGACGTGATATTCTCCAACCCGCACCGGGCCCGCGTAGGGGTTTACGGCCCATTTCCTCTCCATGAAAGGAGGTCTGAGTGTCAGCAGTAGGAACATTATAAGGCTGATGTTAAGTATATACAAAATGTTTCTCATTAATAAACAAAAACTAAGTGTAATTATGATTTCACCAAAGACATATATAGCTCTTAATTAGATTTAATGTAACTTTGTGATAAAATTACGCTTCGACGTTTACGTTCCGATGCTATTGCGATTGTTTACGAACACTATATTATATTTTTAGTACATTTTACTTTATCGTCTTCGTTTATAAAAGGAACATGAACTAACGGATGGCCGTTGGGGCCGAAAGATTCTGGAATGGCAAGCACGTACCGGAAGACGTAGCGTTAGAAAGTCTTCTACAAGGTGGACCGATGACCAGGTCAGGGTTGCGGAAATACGACGGATGAGAAACGCATAGGACCGTTAATTGTGGCGACACCTATGTCCAACAGAGAATGTCTTTCGGTAGAAATGATGATGATAATATGAACTAATATTACGTGAAGATACGAATTATAGTCTGATTGTAAGAGGTAGTCTGATTGGATTACGTAATCCTTTCTTCGCAAGCGAAAGTTACAATATGTACATTTACAAGTATCCGCTTTTAATCCTGAAAAGATACGCAGTATATATGGGTACGATGACGGGACCGGAACTGATGAAAAAAATTGTATTTTATTATACTTTTTTTTAAGCGTCCCTACATATATTATGTAGGTAAGCATGTCGCGTGGGTTGGGCTAGGAATAAACCACTCCATCATTTCAGACAGCTGTCGAATGAGTGGACTGACCGATCATATCGCATGTATGGCTAGTCATTCCTATATGAAGTAGGTAGCAAATAGCATGACTGTCTGGTTTATATATAACAGCAGTTTTATTGCGTAATTTTAGACGTGAACCGTGGTACGTTCAGTTCAAATCCAATTATGTATTTTATTTCTTAAAGGTTTACTTGTACTTATAAAATGTTAGAAGCTAGAGCATGTTCCCACGAAGATCTACTAGCTAGAAACTGTATAGTTACTCTGTATTTTTTATGATTGATTTTGAATATTTAATTACAATATTAATAGGCTCAAGCGGACAATTTAGACCGGTCAAAATTTTGTGCACAATGTAAATGGTAATTTATCTATAAATCCGCAGAGATTATAAGGGTTTAAAAAAGAGGTTATAGAAAAATAACAATAACTCTATCAATGAGATTTTTACCTAGTACTATCACTGTTTAGTAAACTAGCCGCGGCTTCGCTCCCGGCAAAAGAAAATAGGGAAAAATGAAGAACAGCTCGACCGATTTTGCGCACACTTGACATAAACCATCTACTAAATAGTCCAAACAAAGACTAATTAATAATATTTGGTTTGGATAAGTGAGCCCATTCTTGAGTTATAAAATAACAACGAAAAGTGGCATAGATTTATTTATATAGATAACTTTAAGGCTTTCCTAAGTTCAGTACCTACTAAAAAAAAATAAAGTATCATAGCTAGGTAATGAAAATTTCGTCAAAGAAAAGCAAATTTGAAATAAAAGAAGATTCATTACAAGATGTCAGTGACAAGCAACGGTGCCATTATACGACACATCAGTAAACAGTGAATTTGTGAGTCCGCCCAAAGAAATGGCTCGGGTTCAAGAGATCTCGATGTAATTAATCAACGTCGAAGACCGACTTGGAATATGAAAAATATGTATGAAAATAAGCTAGTTTTTTATGAATAGGTTTTTTTATGGTGGGAAAAATCGTCGTATGACGTATCCCGCCCTTGGACGGAGCGGGAGACAGTGTCAGACTTCTACAGACTGACTAACCGACCCACCCCATTCCTTCTTAGCCTTCATACCAGGGTTGGACCTTCCTTTTAGAAACGGGACTGAATAGGTAACGCAAATATTTTTTTTATTTATGTGTGTTGTCTTTGAATCTTTAGGTACATAAACAAAAGTATCACATTGTCGTCACCGTATATTTTTTGTGATTGTGGTAAACCATTAAATAGCTTCCTTTACTCTGGATAGAGTTGGAGGATGTGCCAGACTTTATCTTAATGAGTCCTCATAACTTTTGTTTTATGGTGGGAAAAATCATAGAATGATGAATCCCGCCCTTGGGCGGAGCAGGAGACAGTGTCAGACTTCTACTGACTAAATGATCCACCGTTCCTTCTTGCCTTAGTGTTCCGCTTTCGCATAAAGTTTTGTGTTTCAGGTCTACGCTAACTCTTTCGAACAATGTCGTGGCCACATTGCCTAATTTACGAGTACCTTAAAGAATTGTCAAGAAACAGCAATGTGTTGCATTTATATTACACAATAAGTAGAAGTTCAATGTTATGGAAATTTTAGTATTGTTTTATTAAATGTATTTTTAGTTTGCAAGTTTCTTTGTGCGCCTTGCATATTCTCTGTTACGTTATACACTTTGTAAATAAATAAATCATTATTTTTTACATCGTAGAGTTGGGTAAGTATGTGCTTATTATACTTACAATTTGTCAAATATAATCAGTTTGACATAAGTCTACAGCACGGCCGTTGGATCTTGACAAGTATGAAGTTAGGCTCTCCGAATTTTAGCGCTTGAAAAGTCGTAAAAAATAAATGGTTTAAACAAACAGACGCAATTTGCAGTTATTATTGCTGTCAAAAACTGTTATGGGCGTTTTTTTTTTTAAATCTCTATTTTTGTACGAGTTTTCAAGCGCTAAAATTCGCATAGTCTAACTTCAGACTTGTCAAAATCCGACGACCATACTGTACGTTTGGGGGGGGGATTGGTATTCCACGAGGTGGGGGGATTGGTATTCCACGAGGTGGGGGGATTGGTATTCCACGAGGTGGGGGGATTGGTATTCCACGAGGTGGAGCGATTAGCTTCTTTTATAGTATCTCTTTCAAAACGCAGCGATGAAAGGCTCAGTGAGGGTCGCAGAAATCTGACGCATGCAAACCCGATAATGCCGGTCGTTGGGGAGACATGTATGTAAGGCTTATGTTCGATAAACTAATGATAATGATGATTTAATTTGACTTCCACATTACAGAGCGGATTACAAACATCCGGGCACACATCCCGAGTCGTTGTTAGGGAGAAACAGTAATTTATGAACGTAACAAAATCTTCAAAGTAAACCAATTACTTAACTACCGCACCCTTTAAGGACACAATGAAGAAAATACACATAATAAGTTAGCGCTTAAATACTTCAAGTAATTAAATTCCGCAAGCCCAGCTGCTGAAGTCTTCATTATTTGCCTCTCTAGACACAGGGTCGTGATATATTCCTGCAAATAAGTCAACCGTGATAAGCGACTTAAACTTTTTGTATAATTGGAACAATCCGCTTAGGGTAAATGTTTTAAAATTTCACAAAAAAGATGACATCAATCTTCTAGTTTTCAAATCTACTTTATTTTTTAAATCCTCACTTGCTTACTTTCTTAAACTTTTGAGCCCCAAACATATCTTTTCAAGCAGCTTTCGCGCACCTATCGTTCTTTAATTGTGTCTGTAATTACGAAAGTCGAAAGGTTAAGAACCTGAGTAAGTAAGGAATAAGAAACTAAGAGAAAGGAAGGGAGGGAAAAAACTAAGAGGGAGGGAGTGAATAAAATAAACTAAGTTAAAAGGCATATATTTTAAGATGGGTTTAGTATTAACATTTCGTACTATTCCGACGACTATTTATTACTGTTGACTAATTTCTATTTCAACTTACATATGTTATTGGAGCGAGAAACGGTACACATTGTTATTTGAACTGAAAACACTCCTCTAATATATTCATAAGTATAAAAGCGATATTAGTTTTGGCATCAGGAAAAGTGTTTACATACGGCTATACAAATTTAGCTAAGTTGCCAGTTATTGCTAACACTGAATAAACTAAGTATTCCTTTATATTTTAGTATCGTAAAATATTCGTGTGTAAAACAAATTTTCTAAGTTGTCAGGTAATTTTGTTCAAATTAAGAAGAGGCACCACATTATCATAGTATACCTATGTTACGTCAAAAGGGTAAAACATTGATTTTGAATGTCTGACTCAAACTTTTCTCACGCACACCTATTTTCTTTCTATTATGTCACTAATTATGGTCTTGTAAAGGTTAAGAGAATTTGTAAAGATTAATTAAGAGCAGTGGTGGCCGAGTGGTAAAGGAACCGACTTACGAGTAGGTCGCGGGTTCAAACTCAGCCAGGCGTATTATTTTGTGTAATTTATTTTATCACCACTGCTCTCAAAACGGTGAAGGAAAACATCGTGAGGAAACCGACATGTCCTAGAGCCGAAAATTTGAAAACATGTGACATTCGGTGGTGGATTACGGCCCATGTCCTCTACTAGAGAGGAGGCCTGTGTCCCAGCAGCTGGAACATTACAAAAGGCTGATGATGATGATGAAGAACAGAATAAAATATATTACATGAAAGATCAAGATACTAAGTCGATACTAAACCAACAGTGTGCAAAGTGTTTTCGAATGTTTGCAAAGATCTTCAAGCACTTACCAAAATCCAGCTTAAGTTTATCCCATTTGTTACCTGTGGCAGAACGTTCACTGCTTTCAAGTGCAATTCTTTGAAGCAACATTACTAAACGTTTCTAAATACCAGCTCGGTTTACGTGTTGGTGATAATGTTTGATCAACTGACAAATTAAACAAGGTGGAGTTGAGGAATATCTTTAGTTATATAATGTTAGGAGTGCTTTACTCTTAACTCTTGAACCTCTGAACGCCCGCGTTGGCACACCTATTGTCTGTCTTTTACGTCTCTAAGTGCGGTACTCGAAAGGTTAAAATGTATTTTATGAAATAACTTTCGTTTCTTCAGTTTCGGTTGTCCCAACAGCCTCGTGGCTACTGTAACTGATTGGGTGGATGGAAGTAGGTGATGTAATCTTATAGGTTCAAAGACCATCATTCATATTTAGATGTGTAATTTATCTAATAATATGTATGTATTTAGAAATATATAAATACGTTTATCAGTTGTGCAATACCCATAACACAAACTCAGCTTGGGACTAGACGACGCTGTGTGACAGTTGTGGAAAAAAAATATATCTTAATAAGTTTACTGAACGTATTTTGAGTTATTGGTCTTGGGTCTGAAAATAAAAATGTATTCTATTAAAATTATTAAACATACAAAGAATTACTTAGTAGATGAAACAGTTGTAAAGAGATTAGGTTTATATATGAATAATAAAACAACTGATATCATAATGCAGCTACAAATTATTTTTATCCGTCAAAAGAAATACGAACAAAATGAAAATGGAAAATCTACTTATTAATTATATTTTCATTAATGTTTTATGAATTGAAAATTGTTAAGTAGATTTTGTAATTATCATCAATTAACTGAATTATGTTTCATCATTTAATTGTTTTATTAAAGTCATCATCATCAATTCAGCCGAAAGACGTCCACTGCTGGACATAGGCCTCCCCCAAAATTATTAAAGAATTATTAAAGTATGCCTTTATTAAAGTATGCAATAAAAATGTATATGTACCTATTAAGTTTACCTATTTATAAAAATCGTGTCATAGTATCTTAAGCGATATGAATGAAACGTTTTTAAATTTACATGTCAAAAAACATATTTTATTCTGTTCGAAACGGGATCTCTATTTTTAAAATGGGAACTGAATGTTGAAATTTGAACAATTAAATGATGAAACATAATTTAATTAATTGATGTTAATTACAAAATCTACTTAACAATTTTCAATTCATAAAACATTAATGAAAATATCTTTAAGTAGATTTTCCATTTGTTCGTATTTTTGATGGATAAAAATTATTTGTACAATAGCGTAAAAAGCAAGAGCATAGTCGACAAATAAAATAAATTGAGGCCATTTCTATACACAAAAATACTCACGAGAGTAAGTTTGAATAAAATACAAAAGTTTAAATATCAAATTGTCTCACTAGTTTGTGAAGTCACGACAAGTGAATACAAAACACTGCTTTTAAGCCCTAAGTAAAACCTGTACCCTTGTTTTGTTTAAAAGCTCTTCAGATGTATACAATGGAACAGAGTTACATCCTCTTAATTTAGGAAAACGTTTCTATATGAAACTACCGCATAGTTAATTAAATACAGTTATAAATAAAACCGCTTAACTTAAGTTCACAAAATTAAATCAAAGCGAAAACTACACATTGCTATCTGAATTAGATTCCATTTTACTCTAAGGAATAGTAAATATTTCGTTTTCAGTTTGCAAAATAGTTTCACACTGTTCTATTCCGAAAATGTGTAATAGTTTTGGAACAGCCACGGGGTTGTAAACCTACTATAAATTTAGAGGGGTGCGCTAGTACTCATACATTACTGTGCCCAAAGGTATCTAACAGTAATATTAACTGTAGCATAAATTGTACGCACACGACATTGTTACGGTATGTTTCTTCGGTGATGAATTTACTTGTTAAAGCTCTCCATATATATGAAAAAAAAACGGTCAAGAGCGTGCCGGGCCATGCTCAGTGTAGGGTACCGTAGTTTTCCATCCGTTACAAATTTCTCACAATGTAACAGCACTCAGTACCCATGTATAAGCTAGTAACCTAACTTCTCGAGAGATGGCGCTGTACTAGGTGGTAATTTTGGATTGCCTGAACCGATTTTAAACTTTTGTATTTTATTTTAAAGAAGATTTGCTTAGGATAATAAAATATATAAACTTAAAGAAGCTCTTCGGTCAGGGTGCACCGTACGACTTCCCGACACTTTTGCTTTTTATGGGTAACTAACAGCTTTTGATTTGATCAGTCCGTCCCATTGGTGATCTGCCACGCACCCACCGGCGGTGGAGCAAACTTCCATATGCTAATTACGCGGGAAATTCTAAAATACATCTACATCAATCGTGCAGTTGCCCGGATCCAATAAAACACCCGTCTAGTCGCAGGATCCGACTTTTACAATGGAGTTATTAAGTTCAGAGAGCAGTTAAGAAAATGTTGAGTAGATTGGTTACGGTGACTGACATGAAATATAAATGACATAGCGTTTGAATTGGACTTTTCTAATACATTAGTATTTTTATATCAAATAAGTGGGTCTTTGAATGTGGTCTGCTGCAGTTTCAATTGAATCCATAGTTAGAATCGAACAAAAGAAGTTTCAATAAAAGAAATAGCACCCATTAAACGAAAAAAACTTAAGTAAACATTTATTTTTCTCATTGTGGTGTATATCTGCTCTTACAAAGATTGAGACATGACTTAAAGAAATTAGTACGTTTGTGCCAAAATATTTCGAGGGTTTGGCTCGAGCTAACACAAATCGTAATTAAATTAAAGTTGATTCTTCAGAGTTCTACATGTTAATTAATTTTCAATTCAAAGTATCCATTTTAATTTATTGTTGTCTTGATATAGAAACGACGGCGATTGGCTGCTACATAGATCGTCACGGGTTCAATTCCCATACGGAAAAATATTAGTACGGTCTACAGATAGAAGTTTCAAGTTTTGGTGTCTTGTGTATGCGAGATTACATTTTTTGATCTTACCCACGATACAGGAGTTATTCCTAGTGAGGAAAAAAAAAAACATTTTGTATCAAAGGCTTGATGTGGCTCAAAAGGCTGCCCAACTTAAATGGGACTGAGCAGGACATGTTTGCCGCATTTTTAGCGAGCTGTGGGCCCATAAAACGCAGGATTGGTGCCCGAACACAGCGACGTGGGGTCGCGGTAGACCACGACAGCGATGGCGGGACGACCTGGATAACTTCCTTGGTGATTGGAACGACAGAGTGAGTAACCGAGATAACTGGAGAGAATGGAGGGAGACCTTTACTCAGCATTGGAACAGCACAGGCTAGCTATAATCATAGGATTTTTAAGAATTATATCATCATATTTTGCAATGCATACGGTGTCTAAGGAATTGTACAAGTGAATGCTCAGAAATGTAATACATCTGTCAGTGATACGGGTATGTACACCTGCTAGCTCCTTTTGCAACGAGACGCAGCATAAATATGTATGAGTGGCATGCTATTGTATTACGTTATCTGCTTTTTCCGTGATAGGTTTTTATCACACAATTATTACTTTTTTAATATCTGTTTGTAAATTAAATAGATACTACGGGGGAGACCTATTATAACCCTTATTACAAGGCAACAAAGCCTAACGCTTTATGTAATATGTAACATAATTTCACATTTCAATTAAACTGATGTATCACTTTTACTCAGTACATTTAAATTATATGCATTAATCGTCAGTTGGATTCTGGGCGTCGCAGCGTAATCTATTGTGACCAAATTAGGGCCATTTGGCCATTTGTGCTATAGTGTAAACTGCGTAAAGTATTAAAGTGGTTTAGTAGTACATTGTCTTTTTTTTTAAGTTAAACGGCGACACCGTTGTACTTGTAACAGACTGTTGCCCAGCTGTGAGACAGTGAAGGTTTTTTTTTATAAAACAAAATGTTATAGATAAATAATATATCGGCGCCAGAACCTTCCTTTTCAGACGCAAACCCATGGCCCTAATTGGCTTCGACCCTTCTGCAGGGTCCCTACAGAAATTATTGAGATTAATTTTTGTCATATAATTATTAAATTAAATCATATAAAAAGTGTAAGTGATTTAATAAAGCATAATGAGCAATGAAGATGCTTTTATTCATGAAGACACCCCTACTATTACAAATATAGTGAAGCACACTAAACACTAAGAAAATAAATAAATAACTACATATCACAGAAGTCTTGCACAGCACGTACTCACATGTACCGTGGTTTACGTCCCTCTGTTGAAATTTACTATGCTCAGCTCTTTAGAACAAACTGGATACCTAATATAGCTTGATATTCCACTCGTATTGAGAGAACATGAAAACTTAAACGGAACCTCTAAGTTCTCTAGTATTCCATATTCCACGTAGTGTAGTGTCACATAACTAGATGCCAACAAACTATTGGCTGGCGATATTTGCATATGAGGTTTCTATTACCGAATGTGTTGTGGCTGGGTGAGAATAGCTGTGGCCGTAAATGTGCATTTATATGTCATCGGCACTCTCTGCTTCTCGGCTTATTTATATGACATGCTTTAGTCACCGTTTACGTATGCAAGGTGCTTATTGAAGTGCTACAACGGTTATACTCGTAGCTACGGCTACGGCGTAGCACCGCGTAGGCATATTGCCAATTCTGTAGACTAGGTTAGAATTTCGTTTTTAAGAAATCTACATCTACACTATCTACACTAATATAATAAAGAGGTAAAGTTTGTTTTTTGTTTTTATGTTTTTTTTGTTTGTAGGAGGTAATCTCTGGAACTACTGGTCCGATTGGAAAAAATTTAGCAACAATAGAAAGCTGCTTTACTCCTGAGTGACATAGGCTATATTTTATGTACGCGGGCGAAGCCACTGACAAAAGCTTGTTTGTAATAAATAGCTTCTACACAAGGACAAGATCTTGAGATCCTGACCTTATCCCTCTACTAGGGATAACATGTGGTTTATTCAATCGTGTCCACAACGTTGAGATCAAGTTTTTTATGTCTCTTTGGACATTTATCATTTAGGTGCTTTGAGGTATCTCATTACCTTTCATACTAGTAGCCATAGAAGGAATAATATAAAATTAATTTCATTATATTTTTATTTATAAGTTAAATTAAAAATGCTGGTAAAACCTACCCGAGTAAAACCTACTCGACATTCACATTTAATCTCACTAAGAGTCGTTTCCAATATTATTCAATGTAATGTTCGAGGCAACCATTTTTTTTTTTGTAAACGATCCGAATATGAACGAGTACGAGTGCTTATCGTACTATCTATCGTCATCCCTACAGAGATATTACAAAATATTTACGTGTAAGATTTTATGTTGAAAGATGTACTCACGAGACTTTTATAACCTCATTTGCAAACTGAACGGTTGCCAAATATTTCTCGATATTTTAGCTACGTGTCATTTGTATTCTCGATAGTTTTTAGGTATGCTTTGGTATCTTCCACAGTTTTGATGGCATCCTATATTGTGGGCTGATGACCTCATCGAATTGATAGATGCAAAAACTGCAAGACTGGCTATTCGATGTGGCAGCGCATTAACTCCCCTAAGTTGCAAACTTCGCCTATGTTTAACATGGGCGCCTTATGGCTGACATTATGGCAAGGCTTTGATGATTATACCGTAACACTATATTGTTAAGATTGGTACAATGAACAGCTTCAACGAGTTATTGTAACAAAGAACAAACATGTTTTGTTTAAAACTAATTTATTTTTGAAACAACTGAAGTCTTAAAACTTTTTACGAAAATGCGTATTATTTTAAAAACTTGTTATGAACTTAATTGTATAGACAGGTATGTATTATACTCTTTAGAGTATTATGAGTAAGTTGGAAGAACGAAGACTATTAAGAGTACTTTCAAAAAAAGTTCTAATAAGAAAGTTCCATAAACTTTGAGAATTAGAAGACTTTTAAAGGTTTTTCATTTAAAACTAAGACCAAATAACAAGTATTCTGTCAACTTCTTGAAATGTACTAACGTTTCGTAAGTTACTTACGAAGTACGAAACATTTACTTAAATATATACATGCTTTGTTTATCCGCTCTCATTCAGTACATAAAACAGTACGAGTAAATCCTTACCGTGTGGATAATCAAGAGAGCTTACTGTGAAGTTATTCGTGACAGATTTAGGTGAGAAAACGTTGGAATTAAGAGTTTACACACAAACTATTAATAGACAGACAACTGTGGGTTATTTTCGCCATAACAATCTTAGTAAAACCGCGTTGATATTGAAGATATAACAACTAAAAGAAGTGACTGCGAAGTATAAAGAGATATTCCTGGAAATGGCGTGTAATATTTTTGGAGGAGGGCAACGGTAAACTAAAACCTACGCTTATGTTCCTCTATCATGGATTCCCAGAAAGAACTAAATATAAAGGACGTTTTTGGACAGTAATCTGTTTGACAAAGTAATCTTTAAATCCTCCTTATCCAATATACTTTTCTAACAGCAAATACAGTGTTCTTAGTAAGGTTCACAAGAGTTTACAAGGAGTCTTTGAACTTTTTCTGTTGAATAATAAAGTAACATCACCCTAGGGCATGCATGAGCTACTATAAATTAATAGGTACAAAAAACTTGTGTTATCTAAAAATGAACTGAACATCTTACTTTTATTATAAATGTGAAAGTTACGATGTTTGGATGTTTGTTACTCAATCACGCCAAAACGGCAAACGGATCTGGATGAAATTTGGCACAGGCATAGGATACACTCCAGAATAGGACATAGGCTACTTTTTATCCCGGAAACCCCAACCCCTACCCCAATACCACGCGGGCGAAGCCGCGGGCAAAAGCTAGTATAAAATATACCTTGTTATCGTTGCATAGAGAAACTTTTACTGAAAATACCTTTACCAGTTACAAACACTTATTTTAAATTCAATGTCGACACAAGAAAATTGATTCTGTAGCCATTGTTTGTAGAACAAGAAAGTTCAACAAATTCGCAAGTTTTGCAAGCGTTCAAAACTTTCTTTAAATCTTCATTGAACGGTCCGGAACTCGTACTATTTGTTAAACCACTTTCTCGCTTCTCTTTTGTTCGGGGACACTGTTCACCAACTATAGCGGTTAGGAACAACCGAAGTAATTAAATTTGTAAATTTAACTTTATTAGTATCCCTGTATTTATAAAGAGTAGGTACTGAGATTAAAACCACTTTAGACGCTGCCGTGATCGATAACTTCATCATCATCATCTGCCTTTTTAATGTTCCCACTGCTGGTACACAGGCCTCCGCTCTTGGAGATGGAATGGGCCACAATCTACCACGCGAGCCCAGCTTGTTTTGGAGGATGTCACATGTCTACTGAATTTTTGGTTCTACATGTCGGTTTCCTCACAATGTTTTCCTTCACCGTTTTGGGAGCAGTAGTGATGAAATAAATTACACAAAGTAATGCGCCTGGCTGGGTTTGAACCCGCGACCTACCACTCGTAAGTCGTTACCACTCGGCCACTACTGCTCCACTGCTCTACAGATCGATAGCTTGATTTTTTGTTTTTGAACTATTCTATTATATATTATATATATATATTACTTTTACTACTATACTATACTATATTACTTTTTACTATTATATATATATATGTATTACTATTGGACTTTAAAAGAGACTATGACCCCTGAGTTTGTTTCGGTGTTTCTTCTCAGGGTAGTCAGCTAGGAAACACCGGACTCATCTAGCTTAAACTGACGAAAAGAAAAAATATTGACGTGTAAAAGTGTTATTTTAAAACCTACTTACAAAATAAATATCATTTATCATTTATCATTTATCATTCATTTATCATTTATCATTTATCATTTATCATTTATCATTTATCATTTATCATTTATCATTTATCATTTATCATTTATCATTTATCATTCATTTATCATTTATCATTTGTCATTTGTCATTTGTCATTTGTCATTTGTCAACCTACTTACAAAATAAATATCATTTATCATTTATCATTTATCATTCATTTATCATTTATCATTTATCATTCATTTATCATTTATCATTTGTCATTTGTCATTTGTCATTTGTCATTTGTCATTTGTCATTTGTCATTTGTCATTTGTCATTTGTCATTTGTCATTTGTCATTTGTCATTTGTCATTTGTCATTTGTCATTTGTCATTTGTCATTTGTCATTTGTCATTTGTCATTTGTCATTTGTCATTTGTCATTTGTCATTTGTCATTTGTCATTTGTCATTTGTCATTTGTCATTTGTCATTTGTCATTTGTCATTTGTCATTTGTCATTTGTCATTTGTCATTTGTCATTTGTCATTTGTCATTTGTCATTTGTCATTTGTCATTTGTCATTTGTCATTTGTCATTTGTCATTTGTCATTTGTCATTTGTCATTTGTCATTTGTCATTTGTCATTTGTCATTTGTCATTTGTCATTTGTCATTTGTTATTTGTCATTTATCATTTATCATTTATCATTTATCATTCGACTCGCTGATTAAACTCTTATTATGAAATAAACATAAATACGTTTCGGTGTCTGTGTTTCCTGCTAGCTATAACCTAGAGGTCTCTAAGTCAAAATTGAATATAACAGGTTACTTCTAGACTATCGTTGGCCACATCGTCGCTTACCATCAGGTGAGACTGTAGCGAGAGAGCCTATCAACTATTAATAAAAGTTAGTTTTTTTTTTTTAATTTCAGTTTTGTTTTTTCATACTAAATCTGATTAAAATTGAAATAAGAAACAAGAAAAATAAAAGCCGGAAAAATATTTTTGCACTAAATCAGGTAAATTGTTGCTATTGATAGTAAATCCATTAAAAATATCAACTAAAAATCGTTGGAACTACTTTTGATATTTTATGTATCTTCTTGTCACTACAAATTATCTTGGTCTATCAAGAAAGACTCGATTTATGGTGGCGTTATTGTGTCCAACTTGTCGAAATGTAGATTTAGAAGTTGTGTACAAACTTTCACAGTTTATGATGGAATTATGGTCTAAATTGCAAAGTTTATGTTAAGCTGCTGCCCCTGTTTAACTAAGCGATGTTTAAAAGTACTTTATTGGTGGATTTTCTGACTTACTTTATCAAAACTATAGTATATAAATACAGTGCTACTGGAAAATGTGATGTTAAAGAAATTTGGATGACCAGACGTACAGCGTTACGCCACTGGTACATGGTCGAGACACACCTATACGTACAAAGCGTTTTTAGAATACATTCATTATGTGTACTTCTGTGTTTCCTGATAGCTACAACCTAGGGGTATTTAAGTTAAAGTCTTTAAGTTAAAATAGGTTAGCTCTAGGCAAGAGTGCTCCATCGTCGACCACATCATCGCTTACCATCAGGTGAGATTGTGGTTTTTTTTAATAGTGGGCAAAAATCATCCAATGACGCATCCCGCTCTTGAGCGGAGCGGGAAACAGTGTCAGACTCTTACTGACTAAACACCCTATCCGTTCCTTCTCTGCCCTTCGCACTGGTGCCAAGCCATTCTTTCAGAAAGAGATCCTGGGCCCCTGTAGGCTTCGACCCTTTTGCAGAGTCCCTACGAGGCGAGGTTGTAGTCAAACAAAAAATTAAAAAAAATTATTCCATTTCTCAAAGCTTTCATTTACAAAGCACCCTACGTAAGTTGTAAATACAAGTCTCTTAATACACTGTAGCACGTACTGAAACATCCGGCCCTCAGTAGCCGGATATGTTACAACACCACACTAAACAATTAGGTCAGAACTCTACTGACACCGAGACGTGTTTTATTTCGTTTACTAGCGAAGGGACGGAGGATGAACCCAATTTATATCCTAGGAGTTAACTCGAGCCTTCTCAATTAATTATGTCATTCGACAAAGGAAACGCGCGAGTAATGTTTAATGAGGGACATAATTATGAACCTACTTCATGCCCTCCGGAGGAACATTCGGAACATCTGGACGACTTAATAGGTTTGTTCTCGGAGACCTTCCCGAAAATATCAAATATTAACGCTGACATACGTGTTACTACCAAGTTATTTAAGACACATAAAACAGGACAGTTTCTCAAAAGAAAAGACAATTTTTTGCTTTAAATTTTCAAACACTGGTTTTCATAATATTTTGTAGAATCTTTAACGAGAAAACTTTTGAAAAGGTTCAAGTTTTAACTTTGGTCTTAATGTTGTCTACTTTAGAATAACTACAAACAAGACTGACAAAAGAGTTGACTACTGAGCTTATGCTATTGTGTGCTTATTACAGAGTAGACATTTCAAGAGTTCTTTTACTTTTACAGTTACTCGTAAGTCGTAGAATCAAAGCTAGGCAGATGCTATACCTCAGCTCTTATTGTGAGGTAACCAGTATAGCCTTGAACCAAATATATGAAAATAATATGTGAGATCCCATTACGTTATGGCTTATTTCCTCCCCATAGCAAATTTTTCTAAAGTTTCAGATAGTACAAAATCTGTACTCTGTACTGTCATTCAGATGTGCTAGTTTTTATTATAAAGTATAAGAATATACTCTACTTATTTGACTGAGGTAGAAATGGGAGTGGCGTTAGGAACACTTAACACCAAATATATTGCCCTAAGACCCGACAGTTTGCCTGGGTTAGCCTAGTGTGTCCAGGAGACTCTCAGGCCTCGACTAACAGAGCTCTGTTACAGTTCCCACTACAGTAATTAGCTGGCCATAAGAGCTGCAATGCAATATGCATTATCTAAGTCAGACACAAGCAGCCTAATGCTCGCTTCACATTCGAACATTTTGAAATATAGATGTTATTACCATAATTTGTAAACGTTATATTCTTAGCACGTTGCTAGATGACAGCCTTGTGGAAGGCAACTTTGATAAGTGTTTTCTTGCGTGATATCTGGGGTACAGAAGTGTCTCCGCCAAGTCAAGCGAGAAAGGGGTATGACTGTACCATCCTTTTCTCGAAACAGTTCAGGCCATTAATTTTACATACGTAGAATTTATATCTCCAAGTTATTGTCAAAACTTTAACTTATTTTCATCATAGCTTACTAACAAGTGAGATAGTGGTCAGACACGGTCCTAACCTTACACGCTATAATACAAAGTTCAGCGTTTATATATATATGAACGAAGCTAACTCAAAAACTTAAATACGAATTTTCACGCAGTTTTCACTGACAGTGATAGTGATTAAAAAAATACAAAATAAAATATTTATAAAAATATAATAAAAATAAAATATTATTTATAAAATATTTACTCGTAAATAATACTTGCAATTTATAGTAGAAAAAAAGCTGTTACTTTTGAAGATTTCTAACTCCCATGCATAAAATAAGATTTTTTTTCTTTCGTATAGTGTCATTTAGCGGAATCCGCTGAAGACAGAGAACTGAATCCCTTCAGTTTTCTGAAAATAAAGGATCCTGATTAAACTTACCCGGTTGCAGTTTCCAACAGTTTCTAACGTTCGTTTCGTTTATACCGCAAAATCGTTTCTGCGAATAGTAACAAGTTTTGCAGTTAACATTCATACATTCTGATTTCGTAATATCACTGTAAGAAAGCTAGTAGTAGTATAGTATTGTGGTTGAATGTTGAAGGCTTCTTTTTACTCTGAAAATATAAAAGATTCTTGCGACATAGGATATGGAATGAAAGCCGCGTGGCAAGTTAGTATCCAACAAACAGAATTTTAGTTACCTTCAACATTGTGTTTTGACAAATAACTCTATATCGACATCATGCACAAAGTAATAGCTAAACCAACATTTATTAACGCACGTTTTGATATTCCGGTTACTAGATGATTTAGACATTGTGACAGGCGGTAACACTAGTACAGTTAGCTGAAACCGAGGCCATAACAGGCGACATTATGATGAATTGATGATGATGACGCTACCTCAATTTCGTGTAACGTTGCGTATGACGTGTGTGGCAGGTTCTGAATTCGTAAAGCAATGGCTTTCTGACGGGTGTATCTGTTGTTTCATTAATATGTTTGGATTGGATAGTATGAGCTTTGTATGTTTGCAAATCGATGTAATGTTTGTTGCTTTGATATAGTTAATTATTACTTCTATTAAAACTGCGTACGTTCAATATAATGAATACTAACTTTTGTCAAAAAATAGCCTATGTCACTCAGGAGTGAAGCAGCTTTCTATTGTTGCTAAAATTATTCCAATCGAACCCATAATTCCAAAGATTACTTCCTTCAAACAAAGAAACGAAAAAACAAACTATACCTCTTTATTATAGTAGTGTAGAAGTGTAATGTAGATATGCATGAATGATGAATTTTATACCTACTACTGGAAGACTGATTGAAAAATTAGTATAATTTACCAGAAAACCTCTATATAAATAAACTATCAGTACCTATTGAAGTCTATTAAAGTTTTATAAACGAAATTTTGTAACCACGGAAAAAATCTGAAGACACAATTTTGTGTATATCGACACGGGACGAAAGGTGCTGGAGTTGCGACCGCGTACCGGAAGACGCAGTGTTGGAAGGCCTCTCAAGGTAAGGGTTGCGGGTATCCGGTGGATGCGACATACACAGGACCTTTGACTGTAACCACACATGAAAAACGTCCAATGATCGACATAATCCGCATAAATTATGTCCAACAGTGGACGTCTTTCGGCTGAAATGAATGACTTACTATTTAATAATACTCCCAAATGCAACAAAAATTGTAATAACGGCCGTACCCTACTATTCCGCACCATTTAAATTCTTTCCAGTATATAACATTTGTCTAAGAAAGTGCTGAGTGTTCGAATAAATCTATTCTCGCAGTAATCTAAAAGGTTCCAGTCCCAGTTGGCCATGTATCAATGATTAGGAACCATTAGGTATGTAAGTAGAACACACATAGCTCTTTGTAACGCTTAGATATTCATGAGATTAACAAAACACACTTTTATCAAAGTCGAATCTAAGGATTTCTTAACGCAACGACGCCAAAAGTCAAGATAGTTAAAGATATTAACAAAAAATCTGATGGAAAAAATACAAAAAAAAAGTGGCAAAATTTTATCGAGAAAAAAAGATGGTTTCGCACAAAATTGCCGGTGTTTGCCTTTTAACAGAAGTACTTTTCAGCTGAAGATATCTGAAATTGTCGCTTTTTGGCTTTGGAACGTGTTGATATTAGATTCCCAGAAGAATTGAGTATTTGAACTGTTTTTATTTGTATAAAAAGAGATTTGTAGTCAGACTTTATAGAATGTTTATTTATCTCATCATATATTTATGTACCTAAAGCTTGAGAGCAGAGCATAATCCCTGATGAATAAAATTCATGTATTTAACCTTTTTCATGGAAGCAGATATTAAAATTCTTCTCGAAATGTTTCATCCTCAATAAAGCCGGCAAATGTATGACTGTTTTATAAGATGTCTTTATAATTTTTAATTAACGTGTATCTAAGAGGAAAAGTTTTTGAAAGCACCTGGGAAATTATGTTTTATTTCTTGTTTCTTGTATTTTATTAATTTTATAAAGTTCAAAGAGAAAAGTGCCTTGATTTATACGTTGAAACTCCCTTGGCGAAGTAGCTTGCAAAAGAAGGTATCAACGTGTGAGTACAACCTAAAAGAAAAGTGTTTCTTTTAAGTGATAAATCATTTAGTGATTTCTTTCGCTTTAAAGTGGAGCTGGAGAGAGTGTCAGACTTCACCTTACTAAAACCCATTCCTATGTTCTTTCTTTGTCTTCGCTATCAGACCTCGGGGTTCTTTTTCGCATTACCCATGGCCACAGTAAAAAGTAGCAGTGTTAACGGCTCCGACTTAAGTAGGTTAGTTTTAGGTCATTTCTCAAAGTTAGCCAGGCGCATTCCTTTATATAGGTAGTTATTTTATTACTGACAGAAAGTTTTGTGAGGAAACTTAGAAACAAAATTCGTAGACATATGACATCCAACAACTAATTGGCCCACGAGGTCGATTACGTCTGATATGCTTTCGTGAAGAGGAAGTTTGAGCCCCCGCAGTGGGAATATATGGTTTATTATACTAATGCTTACAGCCTAAATATTGTTTCATGATGACTGAAATGAAATTTCGATCTCATTCACGTCTGGAATAAAAAAAAAACTTTTTACAAAAAAAAAAACCGCCTTCAAAAAAAGCCAAACGACAAAAGTTCCTACACTAAAAAGTTAAAAATAAAAATTTGAATTGCTGTAAAGAAACTTAATTTATAGGTAAACTTATTTGACATTAATATTTTGCAAATATTCAAAATTTATTACTTCTTTTTGGAGTCGGTGCCAGCATTTTTATTGTTGTAACTTAATGTTAGGTAGCTTTGCTTGTGCTTGCAATGCTTAAACATTTTCAATGTACTTAAAATGTTGCAGAAGGTTTTTGTAAGTATATATTTTTTATTTAAAAAAAATGTGCAAATCGGATGATTTTTTTAGAGAAGTCTAATATGTATTTATGTCTTAGTTAAGTATTATATATTTAAGTATGCAAATAGGTACTAAGTAGTTTTATAGTTAAGTTAGAGGTAGTTTTTCAAGGGATTGTTGCCCATTCGTAATTCCTTGCCTTGGCTGGCACCGACTCCAAAAAGAAGTAATAAATTTTGAATATTTGCAAAATATTAATGTCAAATAAGTTTACCTATAAATTAAGTTTCTTTACAGCAATTCAAATTTTTATTTTTAACTTTTTAGTGTAGGAACTTTTGTCGTTTGGCTTTTTTTGAAGGCGGTTTTTTTTTTTGTAAAAAGTTTTTTTTATTTGTAGCCGTTTAGTGTTTTTTATTATAATGTGTTATGGCAACGAAGTCAATATCGTTCCTACATTTCTTTTGAAAAAGTTACCAATGTCATATAAGTAGGAATACATATATATTGTTACAGTGTAATCGTTTTGATCTCGTGGAGAGATGATATGATGCATGAAATACTTATGATTCATCTCATGAGTACATCTTATGACAGCTCTCATAATCATCATCATTTCAGCCAGAAAACGTCCACTGTTGGACATAGACCTCCCCCAAGCGTTGCTACAACGACCATTTCTGTGCGACTCGCATCCATCGCGTTCCCGTGATTCTCACCAGGTCATCGGTCCACCTTGTGGGAGGCCTTCCAAAGCTGCGTCTGTTGGTGCGCGGTCGCCACTCTAGAACCTTTCGGCCCCATCAGCATCTGTTCTACGAGCAATGTGCCCTGCCCACTGCCACTTAAGTTTGGCAATTCTTCGGGCTATGTCGGTGACCTTGGTTCTCCTGCGCATTTCTTCATTTCTGATTCGAACACGCAAGGAAATTCAGAGCATAGCCCTTTCCATTGCCCTTGACAGCATTGCCCATGACAGCTCTAATAAGCTCAAACAATGCTAGGATACATTATTTTACTTTGAAGTTCCCATGCCGACCTTCCACCTTCCAGCTTCATCATCACATCAGTTCAATAGTATCTTACAGCCAAAGTGCATCTTATGACAATTCTATCAAGCCCAAACACGGCTAGGATATATTAATTAGTTACGCAGTTCCAGTGCTTACCTTCCAGCTCCATCATCATCATCAGATCAGTTCGATGATAACATTTTCAACATAATTATTTAAGATCATTGGTTTATAGTGCATTTTCAAAGTTGCTTAACTACCTTAATTGTGATATCTATGCGAGTGTCAAGTTTCGTTAGCCATTTTCTGATCTTCTTCACCAGTTCCACCTCATCAAATGTTACTTTTTGACTGTAAATGCTTGAGTTCTCGATGAAAATATAAAAAAAACTATATAGTTGCCTATAATATTTGAGGAGTTCCCTCGATTTCTCATGGATCCCATCATCAAAACTCAATTTTGAAAAAAATGGGACCAATCTGGAAGCATATCCTTTCAAGTACAAAAAAAATTTTGCAAATCCATCCATAAACAACGGAGTTCTGAGGTAACAAACATAAAAAAAAATAAAAAAAATAAAAAAAAAAATACAATCGAATTGAGAACCTCCTCCTTTTTTTGAAGTCGGTTAAAAAATAAGAACATAACTATGCATTAAGTATCGGCTATTTAGTTTTTATAGACTTGTAAACTTTTACCACCTATAAATTGCAGATACCCCGTACATACAGAGAGGGATGGAGTCTGAATCAGCTCACGTCTTCGCTACGTGTTGGCGATTTCAGACCATTAGTCATGGTGATTTCTATGTTAAGCATTGCAATTCCGTATGCAAGCGGTAATGGTGTAATCTATTGCGTCAGCGGTAGCGGAGCAAAGGTGTATATTAAGCTATTAGACTAAGTACGGTCAGGGTATAAAAAACGGTCTGCAACATTATTATTATTGTTTATTTTTTGCATTTTTTTATTGTGCTCTTCTATCTGTATTTGTTCTTTTCTTTTTGTAAGTGTTTGTGTGTACTTCATTATCATCATTACATAGTATAAAACAAAGTTGCTTACCGCAGTCCCTATGTATGTATTAGGTCTTCAAAAGTACGCAATAGATTTTGATGCGGTTTTTTTTTTACAGATAGAGTGATTGAAGTGGAAGGTATATGTGTATAATACATGCATAATATATTCAATATTAGTACTCGTGCGAAGCTGGTGTGGGTCGCTAGTAAATAAATAAATAATAAATAAACAGCATAAAGATTGTAGATGGCTAAAAGATAGGTTTTCACCAAACAAATTGCTTTTACCCCAGTTGATTGCCAATATCTAGTACAGATCGATACAATTTGAACCAAAAATCGAAGCTTAACACGAAACTTCCATCAGTTTGAGCCGTTATGAAGCTCGTCGGGTCGCCATCCGATAGTTCGTAGTGAACACATTTCGTCGCCGCCAATCTTTGAAATTGCAATAGAATAACGACGTGACCCGACTCTTACTGATGTGATATGGCTTCAACGAAATTTCAATGAGTTTTATGAGGACACTTATGAGTGTGAAATGGACAAACGGTTACATTAAGAGGGTAAACGACATACATAAAGAAAACTAGATTACTTACGTTCCTACGTACGAACTAACTGATTTGACACGGGATTTTGCGCCCTAAATTCTTGAGCCCCGAGCGAACACCGGCGTTTGCATACCTGTTGTCTTTCTATATGTCTTTAATTACCGTACTCGAAAGGTTAAATAAAGCAAGTAAAGAAAAAAGTATAGTATGTAGGTATTATTCTTTAATTCTTTATTGTACACAAAAACTTAACATACTCGTAGATACAATGATTAGACAATTCATTTACGAGTACAAAGGCGAGCTTAACTTAACAATGAGTTTTCTCCCAGCAAACCTTTAAGTGACAGAGAGAGATTAAATATGAGGGTAGAAACTAGTCTACAATTGTGTGTTTATTGTATGTATATATTATTTTTAAGCATAAACTAGTTTATACGTTGCACATAGATAGATAAAACGTAACAATAGATATTTTTTATCCTGGGAGTAAAATAAAATTGCCCTTTTGTATAATTTTCTGCTTTAATACAGACGCCGCCGCTGACTGAAGTTGAGTACAAAATTTACATCAATAATTGTACAAAATCTAAAACCAAAAAAAAATGGCCAAATCATACTCGTTATGAAGGGTTCCGTAAAAACCGTAACAAAACAACGGCATAATAGTCACGGCTGTTGTGTGACTTCAATATTATTTTATTCTGTTTTACGTCCTTGTTGTTATCGTGGCAGATCAAAAATACATAATTTCTTTCAAAAATAGACTGTGATGTTTTTTTTATGGTTAGTAAAAATCATCCAATGACGACTCCCGCCCTTGGGCGGATTGAGCGGAACGGGAAACAGGCTCAGACTCTTACTGTCTAAACAACCCTATTCTTACGTTGCCATGTGTACCAAGGCCAGAGCCCACCTTTCAGACACGACCCCGGTTGGCTTCAACACTTCTGGGTCGAAGCCAACTGGAGGGAGTAGATTGGGTGGAAACCGTACGGTATCCCCGGATCTTGCGTATAGCCATGACCCTGTGGCACGCGTTCAGATGGGCCCTTGGTTGCTACTGCAACGACGGCGTCGCTATGACGGTTCCTGATATAGTGACAAACAGACAGACAGTGGAGTGATAGCAATAAAGTTCCATAGTTACCTTCTAGGTTTCCGGAGGATTCCGTATCCTAGAAAAGCCAAATACGTACGGGGATAATCAAAGAACAGTTACGATAGTTTTAATTAGTCAAATAAATTAAAATGGCTTTATTTTCTTGAATAATATAATACTTATAATTATTCCTTAGCTTGTCAGTCCTTTTGATAAATTATCTACACTTAATAAAATTATAGGTATTTCATTTTAATCTTCATCCAACAAATATACCTACTTACCTACATTGTGACGACGTCAACTAGGGCGAGGCTGGGCATTGTTATAATTTATTTCACGCATTTTAGTAAGTGAGGCGACTTCATAAAAATGTACTGAATTCTTTGGTCTTCAAATAAGTTAAGCACACAGGTTAACTTTATATGTTATAATAATATAAGTGTCTCTGTGTACTTGCAGTAAATGGCATAAAGGCAGCATACCATAGCATAGCATCAGCCTTTTTATTTATTTATTTATTTGTAACTTTATTGCACACCTTAGCTTAACACAGGATAAACATTAATAAAAATAAGTGTACAATAGGCGGTCTTATTGCACAGAGCAATTTCTACCAGACAATCTTTGGATGGACTGATTGAAAGAAAAAATATTTGGGGTTGTCAGTGTACAAACAAAAACATAAATAATGGTTTTAATGTTCCTCTGCTGGGACTCAAGTCTCTTCTCTAGGAGAGGAGAAGAGAGGGGCGTAATCCATCACCTGGGTCAAGTGCGAATTGGTGAATGTCACATGTAAAAAAAAAGATACTGAAATATATTATGTACATTTTTATATCAACCTACCTAACACTACATTAACGAATAAAAAGATTTTGTATTTGTATTTGTATTCGCGTAAGAACTAATTTAAAAACTTTCTAAATTATTTTTTATTTTATATTCCCGCATATTTATGAATTACTGTTACTTACTTAAAATATAACGTTGCACATATTTTCAGATGGTATAAGACTTGTCTGTCTAGCAATCTCTTCAAATATTTATTCATTCGTAAGTAATGTTATTATGATATGTCTACGCTTAAAAACAGGTGATTTATAGACATTATCTTATGAAATTGTGTGATAAAATTAAAATATTGTATGAAATTTTCTCGACATATTATAATTTAAGTGTCTTCAAGGCAAGAGTAAATAAACAAAATATTGTTAGCTTAAATTTAACATGTGTAGTATTAAAGATATAATTAGTTTCAACAAACATAAATCTTTTAATTACAACTTATAAAACTTTAACATTAGGACACACACTGAAAAAGGGCGCGTAATTCTATTTTTGAAAAATGTCCAAGACAATAGTGCGGGCGATAGGACGCGGTGTCGTAGAGATGTTCCCACTTATCGATTTTTTAGTCTAACAGTAGCAGTATTTGTAAGAAATAAACATCAAATTAACTTCTTATCAAAATAATCAAATAATGTTTTTGCGCCCTTATTTACAATTCAAAATTTTGTAAATGGTTAAGTTGAAATAAAAACTTTGATATAAATATCTATGAATGTTTTTGACAAAACTTACTTTACTTTCATGTGCGAAATCGAGACAACGCGGCATAGTGTATGCGATGACGTGACATGCCTTGGCCCAGATTTTTTACACTGCGGTATTTTGACAGTCGCTAAAGCTGGATAGTACACCACTATTCTGGTTTAACTCGAGACGGAATAAGAACCTTTCTTCGAGATCCACCCTTTTCCTTTCCCGCCTTGATCCCAGGGACCTGGTGTTATGATTTCACATCAACCCATGGTCCCAAGAGGCTTAGAAGAGTCTCGGCCAGAGGCCCGAGTCATTTTTATGTGTATAAATAAACAAATGACTGAATAAAAAGATTGGCAAAAGAGAACTAGTAGTGCCAACACCACATAAAATGATGTTTATTTCGAAGTTCTCTGACAAGTTTTAAACGATGTGAGATCGGCTTGCCAATATTAATTAACACGGGTCTATTAGGTTAAAGTTCTAATTACATCGACAACAGATAACAAGTTTCCCCTCCCTTATTGAGAATGTTACGCGAAACCTACCTAGAAGTTGTTCATGCAAACTCAGGAATGAATTCTCGGTAGGCTAGTAAAATTTATTAGAGGCATAGATAGGACCTAAATCATCAAGTAATTGAAATGCATGGCACGAGTTCCTACAAAATTTGTAGAGATGGAAATTACCACTGGGACGAGTCCGGAGCTTATAGAAGCAAATGCGGGTCACAATGTTTATAGTAACTATTTGCGACATGCCTGAAATTATACAGCGACCTTCTCTTTAAGTCTCCTTCATAATAGTCGATTTAGTAACAGGAACCTTAGATGTCCATTTCAATCAAATTCAATTTGCAAAGGTATTTAAGGGTTGAAGCTTCATTTTGGATCAAATAGGAGGTCGGTCCGTTTGGTATTAATGAATAGGGATTTAATTAGTGACTTTTCAGATTTCACTTTTCTAGGAAAGAAAAACAAATATGGGTCAGGACCAAATTTTTGACGTAATCGCACAACGGAAATCACAACAAAATGTGTCACACTGAAAATTAAATGTAGGGCAACAATTCTATTGTCTACAATAATTTTCCAGTGTGACACATTTATTTTCTAGTGTGACACATTTCGTCGCGTCAAAAATTTGGTCCTGACCCATATATTTTTTCATTTGTGGCATATTTGCTGTCAGAAATTTTTATTTAAAAATACATAAGGTATTTTCGGGTAGCCATCTGGTACTGGCACTTATCTCAAACAGAATTTTCGACTCGCTGGCCCGTTTGACTACAATATTCATTATAATGAACTTAATGAAATAAACATTATCATTTTAATAAGTTGTTGAGCTCTTGGAAGAAACAGAATTAGTGGAAAATTTAATACAATCTGTTAAAAGTCTCCACGTTCTCAAAAATAATTTATTTAAGTGAAATACTATCTTTAAAATAATGCGCTCAACAATGGTCTACAATTTACGAACACTTTAACTTAAACAATGTGTCATTTATGTGAAAGTATAATAATTTGAATGCAGGCTCGCTCCAGCAGTTCTTCATCTTTCTTACGTGCCTTAGCATTTTAATCATGCTGGCATGCATTCAACTCTATCCTACCCGCCTTTTGTGCACGAACAACTATAGTTTTCAAATTGGACTGTATTATTCACAAAATTACACTTAAGGTAACTTCAGTACTAATGCTAAAAATCTGTTTAAAACAAAAAGTAAAGTCAAAAGTTACTTTAAGGCTACCGTGCTTCATTATCGACCACATTATCAGCTAAGCAATAATAATAAAAAACCGTAAAAGGCTAGTCAAAAACCCGCAAAAATCACAAAGAATTAACGTGATTTTTATAGTTTTTTTTTTTCGGAAACTCTACTAAAATATTGATTTAATTCGGTTCATGTGATATAGCTTGGTGACAGATGGTCAGGGAGACGGACAGACCGCGGAGTTTTAGTTATAGGACCCCGTTTTACCCATTGGATCCGGAACCCTAAAAAAGGAGTTACAATAAACCAGAATTATGACGTCAAGTACTTTTAAAATAGCTTTTAGTTTCATAGTCAAAAATTATGGTCAGCCTAAGAAATTCATATTCCATGCGGCAGCAATGTGTGCGCGTGTATGTTGACTTGCGGAAATTGGCGTTGTTTTCCAATTTCCATCACACGCTCTCCTCTTTTGTTGGTTGTGTTGTTTACTTTGGTATGATAAACTAAAATAAGTTTTTGCTTGACAACTTCTTTGGTATACGAGTCGGTATTCAATACAATACAAGTGTGAGTTTTTTTGTGGTACACAAATTTTTAGGTACGTCACAAAAAAATCGGGCTAGTGCGAGACTGACGCGTGCCTCAAGGAGTTGTCAGCAAACAGCAGAAGCCCAGTAGGGTCGAGGCCTCCTTGCGCCATGGGTAAATGCGCAAGGCCCTAGAGCTAAGGCAACGAAGAAACAGTATAGGTTTTTAGTCAGTAAAATCTGACACTATCTTCCGCCCTACTATCATTGGATGATTTCTAAGCATCGAAAAAAAAATTGGGTTCAGAGGTTAGTTTATTTTATTAATATATATATATTCTCAAACAATTTCAAAACCCTGCATGAAATTTATTTTTAATATGTAGGTATTTATTCGTTTTTCCTACTGAGATAGCTTCATATTATACTCATAGGTAACCTATACAAAGCGTTAAGTTGATCTCAAAGTTTCTCAAGAGATACAAAACTTTTTCTAAGTGGACAGAACAGGATTTTAGCGAAGTTTGAAACTTGTGAGAAATTTCAAACAAGTTTATTGAAATTAAAATAAATATGGTTGTTTAAGCATAAATGAAAATGTAAAGGCAGCAGCCAAGTAAGAGCAAGTTAGTTCAGCTTAGCTTGCACAGCTCAGGTAAGTTTAGTTTTCATGCGCTGATTAACTTAGTTCTTCTAATAACTTAGTTCTTTAGCTGTAACTAGCAATCTTCATAAGGGGTGTAAATCATAATCCAATAACCGATACTACGTATTAAGTTTTCCATCGACAGAACTTTACATGAACACAGTTAAAGTTTAATTAGCGATACTGCGTTTTTTGCGACTCTTACTGACTAAAAAACCTACCCCATTCCTTCCTTGCCTTATTCCTAGAGCCGCGGTAACACTTTCATACCAACCGTCGGCTCCAGAAGGCTTCGACCCTGAAGGGCCCCTACAGTTTGGCCAACGAATCAACGATCGACGAGAGTCAACGCGTGACGCGGGTGGAGCGCGGTCGGGGTTGAGGCAGGCAGTTTTTAGGTTTAACAGTAATCAACCTGACGAATTCCTTTTTTTTGGCGTATGAAAGGAGAAAAATAAAAATAAATTTACCTCCTCACTTGGCAATATAACATGTTTCTTTTAAATTAATTAAGTACAATTTCGAGCAATAATCACAAATATATGGTAACTAGTAATTAGTTGCCGATACTTAAACACGTAATATGGTACCAAACTTGAAATCGCGAAAAAATTGCCTTGCATTATTGAATATTATTGTTGTATTTCACGGTACAGTTGGCACAGTGGTCGAGCGATTGGCTGCAGCTTTGTGTGTACGCGGGTTTTATTTCCGCACTAAATATAATTGTCTGTCTTTCAGATCGTTATTTTGAGTCTGCGGGTCTTGTATATGTTAGTTTGCATTTTTCTGTACACAACCACCAGAAGTAATTCCTTGTGCAGCAAAAGCAATAATAATAATTTTGTAATAAAAATTCAAATTTATTTATTTTTTTATTTCGCCACTGTCACACAACATCGTCTTGTCCCAAGCTAAGCAGAGCTTGTGTTATGGGTAATAAACAACTGTGGATAAATTATACCCAGACACAGAACAAATAATTGATCTTATCACACAAAGATTTGTCCTGGGTGGGAATACTCACGACCTCTGGTACAGCAGTCAGGGCCACTAACCACTAGACCAACAGGCCAGTCACTAGAAACACACATCACAATATAACTAGTTCACAGCCGCTAGAAGTCTGCAAATATTTAAGCTTTCAGCGATAAACCTAAATGCCCATGGACTGAGCAAATGTAGCGTGAAAGTTAAACAATGTTTCGGCTAAACCTATTGATTCTAATGTTATATTCAAAACGGCCATTAAACCCTCCCTTTTCTCAATTCAATTCTAATAAATCTAATGGAATTGTTTTGTATTTTAAACAGGGAATGTTTGAGAAAGTTTTTACCTTTTCAATATTTAATCCATTCTGTTCAGTGTCAATAAACTTTATTTATAATAAACAAAAAGATGTTTAAAGACATCTTCTTTATTTTATTTTTTACGTGGTCCGTTTATATTTTGAACAGGTATTTTTGAATAATCTGTTGTTCCTTTGCAAAAGTAACAGTATTACATTATCTTTTCAATTAATCTTCTAATTATAAATTCATAAAAAACTCATTTAAAGGCATAATATGTTAATAGTGTACGCATAATACGTACCCGTATTATGCATACATTCGGTTCATCAAATAACCGTTGATAAACTTATCCTACTTTAAAATATAGATATAATTATGATAAAAAGTTGCTACGCAGTCGTTCCTTTTTTTACGCGGCTGTATTTCAAGCAAAAAAAAATCCCCAATAAAACAACGGCCTTATTTTTAGGCAGATACAAATAATCCAATGATATCTCCGCGGTCTTTGGTTTATTATTATAAGTATCTATTTTAATGATATTTATTACATTGAATATTTGGTATTTATTTATTGTGCACACCTACTACAGTGTTGTATTTTTTAACCCAAAGGTATACTGGTAGAGAATGCCTTGGTGCATTAAGTTTGCCTATGTACCACTACTGTATATGAAGATTAAATAAATAAACATAGCTAAGAAGCTGAAAATGCCTGGCTATGTAGAAAATGTAATGTATTTAAAAATTGCTTCTCCATTTCGTTTTGTTTGATAAGAGTAATAAAAACTACAGACCTCCCAAAATAATCCAAAAATGTCACGTATGCAATTTAGATTTGAATCTGGAAACGCACCCAATATACGGCAGAAATACGAGGTTTTTTGTACACATGAGTTGACGGTTGTATAAACCGTACCATAAATCAAAATGACAATACATTCCATTGGTTTCCCGTGGCAATAGGCGACACTACATGCTGCAATGCGGAGTTCGGCTCACACCATTCATTATCTTAGTTGGTACCGTACCTGCTCTAGTTTTTTATTCCGTAGAAGCCAAAAACGATTACTTTGATTCGTAGTTTGCGAAAAAATCATCTGTAGTTTCACACCTACTAGAAAAGATTTCTATCTATTTAAAACTCGCTGGCTTTTTAGATTGCCGGTTTTGCGAGCAAAAAATGTGACATTAGGTTTTTTTGCCATTAACGGAAGTCAAATTGTACCCGCACAGCCCCCAATACAAGCGTGGAGTCTGCAAATGTAGAGGCCCAACAGCAGGGCCGAAACCCACTGGGGCTTTAGTCCGGTTTCTGAAAGCAAGGTCCGATCGGTTTTTCTCAAAGGTTAAGAAGAGTCGGCGTCTTTTAATCAGTAAGAGTCTGACACTATTTCCTTCTCCGCCTAAGGGTGGGATTTGTTATTACATGGTTTTTCGCACCATAAAAAAAAACAACAATGAACATACACTTTTTTTTAATAGTTGAACTTGTCTATAAGATATATGAGTCTCAGTTATTTGAATAAATAATTTATAATTACCTACATTTTTTTATATTTTCATATATAAAACGAACTTATTGGAGATATTTTCTAAAAGAAGATAATATCCGTAGCACTCACGCCGTAAATCCGAAAAAATAACTCAAGACACATACTCGTATTATGAAGAAGGGTCGAAATCTTAGTGTACGACCGTAACCGCGCTACGTGCTACGGCGTAGCAAGTTTCGTAGAAGCATTCTGTCAGATATCTTTATTAAAGGCTTGTTTCATTCCTAAAGACTGAATCCAGTTGATTACTGATTTAATTAAGAAACTATTTGCATAATAGAAACACTGTGCATACAAATCTTGAGAACAATTTCGCATAATAAGCATCACATTGCAATAACAATAGAAATACAGACATGTTTGCAATTGTATTTCGTGTTTATGAGAGCTTTTGTTGCTTTGGTTTATAGAACGTGAATATGGAAATTTTAACGTCTACACAAATATAAACATTGTTGGTTTTATTTTTGTAGACTAAATCTACTTGGAAATTGCTTCTTCAAAAAGGTCAGGTAAGTACGGCTACCTGACACGCAACCGGTATTGGTGTGTGACCGAAACGTAGCAAAATGAAAAAATTGTAACAGATGGCGTTTCGTAGTTTCTGCCTCTTGTTTATGTACATATATACCTGTTGGAAACCATTATTAGAAAAATTTACATGGAACATCCCTGATCTTTACACAATGGCAAACAGAAGATCGCATGCAACGGCCCACCAGGTGTCATTGCAAAAGTTAGCACATGAATTGTACTTTTATGTTATTATATAAAAGATTGCCATGAAAAAAGTTTTTTTTTCTATTTACATTGGAACCTTGATTTTTTTTTGTTGCCTACCTTTGTTGTTATTATCAGTAATTCATACCATAATAATATCTGTAGGGTCAATAATGTCAGGCAATGAGACCATCGGATGCAGCTGTCTCGCTCCACTTGGCACCGGCCGGAAATTACGATAGCCTGCCGACGAGGATGCGGCTGAAAATTTGCATTGTTATTTACAGGTTGTTCTCGTTAAATGACGTAAATAAATATTGGGTAAATCAGGTATATCTGCTCCAGTCCGTAACATGCCCCACTTACCTACCAAACTTTGACAACCATATAAAAAGGTAAATTTGCATTGCACAAGGTGGTCCAAAAGAAGTCATCCGATGTTGTTTAGCTCTCTTTTTTTGATTGTTTGATTATGTTTATTTGAATCTTTAGAATTTTATTGCTCAAGTCGAGAAGTTATATCGGCCAAATGGGCGCTGTCACAATTGATCGCAACACGTTCGTTTTACGGCATTTTTCATCACTTAGGCGAGAACTTCGAGCGACAGATCCTCTTCAAAAAGAAATCTCCAAAACGAGAGATGACTCGACCCGTAAACGCGATTAGTCCTGGTTTTTGGGGAGAGTTTGGCTCCATGACTCGTTCACTTACATTCTGCATCTGTCTAGTTCACAAATATCAAAACAGATTTGACATTGGCGGCTATTTGCAAAAATGAGAGCATTTTCCAATAGGGTGATTTCTTTTGGCCCACCTTGTATATTTACATCGTCACCATACTTATAAACCAAGCAAATTGGCATAAATAAAAACTAAGTCTCAATTATGTGTCTTACACCCAGTTTCCAAAAGCTCGATCAACGCAAAAATCAACTAACTAGTTTTAAATCTCTTGAGAAGTGTCAATTGATGAGCTTATAGTATGATCATCGACTTTCATTTGTTTATCTTCTAATATAGAAGACTTGACTACGCTGTCAACTAACTATGTCATTTGCTGCCGAGCTGCGGGTCACAAGTTCGATCCCAGCATGGAGCAAATGCAAGTATTAATTTACATGTTTGTTCCATTCCTATTGTGGGGCAATATTTTTTAACCTTTCGAATCCCATAATTTCAGACACATTAAAAGACAATATGTGTGCGGACACCGCCTTCCTGTAGCCTCAGCTCTTGCCGGAACGCCCATACCAATCTATTCCAACTTTCGGTATCTCGGGTCGCTCGTCCAAGGCGATGGTGAGGTAGACCAAGACGTAACGCATCGGATCAACGCAGGATGGATGAAATGGCGACAGGTCACGGGAACAACTTGTGACCCACGAATGCCCCTCAAATTGAAGGGTAAAATTTACAAGTCCGTGATAAGACCTGTCATACTGTATGGATGGCTATTAAGAAGATGGATGAAAAAAGACTGCATGTAGCGGAGATGAGAATGTTGAGATGTTGTTTGGTGTGACGCGAATGGTACCTAAAGTAAGAAATGAGTATATTAGAGGAAGTCTGAAAGTGACGCCAGTGACTGGAAAGTTGAAAGGAAATCGTTTGTCTTGGTATGGTCATGTGAAGAGGAGAGATGAAACGCATGTTAAGAAAAGAGTTTTGAGTTTACACGTAGATGGATGGAGAGGAAGAGGGAGGCCGAAGAAGAGATGGATGGATTGTGTGAGGAGTGATATGAAAGAAAAGGGAGTTAGTGATAGTGTGACGGGTGACAGGACAGAGTGGAAGAAAAAAACATGTTGCGCCGACCCCAAGTAATATGGGATAAGGGTAGGATGATGATGATGTGTGCGGACACCGGTGTCCTCTTAGAACTTAATGAACTAAACCAAAAAAAAATAGATACTTTGAGTAGAGGCGAGTTCAAAATAATGGAATATTATTTCAAAAAAACTAGGCTATTACAGCCTGATAAACATGTATGTAAAGTTTAGTTTTATTGTGCTTGTTAGTGATCCTTAGTTTTCTGCTATTACCCGTGAGAACTTGTAATTGGCTCAATGTTTCTTATACAGTTTTTATTATTTAGTTAAAGCTGTTGTTTCTCCTTCGATTAAATCTATACTAATATTATAAAGCTGAAGAGTTTGTTTGTTTGTTTGTTTGAACGCGCTAATCTCAGGAACTACTGGTTCGAATTGAAAAATTCTTTTTGTGTTGAATAGATCATTTATCGAGGAAGGCTTTAGGCTATATAACATTACGCTGCGACTAATAGAAGCGAAGATACAACGGAAAATGTGGAAGAAACGGGGAAAATTATTCATCTTTGAGGGCTTCCGTTGCGTGCGCTGCGAAAACGGTTCAAGATACCAAAAAAATATGTAGGAAAGAATTATACCTCTTAAAATTATCTAAAAAAATGTCCGCGACAGTATATGTCTATCTTTTAAGATTAACTCACTAGAACCGTTTTTATAGGAATCAAATTTGGCCGAAATGAATGTGTTATTCCCAATTATTTGTTAGAGTTGTATCAACATAATAACATTAATCTATATCCAAATAAAGGTGTTTTTGATTAAGAATATGTAATTGTGAACAAAATTTTCTTTAACATCACTTATTTTCAATGAACATCTTAGAAGATATTACAATTTTAAAATAACTCCGATATAAAATTCACACGCGCCGCATGATGTGCAAAATATGACGCTGCGCCAGGCCGGCAGACGAGGAGAGGGGTTGCTTGCGGGCGACGCGGAGGGATTTTTTTATGGTAGGTAAAAATCATCCAATGACGATTCCCGCTCTTGGGCGGAGCGGGAAACAGTGTCAGACTCAGACTGACTAAACAACCTACCCCGTTCCTCCCTTGCCTTATTCCCAGAGCCCCGGTATAAAAAAAAATCATAATAAAGATCATTTATCATTTATAACGCTTTCGCACCGACCCTCGGCTGCAGGAGGCTTCGACCCTGAAGGGCCCCACAGTTTGCTGACAACACCTTAAGGCGCGCGGGAGCAGTGCACGCCGTCGACGACTTGGTCTCGGTTTGGACTGTTACCAGATAACCGGACGGCGAGCTACCCATTGCTCACCGTTCGCAAGCCAGCGTCTACGGTGGCCGGATATCAGCGGGAACGCGGCGGCGACGGCTACGGCGAGGGCGCTGTTGCCCTTGCCTTATGCGGTCCTTTAAGAGCATTACTGTTTCGCAGAAGGAAACCGCTTGCCAATCTTCCTCCCGGGCGTCTCTTCCGCACGAATCCAGCGCATTAATCTCCTGAACTTCCCATGTCCGGTGAGAACCTGCGTCATGCGTGGAAGGTGGAAGGTGAGGACGTCGTGAGGTCTATCCAACCACGCCTTAAAGAGGGGACTTACCGCCGAGATTATGGCGTGCCCAAGGGGGGGTGTAGCTCTATGAATTACTTTTAGATAATTATGTTCTTTTAAAAACTAATTGTCTAAAATAATAACAGAAATTGACACGGGCAAAGTCGTGGGTAACAGCTATAATTTATTAAGCTGAGGAGGTTGTTTGCAAAAATAAATATGATGCCCAAAATAACTATTCCACGCGGACGAAGTCGCGGGCACAGCTAGTAAATAAATAAAAATCATAAGTATGTATTGAGACAGCTACAAGATTTGTAACACTAAAAGTAACTATGTTATGTGTTTTTTTATTTATTTTTCTTATCTTCGTCTAGTTCCCTGAGCTAGAAGAAATTTCTGGTCTTGATAAGGCAGCTCGAATACACCGTATTTTTTTTCTGTCAATGTATAAAAGAATCTTTTCGATTTTTCTAAGATAATCTATGTAAGTTATCTCCATCTAAAACAGTCTGTTACGGCAGGAAAAGAAGCACACTTTCTTGGAAAGATAGATAAGAAAGATGAAAGCAGGAAAATAGATTTATTTAGTACAACACAAAGCACATAAACACAACTAGGCACTTTTCCCTAAAATGAGGCCATCTAGCGGAGGTGGAGAGAAAAACTGGGCAAGTACGAGTCAGACTTTGAAGGTTCCGTACAAAGTAACTGCCAGCGTGTCACTACATGTGATCACAGGAAGGTGCTCGCGCGGGACGCGAGGAACCTGCTACAGTGCTACGTCGCTCATGCCCCGCCACTGAGCTCACAGACTTCAACCATTACGGTCATTTCTTTTGTACTGTCTCCTAAATTTTACTGTAAAGTTAATATATATACATCCTATATGCATACAGTCCACTGGACTTCACTTATAAAGTCCCAGCTGAGTCTATTCCGTAACTTATTGTATGAACTTACTTATTATATGTAAATAGTTCGATTCCCAAATCGAGTTTTGAAGATTTTTTCGAATCAAAAAAGCATTGTCCTATGTTACTGTCATAGACCTCGCTTCATGCCAAATTTTAGAGTTCTAGGCCAACGGGGGCCCGTTGGCCTCTAACTCTAACTCTAAAATTGTAAAAGCACCCTTTCAATTCTTATACCCTTGAATGCGTCGAAGTATACATTTTGTGTAACATAAACGGCCGTACCTTTTTTCCCGTTTCTTACAAGTTTGATTTTTTTTTCAGCTTTAAGGAACCATAGATCTAGTTGTATGATTTAAATTTTAACTCGATACTTCCATGCGTTTCCGAGATAAAGGGTCTTCACAGACAGACAGACGGACAATAAAGTGAACTTATAAGGGTTTCGCTTTTTCCATTTCAGAAAAAAAAATCCTCATCAATCCTTTTCTTGTCCTTGGTCCATTATAACGTAATGGGTATTATATGGATAAAATAATGAATGCATGGGAGAACTCCCATCCACTCATTATTTTATGCATTTAACCTTTCGAATACCGTAATTAGATACATAATAAAAAGTAAACAATAGGTGTGCGAATTTCGGCGTTTACTTGAGGCTCAAGAGTTTAATCCAATAATGAATTCCCGCTTAGTATAAGTCCTAATACAGCTCTGCATCCAATCCAAAACAGGCGGAGACGAATATGTAAACGACAGTGCATTTTTTTGCGGAAAATCCGCACTTATGCAGGCATAAACTTACTCAGTTCCGTTATAGGTAGCCCCACTTTCAACATACCGACACTCAACAGAATCTATTCTTCCGCGAATAAATCAATGTTTGTGAAACGACGAGAATTGAAGGAAACCACTAGAAACTTGTACGTCTTTAGCATTTAGCAGCATTTATTGGGGCAGATAATTTAGAGATTTAATTATGAAGAACTAGATAACAACGTAACTGAATTCACTGTAGGAGGGTTTGCCATTTATTTTAATACTAAACTAGCTATCATTTTGATTACTTACTCAGTTTGGTCTTATTTAGACTCTTAATTATGCAACCTCGGTGACAACTGTGGCTGGTGTATTTAATTCTGCCGATGTTTGGGACAGGCTTGTGTACACTGGACTGCTGAAACAATACTGAAAAGAAACGGCTAAAAACAATCTATTAACCGATTGTATCGATCAAAAAAAAAAAAATCAAAAGTGTTTTGATTTTCAAAACGTCGTTCAGTCAATAAAGTAGGTAAAGCACGTTTTAAATAATATAGTCAACAAATAGCCAGCCTTTTATTGCATGACTTGATTCCGCCATCTTATACCATTGCACAACCGTAGTACTACCTTACCGAGGGTCGAAGCCTCCCGGGGCCAAGGGTTGGTGCGAAAGGGTTACAACGGGGCCCTAGGAATAAGGCAAGGAAGGAACGGGTTAGGTTGTTTAGTCAGTAAGAGTCTAACACTGTTCCCCGCTCCGCTCAAGAGCGGGATTCGTCATTCGATAATTTTTACCTACCATAAAAAAAAATCCTTACGTTGTTGAAACTTCTACAGTCTGGCCTAAGCGTTTTGCCTCGTCGTTTTTACCGCGTACATCGTAGAACTGGAAAAGTTTACATGCTGCGGTCTTCCCGTCAGATTATAATTAAGGTTTCTTCAAGGCCAGAATGAAGGCTCTTAATAAACTAGCACTTCTTACCACCAACGGTTGCATCACTGCTTCCTCTTCTCGGTAGTATCACTCTTGGCAGAGTGGTCGTGTATAATTATCATGAAGGTAGTTTTTGGAAATCGTCAGAATACGCAGAACGACTTCTAACCACTTTCACCTGCTTGTAGTCCGGGCGCATTCGTTCAATAGGCCGCCAACAGCCGATTTCACTTGGTCAGTCCATCGCATCGGTGATCTGCCACGCGACCATGTTCCGTCTACCTTCCCTTGTATAACAAGGCGTTCGATAGAGTCACCTTCACGCCAACAAATATAGCATCACTGCAGCTTATATCAAATAACAAAAAAAACTTGCGTAATAAAACCATAACAACGATTGAGACTTTCAGAAAAGTTATCACACTTTTCTTTGAACCGTATAAAGGTGAAGCCACTTTGCGATATTACACAATATATTTTTCTCTCACGAAAATCTTGGATATAAAAGCTGTGTTACGTGACAGTACAGAAAAAAATAAAGCACCTAGCACCCATTTTACTTATCCAACGCGTTTTTATTCTGCACTGGCATAAATGTGACTTTTATAATGTACCTACAAAGTCCGGCAACTCGGTAACTCGGCCACCGTGACGGTTGGAGTATGTGTGTGTAGGACGCTTCATTTTCATTTTCATTATGCCTTAACTGTGAGTGTCCTGAATAAAATGCACGTCACATACGACTTTAATTAAGCGATAAAGTTTTCTGATTTACCTACTTAATTTCAGTTCAATTTATTATTTTTAGTCTGTATGTTATTATTTTATCTGTATGAATATAATTATAATTATGTAAATAAATAAACCTTGGTAACAAAAAAAAAAACAGTAATAAAGGAGCATTACAGTTGTTTATACAAACTTTTGCTCCCGGTTCATCTCTTTAGGGTGAGAATTTCGAAAAATCCTCTCTTAGTGTTCACCTTACCTTTAAAAGAAAACCAGGACTGGGCAAACAGCTTTAAGTCATCCATTCAAAGGAGGTGAGATATAACTTTACAACCTCTCTACAACCAATAGCCTAGACCTGAATTCTCCAGCAGTGTGCTTATTATTATTAGTCGATGTTTCTCGATATGATTTGTTTTTCATTAAACACCGACTTCCGACGAAATTTAAGTTATTTTAATATTTTTCATTTAATAGGTTTTTTGTAAAAAGTTTTTATAAATATTTAGATAGATTATAAAGACAAGAAATTTGTCTTTTTATACAAAAGTCAATTAATTTTAGATCGTTATCATTCAAAATTCTCACTTCAGCGTAATACTTAGTTACTTCATAATTGCGCGACATAGGCGTTTAATTTTTACTTTGACGCGCGCGAAGTCACTGACAAGAGCAAATTTTAAATATTTGAGTAAAGTCTGGAGTGAAACTTCAAAATTTTAATATTAAATTTTGACATAGAGCGAGTGATTATTATTAGGTACCAATATTAATTGCTCTTTTAACAAAATCTGCGCTGTCATCTCCAAGAACATTTGATAAGATAATAATTTTGTGTTTTTTACTTCCAATATTAAAGCTTAAACTGTAATAGGTATATTTATTAGTACGCTAAATATGTAAAAAAAATTATTGAACTTATTTATAACGAAGTTAAATCAGTATCTACACATAATACTATTATTACTAATACTAACGCAAAATACACTCGGGCCTCTAAGTACACCTCCACACCACTGTCTTCCGGGAATGTGCCCACAAGACAGGCAGCAGCGCCACATTAAATCAGGGTCGAAGCCTACCGGGGACATGGACCAATTCCTGAAAGGAAAGTCTGGGCACTATCTCCCGCTCCGCCCAAGTGGGGGAGTTGTGATTGGATGATTTTTACCCATTACACAAAATAAATAAAAAGTTTAATCAGGAAAAGAAAAAACTAACCCGCTAACTACGAAAACGTCGACGCTCATGAGCAAATATTTATGTCAAATAAATATTTGTTTAATCAATAACGAAATATCTTCGATGGGAAAGTAAATTTTCACACCAAAAATAATGAAAAAACTTTCAAAGACTTTGCAGGTTGCGTATTCGCACAATATTCGTTACAAACAAAAGAGTTTCCACGAGGCTAAGAAACTTATATTGAACTTTATCCTTATAAAGGAATCGACTCACTACACCGTACCATACCATGATCATAAGAATTTAACATTTATAACTGTTTACATTACTGTTACTGTGTACATATATACAGACTAAAAATAATAATTATGTACAAATAGATAGAAATAAAAACTCATAGAGCATCAAAAAATTCATCCACATCGATGTCAATGGGAAATGTGCCCAGAACGCTGGCATGCCTCGTTGGATGGCAATGCCGATTCGCTGACCGAAGAAAAGCCCAGCCCTCTGGTTACGCGAAGTCAACCAGCCGGTTGCTAATATTCAGAACAACTCGATGAGCGCTCGGACCCCATGGCCCTAATGTTTCAACCCCAAACGGCTCGAATATATAAGGTGATTGTATTAACCGATAAGGGTATTGTATTCATAAGAATGAGTCAGGCAAAAAAATAATTCTGTCGACCGGAGTCCGGATTGACTACAGTCCTCGATGTACTCGCAAGCCTCAAGACGTTGTCAGCAAACTGTAGGACCCCAGCAGGGTCGAAGAAAGTCTCCTGGGGCCATGGGTCAATGAGAAAGTACAACACCAAGGCCCTGGAACTAATAGAAAAAAGTAACGGGGTGCGTTTTTAGTCAGTAAAAGTCTGACACTATCTCCCGCTCCGCGCAAGGGCGGAAGTAATCATTGGATGATTTTTACCTTAAACCTACCATAAAGAAAAAAAAACTGGGCTAGATATGTTCCTAATATTATCATTATCATCATCATTTCAGTCGAATAACGTCCACTATTAGACATTAGCCTCCCTCAAACTTCGCCACAAAAACAAGTCTTGTGCGTCTCGCATCCATCGAATTCCATTCCTATTATGATACGGTATAATGGGCAGAAACATTAATCCATACACTCTTGAAACTTCAAATTGGTTTTCAATGTTGAGATAATAAGTTTTTGTACGTGATATAAGACACTGTTTATTCGTTTAACGATTTTATTTGATACGGAGAAATAAGAAATTTTCTTTAATAAAGAAGAAGAAAAGAACTGTTTTGAATACAAATGTGATAAAATACCTAGTTAGAAGAAGAAATAATTAAAGCGTCAGTGACCAGCATTGCCATGGTCAAACAATGGGCCAGGAAAGAAATTTGACTGGTTTTGCCATCGATACTCTAAGAAGAAGCAATGGATAAAAAGTATTCGATGAAAATATATTTTTCATAACAAGCTTTAGTAGCGCGTTATATACCTACTATATAATTAATACTCATCAAATCCATTCCTTATAACCGAGTTTCTATGGTGATCTTCCAGCTCCACCATCAGATCAACTCCATGTCATTATAATATTACATTGTCATGCGATTTACACCTGCATGCAAAATTGCAGCTCAATCGGGTGACGATATCTGCTTCAAAATTGAGTTGCAAGATTTGAGCCGAACATACATAGTTACATTGCAAGCTAACAAAAGCTTGTTAAAACGATGGACCCTTGAAAACAAAACTTTGATGTGTAAATATTGGCATAATTGGTAGATTCTTCATTCAAAATTGTTTATGGATAATTCAAATTTAGAACACGTTAACGCCCCGAACGCCGATTGAACGTCTGTAACACTTGCATTGCCTTGAAAAGCGCTAATTGTCATCATCATCATCAGCCTTTTTTTAATGTTCCCACTGCTGGGACACAGGTCTCCTCTCTAGGAGAGGGAACGGGCCATAATCCACCACGCGGGCCCAGTGCGGATAGGTGGATGTCACATGTCAATAGTCATATTGTACAAAATTCATTCGGCCGAAAATTCTGGTTACTATAACTTGTACCTTTTTTTTCTGGAAAAAAATACTAGCATTTAAGTTATATGGAATTCGAATATTACAAATGGTTATGTTTAGAAAACGAATGAATACTGAAATGTCATCTAATAAATTTCTTGACGTAACTGGCCTTCTAGAAAAAGACGAGGACGATGAAAGAATAATATGCGATAAAAGCACGAAGATTATTAAAACGTCTTCGAAACATATGTAAATAATATGATCTATAATTCATATCATGTGGAAAAACTTAGCTAGCACAAGTCGGATTCCCACTATGGGTTCTGTAAAAAATAACCTACGTAAAAAGTTTACTTCTCAAATCGATTCTCGAAATCGAAACAAGTTTTTCAATACCCTTACCCGAAAACTGCCTCTTATCGCACTCCTATTAGGTTCAAAATAGCATGTATATCACCCAAGTGCTTTTTTGAGTTTATCACAACAAGGGCTTTTTTATTCCTTCCTTATCGTCACGGTCACGGGTGATTTTTTTGTTTTACTTAGTTTATCGAATCAGGCGCGAGGCGTCCCCCAGAGTCGCTGGACGACCCCACGAAATTAGAAACTGACCAGAGCAGATTTTAATGCTATACTTATACATTTCTTATATTTCTACTGTATGTTTGAGATACGATTAATTTTTTTTTCTTTCTTTCTTTATTTCACAAGTCGTAAGTGTATTGAAAAACGTCGTTTGACACACGTGCAGATTTGTCATTGCAGCCCTCGGCTCCATAACACACTCGCCTACGGCTCGTGCGAATTTCGCCTCGGTCGCAATGACAAACTTCCTGCACTTGTATCAAAATGTACTATTTTTTGTGACATAGTAAGGTTTTTTTTTAATGTAGAAATAAGTCTGAAAACTGTAATTAAATTGTGATTTTTTTTTACTATGAAGAGTCTTACGCATTACAGAAATGAATAAATAATAATGAATGATTGTTGTTGTTTTTAATTATTATTGATTGTTGTAATTGTGTGGCAGTTTATTGTCGTATTTGTTTTGTTATGGTTATATAATAATAAGACCCTTTAGGTTTCGGTCAACGGCATACACCCTATGAATTTTGATTCCCTTGAGAGTATCGAATCACATTTTTGCGACACACACAGCCTTACCTTTTTTGGCATTAACTTGGAAGTTTAATTCTTTCAGAGATTCAAGGGACTGCATATGTTACTATATGGTGGTAATTACAACTCGATACTCGTACCTCACGCATTCACGATATAACGAATTTTGACAGACAGACATGATACTAAAATTACAGATCCGCTTTTTCTTTTTAATGTACGTAACCCAAAAAAAATACATAAACAAGGTCAATCAATGCAAAACATTACTGGCAGAATGTCAAACGCGTCCTAACTACGATTAAGTTATTAAAAAACAGCCAAATAAATCACTTTGACTGAAAGAAAGAAAAAAATATGTTTACGAGTTTTCGATCCAGACTTAAGTTTGAAAATCTGTCAAGAGATTCTGTTGATTAGCTTTTCAAAAACCTTGTTAAAGTCAAAGACGTTAAGGCAGCACTAACCGCCAGCGACCTTGAGCGAAAAAAAAGATAAGCTAGCTTCCTGCGCATCAGGATTATTCGAATAATATTTGTCCTTCATTTATTAAACACCGTATATCAAACGATTGGTAATTAAGTTAAATTATCTTTTAATTTGTGAAAATTTCATAAAATACATCAAATGGTTTTTGCCGAACATCACATTTTCGGCTGTGTTAGACATAACTTTGATATATTCAAAGTTATGTCTAACACAGCCGAAAATCACAACAAGTTCTATAAACAAAAATGTAAAGATTTTTATATTAATACATTTGATATAAAAATCTTTACATTTCAAAAGTCTAGTTTAAATTTTTTTTTCTAAATATTTTCTAAATAAAATTTTAAATCAAACATCACGTTTAAACGGCTATTTCGTAAATCGTATATCACCCTCTAAAACAAAAACAGAAATTGAGCTAAGCCAACTAGAGCCAAGGGTTCGTGTCTGATAGGAAGGCTCTGGCCCTAGTATGTATGGCAATGTAGGAACGGGGTAGGTTGTTTAGTCAGTAAGAGTCTGACACTGTTTCCTGCTCCACCCAAAGGCGGGATTCGTCTTAGGATGATTATTACCTACTTTAAAAAAAGCTTAGTTGTGGTACCCACAAATAAATAAATAACATTTAAGCCACAAAAGATACAATAGAGTAATGCCCCTTTAAAAAATTCTAGCAGGTGTTATTTTCCACGAGTTTCGTTAGAGTTTTCATCCAATATGTTTCTATTTAGTTGAACTTAGTTCGACGTATTGACGGGTCGACGGCTAGCCTGTCGGCTACGGCACAGTAACCTATTTAGATGGAAATGTGTGAGAATGAGCCAATAATATTCAGGCTTTTCGACATCACAATATTGCAATATGATGGTAAAATGTTTTTAACTTTTCATATTATGGAATATTGAAACTGTTTTATTATAAATAATTTTATATAATAAATATATTATTTTTGATAAGTTCAGTACTTTTGTTGATTTCTTGTAAGACAACCAAATGGAATGTTTCACACGAAATCATCGAGAGTGATTGACTGATTGACATTGAGAAGTGTCAAACTTTAAAAGCCTGCTATGATTTTAAATTCAACATTTACTGTCAACAAGATCCTTAATTATGCGTGTATAGGTTTTTATTTATTGTATATAATTATGTATTACCTTTAGGTATTGTGTATTGTACGTAGCTTCCTGGGACAAGGGTTGATGCGAAAGTGTAAAACCAGGGCACTCCGATTAAGGCAAGGTAGATTGTTTAGTTAGTAAGAGTCTGACACTGTTTCTCGTTCCGCCCCAGGGCGGGATGCGTCATGATATGATTTTTCCCACTATAAAAAAACACACATAGATACAAACTTCGACTTCATAATATTAGTATGGTTTTTTTATTCTATTAGCCTAACCATTATATGAGATACTAGCAAAACAGAACCTAGTATTATATCAAGATTAATGAACTAACATAAAGTTTCGCAAACATCGGGTTATCTTCAGACACCGTGTGAATAGTATAAATAAAGGCGCCACGTACTCTTCAATTTTAATTTGGCTGACATGACACATTGATTATTATAAGATCGATCCAAGACTTTAATAAAGTGAGTTCGTTCACGCATCTTTGTGAACGAACTCACGAACCTTCATATGACACTGTTCAAGGATTCATTTTTTAATAATTCACAAAAAGTACCTTTTTTATGGTAGGTAAAAATCATCCAATGACGAGTCCCGCTCTTGGGCGGAGCGGAAAATAAGTGTCAGACTCTTACTAACTAAACAACCTACCCCGTTCCTACATCGCCATACATACCAGGGCCAGAGCCTTCCTTTCAGACGCAAACCCTTGGCCCTAAAGTAGGTATTATTAATTTTAGCGAATTCAAAAGCGAAAATTTCTTCACTAAAGGTTCTGTCGAATTCCTATCTTGTAACATGTAAATTTTAATTAGTCAAGGTCGAAACTTTAAGTAGAGTTAAAAGGCCGGAGGAAGTTTGAAAGTGTTACTTGAAGGCACAAATATATTTTAGTCAGTAAAAGTTGAGCAGAAGCGTAGGTATAGGTATTTATCACATTCGCACGTTGTAAAAGGGAAAGTTTGTCAAAGTGTTTTTGTTATTTCTTCACGCATAAACAGCTGAACAGATTTCGATGTAACTTGGTTTATGGGTTGGACATGTCCTGGAATAGCACATAGCATGTACATATTAATACTGTACTGCATATACTTAATCCTACTTAAGTATATTACTCATCCTGGAAATATGTCCCCGTGGGTACAGCACGTTTTTTAAATTCGCAGTTCACGTGCGTCGACGGAGCGCTTTTGTCCCTTAGAATGTCTACACCTATAGGCTGCGACTTGCTGGCGCGTACCGAAGAAGAAAGAAGAAGACATTACTTCTGTATCATCAAGAAGTGAAAACTCCTGTATTGCTACAAACGCGCGTCGGCGGCGTTCAAAACGTGGTCAGAACAGGCAATTACGATAATTATTTGCTATCACACCGACGAAGCCGCAAGAAGCAGTTAGTTTATTTTATAAAATCCTAATCATCATCATCATCATCAGCCTTTTTAATATTCCCACTGCAGGGACACAGGCCTCCTCTCTAGGAGAGGGAACGGGCCGTAATCCACCACGCGGGCGGTGCGGGTTGGTGGATGTCACATGTCTTCGAATTTTTGGTTCTAGGGCATGGCGGTTTCCTCACGATGTTTTCCTTCATCGTTTTGAGAATCTAATACATGCTTTATTTCAAGGTATATTTTAAGTGAGAAACAAGTTACAACCTCCACCTCTTTATAAAAAAAATTGTCATAGAAACTCATTGAACGGCAGTATCATTAAACTTAAGCCTCTTCCTACCTAAACCTTTTCAAAGGCTCGAAACGTTAAGGTCAAGCGTACAAAGCCGAGAAATTCTAAAATAAATAAGTTATTTTAGGGAGGCTCCATATTTAACTCCATTTTTTTCCTCAATTTTTTTTTTTGTGAAGATCGGTTGAATCGACAGGCAACAAATATTTCTGGATAAGGATTGGGTTGGCCCAGTCTCACTTAAGTTGGGTAGGTTTCTGAGCCATGACAAAAATGATGTTTTCCTCAGGAATTGTCAAAAAGGCATCCTGGGTCGAGAACAATAGAAAGAACCCTTTCCACAGCTGTAGGTAAGTACAGGCTAGTCACAATAACTAATTAATACTCTTCAGCTTCAGATTGAATCAATATCTTTTTTTTTTGTTTATTCAAGACAATAAATTAAACATAAATATGTTCACATAATCTTCTGCCAAACTGCAGCACAGTTTTTGCCAGTGTTCTCGTGAATCATTTTTAGTAACTTATTGTCAACTAGCTTCTGCCCGCGACTTCGACCGCGGAAAATTTGTGACACAAAAGTTGTGATAGCTCGGTTAATATCCATGTTCTATAAATAATTTATAGCCTATGTCACTCAGGAGTAAAGCAGCTTTCTATTATAGCTTCAATTTTTCCAATCGAACCATTAGTTCCAGAGATTACCTCCTACAAACAAAAAATAAAAAAACAAACTTTACCTCTTTATTATATTAGTGTAGACTAGCGACCCGCCCCCGCTTCGCACGGGTACTGATATTGAATATATTATGCATGTATTATACACATAAACCTTCCTCTTGAATTACTGTACCTATTAAAAAAACCGCATCAAAATCCTTTGCGTACTTTTAAAGATTTAAGCTTACATAGAGACAGGCGTAAGCAACTTTGTTTTATACTATGTAATGAAGATCACATTAAACATAAAATTGTAATTAAAAACGTAAATTTTCTAATGGGCACTCGCTATGCAGCATTTGTGCACAATTCAATCATGTGAGCACCTGCGCACCCTATCCGCGCCGGAGGGAGACAGGCAACCCAACATCTTAGGTCAGACTTGCTCACTGACCTCATATTCCTATCGGCAGCCACGACCCGAGTCTACAAACTTATAGTTCCACAACTAATATGACTAACTAAGCGCTTGCATAGTGGCATAAGTGAATAACTTCGTTGTCCACATCGAAACTAATGTTTGCAAGATTTAATGGCATTGACACAATGTGACCAAAGTCTTGCTTCAGCGGTTTGCTGATAATGAGATTTGGTACATTAAGTATACTCAAGTATAACAAGTTAAGCTTTCAAAAGCTCCGCTGAAACCGAATCTCAGACGTTAATGTTTAGTAATAAGGTTATCAGAGCCTTTTGAACGATTTTTTTGTAGTGGACCTTTCTTTTATTTTAAATTGCTTTTTAGTCTTAGAATAACAATTCATATTGAAGCAGTTCCAATCACGTTTTGAAATAATATCCCATTTTAAACAATAGTCATACTGCTTAAACAGTTTTATAAAATGCAATACTTTATTGGGGTATACGTGGTAGATACAATGTTTTTATATTCCCAATTAAATAGGTGCTAATGCTTTTGAATAGGTGGTAAAGTTTACGCAGATTTTCGCAGAAATATTTCCACGATAAATGATCCTGTTTTTTAATTGTGAAACCATCAAATGACTTCTTCCGCTTTGGGTGGAATAACTGGCCGACAATTTACATACAGACTTTTATTAACTACAACTCAACATAATTCTTTCAGTTATTCTTTGCGAGGGCTTCGGTATGTCTTTCAAACCGTCCCGTAGTTCTACCGGGCATTGACCCTTCATCAGTGTTACTGATATCTCGTAGTGGGGCGCACGGAACACAATGCGCCATCGACCCGAGCGTGGTCTTTACAAGCCAGTGAACTACGCAATGCTCGCAGTATGTAAGCCTGCACCTACATTTTCCGGGAATCTTCCCAACACCTGGGGCACACATCGTGATCCTAGAAATGTATCTCAAACATTACAGTACTCTCATTCGTCGTAAATCAGTACATAGGAAACACGTACCTTCAGGGAATGTAAACGCAATAAATCCCCATGTTCTGTTTGTTGAAAAGGCAAATAAACTAGACAAACGGATTACGCCATAGGTGTGGTCCACCTATTTGCTATTTATATGAAATCGAGCAATATTAACGCCCCGGACCAGCGCTCTCTCACGTACAGATTAATCCCCTGTAGGACCCATTTACGTTACTGTTATTGCCTGTATGAATTAAATTTCTCAATGGGGTCTTATTATTTTTATGGACGTTTTTACTATTATCGCAGTCAAACGATTTGGGAAACGTATACTTTCCCAAATTGTTTTCCAAATAGTTGAAGGAGCATGATTGTGAAGGAGCCCTACAGTGTCGAAGCCTCTGGGGGCCGAGGGTTGATGAAAAAGCGTAAAACCAGGGCTCTGGGATTAAGGCAAGCAAGCAACAGGGTAGGTTGTTTAGTCAGAGTCTGGCACTATTTCCTGCTCCACCCAAGGGCAGGATTCGTCGTTGGACGATTTTTACCTACCATACATTAAATAATTAATGATCAATTGTGTTTCACTACTTGGTGATATTAGATTCTACATTATACATGAGTGTAGGGGAAGTAGGATCTAGAAATCCTAAGCTTAGTTTGATGGTAATATTCAATCGCAAGTAATCAGTCAATGTCACCATCAAAGGCACATTGTGTATGAAATATGCGAATGGAATCTCTGACTGAAACCATGAGAGATGATACTATGTATATGTGTATTAAATATGAATATCTAACGTAACTTAAGACTTAACCCATAACATAAATTACATTTGATAAGGAGGGTAACCCAGGTCCTTAAGTGACACTTAATTTTCAGTAAAAAAGAAAATATGTTTGGAGAGCCTTTCATAACTTACTTTGAGTCAATTTTATTAGGTTAAGGGGTCCTTTAGCGCGTGGTCGGTACGTTGCGGTCTTCCTGCCAGGCTATTGACTTCGTTGTGGAGGATATTTTATTTAATTATGAATACACTTAGGGAATAAAATACCTGCGTGTTTTAGCTGGAATTTCGTTTCGGTTAGCCTCCGTATGATGAAGGTAGATTGGATGGGATATCACTAATATTATAATGGTGAAAGTTTTTGAGTATGTGATTTTGTTGGTTTGTTACTCCATACTTCACGCTGAAATTTGGGAAATAATTTGGGTCAAAGTTGGCACATAGCACTTAGGATAATTTTTATTTCGAGAGTATAATATCCCTTGGAAACATTTTCTACTTTCATGCGGGCGATTCCACTGGCAGAAGTTATTGTAAAGTAAATTACAAAATATAAGATTGTGACTCTTTCTATCTATCTATCTTTCTGTACTACACCATCGGTTATTTAAGCATGTCAGGTTTGATAGTTAGTCCATTTCATATGCTTTTGACTATTTTTCCGTTATTATACGAGTATCAATATATCAGTCCATTCAAGGAGTATAGTAAATGGGATGTGGATACCTGATATGCAGTCGCTTTATGGGTATTCAGCCATATCTGGTTAAACTGAAAACCGACCCTAAGGTAAGTGGGAAAAGACGAGGGAAATTAGGATAATACGTTTTATTTTTATGGTAGGTATTATTTATTTCTTGTTTATTTTCTAATGACTATTTTCTGTGAAATTGTTACTTTTTTTGTTGTACAATAAAGTATTATTCTATTCTATTCTATTCTATGCAAATGTAATTTAATGTAATTTTTATTCCCACAAAAATTATACGCCGTTATCGGCAAAACATTAACGCTCTATACTATCTATCTCATGTAAAAGCATGTTAGACAAATTCTTTCTTACTTTCTTGCTTTCTTTCTTACCTTCTTTATTTCTTTCTTTCTATTTAACGTGATGTGAGTGTGTCCATGGTGTCATAGCTACGTAGGTTCATTAATATATCAGCCCTTATGTTATTTAGGGGTTTTAAACATTATAAATGCTGAGTTAGGCCCTTTTGTAGCCTGGCATAGATTACAATATTAGGTTTGTTTTTTTTAGGTTCACAACACAATCGATTTTACAAAATCACGTGAGGCAGAAATACAATTATTTTTTTTTAATTTAATTGTGATCCGTTTAATAGGAAAAAGAGTTTTATTGCAAATAATTCTAGTTACATCTAATATAGTTCTGTATATACAAATATTCTGCCATAACCAAGTGGTTAGCAGTAACTGACCAATTGACCATTCTATTTTTTCCTGGGTAGCTAAAGTACCAATAGATGAAATATTATTAAATCCTAGGTATTTTCGAATTCGTATGTTAGGAAGGCTACAAATCAGGTGCTCCGTGAAATGAAAAATATGCGGTGACGTGTGAGAACTAGTTTTGATAATGTATAAAATCGTTTCGACGAAAACGAATGTTGGCAGCAGGCCACGTAAGAATACAGTCACAAGCCAAACTTGGTGACAAATACGTATTTATAAAAAGGATAAAAAAACCGGTTAGTTCCGCTATAATCTAATTCCGCTGTGACCTTGTTCCGCTATGACCTAGATCCGCTATAATCTTGTTCCACTACACTGAACTCGTAAAATACTTACTAAAAAGTTTATAAACTTTTTAATGAAACTTTTTAAAAGGTGTTTTGAGAGTTGAGCTAGAAACTAAAACATATTGAGACTAACTGAAAAAATAAATTTTATGATTATGTAAATACATGTCCACTTAACTATATTACGAAACTAATATAATAATAAAATAAAATAAAGAATGAAAATTAATTATCACTATCTTTTTTTGGAATTTGGTCTAGCACCAAATTGGAGCACATGGATACATACTGGTGGTTTGAAAGAGTTATTGTGGCTCTAGACCACAAAAGGACGATAAAGAAACTCAGCTGGGTTTTAATTTAAAATTTAGTTTAACTGGCATAGTTAATGTTTGAGTTTAAAAAGAATAACCGCTTCGGGTTGCCGGCTCTTCTCCATAGGAAACGAGCAACCTTGCTCTAACTTCTGAAGTTTAACAAGTTTTTTTTTTGTTCTCATGTAGGCATGTATGAAATAAAAATATTTTGATTTTGAGTCGGCTTTTGAGAAAAGTGAATTCATGATTTCTCACAAAAAAAACCAAAACAGAGTACCTACAGGTAAATTTAGTTAGAAATGGTAATTAGATAAAATAACAAGACATAATTTTTCATAGAAGAATTTGACACAATATCATGCAGGTGACTGTACAGTGACGAAAACTAAGATTAGTATCATTACAATTTCAGCTTGGAAAACCCGATTTTATATTTGTTACTCATTCTATAATAAAATGCAATCGTTATATCATGTATGTATTTAGAGGAGTATATATAGACGCCTTCACTCGCCTACATTACATAATAGACATAGGTACCTACATCTTTATTACTCAGAGATCTTTGGGTAATAAGTTGGCAGTCGTAAAATCATTAATAGATACACATAAAAAAGCATTTTTTTATGTATCTAACTTAGTTCCGATATTATGGTATATTATAACTCTAGCAACTCCACGCGACTCCGCCACGGTAACTTTCTCGCAGCCCCGACATTAAATCTGCTGGCCGCCCTCTATTTTGCTGACATCTCTCTGAGACGTGGTTTGAGCAGCTGAATTCTTTGATTCAGGTGCTCAAACTATACCATATCTGTATATTTTAACGATAATTATTACTTATTTATTTCAAGTAACATTGAATCATATACAAATATAAACAGTAATAATCGAAAGTAATCAGTAGTTACAATTAAAATCACAATTTGCAAAATGAAAGTCAATCAAAACGTACAAAGTGCAGATAATGAAATTTAATTGCATTGAAATTACTTACATAAATTCAATAATAATAAAATTAAATTAATTTTATTTTGGTACTTGAAATTGATTTACGGTTGTAATCACCAAAATGAAATGCGTAAACACCTACTTCGACACTTAGGTACACAAAAAACCAACTGTACAAATACCCACATAATAACTGATTCATCATCATCAGCCTTTTTTAATGTTCCCACTGCTGGGACACAGGCCTCCTCTCTAGGAGAAGGAATGGGCCATAATCCACCACGCGGGCCCAGTGCGGATTGGTGGATGTCACATGTCCTCGAATTTTTGGTACTAGGACATGCCGGTTTCCTCACGATGTTTTCCTTCACCGTTTTGAGAGCAGTGGTGATGAAATAAATTACACAAAGTAATGTGCCTGGCTGGGTTTGAACCCGCGACCTACAACTTGTAAGTCGGGGCCATTACCTAAGGTTATTTATTTCATTCAATTACATTGATATATTTACCCCTAAGTATTCGTTGCTAAACGTCCCGACTCAATTCGATTAACATAGAACCATTACCAGACTAATAAAAAACATAAAATGTAATTACACTGGCTCCATGTCATGTGTCATCAAGGTAATAAACTCGTCACTTGAGTGTTACCAGACACAATATTTCACTCTTTTAGTATGGCAACCCCGAAGATAAGGAAATATTTCATCAGAACTTTTTTTTTATTAACACAAAACAACGGTTTTCTTTTGTTTTCTCAAATAGGGAAACAAAAAAAAGCTTGTATATCTTATTTTATATTTTTCATTTTAAGGATCAGTTTTGTAGTATACTGTAAATTTTATTTATATTTAGTGTCATTATCATTACATAGTATAAAACAAAGTTGAATACCGCTGTCCCTATGTATGCTTAGATCTTTAAAAGTACGCAACAGATTTTGCGGTTGTTTTTAATAGATAGAGTGATTCAAGAGGAAGCTTTATGTGTATAATACATGCATTAATATTCATTATTACTACCCGTGCGAAGCTAGGGCGGGTCGCTAGTTTATTTATATATTATGGAGTGGCGACCGCGTACGGGAAGACATAGTGTTAGAAAGGCCTCGTTCAATGTCATCGGTCCAGATGACCTAGCAAGGGTTGTGGAAATCCGATAGATGCGAGCTGCGTTCATTGTGGCAATACTTGGGGTAGGCTTATGTCCAGTGGACGTCTACAGCTAAAAAAAAAATATTTGTTGTACACCGAGGTAAAAAATAACGTTATTAAAACGTAACACAACGTTACACACGCGTGAGTTGTACGTTATGTTATTTATGAATATTATAAAACTAATTCATTTTTCAAATATTTTGTGTGACCGCGTTGCTCTCTATTTTTTTTTCAGAATATTTGAAATAATGTGTTCATAAAAGTTTATGTAACCGTAACATCTTTTTAACAAGATACCGTTGCTGAAATATCTTTAAGAAAATGCTGAAACAGATTATATTGTTTCTAGAGTAAATAGGATGATAGGTAGGTAATAGGATTTTGTTATTTTATATGCTACAGTATTTATTGCAAGTAGAAAATCATCAAATTCAATAACTTCTACTCTGGGTCGATTGAGAAGGCATGTCAGTCTTTACATGGTCTTTACTGTCTGAAACTTATTGTGCCTCCCTCACTTATTTTTCTGAGGTAGGAAATCATCCAAAAGTGAAAGGGCATGTCAAAGGGGCATGTGAGGACCACAGTTTACCTTTTCATAAAATTCATGTGGCCCTAGCGGGCTCGTGGGTCCTATGTTGTGGTTGAAATATTTTTGAGGGGAGGAGTGTATGACTTTACGCACCGTCGACAACTCGGACTCAACCCTTACTGGACGAACGGACGGGGAGCTACCCCTTGCTCGTCGTTCGCCTGTCTACTATCTAATCTTCGATGGCTAAGGATCGCCCTGCAAATCTCTACGGCCGAGGCTTGGACGAGAGGACGTCCACATTCTAGCACATTTGTGACCAAGTCCTTCACTAAGGAAAAGGGCTTATCCTATTCCCTCTGCTGCCGGCCCATGGCCTTAACCAGAGTCACAATCAAAGCCTTAAGTAAGTGCCTCATACAACACATCACTAATTTCTCAAAACAAATAAATATGTTTAATTTTATCCAGTTTACTCCTTTTTTGACGTTGTCTCACACGACAAAGCCCAAAATTTCTCCTGAGTTTATGCTTTTACAAGCCCATATGAACAAACACCCTGACCCAAAAAAACTATCTGTTAGCCATACAAAATATTTATTCTGAGCAGAAATTGAACCCACGACACAGCAGCACACCCATTCACTCAACCTCAGTGCGGTTGGCACATCTCGTTGAAAAATAGAAAATAATAAACTATCATTTTTCTTTCTTATAACGTAGGTAATAAAGAAAGAAGCGTAATTTATCTCCGGCGCGATTTAATATAATTTGCTTTTATAAATAATGTTATAATACTAACTTTTCCGCAGATTCGCCCACATCATACAAGAACTACTTCCAGTAGATATAAAGTTATCTACAAACATAGTGTATCTTTCTTGTGATTTTTTTTTTAAATTAATTCTGTATCAAGTAACAAATATAAAAAAAGCCAAGCATCGTGAGGAAACCGGTCCTACAACTAAATTGGGGACCCTGCAGAAGGGTCGAAGCCAATTAGGGCCAAGGGTTCGTGTCTGAAAGGATGGCTCTGGCCCTAGTATGTATGGCAATGCAGAAACGGGATAAGTTGTTTAGTCAGTAAGAGTCTGACCCTGTCTCCCGCTCCACCCAAGGGCGGGATTCGTCATTAGATGATTTCACCTACTATAAAAAAACCCGCACTTGGCCCGCTTAGTGGATTATGGACCATTCCCTCTCTTAGAGAAGAGTCCTGTGTCCCAGCAGTGGGAACATTAAAAAAGTTGATGATGATAAACAAACAAAAACCTTCACAAACTTTCATAATGTTATTTAGGTTGAAATCGAAATCAACTCCTGATTATTGTGTTAAATAACATGAAATAATATACCCTGCAGTAATCTATTCATTAAAACAACTAATTTAATTAAGAGGTATTTTGATACCAACATTATGAACTAATTAAAGTAAATATCATATAGCTATTCAATTTCGATCCATCGAAAACATAACCGCGTTAATCACGCTTATATTATAAATATAAGTTTGTTATTTACTCACGATCAAATGGCTAAATGAATTTGCTTACATTTTGAGACATGAGTAGACCTTTTGTTTTTAAGAAAAATGTTTGCCCGCTCTAGGAATAACTCCTGTGTCGTAGATGCGTTCACAAACATATAAAGCCACATACACAAGATACCCAGACCCGGAACACCTATCTGTAGGCCATACAAATATTTGTTCCGTGCAGGCATCGAACTCGCGACCCTTAGCGTAGCAGTCAATCGCTCAACCACTGCGCCAGCCGTGCCACCAACTGACTGAAGTCACCAACATAAGGTGGAGGGGTTATGAGACATCTCGCCCAAGCAAAAATGGCCTGCAGGCCAAATATCATTTTAGTAAATTAGGTCAGATGATTCCAATAAAATAATAATGGGATATTTCGGCCAAATCGTATATTTATAATTAAATAGCTGATAAATCTGTTAATCATAACATGAAATGAAAATTATTTCAGCAAAGTTCTTTTTGTTGCATTAATTGTCATTTGATGTTATGATTAACAGATTCATATGATTTTTAGTAGATACCTATTCTTACTGAGTAAAGTAACAATCATTTCAAAGTAAACTATTTATACAATTTCAGTGCCATACAATTTCTAGGAACAAACTAATGTTAATTAAAATTATATGATACGTTAATTTACAACTTTATTAAATTTTTAGTGTTGTATCCTAGATTATCTTTTAAAGTAGTCGCTACTAAAGTGTTCGTTAATTTAATGATTTCTTTTTTTGGCAATGAATCAATATTTTTATAGACTCCGAAATAACAGTTTGAATCATTCTGTTCTATGTGTAACTTTTTAAAAATTTCTTTAGACGAAAATATTTGTTAACTTATGCATTTTCACCCAACAACGAGCCATCTATTACCATTTCCTCGGGAAGGAGGCCTAATGCCATACAACGTTTAGTGCGAGATCTAGGCATTGGCGTCAACTACAAAATTTATATTTGTATCGAAAAGTTCATCATCATCATCATCATCATCAGCCTTTTAATGTTCCCACTGCAGGGACACAGGCCTCCTCTCTCTAGGAGAGGGAATGGGCCATAATCCACCACGCGGCCCCAGTGCGAAAAGTTGTTTGAAACAAAAAACTTTGCAGTACTTATTGTTACATAATTAAGTAAATTATGTAACAATAAGTACCACAAAGTTTCAAAACATTGTTACTTTACTCTGTATTCTCAATGTCAAAATAATTGTCATTTGATGCAATAATTTGCAGATTTATACAATTTGGCCGAAAAATTCCTTTAATTTTTAATTGAAATCATCTGGCCCGTTCTACAAAACTGGTTCGGGCGAATCTACTCATACATATTTTAAAAAGTTGACATTTAGGCCGCAGGCCAATTTTTGTTTGGGCGGAGATGTCCCATAACCCTTTTTTAGGTTGGTAAAAATCATCCAATGACATCTCCGTGCCCTTGAGTGGGGCTGGATATAGTGTCAGACTTTTACTGACCCGTTTAAATAACCCCTTAGGTGTCCTTCTTTGCTCCAAGAGGAGGCTAAGGGTTTTTTGTGATAACACCCGGGGGTGTTATCACAAAAAACCCTTAGCCTCAATAGACTTTGACCCAGCTGGGTCTCTAAGGTTAGCTGACAATTCTTTGACGCGCGCGTGGAACGATATGCGCCGTCAACGACTAGAGTCCGATTCGGACAGTTACCGGACGGAAAGCAAAAAGATTTTTTATCCCGATAGTACTTTTCTTCAATATTAGTGATCCTCACGTTTCACCACTATCTCACCTTATGGTAAGCAATAATGTGGTCGGCGATGGAGCATGCTTTCCTAAAAGTAACCTATTCATTCTTTATTTAAATCTTGAGTAGGTATTTTCACCTCGAATAATTTTCTATTTTGACAGTGCCAAGTCGCTGGCAGTCAGAGGCAAGTATTATTATAACGCCAAAGTTTATCAACTAGCGATAGTATTAAATACAAACAAGATTAAAGTGTTTTGATGTTCAAGAATCATAATGGCATTCACAATTATCACGCTTTATAAACAACTATATCAAAATAATTAAATTTCTCAGTATTTATCAAGATAACTCGTACTTAGAAATATGATTTAAATGAAGCTGTTTATAACATTTATTTACGTATTTGACCAAAATAAAACGTAACTAACTTTTCAACTGTAAAATTAGCAAATAAAATTAAGATTAAACAGCACGAAACATTTTTTATTTTAAAAGAACCAACCCAAAAATACCGCCCTATCTGAATTCAACTGACAAATGAATATACGACTGTACTTATTGTTATAAACATTAATGTTATGAACATTCAAACGAGGTGAAATGACAATTTTATCGTCAGTCTAAACAACTCATAAATCAGAGTTTCACAGTAACCTCTACGGCATTTAAATTTAATACAAAGCCTCTCATAAAGATAATACTTGTATAACCACGCTTAAACGTAAAAACGTGTTTTATATATGTATGTCCGTAACGATATACCGATATGTTTGTCTGTATACTGTAACAAAGCTACTGTTATCGAAGTTTATACAGCTCTATGTACCATGGATGTTGGCAAGCAAAGGATTGCTCTCGGCGAGGACTTTACTCCCGGCTTGTTCAGTTTGGCGCGAGATACCGCTGGGAACGAACGCGGTCTTGAATCATCCGCACTCATCCTACTCTCGGAAATCTTTCTAAAGTTCTGTTCGACTGTTGAAGTTTAAATACTGTATTTTTGAACTCATTAAAGTAGTTGATCGGGTACATTGCTCATTGTAAAAAGTTTTAAAGTTGTCTCCTGAAACTCAAAGTTTTTTGATCGAATATGATTGTCTTGTTGTTGAGTACTTTGTTTATTGCGGGTAAGTGTTTGTTTTTTTTTTTTGTAGTTTGATTTTTTATGAATTTATACAAAATGATAATTACGATTATGATCAAAAATATGTCTTTTGCAAAACATCTTTGTACGTAATTGTGTATAAAGAAAACATTCCTATTTTAACTAAAAATAATTAACAAACTACCTAATAAAAATAATGACCAAACATATCTAGTAATGAGAGCTAATAATAATCATATCAAAGAAAATTAATACGTCACTTGTGTTAATGTTAGTTCCTACACAATAAGATAGACCATTAACTTGTGTAGTTCCTACATATGATATAAGCGTTGCATTAAGTTATATACGTATTAAATAAACCCACGTTTCACGTCTCCCCTCCTCCTTCACGTCGCCAATACGGCACTTACCGTCGTCTCGACAATACGCCAATTAACACTGCTTTGTAGTTCTATTACTTGAAGATGGATGCCATTCAACGTGGCAGTGCTGCCAGAATTAGGCACTAACGTTACCCAATCACAACTATGAGTTTGTAGAAAAAAGGTTCTTCCTATTTTTCACATTTTAACTTATCTATTATTTTATAATTTAAAATCTCTGCTGTCAGTGATTTCACCAGAATGACAGTAGAAAAAATATTCCAAGGGAACACAATCCCCTGGTTAAGAGAATCCTATGTGTTAAATGATAAATGATTTTTATCTTGCAATTTGGTTTAAAAATCATCTCAACACGTTGTTTTTTTCGTCAGTTTAAAACTATGTAGATGAGGCCGATGTTTCCTATCTGACAGCTCTGAGAAAAGAAACGCTAAAACAAAGTCAGGGGTTGCTATTCTAGGACACGGACTACTCGTTTACCAGTTTCATTGAATTCTATTCAGCTATTCTAGCGAGAAGAAGTAACAAACAGACACACACTCATAAAGTTTCGCCTTTATAACATTAATATATATTTATACTTTTTATAGTGTGATGAAACTCATTTTCTTAGATTCTTCAAAGGAAACTCATTTTAATAAATCCTAGATTGACCTCAAAAGCCTAATTAAAGAATTTAGTAGTAGTAGTTTTTATAACCCTTCTGAGTCACTGCCAGACCAACCAGATCAACTGCCGGGTTTCTTCCATTCTTCTATTTTTCTCTGACTAGTTTCATCGGGCCAATCATTTATGTCAAAGGTAAAGATTTATTTTTTACAAGCTTTTTATTAGCTTGCAATGTAACTATGTATGTTCGGCTCAAATCTTGCAACTCAATTTTTAAGCAGATATATTCCACCGATTGAGCTGCAAACATGCATGCAGGTGTAAATCGCGTGACAATGCAATATTATGATGGAGCTGATCTGATGATGGAATCGCGAGGTAGCCATAGGAACTTTGTAATTAAATGGCACAACCACGTCGAGTTTGGGCTTGTGTGAATCGTCTTGACGAGTTTTAATTATATAAGTATAGACCAACGCTATCAAAACTTGTTATAAAAAAATATAAATTTTTATTCAAAACTTGTTATAAATAAATATCGTTATAATTTAAATAATTAAAGGTTCTATAAAACCAACCAGTCACGTCATCTTTTGGACCTGATGTGGTTCTAATTTTCAGTTAAACAAGTTCAACCATCAAATAGATACATTTACTTTTAAATATTAGCTTCAATGTTCAATCAATCTCAATCGCAATGCATGATCAAAATTAATGATTCTCGCACATCATCTTGATCTTAATCTTAACCTAGTATATCTGGATCACAATATAAAATAATATTGATCGAGCAAAATTAATAAGATAATATTTATGGAGCGTGTCTACAAAACCGTGTTTTTATTTATTTTTTTGACTCTTCAACAATTAGTACACCATTATATAAATAGGAAAACATTTTAATTTTTAGTATATGTACTATGTCTATGCATCAGGAATGTTTTGAGCTCCATAACCTTACGGTTATTAGATGTCTGAAGTAGCAGGTAAAATGTGGTAAATAGAAACTCAGGGGGGAGAATTATTACTTTGATTTCATATTTTTTGTTTTTAATAAAGCAGTCTTGTTTTCAATAATGAATTAATAAAAAAAGTTAAATGCTGCAAACAATTTTTAGATGATGTGAAAAAACAACAAATTGTAATTTCCATTCACCCCGTTTTACGGTAATAAAATATACGTAACCGATGTTTTTTTTTGGAGATTATTATCTATAATATGTATATATTTTCCCTCTCCTAGAGAGGAGGCCTGTGTCCCAGCAGTGGGAACATTAAAAGGCTGATGATGATGATGATGATATATCTATACTAATATTATAAAGCTGAAGAGTTTGTTTGTTTGTTTGTTTGTTTGTTTGTTTGTTTGTTTGAACGCGCTAATCTCAGGAACTACTGGTTTGAATTGAAAAATTCTTTTTGTGTTGAATAGGTCATTTATCGAGGAAGGCTTTAGGCTATATAACATCACGCTGTGACTTATAGGAGCGAAGAAACAATGGAAAATGTGGAAAAAACGGGGAAAATATTCATCATTGAGGGCTTCCGTTGCGTGCGCTGCGAAAACGGTAGAAGATACCAAAAAAATATGTACGAAAGAATTATTCCTCTTAAAATGATCTAAAAAAATGTCCGCGACAGTATATGTCTATCTTTTAAGGTTAACTCACTAGAACCGTTTTTATGGGTATAAAATTTGGCCGAAATTAATGCATTATTACCAATTATTTGTTAGAGTTGTATCAACATAGTAATATTAAACTTTATCCAAATAAATGTGTTGTTGATTAAGAGTATGTAATTGTGAACAAAATTGTCTTTGACATCACTTATTTTCAATGAACATCTTAGAAGATATTACAATTTTAAAATAACTCCGATATAAAATTCACACGCGCCGCATGATGTGCAAAATATGACGCTGCGCCTGGCCGGCGGGCGAGGAGAGGGGTTGCTTGCGGGCGGCGCGGAGGGGTTTTTTTATGGTAGATAAAAATCATCCAATGACGAATCCCGCTCTTGGGCGGAGCGGGAAACAGTGTCAGACTCTTACTGACTAAACAACCTACCCCGTTCCTCCCTTGCCTTATTCCCAGAGCCCCGGTATAACGCTTTCGCACCAACCCTCGGCTGCAGGAGGCTTCGACCCTGAAGAGCCCCAAAGTTTGCTGACAACACCTTGAGGCACGCAGGAGCAATGCACGCCGTAGACGACTTGGTCTTGATCTGGACTGTAACCGACAACCGGATGGCGAGCTACCCATTGCTCACCGTCCGCAAGCCAGCGTCTACGGCTACAGCGAGGGCGCTTTTGCCCTTGCCTTATGCGGTCGGGCTTACGAGCATTACTGCTTCGCAGAAGGAGGCGACCGCTTGCTGTTCTTCTTCGCTTCGGACCATGGCCTGAATCAAGGCCCGGCGCGAGAGGTCGCCGCCGGCGATGTGCCCCGCTTGAGAAGAGCATCGCCGTGTACCGCCGAGATTATGGCGTGCCCAAGTAGGGGGTGTAGTTCTATGAAGTACTTTTAGATAATTATGTTCTTTTAAAAACTAAATTGTCTAAATTAATAACAGAAATTTATACGGGCAAAGTCGTGGGTATAATTTATAAAGCTGAGGTTGTTTTCAAAAATAAATATGACGCCCAAAATAACTATTCCACGCGGACGAAGTCGCGGGCACAGCTAGTTTAGAAATATATACGTAGGTTTATCAGTTGTCTAGTACCCATAACACAAGCTGTGCTTAGCTTGGGGCTAGACGATGATGTGTGACAGTTGTGGAAAAAGAAAATTGGTATTTTATTTAATTTTAAGTTTCTAATATCCGTGTTCAAATCCAGATCCTAAATTTCATATGCATAATTCTATAACAACCATACACTTTTCGAGTAGGATTAGGTACTAATCCCCGATTATAATTTAAATATTTGAAGTTGAGTATTTCTTACGCTCTACTTTAGCTTAAAAACCTATAAACATTTCGCTTTTAAGTATAGCTTGATATGTCCTAACTTGAAATATTCCATTCAGGATCTACTTCTATTTCTGTTATTTACTGTCTAATATAATTAGTATCAAAACTAATATGGTGCCTCTATTTATTCGAATTTATTTTCACATTGCTCAATGCAAATATTAATTAAAATATAACTAACTAGATTTTGCCCGCGGCTTCGCCCGCGTACATAAAATATAGCCTATGTCACTCAGGAGTAAAGCAGCTTTCTATTGTTGCTAAAATTTTTCCAATCGGACCAGTAGTTCCAGAGATTACCTCCTACAAACAAAAAAATAAAAAAACAAACTTTCTCTCTTTATTATATTAGTGTAGAAGTGTAGATAACTAATTTACTATTACTTTGCTCAAAGAGATTTTAAACCAGTAAACTTCTCACTGTAACTGATCATTTATATTTAGTCCTTTCAAAATAATCGCTGTTTTCTGACAATTTAAAACCGCAATTAGTAACTTGTCTGGGAAAGATTTACATCGTTATACGTTGTTATTCAAACCCTAATACCCACTATCGTCATTAAAACAAACCGAATAAAAGCCAGATTAATTGACGTAATTGGAAAGGTTAGTCTATGCTACTATTAACATTCCATATTTAGTTTGGTCATCTTTTAGATAATTGCCTATCTTTCAGTTATAGTCACTAAATCGGTTGCGCTCCCAGGTAGGCCGCTGTAAATACAACTTGGCGAAATGGGGTTTTATAGACCCGTCGGATATTCATTTTGAGTGCGGTGCCCTCGTTCAAAACATGAGCCACTTGCTGGAGTGCCCTAAGTGCCCATACACCTGCACTATGGAGGACCTAATGAGTGCCACCGCAGCTGCTGTTAACGTAGCCATCTACTGGGCCCAAACAATCTAAAAAGTTTATCATCGACTCGAAAAGAAGAAGAAGAAGTTATAGTCAAAGCGCATGTAATTTATTACATCACCATGCTCTCACAACAATGAAGGAAAACATCTTAATCTTTCGAGTACCATAATTAGAGACATAATACAAAGACAATAGGTGTGCGAACGCCAGCGTTCGCTCAAGGCTCAAGAGAGCTCAAGAGTTTTAAGGAACCAAAAATTTGAACATCCACCAACCCGCACTGGGCCCACAGTGTATTACGGGCCATTCCCTCGATGAAATAAATTACACAAAGTAATTTGCTTGGCTTGATTCGGGTTTCAACCTACGACCTACAACTCGTAAGTCGGGGTTGTTACCACTCAGATACCACTGCTCTATCAAGCTGTACCAAGAGAAGTGCACTGAGTTAATCACCAAGGTAGCATTGGACACTGGTCTGTGTCATCTACGAAATTGCATAAATTACATGTCGTTAGTCTTGTCATAGTTGATTTCGACGAAAATTGGAGTGTTACTTATGAATTCTGTACACTTGAAAACAAAAAGGCAGGTGAGGCAATCTCCATAAATTTACATTTGTCAGCCACCTTGAGATTTGCTCTCTATCGGAGGGTTGTTTGTTTTCATTGCCGACTTACAAAGAAGAAAACTTGACACTTCATTTTTGTTATTTTCTTCAAGTTTCCACGGCTTGAACGTTGTCGAGGTCAAGTAAGATTATATTTTTGCTGTTTTTCACAAAGAAAAATGTTCTTCATCTGTCTTCTAGCACTTTAAAGTAATGGTGTAGGCAGCTAACAGCGCTTTTTAAAAGTTGGTCGCAACTTTACCAACCACATTTATTATACGAGCTGCATTACTACTGTAGCTAGAGGGGTGACATAATTTTATTTAGTCATTCGCAAAGAACATTGACTAAGTGACGACTTTATCTATACATATAATAAAACAGTAACGAAAGAAAAACTGTACATTGAGAATTTTCTGGAAAAAATTAGTGGGTTTTGTTAGAAAAACGTAACTGATGACAAAAAGTGACTTATTAGAATTTTTGTCTGTTTGTCTGTTTTTCTGTGCCTATGGTACGGGTTGGCGCCAAAACTACTGGATAGATTGATTTGAAATTCAGCAAGAATGTTCCTTGTAAACCAAGGAAGGCTTTAGGCTACATATTATCACGCCGTAAGTTATGGGAGGTAAGCAATATTGAATTTAAATGGTGCAATGAATGCAAGGGTGTAACTTTTTTTTCCGTGGGCTGATCGACTTAAAACTTAGCATAAACATTACCCTAAATTAGTTATCCAGGATGCCATATTTATTTTTTCAGTAGTACCCCCAGTGCAAGATTTAGGGGATGTTAAAGTTTGTATGGGAGAATCTTATTGCTTGGGTTAATTAACTTGAAACTTGGCACGTAAATTTATTTAGGTAAATAATAAAGATTCCCATTATTCATTTTTCAAAACTACGTAATTTAGGCAAATAAACATGGTTTAATGAATATTAGTAGTATAAAGACATATTTTAAAAAGCGCCATCTATGAGATTACACAAATATCAAATCAAGTTACATTTTGACACTTTTGGAAATTAATAATTTTTTGACCATGTTGGCAAGGTTAGCAGTTAGTTATTCTTAAATTTCATAGATGGTAGAGCGCATTTTCTTCATAAAAGTCGTATAATTAGTTTTGACAAATTTAAGTTTCAAAAAACCCTCAAAATCTCACGACATAGGTCGTGTTCAAGATTTTATAGTCTCTTACTGCGCGGTCGAATTTACTCACAACTGGGAATAAAAAATGAAAAAAAAAAAACAAGCCCAAACAGAGCAAATGTTACTTATTTATCTTTAGGGAAATATCTTAGGTAGTGGTTGGTTCGTTTTACGAAAATATGTGGGTATATATTTAATACATAATTTAAAAAAATAGTTTATCTCTTTAATGGTGAAACGGCGTTCTCCATGTTTATATGAAATGTCTTATTTTTATTCCAACGGTCTAAAGGATTTATTTTGCAACGCAACCTAATCTTTCAATGTTATTTATATACGTACAACGACATCTACTGACTCAAATTAGTACAAACGAAAATATTACATTAACAAAATAATATTATTTTTACCTTTCGACTACCGTAATTACAGACACAATTAAACGACAACAGTTGTACGGAAATTTGTGTCCTCTTGAAACTTAACTAAAGAGTTTTACGAATAGTCAATATTGTACTTACATATGGGTAATTATAATAAAATCGTAGGAAAGTCAAAACTGTTCATTAAATATTTTTTTTAAAAGAATACTTGGGAAGTGATCTACAATCGATATCGAAGCCAAAAATATAGTTTTTAGAATTTTTGTCTGTTTGTCTGTCCAGGCTAAACTCAAAAACTTACTTGGATATATATTTATATTTATACATACTGCATGGATTATCTTCAAATTTTGCTTGAATAAAGGATGGGCTAACATATAGGCTACATATTATCACGCTATCACTTACGGGAGAGGAGTTGTGAATACTTATTTTTCTTACGCATTCTGTGACAGTGTTTAATCTAACGACGCATATTTAAATGTTGTTTTTGAGTAAGTCATACTATTACACCATAAATACTACGACATTTAAGTAACTTGGGCAGAGAAACATAGTTGAATGTAGTAGCATATAGAAAATTTTAAAACAGCGCCATCTATTTGATTTCATAAAAATCATATTCTTCCTAAACGTGATATCGTATATTATTTATTTTTTACTATAAGCTTTATTGTACACCTCATAATGTGGAACAAAATCGCACAGGGCAATATATAGGGCAGGGTATAGTTTGTTTTGAAAAATTCAAGTTCCAAAAAACTCTCAAAATCTTAAGCAGAGTTGAGCAAGACTATTAAAAAAAATGCGGTGTTAAGTATTACAAAAATGTTATGTTCATTAAAATATCGCCATCATCTGTCTGAAGATTTTCTGCGAGCTTTGAGGCGTGCTACTGGAGACGAAGTCGATGTAACTGATGATCGTGTGCTGAACACCTGTCTCAGTTCACTTCAAGATGTGGACATTTCTATCGGCGGCAATCCACTGATCTAATATGGATTACTAACTCCCCAATCGTCACCGCATCAAGACTATGGAAATCGAGATTATAACGCTGAGACAGAGTTATCTTCAGAGCAAAAACAGATTTATGACACCATCCTTGAAAGCGTTGTGCAAAACCAGGGCAAAATGTTTTTCTTGGGTTGCTCCTGTTGGAACAGGAAAAACATGGCATACTTGCAGAGGTCAGAAGGCAAGGCAATATTGTTATTGCTGTCGCGTCGTTGGGAATTGCTGCCACACTGCTTCCGGGTGGCAAGACAGCACATGCCATGTTCAAATTCCCATCGATTAAGAGAGCGTCAAAACACCTGTTTGTGGTGTGTCACGTAACAGCGATAAGGGACACGTGCTTAAGGATTGCTCTTTGATCGTATGGGATGAGCGTATTATGGCCAATAGGAAGGCAGTTGAGGCCGAGGACAGAACCCTGCAGGACATCCGCGGGAACGAACATTTGATGGGTGGTGTCACAGTTTGTTCAGTGGCGATTTCGGGCAAACGCTTCCCGTTTGCTACGTTGAAACCTTGGCTTCGATCCTGTTGGGCTCCTACAGTTGCTGCCGACTGCTGGAGGCGCAGGGAATAGTGCGCGCCGTCGACGACTATCGAATGGGTGGACAGAGAGCTACCCATTGCTCGGCGGTCGCAAGCCCGCGCCTACTGTGGCCGTAAATCGGGATTGGAGACACGGCGGCGGTAGCTGCGGCTTGAGCGCCTTTGCTTTTGCCTGATGCAGTGGACCCCCTTTTTTAGCCGCTAGCATTACTGCTTCGCAGAATGAGGTGACCGCCTGCCACTCTTCTTTGCTCCGGATCATAGCCTCTGCCAAAGTCCGCTGCAAGTCAAAGCCCACTGCGAGAGAAGTGGACAGGAGGTGCTTCCAAAGTCTCTCGATAGAGCGTTAGCCAGCTTTGAAGAATTCATTTGCTGTGTGTATGGGGACAACAGTCATTGACAGCACCAGCAGAATTTGTCGGGTGTGTGAGCGGGCCATTTTGACGTCCAAAAATGATCAGGCTGCAGCAATTAACGAATACATTCTCTCGGAAATTGACGGAAATGCAGTGATCTATACCTCAATAAACACTGTCGTCGAGCAAGATGACGCCACACATTATCCTGTGGAATTTTTGAACTCCCAGCAAGCAAGTGGACTTCAAGTGCATACCATCAAGCTGAAAGTTTTTTTTTTTTTTTATGGTAGGTGAAAATCATCCAATGACGAAACCCGCTCTTGGGCGGAGCGGGAGACCAGTGTCAGACTCTTACTGACTAAAAAACCTACCCCGTACCTTCCTTGCCTTATTCCTGGAGTCGAGGTAACAGTTTTCCACCACCCTCTAGACTCCAGGAGGCTTCAACCCTGAAGGGCCCCTGCAGTTTGCTGACAACTCCTTGAGGCGCGCGGGAACGGTGCGCGCCGTTGACGACTTAGACTCGGTCTTACCAGACGACCGGACGGCGAGCTACCCATTGCTCACCGGCCGCGAGCCAGTGTCTACGGTGGCCGGATATCGGCAGGATCGCGGCGGCGACGGCTACGGCGAGTACGCCGTTGCCTTTGCCTTATGCGGTCGGCCTCCTCCTTTACGAGCATTACTGCTTCGCAGAAGGAGGCGACCGCCTGCCGTTCCTCTTCGCTGCGGACCATGGCCTGAACCAGGGCCCGGCGCGAGAGGTCGCCGCCGCCGATCACCCCCACGAGGACACGGCGATGCTCTTCCCAAGCAGGGCACACCTCCACCGTGTGCTCCACCGTGTCCTCCGGGCTCGCCTCACAGTGGCGACACCCGGGCGTCTCTTCCGCACGAATCCGGTGCAGGAATCTCCCGAACTTCCCATGTCCGGTGAGAACCTGCGTCATGCGGAAAGTGAGGACGCCGTGAGGTCTATCCAGCCACGCCTCAAAGAGGGGCACTACCGCTGAGATTACGGTGTGCCCAGCGCTGGGTTGCAACAGTCGCTGTTTCCACTTCACCATGAGATCTCGCCGGAGCTCCTTCCGCCACGCCTCGACATGTTCGGGCAGCGGATCTTCGCCCCGGCGTTGCATCTCCACATCAAGCTGAAAGTTGGAGTCCCGATTATGCATTTTCGGAACCTATCTCCTCCAAAGTGGTGTAATGAGACCCGTCTTAAAGTCATCTCGCTGCATAGACACATCATTAAAGCAAAAATTCTTACGGTTTATGGCGAAGTCGAGGCAGTATTTATACCTCATAACTTCCCGTTCCAGTTCAAGCGCGTACAGTTCCCCGTGAGTGTTTGCATCGCGATGACCATCAATAAGTCGAAGGGCCTGACACTGAGTGCAGCGGATGTCAACTTCAGGACGAGTTGTCTCTTACGCGGGCAACTGTATGTCGCTTGCTCTCGCGTCACCAGTCCTGACTCTCTTTACATTTTGGCTCCTGACAGCATAACTACTATCGTAGTGTGGTGGCGGAGTGCTAAAGGCTCCGACTCAGTGGTGGCGGAGTAGTAAAGGCTCCGACTTACAAGTTGTAGGTCTGTCGTTCAAACCCAGCCAGGCGCATTACTTTGTGTATTTTATTTCATAACCACTGCTCAACGGTGAAGGAAAACATCATGAGGAAACTGTGACTGTGAATGTTTTAGAACCAAAAATCCATCAAGTGTCATCTACCAAACCGTATTGGACTCGCGTGGTGGATTATGGCCCATTCCCTCTCCTAGAAATGAGGTCTGTGTCCCAGCAGCGGGAACTTTATAAGGCTGATGCAATGCTATTTTAAAAGTTTTTTACTTATAATGCTATGCCATCTGATATACACTGATCATACACTGCCATCTTAGGTTTTTTTGGTGCTGTAGAGCCTTCACGCAGACAACGTCGCGGGCAGCAGCTAGTACAATACTAAAATCCAAATAATTTGATACAACACCCTCATGAGTAAATACCATTACATACTAGAGAACTTTCAGCTAGTTGGGGAAAATGTAACGTCGTGCTCAAACAAATAGTTTAGTCAAGTCTGACGATCACCGCAACCCGCAATTTGGACACTTTAGTAAACTATATAAGTTTCTGGCAACAGCGAAGTCCGTAGCCTCGGGCTTGGTACACTAACCTCTTCATTTCAATACAATGTGAACAACATGACAAACAGATTTTACCCTTCTTTGAAACCTAGCTACATTCAAGGAAGTGAACAAAGCAGAATTTTAATATTTATAACAAAAGGGAACCGATTTCTGTGCGTAAAATTACCTACATTTGTGATGAAAAAAATGTATGCCTTTAAATAAAATGGAAGCTTATATTTGTTGACTATGAAAAAAGTAATTTAGCAAGCGACCTAAATTAAACCAGTTTTATTAATTTCAGGTATGTGTTGAGCAGTCAAGTCTCGCGTCTTTGATACTGCTCGTCTCGTGTTAATTAAAAAAAAAATTGCTCATGAAAAAGGAGAGCAGCGTTAAGATATTTGCTTAAATACTTAGTTTTATTTTGTTATAGCTATGTATACAACGACTCCTCCTGCTTGGGGTGGAGTGAGAGGTATGTCAAACTTTTACTAAGTAAATCCTGCCTATGTTTAGTTCCTTTTTTTCTCAGTTCCTTTTAAACTGAAGACTGCGTAAACTCTAACTGGCTCTGAATACTGGCCGAAGACATCATGTTGCGACGCTCGTGTAATATAAGGGCCCGGCGTGAGAGTTTCCCGACGCCGATCGCTTCCACGAAGACATGGTATCAGCGCACCGTCCAAGCGGGTCCACTAGACAGTTAGCACATTGGTGTCACCCAGGCGTTGCTCGTTTCTAAAGTGTGATATGATAATCGAAACTACGAGATGTACCGATCAATCTAATCACAATCCTGTTAGTTTTATCGTCGGCTTGCAACAATAAAACTAATAAAGGCGTCGGTCATTAAGCTTGTTGGTACTTCTAGCAATTTTATGACTGCGTGTGGCCCCATACTGATTTTATTAACCATTTTCATACATTATCGATTAAGGTAATTAATTGGAGTGTTCAGATATGTTACCCACAGCTGTTGTTAAGACGCCAAAGTGCTTAATCATCTAATCGTAGTTGTAATCTTGGTGTAACAGGCTGAAAGTATTCTTGAAACTTGGAAAATGGCGCGTTTGCGTTAAAATTTTTCATTTTCTAGAAGATTAATATGAAGAGAGGAAATTATACTCGTTTGGCGTTAGGCACGGGTTTAAACGGCATCCGACAACGCGAGACTGATAAGGTTAGGAAGGGAGTAGAAAAAGGTACGTTATGTTAAAGCGCCATAATGACGTCGTTTATAAGAGAAGAGAGCTTTGAAATTATACAATGTGAGCTGTGTTTGAAGACATACGAGTATCTGCAAAAAGCGTAAACTTCGGCTCACAGGTTATATTTTTTACCTACAAACATAAACATTATTATTCCATTTATTTAAAATTTTTCAAAGGTCGAAAAAAAGATCAGAAGCATTAATTTTAAATAAACTATTTTCAGACAATTTTCAACTGGCTCATTGTAAACGATAGATATTTTTGGAAAAGAATGTGCAACATTTTTGACACTTTTTTAAATTATGTCTCTACAAATATCTCGGTAAATGTTTCTAACATAACATATTCATATATTTAATCTTCATGTACATTAGTGGTACATAGGCGGACTTAATGCAACAAGGCATTCTCTTCCAGTCAACCTTTGAGTTCAAAAAGACAACACTGTGGTAGGTGCGCACAATAAATTAAATATTTCTTTAAAAAAACCCATTAAAAAATTATTTGGACTATTATAATAGACCACCATTATCGCGTACAGGATCCAAGCTTTCGGTATTCAAGGCTCCTGAGAAGGTATCTCCTAATAACATGCACAGTGTCCAGGATCACTACTTTTTGGACCAAGCCCTTGATCCAACTGCCCAACGTGCGCCTCCCCAAATGTTGGTCAAGGCTCTTTGCTATTAACTCATTGGTCGTCACAACTATCGGCACAATGACTACTATATCCACTTCCCACATGTCGACAACCTCGCGAGCCAAGTCAAGATACTAAGTTACTTTCCTGAATATATAAAAAGAAACGTTTTTATTAGTGTTGCTGAAAATAGGGGCGAAAACATCTGCCCACGCCAACTGTCCCTATTTAGATACCGCAATTACCTTCGGAGGTATTGTTTTGGATCAGTGAGGCTATCTTTACGCGGCCACCAGTGGAGCGAGTAATCGAAATAAGTGTGGGATGGGCTGGTCTTGAGCAACAATCGATTTTGACCTTTTATAAGAACCCTAACTACCCAATTTTATTTTAGTACTGGCTAACCTGGTATACGTTGTACGAATATTCCACTTATAGGAAAGGTCATAAACTTTTTTCTAATTTTTAAGAAACGCTAGCTTTTTTCCTCTAAAAACCATATTCAGACTTATTTCTTAATAAATTAGTACGCCTCACCATCAACGAGCAAGCGTTCACTCTCATCCACTGCTTACCGTCAGATGGGATTGCAGTCAACCACTAGTTAATATCAATTTTAAAAAAAATATTACAAATATTAATGAGATAAAATAACCGTTCTCGTGTAATGCGCTTAGGTACTATCAATAGAATTTCAATTAAATGAAATTTCAATTACAATATTAAATTCACACGGTTCATAAATATGTACCCTGTGAATTTCAATTTATTTGTGTACCACAGTGACTTTATCGATCTAAGATTAGTTTCTCCATTACAAGTTAGGTACCCAATACCCATGTTTTAAACATTATAAACATGAAATGTCAAACTAATTACAGCTGAACTAATGAACCGATTTTGATTGAAATTGCAATCAGTAAGTTTGAACCCCAAGGAGGGACATAGGCTATTTTTTTATCTAGCTTCGTTTTCGAGTTCTCGCACTGTAACAAAAAATATTTATGTATTTAGTGTTAAACTGTATGTATATAGATTGTTCACCACTTCATTACAGTTCGTTTTTTATTAATTCTAGACTACGATTTGATAACTCAGAATGTCACAATCTAGAAATATGTTCCCAATTTTCTGGAGTTTGACATTTTAAGTTGTCAAATCGTAGTCTAGGATTCAAAAACGAACTATAACATGTTTTGTTATGCACCGAGTGCAACCCCACTTTATGCGCAGGCAATTTCTTTCTATCCCAGATAGCCTGAAAAGGATCGCAGAATGCGATAGGACCGCCCATTGAATGTCTCTATTTTAAGGCTCAAAACTTGTAAAATTATCTTGGGGTACAATAAAGTGTATATAAATAAATAAATAACCGATCTTCACCCGAATGCTAAAAAAGGTAAAAGCTAGTATCCTGCATAATGGTCTGATATATAGGCTACTCGTCGCATTATTCTTGCGACTATAGTATGCTGTGCGTCTGACCACGTTGAGCGAACGTAGCGCATAATTTTCCCTTTAGAATGTTTATAATTTACTAACTTTTGCCCCCAGCTTCGCTACCGGCAACAGAAAAATGTGATATATTAAGGAACGTTAGACCGGTTTTGTCCAAACTTCACATAGCCATCTACTAAATAGTCCAAACAAAGCCTAAACATTTGGTTTTGATAAGTGAACCCATTCTTGAGTTATAAAATGTCAACGAAAAGTGGCATTGATTTTTATATGGAATGTTTATAATGTATCTATAAGCTAGCCCTGACATTACGCAAGTCCCCGCAAATACATTGATTCTCATTTCTTTTTCTTATATTAGGTAGGTATCTACTGCAAAGCTTCATACTAACCCGTTTTGACATTTGAGTTCATACGACAACAACATCAAAGAGATATCTACTTTCCGCCTATACAATATAGTTATTGTCATATAGATACAAAAGATTGTATAATTAACATACAAACAAAAGTGTGTAAGCTTAATAATCCGAACAAACCAATTATTTATGTTAAGGTTAGATTTAGGTGTCGAATTAGATATATTGGCAATATTAAGTAAGGCTAGGATTAATGTAATGGCGACCTTTGGACAAAAGCCGCTACACAAACGAATATAAACAACAATAAACCTTTCCTTTGTTATGTGGTATATCGATATATTTCGATTATTTCCAAGCAATTACAATATACGCATGACCGAATGTATTCGGGTGTAAATCGTCGCGGTTTTCCGAAATCCCAAGGACCCAAACGGGTCCGCCGATACCCGCGATCAAAATTCAATACAATCATTAACTTATTGTTTGAAATAACTCAAATGAATAGCTAAAGAGAATTTATCGGGAAAATCTTATAATAAAGAGGAGGGTGATCAAGTGAGTACGTGAGAGGAAAATAAATGAGATACGGAGTGAAAATCCTCAGAACTGAAAGTTTTCTAATGACGATTTGATTATGAGCAATATTGGTATTCAAAAGCTTTTATCGAGAAATTTAAACCGACTTATCTTCTACTTTATTTACTGTTAAATGATATCTATTGGTAAATGTACTAGATTAAGTTTGATCTTCAGTGTTTGTGCGGCGTCTCTCCGCAGACCGTGTCCCATCTTCCATCCTGCACTACGTACCCTATTACTGATTCACGTAAGGACCTAATGATAGCGTCAGTGTACAGCATTGCCGTGGCCAAATACTTGGCCAGGCAAGTATTTTAGATGCTTTAATTTGCCATCGACACTCTAAGAAGAAGAATGACTACATGAACTCAGCGTCGTTTAATTTTAGTTTTCTTCACAATACCTAAATTATTCATTGGAATCATAACTGGAAAGCAAACAAAAATGTTGCTATCTTAATTTATATTAGACTCCAGATCTCCTACAAATTACATTTACTTAACTGTCAACTTGTACTTTTAACTTAAAGATTGTCCTCGTACATAATGTGTAATTTGTGGAGATGAATAAATATTTTTATTATTATTATTAATTAAAAGGACAAGCAGATACGTGATAGACATACGGCTGTGAAATCTGGTCGCTCTCAACGAACCTCATAGTTACCCAATGGACATTAGAAAGGGCTTTGGTCGGATTTTTCTACCACTATTTATTTTGTTGTTATTTCATTTGAGAATCGCCATACTTAATAGTCGCGGTGGGCAGGGCACATTGCCTACGGAACAGAATATTTTTACGTTTATTTAAACAACCTATCTGGAAGAAGTTGGGGTAATCTTTGGCCAATAGAGGGAAAGTATAGGCCAGTTAAAAAAAAAACAACAACAACGTTATTTCAATCATTTTATTATATTAACATACAACCACAAACTACCGCAGGTTTTACAGAAGTAATTATTTCATAGTGCAGAACAAACTTTTAGGTGAATAGAACTGGAATGCACTACAATTCAGAAAGTATGCCTTCAACACTCTTGAGCAGTTTTTTTTTAATTTTTTGCCTTGCTGATTTCCAAAGACAGTCAGCAAAGTCGAAAGGTACTAGAGTAGACCTACGACCTGGTGATGGTTGCGTGAATCCGATGGATTCGAGCCGCATAGGATTGGACACTTGGGGTTTTTTTTATGGTAGATAAAAATCATCGATTGACGAATCCTACTCTTGGACGGAGCGGGAAACAGTGTCAAACTCTTACTGACGAAAGAACATACCCCGTGCCTTCCTTGCCTTATTCCCAGAGCCCCGGTGAAACGCTTTCGCACCAACCCTCAGCTCCGTGAGGCTTCGACCCTACGATTTGCTGACAATTCCTTGAGGCGCGCGGGAACGAAGCGCGCCGTTGACGACTTAGGCTCGGTCTGGACTGCTACCAGACGACCGGACAGCGAGCTACCCATTGCTCACCGTCCGCAAGCCAGTATCTACGGTGGCCGGATATCGGCAGGATCGCGGCGGCGACGGCTACGGCGAGTGCGCCGTTGCCTTTGCCTTATGCGGTCAGCCTCCTCCTTTACGAGCATTACTGCCTCGCAGAAGGAGGCGAGCGCCTGCCACTCCTCCTCGCTGCGGACCATGGCCTGATCCAAGGTCCGGCTCGAGAGGTCGCCGCCGCCGATCACCCCCACGAGGCACGGCGTTGCTCTTCCCAAGTGGGGCACACTACTACCGTGTGGACACTAGGGGGTGGTTTAGGTCTAGCTGAGGGCGTCTTTCCGAATTTCAGAAAAGAAAGAAACGTATTTCAAGGTAAGTTTTCGAAGAATAATCGTGATCTTGAAACGCCAAAGTCAATTCAAGGAACGTGTTCGGGTCAGTAAAAGTCTGGCGCTCCTTCGAGAGGTGTTATTTGATATTTCCGTCCTAAAAATTTTACAGTAAAAAATTCAATACCAGGTATTGAAAAATTAGAGTTCATTTCTCGGAAATATTCAGACATAAACACGTGCATGTCTGTAACGTTTTACCAAAAATGTTTAGCCGTAGTGTGCACAGTATACACACTGGGCAGGTAATCTCTAGGTACCTACGTGTGTTAAATAGTAGTAGTAGTGTGCATATTATAAGGTTAAGGATTATGTAGAAGACAAGCTTGTTTGGCAATGACTGCTCCTGCACATGTGGCTCCCTGGTAACTTATTCATATTGTGTAGTTGTGTCTATTAACTGCTCCATCTTTGTTTCCATATACACATTATTTTTTTTTTTCTTGACACATTGCTTCTGCAATATTTATATTATTAAGACCAAAAAAAAATTTTAATTCAATTATAATTAATTTTGTTAGCACCCCGCAGTGTAACTGTTGTAGTGATTGATGTATTTTTTTTTTCTCATACTTTTTTATTTTTTTTTATATACAATATTTTTTTACAATTCACGTTGTAAAGTAAGAGCACTGTAGACTTAGTAAATCCTATTACGATTCACCTTTTATTTTTTATTATTATGATTATTTTTATTGTGCTTTTAATACAATATTGACTGGTCTACACTGTTCTTACATAATGATAGAAGTACTGTAACAACGAATTATTGTAAGAAATCATTTTTTTAAAAGAGTAACCATGGAGTTTCTTGCCGGTTCTTCTCCATAGGAAACGACCAATTTGGAACCGTGCACTAGCTTCTGACGTTTTATAAGTGCCCTTGTAGGCCTATATGAAATAAAAACCTTTTTGATTTTGATTTTGATTTTGAAAATGTAGATTAATTTCCCAAAGGTTGACTGGTAGAGAATGCCTTGTCCGCCTATGTACCACCACTGTACATGATCCGTGGGGACGCCCATACAAGTTGGTGCAGGAGAAACTCCGCCCATGGGCTCCCCCGTTGACGCAGAGTCTCCGGCCACAGATCGTGGAGGGTGTGGTGAGCGCTCTGTTCCCTGAGCGGGGGGACCACTCCCCCCCGCCCATGGCTCCGCCACCAGCGGTGTCTGATGTGGACCACGTCAGCGACGACGGTTCCAATGCTCCGGAAGTGACCGAGGTAGAGATGAGAGTGGCGGTACGCAGGATGGGTGCGAAGAATACCGCCCCAGGACCAGACGGTTTGCCTGGAAAGGCTTGGGTCCTGGCCATGGAGGCTCTCGGGTCTCGATTGGGGGGGCTCTTTAGCGCATGCTTGGAGAGGGGCCAGTTCCCACTTCCCTGGAAGACGGGAAAACTGGTCCTCGTTGCGAAGCCGGGGCGCCCTGCGGACTCTCCGTCCGCGTATCGGCCCATTGTGCTGCTTGACGAGGTGGGCAAGCTCTTTGAAAGAGTCATTGCAGACCGCCTCGTCAAGCACCTAACACTGAAGGGGCCCGATCTCGCGGACGACCAGTTCGGGTTTCGCAGGAGGCGCTCCACGGTGGACGCCATCATGCGCGTGCGAGCCCTCACGACGGGGGATGCGGTGTCCCGGGGCAGGTGTGTCTTGGCGGTGTCGTTGGACATTGCCAACGCCTTTAATTCCCTGCCCTGGAGTTGCATTAGGACGGCACTCCGGTATCACCGGGTGCCCGACTACCTCTGTCGTACAATCGAGGCCTACCTGTCCGACAGGTACATAGTATACCCCGGTCACCAAGGAGATTGGAAACGGCGAGAGATGTCGTGCGGTGTCCCACAGGGATCGGTACTAGGACCGCCCTTGTGGAACATCGGGTACGACTACGTGCTGCGCGCCGACCTCCCCGTAGGGGTCAGCGTGGTCTGCTACGCAGACGACACGCTGGTCCTAGCGCAGGGAAGGTCGTACCAGGCGGCGGTCGAACTAGCGACACGTGGGGTTGCGACAGTCGTTGAGAGGATCCAGCAGTTGGGACTCAAGGTGGCGCTGCACAAGTCCGAGGCCATGTGCTTTCACGGCCCTCGGAACGCGCCACCAACGGGTTCCCAACTAACGGTAGAAGGAGTTCACATCGGCGTCGGGTCGACGATGAAGTACCTAGGACTTGTCCTCGACAGCCGATGGAATTTCGAGGAGCACTTCCGACGTCTGACCCCCAAACTCAATCGGACGGGGGCTGCTCTCAAGCGGCTCCTGCCGAACCTTGGGGGTCCAGACGCCTTCTGCCGGAGGCTCTACGCCGGCATCGTCCGGTCCATGGCCCTTTATGGGGCACCAGTGTGGGCGCCGACGCTGCGTAAACGCCCGGCGGCCCAGCTGAACGCCTGCCAGAGGGTCATGGCCATCCGGATGGTGCGGGGATACCGCACGGTGTCCCGCGAGGCGGCGAGCCTCCTTGCTGGCCTACCACCGTGGGATCTAGAGGCAACAGTCCTTGCACGCATGCACGACCAGCGCGTGGAGGTGCAACGCCGGGGCGAAGATCCGCTGCCCGAACATGTCGAGGCGTGGCGGAAGGAGCTCCGGCGAGATCTCATGGTGAAGTGGAAACAGCGACTGTCGCAACCCAGCGCTGGGCACACCGTAATCTCAGCGGTAGTGCCCCTCTTTGAGGCGTGGCTGGATAGACCTCACGGCGTCTCACCTTCCGCATGACGCAGGTTCTCACTGGACATGGGAAGTTCGGGAGATTCCTGCACCGGATTCGTGCGGAAGAGACGTCCGGGTGTCGCCACTGTGAGGCGAGCCCGGAGGACACGGTGGAGCACACGGTGGAGGTGTGCCCTGCTTGGGAAGAGCATCGCCGTGTCCTCGTAGGGGTGATCGGCGGCGGCGACCTCTCGCGCCGGGCCCTGGTTCAGGCCATGGTCCGCAGCGAAGAGGAATGGCAGGCGGTCGCCTCCTTCTGCGAAGCAGTAATGCTCGTAAAGGAGGAGGCCGACCGCATAAGGCAAAGGCAACGGCGTACTCGCCGTAGCCGTCGCCGCCGCGATCCTGCCGATATCCGGCCACCGTAGACACTGGCTCGCGGACGGTGAGCAATGGGTAGCTCGCCGTCCGGTCGTCTGTAAGACCGAGTCCTAGTCGTCAACGGCGCGCACCGTTCCCGCGCGCCTCAAGGAGTTGTCAGCAAACTGCAGGGGCCCTTCAGGGTCGAAGCCTCCCGGAGTCTAGAGGGTGGTGGGAAACTGTTACCTCGACTCCAGGAATAGGGCAAGGAAGGTACGGGGTAGGTTTTTTAGTCAGTAAGAGTCTGACACTAGTCTCCCGCTCCACCCAAGAGCGGGTTTCGTCATTGGATGATTTTCACCTACCATAAAAAAAAAAAAAAAAAAAACCACTGTACATGAAGATTAAATAAATAAATTTCCAATAAGGATTCTTTATTTACTTGGAATTATGGATACTATTTTTATTCTTGATTCATTTTGTTTATTTTTTGCTTATTATTTTGTTATAACTACGGTTTTACTACGGTGGCCTTATTTAATTTAGTTTGAGAGCAGTTGTGGCTGAGTTGTAAAAGCTCTTACTTAAGAGTTGTAAAACGCGTTTTCAAACCCAGCCAGTCGCATTACTTTGTATAATTTATTTCATCATCACTGCTCTCAAAACGGTGAAAGAAAATATCGTGAGGAAACCGGCATGTCCTAGAACCAAAAATTCGAGGACATGTGACATCCACCAATCCGCACTGGGCGGTGCGCCGCCGGCGTCCGCCTGTGTCCCAGCTGTGGGAACATTAATAAGATGCTGCTGATGATGAAACATTTTTTTTTATGTACTATACTTTTTTAATAAAGTAACCTTATAAACAAATATGAATACCTACTTCTTCTCGAGTTTTAGCGAGAATAACGAATAGTCCTTGAAATGTTTTAAAAGTGCAGGAAAGGTTTAAACGGTGAGAAAATTATCTTTATTAGGCTAAACGAAGTTTGCCGGAGCAGCTTCAGATCTTATTAATATTATTATATTTATTTAAATTAAACTTGATACGATATTACCACGACATCTAAATCTGAAAAGTAAAATTTTAAAAAATATCACAAGCCAGTTTATCAAGGGAATTTATATATTTTAAGGTGATATATATAAATGATTCTGTGTATGAAATATGAAATATCATGCTACGTTAAAGCTCTCTAAAGTTTTTATAGTAATCTGTGGCAATGTTGTCAAATAACGGCGGCGACATTTATCACTTTAGCAATATCGTAAAATGTTCACCTATATTGCCCGTTTTACACCGCAGCGAAACGAATTTGTCTCAAGCAATAAAAGTAGTATTTCAAGAAACTGCTCACTGGAAGCAAAACAGTTTTGTCTGCTACAGACAGTGCAGTTTTATCTTGTGTCAAAACGATTTTATGTAGGTAGGTATAAGTTGTACAGACATTCTGCATTTTATACTTTATTTTAGTTTTAGTTTCACCTAAATCTTGAAATAAACTGGGCTGCACCTACTGCTTTTGGATATAGTCCAGTTGCAGAAAATATATAATGTACTAGCTTATGCCCGCGGCTTCGCTCCCGGAAACAGGAAAATGTGATCAATGAAGAACCGCTAGACCGATTTTGTGCAAACTTCACATAAACCATCTAATAAGTAGTTCGAACAAAGCCTAAACTTTTGGTTTGGACAGGTGAGCCCGTTCTTGAGTTATAAAATTACAACGAAAAGTGGCATTTTTTATATATATAGATGTAGCCCAACTAAATTAACATAATGTAGTAAATACCTACTTCCAAAATTTGGAGATTTTTTTGTCAACTATGAATAATAAGATTATTCCATGGTGAAACTTGAAAGTAAGGCTTTTTTTTAAACCTCTATGTTCTGCGCTAAGCGTTTCGTTTCGTCGTTTATATTGCGTACAGCGAAGGACTGAAACTACATAATTTGCGTGCCGCTGTCTTCCCATTCGATTATAATTTAGGTATCTTCTAGGCAAATGAATAGGCTAAACTGGTGTGCTTCACCATCAACGATTGCATCACTGCTTACTGTCAGCTGCGATTGTAGTCATGCATTAGTTGAATAAAAACACACACACCGTTGATTTATGACGAAGAAATGCATGACAGAAAGAGTAATTTTGCGTATAAAGTAACCGGCTTTGTACAACGAGATCAATGCTCACACGTTACCGGTATGAGAAAACTCATTTAAGGTGCAAATATTCTCATCAGTCAGCATCACGTCAAACATCAGTCACTACTTGTACGTGAATGACTGAGACGTGCCGATCGCAACGTAACGTGACTGACGTGTGACGCCGATATCCAACAAATTCTTCTATTTTTGTGACTGACGTAAGGAGCTATATCAAATTTTATGAATCGTACATTTAAAACAAAAGTGCCACTGTACTGAACTTGTTTTCTAATTACCATTTTCAGGTAAACTACTACACACAATTTTATGTAACTACTAGATAAAATGTACAAAAACTATTGGGTTGTAGTAATTAACACAACCCATTAGTAATAGTACATTGTTATACGAGGGATGAAAGTTAGTTATTTAGTCCCGAGAAATTTCTTGGCGACCGAGCGACAGCGAGGTCGTTAGCGACCTCGCTGTCGCTCGGTCGCCAAGAAATTTCTCCCTCGAACTACTAATAGTTCGAGGGAGAAATTTAAATAACTCTTTAACCCGAGGTAAACACTGTGCTTTTCATTACGAATACGAGGAAAATAAAAATAATAATAAAAACCTGAATCGTCGTCAAATGTCTTCGTATGTTTTTAGGTAGGTAGGTATATTTCTTTTGATTTAGTGCAGGCGGTAAGCGGTTTTCTCCTCAAAGAATCTTGCGTTAAATTTATAACTGAAGCTGATGAACTTATCGTGTTAATACAAATTTCTTGTAACAGAGATTTAGCAAAATGTAAACAAAACTCTACATCTCGAAAAAAAAATCAAGAAAGACCAAATCGGCCACAGATTATAGAGAGACTTTAGCCGCCATTTTTTTTTTTTTAGTCATCGTCTGGCTATTCAGTCAATATTTTTCATTTTATCATTGTAAAAATTGGTCAGGTCAACATTTTTCTCAAATATAATATTAGTTTTAATGAAATAGTTGAAAGTAAATTAAAATAAAGTCATTAAAAAAAAGTTTTCTTAAATTATTTCTATATCTATGTCATTTTAATTGTACTGGCAGTATAAAAATTCGGGTCACGGTTCAATAGAAATGTCAAAATAGAACTATTTTTTTTATATTTGCTGTCTAAATATTAAAAAAACAACTGTCAGTTGTAAAGTAAAACTCCCTAGGGAGTAAAAGTAGTTCTTCCAACCCTGTCCGCAGGCAACTTTACACCTACTTTCAGAGTATGAGTAATGAAAATTTTATTTGATTTTCAGTCTTTGTTTCAATTGTTGATGTTCCTCAGTAATGAATTTAACTTAACGCAACTTATCGAGTAAATAATTAGAATTTAACTTATCGAGTAAATAATTAGTGTATTGAAAAATTATGACTGCTGAAAAATATCACCCTTTTTAATGTTCCCACTGCTGGGACTCTGGCCTACTCTCTAGGAGAGGGAATGGGCGTGATCCACCATGCAGGCCCAATGCGGATTGGTAGACATCACATGTCTTAGAATTTTTTTGTTCTAGAACATGCCGGTTTCCTCACGATGTTTTCCTTGTTTTGAGAGCAGTGTGTGTCAGTGCGCCTGGCTGGGTTTGAACCTGCGACCTACTACTCGTAAGTCAAGGCCGTTACCACTCGACCACCAGCTATCAACTGAAAAATCACCTTTAGGAATAGTACCACTTTTGTTTCAAGAGTGCGAAATATGAAGAGCTACCTAAAATCCTTTGAAACTGTAGAATAGATGCTCGATAATATTGTTTGTGACACCAAACTCTTAGAACGACAGGATATTGATTGCGTAATCTCAAGGATGTACCGACACAATCTCACATGACAATAGACAATCATTCAATCAGGAGTAGTTCTCTTCGGGTTTTCGGCGTGCCTATTTTAGTAATAAATAATATAAGGTACCTAGGACGGAACGGAAGAAAAAAACGTATTGCGCCGACCCCAAATAAAACGGGACGAGGACAGGAAGATGATGATGACCTGCAGGTATATATGTGTTCATTAAATATACTAAGAAAAATAAGAAAAACTTTTTATTTGCGGAACATACTTTTAACACTAATTAACAAATTACAATTAAAAATAAACTACATTGCACTAGGTAGAGTTTATGTTTTTTTTTTAAACTTGAAAGCAAAATACTTACACATTTTTTTCAGCAACAAACTAAAAAATGCAAATAAAAGCTTTAATTTCGGAAGTCGGTGTTTCTAGTTTTGTGTTCTTTTTGGCACCGAGCGTTATGTTACATTTTTGTTTAGTATTTGAAGTCAAATGTATTTTTTGTATATTTTTTTGTACTTTTTTTTTAATTTTCTCTTTTAATGGCGCATACACGCCACACACACAGGTAAAACTAAATAGTAAATAGGCTCTCTAGTATTGGACTTGTTTTACGTTAATATTATTTAGTATTAATAACACTAACACTCTAAAAACGGGTCAAAGTTCCTCACAAATAGATAGGATGGCCTCTACTAAACTATAACAAACCAAAATCAAAACTAGTTTCGGAAATAATGTCCCAAACCGCACAGGAACAATGTCCGAACTTTAAACAAGGGGGCTTAAAGAGGAAGCGGGCATAATGTCCATAAGTACGGTAAAGGTATTGTAGAGAGCAAACTAGTCGTATCACTACCTATCTGCCTACCTACCTGCCTGCCTACCTGCCTATCTACCTATTTTACACAAAAGATTTTAACGCTGTATTGATCACAGAAACATCAAAAGCATCGTTTTGCACTTAACAGTTGAAATTGCTTTGACATTCAGTTTAAGACCGACTCGTATTGGAATGGCAGCGGCCGACAGCGACGCGGCGAGCATTTTCAGTGTGAAATAATTTTAAACTTTATGTCTAGACTTAAAAGTCCAGTATCGCGTGAATATCTTGTCGGTGGTTCTGCTTGCGGTGACGTGAGGCTGCTCGCGGCACCGCGGTTGGCCTCGCGACCTTTTCAAGATTTTAACGTGATATTGTACATGTGTCATAGCATTTAATGCCAAAGACTTCTTTTCCATAGTCATCATCATCATCATCATCAGCTTTTCAATGCTGGGACACAGGCCTCCTCTCTAGGAGAGGGAATGGGCCATAAACCACTACGCGAGCCCAGTGCAGATTGGTGAATATCACATGTCTTCGAATTTTTGGTTCTAGGACATGCCGGTTTCCTCACGATGTTTTCCTTCACCGTTTTGAGAGCAGATGGTGATGAAATAAATTACACAAAGTAATGCGCCTGGCTGGGTTCGAACCCGCGACCTACAACTCGTAAGTCGGGGCCGTTACCACTCGGCCACCACTGCTCCATAGTAGCTGCTAAGAAACTTTATGATTTCATTGTTGCCTAAAATTGTTTTTACATTTGTTTACCAATAAATAAATAAATATTTTTTAGTTAAAAAGTACCTATTTTATTTTGTAAGTAAAAAAAACATGTATATTCCCTAATGGCACTTGCGGTATTCTTCTTGAAAAGGTTCGATGTAGGTACATCTGTTAATGTACAGGTGTACATATTATCATTAACAGATACGTAATATATAGACAGAGGAACGCTACCACAACGCTCATATACGAGTATATAGCGTCTAAATAGTGATTATATACAAACGTTGCATTGCAACTTCTGGCTACATAATTATTGCCTCAGATAGACTAGGTTAATTTAGGTTAATCAGAGAATAATTAGCATGTCGTATGTTAATTACACACAGTAACAGTGATCAGTGACAACAATTGTATGATTGTAATATCAATATGTAACTTCCTCTTGATATTAGTTATTATTACAGTGACAATATCAATGGCTCTTATATATTTTATAATGAATTGTTGTTGTAATGTAATTATTGAGCTCCACAGTAGTCTGACCTATGTCATCGGCAAACCGATGTCCTATAACGCATATAGTTACTAGCTCTTGTCAGCGGCTTCGCCCGCGTATATAAAATATCACTCAAGAGTAAAGCAGCTATCTATTGTTGCTAAATTTTTTTCGATCGGACCAGTAGTTCCAGAGATTACCTCCTACAAACGAAAAAACAAAGAAACAAAAAACAAACTTTACCTCTTTATTATATTAGTGTAGAAGTGTAGATATATCTTTCGGAAGCTGGACTTGATTGCAATGGATGCACGACGCACAGAACCATTCGTTGTGACGTCACTTGGGGGAAGCCTATGGATATATATTATACTAGCTTTTGCCCGCGGCTTCGCACCCGGCAAAAGAAAAATGTGATAAATGAAGGACCGTTCGATCGATTTTGTGCAAACTTCACATAAACCATCTACTAAATGGTCCGAACAAAGCTTAAACATTTCGTTTGGATAGGAGAGCCGGTTTTTGAGTTATAAAATAACACCGAAAAGTGGCATTGATTTTTATATATATAGATATAGGTCTAATAGTGAACATTATTCGGCTAAAATGATGATGGATGTTGATGATACAGAAAACAGCGTAGCCACCTGATTTTTCCCTCTCATTTGGCAATAAGTCAAACTAACGTTTTGTAAATTCTAAAAATCCCTGTTTTATTAATATAAAAAGACTTTTACTTACCTACTTTCCGAGAATTAGAATGATTTTTGTTTCATTGTTCAGTAACCTTTACATTAATGTATTTAATTTAAACAAGATACATTAGCCCATAAAATATTGACAATGAAATCTGTAAACATACTAACTGACGCTGCAAATGAAGAAATAAACTCCCACCTATTCTCACATCTACAAAACATACAAAAAAATCATATCAAAATCGGTCGAGCCGCACTGTAACACGAGATTTCGTTGTTGTGTTGGTGTATAATTAAGTTTATTCTACCTATCTGTCAAATCTTAAACGTGGACCAGACAATTGCAATTTAGCGTTTCATCCAAGGTCACCTTGGAAGGAACTTGGTTTGTATTGCGACTAAATGGATAGAACATATGATTTTTTCTTACCTCAGTGTCGCACTGTTGCCTGTGCTTAGTCACCAATACCTCGCACTTTGACTGCACTAAATGTTCTCTTGGATTCCAATCCAACCAACGATCTGTTTGCTGATGATTCGAAGATGATTTTATCGGCATATCAGAAGTACTGTGGCAGGGATTGATGTATGAGTACTTGTTATGTTGTTTACAATATTGTTTAATTACTGTAATTGGTGGTTAGACTACTGTAATTAACAACAAATAAATCAATAAATAAATGGATTTAAACCACGTGTCAACAAGTTCGCAAAAGAGTGACGCTAGGCAAGGGCGTTGAAGGTCATGGATTACAACTGCTGTCTAAACGGATTAGAACTAGCAAGGTCACTCACACTGTAATCCAGAGTTTATAGTATAAGTACCCAAAGTGCTTACAATAATACATCATCAAGCGCTCCATGTTGCTATTTTGCCACCCAACTTACACGCCGTACCAAATTACATTTGCATACTGCATGTGACGAGCGCAGTCATGTTTGGTTCATTCATTCTGAAGAATGGGCCAATTAATTAACTAATTATCTTGACAAGTTGAATTAAATCTGTGTGATTAGTTTGTATGCGTGCTCTGTAATTTGGCAATTACAATGCAATGCAATGACTCTACGAGCTATGATTTACTTTTCTAAACTGAATAATGAATTCAAAATTTGACTTTGTATTGTTGAAGCGACATAGGCAAAAACAAGCGAAAATATTTTTTTCATAGCATGCTTTTAAAGAGCAGTACCTATGTACTTATAAATTTAAAACAGTGGTGTCGTTTAACTACGTGTAAGAGTTCCTATGGCCACGTTCTGGTTCCGTCATCAGATCAACTCCACGATAAAATAATTTAGCATTGTCAACTGATAGACACATACATATATAACTTCAGCTCCATCAGGAAGTCGATCAAATTAATTTGCAAGATTTCAACACGTTACCGGGACAGGTGAAACTTATATAAAGCTTGTAAAAATGGAAGAATTTAGAATTGTAATTTTAACATTGTTGAGATAGTAACTTTCTTTTTCTTACACAATAAACAACATGTTTTTGAGCCTCATTTTTTGGCGAAAAAGTTCGTAAAATGTTTCTGTTAAAAAATCCTTCGCATTTTTCCTCATGCTTAAAGTTTTTAAATTACAGCGAAAATGTACCACGAGGTAAAAGATGAAAACTGAAATGAAAATTAAAACCTTTTGCTGGGTTAACTTTCAAATGAGATTTTAAAGTGCGAAAATGGGTGTAGTTAAAAGGTGAGCGATCAATTATGAACAGTTAGGAAGTGTAGTAAATTATAATAAATCTGAGGAAAGGGTATAACAAAAGGAATAAGGAAAATGTCACATAAGTTCAAAGGATTTTCAATGAGCAAGAGACAATTTGTAGACAGCGTCTAATAAATAAATAATCGTATAAGTTAGAAGCAAATTAGTGGCTTGATCAACGGTAGCCTTAATAAATGATAGGGCTTGAATATATTACACAAGCTGATTTTTTTTTTAAATTAAGGCATTACTTCTTCCGCTGCTCGGAAGAGCGTGTCAGACTGTTACACACTGAAACCCACCTGTGTCTTTAAAGTCACGGTCATTCTGCCGGGCATTCTCGCAGTTTTAACAGGCATCGTCCCTGCAGCAGGGTCATCAGTTTTTCTGATAAATCTTTAAAGCGCGCGTGGTACACAATGCGCCGTCGATTCAGGTTTGTTTTGCGAGCTACCCAATACTCGTCGTCTCCAAGCTCATTAAAAAGCTAAAAGGACAAGAAGAGATGAGGTTATCCTGAAGCTCCTATACTCAAATTATTTATCTTTTGTTTTTTTAAAGGGAGGTATATCAAATAACTTCTCTTGGTATAAAAGTGAAATGAGGGTAAGTGTAAAACTTTTTTAAGGACTGGAATTCTTATTGCAATTTGAGATAGATGATCGCGGTGATTTCAACGAACAATCTCACAGCCTAAAGCACGAACATACATTTCAAACCATGTTATCTAGATCCTCTGGGCATCTTTATAATTACGAACAATACGCTTGGCTTTCATTTGAATGTATGGTTATTTGACATGCTAGTAACGTACTAAGTTTACTGAAAGCATTTCGTCTCGCTTTGCTAAGTTATTAAAAAAAATCAGATGTTGTTAAACGTTCATTAAAACATTTATATAATTACTATCTAAAAAATCACGTTGATCCGTCGCTCCGTTTTGCCGTGAAAGAAGGACAAACAAACATACAAAGTCACTTTCACATTTATGTTATTAGTATGGATTTAAGTTCATTTTGTAAAATAGAAATAGTTTGCTAGCCATAAAACTTTTATAAAACCTTGATAAAGATTGGATCAATATCTATAAATTTATAAAAATGTCTTGCCTTTCAGCGTCACATTTTCCCGGGGGTACCTTGTCATCTAGTTAGTCTCTTGAAGCAGTTTATTTTATGTTGGATACTTCAGCAAAAATCAAGTTACAGTCGACACCACTTTCGTTTAAAAATCAGCCTGTGTTCTGAATAAAGTATGCGCCTCGGAAACCTAGTTGCTGAACAATAGATTTCCTTACTCCATTCTTATGGAAGATAAATGTTTAAAAGTGATATTATGTGTCCGCTTTAACTGTTTGTGTCTTGCAAACAAAAATGTTTTTAAGCGAAAAATTTTATTCAAAAAAGCACAAACTAGAAAAAAATACGCTGCTTTTTCAGCCGCATGAGATTATGGTTTCTGTTTTTATAAAACATTAACGACTTCGTGGAATAGCTGCAATATGTTAGTCTCGCTTTTGTTCAGATTTATTTTAATGTTTTGTGACTTAATTTGTTATGAAACAACTTTTTTTATGGTTTTTCTTAATTTTATTTTTGCATCACCAAGGGACGGTCTTTTTAATTCGGTTGTAATTCTTTTACGGTTTAAGAATCAAATTATTTGTAAACCGATTTGAAAAGCTCTTTTTTTGAGGGAAAACATGGTGGGAACCATAAAGAATTGAGTGAACTCCTCACATAATTTTTGATTTTCGTACAAAGAATTTCCAGAATGTAAGATGTGGTGAAGTATAACTTATAAATAAGTATATTTTATGAATATAATACACTACTATTTTATACCATATTTTTTTTTAAATAAACTAAAATAAAGGATACTTAGATATAAAGATGACTATGATGAAAAAAAAAAAAGATTAAGTAAGAGAAAGTTTTATTCTATTCTTCTTCTTCTTCTCGAATCGATGGATTCCGCTTCCCACAAAGTTTTTGAACCCAGTAAGTTGTTACGTTTATAGAGTTTTTTACGTCCTCCAAAATGAATTTATAGGGACATTTTGGGCACTCTAGTAAGTGGGCTATTGTATGGTCAGGAGCATCGCAATCGCGCAAGGTGTCGCAGAAGTCTATAATCCCTCATTTTTCCAGAACGAATTAAAAACAAACTGCACAGTGACGTTGAAATTTAACTAAACTGTCAGAATTTAAGCAAATTATACACATTTTATTTGTCATTTTTTGCGAGATTATCATTCTATGTCATTTCTTTCAAAGAAGTATCAGTGGTTGATCATTGGAAATTCATAACGACACCATTATATTAGTAGATAATCAAACTTGTCAAAATCAACAATTATGGAATCAATAGACAATAGGATAGACTATTTTGAGACTATTGTAATAGGAGACTTGAGTCCCTGATCTGATGATAAAGCCGAAAGGTGCTCTCGTAACCGTATTGGGCTTATTACAATTGTCGTGAGATCCACTCTGGCTATAAATGGTTTTAACTTAAAGGAGTTCATATAGAATTTGCACAAAATTAAGGTTTTTCTAAAAAAGAAAAGAAGACCTACCACAACTAAGAAGTATGTACTCATAAAAAGGCCTTTGAATTCGGAAGTAAAAACAATGAATAACGAAACCAGAAAACCAAACTTACTTAATTATTGTTTTTTGCTTTTGTTATTTGTATTCTATTATATATTTTAATAGAACATTAGGTACATAATCACAAAGGAAAGGAAAATACAAAGACCTTTGTAACGTTATATTATTCCGGCCGTCACCCAGAAATCGCATTTCATTTTATGTTACGGTTTTAGGATTTATAGAGATCGTCCCATGGCCCATAATCTAGGTATGTATTTTTATTTGCCAGTTATCTGAAAACCGGTCCCTTTTATGGGATTGTTGGGTATTATACTTTAAGTCAATAAGGTGAGGTCTCACGACGTCAAGGTCTTGCTTTTAGTTAACAGATGTATAGTTTCCTTTTTTTTTCAATTATGTGTAATTTAGTCATGATAGACCTATTCATGTTTATCAAGTGCCACAAAATGACCATAATTCCAGTGTGAGAAATGGATAGTTCTGAATACTTCCCCCTCTCTCGCATTATTTCAACCAAGTGACGTCCATTGTTCGACATAGAATCCCCAAATGTCGAACGGTCCTGTGCGCCTCGCGTCAGGTCACCATCAGTCCACCTAGTGGGAAACCTTTCAATGACCATTTTTTTTTCCTATTGTTTAAAAGTTCACGCTTGACCGCTATCTTACCTGAAGGAAAGCGCCTATGCGGTCGACAATGGAGTGCGCTTACCTAAAAGTAAACTATTCACTCTTGATACGAATAATGTATCCACATTATGATACTCATATGAGTATGCATAAGTGGTTATTTGGTTATTCTCTACCTCTAAAAAACTCCCGAACTAAATAAGTCTAAGGCAAACAATTCAATGTTTACTTGAATTTGACGTTAAACACTGCAAAGCGTACTCAACTTATTAAAACCGACACGACTGGTTCTGTAAATATGTACTTGTTATTTTACATTATAGTCTGGTAAAGACAAAAAACCTTTATCATGAAATTCCCTTCCATATCACCGTCAACGTGTAACAGAGCCAAAAGGCTGACAGCTTTGCCAAGTTGAATGGCAGACCATTTAATTTGTTTAAAATATTATAAAGGGGTTTCATGATTAAATGTTACAACTTTTGAGGAGATACAAAATTTCTAAAAAAGTTTAGGAGCAGTTGTCAGTTCGCTAAGTCCTTTTTCACGTTCAGTGCTAAATCAAAAACCATTTTCGGGTTCATTTCTCACAAAAATAATTTCCATTTCGTTTCTGTGAACAAGAGAAGGTTTATTCTGTTGTATTGTTTACACAATGGCTTCAGCGTTCCGTTCCGGGTGTCATTTGTAAAGCTTTCGCAGTGGTTATGGATGCCAGAAAATCTAATGTCTGACTTGCCAAGGGGTGTTTTTTATTGTTGATAGGTTTGCGTTTAACCGCTGTAGGATAGTTATTTTACTAATACGTACTTCTACGTTGAAGCGCTAGGCAAGTCTCGTAACCTTTACGAGACCTCGTGATAATTTCCGAAGCTGCACGAACGGGCATTCAGGGGTTTCGGTGACTAAGAGCGGACAACGGTCAACTACCTTTGAAATTTATCCCAATCGCTACACCACTATCACACTTAGGCTTAGCCAAGTTGATAATCCACAATTTGTAACGCTAGTAGAAAACTAATCAAATTTATGGAATGCTATCATCTCAACAAAATTCGTAGCCAAGTTCACATCATTCAAAATGACAGAATGTAATGTAATGATTTGTACAATGATCATCGCTACATTCTTTCGTTTTATGATATAAATGATAATTTAAGCTGAGGCGTTTCGATTGTAGAATGAGACTCGACACGAGACGATCTTAACTTAGCTAGGGGGCCTGATAGGAAGCGTCGATGCGGTCAACGATAAAGTGCATTTATCCTAGAAGTAACCTATTCACGTTTGCCTATATATTTGTTCCACAGTTATTGGATTATAGAGGTCAGATCTGGTCTGGATACCAGATCTGCTTCACGCGCCCGTTAAGGAGATGTTAGCAAAACCGTAGGAAGACAGCAGGGCCGAAACCTATAGGGGCCATGGGTACGTTTTTGAGGCTTTACCCTAAACGAGGGATACAATACATAACGCGTAACATTCAATACACTAGGACGCTGCGATATGGCCCAGTATTGCAACATTACCCAGTATTCCCCAAAATGCCCCTCAACATTTAACAACGCATTCACGTGACGCGAGTCATCTTGTATTATATTCGGACCCCTTATATATCCGATACATAAACAGCCCCAACATTCCGATTACTGAAGATTAAAAAACATAAATTCTGAAACATTTTATGGGCGCTAAAAGCCTATAAAGTATTGAAATAAAAACACAGTGCTATATCCAGTGGTAACAGGCTAACATGATATAGTACATTTTGATACAAGTGCAGGAAGTTTGTCATTGCGACCGAGACGAAATTCGCACGAGCCGTAGGCGAGTGTGTTATGGAGCCGAGGGCTGCAATGACAAACCTGCACGTGTGTCAAACGACGTTTTTCAATACACTTACGAACATATAACACTTATAATACACTTACTTTCTTTGAAAATTACGACGCAGTTTTGTTAATTTCTTACTGAAGAAAAATTTCCAAAGTTGCCGTACATTTTAGATTTAGATTGCAGCAAACTATAGTAAAGCACAATATCTGACGGCAGCGGCTTATGTATTGTCTAAAAAAATCTCTTAAATCTTAAATTCAACATATTTTTCACAACTACCAATAAATAAGTTACTTAATAAGACTATTATTTATAGACTTTTTCCCGCGCTTATCCTTTGTAAGTAGGGCATGCAAAACCGGAAAGTCATCAAAACCGGTTTTGAACATCGTTTTTTTTGAACCAAAACCGAAAACCGGAGCTAGGTCCGGTTTTGGCAAAAAAAAAAAACGAATGTAGTATAATTTAAAAAGAAACATCATTTTTTTTTAAATACCCACTAAGTCTACAAATAAAACAAATTGTATGATACATTTCTTTTTGGAACAAACTTAACTGGTGTCAAAATCATCAGGAACAGATTAAGATGGACATTTTGGCATCGCATAGGGCATCTAAAAATTTTTCCCAGTTCTGGAAGTTACACAGTAAGCAGAAGGTTCGGCCGGGCCGCCCTGTGACCGTAGGGGAATGTGGTTCGCCGGAGGATATTGCCAATATGTTTAGAGAACGTTTTATGGTATCATCACTGCTAGGGCCAGCTGAGGGGCTATGATGAGATCAGTTGTGATTATGAGCCAATACGTTTTTCGGCCAAGGAGGTAAGGAGGCAAATTTATCAAAGTCGCTTACGCTGGTATGGCCACGTTTTACGAAAACCGGCGAGCTACGTGGGTAACAGATGCCTCGCCATGCCGCCTCCGCCGGGACCCGGAAAACGAGGTAGGCCTAAGAGGCGATGGATCGACGTCGTAAGGGACGATATGCGTGCTAATGGGCTTAAGGCAGAGGACGCAAAAGACCGAGCGAAGTGGAGGCGTATTTGTAGGAGAGCTGACCCTGGGCACCGAGGTGAATAGCCAATGGTAGCAACCGGGACTGGCGCTAGGTTGATGATGATGAGGTAAGGAGGCAAATTATGAGTATGAAGGGGGGAAAGTCTCCTGGTCATGACGGTTTCAGAATCGAGCACCTCAAATTTGCTGGGGTTCATCTGCCTAGAGTGTTGACGACGTTCTTTACGTTTTGTGTGCGTCACTCGTACTTGCTATCTGAGATTGAGGACGGTGGTGGTACCAATCGTCAACAATAAGACTGGGGATATATCGGACCAGGCGAACTACAGACCAATATCCTTGGCCTCTGTTATTGCTAAGGTGTTGGACGGTCTGCTTGATAGGCAGCTGGACAATTGGGTCACGTTACATGACGCGCAGTTTGGGTTTCGGCCTGGACTTTCCACAGAGTGTGCTATTTCATGTTTATATTGCACTAAAAAGAAATCAATAATCAACTATGTATAGGTACTAATTTAAATAAAGCATAAATCACTTGTTTTCAAGAGATCGCTGTTCTTGATAATGTGATCTCAAGAATATAAGTGTATCCAACATTCGATCGGACAGCGAACTTCTTATTTTGTTAAAGAAACACCCAGCACTCAACAATGTTGATAAAAATCAAAATGTTAATTGTTACTCAATAATGGGAAAACCGGAGCTGAGCTCGGTTTTGGCTCTCAAAACCGGTTTTCAAAAATCGAGAAATTTTGGCCGATTTCCGGTTTTGCACAAAACCGGAAAACCGGTTTTGCATGCCCTATTTGTAAGATGAAAAAGAAGCAAAGACATCAAACCGTTATACATCCTACTTAATATTAAGAATAGGAATTCAAATATTTTTGAATTTAGAACATAGATAAATGTTAATTTGTTGTTAATAACAAATTATTGCATAAATAATCATGTTTATTTATTATATTCTGTTAAAAACACGATTTAAAATTAAATTAAATATTAAAACCTCAAAAATTTACACCTCTTTGCTTTAAAAAAAAAAAAAATTACGCTTGACCGTGACGATAAGGAGGAAAAAAAAGCCCTTGATATGATAAATGAAACAAAAGCACGCGGGTGATATACGTGTCATGTCGAACCTAATTATAGTGCGATAAGTGGCAGTTTTCGAGTAAGTGTATTGAAAAAATTTTATTTGTTTCATTAAACGCGAACCCCGACCTAATAAAAGGAAAAACAAAACGTTACTACAAACAAAAGAGCTGGTTTTTACACAGTAACATATTTCTATTGCTGTTAATCTTCACACAGAAATCAGCCTATAGCAATCTGCTTCAGGGTTTTCCTTTTCGATGTGAAAAATCATTAATTAGCTCATCTCTAGTAGTATCAGACTTTGACCACAACTACTTCATACTATTATTTATTGCGCCAAACACCCATAAGACTTTGCCTTCCAGGGTTACAGTAACCCTTTCAAAAAATCGCTGACGACAAGTGCTCCTGACGGCAGGATTTGGAGGTATGCAGAAGTGTATAGTCTTGCAAATCTCCACCTCCGTTAATGAGGGAGGATTCACCGATCAGACGAGTGTTGCAACTTTTTTTATTATTGATAGATTCGCGTTTGACCACTATCTATTTCTATCTATTTTTAAGTGTCCTTATGTACCAAGTTTTGTTTATGGTGTACCTACAATAAAGAGTATATCTATCTATCTATCTATCTATCTTAAGCAAGATGGCAAGATGTAAGCAATGATGTGGCCGACGAAGGAGCACGTTAGCCTAAAAGTAATATATTCACTCTTGATTTAGATCCCTAAGCTGTAGTTATCAGCTATACAGACACTGGCAAGGAATCCACTCCTTAACTGAATGTACGCAATGTATTCCCAAAACGCCACCTCTACAAGTACAAACGTGTGAGTGGAATGTTCACCATGTACCGTTGGCACAACGCCGTACGTCTAGTGGTCCGATAATGGAACGGAGTTGGTGGAATTAAATTGCGCATTTCTAACGCATACTTCTCGAAATGTAAACGGTAGAAAACCGACCGGTTAACAACTCGGCGACGATACTCAAGATCACAAGACAAGAAAGAGTTTTGACTCGACATCTCGTCCGAGCAAGCGCCCGATTGTTGATTTTGAATGGTTTTATATGTTTTTTCTAATACAGAATTTCTTAGTTTAGTTAATATGGAGTGATGTTATAGAACTAAAAACAGTCCACTGATTATTACTACGCATAAGAATAAGCCTTTCCAACCAAATGCTAGTTATCTCGATGCTTGGCAACTCTCTTCGATCTCATCCACCCTTCAAAAATCTCTGTCTGACCAAAGGTATAATTTACAAGTGTAACTATAATATTATATCTAATATTATATTAGTAAACTATAATTTATATTATTAATAATATGATTTTGTCCAGAACACTAAAAGAGCTAATAAATCATAATGAGACCAGCTTCGCTTTGTTACAAATATATCATTTATATAATATTTCAGGCTGTTATGATTATGGGCTATTTGGGCAATACAGATGATGTATATGTAGCGAATCAGGCTTATCATTGGGCAATTGTGAGGATTAAGGACCGTTGATCTCGTAAAATTGATCGTTATTTACTTTTGTAAGGTAACAGAGCATTGAACCATTTGTATTCAATTGCCAATTATTTTAATTTATTTGCCGATTAAGTAAGCTTTCTGGTCAAATTGCCGTTATCATAAAAATAGCTTTGAATAAGTTGATATAGTAACTATAATTATTTTTTATATCTTCTTATTCTTTATTTAATTAATTTACATGCAGTATATTTGACAGCTAAACTTTGCAAACCCATGAGGTTTTTGAGGGAAAATGCGGTAGCGTTATACGTATAATCAGCCTTAATAATATACCCATTTCTGGAACACAAGCCTCTTCGCTCGGAGAGAGAATGAACTCTAAGCCCCGCGTGTATTGCTGGTCCACAAATAGGTTCTAGAACTAAGGTTTTCTCACGATGGCATTTTTACCATTTTGAGAGAAACGAGAAATGAATTACAGATAGACAACAGTGGACGTCTTTTGGCTGAAATAAAGATGATGTCCTAACAGGGTCTGAACTTGCAACCTTCAACTCGTAAGTCGGGATCGTTAACACTGTTCCACTTCTAATCATCCTATTTAGGGAGGCTAAATTTTGAGTTTAACAATAGTAAGTTAATATTTACTATTGTTAAACTCAAAACTTAGAATGTATGTAATCTCATATACGTGTTTAAAATGTCGCTCAACAGAGGAAATCCTTTATTTTACAAAATTTTATTTATTTATTTATTCGAAGGAGAACCAACAGCTATAACTAAACAATAACAGTTCTATAAGAACCATTGAGCCAATTACAGGTTCTCACGGGTAGAAATTTAGAATGATTAACATTCTAAAATTGGCTCTGTAGTAAAAGGATTTGCTCTATACTGTTAGTACTAGACTATAAATAATATTTTTATTCTGAAGACCTACAACGTTGTAAAGATTTTCTTGCTCATATTATGAGAAATATTTATGAGGTCCTATAATCACTTGAGAAAGATAATAGCTAACTAGTGTCGTAAATGTTGGAAAGTAAATACATGTACAACATAATATGTGTGTTGCTAGACATAACTTACAAGTTGTTAGTCATGTCTAGCAACACAACTATTTATGACTTTAGTAATTGACTTGGCAAAGGCATTTTCAGCAGTGTATAATATTTCATCAGCACTGCTCTCAAAACAATAAAGGAAAATATCGTGAGAAAACTGGAATGTCCTAGAACCAAAAATTCTAAGACAGGACATGACATTCACCAACCCGCACTTTTTTTTATGGTAGGTGAAAATCATCGAATGACGAAACCCGCTCTTGGGCGGAGCGGGAGACCAGTGTCAGACTCTTACTGACTAAAAAACCTACCCCGTACCTTCCTTGCCTTATTCCTAGAGTCGAGGTAACAGTTTGCACCACCCTAGGCTCCAGGAGGCTTCGACCCTGAAGGGCCCCTGCAGTTTGCTGACAACTCCTTGAGGCGCGCGGGAACGGTGCGCGCCGTTGACGACTTGGACTCGGTCTGGACAGTTATCAGACGACCGGACGGCGAGCTTCCCATTGCTCACCGTTAGCGAGCCAGTGTCTACGGTGGCCGGATATCGGCAGGATTGCGGCGGCGACGGCTACGGCGAGGGCGCTGTTGCCTTTGCCATATGCGGTCGGCCTCCTCCTTTACGAGCATTACTGCTTCGCAGAAGGAGGCGACCGCTTGCCATTCCTCTTCGCTGTGGACCATGGCCTGAACCAGGGCACGGCGGGAGAGGTCGCCGCCGCCGATCACCCTACGAGGACACGGCGATGCTCTTCCCAAGCAGGGCACACCTCCACCGTGTGCTCCACCGTGTCCTCCCTGCTCGCCTCACAGTGGCGTCACCCGGACGTCTCTTCCGCACGAATCCGATGCTGGAATCTCCCGAACTTCCCATCTCCAGTGAGAACCTGCGTCATGCGGAAGGTGAGGACGCCGTGAGGTCTATCCAGCCACCACCAGCCCGCACTGGGCCCGCGTGGTGAATTACAGCAAATTCCCTCTCTTAGAGAAGAGGCCTGAATGCCAGCAGTGGGAACATTAAAAGGCTGATGATAATGATAAATTATCAAGGAAAAATTGGGGAGGAGGGTAAAAACAAGCTGCGACCTATTCTCAAACCTACAATTAAAAAAACATTAAAATCGGCCAAGCTATTTCGGAGTAGTAAGATAACAAACACTGTTACACGACATTTTATTTAAACACTAGCTGTTGCCCGCGACGTTGTCTGCGTGAAGGCTCTACAGCACCAAACATACCTAAGGAGGCTTTGTCGCTATAGCATTATAAGTAAACAACTTTTAAAATAGCAATGCATCAGCCTTATAAAGTTCCCGCTGTCGGGACACAGACGTCCTTTCTAGGAGAGGGAATGAGCCATGATCCACCACGCGGGCCCAGTGCGGATTGGTGGATGACACATGTCTTCGAATTTTTGGTTCTAAGACATTCACAGTCACAGTTTCCTCATGATGTTTTCCTTCACCGTTTTAAGAGCAGTGGTTATGAAATAAATTACACAAAGTAATTCGCCTGGCTGGGTTTGAACCCCCGATTTACAATTTGTAAGTCGTATCCTTTACCACTCCGCCACCACTGAGTCGGAGCCTTTACCACTCCGCCACCATACTACGATGGTAGTTATGCTGCTAGGAGCCAAAATGTAAAGAGAGTCAGGACTGATGACGCGGTAGCAAGCGACGTACAGTTGCCCGCGTAAGAGACAACTCGCCCTGAAGTTGACACCCGCTGCACTCAGTGTCTGCCCCTGCGACTTATTGATGGTCATCGCGAAGCAAACACTCACGGGGAACTGTACGCGCTTGGACTGGAACGGGAAATTATGAGGTACAAATACTGCCTCGCCGACGCCACAACCCGTAATAATTTTTGACAGGTCTCTTTACTTTTCTTAGGATATAGGTTCCAAAAATGCATAATCGGGACTCCGACTTTCAGCTTGATGGTATGCGCGGGATAATGTGTGGCGTAATCTTGCTCGACGACAGTGTTTATCGAGGTAAAGCTACCTTCCCCTCAATTTCCAAGAGAATGCATTCGTTAATTGCTGCAACCTGATCATTTTTGGACATCAAAATGGCCCGCTCACACACTCAAGAATTCTGCTGATTTGATAAACGACTGATGTCCCCGTGCACAGCAAATAATTTCTTCTAAGCTGGATAACACTCTATCGCTCTCGATAAAGGTGGACAAAAGGTACTTCCAGAGTCTCTACTCTGAAAGTACCTTTTGTCCACCTTTCTCGTAGTGGGCTTTGACTTGAACCCAAGTCGTCGACGGCGCGCAACGCGCTGTTCCCTGCACCTCAAGCAGTCGTCAGCAACTGTAAGAGCCCAGCAAGGTCGAAGCCTTCTGGGGCCAAGGGTAGATGTTAAAGCGGAACACCAGGGCCCTGGAACTAAGGCAAGTAGGAACGGTGGGTTGTTTAGTCAATAGAATTCTAACACTGTCTCCCGCTCCACCCAAAGGCGGGATTCGTCATTCATTTATTTTCCCCTTCATAAAAAAGATAAAGTGCCTTCGCCAAGATTTAGAAGGTCATCAGAGAATTCTTGAGCACGTGCATTGCTGCCGAGCCGAACTCACATATTAATGGTCAAGCGCAGCGCACAAACTCGTGACTACAATGAAGATTATTTCAACGTAGCATTCACCTCGTAAGACTTTGATCCCCGAGTCAAGACGGGAAGCGTTTGCCCGAAATCGCCACTGAACAAACTGTGACACCACCCATCAAAATGTTCGTTCCCGCGGATGTCCTGCAGGGTTCTGTCCTCGGACTCAACTGCGTTCCTATTGGCCACCGTACGCTCATTCCATACGATCAGAGAGCAATCCTTAAGCACGTGTTCCTTATTGCTGTAACGTGACACACCACAAACAGGCGTTTTGGCGCTCTCTAAATCGATGGGAATTTGAACATGGCATGTGCTGCCTTGCCACCCGGAAGCAGTGTGGCAGCGTTTCCCGACGACATTGCTGTTCAATAGCAATATTGCCTTGCCTCTTCAAGTATGCCATATTTTTTCTGTTCCAACAGGAGCAACCCAAGAAAAACATATTACCCTGGTTTTGCACAACGCTTTCAGGGACGGTGTCATAAATTTGTTTTTGCTCTGAAGACAACAAAGCGACATGGTCATTTCGAATGGTGGTCATTTCGCCCGAATCGTAATTTGTCTCAGCCATACTCTTGATGCGGTGATGATTGGGGAACTGGTAATTCATATTCGATCAGTGGATTGCCGCCGATAGAAATGTCCACATCTTGAAGTGAACTGAGACAGGTGTTCAGCACACGTTCATCAGTTACATCAACTTCGTCTCCAGTAGCACGCCTCAAAGCTTGCAGAAAATCTTCAGACAGATGATGGCGATATTTCAATGAACATAACTTTTTTGTAATACTTAGCATCGCATTTTTTTTAATAGTCTTCCTCAACTCCGCCTAAGATTTTCAGGGTTGTTTGGAACTTCAATTTTTCAAAACGAACTATACAATACAACTTTTAGGAAGCTGATTTGATTGATTTTTATCTCTCATAGATGGCGCTGTTTTAAAACTGTCTTTTTACTACTAATAATCATTGAACTATGTTCCTCTGTCCAAGTAAGTAACTTGTAAACTACGTCATTTAAGTAAAATGACGTAGTTTTTATAGTGTAAAGCCAGATAACAGCATAGCTTACTGAAAAAAATCATTTAAATATGCGTTGTTAGATTAAACACTGTCGCAGAATGCGTAAGAAAAAAAAGTATTCACAACTTTCCCGGCCCGTCCTTTATTCATGCAAAATTTGAAGATAATCCATGCAGTATGTTTATATATATATATATATCCAAGTAAGTTTTTGAGTTTAGCTCAAACATACATACAGACAGACAGACAAAAATTCTAATAAAAACAATGCTTTTGGCTTCGATATCGATTGTAGATCACTTCCTAAGTAATCTTTTAAAAAAATAATTAATAAACAGTTTTCACTTTCCTATGATTTTATTATATTTATATGAATAGATTATTCGTAAAATACTTTAGCTAAGTCCCAAGAGGACACAAATTTCCGCACAACTGTTGTATTTTAATTGTGTCTGTAATTACGGTAGTCGAAAGGTAAAAAATATATTTTGTTATGTTTTCGTTTGTACTAATTTGGGTAGATGGCGTTGTACGTATATAAATAACATTGAAACGTTATTTGAGATTAGGTTGCGTTGCAAAATAAATCCGTTAGACCGTTGGAATAAGAATAACATATTTCATGTAAACATGGAGAACGCCATTTAGAGATGAACTATTTTTTTAAATTATATATTAAATATTAACCCAATTTTTTTAGTAAAACAAACCAACCATTACCTAAAATATTTCCCTAAAAATAAATAAGTAACATTACCATCTATGAATTTTAAGAATAACTAACTGCTAACTTTGCCAACATGCTCAAATTTAAATAAATAGTTTCCAAAAAGTGTTAACATGTAACTTGATTTGATTTTGGTGTAATCTCATAGATGGCGCTGTTTTAAAAATGTCTTTATACTACTAATAATCATTAAACTATGTTTCTTTGCACAAATTACGTAGTTTTGAAAAACTAATAATGGGAATCTTTATTATTTACCTAAATAACTTTACGTGCCAAGTTTTAAGTTAATTAACCCAAGGAATAAGATTCTCCCATACAAACTTTAACATCCCCTAAATCTTGCACTGGGGGTACTACTGAAAAAATAAATATGCCGTCCTTGATAACCACTTTAGGGTAATGTTTGTGCTAAGTTTTGAGTCAATCGGCCCACGGAAAAAAAAGTTACACCCTTGCATCCATTGCACTATTTAAATTTAATATTGCTTACCTCCCATAACTTAAGGCGTGATAATATGTAGCCTAAAGCCTTCCTTGGTTTACAAGGAACATTTTTGCTGAATTTTAATTCAATCTATCCAGTAGTTTTGGCGCCAACCCGTACCATAGGCACAGACAAACAGACAAACAGACAAAAATTCTAAAAAGTCACTTTTTGTCATCAGTTACGTTTTTCTAACAAAAGCCACTTAATTTTTCCAGAAAATTCTCAATGTACAGTTTTTCTTTCGTTACTGTTTTATTATATGTATAGATAATAATAATATATAAAAATAAAAATCTCGTACCCAGTCTTGTTGGTTAAAAAATAACAGTGCAAAAACAATGTACTAAAATTTGTACGCTGTTCTTTTTCAACCATTAATACTAATAAATTTAAAGCATTATTATCTATCTGTCTATATAACTATCTATATTATGTGAGGTCATCACAATGCTTCTTCTGTACTGTCAACGAAACAGATATGGGAGACTCTTTGCCTTCTTAACATTCCTCACAACATATTTTTTTTTAATTCTCCTAATCCAGGTGGTGGTAGAAAGTGTTAGAAAAATTCTGACCAAGTGTGTTTTTGTTGCTCTTTATATTCCAGAACCGTGGTAACTCTATAGTACAAACGCGCACCCTTAGCAGTCATCGGCCGGAGGAGACCCATCACATTTATATTCATTACATGCGTTGCTTCCCTCCACTTACCACACCACACCACTTACGTATTCACTCTTCATCAATTTACTTATACAGTATCCACAAAATAATAATATATTAGGAAAACCTATTGTAGAAAGTCGCTACATCTACATAAAATTTACGTATCGTATGCCGTAATTAGAGAAATTAAAAAGCTATTTTTTTTTAAATCTTACTAATAACTAATAAACTTGATGAAACTAATAAACTTGGATGTTTGGATGTTTGTTACTCAATCACGCCAAAACGGCTGGACGGATCTGGATAAAATTTGGCACAGGCATAGGATACACTCCGGAATAGGATATAGGCTACTTTTTATCCCGGAAAACCCAACCCCAACCCCAATACCACACGGGCGAAGCCGCGGGCAAAAGATAGTCTTTTATGTTTCGCATAGATCTGCGCATACGAAAGGTTAAGTAAGCATAATCAACATTAAAATTATCTCACTTTTGGAGAGCAAGTCTCTTCTCTAGGAGAAGGAATAGGCCGTAATCCAAATCCCGGACCCTGTGCAATTTGATCTGTCTAATATGTACTTACTTGTTTTGTTTGTTTACGCTCAATAATGGATATTTTCCAAATGTAGCTCCGTATTGGTTTATGTAAGGTGATATTTAGATCAATTAAGAGAGAGCCCTGGTACCCATAACACAAGTTTAATCTTAGCTTGTGTGTCAGTGTTACGAATAGTAGATGCCATTTAAAAAACCTTACTATCATAATCTGATTTGTAATCATCAAAATGAATCCTTGTAAATTGTAATAAAGTTTATTTATTTATTTATTATTTATTTATACTTTATTGTTAAAGTAAAAAGTGAAGTGTAAAGTTATTATTATTATGCCTTTATTAATATTATTTGACTGGCCTGTTGGTCTAGCGGTTAGTGGCCCTGACTGCTATGCCGGAGGTCGTGGTTTCGATTCCCACCCAGGACAAATGTTTGTGTGATGAGTTTAATCATTTGTTCTGTGTCTGGGTGTAATTATCTATAATATGCATGTATTTAAAAATATATAAGTATGTTTATCAGTTGTCCAGTACTCATAATACAAGCTCTGCTTAGCTTGGGACTAGACGATGTTGTATGACAGTTGTGGAATATATTATTATATTATTACTTGAATGAAGAGTTTGTTTTGACGCATTCATCTCAGGAACTACTATTCAAATTGAAACTTTCTCATTATTACTGGACTGACCTACGACAGTAGAGTAACCAAAGACGCGGGTGTAACTGAAAAGGACAACCAGTAGAAAAACTACGAGGACCCTAAAACAGTTGGTAAAAGTTTGGCAGATTGATTGATTGTGTACCGATATTTCTGACTGCTTAAAGAACTCGAACTTAAGGGTGATTTTCTACCAGTAAGCACGCGGTTCTGAGTACTTAGTGGCGATAATATGTAACAACGGCCTATAAAATCACTAGCTTTTGCCCGCGGCTTCGCCCGCGTGGTATTGGGGTTGGGGTTGGGGTTTCCGGGATAAAAAGTAGCCTATGTCCTATTCCGGATTGTATCCTATGCCTGTGCCAAATTTCATCCAGATCCGTCCAGCCGTTTTGGCGTGATTGAGTAACAAACATCGTAACTTTCGCATTTATAATATTAGTAAGATTGATGGTTACACTGATGCGTCCGTACTTGCATGCGGAGTCAAAAATTTGTTACAAATCATTTCAATCGCTCTAGAAAGCTTACGATTCTGTGATAAGACAGAGTGAAAGGTTTAATTTAATTAATGATTATATTGCTATACTAAATAATAATAGTGCGAGCATTCGTAACAGACTATTTTCAGATATAACACACACATCTCTAGGCTACATCATTCGAATTTATCTCTAGCTTTTTTACCTAGCTCATTTAGCCTTTTTCCACAAGACCTGCGCTAACTTTGGTTAGGAAAAACGCGGCGCGCAAAGATAATATCGGACAGATTTTTTGTCCTTGTTCACCTCCTCGCTACCTCGCTCATTTTTGGTACAAAAACACCCTTAAAGTTTTTTAGTCAGGCAGTTCAAGCTTGGTTTACCAATCATGTTAATACATGATTGGTAGTAGCCACAAAGGTAGCGATTTACTTGTACATGTTTAGACTTGCACTAATACACGTAATTTGGAATTGATCATAAACTGCTCTTTCAAGCACGCTTGTACAAATGTCATTTCTGTCAAAAGCGCCGAGGTGTGTAGTTTCATGCTCTGGTATTGGTTTTATTCATGCAACAAAAAAATTGAAAAGGCATAAAGATATCGAACTGCAAAAAAAAATATTAGCACGTCAATTTATTACATTACTTGTTTGGACCCAATACTAGCTTAAGTATCTTGGTATGGTTGAATAAACTTGTTATGGGCAGCAGTTTAATTTTAATCCCTGTTTTGCCATGCCATGCCTTTGGCAAGTAAAGAGTATTCTAACTTGTCAAAGACATAGCTCATTTCTACAATTATTTATGAATTCTTCCAAAATCTCGCGAATCCCATATCTCTCAGTTGTCTTACACAATTTGGCAATAAATCGATCGCAAACGATACATAGGTATGTATAGGCAGCTAGCAGTCAATTAAAACTTGCTGCCCACTCATGTTTAAGTAATCTTGCAGAAACGCAAGTTTGCACAAGTTGAGAATTGAAAATTGAAACTCCAACTGTAACTTATAACCTGTACAAGTATTTTTTTATTTATTTATTTAAGTATATAAACTAGTGTACAAGTGTCTTCTAACACACGTTACAGTACATTTGTACAAGACGTCTAAACTTGCGCAAGTAAATCGCTACGAAAGCGTAGCGACGCGCGTAGGCCTGCTACACATCCGTAGCACTCGTAGCAGATGCCAAGGTCAACCCTACCGTCGTTCATTTGGGCGGCAATAAAGTAAAAGCTAATTGCTAATTTCGTCACTTGAACTTAATTAATTTCGATGGATTGCGGAATGTGAGACATCCTTCCTTTACTTCCAGTTCCTGAACATTATCTTAAATGACACCACATACTTTGATGTAAGTGGCAAAGTGCTTTCAGCAATATCTGCTAATTAATGCCAATTATAATTTGACTCCATACGCCTGTGCCATATAACATAAATATCATTTCCCATTATTCTACGAACGTCTGAGCGGAAAATCCTGGTAAATGGTACGAAGTAAGTTCCAGTATTTTATGTAAAAAATGCAAGAGTGGTTCGCGAAGATATGGTAATTTTAGCGATTTTTGTCGTAAAACCGCAAACCTTTTACCCGCCCGTATTTGTGGCATCTGAGCGACATTTATGTATATGGATGGAGTCATCTTAGTATATAATAGTAAATCGGGAAGTTAGTATAATCTTTCAACTATACACTAGAGTACCACAGAAATAGGTGAGGCAAAGCCTCGAACCTCCCAAACTTGCAAGGCTCCAATAAAATGAGTAAGTTACTTTTCCCATCTTCGAAATCTAAGTATAAATAAAATAATACTTTATTCATAACTAGCTTTTGTTAGCGGCTTCGTCCGCGTACATAAAATATAGCCTATGTCACTCAGGAGTAAAACAGCTTTCTATTGTTGCTAATTTTTTTTTCAATCGGACCAGAAGTTCCAGAGATTATCTCCTACAAACAAAAAAAAAAACAAACTTTACCACTTTATTATATTAGTGTAGATAACTCGTTTTAATCAGTGGCTAGAGAACAGGTAAAGTTATTTAAAGATTTCTCACGGGCCCCTAGGTTCTTTTTTCTTCGAGGTTTTTGATCTCCTACCTACGCCACTGGTTTGTATACCAGTAAAAGAGCTTAAAATGTCATAGGTTAGTTATTAAACCCGACGCCTACGACGCTCGGTGACCTACAGCCAATCTGTTACTTCACAAAGCATTCGAAATCGAAACAGCCTCGAAAATATTCCAAGCGGCTTTGATACCTTAGATTAAAATGGAAATCTTACATATTCACTTTGTTTTTTTACGAAATAATAAAATCACGAAATTGAAAACGAGAAAACACGGTTACTTTTGTATTGTGTTCTGTTTACGATTTCCCGTAAAAACATTGGGAATCGGAAATCGTGTGTAGCAATGTTCAAATTTATCCTCAGGCGTTGTTTCTCGTAGATGGATCAGTAGAAGATAAGCTAAGGGTTTACACCGCATTGCCTTTGAGGGGTAAGGGCGTGAAAGTATATTCAAATAGACCCAGCTCCGGGAAAGCCTGTTTATGTTTGGCAAATAACCTCTGTCTGCAAAGTTGCAAGTAATTTATTGAACACACTCTATGGGTACCACTGTAGGGACATTTAGTCCTTCTCTAGCAACTATTACTCTATATTATATAGGCGAAAGTTTAAGTAAGTGTTTATTATTTCTTAACTCTCGTGTAATACACGGCAAATAAATAAAAAAGTTTTCTATGGTTATGCGCAGTCACCCATTTCGATTGGGACCCGAAAATTGGTTATACGAGGTCGACCGCCGTGATGCTTCAGTTTGTCTGACGTCGAGTTGGGGCTGCGTCTGAACATAGAAAATCATCATCATCATCATCATCAGCCTTTTTTAATGTTCCCACTGCAGGGACACAGGCCTCCTCTCTCTAGGAGAGGGAATGGGCCATAATCCACCACGCGGGCCCAGTGCGGATTGGTGGATGTCACATGTCTTCGAATTTTTGGTTCTAGGACATGCCGGACAACATAGAAAATGGTTCAATTTATTTGCCGTATACAACATACAACAATATCCTGGGATAACAAAAAGAATATTTTTATCCCGTAATTATGTTCCTTTGGGAAAGGTTTTCTGCTTTCATTGCGCCCACGCGGAACCACTGGCACCAACTAGTATCCTAAAGGCCAAAGTTTGCATATGCGTGTGTGTTTGTTACTTATATTATTCTGGCTGAAAGGATTTCGTTAAAACTTGGCACACGGGTAGACCATGTCCTGAAATAGCACATAGGATACTTTTTATCCCGGGGTTCTTTTGAGACAATTTCCTACTTCCATACTGATAAATCCGCTGGAAGCTGCTAGTAGCTATGGATGAATGTAAATTTTTCAGTTATGGTAGCGTTTCTTGTCCTCGGTTTTCGCGAAAATTGGATACTAGATTTTCACGAAAACCGAAGAAAAAGTTTAACCACCAAATCGAAAATAAATAATAGTCTTTGTTCATATTACCTGTATTATACCTTACTAGACTTTTTTATCCCTAGAAGAAACACCTAGTAATATACCTTGATACAATAACGGGCAAAATTACTGGCAGAAGTGAACTCTGTATATGTGTGAAATCATAATAATTATGATTTCAAAACACTAGCCTTTGAGAGCTCTTTAAAAACCGGCCAGAACCACACGATAAAGTTTGTTAATTTCCCTTTTTCCAACTTTGTTTCAACGCGCTCAAAGCTAACGTTCTTTTTTTCACAACGTTTGCTCTGCCGACCTCAACAACTAGATTCACGTACATTAGGTATATGAAGACTAACTGACAGAGAACTGTATTTCCTGTACTTTTATGTACTGACGGCACGGTTGGCGCAGTGGTTGAGCGTTTGACTGCTGCTCATCGGGCATGCTGTATATCGGGTTCCAGCCCCGCATTAGACCAATAAGTTATATTGCCTACAGAAGGTGTTCCGGCTCTGGGCGTTATGTGTATGTAATTTTAGAATGTTTACATATTAATGAACACACGCATGGTACGCGAGTTATTCGTAGTGTGAGGCAACATTTTTAACAATAGAAAAAAAAGAAAATTTGTGCTTTCTCGCATCCCAGTACTTTCGTCTGTGCTTCGATATGTCTATCAGTCAGTTTCTCTCTTTTATAGGCATAGATAAGAAACTTAATTACAATAGAAAACTATTACTGCACTGTACCTATACCTACTTGATCTAAACTTAATTCATCATTTACTCGTAATAGCCTGCTCTTTTTTGAGGAGGATAATCACGTAAAAACTTTTCTCAAAATCACGCAAAAAATTTTTACTGAGTAATACTCAAATGCACTCCTTTATTTGCTTTTTGCTTTTACAGGGTCGCGGAGAATCTTTTAAACATTTCTTTAGCCTTGGTAGGCATCAATCAAAACTTTAATAAAATATGTCTTACACTTAAAATGTCAATAAATGTGATATAGATGTTTAGGGGCAGCTTCCTGGTTTTCAATGCCATAACTCAAAAAACATGAAAATTCTTTTGGATGTAGAAGGTATTTAAAAAAAAGGTTAATGTTTATTCTTCTTTCATAAATTTCCATTCAACACATCTCAACAATCACCTCCTTTGAAGCCAAATCATACTCTAAACAATCCATAAATCCTTACTCTTATTAAAACATTTCTTTTATAGCCAAACAATAGCTGTGGGATCAAAGGAATCCTAAAAATAAAGCAAAAAAACTATTTCTTTGGCTACAAACAATAATAAAACTGGATTTCGACGTCGACACAAAGTGCCTATGTACTCATAATACGTGGGTAAAGGCGAAGTGAACGACATGAAATTCGTGCTTCGACCTTTAATCTGTACCTCGGTCACAGGGCTTCTACGGAAAGCTTGAAGTGAATGCTAATCCTGACTCTCAGCGACAAATGAATAGTTGCAGTAGGTACGAGTGACTTGAACTAGGAGTAGTTAAGCGGGAATTTCATTAGTCCGACGTGAGCCACGTGTGTCTCGCGTTGCAACCTTTGATTTTAAGGAGAAATGGGAAGGACACATTGTACCTTATACTCTATTTTACACATATATACTTTGTGTGTAAAATAGAGTATAAGGTACAATGGGGTTGACGTATCCTGTTATTATTCGTATTATATATGGATAAAAACCCCTATTAAATATAAAAAAGGAGAGATAGACGACTAAACGGAACATCATGTCTAAACGGCATGTTGGTATGTTTTGAAAAAAAAAATATTTCTTAAACTAGACTATTTTCCTAATAGTAGTGATATACCTACTCATACTATATTTTCTTTTTTTTTTATTCATCATCATCAGCCTTTTAATGTTCCCACTGCAGGGACACAGGCCTCCTCTCTCTAGGAGAAGGAATGGGCCATAATCCACCACGCGCGCCCATTGCGGATTGGTGGATGTCACATGTCTTCGAATTTTTGGTTCTAGGACATGCCGGTTTCCTCACGATGTTTTCCTTCACCGTTTTGAGAGCAGTGGTGATGAAATAAATTACACAAAGTAATGCGCCTGGCTGGGTTTGAACCCGCGACCTACGACTCGTAAGTCGGGGCCGCTACCACTCGGCCACCACTGCTCCTTGGCATAAATTATTCTTAAAGTTCAGGCAAAAACCATTGCGAGATTTTTATCAAAACTTTACAAACTCAAAAATAATTTAATTATCAATCTTTTGTTATACGTCTTTTATTCGTTTTGTGCCTAGTATATATAGGACTTATATACTATACTCGATCTTGATGCGCTTAGAACGCCGCTAGCACCTATTTTGTTCGCTCAAGATCGTTAGGTTAGGTTAGCAAAAAATACATGGAACAGACAATAAATTTGAAGTTTTTTTTTAATGGTATTGATTCGCTTTAGAGTACTTAGGGAAAAAAATATTGGATTCGAGTAGAAGAATCTATCGAATATCATATTTTTGTCATAGATTTAGAAGCAGATCAAGCGCGCTGCTTCTTGTAGTTCTACATATTAAAAGTGCAAGGGGAAGAAATTCATAACATAATATAATATGGTGCATCATTCAACAGCATCCTGTTACCAAGACTCCACTGCTATATTGACGGATGTCTGTCTATCACAGTAGTTCCCAAACTTATTTTTCTCGTGGACCACTTTTAAAATTTTACTGGTTTCGGTGGACCCCCTGCTGCACATTTCTACCACATTCTTAAAGTCGCCAAAAAAAAAATTTTGTGTCACTTCTGAGTTCTGTCCCTATACAGGGTATATCTGTGAACATTTACATCCCTACGCCTACTAATATCAAATACGCAAGTTCGGACAAGTAACAGTCACTTGCCTTATTAAAATATTATTTGCTTAGTTAGGTACTTATAACAATGTAGGTAGGCCCTTATAAAAACTATGCTTACATTTTTGCTCTTTACTATCAAAAGCAGGTAAATTTTCGTGGACCCACATTAACGTCTTATGGACCCCCATTTTTTGTTCACGCCTACGTAGACCCCCAGCAAGTCCCCCGTGGACCCCTGGGGGTCCACCTGGACCACTTTGGGAATCACTGGTCTATCATGAACTGTTTTTAGAACTTGAATAAAAGGCAGTGGTCTGTAAAACTGACAAATGTATATAATATACAGAGATATCGTACAAATATAGTAATTATATAGGGTGAGAGTCTTCGGTTGTTCTCGCTCGTGAGGCTAAGATCTCATGAAGCGGGTATTACCCGCGCCCGCCGTGGTACAGGAAACTGGCATTTTATTGCCAAACTCACAACACAACAGATTTACACGGCAAACCCACTTCGTGAGTGAGTGAGTTCTCTCCCTAAAGTATAGTTAGCCCACAGTTTCACTTGTAGCCACGCGCTCTCACCCGCTCATGAGCCTGAAGAGTAGTTGACAGAACCCGAGCAATTATCATATTAAGATAACTGAACTAAATCTTATTTTAAGGACGGAATTCGTCATTAGTTGATTTTTAATAAAAATCAAAAGTTTTTTTTTTATAATAAAAATATCGTCGCTATGCACAGTGCCACCAGTTTATTTTTTCTTTTACCTAAAAGTACCGCAATTTTTAGGTTTCTAAAGCCTAGGAGTAAGGGTTTTCTATAATCCAAAGACGTATGTTTTATATATTATTTAATACAATGTTTTACACCGCAGGGACAGACAAACAGTTGTGCCAGCGATTTGCTCGCCGGAGAAAGGTTCTGTCGATGAAAATTTAAAAAGTGAATTTTTCTGTGGTCGAATCGTTCGCCGTTTAAACGTTCTATCGGTGAAATAATGAAAAGCGAATCATTCTGTCGGTGAACCGATAAACGGCGAAAAAAATGTTGGAGAAATTTTGCAGAATCTCCAAAAACACGAATTACGTCAATATTTAGTGTTTACTTAAAGAATATCACTGTTAACCCTAAAACTGCAAATCGCTTAGAATCTTTTAAAACTAAGCTCATTAATAATTTACCAGTTTTGTCAACATTGGATGATGTGAATCCACAATATGAAGATTTTTTTAACATGTATTGTAAGCAGTTTAATTCCACTTTTATACCCAAAACTATATCGGTTAATAGTAATGTATCATTCAGTGAATGGGCTACCATTGGTATTCATAAAAGTAGAACGCGACTTTATGAATTGTATGATGAAAGAGTTCTTGTAAACACTGCGGAGTTTAGTTTATATGTTAGAAAGTATTCAAAATTATTCAAAAAAGTATGCTCTGTTGCAAAGTCGCGATATTTGAGTTCCAAAATTAAGAATAGTAATAATAAAATTAAAACAACTTGGAACATTATAAATAGTGAGACTGGAAGGTCCACAAAACCGTGTAGTGACTATAGCCTTATCATTGATGATAATGTAATCAAATCGGATTCACAGGTTGCCGCAGCTTTTGAAAAGTTCTTTTCAGAGATCCCCATATTAACTACAAAATCTCTGAACTCATCCCCTACTGCTGCAGAGTCTCTGCTTAAAGAAAATGTTAAAGCGTGCGATGTCGATTTTAAATTCGAACATGTGACATATGTAGATATAATTAAAACCTTTAATACTTTGAATGTAAAAAAAACTACAGATTTATGGGGAAATTCTGTAGATGTTGTGAAGTCCATTATAAACGTTGTAGCTCCTAGTTTAGCTTTTATTTTTAATAATAGTATCGATTGTGGTGAGTTTCCTGACTTGATGAAGTATAGTAAAATAACACCATTATTTAAAACTGGTAGCACATCTGACCCCACCAATTATAGACCCATTTCAGTGTTACCTACCTTTAGTAAAATCTTTGAGAAACTTATTTTACAGCAATTACAAAATTTTTTTTTATAGACATAAGCTATTACACACTAAACAGTTTGGTTTTACAAGGGGTCGTTCAACAACCGATGCCGGTGTTGAACTTTTAGGACATATATATGATGCATGGGAAGACAAATGCGATGTACTGGGCATTTTTTGCGATTTGTCCAAGGCCTTCGATTGTGTTCTCCATGAAACATTAATCAGGAAACTACATCATTACGGAATCCGGAACTCCTCCCTGGATCTTCTTACTTCTTATTTGAGTGATAGGATTCAGAGAGTTGAAGTAAACGGAAAAAGATCACCCGGGTCTGTAGTGTCAATGGGTGTGCCACAGGGCTCGATTCTTGGCCCCTTTTTATTTCTTATTTATATAAATGACTTGCCATACCTAAGAAAGGATAACCATGATATAGTTTTATTTGCAGATGACACTTCGCTTTTATTTAAGCTTAAACGTCAGCAGAATGTCACTGACGATATAAATTTGGCCCTTTCCAAAATAGTACACTGGTTTAATGTTAATAACCTGCACCTTAATGAAAAAAAAACTAAATTTGTTAAGTTTACAATGCCTAATGTTAGGCAAGTGGATACTAGTGTGCTAATAAAAGGTAAAGAATTGAGTCCTGAAGATACTACAGTGTTCTTGGGCATAACCCTGGATGCTAAACTTCAGTGGGGCCCACACATAGATAAGTTGTCAAAAAAACTTAGCTCTGCAGCATATGCCGTTAGACAAATTCGAAAGCTAACTGATTTAGAGACAGCCCGTTTAGTTTATTTTAGTTACTTTCATAGTGTAATGTCGTACGGTATTTTATTGTGGGGAAATGCTACCGATATACAGACGATTTTTGTTCTGCAGAAAAGGGCTATTCGTTCCATTTATAAACTAAGTCCCAGATTCTCCCTCAGAGAGAAGTTTAAAAATATTAATATTTTAACTGTGGCATCTCAGTACATCTATGAAAACATTTTGTATGTTCATAAAAATAAAAATTTGTTTAAAAAATACAGTGATATTTACAACGTAAATACTAGGAATAAACACAAATTAGTGGTTCCGGTAACAAGGCTCAAAAAAATAGGAGGCACATTTAGATGCCAATGTATACGCTTTTATAATAAGCTTCCCAGTCCTATTCAAGAACTTAGCCTTAATAAATTTAAATCATTTGTAAAACATAAACTTTGTCAGAAGGCTTTTTATACTGTAAAAGAGTATCTTGAGGACAAAACAGCTTGGGATTGACCTGCTCCAGTAATCACTGTAATTGATGTAATTTCATTTCTTATTTTCTGATTATTTTTTTTTTGGTATCATTATTATATATATATTTTTTTTATTATTATTATTTTTAACTGACGATTATTTTTATTTTACAATTATGACATATTTCTCTTTTTTTTTTTGCAACTATTAAATTTAACATTTAAATTTGAAATTGACAATTGTATCGTTTTTTTTTTAAATTTGCAATATTAATGGGTAAAATTACATTTTTGTAAATTTTTATTATTGTGAATGTGGGGACTATGTGGATTACTTTTCGTTTTTCCTTAATTTTAACTTTTAATTAACTTATAATGTCTGGCAGTTATGAGTACTTTTTGCGGCCTACCCAAATGTCCTTTCTTTGGTATTGTTCGTCAAATCGTTGAGCTCCTTGGTGGTCCTGAGTTGAGCTACACGAGAACTGACAAATGCTTGCACTGAATGGACAGGTCCACTCAGAACTGTGTGGTTCTTTCTTCAAAAGACCATCTCAGACTCCAATCTGCATGGTTCTCATATGATTTGACCATTACATGTTTGTGTATGGACTTTAAAACAGACTTTGACCCCTGAGTTTGTTTCGGTGTTTCTTCTCAGGGTAGTCAGCTAGGAAACACCGGCCTCATCTAGTATAAAAAAAACGAAAAAAAAAAAAAAATTGACGTGTAAAAGAGTTTGTAAAAACCTATTTACAAAATAAAATCATTTATCATTTATCTTACCTCACCATTTGCAGCAAGTTTCAAAGATTTCCCCTCTAGGAATCAATCAAGATTTTGAATACAAATTATGGATTTGGCCACACTTTTGATTGTATTTTTGATAAGGTTAAGAAAAAGAACACCATGCACATAAAAATACTATTGGAACTATCAGAGGTGTTGAAATCACCGAATGCAATGCATTTTAGATCCTAAAACTACATACCCTAAGACTTCTGCCTTCTTTAACATCGTGCCTTCAAAATTGCTCTCAAAATAGCGGCACGGGCTAAATTAGTGTAACTACACTAATTTGGCGCGTGCCGTCAGCTAGCACATGTTCGTATGTCACGTTGCTGCTTTACGACTCTGTAAGCCAATAAAGAGCTGTCATATCCTTTTTGGGAAATCGCCTTTCAACTGCTTATCAGAACTATACTTACAGTTGCCTCTCGTTACAAAATTAATCTTTTGAATACCGTAATTACAGACACAAATACAATAGGTGTGCGAAGTCCCGGCGCGTTCGCTTGGGGCTTAAGACTTTAAGACGATACCTTGTTGCGAAAATGTAAAATGGTTGAAAGTGATAGAACTATGCGATAGCAACGTAAATAGATAGAGAGAGGAAACATGCAACCTGCTCGAAAAAAACTAACGTAAGCGCCATACTAAATAAAAATGTATTAAAAATTCAATTTCATGTTTCTTTAAAAACTGATTTCTGATTAATGTTTAATAAGATATTATCTACATTTTTCATTATTTTAATGTGACAGAAAGTACATGACTACGGCATAAAATTCATAAAATGTTATTTTTAGAGGTAAGTTCGGATTTTTTTTCTATCGAGGAAAGTTACTTGTTTTATGTTTTTGTCCTCGGATTAATGGAGGTAATATAGTCAACAAACACATATAAAAAAAAATTATTCAAACAAGTATTCTTAAATTAAAATTAACGTAAAAAAATTGTTTAATTACGAGGACTCATCTTAAAGAAGAAATTCAATGACTTAAATAGGTCTTTAAAAATAATTTTAAAAGGAAGTTGAAAACCGATTTTGCTGGCATAAAATGTGGACATTTCAAAAGATATAATCCTCAAGTGCCTATCAAAAACAATTTATTATTTTTAGAAGATACTTGCTAAGGAAACTTGCTATCTAAAGCAATTAGACAATTTTGGATATAAACTTCAAAAAGAACATTAAGAAGTAAAATGTGCGAGTTAGTGATTTTAGTTTAAAACTATTGTTCCATAATTGTCTTGGATAGTGACAAAGTTTTATAGCATCGTCTAAGATATAATAGGTACTACTGTAAGCCTACTCAGCATGATTTGTTTTTGTAAAATAAATCAGGATGATTACCGATCAGGATAAAATTATGTGTGTAATGACGAAATGATTACACACATAATAATCGCCGGGCCTTGGTTGAGACCATGGTCCACAGCGAGGAGGAGTGGCAGGCGGTCACCTTTTACGAAGCAGTAATGCTAGCAAAAGAGAAGGCCGACCGCATAAGGCAACAGCGCTCACGCCGGTTAGGTTGTTTAGTCAGTAAGAGTTTGACACAGTTTCCCGCTCCGATCAAGGGCGGGATTCATCATTGGATGATTTTTACCTACCAGAGAAGGACTAAAGTTTATTATTATTATATTATTATTATTATTACATAGGTTTGTACAATTTCAATGACCTTGAAATTGTATAATTTAATTGAAATTCTAAGTGTGTGCAATCGGTATACTAAATTCATTCGGCCAAACATTTTGGTTACAACTTTTTTAATCCTGGTACAAACCAGAAAAAAATCTATTTTAAGTGCTTTTCTAAAAACCACACAATAATAACATCTACGGGCAAGGGATTACGTTATAAGTATGAGTTTATCTAACCCAAATAAAAATACGATTAAACTAAAAACATGAATCAAATCAGTAAATAAAACAAATAAATCATAAAACAAATGTGAGCTCCATTCCAACATCGCGTCTAATTGAGACAGCTTAATCCTTCAGGGATCATAAACATGTTGTTTTGCTTGTACACGCCAACGATATGAGGTTTTGTTCCGCCGGCACCTACTAAATTATACACGGAGCGAACGTTAATTCCGCATTTGCTCGTTTTTACTTCAATGTGGCTCATATATATGAGTACAACGCCTGATAAAAACGGATTACTTATACAAAGGGCTCAGTCAGGGATGGAGAACATTTCCCGTGGGTCGCATACTCCTTTGCATTTAATTATTAGATTATATTATTTGCTTGATTCAGATACACCCTTTTTTGTTAAAAGAATAAGTACATAGAATTGTGTTAGAAATTTCCACCACAGCAAAAACTTTTTTTTACCTACCATAAAACAAAACTGTACAGATTAAAATAAACTAAAAATTATGTCAAAGTCAAACTCAACGCATTTATTGGTTACAGGAGATGGTAACATTAGTATAACATTATGGTAACATTATTAGCACAATGACACATTTCGCCATTATCTGGCATACAAATATTAAAATATGATAAGTAAGCAAATCTCAACACAGTGAAAATTATCACAGAATTTCCTTGTACGAAAAATATTTGAAAACCTTCTGAACTTAGGACAATTCAATATTATTTCTTTAGACAATTATTGTCACTTACAAACCCAAAATAAGACGTATGTAATAGACATTATCAAGTTCGATCTAAAAGTAATATATATGTCGCAGGTTTTTTCACAAAATTAGGTTTATGATGAAAAACCTAGGTTTTTGATGAAAAACAGGAAGATGATACAAATGATGATAGATTGTTTTATTTCACTTAACTTGATTTTGTCATAAAATAAAGCAATTTTGCCCTGTCTTCATCATAAACCTAAACTAGTTCAGGTTTTTGACCTGGACTGTAACAGGTTTATGATGAAATTGAGTTTAAAATTTGTCATCTTCCGGTTTTTTTATCAAAAACCTAATTTTGTGAAAAACCTGCGAAATATATATATTGAACAAATGTTTCGCGATTATTGATATGAAATAAATTCTTGTTGAATGTCTTCTTCTTCCATCAAAGCAAAAGCGACATCTTCTGAGCTCACCCGCTTCATTATAGACCACATCCATCGCTTGATGTATCTCACAGCTTATATATAAAATATATAATGAAACTCTGTCGATTGTGATGCTGCTACGTTTCGAATTATAGCACGACGTTTCTACTGCATCGACAGAGTTTATGTTCTTTGTGTATGTCGCCGTATGATAAATAGAGTTCCGTTTTATATTTGTTCATGATTACCAATCTATCGAAGTGAAGCTGAGAACTGGTTGATTTTATAATCTACCGAAAAATAATGCGTTACATTGTAAGCAGTGAATTCCGATTTACGATCATGCGACAGTCTATAAATTCGCTAGATAGATTATAATATAATAGTATTTATAATTTTACGGCGACATATATAAATTTCACAGACACGTGACATCCACCAACCCGCATTAGCCTTGCGTGGTGGATTACGGCCCATACCGTCTCCTTGAGAGCCTGAGTCTCAGCAATGGGAACATTATAAGGAACAACATGCAATGCAATGCAGGTGTATAACAAGCGTATAATAATGAATACGCGTTTATGAAGCCACGCTTCCGTAAACAGTACGCTTTACCTTACGATTTTTGTGATAGGAATAAAATAAACAGAATAATTTTATTCCTACCACACTCTGTTACTTACTGTTATAGTTACTGTTAACTCAAACATTGCGTCTGTTATAATTAATTCACGCTGCACCACTTAACTGAACAAATACGAGTGCGTTTGCTGAATTTGACCCGTATGAAATATTCCTGCTATGTTCGAATTATAATCATGGGTATACTGGAAAATACTTATTAAATAAAATAAATAACATTTATCTTCAGTGAATTTACTAGGTTAATTATATAATCACAGTTTTTATAAACATTGACTGGCCTGTCAGTCTGTCTGTGTGATGAGCACGATCATTTGTTCTGTGCCTGGGTGTAATTTATGTATAACTAGCGACTCATCCCAGCTTCGTACGGGTACTTAGATTAAAGATATTATGCATGTATTATACACATAAATCCTTGAATCACTCTATCTGTTAAAAAAACCGCATCAAAATCCGTTGCGTACTTATAAAGATATAAGCATACCTAGGGACGCGCAACTTTGTTTAATACTATGTAACGATATGTATGTATTTAGAAATATATAATTGTGTTTATCTGTTGTCTAGTACTCATAACACAAGCTCTGCTTAGCCTGAGACTAGTCAGCGTTGAGTGATTATTGTCAAATATTATATATGGTATTATATATTGTAGCTATTTAACTACCGCCTATGACTCTTTCACCTTGGAATAGACGAACAGTTTTGGAATAAATTAGACACACGAGTGTTTTGAGTGATCCTGGGAATATGTTCTGTTGGGAATATAATCTACTTTCCAGTAAGCGAAGCCACTGGCAACAATTATTCAAAACCTTTGAATCTGATTCTACGGAACAGATTTTCATTAAACTTTACAAACTTAAATAAAACATCACGTGAGACTGGGTTGAGTGATCCCGCGGGCCCATTCTGATCGGGCCCAATTGTCCAAAGACTGTTGTCAATCTCTATAATAACAATTTATAACAAAAAAAAAAGTAGACTGCACTTGATATAATCCGTTTCCTTCTGCGAAGCAATGATGGTAGCCACGTAGATGTGGCCACCGCAGGCGCGGGCTTGCGGACGGCTAGCAATGGGTAGCTCTCTGTCCGCCCATCCGGTAACCGTCCGGACCGAGCCCAAGTCGTCGCATACTGTTCTCGAGCACCTCAAGGAGTTGACAGCAACCGGCCCAGCAGGGTCGAAGCTTTCTGGGGCCAAGGGTTGATGCGAAAGTGGAACACCGAAGCCCTGCAACTAAGGCAAGAAGGAACGGTGGGTCGATTATTTAGTAAAAGTCAGATACTGTCCCCCGCTCCGCCCAAGGGATTCGTCATTTAATAATAAAAACACTCACCATAAAAAAAAACTTGATATAATTACACCGTAAGGCTTTTCAAAATGTAACCATCGCATACATGATAATAATAATAAATGTTTTTACTAAGTACAAATACAACAATGTACAATTATTAGTCGTACATAGATGGAAAAGGCGTGACTATATCCCGCTCTCTATGCGAAAACGCCCGTGTAATCGGGCAATTACTGGCTGATAATAAATAGACCGAAAACGTAATGGATCGCATATGCCACAGTCAGCTGTTAGTCGATAGCATTAATTAGGAACAGATATTTAGAGCAGGCTAGACCGTTTCATTATTAACAGATGAAACCAATATACAACCAATGTTTGGTTCTGTCACATTTCAATTTGAATCTTAACTTTCAAAGAACGGCATGATAAAGCTGACAATTCAATTTGCAAATGTATATATTTATATCACTGTTACTACCAATACATAGTATAAAACTATTAATCTACACTAATATAATAAAGAGGTAAAGTTTGTTTTTTTGTTTCTTTGTTTTTTTGTTTGTAGGAGGTAATCTCTGGAACTACTGGTCCGATTGGAAAATTTTTAGCAACAATAGAAAGCTGCTTTACTCCTGAGTGACATAGGCTATATTTTATGTACGCCGGCGAAGCCGCTGACAAAAGCTAGTAACATAATATAAAAATAGTATCGCTTCCCGTTGTCCGTCCCTATGTATGCTTAGATGTTTAAAACTACGCAGCGGATTTTCCAGCGGTTTTTTTTTAATAGATATAGTGATTCAAGAGAAAGCTTTATATGTATAATAAATGCATAATATGTTCAATATCACTATAGTATCCATTATAACCATGCAAAGCTGGGGAGGGTCGTTAGTGTATAGTCATTGATTATTATCACGAAATCTCAGACACTATAACACCTACAAACTTAAAATTTGGCAGGTAAGGTTCCTTATAACGTTTAGATATCCGCTAAGAACGGATTTTACTAAAGTCCACCCCTAATCTACACTAATATAATAAAGAGGTAAAGTTTGTTTTTTTGTCTGTAGGGGGTAATCTCTGGAACTACTGGTCCGATTTGAAAAATTTAAGCAACAATAGAAAGCTGCTTTACTCCTGAGTGACATAGGCTATATTTTATGTACGCGGGCGAAGCTGCGGGCAAAAGCTAGTGGACTATATAACCGACTTTGCTGCCAGACTAGTACTGCTGATGTCTCAGAATTTACCTATAATTATTTGATTATCTTTTTAGTCTTTTCCTAGGTAGCTTGGGGTTGATTTCTAATCTAATAGGATGCGGGAGAAAATACATGTTTTACAAGGTGCCAATTTTTTTTATCATATCGGCGTACTTTTTCATTTATATATATTATATATATATTTGTATATTTTTCAGGTTTATTGTAATCGTTAAGATATTAACCAGACCTCCATTTACCGGACGGGACCACATACTACATACTCCTTGGATAGACTGATGTTCAGACTTTCTGGCATCTTACTACCTATAAGGACTATCAAATATCTACAAATGACAACCGGGACCAACGGTTGGGACCTTTATCTACTTTGTTACAGAAAGAAGTCAACGGAAACCGTTCCAATCTACAAATTATTATCCAACAAGTCCTGTACGCCCGATTGGATTTCTTGTGAGGAAAAATGAGAAACTTTCATCTACTCTTTTATTAAATAAAGTCCCTCCTTAATAATAAAAATGATGTCGCAGCATGTCCCCAGTATAAAGTAATTTTGAACCTATCCCAAATTGAAGAGAATTCAATATCTTATTATATAGAAACATGAGTCCAATCAATTGAATATAAAGTTAAACTTACCTTTTTCAAAAGCCCAATATTTAGTGGTAAGAATGGAATGATAGCATCCCAATAAAAAACGTTTTTCTATTTTTTCTATCATCGGAAAACCTGATGCAAGACGACGAGTATCCATCCTTACGTTGTTGAAATCTCTACGGTTCAGACTAAGCGTTTCGCTTCGTCGTTTATTCCGCGTACTTCGAAAACCTGGAACAATTTCCGATTATATGTGGTGATTTTCAAGGGAAGGGCTATTAGATGATTTTTACCAAACAAAAAACTCTTTTGTAAAAATTTAAATATAACATATTTTAAACCGATTTAGGCTCTACGTTACGAATGAATAATTGTGGAATTTTCTTGAGACGTTTTAAAGGCTTTTTAAAAGATTAAATTCCTAAAGTGAATGAAAAATCTTTGAAAACGTTAAGGAATTTATAAGTTAATCGCTTCACAGTCCTCCGAGAGGACGGTTAATCCATGTCTGACGAATTACCCGTCCTCTTTAGTTTTTTCTGATGAAGCTGTTCAACCCGATGTCAGTTTCTTTTATCTCGGCGTGAGAACGTACATCCGCTTTGTGTCCGGATCTTTCTCGCCTTGTTGTTATGGTTTCCGCCCTGGATAAAGAGAAATGTGGCATAGCCCTCTTCATGATATTGTATATACTATTACATAATACAAGAATCCAAATAAACTATTGACTTATATCCTAGTGATAGACAAGCACGTTGATAGAAACTATTGGTCAAAATACTGAGAAGTTAATACAAAAGTCCGCTGCCGCGCTTCACTGGCATTAGTTGTCTCACCAAACATTCAAACCTTACACCTTACCGCTCCCCGCTTGGGAAGAGCAACGCCGTGCCCTCGTGGGGGTGATCGGCGGCGGCGACCTCACGCGCCGGGCCTTGTTTCAGGCCATGGTCCGCAGCGAGGAGGAGTGGCAGGCGGTCGCCTCCTTCTGCGAGGCAGTAATGCTCGTAAAGGAGGAGGCTGACCACATAAGGCAAAGGCAACGGCGCACTCGCCGTAGCCGTCGCCGCCGCGATCCTGCTGATATCCGGCCACCGTAGACACTGACTCGCGGACGGTGAGCAATGGGTAGCTCGCCGTCCGGTCGTCTGGTAGTAGTCCAGACCGAGCCCAAGTCGTCGACGGCGCGCTCCGTTCCCGCGCGCCTCAAGGTGTTGTCAGCACACCGTAGGGGCCCTACAGGGTCGAAGCCTCCCGGAGCTGAGGGTTGATGCGAAAGCGTTACACCGGGGCTCTGGGAATAAGGCAAGAAAGGCACGGGGTAGGTTCTTTAGTCAGTAAGAGTCTGACACTGTTTTCGCTCCGCCCAAGAGTGGGATTCGTCATTCGATGATTTTTACCTACCATAAAAAAAAAAACTCCTTACCGCTTTCACACTGAGTGAACGTCTAAACTACACTTATGCCATCAATGTACGACTTACAGATCACTTAAGTAAAGTGAGTGTACGGTACGCATGATCCAGTGCGTAGTACACATACATATCCATGATTCCGACCATAATTTGAAAACTATTTTGATTTTTTAGGTAACTAATAATGTAATGTCAGTTTGTATCGATTAATCATCAAACACTTCACAGTTATCAACTACCTAACACACAATTTTATTATATTTGCAAACAAACGTGTTTACAAATCGCTGATAAACATCGTAACTTATTGTATGTCATCCATTCTATACTCGTATAATCTGCTATCATTGTGATTTTGGATTTAGTTTTGATAGTAAAACGAAATCTGTTTTGGTCTTATCAGCAACTGTCAATGTAATACTAGCTCTTCAAATACTTCACCCTTATCAGTTACACCAATCATAACAATATTATCCCTTATAGGACAGATATCAAGCAATCGGTACTGATATACATCATAAGCTATAACTCATAATATTGATATATCTACTTTTGTTGTCAATTCTACAATCGCTCTGCTAATATTGTGGCTTAAGATTAAATTTTGTATAATAAAGAAAATCTATTTTGGTCTTGAGAGCGACGATCTAATCTAATCTAGGACTATCAAACACTTCACTGTTATCAAGTACAATTTTATTGTTACATGATATTTATCATTACACCCTGATAAAATGAACCATGTCTATCATATTATTATCCATTAACATTCTATAGTCAGTCAGTGATGCTAGCGCTTGTTCTATGATCAATGCAATCAGAGCTCAATTTGATAAATACGATGTGATAGTTTGAGTAAGTGAATAGTGCTATGTTTTGTGTTGAATTGTGAAATGGAAACGATTATTATATTCATGATCTTCTTATCAGTCCTACTGCTGGGCGAAGGCCTTCCTTTTCCTTTTCCACACACGTCTTTCCTCGACCATCGAAAGTTAGTAATTCCTCTGGTAATTATTCAGCACATCTCTCCACCTTCGCCCTGGTCTACCGCAATGTCGTCTTGCGTTTAATGGGACCCAATAAGTAGCTCTTTTAGGACATTGCTCATCTGACGTGCGACAGATATGTCCGGCCAAATCCCACTCACAGAGGGAAAAGAAGGCCTTCGCCAAGCAATGAAAATTAATTGGCTAACTAACTTCGATAAGTTAGTTTGTTATTTTACCTTCACAAGTAACATTATACTACCTCCTCAAAGTTAGAAATACTAGTCACACACTATATTTCATCAAACTGTGACTAAATACATTGTTTCTTCTGAAATTTCCAGTGTTTTGTACGAAAATTGAGCTTGTTTTTGAACATCAAATGGAAAATACAATTTTCAGACAAAGTAAAAACAGGTTCGTTTGTGGGAATTTTGGTAGCTCAGAGAGAAATAGGTGTGTCAAAACGACCCACGAGTTACCCTTTATAGCCAATCGTTGTAATTTCTGTGAAATAGAAATAGTTACTATTCTAGTCATCTATGTATCTATCATCCAGTAACAGTTATTTTGATTAAATATTGGTCATATTAGTAGAATTTTGTCGTACTGATTAATTTGATCTCAAATATCTCCTCTTTGGATAGGGATTCCAATTCCAAAACAGCTATTTATTAATGATTTTTCAAAAATCGTAATCCATATGTTTTTTCCATCGTCACCTGTTTACAAAATGGAAAACTTAAAATATTGGGATATTTACGAATACGAGTTTCACCGTGGCACCAATGCTTCAGAAATGGTTCGAAGCAACCGAGGCTGGTCAATCGCCGTAGGCTACTGCTGCTCCAGGACAACGCTAGACCTCACACTGCATAAAAGACAGTTACCAAATTAGAAGAGCTTCAATTGGAATGTCTAAGACATCCACCATACTCACCGGACCTTGCTCCAACTGATTACCGTTGTTTTCGAAACTTCTTGCAAAGGAAAAAATTGAACTCCGATGCGGCAGTCTTAAAGCACCTTCAAAATGTTTATTGATTCCCGTCCGAATGGTTTTTTTAAGTAAAGGTATCAATGAACTACCTATGAGTTGGCAAAAGTGCATAAATAGCAATGGTACATACTTTGATTACTCCCTTACAAAACGCCAATTTCATATGTAAATATCAGGGAAAGGAACTATTAAAATCTTATTGTATGTTAATTTTGGAATAACATTATAAGCTAAAATAAATATAATACTAAAAAAATTTTGTAACGATTAGCTTTTCAAATACGGTACAAGAAGAGTGGGCGAATGGTGAGAGTCTTTCGAAATCTCTTTTGTGACCTAATAACAGTGACATCAATTTTCATCGTGTGCATCCATCCTTATTATGTTACCTGAGACTTTCCTCTTCCACAAAATTTAAAAAGTTTCAAACTTAATATAGAACGGATTTGAAAATTTCTTTCTGTTTGATATTTTGGATAGTTAAAGTTATTTTTTAAAAAAATATTTCTGTTAAAGAGAATTGAGTTTGTTAGAACCCTGTAGCTAAAGATTTGTAATTGGGTGGCAATATACACAGTGCCTCAAGGCAAAAGTTTATCACCAGTGTGTATTGCCAGTGATGACATATGGCTCCGAAACGTGGTCGCTTACAATGAGCCTCATAAGTAAACTCAAAGTCACTCAAAGGACAAAAGAAAGGGCTATGCTCGGAGTATCCTTGCGTGATCGAATAAAAAATTAAGATATCCGCAAGGTTGCCGACATAGCAAAAAGAATCGCCAAACTAAATTGGGAAGTAGCCAATTAAAAATCTTCAGCCTTAGGGCTGTGTCATAAGTAGGCTCAAATTCACCCAAAGGAAAAGGCTATGCTCGGCGTATGCCTGCGTGATCGAATCAAAAATTAAGATATCCGCAAGAGAACCAAGGTTGCCGACATAGCAAAAAAAATCGCCAAACTAAATTGGGTAGTAGCCAATTAAAAATCTTCAGCTATAGGGCTGTTCATCGTTAGTTCAGCCGTCGTAGAGCGTTGACAACACAATATTTATGATACAGTTTGACATGACGTCGGGTAACAATAGAGATGTTCACAATGGACCAATTGTAGGCACAAATAGGGAGGGCGAACACAATGTGTTTGAAATCGTCGTCAGTTGATTGTCGATCACTTCCACTCACTACTCCGGGAATCTTTTTTTGTGCTGTTAGTTTTTTTTACTTTTCTTCTTGTGAAAAGGATGTAGGTTTGGTATGTTTATTATACCTTTGTATTGAAAGTGTTGCTAAAGTGTAGTGGTACTGTTCCACTGTCAATTTTGCTTTTTTTTTTAAATTCATATAAACAAATGTTTGATTGTGATAACACCTGACGATAAGTAGTGATGCAATCATTGATGGCAAGGCGCACTAGTTTATTAAGAGCCTATTTACTCTAGCGTTGAAGAAACCTAAATTATAATAGGATGGGAAGACCGCAGCAGGCAATGTTTCCTGACCTTCGATGTACGCGGTGTAAACGACCAAGCGAAATGCTTACCCTGAACCGTAGAGGTTTCAACAACGGTGCGCCATGCGATCATTTTGTTTCTTTTAGCTAATTCCTGGGTCTTGCCTAGGTCTTTGATAGCCATTGGTGACGGAAGACTACTTGGTCGTAAATGTGGGACCCTGGCGTAATAAACGCGAGAGTCTGATTATCCTCTACGTCGGCTGAAAAAAAAAACATCTTTTAACTCAGTTTAAAGTTGTCTGGCCTAGTAGTTAGTAGCCCTGACTGCTATGCCAGAGGTCGTGGGTTCGATTCCCACCCAGGACAAATGTTTGTATGATGAACATGATTATTTGTTCTGTATCTGGGTGTAATTAATCTATAATGCGTATGTATTTAGAAATATATAAGTATATTTATCAGTTTTCTAGTACTCATAACACAAGCTCTGCTTAGCTTGAGACTAGACGACGTTTTGTAATAGTTGTGGAATAAAAAAATAAACTCAACAGATATCTCTCTTAGACTTCTTAGTAAAGTAGCAGTTGATGACCTGTTAGCCGAAAAGTGTCATCGTTATCATAACTTTTACAAAGATTTACTTATTTAAAGTACCTAATATTGGTGCCGAATGATATTTATATTGTATGTTGTCTATTGTTTCAGGCGGCGGAGGAGCCCAATTGGGTGAGACAGAGAACTGTGATGCTGGGGACCTGAACATGTGTGTGGAACTGATCCCGCGCACTCCAGTTGGCCTGCCGAGGAACAAACATGAGCTGGATGCCCACTGCCAGTGAGTATCACTACAATTCAGTTATAGAACTTCTATGTACACTGTCTACCTATAATCAAAAGAGAGGAAACAGTAAGAGTGAGTAAGCTAACACATTCAGTGCGGAACGAGGTCTAATACGCCTCGTATCTAACTTTCTCCTATAATTTCCAGCCATAATTTCAACTTTGCTTTGATTAGGAAAAATATGAATAAAAATATTTAACTCATACATATTTTAACTTTTGAGCTCCAATCGAACGCCGGCGTTCGCACACCAATTGTTCTTTCATTGTGTCTGTAATTACTAGTCATCGCCAAGGCATAGGAAACACATTAAGGTTATCGGCCAAGTTTATTTATTTATAAGTAGACTACCTGACCCGACAGACGTTATCTTATCTTAGCTATATTCCGGTTCGAACTGCCATCAAACGCACAGTAGTCATTGGAATTTTCCGAAATTTTCCAATTTTCTAATCAATTTTCTTTCCATAACAACTTTTTACAAAATCTTACAAATTTCTGAAAAGGATTTATGAAATCAGTAGTTCAAAGTTCTTCTCAACTTATGGTTTGATCAAAAGAAATAAAGCTACCTAAGCATAATTTTACATGAAAGTCGTTTAATTCGCACATATTTTAAATAGTTTTAAACTAAGAACTTACAGTTAGTCAGTTGGGTATCTACTCATAAATATTCAAACAATTTAACGAATTATGTCTTCGAACTTTTGCAATTGAATAAAATTCTTCAAATTGAATTTCCACGTCAATAAAACGTCCAGGTGTAATCTAGTACCTATTACTTTCATCATCCATCAGGTGAGATAGGGTCAAGTGCGAGTCTATCAATAATAAAAAAAAGATTCTCATAAGACCCACATCAAAATTAATAAAAAGGTCTGTATTCACCGAAATCCTTCATACAGTATAAAATGATATGTGAGATTTCCGAGATGGTAAAAGCTTATTTAATATTTCAACCGTAATGTAAACCAAATATATTCCAGTTTTCCATTCGAATAAATTATCGACTAAACGTTAATATACAATTAAAATATTAATGATGATTTAATTATGTTGAGATTGGAATAAATTAACTTCGGGGTAGGCAACGCCGACGTCGACGGAACTGACGGAAACGATAATCATGAAACGACCATCCAATTAATTTTAAACTCTTTCAGATTATCATATAAGACAAAAGAAAAATAAACACATTCTAAAAAAGAAATAAAGTTGTTGAAAAATAGGCGTCACAACTGCGTATATTTTAATACAGTATAGATTTTGAGCAATCATCATCATCAGCCTTTAATGTTCCCACTGCTGGGACACAGGCCTCCTCTTTAGAAGAGGGAATAGGCCATAATCCACCACGCGGGCCCAATGCGAATTGGTGGATGTCACATGTTTTCTAATTTTCGGTTCTAGGACATGCCGGTTTCCTCACGATATTTTCCTTCACCGTTTTGAGAGCAGTGGTGATGAAATAAATTACACAAAGTAATGCGCCTGGCTGGGTTAGAACCCGCGACCTACAACTCGTAAGTCGAGGCCTTTACCACTCGGCCACCACTGCTCTAAATAAAATAATTGTAGATCTACAATTATTTTATTTCCGGCCCCGACTTACGAGTGTATAAAAATCGAATTATAGTTCAAATACCTGTTCCAAAACTGTCAGACCACGCACATCTCTACGCCACGGCAGGCCAATCTCGGTCACGCGAATGTTCGCCCGTCCGACTAATGTCATGTTATATGTCACTAATGGCCAGACGTAAGACCGCGGTTGTATTAATCCGCCCCGAGTGCTCGTTGGCAGGGCTATTACGGATCAACGGACAAGCTATGACGGTTGCCTATGTTTGTACTTAAAGTTGTAAGTTGGTATGTAACTGTCTACTGCGACCTTTTTATGATGTGGACCATGAAAATTCTTGTTGCGTCCAATTTGATGTTAGTTATTGAATTAAATTTTTACAACCTAAAAATCTTGTAATCGATTGTGTTAGAAAAACTAAATAGTGTTTGTTTTTATGGTAGGTAAAAATCATCCAACTTGGGTTAAGCGGGAAACAGTGTCAGTCTCTTACTGACTAAACAACCTACCCCGTTCCCACATACTAGGGCCAGAGCCTTACTTTCAGACACGAACCCTTGGCCCTAGTTAGCTTCAACTCTTTTGCAGGGTCCCTACGAACTAAATAGTGGTCAAAGAAAATTCCATTTGTATCGACATGACGAACACTTCACTTCAACCAATTCAGATCGGATGGATGCGCAGTAACCGAATTTCGGTTCTCAATCAAAAGTGGGAAGCATAATTAAAGCAAATAGTTCACTCATAGGTTCAACTTATTTGCCACGTAGTATAAATTCATTGGGATGCATTAATGTAAATGTAAATGAGACACAAATTGTTCAAAGAAATTAGACGCATTCATTCCCAATATTCATTCAGTCGACGGTTAAATAAGGTTTCTAGACAATTTCCATTGGTAACTACGTAAATCTACATCATTGATCTTTCTACAAACTTCTCAAAAGTTAGGCGCTAGATTCGAGATACATTGTTGACTGAGTTTTCCATCTTCTGGGATGCCAACAATTAAGCCTTTTAGACCTTTAATGTTTTGAGAGTGGTACCGCCGTGATCCCGCAGAACTATTTACTATTACTTGTGGAGTAGTTCAAAATGTAAGGGATTTGAAATACTTTCGAAGTATCCAGAACAGACACCCTAATCTGGATATTTCAAAGTTACTCTTTGCTCGCCGTCCGCAAGTCCACGCCTACGGTGGCCGGAAATCAGGATCGCGGTGACTGGAGGAGGCGACCACCTGCCACTCCTCCTCACTGCAGACCATGGCCTGAACCAAAGCCTGGCACGCCGCCTTGGGAGCTAGGGTGGATCGAATGACACATTTGTCCCACCCATACGCAAAATACACACTTTAGTCGTGAGGTTGCGGACACCACCCCGAAATACAAATACAAACATAAAAACTTTAAATGTATGTAAACTCGTATCTTTTATGTTAACATTAAGGAACAAAGTTACAAAGCTTATTGCAAAGCTGGTAATGATGATAATATAATTAAACTGACGTTAACTTAAACACACATGTGTTATCAAGCTCTAAACAGAAGTTTTCAAACTCCTACGAGCACGTGATACTTAGTTAAAAGTTACAAAACAATATTATTTCGACGACACAACACCCGAATTGTGACTACAAAGTTAGCCAATTACATCTAACCCCTCACATGGCAATAAACGACCAAGTTTCCTTATTTCGTATTTTCTTTTCTGGCTTCTGATGTAGGTATTTGATTGTTGATCTTACTTATTGTTTTCTCATAAATAAATATAATATCAGTCTGTTTTGTTTGTTTGCAGATGACGCAAATTGAATGTTTTTGGGAACAATTTCAATATTTGACTATGTTAAACTGGGATTTTCTGCAAACAAACTAATAAATATTGACATTTCAACATTCTATGAAAAGCAAAGATGTATCGTTAGGTTTTAACGTAACATTTTTTTAAAGAGTGTCATGGTATTTTTACCAATTCTTTTGAAGCGACCCAATCGAACCGTAATCTGAAAGCTAGTTCCCAGAAACAAGTTTTCAGATTACGGTTTGAATTGGTTGTCGTGGTATTTATAAAACTGCTGTCAGTTTCATAAATGCATATTTAAGTTTTTGTGTAACAAAATATCTGTAACTAGCGACCCACCCAGCTTCGCACACCCGTGCGATTAAGAAAATGAAAACCCGTTATGGTGATATTAAATATATTATGCATGTATTATACATATAAACAATCCTGTTGAATTACTCTATCGATTAAAAAAACCGCATTAAAATCCGTTGCGGATTTTGAAAGATCTAAACATACATAGGGACAGACAGAGGAAAGCGACTTTGTTTTATACTATGTAGTGAAGAATTTTTAATTTTACTAATGTAACTTCATCTTCCTAGGGCTTACCAAACGGGCATGATGTGCATGGACGCGTGGATCAAGAGATGCCTGCCCACTGATGGGCAAAAGCTGCTCCAGCAGCAGATTGGTGGTGCCCGGGCTCTGATGCGGTTCTTGTGCACTAATGACACGGCTCTGAGGAGAGGTTAGTTACTTACATTTTCTCATACTAAAGACAAATTGAACAGATTCTCATATTAGAGACAAACCTCAGGAATTCTGGGTTTTGGTATAGAGCAGATGGAAAGAGTGGTAGCAAATACTAAAGAGTGTTCCAACCAAAAATGAACGAACCTTTGTTTTCGCCATGTTCGATTTCGACTTGCTCCAGCTTCGGGTAATTGAGCTGCTTGTCCACGGTGATAGCGAGATGGTGAGGGTCTTTTCTTTATATCTTTGCTCACAAAAACCTATAAAGAAAAAGGGAGTCTGTAATAAGTTAACGGCGGCTCCGCATTAGTGCCGTGAATTCACTCAAGAATTTGACTGGCCTGTCAGCCTATAGTAGTTAGTGACCCTGACTGATATGTCGCAGGTTGTGGGTTCGATTCCCACCCAGAATAAATGTTTGTGTGTTAGTGTGTTCTGTGCCTGGGTGTAATTTATCTATAACTAGCGACCCGCCCCAGCTTTGCGCGGGTGCAATGCTTATATTATGCATATATTATACATATAAACCTTCCTCTTTAAAAAAAGCCGCATCAAAATCCGTAACGTAGTTTTAAAGATTTAAGCATACATAAGGACAGGAAGCGACTTTGTTTTATACTATGTAATGATATGTATATATTTAGAAATATATAAGAATGTTTATCAGTTGTTTAGTACTCATAACACTAGCTTGCTTAGCTTGAGACTAGACAGCGTTTGTGTGATAGTTAAAAAAAAAATTACTCCGTGAATAAACTACACAAGAAGCACCCCGTGAAAACCGTACACATTCACGTTCACGCCTGTTTAAGGAGCTTCACGCCACTAATCTGCAGCCGCCATAACGGTTGACAGGACATAATGAAAGAAAATATTGTGTTGTGCGAACCCCAAATAATATGGGGCAAGGGTAGGAAGATGATATGGGCTTAGTATTGTCATGCAAACGATGAGGTAAAATTATATGCTGAACTTATTTTTTTATATTTTACCTTTATCGTTACGAAACAAAAAACTTTAAAACTACAAGGAATAAACCGGAAAATCTTCAGAAAAAATACCTAAACCAACCCAGCAACAAATATCTCATTACTATGAGCTTAAAGTTTAATAAAAAGATAAAAGTGTAAATCCACAATCAAAAGGGATTACCGATATTGTTGGGAAGACTTTAATTTAATTAAAAAAGTAGGTAGCTCGCATGCAGATGTAATAATGTTAAATGGAAACAAAATAGGGTTGTACAATGCATGTTCATTTGTATCGATATCCTCTGAATGTTTTAACGAAAGTTTACACGCACCACTCGATCTATCATTCAGTATATTGGCGTCAAAAAGTCGCTCGTTGGAAATGGATAAAACATTCCAGTTGCCATTGAATTGAAAATTGATTGATCATTCTTTTTTAAGACCATCAGTCAAATCTATTATTTACAAAATAATATTAATATGCCAAGAAGGAGATGATGGGGCAACTTTGATGTCTTGCTTAGGAATTGACAATGGACGAGGTATAATGCTCATAATGCAAAATGTAATTACATAACGAACTCTAAAATTTAATTAGTCGTAACTACACTTCCGTATCGCAGTAATGTATCTGTAATAAATACGTGCGGCACCTCAGTTGTATATTTACAAATAAACGTTTCTCATGGTTTGGTGTTAATCCTGTACAACCTACAACTGCTGGAGGAACGTCAATGGAATACTCCGCAATCAAATATTAGAGCTGGGAACAATAGAAAGAATGTAGGAAGGCCTTTGCCCAGCAGTGGAACTAAATACTTATTATTAATTTATAGCGATTCGGGACTGTATCATATAACAAACATTTTTTTTTTCCAAAAATAGTGGAAAATGTTACGACACTTTTCTAATCTAGAAGACTCGATAATTAGATAATTTAACCTTGGCACGAAGAACTTGAATGATTGCTAATTTTGTATGATGTAGTTCGCCCAAAACTATAAAGGCCAGTTCGTACTTTGTACCTTGCATAGGTAATTATCCTATTTCTTCTCTCTCCCTTCCCTACTTTGAAGTTTTCAGGGGAAAAGTTAGGAAAATTTCCTATGGAAATGATTTTGTAATAATATGTATGTGTGCTGTTGACTTATTTATTTAGTTTATTATAAGTATTTTTTGTGTAGGTATACATAGAGATTTTGTAATAATTATGTATGTGTGCTGTTGACTTATTTATTATAATTATTTTTTGTTTATACACGTATTTATCAATTGTGTGTTTTTTTAATTCATATCTCAGTTTGCTGCATGAAAATGCAAATTATGGGTTAGTAGGGTAGTTAGTTGATACGCAAAGATGTGCCCTTTGCGTATCCACTTTCCAGTTTATTATCGTTAACGTTTCATGTGTAATGAAGAATAAGGAAAAGCCTTAGAGATTCTTTAATCGTTTCTAACCTTTGCGCAGAATTCTTGAAGGAGCCGACGTGCTGGGGCCGCGTGTCTCCGGACTGGAGCCGCTGCGTCGATGAGTTGCAAGTCGCCGTCAGAGACAACACCGAGCGCGCTCAACAGCTCACATACTTCAACAGAAACGCCGAACTGTGTTGGTAATTACTTTCAATGTTTTCATCGTAGGTACTATTTTTATCATTTGTTCTCTTCTGTGTTCACAGAATGATTCTGTTTATTCATTACACTTTTCGTTTATTTATAAAATTATTATATTAATTTTGAAAATTTGAACTGAACCAATTATTGAGACCAGGGGGTCTAAAAAGGTCACTTTAGCAGATCACATTATAATTCATTATATGAATAATGTCAAAAACGCCAAATGGTAGCGAATGTGCAGTTCCTAGTTCCTATTATGATTTGTAAACTTCTTAGTCCTCAATTCACCTATAGTTCGTTTTTTAATCCTAGACTACGATTTGACAACTTGAAATGTCAAACTCCAGAAAATTGGGAACATATATTAATTCTAGAGTGTGACATTCTGAGTTGTCAAATGGTAGTCTAGGATTGTAAAACGACATATACGAAATGAAAATAAAAAACGACATAAACGACGTATATTTTACAGTTTTTTTTTTTACAGTTTGACAGCACATTCATAAAATGGTCCGCTTATTATATCACAATTCATTAGCTGTATCGTAAGAAGTTACTGAGAAAGAACATCTCACAATTCATTTCTCGGATATTATGATAATATATTCAACTTAAAAAATGGCAGATTTAGGACTTTACGCACATTTTCTAGGACACGTACGCAATACACAGATTTTTTTATATCCCTGACGGACGAAGTACCTATACCAATTTCTTCGCAAAATGGATTTGGCTTATAAAATGCTGAACCCCTAATTAACCAGGCCATATAGTACATGGCAAATAAGTTGAACCCGCTGCCATAATTACACGCATTTTCCCCGCTTAGATTGAGACTCGAAAATCTGTTACACGAAATACGAAAATAATCTGTTGTACGCGACAAATAGTTGCTGTAGTATTTCCAAGTAACTTAAATTATGAATGTTGTTAACATTAAGTAACTATGTAATAGTAAATTATGTGACTAAGGGATAAAGCAGTGTCTTAAAGTCGAGGGCGGTATATTGAATTCCGAAGGAAACGTAGGGTTCATTGATCTATACAATTAACACCCGAGCATAGTGAGGGAGGTAATTATAAAAAACTAACAAACAGCTTTATTTTTATATATTATATAACTATATTTTCATTGTAAGGTTTCTTTATTTATTACTAGCTTTTGTCAGCGGGTTCGCCCGCGTGCATAAAATATAGCCTATGTCACTCAGGAGCAGCTTTCTATTGTTGTTAAATTTTTTCCAATCGGACCATTAGTTCCAGAGATTACCTCCTACAAACAAAAAAACAGACTTTACCTCTTTATTATATTATTGTAGATTTTGTTCTCTTCTGTACCTATTCTCAGAATGAGTCTGGTAATTATATTTCTCATTGGAACTGTATATAAAATACAATTATATATAGATATTACTATGTTGTATAGCTCTTATAAGGCTTAGTCTGTGTACTCAATTAAAAGGCGATAGCAAAGTCGTACAATAAAGAATTATATGTCTACTCATAAATGCGTCCTTGCGTATTGTATTATATCTCATTTCATCAAAGGATAATAACACTTTTGTGATCAGAACATTAATATTTCTCTCAGATTTTCGTTTTTGTTCAAAAGGGTATATTGCCTTTTAAATAGCACACGGAAATCTCATCCTTAATAAAGTCCTAAAACAGTAATTACGTTTTATTTCAAACGTTTTTGCCACAAAATGGCGTTTATGGGATGTTTTAATTAGTAAACTCAATATCAAATGTATCAATGCGTTTTTAGGGTTCCATACCACAAAAAGAAAAGAAAAGGATCCCTCATCAGATCGGAATCATCCTATAGAATAACTTTGTTGACCGTCTGTCTGTTAAGACCCCTTATCTCAGGAACACGTGGAGGTATCATAAAAACAATAAAGCGTTTTTCTAAACAGAATAGTTTGCGCAAGAAACACTTCCAAAGTAGTAAAATATGTCCCGTCCCCCCACCAGTGACATCTGAAAAACTACTTGGCCAAGGAGCGTGAAATTTTGCACAAAGCTTCCTTTTATGACGTATCACGCATTATGAAGTATTATGCGAACATTAAGAAAGGGTTTTTCAAAATTTAGTTCCTAAAAGGATGTAATGGGGGTGTAAAGTTTGTATGGAGAAACCTACATTCAAGCGGGCGTAGCCGCTGGCAGAAGGCTAGTACGTCATAAAACGTTAACCGCGATTGGTACGGAACCCTCAGTATGCGACTCCGACTCGCACTTGCTTAGTTTTTCATGAAAGCTTCCGCTACGGGTCTCTCCATAACATAATTGTTAATTCTTCGGCAAAATAATTTCCCAAAAGTAAAAAGAATCTTTTACTTAGGTTAAGAAAAAAGAACCATTGTGATTTTCTTCTGGCGTAAATAACAGTACGATACACAAAACAATCGTAGTCAAATAAAATAAAAAATAACCGGGGAATTTGTCATTTGTCACTTCCATTATTTATTCATGTAATAAAACTTCCATGCTTCCCTAACCTGTCAAATAATATTCTGAAATCTTTTGTCTGTGCTGCGTAATTTATTCCCAGGTTGTCATATCCAGTTTCCTTCATTTGACGTGTAAAATACTCGTATACATACCTAATATTTTGGTGAACACTAAGTAACAATGTTTATATCTATATCATCTTTTCACCTTTAAAAGTTTGAAGCAAGAAGGAGATTAAAAGTTCATATAAGTAATTGAAACACGGACGATACAATAATGGAATATCTACTTAGGTTTAATTTAAACCTGATATTCGCTCTCACTCCCCCAGAGTAGATGAAATCATTTAACGATATTGAATACAAAAAAAGTGAACATAATTTAGACTTTTCTGAAGTACTATGTTCTGTCATTTCCCTCACTCACGTAAACATTGGAAACTTTAGGCTTCAACGTAAACCAGACTCACAATAAAATACTCCAAGTGTAAAAATCATAGTACCTAATTCTTTGTCGTACTTCAAAATACAATCGGCCTCTAGATATATCAAAATCAATTCCCTTTTCCAGTTTTATAGGCATGTAAACAAAACAAACATGGTAAGCTGTCACATCCTTATCCGTATTATGTACATTAATACAATGTACATACATAATTATTAAAAAATAAAATCCTGCACTGCATATATTATGTCTGTTTGTTGGTTTGCAAAAAACTAAAAAAAAACTGATGGATGGATTTTCATACAGTTGGCATCAATAGATAGATTAATTCATAAGCAAAGTTTGATGTATATTATATGCATGGCGTCTTTTTATACCGTAGGCGAGAACAAAGGAAGTCAGCCCATCAGGATAATTATAATGTCTAAATTTTGTTTGGAGCAACCTACTTTCATGCGAGCGAAGCCGCTGCCAAAAGCTACTTCTAAATGTTTGTAAACTGAAAGCAGAAACGTAATATTATAAAATTAAGCCTGGGAAATGCAAATACACAATTGTAGGTAGGTATATCATCATAATATTTGCCAGAAATGTATGCTAAGACTGACCCTTCTCTGGTCAAAAGGGGTTAGCCTGGTTATTAACGCGGGCCGCCTGCCATTTGCCCTCCGCTACCCAATTAGTGTGGAAAGTAAGAATAATGGTACAAGTAATCTAAGGTTACATCTGTGGTTTGGCTTGCCGGGTTCTGCCTGTCTATATTAATAGCAGCAATAATATGTTATTCGTTTATAAGTGTGAGATTTCTCTCACACTTATCACACAGGCTCTCTAAAGCTCAGGTTACACTGCGTCTAAACGCGACGAAATGCGTTTTTTTTTTAATATATTTTTAACAGCATATCTTATATAGACAGGATATACAAAGTACCTATAACTGAAATGATACGCACCCATATAAACCACAATGAGAAAACTGAAATTTTATGTCATCTCTTGAACCCCAAGCGAATGTCAGCGTTCGCACACCTATTATCTTTCTATTATGTTTCTAATTACGGTACTTGAAAGGTTAAATACTCTTAGGTAATGTTTTATAAGAAATTAGCCGTGCTAATACTAGATAAATAACATGGGTGGGGGCATTGACGCAATATAATGGTATAGTATAAGTTATCGGTATATGTATATCTACACCAACAGGCTAGTGATGTAATCAACATTTTTGAAAAAAAAAATATCTTAGAGTTTTAGATTAATCAAGAATTATTTTTATCTTAGAATAATTCGTATCATTAAGAAAATTCTTATCATAACTCAAATACATTTTGTAAACTATTTTAAACATAGTAGTGTGTGCAGAAGGGGCTAAAGGGAGAAATGGTTTCCGCATGTGCATTTATTATGTTTCGTGTTGTACTATCACACACAAAAAGCACACTGCTGTCAAAAAAATCGTAACATATTTCAGAAAGAGTATCATGCAATCTGCAATAGCCCTCTTTGCTTCACGATGTGTCTTACAGGACTATGAAGCAACGTGCATTTTTAAGCATAATCGATTCGTCGCATCGCTACGCGTCTTCGTGTGGCCTGACCTTTAGGCTTACTTCTCTGATGATATGAAAGCGGTAACTAATCTACGGCCTGACACTATCTCTATTGCTGTTGATAGGCGGATGTTGATACTATTCACAGTCGCATTGTATCAAAGCGAATCAAAAGTTATAGTTGTTTTTATAACAAACGTATTACAGAGGGTCTTTGCTACAAAAGTTTAAAATAAAATCAAAATATTTTTATTTTACATAGACCTATATGGACACTAGGCAAGCGTGCTCCATCGTCGGCCACATCATTGCTTACCATCAGGTGAGATTGTGGTCAAACGCGAGCCTATATAGAATTAAAAAAAAAAACACTTATAAAACGTCAGCAGCTAGTTAGTACACGCGGTTCCAAATTGGCCCTTTTGCTAGGGAGAAGAACCGGCAAGAAACTCCATGGTTACTCTTTTAAAAAATGTTGACAATATTTTCATGTTAGAGTACCTACTTATTAAGAGATAAATTATGAAAGGACAGTGTAGACCACTCAATATGGTACCCAAGAGAACAAAACAAAATCATAAAAACGTGATTATAATTTTGTTGATATTATAGAAAATCAACGTGCTCCAGGAACAGCTTCTGCATCGTTGGTACACAAACATTTAAACTCACAAGAGACTCAGTCTTGGAACACCTATCTGTGAGCTATACAAATATTTCAGGGGTTTCTTCTACAAAAAGTGTGACTCCCAATATCATACTTTTCGCAATAAGCAAAATAATTAAATTTTCGCGAACAATTGATAGAGAATTTCGATGAGATATTCTTTAGTAAGTAGATGCAAATCAAATAATATTAAATAAACAGAATGAGCGTCAAAAACTGAGTAAGCATCCAAAAGGCAATTCCTCCAAAATGGTTTTTACGCCATTTGTTGCGTAAAGATTCGTTCCGAGCCTAGGTTCCGAATTACAATCAAGAGCAGCAGTCGATCGGTCAACCACTGTGCTAACCGTGAAGTCCTTTAAAATCCAATTAAATAGATCAAAAACATCACCAATACCAACATCACCATCACCAAAATTATGTGAAGAATTAAACCGTTTGCATTACTTCCAGCTCCCGCGATGACTTCATCCAATGCGTGGCGAATGCAGGGCGGTCGTGTTCGATAGCAGCCAGCACATTACTGCGGCGCATGGCGTGGGTGCTGGCGCAGGACATCGCCGCCTGCAACCAGCAGCCCAGGGCGTATTGCGCAGCGCCACCGCCCCCCATCACCGCACCACTGCTTACTGCGTTATACGGGCTACTGTTTTATCCACCACGTTTGTAATCTTGTGATGTTAGCTTATTTTATACGTTAGGAAAGTAGGCAGCATTAGCATTTTTTGTTATTACCAAAAACATTTAACGCAGCGAATTTCTTTACTGCTTTATTATACGGATTGTTATTTTATTCACCAAGCTTATGATTTAAAGTGATGTTACCTCATTTTATGTACAAAAAAAATCCTGATAGGGACTACTTAGGGGTTTTTAACTCAAGCATAAATAGGTTACTTCTAGGCAACCGTGCTCCATCGCAGACCACATCATCGCTTACCATCAGATGAGATTATGATCAAAAGCGAATCTATCAATAAAAATAACAAAACAGGGGGCTTATACAAAGTCACATTCTCACTAACGATAACGAAATTCGAAACTCCGAAATGTATGGAACTGACATATGCCTTCGAAAAGTCACGTGGTCAAACGTTTTCGATTCGCTAATTGTTATTAGTTGTTTATACGTCAAATTGGACGTTTTAATTCGATAACCATAGCCAAGAAGTTGTTATTTTATCGAACCAATACTTCGACTTATCGATATGTTAGTCGATGTCACTTTGTCTACCATTTTGTGGTCGACATCGTTAAGGCAAAATCGAACTTAGAAATGGATTCGACACGGAGCGATTGCCACTTATCTACGGCCCCAGAATATTTAAAAGGGAAACAAATTTTGTAGCTCGATAAGCCTGATAACTTTTAAACTGTAAATAAATATATATTAGTTAGTTTAAGGGGCAGATATGCGTCAGCTACCTTAAACGAACAAAAAAGGAGCTAGCGTCTTTTTCCGCGCATCATGATTATTCGAATAATAATTTGCCTTTTATTTATTAAACAAAATAATAATAAAAGCTGTATATCAATAGATTGGTTATTATCTTTTAGTTTGTGAAAATTCCATAAAAAACACACAGAAAAATAGGGAAGATCTAGCAAAAACCATTGGGTGTACAATGATTTTGGCCTGATCTCCGTTTTTTTTTGTCTGTGCTAGAAATAACTTTGAAAATAAATTATACAAAGTACAATAATAAAAATGTAAAAAATTGTATATCAAATTATTAGAAAAATAGTCTAGTTTAACTTATTTTTTTTTCAAAACATACCGCTTAGCAGTTTAGAAGTGATGTTGGATTTAAAATCATCAAAGTCTTTTACCTCCCCCTTAAATAGGTACCAATCAAAGTAGAAGTCTGTAAGTTTAAATTGATAACTAATTAACAAAATACCTACTTATAATAAGCTAGAATTGAATGTGATTAAAACTTTTTATGGCGTTATTAGAGATTTTAATAAGTTTTATAATTATGTTTGAGGTAAAATGTATAAAATTAATATAAGCAATGTTGTAAGCTTGTTACAGAGTTTTTAATTAAATGTATCTATATTTTTTAATTAAGAGATTGTATATAGTGATGTGATACATAGTAACAAGTAAATACTTACGAGTATATATTAGCTAAAATGTAAGTGATTTTGTAATGAAAAAGAAGAGGTGGTTACGTGTTTGATGTGTAATAAGCGCAAGAGAAATATATGTAATTTTAAATTAGTTTTGCCTTTTATTACGAACTGTTTTGTAGGAATTTACTTTGGGAGATTTATCTAAGAAACACTTTAAAAAAGTCGGTGAATATATAAAATGTGTGTTTTTTGCTGATTTAATGACGTGCAATGGTATAGTATGGTAAAAACGGAGCAGATATTGGTGTCTTAGTGACACAGTCATTATATTTTGAGATACTGGTTATAGTGGGTAGGTAGTATATAAGTGGTTTTACAGCTAAGAAAATACCGTGAAAAATATATATCGCGCTGTCTCAAAACATGGAGTCTAAGTGGATAAGCAGCCATCTAAGATGACAATCTTGACGCAAACTTGCGGACTTCTCAACACAAAAACAACTTCGAAACATTTTGGTAATTGATTTTTGAATCTCGTGCAAAGGAAATGAAAGAAGGACTTATTTTCGTCAAGATTTTCATCACAGTTAATTATAAAATCTTATAAAATTTAGAATAAGCTTAAAGTACTACAGAGCCATTTTAAAAGATTTCCCCTGATTTTCACTGCTGGGACTCAGGCCTCCTCTCTAGGAGACGAAATGGGGCGAAATCCACCACGCGAGCCCCGTGCGGGTTGGTGGATATTACATGTCTTCGAATTTTTAGTCTAAGTCATGGGTTTTCTCACGATGTTTTCCCTCATCGTTTTGAGAGCAGTGGTGATAAAATAAATTACACAAAGTAACGCGCCTGTCTGGGTTTGAACCCGTGACAGTGACCGCGATTCATAAGTCGTAGCAATTACCATTCTGCCACCACTGCTATATATAAATAAAATAAATAAACCCAAATGCTAATTCATAAAGAACAAAGCGAAGAAATATTTTTTAATAATACAAAAGAGTAATTTCATAGGAGTGAATCCTACAGTAATACACGAATAAGCCTTTTTTTATTATCACTGATCCTTTTTTATGTAACGGTGAATGACAAGAGGCGGAAATATAATAGACTTGTTGGCAGATATATTTTTGAACCGCAAAGGTTGAAACTTCCGGATCATGGAGTCCATGAGCGCATAAATTGTATAAAAACCTATGCAAATGCCTTGTTGACATTTTCATGACCCGAGGCTTGGCTTTTACCTCGGACAAAAACTCATAAGCATTGCCATTCCGCCAGACTTTTGGACGCATTATCAGTCAACAGCGATGTGGCGGAGTTTTACGACGCAATACTTTAAATGATTTTTAATTAGTTTTTTTTTTTAATTATTTAGGAGTTTTCAATAATATTATTATGTATTTGTTTTAGTGTGTATTTAATAACTGTAATAATAATGCCCCGTAGGACGTGTAGGTCTAGTGGTTAGTGTTCCTGATTGCTGTAGATGTCGTGGATTCGATTCCACCCAGGACTAATGTTTGTGTGATGAGCGCGAAAATTTGTTCTGAGACTGGGTATAATATATTAGGTCTTTACATAATGAAATTGGCGTTGTGTAAGAGAGTAACCTAAAGTTTTTCAAAATATATTTATTTAATCGAAGTATGTACCTACTGTTTGATATATCTATGTATGTACCGTTGCTATTTATGCAATTTTGCCATCTCATAGGTAGTTCATTGATCCGTTTACCATTCGGACGGGAACCAATAAAATTTTTGAAGGCGCTTTGGACTGCTCCATCGGAGTTGGATTTTTTCCCTTGCAATTAACAAGTTATCCAGATTTCGAAAAAAATGGTAACCTGTTGAAGCAAGGTTCGGGGAATACGGTCTTAGACTAGCAGAGCAGGTGAATAGGGTTCAACTATTTAACATCATGCAAAATAGCACTCGTTGGCCCACAACTTTATTCACAAAGGTGAACAATACCAAAAGCGAAGCGAATGTAAATGGCGGTTTGACGATAACTGTATTAGTTAGATTGGTATCATTTTGCATAATTGGTTGTACACTATTACTTCAGTGGCACTGCGGCTTGATTGACGCACAAACGAGCAGATAATTAAGTTTGTTCCTTCATTTCTACTGGCTTCCGGCTAAATTAAAATATTTATGGCTATAACGATAGCGGTTTCAGCATGATAAAAGAGAGGAAATGATAAAAGGGAGAAAGAGGCTTTTCTTAATTACGCTGTCTTGACCACAGCGTAGAGCAGTGGTGGCCGAGTGGTAACGGCCCCGACTTACGAATTGTAGGTCGCGGGTTCAGCCCACAGACAGGCGCATTTCTTTGTGTAATTTATTTCATCACAACTGCTCTCAAAACGGTGAAGGGAAACATTGTGAGGAAACCGCCATGTCCTAGAACCAAAAATTCGAAGACATGTGACATCCACCAATCCGGACTGGGCCTGCGTGGTGGATTCTGGCCCATTCCCTCTCTTAGAGAGGAGGCCTGTGTCCCAGCAGTGGGAACATTAACAAGGCTGATGATGATGATGATGAAGGCTTTCATAATAGACGTAAATAAAAAAATACACTTGGGCGTCAAAGTACTCCTCCACATCGCTGTCATAGGGAAATGTGCCCAGAATGCTGGCAGAATTGCTACGTTGAATGGCAATGCTAATTCTTTGAACGAAGAGAGCCAGCACTGATCATGCAAAAATTAATTGACATGAAATTTACTTTAAAAGGAAACGCCACGACCACTTGGACCCCATGACCCAAGTTCGTTTCGACCCCAAATAGTTCAAAAGTAAAGAAATATAATAATCCTCAATTATTTTTCTGTTTCTGATATAACTACACAAACACATTTCTAAAACAAATTATTCAAATGCTAGTTTCAATCATTTGTTTACGCGGCATTGAATTGCAAAAGAAAATTGACTTCGTTAAAATAAATACGACAGTGAATAGCTGACAGTTTAAACTAGATATACAAAGGCTTACTAACATTCGAAATATGATTTTTTTATTTTACAACCAATATGTATTTTGATAGAATTTCTGCATTCAAACTTATTAGTTTGCACACAATTTTTTTTATTTGAGCTTCACGTGATTTTTCATTTTTATTTATTTAGGAAACCAACAGCGATACATATTAAATAATAAAGATATCACAGTTTAGTAAGGCTACTACTAATAGGTTCCCTGCTTAACCTAATTTGTTTTACCATGCGAACGGTCTTTAAACAATATTTAAAAATAAGATTTTAGTTTAGACAAGTTATGAAAAGGGAATGATTTATGTAGTGATTATCAACAATAATGTGACTAACAAAGAGATTATTTCCTAACAAATATGGCTACCTTGGTCACAAAAAGCTCTAAGCCTTGGTGTTGCTAGATTCACACTATCAGCATGTTATGGCTGCACTATTAGATCTAAGCTATCGATAGAGTGTTAGAGCGTATGCGGAACAGAGAGTAAAGTCTCAGATACCTCACGTGAAAAGAGAGGATCCCCCGACCAGACAGGATTTACGTCTGGTGGGCTACTGCTCGAGAGATGATTTCGGACTGTTCTATACATGTTCAAACCGCGCGGAGAACTTTAATTGCGCGATGCAGGATTTTGTAGTTTTAAGTTCCAATATGACGTCATAGATGTCGCTACAAGCGTTTCAGTATTAACAGAAGACTGGTAATGTTTACTTTCTACTAGGATCTAGTAGACATCGAGACACGTCTGAGCAAGGTGACCGGTATATTGCGTCAGTCTCCCTAAGAAATCGGCACTTTAACTCTTTGTTTGTCGCAGTGGCCAACGGCTCGGTAAGGTTCAAAGGTACCTAATTTTCTTGGTTACGTCTCAGTTTTGAATATCTAATATTTTTTTAGAGTAAAAATATACTTGTTGAAGAAAACACGATAGATAAAGAAAAAAATATGTTATTTTTTTAAGTGTTCTGTTTTGCGGCCGCCTCATCGCACAGTCGGAACTTTGCACAGCTCTTCCTTTTCGCGGGAGGGTCCTGGTGACCTGTAATACAGGTTGTTGCACATACCTACATCAGGCACCAGTCCCTCGCAAATTTAGTGCTAAATTGTTTAACCTAGCGTTTACGCTAAATTTGCGAAGGGAAAATAAATAAAATATTATTATTATTATTTTATGACGTAGGCGAACACTAAGAAAGGATTTCCCAAAATTCACCCCTTAAAGGGATGAAACGCGTGTCTAAAGTTTGTGCGAAAATCTATTTTCACGCGGGCGAAGCGCTGGCAAAAGCTAGTCTAATGATTATACTGTTTACAGAGAGATGCGACTGTTTCCCTTTCCCTCTTCCGGACCATGACCTGAACCAGAGCCAGATGCTAACGGTCGTCACTGTAAAAGGAAGGCTCTGGCCCTGGTATGTATGGCGATGTAGGAACGGGGTAGGTTCTTTAGTCAGTAAGAGTCTGACACTAGTTTTTCGCTCCGCCCAAGAGCGGGACTCGTCATTGGATGATTTTTACCTACCATAAAAAAAAAAAACGGTCGTCGCTGTCGATCGCCTCTATGCGGATTCAACGATGTTCCGCCGCCCAAGTAGGGCACACTTTCACTGCATGTTCCTGATGGAGTTACTTATTTTCTGGGCTTTCGAAAAAAAGTGAATTTGAAATGACTATACCTCATCTCTCTTTCAAGTCGTTTCTCACCTTTCCAAGTCGTCAACGGCGCGCACCGTTCCCGTGCGCCTCAAGGAGTTGTCAGCAAACTGTAGCCCTTCACCTCCACCTCCACCCTTCAGGGTCGAAGCCTTCTGGAGCTGTCGGTTTGTGTGAAACTGTTACCGCGGCTCTAGGAATAAGGCAAGGAAGGAATGGGGTAGGTTTTTTAGTCAGTAAGAGTCTGACACTGGTCTCCCGCTCCGCCCAAGAGCGGGTTTCGTCATTCGATGATTTTCACCTACCATAACAAAACCTCTCTTACCTTTTCCCATAAAAATGTGTATTTTTTTCGTGCGGTAGGTGGCGTTTACAACCGTAGAAAGAAATTTATCAAATGAATATTTTTAATATCGCTTTATTATACACCTCTCAGTTTTATTATAGGTACCGTCTTTTACCAGACGCTCCATGCTCACTCACTTTTAATGAGTCTTTCCACATTATATCACAAAGGATATTTAAATACATCGCGGGTCTCAAACCATAGAGGCGTATCCACAAAACCCCTACTTTTCAGGAGAGATAAAAAACTTAATAACTTTTCCTGTGATTGAGCTGACACGTTGTTTTTTTGCATGTAGCTTTATATTTATGCTGCAGTTAATATAGGATTCTTAATTTCTAGGTATTTACTCTATAACACTAGTTTTTGGTTGATACGTCTGTATAGCATAACGACTATACGGTAAAGCTACGTCAAAATACTCACTGAAATATATGACATTTATAGACGTAAAACCTTTTTTCTCAAATTGTCAATATTTATACCAATATTTATTATTTCTTAATTGGTGACTTCGAATATAGCAATTTAGGCATGAGAAATAATAAAAATTAACGTTATTTACGTAAATTTAAGAAATCATACGCCTGTCTGGCTTGTCATTAACATTAAGAAGCGTTTTAATTCAATGAGGAAGTATAAACAAGTTTTGTTTTACAATTTAAAAAAGGAAATGATAAATAGTAACTAAACAGTATTTTCGTGTGTGAAACGAAAAGTATGCATTTTATAAATAAATTTTATTCATAAATATGAACATTACTATTTTAAATAACTTAAAAACCACAAACATTTGAAATGGAGTTGAAATAAAATAAAGCTTAATCTTGAAAACTTTTAAAAATTAAAACATGTTTAGAATTTATATTAAAACTAATAATTTGAAACTTATAAAGGCATTACATCTGATCTGATCTTTATAAAAAATAAAATAAAATACCTTAAAAGAAATTCAGGGCTGATTTATCAATAGTATATTATGTATACAAAACTTGTCATACCGCCATTTTTATTCCTTGGTTAAAACCAGGCAGTGGTTGAACTAGCGACACGCGGGGTTGCGATAGCCGTTGGCAGGATCCAGCAGCTGGGAGTCGGGGTGGCGCTGGACAAGTCTGAGGCCTTGTGTTCTCACGGCCCTAGGAACGCGCCGCTGCCGGATTCCAGGCTAATGGTAGGGGGATTCACATCGGCGTCGGGTTGATGATAGAGTATCTATGACTCGTCCTCGACAGCCAGTGGAATTTCAATCATTTCCGACGTCTGGCTTCCAAGTTGAATCGGAACGGTTCCTGCCGAACCTTGGGGGTCCAGACGCCCCCTGCCGGAGGCTCAGCGCAGGTATCGTCTGGTCCATGGCCTTTTATGGGACGCCAGTGTGGTCACCGTCGCTGCAGAAGCAACCGAGGGCCCAGTAATCGCATGCCAGAGGGTTATGGCAATACGGATGATCCGGGATCCGAGGATACCCCGCGGTGTCCTGTTGTAAGTAGCGAGCCTCTTTGCTGGCATGCCACCGTGAGATCTGGAGATAACTGTTTTTGCACGCATGCACGACATGCGCATGGAGGTGCAATGTGGAGGCGAAAGTCCGCTGCCACGACAAGTCGCCGCATAGCAGATAGCTCCGACGGAATCTCATGATGGTAAAATGGCGTCAGGGACTATCGCAACCTAGTGCTGTGCACGCCACAATTCTGGCGGTAAGTCTCCTCCTTGAGGCGTGGCTGGAAAGACCTCACGGCGTCCTCACTTTCTGTATGACGGAGGTACTCACCGGACATGGTAAGTTCGGGAGGTACCTACATCGGATTCGTGCGAAAGAGTAGCCCGAGTGTCGCCACTGTGTAACTCACCCAGATAGAGGTGTGCCCCGCTTGGGAGAAGCATCACTGTGCCCTCGTAGAGGCGAGCAACGGCGGCGATCTCCCGCACTGGGCTTTAGTGGAAGCCCTGGTCGGGAGCGAGGAGGGGTGGAAATCGGTCGCCTCCCTTCTTCGAAGCAATAATGCTAGCTAGGGACGACCCCAAACGCCGCCCAGATTCCGATCTCGATTTCGGGTCACCGTAGGCGCGGGCTTGCGATTGCGAGCAATTGTTAGCTCGCCGTCTGGTTGTCTGTTAATAGTCCGGACCAAGCCCAAGTCATCGACGGCGCGCTCTGTTCCCGCACGCCTCATATTATGGAGTACCCAGTCAGCAAAACTGGACTACGGACTCTGCAAAAGGGTCGTAGCCTACTGGGGCCTAGGGTCTCTTTCTGAAAGAAAGGTTTGGCCGCATTGCGAAGGGCAAAGAAGGAACGGGGTGAGGTATTTAATCAGTAAGAGTCGGACACTGTTTCCCGCTTTACCCAAGAGCGGGATTAGTTATTGGATGATTTTAGTCCACCATAAAAAGTTATAGTTTATTTTTTTTTTAAACAAGTCGTATGTTCTTACGCCTTTATCCCTCGACAAAAGATTTCAATTTAAAGTAAAAAAGGTAGGGTTTATCTATAAAAAAAAAAACAGTCGTATGTTCATACGCCTGCATAGCTCGACGTAAGTTTGCAATTTTAAGTTAAAAAAACGTAGAAGTATGTTTATACGCCTGTATGGTCCGACATGCTTTCCTTGTATCACAATATAATTGAAAGTCGTACGCACTTACGTCTCTATGGCACGTCGAAACTGCCCCAATATGCAATAATATTGCTCTTACGTCTATTATACGGCTATTTGGTCTAAAAATAATTGTAGACTCTCCAGCTTACGCCAAATAATATTTTATTTTTTGTGCAAAAAGTAATACACACAAAATTATAAAAAAAATCTAGTTGATGTATCGCTTGTAGTAGAATCCAATGGCATTAAAAACGAAAAATCACATTTTTGCATATACGCCCCTATGGTTTGAGACCCGCGACATGTAGAGTTTGATATTGTGTTTAATAAATGTTATAAAAACACAACATCAAACCCTTCATTAGGTACACAATATTGAGTTAAAGACGCGAATATATATTCTGTGATCATTTTACTTGTCAATTTGTTTACTTTATAAGACAATGGTTCATTATAAGTAGGTATTCACCCTGTAAGTACACATTGATAAATATTATGTAAGGAAAATTAACGACTAAATTGGCGATGTGTGTTTTTGTTCATCTTCTAGATGTTACCTTACCTTTCGGTCTTGTAATTACAGACACAATTAAAGAATAGGTGTGCGAACGCCGGCGCTTCATCGCCTTGGGGCTTAATGAATTAAACATTATGTCTATCAAATGACGTACAATTACAGCAATATATATTATTATATATATAAAAATCAATGCCACTTTTCGTTGTAAGACTATAACTCAAGAACGGGCTCACATACCTAAACCAATTTAGTAGATGGTTTATGTGAAGTTTGCACAAAATTTTTCTGTTGGCGGAAGTGAAGCCACGGGCAAACATATAGAGCAAATATATAGAGGTATGTTATAGAGATGTATCGTGTTTAGCACAGCCGCATTGACTTATCATTGTCAAGTCAATCAAGGGATTTTTTATTCGTTCGATCTAAAAGTTACTATTATTATTTTTGGTGAGACACACTAGCTGCTATTAACTGATAGATACGTGCGTTCCAAATAGTTTGGGTATGTTGTTCAACCGACTTTTGAAGCACTTCAATGTGTGTATTTACTGCGCATTCATCACTTATTTTAAGAAAATTTTACAAATTTGTACTTTCAGGTAGGCAACGTTTAAGAGCCAAATCCACCAATAAAACTAATCGTGATTAGCACCAGCCTTATAATGTTCCCACTGCGGGGCTCAGGCCTCCTCTCGAAGAGAAGAAATCGTGATTATTTAAACAAAATAGACTGTGTTTTGTTCTGAACACAACGTGAAACTGTAATCTAGATTAGGTGCTTTTGTTTTAAAGAAGTAATCGCGGTTAGTTTTATTGGTGAATTTGACCCTTAAACAAATTAAAGATCTGTTAGAATATACATAACCAATATAACCATACATACGTAACTTCTAGAATTTGATGTTTCGTGATAGTGGCTTGTGTTGTGTTGTTGTGTGTTTAGAAATATTCACACCACCAGCTAGTGCCACTTAGCCGTCAGGTCTTTTACTTTGAAAACTTATATACGACGTTGACGTCTAACGTTTGACGTTGACGTTGATGTCTAGCTAATGTCAGTAACATAAGCGTTTTGACAGGTGCCTGGACCTAACGTCTCAGTGCTGCCACCTGGTGAATGATATCTTAGAACACCCTCATTGAATTCTGATTGCTTTATATAGCAATCTAAATGTGTTTAAGTGCTAAATTCACCAATAAAACTAATATACGCCTGTATTTTTTGTTATCGTAACACTCACTGCGATATAAGACATAGACATCATTCACTCTTTATAGAAATTAAGATTATTGCGTCATTTTAATATTTCAACAACGAACGCTACCATGTAAATGTACCTACACGTTCCAATAATATTGTAATTTATTTAAATTTTACTAGCAACCTTGAATTTATTAAATTGTGGGCAGAGTAATAATATATTATATGTGATTACTTGTGCCTATATAATTTAGTTACTTGGGCTTTTAGGCCTAAAATATCACAAAGTACCTAAGCATTTACGAGGTTAGTATGTTTAATTGATGTGGGCGTAACTCTTTGTGGGCTCCGACAACTTTCACTTATTACATTAAAAAAATGAGGAAAAATACGTTCATTCTTCCGCTGAAAAAAAAACACTCTATATATAGTAGTATAGTACTCGCTTTACCACGTGTTCACGCGTGGACGGACGGAAAGGAACGGAAGGGGCGTGAATTCACGCCATGAATAAACTACACAAGTCGTGTAGTTTATTCATGGATTCCTCGTGAGCACCTCGCGAAAACTCCATGTTCACGTTCACACCTGTTTACGGAGCTTCATTGCAATAATCTGGAGCCGTTGATGGCGCCTCGGTGACACACTGTAGCGTTAATGATAACTCTTAAGCCGTCAAATACAGAGTAGCATGGCGTCATAATGCGAGAGAGGCGGTGGCAAAGGACTCGACCAACCCAAAAGTCAAGTGTGCACAAGTAAGAAGAGAGATAGATAGAAAGATCCAATTTAATCGTCGTCGTAATTCGACGGCGGCGCGCACTATTCCCGCGCGCTTCAGGGAGTTATCAGCAACTGTAGCACGGTCGAAGCCTTCTGGGGCCAAGGGTACGAAATCGGAACACCGGGGCCCTGGAACTATGGCAAGAAGGAACGGTGGGTCGTTTAGTCAGTACCTGTAGGTACTGCCCTGGTAATCGAGAAGGCAGTAAGTCGAAGGTGGCCTGCTCTTTTACGTAGTAACTAAATTTATCGTACCGTTCTTACTGCTCTTTATCAAATAAGAAATGGCATTTCTACTTTACGTAGAAATATAAAACCTAGATAGGAAGAAAGCTCGTTTGACGTACATTCCAAATCGATTATATAAAAAAAAACGGCCACCTTCGACTTACTGCCCTCTCGATTACCAGGGCAGTGTAGAAGTCTGACACTATCTCCTGCTCCGTCCAAGAGCGGGATTCGTCATTCTATGATTTTTCCCGCAATAAAAAATACTTACTAAAAATAATTTGAACCATTTGCTATGATTACGCGCAGCTTTCGATTAAGACCCGAAAATTGGTTACTGTGCAAGGTCGACCGCCATGATGGTTCAACTTACATGACGAGGACTATACCCAATATTCGAGTGTCAATCGAAGTACTAGGCTACGGTTAAAACCACGTTCGAATGACCGTCGCTTTTACAACGAACGGTGCTCATTGCTTCCAGCGGTTTAAGCGAAAACCTGCTTGAATCGAACTTGTTGCAGTCTTGACAACGTTCAACTTCACATCGTGGTAACCGGAAAGAAATTATGGTTTCATATTCTGGGACTATACAACGTTCACTCACCAAATGAATACCGTTAAGAGGCCGGTTCGGGACGATTTATCCATACAAACGTAATACCAAAATCATTTGCAAGTCGAGCATATTTCAACCATATTATGATGATATTTGGATTTAGACAATATTTATCTAGGTTCCCAGATCTGGGAACCTAGATACCGAACGCCCGAACGCCGGCCTCTTAAGAGCAGCCAACCCGACGAACATTTTAATACAACCGCTCTTACGTGATTATAATGTTATTACACATCTTTCTTGAGTTATTTTGGATACACAGACATCTTGTTGATATTATTTAGGCTTCTATAGAAATCAAAACATAAATTTGTGTAAAAATAATCCAGTAAAGGCTTCTGAAAATCTGCTATTTTACGTGTACCAATCAATTGTGTACCATTACTTGCCAAAATTTTGCTGCCACACATAATTTTAAGTTTGAGCGTATTATTGTAAAATCTCTGCATAGTCCAACTGATTATTTTCTCAGACAATTAATTCAGCTTTCGTTACAACGCTGTCAGCTGTGTTCAGAATTTCATTAGGTAACGAAATGAACTGAAAGTTGGACACGAATCGTGGCAGTCTAGGTGGCACTACATGCCGCTGATCAGCTTTTTAAGTGATAACCAAATAAATACTCGTAGTGTCATCAACTCAAAGCTTTTACTTCCTAAGTATAACAACTTACATGGTAAGAGAACACTAAACTATATGATACCCTACCTTATAAATAGTCTACCAACCACATTAACAGATATAATTACACAAAAAAACATAAAATATAAATTTAAACAACACTTCTTACAAAATTTGATTACCTTAAACAAAAACAGGAAATAAAATCTTGTGTATCCGTTTATAAAATAAAGGAACAACCTGTATCACTCTCAATACATTCTTTAACTAATTTGCAAATTATAAGCGGCCAGCTCGGTCACCGATGTTACGTCAGTTCATTCGTCATGTTGCGTCTTTTTTACTTGTACCCTCTTCGGAGGTATGTTATTGATATAGTTTGATATTTTTATTGTATTGTAGTTGGTCTTATTTTTTGTGTCGATGATTATGATGCACGGTAAAACTCTAATGAGTTTATGATTTGCATCATCTCTATTGTACCGATTACTTGTATCAATTCAGAAATAAATAAATAATAAAAAAAAAAAAAAAAAAAAAAAGTAATTTGACCACTGCCCCCACGTAATGTGCTAAAAATATATTCATATACAAAAACTTGAGTCTTTACACATACTTACCAGGATTGCGTGATTGCTTGCGAAAAACAGATAAAAACTTATTTAGTGGTCCCAGCGGAAAAGGTGATGCAAATAAAACGGTAAAACAGGGTGTGCCCACCCTGTATCTACGAGAATATTTATGCTATAATATTAAGATATTATAGATAATATTGATCGAATTATTGTAACTGTAAGCAGTTACAATAATTCGATCAATATTTATAGTTTAAATTAATACATTATTTTACAAGATATATGTGGCAGCAATGTCTTATTAGCAATATATCATCTTCTTCAAGAATGAAAATGCTTTGAAAAGACAGTGTGAAGTGTTATCGTCACTGGCGCCACTTTCAACTGTAGCAGTCCATTTTTGTTGCACCTGCAAATATAAATTTTAATGTTGCATTATTCATAAAATAATCATTACAGATATACAATGAATTCGGGTAATTGCTAAGAGATGTGAAAGTTAAATATTAAAATACATCATTAATACAACCCTATAGGTATGTTTTTTTAAATATTGATGTAAATTAGTGCTTGACATCAATCCCACCTAATCGTAAGCAGTGATGCAATCTTTGATGGCGAGACGTACTAGTTTACGAGTATTAAGAGCCTATTCACTCTGGCCTTGAAGTCACACAGGTTGGCCCGGTGCGAACCCGATACCCACCTGAGAATTTTCGTCTCACGAAAATCGAGCACGTTGCGGGGCGCAGCGTGACTGTAAGGACGCGCGCGTTTTCTTGCTTTCGTGTGGCGCTCGGGTCTTGTCGTCTGCAAATCCCCTTCGGCGGGTGAATCGACTGGTTTTGAACCACAAGCTTAGTCATCTGACAGACGCTATATCACTGTGATTACGGGCGGAGTTAGAAACTCCCGCGCCACCCGCGCCTGCGCTCGTCTCATGAAGACGCGCGGCTCACGGGAGCACTGTGAAAGCAAATGGCGTCTGAATATATTTTTAATTTCACACACACGCGCTAGCACCCGCGCCCGCCTCCACTCTGAAAGAGCACGAAGATACCCGTTCCCGCGCGGGCTACCACTCGCTACCGACGCACTCACTACGGCCACTTGTATGAACGAGCTATGACATGAGTTGCCCGCTCGTTCCGCGTCGAGCTGCGCGCACCGCATCCCGCACCCGTGTGCCTACTACAAACACTCAAATGCAATCCTTGTTGTGATGTTCGTGTTGGCAAGGACCAACGCTCTGCTGGTTTGGCCGAACACTGAATCTAGAAACAAAAAGCTGCGTATTTATACATAGATTAGACTTATCGCTTTGATAATATTTTATCATTAACTGAAATGCATGTAGGCATGATAGGCAATGGCCTCCCCGCTCTAGGGTGGAAAGAGAACACGTATCAGACTAGCGTTCAAGGACTACGGTATCTTTTCCAGAAATTTCCCGTTGCCCTGACGGGCATTGACCCTGCCAGATTTATATCGTAGATATATGCAATCCTACAATTGTATCGTAAACGTGTCTGTGGCTAACGTAGTGGCTAACGCGGCGGCGAATGAGGCGACGAACGCGGCGGGACGTGGCGTGGTAAACACGGCGACGATAGCAGGGCAAATGTAGTGGCAGAAACTGCAGCGAACGCTTCGACGAATGCAGTGACGAATGTGTATGGGTAAAACGCTGTATGGGTATTGCTGTATTGGGGCGTGTGAAACTGCAAGCCCCGCCGCGGTTGTCTCTATGTTTTACTTTGAACTTGAACGGAAGACGTCGCGTTCACCGCCACGGATGTAAGGGCAGTCTTCGAGCTTCTTAACTCAGTTAATGTTTCCCAATTCTTTACTTTTTCTTTCAACTCCTATGTAGGTACATATAATATTATATCGTAGATAAATGATACTAACGTTTAATACATAGAATATTATTTACAGGGTTTTCCTGAAAAACCTAATACTTACGTATAATTCCTGTGTAATCACAAAAGTTATCAATTTGTATTAACAAACATGTAGTGCTTTGGGCTGATAATATTTATCATAAGTCGCCTTTTTATCATGTAAGTATCTTAAAATAATTTGGAGTAAGTAGGTTTATTTATTACCTACATATTTTCAACAAAGAATAAATTGAAAACAAAGAACTTAGCAAGCAAGTTAATCACTTTTAAGGGTTTCATAGTCAACAAGATTGGAAAGAAATTGGGATAGGTATATGTTAAAGTAAGATATACCTAAGATTTTACTTCAAAATGTTACAAACACATTTAAATGGGTAAATGCTTATCATTTTTCATCCAACTACTCCATTTTTCATGTGACCACTCCATTTATCCGAGTGTGGAGCGTGATACCCGTCACATACGCACAAAAGGGATGTTTTGCACGCGTGCACGAATAGTTTGAGTTGCAGCTCCACTTGGCTCTGTATTCGCCCAAAAACCACCACCTATTGGAGCGCTGCCTGAGCACAGAGCGCGTGCCACGCAAGCTCCAGGAGCGCGGACGTCTCCACTATGTAGAGCAGTTGCATGAGCGAGGAACGCAAGAGGTTCGTCAAAAAGTAGACACGCGGCATAACACGTGATTTTATAAAAAATAATGACAGATATCGATCAGCTATTTTTCACGTTACTGACAGTGGACTGGTTGGTGTGGATTCAGGTCGTCACGGCCGCATTCAGCTGCTGACATAGTTGAGTACTTTTTACGTATAATATTTTCAAAAAGGATTTAGGTCGTTTGGAAATATGTCAAATACATAAAGATCAGCGTTCCTGTTCCTGTCACATAACATAATGTTGAAGACGGTACTTATAACTTAATAATCGGTGATAGGCCGATAAACTAACACCATCTTGTAAACGAGAACAACCATTCCACTATCATCAGTGAGAGTCGCGTTTCAAACTGAACTGTATTAGAATGCTTATATCTACTAGTCATTGCGAAACTAACTTCTGATCAAAACTTCGACGGGAAAAGGTTTGGAGATGGTCACCACAGCTGGTCACGCGCTATCGGGGCTGATTATAAAACTAAACATGCGTCTACCTTGTCAAAGCTTATTTTAACATGAACATAAGGTACTTAGAGAGAGTTTTCCATTTTCGGACATCAACCGTAGCCGAATTGACGATTAGAGTAACAATCGTAAGCCTATCAATAATAAACAAATACCTATTAAAAATATCGTCGTGTATAAATATTATATGTGTCGATCTGCGATAAATGAGCCATTTTATCGTGTTAGTTCATGGGCGGCTTGTTCGCGGACCTGTTACGATAATCGACATACAATTTTCGGAGGACTAGCCGTACAGGATAGGCAACTTCAAACAACGATGGGTGCTCCTCTTTCATACTTGCACTGCCGAATGCCTATTGGTAAAGCGGCATGAGCGCCGTCTCTGCACACTCGGAGCGGCTCTTAAGTTTAAACTACGCAAGGCTTCGTTCGCGTTCTTTTGGTTTTGGCTATCACACATATTTATATTGTAAGTTAGCGCTGCGCTTCAAACCGCGGAGATTGTGAAGCGACGTTCTCATTACGTGTATACGGCTACAGTAGCCGTCATGTTCAACGTATCATCGCGTCAACGTGAACTGTTTGCAGGCGGCCGCGCCTGATGTGCCGCAACGGATCCATTCCGTCGAAATCCAAGTTCGTCTTATCAGATAATAGCCTATATGTTGCGGTTATTCAAATTTTATTTTCAGTTCTCTAAAGCTTTCCGTAAGAGTCGCTTCTGATATTATATTTCTATACTCCTCTTAAAATTAACTTAAAATATTAATTTAAAAAATATTTTCAAGTGCTACCGTTCTTTGCAGAAGAAGTAATTTAAAACACATACGTTTGTTTTCAATAAACGATGAATAATAATCGCGGGGGAAAATCGCTTCTTATGTTAATGAAGAACAGCTCGGACAGCGATGTGGATCTGACTTCGACTACGGCGGCTCAAGTTTACGGTTCCGGGAAGAAATACTTCTGGGAAGTAGACTACATTTCAGAATTTCCTAATGTGTCGCCAGTGTCGAATGATACAAAACATACTGTTCAAATTGTTTCTAAGCCACTTGTCGATACGACTACACAAATGATAGAAGCTGCAAATGCTGATGTGGTAAAGCACTGAATTTGACAATATTTTTATGATTTTTTGACCAACGAAGTATCTGATTTGCGGATTGTCGACACTAACTGCTTAACTACTGCCAACTGCAACAACGACGGTGACGCGCGCGTTTTGAGTACGACTACAGAGCAAACAAATGACAGAAGCTGCTAATGGTGAGGAATGACTGTTCGGCGTATAATTTGTTAATAAAAGAAAAATCCAAATTCAAGTGTTTTTTTTTCGTGTACGTTTATAACTTCCTTAACTAAGTCTTTTGACTCACCTTCTATTGACGGTACCTACTTTTAGGACCGAAACACATAACCGCTGCTATTTGTTCATTAAGACAAATTAGTACTGCCTCATTGAGTGTGCAGTAGGTAAGAGATCCATTTCGGATTTATTCAGGAGGGATTTCCTGAAAAATGAATAGGTCAATTTATGACAAAACACTTGTGTATTGGAATTGATATTTTTGTTTTAATTAAAATCTTACATATCGTGTTTGTGCGTTTCATACAAAGATCCGTATCAACTACCTATCTGTGATAAAATAAATATGTGTTGTATGCAGGAATAGATTCCACGACAAGCAGCGCAGCGGCCATTACACTGAAACGCTCACATGTGTCAATTATTCTGCTGGCTTGCACGCTCCAGTAGCGCGAACGTTCGCCGATTCCGCTTCACGCTCCTGCGTAGAGCGGAATCGGTTACTACGTATTCAAGGTCGATCGCCATGATGGTTCAACCTGAGTTACGAGGATTGTAACCGATATTCGAGTCTCAGTCGAAGTGAGGGGCTACGAATAACTACAGCAAATGGTTAAACTGGCTTGCCTCGTACACTAGCAATTTGATTTTTTTCCAAAAGACTTAGTCGCCTAATATGGGTATTATGTGTGTACTCAATGTGAAGCTCTACTATGTGCTCTTAACGCAATCCATTTGATGACCTAACGAGGACTGTGAGCTATACCTACATAGGTATAGGGCGTATAACTCCATCTACATTTTCTCATAACATGCTACAGTACGGCCGTCAGATCTTAGCAAGTCTGAATTTATGCTCTGCGAATTTTAGCGCTTGAAAACTCGTACAAATGATAAATGATAAATGATTTTTATTTTGTAAATAGGTTTTTACAAACTCTTTTACACGTCAATTTTTTTTTTTCGTTTTTTATATACTAGATGAGGCCGGTGTTTCCTAGCTGACTACCCTGAGAAGAAACACCGAAACAAACTCAGGGGTCAAAGTCTGTTTTAAAGTCCATACACAAACATGTAATGGTCAAATCATATGAGAACCATGCAGATTGGAGTCTGAGATGGTCTTTTGAAGAAAGAACCACACAGTTCTGAGTGGACCTGTCCAGTCAGTGCAAGCATTTGTCAGTTCTCGTGTAGCTCAACTCAGGACTACTAAGGAGCTCAACGATTTGACGAACAATACCAAAGAAAGGACATTTGGGTAGGCCGCAAAAAGTACTCACAACTGCCAGACATTATAAAATTAAAAGTTAAAATTAAGGAAAAACGAAAAGTAATCCACATAGTCCCCACATTCACAATAATAAAAATTTACAAAAATGTAATTTTACCCATTAATATTGCAAATTTTAAAAAAAAAAACGATACAATTGTCAATTTCAAATTTAAATGTTAAATTTAATAGTTGCAAAAAAAAAGAGAAATATGTCATAATTGTAAAATAACAATAATCGTCAGTTAAAAATAATAATAATAAAAAATATATATATAATAATGATACCAAAAAAAAAATCAGAAAATAAGAAATGAAATTACATCAATTACAGTGATTACTGGAGCAGGTCAATCCCAAGCTGTTTTGTCCTCAAGATACTCTTTTACAGTATAAAAAGCCTTCTGACAAAGTTTACGTTTTACAAATGATTTAAATTTATTAAGGCTAAGTTCTTGAATAGGACTGGGAAGCTTATTATAAAAGCGTATACATTGGCATCTAAATGTGCCTCCTATTTTTTTGAGCCTTGTTACCGGAACCACTAATTTGTGTTTATTCCTAGTATTTACGTTGTGAATATCACTGTATTTTTTAAACAAATTTTTATTTTTATGAACATACAAAATGTTTTCATAGATGTACTGAGATGCCACAGTTAAAATATTAATATTTTTAAACTTCTCTCTGAGGGAGAATCTGGGACTTAGTTTATAAATGGAACGAATAGCCCTTTTCTGCAGAACAAAAATCGTCTGTATATCGGTAGCATTTCCCCACAATAAAATACCGTACGACATTACACTATGAAAGTAACTAAAATAAACTAAACGGGCTGTCTCTAAATCAGTTAGCTTTCGAATTTGTCTAACGGCATATGCTGCAGAGCTAAGTTTTTTTGACAACTTATCTATGTGTGGGCCCCACTGAAGTTTAGCATCCAGGGTTATGCCCAAGAACACTGTAGTATCTTCAGCTTTTATTAGCACACTAGTATCCACTTGCCTAACATTAGGCATTGTAAACTTAACAAGTTTTTTTTTTCATTAAGATGCAGGTTATTAACATTAAACCAGTGTACTATTTTGGAAAGGGCCAAATTTATATCGTCAGTGACATTCTGCTGACGTTTAAGCTTAAATAAAAGCGAAGTGTCATCTGCAAATAAAACTATATCATGGTTATCCTTTATTAGGTATGGCAAGTCATTTATATAAATAAGAAATAAAAAGGGGCCAAGAATCGAGCCCTGTGGCACACCCATTGACACTACAGACCCGGGTGATCTTTTTCCGTTTACTTCAACTCTCTGAATCCTATCACTCAAATAAGAAGTAAGAAGATCCAGGGAGGAGTTCCGGATTCCGTAATGATGTAGTTTCCTGATTAATGTTTCATGGAGAACACAATCGAAGGCCTTGGACAAATCGCAAAAAATGCCCAGTACATCGCATTTGTCTTCCCATGCATCATATATATGTCCTAAAAGTTCAACACCGGCATCGGTTGTTGAACGACCCCTTGTAAAACCAAACTGTTTAGTGTGTAATAGCTTATGTCTATTAAAAAAATTTTGTAATTGCTGTAAAATAAGTTTCTCAAAGATTTTACTAAAGGTAGGTAACACTGAAATGGGTCTATAATTGGTGGGGTCAGATGTGCTACCAGTTTTAAATAATGGTGTTATTTTACTATACTTCATCAAGTCAGGAAACTCACCACAATCGATACTATTATTAAAAATAAAAGCTAAACTAGGAGCTACAACGTTTATAATGGACTTCACAACATCTACAGAATTTCCCCATAAATCTGTAGTTTTTTTTACATTCAAAGTATTAAAGGTTTTAATTATATCTACACATGTCACATGTTCGAATTTAAAATCGACATCGCACGCTTTAACATTTTCTTTAAGCAGAGACTCTGCAGCAGTAGGGGATGAGTTCAGAGATTTTGTAGTTAATATGGGGATCTCTGAAAAGAACTTTTCAAAAGCTGCGGCAACCTGTGAATCCGATTTGATTACATTATCATCAATGATAAGGCTATAGTCACTACATGGTTTTGTGGACCTTCCAGTCTCACTATTTATAATGTTCCAAGTTGTTTTAATTTTATTATTACTATTCTTAATTTTGGAACTCAAATATCGCGACTTTGCAACAGAACATACTTTTTTGAATAATTTTGAATAATTTCTAACATATAAACTAAACTCCGCAGTGTTTACAAGAACTCTTTCATCATACAATTCATAAAGTCGCGTTCTACTTTTATGAATACCAATGGTAGCCCATTCACTGAATGATACATTACTATTAACCAATATAGTTTTGGGTATAAAAGTGGAATTAAACTGCTTACAATACATGTTAAAAAAATCTTCATATTGTGGATTCACATCATCCAATGTTGACAAAACTGGTAAATTATTAATGAGCTTAGTTTTAAAAGATTCTAAGCGATTTGCAGTTTTAGGGTTAACAGTGATATTCTTTTTAGTTACTATGATGTTTGGGTTTTGAAAAGTAATTAATTGTGATGATCAGAATCTAGCAAATTTATAATTTCTTTGTGGATAGGTAGAACATCAGTATAAATATTGTCTATGCAAGTGGCACTAGTAGGAGTAACTCTTGTGGGCTCCAAAAACAAATTAACAAGATTATATGACTGAAATAAACTTTGCTACATAAAGCAGAGTTTTCTAATAAATTAATATTGAAATCACCACAAGTGATTATATACTTGTTAGAATTGCAGATCTTATTAAACACTTCATCCATAACATTTTCAAAGCAGTCATACAATCCAGAAGGGGGTTTGTACACACTTAATATAATAAACTGCTCCAACTCAATACAGGCTATTTCGATTGACCGCTCAACAGATAGACTCACAATATCCTTACGTTCCTTAAATTTAAGGTGGTTACTAACTAAAATCAATGAACCACCACGTAAGGCATCAACTCTACAGAATGAGCTACCAACCTGGTGGTTGCTAAAATTAAACATCAACTGATGGCTTTTAAGCCAATGTTCTGTTATGCAAAGAATATCAACATTATTGCAATTAAGGAATAATTCTACTTCTAAATCTTTGTTCATGAGTCCTTGAATATTTTGGTGCACCAGGTTAATACTATTTAATGATTTTAAAACTTTATTGGAAATAATTTCTTTCATCGGTACATTCATGCTAGAGATAGTCTCTGTTGTCTTAATTTCTAATTTAAATTAATATTTATGTCAACATTTGATGCCAAGTTATTGGCAAAATCACTTGAAATGTCCAAGCATTGCTCAATAGGAGCAATTTGTTTAGCCAAGTTTTTGGCTGTAATTAAAAAATAATATGATAGCGACATAGCTATCTGTTTCCTACAAAATTTTGAAAGATAGTATCTATTGACAAGATATCTATCTTTTGTCAAATAAAAATGAGTGCCAACATAATTGTTGGTGTCAATTAAATGAAACAAGCTATTATTTATAGTTAAGTTGTGCAAAGTAACATTAGTCTTATATCTAATTAAATTTTCTTCCTGTGGCAAACTTTGACTATAAGGGAATGTGAACATCACAATTTTTTTAACACTCAAGTTACTCAAAGTACCATAATATTGCAATAATTCTCCTTTGCTCACATGACCCCTATTGCAAACTAAAATTAAAAGTACAGTGTCCTGGTGAAATTTACATTTTATAATTTTTTTCATTATATCAAATAATGAACAGCCAGGCATGCAGTTATTTATTATTGAGTGTCCTGGATATTCATTTGTTAAAAGGTGGCCTAAACCTTTACCAATTTCATCACAAAAAACTACTATTTCTTTGTTTATGGTCTGTTGTGATAAAAAATCAGAAATTTCTACCGGCAAACTGGTACTAGACTGAGTTAAATCACATATTGTCGATGAATGATCCGGCTCAGATGCAATAGATGGTGGTTCACAATGCTCACAATTGGTTTTTTGTGAGCTGACCAGCTCGTTCATCGCCAACACATATTCCCTCATCTGATTCTCCGAGGCAGTATATTTTATAGTCATTGAACTTAATTTGTTTTGTAAGCGGTTAAGTTCCTTTTGCAAATCTTGAGTATCATTTTGATATTTCCTTGTACTTTTTTCCAGGTTTGAAGAGTATAAGTCTAATTGGTTCAAACATTCATGGTTCCAACAAATAAATGCAATTTGCAGTTGTCATTGCTGTTAAAAACTGTTATTGGAATTAATTGTTTATGTTTGTACGAGTTTTCAAGAGCCTTAACTTCAGACTCGCCAAGATCCGATGGCCGTATTGTAAGGCCCCTCATCAGCGGTATGTTTTGTGTTAGCGCAGCGGCACGCGACTGATAAGATACGCTGCCGACTGTCCAGGTTCGCAGACTGAGACAAATTGGCGCCAAACGGTAATAATGAGCCAGCCAGCGTGCGGTATAACGCGTGCTGCAAGGTAGTTGCGGAAACATTCTTTATTATAATGTTTATCTTAGTCAGACACCGAATGGTATCTTATCGGTCTATACCTACATTTAATTGAAAGATATTTGAATGTCCAGATACAGTACGTAGGTACATTTAGTTCAAGGACTTGATTAACGTTTAGGTACTCACAGAGTATTTTAAAGCGTCTATACTGCGGCATTATAGACAGTATTTATCTTATTGAAATTATATGTTTAATGTACATGCTGTCATAACTGTATATGTGATAACTACGTGTAACTATACAGTTACACGTAGTTAACTTCAAACCCAAACTTCTTTACCCCAAACGGTTCGAGCATGTATGTGTTAAGACAAAACTTTTAGCCTTTGTCAATGATGGCGGCTAGCCTATATGTTGATACTAATAAGGCAAGTTGATGCTGATTGACGCTACGTTTAATCAACAACAGGTAGAATAATAAGAGTTTTATAAAATGTACATGAGGAAAAATCGGAAAATAACCAATTCATTTTTCGTACACTTAATTCATTATTTTATTTCAACAACGTTATCCGCAAATCATATACTTCGTTGGTCAAGGACTTGTGTCTAAATATACTATTTCCAAAAATCAAAAATGATTGTCAAATTCAGTGCTTTACCACATCAGCATTTGCAGCTTCTATCATTTGTGTAGTCGTATCGACAAGTGGCATAGAAACAATTTGAACAGTATGTTTTGTGTCATGCGACACTGGCGACACAAAGGGAAATTCTGAAATGTAGTTTACTTCCCAGAAGTATTTCTTCCCCGAACTGTAAACTTGAGCCGCTGTAGTCGAAGTCGGATCCAAGACACTATCTGAAATGTTCCTCCAGAACAAACCAAGTGCTACTTCATCACCGCGATTATGCATTATGTATTAAAAACAAACGTTCGTGTTTTAAATTTCTTCTTTGTCAAGGAATAACACTTAAAAGTATTTTATACATTAATTATTTTAAAGTAATTTTAGAGAAGTATAGAAATATGATGACCGAAGTTAATCTTACGGAATCTTTTAAAGAACTACAGAAAAATTGGAATAGCCGCAAATATATGGAGAATATCTGATAAGACAAACTTGGATCAGAAAAGATGACAAGGTTCATCAGTGCTGCGAAATGCATGCAGAGGGTAAGTTGGCGCTTAGATTGCGAGGTTCATCGAGTGATCGGTACAGATCGGTGCGGCGAAATGATGTCGCGGAAAAGTTAGCAATTAGATAGCGAACTTCATCGAGTGATCAGTGCGATGAAATATTGCCGTTCATCGAGTGTTCAGTGCGGCGCAATGATGCCGCGGTGAAGTTGGCGCTTAAATTGTCAGGTTCATGGAGTGATCCTTGCGGCGAAGTGATGCCGCGGCGTATGTTTCGCTTAGATGACAAATAGCTATGTTGCGTTGCGACATAGTTTTCAACATTGCGAACAGTTTCAGCTTGTGACTATTCAAACATATTAGGTATATAAGACATTGACGTTGAGCTTGCAAGCATAATCGGGTGCGTAGTGACAAATCGGAAAAAAAAATTGATTGTCCGCGCGAATAGGTTGCATATCTGATAAGACGAACTTGAGTTTTCTAATGAACCGTTCATGGAACAGCTGCTTGCAGCTAAGCCAATAAAGAAAAATCAGCGTACGACGTAAAAAAATGTTAATGATGCCATAATCTAATAAACGGTCATCGCAGATAAAGTATTGCTACCTTGTAGAATAATGTTCAATGATCACTAACCAAAAACAACAACAAGTAACAAAACCTACATTTAGATAAGATAACAATTGTAACGTTTATTGATTTAGGTCGCTATGATAAAAAACTTGCATCGCTTCAATATCTCGATGTGTGTAGCGAGCCAGTGATACGTTTTGCGCCAAGCAGCGCGTCCGACCATGCTGACATAATGCGCTCAAACCTCATTCGGCATAACAATCGAACGCGCCAATCAGTAAATGATGAAATATTATGAAATTGATAAACCTAATATACCAATGTAACTTTCTTCAGTAACAAAAGATTTAGTCTTGTAATATTCTATTCAGTGATTATTCAATTACAAAACAAGAACAAGTAACGGAATATTATACGTACCTATTTAAATTTTAAAGGCATGTTAATGTTGCGCATCAACATTGATTTATTTAAGTAATTGACTCCGAGCTCTTAAGGAGTAGATATACACCAGCGACCTTGAGAGCACAAAAGAGGAGCGTAGGTACTTACTGCGCATCAAGATAATTCGAATAATGATATTAATCCTCTATTTATTAAACACAATACGAATAAAAAACGTAAGATCTGGTTAATTTAATTAAATTATATTTTAGTAGTGAATGTCTCACAAAATTACATTCAGGGATTTTTGTCCGTTTAAAACACTTTTTTTTAAATCACACCAATTTCTACGAAAAATATGTATCTAAGTAAATATTCGCATATCAAATTAGTAGATAAATAGTTTAGTTTAATTTTTTTTATTTTCAAAACATAAGGGACTAGCCGTTTAGACAATATGATGTTGAATTTATAATCATCAAAAATAATATATTATCTGCCCCTTAACACGTCATTGTAAGGCCCCTCATCAGCGGCATGTTCTGCGATAGCGCGCTTCCGACTGGAAGCGTATCATGTCGGACAGTCGTCCGAGTTCGTAGACTGAGACATATTGGCACCAAACTATGTTATGTCAGCCAGCGTCGTGAACGGCGCGGCGCTATCACGCATGATGATAGTGTACGATGAACCGACCGCGCCTCCGCTGTGTAGTTCTATCGAGTCGAGCCCATATCATACATGCTGCAATATAATGGCGCGAAAATTTCATACTTTTTTTTTTAAACATCGGTTGATATCATATCGCATCGATATCAATCGGTGGAAAAAAACCATTATTAAGTAAAGATTATTGAGTGTTTAGATAAGTATATCTAGTGCACTAATTGTGTTTACTAATAGAATATTTTAACACTTCCATACTGCTAGCATTATAAACAAAATTTGTGGATCCCTTCACAGAATATTTGTCACCTCCTTTCCTGTTCAGCGTGCACTACCACCTGCAGCTTTAATGACTTGTACTAGGCCAACGAAAGAGCTGTCCAAGTGGCTAAATATTGGACGGACAAAATTTGAGTCAAATAGACACGAAAAAAAGAAGAGATGATGAGCAGCGATGTGTTTGATTTATTCATGCTACACACGCACTGGATAGATACTTACTCAGATAAAATATTTATAGTAGATAACGCAAATGAAACACAACAGAAAGCAACATATTTCAGTAATTTTATCATTTGTAAGTAGATCAACTTCGTTATTTATAAGTGTCAATTATGTACATTCCACCACCACACTACATATATAACAAAGGATCTAGATTAAATGTAAGCGATCGCTGAGCTTGCCTTGCCTTAGAAGGTGGCGTTAACGGGATGTCACGGGATCGGCACGGTGCCAACCTCTTGATTCAAAGAGCATGGAAAATTTAGCAAGACCAGTGTTTCCATCTCATATTAAGACTGCTAGGATCTACTAGCCGATTTACCTGTATGGAAGTAGGTTTCTCTTTTAAAATGTTAGTCCAATATTCATCCCCTAAGAAGAAACTTTTGAAAAATCCTGTCTTAGTCCTCACTAACGTCACAAAAGGAAACTGAGCACAATTTCACGCTCCTAGCCCAATCAGTTTGACCCATACGACGTGTCAGTCAGTTTGTCCTTTTATATATGTCGGCTGGTGTCCAGGATGGTTTTCGAGCTCTGGTCTATCAGATCTATCATGTGGGCGTATGTGGGTATCGTGCAATGAATAACAACGGGTAGGAGTTGAATCAATGAATGAATGAAAGGAGTTGTCGGTTTACTTCTCAATACATTTCGGGACAGTGCACTGTTATTACTTTACAAAATACAACAAAACGAACAGTTTCAGAACGTCTTGACTCTGCGACGGCCTGGCTGAGAGTGTCCGCTCCCCGAGCGGGTTGGTTCACCCCGCCACAAGCTCGTAGCAAAGCGGATACGTCACCGACTCTGTCAGGCGCGCCATCTTTATTTAGTTCTTCTAGTTGCCACTAGATGGCGTGCCTTGTCTTGTTGTCAACAAATCGAAGCCGTTTCCGACATACATTTAATTTTTTAACCCTTTTTAACTCGGTTAGGCGATGAATTTCAATAAAATATATAACTTGTCTTCCATCAGTTTTGTTAAAGAATGCGCACGCGACCCGCAACGCAGCAGCTAATCGAGCAATCACTGCGCCAACACTATCGTCAAACATGTACATGATGAAACGTTGGTTTTGTAACTAGTAATATAAGTGTATACTTGGTAACATTTTCGGTTATGTACAAGAAACTACATGTAAGTAAGAAGAAGCAATAAGACAAAGTACGTACACAAGAACAAACTGGATGTGCTCGTAAAAAATGTAATTTCCAGCAAAACGTCATGAAACCTGTGAAGGTGGTAAGATAAAACATTTACGGCTGCTTGAGTTTCGTATGACGAAAAACCAAACATAACAAAAACGAACTTGAAGATGTAGAGCAAAAGATATCTACAAACTTTGGGAAAAGTTTTAGCAAATGTGAAGTACAGAATATAAAGATCTACTATAAGTATCATTATTTTTTCAAATATCTTCAAGGTACGTGCTTTAAGAGATAGCAGCAATGTATTATATGCGTCTAATAACAAGAATGCAGAAACATAACAACAATAAAAAAAACGTTTAACGCGTTCCTAATGCTATCAACAAATAATTTCGACCACTGGTATTTAAAACATAACAATAAAATTAATTCCTTTTTTGAAAAATACCTATTGTAGATTTCCTATATACCTATATTATAGAAACCCACTCGATAGATAATATTTAATTAAAAATTAACATTGATACGCTAACTCGAATTTTAGGTATATATTTTTAAATAAGGTAAATGTGGATTATAAGTCTACAATGAAATAAGGTACGATGACCGAGTATCAACAGCGATAGTGTAGTAAGTGATTAGCGCTGAGTCTACAAAATATATTTATAAATGAGGTAGATGTCGATTATGAGACTACAAAATATAATGAAAAACGACCAAGCAGTTTCGACAGCGAGAGAGCAATGAGTGGTTACCACTGAATCTATCGCGCTAAGTGTCGTAGGAATATATCATATTGTGTTGTCCCCTATCTCACGGCTAATTCGATCTGGTATACTATCTGTGTCTGTGAACAAGCGTGCAGGTCGGTTGGCGATACCAGTCAATGAAAAGTATGATTATGTGGGAGTACCGAGGTTTGATTATGTATAGTAGTACTAAGTTCGTTGTAAGTGTTCCAAATCAATTCACACGTCATCGCAGAGTCGAGATCAACCATTCCACTATCATCAGTGAGAGTCGCGTTTCAAACTGAACTGTATTAGAATACTTATATCTACTAGTCATTGCGAAACTAACTTCTCATCAAAACTTCGACTGCAAATGGTTTGGAGATGGTCACCACAGCTGGTCACGCGCTATCGGGGCTGACTGTAAAACTAAACATGCGTCTACCTTGCCATGGCTTATTTTAACATGAACGTAAGGTGATTAGAGAGTGTTTTTCTTTTCGGAACTCAACCGCAGCCAACTCGATGCTTAGAATAACAATCGTAAGCCTATCAATAATAAACAAATACCTATTAAAAATATTCGGACGATGTATCGATCTGCGATAAATGACAATAGAATAATACTTTATTGTTCACCAAAAAAGTAAGAATTCACAGGAACCGTTCGTTTATTAAAATATCTACCGCGATAAATAATATGACGTTACTTTGCGTCACTATCGTCGTCGTGCGTTGTGCGTATACTTGAGAGAAGGCGCTAAGCATGCCACTGGCCACGCCGAGTGCCAAACCAATCGCGGCGCGGTGAAGCTACGTCGCAACGCAACGTTATCAGTATGAGGAGAGACGAAATCGATCCATTTTTGCGTGTTTAACGAGGCAATCAAGCTCAGCGCTAACTTATCTTACAGGTTCGAACTAAACCAACGCGAAGCTACGCCGAAATGTTATCAAACTATGTGGATGTATTAAAAGAATTACTCTCTCGACGCCACCAGCCAGCTCGTCATCAACATGTGACATGTGTACAAACTACTGACTAACCGAAACCATCCGAGGTGACGCAAAGCAAGCAGCAACATAACCACATGTCGTCAACCTTGCCTTGTCAGAACATGCGATCTGGAATTAAGTCACAGCACTATCGAGATTTTTATAAAAATCTAAGTTCCTAAATACGTTATTGAACAAATTCGTCAAGTTTACAAGTTTAACGCCAACTTGTCTCATGTGTTCAAAGAATTCGACTTCCAGATCCGTCTGCGACATGGAGAAGCTGTGTTGCAAAATTATCAAACGACATGGATCTGTCTCAGCACACTCGGCGCCACCAGCTAGCTCATCGCCAACTCGTGTCATGTATCAATCAAAACCATCCGAGACAACGTAAAGCAAAATCGCAACGTTGCGTCGTCTACACTACACGTTGATAAGCGAAACGCAGGCATCGCATTTCGGTCCTCGCCAACTGTCGCGGCCTTACGCGTAAGCTAATCGCTAACTTTTCTAAACGATCATGTCGTTTGCACGAAATCCAAGTTCGTCTTATCATACGAACGATAAGACGAAATTGGATTTCACCGAAGAGTTTCGATGAAATCCAACTTCGTCTTAACAGATACTAGCCAATATATTGCGGTTATTCAAATTTTATTTTCAGTTCTCTAAAGATTTCCGTAAGGGTCGCTTCTGATATTATATTTCTTGACTCCTCTAAAATTAAAAAACCTTAAAATATTTATTAATAAAATATTTTCAAGTGCTACCGTTCTTTGCCGAAGAAGAAATTTAAAACACATACGTTTGTTTTCAATAAACGATGAATAATCGCGGGGAAAAATCTTTTGGTATGTTCCGGTGGAACAGCTCAAAGAGCGATGTGGATTTGACTTCGACTACGGTGGCTCAAGAAAAGACTTATTTCGAAAAGAGTGCATTTTACATTTTCCCAATAAGTTACCAGAATCATATTACATAGAACATAATGTCCAAATAGATTCCGCGCCGCTTGTCGACACTAACTGCTTAACTACTGCCAACTGCTACGAAGACTACGGAGGAAACAAATGACAGAAGCTGTTAATTGTGACAAACGACTGTTCGGCGTAAAATGTTTGAATGATGTTATGAATTTTATCTGTTTCTAGATAAGATGAGACAATAAGTTGTATTCCACTGAATTTTACAGTATTTATTTTTGATTGTTTAAGTTTTTCACGTGCTATATTTAAACACTAACCCTTGACCAAAGAATTATGATTTGTAGCTAACGTTGTTGAACCAAAGTAATAAATAAAGTGTAATGCAAATTTAATTGTTTATTTTTCAATAATTCCTAGTGTTATTTATATAACTCGTACTATTCTACCTACTGTTGAACACATTCGGCGTAAGCTCAGCATCATCATCATCATCATCAGCCTTTCAATGTTCCCACTGCAGGGACACAGGCCTCCTCTCTCTAGGAGAGGGAATGGGCCATAATCCACCACGCGGGCCCAGTGCGGATTGGTGGATGTCACATGTCTTCGAATTTTTGGTTCTAGGACATGCCGGTTTCCTCACGATGTTTTCCTTCACCGTTTTGAGAGCAGTGGTGATGAAATAAATTACACAAAGTAATGCGCCTGGCTGGGTTTGAACCCGCGACCTACGACTCGTAAGTCGGGGCCTTTACCACTTGGCCACCACTGCTCCCTCAGCTCAGCATCAACTTGCCACAAATGCTTAAAGGACTAGTGTCGCGTGAAAAGCGTGAAAAGGTTGCGACCAGCCGACCACCACCGACAAGATTTTCACGCGATAGTAGTCTTTTAAGTCTAGAGATAGTCTTAAATTATTTCACACTCACTGAGCTCGCCGTGTCGCTACCAGCGGCTGCCATTCCGGTGTGAGCCTAGGCCCTAAGGGTTTTGTTTTTTTTTTATATTATTTTCATCACTCATGTGAGATTACTCAGCATGTGTAGCCCCCGCAAATGTCTCTTTCATACAAGTATTTATTTTAATGCGTGGAATACGCACACAGGTTGAGGAGCGCGAACCCAAACTGTTGTAAGTTCGCATGGGAAGCAATCCCGTATGGGTGATGAAATAAGCACGATATTAGAAACACTCTAACCGTTTAGTTACAGTCGAGAACTCGTGTGAGAGCGATACGCGCTTTTCGGCAACGTCTACGGAAAAAACAAATGGCAGTGTAGCTAATATTGGCGATAATTAATGGCTTAGCGCGTATTATGTGTGAACGAAATGTCTGACATTATTGATTTGCTGTTTCTGGTTATTGTGGAAATAAAAGCTGTACTCCACTGAAATGTTATACTTAACATGTCCTTTCAACACATTTGCTCGGAAAGTCGCTCTTATTGCGCTACACTTCTGTGTATAATGACATCTGTTAGCAAACTGTCACATTTTGATTACCATTACGAACTTGTGCTAAAGTGTAGGTAAATTCTTTTTGTTCAACCTCGGTTCGCCAAACAAATTTTGAAAATACATTATTGCGTTTAGTACTACAAAATGGTATCATTTTCACTTATTTCATGCAATTTCGTCCATTCCAAATTGTAAAAACAATTTATTAATAAAAACAATTATAATAAATCGTTCGTTCAATTTTTCTTTTTTCTTGTGGTCAATGGCCGCCATTTTAAGATACACGCAGTTTATGATGTGATTTTTCGTGTTAAGTTAAATGGCTGAATTAATTAAATAAAATTAAATAGTAAGAAAATGTTACATTAGTTTTCTATTGTCACTAAGAATTTTCACGAATGAAAACTTAAACATAAAAGACTAGACGATTAGATATGTTTAAAATACCTTCTGGCTTCTGGAGAAAATAAGAAAATGATGGGCGCGTACCTATACGAAAACAGATTAATTAATTTATTTTCCGCCACAAAAAAAAATAATGTCACAAAAAAATTGAGTAAAAAATGTTCCATCATTTTTCTTCACAAGTGTGATAAAAATCGTTATATGATATACTTGAGTAATTAATGATTACCGTTCTAGACTCTCTTAAGACCCTCGCCATGACTGGGGTTTTATGTCACCTTGAACGGTAATCACACACTAATTGTATCATAAAGATACTACTTATTTCAATTAACTTGCTCAGAAAGTGACTCTTATTGCTCTACACTTAAGTCTTGTACCAAACCGGCATTTTGATTACCTTTACACACTAGTGCTGTAATGTAGCCTTGTAACCTTTTTGTTCAACCTCTTTGTTCACAAACACATTTCGAATACGAAAAAAAATCACATTAGGTTCTTGTGTTCGTTTAATTCTTACTTACTTATTCAATATTCTATTTCGGCCATTTAACTTGTAAAAATGATTTATTTGTTAAAAAAAAAATGTATAAATCGATCGTTCAAATAAAAATTGTTTTTTCTTTGTGGTCTATGGCTGCAGCTATTCTAAGATACCCGCGGTTTTTGGCATGATTTTTTCGAGTGAAGATTATTGGCTATATCTATTAATTAAATTAAATCAAGTACATACTACAAAAACATTTAAAAATGTTACATACGAACAATAAGAATGACAATCACTCCGAATGTCATTATCATAAAAACTTTTCACGCATGAAAAAAAAAACGACTAGGCTCAAAACATAGCCACCACCGAACTGACCACCGAACAACACCGAACCGAACAACTGAATAAAAAAAAAATTAGACCGCCATGTTTGTTTACTAGTTTTACTGTTTCAGTTTTAATAATAGTTAGCTAAATTATTTTTCTTCCCAAATGTATTGAAAAACGTCGTATGATACACATGAGTAATGAAAGGTTACCGATCTTAGCCCTCTTAAGACCCTCTCAATTTGTGTCATGTGTACGGCAACACAAACCTCTATAGACCAGAGTACTTGATCGCAGGAGCCTTGCCAACGAAAATGCAACATTATAACCACGCCAAAAAAAAGTTAGGAAAATCCGCCGCCGTCGCTGTAAAAACTAAAATGTTAGAGCGGATTTACTAAGGGACAGTCGGTAACTATAAAAAAAAAATTAATCAAAATTTTTGCACAGCGGCTTTATAATTTTAAACACAATTTCAATGACAAACACACATTTTTTTACGCTATGAATAACATATTGGCACATACAAACCATAAACAAAAAAGAACTGCAACTATTTGAATAAAAAATAATTTAAAATTTTGAATTTGGAACAAATAAACAAAGCTTGCTCGCGTGAGCCATTAGGCGCGAATTTTCTGTTTTAATATCACAAGAAAGTGGACTTGAAATTGTTTTAGTCAGTTTAAACATAAATACAGTGCAAGTAAACAAAATTAAACGAATATGTTTAGACCAGAAGAACAGCAAGTTGAAATATGCTTACTGAAATCCAATTTGGAAGAGATCGAAAATGAGTTGGTCGTGCAGGTAAAATTTACCGCTAACTTAACCTTTCAACCCGCAAACGACGGCGTTCACGGGTATTAACGGAAAGTTATTTGTCTAGTTATTTGTCTATAAAAAATTTTATTTACGTTCTTGGATAAATATCAAAATACCTTATAAAAAAAGAAATACTCAAATATGTGTATGTACATTCTATTTTTTTAAATTTGACAACGGCGCGTGGCGCGAAATCATGCCGCGAGCGCCGGCGCTCGCTTGGGTGTCGACGTATATGCATAATTATTATTAAGATGTATGATTAAACAGAGTCTGTTCAATTGATGACACATTCTTATGTGCACATCATATATTATTATGTACCCAAGTATGTATAATGTGTTGTAAAATCAACAGGAGTAAATACGCGGAAAATAACCAATGAGCGAGATTTCAGCTACACTCCATCTGTTTAGGTTCTTAAAAAGAAGAATCAATCTTATAACGTTCCCACTGCTGGGACCGGGCTTCCTCTTGTAAGAGGACTCATGGGCCGTAATTCACCACGCGGCCACCGGGCCCAGTGCGGTTTAGTGGATGTCGCATGTAATCGAATTTTTAGTTATAGAACTTCAGTTCCTCACATGTTTTCCTTCACCGTTTTGAGAGAAGTGGTGATGAAATACACAAAGTAATGCGCCAGGCTGGGTTTAAGCCCGCGATTTACAACTCGTAAGTGAGCTTTAGGTACTTAACTAAACGTAAACAATCTTGATATTATTTTTTTTTATCGTGTAGAAGGCAAATAAATATAATTTAAATTTTATTAATTACCTAACCTCGGTTTAGGTAAATAGCTATGAAAATTTTTAGATAACATTTTTAGTCAATTTTTGGATATGACATGTGGAAGATTGTTTACGTTTAGTTAAACACTACCTAAATAGATGGAGTTTATGTATGAGGCTAAGTATTATCATTTTTAGAATGTCTTATTTACTTTGGTAAATGGAAACATAAAAAAAATATTCAACAGGTAATCTACATAGCTATATTTATATCCAATATATTATGCATACAATATAAGTAACTACGTTGTTACATAGACCTTCATTTACTTTGCAATTATATTATCCAGTGTCTGTAAAATCGGGCATTAGTATTTGCAATACAAATCATAATATTTTCATATACTTATTTCAAATAAATGAACGTACCTATACATTATGAAAGAGCAATGTTCTGTTTTCCAAGTATTGCTCATGAAAATCATTACATACTATAAAAAAAGTCGCTTTGTCCCTATGTATGCTTAGATCTTTAAAACTACGCAACAGGTTTTGATGCAGTTTTTTTTAATAGATAGAGTGATTCAAGAGGAAGGTTTATATGTATAATACATGCCTAATATATTCAATAACAGTATCACTTAGCATAGAAATTTAACTTACAAGATATGCTCGTGCTTACAAGGAAAGAACCTCAAACTCTTATTATTAAACTTCTAATATTTCCGATACCATGTTCCTACAAATCCTATTTATTCCGTCTTCTTCTTCGTCGATTCGATGATGAGATGAGTTTTGATCGATATTCAGTCGCGTCAACAGCGCGATTGGCAATATTTTCTTGAATAGTAGATAAATGTGCGGACAACTGCTTCAGTCGTTCAATTATAACTATTATTGACATCAATCAAGTAGGTAAAGGTGAGAGCAGTGGTGGCCAATCAGTCGTATTACTGTGTGTTTCATCACCACTGCTCTCAAAACATCCTGAGGCAACCGGCATGTCCTAGAACCAAAAATTCGAAGACATGTGACATCGACTCATTCTCTCTCCTAGTCTATGTCCCAGCAGTGGGAGCATTAAAAAAGGCTGATGATGATGATGATGAAGTGGGTAAATAAATCTTTTAGTTTTTATCAAATTTACAGTGTTTTTTAATTACAGCGCTCAGCGTTGCCGGCATTGGATGCAGAGAACGAACAGAAATACCGCGAGACTATGACCGCATTGAGGGTTACCCGTTCATTAAATACTGAAATTGAGCGTTTGAAACTTGAAAATGGTACGTTGTTTAACCACATTATTTAACAACCTAACAATCTCAAAATCCCTTGCCATTAGACTGTTTGTCTGAAGTAAATGATTTTCAATCAATATATATAAAATCAATGCTACTTTTCGTTAAAATATTATAACTCAAGAACGGGCTCACCTATCCAAATCAAATGTTTAGGCTTTGTTCGGACTATTTCGTAGAGGTTTATGTAAAGTTTGCAGAAAGTCTGTCGAGCGGTTCTACATTTATTTCATTTTTCTGTTGACAGCAGCGAAGTCGCCGGCAAAAGCTAGTTTTTTATATTTATTTCGTTTATAAACTGGGTACTTAACCTTTTTACTGCCGTCAGTAGGACGTGTCCGTCAAACACTTTCGCGTTTATTCCGCTAAGGTCATACATTCATGATCAAATTATTAATCTCGTTAGCTCTTCTATCACCTAAGTGAAATGGAGTACCCAGTCGCAAATACACTAACCTGGCAAATAGTACACGGAAATATCATATCTCACTCGATATCTCACGTTTAGTTTCTATGTGCTTCACACGCAAGGAATTTGCGTTCCTCTAACAATCTCTTATTGGTCTGTCCTTCTCATACTTCTGATTTTGTTCATTCTTCGGAAGTTACAGAATTACTTTCTCTGCTAAAAGCGGAATCTTGTCAATAACTTCTTTTCTTACTTTATATAAATATATTTATGTATATATATATTTATTTTTATTACATTTTCTTTTTTATGCATCTACCATATTTTTTCTCCACCACCCTAGGTTGACTGGTAGAGAATGCTTAAGGCATTAAGTCCGCCTTTGTACCTTGTGTTGCACGAAGAAAAAATAAATAAATACGTCTTGTTGGACTAATTCATCGCAAGTGGTTTACGTTAAGGTCCAATTCAACTTCAAAGTGATTTATTTTATTTCACATAAATCCACCAGCTTTGGAACACAGAAACTAGAACCATTACCAGCTTTCATTCAAAAACTTGAAGAAAAATGAATAGGTACGGTAAGCAGAACATCAGACTACAACAAACTGTCAAATTTCTGTAAACGGTTTTCAACTCTTAACCATAATATAACAAGGTTCAAAATGTATTGGAGAAATCTGACAGATTTGTATAGTTTGATGTGCTGTGTGACTGTACTCAATAAGACTTTAAATAAGAAACTCAATTTATGAGCCTGACAGTGCAGAACTAAGTTTTTTTCACGACTTCTTTGCTTTATAGGCCAGTGCAAATAGCTTTTGAAAGGGACTTAAATAGTAGTAGAATGAAACCCATTGGAAAAGGAAGATAATGTAGCAAAAATTTAAGGAAAAATAAATTACGGTCGATCTGAGGTCGGGAAGTGGATGGGTGTGCGCTTTTAAGGGGAAAAAATGGTTTATCTCTAATTCCGGCAAAACTACTGGTTTTATGGAAAAATGTCTAATAGCAAACTTGTAGGTCATAAAAAGATCTACCACTTTTGTATTTACACTTTTTCACATAGCCTCAAAATCTATGTGAAAAGTCCAAAAAACCGAGTTTTTGAATTTAATTTTTATCTCCTTTAAAAATTACTTTTTTTTTCACAAACTTTGGTGAGAAGTTTCCTTTTCATGTCCCAAACTTGCTATAATTTTGTTTTAAGAAAAATATTCACAGTTGCTCTTTATTTCGACTTAACATCGAAAAAACCGCCTATTTTTCAATCGAAAAATCTCACGTAAAAATATGTGATTTTTTAAAAAAGTTTATTGGCTTCTTATTCGTCGAAATTTTTACTTTTTGAAGGTGTAAAAAAATATATACATCACTATGGTAAATTTTCTCAGAAAATGCGAAAAACTAAAAAATCTCGAATCAGAAATTACTTTTGTTTAATCATTATTAGCGACCCGTGCCAGCTTCGCGTGGGTGCAAAGGGTATATATTATACCTATAAACCTTCCTCTGGAATCATTCTATCTATTAAAAAAAACCGCATCAAAATCCGTTGCGAATTTTTTTGCTTTTAAAAATCTAAGCACACATGGATAAGCAACTTTGTTTTATACTATGCATGATGTACTGAGGTATTTATTTAATTTTTTATAAAAGATTTAAAGGGTATTTCATGTAGGAAATGTTATTGCTGCAATTTTATGCAGTAAAAACGTTGTCTTATTAAATTTTAGCTTCGTTTAATCAGTCAACGTTATTTATAATCATTACATATGTTTAAATAATATAATCTTGCCTCATAATATTTTATCTTACTATTAGATTAGAATTAATCACTTATCCATTAGGTTTTGTCTCTTTGATAGCATTTCTTCATGGTTGAATTCGAAAAACTTACTTATTTATGATTCAGATGATGAAATTCATCATCTGAATCATTAACTTCCTCGTAGGTTTGTTCTTCCACATTGGAGCATTATGTAAGCATACGCAATTGCAGCAGCCATATTTCCAACATGAAATCCCCTTTAAATCTTATAAAAAAATTAATAAACACCTCAGTACATTATTACATAGTATAAAACAAAGTTGCTTATCCCTGTGTATGCTAAGATCTTTAAAAGTTCGCAACGGATTTTGATGCGGTTTTTTTAAATAGATAGAATGATTCCAGAGGAAGGTTTATAGGTATAATATATCACCTTTGCACCCCTGCGAAGCTGGAGCGGATCGCTAAAAATGATTAAACAAAAGACATTTCTAATTCGAGTTTTTTTAGTTTTTCGCATTTTCTGAGAAAATTTACTATAGTATAGTATGTATATATTTTTTTACACCATCAAAAAGTAAACATTTCGACGAATAAGAAGCCAACAAACGTTTTAAAAAAATCACATATTTTTACGTGAGATTTTTCGATTGAAAAAGAGGCTGTTTTTTCGATGTTAAGTCGAAATAAAGAGTAACTGTGAATATTTTAAATCAAAAAAATTATAGCAAGTTTGGGACATGAAAAGGAAACTTTTCACCAAATTTTGTGAAAAAAAAGTAATTTTTAAAGGAGATAAAAATTAAATTCAAAAACTCGGTTTTTTGGACTTTTCACATAGATTTTGAGGTTATGTATAAAAGTTAAAATATAAAAGTCGTAGATCTTTTTATGACCTGCAAGTTTGCTATTAGACATTTTTCCATAAAACCAGTAGTTTTGCCGGAATTAGAGATAAACCATTTTTTCCCCTTAAAAGCGCACACCCATCCACTTCCCGACCTCAGATCGACCGTAATTTATTTTTCCTTAAATTTTTGCCATATTTTCTTCTTTTTCCAAAGGGTTTCATTCTACTACTATTTAAGTCCACTTTTTATCGTTAACGATGCTATTTGCACTGGACTATTATTAAAAAGCACGTTTTCGTGTAGGTACCTATACCTAAAACATACAAAACAGTTCATCAACTTTTGAAAACTCAACTCACTTCAAAATCGCTTCTTCAGTTTTCATGAAAATCACCAGCAAATTTGTTTTTGCTTTGACTTCTTGTAAATTTTGACTGGCCTGTCAGTCTAGTAGTTAGTGACCCTGACTGCTATGCGGGAGGTCGTGGGTTCGATTCCCACCCAGGACAAATGTTTGTGTGATGAGCAAGATCATTTGTTCTGTGTCTGGGTGTAATTTATTTATTATATATTTAGAAATATATAAGTATGTTTATCAGTTGTCTAGTACCTACGATGACGATGATGACGATGACGATGACCTAGACGATGTGTGATAGTTGTGGACATATTATTATTATTAATTTAAAAGTAAGTACCTAGTAAAATAATGGTTTATTTAAAATAAATGCTTTGAATTCTAGAGTAAAATCATGAGTATTGTAGTCAATACTCATGTATCCTTCTTTTTCAGTTTATCTAAAACTAAGACGAATAGTTTCTATTTATGTTTCACAGCAATTTAGCCGATAGATTGTACTTAATATAAAATAATGACTAGTGGTCTCGTATCGCAAGCGCTAGTACAGAGCTTGATGTCATTGGTTCGAATCCCATGCCGGGCAAAAAGTGCCATTTGGGTTTTTATTTAAATATATACTTTGTCTGCTGCTCGAAGTTTGAAAATCGGTGGTGTAACACCTCCCATGCCTCGAAAAGCACGTAAAACCTTTAGTCCTGCGCCTGATCTCTCCCAGCTTCTCTCCAGTCGTGTCAGATTGCCGTCCTACAGAGTAAAGGCACAGAGAGCGCACCTGTGTTTGCGGAAGCACTTTTGCATTATAATAATCCTGCGTAATTGCATGACGAAAATTGGGTCGGGAGGATTATTATAAAGTAATGTAATATACACATAGTAAATAAGCATATATATGTGAATGAAGCATCAAAATTATACTTTATTGTAGTCCGATTAACCGCCAAACGAATGCAGCTGAAACGTCAGAGCGATGAAATAAACAAAAGCGTGGAGCGGGCGCGGGATGCACAGCGAGAATTGGTTAAGTCTCTGAAACAAGAAGCTCACGACACAGATCTCCTTATGTAAGTATTCTAAGTACTAATTTGGTCTACTTAGAATAACTACTAGAATAGATATATAGATCGGCACTTGTAAATATTTATTTATTTATACTTTATTGTACACCACATTATAATAAAATAGGACAAACATTATTAAAAAAAAAAAGGGTACAATGGTCGGTCTTATCGCACAAGGCAATTTCTTACAGACAACCTTTGGATGGACTGCGCGAAAGGAGATAGATCTAGGGTTGTCAGTGTACAATTTATTATAAGAAAAAAAATACTAATAACATATCAAAACACGAATACATACATACAATAAAGATAATATACTAATATATATCAAATACCACCACCCTAGGGTTGACTGGCAGAAACTGTCTGAAGTATTAAACTCTTGAGCCTCGAGCGAACGCCGGCCATTCGCACACCTATTGTCTAGCAAATTGGTATTCAAAAGGTTACGTTAGTTTTTGTGCAGTATTATTTTACTAGTGCACAAAGTTTTAATAAATGAGTAACTAAGATAGTCCTTTGTATTTGTGGTCTGGTTTCCGCACTTGGTCCCTAGCGGACCATTGTGCGTGGGCCATGGTGGCCTTTACTCCAACTAGCCCATCTCACTCTAGAAGCAAATGAGTCTCCTCAGTCTGCTCAGGGTGTCTTTGAGTGAATTCGGTAAGGGCCGAAGATTTTTTTTGTGTTAGGTAAAAATCGAATCCCGCCCTTGGGCGGAGTGGGAAATAGTGTCAGATTCTTACTGACTAAACAACTTATCCCGTTCCTACATTGCTATACATACTAGGGCCAGAGCCTTTCTTTCAGACACGAACTCTTGGCCCTGTACTCCCAAGGTTCGTGTTCTTATATCGCTGACGGCTGTGCACTCAAGGAGCACATGAGCGACAGTTTCTGCTGACTCCATGCATCCTCTGCACAGAGGACGAGGAAAAGATAGTCCCTTATAACCTACATAATTTCATCATCATCATCATTTGAGTAGAAAGACGTCCACTACTGGACAACGGTTCTTACATCTCATAATCATCGGATACTCGCAACCCTTGCCAGGTCATCGGTCCATTTTGTTGGAGGCCTTCCAACATTGCATAATTTCACCGAATGAAAATTGATAAAAAAGATACACATATTCCTAACGCAATTAGTTTTATTGTACACATAGGTACTCATTCAATTAAAAACAAAACAAAGCCCCAATGATGCCAAATGTGAAAACAAAACCCGGTTCAGTGGGTTTCCATTGAAATGAGACCCATTCATGATTTATTTAATTTATTTAATAGAGGTACACGGGCGAGCTTAACCGACAAACGAAGTTGATCTTTGTTTCAATTTTTTTAACATCAGATTTTTATAAAAAAACAATGTTTCATTTGTTTAGGTTTTGAAATAGTTAAATACTACTAAGCTCAATAATTGAAACACCTCTTTCACCTATTCTGTGAAATCAGTTAGGTATATTAATTAAACTCATTCGGCCTCAATGCTTTTAGTTATCTCAAACCTAAATAAGATCTATGATGAAATACAGTACGTTTGTTCTAACTTGGCGAGTCTAAAGTTAGGCTTAAGTCTAAAGTTAGCGTTTGTGCACTCATACAAACATAAATGAAAAATCCGCAGCTCTGGCAAGTATTGGCACTAACGATACACATCAATCTTGCTGACATATCTTTAGAGCACCCATGGAACACAACGGACTGTCAACTCAGGCCTGAACCTTATCGCACGGTGAGGCTACCTACTGCTCACCGTCCGCTCGCCCATGGTGGCGGGGAACCCTACAACTCTCGACGTCTGGAAAGTCTCCGGGCTTATATCGGAAACTGAGGGAACTGTCAATTAGAGTAAAGAAAATTTATCCACAATTATAAAATTTCCCATGCGTTCATTGATATGTTGTGTGTCGATAGGTATTCAACTTCTGTGGTCCTACTCACGAACTTGTTTCATTTTCAGACGGAAGTATGAAGATTCATTGGAAGAAATAGCGGATCGTTTCAGGAAAACACGCGGTTATTACGTATGTAAATACTCACCTAACTGCACTCATAAATAACTCATACGTTATAATAAAAATAGGTTCTATGTACTAGGTAAAATTCAACAAAATTACAAAAATAATCTCCATAGAACTTTTGAGTTCATCATCTTACATATTTTACTTTTATAAATTATTTTCTTGTTCATAAACAATATCTCGATCTTTTCATTTTAATAAGAATGAAGACGAAATTACAAAAGAAACTGAAAATGTCAACACCACAAGCAAACAACTAGAAGAAGAATTGGAGAAGCGTCAAAATATGGTTGATGAATTAAAATCACAACTGGAAATGATTCAACCGGCGGTACCAGAAGATGTACTAACAATAATGTAAGTAGCTTTTAGTAATTCACCGTTCATTACATATTCTGAAAGAGGGTTTACCTTCCTTTGTGACATATACATTGTGGTCTCACAAAAAACCCTTGAAAAAAAACATGTTACATTCTTCATTCACTATCTCCTGATACCTTAAAAGAAAAGCGAAACCCACAAAAGGTTGCTTACCTATTTGTTTTGTTTTTAATAATGTATAGGGCTTTATTTACACTTTGATGTTACTGAAAAACATTGTAGGTATTGTGTTCTTTTACTACAGTTTTCCCATTATTTTTTAAAACGTTAGGGCTGTATGTATTGTTTAATTAAAATGATTAATGCTTGTTTCCACTACTAACTATTTAGGCAAAAATGATATTGTATTTTATAGCATTGTTAATTTTTTAACTCTCAGCGCTGAAAGTGTTTAATTTTTGGGTTATGGGTCGTTCGGCCCACCATGGAACTGGGACCGCGGACCAGTCACCCCTTTTAAAAATTGATAATGGTTATTTGGTTAATTTTATTTTGGCGTTAATTTATGTTGTAATATCTGATATAAAGAATTTGGATAGACAAACACTGTCAATTTAATTAAAAAAACCCTTAATTTAACTTGATATTAACTTAAGTCGATCTCTTCAAATGTGCTATTATCACTCCTTCTAGTCTCTAAAAAAAGCACTTAATAATAAGTTTCTTTTTCAGGGGCAAAATTGAATTAGATGCGAAAGTGAAAGAACTTACAGAAAATCTAGAAGCTCTAATTAACAAACGTAATTATCTACTTAATCAAAAAAATACAACGAAGAATTAATTGACTGTAACTCAATTTATATAAGATTTTTTTTTATATTTTGCAAACGCCTAACGTTTCTTTAATAGCACTAAATTGTATTAAAACCGTATTCTGTCTTTAAAAGCATTAAACTGTATTCAAAATATTGAACATGTTTTATTTTTAACTTACATAATTTTTGCAGCATTTCAAGTGATTATGGCCCTAAAAATACTCAAGAAGAAAATGTAGGTATACCGACTCAGTGGATAAATTATAATACAAACTTTGCTTTAGCTGCGCTTCATTACTTAAAAATAAATTTGTATTTAAAAATAAGTTTGCTGTAATATCAATGAGGTGTATTATAATAGTAGGGCTTTTCAACGACATTTTTTAGAATATTTAATAGGTAAATGACACACTAAAAAGATAAACACATTGTAATATTTAGAAGAGGCTAATAATAGACAGGAACCCTAAGTTCATAGGCACGGACAAATGCACGGTGTAACGGCGAAGACGTATATCCTGAAAAGGGATCATTGTCCCCATGGACCAACCCTGCAATTGTGAAAAAATAAACTGCCCCAATCATAAACGCTTCAATAAAATTTGTTGAACAGTGATTCTTTTTGTAACCTCTTGGTCCCATTGTAAACATTTTTCGTGATTGTTAGATTTCGAACTTTTCATAATTTCTATTGTACAGTAGACGTAAAGATGCCTTGCAAACGCTTAGTCATCCTACCTTTGTTTATCTATGTTGACGACGCACATAGGAACAATTTGGAGGAAGATCCCTTAACTTCAGCTTAAAAGACTGCTACAATGAAATGCTATACTATTTTAATTACATTTCGATTGTGAACTACGGGTAACTACGGGGAATTAATTAATTGCTACTAGTTACGGGTGGAAATCCGTTCTGTTTTCCAAGAACATTACGAATAGTGCGTTTATATCCTGTTTATACACCGTGAAATTTAAATGGTTGTTTTCCCGCGGCAGAATGACTTGCCATAAGGAGTACTTTTGAAGCATACAGTAAACATAAAAAAATAAAAAGTTTATTTTTATAAATAATTATTAAAAATATTCATCAACTCAAAAAAGCGAAAACAATAGTAACATTAGACGTAATTTGTAGGTACTACTAGAGTCGCATGCGCAGCACGCCGTCAAAGGAAACCGATTCATTAAATATTTATACCAAAATAAGCTCTCGCACGTTGTGATACGTCATAATTAGCTTGCACTTTACAGGTCCATTTTTTGTTTTTAATATTTTATTTTTTTATCAAACATTTGTATTACCAAGACACAACCATTTCGTTAAGGGAAAACAACCATTTAAATTTCACGGTGTATGTTCCTGTTCATATACACTGCCCAGGAAGTCCAGCCTTCAGCCGATAGCGCGCACCGTTCCCGCGCGCCTCAAGGAGTTGTCAGCAAACTGCAGGGGCCCTTCAGGGTCGAAGCCTCCTGGAGCCTAGGGTGGTGCAAACTGTTACCTCGACTCGGAACGACCAGGAATAAGGCAAGGAAGGTACGGGGTAGGTTTTTTAGTCAGTAAAAGTCTGACACTGGTCTCCCGCTCCGCCCAAGAGCGGGTTTCGTCATTGGATGATTTTCACCTACCATAAAAAAAAAGCCTTCAGCCGATGGAGGAAAACCAGGTCAGAGTTGCATGGAACGGCAGTACTGTACGATATATAGGTACCAGTTTCCTGTTTTTTTTTTTTTATTATATCTTTGCTAAATCATTTAGCCATTCAAATTGTATCAAGTTTAGGAAGTCATTATTTAGTTTTTGTCAAAAAAAAAACAGTTACTTTTGCATCCATTAGAACGTGATTTTAACAGATTCTCATGCATTTGCAGTATTTGGTAACAAATGTATAGTGTCAGCCTTTTCAGCAAACTTTGTTGAGGTTGTCAATATTAGTACTTCCGGATCTTGGGGAGTCTGAAGTCTGAAGAAGTTGGCTCTGCGAATTTTAGCGCTTGAGAACTCATACAAAAATAAAAGTAAAAAAATAATAAATGCCAATAACAGTTTTTAACAGCAATAACAACTGCAAATTGCATTTATTTGTTTAAACCATTTCGACCTTCGACCTTTTTACGAGTTTTCAAGCGCTAAAATTCGCAGAGCCAACTTCTAACTCGCCAAGATTCGACGACTATGCTGCACAATAAAATTCTCCTCAGTCCTACTATACCATGATCGCAGCTGTTTCAATAATGCTGCATATTTTCCAGATGTGCAAACATTTGAGATATAAAAAATTTCACATTACAATATCAACTAGGAATCAATTTACCAATAACAAAACAGCCACTATACTACATTCGAAAAGTTGCTGCAGTTTTGATATTTCTAAACACTGTTATTTATTTTATCTATTTATTTAGTTCAGCAAAATAGCCATTAATATTAAATTCAATTAATTAACCCTCTCACTCTGTCTTCTCACAGAATCGTACGCTTTCTAATAATATCGTCTTCATTCATCAGCAAACAAATCCAATCCAGGGTTGCTCTCCACGAGCGTGTTGAGCATTGTTAGCATACGTGGTATAGGGGAAGTGGATCGGGCTACAGTTCGACAAAATGGGACATTGAATAATTTATGTTTTCTAGAGCGATTGTAATTATTTGGAACAAATAATTGACACAACTCCGCATGTAAGTCGGACGTCAGTGTAACCATTACTGATTTTAGAGGCTGTTGTGATTTGGTCAACAGCACGCATAACCTTAAATGAATTGCAATTCAAGCGTCCTAGTTTATAGCAATACAAAAAAAAGCATCCTAGAATAAATTTAGTGGGATACATATATGGATAATATCCAAATAAGCGCTTGTACAGGTACCTAAGAAAAACTTTTTGTACTTTCTCCTGCATAAGTATGTTATAGAGTTAGTCTGCGATATTATAGACACGCATTGATTGTGAACACAAAGTGCAGTGGGCGGTACCACGTGTCAGCTCGCTCCTTTGTTGGCCGCAGTCCAGTTGTTAGCAGACCGTCTCCCGTTTCAGCAGGCGACGCTACCGACGTCTACGTCTTTCATAACTTTTGATATATGTCGGCGAACTAGATACAATGCTCGTATCTTTGTTCACGACGCCTGAAGACGACTTATTCAACTTAACAATAGCCGTAAACAGCTTAAAATAGGAAAGATTTTTTTGTAGTATTTGAAATTTCTTTCTCTTTTGGTGTACGTACTTACAATACGTGAAATATAAGTTGATCCAAAATGATGATCGACCTTAAATGCGCAGTAACAGATTTTTGGATCACAATCAAGGCACGCAGTCATACCAACGGGTTCAAGTTTTTTTTTTTTTAGTAGGGTTCACCATACTATTTAGACCCCCATTACATCCCTTTAGGAGCTGAATTTTAAAAAACCCTTTCTTAGTGTTCGCCTACGGCATAAAAGGAAGCCTTGTACAAAATTTCACGCTCCTAGGCCCAGTAGTTTAGGCTGTGCTGATGAATGTTGGTATGTCAGTCAGTCAGTTTCTAGTAGTAACCGACATCAGAAAAGGAGGTTCTTAGTTTGACCTGTATGTATGTTTGTCCACGAATATCTCGCGTTTGCCTGTACCGGTTTTCAGAAGAATATTTGTCACATTTAGGAGAAGGTTTTGGTATTCCCACCGACTTCAAATGAGGGGTTACTACAACTTAAAGTGTGAAATGAAACACTTTACATTAAAGTCGGTACTATTTTTATTTTTTTTTAGTTTTTACCTTAACTAATTGTTACTTAATAGTTTAACCATTAAAACAACTACTTGAGGTCCAAATCTGTTTATTTATTGTTAGCTTAATACTCTCAGTTGGTACACAATATTGATAGCTGAGTCTAATCATGATTTAAGGATAGGTTAGGTTTAGGATTTCAGGATAGGACAATAATTTAATGTTTTCCAGTGGGTACTAATGATGCAGTCGCTGATGGTTTGTGTTTGTGGCTGCGGGCGTTCTGGAACCCTTGCTGAACAGCACCAGCTATGGCCGCTCCTTGGAGGAATTTACCCTGAGAAAACAAAAGAATATAAAACATAGTTTTCAAAAACCTACGAAGTTAAGGGCCAAACTTCTTAACCGCTTTGCGAGGCCATCATACATTCTAACTTAACATTATACCTCCGAGATAGGAGAGACTTTAATAAGACCTCCGAGACTTTAATAATACATTGTAAACAGAATTCACTACCAAGTATAATAATAAATAAAATAAAACAATTAGCATATTGCTCTATGGAATAAGTAATGTGAGTCAGATATTTTCCTTATTAACCGTGGGTAACAGGAAAAATAAAGCTTTAAACGTACCTCTATAAAATTACGCACAGTATCCTCCCGATTGTAATCATTGCATAATTATATATACCTACCTACTGCCATAGAAAATATAGATGCAAGAGAACGTAGAAAAAAATATCCAGTAAGTAAAACTTAGAACATACCAGTCCGTCTTTGAATTTCTTCGTCCAGGGCTTCGCTGTGGTAGTTGTGACAGTGCCCGTGCCAGCCAGTGACCCAGTCACTGCCGGAGCACTCGACGGGGCACACGTCACCACAGAAACGTGCGAGCATAATGCAACTACTAAAACAATTGCCAACGCGATCCTCATTGTACTCTCGTTCGTCGTGCTTCAACTCTGAATCACTTCAAGTAATTGAAATGAACAGTAAATCTGACTTGGCTTTTATAAACCACGCACAGGAAAAGGTGAAATAAACTTTGCTAGGTTGGTTTTACATGTTCCAGTCAGTTTCCAAGTTAAGGAAATGTTTTTATCTTTTGTAAGCGTTGGTAAAAGCGCGTTTAAACCCATAAGTGCAATGTGACACATAAGCTTCCATTGAAATTGTTTGTTTAGTACAATTGCATCAACATTTGGGTTTACCAAGTCACAATGGTATAATATAAATAATCAATTTATTAAATGGTAATTAAAAATTCATTAGGTACCTACAAATCACGAGTAACTTATGTTACACCTAGATAGGTACTTACTGATAAACTCAAGACATAATCTCGTTATCTGAGAATACATTTATATTTAGGTTCATGATCTTTTATTACACGCGTAATAGTTTGTGTCATTAATTCTAGGAATTATCTTAAGAGCAGTAATTAATCAAACCAATCCCTTAGGACATGTAAAGTATAATGATAAATTGGACTAGTATTCGTAGGCGCAAAATATAGATGAAGATATTGTTCATACATCTTGCTTATGATTATTATAAATAAGATAGTAACTTTGTCTGTCCATCTGTTACCTTCACACAGTTGAACGTGTAGTCAAAGTCAGATCCAGTATATTGTCATACTGGATTTGACTTTGGCTTTTTTCTTAGGAGAGTGTTTTCATTGTACGGAATATGAAAAGCACTACGGAAAAAGGGCTACCCTTATGTCCAGCTGCCAATGGATGCAAGATGACCAGGACCAGTAGTTGTAGCAACAGTCGGATAAGGCCTATAAACCACAATGGAAGTCTTTTACACAAGCTCCCTGGTAGAGGCTAGTTAATACTATATAAATGGTTTAAGTTTAGGCTATGTCTCGGACATCGCCATCAATTAACCTTTCAAATAAGATACAATTAAGATGCCTTTGAGTCTTAAGTAGATCTATGCACCGGACGTGGTAAAAACACTAAGAGTTAATCACATTTTATTTTTATTTTATTTTATTTGGAACAACTAACAATTACATAACAAAAATATACAAACAGTGAGACTTAAAATTAACACGTAAACAAATAAATTGTAAAAACATTAACCATCATCCAAAGTCCGGCTTAGCACACAACGGCATAAGTCAAAAAGTAGGGGCAAAATTATCGTCTGCTCATCTCGCTCACAAAACGATCAAAATTCCTTCTCTGGTATTTGGTCATCACAGCCACTGCTTCACACCACCTGTTATCATCATGCTTTATCTAGTACCCACTGCCCTGCCCAATTCCATGTATTGTACGTCGAGACGTCTTTAGAACCCTACATTTGAAAATCGGTATAATAACGGTACGGTAACGGTATCGGTATTTGATTAATTTGTAATTTGTTGTCATTATTGTATTGTCAGTTTGTACCTTTATGACAAAGAGAATATAACCACTGGTTGTATCGTCGTTGCTTTATGACCTGTAAGAATCCCTTACGAATAAAAAACCATGACTATGACTATAAGCCTAATGCCAAGCATAGAACGCTCCATGGCTTTACATTTTTCATATGCTACACAGCCTCCTACGTGAGTGTTTGCGTATCTACACCATAATTTATGGTGGACACGACGTTGATTATAGCGACAAGTCTTTAGACTTTCAAATTTCAGGAATTTTGACTATATTAGTTAAATGTGGCCCACGCAAGCAGTATCTATACTTGATATGTTTGTTTAACAAAATTATAAGGTCATTGTTTCGCTGCTGAATTTTTAAACTAAGTCTAACTTTATAGCCATGTATAATTAATGTATGTACCAATTTTGACGCAAAATATGTGATTTAGACTTCGAGGTGCGGACTCCAGCCCGTCATAAATAAAGTTAATAACGTTAATGAGATAGTAAAATCCTCTGAAACAAATACATTCATGTTACTGTAAAACAACGCAGGCAAGCAATCTACCTAATGTGCAGGGTATTTACCAAACAGGTACTCCAAACTTTTGAACACCACGGGGTGTTAATTATAACAACGACATTAGACCAACTTTAAAGCTAAACAACGTTCAGCTTGCGGATATAGGACTATGGAAAATGTGGTAGGTACTGTTGTTGCTAAAGTGCATCATTTTATCCATTTAAAGGGCTAGATAGATAGTCGCTTCATGTAAAATACTGTATCGTTAATAAATTCAGTTCCATTCAGTTAATTAAACGAAAAGAAGCTGAGTGGATTGAGAAATTTCAATTAATTTGGCACCATTTTTTAGGGATGGAAATTTATCGAATAACTCCATCCTCTCTGTGTAGAGCAAGATGGAGTATCAGTTCTATGATAAAAACCCTTCATTTCTGTTCCCTCTGTTTTACATCATTTGAACTTTGTGATCAGAGAAACAGTTATGTGGCACTGGAGCTATGGTAACTCTTTAGAACAATACGGCAGCCTTGAATCTATTTCCCCTACATCTGGGATTTCATTTGGATTTTATCAATAAATAAAAATTACAGCAACAGATTGTAAAAATATATAATTAACTTTGTAAATCTTTTACATTTTCAAGAAGTGTTGGTCATCTATCTCAATCGAGCCTCAACTTCTGAACATTAGGTACTATTTTAACTTATTATAGTTGCTTTGTAGACACGAAATATATTTGAGTTCACATTTAACCATCACATAATTACGTAAATATTTATGTACACACCTAAAGTAAGTAGGTTTCACTGCTATTAAAAGAGATGATGGCTTAAGAATTAATTAAGGTAATGAACCTAAATCTAATCATAATACCTACCTACTAATGCTTTATCTAAAAATAGGCACATACTAAAAAAAAACAATCACAACAGTTTAAACTTTAGAGAAATGAAACTACGTATTTCATATTCTTATTTATTCAATAAGTACAAAATTATAAATGCATTTTAAAGTTAGTTAAAATTTAAATAGTCCTAAGAGCTATAGAGACAGTGTAGAAAATTAACTCGCAAAATTTTTACGACTGGATTAACCGAAATATCTGAAAAAGAGTCATTGCACTCACAATCAACATCTAACTGAGACTAATCTTGTAAAGACGATGAAAGTAATCAGTATAATGACTCTCTTTCATGTTATTTAAATACACCTTGTAGCTAAAATTATCTCATTAAACAATAATTTGGTGAGTTCTCTTTATCTTTATGACTTAAACTAGATCATGGCACTTAGAAACTGTACAGGAAGAAATTGACTGTATTTTCTCAATCATGGTTAGGTTAAGTTAGGTTAGATCTTCTGGTAAGCGGCCATTCCAGGAAGATCCTGGAATGGCCGCTTACCAGAAGATCGGTGTTGGAAGGCCTTCATACAAAGTGGGTTGAAGACTTACTGAAGGCCTAGCATGGAAATGATATGGCACCGCTTTGGAGAGGTCTATGTCAAGCAACAGGACAACAGTGACGCTGAATAATGACGATGTCCTTAGTGCTTCTTCTTGTGCTTAGGTTTTGGTTTAAAGAAACTGGCGACGTCATGAGCAGTGCTGGCTATGTTTATGGCTCGAAGCCCTTTACCCTGAAAAAAAAAACAATGTTATTTTTTAAATTAATCATTCCACGCCAGAATGTATGCACTTCTTGGGTGCTTTAACACACATTTAAACTCCCATACTTTCATTAGATATCAAATGAAAGTATAATTAATTAAGATTATAATTTAGGTATCTTCAAGGCTAGAGTGCTAATGGTATGGTGGAGTGGTATGGTGGTGGGTAGTGTGCAATGGTGAGAGGCTATTAATAAACTAGTGCGCCTCACCATCAATGATTGCGTCACTACTCACCATCAGGAGGGTCGTCATCGCAGTCAAGCACTATTTTATTGCAATTAAAAAAAAAACCTAGAATTATACAATTAGAACAATTTTATCTGTAGGCCGTACAAATAGTTGTTTTCGCTCGGAATAGAAGCCACATGCCGCAGTAGCACTGCCTCTACGCACTACGCAAATTGTATGAACGTAAATTGTTACATGACGAGTCAAGTTTCTAGGCATCTAGATAATTTCGGACAGAGTTTGGCTTTTTGGATGAATTCGGGCAATTTTAGTGACCACCCTGATGGTCTTCTGTAAGGCATTACACAAACAAAATTTATATTTAACTACGTATATAAATTTTTGACCATTTTATGAAAAAAAAACAGTTAAATCTTGATTTAGCCTTAATAATGTTTATTATTTTAAATCTAGACACAAAAGTACAGAGGCAGACAGAATCAAGCTTTGGGTAATGCAAAGACAAATTTAATGTTGCCTAATTAGGCTAAAAGTCCAACTAAACTTATTTAATTACCAGCAGACAGCTCTTCAAAATCAGATTCAAATTAAGAATTTTAGTAATATACAGTTACAAAATGCTATGAAAAACATAAGACATTTTAAGCACAAGAAATTATTTTAATGACTTCGAGAATTTACACTGTATTATAACTATTCTATATTCTTCGCTCATTAAAGTTGTCTTTCAAATGACTTCGAAAATATTGATATTTTTGTTACAAAACAAAAACAAGGCGGGGAAGACCAACTCTTTTGTTGCTACATACATAACATACAGAACGTTTTGGCTCCTCACTATAACAGAACTCGATTTTAGTAAGCGATGTGGGTTATTTTTTTATGCTTCATAAACAAAGCAATTTTAGATAGAGGACATTAACAGAAATGAGTTTAGTCATAGGCAAATAAAGTTTTCAACGGCTCGGCTGGCGCTTTGGTTGAGCGATTCACTGCTGCACTGAGAGTCGCGGGTTCGATTCCCGCACGGAACAAATATTTGTATAGCCTACAGATAAGTGTTCCGGGTCTGGATATCTCGTGTATGTGACTTTACATGTTTGTGAACGCACCCACGACACAGGAGTAATTCCTAGTGTAGGGCATAGTTTTATTAAAAAAAAAAAATATTAATTCTTTTTTCCAGACATTAGAAGAACGAAAAAGTTTTCATTCACTATAAACTTTTTGGTTTAGGTACTCACAATTGCTTGTCCCGCTTTTTTTATTGCTTTCACAGGAATCTTTCCGGGAGCAGCTTCAGACGGCACTAAGAGTGCTATCACGACGATTAGGATCACAAAAATTTTAGTAAACTTCATGATTATAATTTTAAATTTTCAGCAGTTTTTTACACACGTTGTGTTTTTGCCAGAGAACACACTAAAGTAAGTGGTAATGACTTATGAAGCAAGACAAATATTGAACCATGTTTTTATACACAGAGATATGGCATCGGGACTTTACACATCCCTAAACGGTTCTTGTCGAATTCGTGATGAATAACTAGAGTTACTGTTTGAGTAATTAATTTGCTAATTTCTAAGAATGACACGGTTCTAAGTTATTGCGTCATACAATCTTCTCACTATAACTGTAAACATACCGATAAGATATACTAAGTTAATAAAATAGAGACGCGAGAAACTAGACAAAGATTCCAACTTAAAAAAAATCCCCGAATTAATTACTCTTGTGTGGTAGATGTTTTTTTTTATGGTAGGTAAAAATCATCCAATGATAAGTCCCGCCCTTGGGCGGAGCGGAGACAGTGTCAGTCTCTTACTGACTAAAAAACCTACCCCATTCCTTCCTTGCCTTATTCCTAGAGCCGCGGTAACACTTTCACACCAACCGTCGGCTCCAGAAGGCTTTGACAATGAAGGGCCCCTGCAGTTTGCTGACAACTCCTTGAGGCGCGCGGGAACGGTGCGCGCCGATGACGACTTGGACTCGGTCTGGACAGTTACCAGACGACCGGACGGCGAGCTACCTATTGCTCACTGTCCGCGAGCCAGTGTCGGGATCGCGGTGGCGTACTCTTGTATGGTAGATGTCGTGTATTCGTTCACAAACATATAAACACACAAACATATAAACTGACATATAATAATAACTAGCTGACCCCGTGAACTTTGTTCCGCCTTAGAGGCAATAAATGAGCAGATTTTTTTTAGATTTTTAGTATTCTATGTCCTTCTCCCGGTTCTTAGCTAACTCCCTACCAATTTTCAGCCAAATCGGTTCAGCCTTTCTTGAGTTCTTGAGTTATAAATAGTGTAACTAACACGACTCTCTTATATGTATATAGATAACATATTATAACCATTTTATTTTCATTTTATATGTAACATCTGTAAGCCAACCCTTTGTTTAGCACGAAAATTGATCCTGCGTCATGCAGCGCAGCAACCATTGCTTAACCATTGCACCAACCTTTCGCGAACCGTACCGGTGACTACGTTGTAGTGTCCTAAATGTCCTAATCAGTTCTACCGATTTTACGATTTTATCCAGGTATTGAAGTGTAACTCATTAATAAATATTGATATACGTTTAAGTCAGTTATATTTTTTGTATAATGTTTTTGATTTCACATGTTAGTAGTAATACCTCTCAACCAAACATAAATAAATACCTAGCATTAAGTATTAGCATTAAGTGATATGTAATAGAACAAAAGAAAAAAAGAAATACATAAGTTAATATTGTATGTTTTAATAATAAAATAGTAATAAGTAGAATAAGATAATAAAAGAAAAGAGTCTGAGGTGGACTCGCGTAGTTTTTTAAGCTTAGTTTTAAGTAAAGATGAGGGCATGACGAATGCCATGAAATGATAACAAAAAAAAAGTGTAAACAATAGTGCATATTATAGAAAAGTGCGCGGACCACCATGTCTGCGGTAAAATAAATGTATAAAAAAAAAAAAAATACCTTACGCCATTCAGTTCCATCATCAAAATGTCATGTTAATTCTAATCACATTCTAATAATACCTATTGCGAAAAAGTCAGCCAAGTTAGTACATTTTGACCAGTAGGCATTTTGACCATAAGGCAATGTGTAAATGTACTGACCAGCAGATTGTTTATGTCATTTCAGGTATGGTCCGACAGTAAAAGTTGTTTATTATTACGACTACAATCATGTGTATCAGTTACCAGTCACCCTATATATAATTTTAAATGGTATACCTATGTAAAATTATTTTCTCTTACCTAACTCTTAATTTTAATCCTAAAATAATCTTTCTAAGTTGATCATGAGGTGCACTAGTTTATTAATTCACTCTAGCGTTGAAAACTCTCAAATTAATCGAATATGAAGACCACATTAGGCACGTTATTATTATAATACTAGCTTTTGCCAGCGGCTTCGCCTGCGTGAAAATAGGTTTTTCCATACAAACTTTGTACCCCTCTTTCAGAATTATGTTTTTGTCAAGTTTTCATTATTTTTAAGATGTATTCTGCTATACGGAGCGGGGACAAATCCAACGAACCAAAAACCATGAAAATTGGTCAAGCCGATCTCGAGTTAAAAGTGTTGTAACAAACCCCTATTTGTTCTACATATATATAATTAAGCGACGAGATATATATAGATATAAACTATGTCAAATCCTAATTTTGTTTGTCGAATATATTGAATGTACATCCATTTTATTTACTGTATAAATCAAATCTGTACAATTGCTGGACCATTGTGCCTAGATTAGGTATATTTTCAATATCTATTGATATCAGTCCGCTCTTGTGTCCCTTGTAAATGTACAACGCATTGTGAAGAGCCAACTTTGAATGGCAGTTGTATTACGTGTTCTGAATGGATAGCAAATACATCGAGGAAATTTCCTATTTCAGTCCCCTACTGTGACGTGTCAATCCGATCATAATAGCATTGTGAGAGAGACGGAACTATACATATAGAGCTATTAACACTACTTGTCCTTTTTCACAAAAGAATCGTGATGTCGATGACACGTCATAGTAAGGGGAATTACACAAACCATCTGTGAATTTACATTCCATAATTTGTTTATTCTATCGATGAATAAAAATTTAAGTCCGACATAACTGTGAATTTATATTGCAAATCCATTAAATTGAGATATTTGAATTATATTTTTAAATTGTATTTATTTATTTATGCTTTATTGTACACCGATTTGTATTGTTCTTCTTAATTTATTACACAACGAATTTTTGCGGAGTTTTCGTCATTAGAGGTTAGTGGAAAATTAAACAAAATTCGTTAAGTAGTTTAAGAGGATGAAAGAGAGAGGAGAAGGAGGAAAGAGTCTAATACTATGAATTAACTAATATGTATTGAAGAATAATTTATAACCAAGTAATTCGTTTTTTAACAATCATTAACAGGTTTTTAGAATTTAGAATACCCATATTTAAACATAGCATATTGTTAACAAATATTATAAATAGGGTTGTTGGTATAAAGGAATTTAGATCTAAAATAAATAAGACAATAAAAAGGTTTTTTTTTGCGGAACCGAATACGGTTCCGATGAAAATATTAAATGGGCAAGATTGATGGGTCTTGTTTAAATAAATATGGAGTACTGAAGCACAATCAGTGTGGACATTATTTGACGTTCATTGATAAATTACTTCGACTTTGAAATTTTATTTTGCTATTGGTAATAAAATATCGGCTATAGCAAACAAAACAGATACTTTTATAATATCAAAAAGCAAGCAATAACTGTGTGCCTTTCCAATAAACCTAAGAAGACGAACCACACGTTTTTATTACCAGTAGCTACATTATTGCAAACACAACGATGCCAGAAAATATTATCAAAACTTTTTTCATTATTTGTATTATAACACTGTCTCCCGGTTTTCACACATCTTTGATTTTTTTTCTCTATTTCTGTGGGTCGTTGCGTGAAATTCAGTACCAAATAATAAAGACATATTATCTCTAGTTGTTCTCGTCTGGCCAACGGCGAGTATTTGCACAGACATAACCAAGCCAGGATTATTCACCAGCAACTTGCTTTAAAATACAACCTAGTGGATTCTGAGGTACCGTACTACAAGTATAAGCCCGACCCAGTTCTCGAGAAGGAACATGTCACGTTGTAATGGGATCGGTCTATCATCACTGACCGGACTATTGTAGCCAATAAGCCGGACATAGTGGTGATAGACCGATTAGCGCGCCGCGCAATGATTGTCGATGTCACCATCCCGCATGACGAGAATCACGTGAAAGCTGAGAAAGAGAAACAAATCAAGTATCTCGACTTAGCACACGAGATTGTCGACATGTGGAATGTGGACTCAGCTGTCATTGTGCCGATTGTCGTGACTGCCAATGGCCTTATAGCCAAAAGCTTCGACGACCATCTGTCGAAGCTTTTGGCTATATATTTTTTATATTTTTAAATGTTTATTTATCTTCTTTTAAGAAAATATTTAAAAATGTAAAATTATATGTATAGAAAGTAAATAAAGAGATAATAATAATAATGTTTATTTAAATAAATTTCACAATATTGCAACAAATTTACAGGATATATTATAGTCGTACAAAAGAATTAGACATTTGTAGCCGAACTAGACAAAGGCCTCTATTTCGGCTATTAGCGCCAATGGAAATGAACTTTCAAAATCAATTCGAACACTTTATACACAAAAGTACAGAAGCGGACTTAATGCCTTAGGCATTATCTACCAGTCAACAGTAACGCGTTTGAAGAAACCAATTATCTGTTCAGATCTCTATTAAAAAAATCCGCACCAAAATCAGTTCCGTTCACCGTAAGAGCGGGCTTGCAGAAGTCAGGTAACCGTCTGGACCAAGACCAAATCGTTGACGATGCCACACGTACCACAAGGAGTTGCCGTAGAGGCCCAACAGAGGCGAAGCCTTCTGGGGCCATGGACCGGTTACTGAAAGGGAGGTCCAGCCCCGCCATGAAAGCAAAGAAGGAACAAAAGTGGGTGTTTAGTAAGAGTCAGGCACTATATTCCATCCCGCCAAACGGCGCCAAGATGACATTGAATGATTTGACGACATTACACGAAAACAAAGAACTTGATACCTACGTCATAGTAAGAAGATATCATGTACGCGCAATTTACCTATAATAAAAGTAAAACCAACACAAAAAACTTACCATTCAATATTAGCATAGCAAGTAAGTATTTATAAATATCAAAGGAACAGTCAACGATGTTTACAAGTGACTTTTTTTAATTCGTTTGCACTTCATAAAACAGTAAAAAAATGTTTTTTCCCTCGAGTTCCGTGTTTGTTCAAAAGTGTAAACATGGATAAACAAATACATGAAAACTGATTCATCAAAATATTACTTACTAGCTTTTGCCCGCAGCTTCGCCCGCGTACATAAAATATAGCCTATGTCACTCAGGAGTAAAGCAGCTTTCTATTGTTGCTTAAATTTTTCCAATCGGACCAGTAGTTCCAGAGATTACCCCCTACAAACAAAAAAACAAACTTTACCTCTTTATTATATTAGTGTAGACTATTATTATTACACGTATTCAGCAAAGAAAAACACTATGACCTAACTTACTGTCTATGGACGCATAGCTTCATAATCGCTTAGTGCTTGTTTATAGAGACGCGGCGCGTTGCGTGTCGCGTTGGACATTTGTTGATTTAAAGATCTGTAAAAAACATAGATATAAGAAAAGAGGAGATATGTTGAGTAGTCAAAATGTACGGGAACACGCTGTCTGCAGTCATCCCCACTTCTACGTACACTCGTACGTTTGCAAATATACTTACGCACTCACGCACACATCCGCAATTCATAAATCGGATCATAATATACAGTGAATTTTAAACTTTATTGCTTTTACACAGCGCATATTTTCCATTCACCGAACAAATTGCGCACACATTTGCACCAAACAAACGTCGATGTGCTGTGTAAAAGCAATTTATTTTACATTTACGCTAGTGATTGACTAAATAGAAAAGTTATCGATTTTTTTTTTGTGCTATTTGTTTTGGGTCCCAAAAAATAAATGAAATAAAAATCAATATGTCCAGAATAGTACATTGTTATACGAGGGATGAAAGTTAGTTATTTAGTCCCGAGAAATTTCTTGGCGACCGAGCGACAGCGAGGTCGCTAATAGTTCGAGGGACTAAATAACTCTTGAATCCGAGGTAAACACTGTGCTTTTCATTACGAATACGAGGAAAATAAAATAATAATAAAAACCTGAGTCGTCGTCAAATGTCTTCGTACGTTTTTAGGTAGGTATATTTCTTTTGATTTAGGCGGTAAGCGGTTTTCTCCTCAAAGAATCTTGCGTTAAATTTATAACTGAAGCTGATGAACTTATCGTGTTAATAAAAATTTCTTGTAACAGAGATTTAGCAAAATGTAAACAAAACTATCCACCTCGAAAAAAAAAGGAAGATCAAATCGGCCACAGATTATAGAGAGTCTACCATTTACCCGCCAATTCTTTTTTTCAGTGTTCGGCTCCCTGGCTTTTCAGTCAATAGTTTTCATTTTGTCATTGTAAAAATGGGTCTGGTTAACATTTTTCTCAAATATATATTAGTTTTAATGAAATAATTGAAAGTAAATTAAAATAAAGTAATTAAAAAAAAGTATTCTTAAATTATTTCTATTTCTATGTCATTTTAATTCGGTATAAAGTTTCGGGTCACGGTTCAGTAGAAATGTCAAAATAGAACTAGTTTTTTTTAATATTTGCTGTCTAAATATTAAAAAAACTACTGTCAGTTGTAAAGTAAAACTCCCTAGGGAGTAAAAGTACTTCTTCCAACCCTGTCCGCAGGCAACTTTACACCTACTTTCAGAGTATGAGTAATGAAAAATAATATTAATAACAAAACAATAAAAATGGTTTTCATAAAGCTCAAAAATTAATTTTAGCTAATAAACTAAATTAATGTTTGAGCATGTTAGGACTCCTTATTGTACCGTAACGCCGAAATTTATCTCCGGACCGGATAACAATGGTAATTCTCAAGAAAATCGTTTGATCAATTAATGTACTACTGTTGGTTACCTATATTACTCACTGACCTGTGAAATGAAGATATTTATGTAGCACTTGACGCTTTGATATTATAGGGGAGGCATTTTTAGTCAAAAAAATACAATCTTAAATTTATATATTTTTCCATGACTGCTTTAATGAGTATTATTCAATAATATTAAGAATTATTCCATGAAAAAGATGTTTAAAAAACAAAAGAAAAACTTTATCTCACTTCAGCAAAAATACGGTCTAGTCTTAAATTAGGGATTGCCCATTCAAAAAGCCTGCGTTTTTTTTAAAGGCTGAAACATATCGGGTTTAAAATGTCTTGAGCATATTGTACTATTTTTCGTAGGGAACCAATTAGGTGGCCTTCTAGTAGCATCAATCCATTTATTTTTTTAAATTGCATCTTTTGGAAATCTGAAAACATAAAACAACGTTTTAATTGTCATTTTTACCTAAGCTTAGTAGTAGTAGTAGCTTACACACGCCATGTTAAAAACTTTTGTAAAAGAACGTAGTAGAGCATATTAAATACATATTATATGAAATACAACACATATCGATAAATAAAAAATAAAGAGGTAATACATGTTGTCTTATTTTATGCAAAAGTCGTTAATTCTGAATCATGCCCTTTATTAAGCACATTTGAAGCTTTTAAAGCCTTTAAGCAAAATAGTAAAAATATTAAATCCAAAAAAAATAAGTAAATAACAAAAAGGTAAGGCATAACACAGACACCAAGAAATAGTCCACTGACTTTTAACTTATAATTTAAGCAACTCACTTTATGACAGTTACTTACATAATTATTTCTCTACAACTCTGTAAAATAAACAAAACATGTAAATACAAATACATAGGTATATTATTTCACATCGGATACCCGACCAATCAATATTGTGTTGTTATCGATAAGTCGACATTAATGGATTTGCAACAAGTGCAATAGTGCAACACTAGCTAGCCGCCGTTGAGAGCGGCCGTATTATGAAACACGCCGAATTGATAAAGTATCGTTATGTTCTTATTACATTGCTGGTCTAGTTACTGAGCGTCAAAATTAAGTAGTGGTTAAAGAGCAACGTATTTACTGCACAAGTAATACAGTCGCTTTAATATTTAAAAACAAAAATAACGGGACAATATTATATTAGGACATTAGGTATAAGAATTATTGTTTTGAATGATTTTAAAGACAAATATAGTATTAATCTTATACTTACATATGGTAAGAGATTCCATGATTATCCAGGTTACTCTTATCACTTCGGTTCTTACAAGAAAGCACTGAACAACACGGCGTTTTAAATATTTTATGAGCACGTACCGCGAGTCTCACTAGTTTACAACTGAGTGCCGCACGACGGCCGTTTGCCCGAAAGTGTGCTTATTGAGCAAGTCGCGATCTACACGAACACGCCCACTTGCCACTTCTCCTGTTTTTTTTATATTTCTATGGTAAAAAGTAACGAGGTTTTTGTAAGCCACACAGAAAAATTAAAAATAATTAAGTTAGAAGGAAATCTTTATAGTCAACATGCAACACGAAAAAATATAATAATACATTTTTTAAATCATGTTCCTATGATGTTTTTGAGTACTGATTTTTTTCTAATTAAAAAAAAGTTTTATGGCTCTGGTGAACATTTTATGTTGTGAGGCTTACAGCAAATATGTTTTCCTACGTCGATATACTGCTTCACAGACCACACTAACCGAGGAACTCAGCTTCGAGTCGAAGTTGACTGTGGTAATATGCTAGCACTAATAAGCTTGTAAACACAAGAAAATTCGAATTTTACCTGTTTATAACGCAACGGGATTTAAAGTATGACAAATTAGTACACCAATATCTTTATAATTAATGGGAATTCAGGAACCTATGACGTACTTTATTTAGGTTTTTATGACGTTTCCAATTTCCCTTACAATGCGTTTGCTTTCTAAATGCCCAGAAAAAATTGGTCAATTATGTAGGTACAAGTGCCAACTGACCTCTCAGCCCTCAAGCGAACTCGCGGGTTCGCGGGTATTAATGGAAAGTTATTTATCTATAAAAACTTTTTTTTTACGTTCTTGGATAAATATCAAAATACCCTACAAAAAAAAAATGAAAAAAAAAACATTATTTTTTTGAAAATTTGACAACGACAACGCGTTTCGCGAAATCATGAGCGCGAGCGCCGGCGCTCGCTTGGGTGTCAAGGGGTGGACAGTATGAATTTTGTCAGTTCGGTTTCATGTGTGCTCTGTTATAAGGTGGGAAATCATTTTTTCAGACATAGCTGACTAAAACCTACTTATCCCTCGTAACTCAACTCATTTTAAGATGGTCTATGGTAGAAGTTTCGACGCTGCTATGTTAAATTAAAAGGTCCATATTTAGAGATGGTGCCGTTCTTCATCTTGTAGAACTGGAACTTTAAAAAAATGTTATAAATAAATAAAAAATGGCGGGTTAAAAAAATATGGATCATTCAGGCATCTTTGAAGCAAAGTGGGCGTCCACGGAACATCCTAAAACAGAACACAACAAAGGTAACACTATCTTGAATAGTTGCGTTCTTTAAAATTACTTGGAATATTAATAGACCATCTTAAAATGAGTTGAGTCACGTGGAATAAGTAGGATTTAGTCAGAATAAATCTGATAAAATGATTTCCCATCTTAAAAAAGAGCAAACTCCAAACGAAACTGACGGAGTTCGTACTGTTCATACCTAATTACGTTTGCTAAAACAGTTGGCACTCAGTGCCTACATAATTGACCAATTTTTTCTGGGTATTTAGAAAGCAAACGCATTGTAAGGGAAATTGGAAACGTCATAAAAACCTAAGTATAAGTACGTAATAGGTCCCTGAATTTCCATTAATTATAAAGATATTGGTGTACTAATTTGTCATACTTTAAATCCTGTTGCGTCAGAAACAGGTAAAATTCATTTTTTTCTTGTGTTTATAAGCTAATTGCCGATAGCATATTACCACAGTACAACTTCGACTCGAAGCTGAGTTCCTCGCTTAGGTTCTTTGTGGTCTGTGAAGCAGTATATCAACTAGAAGAGACAATGAAGCTAACGGCACTGTTCCTCATGCTGATGGCGGTTCTCACGCTGTTCGCTAGTGCTGGTGAAGCTGCACCACGACCCGACCCTAGTATCGACTTGGACGCGCTGAAAAAAACTGGACAAAAAATTGTAAGTATTTATTTCGATTGGGCTGAAGTTAAATCAGTCATCAACAAGCTGGTTACCGGTTAGTTACTGATTATAATTTTCCTGCCTTTATTTCGTGGTATTTGGGATCGGTGTAAGATGTTTTTTTCTTCCATTTTGTCTTGTCGCTATTACTAACTTTATTTCCTTTTATATCACTTCTCACAAAATCTTTTCTGAAGCCTCCTCATCCTCTCCGTCCATCTATATGCATACTCTTTTAGTAACAAGCGTTTCATACTTTTTTTTCACAAGACCATACCAAAACAAACGATTCCCTTTCAACTTTTCAGTCACTGACTTTGAAAAAGGCATATCTAACTTCATCTAATATACCCTTTCCGCTACATGCAATCATCTTATGGTAAGAAACCAAACTAATTTTATCGAAGTTAAGCTTTGAAGATGGTAAACCAATTTTACTAGACGCTGTTACCCGTACGACAATTCTGTATTCTATGTTCAACACTTTGAAAATCATATAAAAGCTTATAAAAAATACTATTATCTAAATTGTTTTACAATTACAGAAACAAATCGTAAGTGCGGTGTGCGCTGCCGCCACCGTCCACGAGACGTACCAATCAGCCAAAAAACTAGGATAAAAGTCCGCCTTTGTACCTTTTGTTGCATGAAAAATAAATAAATAAATAATGATAATTTAAGAAGCTGCATTTTTAATTTATTTATTGTGTACTTTATAATACATGGCAAATATTTATAAAAACTAATGTAATTGTTCTAGTACAGGACAGGCTCTTACATACAACCATTATTTGGACTAAACGAAAGTAGATAGGTTTAAGACTGTTGAAGCAGAACTACTAGAATTATACTAGAAGTTAGAATTATTAGGCACTTGTACTGTGATCATCGTTTAGGCTGAAAATCTTTTAGATTCATAAACAACAACGAAAACATAACTCTAATTGGATTTAACTATGAAATCCAATTAGAGTTATGTTTTTAATATTATAGATAAATAGTGTTTTTAAAAATTATTAATGTTTATATGGTCTTTTATCTACATCTACACTATCTACACTAATATAATAAAGAGGTAAAGTTTGTTTTTTTATTTTTTTGTTTTTTTGTTTGTAGGAAGTAATCTCTGGAACTACTGGTCCGATTGGAAAAAATTTAGCAACAATAGAAAGCTGCTTTACTCCTGAGTGACATAGGCTATATTTTATGTACGCGGGCGAAGCCGCAGACAAAAGCTAGTAATTACAATATAATTATTGCAAATTAACCTGACCCCTAAATTAAGCTGTCTTTATTGTAGTTATTTAAATTACGGATGTGAAGTGAATGTGCCTTCCTCTATAGATACTCTCCGAGTAGTGGAAAAATTATAATCAGATTATGCTTATATATAATATACATTTTTTTCTCAGGGTTAGATGTGTGTTTACTTTGGGCGGCCTGGGTTACTTTGAATCCTTCTTGAAAGCAACATGTCGCGAATTCCAGGGACGCGGTGATATCCTTATAGGATAGTCACTTCGCAGAAGCTGTGGAAAGAGCAAGAATGACTACTATAGTCTGTCACTACCTAAATGGGTCCAAAAACGACGATTATTGTAGAATATCTGCTGCCCTATAAATTAGGATCCGAGATGATACTGCCTGGGTGTCAAATGTTCGCCTCAAACGTACAGGAAAGTTTTACAAAATAACCACTAAGACCCACTATTATTTACGCATTTGATTTTATCAAGGCAGTATAATATACAATTTGTTCGCCTTCTAACAAAGTCGTTGGTATTCCCGATTACTCGTAAGAGAAAATTACTAATTCATTCTGTGATCGGATACAAAGCAATGGAATTAAGAAAGTTTTTCCAGTTCCTCCGGCTGCATCTAAGAAATAAATTCCATTGTTCACAGATTCTGTGAAAGAGTCGGATGCAATCTTGTCTTTGTAATTCATTTGTGGAACATTAGTGCAAACTACTTCAGCTAATGCTGCAGTGTCGTATTGTTTTTCTCTTTGTAACTTTAAGTTAGGTTAAGTCATTGGTTTATAGTGTTGGATTGAAACTTGGACAGTTCAGAGAACATCTTTGGAAATGTCATCCTTACATTTTTGACCCACTAATCCTTCGAATTTGAACTAAAATAATCCGAAATTTTGACCAACTAATATTCGTCGACGGCGCGCACTGTTCCTGCGCGCTTTAAGGATTTGTCAGCGAACTGTAGGGGCCCTACAGGGTCGAAGCCTCCTGGGGCCGAGGTTGGGTTAGGTTTATTGGGGCTCTGGGAATAAGGCAAGGAAGGCACGGTGTAGGTTGTTTAGTCAGTAAGAGTCTGACACTGTTTCCGCTCCGCCCAAGAGTGGGATTCGTCATTGAATGATTTTTACCTACCATAAAAAAAAACCATCTTGTCCTTTTGTAATACTAATCGATAGCGTCACAGAGTTCAAAGTCATAAAGAAAAAATCTCTCTGACAAACTTGATTATAATAGGAAGATCAAGAAACCTTAGCATCAATAGTCAGGGTAGGTAAGTATTAAATACTCCAAGGTCCGGTTCTTTTTTAAGGATGTAAGCAAAGTTTCAAATGAAAATAAAATTATGGTACAATAAATAACATTTTATTTATAAACTTTAAGCAACATTATGGCTAGGTATTTAACAATATAATATGAATTTAGATGACAAAACCTCACAGCTCCTAGATTTACACATAACATTTGTATAAGTTCTGTTACTTTTTGGTGTACATCATCATCATCAGCCTTTTAATGTTCCCACTGCAGGGACTCAGGCCTCCTCTCTCTAGGAGAGGGAATGGGCCATAATCCACCACACGGGCCCAGTGCGGATTGGTGGATGTCACATGTCTTCGAAATTTTGGTTCTAGGACATGCCGGTTTCCTCACGATGTTTTCCTTCACCGTTTTGAGAGCAGTGGTGATGAAATAAATTACACAAAGTAATGCGCCTGGCTGGGTTTGAACCCGCGACATACGACTCATAAGTCGGGGCCGTTACCACTCGGTCACCACTGTTCTCTGTTCACCACTATTGTACTTTGGTGTACAATAAAGTTTAGTCTATAACATAACCGGCCTTATAATGGTCACTGCTGGGAATCAGGTCATCTTTTTAGTAAAGGCAAGGCATCGAAATGCATGACACGAACCCTGTACTGATTGGTAGATGTCACATGTCTTCGATTTTTTGTTCTAGGATGTTTTCCTTCACTGTTTAGACAGGAGTTGTGATGAATTACATCTCATGTCATGCCTGGATCCTGTGTGAATTTGAACCCATAACATGCTAACTTCTACATCAGTGTTATCAGTTAGCACAGGGTTATCCCTGCACGTATCAAGTAGTGGCCTAAAAAGTACATAACTAACTAACTACCTACTACTAATAACTGAGCGTGTCCCCCTTAAGCCAATTAAGTTAATGAGATAAAGCAGTTTCTAAAGTTAGCTTTTCCTCCTTGGCAGCAATGGCTAGATGTTTGGTTTATCCTTGTTGTTTTCTCCTCTTGGCAGCTTCGTACACCTCGCGGGCAGTGGCCGCTCCACTCACTACACTCACGACTTTTTTCTGTAAATAAAAACAGCTTCTATATAATCTAATACTAATATTATAAAGTTTTGTTCTAATACTAATATTGTTATAGGTACTCTATTCGCGTTAAGATTAAACAAAAAAAAGAAACCTTTTTACTGTCTGTTCAACCGATTTTAACGTCTATTCTGTGGGCATAAGGACGGCATCAAAAGCAAGGAAGTCGTTAAAAAACCAACTAATTACTGCAGCCGCCATATGTCATTCTATCAACGTAACAAAACTCAAAATTGGTTGAACGGACAGTAAAAAGGGTTTTCTTAAATGTCTAATATTATTCTGATCGGAGTATAGCGTTATATTTTTTTTACTGGTGAGCACAGCATACCCAAAATGTACATAGAAGACAAAACCTTGAAAAGAAAGAAGAAAATTTAAAATGACCTAGCTTTCAATAAAATGCTATCGTTAGGTACTTTTTCGGCTATAATACACATTTTTGCAACAAAAAGATTCATGGTTGGATAAACTTTTGAGAAGTTTTTTTTTATAAACTAGTGCTTGACTGTGATCCCACCTGATGGTAAGCAGTGATGCGATCGTCAAATTAGGTACTTACAATGGCTTTTCCTGTTGATTTCAGTGTTTTCAAGCTAACTTTAGGGTCTGGTTTCGGAGCAGCTTCCCCGGCGCCAGCGAACAAAGCGAGCACGGCCGTCAGGATCAGGAATAACACCGTCAGCTTCATGATCTCTGCTAATATGTTAATGCTACTTCACAAACCACGAAGTACCTTCGCAAGAAACGAATTGTAGTTGAATGTGAGACATAAACCAGAAACAGTGCCTTTTAAACACAATAAAGCTTCTCATTTTACCTGTTTCTGACGCTAAACGGGATTTTAAATGTGCAAGTATGCACAATTGCACATGTCTTATCTTTGTTAGCAGAATACCATTACGCACGTCGGTTTCCCATTCCAAGCTTTTAAACTTGTTTCCTTTAACGCTCAGATAGAATTAATAAACCAATATAGTAACAATTAATTAATTAATTGGTATTCCCGGCAATCCTTGAGGAAACGCCGGCGTTCGCGCTTTGCTTGTTTTCGATTTTTACATTTATTTGTTTGTGATAAACTTGTTATTTATGTTTTTGAATAAATACGCTATAAAAAAACGCTTGATATTTTATAATCTTTGCAAACGCCAGCGTTCGCTTGGTGTTTAACTAAAAAGCGCAAAATGTTGGGTATCCAGAAGTACCAGACTACAAGGGTATTTTGTTTTCAAAAAGCTTAGTTTTTATCAACACTGATAGCGCAGTGTCCACGGTGTCGATTTCGGGACAGAATAAATATTCGGATTGCCTTTAAAAAGGCGGGAATTCAGACTTCTCCCGCTCTAGGATAGAGCGAGGTCGGTCAACTTTTACTGACCCACCTGTATAATTCAGTTGCCTTTTGCGTTCTAGGGCTACGATCACTTTTTCCGACAGCCCTAGTTAGGCTGATCCCTACTGGACACCTTCAGTTAGGGTAATATAACATTGAGGCGCATGGGGAACACTACGTGCCTTCAATTCGAGCATGTTCCTTTCCAGTCAGCTTCGCGGCGAGCTACCAAACTCGAGATCCTCCATCCATTCCCATTCCTTGTCACTCCGGGCCATGGCCGATTTGGTATTTAAGTTTAGTTCCTACTTTGCCAGTCAAACTATTTATATAATGGAAATGTTGACTGTCTAATATTCCAACAATGTACAAACGTGTCGAGGTCACAATAAGATGTACATACAGATCACAGATACTAATAGGCACCAACAACTTCATTCATCGTTTGTAAATTTAATCAATTATATAGATGAATAAATTAAACTTTATTGTACACCAAAAAGTAACAGAACTTATACAAAACTTAAAATGGGTACAATGGCGGTCTTATCGCTAACAGCGATATCAACCAGACAACCTTAAGATGCATCGTAAGAACTAAAAATAATACAGGGGGATTAGATATTCTCAAACCCATCTTATAAAAATCCACAAGTTAGTTGGTTTTTCTACAGTGTGCGCAAAATGTCAAAATTAAATGGATGAATGATTGATTAATTAGTCTTCAGTTTATTTATCGATACGAAGAAGAAAGCTTACACATGGTTTTTGGCAAGTTCTAACTTTTGCAAATAAACTTAATTAAGAAAAACTTACATCTGATTCAAAAGCTTAAAAACTGCACTGATATTTAAAAACTCAAATCATTACATAAAAACAAAGTCGCTTTCCGCTGTTTGTCCCTATGTATGCTTAGATTTTTAAAACTACGCAACGGATTTCAATGCGGTTTTTTTTAATAGATAGAATGATTGATGGGGAAGGTTTATGTATATTAAATATCAGCATTGCACCCGTGCGAAACTGAGGCGGGTCGCAAGAAAAAATAAGCTAGGTGTTTAAATAACGGATCGCAATCGAAACACTATATGCGCTCCATAACGCTGATCATTGATGTCGCTCAGTCAAAAGTGAATAGGTTACTTCTAGGCAAGCGTGCTCCATCGTCGACCATATCATCGCTACCATCAGGTGAGATAGTGGTCAAACGTGTCCCTATCAACAATAAAAAAAACTTAGTGGGATTATGCTGGACATATCTGCGTTATGCCAACCGTAAACCAGGAAAACACAATTAAAATCGCACGATTAAGTCGCGGCAGACCAAAAAATCTTCCTTTTAAATTGGCAAGAATTAGATCAGAGCTGGGTACAATGTAAGGAATGCTTTGCCCAGCAATGGAATAGTGTAGGCTAGATATAAAAAGTGATAATAAAAAAAAACCATTAGGTACTTTAAGTATTTAGTCTGAAACTTGAAGACTTCAATTATAATTCAATATTTGGAAAATTATTGAAAATTGGTAGCTTCATCGAAGGCTGAAACAAGGCAAACTATAGAACTTAATTTGAGACCGTCATATCTGTGGTTTGGCAGAATTTGGCCGGCTATTTTCGGTTGAGATCACAAGCGCTCCAGAGCCGCATACTTCGTCAAACCGCTAGCAATCTTCGGGTTCAAGGTCATGTATTTACATAATATATTGTAACACAATAACATAGGTAACATCTGGACTGACCTGATGGTCTAGGGTTTAGTGGCCCTGACTGCTATGCCGGAGGTTACCACCCTGAACAAATGTTTGTGTGATGACCTCAATCATTTGTTCTGTGTCTGGGTGTAATAATAATTTATCTATATTTAGAAATGTATAAGTATGTTAATAAGTTGTCTAGTACCCATGACACAGGCTCTGCTTAGCTTGAAACTAGACTATGTTTTGTGACAGTTGTGGAATATATTATACTATATTATAATTATCTATTTCACTCAAACCTACATTTCTACATTTTTAACAATCATACAATATATGGCCTTCGGGCGGAGTGGGAGGACGCGTCAGACTTTTACTTACTAGAACCACACCTGGTTCCTTCAGTGGCCCTTTACGTTCCAGGACTTCTGGTTCCTGCTACTGAATTTCCTGCAGTCCTAGCTAGTGGGCATCGGCCCTGCTGTGCCCCTACGGTTTGCTGACATTCTTTGAGAAGCGCGTGGATCACTACGCGCTATTGACGACTAGTCTTAGTCCGGTATATTGCCGGATTGCCCTGTGACGAGCTAACCAATGCCCGACGTCCGTAACCCCAAGTCTACCGTGGCTGCTAGACGGAGTCGGAATCTTGGCGGCTGGGGCGTGAGGACATTCGTTCCCTCAAGCGTGCCGCCTCCTCTTTCACTATTACTGTATCGCAGAAGGAGACAACCGCCTGTCAAAGTTAATTATTGTATAAAAATGGTTTTGCATAAAACTTGGCAGACGAAAGGACCATGTCCTGGAATTGCAATAGGATATTTTGTATCCCGGGAATATGTTCCCTTGGGATTAATTCCTACTTTAACACGAGCGAACCCGTTGTCAGAAGCTAGTATCGAATAATCTTTTATTCAACCAAATTACCTTCATTAACGGTATAGGTACTTACCTACATAAGAAATTAATGGTTTTTGTCGGGATTTTGTCGAGTGAATTCCAGTGGCTGTTTTAATTATCCGCTAATTGATTCCTAGTGGATATTGGACAATAGATATGTGGAATCATTGAAATTGTGATGAAAATGAAACCCAGAATTGTAGAATTCGGGGTCTGGATGTCTGCGTATGTGAGTTTACTTGTTTAGACTCACCCAGGATTCAAGAGTTAGGCCTCCCCCACATTAGGCGTGCGCGTTCCCCGGGCGTATGAGCGACGAGGCCGCCGCGTGCACGACGCGAGCGCGTATTCATAGTGACAACGTTTAAAGAAAAGGCTTGTGACCTTACATTTTACAATCGTACTGATTATGTTACTTTTGTAATTTTTGCGACCAAATAAAGTACGATTTTCCAAAATTCCTAGTGATTCTTTGGAGGGTATCAGCCTGCTGTCACTATAACCATTTTGAGTGTTTTTTTATGGTAGGTAATAATAGTCATCCAATGACGAATCCCTTGGGCGGAGCGGTAAACAGTGTCAGACTCTTACTGACTAAACAACCTACCCCGTTCTTATGTCGAAATCTATACCAGGGCTAGAGCCATCCTTTCAGACACGAACCCTTGGCCCTAGTTGGCATTGACCCTTCCGCAGGGTCCCTACGGTTTGCTGACAACTCCACCATTTTTGAGGGGTCTAATTCGCATATTGGTACGCGTTTCTTCAACACAAACTATACAGAAATTCTGTTTAAAATCAGAAGCATCAAGATCTTATGTTGTCTTTTTATACAGCATACTATGAGTCACATTAGATAACACTATTATTATAGACGCGAATTTCCTCATACTGATTTTATTACCAAAGCCAATAACGTAGATACAATTACCAATTATTTCACAAGATAACCAAGTAGACAACAGAAATAATAGAAAAAGAAATATAAGTAGGTACACAAGGAAAATCCCGAATATGTAAGAGGGTTCCGCTTTTTACAGAAAATTAATTCTGATGATAACTTCAAAACCATCTATTTATATAAATAGAGGAACTGACTAACTGACATATCAACGCACAGGCGAAACTACTGGGACTAGAATCGTGAAACTAAGAAAGAATTTCCTGAAATTCACCCCCTAAGGGAATGAATGAAATCGGAATCCAAAGTTTTTATGGAAAAACCTACTAACACGCGAGCGAACCCACTGAGAGAAGCTAGTTTTATTAATAAAGCTCTGGGCTGCTATCAAAAAGGTTATTTTCGTATTATTTAAAATACTTTTGTTGAATCTCTGAGGCTTTCGCGGATCACAACACCCAAGTAAGGCTTGAACCTTATCTGACGGCTGGTAGGCAATTTACCCACTGCCAGCGCCGACTGTGGTAGGAACTCGCCGTACTAAAATTAAAAATCACCGAGAGTTGCCTGCGGTGTTAGCTGAGCCGTAAGGATGTCTTCTTATTTACGGTTTCGGGCACATTTCTGCTTTGCAAAAGGCGATTGCTTTCCGTTCCTGCTCCGATCTATGGCCTGAACTAGGGGATCACTGCCTCGAGAGTATAAATATCAGAGGCCCTAGACAAAATAGTATCTGCCTAATGGTCCTGAAAATAGTTTAATCTACACTAATATAATAAAGAGGTAAAGTTTGTTTTTTTGTTTTTATGTTTTTTTGTTTGTAGGGGGTAATCTCTGGAACTACTAGTCCGATTGGAATAATTTTAGCAATAATAGAAAGCTGCTTTACTCCTGAGTGACATAGGCTATATTTTATGTACGCGGGCGAAGCCGCTGACAAAAGCTAGTAAATAATAAATGAATAAAAAAATATATATATTTATTCATTTATGCACAAAAAAATACAGAGGCGGACTTAATGCCTTAGGCATTTTCTACCAGTCAACCAGTTAACCAATACATTTAAAAAAAAGTAAGTTTATACTAAAATGTATACTGTTGCGGAAGAAAGATTTATTTTATACATAAATTTCATGCCTGAAGGCCTGAACAGAAGTGGTGTGCGACGGCTGGTTTGCTAATTGAAATTTCAATATAACATTTTGATCTGTATTTTGTACAAGTTACTCAGTTACTTTGTGAACTAGAGGCTAGAGGCTATAGGAAAAACCTTGAAAACATTCGTGAATATTTTGTCATTTCGACGAATTTCGTCTTTTCTATAACAGGCGTCGGATTTGTCTTATTCAGTTTGTTTGTACCCAAAATTCTAAGTAATTAGTACAACTACCAGCGATTACACTGAATCTAAGTGTTATTGCAGACAACCGACAATTAACCGAAGGTTATAGTTAAGACAACAGCTCTAGTGTCCCTTGCCTACTCAAATATTGAAGATATTTGAATATTGACCGACCACTTAAACTTCAGGTACGGAATCCAGAAAGTAAGCATCCAGTAATTGACTCCGGGATTCTCCATCCGTACGAATCGAGGTGTTCCGATTTATTTTAATTGTGTACGTGACCTACCAGATCTACATTTTCCTTACAATACGCACGAACCAGCTGAAACACTGCAGATTTTTCGTTACATCATCGCAATTCTGCTTATAGATAATTTGAACCAGTAATGACTTTAAAATCAGATAAATAGACAAGCATCTGATGAAAAAGATCACTTGTCTATCTTCCTTGATCACTTCAAGTTAGCTCATCCACCAAAGTTGCACGAACTCCAATCAATATGAAATTCACGGCTTTCTTCATGGTGATTCTGGCTGCGTTGATGATGCTGTTCAGCACAATTGAAGCTAACCCTAAAGTGAAGGCCGGGTCAGTTGCTGTAAGTATATATTATTTTATTTTTACTTATTATCCCCCTGTTATATATTTGCTGTCACGATATATTTCACCTTTTGCCTCCGGCGGTCTTATACTGCTTTAACGTTGATAAGTTTAATTGTATTTTTTTTATTTACTTGCAATAAACTAGTGCTTGACTGCGATCCCACCTGATGGTAAGCAGTGATGCAATCGTTGATGGTAAGGCGCACTAGTTTATTAAGAGCCTATTCACTCTAGCCTTGAAGGCACCTAAATTATATTCGGACGAAAAGACTGCAGCCGGTAAACTGTTCCAATCCCTCGATGTACGCGGTATAAATGACGAGGCAAAACGTTTAGTCCGGGCCACAGGTGTCTCAACAACGTAAGGGGGGATATTTGCCGTACGCCGGGATGTCCGAAGGTGAAATTGGGATGGCGGAATCAAATCAAGCAATTCCTGCGCGCACTCTCCAAAATGCATCCTGTAGAAAACCGCAAGGCTGGCTACTCTGCGCCTGTGCTCGAGACTTTGAAGATATTTCTTTGGTTTCCGTTGTAACACAACTTATTCTGACAGTAATTTTATGGTTCTAAGAGTTTTTATGGTGTCATAGATGTCTATTACCTACATTACTATCAAGCTTTATCGCATAAATCTGTAGGTATTCTCAGTGTCGTAGTCCAGAGCTTGTTACATAATAAATCCGTAGTGTTAGTTAACCAATAAGTGATCGACCCATACTGGACTGAGGACTACAAATATAACTGGCAACACGTAGGTGGCCTACAAGAATAGCTTTGCCTAAACCGGGTTATTCTAGGTCTTAGGATGTTCCATTAAAGTACATTTGTGTGTTGCGTACGAAACCTCGATTGACTGACTCAAGTTTATCAGCACATTTTAATTGTATATTTAATTGTCTTATTGACATAAAATAAAATAGTCACTTTTCACGTTGATTCATTATATTTAGATTATTCTCCTTTCAAAATAGTTGAACTGAGTGGTGCTGAGACTGGTCATCTCTTTGCTGTCCGTATCTTTAATTTATATATTTTCTGATTTTTTCTATTCATATATTTTTTCTTTCTTTTCACAAATATTTTTTTTTTAATGGAGCTAAATAACGCCTAATATTTTACTTCGCGACATACAAAACTAAAAACCCATGCCAAACCGAAGTTGGAAGAAACGCGTCAATGAAGCAGTTCCCTTATTTTGTTAATGACATTTCACAATGTCTTCTCCTTTCACAGAAGAACGGTCTTCGTGCAATCAACGCGGCCGGCACAGTTCACGACGCTTATAAGGCTGTCAAAGAAAAGAAGAAGCAAGGCTAGGCCGACCACGAGATCTCCTCCTACCTGCTCTACTACTATGCCTGCATGACTTCGTTGCGAGAATAGCTCAGAGTTATTCGACCTGAATAGCACCGTCTCTCTCTTACATCACGATCATCGATGGATTTAAGGTCATAGTAGAGCTCATTACAAGCTTATCAATTTCAATCTCGTTCTACTGATAATGGATTCCTTATTGTTATCTATTTAGTTATGTGTTTTTATGCTAAAATAAAGTTGATCAAATGAATTAGACATTATTTTTCCCATTGAAGCGGTAAAATCAACAATTTACCTGCTGCAGTTTTCCCATCTTATTATAAGATTATTAGTGTTTTCAAGGTTATTAATAATTAAGATGAATAGGCTCTTAAACTAGTGCGCTTCACAATCAATGATTGCATCACTGCTTACCATCAGGTGGGATCGCTGTCAAGCGATCGATAAATAATAATTACATTCCACAACTATCACACAAGTATCTAGTCCTTATGAGTAGATACTAGACAACTGATAAACGAAATATCCAACGTACATATTTCTAGATAAATTATTCCCAGTTTAATGAAGAAATTATTGTACTTAACACATATACATTTTTCTTGAGTGGGAATCGTACCGACGACCTCCAGCATAGCAATCAAGTTTACTGGCCACTAGCCAATAGGCCAAACAAAGTCAAAATCATCCATTTTGTTTATGTACTGTATATTTAATAGGTATATGTAATTAAGCATAATGGTGTAATTTGCGGCGTGCTGTTTGCGGTGATGTTTGTACTAGTAATGAATTAATTACTGCTATTAATTAGCCTTTCAATAAAATGCTCATCAAGGGATAGGGTTTTTTTATAGTTGGTAAAAATTATCCAACGAGCAATGGAGCGCAGTATACTTGGCGTTACATTAATGGATCGCGTTCGAAAACTAAAATTATAGATGTGGCTCAAAAGGCTGCCCAACTGAAATGGGACTGGGCAGGACACGTCTGCCGGATGCCCGACAAACTGTGAGCCAAAATAACACAAAGTTGGTGCCCTGAGACAGTGCGACGGGGTCGCGGCAGACCACGAAAGAGATGGCGCGATGAGCTAGACAGATTCCTCCCGAACTGGCAAGAAGAAGCGCAGGCCCGCGATGGGTGGAAGAAGTGTAAGGAGGCCTTTGCCCAGGAGTGGGACAGAACAGGCTAAAAAAAAAGAAAAATTATCCAATGACGAATCCCGCCCTTGGCAGGAGCTGGAAATAATTTAAGACTTGCTGACTAAACACCAAACCCCATTCCTTCTTTGCCTTTCGAATTGGGACCAAGCCTTCCTTTCAGAAAGAGACCCTGGGCCCCTGTAGGCTTCGACTCTTTTGCATAGTCCCTACGGTATTGCTGACCACTCCTTGAGTCGCGCGGGAACGGAGCGCGCCGTCGACGAGTTGGGATCAAGAGATAGGTTTTTTTGGTAGGTAAAAGTCATCGAATGACGAATCCCACTCTTGGGCGGAGCGGGAAACAGTGTCAGACTCTTACTGACTAAAGAACCTACCCCGTACCTTCCTTACCTTATTCCCAGAGCCCCGGTGTAACGCTTTCGCACCAACCCTCAACTCCGGAAGGTCAAGAGATAGGTGGGAATTAGATATTACCACTATCTCTCAAGATTTTCTTTTATTAGTATTGCTACATTTTTATCAATTACTCAACCACGGGACCGTTAGCGTAGTATTTGAGCGATTGACTGCTGCAGTAGGTACGTGTCATAGGTACAATCCCGCACGATACAAAGGTTTGTATGGCCTATCCCTTTGGCGTTACTATGACGTGTTAAATAATCAGGCGTCATCATCATCATCATCAGCCTTTTTAATGTTCCCACTGCAGGGACACAGGCCTCCTCTCTAAGAGAGGGAATGGGCCGTAATCCACCACGCGGGCCCAGTGCGGGTTGGTGGATGTCACATGTCTTCGAACTTTTGGTTCTAGGACATGCCGGTTTCCTCACGATGTTTTCCTTCACCGTTTTGAGAGCAGTGGTGATGAAATAAATTACACAAAGTAATGCGCCTGGCTGGGTTTGAACCCGCGACCTACTACACGCAAGTCGGGACCGTTACCACTCGGCCACCACTGCTCTCTCTCAAATAATCAGGCGTGCGAAGCTCCAACCTTTTAACAGTTCAGTTTAGGTCGTCAAATGGGTCGCGTTAAGAGCTCGTAGTAGATCTCTGTTCCGGGTCTGCATGTTTCAAATTCAACCACGATACATGACCTATTTCCTAGTTTTTGAGATTTTTACATACAAACGCAGAAAAAGGCTCTACTACAAGTTTTAAAAGCCTTTGGTTTTTTTCTTACTCACTTGTTGATACTCGTACAATCCAACCGGATTCTTTTATGCTTTACTGTGATATAAGATGAGCCTGGAACACAAGACCCTTGGCAAAACTGGTCTTCAAGTTTCTAACTATCCATAGTGACTGACAAAATCTGCAAAGGCAAGATTCAAGATTCAAAAGCATTTATTTAAAATTGCCACTTTTTTGTTTTGTTCTGGAGTGGCGACCGCGTACCGAAAGACGTAACGTTGGAAGGACTCCCATAAGGTGGACCGATGACCTGGTCAGGATAAGGGGAAATCCTCGTATCTCACTCCTAAAAATAATTAATTAATGTTATAATTTAGCCACGTGCTTTTCCCAGTAATGCTATCAATAATGATAATTCTCTACATCGTTAAACAAATAGTAAATTGATTAGGATTTTAATGGTCTTTAAATGTGTTGCTCAACACAGGGTTTTTCTTAATTTGGTTCAGATCGATATAAAAGATTGAACAAGCACTAACTAGACACAATTCGTGTGACAGAACTTGAAAACTGTACGAGCCTAAATTTAAATTAAAAAAAAATGCATTTCCTCAAAATGTTTTTCTTCGTGTTCGTTGCGTTGGCACTGATGCTGGGCGCTGAAGCAAGACCTGGAAAATTCGGAGCTGTGGTAAGTATCTACCAACTTTAGAACCTTATGTACGCTGCAAATAAGTTTTTGTCTACACTATAATAATATAATAAAGAGGTAAAGTTTGTTTTTTTGTTTGTAAGAGGTAATCTCTGGAACTACTGGTCCGATTGGAGAAATTTTAGCAACAATAGAAAGCTGCTTTACTCCTAAGTGACATAGGCTATATTTTATGTACGCGGGCGAAGCCGCTGACAAAAGCTAGTGTTTTATATGTACCGACCCTAAGAAGGGAACTTTTCCCTCAAGTTGCTACAGAATTGCTCGTGAGTTCAATAGAATCAGCCTTGTAATGGTCCCGCAGCTGGGACTCAAGCCTTCTCTTTAGGAGGGGGAATGGCCGTAATCCACCACGCAGAGTTCAATTTTCACTGTGAATCGCATTGTTATGTTACAGAAAAAAGGATTGGGTGTGATCGGAGCGGCTGGGACAGTACATGATATCTGGGAGAAAATCAAACACCATTAGGAATTCCGACGAAAAGCTTCATAACGCCAAACAGAGACCTACAATCAATAACACCATTAGGGACAATGTCTGTCGTATCTCCAAAGTCCAATCTCAAACAACTCTAAGAAAACAACAGTTACTGGGTATATTTCAAATCTCTGTAATACAAAACAACGGATTCTGCCAATATAACGAACCTACCTAAATAAATATTATGAGCAATCTTTTTTTTTTATTGCTTACTTACACACTTACACAAGACATGTAAAGCCAAAAATACACAAGCAACAAACAAATTATTTATTTCGTTCCGGAATCGAACCCGCGAGGTGCAGTGCTGTAGCTAATCACTCAACTACTGCACTAACCTTGCTGATAATTTATTTTTTAATTAACTCATTAAACTTTGTAGTTGTATATTAAATTGAAAGTCGCATTGTTTCTTCAAATCTAAGGATGTGAAGTGAAAATAGCCAGGAAAATAAAAATAAGATCAATATTTTCTCGAACGAAATATTATTTTTATTATCATCATCAGCCTTTTAATGTTCCCACTGCTGGGACATAGGCCTCCTCTTTCTAGGAGAGGGAATGGGCCACAATCCACCACGCGGACCCAGTGCAGATTGGTGGACGTCACATGTCTTCGAATTTTTGGTTCTAGGATTTCCTCATGCCGATTTTTATTATAGTAAATAAATAAAAATGCATTAGATTATGTTTAAGTCACTTTGCCTGGACTTAAATCGATTAATCGACAATTAATTTGTTGCAAAATATTACCCCAAAATAAAACCGTCCCCCAAAACTTTATAATTTCATGTTAATCAGTTTCGTGAGAGTAATAAAATGACGCAATTACTTTTTAATTAGTTTAACGTAAGGCTAATGAAATAAACTGTCCCTTCCTACCGTTTGAGTTATTTTATAATAAATTATGTTTGTTAATTAGTTGCTGGGGCCCGTTTAGTAAAGTTATGCCTAATTTTATTAAAAATTAATCCTGTTTTAATCGAGTTACCTTTTGATGTATTTTGCTTACTTAAGGTAATTTCTAACTATGAATTTTTAACAAACTTAAATATTAATTAAATATTTATACTGAGCCTAACTATGAAGCTAAATATAACACAAAATACACTCAGGCGTCTACTACTCCTTCACATCGCTTTCATTTGGAAATGTGCTCGGAAGACTGACAGCATTGCCATTTTAATGACACGTTTAGATACTAGAATTTTACTAGATTAAGTTCGAGGAAGCGGCCTCATTTGGTTTTGCTGCTCCTACTTCACGACAGGCTTAAACAGATTTTTTTGTGGCCGTATTTATTTGTTATAGCAGCTGCTCTGATTTGAATACCAAAATTTTCAGATTTTATCCCGAAATTTGACTAATTGGACCTGGCATACCCGATCCCCTATGACCCATACTTTTTTGTTTTCATACCTTTCCCGCTAGCCTCGGTCGGCTAAAATAAATCAAAACATTGAAGAAAAAGGAACTGCGAATGGGTACTTCAATAAGATTAATTCCTATCAAAACTTTTCTTTACGAGTATCTCGTGACGTTCCTACAACCTACAAAATCTTGTTAGTAAATTCTTCTTTTTAAAATACAAATCTTTCTAGAACAATATATACATACTTATAAATAATAAATATTCTATAATGTATATTTGTATTATTCTTTCGTTCTTCTTTCTACAAAGATTTGTATTTTAAAATAGTACATTGTTATTCGAGGGATGAAAGTAAGTTATTTAGTCCCGAGAAATTTCTTGGCGACCGAGCGAGAGCGATGTCGCTAATAGTTCGAGGGACTAAATAACTCTTGAACCCGAGATAAACACTGTGCTTTTCATTACGAATACGAGGAAAATAAAAATAATTAAAACCTGAGTCGTCGTCAAAGGTCTTCGTATGTTTTTAGGTAGGTATATTTCTTTAGATTTAGGCGGTAAGCGGTTTTCTCCTCTTAAGAATCTTGCGTTAAATTTATAACTGGAGCTGATGAACTTATCGTGTTAATAAAACATTTCTTGTAACAGAGATTTATCAAAATGTAAACAAAACTCTACACCTCGAAAAAAAAACAAGAAAGATCAAATCGGCCACAGATTATAGAGAGACTACCATTTACCCGCCAATTTTTTTTTCAGTGTTCGGCTGGCTGGCTTTTCAGTCAATATTTTTCATTTTGTTATTGTAAAAATGGGTATGGTCTACAATTTTCTCAAATATATATTAGTTTTAATGAAATAGCTGAAAGTAAATTAAAATAAAGTCATCAGTCAGTAAGTAGTCAGTATTCTTAAATTATTTCTATTTTTATGTTATTTCAATTGTACTGGCAGTATATAAATTCGGGTCACGGTTCAATAGAAATGTCAAAATAGAACTAGTTTTTTTTTTAATATTCAGACAGCTGTCAGTTGAAAAGTAAAACTCCCCAGGGAGTAAAAGTACTTCTTCCAAACCTGTCCGCAGGCAACTTTACACCTACTTTCAGAGTATGAGTAATGAATAAGATTTATTATACAATAAAAAAAATATATATTAATTGAGAATAGTTTCAAATTACGTTAACTCTGCGCGTGGCTGAGGGCGAGCTTAATATTGCCAGTGCCAATCTGTTCGCTCATATAATCAAAAATATTACAAACTTAAAAGTAAACAATTTTGCGCAAGAAATATGTTTTGAAATAAAAAATGGGAAATACATTTAATTTCATAACACATTATTACTTACATTTCTCGATATTTTTTCATTTCTCTTAATAACCACGTTTGAGTTTTAAGATATATCCTTGCCAGCACTTTCACTTTCGGTATAATAATGACGATTATTTACTTTTAAACGATTAAAAACACAGAACATAAAATATTCTCTTGACACCTGACATAAATGTCAAGATGGCGGCAAATGATTAGTTTCTTTTTTCGCCGCGCACAGACTTAAGTTGAAAGCGCTCTAACATATAATTTGCAAAGTAAATGCAACAGTTTCGATATTACTCCAAAGAGGTTGCTTGATAGACATATATGTTACCAATAGTTTAAGAGAAATCCAATTAAAACTACAATTCCAACTTCCAATTACAAGTACGATTGTAAACGTCGCCGTCGGTCGCCTCACACTGGAAATTACACCTGTAATCTTAAATACACAATATAGGGTGACGTGTTTAATCAGTAATAATTAATTAGTAGTTTACCAAGTTGGGACTCGATACGACAAGTATCTGTACACCATACGAATATTTGTTAAAGCGGTAATCAAACCCATGACACACAACGCAATAGACAAACACTAAATCACTGCACCTTTTTGTCCAAAAAAAATATCAACAAGATATCAAAATTATATCAACATTTATAAAAGGCCATGGGCTGGCTTTTACCTGGGGCAGAGAATAAGCAATACAGCGTGGCAATGCTGGCAGCCTTTTGGGCACTTTAGTTTTTTTAGTTTTTTGAAGCCTAACCTATTACGTATTAGCCTAGCCTATTAGGTATTTTTAGTTAAGTTCATAAGGATTTTTTAAAATTTATGTGTGTATATCTAAATAAATACTGAAATAATATAATTACAACTTAAAAACATTTATAAAATCTCTGGACAGATTTTAGCAAATTCTTAATTCAATTAGTCAGAAATTTTGATAAATGGGTAAGACCCCTTATTGTTAGGCTTTACCCAATTAGTTTAGACTGACGCGTAATTACCAAATTCGAAAATGTTTTCCAGACTCATTAGACATATGAGGATATTTGCAGATGAGGTAATTTTTCATTCCATAAACTATCTTCTGCCCGCAGTTTTTGTTTCGAATACAACCAAAAAAGAACTTAATGGTAGTCCGGCCGAAGTGTCTTTGATGTTTTTTTTTTTTTATGGTAGGCGAAAATCATCCAATGACGAAACCCGCTCTTGGGCGGAGCGGGAGACCAGTGTCAGACTCTTACTGACTAAAAAACCTACCCCGTACCTTCCTTGCCTTATTCCTGGAGTCGAGGTAACAGTTTGCACCACCCTCTAGGCTCCAGGAGGCTTCGACCCTGAAGGGCCCCTGCAGTTTGCTGACAACTCCTTGAGGCGCGCGGGAACGGTGCGCGCCGTTGACGACTTGGACTCGGTCTGGACAGTTACCAGATGACCGGACGGCGAGCTACCCATTGCTCACCGTCCGCGAGCCAGTGTCTACGGTGGCCGAATATCGGCAGGATCGCGGCGGCGACGGCTACGGCGAGGGCGCTGTTGCCTTTGCCTTATGCGGTCGGCCTCCTCCTTTACGAGCATTACTGCTTCGCAGAAGGAGGCGACCGCCTGCCATTCCTCTTCGCTGCGGACCATGGCCTGAACCAGGGCCCGGCGCGAGAGGTCGCCGCCGCCGATCACCCTTGATGATGGGACCTGCACCCAGTTCAACAACGCGTTCAGTCAGGACGGTGCTGAGGCTGCCCCTCCACTACCGGGCCTCGGCCATGTTCGCAGACTTTTAACTACTGTTTCCACGAGACGATACGTAAGTCCGTCCCTGCCCCCCTAGCCAAGTTACAATCGCTTCCTTTGGACTTAGAGCTTTTACGCCCCCAAATCCTTTGTTCGGACATCATCTCAACAAAGGAATTGGGGGCGTGGCCATCTACAAGCGTTAACTCTAAACAAAACGATTGTAACTTGCCTATGGGGGCCCGGCCGGTGTGTAGAGTGCAAGGCAGCATCTTGGCGATGATCCAACCGACTAGATTGCCAGTACATTCAGCAATGCTCCAAAATAGGTGCCCCAATTAGGTGTTATTGTGTCTGTTTTGTTACGTATTGTGTGATTTGTAGGTCTGTACCATCATGTAACTCTCATTTCTATATAATTTAATTAGCAGTAAGTATAATTACAGCGTTAACGTCCAGCGCGAAAAGAAAATCAACCTTTCCTTGCAGACCATTTGTTGATTCTATAAAAATAGTATTACGCTTGTCATTTTCTTTGCCCGTTCTTAGAATTGTTTACGTAACAGCGCAAAGCAATGCATTTTTGTTTTGCTAATTGTACTATTTTACTTTCGATGTAAGAAAAATAGAATTAAACGTAATTGTTTAACTTACGACTGGAAGCGGTAAGTATTGATTTCTTACTTTGTATGTCACCATCTACAAAAACTTAAAGTGCCATCTATGGTGTCACATAAGAACTACGAGAATCCTGCATCGCGCAATCAAAGTTCTCCGCGCGATTTGAACATATAAGTGATATACGACAGCCCGAAGTCAACAATCGGGCAGTAGCCCACCAGACTATAACACCTGTCTGGTCGGAGGATCCTCCCTTTTCACTTTTACTTTCTGTTCCGCATACCCTCAAAAACTTTTCGCACAGTTAAATACGAAGACAGGCTGCAAGACTTGGCTGCAAATTCTTTGCAATTCTTTATCAGTTTCGTCCTTTTTGTAGATACTTATTCCTGTTCAAAACATCATTTTTCATTGGGACAAGACCACCGTCTAGTTCATCCCATGTTACCTATTTTCCATAAACTCTCTGCACATTGTCTTTTCATGCCGTAAATCTATGTCGGACGCAAAACAATACTGCACTGCTGGTTTGTGGACACGGGACAGTGTACTACTCGTATTATTCGTGCTAGAATTACCGTACTGTCGGAGGCTGTTGTTTTTTTTTTGATGAAAAATATGTTTGCTTTATTGTGATTTCTTTCAGTATGTAACTATTCTTTGCTAGAACAATTAGTGAGAGATCTCTCTCCCTGTTCCTCGGTAAAATAAGGAACTGTTGTGTGAGATGAGATGTGAATCAGTGGTAGAGCTTGAGAGAGCAGAATGGAAGAGAAAACCGTATTGCGTTAACACCGCGTCCACGTAGGGACCTAATATCAGCATCGATGTTCAGTATTGCCGTGGTCAAATACTGGGTAGAGCAAAGAATGTAGCTAGGTTGCCATCAACACGCTAAGAAAAAGACCGCGTAACTGAACATATGCAAAAATATGATGACACCTGGCATAGCTAAAGAATCAAGAGGCCATCGACGAAGTAACGTTTTACTGACATCGTTTTCACTCGTTAGCACAAGTAAAACACATACATTTTTAACTTTAAGATAATCGTTATGGCAGTTTTGCACATAGATAGCACTAGCCACTAATTAGACCTATTACTAGCTCACACACACATCATCAGTCATATATTACTAGCTCGGTCCCGTGTAAACATTCTTTTTCTTGCCAAGTCTGCACCCATGTGAAAAGAGTGACCACCTATTGATACAGTGGCCCCTGTAAGTGACCCCATAGTAGTTCTTTTCATCTACTATCGAAGTAATGCATCGAAGTGAAAGTTGCGGAATTATTTTCTACGCAGAATCGTTTTGAAAACTCCTTTTTTAACTATATATTTTATATTAAGTATATAGCTATGTTTCTTTTAACTACAATATACACGTACCTTTGTACCCTTGTTTTTAAATAATATTTTTTTATGCACCTAACATATATATTGTGTCCGACACTCTGCCACCTTAAGTTAACTGGTAGAGAATGTCCAAGGAATCCACCTTTGTGCCTTTACGTTGCATAAAGATTAAATAAATAAAGACAGTGATAGCAAGTCTGCAGGACTGGCGTCAAAGCACTATTTTTATAGAAACTTACATTTTTCACAGACAGTTTCACTCAAGAATTGCCACATTTTGCCTCTTTTCTCGATAAACTTGCTCGCGATCGACTCGACTCTAACAAAAGTTAGTGACCACTTTTCCTTGTCTTGTAAAAGGACCACACTTTTCCTGTTTTACAGAATAAAGATTTTGATATTATTGAGAGGTTGGCAGTGTCCGTGACGCGTAAGTGCGACTTAATATGCCACCACAAACAATAACTTTATAGGAAGAAAAAGACGCGGAAAAAATGGAATGGAACGTTCATTTTCGAGTAAAAAATTGAATGGACACCGGGTGTTCCATAGTCTTCCGATCGGGCGTCAGTCTTTGTTTCATTGACTGACAAGTTCACGTCAAAAATGTTAAATTTTATTGTGAAAATCTTAAGAGAACGTTGTTATTATATTTTCGGAAAGAACACTTATTTAACGAAATGTTTTAAAGAGAAACTGATTGCCGGACGAAACTCCTCACCGGATAAACTAGCAATTAGATCAATACAAATATTATATCTTCTTGTCATTTTATACCTATGTGCCTATGTGAAATAATAACATAGATTGTCATATAAGGAGCTAGAATGAACTATTACAACGAGATAGTTTTACCCCCGAGCTCTATCGAGGGAGTTAGTAGAAACCGAGCTATAGTGGGTTTTCATCTACAATTTGATGAGATATGAAATAGTCTACTCTAAAAAAAATACAATTTGCATAAATCTGGATATTTAACGAGATTTTTTCCGGCAACTTAATTTCGGTCCTTTGTGAAGATATTGAGTTGTCTGTGGCGCGTAAAATATTTAAATAATTGCTTTGTGACCATGACGGTAACAGACTGAAAATTATTTATTTTTGATGAAAACGATGAAATAAAATAGCAAAATAACGAACACATTGTCATTGCTTCTGGAAATGAAAACATTTTAAATCTATGAAAAGAGCTTTTCAATAATTTTCGATATTGCATTGATAGTGTATCTATTCGTGATATTTTTAAGGTCTTTGTTATATTATTTTATTGTTGTTGAAAAGCTACATGTAACTATTACAGTAACGCAACTCTGGTAGGGCTTAGATCCGGGATCTGTACTCCATTTTTTTTTTATGGTAGGTAAAAAACATCCAATGATGAATCCCTCTCTTGGGCAGAGCACGAGACAGTGTCAGACTCTTAACGAGCTCCGCGTGTAACGCTTTCGTACCAACCCTCGGCTATATTAAACTCTGAAAGTCGCAGTCGTATGTATTTAAAAATTTTATCAACTTATCTTACTAATATTATAAATGCGAAAGTTACGATGTTTGGATGTTTGTTACTCAATCACGCCAAAACGGCTGGACGGATCTGGATGAAATTTGGCACAGGCATAGGATACACTCCGGAATAGGACATAAGCTACTTTTTATCCCGGAAACCCCAACCCTAATACCACGCGGGCGAAGCCGCGGACAAAAGCTAGTTTCATTATAATTCAAATGTTACTTCGTACTTCCTAAAACACCATACTATTTTTCCGTATTCGATTTTCAAACTTATTTAGAACTGCGAACATCCTTCGACTCATCTAACAAGCCAGTTCGTTGTTTAGTATGTAGTCTCTTCGGCGACACCACAGTACTGCTAGTGTAGAGGTCGCGATTCTCGATTATAATATTTAGGTACAGATTTTTACTATTCGTTAATTGCTATATCTACGCGTGGGTATCACGAAATTACCGCTCGGGGTCGAAATTTAAATGAGGTGACCATTTCCAAAAGTATGTTTAATTATATTCTTTTTTTTTATGAGACGATTAAGTGGTGTTATTTATAATTATTGTAGGTACTTTATAGTTTTTATAGGTACGTTAGTAACAGACTAAAAATTAACTTAATCTTCTAGACCTAAATATGTTTTTTTTAACCCGCTCTAGTGCGCTATAATGACAGACTTTTTAAGCAAAAGAAGTATAAAATATTTTGATTTTAATTGGAAAATTTGTTCGAAATTAAATATAACAATAATTTGTCTAAAGCGATCCTTAGATGCGTTACAAGCAGGGAGAATAAAGCAAATAATGTTATTAATAAAACAATTCTTTGGAGTAGGTATTCATGTGTAAGGAAAAATCGGGTCACTATACGAGAAAACTTTTCTTTTATAACAATTTGGGTTAATCTAATCCTATGTATGAGATGTGCTCGACAGTCTGTTATCCAGTCTTGATACTATAATACTTTTGTACTAAATTGTTTCTTTACTGAAGCTAGACAAGTAGGCTGTAACACCGGTAGGTATCTTAAACAACTAAAATTAATTTCATCCATCCAATGAATGGTTCTGTCTTAAAAGAACTCGCCATCAGACCGCGTCTATCATCCCCAGTGCAGTCGTGCAAATGCACGACTGCACTGGGGATGATGACCCGCACATTTATCTCGTCGTGGTAATGACTCCATAGAGCGTCTCGTAATGCAGTGCAAAGTTGTGGGCACCAGGCCACGTGGTAGATTACCAATGAGATGGACAGACCAGATCAAGGCCGCAACTAAATGTTTGGTCTACGATTGCACCCGAAACTGAATGGCGCCGTATTACTGATCACGATTCACTGTGATGACCACGATCACTCTGACAAGTACTTGAATATTATATTCTACAGTGAAGAAAAATTGAAAATTTTAATAAAGATTTATATCCTCAAGTAATGACTTAATAAGAAATTACTTAACAACAAGTAATTACTTATTTCTAAATACGAGAGGAAGATCTTATAAAAAAATTACCACGAACCTCATAGGCGAGTTGAAGGAATAGGGTTGTGTTTAAATCAATAAAAGACTGACACTGGTACGAACTGGCAAAAGCGAAAGAAAATCGCTTCTATCAATTCCAGACAAATTTATCATGATTTCACAACTAAAGAAAAATACTAGACAAGGGACAATCCCCGCCGGAGACGGCCCGGGCATCGGGAGATGCAAGGCAATTTCCGGCCATCGTAGGCACGGGCTTGCGGGTGGCAAGCAACGGATAGCTCGCCTTCCGACCTAGGGATAATACAGTAAGAATTAACACCCGGTCGATGGCGCGTTGTGATCCAAACGCGCCTCAAAGAGATAGCAAAATCGACGTACTTAGCTTGTTATTTTGACGTCTGCTGCAAATTAATATAATAATATTCCACAACTATCACACAACGCCGTCTAGTCTTAAGGTAAGCAGAGCTTGTATAATGAGTACCAGACAACTGACAAACATACTTATATTTATATGTAAATGCGTACATATCATTACATAGTATAAAACAAAATCGCTTTCCGCTATCTGTCCCTATGTATGCTTAGACCTTTAAAACTGCGCAACGGATTTTGATGCGGTCTTTTTTAATAATTAGAGTAATTCAAGAGGAAGGTTTATGTGTATAAAACATGCATAATATATTTAATATCAGTACCCGTGTGAAGCTGGGGCGGGTCGCTAGTTATAGATAAATTACAACCCGACACAGAACTAAATGTCGTGTTCATCACACAAACATTTGTCCTGGGTGGGAATCGAACCCACGACCTCCGGCATAGCAGTCAGGATCACAAACTACTAGATCAACAGGCCAGTCAATCGTTTGAAAGAATTATCGAAGCGCTCGAACTCGCAAAGGGGCAACTGAAGGAAACTGTGGAATTACCAACTTAACCTTAAGCGGTCAATATTTATGATAAATCACGTAAAAAATCGTGATTATGTCATTCTAACAATAAGGTTATAACCGTAACTAGCGATAGCTACTATCGAATAGTCAAAAATTTTCGGGAATCGAGAATCGTGACCGCCACACTGGCAGTGCTTTTACATAATAACTTAGGTACAGATTTAACTGAACCAATCTACCATCTTTGGTTTAGGTTAAACTAAAAGTTAGTCGTACTTTCTAGTATTTTCACCCAATGGTACTAAATACTCAATCAAAACTACATTTATTTTAAAATGCTACGGACATTACCTACCAAAAACAGTTTCAACAATAAGCTTGAAAGCATCCAAATATCGAAAATCACTGACAGAAAAGCTTTTTATATAGATCAGATAAAAAAACGTTTTCATTTACAAAAGCAGTGTATCCGTTTCATTTATTTCATCGTTGTTATCTAAAAAAACAAAGCATTGTATGTCAGCTACAGGCTCGTAAAAATACAATTCTATACAAAAATTTCGTACTGCTAAAACTAGCTAACAAAGTATATAAAACTAGCTTTTGCCCGCGGCGTCGCCCGCGTGGTATTGGGGTTGGGGTTGGGGTTTCCGGGATAAAAAGTAGTCTATGTCCTATTCCAGAGTGTATCCTATGCCTGTGCCTAATTTCATCCAGATCCGTCCAGCCGTTTTGGCGTGATTGAGTAACAAGCATCCTAACATCGTAACTTTCGCATTTATAATATTAGTAAGATTGTGGATTTGCGCACATGCATGCAAATTGTTACAATCCTTTCTTCTTTCTAGTCTTTTCGTCCAATTATGATTTGGTGTCTTCAAGGCTAGAGAGCTGTTAATAAACTGGTGCGCTTCCATCAACGATTGCATAACTGCTTACCATCAGGTGAGATCTCAGTCAAGCACTAGTTTATTATTATTATTATTATACCTAGCCTGTATTGTCCCACTGCTGGGCAAAGGCCTCCCTCCATTCTTTCCAATCATCTCGGTCACATGCTTTGCCGCTCCAATTCTCAAGGAAGACATCCAGGTAACAACACAACAACACGACAAGCACTAGTTTATATCATTTAAAAAAACATGTGCGATCCCGAAGTACGGATTTTCTAATACGTCACATTTTAAATGCCGTAAAATAGGATCAGGGAATATCCCATAAACATTTAGATCTGTACATGCAGTACATATTTTAACCGTAAAGGCACGTGATATGAATTCGCAAATTCGCAAAACGTTCACGATATGGCCAACGCCGAAGCAAGATTGAATATTTTTTCTATCTCGGTAGTAGCAATCTAATCCCTACCAAAATGAAATTTTAGACATTTTCAGGATTTCAAAATCTTTACTAAAATTACGGGAGAGTTTCAATTAATTAAAAATATAAATCATTTATTATTTAACTGGAAAGGCGGTTTGTATTGGAACAATAAATTAAATTCAAACACAAAATATTTATTAATAAAATTATTAAATAATATTAATGTACGGGATAATAATTATAATTTATTGAATTAAACTCTTGAGGCCCAAGCGAACGCCGTTTGCTCATGTATTGTCTTTCTATTGTGTTTCTAATTACGGTATTCAAAAAGTTAAAACATTTTGTACACTCGAAATATTAGATTCTTGTTATCTTATATTTCATGTAGAGCAGTGGTGGCCGAGTGGTAACGGCCCTGACTTACGTGTTGTAGGTCGCGGGTTCAAACCCAGCCAGGAGCATTACTTTGTGTAATTTATTTCATCACCACTGCTCTCAAAACGGTGAAGGAAAACATCGTGAGGAAACCGGCATGTCCTAGAACCAAAAATTCGAAGATATGTGACATCCACCAACACGCATTGGGCCCGCGTGGTGGATTACGGCCCATTCCCCTCTCTTAGAGAGGAGGCCTGTGTCCCTGCAGTGGGAACATTAAAAAAGGCTGATGATTGATTCATGTGTACAAAATGTTTTAACAGTAAAAGGCAGAAGTAATATAATAAGTAAGTATGTTATGAATCTGGTACTCGAGGTTTAACTTGTGTTACAGGATTCACACGCTATTTTTTATATCAGAAGAGTAAAATCAGACGGCAGAAAAAACCAATATAACCAAAAGGTCAATTAATAGAAATAAATAAAAGGTAGTTTCCTTGATGATATAAGTGAAGGCCTTTACCACTCGGCCAACACTGCTCTCAACCTAGTTACTTTAGGCGAAAAGGTTAAAACCGCCAAGGTGGTACTTTTTATGATGGGCAGAAATCATCCAAAGACAAATCCCGCTCTGGGGTGGAGCGGAAAACAGTGTCAGACTCTTACCGACTAAACATGGTTAGGAGTACTTCTTCCTTGCCTTTCGCACTAAGGCCAACTTTCCTTTCAGAAAGAGGCCTTGGAATCAGTAGGCTTCGACCCTTTTGCAGAGCGCCCTACGGTTTTTCTGACAACTCCTTGAGGCGCGCGAAAACAAGGTGCTGGCCTTCTTTGAGGAGCTGGGGTGAATCAAATCCACACTAGTCCCAATCGTACGTGGAGGTACAAAAGTGCAATATTTGAATATAATATTCTTTCAATATCCACAAAAATAGTCTAACGTTAGCACAGATGTACCTAGATAACGGAAGAGCAACTACTTCGCGTGCCTAGCTTACGTACAAAAATCGTAAGTGGTCACTTTCGCGGTCAGTCTGCATCGGTGTACAGCGCTAGTCGGACATCAGTAGAATATATAAAAGTGGTAAATTGTGCTAGCAAGGCGGGATTGGAGCGAGGGGGACGCTGTGCGCAGCGGCGTGTTTGAATAGATTTGATTTTCCCATCACAAATAATGCTTGTGACGCTATAATAGGTAGTCAAAAAATGGCACGCTTTGTTTTTTTTTTATGGTAGGTAAAAATCATCCAATGACGAATCCCGCCGCGAAACGGAGCGGGAAACAGTGTCAGACTCTTACTGACTAAACAACCAACCCCGTTCCTCCCTTGCCCTATTCCCTGAGTCCCGGTATAACTCTTTCGCACCAACTCTCGGCTCCAGGAGGCTTCGACCCTGAAGGGCCCCTACAGTTTGCTTTGCATACGGACGGCGAGCTACCCAACCGGACGGCGAGCTACCCAAGATCGTGATGCTTGCGTTATCTAGGTATGTCTATATCTGTGAACCCTAGTATTTCCACTGTAACATTAACCTAGTTTCCAGCGCTATCACATTTACTATTCGCTCACATTATCTCTGTTTTCGAGAGTCATTTGCGATGCATGTGTCTCCCCGGACCCAGTCACATAGCTTAGTGAACTTCATGAGTCGTGACTGTAAGCTTTAAATTCATGAACCAAGCTCTACATGATATTTATAAACTAGCTTCTGCGTTGGCTACGTTCGCATAACATACCATGAGCCACTTGCTGGAGTGCCCTAAGTGCCCATACACCTGCACTATGGAGGACCTAATGAGTGCCACCGCAGCTGCTGTTAACGTAGCCACGTACTGGGCCCAAATAATCTAAAGAGTTTATCATCGACTCGAAAAGAAGAAGACCATCGGCCTTATAATGTTCGGACTGCTGAGACTGAAGGTCTAGGAGAGGGAATGGGCCGTAATCCACCACGCGGGCCTAGTGCGGGTTGGCGGATGTCACATGTCTTCGAATTTTTGGTTATAAGACAGTTCGTGTTATCGACAAATTTTTATGTTTTTCTTCACCGTTTTGAGAGCTTGCAGCAATAGTAATGAAATAAATTACACAGAGGAATGCGTCTGCCGGGGGTTAGAAACCGCGTCTTTCTACTCAGAAGTCAGGGCCAATCACTCGGCTACCACTGCTCTATTTTTCGTTCACATGATAGTAGAAATTTTTAGGAATATAGTATCCGGGTTACATATTTTTTTGTGTATCTGTGACTTACCCGTGTACCAAGTTTTATCAATATCCATTCAGTCGTTCGAGCGTGAAGAAGTAACAAACAAAACCATATAATACATCTTAGTGCTAGAATATCAGAACTACAATCCTGTGTTCGCATAATACGTTTTTCCTCTTCCTCAAAGCTACAAGGATGCTAAGCTTGAGGCTTAAAATAAGTAATACATATAAAAAAGTACGAAACCTATCTGCCCATCAAAAGGCACAATGCGGTCCCTTCTTGAGCCTTCTTAACTCAATAAGTAAACAAACATAAAAGAACACTAGCAAAAGGAAATATTTGTAATGAATAACATTAACAATGTAGCCTTATTCTCGGAAAGCATCAAAAATACAGTAAAAATTGGTTTTCCAATTGAATGCGTCGCAAAGATAAAAATATGGAGAGTTAGTTTTCAAAGGTTTACCGTTAAACGATCGGGGAAGAAACATTAAAAAGAATAAAAAGGGTTCCCCAAAAAGGTTAAAGCTCCGTTAACATATGGGCCGGTACTTGCTTACTAAGGTTTTACCTTCGGGCAATTGCTCTTCTCAGAATTTCCTTTGAGAAACAATGTGATATCGAACATCTAGCCCTTTTAGAGGAGTTTTCTTTATAGGAAATTTCTTTTATGCGCGAAAACATTAGAAAATTTATTATTACACGCCTACAACCAGTTTCACAACTAGAATACATGATATATAAGGCACTAGCTTTTTCTAGCGGCTTCGCCCGCGTACATAAAATATAACCTATGTCACTCAGGAGTGAAGCAGCTTTCTATTGTTGCTAAAATTTTTCCAATCGGACGTAGTAGTTCCAGAGATTACCCCCTACAAACAAAAAAACATAAAAACAAAAAAACAAACTTTACCTCTTTATTATAGATTAAGTCCGCCTTTATACTTTTGCGTTGTATGAACTTAAAAGAAATAAATAAACAATAAATCACACTTAATAATTATATCTAAAGGTCCAGGATTGCAAATGTCGCTCAAACATCTAAACGTATTTTTAAATATGAGTAGGTTATTTCCCGAAATCAGAAACTAATGTAGTCTTTTTATTCCTAAAATAACAATAATGTTACACAACTATCACACAACGCCATCTAGTGTCAAATGAAGTAGAACAAAAGCTACGAGTACTTGATAACTGATGAACATACTTAAATATTTCTAAATGTACTCTTACTAAATAATATTACTCTTATATAAATTACACTACTACACAGAACACATTATCGTGCTCATCAATCAAATATTTATTTGTTTTGGTTGGGAAACAAACTCACGACCTACAACTGGTTAGGGACATTAACCACTAAACCACAAGAGGCCATTCAATAATTTATCTTCTCGACGGGTATTTTTTATCACAAGGGTTTTTTTTAGGTAAACCCCCCTCCCTCTCCCCCCTCCCTTCCTTTCTCTTTTATTTCACCTGCCACTGTTTGTCTCTCCATAACCCTAAGGTTGACTAGTAGAAAATGCCACTAATGTGGCACTAATGTACAGAGGCGGACTTAACGTCCGCCTCTGTACATTAGTGCATGAGGTGTTTAATAAATAAATAAACCGATACACTGACTCTGCCTTCTCTTTATATCTTAGAAAGTATCCTGTATGTTCGTAAAAATTTAGAACTTTTTAAAATTAGAAGCGATATTCACAACAAAAATACGCGCAGTAAACACGAAATTGTTTTACACAAATGGAGATTAGCCAAGACCAGCAAGTCATTTTTAGTAAACAGCATACGTTTTTATAACAAGCTGCCAGAAGCGGTAACCGAAATTAGTGAGGGAAAGTTCAAAAATCATATTAAGCGGGTCCTAACCAAAAAAGCATATTATAAGGTTAAGGATTATGTAGAAGACAAGCTTGTTTGGCAATGACTGCTCCTGCACATGTGGCTCCCTGGTAACTCATTCATATTGTGTAATTGTGTCTATTAGGTAACTCCATCTTTGTTTCCATATACACATTTTTTTTTTCTTGACACATTGCTTCTGCAATATTTATATTATTAAGACCAAAAAAAATTTTTTAATTCAATAATAATTTATTGTGTTAGCATCCCGCAGTGTAACTGTTGTAGTGATTGATGTATTTTTTTTTCTCATACATTTTTAATTTTTTTTTATATAATATTTTTTTACAATTCACGTTGTAAAGTAAGAACACTGTAGACTTAGTAAATCCTATTACGATTCACCTTTTATTTTTTGTTGTTATGATTATTTTTATTGTGCTTTTAAGTGCAATATTGACTGGTCTACACTGTTCTTACATAATGATATAAGTACTGTAACAACGAATTATTGTAAGAAATCATTTTTTTAAAAGAGTAACCAGGGAGTTTCTTGCCGGCTCTTCTCCATAGGAAACGACCAATTTGGAACCGTGCACTAGCTTCTGACGTTTTATAAGTGCCCTTGTAGGCCTATATGAAATAAAAACCATTTTGATTTTGATTTTTTAACCGTCCTATTATTAAATGAAATTACAATCGGACGGGTGTTTAAAGCTAGAGTTAATATACATATAGGCTCTTAATAAAGTAGTGCAATTCACCATCAACGATAGCATCACACTATTAGGTGGGTCAAGCAATGTTTATATTTTTTTCCTAAAAAACTTAATTACTTCTCCTGCTCTAGGGTGTAACGGAAGAGGGTGTCAGTATTATTACTGAATTAAACCATACCTGTGTTCCATTCAAGCCTTGCGTTCCAAGAACCCTGGAAAAACCTTTGGTAAAAGCCTAGTATTGATGAAAACTCACGCTTTTTTCCCACGGGGGTAGATGTAAATTACAGAACGCCACCTGCTACGATTCGTACATTCTCACCTTTTTTTTTGTTTCGGCTTTGTTCAGCTTTACTTATTTAGGGCGTTTCTGGATTGAGTATTTTTAATTTACCTTTCGACTACCGTAATTACAGACACAATTAAAAGACACTCGTGTACGGACACCGGTGTCCATTTGGGGCTTAATGAATTAAGAACTGCCATGTTCAAACATAAATTTGACAAGTTTTTAGTCTAGTTTTTTACGGAACAATCATCCAGTGACATCTCCCGTTCCGCCCAAGGGCAGATGTCAGAAAGTGATATTTTTACTGACTAAAATCCACCCGTTTCTTCGTTGCCTTAGTATCAGGGCCCTGGTATACATTTTCCCGACATTGACATTGTTATCCGCTCCGCCCAAAGAAGGGGTTGGTCATTGGATGATTTTTACTTACTATAAAAAATAAAAAACCCTTATCTGTGTATTACTTAGAGTACCTATAATATCTAATTTATTTTTTTGACCGAGTTTTTTCAGACTGGGTCAGAATAGAACAGGACAGAGAGAGGTACTAAGATAACTAAACTAATATAAGGTAATATAAAGTTTAAGTTTTATAAGAAATAAAACTAAATAATATGTTAAATTATATCGAATGTAGGTTAAACTTTTGAAGCCGGCGTTCGCTATTGTTCTTTAATTGTGTCTGTAATTAATAATGTCGAAAGGTTAATAAAATTAATAAACTACTTAATGACTAACCTTTTATTTAGTACCAACAACATTTTAACATACCTAATTGTTAAGTACAGGTAAATAAATATAGCATAAAATTATATTTTCCTTATTTTACTATGTTTATTTACATTAGGCTGCCCGCCCACGGCCGATAATCGGTGACCGATTTTTTATCGGAAAAAAATAGAACACACTGATAGCAATAGTGCATCGCAGACGTCCTACAAAAAATTGGTCAAACATCAACAGTGTTATAAAATCGGCTCGATTATCTGTTATACAAAAATTATGACGTGTGTCGGCAGCCTTATCGTGTGCACGCGAACCTCCTTTTGACTTGCAATATATTGCATTATAATGGCTGCGGAAAGCAATATCCAACGGTTTCCTTTGAGACTTTTTGTTAGTGTTTGCGTTCAAATAAAGTAATAAGTTTCCTTTTTATTATTATTTAAGAAATATGTGAGTTGTGGTTCAGATATAACAGCCAGGTCGATCCCCAAGGTAAAGCAACGCTTGCTTTTGTTTTATCCGACTTAAATAAGTGTTAAAACATCCAATGATTTCTAATCGCTCTTAGGCTGAGTGGGGCGGACAGTGGGCGGGCGTGTCAGACTTTCACAAACTTAAACCCACTCCTAAGTTTATTCTTTGCACCCATTACTGGGTACCGGGTTCCACATACACATAACCTATGGGCTATGACTTCGCCGACGCTGGGCAACACCGGTTATGGCGACAACTCCCAGAGGCGCGTGAAACAGTACGCGCCTCTAGTTCCCAAAACGTACGTATATGTCGACCATCTTCACCGTCTTGACGAGGATACAACGGTTTTTACTATACTAGTGATCATTCACATTTAAATTTAAGCAGATATCTGAGTAAATATAATTTATTATTAGCTGTACGGTTAAGGAAAACCTAGAGGTTTATTTAATGCCAAGCACGTGCCATCAACATAAGCGCCAAGATTGCAAACATGTGGCCCTTTGATAAGTAGGTATTATCTACATAACATGTAGCATAATAATAGCATAATCATTCTTTATAATGTTGCATGGACTTGCAGACGACGAACAATAGGTAGCTTGCCGTCCGGCTGCCCGAACTCCTGACTCTACACGTGCCTCATAGAGATGTTTACAAAAGCATAGGGTCCAGCAGGGTCGAAAGTTACTGGGACTATGGGTTGGCTTCCGAAAGGGAAACCCGGGTCTTAATCAGTAAAGGTCCTTGTGCTCCTTTCTAGAGTGGGGTCATTAAATGACTTCTCAACTTAACAAAAAAGCCTTTACAATGTTCCCACTGCTGAGTTTTAAACCTCTGTAGGATTGGGAACTAAAATAAAACCTTTTAACATTTATAACACCTAGCATAGAGTATACACCGTGAAATATTAATGGTTATTTTCCCTCAGCGAAATGGTTGTGTCTTGGTAATACAAGCGTTTGATAAAACAATAAAATATTAAAAACAAAAAATGGACCTGTAGAGTGCAAGCTAATTATGACGTATCATAACGTGCGAGAGCTTATTTTGGTTTAAATATTTAATGAATCGGTTTCCTTTGACGGCGTGTTGCTCATTCGACTCTAGTAGTACCTACAAATTACGTCTAATGATACTATTGTTTTCGCTTTTTTGAGTTGATGAATATTTTGAATAATTATTTATAAAAAAAAAAACTTTTTATTTTTTTATTTTTACTGTATGCTTCAAAAGTACTCCTTATGGCAAATCATTCTGCCGCGGGAAAACAACCATTTAAATTTCACGGTGTATACGTGAGGCAGACATGATTGGCATAGTAATGATGACTGTAGTAATTTATCTGGTTGCTAGCAATGTAACACCTTCTGGAGTCATAATGAAATCTAGGCTCTTAATAAACTAGTGCCTCACCATAAACGATCTCGTCACTGCTTACCATCAGGGAGGATCGCAGTCAAGCACTAGTTTATATAGCTCGAGCGAATGTTTACGGGTACTGAAGTCTTTCCTAGAAAAGACTCCGATATACGCAAGCATGTAAAATTGTAAACTCACATACACAAGACTCTTAACCTTTTCGTCCTCGAGCGAACGCCGGCGTTTGCGGGTATTAACGGAAAGTTATTTGTCTATAAAACTTTTTATTTACGTTCTTGGATTATATATATCAAAACACCCTATAAAAAAAATGCTCAAATATTGTACATTCTATTTTTGAAAATTTGACAACGGCGCGTGGCGCGAAATCATGAGCGCGAGCGCCGGCGCTCGCATCACGTATAATCCAAAACAACTAACTTGTAGATCATACAAATATTAGTTCCGTGTGGTAACCAAATAAATGCAGTTGTTATTGCTGTTAATAACTGTTTTTGACATTTATTTTTTTAAAACCTTTATTTTTGTACGGGTTTTCAAGCGCTAAAATTCGCAGAGCCTAATTTCAGACTCGCCAAGATCCGACGGCCGTACTGTAACTTTACTCCTGTTTCGTGACTGCTTCTATAGAATCACTTCTGTACAAAAACAATTCTTAGTGAGGTCAATGTATTTTTTTTTTAAACCTTTCCTTGGGTAACATCTAATAAAATGTCGTTTCGTGAATCTTTAAATAGTTTACTCAATTAAATATTAACATTAAAATAAATAAATGCGGCTTAGGAACTTTTTTTACTATTGTTTTGATTCTTGATATATTTGGTGACCCGTTCCGATGACACCGATAGCGCTGAGACCGTGTTTCTGCGAAAAGTAATATTTATTAAATTATTGGTTCAAATAAGAATATCAGTATCGTTTCAAAGACGGGGTTTCCTGTTTCATTTTCTTATTATCTCAATGGGATTAATATTCTTAATATAACTTTTGCCTCAAGCACCTACTGCGTAGGCACGAATTACTCACTTAAAATAGAACTACCCTTTTAACATTATATATTTTTTGTGAATTTTGTATTATCTGTGTTAATTTTTAAACTCTACTCCGAATAAATAAGTGAGGGTTAATAATAAATGATAGCTATTCATTCATAACCGCCTTCAAAAAAAAGGTTTCTCGATTCGACGTGAATATGTTTTCTATTATATGTTTTTGTAAATATATTTAAAAAAAGTTTAAACTAGACGTGTCCGTTAAGAAAGTCCTTAGAGAAACCGTCAAATTCTGCTAGAATGCACAAAATTCTATAAGACCTCGTTGACGACAAAGCCAAAGGACTAGAGTAAACGGAAATGAATGTAGTAGAAAATTAATAATTCATTTTCTGGAATATTATGTAATCTTCTTGAAGCTGGGACTAATTTCATATCTACTCACAATAACTTTCCCGCCCTTCTTGAGCGCGCCGCCGATGCCCTTGGGACTGGCGCTAGCTCCGCCCGTCATCAGCGCCAACACCGCCAGCGCCAGCACCACCAGACTGAACAGCTTCATGATGTATTGCTCTAAACAATTGACTGTTAATGACGTGTTTGTCGTCGAAGCCCGGCTTCAAGTGATGACGCCTCTGTGTTCCGGTCTGCTTTTATACGGAAACAATATGCATATAGGAAAAGTCGCTCCTCGAACATCTTCGTCTGTCTCCAGGGTTTTTTGTGTGTCGTCACTATGACGTTTTATTTCCTTGTATTGTTATCTGAATGAACTGAACGCTACTACTGTATGTAATTTTAAACATTTGAGTTGGTATGTAGCCTTTTTAGGGTTCCGTAGTCAACAAGGAACCCTTATAGTTTCGCCATGTCTGTCTGTCCGTCCGCGGATAATCTCAGCGACCGTTAGAAAGTTAAAATTTGGTATCAATTTTTATATCAGTCACACAGAAAAAGTAAAAAATAAAAAAGTGATTTTTTTTTCATTTCGACCATTACGTGTGATATATTGTTGGATAGGTATCTAAAAATAATTAAGGGTCCTGTAAAATATTTTCTAGGAAAAGTATTGAGAGGGTGAACACCGATGACCGATGGGTTACGTGTATCCGATGGATGCGAGATGCACAGGACCGTTCATTATGCCGACAATTGGGGGAGGCCTATGTCCAGCAGTGGACGTCTTTCGGCTGAAATGATGAAACTAGTGCTTGACTGCGATTCTACCGACGGCGCAACGCCGCGCGCCGCCTCCGTACATCTAGTGGTCTGATGATGGAACAGACTTGATGGCATTAAATTGTGCAATTTTAACGCACACTCCTCAAATGTAAACAGTGCATTGTTTGGTTTTAGTCAGTAAAAGTCTGACATCCCCTTTCGCACCAGGGCATTTCTCACCAGCAATAAAATAGGTCCATCTGCGTTTTCCTACAGGGTTTTTTGTTTCAGCACTATTAAATTAAATTTGATTCCCAGTATACCCGTAATTATGTAAATAAAATTATGAGTATTATATTATTTATTATGAGTATTAATCTCAATTAACTACATATTTACCTACATTTTCCCTTTAAGAACGTAAATTGGAAACCCGTTAGTTTTCGCATGTGTGCGTGCGTGATTTTGCTTGTGTGATCTGTTTTTGTAATGAATGGATAAGTCCTTGCCATATTTCGATACCTCGCCATATTATCTACCTATTGCATAAATAGTAATGACTTAATATTACATAGTATAAAAAAACAAAGTCGATTCCCGCTGTATGCTTAGATCTTTAAAACTACGCAACGGATTTTGATGCGGTTTCTTTTAATAAATAGATAAAGCGATTCAAGAGGAAGCTTTGTATGTGTAATATTTAATATCACCATTTCTGGGGCGGGTCGCTAGTAAGTATATAACTTTTGACCCCCGTTTTATCCCCTTTAAGGTGTAATTTTTCATTGATTTTTCCCACCACATAAAAAAATCGTAGGAGGTATCAATTTGTTTCTATAACAATTAAAATTCTGGCGTTTCTAACAATCTCCATTTAAAATCAATCCAGGCTATGTCGGAGGAAAATGATTTAAACAGAAGAAAGTTTACGGTTCCTTTAGGCCGGGACCACCTGACTTGCTCCTATGGGAGTCGTAGATACTCACTCATCCTGCCAACGACAGGAACTAATGGACTGAGGGATTTTTTCAATTCCCGCGCTTATTTTTATGTTTAATCTATCCTTTGGCTACAATTTTTTAGCCACGTGGGAGTCGGTCTTATTCAGTCAGTCTATTAAACATAATTTTACGAGCTTTATTATAAACCGGCTATTTTAAATAATGTTTCCTATGAACCAAACAATTTTTTTTAGTACTTCCGAAATAGGTTCTACTTTTAATATTATGGTGGGTTTACACGCTTGCCAAGCGTTGGCAAGCCTCGACCAACGCAAGCCTGTAAACGGGGCGTTTGGCTTGGCTTGCGTAAGCTTGTGGGTGCTTGCTTCCGATGCAGTTGAGTGTCGGTTTTTTTACGCAGATCAAAGGGTGTTTGCGGCAAGCGCTTGCGACGTTTTTACACATTGGTCGGCGTTTAGTAGCCATTGTGATCCCGCAGCGAGTACCTACACGCTTCCTTGATTGTAGGTACCTACAAAAAAAATTAGTAGCTGGGTGAATGAGGAGAGTCTTTTGTTTGCAGAAGAGTCGAAGCTAATTAGGGCCAAGGCTTTGTGTCTGAAAGGAAGGCTCTGGCCCTGGTATGTATGGCGATGTAGGAACGGGGTAGGTTGTTTAGTCAGTAAGAGTGTGACACTTGTTTCCCGCTCCGCCCAAAAACGGGACTCGTCATTGGATGATTTTTACCTACCATAAAAACTTCTTTTGTTTTTGGAACATTACCAGATTCGATTCAGTTCTAAATTCGGCGTCTGCCATGCTTGGATGTAGGTATGTTGCATAATAAAGCATTCACAAGCTTATAAACGCCTTTCAAACGCCAAATGAGATTTGTGGAGGCTTGGAGCTGTTTGCCGTTCGCCAAGGCTTGGCAAGCGTGTAAACCTACCATTAGGGGTGACCAACCAGTCGATTGCGATGGACTGATCGATTGCGATCCGATCCCGATTTACAATAGGTATACTATTTCCTAAAACAATAAATTTGCTTACTTTCCACCAGATATTGTGTACTCACTAACATATGGCATATTTTCATTAGGCACAGCAACTATTCTTCTTAATATAAATTGCGCGGTTAATTTTTAACACTTATTGCTCACATATTTTCATACGTATAGCAGAACAAATAGGAAACAGTTATTCTAATATTTCAAACTTAGGATTCCCAACAGTGTATCTTTAAAAGAACATCTTTACGTAACGGTGACAACTAAACATTAATCTTGATCGTCTTCTGCGGTCGTTCCCATTTGTTTCGTCAGCTTTGTTATTTATTTCTGCATTATGCTTTAAACAACATTATTGTAAATAACAACCATTACGAGACAACAAAGTAAGATTAGATTACTTAGACCCTATTTTATTGAAGATATTAAAATGTTTCAGGACCAGTTCCAAACTTTGCTAAATCCTTTTGGATTACAGGGCTAAAAAAGTATGGGTTTACGATGAAAATTGCGGCAATTTCCCTTAAATCCTTTCATCCACCTTAACCTAATTGTGTCCCTAAAATATAAATTATAAGCAAACAACCACTCGAATATTTGCATTTATATTGAGCATGACATAAACGTCTTTATTTTTGACGGAAGTTTGTGAGAAAAATAGAATAACGCAGCTTGTTTTATCGTCTATCAAGGATTACAGGAAAATATAATATTATTAAAGTTTTTATTTTTAATATCTACCTTTTCATCAGGATTTCGTCAGAAAAATATACAACCGATATAAAGAATATACAGGGTGTTTGGTGCATCGTTTGCCAAATTGATTTGGCCGACAGGATAGATCATTTGCTATATCTTCAGCCCCAATAAATCATTCCTTGCCACACCGGTTTTTTTTAAACACGCTTTTAATTTTTAATCTGAAAAACACCGGATTTCAGCATTTAAGCTTACATAAATGAAAAAGTTATTAGTCTATCCAACAAAATTTATTTTTATATTTAAGTGTACTGTTGTATGGTTCTATCAAATTCAAAATTACTTGCTAGTAACGTATAGTTTTTTTTATAAAAAACCTACAAAGTGTATGGGATATGACAAAATAATTTTATAACTTAACTTTAAATTTCTATGTATCTCTATAAACTACAAAACTTTTTAAAAGAATTCGAAGATCTCCAACGATTTTAGTTTTTTTTTTATAGAAATTTAAAGTTGAGTTATGAATTATTTTGTCATATCCCATACACTTTGTAGGTTTTATATAGAAAAACTACGCGTTACTAGCAAGTAATTTTGAATTTCATAGAACCATACAACAGTACAGTTAAATATAAAAATAAAATTGGTTGGATAGACTAATAACTTTTTTATTTATGTAAGCTTAAATGCTGAAATCCGGTGTTTTTCAGAATAAAAATTAAAAACATGTTTAAAAAAACCGGTGTGGCAAGGAATGATTTATTGAAGATATAGCAAATGATCTATTCTGTCGGCCAAATCAATTTGGCAAACGATGCACCTAACACCCTTTATATTTATATACCTAATAAATTGCAAAGCACCAAACACCCTGTATATTTATATACCTAATAAGGTGCAAAGTAAATTTAATTTGTGTTTTTATAATAGGTTTGCCTCTTTGTTATTATTTCGACTACCGTAATTACAGACACAAATAAAGAACAATAACGCAATAACGGTCGCGTGGGGCTCAAAAGTTTAAGTTCCATCGTTATTTAACATCCCAGAACCTCAAGAGCATCCTTAAGTTAAACATTCAACGATCTCATAAATCCCTAAGATCTGCCTATGCTAAGTACATTAGTAGGTAAATACGTATGACGTAAAAGCTCAGTGAAATGAAACATCATCTGAAGAAGTTCCACACACTTTATCCTTGTTCTCCATTGAGTTTCCCACGTTAACTTTGCTAAACTTAGTGTAAATGACTAACACGAAATACCCACTCATGTGGATATAAAGGGACTTTCATTTTTGATGAAGCATCATTCGAAGTTAGCGCTTCATCAGTTAAACAACAGTCATTTGTTTGAAATAAAGCCTTTCATCATGAAACTGTTCAGTCTGGTGGTGTTGGCGCTGGCGGTGTTGGCGCTGATGACGGGCGGAGCTAGCGCCAGTCCCAAGGGCATCGGCGGCGCGCTCAAGAAGGGCGGGAAAGTTATTGTGAGTAGATATGAAATTAGTTCCAACTTCAAAAAGCGTCAGTCATATTCCAGAAAATGAATAATTAATTTTCTACTAGATTCATCTCCGTTTGAATCTTTTAAGGAGGTGTTACAGGATTTTTGCAGTTAGTATAACTTGACGGATTCTTCAAGATCTTTCTTTTGCCTCTCAATTCTTACTAAATTATGGAGAAACTTAATTAGTATCTTGCGTCGAAAATTTAATATCCTCTCGTCAACAGCCTTAATGGAAATATTTTACGAAATAATGATTATTTTCTTTACAGAAACACGGTCTCGGAGCGATTGGCATCATTGGAACAGGTCACGAGATCTACCAACAACGACACCAGTAGAGAAAATCATCCAAAGATTCATCTTCTACCATCCCACCATCACAGTATTATTATATATTAATGTATGTACTTCATCATCATCATCATCATTCTTCTTTTATAAAACCACCGGCCACAGTATTATAATTTGAAACCATGCTACATAATGTTCGAAACCTTTTATAAAAACATGTTATTACGTTAATAAATTGTTACTGTTATAATTGTTGTTGTTGTAATTATTGTAATTGTTACTGCAGATTTACAATGCACCCTTTTTTGTGGTAAAAAATCTTCATTACTGCAACTGGAAATACGGTATCCCCGTATCTTCCCTCTCGAAACACATGCAAACCTTGGGGCAGTCGATGTCACAGCAACCGCAACCCACCGTGTGTCCCATAAAGGGTCATCATAAACCGCACGGTCCCTGCCTAGTCTCTGGCAGGAACCGCTCGAAGGCAATTTTGGCCCGCTCCATTAACAATACACTTTAATAACATCTTTTGAAGACAATTCCTAATATTGTATGTATACTATGAATACATACATATAATACCACTAGCTGTGCCCGCGACTTCGTCCGCGTGGAATAGTTATTTTAGGCATCATATTTATTTTTGCAAACAACCTCAGCTTTATAAATTATAGCTGTTACCCACGACTTTGCCCGTGTCAATTTCTGTTATTATTTTAGACAATTTAGTTTTTAAAAGAACATAATTATCTAAAAGTACTTCATAGAGCTACACACCCCCTTGGGCACGCCATAATCTCGGCGGTAAGTCCTCTCTTTGAGGCGTGGTTGGATAGACATTACGGCGTCCTCACCTTCCGCATGACGCAGGTTCTCACCGGACATGGGAAGTTCAGGAGATTCCTGCGCCAGATTAGTGCGGAAGAGACGCCCGGGTGTCGCCACTGAGTGGCCAGCCGGGAGGACACGGTGGAGCACACGGTGGAGGTGTGCCCCGCTTGAGAAGAGCATCGCCGTGTCCTCATGGGGGTGATCAGCGGCGGCGACCTCTCGCGCCGGGCCTTGGTTCAGGCCATGGTCCGCAGCAAAGAAGAATGGCAAGCAGTCGCCTCCTTCTGCGAAGCAGTAGGTAATGCTTGTAAAGGAGAAGGCCGACCGCATACGGCAAGGGCAACATCGTCCTCGCCGTAGCCATCGCCGCCACGATCTCGCCGATATCCGGCCACCGTAGACGCTGGCTTGCGGACGGTGAGCAATGGGTAGTTCGCCGTCCGGTTGTCTGGTAACAGTCCAGACCGAGACGAAGTCGTCGACGGCGCGCACAGCTCCCGCGCGCCTCAAGGTGTTGTCAGCAAACTATGGGGCCCTTCAGGGTCGAAGCCTCCTGCAGCCGAGGGTTGGTGCGAAAGCGTTATACCGGGACTCTGGGAATAAGGCAAGGGAGGGACGGGGTAGGTTGTTTAATCAGTAAGAGTTTGACACTGTTTCCCGCTCCGCCCAAGAGCGGGATTCGTCATTGGATGATTTTTACCTACCATTAAAAAATCCCTCCGCGTCTCTCGCCCGCCGGCCAGGCGCAGCGTCATGGTTTGCATACCATGCGGCGCGTGTGAATTTTATATCGGAGTAATTTTAAAATTGTAATATCTTCTAAGATGTTCATTGAAAATAAGTGATGTCAAAGACAATTTTGTTCACAATTACATACTCTTAATCAACAACACATTTGTTTGGATAAAGTTTAATATTACTATGTTGATACAACTCTACCAAATAATTGGTAATACTGCATTAATTTCGGCCAAATTTGATTCCCATAAAAACGATTCTAGTGAGTTAATCTTAAAAGATAGACATATACTGTCGCGGACATTTTTTTAGATCATTTTAAGAGGAATAATTCTTTCATACATATTTTTTTGGTATTTTGAACCGTTTTCGCAGCGCACGCAACGAAAGCCCTCAAAGATGAATATTTTTCCCCGTTTTTGCCACATTTTCCATTATTTCTTCGCTCCTATAAGTCGCAGCGTGATGTTATATAGCCTAAAGCCTTCCTCGATAAATGGTCTATTCAACACAAAAAGAATTTTTCAATTCGAACCAGTAGTTCCTGAGATTAGCGCGTTCAAACAAACAAACAAACAAACAAACTCTTCAGCTTTATAATATTAGTATAGATTCGAACCAGTAGTTCCTGAGATTAGCGCGTTCAAACAAACAAACAAACAAACAAACTCTTCAGCTTTATAATATTAGTATAGATTACACATTCGTATAACGGCATTATATTTATTTCTCTTTTTTCATCACAACAACTTTATAAACTATGAAATACCTGTTCAGGTATTTCATAAAACTTGTTCATGAAACAAGTTTTTAGAGAAACCTTTATATTTTTCAGAAATAGTTATCGTCACTCAGAATTTCGATTAACCTTTCGACTAACGTTATTACAGACACAATCAAAAGACTATAGGCGTGCGGACACCGGTGTCTTTTTGGTGCTTAATGAACTAAATGTGAAAGCTTTCTACAGATATAACACATTTTTCATAATTTTAATTTTTGAGTATATTATGGACAGCCAAAGTTCGCACAAAAAATTTTCAGAGGGCTTTACTGTATTAATTTTACAGAAATTGAAGTTTTAATTTTAACAAAAACCTACTTAATTTTCACAAGATATTTATGTTTCTATAATATCCAGATGAGATGTGTATTAATATCATAATCACTTAAAAATGTTCCCATGGAAATGTATTTCGTGTAGATCCTTGAAATCGTCGACCTAAGTTAAATGAAAATATTCTTTGGCACCATTATATAAACCACAGTAAAATATGAACTTTGTGTTGCTTTCATCCACTATTTTAACCCAGTTAACTGTCCCAAGAGTCTCGTGGATGTGAAGCCAACTTCTAAAAGTAGGATCTCGGGTTTGATCGATTTTCCGAATCGGGCTTAGTTATTGTTTTTTATCATTAGGAATTTCTCAGAAGCAGCTGCAGGCTTGGAGTTTAGTAGTTTCTGGTGTAAAGCTCCTTAATCCTCCTAGTCTTGTCCGACTGCCGAACGTATTGTTAGCGTCAAAAGCATTTGCGTTTTGCGAAAAAATTGCTATTGGCGAAAAATAATTGGAACCTCAGTCAGCTTTAACGTTTTCCCGGAAACATTACGTTATGTTTTAGACTTAGCAAGCATCGGGACAAAGTCCCAGAACTTACTGTTTTCAAGGGTTCTATTGTATACGTTCAAAAGTATAAACGTATTGTATACGTACGTGTCATGGTAGACCGACGACCTGGTCAAGATTGCTGGAATTCGATGAATGCGAGACGCACGGGACCGGTCGTTGTAGCGACGTTTGGGGGAGGCCTATGTCCAGCAGCGGACGGCTGAATTGATGATGATGATGAAAAACGTGCAATAGAAATAAAAATCGAGTTACTTGTTTTACTTATGACGCACAGTGCAGCATCCATCGGTCATCATTCAGCGACCTTAAAACCATGCCGTCGTGTGCTCTTTATCTATTTCTGAATAGAACCGCTACCTATCTAACCTTTCTTATTTACATTATTATCATGTCAGTGAATTTTCGTGAGCATGTAGCAAGCAACAAATACATCGGATCCGGCGTTGATTTGTTGTCAACAAGACAAGGCGCACCATCTAATGGTAACTAGAAGGACTAAAGAAAGATGGCGCGCTTGACAGAGTCAGTGACGTTTCTGCTTGGCTACGAACTTGTGGAGAGGAGAATCCGCTCGGACAGAGACTCAAGACGTAGAGCACAGAGCAAGACGAGTCGCAGAGTCAAGACGTTCTGAAACTGTCCGTTTTGTTGTTTGTACCAACCTAATAACAGTGCACTGTACCGAATTGTATTGAGAAGTAAACTGATTCATTTTCAAACCGTTTATATTTAATGCAAGATACCCACATTGGTCCACCTGATAGATCGGAGCTCGAAACCATCCTGGACGAGCCGATAAATATATTATCAACTCCAGTGTAGTACGGTTTACCTATGAGGAATTAATCTGTAGCTGACGGAGTTCGGAAGTTACTTGTATAATACCCTAGTGCCTCGCAAAACACGTCAAACCGCTGGTGTTACGCCTGATCTCTCCGTTCGTGTCGGATTACCGTCCCATCTGACTATGAACGCAAATAGCAGAGAATAAACCTATGTTAGCGCACGCATCACTATAATATCTCAAGCATACTTGAATATTGAGACGGGAGATTAATGTTGTTGTAAATAGTAGTAACTTTGTAACAGTTACGTTTGTGGTTTCGCTAGAATATACATTAAAAGTCAGTAACGTAAAACTGGACATTTAATACGGTTTCATTTGATAAAAATAGTTAAAACTAAACTCTTTTCGCCTTCCTCCAAAACGTGGTCCAAAGTACCTCTGGGGTCTCTCACTAGATTTAATTGGCCTTAAACTAAATATAATAAATATCCTTACTCCCGATAATTTTCCCTTCTGCTGGGTAAATTGTCTACTTTTACGTATACGATTAACTCTGAAGGGAAAATCGAAAAATCGTCTACTTTAACGAAGATGAATTATTTTTGAAGTGTGTTGTGAAAGGGGAAAATTGCCTACTTTCACGTAGGCGTAATATCACTTCAGTATGGCATTAAAATAACTATGTGTTACAAGTTAATAATTTATTTAAGTAACGCTACGAATAAATAATTACAGTAAAGGAACATTTTCTACTATTGTTTTGATTCTTGGTATATTTGGTGGCCCGTTCCTATGACTCCGATTGCACTGAGACCGTGTTTCTGAAAAACAAATTAAAATTTAAGTAAAAAATATACTTTGTTACAGATCAACTTAATTTTTTTTTCTCTTTTAAGGAAAGAATGTTATTTTACAGTTTTATAATCTTAATCAGTATCTTAACTAGCCATTTGTACGCCCGGTGCGCGCTCGTTCGTATCCCGCGAAGAAGTGCAATACAAACGTAAAGGGCTCAGCATAACCATATATGTTACAATCACAAATCATATTTAATCTCAATAACAATCAAATATTAAGTAATTCAGATGGAAGTATGAAAGCAAAACTCACAATAACTTTCCCGCCCTTCTTGAGCGCGCCGCCGATGCCCTTGGGACTGGCGCTAGCTCCGCCCGTCATCAGCGCCAACACCGCCAGCGCCAGCACTACGACACTGAACAGCTTCATGATGTAAGGTAATGTTTCAAACAAACGACTGTTGTTTAACTGATGAAGCGCTGACTTCGAATGATGCTTCATCAAAAATGAAAGTCCCTTTATATCCACATGAGTGGGTATTTCGTGTTAGTCATTTACACTAAGTTTAGCAAAGTTAACGTGGGAAACTCAATGGAGAACAAGGATAAAGTGTGTGGAACTTCTTCAGATGATGTTTCATTTCACTGAGCTTTTACGTCATACGTATTTACCTACTAATGTACTCTACATAGGCAGATCATAGGTTTTATGAGAATGTTGGTTACATTAGAAGGCTCATCCAAAAAAACAACGGAAAAGGCTGTGCTCTGAGTTTCCTTGCGCTATTATCTCAGAAAATATTCTACTTTCACAGGGGCGAAGCTGCTGGCAATTAAGGTTTGGTTTGCTTTGTGAAGTCAAAATTAAAAATTAGGAAGCCATTTAGCTTATAATAAAACTAGCGACCCGCCCCAGCTTTGCACGGGTGCAACGATATTATTAAATAAATATTACGCATGTGTTATATCTACGTATAAACCTTCCTCTTAAAACACTCTATCTATTAAATCAAACCGCATAAAAATCCGTTGCGTAGTTTTAAAGATTTAAGCATACATAAAATAAAACGGAAAGCGACTTTATTTTATACTATGTAATGATAATGATTATAATTCACAATTATGTTCCACTATCACTAGTGCAACATCTATAAAATATATTATTAATAGCTAAAAATAAAATTCATATAAAGGCGTTAAATAAAAGATATGTAAAGGCATTGGAAAGAGTTACTGCGGCCCTGGAAGCTATGATTGAACACTATTCAAAACCCTTTATAATATTCACGAAGGTAACAGACAAATGAGAGGGTTTTACATATTAGTCATTGCGCTAAGTTTACTTGAAGTTGTTATGGAAAAGCACAATGGAGAACAAGGATAATAAAAGTTAACTCTTTCAAAAAACTTTTACGTCATACGTAGTTACCGACTAAGGCACGGTTCATTCAGGCGATACAAGTTTAAAATGCCTTTACATATCATTTCAAAAGATCTACGAGGACTTTTATTTTTAGCTATTAATATATTTTTTTATAAATGTTTCATTATTTACTGCTTCCTAATTTTTAATTTTGACTTCACAAAGCTAACGAAACCTTAATTTCCAGCAGCGTCGCCCCTGTGAAAGTAGAATATTTTCCGAGATAATAGCGCAATGAAACTCAGAGCATAGCCCCTTTCCATTGTTCCTGAGCATTGTCGTTTTCCGGTGATAAGACACTATGGCAGGTACAAAAAAAGCAAAAAACTTTTTAGAAAATCAGCATCGTAAAATCCATGAACTCATAATAATTATTTATTAATTTGCAAACATGGGTATAGTACCCCGCTTGGGCAGAGCATCGCTGTGTCCTCGTGGGAGCGATCGGTGGCGGCGATCTCTCGCGCCTGGCCTTGGTAGAAGCCATGGTTCGGAGTGAGGAGGAGTGGCAGGCGGTCGCCTCCTTCTGCGAAGCAGTAATGCTAGCAAAGGAGGAGGCGGACCGCATAAGGCAACGGCGTTTGCGCCCCAGACGCCGCCGCGATTCCGATCCTGACTTCCGGCCACCGTAGGCGCGGGCTTGCGAACGGTGAGCATTGGGTAGCTCGCCGTCCGGTCGTCTGGTAATCGTCCGGACCAAGCCCAGTCGTCGACGGCGCGCACTGTTCCCGCGCACCTCAAGGAGTTGTCAGCAACCGTAAGGACCCTGCAGAAGGCTTCGGCCAATCAAGGCCACGGGTTTGTGTCTGAAAAGGAAGGCTCTGGCCCTGGTATGTATGGCGATGTAGGAACGGGGTAGGTTTTTAGTCAGTAAGAGTCTGACACTTGTTTTCCGCTCCGCCCAAGAGCGGGACTCGTCATTGGATGATTTTTACCTACCATAAAAAAAAAACATGGGTATAGCACGGTGTTTTTTTTTCATAACTCTGTTATTAAAAAAAACGCCCACCATATTTTTTCATCTCATATCGTATGCATTTTTTATCAAATTTTGGAAATTCATTGCAGTTTTTTTTTGTTAATATATTTTACAATTCATAGGATAACCAATATTTTAATAGCTGGTTTTCCTATTTGCTTACCCAGGGGAACGTACTATGTCGTTACAAATTCCTTTACAAATACCAATTAATATTCTACGCATGCACTTGGAATCATGTAGATAAGTAAGTCCAGATAGTACGTAAGTAAAGTTCGTTGTACTAAACTACGACGTGCAGTTCATTTAAATTACTTACTACAAAATAATTATAATTAAAAACAAAAATTTGATGTCAGGTACTCCCAGTGATTGTGTTATTGGTTGTTAGGTACGTTGCGCCACGTTGCGTGCTGCGTGTGTTAATTCCCACTGTGAACAAAATACAGTATGGCCAACAGATAGTAGTTCCAATGCTTTATGGTTTAAACAAATAAATACTATTTGTTGTTATTGCTGTTAAAATTGCTGTTAAAAACCGTTATTGCTTTTTTTAAACCTTTATTTTAGTTCGAGCGCTAAAATTCACAGATCCTAACTTTTTTTTTTATGGTAGGCAAAAATTATCCAATGACGAGTCCCGCTCTTGGGCGGAGCGGAAAACAAGTGTCAGACTCTTACTGACTAAAAAACCTACCCCGTTCCTACATCGCCATACATGCCAGGGCCAGAGCCTTCCTTTTCAGACACAAACCCCTGGCCCTGATTGGCTTCGACCCTTCTGAAGGGTCCCTACGGTTGCTGACAACTCCTTGAGGCGCGCGGGAACAGTGAGCGCCGTCGACGACTGGGCTTGGTCCGGACGGCGAGCTACCCAATGCTCACCGTCCGCAAGCCCGCGCCTACGGTGGCCGGAAGTCAGGATCGGAATCGCGGCGACGTCTGGGGCGCAAACGCCGTTGCCTTATGCGGTCCGCCTCCTCCTCGCAGAACCTAACTTAAGACTCGCTAAATCAGACGGCCGTACTGTACTAGTGATCGGCTCGCCGATCTTCGCACTTTCACCGAGAGCCCAAAATTCGTGGCAGTATCTGTACTAGGAAGAGCCGAGCTCAAGAGACACTATACGCATTTCTTTTCGCGGAACTGTGCCACCGACCAGCACAAAATGACTCAGTGCAGTGAAAGTGCTACTAACATAGTCCTGTCTTATTTACTAACGATAAACTGTATTTACTTTATATATGTTAGTCTATCTATGGGCCAAGATGCCTGAAAATAAATGATTTCCTATTATTAATATTATTTATGCTCATTTCATACTCCTTTCGTGTTCGGTTGCTCTAACTACCCACCTTAAGAACATCAGTGGTGATCTCAGGAAGGGCAACAAAGTTCTTGTGAGTACAAATAATTTACTGTAAAGTGTCTTGTCTGCTAAAGACTAATTAACTAAGTAGAGCAGACAGCTTTGTATACAAGAAAATACACAGTAACAAGTTTATGCTAGATTACTTTGTGTCTACTAGTTCTTCTTCTGTAAGTACGGTAGACGAGGAGTTTATTAACATTTTTTCACAGACAAGTTTCTACAGAAATATATACTTAGTTTGTTTTGCTTGTTCCAATGCTTTTCTTTTTAACTTACATATGTAATTACTTCAATAACATTACGACTTATAAACGTATAGTAATCCTAAATTGAGCTATACGAATACTGACAAATGCTTGCACTGACTGGACAGGTCCACTCAAATCTGTATGGTACTTTCCTCAAAAGACCATCTCAGACGCTAATCTGTATTGTTCTCATATGATTTGACTATTACATGTTTGTGTATGGACTTTAAAAGAGACTTTGACCCCTGAGTTTGCTTCGGTGTTTCTTCTCAGGTTAGTCAATCCGGTGTTTCCTAGACACCGGATTGATAATATTTATTTTTGGAAATAGGTTTTCCATAACACTTCGTCAATTTTTTTTGTCAGTTTAAACTATATGAGTCCGGTGTTTCCTAGCTGACTACCTGCCTACCTTCCTAAGGAATTGGGAATCTCTTGCTGTAAAACAGTGGAATATTTCATCGTCATTTCAGCTGAAACACGATTACAGCTAGGTAAAGGCCTCCCCCAAGTGTCCACACAACAAACGGTCACGTCTCTTGCATCTCGCATTCCCACAACTCTCAGCAGATCATTGGTCCACCTTGTGGGAGGTTTTCCAACGCTGTGTTTACTTTTATTAAAAACGAATATTTAAACTTATTAAATACAAATTAACTAATCATTTTCTTCTTTCACAAACAGCAGCACCAGTAGAGAAAATCTTCTAAAGATTAATTTTTGAAATAATTCTGAAAATAATGAATGTGCCAAACAACGCGTTCCACGGGAACTTGTTTGAAACGACACAGCAGATAAAAGTCTGGAACGACTTGGGGGTGGACTTTGCCCAGCAGTGGGACAGCAAACGCTAGAAAAAATAATAATACATGTTACGATGAACGTAGAATCTGACACTGATCAATCTTAAAATCTTAAAAAAATAATAATTAAGTGAGCTCTCATCTGAATAATTATGTAAAAACATATTCTTCCTCTATTTTAATTTAACGTAATGTGCTTACGTAAATATCCAATTTTCCACTTAGTTCAAATTAATAGGATTATGATTTTGCCATATCCAATATAAATGCAAATGTTATGTACCTACATAAGTGGTTGTTAGTTTGTAATGAATATTTTTGGAACACTAATTATGGTAACGAATAAAGGAAAATTATTATTATTATAAACATTATTAAATAATTAATTAGATATCTTTAACCTTAAAACTACATAACCCTAATTAACTTAACTAAAAATACCTAATCTAATAAAGCGTCAAAAAACTCTTCCGCATCGCTGTCGACTGGTAAAGTGCCCAAAAGGCTTGCCGCATTGCCACGCTGTATGGCAATGCTTGTTCTTTGCCCAAGGTAAAAGCCAGCCCTTGGGTTACGCGAAGTGTCAACAAGTCGTTTAGAAAGTTCATTAAACAACTTGTGGGCACTCGGACCCCACGATATTATTATTATATTCACCAGCATATCAAATGGAGGAGCTTCAGGTCTCGTGACTACATTTAATTACCATACCTTATAATGTTCCCACAGCTGGGACTCAGGCCTCCTCTTTTGGAGTGGGAATGTTGTATGTCGGGATTAGATCACACAAGGAAACTTCGACCATAGCCACATGCGCATGCATTTAGAATATTTAAGTAGGTAAGTACGTATAGTAAGTTAGCAAAGTTCGGTTGTACTACATTACATGCGCTCAGTTCATTCAGATAACGGTACAGGGAAATAAAACACAATATAGTGACGACACACAAAAAACCCTGGAGACAGACGAAGATACTCGTGGAGCGACTTTTCCCATATGCATATATTTCCGTATAAAAGCAGACCGGAACACAGAGGCGTCATCACTTGAAGCCGGGCTTCGACGACAAACACGTCATTAACAGTCAATTGTTTAGAGCATTACCTTACGTCATGAAGCTGTTCAGTCTGGTGGTGCTGGCGCTGGCGGTGTTGGCGCTGATGACGGGCGGAGCTAGCGCCAGTCCCAAGGGCATCGGCGGCGCGCTCAAGAAGGGCGGGAAAGTTATTGTGAGTAGAAACATTGTTATAAAGGTTTGTCTGACAAAAACCAAGAGTAGGTAGATAATAGGTGCTATGTATGTAAAGCAGTCTACTATGCACGTAAGACAATATTCAAATAGGTAAGTTTGTCTCAGATTTAGTCTCTTACCCGCGTCTTTTCTGTGCTGAAGAAAAATAGGTCAATACCGTTTTTGCAGACATGTTTGCACAGCTGTGGAAGTGGGTTTTTCCATAAAAACTTTGGGTGTCCTTTTCACCCTCTTAGGATTAGTTTCGAAAAACCCTCATACAAAAAACATACCCTCCAAGTTTCCTTACGATCAGAGGTTTAAGCTGTGCGTTGATCCATCAGTCATTCAGGACACAGGATTTTATAAGAATCTATAGATTTATAAACAATGCCTAATTATTTGTTTTTCTTTACAGAAACATGGCCTCAGCGCAATTGGCATCATTGGAACAGGTCACGAAATCTACCAACAGCGACACCAGTAGAGAAAATCATCCAAAGATTCATCTTCTACCATCCCACCGTCACAGTATTATTATATTAATGTATGTACTTCATCATCATGATCATCATCATCATCATTTCAGCCGATAGACGTCCACTGCTGGACATAGACCTCCCCAAATTGTCACTATAATGAACGGTCCTGTGCATCCATCGCATACCCAACTTGGCAGGTCATCGGTCCACCGGCAAGACAAGGCCTTGTACAAGGCCTTCCAACACTACGTCTTCCTGTACGCGGTCGCCACTCCAGAACCATTCGACCCCAACGGCAATCCGTTCTGTGAACAATGTATTAAATGCCAAATGTACCTATCTACCAAAAATGTACAAATAATAATATTTATTTAGATTTAAATGTGACAAATTAACCTTGTAATCTAGTTAATAAATAATTTTAAACCACTATTTGCGATTTTATATCTTGAACTTCATCCCAATCCTGCACAGTGAATCACAAGCGCAAGCTGTATTAAAATTATATAACATACATGTAATAGAATAGCTATATCCTTGTACCTATATATCATACACAGGTGCTTAAAAGATACACAAACTCACATCTGTTTTCGATTAAACTTAGTACTCGGTTTAATACGTACATGTGTGCGTATGTAGTGCCGCAGCAATTACATCCTATGTGTATAGGATTTCTTTTTTTTCTATTTGCAATAAACTAATCCCTTGACTGCGATCCCACCTGATGTTAAGAAGTGATGCAATCGTTGATGGTAAGGCGCAATAGTTTACTAGGATGATGATGATGATTCGATGTAGAATGTACTTACTTCGGCAGTACATATACTAGAAAATCCCATAGGATAATTTTTATATCCTTAATAATTATTTACTCTTGGGATAGTTTTCTACTATCACAAGGGCGAAACGAATATAAATATTAAGGAAGGTTACAATGAAATGTTCATAAGTGTTTGCAGCACAGGTGTGCTGCTGACACTTATGACTGTGTGGTGTCTGCAATGACTTTTAGAGGTATATGCAACAGAGTGTGTAGTTCCACATTCCTCCGTTAAAAATGGAGGATCCTACAGCCAGACTGGTGCTGTGCCTCGTCCAAATAACTGCCCAATAGTTGGTTTTACACTTGTATGACTTGTAATCTCTGATACGATGCAGAATTTTGAAATTTTAGGTCCTATGTGGCAACACAATAAATTGTCGTTACGATATCAAGATAGTAAGCGCTTCATAGAAACCTAACCCTTATTAGTTCGACTGTACTAAGTGCCAAGTGCAATTTTCTTCTACGTTACCACGAACACATTTATGACGATCGATGCTCCAATTTTCTCACTCAACCCCTGTTGAATAAAATCCCTCACATCACTTAACACTCTAGAAGTATAGTGAAGGGCTATTATTCACAAGAGAATTGTGCGAAATGAGGTAGAATGCGAGGAAATAAATCAAATAACTAAAGGGTTTTTTTTATGGTGGGTTAAAATCATCCAATCACAAATCCTGCCCTTGGATAGAGCGGGAATTAGTTTCAGACTCTTACTGACTAAACAACCTACCCGGTTCCGTTCCCATCCCGTTGCCTTTATACCAGACCAGAGGCCTTCCTTTCAGACACGAACCCTTGGCCCCAATTGGCTTCGACCATTCTGCAGGGTCCCTACGGTTTGCTGACAAATCCTTGAGGCGCGTGGGGCTTGGTCCGGGCGATTATTAGACGATCAAACAGTAAGCTACCCGATACTCACTGTCCGCAATTACTGCTTCGCTTCCACTAAAAGGGACACTTTATTTCAACCCTGACTTATTCCACTTCTGTTGAATAAAGGGAATACCATCTAATGAAACTAGATATTTGTACAGACAAAAAAAGGCAGATGCAGGAGAGAAATGCATTTGATGTGGATGCACAAGGAACGTGAGCGAAAAATGTTTGCGAACCTCTCTGTATTAATTAAGAAGCTAGCTCAAAGGATAGGACATAATGATGTTGCTCATATAATATTGGTACAGCTCACTCGAGGTTGCATATAAAGGAAAGGGGAATAGAATTCTATGTACCTACGTACAGTTTAAATAGCATCATTTGAAACGTATTCATTTTAAAATAAGGTGAGGAAACGCTAGTTAGATTAGAGTTGAGATAAATTATAAAAATCTTTTGTTCGGACAGACGCATCTTTAGGCAACGGTTACAAGTACAAAATTAAAGACAATATTATAGATACTTCCTATGACTTTTTTTTGTAATAATTACATCATTTATTTCAGACCAGATTCCATACTTAAATTTACAATTCAAATTAAATTAATTAATTAAAAATCATCCAATGACAAATCCCCTGGGCGGAGCGGGGGATAGAGTCAGACTTTAACTTAACCCACCCCACAAGATCTTGTTTTTTTTATTAATTACCTTTTTTTAATATAGCGCTCTGTTGTAGAAGAAGAAAATTGAAAAATTATATATTATTAACAAACTTGCCGGGTTGACTACCTTTATTTACAGCACAAGTTTTTTTACAAGTAAAGAGTATGCAATTGTAATAACCCAACGAACAAATTCCATATTGGTCTCAGTTATCAAACCGCAAACTTCTTAGAAGTCAACTAAGGATAAGAATGTAACGTAACATTGAAGTAGGTACCTAATACTATGGACTTTTAGGGTGCATATGGGGCCCCACCACGATCTTCGGGGCCCAAGTCAACCTCCCCTGCAAGTTGGGGCACCTGCCGAACAGCAGATGAGGCTCTGGCGCTGGCTTTCCCTTTTAGGGTTGGGAGGTCAGACGGCAGTCGCTCCTGTAAAGGCCACAAATAGCCACTAAAAAATGGTCAAGAGAAGGAAGAATGTTGCCACGGATAGGGCGCCGCCGCAAAACGGCGCGCAGGAGATTCGCCCGACTCCTGTGGCAAGTGGGCAAGGGCTACCGTGTATGGGGCGAACACGGCCAAAGACGCGAGCCCCAACCCGGAAAATCCGCTTCGCCAGCCTCAACATTGGCACGCTGACCGGACGCGCGAGAGAGTTAGCCGATGTACTTCTCAGGCGAAAGGTGGCCGTGGCATTCCTGCAGGAGACTCGGTGGAAAGGCCGCAGGTCCCGGCTCATCGGGAATGGCTACAAGCTGATCTACACGGGTGCAGCCGGTGGGGAGAACGGGGTGGCCGTTGTACTCTCCGAGGAGTTTCAAGACGCAGTCCTGGAGGTGAAACGCTACAGTGATCGGCTTATGGTCGTAGGTGTGCTTATTGACGGGGTTGTAACCCACTTGATAAGTGCCTACGCACCTCAGGTCGGTTGCAGCGACACTGAAAAGGCTGCGTTCTGGGATCAACTCGGTGGGGTGCTTCGTGGCATCCCGTTGTCGCAGGGAATCGTTTTGGGTGGTGATCTGAACGGTCATGTGGGTGACAGGTGCAAGGACTTTGAGCATGTTCACGGTGGCTTTGGATACGGTAGCCGTAACGTTGAAGGGGAGACTATCCTCCAAACGTGTGCGGCTGCCGGCCTTGCCATCGTGAACACGTTCTTCAAAAAGAAGCCCGAACACCTGATTACCTACAAGAGCGGGAGGTACGCTACCCAAATCGATTTCTTACTCACACGGAGGCACCACATCAGTAAGGTGGCCAACTGCAAGGTCATACCCGGCGAGAGTCTCACTGCACAACACCGTCTCCTTGTCATGGACTTGCGCGTCAAGCCTAGGGTCAAGTTTGTTGAGCGCCAACAACGCCGAATACGGTGGTGGCGACTGGATGAAGCCACGTCCCAGTCGTTCGCGTCGGCCATCGGCGATAAGTGCGACGGAACCGATGGCGAACCGGTGCAAAGCCACTGGGACAGGATTCAGGTTGCCATCACTAAAGCGGCAAAGTCGGTGCTCGGCTTGTCCAGGGGCGGCCGCAAGTGTGACAAGGAGACTTGGTGGTGGGATGACACAGTCCAGAGGGAGATCAGAGAGAAGAAAGCTCTCTTCAAAACGTGGCAAGCTTCCAAATCTCCCGAAGACCGCGACGCATACAGAGCTGCAAAACGTGCCGCCAAGAGGGCCGTAGCCAGAGCCAGACGAGACCACTTACAGCCACTTTATGATAAGTTGGAAACGTCTGAGGGGCAAAAGCTCATTTATAAGTTGGCACGTTCCAGGGTCAAAGCGGCACTGGATATCACTAAGTGCCGCTGTGTAAGAGACCCTGACGGCAATCTGTTATGCGAGGACCTCGCGGTGAAGGAGAGATGGCGCTCGTACTTCCACGAGCTGCTGAACAAGCAGCACAAAGAGGTGCTGTCTCCGGTTCTCCCTCCAAATCAGGGACTTGTGCCCCCGGTTACGCCTGAAGAAGTGCATGTGGCTCTTCGCCGCATGAAGAACCGGAAAGCTGTCGGTGCCGACGGAGTCCCTATTGAAGCCTGGAAGGCGATGGGACCTCGTGGTGTGGGCATCTTAACCCACCTATTTAACCGCATGCTCCTCACCGGAAAGATCCCGAGTCAATGGAGACTGAGTATTATCACTCCAGTCTTCAAAGGCAAGGGATCGGTGCAGGAGTGTGGCGACTACCGTGGGATTAAGGTTATGTCCCACACCATGAAGCTCTTCGAGCGGGTGATTGACTCTCGGATCCGACAGGAGTGCACCGTCTCGGGATGTCAATATGGGTTTCGACCAGGCCATGGCGCCATGGACCCCATCTTTGCCCTAAGGGTTACCATGGAAGGATACAGATCGAAGAATACGCCTCTGCACCTCTTGTTCCTAGACATGCAGAAGGCTTTCGACTGTGTCCCCCGTGATGTGATCTGGTGGGCGCTGAGATCCAAAGGAGTGCCCGAGACCTATGTTGACATCATCCGAGATATGTACCGAGACTCCGGTTCTGTGGTTCGGACCGCTGTTGGCGATACGAAACCCTTCCCCATCACCGTCGGAGTTCACCAGGGCTCTGTCCTTAGTCCGTTTCTGTTCAGCGTGGTGCTGGACGTGTTGTCCTCCACCATCAGGGACTTACATGAGCAGCCGCCGTGGCTGCTCATGTATGCAGACGACATCGCGCTGGCGGACTCGGACAGTGGGCGCTTGGTTCGACGTGTGGCAGCGTGGAAGGAATCGCTGGAAAACGGCGGTCTGAAGATTAATGCGGCGAAGACCGAGTACTTGGCCTGTAACACAACTAACGCTGCTCCTGTTCGCATTGGCGAAGACACAGTTGAGCGCACGGAACAGGTCAGGTACTTGGGATCGGTGCTCCACGAGTCCGGGGACGTCGATTGCGACGTCGACTCACGTATCTCGGCGGCCTGGGCGAAATGGCGTGAGGTGGCGGGGGTTATCTGTGACCCCAAAATGCCGGTTAGGCTCAAAGGACAGGTCTATAAGACCATCATTAGGCCTGTCCTTCTGTATGGCAGTGAAGCGTGGCCTGTACTTGAGCGACATAAGCAAAGCCTGCGTGTCACGGAAATGAATATGCTGCGCTGGATGTCTGGAGTTTCGCGGAAAGACCGCATTAAGAACTCCCGCATCCGGGGCAGCCTTCAGGTCCGTGACATAGCGGATAAACTGCAGGAGGGTCGCTTACGCTGGTATGGCCACGTTTTACGAAAACCGGCAGACTACGTGGGTAACAGATGCCTCGCCATGCCGCCTCCGCCGGGACCCGGAAAACGAGGTAGGCCTAAGAGGCGTTGGATCGACGTCGTAAGGGACGATATGCGTGCTAATGGGCTTAAGGCAGAGGACGCAAAAGACCGAGCGAAGTGGAGAAGATTAGGCAGGAAAGCGGACCCCGGGCACCGAGGTGAAAGCCAAGGTAGCAACCGGGACTTACGCTAGGCTGATGATGATGACCTAATACTATGGATCTAATTTATGATAACTGCGATCTCATCATCATCATCATCATCATCAGCCTTTTAATGTTCCCACTGCAGGGACACACGCCTCCTCTCTCTAGGAGAGGGAATGGGCCATAATCCACCACGCGGGCCCAGTGCGGATTGGTGGATGTCACATGTCTTCGAATTTTTGGTTCTAGGACATGCCGGTTTCCTCACGATGTTTTCCTTCACCGTTTTGAGAGCAGTGGTGATGAAATAAATTACACAAAGTAATGCGCCTGGCTGGGTTTGAACCCGCGACCTACGACTCGTAAGTCGGGGCCGTTACCACTCGGCCACCACTGCTCTCAACTGCGATCTATATGACGCATATAGAAAAGAAAAAAATATATATACGTAGTTCTTTTCATTTGCTTTTTAGGCTATAAATAACATAATATATCATAGCATCAGCCTTATACCTAATTTTCTCACTACGGGGACTCAGGCCTCTTTTCTAGGAGACCATGCGCCGTAATCAACCACGCCGGTCCAGCGCAGGTTGGTGGATGCCACATGTCTTCGAATTTTTGGGTCTAGAAAATTTAAAATTTAAGACTAACCTTACTGGCACCACTGAGGCTGGGTCGTAGCAGGTCTTCTTTATACATACATTCCTGTATTTACTTAAATAATTACCATTATCTGCCTACATCTTACGAAAAAAAAAAGGAACAAATGCAAACAGTTCCATGATGACATGGGGCCTTTTCACGACGTGTTAAAAGATCAAGCGTGCGAGCGAGAAAGAAAGATGGAGCAAATTAAAAATAATAAATAAAATTAAAAGAACAGCTGAGCGGGTTCAATGGCCGTAGGTAGTTGTGTGCGTCCTAACTACCTACGGCCATTGAACCCTCTCAGTTGTTCTTTACTTAAAGTTTTAGAAAAAAAGTAGTATATTTTTAATTTTACCTTTACAAATCGAGAGAGGAGAGATCGGGGGAGGAGAGGGGAGGGTCGATTCGGTATTTTAAATACCGAATCGACCCTCCACGGGATTAAAACGACCAAAATTTTGCCGTGTACAGACCCATCCCTTTAACAATTCAGTTTAGGTCATCAAATGAATCACGTTAAGACCTTATGGTAGGGCTTAATGTGTATTATGAAGATATCATATGCTCATTTATTGTTCTATTGCGTCAATGCACATTATAAGGAAAATATCATAGACCAGCTTTTGTCAGCGGCTTCGCCCGCGTACATAAAATATAGCCTATGTCACTCAGGAGTGAAGCAGCTTTCTATCGTTACTAAAATTTTTCCAATCGGACCAGTAGTTCCATAGATTACCTCCTACAAACAAAAAAATAAAAAAACAAACTTTACCTCTTTATTATATTAGTGTAGAAGTGTAGATGAAGGGACCACATCATTTAAGAGGATTTTCCTGTAGTTGTTCATTATAATTCTTTGCGTACTTATCTTGATTGATTTGTAATTAATATTCTGCACTTAGCTGACACAAAGGCCCTGCTATGGATAATTAATATATTTTTTTAATTAATTATGTTCAACTGATCTGCACAGTTTTTTTTTATAGTCAGCATAAATCATCCAATGACGAATCCCGCTCTTGGGCGGTGCGGCAAACAGCGTCAGACTCTTACTGACTAAACACCCCACCCCGTTTCTTCTCTGCCCTTCGCACTGGGGCCAAGCCTTCCTTTCAGAAAGACACCCTGGGTCCCAGTAGGCTTTCGCGGGGGTATTACAAATCTTTGAAACTCTCTGCTTTTCTCTATTTTAATTTGTTTGTATTATACAAAAAAACAACTAAATTTTCCGTAATTACTTATTACATTTTGAATATTTTGAAGAAAACTGCATAAAAACCGTTCATTTGTGATAACGTAACCACGACAAATAGGAATTTATTTTTTAAAACTCAAGAGACAAATAGAAATAGATAGTTCCTTTTGCTTCGGAAATAGAAAGAGTACCTATTATACATACAATTGATATTTAGTGTTATTTATTTAAAAATTACTAGATAAGTACTTTTTATTTTATTTTTATTGTCGATCGGTTCGCGCTTAACTGCTATATCACCTGATGGAAAGCGACGATGCAGTCGACGATGGAGCGCGCTTACCAAGAAGTAGATAACCTATTCACTGTTAACTTAAAGATTCCCGGGTTGTAGCCATTATGAAACACAGACTTCGGTAGGGAATACAATATACTTAATTAATCATTTGAATTGGATAATGATTCAATACTAATTCAATTAGAGATTCTAATCTTGCATAATTAGGCCTCATAAACCGATTAATTCTCCGATACCAATTAATTGGTTTCCGATATCTTCAGAGAATCAGGGAAAATTTATAAACTTAATTTTGAAATTGATACAAATCTCATCAGAGGGGTTTTAGGCGGAGACAGCTCATTTACGCGGAAGAATCCTTTGAAACTTATTCTGACATAATTTTATCTTGTCTTTTATGTTCTATTTTAAAGATATTTATATTTAATACTCAATACTTTATTTAAAATACTTAATAATAATAATGTTTTTTATATTTATAAATGTTTATTGTATGTGTTTTATTAAGGAAATAAATAAAAATGTAAATAATGTTTAAAAATAAATAAAGGAAATAATAATAACAGTAATGATTTATTTCTATCAAAAAGATACAGACATTGGTTCATGACAAATTATATGTATATTGGCTGTACTGTCGCTGTGTCGCATTAGGATTTCCTGTAAAGATGGTATAAGTTTTGATGAATAATAAATATTATATCAAATCAAATTTGTAACCTTTGTGAGAGCTGGAGTCTAAAGAAGGTATTTAAAATAACAAGTACGTATATTTTAAATGTGCTTCAATTTTATTTAAAGTGTTGCATATAACACCATTTCAAAAGCTTTCAAGGAACGTGGATCCTGAATGCTGGGAATTGAGGCACTTTGGTACGTCACACTGGAACACAAAGGAATCTAAGAATACGAAACACTTTTGCTACAGCTTTGTGGTGCTGAGGAAGCTTTAATAATAAAATCGAAGCGAACAATGGGAAGCACTACTGTAAAATGGTTTCTTTACTTCTAAAATTGTACAAGAATAAATAAAGAAAGCGTTTGTACTTTTGTTTAAGGTGCGAAAATCGTCTAATGGCATCTCCCACCTTTGGGCGAAGCTGAAGATAGTGTTAGACTTTTACCATATTCTCTTCTTTCGTTCCCTATCATAACAGGGCTGAATCTTCCTTTCAGATGCAGACCATTAACCCCAGAAGACGTTAATACAAACCAAAGGGTTTTATTATCATTCCTAATTTCGATAATTCTGCAGAACTCCACAATCGGCTGTAGGATTATTCAAAGCAGATATCGTGGTCTTGGACCGCAGAACAAGGACCTGGGCCTTACGATAAAGTGTTAAAATGACAAGCGAGCGGACAAGAAAGAGGCCTCATATAACTGCAGCTCAACAATTCAGATTAGGTAGTAAAATAGATCGGGTTAAAAGCTCGTAAACTGGTTCTTTTGATCCCCAAGCGAACGCCGTTTCGTGGGCATTAACAGAAGGTTTTGCTAATTCTACATATTAAAATTTATTTCTCTATGAAAAACTTATTATTTACTTTTTTGGATAAATACCCTATAAAAAAATGCTTAATCAATGCGCAAATACCGGCGTTCGCTTGGAGATCAAGAAGTACGTCAGAAAAATTAACATTTCTCGTTGTTTCATCTAGAGTGATAAAGAACCCCACAATGTGAAATTGCTATTCTTTGAGCTTTGTACTTCCACGATCCTATTTGCTAGGTTGGATTCGATTCTACATTATGTTGTGCAATAAAGAGCAGTCTATGTATATGATTAAAGTTCATGAATTTTAATACCACTACATGTTTCAGAAACTAACAAACATTTAACTGACTTGTTGGTCTAGTGGTTAGTGGTCCTGACTGCTATGCCAGAGGTCGCGGGTCCGATTCCCACCCAGGACAAATGTTTGTGTGATGAGCTCAATCATTTGTTATGTCTCTGAGTTTAATTTATCTATAATATTTATGTATATAGAAATATATAAGTATGTTTATCAGTTGTCTAGAACCCATAACACAAGATCTGCTTAGCTTGGGACTAAAGGTTGTGTGATAGTTGTGGAATATATATATTTCTTTAGAGAAACCGCCTAGGTCGCATATATCCGACGAATACTCTCGTGTTTATTTAGCCAAAGGCACAAATTCTCGACCAAATACTCAATCTTATCAGCTCTTCTGTGACAGATGTGCTGACTACAAGAATTGGCGAGCTAAACGACATGGAGTACCAAATCCCAAACACACGATCCTGGCGGATTTTTTTTAAGGTGGGAAAAATCATCGAATGACGAATCCCGCCCTTGAGCGGAGCGGGGAACAGTGTCAGACGATCCACATCCACCGCTCTTTCTTGCCTTAGTTCCAGGGCCCCGGTGTTTCGCATTCGCATCAACCCTTCGCCCCAGAAGGATCCTGACGGGTAGGACACAAAAATACTCATGGCCGCTGGCAAAATCCGGCGCAATCGGTTAAGGAGCAAAACTTTCTTAAATATTCGTATTCGTTCGTTCGTATTTCTTTTCGTATTCGTAGTGTTCGTAAACAAAGCCAACTTATTCTATGCTAATCGCGAACTTAACTTGAGGTAAATGCTTAATAGTAATGGTTTTTACAATGCGTAAAATACTCCAAGAAGGTTAGTCATCTTGTGCGCTTTATGGTATATAAGTTAAACAGAACGAGCATAGACTATCATTTGTTTGTGGATCAGTGAACTATCTCCAACTTAAATATGAAACTGTTCGGTTTAGTAGTTCTGGTGCTAGCGGTGTTCGCTATGATGATGGGAGTTGTCAGCGCGCATCCCAAAGGAGCTGGCGGTGCGCTCAAGAAGGGAGCTAAAGCTGTTGTAAGTACCTATCTTTTAAGTCCTTCGTTGATCCCATAGAAATATAAAATACAGGTTGATCCCCAAGTAAACGGGCGATCGTGCGTGATTTCGCGCCATTCGGTTGAAAAACAAGTGTTCGCATATATTACAAAATATTTAGCGTTTTTTTTTTATTTAGTGTGGAGAACGTAAATTTAAATTTGGAAAATTAGCAACATTCCGGTAATGCCCGCGCGTTCGCTCAAGATCAACGAGTTAATACATTTGTAACTTTTGGGAAACTTGGCAAGTAATCTTTTATGCCTAAAAATTGTTAATGCTCGGGATACCTTCTTGTTTTTTTTTATTTTAACATAATTTTAGATAATGGCTAAGCAATTTTAATTCCCTCTCCTAGAAAGAAGGCATGTGTCCCAGTAGTAGAAACATTAAAAAAGAGACTGATGACGAATTTGAATTACTTAAATATAATTCCTGAAAATATAAATCCTTTCATTTAGGAACTGAGACTGCATCATGTACGTACATTATAAATATTTTTAAATGAAAGAATATTTTGGATCTTCATACAATTGAAACCTGAGTCGTAACAGCAAAGACTAAAGATTACTTGTATTACGTACTGGATAACTTGATCCTGCCCTTAACGCTTTTAGGTTTACACTAAAACATATTTCGCACTGGTATGGTAGCCAGTCCTCACCATAATAGGAGATTTCCACTTGCTGCTACAGTGACTAATTTTTCTTCTTTTTTTCTACAGAAAGCTGGAATCGGAGCGATTGGCGCCATCGGCACTGGTCACGAAATATACCAACACGTGAAGAACAGGGGTTAAGACTCATTGCAAACTAGAATAATTGTTACCTCAATTAAATCCCACAAATGTTATTGTTATTAAATAAAATGTTAAATTAATTTCTAGTTTTTTTTATTCTTTATCCCTCGTCATCATCATTTTTATAATGTTCCCACTGCTGGGACATAGCCCTCCTCTCTAGGAGAGGGAATGGGCCATATTCCACCACGCGGGCCCAGTGCGGATTGGTGGATATCACATGTCTTCGAATTTTTGGTTTTAGGACATACCAAATGGTTTCCTCACGATGTTTTCCTTCGCCGTTTTGAGAGCTTGATGAAATAAATTACACATGATAATGTGCCTGGCTGGATTTGAACCCGTGACCTACATCTTGTAAGTCGGGGCCGTTACCACTCGGCCACCACTGCTCTATCCCTCGTCAATTGCAAGATTTTCTGCAGACTTCGATTAAACGATCATTATATATTATTAGCAGAAAGCCTCTAAAATATATCTATGGATGACATGCGCCGTAATCGAGAACTCACCCAAGTGAGCCCTGTGCCTCAACCACAGATCAATTAAAATATATCTATCCTGAGCCTTAACAGTGAGTCTCCATCTTCGATTCTAAAAATAGTATATTTGAAACCCCGGGGATTAAACAGTCTATTGTCAAGGACCGATATTGGATCTCGTGAAAGCGTAATTAACAAGTCCAGAATTAACTTCCGAACGGTAGAAAACCTAGTTTCATTCAAAAGTACTGTGTACAGCGAGATATTGCAATTAGTCCGAAGCGAAGGCTCACAGATCCCTAAAAATATAGAAATACTTTTCTTTTCACAAGCAAGAAAATTCAAAGCAAGCGACGAGTGGAAGCTTATAGTTGTTGCGTGTGTAGTTTTGGTCGGCCACTGATGCCAGATGCAAGTCTTTTTTTTTTACAAATTTCACACAAATTGATCGTTTCCTATGGAGAAGAACCGGCAAATAACTCCATGGTTACGGCTAGCGGGTTGCTAGGTGTTCTGGGAGCCGGATGCTTGGTGCCATCATGTCGCGCCCACTTCCCTGAGGACACGGCATGGCACAAGCTGACCGAGTGTGTCGCATGGAAGAAGCAACAGTCCTCGTTTCGGAAGTTGATAGCGAACTACAAATCTGCACGTGTGTCAAACGACGTTTTTCAATACACTTACGACTTGTGAAATAAAGAAAGAAAGAAAAAACGTTTAATCGTATCTCAAACATACAGTAGAAATATAATAATAATAGCATTCAAATCTGCTCTGGTCAGTTTCTAATTTCGTGGCGGTCGCCCAGCGACTCTGGGGGACGCCTCGCGCCTGATTCGATAAACTAAGAAAAAAAAGATAATCACCCGTGACCGTGACGATAAGGAAGGAATAAAAAAGTCCTTGTTGTGATAAACTCAAAAAAGCACTTGGGTGATATACATGCTATATTGAACCTAATAGGAGTGAACCTAATAAGAGGCAGTTTTCGAGTAAGTGTATTGAAAAAGAGTTTTCTCTCGCTCCATACCAAGCGCATCGGCCGTCCAAGAGCTTCACCGTTTTCAGAGCAGTAGTGATGAAATAAATTACACAGAGTAATGCGCCTGGTTAGGTTTGATACCGCGACCTACAACTCGTAAGTCGGGGCCTTTAGCACTCGGCCACCACTGCTCTACGTGTACCTAGATATAGATAAGTCCAAGCTCTAAGTATTTAACAGAAAAATGTAACAGTCATGTACTAATTGATGACATCTGATTCGTCTGAATCTGATACGGTATGCGAAATATTTTTTCTTGGAGGTAACTTGACGAGGTCACACGATCAAAGACCGATTCGTGGAAGTTTGAAAAGCGCTGATTTCGCCTTATTTATGACCAAAACACTGAACAACATTCAATTTGATTATTAATTTTCAGAATTTATTTATAACAATTTTCCCTTTATCAATACAAATAGCAAGCCTATAATTGAATACAAAGTAAGGTCCTGCGTTTAATTTCCAGGAACCGTTGTGTTATTGGGTTTTTTTCCATTGGGATTGTCCCAGTAGCAGTCCAAAGGCTGACTTTGTATCAGGTCGAGAGTAATAAGCTTGAAATGGGAAGTAAGCGTGTTACCTTGCCCTACAGATGTCTGCATCTGTGCTACAACCTTTAAAAACACAGGTTGAATCTAGTTTTATAATTACCTTTTCGAATACCGTAAATAGACATAATAGAAATACAATAGATGTGCGAACGCCGGTGCTCAAGATTTTAAAGTCAAAGCCTATTTGCCTTGAGAGCAGCCATTTCTTCGCTGGGTGGTGCTGAAAATCAATTATTTTAGTTCCTTTTTAATGTAATTGAAGCATTCTTATTCCAAAAAATTTACCTATCCGCGAAAAATGAACATGGACATTCGACTTTATTGATTTCAGTCTAATTTATTGCTAAGTCCACCAAAATTATTTGCCAAGTATCCCTAAACTAACATTCTAGTCCAACTATGGAGCTTGACTAATAGTCGGATATCAGTCAGTTAAAATGGCCAAGCTCCGGAATGAAGGAAACTTTCAAAAGTGAATCGTTCTGTCGGTGAAAAAATGAAAAGTGAATGGTTCCGTCAATGAACCGTTCAACGGCGAAATAAATATCAAAGATATGTTTCAGAATCGAAGCTTTTACCTTGAACGTAAAATAAACTATCATTTGTATTAAATTAATCTTTTCTGAATTGGGGCTCTAGGAGCTTTACTTCCTGGGTGGTGCTGACAGATTAAGTCAAAAACGGGTTCGGTATTAAAATACTTTGTATTTTCGGCAATACGATAGACAATTTTTCAGTTTTCAAGTTTATCTAGGTCATTACTGACACCGTGCTTCAGAAAACACGTAAAGGAATCAGGTCAGAGTTTCTGGATTCTGGCTTCCTGTACCTTACTTTCCCGTACCACCTAATGAATACTAACCTAACGAATGTCAAAAATTCTATAGATTTTTGACAGTTGTTAGTTTAGGACGGTAATGACAACTGGGACTAATGTTTTACTTGATTTCTGAAGCACGGGGTTCCAGTAATGACCTACATATGAAATGAAAAATTCACATTGCCTGTCTATTATTGCTTATCTATCCAAAATTCCACAGACATCTGACTTAAAAAAAATCACACATATAAAAAAAACAACTTACATTGCAATCAAATTCATTATTTTAAATTTATAGGTAAAAATATAAATAAAAGGTATATTAATCTAATTAAATAGGGCTGTTTAACATGCGAGTTTCATATATTTTTTATTCCTTTGTGACACACACCAATAACTTGCAACTACTGACAACTGCCTTCAGGTCATTGACTCACTCAGCTGATGTTTAGTTAAAGAAATTAATTTCGTATATCAATATATTAATTCGAGTTTAAAAACTTTTATCTTTCCAAATACATTGATTATTTATTTATTTCATATATTTCATGTACCAAATCGACCCTACGGGATTAAAACGATAAAAAACGGTATATAACTAACTAGCTTCTGCCCGCGACTTCGTCCGCGGAAAAGTTATTTTAGTGATAGCTCGGTTAACATCCATGTTATATAAATAATTTATAGCCTATGTCACTCAGGAGTAAAGCAGCTTTCTATTGTTGCTAAAATCCAATCGAACCATTAGTTCCAGAGATTACCTCCTACAAACAAAAAAATAAAAAAACAAACTTTACCTCTTTATTATATTAGTATAGTTTTGCATTTCGGCAGCAAACCATCAAAAGAATAAAAACATAGCCTGATTATAAATTCTATTATCGTACATAATTGCACATGCACCAGTTATCCTATTGTTGACGTACGAGCTTAAACTTAAGGAAAATGAATAATGCTATTTTATAGTACCTACGCAGGTTTCTCCTCAAGATTAATCATCAAACGTGCTTTTACGGTATATAAGATAAATGAAGCGATTACAAGACATTATTCGGTTGAGCAACAGTGAGCCAACACCATCATAATGAAACTGTTCGGTTTAGTAGTTCTGGTGTTGGCGGTGTTCGCTATGGTGATGGGTGGGATTTCTGCACACCCTAAGGGCACCGGCAGTGCTTTGAAGAAGGGAGCTAAAGCTGTTGTAAGTGTTATTTAGTTATATTTGATTTTTTACTAGCAACCCGCCCCAATCTTCGATATTAAATATATACTTGTAATTTACGTGTAAATCCTCTTCCTTCCCTCTTCTTGAATCACTCTTTCTATTAAAAAAAACCGCATCAAAATCAGCTGCGTATTTTTAAAGATCTAAGCTAATAAGGGAAGCGGCTTTATTTTATACTATGTAGTGAATTAATATACAGATCTCTTTTAGTGATTAAGACTACTCTATTTACTCCAAACTTCTGAAGGACATACGGGGTCCGATAATTAGAATTGTGTGTGTACATTTAAGTTGATGTAAAAAAATGTTACTATTTGAGTGAAGGTACAGTAAAATTTATTCTAATATTCTAATCTATCATCTTGGAGAGATTTTTAATTATGAGACCCACAAGGATCCAAATTAGTTAGTTTAAGTACCTACTTATATTCCTTATTTACACAGTTTCAAAAACCAAACCTTTTGTCATTAAGACTTCAAAAACTAAAGCTCAATTGTTAGTAAAAAGAGAAATTTGTTTAATTCATTAACCCCAAAAAAAGACTCCGCTGCCTATAATTACGGTATTCACAAATTTAAAATGTTTGATACGCAAACAGAGTTCATTTTATGCGCCAACTGTTATCCGTTTGAATGGGTAAGCAGGGGTTAGTACAAAATACCATGTTAGGTACCTACACCAATATTGCTTCAATTACTAAATAGGTTAAAATTTTGTTACAGAAAGCTGGAATTGGAGCCATTGGGGCCATCGGTACTGGTCACGAAATCTACGAACAAATCAAGCACAGAAAAGGTTAACTCACTGCAAAGCAAAACCATCGAAAACTACATCTATTGTGATAAAGAAAATGTTATTGTTATTTAAGATTAAGCTCCCGTTAGACTACTGTTAACCAAAATGTTGAATAAAAAATTGTGAATGCAAAATAAAATTGGTATAATTTACAAACCTTAAAACTATCCAGTACAACTCATTTTGTGTTACTCTAATTGATAAATAAAAAAACAATCGTATACACATTCAAAGCATGTATAAATAACCTAGCTATAATTTATACTCAACTAGCTTTCTGCCAGCCTCGCCCGCGTGAATATAGGTTTTCGCACAAGCTTTGGACACACGTTTCATCCTTTCAGGGGGGAATTTTGGAAATTTATTTCTATTCTATTCTATTCTACATCATAAAAGGAAGCTGTGTGCAAAATTTCAATCTCTTAAACCCAGTAATTTTGGCAGTCAGTTACTCCTTTTATACAAATACATATATAAATTGGTAATTATTGGTACTATTATCGATAAGTTCGCGTTTGACCAATTTATATCTGTCTGCTACTGTATAGTAGCACACAAGACGTAGTATATACCAGGTGATATGCCTATATGTATGTATACCCACCTGATATATACTACGTCAATGATGGAAAACGGTTACCTAGAAATAAACAAATCACTCTTGACTGAAAGGCCCGTAGGCTATTGCACTTTAACACTTAGTAACCTATCTATTACTCGCCACTATCTATTACACAATAGTTTATTAGGAACATATTCACTAGCCTTGAAGACACCCAAACTATAATCGGATGGAAGACTGCAGAAGGCAAATTGTTCCAGTCTTTAGATGTACGCGGAATACCTAACAGTAAAGTTTTTTGTTTACTCTACAAAATAATCTCCGCACACCTATTGTCTTTTAATAGTGTATGTAATTACAGTACTTACCTATTCACAAGTATAAAATATAATGGTAGTAGTATTCGACAACTATCGCAAAACGCCATCTAGTTTCAAGCTAGAGAATAAAAGTTAAGTTTTATTAGAATAAACGTACAGTTTTTTATTTACTCTACAAAAGAATCTACTACTGATCGATTACGGTGTTTATCGGAATTCAAAGCCAATTACATAGTAATGTGCCATTAATACAGGGTTGCCCACAGACTGTACTCTAACTTAGAGTAGGTATTGTCACAGTATTGTACTCTTTTTACCGCAGATTCTTTTATAAATTACGCATCCACGCTTGTAGTTCTTTATAATTGGCAAACACAAATACTCCACCGATTTTGAATTAAATTGAAATAAATTCAATCTTACGATTATGTCATCAAAGTGATGACATAAAACCATGGTTTCAGGTTTCATTGAAACTATTCGATATGCCATAATAATATAAGTAATTATTTTATAAATCTTTGAATCACACGAACTACGAAGGTGATTCAAAACCATTACAGGTATTCTTTTTTAAAAGATTCCCGGATTATAGCTATCGGGAACCCACACACTCCGGCACGAATTCCATTACTTAGCTGTACGCACAATGAATGTGCTCTCAAAACCTTTTATGCGTATAGGTGGGATGTGCACCATGTAGCGGTGACATGACCTTGGTAAACTTATCAAATATACTTAATAAATAAATCCCTTCTAAAAATATAAGGCAACCCTATGCTTATACTTATCCAATTTCCTCAATAGTAATCGTTTACCTGTTATTATAATCATACGTCTTGCTCGTGTTAAAACCCCATCGTTTACCTACATAATAAGTAGATAATCTATTTAACTGCCGAAACAAAGCCAAGAGTTATTGATTCTATGAACTATCTTGATTATCATACACGTTATGTATTGTTTACAAGGAAAATATGGTAGATAAATATTGTAAACAATAAGCTGGTGAAGGAAGTGTAAAGGCTTTTTAGCTAAGTTTACGCTTTAAATTTATTAAGGCTTAGTTGTAGAATATTACTAGTAAGTTTATTATAGTACTGTATACATTGGTGTACTCCCTACACCAACGATCTCTAAACCAAGATCCGCAAGGGGTGTGCGTGAAGAGTACATATTTCTTTTTAGTCCTGGCTGGAAGCTTTAATTTATTAAGGCCATCACAGGCAAGTCCAATTAACCTTTCGTTTGCCGTAATTAGAAACACAATTAAAAAGCCATTTGTATCTCGTAGATCTGCACATACGAAAGGTTACGCAGACGTCCATCTTATAGGTTGAACTGAGTCCATCCGGTTCGAATACTGGACAGCAAAAAAAACGCATGAACTAAAATGTCCATACCAACGAAACGAAGATGCTAAGATGAGCGGGAGCTGTGACTAGGTTTAAAAAGGTACACTAAGAATAACTACTGTGTCGTGGGTGCATTCACAGACACGTAAACTCACAAAGAAAAGTGCGGGACTCCAACCCATGACTCGCACCGCTCAATCACTGCGCCAATCGTGCCGCAAAGATTTAATAACTAAAGTAAGCAATTAATTTGTAGTAGAAGTATATCTAGTACTTACCTGACCGTATCAGGCAAAGGCAACGGCGCTCACGCCACAGCCACCGCCGCCGTGTCTCCGATCCCGATATCCGGCCACCGTAGGCGCGAGCTTGCGAATGACGAGCAATGGGTAGTTCGCGGTCCGCCTATCCGGTAAGCGTCCGGATCGAGCCCAAGTCGTCGATGGCGTGCACTGTTCCCGCGCGCTTCAAGGAGTTGTCAGCAACTGTAGGGGCCCAGGAGGGTCGAAGCCTTCTGGGGCCAAGGGTTGATGCGAAAGCGAAACACCGGGGCCCTGGAACTAAGGCAAGAAGGAACAGTGGGTCGTTTAGTCAGTAGAAGTTTGACACTATTTCCCGCTCCGCCCAAGGGCGGGATTCGTCTTTCGTTCATTTTTCGCACCATAAAAAAAAATAGTACTTACCTGTAAGAAATAGATCCCAATACCCTAAGCTCCATAATCCAGCTTAGGACTTATCACAACGCCCAGGACAAGTTTCTTGTTTCGCTAAGTTCATTGTCCATCTTAATGTCTTACTTAACGTTTGCTGCATACAAACACAAACTTAAACACAACACGTTTAAACTATGCACGATAAGACATTTAGAGCTAGCGCGCACTGGTTTATTTTGTCAGGGTGCTAATATTTTTTTGATATTTTAAAACCAACTGTCACATCTTCAAGAGCGCGCACTACATGTTGGGTTCAGGAGCATGGGGACTTTTTGTTAGAAGTTACGGTGACAAAAGTCTAAAGCGGTGACTTTTGTCACCGCTTAAACATAAAACTCGTCTATCTACATTGTCATTTGATAAACGCGCAACATCAAACAACTTATACGAAAACTTCGATTCGAATTCTTACAGTCCACTGTATGTTTTTTTTTATGGTAGGTAAAAATCATCCAATGACGAATCCCGCCCTTGGGCGGAGCGGGAGTCAGTGTCAGACTCTTACTGACAAAAAAACCTACCCCATTCCTACCTTGCCTTAATTCCAGAGCTCTACTGCTACGTTTTCGCATCAACCCTTGGCCCCTGAGCCCACTGTATGTAAGGTAATCTGGTAGATATCGCTGTTAGCGATAAGATCGCCACTGTACCCATAGATTTAAATTTGTTTAAAAGCTTTTGTAACTATTTTAGTGTACAATACAACTTTTCTTCTAACTTCGCTAGGGAATGAAGAATTTTTAAACAGGAATCCGTGATCTTAGAACACAAGCGACAACTGAAGGAAACAACGACACAGATGTGATTTTTGTCAGTAAACGTCTAACAAGCCCTTAATCCCAAAAAGGGAAAAGTCAATGGATGATTTCTCACCGCAAAAGAAAAATATATATACGAAGTAATATTATATCGTGACCGCAGTACCCAATATGTATGCGTTTATATATTTATGCTACTGTGTGTTTCCATTACGATTTGCTCTATAACAAGTTTGGAAGTTGTTGGTGTGAGACCCCTATCCCTCAGAAATCGCGTAAAGCTTTTTAGCTCTAAGCTCAATTTTCCGCCGATCGTATCGGATTGCCATCATATTGAACGCGCCGCCCAAGCTAAGCACTATCTACAGCCGCAATTCTGGTGAGCCTAACCCTTTCTTTTTATTGCTCTTATAGAACAGACAGTTTACCTCACGGTTGGCACTCAAGCTTGCTCCTCGCAGTCAATACAAATACTAGAGCTTACAACTAGGTACATAACCTTCTCTACCTATTTTTTCCAACTTTATTTTTTACCTTTCTCCTCTCTGAACGGAAGATGAATGCTTAACCCCCCCTTGAAATTAAAACAATCTTTTATTAATATGATCAGCTACTCAATCAGGGCCCGTTTTAATTTTTTTCAACAATTTAATTAGCAAACACCTATCAAGCTTCATTACAGCAGTAAGAACTCCCCACACCCACAAAGCTGAAATCGCCTTGTCTGTCAAAATAATATATACCGGTTCCTGTCCCACTGCGGGGCAAAAACTTCAGCACAAAGAGAGACGCTACTAACATCAATCATCACGCTTGCTCGAGGCAAGTTAGTTACATCTTACATCAGACTATACCTACGAAACACTAATTTAATTTATGCTGTTCATACAATGTTTCAGTTCATAACTGAAAGGTCATGACGAAAATGAAGTGTCTAACTACCGAAATAGCCTGAGGGAAAGCGAACAACGATATAAATTCGGGCTACGTGTATTAGGTAACCAGAAAGTTCAAGAACCAATGAAGTTAGAGCGAATGGATAGGTACCACCCTCGTGTCGTGTTCGGCTCTACTCGTCGAGATTCAAAGGCGATCGCACACGGAGAGATGTCACGGCGTCCTCAGTCTTCACCTACCGCACGAAGCAGGTTCTCACAGATTAAGTTCGAGAGTAGGTGAGGAGGAGCAGGAGGCACCGTCAGGGTCGTCTCGTATAACTTTTAGTAAATAGGTAGTTGAATTCGGTGACACGTCAAATCCAATGCATTCATTGAACATGGATATTACACTAACATAAAATCTCTTTTTTTAATTAACAAAATAGTTTTATAATTAAACAAACATTCTTATTTACTTATATTTATTAAAACAAAAGATACGCGATTGATGAAGTAGATGTTGCAGCTTTAAATTCGCAAAAATTTGCAACAGAAACTAAAGCTACAACTTTCAAAAATAATATAGGATCAATGAATCCGTGTGTTGGCATTAACCACAAGTACAGAGACCTGTTAATATGAATACAGAACGTGTTCTATCATTCCTGGGGCGATTAGTTAATCGGTGGTCTTATAGTATCTATAAAATCTTCTAAACACAGACAATTATGGACATCATGTGGTTTGGCAGGGTATTCATAATGAACGTTACGAAAAGTGACCTTATCTAAACAACGTCTGCGTGGCGGATGGCTATTGGTCTTCGTGTTACGCATTGTTGCTTCACTTGACGTCGCCGTCGGAAAATCACATAAAGTCAAACTGGAATTTTGTGATACTAAAGCCACATTCTTTAATACAGGAATTGGCTCTTGTGACATGTAACCTTTGTCAGTGGCTTTATCGACGCTGAACATTGACGCCAGAGTTTCCGATTCTTCATCTTTTAAAACTTTGACTGGAGTAGCCAAGGTTTTAAAAGTCCCACGTAGTAAACTCAAAGTCATGCAGCACGAGGGGCAATGAGTATTCTTGAGGATGTTGTCGGCTTGCAAATTCTCTGTACCTTCAGATTGCGTTTCAGTTTCTTTCGTATATGGGATATTTTCTATAAACGGATCAGAGAGCTGTCTTAGGGACGGTGCACAGGTATTGCAAAGGTTGCATTTACAATTTACTTGAGCCAATCGTTCTTTTAGTAAGCGAAGCTCTTCAGGCTCTGCGCAGAACGGAGATGAAATATGCCACATATTTGATCGGTGTTTGGCTTGCTAAAACTGAGATGGTAAAATGCCAGTACACAGAGTCATCTTTATAACATTGAATTATAACATTCTGTTGAACTTTGTTCCGTAATTCATGACTGGCAATGCTTTGCACCTTTGCACTTTTCCACCATTATAACGCGTTTTGACGCCTGTCAGTTTTAAGAGATTAAAAGCCATTGACTAAAATGTGTGCTAAGAGTATTTATATAGGTTTCATTAATCGCAGGTAGCTAAAAGGTAAGAATCGTTATTACCTATTAGGAATCCAATACCTATTCTTTTTCTTTTCATAAGATTTCCTGTAAAAGAAAAACTAATCCTACATAATTAAAAACTGTTACCAATGAACGCGATATAACAAAACGAGGCATTTTATATTTCGCACTCGCACGACAACGATATCGGTCAGCCACTTTTATTAAGCAATTAACTCTTTTAACACACACGCACGACGTACGTGAATGATGTGGCGGAAAGCCTGAGAAGAAAATCTTAACTCTTCAGGCCCGTGGAAGATGCCAATAGTTGGACAAATGCACAGTACTAATACAATGTTTTTACATTTTTTTTGCATATCCTGGCTCTTTAATGCCTCAATTTCGCCTCAGTTGCAATGATTAACTTTCACTTTCACAAAATGCACTAATTAGTAGATAATTTAAGCAAACCGAACTACAACAAAAATGGCTTATACTTTACCTGCTTACGTTACTAAAATTAGCTGTGTAGATAAACCTGGGTTTAATAGAAACGATTTTTAGGAAATCGGTAAATTAAATTTTTATCTCACTGAGGTGACAGGCCCTCACCGTAGGCATATTCCGACAAATCTAGGGTTTATTGGAACCCGCAACCCCAACTACGACACCAAACGTAGTGATACGGCTGATGGGCGAAGCTTACTATCGTTATGTGGCGTGCCAACCAATTTCACTAATTCTGCAGTTTCTTTATTGCAATGATCTTTGTTCTTTACAAAAAACACCAGAAAAAGCTAAGCAGATTAGACTTTTCCCAACTATCTTTTTTTTTCCTCAACTAACAGCTTCCGTCTTTGCCAAATGCAGTTTTTGCCTTCCATAGATTCCTCCCATAACCGTTCAATAACCCAGTAATTTTATAATGACCCATACGTGGATAGAAAACTCTTTAGTTATCGAAATCATACCACAGAGGATTTTCTGAAAACGATAATCTGATTTAAAAATATTATTTTCTTATTTATGAATATTCATCACAGAGTACTAGAACAAAATGTCGTTCTAACGTCCATCTCAGGTATTTCTAAAACAGAAAAATCATGGAAGAAATAGAGAGCACATAAGGTTAAGATAAATATGCCGAAACCTCATCAAGAATCGTCCCACAACAGCTCAAGGCTTCGTCGCCTGTCGAAGAGTAACGATTATCTAACAAATGTACGTACCTACCGCATTAGCATAACTAATATCTATATTTCTTTTAATACCTACCGTCATTAGACACAATAAAAAGGCAGTAAGTGTGCGAACATTTACGTTCACTTGAGGCTTGCGTAAATATACTCAAGCAGGTAAATGTTATCATAAATATCTAACTCCGAGAATGTTATAATTTTAGCCTCTCTGCGATTGCAAAGACTCTCCGTGCACCGCCTGCCCAGCTCCAGACATATTGGGAATGCTAGCGATCACTATTACTGAAAAAACATGTTGCTTCGGATCATCTACCCCTGAACAAGACCAAAGTTCCAGCCGTTGTATTGCAGTTCCACCAAAATGAAATAAAAATGAAAGTACTCAATATTTTTGACAATAATGGCAAGAAACAAACAGGAAATCGGATCGAATATAGAGTTTTAGGAGGTGAATTAATCGCACGCTCCTACGTCCGTCGTGGAAGAACCATTACAGTGTATGAATCGAATGTAGATACCTTTCTCTGCACTTGTATTATTTAAGTTCCAAATTACACCCATGGCATCAAGATCAAACTTGTTGGGAGGTTTAACACCCTCGAAATCAAAATTTCATGAAAATTGCGGAATATCTAATATTAATATCCACGAACGCGAAAAGACCAAAAAAAAACTAAAAGCCGGCGATGAGGTGAGGAAAGCCCGAGGTTTTTAAATATTTTTGAACAATGTAGACTGAAGATTGTGCAGTGCGTGCGAGGCGTCTTATCATGTCCAACTAACTATGCAGTTCTTAGTGTAGGTATTTATAGTGTAGTATACTCGCAGTTTAGATTTACGTTTAACTACGTAAATCTAAACTGCAAACAGTTAGTTGATAGTTGCTATGCTATCTGAACTTGCTACACTAGAACAGCTAAGCGCGAGTTAAGCACGAACCGAGCTCAAATTCGTACAGCACGAACTAGGGGCTGCTAAGCGACACTCCGTTACAACCCCAGTTTAACAAATTCGTAACTTATGGCCGTTACCACTGTACCACCATTCCCTTTCCGGACAGACTAGCCCGGACATAATAATTTCTCACAATATTTAACAATTCCAATTGCAGTCCGTCACTCGTCTGTGAGCAGCCTGTAGCTCATCTGTCAGTAATAGTCTAACACTTTTTTCGCTCCACCCAAGGGCAGGATTTGCCATAAGATGATTTTTTACACCTTATAAAAAAAAGCAGGAACTCCCTAAACTTACTAAAATTATTTTAAATTTCAATTGCACGACTAGAACTCGTATTTTGGGTAAGGGTGGAACAATTAATGTGTCATTTGATTTGTAGAATAATAAGTTAGAGTTAAATTACTTATTAGTCTCTTAGGCTAGATTGTAATGAATTATTAAAAAAATTGTTCTTAAAAATAAGGAAAAAAAAAATCGTAGGTACCACCCCAGCACATCAGCGAAGGCCAGCGTCACCTTGGTATTACTGACCATTCCGCGGAGTAGTACCTGTACCAGTACCTGGGTTTCCGAATTGTTTTGCCCTGTATCCAGCGACAAATGGTCTGTCTGTCTATAACACCTATAAGAAAGGTGCTTATTAAAGATCCCGGGGCCACGGGTAGGCCTTCACTTTACGCAATTAAGATTACTTAAAGATTTAGTAAGTCGTAGATCCTGTTTTATGAAGCGGTCATCAATGGAAGGAAGTGCCTCCTAGGCCTGCCAACTGGCTCGCGGACGGTAAGCAATGGGTAGCTCGCCGTCCGGTCGTCTGGTAAGACCGAGCCCAAGTCGTCAACGGCGCGCACCGTTCCCGCGCGCCTCAAGGAGTTGTCAGCAAACTGCAGGGGCCCTTCAGGGTCGAAGCCTCCTGGAGCCTAGAGGGTGGTGAAAACTGTTACCTCGACTCCAGGAATAAGGCAAGGAAGGTACGGGGTAGGTTTTTTAGTCAGTAAGAGTCTGACACTGGTCTCCCGCTCCGCCCAAGAGCGGGTTTCGTCATTGGATGATTTTCACCTACCATAAAAAAAGGCCTGCCAGCAGTCATTGTGGTCTACCCGTAGTCTCTATGTTTCGTTTCCTTACCAGATTGCGCAGGGACCCGAAGAAGGACGGGCTATTATAGTGGTCATCTAGCATCAAAATAGACTGTTAATAATTCTAAAATCTCATATTCTCTGTTAAATCGGAATGATTCGATTTATGTAAGATTTTTATTTATTATCTACTGAGAATGACTTTCTAATTTCATTATATTCAAAGGTGGAGCCAGATATTGATTCGTTAACGAACCTGCCAATAAATATTCGCCCTGATGATAAATTATGCTCTTGCCCAGCTATGGCGAAGGCAATGAAGGGAGACTTGGCCGGCATCCAGGGAATGTCGAGTCGTCGAACTGACATCGATAACTTCGTTGAAGAGAGCAGAAAGACACCTACGAGAGAACCATTTTGTGAAAGAACCACAATAGACTTCGAAAAACCTGCTGCGAAAAACGTACCAGCAAAAAAGAAATAAATACCCGTGGATCAATCGAAACTAGTGGATATAAAGCATACCAAGCCACCTAAGATTTTGTTAAAGAAAGTACCCAATCCAGGTTTTTCTCAAATTATCAAGACGAAAGAAAGATAAAGGGAAATATTGTGATATATCATTTTAGCGTTTGTTCTACCATATATAAATATATGTATATTATATATACCATCAGTTTCTTACAGATTCACATAATTTTACAAACGATTAGGTACTACGATTTGAACAGAGGTCAAGCCAAATCGGTCCTAGTGTAGTCTCAGCACCGATAAAAAGGGCGACTCAAAGAACAAAGCGGTTTGCACCCGCGTCCGCGTTGCGGGTCCGCAGATTCTGTAGAATGCAGACATAGGTGCTTAGAAATAAAAAAATTAAAGCACCGTGATCGCGGTTGGTTAAGAGTCCCTCTAAACCGGCAGGCAGCCACTAGAATCGCGCGAGCCGCGGTCCCCCGCAGACTTGGCAGGTTGCGGCGGCACGCTCTGCGATCGGTTCGCGGCCACAGTAGCAGTTACCGATCTCTATCCTCAACCAATGGATGCAGCCAGAACTGTTTAGGCCTTTTTAGGCTTTTTTTAATGCATGTGCTCGTTTCTGATGTTACCTAGGCAGTCCAGACCAACTGCTAATTGCTCGTCGTAGAAAACTGCACAAAACTTTAAATAACGTAAAGCGGTCGCCCGCGCGTTCCGATATAAAAGTACTCCGTTACGAGGACGCGCGAATCGTCATCCCGCGTCCTCCTAAATGTACTGTTTCGACACGACTGCATGCACACCGTTAAAGTTAACAAGCGACACTGCGCCAGTAATAATCTGGTTCCCGTAACTGGGACCATAGCATACGACACGCCCTTCGTCACGCAATGGGTCAACACATAGGCCAGTGCGAGGGAAAATAGCTTGAAGAGTTCTGCAGGTCTTCCAAATAGGCCGGTCCGGGGGAAAGTAGCTTCAGGAATACCTACCAAAGAATGTTACCGACTCGCTGTGCAAGACACGGAGAGATGTTGGACACACCGACCACTGAGAATGTTCCAGTTTGGAACACTATAATATCATCGCCCAACAACAAATGCTGTGCTTGTGAGTGAATCCTATATTCAACATTATAATGTTAACAACTCCCAAAATAAAAACAACTCTTAACATTATGTTCTTTTATTATGATGAAACATGTACAAATGATACACAAACACCGATGACACAAATGCAAGGTAAAATACTAGCTTTTTAGAAATAGCGCCTTTTGGATTCTTCAGTAAAGTTTTTTTTTCAATTAAGGTTGTTTGTCTTTTTAACACTTGTACTATTTTGTCATCAATATCTTCAGTGGCCGAGATACCACATAAATTCTTTTATTAGATTTGAATTTACATTTGTTTTTTAGTTAAAATCATTCATCGATATTATTAGCCGCTTCTCTGTCAAGTTCTTCTTGTTCAGCTGCCTTCTTGAATTTCTCACACATGTAATTCCAGTACTTGCTGCGAATTTTGTCGTATTTCCCTGCTAATGCTTGACATAATGCTACGGCTCGGGTCGCACTGTGTAGAAGGTTGATCTCTCCCTTTTTGACAGCTTCATCGCAAATATCTATAATGAACGCTAACAAGTAAGGGGAACGGCACTTGTTCTTGTAAAGTTCTTCACAGAAGGAGGTAACTACGGCGTTTCCAGTCAAGCCTCGCTTATCATGAATTAACACACCTCTTAAATAGTTCCAAGCGCTTTCATTGTTCTTTATAAACTTAATCTTTTCCAAAGTGTAACAGATTTCTTTTTGTACATTCAAGTCTGACCAGCCTAGGTGATTGTTCACGACAAAGTAACGTTGGTTCCACGCTGAATTGTTACGCACGTCGTCTGTGATAAGGTTATCAACGAAATCCATTTCCTTCTCGTAGAGTCTGTAAAAAGATTAGAATGTAAGTAAGAATGAATTGTTACGATACCTTGTGAAGAATGAGGTCGTATATCTCTGAGCAAATTCTTAAATTCTTATAAAGTGTTTTTATTTCCTTGTTTACTCTTTTGCCCAGTAGATATAGCTTTAGTGGTATTTTTGGGAAGAGCAAATAAGGAATAATTTTAACCAAAATGTTATACTCATAATACAAAACGAACACATCATATACATGACAATCACAAAATTATATTTAAACTATTAAATAATGAACTAAACAACATAATTCTAGTGTGTTAAACAAAAAAGGTTTGTTACATATGTATACAACCTTCAAACATTTAGTCAAAACTACAAAAATTAGCCAGGAGAACGTTTGCTTAGTTAAAATTACTTAATGAGTAACCTTTACTTTACTTACGAACCTATTAGTTTAGTAAGTTTTGTAAATATTACCATTTCGAAAACTACTTTGTAGTAATTCTAGTATTTATAGATAAAGTGAAACTTTTCGTAGTATTTTAACAAACACATGTTTGTTACAAGTTTTACGACAGCAAGGTTTGACTGAAGCTAGTCAAAATTAATTATGTCCAAGTAACAGTATTGACTGTAACATATACAGTACTAGCTTTTGCCCGCGGCTTCGCCCGCGTGGTATTGAGGTTGGGGTTGGGGTTTCCGGGATAAAAAGTAGCCTATGTTCTATTCCAGAGTGTATCCTATGCCCGTGCCAAATTTCATCCAGATCCGTCCAGCCGTTTTGGCGTGATTGAGTAATAAACATCCAAACATCTAAACATGCAAACATCGTAACTTTCGCATTTATAATATTAGTAAGATGGATCAAATAGTACCAGTACTTCATTTTGGAAATATGAACACTCAGTGGTAGAATTTTTATAGGGCTTTTTCCTTAAGCGTATAACATCGTTATTCTTACAACCATAATGATGATTTTAATTAAGCTGTAGGTAATTGATTCGCTTTTGTCATGAAATTGGCCCAGCTGAGCAGATATTAAGGTATTTATTATAAAACGGTTATTTTGTCTAAATACTGAGAAATTAATAAAAAAATCCGCTGCAGCGTCATTGGCATTGCACCCATCAAAACTTTTGACACTTTCAGCGCTGATACGTCAAAACTGCACTAATGTTATGAATGTAAAAGTGTATGGCATGCAGGTCACTTAAGTGGAGTAAAGTCTCTGTACGGCACGCCTTATCTAGTGTGTAGAAAATATACACCGTGAAATTTTAATGGTTGTTTTCCCTCAGCGAAATAGTTGTGTCTTGCTAATACAAACGTTTCATAAAAAAATAAAATATTAAAAACAAAAAATGGAATTGTTAAGTGCAAGCTAATTATGACGTATCACAACGTGCGAGAGCTTATTTTGGTTTAAATATTTAATGAATCGGTTTCCTTTGACGGCGTGCTGCGCGTGCGACTCTAGTAGTACCTACAAATTAAGTCTAATATTACTATTTTCGCTTTTTTGAGTTGATGAATATTTTTTATAATTATTTATTAAAAAAAAAAACTTTTTATTTTTTATTTTTACTGTATATTTCAAAAGTACTCCTTATGGCAAGTCGTTCTGCCGCGGGAAAACAACCATTAAAATTTCACGATGTATATCGATGGTTAAGATGCATACCCAAATGTTTTGATCGCCCACTGTCTATGCTGCCAAGCGTGATAATTTTTAGGGTCCTGCATCAGGGCGTCTCCTGTTAGCTCCATCTCCTGCGTCGGATCTTGAAGCCACTCGACAAGTACTCTCCGGTGGTGCCACACCTAGAAAATAATAAATATGTCAATAAATAAAGAGTTAATTAATTTTTCGAGTACTGTAAAGTAGGGTTACTTTGGCCCCGGGGTTGAACTTTGGCTCAAGCTTATCAACCAATAGAAACACGAGAAACTGTGTTTACTGTGTTAGTACTGGTTATTTAACTTGTGCTTGAGTGGTCCCAGGGGAAAAGTTACCCCAATTTACTCGCTATCGTAATTTTAGAGAGCAGTGGTGGCCGAGTGGTAACGGCCCCGATTTACGAGTTCAAACACAGCCAGGCGCTTTGTGTAATTTGTTTCATCTCCACTGCTCTCAAAACGGTGAAGGTAAACATCGTGACGAAACCGGTATGTCCTAGAACCAAAAAATTCGAAGACATGTGACATCCACCAATCCGCACTGGGCCCGCGTTGTGGATTATGGCCCTTTCCATCTCCTAGAGAGGAGCCCTGTGTCCCAGCAGTGGGAACATTAAAAGACTGATGATGATGATGTAATTACAGACACAATTGTCTTTTACAATAGGTATGCGGACACTGGTCCTCTTGGGGCTTAATGAACTAATTCAAATACATCATATCTTTTTTTAATGTGGGATATCTTTAAACTGATCCTCCTGGTTAAGGTGAAGCAAGATAGCATTTCAGATTTTAATGACTAAAACTACATTCTGTGACCTCCGTTATCTTGTGCGTTATCTACACTAATATAATAAAGAGGTAAAGTTTATTTTTTTGTTTGTAGGTGGTAATCTATGGAACTACTGGTCCGATTGGAAAAATTTTAGCAACAATAGAAAGCTGCTTTACTCTTAGTGACATAGGCTATATTTTATGTACGCGGGCGAAGCCGCTGACAAAAGCTAGTAAGGTTATACTTTTAAAGATTTTCCTCATGGCCCTAGCAGACATCGACCCTGTGGGGCCCCTGCGGGTTTGTTTAGTTTTGAGTAGCACATAGCTACTCGCCATTTCGAACGGCTGGACGGCCGGACGGCAATCTACCCATTGCTCGTCGTCCACGAGCGCAAAGCATCATACCATTAGCGCTTGTATACGGAGAAGTGGCGCGTTGCGCAGCGCGTTAGGCATTTGTCGTACATTGCTAAATGTTTGTATTTGAGCGTGCGATGGCGCGGCCGTTGCTGCAATGTTCGACGAACGCCCAACGCGTCGCCCATCGCGCCGCGTCTCCGTAAACACTTAGGAATTTTGTAGCATGGCGATGTTTAAAAAAATCTAAACCATAAAGACATTAAATTGTTTTTTACTGTTGTTGGGGAGAACAACATGCAAGGATCACCTATTGTGTTCATGCAAAATGCCAGAATCATTAATAAAAATTGTACTAACTTACCTGATAGTTTTTAGGAGAGTTCTTAATTACTAGTTCTACATATTCCAACTCAGATCTCAAATCCGTTCCCAAGGCCTTCAGTAGATCTCTCCTGTAAAATACAAAAACAATATTAACCTTTAGAAAACCGTAATTAGAAACATAATAGAAAGACATTATAGGTATGCGAACATCAGTGTTTCACTTAGGGCTCAAGAGTTTAATGATACAAGCCAAGAGAGGGTTTTTTTATGGTGGGAAAAATCATCCAATGACAAACCCCATCCTTGGGCAGAGCAGGAAATAGTGTCAGACTCTAACTGACTAAACAACCCACCCTGTTCTTTGTGAGCCTTAGTTTCAGGGGCTATTGTACACTTTTGCATTAACCCATGGCCTCCAAGCAGCTTCGACAGGGGTATGAAGTAATCTGTATTACTTAGCAATTATTGCCCTTCTTTCAATCAATTATTGATCTCTCAATTAAGTTCTATTATAGAACTTTAATTACTAAGGCCATTTTTACATAAGGGGGCGTTCAAGTATTACGTAACGCGATTTGGGGGGGAGGGGGTGTCTCGTAAAACGTTACGATGCGTTACAGGGACGGGGGGGGGGGGTCTTTCTTACTACACGTTACGTAACATTGTTTTTTTTTAATAAAACAACGTCCTAATTCTCTAGTGCTGCGCGCGCGGCAGACCGATCATAGTTGAGTGGGAGAGAGACGCAAGGCATTCGGCGGGCCTCTCTCTCGTTCGGTGACTCATCGTAACGTTACCGAGCGTTACACTTTTTCATAAGTGACTCCCAGCCGCAACCTAATTTAAGACGTTGTCACGTCAAAATTAGGGAATCAAAACTCCCAAAATGGCAACCCTTTTCATATACGTGGTACTTTTCATTTAGGAATCCCTCGATTGTATTAGTCTGGTCTTCGACAACGGCTAAACAAAGCTGATAAATACAGAAAAGTTTAGGTAAAAATGATTACTTGAATGTTACGTAACGTTTAGAGAGGGGGAGGGGGGGTACAAAATAACGTTACGGTGCGTTACAAGGGGGGGAGGGGGGGTCAAAAATCTTCAAAAATTGCGTTACGTAATACTTGAACGCTCCCTAACAAGAGTAGGTTGAAACCAGGATGACAATATGCTCCTCTAAGATGAGAGAACAAGATAGATGATTCATTACGTTCGTCAGATCTTAGCGAGTCTAAAGTTAGGTTCTGCGAATTTTTGCGCTTGACAACTCGTAAAAAAATAAATGGCGTAAACAAATAACTGCAATTTGCAGTTGTTATTTTTGTTAAAAACTGTTATTAGCATTTATTTTTTTAAACCATTTATATTTTACTAGCTTTTGTCAGCGGTTTCGCCCGCGTACATAAAGCCTATGTCACTCAGGAGTAAAGCAGCTTTCTAAGATGATTTTTACACCTTATAAAAAAAGCAGTAACTCCCTAAACTTACTAAAATTATTAATGACTAGCTTTTGACAGCGGCTTCGCCCGCGTACATAAAATATAGCCTATGTCACTCAGGAGTAAAGCAGCTTTCTATTGCTGCTAAAATTTTTCCAATCGGACCAGTAGTTCCAGAGATTACCTCCTATAAACAAAAAAACAAAGAAACAAAAAAACAAATTTTACCTCTTTATTATATTAGTGTAGATGAGTGCACAAACGTTAAAATTCGCAGAGCCTAAATTCAGACTCGCCAAGATCCGACGGAGGTACTGTAATTACACATTGTATTGTATGAATCTGTCAGCTGCCATCTGCTCCATCCTATACCAATTAGGGATGATTCTCATTCGGACGGGGCACGGTTTTAATCTGTTTCATATATTTTGTATGAATCAATTTATATTACACAGTGCATTATCCGTGTCCCGTCCGGGCCCGCTCGACGCACTTCAATGCCACGTTTGTTGCACGGTCCCGCCCCGTTCCCTCCACGTCCCATCGTAATCAGAACATTTTTCGTGCTGCGTCCGAAAATAAATTGCATAGCACGGACGGGCCCCGGCTCGTCCACGCCCCGCCCCGGGCACAGCACGTTCTAATGAGAATCATCCCTTATTATTGTAGTGAAGTGTATTAATTCCAATTCCATAAAGTATATTCAAGGAGGTTCTTATAAAGTAGATAGATAGATATAGGTACTCTTTATTGTAGGTACACCATAAACAGAACTTGATACATTAGGACACTTAAAATGACTACGGTGTTACAATGGGCAGTCTTATCGCTAAAAGCAATTTTTTAAAGACAACAGATGTTTGGATGGATTTGACAGAGGAGAAAGATACACGGGTAGTTTGTGGCGTACTATTTACATATATACAATACATAACTAATGAAATAGTTGATAATGAAAAGTAACAATTTAAAGCAATGTAAAGTGACTAATATGTTTTTAAACTCTGTACAATTTTGTCCCTATTGACCGCTGCAGGTTACCATTGTTTGCCATCTGATTAAATAAGTGTCAAACGTTCAAAACATGTATTGTGTGAAAGAACTGTTTATTACTGCAGTACATTGACAGTGTTGTAGCAATAACATTTTACTAAGTACCTACATACTTTTATACCATGTTTTACATACTTTATTTGCAGTGTATTTAAAAATATTGCTACTAACTATCTATAATATTTAACTGACCATGTCTATTGATTCATTAAGCCCAAAGAGGACACTGGTGTCTGCATACCTATTGTCTTTTAATTGTGTCTGTAATTATGGCAGTTGAAATATTAATTAGTTAAATACTGTCATTAGAGACATAATTGAAAGACAATTTAAAAGTGTGTGAATGCTGGTGTTTGCTTGGTACTTGAGAGTTTAAAAAATTTGATTATAATGAATTTGGTGAAAATACCCACATTCAGCAAAATAAACATGTGTGCACAGGTGGTCGAAAATAACAGCATCAGAGGGTTCAAATTATGGTAACAGAAATAGAACAAATGATATAATAACAATGCATAAATGTTATTTAAAAATAGCATTAGGCGTATAACAAGATCAAGCTATTTTAGTACTAATTGGCAGGGTTGGATATCATCCAATCTCAAATAATTTATTCTTCATTGTACTCTTTAGCTAGTTAATTATTGTGACCACTTACTATTTTAATGTTTTTAAGACTCACCTGTATTGCCACACAGTATAGTTAGCTGGGTTTAATTCTACTGCATCTTTCGTCAGGTGAAGAGCTCTCTCAGATCTTTCATTGTTTTGAAGCACGGCTCGGAAATAATCATACACGTCAACAACTGAAATAAAAAGTAAAACTTTGATTATATCACAGGCATAATACAAAGTGTTAAATAAAAAGTAAAATGGTATGTTACCATCAAAAGATGAGGAAAATAAACTGTAAACAAGTTAAAATCATGCTGAGCATGTATTACTCAATTCAAAATGTTAATCATCTTGCTAGTACAAAAATAATCAAGTTATGGTAATGCGCCCAACAAGTTTTTATGACTTGAACGTCCTTTCTAAACTGAAGGTTATATTAATTTTTAATTTGTTGAATGCAGTTATATGAAGAAGTAAGTGCTCATCATAATGACTATAATGTTTTTATAGGCAATAAAAACTGCTGTGTAATACTTATACGTACATTTATCTGAATGAGCAATAACGACGACTAGGTTAGGACCCTCATCCTCCGGCACGGGTGTCACGTCGCTCCATTCGGGACGGTCCTTGTAGTACGTCCACCCGACGTCGCTGTCTCCGCTATCAGACATACTCACTACGATGCAACCGCACAACTAAACCTCCCAGACAATCCACTCAAGTGTGTGTTTACGAACACTATCGGTGGCAGTAAAGATAATACATGTGCACACAGAGTACGCGACGTGAACAAACAAGCGCAACTATCTAGGCCGCAGGTATTACTGACTTATTAAACGAGTTGTCCCGTATCTTTATTAATACACACAGGTAATTTTTATTTCATTTATTGTGATTAGTAACTTGGCAAGTGGAAAATGGCAACTACGACAACAAAACTGACAAATCCCTGAAGGCGTAAAATGACATTGACATTTATGACAAAAACAAATATACCGCGTTCAGAGATAAGGTTTCATTGCTGTCAGCGCGCTAAAGGTCGTTCCAAATTAACTGTATAAAGCGTGTGCGTCTTTATTATAGATTTCTTGACGTCATCATCAATGACATCGCCAGCTTGAAGCAACATTCAGAGCCAGCATACTTTTATAGTTACTTACAACCTAGGTCCTAGCTGGTTGTAAGTATAAAACTATACCTATAACAGCACTCAATGGTATAATTGGGGGACCAAAATATGTATAATTTAACTTTGTCATAAAATATCCATTCAATAAGGTAAGATAAAATGAAAGGGTATTGTCAACTTTAATTGCATAAGGGTCAGGACCAAATTTTTGACGTAATCGCACAACGGAAATCACAACAAAATGTGTCACACTGGCAAATAAATGTAGCGCATCAATTCTATTGTGCTGCATTTATTTTCCAGTGTGCTACATTTATTTTCCGGTGTGACACATTTATTTTCCAGTGTGACACATTTCGTCGCGTCAAAAATTTGGTCCTGACCCATAAATGAATAATTACGGCCACCAATGATATTTTAATCAACATAGTTACTTACAATTTGACAATGACCTACAAAATGCCAAAATGAAAAACCTTGGTGCATCATTACAACAAGAGTGATGAAACGTAGGTACCCTGGAAGAGAATGTTCAAAGGATTACTTACTATTTAATTATGTACACAAATACAAAATCCTCTGAATTCTTCCTTGTTGAAGATTAGGAGTACTCTTGCGTTATCGTCACAAACAATGCGGCATATATAATGCACAATAGGATTACTGCACTATAGAATAAAGTAATACAGCATGTGTTTTAGAAAATAATATATTCATAAAAATACTACCATGTAGGTAAATAATTTATGTTAACAACTAACAGGTAACAAATGAAGAGGAATCATTCTATGCATTTACAATTAATTAAATACTCTAACATTCAACTTGTCGCTGATTACCAGCCGTAGGCCAGGCCGAGACCATTGGTGTAAGTCATGTGGGATACCGTAGGTGCAGCTGAGTATGCCACTCCAAGAAGACCAGCAGTAGCCACCTAATAAAAAAGTAGAATATAATAAAAAATTATTTCATACCAATTCTAACTAACTCCTAGGTGACATGGTACATATAAGGAAAGACATGCAATAGAAAAAAAAATCTGTTGCAGACCATTTCGGTCAGCAATTGAATCAGGATTGAGGAACCTAATAAAAGAAGATTTCTTGCATGACTTGCATAAGAATCCAATTTTATCGGATACGATCACGCAAATATCATAAAATATTAACAGCTTTAGTAAGTTAACGTTTATCTCTGTTGCAAATCGTGAAATCCTCTGGAAGGTATATAAACAAATATTGTTGTTACGTTGTTAGACAGGATGGTTATAGATTGGCTATATGACTTTGGCCAACTACACGCACGGTGTTTCGTGTAGGTACCTACAAACCGCCTGCGCAGGCAAATTGTGGTGAAGCTTGCGCGTGTGATACGTCCATAACAGACAAAATATTGTTGGTAGTTTTAGCTATCTCGAGTGTATTATGTAAGCTCTATTGTAATTGGACTATTAAAAATGATAAGGTTCTTCTTCACTAATTCATTTGGTCCCGATTAACTTATTGTAAAATTCGATAAATAGATGAGACGTTAATAACATTTGATTTTTTTTATCCGGATGACAGAGTAGACGAATATGCTTCCGTCAGTTTTTTGTACCAACCGATTGACGGTAAAAGAGGACGTCCCGATAATGTTCTGAATTAAGAAGCTAATGACCTGGAGGGATCATTTATCTCGGTAATCGAAGTCGATTGATTTAATAAAAAAAAGAATCGGCCAAGAGCGTTTCGGGCCACGCTCAGTGTAGGGTTCCGTAGTTTCCCGACCGCCACAAATTTCTCGCAATGTAACAGAACCCAGTAGAGCATATAAAAATTAGTGACCCAATTTCCCGAGAGATGGCGCTGTACCCGGTGGTAATTTTGGATTGCGCGAACCAACTTTTTTCTTTTTGTATTTTTATTTGAAAGAAGATACGCTCAGGATAATGAAATATGTAAAAATTACTTCATAACTTTTTTCAAAAACTGTTTATCCTATCAAGTTCAAAATAACTTTCATAGAAAGTTTACTTAAAGTTCTACTTTTGAGGTTTTTTTTTTGATATTTTAAAACTTATGGTTCAAAAGTTAGAGGGTGGGGGGACGCCTCATTTTTTTACTCTTGGTGCGATTATTTCCAAAAATATTAACATTATCAAAAAATTATTTTACGGGACCCTTAATCATTTTTAAATACCTATCCAACAATATATCACATGTTATGGTAGAAAAAAAAAAATCACTTTCCACTTTACGTGTAGGGGAGGTACCCTAATAAAACATGTTTTACCACTTTTTGTTTGTGCACTTTGTTGGCATGGTTGATATACATATTGATACCAAATTTCAGCTTTCTAGTGCTAACGGTCGCTGAGATTATCCGCGGACGGACAGACAGACATTGCGAAACTATAAGGGTTCCTTGTTGACTACGGAACCCTAACAAGCACCTTTGTCTTTCTGCTTACCTTAGCGACGGGAGCGACACCAACATGGGACACCAGCGGCGATGCGAAGCTCGAGTATCCAGGCGAGTAGGCGACGCCGGGGTTGCTTACACGCACATCAGACTTGCGGACGCTTGAAAACGGAGTGTCGATCGCTTTCGAGTATGTCGATACCTAAACAATAAAGAGATTTATTTGCGCCGTCTAGGTATTCTCCGAAGAGTAAAGTTGAGCTTGACGATGGTGCAGTGGTTCAGCAATTGGCTGCTACTTTGCGTGTCGCTCAATTGTTACTTGGAGCAAATATTTGTAATTATGGCCTACAGGTAATGGTTACGAGACTGGGTGTCTTTAACGTGAGTGCAACATCTTCATTCAAGTTGAGATGTTTATACAGATAAAATACAGGAACAATTCTTAGTATGGCAAAACTATTTCTTAAATGTAAGAAAACATAATCAACTGAAACACCCTTCTCAAGAAACTACTGGTGTCAAATAGCGCTGCTCCTGATCGTCCTAATCTTGAATTCCGAACCAGAGATCTCATGCTTAGAAATCGCACTTACGACGTAGTGGCAACTCGACAGATTCCTCAGTGGACAGTCTATCTACAATTTATCCAGTATTAAATTAATGCCACATCATCACGAGCACTTAATGTAATTATTTTATTAATAAATTGTGGTGAACGAGTAGGTACCTGGCCAAGATTGAATGGTGATCTCAGAATGTTGGAGTGCTGAGTAGCGACTGCTGGCTGAGCAGGGTAGGAGCTGTACGGGTTCCAACCGCCGTAGGCGTAAGGAGACACGAGCCCAGCGTGAGTGGCCGCTGCTAGGCACACCACGAATAATAACTGGAAAGAAAAACAGACATCAATAGGTAGGACTTAAGGGGCAGTAGAAAGAGGAATGACCAGTTTGTTAAGCATAGAAAAAAAAGAGAGTCACAAGTCGTCTAGCTTCAACTTTACTTTTCCTCGAAGGTCTAGAGAAAGATGGCGATGAATTGGGTAAGGAGGTACTCCTTTTATGTCTGCCAAGACTGGCAAAGGCAAAGGGAAACTGAAGGTGGGTTTTAGTGTCTAAAAGTCTGAATCTCCCTTTCGCTCCACCAATAATGGTAGAAAATTAAACGATTTTTCAGATGAAAAGCAGAACTTCTACGGGCAGATTATGTCTCCTGAGTATAATAATTTAGATCAAATAATTCACTATGTTAAACTTCAAAATAATAAAGGTCTGATGACAATTAAAAACTTATAGTTGGCTGTTAAATGTTACGTCTCAAAAGGCAGAGCAAAAGACTTCAACGCCAATATAAATCTATCATATAACAATGACGTAAATTGATTTATGCAATAGTACCTAGACTATATGAGAATATATAGTAGTAATAGCTATAGAAATAATTATAAACAGTAATAAAGTTATATTTAATCATTATAATTTTTTGTTTCGAAAAGCATACAAGACCTTTAACTAGTGAGGAACTTCTGTGAAGAAACAACGTTTGTAATAAAACTTAAGATTAAATGTAAAAGTTTAAACAACAGCTGTCAATAACGATGACGTCAATTGATAAGAAAGACAACATACTAATAGCTACAGAAATACAATTAGAAATAAACTTACTTTTAAAAACATATTTAATGTTCAACCCCTGAAAGCTGAGACCGATATGTTTGAATCGATACACGCGTAAGCCTTTTATACTACTGGTCTAGTATGTGAACATGTTAGAATGAAGGGCCACATATGTGATAAGGCACTAGCAACATAATGTAAGTATGACAGCATTCATTGTATGCGTGCTCGTTGAGCTTTGGAAAAAGCGCGTAGGTACGCGCAGTTAGGCGTGGCCACATACATAAATTTTAGCTTAGCAAGGACAATATAAAAATAATAATAATTAATAATAATAATTCAACAACCATCACACAACGCCGTCTAGTCTCAAGCTAAGCAGAGCTTGTGTTATGAGTACTAGACAACTGATAAACATACTTATATATTTCTAAATACATACATATTATAAATAAATTACACCCAGACACAGAACAAATGATCGTGCTCATCACACAAACATTTGTCCTGGGTGGGAATCGAACCCACAACCTCCGGCATAGCAGTCAGGGTCACTAACTACTTTGCTGACAGACCAGTCAAAAATATAGTCAGTCAACCAGTTGCTCTTGTCACGTGCTGAAATATCAACAAATTATTTTGCTCGTCGTAATTCATCATTGTGTCTATTAACCTCACCTTGATGAAGTTTTCACTTCTATTGTGTCCATCTTTTATTATTTGTTAGAAATAAGGTTAGAAATCAGGCACAGATACAAATAAAACAAGATTATCAGTTACGCAAGTAGGCAGAATACTTTATTTATGTATTATTTAATTAATTAAAACAGTCTAACATCCATTACAAATGTTGTAAACAACATGTACTTGTATATCAAACCCACCCACTATGTACTTCTGACATACCAATAAAATCATCTTGCATTCATCCGCAAACTGATCGTTGGTCGGATTGGAATCTAAGAGACCACTTAGTGCAGCAAAAGTGCAAGGTATTAAAGACTGAACACGGGCAACAGTGCGACACAGAGGCATAGCAAATATCCTGTGCTTATTTACCGTGGCAGTAATAGTCCGGAACAAAGAAACGTGCACAACAAATACAGTGCGGCCGTCGTATCTTAGCGAGTCTGAAGTTAGGCTCTGCGAATTTTAGCGCTTGAAAACTCGTACAGCGGCTCATTAGAGTTCATTAACTTAACAAGCATAAAATAACAGAAGTGACATTGGACATTTTATCTAGTCCTAATTCTGAAGTGGCCAATGAGCTTTATAAATTATGTTCTGTATGCAACCCATACTAATATTATAAATGCGAAAGTAACTCTATCTGTCTGTCTGTTACGCTTTCCCGCTTAAACCTCTCAAACGATTTTGATGAAATTTGGCACATACAATCTTTAGACCCTAAGAAAGGACATAGGCTACCTTTTATTGCGAAAAAAAGACGCAGACGGAGTCGCGGGTTCCAGCTAGTAGATCCATAAGAGCCTTATGTTAGTATCTAGTGTAAGACACAAGCGTCAGTTGTAATGAGGCTGTCATAGTCGAATTACGGCTAAAGCCTCGAAAAAAAACTAGAGGTTTTAAACAAATAAATGCAATTTGCAGTTGTTATTGGTGTTGAAAACTGTTACCGGCATTTTTTTAACATTTCTTTTTTTATTAGTTTTCAAACGCTTAAATTCGCAGAGCCTACCTTTAGACCTGCCAAAATCCGACTGCCGTACTGTATCAAGCAATTGGATGTAATTGCTGTTGGTTAAAAATACGTCAATCTGATCGGCACAAACTAGTTTTATCGAAAATGTAATCTCTAAATAAACCTAAAATAAAATCATATTATCACAATAATTACTGTCTTACCTTGACAACAACAATGCCTAGTTTATAAATTTAAAAAAAAAACAGGTCATTACAAATGGTTTTACAAAGGGATTATTTAGTTTTTGTCCGTAGTTTGTTGTTTATGTCACTGCACCGAATCTCTGAAAGATATTTTGTAATAAAGATCCAAGGTTCATAACATCTTTGCCGTGATGAACTGATGATAGAAGGAGCTTCATGGCGTATAAACCTTTCGACTATCGCAATTACAGACACAATTAAAAGACAATAGGTGTATGGACACCGATGTCCTCTGAACAAAAAAAAAAACGATTTTAGGAGATTTCTTATTTGGTTTTCTGGTGAAAATACCTACCAAACGATTGAGCTCATCACACAAACATTTGTCCTGGGTGGGAATCGAACACACCACCTCCGGCATAGCAATCAAGGCCACTAACCACTAGACCAACACGCCAATCTACAATGGGCGTAAAAAGCATCATATTGCATCAGCCCCTAACGGAACTATAGAATGTATCTGGCACACACAGCCTAGCTAAGTAGTTGTATATAATAACAATAATCTCCGTTTATATCTAGACCAAGTTCGTCAAGTTTTATCCATAGGTGACATAGGTGAATTACTTATAATAGGAGCACCTAATGGCCGTCTTGGCCCAGTTCGGTAGAAACATTATCTCTAGAACTTTTTGGTAGATAACATACATTTTATAGAACTGTTATACCTACTTTTTACTCATTACTACGCGTAGAAGCAATCTTTAGCCTGTAGAAGAACATTTGAATAAACGTTTTGATAGAAGAGTTAAACAGATTTAGTTGGATATTAAAATATCATCAAATATATATCATCATCATCATCAGCCTTTTTATTGTTCGCAGTGCTGGGACACAGGCCTCTTTTCTAGGAGAGGGAATGGGCCGTTCAACAAGCGGGCCCAGTGCGGATTGGTCGATATCAAAATATCTTCGAATTTTTTGTTCTAGGAAATGCCGGTTTCCTCACGATGTTTTCCTTAACCGTTTTGAGAGCGTATGAAATAAATTACACAAAGTAATATGCGCCTGGCTGGCTTTGAACCCACAACTTACAACTCATAACTCGGGGCCATTACTACTCGATCACCTCTGCTCTCCATTCGTCATAAATAGATAGATGTATAGACATTATTTTACACAATATAATTAAATCTTGAATGTTAATATGCCACTACTTCTAGAACCGCACCTTCCGATTTTAGGATCTCGTAACCGCCTTTCTAAGGTATGGGAGCCGACTTCTTATCACCCTTTGTTACGCTGGCCAATTTCTTTAAACCAGGTAAACTAATCGTAGCAGCAGAATATACCTACACAACGGGTATAATAATATATAATATACAACGGGAGTAAGTGGATTGATTCGCAGTAGGTACTGTCACCATTTTAAAACCAGAATGATAAAATGTTACGACATGATAAATCCCTAAATCAAGAAAATTAGCAACAATCAAATCGCATTTAGCTAATAGCTCATACAATTTCCATATTATCAGCACGTGTTAGATTGTTAGACAGGGCGCGGTTCGCCTTGTCTTTTATTCATTACAAACTGATCTGAGTGACCTAAACCCGTCAAGCCTAGACTATTATCTACCTACGTTAAATTGGATATTTAGACAAGCCTATACGATGTCGTCAGACATAAGTGTGCAGTTTAAACTAATAAAATAATTGGAAGCCATGGTACTTAATGCCGCTATCCAGTATATGGGGCAAATTAGCAAACCAGAACGATTTCTAGGCAATAATTACATTCGTCACGCTGTCCCCACGGGGTAACCAAGTGCATCGTCACACCAACTACAATTCAGTTCTGTGCATCCTACTTAGTGGGTGGTCTTCGCAGTTATATGTGCGCGAAAATGTATTTCTTCTACAAACATATCACCTTGCTAATCTGCACTGTAGTAGTCACTAATGCTGAGCGCTGGTACTCCGCAGCAATTTTTGAAAGGAGAAACGCACTGAATAATTTTTCCAATCCGGAATTTAAACCGAGTTACAATATTCAAGATCGATTCATGCCCCTAATGTTAATCGATCCTAAAAAACCGGAAAATAAACATTCTGATTACATTTCTACATCAAATACTTTCAGTAGCGGTATAAGGAGTCAAAACAACGTTTCTTATTTTAATTCTGAAGACGTAATAGTAAATTTTAATAACACGATAGAAAGCATTAATGTATTGAAGAGAATTCGGCCAAAAAGAAAACATATTCGGAAGAAATGTCTTGCGTCTGGACCGAGGCGGTCACGAAAGTTGAATTCGAAACACAAGTCCAAGACTAGGTTCCTGGAAGTGTTCCAAGTGGTAGAGTTTGACCATGTGTCCTGTACGTCTAGCAGTGGTCTGGAAGGAACGTGCTTGCCTGAGGCTGAGTGCACCGACTCTGGAGGAGCCACCATGGGGACTTGTGCTGATGGATACGGGACGTGCTGTGTTAGTAAGTCTATTTTTATATCTCCGTCTGCTGTAATAATAACTAATTATGCATGCACATCACATCGCATCGTGCACATAGAAAAGGAAGTTTTCGCCTACTGATTCTAAATATTTTCTATATTCAAATGTCTAACTTCTATGACTCTCAGCTTTTGCGTAAGTGACGCAGGCAAGGTGCCTTTAATCTGCCCTAATCCCGCAATCCTTGCAGATTCTGTCGTTAGTATTTCAAATAAGTTATAAGACATGTCTACCCATTGCGTTGTTATTTTGCGAATAATATTGCAGCTCAATTTGGATGTGACGACCGCTCAGCTGCGGAGTCAGGTTGGTTCACAAATCCCGACTTCCCGTCGCCGAGCACTGAAAGACTATCCTGTGCTTTTGGGTTGGACAAAGCTTCGGAAGACATCAAACAAATACGTTTGGATTTTTCTAATTTTGAGGTAAGGACTTACGAAAAAAAGTAATCTCTACAATCTCCGTATCTTTCCACACTAATAAACCTTCGACTTTAGTAATTAGAGACAGAATTAGAGGCAGATGTGCGAACGCCGGCGTTCGGTTGGGACTTAATGAACTAAGTGTTATATGAGTGAAAGTGTGTGTGCGGCTTGAACGGCTGAATAGTTTTAGATGAGATTTGACAAACAGATTGACCATAGTCCTTTTATCCCGAGGGTATTGGCCACTTTCACGCCGGCGAAGCGGCTGGTAGCAGCTAGTAATACCTACATAATACCACCCTAGAACCAAATTATTGCGTCTCATTCTAGGGTGCTACGAACCAAATGAGGTTCTTCATGCAGGCAATTAATTAAAGAATGGACCAGACGGTTGCAAACTAGCGTTCCAACCAAGGTCACCTTGGGGTTACATGGTTGTAAACCACGCCCCAAAACGTTCGCAAATCAATCACTGCAATTGGAAAACGCTGTCGCCAACGAAGAGTGTTGAAGGTCATGGATTACATCTGCTGTCTAAACCGAATGAAAATAGCAAGGTCACCCCTATTAGGTCCGTCCAAGCCCACTATGGATGTAAAGTTAATTTAGTAAAGTATACGTGGTACCGAATTTTTATTAGGGTGTATATGGGGCCCCACCACGATATTCGGGGCCCAAGTCAACCTCCCCTGCAAGTTGGGGCACTTGCCAAACAGCAGACGAGGCTCTGGCGCTGGCTTTCCCTTTTAGGGTTGGGAGGTCAGACGGCAGTCGCTCCCGTGAAGGCCACAAGTAACCACTAAAAATGGATAGTATAGCGGACCCCGAGCACCGAGGTGAAAGCCAAGGGTAGCAACCGGGACTGGCGCTAAGTTGATGATGATGATGATGATACGTGGTACCGAATGACATGTGTAGTAGACAGAGATCTGTCGTATCAACGATACAGGCCAAAATTCCAATTTTTTTTTAAGTTTATTTATTTAAACTTCATGTACTGTACAGTAGTGGTACATAGGCAGACCTAATGTAACAAGGCATTCTCTATCAGTCAACCTTTGGGTTAAATAGCCACATCCTTTTTTAGGAGTCGGTTAAAAATACAACATTGTCGTAGGTGTGCACAACATAAATCTGTTATTTATTTATTGTGCACACCTACCACAATGTTGTCTTTTTTCTAAATTCCAAAAGTTATTTTTTTTATTTATACGGGGCCTCTGTGTGTCTAGCTACGGCACTGGCAGTGCAGAGTAAATAAATAAATATGTATTAAATAAACTGTTACTTATTTCAGTTGCTTCCACCCACGGATGGCTCATGTCAAGATGACCAATTTATCGTCTCAGGACAAAATGTCAATAGCCCCATACCAATCCTCTGTGGAATCAACTCTGGGCAACACAGTGAGTGACACTAACTACCTATAGGTACTTGAGTTAATAATTCGAGATGACAATTCCTCGCCATCAACTTAAGTGCGAGTTGCAATACAATTTGGACTTTATCATGAACAACAAAAGTTTATTGTTTAAAAAATAGAGATTTTTAGAAAAGTTGGACTGACACTGTTTTCCGCTGCGCCCAAGGGCGTGATTCGTCAATGGACGATATTTACCTACCACAAAAAAACCTACTCTAGGGTAGAATAACCCCTAACTTTTTCTTTCTAAAGAACCTTCTCCTGACAATAACAAGCATAACAAGAAAAGAATTAGCGAAATTGGTTTTGGTGTTCTCGAGTTTTCCGCTTACTTCGCTGAATGGTTTGCATTCAGCGATTCATTAATTTTTACTTTACCTACTTACTTATACTTACATATTTTTTTGGTTACAGTTTACATTGAAGTTGGAAATGTGGACGGACCCATTTATCTTACGTTTCAAACAGTTTCATCCGATAGCAGACTGTTTTCGATTAAGGTAAAGTTTATTTAGAAGGTCTTATATATTTTTGTCCTGTTTACCCCTTAAGGAAGGCTGTAGTCGTTCGACCATAACGCCTAGTCTTTCATCAATCAAGGTCCTATAATTTAACCTAACCATGAAAAAAAACTAAACAGAAAACGCATGTAGCTGATGTAGCTCTATGGTGTAAGTATACCTTACTCCTTACATAGTTGACTGTGTGCCTGATCAAGGCACACAGTCAACTATGTATATTACGACATGATGATCTGGCTACATCAGCATTATCTCCCAGTGAGCATGAGGCATCCAGGCATGGCCCTAATACATCAACTATTTCCTCAACGCATTTCTACCCTATTACAAATATTAGTGTTAATTATTATTTCCTACTTATTTGTGTAAGGATCATTGTTTATTTTGCAGGTAACGCAACTGACGTCATCAGACGACCTAGCAGCACCTACAGGCTGTTTACAATACTTCACAGACACACAAGGCTATTTGGAATCTTTCAACCATCAAGATAAATCTGATATCGTTATTTCAAGAATCCCAAGTTATTTAGTAGGTTCATAATCATTAATATAATCTAGTCCTAGGCCAAACTCCAAGCAGTGGAAACATTAAAATGGCTGATTATGCTTAATTCGCATATTTTCAAATTAAAATTTGCAATCGATTGCAATCGATTGCACAAAGTACCTACCTACTTGTAATGTTTATATAGGTACTAGCTGTTGCCCGCGACGTTGTCTGCGTGAAGGCTCTACAGCACCAAACATACCTAAGGTGGCTTTGTCGCTATAGCATTATAAGTAAATAACTTTTAAAATAGCAATGCATCAGCCTTATAAAGTTCCCGCTGCCGGGACACAGACGTCCTTTCTAGGAGAGGGAATGGGTCATGATCCACCACGCGGGCCCAGTGCGGATTGGTGGATGACACATGTCTTCGAATTTTTGGTTCTAAGACATTCACAGTCACAGTTTTCTCATGATGTTTTCCTTCGCCGTTTTAAGAGCAGTGGTTATGAAATAAATTACACAAAGTAATTCGCCTGGCTGGGTTTGAACCCCGACCTACAATTTGTAAGTCGTATCCTTTACCACTCTGCCACCACTGAGTCGGAGCCTTTACCACTCCGCCACCATACTACGATGGTAGTTACGCTGCCAGGAGCCAAAATGTAAAGAGAGTCAGGACTAATGACGCGGGAGCAAGCGACGTACAGTTGCGCGCGTAAGAGACAACTCGCCCTGAAGTTGACACCCGCTGCACTCAGTGTCTGCCCCTGCGACTTATTGATGGTCATCGCGAAGCAAACACTCACGGGGAACTGTACGCGCTTGGACTGGAACGGGAAATTATGAGGTACAAATACTGCCTCGCCGACGCCACAACCCGTAAGAATTTTTGAAAGGTCTCTTTACTTTTCTTAGGATATAGGTTCCAAAGATGCATAATCGGGACTCCGACTTTCGCTTGATGGTATGCGCGGGATAATGTGTGGCGTAATCTTGCTCGACGACAGTGTTTATCGAGGTATAAACCACTACCTTCCCCTCAATTTCCAAGAGAATGCATTCGTTCATTGCTGCAACCTGATCATTTTTGGACGTCAAAATGGCCCGCTCACACACCCAAGAATTCTGCTGGTTTGATAAACGACTGATGTCCCCGCGCACAGCAAATGAATTCTTCTAAGCTGGATAACACTCTATTGAGGGGCTCTGGAAGTACCTCTTGTCCACCTTTCTCGTAGTGGGCTTTGACTTGAACCCACGTCGTCGACGGCGCGCAGCGCGCTCTTCCCTGCACCTCAAGCAGTCGTCAGTAACTGTAGGAGCCCAGCAAGGTCGAAGCCTTCTGGGGCCAAGGGTAGATGTTAAAGCGGAACGCCAGGGCCCTGGAACTAAGGCCAGTAGGAACGGTGGGTTGTTTAGTCAATAGAGTTCTAACACTGTCTCCCGCTCCACCCAAAGGCGGGATTCGTCATTCATTTATTTTCCCCTTCATAAAAAAGATAAAGTGCCTTCGCCAAGAGTTAGAAGGTTATCAGAGAATTCTTGAGCACGTGCATTGCTGCCGAGCCGAGCTCACATATTAATGGTCAAGCGCAGCGCACAAACTCATGACTACAATGAAGATTGTTTCAACGTAGCATTCACCTCGTAAGACTTTGATCCCCGAGTCAAGACGGGAAGCTTTTGCCCGAAACCGCCACTGAACAAACTGTGACACCACCCATCAAAATGTTCGTTCCCGCGGATGTCCTGCAGGGTTCTGTCCTCGGACTCAACTGCGTTCCTATTGGCCACCGTACGCTTATTCCATACGATCAGAGAGCAATCCTTAAGCACGTGTCCCTTATCGCTGTAACGTGACACACCACAAACAGGCGTTTTGGCGCTCTCTAAATCGATGGGAATTTGAACATGGCATGTTCTGCCTTGCCACCCGGAAGCAGTGTGGCAGCGATTCCCGACGACATTGCTGTTCAATAGCAATATTGCATTGCCTCTTCAAGTATGCCATGTTTTTTCTGTTCCATCAGGGGCAACCCAAGAAAAACATATTACCCTGGTTTTGCACAACGCTTTCAGGGACGGTGTCATAAATTTGTTTTTGCTCTGAAGACAACAAAGCGACATGGTCATTTCGTATGGTGGTCATTTCGCCCAAATCGTTATTTGTCTCAGCCATAGTCTTAATGCGGTGATGATTGGGGAACTGGTAATTTGAATATTCGATCAGTGGATTGCCGCCGATAGAAATGTCCACATCTTGAAGTGAACTGAGACAGGTGTTCAGCACACGTTCATCAGTTACATCGATTTCGTCTCCAGTAGCACGCCTCAAAGCTCGCAGAAAATCTTCAGACAGATGATGGCGATATTTTAATAAACATAACTTTTTTTGTAATACTTAGCACCGTATTTTTTTTAATAGTCTTCCTCAACTCCGCTGATTTTCAGGGTTGTTTGGAACTTCAATTTTTCAAAACGAACTATACAATACAACTTTTAGGAAGCTGATTTGATTGATTTTTATCTCTCATAGATGGCGCTGTTTTAAAACTGTCTTTTTACTACTAATAATCATTGAACTATGTTCCTCTGTCAAGTTACTTAAATGACGTAGTTTTTATAGTGTAAAGCCAGATAATAGCATAGCTTACTGAAAAACATCATTTAAATATGCGTTGTTAGATTAAACACTGTCACAGAATGCGTAAGAAAAAAAAGTCCTATTCACAACTTTCCCGGCCCGTCCTTCATTCATGCAAAATTTTAAGATAATCCATGCAGTATGTTTATATATATATATCCAAGTAAGTTTTTGAGTTTAGCTCAAACATACATACAGACAGACAGACAAAAATTCTAATAAAAACTATGCTTTTGGCTTCGATATCGATTGTAGATCACTTCCTAAGTAATCTTAAAAAAAATAAAAATAATAAACAGTTTTCACTTTCCTACGATTTTATTATATTTATATGAATAGATTATTCGTAAAACACTTTAGTTAAGTCCCAAGAGGACACAAATTTCCGCACAACTGTTGTATTTTAATTGTGTCTGTAATTACGGTAGTCGAAAGGTAAAAAATATATTATGTTATGTTTTCGTTTGTACTAATTTGGGTCAGTAGATGGCGTTGTACGTATATAAATAACATAGAAACGTTATTTGAGATTAGGTTGCGTTGCAAAATAAATCCGTTAGACCGTTGGAATAAGAATAACAAACATATTTCATATAAACATGGAGAACGCCATTTAGAGATGAACTATTTTTTAAAATTATATATTAAATATTAACCCACATTTTTTAGTAAAACGAACCAACCACTACCTAAGATAATTCCCTAAAAATAAATAAGTAACATTACCATCTATGAATTTTAAGAATAACTAACTGCTAACTTTGCCAACATGCTCAAATTTAAATTAATAGTTTCCAAAAAGTGTTAACATGTAACTTGATTTGATTTTGGTGTAATCTCATAGATGGCGCTGTTTTAAAATTGTCTTTATACTACTAATATTCATTAAACTATGTTTCTTTGCCCAAATTACGTAGTTTTGAAAAAGTAATAATGGGAATCTTTATTATTTACCTAAATAAGTTTACGTGCCAAGTTTCAAGTTAATTAACCCAAGGAATAAGATTCTCCCATACAAACTTTAACATCCCCTAAATCTTGCACTGGGGGTACTACTGAAAAAATAAATATGCCATCCTTGATAATCACTTTAGGGTAATGTTTGTGTTAAGTTTTGAGTCAATCGGCCTACGGAAAAAAAAGTTACACCCTTGCATCCATTGCACTGTTTAAATTCAATATTGCTTACCTCCCATAACTTAAGGCGTGATAATATGTAGCCTAAAGCCTTCCTTGGTTTACAAGGAACATTTTTGCTGAATTTCAATTCAATCTATCCAGTAGTTTTGGCGGCAACCCGTACCATAGGCACAGACAAACAGACAAACAGACAAAAATTCTAAAAAGTCACTTTTTGTCATCAGTTACGTTTTTCTAACAAAAGCCACTTAATTTTTCCAGAAAATTCTCAATGTACAGTTTTTCTTTCGTTACTGTTTTATTATATGTATAGATATGTAGGTAGATTGATTGCAATTGTTTTTGTCCATTTTGCGTACTTTGCTTTGCCGTCTTAAGATTGTCATAATTTCAGTTGGAGAGAGACGGAGCTATATAGGCCGTATAGCACTGTCCATTTCTCACATCAGTTCATGACAATGTTAAGGCAATTTTTTTGAAGTGAGAAATCATCGAACTACCTACTTCTATTGTTCTAGGGTGATGCCACAGAAGATTGAAGTTCATTAAAATAAACTAATCAATTTCCAATTTCAGAACAATCTTAATTACGCCATGTGCATAGAGCGTAAAGCAGAGACCTGCAGTGTCACATACACCAACAGCGGTACCATGCAGATTGTCAATTACGACGCGTGTAAGTTCACTAATGGACCTAAATTACTGTTAGAGCTACATATTAGTGTAGGTACTTAACCTACCTTAATAGGTATTATTATGCCACAGCCTGTAAGTATACAGTTACCTACTTACTTTACTGAATCGTAAAAGATTATATTGTTTTCGGACACGAACCCATGTCGTTAAAAGCAGAGGGCTATGCCGGTAGAGTAACTCACTCAGTACGCCTCAAATGAGAGACCAGACCAAGAGGAACACACAAAGGCGGAGTCCAGACGGACCACCACGGAGGGTTCGCCTGTAGTACATGTCTACATATCAAACATGCCATGACGGCGAACGTGTTTATTGGGGATCCCACGCCATTCTCAAAAAGGCAAAGCTATGTTCAGCACCAACATAAGCGCGAGTAGAAAAAAGACCACTACCCCAGGAAGCCACCTGCATGCAGGATCAGAATCCCTCCACTAGTAGAGCTCGGGCTGCCCCTCGTATTCTTGGGGGCAACTACAGTTTCGGGTCTCCGGACCCTGTATCGTCCACTAAGGACGCATTGAGCCAGGGTGACTGACTTGCCGGAGTCTCTGGGATCCGTTCCTAGCACGACAGCGGCGCGGACGGCCAAAATTCGTCTCACGGCAAAGTTGGGCTGGGGGCATGATGAGGAAGTGAAAGGGTCCACTGCTCAGGAGGAGCGCTACCTCAGGGCGATCAGCGGTCGGGTTGGCCCTAGGAGCCAGGATACATACCGGCGACCCTGTAGCCCGAAGTTCCTTATCGTTAATACGGCTGATAGGCAGTAGTAATTCTCTTTAGTAAAGAAACTATATGTACCTAATGTCCAGATGTTCTGTTAATAGATGGGGTACCAGTGATCCCTCCTGATCAAGCCGGGGTGGAGATCCTGAACTGCCCCGGCGATTGGCTGCTCATATCTGCTACTAGACTTTGCGGTGAACGCCTCAACGACGGGTCGGTTTTTCAGGACTTCACTGTAAATGCGCCTATTACAGGTAAATTTTTTTCTTTACAACAGCTTATCAAGTAATCACCACAGTCACATTTTGACTGGCCTGTTGGTCTAGTGGTTAGTGACCCTGACTGCTATGCCGGAAGTCGTGGGTTCGATTCCCACTCAGGACAAATGTTTGTATGATGTGCTCGATCATTTGTCCTATGTCTGGGTGTTTTATTAATAATTTATCTATAATATATAATATATATGTATTTAGAAATATATAAGTATGTTTATCAGTTGTCTGGTACCCATAACACAAGCTCTGCTTAGCTTGGGACTAGACGATGTAGTGTGATAGTTGTGGAATATATATAAAATTGCATTTATTTATTCAAACCATTTATTGTTTTTACGAGTTATGAAGTGATAAAATTCGCAGAGCCTATCTGCAGACTCGCCAAGATCCGACGGCCGTACTGTACTTAGCTGATTTTTTAAAAACAAATATAGATAGAACAGAATAGAATAGAATATAAATTTATTCAGTACAGACACATACAACAGTTGCTCAATTCCACGGTTGAAAAGCTACATTCTCTACGGCCAGCTGTTAGGATATTTAATGGTTAACATTAACAATACTTCCTATTGGTTTTAGGTATTACAGCTTTATTTCTCACATCATAACTAGACACCTAAATAAATTGGTAGGTATTTGAAAAAGATAATTGAATAGGTAGGATGTAATTTAGTATTTTATTGAATTTACAACTGAAAGGTTTTTATAAGCTGTCTTTTAAAAACCTTTCAGTTCAATTTCCTTTTATATTTAGAGCATGGCCAAATTCTTGAAAGAAAGCGCTGAACTCTATTTCATTTTTTAATTAATTCATTTATTTCCATTCCACAACAATAAGCATCTTGTTGAATTTCTTTGTTGAAATACATTATACAGATGATGATGAGAGATGCAGAAACAATTTATAGAATTAAAATAATGTAAAATACTGAGTCAATTTATTAAAGATAAGTATGTAAAGAAATAATTTTTATAACAAATGAATGCTCCCATGAACTAGAAACAAAAAAAAATGGAATTCAGCCTAGCGCCATCTAGTAACAACATGACCACTCTAATAAAAGCCTAATAATACATTATATTCCCTTTCAGATAATGGAGCAGGACCTATTGTAGTCTGGTTTCGTTCAGATGAATCTTACGTTGGCGATGGCTTCAAACTTATGTATCAACAGAACTCATGTAGCACTTAAACGTTATAAGTTAAACAAAGTAGGTTTTATAAAAAAAAGCATTTATTATATTACTAGCTGTTGCCCGCGACGTTGTCTGCGTGAAGGCTCTACAGCACCAAACATACCTAAGGTGGCTTTGTCGCTATAGCATTATAAGTAAATAACTTTTAAAATAGCAATGCATCAGCCTTATAAAGTTCCCGCTGCCGGGACACAGACGTCCTTTCTAGGAGAGGGAATGGGTCATGATCCACCACGCGGGCCCAGTGCGGATTGGTGGATGACACATGTCTTCGAATTTTTGGTTCTAAGACATTCACAGTCACAGTTTTCTCATGATGTTTTCCTTCGCCGTTTTAAGAGCAGTGGTTATGAAATAAATTACACAAAGTAATTCGCCTGGCTGGGTTTGAACCCCGACCTACAATTTGTAAGTCGTATCCTTTACCACTCTGCCACCACTGAGTCGGAGCCTTTACCACTCCGCCACCATACTACGATGGTAGTTACGCTGCCAGGAGCCAAAATGTAAAGAGAGTCAGGACTAATGACGCGGGAGCAAGCGACGTACAGTTGCGCGCGTAAGAGACAACTCGCCCTGAAGTTGACACCCGCTGCACTCAGTGTCTGCCCCTGCGACTTATTGATGGTCATCGCGAAGCAAACACTCACGGGGAACTGTACGCGCTTGGACTGGAACGGGAAATTATGAGGTACAAATACTGCCTCGCCGACGCCACAACCCGTAAGAATTTTTGAAAGGTCTCTTTACTTTTCTTAGGATATAGGTTCCAAAGATGCATAATCGGGACTCCGACTTTCGCTTGATGGTATGCGCGGGATAATGTGTGGCGTAATCTTGCTCGACGACAGTGTTTATCGAGGTATAAACCACTACCTTCCCCTCAATTTCCAAGAGAATGCATTCGTTCATTGCTGCAACCTGATCATTTTTGGACGTCAAAATGGCCCGCTCACACACCCAAGAATTCTGCTGGTTTGATAAACGACTGATGTCCCCGCGCACAGCAAATGAATTCTTCTAAGCTGGATAACACTCTATTGAGGGGCTCTGGAAGTACCTCTTGTCCACCTTTCTCGTAGTGGGCTTTGACTTGAACCCACGTCGTCGACGGCGCGCAGCGCGCTCTTCCCTGCACCTCAAGCAGTCGTCAGTAACTGTAGGAGCCCAGCAAGGTCGAAGCCTTCTGGGGCCAAGGGTAGATGTTAAAGCGGAACGCCAGGGCCCTGGAACTAAGGCCAGTAGGAACGGTGGGTTGTTTAGTCAATAGAGTTCTAACACTGTCTCCCGCTCCACCCAAAGGCGGGATTCGTCATTCATTTATTTTCCCCTTCATAAAAAAGATAAAGTGCCTTCGCCAAGAGTTAGAAGGTTATCAGAGAATTCTTGAGCACGTGCATTGCTGCCGAGCCGAGCTCACATATTAATGGTCAAGCGCAGCGCACAAACTCATGACTACAATGAAGATTGTTTCAACGTAGCATTCACCTCGTAAGACTTTGATCCCCGAGTCAAGACGGGAAGCTTTTGCCCGAAACCGCCACTGAACAAACTGTGACACCACCCATCAAAATGTTCGTTCCCGCGGATGTCCTGCAGGGTTCTGTCCTCGGACTCAACTGCGTTCCTATTGGCCACCGTACGCTTATTCCATACGATCAGAGAGCAATCCTTAAGCACGTGTCCCTTATCGCTGTAACGTGACACACCACAAACAGGCGTTTTGGCGCTCTCTAAATCGATGGGAATTTGAACATGGCATGTTCTGCCTTGCCACCCGGAAGCAGTGTGGCAGCGATTCCCGACGACATTGCTGTTCAATAGCAATATTGCATTGCCTCTTCAAGTATGCCATGTTTTTTCTGTTCCATCAGGGGCAACCCAAGAAAAACATATTACCCTGGTTTTGCACAACGCTTTCAGGGACGGTGTCATAAATTTGTTTTTGCTCTGAAGACAACAAAGCGACATGGTCATTTCGTATGGTGGTCATTTCGCCCAAATCGTTATTTGTCTCAGCCATAGTCTTAATGCGGTGATGATTGGGGAACTGGTAATTTGAATATTCGATCAGTGGATTGCCGCCGATAGAAATGTCCACATCTTGAAGTGAACTGAGACAGGTGTTCAGCACACGTTCATCAGTTACATCGATTTCGTCTCCAGTAGCACGCCTCAAAGCTCGCAGAAAATCTTCAGACAGATGATGGCGATATTTTAATAAACATAACTTTTTTTGTAATACTTAGCACCGTATTTTTTTTAATAGTCTTCCTCAACTCCGCTGATTTTCAGGGTTGTTTGGAACTTCAATTTTTCAAAACGAACTATACAATACAACTTTTAGGAAGCTGATTTGATTGATTTTTATCTCTCATAGATGGCGCTGTTTTAAAACTGTCTTTTTACTACTAATAATCATTGAACTATGTTCCTCTGTCAAGTTACTTAAATGACGTAGTTTTTATAGTGTAAAGCCAGATAATAGCATAGCTTACTGAAAAACATCATTTAAATATGCGTTGTTAGATTAAACACTGTCACAGAATGCGTAAGAAAAAAAAGTCCTATTCACAACTTTCCCGGCCCGTCCTTCATTCATGCAAAATTTTAAGATAATCCATGCAGTATGTTTATATATATATATCCAAGTAAGTTTTTGAGTTTAGCTCAAACATACATACAGACAGACAGACAAAAATTCTAATAAAAACTATGCTTTTGGCTTCGATATCGATTGTAGATCACTTCCTAAGTAATCTTAAAAAAAATAAAAATAATAAACAGTTTTCACTTTCCTACGATTTTATTATATTTATATGAATAGATTATTCGTAAAACACTTTAGTTAAGTCCCAAGAGGACACAAATTTCCGCACAACTGTTGTATTTTAATTGTGTCTGTAATTACGGTAGTCGAAAGGTAAAAAATATATTATGTTATGTTTTCGTTTGTACTAATTTGGGTCAGTAGATGGCGTTGTACGTATATAAATAACATAGAAACGTTATTTGAGATTAGGTTGCGTTGCAAAATAAATCCGTTAGACCGTTGGAATAAGAATAACAAACATATTTCATATAAACATGGAGAACGCCATTTAGAGATGAACTATTTTTTAAAATTATATATTAAATATTAACCCACATTTTTTAGTAAAACGAACCAACCACTACCTAAGATAATTCCCTAAAAATAAATAAGTAACATTACCATCTATGAATTTTAAGAATAACTAACTGCTAACTTTGCCAACATGCTCAAATTTAAATTAATAGTTTCCAAAAAGTGTTAACATGTAACTTGATTTGATTTTGGTGTAATCTCATAGATGGCGCTGTTTTAAAATTGTCTTTATACTACTAATATTCATTAAACTATGTTTCTTTGCCCAAATTACGTAGTTTTGAAAAAGTAATAATGGGAATCTTTATTATTTACCTAAATAAGTTTACGTGCCAAGTTTCAAGTTAATTAACCCAAGGAATAAGATTCTCCCATACAAACTTTAACATCCCCTAAATCTTGCACTGGGGGTACTACTGAAAAAATAAATATGCCATCCTTGATAATCACTTTAGGGTAATGTTTGTGTTAAGTTTTGAGTCAATCGGCCTACGGAAAAAAAAGTTACACCCTTGCATCCATTGCACTGTTTAAATTCAATATTGCTTACCTCCCATAACTTAAGGCGTGATAATATGTAGCCTAAAGCCTTCCTTGGTTTACAAGGAACATTTTTGCTGAATTTCAATTCAATCTATCCAGTAGTTTTGGCGGCAACCCGTACCATAGGCACAGACAAACAGACAAACAGACAAAAATTCTAAAAAGTCACTTTTTGTCATCAGTTACGTTTTTCTAACAAAAGCCACTTAATTTTTCCAGAAAATTCTCAATGTACAGTTTTTCTTTCGTTACTGTTTTATTATATGTATAGATAAACAATGTGGTGTGTGTAAGAAAATAATTGATGCGGTGATCCATATTTGTAGAAATTATTAATACTTTATTTATTTACCGACTGAGTAGGTACAGTATGGCCAATCTAACTTGGAGAGCCTATAGTTAGCGCTGGTACACTTGTAATAGTACATTTTGATACAAGTGCAGGAAGTTTGTCATTGCGACCGAGTCGAAATTCACACGAGCCGTAGGCGAGTGTGTTATGGAGCCGAGGGCTGCAATGACAAGTCTGCACGCGTGTCAAACGACGTTTTTCAATACACTTACTAGACTTGTGAAATAAAGAAAGAAAGAAAAAACCTTTAATCGTATCTCAAACATACAGTAGAAATATAATAATAATAGCATTCAAATCTGCTCTGGTCAGTTTCTAACTTCGTGGGGTCGCCCAGCGCCGCGTGGGGCACGCCTCGCGCCTGATTCGATAAACTAAGAAAAAAAAAATCACCCGTGACCGTGACGATAAGGAAGAAAAAAAAAAGTCCTTGTTGTGATAAAGTCAAAAAAGCACTTGGGTGATATACATGCTATATTGAACCTAATAGGAGTGCGATAAGAGGCAGTTTTCGAGTAAGTGTATTGAAAAAAAAATAATATGGGTTAAACCTTGCTTTAAGCCTAACACTCGCAAAGTTTGAATGGCCATACTGTACAGTCAACAATGACTATAAAAATAAGTAATCTCATTAAGTGCATAACAAAATATTTTAATAACTATTTGTATTTGTGCTATTTTATGTACTTAACATATAAATATAAAACAATGTCTTCTTATGTTCAAACTAAATATTCAATAATATTGTACTTAGTGGCTAATGTAACAACATGTATGTACACTTTATCTACAATTCTTGCTCAACAAATACAATATAAACCCCTTAACTGTTTATAAATATGCCCAGATGTTTTATAAAAAAATTATGCCAAAAGCTAAAAAAGGTTTAATATATGTAGAGATGGGATTTTACCCGGGAAAAAACCCGAAATGGGAAAATATAGGGAAAAAACCCGGGGAAAATTCCCGAATGGGATAATATTCGGGTTTTTTCATATTTAGCATATATAACGACTAGATAATGTGTAGATCATGTATATATCATAAAGTACGCACTATTTAAGTACTACTACTACAAGTTAGAGCTAATCTAACTTTGTATATTTTCATTTTGCAATAATAACGTTCTTTATATCCATACTACATAATTAAATTAAATAAAAAAATAGCAAAAAACTTGTTTGTGTGTGTTCCCCCGCCCTTAGCGACAAGTAACCCGAAACTATGTAAGCGGGTAGGGGGGGGGAACCAGGAGTGGCGTGCGCGTTTGGTGATCTATCTATCTCACACGTTGTTTTGGCTTCTTACTGTGCGCACTCGTGTTATTTGTTGGTTTAATTGACGACTTGGATTTTGTTTTGTGGACTTTTGATATTATTAAAAGGAAGATATTAAGTCTACATTTCATTTTGCATTTCCGGATATATCCATTTTAAATGAGAATTACAAATGCTGTAATTAGGCGAACAATTAATTGTTTGAAACCCAATCATTATGCTGCATATTTATTAGATCCAAAATCGCAAGGCACTGAATTAGAACAAGAACACAACGTGGATGCCATGGAGTTTATACATGATGTAAGCCAATCGCTCAATATTGACGTTGGCGTTGATTTAACCAATTATAGAGCTAAACAGGGTTTATGGAGCAGATCATTTATATGGAAGAATGTGGCTGAAATGGACCCGGTAGTTTTGTGGAGAGGACTTTGCAAGTACAAATTGCTGAGTAGGGTTGCAGTACGCATTCTAACTTCTAACTGCACCCTGTACTTTAGCAGCCACTGAACGATCTTTTAGCACGCATTAAATATTTTTAAAAGTTTAAATAGGTGTTCTTTCTGCTATTAACATTCCATCACAGTGCACAGAAAAAATCTTATTATAAAACATGATGACGTCTATTTGGTGTTATAATAAATAATATTTAACTAAAACCTTTAAATAAAACCAGCATGTTTTGCTGGTTTTCTTTTAGTTCCTGAATCAGGCTACACATTTTGACATTTTGACAACAAGCAACAGCTAGTGACCTATATACGCTGGCGCAAAGTACTTATTTATTTAGTTCTAAAACTATAAAACTAAAAATAAATTAAGATCATGATAATTACTTTAAATAATGAAAATACCCGTCTATTGGGTTTTTTCCCACATAAAAACCCGGTTTTTTCCCAAATGGGAAAAAACCTGGGTTTATTCCCTTTGGGTTTTTTCCCAGTGCCCATCTCTAAATATATGTAATAATTACAAGTGACATCTGTCATAATTATGTATTTTTCATAGTGTTTTTGTAAAAAAATATTTTAAAATGTACTGAATATCTACCTACCTATATTTTAATAAATGAAATAATAATATACATAGCTTTTAGTCTAGACATTCTAAATGCATATTTAAATAGGTACTTGAATTATCAAAAAAATGTTTATACTTATTGCAATTTTAATAGTGGTAATTAAAGCTGAAACAAGTATCAACACAATGCAATTAGTAAAAAATAATATGAACCATGGAACCATGTCACATGTTTATGTACATATAAACTACCTGGTATTTACATAATTGGAAATTTAACATACCAAATTCACAGAAAACATAATTATTTCGTGAATACATTTTTATTTGGTCATCATTACCTGACTACTGAGAAGAAAATAAATGAAAATTACTTTTCACTAGTACAAATTAAAATCAAAGTACTGTTATATGTATTATAAAATTATGAAAATTATTTACAGTATGGTCAAAATAAATGTTGGCTACGAACGTCTACTTCAGTATGTTGGCGTTCTGAACGTTTGCACACATTCAGAAATATACACAATACGCTTTGTCGTATGATTCATAAACTTTCGACTATCTTAACTTTCAAGTGAGCATAATTGAATCACTTTAGAAAAGGCCTCTGCATTTCATTGAACTAATTAGTTATTTTCTCACCATTTTACACGTTTTTTTTAAAATTTAGAAACAATTGAAAGTTAATTTTTTAATTGGAGCAGCGATATTTCGACCGTACTGTAGGTATACGGAAAATTCCACAATTATTTTTATTACACAAGAAAACATTACTTATTTTTAACGTTGCCCTTCTTTTTGAGGCCATCTCTGACAATATTATGGAATGAGAGTAAGATTCCAACCATGACAATCCTGAGCAATCCCATGGAGAAAACTTGCAGAGCAACTTGCCAACCACTTTCTATGGATCCACCAAACAATGTACTGAGTATTGAGCCAGAGAGACTGTACACTGAATATGTCTTGCCAACCTGAAACAAATACAGTTTACAATTAATTTTAACCAGTCTACAGCCGGGTACAAATTGCTATAGCATGACAAGATATTTTTTTCATAAGTGGGCGGTACCTACAGTATGGCCATTCTAACTTGGCGAGCCTGAAGTTAGGCTTCGTGAACATATTATTTCTTATTATTTTAATTATATTGACATTGTTTTTGTAACTTTTTTTAACATTTAATTATTATTTATTACGAGATTAAAGCTGGAGTGCCACAAGGAAGTATATTGGGGCCGATCCTGTACCTGATATTTACGGCAGATTTACCAACACTCGACGAAATCACCACCACTGCGACTTATGCGGATGATACGTCTATTTTATCAGTACATGGGAACCCCGAAATGGCATCCAGAAACCTCCAAAAGCATCTCAGCCGAATCGAAGCATGGTTCGATAAGTGGCGCATCAAAGCCAACAAAGACAAATCTGTCCACGTTACCTACACTCTCAGACGTGAAACATGTCCACCTGTTCTGTTATATAACGAGCAGGTCCCACAAGCTAACAATGCAAAGTACCTAGGAATGCATCTTGACAGCCGTCTGACTTGGCAAAAACATGTATGGAATAAACGTAAACAGCTGGATACCAAAATTCGGAACCTTTACTGGCTGATTGGGCCAAAATCCCAACTTACACATAACAGCAAAATGCTCATCTACAAGTCCATCATCAAGCCCATTTGGACTTACGGCATCCAGCTTTGGGGCTCTGCAAGCAACAGCAATATCGCAATACTGGAGAGATTTCAAAGCAAGACAATCCGAAAAATACTTAATATCCCACAGTATGTTAGCAATCAGTTCATATACATGGACATCAAACTGAAAACAGGGAAAGAAGAAATAGAGCCATATAGCAAAAGCTACTAGACCAGACTGTGTAAACACAGAAACGAACTAGCCTTAAAACTGCTAGGGCCCGGGAGTTTCACTTTCTTCCGATTAAAAAGACATGGTGTCCAGGAGCTAGCGAAGAGATTCGAGAAATACATCGCTGGACAAATGTACTCACCTCCTCAAAGACAGACCTCAGCCAGCAGATTGGATTATTGCTTCTGAAGCAGATTGCCAATTAGCAGTTTAGAAAGGGAAAAAAAAAAATATTATTACTGTCCTACTTTTTTTTTTACAATATGTTTAAGTAATATTCGCATATAATTGTAATTGTTCATGAATAAATAAATCAATCAAACTTTAGTGCTCCACAACAACTGATCTTTGTACCTTTCCACCCCATCAACTATCTGTTCAGCAAGCAATTACCCTGCCCACTGGTCACACAACAGTTAGGTACTACTGATGTAAATAGTCAGTACTTGCTAACACAAGTATAATCAGCCTTATAATATGTCCACTGCTGGGATTCAGGCCTCCTGTCTATGACAAGGACCTGCTAGATTCTCCTGCAATTCCTGTGCTCATTGTTTTAAACTTTTAAATACCATAATCAGAGACATAATAGAATAGGTGTGCAAATGCTGGAGTTCGCTTGGAGCTTGAGAGTTTAAAAACTGATTGCAAGACAAAAAAGTATGAACTTACTAAAGCATCATGAATCATTTGCTTTCCCACATCATCAGCTGAATGTAAGCCAGCTGATCCTGATATAAGTTTGGTTTCTTCAGGTTTTGTAAGATCCTCATTCTTCAACCCAGGTGTGTCCGTGTCAGGTGGGAATGCTACTGTCAACCTTACACCAGTACCAACAAGCTCCATAATCACAGACTCTGCTAGCCCACGGACAGCCCATTTGCCAGCACTGTAGGCGCTGTACCCATATATACCTGGAAAATATAGAACATTATGAAACTTTGTACACAGTCACAATTCTTAAGTACTATCTCAAAAAACAGCTATGTTTAAATGTTGTTAATGTACTTACCAATTAAAGCAGCTTCAGAGCTCACAAAAACAATAAGACCCTCATTCCTTTCCTTCATTCCCGGTAAAACATACCGAGTAGGATATGCGGTACCAAAATAGTTAAGATCAACCATTTGCTTTATAGCATCAATTTCCATTTTCTCGAACTGGCCGCATATACACGTGCCAGCACAGTTTACCAACATAAATATGGGTCCCAGCTTCTCTTCAATGGACGCGAAACTTTTTTCTATAGTTTTGTAATCTGCGGTCACGTCTAAAGCAACGGACTGTACTTTCTGGCTGGTTTTATCTAAGCAATTGGCTGATATCTCGGCGACGGCACTCGTCAGCTTACCAACATCACGCCCAATTACAGTAACATGAGCCCCAAGTCTCGCTGCCTCCACTGCTGCGGCTTTTCCTATTCCACTAGATCCGCCTGTTATGACTACATGTTTACCTTTCAAGTCCTTGTAAATTACTTTCTTATCCAAAGATAAATGTATAACAAGTGCCAAGGCGAATAACACAAGTAGAAACACCAAAATGTATATGAACATGGTTTTGTTTGATTATCAAGTTTATTAACGTTAAATTTAATGGAAGCAGTAGTTAAACTATCATGTATTTCTATAAATAACTGTGATAAATAACCAACCCAAAATCGACACACACCGGGCGTTACTTTGTAGAACGATTTATAGAAAAAGTATTCAGTGAGGTTAGCTCATTCTTTGATAATTTGATTAACTGTAATCAGTTTAAATCGACTATAATACATTTTGTACAAAAACTCTAATTTTTAAATGTGATAATTAAAGGGGAGGAATGGGACAAACGGGCTCAAGTGTAGGCTTGGGCAAAAAATATCGATAAATATGTTCGATCCTCTAAACTCAAAAAAATCTCCGAGGTCTCCAAACCTTAAAGAAAAATTGAAAATATGAAGGTGGAATTGAGCTTTCGTGAGATAATTGATGATAAGATGTTTTTGTCGGCCCAGATGCGATTTAGCTGGGACATGGCCCTTTATGCCATCCCAATTATTCTTTCATGTCCTGCTCACTACTCTACCCATTGTTTTGATAATAGTAGAGATGGACCTCTAGACAAACTCATTCATGTGTCCAGGTTTAGTGTGCCAGACCAAATGAGAGATTTGTTTCGATCAACGAACTTGACCGACTGGGTTTGCCAGTCGATTCAATCAAAAGTTTTATTATGTTCAATCAAGCACATGACGAAAGAGGTGTTGAAGTCTTACGACTTCTCAACGATTTGTCTTTTATTGAGGATCTGTTCTCGTTTACAAGGGTAAATTCAGGATGGTTTTGTCAAAAGAAGGGTCTTTTGACAAAACCGTCCTGAATTTATGGGGTCAGTCAAAAAAGTATATAAGTAATAGGATTATTAATGATTCGCAGAAGGATTTTACTGCTATGAGAGATAAGAATAAGTGTGCGGTAGTTACCACAGACCCTCGTGGAGCTTTTCTTACGCAGTAGCACAACGATGAAGTCTGTCCAATCTCTTAGCTTAGCTAGCTGCAAGTTCGCAAGATACAGTTGCACATGTGATTCAAGCTATCAATGCCTCTATCACCGAGAGCCCTGGGCACTTACGTAGTTTTATAGTCAGGTCTGAGCGTTTTTCTAACTTAGCAATAGTCGCTGCTAATCAGTTCGTATTTCAAGCATAGTCCCTTATGAATGTAATAAAATTATACGTATTTTACTGATAACAATAAAATTAAACTGTGAGATCCTTTTTTCACTCTTAATTATTTTATAGTACGGTACACACACACACACACACACACACACACACACACACACACACACTCACGGCACATCAGACTATACTATAACAAACTGTCAAAATTCTGCAAATGATTTTCAACTCTTAACCATCGTTAGGTCGACACCCAAGCGAGCGCCGGCGCTCGCGGCGTGATTTCGCACCACGCGCCGTTGTCAAATTTTTAGAAATAGAATGTACAATATTTGAGCATTTTTTTTATAGGGTATTTTGATATTTATCCAAGAACGTAAATAAAAAGTTTTATAGACAAATAACTTTCCGTTAATACCCACGAATGCCGGCGTTCGCTGTTAGTACCTGCGAACGCCGGCGTTCGCTCGGGGGTGAAAAGGATATAACAAGGTCCAAAATGTATTGGAGAAATCTGACAGATTTGTATAGTCTGATGTGCTGCTGACTGTACTTTTATGTAATAAATTTAAGCCTTAGGGTAAAAATATTGAAATTTTAACTCCACATAAATATTGATAACTATTAAAATTATTGATGCTATGTCGATATCGATATATTTATTCACTTTCTTCCCTATCAAAGCATTATCAAAGTGACAGCTTCTGTTAACCTTTTTTTTAAGTTGCAAGCATGCAGTTGTGCAAACATAGTGTTTAGTACGGTTCTACTTAGTCGATTTAGATAATCGATTCACAAAAGATAGATATTTTATAATACTATTGGTGATGGACTAATTTACTCGTACGACTTATTTAGTCACTTAAATCCAGATGTTGGGATCTTTGGTTGGGATATAATGTAATGCATATTAGTATTGTGATATATTTATTTAGCCAAGAAAAGCCCTGTTCTGTAGGGATTGCAAATAGAATTTTACGATATTTTGCCTGAAAAACCTTAAATCTTTAATCTTCCTTCTTTCTTTTTTTTTCTTTCTTGTTTTTTTTTTCTTCCTTTAACCTTTAATCTTTTCATAAAAATGCAAGATATCAAAGTTAATTTGTATGTTTAATAATCTAGCTTTTTTTAACTTTTGTCATCCTTTAGCCTAATCAGATGTTGCTGAATAAGCAAGTTTTACTATACACCGACTGTGAGCTCAACCCAGTTAATGGACACTGGACAGCACGATATGACTCGGTTAATTGTGTCTGTAGTTATGGTTTTCAAAAGTAAAGGTTAAATCATTTCGTTATCGCTTTATGGATGCAGATGAAACATATTGTGTTTATTTTATTACGTGATTTGCGAAGAGGTGATGACTGGAGTTGTAGTCCTCGTCTCACAAGTTAACTATCATTCAGCATCAGTTGACAATCAATTTTCAGGTCTCGATTGAAGTCGAGGGCTGCGCGTAACCATCGTAAATGATTCTTGCCGTGTAACTGTTTGTTGAGTACTATTCTAATTGGAAAATATTAAAAGCCTCGTATCGACTGATTTAACTAATTACCTTCTTTTTGTTTTCATTTATATTGACTATATTTTATCCGTTTCATTTGAAATTCAACTACATAAATATGAAGAAAAACACTTGAATCGAATGAGTCCATCACTAAATCATCCCTTTTTACTTTTTTTCCTTTTATCTGTATTCATTTATTGATTCATGTGTGTTTATTCGTCTTTCATGAGAGTATTATTTATTATGTGGTGAATCAAATGATATAATCATCGTCAATCAGGCTTATTAGTTGTGCATTTCTTTCACTAAACGTATAACACACAGTAAGAGTAAGAATCAAGTTTGCCTAAGTACCTGTAGCTTATAGTCTATCATTTCAATCCGTGCAGTTGTGTTCACTTTAATTTAAAATGAATTATGAGACTAATAGACTCAATACATTTACCGATTGGCCTTCATCAGCACCCGTAGATCCTATAAGGATTGCTAAAGCAGGATTTTTCTATACGGGCGAAGGTACAGAAGTGAAGTGCTTTTGTTGTGGTTGTAAGATATCTCATTGGAATTATGGAGACCAGGTGATGTGGAGGCATCGGCAAATGCAGCCAAACTGTCCGTTCGTGGTGCAACCTGAGTTATCGGGCAATGTGCCTTTAGTCCTAGGGCCAGACTGCCCACCATCCATATATACTCGTAGACCATCTGTGCCTCCTGACGAAGTTCAGAATGACCACACTTACACTGCACCTGATTATGGACTAACAGAAGAAGATGAAACATATAAGAATGATGCTTTACGACTTCTGTCCTTTATTAATTGGGATGTAAGAATATAATTTGACTATTTGTTATTAGGTTGTAATAGAATAATGTTATGGTTTGTTTTTACTCCATGAGATACAGAGTGGGTTTGTGTCAAGACAATAGTTCTATTGACCATAACTATTTTATAAAAATTGTAGTGTGGATGTATTGTAGGTTATTGATATTATAATCAAGGTCATTAACTGCCAATCAATGTTATTAAACAATATTTATAATGTAGAGATAGTATTTTATTACACATTTATTTGTATTGATTTTCTAAATCATAGGTAATTTAGGGGAAGAACCTTCTCAAGGTTAGATTATGAACTTGAGATTACGTGAACATTCATTGTAAAACTATTATTCACATTACCACTCATGATTATATTAAATCAATTTACTACATCAATTGTCCCAGGCAATAAGTTGGTAATTGCAAACATTTGTTTTTTGATTACCAACTTATTTTACAAGTAATAGAGTCTAGATTCAAAACAAATAAAAAAAAACTAAATAAGTTCCCATAGTGGTAAATATGTAATGTAACAGATCATTGCAACTAATCATTACATAGTATAAATCAAAGTCGCTTCCGGTCCCAATGCAATGGATTTTGATGCGGCTTTTTTAAATAGATGAGAGTGATTCAAGAGGAAGGTTTATAATATATATAATATCAGCATTGCATGTTTATTGTTGGCATCTTATTACAATGTCTATACAATGAGAATCTAGATGATGCTATTATATGACTGTTAAAAGGATTAACTTCACATACAATTCTATTTTTAAACATGTTGTTTGTTTCTTTAAGAGATTAGATAATGTGCCAACACTATTTGATCTCTGTGTAATACCATAACATTGTCATAATTTTACATTCATAATTGCACCGAATGATGAATTATATATAATATATAAACTTCATATTCTGCTTGGAAATGCTTTTTAATATTGGAACACATACTTATGTAGCAGTTGTAGTCTTTATAACAGTGTGATATTTCTAAGGAATGATATTTTTGAATATTTCATGTACAAGCAAAATAAAAGGAATATGTATTTTGAATATCTACATATTCCATATCCTATTTCCATAGAAGCATCACACAAAATGCATTGAGCGTTCGTCGTACATTGCAGCAGCGGGCCGCGTCATCTAGCTCACGCGCAAACACAAACATACAATGCATTCGAAATGAAAATAGGATCGATTGCCATATTGTGGCGTCACGATTTACTGTCAAATCGAGGCAAGAAATTATAAAAAATTTATTCATTTACTAATAATTTAATTTATTTACGAACTGAGAACGAAAAAAGTTTGATCAGAATCCAGATCTTCAATTTTGCCAATTTTGGTTACATTTGGCAGTACGGCGTGACGTCACAACCCGACAATCGATCCTATTCTCATTTAGAACGCATATGTGTAACGCAACTATGGCAATGTACGAGAAACGCCTAACGCGCCGCGTAAACAAGTACTTTAAATTTACAGATTTCTCCATCAGTAAATATGTTGTGATATTTGTACAGGACACTTCAGTATCCCGCCAAGCATTGGTGAATGCTGGATTCTATCACGCTGGTGAGGGTCGTCTGCGTTGTGCCTGGTGTGGAGGAGAATTGGCCCCTTACAATCACTTCCGCACTGCTTCACCTCTTGAAGTACACCGAATGTAAGAAAAATTTAAATTATAACATACTAGCTTTTGTCAGCGGCTTGAAAATATAGCCTATGTTACTCAGGAGTAAAGTAGCTTTCTATTGTTGCTAAATTTTTTCCAATCGGACCAGTAGTTCCAGAGATTACCTCCTACAAACAAAAAAACAAACTACCTCTTCATTTTATTAGTGTAGTTTTTTCTGTAACTGAAAGTGGCCATAGACAAAGTGTATTTGTTTGCGCTAACATTGCGTGGGAACCTGACCTTATGACCCCAACTGACATGAGAAAATGTCTCACGAGTATTCTTGCTTTGCAAGCAATTGTTGTGCAATATTTATGTATCATCCACACTTCCATACTTAGAATATAATATCAAAATTATAAATGTGAAAATACTACTCTGTCTATCTGTTACACTTTCTCCATCAAACTACTGAACCGATTTTAATGAAATTTAGTACGGAGTAAGCCTGAACACCAAGGCAGGACATACTCGTAGTTTACTTTCTATTTGGTTTTAATTTCAATTTCATGTTTGTTACAACCAATACAATTATATGCCAACAAAGTCATGGACAAAAACTAGTATGTAATACCTGATCATATGACTATTATTTAAAATACAGTCAGAATGCACTATCAATTTAAACAGCTGTTTTTTTACTTGACCTTTTCTCAACAAAATTCAATCAAACCTGTTTGGCAAAATTATTACCCTTTCAAACAAAATATCTATTTTAATCTTAACAATGATACAATTTTATGTAGTTGAATATTGAAGATTTTAGGATCACTATGCATTGTTGACTAGTAGACAATGCTAGGTGGCTAAATATTGGCCGGACAAAATCTAAGTCAAATCGATACGAAAAGAAGAAGTAGACAATGCTTTATTGCACTAAGTCTGGCTTTACCTATACCACAACACAAGTGTAGGTTGGGCACGCTATAATCATGGTGGTAAGTCCCCTATTTCATGACGCACCGGATTCAGGCGAAAAAAACGTTTAAGAGTCACTGTAGTGCGGACCGCCCGGAGGACTCGGTGGAGCATGGAGGACTCGGTGGAGTATGGCATGAAGCCTTCATGAGGTATGGCCATGGTTCGGAGCGAAAGGGAATGGGAGGCGGTCGCCGCCTTCTGCGAAACTGTTATAGTAGCGAAGGAGATCGCTATGTGCGAGGGAACAGACATCCTCATGCCCCAACCGCCGTGACGCTAATTCCAACTACTAGCCACTGTAGCCACGTCCTTGCGAATGATAACAAATGGGTAGTTCTCCGTCTGGTAACCGTGCGGTAACAAGTCAAGAGTAGTGTTTCCACGGGGCCTGTAATACGCGCGTTAGTAAACCGGAGGCCACCAGATTCGATCCCCTGCTTGTGCCACGGGGAAGTTTTGAAAAGGGTGCCCATGGTTCTAGGTCACTTACGATAACTGAAAGGCACAGGTTTTAGTTAGATTAACATCTCTTTGTTGACATTTGAGGAAGACTACGCGTTGTTTATGACTTGGGCTCAGTCTGGTAGATCACCGCGACCGGTCGGTCGGAAAGTGTGCTAGCCATTGCTCGCTGTCCCCAAGCCCGCGTCTACTAACTGCCATGGTTTTCTTTTTTCGTCGTGGAAATCCTCATGGATGTCCTCTACCCTGGGGTAGGTGGAGGGGTCTGTCAGACTCTTACAAGGGCGGATCCAGCTTTGGCGCCAGGAGGGGGTCACATACTCGTGGTCACTTATAATTTAATTTTGATAGCAATAGATGAAAGTAAAAAGTAGGTATTTTATTAATGTACATACATACGTAATAGTCCAGTGCAAACAACATTTAAAATTATAAACAGTGGAACAAAATAATAGTAGAATGAAACCCATTGGAAAAGGAAGCGAATATAACAAAAATTTAAGGAAAAATAAATTACGATCGATCTGGACGTCTACTCTCTTTCTTCGAAATTTCGTTGTCATGAAATTTCGGAAATTAAGGCTCGTCGCAAACGGACCACCGACTACAGCAAACGATGACTATCGCGCGCTACTGCCACATTTGTAACAGTAGGTATAAGGAACGAGCGACAGGCACTGGCGTTTGGAAGCCACCACATTGTAAAACCCATTCTCTGCTGCGAAGTCTTACGATAAACTTTGTTACGGACGTTTGCTAGCGAATGGTGGTTTGGCATGGTGACGCGAGCGATATGTAAAACTATCTAATCGTTAACAGTTCGTTTGGTGTAGCAGCGTGACGGTGGCGAGTATTGGTTTGTGTGCCGTAGCGACCACCACTTTTGGTCGCTAAGTTACGGACGCTGGTGTAGCGAGTGGCGGACACCGGCGACACGTGTGGCGCGTCGTATACAAAATACTTATGAAAAAGTGTACCTATTAAGTCGCTATCGATAGCCACTAGTGACTTTGGTTGGTTGCCACCCTTGCGCCGAGTCTAATTAAACTGACACGTGGTAGGAAACAATTGAAATTTCGATCGAAACTTCGTTTTTCGGAGAAAGAGAGTAGGGCCCCTGAAGTCGGGAAGTGGATGGGTGTGTAGTTTTAGGGGTAAAAAATGGTTTATCTCGATTTCTGGCAAAACTACTGATTCTATGAAAAAAAGTCTAGTAGCAAACTTGTAGGTCATAAAAAGATCTACCATTTTTGTATTTACACTTTTTTCATATAACCTCAAAATCTATGTGAAAAGTAAAAAAAAAACGAGTTTTTTATTTTAATTTTTATCTTCTTTAAAAATTACTTTTTTTCCCACAAAATTTGGTGAAAAGTTACCTTTTCATGTCCCAAACTTACTGTATTTTTTTTTTATTTAAAATATTCATATTTGCTCTTTATTTTGACTTAACATCGAAAAATTAGCCTGTTTTTCATTTTTTTTTTAAATTTGTTGGCATTTATTCACCAAAATCTTTACTTTTTGGTGGTGTAAAAAAAATACATGACTTCAGTAAATTTTCTCAGAAAATGCAAAAAAGTTAAAAAAAAAACTCGAATCCGTTGAAAATGTACAATTTTGAGCTATTTATTAAAATTTACACTTTAATTTCTTGAAAATCAGAAGATTCCATGTTACATTGATAAACAAAAAAAAAAAAATCAAAATATACTACTATAATTTCAACCGAATCTAAAATATGATATTTTCATATCACAGTGTTTATTGCCAAAGTTCTTGCACAGAAAATGATAGAATTTTGGTGAGAATTAGAATGCAAATAATATAATATCTACATATAATGTGCTTTTAGCAAAGCATACGCTTACATAATGCTCCAATGTGGAAGAACAAACCTACGAGGAAGTTTATGATTCAGATGATAAAATTGTAAGTTTATCGGATCTAACCATGAAGAAATGCCATCAAAGAGACAAAAACTAATGGATAAGTGTGTATGTAAGCTAAGGTATTATGAGGCTTGTGATTAACAAGATTATAACATATAATAATTATATAAAACATATTATAATTAATATAAATAACTTTGACCTAAGCGAGGCTAAAACTTAATAAGACAGCGTTTTTACTGCAAAAAAGGAAATGTGGCTGCACACACATGTGTAATTCAGCCACATTTCCTACATGAATCCCCTTTAAATCTCATAATTATTTTTTAGAACATTAGCTAGAACCTTTTTGGCATGGTTTTTTTGAAATATTTAAGTTTTTTGAATTTGCGATTTTTTTTTTTTGTCAATGTAATATGGAATCTAACGTTTTTCTAGAAATTAAGGCGTAATTTTTAATAAATACCTCAGTAGATAATGATTATACAAAAGAAATTTCTGATTCGAGTTTTTTTACTTTTTTTTGCATTTTCTGAGACAATTTACTGTAGTCATATATTTTTATTTTACACCATCAAAAAGTAAAGATTTTGGTGAATAAGACGAAAATAAACTTTAAAAAAAATTACATATTTTGACGTGAGATTTTTCGATTGAAAAACAGGCTGACTTTTCGATGTTAAGTCAAAATGTACTAGGTTATTCAGAAATGTGAATATTTTAAATAAAAAAAAATACAGTAAGTTTGGGACATGAAAAGGTAACTTTTCACCAAATTTTCTGAATAACAAGTAATTTAAATTTAAATAATATAAAAATTAAAACAAAAAGCTCGGTTTTTTGGACTTTTCACATAGATTTTGAGGTTATATGAAAAAAGTGCTAATACAAAAGTGGTAGATCTTTTTATGATCTACAAGTTTGCCATTAGACTTTTTTCCATAGAACCAGCAGTTTTGCCGGAAATCGAGATAAACCATTTTTTACCGTCAAAACCGCACACCCATCTACTTCCCGACCTCAGATCGACCGTAATTTATTTTTCCTTAAATTTTTGTTATATTTTCTTCCTTTTCCAATGGGTTTCATCCTACTACTATTTATTCTTTATTGTACACTTGAAAAACTTAACACATAATAACTTGTATATTTATACGTACATATTGCCATCTTCTCTTGAAGACATCCAGAGAAGCACTATCACGCACGGAATGAGGCAGCCTATTTATATTCCATAAGTGTGGTGAATAATTTGTCATAACCCCCGATCTAGCTATTTAGCCGCTCCGTGCAAAGATAGCTTTCGCCACCCTTTACCACCTGTTCCACACTGTCTGTTGGGCCAGCGCGGTCGAGGTCTGGGTAGAGCCGTCAAACCAGATGTACCGGTGGTTCGAGAACGTCACCCTCCCTTCCATGACGCATCAGTCGACAACACGCGATTTCTAAGTGGGGCTGGCGAACGTTATACCACCACGGACTTGCCCTGCATCCACACACACGTGGCGATAGAACCCCAGTTTCGGACGACCAGGCCTGTCTCCAGAACCCAGTCCTTCAACATCGGCCCCGCTAGTTCCTGAGCTGGAAGCCCCAGGTCAAGTCCGTGGCATTGAGTTTCCCGCAAACGACAACGGGGAGTGAATTAAATCCCACGACGAAGGCATTCCACTCTCTAAGGGAGTCGTGGAGATCAGCGAGAGATCTATTCAGGGACGCCTACCACTGCTAAGTCTCCGAACCGTGCTGCCACGAAACCCCGTTCCCTCGTGACGGCCTCGACAGACGAGGTACCGGCGGCGGCCGTCGAAATTACTGTCACCGAGCCACTGAAGAGCTGCACCTAGTCAGCTATCAACAGATCCTGAGCGGTTGATTTGGCCGGGGTGGGTCTTCGGACTTTACCCTTGGCCTTGGCGGAGGGATCGCAGGACCTGCTCCCAGTATGGTGGTGAGCCTGTTTGCCCGCTGCCGCACATGCGTAGCAGTGCATCGTAGCACAGCATTCTGCAGCCTTGTGACCAGGCTTACAACACTGATAGCAGTGGTCACTGCGATCCATTTTACACACTGCGACGCAATAGGGCCCTCGTAGCAGCGGTAGCACCGCAGCGGTCTGGGCTTCAGCAGTTTCCCATGCGTGGAGACCCAGCTCAAAGAAGCCGTCGACCCTCCCCAGCGATGGTCTTGGACGGCTCGCGTGCCCGTGTTTAAGCTATAACGTGGCTCAGAACTCTGCTTAGCTTAAGGTAGGATGTTGTTACGTAAAATCTGTATTGTGCCAAATATATATAAATAGAATCATTATATTCAATTAGTGGTCCATCTAAGTCCTGGTCCTGAAACCAGCTCAGGGGGGGGTCATGACCCCCATGACCCCCCCCCCTGGATCCGCCGTTGGACTCTTACTGACTAAAACCACCCCGGTGTTCCCTCGTACACTTTTGTCGGAGGCTACGGGTGCCGCTGCTCCCGAGCCATGGTTATAGCTAGCCCAACATAGCTGGGTAAACTTAAATTATAAATTCAGAATATGACCTTTGTTTCCCTGCAGGTATTTCTCCCGATGCCAGCACGCGGCAGGGCTGGAGGCAGCTCAACAGGCCCAGGCTGGTAACATCTCCGCGTCATCGTCTCCATCCCTTTCGCCATCGCCGCCCAACGACACCCCACGTGCGCAGTCGCCGCCCGCTAACTTGAACAACTTGCCGCAATCGTATGTTGAACTGTTTTGTTTTATTCAGTCTAGTATTTAGTTATTTTATTTTATATTTCAAGTTTATTTATAATTTAGGTGTCTTCAAGGCTACAGTGAATAGGCTCTTAATAAGCTAGTGCGCCTTACATATTGAATGCACCCACTATACTTCTGTATCGTTTAAAAAACTTTGCCCTACACTAGGTGTGTAAAGTTAATTTAAAAGAAAGGAAGTAAAAAAGAATTATAATATTACAGAAGAGATAACTCAAGAAGGAATAGCACCATCTTAATTTTTTACAATACGGCCAAGTCTTCATTAGCTTCCTAAAAATATGTATATTTTATGCACGTTTATTTAAGAAAACATATCTAATACATTTAACGTGTAATATGTATAACTAATTATTTTCATATAAAGCGAATTTAATTAAGTAACTCTTCAAGGAAAATAATTCAAGGTTTCAACAACGAATAATACATACCGTTCTTGAGTTTCTAACTACTGCCAATGACAACAAACTATGAAGTAGGTATTTTAGAAGGTGATCTGTTTGAAGGGCATCCATTCATCTGATGACGTCGCAAACGTACTTAGTTACAAAGAACAATTACACTGAAACCTCGGTCATAAGGCGCTTCCGTTTTATAGGAATATATTGGTTTATTCGGAAGCGACCTACATGGGCACTTAGTCATTTCGCACTCGAATAACAAGTTAGAGGTTTTCGATCTCACATACGTATTAGTCTTTAGTAAGACACATACGGACGCTGCCGTCCGCTCTAAAATACTGAATAATTTTGAGTGAATTTCACTAATAAAACTTGTGCAGTTGTTCCGCTGTTTTTTTGCAATTTTATTGTGCCTACCCGTGAAGCCAGGATTACAGTGAATGAATAAATGGCTATAGAGTTTAACTTACCGCAAGTCTTTCCTTTCCCGGTGTTACTCATACAAATTTGGACTACAGACAATTTTTTTACCGTTATATCTAACTGTTTGGAGTTTCTGAAGTGACCTTATTAAGCATTGCTGGAGGAAACTGTGAAGTTTTATTTATTAAGTAAATCAAATACGTTTTTATTTTCAATGATCCGAATCAGGTGAGCAACCTTATCGTAGTATATCTTTCGATATCATTGTACATGTTGAATGAATTGCTATGTGCAAGAAAAAGGGTAATTACAGCTGAGAGTAAAGTACCAAAATTGTTGCAAGTAAATAAATATTTTTATATATTTAATTACTTGCAACAACGATGTGTCAATAGAAAAATCATTGACGGTAATCAAATTTCTACTAATAAATTATTATTATTATTGATAACACTGGGTATTCACCCAAAAGGACGTCACTGATATCAAACGAATTGTAGTGCTATCGAATGCTCATAATCGCCTGTCCACCTGCGATTTCCTCATAAACATTTTAGTTAGCTTAAAACCACAGCTGAGATTGGCTGTTCTACAAGATTGCATTGTGGTCACGGTCAAAGACCCCTCTGCTTCGGAGAGCATTCGTCAATCAACGTTTAAAAAAAACTGTGTTTTGTGTAAAATTTAGGTGGCTTATAATAATGATATCAACGGATAACTTATATTTTCCCAAGTAAGTAGGCTGAAAACCAAATCTAATTAACTTTTCGATTACCGTAATTACAGACACAATTAAAAGATAATAGGTGTGCGGACACCGGTGTCCTCTTGGGGCTTAATGAACTAAAAACCGGCCATGTGCAAGTCAGACTCACACACGAAGGGCTCCATACTGTCTGTAGAAAAAAAACTTGTTGTGTTGTACCGTTTGTTGTATGGGAGCCCCCCAGTAAATATTTATTTTAATTTGAGTTTAATATTGGTTGTTATAACGGCAACAGAAGAACATAATTGCTGAACATTTCAACCTTCTAAATATTGCAGTTCTTGAGATGTAGCCTGGTGACAGACAAATAGACAGACTGACGGACGGTCAGCGAAGTCTTAATAATAGGGTCCCGTGTTTGTCCTTTGGGTACGAATTCCTAGAGTCATGATGGAGTGATCTTAAGATGTGACAGTAGCGTATCCAATTGTATTTAAACTTCAGTCGTTGCGACCAAGGCTCTTAAATGTGGAAGATACGGTTTATGTCCAGCTATCCGGTAACCGTACGGGCCAAGCCTGATTCGTATTCGGCGCGTAGTGCAAAACCATAGGGGTCCAACTGGGGACCTAGGTCGACTTTTGAACGGGAAACCCCAAACCCAAAGACCAAGTAAAAGAAAATAAAAATCATTATTAGATTATTAAACTGTTATGCCCCAAGCAAACGCAGGCGTTTGCACCCCTATTGTTCTATTATGTGAAAAATGTTTTCTTTATGTCTCTAATTACTATATTCAAAAGGTTAATCTATACAATAGGAAGGATATATAATAGGAAAAATATCGTTTTAATGCAATTTAATCAGGGTTAAATATTCTTTTAAGATACTTGTATATTCTTTTGTTCTTGTGAAACTAATCTTAAATACCTATGTAGTGTAGATTCGTTCCAAGATATTTGACATTTGGATCACGATAAACTATCTGAATCCAAATGCTCAATCGATGTTATCAGTTTAGTGCAAACTAAACTGTATATTGAAGTGATTTCTTCAACCGTATCGCTCACTGACTTTGCCAGGGAATCCCACAAACACGTTGACTCGTGGAATTCCCTGACGAACCTCTGTGATGTCATGATTTACTTTCAAATCGAGGCAAGGTATTTTTAAAAGGTTTTCAATTTTACTCATCTCTGAGTTCTTATAAGCAAAAACATCTTTGATTTGACAGTACCGCGTGTCCCCTGCCAATCGATCCTATTCTTATTTGGAACGCATAGTTGGTACTTTTAGGCAAGTAGCACGGTTGTAATATATTTGCCTTTGCTGTCTGCCCTACACAACTTGTTCCATCTTCAAAGATTTTTACGAGATCAATGATTGACTTATTTTACAACTTGCTAGGATTATTGGTACTAGTCTACCTACAGAAGACTAAGAAGCACATGAGTTTTTAAAGTTATAAATGATACATGATTTTTATTTTGCAAGTAGGTTTAAAAAAACACTTTTACAAGTTTTTTTTTTTTCGATGCTATATGAGTCCGGGGTTTCCTAGCTGAAGAAACACCGAAACAAACCCAGGGGTCAAAGTCTTTTAAAGTCCATACAGAAAATATGTATAATTGGTCAAATCACATAAGAACCATGCAGATTTGTCTGAGATGGTCTTTTGAAGAAAGATCCATACAAATTTGAGTAGACTTGTCCAGTCAGTGTAAGCATTTGTCAGTATTCGCAAAGCTCAACTTAGGAATACTAAGGAGCTCAACGACCCGACGAACAATACTAAAAAAGGACATTTGAGTAGGCGGTTAAATACTCAAATTGCCAGACATAACATACGCTAAATTTACTGAAAAGAAAAGAGACAACAATACAAATAGCTTAATCTACATAGTCCTCACATTATTATGTATGTATTGTCTTCAGGTCAGGTGCGGCTCACAACGAACAGGTACTATCTCAGGGTGGTACTTGGCGCCACCTCGGCGTGGTGGGCGGAGGCGCAAGGCACCCGCAGTACGCATCGTTAGCGGCCCGACTCGCCAGCTTCGAGCGTTGGCCTGCGGATCGGCACCAGGCGCCCAGGGCGTTGTCGGAGGCGGGTTTCTTTCATACTGGAACTGATGATCAGGTATTAAACTAAGTTTTGTTTTGCTCGCCATGTTGTAGATAGGTAAAAGCTTCTATACTATTCCATGTCTTTGTCAATCAATCTGCCAGAAAAGAATTGAATATATTCGACAACATAATAATATATTCGACAACTATATAAAGCTAAGCAGAGCTTTAGTTATGAGTACTAAACAACTGATAAACATACTTATATATTTCTAAATACATACATATGATAGATAAATTACACCCAGACACAGAATAAATTGTCGTGCTCATCAAACAAACATTTGTCCTGGGTGGGAATCGAACCCACGCCCTCCGGCATAGCAGTCAGGGTCACTAATGTCAGTTTGTGAAAGGTCGGTAGGTCAGTCAAAATTTAAATCGCTATGCCACCGTTTTTACCTCTGCTATGGTGACGACTTGAAGTCGGGCGCGTCTTCAAGTACTCAAACCTATGGGTCCTGAACCTGAGAATCTTGAACCAGCTGGTCTCATGCATCCTGTAAAAGTGACACGTCTATTCTTTCTTCAGCTTCGTAGATTTTTTCTCTAAGTCAATTACAGGTATATGTATATTATACAGCAGCTCCAATATCACATCCACATTTCTGATGACGTGACAAATTTTATGACGTAATGTCTCTTGAAATTCACAGTTAGCTTCAAATGTTCAATCTACTAATGAGCCCAAAAATGCATCATTGTTAAATTGAACCTCCCATATACGTATTATTTGATTTAGTGCGGAAGTATCATGTTAGCACTATGCCTTTATGGAAGATAGCTAATCAGTGCTATGGTCAAACTGTAAATATCCAACCAATGTTATGTTCCGAAGTAGGTACAGTATAGATTGACAATCAAAACATAAACATTTATGTTTTACGATAGGTACTAATTTCGAACACCAATCTCTCAATTCTTAATGGATAAGATAACAATAAAAACTCATTACGTCAAACCTTGAATGACTAAAATCACTGCAACAGAAAATAGTATCGATAATAGTGTTTTTATAAGCTTTTATCTTAGTTTCACCTGTCCCGATGTTTGTCTGTAATCATATTTTGTAAATTATATTTGATCCACTTTCCCGTTACCAATTAAACTAAAATTTTGCATGCTTGTGCAAATCATATGGCATTGACAAATTATTATGTCGTGGATTTGATATGATGATGGAACCAGAATTTTAGCCTTGTGCTAAATTTCACGCTCCTAGTCCCAGTACTTTAGGCTGTGCGTTGATGCAGTTTCTCCTTTTATATATAGATAACTCGCTATAAAAGCTTACTATAAAAATATTGTTTCATTAAAACTTGTTTTATTAACAATTCCAGGTCCGTTGTTTCTACTGTGACGGCGGTCTCGGTAAATGGGAGGCTGGTGACACGCCGTGGTCGGAGCACGCTCACTGGTTCCCCCACTGCGGCTACGTGCTGCTGGTCAAAGGGCAGGAGTTCGTGGATACCTGCCGCAATAGGACCTCCGTACAACGAACTGTTAGCGTGAGTACTTACTGTTTTTACTTTCATCATTACCGTCATACTTGTAGGGACCATGTTAAGCCATTGGTCCCGGATATAGTTTTTAGATTTTTGACAGACATTGCAATCAGTCGGAGCCTAGAAAATCTGACACCAAGTTAGGAGCGGGCTTGCGGATGGCGAGCAATGGGTAGCTCGCCGTCCGCCCCAGTCCTCAAGGGATTGCCAGCAAACCGTAGGAACCCTGTAAAAGGGTCGAAGCCAACTGGGGCCAAGGGTTTGTGTCTGAAAGGCCCTTGTATAGATGGCGATGGAACTGGGTAGGTGGTTTAGTCAGTAACACTGTCACTGTTCCCCTGTTGTGTGTGTGGTGTCACTGTTTCCCGCTCCGCCCAAGGGCGGGATTCGTCGTTGGATGATTTTTTACCTATAATAAAAAAAACAACACTATGTTAGGAACTTTTCAAATCCGGTGGAAGGGGAATAATTGTGTCAAACTACAATGTGACGTCGTCACCATTATAATATTACGTAAAAAAAACCGCATCAAAATCTGTTGCGTAGTTTTAAAGATCTAAGCATACATAGGGACAGAGCGACTTTGTTTTATACTATGTAATGATTTTGATTTGTTTTTTTTTTATAAAAAAGATTTAATTTTAGTGTTATTTGTGGTTTGCTACAAAATAATGTACAAGAGAAACAGACGTATCTAATTGTTGCGAACAATCTCAGTTGAGATTAGCCAAGCACGCATGTCATACACATTAGTCCACAATCGTGCGTAAGCGCGCTATGACAGTGGGCTGCACCTCGTAGGCCTTTGCTTCTTTCTTTCTTGTTTTTTTCTATGTCCTCTTTCTTTCTTTTTTTCTCTTTTTTTTAGTTCAATGGGAGGGCGAGCCTTAGTGTTACATAAATCGACCTTTGTGCGCATAAACTAACTCGTTAGAGTCATTTGGAACCTGTAAAAACGATCTATCTATACCAGGCTATCTACTATCCAAAGTCATTTTTAACAAAAATTAACATTTACTCTTTCACTTTTTTCAGTTAACTGAAAGTGCTCGTAATGCAAGACGACGAAACGGCGAGAACTTTCCTGTCATAGATAGCCAGGTAAGTACAGTTTATTTAGGTACTCTTTAATTTTACATATATCGATGGTAAATCGAAAAACAAATTTTAGTTACTACCGACAACTACGAGCAACACTCGTAGTTGTCGATTATATCCCTCCATATTTTATTTACTCGGTCTGTTATGTTTTCATACCTAACTGGCTGAACCAATTTTGATGATTAAAGAAATTTTGGAGGACTGGATCTTGATCTTGGAGATTGGATCTTGGAGGTCGACACAAGTAACTTTTTATCTCGGGAGTATGTTTTCTTGGTATGATTTCCGAATTTCATGTATGCGAAGTTGCTAACATACTAATTGAACATAAAATGTCTGAATGAATTTTTAAATGGGCAATGGTGAATATATGACAGAGATGGTGAACTAATGACACGCGTTACTATTGTAGTATGTGGCAAAAAACATTTGGGCACGCCCATGTAAGATTTTTAGCATCTAGATTCTAGTTATTGGCAACAGCAAATTTTTTTTTTTCTAAGATAATATTTTTTGGCGGCACGTCAAGGCCACTTAATAATAACCCTAGTCTACAATTTTTTTAAGTGCAACATATATATATATTTATATATGACCAAAGACAAAACGCTTACGTGTTTCGTTATATTTAAAGAATCCAGCCTTAGTTCTAATTTGATGGTAGATAAAAGGGAATGCCCATACCCCATACCATATTGTGACAAAAAATATTAATACCGAAAATAACATTTTATTTATGTGTATAATGTACTGATTTCTTAACAAAAAACCGCATTAAATATATAAATGTTAATAAATTGTTAACGATTCCCACTTCCGCAATAAAATAAAATTATCATTTCCGAAAGCATTTACTCATTTATTTGGTTTGACACAAGTTAGTAAGGAGCCACATACAGGGCAATCTCTTTACATCACATTTAGATTTTCAGTTGCATCTTAGTAAAATTTATCGAAATATTAGAAGAAATATCACAAATGACACTGATAATTGTATAAGCTACAAAAGAAACATAAAATACAGTCTTTACACAGTACCTACATTTATTGAAGTTAAAAGGGTTGACCAGGCTGTAAAGTCCCAAACAAGATGACCTTGACAGTTTAAATCCGTGTGGACAAAGGTTATAAACTATGACCTTCAACGTACTTGGGTGTGACGCGCTTTTTCCCAACCGCGGTGATTGAATTTCGAACTGTTGACGCATGGGTTACTTCATGCACCATCTCAAGCTCGAACCATGGTGATCTTGGTTGGAATGCTAGATTGCCCCGTGTGGTCTATATTTGAGTGTGTCAGTGGACGGCATGATTACTAATGTCATCGTGGGTAGCGGTGGAAACACCGTCAGCTGATGCAGTAAAGATACTGATTATTCATATGTGTAAAACAAAATCATACTTGTAACCACATTTATGACGTCACAACAACACTAATAAAAACTACGAAGACATGCATCAGGCAATCAAAGTTCTTTGCGCTATTTGAACATAATATAGAAAAATGTTCCTATTATTGACTATCATAGCGAAGCTTACCGAGAAGGATGACCCGAGACATTTGCTGGCAAATACACCAGAAATATTAGAATGCTTAACATCCTTGTTCAATTTTTTTTTTGTTAGCCTTTTCTGTCCCACTCCTGGGCAAAGGCCTCTCTCCATTTTTTTTTTAAATATTTATAAAAAAAAATTTTGTTCTTCAAATCGCGCGGAGAACTTCGATTGCACGATGCAAGTTAGTGTTCGTAGTTTTTTGTTTCGTTGTGACGACATAGATGTCGCTACAAGTATGATTTTGTTTTACACATGAATTTAATCAGTACCTTTACTACATACAGATGGTGTTTCCACCGCTACCCACGCAACTGACGATTTTTTTTACCATTATTATGATGTAAAATATTTATGGAATGACTTGATTTTTTATTTTTATTCACCACTTCAATAGCCTTTCAGTCTTACACCCACCGCGGGTTCGTCATATTAAAAAATACTCTTGGTTCACTTAGCAGTCATTTGAGATCTTCTGAAAAAGATCGCAACCGATCGGCATAAAAACACTACCTAAAATGCAACAGTACCTCCCGGACTAAAAAAAAAAAAAAAACCTCCCGGACTAAGTGTAAAGCAGGCAGCGCCTCGTCGACAAAGCTAGATCCACACATCGTACTTTTTATGTCAAATTTGATATGAGATGCAAATGTTTCTCTTTTCCGGTCCAGCTTCCTTGCTGGCTGACCGCCATGGGATCTGGAGGTAATAATAATCCTTGCACGCATAATTTGTGTGGAGACGTAACGCCGGGACGAAACTCCGCTCATGACGGACTGAATTCCGCCGGGATCTTTCTTTTTATTTCGACACAATGCTGGGCATGCTATAATCATGGCCGTAAATTCACTCTTTGAGAAATGGCTGGAAAAACGTCATGGTGTCCTTAACTTCCTTAGGGCGTAGGTCCACAATAGACAATGGACACAGTAAGTTCGGGAGGTCCCTGATTCGTGAGGAAGAAACGAATACGTGTTTCCATTGTACTGACCACCTAGAGAACACGACGGAGGTACTGACCCCGATTGGACGGAATGAATATTGCATTGTCCTTGTGGGCGCGTCATGCCAGGCCATGTATGGCTGGCAGTCGCCTCCTTTCGCAAATCATTTATATTAGTAGAAAAAGTAAACCGAATCATCCATTTGGAACTATTAGTTGATTTAAGAAACTGCAACTAATTATTTTGATGATAGTTTCGTTTTACAAGAGGTCTTCAAACCAGTTGAGACGACGTTTTCTGCAACTAAGTAGTTGCACTCGACGATAATTTTTGTCTTCACACCAGTCGAGACGTAGTCTTCTCGGAAGGGTTCAACTTATTTACCGCGAATAATTTGCGGTAAATAGGTGAACCCGTTCCTAATTAACAGGAATTCTGAATTCATGTTTGTTTATTAACTTACATTTTATTGTGCACCAAGACTACAACATAAACACAATTTTAAAATAGGTAAATAAATAAATAATATATACATGAAAGTAAAACCTTATAAATATAATATAATAATAAAAACATGTAATCGGCGGTCTTACCGCACTAGGCGATTTCTTCCGGGGTATAGATAGAAATTGCTAGGATACAAAATTGGGTAGTACGTGGTGCAAACATAAAATAACTAAAAAAAATATTCTAATTACGAGTATGTAGTTTTGTATAATACAAAAATTACAATTTGTGCTGTTATTTCCAGGTAGAAGAATGTATGGAAAGTACGATGGTGGGCGCCGCGCTGGGGGCGGGGCTCGACGCGGCGCGCGTGCGGCGCGCCGTCATCAACAGGCTGCGAGCTGTTGGTACGTGCACTTTACTTATTTTTATATCTTATCAAAAAGGTGTGATAAAGGGAGTGACGCCCCACACTGGGAAAGCGGTTGCTGGTACCCCGGTTATTGACACCAATAGCAACAGCGTATGTTCCCTACGACGGCTTAGAGTGAAAATCTTGGTTATGCAATTTTTGCTAATTTTGTTTTATTATATTTCTTAAGAAAAGAGTGAGAAATTTTTTTTTACGATACTTGTAGCTACATCTACGACGTTACACACGAAACAATAATAAAAAAAGCAAAGAATATATTAAAAAATATAGTGTGCCTCATGCCTGCACCAAAAAGGTCCAATTCAGCATGAATGCCAGACTCAGTGCTCAGGCAAAGTTGACAGCCGCTGGTTTTCAACTGAACCTGTGGCTATGATAAAATTAACGTTATGGAGTGCCATATAATATGTATCGGCGGTGTGTATTTAATAGAATATAATATATATCATCGTCAAGATGACCCGGCTGTGGGGGTAGTATTGTGTGATAGTAATTGGGTTTGAAGGTCAGATAGCCCATTTTAAAAAAAAGATAATCAGCTGCCTCCGGTTACAATAAAAACCCACCTCGAATAAACTTGGCAAAAGGAAACGCAAATTTATTTGTTGAACAGTTACTGAATGAGTAACCTTATGTGGCATTTGATAGACAATGTATTTAACTGGAACGAGACCTTTCACAAGCAATTTTAATGTTACCTTATCTTAAGCAATCTTGTGTTTATCTGATCGGGAAAAGATCACGTTTTATAACGTTTCAATAAGGAAATGTCATTATTAAGATAGGTAGGTAAATGTATATACTCAAATAAAAAATAAAAAACTGGGCAAGTGCGAATCAACTGATGTTAATAATTCAATTCCGTTTCTTTTTTATTCCAAATTAAAAATCACGAAGAAAAACCCGCTGCTCCAAACATTTTGTCGAGTTACAAATGTATGGAGCAGCGGGTTTTTCTTCGTAATTTTTAGGTTGGTCTCGTAGTAAAAGTAGTTCACGTTGGTGTCTACAATGATCCTTTTTAAGGAAAGCTCGACAATACGACAGACATATCAACTTTGTATATAAAAGCGAAATACCACTCACAATTGTAATTAAACCTGCTGATTATGTTGGTATGTATATATTATGTTAACATGATTGTATCAAGTTGTTGTTAAATAACGTTAAAAAAATCCTTCAAACTTAAAATTTGGTTTGTAGTTTCCTTATAGGGTGTAGACGTCTGCTAAGAACGGATTTTACGCGGGCGAAGCTTCTGGCAGAAGCTGGTCCCCTGTATACATTTTATACAGTGTAATGACCTAATGAATTAACAATGTAATTATGTTAAGATTATTATCCTCAAAGATTACTTAAAAAAATCCCCACAAAAATGATAATGGTTATCTACTTATAGCAACCTTGTGTGATTATTTGGTATTTAGATTAGTTCAATGTTTATACTAATTAAACAATAAAATTGCATCGAGCCGCTGTATAAGGGCCCAAAACATAAACAGCGATGTGACATGGCATCGTAAAACCCGCCTCCAATTAAAAAAAAAATAATATTAAGTGATTCTTCCTGTACTGTATGAAGCGAGAGGATACCGACCTGTTTTCTGTCAGTTCCTCAGGACCAGAGGAACTCTTTAGAATAATCTCGCAACCCTATCAGGCTTTGAACCTTTTGCTGACATCTTGTTGAGGTTTTTTTAATGGTAGAAAAATCATCTATCGACAAATTCCGCCTTTGGACTAAGCGTAAAATAGTGTCCGACTTTTACTGTCTAACGATCCACCTAGTTTCTTCTTTGCCTTAGTTCTAGGGCTCTGGAGTTTCGCTTTCGCATCAAGCCATGGCCCTACCGTTCCTTTTTTTCTTAGTTCAAGTACCCTGATGTTTACAACTCTTTAAGGTGGAACATGATATTCCGTCGACCCTGACCTGGTCCTTATCGGACTGTGAGCTATCCATAACTCAAATAGCCTGCACCTGTAGTGGTCGAGATTCGCCCTATCCACAATTCTGACTACTAAGTTACAGGCCCGCACCTAATTTAGGAGTCAGAATACCTAACAATATTTGTACCATAAAAAGCCTATATATGTTCATAGTTTTATGATGAAAATGCTGTTTTTGTGTGAAAATAAATTATTATTATTATTTATTTATTCTTGTACAGTTTAATAATACTTCTCTATCGGTCGCCATCTTAACGTCTGGTTTATTTTTAGGTACACCATTCACATCTTCCGAAGCATTGATCGATGCAGTGTTGGATGACCAGCTAAACGAAGAGCCGTGGTCGATGACGCCGCAGAGTCGACTCGCGAGAGATATACTATCTGAAACATTCAGAGAGTTCGCGCCGAGAGCTGGGTAAATATTATTACAAAATAATTTAAGCTTATAGAATACTTTGTTGTTGTTACTTTGCTCGAGAGAATAGAAAATTGTCGTTTGGGAACTTATTCCTGGGATAAAAAGTATCTACTACTAAAGTAACTACCTGTGTACCTGTTTGGGTGACTAGTTGTTGCCTGCAAACTTTAGCGCTAGTGTACTCGTACGAAAATAAAGGATTTAAAAAGTAAATGCCATTGCATTGCATCAGCCTTACAAAGATCTCACTGCTGAGACACAGGCCTCATCTCTAGGAGAAAGAATGGGCCGTAATCCACCACGCGGGCCCAGTGCGGATTGGTGGATGTTACATGTCTTCGAAATCTTGGTTCTAGGACATGCCGGTTGCCTCACGATATTTTTCTTCACCGTTTTGAGAGCAGTGGTGATGTACAAAGTAATATGCCTAGTTGGGTTTAAATCCGCGACCTTTAACTCGTAAGTCGGAGCCTTTACCACTCAGCCATCACTGCTCTCTAAATCCAAAAATTTTAAACAAAAAAAAAATAAAGGTTTAAAGTCCTTTATTTACGACTAACTTCAGCAAAGTTCGCAGAGCCTTACTTCAGGCTCGCCAAGTCCGAATGGCCGTACCTTAGTCGATTCAATAGAATATTTCTAATTTACCATTTCAGAATCCCTCCACAACATGTTGCCTTACTTACCCGTCCTTACGGCAGCGATCAAAGCAGTCCCGCGCGGTCTATGACTCCAGACGATGACGAGGATGACGACGACGGTGACGAAAGTGACGAGCCTTATACCAACGAGCGAGCCAACAGACCAGCTCCCAGAACAGAGACTGACAATAGTAACGCGGCATCTAAAGTAGAAGAAGCCAAAAGTGATAATGATAACACGCAGGAGTCGCCTGCGCCAGAAGGAAAGAAGTTGTCTTTGGAAGAAGAGAATAGACAATTGAAAGAGGCCAGATTATGTAAAGTGTGTATGGATTGTGAGGTCAGTAAATTTTGATTTAAATATACTTTTTTTTTGTACGACAATGTCGTCCTCCAGTCTCAAGCTAAGCAGAGTTTGTGTTATGGGTACTAGACAACTGATAAACATACTTATATATTTCTAAATACATACATATCATTACATTGTATAAAACAAAGTTGCTCTGTCCCTATGTATGCTTAAATCTTTAGAACTACGCAGCAGGTTTTGATGCGGTTTTTTTTAATAGATGGAAGGTTTATATGTATAATATAATATATTTAATATAACCATTGCACCCGTGCGAAGCTGGGGCGGGTCGCTAGTTATAGATAAATTACACCCAGACATACCTAGAACATATGATTGAGCTCATCACACAAACATTTGTCTTGGATGAGATTCGAACCCATGATCTCTGGCATACCAGTCAGTGCCACAAATCATTAGACCAACAGGCAAAGTCAATACATATACAAAGTAATTGTCCCCCGGACGCCCCCATCTCTGGTTACTGTCCCACTCCCATTGGTTCTAGGATGTTTTTATATTAAAGCCTATAGCCTTCTTTCATAAATGGATGGTCTCATCTTCAGCTTTTTTTTAATGTTCCCACTGCTGGGACACAGGCCTCCTCTGTAGGAGAGGGAATGGGCCATAATCCACCACGCGTTTCCAGTGCGCATTGATGGATGTCACGCCTTCGAATTTTTGGCTGGTCTAACACTAACATATTTTTTTAAATAGTACAAGAGGTTCCTGAAATTAGCGCGTTTGAAATAACACAATTTTTTTGCTTTATAATATTAATATAGATTGTTCTTTTTTTAATGTAGGTGCTTATGCCTAATTATACTCTATTCGCGTTAAGAAAACCTTATTTTACTGTCCAGCTGATTTTAACTACTATTCTGTACTCATAAGGACGGCATTAGCAGCAAAAACGCATTAAAAATCCAACTATTTATTGCAGCCGTCATTTGTCATTCCACCAATGTAATAAAAATCAAAATTGGTTGAACGGACAGTAAAAAATGTTTTCTTAAATATCTAATGTTATTTTGAGCAGAGTACAGTAATATCAAGTAAAAAAAAAAATTATGGTCTAACTCAGGAGTGCAGCGTGAACCCTTAGAGAATTTCAATTTTGCACTACTATACCTACCTAAAACTTAAAAATTAACTAGTTAATTTTAAGTGTTTTTGCATAATAGCTACATTTTATACCAATTATATTAAAATAATTTTCCACGTCACAAAAGTCCCTTATTGGCTTTGGGCAACACTGAAATAATATTATGCAAAAGTCGAAAATACTATAATGTATGATTGACGTTTATGTTCTTGTTATTGAGACCGGAAGGAAACAAATCAATAATATTTAGTAGAAGAAGTAATATGACTCATTCAAGTACGTGAGTCACCTTCGGCTAATGTTGGCACACAGCGAAATATATTTTATATCGATAAAATATCTATCGAGATTGCAGTAAAGCGTCGGGTTTTCTATAAGTTTAATTGTAGTTTTATTTTTAAAGTTCCATACCGCAAAAGAAAAAACGGAACCCTTATAGGATCACATTGTTGTCTGTCTGTCTAGACCCCTTATCTCTGAAACGCGTAGAGGTTTAGAGTTTAAATTTAAACTCGAAATTTATACTTATATCTGCGGTACCCTGAAACAGTCAAACTTCTAAATTAAGGAAATTAAAAAGATAGAACCGTTTAATTGTATCGACCCCTCAAATGAATTAAAAAATTCATTGGGCATTTCCCGTTGTACCTAGAATCCTGAAATTTGACAAGAACAAGACTTTGGTATAGGAAAAAATCAGAAAACTGAATTTGTGGTTTTTTTTTTTTTTTTTTAGGTAGGTAAAAATCATCCAATGACGAGTCCCACCCTTGGGCGGAGCGGGAAACAAGTGTCAGACTCTTACTGACTAAACAACCTACCCCATTCCAACGTTGCCATATACACCAGGGCCAGAGCCTTCCTTTCAGACGCGAACCCATGGCCCCAGTTGGCTTCGACCCTTTTGCAGGGTCCCTACGGTTTGCTGACAACTCCTTGAGGCGCGCGGGAACAGTGCGCGCCGTAAACTGAATTTGTGGTTACGTTAAAACTAGAAAACTTATTTGCGATTCGAATAAATCTTCGAAACTCGATTAGGAATGAAAGTTTGTACGGAACCATCAGCGAGTCTGACTCGCACATGCCCGGTTTTTAAATTGGTTAACATAGGTTTCCTGTAAAAAAACCAAATTATGGGTGATGCGATGGGTGACGGTGATGCATGTGTGCAAAAATAGAACATGTCTGTGTGCATCACCTGTTCTATTTTTTCAATGACTGATATGTGTTAAATAAAAAATATAAGATTTTTTTTTGTTAGTTTTTTTTTTAATAGTATCGATATTATTATTTTTTATAGGATCCAACATTTGCATTTATACATACAAATGTTGGAAACAGTCATATCGTAACTGATTTATGCAACATAATAAAGCTGTAGGCAAAATAGCTTCTTATCAACACTCAGTTGACCTGTGACGACCAACTTTACCCAGAAATATTCATTTCATCATGTTACACAATGGTACAAAGGCAGTATTAAGTCTGTATTAGGCATTCTCCGATTTGTTGCGGAGGGCGAGCAATGGGTAGCTCGCCGTCCGGTCGTCTGGGTAGCAGTCCAGACCGAGCCCAAGTCGTCAACGGCGCGCACTGTTCCCGCGCGCCTCAAGGAGTTGTCAGCAAACTGTAGGGGCCCTAAAGGGTCGAAGCCTCCTAGGTCAAGGGTTGATGCGAAAGCATAACACCAGAGCCTGGGAATAAGGCAAGGAAGGAATGGGATAGGTTTTTTAGTCAGTAAGAATCTGACACTGTCTCCCGCTCCGCCCAAGAGCGGGATTCGTCATTGGATGATTTTTACCTACCATAAAAAAACCAGTCAATAATTTTGTGAATTCTCCCGTTCTACATTTGATGTAGTGTTGTACCCAAATCCAATACATCAAGGGTGTTGACCCTTGCGAAAGTTGGCTGAAAGTTGTTTCAGCCCTTACCTCTTCCTGATGTTAATGAACGCTCTGACGTCGGACATTTACGACGATGCTCCCTGGTCTATGCTGTTTATCATTGCTGGTGGACAAGAGTGGCCTTGAAGTCCAGAACAGATTGAAGGTGTGGTGGCACAGACTGGAGAGTGTTGGCCTGAAATTGGGTAGAACCGAAACACATGCACTTATTCTGCGATTTCTTGTCCGTCTCCTCCCCTCCTTCTCTCCAGTACAGTGCCTTTATTTCTTGTCGGAATGCCCATCTGCTCCTACTATTGGTAAACCGAGACGTAACATATCGGATCGACGCAAGGTGGATAGCCATAGATCACGGGAACACCTTGAGACTCACGGATGCCTTCCAAGTTGTAGGCATGAAAGCTAAAATTTGCAAGTAAAAAAAAAATTAATTAAAAAAAGATTGGATGTAGCAGAGATGAGAATGTTGAAATGAATTTGTGGTGTGACCAGATAAAGTGAGAAATGAGTATATTAGAAGTAGTTTAAAAGTAACGTCTGTGGTTGAACTGCATGTGACTTAAAGAGTTCTGAGTTACATTACTCAGAACTCTTTAAGTCACATGCAGTTCATCGCTCCTCTTCACATGACCATACCAAGATAAACGATTTCTTTTAAATTTTTCAACCACAGACGAATGGATGGAGAGAGAGGAAGGCCAAAGAAAAGTGATATGAAAGAAAAGTTAATCATCGATAGTTTAGATTAGACGGATGGCATGTTCATAGCAACCATGGCATGGTCATCGCAACCAGTTAGTTACGCTATGAGAGGCCCTTGGAACTCTGTCTACCATGCCATGACTGGTCACGTCGCGAAGTTTCACCCCGGCTATGCAACAGCAGCGCTGGTTTACATGTGTCTTGTACACATGTAAACCTGGGGTGGTGGTGGCTGGTCCTGGGGTGGTAGACAAATAATATGGTAAAAGAAAACAACCTTAATTTTGTTTGTGTTTGTACACAGGTGAGCGTAGTGTTCCTGCCGTGTGGTCATCTCGTGTCGTGTGCGCGCTGCGGCGCCGCGCTGGGCGCGTGCCCGCTGTGCCGCGCCAGCGTGCGCGCGCTCGTGCGCGCCTACCTCGCCTGACCAGCTGGCGGGGAGCCCATACACGCAGCTCAGACACAGGTGAGCGTAGTGTTCCTGCCGTGCGGACACCTCGTGTGTGCGTGCCCGCTGTGCCGCGCCAGCGTGCGCGCGCTCGTGCGCGCCTACCTCGCCTGACCAGCTGGCGGGGAGCCCATACACGCAGCTCAGACACAGGTGAGCGTAGTGTTCCTGCCGTGCGGACACCTCGTGTGTGCGTGCCCGCTGTGCCGCGCCAGCGTGCGCGCGCTCGTGCGCGCCTACCTCGCCTGACCAGCTGGCGGGGAGCCCATACACGCAGCTCAGACACAGGTGAGCGTAGTGTTCCTGCCGTGCGGACACCTCGTGTGTGCGTGCCCGCTGTGCCGCGCCAGCGTGCGCGCGCTCGTGCGCGCCTACCTCGCCTGACCAGCTGGCGGGGAGCCCATACACGCAGCTCAGACACAGGTGAGCGTAGTGTTCCTGCCGTGCGGACACATCGTGTGTGCGCGCTGGGCGCAAATATAGCTCTCAACAAAAATATAGCTATGACACAAATTTAAGTTACACGGGCACATCAATTCCACAGGGTTGCAAACCCTATAAAATAATATTTAAAGCAATACAAAATTATACTTTTTAGTGTGAACTAAAAAAAAGCGATCTGTAAAATATAATTGAATGTAAGAAAAATCTAGATAATTTACTGTCGTATAGCCTCTATAAGTCGAAATCCTGTTCAATATGTTAATTATTTTTAGCCTATCATCGTCAGCCTTTTAATGTTCCCACTGCAGGGACACAGGCCTCCTCTCTCTAGGAGAGGGATAAAATGAAAATGCGATAATATACGATCAAATTAAACCACTGGCAAACAATTTACTCAAACTTAAACGCGAAAACGAAAATCATCTGTTCAGTACATTTATTTCTAGTATAATTAAAAAGATAAAACTTATTATATTCTTTAATGGTGGTTCGTGACCACTACTTTCGCATCACACAATGTCTCTATAGTTTCTATGAAATAACTTCGAAATTATAGAAAATAAGGTACAAAGTTACAAACATATCTATTTTTTTTTCCAGATCTTAAGAGGTGCATTCAAAACACGGTACTACGATACTCTCTCGACCACAATTACAAGCAATTGTGTAGTAGTAACTAGCTCATACATAGTACCTATTGCATAATTTGATGCGCATGTTGTAAATAACCCTTAATTATAGCATTGGGCCTACATTAGATGTATCCAGTAAAATAATAAAAGCAATTAATCTCATGAAAAAGTAAAAAAAAGAAAATGTTGACAAGTGTATAATAAAAAAGTAAAAAACGGTTTTTGTACTTCGGTCGGTAGCTTTGTTATAAAATTCAATACCTTTTATGTTTACCTGAAAGGCAGACAGCACTAACGAATAAAAAAGTTTAAAGCTTTTAAAGTTTTTTTTTATCTTTCTTGCTTTGTATAAATTATCTTCCAAATATAACGCATCCCAGTGATTCACAATTAGAGACAAAAAATCTTTTTAAAAATGTCCAAAATAATAATGGCGTAAAATGATTATCAGGGAAATAAAATATTAAACTATTACTGTTACTTGTCTTCATAAATGTTTACAAAACAATTTATTATCAAAATTCGTAGTTTAACTACACGTTTACTTATGTTAAATTTTAAAATTAAGTACTACCGAAAATCATTAAGTACCAATTGGGGATCATCATATACGGGTTGGGTCGACATCGACGCACAAACAAATATTATGGATCCTGTACATGATTGTAGACCTCTCTGTGATGGAATTTTCGTCTGTTTCTTTCCAAATTTGGAAATAAATCATCCGTACCTTTTTAATTTAATCTTTATACAATCATTATTCTACCATTTTTAATGAACAAATTAATAAAGTAAATGAAAAAAAATTAAAAAATACCGACGATTTTCGAAATAGGATATATAAGGAAATCGTTTGTGCGTTGATGTCAGACTCACCGTGTATTTTATAAATCGAGTGTAGGGCTCTCACACAAAACTGCGACGTGATGCGATGCGATGCCGCATCGCAGAAAACTTCGATGCGAATAGCAGCGATACGATTTCGTGCGATAAAGCATCGGTTCTGGTAACCACCTACCTAAAAGTGCATTGTAATCAATTGGCGAGTTTTTGCGATGTATACTTACATTTTAATTGATTTTAATACGATGTCACATTGCAGTGTTGTATTTGGGCCCCTAATAAACATTATAAATGGTTTCTTTAAATTAAGCCAAAGTTTCATAAGTTAACTTACGTTTATTTATAAGACATTCACAGGTATTTTTTCTGCCTCATACAATATCTTCTTTCTCTGTCTTGCAGATTAAGATATTGTTATATTATTTAGTATGACTTACTAACTGTTCCTATTTGAAAGTTCAAATAATTTTGACAGCTAGTCTTGGTCTTATAGCCAACATCAACCAGTGAACACTTTTAAATGATCTTTCTTTTGAATTAAATGAAAGCCATCGGCCAATATAATATTGCCCCAATTTATTATTAGGTACCTTCTTGTATTTTAATAAATAGTTTCGTTATCGGTCAAATATTTGTGAACGTCTATTCGAATATAAGTTGGGTATTTGCTTGTGTTTATTTTAGTATAATATTTTATACTATACAAAAAAAAATCTGTCATCCGTTTCCCCTTCCACCAGATTTAAAATATTTTTAACTTACGTAATATTGAACTGAATTGAAAAAAAAACTTTTAATACAAATAATTATTAAAAAGAAAGTCGCTAACCAATTGTTAACTAAATGTTGGTTAAATTACATGGAACTAGAAAGTGTAAACTGCATGCAATGAAATGAAATATTGTGTTATCTGCATATAAGTTTATTTATTAATTTATTTTCCATGTATATAGTTTTTTTTTCTTGTAGGCTGTGGTAAAAGAGAAGGCTGATGTAATGTTGTCACACTTTAACTTACGGTTTGCCTTCTCGACGTAAATATAATGTCGTATTGAAGTGTTAGTGATATAAGATGATCTGATATTACAACAACTAGGACTTGCTTTACACCAACTAATTGAGAGGGTATGATTTTTATATGGCGGTAGGAGAACTCTCTTCTGTACTAGTTCCTGTGACAATAATTCACATTTTCATTACGCTTACTAGGTATATTCTTAAAAATTTAAAACAAAACAAAAAAAACGATTTTTCGAAAGCAATACATTAGTAAGTATAGACCCTTAAAATATTAATATTGTTCCCAAAAAAGACAACTTCGCCAATGAATTCGAATACCCTCTTTTAGCCTTAAACAATGTGCAATTGGGTCGTACTATTTGTAAGAACACTTGGTGTAAGGCAGGTCACTAAAAATGGTGCCTGCAGATTGCCTAGTGCGAGTTTGTTTTACGTTAACGCCATTGACACTTGAAGTGCGGCTAGCGCTTCGATTGGCCCGCTCTTTACCAATCATAGAGTCTTACGCTGTGAGCTTTAGGTCGCGTTGACGTGAAAACAACTCGAACTCAGCGCTCAGAACGTCGTTGTTCTTGTTAGGGTGATATCACACCAGCGTTTTACATGCGACGCTTAATGCTTGTTCGGTGCGTTATATCCCTAACAACTAAAATAAGAACTATGGCCTTTGTAAACACTGCCTATCTTGGGAATAACGTGTAAGCGCCATTTATTGATATTGTACGTCAAATAAGTAATTGATATTGTTACGTTGTACGTAGGTTAGTTTGTAACGCAGTGTCATTTTTTATTATCATGGTACTCAAATACACTGGTTTTAAACCTGACCGATGGTTAACAGTTTTTTCTTTTGTCTAAACTTCTTGATTGGTCCACAGACCGTCCACAGGGCGCCTTAACCTTTGGTGTTAAACTTTACTGATTTAAAGTACACCCTGTGTCCTTGAGTCGCCCTTTGCGTTTTAATACCATGCATAGGTCTCCTATCTTTTGAGACATGGATCAACATTTGAAAAATCTTTACCCTCGTGTGCCTAAATCGGATTTTGTAAATTATTATATGAAAGTTTGGGTCTACTTTGTTTGTATCGATACTTACTGAACAGATCTGTCTGGGGCGGCCATGGATTTCGTCACGAAAATGACAAATACAGTTTACTCGATGGGGATTTCTCTTATTTTTATTAATAATATTCATTGACGAAGCTAAATAGGTATCTAATAACAATCTCCAGAGCCTTTTCGCACTACACAAGGGTCGAATTCCAGTCGCACCGGATCCAAATACGAATAAAACAAATCATACATAAATCTGTGAAGTGTCTCCAATTGTAAAAAAAACACCTGTATAAACGTGATACCTCATCCTTACGTTATAAATCTTTATGAAATTCAGGATTCCAACAAAATATTCGTACAAACCAACATTCTCGAGCAGATGGCCGAACAATCAGCGCAGATACGGTTCAAGTCTTTGTTTTATCAGATCAAAGGCAAGTTTTTTTTCTAATAAAGGTGAAGTGCGTGTTAAGAAGTTCGCTATGCATGATACGGCGCCGCGGCGGGCGTCTGGCCGGGAATAGCTCGGCCGGCGGGCACAGGAATAGCGTAGACGACGCCATACGACGACACGACGCATTTGGAACAATATTAATATGCGAAAGTCGCGCACCTTCACACCGCGGTGATTCACGGGAGAGATATGCTATGCTATCCTGTTGGTTCATGAGCTTTTACTGGTACCTGCTGTTATGAGTGAGGAGTTTGTTTGTTTTTTTTAACTAACTGGTTCTCAAATGGTGCTAATTTTTAGGGTCTCAGCAAATTAGCACATTGATCTATTTGGGACTGCGCATGGCATATGAATTTGCGAGAGATACAGTGGATTCGGTTTATGCGCATAGTTAGGGGCAGGTAGTTTATTTTGTTTTAACATAATATTATAATTTAGGTGTCTTCAAGGCTAGAGTGAATAGGCTCTTAATAAACTAGTGCGCCTTACTATCAACGATTGCATCACTGCTTACCATCAAGTGGGATCGCAGTCAAGCACTAGGTTATTGCAATTAAAAAAATATATTATTGGCAAGTAGATAAGCAAATACCTCCTAGAAACTGGCATTCAATCAGTCGCTATTTTGGAGTCTCAGTATAATATTCCACTGGTTAATTCGGGTCTGTTTATGGATATAAGAGAGATATACCACCCTGTGTGTTCATGGGCTGCTTCAGAATTTGCTATATTATTTGTAGGATCTGATTGAACTGTAGATCTTCAAAAATTTATTCTCAAGTAAGTCTTTCTTATTATAATATAGGATGATTGAATGGGAATGGCGAGGTTATACGTTGGAAATGAAGGGCTCAACTGCGGGGTTTAAGCCTACTGGGGCCCCGGTTCGGGTTCTGAAAGGAAGGTCCGACACTGGTATGAAGGCCAAATACGAAAGGGATGGGTCGTTTAGTCAATAAGAATCCGACACTGTTTCCCGCTCCGCCCAAGGGCGGGATTAGTCATTAGATGATTTTACCCACCATACAAAAAAAGGTTATACGTAGGAAGTTTAATTTTTTTGTTTCTGAAAGGAGATTTGAGTTGTAGACCTCCAAAAGTGGCTCTCAAACACTAGGTAAGTACCAAGTTTTTTGGGACCCTGTTAGTCATCGCTTTCGTTAATTCGAATATGCTTATCAACTTGCGAAAGATACAGGAAATCGTGCGGGCAAAAATATTTAAAAATATTTTTTTTAAAGCGTGGATGGGGCTTGATGACTTCACTCGGCCCAGTGTTGAATGTGAGAAGAATAAGTTTCCGATTTAGTCAGTATCGGTATCGACGTTAGGTATTCGACAAATTTTGAACTCTGAAATGGAGACGACTTAACGATAAAATATAATTTCTGACTAAAACCCAGCTGTGCTCCTTCAGTTGCCTTTTGTATATCAGGGCCACGGTAAGTTTTTCGAACAATTTATTTAAGTAAATACCATACTTACCTACTGAACCATTTGAAATGATAATTTGGTAACCTGAAAAAAGTCCACTGCTAAAAACAGGTACACGTCGAACGGTCCTGTGCGTCTCGTATCCGGATTCTCGGGGCCGTGGGCTGGCCCCAGACCAGGTCAACTTTGTGGTAGGCCTTCTAACACAGTGTCTTCCGGTGCGCGGTCACCAGGTCCAGAACTTATCGGCTCCATCGACCATCACCTCTGTGAGCATATGTGCCCTGCCCATTGCCACTTAAATTGGCAATTCTTCAGGCTATGTCAGCAACCTTGTATATATATTCCTGATGTAATCACGCAAAGAAATTCAGAGGATAGCCCTTTCCATTACCCTCTGTCGGTTATTGCGTACTAACTACTTACAGATCATTGACTCGCTCAGCTGACATTTGTTTAAATACTACTTTTATATATAAATATGTATAGCTTCATTCCTCTTTCTTGCTCGCACACCTGACATTTTAAAACGTCATTGTAAGGCCTCTGGGCGCTTAAATTTATAAAAAGAGAATGGCAACAACGCCAAGTTATCGTACTTTCAACGGTTATATCACAAATAGAACGTTATCAATGACTAACCTTTTTATTTTTAGGGCTGTGCGATAACTTATCGATATTTTATATTTTTTTGTTCTCTATGAACTAAATACTTAATCAACGGTTATTCATTAATGAGAATAATATAGGATGTTATTTATTCATAACTAGTTGTACTGGCAGTCTGGCAAACTTCTTACAGCCGATTTTTTTCCTACCCTCTAATATCTTCTTATGAAGATTAGTATGATATCTTTTTCATTAATCTATATAATATAAAAGAAAGTCAGGTTTGTTACAACACTTATAACTCGAGATCGGCTGAACCGATTTAGCTGAAAATTGGCAGGGAGGTAGTTTAGAGCTAGGAGAATGACATAGGATACTTTTAGTAGTAGGGTAGAGTAGAATAGGGTAGAGTAGAATAATCTGTTTGCCGGGAGCGAAGCCGCGGGCAAAAGCTAGTAGTTTGATATAAGTAGGTAAGTCTAATTTATATTTTAATATATTATGATGAGATTTTTATTACAGTATTTTTCTTGAAGATACTATGTTCTTTTTTATACAATATTGGTTGCTATTTAATGTTGATTGTTTTAAGGGAAACACTGATGTCGATTACTGATTTTAACAAAAAATATCATTAATTAACATGGTATGTTTGAAAGAGAGTATAAGACATTTGATGATTTTAAATACAACGTCACGTCTAAACAGCTAGTCGGTACGTTTTGGAAAAAAAAATTTAAACTAAAATTTTTTCCCAATAATTGGAAATACGAATATTTCCTTTTTTAATAGAACTTGGTGTAGGTAATTTATTTTGAAAGTTATGTGTTACACAGACAAAAAGCGAAGTTCAAACAAAAATTATTGAATGTATTTTTATAAACTTTCACAAACTAAAGATAATTTAATTAGAAATCTTTTGATATAGGTACGGCTTTTATACTACAATGTGTTTGATAAATGAAGGACTTAAAATATTGAGTATTGACTTATTATTATTAGCAAAATCTTGATGCGCGGGGAACGACGCTAGCTCCTCTTTTGTCGACCGGGCACGGGTCACTAGTGAGCAGTTTGTTACCAAAAGTAAGTTTCGAATATTCGACTTATACAACCATTGATTCAATTCTCAAGAATAATAACTTAAAGCAGTTTGTTGAATACCAAAAAGGGTTGTGTAACTAGAGTTGAATAGTAATCACTTCATACTTACTAGCTGACTCAACGTTTCGCAGAAGCATCATATATAATAAGTACCTACGTGTTGATTTGCTTTGAGCTTTGACCAGGAAAACGTTATCGTCTGCCGTCCCCGTTACGGTGTTGGTATTACAAGTCTTGTAAATTAATACAATGAAATTATACAATTTGACAAACACAAAATCTTTGTCAATCATTTGAGAACCAGACAAAGGAATAATTTTTATTGTGGTCGACAAAAGTGGCATTGCCAATTAAAAATCCCCATGAGTTTCAGTTGGGGAAACCCAAAATCGTAGCTCAGGGTCGGACTTCTCGGAACCTTAACTTTTCCAAGAATACAGTTCGGATCACGGGAAGGAAGGAAGCTGTGTGTGTTCGAAAGAGTTACCGACGAAACGAGTCTGATACTCCTCGTTCTACCAAGAGAAGTGTTAAAAATGAAACGGAGGGAAAAAAGGAAAATATTTCCATTGCTAAAACACAGATGTCGCTGTATTAGCTGTATATTAGATCTGCAAAGATTTTCAACGTAATGTAACTAGCGGTGAGTCAGCGTGAAGGTGGAATTAATTAACGATAGTTGCCTGCATAGACGCAACGTCCTTGCAAGGCTGCTGCGCTGGCGATCACGTGCCGGCCGCATGCACCGCGCCCGCACCGTGCCGCCCTCTCGCGCCGATAACCTGAATCACTGCTTTATGCCTTAAACAAGGCCCTTTTTTGGACCTGTGTATTTCGGTAAGTCCGCTTATTTGGTCTTGTTTTCCTGTATATTTTATCTCGGTTTTTGTAATGTGTCCAGTATTTTATATCTCGTGGTTTCAAATGTTTTATCGCTTGTGTGTGGCCACTCGGCAGGTAGAGGCCAGCTTCCATTCGATTTTCCTGTTGCCTAATACATAAATTTAGTTCTAATCACTCTTTTGATAGTTTACAAAACAGGATCTTTGTAATTAATGATGATTGTTACTTTATTTAAGTCTTGAAACTGAGTACTTAATTCCTATATTAAATAACGTGTACCCAAGTACCTAGGCCTTACTTTAAAAAGAGATTTAACTACCTATTTAAACAATCTAGGAGTCCAGTAAAAGTAAAGATCTTCAGTATTTTCGGTCACAGGCAGTTGTCAGGCAAGGTTCCCGTTCGTTCACTTGGTTTTGTCTCACAATTATAGAGGAGATGTGGGCGCGTAGCGAATCGCCGGCGCCGGCGCAACCATAACCGTCTTTGAATTAAGAAAGGAAACTAATACACACGGTTTATGAGGATGACTTGTAGGGGCGAGTATGAATTAGCGTGACATCGCCATAACTTGCAGTCATAACTCGCTCGGCAAGTTATAAGAAAATACTAGTTTTCAGAGCAGTCGCTAGATATCTTATAGAATTATAGCACTGACCATGATACTGCGTATGTAAGTAGGTATCAATGTTATGTTAATAAACCCCACCCACACAATACAAAACGGTTACGCCCACATGTGAACAAATTGGAAAAAACCATATAAGAGAATATCTATGGTCATCATCACCGTAAACGAATGACTTGAGCAAACTGCATCCAAACTTGCACCTTTATCTTTGAAAGCTCATAAGAAATCTAGATATAATCTTCACAATCAATTGCGATAATGTGGCAACAAACTGAAGTTATATGGCTCCATCTGTCTTGTACAATTTAAGTTTTAAAAGGCGTGGGCGCCACAGGCGTGAGTCATAGGCACTCCTTGCTTGGCTACCCGCAATACTCGCCTTATGTCGCTACTTGAGTCGCGCCCGCGACCCACTCGCATTGTGTACTGCGCCTTTCGTTCGTTCCTCCAAACTGGACTTTATTAACCGACTGCGCCAGAAGGATGATTATGTTTTTCGAGTGTATTTTGTATGTATATTTTTATTTGGCACGTCCGTCTTAGACCCCAAACGGCTTGCTGCTCTGTAACTTAAGCGTGACTTCGACGAATTAATTTTGAGTTTTAATTTCAAATGGCGGTTTTTGACATCAAATTATGTTGGACATAGATTTCATGGCAAATCTATCATTGAACTAATAAATCCTACCAACAGCATCAGACTGCTTGTGTTCAAAGTTTTTAGTTGCTTTTTGCGATGGGACTTTTCGAAACGGTCAATTTTTTGCTTAAAAAATTGTTTCTCAAAAATATTCTGTTTACCTAAATTTCTTCGGGACTTCACATTCTATTTTTATTTTACATTCTATTTTTATCAGTTGTTTTCAATATTATCTTTCAGATTACGTTAACCGCGATCTAATTTTAAATTGTATTCCTGATATCAAACAAATTAACCTTGTTTAATCGAATCAACATCAATTTTGGTTTCAATCCGATTGACGTTCGCATTGGCGGCAGTAATATAGAAAAAAAGACTTGAATTTAGGACAGAGCAATTGACCTCAGGTCTCCATGACCCGAATGAGGCTACTAGTTGCGTTAGATACTACGAAATGACGCGAATTCAAAATCAAATAGGTATGTCGGCTACTCCAGTTTGTTCTCTGCCTAAAGCCGCTTGTACACGTTAATAAAAGCAAGGCTTATCCAACTATGCAAGAATTCGTGTCGTTTCTGCATACGGTTTGTGTACACTACTTTGTCGCTGACCAGTGCCGTAACTATATCATCTGAGGCCTGCGGTAAATACATCGGAGAGGCCTCAGAAAAATCGTCATGTGATATATTTTTTTTGTTTTCAATAGGTTGGGTTACTTCTTGTGAGCTCGCGACCCTTCGGATCTTGTACTTCATGGGATCAGAAGGCATTTTGCCTGCGTTGACACCCTAAAGTTCTGCCTGGCGATTGAAGTTGCTATGTTGCAGTAGGAGGGTGGGGTATTGACACGGTCACTTTTTCACACCTAGATCCATCAAAATTCTTATCGTGTACAAGATGAATTGGTTTTATCTGCCACAGACGCGGTTTTTCTTTGCATGTACAAACGCCCTTATTCAGAATGTATCCCACGACATGTATGACCCGTGTAGGTGCCACTGATACAATCGTCCTTTGCAATCAAGGCGCAACAATGTTCGTGTTATTAGCAATAACTCTGTACGGCAAGTCTTCTTGGGTACCTACATACGGGGTTAGGTCCTTATCCTAATTACTAATAACATCAAGTTAAGAAATAAAAGACGCCATTCTACTGCAATAAAATACTATGTAACGTCCTAGGTATCATTACCAATAATTTTCTTGTAATTTAATTACCAGCCATCCCTCACGACTTCGTTCGCATCTTTAGTTACTACGCCACTTCCATAGGTAGGCTACTAACTATGGAAGTAGTAGATAATCATAATAGCCTATAGCCTTCCTCGATACATGTGCTACACATCCCTACATTACCTTTTCAGTTCGGTCAAGTAGTTTCTGTGATTAGCGCGTTAAAACACACTATGATGAACATGCGGATTCAGTAGAAAATTATTTCAAAACAACGTTCCATTTTAACAAGCAATTGAAGTACTGGAACAATACAAGAGGACAGGACAAGAGTGTTAGTTTTATAAAGGAGTGAGTGACACTCGCTGACAATCTAATCAACGTTGTTGTTGAGATGATGCTATCAACAAACCCACTTAACTGAAGTGCTTGTCCGTGTATATATACTACAGGGTGACTGGTGATTCGATATATTCCTTGAAAGGGGAAGCGGTGACCGAGAAAAAGATGATTTAAAAAAAAATGCGGTTTTAGGTTAACCTCGATAACTTGGGGTCTATGTGGGATGGTTTTTGAGTTGTACATCTCTTTTTTTTTTTCTTTTTTTACCCAGACTGGATACCATTATGAGTAATTATAATACTTTATACTGCAAATGGTATTTTTTAGGGATCTATAAATAAAAAAAAGGTTACTCACGTATTGTTTAAACTTTTTAAAGTTCTAGCCCTTAAAATTTCTTGAAACATATAAAAGGATATCTTTATTGTCTCTGTGTCTGGGACCCGGAAAACGAGGTAGGCCCAAGAGGCGTTGGATCGACGTCGTAAGGGACGATATGCGTGCTAATGGGCTTAAGGCAGAGGACGCAAAAGACCGAGCGAAGTGGAGGCGTCTAGGCAGGAAAGCGGACCCCGGGCACCGAGGTGAAAGCCAAGGTAGCAACCGGGACTCACGCTAGGTTGATGATGATGTCTTCTGTATTTTTATTCGGCAAAATCTATGCAGATTAAAATCACATCCTTAAAGAAATTATGACGATAGTACCTAACTCAATGAGTTAACCTGCATGAGGGAGGATAGGTTTTTTTTTTATTTTTCCTTATTTTTACTTTTTGTTTTTGCAACATGGCAATTCTAATCTAGATTATCTGTATTACTACTATTCGAAAAAAGAACGAGGTTACGATAATGCGTGTCTTACTTCTTTATCAAAACAAAAAATATGATTATTATGAAGGCTATGATGCTGGTTTGAACTGGTGGAGCTAGAACCTTTTTTCCTTGACCTCTGCACCACCAGTTTTATTGCCAGCCCGCATGGAGCCGGCAGGTGTGGACGATGAGTTGACCGCATCGTTCTCGTAAAATGTAAGGCTCAACGACCCAATGCCCTATGTCCTCTCCTTACTTAAAAATATTAAGTTTGTAGAAAAGTGCAATATTTCCATGGAAGTTTGAATCCTTTTTTTTAAGTGGAAAATCATAAAACAACTCCCGTTCTGAATGGAGTGAGAAGGCGTGTCAGACTTAAACTGACTGCAACCCAAAATGTTCCCTCAGTTGACATTTTTGAAAGCCATGGCAACTCTTTCGAAGAATCCGCAGGCCCACTAGCTCAGGCTTGAACTCTAGTACCTACAGAGATTACTTGTACGGAAGGCGGTGCAATGTCACCGCAGACAACCATTTACTAAATTATAATAACACTGTTTTTTCATCCATAGGTTGTGCGAAAGTGTATACCGGGGTCCTGGAACAAAAATAAAGCAGAAAAATGAGTAGGTTTTAGTTGGTAAAAGCTTGACACGCCCTCTTGCTCCTCCCAAGAGCAGGAGATATCTCACCCAAAATACCGTTACATAGAGTTGGCACGTTGTCAAGCTTTTTCCCTTATTTAACATCAAAGATAGCACCTGAGATCTTGGAATCTGACAGAAAGATCATACTAATACAAATAATAATTATTATGGACAGTGAGCCCGTAGCTGAAAAATATTGTCCAGTCAAGGAAAGGTTTCCTACTTTGTAGATAGTACGATAGATGGCGTTGCGTATCACAATGGGTTTAGAAGGCCCTATAGTTCGTTTTTTGATTCTAGACTACGATCTAACAACTCAGAATGTCACACTCTAGAAATATGTTCCCAATTTTCTGGAGTTTGACATTTTAAGTTGTCAAATCGTAGTTTTGGATTAAAAAACGAACTATATTCATTACAAAGCTTCTCTTTTTTTCACTGACCGACATTTTGACAATTCATGAGTGCCTTATGGTATTTGAAGTAAACGTTTCTGATTACCATTCGAGGATTTCCTTGCACCCACGGTATCTATAGGTATTCAGCACTGGCTGAAATCAGCGAGTCCCTATACAAAAAATTGCTAGTTTAGTACAATGTGAATAAGAATAGGAACACCTATGACCTCTACCGGTCAAATGTCTTGAAAAGTACCTACGGTTTGCAAAAAAATGTTCTTCGTGTACCTAGGTACTTCGAGTCTTGGAATGAAACAAATTATAAATGGGAAATTGGCTACTTACATAGGTGTATTATTTCATAAATATATTTTTTATTTTATTAAATATACTATTTCTTTTTCATATTCATTGTTGACAAAAATTCAAAAATTGTTCTGAAGTGTATGATTAGTTGAGATCAACTAATCATCACACACTTCAGTGAGACAGCTACAGTGATATAGAGATGAGCGATATTGAAGACCTAGATTCAAATTTAAAAAAAAATCGTAAATATTTAAACATATCTTGTTTTGCTCACCTTACATATTGTCTGGTTTGAAATGACAGCTAAGACGCGGATAGGTGATCCTATTCTTATTAGAATTGCATTTTAAGTAGTTTTAAACCCAAGATTGGCACATAGATACAACTGGTGACACACACAACTTTTTTTTAAATTGTTTCTTATTCTGCAGAATATTAACATTGGGAAGTCAATCTATGTCATGATATACATAACTATATGAGACTGCTATTGTTCCGAGGGTATGTTTGCATTCTGCAGCTATCGGCGAGTCACAGTGGGTCACTCGATAACCGCGCAACCGCGCTATCGAATGCAGACATACAAGTTCCATTAGCTACATGTCATACATTACTTGCAGTAGGTAATGGTAAAGTCCGGCTGTGGTCATTTTGTTGCGGTAATTATTTCATTTCCATTGTTCTACAAGTATTTTTGGCATTAGTAGTCATCGTCATCCTGAGGAGCGCTTGTTAAAAATTTAAAAACATATCTCTTATAAATAGCATAAAGAATTAGCTATTTTCGTCACAGAACAATATTTATATTGTTCTTCTATGCATATAGAAGAACAAATCAATATCTCTCACAATATGTTTATATATAGGTAGGGTATATATGCATATACCCTACCAATATATACCCTAAAACATAAACCACATGGATAATTTAGCGTTCCAATAATCCCCAAGGTGACCTCACCTTGATGGAAACTTTGCGATTTGTAAACTAAGCCAACTACTCATAGTGTTGATTGTGGTTTGTTGGATCGTTGGATTTCATCTGCTGTCTAAACGGATTTTAAACTAGCAAGGTCACCTTTGTTTGGACGATGGATTGTATCCGTGTAGCTCGCGCTTTAACCTTTTTGCTGAGCTTAGTCGTGGCTTGGGTACCTATATGCCTTCGGTTGCGGTGCTAATTTTTTGGCTTATGCTTTACATAAGGCAAACTAATATTTAAAAATCATATAGCGCCATAATTGCTGCTTTGCTATCTTAATAAGTTACTTAACACCTTCCTACTCCTAACTGTTATCATTAAATTCAATGTAGGTATTTTTTTTTCTTTTTCAATATTTTTGAGAGTGGAAATAGAAATTCGATTTTAGAATGCACTCATTGAAGCAGCATAATTTGCTTACTAGTGTATGGTATTAGTAAGTAATGCTAATGCAGACGCGTATTTAATGTTATATTCACAAATTAACTTTGTTCCCTTGCAGTTTTTGAACGTTCGATTTCGTGTTCCCATCGGTAGAGGCAGATGTTTGCTTCGTTTTCCTTTCGACCTACACACTGCAATTCATCATATTACATTCCTAATAGAGATCACCTGGGTAAGTTATACACAAACCTTTGTTTTTGCAAGTCGGTCAGTATTATGAAGACGATCACGAGTTACACGACTTCTGTAAGAACCAAAACAATAAAGAAACCCTGTACGATGTCTGTATGCCCTTAAAACGCATCACGTTATTGTATGACATCAGCCATTGTATTTTAGTTGGCTTGGAACAATGTGTAGTGTGGTACGAGCACGCAGCGCCGGGGCAGTCACGCGCTGATTCACAGACACGTACCAACAAGGGATGTACCAAGTCCAGCCACTTATGGACTCGACCCGACATATTACTAGTCACGACCCGCTAACTTCATTAACATGACTCCCAAAGAGGTGAACTCAAGACTGTGTTGTTTTTACAATATTGAGTTTCTGGTTTCTTATTTAACTCTGTCATGTTAAATTGTAGATAATAATGCTTAGGTAATAGGTATGTTCATGTACACTATCTCCAACAGAGAGGATGTTGGTAACTGATATGAAACTTGGTTAACCAGCTGTGTTGACAATCGTCGTTTGATCGTTTCATTCATACAGTGAGTGATACATACCAGCTATCTATTTTCCCATTATTTAGTTGCCGATGTGATCAGCATACGAAGAATAAAACGGCTTTGAATTTTGCTGCATAAACTTCACATTGATGTGTCAGGGCAACCTATTTAAATCTTACCAATTTAGTTCAGTTTGGCAGCCAAAAGACGATACATTTTGGGAATAGGTCAAAGCTATTCTTATTTGCCACGCAAAAAAATAGTACAAAAGTATTAAATTTGAGGATCAACTTTCACTTATAAGTACCATACCTTCTAGAAAATAGACCACTTCAAACACGAGAGTGCTTGAGTGGCATTTATGGGTGGGGTATTCCCCGATGGAAACTACAAACAAATCGCTTGGAATTTCTGTACGTCCGTTGCAATACAAAGAGAAACTTATTTCGAAATGATCTCATTTCAGTTACTTAAATAGAGGCTTCCAGATGTGTTCGTTGATATTATGATTAGACATCTAAATTGAGAGTCATTGGCCGTTGATCAAAATAAGAAGCATTTCATGAGCAAGCACTCAGATGCTAAATTGGAACGAATGGCGCCATCCAGCGAACGATGACGTAAGCTACGATCCTACTGGGTACTTTAATCGAAGTGAGCATTTGGCAAGCAACGAATAAGTCGGTCGGTATCGCTTCCGCGCTAACGCTGGTGTTGCAAGCGCATGCCACAATATGCGGCTTTCACTGTGAATAAGAACAAACAACGCGTGTACTTGCCTTATATATTGCTATGTCTGATGGCCCAAAATAATATGCAACACTCGCATTCGCTTGAAGATATTGTTGTTCTAACTTCTGTTCATATCGTCCGGTGACCCAATATACCAGCCATTTTTGTACGGTTCTTACCTGCGATTGCACAGTCTTCATGTGTATTGCAACTAATTGCAAGTGACCTTTCTGCTTGCTTTAGATATATTTATTGGCTGCTGATTCAGGAATACATTAGAGCTAAGTGCATCAGTCAGATATTTAGAAGCAGCCGATAAAAATAAATCCCCGGTCATCTACAACGTGAAATTAGAAATCTAGTTCATTCTAGAGTACCTAATCGAATGTTCGTGCGTATATTTAGGTGAACAACAAATGATTATGAATAATCATGTATGAGCCAACATCGCAATATCCTCTTTAATAACTAAAAAAACACAGCTGACAGTGTCTGTGCATTGCTGTGTCTGTCCATAATAACTTGCTTTATACTCACGTTCGTTGAGTAACTCCAATGGAATTTTAAAGCTATATAATATTGTCTATGACGTTGGATGTACTTACTGGCGCCAATGACATGACTTATACAGCTATCTTACCATATATTTTTATAATCATGTTGCCTTTAGAGGATGTAAGTATGACTGATTTCTGAAACAAAGCCAGAGAAGGGTAAAGAGGGTAAAGGAGGATCGTTTTAAGAGCTCCTGGTAGTTGATCTCTTAAAAGGATCCATTTGACGACCTAATCTAAATTATTGAAGGGATGGAGCTATATAGGCCACGTATGGCTGTACAGCTCCATGCCTCTTTTACGCTCGCACGTTAAATGGTGGCTCCATATTAGTGCCGTGAAGATCCATAAACAGACGTGAGCGCGAATAAGCGCTTTTTGGCGGGTTACGACTAGCGCTGTGAATTCGAGGCGTGAATTCACGGCTCTAATGTTAGGTCGATTAGTGCAGTGAAGCTCCAAAAACAGGTTTGCAGGTGTTTGTGGACGGTTTTTGTGATCTACGACTTGTGTATAGTACGGCCGTCAGATCTTGGCGAGTCTGAAATTAGTCTCGCAAAATGAGACGGCCAAAATCAGACGGCCATACCTAATGTATTTATTCATGGCGTGAATTTACGGCACAAACATGGAGCCGCCATGATATTTTAACACGTCATGCTAAGGCCGAAGTTCTGATAAGATATTCGGGATATTCGCGAACAGAGTATGGAAATGAGAACTTCCCATGTGCTAGTGGGATGCACTTAATTATATTTTAATTAAAGTTGCCGCATAATGTGAAATGCTTATCGTTTCCTGAGGTAGTCAGACTCACAGTCAACTAAGGAAATGAGCTCACATCAAATAGCTAATATCCTGCCAGTATTTCTGTAGCTATGCGACCTTTTACATAAGATATTATAGCTGTCATTCAGTATAAATAAGCAGTACTTGGTATTGAAAGGTTTAGCATTAATATTCATAAACACGAGGTAATATTGAGTGTGAATGAAAAATATTTTGTACTATTCCGTATTTATAGGAATTGATTTTAAATCATGCAGAGTAGCCTCATTGGTTAAAACAAAAATTATTTTATCTTCGTGACAACTCAAGATATGAATGACGTTCAGGTAATGACTAGGAATTGTGCCCCAGCCCGAGGCGTCGGGAGTCGTAGTCGCAAGGCGAGCCGATAGCTCACTCAATAGTTGCTAACACTATATAGCCCCCGTTATCCCCTTTTCTAACCCAACTTTTCCGGGTCAGGATGCCCTCTTTATTCTGAGCTCGCTTCTCTCGCCCTGCTACAAATTTGCTGAGCATTTATCCATTTTGACTAACAAAACGAATTTAAATACGTATGTATAACACGTATAGAATTTTATATGTTTCTTTTACCTTAAAAAGATGTTTTTTAAGCAGGTTTATTTTATATATTTTTTAAAATTTTATTTTAAATACTTTTAACTTAGTTTTAGGGATAAAGAAATATCGGTGAGCATTTAAATATTGTATCCTAAACAAAATAGTTATACGCGAATCGATATCTAACCCTAATATTATGAAATTTAAATATGATTGATGAAATAAGGGTAAATCACTGTGAACTATACCTACACATTTGCAGTACACCAGAGCGTACTGACGTGATGTAATGTTATGAAATGGGATTAAAATTAAGCAGACATAACTATGCGACAGCAACAATCCATAAGGATTTGCTAAATTGGCTGAAGTGTTTATTGTACTGTCTCAGAAGTTCTTCATCAGATCTTCATCACCGGAAAGAACTGGTCATTTGACAAAGATATTGCTAAAGGAGATACTCAAGAGAATTCCGTTCCGACGACATAAACCTCTTTTTCTGTAAGTTGATACTGATTGATACTTAAGTCCATCATCATTATCATCATCAACCTTTTTTTAATGTTCCCACTGCTGGGATCCAGGCATCCTCTCTAGGAGGAATGGGCCGTAATCCACCACGCGGGCCCAGTGCGGGTTGGTGGATGTAACATGTCTTTGAATTTTTTAGTTCCATAACATGCCGGTTACCTAACGATGTTTTCCCGAAGTGTTGATACTTAAGTTACTAAAATAAAAATAACATTGATACTGCGTCTAGCACAGATATAGATATACCTAGATAACGCAAGAGCAACTACTTCGCGTGCCTAGCTTACGTACAAAAATCGTAAGTGGTCACTTTCGCGGTCAGTCTGCATTGGTGTACAGCGCTAGTCGGACATCAGTTAAAAATATAAAAATGGTTAATTATGCTGGCAAGGCTGGGTTGGAGCGAGGGGGACGCCGTACGCGGCGGCGTCTTTGAATCGATTTGATTTTTCCGTCACAAATAGTGCTTGTAACGCCATAACAGGTCAAAAAATGGCACGCTTGGTGTCCATACAGATCGTGATGCTTGCGTTATCTAGGTATATCTATATCTGTGGTGTCTAGTCACCAGCACACATTGCTCATTAGTCAGTCCGAGGAAACTTCAATTATATGTAGAAGAACAAATTAACTGCAGTTGAATCAGCACATCAATTTAGCAACAGCTGCTTACATTGTAGACTTAAATGGTATGCTTTGATCACGTTGTTTGTAGTTCCAGTTGGCCATTCAAACAATATTTTTTGTTTTAATAACGAACTGGGGCTTTACCATGACGTAGTTAAATATCGATCGTTGAGATCCTAAGTCCTGAGTTGAGCTACACGAGTACAGACAAATGCTTGCACTGGCTGCACAGATCCACTCAGAACTGTGTCCTTATGAGATTTGACCGATACATATTTACTGTATGGAGTTTAAAAGAGATTTTGACCACTGAGTTTGTTTCGGTGTTTCATCTCAGGGTAGTCAGCTAGGATACACCGGACTCATCTAGTTTCAATGGACGAAAAAAAAATTGACGTGTAAAAGAGTTTGTAATAAAAACCTATTTACAAAATAAAAATCATTTATCAAGCCCCCTATTCTCTAAAAAACAGCCTTGAGCGTAGCGCTGGCCCAGCGGCGAAATCTTAGGTAAGCTTAAGGTACATTGGATTTGTACCTATGTGATTTGAATGTACCTTTTTGGATTTCGTTGCTGGGTCAGCGCTGTACTCAAGGCTGTTTTCTTAGAAAAGAGCACCCCAGGCGTGCGATAAAGAAGGACGGAGCTATACTCCCTAGCAGGGGAGTAGCTACTGCCGTATATGCCATATCAATGATACGGGGCCCCCATCAAGCTACAGGGGGACGTAGGCAAGTATTCGTAACATGTTATCTACAACCGTCTCGTAGGGTAAAGTTAGCATTTGTAAAAAAACACCTTTTGTATACGGGACTAGTTACGCCACTGCACACTACCCTGCCTACGTTGATCCCCAGTTAATTTTGGGTCGTCAAAAGTATCGCGTTTAGAGCTTATAGTAGGACTTCTGTGCTTGTACCAGTGACTTCACCCGTGTGAGAAATGTTTTATGATCCCGTGAGAATTTTCGATCAAAATGAAGGTGAGGTCCTTAAGTCTATCCGTGTCCCAAGTTCAATCAAAATCCGTTAAGTAGTTAAGTCGTGAAAGCGTAACAGACAACACACTTGCATTTCCGGCCACCATTACATATTATGGATTGTAAGCTTCGCATGAGCTATGGCTCGGGACTCGGTTTTGTTTAGTCGAATAGTGTATGGAAACGGCAAACCCACATGACATGTGATGGGAACGTGCCAAATGCCAAGTCGCTTATATCGCATATTTAGTAGCGTGACCTATTCCACCAGTTGCATTCTGATTCTGACGTTCGTCTTGCCAACACCTAGTACCTACCTAATAACAGGCCTGTTGGTCTAGTGGTTAGTGACCTTGACTGCTGTGCTGGAGGTCGTGGGTTCGATTCCCATTTAGGACAAATGTTTGTGTGATGAGCACGATCATTTGTTCTGTGTCTGAATATAATTTATCTATAAATAGCGATCCGCCCCAGCTTCTGACAACATTTCATGTATATCGCAAGCTATTGCTACCGACGAATTAAAAAAAAAATCTGTGGATGTGAAATCATCAAATAATTTTTCCTGCTCTGATTGAAATGTGAGCAAATATGATTCTCAATTTTGTATTTCAGCATTTGAAGTTGGAGTATTTCTCAAAGTCTAGATATCATGAAACCTGACAGAAACGATCTCAAATCTAAATACTCACTAAATTCAGAAACTCGTCCTCAGACTTTCTTAACTAACTAACTTTCTTAACTCAAACTCACACGTAGTGTGGTAGGCTGGAATTGACTGCATTACTTTTTTTATGGTAGGTAAAAATCATCCTATGACGAATCCCACCCTTGGGCGGAGCGTCAGACTCTTACTGACTAAACAACCCGTTCCTACGTTGCCATATATACCAGGGCCAGAGCCTTCCTATCAGACACGAACCTTTACTCCCAGTTGGCTTCGACCCTTCTGCAGAGACCCTGATTGCTCTGATTTGCTTAAATTTTTCTTGTATCTTCGTAAATCAAATAAGATATTTTTCTCGCTATGCTAGATAAACCCGGGTTCTTTTTATTTCTCTTCATTTGAGATTTTATAACAGCTTTGTACATTTACTAACTGACCTTCTGTTGGCCCTTCGCTTAAGAACACGAGCGCCTTGAGACGGACCACGCGGAAATGCGACTCAGTTCAAGACTTGCAATAACAATTCACTTTTGCTGTCGTATCCTCGAGAACAATGCCGTGATTATCTTGAAGATCAAACTCAAAAATAGGTACGTCAAGAATCGATGTGAGCATGATTATCGACATGTCGATTATAAAGTCATATTACAAATTTTAAAGGACGTTTTCAATGGTTGAACTGATTTGGATTCAACTTTGAACACCGATAGAATCAATTAAATCTCAGAGCCATAAGCACAAAATATATTGGGAACACATTCATAATGCCGCATCTGAGTTGAATTCACTGTCAGTCTGTATTTCCTGATAGGTAGTCACAACCGGAGGCAAGTCTAGAGTGAATAGGCGACTTCTAGGACCGAGAGTTCAGACTCGCCAAGCGACCGTAGGTAGGTACTCGGAGACATGAGCTAGCTACTTATTTATAAAATAAGCCATATAATTAATAATTTCATTGAAAAGTATCCATACACCTCACACCCAGTTTTACAAGATCAAGGATATAATAAAAATAAAATATATATAGTTTAAAGATTTCAATTTTCTCAGTGCAAAAATAACTGATTATCGATTTGCTTCATCTGAATTGCCAATAGAATACAAGTAGAAGATACAAGGAATTATTCCAGCCAAGAATTATTTATCTACATTAAACTGAATGTAACAAAGTCTCTCTAATAATTTCTAATCCGTCGCCGCGGCTGGACACAAAGACTAGCCTAGTGTCCATGACAGGGATGAATGATTCCCGCGGGACCTATGAATGGCCAGTGTACAGTGAATGGCGGTGCTCGGCTAATTGGCCGCCCTCTGTCGGGGACTCGTGGCGGTGTAATTATCACCGGCTAGGCTCAACTAAATGCCATCTCACGTGATACACGACTGCATCTACGTAGGTATGTTATTCTAGTGTGTTTGGACTGTAGACAAGGCGTTGGTACTCCTTCGTGATGAAATTAAATTAAACTAACTAGATAAACCAACTAGTAGATATTTTTTAATGTTTACTATATGTCTACTACATATAGGTAGGTACATACTCGAAAAACCGTTTCACAATTTACTATTTGCCGCACTAGTGCCGAAAAGTGGGTCAGCTCGCCCCGCTATAATAGATTGCATTTATTGTATCAGGCTGGGCGTCGCGCAACCCCCACGAGTCCCAGTTCAACTCCCGTTTATTTATTACTTCGTAAGTGTATTCAAAAATCCGCCTCAGACGCAATGATAAACTATTTCCACTTATATCACTAATTCACTAGCTTATGTTAAAAAAAAAAAAAAACTGTCAAGCATTGGAAACGGAGTCTATGCTATATATTTGAATTTTAAATTAAGAATAATTATATTTTATTTTAAACGTTTTAAAATAAAATACTTATAATTATTAATCTTAATTTTTATTATAATTTCTATTTCTCTCGAAAATAAATAACAATAATTTAAATACTTACCTATACTTATTTATATACAGTTTTAGACAATAAAAACCCGCGTGCGGTTTTTCACCGGTTCCACCCACCCCCTCTACATCACCGCCCACAACCAACGCTCACGAGTCCGATAGCGGGCGCCATGTTAATATATGTATGACGTCACGCATTCAGCTTCGCGGTCATAGTGACGGCAAAAGCAAAACTGTGAACAAACGTCATTTTCAGGTAAGGGATTGCCAACCTTTTTTTTGAGGATGGGAAGTCATCAACTTATTTCTTCGGCTCTAGGTGGATAGAGATGGTGTGGACTCTTCCAAATAATCCCGCAGCCTTAAGTGTCCCGCAAATTTTTTTTTTTATCTGTGTATCTGGTCCTAGTCGGACAGCAAGTTACCTATTATTCCACGTTTACATTACGTTTGCTTTGGTGTCCTGGAATCGTCCTACCAATTCCGGTGAATAATCCTTCTCCAGCGGCGGCCAGGCCGGAAAATACCTATGCCTTTCCCTTGCGCTTTCTGCCACTCCCTTTGTAACTACTTCGTAGAAGGCGTCTATTTCTCGTGCCCTTTCGCTCAGTACCATGGGCTGGACCAGGGCCAGACGCATGAGATCATCAATGCGGCTCGTCTCAACAGGGACACAGCCTGCTGCCCCTCTAGCCAAGTTACGATCATTTCGTCAAAGTTGAAATAATTGAATTGGCCACGCCTTCAAATCCTTTGTTCTGACCACGTGATTAAGCGTTGAGATGACATCACAAGAACAAAGGACCAATTCCTTTGTTTTGACACGATCGTAACATGACTAGTGGTATTCTTCCCAAGTGAGGTAGACTTCTACCGTATGCTCCGTGCGGTCTTATCTTCCCTCCTAATCCTAATCTGTTGTAACAATTTTCTAAAGGAAAAAAAGGCGCATGAACAGACACATCCAAGACCAACTCACCTTGGTGAGATAGAACCACTTACACCTACAAAAGCGTTAAAGCAATTCATTAAGACAAACATTGAAGCCTTGTAACATTATTTGAGAAGTAAATAAAGCAGTTGAGTACAAATATCGCTAGTAATTTAAGAGATAGATTGTGTTTGCTCACCATAGTCGTGGGTGGTTAATCCCACAGGTGGGCTCCGGAATGTGGTAAACATCGGTAGTGTGCGCTTGATAAACTGTTGATGCAAGATAACTGTTCCACAGGACATTGTTATGTTTAATTAAAACTTACTGTTTCTTGTCATAATTCCTGAGGTGCTATTCTGTAAGAAAACAGCCCTGAGCACAGCGCTGGCCCAGCGACGAAATCCAAATACTACTTATAAATAAGGATTACGCCGCTGGGCCAGCGCTGCGGTCAATTTTGTTTCCGCGCGCCTCAAGGAGTTGTCAGCAAATGGAGAGGCCCAAATGCAGGGCCGAAGCCTACTGGGGCCCCGGTCTGGTTTCTGAAAGGAAGGTCCGACCCTGGTATGAAGGCTGAGAAGGCATGTGGTGAGTCGTTTAGTCAGTAAGAGTTAAGGCTGCGGTCAAGGCTGTTTTCTTATAGAATAGGGGGCCAGGTAAAACTATGCTAGATGAAACGTGCAACTCTGTGCGTAAGCAATAGATTCACTCATACCTAGGTATGGACGGTTTCTTCCAAGAAATGTGTCACACGGTTGGAAAAGTTGGTGAGTAATGTACCCAAACGTACCTTCACACGTGATTTAGCCGTCCTTTTGCCTATGAAATTTATGCTGAAAGTGTTATTGGGTACCTAATCCATAAATTATTATCATCATTACATCATCATTTCAGCCGAAAGACGTCCACTGCTGGACATAGGCCTCCCCCAAATGTCGCCATCATTACATAGTAGTACGCAAATGCTCAGACCACGGGTGCTCAATGCAGTTTTGCACTACACCTTAGTTCTTGTTTAAGGAGATGCGGCGCGATGGGCGACGCGAGAGGCGTTGATCGGACGTTGTAGCAGGGGCGCGTCATAGCACTCGCAAACACAACTATGGCGATGTACGACAAACGCCTAACGAGCCACATCTCGGTATAAAACACCCGTCCGTACGGATGGGTGTATTTTACCATGCGGGTCTGGATAGCCGATTTATATTGCAGCTAAGCTGACGGAAATAGTGCATTTTGATACTAGTGCAGAAAGTTTGTCATTGCGACCGAAGCGAAATTCGCACGAGCCATAGGCGAGTGTGTTATGGTACCGAGGGCTGCAGTGACAAATTTGTGCGTGTGTTAAACGGCGTTCTTCAATACACTTACGACTTGTGAAATAAATAAAGAAAGAAAATACGTTTAATCGTATCTCAAACAGTAGAAATATAATAATAATAGCATTCAAATCTGCTCTGGTCAGTTTCTAATTTCGCGAGGTCGCCCAGCGCCTCGTGGGGGACGACTCGCGCCTGATTCGATAAACTAAGTAAAAAAAAAAATCACCCTTGACCGTGACGATAAGGAGGGACTAAAAAAGCCCTTGTTGTGATAAACTCAAAAAATCACTTGGGTGATATACATGCTATTATATTGAACCTTAGGAGTGTGATAAGAGACAGTTTTCGAGTAAGTGTATTGAAAAATAATATGAACGAGGTATTGAGAAATCCAACTGTGCGTCAAAGTTAATGGATTACTTATATTCCAACCTAGTATGTATTTACGACGGTCCCTGCGAAGCAAGTCGACCGTACGCGTATTTAATGTGAACTCGCTAACCCTTGACCCTGAAGTGTGTACGATACCTCGGCTCTATATTTGGATTTTTAATTTGATTATAATTTTCTATAAACCAGTTGTTCCGAACCTGTGGCTATAGCGGTTGGAAAAACGGTATCCATTTTAAAATTAAAAAAGGAGATGGCTTGGATGCCTTTCTTGGGAATTGGCAAGAAGTGGCTTAAAACCGACAATGCTGAAAAGATTGGAGGGAGGCCTTTACCCAGCAGTGGGACGGGACAGTATAGGCTAGAAATCTATACTAATATTATAAAGCTGAAGAGTTTGTTTGTTTGTTTGTTTGTTTGTTTGTTTGAACGCGCTAATCTTAGGAACTACTGGTTCGAATTGAAAAATTCTTTTTGTGTTGAATAGATCATTTATTGAGGAAGGCTTTAGGCTATATAACATCACGCTGTGACTTATAGGAGCGAAGAAACAATGGAAAATGTGGAAAAAACGGGGAAAAATATTAATCTTTGAGGGCTTCCGTTGCGTGCGCTGCGAAAACGGTAGAAGATATCAAAAAAATATGTATTAAAGAATTATTCCTCTTAAAATGATCTAAAAAAATGTCCGCGACAGTATATGTCTATCTTTTAAGATTAACTCACTAGAACCGTTTTTATGGGAATCAAATTTCGCCGAAATTAATGCATTATTACCAATTTTATTTGTTAGAGTTGTATCAACATAGTAATATTAAACTTATCAAAATAAATGTGTTGTTGATTAAGAGTATTTAATTGTGAACAAAATTGTCTTTGTAATCACTTATTTTCAATGAACATCTTAGAAGATATTACAATTTTAAAATAACTCCGATATAAAATTCACACGCGCCGCATGATGTGCAAAATATGACGCTGCGCCTAGCCGGCGGGCGAGGAGAGGGGTTGCATGCGGGCGGCGCAGAGGGGTTTTTTTATGGTAGGTAAAAATCATCCAATGACGAATCCCGCTCTTGGGCGGAGCGGGAAAGAGTGTCAGACTCTTACTGACTAAACAACCTACCCCGTTCCTCCCTTGCCTTATTCCCAGAGCCCCGGTATAACGCTTTCGCACCAACCCTCGGCTGCAGGAGGCTTCGACCCTGAAGAGCCCCACAGTTTGCTGACAACACCTTGAGGCGCGCGGGAGCAGTGCAGGCCGTCGACGACTTGGTCTCGGTCTGGACTGTTACCAGACAACCGGACGGCGAGCTACCCATTGCTCACCGTGCCGGATATCGGCGGGATAGCGGCGGCGACGGCTACGGCGAGGGCGCTTTTGCCCTTGCCTTATGCGGTTGGCCTCCTCCTTTACGAACATTACTGCTTCGCAGAAGGAGGCGACCGCTTGCCATTCTTCTTGCTGCGGACCATGGCCTGAACCAAGGCCCAGCGCGAGAGGCCACCGCCGCCGATCACCCCCACGAGGACACGGCGATTCTCTTCTCAAGCGGGGCACACCTCCACCGTGTCCTCCGTGCTGGCCACACAGTGGCGACACCTGGGAGTCTCTTCCGCACGAATCCGGCGCAGGAATCTCCTGAACTTCCCATGTCCGGTGAGAACCTGCGTCATGTCCTGCGTGATGTCTATCCAACCACGCCTCAAAGAGGGCACTTACCGCCGAGATTATGGCGTGCCCAAGTAGAGGGTGTAGCTCTATGAAGTACTTTTAGATAATTATGTTCTTTTAAAAACTAAATTGTCTAAATTAATAACAGAAATTGACACGGGCAAAGTCGTGGGTAACAGCTATAATTTATAAAGCTGAGGTTGTTTGCAAAAATAAATATGATGCCCAAAATAACTATTCCACGCGGACGAAGTCGCGGGCACAGCTAGTAATAAATAAAATCTCGGTGGCGGTGGCATTGATTTTTTACACAGGACAGGCAGACCTCGTCCGCATTCAACCCTTATTTCGGTACCTTGAGTAGGTGCTTCAAAGTATTAATTTTAGACTGGATATTGAAGAAAAATAAAAGAGCAATATTGGGTATAATTATTTATTTGTGATCTGCAATAATTCTATACACCATATAAGTACTTACTAGTAAACAATCTTAAAAAATAAATGGACTTAATTTTTCTAAACAAAGACTTACTGGTATTTCGTTTTTAACAAACTGATTCAGAATATGATGAATGCGTTTGTCGTTTTCGATATCTTCTAACCTTCGTTGACGATGGGTCGAAGATATCATATTAATAAGTTTTTGATAATTGGAATCGTCTTCTATAATTTTCAAGAATTGTATAAAGTCAGTGGTTTTTGCTAATTCTACATGTAGCATAGTATGCCAACCTTCCAGTTTATTAGTGGTGCGTTGTTGTTCATCGTAACAACACCATTTGTTTTTCATAATTCGGTTTTCAAACCATTGTTTTTCGAAATATATGTTAAATTCTTTCACATTCTGTTCATCTGGACTGTCTTCCATGATATAAAGTACTCCATTACCTACGTCTTTTTGGGGTAAATGTGCCAGAACTATGCATAAAGCTACATGTTTCCGAGTTATTTTCCTTGTGGTTAAATTTAAAGCCTTAGCTTTTTTCCAAACAGCCCTGTTGAAATAATAATAACAACCTGTTATCTGTATCTCAGGAAAAGCTCTTTCCAATGCTAACATGGGTTTACTTTCAAAATCAACTGTAATTTTTTTTGGCTTCCAATCAGGCAACGTTTTTTTTATTAAACTGAACAATAAGTTATACGTAGAATGATTTTTACTTCCTAAGAAGGCATAAACTAAGGGTACAACATTGATATTTTCATCTAAGCTCCCAATGTCGCCATGAATCGAATATAGTTGCAGAAAAGGGCGAGGGCAAACTTTGACTGTTGCATCACAATAAAAATGATCGATACTGCACATCACTTGCCTGGCTTTACTACTTGCAAATGCCAATATTCTCTCAGATTGACAGTTATAGTCAAATAACAAAAAGTTCTCAAATAATTTAGGCACCTCTACTTCGAGGGCGGCCCAAAAGCTACCTTTTTTTTCACATGCAGCTTTATTCCTTTGTTTATAAAGTCCTGATTTAACACTTTTGTATGAAGGTAATTGTTCGATAACATTTGGCTCGGAGTCCTTTAGCGCAACCACTGTATCATAGTATATAGACCGTACAGTCCGTTTGAAATCCTTAGACACTCGTTCTTTACATAGTGACATGATCTGTTGCACTTTATTTTTGGCATTATTATTTCGACATAAATGCACAGTAGATTTAACAACTTTGTTGTCCCCTTCTAATATTGTCACAGTTCCGTGGCATAGAGGCCGATTAACACAGCGCCAATATGATGATCCGTTTTTAAACTTTTTCTTGACATGGTATTGATGACCTTCTAGAAGCAGTACTCGTCCTCCTCTCTGGGAAGTTATAAACTTTAAATTTCCCTTACTATCACTTGTAGTCGGTATATCAGACATGTTTGCAAACAAAACTTATGAATGCACTAATCACTTGATATCTGCTAAAACGCAAATTATTTAATTAAGTATCGCACAAATTATTTTGAGGGTATTTTAGTTAAATAGTGTGAAATATAAGGTAGGACTAATGATTTATGCTCGTGTCTGTATTTTGAGAGTCAAGACGAAAGTAAAACTTGTCTATAAAATATATTCCCTTCTCGAAATCCCGAGAGTAAACTACAGTTAGGGGTCCAGTAGACACGATATTTATTAGGGGACGAGGCCGAGGGGCCGAGGGTGGGTTGAACGTCGACTTGTGGGGAACGTAGCGAACCAGACAAATCGATAACGTCCTACCGCGGCGACACCCGGCGGGCTACTGAACTCAACTGACTGCTAAACGAGGTACGTACTGTACGGCCGTTCTAACTTGGCGTGTCTGAAGTTAAGCCCTACGAACTTTTCGCTTGTGCACTCGTAAAACAAAAATGCCAATATCAGTCTGAAGTTCGGCTCTGCGAAATTTAGCGCTTGATTACTCGTAAAAAAATAAATGATTTAAACATAAATGTAATTTGCAGTTCTTATTGCTGTTAAAAACTGTTATTGGCATTTATTTTTTTAAAAGCTTTATTTTTGTATTTACGAGTTTTCAAGCGCTAGAATTTACAAACCCTAACTTCAGACGCACCAATATTCGACGGCCGTACTGTATTTTTACCCGACTACGGCGAAGCAAAAGGAGGGTTATGATTTTGACCTGTATGTATGTATGTATGTATGTATGTATGTATGTATGTATGTATGTATGTATGTATGTATGTATGTGGGTATGGATGTTCATCTGTTCCCTCGTAACTTCTAAACTACTTATCAGAATTCGACAAATGACATATCATTAGAAGCGTCTTAATTGTCCGCTGGTTATAGGCTATATGGGATTTCACAAAATCTAATGAGGCGCCCTCTAGCGGACAAAACATACGAAGTAAAAAAATAAAGTTAAGATAAATATGCCGTGTTTGTTATCATTTGAAAGCGCTTTACTTGTACATTTTGAATATATATATATATTACTAGCATTTGCTTGTGACTTTACCTGTATTCATGGGCTGAGAAATCAATGAACCCAAGATTAACCTATTTAGAACTCCAAAATATGTTAAATAAAAATAAAGTTTAAAAACTAACACCCGACTACTTAAAAACACGCTCTAAAAAGTACGAAACAAGAAAACAAGAAAGCCGTGGTCGTATGCCATAAGAATAATAAATTAAAAAAAGTGGTATACGACCACGGCTTTCTTGTTTTCTTGTTTCGTACTTTTTAGAGCGTGTTTTTAAGTAGTCGAATATTGAACAGAATATGAGATAGGATATAATCCTGGCGCACTGCTCGGCGAAATATAGAGGATTGTGAGGTTGAATTATCGACTCTAACGATTCACTCTAACTTGAATCATTAAGTGTGTAAAGTAGTGCAATGAGATGATTAGGCACTCCAAGTGTAGGACCTTCCATAAGCAACTCTAGTAGACGCAGTCGAAAGCCTATTATAGCAAGGCTTTCGACTGCGTCTACTAGAGTTCGTCGCTAAAGAAAACGATCTGCAGTTTGAAATTTGCAAGAAAATCTTTCAATATCACTGCTAATGCCATCAATAAAGTGGTTTCTGTCATGAAAACGGTTAGTTTTGATAGCTTAGCATTCTACTATTACAGTACGATCTTGCATAGCCCTTTTTTTAGGACTTAACTGCGCTGGATGAGCTACCACGAGTAATCGGAGAGTCTGCATTTTTTCTTCAGAAAGCACGCGGTTATGCGTTTCAGCCCTTAGATACTCTCCAACTTACCTACCCAAACGCAACATGCGTTGTCGCCTGTTGCGTTTGGGTAAGTTTTCTTATGGTGTGTGTCTGTGTAAGAAAAGTTATTTTGTATCTATTATAGCTTCGCCACTTCCGTGCAATCACACGTAATTCAGAAACGAGAAATTCTCAAAAGTAAATTTTCTGTTTTTGAAGTGTACTGAAAAAATTTTGATCCATTTTGTTCAAAATAAATTATTATTACTTCTTTTATTTTCTTATCAAAAATATATTTTTAAATTTAAAAATGATTGGTAGTAGGTACAGCCTTGTATCAGTAGGTAAAAGAATTATTTTATTATTGTCAAGTCAAGATTTCTCCCGCTTTAGAGTGGACGAAGAGGGCGTTAGATTTTTACTGACCTAAATTACATCTATGTTCCTTCAGTTACCCTTTTCATTCCAGAACCACGGGTTCCCCTTTCAGTAGGTAGTCGAGCCATGGCCTTAATAGGTTTCGGCACCGGTTCTCTGCTCGTAATCAAAATGAAAATTTGATTACAAGCAGAAAAGCACGTAGTGGTTGGTATCTCTGTCCTAGTTGGTCAGTTAACTAGGTGTAATGTGTCGTAATCGTAACGTCACAGTCTGACGGATGCTCGGGAAAGTTAAAATCCTGAATTCGTCATCTATTCTCTAGGAAAACCCCTTTCCTTGGAGTACCTAGTTTACTGTTTATAAGGATATATTAGTTTAGTACCTACTTGTGTTATTCCCTTTTCATTTGCGTATTGGATGACCTGTATGACATAGAATTTTCCGTAAAGACTCAGGTCAAACGTCATTTCAGGCATCTAGGAAAATAAGTAAAATCATATCGAGTAAATAAAATATTATGGAAAATCTGAACTGATTGTTAGTTTTTTGATTTCGGTAGGAAACTTTCAAAAAGCATATTGTCTTCATAAGACTAGCAAGTGTATAATTTGCCATTGGTCAACCATGCTATTCTCTGCATAGCGCTTACCACAACAAAATGGGACATTAGATTTTTAACCTAATCTTACTATAAACTATTAAACTATCTTACTAATATTATAAATGCGAAAGTTACGATGTTTGGATGTTTGTTACTCAATCACGCCAAAACGGCTGGACGGATCTGGATGAAATTTAGCACAGGCATAGGATACACTCCGGAATAGGACATAGGCTACTATTTATCCCGGAAACCCAAACCCCAACCCCAATACCACGCGGGAGAAGCCGCAGGCAAAAGCTAGTGTTTATATACATTGGATTGACAATCCAATGTATCTATTTGGGTTTCGTCCCTGTGACCAGCGCTGCACTCAAAGCTGTTTTCTAGAGAAAAGCACTGCAGTGGAACAATCCCATGTGAGGACATGTGCAAACATATGGCACATGCCCATGAAAGGACATGGGGGCCTAACACAAGCCCTTACAGCAGTATTACTTCGATATTACTTTCAGTGAGAAAGAGACGGCGCTAGACAACGTGTCTAACGCTGTCATTTGCACACTCTGGAACTTAAAAATACGAAGTCGACTAGTTTTCTTTACCAAGGAAACATGTGGTCGCTAATCAAATAAAGATCTAAAATTCTGAACAGAATCATTGAACAGCAGCATATAACGCATACCTAACAAAGAAGAGAGAAGCATTTAAATTTAATGTAGGTTAGACTACTCAATACTCAGGAAACGATATGAGGAAGCAACAAAAGCCATTTCTACTAAGCAACTAGCTAAACTTACCTAATGTTTACACAGACGTGTTAAGCCGGGTACAGACTGCTGGTACGTAACATGCATTGTAACACGCAACGAAAGGATTACCGTCTACATTGTCGCAATGTATCATGCATTGTAACAGAATTACCTTAGTGTGGATGACTTGCATACGGTGCACACAATGCGTGCGAACAGAGCATTCAACGACATAAGTAGTAGCTAATGTAGATAAGTAGTAGTGAAGTAGTAGAAAACGGTTTGTGCTCGCGTTGCATTCACACTTTTAATAGCGGCTCCAAACGCATTAGTGGCGTGAAGCTTCGTAAACAGGCGTGAACGTGAACGAGGACGGCTTTCGCGGGGTACGATTTGTGTTGTGAATTCATGGCGTGAATTCGCACGTGAATTTACAGCACTAATGTAGAACCGTCATAATATGCTTCTTTCATGTTACCTTGCATGTTGCGTTACAAGTCTGTACCCAGCTTTAAACGTAGCTGTTACTGCAGTCGTCAAGTTATGAAGTGCACAGTTAGCGTTGTTAGTATCGCTCGATATTTGGGTCGTGACGAAGTACGACTTGACAATAACACAACGCCAGCTAGGGCTGTCAAAATGTCTCTAGAAATGCACGCTCCTTCTTAGTCGTTCACTCTTAACAGAGTGGTCGTGGTTGACAATGTTGCATTATCTTTGGCTAGTCAGGCTCCCGCGATGCGTCTCTACTTGACACGGTTTACGGCGTCTCGGGAACTCTGGACCATGGAGGTTTGTGTTGCAGCTCTAATGAGGTCTGCCCAATGCGTAGGTGAGCACGCTGGAAGACCTTAAAAATGCCACTGAAGGTTTTATAAACGGCTACCGGGTCCAAAAACTTTGAGGGAAGCGGAATTCATCGATTGGAGAAGAAGCTAGGGCCGACAGCTTCACAGGTCATGGGTAGCCCCTTAGGTACGGCCGATCGGTAAGGACCAAATCCGGGTCGACATTGTGTTGTTGTGCGTGTCCCACGCACGCCTCAAAGAGATATCAGTAAATTTGATGAGGCCTGTGAGGGCCGAACTGCGTATGAGGGTGTTACTGCAACTTTCGCAATAAAAAACGCCTGAAGGGATCCACTCTCCTCCCGTTCGTCCTAGAGAACATATTTAATGATTTTATCTACGAAAAAAAAGGCCTGACATCGCACTTTCAACGTGCACAACACTTAGCACAAAGCTATTGAAACCAGAAGAAACAATAACTGCTTTCCATTGAGAAGTAGCGAACAAAGAAAATGTTAAAGAATAGAATTTCTAATAGGTATTTGCGCGTCTTCGGTCCGATAGAGTCTATTCAGTAAATATAAAATAATGGTTAATGTTAAAGTATAAATCGAAGCAATGAAGTTTTCATAGAAATCATTTGAAAAAAAGTAGAAAACCTATATCTAGCTGCGTAATATCCAATTGATAATTGCCCATTGGCTATCTTTTTAATGTACCTACACCTGCATAATGTTGTTTGACCACACTCATTAAGTTTATCGATACTTTTTTATTATCGAGTGGAAAATAAAACAATTATCCGGTGTATGTACCTACTACGTCAAGGACAAGTATGTTTTTTTAATATTTATTTATAAAAATATCCGCAATAAATCGTATCTTCTTTGTTATTGCGTATTAGGGTTTTATGAAATAAATGTAAATAAGATATCTAGATAATAATAATAATCTTTATTTAATCTGTTTACACAATTGATATCTATTTATATCCTAAAAGCGGAATAACATTGTCTGATTAATCACAAAAACAAACTTAAAATTTGGCAGGTAGTAGGTTCCTTATAGTAGAGCCCAATCCACTAGAAATTTTATGATTTTTTGAAATACCACCTAAGGGAGTAAAGAGAAGGTCGGAAGTTTTGTATCTAGAAACCGATTTTCGCGGTCGAAGCCGCTGGCAAAAGCTAGTATTTGCATATAATAGCCACAAGTACAGTACGGCAGTCGGATCTTGGCGAGTCTGACGTTAGGCTCTGCGAATTTTAGCGCTTGAAAACTCATAAAAGACTGAATGGTTTAAACAAATAAATGCAATTTGCAGTTGTTATTGCTGTTAAAAACTGTTTTGTCATTAATTTTTTCCTTTCTTTTATTTTTTTCTATCCTTTCGACATGTTGAAAAATTGCCGAGCCCTAGTTTTTCCTGGCCGTTTAAATAATATAGTTTATTGTAAAAATAAACGAATTTACATACTTAATTATTGTAGGTAAGAATTTTACAACAATCATTACCTAGTTTAAAACTGTTGGCCTTCCAAAGTTAATAATCATAAACTTATTATGTAATAAGACTAAAATTAGAAATATTTGGCTCTAATTAAAATACAACTTAGACTAAAAAAATCATCATCATCATCATCATCCTACCCTTATCCCATATTACTTGGGGTCGGTGCAACATGTTTTTTTCTTCCACTCTATCCTGTTTACCTTGGACTAAAAAAAATAATTAATTATTATAAAAAAAAACTTTATAAAAAACATTATAAAAAATCATAATGTAGCAGCCCTACAAACGTCAGGCCCCACAAGTGCAGCCATTGATGCCCGCTGACGACGCATTTCCGTCAGCAACACTGCATATCCGGCTTCGCTGCGCCCGCGCCGCTCCGCTGCTGATAAACAAAGGGTCAAAGGAGCTTCCGCTCGAACTCCCAGCAATAAACACTGGTCGTTGCTCTGCATGTGCCGTTTTAAATTTAGTAACACTTATACCTAGTATTACTTTGTAAGCACGTTTTGTGTCTTGATTAAAATGCTAAAAAACAGGGGATTTATGAAGACTAAACTAAATTAATAAATACTTAATCTATATATATATATAAAAGAAAATCGTGTTAGTTACACTATTTGTAACTCAAGAACGGTTAAACCGATTTGGTAGGGAGGTATCTAAGAACCATGAGAAGGCCATAGGATAGTAAGAATCTAAAAAAAATCTGCTCATTTATTACCTATAAGGCGGAACAAAGTTTGCAGGATCAGCTAGTAATCATTTATAATAAATATTACATAGCACATTATGTAAGTACATCTACTTATGCCTTATGATCATCATTATCATCGTCGTCATTTCGGCCTAAAGATATAGACTTCCCCCAAGCGTAAGCGTCGTCACAGCGACCAGTCCTGTGCGGTACGCATCCATCGAATTCCATCAACACTGACCAGGTCATCGGTTCACCTTGTTGTGCGTTTGAGGCCTTCCAACGCTGCGTCTTCTGGTACGCGGTCGCCACTCCTGAACCTTTCGGCCTCAACGATTGTCTTTTCTGCGTGCAATGTGTCCTGCCCATTGCCACTTAAGTTTGGCGATTCCTTGTGGTATTATATGTCTTTTATCTACCTTTATTATGAATGACAATTATAAATCCATGGTATTATCGTTTGTTTATAAAAGATAAACCCTGAAAGCATTGATTTGATTACGAACTTTCATTGATAGAAAGTTTCCTACATTATCAATGAATGTCTTTTTATAGTTGATAGTGTTTCGTCGCATTTCACCACAGTCTCTCCAACTCAAGTAACGAAAATAAGAGTAAAGACTGAAATGTGCTCAATCAAATCAAATCAAAATGGTTTTTTTTTATTGCAATAAACTAGTGCTTGACTGCGATCCCACCTGATGGTAAGCAGTGATGCAATCGTTGATGGTAAGTCGCACTATTTTCATTTCATATAGGCCTACATGGGCACTTATAAAACGTCAGAAGCTAGTGCACGGTTCCAAATTGGTCGATGTCATCACCTTCATTAGGCTTATGTGTATTGTATATATAAGATTTATTGACATTTTCTCACCAATTCTCCAATGCCTCATTTGATGTTATTATCTGGAAAATATATTTTTTTGTGTTATTTCATGTTTAGTAAGTATTATATATTGTATGAAAATAAACACAGTTTATATCTACAATTTCATCAGAAAATTTTGTACACATTTACATATTTTTATTCAAATAGTCACCAGCATAAACAAGTTGTTTTCATTTTGGTTCGGGTACATAAACATATTGGTTTTAAAAGTTAAAGTGACTAATTTCTCAGAAAGTTCCATTTTCACGTAAACTGACGTATAAATAAATACATTAGCAACATTTACTGGTAAACATCACTACACGATACATCAGCTATGTGTAAGATTCCACGCGCTTTGACGTCATCCAGCCACCGGCGTTGCATCACGCGAACTCGAACAATTAATGTTACAGAAACGCTGGGTCGATGAACTGAAACAATGCCGAAGTACTGCACCTTGATAGAAGACCTAATTTTTGCAAATTTACATAAATTAATCAGGAGCTTCAAGACAAAGTAATCGAAGGAGAATTAGAACTTGAGGACGACTGAATCGACCAGAAAACTACTTACAACTTCATGTCCACTCTATGAGCCTGCGACAATAAATATCACAATGCTGAACTTCATACCATGCTCTAAAACCGAAACCTCCAATAACAAAAGAATCCACCTAAACTAAACATTTTACCAGCAATTTGGACTCGTAACTCTTTGATCAGCCGCCTCATTGTTAGACATGAGAACTGAGCCTTTGACTGACAAAGGGATCGGTCGATAATCGTTCAAATGTCCATCAGGTCATCAGTCAGAGGTGGGATGAAAGCTGCTCGGTCCGGCCGCCGGGAGATAATGAAAGACTTAGCTGGTGTGACAAATGAGGCTGGCATGCCTTATTGTTGTAGCTGTGTTAAAGATCATGAGAAAAGTAAGCCGTCTATGTCTTGTAAGAATCCCTGACCAATAAAGTACTTAATATGGCCATAACAGCTGTGCATATACCAAGGATTTTTTTGGAGATATAAGATCATTGGCACATACTCGTGATATTGTTGTTGCTGACCAGTAACAAATCAGTGGAAGTGATTGATGTTAAAAGTGGCATAGTTCGTTTTTTAATCCTAGACTACGATTTGACAACTTAAAAAGTCAAACTCCAGAAAATTGGGAACATATTTCTAGAGTGTGACATTCTGTAGTAGTAGTCTAGAATTAAAAAAAACGAACTATAGGTACATCCTTCAAAGTTTTTTTTTTAATTCCAGCCAGTCACTTTTTATAAGAGAGAAAAAATGAAAAAAAATCACATAAGTAACTACTGTAAATACACCTAGACATTGTATGCGGCTTTTTAGGTAGGTCTTATGCATTCATTATCGATTTGCTATCTCGTAACCTCGTCATAAACGGACATAATCCTGTTGCTAATTAAGATTTTATCAATCTTTGCCCTAGGTATGCAAATCATATCTAATTGGTCAGAAATCTAAGTAAATATTTGCAACATGTGTCAATAAAACATTTAAAGGCCCAACAAGTCCGGTTTTTGTCATTTAATATGAATATGACAGATTATTTTATAAATTATATTATAACAGATATTGAAATTAGGTGAAGTGGAGAGATGAAAAGCATGTTACGAAAAGAGTTCTAAGTTTACACGTAGATGGATGGAGAGGAAGTGGAAGGTCGAAGAAGAGATGGATGGATTGTGTGAGGAATGATATGAAAGAAAAGGGAGTTAGTGATAGCGTGACGGGTGCAGGACAGAGTGGTAGAAAAAAACATGTTGCACTGCCCCCAAGTAATATGGGATAAGGGTAGGATGATGATGATGATTGAGATTGGATGAAATTATGTAGAAATTAAAATAAGCAACTTACGATAAAATAGTCGTGGATATTTCCACTGAAAATGATGTGCTAAAATAAATAAAAATATGCGCATAAACACGTATGTTAATTAATATATTTAGGATATACAGGACACAGCTAAAGTATGTTGTCTAAATCATTTATTTATTTCTCTTACATATATTCACGGTTTCAGCATATCAATAAAGGACAGGAGGGTAATGTCCCTCCATTATACACCTCGTTTGTTGGAGTGTCCATTTTCATGAAATGTTAATTTTATACATCAGTTGTTTTGTATTTCAAATTGACTTGATGTTGTTGTTCGAGACAAAACAGATTAATTTGAATAGCATATAAAACCTGTCCATATTTGTCTTTTGTAAGAAAAATTGAAATTGGTGTTTGTATCAGGCTTACCGAGTGTGTTACGATTGCTTGTAGTTCATTTGACTATATTGGATCAAATGAACTTCACATCTATCAATATTTAAAAAAAGTTCCCGAAAGTTCACTGTAGACTGCTGTCCGCACGGGTTTTCCCGACTTTGTTCTAGCTTAAAGGCCGAGGTCATACGAAAGGGGTTTTTAATTTTGCGAACTCTTTAGCAATTTATATATAATTTATTCATAGTCATATTACAACAAATGGACAGAAAATATTTGTGAATTATAGATATGAACCTCCCTCACGAATCATTTAGAATATTTTCTATATTGGGAAAAAATCGGTATGAAAATCCGTTCAGTAATTAAAAGATATCGCATTCATACAGACACGAGCTACGAGAGACTTTCTGCACGAATAAAGGAAGGAGACGATGCAATATTTGTTTAAAAGAGATATTTAGCCTTTCGAGTATCGTAATCAGAGACATACTCGTAATAGAAAGACAATAAATAGGTGTGCGAACGAGACGCGTTCGCGTGGGGCTCAAGAGTTTAACCCAATTGTTTTTTTAAGTTTTTTTCCGGCTTCGGCAATTTAATTAATGGCAGCCTTAGTAGGAAAAGTCTGAAATTCTCAGTATAGGTATCGAAATTCGGCCAAAAAATATAAACAAGATAGGTATCATTAGCATCCTCTTTTTTGGCTTTATGCCAACTGTATCGAGGCCAGTGCTCTGACTACCGCCTTTCAAACATTTTTACCAGTCGTCACTTATTTTCTTTCAGTCTGCATGTTTTCCACAATACACCCATACATTATTTTTGACTTGCAATTTTTCTAAACCGACTTGACAAAATGTAAACTGTCGATGTTGTAGTCACCTCTTTACATTTTGCGCACTTAGCGTGTTTATTGCGACAGGTTTGATCGGATGTAGCTTATAATGTTCATATTTCTTCTTATTTTTATTAGTGTCAATTTATGTAAAATTTATAATTCGCGATAATTTTAATAATTGACTTGTTGACTTTAGCACCGTATTTCGAAAGTTCATTTTTGTGGGTATTTGTAATAAAAAATATCTGTTCGAATGAAATGTACCAAGATACAATGTCCGCGTCTGACGTTAGCCACGCATCTAGACTGCGGGCCTGGTAACCGCACGCATCCACTGCGAGCCGGGTAGACACGCATCCACTACGGGTCGAGTAAACGTGCATCCACTGCGGGCCGGGTAGACACGCATCCACTATGGGTCGAGCAGACGTGCATCCACTGTTGGCCGGGTAGACACGCATCCACTACGGGTCGAGTAGACGTGCATCCACTGTGGGCCGGGTAGACACGCATCCACTACGGGTCGAGTAGACGTGCATCCACTGTGGGCCGGGTAGACACGCATCCACTACGGATCGAGTAGACGTGCATCCACTGTGGGCCGAGTAGACACGCATCCACTATGGGTCGAGTAGACTTGCATCCACTGTGGGCCGGGTAGACACGCATCCACTGCGAGCCGGGTAGTCACGCATCCACTGCGGGCTGAGTAATCGAGCATCCATCGCATATCGAGCGGTGCGGCTTGAGTTAGCCGCGTTTCACGCACCATCGAACTGTTAAATCCTGCTGGCCTTGTTTGGACTTATTAGAATAGTCATTAGTATCATTCTGGCTATACAATATTATATTATCAGTAATACTTAATAAAGGTACTGATTTTGACTTCTTTTTTTTATAGCAAAAGTTAACATTATTGTGATAGATGGCTTAGACCATTTCTTATTCTTTTTACAATTGGTCCTGTGCTAGTCTCCTCCAGTTAGGCCCTACTGTGAGCTTGAGTTCGTCCTCCTACCTCCTAGGCATTCTACCTTTCTTTCTCTTTCCATTTCTTAGGTACTCGTAGGTACCAGTTTGTGACAGTCTCAGTCGTTTTGTCCAGCTTGCACCGTAACATTTGGCCTGTCCATTAGCCTAAGTGGTGATAAGTTACCATCACATATTTATTGGCCTATAGGTGAGTATCTATTACATTAACCTACGGTTAGTATCATATGTATGTACATGGCCTACTTATTTATATACGTGTATGTTTACCTAAGCGATACGTAGATAATATTTAGGTAATGTGTCTACCCAAGTTTCGAGATAATAAGCCACATGTGTCCCAGATAGTTTAAGTAAACCTAACGTGAATGTAAAGTACCCGCATTTAAACTCGTTTCTATACGGTGTCACGGAGACCAGACTTGTTACTTTAATATTAAACTGGCTTTTGCCCGCGGCTTCGCCCGCGTCGTATTGGGGTTGGGGTTGGGGTTTCCGGGATAAAAAGTAGCCTATGTCCTATTCCGGATCCTATGCCTGTGCCAAATTTCATCCAGATCCATCCAGCCGTTTTGGCGTGATTGAGTAACAAATATCCTTACATCGTAACTTTCGCATTTGTAATATTAGTAAGATTCTTTCGAAGCATTTCTTACACATATTTGCAGTTCCACAAATTGAATGGTTAGTCAGCATTTAAGTAGGTTACATTACTTGGTATTTGTTTACGTAAATTTGAAGTAAAACGAAGGAGAATATTACATTTTTATTGAGAAAATGTCTACTAAGTATTATGAAATACTTCTTTTCGAATTTCGCAATATTTTGTTTTTTATTTTGATTGTCAGCTGTTTTAGAATTGGGTAAATAATACATTTCCTATGATTATTCGTTACTATTGGTACTTTATATTGTACATTAAAGAACAAATCACATAAAAAAAAATTAATGAAAACTGTATCTGATAAAAGTAATATCAGAATCAAAATTCACATTTCAGTTTGCGCATCCTTTTTCTGTTACCTACTTGTTTTCCCTTTATCGAATTGGAAAGGTGTTTTTCGGCATTGTGTGCTAAATAAACATTCATCTTTTTCTTCTGCAGAAAATCGTTAATTGCAAACTACTATAATTCCAATAGGACTCTTATTTGTAATACTACTTATTTTACAACCCATTAACGAACATATTACTGACATGTTATAATTTGTAAATTAGCCAGAACAATATTTTTACTTACACAAATCCAAGTCAAGTTTCAAAATTCAGAATTCTGATCTAAAACTACCAGAACTTAAAGTAATCCTGGTGAGGTCCCCGTTCTTACTAGAAAAAGGAGGATTCCTACTGGAAGAGGTTCTATTAGAAATCACGACTTTTTCAATCGGACTCTTATTTACACCTACTGATTTAGCAATCCATTTATTACTAACATGTTAGTAATACAGCAAGGTTTTGCGGTTAAGAGCCGTCCTTGCCCTCGAGATCTAGAACCAACCGGACCTTGTTCTCAAGAGCTTTAAGTAAATCTTATTAGTACTATTAGAGATAAAAGCAGTATTATCACATAGAATATTTAACAATAATTAAGTTATTAATTGTTTTCTGATTTGAGCAAAAGTTTAAATCAGAAAGTAGAGGTTGAGAAAGACTCTCTTTCATTTGAAGGTGCAAACCTGTCAAGATTTAGCACGGAGAATTTTGCACGGTCTAAAGTCAAAATAATCAATTCTTATTAACAACCTAAACTGAACTGTTAACTCACATGTCTTATAATGATATAGATATTTTAACAAGTCATGGTAACCCCTGAAACACCACGGTGTTTCCACGCGTCAAAATAGTTTCACGAAAATGGCGCGTAATTCTCTATTCGTCTGTCAAAGATGTAACTCCGGGGCTGCGGGGGCTATAAGACGCGGTGACAATAGGGATGCGCTCATTCATAGGATTTTAACCAAACAGTACAATGCGTTCCAAATGAGAATAGGATCGATTGCCATGTTGTGACGTCACGATTTACTGTCAAATCAAGACATTTTTTTTTTAATTCAATTTATTTACGAAAAATTTAATTTATTTACTTAAAATTTAATTTATTTACTTAATTTTTTTTTAAAGTTTAATCAAAATCCAGTTTTTCAATTTTACTCATCTATGAGTTCTTCAATTTAGCAAAAATATCTTCGATTTGACAGTATGGCGTGACGTCACATCCTGTCAATTGATGCTATTCTTATTGGAAACGCATAGTTCTTAGGTACTTCTCGTTTTATTCTTAAACTGACAGTCAATTAGAATGCAGAAGCTTTATTCAAATAGGTACCTATTTTTTTTTTTTTGCTTTTTCGGTTTACCTAATACCTACCTAACTGAAAGAATGAGTAAGAATCTAAATTATCGGAGCGAATAAATAAGTAGTAATAACTAGGTATTTTATGAACAAAACAATCAGTGACTTCAATGAATGAGGGGGAAATATTGCAAAAAATCTATTTCACCATGTTTACTAAGTAATTTTCTTGTTGGGGAAAAACGGAATCATAAATATCAACCATATAGTTTTATGTTTGACATCAGCGAATTTACCTGCATACCTGAGGTCTTTTTTACATATCATGGGTAGAATGACAGCAGGACGAAAATATGCATCTTTAAGATGAAAAAATGAATAGGAAGCTTAGAAGCTACATTGTATGATTGTGGCAGCTGTCACTCAAACCAACCTATAGCAAATGTAGTGTAAAAAAAACAAATTCTTGAAATAGACTTTTTAGACGAAATAAAAATTCATCTGCGAAAATTGCACTGTGGGAGAATCAGTAGAAAATTATGTAGAAAATATTTGTAAACCGGCTTTTCGGACAAAATAGAAATTCAGGCAAAGAAAATGGTCATCATCATCATCATCATCATCAGCCTTTCAATGTTCCCACTGCTGGGACACAGGCCTCCTCTCTAGGAGAGGGAATGGGCCATAATCCACCACGCGGGCCCAGTGCGGATTGGTGGATGTCACATGTCTTCGAATTTTTGGTTCTAGAACATGCCGGTTTCCTCACGATGTTTTCCTTCACCGTTTTGAGAGCAGTGGTGATGAAATAAATTACACAAAGTAATGCGCCTGGCTGGGTTCGAACCCGCGACCTACAACTCGTAAGTCGGGGCCGTTACCACTCGGCCACCACTGCTCGAAAGAAAATGGTACTGTGGAAGAATTAGTAAGAAAATAATGAAGCAACTTGCTTGCTTGCTTGTCTAGACATTTTTTTTTTCAAATGACTATGACATCTTTTTTCGAATGATAATGATAAACGTTTAAAAAATGTTCAGTTTTTCTTGCATGATGACATCACGAGAAGAATTTATTGTACAAGTAAAAAAAAAGCCTTGCCATCAACGATTGCATCACTGCTTACCATCAGGTGGGATCGCAGTCAAGCACTAGTTTATTGCAAGTTAAAAAAAAAAAAAAAAAGTTATGAAGCACCCTGTATCAGACATAATTTCTGAAACTGCGTTTTTCTGCTATCGCACATCGCACTTACACGAGCCCCTACCATGGTGTCTAAGAGTCATTATGAATCCGGTGTAAGAAAGGGATAGTGCCATACGGCCTGTGTAGCTCCGTCTCTCTCACACCGATTTTATGGTGATTTTAAGACGTGTTAGTAGGGGCCCAGGTATATACTAACTAAAGTATAAATCTTGTTGATTACAATTACCACACTTGCGGACGTTCTTTACATATTAAAACAATGGGCTTCAGTCTACTAGCAAATAGGTACTGCAGACGAACTGCGCAGTATAATATAGTACGAGTATATACTTATCACTTAAGAACCTATTATTTTCAAAAAGGTTCATACTCAAGAATTTTCTTTTGATTAGAAACACTTAGGTACTACCTAACAAATTAATTTGTGTCATACTTTTAATCTTACTACAAGTATTTAGACCATCTTGAGTAATGCTAGCGCTTCAATTGATAAATGTCTAGTACGTATTTGTGCGGCTGACAAATATATATTTATTGGAAAGTTGCAAGCAGAATAACAAGATAATTGTAAAAACAATAAGGAAAGGGGGAACTTTAATTAGTCATCGATACTTACATAACAATAAAATTACTATATTCTTCAATTCATTGCGTGATGACTACAACAAAACGTTTTTGATAATCATGATTTTCGTCACTCTCTTTATCTATTACAAAGCGTCATTCCGTTGCCGTTGCACGCGCCCGTTTAGTTCCGCCAGGAGGAGACGGTGGCGCACACGATACAGGTGTGCTCCGTTTGGGAAGAGTATCTCCGAGTTCTAGTGGAGCGATACTTTGGTAGAGGCCCTGGTCCGGAGCGGAGGAGAGGAGAGGATGAATGGCAGGTGGTCGCCTCCTTCTACGTAGCAGCCCCAGATGCGCCGGGATTCAGATCCCAATTTCCGGGCTCCGCAGGCGCGGGCGGCGAGCAATGGGCAGCTCGCCATCCGAACGTCTGGTAACAGTCCGGATCAAGCCAGGTCGTTGACAGCGCGCTCTGTAGGAACAGAGCGTGGCGTACAGGAGTGCTCCTGAAGGAGCTGTCAGCAAATGTAGGGGCCCAACTACAGGACCGAGCCTACTGGGGCTCCGGTTCGATTTCTGAAATGAAGTTTTGATCCTGGTATGAAGGCTAAGAAAGAAAGTTCAGTTAGTAAGAGTCTGACACTGCTTACCACTACGCCCAAGGGCGGGATTGGTCATTAGATGATTTTTCTCACCATAAAAAAAAGACCTAGAAAATCTGACCCCATACTTGCTAGAGGCTCGTCGTAGTATCATGACTAAGTTTATGGCGTGTGGTCAGATCTCGTAGGTAAATGTTTCATTGGTTGTATTTGGCTAGCCAATCACAGGTGTACGTACAGAACATTATGTTGGACAGCTTGTTAGAAAAAACCAGATTTATGGAACCGGCTGGCGGTAGGCTTGTACTAGTCGTTTTGACTAATAACTTAGCGCCATTTAGGTAATTAATATACCTATGCAATACCTAAATAAAGTAAAAAAACAGCACAGATTTTCTGCGGAAAGCTCAGCGTGCAATGCGATTTGTATTTAATTATTCTCATAGGAACTACCGGTCCCTGACCCCTGGTATTTGTGGAAACGGATATCAGACATTTACTAATCACTGGTAGTTTTTTTTTTTATGGCAGGTAAAAATCATCCAATCTCTCACTGACTAAACTCTTACCCCATTCCTACGTTACCATATATACCAGGGCCAGAGCGTTCCTTTCAGATGCGAACCCTTGGCCCCAGTTGGCTGCGACTAATCACTATAGTTAAAATTATTGCATAAAGCTTCACATAGACTAGATAAACAACGTTCAGAAGTAACTCAAATTCTTCACCATGTTTTCTAAAACCCCGTCGAACACTTAATGACTAACCTACACTATGAAGATCATCAGTATCATCATCATCATCTCTTGAAATTACCAAAGATAAACGAATGAATTTATTCCTTTACAAAGAAATCCATCACCTAAACGAAATCCTGTCCATTCTATTAATAAAGAGCAGGTACTTACTAGGGCCGTAGTAACTATTTAGTAATCTGTGCTAGGGCTGGCGATCTGAAATCTAGGAATCGAATTCATAGATCGAGAAAACATTTTTTTTCGTCAAGATTATGTGAATCGATTTAAAAAACCTGAAATCGAGGTTGAATTTTTTTCTATAACTATATTTTTATTAAAAAAAACTTTCAAATCAATGCACCTATTTTCTCCTAGCAATTTTTACGTGTTTGATGTAGGTACATCCAAGATTTTGGGACCATTTTTACCACACATTTTAGGACTCGACTTCTAAAATATCGATATTATTTCTTATATTATTCGATCTAGAAGTCGATTTATTACTGGTTTAGCTTTCGCGTCGAATGTATGTAAAAATCAGTTTTCTTTTGGAAGACTCACCATTCCTAGAGCCACACCTGTCTAATACTTTATCGAAAGTGATGTTGCCCGAAAACGAAGCACATGGCGGCCTAAATTTAGTTAATCGTTTCCTGTTTAATCCAGCTGTAAACTGTGAAGAATGCTGAACATCACTATAATTGGCGAAGCGTGCTACAGCTTTTAAATATAGAATTATGGTAAGTACTGCTAGTTTGTAAAGAAATCTAGTTATGTTATAAACTGTCGACCAATATAAGTGAGTAAAACTTTTTCGAGCACAATAAATTTATTTATTTATTTACTTTATTTTGCAGAAAGCTTACAGACTAATAACAAAAATGATTTTTTTTTTTATGCTAGCAGACAATTGCTAATTACATAAGCTTCCACATATATGTTAGCATTAAGTAAATCTCAACTAATAATCTAATCAATGCAATTCAATTCGATAGTTTACCTATGTCTTATCGAAAAGAATGAGTTTGCAAATCTCACGCGATATATTATAAACTTACGGTATCTACACTAATATAATAAAAAATAAAGCTTGTTTTTTTGTTTGTAGGAGGTAATCTCTGGAAGTACTGGTTCGATTGCAAAAAAATTTTCACAGATAGAAAGCTGCTTCATTTCTGAGTGTCTATAGCCTATGGGCTATATTTTATGATTATAAATAATATAAAAAAGAAGTAAAGTTTGTTTTATTATCTCGAGAAATTGTATAGGAACAGAGTTAAATATGTTAAAACAAGAAATTTTCCGCGGATGAAGTCGCGGGCAGAAGCTAGTTTGTTATAATCCTGTGAATCTGTCAATATTTACACTATCAAATACATCGGACTTGATGACAGATAAATATACAAATACAATACATGAGCTGATTCCTCCAACTCTTTTCTATCATCGGACAACACGACGCACGGCGAGTATCTACCCTTACGTTGTTGAAACCTCTACGGTTCGGACGTTTAGGCGAAACGCTTAGTTTCGCCTCATCTTTCATTCTGCGCATATCGAAGGACTGGAACAATTTGCCTAGTGCGGTCTTCCCATCAAATGATAAATGATCTTTATTTTGTAAGTAGGTTTAAAAAACACTTTTACATGTCATTTTTTTTTTTGATGGTATATGATTCCGGTGTTTCCTAGCTGACTACCCTGAGAAGAAACACCGAAACAAACTCAGAGGTCAAGACATCCGATTATAATTTGGGTGTCTTCAAGGCTAGAGTGAATAGGCTTCATCATTTCAGCCGAAAGACGTCCACTGCTGGACATAGGCCTCCCCCAAGCGCCGCCACAAAGACCGGTGCGTCTTGCATCCATCGGCTTCCAGCAACCCTGACCAGGTCATCGGTCCACCTTGTGGGAGGCCTTCCAACGCTACGTCTTCCGGTACGCGGTCGCCACTCCAGCACCTTTCGGCCCCAGCGGCCGTCCGTTCTGCGTGCAATGTGCCCTGCCCATTGCCACTTAAGTTTGGCGATTCTTTTCGCTATGTCGGCAACCTTGGTTCTCTTGCGGATATCCTCATTTCTGATTCTATCACGCAAGGATACTCCGAGCATAGAATGGGCTTATAAGAAATGAAATGTATGTGTGGCGTCTCACTATTAACGAGTTTATAGCAAAGAAAAAATCTAAGTATTACGTTTATTTCCTTAATTGATTCAATTTAATTTAGGTACCTATTCAAAGTATGAACTTGAAAAAAAGTTCTTAAGAGGCGTTCGGGACGATTTATCCATACAAACGTATTACCAAAATTATTTGCAAGTCGAGCATATTTCAACCATATTATGGTGATATTTGGATTTAGACAATATTTATCTAGGTTCCCAGATGTTTCTTTTTTAAACATGCTTTTTTGTATGGAGAAATCGTCCCGAACCGGCCTCTTAAGCATCTACCACCTCTGGTAACCGCGATAATTATGTTTATTTTTTTGGATTATGTAGTTAATGTTTAATCCTTTGTTCGATTGGACTTTACGTAAAGGGTTTTACCGTTAATAGCGGAAAACCGCTGAAAAATTACGACAATATATTTTCAAATATTTCAGTGTCGGTAAGTAATGTCTGAATACCTAATCAATTCTTTTTGTGGATACATTTAACATTTAACCTCTTGGTTATTCGTGTATTATATTTGACAGGGCTGAGAAAACGTAAGCTATATTTGTGTGTATTTTACCCCCAATTTATTTGTTGATCATTTATATGGTACACACCGTTTACCGAGCTTACTACTCAGTTATAATATAAAACCTGGTCTGTCTGCGTTTACCTGGGACTAATGTAAATAAAAGGCGTTTATCAGCAACAACAGGGGCGCTTATAACCATCACTGCAGATGGTTTAATGCCGCATCCGTATCTAATCTAGATAGTCCTTGATACCGCTAAGCTTACGTCAAAGTACACACAGATAGGCAAATGTTGTATGTGTTCAAGAGCACTATATAAAATAAACATGCATATAAGTGCCGTTTACAGCGTTTGTTCTATATTCCGGACCCTTTTATGACCTATATTTGATTTGGTACCGAATCAAGGTACCGAAAACGACTTTTCTGACGGTTTGTGATTGTATCAAATAATAGGACTCTAACTTTACTCATTAATGCTAGGTTTCGTTATATTTTTGTCTGCTTTTGCAATCAAACAAATAATAATGATAATATCTTATCAGAAACTAGCGACCCGCCCCAGCTTCACGCGGGTGCAATGGTGATATTAAATATATTATACATATAAACCTTCCTCTTGAATTACTCTATCTATTAGAAAACAGCATCAAAATCCGTTGCGTAGTTTTAAAGATCTAAGCATACACAGGAACAGGAAGAGACTTTGTTTTATACTACGTAATGATAAAAGTCAAATGACACAAATGAAACGATAGTAAATCTGTTTTTTTTTTAAATAATTTAGATAATTTTTAATTTTTATATATATATAAAAATAATTTTAATTTTTAATTTAGGTAATTTAATAATTTTTAATAATTTAAGTAAACAACTCTTATACTTATAACCGAAACTAACTGATAATCCGAAATGATTTCCCATCCGTAACCGTATCCGAAACCGGTACAATAATTTTGGCGCCCAACGTGGGACATCTGTTTTCACGTGTTATCTTCATATGGCGAGCATGAGTCACCTAAATACCATTACAATGAGAGACTATGATGAAATGTTTACCATAAATACTTTCATTATCATAAGCCTTGTCTTTAGAAATTTCAAGTTGATTATTTTATCTATTGCAATGCACAGAAGGGCTCCCTTGTATTACCCTTGTGTTCATGGAATTTTGACTTACTCATTATACCAACATGGTTATCTCGACTGGCGAGACAGAATTACTCTTCCAAAGATAATATTGTGAAATAGGTTATGACGTTTTCATGGCCTTCAGATGCTTAGGAAAATAGGCTACAGAAAAAAGCTCCATGACGTATTTGTATATCTATATCTACCCACACTCTGACGTCATCAGAAAGCGTAGGTTTAATGAGATAGTAATCTACCCATTTTGATGTTAAGGGTATTTTATTTTCTAATTATCACGCCAAGGACTTCAGATGCAACGTGATTATTTATAATCGATCATTCGGAAAGTCAATATCTACTACGTGCACGCGTGTGAATGTGATAGCTAAGACGCTAATAATAGATATCAGTCCAATATCAGAGGTTATATACAATGAACGACAATCGCAAATCAATAATATATTATGTACCTTATGTACCTACCATTTAAAGTCACATTAAAGTCACATTAAAATACCTTTCATATCATTTTGTTATTAACGGATAAATGGACTCATTACAGATAAAAACGATTATTTGTTTTATCAAATTTGATTATTTTTTTTATCAAAATGCACGGGTTCAATCATATTGAGTTTTGACATCGAGGCGTCGGCGTCTATCGCAGCGCCGGCGTTGTTATTAAATTCCTATGGTTGCTTATCTCCATGCTTTCCATGCGTGATAATCATGATAATGACACATTTCATGTTTTATCAATACCGGCAGTATTCGACCTTCGTTTTTAACGTAACTTAAACGACTCTTTATCTCCTTTATGAAGAAAAGTATAAAAATAGTAATAAGTAAGGAATTACATGACTTGATTTCGCCATCAAGCAGTACTTCGGGTGGTCTGATATAGACAGACGGGTTTCTATATTAGACCACCCGAAGTACTGCCCCAATCGCAGGGCCGAAGCCTACTGGGGCCCCGGTCCGGTTTCTGAAAGAAACGTCCGACACCGGTATGAGGGCTAATAAGGAATGGGGTAGGTCATTTAGTCAGTAAGAGTCTGCTCATCATTAGATGATTTTTCACACCATAAAAAAAAACACGACGGACTGCGAGTTTCCACCCTTACGTTGTTGACATGCATGTAAGCATTTCACCTCGTCGTTTACCAATACCGCGTAACTACAACGAACAATTGGAACAATTTGCCTGCAGCGGTCTTCCCGTCCGTCTTATAATTTGGTGACTGCAAGGCTAGAGTGAATAGGCTCTTAATAAACTAGTGAGGTTCATAACTGTCTACCATCAGGTGGGTTCGCAGTCAAGCTCTAATACATAGGTATATAAATAATCTGTATGTATAAAAGGATAAACTGACTGACATATCAACGCACAACCCAAACTACTGGGCCTAGAAGCGTGGAATTTCGCACAAGGCTTCCTTTTATGACGGCGAAGACTAAGAAAGGGTTTTTCAAAATTACGCTCCTAAAGGGATGTAATGGGGATCTGAAGTTTGTATGGACAACCCTACTTTCACGCGGGCGAAGCTGCTGGCAGAAGGCTAGTACATATGTAAATAAGTACCTAGCTTCTATCCTGAATGATGTCAGCAGCAAACAAATGTCCAGCAATTAGCTCTGTTATTGATCGGCATTCATATAAAACTTGTCTGTTTATAAATAACCGGTGACATCGCTGCCTGATGGCTCAGCTGCCATCGATATTGCAATCTTCAAGGCGTGTCGCAGATTAGGTATCATCCTCCTCTCATCTGCCATCCATCTTAAACGAGTGTTATCTTGACGCATCTTTATGACAATTCTGAAGGGTACCTATTTCTTAGAATTGTTTGCGTGAAACGAGTGTGGGTGAAACAGTGCCAAGGGCTCTCTTATTGAGAATATGAGGAATGACTATAATTTTAACAAAGACTTGCCATTTTGTAGAACGTGAGAATGTTCGGGCAAATATTCAATGGTTGCTAAAGTTAATATAATGAGATGCATAATACTCTATTGTATTTAGTATAAGCTACTTGTACTAGCATCTTTTGTGAGTTAGAAATCTTTGATATTCATGGCTTTTTTTTTATATTTAATGTAATGTACGTAGTACAAGAAATAGCAAAATATCGACCATGCAGAAGGGTCGAATCCAACTGGGACCAAAGGTTCATGTCTGAAAGGAAGACTCCAACCCTGGTATACATGGCTACGTGGGACCGGGATAGGTTGTTTAGTCAGTAAGAGTCTGACACTGTTGACCGCTCCGCCCAAGGGCGGGACTCGTCATTGGATGATTTTTACCTATCATAAAAAAGTAGCAAAATATGCGTTATGCTAGTGGCATGATGTGCATTCAATAATTGCTTACTCTGGAATTCAGTAATAAGATATACTAAGCTATTTTCAAGTGTTTACATAATCAGAGGGGAAAATACAATAAAATACAAGTCATGAAGTAATTAGCCATACTAGTTCAAGTACATCGCACATCCTCTGATTACATTATCTTTTGTGTCTAGTAAACAATTCTTTGAATCTCAAGGTTCCTTGAAACTTCCGTCAATTCTAAGATTGTGTTGATTACTAATTTCCACACTATTGCGGAAGTATTTCCCCAAGTGTAGTCAGCTGCTTTTGTAATAGTTTCCATCAGCAAGTTATCAGCCACAATATGGTTCATGAAAGTTCTGATAATTTAAAATTGTTATCATCATGGTACTTTCCAATTGAAAAGTACCATGATGATAACAATTTTCAATTGAAAGCGAACAGATTTTGTTTCTATCAGATATGTTGTTTTTACAAGTTTTTTATTAGCTTGCAATGTAACTATGTATGTATGTTCGGCTCAAATCTTGCAACTCAATTTTGAAGCAGATATCTTCAACCGATTGAGCTGCAATTTTGTATGCAGGTGTAAATCGGATGACAATGCAATATTATGATAACAACATTTTAGTATAGACCATCTCTATAAAAGCTTGTTATGAAAAAAAAAATCTTTTTTCATTGAAAACTTATTCTGTGAGAATGCTCGTTATGTTTTATTTCACAGAGTGAGGGTACCTACTTACTACTACAAAATAGGTATATCTTAAATTAAACGAAAAATTAAAAATATTAAGTATCCGATTGGGATATCCAAAATATAAAAAATATCAGTAACCGTAACGAAGCCGATATAAAATTTCGGATATGGGTAGTGTAAAAATGATAGCGACAGGTTTTTGTTTGATTAGAAATAAAATTCGATAGGAATATCCGTAACCAAAGTAATAATCCAAAAAAAATCATAACCGTAATTGTATCCGAAACCGTTATTGATGTTATTCTTTTATCGGTATCTAGATCCGAATTGTCATATCTATAACAAGCCTTAAAATCCCTGAAATAAATATAACTGGTGTAGTTCTACGTGCTTTGTTCCGATTGGTTTGGACAGTGTCGTGATACAGAACATTGTCCAATCGTTACTCAGAATGCCTCTTGTGTCAGAATTCTGGACTGCAATGTTCTGATTCTGAGTATGAAAGAGTTAATAAATCTCTACCTACCCTCTCAAGGATTATGTACAGTCATGACCTGACAACTTATGAATGTGTGTCATGTGAAAAAAGAAAACAAACACATTCATTCTGTATGGAAATATAAATAAATTCCAGCATGCACTGGTAATACTGCATGTATAACGGCAACCACAAAAGCAAACATTCATCAACAATTCACATTGCCAGTTCTCTTCAATTAAGATTCATGTTCATTGAGCATGAGTCAAATAGCTCTTTAGGTAGTCATTGAGAGCAGTCATGAAATAAGGCTGCGGCTGAACGGACGCGCCGCAAGTTATTCCATGCAAATTGTCGTTATTTCATTAAACTAATGTCTCACGTCCGGCGATACCCGTGTCGCCTTCGCGTGCCGACGCCGCTCATTGTAAATAATGTAAATTGATACTGTTTGTTTATAATACATGCTTATGCAAGTCTTTATTGCATTTTTTCTACCTGTTGCAGCGCTATGTTTTTAAATGCTGTCATTTAAACTTCCAATTTTCCATTTCCGTTTGGTAACGTATTCATCAGCTGTATAGCTATTAGTAGATCATTACGAGTATTCGTATTTAGTTGTTATAAAAATAGATCCTTTCCTTTATGATATTTATATTACCATACCGTTTCCTTTATTCTCCAGATGTATTCGCAATTTGCATCGCCCTTCAATTTAGGTAAAACGCAGCGGATTATAATCAAGTCCTTGTTGTTTTTGTGATTTGACATCAATTTATTTTCTTGCAAAAAGGTTATTCCTCCGTCCAAACAAAGCGTGGCTTGAGTCAGCAGTGGCTGCGTAAATATTTTTATTTCGGCCGCGTTCTGCGGTCTTTGTTTTGCAAATGACTTGCTGTACATCCAGTGTTTACAGTGCTGGAGTGTCTTGAGCCGATCCATATGTTCCTCTTTGACACGCTACATGTCATAAGCGGCCGAGTCACGACTACCACACCAGCCATTGTCTTAAACTTAAACGAAAGATGCATATGGATATTCTTGCTAATGAGGCACATCCTACCTATACTAACCTGACAATCACGTTTCAGACTGCAATTTTGCATAATTCTTGAATAAGAGAAACCTTTCGATGTTGATAAACAGTTGCAGCTATAAATAAAAACGTTATCGACGCCATAGATTTCACATCACATTACATAGAGTAGAGCCGCTCCATGGGATTCTATCGATATAAATTCTTATATGAACGGATCGTAAAAAATATGCATATTATATTTAACTCTAATGTAAAACAAAGCTGGAAGAACCACATGTTTATTTATTTGTAGATCAGAAACCACTGGGGATGACGCACGGGTGTTTACCACCAGGGAGAGCAGAAATAAAGCAACTCAGACAAAGTCGGGTTATCGCAACAAGTGTTACTCAGCGGTCAACGCTCCATCGACATTTCACTTGGCAATACTACGCCGATAACATCCCTATTGTTCTAGCATCGTTATCGTTTATACCTCATGCACTGAAATGCATGTGTGTATTGTATTGCAACAATGAGCAATCATTACCAGAAATTGTATTGACTTTTGATAAGGATTGCGTGAACCAATTACTGGTATGCGGAAGAAATAATCAGGAAAACTTAATAGAAAATGGTTCTTGAAAGGAAAATATGTAAACATTGGTGGGGCGAAACGTTAACAATCATGAGTGTTCGCGGCGCACGTTTTATGGCATGTGTCCTATTGCGCGCTAATATCTACGTTTCAATACTACCTAACCAAAGGAGTTTTATTAACACCATAGAAATTTTATAACAAACACTTGATTCTTTGAAGATGAGGTGTGGGGGCGTTGTTGTAAAAGATATAGCGTTGGTTGACACCGTGTTGACGCTGCGCTGGAGTTGCATAACATACAAAGTAATTACGTTGACACGGGAAAGGTGATTTTACTAAGTGTATTTAAGAAGAAAGACCATCTAAAAATTATTGCAATAGTATCTACTAAATCAATGAAACTCTCCATTACCTATCATAGATGAAAGAGACTGCTGACGAGAGAGACTGAGAGAATCCTGACTTATCTGTTGTCAAAAATTAGTGAAGGACAAATTCTAAAACCATACTAGTTATAAACGCTAAACCATAAACAGCAAATTCAAAAAAGCCACTAAAAATACTTGAATATTCAGAATCCAAGCTGTAAGTGGTGCGACATAAACAAAATATTTAGCAAAAAAGCAAAACATGTTGACGATGATGCATGAGTGCACAATGGATGTGTCGCAGACCTCCTCAGCGCTGCGGCTGCGACGCTCGGACGCAAGAGACGACGGGAAATAAATTGCTGTCATTTACACACGTAACAAGTGCAGTCTATTCAATAAAAGATTGATATCACGAGTCCAAGAAGAGCACGGGTCAACGTGACCGGTGACAGGACTTATAACTCATCTTGTTGGCGTCAACTTCATATACAAATATGAAGGATTTTATATAAATTCAATACTCAATATTTTATTGCAATCCATATGGACTATCTAAGACACTTCCATTAGACAAACGCTAAGTTCATTTTTGCAAAAAAAAAATATGTTTATCAGGCAGAAATGACTACGATATTAAAAATGGTGTTAAATAAAGGCACCAATAGGACCCTGTCAGGCACAACAAAATTTGGAGAGAGGAGGCGCTAAGTAGCAATTCATGGAATTCAATAGTATTATAGATAGATGATAGACAAGTAAGGCCCTTGATTATGGCTCTGAAGAGCTGAGCCGGTTGAGTTTACCATCATCATTAAAATTTCGGAGATGAAACAATATTGGTACATCTATACTTTTATAAATAATATAAGCTCTCGTCCGCTTTATAATTTTCTATAGTATAGATGAGTATACCTTATTTCGGAGATGTAATATAAAAAGTATAAATATTTATGATTTATAAGTATTTATAATACGAGATAACTTTTTAAATTATAAAGCAGACGTGTTTGTTTGATTGGACATGGTAATCTCAAGAACTGGTGTAAAATGAAAATAATCTTATAGTGTTAGACAGCCATGTATCGAAGAAGGCTAGAATATCATAAACCATCACGCTACTACGACCAATACGAGCGAAACAGTAATTAAAGATACCAAAAAATCATCATCATCAGCCTGTATAATGTTCCCACTGCTGGGACACAGGCCTCCTCTCTAGGAGAGGAAATGGGCCATAATCTATCATGCGGGCCCAGTACGGATTTGTGGCTGTTACATGTATTTAATTTTTGGCTCTAGGACACCTTTTTCCTTCACCGTTTTGAGAGCAGTAGTGAATAAATTACACAAAGTAATGTGCCTGGTTTGGTTTGAACCCGTGACTTACAGCTTGTACTCGTAAGTCTGGGTCGTAGCTTCTTGGGCACCACAGCTTCAAAAAGCCAAAGAGGACAGCTAGTTTTAATCCTAATTGGATGTTGTTTTGACTAACTTCAATATAAGGCTTGTTGACCTAAGCAAAAAGTGGGTTGAGTCCCACGCCCACTGATGTTTTTGTTCACTCTACAAACGCTGGTGACAAATTCGCAAACATGACGTTAGTATGAAGTCATCATACATGTTCTATTCATCGCATAACACATGCTGAGGAAGTGACTATACCGGCTAGATTAACTAACTGTCCCCCGTGGTTTCATCCGCGCCTTTAGGTGGGTCTAGCCGAGCTCAAATTCGTGTAGTGTCGCTCATGCTCGGCTCCTATAGAAACGGTCCACACTACAGGATTTTGAGCTCGTCTAGTACTCCTTTCGTGCCCGGTCCTGAAGCGAAGACCCACCTTTTGGTTACCACTACGCTTACGTGGATCTTAGCGTGATGTTGTAAAAGCTACATTATCTGGTTATTCCATACAGAGAGTGTTTTTTACTCTGAAACCCGATCTCATCCCACCGCTTACAGGGACGCAATGGACTATTTTCTGCACTAGAGCGAAAAAGTACGCGTGCTCTCCCCCGCCACAATTTTATTGTAATAAAATAGTTTGTCATATAATATCAGGCTGGGCGCACATCGACCCCCTCAAAGCGCAGGTCTACCCACGAGTCGTAAGTGTATCGAAAATTGTCGTTTGACACGCGTCTAAATTGCAGCCCTAGGCTCCATAACACATTAGCCTACGGCTCATGCAAATTCCGCCTCGGTCGCAATGACCAACATTCTGTACTTCTATAAAAATGTACAATTCTCAATTCGACTGGTAGTTTCAGAGATTAGCGCATTTAAACAAAGAAAAAAAGTCTTTCCGCTTTGTTGTGTTAGTAATACTGTAGATAGTTAGGTAGTTTACTTAGTAATATGGATAAGATTAGCTTTTAATTCTAACAAAAAAGAATGAATGTACTGGTGGTCTACTCACAAAGGATGACTGAGTAGGTACTTCAACCGCCATGTTTTTGTCAAGTTCGCTCAACCAATGAGAGGCCACGACACGATGTAAGTTGCGATTGCGATCGTTGATAGATTGACGAAAGCTCTTTTGAAATGGCTGGATGATTCAACGGATATCAACGTCGTCGGCGGAACTGCAATTATTTCTATTTGAGATTGCGTAGGCTTGCCAGCTAGCTACTAATATCCTAGCTACTCGCATGTTTGTTCGCGCTAAATACGTTCTCAATCGATTGGCCGCATTTCAGCACGCGCCGCTCAATCTGAAACCGTTACTATTTAACACAATGCGTAAACAACCACGTAACAGTGTTCACGAGCTGGAAGAGTTATTACTTGCGAAGTTTGTTTGATCAATACATGGACTTGAAAACCGCAAGATTGTGGAGAGCAGGTTTATGATAAACGGGTAGATTTATTGAAGTGGGTCCACATATCGTATCGACGTTTCAATCTGCTGGTTTCGACGTTACCCGCATCAGATGTCCACATTGTACAGGCTCACGGAGGCAAGGAGTTCGCATGCACTTACTTCTTTGAGCGTGTACGAAATGCCGAAACCGGCCCTCCGTGCCTCTGCCGTCACTTAACAACCTAAATACCTATATCGTCAGAGAAAATCACGTCTGTACATAACATTTACATGTTTTTAAGGTTGATAGGTACAGCGAGTACTTGTATTTATTCACAGTTAGCTGACTAGGCTCATGCTCAGTGTAATGGTAAAATATTTGAGCGTGGCACCGTTAGCCGGCGGCGGGCACTGTGTGGGCCTGATACTCTTAGATGGTCGTTCGTCGGCACCTTTGTGCATTGACCCGTACAAGGCTTGTACACCAAAGAACTTCCTAGTTCCATGCACTTGTTAATGATAGCTACTATTTATTACTAGATACATGATTTATTATAACCCCACGACAAATTAGTAGCAGTTGCTTCATCAGGAATGCTTGGCTTGTAATATTTAGTTGTTTAGCAATCAAAATGCATACCTAAGCCGTAGTAAGCATTTAAAACAAATAAGTTTGAGTGTCATTTAAGTATGTAGTTGGCAAGCATGCATTCTCGCGGTTGTCGAGTCATTTTGTAATTTGGCGTAAGTGACGAGAGACAGCAATAACACGGGCGTTTGGTTGAAATACTGCTTTAATAAACAATTAAATAATGAAACTCCAAAAATACAGCAATAAAAGTTTCACAAATGAATCGACAGGAAGAAAAACAGTTCCTCAGTGGATAATTCTATCCAGGAGAAAACCCTAAGTCAATACCTTACACCTAGGTATCTAAACATAAAATTATGTTTGAGGAGAAACTAACTTACCGTTTTCGAAATCCTTTTCCTCAGACGTCGGCTATAGAAATTTTCCTGTGTCCTTTAAAATGTCATTGACGTTGTCCCACTAGTAGCCGAGTCTCTGTCCACTCTTCACATGAGGCGCACCAGTGGAAGAGCAGGCCACATTCCTTCGCGATCGTCCTCGCCATAAACGGTCGTCTGTCGCCGATCGCCACAAGTGGCATCGTTTGTGGCACTGAGAATGTTGCGGTCGCACGTTTCGCACACAACAACTATGGCCACGACAGCTTTTTCAACTAAATTCTACAAACTTCAGCTGTTAGAGATCACAATTATCTACAAGATGACAGCAAAGGAATATTAATTCAGCACCATGACGAATGGATATAACGGATACGGCTATAATCCTGAAAGTAACTATTCTTTTAAGGCGTGAGAACACAAATCAACAGACTTAAATGGGCCTCGCTCTCAACACAAATTGCTATAAATCTTGTATTAGTTTAAATAATTTTGAACTTTATTGCAATAAAGAAAGAGTTCATGATGCTACAGTTCAGAAAAGAAGTTTAAATTGCCGGCAAGACTAGGCTCCCAGCTCAACTAGGAACCATTTTACGTGTAACTTCAAATATTACCATTTCACAAGAGCTCAACAAAAAATCGATTGAAATTATTACGATTCAGTAGTTTTCTGTTCTGAGATTTACGTTAAGTTACAAATTGTATCTAACAATAGATGTCACACGTTAGGCTTGACAAGACCTTAGACATCGTTACGCATTTTACTTATCTGGGCTGAGATGAGTCATATCCATCACCCATTCATAATTTTTATAATGGAACACGTAATTATCAATAAAACATAACATACCTACATAAATTGATCACCGGAACTTAGTGGTGGTGCATAGTTATTTGCGAGCGGCGGTTAGTACCGTTATCGCCGAGGAATGGGACCATCCGCTCTATCGGTACAAAACTACGGCTACAGTACTGTAATGCTTCTCCTATCATTTCGGACATACATCATACAATATGACATTCACCAGCTTTGCAATTAGCTATAGCTATGTTAAATAACTTTGCGAAGGGATTGCAAAAGACGTAAATCACTGTCCTGTGACTATACCTAAGTTTTTGCTGCTTACAAGGTTCGTTCGGAAATCACAGAGAAGTAAATTAATCTTACTAATGCCAAATATCAACAAGTGTCGAAATTAAGTTACCACGTTTATTATTGTGATCCTTTAAGTATCATGTTTTTTTATGGGTAGAAATTTTATTGATCTTTCAAGCAGAATATTTAGTTTTAGGAATATGCTACACTTGACTTTAGCACTAACTGTTCCAGAGAAATTTATTCATCTGAGAATATAGTCTACTCTATCTACAATGTATTCAGAGTTTAAAGTTTTTCTGGTCTTGTACTTATTGTACGTATTTATTCTTTTAAATATTACTTTTGATTTACTAGGTAGACTTATTAAAAAACCAGTAACATCAAAAACAACAAAATATTGCGTCAGACTAGAAACTTTTTCACAATACTACAAGTATATCCAATAGCGACAAAAAAGGCGTCTATAAAAACGTTACCTTGAGAGTCATGAGTAGTAACATATCTACGTTTACAGCTAATTAGTATTTTAGTTAGCTATTAGAAGTCACGGAACAGGGAACAATAGTCAATGATGTAAATGACAATAGTTAGGTCGTGCGCACGCGCGCATAACCAACCAGTATTATGTCCAAGCAAAAGTCATTAAATCGAAGAGTTTATTACAAATCATGCCACATAGTTCAAGTCAAAATAAATACTATGGGTAAAGGTACCTCAAAATGTTAGCGTAAGACACAAAAACGATAAACATAAAAGCGTCAATGGTAGAGTAATAGGAATTCAAACAATCGTTGGCTTCAATACTGTTATGGACATAAGTGTGATTTTAGTTTTCTTCGTCATCAAGCTTAACCAGTTTTAGAATTTAATTGTTCAGATCTTCCATAAAGCTCAGACTGTTGCCTATTCATCGCTAACTCTTACAACCGTCTGTTATACTTATTCTGTAATTTCTAAAACCATTCTAAATAAAATCCCATATCCCAGCGAATTCATTGTTATTACTTATTCATGGATGATATTATTTGTAAAGATCGCACCAAGTTTTTATTTAAATTTCTCAATCCAGCGCCCATCTGCGACCCAGTTCTTGCTCTAAAAAGCTTACAAAAACATTGAATTACATATGAATAGAAACTGGATTGAATACATTAATACGTAATTTGGTACGGGCCCAGTATTTAGGGAGCGAATAATGGATGGCGAAAATTTTAAATAATATTCTATATTATTTGTGTGACCCCCTCTAATTGCACGTGTAGAACAAGTTTCGACATGATTGTAGCCAGATGCTGCCCCGAAGATATATCTATACTTACCTATTATATTTTTCTGAGCGAACCCATGGAGTGAACCAATACAAAATATGGTGCGAACGAAAAGGATTCTAGTTCTCATCGTCTTGAGATCAAAAATTGAGAATATTGAAGCAAATTAATTCAAATGTTAGCTCATTTTAGATAAGTACACGACAAAGAAGAAATATATATGAAATTCGCCAAACACCTTTGTTGTAGTAATTAAATGCCGTATAAAAAAATAAACAAACACAACTAAAACAGTGGGATGAAATTAGTTTCCATATTAAACATTGGTGATATTCTATCAATATTATGTACGCTCATACACAGGACTGTTTTAAACGTAACGATATGCTCGCGGTGGTCTGTTTTTATAATCTGTGGGGGAATACAGTCTTAACTTAGACAATGTGGATACTAATTATTATCCATTACTAGTTTTTATGAAACGCGAGGGCAGATATTTATAAATACCCATCTACAAATTATGTATCGACCGTTGCTTTCAAAATTTTAAAATTAGAACGTTAATTTAAAAAAAGAACGTTAAGTAATTTGACAGTTTGTTTTTTTTTTAAGAACTCGGGTTCCCAGTCGGTTGATAATGAGGACTGGTGATCTCATGCTGCAGCTCCGTCATGTTTCGAGTCATACGACCAAAATAAACAGCCGTACCCCTGATACAACTCCCGAATTGGACCTGTCGTCCTGTCGATCGCGTGTGGGTGTAATGTAGGCCATTATTTAATTTGGCTCTGCTAATATGCATTACCATAAATCGATATAATAAAAACCTTGCCTCGTTTGAAGCGTCTGAATTAGATCTTCTTGAGCATTTAATGATTTGTTTAGTCTTTGCACCGGTTGTATCTAGCATGATCCTTACTAAATTATTTTTTTAATAGTAATTAAATTATCTATAGAAACAAGTAAAAATAATTAACATCAATTTATATTATAATCAATTATTGATTATTTTAATATAATTATTTGAATAATTATCATAATTTTATTTTTACAATAATTTTAAACCTTTAATTTTTTTTTTAAATTTCAATATCTAACAATTCAATAATTTAATTTTAATCACGAAAACTCATAATTACTTAAATTAATTAATTCAATTCAAAACGTTTAAGAAATATTTAAATTGGTTTTTGGAATTGGCTACTGGAATGACTCAAAACCAACTAGGTAAGTTGTTTCACATAAATTTCTTAAGAAATAACTTAATGTCGGTCACCTGTGGTCTTAAAAGTTATTGGAGTCAATTCCTACCTGGGTTTAAGGAAAATATTCTTGAGGTCAATTTACTCATAAACTTTGTTACCTAAGTTTATTCAAAAAGTCCCCATGACTTGCAATGACTCATTTGATTTCTAGGATAATATATAACCGAATCTGAAGGTCAACGTCCGAATCGTAGACTTTGGCTAGTTTTTAGCAGTAACATTCAAACCATAATGAGGCCATCCGTTACTTTCTAAACTCTATGGGCCGCGTTCAAGTAGATTCTCTTAAATAAATTAGGATGTGTGAATTTATCACAACAAGTGTTGTTTTTAACAAAGAGTTGTGATCTATAACTAACCTACCTATTTGAATGTTCTACCTACTTTACTAGTTTAGTCATGCTGATTTGTTAGCTTGGTCAAAGCAAATTTTAAAGCGGAAGCCAAAAAATTGTTGGTGCTAACAACCGGAATGGAAGCCATACAAAAAAGCGCCGTTCAAGGTCTAAAGCCCCACACTGAATCACTTCTCAATTAAGCCATTTACGACGAAATTAAAGCAAAAACTTTTAAGCTACCATCAGAACAGAGCAAAGAAATAAAAGCATTTACCGACAACTCTGACTAGCAACAGTTACCGACTGCACTTGATCTAGGTCGTGAGCATTTTGTGCTTGATACCGCAGCCGACAGCGGTGACCGTTGCCTCGCCACGATAGGAACAACACTTGATAACAATGTATAAATAAATATAGCCACGAATAAACATAAAATATGCATATAATATAGAGCACAAAGTGAGCCACGGCTGAAGGAAAAAGTAAAGGAAAACGATGGTATACATGAAGCCCATGATCACTAGGCTATGAAATAGTTGCGTCTTGCTCGCACAGACAGTAAATTAATTAATAATACTTATTTCCTTTAGCATAACTACAAACTCTAAGACTATATATGATGGCATTATGGTCGAAAGAGATCAAAACAAGGACAAACTAAACACAGACAAGGAAAATGATTGATGTGGTTTCAGCAGTTGGATCACTACCGTGTAAAATACCAGTAGAATCCAACGCTAAAAAGACTTATTTTAATCCAAACTAGTTCTTTCTGAGATTTAAGAATTTAATCAAATAAAGTCTTCTGATTTATAATACGTATTAGTATCTACAGATTTTTATTCATGTTGAACCAATTTATGTAATCTGCAATCTAATTTATATTTTTTTATCTAATAATGTCAAACTGTTCAAGCTGTGTACGTCTGTAAGGAACATAAATGTATTTGCACAGATTTAAAGCAACATAAAATCTTTTGTAGATATGTGGATGGTATTATAATAATTATTATAAAATAGCTTATTTCCCCAAACAATACACACAGACACAATTCAAAACGGTGGCAGAAATAAAAGACACACAGTTTTGTGAACAGATAATTTTAGTCTACCAGATAAATCTACGCATTTATAAAATAATGAAACCCTATCTTTTGAACTACCTAGAAGACAGTGAATCGGCCAAACTGCAATTTAGTAAAACTAAGGTTTTCAAAAAAATCAGCGAAATATACTTTAGCTTAATTTTTTTAAAACCTTAGTTTTACTAAATGAAAGGGGCATCTAAAACTTTCAGTTTTTTTGTCAATTTTTTGCGCAATATTCTTCAATGTATAACAACTAAACCCTTGCTAAAAAAATTTATGCAGTATATTCCGAATATAGTCCAACAAGATTCTGTAATTGTATTGCTGATGAATTTTGTTCATTTGTTCATTTAAAATATCTTGGCTATATCGCAGGCCACATTACTAAATTGCTGCATTTGATGCTTTGTGTTGAGCGATATAATCAACAACTTGCCGTCTGTAATATTGCAGCAATCAATTGTCGCAAAACTAGCCCGTTTCCAAGGCCCTTAACATTATTTACATATTAGAAAAACCGTCCTAAAATATGTTCATACAAGTACAAATAAAAGTTCAATCCAACCCTAGAGACCAACCTTAAAGAAATCATTCTTTTCATGGTATAAGGACCAGGAAACGTAGGCCTTGTACACGCCATAAAATCAGGTATTGGACAGAAAGTGATACCCACCAAGGCAATTAGAATTCCATAATAGCTCTTCGTAATATTCAACTTCCGTCAGTTTCAAGAATTGTATGAGGTTCTTCATTTCAATTTTTTTCCAGCAAGGCTCATAATATGAGCCTAAATATTATTTAGTACTAACTTAACCAAAAATTGGAATTTTGGAAGAGATTCCGAAAAGAATTTCTGGAAGTTTTATAAGTGGAAAACTAAGATTCATTGGAAATTTCTATTGGCCCCCTAGTGATGTGTTCCAACCTCAAAAAGATCCTAACTAGGTAAACCAGATTATCACAACTGATTATCTCATCTAGAACTAGAACGAATCTTTTAGCATATCAACCAAAAACATGATAAACACTCGAACTAATCTTATCGTTGCCATAACGATATCTGAGCTTATTTAGATGTTAAAAGCAAGTGACGACGCGTGGGTGCATCATGTCTGACTCATAGGACCAACATTATTCTAATGCACTGCTACCGAAGGACCTGGTTTATTGCGTATCACAATTTTATGGCAATCCATCGATCAATCGGTTCCATTATTGCCATGTTACGTGACTCTAAGTATAAAGTATGAATTAAGGGAATCTTTTCGCTACAATGGGTGTAAAGACCATTTTAGGGAAATATACTTTTTATGCTTTCGATTTTCACACTCAATATATTTAAAATTGCACTTTGGTGAAAATTCCCATAAAGTTCTCAATTACTTATTGGTAAAATTTATTCGTTATAAAAATCCGGGCAGACCGAAAACCTCCAGTTTTCGAAGACGACCAGAATTAGAATAAAAGTTTCTCCCACCACCAACGACCTCAAGTTAATTAGGAACAGGCTTTTGGACAGTAAAATGGCACTTCTGTATTCTAGTTCAGGTCTCATTGGACCATCGCTTATTTGCTGTTAAGGCATGTACAAGTACAGAAAATGCTTAGCTGATTGTTAAAAGGCAACAATCTTAAGTTTCATCCTTACTCATACATCATCAAATAAATAAAAAAAGTAATAAATATAAATAAATACTGATCTGATCTCGTCCAATATACCACAGTGTCTCAAGACGAAAGTCTATGACCAGTGTGTGTTGCCAGTGATGACATATGGCTCCGAAACGTGGTCGCTTACAATGGGCCTTATTAGACGACTCAAAGTCACCTAAAGGGCAATGGAAAGAGCTATGATCGGAGTTTCCTTGCGTGATCGAATCAGAAATGAAGAGGATCTCTTCATTGCAAGAGAACCAAGGTTGCTGACATAGCGAAAAGAATCGCCAAACTTAAGTGGCAATGGGCAGGGCACATCGCACGCAGAACAGATGGCCGCTGGGGCCGAAAGGTTCTGGAGTGGCGACCGCGTACCGGAAGACGCAGTGTTGGTAGGCCTCCCACAAGGTGGACCGATGACCTGGTCAAGGTTGCTGGAATTCGATGGATGCGAGACGCACAGGACCGGTCGTTGTGGCGACGTTTGGGGGAGGCCTATGTCCAGCAGTGGACGTCTTTCGGCTGAATTGATGATGATGATGACTGATAATTTCCAGTACGTCCTTTCTAGCTAGATGGTGGAGATGGAGCTGTTTTTCATAGGCCCAATCTCTAACTCCCAATCCCCCAAGCCAAGTTACTTTTGGTTTCTCGTCTCGAGTCGGCCATGCCTTCTATTCTTTTGATCTGATATCAAAAGAAGTGAAGATCTCAACGCTCAGTCACGTGGTCAGAACAAAGGAACCGGAGGCGTGGTTAACTCGAGGCGAGAAACCAAACGTAACTTGGCTAGGGGGACTGGGCGTTAGACATTAAAAACAAAACGCAAGTAACTTGACTAGGGGGACAGTAGTTAGCAAGTGTACATTCTGCTGTCGTGACACGATTTCTATATAAAAGCTGTCAATCCCTAAATTTTGTGATTTTGCTTGCGGACGCGAAGCGAAGCGAAGGAGTTGTCAGCAAATGTAGTGGCCGAACAGTAGGGCCGAAACCTACTGGGGTGCCGGTCCGGTTTCTGAAAGAAAGGTCCGACCGCGATACGAGGGCTAAGAAGGAATAAGGTGGGTTGTTTAGTCAGTAAGAGTCTGACACTGTTTCGCGATTCGTCATTAGATGATTTTTCCCACCATAAAAAAAACTCGAAATTTTGTACATCTCAAATAAAACCTAAATTATCCAATTAATTAACCACTGTCATACAGGCATGACAAACAGTGGCGAATTTATTCACGAAAATTCAATAAAAAATGATGAATGGTCTGTAAAGTCCATTGTGCAGTTTTATTCAGTACCCAGGCATTGTTCTTTTGTTTGTTTTATATAATACGGGTTTAAACAGTTAATAATTATTAGCTGTGTTGCCTTACCAGTCACAGGTTATAAAAGATATGTATTAATAATATATATTTTTATTATAAATTAAATACAATATATTTGTATTCGCTTCTTTCAGTATTACGCTCGCGATTTTGCGGATGGAATACAAAGTGGAACTGGACATAACAGAACAGAACAGAATCGTCTACCGATAAAATTAGACATTTCTTTTTTCTATGTTAGGCAAAAATGATCCAATGACGGATCCTGCTCTTGAGCGGAGAGAGAAACAGTATCAGACTCTTACTGACTGAACACCCCATCGCGTTCCTTCTTTGCCTGCTAAGCCTTGCTTGCTTGCTTCTAAAACGAACACTTAGCCACCATAAAATAAAATTAATTGTCCAACCCTTGAATCTTTTTTTTAACTTGCAATTGGTAACGGTTTAAGTCCGATTAAAGTATATTAAAAAAACAATGAGGGTGTTTTAACATCGTGCGGATTTCATAATGTATGTTTTTTTTTTTTTTTTTATGGTAGGTGAAAATCATCCAATGACGAAACCCGCTCTTGGGTGGAGCGGGAGACTAGTGTCAGACTCTTACTGACTAAAAAACCTACCCCGTACCTTCCTTGCCCTATTCCTGGAGTCGAGGTAACAGTTTCCCACCACCCTCTAGACTCCGGGAGGCTTCAACCTGAAGGGCCCCTGCAGTTTGCTGACAACTCCTTGAGGCGCGCGGGAACGGTGCGCGCCGTTGACGACTAGGACTCGGTCTTACAGACGACCGGACGGCGAGCTACCCATTGCTCACCGTCCGCGAGCCAGTGTCTACGGTGGCCGGATATCGGCAGGATCGCGGCGGCGACGGCTACGGCGAGTACGCCGTTGCCTTTGCCTTATGCGGTCGGCCTCCTCCTTTACGAGCATTACTGCTTCGCAGAAGGAGGCGACCGCCTGCCATTCCTCTTCGCTGCGGACCATGGCCTGAACCAGGGCCCGGCGCGAGAGGTCGCCGCCGCCGATCACCCCCACGAGGACACGGCGATGCTCTTCCCAAGCAGGGCACACCTCCACCGTGTGCTCCACCGTGTCCTCCGGGCTCGCCTCATTCATAATGTATGTGGATTTGCTGCGTGATGAAACTGAATCCTCCGCAGTCGTTCACTCTTGACATCGTGGTTGATCACGTTGCATTTTCGTTGGCTAGTGAGGCTCCCGCAAGTGGAGACCCACTTGACACGGTTTACGGCGTCTCGGGAACTCTGGACCATGGAGGTTTGTGTGGAGAAATCCGAATCCGCATGACATTAAAAACATCCTAAGGGTTCCGTCATTTTAAAATCAATAGTACTTTCATATCTCAAATGACGTAAGTTGTTATGTCATACTGCATGAAACATCGAGGATGATGTAAATAATATTGTGGTAATTATATATTTATTTTAGGTTTAAATAAATGAATAATTGATTGCCTACTTGCATCAGTATTTCATAGTCTGAGTTTTGTCTGTTGTTACACTATGGTTCGACTAGGGTATATAATTATAGACAATACAGGCTTTTCTTAAATGTGTGAAATCATATAATAACGTTTTAGTCAGTAAAAAATCTTCGGACTGCGAGCAATGGGTAACTAACTGTCCAACCATCAGGTAATCGTCCGGATCGAGTTCAACTCGGTGACGGCGTACTATACCCGCACGCCTCAAGGAGTTGTCAACAAACTGTAAGGGCCCAGCAGGGTCGAAGCTTCGAGGGCAATGGAGAAATGTGAAAGAGTACAGCTGAGCCCTGGTATTCTGCAATGAAGGGTCAGGGTGCATTTTTAGTAAGTAAAAGTCTGACAAGCTCCAGCTCTGCCGCACCAAGAAAAAAAAATAGTCCTGGCGTGAAGACGTTCGTTCCGTCCCGCATATGGCCGCCTCCTTCGCTATCTGCTTCGCAGAAGGAGGCGTCCGCCTGCCTTTCCTCCTTGTTCATACTATGACCTGTGCTAGAGCCCGGTGCGAGAGATCACTGCGGTCGACCGCCCCCACGAGGACAGATGGTGATGCTCCGCTCAAGAGGATACACCTCTACCATATGCTCCACCGTGTCTTCCGGGCGGTACGCAGTATGAAGACACAAGAGCGTTTCTTCCGTACTTAGGAATCAAACGCAGAAACCTCCCGAATTTGCCATGTCCGGTGAGGAGCAGGACCTCACCGGACATGGCAAATTGCGGAAGAAAAGGACGCCATGACGTCTTTCCTGCCACTAGGTACTCAAAGAGGGGACTTACCGCCATGATTATGGCATGCCCGAGACTATACAAACTATACAGGTACATAGATACACCCATGATTTTGAAGTTATAGTTGTTCTTTGAAACTAAAAAAAAAATTAAGTGACAGCTTTTTTTTAAGGTAGGTAAAAATCATCCAGTGATGAATCCCACCCTTGGGCGGAGCGGGAAACAGTCTCAGACTCTTAATGACTAAACAACTTACACCTTCGTTCCTTGCCTCAATCCCAGAGCCCTGGTGTAACGCTTTCGCATCAACCGTTGACAGCAGAAGGCTTTGACCCGGCAAGGTTCAGTTTGCTGAATACCCCTTGAGTTGCGTGAGAACAGTGCGCGCCGTCGACGACTTGGGCTCGGTCCGGACTGTTACCAGACGATCGGACGGCGAGCTACCCATTGGTCGCCGTCTGCAAGCCCGTTTGAGTGACAGCTGACAAGTCTTTTTTTTATCTTGGTAATCAATCAAATCAAGAGTTCTTCAAACTTCTATTGAATAATCCAACTGTGTTCCTTTAGTGCTCCATTGCGAGAGCCCTGGTAATTCTTTGAACAATTCCGAAGACCTGGCAGTTCTTAAAACAGTCTATGGTTAAATAAATTAAGGATAGAGTCAGCTAAATTGTTCTTCGCAGCTATTAACTCAATACTTGTACTTATAGAAAACTATAAAAGCTAACGGATCATACAATAACAGAGGAAACGTTAAGTTTAATATTGTTGAAAAGCGAGTTAACTGAGCGGTTAAGCCTTAGAAAAACACAAATACTTGAGATTAAAGTTTATTTTATGTACCGTTTAATTGCCCAGGCTTTGACCAACCAGCACTAATCATACCTCTTATTAAATATACCGTAAATACCGTTTTTCCGAACGGGAGAAAGATAACAACTGCAATTCTTAAGCCCAATTTCACCACAAATGACTAATACAATGCGTTCCAAATAAGAATAGAATCGATTGCCATGTTATGACGTCACGATTTACAGTCGAATCGAGCCAAGATATTTTTAAAATCAGTTTATTTACGAAAAATTTAATTTTATTTACGTACTGTGAACGAAAAAGTTTTATCAGAATCCAGTTTTTCCATTTTACTCATCTCCGAGTACTTCAATTTTACAAAAATATCTTTGATTTGACAGTAAGGCGTGACGTCACATTCTGTCAATCGATCCTATTCTTATTTGGAACGCATAGTACATTCCTTTCGACTACCGTAATTACAGACACAATTAAAGAACAAAAGTTTAGTGTTAAACTTTCAATTCGTCTCTATTAACTTTAAACGTTTGACAAAAATGTAATGGCGTAAATTCGTTTAGCGCTAAATGTCGAGGTGGAACTGAGCCTTAAACCAATTCTGCAGGTCCTACCATTAAGTTACAACATGAAATACCAAAAGCTACTTAGAAGTAACAGTTAAAGTAATCTAAGGACCTTGTTTCCAATTGAGTTAACACTGGCTGGATAAAAACTTGATCTTCCCGTGTGCGAGAGCAGTTGCTCGGGCGCAGACCAAAAAGTCGGCGCATTCCATTGTTGATTGGAACAAGTCGCGGTCGCGCGCTCCAATGGGAAAAGTCGCACAGCGCTCAGCTTGTGAAGCGACGAACCATCCACGAGTGGAGTCGGCATCTCGGGTTTGGAAGAAAATATTTGAATTTGGAATTAATGGTAGAATCACTCACTGACAATCCTCAAACCCCTGCCCCTCTAGCCAAGTTACAATCGTTTCGTTTAGAGTTAGCGCTTGTAGTTGGCGACGCTGTCTATTCCTTTGTTCGGATGTCATCTCAACAAAGGGATTGGGGGCATAGATAACTACAAGCGCTAACTCTAAACGAAACGATTGTAACTTGGCTAGGGGGGCTGATATCTACCTACTTTAACTCACGGAGCCATTTACAGGGAGTTAAAGGGATGGTTTCTTGGAGAAACTAACACAATAAACCAGTCATCTTGCTCAGACCAGATCTACCAGAGCCTGGATTGTGAGTGAAGATAGCGGTCTCCCGAGAAGGCTGATACACTGTTTACAGCAGAGAGGCGTAATTGTGCACCCTCATCATTGAACACACTAAACTACACACTGACTAAAGTAGGTATTTGAAAACTGTCTGCATGGGCGTATTTAAAAAAAAAAAAATCGTTAGGTAGCTACTCATTTTATAGTTCAGTACCCAAACGGTAAAAACGTGCCGCCATGACTTAATTATCCGTCTGTCAATCATCAGGCTGTATTTTAGTATTTCTGTTTGCGCTATAATTACTAAAAACCGAACAAAATAAAATGTGTATAAAAGTGGCATAAATGTTACGGATCGCTTTTTACTCGAGTCCGACTCACACTTGGCCGGTATTCATATGTTTATTTTTTCCATGCGTCACATTCTAATTTCGATTTGAACTTTATTACTGTTATAATATTGCTCAATATCTAATCGAAGATATCGAGCAATATTGACCGATAAAAAGGGGATTCCCCTTTTGTATACAAAACGTTGCGTCGTTATTTTAACAAAACTACCGTCCGCAACGAAATTTTCGATAAACTGGTTCTTTTACAATAAAATTGATAAAATTATATCTCGAGCGATAAGCTATATAGAGGGGATTTCCCTGTAATGTCATTCTACGAAATTATTGTAATTTCAATTTGAAGTTTGTTATAGGTTCGATTAGATATTGAGCAACATTATTATTGACCGATAAAAAGGGGATTCCCCTTTTAGCAAAACAAACGATACGTCATCATTACAAACAATAACATTATCTGCACGATACGTACTTGCTTATCTACAAAGCAACTCGGTATTAAGATAAGAGGGATTCCCCTTAAGTGCTAAAATACCTTCAATTCATTAGAATTTACTTAGCAACCATTTAATCGATCATATCAGTCAAATGAAAGTTTGTCCGATACGGAGGGATTCCCCTGATATCAGTAAATTGAAATATTGTTTTGTATTTATATTGTAACTGACTAAACGCCAACTGTATATGACGATGTCTTCGCACTACATACCTAACATAAATCATAAAAACAATAATAATTATAAACAAATGTTGCAAGGGATCCGAACCTCCTTTTCCGTGAGGGTCTTCGGAGAGGGAGCAAGCTAAAGCCACAGGGAGAAAACCCGAGTAGAAAACACTTTCATAAAACATATGTAAATCTCTGCATGCAATGGTGTAAATTGTAAGTGCAGATTATTTTAATTACATAAATAAACACTGCACAATCACTCGATATAATATTGACCGATAAAAAGGGGATTCCCCTTTATACTGCAATCGTGCTTCACAACCAAATCAATTACTTCAAAAAATATTGATAGCAACACTACCGTCCGCTACGAAATATTTACGATATACTGGTTCTTTAACAATCACATTGATAAAATTATATCTCGAGCGATAAGCGACACAGAGGGGATTCCCCTGTAGGTAATATCATTCTACGAAACTACTATGAACTGCTACGAAATACTACGAACCTCCGACTTCTACGCAATACTACATCTTCTACGCAACTACTACGAATGACGTAGCGCCATTACCCCCCGTAGCACCGTAGCAGGTGTATAGCTGGATTTTGCGATGTCAATATTTTCGTAGTCACAAATTATTATTTATCCAAGGTAAATTACGTCATCGCACATTGGTACGTCAGCTTACAAGGCCTTTTGGTGGTTCATATGACCTTTTACTTTCCGACTTTTTTTTCAAGCGTATAAGTTTTATTTTTTGAGGTAGGAATTCATCCAATGATTTGTTTTGCTCTTGGGTGGAATGGAAGAGCGTTTCAGACTTTTACTGACTAAAATTACTCCTGCGTCTATCAGTTGCTCTTTCCGTTCTAGGACCACGGGTCTCCTTTCTTGACATTTCCCGTAGCCCTAGCGGGAATCAGTCATTCGGTTTTGCTGACATTGGCATGGAACACTACGCACCCTCGTTGATTCGGCTTGGTCCGGACAGACGGGAAACGGACGGCCAGACGACGACCTTCCCATTACTCCTCGTCCGATAGCCGGTGCTTACTATGGCGTCGCATGTGGTCGTCTCCATCGCTAGCATTACTGCTTCGCAGAAGGAGGCGACTGCTGCCCACTCCCTCTCGCTTCGGACCTTGGCGTGAGATGTTATCGCCGCCAATCGCCTACCCAAGGACTTGCTATTCAAGTCATCATTTTTTTTTTGTTAGGTTTGTCAACCTAATACGACCTTCGTACTTGGAGACAGGCTTCCTTTTGACGACACAAATTGCCTGAGGAAGTCGTGTCTTCGCGGTTCTTGGTACTAGGTCATACCGGGTTTCTCTCGGGCTTTTCCTTCCCCATTTGAAAAGCAGTGCTGATGAAATAAAGTGAAATTTTTTAATGTTTTTTCTATTATGTAATGGTGACGGTAGTGTCAATGTGGAAGAGGGAAATCCATGACGAAGTAGGTACCTACAGTAGATAAAATGATGGGGCTATGTGAAAACAAGCGTCAGAAATCGATGTTTCACATCTGATGAAAAACCTTCTACTATGAACTAAGTTGTTATTGTTAATAAGGGCAATTCCCTTTTATTATGAATTCGATCGGCAGAAATTCGCTACATTAAAAATTAAAACCTTTGTGTTAGTCCGGGATTTAAGCAAACCTGTTTGACCGTAACGAAATAACAAACATACCCATACATACATTCTATAGGGGCCCTTCAGGGTCGAAGCCTCCCGGGGCCGAGGGTTGGTGCGAAAGTGTTACCCCGGGGCTCTGGGAATAAGGCAAGGAAAGCACGGGGTAGGTTGTTTAGTCAGTAAGAGTCTGACACTGTTTCCCGCTCCGCCCAAGAGCGGGATTCGTCATTGGATGATTTTTACCTACCATAAAAAACCCATACATACATTTGTTCTTCATAATATTAGTGTGATATTAAAGTATTTTACGTACAGCGCTTGCCTCGACTCGCGGTCTCGTTTCTCACCACAGGTCCAACACTGGTCTCTTTTTAAAAATAATGAGTAAAATAAAGGCTTATCCGCGGTCGGGTGGCTGTATGTCCCGGCGGTCGCTGCGACCCACTGCAGGGCGTAATGCGGTGCAATCACCGTGAGTTCCCGTGAGAACGCGACCGAGCCGAGCCTCGCCTCGCATGCCGCAACAAAGGTCAAATGGAATTCGCGAAAATCTACTTTTCATTGCTAAAAGGGTTTTTAGATAGATAGATTAAACTTTATTGTACACCAAAAAGTAAAAGAACTTATACAAAAATTTAAATCTATGGGTACAATGGCGGTCTTATCGCTGACAGCGGATTTTCTTTTAGTTTTGTTGTATTTGAATAGTTTATTAATTTTAGGTATAAGTTTTAGAGCTGTTTTTTTATTTTAGTAGTCAGTTGTTTCTTAGGATAAATAGCTGTTTGACAGCTTTTGTTAAAAAAAAATGCATGGAACTAGTATGTACCTACGGTTTACGTTTTACATTTTGTTATAAGTTTTAGAGCAGATATTTTTAGTAGTCGGATGGTTTTGAAGAAAAATAGCAATTTGACAGCTTTTTATAAAAAAAAGTATGCTTGGAACTCGTAGATATGTACGGTTTACATCAAACCGCCATATTAATAAATGACATAGGTAGCATAAGTTCGCCATAAACAGTCCAACAGGAATGACTGCTAAAAAATTGGACTATTTATACATACTTTCAATTTTGGTGTATACTTAGATATATACTTTTTTATTTGATATTTAACTAGCGCTTCAGCAGGCTTGACTGCGATCATATCTGATGGTAAGCAGTGAGGCATTCGTTGATGGTAAGGTAAACTAGTTTATTAAGAACGTTGTTAAGAACCTATTCACTCTTGCATTCTTGCTTTACTTCTTGCTTTTTCTAAATTACAATGGAACGGGAAGACCGCTCCAGGCAGATTGTTCCAGTCCTTCAATACGCATTTTTATACCGTGAGGCGAAACGCTCAGTTTGGACCGTGGAGGATATTTTAGTAACAAAAGTCTATGCAGTTCCACTACAGGCCAAAACTACCTGTGTGTGCATTTGTTTAAAATTTACGATACATTTGTATTTTATGTTGCAAGCTAAGAATAGCTTAATTTATGTCAATAACAGATAACATGAAAACAAAAACAATAACAAGATAATAAAATGTTGGTCAACAAGTACTTTGTTATGAAAAAAAAGAAGCCATTGTTCTTTCATTCAATTAATAACAAAGAAGTGACTATTTTTTTATAATCGCCTGTCCCGTTTTAATGACTTGACAAGCAGATACTTTATGCATTTCTACTGGTCTGGACTGGCCTGTCAACATAGTAGTTAGTGACCCTGACTGCTATGTCGGAGGTCGTGGGTTCGATTCCCACCCAGAACAAATGTTTGTGTGATGAGCACGATCATTTGTTCTGTGTCTGGGTGTAATTTATCTATAATATGTATGTATTAAGAACAGTTTATCAGTTGTCTAGTACTCATAACAAAAGCTCTGCTTAGCTTGAGACTAGACGGCGTTGTGTGATGGTCATCGAATTATTATTATTATTTCTTATGACGAACGTAGTCATTACTTAGATATAAATTATAATGACTACAGAATGCAGTTTTCAATGTCTATCAATCAACCTAGTTTTCCCAAACAATTAACTAATTCTATTTTAATGAGTTTGAACGTGTTATGGTAATTTGGGTCGAGTCGACGTCCCATAATCGCTTGAAGGACGGACGGGCCACATTCCTCAGCAAAGGGAAAGGGTTCGTTTCGTTACGGACTTTTTTATTTTGTAACTTTTATATAACAAGAGGAGCACAGCCTTGATACACTACTTTGTTGTAGGACACTTGTAAAGGATTGGAACCAAGTGATTTGTTGTGATGTGTTTTACAGTCAATTTTATCAATTTGATATCTGCGATTACTACTTATAATCCCACGTGATCTAACAATACCTACAGGCTATGGGAAAGGATGATATTTCCTACTACTTGCACAATTCTCGGTAACAAGTCCATGTGAAAACATCAAACAATGCAAAGAAAGAGAGACGTTTCTCAAAGAAACAGCTCATTGAAGACACTTAACATAACACCAACGAAGAAAGACCTCCCCCGCCCCTCTCCCGAGCTGTTAGCTCCCATTGAATGAGGGTAGCTAACGTATTATCATAGATCTTATGTAAATGGGCGACCCGTTCACATGCATCCATTGAGGTCCCTTCACACGGTCAAAGGCGACAAAAAATAATACAAAAACCGTTACGCTCCCGAAAAAATGTTCCCATAACTTGTGAATGTCTGTCATTGAGAAATCTGTATAAAGAGACCATGTGTGGCGGGAACCGCTTTTAACTGGAACATTTTGTTACTAAAAAATACTGATAACATCCCAGATTTATGCACTATTTGGTTACAAAACATTGATAACAAATACCTAAAAATGGAATGTGCGACTCTGTGTGATTGTGACTGGATACACGACCAGATGAAATAATTATCTCAATACCGATTAGTGACGCTAAAACACAGAGAAATCCAATACTTATAGTGTAATTATATTTTATTACAAGGCAAAATATTTATGTTAAAAAACGAAACTGCTGAAATTATAATGCAAGCAACATTTGTAGTCACACATGGATCACAAATGTGCGTGGGACCGACCACGAGCGCTTCATGAATGGACCAGAGACATGGGACCGTGGCCCATAATCATTCTCACGGTTCATGCTTAGATAAAAACTTTATGACATGACCCGACAGAAAATACTGATAATTTAAAGATAGATATTGACGTTATTGACGAGAACAGACAGACGAAAGAGCAATACATCAGATAAAGTTGAAAAGAATTGATATATTTTTGGACAGATCACGAGTTTCTATACGACGACTTTGTTTCTCGTGGAATGTCAGCCAGGGCCGTCGTTCGAAGGAGCATTAAGCTATCATGCCATCAGCGCGTCCCGCGTCCCCGTCTGGTCAGCATTCTTAAGCCGGGTCCGGTGTCCGCCTCAGGAATGTCTGCAACCAGCAACCCGAGACGGAAGGAGCAGCGGCGGAAGCGGTTCATAGAACTGAACTGCAACGTTCTAAAACGACTCTCGAACCATCCAGACGCGCACCGAATATAAACCATAAAGTTGGAGTTTAAAGTCCAATTTTACAGTTGTAACATTCTCGAAGTTGCCGGCTACAAAATGTTATCTCAGTTAGTGGCATTAACGCGATATGTCGTAAAGAGCTTACAGACGATTTTCAGCCCTTAGTTTTCATGACTAAGGTTTAAAATGAGATTATTATAATTCGTTACATAATTTAACGGTTCACGAACATTCTGCGCCACAGCGCGCAACCGTTTCGCTCCACTGTACCGTGCATCCTGCCTCATACAAGTTGTAATTTTCCAAGTATTTTACTTTACCAAAGCCTTTTCGCACAAGATAGTCAATTTAGATGTAATTAAGCAATCAAATATATAGTTGCCGTGTCCACTGGTATATGTTCGTGATTGGTCACTAGTCAGAGAGCGTGCAGGCTCTGTGTTGCAACTATAACAATCTTTTGTGTCGAAACCGTGATAATCTTATTGGTTACGGTTATAGCGAGCAAATGTTTAACTTCGGGATTCCAAGAGTTTGTGTTTTGACTGGAACGTCAAGGGCCGTAAATTTTCGTAGACTGCAAATGTTCACAAGGTGTGTTGATTCTTGCCAAGTTTTCCTGCTTGCTCTTCGAGTTTGAGACCCCCCGCCGCGGCCAGTGTTCATGGAGGTTTACGTTTCTCATGGCATTTTGTTTTAAAAAGCCATAATGGCGTCACAAATTGCTGCAGTCGATTGTTGATTAAACAATTGAGCGGGCCCCGCATGCGTCGTCTGTCTCAATTGTAAACTGTTATTGGGAATCAATTGTCACGAAGTTATTATTGACTCAACGAGTTGGATGAGTGACATCCTCTCCGGTCACGTTCGTTTGTTATGTTTTAAATGATTTCCCGGTAATTACACAAGTTCACAGTATCTTGACACGTCGGGGCCAAAGTGCTTATCTCTCTGAACGCTATGTTATGATAAGTGATCTTTCAACAGTCACTTTGGTCCAATGAGAATATAAATACCTACGTCCATAAGTAGGATCCAATTTTAGCACACTTTGTTAAAACACTGGTTACAGTGGCTACAATGTTTAGTTTATTCATTTTTTATATCAAGAAGAAGTCAATCAAAAGGGTCTTGATAGTCTCCTTTTTGTTATATATCATCACATTCATCACTAAAATCTGTATAAAGTTTCAGTATCTAAACGTAAAAAAGTTGAAGTCTTCTGGGCACATTTCCGGCGTGTCCACAAGACAGCGATGTGTATGAGTACTAATGCCTAAATGGATTTTATTTTGCATGTACTTACGGTCTTACGTACATATAAATGTTTATATATCCTATACACCAAGATAATAAATGTTACAATGTCAGCATTATTTAAAAAAAAAAACATACATACAATTGACGGCCTAATCACATTCGTAAATATTTGTAGTTAGTTAATATTAAAGTCAATAATATATTTTGTTATTTCCAAAAACTGAATTTGTGAAGAAGTTGAATGAACTCAACCTCAATCCAGGAAGGTGTGCCATGAACAAGGCAGGGTGACGCGACGGTAACGTTATTCATTCTCTGGTTTTGCTAGCACAGTGAAAGTGAGGTCGCGCGCTTTCTATCCGCAACGTGGTTTGCTCGGCGACGCTGCGACTTGCGAAAGCTGCCACCACCGCCACTACCAGACTTCTAGTCAGTTCGTTCAAATAGAAAGCTGGTATGAGCAATCTACGGATACATCTCGGATATTACCTCATTGTGGTTGCTGGCTTAGTTGCATATTTTCAGATTTCCCGACGACACCATTTTGTTAGGTGTCTATGTTTACCAGCTGCAAGACTTTACTTTTATTCGAAGACATGTGACATTCACCAACCCGCACTGGGCCCGCGTGGTGGATTACGGCCCATTCCCTCTCTTAGAGAGGAGGCCTGTGTCCCTGCAGTGGGAACATTAAAAAGGCTGATGATGATGATGATGATAAAGACTTTACTAAACTCTTTCCATTGTTCCCAGTGTAACAAGATTTTAAGCCAATCCTCCTAAAATTCATCTTTTTTTTATTTAGTTTTCTCATTCAGTCTCAATCTATCTTTTTCAGAACCTATCTCGTACTACCGTCTCTTTCTGTTCCAATAGTTTCAAAATAGTAGCCATCTGGAAAAACTCAATTTTTTTCACGTTTTTTCTAATTTTAATAAATCTATACACCCACGATCAAGAAGACAGTTGATTTCGATAAAATGTCTACGTTTACACGTACGTATTATGGTATAAGAAGCAATTTGTTATATCTAATACTTTTCGTTACATTTGGTTTTTCGGCATTAGTTCCTCCTATTTTTGTAACATTCTATTCAAATTCCGTATGTAGTGAGAATACATTGTCCCACTTTTATACGACGACAGGAAACTTTTCTTATTTCACTAAAAAACATCTTCTTAGACCTCCTCAAGTTGGTCGCGGTGAGTCTGATTAAATTTTTAATACACTTTTGATCGGGTACACGACGTTAGTTTTTGAAGCTAAGATAGCTCTTAGCAGGAGAGTACTCTCCTACCGATAATTTCAAGACATACACGAGACTAGCAACGAGATCTATTTGCTCGCTTATATAACCGACACCCAGCATAGATCCCAAATAAAATATCAAAATATGAATCTGTGCAACCTAATCGACATGGAAAATTTTAAGAATAGTGCCAGTACACTTAATTCTTGTCGAAATTGGTAAAAATGGTGGCATGTTGTATTAAATATAGCCCCATATGATGCGCTGCAATGTATGGCCTCGGTGTTGTGTAAATATCCTCTGTTCCCTGAACATGTGACTTTCGCGAGCACAATGCGGTGTATCATAATACGTGCGTGGAGGCATTCTTCTTTGAATACGGCGAACAATGTTCATTGTGCTAGACCTAAGGCACAACGTGAAATGGGATCCTACGCCGCGAGCCTGACTGCGTGCGTCGTCTCATCGCGGCCTTGTTCTAAAACAACAGACATGCTATCTTTATCATTATTATAATTAATTGTATATACAGACTAACTATCTCATTAATTTTGCTGCGATTTTGGATACCTATTTTCCTCGCGGAAACTGGAAATGTCACGGCATTTAGGTTTCAACTGCCAAACAAGGTAGGTATTATTTAAAAGTGACACAGTCAACAGAAATTTGGTGATTGAATAATTAAGCCAGACATGTTCAAACTTGCTTGGAAGACTTTTAGCACATAACCCGCCTATTACATAGAGAGAGAGAATGAGACTCAAATTTTCCTACCCAGTATGTCTGTCAGATTAATCTGGCTACTTTTTGTAAGATAGTTACAATTCTCTTTCTCATTAGAACTACCAAATAAGGGATTGTTTACTATACTTATTTAAATTCGAATGTTTCTAACTTATAGATCACGAAGATGGCACCAGTTTATTCACGGAGCCTGTGTGAGCCGAGTGATTAAAGAAACTCAACGAAGGCGTTGGTTAGCGCGACGACGGTTGTAACACGACGCAGTATTGAAGTATGGCCACTGTGCTCATGTGTTAATACCTTAATTTGTATGAATAAGATATGCAAATATACAGTAACAATATACTCTGTCCACGGCTAGTGTGCGGTGGAATCAGATATCTACTAATTGCTTGTCTACTTTAAAGAAGCTGAGTAATTTGAGCACCTCTTTATTTTTCCCAAGGAGACATCGACCGTTGAAGGCAAAAGACGTGACCGTTTTTACATCGTCTTACATTCTAATGCTTATTGTTTATGTGTTTGCTCCGCATGTTCTGAATACATTGCTCTTTTGGAATGGACATGGACTTGTGTTGGTCCTATTGAACACGCGTCAGAAAGCCTGTTTAGCGATATGGCATAGTTTGTTGAAGTTAATTTGGGGGATGACGTCATATGTTCGAATTTGGCAATGCCAGGCGTCGACCTCCACTCCAGCGACAAGCTTGTAGGAACGTTAGCGTCGTGGCTCCGAAACTGCGCAGTAGACTCGTGTATAAACATATCTACATACATAGAAATGTTATCATCGACAAAAATCACAGCTTTTTTGCTCTCAAATTACATCACACAAACGAACCGGCTGTGCAACGAATTCTGTGAATAGGTATGGTAAGCATATTTTGATCTTATTTTGCTAGACAAAGTTGAAGGTACAATTGCATTTTTGTTCTAAGGAACATATACAATTAATGATTATTTTGAAAAAATAGTCTCAGTAGACTAAATTATCTCAATCCGTCTAAAAGACCTACTTTTCACTGAAATAAACAGGCAGGTAAATTTCTTTCGCAAGGTTTAAGGAAACCTAAACCTTTGATCATTTTAGCCCCAAATCTATCGTGTCCGTGTCAGGGTGCCCTAAATTCCTGGGTAATACGGGATGAATTTTCCAAGTGGACTTGAATCACCAATTCCGAAACTATGAGCCATAGTGGATAAGCCTTACAGAAAGTTGATGATCCTTCTTCTTGGTCGTTGGTGGCTTCGTGGTTGGCAGACTGATCATGATTATCATGAAGGTAGCTCTCCGGAAACCGTCAAGACACGCCGCACGACTTCCCGCCACTTTTACCTGCTTAAATATTTCATAATTAAAAACAAAACATTCAAAACACCTATTTAACAATAATAATACATATTTTTATATTTTTAATGTGTTTTATGATTTGTTATTTAAATATGTAAAATTAATAAAGAAATGACAACAAAGATATAAACGATAAAGAACATTAACGATTTATTATTAATATTTTTATTTATAAAAACGAGTTTTAGATTTTCTTCCTAGTATATTTCTCGTTTTTTAATTATATTTAAAAATAAAATAGAAAAAAATAGGTTGTGTTGGTGTCTTTATCTCTGGTCAGGTTGGAGATAAATATTGTTACTTATATTATATCTAAACTTGTAGTTCAGCTGTAGTTACAAATTATTTAATACGTTTAAGAAACAGATTGAAGATGGGTATCTTTAGGTAAGAATATACATGAGGTATTAGTTTTTTTTTTCTATTACGAAACTGTGCTCATTTCGCTTCGTAAACAATTATGTTAAACAAAGTATCACTTGTAGGTGTCGTGAATATTTTAATTAATTAAGTAGGTACTATCGCAGTCATTTATGCCTGATCGAGGCACCACGCCTCGATCAGGCCAAACTAATTATATTAAAATAACAAACGATTAAAGTTTTCGTTTCGAATGTACGCAAAAATGAACTTAGCGGTGGTAAAGCGGAAGTGTCTTCAGTAGTACCTATGCAAATATCTACGTTCAAGGATTTCGATGGAAACATCAATTAATTATTTTACAGCAGACATGAAGATGACGTGTCATGGGAAATCTACTCCATTGTCACAGAGACCGAGCAACAAGGTCGCACTGAGGTCATTAAATAACTACAGATTACAGATAACATGTGACGCCATATTTAAACACAATGATACGCATATTTCTGCTTGTTCATTCATATTTAAATTAAATAAAAACCGTCGCTGTCGGTACACTTATTTATATAAATTATAAATTATTTTAAAGATATATTTTTTTCTATTTGATATAAACTAATGCTAGACAGTGATGCCACCTGATGGAAAGCAGTGATGCAATCGTTGATGGTGAGACGCACTAGTTTTTTAATTTAATTCGCTCTAGCCTTGAAGACACCCAAATTATAATCGGATGGGAAAACCGCAGTGGGAAAATTTGTTCCAGGCCTTCGATGTATGTAAACGACGAAGAGAAACGTTTAGTCCGTCCCATACAGGTTTCAACAACATAAAGATGGATACTCATAATATCATATCAATTAACATAATTTGTATAAACTTGTTTACCGCTTCCTTCAAATATCATAAGTCTAAATAGATAATTAGACCATCAAATAAACATTGGCTGCTCTGTTTATCGACTAGACAAATGATATGTATTCACTAATTGGTAGTTACTGTTGATAACTCTAGAATAGTGTTGATCGAAGTCTAAATTCTAAGATAGATAAAAACAGCAATAAGAAATGAAGTCGTTAGTTGTGATAAACAAAAAGAAACAACATTACTTGTACCTACAGACAATAACAAAAGAAATTAGACCAGTCCATCGGGTCCATACGGGCGTTGTGGTGAGAAAAACTACTCACTACACTATAAACTTAACACCATACTATAAACTTAACACACTATAATGCGCTCCAAATATGAATAGGATCGATTGCCATGTTGTGACGTCACGTCATACTGACAAATGGAAGAAATTTCGGCAAAATTAAAAAAAACTTAGTTATGCCCAAAATTGAAGAACTGGATTCTGATTAAACACTTTTCGTCCAAAAAAAAGTTTTTGTTTTGTTCATCCTAAACCTTCTTCGGTTTGACAGTATAACGTGACGTCACAACATGGCAGTCGATCTTATTCTTAATTTACACTTCAACTGCTATAGGATGGTGCGTGTGACAGCTGTCAAATTCATACAATGTAGCTACCTATCCTTTTCTCTCATCCTAAAGATGCATATTTTCGTCCTGCTGTCGTCCTACCCATGTTGTGTAAAAAGATGCCTAGGCCCCTCACCCACAGTGACTTTTGGAAGCGCGCGACAGCATCGCTACTAACGCGCGTTAGTTGTATTTGCAACACGCTATAGAAAAGATGCCAACGCGCTAATAACGCGCGTTAGTTGTAATTCCAACGCGCTATGGACAAGATGCCGACGCTAGTACTAACACTCTACAGCATCGCCACAAAAGTCACCTTTGGCGAGGGATTTTAGTACAGTCAGCAGCACATTAGACTATACAAATCTGTTAGATTTCTCCAATACATTTTGAACCTTGTTATTTTATGGTTAAGAGTTGAAAATCGTTTGCAGAATTTTGACAGTTTGTTGTATTCTAATGTGCTGCTTACCGTACCTACGGCATCAGAAGTATGAATTGGTTGTATAGATTAACTCGTTATAAATATAATAGATAATATCAGATTTGTTTACTACCATTCAACCGGTAATTATCGTTAAGTATAGGAAAATAACAAAGTACTTATCTATTAATACAAAATCTCAGAATTCTAAGTATTCTAAGACTAAGTAATTAATGACGCAATGTCATCAAAACATTTACTTACGTAGCGATGATGCAACAGCGGAATTACCATTTTTAAGATGAATTTGACTTATATTTAGCCCTAGACCTCTGATAAGCTTTATTTATGTGGTATGAGTCATCATCACATCATACGTTCAGACCAAACCTATCAAAATATTTAAGAGGTTTACCGAATTATGGAAATGAATTCACAAATACTCAGTGTAAACAGAACAAACCTGTTTTTTTTTTTTTAATAATATTTATATGAAGAAACAGAGATTGAGGAAAATCCATAGACCATAGAGTGGACAAGTACCTAGTAAAGTAGGTATAATAAAATTTAGATGGCCGATCTAAAGATGGCAGAGATACTAAGCAGCGATATATACCTTTTGATTAAATTAATAGCTAGTGTGGCAAACCACTAATCGATATAGTGATTATAATAGTTCGATTAAGAAGTCTTTATAGGATCTATAAAAGAAACAAATAGACAAAGTTTACTAACTTCTGATTGATTAATTAAAATAAAAAAATATTAACCTACCTCAACAACTCACTGCCAGACAATAATGCATACCTGTTGATACAAGTGAAGAAATTTTGTGATTGCGACCAAGGCGGAGTTCACTCAAACCCCAAGCAATTATGTTGTGGAGTCCAATGCTGCAGTGTCACGGGTACTAAACGACGTTTTTCAACACACGAAACAAAACTTTATCTGAAAATGACATCATATGATTTTTGTTCATTTTACGTTTTCAATCATAATTTCTAGCGTAGCATCTACAAAATACTTTTCAAATCTTATATTCGAATTTTGTTCTGTAAATAAGCTAGATTTGTAATTATTATATTTTTTCCCGAGCTTATCCTTATCAGGTTGAAGGAGAAACCAAAGGAAGTACCTAAATCCTAATAAAGAAAAATATAAATTCAAATATATAATGTAAAAATAAAAATATTTAATTTTTAACTAGACTGGGAATTGTTAATTTGTTGGTAGGTAATAATAATTTTTTGTGTAAATAATCATATATTATTATATTTTTATTCTGTTCATAACCACAATTTAAATTATTATGAAATATTAAAACCATAAAACCCTCGATGTGATAAATACAGAAATACACGAGGGTGATATACACGGCATATTGAACCGAATGGTGGTGAGATAAGAGTCAGTTTTTGAGGAAATGTATCGAAAAAGTTATTTTGGTAGTACAGATTTGCATTTTCTGTGTAATCATACGAAATACAGAAACCGGGAATTCTCAAAACGCTATTTTCAGAAGCATAACAACAGGCGGATATTGTGACCTTGTGCTACTTATACACTTGAATTCAGACTTCATTTACTCGTGGATTTTTTGACAATATTATTTAGTTTTAACCTAAAGAACAATAGCAAATAGAAAGACTGTAGATACACAGAAGCTGCTAGTTTAGGGTCGAGTGTGACAGGAGCATTACGACTCTTTGAATCCTTTGGAAACGGTAACCTAAAAATCATGAATCGATATTACAATCAGTGTGCCGAGTGTGAGTTGTTTTACGCTAACACGATCGACGCGTTTATGACGTTCGGCGCTCCGATTGGCGCGCTCCAAGCTTTTTAACCAATCAGACAGCTGAACGTTTCGATGTCGTTAACGTAAAAACGACTCACACTCTGCACACTGTCTTTGAGTGAGGGGAGACATAAATACTTACAGTGTTGGACAGGCAGGATACTCTTGCCGCATAAACTAAAAATCTACAAAGATCGCTAAGACTTTCCAGCATATTTGTGCTCAATCAAGAGGATTTCTACTTTATTCAAATCTATTGAATCCCAAGATTTGGATAAAGTGGAAATCTTCTTGATCGAACTTACTTAGTACCTAATAAAAATGGGACCTGTCAATGCTTCAGCTGATTTATGTTTTACCTATTCGTAATTTTCTTCACGCTTTTGTTCTAAATCAAGTTTGTCAAGAATGTCAGTCACTGTTGAATTCTTGGCACCAGTGTGACCCATCTATTCATGTCGCGAATGTATTATCAACATTCGTTCTCCTGATGTTTTCCTCTAGATAGGTACCAACTTAACCAACTAGTTCATAAGTTAAGTACTCTTCTTCCGAAAAAATATTTTAATGTTTCATGTAGAACCAATTTTGCCGCATCATCTTATCTTGTTTTTTTGCCTTAGAAGCCATACAATGAAGTGCCAATGCCATCATGTTTCCGTAGTGAGAAAGAGATAGTGCTATTCGTTCTTTAGTACGCCGTCTCTCTCACAGACTTGAATCATCAAAGTTTTAAGACATAATAGTGGGCCCCCTGATCTAAGATGATTATAATAATCGATGGTTTATTTCTAACGCAGGAGTACCCATTTATTATTGGCACAAATACTAAGAAATAACTGCAGTAAGTGAACACGTGTGATCAAATTGGCGGTAAGCTTGCTTGACACGTTTTTTACGCTTAGTGCGTCGCCAAAGCGAGTCTGTAACCAACCATGATCAAAGGAAAAGCTACACTCAGCAATAATTTGAAGACACCTATCACTATTTCCATTTTACTTGGGTAGCATATGAATGAAACATGTCGTAAGTAGTCAGAAAACTAATGATAAGCTTCCTTTGCTAGAGAACTTAATTAAATCCAAGTTAAGTTTTACTAGGATCGGAAAGCAGCTAACTGTTCATATCCGTGCCGTTTTACTTCACTAAGATTACCTTCGCGATAGGGGAAGGGACTAGATCGTTGAGTCAGCTCTGTGTTCCAAATTCCACAGCACACCATCCGTAATGTTGCCTCAATGGAATACCAACCTAATCAGCATGCTCGTAAGAACTACTTTGCTTCGCTGCCGAGCTTCTGAGAGACCATTGTTTCGTTGATCTAGCGACTGGCGACTCTAGTATTAATGTCTAGCAGATGCTTTACGGCCGCGGCAATGTTTCACGAACCCATTGAAGCAATTTTCTCAGAACAACATTTTTTTTTATCTCATAGCCCCATAAAACCGCTAACAATATGGTATAACCGAAGTCAATTTGTTTCAGGCAATGGCCAGCAGGAATCGTTATACTTTCATGAGATATTCAGAGTAACATCAGATAAATTTAACAAGGCATTAAATTAATTATAATTTCAATCGGAGCTTGTTAAAGGGAGCCGGTTCAGATTCGAAAAAGAAGCTTTTACGTTGCCATGCAAAACGGGATCGATAAAATTTATTTTCCAAAGGACGCTGGGGCCGTATTGTAGTACGGCCAACATAAATGTTTTATGTTGGGCGCCATGTGACAATGGCTGTTATTATTTGTGGAGCCGACCTTCAGGGCTGCCTGGACTAGAGAATGCCTTGGGTCCCTTCAAGAGAGCTATCTTCTAAGAAACGTGCTACACGCGTGTACCACGCACATTTTTTACACGGTATTTTGTATTATATTACAGAACCGTGGGAAGGATCTTGATACTACGAGCCGCGGAATTTCTTCTAGGTGGTTTAGCTACAAGTTGCATTAAGATTTCCTTCATATCTCGTGATAATTATATTTAAGTAAGCATTTAGCTTATCTTGTAACATCGTCATGCATGCATGTGCTCTTTTAACCAGAAGCATTTTTGTGCTTATATATTTTTCTTATTTTATCTACTTGCAGAAAAAAAGGTTTTTTTCATATTTAATGTAAGTTAGAAACTTGTAAAATCTGGTAGAGGGAAAACTGTCGAGTAGCAGTATGAGAATTCTTATACTGACATGTGGTCATCAGCGGTATTAGGTTACCTACGTGTGTACAAAAGAGATATCCAAATATTCCTACCACTCTGGTGGTAGTAATATTTGCTAATGCCAATATTTGAAAATTGTAAAAAATGCTGATCTTTGATTCATTTAGCAAATTAGTTTTGACGCTATTAAAAAAAAAAAAGTTGTTTGTAATGTTATTTTACATAAATATACCCAGGATTATATCTACATAATTTTAAACTAGTGTATCGTTTTTTAGTTTGCTTAAACCTTAACTTACTAATTATGTTACTAACTCCAGAAATGTTTCATCGGAGAAAAGACATAAAATTTCGAGTTCAAGTATCAAATTGGGCAGCATCTACTATAAATTCCTTCGCCTTCTTAGCGCCAGTACCTGTGGTGTAAAAAAAGCATTCTGGCTGCAGGGCCGCGTCGGCGCTTTTGAGTATAATTTATAAGGCTTTGCCTTTCTCGGAATTCGAAATCTCGACGAGATAGCTTCGTGCCCAACCCGCGGCTGTGTGGAATGGAATGTAACGGATTTGGATAGGAAAAAATAGTGCATTGTAAAGACGGCCATTGTGATACGTTTTCGTAACGTTTTCTCATTTAAAATTGAATAGCTCTGGGTACTTCCCAAGATTGAATAAGTTCGATTCGTATAAATTAACGTAAGCTATTAACAGAAATAAGTGCCTAGTATCATACAAACATAATACAACATACAAATGTGTGTCCCTATTTGGCGTTTATTTTATTGTTCTAAGTATATAATTGTGTGAGTTATAATTTTGTTTGTCTTCTAACAGAGTAACATCAATGATGGCCACGGTACAACGAATCAGTAACGCTGAAAGTCTGAAACTAATTGGCAGTGTTGCCAAGTATAAAACTGCTAGGCACAGTAGAAACAAATGGCAGAGTAAATTGTTTTTTTTTTTATTATTTGGACGAATATTATGCCAATTTGATGTTTAGTTTTAGGTATGGTCAGGAGAAAACTGGGAATCTTAGAACGTTGGCATAACAAGTGTTCACATCAGCACACAATACTTGTGTTCGGCGGGCTGGCTGGGTACTTCGTGCAACTGATCCCGTCCCGCGAGCTCGGAGCGAAGAGTTCTGGGAAAAGCAGGCCGCATACCACGCCGCGAGCCGCCATTGGACCGCCTTGCCTTGTGCCCGCCCGCACGCAAAGACAACATTTCAGAAGCGGCATATTTTGTCCCTAGCAACTAAATTTGAGATTTTTAACCGCCAAAAACTTGCATATTGCTGAATTTTCGATAAGAAATATCAATAACCGGGCTTTATAATTACGTAATGACAAAAAGCCACCAATACCGGAAATAAAAATTAAAGAACCAAGTATAAAATCACTAAAACAATTGATTGAAATGATTGATTGAAAACATTTTAACATGTAATTTTTTTGTCAGTTTAATCTAAATGAAGCCAGTATTACCTAGCTGATTATCCTGATTAGAAACACCGAAACAAACTCAGGGGCCAAAGTCTCTTTTAAAGTTATTACAGTAAATATGTATTGGTAAAATCACATAAGGGCCAAGCAGATTTGTATTTGAGTAGACCTGTCCAGTCAGTGTACCTAAGCATTTGTCAGTATTTACTAAGCTCCATTCAGGATCACTAAGGAGCTCAACGACTTGAAAAACAAAAGAAAAAAGACTACTTAATCCAATTAGTAGGGTCGAAGCCTCCTGGAGCCTAGAGGGTGGTGGAAAACTGTTACCTCGACTCCAGGAATAAGGCAAGGAAGGTACGGGGTAGGTTTTTTAGTCAGTAAGAGTCTGACACTGGTCTCCCGCTCCGCCCAAGAGCGGGTTTCGTCATTGGATGATTTTCACCTACCATAAAAAAAAGGTAGGTACTCACTTTCACAATAAAAAAAAAAACGAAATATAAAGTTTACAAAATGTAATAATTCAAGGTAAATATTTAGGAATGTCAAACATTAATTAAAAAAATTAAATTATATGAAATAAGAAAATAAAAATAATCTATATCAATATGTAAAAAATTTAAATCAATGTCAAATTGTAAAAAAAATATATAATAATTAGACGAAATTGAAAATAAAAACAAAGGAAAAATAGGAAAGCAGTTGTAGTGCGTAATGGAGCAGGACAATAGCCAGCCTTTTCGTCCTCAACATAGTCCTTTACAGTGTAAAAAAGGCTTTTGGGAAAAGTTTGCGCTTAAATTTATTAAAAATTAGTTGTTAAATAGGACTAGGACGTTTATTGTAGAAGTGTATAGGTACATTGCTATCTATCTAAATAAGCCCTCTATTTTTTTAAGCCAGGTAGCAAGAACTACAATGTTTGTTCCTAGTATCTAGTATCATGTGGAAACATAGTGGATTACCCAATTACTGACAGTATAATAATGTATTAAAATTATGAATACCCCTGTAGGTATTTCTTAAAAATATTTTTGTTTTTATGGTAATACATTACGATGTTGTCGTAAATATATTACGAGGGTATAGTCACTATATTGATCTTTAAATTTATCTCTGAGGGAGTATCGATTGCTAGTTTAGTTCCTAGAACTATTGGGATTCTAAATTCTCAATGTGTGTGTGTGTTAAATATCTCTTAGTTACATTGCAGTCAGATAAAAAGCCCAGGTTTTTAACATAATATTTACTTACCATTCTTCTTTTGGGTTCCACCCGTTTCATTGTTAACTTTTGTCATTGGGTACTGCAGCTACAGTGTGTATACGTAGTATCTGTAAACCCCTACTCTATGGTCATTGTTAAGTCACGAAGTGAACGCTGTAGGCACCACTCTCGTCGGGCCGGGTTCATTCATTAAAATATGCATTTATTATTACTAACATGCGTCTGTGGTGCATTGCCGCAGCCAGACAGACCTTTAGTGAGTTTTACCCTATCCTATTACGAACATGAATTTACTAGTGTTCTAAGAAATTTGTTAATGACTAGCTGTTAAGTGGTCACTTAACCTAAACGTTAATGGGCGACATATGTTTTGGGTAGGTAGGTACAAATAGATAACTACCAATCTTGATAAATAACTAAAAAATAGACATCACCTTTTAAAAGATGAATTCGCAAAGAGAGACGCTCCTTTATAGCCCTACCATCTATCAACAAAGAACGGGATGTCCCGAATGTTGTGGAATAAATAAATTGAGAGTTTTTTTGGCTAATTTCAGGAATGAATTAAGGGGATGAGGGGGTGCGGTGCAGGGGATGAGGGCGACAGCTGCGAAGCACGTGGGGCTGCAGCTGACGGAGCTGATGCCGCCCGCGCCGGCGCAAGCTGCGCGCGCACCTGCCAACGTCAAATATTACAAGGTTTTTGTACTACCCACCTTCACAATGAAATGGTGTATTGACATCTGCCCTTATTAAGCTAACAGCTGTTTAGTACCTAAAAATAAACCAATAGTAGATATCAAAAAGAAAGCATTCACATAATCGTCATACCGCACACAAGAATCTACTCGTTAATGGATGATGACAAATGATTTTCAGGTAGGAACTTTCCTAGACGATAAGACGTATAAAATTTCTCCAATGTTCTTATAAATTGACACAGAAGGTACTTAATTAAATTCTTCTGAAAATTCAATGATAAAGAGCGACATACAAAACTTATCTATGGCACAAGACAAGGCCTTGCCTGAAGTCAAAACCTCTGCTTTGACTATAAGAAGAACTGCATTGCACGGAATGAGTCTGTTTGATTGATCAACGCTGTGCAATACCACCTACGTACCTACTTATGAGCTAATCATTCGACAAGTTGAGTTACGTTTTATTACGTAGAACGACGTTTTGTCGCCGTATCTCGGTTTAGTTTACACGTATTAGCATTGTAGCGATAGCTGCAGCGCTCGCTAGTTCACAATTGATCAATTGCCTTTTACAGGTAATATACCTCCTTGGAGACCACCTAACTGTTTTGTTTATCTTTGGTCATTATCTTTGATCGGGAGTGATAGACGTCAGATTTTTTTGATAAATTTTCGCTACCTAAATTAAAATTTGAATTTTAGCTGTATGTGACCGAAATGAGTGTTCAAACAGTGTGAAGTGATAATTAATAATATTCGTTTTGCATCTCAGGGCATGGAAGAAAACATACCGGGGAAAAAAGATGCGGAAAATGACTCGTCAGCAAGTACTTCAGCGCCAGGTATTGTCAAGTTTATTTTTATATTCCTTCTCAAGTCTAAAATTTTTGTGGTTTCCCTGACTGTTCGAAAACTTAGACCAAGAAGAACCTAGGTATTCGTATGAAATCAACTACGAGGCTAGGTATTATTTACTTCAACAAGTACGATAGTAGATAGCGATATGTTTATAAAATTATTCTACAAAATAGCGAAATCACTTTCAGTACTATTAGTATATAGTAATATATTCAAACTTATTTGGGGCTAATGTAGGTAGCTCATTTTTTATTCTTCCTCAAATCTCGATATTGAGAATAATCTAAGTACCTACCTACCTACCTACTTTTTTAGGCTTTTCAAGCAATTTCTCATAACTGAAGTTCCCGAGCAACAAAACTATAAGGCAGGTACAATACTACCATGCAGGAATAGAAGTCCATATCAAGTAGATAAATATGTAGGTAGGTAATAATTATCTACCTACTGATAGAGGTAATTTCGATATAGACTTATAAAAAGCAGGTAGATAACAATATTGTTCTACATCAGAAAAAACTGAATATTAAAAGTCATGTAAGTTTTTTTTATTAAAAAAGAAACAAAATAATTAGGTATAATATCTATTTTATTATACCCTAACCTATAGGTACTTGATTTTTTTTTTCGAAAAGATTGCAAAACAAACTAAACAAACTCTCTGAAGCCGTTGTAATGTAATGTTGCCATGTGTACAAATCAATTTCGTACAATAATTATGATGAGGTAAGATAAGAATTATTTTGGGACAATATTGTTGTTGTAAAAAATAAAAATAGTTTTTTTGTCAATAGCACCACAAAATAGAAATGTATAGATAATTATATCAATACTAAATATTAACTGGTTCTCACATTTTTAATCAGCTTGACTAATTTTAATAATACTATTTTTTAATAGTCTCAAGACTTTTTTTGAAAATTGTTTTTATTTAATTGTATATTCAATATGTAAATATTTATTTTCAAAGAAAATAAATCGATTTGTGATTTCAATATTAAAACGTAGAAGTACGATTATAATCTGTTATCTGGCAACCCTGGTACCGAAGCAGTGTAGCGAGCCGCGCAGCGAGCGTGTGGCGAAGAATAGTTTTAGTCCGATTTCCGAACTCTGCTGTTGTACGTGTGACGCATTCTTTACTTACAGCTACTCAGCAGTCGGGCGAGCGATCGATCGTGAACGTCGTTCGTTTCGTTAGTCGCGGGTTTCGCACTCATGTTGGAGAGTTGTGTTGTTTGTTGTCAATCCGTTTTACGTTTGACAAGTGAGAGTGAGAACTGATTGTAGAACCTAGTCAAAAACAATCAATTTGATGTGGTCGTGTTCATTGCCTTGTGTAAATACAGCATTATCTGGATTACAAATGGATATTACCAAAGGTAAAAGCGTTTTCCTTTACATAACCTTCGCATGACCATATGTTTTTAGATTCGGAACGAAGGCGACGTCACCTAATTTCTTCAGTAGTTTTGTAGTTTATTTTGGGTGTTTACATTTTATTAATAAACATCGTTTGTAGCAACTTTAAAATTGTAATGATATGATGTCGGTTAAAAGTCAGACATACTATTAATTGGTATTATACATTAACCGTAAAAATGCTTTATAAAGGAAGAATCTTTTGTAGCAGTTTAAAATAAAATATAGTATTAAATTCCGGGGTTTTGATCTGAAGAGCTAGGTTTAAAGATTTTTCGCTTAAATAAACCATATCAGGTGACACAAATTCCTTAGTTCCAAATCATTAATAGCATTAATACTAATTGTTCTTACCTTGAATGTTAATAATGAGACTACCAATAGCAAATAAGTGTTATTGTTTTTCTTTGTTGTGGTAAAATTGAAAGATGATGCTTTGTAATGTTCCCTGTATAAATAATAGTATTTTTTTTAATATATAGCTTAGTTAGTTTTAATTCCAATTCAAAGGAGAATACTCACAAATATACCTTATTTAAAATCTAGGATTTAATATGTAGAAAACCCTAATGTAAGTAAATTGTTAAAGCGCTATAGCTATACCAACGCCATCTATACGAGGCAAGTGTAAGCTAAATTTAAATGCTGATGTCATAAAGAAAAAGAATGTTGATTAAAAGAGCGGAGAGCCCTTATAAGTGGCCAATTGGAAGTCTACACAAAGAAAATGGAATATTTACAAGAACCCTTTAAACATCAAGATTATAATGTTTATCTATATGACTTATGTACGCTTTCAGAGAATTATTACTCAAGTACTGATAAGATATACACATATATATATCATAAATTGGATTGTATGTCTGACTCTATTAGTTTCCTCAACTAAGACATGTTGAAAATAACAGTACTACTAAGGCATCAGTTTTATTTACCTTCAAGCAAGGAAAAATCCATTTATCATGGTTCTAAAGAAGTATTTGTGTGGCCTTGCCACTTGATTATACTCTACCCAGTGGGGCCTCTTCGCTGTTACCAAATTAGTAAGTACCTTATGGGTGTTGAATTAATTTTATACCTAAGTCAATATTGAGATTGTTTGCTAAAAAAGTATATTCTTTAATTTTTTATTATAAAAGTGGGCAAGAATAACAATTTAATTAAAATGGAATATTTGTGCCACTTAGGAATACAAAATGGTTTCATATCAATACTAGGGAAAACCATTATTATTCATATAAGTTTCCTTTACGTTGGTGCCAGTTATAATTAAAAGTATTTTTTCCTCTTAAATGCTTGTTTTGTGATAATTAATAAAAACTCTTGTAACACCACTTACCAACTAGTAGCGCCATCTGTTAGGAATGTTTGTGATTAATATAATTGTTTATACATGGCAGGCCCCTTTATCTATTTATTCGAGATATTATTTGTACAAAAAATAATTGTAAAATGTCAAGGTTGATAAAAATGTATACAAACAAAAAAAAACCATCAAACACCTACTCAATGCATTAGGCATTATTTATTTCTGACCATTCCATCATTGTCTTAACACTTTGGTGCTGTTAACATTTTTTGGCAACACTGATAATGTTGCCAAAATTTAAATGGTATTGCCAACATTTTAATTCTAGTTTTTACGCAATCAATATGGCGAGCATTGAATTATTTATTAACAATGGCAACAAAAAAGTATTTTGCGATAATGATTTTAAAGTTCGGGAAAGTTTGATTTTTAGACGCGTTACGGAGTTGGTCGTTTTATACTTACACAGACGTACACGTACCTAATAATTTAGATCGCAAAACTGTCCAATCGCGGGTAACGGTTGGAGTTAGGTCACAGTTAACATTACTTAAATAGGCAGTTAGATAACGAAGTACCATAAATGATAAATATTGATCCTTTATCAAACTAAAAGTAATTTCGGTTCGTTTATCTTATCGTTGCAATATTGACTTTTTGTGTTACTTAGTTATCCCTAGCAGGATATTTTTTCATCGTACATTTTATATTCAATGCCGAGCTCTTTGATATGTATGTGCCCCATCTGGCGGATGTTCTCTTCCGCTGACACCAATTCCGGGCTATCCTTTAGTTTATTTTTTCTACTTTTATGATGAGAGAAGCCATAGTTTGTTTAAACTACGTTAAAGCAACAAGCATAAAATTCATTCATACATTCCTATTTGAAGACTGATTCATTTTTAGGTTGCTTCTATTTAGATACAAGTACTGCAACTCGTAAACAGTTTCAATGATTTGAGGAGAAATTGCTTGGATACAACTGTACTGAAATTATGTAGACGTATGTAGCTAAATAGATAGCAGTCTAGCGCGTAGGCGCTACAGGCGAGGCATTGGAATTCGAAAGCCGAGCGCCGACCACCCATAGGCATGAGAACACGGCCCCGTCCCCTTCCCCACGCTTGCTCTCCCGCCCGGCGCCGCCTCTCGCCGCTCTCTTAAGGCACAATGCTGAATTTCATTTGCTTTTTGCGGCGAGTGACGTGAACTTTGCACATGATATCAGTCTGCCCGCTGGTCTTAAGATCCAACATGTCTGATGATATATTTAATGCTGAGCTTTGAAAACTTACGTAAAATGTATCGTTTAAATTGTATAAAATAGAAGAAGTACAATGAATATTACAATTATTTTTGTTAACGTTTTATAGAATTCCCATTACTGAAGTATAAACTCCATAAAGATATATCATTCAACGCTTTACATAACTACTCTTTTTTATAAAACTAAAGTACTGTCCGCATTCCAAGCACCACTTTTGTCTACTTTTTATTTGGTGTTGTATTAGACCCGCCCATCAGTAAACTACTGCCACATTCCACAGGCCCTTTTTTACGCTGTGTGGTCGCGGTTTCCGCTGAAGACGGCAACGTCGCGTCTCAAATATGAATGAAATCCGGTCGGCTGTGAACGGCACGGCAACGTCGCACCAGACGCTCGCCTGATTGAGAACTTTACTATCAGTGTTGCCAGATGGAATTTGAGGGATAAAGTAGAAAGAGATTTATCCATATTTCAGGGAATAAACAAGTGGTGTAAAATATACTCATATTTTATCGTAGCGATCATTAATTTTTAGGCATCAAAGATTTGGGGTTTTTTTTTCTTTTTACGAACGATTTTTTTTTTAACAAAATCTTATTACTTACTATACGTCATAGCTCCGTCCGTTTATCTATAGTCGAAAAATACATGTTCAAATAGCATATAATTTCTGTTGCTGTTCTATAAACATATAGTAAAAATTAAATTGAATGAAAAGGGTACACAGAAAAAAGTTTTTCTTTGTGCAACTCGATTCTGTCACGAGGCCGTAGATAAAGACACTAAAGTAACATTGGCCTAGCAAGTTATTTAAGTTGTTCTGCTGCTTTATAAGTTCGCTTTTTCTGGAATTAAAGCTATTGGAATTTCTCTCTAACGGCCCATAGCATTTTCCCCTTTAGGATAGGGGAAAATGCGTAGTTAAGTATACAAATATTGAAACTCATGGCCCTAGGTCATAAAGTCGAGATACCGCATAGCGATATAATAAACATCCATAATTAAATTCTTATCTAAAATCAATAAATTATCCTGATCATAATAATTAAAGATACTTAATAATCTCATGAACGTAGATATCATCACGATAAGGGCTCTGTAAAAAATGACGTGTTTAGCTTAGGGTTTGGAAGATTTGATTACATCCTAATCGCGCGGTGAAGTTGCAGTCTCTGAAATGTAGAAACAGCTGTGTAGTATTTAGTTTACAATGGCGAATTGTCGAAACGCAGCGCGCACCCCATGTGTTGTGGACGACAATACTCCTGATCGCGGAGGGTTGCAGTCAGACTATTTAAACCCTCTTTTGAAGTGCGTACGCTTGCGCAGTGGGGTGGTCGTTGTAGCATAGTATCACCACCAGACGGCACAGTACTCGTAGAGCCAACGATGTCCGTACTCACTCGTACGAAATCGCGCCGTCATTATAATTCTACAACTAGTATTTGCAAGATTTCTAGTTTTATTGCAATGTGTATTTGCAGTGTTACGTGAAAAGTTCTCGTGTGTACTAAAATCCGGCCAAAATGCCGCTTTTAATCGACACTCAAAGTAGAAATGGTAAATATCGATCCGTGTACTGTCGGCCATTACCTATTTTGGAACCCTTTTGTTTTGGTAACATTGAAACTTTCGTTTTATTCTATTCGTTCAAGATGTGATTCTAATCAGTCTGGATCATGTCTGAATAAATGTTTGATTAAAGACATGTTTACACATTACAAAGATTAAAACAGTGTTTTCTTTGCTCTGAACTCTGTAAAATGAAATCGTTCAGGGTTCGTTAATTAAACTTTATCTAATGTCTCAGACCTGTCGGTCATTGTGGTCAATGACTGTTTCAAATGCTGTTTTTGTTTACGAGCATTTGGTCGACTCAAGTTTTAATGAAATCCTCTCTGAAGAAACTTGCATCTGCGTGCGCATTCTTTTTGTTTGTGGCCATTAGCTAGACATTTGGCATTGTTAATAGTTTTCCGCGTATTTCTGAACCTCAAAAGCAATCATCTTTTTAGGGTCTTGAACGTCTTGGGTGTACTGGCTAGGGTTAGAAAACGATTGTGGTCATTCGGTACATGCGCACTGAGTGCACTTAGGGAGGAGTGAAGGCGGGCTGCGGGCGGAGGCAGGCATCGGAATGTGGATGACGCAGCCAGCCAGGTCGGCCCCGGCGGCCGCGAACTTGTTGTTATGTGAAACTGTTTTTAAACGCTCGCTCGCACACGGCTATCTTCTACATATTAATGCATCTTGTATGTTTAAGATATTAAATTAGCTCTGAAATTCCAAAAAACAAAAAAAAACGAATAAAACATCATGCAATTTCTCCTGGATCTATTATATTAGGTACTGACGTTTTCAATAGAAGACAAATAGAATAAATATTTCAAACCGTAACGGCTACCTAATAACTTTATACTTTATCCTGATAGTCAAGACATGATCTTAAAAAAAAAACTGTTTATTAACAAAAACTTTTCTTTGTTTCCAGTGGCATCCAATGGACCAATCCAAATCCAGCATCCAGCAATATTCATGCGGGGTCCGCGCGACGCAAAGCTAAAACCTCTGGCCAGTCTTGTGCTACCGACGTCCAACTACGACTCAAACGCCGGCTCTCCGGCTTCGTCACCCTCCGCGCCTCCTTCTTCCTCTACGTTCTCTACCGACAAGACCGACAACCACGACTTTAGCTTTGGCACGGAAACTGTTGATATGCGCACAGAAGATGAACGAATAAAAACATTCGAAAAATGGCCTGTCACTTTCCTATCTGGAGACGAACTTGCGCGGAATGGATTTTACTACCTCGGCCGTGGAGATGAAGTACGCTGCGCATTCTGTAAGGTTGAAATTATGAAATGGGTCGAAGGCGACGATCCTGCCAAAGACCACCAGCGATGGGCACCGCAATGCCCATTCGTTCGAAAGTTGAGCAGTAGCGCCAGCTCGGAGACAGGCAGCAACGGACGCGACGAGTGCGGTGCGCGCGCGGCCACCAGTGGCACCACGCCTCCACGAATGACCGGCCCCGTGCACCCACGCTACGCTTCCGAAGCCGCACGACTGCGCAGTTTCCAAGACTGGCCGAGATGCATGAAACAGAAACCTGAGGAACTCGCCGAGGCTGGCTTCTTCTACACCGGTCAAGGTGACAAGACTAAATGCTTTTACTGCGACGGAGGTTTGAAAGACTGGGAAAACGATGACGTGCCATGGGAGCAGCACGCGCGTTGGTTCGACCGCTGCGCCTACGTGCAGCTGGTGAAAGGACGGGAGTATGTGCAGAAGGTGATGACTGAGGCCTGCGCAGTGCCGGCGGCTGAGGCCAGTCGCGACGTAGCGCCCGTGAGGACGGCCAGCACCTCCAGCATATCGAGCCCGCCGCTCGACTCGTCGGAGAACTCCGTGGACGACTCCAAGTTGTGTAAAATCTGTTACGCGGAGGAGCGGAACGTGTGCTTCGTGCCGTGCGGACACGTGGTGGCGTGTGCCAAGTGCGCGCTGGCGGCTGACAAATGCCCAATGTGCCGCAGGACGTTTCAGAATGCAGTGCGATTATATTTCTCTTGAGAAGAGCCGCCTAATCGAAGACTCGATTCTAGTCAGGGACGGCCCGACAGAGCTGGTGTCTGAACCCTCTAGCTCCAATGTCACGTTTCCACAGGCGGAAAAACCTCGTCTGATAGATACGATAGGATCTCGCTGGTGTCAAGATAGACGAATACGCTTTTACAGTTCATTGAGATTGAGTCCTCAAGTGGGTTTTAGTCAGTACAAGTCTGACACGCCCTCTAGCTCCGTTTTAGAGCGAGAGAAGTCATTTGATGATTTCCCACTTAAAAAAAAAAAAAAAAAAACGAGTACGAGAAGTGTACCTAATAGTAAAATAAGTACCTAGTTAACTTACTGACGAGAGTAGAATACGCTTATTAATTAATAAACAATTCCGTTTTTGGCGTGATATTGCTATTATTTATTGTATACATAATTATTAACAGCTTTAAATATAATAGAGTTAAAACAACTCATTTACGTGAAAAATTACATTGAAATTATTTTCGCAAATGAGTTACTTAAAATATTTGTCACTCACTATCTTACAAAAAGCTTCAAGTGATATTAACATTATTGGCGAAATAATAATTATTATGGAAATTTAGTATATTTCTGACTGTGGAAGCGTGGCTTTACAAGGGCCGCCCTTGTGATCTAATAAATTTAAAACGGTGGGGCAATTTTAAAACTCCGCATAAAATAATAATTTATAAGACAATATAATTTTTTGATGTTATAATTATTTTAAATTATTTGAAAAGATATACAGGACATCCACATTTTGGAAAAATATGAATGTCAAATATGTAAGTTCAGCAGTAAACCTAAATCATGTATATTTCTGAGGTTTACTCAGTGTAAGACTAAACTTGAATTTTATTTAAAAGGCTAGTCTGAATTATTAAGTATTAGATACAAATGCAAAAAGTGATAATATTGCAATTTGAAACAACTAATATTTGGTTTCTCTCATTATTTCCAAAAATGTGTATCCCTGCTGTGACATATACAATGTAAATAACTTAATGTATATATTCTAGCTTATTGTTTTGTCCCACCGACAAAAGTGTAAAAAATGTAAAAACGTTTGGCAGTATAACATAACAAGACAGTACAAAAAAAACATTGCATTTTGACATAAAAATATCTAAAAACATCTGTTTTGTTTTTTTGTGCTGACCAAAAGTTCAATAGAGTACATATTCCAATAATGCTAATTGAAGTCCAAAACAGAAAATCGTACTGGCAGTTTCAGAATTTAATTAAATGAAAGCATTTTCTAAAAGACTTTTTGTGAACTAACGAGTGATGCAGATTCAAATAAGTCGCATTTAAGTTGTTTTTCTTAAAGCAAATCCTTAGAGTTATAATTTGTGACATAGAATCAAAATACCGAAGGCTTCTATTTAATAAAACCTTAAATTGTTTCATAGGTGTACAAATATTTAAATTAGTGGATTTTTACAGATGTCTATTTCATATTACTTGCACCACATGCCACTAAATTATATCGTTCGTGACATTAATATAAATAATGTATAAGAGAATTCAAAAAGCCCATTAAAATTGTTTTTCTAATTGATTAGTATTTCATTATTAATAAATAAATATTGTTGTAACTTCATTGTTTTACTGTAATAATTATTCTTTCACTCAACCCTCTACTCTAGACATACAATCCCATCCTTTTAATCCTAAGGTTCGATTCTTAAAATTCGAACATAGCTCGCTTCGAGTTTATGGCCCGAGTCACACCGAAATGGCAGCGACGCGGTAAACTCTTTCAAATGCGAAATAATTTTAAACTTTAACTTATTCTTAAAGGACCAGAATCGCGAGAAAAGTTGGATAAGGTCGCAAGGCTGCCCGAGGCGCCGCAAGCGGCCTCGCGTCGCCACTGGCAGAACCACCGACAAAATATTATAAACTTTATCTCTATAATACAAAAGACCAGTATCGCGTGTCGGTAGTTCTGCCATCGGCGACGCGAGGCCGCTTGCGGCGCCTCGGGCGGCTGCGGCTTCGCGAATTTTTCTAACCATTCATGCGGCGGCCTTTTGCGGTAGCGGGAGCCCGCGCGGTCCCATACTAAAGTGCTCCATCCGGGCTCACCACGCCCCGTGCCCTTTTTGCTACATAATAGTACATTAAAGTTCTTCATCGATATGTCTAGAAGCACATTGTTAAAGTTGAACTAGCGACACTGCAGGAAATACTCCCTTTTCCGCTACACCAGACTACCGCAATTTACACGCGCGACGAGTCCACGAGCATTCGTCAGCTCGACATCCTACACCGCGAGCGTGGAAACGATGCACTCGCGCGCCCAGCTGCCTTCTCCCCGTGCCTCCTCTCATAGCTCACATCTCTGCTACACAAAGCTCATATCTCTCCGCTACTCTTCTTTTCTTGGTGGAAATAACCTGCCAGCTTCGCAACACCTCTCCCTCTTGTCTCCTCTTCGCTTTGGTGGAATCCGGCCCTTATTGACTGCTTTCACTTGGTATAGCTTAAAGCTTTTTCTATATACTGCTAAGTTAGATGGTTACATGAATTATGCACATGCTTACAAGCTTATGTAATAATGAGTTCAGGTGGGAAATCAAACGAAGTGATATCATCCAGGTTTCTTATACTTATAAGCAGTGCGCAGAGAGAAATAAAATGGTAAGTACCTATTATCGTTTTCGCGTATTCTTTTTTGTAATATTAATAAGAGACAGGTGCTGTAACAGTCTTCGATGTGGGCTACGAACGTAGAACAAAAATAGACACAAACATGAAATGGGAGTCCCACTCATAGATAAGAAAGAAGCATGATAGAAAGATAAAAAACTCTTTTTGGTTGCGATACACTTATAACCAGAGTGCCTATTTCTCATGACAATTTCAATGAACCCGAAACTCGGTAGGATACTTCGTTTTATTATGAAGTTCCTGTGTCTTCCTTCCACCTTCCGGCTCCATCATCAGATCAGTTCGATAGTACCCTAAAGCCAAAGTGCATCTCATGACAATTTTAATGAAACCAAACACGGCTAGGATACATTGATTAATTATGGAGTTCCGTTGCCTATCTTCCGGCTCCATCAACATCATCATCAGGTCATTTCGATGATACCATTTCCATCAACCTAACTATTCACAACCATTTATTTATTATATATTATATATATTGTAATTTTATTGTGATATGGTCTTCTTCATCAGTTCCACTCCATCAAATGTTTCTTTTTGGCTGTAAACGCTTAAGATCTAGATGAAAATACCAAAATCACCATATGTTTGTCTATGATATTTAAGGAGTTCCCTCGATTCCTCATGGATCCCATCATCAGATCTTAATTTGGTGACAATGGGACCCCCTCAGAACTATCTACTTTCGAACAAAAAAAAATTTTGAAAATCCGTCGATAATGTGCGGAGTAATCGATGAACAAACATACAAAAAAAAAATACGGACGTCCGAACATAGTACCTCCTCCTTTTTATGAAGTCGGTAAAAAGTATGTGGAATGAAAGTGCAAGAGACGAAGGTACAGCAAGCTGCGAGCCCACAAATGGACCATTTCCCGAAGTAGATGTAGTCGAAGTTATACTTGCATTGGTTAAAATTAAAAGCCGAAAAAAAAACTACAGGCCTTGATGAGATACAAGTGAAGATTAAAAACGTCTTGGTCGTCTTGGCCTAATAGCTGTACCCTGGTTGTAAATGTAAATGGTAAATTCCTCATTGGCGACGAGAATAGACGCCTCACCGATATTACGAGTAATTAGTTTGACTTTACACCATCTAGATTACCACTGACGCTATCCAAGCTATCAGAATCATCATGTCAGCCGAGCGGCGCCCACTGCTGGGCATCCCCCCCAAGGATCTCCACAACGATCGGTCCTGTGCTGTCCGCATTCAGCGGCTTCATCAGATCGTCGGTCCACCTTGTAGGGGGCCTGCCCACGGAGCGTCATAATCAATCAATCAGAATACTGATGGAAAAATATAGGGCCAACAAAAAGGACCCCTATACCTGAAATTCATTGATCTCGAAAAAGCGATTGAACGCTTTACCGCGTTTGTTAGCATGGCTTTTTGTGCTTAAAATATACCCAAATATTATATTGACCTAGTCAGGCCTATGTACAACAATGCTAGAACACGAAATGAACATTTGGGGATGCTTCAAAGTCGGACCAATCTCCGATGAGTTTATTGAAAATCGTTTTCGTTGGTATGGACACGTTCAAAAACGTAGTAAAGACCACGTGGTTTTAACAGTCGGGATCAACCGTAACAGTCCCAAAAGCCAAGTCGTCGACGGCACGCTCTGTTCCAAGGAGTTGTCAGCCAATGTAGAGGCCCAACTGCAGGGCCAAAGCCTACTGAGGCCCCGGTCCGGTTTCTGAAAGAAACGTCCGACACCGGTATGAAGGTTAAGAAGGAACGGGGTGGGTCTTTTAGTCAGTAGGAGTCTGACACTGTTTCCCGCTCCTCCCAAGGGCGGGATTCGTCATTAGATGATTTTACTCACTATAATAAAAGACCACGTGGTCAAAATGCTTTAGGCGTAAGGCGAACTACGCCTAGAGCGATTTGAACCGCGTGGTCTTTACGACTAGACCAAAAAATGAGATAAAGGTCGTCCGCCATCGAACTGGTGGTCAAATATAGAGGGATCTCAAGAAAGCCCAGTTGCCAACCCAAAGTAAAGTTGGTGATTTCCCTCACCAACTTTACTTTGGGTTGGCAACTGGGCGAGGAGGCCCGACCCTAAATAATTGGAAATTTGGAACAGGGAAGGAAGAAGTTGAGTTTTAGGACACTGTGCATTCTGATTAGTAGGCCATCGTCTGGTCAGGGGAACCGCGTTCACACAATATGTAGCAGGGATCTGTACTCCTGATGCCGAGGTATCTCGGATCGGGGCTGTGGAAGATTGATTGACCATTGGGCAAATTATCCGTCAGAGAAGCATAGGGACTGCCGGTTGTGCGAAGAACATTGGGCATTAGACACAAGAAATTAGGCGCCTTAGCAGGTTTTTTAGTCCCAACTAAAACAGTCTGGCCTAAAAAACCTGCTTGTTGTTTTCAGTTATTTAGGGGGTCTTGTATGTACCACGTTAATTCTTCGCCACGAAATTTTAAGTTTCCGAGGCGAATATCTATTACGTTGATGAAAAGAGCAAGATTATGTTTTTGGCGGATTTGGACGAAGATACTTACTTACAGGTACCTTCTAACAAGTACATGCTTATCGTCAGGTAGGATCGCAGCAAGCATTAGTTAAAGCACCATCTATGGCATCACACAAGAACTAATCCTGCATGGCACAATCAAAGCTTTAGAATATATAAAACGGCCCAAAATCGTCTATCGGGCAGCAGCCCACCAGATATAACACCTGTCTGGTCGGAGGATTCTGCCTTTTCAACGGAGGTAAGTGGCACTTTACTCTGTTACGCATCCCTCCGAAAGTTTATACCAAATAAAGTAAATAATACATGTCCCGTTGTCTGCTGATGAACTTACAAGATCAAGTGAATATGGCTTACCAGGGGTACGAGATATAGTAGGTACCTGTAGCATGTATCAAGAAATTTTTGGCTGATGACAGAATCCGTTTCCTCTTACCATCTGGCAATCAGTAGATAGACCCAAATTTCGCCAGTTGACAGTCCTTTGCAAATAGAAGATGAGTCAGTAAACAGGTACATATATCTGGACTTCGGACTTCCACTGAGAAATATTGTGTGCGTGTGGTGTGAGGGCCCGTTTGTTAAAATTCTTTCAAAATATGCTTAATATTTATTGAACATTCCCAAACAATTGTGGAACTTGAAATCAGAATTTGTGAAAGTCAAATAACGGAGATATGGGCTGTTAAATTGGGCCCTCAGTTCTCACATAGAGGATTGAGGGCCCGGCTGTACCGGGTAAACTATAGACTCCACAAAAAAACTATTTATGCTAAAATCTAAGGTGATATCAAACAAAATTTGTGAAATCAATATATTATCGCAAAACACTCTCCTACTTTAGATATCCTTGTTCAAAATGGGCCCTCAAATCTCACTGACGTAAATGTTTACTACGCAAATAAACTGAAACCATTAACTTACAGCTGCTGTTTGAAGTCCTATAAGCTACTAGATAAATTGTGAAAATTTGTGAAAGCAAGACCAGGTCACATCTTCTTGTTGTTTAAAAGTTATGACCTTGACAGAATCCGGGCCCTCAGTTCTCCACTTTTTCATGTTTTCGATAAATTACGCTAAATGTATGAGAGATAAGATAAAGACGAAATTGTCGTTTCATGTGAAACATATTGTGCAACAAATTCTGTAAAAAAAAGAACTGAAAAGACCATTTATTGTAAAAAAAAATCGAGTTTTACTATAATTCCTTTGAATTGGGAAATAGGGTGTCCACAATTTTCCATATATAAAGTTTTTATTTTCAAGTTATTATATATTTACACATTTCAAAACAATACCTCTCTAACTATCATTACACACAAACTGTTCTCCCCAGCTTCGCTCGTGTGGATTTTTTCAAACTCTTTTTTCCGACAATTACGAATACAACGAAAAATAAAGTTAGACCAATATGTGCATCTGTTCTAAACGCTTTTACAAATACCTACTCAGTAAATATTTAAACTAGTGCCGACTACGTTCCCATTTGATGGAAAGCAGTGATGCTGTCGTTGATGGTGAGGCGGACTAATTTATAAAATATCCTATTTACTCTAGCCTTGATTATCACCAAATCAGCCGGGTAAAGCGCAGCAGACTAAATATGAGTAAAATATGGCATAAAGATAAAATTCCAATTATTTTGATTTTAATTTTACGCCAGTAAACGATGGAAGTCATGTCGCCTGATTGAAAATACACTTGTTTTTTGTTTTTGCTATTCCTGATATATGTATTGGGTAAAAAGATAATACGAAAGGGATTTTAAGTACAGTTCGTCTTCTAGCCGATCAAAATTTGAGATCGTCGTACTGTACGAACGACATTCAAAGGCTTAAGTAACATTTCGTCACATTTTTTTTTATTCAGTTATAATTTACAAACTTAAAAATATTTTTTCACTACTCATATTCTGAAAGTAGTTGCAAAGTTTCCTGCGGAGCGAGTTGAAAGTAGCACTTTTCCTCTCTAGGGAGTTTAACTTTCAACTGACTGTTGTCTAAATATTGAAAAAAAAAAACTAGTTCTATTTTGGCAACCGTGACCCGAATTTCTATACTGCCAGTACAATTGAAATAATATGCCGAATATTAACTTTTCTGCTGCGCTTTACCCGGCTGATTTGGTGATAATCAAGGCTAGAGTAAATAGGATATTTTATAAATTAGTCCGCCTCACCATCAACGACAGCATCACTGCTTTCCATCAAATGGGAACGTAGTCGGCACTAGTTTAAATATTTACTGAGTAGGTATTTGTAAAAGCGTTTAGAACAGATGCACATATTGGTCTAACTTTATTTTTCGTTGTATTCGTAATTGTCGGAAAAAAGAGTTTGAAAAAATCCACACGAGCGAAGCTGGGGAGAACAGTTTGTGTGTAATGATAGTTAGAGAGGTATTGTTTTGAAATGTGTAAATATATAATAACTTGAAAATAAAAACTTTATATATGGAAAATTGTGGACACCCTATTTCCCAATTCAAAGGAATTATAGTAAAACTCGATTTTTTTTTACAATAAATGGTCTTTTCAGTTCTTTTTTTTACAGAATTTGTTGCACAATATGTTTCACATGAAACGACAATTTCGTCTTTATCTTATCTCTCATACATTTAGCGTAATTTATCGAAAACATGAAAAAGTGGAGAACTGAGGGCCCGGATTCTGTCAAGGTCATAACTTTTAAACAACAAGAAGATGTGACCTGGTCTTGCTTTCACAAATTTTCACAATTTATCTAGTAGCTTATAGGACTTCAAACAGCAGCTGTAAGTTAATGGTTTCAGTTTATTTGCGTAGTAAACATTTACGTCAGTGAGATTTGAGGGCCCATTTTGAACAAGGATATCTAAAGTAGGAGAGTGTTTTGCGATAATATATTGATTTCACAAATTTTGTTTGATATCACCTTAGATTTTAGCATAAATAGTTTTTTTGTGGAGTCTATAGTTTACCCGGTACAGCCGGGCCCTCAATCCTCTATGTGAGAACTGAGGGCCCAATTTAACAGCCCATATCTCCGTTATTTGACTTTCACAAATTCTGATTTCAAGTTCCACAATTGTTTGGGAATGTTCAATAAATATTAAGCATATTTTGAAAGAATTTTAACAAACGGGCCCTCACACCACACGCACACGAAATATTTGGTAGAAATAAACAATCGACTGGAAAGTTAACCCTAGACTGTGGACGTAGGGACTCTGCAGAAGGGGTCGTGTTTGAAAGAAGGCTTTAGCCCCGGTATAGATGGTGACGTAGAAATGGGGTAGGTTGTTTAGTCCGTAAGAGTGTGACACTGTTTCCCGCTCCGCCCTAGGGCAGGATTTGTCTGTCAGAATTTTTATTGTTTAACTACAATAAAAATTAAACCTTAGACTTGGGAATGGGCAATGTAACGTAAATACTTACTTATTTTTTGTGATGCAACAAGGAAGGCAGTTTGCCTTAGAAATGAAGCAAAAATATATTAAAAAAAAAACTTTTATTTGACATAAGTAAAGAGGTATCAGGCCATAAGAGATTCGACATACTTATTATTAGATTGTAACAATTCTTGCTTCAGCTTATTTATTTCTTTTAACATAATGTCATCTGAAGTTGTATCTTCTTGAATTTGTTTGCACTTTCGTAAGAAATCTGCGATTAATTTGTGACCTTCGGTGGTTTCTTTTGTTTTTACAGCTGCTTCTACGTCGAATAAGTTGATTTCAAGTTGCGCTTGTTGAGTCTCGGCGTACTGAAAATAAAAAAAATTAAAACATTTATGTTCACTTTTCACATAGACATTACGACAAAGATTGATTGCAGTCTGGTGTAATCAAGAGAGTTAGAAAGTTTTTCACATAACATGGCACTTGACGATGTCATCCGACGACCTGGCTCCCCATTCTGTAAGAAAACAGCCTTTTGGGCAGCGCTGGATCCAGGGCCCGGCGACGAAATCCAAATACGTACATTGAATTTGTATGTGATTTGGATGTACCTATTTAAATGTAGTCGCTGGTCCAGCGCTGCGCTCAAGGCTGTTTTCATAGAGAAGTGGGATGTTATTTATATCGATACTTAAGTACCCAGTATATTTTTTTCGTTCGTCGTGCTGTCCTGATCTGAACCTCAAACGACGTAAATATTAATGAAGTCGGTGATCACATTTTCGAGTCGTTTCGGGTTGAAACACTTAGGACGTGGGGGGTTGGCACTTTGCGTAACCAAAAAGGTTGGTTCTTACCTTGGCCAGAGATAGATTAAGCATTGCTATGCGTGGCTATGCCGCCAGATTACACATCTAAAGATTTTACTTTTATAATTAACTAACTGTGCCCGCGACTTCGTCCGCGTGGAATAGTTATTTTGGGCATCATATTTATTTTTGCAAACAACCTCAGCTTTATAAATTGTAGCTGTTACCCACGACTTTGCCTGTGTCAATTTCTGTTATTAATTTAAACAATTTAGTTTTTAAAAGAACATAATTATCTAAAAACTTTATAGAGCTACACTTGGGCATGCCATAATCTCGACGTAAGTCCCCTCTTTGAGGCGTGGTGGATAGACATCACGCAGGACATGACGCAGGTTCTCACCGGACATGGGAAGTTCAGGAGATTCCTGCGCCGGATTCGTGCGGAAGAGACGCCCGGGTGTCGCCACTGGGTGGCCAGCACGGAGGACACGGTGGAGGTGTGCACTGCTTGGGAAGAGCATCGCCGTGTCCTCGTGGGGGTGATCGGCGGCGGCGACCTCTCGCGCCGGGCCTTGGTTCAAGCCATGGTCCGCAGCGAAGAAGAATGGCAAGCGGTCGCCTCCTTCTGCGAAGCAGTATAATGCTCGTAAAGGAGGAGGCCGACTGCATAAGGCAAGGGCAAAAGCGCCCTCGCCGTAGCAGTCGCCGCCGCGATCCTGCCGATATCCGGCCACCGTAGACGCTGGCTTGCGGACGGTGAGCAATGGGTAGCTCGCCGTCTGGTTGTCTGGTAACAGTCCAAACCGAGACCAAGTCGTCGACGGCGTGCACTGCTCCCGCGCGCCTCAAGGTGTTGTCAGCAAACTGTGGGGCTCTTCAGGGTCGAAACCTCCTGCAGCCGAGGGTTGGTGCGAAAGCGTTATACCGGGGCTCTGCGAATAAGGCAAGGGAGGAACGGGGTAGGTTGTTTAGTCAGTAAGAGTCTGACAGTTTTCCGCTCCGCCCAAGAGCGGGATTCGTCATTGGATGATTTTTACCTACCATAAAAAAAACTCTCCGCGCCGCCCGCTAGCAACCCCGCTCCTCGCCCGCCGGCCAGACGCAGCGTCATATTTTGCACATCATGCGACGCGTGTGAATTTTATATCGGAGTTATTTTAAAATTGTAATATCTTCTAAGATGTTCATTGAAAATAAGTGATGTCAAAGACAATTTTGTTCACAATTACATACTCTTAATCAACAACACATTTATTTGGATAAAGTTTAATATTACTATGTTGATACAACTCTAACAAATAATTGGTAATAATGCATTAATTTCGGCCAAATTTTATACCCATAAAAACGGTTCTAGTGAGTTAACCTTAAAAGATAGACATATACTGTCGCGGACATTTTTTTAGATAATTTTAAGAGGAATAATTCTTTCCTACATATTTTTTTGGTATCTTCTACCGTTTTCGCAACGCACGCAACGGAAGCCCTCAAAGATGAATATTTTCCCCCGTTTTTTCCACATTTTCCATTATTTCTTCGGGCCTATAAGTCACAGCGTGATGTTATATAGCCTAAAGCCTTCCTCGATAAATGATCTATTCAACACAAAAAGAATTTTTCAATTCGAACCAGTAGTTCCTGAGATTAGCGCGTTCAAACAAACAAACAAACAAACTCTTCAGCTTTATAATATTAGTATAGTATAGATTAATTAGTCTTTTCTTTTGGGAAAGATTTAGATTTAAGTAAAAACTTATTTAAAATGATTATTTTTTCAATTTGTTTATTTTAGTTTTTGCTCTATTTTGGACAAGTTTCGCCCTATGATTGGTACTCATATTAGCTCAAGAATGGCATTAGTGATGGCGTAAATCACGAATTGTCATCTAACAATAAACATACATACAAACGTACATACTATAATAACAAGCAAAGAAAAAAGTTAGCAAACTTTCAGACAAGTAAATTAAACTCATAATAAAAGAAGATTTAATTAAAAAGGTTGATTTTATTACATTTTATCAATCAGTTTTTCTCGATAATATTTTTAATTTGTGAATCTTATGTATGGTATGCGTGTCTTATTTTACTTATTGTCATATAAAATTGCTATTATTAATTACCTATTGCTATTAATAACATGGACTCGAAACTCATATATCTATGACCAGTGTCATCACAGTCGCAAGTCAGAGTTATAATTAAGTTACTCACCTCAATAATAGATTCAGGTAGATCTGCAAGCTTAGCAACATGCAGTCCCAGCGAATGCAAGGCTGGGCCAGGAGCGATGCGGTGCAGTAACAACAGTTGTCCATTGACGACGGACGCTTCTGCGTGAGAGTTGACGATGACGCCCGGGTGGGCACTCGCTAACCGCGTCAGTTCTTGATAGTGAGTGGCGAAGAGGCAAAAACATTTACTCTTTGTTGCTAGTTCCCTGTAAATTAAATTAAGAAGTTTGAATTTTTTCATCTTTCGATATGGCACACGAAAAGAAGACTTGGAAGGAGTTGGGGGAGGCCTTTGCCCAGCAGTGGGACAGTAAGGGCTAATAAAAAAAATGCTTGGTGGTACAAACATCAGATATTCTTGTTAGTGATACTCAGAGGTGGTAGAAATGAAATAGGGGACTGTAAATATAGGTAGGTTCGTATATTAGATTATAAGAACGCCCGCTTCTGATCCGTGTCGTATGAGTAAGGTGAAAGACAGTGCGTGTTAACAGCGGCGGTGACGACGCTCGTCTCTTCGTCCCCCACTCCCCGCGCGCCGTTGTCGTCCTCCGGTCGTCGCAGTGGCTAACGGTGCTATGTTTTATCGCCAACATTATCATTATTACAGCCGAAAAACGTCCACTACTGGACATAAGTCTCCCCCAAGTATCGCCACAACAATTAGACTTGCGTGTGGCATCCATCAGATCCCCGCGACCTTTACCAGGTCATTAGAATCCTTTACAAAGCTATTCGCGCGAGCTCAGCAGCGTACAGGATTGCGTGCGCGTTAGCCTACACGTTCTATCGTGAGCGATTACTTATAAAAGATTCCGGATAGACCACGCGAAACTGGCGGGTGTTGAGAGTGCAGTTCGTACAGTTTTATTAAAGTAATGGAACAAGCATGCAAAAATTAATCAATGGAGCAGAAATAGAGACTCCAAGCAACTATAAAAAAAAATTCTTAGCCTAAAATTTAAAGGTATAAGGATTGAACCGACTAGTTCTGAAGATCAAAATAATGACAAATCAATGTCTTTTCTTGCTCTAAATTCCATACGCTTTAACATTAGACACCTTATTTACTGACTGTTCAACAGATTTTAATTTATATTCCGTAGACATAAGGCTGGCGTTAAAAGCAAAAACGTGGTCCAAAAACCAACTGTTTACTACAGCCGCCAATTGTCATTCCACCAATGTCATAAAATTCAAAATATAATGTTATTTTGAACAGAGTATAGGGTGGAACGAGAGGGTCCCAGACTTTTTCTGAATAAATCTTACCTGTGTAAGGACAAAGGTAATTTGCCCTTGAGTTCCAAGATCATGGTCTCTCTGTATCTTTCATAGTTTTTTTTTTATAGTAGGTATCGGATCTACTGGGGCTCAGTTTAGCAATTGTGGTTATAGTCACTACAAGAATACAGTCCTTAAGGTGGGCCTTCCTGACTCGCCTATCGTCTACGTCGAGCATGGTTTAAAAGCTTGTTGCTTTATCTAAAGCAATCCAATGTGATGTTTGAAGCAAAAGTAATGCCAAAAAAGAGAGATAACACCTGAAAACCTTGTTGGCATTCAGTAATTCTACGATTTACTCAAATGTGTCACAAAACTTGTTTTTTTTATTAAACGTTTTTTATTAAACCCTTAAGGATTTTTGGAAAAAAATCACAACATTTAGAATCTCTATTAAATGCGCTAGCCTTCTATAGAAGTACGTTTTTATATTTTTAGGAGTACATTACGGAGGGTCAAAGTTCGCGTAAAATAGCAAATTTTCACGTGTCTTTACTGGATAACTCTTACACAAATTTATGTTTTGATTTCTATAGAAGCCTACATTATATCCACAAGATATCTGTGTATCACAAATATCTGAAGAAAGATGTGTGTGTGGTGTGTGTGTGTGTGGTGTGTGATGTGTGTGTGTGATCATAATCACGTAAGAGCGGTTGTATGAAAATGTAAGTCGAGTTGGCCGGTCTTAACTGTTGTAACTTACACAAAACTATATGCTTCTTTACGTTTTATTTTCAGGTACTTACTCTGCAATCGCCCAAGCTATCCCACAGCCCTCGTACGTTGAAGTGCCTCGACCTAGCTCGTCGATTAGAACGAGCGAGTCTGGTGTTGCCGTCTGAAATAAAAGAACTTCTGTTCTAGATTTAATGGTTACTCTTAACTGAGTGGACAAACGCTGATATGCTGTTTTGAAGACGTAGTACGAATTATAGATGTTACGTTCCGTTGCAAATAGTAGATAGTGCATTAAACAAATAGGAGGACAAGCCTTTGTTCTGCAGTAGGCCATTATAAAGAGCATGGTATTTTGGGCCCAGCTTTCAAAAGCTATGTATATTTATTTATCGTTGGATAGGTATTTTCAATCTAAAGAAAACTTACTATAGCGCCATATTCTCAATCTTAGTCTGTTCAGAAGTATTTTTAGTTACATTGGTTTTGCCTATAACCAATCAATGTTATGTAAATTTAATGTACTGGTATTTCTGTATTTTATAGGTACACTTAATACGGTCAGTATTAAGTATATTATATACTAGCTTCTGCCCGCGATTTCGTCCGCGGAAAATTTCTTGTTTTAACATATTTAACTCTGTTCCTATACAATTTCTCGAGATAAAAAAACAAACTTTACTTCTTTATTATATTACTAGCTTTTGCCCGCGGCTTCGCTCCCGGCAACAGGTTATTCTACTTTACCCTACTCTACCCTTTTCATTGTTTTTAAGACGTATTCTGCTATTCGAGACGGAAACAAATCCAACAAATCAAAAACCATGGCAATTGGTCCAGCCGTTCTCGAGTTATAAGTGTTGTAACAAACACGACTTTCTTTTATATATATAGATTCATAATCATAAAATATAGCCTATGACACTCAGAAGCAGCTTTCTATCTGTGAAAAAATTTTTGCAATCGAACCACGTACTTCCAGAGATTGCCTCCTACAAACAAAAAAAATAAAAAAAAAAACAAACTTTACTTCTTTATTATATTAGTGTAGTTTAATAAATTGTGTCGTTTGGTAAATTTTAAAATCGCATTTTCGTTTTCGCCGGTCTGCGCGCACTTCACACTGTAGGCATAAAAATGTACCTACGCTGCGCGTCTCTTTAACGGGTTTATTTCAGTTGAGTAACGTACGCGTGACGCGTTACGATCAACCTACCGATTAATGCGTGCAAAAAATGTTGCCTTCAGATCCCATAGCTGCAGACCAATATGAAAAACAACGTGCGTTATCCCCATATTATCTGGATGGCCATGATTTTTTAGGACGCGGTTAGTTAAACCGCTGGTCGCTTTTACAACGACGTCTCTCATATTACCGCTCCGGTAAGAGTATCGGACCGCGCTGATCGCTAGACTGGACTGGTGCAACTGCTTGAGTTTCCGACTATGTTCTGGTGAGTTTATAGATATACATTGCGGCTACAGTACACACAGTATACTGACCCGCAGTATGGCGGCGGTGTCGATCATCTCGCGCATGAAGGTGCTGTGTCCCTGCCCCTCGGCGTCGCCCGCGCCCACCCTGGCGGCTACAGTACACACAGTATACTGACCCGCAGTATGGCGGCGGTGTCGATCATCTCGCGCATGAAGGTGCTGTGTCCCTGCCCCTCGGCGTCGCCCGCGCCCACCCTGGCGGCTACAGTACACACAGTATACTGACCCGCAGTATGGCGGCGGTGTCGATCATCTCGCGCATGAAGGTGCTGTGTCCCTGCCCCTCGGCGTCGCCCGCGCCCACCCTGGCGGCTACAGTACACACAGTATACTGACCCGCAGTATGGCGGCGGTGTCGATCATCTCGCGCATGAAGGTGCTGTGTCCCTGCCCCTCGGCGTCGCCCGCGCCCACCCTGGCGGCTACAGTACACACAGTATACTGACCCGCAGTATGGCGGCGGTGTCGATCATCTCGCGCATGAAGGTGCTGTGTCCCTGCCCCTCGGCGTCGCCCGCGCCCACCCTGGCGGCTACAGTACACACAGTATACTGACCCGCAGTATGGCGGCGGTGTCGATCATCTCGCGCATGAAGGTGCTGTGTCCCTGCCCCTCGGCGTCGCCCGCGCCCACCCTGGCGGCCAGGCTGCGCAGGCGCGGCAGGCGCGCTGCACTGGCAGGAACAGGACAGCCCGCATGCGCCAGCACGCACGCAGCGCCACAAGAACGCATCCATGTGGACTTGCCGCCCATGTTAGCGCCGGTCACTATATGCATCAGACTTGATCCTGGAAAGTTAAAGATATTGATTAATGGTATATCCAGATCTGACGAGTACGCCGCTAGCTCGCTACGCGCGTGCATTTCATGTTAGCAGTGTGCGCGCGCCGCCCGCGCTAGCCGAGCGGCGCAGGAGCGCGTGCCGCTGGCGGTTCCCCCCCTCGCCCATACACCTGAGGCTCATAATTCAAACGCGAAAGAAGCTACGTGTTCATGAGCTGCACGCGCGCCTCGCCAGCGTTGCACTAGAGCGGCGCTTTTTTTTTTATTGTTTATAGGTTTGCGCTTGACCGCTATCTCACCTGATGGAAAGCGACGATGCGGTCGACGATGGAGCGCGCTTACCTAGAAGTAACCTATTCACTCTTGACTTAAAGACACCCGGATTGTAGCTATCAGGAAACACCGACTCCGGCAAGGAATTCCGCTCCTTAAACTGTAACCTCACGCGAACGGCGCATTCACCGAGTCCGGACGCATCTTATAGAAGACGTCATCAAGCTATAAGTAATAATACTAGTCCTTTTATTGACTTTTTACATCGCGTGATGCATCATCCAATTTTCACGGCGCGTAGTCAATGCATATTATCATTTCCAATATATATAGGACGGTAAGCTATCAGGTTAGATAGTGGCTTCTAAATTACACAACATACCTCTTTTAAACACCACATCGTTAGGTATAAACGAAACGCCTTCAGCGATCTCAAGACAAGGGTGCCTCAATTCCTCGAGCACCAACTCATCGAGTTCGTCCGTGAGCACGGGCCGCACGTACGGGCTCGGCGCGCTGGCCGCCGCCACCGCGAACGACACCAGCACGTCCAGGCGGGACAAGATGTGGGACAAGCAGAACAGGCATTCTGAATATCCCGCTGAAACATTCAACAGACAAATAAGATTAAAAAAAACATCTTGTATTGAGGCTGTACAATAAGCTGGGCGCGTTTATATAAAATGGAAATAGTTAACTTTTTTTTATTTATTATACACTTTCTTGTACACCAAGACTAAAATACCTATATTGAAAGGACAAATTATATTAAAAAAAAAAAACAATCTTGTTTGGATAGAAATTGTCAGGACACAAAATGGGGTTGCTCTTGGTGCAAATACAAAAGTAAACAAAACACATGAGTACTAAATACTAAAAAATAGATACATATATACATACAAAATATATACAGGCAAGGGATAAAATGGTAAAACGATCGCACCCCCGCATCCCGCTGCGCACTACCGCTTTTTTTCTTTTTATAGCAATTTAAACTTTATTGGGTAGTTCACAACGTACAACTTCTAAACGCATAAAAACTGCTGCTGTCGTACGGCGGCCCGCTCTGATTTTCGCATCGTGTAAATGAGCCCTAACATTTAAAACTGTTGTTTGTTGACGTAAAAAAAAACATTATAAAAGTTACCACACGCGAAAAGTATAATTTCCTTAGGCTATTGCTGATTGTAATATTGTGGACGATCTAATTATTTGACTTTTGACGATTTACATCGAGAGAGGTGGATTGAGAGTAAAGGACTTCACCCTATGTGTGAGTAAAGTTCAATACAGGCTCATAAGGTTAAAACAACGAAACCCGAGCGTAACGGAGATGTCGCTAGATGGCGCTAAACTCATTCTTTTTAGTTTATTTTGTTTTTAGTGTACGAGAGCATTATTTAAGTCAAGCAAACGGTATTTGCTAAAACAGACATCCGATTTTATTAAACCTTAAAAACCCACTTAATTCAGATTGTTAAAATCTCTAACTATAGTGCATAAATGAAGCGCTATACACTTAACAAAAATTGTACTATTTAAAAGTGCATTCTAGATAATAAAATCTTTTATCAAACTCTTGAGCCCCGAGCAAATTCCGGCGTTCGCACACCTATTGTATTTCTATTTTATTTTTATTTTTTTCTGTATTAATACAAGTAATCGGTACAATAGAGATGATGCAAATCATAAACTCATTAGAGTTTGACCGTGCATCATAATCATCGACACAAAAAATTTGACTAACTACAATACAATAAAAATATCAAACTATATCAATAACATACCTCCGAAGAGGGTACAAGTAAAAAAGACGCAACATTGACGAGTGAACTGACTTAACATCGGTGACCGAGCTCGTCGCATATCATTTCCAAATTAGTTAAAGAATGTATTGAGAGTGATACAGGTTGTTCCTTTATTTTATAAAAGGATACACAAGATTTCTTTTTTCCTGTTTTTGTCTATTGTGTCTCTAATACGGTATTCGAAAGGAGAAGTTTTAATTCTCACCTGCAATGCCAACTATCTCAGCAACCACTTTATCTTGTTCCTTCTCATACGTCGACTTGATAGAGGTATACTCTTCCGTGATGTCCTCCAACGACTTTGTTTTGAATCTAACACCACCCTTTACTGCATCTATGATCGTATACTTTTTGTTTCCACGCAGTGTTTGTTCCTCTTTCAGCGTAACTCTGTAAATGTTATAGAATTCGTCAAAATAGTCATATTTTTGTATTTATATACTTATGTGCAAAGGAATGAGTAGTAAGAGGTGAGAGGTGTAGAAAAAAACCATAGCTTGGCCCACTTTCCTTTCCTAGACAGACACTAAGCGCAGTTCAGGTGGACTAGGGTAGTCCTTTTTTTCCTTAATCGCTTTTTTTGTAAACACAATAAATAAAAAAATTTACATGCAAAAAAATGTTATAAAAAATAAAATGTTATATAATTAAAATGTCATAAGTAAATAAAATGTTAGTTAATATAGAAAGTTATTAAAAATGGTAAAATAATATGTTATATAATTAAAATGTCGTGTTAGTTAACATAAAATGTAATAAATAATAATAATAATAATAATATAGCCTTTTTATTTCCATAGAATACATTTTAAATAAAACTTACATTCATGAAAAATTACTGTAAGTGCATGCATAGAATAACAATTATTAGATAAATTAATTTATATTAGATTATAAATTACAATTACTAAATAGGTTTAAAATTTGCAGATTAATTTAAATAAATTTCCAAAAAATAATTTTAAAATTAATTAATTATAAAATAGGTTCTCTATGGACCCCTCAACGGGTAAAGGCCTCCTCCATTTTGCTCCACGTCTGTCGGTCCTTTGCTTTATTGAGCCAATTTTCACCTGCATATTTAATTATTTCATCGACCCATTTTTCTCTTGGTCGACCTCTTTTCTTTTTGTTAGTGGGTCCCTGCCAAGTGGTCACTCTGTATGTCCATTTATCCCTGTCCATACGTGCAATATGGCCCGCCCATTTCCATTTTAGTTTTTTTGAATAGTCTAGAGCATCTATTATTTTTGTTATATTTCTTATTTCGGAATTTCTTTTTCTGTGTTTTCTTCGTATATTTAGTATGCTCCTTTCCATCGCTCTCTGACATACTTGTATTTTGTTTTTTATGTTGTTATTGTGTATCCATGTTTGACAACCATACGTTAGACAGGGCAGCAAACATGAGTCCATTACTTTTTTCTTGAGTTTTATAGGGAGTTTTGATTTTAGGGTTTCTTTATTGCTCCAAAACTTATTCCAGGTTATATTAACCCGTCTTTTTACCTCATCTTCGTCTTGTCTTGGAAAAAGATACCTGCTGTCCTAGGTAAACATAGCTCTTAACGTACTCCAATGCATTATTATTGACTCCCATTGGTATAATGTGGTGGTTTGTCATGATTTTGGTCTTGGTAGCATTTAGTTCTAGACCGATTTTATTGCTTGCCTCATTAAGTTCCATAATCATTTTCTCTAACTGAGATGCTGTTTCAGAGAAGAGTATTATGTCATCCGCAAATCGAAGATTACTGAGGAGCTTCCCATTTATATTAATACCTTTTCTTTCCCAGTTTAGAGTTTTCATTATACTTTGGAGTACAGCTATGAAAATTCTAGGTGACAAGGGTTATTTCAGGACCTTGTTTCTCTAGCTTTACACGACTTTTGCTTTTGCAGTAGATGTCCTTTATAAGGTCTACAGTTTCTGATGGCACGTCGCACTCGTGTAGAGCTTTCCACATGCTTTTATGGGATATAGAGTCGAAGGCTTTGGCGTAGTCTATAAATGCTAAGTAGAGTGGCCGATCGTGCTCTATATATTTCTCCATTATCAAGTTTAGAGTATGGATATGATCAATTGTTGAGAAGTTTTTCCTGAAACCTGCTTGTTCTGGTGGTTGATATTTCTCTGTGAACTTTAACTAAAATGTAATAAATAAGTAGTATTAAATAAGTTAATAATTCCAAATTAATATGTTCTGTGATAGATAGTTTAAATTATCTACTTTAAAATGTGTCGAATTTATAAATTAATAAGATATGTAAATCAGTAAATATTAAGCACCTACTCGATAAATAAATAAGATACAGATAGATGTAAAATGTAATTAAGAAATTTGGTGGGCATTGTAGAAAATAAAAAGCGATAGTGTATTTTATAATGTGCACGGTTCTTAAGAACTGTACTTGCCCGATATGAACTTTGAGCTCGATATGATACACAACAACAGCGCGTCGGATTATTTTTTGCAATGTACCCACAAATTCAATTGTAATTAGACTCTAAGCGTATGCTCACGGCACTCTCTAATTATAATGTAAAAACAGTGTTTCTCATGAAGTGATTATGTATTTTAATCTTAGAGAAATAAATGATATATAAACCGTAAAAAAAGCTTAGATGTGCGGTGCTGAAAATACGCGAGCGAGGGACGGCTGTGCGCACCCTTGCATATCTCAACTTCATACCTACAGCTTCAAATATCACCTGTGGCAACAATTTACAGATAAACTTTTGAAATTGTGACAGTTATTTGTATCGCAAACCAGAACGCGTCGTCCCGTTTAAAGAGGGCGCTTTCCGATTTTGCTATACCAATTAACTGAACCATCGCATATTCACGCAATGATTCCTTTCTATAACGATGACGCCAACTATCAAGACGAGTTCAAAAAAAAGTAAAAAGAAATAAAGAAGAAGATAGGAGTAGTTAAAAAGAAAATAAAAATAAAATAATCATAATCGATCAACCAAGAAAGACAAATAGAAAAAATAAATAAAGAGACAGCAAGAGAGAATAAAGAGGGAAAGAGGGAGAGATAGAGAGTATGAGTAATAGTCTTACCTGAAAAAGAATCCATTCTGAGGATTACTATCAAGCTTGATGGTCTTTCCGGCTTCGAGTCCGAGGTCCCTAGCCGCTTTATTAAGTTCCTTTTCTGCCGATGACTGCATTTTTTCCAATTGCTCACTTAAGCTCTGAAGTTGTTCGTCGAAGGACGGCTTTACGAGAAAATCGCCTGCCAATAAAAGCAATGTAAATGCACTTTAGACACGAAGCTTAAGAATTTTAGTTAGTAAGTACTAGTTTTTGCCAGCGGCTTCGCATGCGTACATAAAATATATGTCACTCAGGAGTAAAGCGGCTTTCTATTATTGCTAAAATTTTTCCAATCGGACCAGTAGTTCCAGAGATTATCTCCTACAAACAAAAAAAAAACTTTACCTCTTTATTATATTATACTGTAGTTGAGTGATGAGCTTTTATAAAACCATCACCAACCTTATTCCACAAACATTAGCATGTTATTAATGATAAATTATGAATGAACTGATAATATGAATATTACTGTTCAGTTACCTATGGCTTGACATAATATAGCGACTAAGACCTCAAGAAAGAAAATACCTCTGTCAACAGCATCCATGTCGACGGTGGTTTCTATCATCTGTAAGAACTTGCCGAGGTCTTCGTTCAGCTCTGATATTGGTTCAGTGATCGATGAATGAACGGTCGCGTTCTCTGCTTCAGCTAAGCAACGCAGTAAAGACGGCAGTCTGTTGATAGCCTGGAATTCGTCATATTGTTAAGTTTCTGAATGACCTAACCGTCATACCACAATTCTCACAAGTATTAGTCTTAAGGTCACTGACTAATTAAATTTGTAAGTACCCTTCTCCACCTCTAACATGTACAAGTTGGAGGTGGAATAATAATGAAATACTTCTATTCTTTTTACTACTATAACTAAACGCACAAGTAACGCGGTATCATTACGTAAAATCACTCATGAATAGACTTGGCGACGTCCAAATGTTACGGTACACTCGATATACTAAAAATTATGTTCTCGAAAGCCGACGAAAAAATCTATTGCATATTACACCAGTAGTCACATACCAATCTTTATGACTTGCACGAGCCTGAATAGTGTTACTAGAAAGTTAGATTGACTGAAAGCATTTTAATGCCCGATTCTTCTAACCAGTAAGTGAAAAATCCTATAGAAGTGATAAATAATTCATCTGGTCAGTCTTCTGGCTAGAGCTTAAGGTCAGGTAGTCTCCTAAGATGGTCTTCTATAGTAGGAGGAGCTTCTTCTTGAAGGAGCTCCAACCGCCGCATGCGAATTTGTTCTTTTGTAGACCGTATGTTAAGGTAGTTAAGGTTTATATTAAATTTCAATTGCGCTCTGCCGTGCCTCCAGCAGTGTCTGCTGCGCCTAAGGCAACCCCAATCTAGACCTTATACATATATATCGATGATTTTACCTGATAAATCCTGTAGCAGTCGTGTAAGTTAGCCTTTTTTCTGGTGAGTCTCCTGGCCAGCGCTTGCAGGTCCGGTATTCTCCTCAGATGATCTTCGTGCAGCTGTAGCCGAAGCTGTGAGTTCTTCATCAACAACTCGACGATGTCCAGTCGCTCGTTAATTAAGTTTATGTCCCGGAGTGGCTGCCGCAACCACTGGGCTAAGAGGCTGAAGGAATAAAGGCCTTTTTTACATAGACTTTTGGGAAAGCACTTTCAAGCGGTCTCTTGTTTTTAAATAAAAGTAGCTAAGTTTTGTCTTACAGTATCGAATATCTGTCAGAGTAATTCATTAAAACCGGTTAAGTCGTTTCGGAGATTACCCAGAAAAAATAAACAGATGCACATAACTTTTAATTTTATTGTGTAAACACAGATTATTATTGTTTATTTTATAATTTAATTTCTTTTTATAATAAAAAAATACAAATGTATTTCATATAAAAAAAATCCTTATTTAACTCTAATCCCAAAGTGAACGCCGGCGGGCGTTCCCACACTTATTGTCTTTCTATTGTGGCTCTAATGACGGTATTTAATGAATTAAAATGGAATAACTAACATTAACATAAATCACACTATCAGCAACTTAGGCTAATGTTTATTAAAATAGTAAAATAAGTAAAAAGTACTGAAACAACATTCATAGAAAAAGCATACACAACACTAGTCTTATTACTCCTAATCTTTGTGTTCACTCGCTCATTCTAGCCCCCGTTATTCCTTTCAAACCTAATCTATCTGTGTTGGGGTGCCTTATGACACCGGGTTATATAATCTTGTGCAAATATTATTATTATTTTTCTGACAAAACATGAAAAAAACTTGAAGGAAGTGAGTAGAAATCAAATTCTTGTGTCTAGTCTAGTCTTCGTAAAATGAAGGAAGATGAAAACGTACCCTTATTCATTACATAGTATAAAACAAAGTTGCTTAGATCCTATGTATGCTTAGATCTTTAAAAGTACGCAACGGATTTTGATGCGGTTTTTTTGAGTGATTCAAGAGGAAGGTTTATAGGCATAATACATGCATAATATATTCAATATCAGTACCCGTGCGAAGCTGGGGCTCGCTAGTTACTAATAAACTATATCTACATAGTACAAGTGACATTTAAGTGTCATGCCATGATGTCAGAATGACAAAACCAGTTCCTTGTTAAAATGAATCATAATAACTTTGTTAAGAGTTAAGATGAATCATTGTAAGAATAAGGGTTCCTTCAAATTAATAGCAAAGTACCGCGCGACAACGCTGCTTTGTTATTTCATATTAATAAAAAACACGCGGCCGCAGCGGGGATATAGTAAGGCACCACTTGCGGTTAATTTGAAGGCGCCCTTAAGACAATCGCGTTTGCTATAGTTTAAAACATTCTTTAAATTATTCATCTTTATGATAATATTTCTCTCTTATTAGTGTACATGTTTTATTCCTTAGTGTGGAAAATAAGTAAGTGATTCATCTAGTGGTGGTTCAGCACCACCTATGGAACATTTAATTTAGAATATTAAAATTGATTGTCAGATTGATTCGAGACGTAAAGTGGTTTGTACTCTTGAAAACGGTTTTTTGCATTTAATTAAAGAAACAGATCTTGTACAGTTTTAAAGTGACCAAGTCATTTTGAATATTGCAAGTAAAAATAAAACGGCCTGTTTGTCATAATACGAATACACTAATTCCTAAATTCGAAAATTTAATTTCTTATAAAATTATCTGCAAGTCAATGTTTGTATGTTAACGCAAACTAGATCGTAGGTGAAGCAACAGGACCTTTGATAAAGCCGGCAGCCTCACTGAGTGACCAATATTTGAATCACGACACGTGAGTTCGTGCAAAATTGAAGAAAATAATAAACATAGAGACTTACCGTTTACCCTGCTGAGTCCGACATTTATCAAGCAGGCCGTACAAGCTCCTAGAAGGTGCATGCGATGTGTCTCCCAGTTCAGGGAACACGTTGAGTGCTGACAGTGCGGCAGAGTCTAAGTGTAGGAAACAGTCAGCCTGGATGGTTGATAGACGGAACCTGAAATAAATTTATCATGACGAACATAATTTTTGCGAGTTTGTCGCACTCTTCACAGTCGCAAATCATATTTTATGAACAAAATGCAAAAACTTTAGAAAGGAGAAAGCTAATGGTCTATGCGTGGTCTTTGTTCTCGCTAGATGGCGCTAAACTCAACCAACCCATATTATTTATTTATTTAGGTAAGCAAACAATTGTTTACACAAAACATACATTAAATTGATACCAGTGATTTAACATTCATAAGTGCAACAATTCCTTACAGGCTAACACCACATGCACTAATTAATATAAAGTTAAAATTCAAATACATTAAGAATAGAAATACAATTACGTTAAACATTAAATAATATTTCATATTTTTTTATGATAAAAAAAATTGAGATAAGTACAAGTAATGATAACTGATAATGGGATTTGACATTATATTTGTGAGATCATCATCATCATCATGTCAGCCGAACGACGCCCACTGCTGGGCATAGGCCTCCCCCAAGGATCTCCACAACGATTGGTCCTGTGCTGTCCGCATCCAGCGGCTTCCCGCGACCTTCACCAGATCGTCGGTCCACCTTGTAGGGGGCCTGCCCACGGAGCGTCGTCCGGTACGCGGTCGCCAGTCGAGAACCTTTCCGCCCCAACGGCTATCGGTTCTCCGCGCTATGTGTCCCGCCCACTGCCACTTCAGCGATGCAATCCTTCGAGCGATGTCGGTTGATTTCGTTCTCCTGCGGATCTCATCATTCCTGATTCGATCAAGCAGGGAAATACCAAGCATCGCTCTCTCCATTGCTCGCTGGGTGACCTTGAGCCTTCTTAAGAGACCCATAGTAAGCGACCACGTCTCACTACCGTAAGTCATCACTGGCAACACGCACTGGTCAAAGACTTTTGTCTTGAGACACTGAGGTATTTCGGACGCGAATATATGCCGGAGCTTCCCGAACGCTGCCCATCCGAGTTGGATTCGACGAGAGATCTCTTTCTCGAAGTTGGACTTACCTAACTGGACTGTCTGTCCCAGGTAAACATAGTGGTCAACAACTTCGAGTGTAATGTTCCCAACATTAACTGGAGCGGGTGCAACATGGGCATTTAACATGATTTTCGTCTTGTCCATGTTCATCTTAAGACCCACTCTTTTGGAAGCATTACCGAGATCTTCGAGCATTATGTTCAGGTCTTCCAAGGTCTCAGCCATAAGAACTATGTCATCGGCAAATCGCAGGTGTGTTAAGTACTCGCCATTGATGTTGATGCCGCGTCCTTTCCAGTCCAGAAGCTTGAAAATATCCTCCAACGCAGCTGTGAATAGTTTCGGAGAGATAACGTCTCCTTGTCTCACTGTAGTTGGATCGGATTAGAGCTCTGGTTCTGTAATTGGACCGACATGGTGGCGTTTTGGTATAAGTACTTTAGCACCTCGATGTACCTGTAGTCTATTTGGCACCTTTGGAGAGACTGCAGAACTGCCCAGGTCTCAATCGAATCAAAGGCTTTCTCATAGTCCACGAACGCTAAACAAAGTGGCAAGTTGTACTCTTCGGTCTTCTGTATAACTTGCCGCAGCGTATGAATGTGGTCTATGGTACTATAGCCTTTTCGGAACCCGGCTTGTTCGGGAGGTTGGAAGTCGTCGAACCTGCGAGCGAGACGATTCGTAATGACTCTAGAGAACAACTTATAGATATGGCTCAGAAGCGAGATGGGTCTGTAGTTCTTCAAGAGAGTTTTGTCACCCTTCTTGAAGAACAACATCACATCGCTTCTGCCCCATGCCTTTGGCGTTTTGCCCTCGAGGATGACAGAATTGAAGAGCGTTTGGAGGACTTTAAGTATTGGCTTACCGCCCGCTCTCAAGAGCTCTGTTGTAATTCCATCATCACCCGCCGCCTTGTTGTTTTTAAGCTGCTTCAGAGCCATCCTAATCTCGTACAGGCTGACGTCCGGGATATCTTCGGTATAGTGTCGGGTAAGCTTGGCTCTAGGATGCCTAGCCTTGCTTTCAACAGGTGTTTGCGTGGAATATAACTGTCCATAGAAACTCTCAATCTCCCTCAGAATTTCAGGTGTTGACGTAATGATGCTACCTTCCTCAGTTTTCAGCCTCGTCAATTGGCTCTGCCCAATAGACAGATCTCTGGCGAACACTTTGGAGCCTTTGTTCCGCTCAATGGCGTCTTTGATGCGCTGTGTATTAAATTGGCGAAGGTCGCTCGTCAAAGATTTAGATATCTGTCTATTGAGTTGCCGATAACGATGGGCATCCGTTGAGTCTTGTAGCCTCATTTCGTTCCTCTGATCCATGAGTTGGAGAGTCTGACTGGAGAGTTTCTTTAATTTAGGACGGCGGGTTTTAAAGTACTTGGACCCTACCGTACGGACAGTATTCACCACCATGTTGTATAGATCGTCCACATCGATGCTGTTCTCAAAGGCTTCGAAGCGGTTTTGTAGCTCGAGCTGAAAGCTCTCGGGGTTTTGAATTTGAGCCGGTATTGGTCGGAGCGTGGATTTTATCAGTCGCGCTCTTTCAAGCTTTACGTCGATATTCAATGTGCCTCTGACCATACGGTGATCGCTTCCTGTCTTAACAGCGTTGATCACAGCGACATCATTGAATATATGCTTCTTTGTCGACATGATAAAAATCGATCTCGTTTTTGACTCTACCGTCCGGACTGATCCAGGTCCATTTGCGGCTTGCGGGCTTCTCGAAGAAGGAGTTCATCATAAAGAGGTTTTCTTTCTCCATGAAGTCCGCCAGCATCTGGCCCCTTTCGTTCCGTTGCCCAAATCCAAATTTCCCCACTCTCAACTCATCACCGCAACGTTGCCCCAACTTTGCATTAAAATCCCCCATCACAATTGTGTAGTGGGTTTTATAGCTATGCATGGCTTCAGAGATCTCCTCATACATAGCCTCCACTTCGACATCGTCGTGTTTCGAGGTCGGAGCGTAGACTTGAATGACATTCAGCGAATATCGTTTCGATATTCTGAGTATCAGGTACGCTACCCTGCCCGAAACACTTCCGATAGTGATCACATTGTTGACAAGGGACTTGTGGACGATGAACCCGACACCACCTATGGACTGTTGGTCGCCCTCCCGGTGGTATAGTAAGTTACCGGATTGCAGGGTTATCGTATCCTCGCCTTCTCTTCGGACTTCAGATAACCCAATGATATCCCAATGTAACTTACTAATTGCCTCTTCCAACTCTACGAGCTTCGCGTCAAGCCTCAGTGTGCGCGTGTTGTATGTTGCCAGGTCGAGTCGTCGTGTTTGGCAGCCGAATCTCACCCGGAGATTCTTAGCACCCCCTGCCCCGCCTTTACCATAGCCGCTACCGTAACTAGGAAAAGCGGGGCTGCCGGGGACTGGGGGCCGATTTTTTGGTTGTGTCGTCATAGGGGGTTTTGCCTTCGTCATAGGGGGTTTTGCCTAGGGGGTTTTGTGAGATAGAATAACACTTTCTATTCAATAGTAGGAGATAAATGCTGATAGGTAATCCTTAATCCTTCCAACACAACTTTTGAAACTACTACTTTAAGCCCTCTCAACCTTACGTGATGATTTGATATCAAATTTAATATTTATTGTAGGGCATATGTATATTATTACCTCATTATATTTCAATTATCTATTATTTACTTATTGTGCACACCTACTACAGTGTAGTCTTTTTTAACCCAAAGGTTGACTGGAAGAGATAAACCAGTAGCTATATCGATAACTGTTATTTTTAAACGTTTACTAGTCATGATTACGTTTTATTGTTTTTAATAATTGTTCTATGTCCACATACCTTCCGAAATTAGTACTATCATTTAACAATGCAGAGTATTTTATAGCTGCAGCCAAACTAGTCATGGCGACATCTTTCCTTGTCTCTGGGAAAGCATTCGCGTCCTGTTGTTGGTTCTCCTTGAACTTGAGCAGCCTGTTCAGATCTTGTATGAGACCTTCAGTAGAAAACTCTGATTTCTTCATTTTAGTCACAGTGACGTTTGTTCGTTCCATTACTTTTTTTAATGCTTTGTACTGTAAAAAATTAAAAAGGTAAAAAAATAATAATGTTTCAACAACTGATGTACATTCAATGAAATAGCTAAGCTAAATCTTAAAGACAATATTCCTCAAAGTATTTCTGGCTACAGGTCCTGTAGCACACCATCACACGAGTTTTAGCATCTATATGTATAAAAATCAATGCCACTTTTCGTTTTTATTTTATAACTCAAGAATGGGCTCACTTATCCAAACCACATGGTTTTGTTTGGAGTTTTTAGTAGATGGTTTATGTGAAGTTTGCACAAAATCGGCCGAATGGTTCTTCATTTATCACATTTTTTTGTTGCCGGGAGCGAAGCCGCTGGCAAAAGCTACAAATCCAGAAACGTAGCAGCCGACTACGAAAAAAAATCCAAAAGAAAAGCCTACATTTTGACATGGATTTTTGCCGAGATGATAATATTGCGTCTTGATTGTTAACTTCCTTCATGAAAACTCATACGTTTTATGCTATTTGTACTTACATCATCCTGTTCACTAATCGGTACGAGACATTCGGAAGGCGCCATCTGTACCGTGATGGTTTCTAACTCCGTCAGCAAGTCATCATCAGTGAACTCCGTAACAGACATCTGGTAGTCACCAGCGGTCACGCAGGCTACGCCTAGAAGACGACCCTAGAACATGAATAAAGTTACATTATACCTAACAAGCGATCCGCCACAACCTCGCACGGATACTGTCTATCAAGTACGATCTATTATAATATCAGGCATCGAAACCTTCCTCAAGAATCACTCTGTGTATTGGTGAAGGAAAACTGCATAAGAATCCCTTTGGAACGGATTCTTTTTGAGTTTAACACGTAACCCGGTGACCACTATAACACCAATCCATATGCATAATATTAACTTTCGGCGGTGGCGTTCTCTCGCGCCGGGCCAGATTTCAGGCCATGGTCCGCAGCGAGGAGGTCAGGCAGTCGCCTGCTTCTGCAGTAATGCTAGCAAAGGAGGAGGCCGACGGCATAAGACAACGGCGCTCAAGCCCTAGACGCCGCTGCCGCTGCTATACCGATCCCGATTACCGGCCACTGTAGGCACGGGCTTGCGGCCGGCGAGCAATGGGTAGCTCGCTGCCCATCCGTCTATGTTGTCGACGGCGCGAACTGTCTGGTTGTCAGCAAACTGTACCCAGGAGGGTCGCAGCCTCCTGGGGCCAAGGTTAATGTGAAAGTGAACCCCAGGGCCCTGGAACTGGGCAAAGAACGACAGGGTGGGTTTTTAGTCAGTAAGTATGACACTATCTCCCACTCCACCTAAGGGCGGGAAATCTCTCAGTGACAGATGATTTTAGACCACCTAAAAAAAAAAAAGTCCCTATATGATACAAAAGTTACAAACTTCATACCTTGGTAACTGCATCTGTCTTGATATGAACTGCCATCAAACATGGTGTCGTTTCATCAGCGGCTCCCAACCCTTCGCCAAGTATTTCTTCTAGCTGTGACAGGTATCCAGGTGAACCTTTATATTTCAGCGACCAATCACTACCCTTAACTGAACCTTCGGGCACATATATTTCTACTCTATACCTTCGCACCTGTGAAAATAATAATAATAAGTAGTTGTAGAACCATAAAACTTTATGGTCTTTACTCAATTTTCATCATAATTAAACTCTTGAGCCCCAAGCTAACGGCGTTCGCACACCTATTGTCTTTATATTATGTCTCTAATTACGGTATTCGAAAAGTTAAAAAAGCAACATAGTATTTTTACATTGATTTTAGGTCGAAAAGTTAACTTTTCGAATTTTTGATGAGGTACCTAGATAAAGTATACATAATTATTATTTATTTTTAATATATCAAAAATAGGCAAATTTTGTACTGTTTTTGAGCTCGCATTGAAGTATTCAAGGAAGAAGTCAGCATCCGCCTCTATTGTATCGGGCTAATCGCAGGGCAATCACAAAACTCGACCTCAGTACACGGATGTAAATATATCCGTAAGACATTACTCACACCATATTACAATTTATTTTTGTTTAAAAGTATTAATACGCGTGTGAATTTGTCCAGTTCCTTGCCCCATAACGAAAGTTTGCCCACTTGTGCAGAAAATATGCCATTTTTACTTACACTTCTCGAATTTGTCTGCGATATAATAATCTCTGCTTAAACACTTAATTTTATAAAGTCAAAGAGCGAGTTTTTAGGTTGGGTTTATGTAAAAGTAAGCTCTGGAACCATAATTCCCACTTGAAAGTCTTTAGACCTTGAAAAGGTAGGTACTACATTGCTTCAGACGGATTTGGATTCATTTAACCTGTGTTACCTGGGTAAAGTCAGGCTGGCCTCTTGTTTTTTGTTTCGGTCATGGTAGATGTTATGCAATTACGTTAGAGTCTAATTAACCTTTATGACTCAAATGTCATTTTATCCGAGGACTCTTTATTCATTACAATACAAAATTTTTATTAAGTAGTATGCTGATAGCAATTTTCGTCTAATTTTCTTAAATTTAGTACTGAATTTCTAAGTCTTTTTAATTTGGTTAACCTGCTGTGAAAGCTCAAGAGACAGTGAGGATCCCTAGCGGTGTCTTTTAGAAGTTTCAATCGATATGTAAGAACCCTATCACAAGAGTGCCCAGCGGACTAGTGACTACTAAGACTAAGTACAGGAAAATTCCTCGACGTAGCCCTAATTTGACACCAATGGATTTTCTCCTGTTCGAAATCGAAGGCATAAGGCAACAATCCTATCAAACCAAGAAGAAATGGCAACGATCACGGAGAACACGTCATGTCGAAGTTTTACGAAATTTTGCTTCCCGTTTAGAAGTGTCAGCAAAATAACGGAGCACATTTAGATGACAATTTTAGAGAAATAAACTCCCAGGAACAGTCTTTACATTTAAAGTGTCTTTTCATTAAAGTAGTACGTGTTGAAGAAAACTTGTTTTTTCATTTGATATACTTAAACTAATTCTTGACTGCGATCCCACCTGATGGTAAGCAGTGATGCGATGCGATCGTCGATGGTGAGGTGCACTAGTTTATTAAGAGCCTATGGAACACCTCGTATATTTAACGGCAATGTCGCTTTGTGATCGGACAAGAACTAGGATGGGAGTCTGGTCGTGGTGCCCTGGCCACAGGCCCAGAGTGACTAGTAGGAATTGGACGCATGCACAGTGGCGTAAAACAAACAATTAAAACGTGTTTAAGATGATCTGTGTTTACAACAGACCGATTGATAAACGTGAGTTAGCCCTGATAAAGTGAAGGTCACGTGTCGTTACGCGTTTTACGCTATTTCTACTCACGTTTAGATTTTCTGAGTTATCCTCATTGGTCATACGGTCATTAATATCAAATTGGTTAGACAAATTATTATGACTAATAATACAGACACTGCATCAAAACAAGGCAGCACAAAATGTTGCATATTACACTTATGAAAAAAATAAAATGGGCCAAAAACAAGCAATGCAATATAAGGTGAATATAATTTAATATCCCATTATGTTCCACTGGGCAAAGAGCTTCCTTTCCCTTTTCCACTTCTGTCTTTGACTATTGCAGATATTTTTTCTGCTCAGAATCAAGTTTATTTCTCTAACTTTGTTTTGATTTGCTGCAATGCCCTCTTGCTTGTCCCCTGGGATCACAATGGGTCCAGTACGTAAGTGGCCCTTTTAGCCCATATCGCACTACTTAAGAATAGCTTGGTTTTTCGGGTAAGGTCATTATCGCCCATTCGCCCATTTATTGTGTTCCTCAAACGGATCGTGTACCGAAATTCAACTCCACATGATATGCGCTCCATAGGTTTATTAATAACATTCAACCGATTGCTGTAGATAAATAAATTATTAACTAGTAGTAGACATAGGTAGGTGTTAAAATATCAACACAACATTGACCTTATCTTGAACGTATCGTCAAGTGCGACACATAGTTCAATGTTCCTTTATATCTATCAAGCATTTGACACTGAATATTGTTATGCATGTAAAAAGGAGGTTTATTATTTTATTTATAAGAATCGAGGATGTGGGACTTACCAACAAAATCTTTTTTATCAGAATTTCGAAGTTGCCCTTCGATAATACTAGGTAGTCGAGGCGATTCGGTTCAAGGCCCATCTTCTTGATATTCGCCACGGAGGAAAATACTTCCCTGGCAGCAGTCGTTGCGTCAGCTCCGTGGACACTGTAGTAATCATTGCGGTCAAAAATCCTCACTGTTGTGGCAGGTTTCTGAAAATTATGCGGTTCTTTAGACACTTGCCTACTACCTCGAATCGGATTGTACAGTCTTTTTTCCAAGACAATTATTTTGTTTCACGTATTGCTCATAATTATCTAAAGAAACTCTTACATAAGTAGGCACAGTTGCGAGTCACGCGGTATATGAGATGGCTCAAGTCAAGCAATACAGTAGATATTACAATAACGTTTTTTTTTTATCAAAATAAATAAAAAATGTGTGATGTAAATACGCGCATTTACATCACACAGCCCCGGTAGATTATGAGGAATACGATTTACTAGTTATGATAAATTCTTCAGAATTTTATTGTAAACATAAAAAATACCTATTAATAAATTACAAGAAAAAAATGACAAACAAGTCGACGCCGTGTAAAATATTGCTATCGATTATAGTTATATTAATGTCAATCCATAATACGCTTCCGTTGATGGCCTATTTTTAAATAAGAGCAATGTCATTTCTGAGTATTGTTATTCACGATAAAATGTATTGCTTCTCTTGGTTATCTAAATGATGCTACGTTTTCCTCGTTCACAGCAAATTAGCGCAGAACAACTTTTCCCTACATAGGGTTTTTTTTTATAGTAGGTGAAAATCATCGAATGACGACGAAACCCGCTCTTGGGCGGAGCGGGAGACCAGTGTCAGACTCTTTCTGACTAAAAAACCTACCCCGTACCTTCCTCCTCGCCTTATTCCTAGCGACGAGGTAACAGTTTGACACCACCCTAGGCTCCAGGAGGCTTCGACCCTGAAGAGCCCCTACAGTTTGCGGACAACTCCTTGAGGCGCGCGGGAACGGTGCGCGCCTCAAGCCTTGGACTCGGTCTGGACAGTTACCGGACGACCGGACGGTGAGCTACCTATTGCTCACCGTCCGCGAGCCAGTGTCTACGGTGGCCGGATATCGGCAGGATCGCGGCGGCGACGGCGCTGTTGCCTTTCCCTTATGCTGTCGGCCTCCTCCTTTACGAGCATTACTGCTTCGCAGAAGGAGGCGACCGCCTGCCATTCCTCGTCGCTGCGGACCATGGCCTGAACCAGGGCCTGGCGCGAGAGGTCGCCACTCCCTACATAGGGTAAAGCCGAGATAGATGCCCGAATGGAATAGGTTTTCGATTACTACCCGATTTCGATTACTCTAGTTTTGCGGATGAATCGTATACTATTTCAATTATTATTCAAAAAACTTTCCAGGTACTAAAATGTTGACAGTGTCTACGTCTCTATGTGATTACATGCGAAATGACAAAATGCGATCAAAATTTTTAGGGGATAGTTGCCCGTTTTATGGGGAGGGCTTCTATCCTGTAAGGCATTTATATGGATCAGGCAACTATTCCACACGTGAGATAGATGTCACAAAATATAGAGGTCCGCTAAAATCATTAATACTCTAAAAATATAAAAGAAAATGTTTTTAAATTATTATAAATTGGTCAATGAAAAACCAAAGTACCAAAGTAGTCTTACAAATAACGCATTTCACTTCTTTACTCAGAGATATTGAGTGATATCAAAAAGTGGGACAACTATCCTGGTTTTACCCTAAATGTACATAATATTATAGGTTAAGGGCGCCTGCGCAGCGCTACTTTGTCTTTGTTATTCCATACTAGCTTTTGTCAGCGGCTTCGCCCGCGTACATAAAATATACTTAGCCTATGTCACTCAGGAGTAAAGCAGCTTTCTATTGTTGCTAAAATTTTTCGAATCGGACCCGTAGTTCCAGAGATTACCTCCTACAAACAAAAAAATAAAAAAACAAACTTTACCTCTTTATTATATTAGTGTACTTAGATTAGTGTAGATAAAAACTGTGACTGTCGCGCTACAGCCGCGCGTCATTTATTGTACAAAACTTCAATATAACCATAAGTATAGCCAGGACGCCCCCATTGATCGCAGCATGTTAGTAGTATTTGAAGATTCACAAATAATATTGCGCTTGTTAACAACTCAGATTAGTATAAGTCAGGTTCAAATCTGCAGTCCTCGAGAAGCATGGTTTCCATACACTATATCGCGCACTTTCTTTGTACGGTTATAGTATCTAAGTAAATACTTTAAAAACCTCGATAACCCAAACCTTATTAACAACAATATGTATTCCACGAAGCGGCTACAAATAAGCGCCATATTATTAGTTAATTCGGAGAGGAAGATAACAATATGCGAAAGGTCATCAAACTAATCAGAAATCGCGTACTTGGTTGGCTTATAGAAAATCTTATCGGTGTAAATGCGTGTGTATTTACTTTGGTACTATTGAACCAAAGAAAACTCAACTGCAGTTGTAAGAACTAGCATACATACATAGTAAACGCCATAAGTAACTATTGACTTAGTTGAAACTTTATGAATGAAGTCACTAACGCTGAATCATTAAGCTTACCAACACAAACCTATAAGTTGACAATCACCAATATAAATAACAGTGATCGCTGGGCCACTCAAGGTTTTGGACTCAGATTTAGTTTATTTGCAAGCCCGCTTCTGAGAATAAAAGATCACTCATGTTCCGGTCATGAGGTTATCTTGCTGGAGATAGAATATTAAAGCTCAATAAATTGGCGCGTCCTGATCAACCAATGTCAGTATGCGACACGCACTAGTCGCGGAGTGAAATTATTATAATTGTGCAAGTGCTCTGAATTTTATTGATATTAGGTAAGTTATATACATCGTTTACTTTATTTTAAAGTTACATATTTAGTAAAGTAAACCATAGTTTACATAATAAGTTTCTTTGTTTAGATTAAATATCTCCTGCAGTCGTTATATATTTTTGAGTAACATTGTAATATTAAAACTAATAAAATTAATTATTATTTCTTGGCGTCTGGTACTTACTTGCTTTTGTGATTAGCGATTCCGTAATTCAAAAATATTGTTTAAATTAAAAGTGCTTCACAAATTACGTTAATCACAAAAAAAAAAATACAAAAACAGACTCTTCTGAAAAAAAAAAGCACTTTTGCCTTACGTGCTAATGCGTAGGAGGTATCGATCGATGTTTGACCATATATTGGTATTTTAAAAACTTTTTTACAAGTGTTTTTATATTACGATAAGTTAAAAATAGTGCATTTTTATTAGTTTCGCTAGTAAAATGGTGATTATTTTATGTCCGCGACATTTTTTTTCTAGTTTCACGGTTCTTGTAGGTTCTGTCATTGGTACACTTATTATAACATTTTCCAAAAATATGTAATGTGTTTAATGATTCAGGCTGAGCGTTTTTGATCAGTCCAGTCAGATTTATATACTATCTAGCTCGTACGTGAGACAGAAGTGATAGAACTATACGTAGTCTAGACGCCAAGTGGTAACAGTACCGACTTACGGAGTTGTAGGTCGTGACTTTGAATCCAGCCTGGCGCATGATTTTGTGTAGATAATTTATTTCATCACCGTGAAGGAAAACATCGATAGGAAACAAACATTTCAAAGACCACATCCACCTGCGTGTTGGTTTAAGACCAATTCCTTTTCTTAGCAAAGAAGCCTAAATCCCAACATTGGCAACATTCTTCTAAGGCTGATTATATTAGGTATATGTCACTAAGGCTTTTATTATGGTGGGAAAAAATCAGCGGAGCGGGAGATTTCTACTGACTAAAGGCTAATTTTCACATTTCGAGAGATACACGGCGAGAAGCAGTTATCGTTCGCAAGTTGCTCTCAATACATGCTCTTTGCAATTGACCAATGAATAATTACGTCATACATAAAATAACACCAATAATGAAATATTTTCTCGCGTTGAAACTACTTAATCACTTGAACTTTAGCTTAAGATGGTGACTAAGGTAGTAATAGGTATAAAGGTGAATCATTTTAGATTGTTACGTTTAATTTTATGGTCTGTTATTGATTAGTCAAGAGATTCAATAAACCAACAAGCGACAGACGACAATATTGTAATTTTTATACATATATATTTATTTATGTAATAGTTTATATTTGTTTTGTATACCTTTGCAATGCATTGCAACAGCCTTATAATGTTCCCACTGCTGGGACTTAGGCCTCCTCTCTTGGAGAGGTAATGCGTCGTAATATGCCTAGCTGGGTTCGAACCCGCGACCAACACTCGTAAGTCGGGGCAGTTACCACTCGGCCAACATTGCTCTCATTTTGTCAGTGTATATCTTTAGTAAAACCAAATATTTGCCTGTTCATACTAAGCTACCATAATAAAGATCATTTTTTATTTTGGCGATACTAAATTTTTGTATTTCTGACTTTTGTACCCAGGAATTATTAATTGAAGTAACATTTCACACGTATATAATAATATAAAAAGGAACATTGCCTAATTTTACATATACACCCTCTGCTCATTATAACACAGTGTCATAATAGAAGTTCGTGTTTAATAAAACTCCCCAAAAACACTGCAGTCTCGCCGAATACAGTATTAACTCATACTTCGCGGTCTTCCCCCTTAGATAACAAATGAATGCTTGCAGCCAAATAATCATCATCTCCTGCCCATGTCCCTTTTTATTTGGGGTCGACTCAACACATTTCTTCCATTCCGTCCTGTTAATCGTCTGCAGCACTGACTCCGTTTTCTTTTATATGACTCCTCACACAACTTATTCATCTTTTTTTTTGGCCTCCCTCTATATCCACATGTATGCCTATCTACTCATAAATCTTTTAATAACATTTATCATGTTTTCCTTTCCTTTTTTTCATCATTTTATTTTATTCCTTTCAGAGTGGGCCAACACTTCAACATGAAGCGTCTTATGATTTTGGGCGCTGTTTGGGCTCTAGCATCGGCTAGGCCTGAGTTATACAAAGAAAAAGAAGACTTCCAATTTTCAAGAAGCTCTTCTGACGATGGTACTAAGTCAGGGTTTTATGGCGCTCAAAGAGGTAACATGGGCGGAAACTACGAACGCGCTCACAACATGGATGCCTTAGCTCAACATCAGATGAGTGGCCTCGTCAAGCAAGTTGAAGGAGAACTAGGTGATGGCGCTAACATGAGAACTGGGAGTGTATATACTGCAGCCAATTCCAGAGGTACATATGGCTCGGGTCATTTTGACTTAAGCAATCTCGCGGGCCGTAATTTCCAAGAAAGCGTTTCAAGCAGTGACTCACAGTCGCAATCATCACATTCCGCACATTCAGCCTCTTCAGCGTATAACGCAGCATACGCCAATAGTGGATATCAGGGTTCACGGCACAATGGATATCAAGCAACCGGATACTCAGGTCATCATCTCCAATCTGATGATCTTCAGACACTCACAGATCAGTCGCAAAGAACCGGCCACTATGACTACGGTCGCCAAACAAGCCAGGCTTCAGGGTATAACGCGCAGTCTGGATACCAACAGCTCGCTGCTTATGATACCAGTAATACAAATTCTCAATCTGGCGGCTATGGCTCGAATGTTCAGACTAGATTAATAAGCGCAACACCAGTAAGAGTTATTGTGAGGCCAGGCACCCGAGTAGTTATACCAGTAGCTGCTCAAACGTATGATCAAAATGCTCTTAACACTGATGCTGAAGTTTTAAGTAACGATAACCAACGTACTGTGTACCGCGTACCTACTAACGCTAGACACTACGAATCGGCATATAACTACCGTAAAGAATGGGAAAAACATGACACTATTCCCGCTAACGTTGTCTTACCTACTACTACAGATAACCCTTTCCCCAGAAATAGTGAACTTTATGAAGATGGTGAAGTTTTGGCAGGAACTGCACAACATGACACACGCAGAGTGGACTCCCAGAGAGCACACTCAACTTATGGCGGGTATAATGCGGTAAAATCAACATCTGGTCAGTCTCGTTATAATTACGATACACAACGCAACGCAGCATCGCACACTAATGCCAACGCTTATTCTGTAGCGGGGTACGGAACTAACAACCATGAAACTTCATCAGACTCTAGTTTTAATGGTTACAACAGTCAACAATCCCAATATAATGCCGGCAGATATCATGGAGCTTCAGCAGGAGCTTTGTCTCAAGCAGCGCATAACGCAGCGACTGATTTAAACAGTCAGTTTGAAAATGTAAATGGACAACCTAAAAGTTATCAGTCAGCTTATTCTTACCACAAATCATGGGAACGTCAAGGAGACCCTTATGTTATCAAGCCAGCATCTGGTGCTTATTACGACGGTCAATCCTCTCAAAGATTGAGTACTGGTTTAACACAGAACCAAGGGTATTCATCGACTGGGTCACATTACCAGCACTCACACGCAAGCGGAGCGGACTGTGACGAGAACGGACACATACGCGTAGCTCGTTCTTATAACACTGATCAATTTCAAGACACGCAGCAACAAAGTCAAAATTTAGAAGATTTGGGTCAGCAGCAAAGTCAAAATCTTGAAGATTTTGGCCAGCAGCAAAGTCAAAATCTTGAAGATTTTGGTCAACAGCAAAGCCAAAACCTTGAAGACTTTGGTCAGCAGCAAAGTCAAAATCTTGAAGATTTTGGTCAGCAGCAAAGTCAAAATCTTGAAGATTTTGGTCAACAACAAAGTCAAAACCTAGAAGATTTTGGTCAGCAACCAAGTCAAAAAATAGAAAATTTTGGTCAAGAGCAACAAAGTCAAAACCTAGAAGATTTAGGTCAACAACAACAAAGTCAAAATCTAGAAGATTTTGGTCAGCAGCAACAAAGCCAGAACCTTGAAGATTTTGGGCAACAGCAACAAAGCCAGAACCTTGAAGATTTTGGGCAACAGCAACAAAGTCAAAATTTTGATTATTTCAGCCAGCAACAACAAAACCAAAATCTAGCAGATTTAGGTCAACAACAACAACAAAATCTGGAAGAGTTGGGCCAACAACTTGAAAATTTAGGGCAGCAAACACAAGTTCAATGGGAGCCACAACAAGAAGCTGGACAACAGACCCAAAACACATGGGATAACTTAGAAAATTTAAGTCAGCAAACGCATAATAAGTGGGACGACATGCAGCACACTTGGGATAAATTCGATGCTTTGGAACAAAAACCTCAAGAAAATCAAAGTAAGTGATAAAAATGAATGACAATCTTTTTCACTCAGCATCTGATAACTTTCTATACGTACTGGTGCAAAAATAATTTAACAATCAATCAATGCCTATTTCAATACGACTTTATTCATTTGTGACACTAATAAATTTACCATAACATGTGTTTAGTCACACTAACAAAATAATATTATAACGTAAAAAATAATATTCTGTTATTTAACCATATTTCATTGTATTTTACGTACACTTTATATACTGTCAGATTTTTAAGTTTCTCAGTTTTATTATTCGAGCAATATATTTACTTACTAAATTAGTGGCTGGCTTTACTTTGTAGACGAATAGATGTTAAACCTAAACCTGTTGCCATGGCAGCATTATATTATAGTGATATTTACAAATCCAAAATATGTTAAGGCATGAGTTGTGATTTTAATATGATGTAAGGATGCTAAGGAATATTTTATTAATGATATCCAGAATTTTATCAACGATTTATGAAGAGGAACTTATTTTTTAATTGTAGTTTCTTATAAAAATGATCTCTTCATTAGTTCAGTAACTTAACTATTGACTCACAAACTCAGTACCTACTATTCAAAATAGTATCTACTACAAGTTAGTAAAGTCATAAAATGCGGGATTCGCTAGGGTGTTTCGCAAAGAAAGAGATTGCTATTTTCAATAGTAGTATCAAAAGACAGTTGAACAAAACTATTCTGACCATATATTATTACTTAACTATATTTAGGTAAATAAAAATAAATGATCAAGAAATGATCAACAACAGCATTATAGATTTTTATGTAAGGTGGTGTTGGATTTAAGCGTAAGGTTGCGTCAAAAATAACAAGTAAAGACTAAACTAAACATTAAAATGCTATCAAACTCATTAATCAACTAAAACCAACTAAATATATTGTGTGGCAATGAAAATTAATAAAACATTCTTAATTTAGACGGCCTTCAACAACGCCCACAAGATATCGCAACTGAACTAAAAAATAATACTGAAGATCAACAAGCACAAGATAAATGGAGTTTTAATTTCGAGAGCCAGGATGAACAACAAACTGCTACTGCTCATGAGCAGGAAAACGCACAATCCAACATATTCAATCAACAAGAAACGCAGGCACAACACAATGACGATATTTTCAGTGATTTGCAACAATCACAAAAACATAACAATGGTCAATTGAGTGTATGGGATAAGTTTGATTTTGGATTGGATCAACAGCAACATAAAGACAACAATGAGCATGCAAATTCGAATGGTAATCCCGTTAATTGGAGTTTCGTACCACAGCAGATAGGCCAGCAGCCTCTTAACTCAGGAAGCAATCCCGAGTCTCAATCAGTTTATCATAATGTGAATGATGGCTCCACTACTGGGCAGATAACAAGTACTATACAATCTGACAAAACCGCAGTCACTAACGAACAAAGTAACACTGCAAGTTTTGATTTCCACGATGGACATTTCAACACACAGACCAATCAAAATCAGTTTTGGAATGAAGAAAATTCTTATCAAGAAACTCATCATCACCAAAGCAACCATTGGTTTTTCTCGAATGGCAGCAGACAAGAACAGACTACGAACACCGACAGCTCATCACATGCTTTTGATACAATTTCAACCAACACTGCGCCTCTTTCCAGCTTGTGGGATAAGTTGGGTGATTTCGAACAAACATTACCTTCCAGCAATGCCAATAAAGATGAAGAAAACACGTTTTCGCAAGTACATAGTAATACTCAGAACTCGTATGCTAACTCGATGAACACATACCATAATATCGAAAGTATTTCCCAGGAGCATCTTAATAGCCAAATGAAACCAATACAACCTACTACTGAAAAGGACACAAGTCAAAATAAATTAAATGAGACAGGAAAAGAAAGCTCTCTAGACGTAGGCCGCGGCGATATAGGTCCCGAAGATGCATCTGATTTTAAACCTGAGAAATATCCAACTGACATACCTGAAAGCTTAGAAACTATACAGAATCAGAACGAAAATAGTATTAACCATCCAAATTTAACAAACACGCAAAATAATAACCAAAATGTTCAACATCACGGTTATACACATGGGCAACATTATTTCCATCAGCATCACGATTTTCAAGAGCAAAACGATGCAGAAAATACAGAGCAACAAAATCTGCATGTTTTGTCGCTACACGAAACTATTGTGCAACCAAAGGAACAAATTTCCACAAATGAACATAACGTAGAGCAACATAATGTACAAGATAATTTGGAGCAACAAAACTTACAAGACTTTGGGCAGCAAGTGAATTTAGAGCAACAAAACTTACAAGATTTTGGACAGCAGGAAAATTTAGAGCAACAAAACTTACAAGATTTTGGACAGCAGGAAAATGTAGAGCAACAAAACTTACAAGATTTTGGACAGCAGGAAAATTTAGAGCAACAAAACTTACAAGATTTTGGACAGCAGGAAAATTTAGAGCAACAAAACTTACAAGATTTTGGACAACAGGAAAATTTAGAGCAACAAAACTTACAAGATTTTGGACAGCAGGAAAATTTAGAGCAACAAAACTTACAAGAATTTGGACAGCAGGAAAATTTAGAGCAACAAAACTTACAAGATTTTGGACAACAGGAAAATTTAGAGCAACAAAACTTACAAGATTTTGGACAACAGGAAAATTTAGAGCAACAAAACTTACAAGATTTTGGACAACAAACTTATTTAGAGCAACATAATTTACAATCATTTGGATCACAGGGTGACATGCAATATCAAAATAAAAACCTAGAACAATTAAGTCAAAATCCAGAACAACCGAAAGAAGAACGAACTGCACTTCCAAAAAATATTGAACAATCACAAACCTACCTTCCTCCTGTAGAAGAGATTGAACAGCCCATAGTTAAAAAACAAAGTAATGATTTACACTCAATTTCTTCACCAACTCAAACATCAATAGAGAGAGCAACTGAAGCACCTGGATTCTGGAAATCTATTGGAAATAAATTCTCAAGGGCAAAAAGCAAAATTGCTTCATGGTTTTAAAAAGCTGCTAATGTAATGAATTTAAATATTCGTGAATAATATATTTATTCAATTACCTAGTCATAATGATAAACTATAATGTTCATAAAATTACTTTTAAATTATTGTTAGTTTAAAAATATTTGTGGATGAGATGCGGAATAAATGTGTATGTTGTAAATGTTAGACAGCAATAGTATTTCATGATTATTATTAATTTAAAATATGTCAAACTTACCTCTGGTAGAGACTGGTAATATTTGACAAAAGCCTGCTGCTGAACCGAATCTGTAAACAATATACTTATATGAATAAGTATTGTGATTGTGTCAATAAATGTTTTGCAACAATGTCTGGATTTTTATTTTATTTCTTTACTTTCAAATTGACTTTCTTTGTAAAACGCTACAGATATGAATTAGTATACTAAACTGGACATTATTAATGACTAGCGACCCGCCTCAGCTTCGCACGAGTGCAATGTATATTGTACCTATAAACCTTCCTCTTGAATTACTCTATCAATAAAAAAAACTGCATCACAATCCGTTGTGTAGTTTTAAAGATCTAAGCATACATAGGGACAGAGCGACTTTATTTTATACTATGTAATAATAATATTGTGTGCCCTTAAATTTGTTTGGACATTAAATTCTAAAAGATATTTTTTGAGAATACCATCTCTGAAAAATATCTTATTGCAACCTTCTAATGACAACAAATAGAACAAAAACAATATACAGCATAGTAAAGTCTGACGAATTTTCATGGCTCTTTTTCTGAGCGATAGTAATACTAGTAATAGTATAATTTTTTCCAAGTTTAAAAAAGCCAAGCCACGGCAATACCGTCTGCTGACAGTCACTAGGTACCTACATGAATAGGTAACAGGGCACGTAACATAGAATGGAAGGTGGACGGCGAGACACCGCACTAACACTGAAGTTTGGTATCGTCCGAGAGCCTCCTTTTTTATGGTGGACAAAAATCATCCCATGACAAATCCATGCTCGCATCACTCATAGGCGGAGCGGGAAACAGTGTCAGACTCTTACTGACTAAACACCCCACCCTGATTCTTCTTTGCCTTACGCACCGGGACCAAGCCTTCCTTTCAGAAAGAGACCCTGGGCTCGAGTGGGTTTCAACCCTTTTGCAGACACTACGGTTTGCTGACAACTCCTTGAGACGCGCAAGAACTGAGCGCGCCGTCCACGACTTGGCTCGGTCCGGACTGTTACCAGACGACCGGCGACGGCGAGCTACCCATTGCTCGCCGTCCGCAATACAGTGGCCGAGCCTACAGTGGCCGGAAATCGGGATCGGAATCTCCAGCGTCGCCTGGGGCGTGTGCGCCGTTGCCTTATCCTGTGGTGTTTTAGGTTTTTCAGAATGGCCATGGCAACTCGTGTCCAGGTAAAAAGCTTAAGCGTCTCCCGCCAAAGGTAGCATCTTTCCGAGGCGGTCCATCATGGGTTACCATGGGATGGACTCACGGTTTCAACAAAAACTAATTGCTGCACCCCACCTGATGGTAAGCAGTGATACAACTTTTACTTTACACCGGATTCGTGTGGAAGAGACACCCGGGTGTCGCCACTTTGTGGACCACCCGGAAGACACGGTGGAGCACACGGTACCGTTTGGGAAGAGCATCACCGTGTACTCGTGGGGGCGCTCGGCGGCGGCGACCTCTCGCGCCGGGCCTTGGCAAGTAGGCCATGGTTTGGAGCAAGGAGAGGTTGCAGGCAGTCGCCTCCTTCTGTACGGCACGGTAGGCGCAGTCTTGCGGATAGCGCGACGTGCAATCGTCCGGTAACCGTCCGGATCAAGTCCAAGTCGTCGACGGCGCGCATGGCGCACGTGCGCTCCTCGAAGAGTTGTCAAGAAATCGTAGGGACCCTGCAGAAGGGCCGTAGCCTATTGGGGTGAATGGTTTGCATCTATAAGGAAGGCTCGGCCCTGGTATTAAAGACAACTTAGAAACGGGGCAGATTCTGACATCTCTTGCTCTACACAAGGGCGAGTTGTCATTAGATAATTTTTATTTACCGATAAAAATAGGGTTAGTAGGTACACACGCCACAGCCCTGCAAATTTTTGGGGGTAATACGCCGATTAGTGGATACAGCATTTGTACTGGTTATTAGACTTACACACTCATCTCACAGACATGTCTGTGAGATGAGTGTGTAAGTCTAATATATCTTTAACTAATGTAATTGGCAGATAGCCGTTTGTTAAAGTTAAATAAATAAATGTCAGTTTAAGGCAACTAGTGTCTATTTAGTATGTCTCTTTAAGTATTGTATTTACAAACTACGAGTGAGTGGAGGGACTTCAAACTGCCTAGTTTGAAGTCCCTCCACTCACTCTTCTCACTCTACTGATGAAGCCTGCCTAGGCTTCATCAGTAGAGAACCATTACAGTTGTTTGCAGAAATTGAAAAAAGGTTAGGCCACATAGCAGCTGATTCTTGTTTGCAATTTTGTTTAAGGGTGAATCTAAATATTGTTGATTCCCCTGGCGCACATTCTTATTTTTTAGCCTTCAGCCTGAATGTGTTAGTCATCATCATCATCAGCCTTTTAAATGTTCCTGCAGCTGGGACACAGGCCTCCTCTCTAGGAGAGGGAATGGGCCGTAATCCACCACGCGGGCCCCGTGCGGATTGGTGAATGTCACATGCCTTAGTGAATGTGTTAGTATAATTTAAAAAAAAATGTTATCAAAATCAAGCATCAGGGGAATCGACTGAATATTCTCTATCTCAAGATTCATTCTCAGCATTGTCGCCGTAATAGGCAATTAAAGCAAGAATCAAGCCTCACCCAATTAAAGCAAGAATTGCCATTGTCAAATTAAAATGTCATAGACTGAAGTAGAAGTCATTCACACGAGAGGGCTTTAATTGCATAACCAGATTTAAAAGCCTGCCATATTGACACATTTAAAATTCTTGATGATATTTTGTATTACATAGTAATTACTTTATTTGATAGTCCTTTAATTCCTGTCCAATTGCATAAAAACTCACGTGGATTTATCTCTAGTGAAAACCTATAATTTATTTTTTGCACTTGAATGCTGGTTTCGCCTAAATCCTTGGGGGACAATATTTTAATGGCAAAGATGTAAAATCTAAATATTAGTATGGCTGAAATGCCCAATATAGTGATACCCCATAGATACCTACTCTTGTTGAACTTGTTAGCTATATGCCTTCTCTTCTTCTTCCAAATAAATATAAAAATCATTAAGTAATTCTAAATATAACAAAAAAAAAAATGAAATACTAATTTAAAATTTTAAAAGTTATAATTCTCACAAAAAAAGCTTGTTCCAAAAAAGATATCAAAACTTCTTGAAATTGATGTCTTTATTTATTATCATTAGACAACAACTTTTAAAGTTATCTTTCAGTTTGCGGTATTCTCTTTTGAATTTTATTTTTCAACTGTACACACATATGCACCACAGCCAAAATTTTTTTAGTCAATTTAACTTCTTCAATTAATGTATCATGAAGCAAATTTTATTGATGATTTACCTATTTAAATAAATAATCAAATTGTCACAGGTAGGTAATTAAGTTAAATTATAACAACACAAGCCAAAATAATTCATGAGCCTTTTATGGTATTTAACATAACAAAAAGTTATTGAATTGTGAAAGTGTAGCCGTAGAAATGTCTAGTAACCAAGCCATTGTAAATCTTTTTTGATATTGTAAACAATTTGATTTCTATAATAATAGTCACTAGTCACTTCTTCAGTCCCTGCTACTTGCCAGTATCCTATATTTTAGAAGCCTTAGGATTATTATACTAAGGGTTTATTTAAGAATTTAAATCTACAATCTTTATAAAACGAAAAGATAGATTAAAACAGAAACAGAATGGGTTATTTGTATACTTAGTTACATTACTAACGCGATTCTTCATTTACAGCAATTCAACATAATTTGATTTGTGTCAGGTATAATTAGGTGGTTCCGTGTGTACTATATTGAGTTCATCAGAACACGAAATCATTAATCTTTTGCAATTATGATAGAGGATAGACAAAAATTGTGTCTTTGTTACTGATTAACAAGTTTCATTTCAAAGGAATTCCAGAAGATAAACTTACCTAAGCTCAATGCGTGAATAGGTTGCAAAGAAGACATCGCTTTTTATTATTTAAAGCCACAAAAATATCAGAATACATAAAAATACAATATTACAAACTTATTTGACAATTATCTTTGACAATACGTTAAATCTCGTTCCCGCCATTTCATTTCGCCTAATTCGCCTTCGATGTTGTCAAAAGTATAAATTTTGTTTTTCTTCGCGCACTTAGGTAAGCTAAAATCTTAGACTATAGCGCTTTATCATTGGTAATAAATATTTTTGAGTATTTATTGATCTGTCAGTACGATTCGTGAATTCCGACAGACCGTAACAACGAAACGCTAATGTATGTCAAGATTATTAACGATTTACTTCATCGAAGACGATATTGGAGATCACAACAAAAACCCATGCGATCACGAATATCGACAATATCGTAACGACTAATTGACATTGTATGACCCTTTGCGATCAACAATTAGATTTTGTCAGTCTGACGCTAGTCACTGTAGGCATCGCCTGCCTACGCTATTGCGCTACTTATTCCTTTTTTTATGAGTGTAGGTACTTGATGAATGAATTAAATTAAATGACCACATGGAGTAGTGTTAATTTAACACCAACTACCGCTAACTATTTTTATTGTTTACATTAAGCCGCGTTTCCACTAGGCAACTTATGGCGCGCGACACGTTACGCTCAACATGTACGACAACGCTGCACGACAGCGCGTGACGTAGCCAGTTAACGCGTAACATGACGCGCGGCTTCTTATTTGTTTCAAGACGACCGTTACATTTTCTTTATTGTGTAAGTATTTTCTAACCCACGAACGTAGTTTTATTCTTTTTGATGCATTTTTCGGTAATGAAAAGAATAAAAATCACGTTGGTGAAAAAAGAAAATACCTACAAAATAAAGAAAATGTAACGATGCTCTTGAGACAAACAGCAAGCTTCGCATCATGTAGCGCGCTAGCTGGCAACGCCGCGCGATGTTGTGCAGCGTTGCCGTACATGTTGAGCGTCACTTGTCGCGCGCCAAATGATGCCTAGTCTAGTGGAAACGCGGCTGTAAACAGACTACATTGTTCAACAAAAGTTCCGCGCTGAGTTTAAATATGTTGGGCAACTTGTTCTATTGTTGCCTTGTGGTAACGCGGCTTCAGAGTCATTGGCTGGCTTCAGTTGTAGTCTAACTTCGATAGATATCTTCCGCTATTTGGTACCATCATTAAATCAAAACACAAATGTTCAAAAGAGGTTCAAGTATTTTTTGAGTCGGTTAGAATACCAAAATCTTCTCTTAAATGAGACAAATATTTTTCCGAAAACAGCATCAAAATCTGTTTAACCAAACGCGACATTATCACGGATAACCATACATACATACAAATCAAACTGAGAATTTCCTTTTTTTTGAAGTCTGTTAAAGAAGTTCATTTTCCATTTTAAGCAGCACGAATTAATTGAACATACTTAGTCCTTCCTTTTCAGATAAGTAAATGAATATCGTTGTGACCAATCGTTTCAACTTATAGTTTACTAAGTAAACTACGACAAAAATGACGCACATATCCGTAACTATAAGTCTTATAGTTACGGATATGTGCGTCATTTTTGTCGTACAAACGGATCGTCCCGTATATGAAACCCTTAACGCAACTCGAAAAAAAAATTGCGTCCTAAATTCCCCATGCGGGGTACAAGTGTACAACATATTATAATCTGATTCAGTTGTGCACAATGCGTTCCAATCCAAATAAGAATAGAATTGTGATGTCATGTCATACTGTCCAACCGAAAAAATTTGTTACGGAGAGCCTAACTAGTTTTAAATCATGAGCAAAAAACTTCAATCAGAATCCAGTTCTACAATTTTGTTATTTTCTGCGTCACGGTGTGAAGTGTGCAATCAATGCAAATAAGAAAGACTTTTTAAATGATGATTTTCACAAAATATTTGGTAGAGTACTAGAGAGAAACTAATATAGAGTAAACAATAACGAAGAAGACTCGGTAATATTGTTTTGTGTTTCGATAAGTTTTTGTTTTACAAACCCGACTTTTCGATCAACTTTATGCTTAGAGCATATAGGTTAAATACTCTAAGACTTTATGTGACAAATCAAAGTTATTGACTTTCTTATACTTACTTGGAAGGTTTAATAGACACTTATGTTACAAATTACATACACCAATTTTTACATAGGAATTAACTTCTATCCATTGAAGAATGGTTACGACGACGACATTTATATTAAAAGCTTTGGTTCCAAATCAACTAAATTATTTAAAAACTTGCACTCCTTCCAACTTGTGATGTATGTCAACGTCAGATTCGAACGTAATGTAATGTCAGATTGGTCAGGTAAAGTCAGGTTGTCTTTGTATTTTTTAGAAACGAAGTGTTGGAGTAACTATTATCTTGTTATAATTTATTTTGTTAGCGTAATATGTTGATATTTAAGTGTGGCCTGATCATTCTAACATCAACGTATATCGTATCGTAAGTACTATTGTGTTACATTCAAGATATTGTTGTTGATTGGGTATTTGTGTTTTTTGTTTTGAACGATAATGTTTCGCTATAAAAAAAAAACAAATCTAAAGTCTATTTGTTCAATAAATTGTGCCACCTAGATTGTACGTTCATGCTACAAGTTTTGTTAGCTACATTTTGTATTGCTGTGGTTCTCTTTGGGTAATTTATAATACATTCTTTACTACTTTCACTTTCATTCGGAATGCGTTAGTTATTTATTTTTTATAGTAATAAATTGTTTTCTTTATGTTTCAGTCTGTGTTTCCAAGTTTCGCAAGACACAAATGCTTTGGATACTGGCCTTGCTTTTTTGTTCATAGCCAGCGGAGCAATTGGTGAGAGGGATTTATATCTATGTTATATAAAGTCAATGTTGAAATGTGTATGCAATAATATGAATGCACTATGAATGCTACAACAATTTTATATTTAGAGCTGTTACAATTAATTGACACTTTATTTAATTTGAAATTAATATATTATTTTAACTTTGTCATTGTAATATATATACACAAGTGTAAAAAATATGCTGACAGCTGTTATTGGTAAATTCACTCCGTAATGGTTACTTTTAGACACTTATTATTTAACCCCATAAATGAACTAACATCAGTTCATCAGTGAATAATGAAGCATGATATTTTATCTAACAATATATTTTTGTATTTGGATGTTTCTAAGAATTCATAATTATCAAGTTATTAAATCCACTTGCATGGTTAATAAATTGCTCTTGATATTTTACAATGAAGGAGTAGTTGTGCAATTTTTATTTAAAAATAGAAAATCAAAAGTTAACAAATAAAATAAAGCCTCTTTCATTACGTGAGATGTCAAGTGGCAAGTAATATATGAATACTACTATATTGATGGTTATTATGGCACTACAACACATTTTTGGTCGAGAATAAATTCATAATCAGATTAAGCACTTAACAGGTTTACTGGCCACTCCCAAGATCCTGTGTATAGCATAATAGTCAGGTCAATTTAGATTCCTGAGGATACAAAAATTTGTCCCAGCTTATAATTTGTAGAATTGTTAAAATTTTTGTAGCTTTACTTCTATTTATTACTTTAATTTGACCGGGCTTTAAATATTATTAAGGTTTCTGAGATTACCGATAACTTGTATAAGTAAGGTTTTCTTTGAGATCAGTTTGAAACCACAGAACTAGTTTTTGTATTAAGATCCTAATTGTGTTAGTAATACAGTTCTGTTTTCCAAATGGTTACCAATGTTGATACAAATGTGTCATTATTGTAATAACCCTTTTGAAGAAGTGGGAGTAAAGTCTAAAATAGAAAAACTATCTCAGCATAGAGCCAAAGTTAGATTTTATTTTCTAAAATTATGGTTATAGTCTCATAATGCCTCATTTTTCATTTTGTTATCATCATGGTTTTTTTATATCATTACTAACAATGATATTCAAATAAACAGATATGTTATGCACTCACAAAACAAATAAAAAATGTATTAATCGCAGAACACCCATACACACTTTTTATTCATTGTACGTTTCACTACTAGTAAAAACAATAGTATAGCGTAATCGTAAACATAAGAGAAAAAAATAAACTGCTATTGTTGTCAATTACGCGTGAATGTAAACAAACATTATTCTGCCCACAAATAAAAAACGGTCCTAATTATAATAACCTAAAAAGGTTCTAATCTTTTTAAGTTTTAGGACCTTTTTGAGTCTTCACTTTTCCACACTCATAACATATCTGTTTAATATAATATCATTGATTACTAATAATTTTGTGCTAACATTGTGTCTTTTTACAGCTGGCAAAATATTGTATGACAGATACCAGCAAATAAATATACTCGGCTCATTAACACCAAATCCAAATGTTACTTCATTCGCAAATAGGATAGCTTCCTTTTCAGCCTCATTCCTTTCTCTGGGCTTCCTGGTATATTTCTTCCTTTTCCTGTTTAAGGTAAGATCATCAAACAAACTATACTATAGAGTTTAATTAAATGGACTAAAGTGACAGTTAGGCTTTATCCAACTTTTATAGTAATAGTACTATTGACACTGGCAGAAAAGATGCAACCAGCTCAATCGCCATAGTTAATTTAGTCCAGCTAATTTAAAATCAGAATACACATATAAGTCAAATTTTAAGAACAATTTTCTTGTCTGAAGCTTAAAAAGAAAAAAGAACTTGAAAGTTATTCTCAGAAAATAATCTGTTCCAGCATACCTACTTACTTATTATAAAAGGTACTCATTGCTATGCATTATCATGTAAATTAAATATTTTTACTATGTCCATAATCATCTAACTAACTTAAACTAACATAAGATTAAATGGTTTCAATAAAAAATGTTAACATAAAATATTTATTATCTGTAACATTAATCTCAGTTATTGCATTGTAACTTGGGCATTTCATAATAAACATCTAAGTAATGTGAGCTCTAAATATTTGTGATTATGAAGTAAATCTTACATGTAAGTTAAGGTTACACATAACTTATGTAATTGTTTGCAGGTGGATAATCATTGCCTCACGGCATTGAATATTTTTATATGTGGATTTGGCACTTTATACATATGGATGCAGGTATGTAAATCACACTAATTTTATATTGGCGAAAGTTTGCATGTATGCAGCTAAACAGATATAACTGAAGTTTTTTATTTGCGACCATATCCTAGAATAGCATATACTAAACTTTCAAAAAATCAATCAAAATGGTTTTTATTTAACATAGGCGTACATGGGCACTTATAAAACGTCAGAAGCTAGCGCACTTTAAATCTCAGGACCCCACCTACGATCTCACCTGATAGATGGATGATCTACTCACTGTAGCCTTGTAGACACCTAAATTATAATTAGACAGGAATACCGCAGCGGGCAAAATTGTTCCAGTCGATGTTTATTTATTTAATTTTCATGTATAGTAGTGCACTACATCTCTTCTATCATCTGCATACCCGTACACACCGGGCATCTCCTGATGCCCGATTGGTAGAGAGTTGTAGAGAGAATGAGAAACTACGATATTGGTCGTTATTGGCTCCGATGAGCATCCGTCGACTACAATTTGAAAAGATCGTGCACTTAGGAAGTTAGAAGACTTGTTGAGGGGTCTGATTGGCTGGGTTTCTACCCGATTGGCTGGGTAGACTAGAAGCTTACTCAAAAGACTAGCGTCCCATTCCCTGTCGAAAGCCTTCAAGACATCTAAGGAAACGGCAATTGCTTGCCTATTCTTCTCGAGAGTCATCATCATCATCATCTCAGCGCTAGTCCCGGTTGCTTCCTTGGCTTTCACCTCGGTGCCCGGGGTCCGCTTTCCAACTCAAACGCCTCCACTTCGCTCAGTCTTTCGCGTCCTTTGCCGTAAGCCCATTGGCACGCATATCGTCCCTTACGACGTCGATCCAACGCCTCTTAGGCCTTCCTCGTTTTCCGGGTCCCGGCGGAGATGGCATGGCGAGGCATCTGTTACCCACGTAGTCTGCCGGTTTTCGTAATACGTGGCCATACCAGCGTAGACGACCCTCCTGCAGTTTATCCGCTATGTCACGGACCTGCCCCGCGACGGGCTGCCCCGGATGCGGGAGTTTTTAATGCGGTCTTTCCGCGACACTCCCGACATCCAGCGCAGCATATTCATTTCCGTGACACGCAGGCTCGGCTTGTGCTGCTCAAGTACAGGCCACGCTTCACTGCCATACAAAAGGACAGGCCTAATGATGGTCTTATAGACCTGTCCTTTAAGCCTAACCGGCATTTTGGGGTCACAGATAACCCCCGCCACCTCACGCCATTTCGCCCAGGCCGCCGAGATACGTGACTCGACGTCGCAATCGACGTCCCCGGACTCGTGGAGCACCGATCCCAAGTATCTGACCTGTTCCGTGCGCTCGACTGTGTCTTCGCCAATGCGAACAGGAGCAGCGTTTGTTGTGTTACAGGCCAAGTACTCGGTCTTCGCCGCATTAATTTTCAGACCGCCGTTTTCCAGCGATTCCTTCCACGGCGTCACACGTCGAACCAAGCGCCCACTGTCCGAGTCCGCCAGCGCGATGTCGTCTGCATACATGAGCAGCCATGGCGGCTGCTCGTGTAAGTCCCTGATGTTGAAGGACAGCACGTCCAGCACCACGCTGAACAGAAACGGACTAAGGACAGAACCCTGGTGAACTCCGACGGTGATGGGGAAGGGTTCCGTATCGCCAACAGCGGTCCGAACCACAGAACCGGAGTCTCGGTACATATCTCGGATGATGTCAACATAGGTCTCGGGCACTCCTTTGGATCTCAAGAGTATCGCTCCACAAATGAGTGGCATATACTAGTAGGTACCCAGTAGACCGATTGCAGCGAAACCCGTTCTCTCTGTCACTGAGGCATTAGTTACTTTCAAACAAGCAAAGCCACTGGCAGAAGCTAGTAAATTGATACAATATGTCTTCGAGTCAATCTATCTCGAAGTTATAATTTCATTCTTACTTGTTCTCTTTAATGAAATAATCAGGCAAATTTCGAATTTCTTAAAGAAGTTATATTTTGCAATCAAAGCATTGTTGGCAAATAAATTTTTTTTATAAAAAAAATTTTGTAATAGGTACACGAAATGCGTAATGGGCTCTAATAAGTTTGTATACTCGACGAAATAGTTGCCTCAGCCGTCGGTAGTAGGTGTTCGGTAGAGATGAAATAACCTTCCTAAAGAATTGTCAAGATTGTTGTAAACTAACGTCCCAACCAAGGTGATCTTGCTAGATTGAAACAACTTTGTATACTCGGCGTCATAGTTGCCACAGTCATCGGTAGATCTTCACATTGGCCACTGAGAGATGAAATTACCATCCTAAAGAATTTACTAGATGGTCGTAAACCAAAGCCTCAACCAAGGTGACCTTGCTAGTTTGAATCCGTGTAGACAAAAGTTATAAACCATGACCTTCAACGACCTTAGTTGGGAGGCACATGTTGGCGCGTGGTTTACATCCACATGGATAAGGCTACATAGCCGCAACACAAACCAAGGCCCTTGTTTCGTCTGGTCTACCTTTAAAAGGGGTGTTCCTTCGGATCACGAGATTTGTTTTCTTAGCCAGTGCATTTACTTGCGGCATTTTTTTTTGTTTATTATTGTGCTTTATATAGCTGTATTCTTTACCTGCTTAGTCGTCCTAAATGTTTAAATACAATGTCAACTTTTTATCAGAACAAGACAAGACAAAACAAAATTGGCCTTCACACGAAATAAATTTTTAGTTTGTCAATAACCGTGACAATAGTATTATTGTTATGTGGAAGATAATCATAAAGTTGTAGGTGTTTTAAAAATTACTAGCGACCCGCCCCAGCATCGCACGTGAGCATGTATTATACATATATATAAACCTTCCTCTTGAATCACTCTCTATTAAAAAAAAAAAACCTTATCAAAATCTTTTGCGTAGTTTAGTAGTAGATTTAAGCATACATAGGGATAGATCGACTTTGCTTATACCATGTAATGATTTATTTGTATGCTACTTGTGGGTTCTAAAAATGGTCTTTTTTTGCTGAAGTAGGTACCTAATTCTTTCTTTTCTTTACTAGGTGGTGTTCGCCTTTTTCTATTTTATAAAAGGCGATGAAAAAATGTCGTAAACTAAAGTAATTTATTTAAATTATATATTGTGTGATAAATATCTATGCTATATCTTGTGTACTATTGTGTGCTTTCTGATAAGAACCTAAATGCTTTTTTTTTTCAGTGCATCCTAACAACATATACCTCGACCCTGTTTTATGACAAAAATTTAACAATATTTCGGCAATGCCTTGCCAACTTGAGCTTCCTGATTTTGATTTTGATGGCAATATTTGGAACAGTAACATCATTTTTGCCATTAAGTAAGTAATATATGTTTTCTTAAATTTTAAAGACATTCTCTTATTTGTTATTAATATATAGGTACCTACTAGATCAGTGGTGGGCAAAATTTTTAAATTGGGCAGTAAATTAAAAATAATTAGAAGCGGACCAGAATTCAAGAAAAAATGCATTTCGTATTGATAATTTGCACACACTTGCACAAATGTTAAAAATAACAATTTAACTTTTATTCAAAAGACCTACTGTACCTAGGCGTGTGCGCGTGCGCAACACAGTTATTATGAAGTACCTTCTATACGCGGCTAGTCTAACTGGCTCTATTACTCTACTAAGTAGAATCGATTTTATACTGCTAGAACGTCGAAATATAGTTATCGCGGGCCTCATACTATTTATGTCGAAAAACCGTCGGCGGGTTGAATGAAATGCTTTCGGCCATAGCTAGCCCGCGGGCCGTATATTGCCCATCACTGAACTAGAGTTTGCGCACCCTCACACCTGATGGGAAGTGATAGAAGGAAGATGTGGTCGACGATTAGCTTTATAGAAGTAACTTTTATACGCTTGACTTAAAGACCTGTCAGGAAAAATCACAGGTTCTGACAAAATTACATTCCTACTATATCTACAATCCAAAGCAGGTATTTCTAAAACTTTTGGTGCTTGTGGGTAGAATGTCTACCGTGTAACATTAACGCTTAGCCGTACGCCTTGTTGTCCGTTGATTGTATGGACTTGTGGGATGAAATCCTGTGACACCATGCTTTGCACTCCCAAGATCGTTAAATAAGAGGAGCGTCTGCATTGATCCATAACCCATTAATGAGCCATTGTGTTTGAAGTCTGGTGACCTCATACATAACGCCACATTTACGGATAGGTACATACAGAAATTGACTATTAATCGGAACCTCGCATACCTAGAAACGACTGAAAAAAATATCATAATAGATAGGTACTTAATTGAATTATTTTGCTTTTGTTTTAGATGGTTCCAGCACACTTTACTTTTGTTTCATCGTGACTTCCCTATGTAGTAACATATTAGCAGCAATATTTTGTGTGTTTATACTAACATTTGAAAAAGAGTATGAATATTTTTCTGAGGTGAGTTTATTTAAGCTAATCACAAAGTGTGAATCTTTCTTGCAAGTTTGTAATGTTTATTTATCTAATTTCAGGGTTTACGATCAGAGCTTCTACTCGACGATGGCAGTTCCATAGACAATGCATCATTGTCGGACACGGATAGTATATTTGGGGCCCAAGAATCAACTTCAAGTACAATCGTCATAAAGGGTAACATCAGCTGCGCCAAGGTGTCCTGACCCGAGGCCGTGCCCGACGCGGGCACGGTACTACAGCAATCGACTGCCGTCACTCCCATATCGCTTTCATACGGCAGCTTCGGTAACACTAAGATAAACGTCGATACTATTAAGCAAAATAATATTAACGAACATCGAGAAGACATACCCTCTCTGGAAGACAATGACAGTGGTATGTCATCCGAGGAAACTGACGACTCTCTCAAACTTAATATAAGTCCTAACAATAATGATATTGTAAGTAATAACGTAAGTTCAATTGTAGACGATAAACAAGAAGTAATAACGAAGTGCCTAACTATAGAACCTCATTGTGCTGAGCACAGGAATGAGATTCCGAGTTGTTCGACCGCTGTTAATCATGTAAGTGTTTTTATTGAAGACACGGAGTCCGGGTCTCACCCGACGGAGCCTAAAGATCTGAAGGTGGATAATAAAGTTTCCGAGTATATTGTGATAGATCTGACATGTGATGTCGACAATGTTCGTGCATTGTCTAAAGGTAAAAATAAAAAGAAGGTTGTCGGTACAAAAAAACGTAACATTGATTGTGATTATTCAAGTATACCTAGTGTAGGATCGAGCCAAAGTTTAGTTCCTGTTGCGAACAACGAAATTGCTAATACCGAGAACCAAAAGTTGCTCAGCTTGTCCCTGTCAATACTTCTCGCTGCCCTGCTGCAAGCGATGCGCTGTTTCGCCCAGTTCTTAGAAGATATTGTGGTTCCTCAACGGTAATAAATAATTATATTGTGTTCCTTTGTATTTTTGGTGCAGTATTCACTAATATTATTATCTACTTATGTTAATATAACGAATTATCAATGACATTATATTTAATTACATTGTACATGTGTGGTTTTATTTCATATCTGTTACTTCCTATCATTATTTTTGATGCAGTTTAGTTTAGACCTAGAGGCAAAAATTAAACAATATAAAATTGTAATAATAATTTAATAAATTATTTGAACAATACACAAACGCTACTATTCACACACATCAAATAAATTAATGAGGTTATAGGTCATACACTAATGGATTATTTCTATTTATTGTCTGAATATTATTTCACTAGTATTTCAGAGTGATTGCTCGTTGATCACTGTAATCAGTCTATTGTTTGTGTTATGGCACTTTTTCTTCCACTTGATAGAGTTTTTGGTGTGAATCTCGGGTGAGTCAGGACGTTCAGGGATGGTGGATGGTTGTGGCGAAGAGTTGGCCACCACGATGGACCAGCGTCGCCCACGTCGTTCGTTGAGCGTGGGCAGCTCGGCTATCAAATTGTTTTCGTATTCGCTTAACATTAAATAGTTTTCGACCTGGGAACAATATTTTGAAATTAGTATAGTCCAAGGATATAGAAGTCACTATTTGGTTGGATTAGACTTAAATAATCATTTGTGCGTCATGTCTATTTTTGGGCTAACTATGATATTATGATTTGTCCATCTTTAGCTAGCTAATAAGGTTCAGATTTTTCACAGTGACTGAACTAGGGCATCCGCTAGTTAGATTATTCTTAAATCAACTTCTTAGATCATCATCTAAAAAGTTGATTTTAGAGTGGTCTGACTTCAGAGATCGGTAGAGAAGTATAAAAAGATTAGCGTAGAATTTTCACAAGGGAATTTGGACAAAAGCTGTAACTAGCTAAATAGTACCCAATTTAGGCTGGGTTCAACATAACGCGATACAAATCAAAACTTTTAAAAAATTACCTTATTACAACTAGTGATACAATCACCCCCGCAGTCTAAATCATCGAGTAGGTGCTCTGGTATGTCCAGATCGAGGTCGAGGTCTAGGCCGCCTTCCTCGCTGATGCAGGTCAGCTCGGGGGGCACGTTGGGGGGCGGAGAGCCCAGCGTGCCGGGGCGAATGCTGTCCAGCAGGAGGTCGCGGCCCGTTCGACCTGGTGCTACAAATTCTGCTCCTAGAACTGATATAGAGGTTTTGTTAAAACTTGGGAGTTATAAAAAATAAGTAGAATTATATCAGACTACATCTAAGCTGCCACATAGAAATTAGTGTATAAATTTTGCACTGCGGTCTCAAAATTCTCCGTGCGATAAGAACATATAAAATACAAGACCGGAAACTACTGTCTGACAGTGGCCCGTACCAGACATACAATCCGTCTGGTGGGAGAACCATCTCTTTTCAACCCTATTTCGTTACCACTAAAATATAATCATAAGCAACCTTTACTAGTGTGAGACTGTGATACGGCACAAGGATTTACATGTGGACTTTGACCCCGTGTGGATAGGAGGACGCCTAATTTTTGGACCTAAGCAATGCCGGCTTACTCTCCTTGTTTTCTTTTACCGTTATGAAAGCAGTGCAGTAAAGTGCGTTCCTAGTTTCAACTTACGACTGACTCGGAGGGCCACCATCCCATAGCATTGGGAATGTGACTTAAAGGTGTCTACTTACAATACACCCAGAAACTAGACACTATTGCATCGCTGTAAAGTTCGCAATGCAATTATTATGCATATTAGACACAGTAAGATTCTTTTTCTATAACTGCACTTTACTGGAAACGTGTTCGGTCGGCTCCAGCTAGGTACCTATACAATTTTTTTTTGTGTGCGTGTGTGTATGTGATCATTAGCTCTCTTTTTCTTTCCATACAGTACAGAATCTCTAATAAGCTGCAATGACAAACCTTGGGCACTTTCAAAATCTGTCTATTATGTTACGTTATAAACGAAGTTACCTAAGGCGGTGGCTGCGCCTGCGGCGGTGCGCGGCTCTCGGTCGCGACTTCGGCTGCGACGCGATGGCTCGCATGTCGACTCGCAGTTGGCAGTTCCACCGTTTTCTCTGCAACACAAGTCAAAACTTGGATGTAATGAAGGCACCTACCTTCTTTTTGTTTCCACCTACCTTCCTTTGAAAGCCGAACTTTGTAGATAAGATTGGCTAGATTCAAAAATCTATTTGGCGAAATATAATTGTGCTAATCACACCTGTCTCACTTTTTTGTCACTAAAATCACTAAACAACTCCTTCAGCTCTGGTGGCTTTTGCATGTGGTCTGGGTGGAGTTAGGTAGACGGAGTGTCCAGACTTTGAAAAAAAATCCAGATTCCTCGTAATACGCGTATAGGAGCGTATTATTTGTCACTTACCTTTCGAATGACGATGTTTTGATCACCACAGTCACACATCATCATCATTACATAGTATAAAACAAAGTGGCTTCATCCCTATGTATGCTTAGATCTTTAAAAGTACGCCACGGATTTTTTAATAGATAGAGTGATTCAAGAGGAAGGTTTATGTGTATAATACATGCATAGGTACTATATTAGAGAATTTGGGACGCTACCCTTAGCGTCTTTTGTCATCTTGCCTATCAACCGTCTCGTAACACGGACTCGTCTGATCTTTCAAGCTGACAACAGCGGTCTAATATTAATTGTGACTACCATTATTTTTGTTAAACACCGCCAGTTGGATTTTTACTTTTAGCTCTCATCATCACCTCATAGCAAGACACATTAGAAGGGGTGGGCAGAATATCTTCCAACTACGTCTTCAAAAAAAGTTAAATGCTACTTACTTGGTGTGTTTGTGCGCTACACTGCGCCTATGAAGATCAATACAGAAGAGAGACAGGGAGCCGATGAGAGAGCACGTTGAGCTGAAGTAGTAGCCCGCTTTGCCGCCGCAACCCACGTTTATGTACCCTGGAAAAGAGATATTCTTCATCCTTGTGCCTATATTCAAAACCTTAGACTGACACACACGTGGACCACCGGGCGTGCGTAGTTCGGCGATTTCCAGTGATAGCTTGTCGATTTGCTATGATAGCTAGCATTCCTTTCGGACTGGTGTGGTGGTACGGTGGTATGTGGTTCTGAGGTAAGGTAACTGTGATAGGTACTGTGTGACTATAATGTCTATGTCTTATCTACCTATGTCGCGGTGTAGACTCTATCTCACCTGAAAGCGGCACCCCTATGGCGATGGGCACGGCCTGTGAGCACTGCACGAAGCCCCATGTCCGAGCGAAGTTCCGTGAGCGCACTCGCTCGTACGTGTACATCTTCAGCGAGTAGTGGTAGCCCCCACAGAATATACCTGGAAGAAAAAAATGTTACCCATTAATTATCGAAAAGCAAGGATAAAACTGTATTATGTTTTGTCTTAGAAATAAAAAAAAAATATATACCTAATTAATAATGTATTTCTTTATGTTAACTTAGAAGGTTGCATTTTTTCGCATCTTCCAAGGGACCGCAGACTTGACCTATTATATGGTGTTAATTTCAACTCGATACTCGTACCTTCCTGTACGCATTCTCGAGATAAAGGGAAGGAAGGAATCTAAACCCTTTTTTTGGTCATTGTACAATTTCAAGTTGTGCCAGAACTAAAGATTTCCTTATCTTTATTATGTGCAGTACATTTAAAAAAAATCTTGGTACATGCCGAAGTTTTCAGGACGAGCATCTTCAGCGACTATAAACTTTTTTGCACAAACGCTTTTTAATTTCATCATCTTCCTGCCCTTGTCCCGTTTTATTTGGAGTCGGCGCTATATGTCTTTTTCTTCCACTCTGTCCTGTCACCCGTCTCGCTATCACTAACTCCTCTTTCTTTCATATCCCTTCTCACACAATCCATCCATATTTTCTTTGGTCTCCCTCTCCCTCTCCATCCATCCACATGTATACTCATGGCTTTTTTTGTAACATGCGTTTCATCCCGCCTTTTTACATGGCCATACCACGACAGACGGTTCCCTTTCAACTTTTCAGTCACTGGCGCCACTTTCAAACTTCCTCTAATATACTCATTTCTCACTTTATCCATTCTCGTCACGCCACACATCCATCTCAACATTCTCATCTCTGCTACATGCAATCTCTTTTCATCCGTCTTTTTCATAGCCCAACATTCTGACCCATAAAGTAGGACAGGCCTTATCACGGACTTGTAGATTTTACCCTTCAACTTGAGGGGCATCCGTGGGTCGCAAGTTGTTCCAGTGACCTGTCGCCATTTCATCCATCCTGAGTTGATCCAATGTGCCACGTCTCGGTCTACCTCACCATTCCCTTGGATAAGCGACCCAAGGTACCTAAAGTCGGAACAGATTGGTATGGGCGTTCCAGCGAGAGTTATGGGCACAGGACTAGAGAGACCGCCAAAATCACAGAACAGGTAGGTACTCGGTTTTAGTTCTGCTCAATTTTAGGCCAACACTCTCCAGTCTTTGCCACTACACCTCCAATCAGCTCTGGACCTCTGGGGCACTCTCACCAACCAGCACAATATCATCGGCAAACAGGGCGCCTCTTCCTGAATGTCCGACGTCAGAGCGTCCATTATTATCAGGAAGAGGTAAGGGCTAAGAGCCGACCCTTGGTGTAAACCGACAGCCACATTGAAGTTGTTAGTGGTGCCTGCTGCAGACCGGACTTGTGTACTGCAGCGACTATACATCGCTCGGATCAACTGCACATATTTCCCAGGCACACCTTTCTCCTTAAGGGCCCACCACAGAACCTCACGAGGTACCCGGTCGTATGCCTTTTCGAGGTCGCACCTCTGTATTTTTCGCACAACTGGCGTATAGCAAATATAACATCCGTTGTACCACGACCAGGCATAAAACCGAATTGGTTCTGTGAAATTTCACTCTCTTCTCTCAGCCGCCGTTCAATAATTCTCTCCCATACTTTCATGGTATGCGACATTAGCTTTATTCCTCTATAATTGTTGCACTCAAGCACATCACCTTTGTTTTTAAAGATAGGCACCAAGGAACTGTTGCACCATTCATCAGGTATGGCTTCTTCCTGCAACAGCTTATTGAAGAATAAAGCTAACCACACCCATCCATCCACTCTCAATAACTTCCACACCTCAACTGGTATTCCATCCGGGCCAATGGCTTTACCATTTTTCATTCCATTCACTGCTTCCTTGACTTCCTCCATACTAACCATTCTCACTAACCCCACATTCACTGGTTTATTCTCTAAAACCCCACTCCAATTATTTTCTTCATTATAAGTCTTTCAAAATATTCCTTCCACCTTTCTTTGATTTTTTCATCATCAGATAGAACCATTCCCCTTTCATCTCTTACACATCTTACCTGGCAAACATCCCTCGCCTTTCTTTCTCTCATTCTAGAGAGCCGGTACAGCTCTTTCTGGCCTGCAGGACTGTCTAATGTATCATACAGTTTGTCCTGGGCTTTTGCTTTTGCTATTGCCACGGCTCTCTTGGCTTTTTTCTTTAAAGCATCATACTCACTCTTTCTTTCAGCTTTCAAACTAACATTATCTGTTTGTACATACTGCCATTCCTTGAATTTTTTCTTCTTTTCTTTCAATACATTCTGAACTACTGTCGACCACCACCATGTATCTCTGTCTATCGTGCCCTTTCCTCTCGTCTCTCCCAAAATATCTTTCGCTGCTTGCATTATACACCCAGCCATCTCATTCCAGCTTTCATTTATACTTTGATCATTCATGTCTCCCATCTCTATCATTCTGTCCACCACTCGCTCTCTGAACTTCTTCGCGCAGTCATTCCTCTCTAACCTGTGCCATTTTATTCTAGGGGGCGGGCGCTCTTTGTTTTTCCTACAATGAATTTGAACCACTGATGTCATAACCAGGAGTCTGTGTTGCGACACTAGGTCTTCTCCTGGCAGCACTTTGCAATCCATTACATACTTTAAGTTGTTGCGCCGAACTAGAAAGTAATCTATTTGTGTCTTATGATTACCACTTTTATACGTGGCCAGGTGTTCATCTTTTTTCTGAAACCACGTATTGGCTACTGCTAGGTCAAATGCAGTAGCGGATTGCAACAGTGACTCTCCTTCATTGTTTGGATTTCCGAAACCCCATCCGCCATGTACTCTTTCGTACATACCTCTCATTCTTCGCACATGTCCATTAAAATCACCTCCCACTATCAACTCCTCATGTACGGGGATGTTCATTAAAGCCGTATCAAAATCCTCCCAAAACTTCTCTTTCACCGTTTCATTACATCCTACTTGTGGAGCATACACACTAACTACATTCAACATAACATTCTCTAACATAACTTTCACAACTATAAATCACCACCAAATCACCACTATCACCACTAATCATCACTATCATTCATCCTATGTACTTCCATCACGCTTTCTTTCAATTTGCTATCTAACACTACTCCTACACCATTTCTTTTGCCATCACTTCCACAGTAGTAGAACTTGTATCCTTCATCAATTTCTCTCGCTTTTGTTCCTCTCCATTTAGTCTCTTGTAAGCACGCTACGTTTATTCGTCTTCTTTTTAATACGTCCGCTAACTCTCTGGCCCTTCCAGTCATAGTCCCGACATTCCAACTTGCATACCTCAATCTCATTTCCCGGGCTAACTTCTTACGTTGCCCCCGCCCGGGATGGTGCAACAACCCTGGTCCATTTCCCACAGGAGCCGGGTGCTGCCCCTGCGCGTCGCCTGCGGGGTACGCCCTAACACTATCACGCATTCCATACATACTTGTCATATTGCTAGGTGGTTTGGCTACTATTTTACAGCCGGCCGCCTGCCTGACGCTAACCCTCCTTGGGAATGCTATTGTTGGTAGTTTAACCGACCACACGCGGTGACCTAAAGTGCTTATCAGTACGCACGGCCTTAAAAATGTCCCTTAGTCGCCTCTTACGACACCCACGGGAAGAAATGGGATGGTGGTATTCTTTACGTCCGGCACCATACGGAACACTTTTTAATTTCAATAACTAAAAAGTGTTTTGTGTGAGAAGTAATAGATATGAAAGAAAAGAGAGTCAGTGATAGCATGACTCCTGACAGGATAGAGTGGGAGAAAAATAAGGTGTTCCGCCTCTCCCACTTCCGACTCACCTCTAGTAATATTCTGGGAGGAGGGCTGGGAGCTGATGATGACTTACCATAAACCCAAGCGAACAAGACGTATCCCCGATAGGACCCTTCCACTGCCGTCAACGCCATGGTCGCCAAACCACACACGAACACGGCCGCCTGAGTCAGGTATTGGCGGGCTATCCTGCATTCAGCCGAGTTCTGGCGGACCAGGAGGCCGAAGGCTGCGCATCCTACCGCCCAGGCCAGACCGAGATACGCCTGCAGGAGCTCCACTGTGTCGCCCAGACCTGCAAGTGATTGGATGTTGTTATTATTCTTGAAATAGGGTGTTTTAAACATCTTTTTTGTTCTAATCGGTCTTGACAAAGTGGTTGTGGTCATCACTTCAGGTGTTTACTCTGATGGCCGCTTTCCTCGTGTATTCATGCTGTGACGTGAGTCATTTACTCCCACTTTTATTTGGTCTGTCTACCTTAGAGGCGATCTTCTTCGTGGCGTGGTGGTTTTAAACACAGCTATTTAGACAATAAATAGCTCTATGTTTAAAACCACCACGCTGACCAATTCTATGTAAACAACGTAGGTAGTTTATTTTCAAAACTTTAAAATATGAATGTGAAACATACTGCATGCATACTGTCGTAGATATATCACTAAACCCAGTTCAGATTGCAGATTTAAGATTATCTGATGGCATTTAGATCTTGGGCGCTGTTTTCATATCATCGATATCCTACCCCGCTTCCAAGAAACACTAGTAGGTACCTCATAGTCGCCCTTTTCTGATGGTTCTTAACATTTAACATAGCCATCGATATATATGCAGGTACATAGGCACATATAAGTCGATGAACATAGCTTACTTTGCTGCGATGTGTAAGACAATATAATTATTCTACACAATGAATAATCAGAAGGATCAACATACCTTCTTCTTCAGCGTGGTAAGCCAAATAGAATATTGGCGTATTGATACCAAACGCCGATATCCCGGTCGACATGAGCAGTATCCTCACTGTCTTTGACTTCAACGTGGAGAAATCGAAGAACGGCTGTCGGTCATCGCTTTTGTTTCTGTCCTTCATCTTCCGTTTGATCTTGTTCTGGTTCTTAAGGTGCAATATTGCTCTTCTCTGTGGGTGGTACAGGGACGCTGATCGATAGAAGGTGCCCAGGATGAAGGTAGCAAATACTACTCCCGTCACAGCCTGCAGTCCTAAGCGCCAGCCGATTGCTCTGGAAGTATATGATAGATGCAAAGTTTATGCCTCAGTCCAAGCAGTGGGAAGATTATTAGGCTGATGCAATGCAATGCAATAGTACCTATGTAGATATTCCTATTTAATTCTAGTATTTTCTTTTTTGTTTCCAGTCTCCTAAATATAATACTTAGCGTATTGGGTTTAATAGAGAACTAGATCAGCTGTGAGATTGTTTGAAAGAGTTACCGATGTCTTCGTAAAGGGAAAGCAGGTGGGTTTTAGTAAGAAAATACACTCTCCCTCTTACTGAACCCAGGGGGGGTTCAGTAAGAGGGAGTAAACATGTAATGGTCTTACAGTAAACATGTAATGGTCAAATCATTTGAGAAATGTAGTCTTGTAATGATCCTAATACTGGAAGTAACGGCAAGGAAAGGGCTGTGAGTTGGCATCATGGCTTGCCAAGTTTGATATCCTGATACCTAACAACTGACTAAAGCCAGTAAACAGATGGCCTCTATGGTTTTGTGTTGTTTTGAACCCATTTTTTATTAACTTTATTTTAATCTAGCTTCTGCCCGCGACTTCGTCCGCGGAAAATTTCTTGTAGTGATAGCTCGGTTAACATCCATGTTATATAAATAATTTATAGCCTATGTCACTCAGGAGTAAAGCAGCTTTCTATTGTTGCTAAAATTTTTCCAATCGAACCATTAGTTCCAGAGATTACCTCCTACAAACAAAAAAATAAAAAAACAAAAAAACTTTACCTCTTTATTATATTAGTGTAGATTAGTGTAGATAAATTGGATTCATCGAACTATCAATAAACTAATCAAAGAAATGACAATATTTGCCTATCTAATGGCAGCTTTGCGGAAGGTGAGTGCCATAGTACACCAGCCGTCGCCGACGACAAATATCTCAACGAGTTCTCCCCGCTTGAAGTATTGCACCATCATCAGTTCTTTAATTGAGGCCCTTTACCTTTTCAATAACGCTTCAATATTTACCTTATGGCACCTTTGATGAACGTGGACATGACCGCGATGCCGAGCCCGCTGCCGCTGACGATGAATATTTCCACGAACTCCCGTCTCCGTTTGAAGTATTGCGCCACCATCAGAGTTGAGCAGTCCCGCGTCAGGCCCACGCCCACACCTACCACCGTCCCTGTAGAAAGCGGTAAGTTATTAATGTTTCAATCAAAATTAATTAGCATTTATGACCTTGTCGTAATTAGGTAGGTATACATAAATGGAGATAATGACTATTCAGTCCAATCAAAATCTTACAAAGTACCTCGGTTAAAGATTAAACATTGCCAAACATATGGCAATGTCTCAAGTCTTTGGGGCATAAGGGAATGTGACCAGAAGACTGAAAAGTCGACGTATCATAGTGATACAGTCGACTTTTTTGACGCCATATTACAGCTAGAAGTTATTGCCTTTACCTAGTATTTAATTATATAATTTGAATTAGTTACCCAAGTATTTTTATTTTTCTGGTTTTGCTATTTTATTATAATTTTTAACTCTATCGACTATAAGACAATTGTTTTTAAATTTTACCAATATTTTTTATTTACTTATTCAAAGTTCACTAGTACTACAAGGAGAGAGAGATCTACTGTACCTATAGTAGAAGTAGCAATTACAAAAGTCGTATCATAAAACACTAAATGTCTACCTATGTATACATATAGAATATACTATGTTAACCCTAATGAAGGGATTCTGCTATCGTCACCTCTTTGGTAATACAGATAATGCTCGTAGCAATTTTTACGGTTCGCGTAGCACGGAGGATTTTTTCTTTGCTACGCGACTACGAGAGTCTACGAAATAGGTCGCACGATGTTTTTCTTGTTAGAATTAAAATTTATTGCACATAAATTGTCATATACTGCACTGTGGAAGTTGATACCTCGTCCAGGATATCACCGCTTGTTAGGATTCACAAGGGGAGCAGTAATATGACGTTTGATAAATTGCATTTTTATTCTCATAGCTAGCTATCTCGGCAGTTGTTGTCCTGCACCATTCGTGCGTTTTTTTTTAGTTTATCTATTCTGTCCCACTCCTGGGCAAAGGCCTCCCTCCACTCCTTCCATCCATCACGGGCCTGTGCTTCCTCTTGTCAGTTCGGAAGAAATCTGTCTAGCTCATCGTGCTATCTCCTTCGTGCATTATGTGAGAAAATAATTATTAAAAACCCGATCAAAGCGCCACCTGTCGGGTCCAAATGTACTTTCAAAATAACCAGGGACTGACTCAAATTATGTTCTAAGCGGTCAAACTCTGTAGGAGGAATTTACAGGGCTTGATTGATTTGAACATAATTTGTCTTAGTTGGCCTGGCAAACTTCGTACCGCCTAATAGTCAATTAATGTTGTGATATCTTTAAGCTAAACTATCAAATGATAACACTATCAACTGGCATTACCAGAACCAGCTTAATTAAACAATTTAATCATATGCAACCATTTACGGATATATATCTCACTCAACGATAGATTTATGTTTAATTACAGTATCCCGATTGATTACATTTGAATGCAAATTAATTACTTAGAACGAGTAACTACCCATTTAACTATTATATCTGTGTTCAGGCAAATTGATACCTACCTTTTGCCGTTATAAATTACTAGATAAGTACTAAAGACAGTAAATAAAGCGGTTAGGGCGCTTACAGACCAACGACATTCGATCGACGACGAGCGCTGCGGCGTAGTCGCCTTGATGACGACCGTGGACGACGACGTCATCGCCGCACCGTCGACGTCGCCCAGTTGTGTCGTTACAGTAAGCCCGTGCAGTCGGCAACAGATAGTCTAGAATACGCACGTAAATTACGAGTAAAATGAGTGACGACGAAATTAGTGTCGATTTATTAATTTCTTCAATTAAAAAACACGTATGTATTTGGTCTCCGCGACTATTTCACAACTACTACGTGACTACTACACACGCCATAACTAGGCGACTACGTCGCCGCCGTCAGGCGACGACGTCGACGGTGCGGCGAAGACGTCATCGTCCACGGTCTGTAAACGCCCTTAGATTTACATATTAATTAAATCCTATGTAAACTACATTATGCATTATATCAACCCGTACTAATCACCCGCGATGGACTATGGCCCTTCCTTTCTTCAAGAGAGGGGGTCTGAGTCCCAACAGTGGGAATATTAGAAGGATAACAGATAGGTAGATAGATATATGACGATGATGAATCTGTTATTTATGCTATGCAATCAACATCATCGAGAGCAGTGGTGGCTAAGAGGTAAGGGCCCTAACTTAAGAGTTGTAGGTCGCGGGTTCAAACCTAGCCAGGTGCATTACTTTGTGTAATTTATTTTATCACCACTGCTCTCAAAACGGTGAAAGAAACCGGCATATCCTAGAACCACAAATTCGAAGATATGTGACATCAATTCCCTCTTCTATACAGGTGGCTTGAGTCCCAGCAGTGGAAACATTAAAAGGCTGATGATAAATCAACATCATCTTTTCAACCGAAAGATGTACTCTGTTGGACAAAGGCCTTCCGTACTATGAACAGTCCTGTGCGTTTCGCATACATTGGAGTCCCGTAACCATCACCAGGTCATTGACCCACCTTGGGAAGGCCTTCGCTGCTGCGTCTTCCAGTACGCGGTCCCCATACCAGAACTTTTCATTTCCAAAGGTCATCTATTCTGTGACTGTAAGTTATTACATATAATATATTACCTTCTTAGATATGACCTTGCTTTTCTAACACTGTGCCTAGATCTGCAATTGAGGTGTTTACCTTAAATGCAGATGTGTATACTTCATTCAAGGGTAAGTTCACATTGTTTCGGGACAAAAGCCTGTCTTTAGCAGCCTCGTCCCGTCACTGTAACTAATGTAGATACTCGATCACATGTTCCATGCACAGAATTGAGGCTCCGTCAAGTTAAAGTGAGTGGAAACTCGAACAGGATTAATTCTTTCACTTGGTTTTTTTTTTTCTTTACTTATATATTGGTATCACTAGTTCTTAGGAACATCCATACACATATGTGGGTAGTCTGAAAAGTTACCGACCTCAATGTGAAGATAGCAGAACTCATCAATAAAAGCTAGTGAAGGTAGTTGTGCATCTTATAATAGTTACCCACCAAAGTTTCAACCATTTTGGACAAGCAGTTGTTATTTGAAAATCATTTGATTGGTTTTTTACCAACACAACGCGCCGTCTGACACCTCAGCGCTTGCCACACCTTCACGGCAACAAATATGGCCAAAATATTAAAAAATACGATTTCGCACCAGCGTCAACATGCGTAAGGAACGCATGTCGATGCCCAGTTCTTCGATGATAAAAGCGTTTGTTCAAAAATTAGTCCAAGAGACCCCGACCATCTTTCTGCAGCACCTTACATAATTAAATCGACTGAAATACTAGTGCAAAAGTTGTGAGAAAAACGTATAAAAACACAGCTTTCAGTGGTGTACAAACTGGTCTGGCATTAGACATTGCAATCATGTTTATTCAGCTAGAGGGCTTTGTTGAGATAAAGCTGCAACAGATTGCGGTATCGAGACGCTCCGTCGTCTATTTCTTTTCATGAAACCGTTTTGCTAGATCCCTGTTAGGTATTGAATTTAAACCGATAAATCTGGTTTATTTCTAATAAATATAGATGATATAATTTATAGGTACATTCTCGTATATATTGACCGTCTGTTGAAATATCGACTCTAAAAAATGTATGTATGTACAGCACGGCCGTCGGATCTCTGTAGGGGCCCTTCAGGGTCGAAGCTTCCTGGAGCCTAGGGTGGTGCAAACTGTTACCTCGACTTTTGTTACTTGACTTTTTAGTCAGTAAGAGTCTGACACTGGTCTCCCGCTCCGCCCAAGAGCGGGTTTCGTCATTCGATGATTTTCACCTACCATTGCGAGTCTGAAATTATTCTCTGCGAATTTTAGCGCTTGAAAACTCGTAAAAAATAAATGGTTTAAACAAATCAATGCAATTTGCAGTTGTTATTGCTGTTTAACTGTTATTGGCATTTATTTTTTTAAAACCTTCAGACACGCCAAGATCCGACGGCCGTACTGTATTATTTGTGAGTAAAATAAAAAACGTTGACCATCGTAGGAGGCACGGTAGATGTAACGATACATTTTATGTTAGTAAACGCGTATACACAGCAAAATCGAGAGCGGTGGGGTCATCAGGATCATGCCGTTTGCCGTCGCGATATCTGAATCTGTTTTACTGCCAGAAAAAAGGGAGGACGGGATTAATAATTGGTTTAAAAACATCACATCAACCTCAATTAGTTTGCAAAGGAGGAGGCGGATCGCATAAGGCAACGGCGTTTGCGCCCCAGACGCCGCCGCGATTCCGATCCTGACTTCCGGCCACCGTAGGCGCGGGTTTGCGGACGGTGAGCAATGGGTAGCTCGCCGTCCGGTCGTCTGGTAATCGTCCGGACCAAGCCCAGTCGTCGACGGCGCGCACTGTTCCCGCGCGCCTCAAGGAGTTGTCAGCAACCGTAGGGACCTTGCAGAAGGGTCGAAGCCAATCAGGGCCATGGGTTTGTGTCTGAAAAGGAAGGCTCTGGCCCTGGTATGTATGGCGATGTAGGAACGGGGTAGGTTTTTTAGTCAGTAAGAGTCTGACACTTGTTTTCCGCTCCGCCCAAGAGCGGGACTCGTCATTGGATGATTTTTACCTACCATAAAAAAAAAACCCCTATTAGTTTTTCATTTCTACGAACTGAACTGCTGAAAGTTTGTCTCTGAAAATGTGTGTATTATATATAGGTAAGATATTGTTGACACGAAAGAACATTAAATAGTCAGCACAACAAATAAGATGATGCGTGGGAATAAGAAAGTACTAGTAAACATAAATACGATTATTCAGCTAATTCTGAGAGATTTCAGCGTTCGTTGTCTAACCCACTTTGATAGGGATTTTACCTATTCTTTATTACATACCGTCATGATAAGTTATTTACTATTGAGATATTCCTGGTTTACGTGTAGGTAACTAATAGGTAAGCTACTATTCGACTACTGGGGCCCAGGGTCTCTTTCTGAAAGGAAGGCTTGACCCCAGTGCGAAGGGCAGAGAAGGAACGGGGTGGGGTGTTTAGTCAGTAAGAGTCTGATACCGTTTCCCGCTCCGCCTAAGAGCGGGATTCGTCACTGGATGATTTTTGCCATGGATTTTTGATGTGGGAAATCATCAAATAACTTCTCTTGCTGTGGATTGTTCGTGAGAACGTATCAGACTTTTACTTACTAATACACACCTGTGTTCCTTTTGTTCTGTATTGCCTCATCATCATCATTTCAGCCGAAAGACGTTTATTGTTGGATATAGGCCTTGGGTATCCCCTATTGCGACTATCCAGTCGCAATAGTGAACGGTGCTGTGTATCTCGCATCCACCAGATGGGTACTCGGTGGATGCAACGCAGCCTTTGCCAGGTCATTGATTCAACATTGCCACTGGATTGTCTGTTTGAGGAAAACGTCATCATCATCATTAGCCTTTTAACGTCATCATCGTCATCATCATTAGCCTTTTTTAATGTTCCCTCTGCTGGGACACAGGCCTTCTCTCTAGGAAATTTAAATGACCATAATCCACCACGAGGGCCCAGCGCGGATTGGTGGATGTCACATGTTTTCGAATTTATGGTTCTAGGACATGCCGGTTTCCTCACGATGTTTTCCTTCACCGTTTTGAGAGCACTGCGATGTATACAAAGTAATGCGTCTAGCTGGATTTGAAACTGCGACCTATAACTCGTTAGTCGGAGCCGTTACCACCACTATAACTCTCCAAGCGAAGAAAACGTAATCTTCCAAAACTTGGAGTGTAGACTCCGATCTTGACATGAGTGTGTCCTACACGGCTGTTTATCGTGACTTTGCTTTTGTCCATGTTTATATGAAGACCCACTCTTTCGGAAGCCCTACTGAGGTCAATGGGCTTTATGCTGAGCGCCTCCATATTGCCTGCGTCGAATAAATTTTGTTCTATTCTATCAGTTCAAGCAAACATCAAAAGTGTGCGTCAAAATAGCAGAGCACATACAAATATTCGATTCGAAATTCAATTTGATTTTCCGCATTTCCATTCATGTCCGTTAACAGTATCATAACAGTTGTTGCGTTGTAATGTGACTGTCCGTGTTACAGTTTCAGCGAAGTAGTATCGTTATTCGAGTATCGTTATTCGAGCATCGTTACTCTACATTCATAGCTCGTTGCATTTGCAGTGGCCATTGCGATACCAATCGAAAGTCGGTTTATATTGTAGTGCGGTCGTGATTTTCATTACGTAACAGGATGATATCAACGGTCAGTGGGATCGTTTGCAAGTGTTACCATAGTTAGCTGGAACGTAAAGGATAATTGTAGTATCATAGGCGGGTTTTAGCCCTGAAAATACTGTCACCACCTTCTCTCGCCCCCTTCAGAGTAGAGATATCTACACTAATATAATAAAGAAGTAAAGTTTTTCTTTCTTTGTTTTTTTTTTTGTTTGTAGGAGGTAATCTCTGGAACTACTGATCCGATTGAAAAAAATTTAGCAACAATAGAAAGCTGATTTACTCTTGAGTGACATAGACTATATTTTATGTACGTAGGCGAAGCCGCTGACAAAAGCTAGTCTTCAATAATTGATGATTTTCCACCTCGAAAAACATGGTGATATCGACGGCGAAGATCCAATGTCTCCTCCTTCCTTAAAGTGATCCAATATGATGTTTGATGTAAAAGTAATGCGAAAAAAGAGAGATTACACCTGAAAACTTTGTTGGCATTCAGTAATTCTACAATTTATTCGAATGTTTCACAAAACTTGTTCCAGGAAATACGTGTTTTTGTTAAACCCTTAAGGATTTTCGAAAAAAAAAAATTACAACATTTAATATCTCGATTAAATGCGCTAGTCTTCTATAGAACTATTTTTAATATAGGAGTTGGTTCATGTAAAATAGCAGATTTTCAGAGGTCTTTACTGGATTAGTCTTACACAAATTTATGTTTTGATTTCTATAGAAACCTAGAAAATATCCACAAGATATTTGAAGACAGAAGTGTAATAACATCACAATCACGTAAGAGCGCGCGAGCGGTTGTATGAAAATGTACGTCGGGTTGGCCGCTCTTAACGCGTGCTAACAGTCAGCGGCCGATACTGTTTAGACTGGCCTGTCAGTCTAGTAGTTAGTGACCCTGACTGCTATGCGGGAGGTCGTGGGTTCGATTCCCACCCAGGACAAATGTTTGTGTGATGAACACGATCATTTGTTCTGTGTCTGGATGTAATTTATGTATAACTAGCGACCGGCCCCAGCTTCGCACGGGTACTGATATTGAATATATTATACACACAAACCTTCCTCTGGAATCACTCTATCTACTAAAAAAAAAACGCATTAAAATCCGTTGCGTAATTTTAAAGATCTAAGCATACATAGAGACAGGTGACTTTGTTTTATACTACGTAACGATATATGTATGTATTTAGAAATATATAAGTATGTTTATCAGTTGTCTAGTACCCACACAGCTCTGCTTAGCTTGGAACTAGATGGCGTTGTGTGATAGTTGTGGACATATATATAAAAAAATACATTTAGTCTGACCAATATCTTAGAAGTTGACAATTCGCCGTCAACATCTAACCACGCTCTCCTAGCTATCGTCAGCCGTGTAGCTCAGTTTCCTAGATGTGATAGTTTACCCCATATCTATGCGGTGTAGCTTGCGCTACTGACAACGTGTAATCAGTATTTCCTGTGTAGTTTAGCTCTGATTTCCCTGAAGTTTGTGAGAATTCGAGGAATACTGGTATCAAGCTTTTCGCATATACTAGTTCCAGCGAATGCTGTCAGCTTAGTATGCACTTTAAATGAAACTAACGTGTCTCCCCACCTTCGTACAGGTGTTAGAAATTGTTAATTTTTTTGAGGTTTCTCTCCTTATTATTTGTATGTATTAAAATTAAACCTACCTTATTAATCATTCTGTTTACTGGTGAAAACTGTATGAAAATACTTTCAGTAGTTTTTGAGTTTGTTGCAAACAGATAGTCGCGGTGGGGGGCTATGTTTTATAATATGTAAGGACAAGAATATACATCTACATAAGTACCTAAGTACCCTAATTACTACTAGGCATTACAAAAATATTTCACAATAGACAAAAATAGAAGCGATAACTGTAATTGAAATTAAGTAAGTAGATCTTGACCTCTGGAAGAAGATTTTGTAAAACAAGTTACTGTGGCGAAAAAGTTACGAGTAGTTTAGACACAAACTTTAATTCCCTTACGGCTGACTCGCGGCCAACGTTCGGAAATACTGCGCTATTTATTACATAATTGACTTTCGAACGGGGTCGGGTGCAAGGGTTAGTGATACTCAGTGGCAAGAATCTAATAAAGGCACTTCTCTGTAACGGGGCGGTAGCGTCCCAATTTAAATGCTAATACCGCGTTCTACCGGGCGCCAACGCGTTATCCTTGAAGATAGAACTAGCTCAGAGACTCAGAGTGCATGTGATCACATGTGCAGTTTGCTCAACATTATAACATTTCTATAAAATACTTTACCACACGAAGATTCTATGCTATTCGTAAAATTTTTATAGAACAAGAGCCCAGGGCCGCCAGACGTCGCTTATTTTCTGAGTAACAAAATGTATCGTACAGAATAGTGCTAGTGTATACTCTGAAGGTATACATACCTGCTAGCTTGGAAACTTTAAAGCGTCGGGCGGCAGTTACCGCCGACGAAAACTGTCTGGCAACATTGATTTGAAATTTCTAATGAAATTGTGTAAAATATATACAAAAATTATCACTCAGACTTTAAAAAAAGTGAGAGATTTTTTATTTACCTTTAGTACCTGTAAATTGGCCGCCGGTACAAGCTAGCAGGTATCAGGTACCTTCAGAGTATACACTAGCACTATTCTGTACGATACATTTTGTTACTCAGAAAATAAGCAACGTCTGGCGGCCCTGGGCTCTTGGACCATTAGAAATAGTTCCCGTACCTTCAGAATGTACAAGAGAATAAAATACGCCACGTTGATCAGATTTGTGGCTTATTCGGTAATAGCCCGCCAGCCAATCCGTAAAAGTGAACTTCGTTTCGTTCGTTGAATTATTTCTAAGAATTATTTACTACACTGAAAATTCAACTTCAAATTTCAAGAATTGACTTATAAATACTTCATTTTTGTTCAACCGTTCATAAAAATAAAGTTGTTATATTTTCAATTTCTATGAGTGAGACATTATTTGTATAAATCATTGTAATGTATATTCGTTTCAATGTTTCAATAATATTCGGGGTTCTATTTCGGTCTTTACATGTATGTAGATATCCGTTTATTTACACAGAGACCCAATTAGCGGATACCTTTGAAGTTGACTAAAACGGGTTTCGGATATGAATCTGATGAAATAAATTGAGTTGTCAGAAGCGCGCGGCGGTTTCAGGTGCATTAGCGTTCCAATTATTTATTCCGTGTTAATGCAAGTGCACGCTCACGTCCTGGACCGGATTCCTTGCGACATTTTAGCATTATTATTAGGCTCATCGTTAATTTAATTCGGATTTAGCTCTGGTAACCTAGATCCTGTGACGCCATACAGAAATAATTTTACATAGAAATGTGTACAATAATATTTGCAACACTGTGATAGTTCTTCAGAGCATATTAAAAAAGAAATTCTTTTTATATGGTTCTGTTTTCAACTAGTTGTTTCTGGAACATGTTCTAAGCTTTCAGGTTGCAGTCATACTTCAAAGCTAATCTGAATTCTCTATCATTAGTATCATATTCTTTAAAGATATATTTGTTCGAGGTTAGGGTGAGATAAAGATATACTAAGATTGAAGATTGTAAAGATCGATATATTCCAGTATTATAAATGGGATAACAATTAAAATTAATGAGGTGAATAGGATGAGATTGAGTCGCGCCCGATATAGTGTCCGAAAGCGTACTGACTATTTTACTTATGTGATACATAAAATATTCAATGCATGTAGCGCGGTGTCGCAATTACGCTGACATGTTCTTATTGTTCGGTGATTGACCCGAACAATATTACTTACCATAACTGAAGAAGAGCTGATGGAACTGCGTGGCGAAGGAGGTAAAGAGGCAGCCGAGGGCGGCGACCAGGCCTCCCACGACGGCAGTCACCCTGGTGGACTTGCGCACGCACAACGCTACCGTCACCGGCGACAGCGCCAGCGCCACCCCTGCTGATAACGCACCCAGGCATCCTGGAAAAGAAGTACAGAGGAATTTAAATCTGAAATAGACCTGGTTCACTGATGCTGTATGGTCCGCTTGCGGATGTCATGACATGCATGTCCAAGTGCGGAAACCAGAGACAGATAGACTTGGGGCTTTAGATAAGACGATATATTTAATTGGCTATAGCATTCGCTAAAACTGCAAAATGCGTTGACCACGTCTGCCCTGCATGCCCTAAAACGCAGTAAAAGCAAAAAAGCAGTTTCGAGAAAAACGCAAAAAACACTTTGACGTCGTATATTTTATAGTAATAATGTTTTATGGTAGATTTTTTTTGCCTAGAGGATTAAGGCAATTACAAAGAATGAATTTTGAAAAAAAGCGTGTTATTTAGTCCATTCAATTCAAAATTAAATGGATTTTTCGAAAATCATGTCTATTACTGCATGCGAAAAAGTATAGATATACAGATTTAAATGCAGTCAAACATACTTGATACTGCAAAAACTCATCAGTTAATAGTCGTATTAACCGATTTCACAGAATAATTTGCAGTATAAGTATTTTTTACTGCATTTTAATAAGCACGTTTAACTAATTGTACATGCAGTATGTGACAAATTTTGAAAATAATTAGGTCGTGTAGGCATTTATAAAGAAAACAAGACATTTTTGTTTGTATTTTGTTCTGTAGAAATTTTTTTTTGTACCATTTCTGCTAATTTAAACTTAAAAAAAAATGCTAAAAACAGAACAAAATAAATATTTAAGTGGGTGTTCTCATGCAACAAACGTGATTTTACCATTTTTCTTGATATTAATTACGGCAATACGAAGACTACATAGCTTGAAAGGCTTACAGCACATATAACTGTATATTTACTTTAAAAACCTGTAATTTAATTAACTTAAAAACATTTAAGAAGGGATCCCATACAACAAACATGATTTTTCCGCATACATGTAATGTCTAATCTTGTATAAATAATGGTGCAACACCGTCGTGTAAGCGAGTCCGACTCGCACTTGCCTGGTTTATTACCTTTTTTGCTGATTTTTGTACAATATTTGCAGGTTTTCTTTGTCTTACTTTATCCTTTATTGAAGATTACTTCTATATCTGCTGTGGTATGGTATTGCCTATTGTATTGTTTAAGATTAAAAGTCTCTTCTGTCTGCTACCGAAACGTGTGGATCTTCAACACTACCTGTGTCTCGGTAATAAATGTTGTCGTGTCCTAACATCAGTCTCAGTAATATTAACACGCTTGCAGCCACCTGATTTGTAAGCATTACTGTTCTGAACGTGGAAGCCGCCGCCTCACTCCGGACTAGGACCCAGCGTAAGAAGCCGTTGCCGCAAATCTTCCACTCGGGACCACCTTACTCGTGTGGAGTACCAACTCTTACACGGGGCACATCTCCACTGTATGCTCCACCATGTTCTCCAGGCGGTCCATACAATGGTGATACTCGGGCTTTTTTGCACGGATCGGGTGCAGTTATCTCCTGAATTTACCATTTCCGGTGAAGATCTAGGTCATACAGAAGGTGAAGACGCTGTGAAGTCTTTCCAGACCATAATTATGGCGGGTAGCCTTCAGAGATTTCACAGCGTTCTCACCTTCCGCTGGACTTATTATTGTTTAGTTTTTTCATTGTGTTGATGCCAGTCAATAAAGCAAATTAAAACTAATTCGTTTCTAAAGTTGATCTGTACAAGCTATGAGTTGATGAACAGTATTAAAACTATTTACTTGGAATATTTTGATGTACCTATTCTAACTTCAGAAAATGCTATATAAACTATTATTACTAATGTTTGGATGCGATGATACTTTTTTTTAATTCTTTATTTAATTTAGGGACTTTTATATAAAATATATATCAGAAATACTTTTAAAGTGATATTCTAATGTGGAAAATAGGTAGGTATTATTACGTAATATTTTTTCCAACAAAAGATAAAATACTAGCCGTTCACTTTGATGTGTATGTTTCCTCCCGTTGCTTACCCATCTTAAGTCAGACCTTAGGCCCTACCACGATCCGTTTTACGACCTAAACTGAACTATTTTATAACTGCTACTATAACTGGTAAAGCCCATGGTTAACTTGGATGGCAAACTTACGTTTGTTTGCAAAGCTTTGTCGTGATGTTATTTTGTAACTATCAACGACAGCCATCTCGAATGAATAGTTTGTAGGTAATTATTTTTATCTTAAAGTCTTGGACGATTAATTTTAGCTGGAACAGACGGTCCATTTGAGCAGAAGGTCTAGCTTAAAAATGAACTCAATCATCGGATCCAGCTCAACTGTGCTGGGAAGCTGTGCCATAATTTCTTGTTAAATATGCCACAAAGTCTGAAGAGGAAAGTCTATGACCAGTAAGGCTTCATCAGAAGGTTTAAAGACACCTAACACAATGGAAATTTTCTTCCGTCATCTTGGTAGTGAAATGAAAATTATCCACAAGACAATCAAGATTACCGATATAGCCCAAAGAATTGACTAATCTGTTAGTACAGATTCCCTGATTTCTATGTGACTATGGACAAGCACGATCAAGCTGTCTGTGACTGATTGAGAGACAATTCCTGACTAGAACGCAGTATAGTCTAATCGTGACACCAGTAAAACTTAGTAGCTTTGTTCGAGTTACTAATTATAATGCAGTAAATGGGACTTATACTGCCATTTAATAAAAAAAATAGTTAGTTTTCAACTTTAGAACGATACAGACTATAGTACAGTAAATACTCAACTTACTGCAATTTAGTTTGATTTTCAATCAGTCGTCATCAATGCAGTATTACTATTTTTGGTACAAAAAGGGCTTACTGCGTTTTAATTTATATTGCATAATATTTCTTTAGTTGTGGATTACAGATTTTATGAGGTAATAGAGCCATTTACTGTGTTTAAGTTGGTAAAGTGATAGGCCGATTTAGCCGTAACAGCTTTAACTGCATTTTAGTAAGTATAACAATGAATTTTGGCATATAATTTTGTGTTACTGCATTAGTAAATTTCGTTTTTCTGCCCAGTAAATCATCGAATCAAAACCTAGGTAAGACGAATATGTTCCTTATAAAATGCCGGTTCAGAATCAATATTTAACTCAAATACCTAAAAAAGCCTGTTACTGCGTTTTAGTGTCAGCACGGCAGACGTGACATTTCAATGTTTATCATCATCATCACACCATGTATTTTTATCTTTCTCACATTCTCTGAGGTTTTTAAGTCACGAGCAAATAGTTTAGTTCAAGACAAGCATCCATCGTTGAACACATTATCGCTTACCATCAGTTGTGATTGTAATCGTGGTCAAAGGCAAATCTAAATAAAAATATTTATACGAATAATTAAATGACCACAGTATTCAAAATAGTTTACTGTTGTCTTTTCTGAGAAAATGTAGGCGGAAAGATGTGTTTCGGCAATTTCGTCAGGATATCGAATGGATGTATTTAGAGTGGGAACTGATTCATGAAATCATGGTTGGTATCTTGATAATAGTTCTCAACTCTAGAGCCACGAGCGTTCGCCGGCGTTCGGACACCTATTGTCTTTCTATTATGACTCTAACGGTACGGTATTCAAAAGGCTAAAAATAAAGTTCGATTCTTAGTTAACGAATACCAAAATGTTTTACACTTTCGCAAACAACCCGCAAGAGAACAAGTATCTGAATATTCTGAATACAGAATCCTAAATCAAACTTGAGAACGTGCGCTTCAACGATTTTCGCTATAAACTCAATAGTGGAACTTCATTGCTTTGGCTGTCTACGCCACGTTTTTGCTTACCAAGTAGCGGTCGGCTACAAAAAGCTCGCGTTGTTTATTGTTATCCAACGTCGTAAAGATTCGCGTGCAGGCATTCCGTCTGCCTTGTACGGACGCGTGCCTCCTCCAGGGCTGCCTCAAACGAGATTTATCTCCAAAATATTCATGAACACACCTTTATGTGTTAAGTGACAGTTGTCATAATTTGACATAATGTTATAGCCGTTCTTCTGTTTAATGCATGAAGGGCCCAATCCAATAAAAGTGCATTGTAACCAAACATAAAACTCATGGCACTCATGAATTTTCCATCTTGTGATTTATTTTCGAAGCGAAATGTATCGTCTTGGTTTTTTCGTCGAAAAGGTAAGGTGATATGCTAATTAAGCGTCAGTCAACGTAACGAATGGTTTTAAATTGGCACTCGCTGTGTTCACAATGTGTCAGTTATTAGTATCTTACGTGAGAGGCAAAAACTGTCTCTGTAGGAGACTTATTTATTATGTTTTTTAATGTTTAATTTTCTACGATATAATGATTACAGAAGTCGATTGATGATTTTAATCTATTACATTAATTCAGGATTTCACAGTCGTAGTAGGTGGTATTCTTTTTTGTTTATGTTGTTTGTAGATAGTTCCGGGTCTGGGCGTTTTGTATATATAATATTATCTGTGTGTATATGTTTCTAAACGCACCCGCAATACAGTAGGTGGAAAAATATATTTTGTCATTTTATTCATGATACCAAATGGATATAATTATTGTGGGAACTTTGCTTGGCCATTTGCATTTCAGGGACAGTAATTCTTTCGGTCAATCTGGTGGTTCAAACGTGGCAACCCTAAGCTGTGCTTCCACAGTGACTACACTTTATATGAAACTTGACACGTTAGTTAAATGGAAATTATTGACGTAAAAGGACTTTTATTATTTAAATAGTCCATTAAGCTAAATGATTATCGTGTTGAGGAGATATTCATTATCAGCCGTGTCTGCCATCTGTTATATTTTCACTTTGAGTGGGGAACGAGTCGAAATTATGTTTCTTATATGAAATATAAATACTTGGCTTCAGTCAAAAACCATATTAAGCTAAACGTGTTGGCTTATTATTTTAAATACGGAAACACTTTAGTTATTCTACTAACACACACACGTACACTTAGTTTTTATAATTGTATATCCTGTCCTCATTTTGGTGTGCAATAAAGTTTAAAATAAATAAATAATAAATAAATAACGACTCAGCTTAACATAGGTTTTTAACAAATCTTTCAAATTATAGGCTTTTCTTTATTATACTATGCATGGTATCATCCATCATCATTTTCGAGTACTCATAACACAAGCTCTGCTAAGCTTGGTAGTAGATGGCGGTGTGTGATAGTAGTCGAATATATTATACTAGCTTTTGTCAGCGGCTTCGCCCGCGTACATAAAATATATCCTATGTCACTCAGTGGTAAAGCAGCTTTCTATTGTTGCTAAAATTTTTCCAATCGGAAAAGTAGTTCCAGAGATTACCTTCTACAAACAAAAAAACAAACTTTACTTCTTTATTATATTAGTGTAGATTAGGTACATTATATATTATTTAAATCTTCCACATAAATCACTTTGTCTGTTGGTGAAAACTGCATGAAAATTCATTCAGTAGTTATTGAATTTATCGAGAACATTTAGTCTGACAGACGTAGCCCGCCACCGCGTCCACATGTTTGAAAGTTCTCGATAGACTTTGTTTTGTAATATGTAAGCAACTAAAATTATTCCAAAAACTAAACCAGGCAAGTATTAGTAACGTCCCTTGACAAGCTGATCAAAAAAGATTTTTAAAATAGTCATAAAAACCAACAAATCTAACAGGTTTTTGAGTAAATTATAGTCATTAAAATCATCAAACATATCTGCTTCTACCAAATTCTTACATTCCCAAAATGGGTTTGACCAATCAAATATGTACGTTCGGAAAAATGTTAGTTTTTTCATTTGTGTAGCTATGTGTAATGGTGTACAATATAAATAAATAAATAATAAACAAATAGTTATTTTATGGGGTACAATTTTATGGTAAAATAAGGAAGAGAAAAGACTTCAAATTTGATTTGATTCGCTTTGGAACGTGCAATTTAGCTTCACATTATTTTTTTGAATCACCGACGTTTTGACAATTCAAAAGTGCCTGTAATTGGTCTATTTTAAATAAACAGTTTTGATTTGAATTCACAGTTTTGACTGCGATATAATACAATGTATGAATGTCGCACTAAATCTGTTGACAAGAACATAATTTTTCAAGCATAGCAATGGTGCAATAAAGTAATATAATCCTACACTCACTCATGTCGTTGTCAGCGCTTTCATTCGAAAGAGTTAGGGAGTGAATTCAATGAATAAGTAATTTTTATGCAGTTCAATTTCTGATGTAAAAGTCGACGGGACGAACGGACAAGTTATTTTGAACTTTCTGCTCTTGGGTCCACCATTACAAGAATTTATTTCTATCAAGTTGCAACTGCATCGTTTTGCTCTGATTTTACTTCGTAATATTCTTCAATACTTTATTTTAAGAATGAATGGGTGGATTGTGTGAGAAGTGATTTTAACATAAATATAGGTAGCTTGGTGAGTGACAGGACAAAATAGAAGAAAATCAAGTTTTCAATGAAAATATTTTTTTCATAGCAAGCTTTTATCGTTCGGTAGGTATCATTATTACATAGTATAAAACAAAGTAGCCTGTCCCTATATATGCTTAAATCTTTAAAACTATGCAACGGATTTTGATGCGATTTTTTAGTAGATAGACTGATTCAAGAGGAAGGTCTATGTGCATACAATATATAATATAATATGTACACAACTATCACACAACGCCATCCAGTCCCAAGCTAAACAGAGCTTGTGTTATGGGTACTAGACAACTGATAAACATACTTATATATTTCTAAATACATACATATTATAGATAAATTACACCCAGACACAGAACAAATGATCGTGCTCATCACACAAACATTTGTCCTGGGTGGGAATCGAACCCACGACCTCCCGCATAGCAGTCAGGGTCACTAACTACTAGACTGACAGGCCAGTCTAAACAGTATCGGCCGCTGACTGTTAGCACGCGTTAAGAGCGGCCAACCCGACGTACATTTTCATACAACCGCTCGCGCGCTCTTATGTGATTGTGATGTTATTACACTTCTGTCTTCAAATATCTTGTGGATATTTTCTAGGTTTCTATAGAAATCAAAACATAAATTTGTGTAAGACTAATCCAGTAAAGACCTCTGAAAATCTGCTATTTTACATGAACCAACTCCTATATTAAAAATATAAAAAATAGTTCTATAGAAGCCTAGCGCATTTAATCGAGATATTAAATGTTGTAATTTTTTTTTTTCAAAAATCCTTAAGGGTTTAATAAAAACACGTATTTCCTGGAACAAGTTTTGTGAAACATTCCAATAAATTGTAGAATTACTGAATGCCAACAGAGTTTTCAGGTGTAATCCTCTTTTTCGCATTACTTTTACATCAAACATCATTTTGGATCACTTTAAGGAAGAAGGAGGTATTGGATCTTCGCCGTCCATATCACCATGTTTTTCGAGGTGGAAAATCTTCAAATATTGAAGATATCTCCAATCTGAAACGAGCGAGAGGAAGTGACAGTCTTTTAAGGGCTAAAACCCGCCTATATTAGTACCTATAATTGTCAGGCCATAATAAATGCATAAATATATTCAATATCAGTACCCGTGCGAAGTTGGGGCGGGTCGCTAGTATTCCTATATAATTAAAACTCGTCAAGACGAGTCAAGTTTAATTAACGAGATTTTATCACGAACGTCAGGACAGACGTAACTAAATAAAAACTTCTAAAAACGTGTCATTCGAAACCAAGCAAGTATGTTCTTTTCTAAGTTTAGAACATTACTGACATCCCTTGTCTCTGAAAGCATGTAAAGCCTTTGGTCCTGGTTGTCATTTACAGTCACAGTAGAGGTCTGATAGGCGATTCATGTAAAACATAGTTATTCAGCCGCATCTGGTTACACTGGAATTCGATAATAAGCTAGTTGAGAAAAAGCTAGACGGATGATGGTGGCTTGATTTCAAAAGTTATTTTAAAAAAAAGGTTCAAATTGTTACATTGCTTTTTTAGCGTTTTTAACTTTTGGCAAAGCGTGGTGCATGCAGTAGTGCCTACTTGCAAAGGCTAGCGTGTATTATTACATTACTGCAAAGCTTTGTAGTTTTCTAGTGCCCTAAATTTCGGTCCATTATTTAAACGTTGGTCTAGCTACCAATTTTGAAGCTGGGAAGTTTAATCTACCTCGGTTTTTATTGAAGAATGATTCAAGTGTACATTCTCAAATGGGTGCCATTTGCAGTAACGGTATTTAATTAAAAAAAAAAGAAAATTAATATTTTGTTGTAATTTGTTTGTATTTCTGAAAATATGTAATTCTTGAAGAATAAAAATGTTTTGAGCTCTATTCTGTTCAAAATATAATTCAGTTCCAGTTTATTTGAAGACGATTCTCCTTGTATTTTAAAGGGTTTATACAATAAATGAAAGCAGCAATGCTGTCTAGCGAAGACAGATAGTCTCGTTACTTCAGAAGTACTAATCATACAACGCAATGCTATCAAGCGTTCCACTATAGAGAGAAGCTTTTCCAGTTGTTTGTAAAATAATACAAATGTTGAGTGACGAGTGTACTCTAGTGATTTGTGCGGGTTCCGTCTGATATTTTAGTCCTACAAACATTTCTATTGAAAAACTTTTCGGACGACGACGAAGCGCTTGTGAAGTTCGTCGACTTCTTTACAAAAGGATCATACATCTGACGAATACATACGAGACTTTGTTTAGTCTGCATTGATCCCCAGATTGATGACTGATTCGTGATCCTCAGCTTTGTTCTTAAGTTTTTTTGGTGTTTTTTAGTTTTTATTTTTTGTAGCTTTGACAAATAAACAGCTTTCAAATTTTAAGTTGTAGTCCTCAATCATCTGTTTTAAGCATGAAAAGTTTGGTATTTCCATTTAAATGTATCCTAGACGTCTCGAGTTTTTTTTTTATACCAAATATATCCCTAGTTTTGTTAAGAATGAAACTTTATATGAAAAGGGAGCAGTAAAGGCGAAATATACCGCTATAAATAAGAGTTGGGCTTATTCTTTAGACGGCAACAAATGCACTGGAACATATAAAGCGAGCTTTTGGTCGCTCGTCTCAATCGAAACGAAATAAAGAAATTGCGCAGTCTCATCGTCTTGTAAATAACTGACAAATCGTCCGTTTTTAACTTATTTTGAGTCATATCGAACACTTTTAGATAGAATGTGATAGGACATCCAATAAAATGAAATCGAAAAAGTAGTTATTACTTCAATAACGTTTTCTTTACGGTAACTAATTTTCTTTTTTTTGGCATCGTTGGATTTACGGACTAATCATACTAAAAATAATAAAAAGGCAAAAGTTCGGAGGTCAGTTTCTACACAGTAAGACAGTGGTCAGGAGTAGGGCTGTCCTAAACCTATTCCTGGTGTTGAAGCAATAAGCTTTGGTTGGAAAAGCTATTGGTGATAAAAAGGCAAAAGTTTGTACATATGTTTGTGGGTTCGTTACTTCTTTACGTTACTTCTACCGTCTAATGGTATCATCAATTTTGTTTTAGGACATGATTTCATTTTTTTTTTTTATGATTTACCTGTTACAAATGATTTGATTTCCTAAGGACTAGGTTAAGAACTAACTAAAAGTGATCTAAAGTAAGGCCCAAGAGGCTGACAACGTTGCCACGCTGTATGGCAATGCTTAATCTTTACCCGAGGTAAAAGCCAGTCCTTGGGTCACGCAGAGTGTCAGTTTTCTTTTTTGTTTTGTTGTTCCGGTGTTAAAGTTTCATTTAAGTTTTGGCTACAACAGCAGTTGACAGTTATACGTGGAGCCTGTAACTTTATGATATGAAACATGTGACGGTGCAGTAGCATCTGCAGCATTTTACGGATAGTTTCATATTATACGCCGTCTGAACAACTTTAGAGTTGAAATGTTTTGTGTTGTTGTGAGCGTGGCATAGTTTATTTATAAATACTTAAATAAAAAAAAAACTTTATTTCCCTCGCGCCATAACTTGTGGCACCATAACTTGAGAACAGATTTCATGATTTTTTTTTTTAATTTCCTATTAGAAGGTAAAAGATTTAAAGGTTTTACGTAAAGAAAAATACGCGGAATATGGAAAAAAATCAGAAAACTATGACTACTTAAATATAAGATAGGTTTAAGAGTGGGATATTTTCGATTGAAGTTCATTGCGCAATTTTAATTATTCGTAAATTAGTCAATTTGCGAAAATTGTGACATAAGAATGTAGTTTTATATCTCAAGTGGATAATACACAAACACAACATACAACATTGTGGGAACAAGCGCGATTTCAGCGAAATGGTTCTATTGACTACACCAGCGAAGCTTGCCGAGAAGCCTGGCTACATTTTCATGATTTATTTTTTAAATACAAAAACATTAGAATACGTTATATCCACTGTCTAATGAAAAACAAAATGACTGTATACAGTATCAAACACGAAATACTTTCTAAACCTGACACTGGCTAAATGAACAAAACGTGCGAAACCAAAAGAAAAAAAAGAAAGACACTTCTCAAGATAATAAATAAGTAAGCAGCATTGTACTGAGATAGGAGCTTTTTATTACTTAATCGTTTTAAATGATCCTTTATTTCTTTTCATGAATTAAAATATAATGGCTGCTCCAATTCAGGGCTGTGAATTCATGCGCGAGTCCACGCCATGAATTCCGGCATGAACGTGCATGAATTCCGCGAAAACCGTCCACATACACGCGCACGCCTGTTTACGGAGCTTCGCGGCACTTATGTGCAGCCGTGAGCCGACATTATGTCCGTCTCATATGCCTTTTCTTTATTCATTAAATAATTAATATTATTCCTACAAAACTTATCTCCGTAGATAGCGCGCTCTATTCCCGCGCGCATCAAGTTGTTGTCAGCAAATGTAGAGGCCTAACTGCAGGACCGAAGCCTACTGGGGCCCCGGCCGGTGTCTGAGGTCCAGACCCGGTTTTTTTTTTTTTTTTTTTTAATTAGCCCTTACTGTCCCACTGCTGGGCAAAGGCCTACCCCAAGTCCTTCCAAATCTTCCTTTCCTGCGCCATCTTGGACCAGTCCACTCGGTACGCGTCTAGGTCATCCCGCCACCTCTTTCTAGGTCGGCCTCAACGACGCTTTCTTCCTGCAGGTGCCCATTGCGTGGCGATGCTTGCCCAACGGTCCCCTTGCATGCGACTAACGTGCCCCGCCCAATCCCATTTAAGCCTGGCAGCCTTTTTGCCCACGTCTATTATGCCCGTCATGGAGCGCAGCATGTCATTTCGCACTCGGTCTGTTCGTCTTACCCCAGACCCGGTATAAAGGCTAAAAAGGAATGGTCTGACTACGTTTTTCGTCATTAGATGATTTTTCCCACCATAAAAAAACACTATTATCTCCCTACCCTTTTTCCGACTCGGTTCCAGTTTAACTGTGGGAATCCTAGAACCCAGTTACTGGGTAAAACGATACTCCTTGGGTAGACTGATGGTCAGACTTCTGACTATAGCTATCACCAGCGGCTGTCAATAATCTATTCATGAATGACAATCCGGATCAAAGGTAGATTTATCAACGCGACGCGATTAGCGACATTTTTAAATATTAAATTAGTATGGTTTTGACATTGTAAATTAATGTAATTAATATCTTTAAAAAATCCTATTAGTTTTTATTTGTTTTGACATTTTAAATTATATTAATTTCAATTATTCTGCGTAATTGACATTTTAAATATTCCATTAGTTTTATGAAATTTCCGTTGACATTGTCTATACTAATATAATCTATACTAATATAATAAAGAGGTAAAGTTTATTTTTTTGTTTGTACAAAAGCTAATAATTTATATAGTTCTTTTGCACTGCTTTTTATAATTTTTAAATATTAACATTCTTACGCCTAATGGAAAAGCATAGAGAACCAACAAAAATGTAATATGTCACACAAGTGTATCTGTAACGTATGTTTACAAACAAATAAATCTGAATCTGAAATAAATTAAAAACTTGAAAGCAACCTAATGGATGTTTCTACAAAACTACTCCAAAGAACGTCGTCTGGTCGTCGTGGAAAGTGAAAATATAGGTAATGCAATCGGGCGTCGGGTTAGAAACTTAACACACAACGAGAGGTAATCCCCTTTGGCAAATTGCATGTACACAAAGGGTGCTTTTCCTAACACATTCTTTGAAAGCATTCGTTTTTCGTGTTCATTACTGCACTCTTGTTTCGACATTGTAGCTGTTCTGCAGAAAGAAACTGTATGAAAATGTATGGTTATAACAGAGGTAGTGGAAGACCAGTGGCGATAGATGGTTAGTGTGATAGCATTCCTTCTACATATACGTGTATAAAAGGTACTAGGTTGAACTTCAAGCATTTGCAAAGGCTTACTACCGCTGAGGTGTTATGATGAAATACTGTTGGATGCAAGACGCACAGGACCGGACTTTGTGGCGGTGCTTGGGGGAGGCCTATATCCAGCAGTGGACGTCTTTAGGCTAAAATGATGATGATGATGACTGTTGCATAAACATGAGATTGTAACAAAGGTAAAGAAGACTTGCTGTAGTTCCATGGTCTATCTCAGAAGTTCTTCAAATTCACATGGGACCAAGTATAAATACTGTTCTGAACAAAAAAAGTATCGTCAAAATCCAGGACCATTTAACGAAGCTATCGTTGAACAAGACAAAAAAAAAAAAAACGTTCACTTGAATTTAGAACTCTATGTTTTGAAATGGGATAAAACTTAACGAACAATGATACGATCGCGGACTTCATAAAATAGAATATATGAAAAGATGTTGAATAAAATAGAAACAATTTTCTTGACGCGAACTTGCGGTAGCTCGCCGTCCGGTCGTTTGGTAATAGTCAAGACCAATCCTAGTCGTCGAAGGCGGGCACTGTTCCCGCGCACCTCAAGGAGGTCAGCAAACCGTAGGGACCCTGCAGAAGGGTTGAAGCCAGCTTGGGCCAAGGTTTCGTGCCTGAAAGGAAGGCTAGCCTGGTATAGATTGCGACGTAGGAACGAGGTAGGTTGTTTAGTCAGTAAGAAATTGACGCTGTTTCCCGTTCCGCCCAAGTACGGGATTCGTCATTGGATGATTTTACCTACCATAAATAAAAAAAACTGTACGTGTATGTCTAGTTAAGTAACACTGGGAACAGAAAACCATATTGATTGGCTGGAAGTTGACATATATTTATTTTGTTTGGCCCTATTTCGCCAGGATAAGGGAAATTTAGACACACGGCATGTTTACTAGTTCATTCACAACAAATAGAAAACTTTCGCGACGCTACAAACAAGGTAGACGAATATGCACACAAACAAAATTGATGTTTGGGCCATATGGTCGCCTTACTTTGTAGAGAGAGGGGGCAATGTCCCCGTACTAACACACTTCTTGCTAATATTATAAAGGCGAACCTATGCCATTCTATTTGTCTCTAAGAGAACAACTTTGAGCGCAACGCTGGGGCAGCGTCGAAATCAAAATAGGGGCATTGGATTGTTAACCCAATATATCTATATATAGGATTGTTAATTCAATGCACCTATTTGGATTTCGTCGCTGCGGCCAGCGCTGCGCTCGAGGCTGTTTTCTTAGAGTATAGCACGGCAGGTCTTCCTGAGTGATAATGCGTATAGAAGTCTTCGTCACTGTTCGGTAACGGCCGTATTCTCCGAGCGATATATATTTAAAGAGTGGTTAAGTGCATTTTCTTCGTGCGTAATTTAGTAGAATTATGTGTTTTATACTAAAAGAATTCGGGTGTTTCCTGTAACACAACAATTAGCGAAGATCTGCATGCGCTTTATTAATTTGGGAATACTGGAAGTGTATGTTCAGTACATTTTGACCAGTTAGGCGAATATAAATTACTGACCAGCTGATTTGTTTTCGCTATTTCAAGTTTGTCCCGTAGTAAAAGTTGTTTGTTATCATGACTACAATCACGTGTTTAAATACCGTTGTCTAATTACCAGTCACCCTATATGTAGGTATCTTTACAACGCACCTGTTTAGTAATCAACAATTACAGATGTAAACCTACGAGTACTTTAGTATACCTATATAGTCCAACATCAATGTTTCCAAAAATCAGAGGTGCTTTTTTTTGCAGAAAAACCATCATACAATTTTGTTCAAACAGAAACGAAGAACGTAAGTTTATTTTAGAGATAAGTCTGAAGAGTAGGAGTACATCTGATCAGTTCGGAGACTGTGAAAGGGTATCTCCTGAGCCACGCGGTTTACGAGAACCAATGCACACCACCAATGCCACCTTCTTTACTGGAATCATTGGATGTAACGAGCGCAGTTCAACTTTGAGCGCCAGTGCTTAAAAAGAAAACTGAAAAAAGTGCTTACTAAAAAGTTGTCATGAACAAAGCATGACTTTGCGTTAACTTTTTTCATAGATGTTATCGGATTACGTACCAAATAAATTTTGAACTAGTGCCTAACTTTTGGTTTACAGATAAAGTTTTAAACACTGCTTGGGTTGTAAAGAATACATTTTTGTAAACAATCGTTTTTGCTTTGTTCCCAATGAGTTGACGTAGACTGGAAAGCTGAAAGCAAGCTGAAAAGTTGAAAAAGATTTAGATAACAAAGAGTTATTGTGGTAGAGAAAGTTTCTTTGAAATTAAGAAATAAATAACAACATTTATGGCTTATTAAATTTCCATCATCGAATAACCAGGCGTTCAGTGATGCGACGACGACTTATTCTGTGCCGACGTACCTATACATATGGTAGACATCTTACACAGTCTTAAAGCATTTAGGTTAAAATGCTCTAAGTCCCAGCGTACAAACCGTTTTTGGAACGATTCTTTAATGTTTCACAAAAACTCCGTTGACAAATTTTTAGTTAACAAACGACTTTTCGGATACCTTTTTCATTTTACAAATAATTTATTCGGCAAATGTCTTTTTTATTAATTTACAAAGTCGTTTTACAAATACTTATTTTTTGGTGAACTGACAGGACTTTTTTTGATCAAATTCATAATGTGTATAGCTAAAGAGTTGATCTCCTGCCTTAGTCTATGTTTCTTAATAGCTACAAACTGGGAGACCCTAGTTAAAAGTGAATAGGTTACTTCTAGGCAAGTTCTTGTGCTCCGTCGTCGACCACATCTTCGCTTACTATAGATGAGAAAGAGGTCAAATGCATGCATACCATACAAAGGTCACAACCTTTATCCATAATTTTGTTACATATTTACTCAAGCAATAAGTCTTAAATCTTCCTTAAATAAAAAAAAAAGGTGTCAAGATTGAAAAAAAAAAAACATGCGAATACTAATTTCTTTCGCCGTCAACACATTACCGCGTCGGCTGTCACCTAACAGAAACATATTAAACGTTCTTCGTCATGATAGATGTGCCTCGGGGTCGGCTCACGCATCGGCCTGTCTCTCGCCTCGCCTCGATCCTAATAAACGACTGGCGATGATTGACATTTGGGGCACCCACCCTATCTTAGATACGCTGGGAAATCATTTTCAGTGAGGCAAGTTTTGGCAAGGATATTGGGAAATGGGTACAAAATGTACACGAAAATCTCGTGTAGTGCTAGTGGTTTCATGTATGTATGTAGAAAATAGTCCTAATTTTTTTTTTTTTTTTTTTAAATGACTGCTAGATTCCACGCAATTAGGTGTGTAATGGGAGATAAAGGGAATAATTACAGGATGAATATCTTTTCCAAATACGCCAGAATTAACTGGAAGTAAAAAAATTAATAAAAACAAAAACTTAAAATCTCGTATAAGCCTGAATCTAATGAAGTTCCGAGGATTATTCGTATTCTAAAATAAGCAGCATAAAAAAACGTCGTCGATGTTTCTAAGGCCATAATTGCATATCATATTTAGTCTCAGTTAGTATTTTTTTTCTAAATATCCGGTTGAAGAAAAAAATAAGAGTCAACATCTTTGTCTCTATACCTATTACTTGATCCAAATAATGGAATGACGAGCAGAATTATTCAATATAGGTTTTTGCTAAGACTGATTGTTATTGGCAGGAAGATGATGATGGATTTATCCAATAGTAACGTCTGGTACCTATATAAACAGATTTTGAAGGAGAAGGTGAGACTTCTCTGCCTATATCCTTAGTTAATATGGTTAAGGGCAATGTGCATCTCCCAGCGTCAAGTTGTTGAATTCAATATTACCCTGTATTAAGTAAATATTGTAAAACAACGAACCAGCAGAGACAACAAAGTATCCCAACGCTTCTATCTATCTGGCTCTTCGCAAAACCCCAAAAACTTCTGAACAGATTTCAGCATACAAACTACAGACAAAGAGATTCACGAGAAAGGTTGAAGTGTATGATAACACAATACAGATAACCTGAGAGGTGGAAATTTACATTTGGTCACCCATCAATAGTCCGATCTCGTTGATTGGCTTAAAGGTGCTGATAAACTTGAGCATTCACTCGTAATGTGCATTCTTGTATATATCGGCAATATTACAGAAAAATAACAAGAGCGTGTTAGCAAGCATTCTATCAAGCACTTTGGCGAACATTCTCTCAAGCGTTTTGGTGAGCATTTGAACGAAGGACAGTACCCTAGTGCTTCGAATTTTTTGCGTTCGCTAGAGTGCTCATGAAAAACTTCGTAGCAATGTTTGGCTCTAAGTTTGGCTCAACTCGTTGAGCAGTTCGACAAATTTAAATACGGCGAATGCTCAATATTCTGTTACAAGTGAATTCTCAAGTCTATCAGCACCTTAAGAGATCGCTCCTTTCAGCAGATATAAATTTAAAACATAAAACGATCGCTAAAGAAGGCAACACAGTCTGCAAATAAAACGCTCAGTTACGACTCTATGTCAGCAAGTAATCGATTCTTGACGATCATTTACACGCATTATCTCTCTGTATATATCGGCAATATTATTTTTATCACACACTTATGGCAATAACAATAGAACCTTATATGGGAAATGGTAATGTGGCTTGTTCAGTTTAGTGGAAGGTTTATTGAACGTAAAACTATATGTCGATTTATTTGGACTTACTTAGCCAGAATATCAAACAAAGTATTGCTAATAGCTAATGGTAGTACCACAAATCTGCTTTGTGAGTATAGACTTTTTTCTTTATATTATTAGTGTCTGCCTGCGGCTTCATTCGTGTGAAAGCGTTTATGGCTGTCAAGGATAGTATAGCTACATATTGATGAAATTGTTTTCAGAATCATTTCAATACTTTCAGATACATTGTATTGTATTTCGGGCTGGTATATGCAACTCCACATATAAAGCGCGTGTTTTCAGATACATATAAACTTACAAATGCTTTTTCTCTTTATAATATTGTATTGTAATAGTTTATCCTATTCTATTCTAGTGGTATAGACAGGCTGTTTTGCAGTAAGTTCTGAATATGATATCAATAAACCGTACCTTATATATGCTTTTTTCACATTCAAGTTTCAGCCATTCAGGACAATAACCTTCCTATTCTTTCTCAAAACAAAAGTATTTAAAGTGCGTAAAAGAAGCTTTGTGACTCGTTATGTTATGTATGAGCAGTGAAGCTCAATGTAGCATACTGTATATGATGCATAGATGCATTCGTTCTGCGTCGCTCGCAAATTTTCTGCTCGACTGAAAGTCTCTCAAAGACTGTAGCTACTAGTACATTTGTGATTTTACTTTAAGATTTTATATAAATCCACTTCTACACTACTAACAAATGTTTGGCTAAGTGAATTCTCTTCTATATGAATAGAATTAGAGAACTCGAAACATTTGCATTTTCATATTCACTTTGCGTTACACGATTCAATTTCTTTGTGACATTTGGTTACCTTGTAGATAACAAATGGGTATAACAAAACTGATGCTCATGAAAAATGTACCCATTTTTCTTCTAAGTAAAATGATCTGCGTGTTGTCAAAGTTTGAGAGGGCTCGTGATTCACTCGAGTGTATTTACACGCGTACAGAAAAATATTTGAACGTGAGAATCGTGAAAGCGTCTACGGGTGAAGGAGCTTTGAACTACATAGGACGCACCATAGCGGGAATGACATTGTGAGCTAATTGTTCATCCTGCACTCTATAAATAACTCAAAGAAGAGGTTTTGGAAAAAAAGCTAGGATAAGAAGGGAGTTGGCTATGTGACATAAATGCATTCTGACGGATAGGCAAGGATAGAGACTCACTCGACGTCGGAGGGATGACATGGTTGTCGAATTCGTCTGTGGCGAAAATATATAGTATGATATCGCGGTATAAACTTGGTCAGAGATCGTCCAACACAAATACGAAGGTTTGTCAAAAGGGGGAGAGGCCTTTACCCAGCAGTTGGACACGAAGAAGCAAAATATAGCTCAGGCAGCCATTCTAACTTTTTTTACTTCAGCTACTAAAGTTTTTTTAATACTTAGTTGCGCTTAGCGATATGGAAATAACAGCTTTTGTATGCAAACTATTCCCTAGCGCATAACAAGCAAGGCTTACCATACTAACATGTGAACGAGAGAATATTGGATACCGCCCAAATCGATGAGTAAAAACCGATAGCTTATAATTAAATATTGTTGCATAGTTTGCTCCGGCAAGTTAAAATTAGGGAAATTCTTTCGTATACTGAAGTGGCATGTTTGATCAGACAGCTGATTGAAGATCTGAGTAAACTGATAGCCGTTTAAGTGCAAATGTTGACAAAGATGAGCCATGAGAGAACATTATTTGGTTCAGACAAACAAACATAATATAGAAATGTAATCAGATATGTGTTTGTGTATATCGTAGTGGACATAGTAGCGATGATAGACTTGAGTCATACATTAAAATCAAAGTATAAGGAGACCTAACTAAATTATTTTATGTCAACATTTTGCTTGATGTAAATATGAGTCAGTCTATCAATTTACCTAGTCTTTTCAGCGTCTAGTTTATCCGGATGCAGCTTAGTAATATGTCTGACCTTCACAACCCAGCACTTGTACAGGAGTAACATGATATTCCTTGGCAAATCCGCCAGAATGCCGGGAGCAACGGTTTAGAGTGCTTTCCAACCCATGATTATATAAATATATTTTTAGTAACAATTTCTTCGTGTGGTAGATGTAACTGAAGTAGGAACTGTGAGTAGACGGTTAATCAAACGTGTAATGGAAGTCACAATACTAAAATGTCTCCTACAAGGTGGACCCAAGATGTGATGAGGGACATGAGTGTCTGTTGAATTCAAGAAGTTTAGGAGTAGTCCCTCCTTCCATCCTGCATCACGTGCCCTGTTACCTATTCACGAAGGAACCTAATGATAGCATCTGTGGAAGGCATTTCCGAGGCCGAATACTGAGTCAGGCAAGAAATTAAACTAGTTTTGCCATCGATATGCTAAGAAGAAGAGAGAGAGAGAGTCAATATGGCAATGCTTGGGAGAAGTCAATAGGTATCAACTGGTCTCTTGTTTTACCCAAAGGTTGAATGGTAGAAAATGCCTTAAAACATTAGGTCCGCTTCTGTACTCTTGTGTGCATGAAGAATTAATATAAATAAATAAATATCAACCAGAGGACTTCTTTCAGCTGAAATAAACGATAATGATTTGATCTAACGTCGTTTAACCAATTCAAAGCAATATACCTAGTGGCAAAAATATATATTGAGTAACAACAATGTTTTTGATTCCCGTCAAGTAGTACAAACATTTTATTATGATGGATTACGATTAAGATTGATATCCTTAATATAACTAAACCCAACATTAAGGCAAATAAACGAGATTAAACACAATTACAAGGTAATTTTGAAGCTGTCCTTCCAGGAAAATCGATCTGGAGAATCTGTACTGAGAATCGTAATTTCGAGTTCTTTAAATTGAGCACATTTAAAGAACCACAATACAAGAGACTTTTGATTCATCGGAAATCTTTTAGAGAATGAGAACGTGTTGGTAGTTTTTACTAGATAATTCGTGGATCAAAATTTAATAAGGTTCAACTGCTTTTGAAAAATCAAAACTTCATTTTACTTTCACATTGTCATCATCATCACTATTTCAACCGAAAGATGTCCACTGTTAGACATAAGCCTCCTCAAAATGTCACTACAACGAACGGACCTGAGCTCCTTGCATCCACCACATTTGTGCGAATTTCACCAGGTCATTGGTTCACCTTTAGGGAGTCCGTTTTTTAGTGTGTAGTCGTCACTCCAGAACCTTGACAATATGTTGGGAAGCAACTGATCCTTTAGATAGATATATTCTGTATAACAATAGGAACTTAAACTTATAGGATGTGACAATGATCGGTCTTATCGCTGAAAGCGATTTTGTTAACGTTTCATATTTTCAGGATTTTATTATGAAGTTTTATATATTTATGTGTACTTTTACCCCCAGAAATATTGATAGTAAATTGAAGTCGTAGATACATCGATCTTGTATAACATACCTACATGAAGACACGGCGCGACAATCCAGAAAATCGACGAAAATAACAAATGAAGGGCGAAAAGGAATCTGTCTATTATTTCCCACATGGACAATATTGGACATCGTTAACATCTTGACCTCTCCGATATTTCATTGTTCCCGAAATATGTCACACAATGATTTATTTTATTTGTGATAGATATGGAGTTAACCGATGAAATGTAACGTCTTTATTTGGGATCTCTTGTGGGCTCGCACCTTTTCAAGGGTCAACCCTCGAGAGTAAAATCGCTGTTGAGCTCTTGAGAATAAAATCTTGTAGGTTAGGGTTATGTGTGTGGGTAGCCACATAACCGTAACATAAAAGGTTTTGTGATAGTCAGTGGTGTAAAGCACGGGCTTACCAATGTTTTTAAATTCAGTACTTTTAGTATAAAAATACACATAGGTAATGTTTAAAAATAATGTGCCGGTAGACAAACTGATAATATTAATTTTAGTGTACATAATATGTACACAAAAATTAATATTCTTGTTTGCTAATAATTAGTTTCGTAAATATGTTTTTTATTTAATTATTTTTGCGGCGGGCAATCATTAAAGAAATAACTTCTCCGTCTCTGCACCAAAATATTCTGATACAATGTTTTGACTGCCGCAGACTGTACCTGCTTGCATGCGAGTTTCCGGGCCGAACCGTTTGACAGTTTCGACGGCGAGCACAGCGGAGGCCTGGTGCAGGCCGTGCGCGAGGATCTGCGCGAGAGTGGCGGCCGCGGCGACGCCCCAGCCCCACCCGCCCTCGGGGTAGTAGTGGCGCGTGAGCGTCAGCAGCTGGCGCGGGTCGAGCTTGGCCTGGCGCGTGGGCGCGGCGCCGCTGGCTTCCAGCACCAGCGGCAGCGACCTCGTGCGCAGCAGCGGCGCGCCGCCCGACGACCATGACTCTTCCATCAAGGCGCGCGCGCATCATGCGCCGCCCGCATCACCGTTCCTCCGCACTCACGCCTTCCCGCTCTCTCATGTCCGACACATCACTTTGTTTAACACTTTTATATTCAAAACTTATTATTTGTATTGGTTTAAGAAGGAATGAAACCTATTCTAAGAAAAATTTAGATTGAATAAAACACTGAACAAGAAATCCTGAGCGGAATGTGTCTGGAGGATCACCATTTCACATAGCGATGGCTTATATAGTAAATACCTCGTAACTGCAAAATACGCAACTTTTTAGGAGGCACAAAAAACAAATTTTACTATTATAATCATGTACCTAATTTAAACGTGCTTCTACGTGTATTATTTATTAAAAATTTTAGAGGTTTAGATTTATTTCAAACATTTATCTCTCTGATTTTTCAATTGTTTCGACGAGGTATGCATTTAACGTCTTTTAAGTAGCTACAAATATCGAACATTGATTATGTTACGTTACGAACTTTTTCAAAAAGAAAATAAAATTTGCTAAAATGACAGAGGTTTTCAGTCTAAGCCATCAATCAAAAAGGTGGTCAAAATTTACGTAATCATATAAACGGCTTCATAAAATACACCTCGAAAGTGTAATCTATCGTGTTCAACCCCGGATCATCCGGATTGTAAACGTATGCGTATGTAGGTAACTATTGTATGTAGGATTTAGATGAGAATTGTTCGGAGAGCCGTCTGTCTAGACGAACATAAATCTCCTTAGATCAAGTATCAACGTTCAGTACTCCCTAAATCTCCACAAACTATCTCGGGATCACCTACAATTGGTTCTAACGACTTTGAATATCTTCTCAAAGTATTAAGTCTACCTTGTAGCAATAAAATCACCGTGTTTTTGCAAAACAAAAAACTTAAAACATTTTGCAAATAAAAGTGTGGGCTTTTTTGTCTGAAATTTATGAGTGCTGTAAAAATAAAATTCATTGTAAAACTTCCCAAAGTGAGGATTATGGAAGTTTAAAACCAAGTCTACCAAAGGTTAGACTCGGAGAATAGCTATTTACGTAGAAAATCTTCAATAACATCAGATTTTTAAGGGTTAACTTACGAAATCAAATCAGAAACTTGAATATAAAACTGTTTACACATAAAATAAGCTTTATGTGTCGCTTTTGGCGAAATTTTTTATCAACTGGATACAATATACAATTTTATTTTGAGAGTTTAATACAACTATCAAATAAGTTCTATCTACCCAGAAAGGGATGGTCAGTATCCACTATAACTACTATGTTCCCGTGACCCTAACGGCGTTGGCCCTACTGCCTCCTACGGTATTGCTAACATATTTTTTACAAGCTTTTATTTACTTTCACATGTCCCGTTGTCTGTCGTTCTGTAATCAAATCTTGCAACTTAAATTTGATCCACTTCCCGGTTTCCGATTGAGCTGAAATTTGGTATACACGTTTAGTTCGGATGACAATGCAATATTATGATGACATGGAGCTGATCTGATGATGGAATCGCGAGGTAGCCACAGGAACTCTGTAATTAAACGGCACAACCACGTCGAGTTTGGGCTCGTGTGAATCGTCTTGACGAGTTTTATTTATATAAGTATAGACCACCGCTATAAAAGCTTGTTATGAAAAAAAAATTTTTCATTGTAAACTTGTTTATTATTTATTTTGCAATTTAAATTAATATAGTTTTAGTTATATTATCCATAATTTATTGTACATATTTGTAACATAATTATCAATATGTTTGACACAATTACATTGTTAAGTTTATAATAAAGATACTACTACTAAATCTCTATGAGGGGCATGTGGAATGCTACGCGCCGTCGACGTCTTGGGTTCAGTCCTTATAGGACGACTAAATGGCGAGCAACCCATTGCTCATCGTGCGCAAACCCACGCAATTTATTTACGTCGATATTAGTTAGTAAAAATTTGACAAAGTAATTCAGACTTCGCTCTAACCTAGAGCGGAAGAAGTCGTTGAATGATCTTCCACCTCCAAAAAAGGGAATGTTCAAAAAGGGGGATGTTGTTTGTTCATACGAATAAACAAGCGTTGTGTTGTGTTTTTTCCGTTATTTTAATTACGAAGATTATCAACGGAAAATAAATACTTGGTTAATCATTAATTGCTCATACATCATTCAATGACCTTTAAGTACACACAGGCAATTAATACATTTACGAAGATGATCATTATTAACTTGCCAAAAATTGTTTTGATTTATGTCCGTGCTTTATAAGAAAGGGTACTTAATTTTTTTATAATATCATAATTACTAGCTCGCAAAAGTACCGTAAGAGTTGTGGTGGCCCAGTGGTAATTGCCCCGACTTATGTGTACGGTCGTGGGTTCAACTAGGTTGCATTACTTTCATACATTTTGTATCATCACCACAGTTCTCAAAAAGGTGAAAGAAAACATCATGAATTCGTGAGAAATGTGGAAATGTCTCATCATCATCATCATCAGCCTTTTTTAATGTTCCCACTGCAGGCCTCCTCTCTCTAGGAGAGGGAATGGTCCATAATCCACCACACGGGCCCAGTGCGGATTGGTGGATGTCTTCAAATTTTTGGTTCCAGGACATGCCGGTTTCCTCACGATGTTTTCCTTCACCGTTTTGAAAATGTCTTAGAACAAGAAAAATCGAAGACCTTTGACATCTACCAACCCGTACGTGGCTCGCATGGTGGATTATAACCCTTTTATTTATTTACTAGCCTTCTACCAGCGGCTTTGCCCGCTTGAAAGTAGGGCTATATAAACTTTAGAACCCCATTACATCCCTTTAGGAGTTGAATTTTGAAAAACCCTTTCTTAGTGTTCGCCTACGTTACAAAAGGAAGCCTTGTACAAAATTTCATGCTCCTAGGACCAGTAGTTTTGACTGTGCGTTGATATGTCAGTCAGTCAGTTCCTCCTTTTATATATATATATAGATTGAATCTTCATGTACATAGGCGGACTTAATGCAACAAGGAATTCTCCTTCCTTTTTTCCTTTTTCTAGAGAAGTGGCCTGAGTATCACCAGTGAGACATTATACTCGTAAAGCTGATGATGTGATGTTATGATTAAAAGTACCGCTCCCTTGACGAGCTTTATTTATTTGTTTTAGAGGTAAATTGCTACATTATGTTCAACCAAATCAATTTGAAATCGATACTTCTGTGGAGTGCTTTGGTGATAAAACCATTTAGCATATTACAGTATAACCAGCCTTATTAAATGTTTCCACTGCTAGCTTTAAGCGAGGGAATGGGTTGCACACGGGAGCCCTGTGTGGGTTGGTGTGTTGCACATGTTTTTGAATTTTTGGTTCTAATGCAGGCCCGGTTTCCTCACGATGTTTTCGATCGTCGTTTTGAGAGCAGTGGTAATGAAATAAATTTCTTTACTCTAAGTAATGTACTTGGCTGAGTTTGAATTCCCGATTGAAGTTGGAGCCGTTATCAAAGCAAAATTAAAAAGAAACCCGATCAAAAGCTTCTTTATTACACACTTAAAATCACGGAGATAATGTTCTGTGTAATGATGTGACATGTTACAGTATTTGTCGATTAAATGGCGTGGAAATGTTAAGAGATATTTGATAGGCTGCGAGTGCGGGCAAGATTCCACCGGTACGGATAAGATAAGGCACTTGTTTGTTCTCCTCAATTTATTGCCAAACATTACGGAGACATGGCGAAACTAAGTATTTGGTCCCACACCGTTGTTTTTGATCATTTGCTTGATGTTTTGGTACACTTATTGTGAGTTACTGGCTCGGGTATGTGCTTATTTTTGGCATGCCATCTTTGGCTAAATTCTCGCACGGTTTAGGCTTTAGCCGTGGTGGAAAAATCACTGGATTTTTCTCTCCTGTATTATTTGCTAAGTTGTCAGTGCGACTCGTTTCTATTGATATATTATGTATAAACGACAAGTAATATATAATGGTATATAGGAATTCGGATAAACAAGCTCGTAAAACATGATCTCGTTATATTTCCTGACGAGGGTGCGACCGTTTTCGCGACGATGACCTTCAGATCTTGATGCTTCCTACAGCTTATTTTGTACTTTAGGTATTATATCATCATGTTCGTCATTTTTCGTAGGATTTTTTCCATATAAAGTACATTTCTTTGCCTTTAAACATTGTTTACTTTTAATTTATTAAACATCTTTTTATTATCTGTGCACACAGGCGGATTTAATGACTTAGGCTTTTTAAAGAACTACTTACGTACTTACTCGTATAAGAAGTAATTTGAAACTAGTTAACGTTAGATACTGATTAGTCAGATAAGGTATTTGTTAGCGACATTCAAATGTTTATTATACCTAAACGGCTTGACTAATTTAAACGAAATTAAATGTATTGGAGTGGATCCTTGGATGGTTATACCAATATAGTGTGATGTTTTAAAGTTTCTGACTACCCACAATAACTGTAGGCTTTGTCGACTTATAGTAATGGCTATTTTGCTTTTTTATGACATTACTGGATAAACCTCCGCAAAAGTTGGATAGTTTAAATGATATTATTGTCATGTAACTCAGATCAATTTTAAAGTATTTTTTTTACCTTAACGTTACATGTTGGAGATATGGCAATACTTTAAATAAAGACCGACCTTTGTTACCGTTACTTTCTGTCTAACCCTCAGGTAGTAGTGCCTTAGTGGTATCGGCGCCAACTTATGAGATGTACGTCATAGATTTAAACCCAGGCAGTCGCTTGATCCAAACAATTGAACACATGTGACACATCTATCGACCCTCAATAGGCGAACTTGGTGGTTTACGACTCATTCCCTTTCCTAGAGAGTCCTGAGCCTCAGCTGTGAGAACATTACAAGCCTGATTACGCTATTACGCCATGCGAATACAAATACGAATATTGTAACATTTCTTAGCTGCAGAGAAATTTATGTGCTATTGATATTGTGTTAATAGTCAAGTCTCATTCGTATCTAATAGAGTGATGGGACATCTGGGGCCTATATAATCGTATTATCTAACTTCCCACACGACACTGTAAGCAAGACAATACCCTCCTCCAATTAGCGCTTTATCACAGCGAACAACATTCAAAATATGGGCCGAACTTCCTCTTAATTGTCCCCATTAGGGAATCCTTTTAATTGCGTGATAATTTCTCCCAACTGTCACGAAATTGAACGTTTTAAAAATAAATTCTCAATAAAATTTCCATTATAAATCTTCAGGGACAACTGGCTTTATCGCAGGGATCTGACTGAGACGCATAATAAATTAGAAAGAATTTTAAATCTCGTTTATGTAGATCGATCTGGATTTATTAGTTGGCAAATAGATTCATTTGAATTGGAATGCAATAAGTTCGTACAAGTAAAAAGATTTGTTTTGGATGCATGGTAAGATAATATTTTTAGGTTTTTTTTCAGGAATGTTACTGTAGCCTAGAGTTCAATAACTGTCTGCCATACCTAGTTTAATAATAGAAAAAGGGTGCTATTTAAACAGGCTTCTTTTTAATATCATAATTCGCCCCCAAAAATGTAGGTTGCCTTCTAAATTACTAAGTCAGCCACAATTAACGAGCATCTAAATAATACTATCATAACCACTACTTATCTTCTATGTGAACCACTCTAAATACAACTCAGCACGATAGTTATTTTTTAGCATCTAAATTTGTAACATGCATTGTAACAGTAAACTTCTAAAATACTGTTAAATGACATCAAAAAATATATTTATTTAGCTTCTAATTTTTTAACTCAGTACGTTTAAAATGTAACTCATCCCATATTAATTGATCGTCAAAAGTTTGCTAAAAATGACATCAAATATATACTATTGGCCACTAATATTACCAGAAGGTATTAAGGAGAGACAAAATAATTTACTTTATTTTTGAAAAATCAATTTTTTTTATTGAATTATCGTCATTTTACGTATAGTAAATTATTGGTTAATTAATGCTTGCGCTTCAGTTGGCTATCCACGCTTAGTTTTTAATCCCAGTGGTTGTGACTTTGCCTCTAATGGTTTTTTTATGGTAGGTAAAAATCATCCAATGACGAATCCCGCTCTTGGGCGGAGCGGGAAACAGTGTCAGACTCTTACTGACTAAACAACCTACCCCATTCCTCCCTTGCCTTATTCCCAGAGCCCCGGTAACACTTTTGCACCAACCCTCGGCTCCAGGAGGCTTCGACCCTGAAGGGCCCCTACAGTTTGCTGACAACTCCTTGAAGCACGCGGGAACGGTGCGCGCCGTTGATGACTTGGACTAGGCCTGGACAGTTACCAGATGACCGGACGGCGAGCTACCCATTGCTCATCGTCCGCAAGCCAGTATCTACGGTGGCCGGATATCGGCGGGATCGCGGCGGCGTCGGCTACGGCGAGGACGCTGTTGCCTTTGCCTTATGCGTTCGGCCTCCTCCTTTACGAGCATTACTGCTTCGCAGAAGGAGGCGTCCGCCTGCCATTCCTCTTCGCTGCGCACCATGGCCTGAACCAAGGCCCGGCGCGAGAGGTCGTCGCCGCCGATTACCTCTGTAGCTGTACTTGCGATAAAAGTCTGGACAATCACAGCAACCAGTAAACCACTCGGTCTAATTGTTCGGTAGTTTTACGCTCCAAGCTGAAAAATACACTTTTTTGTATTCTTCAAAACTCCTGAATTTCTTGTCAGCTTGATTATAATTGAATGAATTGTTGCCTAGAATTAAATACGTGGTGTTGGCTGATGTTGCATGTAAAACTCTAATTTTGGTATCAGTTTTAGCGATAAAAGAATATGATGTATTATATTACATGCTAAGTTATAATAAAAGATGCTTTCTGTCGAAGCTTGAATTATATTTTTTTGAGGACAGTGTTTTGAAGCTATAAAACGTAAAATAGTGACGAGATGTAAAATCCGTGGCCGAGTTAGTAAATTAGGTGGCAATGTATAAATGAGAAGGACAAGTCACAATAATTGATGATCTTTACTTGACGCTTTCTATAGCATATTTAGTTGGCGGTGTAAAAAAGGCGAATTAGTTTATTAGAGGCTATGTTATTTTCCCGTTGCTTAGTTATAAAATTAGAAGTTTAATTCAGTGTCCAATAAATAATTTTGTGGCTAGACTTATAATTTCCCATAGAAAAATATGTAGCCAGTTTCATAATATTCATGAATATACCAGAACACGAGGATTCCTTCTACAATCAAGCCAGAGGATCCATTGGCAATGATGTGCTCTTCGAGTTAAGCTGCAGTTTTGAATTTCGACGCCGAGTTTGCTAGTCTGTCGGATTTCTGCCGGTAGTATTTTGGGGAGTGGGCCTCGGAATTGCAAAACTTAGTTCAGCAAAGCCCGTTCCATCATCGGACGTCCAGACCTACGGTTATGCGCACTTGGACATGGTGCATATCCAAAGGTGTTATGCATAATATATTTTGGGAACATATTTATTGTGTGGACTACTAAGGAATGGAATTCCCTGATGGAGTGTATTCAACTTAGTATTACAAATATAATATATAATATATTCAACAACCATCACACAACATAGGTTGTTTGATAGCTACAACTATAAGTCAAGAGTGAATAGGATACTTCTAAACAAGACTGTCCATAGCCGACTATCAGATGAAATAGTAGTCAAGTGCGAGCCTATCAACAATGATGAGAAAAAAATTATGTATGTTAAATATTATTTTTGCAGTTTCGCAACGAATGAAATCTGAATAACTGCTTGAAATGGAAGCAATTGTGAAATTTTTGGCCTTTAAGCGGTTGTCAGTTATGAAGCCTGGGACAGTTTAAAAAGCTGTTTATGAGCACTAACAGCACTTCACTTGTTTTTGATTACTCCCTGTTTCGTTACGGGCCCTTATTAAGCGATCTGTCCAGACAATTTCACTGCCGCTCTTTTTGCATCGGAATTTTAAATTTAATTTTTGATAACGACTCGTTTTTAATTTAATAAAATTTAATATGGTGTAGCATCTTTTTTGTGATAAATTGGAGGCCGCGACTTTGACCGCATCAGATGCATAAAACAACACAATACACAATTTCAAAAAGTTTTTTTTTTACGCGTAACGCTAATTATTTTTCCTTAATTAATGTAGCCCATGTTACTCTTGATGACATCAGCTATATACCAGTTATGGCTGAACCAATTTTAACGAGGCTTGTTAAAATTAGTCCAGCCATTTCGGAGATTGGTAGGAACAAACACAAATAGAAAATACTTCATTTTCATATTTAGGAAAGAGAAATATTTCGAATTAATAAACGGCGTGACTTAGGTATGACAGAGTGACTTAGGTATGAATTAGTATATAGATAGGTAATATTTTTTAAAAATTACATGCAAAAATAATAGCTGTATTAACAAAACTTGACATCATCATAAATTCACAGTGAAATATCATTATGCAATATTGAGATTTTTGTTTTAATTTTGGGATACTTTATCTCCCGTGTAATCTCCGAAGCGTTGTAAATTATGAAAATGTTGCGTTTATAAATAATTAATAGGCCATAAACGTGTCATGGTGTGATTGTTACAGATTTGTACCTCGTCTCAACGACGCATTAATGAACTATTTGGTTAATTAACACGACTATTCGAGCGGGCATTAATGTCACTTTTACATCCCCATAACTCTTTCCAAACCATTTCAGTCTGTAAAATATATTTAGAACAAAAGGAAGTTCGCTTTTCATACAAAATGTATGAATTATGACGTGCTCGTTTGTAATGATATTATTATGAAAATATCTGAGTCTTCGATTAAAAGAACTGTGACCAAGCATTTCTTAAATGGGTTTTTATTTATGAGTCTAGTTCCTTTCTAAAAATGTTTTCTTACTTCGATTTCTGTGTTAATTATTTAAGTGTCTATCTATGTTATTGCGAAATATTTAAACGAATTGAAGAATTTAAAGATTTTGCTGTAGATATGTGGTAATAGCTTAATTGCTGACTGTAATCAATTAACTAAAGTATAAAAAAAACTACGTAGGATCTGGAACGTTATTTTTTACTAATAATCACTTGGCTGTCGAAAAAACATGTAAATATCGTATTTATGCTTTGTTACCGGTACCTCTGACTTCGACCGCGTCACACTCGTAAGACATTTGATTACAAAAAAGAAGAAGTATTTTTTACGCGAACCCTTATTATTTTTTATAATAAAAGTAACCTAAGTGAATCCTTTTATCATCAGTTATTTATCAGTGGACGTCCCGTCGAAATCGATCCAGGTTTTTCTGAGATAAGCGGGAACAAACAACCAAAAAAAAAAAAATCGAATCGAATATAGATAATTTCATATGAAGTTAAATACTTATATCTGTAAGTTATAAGTATATATTATTATGATATTACGAACAGGCATTTTTTATTTAAACGTTCATAAATATACACCTATCTTACATACTCATATATATGTAAAATATAAATAGATAGCAATAATAATTAACATTTTTTTTTAAAGTTTGATAAGCTTCCGTCACATTTTTTTTTGTGGGTACTGGTTGATTGTCTGTAAAAAAGTATAACGTCCCATCAATCGTATCTATTTTAAATTCAAAGCATTAGGCTTGATGGAGTATCGCAATAGTAAAATCAAAAGCTTGAGCAATAAGTAGATAAACTCATGTGGGCATATCTTTTCGTGGCGAGAAAGGACGATTTATGGCGTCTACCTACTCATAGCCAAGTACAGTCAACAAAAGGGATTGGTAGGCTGACTAGAATTAGAATTGTATATTCATATTTATAGTCTACAACTTATAAATTTTGTAATTGATATACCAGGCAATTTTTTTTTGTGTGAGGATTGCCTGGTATATTACTATTTTTAGTTTTATATGTTACAAATATTTGTACGCCGACATTTACGGCTAAACATGACTGGACTTAGATTAGAACTTTCAATCTGCCATGATTTTGTATGTATACAATCTATCTATCAAAATATTATTCATATATTCTTCAAGTACACACAACTTTTCTAAAACAGTAAAATTACGAGTAAGACAGCTGATGTACACTGGTGAGCATAAACCCACAATTTTTTTTACAGCAAGCCTTCTAAAAAAATTGCACTTGGGGATAAATGCACAACAAAAACTTTTAAAGCACATCAATTGAATAATTCTTTAACAAAGAATAAATTTTATAATTTAATAAATACTGCACTAAATTAATATTATTGTCACTAATACTCAATGATTGCATTTGTATGGCAACTGTCAGTAGCTGAAAATCACTTCAAATGAAATGGTGTAAGCGCTAAACTGTGCCAAAAGCATCACTATATGAAGCTCATTTTTATTAATTTAGTCCTATAGACTAGAGCTATCCAATTAATATTTACGAAACTGAGTTCTCGTGTGATTTTGTTATTTACAATGTTTGATTTTTTGTCTCATGTTTAAAATTATTACTTATTTTATCTTTAAGTCATGCATAGTATTGTGATGGAGTGTTTTCTTTACCTTATTCCACAGAGATTAGTTAACCTTTTTATTGTTGTTTGTCCTGTACGAGTATGCAATTTAATTCAAATAAATGTATTATTCTTTCTTTCTTTCTTTCTTTATTAAGTAACCAGCATGTATTCTTTTTTGCCGACCGTACCTACATGTGCGTACAGCATCATTTGAAGCTATGATGAAATATTAAATGCTGTTTACAAGCAATTTCATTGACGGCCGAGGAAACTATAAATACATGTTTTTAGGACCATTTAATGAGCGTATGTGGGTAATTTTATGAAATTAACTTACATTCAAAGGTTTATACGAGCGTTGGGTTTATTGAAAACCGGATTATTAAACGGGACAATTAATTAACATGGTGACAGTTCGTGTGTTAGCAGATGTCTTTGTCAACTGCTCAAATAACGTGGAATATAAGTTGACCCATTTGCTAAGGTTACGTCACACAAATTCAATCATCATGGCGGTTGAGTTTGAATACGTAGCAACCACGAAGTAAGGTAGCAACCAATTTTCGGGTCTCAATCAAAGTCGGCTGCGCGAAACCATTGCAAATGGTTCAACTTACTTGCCTTGTACTATATTGGTGGGTAGACAATAAAATCTTCTCCCACTGAAAAAAAAACCTAGGCATCGGGGCTAGCAGAGCGGTTCTCAGCCACCGTAGATACGGGCTTGCGCATGTCGAGCAATGGATAGCTCGCCATCTAGCGCTCCTATAAAGACTATGTCGTGGTTGACAGTGAGTAGCGATTTCCAGGCACGCCTTCAAGATATGTCAGTAAGATGAACCTGGGAGGCCTTTAGATTGTTCAAAAGAATTGCCGTGGCCTGAGCAAAGAGCAACTGAACACTATGAACTTGCACCCCTCAAAGAGTTGTCAGTAAATGGAGAGGCCCAACTGCAGGGCCGAAGTCTACTGAGGCCCTGGCCCGGTTTCTGAACGGTAGGTCCGACCCTGGTATGAAGGCTAAGAAAGAATTGGGTAGGTCGTTTAGTCAGTAAGTGTCTGACACTGTTTCCCGCTCCACCAAGGACGGGATTCGTCATTAGGTGATTTTCCCCCATAAAAAAACACTATGAACTTAGTCAGTAATATAAAATAGGATCACATACTCTCGCTCTACCTACCCAGAGTGGGAGAAGTCGTTACGCAAAAAGATGCCTAAAAAGATAATGAAATCTTGGTTTAGCATAAGAACCGCTGTAGAATTTGTCATGCCTAAGGACCTTCATGGTAATCACACTGCGAAAATTGAAAATTGAAATGAGCAAGCCGAAAAGAAATGTACATTGGGGCTTTACGCTGTTTTTCTTTTAGCTACATACAATTTGTGAAAACCATGGTGAAAACACTTTTTATTCTCTTTATACTTTCTATCTCTGTACTTATTATTTATTTATACTTTATTGTAGGTACACCACATTTAATACAAATATTTTTTTAAATAAGGGCAAAATGGCGGTCTCGCACAGGGCAATCTCTTACAGACAACCTTTGGATAGACTATTATCTTAGCTAAGTGAATTTTTTTATGGTCTAGAATAATTCTATTTCTTCCCTCTCTGGTTGGTGTAACAGACAGTATCGCAAAATTTACTTGTTCAAATGTTAACTAAAACCCACTCTTGTTGTTAATATGTATAAGTTTTTTGTTCTAAAGCCACGTTAAGTCTTTCGAGCCCCAGCCACACAATACGAGTATAGTACGGGGCAAATAAATTTAATTAAAATGACCGCCATTGCTATGGCTATGATCCTCCGATTGAGTTTAAAAATCTTTTACTGCGCTTTTAAAGTAGATCGTCATCTTGGTTCAATTTAAATGCCGCGTATTGTAACTCATATCTATACTAATATTATAAAGCTGAAGAGTTTGTTTGTTTGTTTGTTTGAACGCGCTAATCTCAGGAACTACTGGTTCGATTTGAAAAATTCTTTTTGTGTTGAATAGATCATTTATCGAGGAAGGCTTTAGGCTATATAACATTACGCTGTGACTCATAGAACCGAAGAAACAATGGAAAATGTGGAAAAAACGGGGGAAAATATTCATCTTTGAGGGCTTCCGTTGCGTGCGCTGCGAAAACGGTAGAAGATACCAAAAAAATATGTAGGAAAGAATTATTCCTCTTAAAATGATCTAAAAAAATGTCTGCGACAGTATATGTCTATCTTTTAAGGTTAACTCACTAGAACCGTTTTTATGGGTATAAAATTTGGCCGAAATTAATGCATTATTACCAACTATTTGTTAGAGTTGTATCAACATAGTAATATTAAACTTTATCCAAATAAATGTGTTGTTGATTAAGAGTATGTAATTGTGAACAAAATTGTCTTTGACATCACTTATTTTCAATGAACATCTTAGAAGATATTACAATTTTAAAATAACTCCGATATAAAATTCACACGCGTCGCATGATGTGCAAAATATGACGCTGCGTCTGGCCTGCGGGTGAGGAGAAGGGTTGCTAGCGGGCGGCGCGGAGGGTTTTTTTATGGTAGGTAAAAATTATCCAATGACGAATCCCCCTCTTGGGCGGAGCGGGAAACAGCGTCAGACTCTTACTGACTAAACAACCTACCCCGTTCCTCCCTTGCCTTATTCCCAGAGCCCCGGTATAACGCTTTCGCATCAACCCTCGGCTGCAGGAAGTTTCGACCCTGAAGAGCCCCACAGTTTGCTGACAACACCTTGAGGCGCGCGGGAGCAGTGCACGCCGTCGACGACTTGGTCTCGGTTTGGACTGTTACCAGACAACCGGACGGCGAGCTACCCATTGCTCACCGTCCGCAAGCCAGCGTCTACGGTGGCCGGATATCGGCAGGATCGCGGCGGCGACGGCTACGGCGAGGGCGCTTTTGCCCTTGCCTTATGCGGTCGGCCTCCTCCTTTACGAGCATTACTGCTTCGCAGAAGGAGGCGACCGCTTGCCATTCTTCTTCACTGCGGACCATGGCCTGAACCAAGGCCCGGCGCGAGAGGTCGCCGCCGCCGATCACCCCCACGAGGACACGGCGATGCTCTTCCCAAGCAGTGCACACCTCCACCGTGTCCTCCGTGCTGGCCACCCAGTGGCGACACCCGGGCGTCTCTTCCGCACGAATCCGGCGCAGGAATCTCCTAAACTTCCCATGTCCGGTGAGAACCTGCGTCATGTCCTGCGTGATGTCTATCCACCACGCCTCAAAGAGGGGACTTACCGCCGAGATTATGGCATGCCCAAGTGTAGCTCTATGAAGTTTTTAGATAATTATGTTCTTTTAAAAACTAAATTATTTAAATTAATAACAGAAATTGACACGGGCAAAGTCGTGGGTAACAGCTATAATTTATAAAGCTGAGGTTGTTTGCAAAAATAAATATGATGCCCAAAGTAACTATTCCACGCGGACGAAGTCGCGGGCACAGCTAGTATATATATATCTGTATACCCGGAGATTTGTGAAGTTCCCGTTTGATTAGCTTCTGTACTAAAGGTACCTTGCCATTATGACGTTTCGACATGCAATTGGGTGTCCTGTGTAGAAATAATCCGATTAACCCATATTTTTGAGCTGTGGTCGTCTGCCATCAACCATGCCAGTTACGATGAGTTCAAGGCTGTGGCCATTTTTCCTGGCAATGTGTATAAGAGAGACAATAGTGTTAATTGGATAAATTCGGGTCAAGTACTTCATTGGCCTTGGTTCTTGCTGACTCTAAAATCTGCGATAAACCAAGGACAATACGCCATAATACGACCATACTCCATGATACTCTATGGTATCTATATACCATAGAGAATGGACGTTTTGCGGCGGATCGTTGATAAACTTTACTGCCTCATAAATGTTACATCTAGTGCAGTGTTGATGGTTTCTGTTTCGTTCGAGTCATCTGTGGCCTTTACCAAAGCGATTAAAATGACGTCATCAAAAGCTTCTTCAAGCTTTCATGCTTAAATAAGTTGTGAAAAGATTTCTAATACATTAGATTAGCTTTATATGTATATGAAGTGTTTTTTTTTTCTATTGACTTAGATTTTCAATGAATTAAAAATTGTTGCAAAGCAAACTTTTGGGTAAAAAAAGAACTTAAGGTTGAATATTTGATCGATTGTAGTTTCATAATTTTAATTATGCCACTGTATAATTGTTATATTTCAATAAATCATGCGAAAGAGCAAATTTTCGATATGTTCTTTATTGCTAACAAAAAATAAAATTACAGTAGGAACTTAATAATAAATCCTCATCGAAATTTATCCGAGTACTATTAGATATACATAAAGTGTTTAAAATTGAAAGGAATTAGTGATATCTTCCTTGGGTAATTCCAAGAAGTGCAACAGAGCCGAGCACAATAAATTTCTTCATCTTGAGGGACATCGCTCTTTCGACTGCTGGGCAAAGACATCTTTGTCCCGCAGTGGGACATTACAAATTAGGTATAATAATAATAACGGTAATAATTGGTAATTTGCTACCTTTCTGATTTCGCAAATCTACTATCAGACATTATTGCATCATCATTTTAGGACGCATTATATCTAAAGTGTTCTGTATGCAAAATGTGGGTGTAGTTATGGACAATAGGATGATAGTCTACTTATGTTCAACACTAAGTGACAACTGACATCATGAATATGGATGATGATAGGGTTTGCAGCCATGTGTCATGGGCGGGGGGCGTTGATTGCTCGCGACAGGAATTGAACAGAGATGCTTGCTGGGAACGTAACGTATGCAACTGGGTCAGCTAGCTTAGCCACGGATGACTGTTAGTTGACGAGTACTCTTTACTTGGTATGATCGCCTGGTACTTTTTTGTGGGAATAATTAATTCATTGTGTTTTGACTTCCTTTCAGGTGCGGGGACCTGAAAGGAATTCATTAACGGAGGTTTGCTTATTTCCCATTTTTAAATTTATTGATCTATAAAAAACTTTGTATTTACGTTCTTGTGTAAATATCCTATATAAAAAAAACGATCTAGGCGTTTTCTTTAAGCTAAGCTAGCTTACTTTGTCGTTGATCTTAGTTATATCTTTTTTCAGAATAATATAATCATCACGCATATAATTATAGTGGTTAGAAAATATGTCATTTTATTGGAAAATCGGTCCTAAGTGAAAAATAATGTCGTATTTTATTATATACTTCCGCTTGTTTTTCATCAGTTTGTGTATTGGTGTTACCATGAAATAAGAATCACTTTAGTTTAAGTACTTTAATGTAGTAGAAAAAAAATATTAGGCCTTTTAATTAAGTTTTAGATTGAACTACAACAATAAAGAGTAATCACTCATGAAATATTTAAATGCTGGCCGTATTTTGAAATTCGGCCAGCATTAGTAATATAGATTATGACGACGGCAAATTAATATCTTATTGTATTAACACTTCTTTGTTCGGGCTGATAAGAGCTGTGAGTGCTCGCGAGGCAAGTTTTAAAACAATTCGCGCGGCTCCATCCATCACAGGGCTCTTAAACGTCGCAACTTTGACGCTGCCGCATTACTCACCTTCTAGTCCCACGATTAATGCCTGGTATTACTACCAACACCAAGCTACCAAATACGTTATTTTCGAAACGTTACGCGTATTTATTACGACTTCATAATCTGCCAGATGAAACTGCACATTCGTACAATTTATTTGGTGAACACTAACCGTTAAAGGAAGGACAAGACCCGCCAGGCGACGTCCCACAGCGCAGCAACCAGGGATGATCAGATCATACATATTTTATTACCATGTTTTTGTGTCAATGCGACAATGAATACGATCCGCTGGATGCGATTATAAAAGTATCGTTAATAATTTCAACATTCCTACAGATACTTGTACAAGATAAGAAGAACCTTCAGATATCGGAGGTGTCTCTCAGGGAAGAAATAATAATCGTATAAACTGCGAAGACATAAAACGGGGGAAATTGCGTGAAATATTATGAAGATGAAAATTGTGAGTCGGTAGTAAAGTTTTACAAACAAGAGCGACCCAGTGATTCCGTCAAGTGATTGGTTCAACGACTGTTACATTACATTGTTCTATATCAGACGATCGATCTTTGGTAAAGACAGGCTACGGTACATCACAACGAGAGCCGAAATAGAATAAGCCGTAAATACAATGGAACATTTATTATATGCCAATACGATCATCATTATTAGTGTTTCTTTATCGCTGCGAGGCTTCCATTGACAGTATATCACGTACTGTGACAGAACTGGATTGAACACTGCCGAACAATACACTCCACTGCCTGACCGTATTTTGTCCGTAACATTTTTAATATGGATTCGATCTTAATAAAAAAACAGTTACAAGTTGTCAAACATCAGTTACTAAGATTTATAATATGTGTAGTTGTAGTTGCTGGCTTATGTTAGGTTCGGCCATGCGATAGTTTTTATAGCCACTTCCTTTCGAGATGTCTTAAAGATATATGCTGCGAACTTTATTTGGGATCTTGTTTTTTTTCTCACGGCTTAGGGTTACAGTGTTTATGTCTTAAGGATTGCTTGTAAATCGGTTAGGTGTTAACACAATTTCTAACTATTTGAGATCAGAATGAATATCCTGTTGGAGTCTTGAGTAGCAGTTTTACGATGAAAAAATCTAATCATCTACGTTTTAGGCCTTCTACTAAAATAATGTTATTTCTACAAATTAAACTCGTACCAAAATGTAATATCTTAACGTACTAGCTAAATCTGGGACAGGGTTAATTCAGACCAGTTAAATCCGTAAGAGATAAGCTGCTTTAAACCTCTCTCAAAGTTTGCACCGCCGACTCATAAGCTGCTTTTTAATTTCGAGCTCACTAAAAGTTTGCAGTTCGCAGCGTTTGTATTGAAACAAAATTATAGGTTGACGTTTGGCCACAGCCCAAAGTCGGGGCAGTACGTGATCGGAAATATTGAGAATTGCCTATTCATGACTACCCCGCATATGGAAAAGTTTTGCACTGCCCCGTGCTGAACTTTTCGAAAAAGTAATCGGGTTTAGTGAGCCTCAATGTTTTGGGTTTCCAAAGGGACCGCGGCGGATCCCCGAAGTTGATACAGCGATTCAACAAAAACTAAAGTAACAAGGGATGATTTCTGGTATTGTAATATTATTTTAGGACTAGATACTAGAATTTTTATTTAAGTTACTGAATTATTAAATTTTTGCGACTAGAAAATTTACTTGAATGGTAATGGATATTATGATTATCAATCAAAATTGTTTAAAAAGACGAATCTTTCAGAGCAACAAAACTCTTTTTAAAGGAAGAAAAAGAGGGACAAACATTATATTTCACAAAGGTGGGGTTTCAAGAATATGTGTGTGTGCCTAGAGTCACGTATTCATTGTGTTTGTATGACCAACCCGCCTTACCAAGATAACATAGCTAAATTGTCATTGACGGAGATTGCGGAGCAGAAAGTGGTGGACACCGGATAGATCAAAGACACACAATTGTAATCTTTTTTAGAAAATAATATAAAATTGAAATAAGCATAGAGCTTATTTCCTGAACACTGCAGTTACTCATAACAAATAAATTTTTATTTTTAATTTTGCTTGATGTCTAACAAGGCAGATATGGGTAATGTTTAAGTTAGGTTAGATAGATAGATATACTCTTTATTGTAGGTACACCATAAATACAACTTGGTACATTAGGAACTTAAATTTCTAAGGTGCTACAATGGGCGGTCTTATCGCTAAAAGCACACAAGGAGAGAGGTTGTGTTAGCACACAATTGGGTAAATAGTAGTAACTGCTTATAACTGTTTATTTTTTATTCCTTTTTGTAGCTCAGTAAGCGGTAATAAATAATAATCAACTATCTTTTAATTACAGATACGCATCTACTATTGATGATACGATACTATCAAAATAAATTATATTCATTGTTAGTACAACTGCTTAGTTTGATTGATGAGTGGCAAAAAACGAAACAAAAGTAGAATTTGTTTTTTTTTTCAATTTTTTTTTTATCAGACATTCTTTATTCGAATTTTATTGGCGGTTTTTTTTCGAATAAAGTTCAGTGGTCTTAATTATTCGCAAATTGATTCTTAATGGATAATTGTGATGTAAAATTGGTGTGGTTTTCTATTTCGAATGTCTGTACAATTTAACAAGGATCATTGAAACAGGCGCGATCTCGGTAAAATGGTGCTGAGGATTTTATTGTAGCATTGTTTGCCTCAGCAAAGCTTGCCGAGAAGGCTGACTCGGGGCATTTGCTGCCAAATACTGCATTAGAATGTGTTACATTCGAGTGTTAATGGAAAACAAAGTGATTATATTATTATACGTGAACTTGGCTGAAAGGACTTAGTATCCAAGCTAAAAGTATGATTTAAACAAAAATAGTCATTACCGGGAGTTGGCGGGATTTCTTTGAGTAAAATTCAGAGGCAGTTTTAATTAATCGCAAATTAAGTCCCAGTGGATATTGTGGTTTAAAATTGGTGTAGTTTCCTATCACAAGTCTCTGCATGATATAAGAATAATTATGTGGGATCATTGAAACAGGCGTTATCTCGGTAAAATGGTACTGAGGATTTTATTGTAGTGTTGGCTACCTCAGCAAGGCTTGCCGAGAAGGCTGACTCGGGACAATTGCTGCCAAATACTGCATTAGAATGTGTTACATCCGCGTGTTAATGGAAAAAAGATATACGTAAACTTGGCTTACTATCCAAACCAAAAGTATTATTTATTACTTACTATCCAAACCGGGACTTACTATCCAAACTTACTATCCAAACCAAAAGTATTATTTATAAAAAAAAGAACTCTATTTAACACAAGTTTATAACTTAATCTAGTAATTAAATATAATTTAATTATAAGATTAAACTTGTGTCGGCCTTCCCTACAGCATCGAGCGAAATAAATCTGTCTATAAAGTGGTCAGGCTCTAATTGTAAGTTATAAATGGAGCAAATAACATCAATAACGTCATACATTGACGTCTCACCATTAAGCCGATGGCCAAATATTTCCGGTTTAAGGAAGTTATTTGACGCCTTTTTAAAGGTAACTAATTACCCCAAAACTCACAAATCTCTTTGTAGTGGAACGGTAGAAACTTCATCTACTAATTACGTGTCTGAAACTGTCTTTTACAACTTTTCAAATGTCTTTCATCTTGCTTTTTGTTTTTTTTTTCTTCTGCGGAGAGGTTTCATAGAGTTTTCTTTTGTCCAAAGAGTTTTATTTCTGACAGCATGATCTCTTTCGTAATCATACATAATATCGCAAAATCCATCTTATTGTATAAAAATAACGAGGTAAATACATACGTCATGTGATGAGAACGGAAATTAATTGACCTAGTAATATTTAATCAGTGTTAAGTAAGTAACTATATATATTATGTGCCTACGTATGTACACACGCTAAACGGGTTTTAGTTTCGCTTTTTGATTAATGTTTGTAACATGTGATCTTAAAATTAATGTAATTATTTTTATTGTTTTTGTGTTAAAGAGTCATGACCGAAATTATGTTTATAATTAATTCGGCTTGATCTGACTTGGAAATGCTTTTTGTGTTTTCAAAAAATTCTCGTCACGTAAGAAACAGAAATCCGTATTTCAGGATCGATAATAGAATAATATTAAAAGTTGTATTTTATTATGTAAAACTTTGGTTCAGAATAGACGGAGTCCATAATAAATTAATGGAAGTGACTTGTTTAGGAAGAAAAGTTCCCACATTTCCTTCAGTACAATTGGCAATAAAGATTCAGGAGGAATATTAGACGAAAATAAAAACGGCTGAGAGGTCAATCTCTTAGCCAATTGACGTCAAAGGTTGAAAGCAGATAATTAAATTAAGAAAAATGCGGAAAAAAAGCGAAACAGATTCCAAGAAAGCGATTAATTGCGGTGAACTGTGACGGAACTTATTAAACGTTTAATTACTTGTTTTGCAACAAATATTTCGGTAAAATTTGACGGTGTAAAAGTTTCTAATTAAATGAGCAAGATGTAAACAATCGTTTTCATTAAGTGACCAGACGGTGGCTGACGAGAAAATTTTCGCCAAATATTTACCCAGACTGCACTTTTCACGCGTTTCAACTAAATTGCAAGTGCGGCAAGAATCAATCAATATCAAAACTTTGAACAAGATTTAGACAAACTTAGTCACCATTACAAGGAAAAAGAACTCGCAGATTTATTTAGAAATTCCTAATATATAAAAGTTTTAATTAACTGATACATGACTCACAAGGTAGGTACATAACAAAGTGAAATCATGTCTATGTGTGTTTGTATTTTATTGCTGTTCGTTTACGCTCAATTCAAGTTTGTTAGATTCCTAATTAGGAACGGTACTAATATAGTTTGTATCGGTACTTTCGAAAATAAAAACAGTTCAATGCAAGTGTGAGATGACAAAATAGGTGAAGTGAATGGTGAGCCTCCAGACGGAATAGGCACACGTGCTCGGTCGTGATTCTATCGGCGAGGCGGCACGACCGATCGCAGCCTAACGACCGGACCTCGGGCCACGGCCATATGTTGTTAACTTACACACCAACTAACAATATGACACTTTTCACTTTAGATTTCCACTGGAGTAGTCAGTCAATCGAGGAAATTGTTCTGGATCGGGGGGTCGGACGGGCGAATAGTTCGGAAGTTGCGAGCAACTTTGTCCGGAGCGGTAAGTTCGTGCGCTCGGGGCACGCGGCGAGAGTGGCGGCGGAGCGAGCGCGCGACCGCAGTGCCTTGGTGTACAGCTTACACTGATTTTTTGTTGGAGGCATCGCCGCTGGCCCGCCGCCTGCTCCACATTCGACGACCGGTGTGATACGCGGTACAGTGCACCTATAGGGTTGGCACTGCCATACATGTGCAACGAATTGCTAAGTTTGACTCTACTGAGATTAATTCTCACCGAATCCTATCAAATTCGAGATATATCAGGATCTAAATATAGAATTTGAAGATAAGATCAATCTCGCTCAACCAACTCCAATTTAACCTTTGAAAGAGTCACAACATCTGCATTCCTAAACTGTAACTCATGAACTCTCCACATATCCGTAATTAAACAAACATTAGCATACGAGCTCAGGTGCGAACCCTCACGGATCCACAACTATTACGCGGCTTTGCGCAGCTCCCCACAATGACGGCCACGAGTTAGCAGTCAGTTAACTTCTGCCGTTGGCTGGGTTGCCTCACTTACCTGCGGGCTGCTACGTGTCGATACAATTACGTACTATTACGGTTTCGCAACGTGGATACACTCTATGTTCTCTCTTATTAGCTCCGATAATAAAGTAATTGCCACGCTGTATATGGAGATTAGACTTCTAAGCGTTTGCACTCCAACGTCCGAAGCAAAAGTTGTACGAATATTGAGCAGTATTTGAAATAGCTTCATGTAGTGCTATGTTATATGTAAACAATGAGCTTCCAATAGTTTATTATTTTATATTCATGAAGCAATTTAGTAGTATATTTATGGTTTAGTAAGAAGCTAAGTAGCTTAGCCTAGTAGTTACAAACGAAATCATATTCTCGTAAGAGATTATATAGATAGATATTTAGAAGTCTAGACATTTTTGGTTCCTCTTTAATTTGTTTTCGAGACTCCTAATGAGTTAGGTTAATAAGGTTTTCCTAATAAAAAACAAGCGTTAAAAAAGATGGATTTTCGCGGATTTGTTTTAATAGATGCAGATAAAATACATTGAAAAAATATCTGCTTATATACACAGCGCCGTGGAGTGGGGTGGAGTGGAAACTTCGTAAATACAATATTGGTAACATTAGCTATCGGAGGAAAAAAAAAAGTTGTGCCTCATAAAGTTTTATTATAAAGCTTATTAAAGCATATGTTACGTCTATTTTAGTTTGGAAATAACGATTATCAATTTTTCACGAGATTGTTTAAGAGCAGTAAGTTATTGATAAAGTTATAGGTTAATAATGTGATACGACATTAAAATTAAATTTTCAAATTTTCTTTATTTTATGTTGGAAATGATCGAATGGCTTCTCTGGGAGTGAGCAAGACGGAGGGTCTGACTTTAATTAAGTACCTAAAACTGACAGTGTACCTTCAGTTGCCTTCACGACAACGCTAACTCTTTCGAACAATCCTTTAACTGACAAGGACTTTTTCATTATTAGCTTACGTTTAGTTTACATACCAGTGTCCAGAGTTCCCGAGACACCGTTAATCGTGATAAGTGGAGACGCATCGCTGGAGCCTGACTCGCAAAGGATAATGCAAAATCATGAACCACGACCACTCTGTTAAGAGTGAACGACTAAGGAGGAGGAAGTATAAATTGGTATTAAGTGGGTACCTATCCTTGTACACCTGACCAGTTCATGAACGCGTCACCACCTTCCAGGTAGGTCGATCTAATGAATGTACATAATCAGATAACAATAGCCAATTAACCATCATCATCAACCTAGCGTAAGTCCCGGTTGCTACCTTGGCTTTCACCTCGGTGCCCGGGGTCCGCTTTCCTGCCTAGTCACCTCCACTTCGCTCGGTCTTTTGCGTCCCTTGCCTCAAGCTCATTAGCACGCATATCGTCACAATAGCCAATTAACCAAAACGGTTAATTGGCTATTGTATTTATTATGTCATAAATTTTATCGATCTAGTTAGTGGTGTCGAAATAAATTATAGAAAACTCACACACAAACAATTAAATGTATAATGGTGTAATGTCTATAAGCAGAAATACATTTATTCTTGTTTGCTACCATTCAGTGTGATTCATATCGTGTCAAAATACAAATTAAAAAATCGATCGTCGTTAGTCAAAAGTCTGGGAGTTATAATTAAGTTGCGCGTTATAAAGTAGCTATTTCCGTTTTAAAATAAGATAAAGATAATTTAATCTAGAGACTATATTTTATTTTATACTGGTGTCGCTGAAGCTTATAGATATAGAGGTAGCTGAAACATTATACAAATAAATTAACTTCTTTTAGCCTAGATCTTCATTTAGTCGGATATTTAAAATATTGTCATCATCATCATCATTTCAGCCAAAAGACATCCACTGTTGGAACCCAAGTGTCACCATAATTAATGGTCCTTATTTATGGTAAGTAAAAATCATCCAATAACGAATCCCGCCTTTGGGCGGTCTCGCTCATTGGGAAAAACCATCTACTCTAGTAGATGCATCAAAAATAACATATGTATATATTTTTATATTTAGGCATTAATATACGAACACAGCTTCAGTTTCTGAGGGAAAATTATTTCTAGAAAATAACATTATTGAAATGTCGTTCTTCGCGGCTCTAGCACTCTTCAAAGCGATCTTTAATATTCATGCAAACGCACCTCGGAAGTTGTGAAGGAATATTGTTGATTACTGGTCTAATGTTTTCTTCTAATTCAGATAAAGTTGGCAGATTGCAGATTGCTATTCAACATCCTACTCCGTCTGGGGTCTATGCCGGGGATTAGGAAAACAGTAATTTAACGTCTTCATTACATTTACCGATAGATGTCCACTGTTGGACATAGGCCTGCCTCAGGTATCGTTACAACAACCGTTTCGCATCCATCGGATTCCTACGACCCCCATCAGGTCATCGGTCCAATTTGTGGGCATTCCAACGCTACGTATTTCTGTGCGCGGTAGTCACTGCAGAACCTTTCGTCCTCAACGAATGCCTGTTCTTCGAGCTATGTGCTCTGCCCATTTCCACTTAAGTTGGCGATTCTTTCGGCTGAGTTCTCCTGCGAATCATCATTCCTTATGCGATCAAGCAAAGATACTCCAAGCATAGCCCTTAACGCGTGTTTACATATTGAATGCGCATATATTTGTAAATTTTTCATACATTTACAAAACTGATTTATTTCTGAGTCACTCTGTACATCGAAAGCTAAATATTTTCTATGTTCTTGTTGATATTCAGCTCACGGAAGGGATTAATGAGATTGAGCATCCTTACAAACTAAAGTTAGTGACACAATGTCAAACAAACGGTTCCCATACAAATAACTAATCGTTGTGTATTTTGTATCTGTCTCATAACACATTTGTATATGTCCTAATGTTTTAAATTCGTGTGTCAAAGACTTGCATTAACTAATCAAATATTTAATGGCTGTTTGTGAATGTTTCTTATGTTCAGTCACGATCCTTTCGTGGAACTGCATACTTTGTTTTTAGATCCATTAGTCATAATTTCTCCAAATTCTCTCCGAAATTATGCTTAGACATTTAAAGTGAGCATCGTAACACTTGCATTTTGAGTTTAAGTATGATTGTTTTTGGTTTATCGTTGTAATTTTATATAACGCACTAAAAGTAATTAATTTATCTGTACTGTCTAATTTTCTATCTATCTTAACTCCTGTTGTACAAGAGATATGAGTACGACAATTGAATCCAAATTATTCGTAGAGACCTATTTGACAGTTAGGTAAATATGTAATGAAAAACCCTTGGTCGTAATATTTATTAAATAGTAGAATTTAAAAGACTGAAAATATGAAAATTTATACAGCTCAGTTACAGACGTACCTAATATTTTTAACAGCAGAATTTAAAAGATTAGAAAATGTGACAGTTTATACAGCTCATGAAATTAGAAAAACTGCCACTGTTCTAAGAAGACCACCCGCAAGAAGTGTCCGATTTTTATTGACTAAAACCTACACACCTATACATTTGTATGTACCTACTTTTTTTGTTATGTTGTTGGACTAAGTGTGACGTAATTTGTATATATTATTTATTATCTACTATATTACATTTTCATATGTTTACAAATTGTCTCGGCTGTTTCCGACTACTAAGAAATCCATCACGTTTTATCTCTTGAAGCATCCCTTCTGCTAATGTGACAGCAGACACCTGTTTTATTATATTTCAAAGCAAAGACGTTATAATATTACAGTCACATCCGTCATGATCCGGTCGTTACGTGCTAAATAGAAAAATAATATACTTTTTTATTTTCAGGAGACTTTTTTCGGAATGTGATTTTGTTTGTAGAATCATATTAGCTCAATGTGTTAATACTAGTGATGAATGTCATAAAAAGAAAATTGAATTCAGAAGAAAGATCTGAAGCTATTCTACTTTTGGAGAGTGGTGGGCACCAAATGATGGCCATAGTGGTCCACGTTTAGTGGCCGAAACTATACTCCAATAGAAAATCTCTAAAGCTTTATGGAAAAGATTCACCTAGGGTAGGTTAGGTTATTCTCTGCGCGAATCTAGTTCGAGCTTTTTCTAACTGATTTGATTTTCGCGCGAGCCAAATTTTACATTACTACATACTATCATAGTATTGGTGGAGTTGGCTTGGGGGAGGCCTATGTCCAACAGTGGACGTCTTTCGGCTATCATATTGGATTATGCGAAAGGATACAGGCGAAAGTTTGTATGTAGGCGTGTATGTTACTACTACACCCTCAGAAGTCTGATTGGATTTGTATAAAATTTGGTGCACTGGTAGAACATGTCCTGAAATAGTATACGGGATAATTTTAAACCCGTGACAATGCTTCCCTGGGATAATTTCTTAGTAGTAGATATACGAATCCGCCAGAAGAAGCTAGTAAGCAAAAACGTTTCTACATTATGTCTGGAAATGATTTTTTTTCTGCCTGAACGAGTTAAATTCTATGAAACTAAATGTATTAATAGGGTTCTTCATCTTAATCCTGTCACCGCCTGTCGTAAACGTAGTTAAGTATACTTGGAATCAATTCGGATCGACTGGTTTTCATTAAAAATAGAACCAATGAATTTAAATGAAACATATAGGTAATAATTTTTAATAAGTATAATTTATGGCATTTCAGATCTTTATCTCTAAAACCAAACAACGATTTAAGTATTAAGATTAAATAAATTCAACTATACAAACATAATGTGTAATATATTTGTAGGTATAGTTGAATTTGTTTAATCAGAATCAGATCTAGAAAAAAAAAGAAAAACTTAACGAAGCTCTCAAACATTTGCGTTCTTCACACAATTTATTTGTTGAATTTCGAGAAAAAAAGGTTGTTGAAAAGCAAATTGCACTGTTAAGCTGAACAGCAGAGATCAGCACAGACAAATACATTTGTTGAAACAAAATAACAACAGTTTCATTAGCAAAGAAATGCGCGGTTACGAAAATTGGACGCCATTTTAGGAGTAGGTAATGCTAGGATAGATATCTATTTAATTTGTGTCTTGAAATATTATGGAATATGCATGAAAAAAATGGCTATTCAAAAATAGAATTGTGAAAATAATATCCAAATTGGTAGAAAATCAAACGAGATATAACAATTTTAAACAATTTTTATGATATTTTTTTTATAATATTTGTCTCACCAAGACATCGTTTTTTATGGCATGTCAAAATTCTCTTTCTTATTAACAGTTTTCAAACTTTATAACTTCATTGTTGATAAAGATGTTTTGTTTTAAAAATATTTAATTTAACAAATAAAAAAAATATTCGCCATTGTTGCAATATGAAATTTGAAAAAATCTTGCAGATTAATAAATTTCATATACTTAGTTTTGAAAAAATAATTGTTGAAATTCCTAACAAAAAAGATTTAGAAAAGAAAAATGTTAAATCAACCAATTACAGCAGAATGGTAGGAAGGAATTATTATTTTAATATCTACTCAAATCCTGCAATATCCTTGTGTTCTTTTTTTATTTTTACACTTATTAATGGATGTGCCGATATGACTTTTTCAATACACTTACTCGAAAACTGCCTCTTATCGCACTCCTATTAGGTTCAATATAGCATGTATATCACCCAAGTGCTTTTTTGAGTTTATCACAACAAGGGCTTTTTTATTCCTTCCTTATCGTCACGGTCACGGGTGATTATTTTGTTTTACTTAGTTTATCGAATCAGGCGCGAGGCGTCCCCCAGAGTCGCTGGACGACCCCACGAAATTAGAAACAGACCAAAGCAGATTTGAATGCTACTTATATTTCTTATATTTCTACTGTATGTTTGAGATACGATTAAACATTTTTTCTTTCTTTCTTTATTTCACAAGTCGTAAGTGTATTGAAAAACGTCGTTTGATACACGTGCAGGTTTGTCATTGCAGCCCTCGGCTCCATAACACACTCGCCTACGGCTCGTGTGAATTTCGCCTCGATCGCAATGACAAACTTCCTGCACTTGTATCAAAATGTACTATTTTCGGGGTGGTCCAAAAACAAAAACAAATAATATATGTATTCGTGTATCGAAGTTATAATACAGGAATTTTATTACATACCACCTTAATTGCTTTGGAAAATTGATGACGAATTGTGAGATTCCTGCTAACTAATTGGTATGTTAAAATGATTTTAAATGGCCACCGCCGACCATTTTTGCGTTATTTACGAGACAAAAATTGTACTTTGCGAATTTATCGGCAATTACAAATCGTGGTTGGAGCCGGTCGGAGCCGGTCGGAGGTTTACGGAGGGCGTGACGTCACGAGCGCCGGAGGGCCAGCCGACGACAGGGTAGCATTGTGTGACGTTCCTACATCACAAATTTATTACTTCGATAGGCCACGAGTTCATATCGGGATTGCAATATTTGTTTTGGGAGAGGAAAAGGCGGTGATGGTTGTAGATTATTTGTATTGTAGCAACCGTAGATCTTATAATATCTTGGGGAAATATGGAATATTTGATGCCGAGTAGAAAAAGACTTTATTGGTCTAGGATTATTTTTATCTACTTATCATTTACGATATTGCGGATTTAAAACGTAAAAGGTAACTGAACAGTGGGAGGAGTTATTTTATGATTTCCATCTCAAAACAAGAATTTGCTAGCACTTAGACACGAAGCTAACAACAACACACAACAACAACAACAGATTTAACACCATAACATACAACAGATTTATAACAGGTTTGTATGATATTCCTTAGAAGTTAGTTCGACTAGTACTAAAAGTAAAATTGGACTTACCTACTTCAAGTTCCATTTCCATATTAAACCTAAGAGAATAAAGAGAACAAACTACGACAAAGACAATAACTGACTCAGAAAGCAAACTAACTAGTACAATTTTGACTCATAGACCACATTAGATTTCAAATGTCTTGTTCAAAAGAACTGGCGAAGTCGCACATGCTTAGTAATTTCATTTAACGCACTGTCACGCCCCCTGTCGGATCAAAGCATTGCAATAACGTTTAAGTATAGTAATAACATTGTAAGGAGTGATCCACGAAATCGCATCTCTGGCTATAATACTAAAGTTAAATTTGTCGCACACGCGAATGGAATTTAAAAAAGATATTCTACGTGAGCTGTGGGGTTTAAGGGGCAGGAATATGACTTTTGATGGTTTAAATCCAACATCACGGCTAATCCATTGATTGAATTCATGGGACTATGATTTTTTTATGGTAGGTAAAAATCGTCCAATGATGAATCCTGCCGTTGGGAGTGGGAAACATTGTCAGACTCTTACTGACTAAACGTTGCCATATAGCATTGCCAGATTCTTCCTTTCAGACGCGAACCCTTGGCCCCAGTTGGCTTCGACCCTTCTGCACGGTTGCTGATAACTCCTTGAGGTGCACGGGGATAGTGCGCGCTGTTGACGACTCGGCTTGGTCCGAACGGTTACCAGACGATGGTTGGTCGTTTAATCAGTAAAAGTCTGACACTATTTCCCGGTCCGCCCAAGGGCAGGATTTGTCATTAGATGATTTTTTCCATCTTAAAAAACACTACGTCTAAATAGTTTTGTTTTTTTTTCATAAACTTATGTGTGTTTTGTTGTGCGTGGGTGTAATTTATTTTCAAAGTTAGGTCTAAACAGACAACAAAGCGAAGATCATTTTTATGTAACTTTAAAAAAAATTACCAATCATTTTTTTTTGGTTTTGATTCAAATTGTGTTTACAAATGAAGGACTAATCTTGATGCGCGGGAAGTGTGCCTAGCTCCTCTTTTGTTCGCTCATGGTTGCTAGTATGGTTCCTAGCGTTTAGAGTCGCCTTAATAAAATTTTGAAACCCGGAATGGCGTGAAACCTGACCTGTGTTTTATAGGATTGGCTCCCCATAAATAAGTCTGCTTGTATTATTTGTAGTGGAAAAGACAGATTGTTGATAATATCAACACGTGAGCTTTGAATATAACCGTGTATTTTCCTCCTGCGTTGTATCACGTACGTTTAGTTGTCAGGAGCTTTGAAAACATGACGTGTTATCCCCTTTTACGCTTATTTTGTTGTCATTCAGTTCAATATTTACGTATCTTGTGAATGTTTTCTTCATTTGATTGAATTTGTTTTATTTTTTATTCGTATGAACAACCAATTGTTCAATAATGTTATCTTCTTATATATTGGCAATGATGCAGCCTATAGCAACAAAATAAAAATAAACTAAAATAAAAACTGGTTTCACTTACAACAGAAACATAAACACACAAGGATATTAATTTATGAAAGAGCTAGAGTCTTCTGCCAGCGGCTTCACCCACGTGAAAGTAAGGGTCTCCATACAAACTGTAGACCCCCATTACATCCCTTTAGGAACTGAATTTTAAAAAACCCTTTCTTAGCGTTCGCTTACACCATTTTTTCCTTTTGCAAGCCTTGTACAAAATTTCACGCTTCTAGTCCCAGTAGGTTCTGTGACTATCGTTGATATGTCAGTCAGTCAGTTTCTCCTTTTATATATAACAGTTGTAACAACCGAAGAAACAACACTTAATATACAAGTAAGCTCAGTGGAGAATGTTCCAGTATCCGGCAGACCACCGTGTGTACAATGAACAGCGAGCAATATCTCGGCGGGACAGTTGCCGGCTCGCGACAGTTTACGAGGTGCGAAGTACGAACGATTCACCTCCCAGATTTATGTCCCGCTTGATTTGTGTCGGTGCACCGCTCAATACAATCACTAACTTTATCCGGTTATAAATCAGATAGTTCTGGTACAAGCGATTGTGTTACGGAACTTTTGAAAATGGAACGTTATACAGGGTTATTTTTTAAATTGAAAGAAAGAAAATAACGTTTATTTTGCCCGAGACTGACACACAAAATACAACAAAAATACTGGCCATGTATAAACCGGGTATTACTGTATTACACCATCATTAGGCAGAACACAGTTGCCTTGGTCTGAGTGAAATGTTATTTTTTATCTATAGCACTTGTCACATATACCTATTATTTTTAAAAATATAATTCAATTTTTAATTAAAATAAAAATCAATACACTTACTCAAAATTACTTTTAGGCTCATAATTTAATGGTTTTTGCCCTAGTGCGGAAAATACTGGCGCTTGCTTTCGCTACAATTTGTTATATTTATCGTATCAAGAGGGGCGCCAAGTGACCCCTACGAGTTCTGCGTTAACCCACCTCCCAGAGTTATGTCCAACTTGATTTGTGTCGGTGCACCGCTCAATACAATCACTAACTTAATCCGGTTATAAATCAGATAGTTCTGGTACAAGCGATTGTGTTACGGAACTTTTTAAAATGGAACGTTATACAGGATTATTTTTAAAAGATAATCCAATTTCCAATTAAAAAAAAACAATATGTGTTACTCAAAATTGCTTTTAAGCTCGTAATTTACTTAATAGTTTTTGCAATAGTGCGGAAAATACTGCCGCTTGCTTTCGCTACAATTTGTTATATTTATCGTATCAAGATGGGCCCAAGCGACCCTTACGAGTTCTGCGTGAAGTCCGGTTTTTATTTTTTTCTTAAGTGTATTGAAAAAATGTGGACATTTTCAATTTCTGTTTCTTTTTTCAATAAGAAATACGAATTAATAAAAAATGATACAAAAATAGTACATTGTTATACGAGGGATGAAAGTTAGTTATTTAGTCCCGAGAAATTTCTAGGCGACCGAGCGAATGCGAGGTCTTTCTTGATTTTTTTTTCGCAGTGTAGAGTTTTGTTTAAATTTTGCTAAATCTCTGTTATAAGAAATTTGTAATTATAACACGATAAGTTCTTAAGTGGAGAAAACCGCTTACCGCCTAAATCAAAAGAAATATACCTACCTAAAACCATACGAAGACCTTTGACGAAGACTCAGGATTTTATTATTTTTATTTTCCTCGTATTCGTAATGAAAAGCACAGTGTTTACCTCGAGTTCAAGAGTTATTTAGTCCCTTGAATTATTAGCGACCTCGCTCTCGCTCGATCGCCAAGAAATTTCTCGGAACTAAATAACTAACTTTCATCCCTCGTATAACAATGTACTAATAACAATGACGGAAACATTATTTATGTGCGCCACGTACTAGCTATGCTTACCATCAATATATAAGCTATTCATTTCAGAACTGCCCCTCTTCAGAATTAAATCTTTGATACTATTAAGATTTAAGCAAGGTTCAGACATTAGAAGAAGACTAGTTGGTCCAGTGGTCTTTGCTCTCAGCAAATTGTTCCATTTACCACATTTAACCGTTTTCGTCTCCCTAATAAGAAGTTGATTATAATTTAAGATAGAGCAGATGGAGTACAGTTTTAAAGAGTTTTCGTGACGTGCAAACAGACTGTCCATTTAGTTAAGATAAAGAAACTCATTTGGGGACAGTCTACAAGAATCTTCGTCAGTGACTTTTATTAATTATTCAGGCTTAAAATTCTGTGCAGTAGCGGTAGCCGGAAGAGTACGATTAATATCAGAGAGCGTTTCAAAAATTTGTATGGGTACCGTGCAACACTGTTTGCAGAAATGCAGTCGCTGTGAATTCGTTAATTTGGAAGTTACTCAAGGGACACTTCATAGCTTGTTTGGTAATTTAGTACAATACTTTTGGATTCTTTCACGTCTGTATTTGTATTTCGGGCTGGTATCTAGAACTCCAGAACTAAAGCACGTATTTTGCGTACGGGTGGGACAAAAGTGTCATTCGGTCCACTCCCGCGGCTGATCTTACCTTCTTTCACATTTACGACACTTCTAATAAAATTCACTATTTCTGAATTGTTTTTCGTTTTATTATACCTTGTTTTTCAGGAACCTTAAAATTAGGAATATTTAAGCCTACGTAAGATTTATAGGCTCACAGTCGATGTGATCTATTTGTTAGGTCGCCTACACCATTTTTACTGTGCCACTTCTCATTGAATTGTTGTTTCGATGTTATTTTCCAGTCAGCCTTTTTGCTTTATTATATCCTTTTTTCTGTTTTCACTTATTTGTCTTGAGTATCAACAATTTGTCATACCTCCACGTGTTCCGGTCATACGTGGAAGTGAAGATGATTTATAAGCATTATCCTTGTTTTTCGGTTACCGGAACATAAACAGAAAAACAACTTCTCAATAAGTCTTACGGGGGAAATTGATTCCGTTTCTACTCCCGTAACGTCATAACTTTGATCATTTCACCAATAACTGTGTATCTAACTTGTAAATTAATGCGTTTATTTTCTGTTTTGTGATTTATGTTAGGCAAACCTCGCAGTTCAGCTGATGAATTGAATAAAAGCTTGCTTGATTAAATTTCGATGCGGTGTCACTTCTGCTTTCAGTCGTAAATTTTTAAAAGTCTGTTTGCCAAAATGGACTTTATATTTTCATGTGCATTTTGTCGAACAAAATACAATGCTCCATAATTTTGAACAAAATAAACGTCCTGTGTTTAAAATATTACTTACGCAGCCTTATCATAATTCACTAAAGTGGCATCTTACAACGTATTCAGGCGAAAACAATTAATCTTATTGCCAAATACACTGCTCGATACAATACAATCAACACATTCTGTGTACGTTCCCGAATTTATTACTATCTTGTGTTTTACATCTGGTAAAATTACTTTGTTTATTACGTCTTCACTTTGAGGAAAGTAATAAAATGTTGAAAAGAGCACCGTAGTATGTTCACAGAGATAATATTGATAATATTTGTGAATTTATCCATTTTGTTGCCTTCAGATGACAAACAGATGATTATATTTATGTAAATACGACATTCGGTTATTATAAAGTCTATCTTCTCGATAAGAAATCGCTATATTTATCGTAAACTGTTGAATTTGGAAATAATTTATAAAGAGATTTCAGTTTATCTGAAATAATCTTTTTACAATAATATTGAGATTTTATAACCTCGCTAGACGTATTACCACCCAATAAACTAATTATAAAATACAATTATACAATTAGTTTATTACAATAAAATTGTGGTGGGGAGAGCATGAGCTTTTTTACGCACTAGTGTGGAAAACAGTCCATTGCGTGCGGTTCGATAAGAGCGGGTTTTCGAGTAAAAGCCTACAGAGTGGGTAAGTTTCGGTAAATATGGGCCTAGCTTCACCCAAATTGTAATAATATTTTCGCTGGCTTTCTTATCGAGCTCACGGCGTGTTGTGTGAACGTTGATTATGTAACACAAATAGCTATCGCGGTGTCGCATCACGGTGTGCGACGTGTTCGCTCGGAAAGATTGATGGCACGTAATGAAGCGAAACGCCGCCGTGTCAAAAGTTCAAAACCGTGTAAAGTGGAGTCAACATCGTTGGACCACAGTCTAACTTTATAAAGTCCGACAACGCGACACTTTGGAGAAGGAATGGCAAGTTTAATGTAGCAAGCTTCCTTTTGCAACGAGGGACACGGAGTCGCAATATTCAGGTTAACGTTTTCTGTTTCAGTTGTGACTCTGGTTCTTTTATTTAGTTAAATATAAAATACTAGCTTTTGCCCGCGGCTTCGCCCGCGTGGTATTGCGGTTGGGGTTTCCGGGATAAAAAGTAGCCGATGTCCTATTCCGGAGTGTATCCTATGCCTGTGCCAAATTTCATCCAGATCCGTCCAGCCGTTTCGGCGTGATTGAGTAACAAACATCCAAACATCGTAACTTTCGCATTTATAATATTAGTATGATTATTTCATGATTGGTCTGACCATAGTTCAGTAAGTGGTTTTCTTGCAGAATCTGGTGAAACTTCTATTCCCGGACTGAACGTTTTACCTCGTCGTTTCGTAAAACGGCTAAACAGCATACATTTTACCTGCTGCAGTCTTCCCGTCCGATTAAAAAGACTTTGAAGAGAGTTTGAGTGAATTAGATCTTATAAATTGCAGTGCCTTACCATCAACGATTGCATCACTGCTTGCTATCTGGTGGAGTTTACTACTAGCTAAAATCCACGAGTGTTTTTTTTCAGTATTTTGCATTCTAATGACGCGGTGACTCTTGAAAAATCACGTTGCACTCTCAGGAAAACTTTTCGTACATTTCACTTCGCTAGTGAGCCGGTATCTCTATGAGCTAAGTATCGTGTCAGTACACTTTTCATGTAGGATACCATATATATCTAGTAGGCTAAATAAGCACTGAATAAAGTAAGTACTGCCAGCGCCTTCGTCCGCGTGAAACTAGAAATAATTATATGCCTAAATATTGATATGCTGAGTGATCTCAGTGACACAGTATTCTCGGTCCCCAAGATACAGGCTTCGCCAAGTTTGGGGACCACCATTTAAATTACACAATGAAGCTGTCATACTACATTAAGTTACGATTATTTTTAACGCAACTCTTGTAACAAAGGTCCAATAAATATATTATTATAAACTAGCGACCCGCCCCAGTTTCGCCCGAGGGCATAATATTGAATATATTATGCATGTATTATACACATAAACCTTCCTCTTGAATCACTCTATCTATTAAAAAAACCGCATCAAAATCCGTTGCGTAGTTTCAAAGATTTAAGCATACAAAGGGACATAGGGACAGAGAAAGCGACTTTGTTTTATACTATGTAGTGATTTATAATTAAAAAAAAATTAGTTGGAACGTAATCTTCGCTCTTTATTATCTTATTACACTGTGGTTATGTTGTAATTTCATGTAGCTCTAAATTTGTGCTGACGGAATATTCCAACCTTTGACGTTAATAAATATTTTTAGCCCTACCCATAGAGCTGTTAACCAATGACTCACAGTTTTTATTCCCTAAATTTAGATTGAATTATGGCCAAGTATAGAATGATTGAGATTACTATATTTAATAAATGTTTACGGGTTCGATGACGGGGGCTGATGGATTCTTCGCAGGTTTAAGGTGAAAAATAACGTTTTAGGTTAGAGGTAGGTACTTGTTATCTATTGCTATTAGATGAAAGGTAGGTTAACATCTTATCATAAGAAGATTTAGATCATTTCATGAAATACTGCTTGTATAAAAAATCTGCTTGTGCATTTTCTTCAAATTGATATAAAGTACTTGTGTATAAAGTGCTTCCCGGCGATTCTATCTGATCGTAAGAAGTGATTCACGTGTGTCAAACGATATTTTCAATACATCTAGGACTCGTGGGCGTCAAAGCGTGCGTGATACGATACACCATTTTATTACAATAAAATACAATTACATGTTAGTTTATTACAATAAAATTGTAATGGGGAGAGCGTGCGCTTTTATCAGCACTAGTGTGGAAAAGAGTCCATTGCGTGCCTATGAGAGGTGCGATAAGAGCGGGAAACAATTTTTCTTGTTCATTTTTTTTTTCAAATTGATATAAAGTACTTGTGTATAAACTGCTTGACTGCGATTCCATCTGATAGTAAGAAGTGATGCAATCGTTGATAGTGAGGCGCACTAGTTGATTAAGAGCCTATTCACTCTAGAGTTGAAGATATCAAAATTATTATCGGACGGTAAGAACTGAAGTGCTTGAAGAGATAAACGACTAGGTGAAACGTCCGGATCGTACTGGTTTTAACTAGGTAAAGGAGGCTACTCGCCATACGTCTGGTTTTCCTATATAGTAGCGATGGTAGAAAGGAGAAGACGGAATCAAGGAATGCAATTCCCGCGCATACTTCAATGCGTCTTGTAAAATACCGAAAGGCTGGCAACTCTACGCCCTTTCGATGTTTCCTTATTTTATTTCTGAAATATGGAGAGATGTATTGTTTGTTTTGTAAAGAAAACTCTAAATTATACTTAATGTGTCTCGGGCGCCATCAAGTGCATGTTACGATGTATCTTCACGTCACAGCATTCATGTCAAGGATCATTTATGATTTATAAATCGCAATTCTCTTGTGAAATTTATCGTTTGTAAGTCTGATTATCCGCACCGCCCATATTTGTATAAGATTACGGCTGATGCGGGATGATTAATCGATTTGTCATCACTGAGGTTTCTCGAAGATACTCCTTAATTGATTTTAATATCAGTTCATGTCATAACACGTCTTAATTATTTTCCTTATCGACTTCTCAACATCAAAATAAACATTTTTATTTATTTTCAGATTTAAGTTGCCGAAAATGGAAGAGTCCGATATTTATTTAATTTCTTAACGATTGTTTACTAAAGTGTTGAAGGTTCCAAAATACTCGGTTTGCGGCAAGTGCACTATTTACTTGTGTACCTAATATAGCTACAATACACATACACACATGGCCTCTGGGGTCAAATTGTTCTGAAATGGTAACCGTGTATCGGAAGACGCAGCGTTAGGAGCGCCCTTACCAGGTCATCGGTCCACCTTGTGGGAATTCGATGTATGCGAGACACATAGCACGTTTGTTGTGCGACACTTGGGGGAGGGCTATATCCAATAGTAGATGACGGACGTCTTCCGGTTGAAATGATGATAGACTATTAACTAACTTAAAAACATATGTAATTATAATATTTATTTATGACCCTACTGGATTTTAGCATCAGCAACATTAATCTGCATTTTGCATGCATCTGCACAGTCTGCATACATATTCATATTATTCATAATTTCAGCTGAAATTCGTCCATTGCTGGATCTACCGTAAGTAGGTGTGCCTTCTATTATTTGTCTTGAGCGCATATGAGGTGAAGGTGAGCGCATATGAGGTTTGGACAATCGGTGTCCAACTGCTGGCATAATAATAATAATAAACATTTATTTCAGGTTAAATACACCCATTATGATTTTTTAAGTACAGTCATGTCAATAAATTATAAACATCAAATTAAATTTAAATTAAATAATAATTCAAATCAAATAAACAAATTAAAATCATAAATAAATGTCCAAAAAATTATGATATAGTTTATGGTCGAAATAGAGATATATAAGGTAAATGGAAAATTAGTTAAGTACCGATACTTAAACACGTGATTGTAGTCATTGATAACAAAAAAAAATACTATAAGTTCAAGCCTAAAATCGCAAAAAAAAAACAGCAAGTTCAGTACATTTGTGTTCGCCAAACTGGTCAAAATTAAGGTATTGAGCTTGTTTTTTTTTGTGATTTCAGGTATGTTCCCATAGTAAAAGTTGTTTCATATCATGACTACGATAGTATTTAAGTATCGGTCACTATAAATTACCCGTCACCCTAAAATTTTTTTTTCACGATATCAGGTTTGGTTCCACAGTGCAAGTTGTTCATAATGATGAGTACAATGACCTCTTAAGAGTTTGTTAGTGTTTTACTAATAACCTTGTAAAAGTATATGGACTCTACAGTCTACACCGAGTATTGATTCGTAGGCAAGTCAAATACATTGTAACAATACATATATGATACTGAACATATGACTCCCTTAAGTGACGTCACAACGATCAGTCATGTACATCTCACATCTATCGGTAATCCTCACTCCTCGGTCTGCTTTATGAAAGGCCTACTAATGCGTCTACCTGTTGGCGGTCACTAGAAATTTTCGACTCTATTGACCATCGTAAGGACTCTGCAGAAGGGTCGAAGCCTACTGGGGCCCAGGGCCCAGCTTGGCCCCAGTGCGAAGGGCAAAGAAGAAACGGGGTGAGGTGTTTAGTCAGTAAGAGTCTGATACTGTTTCCCGCTCCGCCCAAGAGCTGAATTGGTCATTGGATGGTTTTTGCCCACCATAAAAAACCCCATTGGTCATTAGTCACTACACTTTTGATTTCACGTCTTCATTAATTAAATTAATAACCAATTCGGTTCGATAGGCGTGACACTAAACTCAAATAGTCGAAGCACGTGTCAAATCGACCATTTCATCCGCATCTAATGACACGTCTTTAATTGCATCGTTAACTACCATCTGACGGGGAAACCTTCCTAGTTTCATATAATAAATGCGAAAGTTACGATGTTTGGATGTTTGTTACTCAATCACGCAAAAACGGTTGGACGGATCTGGATGAAATTTGGCACAGGCATAGGATACACTCCGGAATAGGACATAGGCTACTTTTTATCCCGGAAACCCCAACCCCAACCCCAATACCACGCGGGCGAAGTCGCGGGCAAAAGCTAATCCTTCCTAGTTTTATTTACTTGTCATAAACTGACAGCTACCCTGTGGTAATTTGCGGTGATCAAACGAACCCTAGTTACGAGAGCTTAGGGGATCGTTAACTTGCTCCGTAAATAAGATGTTGGGTTAAGAGTTAGTAACTTAATTTTAGGGCGAAGTGATTAATTTTATCCTGTCTTAAAACGTTGAAGATGATACTTGGTTCAGAAGTGATGTGATTTTTGCTTTTGATATTATGTTTATCATAGTGATGTTTTATTATACTGATCCAAATATCTACTTGGATCAGTAAAATAAAACGTTTAAAAAAAAGAGACTCTGTAGATGTTAGCTATTCCTAAACTTTTTCTACTATTCAACAAGCACACTAAACTGGCTTGCTTGTTTACCTTTACTGTGTAATATCTTTACACTTTGCGACTCTTTAGTCGCAATTCCCTGCCTTGGAAGAGGTTCCAATGCGATTTTAGGCCATTGTAGGCGCAGAATTCGTCGTAGACAGCCAATAATCCGTGGTCCAGTATGGACTATGCTTAAGTCGACGCGCTGCAAAGGCGTAAAATGGATGGGTCCCACTAGGGTAATGTCTCCTAGGGCTTAAAGACTGTACAATAGAGTTACCATGGCCCTAGAATACATAGATCAAATGAAATTTCTCAATGAAGGATTTCTCTCCTAAGAAAAAAATCCGTCGTCATTCCCTGACTACATCGTCAGCGGAACGTGTCACGTCTCCAATGACTCGTAAAGGTCAACCCTAAAGGCAGAAGCCGGTTCCCACAAACGTGCACCTGTAACTTACATTCACTTTCGAAAACCTTTCTTATTTGTGGAGCAACGTATCATGAAAATTAAGTGTGCGGCCTGTCAGGTTAGTTACGGATTTTATTTTCGACCAGTTTAACCTGACCCGCGGCCGTACAACGAACTAAATTTATGTCTTCTGAATTTGAATTTTATTATTGTTAATGTGGGGATTACTTTTTTTTAACATAATATCTGGCAGTTTTGAGTACTTTATACGGTCTACCCAAATTTTCTTTCTTTCTCCTTAGTAGTCCTGAGTTGAGCTACAATAATGACCAATACTTGCTTAGTAGTCCTTAGTTGAGCTACACGAATACTGTACTTGCACTGTCTGGACAGGTTTACCCAAAACTGTGCGGTTCTGTCCTCAAAGAGCATGTCAGACAACAATTCTCATATGGTTGACTTTAAAAGTGACTGATCCCTGAGTTTGTTTCGACATTTCTCCTCAGCATAGTCAGCTATGAAACACCGCCCATCATCATCATCATCCTACCCTTATCCCATTTTACTTGGGGTCGGTGCAACATGTTTTTTTCTTCCACTCTGTCCTGTCACCCGTCACACTATCATATCACTAACTTCCTTTTCTTTCATATCACTCTTCACACAATCCATCCATCTCTTCTTCGGCCTCACACACCGCCCATCATCTAGTTTAAATTGAAGTGTAAAAGGGTTTTTAAAACCTATCAGCAAAATAAATATCATCTTTTATTATTCAAAGTCAAAGTCAAAGTCAAAATCTTTTTATTTCACATAGGCCTACATGGGCACTTGTAAAACGTTTATTGAGAAAATTTATTGAAGATATCTTCAACAACATTGAGGTTTTTAGTGTTGCAACCAGCGCCTTAATAAAGTGTCAAGATAAAGTGGTTACTGACTTGCCCTGTTGCCCTCTCGTTGCGTGTTTAATCCGTCTGTCAAGTAGTCAAAGTCCATTAAGACTTTATCTTGTTGTTATCTGCTATATTCGAGCACACCTCAATGCGTTCGATGTTACAGTTAATTCTTATTTATTTTTTGGTGTTAATTCGGACAGCTGTTAGCTTTTTCTACAGTGCTCGTTTAATAGAGTACTTGATTGACCGTTCCATTACTGATAAAGACTTACTTACTTGACTGGTCTCTTGGTCTAGTAGTTAGTGGCCCTGACTGCTATGCCGGAGGTCGTCGGTTCGATTCCCACCCAGGACAAATGTTTGTGTGATGAGCACGATCATTTGTTCTGTGGCTGGGTGTAATTTGTCTATAACCACCGACTCGCCCCAGCTTCGCACGGGTACTGATATAGAATATTGCATGTATTACGCACGTAAACCTACCTCTTGAATCTGTTAAAAAAGCCGCATTAAAATCCGTTGCGTACTTTTAAAGATTTGAGCATACATAGGGGGTAAGCAACTTTGTTTTACACACGGGTTTTACACTATGTAATGATATGTATGTATTTAGAAATATGTAAGTATGTTTATCAGTTGTCTAGTACTCATAACACAGGCTCTGCTTAGCTTGGGACTAGACCACGTTTTGTAATAGTTCTGGAATATATTATACTAGCTTTTGTCAGCGGCTTTGCCCGCATATATAAAATATAGCCTATGTCACTCAGGAGTAAAGCAGCTTTCTATTATTGCTAAAATTTTTCCAATCGGACCAGTAGTTCCAGAGATTACCTCCTACAAACAAAAAAACAAACTTTACCTCTTTATTATATTAGTGTAGATTACTAAACTGTAAATAAGAGATTTTATTGAGTGCGACATATCTTTGCCCGGTATAATTTCTCCATTGTTCTACATAGGGCGCGGTAATTTTTCTCGATAATGTTTTTTCAGTTCAGTGGTCCCAAAAAGCTAAATTACTAAGACTTTATGGCTTGAAACCTATTCTTACTATCTTTAATTAACTTACTCGTCTGTAATAGTACCCTTTTCTAATATTTTTGTTCCTTTTCATCATTACATTGTATAAAACAAAGTCGCGCGTCCCTATGTATGCTTCTATCTTTAAAAGTGCGCAATGGATTTTGATGTGGTTTTTTTTTAATAGATAGAGAGAATCTGGTGAAACTTCTATTCCCGAACTAAACGTTTTATCTCGTTGTTTATATAGCGTATATCATTACATAGTATAAAACAAAGTCGCTTCCCACTGTCCCTATGTATGCTTAGATCTTTAAAACTACGCAAAAGATTTTGATGCGGTTTTTTTTAATAGATAGAGAGAATCTGGTGAAACTTCTATTCCCGAACTAAACGTTTTATCTCGTTGTTTATATAGCGTATATCATTACATAGTATAAAACAAAGTCGCTTCCCACTGTCCCTATGTATGCTTAGATCTTTAAAACTACGCAAAAGATTTTGATGCGTTTTTTTTTTATAGATAGAGTGATTCAAGAGGAAGGTTTATATGAATAATACAATATATGTAATGTTACCATTGCACCCGTGCGAAGCTGGGGCGGGTCGCTAGTCTATACATATAAATCAATGCCACTTTTCGTTGTAATTTTATAACTCTTCTTGAGTTCGGGCTCACCTATCCAAACCAAATGTTTAGGCTTTGTTCGGACTATTTAGTAGATGGTTTATGTGAAGGTTGCACAAAATCGGTCGAGCGGTTCTTCATTTACTTATCACATTTTTCTGTTGTTGGAAGCGAAACCGTGGGTAAAAGCTAGTCTGTTAGAATTCTTTCCTCCAATATGATTTCCTTTTGTTAGGGCTCTACGAAGCGAGTTAAATAATGAGGAGCAGGGCGTCAGGATATAAACTCATAATCTTATTTCAGTGCAAGTTTTCTTATTAAAAGTTTGTTTGGAAATTGAGAGTTGGAGATGCAATCCTCCCGATTTTACCGTCGGATGCACTCTAGTATTGCTTTTTTATTTGCAGCGAGTTGTTCCTCCGAACTGCGAGTGCTTGTTACCGTTTCATGTTTCAAAGGGATTTGATTTACCTTGTTTCACGTTTCCTTGGCTATTTTTAAAAAGCAAATAGTATACTTTGCATTTTGTGTTTTTAAATAAAATAAATTTATTTCAGACTACTTTAAATGTCCATATTATGTTAGTGGCTGAAACTTAAAGCTATGTGAGTAAATTCAAATCTATTCAATAAATAAATCAATCAGTTCATTACAAAAAATTAAAATAATAAGGCAATAAAAAAAAACACTATAATAATAAATGCCACACAGTCTTAATTAAAAAATAAAAAAAATAAAATAGAATGGTTCACAAAAATTTGTATTGGAATAATAGATGGGAAAAGATCAAGGGGCAGGAGTCCGATACGTTGGTCTGACCAAATCCGTACTACACTGGAGACCACAGTCTGCGACGCCATCCACATCACAGAAGATAGGGTAGTCCAGCAAAAAGTTATTCGTCGAGGTCACGACCCTCAGCATTGAGGATACACGGCGCAAGGAGGAGGAAAATTAGTAGGTAATTTATACATATGTTTAATTAAAGCTATCATTTTTTTTTTTCCCTTTTTTTTTTACTTCAATCTGTCTCTTTCTCTGGGACATTCAGAAGTATGTTGGATGTGCTTCTAATGGCTTGCGTGGTATGTAACCTATGTTACATCCTCTTCAGCTGAGACAGTACCGTATTAATGTGATTGGACTAAATCTTGAGGGATTCTTCGCTTTAGCCGTCGCATTTGTAGCTCTTCGTCCATAAGGGGGCCGGGCAAGGTGGTTTGGGTGTTGTGAAATCCGTAGTTTGTATGACTTGGTATAGCGTGCTATTTCCTCCTTTACTGTAGGCATTCTTAGGTCGTGGTGAAGTAGTTCGTTTGGTACGAACCAAGGGGCGTTGGTTATCATCCGTAGCAATTTGTTTTGAAATCGTTGCAGTATTTCAATGTTGGAGTTAGACGCAGTACCCCACAGCTGGATACCGTATGCCCATACAGGCTTTAGTACGGCCTTATATAGTAAAATTTTATTTTCGAGAGAAAGTTGTGATTTCTTGCCAATAAGCCAATAGAGTTTCCTTGTTTGGATGCCAAGTTGTTTCCTTTTTGTAAATATATGTTTCTGCCAGGTGAGCCTTTTGTCCAAGTGCAGACCAAGATATTTTACACTTTCAGCTTGTGGGACTTCTATGTTGTTGAGTGACACTGCGGGGCAGCTCCCTCTTCTTAATGTGAAAACGACGTTCACAGACTTGGTTTCGTTCGCCTTTATTCGCCATTTTTTGAGCCAATGGGATATTTCATTTAGACCGGTTTGCAGTAAATGTGAAGCGGTTACCGGGTCGCTATGAGAGGCCAAGATTGCAGTGTCATCAGCAAATGTACCTGTGGTCACCAACTCTGATGTGGGTAGATCTGCGGTAAAGAGCAGGTAGAGTATGGGTCCCAAAACACTCCCTTGAGGAACACCTGCACTTATGGGGCATAATTCAGATAAGGCCTCCCCATTCTGGACGATATAGTGTCGATTTTGCAAGAAGGATTTTATTACTTCAAACAGATAGTTAGGTAATGTAGCCTTGATTTTATAGAGCAACCCTGCGTGCCAGACTCGGTCAAACGCTTGGGATATATCCAGAAATGCGCTTGCGCAAAGCTATCATGACAAAATAATGATGATAAAGATTTTTCATGGCAAAAAAATTTAACAAAAATGTGCGTTGGCCGGGAATCGAACCCGGATCAACTGCTTGGAAGGCAACTATGCTGACCATTACACCACCAACGCCGACGACTATTCTATTTAAATCTCTAACAGTTTTATGATTGTTGGACCAATGTTTCTGTTTACACAGTTGTTTTTAAACGTTTACAATGTAAACAATTTTGTAATGGTCGATTTTATTGTAACGAAATTATAAATAGACATCTAAAAACCTGTCTCTTCGTTGCCTTTCTTATCAGGGCCACTTGCTGATAGCTATACGTGACTTCGACGACTTCGCCTCGGTTCGTACGGTAACCGGACGGTTGATGGATCTACCTAATGATCGCCGTCCGCAAGGAGTTGTCCTTGAATCCTACTGGAGCCCAAGGATCTGCTTCTGAAAGGAGGCTCGGTCCTGGTATGAAAGGCAATGAAGGAACGGGGTGGGTTTTTTAGTCAGTAAAAGTATGTCATTGTATAATTTTCTAACCGAAAAAAGGGTCGTAACTGTTCCACAGCCGTAAAAAAAAGTTAACGTAACTCAACAAAATCTAGGCAACAGCTGGTTTTGCTTTTTTAAATCCGAGTTGCTTTATTTCACGATTCTTCCTCTCTGAAGAATTTTTTAAAGGGCACAATTAGAAAAAGAAATCGCAGAACACGATGAGGCCGGCTATTGTGTATCTCTATTATTTATTTATTTAACAATTTTTGTACACACGAAATAATAAAAGAAAAGAAAAGGAAAAAGAAAAATAGGTACAGAGGTGATGCTTATTTCTAAAGAAATCTCTTCCAGCATACCTGCGAAAGGAGTTAGAAAAAAAAAGAGATGTAGACACAGTGTGTAAAAGTAAAAGGTAAAATTAAATGAAATTATTATTATGTCTTATTAATTGTAAAAAAAAAATTGGTGTACAATAAAGTACTTAAATATATAAAAAAAAATTATTAAGTAAATAAAATTCATCCTGTACAATCGAAACTGACCACACCGGTATCGGTATTCCTAATAAGATACTAAAAATAAATTACTTGCATTAATATTAGCCTGACTAATTGTATAATTAGTTAAGTAAATGCGAGATATGTTTTCTGACGTGTAATGTTTACGACTGTAACGAATACTGACATTGATTCGCGAACAAATCGTTATCATTGACAGTTGAACTTTTAAAGCAATACATTCAGGGTTACCAGATGAAAAAAATGAAAAGTCCGTAGAAAATGCCTGATTAGCATAGAAAAATCTGGAGATTTTTGAGTCTCAATCACAGTGCGGTACCGCGGGTAGCTGTGCGGTACCTTAGCAACTACCTATAGCCATTTTAGTTCAACTTATGTGAAAATATCGTTTAATTTAATTGAGTCAGTAGTGTTTGGACAAATGACATAATCAGCTTAAAAATTTGTCCGCCGATGATGGCTAGACACAGCTTTCATTAATAATAAGAACACCTGTAACTAACCCACTTATATTTAACAAATAAAATATTTGTATTTGTATTTTCATACTCTACACATGTTGAACAACACACAACGGAGGGGAGGAGCATCATCCCACTTTATCATAAGAAGATTGGTTTTAGTTTGTTGAACATTCTAAAAATTCTGACATTTCATGAGAATTGCAAAATTAGACATCAATCTTGACAGAAGTCCAAATGAATCCAAACATCCTGAGTTTTCAGGAGTTAATCAAACATCTTGAGATATAGCAACCCTAAATTCATATGTTGTACAAATGTCCGAGCGACAAGCACAAAAGCACGTATCGTCAATAAAACCTTTTTTCTTTTCGTTCATATAAATTGAGTCCATAAAACCGATATCAATTGAAAGCATACTTCGATTTCGTTTTTTTTACTTGCCAATTTAACTAAGTTATTTCAGATTTCTGGTTTTGTTTTGGTTCTCGTTGATGATTGGAACAAAATAGAATAGATTAACAAATCAAATTAAATACGTTTATCGACACTAATATAACAAAGAGGTAAAGTTCGTTTTTTTGTTTGTAGGAGGTAATCTCTGGAACTACTGGTCCGATTGGAAAAAATTTTGCAACAATAGAAAGCTGCTTTACTCCTGAGTGACATAGGCTATATTTTATGTACGCGGGCGAAGTCGGTGACAAAAGCTAGTACTCGATATTTGGTGATACCCGTATCATAAGGTTCGGGTATTCGAAATAAGTACGTCCTCTTGTTTTAAATATACCAATTATCTACAGGCACTTTTGAATTTTCAAGACATCGGTCAATCAAAAAAAAGCTAAATTGCACGTTCCAAAGCATAGATCTCTATGGAGAAGAACGTACAAGAAGCTGTATGGACACCTCTGTAGGGGCCCAGCAAGGTCGACCTTCTAAGACCGAAGGTTAATTCGAAAGCGGAACAACGGGGCCCTGGAACTAAGGCAAGAAGAAACGGTTGGTCTTTTGGTCAGTAGGAGTCTGATGGTGTCTCCGTTATTCGATGATATATCCCGGCATAAAAAAATGGACACCATATAAATCATATTATGAGTTACATAGAATCTTGATAACATATTTTTTGTCTTTTTTGCTTCTATAACTTCATTAATACCAAAATAATAATGGCTGTTTTATATATTTTTACATTGGAACTACTGTTAAAACTTCAAAACAGGGTAGGTACGCTGCGGTGTGTTGCATATTAGGTAAATTAGAATTTCTATATTTCTTATTCCTTTTCGTGTTTTCTGCTTTGAGCCACTTCTTATCGATTCCTAAGGAAGGCATCTAAGTCGTCCCGCCGCAACAAGGAGATCCTTCTTGGTCTGTCGCGTCTCCTTTGTGCGATTGCCGTAGGCCAGAGGCCTTTGCCCAATAGTGGGACAGTATGGCCTATATATTATAAATAGTCTTATACATTTTTTATGATAAAATCTTAAGACTCACTTTCATTTCAACATCAAATTATCTACATTATGATTGTTCAAAAATATAATTTTTTAGTCTAGTGAGCATTTTGCAGATCAGATAGCGAGCGCTTTTTATAAATGGGAGTGATCGATTTGGTCTTTATGATCGTGTATTAAAAACGTTACTTAAGAGGGTATATCCTAGTCCTTGCTTCGTCAACATGAGCACGGTTGAAAAGCTAACATAACAGGTTGATACCACGTCTTAGCTAATAAGCACAAGGTGTCTGTGTTTATTTAATAATAAAATATCTATAGAATAATGTGTGGTAACGTAAGAGCGGTTGTATGGTAAGTATAACGCGTTGAGCACTCTTAAGTATCTAGTCAGTTTATTTACTAATTTACCTTATTACTGATACTGATCTTAAACCATACCCATTAGATATATTATGTTAATATCCATGTAAATATGGTTCATAAGTAATTATTTTTGTTTGACATTCCTCTTATCTCGTGAACAAGTTATTAAAACTGGACCTAAATTGGCACACCCTCTGCATCTCGTTATTCGGAACCAGATCTCGTGAACCAAAACCGAAATTCGAGTAAGTATGTTTTACTTATTACACTTTTTATGATATTTATGTAAAAGTATGAAATATAAATTATGAAAATTATGGTGTCGGTAATAAGTGTGTAATTAAGGAAAGTTTTTATTGAGCCATAAAAATATGTAACTTGCCTTGTTTATACCCGTTAAGTGTACAGTTACAGTTAGGAATCGTTTTGATGGAAAGGGGCCCCAAACGTTAAGTGGGTCGGATGTTCCGAGACCCTCTTCGATCAGGGAAATTCGGGAATAGTGCCATTAGGCTGAACTAAACGCATAACAAATATCTTTTACGGTATCCTGTAACGGAGGGAGTGGAAGGTTCGTCTGATAGGAGAGTTCATCGAACTTATGATTACGCCTTCGGGACACATTTTAGTACTACAAGCAATAAAGTTTCAATGATAACGGCGATGAATGCCGATAGGAATCAATTATACAATGATTTATGGGCGGTTAATGTAAACTTGTAAAACGTTTAAGTTTTTATTGCCTGTTACGTTGCTTTTTTATAAAAACTGCTTATTCTGTGCGAGAATAGACTGATTGACGCTTTCTATCTGAGTTCAATGACTGTTGCTATAAAAACAGATATTTCGGTAAGTAGGTATTCAATTTTTAGCATTAAGTAGAATGTATATGGGATATAATTAACTTGAATAATGTAATTATTGAATTTGTAAAATTTACAAAACAAATGCGCAACTAAGTATATTTAATTTATTAAGTTTATCATTAATTTGGTTGTTTGTGGATAAAGTCACGTGTGTTGAATTAAGCTCGCCTTTGTAAGTACATGAATTTTCAAATCATTATATTTATGTTGTTTTCATATTTTTGGGTCTTTTGTTCACTTTATTATTGACATTTTTTATTCAAATAATTGACTGGTTCACATAAAATAGGTGAAATAATAACACTACCTGTGGCAGGCAATTTGTAAGTAGAAGCCATGCTTATTAAATATCTCATCTTCTACAACTTGTTGTATTACAATGTGTAAGTTTAGATTTTGTACATAAAATAAACTTTAAATAGGTGAAAGTACTTAGTGCTAAATATTTTTAGCTCGGGTTACAAATTAAAAAAAAAGCTAAATCTGTGAAATATGTCAATTCATCATTACTAAAATTGTGAAATAAGCTGAAATATAAAAAAACTTACATTTCAGTTTACTTTCGGCGAACTTTTACGATCAAAAACTGTGAAAATATTTATGTGTTAAATGACACTAAATTCTGTAAACAGTATTTTTTTAATAGTCACATAAATACCAGACATAATTATTCCAAACTCACTTGCCTTTTTGTCTTGATCGTAAAAAATATAGCTTGGTGAACATATTGTGTATATTGGGTTATTTTTACGACTAATAATATCCGTGTTTACGACTGTAAGATTGTGACGTAATATAATATAGGGCCCTTTCTGAAATAAGTTAGCAAAGTTAGTACCAACGAGTATGTGAATATCTCGTAAATTAAAATCAATAAAAATGTGCTGAAAAACCTGGTAGGTATGGCTGTATGGTCATATGACGATGAGGGATGAAAAGCATGTTAATAAAAGACAGTACACATCATTGATTTACATGTGGATAAATAGAGAGTGATAGGGAGGCCAAGGAAAGAATGTTTTTTTTTTTATGGTAGGTAAAAATCATCCAATGACGAGTCCCGCTCGTGGGCGGAGCGGGAAACAGTGTCAGACTCTTACTGACTAAAGAACCTACCCTGTTCCTCCCTTGCCTTATTCCTAGAGCCCCGGTGTAACGCTTTCGCACCAACCCTAGGCTCCAGGAAAGGAAAGAATGGAGGGATTGTGTTTTTTTTTATGGTGGGAAAAATCGGAAAGCTGACAGTGACAGATTTTAACTTGGACTTTGCATTTAATTTAGAAAAATAATAAGGGTTTAACGCAAAAATACGTTTAAAGAAAAGAAAGACAGAAGGAAACAACAACAACATAACACACCACACACACAATAAACTATCACAATTTTTTAATTTTATTATGATGAACTGTTTTACGACTGGACGAACTCGCGGACACTAGCTAGTAAATACTTTTATAATGAAAAATTAATGTACTATATATACATGATAATAGTATAGAAAGGTAGATATTTACATTGAAGTTAGTACATAAATTACAAAATTAAATATTAATTTAGAGATCACGTATTTTTTTAAAACAAAAATAACTTGGAAAAATAGCAAAATGTGCGTTGGCCGGGAATCGAACCCGGATCAACTGCTTGGAAGGCAACTATGCTGACCATTACACCACCAACGCAGCTGAGAAATGGTTTTATTTAGAACGTCTGTTCCGACTTACACTACCTAAGATACGCCTTTTTGTATCATCCGTCATACTGTAGAGGTACTTTCATTTCTATTTACATCGCCAGACCTCTCTGTACATGCACTCTATTTTAAACTTTATTCTCTCGATGATAGAGCTGCAATTACTGCGTTACACGGTTTTGGTTGCTTAACTGATAAGTTGTATATAGTGTAGCTGACTAGCTTTCCGCCAGCGGCTTCGCCCGTGTGAAAATAGGTTTTCGCACAGACTTTGTATACGCGTTTCATCCCTTTAGGGGTGAATTTTGGAAAATCCTTTCTTAGTCTTCACCTAAGTCATAAAAGAAGCCTTGTGCAAAATTTCGCGCTCCTAGTCCCAGTAGTTTCGGCTGTGCGTGGATATGTCAGTTAGTCAGTTTCTCCTTTTGTTGCAAATATTTGTGGTATCCGTCTCGATTTAATTTTCAAAATAGTACTGTACGGCCGTTCTAACGTCTTGGCGAGCCTAAAGTTAAGCCTAGAAACTTTATTGCTTAAAAAAAATTAACGGTAAAAAAAATGCTAATAGCAGTAATAATTGTTATTGCTGTTGGCAACTGTTATTGGCATTTATTTTTAACCCTTTATTATTACGAATACACGTTTGTAATCGTAAGATACGCAATTTTTTTTACCATTTTGAGAGCCGATATACTGATAATATTTTAGTAAATTAACCTAGCAAAGAATAACAATTAATTAAGAAGACTCAGAGCAATAGGCGTTCATAGTACATTGCAGCAGCAGGCCGCGTTATCGCATGCATAAACACAAACATACGGCAACTTTTTTATGGTAGGTAAAAATCATCGAATGACGAATCCCGCACTTGGGCGGAGCGGGAACAGCGTCAGACTTTTACTGACTAAACAACCTACCCCGTTCCTTTCTTGCCTTAATCCCAGAGCCCAGGTGAAACGCTTACGCATCAACCTTTGACCCCAGGAGTCTTCGACCCTGCAGGGCCCCTTCAGTTTGCTGACAACTCCTTGAGGCGCGCGGGAATAGTGCGCGCCGTCGATGGCTTGGGTTCAGTCCGGACTGTTACGAGCTAAACATTGCTCGCCGTCCGCAAGCCCGCGCCTATGGTAGCCGTAAATCGGGATCGGAATTGCGGTGGCGAAACATACGACAACTTACGATAAACGCCCAATGCGCCGCGTCTCTTTAAACAAGCATTTACTGTAGGATTGACTTTATGATCAGATCATTTGCATGCAAATAGGGGTCATAATTAAAATTAAGTTGGTGAACATGTCCGACATGCTTGCAAACTGCTTTTTAATTAAGACCCTTAAATGTATCCAGATGTTGTGTATATTTTAAGATAATTTAAAACGGTCCATAAAGGACATTATTTGTAATTATTGGCTTTCACTTAGTGGTTCAAATTTTAATTATATTACGTATGAAAAAGTTTTTTTTTTTATATTCCACCACTGCCACTCAAAGCCGTCTAGTCCCAAGCTAAGCAGAGCTTGTGTTATGGGTACTAGACAATTGATAAACATACTTATATATTTCTAATTACATACATATTATAGACGAATTACACCCAGAAACCGAACAAATAATTAAGCTCAGCACACAAACATTTGTCCTGGGTGGGTATCGAACTCACAACCTCTGGCATAGCAGTCCAACCACAAAACCAACAGGTCAGTTAGTGGGTCGACAAAATAATACCTGGAAGAAGTTTTGACAGCAAATCGTAGGATCCTTGTAGAAGAGTCGAAGCCTGCTGGGGCCAATGGTGCGCTTCTGAAAGGAAGGCTCGGCCCTGGTAAGATAGGAAATGTAGGAATGGGGTGGGTTTTTTAGTCAGTAAGAGTCTGACTAGATCCCAAGGGCGGGAGTTGTCATTTCATGATTTTAACCCGCCGAAAAAAAAAACCTGAACAGTTTAGTTTTATAGGATTATTTCCTAGTTTTTTTTGACACAAATAAAAGTTTTCCCAATGCCGGTAGTCTTTTGGGTATAGTTACTAACAGACTCGACAGACAGACAGTGATGTGGAAGAATTTATTTAATTGACATCTATTTTGAAGTTTCATTAAAATATCAAAAATATTATTTTATTACTGTTTATGAAACTATTTATTTTCGGTAACTATTATAAAAATGCGAATTTCAACATTTTTCTTTGTCTGTTCGTCTCTCTGTTTATACCGGTAAATCGAACCCGGAAGAAGGGCGAAGACAGATATTTACGCTCAACCCTTCTACAGTGTAACACGATCGTACTGTTGACTGCAACAACAAATAAATTACTTTGAACATTTACTTTTCTTTTAAAACGCGGCAGTGGCGTAGCCAGTACCATGGAGGGCCCGTATAAAATAAAATCGTGCTGTGTTGCAAATGCTTGGGCCTTACGAGACAGTTGTGGATGACAGGTTGTAAATTTTTGCCTACGTCGTTGGGGGCCCTGTAGCGTGGGGGCACCATATCATTGATTACTTATTTATATCAATACATCAACGACTATTTCAATGGATTAACATTACAAACAAGTTTTCAATGAAAATATTTTTTTTTTCCTAACAATCTTTTATGGCGATGGTCTATACTTATATAATTAAAACTCATCAAGACGATTCACACGAGCCCAAACTCGGCGTGGTTGCTGTGTTTAATTACAGAGTTCCTATAGCTACCTCGCGATTCCATCACCAGATCAGCTCCATATTATCATAATATTGCATTGTCATGCGATTTACACCTGCATGCAAAATTGCAGCTCAATCGGTTGAAGATATCTGCTTCAAAATTGAGTTGCAAGATTTGAGCCGAACATACATAGTTAGAACATACATAGTTAGTTAAGAGAACAGTGGTGGCCGAGTGGTAACGGCCCCGACTTACGAGTCGTAGGTCGCGGGTTCAAACCCAGCCAGGCGCATTACTTTTTGTAATTTATTTCATCACCACTGCTCTCAAAACGGTGAAGGAAAACCTCGTGAGGAAACCGGCATGTCCTAGAACCAAAAATTCGAAGACATGTGACATCCACCAATCCACACTGGGCCTGCGTGGTGGATTATGGCCCATTCCCTCTCCTAGAGAGAGGAGGCCTGTGTCCCTGCAGTGGTAACATTAATAGGCTGATGATGATGATGATACATAGTTACATTGCAAGCTAATAAAAAGCTTGTAAAAATACAATTTAATGAAAAATATTGTGGTGAATTTGTCACTTATAGACGTGCACACCACTTGTGCAGTAATTTATATATAAAATATATATATATTAAAATAAGTTAAATGGGGTTTAGAATACATTAAAATAAATTAAAATTAAAAATTACATTTTAAGGCCAGCTTAAAAAAAAATTGAGATAAAATTACAAATTACAAAACAATAAAATTATATTAACCAGACATACAAATAAAAATTAAAATATATTTAGTCAGATTAAGAAAGAAAAATAGAGAAAATACAACGGTAGCTACGCCCCTGAACAGCGGATAAACTTTCAGTGCGTAGGCGAGACTAGTGGTAGTAGTCTCGCAGACTAACCTCATATTTTGTTATTATTACACAAATTAAACGTACTCGGGAGGAAACTAATACTCTGAAATTAAAACGAGATTAATTAGCCCCTTGGAAGAAACTCTAGATAAAGTTCGTAGACGTTCTTAACCACCCACGTGCAAATAAAAGGCTTCCGTTAAATTATATAAAGGTACTTTTACACTACACAGGTATATACATTAAAAGGTTAAAAAAACCGAGGGAGCCTAATTTCAGGCCTAATTTCAGTGGTGCACATGGATGGGTTGTCCTCGTTTAAAATTGTAAGAAAACACAACAATGGTTAGGTATATATTTTTACGGTGGGTAAAAATCATCCAATGACGAATCTCTAAGCGGAAAACAGTGTCACACTCTTTCTGACTAAACACCCCTACCCGTTCTTTCTTTACTTTCGCTATGGGGCCAAGCATTCCTTTCAGAAAGAGACCCTAGGCCCCAGCAGGCTTCGACCCTTTTGCAGAGTCCCTACGGTTTTGCTGACAACTCCTTGAGGACCCAACTATGGGTTAAGCTCGTCTGTGTACATCACCTGTTCTTTTATTTATATTAATGTAATTTGTGTACAATAAAGAAAATGACAATAAGATTATTGTTGCTTGCACTCGAAAAAAAACTGCAAAGGAAAGGTTTGGCGCCGCGCTGAACTCAAGCGATTTTAATTAATTAGGCAGAAATTACTGTGTACTTAGGTACTCTTTAACGTTAGAAATGTGAAAACGTAAACATCATGAAGCTTGCAAGCAGCGGCGAGAGCACGTAGTTACCGGATTGTCGACAGAGTTCCGGAGTTTTGTATGTAAACTTTGAGCAGGCGTACAGTAGGCGTATAATTACGAGTAAGCGTCTTTAGGGTGACTGGCAATTAGTGACCGATACTTAGGTAAATACGTGATTGTAGTCATGATAACAAACAACTTTTAGAAGACCAAATTTGAATTAAAAATATATATATGTTCGCGCTTGACCGCTATCTCACCTGATGGAAAGCTACGATGCGGTCGACGATGGAGCGCGCTTACCAAGAAGTAATCTATTCACTCTTGACTTAAAGATTTCCGGATTGTAGCCATCAGGAAACAGACTGCGACAAGGAATTCCACACTTTGGCTGTAGGCACAAAAAAAATCAGCAATTTCAGTACATTTTGACCAATATGGCGAAAATAAATGTACTGTCCAGCAGATTTTTTTTGGTAGGTATTTCAGCTTTGGTCCCCTAGAAAAATCTGTTTGTTATCATGACTAGAATCTTGTGTTTAAATATCGGCCACTAAGGGCCATGTTCACCGAAACGAATTTAACCATTGATTTCGTAATCGGCCTGTTACTATTTAAACACTTGTTAAACAGGGAGCGGTTTTTTCGTGTTCACCATCATCTTTCGGCGTTCGGTTACCAAACCGAGATATAACAGAGCGTTTTTGAATGAATGAATGAGCAATACAATACTACCAAATGAAATGCAAGGGTACATCTTGCAATCTCGTTCACGCTTACAACTTTTTAATATGGCCAGACAATAGATGATACCATAAAATGTGAAAGTTGCTGTTCTTTGTTTCTTTGGGTTTACGAGAAACACATGTTGCATTGGAAGGTTTATTATCAAGCTCTTTCTTGGCTGTCAGTGTTCATTTTGATGGTCTTGTGGAGTTTTGTGTTTTGAATTTTTGTTGTAAATATATATTTTAAACAAAACGACAGAGAAACAAAATCGTACGTGAAAAATTATCGAATCACGATATTTGTGTGAGTGTGTGTGTGTCCTACGATGTCTTAAAGGTTCTGTGTAAATAATAAGATAGTGACAATGAGTAAGTGTTAGTGAATAAGTCAAAGGACCTTAAATATCAAAAATGCATGTAGTTTTTAGTAAGTATGAACAATACTATAAATACATAAAAATATATCTTTCGTCTTATTTTTCCGCAAGATTTCATTCCTTGAAACCCGTTGAAAAGTTTTAGGTGATGAAAGATAAAAAACAGAGTACTAATAATTTACCAATCATGAGAAAACTATTAGCATAGCTTGTCATGAAGTACACGGATATTGTTGAAAATTCTTCGTAAAAATTGTGACGATTTTAAAAGATTCCAAGTCTTGTTGTCATCGTATTTACTGATGCAAATAGTAAAAATATTGAGATCGTATTCACCACCCATCATAAAATTAAAATCCGTTATTGTTCACTGATAAACAGGAACTTCGTTGATAAATCAAACAATATAACCTACGAAAGTTCTGTCAAATCACAGTAACCAACGTTTAAACAACCTCTTGAAGCTCTGTTAAGATAATCACCCGGTTAACGTCAGTAACCGATGTTTAGGCTTTGGTGAACAGGAAAAATTGCTTAAACAACCGATTTAATATTTAAACGGCCGATTTAGTGTTGGTGAACACCGGCCTAATTAACCTAAATATATAATTCCTAATCGATAGTTTGACGGGTGACAGGACGGAGTGGAAGAAAAAACCATGTTGCGCCGACCACAAGTAATATGGGATAAGGGTAGGATGACGAGTTCCTAATTCATTACTTGCCTCGGTGCTCGTTTATGGATAGTAGGCCTTACAGTTACACTAATTCAGTGTTACATACTTGCATAACTTCCTAACACATTTCTGGTAGAAAAGAACATAAGGGTGGTCACAGACGGCCATTGCCACGTCCAAGTACCTCGTGGCAATGACAGTTTCAGATCAACGAATAGTAACGGCTGGTAGTAATGAAGTTTGAGTAGTAAAGCACTACTCAACCCTCAAGGATATTTATTTTATCAGCGTAAGTGCGCTTTCAATGGATGACGTTTGTTGATTTCACAATTCAATCGTAGAAATTGCGCATTTGGTCTGCGTGATTGTTCAAAGCTATCATGGGCATTATAGTTAGTACCTAAAAGTGTAATGATTCCTGTCGTTAATCCCAAAGAGCAAGATGATTTGAAGAAAATAGAAAAAAAAATGGCACATTTGTCATTAATGTAAAGTATAAAGTAATGGTTGTTGTTGTTCTGTAAAAACTGTTAATAAAAATTATAATTTTACATAGCAGTGCACTAAATGAAACTCAAGATGATGTCTCTAATTACGGTACTCGAAAGGTTACGACTTAATCTTTCTAAACCCGTATTATTCTGTCAAAAATCTGCTCACATCGATCATCCTCGATTTCGATCTCAAAAAATTCAAACAGGCATATGAAGTTTTCGTTGCGAGTCGAATACACCCTCTGATTGAACTGATTCTAAGATGCATATATTATAGTGTACCTAAAATGACACATTTCGATTTTATACACAAAAACATTTTTTCTAAAAACAATAAACAGTCGTCCCCTCTTCAAATTAAACGCAACATAACATCAAATAACATTTATAACTATTATTTATACAAAAGGGGTCGATAACGGTCATATAAATACCCAAATGTGGGATTATATTGAAACAAGATACAAAAGTGCAGACAGATACATTCATATTTGTAAGAAATGGTTTCTAAGTATAAATAAATCCAGTTGAAGGAGACAACAAGGGTTGTCCTTAAAATGACTTTATCAAGTTAAGAGATAACTTAGAAGTTAAAAGTACTAGTATAAACTACCTACAACACTTTATTTGACAACAATGCATGAAACGATTTGAAATTAAAGTCTGCAAAAGAAGTGTTTTTAAATAGTCGAAGTACCTATTTCGATTGTACGTTGGTACAAAATTTTATTGAATTTAGAGATTTTACAGTTTTTGAAGCTATAACTGAAGGGCTAAACCTAAATTGTGTGTAAGCTCTATAGTAAGGTATGTGTTGAATATTTATATTAATATTAAAATTATAGGCACATTTGTAATGATTATTACAAATGTGCCTATAATTTTATTTTGAGTCAAATTTGACGTTTTAATTCGATATCCATAGCCAAGAAGTTGTTATTTTATCGAACCAACACTTCGACTTATCGATATGTTAGTCGATGTCACTTTGTTTACCATTTTGTGGTCGACATCGTTAAGGCGAAATCGAACTTAGAAATGGATTCGACACGGAGCGATTGCCACTTGTCTAGGGCCTCTGTGATATGAATTAGGTATGGAAAAATAGTAAAAAAAAGAATTTTCCAAATCGGTCTAGGTTATCCTTAATAATTGACGAACATTATTATGAAAAATCACATAAACTATACTAAAAGATGACACACGTTTATGGGAAACTGAAAATATAAACGTACGTTAATTATATAAATTAGTAATTTAGAGGACCGAGTAGTCAGTAGATACTGAAACAAATTAAGTACATGGTACAGCATAGTACAGCTACTTAAACCACGCGATGAGTTGCCTCACTTTTCCTAGTAAAGTAAGTACTTGCGTTTATTCCACTCCCAAATAAACAAGTGACCAAACGAGACATCAAAACAAAAACAAAAAACATTTCTATCAAAATACAGCGGTAACGCCCGTTTTGTTACGCGTCACTGAAAGGGCATTATAAATTGTATTCGCCCCATGTTCGAAAAACAATGAAATGTAGTTATCCTCTGCCCGACTGACAATGTTCCCTTGCTTTATTCAGTTTTCAGGTCAAAAGCTTTGTCATTCGAGACTATTGTTGCCTTGCATTGCGTTGCAGGTGTTTTGAATTTTGTGTGGCTTTATTTTTAGGTATTCCGTTGTTAGTTAAACCAATACTATGGTTTCTTGATAATATTTGTACGCTGGAAACAGCAGAATATTTTGGACTATAATTGAATGTAACAAATGTAAACTATGTGTATTATTAATAGAAAATGTTTTCAAATACTACTAATACAGGGTGACTGGTAATTAGTGACCAGTACTTAAACACATGATTGTAGTCACGATAACAAACAACTTTTACTATGGAACCAGACTTGAAATCGTAAAAAAAAAGTTCAGTAGGTATGTTTTGACCAGTTAAGCGAACATAATTTTTAAATTAGGCGAACGTACTGACCAGAACATATTTTTCTCGAAATATCGTTCTTCCTTGGGGTATTTCTGCACACATTTTGTGAAAGTTTAATGTATCCTTAACCAGCTTGTCAAAAGTAAGATATAAATTTAAGAAGATTAAGTATTTTGGGAGGAAATATATTTGGATAAGGATTGGTATGAAAAACTATGAGAATTTAATTATAACGTGGTTCCCTACCATGAGCTCCTGATGCGATTTATTTTACTACCTAAGCTGAACTGTTAAAAGGGATGAAGCTTTATGGGGTGCACTGCACAGGTTTCTCCTTCTTTCCCACTCGCATACTTGACATATTAACACGTCATGGTAAGGCCTGACCATAATCTAAAATTTTTATAAATTTTTCATTTCAACATGACCCCGTTGTTATTTTGCTAGAAGTCCTAATCTGTTAATATATAACGGCCGATTATTAGTCGGTCAGTGGTCTCGTAATAGAATTGTGGTAAGAGCTATACAAGGTGTCATTGACATGTTAACGCAAACGAATACCATAGACCCAGTACATGATTCTGGACCCCCCAGTGGTGGAATTTTTCTTCGGTTTATTTTCAAACTTTTGAAAAAAAAGTTTTGTTTTTTTATTTTTTACCTGGATAAAATCGTTATTCTACCCAATCCCAATAACATTGTTAGAAAAAAAAAGAAAAAAAAATCATTTCCAAAAAAAAAAAATAATAAAAAAATCATCGAGGCAAATAAAGTCGTTATTCTAATGAAACCCAATAACATTTTTAATTTGGAATATAATTCACTCATTTTTTTCGCAAAAAATGTTAAAATGAATGAATTAATTTAAAAAACGTAAAAAAATCATAAAAAAAAATAAGAAAAACCGACAAAAAATTCCACCACTGGGGTGTCTAGAATCATGTACTGGATCTATGGTATTCGTTTGCGTTAACATGTCAATGACACCCTGTATTGTAACGAATTAAAAGCAATGACTACACAGTCACATCGTAATGGTGGGTCACTGGTCAAATTAACTATCAAAATTTTAGCAGATTACCGCTTATGTCAGACTTTAATTATGTACGAGATTATCATTCTAATATGCCATTTGCTTGAATGGAGTGTCAGTGGTTGGAAAGTCATATCATAATGATGCCATTAATCTTCAAATTTAACAAAAAATATCCAGTTAGTAATATTTTTTTTGGAATCATCTAATCGACATATTTTACATCCGATACTTGTGTTACCACCAACCACCATAGAATTTTGTATCTAAAATTAATGGGCGTCTTATCAAAATGAAGCTACTCACGGGAAATTAGGTTGAGAGTTATCAAGCGCAAACAATGTACCATCCATTTTTTTTCCCGTTTGCACTTGATAACTCTGATAACCTGGACTATTTATTTTTGTAAATTACCAAACTTATCCAGTCGACTGCGATGCGGAAGAGTTTTTCGACGCTTTAGTAGATTAGGTTAGGTACTTTTAGATAAGTTTAAGTTTTAAGGGTTTACCTAACCTAAACACCCTACCTAACCTACCTAATTTATTTTCATTTTATATAAAATGAAAATAAATTTAACAACCAAACTTATTAAAATTAACATCATCATCATCCTACCCTTATCCCATTTTATTTGGGGTCGGTGCAACATGTTTTTTTCTTCCACTCTGTCCTGTCACCCGTCACACTATCAGTAACTCCCTTTTCTTTCATATCACTCCTCACACAATCCATCCATCTCTTCTTTGGTCTCCCCCTTCCTCTCCATCCATCTACGTGTAAACTCAAAACCCTTTTTGTGACATGCGTTTCATCTCTCCTCTTCACATGACCATACCAAGACAAACGATTTCCTTTCAACTTTTCAGTCACTGGCGCCACTTTCAGACTTCCTCTAATATACTCATTTCTCACTTTATCCATTCTCGTCACACCACACATCCATCTCAACATTCTCATCACTTATTAAAATTAACAATAAATTATTAAAACAATGACAGACCATTCTGACACCACTGTAATACCAGAATTAAGGCTGATCTGCCCAAATCTTCAGATTAATGTCTATAAATACAGAGATTAACTAAAGCTCATGTTCGATCAATCTCTATTTAACATGTAATAGACACAATAGTTCCACGTGTTGACACATTGTTGTGGACACACATTGTGTTCATTGTGACAGTTATAATAATGCCAGACAATACTGATTGTATTTTATTGTTAGACATAGTTGACAATGGTCTGCAATATGCTAATTATAATAATAGGAATAAATATGGTAGTACAGGTAATTAACATGTTGTTCTAACGTAAAGGACTTACCTTTACGTTATTACAAACAGTTATATGAATTTCGTATACACGTAAAATAAATTTTAATTTTAGAAAAAATGGTACTTTATTATTTTATTTTTTTTTATTGATTATAGGTTAGCGCTTGACCGCTATCTCACCTGATGGAAAGCGACGATGCGGTCGACGATGGAGCGCGCTTACCTAGAAGTAACCTATTCACTCTTGACTTAAAGATACCCGGATTGTAGCTATCAGGAAACACCGATTCCGGCAAGGAATTCCACTCCTAGGCTGTACGCATAATGAATGTGCTCCCAAAACGTTTTGGGAGCACATTTATTTTTGTCTTTACAAGTCGATACTGTTTCAATGGTGTTTCATGTACCCGACCGACCCTCCACGGGATTAAAACAACCAAAATTTGACGGTGTGTACTGTAAATTAATGTGTAAAATTATACGTACAAGGTAACTTGTAAAACTTGATTGTAGGTACGTTTTATTTTGCTGCTCCCAATAGTCTAGAATCTAGTTTAGGTCCCAGAGACATTTCAGTACATTCAGAATATTCTGTATAAGCAGAATTTCAACAGAAAACTAGAAATACTCTGCTCATTTCTATACAAATACTCTACATTATCAGCTGTCCTATAACAATAAAGTTTGAAACAATAAACTTTGCGATACACTATCTTCACAATGCTCCTTCGTCGTAAAGAAACGCTGAATTCAGCTGAAAATCTCGATGAGGAGAATGGGAACTGTGTCACACGCAAATGTGAAGACCACTGAGTATTGGAACGTATCGGTGAGAGTCTGTAGAGTCAAAACATTATCTAAATTCAGGTAATAGAGAATGAATATGAAAATTAAATATCATTAAGTGTAGAGGTAGAATCGTTAATTAGTTATCAGCACAATTTATTATGAGTAATAAAATAAGGTTAAAAAAACGTAGATAAATTTTTTATGGTAGGTAAAAATCATCCAATGAATAATCCCGCCCTTGGGCGGACCGGGAAACAGTGTCAGAATCTGACTGACTAAAGGACCCACCCCATTCTTTTTTAGCCTTCATACCGGTGTCGGATTTTCGGATGGTCGGAAAAGATATAGGTATTTATTTTGGCGAATTGTCAATTTACTAAAAGTTTATGCTAAACTTAGTTCTTAAGTGTCCTAAAACCATCAAGATGTAACAAAATTCCTCCCTTTTGAAATCAAGAAACGACTCAAGAGACATCATCTCACGCCAAGTTAAAAGCAGCCCATATAATGCTCGTTATCTTGCTGACGATACAAAAACTCGGAAAAAATGTATTAAAAACGTGGAGGGTGCGGTCGTCGGCCCACGTCGCGTCGCCCGCCTCGCTTATTTGATAAATAACCGCCTAGACAATAAATCACCGTGCGAGAGGGCTGCTGTGTGTTGGGGAACAAACTTTATTGCAAATGGAGTGCTAAGGCCGCAGCCTCGAATCTTGTGGGCAGCAGGGTGGTTGCGGGACGACGCGAGAGCGGCAGGATCTTATGCGTAAAATAAAATGGACAGGCCCTCGTCTACCTAAGGCGGCGTGGGGGCGGGTGATGAGCGGTGCACTCCAGTCAAGCAACATTGCTGCCGCCGGCCCATTGTCCGCAAGATTTGAGGCAGAGGCCTTATAGGCACGTTTTGTTTTTCTGCGAGTAAGTCATTTATGTAAAACAATTGATGATTTTGAAAAACACGTGTTTATGCAGCCATGTTACCCGAACGATAGCGTCCGTATTTCTGAGGAACCTTTCAATTCGCATCGTAATTGCTACTTTTACTAATTTTTGGCATTGATTGCCGCTAAAATGGTATTGCCACTTCACCTTCAAAATAGAACTTTATAAGTATGTGATACAAAACTCGACTCGAAAGATTGACGTCTTTCACTAGTCAATTCTTAAAACTTTTTCTTTTTGGTTAAACTTAAAGTCATCTTTTCTTTTTTCATTAGTAAAATTTCTACCCATGCAATGTTTCTGATCAGGAGGTTTCTGTGTCGGACTCAGATCTAAAAAATGCTTGGGCTGGATCTCGGTTCTAGCCATGATATGTAGTGAGAGAAACGAAGGTGCGTAGTGTTGCATGCGCACCTCAAAGAACTGTCAGGAAACCGTACGGACCCAGTAAGGCCGAAGTACGATAAGAATTTTGAAAGGGAAACAAAAGCAACTAAAGGACTTAAGATTTCAGTAATTAAAAATGTGAATCCTCCTATCGTTTCACCTTAGAGGGGGTGAATTTATTAGGTGCTTTATATCTTAAAAAAATGCTTATGCAATCTTGTACAATTTATTCAGCACTAGCTTTTGTCAGCGGCTTCGCCCGCGTACATAAAATATAGCCTATGTCACTCAGGAGTAAAGCAGCTTTCTATTGTTGCTAAAAATTTTCCAATCGGACCAGTAGTTCCAGAGATTACCCCCTACAAACAAAAAACAAACTTTACCTCTTTATTATATTAGTGTAGATCACAGTAAGATTGTCCTAAAGTTGAAGTACCCATTCAATAGCATATTTCATTCTCCTTTAAGCACTCCATTTCGTCATTCTGCACGACGTAGAGAGATATTACAATTTATTCCAGTTCGAGTGACCAAGTGAGAGCGTCGCGACAGGAAACCTAAACGCTAGTTGTTGTCGTTTTTATTGCTTTTTGTTTCCTTGTTTGCGTTTTTCAGTCGGTTGATATCCGAAACTTGTTGGAAAAACAACCGAAATACACGTTGAGGTCGTTGGTTAATTGTTTTTTTCACCATTCAGTGGAATAGCTCATTGAGTAACTATTGTTTGACTATAAGTGTTTGCTGTACCTACATACTTGCAATATATTTTTTGGAAAATTAAAAACAAAACCTTATAAGAATACTTGGGTCGAGGTCGAGTCTAAAAATATTCACGTTACCAGAAAATTACAGACTCTCTATCCTTGTAATACACATTAGATAATACATATTAGATTATAATTATTCACGGAAACTGTATCATAATCTGCTACGTGGTTGTGGAGAAATTAGCGGATAAACAAATCAACGTGGAAAGCGACTTTTTTTATTAATTTTTATTATTTGACATAAACTCCTGCATAATGCCTATTCACTGTACCCTTGAAGATACCCAAATTATAAACGGATGGGAAGACTGAAGCGGGCAAATTGTTTCAGCTCTTTAGTTTTAGTTACAAAGAATAAAAGAAAATTACTCGTAGTCGTATGTTACATGTAAAGGATAAAGAAAGTACAAGTGACATGGTTTTATTAATGTGTTATTTATTTAGTCTAGGAAGTTTGGTAAACTGGTTTTATCTAATGAAAATGAATGATGGTGGGTCTTGTATACACTTGTGATGAACGGCCTCCTTGATAAGTTACGAAAGTATGGCTATGTGCAAGAATAAAGTTATAAGATATTTATTATTTCGTAGCGTTTATTTCAACTGAAACATTTAAAGGTGTATGGTTCGCGGCAAATAAGTTGGACCAATTAGGTACTATAGTTACGCCAGTCCCTAAACCCGAAAATCGGTTACTGCGCAGGGCGCAGGGCGCGTTTAATTTGTACAGTAAAGTAGTAAGCCTTTTTTATACTATTTAAAATGTCTATGGAATATTTGATTTACTAATCAGTAAGTTTTTAAGTAACCAGTAACCTGGCTTGCGGCTGGCTAATTTTAAAAAGAAGGTTGTAGGATTAAAAAAAATAAAGGAACCACGCGAATTACGAATTTTAAATTACATTCTCGCTTGAAATTTTGAATAAAGAACTCTCTATAGAAACATCACTGTATAAAGTTTAAATTAACTAAATGTTTTTTTCATTACTCATACTCTGAAAGTAGGTGTAAAGTTGTCTGTGGAGAGGGCTGGAAGAAGTACTTTTACTCCCTAGGGAGTTTTACTTTTCAACTAACAGCTGTCTAAATATTAAAAAAAACTAGTTATATTTTGAGATTTCGATTGAACCGTGACCCGAATTTCTATACTGCCAGTACAATTGAAATAACATAGAGATAGGAATAATTTAAGAATACTTTTTTTTAAATGACTTGATTTTAATTTACTTTCAACTAGGTAACTATTTCATTAAAACTAATATTATATTTGAGAAAAATGTTGACCTGACCCATTTTTACAATAATAAAATGAAAAATATTGAATAAAAACCAGCCGACCACTGAAAAAAAAAAATTAGAAATTTCTCGGGACTAAATAACTAACTTTCATCCCTCGTATAACAATGTACTATTTAATGCTCATGTACCTTCCTTTATATGACGCCGTTTTTAGCCCTTTCAGAACTTACAACTATTATTAGAAGGAGAATTCACTTAGCTGGTCCCTTTTGCTTGTATATCCAAAATAATAATTATTTATGATTGATGACAAGCATTATCCACGTACGACATGGTTGCTCATAAATAAAGCTTTCAAGATGACTTACCTAAATTTCAGAACACCTGTCTACTCTACACTAAATAAAAGATGGACTGATTCGTGATTGTGTGCTGTGACTATTAAGCGTAGCTACATATTCACAGTTTTTTACCTGAATATTGGTGCCTACCTATATTATAATAAGTAAGCGTTTAATTAATAAAATAGGGCATGTTTTGCAATATGCAACTCAGATACTGTGTTGGGGATATGTTATCAGACCTCAATAAAACAAACTTTTAAAGCATTATAATTCTGATTCTGGTATCTGTAACTATTCAATTTTCATGAAACTAGTAAAAGAATTAATTTCAACAAATGCCATTTTTTTTTACCAATTTGATAAAAAAATGGCATTTGCATGCAATGGCAAGTTGAAATTCACCTAAAAGTAATGAAGTGTCTTATGCTGCCATCTATGTTCCTCTTTTAACAACTCATAGGATAAATGTTCTTAGAAGTAACAGTGAAATGCTTTTCTAAGTAGCAGAGTAGGTATTGAGTTCTACTATTTGAGGATAGATGGCGCTGTATTAAAAATATACTAGATAATGATGAAGTGGAGTGAAATTAGCTTTTTATAGTTAAGTACCAAATTTTAATAGATAACAATCTGCCGTGCAGAAACTAAAACGCAGTAAAAGTATTGTAAAATACGCTATTTTACTGCGTTTTAGTGTCTGCACGGTAGACATGAGCAAATCATATTTTTAAATCAATGAAGAAAAAAGCTTTGGTGTGCAAAAGTTGCAAACACATTAAAAAGTTGGCATGTCGTTAAATCAAACATATTTAATTTGTTTTTTATTTATTTTTTTAAATATTTAATTTGAAGTGAACCTGGTTGGTGGTTTAAAAAATAATTAGGAAAACATTAGGTAGGTTTAAAAAAAGTATAAATAATACCTAATGGCTTAATTTTTTTTTACAGACTGCTTAGCCTCAAGTAAGCTTGCCAAAAAATCTAACTGGATATTATTGCTGCCAATTATTATAAAAAACTAAGTTGTGCAAATTCCTACTAAGTATCATTTGGATGGACTTTTCTGAACTTATTCACTACTAAGCCGAATGTAGGTATTCAATAGATAACTGTTTGTTTTTTGCAATGTATGACGTTAATTGTGATTGCGCAATATTGTTGACAGCTTCGTTATAACTTGCAATGTTGTTTTAAGCACTTACCAATATTGTAATTAACTTTTTTCAAGCAAGCTCTTCATAGTTAATTATATGCGGAAACATGTAAATGGTTATTAGTTGCATAATGTTATTGTTCTTATTACTTGTTAATACTGTTTGTTTTCTTTTTCAATAAAATAAAAAAAAAATTTGGTACGTCCTCTCGCTCAACGGACAGAAGAAATCATTGGCTGATTTTTTACTACAAAAAGTGGTCTCGTAAGGACTCTGCAAAAGAGTCGAAGCCTACTGGGGCCCAGGGTATATTTCTGAAAGGTAGACTTGGCCCCAGTACCTAAGGCAAAGAAGGTACAGGAAAGAGTTTTTAGTCAGTAAGAGTCTGGCACTGTTTCCCGCTTTGCTCAAGAGCGCGATTCCTCATTGGATGATTTTTGCCCACGAAAAAAAAACAAAAAAGTCTTTTCTAAGTCGCCTTGATAAAACAAGGAGGACAGTTTTCAGGCGTGTAAAATGTATGGGTAATAAAGTTTTCAATGTGGCTAATCATCAAGTAATCGTTCTAATTCAGGGGAAAGTGAGGGGAAGATTAGATTTTTGCCACTTTTACACGGTAACTCTTTCAAAATTATATGGAATGGCTTGATATAGCAATACCATAGATCTACTTAATTTGTTAAGAACCTGCGTGTTTGCCAGAATACAATGTAAAATCTACAAAAATATCTTGTATTTAGGCTAATCGTTATTCGAGAACCTGCTTTTTGGATAAGCACTTAGTTTTGACAGATTTACAGCACAGCTAGGAAATAAATAATAGGAAATGGCAGGTATAATGTTGATATGCGCAACATAAGCTGAGTGCCATCATAAAACATATTACATTTTTTGAGCACAATAAGATATTCTTTATTTCTTTCTTTCTTTCACTCTACTTTTACATTTTTAGCTCACCATAATATCAAAGACTAAAATAAATCAAAACCTTTTTAGTAAGACTTCAAAAAATTAAAAAAGAAAATTCAAATTTTCAAATTGAGAAGTAGAATCCGGAACATTATCACATGATATCAAAGACTAAAGAGTATACCTTATAAATCAAAACTTTTTTAGTAAGACTTCAGAAAATTAAAAAAGAAAATTCAAAATTTCAATCTGAGAACTAAAATCCGGAACATTATCACTATAATTTCAAAGACTAAATATTTATACTCACATATTATAAATCAAAACCTTTTTAGTAAGACTTTATGAGATTAAAAACGAAAATTCAAAATTTCAAACTGAGAACTAGAATCTGGAACATTATCACCATGAAGTGTGTGGTTATCGGCGTCACTCGAATATCCGTCCGGAGGTCAAGTTGTTCGTAGCGGAGCACTGGCGCGAATAGAGCCATCATCTGCAGTATACAGTGCAGTCAACCAAGGAGACTGCATTCCACAAACTATCCTTTCATAAACACTGCTCTACTTTATTTTTCTCTTAATTTTCGAAGAAAAGTTTACTTCTTTTGTATTTAACGGCATCTAATTCGATTAATCTTCACCTCGTCACGTTTTTACTTTGTTTGTCCTTCGAATTCGGGTCTGTTTGAACTTTGGATTAATCTTGAATCGAAAGATTCACTTTCAGGGAAGTAAAAGGGAGACAAATATTGCTTAATGACGTTCAAAACAATGAATAAAGTGGACCAGCGTCCGGAAAAGGTAGAGGGGTAATTCCAAAACGGTAGTGAACATACTGGCTATTTTTGGCTCTTGAGTGGCAGTAAAGGAAGGGAACGGAACTCATTATTGTACGTAAAAGCCTTCAGTCCTGTATGTCTCACTGGTGGGTAGGTATTTTTTTTAGATAATTTTGGTATTATTTGTAGTTAATCCACTTATAATAGATATTTTTTTGAGAAATGAAGTCAAACATTAACTTTTGCGAGAAGGATTGGCAGATTTAATATTATATAAGATAAGATAATTGATTAAAACTCACTTGAATTTTTTCAGTTGCCATTTACGTTTCAAAACTGCAGTACCTCTTTCGGATAAATCTGCAGCTCTGGTTTTTAAAACCTACTTTGAAATTAATTATAATATTCCACAACTACTATACAACGCCATCTAGTCCCAAATTAAACAGAGCTTGTACTAAAATTTTTGTGGAATCAATCTGAATGGTCAAGCAATAGGTACCTCTCCGTTTTCTTTAGGGAAAACTTTTTCACGGCCAATGAAACGTAAAACACAAGATGTCAAGTGTTTCCTTGATGATAAAATGTTCTTAACATCAGCTTTAGAAATGACGCTTCAGTTTTTTCTTTGTAGTTCTGTTATTGTTCTCAAAACTAAATTTCATGAATGATGTCGGAAACATTGATATAAATTGATCAATATAGGTACTGCTATTTCAAGGACCTATTGAAACTTAGAATCTATAGAATATCCAGGATAATTACTTCCTAGTTTCTACATTGAATTTAATTTTGAGGAAATTGATTTTCCGGAACACCGTTTACTTTAGAAGTAAGTCAAAAATCCATTGCGAAAAATTCATTTGCTTAACGAAAATGGATTTGTCGCAATGGATTTTTTAATTCACGTGATCATGGATTACTTAAATAGAAGTAGGAAGTGTGTGTAATGGTTGTGAAGAAAATCTTATTAACAGAAAAATTCTGCATGAGTAAAATTTTCCACTGTTCTAGATTTCAGCGGAATGAGATGTGACACGAAAAGGGAACTCAGTACGGAGAAAAACAGGAAAAGTTATGATAATTATGCCTCGTATCTGTGTTTCGCTCTGAAGATGACAGTGTGAAATGTCAAAACAGAATGATACGTTAGCGCAATGTTTTTGTATTTAATTACCTAAACTCTGTATAGAGTAGTGGTGTATAGGCGGATTTAAGAAGGCCTTACTCGATCCGCCTTTTGTCCATCCATCGTAACGATGAAGAGGCAACGTGATTGGCGTTCGCTAATTTCCTTCGCTATCGGTATTAAATATTGCTTGAATATTTTCAATAGTTTCCAGGACAGGGCCTTTCCTTTAATAAAAACTTGTATTAAAAGTTCTTTTAAAAGCCTTAAAATGTTTTGGAAAAGAATTTTGTCATTCAGAATTTCAATTTAATGCGCATGGTTAATATTAGGTAATTTTTTCAAAGTTCACGCAATTTTTTTTTTCTCACATTCTTAGCCACTGAGCCCACCTTGGAGATCTATTCTCTCTTCTACAAAGAAGGCCTGAGATCCAGGGGACACTAAAAGGCTGAATATTCTACACACGTATACCAACAACTACTACTATGTTTCTATTACATTTCTTTTCTTACTTTTGTGTTTATTTGGCTTTTATTGATTTGCTTCTCATTAAAGTAACTGATTGAAAATCGGCGTCATTGAGAAGGATGTTCACTAAAAATTTTGTTACGTCTTTTGTATATAAACAACTATGTATCTAACTCTCCAACTATTTTTATGAACTGTGTGACCCGACAATGCAGTTTATAAAAACAGTAAGATGAAAGCGAAAATAACACGAGCACAGAATAACGAGCTCGGAAAGGTTTTCTTATTGTGGCGATAGAAATCGGACATCTCCGGAATGCAATTAGACTCTCGATACCTAGGTTCTTTGTTGAACCTAGGTATCGAGATTAACTACAGTAGGATTTTTTTTTGGCTGTGGCTTGTTTGTGCATTAGGCTAGTGTTAAGTTTAAAAAGTTTTAAGTTTTCAATCACCGAAAGTTATTTTAAGTTCTATTAAATCACGAATGTAGCGCATTCTAATACGCCATTGTGTGACTCGCCCGGAGGACACGGTAGAAGTGTGCTCTCTTTAGGAAGAATATCGCGAAGTCCACGTGGGGGAGATCGGTGGCGGCGACCTCACTCGCCGGGCCTTGGTTCAGGCCATGGTTCGCAGCGAGGAGAAGTCGCAGGAAGTCGCTTCCTTCTGTGAGGCAGAAATAGGTACCAAAAAAGGCATATTGCAGCAAAATATATCGGGTCAGCCTTCTCGATAAGTTTCACTGTAGTAGTCAACTGGTACTGTCATAACTCTCAGCTCCATTTTACCAAAATTGTGTTATGTTTCCATATACATATTGTCCAGCTGCGTAGACACTTGAGACACCAACATTAAGAACTAAAGCTCCCAACTTCGAAGAAGACCCGAAAAACGGTTACTGGGCATTAAAGGTCCCACACCCACTTCGAGTCTCAATCGAATTGGGGGCTGCACATAACAATAGCAAATGGTTCAACTTATTTGCCGCGTACGCCGTTTTACAACAAAATGTCCATTGGGAGTCAATTTGCGAAAAATTAAGACACATTGAACTTTAGTAGTATGTATAGTAGGTATGTACGACTATTTATTAAATACCAAGTTAACTAGAATATGGAACTAAAAAGTATCTAATGTATTGATACAGTAAATACTGTTTATAGTAGCTTCTTCTTGTTTAAAGAAGCTTGCATTAAAAATAAACAAGGGAATGGCAACGTCTTATAAGACTGCCATTTCCTTACGTATTCAGGAATAAATACCTACCTAAATAAGTAATTGGTTGGTTGGTTGGTTGGCTTTCTTACTAGAAAATGTTGCTTATTTTACAAGTCTTTATTTAATTTGCAGTATATGCACGTAACTATGTTGGTTCGGGTGGAATCTTGTACCTAACTCAATTTTTAAGCAGATTTCTTTAACCGATTGAGTTGAAAATTTGTATAAACTTTTAGTTTGGATGACAGTGCATGGTTAGCTGTGACGTCACTCTAAATCCAATATGGTGGAATACTCCAGTTGGCAGACATTTTTGTGCACTTCTACATTTTGAGTATCAAATGTCAGTAGAAAAATGTAATGATTTCACTCTAAATATAATATGGTGGTCTTATATTAAAAAAAAAGCGATGCATTACTAAACTATATTAACTACAAAAAAAAAATTACGTAGTGCTGCGTTTCGTTAGTTTCATGGCACAGCGTTATGCATTGCGAAATAAGAAACAACTCCAAGCATCGTTGCGGTGCGTCGGGTCTCATTGTGAGCCAACCCTTAGCCTTCACTTTTAAAGAATGAACTAAAAGCGACTGAACTGAAGAGCTTCTTCCACGCAAAACTTTGCTCTAATTCGTTGACGCGACGACATTTCTCTACTTCACTTTAGTTCCTTGCGCGGGAACGGGAGGCGACTAAATGTTGATAAATGATAATTAATTTTTTAAAAATATAATTTTTGCTATAATAGATTTTTAAAAACGTATTTGGTAAAAATTTAGGCTGGGGTTTTTTTTCAAATCACTTAGTTAGGAAAACGTTTAAGGATAATATCTCATTATCTCACTCGAATTAAAGTTGAAGAGGAATTTGGCAGAGTCGTGATGGTTGAATATATATTTGTTTATTTAAACTTCATAAACAGTAGACTACTAGGTACTGTATTTACATATAGTAGATAGTAATAGACATAATAATATGCCTATGTAGATTATACTAAGTATCATAGGCAGATAGTCTGACATCACTTACAGTGACTCTAGGGAGAAGACAGCCTAAAAGGCGCGTTGTGATCCACGAGAGCTTCAAAGAGATGTCAGCAATATTGACAGCGCCCCCTAAGGCCTGCCTTTAAAGGCTGCAGGATTGTTCGAAAGGGTTAACACGGGCTTGGAACGCTAAGAGCTGAACAGAACTGAAGAAAGTCAGAACAGATTTAGTCAATAGTATCTGCCACTCCCTCTCGCTCCAAGGCAGGAAGAGTTGTTTAATGATTTAGCGGCTCAAAAAAAGTGTAGCTAGAAATTTGTGAATAAGTTACTTTTAGGTAAAGACGCTCCACCGTCGACGGCATCGTCAATTTCCATTAGGTGTGATAGCGGTTAAGCGGATCCCAATAACAACAACAAAAAAAAAAACAACAAAAAAGTCTGATATATTTTATTTGACATAGGACTTAAAAAACGTCAGAAGTTAGTGCACGGTTCCAATTGGTCGTTTCTAATGGACAAGACCTCTCCAGAAGAACTGGTAAGAAAGCTCTCTACTCCGCTCTCTCCTTAAAAAAAACTATGGTGTATGCACGTATATTGAGTAGGTGATAGTTATTTTGAAAGAGCAGCAATTAAATGATAAAACGAATTAGAGCATGCTGTGTAAAAACCCCAAATGGTGTTTGCTATGCCAGGAGAAACCAATTGATGCATAATGACGTCAACGACATATATAATTACTGTCGTAAATCCTAATTTCATCAGATAAAAGCTTTATATGCTTTGATCTGATGAAATGTGGATTTAACACCATTCTGCACTTAGCCCGCGGTGGATTAGTCTTTCGAATACCGTAATTAGAGACACAATAGAAAGACAATAGGTGTGCAAACGCCGGCATTCACATGGGGCTCAAGAGTTTAAGGCCCATTCCCTCTCCTAAAAAGGAGGCCTAAATCCCAACACATACTACATCGGTAGGGACCCTGTAGAAGGGTCAAAGGCTACTGGGGACAAGGGTTCGCGCCTGAAAGGAAGTCTCAGCCCGGGTAGGTAAGTAGGATCGGGGTAGGTTTTTGAATTAATAAGAGTTTGACACCATCTCTTGCTCCTCCCAAGGGCGGTAGTTGTCGGATGATTTTTACTACCGATAAAATAAACTACTGGGTATATTATAAACTAGCTTTTGTCAGCGGCTTCGCCCGCGTACATAAAATATAGCCTATGTCACTCAGGAGTAAAGCAGCTTTCTATTATTGCAAAAATTTCTCCAATCGGACCAGTAGTTCCAGAGATTACCTCCTACAAACAAAAAAATAAAAAAACAAAAAAGCAAACTTTACCTCTTTATTATATTAGTGTAGATTTGACTATACTTATGCAAAGCATAGTCTGATTGTATATTGACTCTAAGGAAACGACAGCTTGAAATGTACAGACAATATTTAGTCTTCGTAAATTCCTGGCGGCCCTAGAGTATCGCGTGACTTTGATTCCCAAAGGCCATGACCTGAGATATTTTAGATCGTGCGAAAGTATATTACAGGTACCAATGAACTACAACACTACGTGATACACATGTTAAAAATAAGGGCTTGAGTCGACGGTGTGTTGTGAACTATTTTTTTTTTCGTTGGGAAAATCATTTAATGATATTTATTTTGCAAATAGGTTTTTCACAACACTTTTACACGTCATCTTTTTTCAATGACAATGTTTCCTACCCTTGGGCGGAGTGGAGGATAGTGTCAGACTTTACTGATTAAAAGACTACACCTGATCTTTCTATGCCTCCGTTCCAGGGCCCCAGTGTATAGATACTATCGTCACATTTCTTTATGGCCCCAATAGGGTTCTACTACTACTACTACTAATAGATTTAAGAAAAAAGTTGATGAGTAAGCTCATCCCTAGGTCATCACGTCCCATCGCCCCGCACATCTTTGACAGTTGAGCAGGGATTTTGCAAGTCTTTTTCGTAAAGTTTGTACCTACTCTCCCGACTTTTAAATAATAAATGTTTTGCGTGATAAAACTGCATTCATACTTATCATAATATACCTAAGTATTTTATGCATGCATGATGCAGTCCCCGGCGCACAACTTAAACCATCATGGCGGTCTACCTTAAATTTGTAGTTACCGACTTTTGTATCTTAATCAAAATGGGAGGCTGCCCATAACAACGAGTTCAATGTGTTTGTCGCGTCGTATACTATATTTAAACTTCTCGGCTCCTTTTTAATACAATAAGCATATATTTTACTCAATACTCAATTTTCAATTCTCAATACTCAATACTCAATTCTCAATACTCAATACTCAATACTCAATTCTCAATACTCAATACTCAATACTCAATTCTCAATTCTCAATTCTCAATTCTAAATTCTAAATTCTCAATTCTCAATACTCAATTCTCAATACTCAATTCTTTATTGCAAAACATATCTCTATCTGACTATAAGTGAAAACCGCATCAAAATTCGTTCAGTGATTTTTAAGTTTATCGCGTTCATATGGACAGACAGACGCAGTAGAGGATTTTGATTTAGAATACACTAGCTACGCGCCCCAGCTTCGGACGTGTGCAATGCTTATATTAAATATATTATGCATGTATTATACATATAAACATTTCTCTTGAATCACTCTATCTATAAAAAAAAAACTGCATCGTTGCTTAGTTTTAAAGATCATAGGGACAGCGGGAGGCAACTTTGTTTTATACTATGTAACACAAAATGCCAACATATTCTCAACAAGTATATGTTTTTATATAGTTGTATCGAGTGTTCTTCGGGGTCAGAAAGCAAAATTGACGTACGTTAGGTTAGGTCCGTAATTTATAGAGGATTTAAAGACTTCACGGTCACAAGACACATGGCCACCCATCGTCCACCACCCAATATTTTAGGGTCGCTCCGAAATTATTCTTTCATTAACTTTAATAGATTCGATACACGATTTTATTGTGTGTTAGACGAGAAAAATATTATCTACTGATTAGATAAAGGAAATCTACACTTAATATAATAAAGAGGTAAAGTTTGTTTTTTTATTTTTTTGTTTGTAGGAGGTAATCTCCGGAACTACTGGTCCGATCGGAAAAAATTTAGCAACAATAGAAAGCTGCTTCACTCCTGAGTGACATAGGCTATATTTTGTGTACGCGGTCGAAGCCGCTGACAAAAGCTAGTATAGTATATAAATAATAGGGATAACCGGTTGAATATGATTTTCTGTTTTGTCTTAATCCTAAGGCTGTAGGATTTGGACAAACCAGTAATCGTGATGGTTAGTGCACTCTTTGAAGAGTGGCTAATGATGCCGCCGGTCCTCACTTTCTGCTTGACAAAGGTCCTCACTGACAAGGCCATGGGTTTTTGTTTCGGATTCACAATTGTGGGATCACCCAGAGTTCACGGATGTTTACCCAGCTCGGGCGAAGCACCGCCGTATTCTTGTGAAGGCGATCATCGACGACGGCCTATGGTTTATCGGCCGGCCACGGATCGGAGCAAGATGGTATAGGAAGCGGTCGCCTTCTTGCGTCTTGCGTCTTCTTGCGTCTAGTCCAGTTTTTTACAGGATCACGTTTGATGACGAATGTGTTTATATGCTAGCGTTCACAAGAGTATCTCCCACGCGGGATTGTACAGATAACCGATCCGGTCGAACTGTGCCATTTGGTTTTGTTTATGTAGTTCTGACTGATATTTTAAATTTTATTTTGGGAAGTCCAGAACAAGTGGAGCAAGCTTTAATATTGGAACGTTATCAATATAGTTTATCATTAGGTACTAATGGACAACAGGAAGTGAAAATAAGATTGTGGATATCTTGTTACGAATTTCTCACAGTTTGGGGGCCCTTGCAGCTCGGGGCCCTATATCCATACGGCGGTAGCCACACCCCTGTTCTTCAAGCTCAAAAGGTTGGTGTGTCACAGACGTAGACCACGTCCTGGAATAAGAACATGGATTTTATTCCGGGAGTATATCCTCCCGATATAATTTTCTACTATCGCGCGAGTGAAGTCGCCGTCAAATACTAGTACAGAATAAAACTCTCACTGGGCTCAAATAAAAATGTTTTACGAACGCTGTCAGTTTAAACATATCGTTTTCACATGGCCGACGTTCCGGCCATTTAGTTTTTGATTGAAATACAGATCAAAATATTCAGTGGAAGGTTTCTGTTTACTTTATGAAAAGTATTAAATTGACAGGTTGTTCATCAGTGCTTCAATAATTACCAAGAAATAATGAGCAAAATTTGCTGAGAGCAACGCTGCTTTTAGCGGGAACGTGCGGGCGCCCGCGCGGGTACCCGTCGCGTCACTATGTGTGCGTGTTGTGTGTGGCGGTCGCCGAAATTGAATTATTACTCGCGCAGTGTGACGGGTTCAATTACTTTATTAGTGTGCATGTAGTCGTCTCGATGGAGAACTTCAATGTATTATTACGTAACCGGGCGCAGGGCGGGGCTGCTCGCGATGGAATACTTTTGTATGGGACCGCGCATCAGCATTAGCTCTTAGAGCAAAACTCAATTTTTTAAAGAAAGATACAACACTATCCACGACCAATTAACTCGTAGGTAAATTGAGCTAGTTATTTTAAACTCCAAATTCTTTAAAACAAACTACAAATCAAATTATTTATTATTTAAACGCCAAAACCGACATGAAATTGTAAACACGAAACCAAGGCATGCAATGATGGACGGATTGGTAAATAGATATTCATTTCTGCTGAATCACCCTGCTATTACCCACATTAGAAGGAGCGAGTTAATCGGGAGTAATCGTGAGTGTTCGGGAGAATTCGGAAGCAATCGTGAGCTGGACCATCCATCACTGTAGACCAGTCATCGGGGCGATTACAAGCTCCGATCTAGTTGATAGCGAACCAAATTATTTAATAGCAGATGTTCGTACGTCGATATTTCGATGCCTCCCACGTAAGTTGTTGTAACCCCAAAAATGCAATTTTACAGGAGAGCGTTTTAAAGATACTTTTTGCGATACAAGCCACATTTTTCAAAGAATCTTTTTGAAATTCGGTATGAGTGTATAGTTATTAATATGTTATCGTTTACTACATGTCATTACTTTAAATTTTTAACGGTTTCTTGAATTTTGTTGTTACAACTGTTTACCGCGACAGGAGGTCCTCACAAAATGTTGTAACTATCACTTACATTATTATACACGGGAGTTCAAGAGCCGATTTGGATCATATCTGATACTTACATCAATTTACGTCGGTTACAAATAAAAAATAAGGTGTGGTATGTGTATCATTACTTGATATAATAAAATAAATACAATGTTTTTTCAGCCTAATTTCGTTTAGGACAAGACCTTTTCGTTGATACGTTACCGAAATACAAAAAAAGCAGAATATTTTCAATCAAGTTTATCAAAATTTTACATTTTAGGGTTTAGAATAAGAAACGATATTTTAAAGATTAGAAAAACAAAAGATTAAGATTAAAAATCATTTTAAAAAATCTGAAAATAAAAATTGAAGCTTTTTCAAAATTTAAATTATTATGTAATGAATTGAAAGTAATGAATTAAATTTTAATTAATTACTTTCAATTCATTACATCGTCCTTTAATCAAATTTTTACTATAGTTTAAATAATCAAAACTCAAAAAAGTATCGTTACCAAAATGATAAAAAAAATTCTAGTAACCAATGAGATTTAAAAATAGGTAAATCATCATGTTCCTATCTTAGTCCAATGTGATTTGGAGTCGGTGGAAAAAGCTTATTCTTCCATTTTGTCGAATCACCCGTCACACTATCACTTTGTAATCTTTTCCTCTCTCCATTTTTTCAAGTGACTATACTTATAGCTCATTCTGTAATATGCTTTATTCTTCTTCTTTTCATAAGCATATCCAAGACAAACGATAGGTAAATAAGTAGTGTTTAATAACTTACACTGAATCTAGAAAAGCCCTCAAATATTAAGTTTTGCTCGTAATATATACAATAGAGGGATTGTTTCCCGAGCCCAAAAAACTGGTTTCATGCACCTAACTGGTGTATTCATAACATCAGCATTTTGGCATCTTAAGGTATTTTGGCATCTCGGCATCTTAATGTAGTATGTTGAAAGAAGTGGTCATCACCTTACAGTCTGATAAAACATTAAATTAATATTGAATCTTCAAAACAAACTGGTACCTCTTTTATTTTTACGATATTATTATCTTTCAGATCGTTTTCTGTTTTCTCTGTGTACCCTTTAGGCAAAAACTATACATTCTTACTATATACACTAAAAGTTTAAACCTCTGTCTTAATATAACATTAGTGAATTTAGTCAAACATAGTGTGACTCAACTTGCAAGCAGTTGAAAAGACTTGAAATGGTAACAAACGATGGTTTTGACAGACCCAGACTTTTTCACAGGCTGTTAAATATCTTTTTGATCGGGGATTAATACTGCTGTTGGTATATCAAATTTAACTAACACCGTATTAAGAACTTAATCACTTATAGAAATGGGAAAACTGTTGTTTACACACGTCTGAAGTTTGAAGTTTCAGTAACGGCAACAGGCAATTTATTCTTATTTACTTATGTCTCACAATAGTATCAGCATAAATTCTAAGCTTGGCTCTCCTATAACTAAATTAGCCATAGTTATACATCATTTTCTTTGTCACCTTTTTAGTTTAATTTATTGAAATAGTGCTTACAGCAGACTCAATAGACCAATTTTCCTACTGGCTGTTTTTGATATTTTACTAGAAAGGTTTTCTTTGACGTTGTTAGTCCTTTTGAAAAATCTCTAGTCTGTAAATGTGTATTTTTTTTAAAAAAAAGGTAATGCCTTTTTCAAACGATACTTTATTCAATCAAATAACTGATAGTGGACTTAGCTTAAACAGTTCAACAGTGCAGGAACATGCAGGTGGTGACTAAGGTAAAAGTAACGAACAACGTTTTTTGATTTGGGAAACTAGCAATAAACACGAGCAAGAAGGAAAGTCCTAGTGAGTTTTAATCAGTAAAGTTGCTTTTACTGATTAAGACTAAAACTCACATGTAATCTTTCGGTGCCTTTTGTGTTCCAGGCCCTCATTTCCTCGACACGACCTGGATGTCTTCCTTGAGAATTGGTACGATAAAGCGAGTAACTTAGATAACTGGAAAGAATGGAGGGAGGCCTTTGCCCAGCAGTAGGACAGCACAGGCTAGCTAGAATAATAATAATATAATATAAACAAAAATGGCTATAATAGTCGTAATCCAAATGGTTATTATACCACACAGCTATGAACTACTAGTAAGTGAACAGTTTCAAGGTCCAAAGTTACGAATATGCCATCACCTTTTAGTTTAGTCTTTTAAAACTTCTCAGATTCATTGAAAATGGTTGCCTAGAGTGACTCTGACTTCAGTGATATTCATAAAAGACTCTCTGAAAAATACATACAACGTACTTATTTCAAACGAATAGCGACGTAAATCATTGAATGTGATGTTACAACCTACTTTTACATATCTAGCATCGAAGTAAAATATTTTACGTATCACTTAACATAAAATAATTTAAAAATTAGCGACGTAAATTGTTGTATGGGATCAATAACATATTTTAAATGGTTATCATGTTAGTTAAAGATAAGATTAAAGGGAATAGTAATTACTAGAATATTAAATTAACGACGTAAAAGTTGCATGAGAGGTGCAACTGGCAGCGAATCCCAGCGTAATCTGTGATATGTGTTACATACAACGGACGCACGTGCGCTGTTCTCCGTTGTAAACCATTGCAAATAATAAATACTACAGTCTACGCCGAAATCGTTCGAAATATACAACATTATACGTTTCAAAAGTACCTTAAATAATAGGTTTTTTGGACATGTTGTTTTTTTGTAGGATAGATTACATAAAATTAGACACTTTTACATAAAAAACCCAAATTCGCCATTTTGTGGGTTACAACAACTTACGTGGGAGGCATCGATTTATTAGATAAGAATAAATGATAGGTTATAAAACTTGTAACTGAATGTTTTTTTTTATGTTAAACTAGCGACCCGCCCCAGCTTCGCACGGGTATCCGTATTAAATATATTATGCATGTATTATGCACATAAATTTTCCTCTTGAATCACTCTATTTATTAAAAACCACATCAAGATCCGTTGCGTACTTTTAAAGATCTAAGCAAGTAAGTACATAGGGAAAGTTGTAAGCAACTTTGTTTTGATACTATGTAATGATGAAAAATGGTGTAAATATTTGTAAACTATTTTTAAAAGTTCGCTTAATTTTTAACTTTGCTGAATTTCTGTCTACAAACAATATTTCAATATTTTGAAGTATATATTTTTAGGTTCGTGTTATATTTAAGAAACATTCATAACTGTGTCAGTGTAACACCTAACTAATTAACTGTTTTAAATACGAACTTTTGTTTTAGAAACTGTAGCCAAATTATTTCACGCCTAGTATCATTCAATAATATTTTTGTCACAGACGGGTTCACAGAGAAAAATCTCTTTTGTTGAGTTGCCTACGAAAAAAAAAAAAATTAAAACCATCAAAATAACTTTAATTTTGGAAGTCGAACAATACTGCTTCTAAATTTAAAGTTAAAGTTTGACGTTTCTAATGTTTTTTTTTTTTAAGACAAATGAGTTATTCCTTTTTGTGTGATCTTTTGTAGTGATGTCAATTTTTAAATTTAATAAAAAAAGCATTTTGTAAAAAGTTTTTATTTTGCACTTTTTAGTTTTGCATAAGCATTACAAAAGTTCGATAGTACCTTATAGCCAAAGTGCGTCTAATGACAATTTGAACAAGTCCAAACACAGCTAGAGTACATTGATTAATTATACCGTTCGGTTGCCTAACTTCAGGCTCCATCATCGTCATCAGATCAGTTAGATGATAACTATTCAGATCAGAACTATTAATTTTAGTTATCTTCGGTGCTTAAAAATCTTCATTATGTTTCGCTGATCATTTCTTCATTAGTTTATCTAATTTTTCTTTTAACTGTGTTAAAAGAAAAATTTAAAAAAAAATCACGCTGGTCCTAGCGCAGACACGTGGGGTTGCGACAGTCGTTGAGAGGATCCAGCAGTTGGGACTCAAGGTGGCACTGCACACGTCCGAGGCCATGTGCTTTCACGGCCCTCGGAACGCGCCACCAACGGGTTCCCAACTAACGGTAGGAGGAGTTCACATCGGCGTCGGGTCGACGATGAAGTACCTGGGACTTGTCCTCGACAGCTGATGGAATTTCGAGGAGCACTTCCGACGTCTGGCTCCCAAACTCAATCGGACGGGGGCTGCTCTCAAGCGGCTCCTGCCGAACCTTGCGGGTCCAGACGCCTTCTGCCGGAGGCTCTACGCCGGCATCGTTCGGTCCATGGCCCTTTATGGGGCACCAGTGTGGGCGCCGTCGCTGCGTAAACGCCTGGCGGCCCAGCTGAACGCCTGCCAGAGGGTCATGGCCATCCGGATGGTGCGGGGATACCGCACGGTGTCCCGCGAGGCGGCGAGCCTCCTTGCTGGCCTACCACCATGGGATTTGGAGGCAACAGTCCTTGCACGCATGCACGACTAGCGCGTGGAGATGCAACGCCGGGGCGAAACTCCGCTGCCCGAACATGTCGAGGCGTGGCGGAAGGAGCTCCGGCGGGATCTCATGGTGAAGTGGAAACAGCGACTGTCGCAACCCAGCGCTGGGCACACCGTAATCTCAGCGGTAGTGCCCCTCTTTGAGGCGTGGCTGGATACACCTCACGGCGTCCTCACTTTCCGCATGACGCAGGTTCTCACCGGACATGAGAAGTTCGGGAGATTCCTGCACCGGATTCGTGCGGAAGAGACGTCCGGGTATCGCCACTGTGAGGCGAGCCCGGAGGACACGGTGGAGCACACGGTGGAGGTGTGCACTGCTTGGGAAGAGCATCGCCGTGTCCTCGGGGGGGTGATCGGCGGCGGCGACCTCTCGCGCCGGGCCCTGGTTCAGGCCATGGTCCGCAGCGAAGAGGAATGGCAGGCGGTCGCCTCCTTCTGCGAAGCAGTAATGCTCGTAAAGGAGGAGGCCGACCGCATAAGGCAAAGGCAACAGCGCCCTCGCCGTAGCCGTCGCCGCCGCGATCCTGCCGATATCCGGCCACCGTAGACACTGGCTCGCGGACGCTGAGCAATGGGTAGCTCGCCGTCCGGTCGTCTGGTAAGACCGAGTCCAAGTCGTCAACGGCGCGCACCGTTCCCGCGCGCCTCAAGGAGTTGTCAGCAAACTGCAGGGGCCCTTCAGGGTCGAAGCCTCCTGGAGCCTAGGGTGGTGCTTCTAGAGGGTATGTGAAAATTGTAACCTCGACTCCAGAAATAAGGCAAGGAAGGTACGGGGTAGGTTTTTTAGTCAGTAAGAGTCTGACACTGGTCTCCCGCTCCGCCCGAGAGCGGGTTTCGTCATTGGATGATTTTCACCTACCATAAAAAAAAAAAAAAAAAAAAAAAAAAAAAAAAAAAAAAAAAAAAAAAAAGGGTGGTGCAAACTGTTACCTCGACTCCAGGAATAAGGCAAGGAAGGTACGGGGTAGGTTTTTTTAGTCAGTAAAAGTCTGACACTGGTCTCCCGCTCCGCCCAAGAGCGGGTTTCGTCATTGGATGATTTTCACCTACCATAAAAAAAAAACCACAGGTATGTCTGTCATATTTGAAGGGTTTGGTTCGATTCCTCATCGAAATCAGATCAAACCGAATTTTGAAAAAATGAGATTAATCTGTAAATAAAAAATTGTAAATCCAACCATAAACGAAGGAGTGCTGAGGTATCAAACACAAAAATACAACTAAGTTAAGAAACTCCTCATTTTTTCAAGTTGATTGAAAATTAGAGTTAATGTAAATTCTGTTAATCTAGGTAATTGTATGTACTCGCCAACAGTCTAAAGTTTGCGAAGAGGCCGTATAATGTAATAACAACTTGTAAGGAAACATTGGCAAAACAATTGACGGTCGTTACAACTGGCAGTTAACGTAGTAAAACAACAAAACTTTCTGGATTCCAAAATTGAATGAAAGTGCAAAAAGAACAAATTCGAATTAATTCGAGTTTTTTTTCTCCCGTTCCGTAGACAGGAGATTGTTATGGCTATTCATTCGAGTTTCAAGTTAGTCGTTGAGTTTTTGGCGGGAATTTTTCAAGTCTTTAGTTGAGTGTTTTAATTATTGTGAGATCAAACTGGTGTAGGTTTTTACCTCAACTAGATCGATACAAGTGGATAAAGTGTGGAATTATTGAAACAGCCGAGACCTAAGTCTGTGAAATACCTAACCACTATATTAAAACACTTTCTAAACTTGGCACTGTTTAAACGTGAAATGGAGCATAGCCAAAAGAAACTCTCTGTCTGATAGATAAAAAAAAAAAATCATTTGAAATTACCTCCAAATTCAAAACACACCTTGCGTCCTGCATAGCGCTCAGACTTTCGCATACCTATTGTCTTTCTATTGTGTCTCTAATGACGGTATTCAAAGAATTAAATACTCTATTTACTATATTTACAGTTAATCCAGCAACATTGATTGTATAATTTCAACGAAATATAGCACAATTACTAACTAGTCTAAACTGAACTAAATAATGTTTTGGTTTTTAGAATTGACTAAATCTGTGTCAAGCTCAAGCCAAGTGTTTTCCAATTTACACTCGTACGTTTGAATAACATCCGCAGTTATTTTGCAGTGTTTTCGATAAATGCGAATTCATAGGATTTGTAGGAATGTTTTAAAAGAGTCCTACCTAAAAAACCTTAGAACATAAAGCTTACTCTTAACTTGGTGCCATGATTAATGTGAAGGTAAACAACACCTGGGCCCTGGCACGAAGGAACGGGGTTTTTAGTTAGTAAAATATCAATATAATATCTGGCACTATCTCCCGCTCCTCCCAAGGGCAGTTGATGTCATTGGATGATTTTTGCCCACCATAAAAAAAAATCCTTAACTTGGTAAGTAGGTATTTACAGTTACTAAGAAACCAAAAAAAAAACCGTTGGCGTAATGGTTGAGTGATTGACAATTATGCTGTGTATCGCGGGATCAATTTCCGCACGGAACAAATATTTGTGTGGCCTACAGACACTTGTTCCGGGACTGGGTTTTTTGGGTAACTATTGTGAACGCACCCACGTTAAGGGATTATTCCAAATCATAAGCGGTCTCAAAACTTATAAATTCATTCATATTTTTACCCGACTACACAATGTTTAGAATGGGTTATGACAAAATTAATTTTAAAGACGAATTTGTGAGTTTTCACTTTTTCACGCTTGAACGGCTGAACGGTTTTCGATTAAACTTGGTACACGAGTAGACCGTGTCCTAGGATAGTTCATAGGTTAGGATATTTTTTATTCCATGATTATGTTCCCTTGGTATCGTTTTACTATCACGCAATGAATCTACGTAGGTATGTACAATATTTGCGTAACATTCTTTATATGAAAGTAAAGATAAAATTTTCAGTATTACTCATTAATGAAGAGTAGGTACTCGTATAAAGAAAAGAAAACAAGAAAACGGTGTCATTAACATAATATGTTCTTTCTTACGTTAAGTAAATTTACTTGGTGAGGCTGAAATGTAGCGTATCAGCCATTTGGGCTGAGCGAGCCGTTTGTTTTTATAAAGCTCCATTAACGCTCAAGTAAATACAATTCAACCTTGAGTTAATTTGTAAACTTTGTGATTTGCTTAAGGAAAGCATTTTCTTCATTTGGGACGTATGAAGAAATAAAATAGAATACAATAAACTGTATTAAAAGAAAGAAAGAAAGACAGTTTATTTACGCGTAATGACGCAAACTTAAAGTTAGTTAACAAACAACCAATTACATAAGAAAGATATGCGCCACTTTCGCGCAAATCGGCCTAAAGCTCAGCATAAGGCGGTTTCTTCACGCACATTGCGATGGCCACAGCGCTGGTTTTCAGCGTGGGCCGATGAAAACCAGCCATAAAAATAGCAACAATTGCACAGAAACTATGTTTAGAGTACCTTAAGTTCTGTTGTGCGTTATCCTCATGTTTTACAATTTCATACCTAATGTTTAAATAGGTTTCCTGTAAGAAAACCCAAATACGGGTTAAGCTCGCCTATGTATATCACACATATGTACAATGAACAGTATACCTATAACAAAAATCTATGGGTACAATGGCGGTCTTACCACAGACAGCGATATTTACTCGCGTGAAGCACTGCCGTGTCTTGGAACCGATTTAGCGTCTGTCCCTGTTCCAGGACCTGGCACTGAGCGATAGAGCATGGAAAGCAGTCACCTTCTTTTGGAGAAACCGCAATAAGAGTGAAGTATGTGGTATAAAACGTGAAGGAAAAGCGGTTCTCAGCCACTGCAAGCGCGGGTTTACGGACAGTGAGCAATGGGTAGCTCATCATCCGATATGTGTAGTCAGTAAAAATGTCTGGCACTCCCTAAACTAAGGTAACCGCCATATGTGAACCGAAATGTCAATTTGGAATCATCATCATCACCATTTCAGCCGATAGACTTCCACTGTTGGACAGAGGCTTTGCCAAAGCTTCGCCATAACGACCGATCCTGTGCATCTCGCATCCATCTAATTTCCCTGACCAGGTCATAAGAATTTTGCTTTTATATATAGCGATCATATATATTCTCGTGTATATAAAAGCGAAATACCACTCAGTGGTTAATCTCGAAATCTCAGAAACTATAACAGTTATAAACTTAAAATTGGGCAAATAGGATAAAGTGTAGACACAAGAACAGATTTTTTGAAACTCCATCCCAAAAGGGATAAAACCGGAGATTGGAAGTTTGTACGGAGAAAACGACTTTCACGCCGGCGAAGCCGTTGGCATAAGCTAGTAAATGAAACCAAAAAATATCGAAAAGTAAAGAAAAAAAAAAAAACGGGCTAAGAATAAATACATTTGACAAAAGTATAAATAAAGGGTAGACCTGCATTTTCTTTTCTACAAGTAATTTTTCTTCGTTTATTTCAGAAAAAGTCTGTCTACTAAAACATTGACAAAATTTCTCGCACGTATCGGTCTAACACCTCCCGACTTGAAATGTATTGCTAATTTAAAAGTCCATTGTCACGATTCACGTGTGTTGAAATTACCTATCAACATGCAAACTTAAAAATAAAAAAGAAACATGGCTCGGGGCTCATTTCATTATTGAAATCATGATATTTTGTAATAAGCTACCTTACCTCTGATAGACAGAATAAAATTGTTTGTCTTTTTCCGTGAAAAATCTTTAAATAACGTTTTGCATTGTAAATGCTGTGAGAAAGAGTGAATATATTTAATTAAACTGTATATACAGGTGCTATACATAGGTGGCCTTAGCTATAATGTATTCTCTACCAGTCAATCTTTGCGTTAAAAGAAAACTACAAGTGGTGTGCACCATAATTAAATAAATAATACCTATTTGAAATAGAATAGAATATCATTAAGATTACTTGTTTATAATATCGTATACACATACAAGGTCATCATCATCATCATCATCTTAGCGACCGTCCCGGTTGCACACCTTGGGCTGTCACCTCGGTGCCCGGGGTCCGCTTTCCTACACAGTCGCCTCCACTTCGCTCGGTCTTTTGCGTCCTCTGCCTTTAGCCCATTGGCACGCATATCGTCCCTTACGACGTCGATCCAACGCCTCTTAGACCTTCCTCGTTTTCCGGGTCCCGGCGGAGGCGGCATGGCGAGGCATCTGTTACCAACGTAGTCTGCCGGTTTTCGTAAAACGTGGCCATACCAGCGTAAGCGACCCTCCTGCAGTTTATTCGCTATGTCACGGACCTGAAAGCTGCCCCGGGTGCGGGAGTTTTTAATGCGGTCTTTCCGCGAAACTCCAGACATCCAGCGCAGCATATTCATTTCCGTGACACGCAGGCTTTGCTTATGCCGCTCAAGTACAGGCTACGCTTCACGGCCATACAAAAGGACAGGCCTAATGATGGTCTTATAGACCTGTCCTTTGAGCCTAACCGGCATTTTGGGGTCACAGATAACCCCCGCCGAGCAGCGTTTGTTGTGTTACAGGCCAAGTATACACATACAAGGTGATCGATACTTAAACACATGATTGTTGCCATAATAACAAACTACTTTCATTATGGGATCAAACCTGAATCGTGAAAAAAATCTGCAAGTTCAGTGCATTTTGACCAATTAGTGTCACGAATGCACCTAATTTACTGAGTGTTAACGAATTTTAAATAAATCTTGGCATAGATAAAGACTTAATTTTGGAGAAGGTCAGAATACTCTTCAATTCCTGAGATAATTTCTGAATTGCACGCAATCATAGAAAGAAAGAAAGAAATTACATTTATGGGCACAGTCACAGGGCATAACACAATAAACAACAAGTTAAATTACTTAAACTATTTATTAGGTACAATAATGATAATTGTTGTTTGCCCCACGGCTGCTCCAAACAGGCCCAGTTCAGCATAAATGTCAGGCAGCTAAGTGCCTGACGCTGGTTTTCATCTGGACCTGCCATAGCTGCTAGCAGAACCTAGATTTTTTTATTTAATCAATTTTTTTTTCTGCTTAGAAGAACATTATTTTATTCTAATTTATATTCTAAGATTAAAATATTTAATAGAAGTATTTGTAAGGTCACTCTAGAAATGTGGAATTCACTTGGAAGTTCATTTAATTTGATAACGTAAATTGTAAAAAAAAAAGTATTAAAAAAGTCTGTCATAGTGCTCGTCTATAGACCGCATTGTTATTCAAAACACATGTGACAACGTAAATACAGTGTTATTTGATCGTCAGCTGCCGTTACATACCATTTGCCTAGCCATCTGTGTTTTGAACATTGGAACATTGGTTCGAAAATTGCACGTTATCATGTTTCTCCCAAAATTACGGCAAACACGTTTCAGAGAGAAATGTAAACTGGGTATATAACTTATATGGATTCCATTGTAATCTATCTTTTTCTGATTGTTTATGTCTCTGAATACAGTGCCCAAGTATACACTGCTTAATTTTTATCGTTTTAATACCCTGGAGGGTCGATCCGGTACATGAAACACTGTCGATTTGTAGAGACAAAATTAAAAATAGTCCTTTTTGTATAAAACTCGAATTAATATACACATGTACGAAATTATTTTCTTTAAGTAAACATAAGGTGAGTGAGCCCTGTGACCTGTAGGTAGTTGGCGGTCAATGCGTAACTAACAGTCATTGGAATAATTCAAAATTTAGCAGTGTCCATAATTATGCTTATTATAATAAAAAATAGTGGTTCATATATAGTGCTAGACTAAACTAGAGCTGTAGGTACTGAGACGCCTCGAGTCCTCTCGAGAGGCGCCCCAGTTCCAGGGTCGTGGGAACAGTAATTAAAACCCAATTAAACTTTATATTTTTTCTATATTCTTTCTCTAATACGGTTCGACATACAATCTTCTATCCACATGACAACCTATTATATTTCATTCTAAATATTTCAAACTACGAATAGTCTGCGAACGTCTTACAAGCCAGTGCGCTAACTCGTGAGACATGTGATCTCTTTATAGATATCACAGTACTACAAGTACGTGGAAAATAAAGCATTTTTTTTAAATATGTATGGGTGGCGTTTGAATCTCACCTGATGGTTAGCGATGATGTAACCTATTCACTATTGACATAGACCCCTTTAGTAGCGGCGTTAGGGAAGAGCTATGTTGGGCGAGCGCCCAGGGCGCTAGATTTTAAGCAGCGCTTAGGCGTTAACTCAAACGCAAACAGTTAAGACTCAGGAAGGCCACACACAATTTGGGGCTAAGCTATTATCGGATTGCCAAATAACGACAGGAGGGCATGGTATGGCATATAGGAGGCGCCGTAGAAATCTCGTCCAGGGTTTTTACTGCATTACTACTATCAGCGCCGTGCACGGATGGACTTTTATTTACTCGAAAGGTTAAGAAGGCAGTGGCGGTTTTAACCGCTGCTTTCAGCTTAGTTGCTACTGCCTTAAATAGTATACAGTTTATTGACCTTTCTGAGACTGGACAAATACTTCAGTAATTTCAGAGATTAGCGCGTTGAACCAAACCAATAAACTCTTTAGCTGTCAGCGGCTTCGCCCGCGCCAAAGTAAGGATCTCCATACAAACTTTAAACATCCATTACATAAGTTTAGGAGCTGAATTTTGAAAAGCCCTTTCTTAGTGTTCGCCTACGTCATAAAAGGAAGCCTTGTGCAAAAATTTCACGCCTCTAGTCCCAGTAGTTTTTCTGTGCGTTGATATGTCAGTCAGTCAGTTTCTCCTTTTATATAATCGGTAAATTCAGAAAATTTTGCATAAATATCGTATGTTCTTAAAGGTTTATTGAAATACCTACATTAACGTCTGATGTTACAAGGAACACTCCATCAATCTTGAGGGTTAATATCTACAGTAAAGTAACCGATATGATTGGCAGGCGGATTTGCGATCCAAGTGTAGATGGTAATGGACTTTCCTTCTATTTACATCTGATTTAACGAAGTGTGTAGGGAACTGAACTAAAATCAAAGTAATCAATGAAAATGTTTAAATAATCTTAATAAAAATAGCTGAAATTGACGTTAAATGCTTTGATATTTCAAAATGTTTTTTATGGTAGGTAAAAATCATCCCATTACGTATCCCGCCCTTAGGCGGAGCGGGAAACAATGTCAGACTCATACTGACTAAACAATCTACCCTGTTCCTACGTCGCCATCTGTACCGGGGCTAGAGCCTTTCTTTCAGACCCTAATTGGCTTCGTCCCTTCTGCAGGGCCCGTAAGGTTTGTTTGCTTTGTTCCTTGAGGCGTGCGGGAACAGTGCACGCATTCGACGACAAGGTTTAGTCTGGACGATTACTACACGAACGGACGGCGAGCTACCCGTTGCTCGCTGTCATATTTAAAGGTGTTCAGTGTATATATGAAAAAAAAAAATAATGGCGGGCTTTGTAGCAACTGATTTGCATATTCTAAATGTACACTTCTAAATGTCTCTACAAGAACGAAAAATATTTTTGGTAAATAAACCGCTCAACAATGCTTACAAATGAAAGAGGTGCTTGAGTTAGTAATAACTGGTATTAGAAAACTTAATAATAAGTTCCGGTCATCCATATCCGGAACTTATACAATGGTTTGAAGAATTTACACCAATGTGCTAAAAACTAGAAAAGAGCATAACTCAACGCAAATATTATTCGGGAAGTGGGACATTGTGTAGAGATATGGGTCGACATTAAATATACGAGGCTATAACCACAAGTGTCCCGGACAAACGTAATAAATTAACTACAAGGAAACTGTCTGAAACAATAAGAAATTATGTCGTGCGAATTAAAATCAAGACAGGAGAGAAAAAAAAAACTAACAATCTTTTTTGACACCTTATTTATTTATTTAAAGTTTTAAACTTCATGTACCTACAGTAGTGGTAAATAGGCGGACTTAATGTTACAAGGCATTCTCCACCAGTCTACCCTTGGGTTAAAAAAGACAACACTGTGGTAGATGTGCTCAATAAATAACAAGTTTTCAATGAAAATATTTTTTTTCATAACAAGCTTTTATAGCGGTGGTCTATACTTATATAAATAAAACTCGTCAAGACGATTCACACGAGCCCAAACTCGACATGGTTGTGCCGTTTAATTACAGAGTTCCTATGGCTACCTCGCGATTCCATCATCAGATCAGCTCCATGTCATCATAATATTGCATTGTCATGCGATTTACACCGGCATGCAAAATTTCAGCTCAATCGGAAACCGGGAAGTGGATCAAATTTAAGTTGCACGATTTGATTACAGAACGACAGACAACGGGACAGGTGAAACTAAATAAAAGCTTGTAAAAACAGATCATTTCTGATGATTTCTTTAGCTCTAGTAAGAGGGTATGTCAGACTTTGACTGACTCAAACCACTCTAATGTTTTTTCAGATGCCTCACATTTTAGAGCAACTAGTTTTTCTTTTTTAAGATAACCCATGGCCCCAGTAGGTTTCAGCCTTGCTGGGCCCCTAGTTTTACTGACATGTTTTTGAGGCCCGAGGACACTGCGTCTTTGACGACATGGGTTCGGGTCGGACGATTACCAGGTGGCTGGACGGCGAGCTATCCATTACTCGGTGTTCGCAAGCCGATGCTTAGAATAGCTAGTAGTTGGGGTGTTTTTTTTAGTGTAGGTAAAAATCATCCTATGTCGAATCCCGCCTTTGGACGGAGCGGAAAACAGTGTCAGACTCTTACTGACTAAACAACTGACCCCGTCCCTTCCTTGCCTAAGTCCCAGAGCCCCGCTGTAACGTTTTCGCATCAACCCATTTCTTTAATGGGTTTATTCGGCCAAGGCACAGTTTTCAGTAGCTACAAAATATCGTACAATTTGCATTTGCCTAATTAGGCATAATTCTGTGTTAAAGTAAAAGATACTGTAATTTATATCCTTTTACTTACTACAAAATTTAATTATTAACATTTAGAGTTAAGACTCTCCATTTTCTTCGTTATAATTAAAATAATTTTCAAATTGGTTCATCAAGTTAATGAAATTGCCCTTTTAGACTTATTTAAATTAATTTTATCAATAACAGCTGTAGGCAGTACTGATGACACTCAATTTATGTAATAAATAAATCTCGAAGATTGATAGGTACTGTATACGAGTCTTTAAATCAATTAAAATAAATAAATTACTAGTTTTGTTGGAGAGCAGTGGTGGCCGATTGGTAACGGCCTCGACTTACGAGTTGTAGGTCGCGGGTTCAAACCCAGTCAGGAGCATTACTTTGTGTAATTTATTTTATCACCACTGGTCTTAAAACGGTGAAGGAAAACATCGTGAGGAAACCGGCATGTACCTACTAGAACCAAAAATTCGAAGACTTGTGACATCCACCAATCCGCACTGGGCTCGCGTGGTGTATTATGGGCCATTTCCTATACTAGAGTGGAGGCCTGTGTCCCAGCAGTGGGAACATTAAAAAGGCTGATGATGATGACTAGTTCCAGATAGACTAGAAGCATTATTTTCTTTATCTACTAACTATTCCACGCGGTTCCACCCGTGGCTTTTGTTACTGCTCCCCTTCTTTTGTGATCGACACAGATACCAGCACTGACAACTAGATCATTAGACCAGTCAGTGTTTAATATTGCTCGTAGTACAGATAGATAGTTTAGTTATAAGAAAATTCTTGTTTACCAAAAACTTGTACGATATTATTTTACGTAATGCTTTCACCAGTTTCAGTTGGCAGTTTGACCTAATTTTTAGCGATAAATACTTGATTGATGGTGTAAATATTTTAACTTTCTTGTTCATCAGCTATAAGTTTACATAAAACTGTTGAGCTTTTATATTTTTGGTTTTGTTTCTATTAATAAGTAGAGTAAGAATAACAAAGTTATACCAGGTAATTATTTAACCACTGCGTAGTTTTTTTTTTGGTGGCTCAGTGTAAGTAATAGAACACATTGAAAATGTGTTCTATATCTAATAGAACACATTTCCATTTTTGGTTTATAACTTTTTTTTCTCATTTTTCTACTTTGTCCCTTTGTCCCAAGCGACGTCCATAGAATAAGTTTCTGAGTAAACAAGTCTCGTAAGCGTTAACTTAATGTTTTACTACTGACACATATCTAAATAAAAATACCTGTTTATAAAAATATATTCAAGTTTATTATGTCTAAATTTGCACACTGGTTAAAATTTTTTCCGGTATAAATTAGTTTTTTTAAAGTAGCATAGTTATACAATTCTTTATCTTCCTTTTTTGTGTTTATCGACTCAAGTTTTTTTTATGATCAGTATTTAGCAACATGTCCAGCTCTATTATTAATTTAATTTTTTATTTATGTTCAACATCACAGTATACAGGTTGTGGTGGACCCCCAGTGGTGGAATTTTTCGTCGGTTCGGGGTGTCTAGAATCATGTACTGGATCCATGGTATTCGATTGCGTTACGATGTCAATGACACCCTGTATATCTGTATAAATCTTGAAAAGTGCAGTGTACAGGATGAGCAGCATAACAGGTGACATAATAGTTATATCCTGTGCAACGACCTCACACTAGCACTGTGTCGGAAATTGGTCACGGAAGCTCAAACGGAAGTGACATGAATGAATTGCATTACAGGAGTGAATGAAAACAAAATCTTGATCAGGTTTTTCGCTTTGATACCACATTATTGGTTTCTAACAAAGCATGTTTTTTTATAAAAATACAATTTACCTACGTCAACTCTAAAGCCTGAAAAACTAGATCCGATTCATTTCTTTATATATAAAAACTAGCTAGTTTAATAAAAATATGTTTGTTATATATAACCAACAGGATACTAATAAACGATTATTCGTAAATCGGGGCCGTTACCCTTAGGCCATCTCAATTTCCATTTTGTCTTATGCAGAAAATTTTCATAAAACCCTACACAGCACATTTCAACCTATTTTTTTGTTGGCAACCTCGGTTGCAAAAAGATTTTTATAACCGATGTTACCAATTACTTTTCCAAAAATTATTGTTATGATAGGAAAAATGAAGATGTTGCATTTTGTTCAATATTTTAGAAGAATACTGTTTTACTTATCGTATCAAAAATATAAAAAAAAAATGTTAGTAGTAACACAACCTTCTATGTAACCAAATTGATCTTATATATAAAAATGAATCGCAAAATATGTTGGTAAGCGCAAAACTCGATAATGGCTGAACCGATTTCGCTAATTCTTTTTTTGTTGTGTTTTTTATTGTCAGGAGAAGGTTCTTATGAAAAAAAGTAGGGTGGAGTAGGGCAGAGTAGAGTAGGGTAGAGTGGAGTAAAGTAGAATAAACTGGTGCCGGGCGCGTAGCCGCGGGCAAAAGCTAGTATACAATAGTATAATTGTCAATAATGACAAAGTTATCTATAAAATAAACTTCATATTGCTCTCCTGTAAAATAAGTTTTATCACTTTTGATAGTTGACATAAGGATAACACACAGATAACAAAACGGCGTTTTATTATCTTTGCATTTCTATTTATATTATTATTTGTACATGGTAGTTGATTCTACTTTTATACCACAGCTCTTATAATCTAACTTCCAGATAGAAGGTGTTTAAACCTTGTTGACACTTGTCGCACTTGTGGTAGTTTTTTGCCATTGCCATGGGGTAAAAATGTCAATTTTTTTTTTCAAAATTGGTTATTTTTTTCTTTGTGTTGGTTTCTTTTTCCAAATTAAGTAATTCATTTCTTTGCGTTGGTTTCTTTTCTTCTTTTTTCAAAATTAGTTATTCATTTCTTTGCGTGGGTTTCTTTTCTTCTTTTTTAACCGACTTCAAAAAAAAGGAGGAGGTTCTCAATTCGATTGTATTTTTTATTTTTTTTTATGTTTGTTACCTCAGAACTCCGTTGTTTATAGATGGATTTGCAAAATTTTTTTTGTACTTGAAAGGATATGCTTCCAGATTGGTCCCATTTTTTTCAAAATCGAGTTTTGATGATGGAATCCATGAGAAATCGAGGGAACTCCTCAAATATTATAGGCAACTATATAGTTTTTTTTTATATTTTCATCGAGAACTCAAGCATTTTCAGTCATATAGTAACATTTGATGAGGTGGAACTGGTGAAGAAGATCAGAAATGGGTAACGAAACTTGACATAGCATAGATATCACAATCAAGGTAGTAAAGCAACTATGAAAATGCACTATAAACCAATGATCTTAAATAATTATGTTGAAAATGTTATCATCGAACTGATCTGATGATGATGATGGAGCTGGAAGGTAGGCACTGGAACTGCGTAACTAATTAATATATCCTAGCATTATTTGAGCTTATTAGAGCTGTCATGGGCAATGCTGTCAAGGGCAATGGAAATAGCTATGCTCGGAGTTTCTTTGCGTGTTCGAATCAGAAATGAAGAAATACGCAGGAGAACCAGGGTCACCGACATAGCCCGAAGAATTGCCGAAAGGTTCTAGAGTGGCGACCGCGCATCAAAAGACGCAGCTTTGGAAGACCTCCCAAAAGGTGGACCGACGACCTGGTGAGAATCACGGGAACGCGATGGATACGAGTCTCACAGAATCGGTCGTTGTGGCGACGCTTGGGGGAGGCCTATGCCAGCAGTGGACGTTTTCTGGCTGAAACGATGATGATCATGAGAGCTGTTATGAGATGTACTCATGAGATGAATCATAAGTATTTCATGCATCATATCATCTCTCCACGAGATCAAAACGATTACACTGTAACAATGTACCTATAATAATATATGTATTCCTACTTATATGACATTGGTAACTTTTTCAAAAGAAATGTAGGAACGATATTGTCTTCGTTGCCATAACACATTATAATAAAAAACACTAAACGGCTACAAATAAAAAAAAACTTTTTACAAAAAAAAAACCGCCTTCAAAAAAAGCCAAACGATAAAAGTTCCTACACTAAAAAGTTGAAAATAAAAATTTGAATTGCTGTAAAGAAACTTAATTTATAGGTAAACTTATTTGACATTAATATTTTGCAAATATTCAAAATTTATTACTTATTTTGGAGTCGGTGCCAGCCAAGGCAAGGAATTACGAATGGGCAACAATCCCTTGAAAAACTACCTCTAACTTAACTATAAAACTACTTAGTACCTATTTGCATACTCAAATATATAATACTTAATTAAGAGATAAAATACATATTAGACTTCTCTAAAAAAATCATCCGATTTGCACATTTTGCCACATTTTAAGTACATTGAAAATGTTTAAGCATTATGTACGAAAAATGGCACTGGATATTAAAAAGCTACCTAACATTAAGTTTCAACAATAAAAATGCTGGCACCGACTCCAAAAAGAAGTAATAAATTTTGAATATTTGCAAAATATTAATGTCAAATAAGTTTACCTATAAATTAAGTTTCTTTACAGCAATTCAAATTTTTATTTTCAACTTTTTAGTGTAGGAACTTTTATCGTTTGGCTTTTTTTGAAGGCGGTTTTTTTTTTTGTAAAAAGTTTTTCAAAATTAGTTATTCATTTCTTTGCGTTGGTATCTTTTCTTCTTTTTTCAAAATTAGTTATTTATTTCTTTGCGTTGGTTGGGTTTTCTTCCAGGTATTTTGTATTTTTAAATACAATAACTTCTCGCTAAACTATGCGCAAACGCCGGGGCTTTCGCGGATGATTTCGGGCCTTTCGGTTTACCACCAAGCGAACACGTTCACGTAGATTATAAAATATTAAGCTTTTTTTTACAGAGTATTTATTAAACGTAAATATTTTTTTTTTCAAATTGTAGTCTGTAAATATCGAAAATAAAAAGCATGTTTGCAATGCAAGCAAGCAAGTTTCATCGACAAGTTTATTATTTAAGTTAGTTAAATATTTTTACACGTCAAAAAAATATCGATGATATTTTCAACATGTATAAAATATTTTTATCACGCAATCGAATGTGCGAACTATGTGAAAACAACATTTTCCAGTAGTTGTTATTAGGCATTGCTAGTTAAACTATTTATTTTCAAACTAATAATATTTACATTAGTAAGAATGTATGCGAAAAGCGTTCTATAAATAAGTGCTTTTCCTGTTATCGCCATTACCTAAAAATAATGAGCATTGCTATTACGCATGTTTTACCCATTTACACTAATATTATACAGCTGAACAGTTTGTTTGTTTGAATGCCCTAATCTCAGGAATTATTGCCCCTCTTAGCCAAGTTACAACCGTTTCGTTAACGTCGACCGCTTGGAATCGACCTCGCCTGCAATTCCATTGTTCTGACCACGTGACTGAGCGTTGAGATGAGTTTAAAATAAATGAATTGCCAAAACAAAGCGTTCGACGTTAACGAAACAATCGTAACTTGGCTGGTACTACATATAAATTTTTTGGACAGTCCATTTGTTGAGAAAGGCTATAAATGATATACAACAACGCGCTACGACGAAATATGCGATTGAAAGCGAAGGGGATAGCTTTGATAATGATAAACTTATTTTAAGTTTTATTATGATAGTACCCAGCCTTCTGGCGCTATTTTAAACAATTGTTTATCATAAAGTTGGTCAATTAACAATATTGTTTTCGAGTCTAGGCTTATTATAACTTTTTTAAAAATAACAAATATTTTGATTTTGTTACTCAAATATTTATAATATCCAGGCAAAAATAGATACTATCTTGAATATGGAAGGACTCCACTCTATGTATCTATATTTTATGAATATTGTTATTGATGGTAAGGTCCTAGAGTGGTGACCGCACGCCGGGAAACGCAGTGTTGGAAGGCCTCCCACACCGTCGACCGATGAACTGATATTTTTTTATGATTTAGAGTCTTGAGAGTGCGGTGGATGCAAGACCGTACGTTGTTACAACACTTGGGAGGGGCCTATGTCCAACAGTGGACGTCCTTATGCTGAAATGATGATTATTGATAAGCTCGCCACCTTCCTGCTCAAATGGCAGGTAGGCTTCAAAATAGCATAAACTCTGCCTATAGAAAGTAATCCTAGAAAAATGTTGGCGCAATAAAACCTACACGAGTACACGCGGATTAAAACAGACTCTCAAGTTTATGACCACCATAAAAACACACGCAAAAAGACATTCTGTTTTACAATGTGAGAATATAAGAAAAACATTGTTTAAGCAGTTTTATTACATGTGACCTCGACCTACAATGTATTACACCCTGTTCTCTCATACTACAGGAAGGAACAAAACTGCAGGGTTCCGCCAGAACAGGAGGCCACAAGCAATAGATCCCATCAAATTCCGGACGCTCATCACAAGGAAAATCCGGTCATTTTGCACACCGGAGGTTTCAACCTTGGGCATTATTAAACTACTCAGAGATCAAGAAGAAAAGCTCCGTAAGAAGTTGGGTCAACAATGTTTGAGGGTCGTGACATTTTAGATAGATAGATTAGATAGATATACTCCGTATAGTAAGTACATCATAAATACAATTTGGTACATTAGGAGCTTAAAATTACTAAGGTGTTACAATGGGCGGTCTTATCGCTATTTTTTTAATACCAGGTTATTTTTTAAATTTAGTGTTTTTAGTTAAATATTATACAAAAATTAGTAGTTGCTGATTTTTGTATAACATTTAACTTTATAGATAATATAATATTTAACTCTATTTAGTAGTTGCTGATTTTTGTATAATATTTAACTCTATTTTGCCTGAAATACAGGATGACCTAACTCAAGTGTATGCCTGTTCGTACAACACTTGAGGACATGACATAGATTTACGCAAAGTATAATTGGCTTACATGTTGTTTAGTAATAGTTTAAGCAAATTATGCGAATTGACTTTTATCACATTGCATTAGATAGGTCAGCGCTCTAAATTACTCACTTAGCTTAAATGGCAATCACGGAAAAAATAGATTTAAGTAGATACCGAACGTCTTTTTTTTGTCCGAAACGGCGTAGATTTAAACATTTCAAAAGATCAAAGTTCACTGACATTTATTACCCTACCGTTTAAAACAGCTTCTCAAAACTCGATAAAGATAAGACCCATCCAAAAAGTTCGATTGGAAAGTCATCGATCATCGTAATGTTGCAAGATCATTGTTTCGAACTTCCCTATCCGCCATTATGGAAGGAAAGTTTTATTATATCCGTTATAAATCGACCAAACTATAAAACTAGAATAGCACAGATATAGATATACCTAGATAACGCAAGCATCACGATCTGTATGGAAACCAAGCGTGCCATTTTTTGACTACCTATTATGACGTCACAAGCACTATTTGTGATGGGAAAATCAAATCGATTCAAAGGCGCTGCTGCATACGGCATCGTCCTCGCTCCAACCCCGCCTTGTCAGCACAATTAACCATTTTTACATTTTTAACTGACGTCCGACTAGCGATATACACCGATGCAGACTGACCGCGAAAGTGACCACTTACGATTTTTGTACATAAGCTAGGCACACGAAGTAGTTGCTCTTGTGTTATCTAGGTATATCTATGTCTGTGTAGAATAGACTGTAACAATATTTTGTAAAGAGGGTAGTAATAGCCTTGTAATACTCGTAGATAGAAAGCTTTTGTCATTGACAAAGCCAAGCCTGTGATACTGAAATATTTTTCCTAAATACGTACTTAGTTTGCTCTAGCTTCTTTTTACTGCCTTCAGTTTTATTTTTATGTTCTGTGTATTCAAGAAAAAAATGCTAATCCTGTTTTTATGTATGTAGATTTCTTTTGAGCGTACGCCTAGTTGAAACGGTGTCGACTAACAAGTTGTAGGTACGTTGTGAGTTCAAACCCAGGCAGGCGCAATTTAATCCTTTGTGAAATTTACTGGTTCCAAAACGACGAAATAAACTAGTATGTATTATGACCAAAAAATAGAAGATACGTAACATCCACTAACCCGTGCAGATACTAAAACGCAGTCAAAATATTGTAAAATACGCTATTTTACTGCGTTTTAGTGTCTGCACGGCAGTACTGAGCCCGTGTGGTTGATTATGAGCCATTCTCTCTCGTTCGGCTTTGGTTTTTTTTTGACCACGCATCGCTCGGTCAGCCAAATTCCTTCTCGGGACTTTATAACTTACTTTCATCCCCAGGGTAACTATGTACTATTTTTTTTTTAAAGTTTCAATCGTTTAATCTGTTTGTTTGCGTGTTTGTTCGTGCGTACAATACGTCATAATAAATATTCATCCAATCCACTTTATTTGTTTTTGGTGCATGCATAAAAAATATTCGTCCTATCCGCTTTATGTTCTTTTTTTTGAAGAATAAATTAATTGACTCCTTCTCTGACTAAAACGATAATCTTTTACTGATTAAAACCCATGTTTTCATTCAGGAGAAGTGGCAACGCTTCTGTTCAATCCCGTAGCCAATTTATTTCTGGTTATCTATGAAGATCTAGGCTATTTCATTGACACTTCATGTTACACAATAAGACACTGTCTATTAGGATATTGAAGGGGTTTGGGATATTGGACTTATCCAAAATAATATTTTGGCATATCCTAAATCAGAAAGAACAAAAAGCATAATTTGTGGCTTACTTCAAAAGCCTAGACAGTGATTCTCTTACCCATTTCATACTTTGTGTGTAAAATAGAGTATAAGGTACAATGGGGTTGACGGGGGGGGGGAGGGGTTTATCCACATGGATATGTGGATAAAAACCCCAATTAAATAAACTTCTCATCAAAAAAATCGAAACACTTCCGTTTTCATTGTTTCTGTCCGAATTTAACACAAAAAAGAATTCATACGATGAAAAAAAATACATATATTATAGCTGGCAGTTTGGCCATTACAGTAATAAGCGAAAATTCTAAATTCAAAATTAGAATTTCATTTGTTTATCTTATAAACGAAATGAATCACTGTTTTGAGACAAATGTGTGTTTAGGGTTGGAGTACATTTAGCGTTTAAAAACTAAAAATTGGCGCCTATCCTTAAACTTTTTGTTTTTTATTTCAATACTGTGACTTTGGGACGTCTGAAAAAAGGTTTTTTTTCTAAAACGTATGGATACTTCGCCCACAGAAGCCGCCCAAGTTGTGGCATTGCTGGATTCTGGCCTTAGTCAGCGTGTTGTGGCTGCAAGACTGCATCTAAGCCTGTCATCTGTTCATAGAGTCTATAAACGTTATCGGGAGACTGGTTTGTTCACGCGCCGTTCAGGATCTGGCAGGAATCGGGTCACTTCTGAGCGAGATGATCGATTTATTGTAACAACTTTAAGAAATCGACGCCTTAACGCTTTTCAACTGCAGCAGCGGCTTCGTGTTGTACGAAGGGTGGCTGTAAGTGACTCTACAATTAGAAGAAGGTTGAAGGATCGTGGACTGGTACCGCATAAGCCAGCAAATGGGCCGAAATTAACTGCAGACCATCGAAGAGCGCGCCTTAACTTTGCACGTGAGCACCTAAATTGGTCATACCTACAGTGGAGCAAAGTTCTCTTTTCTGATGAGTGTAAAATTATGCTGTATGGTAACGACGGAAGGAACAAGGTCTACAGAAGAGACGGAGAACGCTATGCACAATGCTGCATTGAAGAAAAGGTCAGCTATGGTGGCGGTTCGTGGACGGTTTGGGGAGGAATCAGCGCCGACGGTAAGACAGAGCTTGCTTTCGTGTCTGGGCCACGTCTGCCTACACTAAACTGTCATCGGTACGTCGAAGAGTGTCTCGAGCCTCATGTGATGCCCTATGCACATTTTATTGGCAACGGCTTCATATTCATGCACGACAATGCTAGGGCTCACACCGCGGGCGTCGTACGAGATTATCTTAACGAAGTCGATATCTCTATTATGGAATGGCCAGCAAGAAGCCCGGACATGAATCCCATTGAACATCTATGGGATGAATTAAAGAGACGAATTCGAGCAAGAGATCCTGCCCCAGAAACACTTAGCCAGCTGCAAGATGCAATCCAAGAGGAATGGGACAATATACCACAGCATGTGATCGTGACTCTCATCCGATCGATGAAGAACCGTATGGAAGCAGTAATTAGAGCTCGGGGAGGGAATACAAGTTATTAAATAAACGTTTTTTAGCTTTTTTTTTCATTTACGTGTGTTGTTTTATCCATTTCCTTTATACTCCATACGGAATAAAAATGACTCATTTAACAAAATACGAAACCTATGAAAAATTCATTTAAATTTAGAACATTAACATTAAGATTTGATAAGCTCATATTACTCACTATTAAACGACATTTAACATTTATTCCTAAATGTACACATTTTTCTGATAATCCTGACAAAACGTAAACTTGCAAGGTCTTTCGATTTTTTTGATGAGAAGTGTATATAAGAATAAAAAAAGGATATTGTTAGAGTAGTACAATATAACATTTCAAGATAATATTAATGTGTTGTTGGCTCAATTTTAGGATAACAACATCACCTAAAAATAACGAGCTGTGTCATCGGAGATTTTAGACCTACGGGGTGAAAAAGTTGTGTTAATAGTGTTAAGCTTAAAAGGGAATGTGTATGAAAAAAGAATTTGTTTTTTTTTTCTTTTTAATTGCTATAAACTAGTGCTTGAATGCGATCCCACCTGGTATGGTAAGCATGGTAAGCAGTGATGCAATCGTTGATGGTGAAGCGCACTAGATTTATTAAGAGTCTATTCACTCTGGCCTTGAAGATACCTTAATTATAATCGGACGAAGTTAGACAATGTGCTATAGTTACGCGCAGCCCCCTAGTTTGCTTCAGACCCGAACTTAAGTTAAATTCCTCGTGTAACTGGTATTAACCTATATTCTAGTTTTGTACCGATATTTATTGATAAACTGATTCATCAAAAATTCTACGGTATGATCTAAACGTTTCTCCTCGTCGTTTATACCGCGTACATCGAAGGACTGGATCAGTTTGCCTGCTGCGGTCTTCGCGTCCGATTATACTTTAGGTGTCTTCAAGGCTAGAGTGAATAGGGCTTAATAAACAATGATTGCATCACTGCTTATCATCCGGTAGCAACGCAGGTAATTCTACAGTGAACAAGTCAAGTAGTATGACCCTATTTATGAAATTCGCAGAACAGAAGATTCATGTCAATGGATTGTCAACCATATTTTATAACAAACGTATCTTACTTAATTATTGGTTAATAAGTATATTTTATTTTTTGTATAAATACACCGCTATATTTTGTCCCTTTTAATCCGTTTTATGAAATACTATTTATTTCAAAAGATAAAATTTACGAGTAAACTACTTTTTTCTTAAACTTAAATTAATATACGCATGTAGGTACGAAATTTATTTCAACATCAGCTAATCGAGTTTTTAAACTTAAACTAATATACGCATCAACGAAATTAATGTCATTAAGTAAACATTAGCTAATCGAGTGCAATGACCTGTAGGTAGTTAATACGCAACGATCGACAACTACCTATAGGTCGTAAGTAACTTTTTTTGGTTGGTCATAAATTCGAAAAGAAAAGTTTTTTATTTAAATTATGTCTTTACAAATCGATAGTGTCTGTGAATCAACACGGGATTAAAACAATCAAAATTTAGCCTACACAGTTAAAAATACTCAGTTTTCAATCTTAACTATGATTCTTAAAAAAAAACAGAAATATAAATATCAAATCTACTCAACTTTTAACTTTAGTTAATAAACCAAACATTTTTTTAATATACTTGTACTGTTTACACATGAATAAATAATATTTCAAATTAAATGAAAACAAGTAGAGTTGGGAATGAGTTGAAAAATAAAGTTTTGAATAAGCATTTTTTTGTTTTCATTCTTGCATGTGTACATAAGTTTCAGCAAATGACAGTTGACAACCCTATGTGGAGTGTTATATCATTTTTACGTACACCAGAATATTGGAAATCATCGGGCCTTTTTGAACGCCACAGGCATTCATGACAAAGCAAAATGTGTCCAGCACGCCTACGTCAAGACTACATGACAGACGCTACGTCTTTTAAAGGCAAATAAATCTTATAAAAAGCGTTTTACTTATTTGTATTTAATTTATATTATACAAACATATTTGCCGTGTACTATACAAGTTTAACGACAAAAAGAGGTCATATTCAAAACTTAACCTTATTTTTTTAACATACGTTTTCAGATTCAAATACCCTCTTTTTAAGTTAGGTTTCTTGGGGTCCAGGGACTCTTTTTAAAAGGAAGGATTGGTCCCAGTGCGAAGGGGAAAAAGGAACGAGGTGAGGTGTTTAGTCAGTAAGAGTCTGACACTGTTTTGCGCTCCGCTAAAGAGCGGGATTCGTTATTGGATGATTTTTGCCCACAATAAAAATAAGTTAGGGTTCTTTCTAATACACACACTGTGGTTCGAAAAGCATGTGATATTGGTTTTGGCTATTATTCATAGATCACGATAGTTGTTACGGGTTATGCTCAGAAAGTCTTGCCAAAGATATTGTGTTACCCAGTAAAATACGGGTATTTATCTGCATCCGGGTACACAGGAAGCCGGCACCTATATACCATAGCAGAGAGAATAGAAGCTGAGTAGTTTTTTATTAGGTAACAAACTCAGAAACCTACTTATGTATGAGGACATGACAATAGGCGGTTGGAATTATTACGGCAGTGTTATGTCAAAGACGAGGTTGCCTTAAGGTTGGTATTATATCGGACATGATAACATCTTCATATAAAGCCCGGTACAGACTGGTGTAATGTAATATGGAAGGTAATATGAAAAGAGCTTTTTAAAATGTGTAGACGAAACGCACGCACGAACCGAGCATGTATGAACATAGGTACTCACCGTTGAGAGGTACTGATCACGAGCGTAGTGTGCAAGGTTTGCGGATGTGAAGCGTCCACACCATGGGGATTCGGTTACATTACATGATACATTGCGACAATGGAATGGAAATATGTGTAACTAGCTTTTGCCCGCGGCTTCGCCCGCGTACATAAAATATATATAGCCTATGTCACTCAGGAGTAAAGCAGCTTTCTATTGTTGCTAAAATTTTCCCAATCGGACCAGTAGTTCCAAAGATAACCTCCTACAAACAAAAAAATAAAAAAACAAACTTTACCTCTTTATTATATTAGTGTAGATGATTACATAATTATTAATTTAAATAAGAATTTTATTTTTGCACGCCAAAATGCAGAAAAAGAGACCAATTTTATTTATGTTGTCAACCTTTAGTTCCCTAGCCTAGTTACGATCGTTTCGTTGACGTCGAACGCTTTGAGTTGGCCATGCCCCATTTCCTTTGTTCTAACGTCCTTACAACGCTCAGTTACTTGGCCAGAACTAAGGAATTGAAGGTGTGGGCAATACCAACTGTTCGACGTTAACGAAATGATCATAACTTGGCTAGGGGGTTGTACCTTATTTACGAAAATTAATGATTGATTATTAACTAGCTTTTGCCCGCGGCTTCACTCACGTTAAATTGGGGGTAACACAGTTCCCCTGTCTTGATTTAGAACACAGAAGAGAACTCGGAACAGAATATTATCTCATAGTCTCACACATCTCCAGTTTTTGGGGTTGGGAAAGGACTTTCAAAAAAGGCAAGTATTTTTCATTGGTAACAAAGAGTCTGTGTAGTGATTTTTAGCTTCTTATCTTGAAACTGCGAAGAGTTCCAGATAAAATTTCACTTCCACTTTTACGGGATTTAGTGAAAATATCAAAAAAAAAATCATGCAAGATTTATTTATTAGTCATAAATAGTCCGTATACCAATATATAGCTTTCTACCTTGAAAACTGTAGACTACGTGGGTAACAGATGCCTCACCATGCCACCTCCGCCGGGACCCGGAAAACGAGGAAGGCCTAAGAGGCGTTGGATCGACGTCGTAAGGGACGATATGCGTGCCAATGGGCTTACGGCAAAGGACACGAAAGACCGAGCGAAGTGGAGGCGTTTGAGTTGAAAAGCGGACCCCGGGAACCGAGGTAAAAGCCAAGGAAGCCACCGGGACTAGCGCTGAGATGATGATGATGATGATGAGCTTTCTACCTTGAAAACTGCAGAATGCTCCATATAAACTTCCACCGCCCATTGTAGGGAAGCAAGGGGTTGCCTATGTCACTCTCCATCCCTTCAACTATATCGATTTAAAAAATCCCGTTAATTTGTCGTTCCGTTTTGCCGTGAAAGACGGACAAAGAAACAGACATAGTTACTTTCCGTTAATTATATTAAAAATTCTTATTTATAATATTACAATACACTATGGATGTGAACTGCAAATTCTTTCATTACGTGTTACAAAGTACCTACATTACGTTATAGCAGTCTGTACCCAGCTTAAGGTTCCTCCAGTCTAAACTAGAGCAACGTTCGCCGATCGGAAATTCATGCTGTCACAGGATAGTTTCAGACTCCTTTAAGTCCGTCGGATATCGTTTATCAGAAAACTATAGAGTGGCTTAACTACGATATTTTAGTCTCAATAGAATATGACCTACATATAATTAGTCCTTGACACCAAGAATTGGGTCAGTAAAATTTATGATAATGAATAAGCCTGCGTGAAATCCAATTCAATTAAAATGTGACGTGTATCGGTCACGTATGTACGAGTGATGTGTCACGTCTGTACGTGTGATGTATCACATATGTAACGTGCGCGAACGCCTACCTAAAGACATAGCGTTAGAAAGCCTCCCATGAGGGGGTCTGATGACCCTATACATACAGGGTCTCTGGAATTGATGGATATGAGTCGATTTCTACTTATTTGCTGCGTACTAAATTATGCTTAGGTATAATATTCAGAAGATATTTGTTAAGTAGCGACTCTTTTCTTATATCTATGGTAGCGACTAAACCCCAAGAGTTACGCGGATTACCTTCCCGAATAATTCTAAATAATTTTCAATTTACGATCGGAATTTTCAATTTTATTCTTAGGTAAACTCCGCCCTATTTACTAATCTATATCAAAATTCGTCATTGATTTTGATTAACAGTGAGGGCGCTTTCTTTTATGCAAAACTGGCAAATCTATGCGAGCTAAGCGAAACTAACTTAGTTTGCTGTAGTCAATCGGCTATAAGTTCCAGCGTTTCAAAAAAAGAACGTCAAAGTTTGTTCTAAAGTTAGAAACAGGTTGCTTTCAATTTAGACGTTTCATGACGGACCGCTGCCGCACGTTTAACGTGCCGTAATCGGCCGGTTGTAGTACGTTAGCAGTCCGGCAACAAATGCCTAAGTTGAAAGCGCCCTCTTAGCCAAGTTACGATACGATCGTTACATTAACATCAAACGCTTGAAATTGGCCTCACCTTCAATCCCTTTGCTCTGACCACGTGATTGAGCGTTGAGATGACGCCAGATATGTTCTGACGTCTGGTTTGGAATTGGTGGCGTGACGAAATTTTTGTTAACAAAACGATCGGGGTTATTTTGTAGTGAGCAAAAATCATCCAATGTCGAGTCCCGCTCTTGGGCGGAGCGGGAAACAGTGTCAGACTCTTACTGACTAAACACCCCACCCCGTTCCTTCTTTGCCTTTCACACTAGGGCGAAGCCTTCTTTTTAGAGAGAGACCCTGGGCCCCAGTAGGCTTCGACCCTTTTGCAGAGTCCCTATGACTTTGCTGACAACTCCTTGAGGCGCGCTATAACACCGAATTGAATACGAGGTGCTTGTGACGTTACCGTCTTGTTGTGGTCCGTGCGCCTTACGGTTGGCAAATCGCGCGTTTTGTATGAAAATAATAAAACGAACGTCCACACGCAGTACGACTAATGCACCACATATGCACCGCAGCAGGCCGTCAAAAAACGCTTAAATTGAAAGCGCCCTTATAACTGGGTATAACTGTGCTCAATCCTATTTTCAGTAATAATGTACTAATATTGTAAGGATGAAGCATGAAGCCATTTGCATGCAAGATACGAGTATCAGATCGTTGACACCATTATATTACTACAATTAAGAGACGTCAGTCCTTTGGAATGCTAACAATATTAACTGTATGGATCAAGCAAGGGTTGGATTTAGAAACAGATACTGACGACATGGCTCGTTTAGTAAGGGGGTTTCTTTCTCTAGAGCCCTCATCGCTGGTAGCCTAGTAGATTAGACCGTGTTCCTGATTCTAGTGGGATAACATGAGGCTAATAATATATAGACGAGGGAATTGGCCACCCATGTGTAATCCACCACGCGGGCCCAGTGCGGGTTGGTAGATGCCACATGTCTTCGAATGTTTAGTTCTAGGACATGCTGGTTTCCTCAAAATGTTTTCCTGCACCATTTTGAGAGCAGTGGTGATGTAATAAATTACACAAAGTACATTGGTTAGGCTTAAACCCGTGACTTACAACTCGAAAGTCAGGGCTTTTATCATTCAGCTATCACTGTTCTTCAACAATTTTATTATTTTTCTAAATATTTGAATACGAAAATAACGTGTAAATAAATAAATAACAATACAAACTGACTGTTTCAAAATCTTCTATTATATTTGTCATATAAATAATAGTTACTTGTCGCTTTTCTGCTCAAGGCAATTCATATAAAGCATACAGTACTAGACGTGGACAAAATACACGCCCGTGTCGAGACATTTGTCCATTTTGCAACTCTTTCATACAAATATCCTGTATCACTATATCTTGTGCGCAATTCACACAGAGACGGCAGTATGCGGAATGCGAGAAGCCGTATTGTGAGTGATCGGACGACAAAGTGTGTACCGTATTACAAGATTTGTAACACGAGGTGTCTCTTTTGATATACGCTTGAAAATGGTAAGAAAATCTCAGTAGATGGGGATGTCGGAAAGTGATGGTATCACTTTTAACAATAGAATGGTGGTTGCTAAAAATGAACGCCGTAGCTTGCTGGATTTGTCTAGCGTCACGGTATAAGCTGAGCAACAACCTATTTTCGTCTAAATGCGATGCACAACTTGGATCCGTATCTAATATATTTGTTTTATTTTGGTCGGTCCTAGCCAGGTAGCCAGGTGCAATAGAACACCTCTGAACCCACACCAAGGCAACTGTGTTCTGTCTATGGTTTATGGTGCAACACAGATATAATTCGTTTACAAATGGCGGACAGATTCATCTATTTGGGCAAAATTATTATATTTACTTTCTCTCAAGTAACAGGTTACAAATCTAAACATCAGTTAAGTTTATGTAAAAATTTCGATTCTTAAAATAAACGTCCTTTATACAGTAAAGAGCCCGCAAACCGACAGTATGCACACAAAGAACGCCACCATCACTCAACGTCAGTACTAGCCGACCATGTAAGTAATAGAGTAAAGCTCTCTATCTAACACTAACGACGCCGAGATAATGACTCATACACACATTGGCCGAACTTGGCCACCACACGTCCATTCAATTCTTCGTACGAACAGAACGTTGGCCAATTAATCGCGGTCAGTTCGGGTCGTATTGTGAAGTTTTAATGATACTGGCCAGCTGTTTCAAAGCATTCGAATTACGGGTCATGATTTGAGATTTCCCAGAAATGTTTGGTAGCTTTATAGAAATTGATTACTAGAAAATGTTCACGGCTGAATAGTGTTGGGGCTATTGTAAGATCTATTCAATAAATTTGCCTTCGTCATAGAATCAAATTACGCTTTTTAGGTAGTTTAGTCCTAGTAACAAAATCTAGCTGAGGAAAATCGATACATTTATATGTAATTACCATAGTTGAGAGGAAAGATGGGCATTAACTTTCTTCTCAATCGTGTTCTTACTTGATTTTTGAAAAGAGACAATATCGAACGCTTGGCAGAAGGTGTACCACAACATTACTGCATGGACAGAGAAAGAGCACTAGTAGTTAGTAGCGAGCTACATTTATAGAAACGGGCTTTAGACAAATACATTAAGAATATATCTACTACTTTTAGGAAAGGTTTGATTGTAAGGTTGTGGCTAGAGTGTAAAATAATATGGGCATATTTAGCTTTCTAATGTTTCCACTGCTGGGACTTTTCTCTGAGGGGCGGAATGAGGCTTAATCAACTACACTTACTCAGTGAAGATTACATGGCCAAGAGGTTACATGCTTTTAAATTTTTGGTCCTAGGATATTACTCACGGTATTTTCCTTCACAATTTTAAGACTTTTCTTCATTGGAGCGAGCGTTAGAAATTCAATAATGCTAGTAAAAGGGATGTGATGGGTTGTGTAGGATCTTGAAAAAGAGACAAAATCCGAGTGCTTCTGAAAAAAATAGAAGCGAATTGATTTCTTGATTAAAATGAAAGAGTGGTCATACTTACGTAGACTACAAATAAATCAAATGCATAGGTTTTTAAGGCATCTATGCTTGTTTAATAGATCCTCAGTAACATCCAGGTAGCAGCCCTTAACATCTTCTATTCTAGAATAATGAAGAAGAAACCGATTATAGATTATGCTGACGCCAATTGTTAGTTTAGTTCCTAACCCAAACTACACATAAGTTCTTGAACAAATACGATCGTATTTATTCAGGGACCTAGGGATATATTGAAGATAGATTGAAGTCTTTCTCAGGCCAACCGGAATTGGAGAAATTGTATTATGAGTATCTTCTAGTCTGAACCAGTTAACTTGTAATTTATAAAAGTGCTTATTCTTTTGAACAGAAAGCAGACACTTCCTTGAACAGAATTGCTCGTAAAATTAGTTAATCGAAATAATTATGAATAACGAGCGCTGGCGTGATAAAATTAGCCGAGTCAATTGGTTTCTCGGTAAATTATTGTTAGTAGGAGGCTGTGACTGTGTCTATCTTTCTATCTATGGACATCCCACCTATACGCAGAATATGTTTTGGGAACACATAATTAGTGCGTGGAAGGGAATGGAATTCCCTGCCGAAGTTCATGTTTCCTGATAGCTATAACTTAGAAGGTTTTAAGTCAAGAGTGAATAGGTTACTTCTAGGCAAGCGTACATTGAGCATGGTAAGCAATGACGCTTAACATCAGGTGAGATGGCGGTCAAGTACGAGCATACCAAAAAAAAAGCTGCTTTGTCTATACCTAAAAGCCATGGCATTTTGGAAGTGATCAAGAATTCTTTGGAGCACTGATCTGTTTATAACTGAATCATTTGGTGGACAGAAATGATCAACGAATATGGACTTCTGATAAGTTTTTTTTAATTTATTTTATTATAGGTTCGCGCTTGGCCGCTTCTCACCTGATGGAAAGCGACAATACGGTTGACGATGGAATGCGCTTACCTAAAAGTAACCTATTGACTCTTGACTTAAAGATTCACGGATTGTTGCCATCACGAAACACAGACTTCGTCAAGTCTCATTTGTGATAGTGTTTGTTTCCGCTTACTGAAATTATAGATACTCTAGAGACTGGGAGCGTGAGTTTCAAGGGTATGCTTTTAGGCTCTGGTGTGTATGAAGAAACTTTCCAGACAGCAATATTCTGATACTTCTCTATCAAAATGAAGTCCTATTCTAAATTTTCATTTAATAATATTCTCGATTGACCAGCCTGCATGCGAACAAGGTTCGTGTAGATGGTTCTGATAGTGGTGGCCAGTTGAGAAACTACTGTTTCGAGAATCACTGAGAATGGTAAGTGTTGGGAAAATGCGTGGATTCGTAATAAAATGACATTTAAATTCCAGAAAATTCCTCAAAGAGTCAGAAAAACTAGGCCTCTGCTAGCAAGCATTATTAAGCAAGATTTTAGGGTTAAACCCAACCCTCAAATCCGAAACACTATACTGACAGACTACAAGCTCTTTTGCGCCACTTAATGTGGAAGAAACAAAACTATTAGCTGGTTACCCACCCTAAGAGTAAAGATGACATTTCGATTGCGAAATCAGTGTGCAGGGCCGTAAGTACGTAATAAAATAGCGGTCAATATCACAGATCCAGCTATAAAGCGATTATTGCCAAGTCGTTTTTTGGCACGTTTACTTCGAGGTAAATGGCCTAATGTACGTGATAGAATCCTGCCATAAGTATTTATAGATTTTGCCCCCGTCTTTTGGCAACTGTTCGTTAGCAGTCTACGAATGGTAATGCTTGAACCGAACTTATCAAGTAGTTTGTGTATGTTTTGAATATGAATGAAGAAGCTTCTATCGAGTTGAGCCAAGATTATTTTGTCTATTAGAGTGCTATTATGAGTTTGTTATTGAGCTATTGACACGTTACAAGTTATTTTTGCCCTTGGAAAGATGTTCGTGTTATTAGCAAAGCATACACAGTCTTATAATGTACAAGAATGGGCTGTAATTAGGTTGCCAACTCTCGAAAGGACCAACTCGGGAGAATAAAAAACGTGATGAAAAACCTGCATCATAGGTATATTAATTTTTAAATCTTTATATATAAAACAAAGACGGGTTTGTTACAACACTCGCAAGTCGCAACACTCGAGATTTGTCTCCGCCCAGAATAGCAGAATACCTCTTAAAAATAATGAAAACTCGACGAAAACATAGTTATGAAAGAGGGGTTCAAAGTTTGTATGGAAAAACCTACTTTCATACGGGCGGAGCCGCTGGCAGGAAGCTAGTAAACTAGCTTTATTTCTATTTAATTTTCACCGCTTCTTAATACAAAATCATAAAAGTTTCTTTATGAAAAATTTGTTAGTACGTTCGCAAATTCGCCGCGACTGATATTGGTCTAGATACCACGCTCGTAACTTTCAAGTGTGGTAAGACCATAAAATTTTAAAAGTACGGGAGAAATTTTTGCATTCCGGGAGGTCAGGAGGTTTACCATTATTACCGGAGTCTTCTAGGCAATCCGGGAGCGGACACTAGCCTTAATCCACCACGCAGGACCGGTGTAGTTTGGTGGATATCACATGTCATAGTTTTTGGTTCAAGATGATGATGAGACGATGCCGGTTTTCTTACAATGATTTTCGTTACTATTTTGAGTTTAGTAGTGATGACATAAATTGCATAAAGTAAAGCAATTGCGTGGGATTGAACGGTCGATGTTACCACTGCTCTAAAGGGTTGTTTTTACTAGATATTATACCTATTACTGCACTCTGGGGATATGATTAGACGGCAAGTATATGCTACTGTTTGTAAAGCTTTTTGACTTTTTGACAAATTCTTAGAATTTTTATTCCAAGAATACAAGAAAACTTTATTTTTACAAAATTTATTAGCACCGTACACTCTGGAGTTTTAAGCTACTTCGGGCAAAATTTCTCGAGTCTTAAATAACATTGCCACAAAATAGCTACTGAATATCTGAGCTGTGCATTTTGTTCATATTTTGAAGAGAAATTTCTTTTGAGGGATAAGTAAAGATGGAAAACCATGAAAAACTTATAAAAACCACATCCACATCATGTGTGTTTCCTGGGGCCGAGGGTTGATGCAAAAGCGTTACACCAGGGCTCTGGGAATAAGGCAAGGAAGGAACGGCGTAGGTTGTATAGTCAGTAAGAGTCTGACACTGTTTCCCGCTCCACTCAAGGGCGGGATTCGTCATTTGATGATTTTTACCTACCATGAAAAGAACATCATGTGTACGATTTGATTTTTTTATTGAAAAACCTGACGAACGTTCATTTAACCTTTCTAAACAATACGGAAGGATTTTCATTAGTGTTCGTACAAAAGGAACTTTTGTACAAAAAAAAAGTCACCACTTCATCGCTTAAGAAGGCGATTGACATGGGCATTTGGGCATTCTGCTAGTCCGAACTTACTGTATACAAAGTTAAATATTTCGACTACCGTAATTACAGACACAATTAATAGACAATAGGTATGCAGACACCGGTGTCCTCATGGGGCTTAATGAATTAATCACTTACTGAATAACAAAAGTCCAAACCAAACTATCAATAAAAAATAAATAATTCTAGCGGATTAGCGGACGAAAAAGCTCAGTATTAAAAAAAAATTTTCTTCACCGAATATTTAGTTAAAAAGAAATGAATGAAGATTAATGAAGAATATAATCCATTACATCATTTATTTAATTTCAACTTTCTTAAGCTGGGTTTTGTTATTCGAAGTGGCACACCTGAGATCTCGTCAAATCTTCAAAGCCTCTTATCTCGTAAATCATACGAAACACGATAAAAATATCAGGGAACTGTATCGAGAACATGTATGACATACAAAAATATTACTAAAATCAGAAACATCGAAATTTTTTGTCATCCGCTTTACGTAAAATGCCCCAATAGTTACTGCTAATGGATTGTAATGGATTGCTACAGATAAGTATTCAAATGCGTGTGGTGAAATTCACATAATTGACTGGACAGCCTAAACCACAAATAGCCAACTCTCCTTGGTTCCGCACATTTACAATATTTATTCGTAGGATTTCGAACATTGCAGTGTATTTTCCGCATCAAAAGGAAAAAAAGAAAATAGAAAGCTGAAACTGCCAGTGGTTTAGAACAAAACGTGGTGAAAGAAATCCCAGGCTTTGGTATATGGAATATTGAGGAAAATATAGAGAGATAAATATACTCAGAATTTGCATGGCTACGAGGACCTTTATCGAGGCCTTATCTACACTAATATAATAAAGAGGTAAAGTTTGTTTTTTTGTTCGTTTGTTTTTTTGTTTGTAGGGGGTAATCTCTGGAACTACTGGTCCGATTGGAAAAATTTTAGCACCAACAGAAAGCTGCTTTACTCCTGAGTGACATAGGGTATATTTTATGTACGCGGGCGAAGCCGCTGACAAAAGCTAGTTTTTTATATGGGAAATTATATGACTTCTTGTATCCTAAGGTGGATCGAAAAGAGGTGTCAGTTTTTTTTTATTTTTGATGAACTCTGGCACCCAATGTTAGATATAATTTGTATATAGGGTGCCAGCGTTCTCTCCAACCATGAAACACAACAAAACAGTAGTTATAAGATGAGCCAACTATAATAATGTAATAAATGATCTACATATTTACTAATTAAATCAACAATAAATTTTGTAAACTTTATATATTTCTTTGAATACAGTCGCTAAAGACACAATAGATAGACAGTAAGTGTGCAAACGGCAGCGTTCGTTGGGACGGTATTTAAGTATGTATAAATTACTAGCTTTTGCCCGCGGCTTCGCCCGCATACATAAAATATAGCCTATGTCTCTCAGGAGTAAAGCAGTTTTCTATTGTTGCTAAAATATTTCCAATCGGACCAGTAGTTCCAGAGATTACCTTATAAACAAAAAAAAAACAAACTTTCCCTCTTTATTATATTAGTGTAGATTATATATATGTTTATGTATAAATGTGTGTGTGCGTGAGAGAAAGACAGAAAATAAAACTACGTTTAAAATAAAAAAAAAATGAAAATTTCCATTTGTCAGTTCATAATTACTATAATCAAAGTCTGTCCCGCCCTCTGGCTCTACTCTAAAGCGATTTGATGATTTACTGTTCAAATAAAAAAGTGACACATAAGACAACACGCACATAGATCTACCATTTGTTACGAAAACGTAAAAAAACCCGAATCACGTTCTTAATATCGAACAACAAACAGGGTATATTGGGTAATGTGATTTATTTGTTCAGACATGACCAATATATTTGGATACTGTTAACTGTATAAATAGGCCTAATGTGTGTCGTATGTGGTAGTTACGATGTTATACAATTTACTGTGGAACACATAATCGACCGCTTTCACAATGTTATCGTATAGACACAGGTATTTAGTCCATAATGGACTGCTTACAAACCTTTCATAAAAGACAGTCTAGAATTGAGGTACTTAGTTCATAGTGAATGGATTTTAACTCCATTAAAGGACGAGTTTTTTATACTTCACGGTTTTTTTATCTACAACAGACACGCACAAGCTTAGCTTAGCTTGGGACTAGACGGCGTTGTGTAAAAGTTTGTGGAATATAAAAATATTTATTAAGAAATGGAGAGAATTTAAGAGAGAATAGATTACTTTTAGATAAGCGTACCAGCTCCATCGTCAGCTACAGCTTTGCTTACCGTCAACCCCCTAGCCAAGTTACTATCGTTTCGTTAATGTCGAACGCTTGGTATAGCCCGCGCTTCCAATTCTTTAGTTCTGACCACGTGACTGAGCGTTGAGATGACGTCAAAACGGGGCGTGGCTACTTCAAAGAGTTCGACGTCAATGAAACGATAATATCTTGGCTAAGACGGCTGATAAAATGGTGGTCGAGCGCGAATCTATCGAAAAATGTAGTGTAAAACAAATACATGAATTAATAGATTTCAATAAAACTTCGACAAAGTTATTACCTTAGTATAGATAAAAAGCACCACTTTATGGAGTTTCATCGCACATTCATGTCAATAGAGATCTACGCTCCAGTATTTGCAATTAGCATCATATTTCTGGCTGACCGACTTCTCGACATTTATAAAGTGCTTGTAAATGGTACTGTATCTTTACTTGTAATAATATAAAGTGGATAGATAGATAGACTGGCCTGTCAGTCTAGTAGTTAGTGACCCTGACTGCTATGCGGGAGGTCGTGGGTTCGATTCCCACCCAGGACAAATGTTTGTGTGATGAGCACGATCATTTGTCTGGGTGTAATTTATCTATAATACGTATGTATTTAGAAATATATAAGTATGTTTATCAGTTCTCTAGTACCCATAACACAAGCTCTGCTTAGCTTGGGACTAGATGGCGTTGTGTGATAGTTGTGGACATATTATTATTTAAATAGATTTATATTTCTGTGTGTTCCTTTTGTTTTTGTTTGTAACGTATAGCATAGCATAGCACCGATGCTATGCTGTGCGTCGTGTACGGAGGCCTGAGTCCCAGCAGAAATCATTATAAGGCCAACCTTATAATATTCCCATTGCTGGGATTTAGGGCTCCTCTCTAAGAGAGGAAATGGGCCGTAATCTGGTACGTGGGCCCAGTGCGGGTTGACGCATGGCACATGTCTTAACATTTTTAGTTTTAAAACATTCCGGTTTTTTAAGACGTTTTCCTTTACCTTTTTAAGAGATGATGAAATAAATTACACAAAATAATGCGCCTGGCTATGTTTGAACCCGCGACCAATAACTTGTGAGTCAGAGCATTTACCACTCGCCCACCAGTGCTCACGTGTTTGTAATGAATAAACTCGTACTAAAGAGCCATATTACATACATTTCACTACTAGAGTGCTACTTTATTACTGGAGTAGCTTTCTGCCAGCGGCTTCGCCTGCGTGAAAATAGGTTTCCTCGCAAACCTTGGACACGCGTTTCATCCCTTTAGGGGGTGCATTTTGGAAAATCCTTTTTTATTGTTCGCCTACGCCGTAAAAGGAAGCCTGTGCAAAAATTCACGCTCCTAGTCCCAGTAGTTTCGGCTGTAGGTTGATATGTCAGTCAATCAGTTTCTCCTTATATATATAGATTACGAGTTTAGGAGCTGGGGTGGATCGAATGACGCATTTGTCCCACCCGTACGCAAAATACGCGCTTTAGACGTGGAGTTGCGGATACCAGCCCGATATACTACAGGTACTATTCTATACTAGGTATATATAGAGAGAAGATAGATGACATAGAAGTGTGAACAAACCCGCTGGCAGAAGCTAGCTGCAACTCATTTATTTAAAACTAGCTGTTGCCCGCGGCTTCGCTCCCGGCAGGAGATTATTCTACTCTCCTCTACCCTGCTATACCGCATTTTTTTTCATAAGAACCTTCTCCTGACAATAAAAAACACAACAAAGAAAGAATGATCAAAATCGTGCTTGTCGCTTACCAACACATTTCGCGATTCATTTTTATATTATAGATAAATACGTTGACTTTAATATAGTCGCAGGTATTTACGCAAAAATTACCGACAAATTAAAGCCAAAGAAAATTTGCATGAAAATCCTTTTGACATACACAGAGCGTTGTAATTATGACGTAACATGATTACATCGACGGCGTCTAACCGTGTTAAAATACAGTACGAGTACAGATTAAGTACATTATGCTAGCACAACGACGTAGCTTCGGATGTGTGCTAGAAATATTTGAAGTTTTTGGCTGTTCTCTACAAATAATATCTATGCATTTATTATATTCCTCGTCATCAGCATTGCTCTCAAAACGGGGAAGGAAAACATCGTTAGGAAACCGACATGTGCAGGAACCAAAAATTCGAAGACATGCATGTTTATCAAAACAAGGTTATGTAAAAAGAAGCAATGTGGATTATGACAGATGCCATAGACAACGCATGTAATTTTCACTGAGACCAAGGCTTTTTGCCCAGTGTCTATGGTGTCGTTGACTGACTAATTGTTGTATTTTGTGTGGTTGTTTTATGTGTGTATGTATGTGCGTCTAGTTTGGGCCGAATAAAAATTGTTTTTCTTTCTTTCGTTCTTTCAACATCCATCAATCCGCACTGGACCCGCGTGGTAGAATATGCGCCATTCTCTCTCCTATAGAGAAGGCTTGTGCCCCTGTTGTTAGTTGCCTGGTTCTAAACCCGCAACCTCATGCATAACAGGTAACTTTAGCCCCAGGACCATCAAGATATCCGGCCGGCTAGGGCTGGAAAAATACTACAATAGATTATCTGACAATAATAATAAAAATGTACGACAAATATTGCGGATTTTGTTAAGATACGCCCGATAGAAAAATATTTACACGCTTGTATACACAGTACACACGGCTGCCAACCAATGCCAATTGCTAACGATGATATATAGATGTTATGTTATATTTATCCGTACTTCCTTAGGCCGTATACAGAAAGAAAACTGGCAACCTCATCATCATCATCATCATCCTAGCGGTAGTCCCGGTTGCCAACCTTGGCTTTTACCTCGGTGCCCGGGGTCCGCTTTCTTACTTAGACGCCTCCACTTTGCTCGGTCTTTTGCGTCCTTTGCCTGAAGCCCATTAGCACGCATATCGTCCTTTACGACGTCGATCCAACGCCTTCCTTCTTCCTCGTTTTCCGGGTCCCGGCGGAGGCGGCATGGCGAGGCACCCACGTAGTCTGCCGGTTTTCGTAAAACAACCTGCGCCGATCTAACAGCGCGGCGCCTATCGGAACCGGCCGCCGCAGATAATGCAGGGCCGAAGCCTACTGGGGCCCTGGTCCGGTTTCTGAAAGGGCGGTCCGACCCTGGTATGAAGGCTAAAAAGAAGTGGGGTGGGTTGTTTAGTCAGTAAGAGTCTGACACTGTTTTCCGCTCTGCCAAAGGGCGGGATTCGTCATTAGATGATTTTTCCCACCTGCGCACCGAGTTTTTATGCAACCGGCGATCGGCGCAGGCTGCAAGCTCTATCTATCTGTTAACTGTAAACTCAAAATCTACCGAACGGCTTCTTATGCGATCCGTGGTTATCGGTTTTTTTTATCGCCCGTGGGGACTCTGCAAAAGGGTCGAAGCCTACTGGGGTCTAGGGTCTCTTTCTGAAAGGAAGGCTTGGCCCCAGTGCGAAGGGCAAAGAAGAAACGGGGATGTTTAATAAGAGTCTGACACTGTTTCCCGCTCCACCCAAGAGCGGTATTCGTTATTTATTTTTTATAATTTAGTTATTTATGATTTTTGCCCATCAAACAAAAAGTACTGCTGTTGGCTGGGTTCGAATCCGCGACCTACAACTCGCAAGTTAGACAGTACATTGTAGGTATCAGCAGCATCCGGTTAAAATGGAAGTTGTCCCCAAGTAACTTGTGTTCGTAAAATATCATGTTTTGAAGAGTTCCTTTGTATTAGAGCAGAGTGGATAAAGACATTATGCAAAGTTAGAACCGTTTCTGAGACAACACATAAAAATACTTTAATAGCAAGAACTTTGGACATAAAAAATCAGAATATTTATTTCCTGATCTCAGATACGGTGTTTTATTTTATAAAGGTAATAAAGTACTAGCGTAGCTTTTAATTGAAAGACTTACTTGTAAGTACTGACTTTAATACTGAGCTTTGATAATTTTCTTCTTCCTGCTCTTGTCCTATATTACTTTGGATCAGCTTAACACGTTTTTTTCGTCCACTTTGACCTGTCACCCGTCATACTATCACTAACCCTCTTTTCTTTCGTATCACTCCTCACACGAACCATACACCTTTTTTGGCTTCCTTCTCTCTCTCCATTCATCTACATGCAACTCAGAACTCATTTAGTTAACATATTGCGTTTCTTTCCTCCTAGTCACATGATCATCTTACTAATATTATAAATGCGAAAGTTACGATGTTTGGATGTTTGTTACTCAATCACGCCAAAACGGCTGGACGGATCTGGATGAAATTCGGCACAGGCATGGGATACACTCCGGAATAAGACATAGGCTACTTTTTATCCCGGAAACCCCAACTCTAACCCCAATACCACGTGGGCGAAGCCGCGGGCAAAAGCTAGTACCAATATAACCGAACCATTTAAATTTCTCAGTCACTGGCGCCCCTTTCTAACTGACCTTCAATAATCATAACGAAATAATATGAACACTAGACGCCTGTCCAGCCACTCCTCAAAGAGCGACTTATTGCCATGAATATAGAAGGCCCAGCACTGAGTTGCAACCACGGAGGTTGCAATAATCGTTGCAGCTTCAAAAACCTGACCGTAAAAACGATCAGACAGTTCGAAACAATAAGTAATTTTAAGCAGTCTCGTGATACTTTTCAAATTTGTTTTTTTTTCCTTTTCTTTTTTGCCTTTTATTTTTAAATTTGAACATTGATACACGATTAACTGACGAAAAACCAAATAAAGCAAAACAATATGATTATGTGACGAAAAATGAAATAAAGAAAACATAATAAAAATCCACCATTTTATACTTTTGTCTCGTGTGCTACTCTCACAACTAAGACAAACCCAACGACACCTCTAAGACCGCCTTCAAATGGCTTCCATATAAATAAAAAACGTGCGACTGCCCCGCACACCCGCGCTGCGGCCACGCGACATTTATATGAAAAACAAAGCAGCACGACAGCAGCGCTGCTGCCGCATTGCTGTCGTGCGACACGTTGCGGTTAATTTAAAGGCGGCCTAAAGCTAAAATGCAAAAACCATTTAAATTTCATTTAAAAACGTAACTCTCTAAAGTTTTTCTTTTAAGGTGGGAAAAATCATCGAATATCGCTTTTGGGCAGAGTGGGAGACAGTGTCAGACTTCTACTAACTAAACTACCCATCGTACCTTCTTGCCTTAGTTCCAGGGCCCCGTGGTTCGCTTTCCAACCCCCTATAAGTACATTATATTTATTTTTGGACGTCTTTTCCCGGCCGACAGCCTCTCAAATAAATCAAATATGTAACACTATAATATGTAAGTTTCAAATAAACAAAGCAAATATTACTCACTCATTTTTCATGAGTGAATAAATAAAGCGAATGAAACAGTAATCTTTATACTTATCACATTTTCTCCAAGTCAGAGCGGAAAAGATTGATACGGAAACAACGGTTCGTTGAGGAAAGCCCGGCTTTATTCTCCAGAGACAAGAAAATTGTGCTTTTTTTTCAGGTTTTATACTAATAATACAAAGTTTATACGAAACGAGGCCAGTGGTTTAGCGACAGAGATGGATAGGGTGCTATTTTTGCTTAAAATTAATTCCAAAGGAACAAATCTTCTCAAATCTTGGTGTACAATAAAGTATATAATAAATAAATAAATAATAAATCTTGGTTAAAAAGCGGAGACAATTATTTTTGTATAAAAAAGTCATCATCATCATCATTTCAGCCGAAAGACGTCCACTGCTGGACATAGGCCTCCCCCAAGCGCCGCCACAAAGATCGGTCCAAAAAAAAAGTAAAAAAAAGGAAAAGGTATAAGAAGGTATATCACTCAAAATGGTTCGAGAATACTTTGATGTCGGGACTGATTAAGCGAACGAGTGTAAGATCGGTAATGAATGATAATTACTGATGGACACATCTCCCATGCCTTATACTGAGAACGAACGAACGAGAATACAAACTTGAAATGTCTGATGTTTTTTAGTCTATTTTTGGTTAGTCCATATCAATAAGTCTCTCTATTGTTATGAAGAAAGTTTGAAGAATAACCCTAACCAACAATGTCACCAGACGCCAAGAATAAAGTATAAATGATCGGTTACTTAAGTGAAACGATCGTCAATCATGAAGACACGCTAAAATGTTGCTGAAATATTAGATCTTTCCCTCAAAGGTCGAAGACCTAAATACATTTTGACCAATATTATCATGTTTTAGCATTTCACAGCCGTTACGGGCCTTCGTCATTATTTACACTGAAAGACGTAAAATGCTGTATATAAGTCTCCTCAAGCGTCGCCACATTGATTGGTTCTGTGCTTCTTCCATCCATCGAATTCCTGCTACCCTCATCAGGATTTGGAACTATGTGGAACAGAGAGTAAAGTCCTGCAAAACTTTTGAAAAGAGAGGATCCTCCGACCAGACAGGGGTTACGTCTAATAGGCTACTACTCGGTGAATGATTACGGACGATTGTAATTATTCTAATTACGCGATGCAAGATTAGTTCTTAAGTGACGCCATGGATAGCGCTACAGGGTCATTAGTCCTTCTTGTTGCCTTCCAACTTCGGAACTTCATTACGGCCCCATCGATCATCTGTTCTGGGAGCAATGAGTCCTGACCATTTCTATTTAGGTTTGACGATTCTTCTCCAATTTATGTGTGTTCGAGTTAGAAGTTTGCGATTTACAAGTGAGATCAGTTTTACGAAAGGTCACCGTGTTACCCGGTTTCGGGATTTGAAGGTCAGATACGTAGGCGTTTTATGTATAATACTAATATTTGGGAGTAATCAGTTAGACTGGAAACTGACTAACCTAACCTAACCCAACATATTTGGGAAAAGTTTAGGCAGATGAGTTGATCTAGTAAACTCAGGTTGCAGACGACCTGTCGTGGAATTGTTCTTTAGGTACTGAAACGCTTCGAGGACTCTCTCGAAGCGTTCCGGTACCAGTTCGCTAGTTCGCAACTAATGTGATCTCTTTGCAGGCACCACAGTACCATGGCTCTGGATAGCAAAGTGCATCTGGAGGAACATAAGTAAGTAAGAGTTTGTGTTCATTAGTAAGCATTTGCGTGTGCATTAGTAAGTAGGTAAGAGTCTCTAAATCCCACCCGCTCCAGAGTTTTTTTATTAAATATAAACTAGTGCTTGCCATTGCGGTCAGCATTGATGAAATCGTTGATGGTTTCCCAGCCCCAACACATCAAATAAAGTAAAGCTGATGACACTGATTATAGGGTCACCAAGTTTATTTTCTAATATTTAACGGATGCTGAAGTTTCAAATCGTAAAATACAAATATGTAGTTTGTGGTTGGCACGTGTGTTCCGACCAGCTCTGTGTATTCCAGGCTTATACCACTTTCGTTTTATTAACCATTATTCAAATACGAATCTTTTAAAAATGGTTCAATTTTCTAAGGTAATATTTTTTCCAGGTTAACAGAACTTCTTGCATAAGTGGTAGAATATGATGACATTTTTATGAATTTCATTTTCATACGGTTTAAAGTAGGGTGACCCATTCTGGCTTCGCACTTTGCAAATTATTCATACAATCCTTTCGTTCATTTTAAGAAGAGTTAGCGGATAAACGACTTTGTTTTTTATTAGGTAGAGTTTCTTTTCAAAGGGCAGATAGATATCTAGTTGAGTGAGATTAGATGTAGAGGAATTTCATAACATAACCTCATCCTTGAAAGATTCTGTGGAGGTGTTCCAATATTTGTGTGTTTTGTCTTAGTCGTTTGACTTAGACAAAACATTTAGGTGCAGCAGGAGAAGTTATGGGCAGATTTCCCATATTAGAATATTTTTTTCATTTATTTTAATTTTGAACTATAATTGTATAATCATTTTGAGTAATTTTGCACGTTTTTGTGTGTGTTTTTTTACATTAATGTCGGTTGTATTGTTTGTTTTAAAGTTTACCATTCAGCCATACTTAAATAGAATATAATTATACCTTTCGCTATTCGCTTCGACATATTCAATCAAAATAAAAAATTCGAAATCCACCTATTTTTTTTTAAGCTGGTCTAGAAACCGTATCAAAATCGGTCCAGCTAAACGCGAGATAATCGCGGACAAACATATATACAAAAAGAAGAAGAGAAGAGAGAAGTCAGTTAAAAATATAGGATCTCACGTTAAACTGTAGTACCCACTACCATTATATCCCGATGAAAATTTATCATTTAATTCGATCTAACTATTGGCATGTTATAATCAAGACTTTATAAACCAGATAAGCAATCGGTCTAGCCGAGCTTCCACCAAGATAATAAGGTCCATTGTCCCTCTCTATCGCCTAAACAAATGCCTGTAGGTAAGCATAACAATAACTAATTCTCGTACGCCTTTTGTTGTCCGTAAACAAGCCGCTGATTGCTCCTTATTTTGATTCCAACTTGGTCCTAATAACAGTGACGTTATACTAACAAAATAAACAAAGATAAAAATAGAATATCACTTAGTAAAGGTATGAACAGAGTATATAAAAGAAGGAAAATCTGTACGGTTTGTGCGTTTCAATAGATATTTTTATGGATTTCAGACTTTAGGTGAAAATCTTAGGGGCTTCATTGAATGTACACGTACTGCCACGAAAAGAAAGAGAGATGCAGAATAATAATAACAATTTTATAATAATTATAACTTATTTATGCAAAAACTAAATTTGTACGAACACAATCACTTAGAGATACAGTTTAATAATAAAATTCCATACAATGAACATCTGTGTCTGAACTAGATAACTTAATATCTGCGTCTCACACATCAGCGCTCTTTCTGGCAAACCATACAGAAAATGTATATTCTCGCAAAAGCCGCAACAAACCTACCAAACGATCCATGACCACGATCACTCCTCTTACAACTGAGAAGAAGAAGAGAAGTAGGCCCCAGTAGGGTTAAAGCCTACTAGGGCCATGTATTGATTCTGAAACGTAAACTAGTGGTCCAGGAACGCAAAGAGCAAAGAATGTCCATAGGTGTGATTTTAGTTTGTAAAATTCTGGGACATCTTCTCACTCTGCCCTAGAGTCAAAGAAGACAATGTATTATTTCTCACCTTAAAAAACTACACAAAATCCTTGAACTTTCGAAAGGACCTTGATCTTTGAATTTGTTTCACGTTTATTGAAGTGAAATGTTTTCAGGCACGTTGAGCACTTCATTTTGTGGGTATTGAATGAGATTGTCGACACGGGTGTGTAACGTTCTTTCGGGTATCGTCCGACTCGAGCCGAAGTTACCCGAACGATAACGATTTTGTTATAACTAACTTAACTTACTCCTAGTAACCACCGTAGGGGCTTTTTTATGGTGGGAAAAATCATCTAATGACGTATCTCGGCTTTGAACCACCATAAGGGCTCAGCAGGGTCGAAGCCTACTGAGCCCAAGGGTTTGCTTTTGAAAGGAAGGTCTGGGTTTTTAGTCAGTAAAAGTCTGACACTATCTTCCACTCTTCCCAAGGGCCAGATCTCCCACACAAAAAAAAATCCTAGTAACTTCGCCTTGATGTATTGTGTCGAAGCCAACTGGTGCCAAGAGTTCGTGTCTGAAAGGAAGGCTCTGGCTCTGGTATAAAGGCAACGTGTGGATTTTTTAGTTAGTAAGAGTTTGACACTGTTACCCGCTATGCCCAAGTTTGGGATTGAAGAAATCCATTGGATAATTTTTCTTCCAAAAAAAAAAATGTCCTAGTAACCTCGCCTTGATAAAATTCTGCTGCCGTATGGTCTAAAGTATACGTTACTATCCATCTTCATAAAGGCACTAGGTATACCATTAGACTGATGAGTGTAATGTAGCGGAGCTTCTTGAATAATGGTAATTTAAAATGAAAAATAACGGAGCTACGGTAACGTGCACTAGTGTGTAAACTCATGTATTGGTATGCATGAATATTACATACGCTTACCTGCGCAATACGAAGATTCTTTGTAGCAAGCACTGGAGTATGTGTCGTAAGGCAACATTATGAACCTCAGAATTTTTCATTTTGGTATAATAAAACAGAGTATTTATATATCATGTAAGTGTACTTTATAATCTATAACACTAATAGAGGACGCAAAAAAACTCTTTTTCATTACTCATACTCTGAAAGTAGGTGTAAAGATGCCTGCGGACAGGGTTGGAAGAAGTACTTTTACTCCCTAGGGAGTTTTACTTTTCAACTGACAGCTGTCTAAATATTAAAAAAAAATTAGTTCTATTTTGACATTTCTATTGAATCGTGACCCGAATTTATATACCGCCAGTACAATTGAAATAACATAAAAATATAAATAATTTAAGAATACTTTTTTTTAATGACTTTATTTTAATTTACTTTCAACTATTTCATTAAAAATAATATATATTTGAGAAAAATATTGACCAGACCCATTTTTACAATGACAAAATGAAAAATATTGACTAAAAAGCCAGGGAGCCGAACACTGAAAAAAAGAATTGGCGGGTAAATCGTAGACTCTCTTTAATCTGTGGCCGAATTGATCTTCCTTGTTTTTTTTTTTCGAGGTGTAGAGTTTTGTTTACATTTTGCTAAATCTCTGTTACAAGAAATTTTTATTCATTCATCAGCTTCAGTTATAAATTTAACGCAAGATTCTTAAGAGGAGAAAACCGCTTACCGCCTAAATCAAAAGAAATATACGTACCTAAAAACATACGAAGACCTTTGACGACACTCAGGTTTTTATTATTTTTATTTTCCTCGTATTCGTAATGAAAAGCACAGTGTATACCTCGGGTTCAAGAGTTATTTACTCCCTCGAACTATTAGCGACCTCGCTATCGCTCGGTCGCCAAGAAATTTCTCGGGACTAAATAACTTTCTTTCATCCCTCGTATAACAATGTACTATTTCTACTCAGTGTGTACATAATATAATTTAAACCTATTATATTATAGTAAACAAAAAAAAAAAACCTTTTTTCATAAATATGAATTGGCGGAAAGAGGCACAGAGCTTTATTGAAATTGATTAACATGAGCTTCAGCTCTATGTAAACTTAGAGTTTGACGCTATACCTACATATAATTCTTTTAAAAACTATGAACGAATTGTTATGAGCTACAAAGACTCATGTACCAAAAATACTTAAATACTTGATACTCTTTAAAAAACTACTCTTTATTTACCTCCTTTGAAATGAGATATACTTTGACATATCTATGGATATACTCTATTTCTTCCACAGATTTCTTCTAATAATAAAAGTTGGCAACCCTACTTCCTACTTTCTTTCACTTGTTGTTTTGATTCGTATTTGGCATGCTGTGAGTTCGAGCTTCATTTATACTTACCTAATTGAGTTTTTAATTAGTTTGAGTAGCATTTTAATTGACGCTTCTACCTTCGCCTCCTTTTTCAGTCCTGATTTCGGTTTCTATTCTGACAAACAAAAATTAAAAATTCCGCTTCTGGATTTGGTTCCTGTACATTCATTTCCGTTACATCCCCAACTTGTTAAAATCATATCTATTACTTGTCAAAGTATAGTGTATTGATATTGTTACAATTACATATCATATTTGTAGACAAGTCTGTACCTGTCAACACCAAACGTTCAAGTTCTTGTGATCTTGATCATTTTCAATTACAATACGGCCTTCGGATCTTGGCGAGTTTGAAGTTAGGCTGCGAATTTTAGCGCTTGAAAACTCGTAAAAAAATAAAGCTTTTAAAAAAATAAATGCCGATAACAGTTTTTAATAGTAATAACAATTACTGCAAATTGTATTCATTGGTTTAAACCATTTATTTTTTTATGAGTTTTAGCGCTAAAATTCGCAGAGCCTAACCTAGCCAGACTCGCCAAGATCGGACGGCCGCAATGTACTCAACTCATCTTACGGTTAATTAATAAAATGCTTTATAGTTTACTAGCTTTTGCCAGCGGCTTCGCCCGCGTCCATAAAATATAGCCTATGTCACTCAGGAGTAAAGCAGCTTTCTATTGTTACTAATTTTTTTTCCAATCGGACCAGTAGTTCCAGAGATTACCCCCTACAAACAAAAAAACAAACTTTACCTCTTTATTATATTAGTGTAGATAATGTGTTATAGACAATCCTCGAAGCTCTGACACTCCTTGGTTTGACTAGTCAAACCTCAGGTCTGACTTGAAGACCAAACCTAGCCTAGATAAACCAGTAATTCCGCGAAGAAACTGCATATAAACCTTTGACATATGTATCATCATTACATAGTATAAAACAAAGTCGCTTCGTCCCTAAGTATGCTTAAATCTTTAAAACTACGCAACGGATTTTGATGCGGTTTTTTTTAATAAATAGAGTGATTTAAGAGAAAGGTTTATATGTATAATACATACATGCATAATATATTTAATATCACCACTGCACCTGCGTGAAGCTGGGGCGGGTCGCTAGTATACAATAAACTTGCAACTCCTACTGTTTTTTATACAGTGCTAAAGTGAATGTATTTCTCGTGTTTTCAGGGTCTGAAAAGAATAAGTTGACATTTTTCTTTAGATTACACGCATTTTTTTTGGGTATGTTCATTGTGCGCACAGCTATGAAGTGGGGTTTCCTGCCGGAATATGTGTTTCCTCATAGCTATAATCTGGGGATCTTTAAGTCGGAAGTGAATAGGTTACTTCTAAGCATACGTGTTCCATTATCGACCATAATATCTACTCAAAGTTCCACTATCAAGTGAGATTGTGGTCAAGCGTGAGCCAATCAAAAGCAAAAAAACATCTGCTTAGCATTTACATCATGTCAAAACCGATAAAAAAACATGTTTTTAAGTTTACAAGGCTTTCGAATAGCGGCCTATCTCGTGATCTGAGCTGTGGAGGGATCAAGAGGACTCGGCTGTCACGACCCCAAACTTTTGTGAGGCCCTTCAAGAAGCGTTACATGATAAATTAGCTGTTACTTCATTAATCTTTCAATACGATCTTTCGAAGCGTTTCTGATCCTACGTTAGAGAGATTTTATATTCGATTCAAAAAGTGGTATGGAAGACTAATCAGGAACCTATTTATTTATTGAGTAAAAACTTTTTAGAAGGTTACGAACGAGGACTTAATGCCTCAGGCATTCTTTATCAGTCAATCAAGAGTGAAGAAAAAAAGTAGTGATACAAATAATATATATAAAATAAACAGTAATATAATAATAATAACATTTATTTATTTATTTATTTAATACTTCATGCACAAATGTACAGAGGCGGACTTAATGCCTTAGGCATTTTCTACCATCCAAACATTCCACAACTATCACACAAAGCCATCTAGTCCCAAGCTAAGCAGAGCTAGTATTATGTTTATATACTAGACTAGACAACTGATAAACATACTTGTATATTTCTAAATACATATAATAGATAAAAATAAATAGCACCCAGACGCAGAAAAAATGATCGTGCTCATCACACAAAAAATTATGCCCTGGGTGGGAATCGAACCCACGACTTTCGGCATAGCAGTCAGGGCCACTAACCATTCCACATCAATAGGCCAGTTAAAAACGTACATCTATATTTAAAATATTAAGTAAAAGAAAGAGATTAAGTACCTATTCTTGTATCGTAAAACCTGTAAAATGGCTCCCTGGGTTCTCATAAAAACAAATTGTGTTAGTCCCCTTTTGTAAATCTAGTACCAACATAGCATGGATATTTCGGGCATTGTTTTTAATCAGTATTAGGGTTCAAAATAGTCGGCGACTTGCGCCACCATCGCACCAAGGAAGTATGCATAGGAAAGCATACCTTCTTCGTGCAGTGGGAAAATGGGTGCTGCCTTCATGACGCGGGTTCGATTTCCGCATGGGACAAATACTTGCATCCCTGTCTGAGTTTACGTCTTTTTGAATGCACCCACGGTACAAGAGTAATTCCTGGTATGGGGAGAAGTGATAGGTTATAATTTCCAGGTTTAGAATTTTAGATAAATGGTCAAGCAATACAACGTGGCAATACTACTATCCTTTGGGCACCCTTCTAGTCGACAGCGATGCGGAGAACTTTAAGATGCTATATTTAGTTAGGAATAATTGCATTTATGTATACTGATGTAGTATTCATTAGTTGAGTGTTTTTATTTTTCTTGTTTTAATACGGCTTGTGTTTAAACACCACCCAAAAAAGTACCTATTTTACTACCAAAGAAATTCTAAACGGTAACCGAAATGGATAAATGGTCACCAAATAAAGTTTCCTAAAATATTATGAAATACATCCATTTTTTCGTATTATTGACTACCAAAAAAATATATGGACGCCTTTAAAATACACTTTAGACCAAAAATTATATATTGTCACTAATTAAATGTTACCAAATATGTAATAAAGTGGAAAATTTTCAACTTTAAACTGCAATTATTCAAATAATAGCGGGGTGAGGTGAGCGGGAGGGGTACCATTGAAAGCGCGGCACTTGCGGATTTGTCAGTAGCCATGAGTCACTGGACAGGAGCGCACCGCTCGTTTGCAGTTGAGCAATATTTAAAGAATGGTGAATCGTTGGTTCGCGCGCGTCGAACGTTTTGTACTCATTTTAATATTCGGCGTTTAAGTGATGGGCCAAGCACGCAACTTATTTGGTCGTGGGTACAAAGATTTAGGCAAGACGGAACAACGCTCAACAGAACTCCTCCTGGACCATCAACATCAGCAGCAACCCCCGAACGTGTGTCTGAAGTTCGAAATGAAATCGTTAGAAATCCACGCAAGTCGATTAGGAAAATTGCAGCCTCCACAGGAATCAAAAAGTCAACAGTGCATGTTATTTTGAAGAAGAAATTAAGACTCCATCCATACAAAATGCAAATTGTTCAAGGTCTCAACGAAAGCGACTATCCTTTGCGAGAAACCTTCGCTAGAACAATGCTGGAACGCTTTCGAACACCGACAACGTTGGGAAACATTTTGTTTAGTGACGAAGCACATTTCCACATCGATGGATATGTGAATAAACAGAATATGAGATACTGGTGCCCGAATAACCCAAGAGAACGCCACCAGAAACGTTTACATTGCTTGAAAACCACAGTTTGGTGTGCCATTTCGGCTAGCGGTGTAATTGGGCCCTATTTTTTTAACCAAGGAGAAACAGTCACTGCTTCGGTGTATTGCCGTGTGATAGACGAATTTCTACTACCGCAATTGCAGCTGTATTCAGGTTACAACAATAGGACACAATTTCAGCAAGACGGTGCCACTCCGCATACAGCTAGGGTGTCGATGGAAAAGTTAAGAACAATTTTTCCAAATAAACTGATCAGCAAGTACGGAGACATCACATGGCCACCCAGGTCACCCGACCTCACGCCCTGCGATTTTTTTCTATGGGGTTACCTAAAATCGAAGGTTTATGAGAACAATCCCCGGACAATTCAAGCCCTGCAGGCCAATATTCGACGTGAAATTCAAAAAATTACTCCAGAGCTTTGCCGTCGCGTCATTGCAAATGTAAGGGTCCGATTACAGGAAACCGTACAAAAAAACGGTCATCATTTAGATGATATAGTGTTTAAAAAGTGAAATCCGCATCAATGTAGTACATTTAATTTTAATAAAAATAAATAAAATTTATGTCGTTTTTTTTAAGTGAAATTTCAAAGTTGAAAATTTTCCACTGGACACCCTTTACCTTGACTTCTAATTTGGTCATTTTTGTTAGGCTAAAACAGCTAACGATCGCTAGAATATTTCCCAAATACCAATTAATATACTGGAATTCCCAAACGTACGTCGCTTATTTATTTTGTTATATGGAATGAATTCGCTAAATATATTGAGGTTCCCAAACAAACGTTGTTTAGGTTAGGCGTATGTTGAAAGGTGGGCCATAGACTATACACTTAATACTGGTAAGGTGGGCGACGCAGGCCGTGCAGCGTAGAGAGCAGTGCAGAACTAGTAAAGCATGGAACGTCTTTGAGATACGTATGCTGCAGCGCAGGCACGCGCAGCTCAGATGTGTACAGTAACTGCCCTGCTCAGCGCTGTGCCGTCTGCACTGCGGCTGCGCGGCCTGCTTCGCCTGCCTCTCATCACCCTTATTAATATATGAAGTTACCGCTACAGTGACGACTGAGCGACAAGCGCGCCGCCTGTGCCTACGCATCGGGGGCGGTTCTCCAGGGTGCGGGGTGCGGAGTGTGGGGTTAAGAAATAAAGGGTATTGTAATGTAATTTTAGTCTTACATTAAAGTAGTCTGGGGTCAAATAATGTATTTTGGATGACGACTTACTATTTTGAAGCAAGATTTTTGGTAGTAATATTAATCTTTGCGTTGGATAGAATTTGGTGACCGTTAATCCATTTTGGGAACCAAAAATAATATTTGTGCGAGGTTTGCGATTTCCCTGATGTTATTTTATTTATTTTGGATCATAATATTATCTACTTTAGGGCCCTTTTAATAAAGTCAATTTTTTTTTTTTGGAGTTGTTTATTTTATTTGGTGCCTAAGCTTAGAGTCTTAAAAATATTTTTGGTGACCGTCTAAATTATACCCTTTTAATACCCACTTTATCTATACCCTTTTCGTGTTAAGATTACAGAGAGAGAGGCACAATTGAACCTGAAACCATTGTCATGTTCATTTATTTTTACTCCGTTCTGTTATTTTAAACATGTTATTTCGACATTTAAGAAAACCTTAAACCTTAGGGAGTTGTCAGTAACTGTAGGGGCCCAGCAAGGTTCGACCCTTCTAGGGCCAAGGGTTGATGCAAAAGCGGAACACCGGGGACCTGGAACTAAGGCAAGAAGGAACGGTGGGTCGTTTAGACAGTAGAAGTCTGACACTGTCTCCTGCTTCGCCCAAGGGCGGGATTCGTCATTCGATGATTTTTCCCACCATAAAAAAAGGTTCAAATGTGCAGTCATTCGGCAACATAGTGATTAGGCTGATTGCGTGAGTAAAGGCTTCATTTATTGAATTAGTCGATTGCCTAATTACCTGATTAATTATATTATAAACGTTCGCTAACACTTGAATAGGATTATGATAGAATTAGTTTCGAATTGCTTTACAATTAATTGTATTTCAATTAATTAATTGAGTACAGCAATTGAAAATTTCTATGGGTAGACTAAAAGGGATCTCTGGGATCCTAGAATGTCTTGCATTCAAAGAAGGGACATAGGCCCAAGACTACCTATTCTATATTATAAAAATCTTCAGATTTAATTATTAAAGTCTGACCAACCAGACTTTTACTAATTAAATCTGTAGTTTTTTTTCAATTAATTAATATGACCACAGCATTTGGAAATTTCCATGGGTAGACTAAAAGCCATCTCTGGGATTCTAGAATGTCTTGCATTCAAAGGAGGAACATAGTCTTGGTCAGACTTTAACTAATTAAATCTACAGATTTAATTAGTCAAAGTCTGGTTGGTAAGACTTTTAATAATTAAACTTTAAATAATCTACAGATTTAATTAGTTAAAGTCTGACTAAACCTCTCGCTCCGGTCTAGAACGGGAGAAAGCATGGATGACATTTCCCATGTTGAAAGAAAGGATTTGAAAATTAATGAAAAATAAAATCACAAAATCTAAGTAGGTAATGCCAGCTTTGAAAAAAAAACACAAGGGTATTATAAAAAGGGTTTTGTCGTAAATAGGGTAGCGCTTGAAAGGTTTCTTTGGTACTCAGATTTTTTTGTGTGAGTACATTTCACATTTTCTGAAGATTACATATAATTTTCAAGCTTTTTATAGCGTAGGTACAGTTATGGTAGTGCAGATTTTTTTAATGCGTTTTTTATAAACATTTTAAAAATATATTAAAAAGAAACAAATATCCAATGAAAAACTGCACAAACATTGTTACTGAAACTTAAAAGCTTAAAAGACGTTAATACTTTAAGTCTCAAAGTCAAATTTTTTTATTTCACATGGGCCTACATGGGCACTTATAAAAAGTCAGAAGCTAGTGCTTTCAAAAACAACCCAAGTGAACGCCGGTGTTCGCACAGCTATCGTCTTTCTATTATGTCTTTAATTATGGTATTCAAAAGGTTAAAATACATAAATTACCTATTATTATTGTTATTATTTCACAAAAATAATAATAGGTAGGTAGTTCATAAAATATGCAGATTTAAATTCCTATCCCCCCTAAGGCCCCTCTGGGCTTTCAGCGAACATGTTTATTTATTGAATTTGTTTTTTTCTTCTATACGAAAACAAAGCCAAAGTAATTTAAAATATGAGCACAAATACACATAATTATGTGTGTCACTCCTTCACAAACAAACTTTCATCTTTACTGCCTACTTTTTTATCTACAGTACCTACCTTACTACGTAGAGTGCCAACAGTATAAATTTACTATTTCATTTTGCATTTAATAATTTACTTTAATGAGGCATTAAATGTCAGCGACCTTGAGCAAATAAAATAGGAGGTAACGTTACTCTCCTAGCATCAAGATTATTTTAATAATAATTGCCTATGAATAAAAACAATAAGTATATCAAACGATTAACTTTTTGTTTGTAAAAGTTTCACAAATATACACCCGATGGATTTTCCGTGATCTTTGCTTTTTTGTTTGTATTAGACATAACCTTGAAAATAAATATACTTATGTTAAACTAGTTATATATTTTTGTTTTCAGAAAAGAGACTTTGACCCCTGAGTTTTTCTGTCGGTGTTTCTTCTCGGGGTAGTCAGCTAGGAAATACCGGACCCATCTAGTTTTAACTGAACAAACAAAAACAAAATGACGTAAAACTGTAATGGAAAACCTATTTGCAAAAATAAATATCATTTATACGGACTAGCCGTTTAGACGTGATATTGGATTTAAAATCATCAAAAATCATATAGGTATCTGCTTCTTAAATGTAGACCGTATCTGCAATCTAAGGTAATTGTGAAAACGTCACGTCACTATAGTTTTTATCTTGAGTTAAACTTATCAATCACTACACAAAATTAGATTGTTAACATCTTCTGACAGGCGTAATTGGACTGGCCTACATTCGCAGACGGGAGTATGCATTCTCTCTTTATTTAAACCAATAAATCAAGAAAGAATTCAAAATATAAACCGACATAAAGCTCGCAAATCCGTCTGTTTGTAGCATCCGTCATCACCGTTCATAGCGATGACTGATATACATCAATCACGATATAAAATATTGATCTTAAAAACATAATTTGGTAATTTAAATTGAAAATTATTTATTTCATTTAAACAGAATTGCCGAAGCTAATTACATAATTTCAAAACAGACAGAATTAGAAAGAAAACAAAATAATAATTAAAATCCAGACAATTCAAAAGTCGCGAAGACCTTAAGGGACCAACTATTATACACAGTCATACATTCATCTTACAGAATTTCATACATTCTGATAGTATTGTCTTCCATTCTCCCCTAAACATGTCAAAATCTGTGTTCTTGTCTGAGAGCACTATGCGCAGAGAGTGTCCGTGGTATGGTTAATTTCGAGTGCGCAACTGTACGACACGTCGGAACTACCATGAGCTGTTGTTTCCTGCCACGGCTGTAGATATTTGGCACATACAAGTTACAGATAAGGTTTTGCAGGTCATAAGCATCTATAATTCTCCTGAACATTTTGAAAGCCACGATCATCTGGTCACGAAGCCGTATAGCTTCTGAGGAATTAAAACCCAAGCAATTAAACTAGCACTTACCATGGGTATATAGAGGTGAAACATGGTACTTGACAGCAGCCGTGCAGGCTATGGGCCCAGCGCCGCCGCCCAGCTGCAGGCCGTGGGATAGCACTTGTACGATAGTGCCCACGACGGTGATGGTCCAGCCCCACCCTCCCTCAGGGTAATATCGGCGGGCAAGCGTGAGAGCAGCGCGCGCCCGCAGCGCCGCCGCCGTCTCCGCGCCCACAGTCGCGCCGGCACTCGCACACCTACCGCACCAAAACACTTTAGACACCAGAAACAAAACCTTTCTACTAGCACTCAACCAGTAGACCATACAAACTTCAACTAAATACACTGCACTAACCGACGAAACTGTGCCACTTCACGCGCTGCCTCATACCCTACACTCTTAGACCGACCCCGTTCCGGGTTGTCTTTGCACTTTTTTTGAAGTTTAACTCTATTGCCACTAACACCACAAGTACACAACAAGTCCTCTGGACGTAATCTTTCAGCCGGCTGGTACTTTGGAGCAAACCTTTCACGACAATCACATTCTGGAGTCCTCCATGACAATAGACGTTGTAGCAGAGATCGCCGTCGATGTACCGAGTTCTTACCGGACTCGACATTGCCTGTCTGGCCTGTGTCCAGAAGGAATGATGTGCAACGATTACTTTCCCGTGGTCCGACTTCAACCTGCCGTTTGTTCGCTGGCTGTTCATATGTAATTCTCTTTTGGCCATCTCGACTATGACCTGCATTAGTAGATACAAAACTTTGAGAAGCACAATCGTTCTTATTTTCACCATGGCTTGGTTGGTCGTTTGGGGGAGCGAATCCATTTTTTATTTTCTTGACATCTGTGTGAAGGGATTTCCAAGTGGCGATAACTTCCTCCCGCGCCGGCGTGTCACTGAAATCCGGGACGGTATAAGAGTCATGTATCTTGTCTACCGGCCGGCCGCGCTCGGGGTCTGACGGGACCGGCGCTACCCGCAGTCGCGTGGGCAAGCTGTCAGACCGGCGAAGCGTCATTGTCATTCAAATTCGGAGGTCTCATTTTTAAAGCACAGCTATTCATGTGTTATTCACTTTCACTGTCTATACATTTGAAAATTCACGAAACGGTATCTGAAACAAGCAAAAAATAGTAGTAGTAGCTAAATAGGATAATATGTCAAGAATATTGGTTAGGTAGGGAGAAAAGTTTTAAGATATCTCAACTTTGGCGAGAGTGACATAAGCTAAGATAACGACTTAGTGGCCTTATTTCGTAAACAAATCATATCACAAATAAGGAAAATAAAAAGCATTTTCTGAATACTTCTTATAAAAGGTTAGCGTAGTAGGACCTAAGGTAAAATAATGCTCCGCTATTAATATTCTCATGAAATATTCATAGATTCACTAAATGTTATGTAAATAAGGAGATTTAGGAAATTGAAGGAAATAGTCCGATAGCTGTAAGGTGGGTAATGTTAAACATTTGTGTATCCGAAGTAATCCTCGGATGATTAATGATGATTAATCTGGCTTTAAAGAAGGCAATCTTGTACCAAGGACTGTAGACGATGCAGTCATCAAGAACATTCAAGATACGTTATGTACAAGGTTTAATTTACAGTGATTTGGAGAAGCTAAGAACAAGATATCAATTTGGGCCAGATGCCAAACAATTAAAAGCTGTAATTTGTTAGCGATAGAGATCTGATGAATAGTCTTGAAGACTCTTTAAATCTTGGACATTAATTGCAGATTCGTCCTGATATACAGTCATGGATTTATAAGCTAGTGAATGTCCCTTTGTGATGCTAAGTATCTCGATTAGTAAGAGAAATTGCATTCTTAAATAAAATAGAAGCAATTTATTGAACATTCAGAAAAGTTTTATTTAAAAGTTAGAAAGTTGTCCACGCTGAAAAGTGATACAGCTTTTGTAGTGGTTTTTAAGTCCTCCACATTTCTGAAGTCTGGCAAATTTCCAATAAATCGAGTATGTTCGGTGGTGGAAACTTTTGGAAACAAGAAGAAAATTTGTGGTTCTTCTAGATTTCATTCATAATGATGAAAAGTTATAGAAGATAATGAACAAGTTAATTTTAAACAAAAACAATCATACATATTGCTAGATATTACTAGATTCGATCTCAGTTACCGTATGTAAACTGAATCTAAACATACAACACATTTAAGAGACAATTTACCACAAACAAAAATCTGTAAATTGAATGTGATCTAACACTATAATGAGGGGTTGAATGTTAGAACTTTTCAGACGTCATTTCATTTTGTTTGCCGTTCATTCAGTTGGTAATTACATTCGCAGATCTTTTGTTGCCCTCGCTTTGGCAGACAATTGAATTTCAAATCTATTCTTTTTTATTCTAGGATGATCCCTAGACGAGCTACTATTGGTAGCTTTTACAGTAAATGCTCCAACTGCTGCCTGTATAGTAATGTGTCTGGGCTAAGAATTTTAGGAGTGATATGCATCGATCCAGTAATGGCTTTTCATTTTGAGGTAGACGGATTTTCACACGTATTATAGTTTTATGATATGAGTTGTTGTTCTTCTTTTGTGCTTAATTTTTTTATAAATAAAGTATAAAATAGTGTAACATATACTTGTATGATTTTGCAGAGTAATTTTGGTATTTAACAAAAATAAATGAATGAGAGTTTTTAATATATACGCAGATTATCTAGACTTCTTTAGTAAAGTTTTTCTAATAGTCGAGCAGTTTAAGAAGTTTTATTTAATTTTTGTTTAATATTAAGAATTTCTAATAAACTTTGAGTTAAACTACTTTGTGAGCGTAGTTTCATAAGCGCTTTTTAGACGTTTTGCAGTAAAAACTTTTGAATAAATGTTCGTGCTCATATCGAACAGATTCTTGAAATATTATCAAAATAATTTTAAAGTTTTTTGGTATAGACGTGGTAATAAAAATAACTTTAATATTAATGCAGAATCAGATCTTATTTTTAAAGCTAAATTAATCGTTCCTTAATTAGTGTCATTACCACGAAATTTCATCAGTTAAGATTAAATTTCATCCTCATAAAAGTTAACTATTTCTATCAACACAACGAGAAAAAACGGTCACTATTTTCATCGCCATTTCTTTTTTAATAATTTCGGTAGCGTCTTAAATAAAATTCATTAATTGTGTGCTCAGTAAAGTGGAAAGGGTGATAATAGTGAAATCGCAGCTAATTTTGTTTGGGAGAGCTAAATATTTCGGCGAAACGCGTTGTTATCCACAGAAGATTCTGACTTTGATTAATGCAGATATTCAAATATCAATTTGGGACGACTGCCGACCTCATCAAGTATTCTTTTTCCTAATGTTACTCGGTTTTGGGCATCCTCTAAGTGGTCGCGTCTTAATTTTATTGTTGAGCTACTCATATTTATATTTTGATGGAGTTGACAGCAAACACACCGAAATTTAAAACATAAATTTAAAACAATAATATGAATGATACAACATATTTGCAATAAAAAGGGGCGCACTAAACACGTTGATTCCTAAACTAGGAATTCCTGTCTCATATAATGTAAACAAAAATAATTTATGTAAATGATGTTAGAGTCGGTAAGCTGATATTGTACTAAAGAATACAATTATTACTACATAATAAAAAAAAAATCAAAATAAAAGTAAAAGATTCGTGTTGATTTGACGAGCTTTGGTACTTTTTACCAGACTAAAGATGTCGGTGACTGTATTACAAGTTTCCTATAGAATTTTTGTGTGGTATAGGAGATTTGTTTTTGGTTTCATCATAGGGTTTCACCGTGAATAGTCATCATCATCATCATCCTAGCGGTATTAGTCCCGGTTGCCAACCTTGGCTTTCACCTCGGTGCCCGGGGTCCGCTTTCTTACTAAGACGCCTCCACTTCGCTCGGTCTTTCGCGTCCTTTGCCGTAAGCCCATTGGCACGCATATCGTCCCTTACGACGTCGATCCAACGCCTCTTAGGCCTTCCTCGTTTTCCGGGTCCCGGCGAACGGGTTCACCGTGAATAGTATTGGTACTTTAAATGAATACCTTTAAATGTAGACCTTTAAATGAATCTACGTTGTTACTTTATTTCAAATTCAATTTATGCTCATCAAGTATCAATCACCTTCACTGTGCGTATTTTTTAGACATTTTCAATGTTCCATGAATCCTTTTGAAATTACTATTCTCCTTTGAGCTCAAAGATGAATGGCTTTGGAACGAATGGAATTTATTTTCAATAGAACTAGGCTTTAAAGTAGATAAACAACTATTGATTGAAAGCTCTGAAAAACGTATTTAAATTGGTTTGACTTGCTGCAACGTGACATCGGCCTGAAGGAAGGGACCAGGCAATTTAGCTGGTGGATTCAGTGAATTTTGTAGGCAAACAAAAATTATCGAATTTCGTGTTCAATTTTATGCAAAGAGAAAACTGTTTTCATTCGAAGGACTTTCAATGAATTAATGTACTATTTTCTGGAAGCAGTTCGTCAATAAATTGTCTTTATGAAGAGCGGCAGATAATTAATCAATGCTATGAAGTGGGTTGTAGAATTGTTGGCTACCGTTGAAGTCTGGGAGATGTTTGCGTGGGCACGAACAAGCATCTTCTGCTAATAATTTTACAGACAGTTCTCCGCCCACGCTTCCTGCAGATATCTTCATTAGGAACTTTTACGGAGAAAGATTAGGATAGCCATAACAATTTACTGGATTTAAACATGTTGAAAGGTTGATAAATATAAAAAGAAAGCAATTTATAGGACATGAACTGTCCAGCTGTGTAGTGGACTATTAGTTAAAGTCGCGGTGGCGACAACTCGTTAATCAAATGGGTTTCTCGTTGGTTAATGCTGGATTTAAACCAGAAATAGACGTGGAGTTTAGTCGCTTACCGTGTCTTTGTTTTTGCTGTTATTTTTTTTCAATAACGATGTTATACTTTGGATTATTATACTATTCTTACTTTATTCAAAGTATCGCTGTTGCGTATTTTCTAATAAATTAATACTAAAACATTAGAAATAAAAATACAAACTATTTACACATCCTAACTAAAATAATGTTGCCAAAAAATCCTGGGCATCACTGTCGACTGGAAGAATAGATATAAATGTAAGTACTACGCACTCACTACATGAGGCGTGCCGTACAGTGACTTTACTTTAGTGACCTGCATGCCATACACTTTTAAATTGATGAAATTAGTGCACTTTTGACGTATCAGCGTTGTAAGTTTTAAAAATTTTGATAGACGACAGTGTCAATGAAGCGCTGCAGCGAACTTTTGAATTAACTTTTCAGTATTTTGACAAATAAGTTTTTATCCAACGTGCTTGTTTATGGCTTAGATATAAGTCGATGAATACGTTGTATAGCAATTTTTATTAATTCTTTTAATTTTATTAATACTAAAAGGTCATTGAGTCACGCAGTGTTAAAATTTTATTAGGATATTCTGCTTTAAGTGTATTATTTTTGTTTATCCATTTTACATTTTTGGTATTTCTTCTCTCTACCTTCCTTTATCTCTTTGTTGTAACAACATTGAACTATAAAAAATTGTAGGTCAATAATATCGGGTATTATTATTACTGTTATATTTAGTTCTTCCTTGCCAAGTTACATCAATCTTTTTTTGTGAGTTAATATATTGTCAACTAGATCCTCATTACTGCGGCTAAGTTCAAGGCTAGAGTGGAGCCATTTATCTCGGCTCCCTACTTGTATTAAGCCTAGGGTTGCCTACTATACTGTTAAAAACAGTATTATTTACAATATTTTTACCTAATTTATTAATGTAATTCAACTATGTTATCAATGTTTCAATAATTTATAATTATATTCTAATGTATTTAATTCAATCCATTTATTTTATCTAATTAAATAATGTTGCTATGGGTTTATTAATGCCTGAAATAAACGATAAAAAAATTATACCGCTTTTCGATGAATTATACTTTTTTCTGTTGAACAAAAATAAAATGTACAAAATACTGTTTTTAGCATCAAAATTTTATTTTTCAGTAATGTAATAAATCCATTTGGCGTGTGGCTAGAAATAGAGCAACTATTAATTTAATAAAAAGGACCTCCTCAGTTATTTTAATTTTAGATATTATTGTGGTGAGGCTTAGGAAGTTTTTAAAAAATGATGAAGACTGTTTTTTTATTGGTACAGGTGTGTGCAAGAAACTATGAAAAATATTTATTAAAAAAAAAAAAAATTAATACCGTTCAATATTGTTCTCAGATAAAAAAAAAACTCTTTATTTCTTGTAAAATAAGTTGGCATCCCTATTAGTCTATAAATTACTTATGGCAACTTAGCCAAAACCAAAACAAGTAATTTTATACTGATCGTTTGTAAAGGTTACACAAGTTCATCCTTCCTAACTTCTGAATTTATTACTTTAGGGTATTGCGATATGTGTTGCTTACTTTTTAGGGTTTCATACCTCATTTGGCAAAACGGAATCCTTATACGATCGCTTTGTTGTTCGTCTCTCAAGACCCTTTTTCTCAGAAACGTGTGAAGGTATAGAGCCAAGCCAGAAGGTATTTTTTTTTACACTCTCACAAAGTCACAACGCCGTCTAATCTCAAGCTAAGCAGAGCTTGTGTTATGAGTACTAGACAACTGATAAACATACTTATATATTTCTAAATATATACATATTACCGATAAATTACACCCAGACAGAAAAAATGATCATGCTCATCACACAAACATTTGTCCTGGGTGGGAATCGAACCCACGACCTCATAGGCCATAGCATAGCAGACTAAATAATAGACTGACAGATCAGTCAAATTAATAACGAAACCAAATAACCAGATCTGTGAAAAATCAAACTTCTAAGCCAACGCAATCTAAAACTAAGGTCGTTTGTGGCACATAATTTACTGCTCGCAAGGAAATCAAAACCTATCTGGTATTTCCAATTGACCCAGAATACAAAAAATTGGCAAAAAGCAAGGTCTCATAAGTAAATAGGAAAGTCTGAAAACTGTGTCTTTATATCACAAATTAATAACAGTACTGAAAAAATCTTTGAGAACCGATTCCAGAATTGAACATTGGTAAGTTTATACGGAATCTTTTATTTGCGAGTTCGTCTCGCACTTGACCGATTTTATAGGTGTAGTATCAAATTAATATTCCGTGTGTAAAAGTGAATTATGAGAGTGAATTTATGATTAGAATATTAATATAACTTTCTGTGGTATAAAAACCATCTTCAATATAAAAAAAAAATACCGACCACGAGTCAAACTCTCATGTAAGAGTTCCGTACCCATCATCTGTATGTGTATCTGTAAGTAACTTATTTTTTTAGTTTTTGTTGTTATGTTGGCTACAGAAATACATCACCTCTGAATTTTGTAATTTCAACTGTCTAGCTACCATAGTTTATAAGGCACAGCTTGGTAATCCAGATAGATGGACAGTGGAGTCTTAGAAATAGGGAACATTTTTACCGTCTATGTAGGGAACCCTAAAAACAGACTAAAAGGGGCTAACCGGCACTCATTTCAGAAACCGTGTACTCTTCTAGAAAGATATGGATCTTATTTAGTCACTCCACTATAGAAGAGGCAGATTTAATTAACGTCAAGGCATCGTGATTGCCTACTTTTTGCGTCGGAATAACAAATGATATTCCATTTTGATCGTAATACAATCTAAGATAATTCTATTGGATTTATACGAAGTACATAAATATTACTGTTTTGTCTAGCTTTTTTGGGGTTGAAAATAATAATAATCATGTTCTACAACTTTTGTACAACGCCATCTAATATAAGACTAAGCAAAATGTTAAGATTCAAAAGTCGAACTGATATTATTTTGTTTTATGCATTTTTAGTTTACATTAACTCGAAAGATGGTGTTGTAAATCTTAGCCATCCGTTGAATCGCGGTGTTAAGATTTTTTTTTTAGTAAAATCACTCGTTTTGAGCATGGCGTTTAATTCATATCGTAACAGCCTGGCAGGCTCCTATTACTTTGTAGGGAATTTGTAATGCAAAGCTTTTACTAAGAGTTAGTACTAGAAAACCAATAATTTAGATATTTGATTATTTATTGTATATTTGTTTTCTTTTTGGTTATGTATATTACTAAAGGCCATTATAGATAAATTACAACCAGACCTAGAACAAATGATCATACTCATCACACACACATTTGTGTTGGATAGCTATCAAACCCACGACCTGTGACATAGAAATCAGAAACAAGACCAACGTGCCAGTCAAATAATCAAATAATTTCACTCACTCTGGAGGAGCGAAAGAGAGTATCATACTTTACAGACTAATCTTTGAAGCATGAAAAGAGTTAACACCAAATCGATAATTTAAAATTAAAACTCGGAACTACTACTTAAAGTCCTCTCAACCTTAATTTAATTCTTTGACATAATAATTGTCATATTTTAATTTCTGTTAATTATATTTATTTGATATTTATCATAGTATTTATTAGTTTATATTATTAGCATATATACGTATTTTATTATTATTAGTCACTTAATTTATATTATAATGTATTTAAAATATCTGTTATTTATTTATTCTGCACACCTACCACAGTGTTGTCTGTTTTAACTCAAAGGTTGACTGGTAGAGAATGCCTTGTAGCATTAAGTCCGCCTATGTACCACTACTGTACATGAAGTTTAAATAAATAATTTGATTCTAAATAAATGAATTCAGCAGCTTTATATGAAAAAAATGCTAATATCTGCATATAGACATGCCCAAAGGTCTGTTCGTAAAAGTTTACACGCTCCTTTCTTTATAAAACTTCGTAAAAATAGGAGTACCTACCTATGTTTCTATTTATGTGTGCATAAATTTCACCGTTGCGTTTTTTACTTTCACTGACGTCGGAGGAGATGGCATACTTTTTGTCGTACCTATCATCGAGGTTTAATCACCAACTAGAGCCCCCTTAATTTCGATGCATCGATAAATTAATTTACTTATAGAATCAGAGAGTGAGGGAGTCAGGGGAGAGGACGGGGTTTACCTTTGTTTTGCATTTATAGGTTCAAATATATTTAGAGGAACTAAAATCTGAGTACTGGGTTGGACATGTCTGCCGCATGCCGGTCGAGCGGTGGGCCAGTAAAGCACAAAGTTGGTGCTCTGAAATCGCACGAAGGGTTCGCGGCAGACCAAGAAGGAGATGGCGGGTCGACTTGTGTGCCTTCCTTGGAAATTGGCAAGAAGTGGCTCAAAATCGAGAACACTGAAAATAATGGAAGCAGGCCTTGCCCAGCAGTGGGACAATATGTGCTAATAAAAAAAAAGAACTAAGTATTCGTGTCTAGTCCTAGTCATGATAAATTCTTAATAATATTATCAGAAGTTCTTTACAAGAATATTCAAGATACTTAAAGTTTTCTAAGATTCCAATGAAATAAATAAAACGACATTCTAATTAGAAGAAGTCGGGTTTAAAACGGTAATACCCTGCTAGACGAGGCTTTTTCTTAGATATTATGTACTTTTTAATCGCTTTAAAAGATTTCAATTTAGAAAGGGACTATGACAGTGTTGTCTGAAGCTAAAGTTATTATTGGATTCCAACAAACTAAATGTGAAAGTTTAATACGATTTTAATCCTAATAATAGCTCTTCGAAGTGTTGTTATTATTGAGAATATGTTACAGAAATATCTATTGTTCTTGTTAGAAACCGTTCTGGACCGTTTTATAGGATAGTTCAAAGGTTTGCTGTAAACATGCTTTATAAAGATGTTGTTATCGAACGAAGTTTCAACAATACTAATATTTGACAAAACAACTAAAATTGAAAACACAGAGTATCAAGCTGTTATAATTTTCAAGTTGTCTATCAATATTTACAAATTAAAAAAAAGAACACTAACATTTAACTTCACATACAATAAATGAAATAAAAACCGGGCAAGAGCGTGTTGGGCCACGCTCACTGTAGGGTTAACTTTGTGTCCGTCACAAATTTCTCACAATGTAACAGAAAACTGCGACTTCAGCGTGAATTAGCCCCTGTATAAATTAGTAACCCAACTTCCCAAAAGATGGTGATGTAGCCGGTTGTAATTTTGGATTGCGTGAACTGATTTTAATCTTCTTTTTTTTTTTAAAGGATAAATATAATATGTAAAAAAGTAAAAAACAATGTTTGTAAGTATACGGTTATATTACAATTTTAGTTCAGAAATTATTTTAATTAAAAAAACTGATCATCCTATCTCAAGTTCAAAATAATTTACCTAGAAAGGCTCGTGAAATTCTACTTTTAAGATCAAAAGTTAGAGGTGCATTGTTTTTTACTTTTGGAGCGATTAGTTCCGAAAATATTAACATTAAAAAAAATATCTATAACCCCTTATCATATTTAAGTACCTATTCAACAATGAGCCGAGATTATTTACGGACGGACAGACAGACCATACTTGGCGAAATTATTAATAAGGGTTAGAAATCACCAAAAGTAATTCGCTTATAATGTTAAGCAAAAACATGTATGCTCTGTATCTAATCTTTATACCATCTTCTATCCGTGTTTTTATGCAAATAAATGTTATTTTATTCTATTCTAAGTATAAACGGTTAAGTTTAAGCGCAGTCTCCCACTTCAGTTGAGACCCGAAAATCGGCAACTGCGCTTTCAAGGTTGACTGCCATAATGGTTCAACTTGTGTGCTCAGGATTACATCCAGTTGCATCTACGTTGACTTGAGGCCGACTCCAAATTAGTTGGGTTATAGGCTCGGCAGATAGATTGGATTGGATGAATTTCCCGAAGTTGATGGCGATTGGCTCGCCCCGTTTTATGTGGGATATAACCATAACTAAATATTGGTGTACTATGAGGTACAGTTCTATCAAGACTTATCAGGAAAGCAGGCACGAACTCACATGAATTCTGAAGGATAACCTTCAACTATAAAGTTTTAATAAAACAGACTTTGGCGTACAAGTTTTACTCCTTAGATGTAGGCATAGATATTTCAGATATCTCTATAGGTAGGTATACCGATGAAAGTATTTCCGAAACATTTTGTGCGTATATGAATTGTACAAATGTTGACCAATTGCAACATTTAATAGTAGATTATAAGACTAGGGCATTAAATTGTCCTAGGGCGTTTTCGAATTGACTGAAACGTGCTGCGCGACAGCAGCGCGGCTTCACTTTTTTTTTTATATGAAAAAACAAAATACGCGCGATAGCCGCGCTGCTGTTATACGAATAATTTAAAAGCGCTTTTCCCGACTCGCCTATTGTCTACGTCGAGCAAGGTTTAAAAGCTTGCTTATTTAATGCAATCCAAAGTGATGTTTGATGCAAAAGTTATGCGAAAAAAGAGAGATACTATATATATTACCTATAATATTTGATATTTTTTTACACCTAAAAACTCTGTTGGCATTCGGTAATTCTACGATATATTCGAATGTTTCACAAAACTTGTTCCAGGAAATACGTGTTTTTGTTAAACGCTTAAGGATTTTTGAAAAAAAAAATGGCATCATTTAGAATCTCGATTAAATGCGCTAGTTTACTTTTACATTTTTAATATAGGAGTACATTATGCAGAGTCAAAGTTCACGTAAAATAGCAGATTTTCAGAGGTCTTTACTGGATTACTCTTACACAAATTTATGTTTTGATTTCTATAGAAGCATTCACAAGATATCTGTGTATCCAAAATATCTGAAGAAAGATGTGTAATGACATCATAATCACGTAATAAAATTATATTATAGAAGGGCATTATCGAGTAGGTGGTGTAAAAACTTCCTAAGGTTAATTATCAATGTAATCTATATATATATAAGAAGAAACCGACTGACTGACATATGAACGCACAGCCAAACTACTGGGACTAGGAGCATGACATTTTACACAAGGCTTCCTTTCATGGCGCAGGCGAACACTAACAAAGGATTTTTCAAAATTCAGCTTCTAAAGGGATGTAATGGGGGTCTAAAGTTAGTATGAAGAACCCTACATTCACGCGGGCGAAGCCGCTGGCGAAAGACTAGTTATCAATGTAATAATTATCAGGAAACTAGCCTTCGTTACTCAGGAACTAGTTTCATATCAGTTAATATAGTTCTCTACATAAGCGATTTATGGTCGACCTCACCGCATCGATATTACTTTTTATGGTCTTGTTTAACTTTGACAGCTGCAACAACAACAAAAACAACAACAACTTTCAAGTGGTCATATTTATTCCTTTAATATTACCTATATGTATTATAATAGTTGCTTCGTTTTAGCATACCAATAACGGTCATTGCCCTATTTTTTTATTATCTCTTTGTGGGAGCCTAGAAGTCCGAAAAATAAATTTTGTATCAAAAAAATTTTGTGAGTCTAAAATGTTGAAGAATGCGATAATTAAATATTGATCACCATCATCAGCCTTTTTAATGTTCCCACCTAATCTAATGTTATGGACACAGGCCTCCTCTCTATGAGAGGGAAATATATATTACGACTAAATAATAAAAAATAAAATTATGTCCTTATTTTAATTTCTTTTGTAATGAATAAGCTGAAAAACTACGGAAACAATTTAAAAAATTCTTTTTTCAGTAAAATGCTACTTTATCACAGAGTCACATGAGTTCTATATTTTCTACTTCCATGCGAACGAAGGTGCTGGCAGAAGCTAGTAAATAAAAAGATATTCCTTCTTTGGTTCCATTATTTGGAGTCTCCTCATTTTTAACCGACTTTTTCTGAATCATAGTATCCTATCATAAGTTGTTTGTTATATTAATTGGGTTTAGTGATCTATTTTTGAATTGATCCACTAAATCAAAGGCACGGCGAGCAATGGGTAACTCGCTGTCCGACCGTCCGGTAACCAACTGGACCGAGCCCAAGTTATCAATGGCGCGTACTCAAATAATTTATTTCAAATATACCATTTTTACAGAAACTTTTGAATAGTAAAAGGAAAAAGTGAATTTACACGTTCCAAAGCGTAGATCTCTATGGAAAAGAACGTACAAGAAACTTCCTGGATATGGATAAGTACTGTTCCCGCGCGCCTCAAGGAGTTGCCAGCAAACTGTACGGGCCTAGCAGGGTCGAAGCCGAAGCCATGGATTTCTGAAAAAGTGATCCGGCCTCGGTATATAGGACTAAGAAGGTATGGGGTGGGTTTTTATTCAATGAAAGTTTGACACTGTCTCGCACTCCGCCCAAGAGCGGAGTTGTCATTGGACAATTTTTGCCTACCACAAAAAAACCATGTCAATGGCACGGCCTATTTCTACCTCTGTTTCTCATTTAATGAAAATAATAGCTTCAATAAATATAGGTCAATGACCACAGTTGTCCTGCTAAACCGCATCGACTATAGTAACAGTTCTGAGCTGAAATTGGAATAGATATTGATATTAAAATACTTCGTCACATGTCGTTTGAAACTAGGATAAATAGCGTTTTGCGGACAATATGTGGGCAGAATGCCATTTAATTACGTACAGTGAACTAGATATGGAGATACTTACAATATTATGTGGAATGAGTCAGTATCAATCGACTCATTAATACTGACATCGTTTTTAATATGTATATTACTTTATTCGGTTCCATGACCTAGATATTAATTGATTGACGTTATCGGGATGGTATTATTTTATGATTTTATTGTATTCATAAAAATATAGTTACTTTCACGAAGTTTGTATACTTACCTACAATTTTACGAACTACTAGCTTTTGATTATTCTTCTCTAGTCTACCCTACTCTACCCTACTCTATCCCACTCTATCCCACTCTACCCTACTCTATAACACTCTACCCTACTCTTCTTTACTATACCCGTATTTTATTTTCATAAAAACCTTCTACTGACAATAACAAACACAACAAAAAAGAATTAGCGAATTCAGTTCAGCCGTTTTCGAGTTTTGCATTGCAACAAACTCATTTTGCAATTCATTTTTATATAATAGATGAAACCAACTGTAGATATTTAATCCACTATAGTGTTTTCGTCCTATGATGAGTTCCCTGACAGTTCTTGTCTGACAATTACAGTGATGTGACCTAACGAAATTTAATCGATTTTTTTATAATATCGATTCAGTGGGCAAAGAAAGTGGAATCGGATTGCTAATTTTCGATTTTTTTTCCTATTAATATTCTAATGTTATAAATGTGAAAGTTTGTGGATAGATGTGTACGTGGATGTTTGTAACTCTCCCACGCAAAAACTACTGTACGGATTTTGATAAAACTGTACAGTAATATACGTAGCTTATACGTCACAATAAGACATAGGCTAAATAACACCATGGGAGCAGAGCAAAAACCTGATATACCGCCGGCGAAACCGCGGGGGACCGCTAGTGATAAATAAAACGCAGTATGTTTAAAATATTAATAATCTTGACTAGAGCTTATATCCATATCGGAAGGATACAAGGTAGATGCACTCGTACTGACGCGACGCGGTCGCGATTGCAAGATGTCCATTCCGATTCATAAATTTTTTGTCGATTAGTATTGATTAGGTAGTGTCAATCTCTATAGTCAGAAGTTGCGTTCAACTCATTACGCATTTTCTAAATTTATTCTTTTTTATTTAATGTACTTAATTTAATCTACTTAAATTATAATCACGATAATTTACTTAGTAATTTAAAAAAAAGCAGTATTTTTTTATCATTCAATTTGTAATTATTTTGCCTGTTTAGTTTTTTTTAGTTTAAAGTAGTATGCGTGCCACGGAAAAAAATGTACTGTCAGGGAACTCATCATAGGGCGAAAAACTATAGTAGAAATCAAATAAATCTGTGTTATTCGAAATATTCGATTTGTACTTTAGTCTAGGGTTTTATCTGTTTCCTGCTTGCATTCATGTCATTCCTATCCAATACAAGCAATATTACAAATTTCAAACCCATGTTAAGAGTTCTCATGTTCTATATTGTTTCAGGGAAATATCCCCTTCATTTTCAGTAGTTCAGTAGTTTGTAGAGGTTATTGTTTCATTTGTAAAGCGAGTGTTTCCCAGAAAATAACTGAATTTTGAGAAGAGAAATAAATTCATTCAAACAATTGCAATTATAAGATTCTATTGTTTAGAGTAGAATAAATACTGAAACACTAATCATTACATAGTATAAAACAAAGTTGCTCACCGCTGTCCCCATATATGCTTAGTTCTTTAAAACTACGCAACGAATTTTGATGCGGTTTTTTTAATAGATAGAGTGATTTAAGAGAAAGGTTTATGTGTATAATACATGCATAATATATTCAATATCAGTACCCGTGCGAAGCTGGGGCGGGTCGCTAGTTGAAGTATAATACGGAGCAAATAAATTAAATTATTTGCTACTAGCTTTTTCCAGCGGCTTCGCCCGCGTACATAAAATATAACCTATGTCTCTCAGGATTAAAGCAGCTTTCTATTGTTGCTAAAATTTTTTCAATCGGACCAGTAGTTCCAGAGATTATCGCCTACAAACAAAAAAACAAAAAAACAAACTTTACCTCTTTATTATATTAGTGTAGATGTAGATGGTTCTGCGCCGTTTCGGTTGAGACCAGAAAATTCGGTTACTGTGCGTGTTGGTTCAACTTGGGTGACGACTGTTAAAACCGATTTTTGGTCTCAATCGAAGTGGGGAGCTGCGTAACTATAGCAAATGGTTCAACTTGATTGCCGCGTTCATCAGTAAATTGTTTTTGTAGTCTTAGACTTAGGTTAATTTCTATGTGCATAGTCTGAAATAAATATTTTCAATTCAATTCAATTAGTAGCAACTTGGCACAGTGAACATTATACACACAAACGTGCCTCGTTTATTACAGGTACTAATTTGTACAGATTTGTTTTAATAGCATTATTTAAGCACCCGTAAAAAGAAAGAAAGAAAAATATAAAGAAAGAAAGATAAGCCTCTCATAACATGCTTTACAATACCTTCACTATTCTCACTCCTCTACTTCTCTTACGCTCACAAACACTCTCTTATCTTGCCCTTCTTTAACTTTACATACCCATTTTCACCTCTACGTTAATGTCTAATACGATACGTTACACGTTGTAAAAACGAAGAATAAAATTTTCCCGTTGCTTAGTTATAAAAAGAGAAGTAAGATCACGTGGCCAATAAAGAAATGTGCCTTTACTTATAATAATTATTATAATTTAGGTGTCTGCAGGGCTAGAGTGAATAGACTCTTAATAAACTAGTGCGCCGCACCATCAACGATTGCATCACTGCTTACCATCAGGATCACAGTCTAGCACTAGTTTATAGCAATTTATTAAAAAATAAAGTTTATTACTGGCAAACCCACTGCCACTGCTAGCTTTTTTAAATTATCTCCAATTCCTGCAGAATCAACTCTTTTGCTGGTTATTATGAATATAGGAGCTAGTATTCACATTGCATTGCTATTGTGGGGAAAGTGGGTCACAAATTACATGCCTGCACACTCGGCTTCAACGCGTATGGACTTCGGCGCGGTAGACCACTGAAATTTCTAATATTGCTTCTATTGTTATACAATGACATTCCGTTTTGATGCTGCGGAAGCCCTGAAATTGTGCTTCTCTGTACTGACGGCGACGTAATTGGGAAGCATTGTTATTTTACTGACACTGAAAATTGGTTTTTCATTTTGTTAGTCATTTTGGTACCGCTCAGCTGAACCGGTGTATATCTCACGCCTGCATAACACCACAAAGGCTGAGGATATCCTCGAATATGTACGCCTAAAATAGAGGTACATTCTAAGGGTGCAGTTGCCGGAGTCCAAACTGAAAACGTTGCAAAAGATGATTTGTTTCAGACGCTTGTGTACCAAACAGTTTTATGAACCTTGTTATGAAAGAAGACAATCAAGAAATCAAATCGGACAAAAATAAAGGTGGCAATCATCCGAAGACAAATCCCGTCTTTGGACGGAGCGAGAAATAGTGATAAATTACCCACCATGTTCTTTTTTGGCTTTCATACAGGGGTCGGACCTTCCTTTCAGAAACTAGTCTAAGGCACGAGGTAGGCTTCGGCCCTTCAGCAGAGCCTGACGAAAGAACGACTGAAAGAAGACTTTTGACCGCAGATCGTCGTGTTCCGTCACTTCCGCTAATAAGTGCCACAGGACAGCATCGAGACGATATAGTGTAAAGTGAAATATAACTACCATAGTTTTAAATCATTTTAGTTTATTTTAACAAAATAATTTCATATGTTTAAGGTTTAAGAACAACTTTATTTCTCATAAAGAAATGCATACATAATTCACTTACTGAGAAACAATATCTAAAACTAAGATTATAAGATGTTTATGTGTGTTACTCTATAAGTATACTTGTGTTAAGATAACTGTTACCTGAAAAAAAAAAGGATTCCTTATTATCTAAAAGGTGGTTTTTCATATCACATAATTTTGGGCATGAATGAGACCATATCAAAGAAACAACTGGCGTATGAATCATTTTTTAATTATCATTTTTTTTTTGTTTTCTTTTTCCATACAAAAATAATTCAATAACTTCACGATTGTAAAACAGGGCGTCACGTGAAATATGACAGCGTAAATACGTAAATACAGTATCCGGCAATAAATATTGCACATCGACCTTTGGAAAGAGACAATCGGCTAATTTCGGCTTCGTAGAGCGTTATCTCTGTCGCACACTAACAGTCAGTCAGTTGTCAGTCGTTGTTCACCAATCACCTTGAACAAGGACTGACAAACGTCACATAGGTAGTGTGCGACAGATATAACGCTCTACGAAGCCGAAATTAGCCGATTGTCTCTTTCCAAAGGTCGATGTGCAATATTTATTGCCGGGTACTGTACATATGTTATTTGTTTATTGTGTCATTTGTTTATTTGCAAACTACTTTAGATTTCATTGATGACTGATAACGTTGCAAAAGTAAATATTTGTAAAAGTAAGATTAATTATGATTGATATATAGATCTTCGAAACCATGCATTTTAGACCTAGGACTCTTAGTATTATTTTTCCATATCATTACATAGTATAAAACAAAGTTGCTTAGTTCCTATGTATGCTTAGATCTTTAAAAGTACGCAACGGATTTAGATGCGGTTTATTTTAATAGATAGAGTGATTCTAGAGGAAGGTTTATGTGTATAATACATGCATAATAAATTCAATATTAGTGCCCTTGCGAAGCTGGGGCGGGTCGATAGTAGAATATAAACTTTTGTTTATGGGATATCCAAAAGAACACACTACAATTATAATAAAATTGATACTTTTAAACTGTAGTACATAAATAAATACGTTTCTGTCACGGAATTTAATAAAGTTTTCGTTTGTTGAAAAATGACATTACGTTTTGGAATATTTTTCTGAAATGTTTCAAAGTTTTCAGATTATTATTTTTTCAGCTGAGGCTGAAATATAATTAAGTATAATTAATTTGATAGTACAACCTTTTTGAAAGTTATGGTTAGTACCCACAATAAATTATTAAAAGTGCTTATTGTATAACTTTTGTTATCAAACTTTCTAAGTATTTAGACAGCAGTAACAAACGGGGTACTTTGACTTGTAATTAAGGCTCGTTGGTTAATTCGAATTTATCGTTTTGTTAAAAAGTTCATTGACCTGTTAAAAGAAAAAGTTTAACAAGCTTGGATATCAACTGCAGGAACATTTGAGAGAGTTACAGTGGCCCGCGAAAGATAAATGAAGGAAATTAGGTGGGTTTTTAGTTAAAGAAAAAAAAAGAAAGAAAACATGTTTATTTGGCACTCCATGAAGAACAATATAAAACTAAAAGTACACTACCACCAGTACCACCACTACCACTACCACCACCACTACTACCAGTTTTACTATAAGTAAAACTGGTAGTGATTTGATGGGTAGGCAAAAGATTAGTCTGCTTATGGCGTACTTCTAGACACAGTACACCTGTAGCTAGTGGGTCTGCTACACGCAAAAAGTTTTGAATGCCCTACGGGTTCTCTACAATAATGGTATTATGATGCTTTTGGGGCTGTCGTATTACTGTAGCGCATCGGGGATATTTGTGGCGGTCAACACCGCAAGAGAGTGACCCTGATGCGTTGTGTGCGAGTGGAGCTCTAATGCACCTTCCATGTTTTCTCTTCACTACCATTTTTAATTGGTAGAGAATCCCCAAGGCATTACGTCCGCCTTTGTACCTATCTTTGTGTTGCATGAAGTTTTAATAAATAAATAATTACCTTAAAAAAATCAGGTGCACAGGTGGTTTCATATTTTTTTGTCCTCGCTAAAAATAAAATAAATGGTTCACTGTTACAAAAGGAATAAGGTTTCTTTTTGGGTATTATTAACATGTAATATTTACATTTTCATATGGAATTATGTTCTGATTTAGATTATTAATAAATTAAAGTCTAACACCCTCTCGCTCCAGTGATGACATATGGCTCCGAAACGTGGTCACTTACAATGGGCCTTATTAGACGACTCAAAGTCACCCAAAGGGCAACGGAAAGAGCTATGATCGGAGTTTCCTTGCGTGATCGAATCAGAAATGAAGAGATCCGCAAGAGAACCTAGGTTGCTGACATAGCGAAAAAAAGAATCTCCAAACTTAAGTGGCAATGGTCAGGGCACATCGCACGCAGAACAGATGGCCGCTGGGGCCGAAAGGTTCTGGAGTGGCGACCGCGTACCGGAAGACGTAGTGTTGGTAGGCCCACAAGGTGGACCGACGACCTGGTCAAGGTTGCTGGAATTCGATGATGGTCGTTGTGGCGACGTTTGGGGGAAGCCTATGTCCAGCAGTGGACGTCTTTCGGCTGAATTGATGGCCCTCTCGCTCCACCATAGACCAGGAAGAGTCATTTCATAACTTTCATAATCATGCTTTTTATGAGTTAATAAACCGTTGATACCTAATAAAAAGCATGCATCATTTTCGGCTCATCTAATAAGATTCAAGATAGTTCAATTGATTAATATTCTTTCTGGATATACTCCAATATCTAGCAAAAACACAAACGAGAACAAATAATACAATGTTACATAAATCTGCTAATGGATTTAACGACGACATAAAATAATACTCGATAGTTAGTGAAGTCAATTTACTTCGCAGAAGAACAATAAGTAATTATGTAGAAGAAGGACAAATCAGAGTAACAGTAGGAAAATACACTTACCGATAGAAGTTTTAATTACAGTGCTTTGTTATACATATAGATGGGTTCCGCGAAGTATTGTGGATCTACTTAAAGCTTATGGGTCTATGAGAGTAAACAACTGCCAAAGCTGCCTCGCCATATCCTGCATCTTGTAGATATAAAGGTACTATAGTTACAAATGTTATCAACTAATCATAATTGGGACTATTTAAAGATGAACTAGTTCCGCCTAGGCTAAACTCGCCATATTAGTCTTCTAAGGAATCTTATAGATTTCAGTGCACCCCATCTCCACTGATATGAATTTGTGGATGGTTCTGATCTTCAATGTTTATACGTCTCTCTGCAGACCATGTCCCATCTCCCATCCTCACCTACCATTAAAAAAAAAATCTCCCATCCTGCATCACGTGCCCTGTTACCTGTTTACGTAGGGACCTAATGACAGCATCAGTGGACAGCATTGCCGTGGTTGAATACTGGGTCAGGCAAGGTATTTATAAAACTACTTTTGGCTAAGAAAAAGAAGGGCTCCCCGACACGGACAAGTTAGGTTAAAAGACTAAGGCAGAAGCGAAGACTAGCAGAAGTTCCGCATTTACCTATGTGGTTATTTTTTTGTGTTTTATTTCATTATGATTTCTATCATAATCAAAAGTCTAAAGAAAGTAGGCCAAACGATCAAAATGATCTGGCTAGTTTAACTGGCTATATTATGAAATGTGATGTCTATGGTCTGACCACAACATAGGTATACATACAAAATTTTCGTCTTTACATTATTATTGTGATTATTGTTGTTTATCAACGCTTTTACCTTCAGAGATATTAAATACTGGTAAGCACTAATATATCTCTCTGAGAGGTGATCTTTTATTGTGGTCTGCAAATAAAAAAGTTGTAGTACTCGAAAAACCTTTTATCATTTTACAAATAGGTACCTTTTTCGCAATAACCTAAACAAGTGGTAATAAAAACACATTTTTAGAACCAAGCTTAACAAGGTCTATGAGGGTATGATGCCTATATTTTATTACAGTTATGGCTGAAAGTTTTAAAGAAGGCACTTAGGTAATGTGGACATTTCTAACTTTTAATTTAAGGAGTTGTCAGCAAACTAAAGGGACCAACAGGTACGAAGCATCTTGGGGCCATGGGTTTAATGCTCTGGAACCAAGGCAAAGAAGGAAAAGGGTAGGTTGTTTAGTCAATAAAAGCCTCACACCATTTCCCGCTCCACCCAAGGGCAGGTTTTTTTTCTACGTAGACAGGAGAGTGTTGTGGCTAGCACTCTTGTGTTAGGCGTTGTTAGGCGAATAGATTGTTGTTTATTTTGTTTGGGTAGGTTTTGAAAGGAAAGGTAGGTAAACATAACACGCGAAAAATTATGGAATTTGGAATATCGGAATCAGGAATGTAAGGTCAGGTTTTGACATTGGATGATTTTTACCCACCATGAAAAAAAGAGTTTTAATTACAAAAAAGGTAATAAACCGAAGTAATAAACTAACTTTTTTAGGTTTTTTTTTAATGTTGGGTGTTTAACACTGGGAGATACTCTTGTATTGCAAAGGGCGTACATAAAATATATGTGTGGTTTTTCGCCCCAATGCGTCGGTCACTGGATGATTTTCCACCATCACTCAACCTCTAATATTTTGAATACGAAATAGCTACAATCAAGTTTTTACATTAGTCTTTTTCAAAAGTTATTTGTGGTGAACATTTTCAGCGACCCTCAATTAAACTTGCCAAAAACATTTCGTACAACAATACTCAACGAACTGTTCAAAAAGTTACCGCTAAACTACTCCATAACAATTTTGTATTGTAGCTAAATAACTTGGGGAAATTTGACAGATGGCGCCACCGGGAGTTGCCGCAAACTAACTTATTTTATTAATTTCTTAATTACATATTTATGACACCTTTATATTTTAGATGGCAGTTAAACTTATTATTGTTTTACCTTTAAACGTGACGAAATGAATTCCTAAGCTGTCTTTTTCTCGTAGCTTATTTAGTTAATCAACTTATTTCATTGATTTATATTTTATTAGCGACCCACCCCGGCTTCGAACGGGAATGCTGACATTGTTCTTTATTTGTGTCTCTAATTACCAAAGTCGAAAGATTGAATATATTTTGCATATAATATACATAACTTCATCTTTAATCACTCTATCTATATAAATAAATCTTGTCAAAATTCGTTGCTGATTTTAAAGATCGCGTGGCATAGCGGTGGCTGATTCAACTTATTTAACGGGTCCTGTATGTCTGGTTTTAGTAAATACTATTTCTTTGACTTCTGGCTATTTTATAGAAAAACTATTTCATGAAAAAACAGGAAAACAGAGAGAAACTTGTTCTGGCAAAAAACGCAAACAGTCGTTTACAATGTTCTTTCTAAAAACAGTATATAAATATTATATGGATACTAGCGACCCGCCCCACCTTCGCACGGGTGCAATAATGGTATATAATCATGCATGTATTATACATATACACTATCCTCATGAGTCAATCTATCTATTAAAAAACACCCATCAAAATCCGTTGCGTAGTTTTAAAGATTTAGGCATACATAGGGACAGCGGGAAGCGACTTTGTTCTATACTATGTAATGAAGTACAATAATTATATTAAGTTTTTAAATTTTCACTCAAATACACAAATAAATCAGTTTGATAAGCAAAACTGTGGCACGCTAGACTGCCTCATCCCACCAGTCGTAGTCCTACAGAAGGACAAACCGCAGAAGGCTTATGGGGAACATGAACCCACGCACACAGATTCAAATAATAAATGTTGTGGGAGTTGGAAACTTTCCAATATTAATATCTTAATACCCAAATGAACAGAACCATTTAAAAGTGATTATGGTGAGTGGGTAGGTTGTCACTTTATAAATACCCATAATATTTAATCAAGCCTACAAACTTACGTCATTGGAAACTATGTTGTTTGTTTATCTATTTTTGACTAGCTTGTTGTTCTACTGGTTATTGGCCCTGGCTGCTATGCCAGAGGTCGTGGGTCGATTCCTACCCAGGGTAAATGTTTGTGTGATGAGCACGATCATTTGTTCTGTGTCTGGGAGTAATTTATCTATAATATGTATGTATATAGAAATATATAAGTGTGTTTATCAGTTGTCTAGTAAGTAAGTATAACACAAGCTCTGCTTAGCTTGGGACTAAACGGCGTTGTGTGACAGTTGTCGAATTATAAAACTGCGTACGTGTTTACACAGCAACGACGTAGTGTTGAAAACTGTATTTCAACGTAACTGAAGACAGTAACTCTAGAAAATGTCGCGAGGCGTTGCTACCAAAAGTCTAGGCGGGGCCACCCAACGCAGGTGGCCCACAAACTTGGTTATCAAAACCTCTTAATGATCTAAGGAAAAATTTCTGCATCTTCGAAATTTAAATAAAAGAGGTCGTAACACTAACTGTAATTGTGACAAATGTTTAAGTCAGTAAAATTCGGCGTAACTACCAAAGAGTTCATTGGGGCAGTACCCAGAGGACCCAAAGCGCAGGGAGAACTCAAACTTGATTACCAGACCTCTTATTGAACTAAGAAAAAAATTTGCTCCATCGAAATTTAAATAAAACAGGCCGTAACACTCTACAACTAAGGCAACTTGTTTAAGTCGGCGTAACTACCAAAGGGTTAATCGGAGCAGTGCCCCGAGTGCCCCAAGCATGAGAAACCCCTAAACCTGATTACTAAACCTCTTATTGAATTAAGGAAAAATTTTCGCACCTTCGAAATTTAAATAAAAGTGGTCACAACACTACTATAATTATGACAAGTACTACTTGCAAAAGTCAGTAAGTCTGACTTTTACTCCCTCTCACTTTACTCAAAGTTATTTGATGCTTTCCCATACACAAAAAAGGCCCCACTTCCTTTTACCTAGGGTCTTTTTTTACTTAACTACGCCACTGGTCCCGTGCACGGAAACTAAAAGTTCCGTGTGGAACTGAGGAATCTGTTCCGTTGTCAGTTTTAACAGTTACCAGTAACTCCGTGCTCCAGTGATAACATTTTATTTCCTCCATAACTTTTTTTGTGGCACAACAGTATTAGAACTGTTGCGAAAGCGCACCGAACTTTATACCGATACCTAGGTATCGGTATATACCTAGTACTAAGTAAATACCGTTTGCATTCGCGAATTTAGCGAAACTTCAACCACAAAAGTTTTATTTTACCAACGGATCGAAAATGTTACTTCGTTATTGTTCTATTTTGCTCAGCACTGGTTGGGATTTCTATAACTTGTAGTGTTTACAAAAAAAAAAACAAAACATTTATTCGTGTGCGCGCCTGTAAATTTAATTCCAGAACAGCACCTAATGTCAACATACCGCGTCATCATTCGTTAAAGTTAATGGTGCTAATGTTTAAACTCGCTGTTTGCACGTAAAAAAGTATATTTTATTGTCTGTTGTAAAAAAATCATTCATATCCTCGGATAACCCTTCTACCGCGTTCATTCATTCAGTCTATAAAATAGAAATGTGTAGGAACTCTGCGAAGTTTTACGGACCCTTTAAAATATTTTGTATCTAAGTAAACCAGTAAAAAGTAAAGTGGCCAGGTGACCTTTACGTAGGAATAATAATAATAACTTAAGTTAAATTACGTTCTGAAATTTCTTATATTCTTTTCTTATATTCTTTTCCAAATATATTTTAAAAGGTCACCAGTTGGATACCACCAATAAAAACTAAGTATAACTCAAAACACCTCTCTACTGGATACGATTTGCCATGGCCAACCTGGAAAACTCTAAACAAACTTTGCACCCAGGTTGGGTGCAGCAAAGACAATCTACTACACAGATGAGGGTTCTCGGACGGTTCTGGTCTTCAGTGTTTATGCAGCGTCTCTCCTCAGACCATGTCCCATCTTCCAATCTGCACTACGTGCCCTATTACCTATTCACGTAGGAATGTAATGGCATCAGTGGATAGCATTACCGTGGGTCAGGCAAGGAATTTAACTGGTTTTGCCGTCGACACGCTAAGAAGGGACTCGGGTCACAGCAGGTCATAGTGGGCAATAGGCGCTAACACACCGTTGGATGCAGAAGCAAAATAACCCATACGGTTATAAAATTATGTACATACATTTTAACTTTTACAAACCCTTTAAAATATTCTGTACCTAAGTAAACCGGTAAAAAGTAAAGCGGCAAGGTGACCTTAAATACAGAAAAAATAATAACTTAAATGGAATTATGACAGAAGTACAGAAACAATATTCTGAAATGGATATATTTGTCTCCTCCAATCGTTTTTAAACCAGTTCAAATTTTTCCCAATTATTATTTTAAAAGTTAGACGTCACCCATACTAAGTACAACTCAGGTCACGGCTGGTCAAAGTGGACAATAAGCGCCAGCGCACAGCACTAGGATAGCCCGATGACTATGTATTTTGGTCGTCCACTAGGTAATATAACAAGTATAAAACTTAGTGATTTTTCATGATAGGTACAGTTATGAAATTTTGTACATACATTCTAACTTCTACGAACCCTTTAAAATATTCTTTCTGTACCTAAATAAACCAGTAAAAAGTAAAGCAGCCAGGTGACCTATATACAGAAAAATTATAACTTAAGTTAAATTACGTCCCTTACAGAAACAATACCCTGAAATGAAAATGTTTGTCTGTGCGTGCTAAGTAGGTATGAATATATTGTTCGTAGCAAAAGGTTCCGGAAATTATACATCAAAAGTGACGTGATAGGAAAATGGATGACATGTATCGGAAATGTAGCAGTTGGTGACGAACGACCCTCTCGCACTTGCGGTTTTGTATTATTCCGGAGAAAACTTAGAGTAGTGAACAAATGGAGTAGTCTTTTGAATTGCTTAAGTTTATTTAAACATGCTTTTGGAAGTAATTCTACTTTCACAAGCATGCTCTCCGTGCAATGCAATGTTCCCGTAGCAAAACAAAAAATGCGTAGACACAATTTCATAACTTAAGTAAGTTGATAATAAATAAATCAGGTCGATTACTATAAAGAATGTTATGTATTTTACTGCAAAAATTGTAGTCACCTAGTCCTCCATAAAAAACCTTTTATAAAATTGTGATTTCTCTTGTTATCCTTTATCTAAATAAAAATTGAAACCCTTACAATGCCATTTCTAAGTAATCATGGAATTATTTACTTGAATTAAAACCATACTGGATATAATGTTAACACTCCATTTTCTTACAACTCTTTGGCAAGACTGCCAGGACCGTCAGGAATGCGGCCAGGCATTCTTCGTCGCGCTACCCCGAATAACATCGAAACTAACCCTGAAAATGAGATTTCAGTTACTACCTTTTAGTTTAAACAAAAAATAAATTGTTTTTATACTTTATGTGTTTGTGTTTTTTTTTTGTTGTTGGTGAAAATCACCTATTGACAACTACCGTCCTTGGGCAGTTCGCGAGATAGTGTCAGACTTTTACTGACTAAACAACCCACTTCCAGCGAGACCTTTCATTGACACCTCCTTTCAGAGCGACCTGCGCCGTACCTTCCTTTGAGAAATAGCCCTTGGACCCAGTTAGTAGGATACGACCCTGCCTGCTGGCAGGCTGGGTCACTACGGCTTTGCTGACATCACATTAAGGCGCGCTGGAACAGTGCACGCCGTCGGCGACTTGGGCTCGAGCGGATCGATTACCAGACGATCTGACAACGAGTTACCCATTGCTCGCCGTCTGCAAGCTTATTTTCTCATTTATTGTTACTAAAAAGTAAATCTAATAAATTAACTTATGACAGATCATGTTAAAATTAATTGAGTTGAATGAATTGCTATAAATAGCCGAAATTGCAATATTAAGCATGAAATACAATTGAATAAAAACTAATCACATTTTCTAATTAAACTGAACTTAAGAGTTTAAAATTTCATCAAACCTCGAAATATAATTTGAAAAGAAAATTGTTCTGTGCAAATAACTACGATACAAAGATTTCTGAAAATTATTCTTCTTAATTTTGCTTAAGCTCTTTATAATGTAAGCGTATTAAAGTATAATAATATTGGTGTCTGCAGACAAAAATACTGGTTTAAAGTTTTATTAAAACCTTTTTAAAATCTTTTATAAACTTCGTGAAAATTTTTGCAATGCAGGTTTATTAAATTTATTAAAAAGGCAGGTTCTGTAGCAAATTTCATCCGCGTGAACATTTGTGAGTGTCCTTGATTCTGAATTGGAATTAGCAACTAGAGGACAAATACGAGTGTCAGTCAGTAAAAATTTGACATGATCTCGATCTTCACCATAGAGTGGAATCAGAACTCGATGATCGATCATCCTCAAAAAAAAAAAGATTGTAAGTATCCACCAACTGTCATCTTTACATCAAGTGTAATGCCAAATAAACGTAACAGTAACTAGGAATGCTAGCGTGTTGTGACTTGTGTTTCAAGCGCACCTCAAAGGGATGTCAGTGTGAGTGACGTAAGCCGCTAGGGCCGATGTAAGCCCAAGCTGTGTGATGGTTCAAAAGACTCACTGAAAAGCAAACGGCATCTAAACACAGGAACACAGAAAGTTTAACCCTAAAAAACATTTCTCATAACATATCTAGTACTAGCTTCTGTCCGCGGCTTCGCCCGCGTACATAAAATATAGCCTATGTCACTCAGGAGTAAAGCAGCTTTCTATTGTTGCTAACATTTTTCCAATCGGACCAGTAGTTCCAGAGATTACCCCCTACAAACAAAAAAACAAACTTTACCTCTTTATTATATTAGTGTAGATAATGTTATTTCTGTCTTTATCTATTACTAGCGACCCGCCTCAGCTTCGCACGGGTACTGATATTGAATATATTATGTATCTATTATATACATAATCCTTACCCTTTAATCTCTCTATCTATTAAAAAAAACCGCATCAAAATCCGTTGCGTACTTTTAAAGATCTAAGCATACCTACATAAGATCTAAGCAACTTTGTTTTATACTATGCAATGATAGTTAGCTATTTAAGAAGACTATCTACAAAAAACTTGTCGACATACTACTGCAGTTCGGCACTAGATTTAGCTGAAACCATTTACGTGTATTTTATTTATTATTTAGTTATATAATATAATCTTCATGTACAGTAGCGGTACATAGGCGCATTTAATGCAACAAGGCATTATCTACCAGTCAACCTTTGGGTTACACAGGTTACACTGTGGTAGGACATCGTCTTCCTGCCCTTCTCCCGTTTTATTTGGTGTCGGCACAATATGTTTTTTCCTTCCATTCTGTCCAGTCATCCGTCACGCTATCACTAACTCCTCTTTCTTTCATATCACTTCTCACACATCCGTAATTTCTTTGGTGTCCCTCTCCGTCCATCCACATTTATCCATACTCATGGCTTTTTAGTAACATGAGTTTCATCCCTCCTCTTTACATGACCATACAAAGATAAACGGTGTCCTTTCAACCATTCAGTCACTGGCGCCACTTTCAAACATCCTTTAATATACTCATTTCTCACTTTATCCATTCTCGTCACACCGAACATTCATCTCAACATTCTTACACTGTGCTAGGTGTGCTCAATAAATAAATATAAGATATTTAAAATATAATGCAGTATCATTAAAACCAGTTACTTATAATAATCAAATAGGTACGCTAAGAAAAAACAAGTTTAACAGAACATTAAGGGTGATTTGATGATTTCCCCTTCCCCCCTAAAAAAGGTGTAACTGTAAGCACAGCCAGTTATTTACACATAATGGGAAAACATTAAATCGTCATCAATTTTGTGCTTCTTAAGTGCGCATAAACAAAGGGTCGTTCCAAGATATCCATTTATAGTTTGGTTAAGTAAATCTCTGCTTGTTCTCATATGAAAATTTATTAAACGAATAATTTTGTAAATGATTTTCATGATGATTTTATAAAACGTCTGCTTTCCGTTACAACAACAATTAATTTTGGTTATGAAATGTGAAACGTTTGTTTGTTTCTTCTCGTCCGATTATAACTTAGGTGTCTTCAAAGCTAGAGTGAATATGCTTTTAATAAACCAGCGCGCTTCATCATCAACGATTGCAATACTGCGTACCGTCAGGTGGGATCGCCGACTATTCCTGCGCGCTTCAACTGGCCCTACCGGGTCGAAGCCTCCTAGGGCCAAGGGTTGCTGCGAAAGCATAACACTAGGGCTCTGGGACAAAGGTAAGGAAGGAACGGGGTAGGTTGTTCAGTCAGTAAGAGTCTGACACTGTTTCCCGCTCCGCCCAAGAGCGGGATTTGTCATTGGATGATTTTTACCTACCATAAAAAAAGTCAGGCAATTGTTTATGTAATTGTAAAAAGTAAATAATTGTTAAAAACATAAAAAAATAATGTGCAAAGTAAACAAGTAATCCTAATTTTAGGCAAATAATACATATAGTCATATATTATTGTTTCAAAGATGCGATGCATTGGTAACGCGCTTCGGTGATGATATCTACGTACGCACACACAAACACGTTTTTAATCAATTAATAATGAAAATTAATTGAGTAGGTATGTATAATTTTTATTTATGTACCTACACAAAAAAAGTAATTAGTACAATTATTATATTTTGAAAATTAATTGATTTATTTAAATTAATGGATTTTTAAAAGTAATTTTTGATTATTTTAGGATCAAACAATTGCCCATTAAAAAAAACAGTCGGTTCTGAGCTTACAACCGGTTGTGCAATTATTATGATACATGCTCTGGTTTTGCGGACGCATTAAATGCTACTTACATTGACATTAAACTGATTTATTGAGAGACTTTTGAACTATCACAGGTGAGTGTTGCAATTTTCTGTGCAAATACATGGAAGTTAAATGCGTTCAGTTTGGTCTTCCTCCTCATCTATCCTAAACGTTATTTATATACCTAATATATTTGGTAACTATTTCCTTATACGTGATAGATGGCGTAAAATGTAGAGGTCGCTAATATTCTGGAAACATCAAAGATAAAACATGAAAGATAATATCAAATATTAAACCCAAGTTCCTACCTGCCAGTTTTACGATAATTTGCTTTTTATACGAGAGTTTCGTTTTTGGGTTCTGTAACTCAAAAGGAAAAGTACTCCTAAAGGATCCATTTGTTGTCTATTTCTCTGTATGTTAGTCGAGAGTTCACCACCCTTTATCTCGGGAACGAAGGATCGAGTTTAGGCTGAAACCATATACGCCAGTATGCAATCCTTTGAAGCTGTAAAAAAAATCAAACTCAGCGTTTTTGTCGTAAAAAAATTACGTTAAAAAATTTTTAAGGGAATCAAAATTCATAGGATATTTCCTGTTGACCCAGGATCCTGAAGTTTGGCATAATGCAAAGTCTTATAGGGCAGGTGAAGAAATAAATCGGAAAAAAGTAAATTCGCTATAACAAACACTAAATTGAAATACTTTTTTTTGTGATTCTGAAAAGTCTTAGAAATTCTATTCGAATCAGCATTGCTATCCAGCTTAGCAATGCTGACAGCGTACTGACCACTTTTCCCATTGATATCGTTCTGACTTTTTTAACCCAAAGGTTAACGAGAATGTCGTCTTGTTGCATTAAGTTCGCCTATGTACCACTACTGTACATGAAAATTAAATAAATAAATATCGATGTGGATGAGTTTTTTGATGCCCAATAAATCATTTGTAAATAGTAATGTATTTTTAGTTTATTAACCTTTGGTTATTATTAGTATAATAATTAATACTAAATGTATATTATTAATACAACTGTTCACATAGGTAATTCTGTACGAGACCCTCAGTGCGTCAACTCGCTCTTGTAACTCGTACCCAGTTTTTTAAACTGAAAATTAGGTGCAACAATCCTGATTTTGCCTTATTTGTGTTTCGGGAACACGCAAATTAATTTAGGAAGTTATTTTTAGGTTGATAAAATTTGGATGGATGTGGTTTTGATAGGCTGACATAAATTTAATGAGTATAAGGAGCAGGCAGTGCAATTTTTTTTGGGATTCCTCGAACGAGTTATAGTGGTACGTAATTGAACAATTGAAGGAACAGTTTGCGTTCCAGTTTTCGTTTAATAATCCACTATGTTTTAATAACACCAGAATTTATAAATAAATAAAATAAAGGTTAAGAATAAACATTTGCTAATTTTCCATATTTAAATTTTTTTGTCTATAAAAAACTTTTATTTACGTTCTTGGATACCCGATAAAAAAAAACTCTCAATATTTTGTAATCTATACAAACGTGGTGGTTGATGTTCAACCGAACGGAACGAAATCACGCGGCGTTCGCTTTGGGGATCAAGAGCTAGTAACAATTTTTATTATATATTTATGTTTTAGTCAATAACACCTGTATTTTATAAACAAGTAAAACTAATTATTTACTTGAGTAAAAGTAACTACTTAAATAACAATTTATTTTCTAAAGTTATGAAAAAAAAAATTGAATGAAAATATCTAACAAGTAATGACTTAATAAGAAATTACTTGGCAACAAGTAATTACTTCTTTATAAATAGGGGTGTGAGTGGGTTGTTAAATTTATGTGTTGTTTCAGGTCATGTAAATCAGCTTTAACGCCAAATTTTGACTTATTTTAGGCTTAAGTACAGTTTGGGAACTATGTGCACAACTTTTAGTGCTTACTTAAATCAGAAATTGAGGGTGAGTCTGACACTATCTCTCACTCCAGTGTGAGTAAAGTTATTTCAATATCGTAAAACAGTGACTCGTTCACTTTAATATAAATCCTCATATCTATTATCTTTACTAATGTTATGAAGAGTCAAAATGAATAAACTCAAAATATATTAGACAGGTTTAAAAACTCTTTTACCCATACAGTACTATCTTTTTTTTTATGGTAGGTGAAAATCATCGAATTACGAAACCCGCTCTTGGGCGGAGCGGGAGACCAGTGTCAGACTCTTACTGACTAAAAAACCTACCCCGTACCTTCCTTGCCTTATTCCTAGAGTCGAGGTAACAGTTTGCACCACCCTAGGGTAATAGTTTGCACCACTCTAGATACAGTACTATCTAGTTTCACGTTTTTTAGGAAACATTTCTGCGATTCAAAAGTGCGGGCACTTTACTATTCGACAGCGATGCGGAAGAGTTTTTAATGCCCAATGAGATTAGGTACTTTTAGTTAGTTCATAAGATTTTTTTATTATTTGTGTATATATCGCACACTGGGTGCAACAACGTCATAAGTAACAAATGACGTTTTTGTCAGGAGATCGATTTAAAAGTTGTTGTTTTGATGAAGTGAAATGTGTTTATAATACTTTATATATCGATGACCAAAATATTGTTCATACTGCATGTTTGAAAATTTATGTTGTGTCCGAAATTAAAATGTTATATAAGTGGTACATCTCTAATGTCAAATAAATCTCAAAAACCAGCCAAAATCGCAAGGACATTTTCACCCTCAGCGGGTCTATATATATTACATTCATGATATTGTCACATGGGATATATTACATTCATGATATTGTCACACAGGATGTAGACTCATGTTTGACATCACTTACGATCAAAAACTTATTTTGGAAATTTTTGCACTTATGACGTTATTGCACCAGGTGTGCGATATGTAGTTTTAAGGTTACTTCATTATATTACACATTCTTACAAATGTCAAAGCTAATATGTCAACTACCCTTTTTTAATAATATAAACTAGTGCTTGGTTGTGACCCCATCTTGGTAAGCAGTGATGCAATCGTTGATGGTGAAGCGCACTAGTTTATTGTAAAACATATAAATATTGTTGGGTAATATTATTGATTGGTTTATTATTGGGTAAGTATTATTTGAAATATTTTTGAATTAAATATTTTATTTATCACTGAGTCATAAGTATATATTTACCACTTTCAAGCAGGCAAAGTCACTGGCAAAAGTTATTGATAGATATATATATATATATATGACATACACTAAATTTGCAATAATGTAATATTAATGTAAATGGTCCAAACAAAGCATACGTTTCATTAATTATTTATCGTAATGACATCAATTAATGAAAACGCGTAATTGGGATGACGGTATACGACCACTTCATTTAAAATTGCTTAATTTGTCAACTTTATTTTCAATACTAAGTAAAAATTTCACTGTCAACGAAAACAGAAAGTACTCACCGTATTAAAAAACTTTCAACTCGCGATCACGTTTACGTAAACGTTGGTACCGATGACTCGCGGCGCGCCGTCTGCGCGTCTACCCCGTACCGAAGTCGGGTTTACACTGCCCGCCTCTGATAAAGACTACTGATAGCATCCCACTACGCACACCTACTATCCCTGTACATATTATCATGGGAATAAACCCTCGGGAGGTTTTGCTCTTTGTTCGATCTTCATTTTGCGTTTTCATTCAGGAAATGGAACTGAACACAGCGCGCATAGATTGCACATACTCAAATATCTCGTTAAAATACAATGTTATTCCAACACGCGTCAAATTTTTTATAATGAGACGGCAACATCTTCGTAACATACAATTTGAAAACAGATATACACAAGCTTTGAGTAAAATAAATAAATATTGAAACGCTTGATGTGGAGAGGATAAAAGTAAGTTCGTTAATGACCGTTGAGATGTATAGCGTTTCATCTGATGATGAGGTTTTACAGCTGCGACCGTAAAGTACGATATTTTCCTTTCATTTGTAAACTACGTTTTTTTACGTACGATTTGCTTGAAGTATGTCTATTTTTATGCTTGTTCAATTGGTCTACACTCGACTAGAATAGTTAGTCGTTGCATAATTTACACAGTGGGTAATTTATCATGCTAGACAGGCACAAAAGTAGGTATAGAAGTTGTGTGGTTAATTGTTTTTACATACTTATAAATAAAAGAGTAAAGGTGGATATAGGAAGCGAGAGCCGTATGGCTGTATTATTTCCTATAAGTACACATCATCATCATCATCAGCCTTTTAATGTTCCCACTGCGGGACACAGGCCTCCTCTCTCTAGGAGAGGGAATGGGCCATAATCCACCACACGGGCCCAGTGTGGATTGATGGATGTCACATGTCTTTGAATTTTTGGTTCTAGGACATGCCGGTTTCCTCACGATGTTTTCCTTCACCGTTTTGAGAGCAGTGGTGATGAAATAAATTACACAAAGTAATGCGCCTGGCTGGGTTTGAACCCGCGACCTACGACTCGTTAGTCGGGGCCGTTACCACTCGGCCACCACTGCTCTTATATAAGTACACGCTGGTAGAGATTTTATTTATAAATTACAATCATATATATATATCTATTTTCTGATACTTATTTATTGTGCACACCTATCACAGTGTTGTCTTTTTAACCCAAAGGTTGACTGGTAGAGAATGCCTTGTTGTATTAAGTCCGCCTATGTACCACTACTGTACATGAAGATTAAATAAAATTTGTTTTCCTTCAATTCAGAAATGGTTGATGAATTACTGTTATACAGTCTACTCTTCAGATAACAGCAGAGGAAAGAATCCGCAGGTGTGAAAGATGAAGGAAAACATTAGACAAGAAATCTACAATATCCTTTTGAACTTCTGAGGTACTTTTTCATGAATATTAGCGATCGCTTTGAAAAGCGAGCTGCAAAAGACGACATTTGAATAATGTTATTGTCAAATATAATTTTCCCATACCTTCAATTTCTAATTTTGTAAATTAATGCGTATACTCGTGTGCGTATAAATATAATACTTATTTAATTTTTTTATTCATCTTCAAAAGAGCTTTTCTCAGACTCGCAGTACATTTGATGACGGCCGTATAATAAAAAATCTGTCCGCCTAATAAATCACCCTATCATACAAGTCATATTATTTTACAAAGGCGAAAGTTAAAGAAATGTATGTATATTATATTTGTTGTTTAGCACACAGGTATATCATGTCTTGGAATAATACTTAGGATATTTTTATCCCAGGAGTTAGATATTCCTATGCGATCATTTTGTACTTTCACACGAAGCTGCTAGCATGTGGCTTTTTGTATAAAAATTAATTAGTATTGTTTTGTATACTTTCCAATTTGGTCCATGCCCAATCTCTTTCGATCTAAAAATATCCAATACCAGAGCATTAACTATATGTTGAGTGGAAAAATCACCAATTTCATAGTACTATAATTATTAAATCGTACAAAATATCGAAGGTTGGTGGTCAGAATGGCAATCTCCAACGTCAATATAAACGTGTTGATCTCATTGAAATACAGACCATAATGGTATCCCTAGGGATGGGTTCAGCGAATGTATTCGGCTGACATAATTACAGCTTTTGACAGGTTAAATGTTTCAGGTGGTAATGTTCGCTGCGTGAAATACTTATCTACGTAATAATATTGTAATTTTGTTAGTTTATTGTCAGAAGTCGAATAATATCGAATAATTTTCAGACATGTCCTGAAAATAGTATATCATTACATAGTATAAAACAAAGTCGCTTCCCGCTGTCTGTCCCTATGTATGCTTAAAGTTATAAAACTACGCAACAGATTTTTATGCGGTTTGATTTAATAGATAGAGTGATTCAAGGGGAAGGTTTATATGGTTTATAATACATGCGTAATGTTTACTTAAACTTTTGAGCCCCATCGAACGCCGCGCCGGCGTTCGCACACCTATTGTTTATTGTGTCTGTAATTACGGTAGTCGAAAGGCTAATAATAATATTATTGCACCCGTGCAAAGCTGGGGCGGGTGGCTAGTAAGATATATTTTATACTGGAGTACGTTCTCTAGGGATAATATTCTATGTTCACACAAGCGAAACCGCTGGCAGAAGATAGTGGTTGTATGAAGGTCTCTAGAGGCTTCAGACAATTGCCATTTTATCAGTGGAAGTGGTTGTCAATAATGTATAGAGCCGATATATCACGTGATCAATACCTTACATTTTGGCCTAAGCAAAAAGTCTTTTGGCTCAGTTATAGAATGAGATGAAATTTGTATGGAAAATAATATGACTAAAGTGAGACACTGACTTGACTACAACAATAATAACAAAAACAATAAATAATAAAAATTATTACAGTACTGTATAATTATTACTCATCAAGACTTTTCCAAAAAGTACAAGCAAGTTATACATATCTTATTGTACCTATTACAGAGTTCCTATGGCCATCTTCCAGCTCCATCATCAGACCCTGGCTACTTATAGAATTAAAGTACTCGCCAAGACGAATCATACGAGTTCAAACTCGATGTGGTTATGTCGTTTTATTACAGATATCTTAAGGCCACCTTCCAGCTCCTTCATCGGATCAGCTCCATGTCATCATAACATTGCAATGTCGTGCGACTTACACAAGTATGCAAAAATTCAGCTCAATCGGTAACCGAAAAGTGGATCAATCATCGATTGCAAGATTTGATCACAAACATCGAGACAGGTGACGACTAACATAAAGCTTGTAAAAAGAGTTCTTTCCTAGCAAGAAATAAGTGAACACTCTCCCTAAAAACTCGGTAAATGATAAATTATATTTATCTTAAAAATAGGTCTCAAAGTTGTAGAAAATTACGTTTACCTGGGATAGATACCTAGTCCAGTTGAGTAGATCTAATTTAAAAAAAGAGGTCGACGGTCGAATCTAAGTTTGCTGGGCGGCATTCGAGAGGCTACCGGTGATCATCCAACATACCACAGTGTCTTAAGACATAAGTCTAAGACCAGTGTGTGTTGCCGGTGATGACACATGGCTCCGAAACGTTGTCGCTCACAGTGGGCCTCATCAGAAGGAATCACACCAATTCGCAAGAGGACTAAGGTTTTCGCCAAACTAAAAAAAAATCGCTTGAATCCTGCGCCATGGTGCTAAACCAAATCTTTGTAGTTTTTGTTACAAGTGTAAGCAAAAATGAACTTAGCGGTGGTCAGGCGGAAGTGTCTTCGACAGTACATACCTATATTGTATCAGTGTGTATGTTTATAATTTTTTCACATTCCAACGCCAATACAAATTTCGATAATATTTTATACATTAGATCATAAACCATATCCGGGAATATAATATTATTCCTATTATGTTAGAATACCTACTCTTCATACCGCCGCACCAATGCTGAAGTTTGCACAACTCTACGTATCATGGCAATTAATTATAACACAGTTTTATCGAACATAGACTATTTACATTGACACCTAACTAATTTCGAAACAATGTAATCAAAAATTTAACAAATTAAACTTATTTAAAAACTAAAGGTCATCATCATCAACCTAGCGTAAGTCCCGGTTGCTACCTTGGCTTTCACTCGGTGCCCGGGGTCCGCTTTCCTGCCTAGTCGCCTCCACTTTGCTCGGTCTTTTGCGTCCTCTGCCTTAAGCCCATTAGCACGCATATCGTCCCCTACGACGTCGATCCAACGCCTCTTAGGCCTACTTCGTTTTCCGGGTCCCGGCGGAGGCGGCATGGCGAGGCATCTGTTACCCACGTAGTCTGCCGGTTTTCGTAAAACGTGGCCATACCAGCGTAAGCGACCCTCCTGCAGTTTATCCGCTATGTCACGGACCTGAAGGCTGCCCCAGATGCGGGAGTTTTTAATGCGGTCTTTAAAAACTAAAGGTAATGTTAATAAATTTTATAGGGTTGTTTTTATGGTAGGTGAAAATCATCGAATGACGAAACCCGCTCTTGGGCGGATCGAGAGACCAGTGTCAGACTCTTACTGACTAAAAAACCTACCCCGTACCTTCCTTGCCTTATTCCTATAGTCGAGGTAACAGTTTGCACCACCCTAGGCTCCAGGAGGCGAAATTTTATAGGGTAATGTAATAAATTCACTGGCATGCCTACTTAGTTGTTATAAAAAAAAAAATAGGTAACATGTGGATAACGTTGTGAGTTACACATAAAGTACTAACATTAGCTACTAAGGTTTTATTAATTAAGAAACTTTGTGTAATTGTTTGTTTTTTTTTTTTTTAATACCGGGAGTAATTTCTTGGAATAATTTTCTACTTTCACGTAGGTGAAGCCGCTAATTTGAAACTAAAACAATTGTTGTCAAACAGTTTTGTATTGTGGATATTAAAGGGGATGGAAGATTCTTCAAAAAAGACCATCTCAGATTCCAATCTGCATGGTTCTCATATGATTTGACCATTACATGTTTGTGTATGGACTTTAAAACAGACTTTGACCCCTGAGTTTGTTTCGGTGTTTCTTCTCAGGGTAGTCAGCTAGGAAACACCGGCCTCATCTAGTATCAAAAGACGAAAAAAAAAATTGACGTGTAAAAGAGTTTGTAAAAACCTAGTTACAAAATAAAAATCATTTATCATTTATCTTCTAAATAATTCAGTCTTGTTTCCAAAGAAGTAACTGGATACAAAAAGCACAAAAATGTTTCTCGATTGAAGTAAATATTCGTATCGCCAGTAACCAAACTTCATACTTTTTATTGAGCAAAAACTTAAGCAAAAGAAATAACTTATACAAACTGATGGCCTCCGTAAAAGGGCTTAATTAGTGGGTGACAGGTTACGCGAACATTTCCAACAATTACGAGGACCCAGTATGGTAAGCATTTGGATGGCCAAGGTTTCTCTCGAATCAGCATAGAAATGGATGAAGGTGTGCCAGATGTAGCTCTAACGTCGCATTTTATTTGACCGACTGCTCTGGTTGGATTTAGTCCAGAGTTCTTGGGTCGCGTTTCGTTTATACACGCGTTTAAACTGACAATTTGTTATCTGCGTTCCTGTAGAATGTTTGAAATAGGTACTTTGGCCCTGGAACGCAACGTACAACTGAAGGAACATAGATGTAATGTACGCGTTTGGGTACTTAACGATACTTCGAGAGTCACATGGTTGATTTACGGAAAGACGACTGAACGTTTGATCGAATAAAATATACACGCTACTTCGACAGAACGATTCGCCGAATATTTTGTAATCGAAGAACTGCCCTCTCAAATGAGTTCTGGTTGTTATGCAGATTAATAAATTGAATTTATATAAGAAAACAAAAATTCGTCACTTATTTTTTCAGACATAATCGCCGAAATCAAACAGTTTTAAGACTTCGTACGTTCTATATAGATATAATATCATAGATTTCATTACATAATTTGTCATTAGATGATTGTTCCCAACTTAAAAAAAGAAAACCATGAACAGGCTTGATTATAAAATCAAGCCGTCCATGTTTTTATTTTTTTAATAATAATAATATTATTATTTTATAATAATTATTATCTTATGTTTGGGGTTCTCAGAGTGTCAAAGAATCCTAATCTACCAATAAGATTTTTTTTTACCAAAGGTTGTTGATCACATGTGTTCCTTCCCCTTCCTTCCTTTCCTTTCCTTTTTTTTTATTTCTTTTTTGTAAATAAATAATAATATTATTTTTTATTTAGTCGACTTTCCGTGAATCGACCATATGACTTTCGAAGTATCGTTACGGACCCACGTTTTTTTTTTTGGGAACACATTCATTACATTTTCAGTACAGCTACAGAGTGGCATTCCCTGCCGAAGTCAGTGTTTCTTAATAGCTACAACCTACGGGTCTTTAAATCAAGAGTGAACAGGTTACTTCTAGGCAAGGGTGCTCCATCGTTGGCTATCACGTGAAATAGTAGTCAAATGCGAGCTTATCAATAACAAAAAAAGTAAAACATCTGATATTTCCTCTCACTGTACCCAGTGCGGGATTGATTATTATTCAGCACGTACTTTACGCAGAGTGTAGGGCACTGGCCCCCGTTTCTGCGAATAGCAATGATTTCCGCAACATGTTTGCTTAAAATCTGGCGACAGATTGCAAATAAAAGTCACGAAAAAAAAACCCGCTGCTCCATATATTTTGTCGAGCTATATGAATAAAAATATATGGAGCAGCGGGATTTTTTTCGCCACTTTTGATTTGGTCTAATAATAAAAGTTGTTCATATTGTTGTGTACAATGATCCTTTTTAAGAAAGCCTATCTGTCGCATCAACTTTGGAACCCGAATGGAATATAATTGAAGCTAGGTGTTGAGTGAGGCACTGCTAATTTAATACTGTGATTGTTAGTCTATGTGTGTTAAGTTGTCATTGGAAAATCACGGTGGGCAAGTATAGGAACTAAGTACTGCAATTTCTATAATTCTGTTGTAAAAGAAATTCAATTCAGATATTTATTTTCTCGTCAATTGTGAAAAAAAAAACTCACAAATGTATCTGTTAAAAAAATCTGTCTTTATTATGGTAGGTAAAAATCATCCGATAACGAATTCCGCCCTTGAGTGGAGAGGGGAAACAGTGTCAGACTCTTACTGACAAAACAACCTACCCCGTTCCTACGTGGCCATTTATACCAGGGCTAGAGTCTTCCTTTCAGACAAGAACCCTTGGCCCCACTTGGCTTCGACCCTTCTGCAGGGTCACTACGGTTTGCTGACAACTCTTTGTCTTAACAATTAACAGTTTTTGTGACTTAAAAACCTATACTCCACCATTGTAAGAGTTGCCTCCTGGACCAAAGGTTGATGCGAAATCGTAACACCAGGGCCTGGGAAATAGGCAAGGAAGGAATGGGGTAGGTTGTTTAGTCAGTAAGAGTCTGACACTGTTTCTCGCTCCGCCTAAGGACGGGATTGGTCATTCGATGATTTTTACCTACCATAAAAAAAAAAAATCCTATGTAAGAGTTTAGTGTCTGTAGTAAACTAAATAAAAGCTTGTAAAAAAAATATACGCGTAGTGTCAGCAATCAGACTTTAACATAAAATTGCAATTACACCGTTTGCTTAACGATACGTTTAAATTGATCAATTAATAACAGATTAAACGATAACATTTTAAACCGAGAAGCTTTCCTAATTGAGTGAAAGTGATTGAATCAGTGGCCGGCGCAAGAGGGTAGGTAATACTCCGTGAACGAGGCCGAACGATGCGATCTAATCCAATTCTTTATGAACCATTTACAATCATTCCAGTCCTGATTTTGACAGGACCCCATTTTTTTTTGGTAGGTGAAAATCATCTCATGACGAATCCCGCCCTTGGGCGGCGCGGGAAACAGTGTCACACTCACTCAAACTGACTAAACAACCTATCCATTCCTACGTTGCCATATATACCAAGGCCAAAGCCTTCCTTTTAGACGCGAACCCTTGGCCCCAGTTGGCTTCGACCCTTTTACAGGGTCCGTACGGTTTGCTGAGAACTGAGGCTCGCGGGAACAGTGCACGCCGTCGACGACTGAAATAATGGCTACTTCCCGTTTAGGCATATTCCCAGTCGTCAACATGTCTTCTATTTATATACCTTTCATTTATAAATTATTTTTGTATTTGACGAGTCAAAGATAAGTATAACACTCGCTGTATTCATTCGCCCACTTCATAAAACGAGGATATTTTTAGCCTTATGTTATTATTTCTAATTTAATGGAAATAAACGGGATCCGGAATAAAGATCATGAATATAAACTTTTTGGGGCATTACCTAATCACAAATCGTCAACATGACAAATTTCGTAATAATAACAACTGAACACAAATGGTGTTTCGTCTGTACTCTGATTTTCTAGTACCCTGCAGAAGCGTAGGGACCATACAAATGGGTCGAAGCTAACTTTTGGCCCAGGGTTTGTTTCTGAAAGGAAGGGTCGACCGTAGTATGAAAGGCAAATAAGGAACGGGAAAGTGTCAGACTTTTACTGATTAAATATTCCAATGTTTAGTCAGTCAACGTCTGACACTATTTTCCGCTCCGCCCAAGGGAAGGATTTGTTATTTGATGATTTTTTCCTACTATAAAAATAGGGGAAAATCTTTAAGTCAAGAGTGAATAGGTTACTTCTAGGTAAGCGCGTTCCATCGTCGACTGCATCGTCGCTTTCCATCAGGTGAGATAGTGGTCAAGCGCGAACCTATAATCAATAAAAAAAATATAAAAAACCTAAAAATTAATTCTTTACTTACCTATTAAAGGAAAAGCTATAAAAAAAAATGTGGTTTCCTTGGCGGACTAGTTCGACTTGCTCTTGATGAAGGATTTAAGTATCAAAATTTACAGAGAATCAATGAATCTATAACTTTATTTCTATGATAAGTCGTAGAAATAAAGTTTCAGATTACTTAATATACTATGTAGTATATATCTAGACGCTTCGTTTTCACTTAAAATCTATACTATATATAATATTATAAAGCTGAAGAGTTTGTTTGTTTGTTTGTTTGTTTGTTTGAACGCGCTAATCTCAGGAACTACTGGTTCGATTTGAAAAATTCTTTTTGTGTTGAATAGATCATTTATCGAGGAAGGTTTTAGGCTATATAACATCACGCTGCGACTAATAGAAGCGAAGAAACAACGGAAAATGTGGAAAAAACGGGGAAAATTATTCATCTTTGAGGGCTTCCGTTGCGTGCGCTGCGAAAACGGTTCAAGATACCAAAAAAATATGTATGGAAGAATTATTCCTCTTAAAATGATCTAAAAAAATGTCCGCAACAGTATATGTCTATCTTTTAAGATTAACTCACTAGAACCGTTTTTATGGGAATCAAATCTGGCCGAAATTAATGCATTATTACCAATTATTTGTTAGAGTTGTATCAACATAATAATATTATACTTTATCCAAATAAATGTGATGTTGATTAAAAGTATGTAATTGTGAACAAAATTGTCTTTGACATCACTTATTTTCAATGGACGTCTTAGAAGATATTACAATTTTAAAATAACTCCGATATAAAATTCACACGCGCCGCATAATATGCAAAATATGACGCTGCGCCTGGCCGACGGGCGAGGAGAAGGGTTGCTTGCGGGCGGCGTGGAGGGGTTTTTTAATGGTAGGTAAAAATCATCCAATGACGAATCCCGCTCTTGGGCGGAGCGGGAAACAGTGTCAGACTCTTACTGACTAAACAACCTACCCCGTTCCTCCCTTGCCTTATGGCAAGGGAGGAACGGGGTAGGTTGTTTCTCTGGGAATAATCCCAGAACCCCGGTATAACGCTTTCGCACCAACCCTCGGCTGCAGGAGGCTTCGACCCTGAAGGACCCCACAGTTTGCTGATAACACCTTGAGGCGCGCGGGAGCAGTGCACGCCGTCGACGACTTGGTCTCGGTCTGGACTATTACCAGACAACCGGAAGGCGAGCTACCCATTGCTCACCGTCCGCAAGTCAGCGTCTACGGTGGCCGGATATCGGCGGGATCGCGGCGGCGACGGCTACGGCGAGGGCGCTGTTGCCCTTGCCTTATGCAGTCGGCCTCCTCCTTTACGAGCATTAGGTACTGCTTCGCAGAAGGAGGCGACCGCTTGCCATTCTTCTTCGCTGCGGACCATGGCCTGAATCAAGGCCCGGCGCGAGAGGTCGTCGCCGCCGATCACCCCCATGAGGACACAGTTATGCTCTTCTCAAGCGGGGCTCACTTCCACCATGTGCTTCGGGCTGGCCACACAGTGGCGACACCTGGGCGTCTCTTCTGCAAGAATCCGGCGCAGGAATCTCCTGAACTTGTCATGTTTGGTGAGAAACTGCGTCATGTGGAAGTGAGGACACCGTGATGTCTATCCAACCACACCTCAAAGACCCCTCTTTGACTTACCGCCGAGATTATGGCATGCCCAAGGGGGGGTGTAGCTCTATGAAGTAGTTTTAGATAATTATGTTCTTTTAAAAATTAAATTTTCGAAAAAAAAATAATAACAGAAATTGACACGGGCAAAGTCGTAGGTAACAGCTATAATTTATAAGGCTGATGTTGTTTGCAAAAATAAATATGATGCCCAAAATAACTATTCCACGCGGACGAAGTCGCGGGCACAGCTAGTACCATTTTATATGTGGAACTAGATGAAGATAAGTGGGTCGGTACTTATCTATTCATCGACCGTGAAAGTATCAAATAACTTTTCAGGAGTATCTAATAAAAGTACTGGCTAAGTACGTGTTGGATCACGCACAATGAAGGTTCTGTGCTTGATTTTATAGTAGTAGTTTTAAAAATTAGTTAGGAAACAGGAGAGTTGGGTTTGATTTTCTTTGTAGGTTTAGCTTGGTAGAAGTTTCTGAAACTTATGAAAAGTTTTCCTTGCTTTTTTTGTCTTGTAGCATTAAGTCCGCCCATATACCACTGCTGTACATGAAGTTTAAATAAATAAATAAAATTTTTACACATGGTATGGTATGGTATATCGGGCTGATGTCCGCAACTCCACGACTAAAGCGCGTATTTTGCGTAAATATGAAAAAAGTAAATAATTAAAGCATATATGTATAACATTATTATGAATTATACTATTATTCCGGGTAAATAATAAATGAGGAACCAATTGAACCTACAGGAACAGTCCTTATTTTTTCTCCAGACTGTACTAACCAAATAAAAGATTACCAGACGGGAAAATACCTATTTATACGTATTCCATAAAAGTGGGTAAAATGGAAATAAATATCTATATACAAGATAATCAGGGTACTGACGAAACATTACCAGTGTTCAATAGTTTTTACGAATTTTGGCATGTTGATGAATCAGAAAGTGCTACAAAAAAATGATATACAATGCGTTCCAAATGAGAATAAGACCGATTGTCATGTTGTGACGTCACGATTTACTGTCAAATCGAGGCTAGATGTTTTTAAAATTAATTTTATTTACGAAAAATTTACTCATTTATTTACGAAGTGTGAACGAAAAAAGTTTAATCAGAGTACAGTTTTTTAATTTTACTAATCTCTGAGTTCTTCAATTTTGCTACAATATATTCGATTTGGCAGTACGGCGTGTCGTCACATAGCAATCGATCCTATGCTTATTTGGAACGCATAGTAGGTACATGATATTTATTCCGGATCCCGTTTATTCCCATTCGGTAGGAAGTAATAAAATAAGACCTAAAATATCCTCGTTTTATGGAGTGGGCGTACAAATATAGCCACTGTTATAGTAATCTTTGATTCTTACAATACTATTAGGGTATTAAGAACGGCCGGGTGGTTGTAGGACATAAATAGAACTCCTCAATCACTGTCCACATACCAACTTCCAGGACAGTCTACTAATATATAAATTAAGAACAATAAGGAACGTAATTTGTCGACTAATCACATCATACACCGATTACTCGGCTGTCACTCAAGTGTGTAATTATGAGCAGTGCTAGTTAGTATCATACAGTATAGTTGGGTATGTAAGTAAATATTCCTCAAAGAGCGCTCGTTAGGATCGTATTCAGACTATGTTTGGGAAAACGTTAAAAATATTAAGATTCTACGTGAACGATGCATATTTATTTATTATACGAATACTTAACAAAATATATCTCACTAGCTGTTCTTCGCATTTTCAGCCGCATCTTTAATTTCTTTAGCGGGATGTTATATAAACGTAGCCAATAAATAGCCTTCCTCGATAAATGGGTGCTCTTTTTTATGGTGTTGTCACTCACGTGGTACAGGAAACTGAGTTTCTAATGAGCCAACGAAAAATGCATGTAACGTGTGAGTAAAAAATTGTATGTAAAGTTTACTAACGGTATTTTTATCGTTTTTAAGTAATAAATTACACTGACTTCAGCCTATAAAATAAAGCTCAGGTACATTAGAGGACAATATGTCCCAAAAATTCTGCGCAACCCTATCAAATTGTCTAAACAACGAGCAAAGTCAAGTAGATTGAGCGTTGCACATCATGTTGAGGAACATTTGACCTTTTTTGTCCCTTATTGTCCTGAGGCGTTTTCCTGCTAACATAAAACTAATTGGTATAAATAACTAAGTAAAATAAAAGGTCACTGAAGAAATTGCCATAATCAAGGTGACGTAATTAAGGTGTGTAATAAAGTGTATAATAATAATCAGATTAATCACAACAATTTCTTAGAAATATCATGTTCAAATAAATCGTTTATTTATACAACAATTGCGTTTTCAATATTCGTGTGAAGCATTGAAATGTCATAATCTGTAGTTTACTATCAATCATACAAGCTAATAAGGCTTAAGACATTAATAAAATCTTTTAATATGGCGTTTTGTCCCAGTATCAAGGGAAGGGGTTTCCGTAAAAGTAATATACAAACAAAAAGCTGGTTTATTCTAATGACCAAAACCTTATTAGGAGATTCAGATCTAGGTGGCGAGAATCCAGAATCAGATCCTTTTCAATATAATTACTGGTGTATTAAAACTATAGATTAAATCCCAAGCACTAAGTTGTAAAGGTCAAGCAGAATATAATAATGGATCCTGTTTACAATATGGGCATTGGAATTGGATAGTGTGTAAACCCTACTCGTACTAATGATTATACTAATATCCTAGTTTTATTAAAGGAAAAGGGAAATATTTTAAACGGCATTTAATGGACCGGAAAAAAATAAGGGGACAAATGAGAGGCTTACAGGCCAATCCAGTTTTTAGGATGAACTTCTTTCGCCTCGACTAAACTAGTTCTTCTTACACGTGCAGAATGTAGTCCGGAAAAACTTCTGTTTCTGGCTGGTTATAAAAAATAACCACAAATGCTTAAGGAAGCTCTACTTCGCTTCGCTCTTGCCGTACCCTTCAAAACAAACCTATCCGTGTCTGGGAGCCCTAAAGTTGCTTCTTGCTCGCTCTTGAATTAATATCACGAGTTTGGCCTAGGTAAAAATAGTTCATCCTAAAATGGAGTTTGCCTGAGGAAAAAATACATTGGACCTATCTTTGTGGCGATGAAGCGAAACACATCCACTTTTGAATATAGGTCCCCCAAGGCCTTTTGTCTCAAGGTCTTTCGCCTGAAAAGATGATAATGATGACTAAAGAGTTGATATAAGTTTTATAAATAAATAAGTCATATAGTCTTTTTTATAGACTGTACTATAAAGACGTACATTAATGTGAGCGTAAGCGAACGGCGTAGCGAGATTAATATTTATTGAATCACTGTATGTTAACAAGGTTGAGCGTGTCCTCCGCTGGCAATTTCCCTCATTCACGTTAGAATATGGTTAGAACAGACATATTAGAAACTAGCTTCTGCCCGCGACTTCGTCCGCGGAAAATTTATGACACAAAAGTTGTGATAGCTCGGTTAATATCCATGTTATATAAATAATTTATAGCCTATGTCACTCAGGAGTAAAGCAGCTTTCTATTATAGCTTCAATTTTTCCGATCGAACCATTAGTTCCAGAGATTACCTCCTACAAACAAAAAAACAAACTTTACCTCTTTATTATATTAGTGTAGATTTGTACATGTAAGTCTAATGCTTATGGGATGTTCAGTATGGAGAACCAAAGGGTCGTCATATCTAGGGAATGCAAAAGACAATTGAAGTAATTCTCTTTTACCTAGAGTACCTATGAATTCTCACCTTCTAAAAAAAATTTATGTGTACGGTGCTATTCTGACATAAGTATGATGTTTTTGCATTTGTAAATTGACATCTTAGGTGTTAGGAATGCAGAAATGTCACTGAGTCTAAACTTGAAGAGTTGAAATAAAATTGCAAGCCACAGTTGGATATAGTGTGACGAGTGACAGGATAGAGTGGAAGAAAAAAACGTGTTACGCCGACCCCAAGTAGAATATGAGCAGGAAGAAGAAGAATAATTAAATTATGTTATTATGTGTACGTACACCTAAAAATATGTTTTTCTATGTGCCAGAATACCTAACTACCAGCCACACTGGTCGCTGCATATAATTGCAGTTAACTCGCATCGAGAAAATATGTTAGTTTGGGATCCAATTCGTGGTTTATTTTACGCAATGCTACATTATGTAACAACATGTAATAAAATTCGTAGCTCCACTCCACTACTGTTTTTATAAGGATGCTAGTAGTGTTGAAAGTGCTTTTTTATATTCCACACCATTATCGTGCCTACTTACTCACACATTTATTGCAATCGGGTCACACACATCATTTTCATTGTTATTTTACATTCGTTCCGCAATTAACCATCGAAGGCCATTCGACATATTAATATTCCAGGGATTATGGTTTTATTGTAGACTAGCATTTTGCTAGTGACTTCGTTCGGGAAAATATTCTTTACATAGGAACTTTCACACTCATTAAACCGTGTTTTGAAAGTAGTTTTGAAAATTTAGTATTAATGACACTCTTTATTATTGATTTTGATAAGACTTTATGCTAAGTTTTAAGTTTATTAATCCAAGGAATAAGACAACAAACACAACAACAATAATCTGAAATCAACAATAATAACAATAATAAACATACAATCTTTACAATCCCTATAACCTTACTGTAGAAGAGGTTTTACTGTAGAATATTTTATTTATTTACTTGGGATATTATCTATACTAGGTAAATTTTAAGTAGCATTGCATAGTAAAAAACCCTTCTTAGTGGTCACCTACATCACAAAAGGAAACCTTGTGCAACATTTCAAATTCCTCGTTCCAATAGTTTTTGTTGTGCGTTGATAATAATTATGTCTGTCAGTCAGTTTTACCTGTTATCTATATAGACAACAGTCAAAACAAATAATTATTGGCATGCTTAATCATGGAGAAACCTAACTCACAAAGTTGGCATTTGAATTTAAAACATAAACATCAGAAATAAGGTTCAATTTACAAATAGCCTTTTCCTTGAGTTACGTCTCTTTTTGACTAAGAGAGTGTAATGTGCTCCTGTTATTGTTATTGGCATAAAATTTATTATAAATACAATTAACTGACGTGATTAATGGATCAAACTGAAATCATTTATTTCAAATAGACCATTTACAGGAATTTTTTAACTGTCAAAATGGCTGTCAGTCACAAGAAAAAAGTGAAGGTAATTTGCACGTTCCAAAGCGTAGATCTCGGTGGAGAGGAACGTGCAAGAAACTCTATGGAGAACCTTAGAGTTTCTTCCACGTTCTTCTCTCTAAATAATTTACACACGGAAAACATACAGTATGTGTTGGTGTAATGTCTTCGATACAAAGACAAGATAAACTTTCTTTTAAAATCTTTGAAGTTGGATTCAATGGATGTAGAAGTTTTTAATGGCATCTTAGCTAAGCCTCATTGTAATACAGTAAAACTATTGTATTCCTATATACAAAAAAAAAAATAGTTTTTGACAATCATGTACCTACAAAGTCCCTTAGAATAAAAAAGATTAAAAAAAAAACACCTACACAAAAGTTATGATTTATTGGGATGAACTAGTTTTAAAGTCCTACTTTTATATTTCACTGTTCGTCAAAGGTAATAACTTACTTTTTCTAGTTTTGAAAAGTTTTATAAACTTAAATTTTATAGCTTTAGTTTATTATTCAAGACCGAATTATCATCAAATTTCAAGTTGACATAGAGAAGACCTCGAAGAAGCTTATCTTGACACCGACTTCACTTTACATCAAATTAAAAAAATGTGCGATCCCAACTGATGCTAAGCAGTGATGTGATGTTGATATTGAGGAGCAGTAGTTTATGAAGTGCCTATACACAGTAGCGTTGAAGAAACCCAAATTATAATCGGAAGGAATAAATCAAAGTAGCGGAAGATAGGTAACTTGCGTCAAGCGCGTAGACCGCTGAAATTGTGCCATTTGGCACGATTCAGATACATTCGGCGACTAATGCTATTTCGTTCGTACGATGGTTGCGGCTCTTATCTCTGTCCTTGTCTATCAGTGACTACAGGTAGTGTAGAAGTGAGAGTATCAAGTCCAAATTTTCTGATTCCGATCTTAGTGCATAACGTATCTTCCATGGCACAAAGTTGTTCTAAATGGAAAATTAAGACAAGGAAGACTGACCCCAAAGAAAACAATGAGATAACGTAGCCAGAAGAAGAAGAGCAAGTTGAAATACTCAACAAGACAATCAATAGTTTTCTCGTAGTGGTCGTGTTGTTGTTGCAGTTGTTGTGTGGTGTTGTTGTTGTTTGTTGTGTTGTCTCTCAAAAGTTGTCTCTTGTTTATCATATAATATGTAAAAAAACTGTTTACGTTTGGAGAGTAATTCTTGGATTCATATTTAAACATTATTTTATAAGAGAAAGTAGTAAGTAAAACTAAAGGCTAAGCTATAACTATAAAGTTTTTGAAACATTACCAGCTTGGAAAACAACTGTGTTGCACAGATAGTGGATGCTCGTTCTAGACACAGTTAACTTAGCCAATGTGTACGTTAAATCGTTCTCCGAGTTACGTACACGTGTGGAGGAGCTCGGAGGACTGACACAGAGTGGATAAGGAATGAAATGCTTATCAGGAAATGTCTTTTACTTTGCAAAAGACTCGAAGCCTAATAGGGCCCAGGGTCTCTTTCTGAAAAGAAGGCTTGGCCTTTTGTGAAAGACAATGAAAGAACGGGGTACGGTGTTTAGTCAGTAAGAGTTCGATACTGTTTCCCGCTCCACTCAAGAGCGAGATTTGTTATTGAATGATTTTTGCCCACCAAAAAAAAAAACCGTTATAGTATGCGTACTACGACGGTGTTGAAATTAACTTAATTGCTGCGGAAAATAAATTCATTTCTTATGGTTATGTGCAGCTCCCCACTTCGATTGTAGTTTTTATTTTTATTGCGAGAGTATGTGAAACTACGTTTAGTTTAAGGAACTCATGTCTGACGTGTACGGCTTTTATTAATTATGATTTAAAAAATGAACATTTATTTATTTTTATATTATTAAATTTAAAGTAAATAACAATGTGTTAATTTACTGGGTTGATTCTGCACTGCCCAATTTGAAACATGAGTACACCAAATTAAAATAAAGAATATTTTTTGGCTTCCATGCCATTAAAATTTATTATACGATGATCTATGATTCAAATATAAACTATTCTCTTTCTGGGAATGTTTCTGCCTACAAAATCGGTATATATTTGTGTACTCCATTTACTAACCACTCTTTGTAAAACCCAAGCTGCGTTGTGCAATCTATGCTCACGCTCGTACATGCATATTGCATCCAGTTACTCTATTTTGGATCAATAGCTTACTCTGAAACGATTTTGGCTCGAGTTTCGTACGCCACGCTGCCTCACAAGACTGTTGTCTAACCAATAAATAAATAAGCAACTTGTATCAAACACATGGCCAGGCATGCAAAGATGGTAAGAGACCAGACTCACACCCCTGCCGCCACCACCACGAGATATAATGCTTGGCTTGAAACTACAGTCCTCTACTATTTGCTACCGGACAGGCTGTTTCGTATGTTTGACAGCTCATTTTTTGTATCTATTTGGAGCGCCACTCGCGGGCATCCAGAGAACTAATTTGACTAATATTGTATGCTGCGCGACATTATCAGTTTTAGTACCGTAGACACTCGCTACAGTCACTGTAGCCGGCAGCGCCAATATGGCGAACATCGAACGGACACAAAAACACATTGACGGCAGCCAGTCCAATGTGATAAATATAGAGGTCAGTGCTTGAAACCATTAATGGTCTCTCACCACAAGAGACCCTTTCTAAAACTGCGGTTGAAGTTGTAAATTTAGAAAGGGATTTCCCAAAGCTGTGAATTAAGTAGGTAAAATTAGCTAACTTTTTTAATAATTTGTACACAACAAGGAAACAAATACCCATTGACATTTATACCGAAGGAATTCTACGGAAATTGACTTTACAAAACAAATAGCTATTGAAGATTTCGTGGAAACTCGACTGTATTGTATTGTCGAGCAATTTGTGTTGTTGGTAAAGTTGTATTGATTTATGATAGTAAAGTGTTGAAACCTCTGCACAGTGCGACACTTTACACTGTTTGGTACAAACGCATTACCTAATGGCAGCGATTTATTACTCCGTTGTATGAACGAGACCGCTCCACATCAATTTTGGCTCTTAATAAGCTCTTGTTTGGCGGACAGGTACGATGCATATTGAGAGTTATGTCCACAGAGTGAATTATTGAAGTATGAATTACCGTATAATGCTATGATAGCCTCGCCATTCCCCGTTCATACATGAGGTTGAAAATCGAGGGGTTTGAAATTAGGTAAGTACTGTAGTGACTATACATGGAAGTAGTATAGTAGTAGTAGTATATTCGACAACTATCACACAACGCCATCTAGTCTCAAGCTAAGCAGAGCTTGTGTTATGAGTACTAAACAACTGATAAACATACTTATATATTTCTAAATATATACATATTATAGATAAATTACACCCAGACACAGAACAAATGATCATGCTCATCACGCAAACATTTGTCCTGGGTGGGAATCGAACCCACAACCTCCAGCATAGCAGTCAGGGTCACTAACTACTTTACTGACAGGTTTGTCAAAAAGTCACATGTCGTTCTGGCTGGCACGATAGGATTACTTTTAAGCTTTATAGGATGAAGAAGATTAGGGATTGATGGATAGATGGATTGTTGCACGTAAAACTATTAGTCTTGGTTGTATGAAGATCTTTAACAGTCGTTACAGGTAGTCAGATGCCTCAAAATCTTACTATTAATCTATTTATTTATTTATCTAAACAAGGAGTAATTTGTTGCCCAGTAATTAGGTCGTGAATGTCTGAAAGGCAGTCACTCCACATAAATACACTGATAAACTGGAAGCCAAAAGAACGGAAAAAGGCTAGGGGAAATACTTAAACGTCGCCATAAGGTCCGGTCCCGTGCATCTTGCATCCGTCGAATTCTAGCAACCCTGACCAAGTCATCGGTCTGCCTTGTGGGAGGCATTCCAACGCTATGTCTTCCGGTACGCGGTCGCCATTCCGTAACTTTTCAGCCTCAGCGGCCTCATGGCCACTTAAGTTTGACGATTCTTTTCGCTATCACACAGTACCTTGCAGGGGCCCTTCAGGGTCGAAGCCTCCCGGAGTTGCAGGGGCCCTTCAGGGTCGAAGCCTCCCGGAGTCTAGAGGGTGGTGGGAAACTGTTACCTCGACTCCAGGAATAGGGCAAGGAAGGTACGGGGTAGGTTTTTTAGTCAGTAAGAGTCTGACACTAGTCTCCCGCTCCACCCAAGAGCGGGTTTCGTCATTGGATGATTTTCACCTACCATAAAAAAAAAAAAAAAAAAAAAAAAATCACACAGTACCTGTACAGAACTGTTAGTACCTACAACTGTTCACTGAGTTCAAAGTGCTTCGTGGAACGTGGGCAACCTTTAACGACCTAACATTCCAAAAATAAAAACAAAAGTTCATAACAAGTTTTGTTGCGGGACTGCAAAATACAAAGTGAGTTGTGAGACTGTGTGTTTGTTTCCTAAATAGGTTTTTTCTGTTTTTTGACGTTTCCTAGTTAGGCTTTTTTCTATTTTTAGTGCATAGAAATTGTGAGGACATGACACTGTCAAAGAGACAGGGTTTTCAGAATTTTGTCTAGAATAACTCAATTGGTTAGTTGCAGGAAATTGCTTTTTAGAAACATTTTGCTTGCAATATAGTGCATTTTCTTTTGAGTGAAAATTCAAAAGGTTCAAAGCGCCACCTACACTGCGGCAGCCATTGAAGATCGGAAGATAATATTAAAGGTTTGTGCGAGGGAATAAAGCGTGTCTAGGAAGAACCCGCCCACTTAGTTCCAGGGATGTTGTTGTTAGTTTTGATTACAGAAAAGAAAGAAAGAAAAACAGTTTATTTACACACTAGCTTTTGCCCGCGGCTTCGCCCGCGTACATAAAATATAGCCTATGTCACTCAGGAGTAAAGCAGCTTTCTATTGTTGCTAAAATTTTTCCTATCGGACCAGTAGTTCCAGAGATTACCTCCTACAAACAAAAAAATAAAAAAACAAACTTTCCCTCTTTATTATATTAGTGTAGATAATGACGCAAACTTAACGCTAGTTACCAACATAACCAATTACATAAGGAAGATATACGCCACTTCCGCGCAAATCGGCCGAACGCTCAGCATAAGGTTGTGGCTAATCATAAAATTATAAATGTTCATATTGGTATTGATAACAATTTAACAATGATACTTCATTGTGACTTTCGAACTGCCGATCTTTAGTAACAAATCGGGTGATGGACATTCCATTGTGACGTCATCGTTCATACCATGACGTCATGAACACCGAGAACTGGAAGTGACGTTTACTTCTCTGCCCAGTCATACGAGAAAATGGATTTGGAGATAATGCCCTTTGTGAAATGCTTTCTCGAATCTACATGAATAGTTATACTTATAAATAGTATTGATATCTCGTTAATATTTGGGTTAGTTTACTTATTCAGTGCTATTTTGATCTTAAGTTAACTTGTAATAAGTAAAAAAAACTTTTTCAATACACTTACTCGAAAACTGCCTCTTATCGCACTCCTATTAGGTTTAATATAGCATGTATATCACCCAAGTGCTTTTTTGAGTTTATCACAACAAGGGCTTTTTTATTCCTTCCTTATCGTCACGGTCACGGGTGATTATTTTGTTTTGCTTAGTTTATCGAATCAGGCGCGAGGCGTCCCCCAGAGGCGCTGGACGACCCCACGAAATTAAAAACTGGCCCGGTGCTGATTTGAATGCTATACTTATATATTTCTTATATTTCTACTGTATGTTTGAGAAACGATTAATTTTTTTTTCTTTCTTTCTTTATTTCACAAGTCGTAAGTGTATTGAAAAACGTCGTTTGACACACGTGCAGATTTGTCATTGCAGCCCTCGGCTCCATAACACACTCGCCTACGGCTCGTGCGAATTTCGCCTCGGTCGCAATGACAAACTTCCTGCACTTGTATCAAAATGTACTATAGTACAGTCGTAATGAGCAGGTCTTAAAATAAGAGGTATCGAGAAGTAGAACAATATAATTTTAATAATCTTTTCATTTCCCAGAGGAAAAGAGTGTCAATTTCCGAGGAGGGGATCGCCGAAATTGATAAAATTTTTGCACACAATTGTCCAAAAAAAGGATAGTAATGTTCCTAAATTCCACAAAACGAAGTGGCAGACAGCAGCCAGTCTTCAATTGTAGGGGCCCAGCAGGGTCGAAGCCAACTAAGGCCATGGGTAAATGTGAAACTGAATACCAGGGCCCTGGAACGAAGGTAACCGAGAAACGGGGTAGGTTTTTAGTCAGTAAAAGTTTGACATTATCTCCCGTTCCACCCATGAGCCGGAGATATCATTGGATGGTTTTCGCCCACCAAAAAAGCCAGTATTCAATAAAAATGAAAATAAACGTCGAAGCCTCAAAAGCAGGTAATTAATTTAAAAACAATGACCTTTCAATCTTCATTCGAATCAAACATCAAATACGTTAGACAATATTAATTAACCTGGGGCCTTACCATGACGTGCAAAAAATGACAGTTGTGCGAGTGAGAAAGAGGGACAGAACTATACAGCCTATATAGTTTCATCTCTTTTACAATCGTTAAATGGATCGTATTAAGAGCTCGTAGTAGGGCTTCGAAACCGGTACAAAATTTGAATTTCGGCCCTTCAGATTAAATTAAAATATATTTAAATCAGTTAGCCCCTACAAAGGTTCCGTAGGTATTAAACAAACATCGAATTGCATTATTGGAAGGGTCAGACATATAAAGGATTTTAATTCTCCTCTTTGTCTAGATCGACGACAGATAAGCTGTAATGCAAAAACTTCAATATTTTATTATAATTCCTGCGTTGTCTCGACACATTGCGACTTGTGTCAATGTCTTCTCATTGGATTCTTATTGAATAATTTAAGGGCCAACACTGCTTTAAGCGGGCAAACGCGCGGGCGCCTATGTGTACATATCGATGCCTCCCACGTAAGTTGTTGTAACCCCAAAAATGCAATTTTACAGGAGAGCGTTTTAAAGATACTTTTTGCGATACAAGCCACATTTTTTAAAGAATCTTTTTGAAATTCGGTATGAGACTATAGTTTTTAATATGTTATCGTTTACTACATGTCATTACCTCATAATTTTAACGGTTTCTTGAATTTAGTTGTTACAACTGTTTACCGCGACATGAGGTCCTTGCAAAATGATGTAACTATCACTTACGTTATTATACACGGGAGTTCAAGAGCCGATTTCGATCATATATGATACTTACATCATGTTATAACTTACTTTTACATATCTAGCATCGACGTAAAATGTTGTATATATCACTTAATATAAAATATTTAAAAAATTAACAACGTAAATTGTTGTATAGGATCAATACCACATTTTAAATGGTTATCATGTCAGTTAAAGATAAGATTGAACGGAATAGTAATTACTAGAATATTAAATTAACGACATAAAAATTGCATAAGAGTTGCGACCGGCAGCAAATTCCAGCGTAATCTGTGATATATGTCACATACAACAGGCGCGCGTGCGCTTTTCCCCGTTGTAAACCATTGCAAGTAATAAATACTACAGTCTACGCCGGAATCGTTTGAAACATACAACATTATACGTTTCAAAAGTACCTTAAATAATAGGTTTTTTTTGCTTTTTGTTTTTTTGTAGGATAGTATACATAAAATTAGACACTTTTACGTAAAAAACCCAAAATCGCCATTTTGTGGGTTACAACAACTTACGTGGGAGGCATCGATATGTCGCGTGACTAAATAAGCGCGTGTGTCATATGCAGCGGTCCCTGTAGCGGAAACTAGATTATAACTTGCGCAGTGTAATTAGTTCAACTTTTAGGGTGTGAACGTGGTCATGTTGATGGAGAACGTTAATGTTTTGATATCCGCGCGGCTACCTACGACGGGTCACTTTTGTAAGGGACCGCGCGGGTACCCGCGCAACGCAGCGTTGGCCCTAAAAATAGAATGACATTTCTTTTTATTTTCAAAATGACGTCTCGTTAGTGTGTTGTATGACACTTGTGTTTCTAGACAGCCGCTGAACTTATCTACGAGCGACGAAATGTACGAATAGTTTTTCAGTGCATTCTTTATTTGTGTAAAAAGGGAAAATATTTTATTTTGACAAGTGTACATCGTTAGTGTAAATCTGTGCTTTGTAATCGAAGGAGTAAAGACAGTGACCAACCTACAGCCTTTTTACTTTTGGATTAGTTTGATTAAAATTTGGTGGTAAAACATCAAACATCTTTTTCCATTCAGGTTATGCTTCAGCACGACGAATACAAGCCGTCGACATTCCCACCGATCTCCATAAGGCTCGGCGGTGCTCCGCTCAAGCGCGACACACCTCCACCGTATACTCCACCGTGTCCCACGAGCGGTCTACGAAGTGGTCATACCCGAGCGTTTCTTTTGCATACCTAAATCCAATGCAGGAACCATTCGAACTTGTCATTTCCGATGAGAATCTCTGTCATCCAGAAGATGAAGACATGACATATTTCTAGTATCTCCACAAAGAGGGGACTTATTGCCATGATATTAAAAATAATAATTAACAAAACCGTTAAAAGTAGAAAATCCATTTGGAAAACTTTCTAACTTCTGTATTAAAAAGTTTGATTCCTCAGTTTCATGGTTTTCATTAACAGATATTAAAAGAAAAGTGAAATAAGTTAAATACAAGAAAATAATAAGTAGGAATTTCGATGGGAGAAATCATTTCATTTCAAATATGAAATTGCAGATGCATGATCTGTAATTTCATACTGTGAGAATAAATATGGTTGGACTGCATAGATAAAGATGAACTGAGAATTCAGGCCGAGAAACTGAATACAAGCGTTGACCAACAATGCAATGAGAAATTTAATTACGATCTTGGGTATGTCTCCATAACTTCGAGGAAGAAAATCCCACAAAACACTCTGTTAAATCATTACCTAAGTTTTAAAGTTCAGTTCAATTACAATTTCACAACTATGTATTCTGTAAAGATATTAAAGATCCAATCTAGGGTTCTAAAGATTTGACCACATAAAATAATATACTGCAGAATAAGGGACTTGCTTTGTTTTCACGAACCTCGTAAATTTAATAGCGTGTTCAAGGAGGATTGACGTCTCACAAACTGAAATCATAAATCGAAGCCATAGATTGTAAGGAGTCCTGTTTAAGATAAGACAGTGAGGTGAACCGTTCAATCAAATTCTTGTATTACTGTGTTAGAAGTTTTAAAACAAAATGGAACTGCACCCGTTCTGTAACTACGCATTTCTCTTTCAAACTGTTTGCTCAGAAAAAGTAATTCAAACAAACTAAAATTCGCTTCGGTCGAGTATTAGACAATATTTGTTCTAGATCGATGCTTGGAGTTGTCCAAAGTTTTCTGAACTACAATGAAAGGATCAAACCTTGCAATTACGTCACTGAACGAATTTCGTTTTACAGCTGTATTAAGCGCATATCTGTGATAACAAGACAAAAGTCTGTTTTGAAGATTCGCAGCTTCGTCTAGACACAAACATCAAGAGCATCCAGTAGAACATATCGCGTTTATGACGACATACGTGACGTTATCTGTACGTCATACAGTTTTTATTATAACTTTGGCTCCACCTGACATTTTATGTTAAAAATGCAATGAAACTACTGAGTAAATTCGTAAGTTTATAACTAAACTTTTGGACTATTTTAAAACTGTTTTCGAACTATGAAAGTAACGGTCCATTGACGAAATGTAAAGGTTCACATTTTACAGTATCTTGCTAGACAGTAAAGTGTAGAAACAAATTACTTACAAGTTTTTAACAAATGAATAAACATTTTGTTTAAAAGAACTATAGGAAAAACACAATGCTTGTAAATATGGAAACTTTAGCGATTTACTATAAATGTAGGTATATATATATATATTTCATTATAAAATGAAAACACTTAAATGCCAAAACGTTGGCAACCTAAAAAAAAAAATGGAATGACAAATTTTCATATATTCGTGATTTTTTCCGCGATACATTAGCCTTGTTCTGTGTTAAAGTCACCATCTATCTCAAGTTTATTCTTAAGAATAACAATATTTTTTTATTCTTTTTACTGCAGTGAATTTATCAAACTTACGCTTAGTTCCTAGTAGTCGTTTTACTGTAGGACTTAAAAAGGGAGTGAAATACGAGTTTTGATGATTTTAAATCCAACATCCGGCTAGTCGGTATGTTTGGAAAAAATACTAGACTATAGACTATTTTCCTAATAATTAGCTGTACGAATATCCACATTTTTTCATTAAACTTGATGTAATTTATTTTTAAAATTATACCTAACACAGACAAAAAGCGAAGATCAGGCATAAAAAAAATAGAGTGTATTTTTAAGGAACTTTCATAAACTAAAAGGATAGTTTAATACCAATCTTTTGACATACGACTTTTATTCATATCGCGTTTAATAAATCAAGGACAAATTATTATTCAAAATAACCCGGATGTATGGGAAGTGACGCTAGCTCTTCTTTTGTTTGCTTAAAGTCGCTGGCGTATATCTACCCCTTAATAGATTCAAGGTAGAAGTGGAAAAGCTTAATTACTTAGAGTACACTACAGTCATCTACAGGGCGCTTGAGATTTCTAGGTAATCTATTAATTTGCTAAACACCTTTGCAGGTGCACTGTACTTATTTCCATTTAGCCTTGAGTTTCATTGCTAAACTGTTTTTTCAGCTTTCTTTATTCAAGGTTCCATCCGTTATAACGAGCGTTTTTTTTTTTAATTTTGAAGCCTTGTAAATGTTCGTTTATACAGTTTTTTATGTATTATACTAGCTTCTGCCAGCGGCTTTGCCCGCGTGAAAGTCGTTAAACCCCTAAGGGATGGAGTTTCGTAAAGTACGTTCTTAGCGGATGTCTACATCTTGGAACCTACCTGCCTTAAGTATTTTTTTTTATGGTGGGTTTGGTCCAAAGACAAATCCCGCCCTTGGGTAGAGCGAGAAATAGCCTTTACCGTGATTGATCAGTGTATATATCTGTGTAAGCATAACTCATTCACTTTTTTCAGGTAAATACAGTTTCTATTGAAACCTTTTCAATTTCATTTTAAAATCCAGATATATCAAATACTACCATTTGCTACTACAAATGATAGTATTTCTGCTACTGCATCCATAAATAAATTTACATAAACAGCTTAGGTGATTTATTTGTTGATCTATAGGACCTCCGTCGAAGGTCAAAGACTTTATTTATGATCCATTTATTTCTATCTATCGTAGACTAAGATTTGCATGATCGTATAGCAAAGTGGATTATCCCTCATGATGCACTATTGATATTTGCAAAGTCCTCGTAAAGTTTATGCTTTCATAGAGAATCACGTTTCTAACGCATCTTCATATTCATGACATGTCTACCAAATGTAATAATATAATGGCAATAAAACAACAGCTGTGGTATTAAAAATGATTTTATTTTTACACATTCTGGCCAAAAATTATGTAGGTACAGATGTCAATCTACGTACAAAGCGCGCTCGAGCAACGCACACATAGATACCCATGATCTCCATGCTGAGATTGGTTTATATGCGATAAGTGACCATCTCAATTAGGTATGATATAATTATTAGATATAGAGATATTCCTCCGTACCTCCTCGGCTGTTGTTTATAGACTATTGACTTGACAGTCGTTAAGGATAAACTTCTCTCTTTAAGATCTATAACCCTTTAAAGTTTGTGCTCTTTGGAGTGCTTAACAACAACTTGTTATGAAAAAATGATTTTTAATTTCTTGTTTAATGTTATGAAATTCTACCGGCTAATGTAATGTTGCCATCAGCCCATCTTACCGTTAACTTGTGTGTCTTATAATAATGCACTACAGTTTAAAACATGTTAAATATTTATTTTGGGTGAAACAAGTGTCAATTTAGTTTTAGGTATTTTGATCTGGTAAATAGATGATTCACGTTTCTTTCCGTTCACATTTTTCAGTAAGTATGTGTTGTTTTGAGTCATTCGCAGAATCCATTTATAGTATTCATCTTTTATGTATGGTATGTGTGACAGACATCCGAGACGTCTTCATTTTGATGGTCACTATTATTAGAGTAATCCCTAATCTATGTATACTATCTCTTAGATTTAAAGCATTTTTTTTGCTGGGATAAATCATCATAAATTTAAAAATAATCAACATACATTTAAAAATCACGATTTGAAAGTGAAGAGCTATTCTCTCTTCTCACTTCGGAAAAACTTTAGCTGTCAGTTTTAATGGAACAAGGCAAATTAAAAGTTTCAATCATTTTACGAACAGACAAGAATTCCACATTCCATTCCAATCCGTACCCTTATTTGCTACACCTAAAGATAATGGATAACCTTTGTACTATTTAAGTTCTCAAAACGCCGATCTCTTGCTCGCTGAACTAAAACTCCGTAAGTCCCACCTTGTTGTCTGTTGCAGAAACGGCTTAATTACGAAGGCACCAATAGATGAGCCGCTTGCTAGTAACGTGCTGTCGTGGCGACCGAGTGTTGCCTTAATGACGTCATTCTGACCACTTGCCCTCTTATGTTTTAATAGTTTTTAGCGTGTTGTTATTTTGCTCTAGCTATTGTATAATCGTTGCGGTCATAATTATACCATTAAATAATTGAATTAAAAAAGTTTTTTATCTGAATTGCAATAATTGTATTGTGATTGATGATGTTTTCTATATCTTGATCGAGTGTATCCAAAATGAAAAAAAAAAACAAGGTGTATTTGATCGATGTTTTTGAACGCTGTTAAACTTAGATTTATTTATTTTTTTGAGTGGGCGTGTCAGCCTTTTACAGAATAAAACTCACAGTGCACTTTTATGGAATTTTTCTTGAACATTTTTACAGCTACCTATTCGAATGAAAACCTATAGTAAACAATATAGACGATGTCGCTTTTATCGGTGAAGCAAGCAAAGTTTGTCTTTGGAAACATCAATAACCTGCATATTTTGACAAATAAGGAAACAGCAGTAATATTTCTATCACCCAAGCTGATGGCCCAAAAAGATGCGAAAGGTACATTCCGTAGTATTTAACCCCGTAGCCCATCTGTCTAGTGCTATCTCACTAATGGTTGTACAAATAGTGGAGTCGAGAATTGAATTATTGCGCTACTCCACTATACGTAGGTACTACCGATTAGCGGTAAGTGGCCGTTTGTTACACTTACGTTATCTGCCCCAAGGCTTTCATATTTTTGCTATATATGGTGAAAGAAAAGGTACGAGGTCTAAAATGCCTCGTATAAGATACCTTGCGATGCGGGTAAGAAAAGTGTCGTGCGGAGGCTGTAACTTCAATTGGGTTTTATTAAGGAAAAAGAAAAGAGATGATTGTATTAGAATGCAGTTTTATATCTTCTTTAATACGGGGTCAATTTGACCTCATACTGCACTTAACCAATAAAATCGTTTACTTTGCATGGTTTACAAATTGGTGTTTCAGGTCTGGATGTCTTGTGTATATGAGTTTACATGTTTGGGAACGCACTTACGATACAGGATTAATTCCGTGTGTGAAGCATTGTTTAAAAAGAAACAAAACGAAAACGGTTGCGGAGTCTATTAAGCCCTTTAACACCATAATGTTAGTATTCAAACGAGATCTTAAACATCCCGTGAAAATTACTAAAAAACAGTTGAGTTCCTTAGAACTAAATAATAACAATAATCATTATTATTATCTTACAGTTTCTTATTACTAAGTTGAGTTAGAGGCCGGTTCGGGACGATTTATCCATACAAACGTAATACCAAAATCATTTGCAAGTCGAGCATATTTCAACCATATTATGGTGATATTTGGATTTAGACAATATTTATCTAGGTTCCCAGATCTTTCTTTTTTAAAAAAGCTTGTTTAAAGCTTTTTTAATTGATTTTGGTATTACGTTTGTATGGATAAATCGTCCCGAACCGGCCTCTTAACTTGACCGTGAAAAAAGAGATCAATTAAGGGGATGACATAGTGAACATTAACAGAGTTCAGTGCCCAAGAAAATGAGTTTCATTCATCTAGCTTAAAATTAAAAGTCATAATGTTACGGACATAAACCACCTGGTACCCGGTCACAAAAATTATTTTGTCTTCATTACAGTTTTTCAATTTTCTTTTCTTCCGGCTAAATGGCCCCGTTATTATTTTTTGGGATAGGCTTGCTAATGAATAATGGTCATAATTTTACTGCTCTGCTCTATCGACAATTCATTTTGGTTAAGTTGGCTTTTACAAGAAATTGGTGTAAAGTTTCTAGTAGTTTTATTTAATTGTTCGTAGTCAAACCGGAACCTAAAGAATAAATGATTACCTGCCAATAAGATCTTAGAGTTCAAATAGTCTGCAAATATTGTAAAACCAAAGTCCCCACTCTCTGTATGTGATCTGTCTCTGGTCTGTCTAGGTATATGAACGCGGCAATTTTAGAAACCACTTAACAGATTTTCATGCAGATTTCATCTTATCCTTCATACTGTGCACGGCCCTTGCTTTCAGAAACCAAACCGGGAACTCGGTAAGCTTCGGTACCGCGACCTACCCATTGATCGCCATCCGCAAGCCCGTGCCTATGGGTAAGCTAAAGTGTTGGCTCAACACTTAGCTAGATATTAATATTTTCTTGATTGTAAATATTGTATAAACTACTAGCTTTTGTCAGCGGCTTCGCCCGCGTACATAAAATATAGCCTATGTCACTCAGCAATAAAGCAGCTTTCTATTGTTGCTAAAATTTTTCCAATCGGACCAGTAGTTCCAGAGATTACCTCCTACAAACAAAAAAACAAAGAAACAAAAAAACAAACTTTACTTTTTTATTATATTAGTGTAGATGTATCAACAAACTACTTGCCTTAAGTTTTTAAGTCGATAGAATTAAAAGCGGATCATATTTACTCAGATAAAAATTAACGTTGCGAAAAGATTTTAAAACCTTCCCGGTTTTAAGTGGGAGTGCTCCTCGAGATCTTCAATTGAACGGTTCCACGCAAGATGCTCACTCGGCAGTCCTACGAGTGTTGACCTTAATACTCTAATGTGCCGAACGAACGGCAATACTTTCAAACCATTTCATGATTTTATATTACTTTGGAAATGTTGAGATTTCGAGAAACGTGATGGTATTAGAAAAATCTTAGATTTTAAATTGTACCATTGCTGGGTTCGCCTTTTTTATGGTGGGTAAAATCATCTAATGACGAATCCCGCCCTTGGACGGAGCTGCAGAGAATGACCGACCCATCCCGTTCTTTCCTAGCCGCCATACCGGTGTCTGACCTTCCTTTGAGAAACTGGACCGGGGCCCCAGAAGGCTTGCAGTTGGGCCTCTACATTTGCTGACAACACCTTGAGGCGCGCAGGAACCAGGTTGGTCTGGACTGTCACCAGATGTCACCATCTGAGTCGTCGACGATGGAGCAAGCTTGCGTAGATTAACCTATTCACTCTTGGCTTAAACCATTGTTGGTTAAATGACTCCTTAACTGCACTCACAATTAATACGTTCCCAGGATCATAAGTATCCTTTTAAGCAGGCTCTCCCCCTGCTGAGCTCCTACTGTTGTTCAGACATTTTTTAAGGCATACGTGATTCCCTCGGTGGCAGCCTAATTATTTCCACGAAGATATGGTGGTGATTCGATCAAGCGAAGCACACCACCACTGTATGCTGCGCCGTATCCTCCTGATAACAAACACCGAGGCGTTTCTTCCTCCGCAATCTGGAATAAGTAGGAACTTTCCGAACGAGTAATGTTCGGTGAGGACTTGCGTCATGCAGAAGACAAGGATTAAGTAAACGTGGCGTGCCCAATGGGTGGTAGGTACCTACAATTGAATTAAGCCTGCAGTTACTATTTCTTAGATAAATGTTTGTGCCTATCCACTTTAACCATAAGAGCCCTATTTGCCCTTTTTTCTTGACAATTTTAAGCTAGAGATTCCCTATTGCCTACTATTAACTTGAATGTTTGATTTTCCTCGTTTAGTTTTTGCCTATTACTTTTACGATTGTTCGAACCATTCGATTCCTCGTTTCTGTCCCTTGTGTCCATTTTCCTGACGCCATACCTTCTTGCAAAATGCCATCGTATTTTGATTTAGAATTTGGGCTAAACGACTCAAGTTGCTGCTATAAATCGTTTTTCTGCCAAACATCACATTTTACGCGTCACACAAACGCAATTTACGTGAAAATCAATTTCTTTCGTGGTTTTTGGCACAATAAATTCCCTTAACTAAAAATACAAGACAGCGCTTGAAAAATAATAACAAATGTACCTAAGTTAAGTCACGAAAGTCCAAATACTTTCGGTCCGCCTATCTTGTTTACACATCAAATTGAGCGCTTGTACCGTATCGTTTTCTGATTTCCTTTATAACATTTTGGGGCAAAGCGCTGAATTTGATACAAAATAAACAAGTTTAAAAGGTGTGTTGTAGTCATAACTAAAGTTATATCGAGGTTTAATTCACTGAACTGGTATGCTTAGACGAATGAACTAGAGTTTAAATAACTCAATTTGAGAATATGAAAACATTAAGTGAATCATTTTCGAGTTTAAACAGTTTCAAACGTTTTCTCTTGTTTAAAATTAGTTTTAATATGCAATGTTTATTGCAATATCCAGAGTGTATTTAGCAATAGGTTTGCTCATAAACAGAAGTTTGGAAATCATGCTCGTAAATATTTTATTGGGCTTCGTCGATCGCGCCATTCTAAATTTCCATTTGGTGTTTATTTAGGATCAATCTACGCGAACGACTTTTCGTAGTGTGCGACGAAATTAGCCAACAAAATGAACAAACCAGTGTTTGTTCAGGTTTTTACAGCAGTGATAATGCGTACTACGGCTAGTTTTTAATTGGATTTGCTTTTCTTTATGCTACTTTTTTCAGGTGATTAACTAAATAAATATGTTTTTAATTTAAAATGGTTTGTTTTTCTTTTTATTTTATAAGGTATTTTTATCCGTAATTTTTTTTAGTTCTGATGCAAATGATATTTACCATTTATTTGACAGAGCAGCACATCTGAGCTAGAGAAGCCAAGGAAGGCGGTTGAAATCGGCTTGATGTCAACCATACAACATTAAAATTTTGAAATATTTTTACATCTTCTCATTTTTTCAGTTCTTTTGAGGGTGGTCCGTCAAGAAATAACTCCTTCTGTTCTGGTTGAACTGAAAGGATTATCAGACTTTTACTGACTTAATTTCATCCGTGTTGCGTCCGGGGCCATAATAACTCTCTCGAATAATCTTTATAAAGAAATTTTGTTAGCTCGCGTCAAGCGCTAGATCGAAATTGACGCTTGCGACACTCAACTAAATTAGCCACGTTAAAGAGGCCGGTCGGCGCACGTATCAAGACTACTGCACGAAACGCGTCATCATCATCATCATTAATATCATCAGCCTTTTAATGTTCCCAATGCTAGGAAACTCTAGGAGAGGGAACGCGTCAGGCCTGCCTTACTTTCTTATTATTTCTTTTTTTTTTGTGCGTGGTGTGGAATTGTCATAGAATTTCTCCCACTCTGGTTGGAGTAAAAGGGAAGGTCAGACTTTTACTGACTAAAACCCATCCGTATTCTTGACTTTTTTAAATGATACAGTAGCCTCTGACGATTCTACAGTGCTGGCGCTCAGATAGACTATGTCATTTGAAAAATTCTTAAACTCTTGAGCCCCGAGCGAACTCCCGGCGTTCTCACAACTATTGTGTTTCTATTATGTTTCTAATTACGGTACTCAAAAGGTTACCCTTGAGCCCCGAGTGAACGCCGGCGTTTGCATACCTATTTTCTTTCTATTGTGTCTCTAATTACGGTAAGTACTCAAGAGCAATAGTACATTTTGATACAAGTGCAGGAAGTTTAATGTCATTGCGACCGAGGCGAAATTCGCACGAGCCGTAGGCGAGTGTGTTATGGAGCCGAGAGCTGCAATGACAAATCTGCACGTGTGTCAAACGACGTTTTTCAATACACTTACGACTTATGATATAAAGAAAGAAAGAAAAAATGTTTAATCGTATCTCAAACATACAGTAGAAATATGTATAATAATAAATGCATTCAAATCTGCTCTGAACAGTTTGGTTCTAATTTCGTGGGGGACGTCCAGCGACTCTGGGGAACGCCTCGCGCTTGATTCGATAAACTAAGAAAAAAATAATAAGCACCCATTACCGTGACGATAAGGAAGGAATAAAAAAGCCCTTGTTGTGATAAACTCAAAAAAGCACTTGGGTGATATACATACTATATTGAACCTAATAGGAGTGCGATAAGAGGCAGTTTTCGAGTAAGTGTATTGAAAAAGAATTTGAACGCAGGAAAGATTTCCGGATAAGGACTGCGACTATTTTCTTTTTCAAAAAAAGGTAAGTTTGTGTTTACCCTAAAGTACATACGGCACGTCTGCAAGTCAATGGTCGGCACTCTGTTGCATACTAACTAATCTCTGCACGCAATGTAGAACAATTGGATTCGGGGCTCAGTAACTGGGACCGCCATTACATTTTCCTCATAACGTGTTATGGCGACCCCGTTTCCACTAAGTGCAAACCTTTTATACGTACGAGTTTACCTGTCAGGTCTTCGACGAAACGTTTATAGTAGCTTGTGAAAAGTTTGGTATATTGTCGATACAATTTTTAGTAAAATGTTTTTTGTTTATTTATTACTTTGGTTTTTATTTAACGTTCCATTTACAGGATAGAATGGAATCGTTCTGAGTACAAGGTACCTACATTAAAATCTTAATATTATAAGGGACCACATAAACTGCCTTTGCAAATGTAGAAAAATTACATGATAAGAACATTCACGTAATTATAGTTCCTGCATTATTAAATCAACGTTTTTAAAATGATTAAATAAGTACAAAACTAACAGTATAAATATATTTTGCCACTGAAGCATTTTCCACCTGTTTTCGTATAGTTGCTCTTTGTGAGAGTCATGGTAACTCGGGCGAATGATCCTGCAGCCCTGGGGGCTTAGTCAAAGTCACATTCTCACTAACGATAACGAAATTCGAAACTCCAAATGAATGAAACTGACATATGCCTTCGAAAAGTCACGTGGTCAAACGTTTTCGATACGCTAATTGTTATTAGTTGTTTATACGTCAAATTTGACGTTTTAATTCGATAACCATAGCCAAGAACTTGTTATTTTATCGAACCAACACTTCGACTTATCGATATGTTAGTCGATGTCACTTTGTCTACCATTTTGTGGTCGACATCGTTTAGGCGAAATCGAACTTAGAAATGGATTCGACACGGAGCGATTGCCACTTGTCTAGGGCCCCTGATGGCGTCATTAGAGTTAACTCTTTTTTTAATTTTAACGCAAGGTACGGTGGGAAAAGTCCTTTGATGATTTAGCAGATAAGAAAAAAAATTAAACACTTATTTTGTACACGTACTTTTAGTGTCGGTTATAACGACGTGTCTGTAAAGGTGTTATAATATTTTTTCTCAATAAATAAATAAGTAAATAAATTTTCCGATGCCAAATTCTATTTTTTAAATCGGTACCTACTTCTACTAAAAAGAAACAGATCGAAAATATCAAATTAGATAGCCAAATTTAAAAAGATAGCTAAAAAACCACAGCTTTTTGTTCGTAAATCGCTTTTCGCGACATCGCATCAGACTGAGACAGACGGCATCGAGATAAAGTATGTCGTTTTGAGGGAAACCCGTCCTAAATATAGGCGCGGGATTATTTCTGAAGCGGCGTGTCGCGAGCGCCGCCCGGTCCACAACCAATCCAAACACATTACAGACTCAACGCCTAAACTTCCAACGTTTATTACAACAATGCTTTAAAACGGTTGATTAACTGTAAAATTGTATCCGTAATTAAACGTTTAATACGTAAACTTGTTAATCTTTACACTATGTAAAGTTAATGACGCGTGTGTTAGTGTTGTGTTGTGACTTTTGGTGACAGTGTTTATTTTAATATGATGTGGTGGTGACATATTTTCTAGAAACATGTGGCTTGTGGCGTTCGCCTTGCTTTTGTTTTCACAATGTGTTTTGGGGCAAGACGAGACTGCAGAGGGACCTGTAATAGGTCAGTTTTTTTATTAGTACCTACTAATAGGTTGAAATATACATACCTGTAGCTGGTACAAAAGTAGGTATGCAAGTAGCTGACTTGTGGATGTCACTATTGTCTGCATATATGTCGGCATTTCGTTGAAGTGAAATGAAACCTGTATTTTTACTTATGTTTTCACTTATATTTAAAAATATTAACATACATAAATTTGTGTACATAAAATAATGTAAAAAAAAAACAAACAACCAATTTGTTATTGCAGTGTGACTAATCCATTGTAGCCATTACACTTAATTGATTTAGTTAATTTGACTTTCTTGTATCTTGTTTATAATATAGATAAAATATTCTTAAGCATCTTACAAAACATCTCTTCCATTTTTCAAAATTTCTAAAAATACATCGCACTGAATTGCACAAACAAAAAAGAAAAACCTCAACCGTTTTACGAGATATTTGCAAACCTATCCTTAATTTCGAAAACAAATATTAAATTTAATATACACTGTACAAATAATATATACAATATTGTAGCCTATTGCAATACAAACATATGAATACGTCAAATTGCCGGCAATAAAACCGCTGGACAAATGAATATATACAACAATATGAAATCTTTATTTAATTATTTATGTACACACAAGAATACCACCATCCCAGTTCCGTATGGTGCCGGACGTAAAGAATACCACCATCCCATTTCTTCCCGTGGGTGTCGTAAGAGGCGACTAAGGGATATTTTTAAGGCCGTGCCTACTAATAAGCACTTAAGGTCACCGTGTGGGGTCGGTTAAACTTCCAACAATAGCATTCCCAAGGAGGGTTAGCGTCAGGCAGGCGGCCGGCTGTAAAATACTAGCCAAAACCCAAAGCAATATGTCGGTTATGAATGGAATGCGAGATAGGGTTAGGGCGTACCCCGCAGGCGACGCGCAGGGGCAGCACCCGGCTCCTGTGGGAAATGGACCAGGGTTGTTGCACCATCCCGGGCGGGTGCAACGTAAGAAGTTAGCTCGGGAAATGAGATTGAGGTATGCAAGTTGGAATGTAGGGACTATGACTGGAAGGGCCAGAGAGTTAGCGGATGTATTAAAAAGAAGACGAATAAACGTAGCGTGCTTACAAGAGACTAAATGGAGAGGAACAAAAGCGAGAGAAATTGGTGAAGGATACAAGTTCTACTACTGTGGAAGTGATGGCAAAAGGAATGGTGTAGGAGTAGTGTTAGATAGCAAATTGAAAGAAAGTGTGATGGAAGTACATAGGATGAATGATAGAATTATAGTTGTGAAAGTTATGTTAGAGAATGTTATGTTGAATGTAGTTAGTGTGTATGCACCACAAGTAGGATGTAATGAAACGGTGAAAGAGAAGTTTTGGGAGGATTTTGATACGGCCTTAATGAACATCCCTGTACATGAGGAGTTGATAGTGGGAGGTGATTTTAATGGACATGTGGGAAGAATGAGAGGTATGTATGAAAGAGTACATGGCGGATGGGGTTTCGGAAATCCAAACAATGAAGGAGAGACACTGTTGCAATCCGCTACTGCATTTGATCTAGCAGTAGCCAATACGTGGTTTCAGAAAAAAGATGAACACCTGGCCACGTATAAAAGTGGTAATCATAAGACGCAAACAGATTATTTTCTAGTTCGGCGCAACCACTTAAAGTATGTTATGGATTGCAAAGTGCTGCCAGGAGAAGACTTAGTCTCGCAACACAGACTCCTGGTTATGACATCAGTGGTTCAAATTCATTGTAGGAAAACCAAAGAGCGCCCGCCTCCTAGAATAAAATGGCACAGGCTAGAGAGGAATGACTGCGCGAAGAAGTTCAGAGAGCGAGTGGTGGACAGAATGATAGAGATGGGAGACATGAATGATCGAAGTATAAATGAAAGCTGGAATGCGATGGCTGAGTGTATAATGCAAGCAGCGAGAGATATTTTGGGAGAGACGAAAGGAAAGGGCAGAATAGATAGAAATACATGGTGGTGGTCGACAGAAGTTCAGAATGTATTGAAAGAAAAGAAGAAAAAATTCAAGGAATGGCAGTGTGTACAAACAGATAATGTTAGTTTGAAAGCTGAAAGAAAGAGTGAGTATGATGCTTTAAAGAAAAAAGCAAAGAAAGCCGTGGCAATTGCAAAAGCAAAAGCCCAGGACAAACTATATGATACATTAGACAGTCCTGCAGGCCAGAAAGAGCTGTACCGGCTTTCTAGAATGAGAGAAAGAAAGGCGAGGGATGTTTGCCAGGTAAGATGTGTAAGAGATGAAAGTGGAATGGTTCTATCGGATAATGAAAAAATCAAAGAGAGGTGGAAGGAATATTTTGAAAGACTTATGAATGAGGAAAATAATTGGAGTGGGGTTTTAGAGAATAAACCAGTGAATGTGGGGTTAGTGAGAATGGTTAGTGTGGAGGAAGTCAGGGTAGCAGTGAATGGAATGAAAAATGGTAAAGCCATAGGTCCAGATGGAATACCAGTTGAGGTGTGGAAGTTATTAAGAGTAGATGGATGGGAGTGGCTGGCTTTGTTCTTCAATAAGCTGTTGCAGGAAGAAGCCATACCTGATGAATGGTGCAACAGTTCTCTGGTGCCCATCTTTAAAAACAAAGGTGATGTGCTTGAGTGCAACAATTATAGAGGAATAAAGCTAATGTCGCATACCATGAAAGTATGGGAGAAAGTTATTGAACGGCGGCTGAGAGAAGAGAGTGAAATTTCACAGAACCAATTCGGTTTTATGCCTGGTCGTGGTACAACGGATGCCATATTTGCTATACGCCAGTTGTGCGAAAAATACAGAGGTGCACATAAAAACTTGCACATGGTATTCGTTGACCTCGAAAAGGCATACGACCGGGTACCTCGTGAGGTTCTGTGGTGGGCCCTTAAGGAGAAAGGTGTGCCTGGGAATTATGTGCAGTTGATCCGATCAATGTATAGTCGCTGCAGTACACAAGTCCGGTCTGCAGCGGGCACCACTAACAACTTCAATGTGGCTGTCGGTTTACACCAAGGGTCGGCTCTTAGCCCTTACCTCTTCCTGATAATAATGGACGCTCTGACGTCGGACATTCAGGAAGAGGCTCCCTGGTGTATGCTGTTTGCCGATGATATTGTGCTGGTTGCCGAGAGTGCCCTAGAGGTCCAGAGCAGATTGGAGGTGTGGTGGCAAAGACTGGAGAGTGTTGGCCTAAAATTGAGCAGAACTAAAACAGAGTACCTGTTCTGCGATTTTGGCGGTCTCTCTAGTCCTGTGCCCATAGCTCTCGGCGGAACGCCCATACCAACCTGTTCCGATTTTCGGTACCTTGGGTCGATTATCCAAGGGAATGGTGAGATAGACCGAGACGTGGCACATCGGATCAACTCAGGATGGATGAAATGGCGACAGGTCACTGGAACAACTTGCGACCCACGGATGCCCCTCAAGTTGAAGGGTAAAATCTACAAGTCCGTGATAAGGCCTGTCCTACTGTATGGGTCAGAATGTTGGGCTCTGAAAAAGACGGATGAAAAGCGATTGCATGTAGCAGAGATGAGAATGTTGAGATGGATGTGTGGTGTGACGAGAATGGATAAAGTGAGAAATGAGTATATTAGAGGAAGTTTGAAAGTGGCGCCAGTGACTGAAAAGTTGAGAGGGAACCGTTTGTCTTGGTATGGCCATGTAAAAAGGAGGGATGAAACGCATGTTACAAAGAAAGCCATGAGTATGAATGTGGATGGATGGAGAGGGAGAGGGAGACCAAAGAAGATATGGATGGATTGTGTGAGAAGTGATATGGAAGACAGAGGAGTTAGTGATAGCGTGACGGGTGACAGGACAGAATGGAAGAAAAAAACATATTGCGCCGACCTCAAATAAAACGGGACAAGGGCAGGAAGATGATGATGTACACACAAGAATAAAAGAAGAGGACAAGGAAACAGAAAAATAGGTACAGAGGTAATGCTTATTTCAAAAGAAATCTCTTCCAGCACACCTACCTATCTTTACTATTACTATGTTTAAAAAAAAGTACATAGGTATTGCAAATTATTAAATTAATTTATAAACTAAAATAAATTGAAATTATACATTAAATTAAATTAACCTTTCGACTACCTTAATTACAGACACAATTAAAGAACAATAGACGCGGGCTCAAAAGTTTAAATTGTACTATATTTTAGACTTTTAGAATCACTTCTTATTGTCTTCAAGACCAACAACAAACATTTATAAGAACATTCCATCAAGTTATGGGAAAATACATCTAGAAAAAAATCTTATACCAATTTCTCGCTAACCGAGTCGTACTATTATAGCACAGAACAGCCTCCCGTGAAGTGTTGTGGAAGCCCCCATATTGAACTGCTTTAAAAATTAGTTGAATAAAGTTAAAGCCTCTGAACTGTGTGAAACACACGCATCAGCAAATAGCTTAATAATAATAAGTCTTACCAAAGACCTACTGACTTTTCGGACGCAATATATCGGACACAGTGTCCTAATTGACACTTTTTATTTAGTATTTTTTTAGTGATGATACGGACACCAATAAAAAATAATCTGCTCACCTAGCCAAGTTGCAATCGAATAGTTTAGAGTTAGCGCTTGTAGTTGGCCACGCCCCAGTTCCCTTTTTCAGAAATCATCTCAACAAAGGTATTGGGAGCGTGGCTATCTACAAACGCTAACTCTAAACGAAACGATTTTTACTTGGTTATGGGAGCTGGTTTATACAGTCAGAAAAAACCGTTTTGTTTGATAAATATTAAATAACCTATATTAATCTAATTAAATCAATCAAATAAGAATTAAAGCTACCTTATAAAAGTAAAGATAGGTAATGTTTTTTTTCTTCATACTATATTTTATTTAAACTTTTGTATTATGACTATACTAAACAGATTTATCAATTTGATAGTGTCCGAATCGACACTGAAAAAAAATAAAGTGACGAATTGGCCACAGTCACTTCGACGAACCGTGAATAAAACGTCAGTAAGTCTTATCAAATAATAATAATATTAAAATACATTTCTGTGTTTCAGGAGGAATATTTTACAAGAACTCTGATGACTTGAAAGTGGCTCTGGATGTGAGCGCGAAGACTTTTAACTTCAGAACGTCAATAAAGGAAGTGGCCACAAGGGGAGATGTGCTTGGAATCAGCAAATATGTATGCGAATTAGCCGAGGTATGTCACGACAAAGAAAAGCTATGATAGCATTCTGTTTATTACAAAACAAAGTCACTTCCCGTTCTCTATCCCTATGTATGCTTAGATCTTTAAAATTACGCAATGGAGCTTGATGCGATTTTTTGTAATAGATAGGATGATTCAAGAGGAAGGTTTATATGTATAATAAAATCATAATATACATACAATAATATCACCATTGTACTCGTGCGAAGCTGGGACGAGTCGCCAGTAATATTATAAAGTCGAAAGTTTATGTAAATGTTACTTCTTTACTCTCGAATGGCCGAACAGATTTCGATAAAACTTAGTACACGGGTACACCAGACCCATCAATAGCACATAGAATACTTTTCGATTTCAGAATATGTTCTCTTAGGACATTTTTTTTCTACATTCTAGTTTCAAGCGGGCGAAGCCGCTGGCAACAGCTAGTGAATAAAATGTTGACCTTTTTGGTCAAAGTTTAATTGTTTTGTTTTTTATGAAAGTTGCACATAGTTAATATTAAAGTAATAATTGTCTTTATTACTTTTTTAAAAAAATAATTTTTACAACCCGATTTATTTTAACGCAGTCGCAGCCAATAAAAATAAAATTCGAATATCGAATACTAAACGAATAAAAAGAAAAGAAAAATTAATTGTCATTAAAATTCATTGAGATCACTTCATCTGTTCATTCAATTTGAATTTACTCGCGTGGAAGAATAATGTGCTCCGCGATTGATATGGATTTCTCCTTAAATTTTTCTTGGCTTCTTTCTTTTCAGTTTTGTTCATTGATCTGACTGTAAAACGCAAGTTTTTTACGACTTTTTCCAATTGTTCTTTTCGTTTTCATTGCTCACCTATTTTACATGGTTCAAGATAATTCGGCTTCGGAATGAGAAAGTTTCTTTGTGTTCATCTTAGATTCAATTTGAATTTCGCCTTTTAGTGAAAAATGAATGTTGCAACTTTACAATACATTTAGAAGTTTTTGGGAGATTTTTTTTTTATTTTAAACTATTTAGAAGGTATATTTAGAGGTTAAGTAGGTATGTGAGTACGTCAATTTGGCTTTAATCAACTGTGTGATTGGGAGTTTTATTTAGATAAAACTCCCAATCTCTCGTCTCAGCTTTGATATTGGAGGTTTCTTTATACTAATCAATATATATGTTTTATACGAATCAATATTTAGGTTGTACCTTCGTGTGACCCAATGGCAGAGTAAAACTAAAAAAAAAACTATAAGTATAAATGTTGATATTAAAAAAAAGGAAACGGGGCAGTAAAAAGTTTCTTGACGTTTTTGTTATGAGACTGTTTTGGTCGACTTATATTCAACCATATTTTATAGAGCAAAATATATGTACATCATTATTTTTAATTGTAAAGCAGTGTCTAGAAACCCATAAATGAAACTATTCTTTTTTCAAATCAACGATTTACTTCAAAGACATTCAACCTTAAAGAGCAAAATACCGTTATTTCCAGGAAGGCGTGATCGGCATCATAGATGGTACAGGCGGGCGAGCTAGTGAAAACATCCAGGCTTTGTGCGACATGTTGGAACTGCCCCACGTTAGTATACAGCACAATGACCTCAGCAATGACGAGTGGTCTATTCTGAACATGCAACCTAGCCCTTCAGCTTATAATATGGTAAGGATTTATTTATTTATTTGAAAGAAAAAGAAATAAAGAAAGAAAAATATTTTATTTGACATATACACCGTTAAGTTTTAGTCGTTTTAATCCCGAAGAGGGGCTATCCAGTACATGAAACACTATCGATTTGTGAAGATAAAATAAAAAATAAAGTACTTTTTTTCTAAATCTCTTATTGATATAGGTACGCATTTACGAAATTAATTTCTTTAAGTAAACGAGTCATTGACCTTGTAGGTAGTTGTCGGTCGTTGCGTACTAACTACCTACAGGTCATTGAACTCGCCCAGCTGACGTTTACTTAAAGAAATCAATTTAGAACATGCGTAAATTAATTCGAGTTTAAAAAAAAGTACTTTGTTTTTTTTATTCTAACTTTACCAATCGATAGTGTTTCATGTACTGAATCGATCCTCCAAGGGATTAAAACGATCAAGATTTAACGGTGTATACACACAATACAAAAACCAAATGCCGACAGACATTTGGTCAGCCAACAGTTGCTTACACCATATAATAACATTAATTAAAACGAAACATACATTCATAGGTGTAGCAATTAATTATAGGATAACACAGCATGCTCTAAATTAGGTTAAACATATTATACAATTAACTTTTCTAGAAAAATGCAATTGAAAAAAATATAATATTATAAATGCGAAAGTTACGATGTTTGGATGTTTGTTACTCAATCACGCCAAAACGGCTGGACGGATCTGGATGAAATTTGGCACAGGCATAGGATACACTCTGGAATAGGACATAGGCTACTTTTTATCTCGGGAACCCCAACCCCAATACCACGCGGGCGAAGCCGCGGGCAGTGGCTAGTTAATCAATAATTCTTATTTATACTTAAAATTATTATCAATTATACAACTAAAATGAATAGAATTACAATTAAACTAGTAATTTAGATACAAATTTTAAAAATATAATAATATAATATTTCAGCACTATCACGAAACGTGGTTTAGTCCCAAGCAAAGCAGAGCTTGTGTTATGTTATGGGTACTAGACAACTGATAAACATACTTATATATTTCTGAATACATACATAATATTATAGATAAATTACACCCAGAGACAGAACAATGATCGTGCAACAAATATATGTAATATTTCCATAGCTAACTGAACTCATTAAAAAAAATCATAATAATATGCAAGTCTTAATAGAAATGGCAGTCTTAAAATTTTACAAGTGCACTCTTACTCAAAACCTAAAATAATTTTTAGGATGTGACAGAAGCTATCATATTTAACTTTTACTAGCTGCTGCCCGCGACGTTGTCTGCGTGAAGGCTCTACAGCACCAAAAAAATCTAACATGGCAGTGTATGATCAGTGTATATCAAATGGTATAGCATTATAAGTAAACAACTTTTAAAATAGCATTGCATCAGCCTTATAAAGTTCCCGTTGCAGGGACACAGACCTTCTTTCTAGGAGAGGGAATGGGCCATAATCCACCACGCGAGTCCAATTGGTGGATGACGCAATAATATCTTCGAATTTTTGGTTCTAAGACATTCACAGTCACAGTTTCCTCATGATGTTTTCCTTCACCGTTGAGCAGTGGTTTTGAAATATAATACACAAAGTAATGCGCCTGGCTGGGTTTAAACGACAGACCTACAACTTGTAAGTCGGAGCCTTTACTACTTCGCCACCACTGAGTCGAAGCCTTTACCACTCCGCCACCATACTACGATGGTAGTTATGCTGCCAGGAGCCAATATGTAAAGAGAGTCAGGACTGGTGGCGCGGGAGCAAGCGACATACAGTTGCCCGCGTAAGAGACAACTCGTCCTGAAGTTGACACCCGCTGCACTCAGTGTTTGCCCCTGCGACTTATTGATGGTCATCGCGAAGCAAACACTCACGGGGAACTGTACACGCTTGAACTGGAACGGGAAGTTATGAGGTATAAATACTGCCTCGCCTACGCCACAACCCATAAGAATTTTTGCTTCAATGGTGTGTCTGTACAGCGAGATGACTTTAAGACGGGTCTCATTACACCACTTTGGAGGAGATAGGTTCCGAAAATGCATAATCGGGACTCCGACTTTCAGCTTGATGGTATGCGTTTGAAGTCCACTTGCTGGCTGGGAGTTCAAAAATTCCACGGGATAATGTGTGGCGTCATTTTGCTCGACGACAGTGTTTATTGAGGTATAGATCACTGCATTTCCCTCAATTTCCGAGGGAATGTATTCGTTAATTGCTGCAGCCTGATCATTTTTGGGCGTCAAAATGTCCCGCTCACATACCCAAGAAATTCTGCTGGTGCGGTAAACGACTGATGTCCCCGTACACACAGCAAATAAATTCTTCTAAGCTGGCTAACGCTCTATCGAGAGACTTTGGAAGCACCTCCTGTCCACCTCTGTCGCAGTGAGCTTTGACTTTCAGCAGACTTTGGCAGAGGCTATGATCCGGAGCGAAGAAGAGTGGCAGGCGGTCGCATCCTTTTGCGAAGCAGTAATGCTATGCGAGCAATGGGTAGCTCTCTGTCCACTCATTCGATAACCGTCAGGACCGGGCCTAAGTCGTCGACGGCGCGCACTGTTCCCTGCGCCTCAAGCAGTCGGCAGCAACTGTAGGAGCTTAGCAGGGTCGAAGCCAAGGTTTCAACGTAGCGAACGGGAAGCGTTTGCCCGAAATCACCACTGAACAAACTGTGACACCATCACACCACCCATCAAATGTTCGTTCTCGCGGATGTCCTGCAGGGTTCTGTTCTCGGCCTCAACTGCCTTCCTATTGACCATCGTACGCTCATCCCATACGATCAAAGAGCAATCCTTAAACACATGTCCCTTATCGCTGTTACGTGACACAGGCGTTTTGACGCTCTCTAAATCGATGGGAATTTGAACATGGCATGTGCTGTCTTGCCACTCGGAAGCAGTGTGGCAGCGATTCCCAACGACGCGACAGCAATAGCAATATTGCCTTGCCTCCTGACCTCTGCAAGTATGCAATGTTTTTTTTGTTCCAAAAGGAGCAACCCAAGAAAAACATTTTGCCCTGGTTTTGCACAACGCTCTCAAGGACGGTGTCATAAATCTGTTTTTGTTCTGAAGAGAACTCTGTCTCAGCGTTATACTCTCGATTTTCATAGTCTTGATGCGGTGATGATTGGGGAGCTAGTAATCCATATAAGATCAGTGGATTGCCGCCGATAAAAATGTCCACATCTTGAACTGAACTGAGACAGGTGTTCAGCACACGATCATCAGTTACATCGACTTCTTCTCCAGTAGCACGCCTTAAAGCTCGCAGAAAATATTCTTTGAAGGTTTTTTGCTTGAACTAAACCGAACTATACCCTGCCCTTTGTATATCCTGTCCACATTATGAGGTGTACAATAAAGCTTATAGTAAAAAATAATAATATACGATTCCACGTTTAGGAAGAATTTGATTCTTATGAAGTCAAATAGATGGCGCTGTTTTAAAATTTTCTATATGCTACTACATTCAACTATGTTTCTCTGTCCAAGTTACTTAAATGGCGCAGTTTTTATAGTATAAAGCCAGATAATAGTATGGCTTACTCAAAAACAACATTTAAATATGCGTTAGATTAAACATTGTAACAGAATGCGTAAGAAAAATAAGTATTCGCAACTCCTCCCCGTAGGTGATAGCGTGATAATATGTAGCCTATATGTTGGCCCATCCTTTATTTAAGCAAAATTTCAAGATAATCCATACAGTATGTTTATATATAAATATATATCCAAGTAAGTTTTTGAGTTTAGCCTGGACATACATACGGACAAAAATTCTAAAAACTATATTTTTGGCTTCGATATCGATTGTAGATCACTTTCCGAGTATTCTTTTAAAAAAATATTTAATGAACAGTTTTGACTTTCCTACGATTTTATTATAATTACCTATATGTATAGATTATTCGTAAAACTCTTTAGTTAAGTCCCAAGAGGACACAAATTTCCATACAACTGTTGTCGTTTAATTGTGTCTGTAATTACAGTCGTCGAAAGGTCAAAATAATATTATTTTGTTAATGTAATGTTTTCATTACTAATTTGAGTCAGTAGATGTCGTTGTACGTATATAAATAACATTGAAACGTTATTTAAGATTAGGTTGCGTTGCAAAATAAATCCGTTAGACCGTTGGAATAAGAATAAGACATTTCATATTTAACATGGAGAAAGCCGTTTCACCATTAAAGAGATGAAAATAAAAAACAGTTTTTAAAATTATGTATTAAATATTATCCCTCATTTTTTCGTAAAACGAACCGACCACTACCTAAGATATTTCCCTAAAAATAAATAAGTAACATTTGCTCTGTTTGGGCTTGTTTTTTTTTTTCATTTCTTATTCCCAGTTGTGAGTAAATTCAACCGCGCAGTAAGAGACTATGGAATCTTGAACACGACCTATGTCGTGAGATTTTGAGGGTTTTTTGGAACTTAAATTTGTTAAAACGAATTATACGATACAACTTTTATAAAGAAATTGCGCATTCCATCTATGAATTTTAAGAATAACTAACTGCTAACCTTGCCAACATGGTCAAATTTAAATTATTAATTTAAAAGTGTCAAAATGTAACTTGATTTGATTTTTGTGTAATCTCATAGATGGCGCTTTTTTAAAGATGTCTTTATGCTACTAATATTCATTAAACTATGTTTTTTTGTCCAAATTACGTAGTTTTGAAAAATGAATAATGGGAATCTTTATTATTTACATAAATAAGTTTACGTGCCAAGTTTCAAGTTAATTAACCCAAGGAATAAGATTCTCCCATACAAACTTTAACATCCCCTAAATCTTGCACTGGGGGTACTACTGAAAAAATAAATATAGCATCCTGGATAACTAATTTAGGGTAATGTTTGTGCAAAGTTTCTAGTCGCTCGGCCCACGGAAAAAAAAGTTACACCCTTGCATCCATTGCACCATTTAAATTCAATATTGCTTACCTCCCATAACTTACGTCGTGATAATATGTAGCCTAAAGCCATCCTTGGTTTACAAGGAACATCTTTGCTGAATTTCAATTCAATCTATCCAGTGGTTTTGGCGCCAACCCATACCATAGGCACAGAAAAACAGACAAACAGACAAAAATTCTAAAAAGTCACTTTTTGTCATCAGTTACGTTTTTCTAACAAAACCCACTTATTTTTTCCAGAAAATTCTCAATGTACAGTTTTTTTTTCGTTACTGTTTTATTATATGTATAGATTATAATCGTCTTTTTTTTCTAGGTAGATACTAACTGGCCATTCAAGATTAAAAACATCACGAGATACCTTTATTTCTTTTGATTAGTTCGTTCTGTCTCACGTCAAAGGTCTCTCCTAATTCTACCTATTCTCTCTGGGCTATACTTCTTCACGCCAATTCGCCATTAATTTGTTTTTCTATTTATTCTGTAAAATATCTTTTTAATTTTATTATTTGTCAAATTGACAAAAACTTTAAATAGTACTCTGATCTGGCCACCTGTTCTAAAATAAATATGAACAGCCATTCAATAAGATTAACGTAGGTAATATATTATACGAGTATTTATGACGGAACATAGTAATTATACAGGGTTGAATTTTGAACCTGTCCAGAAACGCACGGCCCCGACTTACGAGTAGTAGGTCGCAAGTTCAAACCCAGCCAGGTGCATTATTTGTGTAATTTATTTCATCACAATTTCTCTCAAAAGGGTAAAGGAAAATATTTTGAGGAAACTGTCCTAGAACCGAAAATTCGAAGACGTGACATCCATCAACCCGCATTGGGCCCGCGTGGTGCGAACTATCCCATTCTCCTAGTGAGGAGTTCTAAATCACAGCAGTGGTTTTTTTTTTATAGTAGGTAAGACGCGAACCCAACGTTATAAGGCTGATGAGATACTATGCTATGCTATTATATATACAACTATAGTAGATGACTGATGCTGAAGAAAATACTCGCATACAGTTTGTAGAATGATACGTATTTACAGTATTCTTTTTACTTGTGTGAAATGATAGCTAACAGCTGGTTAATGTTGATCTTCGCTTCTTTGTTCTGATGAAACAGATTTGTTTCGAAGTTTTGCACAATTTGAACTCTTTTGTACAGTGTTATTTAACGTTTGACAAAATTTAACTGAATGACTAAGAAATTTGAAGATAACTGTGATTCAAAATATTTGGAGAAATATGAACGTTAACCTGAGGTTGGTCGTAGGGACTGCAAAAGGGTTGAAGCCTACTGGGGCCTAGGGACTCTTTCTTGCCCCCATGGCGTAAGGCAAAGAAGGAACGGGGTAGGGTGTTTCGTCAGTAAAAGTCTGACACTGTTTCCCGCTCCACCCAAGAGCGGAATTATACATTGAATGATTTTTGGCCACTATAAAAAAACCACGGGCTATGTGAATGAATAATTACAAATACATTATAACTATGTTGAAAAAGTGCACTTGGCCTTTTTGTTTGTTTTTGTTTCCGTGTGTCTGTGCTCCATCTGTATAGGTAGGTACTAAAGGTAAACAATCTTGATACCCACGTCTTTTTATTTAAAAACATGGTATCGAAGACTTTTAAAGATTACATAAAAAAATATTGATTACCTAACATCGGGTTAGGTAAATCATCATCAGCGTTTTAAATGTTCCCACTGCTGGGACACAGGCCTCCTCTCTAGGAGGGACTCGAGGGCCCAGTGCGGATTGTTGGTTAGGAATTTACCTAACCATCATCATTACGAGTACATAGTATAAAACAAAGTCGCTTCATCCCTATGTATGCTTAAATCTTTAAAACTACGCAACGGATTTTGATGCGGCTTTTTTAATAGATAGAGTGATTCAATAGGAAGGTTTATGTGTATAATACATGCATAATAAATTCAATATCAGTACCCGTGCGAAGCTGGGGCGGGTCGCTAGTATTAAATAAATAAACAAAAGACATGTGTAAATCGTTTACATTTAGTTATGTACCTAAACGCAGAAACACAACAGACGCAGATAAAAAAATATTTACTAAGATATCGAATATTTACTATTCCGTCTTCCATTAACCTTTTGACTTTGGTAATTACAGACACAATTAAAGAACAATAGGTGTGCGAACGGCAGTGTTCGCTTGGGGCTCAAAGTTCCTACTACAAATTTGAAACGAATGAATCAATTTTGGATCACTGGTATATCTTGTTCCTGGAATATTCTCCGCTATCACAACTGCGGAGATCAATTTTAAGAAAAAAATGTGACCTAGCAAAGTTCTACCTCCGCTAGGTAGAACTTTGCTAGGTTACATTTACAGCTCATCGAGGTCATTACAATAACTACCTGTAATTAATTGACGTTTATTTGATAAATAAACGCAATAAGAAAAGTTTAGTTTTAATTAAAAAATTAAAAGTAAAATAACGCAGCGCTGGTATTCCGATAGGGCCGGGTGATGCCACGGACACACCAACGGAACATTTATATAATAAAAAAAAAATGAATGTACTAAACATCTATAATAAATTTCTAAAGTGTAAGGGATGATTTAGTCTAACGCTGGGTTGCGACAGTGGCTGTCTCGTTTCCAAATTTATGAAAGAAAATGTCTTGTTGAAGCACCTACGCCCGCATCTAACTACTCCGCGTTACGCTTCTGCCTACACCTTTCGCATGGTATTAATTTTAGGTATTTGGAAAACAACATCTACCAAGACTGGCTCCTGTTGTTCTATAAAAGTTGGGAACTTAATAAAAACAAATAGTCTATTTCCTTGTCTCGTTTTGAACTAGACAAGAACAAACTTACTCAGGAATAAACTTAAAGAAACAAAATGCGGTTAGGAAATTAGTTGTTTATCACAGTATAGTCTAAAGAAGTGGCTATGTTCTCACTTAATCTCTAACTATAGTGCCTGTACAATATGTTATGAACATATCTTAAAATTGATGTGTATTGAATACCAAAAACCTTATAATAGTCCCAAATATTAATATTAGTATATTTTTTCAGGTATTAGAAAAGTTGATACTGTATAAGGAATGGCGAAACTTCACAGTGCTGTACGTAAAAGATCACAGCATGCTGCGTGTGAGTGAGCTGTTGCATCTTGGCAACAAGACGGACCCTTACTTTGTTAGTGTGAGAGAATTGAGCGGAGATGATTACAGGTAATGACGACAAACAATGCTTTTCAGTTTGAGGATGAACTTTACTTAGTTTCTTCATTACCAACCAACGTCGAAAAACAAGGAAATCGGAAAAAGTAGACTCAAATCCTCAGCGATAGTGTAGCTTTCTATTCTCTTTCTGTGAATCTCTCTCTTTCTCATGCCTTTGAATCCCTTGCTACACTCAGGATTCTACTTTAGAGTCAATCGCTCCGCTCGTAATCCTTTTAAGCAAATTCCTAAAAAACCCACAATAAGAAATATGTTTGCTTATGAGACGGTTGATTATGCTTCTGGCAATCAAGTAATTTGCCTGCATTTTTAAACAACTAATTTAAACAATTGCAACAATATTTTCCTAATATTTTACCACTATTGAACAATATTTTACCCAATTATAGTTTAATGCAGGCAATAGGTTTGCCCAAAGCGTTTCATACGATACGTACACGTAATATCGATCCATTATAAACACCATGTTGTCAGAAGCGATGAGCATTGAAATGAAGACGTGAAGCGTGCTGAATCATGAAGCTCAGAACCGTTGTTAATGGAGGATTACTATGGATGCCTTCTGCCATTGGCCTATCTAGATCTAGACATATAACATTACTAGCTTTTGTCAGCGGCTTCGCCAGCGTACATAAAATATAGCCTATGTCACTCAGGAGTAAAGCAGCTTTCTATTGTTGCTAAAATTTTTGCAATCGGATCAGCAGTTCCCGAGATTACCTCCTACAAAGAAATAAACAAACTTTACCTCTTTATTATATTAGTGTAGATGTCAAGGTCTCTACTGCCATTATTTTGCTGCCTACTTGCCATAATTTTTAGTACAATATTGCCCTTTTACACGTAGTACTCATTCTCAATTATAGTAGTAACCAAGTTTGTATAATAATATAACAAACTTGGCTAGACAGTTCGCGTTTGATCGAAGAAAACACAGTATGAAAATATTCTCTATTTCTTTGTATCCTTCAAGTGTGGGCGTCTATCCGCAAGCTGCGGTGTATTGAAGCCTCTATTTTTCTTAAAAGGCGTCGTTTTATACGCCTACTTGTAATACTATAATGATACCTACTTGGGTACAAAGACAGTCTGATCTGTCTAAGTCTGGTTTAACAAATGGGATAAGTAGGTGATTTTTGTTGTCAGTAATCTCAATAGAAAAATACCTTTTTTTATTGACCTCTATCTCACCTAATAGTAAGAGATGATGTGTCGATAATATAGCACTCCTACCTAGTAGTAACATCTATCATAGCCTTGGCTTAAATAAGCTCAAGTTGTAGCCAGTAGGAATACAGACTCCTGCAAGGTAAGCCACCGTTCAGCTGTATGCACAATGAGTGTGTACCCAAAACATTATGGGACTGTGCACATGGCGGGGATGTGTAAGTCGTACCGGCGATGTATTACCCTAGATGTGATGGCAGAACAAAGCCTGTGAGATAAGTTATAAGCCTGTTAGGGATTTCGATACACATTTTTCGAATACCAATACCAATAGTAAAGCGACTAGCTGACCAGTTATCACAGACTTTTCAAGACTTAGAAATTATTTCTGCTGTATTTCAAATAGACCATTTACAGGCAATTTTTTAATAGTCAAAATGTCGGTCAGTCAGAAAAAAAGTAAAGCTAATTTGTGCATTTCAAAGTGTATATCTCTTATGGAGAAGAACGTGCAAGAAACTCCATGGACACTCTTTCTTTTGTATTGCTAGTTATGTTATATAATATTGTATCGAGAATGTTTACTTTCGAACATATATATAAGTTATCAAACATAAAAGAACACGTTTGATTTTTATTTTTCTTTGATGTTTTTTCTAGTTAGTATTTTTTTGCGTAATTAAAAAAAAATCACTTTTTTATGGTAGGCAAAAATTATCCTATGACGAATCCCGTCCTTGAACGAAGCGGAAAACAGTGTCAGAATCTTACTGACTAAACAACCTGCCCCGTTCCTACATTGCCATACATACTAGGGCCGGAGCCTTCCTCTCAGACACGACCCCGGGGCCCTAGTTGGCTTCGACCCTTTTGCAGGGTCCCTACGAAAAGAATGGCACTTACAATACTTTTCCATGTTACAGGGAAGTCTTCATCGATGCCAAACATAACGGCTATACGGAATTCGTGGTGGACTGCCCCTCTCGGAACCTTGAGCAGTTATTGCTTCACGCACAACAGGTGGGCATGATGACCGACGAGCATTCGTACATCTTCGTGTCGCCCGATCTCTTCACACTGGACATGAGTCGGTACAGATACGGTGGGGTTAATATGACAGGTGAGTTCTATTGCCTGTGTGCAACAATTTTTGTGTGGTTCAGGTTGGTCATTGCAGAGATAATCTGGCCAAATACGGTACCAGTGTGGAGCCCCTTCACAGGATATGCATCGCCTCCTTTCTTGCTCAGCGTGCACTACCACCTGCACATTTAATGACTTGTACGAGGCCAACGAAAAAGTCCAGGTGGCTAAATATTGGTCGGACAAAATTTGAGGCAAATTGACACGAAAAGAAGATTGTGAGGTCATTTGAATTCATATAGTGTTCCATTAAATTATGAAATACTCTAAAATCTGATAGTTATTCTCTACAGTATCGTTTTATGTATGTAGTTAGTTGAAGTCGGTCTCTCCCATAAAGTTATGATTTTGGTGTTTTCAAGGCTACAGTGAATAGGCTCCTAATAAACTAGATCCTTCATCATCAACCATTACGCTGCTAAGATTACATCACGTGTGGAATCGCAATCAAGCATTAGTTAAATTCAGTCTTCCCGTCCGATTATTAGTTTAGATATCTTCAATGCTAGATTGAATAGCCTCTTAATAAATTAGTGCGCTTCACCATGATCGCTTACTATCAGGTTGGATGTATAGAATAGCGTAGTATCAGGTTTATAATGGTCCCAATGCTGGGACTCAGGCCTTCTCTTTAGGACAGGAAATGGGAATGGCATTTATTAAAAAAAAGGTTTTTTTTTTTACACAAGTCATCATCATCATCCTACCCTTATCCCATGTTACTTGGGGTCGGTGCAACATGTTTTTTTCTTCCACTCTGTCCTGTCATCCGTCACACTATCACTAACTCCCTTTTCTTTCATATCACTCCTCACACAATCCATCCATCTCTTCTTCGGCCTCCCTCTTCCTCTCCATCCATCTACTTGTAAACTCAGAACTTTTTTAGTAACATGCGTTTCATCTCTCCTTTTCACATGACCATACCAAGACAAACGATTTCCTTTCAACTTTTCAGTCACTGGCGCGGGCGCCACTTTCAGACTTCCTGTAATGTACTCATTTCTCACTTTATCCATTCTCATCACACCACACTTTTTTTTTACACAAGTGAGACCATTAATAATTTAATACTATAAACTATTTGTAATATAATCAAAGATCTACATTTAAGGACTTCGCATGATAGAACTAAACAAGACAGATAATGAGAAACTGTGGAACTTTACAATGACGTTCAATCAAGAAACTGGCAAGACTTTAGAAGCGGATCAGCTCAAAACACAACTGTTACTTATACACGATGCAATGGAAATATTCGCAGCAGCCATTAAAAAAGTCAATGTGGAAGCTGAACAATTGAGCTGCGAAAATTATAAAGCGTGGGATTACGGATCGACTCTCCTAAATTTTATGAAGACCGTAAGTAATTTTTTTAAGAGCCTATCGTACGTCCCACTGTTGGGTAAAGGCCTCCTCTTTTTCCTTCCAAATTTTCCTGTTTGGGGCATTCCCTGGTTTTTTTTTTATGGTAAGTAAAAATCATCCAATGACGTGTCCCGCTCTTGGGCGTAGCGGAAAACAAGTGTCAGACTCTTACTGACTAAACAACCTACCCCGTTCCTACATCGCCATACATACCAGGGCCAGAGCTTTCCTTTCAGACGCAAACCTTTGGCCCTAATTGGCTTCGACCCTTCTGCAGGGTCCTTACGGTTGCTGACAACTCCTTGAGGCGCGCGGGAACAGTGCGCGCCGTCGACGACTGGGCTTGGTCCGGACGATTACCAGACGATCGGACGGCGAGCTACCCAATGCTCACCATCCGCAAGCCCGGGCGTTCCCTGGTCAAGTTATTTTAATATTGTAATTAATATATATATATTTAATTTTGACGTTTTATGTTTAAGTATATTAAATAGTATTTTAAGTCCGATTTATTTTTAAATTAAATTGTAAGATCGCAATCCAGTTTGAGACATGTTTTATTTACGAGTACGTTATTGTATCTTGGATCTTACAATAAAATCAATGGGATTATATCCATAGCCATCTTCGATTTTAAAATAAGACCCCAAGCAATATGTATATGATACCTATTCATAATCTTATTCTAATTACTCAAATAATAAAAACGCGGCATATAATATTTGTTTAAATTTGCCAAATTGGTATTCTCAGACGTTTATTGTATATAAATTTTCATTTGTTACAGAATAAAGTTGATGGAATCACGAGATCATTAATATTCAATGGCCTGGGAGATCGCACGGATGTCATGTTCGATATATTAGAATTAACACCTGCTGGCAATCAAACAGTAAGTACTTCACTCATGGTGATAAAAAACGATTTATTACATAGTATAATACTAAGTTGCTTACCGCTGTCCCTATGTATGCTTAGATCTTTAAAAGTACGCAACGAATTTTGATGCGGTTTTTTTAATAGATAGAATAATTCAAGAGGAAGGTTTATGTGCATAATACATGCGTAATATATTCAATATCAGTACCTGTGCGAAGCTGGGTCGTGTCGCTAGTTACTATATATAAAATTAATTTGGTGGTTTAAGAAAAGCCATAAGTAACTGCTATTTATGGTTTGAGATTGAGTTTGCTACTAGATTATTGTAAAGATCATAAATGATTTTCTTTTAGATAGGATCATGGAAAAACAATCGATTGATTATGGACAGGCCAATAGTCGCTGACGCAGAAATAGCACAGGAACCAGCCCTCAAGAACAAAACATTGAAAGTGCTTATAGCGATCGTAAGTGTTAAGTTGTTTTATTAGCCTAATACTTTTGTAACTGTCGCAGCCAGCTGGTTAAATTAGCCATCCAATTGGAAAATGTGTTAAAAAACAATATTTTTACTTTATAATAATAGAAAGTGCCAAGAGCATACGTTTAGAATCTAATTACTATTCAATTTAAAACATTACAAAAAATAATCCTAATTTGCTGTCATTATGTACAAATCGAGCTCAAAGTCTTTTATTAGGCAGGTACTGTTTTAAAGATTTGTGAACACTACAAAATACACTACAGTTTTCTTCATTTTCTACAATTCCCACTATTCAATTTCTTAATTATATTTTATATCTATCTGTATCTTAATTATTAATCGAGAACATATTTATTTATTACGTATCATTTTTTCCACAGTCTCCTCCGTATGGTTACCATACACTGTCCCATGAAAAACTAGAAGGTAACGCCCGTTATGAAGGGTTTACCATCGATATAATTGATAGACTCGGTCAGCTCTTAGGCTTCAATTATGAATTTGAGGTGGAGAAGGATTACGGCTCTCTAGGCAAGAATGGATGGACCGGCATGGTTTTGAAATTAAGAGAAGATGTAAGTAATAATCTTAATAATTACTTAATTGAGGCCCCAATTTGTAACTAACTACTTTCATTGAACATAAAATATCTCTAGATACTATTACGTAAAAAATTGAGATATCAATAAACCCAACATTTGCATTATCGGAAAAATATATCTCAAAAAGTTGTTTTACAATTTGGATGTACAATAAAGTATCTACATATTCTATGCGATCTTTAAATGACTAGTAAGTGTTCACAGATCATTATATTTTTGAAAAAAAAAGAAACTACCATTTTTTCATTTTTTTCGCGTACTATATACCTCTAAAAAATTGTTTTTGACCAATGTTGTAGAAAGCAGACTTAGCCATATGTGACTTCACGATGACTGCAGAGCGACAGATGGGTATCGACTTTTCCACGCCCTTCATGACACTTGGCATAGGTATTCTTTACAAGCAACCCAGTAAGCAGCCACCTGAGATGTTTTCCTTCATGGCCGTCTTCTCAAAAGAGGTATTTTATATGAGCTGTTTTATTTTGTGCCTTTATAATTTGGTCAACAAGTGTGTTGTGTTGTCAAATCGTAGGGCCCAGTAGGTTCGAAGCCTACTGGGGCTGTGCGTTTTGCGAATGAGAACGCCAGGATCAGAAAAGAACGCAAAAAACATTATAAGACTCGGTTTTAGTCTCTTCTCTCGCCTTAAAGCCGGAGAAGTAACTGTAAGATTTCACACGTACAAAACTATGGGGGCAGAAATGGAAATGGAGTGGGCTATGCCTGAAGTTTCCTTGCAAAAAGTAGATCTATGATCTGGTGAGCGTAGCGAAAATCCGATGGATGTAGGACATAGGACCGGTTGTTAGGACTATACTTAGGGAGGCCTAAGTCCGACAGTTGACGTTTTTCTACTGAAATGATGATGATGATGATGAGTGTACTGGTAAATGTAGATCTACTGCTTTTTTATTTTCATTATTAGTAATTATTATATTTATTGTGCATTATTAGTATTTATAAGAGTTATAATATATTCTAATATGAATTTCACCATGAATACTCATATTTCACCAGGTATGGTACTACATGGTGCTGATTCAAGTGGCTTTGGGCGTGACGATGATCTTTGTGGGCCATATCTCTTACAAGGAGTGGCAAAACCCAGTGCCCTGCATAGAGTCTCCTGAGGAATTGAACAACCAGTTCAGCTTTGCTAACTCCGTGTGGCTTATCATCGGATCTGTTATGCAGCAAGGTTCTGAAATTGCTCCAATGTAAGTTTTCAGCACATTGTTTTTTTTTTTAATATTTAACTGGCTACCCACCCCAGCGTCGCACGGGTGCTTACTTGTTTACTGAAAAATAAATGAATTATTATTACTTTTTAATGAAATTGTCTCCAGTGCCCTGGCTCCACGTATGATCACTAGTGTGTGGTGGTTCTTCACATTGGTGATGGTCGCATCGTACGTCGGAACATTGGTGGCTTTTCTCATCGTCGAGAAAAACGTCATGCCCTTCAAAACTGTAGAAGAACTCTACAATCACAAGTCTATTATGTACGGAGCTAAGAAAAATGGATCGACTAAACAGTTCTTTGAGGTTTATATTTTGGTTATTTCTTAGTTTTATTTGGTTCCTGTCTAAGATTTTCTTTTGCAATCAAAAGTCCTCACTTGATGAAATTTAACTGTTAGAGGGACAGAGCTGTTTGCATAGCTTCATCCCTCTTTATTGCTCGCACGCCTGACTTTTTAACACATTATAGTAAGACCCCTGATACTTTTCCTGTGTGTTTTCGAATGATAGAAAGTGACTTTTACTGACTCAAATTTATACCGTTATTATACTGATATTTCCTTGAAGCATAAACAACGTGTCGATGATACGGTCTTGGTCTTCATTGATTTCCTTGAGGCGCGCATGGAGAACGTGTCGATAATACTTACTTGGTGCTCATCAGACGACGAGGTACTTGCTGTTCGTGCCGTGCTTACCGTGCTAGGAATTCGCTCTGTGACTTCCGACACACAGACTATATCCTGCGGCAGCAGATGTAGGAGGAATGCGTCACTATCTCCACATTCTTCTTTGCTTTCTTTCCCTAAACAGTCACCTCCGTGCGAAGCAGTATTGCTCCGCACAAGGGATCGACTAGTTTCAGGATCTCTACCACCGATTTGTTCCTAATAATATTTCATCACCTCGTTTTTAGAAAACACTAAATGTTTTTAATTTTTTTTATAGGAATCCACAAATCCAATATATCAAGGAATGTTTAAGAAGATGCTGAGTAACAAGTGGCTCGTCGGTGACAATGATGTAGGAGTCGCAATGTAGGTATTATGAAATCTGACTTTCCAATCTTTAAAATAAAATAAAAACCTTATCTGGTGGACTGTTTACTTACCAAAGGGCTGGGCTTTATTTCGGTCAACGAATCAGCTTTGATATCTAGCATAGCATGCTGCCAGCGTTCTGGGTGCGTGCGGGAACAGCGCGTGCCGTTGACGACTGGACTGGGCTTTTTCCAGAAGTTTCAGATCACCGGACGGCAAACTATCCATGGCTTGTCGTCCGCAAGCCCGGCTCTTCCCGGACTTCGCTCTACGGTGGCCGAAAATCGGGATCGGAATCTCGGCGGCGTCTGGGACGTGAACGCCGTTGCTTTATGCGGTCGGCTTCCTCCTTTGTTAGCATTGCTGCTTCGCAGAAGGAGGCGATTGCTCCTCGCTCCGGACCATGGCCTCTACCAAGGCCCGGCGAGAGTGGTTACGGCGTACATCTTACACTTAATTTATTTTTTTCAGGTCTGAAACCCAGCAATATGCGTTTTTCATGGAATCAACATCCCTAGAATATTATAAAGAGAGACATTGCGACTTACTGCAAGTCGGTGATTTGCTCGACTCCAAAAGTTACGGCATTGGAATGAAGAAGCGTAAGAACCTATGTACATTTATTATTATTATTAGCTAGCTATCCTCCACATAAAGTTTTCCTTTTCTTAAAAAAAATATTTTATACAAATTGTATGATCTCGAGCTTCCGCAGCGCTCGATAGATGACTATGTAGGTACGTTTTTCTGCATCGCGCAGTTAAGATTTTTTGCGGATAGACCATATGGTTTCAATTATGAATTTTTTTGGCATTCGTTTTGGCAAGGATTCTTTCATTTTCTATCCCGAATTCTTAGGGCACTGGTTGAATGACTAAGACAAACCTTGTTCTGACATTTTTGAATAAGAAAAGTTCAATTAGATGCTGTCGTTCAGAAGCTCATTCAGGTAAATGATTGCATCTGGAATTAAGATATCCGCTGTAGAACCAAGGTCGCTGACATAGAATTAAAAATCGGTAACCAACCAGTTGTTGATAGGTCAATAGCCACCCGTAGAAGGGATGTTCGATCGTGCCGAAAGGTTCTAGAGTGGCGACCGCGCACCTGAAAATGTAGTGTAGCCTTCTACAAGGTGAACCGGTGACCTGATTACAGTTGCGGGAATGCGGTGGATTCGAGACACGCAGAACCGTTAATTGTGGCAACACTTGGGGGAGGCCTATGCCCAACAGGGGGCGTCCTTCGACTGCAATGACGATGATGATGATGATGTTGTTCAGAAGTTACGAGCGCTTATACTTTACGATATATATTATTATTTACAGAATCGCCATACAAGAAGTATATAGATGATGCATTGCTGCATATGAAAGAAAATGGCGAAATTGACAAAATGAAAAACGTTTGGTGGAAAGAGAAAAGAGGCGGAGGAAAATGCGGGGTAACTAAATTCCAATAATTTATCTAAAAGCTAAAGCTCACATAGTAAATGAGTGATATTTGACTCTAAAGAACTCTTTTACATGAAAAAAGAACTTGCTCGGGGGGTAATTAGTGGCGGCGGTGGGAGGTGGAATGCGCGTAACCATTGATTGGGCCCAGCAGGGTCAAAGGCTCCTGAAGGCCACAGGTTAACAAAAAAGCAAAACTTCATGGCCCTTGGAACTAAGGCAAAGAAAGGATAGGGTGGGTCATTTAGTCAGAAAGAATCTGACACTATATCCCACTCCAGCCCAGGAAAAAAAAAACACCAGGGCGAGATTTGTAAAAAAGCTATTACAATCGGTTCAACTTATTTAGCGCACACTATAATGAGAGCTAATGGAACATATTCTAAAGAAAACATAATTTTAATAAACAACTCTTTGTTATAATAGGAGAAACATGACGAAGAACAGAAGCAATTGGGTATGAAGAACATGCTGGGTGCGTTCGTGGTGTTGGGGGTCGGCAGTCTTATAGGACTCTTCATTTCCATCATAGACATGCTGTGGGGGGTGTTCAAGAGATCTGTCAAATATAGCGTGAGTATATATACACCGTTAAATTTTGGTCGTTTTAATACTATGGAGGGTAGACCCGGAACATGTAAAACTATCGATTTGTACAGATGATAAATTAAAAAATAAAGTACTTTTTTTTCTAAAACTGAAATTATTTTACGCGTATATGAAATTATTTTCTTTAAGAAAAGCTGAGCTGGAGACAAAATATTCAAAATCGGTTGAACGGGCAGTATAAAAAGTCTTCTTAAATATCTAATATAATACCTACCGACCAAAAATTCGAAGGTGGAACGGTCCATTTTCTCTCCTAAAGAGAAAACCTGACCTCCTTAACGAGGGAACATTATAAGGTTGAACAAGTTTACAAATCTACATATATAAATAAATAATAAATAAATAAATATTATACAAAAGTGAAATACCACTAACTGATTAATCACGAAATCTTAGAAACCTTCACAACAGCTATAAACTTAAAATTTAGCACGTAGGTTCCTTATAGGGTTTAGACAGATGGATTTCACGAAACTTCGCCCCTAAGAGAGTAAAACGACTTTCACACCGGCGAAGCCGCTGGCAAAAGCTAGTTACATATATAATTCTAATGGCAAAATGTGCCTTATCAGCACAACTTACAAACTAAAAACTGTCCTCTTATTTTACAGACAACCTTCAGATACGAACTAGTGGAAGAACTCAAGTTTGTTATAAAGTTTAGAGGCAATATAAAACCAGTCAAGCGTTCACAGAAGAAATCCATCGAAGGCAGCTTCGAAGCTCTTGCGAAGGCAGAAGGGAAAGATGACATACGTTCTCTGCACTCGATCCGGTCCACCGAAACACATCGCACGCATCACTCCCATAGCTCCAGGCATTCGTCCCGCAGTCTTAGCGTCGCATTTGCTAAACGACGATCTTATAGCTAAAGTATTTCTAACTAGAGACCCGCCCCAGCTTCGCTCGGGTACAATGGTGATATTAAATATACATAAACCTTCCTCGTGAATCCTTCTACTTATTTAAAAAAAACCGCATCAAAATCCGATGCGTAGTTTTAAAGATCTAAGCATACATAGGGAGAGATAGTAGGAAGCGACGTTGTTTTATACTATGTAATAATGTAGATACTATTTAATGTGAGCGTTTATGTTTTTTTTTTTTTGGTCTCGAGCTATGATCTGTCAAGTCATTGGAATCAACTAAGTAGGTTTTTTTTTTTATGGTAGGTGAAAATCATCCAATGACGAAACCCGCTCTTGGGCGGAGCGGGAGACCAGTGTCAGACTCTTACTGACTAAAAAACCTACCCCGTACCTTCCTTGCCTTATTCCTGGAGTCGAGGTAACAGTTTTCACCACCCTCTAGGCTCCAGGAGGCTTCGACCCTGAAGGGCCCCTGCAGTTTGCTGACAACTCCTTGAGGCGCGCGGGAACGGTGCGCGCCGTTGACGACTTGGACTCGGTCTTACCAGACGACCGGACGGCGAGCTACCCATTGCTCACCGTCCGCGAGCCAGTGTCTACGGTGGCCAGATATCGGCAGGATCGCGGCGGCGACGGCTACGGCGAGGGCGCTGTTGCCTTTGCCTTATGCGGTCTGCCTCCTCCTTTACGAGCATTACTGCTTCGCAGAAGGAGGCGACCGCCTGCCATACCTCTTCGCTGCGGACCATGGCCTGAACCAGGGCCCGGCGCGAGAGGTCGCCGCCGCCGATCACCCCCACGAGGACACGGCGATGCTCTTCCCAAGCAGGGCACACCTCCACCGTGTGCTCCACCGTGTCCTCCGGGAGAGAGAAGGAACGGGGTGGGATGTTTAGTCAGTAAGAATCTGACATTGTTTTCCACTTCCCCCAAGAGCGGGATTCGTCATTAGATGATTTTTGCCCACCATAAAAAAATATGTCTTACACATAAAATTGTGTCTCATACTGATCGTGTGAACTTAGCCTAGGTATAGTCCAGGACGTCTACTCTCTTTCTTCGAAATTTCGTTGTCATGAAATTTCGGAAATTAAGGCTCGGCGCAAACGGACCACCGACTACTCATCATTCATCATTCTCTGCTGCAAAATCTTATGATAGACTGTTACGAAAAGTTTGCTGGCGCATGGTGGTTTGGAATGGTGACGCGAGCGATACGTAGAACGTCTAGTCGTTATAGTACGTTGGGTGTTGCAGCGTGACAGTGGCGGTGTTGGCGTTTTGTGTGGCCCGTAGCGACTGAAAGTGGCAAGCCACGGACTCTGGTGTAGCGAGTGGCGGTCACCGGCAACACATGTGGTGCGTCGTATACAACATTCTTATAAAAGTGTGTTAAGTCGCTATCGATAGCCACTAGTGGCTGTGGTTGGTTGCCACCTTTGCGCTGAGTCTAAATAAACTGACACTTTTTTTTCGATCGAAACTTTGTTTTTCGGAGAAAGAGAGTAGCCCCCCTGAACTCCACTCCGCAATATCTCGCTCAGCATCAATGGACAGACACAGCAAATCTCTCAACTCGCTCCGTTTTACTCCGGTCACTCCGCTCAGCTGCCTCACTTCGTTTTAGGGAAAACGCAGCCCAAAGATGGACAAATTGATCTTAATAAGATCAATTTGTCCATCTTTCTCAAGCAGGCAGTTGATTATTTTTCATTTTTTGTAGCCTCTTCATCATTTATCATTATAAATTAACAAATTTTGTATGTACAGTTAGTTCTTAAACTATAATAAATGTTAATTAAAAAAATATTTGGCTTCGTTTTGTTCTTGGCATGTACTAAAGGTCTCTACGAGAAGATATCTTCCGGGAACTACTTAACGACTTGTTTTCCCCACATATGTCATCGTCTTATGGATTTATGATTATTGTCAAGAGGGATAAAAAATAGGTCTCACATAATGCGTCCATTATATCTGAGTACGACACTCAGTGACCTCGACCTAATGATAACTCAGTTATACCATTTCTAATGTGTCTCGCTTAGGGCGTGCACCCATGTCTACGGTGCGGTGCTGTTTGCCGTGCAACGGTATGGCACCGCCGACGGCGGATGGCGCGACACCGTGCCGCACCACAGCGTCGTGTACGTACAAGCTCAGCACGTATACCAAAATTAGTTTTGGCTTGTTATGGACCGCGAAAGACGTATCCTGCTCCTGTTGCTGTTAAGACGACGACGAATGAAGAAAAAACCAAATAAAAACAACACAATAGTGAGCACGTCGGTACACGACGCCGTGGTGCGGCACGGCGCCGCGCCATCTGCCGGCGGCGGTGCCGTACCGTTGCACGGCAAACGGCGCCGCACCGTAGACATGGATCCACACCCTTAGTACTTTTCAAACCCAAATGAGCACAAATTTGTACCGTGTAGTGGGTGTGGTTAAAGGGAGGGGGAAAGGGAGGGGAGGATTTTAACTCGTTTTATGTATGTATGCATTTGTTTTAATGAATTAACGTAGAAGCGTTAGTTACATACTATGTGACTTCACTTTAACCTTTTGAATACCGTTATTAGAGGCATAAGAGAAAGGCAATAAGTATGCGAACCAACCCGCACTGGGCCCGCGTGGTGGATTACGGCCCATTTCCTCTCTTAGAGAGGAGGCCTGTGTCCCTGCAGTGGGAACATTAAAAAGGCTGATGATGATGCTGAAGTATGCGAACGTCGGCGTTCGCGTAGGGCTCAAGAGTATAATAAATATGTCGTTCTCTGCTAAGGATGAGAAAATATTTCTTTTTTATTTCCTGCATTCCAAGATTTTGTTTTTTATTGATAACTGTTTTTCATACGACGTGACAATGAGCTTTTTTGCCTTCGTTCCAGGGCCCTGGGCAGTCCGGGGTAAGCTTCTTGTTAAGATATTGAGCTAGAAACACCGGCCTAATTAGTTCAAACTGACATAAAACTTTACGAGTAAAAGTGTGTTTTCAAAACGTATATGCAAAATAAATATCACATTATCAGTCATTGTGCTTCGATTGGTAAATTACAGTAAAACAGCTGATCTTTTGAATTACCTATCCATTCATAGGCAATTCAAACGAAAGAGCAAGGAAATAAAGGGAATAGGTTCAATCAAGTATCACTAACGATTATTGGTTCCAAAAATAATCCAAGGATGAGAGCCGGATGAACTGAACGGCTTCAAGTATTTTCATTATAAAATATAAAATGGAATGTTATGTCTTTCAGATCCGGTAGTAGATTTTTATGAGAAAACATCTTATTCATTATATTTTAGATGTTTTCTAATTGTCGTCGCATCATTAAATCAATGATTTTACTTTAAACCAAAGACTGGTCTGACCATCTCTATTTATTTATTATTTTAAAGTACAGCCTCATCACCTACATTTAAACTTTAGAGCACCGCGCGAACGCCGGCATTCACAAACCTATTGTTCTTTAATTGTGTTTGTAATTACCAAAGTCGAAAGAACATTATTGAAAGCATTTGCATATGATCTCATAGGTGATCTACAACGTGGCCCGGTGCCTTTAACTTTGCCTTGCACCACAAGACGCTCTAAGGCAGGGGTGGCCAACCGGTCGATCGCGATCGACTAGTCGATCTCAGCAGTTAATCCAGTCGATCTTAACAACCAATAATGTATTTACTTTTGGGCTAGCAAGACTATACCATATATGTATTACCGCATCACCTCGTAATTTTTTCTTTGTCAAAAGAAAATCAAGGCAGGTGATGTTTTTGAGTTCGCTTCGTTCTTTTCCTTTGTTTAACCAATTTTCCTCGCAATTCGATAGTTTTTCTACCATTCGTACGTAAATAATAATTATTATTATTTATTATATATCTAGCCCACACTGTTCCACTGCTGGGCAAAGGCCTCGCTCCATTCTGGGCAAAAATCCATGAAACATTGTCTAGCTCAGTATCGTCCCCGATATAAATAGTAATAAATTGACTTTGTAATTGGTAGATCTTGCAGAGTCTTGTTAGTAAACAGTAGACCGTGTGCCCAATTAAGTTGGCCACCCCTGCTCTATGGAGTCATAAAAAAATAAATTACAACGACGAGTTACATGGCAAAACAAAGTCAAAATGCACGACTGGACTGTGGATATTATTAGATGCTGTCTGACGCTGACAGGGTTTTACTGTCTCTTAAAGTCAAAGTCAAAATCATTTTATTCCAAACTAGCGACCCGCTCCAGCTTTGCACGTATTGTATTATACATATAAACCTTCCTCCTGAATAAGTCTATCTATTAAAAAAGCCACATCAAAATCCGTTGCATAGTTTTAAAGATTTAAGCATACATAGGGACAGGAAGCGACTTTGTTTTATACTATGTACCTAATGATAAACTATTTACAGGCACTTTTATAACGGCACTGATTTAAAGGAGCAGTTGTAAATAGCGGTTTTGGTAAGTTAAAAAATATAAATGGGAGGTTTAATAACTAGTTCAGCAGTTAAAGTTAAGCAGTAAAATAAACAAAAATGAGTAATAAAAAATAATAAAACTGATGGGTGAATACAAAATTGAGCAGAAAAATAATTAAATGAGCAGTAAAAATGAATGAATGGGCAGTTACGTGTGGGCAGTAATAAATCAGAATTTGTCGAAAAGAAATCTCATTCTAAGCAATTCTATAAATAATGAGGTTGTAAATTATTTTCATTGTCACTATCCGATTGAAGCAATGGCACGACAGAAGCGTTTAATTGCGATGTACTTGGTACATTGCAGTCAGTAACGATATTTTCCTCCATAATAATGAGAAATCAGGACAATTATGGCTTTAATTAACAATAACAACAAAATATTGATAACAACAATGCACTCGCACGCATAATAATACGAAAACGAATGCAAAACATGGGCTCACGCGAACAATTACCAACCCAGTGATTGGTCGCTTTCGCCACCCGCGCTATAAGCTCCGCCCAACTAACGAACATTTGATCTCTCTTTTCAATGAAATTGAGTTCGGGTGTCATCGCTCGCTATGATCTGCCGATCTATTTATCGATCTGCCCATTCCATCATTTTTACTGCCCATTTAGTTATTGGACAGCTCAATCGTTTTTAGATATTGACATTGTATGATAAAATAACCGACAAATTGTTTTTTTTACTGTCCATGTTTTACTGTCGCAATAATTAATGAACTGCCATTAAATTAAGTAACTGCTCAATATGTTTTTGAACTGATCATAATAACATCTCAAATATTTAAATAACTGCTCAAAAAATTAGTTCCCTTTTATAACGTCAAGAAGCCTGTCTCTGTCCTAAAAAAAGAATGATGCTAATTGCACATTCCAAAGCGTAGATCACTATGAAGCAAAATGTGTAAGAAACTCCATGTACCCATGTGTTCACTAGTACCTATAGACCACCCCTATATTATTTAAAGTTCTTAAGTTCCATCCTAAGCTTGTCTGGAAGATATCGCACGCACCCATAGATTTCTGTTACTTTTCTGGTGGAGATACAACAAAGTTTATTCTTTTAAATAATCGCGTAGCCCTGGCAATTTCAAAAGGCATTTTCTGCGTAACAACAGCACGTCTTCTAAGAGGAACATAAATTGATACAAAAGGCCGTGTCCAATGTCCAGCATGAAACGGAGACTGACCCTGGTGACCACTATCTTTCACTGCGGTTCCATTAGCCTAACAAATCGCCCGACACCAACTTATAAGTTTACACCTAGTTATCACTGTGGTAGTAAATATATTGTTATAGAAAACATGATCTTAAGATTAATTTATATTTTGTGAGCAAAATGATCCTTGTGAATGTCTTGAGATTAACATTTTGTAGTCAAGATTGATTGTATTGGGTATGGCGTTAGCCCTATCTTGCTTTTGTTTTCTTTTTGAGGCCATTACAATGTAAGTGTATTAGATGTGAACAATTTCAATGTTTTTTTTTTTTTTTTAAACATACACCCTATCCTTACAGGCTTGACCTAATGCGACAGTGGTTTACAAAAATGCTACAGATTGCTTTACTTACAAATATAAATTACAAAAATACTATTAAAATTAAAACTCCAAAAAAAGTACCTAATAAAACAAAAACGAGAAATTATACATTAATAAAAATAAAATATATATCAAATTAAAAAATGTCAAAACAATAATTCCAAATTCAAAAAGGCAAAAAATAAAAAAATCAAATAATAAAAAATCTAATTAAAAATGTCAAAATAAATAAATCAAATTAAAAATGTCAAAAAAAAAGAATCAAATTAAAAATATCAAAAATACAAAATCAAATTAAAAATGTCAAAATAAAAATAATAATAAAAACAAATTTAAAATGTCAACTAATTAAATTATTATTGCAGAATATTGCTTCTACTGCGTACTATTTAATTATAAGAAACTAAATTTGTGTCTGAAATGTTATCTAAAATACTTCTAAACACATTTAAGACGTAGCATTAACCAGCATTACCTACTAATATAATGTTCGCACTGCAGGGCTTATAGAATATAGGAAAAAATATAGGCCGTAATCCATCACGCGGGCCTGGTATAGTTTGGTGGATGTCACATGTTTTCGAATTTATTGGTTTTAGTACACGCCTGTTTCCTCCAATGTTTTCTTTTACAGTTTTGAGAGAGTGGAGATGAAATAAATTACATAAAGTAATGGACCTGGCTGGGTCTGAACCAGCAGCCTAAAACTTGTAAGACGGGGCTGTTACCAATCATCACTGTTCTCAATATTCTTTACAGTTAATGCGGCAAATAATTTGACCCCTTTGCTATTTGTATGGTTACGCACAGCCCCCCATTTCGTATTTTTAATTCTAGGACATCCTAGAACTAAACATTCGAAAATTTGTGACATCCACCAACCCGCACTGGGCTTGCATAGTGGATTACGGCCTTTTCCTTCTGCTAGAGAGGAGGCCGAAGTCCCAGCAGTGGGAAAATTATAAAACTTATGCTATGCTATAGAGAATATAACGAATATCCAAGTGAAAAGATAAAACTTCCGACATAAATAACAAAAGAGTATTTATTCTCCTCCTTCTTTCTCTCCAGCCAGTTGTCAACATCTCTGAAATATAAGGAACGACCTCAAGGCACCCAGGAGTGGCAGGTCCTCAATCAAGGCCGTTCATTACCGCACCCTCCTCACGCTCGACACATTACAAGGACGGACAGACGCATTTCTCAAAGCATGTACAAATTAGCAACTTGACGTACTATCAACTAGTTTGAGGACAAGGAATTTGGGATGCCTTAATCAGAAAAAAAACAGGGTAAGTGCGACTCGAACTTGCTCATGGGTTCTATAGAAACTTACCGTTGAAAACAGTTCAAATCCGGAGTCGAGTTTCGAGGATTTTCCGTATCGCATTTTTTCCTTTTTGATGTGAGTAACTACCAATTTATAGTTCTCAGATTTTTTCCTATACCTGTTTGTGCTATTAAATCTTGCTTCCTGCTAAATTTCACAATTATAGGGCAACGGATATCCTACGAATTATGATTTTTTTTTGTGTGATCGAAATCGGTTTTTTTGCAATATAAACGGCCGTAATTTTTTTTCGTTAACTTAGAAATTTGTTTTTTTTTTTAACTTCAAGGAATCACAGATTTTAGTATATGTTTTTTCAATTTGATACAGGGGTATCAAATTGAAAAAACATTTACAATTTGATACCCCTGTATCATGTACATTTTATTTCGGGAAGGCGTAGGGACGCCTTTCCGAAATAAATGGTTTTGACAAACAGACATCAAAGTCTTCCTATAAGAGTTCCGTTTTTTTTTCCTTTTGAAGGACGGAATCCTAAAAAGAGGAATTATTCCTAGGGAAATTCTTAAGAAGATTGTAGGGAAGATCTTTTTTTTGAGGTCATGAAATAACGTTTCCTGCTCTGGATACCCTATCCAGTCACATTTACTTTTACTGACTAAATTCCATTTTGTTTCCCTACATTCCCGGGCCACGAAAACTCTGTGAAATATTCTCGCAGTCCGAGGTATACGTCTAAAGGGTTTCATCACGATATTGGTGTCGTTGAGATTTTCTTATTTTTTGTAATAAAAAACGATATAGTAGTGTCAAATCTTAGAATCCTAGGAACACACATTAGGTCATATTTGATTAGCCTATTGGTGTAGTGGTTAATGATCCTCACTGCTAAGCCCTGCTAAGCCGGGTCGTGGGTGTGATTCCCACCTAAGACAAAAGTTTGATTAGCACTATCATTTGTTCTGTGTCTGAGTGTAATTTAACTATAATATTTATATATTTAGAATTATATATTCTAAATACATAAATATTATAGTTAAATTAAAATGTAAGTATATCTATCAGTTGTCTAGTACTCATAGCACAAGCTTTACTTATTTTAAGACTAGATGGCGTTGTGTGATAAAATAAGTGTACAATAGGCGGTCTTATTGCACAGAGCAATTTCTAGCAGATAAACTTTACATAATAAATTATTAAAATAGAACTGCTAATTTATCGTGTAGCGTTTAATGAGAGTTGAGTCACAAAATAGATACAGAAGTCAATCTCATAATGTACTTCAATTTTCATACCTTTGCTCGGCAGTCGCGCTAGGGTCGCCGCCAGCGCTGCTTTGTTTAAGCGTGCTGGGTGTCGCAAATTCTAAAAATATGACATATAGCCACAAAGATATGTTCGCTTGCTGATAAGCCTCCGGAGTTCAAACCAACCATGACAATACAAACAAATACTCACTATCTCTCAGAAGCAACTGGTAGCTAAAAGTATAGTTTACCATAAATGTTGAATTTAAACAACCGTCTACTAAACAGTAATAATATTTTTTTCGTTGCTCCATTATTGCACAAAAAAGTTCACAGACGCATTTCTCAAATGGATAGCACTCGAGTTCCCACTGGTTTGAGCGGTTCGTGTTCGTGAGCGGTGTCTGTGTGTGCGTTGTTCGAGCGCGTTTTGAATATAGATTATCTTCTGTGTGTGAGTAGTTTTGCGCTGACGCAATCTTTTTATTTATTCATTCATTCATATAACAATTTCCATTGTGTCTGAAATTACATAATTTAACAAAAAAATAACATTAAAAAATTACATTAATTATCAAGAAAAAATAAAAATATTATCCTACATTAATTCATTTATAAATAACAGCTAGTAACAAAAAATAGTAAATTTGTAAAAGTAAATCAACATAAATAATAATAATAATTCAAAACTGCAAAAAATCCTTAACATAAAACTATACAAAATCGTTTGTCTCCAATTCTGATAGAGAATATAAACATTTATTTAACAGGAATTCTTTAAGTTTAGTTTTAAATAAAGTACCCTTATAAACCAATAATCTTAAATCAGTAGGCAACCTATTAAATAATTCCACCGCCTGGTATTTAGAGCAATGTTTAGCAATATTGAATTTAGGTGCAATTTTATTTTTTATAACCTGTCTTCTAGTGCTCTCTCTAAGTTCACGTTCTTCTTGAGATTCGTACTCGTGTATGTGTTTCGCAAAATGGCTAAGCAGTACTAAAACATATAAGCTTGGTACCGTTAATATACCCATTTTTTTAAAATAATCCTTACATGACTCTCGTTGTGGGATTCTGACAATTGTTCTTAATGCACGTTTCTGTAATATAAATGCTTTTCGGCAATTATACCCGTAACTGCTGCCCCAAAACATAATGCTGTATCTTAACCTAGATTCTACCAACGCATAATATACTGCTTTTAGCTGATCTAGGTCAATATCGTCCCTGAGGCTTCGTAGAGCGTAGCAAGCTGAATCGACGTGTTTATGACGTTCAGCCCACCGATTGGCCAGCTCCAAGCTTTTTAACCAATCAGAAGGCCGAACATACTAAACGTCTTGAACAACTCACACTCGGCACACTGTACTATCTCTCTTTTGTGGTTGATTGCAATAGACTCAACACTGAACATACATATATAATAACTAATATTATATTGGATCAATTATCTACTCTGGTTGTACCTAATTAATTAGCATGTTCGCTTGACGCATAGCAATTAAAATGCGGTTTCAGTAATAATTTGTTTGTAGCAAACCTAGTGGTTTCTAAATTTTGTTGGAAAACAATAAAAGCTGAGGTTTTATTTACAATATTTTATAAGGAAAAGATGGAACTCCTAGCCTGTTGTAGCATCAGACACAGAAAAAGCACGGTTAAGAAGGACAAAACCGAAAAATAGGTTTAAAGGTGATTGTTATTTCTAAAAAACAAAACACTTCTAGCATTTATTATCAGTTGTGCAAGGAAAAAACAAATATCCTGTATAAAAGAAATAGAAAAAATCTTTGAAACAATTTATTATTTATTTATTCACAAAATCCACAGGTGTTTTGCATAATGATAAACTAATGTTACAGCCAATTATAGATTTACAATTTACTATTCAATTATTTTAAACTTTTGAAATATACCACTATATATATTTAAACATTATTTTAAACTAATATACACCCGGTTTTGCACGGTTTCATATTATACAAGGTGTCATTGACATATTACCGCAAACGAATACCATGGATCCAGTACATGATTCTGGATCCCCCAGTGGTGGAATTTTTCGTCGGGTTTTTTTTTTCAAATTTTTGAAAAAAAAAGTTTTGTTTTTTTAATTTTTAACCTGTATAAAATCATTATTCTAACCAATCCCAATGATATTTTTAGAAAAAAAAAGAATTTTTTTTTTTACAAAATAAAATTTATAAAAAAATCATCGAGGCAAATAAAGTCATTATTCTAATCAAACCCGATGACATTTTTAATTTGGATTGTAATGCACTCATTTTTTTTTGCAAAAAATGTTAAATTGACGTTTTTATACAGTTTAATTAAAAATTAATTTAAAAAAAATAAGAAAAAACCGACAAAACATTCCATTACTGGGGGGTCTAGAATCATGTACTGGATCTATGGTATTCGTTTGCGTTAACATGTCAATGACACCCTGTATACATAAACCAAAAAGAGGATAAACGGAAACGAAGCACGTTTATTGGATATTCTTTTAGTGGAAATCCCTTCAATATCTGTTGCTTGGTCACGGGCTTCTTTTTATTTCTGTAGCAGAACTTTCTTGTAGTTCATAATCATCAGTCCTTGGTTTTAAATAAAATCCCTTATTGAACCATTAATAAAGAAAATATTGTACCATTTGCTATGTCCACTTCTTTTGTCCTTCCAATATATTACGGATTTCCATTTTAATTGTACATGTCCTAGGACCAAAAAATCGAAGAAATTTGACATCCACCAACCTACACTGAGTCCACGTGGTGGATTACGGCTTATTCTCTCTCCTAGACAAAGGAAGCAGCAGTGGGCACATTAAAAGGCCGATGCTATGCTATTTTAATTTCATATTAATTTATCTATAAATCTCCTTCAAAACTCGCTTCATTTTCAAACACCACACGCTGTCCTACAAAGCACTTTTTAAGCTGTACTTTCTCATTTTAGCCATCTGGACCGCATTGCTCTGTCTCCTACTCAATTGCAACGTATGGCGAGAATGATTCGACCTTTCTGAGCGTGGGGTTGGAGACGGGTCGGGTCTTTCATCATCATCGTCAGCACACTCTGCATCTCCATCTTTCTTCTCGTCGCTACCTCCCTTAGATTCGCCTGAACCACTACCAGTGGATTCTCTGTGACGAACAGGCTTGGTATCTCCGCTGAAGCTTAGTATGAATCTCAATTCAGCTATCAATTCATCTCTGAATGATACCTGTAAAATGTTATTGAGATTTGTTTAAGAGACAAATGATGATTCAAAAAATACAAAAGAGAAAAAGAATAACGATAGAATATAAGTAGCCCATTACATCCCACTGCTGAGCAAAGACCTCTATCTCACTTTTCTACACACATTTAGCTTCGGTTTTTAGGGATCAGTTCCCCCAGTAAAATTCAAGTTCATCTCTCCACCTTCGTCTTGCAATTCCGCAATGTCGCCTAACCCACAGTTCATCTAACATGCGGCAGACATACTCTCCAATAATAAAGATGATAAAATAGTACCTATCTACATGGTTATATACGTTACTGCTTAGTAAAGTTTTGGAAATATTACTAGATAGATACATAATTATATTTTTATTGAACATCAAAAATAAATTACACCAGAAACTTAAAATTAAAGGAGTCACAATGGGCAGACTAGGTGGCAAATTGGAAGGTAAACAATGCGGGTTGGAATTACCAATTTTTGGCAAAGCATATTGTGACGAGTTTACCAAACAAGGAGTAAGGCTATAGGAAAAAATCTTACCTATAGTAGTAATAAAAATTACGGAGAGTGACACGAAGCGACTATATTTTGATGAGGGGTCACACTGGAACATGCAATTCTGGTATAAGGAAAAACACAATTTCATAATAGAAATCCCTATTTACAAAGTTGGGGAAATAACTGTAGACACAGTCGTACACAAAAATAAATCAAAATGAGGTATAAAACTTTTAAAAATAATTTTAAAATGGACCACAATCATAAGCATGTAAAATAATGATCAATTTTGCTTATAGCAGTGTCATGACTTGGACTACTATTACTACCAAAAGAATTTATTAACAAATCAAAATACTCCCAAGCAAATCAAAATAGTTCAGTAGATGAAACTGCATAAGATTTTTTTTAGAAAACCAAAAAAATCGGCTTTTCAAAATTATAATGGACAGTTTGTATGGAGACGTCGTTTTTTTTTTAGTCCCTGAAAAAAAATCTTACGGAAGGTTGTCCAGTTTCGTCTGCTGAACAAGCTCTTACAATTTGCGAAATCCTGTCCCTTACATTCTGTATATCCATTATATCCAACTGACTTATAAAGAGCAAGCTCAACACATAAAACCATTAAAGATTCACCAAGTAATGAATATTAATGACATGAGGTACCTTCATCTTGCGAGATATCATCCATACATCGAACACCATTTCAAAGAAGGCGCATACAACGGCCATGCCTGAACCGGCCGCGAGTACAATGAACACTCCGCCCACGTTTGCGAGAACTAAGGGCTGGGCCTCACCGCCGCCTGCATCGTCATCCTGTTCGATAAAGCTTTGTTAATGGTTCAGAGGATCTTTGACGATAACGGCTTTCATGTTAAAGGATTTGACGTGTATCGGAGAACTGCTGACTATAATATCTTCACAGTATTTAATATTATTTTCTGAAAATCATTCTAGGTTCACTGTGTCTCTAATAAGAGTGGAAATAAAATAATGGGTAAATGAGAGTTGGACTCGCATACCGGTCAGTTCCGTACAAACTCATGAAAATAATTTAATTATGGAATCAAGTTTGACTATGTTCCAGATTCGGAAAAGTATTTTTTATGATGTATCTACAAATTTTTAGTTTTCGGATTTTGTCCTACACATGTGTTATAGATCTCGCTTTATTCAAAATTTCAGAGTTTCAAGGCAACGGGAAGTACAGTATTCAGAATTTTGATTCCTTTGAGAGCGTCAATGTAACCGCTCGTTGCGACATAAACGGCCGAATGTTGTTTCATTTACTTAAAATTTTGATTTATTCACAGCTTTAAGGGATTGCAGATTTAAGTTTATGATTTTAATTTTAACTCGATACCTTCACGTGTTCTCGAGATAAAGGTTCTTAACAGACAGACAGATAGATAGACAGACGGTCAATAAAATGATGCTATAAGGTAGCCGTTTTTCTTTTTGAGGTACAGAACCTTAAAAAGAAATATACACAGCCATTTAAAAGATAGTATACTCTTCGATTTTACTAGCTATACTTCTACTTTCAAATCACATTCGAATTAATTTCAAAGAACATACCGCACAAGCACCGCCTCCCCTCTTTTCCTTCCACCATTTATCTTTCATTCTCGTTAACTTTCCTTGTTCTTGTAGCTGCAGTATAGATTCACTCATTGGTTGACGATACGGTGAATCTGGAAAAAATACATAAATACTTAGTACTGTAGTATATCTAAAAATAGCATAGCAACAGCCTTACAATGTTCCCACCGCTGGGACTCAAGCCTTCTCTCTACGAGGGAGAATAGGCCGTAAACCACCGCGGTGGCCCAGTGCGGATTGGTGGATGTCACATGTTTTCGAATTTTTAGTTCTAGGACATGCTGGTTTCCTCACGATGTTTTCCTTCATTGTTGAGAGCAGTGGTGATTAAATAAAATACACAAAGTAATGTGCCTGGCTGGAACTTTGTACCCGTGACTCTTACGACGAGGCCCTTACCACTCGGCCACCACTGCTTGAAAAAAACAACATAAATACTTAGTGCTGTAATTCCTGCACTAAAAAGGTTTATTATTAGATACCTCTAAAAAAGACTAAACAAATAGGTAAGTAAAAAATAGCACAATGACTTACTTTTCTTCATAGCGATGCCGTACCCCTTACTGTCTAACAGCCCACCGACTTGTGCAACATCACAATTTCTCTCAACCATGTACTCAATAGATGTTGACTCCATCAGAAATGCATAATTTTCAGTTGCAGATTTCACCCTGACAAAAAAAGAAAAGGTCTCAAAAAGAGCAAAAAAATCAAGTTTTTTTTCCAACCAAATGGCTTACATGCGGAATTAATTATCCAGCCAGATCACTATATCTAATAGCTTAAAGAGACAGTCCTATAAAGGTAAAATACATACGTATATAAATAAAAAACATACCTTTCTAATCCTTCGTCATTGCTAGTCGTTTGATATTCTGGATGATCTTCCATATACTTACACATTTTTTGGTAAAGCAAATTATCCGATTCCTAAGCATACAAAATGAAATCGATTTTGTTAAAATCTCCATCCAGGATATTTTTCTCGAAATTCAATTTAATACATTCATAGGACATTTCTTTTACCTTGAAAAAACTGAAGGTAGCTCCTCCATTCTTGGCTCCATAAGTTATTCCGTACGGGTTATATGCAAGATCATTAACGCTTTTGATAGCGTAAAACTTAGATTCTACTGTGAGGAAAGCAGCAAGATTAGCAGTATAAGATGATACCATGATCAATGTGAAGAACCACCACATACTTCCAGCCATCCGAGTTGAAACCGCACTTAAATGAATGGATGTTGTTAATATACATATTGATATTATTAAACTCTATGGTTAAAAGAAAATACTATGGGCTACTTACATAGGTGCAATTTCTGATCCTTGGGTTAGCACACTTCCTAAAGTAAACCAAAAAGAGTTAGCTAAGGTAAACTGATTATCCAATGTTTCTGGTTCTTCAATACATGGGTAAGGATTTTGCCATTCTTCTGGTGCAAGACGACCCAAAATAAATAATAGCCCAGACACGCCAACAAAGGCTCCTGCAAGCCAGCCCCAAACCTGTGTAAAGTGGCAAAACAAGATAAAAAACAAACCTAAAGTAAAATGTTATTTAGTTTTCATAATGTTAAATGTTATTTAACTTCTGTAACTGTTGCCTTAGACTTCTGTAAGAATATTAAAACATAATGTATTGAGTTCAAGCAAAACGATAAACACAGCAAACAAATACTGAAATAATTATTTGTCTGTAATGTTATGTACGTATGTGATGTGGCCGTACCCTAAATAAATAAACTACTTACTCCCATCGAAAAAGGTGATATGAAAGAGAACAGGTTAGGCGGTTCCTTTGTTGGTTTCTTATACAATATTGTTATACCTAGATTCATAAAAGGGCTTGTGAAATCAACCGCTTTTTGACGAGCTGCCGTTATGGTTAAGTCTGTTATAGCGAAATCTGCTCTCTGTAACATAGAAGGATTTTGACAACATCATAAGTAAAGTGAATATCAATTAATGTGTACTGAATGAATTCAATTATTTAATACCAGACAAAAACTTGTCACATATTTTGTGAAATTGGTCCAAAGTAAGGCAAATGATAGTTACACCATCCATTATTTTTTCCATCATGCCATTCCATGTTTTAGTCTTCTTATTGTATGATCCATATACACCGTCCTCTTGTATGTCGAAGGTATAATTAAATTCATTAATCTTTGCTAACTCTTCAATAACTTCAATACCAAAACCTTCGTAACGGTCATTGCCTTCAAGTTTTTTCGAGGATTCTTTAAGCATACCATACGGAGCACTCTACAAAATAAACATTGATTTAATTCGTTGCTATCATCAAAGATGCATTTATTTACTTACTGTTGTGAATCACCTAACTTACCAAAGCTGTAAGGACAATGAAGTGTTTGCCCTTCATTGATTCAGAACCTTCTTGCTCTGCTGGTGGTATTTCAACTTTAGTTTCAACAAAACCATCTTCTAACGTCCATGTTCCAACCTGAAATATGGGCAGGAAAAAAAATATTCTTCGATTTTATTTTAATCTAGATGTTTCGGCAAACTTTTCTAAACTTTTACGAATCTTTGAAGAACAAAATTAGCCAAATTAGTCCAGCAGTTGTTAAGTTTTAGTGAGAATAACGAACAGCTATTCATTTTTATACACAAGAAAAAGATGCCGACTCATAACAATAAAATTTCATAAATTTTATACCTTATCTAGCCCATAGGTTCTAATTTCAAGTACATCTATTTCAAGTTCTGAACGGAAACCATCCTCATCAAATTTTATAAGTCCCGTTAAGCCATCAACTTCCATCTGTAATTAAGAACAAACTTGCATTAGCAATAAAATATGTTTATTTGGCAACTTGGCACGACAACAAAATACACCGAACAACATTAAATACATAAAACAAAACGTTTAGTAAAATAAAAAAAAGTTTGCTCAGTTTTATAATGTTAACACTACTGGGGCTTAGGCTGTTTTTCTAGGAATGGAACTAATTCCTTTCCTAGAAAAACGGCCTAAGCCATACTCCACCACACGGGCCAAGAGATAGTTAGTGTCTTCGTTTTCCAATTTTCAATTCTGGGACATGCCGATTACCGCGCAATGTTTTTCTTGATAATTTTGAGAGCAGTGGTGATGAAATAACATAGACATATTAAAGTGCTTGACAAGATTTGACCTCACTGCGTACAACTCTTAAGTTGAGGTCGTTACCACTGGGTTATTACTGCTCTTTAGGGAATAGTAAGTACTTATATATTTAAAATTACTCACTGTTCTAGCATAATTCACGATACTTGAACCATAAAGCCAACTTTCTGCATCATCACATGTCACATTAGAACCCTCTTCTAGTTCCATAGTAGTTAAAGTTGAAGCAAATAAAGTAACAGCATCGTATACCAAAACTAAATCAAGAGTTAAACCATTCTCTGCTATCGCAGTTTCTATATTGTTGTCAGATAGTTCAGCTACTTTCTTATTTAAAGATTCGATAAACTCTTGAATGGGCTCTAAGGTTGGATCGAACATACGAATGCCTGAACATGAAAAACAATGTCATTATTGTAACAAGTCAACATGTTTGTGTCCAAATTTGTAATTTGACTAAGAGAATGAGACTCCATTTAATTTGCAATTTTAAACCTTATCTTTAAATTACCTGTAATACTAGAGCCACCATGTCTGTATGGGTCGATGTCTATCGTTTGAAAATCAGGATTCATTATCAAGTAGCTGTGGTCATCGGACATTATTCCTACTTGTTGTGCTTGCTCCAATATCTTTGGCAAAATTTCTATGCCACAGTTAATTACGTAGTTAAGAGAGCCGGATTTCTTAACAAATTTTAATTGAGTCCTAGAAATTAAATACACAATTATTCACATTAATGGAATACAGTAAATTAATAGACAAAATTAAGAATTTCATCTTGCCTAAAATCATCACCATCAGGCAATTGGACAATATTTATACTTATTTTCTGACCAGTATCTAAATCTTGCATTGAAAGAATATTGTCAAAAAATGGTAAAAGTTCAGCGCCTTCATAAATTATAGTAAATTCCGTCCATCCTTTTAATTCTATGAGGTCTGCAAAAATCTAAAAAAGAAAAACAAAAATAATAATTTGGGACTATATCTATCAACAAAACTAACTAATAAAGAGTAAAATATACATTATAGTAATACCTGCGAATAGGACAAGTGATGCGGATACAAATTAATGACAGACCAGTTACGATTTTGTGTTTCTATCGGATTTGTGATAACGTGTGGTATCTCAAGAAAATCCGCTATGGACTGAATATGCAGCAATGACCCCTTTCTAGTTGGGCCAAACACTCCGAACACATTACTCTGGAAATAGAATTTTGATAGAATTTTAAATGTTTTTTTTTATACATAGATATACTTTATTAAATATTTTATCTTTTTTATACAAGGTGTCATTGACATGTTAACGCAAACGAATACCATTGATCCAGTACATGATTCTGGACACCCTAGTGGTGGAATTTTTCGTCGGTTTTGTTTCAAAATTTTGAAAAAAAAGTTTTGTTTTTTTATTTTTTACCTGTATAAAATCGTTATTCTAACCAGCCCCAATGATATTTTTTGAAAAAAAAGAAAAAAAAAATTTTTTTTTCAAAAATAAATTAATAAAAAAATCACCGAGGCAAATAAAGTCGTTATTCTTGTCAAACCCGACGACATTATTAATTTAAAATGTAATTCACTCATTTTTTTCGCAAAAAATGTTAAAATGACGTTTTTATACAGTTTAATTTAAAAAACGTAAAACATTTATTAAAAAAAAATAAGAAAAGACCGACAAAAAATTCCACCACTGGGGGGTCTAGAATCATGTACTGGATTTATGGGTTTTCGTTTGCGTTAACATGTCAATGACACCCTGTATGACTTTTCATTATTAGCAATAAAATTGAAAATTATTTTAATGTTATTGCTATTTTTAATAAATAATTTAAATAAAAATAAAATGTTATTGTACCCAAACAAGATTCATAAGTCTGTTAATACCAACTAACCGATATTGTATAAACAAATAAACGAATACAAAGGACGTAAAGACATTTTCTACATCAACAAAGTATTTCAATTTACTAAAATATTTTGGAATAGCAACCGTACCTCTAAAAGCGTGCATATAGCATTCTCTGCTTCCAATATGTCTCCTGGAGGTGTTTTTACAACATTTGCTACAAATGGATTTTCTTGTTCTTCGGATGCCGTGGTAAGTGCAATGTTGAAAGCGGCTTCTAATAAAAATGTGCCGTCATCGAAAATAGCACCTAGGTTGGTAATACAAAATGTTATATTCTTAAGTGCAGACAAAATAAATTGAGTAAATAAACACAATATAAGAAAGGGTGAAAGACATTATAGGGAAAGTTTTTAATGGTCACTATTTCCAGGCACCGCATGGGTTTGCGGACGGCGAGTAAAGGATAACTCGCCATAGATGGCGAGTTATCCTTTACTCGCCACACACGACATACGACATGCTATCGTCCCAGGTAGACCTGGGACAATAGCATGTCGTGTTTCACACGTGGTCATCAAGGGCGAAGCCTGCCAAGGCTGCGGAAGAATCGCAATAGATAACTAAAGAAACAATTATAAGTTTAGGCAGTAAAACTTTGACACTACCTCTCACTTCACTTCACTACAAGAGAAGTTATTAGAAACTTCTCTTGCTCCGAGAGGAGAGGATTTCTTATCCCCCAAAAAAAGGATAAATTTAGTGACCACGAAAATAATACAGTAGATACAAACATACCAATATTTCGATCTCCAAAAACGTAAAGTAAACAAAACGTTGTAGTAAGGCATCTCAGCAGTAACTTTGACATTTGCATGATTGATCACAAACCAAACACAACATCTAAGTAAATTATTGACTTATAGAAACTTCACGAATTTTCACGAGAGACAACGCCACTTGACCTGAATGTCTATGCGAGAACGAATGCCCTAACTATAATTGTTTCGATGCTATTCTACTGGCTCTAACACCTAACTGCAATGCTAAAATTAGCGATGCTCCCGATTTGTGTGTACCTATAACGCGTTATAATCTATCAGTTATGAGTATAATGGGTATATTCTTCTCGAATCGATGGATTCTGTTACCCTAAAAGTTTTTGGGCCTAGTATTTTGCCACGTTTATAGTGATCTCATTAACAATTTTAGGTCCTCCAGGGTGCATTTGTAGGGACATTGAGTGTATTAAAATTGTAAGACAATCCATAAAACTATAATTTCATATTAATTTTATTAGTTTTAAATATAATAAAAAAAATTAAAGAAGAAGTATCCTTGCGTGATAGAATCAGAAATGAGGATATCCGCAAGAGAACCAAGGTTGCCGACATAGCCAAAAGAATCGCCAAACTCATGTGACAATGGGCAGGACACATTGCACGCAGAACGGATGGCCGCTGGGACCGAAAGGTTCTGGAGTGGCGACCGTGTACCGAAAGTAGCGTTGGAAGGCCTCCCACAAGGTGGACCGATGACCTGGTCAGGGTTACTGGAAGCCGATGGATGCAAGACGCACAGGACCGGTCTTTGTGGCGGCGCTTGGGGGAGGCCTATGTCCAGCAGTGGATGTCTTTCGACTGAAATGATGATGATGATGATTGATTTGGTTGTACAAGTTCAATGCAGTCGATCAAGAAAATTGGCATTTCGGCAATCAATATTAGACAGTCAGTTTTAACTTTTCGAATACCGTAAATACAGACACAATTAAAAAACAATACGTGTACGGACAACGGGACATACTCCAAAAGTATGTCCCGTTGTCCGTATGTCCGTCCGGCTTAATGAATTGTAAGATTCATATCAGCGATGCAATATAGATCTGCAACTCTTTAGAATAACTCTTGTTTAACAGTAACGACACAGACTACTTACTGATTAGTCTGATATAAAATTTTCATACGAAGCTTACTATTGTTTTTACCTACGATAGCGACCTCTTTCCTCAGTGTTATGTTTCTTGCAGCAATCTACATGATACTTACAGTAGTGGGTTTAGTCGACCTTCCTGAACTCTCATCGTAGCGCAAGAAATTTTACTGTTACTTCCAAGTTCTTCCACTAGATGGTGCTACTGCGACAATGTTCGAAAAAGTAACCACGATTTCAAGAACGCAAAAGGAAATTGATGCAACATAAACGGATTTTAGTCAGTAGGTCATGAACTGACACTCTCTCTTGCTCTACTTAAAGCGGAAGGAGTCAAATAAAAAATATGACGCTGTCTAAGTGTCCTTATATTATAAAATGATTTCTTTCAGCTTACCGGTATAAAATTCCTAATACTACATACCTTTATACTTTTTGCCGACAGTTTTCAACTGTTATGAATACTTTTTTCGACATTTTTAACTAGATGGCGCCCCGCTACGGCTTGGCATTCCTCGTGAGTTGGTAAATGAGTTACCAAGTTTACTTAAAATTGATGCAGTTATGGACTTATTTATTTAGTAATAATTTTGTTAAGCTAACAGAGCTGAACTTTGTGCCGCCGTAACATTTAATTAATGTAAAACCTATTAGATAAACTTCATTTTTATTCGTACCTTTGAATTTTCTTTTGAGTGTCGTCACATGAATCATCTTGGAACTTGGAATGCCTGGCTGTATTTGCCGAAAATCACCAGTTAATAAAATCACTGTCCAGGGAATCAGTCTGAGAGGAAGTCAGAAAACTAAAACAGAATGTTTTTACAACCAATCTTAGATTCGAAGTATGTTTATTTACACATAATAGCGACTGTGAAGTGTTGGTTTTTGCACTGTCCTGCCCTCTACACTCCTGCTGTTACTGTGATTTGCTATAGTGCAAATCATTCGCAGTTTTATAAGCTGTCGTCAAATTTAAATTATACTATCTCGATTTATTACGCAAATTTTTCAAAATTCTGTCAAGGCTTTCAATGCGCCTTTGTACACCATTATACATTTGTCCCTATCCCTAGTAATGATAATTATGAAACTTTAACCATTGCGGAGCGTTTCGCAGTGTTAGATGTCATTATGTTAAATAATATATTTTTTACTAAGTTAATGTGTTAACTGAACGCATTATCATTCAGAAAATTCAATTCCGTACCTTTTTTGCGGGTTTATCATAGCAAAGCATCAGCCTTAAAATGTTCCCACAGCTGGGACTCAAACCTCCTCTGTAGGAGATGGAATGGGCCGTAATCCACCGCGCGGGTCCAGTGCGGTTAGGCGGATGTCACATGTTTTCGAATTTTACGGTCTTACTCAAACGGAATCTCGCATGCTTGCGAATTTTTTTTTAAGAAAAATAGGTTTAGACGGTACGCTGTTCTGATTTCATATTAGTTAAACCCAGTTCATTAACATGTGAACCTTCCAGCAAACCTCGTGAGTTTTCTATTGTACGAGCTAAGGGCTCGTACCGGAAGTGGAAAAAACTTAAAAAGAACTTAAATATATGGGTATGGGTGGATGACAGAATTATTCTTTTTCAGTTAAAGTACCCTCCTCTTTCTAAATCTAAAAGATGAAACTTTTAATATTGTTATTGAACTTGATTACTATGAAAATCGTTCAATAATTTTCTTAGTTTTTTTTTTAACTACTACTGTGACCAAAAAAAAATTGAATTTCGGAGGGAAACACCTTTAATCATACTCCTTAAAGTAAATAAAATATCAAACAGTCCCGCAAGCTTGTGGGATCACGATTTTGTTGCGGTTTCGGATTCTCTAGTCTTATAAGTTCGTCTCATAGTACATTTTAATACCTAATATTGCCTTAACACCTATTTAATTTGCTACTACATAAATGTTCCCATACCCACCAATAATTAGGAAACTGTCACAGTATTTCAGGTAAACCGAGAGCGTCCCTGGCGCTGGCGGATTGTATCGCATCGTAAACTTGGAGATTGGGCGAGTTTTGTTGCTAACCGCCAAACCGCTTCCGCGCTAAGCCTAAAATTGACAGATACAGGATGATCTCTTGGTGAAATGTCAAGTTATTTTTAGAAATAAATTTTCGGTAAAGATAACTGTATTGTTTTATAGACTGTATTGAGATTATCTTTTAGTTGATGCTTTACTCTCGATCACAGAAATATAAAATGTTGTTTATTCTTTGTTTTGTCTTCGCAGAACTTCAGCATTTAGTTCATCATCGTCATCATTATTTTAACTAAATTACGCCTACTATAGTTAGATATAGGCCTCCTCGCATTAACAACCAGTCCTATACGTCTCGCATTTTTCGGATTCCCACAATTTCACTAGGTCATCTAATCAGGGTCTAGTATTTTTACAGTGATTTTGAGTTCCATTACAATGCTGTAATGAATTCTAATATTTTTGCAGTATTTAGTAGCAAATATATCGAATCTGCCTTTCCGGCAAGCTTTGGAAAAGCAGGCGATTCTACAATAAAATTTTCAGCTCAATTTTACTGAGATTGTGCCACTTTTTCATTATACGTATTGTCACGTTATTTAAATACAAAATTTCAAAAACTTTACAATACAAATAGGTTGCTGCTTGAAAGTTGGCTCTTCATACAAACTGTGTCCCCGTTTCATCAATTTTGGAAAATCCTCTTGTAGTTATTACCTACGTCAATAAAAGGAAACCTTGAGCAAAACTTTTACGATGCCAGACCCTGTAGTTTAAACTGTGCATATGTCAGTTTTTCCTTTTATATATATGTAGCTATATGAATATAAATTCACTCATTCAACACACATTTTATTTAATCAGCCACTGAACCGCACTTAAAAAAATCTCACCAAAACCAAATCATGTATTTGACAGAAGAAATGATGCTATAATTTTTTTGCGTCCTTTTGTAGAAAAAAGAAGCTGATTATTAATAGGCTGCCATAGTTTTTTTTTTGTGGTAGGTAAAAATCATCGAATGACGAATCCCACTCTTGGGCGGAGCGGGAAACAGTGTCAGACTCTTACTGACTATAGAACCTACCCCGTACCTTCCTTGCCTTATTCCCAGAGCCCGGGTGTAACGCTTTCGCATCAACCCTCAGCTCCGGGAGGCTGCCATAGTTGCTTTTCAAACCCATTTTAGTTCATTAAGCTTCAAGAAGATACCAGTGTCCGCACACCTAACCAACGCACCATCTTGTTTTTTCATTGTGTCTGTGATTAGGGTAGTTGAAAGATTAGTAATAGAAGTAGATTTTGATACAGGCTGTACGTAAAAGCAGCACACAGGTTACCTCTACTACTGTTGAAACTGGTTTCATCTGTACGTCATTAAAAATACAGCTTACAGAAGTTAGAAGTTTTGTAATTTACCTGCAATTTAAAAAAGAAATCTAATCCCTGTAATCCCGGATGAAGGATTGTTTAAAATTCAGAATAAAGTTGGAATTCTGGACGAAAGTTGGGATTTTTAAATTACTTAGTTCTATTTTTGTAGAACATCTAGCTACAGCGCGACTTATTATTGTAACGACGTAGAATGGTACTGCTGGACTATAAGTACCTGAGTTTTAAAAATAAATGAATTCTGTGGAAACGTATTTCATTAACAAATTAGAAACTTTCGCTTCGGTGCTTTTAGCAATTCGGATTAAAGAACTTTCGGTTCATTCAGGTCATGAACATTTTACACAAAATGTTTATTCTAAGGAGTGCTCGATGTGGTTATCTGGTTATCTTTCGGAACGTGTTTTACCAGAAATAAAGATAGTGGGTTTTTTAAGTAAAGATAATAAGTACAGTACGGCCATCGGTTCTTAGCGAGTCTGTAGTTAGGCTCTGCGAATTTTAGTGCTTGAAAACTTGTACAAAAATAAAGGTTAAAAAAAAAACAAATGCCATTAACAGTTTTTAATAGCAATAACAACTGGAAAGCTTTTATTTTTTAAACCATTTATTTTTTTTACAGTTTTCAAACGTTAAATCTTGCAGTCCCTAACTTTAGACTCGCCAAGATCCGAGGGCCGTACTGTCATCATCATCAGCCTAGCGTAAGTCCCGGTTGCTACCTTGGCTTTCACCTCGGTGCCCGGGGTCCGCTTTCCTGCTTAGTCGTCTCCACTTCGCTCGGTCTTTTGCGTCCTCTGCCTTAAGCCCATTAGCACGCATATCGTCCCTTACGACGTCGATCCAACGCCTCTTAGGCCTACCTCGTTTTCCGGGTCCCGGCGGAGGCGGCATGGCAAGGCATCTGTTACCCACGTAGTCTGCCGGTTTTCGTAAAACGTGGCCATACGAGGGCCGTACTGTAATGCCTCTCATTAGATGTAGAGTGATATGAAACAAAAGGTTGTGGGGAGAGGGGAGAGTGATAGCGTAACGGATAACAGGACAACGCGTGACGCGCTGACCCGGATACACGGGACATAGGCAGGACAGGAAGATGATACTATTATTATCAGCAAAAATACATATTTATAGCATAATGAGGATATGACACTAATATTATACAAGCGCTCATTCCCAAAATTATACTGTCTCTTTCACCTTTGGCCCAGCTGTCATTTGAAGATATTTTTAGTCAGTGCCGTGTCCAGAATAAAGTCCCCTAAGGTACCGTAATTCGACCTCTATAATTATACACTAAGACATACACCAGCAACCTTTTTTTATGGTGGGCAAAAGTCATCCAATGAAGAATCCCGCTCTTGAGCAGAGCGGAAAACAGTGTCAGACTCTTACTGACTAAAAACCCCACCCCGTCCCTTCTCTTTCCTTCGCACTGGGGCCAAGCCTTCCTTTCAGAAAGAGAACCTGGGCCCCAGTAGATTTCGACCCTTTGCAGAGTCCCTAACGCTAGCAACCTTGAACGTACAAAAAAGGAGCTAGTGTCATGCGCGTCAAGATTACTAGACAAATAATTTGTCTTTCATTTATTATGTGTATAATAAATGAAATATATATGAATAAAAGCCATATAGCAAATATTGGTAGTTAAATAATCTTTTACTTCGTAAAATTTCGATAAAAATACAACCAATGATTTTTGACAGATTTTTCGCTTTTTTATCTGTGACTATACATAACTTTCAAAATAAATTACTGCTATTTTAAGTTTTCTCAAAAGGAAAAAAAAAGAAATCTTTTATGTAATCACTTTGTTGTTCATCTACCTATCTGCTTTTCTATCAAGACTTTTATCTCGAGAACACGTAGGGGTATCGAGTCAAAATTAATTCTTCATTCTAGCTGAAAAAATTTGAACTTATAATTTATTGTAAAAAAGATACTGCAATATATGTCGAAAAAAAATTGCATATTTCGACACTGTCAAGGGAATCAAAATTCCTAGAGCAAACCTGTTGATCTTAAACCTTGAAATTTGGCATGAAACAAAAGTTTTATAGCTAAAGTAAAGGATTAAAACTATAAATTTGTAACAAAGTTATATAAAAAAAAAATGCAATTCGGAAAAATCATCGTAACTCCATTCGGGAACAGAACTGATTGCATTGTGCCTGGGGATAATTATCGACTTTTACGCAGACAAAACCACAATCAAAATCTAGTTTTCCATAAAATTTTCTTCTTTACGTCAGGTACTCAGGCGATTTTGTACGTACGTTTGGTGCACTGTGCAGTAGGAATGCCAGGTGACATAGTCGTCTGCAATCCCGAACGTGCCGACCAACCGTGTCATGCGATTGGCCGAATTGGAAACTTCAGGCCCTTTCAATCTCTCTCTATTTTCAGACTACTGAAATAACTTACAGAACCGAAATTATTGTACAACATCTACATTTTGGGATTTTTTTATAGTAGGCAATCATCTAATTATTAATCCCGCCCTTGGCCGGAGCGGAAAACAGTGTCAGACTCTTACTGACTTACATATTAGGATTCAATGCGACTTTTATATTTTGAGGTGAGACATTATTTTTGGCTATCTGAGATTCGCGCAAGGGAAAAAAATCAACTCCGATGGGGCAGTCCAATGCGTCATCAAAGATTTTTTTGATTCCCGTCCGAATGGATTTTTTGGTGAAGGTAAAAAACTACCAATAAAATGGCAAAAGTGCATAAATAGCAATGACACATACTTTGATTAATTCATTATATTTTGAAAAAATCAACTTTACGATACTCCCCTTATGTAAGGACCTAATATTTACTATACAAAAACATACTATAACATTTCAGGGCATGTATGTCAGCATTGTTTGAAGCTCCTAATATTACTTAACCTACTTATAATATCTAATAATAATATGTCTAGTATCTACATCCTAGGGCTTGTATTGTGGGGAATTACAAGCGTTAATACAAGCTAAGTTTCTTAGTAATGCGGTTCAAGTCTTGGTTATAAAAAGTTTTTGGGAATAATACCAAACATATATAACAGAAAGAACGTTGAAACGTCGTTGTAGAACGTTGTAATCCACTTTTTTATATGTTGTTTCGAGTAAGAACTTACATTAAAAAATTAAGAAAAATATACACTTCTCATCAAAAAAATCGAAACACCTTGCAAGTTTACGTTTTGTCAGGATTATCAGAAAAATGTGTACATTTAGGAATAAATGTTAAATGTCGTTTAATAGTGAGTAATATGAGCTTATCAAATCTTAATGTTAATGTTCTAAATTTAAATGAATTTTTCATAGGTTTCGTATTTTGTTAAATGAGTCATTTTTATTCCGTATGGAGTATAAAGGAAATGGATAAAACAACACACGTAAATGAAAAAAAAAGCTAAAAAACGTTTATTTAATAACTTGTATTCCCTCCCCGAGCTCTAATTACTGCTTCCATACGGTTCTTCATCGATCGGATGAGAGTCACGATCACATGCTGTGGTATATTGTCCCATTCCTCTTGGATTGCATCTTGCAGCTGGCTAAGTGTTTCTGGGGCAGGATCTCTTGCTCGAATTCGTCTCTTTAATTCATCCCATAGATGTTCAATGGGATTCATGTCCGGGCTTCTTGCTGGCCATTCCATAATAGAGATATCGACTTCGTTAAGATAATCTCGTACGACGCCCGCGGTGTGAGCCCTAGCATTGTCGTGCATGAATATGAAGCCGTTGCCAATAAAATGTGCATAGGGCATCACATGAGGCTCGAGACACTCTTCGACGTACCGATGACAGTTTAGTGCAGGCAGACGTGGCCCAGACACGAAAGCAAGCTCTGTCTTACCGTCGGCGCTGATTCCTCCCCAAACCGTCCACGAACCGCCACCATAGCTGACCTTTTCTTCAATGCAGCATTGTGCATAGCGTTCTCCGTCTCTTCTGTAGACCTTGTTCCTTCCGTCGTTACCATACAGCATAATTTTACACTCATCAGAAAAGAGAACTTTGCTCCACTGTAGGTATGACCAATTTAGGTGCTCACGTGCAAAGTTAAGGCGCGCTCTTCGATGGTCTGCAGTTAATTTCGGCCCATTTGCTGGCTTATGCGGTACCAGTCCACGATCCTTCAACCTTCTTCTAATTGTAGAGTCACTTACAGCCACCCTTCGTACAACACGAAGCCGCTGCTGCAGTTGAAAAGCGTTAAGGCGTCGATTTCTTAAAGAAGTTGTTACAATAAATCGATCATCTCGCTCAGAAGTGACCCGATTCCTGCCAGATCCTGAACGGCGCGTGAACAAACCAGTCTCCCGATAACGTTTATAGACTCTATGAACAGATGACAGGCTTAGATGCAGTCTTGCAGCCACAACACGCTGACTAAGGCCAGAATCCAGCAATGCCACAACTTGGGCGGCTTCTGTGGGCGAAGTATCCATACGTTTTAGAAAAAAAACCTTTTTTCAGACGTCCCAAAGTCACAGTATTGAAATAAAAAACAAAAAGTTTAAGGATAGGCGCCAATTTTTAGTTTTTAAACGCTAAATGTACTCCAACCCTAAACACACATTTGTCTCAAAACAGTGATTCATTTCGTTTATAAGATAAACAAATGAAATTCTAATTTTGAATTTAGAATTTTCGCTTATTACTGTAATGGCCAAACTGCCAGCTATAATATATGTATTTTTTTTCATCGTATGAATTCTTTTTTGTGTTAAATTCGGACAGAAACAATGAAAACGGAAGTGTTTCGATTTTTTTGATGAGAAGTTTATATAGTTTAAATTGTAGCGGCCAGCGGTTGTTTTCCGAAGTATTGATATGATTGTACGAGGCAACTGTTGGGTAAAGAACATTCTTACGCCCTAGTTACGATCAGGAATCGCTGCTAGCATCAGAAATCGCTAGATAACTCCCGGCTACCTTAGGCGTTGACTAGTGGACGACGAGCTATGGCTAAGCAGTTGCTTAAGTCTCATTTTTAACTGAACCTTACTTTGAGTGTACAGTTATAAATCTTAAAAACACGTTAGCATATAAACATACTTTTCATGCTCTGTTATAGTCATTATCTCTCCATAATAATATCGGTAAACTGCAAATTACAGTGTAAAGCTCAGTTACAAAGTTGCACCTTCCCCTAAAGTTATTTTAATACCCAGCATATAGTTCAAAATTAATTTTGCGTAGCTCAGGAACGCCCAAAGTGTTACAATATTGCTCTTTATAAAGTAGGATCAGGGAAATGGTGTGAAACACTTCCATGAAATATATAATACAGCGACGTGAGCGTACCATACGTGTTCAAACTTTCTCACGTACCTTCTGATCAAAGAAAGATTTTCCACCAAATGATCATTAAAGTGCTTCGGAGATTTACTCTGGCGAAAAACTTCTACGTTAAAAAGGAATAAGTAAATATTTTAGAAGGCCGAGAGAAAACCTTCAGACTCACGTACAAGTTTATTTATAGGTTCAAGCAAAATTGTCGCCTATCTCAATGAGCATAAAGCATATAGGTTCAGCCTTATAATGTTTCCACCGCTAAGACTCATACTTTCACTCTAGGAAAAAGAATGTGCCGTAATCCACCACGCAGACCCGGTGCAAATTGTGAATGTTACAATGTCCTTCTTTTAGTTACAAGCCTGCCGGTTTCCTCACAATATTTTCCTTCACCGTTTTAAGAGCAAAAAGAGAGACCTTTCTCAATGAACCCATGAAACTAATACGAAACATTTATGTATAAATCAAAAGGGTAAGTAAGGTCAAATGAAAGTCACGACAGATGTTGTCCTGGTTTACATACAAATGCCCCTGGGCGGATCGTTTGAACCCAAATATATCAGACGTTTAGCATAAATTGTGATGGAAATAAAAAAATGGTGGCTTGAACAGATGTGGACCAGCTACATGTCAAGTGATTCCATTTCAACCGGGTGTAATACTGTGCGCAATAACTATTCAGGTTGTACATACACTATGTAGTGTACAATAAGTTCCCACATTTGTTTCCGAGCCTACATTTATCTTACAGACACCGAACCTCCCAAGCTCAATTTGGCTATACTTATTCGTTTAACTGTAGAAATAGTGCCGACTCATGAAGTGCCAACTTGGGATGCCTTATTAATTCTTTTACAGAACCTAGTTACATTTCGGTATTCACGTATTTTACTTAGTAGCAAGAGTGTTCTTTTTATAGACAATAATGTTAGTATGGTGCTCTTGAAATTTATGTTTGTCAATTCTCTTTTATTAATATAAGTAGGTATATTTATACCTCTAGACGATTTAGGAATACATTCGATGTGTTTACAGCTAATATATTAATTCTGGATTAGCGTGCTCCGTCGTCGGCCACATCGTAGTACTATCAGGTGAGATCATGGTCACACGCAAGCTTGTCAACAACAACTTACAAACTATTATCCAAGGGCTTTAAATCAGATAATAGTATTACCTTTTTCATTTGCGTGAAAAAATGGTCGAAATATGCCTTCGTCACATTTTATTCTTAAAATGAACATCCTAAATTATATGTCTTCGTCTTTCCGTACCCTAAAAATAACTCCTTGAACGTATGTGCGTTCACAAACATGAAATCTCATATACACAAGACTGTTGATTCTAGAGTTTATATTTTGACTCAACGAAAAGTAATTAAACTTCACCAATTTATTCCCAAACAACAGAAACCAGTTTATTACCTCCCCGATGGAGGGGGTAACAAAGCTTCTACGTAGAACCACACTGGCATACCACCGGTAATCGATATCCCAATCAGCGAGGCTGTATCGGTCGCCGTAAAGCCTCTGGTCAACATATTGTGACCACGGCGCTGTTGTCGCTGTAACTCGCGATCAACAAGCAGATTATTCAGAACACCGTGTACACGATTAGAGCTTTGATTTACTTTCCAGATATTTGTAGAACTAGTCTCGAACAATGTCAAAGTTGTTGGTTCGTATCGTAGAGAGGGTACGGAAACAGAAGGTTGCCATAAATACTACGTTTGTCGAACATGGGGATGCCTCGAAATAGCTTTTTAAGGGACGTTTTTCAGTGTTACTGATGTCGGATTGACGATTGTCGTATCGTCATTCGTCGAGGTTTAGACGTAATCCCAGAACATTGCCTAAATGCTTGTGTTTGGGGTTAGCCATCATGTAAGGTTTTGGTAGTGCCATAAATATATGGCTGATAGACTACGTTCTTATTACCCGACACTAAAGTAAAACAAAACGAAAACTTCAAAGATTTGGTTAGGCGCCATGGATCTAGTTTCAAGCGATTTTTTTTTAAGTGATCATGTCATCAATAAATGATCGCAATGGTACCTATGCTACACGTTGCAAATATTATAGATGTTCTAATTTTTACACGAAAACTTTTTTACAAGTGCGATGTTACATAAAAATGTTAATAAATATAATCTTTATAAATAGCCAGTTCTTAAGATGAGGTGGCACTTTTAATTTAAAAGAATTAATACAGTTTATACACCGTTAAATTTTAGTTGTTTTAATCCCTTGGAGGATCGATTCAGTACATGAAACACTATCGATTGGTAAAGTTAGAATGAAAAAACAAAGTACTTTTTTTAAAAACTCGAATTAATTTACGCATGTTCTAAATTGATTTCTTTAAGTAAACGTCAGCTGGGCGATTTCAATGACCTGTAGGTAGTTAGTACGCAACGACCGACAACTACCTACAAGGTCAATGACTCGTTTACTTAAAGAAATTAATTTCGTAAATGCGTATATCAATAAGAGATTTAGAAAAAAAGTACTTCATTTTTTTATTTTATCTACACAAATCGATAGTGTTTCATGTACTGGATCGACCCTCTTCGGGATTAAAACGACTAAAATTTAACGGTGTATATATACTCGTAGTATACTTATATTTTCTCAAACCATTCCCAAACCTACTTCACCATCTTGTACTTATGGCGAAACAGAAGTATCTGAATACATAAAGGATAAAATATTTAATACTAAGACGACATGTATCTCTTCCACTATCCTCGAGGTGGCCATTAAAATGAATTATTCGAATACGTGTTGGAGTTATATCTATGTAACTTGTTCGAATGTACAATGCACCAGCCTTGTAGTGTGTTGTTATTACACAGTATTTAATTTTGAAGTATTTATTAACTTTTATCTTTTTAAGAAGAATATTGTAAGCGATGGTTTGCATTTTTTCCTGGAATGGGATTTCTCTTCTCATCATCATCAGCCGTTTTATATTCCCGCTGTAGGGACACAGGCCTCCTCTCTAAGAGAGGGGATGGGCCGTAATCCACTACGCGGGCCCAGTGTGGGTTGGTGGATGTCACATGTCTTGGAATTTTTAGTTCTAGGACATGCCGGTTTCCTCACGATGTTTTCCTTCACCGTTTTGAGAGCAGTGGTGATGAAATAAATTACTTAAAGTAATGCGCCTGGCTGGGTTTGAACCCGCGACCTACAACACGTAAGTCGGGGCCGTTACCACTCGGCCACCACTGCTATCATTTTTCTTCTATAATTAAAAAATATATTAATAATATAATACTCTCGAACCTTGCCCTCGAATATGATTTGTCACTCTCTCTCAGAAAACTCATTGTTGAGTTAAGCTCGCCTTTGTACATCAATTCTCAAAAAATGGTATTAATGTAAGTTTTGTGTACAATAAAGAATTAAGGCTACTAAACAAAAAAAAGCAAACAAACAAAAGGAAGGCAGAGGTCGCCTACTATTGTGCTGGTGGCCACCTGTTTTTGTGCAACACTTTTTCTCTTGCAACAATATGTTGTAGTATTTTGAATTATACTTCAACGACATTTGGATCTAGATTGAACGACATGAATCAAGGTACAGATGTTAGACTGTGCACAGATTCTTACGTACCGAGTCATCTCTGAACCAACTGTGCCAAGGAAACAAGTGGCGGACAGACGTTTTTCTTTTATTTGGACTTTAGTGAATAACTTCTCCCGGTCAGGATGGAGCAAAAGAAAATGTCAGACTTTTAGTACTCTTTTGTGCTTTATAGCAACTAGTGACTCTTCCTTACGATCCTGCGGTCCTGAAAGTGGTCTGTACGCAGTAGCCCATATCTATACACCTTCCGACCAAATTTGACTCAATGTGGTCCATCACAAAATATTTTTTTAAACTGCGCAGGAGATATGGAGATGTGCACAAGTGGGTGTGCAAGCACTCCTGTGTCTGCAGAGGAACAGAGAGTGCTCCTACACAAAAAAAAATCGCTAGTAGTACACCGCAGACCCCCCTGTATTATTTCTAGTTCTTACGATCCACCCTAAGGTTGTCTGGTAGATATCGCTGTCAACGAAAAGACCGGATTTAAGTTTTGTCTAAGTTTCTATTACTTTTTGGTGTACATTAAAGTTTAATCTATCTATCCCTCATAGTCCAATGGGACATGACCGGGGAGATCAGGTGCAGCATCACCAGCTATACCTGCTTTTGGAAGCAATGGGATGTGATGGGATCAGCAGAAAAAACCCATTTGTACTTTTTTTCTTTCAAACTAATATTACAAAGAGGAAATATGTGCATTTCTGTTCGTAATAGATACATTAAAAAACTACTGGATTAATTTTTAAAAATTCAATGAATGTCACTTTATTGACTTGCTTTCGCCCTAATACTCAAACGCTACAACGCTTACATCTAAGTGGCTTTTGACAGCATATATTTGATTTTTACGATGAGACGGTTAGAGTTAGCGCTTGAAAATAGCCACACCCCCAATACTTTTGTTGCGATGACGTCCGAACAAGGTAATTGGGGGAGTGGCCAACTACAAGCGCTAACTCTAAACGATACAATTGTAACTTGGCTAGGGAGGCAGGCTTATGTTCTATTACCACGCGAGGAAAACCGTTGCCAGAAGGTAGTCGTTTTATAATTAAATTCTCTAATCATGAAAGAATAACTTATTTGTTTTAACTTTTTTGCTCTTCTGTCTGATAAGTTCGCCAACTATTTGAAAACGGCTGCTATTATGCAACGTAGTCTACCGCAGTCTGGATCATAATAACTGTTTATACAACTTACTTCATCTGAAATTAATGTTAAACACTATATGAGGATGAAGAGAGCGTGAGACAATATTAAGAATAATTAATCGCAAATGTTATCTATGTTTATATAAGGAGAAACTGACTGACTGACATATCAACACACAGCCAAAACTATAAAGTAGACGAGCACTAAAAAAGGATTTTTCGAAATTCAGTTCCTAAGGGGGTGAAACGGGGTTCTAAAATTTGTCTTAAAATGATCGTTAACGTGGGCAAAGCCGCTGACAATAGCTAGTTTTTCATATTCAATGCGTTGATGATACTTTTTTAATGTTTCATTAATTGAATATGTTAACAGATCCTATTTTCTTTTAGGTTTACAAAAACTTGTAAGGTTGGAACAACAACAGGCTTTCAAACCATGTTCACCTTGACGATAGACGTGTGGAAAACGGTTCTCTTAAAGCCAAAGTGTACTATATGAACTGGACAAATCGATGGGCGACTAACGCTTTTTTTATGGTGGGAAGAATCATCGAATAACTGATTCCGCCCTTGGGCGGAGCAGACAGAGATGAGTGAGATTGTTCTGCGAATACCACCATAGTTTGTATGCAGGCTTGTGTGATACACTGAAATTTATGGCATTTAGAACTTTTTTAAAACCTCTGGAAATACACAAATATAAAAAAGGACACCATGAAATAATATTTTATTAATATTGACAATATTGTGACTAACCGCTGCACAAAAATCGAAACATGATATATTTAAATTAGTAAGCTCGATCAAAAAGAAACGCAAATCTGATCCTAACTTACGATTTTAAACGTGTATGTTTACAGAAATATTTGAAAGTTACAAAAAATAATAAATTAATAAAAGTTTTTTAAAAGGGCCTTGAAAAAACAAAAAATTTGAATAGGTACTTCTGTTTTATTTTTAACGGGGTCGCAAAGATTGTATAGACACGAGCGGACTTCATACAAAATACTCAGAGACTACAACCGGCTCTTAAGAGCGGCCAACCCAAGTTACATTTTCATACAATCGCTCTTACGGGATGTGATCTGTACCTACGCAAAATACGCGCTTTAGTCGTGGAGTTGCGGACATCAGCCCGATATACCATACCATACCATACGGGATGTGATGTTATTACACATCTTCCTTCAGATATTTTGGATATATAGATATCTTGTGGATATAATCTAGGCGTCTAAAGAAATCAAAACATACATTTGTGCAAGAGTAATCCAGTAAAGACCTTTAAAAACCTGCTATTTTACGTGAACTTTGACTCATTTAGGAGAACGTTGTGGTTCTCCTGAACCACAACGTTCTCCTAAATGAGTAAATGAGAAGTATTTTTTATACTTTTAATATAGGAATATTAAAAGTATAAAAAATACTTCTATAGAAGCCTTGTGCATTTAATCGAGATTCTAAATGTTGTCATATTTTTTTTATATCTTTAAGGGTTTAATAAAACCACGTATTTTTTGGAACAAGTTTTCTGAAACATTCGAATAAATCTTAGGATTACCAAATGCCAACAGAGTTTTCAGGTGTTATTTTTTATTTTTTCGCATTACTTTTGCATCAAACATCAAAGCAACAAGCTTTTAAGCTATGCGCGATGTTGACGATAGGCGAGTGGGGAAGGCTCACATTAACAAGGAGTAAAATACATTTCAAATATGGTAAGTCGCAGTACAGTTTTGTCGTACAAGCGTTAATCGCACACCCATTTGTCGAGTTTACGTAGTATATATACTCCTTAATGCTTTCTGTTCTAAGAATTTACCAAGTATTTTGTGTGACAAAGAAAAAATATCATTTTCTTAAAAAAATACAAAGCTCTATGTGTTTAAATAGCAGGTGCAGCACAATGAAAGCCACCTACCCACGTGAAACTCTCTCCACAAAGTAATTATCTCTATACTTATACTGACTACGTTCTTTGTGTGCTGTAAAACTTGAAGAAACAAAGTTCAAAGACATGAACGAAATTAGTTTTTAGGATTATATGAATACATTAGTTGATCATCTACTGAAAAACAAAAGTCCAAACTTAAGATCTGTCAAAGGGCAATGGAGCGTAGCATAATAGGTGTTAAGCGAATAGATCGCGTTAGGAACACTATAATCCAAACTGCAAACACCATAATTACGCTCTATAACCCAAATAGCAGATGTCGGATAAAAAACAGCCAGGTTGAAGTGGGAGTGGGTTGGACACGTCGTACGAAAGCACCCGGACAGATGGGTGAAGATGTAACTCACTGGACGCCTAAGGGAGGTCGACGCCGTCGAGGTGGTATGACGATCTGGTCTGATCATGTTCACAGGACTTGGCCAGAGATCGCCCAAGAAAGAGAAGTTTGGAAGGAAAAAGAAGAGACCTTTGTCCAGCTGTGGGATACAAAGTAGGCCATAAAAAAAAAATATATATTTATAATTCTTCATTTTGTGGACTTTTGGTTTCATTATTTCAACTTTAAATCTCGTAGTCTAACACTACCCGCGAGTACATTTTCATTCCGAGCATAACTACATTCTAAAAATTAAACATTTCTTGGAAGCTATAAATTAAAAGTCTTTTGTTTCCATTTGTGTTAAGAATTCTTCCAGTTATTCTAGTTAAAGTATTTAAATTTCCTGGGGAGTTCCTCGGGGAACCATTGCACAAACATCCGGGGAGGCAGCTGCTCCGGAGCCTGTACAAGTACAATTGTAAGTTCCGTTACTTGCAGAGAAGCTACGTGACTTGCGGGGTGTAGCACACCCGGCAACCCGCCACCGCTAACTGAACGAGTGTTTCTTGCTCCCAAGAAATAAAACGAACCGTTTAGATAACGTTTACTTAATGTTACACAATGTCTAATTGTGGCTTTCAAACAATTTCCACATTATTTATTCGTGGAAAGTTCTTTTCTAACATTAATACAACACTCCAGCTGAATCAATTGACGTATTTCTTCAATTTATTTAATGAAAGTTAATGTTAGCTCGACTAGATAGACGCTTCGTTTTCCATTTTCAGCTCAATTTTTTTTTTTTTCTGTAAAACTTTTATCTACTTAACAAGGTCGGACTTACTGATGGCTTCTCGCCGGACAAGAAGGAATGAGTTCAGAAAATCGGTAACGGAGTAACGAGAAAACTTTGCCATTATTAATCAGGTTGAAACACGTTACAAAGTAAATCTTGTAGCTAAGGACCTATCTCGAAGCTTTAAAACATTGAAGGACCATTAAAAAGGCGAGTCATAAAACGTCCGTTTCATCTTACTTTGTACGCGATAATGGATTGTTAAAAGGCAAAGTTCTTTTTGTCTTTTAAACACATTTAAGACACTATCTACCAGCTAACCATCGGATGGAAGTAATTCTTGGCGTGCAGCGCTAGTCACGGTAAATTAAAAGGCTTTGGCTCTTAAATTAACTTTGCCAATCGGGTAAATGGTGCTAAGTGATTTGATTTTATTTTAAGTATCGAAGTAATTGATCATACAAATAATTTCTTATTTGTATTATATTCGTATTTTTTGTATCCAAAATATTCCTGTTGAGGATACACAAATAGTATTCAGCTTAAAATCGTTACAACCTAAGTTTTTTTCCTTTTCACACAACGTTTACTTTATATCCAGATTAGTTTTGACAAGATTTTCCTTTTAATAATTCAGAAAAGTAAAAGTTTTGTTTCATATTTACCTTTGATTTATGAACAACCAGCTTTTGCCCGCAGTTTCGATCGCGTGAATGTGAAAAAATCTATATAAAATTAGAATCCCTCTGTTCAACAGTTGGGTTAAAGATTTCCAAAAATTATACACGATTTTTTTGTTACTCCGTTGATTTTTAGCTTTCTACCTTGAAAATTGCGGAATGCTCCATACAAACTTCCACCTTTTAGGCAAATGCTGGCTTAGAAACAGCAAAAAATCAGTCTTCATCCCTACTCTTCATCCTTTTAAATATCTCCACTAAAAAATCACGTAAATCGTCTCTCCGTTTTACCGTGTAAGACGGATAAATAAACTGGTATCTGTTTATATACACATTCCCATTTATGATATTAAAGTATGGATAGTGTGAACGGTAAGGTTCGTGCTGCTAGATATGTCGGGTGCTAAATGATAAGTCTGAGCTAAGATTCAGAGTACGTTTATTCCGACACTTTGCGCTAATTAATGCTAATGATGATAATGAGTGCTACAAGTATGCTGCTCGATCGCGCACTGACTCGCATAGCTCACGCTTTCCGCTGGTGCGGCCGCGCGACCTACTTGAGTCAAAACTGCTGATGATGATGTGTTCGATGAGTATCGAACATGCTCCCGAGGGAAAGATATGGGAAGGATGAGTTGAGATGATTACACATTTAAGGGAGTTAGTAAAACATAGGTGAACCAGTATTTGTTTATGCTAAATGGAGGTTAATACAATGCTGAATGTTCTTATCCTAAGTGATAGCTAATCTCTATCTAGATCTACCGTAAAGACCGATTGTCTTTTACTGATAGGTGACGTTGATTTGTCTCTTTTGCACCGTAAACTGGACCACCGTTTGGTCCCACAAACACTGGACCCTTGCACGGGCACGGGTGATTTACGCGCACTAGCACTAACACTCACACTGCTGGTAGGCGCGGCTCGCGGCGCAGCAGGCTCGCTTGGAGCCTGCGGGTCCCGCGCGGGCGCGGGTGAGGCTCGCTTGCCTCGCCACCACAGGAACACCAGGAACGCTACGACGCCGACGACTGCTGCTAGCAATACGTATGATATGGTATAGTGATGTATATCATGCGTAGTTAATGTTCCTTCTTCTAAAGCTGCTTTCTTCATAGCGGCTATCTGATTGCCGAGATGTGTTAATGTGTTGTTGATCTGTGCGTCCTCTATCGTTGTTTCGAGAAACGGTAGTGTAATATTGACTAAATGATGGTGCTGTATTGGAGCTATATTCGCTAAGAATAGGTCAGGTTTTAAGGTCAGCTTGTTTTCCTGCTGATATGAATAAAGTGTTATGTCATGGCCCTTAGCTATGCATTCTTTATCGAGTTGAATGAGCCCGGCCTTGCTGACACGGCGCGTTCGGGTTTCATTGTCACATATGATTGTAAATGTATAGGTATCGCATGCGAAATACAAATAAGACGATAGGTCGTGTAATTGTAACCACATATTCTTGCAGGTTTCTTTCTTAGGCTGGCAGATACCTATTTGTTCTGTTTGACAGAACTTTTCTTCTGGACCCAGTCGCTTGATTGGACCTCGTAGCTGACAAATATAACTTTTATCCTGATAAGTGCAGGTTTGAAGATCGTCGTTCTTGATTTCGATATAGGAGTCCCTCATCAGATTAGTTGCTATGTAATCTGCGAGGGGAGTAATGCTGATCATGTCCTTTCCCACCTGGAGGGGAACAGGTATTAAGTGGTACAGTTGGAAACTGTCTCTGCTAATGAGTGGCACGGAGATCTCAAAAATGAAGTACTCTTTACTCATTCTCGCCTTGATCTTTAGATGCTTGTAGATTTCATATAAATCAGACTGGATATTGTTGATAGGTAAAGTAAGTTCTTTTGATATTTGACCGGAAATGATTTGAAGTTCGTTGCTGAGCTGTTCTGGAGTAAGTAGATGCATGTTAATTTTACTATGATAAATATCCGCTAAGGTGTCGATTAAAGTATCTTGGACACGCTTTAAATTGTGTATCATGTTTGTGGTAGCCATGGCTGCGAGAGTGAACTCTTGTAATATTGATGTAGTTTTACTTTGTAATTGTATCTGCTTAGTCGCTTGATCTAAGAGGTTAAGATGTCTATTTATGAGCTTGTACTGAGTATCAATAGTCTTCTCAGTTCGTTTCAGAATATTATACTCAGCTTCTACCACTGACGTTTGGTTTTTCCAAAGCTGTAATAGGTGCTTTTCGTTGCTATTTATAATTTCGATATCACGTTGGTATTTATCAGCGAAACTTTGGTCGAGTACTCCAAACAATGTATTGGCTATGGAGCCGACCGCGTTGACAAGGCCGCGTCGCGTTCTTGACCGAGTGCCGAAATGCTGATTTAGCAGCAGCTGATTGTGATATCGGAGCTCGTTATAATCGTGCTGCACTTGTAATAAAATCATGTTACAATGGCTAGGCTCTTTGATTTGTTCACATGTCTGCTGTAGATATTTAATGAAGGTTTCCACGGCTTTATCACCTTGCCAATAAGGTTGCATGTTGTAGTAGGATACAATTCTCCATTGATCCCGTATTAGATTTAATGTACCTATTGGATCGTAGTATAAAGATTGATTACCGCTAAATTGGGTAATGTGGTTCGATGCTTCACTGCTGCTCAAAATGCTGATAAAACATAACAGTGATAGAACGATGTTGACGAAATTAAGATGCTTTCTTGTACTTGCTTGTGTTTTATCATTTGTGATCTTGGGTTTGGCTTTTTTACTTTGCTCTTCAGCTTCCTTTTCTTCTTCCTCTTGCTCGATTGGTAAGATGGACAATTTGATAATAGGTCGCTTTATTAAACCGTTCTTTGTCTTTAGTGTCACAACCCTTACAAACCCGTCCTTCCCTTGGTGTACCTCGACGACTCTCCCCACCGGCCATTTTCCAGAAGGAAAATTATCATCGTGGATGGTCACCATATTACCGATCTTAATGTTGCTTTTTGGCTTTAGCCACTTGTTACGAACAGATAATTGGCTAAGATATTCAGTTTTCCATCTCCTCCAAAGGTCTTGGAAAATCTTGTTCGTTAAGTGCCATCTAGTCCTAGCGTCACTGGCTGTTTCAATAAGGGTTAGACCTGCTCTACCAGTTAGGAAGTGCGCGGGTGTTAAGAAGTCTAAATCGTCTATGTCTTCAGATATCGGACATAGTGGTCTAGAGTTGAGACCCGCTTCTATTTGCGCTAAAATTGTGCTATATTCTTCAAACGTCAATGCTTGGTCCGCTACTACTCGTTTGAGGTGTTGCTTAAGACTTCGTATTGATCGTTCCCATAATCCTCCCGCACTAGGCCAGGAAGGGCAATTCCAGTGCCATTCTATATCCATTTCCGCTATCTCATTATAAAATGAATCACCGAAAGCTTGTTTTAGCTGCTCGTACTCCTCCTGCATTACTTTGTTGGCTCCCACAAAGTTAGTGCCGTTGTCCGAGTACACATGTTTCGGGGCTCCTCGTCGTGCTGACATTCTCCTCAATGCTGCTATGAAGGAAGTGCTGGTTAAGTCCGACACTAATTCTAGGTGCACGGCTTTCGTAACCATGCAGACGAACAAAGCCACGTATCCTTTCGTTGTTTTTATTCCACGCCCTTTATTTGCCTTCACAGATATGAAGCCCGTGTAGTCTACACCTGTGTGATAAAACGCTGGGGCTGGGTTGGTGCGGAAATCAGGTAGATCTCCCATAATCTGCTGTAGCTTCCTGGGTTCCTGTTTCCTACATATGACACATCTATGAAGTTGCGTTTTGACGGCTCGATTTCCTTTAATTATCCAATACTTTTGTCTAAGAAAGGACATAGTAAGCCGAGCTCCTCCGTGAAATGTGAGCTCATGGGCTTGCGCGATGAGAAGCTCAGTCAGTCGACTGTTGTATGGAATGATGATTGGCTGCTTCATTTCTATGCTTATGTTGGCCTGCCTGAGTCTTCCCTTTGCTCTAAGAATCCCGTCCTGATCTAAGTATGGATTAAGGTTGAGTAGTTTGCTATCAGATTTTACTTCCTGGTTTTGCAATAAACTTTCGATGTCTATTTTAAATTCAGTGTGCTGTACGTTTTTTATTATTATAAGTTTTGCTGATCTAAGCTCGTGTAAAGTGAGATACTTTGTTTTTTGTTTCCTAACGACAGGTGTCAATGCCCGCCGTACCCAGGCTAAGATGCGTGTTGTTTTTGTAAACGAGCTGTAGCGATGTAATAGATCGTCGACTATGCTGCTATCTACGATAGGATTCTGAACTATGTTTACATGCCTTTTTATCTCTTCGTCAGTAGTATACTTCGTTTGACCCGTAGGTTTGAAGTGCGATGAAGATAAGAAGGTCGGCCCTTGCCACCACAATTTGTGTTCTAGCAATTGTTGAGTCGTCAGGCCTCTACTAGCTGCATCCGCTGGGTTTTCTTTGGTATTTACATAGTGCCAAGTGTTTGGTGGCATAATGCTAGCAATTTTCTTCACCCTGTTCGCTACGAAAGGCTTCCAGCGCTCCGGGGATCCTTGAATCCAGCTAAGGGAAACCTTAGAATCGCTCCAGCCGTATGTCTCCACGGCCAAGCTGTTGATGCTTTTGACGATTTTTGACATAAGTTTCGTAAGTAGTTCGGCCGCACATAATTCTAACCTAGGTAGTGATACAGCCTTGCTAGAGGGCACTAACCGCGTTTTTGCTGCTACTAGCACTACTGACGTAGAGTTATTTGTTACGATTCGTGCGTATACTACACAGGCGTAGGCTTGAGTTGATGCGTCACAAAACCCATGTAATTCTATGACGTCATGCTCTTTGCTTTGTAACCACCGAGGGATGTGGAACTGATTTAATAGATTTAAATCTGTCTTCAAATTGATCCATTCTTCTTTGGTTTTTATAGACACTTCGTCGCTCCACTGGACCTCAGAGTCTTGCCATACTTGCTGGAATAAAATTTTCATCTTTGTGGTTAGGGGCGCTAACCATCCCAAAGGGTCGAAAATCTTAGAGATTTCGGATAAAAGCATTCTTTTGGTCAGTTTTGCTGTTTGTGTGCTGTTTGAATCATATTTGAAGATGAATTCGTCCTCGGTTGAGTTCCATTGTAGCCCCAAAGTTTTTGATGAGCTTTCAGTTTTAAATGTAAAGACTGCTGGCTGTTTGTCGGCAGTTTGCTCAACTGTTTCAAGCAATCTTTTATCGTTTGAGGACCACTTTCTTAGTGAAAATCCTCCGCTTTTTAGGCATGCATTTACTTCCGTAATCCTCCGCTTTCCTTCTTTGATGCTATGCGCTCCCGAAACCCAATCATCCATATAGAACTCTTCCTGGATGCATTTAGCTGCTCTGGGATATTTTTGCTGCTCATCTGACGCTAATTTTCGCAGAGTCATCATTGTCAGGAATGGTGCTGCCTTTGTTCCATACGTTATGGTTGTTAATTTATAATTTCTTATAGGCTGATCCGGACTTTGTCGCCATACGATTTGTTGTAGGCTTTGGTCCTGCTCATCGACTAAAATCATACGGAAGCATTTTTCAATATCAGCTGTGAATACGAAACGATATTGCCTCCACTTCAGGATGAGCTCCAACAAGTCTATCTGGAGGTTTGGACCCCTGTACATTAGATCATTAAGGCTGTGGCCTGAAGTAGTTTTAGACGATGCGTTGAATACTACGCGCAACTTTGTTGTGCTAGATTCTGCTCTTTGTACCGCATGATGAGGAAGGAAACATTCTATTTCCGTCTTCTGTTTGCTGTTAGAAGTCGCTAACTTCATGTGTTGCAGCTGCTCATATTCGCGGATAAATTGCTTGTACTGCTTCGCTAGGTCTTCATTCTTGCTAAACTTACGTTCTACATTTTTAAATTGTGCTATCGCTATCTCTTTCGAAGATCCTAGCTTCTCTTCTAATTCTGGTTTCATGGGCAACCTAACTACATAACGACCGTTTTGTAGACGTTTCGTCGTAGTTTCATAAAAATCTACGCATTCCTGATCTTCTACGGACATAGAATCCTGTACTTGTATGTCTTCGATTGTCCAAAATTGTTGAATGTCTTCAACGTTATGCGAGATCACGTTGCATTGGAATGAGGTGCTTGTGTTGCCACCGCACAGCAACCATCCTAAATGAGTTTGCTGTGCTAGCGGTTCCGAGGACGTTTGTCCGCGAATTAATCCTTCTAAAAGGATGTTGGCGTAGATTTCTGCTCCTAGGAGAAGATCCACCGGACGGCTAATGTTATAATCTGGATCTGCTAAACAAAGATGTGCTGTATGCTGCCAAGATGGCTTAGCGAACGTTTCGTTTGGCAGATTTTTTATTAAGTTGTTCATTATGACAACATCAGTAGAAAACTTAAAATCGGTGTAAGTCGATTGACAAGCGATCGTTAGTTTTCCTTTGCAGTTGTTTTCACGTTCGCCTACTCCAAGAATAACTCCTTTACAAGATTTTCGCTTTAAACCTAGCTGCTGTGCTGCTTTCTCGCTGATCACGGAAACTTGTGAGCCCTGATCGATCAGTGCTCGCATGACGTGCTGGGTCTTGTCGGCTGCTGTGACTTTCACCAGCGCTGTGGCTAGCAAAATCTCCGATGTTTTTTGCTGAGAAGCGTAGATGCTTTTGTTGTTTTCGCATTTTTGTTTCGCAATCTCGGTCAAGCTATTAGACTTTGATTGTGTTGCGAAATAGTCATGCAAAGTCGTATGATGTTCGTCACTGCACTTGTGACATCTTTTTGTCGAGTAGCATTTTGCGCCATTATGATCGTAAACACAATTTATGCAATAATTTAATTGGCTAATTATCTTTATTTTCTGCTCAATTGGTAATTCTGTAAATTTTTTGCAGCTTATTAAATTATGTTTTGCCGAACAATGAGGGCATTTATTTGCTGACTCAGACACATGCATCGATTTCGCCATTTCCATTTTCTTGCTATTTTTAGATTCATTGCTCAATTTTAAATTATTTTTGCGATTGAAATTGGATGAGTTATTGGATGATTGAGATGAAACTGTCTTAGGTGTCCCGTCTTGACGTCGCCGAGATGACTCTAGGGCAGTGAACTTGTTCTCTAAGTATTCCAAAAAGTCCCGAAGTACCGGAAGCTCTCGCGAATTCTTCAACGACTCTATATACTCGGAATAAGACTCACTATCCAATTTTTGTGCTAGTATATATACAAGAAGAGGATCCCATGTCGTAATATCTACGCCTAGATTTTTTATGGCGTGAAGACTCTCTAAGGTGACATCATGAAGTCGTTTGATGGCTGCGTACGACTGCTGCTGTATATTGGCAAGATTGTAAAAGGAATTTACGTGGGACATAAATATCTGCTTTTTGTTGTTAAACCTGTGAGTTAAAATTTCCCAACAGGTGTTATAGTTGTCCGCGCTAATCGGGAGATGCTGGATCAAGCGCTCGGCTTCTCCTTTTACCTTACTCTTCAGGAACTGCATCTTTTGTGCCTTTGATAGAGAAGGATTGTTGTGGATCGCTTCATCAAAAAGATCCTTGAAGGATACCCACTGCTGATAGTTACCTGAGAACACAGGAATTTCCATCTTCGGTGTGGACTTGTCACGGTACGACGTTGCCCACATCTTAGAGCTGATAGCCTTTCTCAAGCCGTTATACGTACGTTCATATTTGCTGTAGCTTAATTCGTACGCCTCGTCGTCTTCCAACTCCATCATTAGTTCCCAATGGCTATTGTCTACGGCTGTCCATCGAGTTTGTAATAATCGCAAGGCGTCTTCAAACTCCCATTTATCGGACAAGGATTCGACATCTATGCCTTCCACGGTTCTTGCGAATGCTTTGAAATTGATATGTTGTTTGCGCTTCATATCATCTAGTTTGCTATAAATACCTTTAGACTCCTCGGCACGAGCGCGCGCCGGGCTGGCGGATGCCAAGGATGGCTCGTTGTCCTGGTGCTGAAAGGATTTGGCCCCCGAAGGACCTGCGGTAGCTGCTACTTGTTGACTAGAAGGGTTGTCTTCTAGATCATCGAATCCTGGCGGCTTTGTTTGGTGACATAACGCGTCATAATATTCGGATATGGCGTCTTTTGCTACTTTATAAGACTCCATAGTTCGCTCGAACTCCGAATTTACGAAGTACTTATGTCCTCTGTTTTCAAACGGCACAAGTTTTTCGTTGTTCAGCTGATACTCTCTCCAATACAACTCTAAAAGATCTAGTCTCTTTTTACAGTAATCGAGGGTCTTACGCTGCTTGCTATCCTTATTAAAATTAATAAGGACCTTTGCAATGCTCTCTGCTAATTCAGTTTGTTGGAAGTATAAAGTCTCCATTGTGCTGCTGTTAAACTTAAGTGAGACAGAAGATACGGAACGCTCTTACTTGAAAGCCGCTAGTCCTACGGCTATTGCTGCTACGCTGCTGGCTCGCTGCTGTTGCTGCGCGGGTAGCTCCCCACGGTGGTTGTGAATCCCTATGAACTCACGCCTAATCTAGTTCGCGGCAACCCACAGGTTGCTGGTACGGCACAAGCACTTCGCGTTACGATTTATCGCGGTCGCGGAGTCCTTGACGGCTCGAAGGACCAATGTGAACGGTAAGGTTCGTGCTGCTAGATATGTCGGGTGCTAAATGATAAGTCTGAGCTAAGATTCAGAGTACGTTTATTCCGACACTTTGCGCTAATTAATGCTAATGATGATAATGAGTGCTACAAGTATGCTGCTCGATCGCGCACTGACTCGCATAGCTCACGCTTTCCGCTGGTGCGGCCGCGCGACCTACTTGAGTCAAAACTGCTGATGATGATGTGTTCGATGAGTATCGAACAGATAGTATGGATATGGCTATATCAAATCTATGCATTTCTTGTGCTAGAATTACAGTGCACAGATGCGGACCACATACGTGCGTCGGTCTCCATACATTTTATATAGAAACTAGATTTGTAGAACTACATTTGATGCACGCCACGCGATGTTGTTTTACGAATGAATTAGACATGTTACACGTGTACATCGATCTAATTTAGTTCTAGTTTTATATTTTGTCAAAAAAAATAGCTTTAAAGGAAAACACGCCAGGTACCCGATACTAAACAATACATATATCATTTGCAGGAACATTCTACGTCAGCAAGGTGATTTCTAAACACCACCAAAATCATTTGCACATGTCATTGAGGAATAATGCAGTCATTATTCTATTCGCAAAATTAAAAAATTGCTGGGATCCGTGAATGTGACGTGAATGTCCGTCGGTCGGTGATGAGTTGACGACCGTCCGGCCGGACACGTCGTCGCCCGCACGTTTGCCACACCGCCGGTTAAATTGATGGGGCCACGCCATCGAGAGTCACACCTATTGAAACAGCTCGATTTGTGATACACCGCGCTTAACCAGCCACAAATTTAATTATCCTTTTATTTTTATTCAGTCAACACTTGCGATTTCCCATTTTTATTCGCCAAACAATAATTACTGAATAACGTATCGTAGAGGGCGCGGTACTTGATACCAATTAAACAAAGGGAATTGCGATGTGTGTGTAGCCTTTTTCAGCAAACGATGTAATTTTTAATTGCCACAAAACAAGGGTACATTTTACATACAGTGTGCTTTATTTACATTCATACATTTCAAAGAAAAAAGGCTATTTATGTAGGCTCATACGAGATCGAGCGAGTGTAGACATACAAGCATGTTATTTATTCATTAACGCAGAGCTCGACGCACCGTTGTTTCCGCCGTACGATATGAAATCTCATATTAACTTGTCTACTTTGAGAGACTCGACGAATTTATGTTGCGAGGAAAATTGTCGCGGGGCTGTCTTGACGTACGACTTTACGACGTTTCGTATGCATAAACTTTACTTACAGTTACTGAGTGAAGCTCATCAGCTCATAAATGCTCTTACATAAATATTCATAATCGAGTTACTTGATATTTTAAGTCTCGTAAACGTAATATACTGAAATTTGTATGTAATTAATTGAAGCTCGGGGATTAAGGGATCACTGCTTTGATTTTATTTTCTAAACAGCGGCTTTGACCGTTAGAAAGTAAGCAATATGGTAGCCTGTGTCAATCAGCACGTAGTGATTAAGTAGCCTACTGGGACCAAGGATTTGCTCCTGAAATGGCCCTTGTAGGGAAAGTAACGTAGGGACGGGATGTGTTTTTTAGTCAGTCAGAGTCTATCTCCTGCTCCACCCATGGGGGGAATGTTGTCAGTGAATGATTTTTACCCACTGATAAAAGTGGCATTTTATTGGTAAAAGATTTTTTAAATCGGTCCAGTGTTTTTTGAGTTCTATACATATTATTATCATTCTCTTTATAATAATAATATGTATATAGAGACTTTAAGTCCACTCTCATATGAGATAGTTTTAGTATAACAGAGAATTAAACCTACGTTTCTGTTCAATGGAGACATTTTATCGTGATCTTTTAACAATGTAAAAAGCTGCTCAATAGTTGAGCTCTAAATAGAATGTAACCCAAGAACAGAGCCACGACAAACTGACATAAAAACACAATGAAACTATTTCATCCCTACGTACATAACGGTCTCTTAAATACAGGCAGAGAAAGTTAGACGGGGGTCAAGCCTACATTAATTAAACAGAAGGGCGGATGCCTAATACCCTCATCTTGCGAACCACCGGGGCGACCTCACCGGAACTTTCAAAAGGTCAAAACTACGCTCCGCCATCGAACATTATACATTATTGATCTTACTGCCTCACTTAATAACCCCAATGAGCTTCCCAAGTAGGATTCAAGGTATGTAGGCCGTCTGAGATCACCTTCTGCCCCGTAACGTCTTTATAGTAAGCGGTTTATATAGTCATAGTCATAGTGGAGCAGTGGTGGCCGAGTGGTAACGGCCCCGACTTACGAGTTTGTAGGTCGCGGGTTCAAACCCAGCCAGGCACATTACTTTGTGTAATTTATTTCATCACCACTGCTCTCAAAATGGTGAAGGAAAACATCATGAGGAAACCGGCATGTTCTAGAACCAAAAATTCGAAGACATGTGACATCCACCAACCCGCACTGGGCCCGCGTGGTGGATCATGGCCCATTCCCTTTCCTAGAGAGGAGGCCTGTGTCCCAGCAGTGGGAATATTAAAAGGCTGATGATGATGATGATGATGATAGTCATAGTCATAGTTACTTATTGGTAAGGGATTCTTACAAGTCATAGGTTTACAGGATGTTATATAATAGTCAACAAATTATTACGAATATGATACCTAATACAATGTTAAATGATACAAAAAAAAGATAAAATTTCAAATAAACAGAATACATATACAAAAATAAGTCAAATCACAAATTAAGTAAATAAGAAAAATGTCCCGAAAATTTTGGTATATTATAGTTAGTTATAGTTGTATTCGACAACTATCACACAACGCCGTCTAGTCTCAAGCTAAACAGAGCTTGTGTTATGAGTACTAGACAACGGATAAACATACTTGTATATTTCTAAATATATACACATTATAGATAAATCACATTCAGACACAGAAGAAATGATCGTGCTCATCACACAAACATTTTTCCCGGGTGGGAATCGAACCCTCGATCTCCGGCATAGCAGTCAGAGTCACTAACTACTAGACTGATAGGCCAGTCAAATGTATTCCTGAGCATATTATTCATATCGAACCCTAAAGTTAACTCAGCGATATTTTACAAAGTTGCCAATTTTTGGGGCGAATATAATATATTTATATTTTACTAGCTTCTGCCCGCGACTGCGTCCGCGGAAAATTTGTGAGACAAAAGTTGTGATAGCTCGGTTAATATCCATGTTATATAAATAATTTATAGCCTATGTCACTCAGGAGTAAAGCAGCTTTCTATTACAGCTTCAATTTTTCCAATCGAACCATTAGTTCCAGAGATTACCTCCTACAAACAAAAAAATAAAAAAAACAAAAAAACAAACTTTACCTCTTTATTATATTAGTGTAGATGTAGATGTAGATGTAGGACACGCCATGTCGGTTTTTAGATTTTGTGACATGCTTAAATCTTTTCCCACGCTTCTCAAGGAGTTGTCAGCAAAGCCGTTGGAACTCTGGAAATGGGTCAAAGCCTACTGGGGCCTAGGGTCTCTTTCTGAAAGGATGGCTTGGCCCCAGTGCGAAAGGCAGATAATAAACGGGGTGGTTTGTTTAGTCAGTAATAGTCTGACATTGTTTCGTGCTCCGCCCAAGAGCTGGATTCGTCATTGGATGATTTTTGCCCACGATAAATAATAAATGATCTGTATTTTGTAAGTAGGTTTAAAAAACACTTTTACACGTCATTTTTTTTTTAATGCTAGATGAGTCCGGTGTTTCCTAGCTGACTACCCTGAGAAGAAACACCGAAACAAACTCAGGGGTCAAAGTCTCTTTTAAAGTCCATACAGATATGTATCGGTCAAATACAAAGTAAGAAAAAAGAAAAAAAATACATGCTTAAATGTAAAATGTGAAAAGCAGGACCTTAAATGCGCATCGCCGGGAGGTACCTGCTTTATATTCAGTTCCCCTGCAACTGCTTGGTAAAATAAATTAGGTCATTATTTCACTGACATTTCTCCTTCTTTTAGACGCAGTCTTTTATGCTTTGAATTTATTTCGCTGTTATGATTCTTGCGGGATATTATTTTAGTCAAAGGACAAAAGCTTTGTGATCTTGTAACGGGAAATTGATTAGGTTAGAAGCTATCGTTTACTTTTTTGTTCTCATGAATGGATTATGTCCTGGAATAACGTAAATGATTACTTTTATTCTGGAACTATGTTCCTTAAGGAACGTTTTCTATTTTCAGACGGAGGATGTCAAATTATAACTGAAAGCATTATTTAAATTTTGTATGTCATTGTTTGTGGATGAGTCTATATTTAATAAATTATTTGGTCCTAATATCAGTTTTAATAAATCATTATCACATCTTCAGCCTTTTACCAACTAGAAAGTGTAATACCAAGGCCCTGGAACTAAGGTAAAAAAGGAACGGGTTGGGTTTTTTGGGGGGCCTTAAAATTAGCTGTAACCTGTCGCACGACAGTAGCGAGTCACCTTGCAGCTCATTTGAAGATGCTCTTAATCACTAAAAGTTTGACACTCCAACCAAGAGTGGGAGTTATCACTGGATGACTTTAAAAACCTCCATAAAAAAGCTTATTTTTCAACTAACTTCCAGACTACTGTTAAAGATCTAAGTACTAGTTTAATAAATCACTAACTAAAAAGTACAAAACGATCAGACGTGGGAATCAAATGTAATTACAATAGGTACTCGGGGAGAAGAGGCTTCTGATTAAATATTGAGCTATCAGGTAATGGCGGCAGAAATTGTGGGAATTATTGAAGGCACTTAAAAGCTTGTACTAACATCCGAGCAGGCACTCCGCACTGATAGGCTTTCGAATTTAGATGATTATTCAATAAGGAAATTGAAGAACCCCGCTCAAATACAATTAGAAGGCTAAGATTTTCAGTTTCATGATTTCTGAAACGCTGTTCCAGCATACTCATTCTTGATCTTAGTTTAAATTTTTCCAATTTTTTTTGTCTTCTCTCTCTGTATTTGTTATTTATTGTACCGCATCAACTAAAAATATATGCCAAAGATTATTAAATTAAGGGTTCAATGGGCGGTCTTATCGTACAGGGCAATCTAACCTAAGTATTATATAGCAAGTTTAAGAGCAGTAGTGGCCGAGCGGTAATGGCCCCGCAACTCACAAGTTGTAGGTCCTGGGTTAAAACTGGTTAAAACCCAGCTAAGCGCATTACTTTGTGTAATTTATTTCATCACCACTGCACTCAAAATGGTGAAGGAAAATATCGTGAGGAAAGGGGCATGTCCTTGAACCAAAATTCGAAGACAATTGTTTTTTTTATGGTAGGTAAAAATCATCTAATGACGAATTCCTGTCTTGGGCGGAGTGGGAAACAGTGTCAGACTCTTACCTACTGACTAAACAACCTACTATGTTTCTTCCTTGCCTTGACCCCAAGGCATTGGTAATAAGCATTCGCATCAACCCTTGGTCCTACATTTTGCTGACAACTCCTTGAGGTGCGCGGGAACAGTGCGGGCTATCGACGATTTGGCTCGGTCCAGGTGTTACCAGACGACCGGACGGGAAAAAAATGACGTGGCTGTTCCTTTCTCTCTCCTAGAATCCTCTTATGAAAACCGCCTGGCCTGAGTCCCAATGGTGGGAAGATTATAAGACTGATACCATGTTATGCTATGTTAAGTATAGCAAGGAGTATCGTTCTTTTACTGTCTAAAATTCACTTCAATTACCCGTTGCGTGCAAGGGCCTTACTAACTTTTGAACAATACCGCTATTATATTATAATTCGATTTTTCTCCATTATGTGAAACATAAAAAAAATTAAAACATATTTACTAACAGTAACAAATTTATTATACGCAAAATCAACAGAGAATACTTTTTATTAATTTTGAGTAGGTAAACTGCCTCGAAACTTACCTAAAACTTCTCTTGTTTATACAAAAACAAGTTTCAAACAATTTTCATAGCCTCACCTTTACGACCCTTAATATCTAAAATAATGGATATTTTTTTAATAAATTTATTTTCAAGGGATTTAGGTATTGGCAATTTTTGGTAGCAAGGTTTTTAACTTTCAATAAAACTTAAAAAGTTCTTGAAATTCGACAGTCAAAAAATCTAACTCCCTGTCACTGTAATGGATGAAAACTGTTGCAAAATGGGTATAGAAACTCACAGTTGAAAGAACGCAATCAATCACCAATCAAAAACAAAATCCCTCGCCGTGTCTGTCTGCTATAAAATCAAAAGCTACTAAATGTATTTTCATGCGGTTTTCACCAACAGACAGAGTGATTCATTTGAAAAGTTTAGTTGAATAATACATGTATATTATAGTAAAGAAAAGCCGAGAATTTCAAAGACTTGTAATACCCTGTGCTAAGCTGGGACAGCCTTGTACAAATATAAAGAAAACCACACACAGTACACAAAGTAACTATACAATGTATTAATAGGTAAATAGGAGGACTAATTCGGCAATAGCTCGGAAAGTATGTAAGTTGGTCCCACTTGTCATTCATACTTCTTTGACAGTCATTTCAGGTAGTAAGACACCAGAACGTCCGGCCATCAGTCTATCCTAGGAGTATCGTGTTGCCCAGATTGTGGAGGTCTGTTATGCAATACTCTGTAAAATACATGTATTGAGCCTCATTCGGATAAACTGGAACTGAAAGAAAAGGCTAGGGGATGATGATAATCATTTAACACTAATATTGCCTCAAAAAAAAATAGTTGTATGTTATAAACATTGTTAAACAAATGTCAAAATAAAGTATTCAGTTATCATTTAGTTTTACTAGCTTTTGCCAACGGTTTCACCCGCATAAAAGTAGACAATTTTCCCAAGATAAAAACGGTAATACCTGTACAAAAACTACAGGTAAAAGATACCAACACATTACGCATTTCAAACACAACTTGTACAGGTATGCATCTATGCAACATGCTTCCACGGCAGTCGTACCCACATCTGTGAGGGGTCAGAATCACCATATTCATGACCGCAGCTACTACGGGCACCCGTTTAGCCTTGCAGTCAGCGTTAAGGAATTCATCAGCACATTCCTTCCCCCGAGGGTTGTAAGAAATGTCATATTTCGTTACGAAATGAGGCCGCTTTGCAAGAATTTTAGGGACATCAAGTGAGGGGCGAATTCTCGTCGCTCTATTATAAAATGTTTAAAATAAAGCTATCTAAGGAGACTTGCATTGAATATAAAGACCATTATTCCACTGCTGGATGTATGTCCAGAATGGAATATTGTGGGAGACATTTTTTTACTGACAGACCGACTTTATTACTTTTCAAAAGTGCCCTTAAAGGTTTATTTGAAATAATTGCTTTGAATTTGAATTTGAATTTAGACCATACGGTCTCTCTTACAATATTCCATTCTATTCAGTGTGTTGCTTTCTTCGAATAGACCAACCACTATAAATAATTAAATTATAAAATAATTTTTATTGCTGAATATGCATATGGAAATAATTTACTGATCAAAAAATTACTATACTTTTACCTATTAAGTTATTATTACTGCAACCAAATCATCGCATTGCAATATAACAAATGTAAATTTTACAAATTGTCATTCATTAATTTAAGGGTAGCAATGTTTGCAAAGTACTAATATTGTACTATGAAAAGATTAATCAGCCTTTCTGTATACTCAAGAAAAGTGGAGTTTTTACGTTATTTAATTCTACACGTAGTTTGTAAGTAGTAAAAAATGATTAAATTTGGAATATAAAAATATCCAAAACGTAAATAGTTACAACTTTCGAATAATCGCCAACGAAACAAAGAACCCTAAAATTTAAATATAAGTGAAGAACATATTAACTAAACCAGTACAAAAAAAAATAGAGCAGTAATGGTCGAGTGGTATCGGCCCCGACTTACGAGTTGTAGGTCGCGAGTTCAAAAACAGCCAGGCACATTACTTTGTGTAATTTATTTCATCACCACTGCTCTCAAAACGGTGAAGGAAAACATCGTGAGGAAACCGGCATGCCATAGAACCAAAAGTGCGAAGACATGTGACATCCACCAATCCGCACTGGGCCCGCGTGGTGGATTATGGACCGTTCCCTCTCCTAGAAAAGAGGCCTGTGTCCCAGCAATGAGTACATTAAAAAGGCTGATGATGATGATGAGTACAAAAAATAAAGTAGTACTTTTTTTTGTTAGCCTGTTCTGTCCCACTCCTGGGCAAAGGCCTCCTTCCACTTCTTAATCTATTTCTCGATATCTACTTCTCGATTATTTTTATAAGTAGTACTTAATTAATTCTTTTTTTTTTATTTCATTGGCGATTCCTCAAAAGCTTCCATATTTCAATATCCTTTCTGTAAAACATTGATATGAATTCCAGCATTTTGTATACTAATATTGACCTACACATTACATTATTAATGCTGATTAAATTTCCGGCATGCGGAGGCATAAACTTGTTACATCAATATCACAATTTAATAATACTTAAAAGCTTTTGCTTGTTGAAATATTGTGTAATGAAAAATCTTACTTTAAGCCGTTATTAACTGAATGTTTATTTTTTTCTTGATAGTGCTTATTTTTCAATAAATAATAAAGAAGTAGGCACTCGGATAATGGACCTCATTAGTGAATCTTTTGATACATTTAAGTAATGTATATATTTTTTAATTCAAAGACGTTTTTGTCTGATAACATCTTTGATTAGAAATTTCTTTACATTCTAGATTAAAATATTTCCAAAGGTATTCAATATTTTACGAACATTAAATAAGTAGGTATGATTTTTTTTTTGGAAAGTATTAGTGTAAATATGAATAGCTGTAAGACTGGATACTTACAAAAAAGATCAGAAAAATGATCAAGTCTATTAATGAAAGGGAAATTAAATTGTCTAAACATATCAATAGATGAGTTTTGATTTAATACATAGTACGTTTTTATTTTTTGAAAGTAATTTAGTTAATCATAGAATAAATTGGAATCAAATAATAAAGTAACCTTAAAACTACATATACACATATCATCTATATCTACACATAAATAAAAAAAAAAACCTTTAGTCAAAGTCAAAGTCAAGTCAAAATCTTTTTATTTCACATAGGCCTACATGAGCACTTGTAAATCGTCAGAAGCTAGTGCACGGTTCCAAATTGGTCGTTTCCTATGGAGAAGAACCGGCAAGAAACTCCATGGTTACTCATTTAAAATAATTGTTTTTTTTTCACAATATTTCCATATAATCAATCTGATAATACTGTATATCACATTGATTATGTAAGGACAGTGCAGACCAGTCAATATTGAAATCGTACCGTAAAAATGGTAGGAAGTAATCTAAGATTTGCGTCTACAATGTTCTCACATTCACATTATTGAAAGAAGCTATACAAAAGAAAAATAATCACAAGTCTCTGTAAGACAATTACAATATATTATGGATCTATAAAATGGTAATCTAGGGAATATTGTATGAATATGTCAAAAAAAAAAACTTATGAACTTAACTAAAAGTATCTAATCTAATAAGGCGTCAAAAACGTCGACTGGTAAAATGCCCAAAAGGCTATCAGCATTGCCACGTTGTATGGCAATGCTTATCCTCTGCCCGAGGTAAAAGCTTGCCCTTGGGTCACGCGAAGTGTAAAGTACCTAAGTTTAGTACGAGTAAAATAGTAGAGGTGCCTTTCTGGTCTTCCATCCGTTTTTTTCCAAGTGTTTGTGTGCTCCTACAAAAATATATAAAAGGTCTTATGAAATATTTAGGTAGGTTGTGTAGTCAGTAAGAGTATGAAACTGTTTTCCGCTCCACCTAAAGGTTTTTTTTTATGGTAGTTAAAAATCATCGAATGACGAATCCCGCTCTTGGGCGGAGCGAGAAACAGTGACATACTTTTCTGACTAAACAACTTACCCCGTTCCTTACTTGCCTTAGTCCCAGAGCCCCAGTGTAAAGCTTTCGCACCAACCCTCGGCCCCAGGTCTCCGCCCAAAGGTGGGATTCGTCATTAGATAATTTTTATCTACCATAAAAAACATGTTAGACAGGATTGGGCTGTATGATTATTCGAAAAAACCACCGTGACCGAAAGTTAAAAGGAATTGAAGGAACACAGTGAGTTTAAACAGTAAAAGATAAACGCTCCACTCAGAGAAATAAAATGTTTCACGATTTCCTAACCCAATAAAATAAGTTAGACCAGATTAATGTTACCGTGATTTCATTACTTAGATTAGTAATTGAACTCTAGATCAAGTTCAGACGACTGTCAGGTAAGGGTTAATCATTAATTCTCGCATCTAAACTAATGTTATAAAGAGGAAAACTTTGCTTGTTATCAATAGGCTCAAAAACTACTGGACCGTTTTTAAAAATTCTTTCACCATTCGTAAGCTACATTATCCACGAGTAACATAGGCTAAATTTTATTTTGGAAAATAACTTATTTTTATAATTTTATTTTTAATATTGGCGGTTGATTTTTACACCTTATGTTCGAAAAACCTAAATAAACGGAACCCTTTTTTTCCAAAATAAAATTTAGCCTATGGTGCTCGTGGACAATATAGCTTTCGAATGGTAAAAGAATTAAAAAAAACGGTCCAGTAGTTTTTGAGCCTATTCATTACAACCAAACAAACAAACAAAGTATTCCTCTTTATAATATTAGTGTAGATAAGTGTAGATATCAACATTGCACCCCTGCAAAGCTGGGGCGGTTCGCTAGTAGTAACTAAAGTGCCGATTACAGACGACTATGTTGAAGATCACATTTATTCATTAAAATCTTGAGCCTCAAGCGAACACATACCTATTGTCTTTTTATTACGTCTCTTATAACGGTATTCGAAAGGTTAAAGCTTTACTTAATAGTTAATACTGACGTGTGACTTAATGCTATAAGCATTTTCTACCAGTCGAACTTACCACCTTTAAGGATGACTGGTAAAGGAGGAGGCTGACCGCATCAGGCAAAGGCAACAGCGCTCACGGCCCTGTCGCCGTCGCGATTCCGACAGTTTGGACCGAGCCCAAGTCGTACTATCTCCCACTCCTCCCAAGTGCGGGAGTCTTCATTGATTTTTTTCCCCATCATAAAAAAAAAAACAGTTAGATGGTTTTTTAAACTTTAACAGTAAATAACAGTTCTTAACAGCAATAACGACTGCTAATAGCATTTCTTTAAAACCATTAATTTTTTTACGAGTGGACATTGTGCACTGCACAATCTCTAAAGTTCGTAGAGCCTAACTTCAGCCCCCCTAGCCAAGTTACTTACAATCGTTTCGTTTGGAGTTAGTGGTTGTAGTTAGCCACGCCCCCAATTACCTTGTTCGACGTGACGTCATCTCAACAAAAGGATTGGCGGCGCTGCTAACTATAAGCGCTTGCTCTAAATGAAACGATTGTAACTTTGCTCTCGGTTGTCAACGATTACATTTAATTAAGTGTATAATTTTGAACGATGTGAACTTGATGAGGTAGTTTCCATACATTTGTTTTGTTTTCTACCAACGTTAACAATTGTAGATTATCAACTTGACTAGGGGGGCTGATTAGACTGAAATCGACACTAGTTGGGAAAAGGTAAGAAGATAATGACGTTCAGTAATTGAACTTAATAAAGGGTTTATCATTGAGAAGATATTACCTAGGTTCTAGGGAAACTTTAGGAGGAGGACTTATAGGACTTAACATTAAATCTACCTCCGTCTATCCAATAATGTCGATATCATGGAGATGTAGTCACATAACCATTACGTAATTGAATTCCTGACCGAGAAACAGCATACCCCTAATGGTTCATTTCAATTTTAGATGCCAATAACAGTTCTCACGAATGCCTCCCAACGCTACGACACTCAACACATTCGAGAACTAGGGTAGTTCTACTATCTTTTATAGAGAGGCAATTGCTCTGTTCGAGATAAAAATAACGGTTCGCTTGGCAAGTTTTGGTAGAGTGCACTTTGGAGAATTTTCATTTTCAATAAACTAAAAGAGAACAGTAGAGTAGAGATTCTTCATCTTCTTCTTATCAGGTCAATGGTAAAATAGTTTATTTTCTTAATTATATTTCTTGCCTGTCTCTATATTCGGTTTCGGGTATGCCATCCACGGACAGTGTCCTTATTAAATAAAGGGTTTAGAACATGCAGCCGTATCATTATGCTTTCTTGTCTTCGTGGGGGTATCGGCAGCAAAGACTACTCGCGCCAAGCCCTTGAAAGGGTCGGAGCGAAGAAGAATGGCAGGCGCTCGCGGCTTTGCAAAGCAATAATACTAGCGAAGGAGGGAACGCACTTTGTCACGCCTTATCCGCCGTGCCGACTCCAAATTACAGCCACCGTTGGCGGGGGCTTGGGTCGGACGGCGAGCTACCCATTGCTCGCCGTCCGACCCAAGGTCGAGTTGTCGGTGGCGTGTAGTTTTCCACGCGAGCCTCCAGGAGATATATTGGCAAAACTGTAGGGGCCCAGTAGGTCCGTAGCATGCAGAGTTCAAGGATTCTTTTCTGAAAGTAAAACCCTGACCCCTGAGATGCAAGGCAATGAAGGAAAATAGTAGTGGATTTTAGTCAGTAAAAGTCTGACACTAATTAAGTATGTAAAGTAGACACAGTACTGCTACATACTATACTATTCAGCTAGTTAAATATTAATACTAATGTAGCTTAGAAGTAGAAATCCTCTCTATAACAGACAAGCCGGAAAGTATCAAATTCCTACCGGACGGATAACTCAAGCACCACAATGTGTAGAGTCATAAATAAACTATTCGGGAGCCGGGTTCTACCTAGATTAAGTAGTGTATAGGACCACTAATCTTGCCCACCATGAGGTAAAAATAAAAGCAAGCTGGGAACAAAGGGAGGCGCATTGCGCGATCGTAACTTTGGCCACCGAGACAAAGCAAACCACAGTGCAGTATTCCTGTTTACGAGTTAGCACGATATTAGATACGCGCTACTGAGATAATCTCTGGAAATTAACTATATGTGCCGTTCTCACATACTATTAAATTAATTTAAAGCCAAGAGCATGCAATTATAACTTTAGCGGGATAGAAGTTGCCCGCATAAACAGCTACCGTAACGCATGATATAAAAAGTTTTAAAAAGTGCTCGCAAAAGACGTCCGGGCCGAGTTTGGAAACTGTTTTAAGAACTGCAATCTCAGTGACTGGATAAATATGAACTTATCTTGCTAGATACTGACCTTTTTATTTTTTTATTTAGTATATACTTTCCCACAACTGGGCAAAAGTGTCCCCCGACATTTTCAAGGTAAATTCTTTTCTCGAACTACTTCGTATCAGGCCTTTGCGGTGGGCGTCTAGATCACTGATGGGCAAATGTACGGCCCTCGGGTCAGCTCCTGTCTGCAAAAGCATTTAATCCGTTCTGCCAATGGTTAGAAATATAAAGTTGATTCAAAGTCAAAATTAAATAATATTTCAAGTAATCCTTTTACAGGCACTTTTGAAAGGTCAAGAACTCTGTTTAGCACTGTGCACAAGCTTCTGACGTTTTATAAGTGACCATGTAGGCCTATGTGAAATAAAATATTTTGAGTTTGACTTGAGAGCAATGGTGGCCGAGTGGTAACGGCCCCGACTTACGAGTCGTAGGTCGCGGGTTCAAACCCAGCCAGGCGCATTACTTTGTGTAATTTATTTCATCACCACTGCTCTCAAAACGGTGAAGGAAAACACCGTGAGGAAACCGGCATGTCCTAGAACCAAAAATTCGAAGACATGTGACATCCACCAATCCGCAATGGTCCCGCGTGGTGGATTATGGCCCATTCCCTCTCCTAGTGAGAGGAGGCCTGTGTCCCTGCAGTGGAAACATTAAAAGGCTGATGATGTGATGATGATGAGTTTGACTTTGTCTGTAGCGTAGATGCGAAGCGTAGATGTTTATGTAACAACAACAACTCAGGTTCTACTCAGACTAGACTAACCGCGTAGTTAATGATTGTGTGCACGCCTACTATAGCAGGACCTTCGAATAAAAGTTGGTCGTAATTTTGAAGGTTTGTGCAAGTGTATAATGGTGTAATGTTTTATGGTAAAATTTGTTTCTTTTTCTAAAATTCTGGCCCTTTGCTGAAGTTTACTAAACTTTCTGCTTTCACTGGTCTAGATCATCTTGCCGCCTCATATTGACCTCGCTGGCGTCTATCCTCAGAGATATAAGGTCTGGGCCTAAGCCTACTAGGACCCCGTTTCATGAAAGGAAGGTAAGAAGGAATAGGGTGGGTCGTTTAGTCAGTAAGAATCTGACACTGTTTCCCACTCCACCCAAGGGCGGAATTCGTCATTAGATGATTTTTCCCACCATAAAAAAGGTACATAAGGTCTATACATACTCTGTGGATACTCTTGCCTAAAAGCCAAAGTGCATGAGGCTAATGTCCACCTAATGACCTTTTTTTTTTATGGTAGGTAAAAATCATCCAATGACGAGTCCCGCTCTTGGGCGGAGCGGAAAACAAGTGTCAGACTCTTACTGACTAAACAACCTACCCCGTTCCTACATCGCCATACATACCAGGGCCAGAGCCTTCCTTTTCAGACACAAACCCATGGCCCTGATTGGCTTCGACCCTTCTGCAGGGTCCCTACGGTTGCTGGCAACTCCTTGAGGCGCGCGGGAACAGTGCGCGCCGTCGACGACTGGGCTTGGTTCGGACGATTACCAGACGACCGGACGGCGAGCTACCCATTGCTCACCGTCCGCAAACCCGCGCCTACGGTGGCCGGAAGTCAGGATCGGAATCGCGGCGGTGTCTGGGGCGCAAACGCCGTTGCCTTATGTGGACCGCCTCCTCCTTGTCCACCTAATGACCTGACCAATCTCATTTTAGTCTGGCATTCTTTAGATACATAAACAAGTTTCAAAAAGCCATTAGTTACTCTCCGTTTCTCATTTTTCTTCACATTTGACACAGTAATCGTGTTCAATAAAGCTGAGGCTACACGCATTAACTTTATGTAATGCGCCATAGCCGTAAGTAGTCTATTGTTAACGTAGTTTATAAGTCTATGATACGCAGACAAAAAGCTCCCACAAAGGGTATTACGTTTTATGTGACGGCTCACTGATATCGCTGTCAAATGGAGAACCTAACTAGCTTCCTTGGGTGCTATTATCTAAGAAAACAGCCTTGAGCGCAGCGCTGGTCCAGTGACGAAATTAAAAATAGAGAAAAAAAGAAAGAAAGAAAAAAGTTTGTTTGCGCAAAAGTATGACGCATACCATATATACATTAAAAAAATATAGTATGTAGTGAAAAATAACCGAATGTTCAGCAAATCTCTTCTCTTCCTTCTTCAGGGCTCTTGTGTTAAACAGAGCGAAGGTGGTGTGACGATCCGATTATGTTCTTTGGGAGATCGCCAATCGATCGATCGGTAGTTTGCAAGAAAAAGAGAGGATTTAAAAAATATAATTATAAATAAATGGGAATAAAAAGACATTTTAGAACATAGTCTAAATTTCATTTAAATCCGTTTATCCGTTTGTGTTAAGGAGCAATAAACTCTCTCGTTTCTTTCTAAACGGTATGACCGATTTGGATGACATTTCAAGTGGGTAAAGTGACTCCCTGGATTATTTGAAAACGACGATTCAACGATTGTATCACTGCTTAACATCAGGTGGGATCGCAATCAAGCACTAGTTTATAGCAAATACAAAAAAAAAAAAAACAACTGAACCAATAGGTGTACCAACAATCAGGTATTTCTGACATAAAGCCAGTTTTCGGATAAGGCACTAATATATCTATAATGGTGTGAATTGTGAAACAAAGACCTTCGAGATTTTTGTCTATTACAAATATCTATAGACGAGCTGCGAAAGATATTCAGGATTTTTGGATGTGGAAATACTCGAGGCTGGATAAAGGCTGATATAAGAGTTGATAGAATAGAAGAAAAATATTACATTGATATAGCAGCGAACATTAAAATAATACTAAGAAACTAGCCATTTTCCTTTTATGAAAAAAGAAAACGCAACATTCACGTATCTTTCCCGGGCATTCCCTTTGATAAACAGTCAGTGCTTGTTAGTGTGCCTCTCGCAATATAACTCCTACACTTTCCTGCTCCCTTTGTACTGCTTCAAGGCTCAAAACTTTCTACCTATTCAAACTTCATTTATATGAAAGAAAAATAAACAAATCTAGAACTTCCGCTGCGCAGGACAAAGTTGCAGAAACGATTTGAATTGTTATTTATGAACTAAATTTACCTTCGGAAAACAGTTAATTCAAGTGCAGTGGTATTTGTTATGAATTGGCACAGTTCGATTGAGAACAAACATCGCTGCATTTAATTCCAAGTCGGTTTACTTTGTTGTCTTTAGTTTGTTCTATTTCAACCCTAATACTTTTTTATTAGTTAATATGTCATCCGTCATAAAGAAAACACTAGCACTAGATTTTTGCAATGAATAAATAAAGATCAGCAAGTTTCAGTACGTTTTGACCAGTCAGGCCAACATAAACTGTCCAGCAGATTTTTTTTTCGTGATTTCAGGTTTGGTCCCATAGTAAAAGTTGTTTGTTATCATAACTTAAAGAATATACATATAATATAATTTATTTTATATATAATGTTTATTTAGCATTAAGTAAATAATATAACATTGTAGTTCATTATCAGCCTTTCAATGTTCCCACTGCTGGGACACAGGCCTCCTCTCTAGGAGAGGGAATGGGCCATAATCCACCACGCGGGCCCAGTGCGGACTGGTGGATGTCACATGTCTTCGAATTTTTGGTTCTAGGACATGCCGGTTTCCTCACGATGTTTTCCTTCACCGTTTTGAGAGCAGTGGTGATGAAATAAATTACATAAAGTAATGCGCCTGGCTGGGTTTGAACCCGTGACCTACAACTCGTAAGTCGGGGCCGATACCACTCGGCCACCACTGCTCTCATCTCAACATTGTAGTAGCTAGTCATAACTTAGTAAATTTTGCATGCCACAAGGCAAAACGTACAAGGATTCAAAAATATTGTAACACCAAATTGTATTACCTACATTCTACGCAAATAAATAATTCTATTCTACCAATATATGAAAATATTTGTGTAAGGTACCTAATGGAAAGAGATTTTTGAAGAAAATATTGCTGCATCTTCCGCTTAAATGCATACTGACCGGAGGCCGTCCTGACATTGAAAAGGAAGCTCATTCGAGAGAAGGTACAATACAATTCAGTACGGCGCCAGTAAGCACCGGAAAAGCTAAGTATAATAGTGTAGAAAATAAGAAATTGAAAACGAATTGTGTGCAGTCACAGAGTAAGTAATCTTGCACGGATGATTAATATCAAACGTGTGGGCAGAAAATTGATAAAACGCTATGCTGTGTACGTTTGCCGCGGTTGACTTCACTTTTATCTTTTGGACTAGAGCCAGAGTCGGATTGGTCCTCAAGTTGTCCACCAAGTTCGGTCCCCTTGCGGTGCTATTGAAAAGTCTACTAAAAACATACTTTTCGCCTCACTGTATACATCGAAGAACTGCACCATTATTCTGGTGCGGTCTTTCCGTCCGATTGTGATATAAGTGTCTTCGAAATGTATTATTGTTGATTCTGTTTCGCTTAAGATTAAATTTTGAAAAAAAAAAATAGAAATTTCTTCCACGGCTTTCCAAATGAGAATAGGGTCGATTGCCTTGTTGTGTCGTCACATCATACTATTAATTTTAAACTGTGCAGTGTGGACAAAACAAGATATTCTAAAATTTGATTTATTTACGAATCGCGGACGAAAAAGTTTATTGAGTTATTAAGTCTTAAATTTCGTCACTGAGTGAATTGTCAGAGAAGTGACAAAAGGATGAAGAAGGTGAATTGTTCCCAACAATGAAAAAAAGAGGAAATCGTTTTATTTCAAACTAATTATGACTTAAAACAAAAAAAAATACCTAATTTATATTAAACAATAATATTTTAACTCCACCAAGAATTAACTAAGACTATAACTATATTATATGACTCGATACGCAAATAAGTTTTCTTTGTAAACCGTACTTTTCACTCAATGTTTGTAAGATCGAGGTTATTGACTTTCCTATTCTCATTTGGAACGCATAGTAGGCTGTTTTAACCAGAGAAATAGGTTAATATAATGCAATATTTTATCTATGTACAGATCCAAGTAAATCTACATATTCATTTTGATAAGTCACCATATTGTGTTCGAGGGAGAATCAATATATAATTAGAGACATAATAAAAAGACAATAGGTGCTCAAGATTTTAAACTTTTATTACTATATAGATATAATAATACCTATATTAGTGAAGTGTCAGTGGTTGATCGTACATACTCGAGATTACCATTTTATGCCATTTCTTTCAATTAATTGTCAGTGGTTGATCGTACATACGAGATTACCATTCTATGCAATTTCTTTCAATGAAGTGACAGTGGTTGATCGTACATACGAGATTACCATTCTATGCAATTTCTTTCAATGAAGTGACAGTGGTTGATCGTACATACGAGATTATCATTCTATGCAATTTCTTTAAATAAAGTGTCAGTGGTTGATCATACATATGAGATTGCTTTTCTATGTCATTTCTTTCAATAAAGTGTCAGTGGTTGATCGTACATACGAGATTACCATTTTATGCCATTTCTTTAAATGAAGTGACAGTGGTTGATCGTACATTACGAGATTACTATTCTTTGCCATTTCTTTCAATGAAGTGTCAGTAGTTGATCGTACATACGAGATTACCATTCATTGCCATTTCTTTCAACGAAGTGTCGATTAACATTACATTAATATATTACCAAACTGGTCAAAATCAACAATGATATATTACCAAACTGGTCAAAATCAACAATGATAAATTATTCTGACACTATTGTAATAGCAGACTTGAGGCCCTGTCCAACTAATTGAGCGTTTGTAGTAATATTCCTCCATTCTGTCCTGTCACCCGTCACGCTATCACTAACTTCCTTACTGTCATATCACTCCTCACACAATCCATCCATCTTATCCATGCCCTCCCTCTCTATCCGACCGACTGTACTCTGAACTCTTTTAGTAACACGTTTGATCCCTCTCTTCGTGGCCATATTGAGATTAAACGTTTAAGAAAATTATAACCATTAAATGTATTTAAGTATTCTAGAATTAATATGTATATTTTGTTTTTGTTCTAATTATATAACTTGTTTTAAAATGTACAGGTAATTTCTACCTATTCCAGGTTGCCTGGAAGATATCTCATAATGCCATAATGCCGCCCTTTGAACCTTAATATTAAAGTTCTTTAACTGCAAAGTGTTTTACTCTATTTATCATATTGGTATACAATAATGTATGTATAAATAAATAATCGTTTTTTATTGGTTCATTAGGTACCTATATCTGTTTGGTAACGTTTCTGAAATGAAACATGTTTAGCGCAACCATGAGACACACAAACTAGGTACTTTTTTCTGTTTTTCTATAATGATTAGTACCTATCTTTTTATTATTTTATTATACCGTATGGAATGTCGCCAAATTAATGTGTTTTTTTTTCTTCCTTTCTTTCTAACATTTTGATCTCAGGAATTGGGTACAAAGAAAAGCAATTATGAACTCAGCGAGCCCAACGTCCTCACTCGATTATTTCCTGCCTTCGCAACTGATCGCCCTTTTCTTAAAAAAAAATCCTTCTCAAGAGCACTGTCAAGTTTTCGGCTTTATCAGGAAATCTAATAATAAAACCTTTATATATTCGTCACGTCGTAACGTTGTAATCTAATTTTGTCTCCTTATAATATCAGAACTTTTGAAGCTTCGTTTACTTTTTGAATTTTTATGTTTTTACAGCAGAACGTCGCGAGGTAATGGCATCAGTATTGGCGAGAGTCCAACATGGAAATGACAGCAACACGACCTGTGTCCATCGCATTTTATAAACCCTAGTGCTTTTTGCCTCACATAAATCTATCTCCAAAAGCCTGATATGATTGAAAGGAAAAAACCCTATTAATTTTCTTGCTGACGCGGATGCTGAGAGCTAAATTGACTTACCAACAACTACTTACAATCTCGGCACTTTATCAAAGTTGTTCTAGGAAATTGGTTGTAAGAGAGATCTCAACAAGCGAAGCTCGAGCAGCTGATACATCAACCGCTAACAACATTTGCAATCTCCTCTTCTAAAATAAATATAAATGGGATTAGAATAATTTGCCTGCTGCGGTCTTCCCGTCTGATTATAATTTAGGTCTCTCCAAGGCTAGAGTGAATATGTTCTTAACCTTTCGATCACCGTAATTAAAGACATAATAGAAAGACATAGGTGTGTGAACGCTTTTTTTCGCTTGAGGCTCAAGAATTTAATAAACTAGTAAGCTTCATCATCAATGATTGCATGACTGTTTACCATCAAATGAGATCGCTAGTTTATAGCAATAAAAAAATGACTTTATTTACTGAAGGTACCTACTTTACAAAAATGCAGAGTCTGAACTTAACCTTTCGATCGAATTACAGACACAATTATTTATTTTTATTTATTTTATTTTTTCTATTCTCCCTAAAAAAAAAACTAAATACAAACCAAAGTACATAAATACAATGTACTTTGTTTTTACTTCTACAATCTGTTCTACTTTCCGATAATTTACTAAAAGAACATAATATATAATTTACAATGGCGAAAAAGGCTTATTGAAATTTAAAAAATAATCGAGCAAATGATTGGATTTTCGCACCAAAACTTAATTTCAAAGGAGATTGACATCGCTTAACGACATTCAAAATCAGTTAAATCTTACCCTCCGTATTTTATTTACCTCCGAATACAGTTGATTAATTTTCTGTAAATAAAATGAAAAGAAACAACTGGCCAAGTACGCGCCGGATTCTCAATGAAGGATTCCGAACAACAATATTAAAATCGAAAAAAAAAATGGACCAAGAAGTTTTGTTTTTGGTAAAGCTTCTTGGTCGCATACAAGAAATGTTCTCAATTTTTTACTATTTTAACTCTATTTCACCTCGTTTAATTTTCAATTCTATTTCACCCCGTTTAATTTTCAATTTTATTTCAAACCTCTTTTAATTTTACTTTTATTTTTCTTGTTGTAGCAGCAATAGAAGTTCACATTCTGTAAAAACTCTCTACCCTTTTACAGTTTTTAGGATTCAGCCGCTCACAGACGGGCAGACAGTCGGACGAACAAAAGAGGCTTAGTAATAAAGCTTATATCCGAAGGGTACGGAACCCTGAATAGAACGCAAAGGTATACACTTAAGTCAACATTAATAAAATACTTTCGTGAAAGGTTCGAAGAAAAAATGTTACCTACAGGGTTTATTTTTTACATTAAAATTTCCTAGAATGGATTTGATTCATTGGTTTAGTAGCAACCCGACTAAGCTTGGTACCGTTGTTAGTTTTTTTTTTTAAGTATCGACTTTTCTCTATTCAGTATAATATGTATGTACAGTTCGGCCGCTCTAACTTGTCGAGTCTGAAATTAAGCTCTGCGAACTTTATTACTTGTGCACTCGTAAAAAAATAAATATTAAAAAAATGCCATTAGCAGTTGTTATTGCTGTTAAATATTATTAACATTTATTTTTTTATAAACTTTTATTTTTTACGAGTGCACAGTACGCGCAGCCAGGCTTAAATCGTCACAACTGTACTGTAAACAAAACGCTCATTTGGACTGTAAGTTAAAACAGTATTATGTAAATGCGTTTAGTAGTTTGGGAGTTTATCGCGAACAAGCAGACTGACGCATGAGACGCATTTTTTAACATGACTGTTTAAGAATAAGGAAGGATATAATGAAGCCATACTTATCTATATTTTTCTTAAAATTCATTTATGATGATACTTACGCCAACGTACCATAAATGAAAAATAAAAAAATAGAGAGGACAATTCGTATTTATCTGTCTCACTCCGTTCTATGCAGAGAGTTTTCGAGGTCTCCACGATAGAACCGCATTCATTATCTTGCACGAACTTTTATTGTCTACTGTCAAAGGGCGAAATAATCGCGGTGTGAATAATGAAAAGACAATTTGCGTTGACGATGCGAATCCTCGACGCAAGTTCAATGGACGGCGGGATGCGTGCGAGGCAGACGGACTTGGCCGCTTAGAACTTCCATCTAATGTTTCTTCTATTTATATTTTGAATCTGAATCTTTTTTACCTATATTTCTAGTTTATTTGGAGTAAGATAAAAACAAAAAATAAAGAACTCTTTCTTTGAAATAATTCTGCACATAGACCCGAAAACATACCATCGCCAGCAAAATATTAACGCCTAGCTTTTGCCCTTGGCTATCTAAAATATAGCCAACTAGCTTTTGTCAGCGGCTTTGCCCGCGTACATAAAATATAGCCTATGTCACTCACGAGTAAAGCAGCTTTCTATTAATGCTAAAATTTCTCCAATCGGACCAGTAGTTCCAGAGATTACCTACTACAAACAAAACAATAAAAAAACAAAAAAACAAACTTTACCTCTTTATTATATTAGTGTAGATGTAGATGTCAGACAAAAATAAAACAGCTATCTATCGGTGAAAAAAAATTTAGCAATCGGACTAGTACTTTTAGAGATTACGTCCTTCAAACAAAAAAACAAACTATATCTCATAATAATAAAAATAGATTCTTGTCGATATCATTGACCATTCATAAATGTTATGCATTTAAAATGATTTTAGTATAGTATGTTAGTGGATGGTGGACTACGAGCGGGGTGTCGGCACGCAGGCGCGCTGGGTGTCCTGCGCCCCGCGGCCGCCAGCTCTACGACGCCACGGGCGCGGGCGGACGCCACGCTCTCCGACCACACACACGCACGACTCGATCCTCTCGAATACAAATCGATACCTACCCGATTAATCAAGACAACTAACGTGCCAAACGAATCCTATGCTCAAAACCACACTATTGACAATTTTCAAACTTCGAATTGCCATGTCGAAATGTTATCTGTGATTGGTGTTAGTGAATGGTTGGTGTGACTGTGTAGTAGTAAATTAATTGGTGACAATGTGTACATAACACAGGTGTTTCGTGTGTGAGTGACATTAGTTTTACAGGTATGTATCATAATTTTACAGCCATTAACAAATCTAAAACAATGAAGCTGAATTGCTTATAAGAAATGTCATTTTTGACGCGATCCATTGAGTAAAAACATTATGTTGGACTTTCAGACAAATTTTAATTATTTCTGATGTCATAAAATAATAGCCACTATTTCTAAGCCTGTCGCTAAGCAGTATAATGGCTGGTAATAAAAATAGAACTAACTTTCCTATGTTTACAGGAAAGTCGGGAATATATTTGTTTCCTTTCTTTTATGTTTCACAAAAGAAACAAAAACCTTTGCTAAAATAGAACCTTCTTTTCATAGAATATAGGTACCAACTTTATATTAAAAATAAATTGTTTATTTCGTATCTGAAACTGACATAATATATTATTATGATGTCAAATAAACATGGACGCGTTATTTATTCATGCCTTAAATAACCTGAAACCTGATAAAACCTGTTTTCGTGTCATAATGTGACATTTGTGACGTCTGGCATTAGCAAATCATACAGTAAAAAAGAAATTTAAGACAAAATAAACGTTCCTTTGTGTCTGAATTCTCTTTATGTAATACATTGTCTCATAAAACCTTTTTATTGACGTTAGCTTGCATGGTATATGTAGGTATAGATACCTTCCATCTACATTTACATTCTTTATTAGATTCTAATTTTATTCCGTCATTACTTCACCACAGTTCATTTTCTGAAGATTTTTCCTTGTCTAATTAGAAATTAAATATTACCGCTTCTCTCGCAGTACAATTTCATTATGAAATCAGTTAATGTTGTGGAAGAGGATAGATCAGTATCAGTGAATCCCATTTGCAGCATCATTATGAAGATTAGCCATTCCGTATATTATGCAGACTTAATACCCAGTAAATAGGACACCATTAGCATGCGGCAGTGAGTATCATTCAAAAGGCCTTTGTTTAGCCAATGACCTCAAATAGGTCACTGATGGTAGGTGTCAGCAGCATTCCACTTGCCAGGTATGTCCTGGGAAAGAGAAAGAAAGTAGAAAAAAAGGAAAACACTTATTTTATTTTTTACTCGCACAGGACAAAAGACAGTTAAATAAAAAAAGTTAACGAATCTAAAAGAATTGAAAAGAAAAAAAATACCTGTGGGAGAACAAAAAGGCTTGTATCTCAACATGTTGTTTAAAAAAAAAATAACGTAGTTCATTCTGATAAGGCCTCGTAAGACTACGGGATTCTCTGAAAGAGTTAGATAACTCTTTCGAAGAATTCCGTAGTCAGCAACTGATCACAAATAAGTTTAATCTTTGTTAGTAAAAGTCAGACATTCACTACCGTGTCACCCAGGTTGAAAGAAATCATGTGACATAATCTTCCCGTCCGATTATAATTTAGGTGTTCTAGAGGGAATAAGCTCTTAATAAACTAGTGCGCCTCACCTTCAACGATTGCATCACTGCTTACTATCAGAAATGAAGATATCCGCAAGAAAAGCAAGGTTGCCGACATAGCCCAAAGAATCGTCAAACTTTAGTGGCAATGGACAGGGCACATTGCTTGCAGAATAGATGGCTGTGGGGGTTCGAAAGGGTCTGAAGTGGTGACCGCGTACCGGAAGACGCAGTGTTAGAAGGCCTCTTACAAGATGGACCGATGACCTGGCAAGGGTTGCGGGTATCCGATGGATGCGAGATGCACAGGACTGTTCATTATGGTGACAATTGGGGGAGGCCTATGTCCAGCAATGGACGTCTCGCAAATGAGGAACAGGGTAGGTTGTTTATTCAGTAAGAGTCTAACACTGTTTCCTGTTCCGCCCAAGAGCTGGATTCGTCATTCGATGATTTTTACCTACCATTAAAAAAAATGGTCGTCTTTCGGCTGAAATGATGATGATGACAATGACCATCAGGTGAGATTGCTACCAAGCACTAGTTTATATAAAAAAAAGCGTGGTACGTCAAAAGTATCTTTTGGCGGGTTACAAAGCCTTGCAGTACACTCATCCACTCTATGGTCGTAAAAGGCTATGGGTTGTCGTGGGCCATCATCTTTTCCGTTTGCCAGCCAAGCGTGTAAATATTGCGGCCATTCTTCAGGGCACCTTTTTTCCACACGTGTGTGTCGTAAAACACTACAGAATTTTACAGGATATGCAAGATTACATTTCTTTTTAGGGTTCCTTTCGTCAAAAACATAACCATTGTAAGATCACTCTGTTGTCCGTCTGTCAGTCTGTCAAGACACTTTATCTCGGGAACGAGTGGAGGTATTTTTTGTTGTTTAATTGAAGTTTAAACTATACACTCATGGCCTCGAGTCTCCTATTACAATAGTGTCAGAATAGTAGATCATTGATTTCAAAATTGTTGATTTTGACAAGTTTGGTAATCTACTAATATGATGGCGTCATTATGACTTTCCAATGATCAACCAGTGACACTTCATTGAAAGATTTTTTTAGAATAGTAATCTCGTACTTATTGACAAATGAATATTTGACATATGCGGTAAATTAATAAAAATTTTTACAGTTCTTTTAATCAGTGACTTACGATTAGAATGTTATTGTGCAGTTATTGTTTTTAATTCGTTACAAAACAGATCGTACCACAATTATATTACGACACCACTGACCGCCCAATGATCAGCCATTATGGATTAAAAGATTACGAACTTTTAGCAAAATGACAATGGAATCGTGTTGGAATGACAATATTTTGAAAATAGCAGACTTAGGCCCTACGTATGCGGTCCCTTGAAACTGTGAAACAACCAATCTTCTATATTAACGGAAAAATCAAACAGCAAAATTTAAAACAAAAAATTCAGATATAATTAAACTCATGTTAGTTTGGCCTACATGGGTAGGTAATTATTTATTGAAGTGGCAATACCTTTCCTAACAAAGGAGGTAAAAGAAGAATGGACGGAAAGCCGCTTTTAATAGATAACTGCAAAAAAAAACAAACTTCTTTTAACGTGTCGGTGGTAAAACTAGTTTTATCCCTTGTCTGGCCCAGTATTCGGCCACGGCAATGCCACCCTCTGATGCTGTCATTAGAAAACTACGTAGCAAGTATGATAATACGCAATACGCATCCCACCACGCTTCGTCCACGGCGCGCACCGTTCCCGCGCGCCTCAAGGAGTTGTCAGCAAACTGCAGGGGCCCTTCAGGGTCGAAGCCTCCTGGAGCCTAGAGGGTATGTGCAAACTGTTACCTCGACTCCAGAAATAAGGCAAGGAAGGTACGGGGTAGGTTTTTTAGTCAGTAAGAGTCTGACACTGGTCTCCCGCTCCGCCCAAGAGCGGGTTTCGTCATTGGATGATTTTCACCTACCATAAAAAAAAAAACCACGCTTCGTCCAGTAACAATCCGGACCGAGCCCAAGTCGTCGACGGCGCGGCACTGTTCCCGTGCGCCTCAAGTAGTGGTCAGCAAACTGTAGGGGCCCAGCAGGGTCGAAGTCTCCTAGGGCTGTGGGTTGGTGCGCAAGTGGAACATCAGAATCCTGAAATTAAGGGAAGAAGAAAGGGTGTTTTGCCAATTAAATCTGACGCTATTTGCCTCTCCGCCCAAGGACGGATGATTTTTACCGCAATAAAATTGAAACCACTCGTGATATGGTATAATTAGCAGATAGGGTTGAGTGTCCTATTATGGGGCACTGAAATAAGTTACACGGTTTTTTTTTCATCGAATGTCGAATCCCGCCCTAGGGCGGAGCGGGAGACAGTGTCAGACTCTTACTGACTAAACAACCTACCCCGTTCCTACGTCGCCATACATACCCGTTCTAGAGCCTTCCTTTCAGACACGAACCCTTGACCCCAGTTGGTTTCGACCCTTCTGCAGCCCTACGGTTTGCTAATAACTCCTTGAGGCGCGCGGGAATAGCGCGCGCCGTCGACGACTTGGCTTGGTCTGGACGATTACCAGACGACCGGACGGCGAGATAAGTTACACGGTTCAGATGGTATCAGTTGTCAAATAAATAGTTTAACGCTTAGAATAAGTGGATATACTACGCGGCAAATAAGCATTGAACCATTTTCTATGGTTACGTGTATTCACCCACTTCGATTGTTATCCAAAAATCGGTTAAAATCCTTGTCACAAAAGTTAAACCATCATAACGGTCGACCTTGAGTAACCAATTTTCGGGTTTCAAACAAAGTGCACGTAATCATAGCAAATGGCCGCGTAATACAAAGTACTAATATCATCATCATCATCATCAGCCTTTTTAATGTTCCCACTGCAGGGACACAGGCCTCCTCTCTAAGAGAGGGAATGGGCCGTAATCCACCACGCGGGCCCAGTGCGGGTTGGTGGATGTCACATGTCTTCGAAGTTTTGGTTCTAGGACATGCCGGTTTCCTCAAGATGTTTTCCTTCACCGTTTTGAGAGCAGTGGTGATGAAATAAATTACACAAAGTAATGCGCCTGGCTGGGTTTAAACCCGCGACCTACTACACGCAAGTCGGGGCCGTTACCACTCGGCCACCACTGCTCTCTACTAAGTACTAATATACGTAGCTGTAATTCATTATTTTATGTGGAACTATCTTCTGCCAGCGGCTTAGCCCGCGTGTAAGTTGGTTTACCCTTTTAGGGGTGGCATAGTATAATTAGCCTTTTTAATGTTCCCGCTGCTGGGAGTCTGGCTTCGTCTCTAGGAGAGGTTCGAGAATCTAAAAATTCGTTGTAAGCGAATGTCTACACCTTATTTTAAAATGCTTGCCAAGTTTTAAGTTTGTAGGTGTTATAAAGCTTCCGAAATTTCGTAATTAATCAGCGAGTGGTATTTTGCTTTTAATTATCATGTTCCTACTAAATGAAATGATTACTTATACAATATGGCATCAGGACACACAATACTCGTTAGTGAAACTTTCAAGTTTAATAACACAAAGCCAAGAAGCTAGAGGCTGATGGCATAAAATTATCAGATAGTTGGAGAATCCTCGAGACAACTAAGAGCTTTTAGCCAAGTGTTAATTCGCGTAACAAAAAGGATTATTTCTCCGTTATTATAATATCGTAGTGGTACGTGATGGGCGTCTTACATGTCTCGTATAATAAGGTCTGAGGGGAAGATTATGAGCACTCAGGACTAGGGGTGCGGATCTTCATGTAATTTGGGTCCTCTAAACACACATAGTAAAATTACAGGTACGTAAGTCTTCTCGAGGCAAATACATATTTTAAAGTGAAGGCTCTTTAAGACAATAATTAGCACAAGTTTGTACAAAAATGAGAACAAAGAAAAATAAGAGATAATATTACCTCGATCAAATGGTCTCGTAAATACAGCACCAAATTCTATCTCACAAATAAAAAGGATTTTTCAAGAAATTCAGCCAAATTAATCACCCCGGGATTTTCAGCAAACTGTAGGGGGGGCTACAGAGTCGAAGACTCCTGGAGCCAAGAGTTGATGCGAAAGCGGTGAATGTCATTTTCATGTCAGGGCTCTGGAACTAAAGTTCCTGAGTCCCGACAAAACAACTTACCCCGTTCCTTCTTTGCTAAGGCAAAGAAGGAACGGGGTAGGTTGTTTTGTCAGTAAGAAATTGACATTGGTAAAAATAGTCAGTTATTTAACATGTAGATAAAATGGACGGAAGGTTTTGCCCAGCAGAAGGACGGTACAGACTCATAAAAATAATGACAGAAGATATATAAATGAAAATGTTACAAATGAGCATCCATTTGTAACATTTTCCAACCTGGAATTTAAACCCTGGTATGAAAATGTGTTTGCTCATCAAACAGATTTTAGGCTACAAAGAAAAAACAAAGGACTTAATATATATTTTCATTCTAAAGATACGATATAAAGTAATGAAAAAAACAATATTCATCATTATTCTGTTTACTAAATGGACTTTTACTACCATAGATAATCACTGAGTGTTTCGACAAAATACTTGCAAGAACAACATCTTGCAAAATATCCACAATACAGAAATTAGTCATCGAAAACACGGCGGCCATGATTGATGATGATTATAGCAATTCACTAATTAACCGTCCATTGTGTCCGCTTTTGGAAAGCCCAAATTTGTTCAGAAACTAACTTTTACGAGTAACGTCGCCTGTTTCATACAGGCGACGTTACTCGAAAGTTACAGAATATTATCATAAGTAAAGAGACGAGATCCATGGTTAAGTCATGGTAAATTTGAATCCAAATCCAATTAATCGTTAGGGTGTTTATCGATTACCAAATATCCAAATACAGATTTCCAAAGTTCTTATAATAACCAAGATGAGAATGATAGTAAGTAGGATAGACGATAATGAACTACAAAGACTCAGTAATTTAATTTGGGTCTTGAACCAAACCATGAATGAGGGTAAAGCTCCTATTTCTTAAATAAACAGAAGTGCTAAACCAGTTCAATTCTATATCGAAACCAAGACAGATATAGTAAATAGGAAACTACACGAAACGGGCCCAGCTGTATCGTGAATATCTGTGACAGTCGGCAAGCGAGTCGCCCCAAATCTGACAACTGTCTTATAGTATCAGTAGTTGGTACAGCTCCTTCAGTAAATGCGACATGCGAACGGCTTGGCTGCTTGGCTGCATATAAAATACTTGGTGGCTACAAAACCAAATATTTTTGGGAAGCAATTTTGCATTTATAATATAATAAATAGTATCAGCCTTATACTGTCCCCACTGCTGGGATATGCATTGCATTGTTTTGCATTTATAAAATATCATAATTTTAAAACATTACCATATGGAAATTTGGTAACGCTTTTCGATCCCATGTGTATTGGGATTTATGACAATTGTTTTCCTTATATATAAAAGAAGAAGGCCTGACAGTGGGTCTTATCAATGACCATTTTTAAACCCTTTTTTAGATGGGAAATCATCCAATGGCTTCTCGCGTTCTTGGGCAGTGCGGGAGCTCGTATCAGACTTTTATTGAATGTGGAAGTGAACCTTGGAACAAAGGCAACGAAGAAACGGTGTATATTTTTATTCAGTAAAAATCTGACACTATCTCGTATCGTATCTATATAAAAGGGCTCGAGATGTCACTGGATGATTTTTGCACCAAAAAAAGGTTACCGGTGTTCATTTTCACCTCATTGTAAGCTTGAACCCAGAAAGCTGCTTTTTTCAGTTATTTGTTACGCCTTAGCGTTGTAAACGAGAAAAACTATTTTGTTTAAATACCTTTGAGGACCCTCTCTGTTTGTCGTCAACATGAACAAGCTTTAAAAACTTGTAGTTTCCTCCAGCGAAATCTAACGCAATGTTTGATGAAGAGGCAATGCGAAAAAGAGAGATAACACTTAAAAACTATGTTGGCATTTGATATTTCCGTAATTTACTTGAATATTTCACAAAACTTGTTCCAGAAAATACGTGCAATTTGTTTTACCTTTTATTGTTTTTTTTTTAACTATCTTCGTTATGAATTTCGATTGAATATGCAAAACTTTTTGAGACATACTTTTTTTAAAATTTTATTATATATGTTCATTACAGTAGGCCAAAGTTTACGTAAAAAAGTAAATTTTCAGAGATCTTTACTGTATTAGGCATTACTTAACATAATATAACGTAGATTGTTATAAAAATAAAGATAGTACTCACAAAATATCTGTAGGTATTTAAAAAATCTAGAGAAAGGTGTGTAACACGTCATAATCACGTAAGAGCGTTTGTATGGAAATGTATCTCGGGTTAGCTGATCTAAAGAGGTGAAAAAGGGGTTGAAACTTTGTATAAAAAAGTCCGTCGGTTTTAAAGAAAAGTAGATCTAAGTTACCACCAAATTTAAAGCGAGCCTTACTTGGTGCCAAAGCTAGTCGGATTTATATATGACTATTGTCTATGCTCTCTTTCTTTTTCTTTGTTATCGTCTTTGGTTTGGATACTAAGTCCTTTAAGGCATGTTTTCGTATGACTAGCTAATTTGTTTAGTACTACTAGATTATGGACTTACAAAACTAATATTTTTGTAACAAATGTATTAAATAACCTTCTCCACAATATTTTTTTTAATATTTCACAACTATCACACAACGTCACAATGTATTTAGAATTTTCAGTTACGCGTAAAATTGACAGTGTTTTGTATTTCAAGTGTCTTAAATTCTGACGGCTCGGTTGGCGCAGTGGTACTTGGCTGCTGCGCTGAGGGTCGCGGATTCAATTCCCACTCGGAACAAATATTTTGTATGGCCTAAAGATAGGTGTTCCGGGTCTGGGTATCTTGTGTATATGATTTCGCAGGTCACAGGAGTAACTCCTAGTGTGGAGCAACGTTTTTTTTTTTTTAATAGTCAAATTTCAAATAGTAAATAAATAACTATTATTTATTGGTAAGGGATTAACACAACACATAACACACACACACACAAACAACCACCACACAACTATACCAATAACTATACCAATTTTAAAGCACAATATCGACTAAGAATCAATTTTTGAATAATTAAATCAGACACTGAACAGAAATTCTTCAAGTAATCGAACAAATTCCACCAAATACTATGTTCCTTACCTCTGTAACGACAACCACAGATTATGAAACATTAAGTTGATCAACATTTTCGAACTCAGTAACTCGATCTGTTTGAAGTCGATGTAACTTTCGTCTTTGGGATTACAAGCACAAGTTCTAAAGGTGTCACTGGAGCCTTGAGTGAAACAAGAAACAATACCAACAGTGTTTAAAACAAGCCACCTTACTAATATTATAAATGCGAAAGTTACGATGTCTGGATGTTTGTTACTCAATCACGCCGAAACCGCTGGACGGATCTGGATGAAATTAGGCACAGGCATAGGATACACTCCGGAATAGGACATAGGCTATTTATCCCGGAAACCCCAACCCTAACCCCAATACCACGCGGGCAAAGCCGCGGGCAAAAGCTGATTGGACATAATTACGGAAGTCGAAGTGGCTCTGACGTTGACTTACCCATTTTTTTAATGAAGTTAGGTTTAGATTGCTCGACTATGCACGTACAAAACGTTTTGGAAACACATTCATTATGCGTACAGTCAAGGAATGCAATTCCTTGCCGGAGTTAATGTTTTCTGATGGCTACAATCCGGGAATCTTTAAGTCAAGAGTGAATAGGTTACTTCTAGGTAAGCGCGCTCCATCGTCGACTGCGTCGTCTCGTCGCTTTCCATCAGGTGAGATAGCGGTCAAGCTCGAACCTATAATCAATAAAAAAAAACTATTTGTCAAAATACTGAAAAGTTTACCCAGAAGTCCGCTGCAGCGCTTCATTGGCATTATCGTCTATCAAAACTTTTAAAACTTACTGCGCTGATACGTCAAAACTGCACTAAGGTCATCAATGTAAAAGTGTATGGCATGGCAGATCACTTAAGTGAAGTAAAGTGACTGGACGGCACGTCTCATCTAGTGCGAAGTAGATAATATATCAATGTTTGCTACAGTGTTTAAAACAAGCCATTGGATATAATTACTGAAGTCGAAGCGGCTGTGTGTACTGACCCATTTCTTTAATGAAGTTAAGTTTAACTTACCCGACTGTGTACATCATCCACAAGAACTCCTGAAGCCGAAGTCACTAGTGTCCACCAAACTAGTAGTTACTACTCCTTTATGGTCCTTCTGGGACCAAGACCTGATTTCCGATTTCCGGTCACCGTAGGCGCGGGCTTGCGGACCGTGAGCAGTGGCTAGCTCGCCGTCCGGTTGTCTGGTAATAGACAAAGCTGCGCTGGGCCAGTGACGAAACCAAAATAGTTGCATTTAAATCACACGCAAATCCAATGTATTTATTTAGATTTCGTTTTCATAATATTTTGTTGTTGCCTAAAGCGTTTTTCTTAGAATCCGTGCCTGGCACCTACTGGCAGCTAGTTTCAGTTTGGTTTTAAGGTGGGTAATCAGCCAATGACTTAATTTTTCGCTTTAGGCCGGAGCAGGAGGGCGCGTCATACCTTTACTGACTGAAACCCACTCCTGTTCCGTTTCACGCAATAGAAGTCATTGGATGCTGTCCCAACTATGTTATGTATTTTCTGTGTGTGCATAAATAATGAAATAAATAAATAAATTATTGAACATAACTAAATATTACAAAACACCCACCACGTTAGTCACTTTGTCTGATAAACTCAAAAAATAGAATGACACTAATATACAGAGTGATTCATGACGAAAACTTGGGTGTATGGCACATGCATATTATATGAGAAAAAGTAAAGAATTTCAAAGATTTATCACACCCTGTGAGAAGCTAGGGCGACAAGTGAGACAAAATTGACAAACAATGTATAAATAGAATAGTTTTTTGACTGGCCAGTTAGTTTAGTGTAAGTGGCCCAGACTGCTATGCCAGAGGTCGTGAGTACGATTTCCCCCCAGGACAAATGTTTGTGTGATGAACTCAATCATTTGTTCTGTGTCTGGGTGTAATTGATCTATAATTTGTATGTATTTAGAAATATAGAAGTATGTTTATCAGTTGTCTAGTAGTCATAACACAAGCTCTGTGTAGCTTGAGACCAGACGACGTGGACGTCGTGTGATAGTTGTGGAATATATTATTTTTATGTTATAATTGTATGAGTAACATTTTAGTATTTTTAAGGCTTAGGACGCTGATATATTACAAGGAAAGATACATTGCACGCTAACATCGCAACCCGAAAATTTGTAATCGAAGCTTACATATCTACACAAACTGTTTGCTGTAAGAAAACCCAACTATGGGTTAAGCTCACCTACGTACATCACCTGTTCTTTTATTTGTAATTTTAATTTGTGTACAATAAAGAATATAAGACCTATAGTCACTGTTAGATAAGGACAGAATAACGAGCCGGAGCTGTCATGCGAGCAAAATGACGGTAACCGAAAAAGTGTGATCGCCACGACCGAAGTGAAATCGTGACAATTGTCACAATTTAAGCGGCCCACACGCTAGGGGCGAGTCACCTATGTTCAGCTGTTTTGTTAATGTTTTGTTTAATCTAAGGTTTAATTTTTTTTATATTACTCTGTCAAGAAAGTACGTTTTTGTTATTTATCCAAATTTATTTTATCACCTTCAAAGTAAGTCCTTTCAGAAACGATACACTTATGCCAACAAATAATCCAATCATCAAAACATTTTTTTAAATCTGTTTCCGAAATTGAGTTCAGTTCTTGCCGCGAATTCTCCTTATAAACAAATCATCCATTCACGATACTTTTTTGACTGAAAGTATCATTACATAGTATAAAACAAAGTCGCTTCCCGCTGTCCGTGTGTATGCTTAAATCTTTAAACAAGCAATAATAAGCAATGGATTTTAATTGGGGTTTTTCAATAAATAGAGTGATTTTAGAGGAAGGTTTGTATGTATGTAGATACATGCATAATATTTGCATTGCACCCGTGCGAAGCCGGGGCGGGTCACTAGTAGGTATATAATAAAACACTTTTGGGCTCTTAAAAATGTTGCCTTGGCTAAAATAGGTAGTCGTCAAATATTGTACACAAATAGTGTTAATTTCAGCAGGTTCAATTGTATGCTTGTCAAATCCAGTTTCAATTAGATAATTTAGTTTTGCTCGAATAACATTTTCAACTAAACAAAATAATAACACCTGTAACCTAAACTGTTATATTTAGATATTCTCACTAGCAACACTAATTAAAATACGTGCAGCTAAAATACCTGTTATGTAGTTCGTTGTGCACGAACTGGTAACTACATAACAGGTATTTTAACAGGTCATATATATATATGTGCGTGTGTGTGTATTAATCCAAAGTTTAAGTTTTTTTATATATGTGTCGGCTCGTGTCCAGGATGGTGTTCGAGCTCTGATCTATCAGATCTATCATGTGGGCGTATGTGGGTATCGTGCAATGAATAACAACGGGTAGGAGTTGAATCGGTTTACTTCTCAATACATTTCGGTACAGTGCACTGTTAACACTTTACAAATTACAACAGAACGGACAGTTTCAGAACGTCTTGACTCTGCGACGGGCTGGCTGAGAGTGTCCGCTCCCAGGGTGGGTTGGTTCACTCCGCCACAAGCTCGTAGCAAAGTGGATACGTCACCGACTCTGTCAGGCGCGCCATCTTTATTTAGTTCTTCTAGTTGCCACTAGATGGCGTGCCATGTCTTGTTGTCAACAAATCGAAGCCGTTTCCGACATATGTAATAATACAGTTCTGGGCTTCGAAAAATTTTGCCTTTGCTAAAGGTACTCGTCAAACATTGTATTCGTACACAACTATTGTGTTAGTTTCAGCAGACCCAGTTTTACGTTTGTCAAATCCAGTTTCAGTTAGATAATTTAGTTTTGCTCGAATAACATTTTCAACTACACAAAATAATAACACCTGTAACCTAAACTGGTCTATTTAGATATTCTCACTAGCAACACTAATTAAAATACGTGCAGCTAAAATACCTGTTATGTAGTTACCAGTTCGTTCTGCATCGTGTATGGCTACAACAACAATTTCTACGTTCCGAGACCTGACTCCACTTACACCGATTACTAACTTCGCAAACTGCTATGACCTTTGTACGGTATAACTTTGTAATTACTTTTAAGGTTGGCATATACAAGTTTGGTGTATCTATCCGATGTATACATGTATATGGCGCTGCTATCTGGTTTCATTGGCCATTCAGTTTACAGGCTAGCCTTTTTAGTAAACGACGGCATTCATCCTGCCGCCCGAATGATTGGTTGAGTATTAGCCATTCAATCAAATAATTCATTACTTACATGAGCATTTGGTAGAGACTGCGTGTTACATTTGTTGTTGTTAAATTTACCTTACATGAAGGATATCCACGGTAGCTTTGAGTGAGAATGTAATATGAGCGAATAAAATAAAAATAAAATTTCGGTTAATGTCCTATAATAATATAATATAATTAATAATTATTATAAACATATAAGGATAATTGTAAACATATTTAAAATTAAAAAAAAATATTTTTTAATTATTATAAACATATTTGATAATTATTATAAACATATAAGGGATTTTTTTTTCGTATTAATACTAACTAAACTAGTAGCCTAAATGATGTTCAATATTCATGGCGAATTAAAAAACTACGATATTTTTGTCTAACAAAAGTTATCCGCTATTATTCTATTATTTATTCATAGTGTTGTAAGTTAGTGTGGTAAATATTATTGCTATATTTTCACGTTTTTGTTGCCTAAAATGCGATAGTTTATTGTTGAGTTTGAATCGAACATTTACTTTTTTTTAAGATAGATAACAAAGTAACTTAATATTCTGATTTTTGTTCAATTGATTGTTTTGACGACCCTTTATAATATTATTATTTTATAACAAAAAAAAAAAACATTTTTTTTTGTTAGGAGCCACGAAAAAAAATACATGAGGGGCTGCCTCGCAATCGGCAAACGTTAGACAACGGACATCCTCACGCCCCAGTAGTCGAACCCACTGTAGATGTTAGCCTGCTGACTTACTTTCGAATACTTCTATTAAAGATAAAAGTAGTTTCAACACATACATAAATTTAATTTTAATTCCAACTTGTCTATGACGCGATGTTGTAGAGATGCTCCCAACTTTTTAGTCTGACAGTAGGTACCTATATAAAACTGAAATCAATAAAGTTCGTTCATAGTGTTCATCTAACTATCCAAAACTGTACACTGGATACGAAAACAATGGAAAATTTGGCCATGAACAGAAATAGTGGAAAAATAATGTTGTTTATAAATATCCTATTTGTCCACCGAGTATTAGCGACGGAAAGTGACATGTCCCTTTATTATTAGCTCCATTTTCGTTCTCTGGGTCTGTCATGTCTATTGTATATTTTACGTCATTCCTTGAAGGGCAGTGGGCGGTACGAGGCAAAATTTGGGTACATTTGAGAACGTTGTATTTAGAACCCTTTCTGCTTATCTACTTTTTATGGTGGGAAAAATCATCCAATGACAAATCCCGCCCTTGGCGAAATGGGAAATAGTGTGAGATTCTCACTGACTAAACTACCTACCCTGTTACTTCTTAGTCTTCATACCGGGGTCAGACCTTAATTTAAAAAACTGGTCCATGGCCCTAGTACGTTTTGGCCCTGCTGGGCCTCTACGTTTGCGGACAACTTGAAGAGCGTGGGAACAGAACGCGCCGTCGACGACTTGGGTCGGACGACGAGCTACCCATTGCTCGCTGTCCGCAAACCCGCGCCTACTGTGGCTAGAAATCGGAAGGGGGATCCCGACAGCAGCTGGGCCATGAGGACCTCTCGCGTACGGCCTCCTCCTTTGCCAGCATTACTGCTTCGCAGAAGAACTACTCCTCCTCGCTGCGGACCATGGCCTGTACCAAGACCTGGCGCGAAAGATCACTGCCGCCGATGCTTATCTACTTTATATGACAGCGCTCTTTAGACATTCTATTTGTATAGTTAATGAATAAAATGTAAACTAGCTATTAATTCCATTATCCAGCCGCTTTGTTAAAGACCAAAGTAACCAAAATAATTGCTAATTGAAAACTGGGTGACACTTTGTTGATATTTATTTTACAGTTAATAATCTACTGAAGTTTAAATTACTATCCCCTAAAGCCAGTAAATATCTGTTAGGTAGTAAAGACTACCTTTTAAGTGGACTCTGATACTATCTTTTGATACTAGCTGATGTAGTTTAACTTGCCTACATTCTGTTTATTTTGTGAGATGAGGATTCATCAATAAACATCTCCGACTTAGAATGGAGTGAGAAGCCGCCGGTATCCCGATCCTGATCCGGAACTCCGTAGGCACGGGCTTGCAGACGGCATAAAAAAAAGAATGAATGTTTGGTTGTTAAGCGGAAAACAGAGTAAAATCCCGCTAACCTCCGTTGAAAAGGGAGGATCCTCTGACCAGACAGGTGCTATCGTCTGGTGGGCTTCTACCCGATAGGTTAAAACACAAAATCATCTATCGACGATTTCAGGCTGTATATGTTCAAATCGCGCGGAGACCTTTGATTGCATCATGCAGGATTCTTGTAGTTGTTATGTGATGCCATAGATGGCGCTACAAATGGGTAGCTCGCCGTCAGACCATTTGGTAACCGTCTGAACTGAGCCGAAGTCGTCGAAGACGCGTATTGTTCCACGCGCGCCTCAAAGAGATGCTAGCAAACCGTAGGGACCCAGCAGGGTAGAAGCCTGGTGCCATGGGTCTGCTTCTGATGATTTTCCCACTTAGAAAAAGGATGGAGCGAGAAGCAGTATCCAACTTTTACTGACTAAAACACGCCTGTGTTCTATCAGTTGCGTTCTAGGGCCAACATTCCCTCGGCTCACCTTGTGTTGTATCGGTCCAGTACAATCTAAAAAAAAATTAAGTGATCAGGCAGAAATTATCGCGATTGTACATACTTCAAACATTCCTAAAAGTATTTCCCTCATTAGTAATACAAGTACAGTCAACGACAATGTCAATGGTAACACTTTGACCTTGACCTTGCCTAGGTTATATTGGTTTTGTCACCAGTGACGTACGGCCTGCTGTACCAAAGTTACAAAGTAACAACAAAAGAAAATAATTTTATTGTTTTCCTCTTCAAAATGTGAGATCAATGAAAGAAGACAAAGAAACGTTACGCTAACGTAATTTATTATTGTACAACAGAACTAACAATAATACTCTATTTCTTGCGGAAAGTATTTTCGATACTTTTTATGTAGTTTTTAGGATAATGATGTTGTTTTTAGATAATGTTAGAATCATATAGCAACCTCTTTTAACAAGTTACAATGGTTTCGTTAACTTCGAACGCTTTGTGTTGGGTTTTCTCCCAATTCCTTTGTTCTGATAGATCTCAACGCTCAGTCACGTGGTTAGAACAAAGGAATTGGGGGCACGGCTAAATCTAAGCGTTTGACGTTAACGAAACAATCGTAACTTGGTTAGGGGGTCAGAGCATAATCAGCCTTATAATGTTCCCACTGTTGGGACTCAGTCCTCAGTAGAAGAGGGAATGGATCGTATTCAGACACGCGGACCCGGTGTGTGTTGGTGGATGCGATATCTCATCGAATTATTGATTCTAAGATATGCTGTTCACCTCACGCTGTTTAGCTTCACCGTTTTGAGAGAAATAAATTATTATACAAAGTACAGTACGGCCGTTTCAATTTGGCAAGTCTGAAGTTAGTCACTGTGGACTTTAGCGCTTGTGAATAAAAAAAAAGACAATATTCGTCAGATCCGGCGTTGATTTGTTGTCAACAAGACAAGGCACGCCATCCAGTGGCAACTAGAAGAACTAAACAAAGATGGCGCACTTGACAGAGTCAGTGACGTATCCGCTTTGCCACGAGCTTGTGGAGGGGAGAACCCGCCCGGGCAGTGGACTCACAGCCAAGAAGTAAGCCGATTCAACTCCAAGCCATTGTTGTTCATTGCACGATACCCACGTACAAGCACCTGGTAGATCACAGCTCGAAACCATTCTGGACAAGCCGACATATATAAAAAAAGTAAATGACAACAACAGTTGATAATGGCAATAACCCTAACTTCAAGCACGCCAAGTTCGAACAGCCGTACTGTACCATTTGACCAGTATAAGTTACCACAGGGCCAGTACTACCCTCATTTTAGAACAAGTATAAAATAAATACGCTCTCTTTATTCCAAACCGACCCAGATGGCTCAGAATCAATCATGAAACTTTTCAGTATGTTCACTTTCAGTATTTTTTTACCTAACTGAAATGTATTGTTCCAAACCCAGACGCTTTTTTACATGTCGATATATACCTAAGTGAAATTCTGGTATATGAACCAACTGGCCTTGAGCTGTCCAAGTATGAAGTTACAATAGAACATAAAGCCAGCTTATACTGGTTACTTGTCACTGGTGTGCGGTGGAGTACTTTCAATTTATAAAACATTTTGTTTCGGTTTTTTTAACCAAATATATTTAATTTATAGAAGCGTTCCTTGTTGTACGGAGAACCCAAGCCTAAAAGTTCACGATCAAGGAGTTGTCAGCATACGTAGAGGCCCAGCTGCAGAGCCGAAGCTTACTGGAGTTTCTGAAAGGAATTTCCGACCCCGGTATGAAGGCGAAGAAGGAACAGAGTGGATCGTTTAGTCTGTAAGAGTCTGACACTATTTCCCACCCGCCCAAAGGCAGGATTTGTCATTAGATGATTTTCCCCACCATAAAAACAGTCTAAAATTTCACGATAACCTTAACGCTGTTACTAGAAACGAATCACATATTTTTTAGATTGATATTTCCCGGCTGTCGTTAAGGAAAAGCGGAAAACCTTTCCTTATTTAACCAAAATCAATATAGTGTCACACGTTAGCAGTTTCCTGAGAAACACGTGTAAAATTTAAGAGAAAAAAACCGCTCGAGATGTTGGAGGTCCCATAAAACTGCCAAGGAACAAGTTTCTAAAATGAGAGCAGGGAAAATGTGAGGAAATGGTGTGTGATACTAGTGACAAGCAGCTGTAAGGAAAGTCTTTGTTACAAATTACATTGTGTGCTTTGTGTAATGTTAAAGCTAAAGGACAATTGAGCCCACGTACGCAACGTGTATCACGTTTGGCCATATTTGAGGCTATGTTTCGCCAAAGCCTGCGAAATTTGTAGAAGCATCTCAAGTAATTATTGAGAATTGCCTGGACTTATTACATAGTTTTTATTAGTTATAATTAATTTTAGAACATTAATTTTAGTGGTAGTTATACCACAAGGTACCTTGGACGCGTCTGTAAAGATGTTATAATATTCTTTCTCAATAAATAAATAAATTTGTCGGCGTGAAGGTGGCTCCATCGAACGCCTTGTTATACAAGGGAAGGTGGACGGAACAAGGCCGCGTAGCAGATCACCAATGCGATGAACTGACCAAGGAAAATGATGACTACAAGCAGGCAAAAGTGGCGAGAGTCGTACAGCTTATCCTGACGGTTTTCGGAGAGCTACCTCTATGATAACCACGACCACTCTGCCCAGTGTGATACGACCTAAAAGAAGAAGACGCAACATACGCTTCGTATTATGACAGCTAGGCTCATGAGTGTACTTGAAAACAGATGTCATAGTTTCTATATGTTCTCTTTAAGTATGTTTATGCTTGGCATACGCTGGCACACGCGTCCCACGAAACATCAAATCTGTCGATGCAGATTGCTATGGGTATTTACACATCAACTCTCAGATGTTGCATTGCGTACGTGGCGTTCGTGGATTCACTTTGCCTTTATTATAACAATTTTATACATAAGCTAGATATGACGGCTCGTCTTAAATAACATCTTTTTGCGAAAATTCTTGGATTATATGAAAAAATGAACAAATTCCGTATGTATACGGAATGTGACATGACAAATTATTGTTTACAATACAATAATATTTGTAATAGACTTTTGTGAAAAGAATGAAAGAAAACCATATACAATATTTGCTGTTTTCAACAAGCCAGGGTTATTTTCAACACAACCTTTTTACTTTATGTATCAAAATATTCCTTCCATCGTTCAAATAGGTAAAATACTAGTGCTCTTCTCCATCTGTATTTGTGTGTACATAAATAAACAAACAAAATAGATCTGAATATTAAACAGAGCAGAAAAAGTAATGATTCTTATTATTACAATAAAGTCGTCGATGCACAATAATTATTTCACAAAACAGGAAAAACCATCATTATTTCAAGTTGTCAACTTGAATAAAACATGACTGAATGTTCCACAATCCCTCTTTTCATCTTCTAAGTCATGAAATGACGTGTATTTTCTTTGTTTCAGGATGAGAGGGGCTAACGCAATATTCCTTATATTATTCTTCGGCCATCTCTCAGCACTACCAGACACCATCCGAATAGGTAAGAATTACTTAGTCTTTTATTTAATCATAGAATAAATTAGAATAAAATAATAAAGTAACCTTAAAACTACATATATACACATAAATTAAAAAAAAACCCTTAAAAGGCTTAAAAAAACTTTTCCGCATCGCTGTCGACTGGTAAAGTGCCCAAAAGACTGGCAGCATTGCCACGGTGTATGGCAATGCTTATTCTCTGCCCGAGGTAAAAGCCAGCCCTTGGGTTACGCGAAGTGTCAACAAGTCGTTTAGAAAGCTCATTAAACAAAAACAAAACTTGTGGGCACTCGGACCAACAAGGTCAGTATATTTCCAACGCTTGAGGTTCTCCGGAGCCGCAGCGGCAGCACCGGCACAGCATGACGAACTAGGAAGATGAGATGGCGCAAGAGTATCGACACAAGTTGCGTCCCACACTAAAGGCCTACCCATCTTCCATAAAAATAAAGACATACCGTCCGGTCTCTTGCCATCGTCGCGTGCCAGGCCATTACTTAGTTAATTTTAATAATGAATTAATTATAACGAAATCTACATTTACCGTTGATTTATGCTGAATCGCGACTGCGACTTCAAAAATCTATACTAAAGCAATGATCTTAATATAATTGGCTCTTACAAAACAGCCTTGGAACGATTAAATTTTCATTAAAGGTATTATTAAATTTTGGTTCTATTGTACCTTCAATTTCCCGCCTAATTTGGTGTTTAAAGATTTAATCTTATTTACGGTTTGTTCATATTCTATTGAAAACATAAGTGCGTCGTTATTTATTAATGAAAGCTGTGAAAATTTTCTTAATCAATGCTTACGTAACAGATTGGTAGGTATTATAATTCAGGAACCTATTTAATGGAAGTGTTTTAGATCAGAAGTTACTGATAATATTGTATTTGTGAACAAGTACAAAGTTCTGTTGTTTTAGCCTCCTGGGTCGGAATATTCATTTTCCATAACTGTTTAACATTTTGTCAATATTATTGTAGCTAATATAGGCGTTACATTCAGCATATACTGAAGCGTGGCTCTTCTAGGAATTTTCCTTCAAGTTACTAGAGTACTTATATGAGTTCGTATGAGTTCCTATCATTATATCATTATTATCGCTCAAATAATTGATAGATCAAGCCTCCCGAATTCTCTTATAAAGGCCCTAACAGGTTCGGAATCCTAATCTGCTTTTGGAGTTTTGGAGAGAGGTGGACTGGATGGAATGAAACCCGTCAAATGATGGCCAATATAGCCAACATGTACCATGGACCATTGTAATGACCATTTACAATAGTCTACATTAGACTAAGTCATCGCAGAAATCATCTCTAATAGCTATTCTATACATTTGCTTGACATATTAAGAGATAGAATTGGAGATTAGTCATTTTATTAGTGTCCCCATCGACGAATCCGGTTAAGAAGACAACCACCTCTGATAACTCGCAAGAAACCACTCATAAAAAAGAGAATGATTTAGTTTTACAATAAGTAACTCTGATAAAACTGCTCACTTCAGTGATTGTCAAGAACTCTGTCCGTCAGGAAGGTGATCCTCAAGAATATTTAAGAAACTCCATGGAAACAAATTTTTCTTAACAGTATAATAATGCAAGAGACAAATAGTGCGTCTTACCTCAACGGCTGCCCAACCAAGGCTGTCCCCGCCATTATGCTATATCCCCCACTTTTACATAAATAATCACAACTACGTTTCGGTCTCGATGTTGCCAGCACAATTAATAGATTGCATTGAATAATCGAAAACAAAATAAATCTGATAACATTTTTAATTATAGAAAAAACTGATGACGTATCAAAATCTAACATTATGTGTGTTTCTGAACAGGTGGTCTCTTCCATCCTGAGGATGACAAGCAAGAGGTGGCGTTTCGTTACGCGGTGGAACGCGTGAACGCGGACAGGGCAGTGCTGCCGCGAGCCAAGCTACTAGCGCAAGTAGAGACCATCTCGCCGCAGGACAGCTTCCATGCATCTAAACGAGGTTAGTAGCTAAACACTTACAACACAACAAAGACTAAAAGATTAGACCCTATTTCTAAAGGAGTAAAAATATCCTGAATCGCACATTCCAAAAGAAGTAGTTAAAAATATCTACTGAATCGATAACAGCTATTTTCTAAAAGGCAGTTACTTATCCTTAATCTTTGATTATTTTAAGATAGACCAATTTTTTTTTCTTAGGACAATAAATTTTTTTCTAAATAAGTACTTTTTTTTGTTATAAAATATTGATAAATCTTGATTGCTTCACTGGAGTGATTGTGGATTTCAGCGATCTACGCTGGAATCCACAATCACTCCAGTAAAAGTATCTACATTACATCGGTAAATGACGCCCACGACGATGCCACCACGCGCACGTCACACGTACGCACTCTTACACACGCACGCACGCTCATTACACGTTGGTGCGATGATTACCATACTAATTTGCCTGCAATTAGGTTTTGAATAATGATTGTTATATATTTATATCTATTTAGAGACTAAAAATAATAATATGTACAAAGATAGAAACTAACCTTAAAACTACATATATACACATAAATAAAAAATGAAACATTAAAACTTAAACTTAACTAAAAGTACCTAATCTACTAAGGCATCAAAAAACTAATTATTGTTAACTTCTCTAAGAAAACACTACCATTTAGCATTTCAGTGCTTTAAAACTACTTATTTTTCTAATTAATCCTATATTTGAGGGTACACATTATTCCAGTTTAAACCTGGATCCTGTGGGATAAAAAGCTAGTCTTTGATAAATAAATTAGTCTTTCAGCTGTAGAGAAGGCGGCAACATCTGGACTCCTCCAAATATACTACCCATTTAGCAGCTTTAAATAGAAAAGAAGGTGAAATAGGCCTTTACCCAGTGGTAATAAAAAGTCTGGAAGCCAGGCCCAAAATAGCCTAGAAAGGTTAATGATGTTAATAAAAAGTCACAAAAAAATATAGCCTCGTATTGACTTTGGGAAAAGAGTCCAGACTACACTTGCGTCGCCTGGGACTATTTTCGCCCACAGACATGTCAAGCGAGGTACACCAAAGATAATATTTATCTAAGTAGTATTATGAATATGTTACGGGTAAAGCTAGAAGATGGAGTAAACCTAGGTTTACCCGGGTAAACTTAGTATTACCCAAGCTTCTTGGGTAAAGTCCGAATAAAAAGTAAAATAAATTTTAATTCGGGGTTTACCCATGCTCACCTAGGTCTACCCAACTCTGGCTGGGTAATGTTAGGTGTTGCGTTATTTTCGCACCCGTGGTGTAATTCTGGGGGGCCCGCGTTATCTGCCGACGTGGCCACGCACGTCGCTTACTTACTGACATAATGGCGACCGAGCAAAGTGCAAATATATCTCCAGAAGAAAGCTTACGAGAGCTTGCAAATGCAAAACTTGCAAATGCAAAATTGACTAAATAACCTATCCCATTCCTATGTTGCCATATATACCAAGGCCAGAGCCTTCCTTTCAGATGCGATCCCTTAGACCCAGTTGGCTTCGACCGTCTGCAGGGTCCCTACGGTTTGCTGGCAACTCCTTGAGGGGTGCGGGAACAGTGCGCGCCGTCGACGGCTGGGCTTGGTCCGGACGGTTACCAGACGATTGGACGGCGAGCTACCCATTGCTCCCCATCCACAAGCCTGTGCCTTCGGTGGCCGGAAATCGGGATCGGAATCTCGGCAGCGTCTCGGGCGTGAGCGCCCAGTCGGCTTCCTTCTTTGCTAGCATTACTGCTTCGCAGAAGGAGCCGTCCGCCTGCCACTCGTGCTCGCTCCGGACCATGGCCTCGACCAAGGCCCGGCGCGGGAGATGGCCGCCGCCGATCGCCCCCACGAGGACACGGCGGCAAAATTTTGCAATTCAAAATGTCACATCAGTTTATCTTGTTGAAATAATGGCTGGGTAATATTTTAAATTAATTTGTCTAATTAATTAGTGAAATGAAAATCTGAGTGCAATTTAAACATTTATTATTTAAAAAACATACAAAGGCAAACGTAATATTGCAAGCTACTGAGTAATGAGCAGATAACGCGGGCCCCCCAGAATTACACCACGGGTGCGAAAATAACGCAACACCTAACATTACCCAGCCAGAGTTGGGTAGACCTAGGTGAGCATGGGTAAACCCCGAATTAAAATTTATTTTACTTATTATTCGGACTTTACCCAAGAGGCTTGGATAATACTAAGTTTACCCGGGTAAACCTAGGTTTACTCCATCTTCTAGCTTTACCCGTAACAAATACAAGGCCAAACTAATGACAACGTATTTTTCAAAGAATTAAAGGATCCAGAATAAACAATCCGCTTTTATTTCTTGTTAGATTTATTTCTTTTGTGTAATAATATAAATATATAAATTTCTGTAATATTCTCTTATTAATTTATTTTACTTTTAGTTTTTACGACTGTGCGACTTTTTATTTGAATATAGGGGCCATTAGAATGCCCTGTGACGTGGGTTGTACTTTGTTTCCCCTACCTCATAAATATAACCCCTAATAATAATGTAGTCTGTTCGTTTTTTAATTCTAGACTACGATTTGGCAACTTAAAATGTAAAACTCCAGAAAATTGGGAACATATTTCTGAGTTGTCAAATCGTAGTCTAGAATTAAAAAACGAACTATAGGGTACTAAACTACATATTAATATGGTCTACAGCCTTTATTTCTTGTCGATAGGCTAGGCTCACGTCTGACTATTATGGAAAGCCTGACGGAAAGCAACGATGCAGTCGATGATGGAGCACAATTGCACTTTTTATTTTTTGGCACTATAAATGCAATAACATTCTGAGCAGGATAGGTACATTAAATAAGTTATCAAGACCGTAATCCGTTGAAGTTATTTGATCCCATTTGACTAAAATTGGCACAATAACTTCTACGTGACTTCAAAGTTCAAACTTCAGCCCATAAGTTTCCCCACCAATCTTTGCAGGCAGTTGTTGGGACAGGCAAATTTCAAAGTAGGGTACCGTTAACGCGAAGACGTTATTGCCGCGTCTCCAAAGCGTCACTTCAAAGCCATAATCTTTCCGCCATAATATATCACCGGGCGTTTCTTTATGTCGCTCTCACCCTTTATTTAATGAAGATAGATGGATGTTCGTCTATATAGCCCTTGACGGACGAGAGGGGAGACTGACCACACACTGTTGTGACTTGTGGCTAATAGCCTGACGTTCGTTATTGTCTGTTTTGTTCTGGTTTCAAGGATTTCCAAGCAATAATAAACCATTAAACATTAAGGTTGGCATACCACGATGAACTTGTCGATAACTTTGATTGCTTTCTACAAAAGAGTTTTCTAATAGACATTTCAACTTTCATGACAGACAGGGCTTTCATTCGAGAACTGACGGACTTAAACATTTCGAGTCTCAATAATTATTCTTTTACGTATTTTTAGAACTCGTGACTTGAACTGGAAAAAATATTTCGCAACCAAGGTAAATATGACTTTCGAGACTAGATATTCCAAAAGGGTTTTTATATTTAAATATATGTTTAGTACCTACTGGCATTTAGGTATATACTTAAAAACAAGTAATGGCACACATGAGTTATTACACATGCTATAAAAAATAAAGATCCAAATAATATTAAAAAAAAAAAACGTAACGATAATAAATAATGCAAAAAATACGTTTTCGATACTCTCAAGGAACCAAAATTCATAGGGTACTTCCGGTTGACCCATAATTTTGAAATTTGGCACAAAGCAAGGTTATATAACGCAGAAGTTGGAAAAAAACTGAAAAAAGTAAATACAATTATAGCCACTTTCTGAGCAAGTGTGTTAAAAATATACGAATATACGTTATGGCATTTAAGTTCTGTCCTTTGTCTTTCTTCTAACGTTAGAGTGGTGAACCCCGCCAATGTCGCAACAATTGTTGATATCACAGCCTTTGACACCACTGGTAATAAATAGGTAGATAGGATTATACTGTGGATTTTACATATTTATGATAACAATACTTTTGTTTGTACTTTTCTTTTTTTCCACTACTCTTACACGCGGTATCAACATCTCTTTCTTTACCAACTCTTCTTTCGCAGGTATGCTAAAAGAAATTTCTTTAGAAATAAGCATAACTTATGTACCTGCTTTTTCTCTTTCTTTCTTTTTTTTCTTTTATTGCAATGTGTGTAAATTGTTAAATAAAATAAATAAAAAAACATTTATTGACAGTCAGGGCATACGACACGAATACTTTCCCAACGCCTTTATAGCTATGGTACTAGGAAATGACGTAAATAAAACAAAACAAACAAACAACCCAACAACAACTTTAGTGTTAAAATAGTCTCGAAACTCCCGTTTTTTGACCGCTTCGACTCTCGGTTTATTTTCCCGGGATTCAGAAATATAACACGCCTGAATAAATAAAAAACCTTAACAGACTTCTAGGCATCGTACTGAAACAAATCAATAGACAATACATCTTTCATTTCGACTGAAACAAGAACAATAAGCTCAAAATAAGTTGTCTATATTCGACGATATTATTTCTGAAACATTTACTATTGTTATGACTTCACGATAAAAAAGGCTGAAGGCCTGTCAAATAAACCATTCGCAATCAATCTTGGAAAAATCACGAAAATATACGTACCTTTTATTCGGTTCAAAGCTGGGTGAGAAATAATGTCCTCGTTATAATAAGGTCCGTAGTTGTTACCCGTTTTAAGGCCTGGTCTAGAGTGGCTTAAGCGGATGCGGGTGCGGTAGCGACTAGCGAGCGCGGTTATGTGACCATCTCGTATCGCTAGATACAATATTATAGCGAGTAGTATATGGCAGACATATTCCCAAAAGAGCAAAAACATTAGACGATCGCTTACCTACTAGACTGCTCAATCGCGTTGTGGTAGGCGTCTTCAATCACATCTACATAAATGTAGTAGCAAAAGGCGGTATCATACTTTCTATTGAGATGGGAAGTCATCCAATAACTTTTCTCACTCCAGGGTGGAGCAATAAGGCATGCCAGACTTTTAATACCCGTTGCCTTTGTCTTGCCCGTTGCGTTCCAATTCCACGACTTTAGCGGGCAGCGGCCCTGGCCTCTATGAGATGCACGTGAAAGTTTTCGCCTGCCACAAAATTCCCACAAGCTTCTCACTGTAACCGCGGCTTTATATGACCGTGCGAGTCCCGGGGTCCAGTTGTCCGATCCCGCACGGATACAATCAGTTGGGAGCGGGTCGTGTGACGTAATAGTTTTCCCCCTGCGATCACGTACGACACACTGCCGCGACAACGTGACCGTTCCGTACGTGATACTTTCCTTTCTTTTACTCGTGTATTATTTTAAGATGTTATTATTTTATTAATTCTTTGTTCGTGGTTCGTTTACACTGTTGTTCTAAGTATATTGGATAAAAAGGATCTTTTTGTTGGGGTTTTAGTTAGTATAATTTATTAACTTTATATTTTGTTTTTGGTATGTATCCCATTGGAATGTTCTGTAATAAGTATTATTTATTTGTTTATAGTACTATATCTAACGTACACAAAAGTAAAAGAAGGAAATTTCAAACTAAAAACATACAATGAGCGACCTTGTCAGGTTCTGCGATCTCTTCCAGGAAACTATAGTTTATTTATAGTTGAACATTGACAACCGATTTCGTGGACATGGATATAATTCGTAGTAAACGGTATTTATTTTTAACACTTTTGTCGTTACTTTTCAACTTACACCTTTCTTTGTGCCACTAACAATACATAAAATACCTATAACTTTAATGAAATATGGAGCTAAGTTTCTTTTTTTCGCTCACAGTATGTCACCTCCTGCGAAGCGGCGTGGCGGCCATCTTTGGGCCGCAGTCCGCCCCGGCTGCTGCCCACGTCCAGTCGATATGTGACACAATGGAACTGCCGCATTTGGAGACCAGGTGGGATTACCGCACGAGAAGGGAATCCTGCCTTGTCAACCTTTATCCACACCCCGCCGCATTGAGCCGAGTGAGTATTTGAATAATTTATTATTGGCAATTACGTACTGTTCGAAAAGGGATTTTATCTATCACACGGTAAGCTTTGTTAAGCCTTTTTGTTTTGAAGTGGGAAATAATCAAATGACTTCTCCCGCTATTGGTGGAGTAAAAAGGAGTAGCAGATATATACTGACTCAGTGCTTGGCCAAATTTTTTCGTCAGTTAAAACTAGATGAGGCCATTACTACGATACGGTACCTTTAACGTAAAATGGAACGGCATCTGATTGCGGCACGTTATCGTGTCCAAGAAATCGATATTTACCCTCGTCTTCCTTGCTTGCTTCGTTGTACTTGAAGGAGGCCTATGTCCAACAGTGGATGTTTTTCGGCTAATAAGCTGATGATGATGGAATTGATATTTATTCTCATCTTCCTTGCGACGTAGGTGTTTCTCAACACTGGTCATGACCCTGCTGCATCATTTTCGTTCTTATGATGTTTCTCCATCTATTCCTGGCACAGCTGAATTGAGTTGCGTCCTCTAGACCTTTTTCCATCTGTTTCACCGGTCACATGGGCCTTTGAGGTTGCTACCGTCTTTCTTTGCAATGTGACCCAAGTATTGCCAAACTTTGTGAAGAAATGCTTCTTCATTTTGGACCAAAGAATCTATATTGCGAGAACTACAATTTTTCTAGCTCAATATGGGTAGTTTGGCCAGAAATGCAATCCATGGAACATGGAGCTGTCGATGTATATGGGATAGAATATAAATCGATGTGAAAATATAATACGGTACGCGCTCTGCCGCTTTAAATAAACCAGGAATAGAATAGATTATATTTATTTTACACCAAAAAACTAACAGAACTAGAACACAACAGCAGCACTAGAAGACAGTAGTAGTAGAATTTTATTGATATGAAATCTCGAATCTGGAAACTGGATACGTATATAGGAAAAAAATTATACCGGTTTTGGGTACGGTTACGGATATAATATTACTAGCTTTTGTCAGCGGCTTCGCCCGCGTTCATAAAATATAGCCTATGTCACTCAGTGGTAAAGCAGCTTTCTATTATTGCTAAAAATTTTCCAATCGGACCAGTAGTTCCAGAGATTACCTCCTACAAACAAAAAAACAAACTCTACCTCTTTATTATATTAGTGTAGATTTCGAAGTCACCCTACTTTCGAATAGTTGCGGATATTTGAAGTTTTAAAATCATAAGATTAAAATACAAATAGCAAAATTTAACTTTTATTTCTAGTCTACATAGATTATTAAATAAAAGAAGCCTGTTTTAACCTTTCATTTAAAGACTAGTTAGTGGGTTAGTTTATTCGAAATTACTCAAAATATCCGGAAGTCACAGTGTTAGAAGGCTAGATGGTGCAGTGGAGGATGCGGGAATGGATGCGAGACACGCATGACCGTTCGTGGTGACGACACTTGGGGGAGGCCTATGTCCAACAGTGGATGTCTCTTCGGCTAAAAAGCTGATGATGATGATGATTATCCAAAATATTTTAAACTATAATTCGGTTACGGTTATTTACTTGCAAGTTTTTATTTAGTTTTACCTATCTGGATTTTTGTCGTGGAGTTCATTTGATGATAGAACCGCAAGGTGGCCATAGGAACTCTGTAATTAAACTATACAAACCCATCGAGTTTGGGCTCGTGTGATTTGTCTTGACGAGTTTTAATTATATAGGTATATACCGTGCTATAAAAAGAATATTTTCATTGAAAACTTGTTTTGTTATATCGGATATCCGATAGTTTCGGTTACAAAGTTTCAGAACATGTTTGGTGTAAATACACGACATGACAGCAAAACCCTTTGGTTACAGACTAATCCCAAAATTGTCGACGACAGAGCGCCTGAACATCACAGCGTTACGACGCGGTGCCATACCGGGCATCGTATATTAATTTGTACAACGCGGTAACATGTTGCGATTAGGCGCCAAGCCGCTTCTATTTTTTACCTAGCCTTTTTAAGGTTTTACCTCAAAAGGAAAAACTGGGCAAGTGCAAGTCGGACTTGCACACTAAGTGTTCCGTACCAATTGCGGTTTATGATTTGTGACGTATTAAAAAAACTACTTGATCTCGTTCAAACAAATTTTCGGCGGAAGTTTAAATGTTAATGTACATTCGTACAGTTGGTAATGTACAGTTTTATCATTTTTTTTATTTCAGAAGTTAAATCCCCCCTCCCCTCCCGCCGTGACTTCTAAACAGCACACATTTTACTACTTTGGAAGTGGCTCTTGCACAAACTATTAAGTTTTTACAAGCTTTTATTTAGTTTCACCTGTCCCGTTGTCTGTCGTTCTGTAATCAAATCTTGCAACTTAAATTTGATCCACTTCCCGGTTTCCGATTGAGCTGAAATTTGGTATACACGTTTAGTTCGGATCACAATGCAATATTATGCAGACATGGAGCTGATTTGATGATGGAATCGCGAGGTAGCCATAGGAACTCTGTAATTAAACACACAACCACGTCGAGTTTGGGCTCGTGTGAATCGTCTTGACGAGTTTTATTTATATAAGTATAGACCACCGCTGTAAAAGCTTGTTATGAAAAAATATATTTTCATTGAAAACTTGTTTAGAAAAAATGATAGTAGAAATTTCGATATCATTTTTTAATACCTATCCATACATAGCCACATGCATGGATTTGATGAAAAAAAAATTTTTAATTTCAGTTCTATCTATGGGGAACCCCAATTATCTTCCCCTGCCGGAAGCTCTACGCAGGAATCGTTCGGTCCATGGCCCTTTACGGGGCGCCAGTGTGGGCGCCGTCGTTGCAGCAGCAACCGAGGGCCCAGCTGAACGCATGCCAGAGGGTCATGGCAATACGCGTGATCCGAGGGTACCGAACGATTTCCCGTGAAGCGGCGAGCCTTCTTGCTGGCCTGCCACCATGGGATCTGGAGGCAACAGTCCTTGCACGCATGCACGATCTGCGCATGGAAGTGCAACGCCGGGGCGAAACTCCGCTGCCTGAACATGTCAAGGCGTGGCGGAAAGAGCTCCGGCGGGATCTCGTGATGGTGAAATGGCGTCAGCGGCTATCGCAACCCAGTGCTGGGCACGCCATAATTATGGTGGTAATGCCCCTCCTTGAGGCGTGGTTGGAAAGAACTCACGGCGTTCTTACTTTCCGCATGACGCAGGTCCTCACCGGACATGGTAAGTTCGGGAGGTACCTGCATCGAATTCGTGCGGAAGAGACGCCCGGGTGTCGCCACTGTGTGGACCGCCCGGAGGATACGGTGGAGCACACGGTCGAGGTTTGCCCCGCTTGGGCAGAGCATCGCCGTGTCCTCGTGGGGGCGATCGGCGGCGGTGATCTCTCGCGCCGGGCCTTGGTCGAGGCCATGGTCCGGAGCGAAGAGGAGTGGCAGGCGGTCGCCTCCTTTTGCGAAGCAGTAATGCTAGCAAAGGAGGAAGCCGACCGCTTAAGGCAACGGCGCTCACGCCCGAGACGCCGCCGAGATTCCGATCCCGATTTCCGGCCACCGTAGGCGCGGGCTTGTGGATGGCAAGCAATGGGTAGCTCGCCGTCCAATCGTCTGGTAACCCTCCGGACCAAGCCCAGTCGTCGACGGCGCGCACTGTTCCCGCGCGCCTCAAGGAGTTGTCAGCAAACCGTAGGGACCCTGCAAAAGGGTCGAAGCCAACTGGGGCCATGGGTTCGCGTCTGAAAGGAAGGCTCTGGCCCTGGTGTATATGGCAACGTTGGAATGGGGTAGGTTGTTTAGTCAGTAAGAGTCTGACACTTGTTTCCCGCTCCGCCCAAGGGTGGGACTCGTCATTGGATGATTTTTACCTACCTAAAAAAAAAAAAAAAAAAAAAACCCAATTATCTTATCTTAAAGCGGTTCACAGAATATATCTACTTACCAAATTTAAACATACATTCTTATAGTTTTATAAAAAAAAAGTAGCTGTGACATACGTGACGGACAGACAGACAGACATGACTAATATATAAGGGTTTCATTTTTGCCATTTCCAACGGAACCTTTATAGGATCACTTTGTTGTCCGTTCCTTAATTCGATGAATACTGTCATTATAGACACAATAGAAAGATATTCAAAATCAAAGTTAAAATATTTATTATTTCACATGGGCTTCTTGGGCACTTATGGGCTTACATGGGCACTTATAAAACGTTAGAAGTGAGTGCGCGGTTCCAAATTGGTGTAACCTATGGTGAAGAACCGGCAAAAAACTATGGTTACTCTTTAAAAAATAATGGTTTATGTTACAATATTTGCTCAATACAGTAATAATAGATATGCAAGGCCTGTGTAGATCAGTCAATATTGTTCCCAAAGATACAACTAAATTATTCACAATAAATAGGAGGTAATTTGAGAATTAGCAGAGTCTAAAGTGTTCACTCACATTTAAAAAAAAGAGGCTACATAAAAGCAAGAAAAAAATTTTACTATCACTACAACCATGGTCATCAGATGGTAATAAAATGAATTATTTTATCAAATGAATTATTTACGAAAGCATTCGCTTGGGGTTTGAGAGTTTAAAAAACATAACTTACTACTCTCTCACTTACTCTCTCTTATTCTCTTCTTAACTAACTTTTCTTTGTTGCTACAATATATCACCAAACTTCCCTTACTCCAATATCCCCATAACTTTCCCCAACTTCCCACTATTATCGTTTCGATAACCTGACACCCTCGTCACAGTAGCGATCGGCACTTACGGCATGTACGGGGAACTCTCTCAAGGGGCATATAATGATCCGTAGCAATAAGTGCTTTCTTGTTCCTGCCCATCCCCATACGCATGTAAGTAAAACGTGAGTAAACATACCGTTAGCTTAATAACATTTATGTACATATTAGTAATACAAATATCAGAACTAATGTGTGTGAACGGGTTTAATTCGGATATTAGCAAGGTAATTATCGAATTGTTTACCCGAATGCTGCCTAGAATAGATCGTGTGTTGTTACCTAATATGCACATTGCTGGGGATTATTCAATGAAACATATGTACCTGACGTAACGTATTGTATGTATGGACTGACTTTGTATGTTAAATGAGGATTGTATTCGAATAATGCACAGTTTCGAAACCTGATCGATCAATCTGGCCTTTCCCAATTATGTCCGAGGCGGTTTGTAATATAATCAAACTGGATACAGGTGAAGCTCAGTGGGTATTCTATTAAACCTGCACTAGCCAGAAACTGGGTACGCAATTTCTGCCGGAAAAGTTGTTACTTGAGCGTCTATGTATAAATATTAAAATTAGGCAATGTGTATTTCGCCGTCCAATCGTCCGGCCCAAGCCCAAGTCGACGACGGCACGCACTGTACCCGCGGGCCTCAAGAAGTTGTCAGCAAACCGTAGGGACCCCGCAGAAGGGTCGAGGCCTACTGGGGCCAAGGCTTTGCATCAGAAAGGAAGGTTCTGGCCCTAATTTAAAGGCAACGTAGTAACCGGGTGGGTTGTTTAGTCAGTAAGATTCTGACACTATTTCCCATTCTGTTCAAGGACCGAATCGTTCTCCCCTCAGCACAACAGTGTAAACAAGTGCAAGTACTTACCATGTGTTCCTGTCTATCTTTTCATATCTGCCTAGGGTATCTATATTAAAATAAATGAGCAAACTTTGAACATTCAAATGTTACTCAACTCAATAAATTGCCCGTAGATTTATATATTATACTAGCTTTTGTCAGCGGCTTCGCCCGCGTACATAAAATATAGCCTATGTCACTCAGGAGTAAAGCAGCTTTCTATTGTTGCTAAAATTTTTCTAATCGGACCAGTAGTTCCAGAGATTACCCCCTACAGACAAAAAAATAAAAAAAAACAAACTTTACCTCTTTATTATATTAGTGTACATATCCTTAATATTATAAGACAAAGTCTCCTCAGTATACGTCTGTCTTTAAAAAAGCTTTAAACTCAAAAACTACTAAACGGATTTTCGCATGTTTGTCTCTCATAGGCAAGACTTATTCTTGAGAAGGGTTTAAGTATAATATATATTGAAATTAAATTGAAATTGAAAATATTTATTTCAGACTATGCACATAGAAATTATACAAGTCCATATATATACAATACATTCATGAATAGTAGAAATAGTAGAGAACAGCCGAAAAACAAAGATTTCTAACATCTGTACGAAGTTGGGGCGGCTCACTGGCATATATTATACCTAACTACCTTTAGAAACCTGTACCTTAACTTGGTAGTCAAATTGCAAACACTTAATTTCCCAGTTTCTATAACAACACAAAAAACTGCTATTCAGGAATCTAAATATTCATATGAAACTTTAGAAATATTTTATTTTACTTGAACATGTTATGACCCTAAATAAATTTATTTGCCAACCGTACTAACTCTTATTATCATGTTCACTCTAATATTATTCTAGACCTTACAAAACCTCAGATTCTAAAGGTAATAAAAAATAAGAGCACTGAAACTTTTTTTTTTTTTTGTCAACCCCAACTTACTCGAATCTAATTTTAGACATACGACCTAAGATTCATGAGATCATGTGATAAATCTCAAGAGACTAAAGTACTTTTGTTGCTAGTTGTCCTAGCTCCAACTCACTGAAATATAATAATAGACCTTAGAAGAAGACTTGTAAAAAGCTGAAAAGTACTAAATCATTTTTTTAGCCGATCGCATGAATCGCTATTCAAAATCGGATTCATGATGTCTTAATGTTCAATCAGACTGCACTAGCGGGTGCGGGAGCGGGCGCGGGCGCTTGGGTCTTGGCGTCTACGTGTTCACAGTATTCGCTACGGAGGGTGAATCAAAATGGTTTAGAACCACAAGTGTAGTCACCCAACAGTCGCTACGGGTAACGGTATCTTGGGACTGAGCCATTAGAAACTCCCGCGTCACCCGCGCCCGCGCCCGCCTCATGAAGACGCGCGGCTCGCAGGAGCATTGTGAACGCATATTTTGAATTACACGAGCCTGCGCTAGCACCCGCGCCCGCCTTCACTCTGAAAGAGTACTTAAACGTAGGTACGGATTCTTAAAGGATACTTTTGCTGTCCATCTTTCTGTCGGTTTGTCAAGAGTCTTTATCTCGGGAATACGTGGATACCGAGTTAAAATTAAAAGCATATACTCAAGCTGTCAAAAAATTAAACTTCTGCGTTAACGATAAAAAAAGTTATAGTAATTTATATCGCAAAAAACGTATATTTCGACACAAACTTTATAAGGTTATTACCGTTGACTCAGAATCCTATGAATCCTAAATGGTAAAAATGTAAAACATGGACTCATAGCACAATTGTAAGAAAAAGAAGGATCATAGAAGTGGGTTTTAATCAGTAAAAGTCTGACACGGCTTCGCGCTCCGCCCTTAAACGCAAAATTTAGTAAATGATTTCCTACCAAAAAAAATAAAAATAAGTGCTAGGCATAGACTTATCAAACAGTTGATATATCTAGGTGCTAGGTCACATTTTTCGCTAACTGTACCAACTTAAATATAATTTTAGACCTTACAAGACCTGGATCTAGAAGTTCACAAAACCTCAAGAATCTAAAGGTCTTGTAATAAAACTCAAGAGTAAGTACTAAAACACTTTCTGTGGTAAACATTGACCACTCGCCAAGCAATGAAAGCCTACATTGCGGGCTTAGGAACTGTCACAGAAAACTTTGTTAATTAATTATCTTAATTGCGGGAAGTGGCGTCGGTATGCGAGAGTTAGTCGACCCTATCGCGAGAATGGCGTACACATTGAAAATGTTTTCCTTGCGGACGACGACAATTCTTCCCGAAGGGATGGCCCCGTTCGTGTTTGCGACGGTATCGAGAAACAACGAAATATAAATATCAGAAAATCAGAACATAAAATACATTACGCTATCTAAAACTAGGAATGACGTTGCTATAGGTGCATTCGCAAATCCATGGGTTATGTGAAAGTGAACTTTCTCCTGTAACGAAAGCAAAGAAGAAACAGGAGTAAGTTTTTAGTCTGTAAAAGTCTGACATTATCTCTCGCTCCGCCAAAGGGCTGGAAGATTTTCCTACCTAAAAAAAGGTGCATTCGCAAAGATGAATACTGACATCCACAAAATGCTCAGACCCTGAACTAATATCTGTAGGCTATACAAATATTTCTTCCGTTCTGGAATCAATCATTACACAAACTGTGACAACGACATGAAACGAATGCAAATTACCTTCTCTAAAAACTGCTGTTTGACAGAATTCTTCCACTAGACAGCTGTCAAACCGCCATTTTTTTCGATACTTTATCTGACTTTTGAAAAATAAGCGGGGTAAATCGAGTTGATGACAATTCGAACACAATTCTATCGAGCTTTGATTTTATTTGATTTGACACATTTATACTTCAATATTTTTTTTAAATACAATACCAGTTCGAGAAACTTGATATTTTTTTATTGCAATGACTAGCTTTTGCCCGCGGCTTCGCTCCCGGCAACAGATTATTCTACTCTACCCTACCCTACTCTACCCTACTCTACCCTACTCTACCCTACTCTACCCTACTCTACCCTACTCTACCCTACTCTACCCTACTCTACCCTACTCTACCCTACTCTACCCTACTCTACCCTACTCTACCCTACTCTACCCTACTCTACCCTACTCTACCCTACTCTACCCTACTCTACCCTACTCTACCCTACTCTACCCTACTCTACCCTACTCTACCCTACTCTACCCTACTCTACCCTACTCTACCCTACTCTACCCTACTCTACCCTATTCGAATTTTTCTCACCTTTTAAACCTTCCCTAGACCTCCACGAATAATTCAAAACCAAGATAAGATAAATCCGTTCAGCCGTTCTCGAGTTTTAGCGAGACTAACGAACAGCAATTGATTTTTATATATATAGATGGTAAGCAGTGATGCAATCGTTGGTAGTGAAGTGCACTAGTTTATTAAGAGCCTATTCACTCTAGCCTTGAAAACACCTAAATTATAATCGGACGGAAAGACCGCAGCGGGCAAACTGTTCCAGTCCTTCGATGTACGTGGTATAAACGACGAGGCAAAACGCTTAGTCCGGGCCGTAGATGTCTCAACAACGTAATGGTGGATATTTGCCGTACTCCGATAATCTCCGGATGTCCGATAATAAATAAAGATGGCGGAATTCAAAATAATTCGAGGGTTTTTCGGAAAGAACCCCTAAAAATTCTGACACTCTCTTCTCTAGCTCGTTTAACCCTGAACTCTTAAACTAAGACTTTCTATTTCAAGTTTCAAGCACTTCACAACTCCTCAGTTAGGAATTCTTCAAATAAAGATTAAAAATTAATTAAATCTCAGCACTTAAGATCTTAAAGGCTTAAAACAACTCATTGTTTTACAAAACGTTGTCCATAATTAAAGTTGACTCTTTCTATAAATTGATTGTTACGCATTCCAAAAGTTTTAATTAATTCTGCCTTTTGTGAGTATGATTGAAATATACAAAAGGTGACCAAAGGACTTTATTTTATACAAACAGAAAGGATACTTTTGCTTGCTTATATTTTTTGTTTGCATTCAAAATAAAGGTATAAATATCATTGTAATATTATACTGGCGAAATTTTGTAGCTACCATGTATTTATATGTGATTGTTTGTGTGGATATAGGTTTGTTGATCACGCTCAACGTGGCTAAACGAATTTGGATTAAGTAACGAAATTTGGCACATGTATAGACCACGTCCTCAATACTTTCTATGCTGGAAAAATGGTTCCCTTTTTTGGTGGAAAATCATCAAATGATCTCGCCGTCTCCAGTTGCATCGAGAAGAAGTGTCAAACGTTTGCTGATTAAAATTCATCTTTGTTCTTCACTTGCTCTTTGCTTTCTGAGGCCACTATAATTCTATTGAAGAACCACGCAACTCTGACAACAATCCCTTAACACTGGCAATAAGTCACGCAATTTATTGTGCTCGGTAATCCTGGTAAAGTATAAATAACTACAACTATGATGCTTCGGGGTTATTATACAAGGTGTCATTGACATGTTAACGCAAACGAATACCATGGATCCAGTACATGATTCTGGACCCCCCAGTGGTGGAATTTTTCGTCGGTTTTTTTTCAAATTTTTGAAAAAAAAAGTTTTGTTTTTTTATTTTTAACCTGAATAAAATCGTTATTCTGACCAATCCCAATAATATTTTTAGAAAAAAAAAGAAAAAAAAATTTTTTTTTTCAAAAAAAAATTAATAAAAAAATCATCGAGGTAAATAAAGTCGTTATTCTTATCAAACCCGATGACATATTTAATCTATAATGTAATGCACTCATTTTTTTCGCAAAAAATGTTAAATTGACGTTTTTATACAGTTTAATTAAAAAAACGTTAAAAATTCATTAAAAAAAAATAAGAAAAAACCGACAAAAAATTCCATCACTGGGGGGTCTAGAGTCATGTACTGGATCTATGGTATTCGTTTGCGTTAACATGTCAATGACACCCTGTATACTTACCCACGAGCGATTCTACTGACAGAGTCTTGTTTTCTTTACAGCCTATCCTTTATCGTCACTTTGACTATTTCTTCCGTTTTTTCTCTTAGGGTAATTACGTCATCATAATCATCATCATCAGCCTTTTTAATGTCCCTACTGCGTGGACACAGGCCTCCTCTCTAGGCGGGGGAATGGGCAGCAATCCACCATGCGGGACGGTCCATCACGCAGGTCCAATGCGGTTTGGTGGTTGTCACATGTCTTCGAATTTTTGATCCTAGGACATGCCGGTTTCCTTATGATGTTTTCCTTCACCGTTTAGAGAGCAGTGGTAATGAAATAAATTACACAAAGCGTGAGCCTGACTGAGTTTGAATTTGCGACCTATATATAAGTCGTAAGTCGTGGCCGTTACCACTATGTTACCACTGTTCTCAATGTAATAACGTATCAAAGGCCATCTTTCAAAAACCATAAAAACAAAACACATACGAGTACCTACCACATAAAAATTGAATACTAAAACGATACGGCTATTAAACGCAGATGTAGCCGCGGCGCGGCGTTGCTAAAAATGAAATTGTCCACCCACCCGGAAGATTAGACATTCGCAATTATGTCGATCGTCCATTTATACAGCTTGGAACACAATACAAAGCCGTTCAAACGTTGCAAGCAAGAAACATTAGCAAAATCAATGAACAATTTTCCAACACACGATTCCAATATGAATATCAAATGATTTAATTATGAGCACAAAGTACAAACGAACTGAGACAATTTGCCTGCTGCGGTTTTCCCGTCCGAATATAATTTGTCTTCAAGGATAGAGTGCAGCCATCAAAATTATTAATTAATTTTCAGAATAAAAAAAAATTAAATAAATTTGAATGTATAAAAAAAAACATTTTAATAAACTTACCTTAATTGTACCATGGGTATCCTAAATTGGACTTCACAATCTATGTAAATTTAACAACAACGGAAATTAACCTTACCGTTACACAAGGTGTCATTGACATGTTAACAAGACAATTAGAATTTAGGTGTAAGTTTTATAATTATAATATACAATTTATTATAATATACAAACAAATAAGAGCAGTGGTGGCCAAGTGGTAAACGCCCCGACTAACGAGTTGTAGGTCGCGGGTTCAAACCCAATCAGGCGCATTACTTTGTGTAATTTATTTCATCACCACTGCTCTCAAAACGGTGAAGGAAAACATCGTGAGGAAACCGGCATGTCCTAGAACCAAAAATTCGAAGACATATGACATCCACCAATCCGCACAGGGCCCGCGTGGTGGATTATGGCCCGTTCCCTCTCCTAGAGAGGAGGCCTGTGTCCCAGCAGTGGGAACATTAAAAAGGCTGATGATGATACAATTGCAATAGGCTCTTAATAAACTAGTGCGCCTCACTATCGACGATTTTATTACTGCTAACCATCAGGTGGAATCGCAGTCAAACACTAGTTTATATTAACAAAAACAAAAACGATTTTCAGAAATAATATAATACATGAGTAATACTAATCCGCAACTCGGTATGTAATTATATTAGCGCCAACTAACTGAATATAATATTGTAGCAGTTCATTTTCCAGTCGATTTAAAACAATTACCTAAAATTACGATGGTATGGTATGGTATGGTATATCGGGCTGATGTCCGCAACTCCACGACTAAAGCGCGTATTTTGCGTACGGTAAATTACGATATTCAACTATTTGTTTGTTTCAGGCTTATGTGGATTTAGTGAGAGCGTGGGGATGGAGGTCATTTACGATAGTTTACGAGAACAGTGACGGTTTAGTCCGTCTACAAGAGTTGCTCAAAGCTCATGGACCTTCCGAACTGCCTGTTGCTGTAAGACAACTGCCAGATTCTCACGATTACAGGTAAGTTTTAACCCCCAAAGAACTTTAAACCTAAACAGCTTGTACTAAAGCTCAGTATTCTTTGCAGGCCACTTCTGAAACAAATAAAGAATTCAGCAGAGTCACATATTGTATTGGATTGTGCCACAGAAAGGATAAGGGACGTACTTCAACAAGCACAGCAAATTGGAATGATGTCTGATTACCATAGTTATTTAATCACATCTTTGGTAAGTTTATCTTTATACTAAAATAAAGAATGCATAACATTCTTCTGAGCATTATTGCTAATAAGACTGAACGTCACCTATTTCGGCACATGCGTGCAGTGCATGTACTGTTGCCAAGTTTATCCAGAAGGTGGCGAAATTAAGTTTGGTTTATTAATCGTAGGAACCCTGCAGAAGGATCGAAGGCAACTGGGGTCATGGGTTCGTGTCTGAAAAGAAGTAGGTTGTTTAGTCAGTAAGAGTCTGACCCTGTTTCCCGCTCTCCAAAAGGACGGGATTCGTCATTGAATGATTTTAACCTACCATAAAAAAACTTAGGTTAAGTTATACTGACGATTTATGGGTAATCTGCCTGAGATTAAAAAAATAAATAAAAATGGTGTCGCTAAGCAAAACTCGAGGATGACTGGTCCAATTTCGATGTCTTTTTTTTTCAAACTAATTTAAGAAGTCTTAGCATAGTTTTTAATAAATACCGTAACAAAACACATTTTTCGGTAATAAACACGCTGTTTGTAGCAATCCTTATTAGAAACTACAAATCTCTGTACATTTGACATTTTCCTTTTACGATTTATAACGTTTGCCCGTTAGGTATTTTCTAAGTTGTATAAATAATTTTATTCGCTTCTCAAGTTACTGGATTTATGTAATGGATAATAATTTATTTGACAGAACCACGCCTGTCGGGTAGGATAGTAGCGAGGTTTAGTTGCAAAAATAGCGTGTTTTCGGTTCCGTACCTTAAAAGGGAGAAACTGATTCTTATAAGGACTGTCTTTCTGTCAAGACCCTTTCTGTCGAACTATCAAGTTTAAATAAGAACCATTTATGCAGGTTCCTTGAAGTTCTCAAAACATCAAACTTCTAAGTCACCTGAAAAAAAAGATACGGCCATTTGTATCGCACAAAACGTACATTTCGACACTCTCAATCAAATTACACACACACGTACTTATTTGAGTGTGTGTTAAACAAACGCATTTTCTTTCTTTCCATTCAACATATTAAATGATGACATGATAAATGGAAATCGAGCATTCGAATTGCCAACAGGACCTTCACAGCGTAGACTTAGAAGAATTCAAATATGGCGGCACAAACATCACAGCTTTAAGATTACTTGATCCTGAACGTGCTGATGTTCAAAGAGTCGTAAGGGATTGGGTTTACGACGAGGCCCGGAAAGGACGCAAACTCCAACTGGGACACACTACGGCCAAGGTAACCCATCTGGATGTAGCCCAATGATATAGTTATTTGTACGAGTAAACATAAACAGGGCTCTGTTAAAATTAATTGTTTGTTTACAGGAGAACATGACTTTTATTAAGGTGAGAACAGTTTAATTATCTTTATTAGGTTTAAGTTAAAAAGTATTCGATACATTTCTAAATGTAACCTGTAGCTTCCCTTACGAATTCCTTTTCACTTGATTCCTTAGAATTAGATCCTAATTATATTAAACATTTCCCTTGATCCTCGTAACTCTAAATGTTTTTATCAAATTTTCTCTGAGAAGCATTTTTTTATATACAGACGGAAACCGCTCTAATGTACGATGCAGTCCACCTATTCGCTAAGGCGCTACATGATCTCGATACATCTCAGCAGATAGACGTCCGACCCCTCTCGTGTGAGGCTGAAGACACCTGGCCCCATGGGTACAGCCTCATCAATTACATGAAAATCGTAAGTTCAATCTCCATACATGTTTAATTCATCGCATAAATCTTCCTTTAAAAATAGCTGCTGTTGTTTAGATAAATATTTTTGAATTTAACCGGTGATTGATGACTTACCTATACCTAAGTATTACAATACGTATATATTTTTATAACAAATTCTTGAATAGTTAATAGCTTAACAATAGCTTTCCATTTAAATTCTCTTTGCAAACGATCTCCGATTTTCGTTGAAAGCTTACTGAAGTCTTGTAATAAAAAGAGAAGTTTAGTGGTCATTGAACAAAGCTGCGACCAACATAGTGGGATTAAGTGCTGGAACGTGAGTCTTGACGGATTAACTGCTCCGGCAATGTTCAACTTAAGCACCCGGGATTTCGCTTTTTATGTCAATCTGTGCGCTCCCGACGTACTAACCGTTAACGTAGGTGAGCTTCACGAGCACTTTGTTTTGTAATTAGCTGAAGAAGGCACTTGTTGGAAGTAAACATAAACACGAAAGTAAATGTGCGTTGGATTAAACACAAGCTAGTCCACGTCCCGTACCGTCGTGTGTAATATTGGAAGATCAAATTGATAGGTTCAATATCGGTGACCCAACAGCCGTAATTAACTTAACATAACCCTTTATTGACATAACCTCACGAACGGCCGGATGGACGAAATCAGAACAGAAATATGGCTTTCACTTTCCTGATAGGGCACGTATATGTAATTGAATCAGTTTTCAATTAACAATAATCGATAAGTAATACTCACAACAAACGAGGATAACGACTCTACCAAAACTGTAACGTACATTCGACCCAAAAGTTCGTACGTATAACTTAATTATTGTAGATCTCTAAACTTGATAACCAAAATAACTTCCACAATACTCAACTCGTTAATTCAATGAACAGGTCGAAATGAAAGGCTTAACCGGAGTGATAAAGTTTGACCATCAAGGATTCAGAAGCGATTTCACTCTAGATATAATTGAATTAACAAGGGACGGACTACAAAAAGCTGGAACTTGGAACTCCTCAGAAGGCGTTAATTACACCCGGTCGTACGGCGAGAACCAGAAGCAGATAGTGGAAATACTGCAGAATAAGACGCTCATCGTAACAACCATTTTGGTAAGCTATAAATAACATTCAAGATATAGGCATTAATCTACCGGATACATTTTACCGCTCTCTCGAGGCCCACAAAAGCAAAATTAGCGTATCGCACATATATATGAGTGTTCTCTCGAGAAACGAAAAGGGGATTTATGTAGACTGGCACACAGTAAAAATATATTCCCTGAGAGAAAACATTCATGCGAGACATATCCGTATTCATGACTTGATACATACAAAGCCCTAAACAGAAACACAGAAGACAGACAAGACTGTATTTAAATAAAAAAAATCACTCGAGTATTTCTCCAGGCTCGCTGTTTACGAATTCATTTCACGTGTATTCCCTAAGTATGTAAACTCTGTTTACTCATGTAGTAATTCTTTTTTAACACATTTACATATGTAATCTGTTCTGTTAATCCCTAGAGCTCGCCGTATTGTATGAGGAGAGAGGCCAGCGAGAAGCTTACGGGCAACGCGCAATTCGAGGGATACGCCATTGATCTAATTCACGAGATATCTAAAATTCTGGGCTTCAATTATACATTCAAGCTGGCGCCTGACGGTCGATACGGGTCCTACAACCGGGAGACCAAAGAGTGGGATGGCATGATACGGGAGTTGTTGGAGCAGCGAGCCGACCTCGCTATCGCTGATCTCACCATTACATACGACAGGTACTCATAAAAACCTCTAATCATAACACCTTATTTCTCCACTCGAGAAAATATATTCAGTATTTTGGAAGCGAAAAACAATTGCACCAATGTATTGTTTGCATCTCGCTTACCATTCGACCGGCACCCTTTTGTGGCGCGTTGAAGCGCATTGTATTTACCCTATTCATTGTATTATTTTCGTTTGTGCAGAGAGCAAGTGGTTGACTTCACAATGCCGTTCATGAATCTCGGCATTTCCGTACTTTACCGCAAGCCCATTAAGCAACCGCCGAACTTGTTCTCCTTCCTATCGCCGCTTTCCCTCGACGTTTGGATTTATATGGCCACCGCGTACCTCGGCGTGTCCGTACTGCTCTTCATACTGGCGAGGTACGTAGCCGTAGACACACTGTGTTACTATATCACCTACATGACGTGGAAACTGATACACTGAAAGTTCATTTTATTTTCTCTCTTTATTAATATTGGCACTTGAACGTATTTCTCTAATTGGCAATGTGTGCACACCATTCAGCGAATAACGTACCGTATATTTCAGGGTATATGGATTAAATTCGGAGATGGCGCCAACTACTGCAAGACGATGTTTCAGTTGAAGCATCGCCTTGCCTCAGTTGGAAGAGTGCCGACTGTAATTAGGTTGCTAAATGTATCTGTCCGATAGGTTCACTCCATACGAATGGCACCCGATGCACACTCCTGATGGTGAGAAAATGGAAAATATTTTCTCTCTAGCAAACTGTCTGTGGTTTGCTATTGGATCTCTTATGCAGCAGAGCTGTGATTTTTTGCCCAAGTAAGATAATTTAGAAAGACCCCTAACATTAATTTTTATTAGTACCAGACTGCCAACGAGCAGTTCCTTGCCGGAAATGAAATTAAGCATGTTTTGCTTTAAATTTTATAAAAAAAGGAAACTAATAAAAACTTGGTTCGCATTCTAAACACGCATTTCATTTCTGGTCATAAATAGTGAACTCAGCGAAGTCCACAAGATGAACATAAAAGAGGGGTTGTTCAATCATTCGCCAACTTATTTGCAAGAGAATTTCAATTCCGGAAGCTTTTTATTGAAATGTATATTTTTTTCTTCTTATAGAACCAACTACACATTGTTGATGCAGTTAAGTGAATAACTGTATAAAAGAAAGTAAGAATACAATCACGTACAGAAAAATATTTATTCAAATACTAGAACGCTTACAAACGATTACCATTACCTATCATTTAAATGATTTAAATGCGTGAACTATTTATTTGAGTTCTCTCCATAAAATGTTTTTGTCAAACTGCAATGTTTGCGCGACGCTGAAATGTTATTCCGAGTATTGAAATTGTACTTGTATGAAGTTGGCGCGCGATCACGAGATACATTGTAAATGAATGACGGGCAGTATTTGGGCGCAGGTTCAGCCCGTACGAGTGGGACTCCCCCAGGAACTGCCTAGACGAGCCGCCGGTGCTGGAGAATCAGTTCACTCTCTTGAACTCGCTGTGGTTCACTATCGGCTCCTTGATGCAGCAAGGTTCGGATATCGCGCCGAAGTAAGTCCCTTATGCCTCTGATGGCTACAATTCCGCAAAAGCCCACAAACGGCAAGCCAACTAATAAATCACATTGTTGACCAAAATTGAACCAAAGCTCTCACTGGTTCGGAGACATAATACGAATTGGTAAAATTGAGTGGAAGAGTAATCTCGCGGTAATTACAAAACGGAAATGTAGCCTTCAGTTGCAGAGCTTGGATGAAGAAGTCCCTTTTACTAATTAGTTTCAAAGCGACCACAGTCCTTTGTGAATTTCAAGCATCGGTAGTCGCCTAGAGCGTCCAATTTAAATAGAGACGTGTCGGCTATTTCGACTAGCCTTGGTTTCCATTTCACAGTACTTAGCTAAATACTTACAGTTGATTTAGTAGCTAAATAAAGGATTAGTTTCGACAACGTAACTGATATCGCACCCGAGACTTGCTTGAGCAGTATCCACAGCTTGCTGCATCAAAGTTTGTTAGATATTTATGAGACCGAGATATTGATTGCACATTGACATTTTGACGCACTGGTCTAAACTAGCTTCAATGTGGAATGAACGTCTTGTTTAATTTAGAAAATACACGTTTATTTACTGCATTTTACACTTTAAAATACACAGTTTTATAGAAATTGGAACTGCATTGAAAGCTGCATCAAAATACTTTTACATACTTCAAATGCCGCCGAGTTTTCAGTGCAAGTTTCACGGTAACATAGTTATTTTTAAAATGCTCGTTAGTATAACCTCTTGTGCTGGAGCTGTCGTTATTAATACACTGTTGTTTGCACCAGAGCGGTATCGACCCGCATGGTGGCGGGAATGTGGTGGTTCTTCACCCTGATCATGATATCATCGTACACTGCCAACCTAGCGGCGTTCTTAACCGTGGAGAGAATGGACTCGCCCATTGAGAGTGCTGAAGACCTCGCGAAACAGACCAAGATTAAATATGGCGCACTGAAGGGTGGTTCTACTGCTGCATTTTTCAGGGTGAGTACATTCTAGTAGACGCCAAATTACCGAAATGATATGTAAGAGATGTTGGCACAAACATTTGAGTCGTTCATTTAAATGTTTACTTAGAAACAGCACGCAAGATATTAAAGGCTATTTATTATAAATTAAATTTATATTTCAGTAACAAATTCGGGTAATTTGTTCCACGAAAACGTAATCCACTCCATTACTCTCCTCGATTTCTATCAGTCTGTGGTGACAGCTTAACGAAACGAATTCTAATTCCCGTAATTTGCGTTTGGTAGATTTGCAAACCTCAAAGTCACCGAAGGATGCTTCAACCCTTTAATTTAAAATGGCTTTTAAACTTAACACTTGTCTTGTGAAATAAGATGTCGATTTTACGTATTTTTGTCGTATAGAATAAATCTTTAGTATTAGAGAGTCTTACCTTATGAATTTAGGCTCGACTCAAGTGGCTCATAAATATGAAACATTCTGTTCTGTTCTTAAGCATGATGTCAACGATTTATGGTGTGCTATCGTGTACCACATTTTATTAGACAAAGTCGAGAGATTTAGTCTATGAAGACTGTATTATACATTCATATGTAATGTACTAAGCTCTAATTTAGGTGTACCGTACAGTCACTTTAATTGACTTAGTAATCTGTAGGCCATACACCTTTATACAACATTATGCTAATGAAGAGCTGCAGCGGACTTTTGTATTAACTTTACAGTATTTTGTCCAATAGTTTCTATGACCGTGCTTGTCTATCGCTAGGATATAAGACGATGATGAAGACTACATTACATTGATAATATGTAATGTACTACGCACTAGATTAGGCGTACCGTACAGTCACTTTAATTGACTTAGTGATCTGTAGGCCATACATCTTCACATTGATAATATTAGTGCTGTTTTGACGTTCACGAAGTGTGAGAGCGCTGTAAGTGTCAGAAGTTTTGTTAGACAACATAATGTCAATGAAGCACTGCAGCGGATTTTTGTATTAACTTTGCAGTATTTTGGCAAATATTATATATGAACGTGCTTGTCTATCGCTAGGAATTATAAGTCGATGATGAAGACTACATTAGAGATCATATTATTCAAGTTTTCATAATTTTCCAATCAAGGAGTTGAACCAACTATAGGGACCCAGCAAGGCCGAAGCCTTCTGGGGCTAAGGTTTGACACGAAAGCGGAACGGCCCACGAACTAAGGCAAGAAGGAATGGTGGTTCGTTTAGTCAGTAGAAGTCTGACAGTGCACTAGCTTCTGACGTTTTACAAGTACCCATGTAGGCCTATGTGAAATAAAAAAAAAATTTACTTTGATTTTGATTGATCAAGCTCCGCTCAAGGGCTACAGATTATATTATTTCCACCACAAAAAATAACTTCCAAGCCTTTTTGCCAACTGTGTTGGTAGACTTCCAGTTTAACCGAATATGGCTGAATACCGGTATTTTACAGGAAGCGACTGCATACCAGAACTCAAAAATCCAATAACTGCGCAACACGATAGTCCTTTTATAGGCTGATGGTTTGACTTTCTGGCTATTTGATTGAATTTCGAGGATATTTATTGGTTTCTATTGCAATTCTTTTTTATACTTTGAAGTAAGGAGTAGTATTTGACATTTTCGGCCTAGAAGCATCTGGCTGTTGTAACAGAACTTTATGAAGAAACTACAAATTCTTAAGTGGATGCCAAAATTCAGAGTGTGCAGCTAATGCACACTGTGAATTTTGATAATCTCTATTTAACTAAGAATTATAAGTTTAAATCATTACATAGTATAAAATAAAGTCGCTTCCTGTCTCTATGTATGCTTAAATCTTTAAAACTACGCAACGGATTTTGATGCGGCTTTTAAAATAGATAGAGTGATTCAAGAGGAAGGTTTATATGTATAATACATGCATAATATATTTAATATCAGCATTGCCCCCGCAACCGGGTCGCTAGTTTAGATTAAGGGACACTTATTCAGCTCAATTCGCATTTCGCTGATCGATTTTGATCACACATTCACACAGTTCTGCTTCTATCAGCCGCGTACAGCGTTGTAAGAAGGAGAAAAGCCGTCACAGCATTTTATCTCTGCTCAAATACTGCTATCTACTGGGTATGGCGCTGAATATGCTACGAAAACGATTACAGATGGAAGATAATTACTTTAAAAAAGTCTGAACTATCTCAATCCTAACGTGCATAATGATTACGTAATAATAAATCAAATATATGCAGAATCTATGTAGGTCACCATTTGTTAATAAGGAGCTGAAAACCATCCGTGTACAGCGCTGTTCCGCCGCGTTCGACGCTGAATGCAACGGAACAGCGCTGAATGCGGCAGAACAGAGCCGAACGCAGCAGAACAGCGCTTAACTCTATTTATAGCACTCGTATCACATTGGTCCTCATTTAAAAACCTGTTTGCCGTAAAAGCTGAATAGACGCGGAAAACTGAAAGGATTCGTACGCTTCTCCATAGGTACATAATCGTTTTTATCTATGGGCTGAATAAGTCTGAGTAGGCCGTAAATCAAAACAGTGGAAGATAAGTGCCAAATTATCACCATTATCACGATTTTCACTTCGGCCACTAGGATTACATACATTCTGCAGCTAGCACTATTTCGCTCGCAACATAGCTCCGGTTCTTATCTCTGTCCTTATATATCATATCTACAGGTAGTGTAGAAGTCCCAGTTTTCTGATTGCGATGTTAGCGCGTAACGTATCTTCCCTTGTAAAGTATCAATGAGATTAAATATATATATTTTATATCTTATTATAAAATTAGTCACTTATTTGTTCCGTTTAGGTTTTGTTATATCTATTAATATCACTATATTAATACCCAATCTATAAAAAACTAAGTAAACACGCGTTTGGAATATGTGTTTTACGTAGAAACATACATCTAAAGTTGCTCGCAATATTAATTTCGTGCCTATATCTACAGACACTGTAAACGAACGCACTGTGTATTTTGGCTTCAGTCGCTTTCATTTAGGCAATTTCACCTCACAAATTATCTTTCCTGTACGGTTATAGGATATTAGAAATTATCATTACATAGTATAAAACAAAGTTGCTTACCGCTATGTATGCTTAGATCTTTAAAAGTACGCAACGGATTTTGATGCGGCCTTTTTTATTAGACAGAGTGATTCAAGAGGAGGTTTATGTATATAATACATGCATAATATATTCGATATCAGTACCCGTGCGAAGCTGGGGCGGGTCGCTAGTATCCTATAAACGAAAGCTTCGAATGAACCTAATAATACATAGTGCGTTTGTATAGGTAGTTGTAGCCACGTCATTGATATTACATACCTTTTGAAACGTATTATTTCCACGTTGGAAATATTTTTTATAAATATTACAGAAAAAACAAAACCCATATAAGCAAAGGGGTGAAACCTACTAGGGCTAAGGGTTCGCGTCTGAAAAGGAGGCTTGGCAATGGTATGAAAGGCAAAGTAAGAAGAGGGTTTTTGGTCAGAAAGAGTCTGAAACTATCTCCTGCTCCACCCAAAGACGGGAGTTGTCATAGGATGATGAGCAGTGGTGGCCGAGTGGTAAAGGCCCCGACTTACGAGTCGTAGGTCGCGGGTTCAAACCTAGCCAGGCACATTACTTTGTGTAATTTATTTCATCACCACTGCTTACAAAACGGTGAAGGAAAACATCGTGAGGAAACCGGCATGTCCTAGAACCAAAAATTCGAAGACATGTGACAACCACCAACCTGCACTGGGCCCGCGTGTTGGATTATGGCCCATTCCCTCTCCTAGAAAGAGGAGGCCTGTGTCCCTGCAGTGGGAACATTAAAAGGCTGATGATGATGATGATGATTATACCCACCGAAAAAAAACCCATAGAAATAAATGCCTAGTGATTAACATGTGTTTGTCGGAATAACATGTCTAAAATATGAAATTTATTTAAAGCTTTAATAAGCCCATCTGAGGATAATTAGTTACAGAATGTGATATTTCATATCATCATCAGCCTAGCGTAAGTCCCGGTTGCTACCTTGGCTTTCACCTCGGTGCCCGGGGTCCGCTTTCCTGACTAGTCGTCTCCACTTCGCTCGGTCTTTTGCGTCCTCTGCCTTAAGCCCATTAGCACGCATATCGTCCCTTACGACGTCGATCCAACGCCTCTTAGGCCTACCTCGTTTTCCGGGTCCCGGCGGAGGCGGCATGGCGAGGCATCTGTTACCCACGTAGTCTGCCGGTTTTCGTAAAACGTGGCCATACCAGCGTAAGCGACCCTCCTGCAGTTTATCTGCTATGTCACGGACCTGAAGGCTGCCCCGGATGCGGGAGTTCTTAATGCGGTCTTTCCGCGAAACTCCAGACATCCAGCGCAGCATATTCATTTCCGTGACACGCAGGCTTTGCTTATGTCGCTCAAGTACAGGCCACGCTTCACTGCCATACAAAAGGACAGGCCTAATGATGGTCTTATAGACCTGTCCTTTGTCTTATAGACCGGCATTTTGGGGTCACAGATAACCCCCGCCACCTCACGCCATTTCGCCCAGGCCGCCGAGATACGTGACTCGACGTCGCAATCGACGTCCCCGGACTCGTGGAGCACCGATCCCAAGTACCTGACCTGTTCCGTGCGCTCAACTGTGTCTTCGCCAATGCGAACAGGAGCAGCGTTAATTGTGTTACAGGCCAAGTACTCGGTCTTCGCTGCATTAATTTTCAGACCGCCGTTTTCCAGCGATTCCTTCCACGCTGCCACACGTCGAACCAAGCGCCCACTGTCCGAGTCCGCCAGCGCGATGTCGTCTGCATACATGAGCAGCCATGGCGGCTGCTCATGTAAGTCCCTGATGGTGGAGGACAGCACGTCCAGCACCACGCTGAACAGAAACGGACTAAGGACAGAGCCCTGGTGAACTCCGACGGTGATGGGGAAGGGTTTCGTATCGCCAACAGCGGTCCGAACCACAGAACCGGAGTCTCGGTACATATCTCGGATGATGTCAACATAGGTCTCGGGCACTCGTTTGGATCTCAGCGCCCACCAGATCACATCACGGGGGACACAGTCGAAGGCCTTCTGCATGTCTAGGAACAAGAGGTGCAGAGGCGTATTCTTCGATCTGTATCCCTCCATGGTAACCCTTAGGGCAAAGATGGGATCCATGGCGCCATGGCCTGGTCGAAACCCATATTGACATCCCGAGACGGTGCACTCCTGTCGGATCCGAGAGTCAATCACCCGCTCGAAGAGCTTCATGGTGTGGGACATAACCTTAATCCCCCGGTAGTCGCCACACTCCTGCACCGATCCCTTGCCTTTGAAGACTGGAGTGATAATACTCAGTCTCCATTCACTAGGGATCTTTCCGGTGAGGAGCATGCGGTTAAATAGGTGGGTTAAGATGCCCACACCATGAGGACCCATCGCCTTCCAGGCTTCAATGGGGACTCCATCGGCACCGACAGCTTTCCGGTTCTTCATGCGGCGAAGAGCCACATGCACTTCTTCAGGCGTAACCGGGGGCACAAGTCCCTGATTTGTGATATTAATAATATATATATATTAATAATAAGAATGTGATATTTCATAAAACAACAATATTATAGGTACGACGGAACCCCGCGGGGCTTCTATTCTCGTGAAATCTATTTCTACAACCCCATCTCAGAATTCAACTTCTTCTTTTATTTGTATTATTCGTTTTCTGGTCAAAATATGTATGGATTGTATGAAGACTGATATGAAAGAAAAGGGAGTGAGTGATATCATGAAGGGTGAACATGGGGGAGAACAGAATGCAAGAAAAAGTCTTTTTCTTGCATTCTGTGAATTTGCATTCTGAATTGTATTATGGGACAAGGCCAAGACGGTATTCCGGTCAAAGTTATCGTGTTCCATAGCTCTTTTGGGTAATCGAATTTAGTGATATTGACGTTTTGTACCGTGTCAAGTGGAGACGCATCCCGGGAGCCTCACTAACCAAAAAAATGCAACATTGTCAACAACGACCACTTTGTCAAGAGTGAACGATTAAGGAGGGGAGAACGTTTTATAAGTCTTTTGACCGCTGTTTCATATTTTATCGTGTATATGCTATTGAGATTAAAAAAAGTTAATGTTTCAGTTTTTTACATGCTTTCTGAGCTGAGATTTTTAAATATGCCATTTAAAATTTTCTTCTAAACAGGACTCAAACTTCTCAACATACCAACGCATGTGGTCTTTCATGGAGTCTGCCCGACCATCAGTTTTCGCGACAAGCAACAAGGAGGGTGAAGAGAGGGTGGTCAGAGGGAAGGGCGCATATGCCTATCTGATGGAGTCCACCACCATCGAATATGTGGTGGAGAGGAACTGCGATCTTACTCAAGTAGGTGGGATGTTGGATTCAAAAGGATACGGGATCGCAATGCCACCCAGTAAGTAAAAGCCAAATTATGTTTCTTGACTCTTTTGTTTTTTTTAATATTTGTGTATAAGGCGTTTCAACCACTGAAGATGCGTCCGGCCGCGGTGCGTGGAGACGCAGATCTGCCTTACTTAGCGGTGTAATTTGTACGAAATCAAACAAATTTGTATGGCACGCCCCGCGCTTCCGCGCAGATTGGCAGAAACTGCGCGCGGGACGCCTTCCTATGCATTTCCTCGTCGGCAGTGTGTTGTGCTAGGCGTGATTTCTATATAAAATGAGATACTTGCATACAATGGTAAAATCTGCCATCCCGCGCTACGCGACGTAGCGCGGTGCAGTGGCTGGAGCGCCTAAAAGTAGATACTATAAAAATTGGAGGCAAAAGCATAATCGTTAAAAAAACTACTAAAAGAAATGGAAAAATCGGATAAGTAAAGAAACAACAAAAAGCCATGGAACAAGTGAATGAATTCGACAAAAGATATACGGGAGAGGTTTCCCGCATGACAAATATAAACGGGTTTGTACCTCCAATATAAGTACCGATTAAAATTTATTGGAACCGTAGAAATCAATCCCAAGTTCGGAATTGAAATCGAACTTTCGTAATAATTGCAAAAAACGTAATGAATTCCACAAAATATAAATTGAAAACGTTATAATGTCATTAATTTCCGTTAAACTAATATTAAACATTCAAAACTACAATTCAAACAATTCATACTTATGCACGGAATAATGAGAAAACTTGTGTTACGTAACAGTATCGGCGGCATAGTTTTGTTTCAATATCAACTTTCGTTGAACGAGGTTCGTCGACGTGAGCAGAAATATTCTATATAGGTTTGAAAATATGCTGGCGGGACATAAAAACTATGCTAATTGGTTACAGCTAGCTAACAGTGCGAAAACATGTTGTAACATGCTTTAGAGAGACGAATTTACAAACAAGATTATATTTACGTTTGTCTGGCAATTTTTGTACCTATTTTCTGCGGCCTACCCAAATGTCCTTTCTTTGGTTTTGTTCGTCAAGTCCATAACAGTCTTGAGACCGACATGCTATGCAAATAAAAGTTTTAATTTGATTTTGAGCTGAGCTCATCGACAAATGCTTCCACTAACTGGACAGGTCCACTCAAATCTGTGTGGCTGTTTCCTCAAAATACCATCTTAGACATTAATTTGCATGATCCGCATATCATTGGCCCATCACATGTCAGCTATATATGAACTTTAAAAGCGACTATGAGCCCTGAATTCGTTTCGATTCCTTGGGGTAATTAGCTAGGGAACATCGTCCTCATCTAGTTTTAATTAATGAAAAAATTGACGTGCAGAAATGTTTTTAAAACCTTATATAATACTATACTTTACTTATTTATCTATCAGTAACAGCGTGTTAACAATGATTGGTAAACGATGAATAAAATGAAATGTAAGATATTTTTCTTATCAAAACAATGGGTTTCCTATCCCTAAATGTTGTAACAAACCACTTTTTTAAAAAGAGTAACCATGGAGTTTCTTGTCGGTTTTTGTCCTTAGGAAAGGACCGTGCACTAGCATCTAACGTTTTACAAGTGCCCTTGAAGACCTATGTGAAATAAAATATTTTGAGTTTGACCTTAAAGTATTTGGGTCCAATTATTAGTTGACCATGTTTATAGCACCCACAAACAATTGCCGTTTTAAAGTCCTTCAAAGCCCGCTTTGCACAAAGATCTATTTATATTAATAAGAACACATTGGGCTCTCTCATCTTCTGATCAGATTGGATGTCGGAGGGATCTATAATCCTACATCGTGCCAGGTTGTTTTTGCAACAGCCTCCTTGGATGTGCAGTCCCTCACTCCCTCGAATCGCTTTCCTTATGGGCTACTGCAGATCACGTCCGAATGGCAATGAATGTTCCCCCACAACTTACATCTCACCGTGGATGGTCGGTCTTAAGTGGCCTGTGTTCAGTAAAGAATGCTTTTCTGACTTTTAATTCTCTCCGGAGCTGTCGTATAATGGTGAAAGGGATATCCGAAATCGGATTCTTTCAGTGCTTTAAATTGCCACGTTAATTCTTTTTTCTTTTGAGGTTTGGCGTCAAATAATTACAACATCAAAGAGTATCAGACTCTAAGTAACTGACTCCTATAGTTGCTGAGAATACAAAAGGCATTCTAGTGAACGTTCTCGCAAGCCACGTAATCTATCCCTTACATTTCATCGCCTTCACAATCGCTATTACAGATATAACGACAGTTTGCCCAAGAACTTAAGATTTCAATGTCAGAGACGTCGTTCTACAAAGCTGAACTGCTTATAAAACTCGACGGACCATTGATAGTTACACCCAGTTACATACCTCCACGTCTTTATCACCTAATTGTTTTTAGACTCGCCGTACCGTACGGCCATAAGCGGGGCCGTTCTCAAACTGCAAGAGGAAGGAAAATTGCACATTCTGAAAACGAAATGGTGGAAAGAGAAACGTGGCGGAGGGTCTTGTAGGGTAAGTACGGGGAAAACGGCGTAGTTGCTACTCGTAGTGGTCGTATTTCCTCTGTGTTGTTTAATGGTTAGACGACGATCCCTAATTCTTGGTTTTTGAGTACCTACTTAATACATATATATATATTGTTTGTCTTATATGTACTTTATGAGTTATGTATTGTATATATGTAAATAGTACACCATGAACTACCTATGTATCTTTTTTTCTTCTTTATTAAATCCATCCAAAGGTTGTCTTTAAAAAATCGCTTTTAGCGACAAGACCGCCCTTTGTGACACCCTATTAATTTTAAGTTCCTGTTGTTATTTTATTTTTGGTATACAATAAAGAATATATCTATATAAATATATAATAATATTATAATATGTATTTAGAAATATACAAGTATGTTTATCAGTTGCAGTACCCATAACACAAGCTCTGCTTAACTAAGGGACTTGACAACGTCGTGTGATAGTTGTGGAATATTATATAGGGTAACTGGTAATTAGTTGCTGATACTTAAACGTGTGATTGTGTTCATGATAACAAACAACTTTTACTATGGGACCAAACTGGAAATTGTAAAAAAAATGTGCTGGTCAGTACATTTATGATCGCCTAAGGTCAAATGTACTTGCTAATTGCAAGCAAAAATAAAACACGAGGACGACGACGAACGACGACGACGATTTCAGGTTTGGTCCTGCAGTAAAAGTAGTTTGTTATCAAGACTATAATCAAGTGTTTAAGTATTCGTCACTAATTAACAGTAACTCTATATACACTCAGGTAACCGCAAAATATCGAACGATTTTTCCATTTTACACCATTAAAAAGAAAAAAAACCAAGCAATGGTGGCCACAAGTAATTTACTAAAAGCTTCTATTAATTACAGGCTTCTTTATTTGAGGTCCATTCTCCACTAAGCATATTGTAAATACTGAAAGCAGCCTCAAAGGAGGAATTTTCATTAAAAACCCATCGTTTTTCCTTCACAGCATCTAAAGAACTCGAATAATTTTCCTTGTAACCCGCATTTTTGTTCGGGAAACGTCAGGAGCTATCACTAAACGTTTATGGGGCATTATAGGGATATAAAAGGGCAAGAATGTGTCACGTATATTCAACAATGTTTCAATAATGACGAAATAAAATAAAATAGAGACCTCTATTGGCTATAGATCAAAGCTACCTCACGAATTGCTGATAATAAAACTGAAATAAAGGCAGAACTCAAGTAGGGTGTTAAATGTAATTCGTGAATATTGCTCTTACATGGGATTCGAAATAAAGACGTAACTTGAAGGGTACCAAAGTCGACAGTAAAGTTGTACTAATGTTCTTCAATAATTTGACTTTACGAGAACAATATCAGACGATCCTCGGTAATATACAAGGTGTCTTCGAAATCGACGCACAAACGAATACCACTGAAAATTTCATCACTAGGAGGTCCAGTATCATGTAGGTACTGGGGTAAATTTTTCGTTACATTTTTTCAAATTATTGAAAAAAAAGTTGGGATTTTTTTTAAATTTTATTATAAAGTCGTTATTCTCTAACCAACCTCAATAATATTTTCAGAAAAAAAAAATCGCTTTCGATATGAGTATGCAACACCTTTTTCAGTAAAAATATTGAACGAGCCCCTAGAACAATAAGCTAGACGCACTGCGCTTTTTATTAAATATCTGAAATGCTTCAGATATTTCATCTCAAACTTTTTGCGACCGGAAAATTAAGCCTTGACAAAATTGTAGATTTATATTCCTTTTACGATGATTTTTGGTATACACACACAGGACGAGACATCGAAGTCATCATCGACAGCGAACGAATTAGGACTGGCAAATGTTGGCGGTGTGTTCGTTGTTCTAATGGGTGGTATGGGCGTTGCCTGCGTCATCGCCGTCTGCGAGTTCGTCTGGAAGTCACGCAAAGTCGCCGTAGATGAACGGGTGAGTAATAATTCCCATTTATATGATACAGAACGCCTTTTTGAATAGTCGGTGCGGTAGGAATACGGACCGAAAACCGACGAACCGTACATACGTACACGAAACAATCAGGTTGACTATACAGCTGTAGTTACGACTACCAACCTTTACAAATATTTGTCGCCAACCGACCCTTTTGTTGGTGATGTAGCCCTTTGTTGAAACGATGTTCGACGCTTCCATGCAAATAATATTCATCTCTGGGAAATTGCCAGAAGCTCATATTTTTCCGTTCAGTGAGGATATTCGACGGGTGACATTAATTAACATTATGTTCAGCATTAATTCACTTACTCGTACAATTTCTGATTAATGCGTTTTCGTGTGCATGTTTATTATTTTCTTTTTCTTTTTTTTTACAATAATTAATTATGTTTTTGTTTTGTTCTAGGTTTATTTTTAAAATAAAGTAGGTATCATTGTTTACAGTGAGTCCTATTTATTTAATGCCTTGTTTATACGTGCCGAGCAAACAGGAAAGACAATGCTCTCGCCCGAATACTCGGTGCGTATGAAGTATTCGGCCGAGCGCTTATCTTTACAACAAACTTAAATCACTGACTCGGCCGAGCAACATTTTACTGTCTCGCCCTTTTACTCGGTACGTGTAAACATGGCATCAGTTTCGTAGACGCTAGTGAGACAGTAATTAGTGAACAAATGTGTTGATTTCTTCGTGTTTGTTTTGTAGCCCAGGCACTTTTAGTTAGGTATTTGAATTAATGAAGTACTTGGAGAGTTATTTTCATTGAGTTTCAAAGTTATATATTAACTCTCGGAATGTGTTATGCTATGCCTTCTTTTAGACTACTACAGTAACTCACTCGATCTTAACTCACAAATTTCTTTATTTTCATTGCTTCTTGGATAACAGAAGGAGGAGGTATGTTTGTTCTTAATCAATTTTAACTATTTTTTAGTGATGTTAAAAGTAGAACCTATGACCGTTTCGTGGGTACAGTGGAACTCTCTAAGGCTATGTGAAGCAACGTGCAGGAGATGACCGAGGATCGCATCTTCGGAATCTTATGTTAGGACGATCTTGAGATATCTTTGTCCAGCAGTAACCTGCTGTATACTGAATATGATGATTGTAATTTACGGTATTTCTTGCACAGGCGTCGTTGTGTTCAGAGATGGCTTCAGAACTGCGTTCAGCGCTAAAATGTCCGGGCGGGGGCGCGGGCGGCGGAGGGGGAGGGCCTGGTGGCGCTCGCGACGGCGCCGGCTCACCCTACCTGCACTACGGGTTCAGCACCAAGAGCCAGCTGCACTAGCGGCCGGAGCCCGCCGCCTCGCCGCCCAGCGACGTGTAGGCGAGTGCGGCGGACGCTCCCATAACCCCTCGCTGCTGGCGCCAGCCGCTGGCGCAAGTCGCGACATCAATTGCAACGGTCCCGCAACCTGCTGTGAATGTTCAAACTAGCTGAAGGTTCGTTTGTTCGACTCGAGTAGCGTAGTTGTTTACGATATATTATTGTAAATAAATTCATATCTAATTTGTATAGGCTAAGTGCTGTTGTAATTTAAGCAAACCGATGTTACGAAATTTTGATATCGTTTTCAACGAATTCTTTTGATAATAATTCTTGATTTGTAGCGTCCCCTTTGCCAAAGACGATGTGCCAAATTTTACAATTTAATATAAGATGTAAGAACGTGTAATCTACACTTGGCGCGTCTGAAATAATTTTCTAATCCACGATTTTAAATTCTTGTATACCTTTATATCGAATCGATTTGAGAATGCGTTACAAAATCAGTAGATATATCGATGTTTTATAAATCGATTAGAATAAATTGACATTTCATTAAAAAAATAGAATAAGAGAATGTTAATAATTCCAGTTAAATAAATCTGTAAATAAATCGATACAGTGGTACTGCCAAAGTAGATTTAATAATTAGGAAAATTTACAACGGATTAATAAGTTTCATAATTTGATTTTCGCTATAAGTAATGATGGATCAAAGTAAATTGAATTGTGGAAAATTTTAAAGATAATTAAATAATATATTTACGTTATAGTTTGGATGTAAACTTAGTGTAAATTGGAATAACGAGAATTAACGAACCGAGAGCATCACCGTTCTACCGCATGATACTCATGTAATACGTGTGACATGATACACGTGTAATATACTTTTAATTGGTACCTATTGGAAACATTCCGAGGGCTCAACTTGTGCCAAAATATCCTGTTCACTGTCTGTACTATATTTTGTAAGTTTACATTGCCGAGTTTAAATAAATAAATTGTTTTATTAACATCCATGAATTTTCATTTTAATTTACGTGTTATTAAGCCTCGTGTTATTACAGTTGTGCTAATGAAACTCCAGGCAACCGTGAACCCAATATGGATGAACTGTAATTATGAGTAGGTACATTTATGAGCAATTGATATACAAAGTTGTACCCAGTTGTACCACCAATATGAACTACTTTTACTATAAGACAAATCCAAAAATCACGAAAAAAAAACCCGCTGCTCCATACACTTTGTCGAGTTATGTAAATAGAAACATCCTTTTTAAAGAAAGCCACGACAGATAGGCTTTTTTTAAAAAGGATCAACTTTGTATAAGGTTATACTAATTTGGTGAATAGAATTGTTTGAAAGAATGTCCAAAGCTAAAAAAGCATCTGAAGGAATAGCAAAGCATACCATCAGACGGGTAATGTTCCCACTGTTGGGTCTCAGACCTCTTCTTCTCACGCAGGCCCAGTGCGGGGCTGTTACTACTGCGGACACCATTGCTCTAAACAAAGGAATACGGGTGGTTTGTTTTTTTTTTTGTTTTAATGATATAAATTAATGCTTGGCAGTAATCCCGTTTGATGGCAAGCAGTGAAGAAAAAGATGAACTTATTCACTCTAGCCTTGAAGAAATACATGCTGTAATTAGAAACACAATTAAAAAGCGTGTGTGTCTCGCGTAGATCTGCACATACGAAACGTTAAACTGCAGAAGTTACCTATCTATTTATACTGTACTAGCAGTGTCGTAGCCAAGGGTTGATGCGAAAGCGGAACACCAGGGCCTTGGAACTAAGGCAGAAAAAACGATGGGTATTTTAGTCAGTAAAAGTCTGAAACTGTCCCCCGCTCCGCCCAAGGGCGGGATTCGTCATTCGGTGATTTTTCACACCATAAAAAAACCTTTCTATTTATTAAACTTGGCAAAATGGGGGATTATAGACCCCGGTGACACACAGTGCGAGTGCGGTGTCTCTGACCAAACAATGACCCACCTATTGGAGTGCTCAAAATGTCCCTACAAGTGCACGCTGGAAGACCTTAAGAATGCCAATGAAGCTGCTATAAATGTGGCAAGCTACTGGGCCCAAAAACTTTGAGGGAAGCGGAATCCATCGATTCGAGAAGAAGAAGAAGAATTTATTAAACTTCATGTACAGTAGCGGTATATGGGCGGACTTAATGCAACAAGGCGTTCTCTACCAGTCAAACGTATTTTATTCGATAATTTCCCTTACACAAAAGGAATCACGTTTCCACGATTTCCACGAAATTATTAAAATAAAAAATGTCCTTTTCGATAAACAAGCTCAGATTAAACAACCAGAAATGACTATTTTCTTCACATTTTTGTTATCAAAACAGGATAATGACTGCCTCAGGTGATGAACGTAAAGCTTGAAATAAAATAAATAGATAGCAGGCAGGTAAATGAGTTACAGTTAGTTCACGACTGTTTTACATCCTTTATACGACTTATGAGCTAGCTAGCTCCGCTCTGCAACGCCCGTCGGTTATACGAGCCGCCGGCAGTAAACCAGTACACCTATCAAAATATTGTTTTGTCACCGGCGTAAAGTGTTTTTTTTTTATATTTTATTACACACAAAATATACTATTGTATTTGTTATTCCAGTATTCTATTAGTATAGGTATTTGTAATGGCGGATGGTTTTATTGACATTTGAGCTGTCTCTTTATTTGAATTATTCGGTTTCTTGAAACTTTATTCTACCTACTCAAAAAATAAGTCTATTACAACAAGGCAGCACGCACCGCCGCGGTAGGCGATAAAGCTGATCCCATGTCACATTGGCCTCTAATAAATCCGTTGATGGCTACCACATGTATGCCGCCCGACCCCGAGGTGTAACCGACGAAATCTGCTTTCCAGCCACCACTCTCTGCGGCGAACCGCGGTGCCGTGTGATAATCGCTAGAAGAAAAGATATAAGCAAAATAGGTGAGTAAGTATACCTAGGTGATGTGAGTCGCAGGATGATTTCTGATCACTGTAGACGCGAGGTAACGGACGGCGAGCAATGGGTAGCTCGTCGTAATGATCATTCCCGAGTCGATAGCGCATTACCGCCTCAAACGGATGGTAGCAAGATTGACGAAGGCATATAGGGTCGATATACCTACCTGGCCTGTGTAGGCCAAAAGGGGAAAAACTAAAATTAAAAAAATAAATAAAAACATGGCAGAAAATAAAAAAGAAGTTTCCGTAGTATGATAAAACTCAGAACTTTGTTCGAAATCCAATATCAGTGAGACCAATTTGCAAACTAATTAGGAATTGCAACTTTTGCTGAAGGAGTCCTAGTTTCCATTACAAAAAAGCCAGATTCGTTCGATACTTTCGAATAAAAGCAAAGCTGGAAAAGTCCGTCAGTAGAAAAAAATGTAAGTAAAGCAAAAAACTAACATTGAAAATAGATTATTATAATTTACTCCTCCTCCGATTTGATGCTGAAGCAATTGTAGATTAACTTTTGCTACCTACACGCAATTTCTTATAATGCCTGGATTTAACACGAAGCCATAACTTCTTCTTGCTTTGCCATTTCATCTCTTAAATAAAAAGGACATGTCAAATCTATTCGGTTTTAAGAAAAACTGTGTAACAGATATTTCGAAGTCATATTTAGAAGATTTTTGTTTTATTTCATTTCTAATGAAATGCTACTAAAAATTTCTAAGCGAACCGTATCTGTCCTCCTAGCCAAGTTATAATCGTATCGTTAAGAGTTAGCGCTTGTAGATAGGCACGACCCCAATTTTCTAGTTTGGACGTCATCTGAACAAAAGAATCGGAGGCCTCACGTGGCTATCTATAACCGCTAACACTAAACGAAATTATTGTAACTTGGCTGGGAGGGCTGAAATGTAACTGCAGGACCCTGCAATTCCCTGTCACGCGCTTTAACACTACACCAGAGAATGTAGCTGTCATGAAAGACTTATTAGTGTAAAAGCAATGATTTACAGCGCCATATATCAAGCTAAAAAATTTTATATCAAGAATAAAAGTTATATTACTGTGATCACGTTTTGTGGTAAAAGGGAAAAAATGTTTTACACTCCCACTTAAATGTGTTATAGAGCAAATCTTGCAGAGCTTTGCAAAAAGCATGTACTTCTAAATAACATATTTCAGTGCTTACTGATGTCATATTGTTGACTTAATATATATAAAAATTAATGAAACTTTTCGTTGTAATTTTATAACTCAAGAACTGCAGATAGGTGTGCACCTATCCAAATCAAATGTTTAGGCTTGGTTAGGACTATTTAGTAGATGATTTATGTGAAGTTTGTACAAAATCTGTCATTTTTTGTTGCCGGAAGCGAAGCCGCAGGCAAAACTGGTACTATGCTATAAATTATTAGAGCAAAACTGAGTGTGTAGTCATATTATTTTAAATTCGTGACAGCGTGGAAGGAATCGCTGGAAAACGGCGGTCTGAAGATTAATGCGGCGAAGACCGAGTACTTGGCCTGTAACACAACAAACGCTGCTCCTGTTCGCATTGGCGAAGACACAGTCGAGCGCACGGAACAGGTCAGGTACTTGGGATCGGTGCTCCACGAGTCCGGGGACGTCGATTGCGACGTCGAGTCTCGTATCTCGGCGGCCTGGGCGAAGTGGCGTGAGGTGGCGGGGGTTATCTGTGACCCCAAAATGCCTGTTAGGCTCAAAGGTCAGGTCTATAAGACCATCATTAGGCCTGTCCTTTTGTATGGCAGTGAAGCGTGGCCTGTACTTGAGCGGCATAAGCAAAGCCTGCGTGTCACGGAAATGAATATGCTGCGCTGGATGTCTGGAGTCTCGCGGAAAGACCGCATTAAAAACTCACGCATCCGGGGCAGCCTTCAGGTCCGTGACATAGCAGATAAACTGCAGGAGGGTCGCTTACGTTGGTATGGCCACGTTTTACGAAAACCGGCAGACTACGTGGGTAACAGATGCCTCACCATGCCGCCTCCGCCGGGACCCGGAAAACGAGGAAGGCCTAAGAGGCGTTGGATCGACGTCGTAAGGGACGATATGCGTGCCAATGGGCTTACGGCAAAGGACGCGAAAGACCGAACGAAGTGGAGGCGTCTTATGACCCCGGGCACCGAGGTGAAAGCCAAGGTTGGCAACCGGGACTACCGCTAGGATGATGATGAGTCATATTATTTTAAATGTTCTAATTTAGTAAAGGTCTTGTTTGCATTGTGGGTTAGGCAAATTTACCAAAGTAGAAATTACTATATGCCAAACATGATATTTAATCTCGTTTGTTTACAAAACTTTTTGCAAGTCTAAATCGGGTTGATTTCGATGAAAAAAGTATAACTAATTATATGTGTATTATATGAAATCTCATTATTTGGTTATTGCTAATTTAACAGCTAGTCAACTGCCATAATATCACACTATCGGCCTACCTCAAACTCCTAACAAAAATAACCTACCCCAAAAATTCTGCCAACAATATTAATTTAACCCCTAGCTAGACATTTTGTACAGCACATAGTACATTAACAAGGTCCCCGGGGGTCTGTGACAATCCTACGTTAATTAGCCGAAACAAAATGGCGTGACGGGCGAGACGGGAGCGAAACGAGCGCGAGATGGGAGCGAAGTGAGCGCGAGACGAGAGCGAAGCGAGCGCGAGACGAGAGCGAGGCGTGCATGCCGCGGATAACTTGTGTGTTTACGTTGTTTACTCTTTGTAACGGGCGGCCAAGCTGCTCCGTGTTAACTGAATGCCAGTTATATTAACATTTTGTATACATGCTCCGGGCTGAATGTGGACATGTTCGCATTTTTTGTACCTAAATATCTAACAAAATGTTTTTAACATATTGCGTCATTTATATGAGCGGCTATTCATAAAAACCAGATGAATAAAAACATATTTATGCTAGTTTGTCTGAAAATTTACGCTCGTGAACTTCTATCGACAATCTCAAAGTAAAACTACTCCAAAAGAAAATCCCGTCACACTGGATAAGCAAAGAAATTTCAAAGCAATTCATCTCGAATCGCCTTTTTATCTCAATAGCACTAGGGCGCTGAAATGTAAAATACGAGGTGTAAAACTCACACGCTTTCCAAATCACAATTTCCAACGATAACCCATTGAATACGGGTTTTCCGGTTTCCGGTTAGACGTCTAAGAGGAAAAGGGTTTTTGGAACGGAACCCGCGCTGATAATAACCCCAGCGTTCACGCTTCGCAGCACCTGCTACGAGTGCTACGCAATTTATATTTTTATACGTTATGTTTTTATTATCTCCAATATTGCTCTCTTACTATGAAAGGCCTCTCTTGAAACGTATTTACAATTTGATTGTGCAATAAAACCTACGAGTTATAATTCTGCGCTCGTAAAAGGAGAACCTTTAACATAACGCCCAAAATTATTATTTATACCTACAGTTATGACTTGATGCATTGATAAAGAACTGCTATAAACAATCAGTACTTTAGAAAACAGTACAGTGTGTCGTTAGCTGAGTAAATTGAATGGAAGTACTGTTCGTGTAATGATCACGCACGGAAGTGCGAAGCTATAGGCCGTCGCCCCAGGGCCCTTGTACCAAGAGAACAAAGCAAACTTATTTGACGATGCAAACGTGCCCCACGCACGGGCTCGGTTTGCTCCGGACATGGCCGAATCTTTCATCTCGTCGAACCATCGTAAATCTAACTTACGTACCCGCGTAATGTAATGTGCTCTACGTAAATTTTCGGGCTTCGGTAATTTAGACGCATCGAAAACCGCACATAGATAATAAAGAGAAATATACAACAAGAGAGAATAAAAATGTAAAATATACATATATAATTATACAAAAGCAATTCTTGGGAAACCACAAGACCGTTTGCGCCACCGGTACATGGTGGAGATCCTATCCATACGTACAAAGCGTTTTGGGAACACATTCATTACACGTACAGCAAAGGAGTGGAATTCCCTTCCGAACTTTGTGTTGCTAATAACCTAGAGGTCTTTCAGACAAGAGTGAATAGGTTACTTCTAGGCAAGCGTGCTCCATAGTCGACCACTTCATCGCTTACCATCAGATGAGACAATAGTCACACACGAACCTACCCATAATAAAAAAAATTGACTAAAGAAACTGACTTAAATATTAAACTAATCTACTCTATCTAACTAACCAGTTGTTAGTAAAAGAGGCGTCTTATCAAACGAGAGAGCAGGGGTGGCCGAGTGGTAACGGCCCCCACGAGGTACGGGACACGGGTCACGGGTTCATACCCAACCAGGCGCATTACCTTGTGTAATTTATTTCATCATCACTGCTCTAAAAACGTTGAAGACCAACATCGCGAGGAAACCGGCATGTCCTAGAACCAAATATTTGAAGGCATTGGCCCGCGTGGTGGATCACGGCCTATACCCTGTCCTAGAGAGGAGGCCTAAGTTCCAGCAGTGAGAACATTACAGGACTAATGCTATGCTATGCTATCAAAAGGCTTGTTATAAGCAACTAGAAAACTTTCCCTTATTAAAAGAGAAAATTGAAAAGATACACACACAAAACAACTCTCAAAATTACATTGTAAATGGTTGACTTATCGGTGGAAATGGAGAGATATATAGAAGATATTGCCACAAATAGTGTCAATACTAGTAGCCTAGATAGGATACACATTGAACCGAATTTATCGATGTTTGCCGAAGAATTGTCGCCATTGATACATTTTATCGCCTCGGGAGAAGTATAAAACTGTGCGCTGTTCTGTTTTGTATTGTAGCAGAAACCTATACTCTATTGAAAATGTTCAAATGTACAAAATAACACATTGTGTTTTTGAGCTGTAAATAAAAAGTAAGTAAATTAGAGAGCAGTGGTGGCCGAGTGGTAACGGTTTCGACTTACGAGTTGTAGACCTTGGGTTCAAACCCAGCCAGGCACATTACTTTGTGTATTCTTCATCATCACTGAAAACGGTAGAGAAAACATCGTGAGGAAATGTGAAGAAACTATATCTTAGATATCTTAGAACCAAAAATTGAAGACATGTGACTTCCACCAAACCGCACTGAGCCCGCGTGGTGGATTACGGCCCATTCCCTCTCCTAGAGAGGATGCCTGTGACCCAACAGTGGGAACATTAAAAAGGCTGATAATGATAATAATTAAGTAAATTGGTAGCTAGATACAACTTGGTAACTCAAATTAAAGATACGCATTCGCAATATAATTTTGGTGAATAAAGGAACTGGATCAGCATACAGCTTGCTCATTCGTACGTATACAAATAATCCGGGGTAACATAAAAAACCCTCTTCACAGTATTCCATACAAATTCAACCTTGAATCACAAAATGTAAATGTTACAAAAAAACTGGCGTGAATGGGCAAAAAAGTACAAATTTACATTTAAATTCTATCCTCAATGCATCGGTCGGCATTATGTTTACACGAGCGCCGGGTAATACCGCCAGCATTTAGCATAAATTAATGGCGACCGGACATAGAATATGAAGAAATGAAGTCCTCATATAAGCTTTGTATGATTATCGTTCACGGGTCATGAATCATCGTTGCACACCGAGAAGGAAACTGGCATAAACCTGTGGCTATCAAATAAAACAGCTATTTCTTCAACTTTCGAGTCCCAGGCGAACGCCGGCATTCGCGCACCTATTGTTCTTTAATGGTATCTTTTCAGACACTATTTATTTTATTTTAATTTAACCTTTCGACTTTGGTAATTACTTTGGTAAGTATATATATTATTTGATATCACCATTGCACCCGTGTGATGCTGGGGCGGGTCGCTAGTACCTACACTACAAATTAGGTTGACATTAAAATTATTGTTATGGTGTGAGATAAAAAATATCACAAAAAAATTAATTACCTGGAGATCTGATTTTTTTTTAAGCCCAATTTTAAGTTAGCACTCCATTCATATTATTCAGTGTCGTCCTGTAATCACATTACCCTGTTGGGTCAGTCAACAGCAAAAAGTGTTGCCACAAGACTTTCGTTTTAATTAAACTACCGCTTGATGAATGTCTACTGAAACAAACCATTTTAATGATGCCACGGAGATTTAAAGAATTTGTATTGCCGCTTCTAATCTACGGGTTATTTCGCTAATGTTGGGTTTTTCATCTTGTTTATTATTATTAGGGTTTTAAACGAGTTAAATATAATGTGTATATAAATAGCATATACACATTATATTTATTAACCTAAGATTTTTTATGGTGGGAAAAATCATCTAATGCGAATCCCACCCTTGGGCGGAGCGGTAAACAGAATAGAATAGAATAGAATAGAATAGAATGCATTTATTTGTCAGAATATTGTACAAAGTTCTTATGTGCTTATATATTGTGATCATAATATTCTGCCGTTTCCGGCGTACAAATATGGTTTGTATAATTATGGGTCAATACATTAAAATTAAATAGTGTTGTGTGTGTCAGACTCTTGTGTGTCAGACTCTTACTGACTAGACTCTTGTGTGTCAGACTCTTACTGACTAAAAGACCCACCCCATCCTTTCTTAGCCCTCATACCAAAAAGTACCCCTATGCGGAGTGCTGTTTTTTTTTTATTTCTTTTCGATTTTTTAAATGGGAAACAAAATAGCATTTTCTAATACATCTAATAAAATAAGTATACTCGTAAAATAAAATTCTGCTGGCGACCGAAAGAGACAAAATAGAGGTACATTTTAGATCTGAATACATTGTATTCTTAAGATTAGTTTACACGTTTGTTTTATTTGATAACTCGATATTTACAATGTTGCTAAACTATTCTCAGATAAATCCACATCACAAGTTTATGAACAAAGGGTCTACAACTATCTTCGCTTAAAACAAACAGTTTAATTATGCAGAAAATGCGGTAATCAAAAATAGTTGTCACTAATTAACTAAAAATAATTTAACACACCTATCACATACATGTGATTGTTCACATGTATGTTAACCAAAACGTTACTTCTGTTTACTGGTGTCATTATTTTTGTAGTGATAAGCAGTTTTTTGTTTACCTCAGCCCCCTAGCCAAATTCTATCCAATATCATATAAAATAAAACCAAATTCCTTTCTTCCGACGTCATCTCAACGCTCATGGAAGTGGTCAGAACAAAGAAATTGAAGCCGTGGCCAATTCCAACCGTTCGACGTTAACAAAACGATCGTGACTTGACAAAGATGACAGTTTATGACTGGTTACTCAGAAACGTTATATCGTATTTTATTTGAATATAAAACTAGTTATACTTATCCGTGGAGCACTATAAATCAATTTAAGACTGTGAAAATCGCCATAATACTCGAAAAGAGTAGTCCCTAGTCAAGTTGATTATCTACAATCGTTAACACTAGTAACAACTAATCAAACGTATGAGAATCACTTCATTTCAACAAAACTAGTAGCCAACTTAACATCATTCAAAACGGCAGAATTAAGTGTAATCGTTTCTACAATGATCATTGCTATATCCTGCAGTTTTATGATCGTTGTAATTAATACTTGCGTTGAGCTGTTTCGATAGTAAAAAGAGACTCGTCACAAAATGATTGTGATTTGGCTAGGGGGCCAGTACAGACATATTTAAACAAGACATCAAAAAAACGTTTTCTCTTCGTAAAATTGGAAAACAAGTTAAAGAGACCCTTTGTTTGCAAACGTGCGATTAGGTTGTACATACCTACATATATCTCAAAATCTCTATGCGATCCCAATCCCTCATATAGTTCTGTAGATACCGGTATGTACTGCCCACAAACGTCTATCCCTGAAAGGTACTTTAAATGCAAATCACTTCGAAGTTCCACCAGGACAACGCTGCAGGCTTATATGTAAACAAATATATCAATTCATGTATTTTGATACAAGTAGATCACATTTGTAATTAAGAACGAAGCAGAATTCACCCGAGCTAAGAGAGGGTGTTATGGAACCGATTGTTACAGTGACAAATTTCCACGTATATCAAACGAATTTTTTTAATAAACTTACTAAGATGTAAATAAACAGGAGTTGAAATAGTAGAAATAAGAGCAGGGGCCCTAGACAAGTGGCAATCGCTCCGTGTCGAATCCATTTCTAAGTTCGATTTCGCCTTAACGATGTCAACCACAAAAAGGTAGACAAAGTGACATCGACTAACATATCGATAAGTCGAAGTGTTGGTTCGATAAAATAACAACTTCTTGGCTATGGTTATCGAATTAAAACGTCCAATTTGACGTATAAACAACTAATAACAATTAGCGAATCGAAAACGTTTGATCACGTGACTTTTCGAAGGCATATGTCAGTTCCATACATTTCGGAGTTTCGAATTTCGTTATCGTTAGTGAGATGTGACTTTGTCTAAGCCCCCAGGTTACATTTTGATACAAGTGGACAACATTTGCAATTAAGAACAAGGCAGAATTAGCCCGAGCTGTAGGCGAGGGTGTTATGGAACCGAGTGCTTTAATGACAAATTTCCACGTGTATCATACGATTTTTTTCAATATACTTACCAAGATATAAATAAATAGGAGTTGAAATAGTGACAAATTTTCACGTGTAAATTTGTCACTATCAACGAATCTTTTCAATTTACTTACTAAGATATAAATCAACAGGAGTTGACGTGCGAATCGTGGAAGTCGATAAGCGCCGTCGAGGGCAAGCTTCAATTTCTGCACTAGTGCGAAAAACAGTCAATTATGTGTCTAAAGGCGGCAGAGATAAGAGTAGGTTTTCGAGCGTGTCGAAAAAACATTTTTGACTTCAATAGAAAAACGCTTAGAAGTTACGTTACATTGTATTATCTACTTGCTGAGGAATTTTCTCAAACAGAAAATTCCAATAACTTCAAGGTCTCCTAAGAGATCCTTCGCATTTTAGCTTCTTAACAATCGAACACTGTTACAGAAGTTGCAGAGTCAGCTTTACGGCAAATAACACACTCATATTAAAAAAAGCAATATATATATGTGAATGTATTATTTATTACGTTTTCACGCCCAAACATGTAACTCGGCATACGGATAGAACTTGCCCTGGAATATGTGGCCAGTGTCCTGGAATATGTGCCCAGCATACATTTTGTTCTAGTAGTATGTTCTCTAAGGATAATTTTGGACTATAACGCGCATAAACGCGCTTGTAAAAATTTGTTAATAACGTCCAATAGGACAGAATGTCATCAATATACACAACGCGTTTAAGGGATGAAGTAAATGACACTAAAGCTAGACTACATTAGACTGATGTACGTAGACTGTAATATAATCGCCGGGACCAAGAAAACGAGGTAGGCCTAAGAGGCGTTGGATCGACGTCGTAAGGGACGACATGCGGGCTTGAGGCAAGGGACGCAAAAGACCGAGCGAAGTGGAGGCGTCTAGGAAGGAAAGCGGACCCCGGGCACCGACGTGAAAGCCAAGGTAGCAACCGGGACGGGCGCTAGGTTGATGATGATGACGTAGACCAGGGTAGGCGAACCTTTTTGCATCAACGTGCCATTTTTTCCAAAAAAACGTTTAATGGGGTCATTGAGGTGCCATCAAATAATTTTGACTTACTGATTATTTGGAAAATAATAATAATGAATACTATCAAAACTCTCTATGAAAGAAAATAAACAAGAGATACATTTTATATTGTTTTCGATTTTGTTTTTTTTTTGCTGCAAATGTTTTATGATCGACGACGTGCCCAAAATATTATGTCGCGTGCCGTCAATGGCACGCGTGCCATTGGTTCGCCAACCCTGACGTAGACTGTAATACACGAGATTTGTACGTAGAATGGCGTCGCGTGGCGTGTATCAAGTGTAGCTCTACAAGTCCAGTTTCCACATAAAATGTACGGAGACCGAGTAGCCTTTATCGGCATATAGGGTACCCGTGTGCGCAGTGTAGCTTTAATATCATACTATCACTACATCGGTTAAAGTTTGAGTGTGTGTATCTATATTACATTTTTACACACAAACAGTTGCAGGGATTTGCATATAATTTAGTTCTACATTTATATTATAAAGACGAAAGTTTGAGTGTGTGTCTCTATGTTACAATTTTACACACAAACGGTTGCTGGGATTTGCATATAATTTCACATTCCTACAGGTAGACCATGTCCTGCTATAGACATACAGGATACTTTTAATCCCTAGGGATTGTTTCTTTAGGATAATTTTCACGCGGGTGAAAGTACTTTCAGGAGCTAGAAAAACATTCTACTATCATACGGTAACGTGAATATATTCAAAAGATTATAAATAGTTGAATACATATTTCAGGACGCTATCAAAGGGATTTCCTGTCACACGCCACAAAGTACGGCCACACGATACGTATTCCATGAATTACAATATTTTCGTTCGACTTTGTATCCTGAACAAAGTTGTCGCTCGCAGTCAACATTCACACAGGATCTAAAAGTTTTTATAACACAAATTATTCGGAATATCAATGTGAATTCACGATGAATTATTATTTTTAGAAGTAATTTCTTTTGATATGATTCTTTCGCTCTTCTGTTCTAACTAATACCCAAAAAGTTAGATGTAATTGGGGTTTCGTACAGGAAAATAAAAATGCTTATTTGAAAGGTTTTCAAACTCCCTAAAGATAAAAACTGATAAAACTTTTAATTCGAGAACTAAAATTGAAACAATCACTGGTTAATCTTCTAGGTGAGCGCATTCCATCGGCGTTACTTTCCCCCAGGCGTGTAGCGGTCAAGCACAAACCTATCAACGTTAAAAAAATTCAACAATCACAACTACCGTCAAGGCAGGTTTGGTCTAGTCGTCGCTGGCTATTGGAACCAATATTTACATGACCTGATAATTGTATTGGGTCTGAATGTGTTGTGTATGTGAATTTAAATATTTGATGTTTGTAAACAGTTCCATGATACAAGAAAACTGCAAAAGCAATGAATCAAAAACAACTAAATAATACAGTTATAAACTAGTGCTTGACTGCGATCTCACCTGAAGGTAAGCAGAAGGTAACGCAATAGTTGACGGTGAATCGCATTAGTTTACACTCTATTTAATTCCTAAAGACACCTAAATTATAATAGGATGGGAAGACTGCTGCATATATTCACAAATTCCTATTCAAAGTTTCAGATTCAATATACCTAACTATTTATAGCATGGCTAATGTAAGTGCAGAAAAGAACATAATAATAGTGTATTTCTCCTTGAATTACAAAACATGTTAGTTATGTAAAAGGTATGTATGGAAAAATACATTTAGAATGTTACCGAGATTTCTTCCAGGGCCGTACACATCTCATCATTGAGAACTCATTCATACGAAGACGGAAAATGGATGCCAATGTAACCGCTAGTATTGTCATCTTTATAACACAAACATATTCTTTAGAACCAAGGTACTTTTAAGCGTAAAGATAAAGGCTTTACGTAACTAAGGGTATGATTTCAATTTCAGATTCTTTTATAACGTTTCAAAAGGTCTAGATGTCTAAGAAATTTGTTACACAACAATAAACGATAAATATGACGGGATTACCCGAAATTAACCGTGGGTAGCTACTGAGGGAGCTGCGTGGTAAATTACCACCTATGCCCTTACCTAGAGAGGAGTCTCAGTCCCAGTAGTGGGAACATTATAAGGTTCATTGTATTTATAATGGTATTGTTCCTGCTTTTGGGTTCGCCCGTCTTAAACTCAAATAATAAGGCGCACAAGGTATTCTAAGTTTTTGTTTTTGGTTGTTAACTTATTTTTTTTAAGTAAATATATGTAAGTTATTATTTATTACTTGTAAATAAAAAGTTTTTCTTTCTTCTTTCTTTTCTTTCAAAAGGAACATACTCCCGACTTTATCAACCAGTATTTTAAAAATGTCATTCAAATCCAGACAAATATTAAGACGTGAAACAAACAAACAGATGTGCTAGGTGATCCATTGCATACTGTGACTCTTCCATATCTCGGAAAATAGGTGTTGGTCCCAACCGTCCTTTGAATATATTTCATAGTTATTGCGAATCAGAATAATACAAGCAACAAGATATTTCTTCGCAGGACTATAAATATGTATCCAGGATTTTTGATACTCTTATGATTTCAAAAAGTGTCAGTTAGTAAATGGAGGAGGATTTTATTCGAATAGAGGACTTGAGGGAACAGTGGTGGCCAAGTGGAAAAGGCCCCGACTCGAGAATGACGAGTTTGTAGGTCGCAGGTTCAAACCCAGCCAGGCGCATCACTTTGTGTAATTTATTTAATCACCATAGCTCTCAAAACGGTGAAGGAAAACATCGTGAGAAACCGACATATCCTATAAAAAAAGATTCGAAGATATGTGATATCCACCAATCCGCAATGGGTTCGCGTGGTGGATTCTGACCCATTCCCTCTCCTAGAGAGGAGGCCTGTGTCCCAGCAGTGGGAACATTAATAAGGCTGATGATGATAAGAGCTCCTTGATGACAAACAAAAACATTTTTTATTGATTATAAAATAATAAATTAGTGCAAATTAAAGAAAATTAATGATGAATAACTAATGTAAATTATAATTATCAGGGCTTACGAAATACAACAATAATAAAAGGAACAAAAATAGATACATCATCTGTGAAAATTTCAACTGTCATTCTATCACAGTTCATGAGACCAGTCTGATGACAGACAGACGGACAGAGGTGTTTTATTGAGAGGACTCCGTTTTTACCCTTTACGTAAGAAACCCTAAAAGTAAAGGATTCTGAAAGAAGGCTATAAAATATGGATTGTGAAGATCAGATAGGCTGGAGGCTGATCCTAGCGTCGTACAGAAAAGGCTAGGCTTGATTGATTACAGTGCGTATTCTGGCGGCGTTTACAAGGACCCAATACTATTTTCATAAAACTCAATCGATTTTTTTTTGGCGATAAATCATCCAATGTCCTTGCTCGCTCTAAAGCGGAGCAGGAGGGCGTTCTTTTTCTGACTAAAACTTACTCCTATGTTCCTCATTTGTCTTGAATTCCAGACATTAGGCTTCCACCCTTCTGCCCCCACGGGTGATTTTTTGAAACCTAGAGAGCGTTTTATTGATCAGAACTAGCTTTCGTAGGTACATATCTTTTTTGTCGTAAGCCTTTAACAACTAAAAAAAGGTCAAATAAAAAGTAAAATCTGGGCCAGATGAATGAGACCATATGTACGTACTACGCACTGGATAAGGAATACCATACAGTCAACTTACTCGACTTAGATGCTGGCCATACACCTTTGTGTATGGCCAGCAGAGTAAGTTGACTGCACTAATGTCATCAATGTAAAGACATTGATGACATTAGTGCGGTTTTGACGTTAAAGCAGTGCAAAAGAGCTGTATAAGTTTTATTAGATGACATAATGTCAATGAAGCGCTGCAGTCGAGTTTTGTATTATCTTTTCAGCCCCCCTAACCAATTCGATAAATTTACAATCATTAACACTAATAAACCACTAATCAAAATGTATGGGAATGGCTTCATTTAAAAAAAAAATTAGTAGCCAAGTTGTCACCGTTCATAATGACAGAATGAAATGTAATCGTTTCTACAATGATCATCGTCACATCCAGCAGTTTGATGATATGACTAATACTTTTTTTTTATGTTGGGGCGTATCGATTGTAGAAAGAAAGTGACGATTGTAACTAGGCTAGTGGGGGGCAGTATTGTGACAAATAGTTTTTATGAACGTGCTTGTCTATCACTAGGATATAATTTGATGAATGAGACATACCAACTCTCTGTTTCAAAGCTTCGTAAACAACCGTAGGGCGGTTACGGTTTTAGTGATCCTTAAAGCGCGCGTAGCTATATTATTAGGTAAAGTCGACGAAAGACAAACGTCCAATCACAATAAATTCAGCACTTAAGACAAATGCCAATCGACACGTACCTAAGTCCTACACAAATTGTTCTACATGTGAGCCATTAGAACCCGCCTCGAGGCAGCTAAAGCACCTAGTCGAACAGTGTAGCGACAAATTGCTAGCCACATCGTTATCGGCCAAATGTTCTCAACAAACGACGTTGTCTACAACAATTATGTACAAAATTGTAAGTCAAATTTGTCTTGAGGTAAGTATTATTTTCAGGACAAATGAAAACTTAGATACAAATGTGTAAAATCGAAAAACAGCGTTTACCCCCCAATTAAAGTACAAAATTATCAAAAGAAAACATACTATTGGGATAAAAAGTATCCTGTATTCTATTTTAGAACGTAGCATCTATATATGTGCCTAATTCTATTGAACTGTTTCAGCATGATGAAGTAACAGACGTACAAATACAAATAATGGGAGTCATTCTCCATCTATCCGATAAAAGTTATGTTACAAAATAGTTTTCTTTTAATTTCATACAAAAATGGTTATAAATACAGCGATATTAAAGAAAGTACGAAACACAAAGAAACCAATAAACACATAATTTAGAAATAACAATTAAGGAAATAAAAATTATAATTCCAAGTCAATCCAAAGATATAACCTTTCAAACCCACCCGTTATAAAAAACGGCGATATAATAGGTAAAGAGACCTGCTTTAGGGCCAAATTCACAAAAAAAAAAAAACAAATCGCTATTATTTAAAACAAAACATAAACTTTGTTTTATTTGAACGCAAAATGAAGTTTTAATCCCAATTAGACCCTCAAACTGTGTCAAATCACGATTAGAACCATTGGTGAATTTGGTCTTTGTGTGACAGTGTAAATTAAACGCTACAACCAAAAAGAAAATCTGAATCGATTCATCCTAAAGTGCACCCCTCAAAGACAATAGCAACACAAAGGCATGTGACATCATACATCACATCCCTAGGGATGTAAAGCACTGAAAATACCAACCAACTTTGTAGGATTTGACGAGCCGCGGGGATAGCTGTGAGATTGACGACCGCCGCACTGAACACGCCCCGGGGAAGACATTCTGCTCACTACGATGTTCAGACATGTGATATCAGAGCTGAGATATCGTTACCGAGCAATAACTTATATAATACAGCCCTTTTATAACATGGAAACCATCGTATCGCTTCCATGTTTTTCATTTAACTAATAGATACTCAACAAAAAAAAAACGGCATTAGGGATCCGTACAACGTTACTTAATAAGCAGGATTCACAGATGGATTATTTACATAGTTTTACATAGTCGTATTATTAAATAATAATTAAAATAATCTTCTACACTATCTACACTAATATAATAAAGAGGTAAAGTTTGTTTTTTTGTTTGTAGGGGGTAATCTCTGGAACTACTGGTGCGATTAGAAAAATTTTAGCAACAATAGAAAGCTACTTTACTCCTGAGTGACATAGGCTATATTTTATGTACGCGGGCGAAGCCGCTGACAAAAGCTAGTCAATAATAAAAATGTACTAAATAATAGTCTATGTAACTATGTAAATTATGTAGTATTTAAACTTTGAGCCCCAAGCGAACCTATTGTTATTTAATTGTGTATAAATAACAAGATGACAATAGGTGTGCGAACGCCGGCGTTCACGCGGGGTTTAAGAGAACACAGACCTAAGTTTATAGTTTTATTTTCAATTCCCTAACTCCACACGTTCCCGAGATCTTAACAAATAAACAGACGTATAAAAAAAAAGATTCCATAAGGCTTCCGTTTTTCATCGGGATACGGAACTCTAAAGAGGAACTTACGCTAAAATTTTCACCGTTGCCTCTGCTGCTCTGATCCGGTTAAAAGATCCGCCTGTTTACAAATGGTTGTTTGGATACGCCCAGGGACTTGTTTTTAGAGTTAAATTGAGCTCGGCTTAAAATAATGACGGAATTTTTCCTAAGAAAACATTGCGAAATGGTTTTAAAGGATTCAACGTTGAACAACAGTTTTACAGTTTCAGCTGTTACTTTGTTTACTCAGATAACGCGTTTGTCAAAAACATTGTTACCTGAACGTAGACAATTAGCTGTAACAAGAATAAAGACAAAATACAAGGAAGTGAAGAGTTCTACTCAAGGTAAATGCTAGGGTCGCCATGAGATTCTTTAGTTTTTTTTTTGCATTTTGCAAGTAAGTGTCAGGTTTTAGTTTATTATGTGACTACGGGATAAAGCACTCGTTCCCGGGATTTGATCCCGATTTCCGACCACCGTAAGCGAGGCCTTGCGGGCGGCGAGCAATAGGAAGCTCGCCGAAGGAGTTGTCAGCAAACCGTAGGGAACCAGAGATATCATTAGATGATTTTTACCCATCATCATCCTACCCTTATAGCATATTAACTGGGTCGGCGCGACATGTTTTTCTTTCACTCTGTCCTGTCACCCGTCACACTATCACTAAATCTCTTTTCTTTCATATCACTCTTCACACAATCGATCAATCTCTTTTTCGGCCTCCCTCGTCCTCTCCATCCATCTACGTGTAAACTCAGAACTCTTTTTGTAGCGTTTCACCTCTCCTCTTCACATGGCCATACCAAGACAAACGAATACTGGCGCAACTTTCAAGCTTCCTCTAATATACTCAATTCTCACTACATGATTTTTAGCTACCACAAAAAAAGATGTAAGTAGCAAAATGCAAAAATCTTGAGAAAATTTCAACACTCTGAGCCTTCCTCTTAACTTGAAAAACAAGTTTGCCATTGGCTTTTAAATTGTTGTTTGTAAATCGCTTCTCATGTGCTCCTGCAACTTTCTAAGTCGAGCTGTCACCGAAAAGTGTCAGGCCAATAACTTGGTGATAGACAGGTGCTAATGTTATTACCTATAGACTATAATACTCGACCAACCTTCAATTAATATAACCTATCGGAATATAATAGATATGAAACAGGTATGTGGGCGTATTTGTCGTCTAACCTTCTACGTAACCTTATCACATCAATATGATAGAGAAGAAAATGTGTGTATCTTCTGTACCTACATATACATAAAAGCTCAGAAAATATAACACTTCAAATTTGGCAGGTAGGTTTTTATAGGGTATAGACGTCCGCTAAGAACGGATCTCCAAGAACCCCAAGCGAACGGCGGCGTTCGAAAAAGTTTTGGGGTTAATAGTCTGTCATGCGAGCGAAGTTGCTGGCAGAAGCTAGTATATTTATATGTTTGTTTCTTTTTCACGCTAGAACAGCTGAACGGATTTTGAAGAAACTTGGTACAGGAATAGACTATGTTCTGAAATAACACATAGAGTTTTTGCTCCTAGAGTATGAAAATTCTGAGAAATTATTTAATAATTTCTATTATCGCACGAATGAAGCCGGTACTAGCAGATAGTTTTATTAAATGTCATCTCAGGTCACATAATAAACGTTCAATAACATATAAGTTCACGTGCCATAAATGTAGCTATTTCACAAAAATACTCACGGGATTTAATATTATAGTCACACGTCAAATACAGAGCAATCCGAACGAAAAATATTTACCTACTTATCTTGCTGTTTTATTTACTGGTAACATTTACTTACATGCAAGAATCTTTCGTAGACAACGTAAAACATTTTCAAAGCAATATGACAGTGTAAAGATATTCGCTTTTCCTTTTCCATGTAAATTTTCCTTTAGCGAGTGTCAGAGAGCAAGTGTGTGTTATTTAGTTGTCAGAACATCGATGATGCGGGGACGTGAGCCGTGACATATGCATAATTTATCAAAGGAACGGCCGTGGGTGTCATATTGGCTACAAGGGACGCAAGGTCTTGCTGATTATGGGCCAAGCTGTATAGGATGCGGGAAGCGGAGCGGAGCGGACAAAGCTGAGCCGCTGTCATGTCTAGGATGAGTGACAGTGACATACCAGTGATTGAGTAACGTGTTCGTAGTGACAGTTCCGTGCAAGTTGACTGGATGTAGACACGGATATCCAAGCTGTTGGAGTTTCACTGTGTATCGGTATCTATGTCGGCGATAGTGACTTAATATTCAAAATCCTACATCGACGAACTGGGAATGGCATGTCATTGACCGTCATGTCGACAAAGTTTTATGAAACTCTGTGGGGGGTTTTATATGTAAGCTGTGAGCAGGAGCCAACTCCAAGCGTATAATGACGATCAATACGCGTCTATGAAGCTCACGTCCGTAGTTTTTTGTGATTATTACATTTATACCACAGTTCGAAATTAACTAACAGGCAGTTGCCTGGACCAAATACAACACTCGTCACGCCGGAGTATCCTCCCTTTTCAATTAAGTTGAATATTCCAAAACTATCACACAACGCCGTCTAGTCCCAAGCTAAGCAGAGCTTGTGTTATGAATACTAGACAAGTTAGAAACATAGGTACTTATATATTTCTAAATACAAACTTGTATAAATTATATTCAGACACATAACAAATGATTGTGCTCATCACAAAAAAAAACATGAATGTCTTTGATGGGAATCGAACCCACGACCTCCGGAATAACAGTCAGGGCCACTAACCACTAGATCAACAGGCCAGTCAAAAATCTTCATATGATACGAAAAATATAGTCTGTACATACACATGTACATCTCTTACACAGAATACGCACTTGTTTTTCAACAGCCCTTAGGCCCGGAATCCACCAAAGCGGAGAGGAGGGGAGACGAGAGGAGATGTGTTTGAATAAACCAATCCGATTTCGTTATTTCCACATCTCTTCTCCGCTTAGCTTTGGTGGAAATGGGTCAAGCGGAGAGGAGAGGAGATGTCTCATTTTTCTATAGAATTTTGTGCAGCGAGCGAACAAGCGGCGCGGCAGAGCGGAGAAGTGTCTAGTCACACAGCTCACATCTCTCCGCAACGCATCTCTTCTCCGCTTTGGTGGAAATAACCTGCCAGCTTCGCGGCACATCTCCTCTCGTCTCCTCTCCTCTCCGCTTTGGTGGATACCGAGCCTTACTGTTCCAATGCTGGACAACGGCCTCACCCAAATCTTCCAAATGTCCTTTTCCCGCGCCGTCTCGAACCAGGTTATCAAAGCAATTTTACATGGAGATTCGTTTTAACCTTCTCTTGTCCTTACACCATGAATAATTTTATGATACATGGGAATAGCTTATGGTGTGAGTGTGTGACGTACAACACTAGGTAGAATAGACTTGTTTTTGATTTAGTCATATGTGAAAATTGTTAAATTACTGTTCATGCCCTAACGCGGAGTGAAGTGTCAGACTATTACTGATTAATATCCACCTGTGTCCTTTGATTGCCCTTTGCGATCCAAGGTGACAGCAAGTCCTTCATGCCGGCGCTAGATTATTATGATTATTGCCTTGAAACACCGTAAACAGACGTGAATATGGACGTTTTTCCCGGGTTACTTATGTTTTTTTTTTAACTAGTGCTTGACTGCGATCCCTACTGATAGTAAGCAGTGATGCAATCGTTGATGATGAGGCGCACTAGTTTATTAAGAGCCTATTCACTCTAGCCTTAAAGACACCTAAACTATAATCGGATAGAAAAACCGCAGCTGGCAAACTGTTCCAGTCCCGGTATAAACTACGAGGCAAAACGCTTAGTCTGGACCGTAGATGTTTCAACAACGTACGAGTGGATATTCGCCGTAAGCCGAGTTGTCCGATTGTAAAATTGAGCTGCTAGAATCAAATCGTGCAAAAGTGAAGCCTCCATCAAACATAGTCTCATCTCCTGAGATTTGCTAGCCGTTTATTTATTTTTAACTAGCTTTTGCCCGCGGCTTCGCTCCCGGCAACAGATTATTCTACTCTACCCTACTCTACCCTACTCGCCCCTTCTGTACCCTACTCTACCCTACTCTACCCTACTCTACCCTACTCTACCCTACTCTACCCTACTCTACCTTACTCTACCCTACTCTACCCTACTCTACCCTACTCTACCCTACTCTACCCTACTCTACCCTACTCTACCCTACTCTACCCTACTCTACCCTACTCTACCCTACTCTACCCTACTCTACCCTACTCTACCCTACTCTACCCTACTCTACCCTACTCTACCCTACTCTACCCTACTCTACCCTACTCTACCCTACTCTACCCTACTCTACCCTACTCTACCCTACTCTACCCTACTCTACCCTACTCTACCCTACTCTACCCTACTCTACCCTACTCTACCCTACTCTACCCTACTCTACCCTACTCTACCCTACTCTACCCTACTCTACCCTACTCTACCCTACTCTACCCTACTCTACCCTACTCTACCCTACTCTACCCTACTCTACCCTACTCTACCCTACTCTACCCTACTCTACCCTACTCTACCCTACTCTACCCTACTCTACCCTACTCTACCCTACTCTACCCTACTCTACCCTACTCTACCCTACTCTACCCTACTCTACCCTACTCTACCCTACTCTACCCTACTCTACCCTACTCTACCCTACTCTACCCTACTCTACCCTACTCTACCCTACTCTACCCTACTCTACCCTACTCTACCCTACTCTACTACTCTACCCTACTCTACCCTACTGAGTTTCAGAACGCGATATTAGGTCCTCCAACGCGCACGCGAATTTGAACTTTATGCAGCGGTAATAAATTACAAATTGACTCTCCATTTTATTTAGAAAACGTTTGTATGGGAAATAGAAAAATGCTGTTTTGAGGATTTTCCCGGCAATTATTCGAATTTTTCTCACCTTTTAAACCTTCCCTAGACCTCCACGAATAATTCAAGACCAAGATAAGATAAATCCGTTCAGCCGTTCTCGAGTTTTAGCGAGACTAACGAACAGCAATTGATTTTTATATATATAGATATGGTGGTAAACTTCTCATGCTCTAAAGTGAAGCCTTCCGTTCCACTTGTCAGACTTTTACTAACTAAAACTACACCTATATACCTTCAATTGACCTTTGCATTCCAGGAATATGGGCAACTCTTTCAGAAATTGACCATGGCCCAGTAGGGTTGGGCCTTGCTAGGCCCATACAGTTTTACTGACAACTCTTTTGAATAAAAGAGTTGTCAGAAGTTACCCACGTGCGAATGCACGTGGGTAACTTCGCAACGTGTCTGGAAGTTAAAAGGGCGTGAGGATGTCTATTACCACACAAGTGCAACCATCTGCTTCGCTAGCATTGGTGCCTCACAGAAGAAGGCGACCGCCGCCCACTCCTCTTCACTTCGGACCATGGACCAAGCCCTGTACGGGAGTTCACTGCCACCAATCGCCCCAATGAGGACACGGCGATGTTCCAAAGCGAGAAACACCTCCACCGTATGCTCCACCATGTCCCTCGTGAGATCCTCACTGTGATCCTGGGCGTGTTTTCTGACTGAATCAGGTGCAGGAACTTCCCGAACTTACAATTTCCGGTGAGGATATGCATCATACGTGAAGACGACGTAACGTCTCTCCAAGAATCTCCCAAACTTACAATGTCCGATGAGGATCTGCGTCATGCTTGAAGACGACCTAATGCCTCTACAGCCACTGCTCAAAGGGGGGACTTGCAGCCATGATTATGGCGTGCCGATGCTAGACGCCTGGGATAATCTAGAAGTGTGATGCCGTTACTACAGACAAGTTTCCTCCCCGCTTTCCACGTAGCATCTCCCTTAGTTCGTAAGACGCTGAACCGCGCTTCACTCGCAAATGTGGCCGGTACCGCTCGTTAGCACCGCGCCGCAACCCATTAACTCGGCACACTAATTATTTAGAACGTGTATCCACACGTATTTGTGTAGCCTCCTCCCAGTAACTGGGTAATATTGACGCGTCTCATTAACTTGTTAAGTATTCATGAAGTGCTGCATAATGTGTTGCTTACGTCTCTTACAAGGTTAGTTTAAGGTGGTGTTGTTTAGACAGCTATTTTGTATCCTTTTCGCATCTTTAAAACAAATTAAAAGTGTACTGTACTGTAGTGTAGGTACTGAACTTGTGTTTTTAAGGTGCGCTTTCCCGACTCGTCTATCGTCTATGTCGAGCATGGTTTAAAAGCTTGTTGCTTCATCTGAAGCAATCCAATGTAATGTTTGATGCATAAATAATGCGAAAAAAAAGAGAGATAACACCTGAAATCTCTATTGGCATACAGTAAGTAATTCTACGATTCACTCGAATGTTTCACAAAACTTGTTCCATAAAGACGTGTTTTTATTAAACCCTTAAGGATTTCTGAAAAAAAAAGTAATTTAGAATTTCGATTGAATGCGCTAGGCTTCTATAAAAATACTTTTTTAGATTTTTAATGGGAGTACATTCTGGAGAATCAAAGTTCACATAAAATAGTAGATTTTATAAGGTCTTTACTGGATTCCTCTAACACAAATTTAATATCCACAAGATATCTGTTTATCCAAAATGTTTGAAGAAAAATGTATATCATTATCACGTAAAAGCGGTTGTATGAAAATGTACGTCGAGTTGGCCTCTCTTAATTACAATTATTCACCTTTAAATCAAATGAAAAATAATTAACACAACCCATTAGTAATCTGATTTCCAAAGTCTTAATTTCATTGCATTGTTTCTCAGTAATTGTTTCGCATCTTCTAAGTACATTAAAAACTTTATGGCTGCTGAAAATTCACCTTTTTATTTGTTTGTCTTTTGTTTTTTACTACCCCTTTTGTTTTAAAAATTTTTGTGGCTAAATCAGAATCTCTTATACACTAAAGTCAACAACAACTCTTTATTCGTGGCATTTGTAGAAGATACACCATAGATTTGCCAACAACCAGTACTAAATATTAATAGTCCATCGACCGCTGGAGATTATTTAGGGAAAATATATAATAAACTAGCTTTTGGCCGCGGCTTCGCTCTCGGCAACAGAAAAATGTGATAAATGAAAAACCGCTCGACCGATTTTGTGCAATCTTCACTTAAACCATCTACTAAATAGTCCGAACAAAGCCTAAATTTTTGGTTTAAGGATAGCTCCCGACAACAGAAAAATGTGATAAATGAAGAACCGCTTGACCGATTTCGTGCAAACTTCACTTAAACCATCTAATAAATAGTCCGAACAAAGCCTAAACATTTGGTTTAAGGATAGTTCCCGACAACAAAAAAATGTGATAAATGAAGAACCGCTCGACCGATTTAGTGCAAACTTTACATAAACCATCGACTAAATAGTCCGAACAAAGCCTAAATATTTGGTTTAAGGATAGCTCGGGCTCACCTATCCTTAAACCAAATGTTTAAGCTTTGTTTTTTTTTTTTTCGTAAAGAATCAATAAAATCGCTTCATTTACTTCGCTTCGATCAACAATTGGTTTTTAAAAACACATCCTTCGTTTCGTATCCTCGTACATCTCTGGTGGAAACGCAGCCTTAAACATTTTATATTGACATATCTAAGCAGTATTTCTCTTAGATCAGTCGTTAAACTAGGTACCTAATAGTTGTACTGAGATAGATTATATAAAATCAACGTTAAGTTGACCTGATTTTCACGTAATTATACACTGTTTTTTTGGGCCCAAAATATGATTTAGGGCGGCTTGCACGACCTGCTCTTAAAACTAGATTTTGTTAAAGTCGCATTAGTCATTAAGCTCGACTTAACCTAAACTGTATTAGTAGCGTCTTGCTAGTGTCGAAATCTACTCGACTTAACTAAACTTAGCTTAACACGTTTCATTCTTTTTGTTCATTCATTTGCGTTCCATTTTTCATAATTGTGCTGGATATTTTACAAATTTTTTGGAGGTATGGAACGTTTCAAATACAAAAAACCAAGGATTTTATAAAGGAGTGACTGGAAAGCTTACGACAACCTCTAAAAAGTTCTGAAGAGTAAAGTTAAAAAATGGGTTTTTTTATTTCGTTCATCTAGCTAGTGTGTCCAACAAGTGCGCTAAACACGTTTGAGATGTTTTTGATGTAGGTATTATAAATAGATATATATCGATATAGATAGATATCCATTTAATAACGCAATGGTATTCGCACCGTGGTGCATGCTGTAAAATTCTGAGCTCTGTCCTAAATAAGTTAAATATGTTATTAGTACAATAATTACATAGACTTGACGTTCAGCCTTTTTAATATTCCCACTGCCGGGACACAGAGCTTCTCTCTAAGAGAAGGAATGGGCCATAATCCACCATTCAGGACCAGTGCGGATTTGTGATTCTTTTTCCTTCACCGGTTTGAGAGCAGCAGTGATGAAAAAATAAAAAGTAATGAGAAAATCATAATTTAAAGAAAGATGGGTTAAGAAATGGGGTAGCGTGGTAAGACGGGGACCGGGTGATATTTAGCAGAGTGATTATTTATTTAAACCGCCTACCATGCCGGTTTAAATTTGACATTTCTTTAAGTCTAGCTTTACGCTAAACCGATGTCATGCAATGCGTTAAGTTCGATTTAAGCTTAAGTCGAATTTAAATCACACTAAATCTAGATTTAACTGAGACGTGCAAGCCGCCCTTAGTCAAATAACGGCTTGATAGACGGCAGTATAGTTAATAAGAGTACTGTTCTCGAAAATTACTTAGTAGATTAACTTAGATTCAAGCAAGATTTATTAACAAAAAGTTTTGATTTTCATCTCAGTAGGTCAGCCTGGTAAAAGCATCTAGTTCTTTTGGAATAGTAAGCACCGAGCATCCTGAATAGGTCGTGATACCTGTTCCCCAACGAAAAATTAATTAAGCTAAATAGTATCGTGCAAAAAGGAAAAAAAAACATTAAACAAAAAAGGTTATAAAAGGAGACCCACTTAAAATATTGCAGTCATAGAATGTCGAGTAGATGCTGGTTGAAATTGTGGGAAAAACCTTATGAAGCATCCTTCTAATAAGGAAAATGTTGCAAACATTTTAAACAAAGACTCCCCGGGCATACAGGGACGTATTCTAAAGAACAACCTTATTTTATGAAACAGGCTTATAAAGTATCTTTATAGCTCTCGTAATATAATTAAAGTGGATATTTAAACAGTCTGACCCAAATAAATTTTCCCAAATTAAACAACCGTAAATATTACATACGAGTGTGTTCCTACCAATACGTACGGAACCCGCATTAAACCTGTCTCATACGGGGTTGCGACAGTCGTAGAGAGGATCCAGCAGTTGGGACTAGAGGTGGCGCTGCACAAGTCCGAGGCCATGTGTTTTCACGGCCCTCGGAACGCGCCACCAATAGGTTCCCAGCTAACGGTAGGAGGAGTTCACATCGGCGTCGGGTTGACGATGAAGTACCTGGGACTTGTCCTCGACAGCCGGTGGAATTTCGAGGAGCATTTCCGACGTCTGGCTCCTAAACTCAATCGGTCAGGAGCTGCCCTGAAGCGGCTCCTGCCGAACCTGGGGGGTCCAGACGCCTCCTGCCGGAGGCTCTACGCCGGCATCGTTCGGTCCATGGCCCTTTATGGGGCACCAGTGTGGGCGCCGTCGCTGCGTAAACGCCCGGCGGCCCAGCTGAACGCCTGCCAGAGGGTCATGGCCATCCGGATGGTGCGGGGATACCGCACGGTGTCCCGCGAAGCGGCGAGCCTCCTTGCTGGCCTACCACCATGGGATTTGGAGGCAACAGTCCTTGCACACATGCACGATCTGCGCGTGGAGATGCAACGCCGGGGTGAAACTCCGCTGCCTGAACATGTTAAGGCATGGCGGAAAGAGCTCCGGCGGGATCTCATGGTGAAATGGAAACAGCGACTGTCGCAACCTAGCGCTGGGCACGCCATAATTTCGGCAGTAGTGCCCCTCTTTGAGGCGTGGCTGGATAGACCTCACGGCGTCCTCACCTTCCGCATGACGCAGGTCCTCACCGGACATGGCAAGTTCGGGAGATTCCTGCACCGGATCCGTGCGGAAGAGACGCCCGGGTGTCGCCACTGTGTGGCCAGCCCGGAGGACACGGTGGAGCACACGGTAGAAGTGTGCCCCGCTTGGGAAGAGCAACGCCGTGCCCTCGTGGGGGTGATCGGCGGCGGCGACCTCTCACGCCGGGCCTTGGTTCAGGCCATGGTCCGCAGCGAGGAGGAGTGGCAGGCGGTCGCCTCCTTCTGCGAGGAAGTAATGCTCGTTAAGGAGGAGGCTGACCGCATAAGGCAAAGGCAACAGCGTACTCGCCGTAGCTGTCGCCGCCGCGATCCTGCCGATATCCGGCCACCGTAGACACTGGCTTGCGGACGGTGAGCAATGGGTAGCTCGCCGTCCGGTCGTCTGGTAGCAGTCCAGACCGAGCCCAAGTCGTCGACGGCGCGCTCCGTTCCCGCGCGCCTCAAGGAGTTGTCAGCACACCGTAGGGGCCCAACAGGGTCGAAGCCTCCCGGAGCTGAGGGTTGATGCGAAAGCGTTACACCGGGGCTCTGGGAATAAGGCAAGGAAGGCACGGGGTAGGTTCTTTAGTCAGTAAGAGTCTGACACTGTTTCCCGCTCCGCCCAAGAGTGGGATTCGTCATTCGATGATTTTTACCTACCATAAAAAAAAAAAAAAAAAAAAAAAAAAAACCTGTCTCATACATTATTTGTTATGTTCTACATAATCAATTAAAGCAGAATAAACCAATTAAATACGATTATCATAATAACCACATCAGACTTTTAATGTTATCAAATTACTTTGTAAATAATGATGTTATAATTGAAATTGTTGCTAATAGTTATAAAATAAAATTGACATTAATATTATTATTAATAATTGGGAACAATAATATTTAGGGTGACTGTAATTAGTGAAAAATATCAGCAAGTCCAGTACATTTTTACCAGTTGGGCAAACATAAATGTGCTGAATTTTTTTCGCAATTTCAGGGTTAGTCCCATAGTAAATTTTATTTTGTTATCATGACTACAATCATGCGTTTAAGTATCTGTCACTCACTACTTACCAATCACCCTATATATGAATTTAAATAAAACAACTGAGTCTTATAAAACTAGATTGTGCGACATTCTAAAACCTTACCACGACCTTCTAAAACGATACATTCATTCCATTCCTCTTTCTCGCTCGCACATTTGACATTTTAACACGTCACGGTAAAGTCCCAGGTCCATACATGAATATCTATGCTACGCGTAGGTACGAAAGTCTACGCGTGGCTACGAAAGTCTACGAGATGCTACGCCGCTATACCTGCGGCATTCTACACATTTTTCTCCTTCCAATAAAGGACAAGCTACGAATTCATGAACTGGATGTCCGACGAACATTATGTAACGAGGGCACCCTCCCGACGCGCTTTTACCTCAAAATCCCACCAATCATTATGATTTAAAAGACCTATCGTACCGTAGTATGTGACCCAGATTCTGCACCTACACCCCTTACTGTAATCTGTAATAGATTAACGTTACCTCGTTTTGTGCTGGCACGTCTGAAATCTACTTTTTTGCTGAATCAACGCGCGAATATTCGTGTTCTATCTCAGTTCTATCAACGTCAATACATAGGGGCTTATATACGTACGCAATACGCTCGTCAAAACTCACAAAAATATAAATATTTCGAGCGTTTACGGTGAAAACGTTTGTAGGGTTTTGTGTTTCCTTTGATATTTGTTTGTGCATTTTTAACAAAACCCTAAAAAAGAATACAAAATTTTCATGTACAGATTTTTGGTACTCAATATTTTACTATATAACAAAAGGAACAGTAGGCTTAATCCTATAATCTGATGGAAATAACTCTTTTATGCAGGCACAGGCAGCATGATGGCACTATATTGAGCTTATAGGCTCCCGTCATACCTGTCATACATCCCCAGTAACATAATAAAAAATAACGGAACCCTAGCCAATGCGGACGTTGTTTAATATCAACACTAAAACGATATTATACAATCAGGATGGCCACGAGTCTGTATTAATTTAAGCAGAAGTTATGAAATCAGTTCTACACTAATATTAGAATCATCTCAATACCCCATTTACTTTATACATTTATACTACAAATCATGGGCAATTTTGAACGATATATAATAGGATGATGTATCTTAAACAGGCTCTTAATGTAGGTACTGTAGTGGAGGCTATTCTACAATCAGAGACTTTATTAATTTTATATTGTATTCGTGTCTCGAATCTCTTAAATAACATATATTTTATAATAATTCAATTAATTTTCTTTACTCTGACAATCTAAGACATCTCATCTGTCTAAATCTAAACTATATTCTTTTCCATAAAGTTTAAAAGTAAAAGTATTATGCCAGTAAGAACGATATGACCTCCTTGCAGTCATTACAATGAGCTACGCCCTTACGAATAGAAATGCTGAAGTCAATGAGGCACTTCTATTCCAAAATACTTTTAAACTTTACGTACAACCTACCTATACCTAACCCAGATGTCCCTACCTATGGGCGAAATAATATTTACACACATACATTTATTTGTGGTGGTCGTCTCCTCTAGGAGCGAGCCTAAGCCATGACGAACGATAAGCAAAAATTCGAAAACTATTTACACAATTATTATGCGCCAACTTTGCGCTCACTATCCAACGTTGTCATGCTTAAACCCCACTATGGCAAAACACCGATAAAATCCATAGTGCTGCACCCGACTTGTCATAACTGACATCTACCCAGAAGGGGTCTAACAAAAATCAACTACAACTTTTACTGTCATGACTTTAACCTCATCGGACGCTCATCGAGTCAGAGAAGAAAAAGACAGAACTGTGCAAGTTCCTATAATCGCTAAAAATTGAATATCCTCCAGTGACAAAACTTTAAAAAAAAAATCAAGAGTCAAATATTAGTCTATCAGTCCATCTTGACTGAACTGTGGTACTTATCTGCTGAACCCATGGTGTCTATTAGACTCCCTTTACGAAGGCTATGCCTTATCAGCAAAGTCGGTATCAGCCTCGTGAGTGACTACATTCAACACTCCCTCCACCAGGGAAAACCACAGTTTCCGAAATTATTTTAGGATCACAAGGTAATATTTAAGTCTACTGGAGAGAACTCATTGTTATACCTAATTAAAAATCAAACACAAAAGAATAAAATAAATAAAAGAATAATAATATGACGCACAGTTTTCGTCTTTCTTCTTTTTTCGATGGCGGCGTCCCTCATCAACACGAACGAATCGAACGAATATGAAACAAAAGAAAATGATTAATTCTTCATGCCCTGCTGATCTCACAAAAATAATGCAGTGACATGATCTCAAAACTAATAGCCAAAACATTTACAAATTTCGTAAAGTGAACCGTTTTCTAACTTTATAATTATAAAAAATAACGTCTGATTTCTTTTTGTAAAACTTCCAAAATTTATGTTTTATAAATAACTGTTTTTTACATTTATCATTATAATATTTACAATTTAATAATTGTGATTTAATTTTATTGAAATATCTAGGATGAAAGGACTTTCTAGCAACCTTTCGTGCCATGCATCGCTCGGTCTTAAATTGGATACGATGAAATATATGAACGTGACGGGAGGACTTTCGTGTAGCCATACTTTTTTGTGCCTTGCACTTTTTAGTTTTAAATGGGACACGATCCTTTTTACGTAAGTGAAACTCAAACCTGTTAACCTTTTGAATCATCATGGGAGAATGGTCAACCTCTTTTGTAACAAGAGCCTGGGTCACCTCCGTTGTTTCGCTCTGTAAAAAACTTTTATTTTCCAAATTTTTATATTCAAAATTAAGACTATCGTCATCGTAATCGTTTTCCTTGGATACGTCATTATTATAATCTTGCGTTTTTGTGAAAAACGTGTCTTTGTCTGTAATAAAATCGGATGAACTAATAAATGGATTGAACACACCCGGGGATCTGTCTTCATCCGTATCCTCCGTGGCTGTCTCGTCGCTGATTTGGCCGCTTACGTCACAGCCCTGGTCATCAATGTCATCATGGCTGCACACGCCACAGCCCTGGTCATCCTCGTCCTCCTGGCTGCTCACATTACAGCTCTGGTCATCATCATCATCACTTGGCTCATCATTTTGTGGATCATCCGTCATGCTAGAATATAAAACAGCATTATCATCTTCATTCAAAACACTAGACGGTCCACCTTCACCGCATAGCATTGGATTTTCCTCCATAACACATACTTCCAATGCGGCACGATGTTTGCAATTGAAACATTCGCACGGGAACTCGCTTCTTAACAACTCGCATAATGTTGCGAACTCCATATCGTCATGGTACGTGTACCTAAAAAAATATTGGGCTGGTCCCTGCAGATACACGCCCAAAATGAGTGCGTAGTCCTTCTCGAACCACTCGTTGGTTCTAGCAGTGAGCTTGAACTCGGCAACAAATTCCTCGAAACAGATATCTTTATCTATTCCCGAGTAATACATTTTTCTTTTTATTAAAACTAATCAAATAATGAAAAACCACTTAGCTCTCCAATGCTCAGGCGTCCTTTCGCCTGCTTTACTTAGTTTCCTCGCTTGGCATACAAGAAGTACGGGAAGTACCGTTTATAAGGGGCTGTACCTATGCAGCCGTTTCCTTCAAACTATCATTCACATATATCTGAAATCAAATTTTTGTAGATCGACTTTCGCTACGGCGCCTCCACCATTATGTAGTGGAGACTACTCTACAATCAGAGACTTTATTAATTTTATATTATATTCGTGTCTCGAATCTCTTAAATAACATATATTTTATAATAATTAATTAATTTTCTTTTCTCTGATAATCTAAGACATCTCATCTGTCTAAATCTAAACTATATTCTTTTCCATAAAGTTTAAAAGTAAAAGTATTATGCCAGTAAGAACGATATGACCTCCTTGCAGTCATTACAGTACTTACACTTTACAAATACATATTTCCAATTTCAACGTGAATAAAATCGCTGACATAACCTATTAAATTCTTGAGGCCCAAGCAAACACCGTTCACACACCTTTTGTCTTTCTATTTTGTTTCTAATAACGGTATCTATTGAAAAGGTGGTTAATCATAATAAAAAACATAATTAAAAAACCTAACAAAAAAAAAACGATTTTACTTGGACCTAGTCGCGAGCAAAAGCTAGTACTTTAATATAAATACTACTAATACTACTACTAATACTGTCAGTCTAGTAGTTAGTGACCCTGACTGCTATGCCGGAGGTCGTGGGTTCGATTCCCACCCAGGACAAATGTTTGTGTGATGAGCACGATCATTTGTTCTGTGTCTGGGTGTAATTTATCTATAATATGTATATATTTAGAATATATATAAGTATGTTTATCAGTTGTCTAGTACCCATAACACAAGCTCTGCTTAGCTTGGGATTAGATGACGTTGTGTCATAGTTGTGGACATATATATATATATATTAATACTACTACTAATACTAGTATATTCATATAAGTTCATGTTTATTTTAGTTACCTTTTATATCTTTGTTTTCTAAATAATATTTTCATTCTTTATGCACATGTTCCTCAAATTGACTGGTAGAGAACACCTAAGGCATGAAGTCCGTTTTTGTTTGCCGATACCTTTGGTTTTATGTAGTTTAAATCTAACATTTTTATAAATCTCTCTGACACAGTGTTTGTTATTGAACTTCTTCAAAATGGCTAGGCCGAGATTTTTATAAAAAATATATTCTATATTTTGTAGGTCTAAGAACTCCTATCTATATAATATATAGTTTACTAATACTTTGTAGAACGTAGGTAGAAACATAAGTCAGTAGATACGGAAGCGACGCTGCGGGTCATCATTATCATCAGCCTTATTAATGTTCCCACTGCTGGGACACAGGCCTCCTCTCTAGGAGAGGGAATGGGCTATAATCCACCACGCGGGCCCAGAGCGGGTTGGTGGCCGCTTGGCTGGGTTTGAACCTGCGACCTACTACTCGTAAGTCGGGGCCGTTACCACTCTGCCACCACTGGTCTTGCTTAAGCTGCGGGTAAAAGCTAGTAATTCAATAAAAAGCAACAGTTTTCATTGACATTCAGTCATTACCCAAAACTCCAAACAATCAAAATCATATAACATGGAGAAACAAATCAATCGCTTGTCTACTTCACTCCCATTTCCCAGATTTCACAGAGCTAGCTGAATTGAGGCGGAATCCATTTCTACCTCCTGACTATCGGTGTCGGTACTCGGTAGGCCGCAGCCAATCCCGCGGCAGTACGCTTTGCGAGCTAGCCGCCGGGAAAATCCCTCTGTTTTTGTATTTGGAAGCTTTTTGGAGCTTATGTGCACATCATAATAGATCGCCGTAGCTGTGGAAGCAGGGATGATGGGCCAAAGTAGTACGATTTTATGAATATTTTGACTAGTACTTTGTTTAGTCTTTTTTTTCTATTTTATTGAACTGTTTGAGTGACTTTGACCTACAAAATGACGACATAACCGTCACATTTTGTAGGTTTTAGTTTTTGATAAAAAAAAGCTGACATTCTGCAGACTAGAAGGGAAGAAATATTCGAAGGCAAATAGGTCCTAGACGTCTTGGTGGAATCTGAGGAGGCCTAGAAATTACGGAACTATTTCGTGACGAAGTCTCGACGAAAAATATTTGTAAGCCATATTGACAAATCAAAAAAATATCTATAAAAACTAAAAGTATAGAAGCAAAAAGAAGTGCTAAAAACAAAGAAATTCTAAGCTTAAAAATACCTATTCTAGCCTATTCTAAATAAACGGAAAACGCGGTACTTAACAGTACTGAAATAAAAACAAACATTTCATCACTAAATATTTTTGCCTCGTCGTTTATGCCGCGTACATTGAAGGACTGGAACAGTTTGCCTGCTATTCCCGTCCGAAACCGTCCGTCCGTTCCGCCCGTAATTTAGGTGTCTTCAACATTAGAGTGAATAGGCTCTTAATAAACTAGTGCTCCTCACCACCAACTATTGCATCACTGCTATTGGAATTACAGTCAAGCACTAGTTATTGAGTCTGACACTGTTTCGCGATCCGCTCAAGAGAGGGATTCGACATTTTTTCATACAGCAAAAAACAAACTATAGCAATTAAAAAAAAATAGATCATTACATAGTATAAAACAAAGTTGCTTACCGCTGTCCCTATGTATGCTTGGATCTTTAAAAGTTCGCAACGGATTTGATGCGGTTTTTTTAATAGATGTAGTGATTCAAGAGGAAGGTTTATGTGTATAATACATGCATAATATATTCAATATCAGTACCCGTGCGAAGCTGGGGCAAATTGGAACACAAAAAAAAATACACTTAAAAAAAACAGTGACCGAATGCGTCATGGGTGTTCAGTGACAGGTCGTTGTGTTGTTTTTATAGTGAAACAGAAGTTCGCAAGGATTAGTGACGGGTTAACATAATACCCTTTTCCACCCACATTTCACCATTTACATGTTCCACGTAATAGGGATGACCCCAATACCGTCTACAGGAAATCAGAAGGAAATTCCTGACTACCCAATAACACTGCTTGACTGATTTGACGGGTATTGAGGCGTGTATGATAAAAGCTTAATATTTATAAAAGACTATTATTATAAATGTCTTTCTATGGAATTGGCAAGAAATGATCGTGAGCAAGGGAACAAAAGAATGGAGGGAGGCCTTTGGAGCTGGAAACAAAAGAATGGAGGGAGGTGTTTGTCCGGTAGTGGGATAGTTCAGGCTAAATATCGATGCCTCCCACGTAAGTTGTTGTAACCCACAAAATGGCGATTTTGGTTTTTTTTATGTAAAAGTGTCTAATTTTATGTAATCTATCCTACAAAAAAACAAAAAGTCCAAAAAACCTATTATTTAAGGTACTTTTGAAACATATAATGTTGTATATTTCGAACGATTCCGGCGTAGACTGTAGTATTTATTATTTGCAATGGTTTACAACGGGGAAAAGCGCACGTGCGTCCGTTGTATGTAACACATATCACAGATTACGCTGGAATTCGCTGCCAGTTGCACCTCTCACGCAATTTTTACGTCGTTAATTTAATATTCTAGTAATTACTATTCCGTTTAATCTTATCTTTAACTAACATGATAACCATTTAAAATATGGTATTGATCCCATACAACAATTTACGTCGCTAATTTTTAAATTATTTTATATTAAGTGATACTTAAAACATTTTACTTCGATGCTAGATATGTAAAAGTAGGTTGTAACATCACATACAATGATTTACGTCGCTATTCGTTTGAAATAAGTACGTTGTATGTATTTTTCAGGGAGTGTTTTATGAATATCACTGAAGTCAGAGTCACTCTAGGCAACCATTTTCAATGAATCTGAGAAGTTTTAAATGACTAAACTGAAAGGTGATGGCATATTCGTATCTTTGGACCTTGAAACTGCTCATTTACTCGTATTTCATAGCTGTGTAGTATAATAACCATTTGCATTACGACTGTTATAGCCTTTTTTGTTTATATTATATTATTATTATTCTAGCTGGCCTGTGCTGTCCTACTGCTGGGCAAAGGCCTCCCTCCATTCATTCCAGTTATCTTAGTTACTCGCTTTATCGTACCAATTCTCAAGGAAGACATCCAGGTCGTGTCGAGGAAATGAGGGCCTGGAACACAAAAGGCACCGAAAGATTACATGTGAGTTTTAGTCAGTAAAAGCAACATTTACTGATTAAAACTCACTAGGACTTTCCTTCTTGCTCGTGTTTATTGCTAGTTTCCCAAATCAAAAAACGTTGTTCGTTACTTTTACCTTAGTCACTACCTGCATGTTTCTGCACTGTTGAACTCTTTAAGCTGAGTCCACTATCAGTTATTTGATTGAATAAAGTATCTTTTGAAAAAGGCATTACCTTTAAAAAAAAAAAACACATTTACAGATTAGAGATTGTTCAAAAGGACTAACAACGTCAAAGAAAACATTTCTAGTAAAATATCAAAAACAGCCAGTAGGAAAACTGGTCTATTGAGTCTGCTGTAAGCACTATTTCAATAAATTAAACTAAAAAGGTGACAGAGAAAACGATGTATAACTATGGCTAATTTAGTTATAGGAGAGCTAAGCTTAGAATTTATGCTGATACTATTGTGAGACATAAGTAAATAAGAATAAATTGCCTGTTGCCGTTACTGAAACTTCAAACTTCAGACGTGTGTAAACAACAGTTTTCCCATTTCTATAAGTGATTAAGTTCTTAATAAGGTGTTAATTAAATTTGATATACCAACAGCAGTATTAATCCCCGATGAAAAAGATATTTAACAGCCTGTGAAAAAGTCTGGGTCTGTCAAAACCATCGTTTGTAACCATTTCAAGTCTTTTCAACTGCTTGCAAGTTGAGTCACACTATGTTTGACTAAATTCACTAATGTTATATTAAGTCAGAGGTTTAAACTTTTAGTGTATATAGTAATAACGTATAGCTTTTGCCTAAAGGGTACACAGAGAAAACAGAAAACGATCTGAAGTATAATAATATCGTAAAAATAAAAGAGGTACCAGTTTGTTCTGAAGATTCAATATTAATTTAATGTTTTATCAGACTGTAAGGTGATGACCACTTCTTTCAACATACTACCTTAAGATGCCAAAATGCCGATGATATGAATACACCAGTTAGGTGCATGAAACCAGCTTTTTGGGGTCGGGAAACAATCCCTCTATTGTATATATTACGAGCAAAACTTAATATTTGCGGGCTTTTCTAGATTCAGTGTAAGTTATTAAACATTACTTATTTACCTATCGTTTGTCTTGGATATGCTTATGAAAAGAAGAAGAATAAAGCATATTACAGAATGAGCTATAAGTATAGTCACTTGAAAAAATGGAGAGAGGAAAAGATTACAAAGTGACAGTGAGACAAAATGGAAGAATAAGCTTGTTCCACCGACTCCAAATCACATTGGACTAAGATAGGAACATGATGATTTACCTATTTTTAAATCTCATTGGTTACTAGAATTTTCTTAATCATTTTGGTTACGATACTTTTTTGAGTTTCGATTATTTAAACTATAGTAAAAATTTTATTAAAAGACGATGTAATTAATTGAAAGTATAATTTAAATTTTGAAAAAGCTTCAATTTTTATTTTCAGATTTTTTGTAATGATTTTTAATCCTAATCTTTAATGTTTTTCTAATCTTTAAAATATCGTTTCTTGTTCTAAACTCTAAACCCTAAAATGTAAAATTTTGATAAACTTAATTGAAAATATTCTGCTTTTTTTGTATATCGGTAACGTATCAACGAAAAGATATTGTCCTAAACGAAATTAGGCTGAAAAAACATTGTATTTATTTTATTATATCAAGTAATGATACACATACCACACCTTATTTTTATTTGTAATCGACGTAAATTGATGTAACTATCAGATATGATCCAAATCGGCTCTTGAACTCCCGTGTATAATAATGTAAGTGATAGTTACAACATTTTGTGAGGACCTCCTGTCGCGGTAAACTGTTGTAACAACAAAATTCAAGAAACCGTTAAAATTATAAAGTAATGACATGTAGTAAACGATAGCATATTAAAAACTATACACTTATACCGAATTTCAAAAAGATTCTTTGAAAAATGTGGCTTGTATCGCAAAAAGTATCTTTAAAACGCTCTCCTGTAAAATTGCATTTTTGGGGTTACAACAACTTACGTGGGAGGCATCGATATAGTCATTTATTTTTTTAAATATCGTAGCATATACTGTGCAAGACGGTGTCTTTTCGGCCTTTCATCGATTTTTGATCAATTGTATACTTGCTGTAGTTTTTTTTTAATATTTCATTTTTTTATAAGTCGTGTGTGAGGTCCAAATAAAGTTACTTTCTCGTGGCTTTCTGTCTTTTTTCTTTCTGTTTAATATAATAATTTATGAATGGTTAGAAAGAGTATTCTATAAAGCACTACGCTCCAGTATAAAATATGCAACTGTTCATTTGCTAATACAATAATTCCTTTGAAACAACCACCTCGAACTCGAACAAACTAAAATTATTAATGTTTTCAAATGAAAACTAATTCATTTGAAAACGTTTCACTAATAATTTTGCTTTGAAAGCTTCGTTTTAATATCACTTATTTCTGATTACTATTGCTACTATTTCCGGCAGGAAATTGAAAGTAAATACCCTTAAATGCAAATATTACATCTACAATTTTAATTTCCAATTCCACAAAAACGCAATCAAACTCTGCGTCCTCGGAAATTTAATTTCCCACCGCGTTCCCGGTCCCTTTTGGCACTCGGATTTTTCTAAAACTTTTCGTAATAAGCATACATACCTACGTAATAATATTCTCTTAGGGTCGACATTCGAGATACCACGCGTCATCGCCTAATATCGCGTGGTACAATATTAGCGGTCGGGTGAAAGCTTTTAGAACGAAATCATTGTCAATGAAATTATATTTGGTTTCACTGAAAGGTTCCGCCACATTTGAATGCAAATACCCAACCTTTGGGCCTGGAAGTTTCTTTTATCTGTGTCGTATTTGTTTTTATTATTTTGCCCCCAATAGATAAGTGATTCTCACTTTGAATGTGTTGTAAAAAGGGTAAGGGATCTGTGAAATAAGTTCTTTTATGTTTGAATGTGAAAATAATGATACTATACGCTTGGAAAACGACTGAATTAGAGGAAAACGTAACTCATGTCTAAATACACCTACAAGAACAAATGAACGGATAAACGTTCAAACCGCAACTACGAAACCTAACATCAGTGGGTGAGTTCGACCAGTTATGAAGATCCCTCGAAGTCAACGTTACTGGTCCACGAACCAAGAAAACAAACAACCTTTTTAGGTCAGGCGGAACTGGCGTTAATCGAGTCGGTAGTGTGCTCCTGTTCCCTACTAATCAGTGTGTTTGTGGGAGGGTTGTTTATCTGGTGGAGAAAACAGAATCAATCAATTCATCACGCTTTGGCTTCGGGGATTACCCTCATAAGTAACCCTTTATGGTGTGCGTCGATCATTGTTCGATGGACCGTTAAGCGTTTACTATTCCTATTTCGAAATTGTAATAGTGTGTATACATGTATATCTTTTTTAATGTTTTTGGCTTGTATACAAAGCCTTTAACGCCCTATCTTTGTATGGAATAGTTAGTTTGAGTGCCATTAGAATACGGATGTAAAATGTCATTCTAATGTGTTTGCAGTGACTATTTGGCAGCAAATGTAGTTTGCTTTTTCGGCAAATTTTGCTAACATAGTCACTACAATAATAAAATTCTCAGCTCTATTTTGCAGAGGTGCACCTGTTTCTATGATTCCACATATTGTCCCATTGTGCAAAACCAGAGATACAAAACTAACTAATTTTACTTCATATCTTTTACAAAATCTTCACTCAAAAAATTCACAAACTTTTTTAAAAGATCAATCAACAAATAGCTTTTCCCACTGTGTGTGTGTGAGTGAGTGAGTGCTAGACTTTTACCATATATTGGGCCACTACGAGTTTACAGTATATATTTCAAGCAATATTTTCACACAAGTCCTCTCCGACATGTAGTTTCAAACATATTGTTGTGTTGTGCGGAGATTAATCTCACAGAGTGTGTCGGGTGAGACATAAATGTTTTCACCCCCATCGGTTGCCACATAAACAATTTTCCTTTATGGTTTCGTTCTCTAATGACCATTACATATTAGTTTGTATTTATTTTTGTATATATATTTTTTTATTGATATATACTAGTGCTTGACTGCAGAAGAAAGATTTAGTCAGACCGTAGAAGTTTGAACAAAATATTTTGTAAAACAACAAATAACATTATAACGTGCTTACCATCAGGTGGGGTCGCAGTCAAGCACTAGTTTATTGCAATAAAAAATTAGCATTTCAAATATTGGTATGAATAAAGATGTGCGCGTGATGTGAATATCTCTCTATCTCTTTGTGCATACGCAGTGATGTCCCATTTCAATAACTGCATTATTATTCTGTTACTTGACATTTTCCCTTTCACTAGATTTAAAAGGCTTCTAAATTATTTATTTTTAACGGATTCCGAAAATTCGTTCTATTCGACTGGCCTGTTAGTCTAGTAGTTAGTGACCCTGACTGCTATGCCAGAGGTCGTGGGTTCGATTCCCAACCAGGACAAATGTTTGTGTGATGAGCACGATCATTTGTTCTGTGCCTGGGTGTAATTTATCTATAATATGTATGTATTTAGAAATATATAAGTATGTTTATCAGTTGTCTAGTACCCATAACACAAGCTCTGCTTAGCTTGGGACTAGACGGCGTTGTGTGATAGTTGTGGAAATATTATTATATTATTCCGTTTATTTATAATTGTAACATATTCCATACATTTTTAAATATTTTCTTAAAATATAAATAATAAAAAAAAACATTTAAAAATATAAAAAAATAGTGTCCCACCGGTATCGGGAACAGGGTCCAAGCTACCGGCGGTCAGGGCTCCAGAGAAAGGAACCTCCTAACTATACGAGCCGTGTCCAGGAGTACCGCTTTCTGAATCAAGCCCTTGATCCAGCCGCCTAACGAGAGCCTCCTAAGGTGTTGGTCGAGGCTCTTGGCTATTAAGCCATTAGCTGACACGACTATCGGTACAATGATTGCCGAATCCACATCCCACATGTCGACAACCTCGCGAGCCAAGTCAATATACTTGACTTGTTTATCTTTCTCGGCTTTCACGAGGTTCTCGTCATGAGGGACGGATATGTCAACAATCATTGCACGCCTCTCGCTTCGGTCTACCACCACTATATCAGGCTTGTTGGCTAAAATAGTCCTGTCAGTGATGATAGACCGATCCCAGTACAGGGTGATATGACCATTATCAAGAACTGGGTCGGGCTCATACCTGTAGTACGGTACTTCCGATTCCACAAGAGAGTATTTCAGAGCAAGTTGCTGATGGATAATCCTGGCTACGAGGTTGTGCCTGTGCAAGTACTCGCCGTTAGCTAGACGAGAACAACCAGAGATTATGTGACGAATTGATTCTCCCGGACGGTGACAAGCCCGACAAATGTCAACCGTGCCGTCCTTCACAATAAATCTCCGGTAGTTATTCGTCATGATAACTTCGTCCATAATTGCACAGACAAAACCTTCGGTTTCCCCAAAGAGGTCACCGGAACGCAGCCAGGATACGGACGCCAATTGATCTACATCAGGCCCGTGAAGGGCCCGGAAAAAGCGTCCGTGAAGTTCCTTGCTCTGCCACACAACCCTGCGATCGTTAGTGTCAAGCACTACAGGTTTGCGACAGTTCTCGTTAGCCAGGGAGAGCGGGGTGAGTCCCTTGTCCACCGCCACTACATCTCGATGCATACCCACGTCGACAGCTAGGAAATATTCCCTGAGACTGCATACCTCACGGTTGTGTAGGGTCGTGGCATTTAAAAAACCGCGACCCCCACACTTCCGTGGGATATACAGTCTCATCACCGACGAACATGGATGGTGCATTCGGTATGCAGTCAGTAGTGTACGGACTCGCCTATCCAGGGCGTCAAGTTCCGTTTGAGTCCATTTGAGTACGCCGAAAGAGTACATCAATACCGGCATGACCCAACCGTTGAAGGCGCGCACCTTGTTCCCGCCTGAGAGAAGGCTATTAAAAACTTTCCTCAGGCGTCCAAAGAAACGTTCCTTCAACGATTGCTTCATGTCTGTGACATCGATGCCTAGGGCTTCCGACATACCCAAATACTTATAGGTTTCGGTTGGAGAAAGGGATCTCAGATTTATGGAATCCGTGAGTTGCGTGCCCACGGATTCCACAACCTCACCTCGCTTTACATGCATGACTGCACATTTGTCCACACCAAACTCCATCCTGATGGCACTGCTGAAGGTTTATATTATTATTATTATTATTTGCGGTTACGATAAAGATGCTTTTGATATAAATAACCATAAAAAGATCCAAATACCGTATTCTTTACTTCGATTGACACCTGACAAAACAATCTTACGACAATTTTCGTCAAGACGTGTTCGCTCGTTTTAGTATTAGTGACATCCTGTTTAATGTTAGAAGAATAAATAAATTACACCTTTTTTGTTTCGAAGGGTTTGGTAGGCTGCCTTTTCAAATTCAACAAATGAAACGCAAATGCTTCAAATAGGGTGAAAATTAGCAGATTCTGAAATGTTCCTAAAAACTGATCAACTGATACTTTATGCTTATAACTATACTAACTTGGAACAGCGGTTCTGCATGAACGTAATACAATATCCATAAGAAACAAACCTACGCCAAGAAGCCGCGTGAATTCCGATCCCGATTTCAGGCCATCGTAGGCGCGGGCCTGTGTACGGCGAGCAATGGGTAGCTCACCGTCCGGTCGTCTGGTAACAGTCTGGACCAAGCCAGTCGTCGACGGTGCGCTCTATTCCCGTGCGTCTCAAGGAGTTGTCAGCAAAAGGAGAGGCCCAACAGCAGGGCCGAAGCCTACTGGGTTCGGTTTCTGAAAAGAAGGTCCCCGGTATGAAGGCTAAGAAGGAGTTTAGTCAGTAAGAGTCTGACACTGTTTCCCGCTCCACCCAAGGGATTCGTCATTAGATGATTTTTCCCACCACAAAAAAAGTACGAGGCACATATAATCGTACTTTCAATTCTCTGAATAAGAAACAGATATTTTTCGAAACATTTAACACGAATCATTTCACTTAAATAAACATCATATTTATTAAGCGAATGAAAGGCCGAAGCAAATGTACCTTGTATATGCCTTTATGAACTGTCTGAGGATCAATTTGAACGCAGATATATTTTCTTTTAGCCCCGAGCTCAGTGAGATTATGCGAAATGCTTGTAAACCAGCTTAAAATTACTTACTCCTTTGAATTAATATGCAAAGTTTATACGCTTCGGTTAGAAAATACACGCATCTAATGTAAAATAATACAGTTGAAACTAGCCGCGGTTCTGGCTAAGTTCTGAATTCATTTTACATAAATTTCATTGGTAGTTTTATTTCCTGGTAGTTATTATTTGTTTCCTGAAAACCTAATGCTAACGTTCAAAGAAACTTGTTAAAAAAAGCTCAGATTACATTCTTAACCTTTTGAATCTACACTAATATAACGAGGTAAAGTTTTTTTTTGTTTGTAGGAGGTAATCTCTGGAACTACTGGTCCGATTGGAAAAATTTTAGCAACAATAGAAAGCTGCTTTAAGAGGTAAAGATTGTTTTTTTGTTTTATTGTTTTTTTGTTTGTAGGAGGTAATCTCTGGAACTGCTGGTCCGATTGGAAAAATTTTAGCAACAATAGAAAGCTGCTTTACCACTGAGTGACATAGGCTATATATATTTTATGTACGCGGGCGAAGCCGCTGACAAAAGCTAGTATTTTATAATTAGAGACAATTGGTGTGAGAACGCCGGTGCTCGCTTGGTGCTCAAGAGTTTATATATTAAAAGGAGAACTGACATATCAACGCACAGTCGAAACTATTAAGACTGGGAATATGAAATTTTTCACAAGGTTTCCTTTTATGACATAGTGAAAATACTCTCTGTATTTTCCAAATTTCATACCTTAAGGAGAAGAAACGCGGCTACAAAGTACACTAGTCTGTTGGTCTCATGGTTACCCAATATGCCAGAGGTCGTGGGTTCAATTCCCACCTAGGACAAATGCCTGTGTGATTAGCACGATCATTTGTTTGGTGCCTGGCTGTAATTTATCTACAATATGTATGTAATTAGAAGTATATAAGTATGTTTATCAGTTGTCTAGTACCCATAACACAAGCTATGCTTGGCTTGGGACTAGATGGCGTTGTGTGATGGATGCCTAAAAAACAAAAGTTTATTATCAAAAATCTATTTTAACGCGGGCAAAGCCGCTGGCAGAAGCTGGTTGGACATTTTTCAAATTTACCAGACAGCTTACACCTCGGAAACTTTGATATTTCTCGGCAGATCATTAAACACGTGTGCACCTTGATACATGAGATTTCTGTTGCTGTAAATGTTTGTCAAGTTTTTTTTTTATTTTGCTAGTATTCCTCAAGGATATTGCTTCAAAGGGTTTTCGCACGGCGAGTCGTCCTTACTTTGTTGTAACTTCTGCGTTTCGGAATAAGTATTTCGCTTCGTCGTTCATTCTGCGTACATCGAAGGACTGGAACAATTTCTCTGCTGCGGTCTTCCCATCCGGTTATAATTTGGGTATTTTTACGGCTAGAGTGAATAAACTCTTAACAAACTAGTGGGCCTCACCATCAAAGATTGCATTACTGCTTACGCAGTCAAGCATTAGTTTAATATAAAATAATTAATATTAATACAGTCGTTGTTAGTCTATTTTTCTTTTCACCACCCCAAGGTCGACTGGTAGAAAATGCCTAAGGCGATAATATAATTCCTATATAATTCCCCCTTTGTAAAGTGTTATGTGCATAAAGTTTTAAGTAAACTAGCCTTCTGCCAGGGGCTTCGCCCGTGCGAATGTAGGGTTCTCCATTCAAACTTTAGACCCCCACTACATCCCTTTAGAAGCTAAATTTTGTAAAACCCTTTCTTAATGTTCGCCTAAGTCATAAAAGAAAGCCTTGTGCAAAATTTCACGCTCCTAAGCCCAGTAGTTTCGGCTGTGCGTTGATATGTCAGTCACACCCGTATTCACAAACGTTACTATGCGGTCTCACAGTGCTCGCGAGCGCACAGGGCCCCTAAAACTAATTCATAAACAATACTTCAGTTGCGGCTAGCACTATGCGTCCCTTAAAATGAACGCACAGCTAAGGTAGCTTGCGAGCTATTTTAAGCAACGCATAGCTATTGTCAGTCTCTGTGGACAATAGACCACATGTCACGAGGTTCCGAGGAAAAGGTTCGATTTTACTGTTAGTGATTTTAGCGTCCTTTTACAATGGATTATAATAGGAAGAAGAATTTAATCATTATATCAATCAAAGAAGCACAATAAATACTACCAGAAAAGTGATACGGGATTTTTTCTTTTGATTGTACGGATGAATTTGTTAGCTTCTCTATTATTATCGTTAAAATTTTATAGATGATTACTGGAGATCTTATATATGTGAGACAACCAACAGTATCAATAATTGTGAAGAGGGTCTCTTATTTAAAAAAAATTGTTCTTGAACACCTGTCATCTTTATGTTTTGAGGTTATTTTATGACAAATTAAATGAACGTCAAACAGCGACGTGAACTACGCAACACAAACGAACCAATCACAGAGCTCTATTCAACGCTGTGCGTTTGCTTAGTCAAGGGTCGTTTGAGTATTGTTTATGAATTGAAAGGCTTGCCACATGTTACGCAGTGAGAAATGCCTTACTTCGCATAGCGTTGCTACTTCACTGAGGAAAGTATTGTTTGTGAATACGGGTGTCAGTCAGTTTCTCCGTTTATATATGTAAAGATAGATATAATAAGTATTCATGGCCCACACGTGTACCAAATGTAATCAAGATTCGTTCAGTCGTTTGAGCGTAAATGAGTATCCTATGCGACACAAATTTATGATATTAGTGTGATAAAAGTAAAATAACGGTACCTTGATTAACTTTGTTCTGGAAACGGCACTGAATATACTTCTTTAAGTTTTAAAGTGACATAATAGAAAAAAAAAACAATAGGTGGGCGTTTGCTTGGGGCTCAAGAGTTTAATTTAGGATTTTTTGTTTTACTTTCACATAAGTGAAAACACTATCAGAAGCTAGAAGCTTATAAAATAAAATAAAATCATATCTTAGAATATAATTCTTACAAACACTGTAGGAACTACCTACATATGTACACTCTTATATATTATATACAGCCTACCTACACGCATTTCCTTTGACATTTGAACAAAGAATATTCTCTGCGTATATTTTCAAAGTAGTTTGTGGAATATAAGGAAACATGGTTGTTATCCCATAAGACGCTGAAATACTCCTGAAAAGCGAAAGGCGATAATACAGATACATGCAAGATAACAAGCATTTGTTGTTTATATCATTTTATTTAATAGTAAAGGAGCCCAGGATGCTAAAGCGCCATGGGAACCTATTAAATTATGTAGATAATGTTCTAAAACGAAAAAAGTGTATGGCAAGCTATCATTTTAATGGGGAAGACCTTAAGAGTTTTCAAAAATGTCACGTGAGAATACTCGAGGACGTCAGATGTTAATACGATATACGCGCTTTGTCTTTCTGATAACCGATAGATATTAATCTGACGATTAACCAAGGGGGGGGTGGCCGTAGCCGACGTTTTTTTTACAATTTTGTGACTCGCCCATTTCTTTAGACCACTTTAAAATCAGTCAGATTATTGAAATATACACTTTTCTGCATGAACTCAACTCACATTGCCTTAATCTGACGCGCGCAATTTTTTCCAAGGATTGAAGAAAGAACCCTTGTGGATGGTGAGCAATGGATAGCTCGACATCCGATCGTCTGGTAACAGTCCGGACCAATCCCAAATCGTTGACGGTGCTGTCTGTTCCCGCGCACCTCAAGGAGTTGTCAGCAAAATAGGGACACTGCAAAAAGGTTCGAAGCCTACTGAAGCCCAGGGTCTCTTTCTAAACTGGTTTGGCACCAGTGCGAAAGGCAAGTAAGGAGCGGGGTGGGTTGTTTAGTCAGTAAGAGTCTGACACTGTTCTCGTCATTGGATGATTTTTTCCCACCAAAAAAAAACCCTCTATATTAAGGTCAGATCTGTTACATTACAGGGTCCAAAGCGTCTGTCCACATGATTTTCTGACACGCTCAAGTAACGCGCAAAATTCCCATCTGGGCTCCCCTACCATAAGTAATAACGCGAACCTGCGATCGGCAACCTGTCTGGGCAACTTGAAAGCTACCCACTTATAGAACTTTCTCTTTGATGTTAAATTGAGTGGTATTCAGTAGAGGTTTACACGTGCTTAATTTTATGATGTTTCTACGTATATTATAATCTTTATTGCTCAGGATCTCAACCTCAATCAAAAGATTCAAGGGAAAGTAATAGGGAGCAACGAAATACGATTTGTAGCCAATATTTTGATACAGTTATTTCTGACTATATTTCGATATAGATATGCTTAACTAGTTGTTGTCAGCGCCTTTGCCTGAGTGATAGTTTGAAATTATTCCGAGGGGACATATACTTGGCAAATACAATCGGGCGGGCTCACGGGCTCTTATCTTACGGGGATTATCTAGGCAATAAATAGAATAACTAAAACTTGTCGGTAATATCTGAAATATCATTTATTTTATACTTTACCTAGGTATTCTATACAACACCGACTCCGAAGCCGGTAATGTGTGTAAAAGACGAAAATGAGGTAACATAATTGTAGAACACCTTGACACGGGCAGGTTAGGTTAGAATACTAAGGCAGTTAGTCTTCTTGGTTATTTTTTTAAAAACACCAAGAAATAGCTAAAATAGGTTTTATTTTTCTGTCACTTTATTGAATACTCAAATCCTATTTCCGCCCGCGAGGTTTAAAATAAAGCTCGAATTTTCGGATGGTTATAACAACAAATATTTTTTCAATACACTTACTCGAAAACTGCCTCTTATCGCACTCCTATTAGGTTCAATATAGCATGTATATCACCCAAGTGCTTCTTTGAGTTTATCACAACAAGGACTTTTTTATTCCTTCCTTATCGTCACGGTCACGAGTGTTTTTTTTTTCTTAGTTTACAGAATCAGGCGCGAGGCGTCCCCCACGGGCGCTGGGCGACCCCACGAAGTTAGAAACTGACCAGAGCAGATTAGATGCTCATATTATTATATTTCTACTGTATTTTTGAGGTACGATTAAACGTTTTTCGTAAGTGTATTGAAAAACGTCGTTTGACACGCGTGCAGATTTATCATTGCAGCCCTCGGCTCCATAACACACACGCCTACGGCTCGTGCGAATTTCGCCTCGGTCGCAATGACAAACTTCCTGCACTTGTATCAAAATGTACTATTTCCGTATCGCGGTGCGCACACATATTGAGCAAGCAATGGAACATGTTTCATTTGTCTGTAATTTTATAAGTATTACAAGCATTTACCTATACAGTATTAGTGTGATAAAATAGTTATAATTTACATGAAATACAAAAAGATCGAATAAATTGATGTTAACGTGTCAAATAATATCTACTTGCTAATGTGTTGTTCGTTTTTGTTTAGACAAAAGATTAATTCTTCGGTATTATCAAACAAAGATTAAAAACGCAAGTTTCGGCCAAGCTGAATATACAATACCTTTTAGGCCGAAACTGGCCGAAAACGAAGCAGAACCTTCGGTCGGTCTCTACATAAAAACTACTATGACGGTCTCAAGACTTATCTCTACTGTCGTCAGGGGCTCCCTTCGGCCTCCCCTTGGCAATGGAAAACATAGATATAAGATAAATGACCAGAAACCATTCTTGAACAAAAACAGAGGCGGTCGAATTGATTTGCTGAATCTGATTTGGCTTGAACCCCATTTTTTTTACACAACTTTCACACAAAACCATCTAATCCCCAATTAAGCAGAGCTTAAACTATGAGTATAGTAGACAAAAGATAAAAATACTTACATATTTTTTTTATAAAAAATTATAAATAAATTGATCATCTGTATATTATATAAAATCCTTTGTCCTGAATGACAGACGGATCAATGCACAGCATAAACCGCTAATCGTAAAACTCTGAAACTTGCAGATTATGTTCTTTGAATGACGTAAGCATCCGATAGGAAGGGATTTTTCGAAATTCGACCCCTAAGGGGGTGAAAAAGGGGGACAAAATTTGTATGGTATAATGGGATTCCTTAGTCCAATCTACATCAAATTTTGCATGAACATTCTTTAAACCGAGTTTATGGAAGACAAGTTATTTATTCAATTGAAATTCATCCCCTAACGGGGCAAAAAGGGGTAGAAAGTTATTTTAGGGGTGATTTGCTTCGACGTTGACTCTAGTGATTTTGATTTCAAATTAAACTATTTGTTTAGGAAGACTATATCAGTTATAAATCATATGGGATTAATGCACTATGAGGCATAGATTATTTTTGTCAATTGTGTGGATAATTGGAAATTCGTCCATCCCCCGTCCTTTATTCGTCATGCTTACTACTATGTTACTACAAGTACATTTGAGTGGAGGTAGTATTAATATTCCTTCAAAGTTACTTTTAATAGGAGACGAAAAAGTACCTTATTGTGAAAACAGAATCAAAACTGATCGTGATTTAGGCGAGAAAGTTACCATTATCTAAAAATAAACCTCCGAAGTGTCTCCAAATAGAAAATAAATACCAGTGAACGTGTCAAAGGGAAATATATTGACGACTAAAAATAGTAGCCAATATTGGCAAAAGATATAACATATATTGGGTGATCATCCTGGAGATAGCGTCAACTATATGGAAATATGTATGTAAAAGGAATTTTACTTGTCCATTATGTATGCGAAGACACTGCCTCCTAAGATACAGGATCTTCCTAGTTTAGGAGCCAGGGTTCAAATTAAAAATTGACTATCCGTGCGATATTTTTATGTAGGTACTTTATAAAAAGATATTTTTTTTTTTTCGACAACCATCACACAACGCCGTCTAGTCTCAAGCTAAGCAGAGCTTGTGTTATGAGTACTAGACAACTGATAAACATACTTATATATTTCTAAATAAATACATATTATAGATAAATTACACCCAGACACAAAACAAATGATTGAGCTCATCACACAAACATTTGTCCTGGGTGGGAATCGAACTCCGGCATAGCAGTCGGGGTTACTAACTACTAGGCTGACAGGCTAGTTGAATGTGACAAATTTGTGTTTATGCATTAGCATAAATACAAATTTAATAATAATTAATAAAATAAAAATAATTTTAATAATAATTAATTAATTTAATAATGTTTTATTAAAAACATTATTATTATTATCATTGATAGATTCGAGTGGCCTTCTAAAAACTGCATAATTGTTACACCAATTATTTTATCACCATGTAACGGAACAATTCCCCAATAATGGTGCCACAGTTTTGTTTGGATCAGCAGTAAATCGAAAAGTGCTGATACCTTGCATTGCTGTGAAACTAACGGATTTGCTTTTTAGTTTTAAAACGACCCAATTTCCTGTGAAGGTATTTTGCGGTAACAGTTAATAATGTACTTTGACTTTACAAATATTTTCGACTTCTACGCGAATGAAGTCATGCATAGAAGATCTAGATCTAGAGCTATTCATTGTTAACTTATTAATTAATTAAAATTAAACGAATCAATTAAAAAACTTAATAAACTCGCTTAAATCACTGTCTCGCCGAGCAACATTTTACTGTCTCGCCTTTTTACTCGGTACATGTGATCAAAGCATAAGCGATAAAACTAACTTAAAATAGTTAGTTAAATATATAACAAAGTTAAACCAATAGATTCTACACTTATGTAGTGCAATATACTTGCACTCCTCGAGAATGTACTTAATTAATTACACCCCTTAACATAGCTACCTAAAATAATATAACAGCCGACCGTCGACCAACAAACGACTCAAACTAAACTCAAATTAAACTATATTACTACAAGTGTAATTAATGTGTAACGTTGTAAAGTTTCAGCTTAATGGTAAAATTTAATGCTGCTGAACTACGAATCTCAACCAATTATTCCGCCCCCATACGTTCCAAAGTTAAATCTACGCAGAGGCAGCTACGCTACTTGACAATTGTTCTGTTTTTTTCAAAGCACAAACAAACAATTTTCAAAGTGAGCTAAAAGCAGGAATGCTACTCAAACATCAAAAGGTTGCTTCCTAAAAACCGCACAAACTCGTCCATTCATGAAAGCCATATTTCAACCCTACAACTGGTCTGAGCACGAAGATATAGAGTGCTCCAGTTATATAGGCACGCTTGAGTTACACCACGCGAATCGTTCAAAACTAGTGTAAAAATGACCGCAAAATTTCGTATCTCTGGACGCAGTCCAAGCGGTCAGCACTCTCATGTCAACACCAAAAATGTTTATTCCATTTTTCCTAAAAGTTTTTTAAGTGACATTTAATTAAAATGTTTCACAAAAGATCTTGACATTGCTTCTTTCAGCGAACAGAGGCATTAGTTTAAAAATAACTGTTTTATATTCATCGCTATTTCCAGCTTTTTATTCTAGGGCGTAAAAATTAAACGGTGTGCAATTATTTATTCAATCTTTTTTTAACAAAACGCGGACATTTTTATCTTCTTTGTATTTCGGAAGCCATTATTAAAAGTAATAATGCGCCGAGGCTTTATGCAAAAAGTCTGTCTAGAGCACCATTAAGTCAAACTTCAAAATTAATTCGTCAAAAGAGCAGTTTACGCCTAAAGTTTGGTTTGAGAACTCATTAAGAGAACAAGTTAGCCTGCTCTCATCAAGAAGATGCATATGTATATTCAACAGCTTTGGACGACAACGAATGTACTGCTTAATGAAAATTGTCTTCTTGAAAAAGAGTTTTGTGGGAGCGGAATACTAGACTATAAGCCTTTTTTTATTTTTTAGTAAATGTTTATTACATTTTTTTTTATTTTTTAGTAAAAAAAAGACGTATTTTAAGAAACTTGAATATGGAATCCAAAAGTGATGTTATTGTGTTCTAAATGATGAACCAATATTCAGGCCTTTTAGATTACAAAACTTACGCGATATGGCAGGTAAAATATACAAGCCTATTGCTAGTGGTATGGCGGGTGCACCTCGCTGACGGCAGTCTCATGGGGATGATCGGCAATAATAACCTATTGCGCTGGGCTCTAGTATAGAACATGGTTCGTAGCGACGAGGAATAACAGGAAGAGGAATTATATCCTTCTGTGAAGCAGTACTGCTAGCGAAGGAGACAGCCGTCCTCTGCGCCAGCCACCAAGATCCCGACCTCGATTTCCATCCACCTTGCTGACGATGAGCAAAGGGGAGGTCGTTGTGCCTTTCGATAACTTTTCTCCGTCGCCCTAGGATGGCTGAAGCCCGAAGATGGCCTAATAAATTATTCTGACGCCGAGAGGCCATAAAAATCTGAAATGATTATGATCATACCGACTGTAAAACATACTATCAAACATCATATATTCTTCACGTCAAATCTTCTTTTTGTAAAAAAAAAATAATCTTACAACCAGAATTCTGAAACAGGAATATCGTACCATTTATAAACCGCTAATCGCTACCCACCACCAGAAACAATTTACAAACGAGTGCGGTTCTGAAACAACAAGGGTGCAGTAATATCTTCGACAAGAATAACAAATGAACGCCCACGGGGTTAATGGAAGGGATATACCTAAATGCTGTTCGGTTTCCGCTACCCAAGCGTGAACCATTCTAAAATGCATTATCTATACAGTATACTATGCTAACACTTATTAAATACTCCTCGTATGAATGTGAAGTACTTGAGATGGTTGTAATTCAGTCATGCTTCATTTGATGTACGGATTTCAATGAAAGCACACCATGGATTAATGCGGAAACTACATTCGTTCGACGCACACGTAGACGACGCCTGATTTGTTCGGAGAATCGCGTTGCGTGTCGTCGCGTGGCATGCTAGTTTCCACGTAAAATGTATGGAGATCGACGCGCCTTGACTAGGGTTCGTGGCACACGTGGGCATCATGTTCTACCTTAACCAGAACCATCTAAGGTCATTTAGGATGCAGATTTTTTTCAATGGTTCAAAGAGATACTGCGGCCCCGGATCGCAAATGGCAACAGAAGAAGCATTTGGTCTTTAGTTAGTAAAAATCTGACAATCTCTCTCTCCAAGAGGAGAAGAGAGGGGCTATTTAAAGGTTTCCAATTAAAAAAATAATAATATTAAAATAGACTTATTTATGTTATAGTTTAGGACGCCTTCAAATTAACCGCGATACTGTCGCGCGGCGCGGTGCTGCTAAATTGAAGATGCCCTTATTGTTTACCTCACAATATGGACGGGATAAACATTTGCAAAATACTAAGTATACATAAGCGGTGGTATCGCACAGGGCAATATCTAACAGAAAGCTTTAGACCTTTGGTTTAGATAGCCCATATCCTGGATGAGGTCATTAAATATTTTTCTTTCGAGAGTATAAATTCTTTGCGAGAGTTTCAAAGCGAGGAAACACTTCCACGCAGGTGAAGCCAAGGTGAGTGATGATAGACTTTAACTACCCAAAACACATCCGAATTCCTTTAGTTCCCTAAAGGTACGCTAATATACTCGTACTACACTGCTAACACATGGCACACACGCCGATCTGGCGTCGGTCTCCGTACATTTTACATGGAAACTAGACTGGTATAAAGTTGTTGCTACACTCAGTCCACGCCATGCAACGCCACGCGACGTCATTCTACGTAAAAATCAGGCTTGGTCCATGTGTGAGTCAGTCGAATTTATTAATAGTTTTAGTGTTCCTAGGCTACAGAAACTGTTTCAAACAATCCCGTAGCCCTTGCCAGCATCGGCACTAGTAAGCCCTGTCAATAAAACTGACATCTCTTTGAGCTGCGCGTAGACTACAACGCGTCATCAAATCGAGTGTAGTCCATATCGAACTGCGAACTACGCGTTTTGATTGTCCTTGATAATGATTGACTGGATTAAACATGGAGAATCGACTTCTCTCAGTAGGATTTCTGTCTGATACCGTGACCTAACATCGAATGTAGGCTGATCGACTAATGAATCCATCACCTTTAATAGAGAACTGCGTTGCGCAAACGTGGGCCACGAAAGCCGATTTTGGCGCGTCGGTATAGACGTCGAGCTACATTAGAACTACGCTATGCGACGCCACGCGATGTCGTACGTACATATCAGTATTATTAACATAATTAAGTGGTTAAAAAATTCAAAACTAAAATAAAATATAAAATAGACATGTGCTACAAATTTAGCAGAATTCGTCTCGAATTTAGGTGGAGTATTTCAAAACGACCATGACGTTTCCGTGAGATATGTCTTATCGCGGTAGTTTGTGTTAAGCTCGCAGATAGTACGACGGTTCCTGTTCATCTCTACGTGATACAATCTCATTCAATCGGCCGACCTCCCGGAGTCACGGCTTTACGACCCCTTGTTGAGTCGTTACGCGGTAACTGCGCCTTTAAACTTGCGGCCTTTGATGTAATAATCGTTCTAATTTACACTGATATCCGAATTAGAAATAATTATCGTAATTTATGAAAGAATAATTATAATGTTGGCTATAAAAACCGCCGGTTTGTAGGTACTTTTAATTTCACTAGTTGCTGTCACAGTTTTCACCCGCGTGAAAGTAGACATTTTTCTCAAGAAAATATACTGCGAGGATATGAAGTATTCTATGTTATTCCACACCACCCTTCTGTTTCTGTCGAATGTCATACAAGTACGTTCAAATGTGATGTGGCACTATTTGCCATTGACAAAGAATAGAATAGGATTGAAGTAAAAAGTCACACAAAATTCACATTGTTTCGCCATTATATTAGTGTGATATTGTTGCTTATCTTTTAAATATACAAGCAATAGTCATATACAAGCGGTTGACGGAGTCGGACGTCTTAAACCTGACTAAGTAACATTGCGTTTACCTCCTGTGTCATTGCGCCATGTATAATACCAACAATTCCAAAAAAATATAAAAAAAAGAATGAGGAAGTCGCTTCTGATAAAATAATTCATCAATAAATGTTTGATAACACGGAAAGCTGACGTTTTTCGCAAAATCAAAATGTTTTCCGTAAGTTAAATAGAGCTTAAACCACCGTAGCCTGTACTCGGCTGATTAATTTCAATAACTTCCACAAATTACACTCTTTCATTGCCCACAAAAGCTTATTTATTTTTCCGATTCGTTTATTTTTTACACAACGCATTAAATTACCTATCCAATCCACCCGCGATTGTTTTTGCTCTTCAGAGGTAAAATTAAGTCAAAATAGAAATGCTTTCTTGTTTTTATTTGTTTTTCCTTTGTTTTCCTTTGGCATTGTACGTAAGTAAGTCTCAATAGGAACTGAGAGTTCATTCAACAGCATGTAATAGCAACTTCTATTTCTTACAATGACTAGGTCATCGCTAATCCTGTCGATTCATCCATCTTTCTTACAGTTGTCTGTAGGTAGAAACTTGTATCGTCCAAGCTTTATTTTTTCTATTCTATTGTTGTACTGACAGGTATTATTTCTGAAAGATAAATGTGGTTTCAGCCTTATCAAAAGATTGTAGCACTCGGAAATACGGAAGAGTCATTTGTGAATTCTCATTCTTTTTTTACATTTTAAGTAGGCGGAATAACGTCTACTTTCTTGGATTAAAATGGTCAAAAATCGTGTTTATAAAACTGTACCTACAATTTTGCTTAATGAATATGGTTTAGTACAAAAAAATCTTCCGTCTGCTCCTAATTTTCCAGGAAGGTGAGTGGGGTATACAAAATGGAGGTTTTAAAGTAATTCTAAAACGTTTTTCACCTCGACAAGGAGGACTCTTTAACCAGCAAATGGTCGGGGCTCGCCTTAGCCCCCGGAGTGCCTCAACATCGGCCAGAGCTAACAAACTCTTCTATAAATACTTTTTCTTCTTATTTCCGCTCCGCCCACTCCAGAGCTTCCTTCCGCCTAAACTTTTAATTATTTTTTAAAAATACCTTAGCATTTTCCGAACCCGAGTTGCTGGTGTTATTACTAGTATTCAGTTTGATTGGTAGTAGTTGTTTGTGTAAACAGTTTCGTATCTGGCTGGGCAACGTCAAAACATCCTGTAGATAACCGTGGGGTAATAAATAGCCGTATCGATAAATCCCCGAGCCCCTGCGTCTAGACCTATAAAACAACGTATATGAGCTTCCGGAACATTTCGCACACAAACTTACCCAGCTCGTTTAAAAGCCGAGGTGAAATAAGATACAAGATGGGGTCGTTAAAGGTTTTCACGACACAGAATAAAAACATATTCGGCGAATGGTCGCTGGTCCCAGACAATATGTTATTTGTTTAGCATCGACCGGCGGTGTTGACTAATGGCTTCGCCTGGTGACCTTATATTTAGGCGGAGGTTTGTCTTCAATATGTCGCCATATATCTTTGGACCCGTTAGCGCTAGTGAGGATTGGAAAATGGAATTGTTTTCTATTCCTATCTATAAATTTAAATTCTAATCATGAAATAGTCCTTTAAATTCTTGAGCACCTATTTAAGTCTCTAATTACGGTATTCGAAACATTAAAATATGTAGCTAAACTATAATTCTAATATTTGAGAAATAAATATGAAATATAGAATTTATACTGCAATATGAAGTTTCTGGAGTATAATCTGTAACTTCAAAGTTCAACCACTTCTTAGTCAATCGGCCTGAAGCTGTATGTGGTTCTAGAGGTTATTCCAGAAACTCACAGTACTGGGAATTCCGATCGTAATATACTAATTTATTATAATATTCTATTTAATATAATAATATTAATTTCCGATTATAATATTATGTAAATTTATTATAATCGAAAGAAATATTTTTTGTAGTAAATCATGAAATAACTTCTCACGCAGGGGAGGGGTTGTCAAAGTTTTGCTGACTAAAACTCACCTAGGTTCTTTCAGTTGTGTTTTACATTCGAGAGTCACCATAATTCATTCCAATAATCCCGCAGTAGAGTTGGCAGGTATTAGCCATAACTGCCCAGTTTATTATGTTGTCATCACTTTGAGGCGCGTGAGGAAAACTACGCACAGGATTTTTATTGGTTTTTTTTTGCTGGGTAAATCATCCAATGGCATCTCCACACCCTTGGGCGGAGTGGTATCTTCCACTCTGTCCGATGTGCCCGACTTTTTTTAACTAAAAATGTACTCCTGTTTCTTTGTTGCTTTTCATACCTGAGCTGAACTTTTCTTTCAGCAATGTTTCGTGTTCAGGGAGAACCTTCGTCATGTGGAAGGTGAGGAGTCCATGAGGTCTTTCCAGCCACTCCTCAAAGAGGAGACTTTTTCGGCAAAAAGGCGTTTTTTATAGGGTAAAAATCAACTCATATTTTTCCATCTTAGAAATATCAGATTCTTAAATTATTTTCATCTTTCCATAATATGAAACAAAGTCGCTTCCCGCTGTCTGTCCCTATGTATGCTTAGATATTTAAAAGTACGCAACGGATTTTGATGCGATTTTTTTTTATAGATAAAGTGATTCAAGAGCAAGGTTTATGTATTTGTGTTTATTACCCGTGCGAAGCTGGGGCGTGTCGCTAGTTCAAAATAAAATCTAAAATCCTTGTACTGTGTTAAAAGTGAAGGGAGTGAGTGGCCACTAGCCTTTACAAGAGGTCATAAAAGGAGTAAGCAGCCTATAGATTTACCAAGTAAAAGGAGCCATCCATCATTGAAACTTGAAGTAAAGTAAATGGAGCCAAACTATTGTACAGGGAGTGATAATAATAGATCGTCGAGTCCCAGCCACGGCGACGGCGGCATACCGTTTGCTTTGTTACCATAACTTGGGACATTTTCAGTTAAGATTTTTGTTGTTTGTACAACTTTTAGTTAATTATTATTTATCATCCACTTTCTATGTCAGTGTTTTTAGATTGCATTTGTTTATCAGTTGTGCGTTGTTTTTTCATGGTTGGACAGATTAACTTGTAATTATCGAAAGCAGCTAAGGGTTCGCTACTAAAAAGAAAGCTCAGACCGCCATTGTACCCTTCGATTTAAGTTTTATATAAGTTTTGTACTTTTTGGTGTACAATAAAGTTTAATCTATCTATCTATACTCAGCACTCACATTTTTCAATTTTTTTTTTCCAATCCTCCCTGAATATGTTTGGTCCAGACCGTGTTCAATCAAGGAGTGGAAACAAATATCTCACTGGCTGTTCATTAATGTGTAATACACAAACAATATATTGGAAAAGTCTTTTGGTCACTATAAAGTATGGTTTTACTAAAGTTACTTGTCTTATAGAAAATACCCCGCTTGGGAAGAGCATCGTCATGTCCTCGTGGGGGCGATCGGTGGTAGCGATCTATCGCACTGGGCCTTGGTACAGGCCATGATCCGAAACGAAGAGGAGTGACAGGCGGTCGCGATGCTAGCAAAAGAGCGGGCCGTACGTGTAAAGTAACGACCCTCACGCTTCAGATCCCGACCCCGATTTCCAGCCACCGTCGGCGCGGGATTGCGGACGACGAGCAATGGGTAGCTCGCCGTCCGACCGTCCAGTAACCGTCCGGACCGGGCTCAAGTATCGGACTATGCGCGCTTCAAGGACTTTTCAACAAACCGTAGGGACCCAGGCTATGTGAACCCGTAACCAGGAGCCCCGGAACGAAGACAAAGAAGGAACAGGGTGCGTTTTTATTCAGTAAAAGTCTAACACTACCTCCCGATCCACCCAAGGGCGTTGTTAAAAATAATAAAATCAAAGGCATAAATTAAGCAACAATGGCATACAAAAAAATATTGTTTGATCTACTTTGATCAAATTATACAAAGTTATAAGATAAATAATTCTGCTTTGAACACTCTTTTGAAAGAGATGTTGTTTTATCTTATCTTACTAATTTTATAAATGCGAAAGTTACGATGTTTGGATGCTTGTTACTCAATCACGCCAAAACGGCTGGACGGATCTGGATGAAATTTGGCACAGGCATAGGATACACTCCGGAATAGGACATAGGCTACTTTTCATCCCGGAAACCCCAACCCCAACCCCAATACCACGCGGGCGAAGCCGCGGGCAAAAGCTAGTTAGACATAGAGGCAGGCTGACGGCCGTAGGGGTGTGTCCAGACTTGGCGAATACGCTTGCGAGTGGCACGCGAGCCGTGCTGCTTGCGTCCCTTTACAGTGCGTAGCTGAAGGTACGAAAGAGGTACGCGTTCAAAACGCGCGCAGTTCCTACAGCAAGTAGTTTCTTTCACATATGAAATAAGAGCCTTACGCTTACGCATTCGCGTCGCGTTCACTAGGTCTAGACGCACCATAATGCTACTTAGGTCTAATCTACCTTCCGTAAATATATAAAAGGAGAAACTGACTGACTGACATATCAACGCACAGCTGAAACTACTGGGACTAGGAACATTAAATTTTGCACAAGGTTTCCTTTTATGAGGTAGGTAAACACTGAGAAGGATTTTCCGAAATTCACCTCTTAAAGGGAAGACGGGGGTTCAAAGTTTGTATGGAGAAACTTATTTTCACGCGGGCGAATCCGCTGGCAGAAACTAGTTTATAAAATAAAACCATGTCATTAGTTTAAATGTTTAAACTAATGACATGGTTCGGCCGGTTCTTTATTTAAAAATTTTAATGGAAATTTATTTTATTTTCAGTGTTTAAACTGAACAAATGCCTATGAGTTTTATAAATACCTGAGGCTAAACATGTCTAATGTTTAAATACAAAACTATAAAGGCACATCAATAGTACAATAAATAACCTTTAACTCTTTCAGTTCAATAACTTTGATCTACAAGTAAAATAAATGATCGAGCTTGAATACAGTCTAGAAATTCACGAATATCAAAAAAAATAATGGGCGTGAATCATCCAAACAAGTACAATAAAAACTCAATCCAGTTCTTTTAGTAGTGTATTGCGCAACGACCCGAATATAAGCAAAAGAATAGAAGATATGAATTATGGAATAAGCCTGGTTGATTGGCTAGACAAACGTAACGCTGTATAAAGGAGAATGATTACAAGTATTTCAACGTATAATTAGATTCCGTCGGTTATAATAATATTAGGTACTAGTTACGGGTTTTGTGAACTTAATTAAATTTAAATTCTATTAATCTATTTTATACTAAAATTGGGTACCTAAACATTACCTATTATCACTGAACTATAAATAACCTTCAAATTTTGACATAGGACACGTTGCGTATAAATTATACGCCAGTCGCCAGGCGCATTACTTTGTGTCATTTATTTCAACACCATTGCTCTCAAAAGGGTGAAGAAAAACATCTCGAGGAAACCGGTATGTCCTGGAACCAAAAATTCGAAGACATGACATCACTCAATCCGCACTGGGCCTGCTTGGTGGATTTTGGCCCTTCCCTCTCCTAGGGAGAAGGCCTGTGTCCCAGCAGTGGAAACATCAAAAATGCTGATGATGATGTTGATGATGATTTCAATAGACTTTCAGTTCACTCCATCGCAATGACTAAAACGATTGATAACTAATAAAAACCCATAAAGCCAAAATAAAAAATACTTGAATGCTGGAACTGATGCTGGAATGACAGATGATTCTAAATCACTCAATAATACTCCCGATTACTCCAACAGAAAGCTTTGACAGATGGTTTCGACGACGCGGCCAAATTTAAACAATCTTCTGGCCAATTTAATTTGGCCGCAATAAATCAAAGTTTATTATAACCAAGGTAATTAGCCAGTAATGTACCGTCCTGTCTCATATTTTAGCAGGATTCGTTCTAGACTCACTGGTATTTAAGGAATTTTCGTGTTTTCGGCGACTTTCGCTAATAGTCGCCGAAAACACGAGAATTGTCTGAATAAATCTTATTTTTACGTTTTACTCGTAGTAAAATTGTCTCGATTCTTAGCTAAAACATCACATGAGAAGTTTTAAGACTTAAAGAACTAAATGCGCTATCTTGGTGGCGCCAGATTCACCTACACTACCTAATTGGAACCGGATATGTAATAAAACAGATATTTTTATTTGTTATTTTCATTTGCAATCTTATTTGGGTTTTGTGCTTCAAAAGTAAAAATTGAACGCTTATAGGATTACTTACTTTGTTGTCCGTCTATCTGTCAAGACCCTTATCTCGGGAATACTTGAACGTATCGAGTTGATATAAAAACTCAGGTCTAAATCAAATCAAGTTAACAAAAAATATAAATTGAATACGGGATTTGATGTCGCAAAAAAACGTATTTTTCGACGCTCTCAGGGGAATCAAAACTCATAAAGTACTTCCCGTCGACCTATAAGCCTTAAGTGGAATGGCAAAAGCATAGGAAAATAAAAAGTCAATACCTACTATAAAAAAATTCATTCGCACCTTCCGTCCTGACAGCCGCTATTCTATTCTAAAAATATTATTTATTTATTTTAAACTTTTTCGCCCGGGTCTTTGGTTACTGCTTCTCCCTTATTGGTCACAGCGTGATATTATTATAGGTTTTCTTGATATTATGGGCAACCGTAACTTTTTCATTCATCATGTCAGACGAAAGACGTCCACTGCTGAACATAGACCTCCCCAAGCGCCGCCACCCAATACTATAGAATTTTTCAAATTGAACTAGTAGCTTCTGAGATTAGCGCGTTCAAACAAATTCGTCAGCTTCGGCTTGTAGCGCCATCTATGTTTTGACATAAGAACTAATCCTGCATTGCGCAATCAAAGTTCTCCACGCGATTTGAACATCACAGAATAGCCCGAAATCATCTATCGGGCAGTAGCTCTCCAGATACACACATCTGATCGGAGAATCTCGCCTTTTCAATGGAGGTATGTGGGACTTTACTTTCTGTTCGATCTGCATACCCTCCAAAATGTTTGTGTAGTTTATTTTAGTTCAAAATATGATTTAATTTATGTTAAATTCATTTTTTTTTAATTAATGTAACTTACATTAAATGCTCCACCTCCCGAACTAGGTAGTAAACCTGTATCTCGGAGGCAGTTCCCTTCTAATACATATTACAATTTGTTTACAAACAATGCCTATTGAGATATAAAAAAAATGACAGATATACGGTTACACAAAAAAAACTCGCCTGTGTACTATCAAAGACACTTCCGCCTGACCACCGATAAGTTCATTTTTGCTTGCACTTGAAACCAAAACTTTAAAAGGTTTGGTTTGACGCCGCGCCTTACGATTCAAGCGATTTTATTTTAAGTGATCACGCAGAATTGACCGCGATGGTACTTACATCAACTATCCTCATCATTATTAGCCTTTTTAATATGTTCCCACTGCAGGGATACAGGCCTCCTCTCTAGGAGAGGGAATGGGCCATAATCCACCACGTGGGCCCAGTGCGGATTGGTGGATATCACATGTCTACAAATTTTGGTTCTAGGACATGCCGGTTTCCTCACGATGTTTTCCTTCACCGTTTTGAGAGCAGTGGTGATGAAATAAATTACACAAAGTAATGCGCCTGGCTGGGTTTGAACCCGCGACCGACAACTCGTAAGTCGGGGCCGATACCACTCGGCCACCACTGCTCTAACAACTATCCTATCTTTGATTAATTGTACAATTACCTATGTACAATACAAAGAGTTATAAACCATCTCAAGAGATCATGATGAAAGTTGCTCTTTATCAACTTAATTGTACTCGTTTTGCCAAGCATTTCCTTTGTCATAAAAGAGACCACCTACAGGTTAAATGGAAGTACAAGAGCTACTCAATTACCTGTAATATGTATAAGTAACACTAAACTTGAATGTTATTGTATCAAACATTTTGAAATTATGAAATGGAGCCGGCGTGGCATGAGCCCTTCAGTACGGAAACATATTTTAACCACTTGTTTAACAAACGAAACGCGAGACGAGACGTTTCATGTATGAAACGATAACTGCATTGAAATATAAATCCATTTATTTTGTACTTGGCAGTCGACAGCAATTATACAAGTGTTATTAGGTACCTTATATACGGAGGACTGTAAAGCGTAAACAAATTTGCATAGTACAAGCACTTTATGATACGGAAATGAGTAATGCCCCCGATCCCTCCTTCTCCCCCTACGACCGGGAAACCGTTTGAGTGTTAGGAAATTGAGTTGAGTCGAGTTACGTACGGCTAGGCGAGATGCAAATGTGTATGCGTGTAATGAACACTTACAAATTCATACTTAAGAGTTGTCACAGTAACTTGAGTACTAACTTCTTGTCAAGACACTCTGTCTGCAAAACAGGAGACAAAGTCGAGCAGCTTTGCAACTTCTCACTCATTATCCCTCAACGTAGTTTCTACCTGACATGTTGAGCTTGGCTACTAATCTCTCTAGATGCAGATGAGTACCAATTCTTGACATAAAACGAATAACTGAATAATTAAATAGCAATAGCCAATTAATGGTATTGACTTTCTGAAATAGCCTTACAAATACTTTTTTATGGTAGTAAAAATCATCCAATGACAATCCCACCCTTGGGCGTAGCGGGAAATAGTGACTTCAGACTTTAGTAAGACTTTTACTGACTAAATGACCTGCTCCGTTTCTTTTTTGCCTTAGTTCCAGGGTCTCAGGAAGCCTGACAAACACTAAGCATGTATTTAAAGAGCTTATGACCAACTTATAGTTGCTCAGCAACTTTTTTTTATCTCCGTTCAGCTATTGGCCCGGCTATTGGTATCAAATTGAACTGTTGTTCCCATTCTTCCGGATCTCGGTGGGCAACAGAAATAAAAAGTTGTTGGGTAAAATTGCTCGTATGCCTAGATACAGCTGTGCGACAACATCGAGTTGTTCTTCACATTTTAGGACCACAAAACGTAAAGAACAATTACTGGCTATGCTCGTAGCCACAGCTGCATCTAACCTAGTGTCCTTTTCAAAAACATTAACAACAACATACACTGTGGCCCTAGCGTCCATCGACCCTGCTGAAACCCTACTTTTACGGTAAATGCCAGAAGTGTAAATACATGAAAGGGGTCGCAGCCAACTGGGGCCAAGGGTTCGTGACTGAAAGGAAGGCTCTAGCCCTGGTATAGATGGCGATGTAGGAACGCGGTAGGTTGTTTAGTCAGTAAGAGTCTGACACTATTTCTCGCTCCGCCCTAGGGCGGGATTCGTCATTGCATGATTTTTACCTACCATAAAAAAATACATGAAAGAAAGATCACACATTATCTGATTTTTTGAGTTTTAGGTCCACAGCTGCTACTCTGTTCATGTGTGTTTATTCCAGAAAGCAAATCCAATTTTACAAAATGCTCGACAATGTAGAACCTAATTTTGTTAGTCATTCAAGAAACAAAGAATCGAGACAACACAAAGAGATTACTTTCAAGCGATGCTAATTCATTTTATCAATTTCATTTCAAAGTTTAGGAGAATTTATTAACTTAGAGTCTAAAAAAAATCGTTTTCGATTAAACTCATTCCTTTTTTAAATTCAGTCGAGTCTTATAACTGTCTTCGGACATTTTTCCTTTTTCTGTTTTCATAATCCTGGTCATCAATCTAATCCGGTCTAACTTCATAGTGAGGCTGTAATACTTTTGAGAGAGTAATTATGCTAATCTATTCTGTTAACGGCGCCCGTCGCCGCCGCGATCCCGTCGATATCCGGCCACGTAGACACTGGCTTGCGGATGGTGAGCAATGGGTAGCTCGCCGTCAAATTGTCTGGTAACAGTCCAGACAGAGCCCAAGTCATCGACGGCACGCACTGTTCCCGCGCGCCTCAAGGAATTGTCAGCAAACTATAGGGGCTCTACAGGGCACTACAGAATCGAAGCCTCCTGGAGCCGAGGATTGGTGCGAAAGCTACACCGGGGCTCTGGGAATAAGACAAGAGAGGAACGGGGAAGGTTGCTTAGTCAGTAAGAGTCTGACACTGATCCCGCTCCGCCCAAAAGCGGGATTGGTCATTGGATGATTTTTACCTACCATAAAAAAAAAATCTATTCTCTTAAAACCAGTAATGGTAATCAACTGGGAGTGTTATCTTTTTACTTTGTAGCTTAGGACAGCTGATAGTGCAAGTTTTGTAAACCACCGGCAAGCGGATTGAGTTCGCAGCTAAACGTTATCTGTAACCTAATTCTCGTAATGAAAACCGTAGCGATATCGTAGCGACTTTGACATTTTCGTATTCCCATCCATCAATCGAGTTTGATGAAGCGAAGACGTAGCGTTGGAAGGCCTCCCACAAGGTGGACCGATGACCTGGTCAGGGTTGCTGGAAGTCGATGGATGCAAAACGCACAGGACCGGTCTTTGTGGCGGCGTTTGGGGGAGGCCTATGTCCAGCAGTGGACGTCTTTCGGCTGAAATGATGATGATGATGATGATGAATCGAGTTTGAACGACACCGATTTTGAACTCGTTCGATCGAAGAGAGGTCGATTAGAAGTCTTTTATTGTCGTTCTATCGAAACCCCATCAAGGAACACGCGAATATCGATTTTGGATAGGACTACGATCGAACGACAATGGAATTGGGATTGTTTGATTTTACGTGAATTAGGGCACAGTCCGTAGCATTTCGCACGTAAACAGCTTATTCCACTGACACCGAGAACACAATACAGATTCTAACAATATTTGCCAACGATTTTATGTTTCATAATCTCAGTCATGTGAAATAACGAAGATATTGGATAGTTCAACACCTGCAATAACTTTAAAGAATTTTCTGTGATTCATATGGAGCAACCAATATTTGCAATAACGAGTATCGACGTACGTGGCTCAAGATATTGCACATTACTTTTCGAGGAAAGCATGAAAGATCGATATGTTGAATTCAGATATAAGACATCTAAGTAAACAGGCCTGTTAATCTATTAGTTAGTGACACTCATGGGTTCGATTCCCACCTAGGTCAATTTTACCTACCATAAAAAAACCTAGGTCGAAGGTTCGTGTGATGAGCACGATCATTTCTGTCTCTGGGTGTAATTTATCTACACTAGTCTACACTAATATAATAAAGAGGTAAAGTTTGTTTTTTTTATTTTTTTTGTTTTTTTGTTTGTAGGGGGTAATCTCTGGAACTACTGGTCCGATTGGAAAAAAATTAGCAACAATAGAAAGCTGCGTTACTCCTGAGTGACATAGGCTATATTTTATGTACGCGGGCAAAGCCGCTGACAAAAGCTAGTCTATAATATGTATGTATTTAGAAATATAAAAGTATGTTTATCAGTTGTCTAGTACCCGGTCCATAACACAAGCTCTGCTTAGCTTGGGACTAAATGGCGTTGTGTGATAGTTGTGGATATATTATTATTATTTATCTATAATATGTATGTACGACGGTTTAAAAAAAGTGAGGAACACCTGATCACTTATAAAAGCGGTCTCCACAAGTCGCAAATTGATTACTTTTTAGTTAGGCGTAACAACATAAAGCACGTCAAAAATTGCAAAGTGCTACCAGGAGAAGATCTGGTCCCACAGCACCGACTACTGATTATGGAATCAGTAGTCAAAATTAAATGCAATAAAAGCAAAGAGCGTCCTCCTTCTAAAATAAAATGGCATATGTTAGAGAAGAATGATTGTGCGAAAAAGTTTAGAGAGCGAGTGGTGGACAAAATGATAGAGATGGGAGACATGAATGATCGAAGTATAAATGAAACCTGGAATGAGATGGCGGAATGTATTAGGAATGCAGCGAAAGATATTTTGGGAGAGTCGAGAGGAAAAGGCACTATAGATAGGGATACATGGTGGTGGTCGATAGAAATTCAGAATGTGTTGAAAGAAAAGAAAAGGAAATTCAAGGAATGGCAGCGTGTAAGAGCGGAAAACAGTAGTTTGAAAGCTGAAAGAAAGAGAGAGTATGACTTATTAAAGAAAAAAGCTAAAAAAGCCGTAGCTTTAGCAAAAGCAAAGGCTCAGGACAAATTGTACGACACACTGGACAGTCCTGCAGGCCAAAAAGAGCTGTATCGCCTTGCTAGAACAAGAGAAAGAAAGGCGAGGGATGTCTGTCATGTAAGATGTGTGAAGAATGAAGCAGGAACGGTCCTATCGAATGAGGAAGAAATCAAGGACAGGTGGAAGGACTACTTTGAAAGACTGATGAATGAGGAAAATAATTGGAGTAGGAATTTAGAGAGTAAACCAGTGAATGTAGGGTTAGTAAGAATGGTTAGTATGGATGAAGTCAAAATAGCAGTAAATGGTATGAAGAATGGTAAAGCCATTGGTCCAGATAGAATACCAGTTGAAGTGTGGAAGTTATTGCAAGTGGATGGATGGATGTGGTTAGCTTTGTTCTTCAATAAGTTGTTGCGGGAAGAAGCCATACCTGATGAGTGGTGCAACAGTTCATTAGTGCCCATTTTTAAAAACAAAGGTGATGTGCTTGAGTGCAACAATTATAGAGGAATAAAGCTAATGTCACATACTATGAAAGCCTGGGAGAAAGTTATTGAGAGGCGGTTGAGAGAAGAGAGTGAAATTTCACAGAACCAATTCGGTTTTATGCCAGGTCGCGGTACAACGGATGCCATTTTCGCTATACGCCAGCTGTGTGAGAAATACAGAGGTGCACATAAAAACTTGCACATGGTATTCATTGACCTCGAAAAGGCATACGACCGGGTACCTCGTGAGGTTCTGTGGTGGGCCCTTAAGAAGAAAGGTGTGCCTGGGAAGTATGTTCAGTTGATCCGAGCGATGTACAGTCGATGCAGTACCCAAGTCCGGTCTACAGCAGGCACCACTAGCAGCTTCAATGTGGCTGTTGGCTTACATCAAGGGTCGGCTCTCAGCCCTTACCTCTTCCTGATGATAATGGACGCTCTTACGTCGGACATTCAGGAAGAGGCTCCCTGGTGTATGTTATTCGCCGATGACATTGTGCTGGTTGCCGAGAGTGGTCAAGAGATCCAGAATAGATTGGAGGTGTGGTGGCACAGACTGGAGAGTGTTGGCCTGAAATTAAGTAGAACCAAAACGGAGTACTTGTTCTATGATTTCGGCGGTCTCTCCGGTCCTGTGGCCTTAGCTCTTGCCGGAACGCCCATACCAATCTGTTCCGACTTTCGGTATCTCGGGTCGCTCGTCCAAGGAGATGGTGAGATAGACCGAGACGTAACGCATCGGATCAACGCAGGATGGATGAAATGGCGACAGGTCACGGGAACAACTTGCGACCCACGGATGCCCCTCAAGTTGAAGGGCAAAATTTACAAGTCCGTGATAAGACCTGTCCTACTGTATGGATCAGAATGTTGGGCTGTGAAAAAGACGGATGAAAAAAGACTGCATGTAGCGGAGATGAGAATGTTGAGATGGATGTGTGGTGTGACGAGAATATGGATAAAGTGAGAAATGAGTATATTAGAGGAAGTCTGAAAGTGGCGCCAGTGACTGAAAAGTTGAAAGGAAATCGTTTGTCTTGGTATGGTCATGTGAAGAGGAGAGATGAAACGCATGTCACAAAAAGGGTTTTGAGTTTACACGTAGATGGATGGAGAGGAAGGGGGAGACCAAAGAAGAGATGGATGGATTGTGTGAGGAGTGATATGATAGAAAAGGGAGTTACTGATAGTGTGACGGGTGACAGGACAGAGTGGAAGAAAAAAACATGTTGCACCGACCCCAAATAAAATGGGATAAGGGTAGGATGATGATGAATATGTATGTACGACGGCCTGGTCAGGGTTGCTGGAATTCGATGGATGCAAGACGCACGGAACCGGTCGTTGTAGCGACGTTTGGGGGAGGACTATGTCCAACAGTGGACGTCTTTCGGCTGAATTGATTGATCGATGTATATATCAGTGGCAAAGAGTATCTTCCTATAACACGATTCCCATCGGCTTCCCTTATGAAAATGTATTCTATAGGTAAACGACCTTGTCAGTTCATTCTATTGCTCATTGTACTTCCAATTTTTTAAATGCCTACAACTTTGAAATAAAAATGTCAAAATCTTAAGCTGAACAAGTTTTCAATGAAAATATTTTTTTTCATAACAAGCTTTTACAGCGGTGGTCTATACTTATATAAATAAAACTCGTCGTCGTCAGACGATTCACACGAGCCCAAACTCGACGTGGTTGTGCCGTTTAATTACAGAGTTCCTATGGCTACCTCGTGATTCCATCATCAGATCAGCTCCATGTCATCATAATATTGCATTGTCATGCGATTTACACCGGCATGCAAAATTTCAGCTTAATCGGAAACCGGGAAGTGGATCAAATTTAAGTTGCAAGATTTGATTACAGAACGACAGACAACGGGACAGGTGAAACTAAATAAAAGCTTGTAAAAATACCGAGTTCCCTTTTCAAACATTCAAATCCTATGCAACTATCAAATACTATACTATGCAACTATCTCTTATTTTCCCATAAACTAACACCTATTCTCTAAATCGTTCTGTCTCTTTTTAACTCGCAGAAAATTGTACCAAAATAACTCGCTGCGTGCCGACTTATTATGAGTAAATTTTATTGGGCAGGATTTTTTATACGATAAAATTGACATGGCGGCTAATTGTTTGGGTGGCGCGAATATTTCGATGTTTTGATATTGTTTTCTTGTCGTTTCTTATTTGTTTTTAATATTGATGTGTGGTGAACCAGGTGAACTGTACATTTATTTTGTGTGTTGGATTGCGGTGGATTGCGGACATCATTTTGAAATGACATTCATTCATGTAGACTGCTGTAATAACAGATTTTTGATGTGCAACGCAATGTTAAACGACATTATATACCTAATCATAGTGTTAAACCAATTTTTTGCATCATGGAGTGTGCTGCATTAGGTGAGTTGACTTTACGCTCCGGCTTCCCTTCAGAAAATATCCACCCTTCGCCACTGGTATATATTTTAAAATATATAAGTAAGTATGTTTATCACTTATCTACAACCTCTGCCTAGCTTGAGACTAAACGTTGTTGTACCTATAGTTGTGGAATATAAAGTAGTGGTCAAAAACAAATACAACCTATTTCATAAGCGTTTATTAAACCACGTTCTATTTATAACTATCAAGTCAAAACGGACCCAAAAGACTAAATAACTATTCCAATCAATTTCAATATTTGACAATCACGAGCAACTTGGTCCCGGCAGACTATTGTAGTAAACATCATTAAATACGATTCAAATAAGGAGTACGTAAACTGGACGCAGGGGAGCCTTGAGACACCGAAGAGATTAGAGAGAAGCACAGAAGGTTCAGTCCAATATAAACACATCAACAATGTCTAGGGATACATGAAAGACTTCTTAACTTAAAACCTATTTACTGTATAAAAAAAGTTTGTATATAAAATATTTTCTTCTCATCACTTCTTTCGAAATTCAAAAAAATAAAAAACAAAAACTATTTTGAAACAAAAGAATATCGATTGTTGTACCTGCGGAGGTATAGAGAACAGATAGTAACGTCCCACATGCCTCCATTGATGAGAGAGGATCCTCCGACCAAAGAGGTGTTATAATAATTATAATAATTTATTTACAAAAAGACACCATTCGGTCCACAATATTTTATTTTATTGTTAGTAAGTATGCCTGCTGGGCTACTACGCGATAGATTATTTCGGGCTGTTCTATATTCAAATCACGCGGAGAACTTTGATTGCGTGATTCAGGATTAAGTGGTTCTTATGTGACGCAATAGATAGCCCTACATACCTCATGAGTAAAACGCACACTTTCCATATACCATGGTTTGTTCGAAAGGTAACCCTTGGGACCGCAGATGAAAGACTAGTAGGAAAGTAATTGACGAGTACTGCTGAGATAGGAAACTTTGAGGTATACAGAGACAGAACGAGAGTACCTTAATTAAAAAGGGAGGATCCTCCGACCAGACAGGTGTTATACTTGGTGGGCTACTGCCCGATGAATATTTCGGACTGTTCTATATTATGTTCAAATCACGCGGAGAACTTTGTTAGCGTGATACAGGATTAGTTCTTATGGAACGCCATAGATGGCGCTACCAAACTTTTCAGACTACCCTCGAATGCACCTTCTTGCCTTCCTGTGCCTATTTTCACTCTGCCACCAGCCCTCCTAGCCAAGTTACAATCGTTTCGTTTAATGTTATCAATTGTAGTTGACCACGCCCCCAATTCCTTTATTGAGATGACGTGCGAACAAGGGAATTGGGAGCCTCCTCCTTCCTTAGCTGTTCACTCTTGGCAAAGTGGTCGTAGTTGATAGGCTAGTGAGGCTCCCGCAATGCGTCTCCACTTGACTCGGTTTACGGCGTCTCGAAAACTCTGGACCATGGAGGTTTGTGTTGCAGCTCTAATGAGGTCTATTCAAAGCTTAGGTGGATGCCCACGAGACCGCTTCCCCTCTACTTGTCCCTGGACAACGAGTCGCTTCCTGGAATTGAGGGCGCGGCCAACTACAACTGCTAACATTAAACGAAATGATTGTAACTTGGATAGGGGGGCAGTTGACCTTCTGCACTAATCTATTCAGTGATTAAGACCAGGAATAAATACGTGGAAGCATCCATTATTCAACAGGTAAGGGATTATTGGAGGGTGTACTTCGTAGATAGATTTCGATAGCTCTCGTGTCCCTGTCTCGACTGGCGGCATGCCAACGTCGAGCATGACGCGACGGCCATGAGGCTGCTCTTAGACCTGCTTGAGGAATGCATAATGATATTGGAGTTTATGTCAAGATCAGGTAGAGGTAGAATAATATTTTGGGATGGACGAAGCTGTCGAGAGCTACCTGGATTTTCAAATAGTTTTATTCAAATCTAACGAAACTAAATATACCAACCGTGTATTCACTTGAGTAAAAAAAAAATAAAATTGATTATAACCCAATTATTTCCATTGTTTTCGATTCTGAGCCACTTCTTGATAATTGACTCCAATGCATAAAAAAAATTTGTAACTGAAACATTTCAAGTGTAAATACAACGTAAGGACTCTTTAACATATCTGTGGTAGGGACCAGGGTGTTGCAGAAGGGTCGAAGTCAACTGCAGCGAAGGGTTAATGTCTGAAAAGAAGGCTCTGGCCCTGGTATATATGGCAACGTAGGAACGAGGTAGGTTGTTTATTCAGTAAGAGTCTGGGATTCGTCATTGGATGACTTACCATAAAAAAGGGTAAATACAATATCTACATCATTATTCGAAGGGACCAGAGATTATCTGCAAAAAAAAGAACATACAATAAAGAATATCGACTACTAATAATCAACACTTCCTGTGAAACGCCCAGACATTCCTCGGTTTCCTCCAAAAGGTATTTCATTAAGATAAAACATTGCCACTACGACTAAAACAGATTACCAGCAACCTATTGTGGTACTTACGTAGGTGGGAACAATGAATAATATTCCAGTTACAGATATAAATCCCCCTGTACCAAACAACCATCTCAGTTTGAATCTAAATGGCATATTACGATGTGTTGAGGTTTGTATTTCGAATCGTACAAACCTCAAATAGGAACTTCTCGAACCTTATTTTCTCTTTTTCATTGACAACTACGATTTTCATTCGTACTTCAACTGGATAATAGGATACCTTTTCATTGTTGGTTACTTACTGTTCTTTTCCATCCATTTAGGTTAACTGTTACCGCTTTATACAAAACTAGGTATTTTCATCGCCAAATCTTTTTTGTCCCTCCGTGAAAAAGTTTTACGAAGGTTTTTAGGCAAATGGTTCCTGCAAATATTATATTTCGCTTGTATACGAATAAAAGTTTACCATTTCGTAACTAAAAATACATTTAATTATTTGTCCTCTACCGAGGGGTCCCCAGATATTTCCATCCATAAAATAGTTGAACAATTTATTCATACAACTCCCTCGAAGGAATTACGAATAAAATTGTAGTCGCAATATTAATTATAATAACCGCAGAACGTTCTGTCAGCAAAAAACTTGCATAATATCGCAGATGACGTCATTCGAAGTAATTTCAATTACTGAGAGAGCTAGACGCTAGTCTCAGCTGGCTAGTTTTCATCAGGTTTTCAGGAGTTAGAAGTTTTCCGTTGGTAATGAAGCTGTTAAGAAACGTTCAAGTTCCACCCAGCCGGAGCGAGCTGTCAGGCTGCGGACAAACTTAGTGCGCCACACAACTTTGTTAGCGAACACTTTGTAGCATGTCTATTGAAAAAACTAAACTACTGGTTCCGCGAATTAGAGAAAACGTGAATAGATTTGTTGTTCTTTGTCTGTGCTTGTCTGCATATCAATTATACGGCAGTACAGATCAGTGCTTACCAAATATCATGATAGATTAGAATTACTTAACAATCCCGTTCACACACACACTCAGCAAATATCTGCTCAAGAATAAAATGGAAATACTATCCGATTTTCAATTCTTATCCCTTTAAAAGGAACCCTAACCCGGCGCTGTGCTATTCCCACATTTCCAAGTTGAACAAGCCCGAGTTTACACAAGTCTATAAAATTTTATGCCACTATATCTGGGCTAGGCATTGAAAACAAGTAAGTGTCCGACCGCGAATGTGTAAACGACCGCTGGTGACTTCTGCTCTCTCATTTTATTTGTATTTGGAAACGCAGAGCTTTGTTGTTAAGGCTTAGGACCTTATTGTTATAATCTTGTGAATATTACTAGAGTATTAGGTCGGCTTCACTTCTTCGACTACAAAATATAAGGCGTATTCATAACTGAGTTATTCCGCAATTTTACCACATAGAAATCTGCGCACACTTTTTTTTTTATCCATCAGTAGCGTACATAGCTTTCTTCTTATCTTCGTTTTGTACATATGACATAATTATAGTCAGCTAATTTTTTATAACATAATTGTACTAAAATCAGCGTATATATTGTGTCGTGTCTGTCTGATTCAAGAGATGTTTTTTGCGCAATCGGTTCATCAGAGACTTCATCCATCGTTCTCCATTTGACCAAGAGCCAATAACAGTACGGTCGTCGGATCTTGGCGAGTCGGATCTTGTAAACTCGTACGAGTTTAACTACAGACTAAAAGTAAAAAAAAAATGCAAATAACGGTTTTTAACCGCAATAACAACTGCGAATTGCATTTATTTGTTTAAACCATTTATTTTTATACGAGATTTCAAGCGCTAAAATTCGCCGTGCCCAATTTCAGACTCGCCAAGATCTGATGGCCGTACTGTATGATAAAAAAGATGCTGTAAAATATATAAGTACCTATTTAAACAAGGAGACATTGTAGCTTCAACCTTTGCCGCAATAACAAAGTACCTATATTTATAATACAAGAGTATATGCGTCCCTTTCTGGAACCTTTTAGAACTTAGGTAACTAAACACACTTTATAAACCTAAACAAATGAACACCTACGAGGCTACGGGACCCGCGGTTAAAGTAAATAATTATAGCTTTTAACTAGATCTTTTATTAGATTTTGAAGACAGAAAAAAGAATATATATATTCCACAACTATCACATCGCCGTCTAGTCCCAAGCTAAGCAGAGCTTGTGTTATGGGTAGGTACTATAAGACAACTGATAAACATAATTATATATTCTAAATACATACATACATATTGTAGATAAATTATTCCCAGAACAAATGAACTTGCTCATCACACAAACATTTGTCCTGGATGGGAATCGAACCCACGACCTTCGTTAGAGTAGTCAGGGTCACTAACTACTAGACCAATAGGCCTGTCAATAATGCCTGTGATAATACCCAATAAAAAAAAAATCTCGAAAATCTCTTTGTAAGCGTTATAATTTATGACTAAGCTTTTGTTAGTAGCTTCACAGAAATGTAGAGAATTATCCCAAGAGAACGTAACTCTGGGATAAAAAGCACTACGAAAAATCCTAAATGCTATTCCAGGATATGGTCTAGCCATGTACTAATTCAAACCAGTTCGTCAGAATATTTTGTCTTAAAATACTTTAAAAGCAATTTAGAACTTTTTTAAAATACCTATCTCGATAAATCTTAAGTTAACTGATTAATCTAATTAACGAATTCTCAAAATATAACACCTAAAAACTTAAAACTTGACTAATAGGTTCCTTATCGGATGTAGACATCCGTTAAGAATGGATTTTATGAAACTCTAGGAGGTAAAACAAAGTTTGGGAATTTGTACAGAAAAATCGACTTTCATGCGAGCGAAACCGCTAGCTAAAGCTAGTTCTTGATTGCGTCATCGGTCTTTGTGTGTGCATACGTAAACACTAATACAGATGCGCTACCAATGTTTTTGTTTTTTTCTGTAGGTAAAAATCACACAGTGACTTCATCCGCTCTTGGGAGGAGCAGGAGATAATGTCCAACTTTTGCTGACTAAAAATCCCACCTTGTTCCTTCGTTTCTTTTCATACCAGGGCCGAGCTTTCCTTTCAAGAGCAGACCCTTCGCCCCAGGTGCCTACAATTAAAACGACTATTTAAAAAAATTCACAACATAAAAACATCATAAATGTATTATGTTTTCAATACAATTATGATTGTAGTTTTATCTTCTAATTACACAACAATGTAACCCGTATAAGGCTGTATATTTCAATTATCTTACTAATATTATAAATGCGAAAGTTGCGATGTTTGGATGTTTGTTACTCAATCACGCCAAAACGGCTGGACGGATCTGGATGAAATTTGGCACAGGCATAGGATACACTCCGGAATATGACATAGGCTTTTTATCCCGGAAACCTCAACACCACGCGGGCGAAGCCGCAGGCAAAAGCTAGTATTTTCTATATTTCCACGAACTGCATTATTATTATTTTAGCATCCATATAAATATTAATTTACGAACATTATTGTAGTAAATTCACATCGCGTTATTTCGAACGACTTTATTTTAGTACCTAATTTGTGATGACTGTTTAAGAAAGAAGAGAAAAGACTTCGTGAGTAATCAGTATATACCACAGGATCACGAAATCAAACAGTGGGTTTCAAATTGAATTCGCTTTATATAAATTGAATCAAGATATATTGAAAGCAATTTAGTTCAATTCAGTCTGTGTATAATTTAGCTTGTAACGCTTTGCCTCACTCAAAACATAATATTAGATCACCGTGTTTTTTTAAACAGCTATGGAACAATCTAATAACATCTCTGGCCTGTTAGTCAAGTGGTTAATGGTCCCATTGCTATGCCAAAGGTCGTGGGTTCGATTGCCGCCCAGGACAAATGTTTGTGTGATGCGCATGGTCATTTGTTCTCTGTCTGGATGTAATTCATCTATAATAATGTATGTTATGTATTAAGAAATATATAAGTATGTTTATCAGTCGTCTAGGACTCATAACACAAGCTCTACTTAGCTTGGGACTAGCCGGCGTGGTGTGATAGTTATGGAATATTTTTATTAATAACGCGCCGAACAGAAAATGCCTGAAAGAGCTTTTGATCCATGAAGGAAATATTCAAGGGCACTTTGCCCATGTCACTGAAGCGTAATAAGCGTAGCTGATGGACATGTGTATTCTCCCTATTCTGACATATGGTGCACAGACTTGGTCTTTGACTAACATCCAAAAGTCCAGGCTCAAGGTTTGCCAGCGTGCTATGGAGCGCAGCATACTATGTGTTAAACTAACAGACCACGTTCCAAACACTACACTGCGCTCCAAAACACAAATAATGGATGTGGCTCAAAAGGCTGCCTAACTTAAATGGGACTGGGCAGGGCATGTCTGCCGCATGTCTAGCGAGCTGTGGGCCCGTAAAACACAGGATTGGTGCCCGGACACAGCGACGCGGGGCCGCGGCAGACCACGAAGGAGATGGCGGGACGTCTTCCTTGAGAATTGGAGAGGCAAAGCATGTGACCGAGATGATTGGAAAGAATGGAGGGAGGCCTTTGCCCAGCACTGGGACAGTACAGGCTAGGTATAATAATAATATAATATAATATCTCCGTCGACGAAAGACAGTGTCAGAATTTTATTAACTATCCTATGTCCCGTTGCGTCCCAGGATCACTGAACCTTTTAAAAGTGGACCCATTGTGGCCCTAGACTAAAATACTGAGTGACTAAATCTAAATTCAAAAGAAATCTTTTATGAGATGAAAAGGTATTCAAAAGTGCCTATTCCTTGACTAATGTCATCCGAATGAAATCCACTGCTGGACATAGGCCTCCTCCATGCGCCGCCACACAGACCGGTCTTGTGAGTCTTGCATCCATCGGCTTCCAGCAACCCTGACCAGGTCATCGGCCTACCTTGTGGGAGGCCTTCCAACGCTACGTCTTCCGGTACGCGGTCGCCACTCCAGAACCTTTCGGCCCCAGCGGCCATCCGTTCTGCGTGCAATGTGTCCTGCCCATTGCCACTTAAGTTTGGCGATTTTTTTCGCTATGTTTTTGACTAATTTAGTAGGGTTAAAATTAGGTAAGGTAGGGAAGGTTAAATAAGGTAGGGTAGGATAGGGCAAGGTTGGGTTAGGTTAGTAGTCTATTGACTGAAGCGAAATCGTGGAAAAAGCTAGCTAGGTATATAGATTTAATATTCATGAAAACCTTACTTAGGAATGTCAACAACTTCCACTAAAGGTCCATCGCCTAACTAATCAGAAATATTTGTATTAACGGTTATTTACCTACTTTAATTAACTTCCATTCTATACTAGTTTCTGCCAGCGCCTTCATCCTCGTGATAGAAAATTGTACCAAGGGAACGTATTCCAAGTCTACTAAGTTTCATCCGAAAACCTTTCGAGTGTTAAGAAGTAACCGTGCGTATCCTCGCACCTACCCACCTCGCAGCATCCTTATGGCTATAAACCTCTGGCAAGCGTTCAGCTGGCCCTCAGGTCGCTTTCGCAGCGATGGTGCCCACACCAGCGCCCCACAAAAGGCTTTGGACCGAAAAGCCTCAGTCCGATTCAGTTTTGGGCCAGACTTCCGATAAGCTCCTCGAAATTCCACCGGCTATCGAGGACGAGGTCCGTCATCGTCGACTCGATACCGATGTGAACCCCTCCTAACGTCAATTGGGAACCCGGTGGTGGCGCGTTCCTATGGGCGTACCTACATGGCTTCGGACTTGTGGAGTTTCAACTGCTAGATTCTGCTAACGACTATCGCAACCCCGCGTGTCGCTACTTCGACCGACACCTGCCACGACTCTCCCAAGACCAACGTGTCGACTCGTCTGCGTAGAAGACCTCGCTGATCCCATCAGCAAGGTCACGGCGCTCCACAAGTACGGTCTTAGTGCCGATCCCTGCGGAACGCCGCACGTTATCTCCCGCCATTTCCAGTCCCACTGGTGACTGGAGTACATAATGTGCCTGACCGATAGGTAGGCTTCGATCACAAGATAGAGGTACTTGGCCACCTGGTGATACGGGAGTGCCTTTCAAATACTACTCCAGGATAAGAAATTAAAGGTGTTGGAGATGTCACAAGACATACCTGCCCAGGGCCACTGCATCCCCCGTTGTGAGGGTTTGCACGCGCATGATGGCATCCACCTTGGAGCGTCTCCTGCGAAAGCCGAACTGAGGATCCGCTAGATCCAGCCTCTTCCGTGCTAGGTGCGCGACGAGGCAGACTGTAATTACTCTTTCAAAGGGCTTGTCCACCTCGTCAAGCAACAAACCGATAATAACACGAGCGAAGCCAAAGCTAAAACAAAAACCTAAAAGTTAAAACAAAGATAGATTTAGTATAAACTAGCGACACGCGCCAGCTTCGCACGGGTGCAAAGGTGATATATTATATCTATAAACCTTCCTCTTGAATCACTCTATCTATTAAAAAAAAACCGCATCAAAATCCGTTTTAAAAATCTAATACTATAGATCCTATTCTAAGTAACTTTGTTTTATACTATGTAATGAAGTATGGATGTCCTACAAAATAGGTAAAGAATTTAGGTTAACTATTATTTAGTTCACCTAAATTGTGTTTTATGAATAGACAGCGCCCTTGACACAATTTGGAGCACGTCCTTTGTTGACTCGCCACATATTCGCCACAAAGAGATCAAACAACCGTTTTAGAGCGACTAAAACACGAAGAAATTAACACAATTCATTACTGAAGCTTTAAATTCTATAGAAGTTTGGAAACTACTCTTGTTGGGGTCTCGCTGCGTCGGAACCGAACAATTACGGAGTTGTGTGGTCGCCTTTTATATCACACACGAGTTAAGTGCTGGTTGCCGAAGAGACCCGCCAACCAACCCCGCTATAACCCGTTATAATTAAGTTCTTGACGCCAAAGGACTTTGGGGATAAACGGAAATTCGGTAGCTTCCCACGCTACTTTAAAATGGAAATTGCGCCGAATTAGAAATGATTCAGGCTGAGGTCTCTTAAGTCGATCTGGTTTTTGTGAACGTGACGATAATTTAAATACTTCAGTTACTCGATTTTTATGGTGGAGCTGGTCCCATGGGATTGGCGGCATTGTAAAATTTTAATTACTATGGTTCTCCATTCAAGTTAACGTTGTAGCCAGTCTATATCTAGAGAGAGAATATTTTCTTGAAATTCAGAAAGGACGCAGCCATTTATGTTTTTCAACACAATTTCCATTGATAACCTCACAAATTATCTAGCCCTGACAATGTCGTACGATAAAATCCTATCAGCACTATGGTACCCTTTCTTTTCTTCTGTGGGAAATCGTCCAATGAATTCTCCTCACACATCCCATTTTAGGATGGAACGAGTTAAGGCACATAAGATTTAAGAAGAAGACCAAGGTACCAGCAATTTCACGTGGCACTAGCGGGCATCAGCCCTTGCTGACATCTCTTTGAGGCGCCAACATCCAAAGTTCCCAACTTAAGGTTTGCTATGGAGCTTAGTATAATAGGTGTTAAAATAACGGATCGCGTTCGAAACACTGTACTGCACTCCAAGACGCACATCATTGACTTGACTCAAAAGTGGGACAGGACTGAACATGTCTTGCGCATGCCGGTCGAGCGGTCAGCCAGTAAAGCCAGAAATGGTTTCCCTGCAATAGCACGGAGGGGTCGCGGCAGACCAAGAGGGAGAAGGCAGGACGCCCATTGCTTCCATAACAATTGGCAAGAAGTGGCTCAAAGCCGAGAACACTGGAAGGAATGGAGGGAGACCTTTGCCAAGCTGTGGAACTGTATAGGCTAGATATAATAATGTTTTCTGTCTACCTCTCAAAAAAAAAAAAACAAGTATATTCTTCGGATATAATATATCTGTAGAATATACTTGTTTTTGTACTGTACGCATATATTATATGCGTACAGTTTCCCACATGCAACATTTACAACGGCCAGTATCCGTAATTTTTTTTTGCCGGGTGTATAAAAAGTCCGTTCCAAACATTTTACCCGCGATAGCCATGACCGATACCCTCGAATGACGCACGTTTATTACATTTTTAAATCCAATCGGCTCTCCAATAAATTGATTTAGTGGGTACCGATATGCCCAATTGCTCATGTCACTTTGAGTCTGTCATTTTAATATCATTTAAAATTTTATTTTATAAACTGGATTCGTTCAATAATTCAATAATCTACTTAATATAATAAAGCTGGAGAATTGATTAACTCGTTTAAGCGTGTTTATCTCTGAAGCTACTGGGCATTTTGGAAAAAAATATGACAACCCAGATTCATGACGAATAGTACAGGTTAAACATTACCTACGCTTTTTTCCGTACGCAAAATACGCGCTTAGACCTGAAGTTGCGGACACCAGCCCGATATACTATACTACCTACGCTTTGACCTACTGAGGCCCAGGGTCTCTTTCTGAAAGGAAGACTTGGCCCCAGTGCGAAGGGCAAAGAATTACGAAGGAACGGGGTGGGGTGTTTAGTCAGTAAGAGTCTGACACTGTTCTCCGCTCCGCCTAAGAGCGGGATTCGTCATTGGATGATTTATGCCCACCAATCCCACCATAAAAAAAACCTTTACTTTGACGCATGGAAGTGGAGAAGTAACCACAACCGCAAGTGAAGGAAACGGCTAATAATAAATAAACATATGTATAATTTCTTAAATCAATTCTTTAGCTGGGCAAGCTAACACTCTGTGGCTGTCTCAATCATCAATTTGTTCTCATTACAATCATCAAAGTGCCTCTTGCACTGAGGCTGCTATGCTGGAGGTAGTGAGTTAGATTCCCACCCAGAACAAATGTTTGTATGATGAGCACGATCATATCTTCTGTATCTGGGAGTAATTTATCTATAATAAGTATGTATTTAGAAATACATAAGTATGTTTATCAGTTGTCTAGTAGTCATAATACAAGCTCTGCTTAGCTTGGGACTGGACGACGTGGTGTAAGGTGTAAAAAAAATATATATTTAAACTCGTATACACAAGACATTAAGACCCATATCTTAACACAACATCAGCCTTATGATGTTCCCACTGCTGGGACTCAGGCTTTCTCTGTAGGTTTTAAACCCACGACCTACTACTCGTAAGTCCAGGCCGTTAATACTCGGCCACCACTGCTCTCTAATTCTGAGATTTCGTCATGTATTTCTCTTTTATATCTATAGATTAGTCTAGAAAACACCCGGGAAAGATCTAACGCCTAAGGTACAGGCTTGGCCTAGTTTAGGTGTTAGTGGTCATTCGAATTGTGTTCAATTGTAGAATTGTACCTACTGTTTATCAGAATCAACTTGTAAAATATTTTGGTGTCAATAAAGCTTTTTTTTAAACACTGCATACACGTACATATTCCATTTGTTCTAAAGAAAAGTCATCTAAACCTGAAGAGACTGTATTCAATTAATTTTAATGGCGCCTGTATTCGTTAGTTATAAGTTTGACGAAAATGTGGAATGATAATAATCTACCTCGATCATTACCGAGTCACTTCCAGTCTCGTTAAATTACGATGAAAGGGATGAAAAGGATTTCGCTGTTTCAACAACTTTTATTTTATTATTTTAACAGGGAATTTTATTTAAAGATGGATCAGAATAAAATTAATTTAATTTTCTAAAGTGATGACGATCTACGTTAAAAAAGGCACTTTATTTTTGATTAATCTGTAATTTTGATCTCAATTTTATTCTGTCTAAATTCCTTGTTTCCATTATGTTATAATTATTTATTCAACTAAGATCCCATAACATCAATTTAATAAATAAAATCAAAAATGAGAAATCACATCACATTACATCACTTCACATCACATCATTCATCACATCACACTAATTTATAAAGGCGAAAGTTTGTGTTATGTTCGTTACTTCTTCACGCTCAAATGGCGGAATGGATTTCTATGAAAACTTGATACATGGGTAGACCATGTTCTGGAATAACACATAGGATACTTTCTAAAGTACATCTTGAAGAAACGCCTACTAAAGTTGTGGATTTTTAAAGTAGCAGTCCTCACAATTCCGACCACCTCGATCGCCGTCCGATCGTCCGGACCGAGCCCCAGTCGTCAATGGCGTGTACTGTTCCCGCGCGCTTTTTAAGGTTTGTTAGCAAACCGTAGGGGCCCAATAGGGCTTAAGCCTGCTGGACCAGCTTCCGAAAAGAAGGCCCAGTGGCGGGAGATGTCATTGGATAATTTTTAGCGACCAGGAAAAAGCCGAAGAAAACTGTGGGTCGGTGGGCGGCCGTAAAAGTCTGACACTGCCCGCCACCCCAATCAGAGTGGAAAGTAGTTATTTAATGATGTACCACGTTATCACAAAAGGAATATAAGATTAATATTGATCCAATAAGCATAATTCCAAGAAATACCAAGAAATCCCTTTCATCTTTGGGTTCACAGGAATTCACAAGTGATATATCTCCGAGTAATTTCAAAACCAATCCGATGTAGGACATAGGAACTGAGCACTAAGCGACCGCGACCGAACTGAATAATAAATTATCTCGGCTAATGGTTCTCCCACACTGAGGTTATAAAATGTAATGTAACATCTTAAATATTCATGACTAGTTCTAATTCGAAATGTAGACGTCTATTAAATTACTACTCGCACATAGTTTTATTTTTTTCATGGTATGTAAAAATCATCCAATGACGAATCCCGCCCTCGGGCTTAACAAGAAACAGTGTCAGACTCTTACTGACTAAATAACTTTCCCCTTTCCCACATTGCCATATAAACCAGGGCCAGAGCCTTCCTTTCAAACACGAACCCTTGTCCCCAGTTGGCTTCAACCCTTCTGCAATGTCCCTTCGGTTGCTGACAACTCCTTGAAGCTCGCGGGAACTGCGCACAACACAAGATCTTTTATGATAGGAAAAATCATGTAATGACAAATCCCGTCCTTGGGTGGAACGGGAAACAGTGTCAGACTCTTACTGACTAAACGACCCACTCCATTCCTTCTTAGCCTTCATATCAGGGTCGGATCTTCCTTTCAGAAACCAGACCATGGCCTCAGAGAGCTTCGGCACTGCAGTTGGGGTTTTCCATTTGCTGACAACTCCTTGAGGCGCGCGGAAACAGAGTACTCGCACATAGATCAATTATCACTTCGTATGTACTTACTAATTTAATTATATTTAAGTGCCAAATCGAGTCTATTAAAATCTTGAATTTAGGCTCTGCGAACTTTAGCACTTGTGCTCGTAAAAAAATAAACAGTTTAAAAAAATGAATACAACAATGCTATGTTATTACTGTTAACAACTGTTATTATTTAACATAGTATTCAAAAGATAAATTAAATATTGTGTCTGAAATTTGCCATCATACACATCAAATTCAATCTGCCTCCCTACAATACCTGTAATATTTCTGGGGTAAACTGTCAAAAGTCTCCTGACTTTCCGACATAGGACCAGAGAGGGTGAATGGTTACCCCACCAATCCCCACCCCGCTGATCACCATAAGTAAATGGAACCCTGTGATATCCAGAATAGGCCACCTTAAGTTTCGAAATTGAAACCTTTTCTTCCAATTTTCCTTCTTTCCTTGACCATTTAATAATAAGGAACGATGTGTTTGACTGTTTTTCGTCCAACTTCAAAAAAGGAGAAGGAGGTATTCACTTGTGGGTTTTTTATATAAATTTCATTCTTTTTTTCAAACAATTGTTTCAATTCATTCACTCTTTTCGTTCCTGTATCTGTAAAAAAAAGGTTTAACAGTTAAGTATATGTATTGAAACCTAAAAACGCAATAACTGCTCCATATTCAGTAATTCCATAATGGCTGCCGAGCTAGCAGAACACACACTAGGAACAGTTCGGTCAGTTAATTCTGACACGTCAGCAGACTCGGCGATAATAGTAATCACTGAGAACACTGGAGCAGAGCCAACTTGTGTGACCATGGCGGATTCAGATCACCTGGTTTGCGACACGGCTATGATTCAAAAGGTAACCTACTGAACCATTATTATGTTCAATTAATGTCTGATGAAAATTGTTTAGAGACAATAGAAGGCTATTAAAAGAAAGCCTAATAAAAGGCCGTACTAATAAAAGGCCATTTATTTCCTAATCTTCTTATATTTTATATTTATTTTATTATATTTCTTTTCTTCCAAATCTTCTTTTATTTCTTAATCTTCTAGTAATACAAGATTAGTTTTAGTAATATAAACGAAACTCGAATTACGTGTCTAGTATTTTTCAGTAGTTCCATTCGGATCAACTGAACCGATCAACTGGGTGACTGAAATGGAACCGATCGAATCACCTTCTATTCTTCCATTCCGATCAACTGAACTGGTTGACTGGAATGGAACTCGATTCAATCACCTTTCGTTCTTCCATTCACAAATTTTACTTTTGTTTTAGGCATTTGTGAAATTTCTTAAGGATTGTAAAACAATATAAATATATTAATAATCTATGTACAAAATTTAATAACTTTATCATGATAAATCACAAAGTTATAAGCTTGTTCACATCTTAAAAGGATGAAACGGGTTTCCAAAGATTCTACGGAGAAACCTACTATCACGGGCGAAACCGCGAGTAAAAGTTAAAGGAAATAAAAGGTAGGTATTTCATTTATATTTTACCATAACGTGGTAATAATTTATTATCCTTCATTTTGAATAATACTTAACATAATAAATTATATTTCATTGAATATTTTATACATGCATTAAATATATTTAAGATTTACTTTATAGTAAACATTGTGTGCCTATATATTTTATAAACATTAAAATTGTTTCAATGTAAAAATTAAACTCTGATCAAAATAAATGTATTATGTAATTTTATTTGTTCATCCAATACCTATACAACGATGGTATTTTAACTTGTACACAGTGTACGCATCTTTGCAGCAAAGATAGGTTCAGAAAACAGTCACTGTAGCCGAAATAGCCTAAGGAAGTATATTTATCATGTATTGTCCCCATACTCAAAAATAACTAAGTTCCAAGAAAAACTGAAAACTATAATAGCAGCAAGAGAATAGAGATAGAAGGTATGAGGATGATAATGGAGGTAGGTGGAAGGTAGAGGTATGCTGAAAGAGATTTCTTTAGAAATAAGCATCAGCTCTGTACCTATTTTTCTGTAACCTTCTTCTTGTCTTGTTTTCCGTTGTGTGTACATAAATTGTTAAATAAATAAATAGCCGGTCAATATAAACATCTGAAAGGATCGATTACAACTCTTTTTACTTTTTGAATCGGTATATCTCAAAAACGGTGGTCCTTACGACGGTTTTTACAGATAATTATCTGATCTACAATTGTTTTTTCTGCATAATTTTAAAATAAAACCCTACCATTTTGCGAAAAATCCGTTTTTGTGACCTTTGACCCCGAAGAAATTTTTTCCAGGGATCGAATCGATAAGGACTTATAAGATTTCATTTATTTTGTGGTCTAAGTTACTAACAAGTTTAAGTTTTAAATCATAAGCTGGATTCTTAGACTGCGCAAAAATCTGAAAAATTATATTTTCATATTCCAAAACAATATTTTCTTCCAATTTTGTCGTACCTAAGTTATTTCACTTCCCGTGAGCGTGACAATTTTTGATGATTTTATAATAAAAAAAAATGATTTAGAGGTTCACTGAGTAACACGAATCGAAGGTTTGTGGATTCTCTCAAACCGTGTACCATATATACTTTACAATGCCGTAATTTAATTCAGATATAACACCAGTAACAATAAAAAAAAAAACAACTTAATTTAACCTTGATTTTAATGGTCTAGAAATCACAAAAGGTGCTTAATATTCATTCCTTTTTGGCTCTTAATTTTTGGTAGTCTTTGGAGTACGACATATTGTAGACAAGATATAATAGCAGCTGATCGTTGTCACCTGTTAACCTGCAACTGGGACATTGCACCACTACACTAGTTAGCTTATCTAATAATAGGCCAGACTACAGTTGGCAAAACAGCTGTGATAATGTGCATGAAAGCGCGAGGACGTTTCGCGGCGCACCCCGCACGGGCATCACGCACATCACGCTCGCTGACTACACGCTGCATCCGGGCACATCCGGGCACATCCGTGCACATCCGGGCACATCCGGGCATCCGATGTTTGCCATGTGTCGAGTAAACATCCACCGACGACCGGCAAACTTGTAATGCGACAGCTGTGCCGCACTGAATCTCATTGTTCCAATTCACTACTTTTATTCCGGAAAATCCAGTCTCGAAAATGTTACACCGGGGCGAGTAGCAAGTTTTACTTTAGTGAGATTTACTAGAAATCATGTGCTTATCTTGGCGACATTTAAATCAGTTTTCAGTTAGTATGTTAACAAAGTTCTTTGCTACAATATTGCTCTTGCAGGAGTGTACGTGACGGTGGTAACAATTACATTAATTCTCGGGAACGTTGGAGCTGTATTTCGGAAATTTGAAACTCTGAAGACGACTGTTAACATCGGTGAGTTGGTTTACGACTGAGATACAACTTTGTGCAAATAATATCTTGGAATAATAACGAGAACGCCACTCGTACTGAGTAATCGGCTGCAAATCATGTTTACAATGTGGTTATTTGTCACTTAAGGGGCAGATATACGCCGGCGACTTTGAACGAACAAAATAAAAGCTAGCGTCACTTACCGCTCATCAAGAATAATTGAATCATAATTTGTAGGTACTAAGCATAATTGCGCAATAAGTACAATTCATTCAATGAAAAAAACATGTAAATTTTATATTCGTCTAACAAATCATTATAAAAATAGTCTAGTGTCATTTTTTTTTTTCAAAACATATTCCTATTTCACACATACCTTTCCATAGTCCCCAATTTCTTTGTTCTGACGATATCTCACGTGGTGAGAACAAAAGAATTGGAGGCGTGATCAATTTCAAGCGTGACGTTAACGAAACTATAGTAACACTTGTTTAGCGGTTTGAAGTACTTATAACATAGGCGTCTTTCTTTGTTCTTTCAATAATTCCTTTTTTCCAGGTGCGATATTTCCTCCTGACACTGTGACGGAGGTGGCCTTCGCATCAGCTCTAGCGCGAGCCTCGATGGAAAGCGAAAAGTATCATTATGTGATGAAAGCGGTTTACTCCCCATATGGTGATAGCTTCTCAGCTTCCAAAGCAGGTGAGCTGGACACGTATTCATTATTTACAAATTTCATCGAAAAATTGCAAACACCGTAAGATTGTAAAATATTGCTAGAAATTGCAAACTATTTTTTCTAAATAAGACGTGGTTGTGTGATAAATTATAGTGTAATAAAGGTCTCTTACAATCTTAAATCAAAAAACAATTTAAGAGTTTACAATTTTTCGTAGACTTTGAAGCTTGATTTTAAATATTTACTAGACCCTATACTTATATATATAACTAGCTTTTGTCAGCGGCTTCGCCCGCGTACATAAAATATAGTCTATGTCACTCAGGAGTAAAGCAGCTTTCTTTTGTTGCTAAATTTTTTCCAATCCGACCAGTAGTTCCAGAGATTACCCCCTACAAACAAAAAAACAAACTTTACCTCTTTATTATATTAGTGTAGATGTATATTAAAAACTAGCTTTTGTCAGCGGCTTCGCCCGCGTACATAAAATATAGTCTATGTCACTCAGGAGTAAAGCAGCTTTCTTTTGTTGCTAATTTTTTTCCAATCCGACCAGTAGTTCCAGAGATTACCCCCTACAAACAAAAAAACAAACTTTACCTCTTTATTATATTAGTGTAGATGTATATTAAAAATGAATTACTGTTCGTTTATCTCGCTAAGACTCAAAAACGGCTTGACCATTTAATATCATTTGTTAGTTTTGTTTGGTCTGACCCAGTGATTGGTGTAAATAAAACCCGTATCGTATGGTCCACCGTGTTCTCTAGGCGGTCAGGACAATTACACTCGTGTGTTTCTTCCACACGAATTATATAAAAACCTCTCTTAATATGATTAACACTCATTATATAGAAAACATTCGCGCTAATGCCGCGCGCAATGAACTAGTCAAATGTATAATTGAAACTGGATATCAATTCGCAATTTCCAACTAGGCTTATTTGAAATCACTCCATCACTTTTAAATACAAATTAATATAAAATGACACCATTTGACATTTAGACAGAAACAATTTTCACTATATTTATTAAGTGTCAAACCAAACTAAAATATTTACTTAATTATAAATCAAAAGCTCTCTATAAACAGTTTATATCGTTATTATCAGCATCAAATTACATGTATTGCGTCCCGGAGCAAACAATGCTCTCACAGTATTATTTGGTGCCATTAATGTTAGATTAATTTTGCACAACACACGTTAAATAAACAGCAGTTTTCAATGTGTGATCAATTTTGCATTCGCTGATCATATAGGTTCGCCACAAAGGTTTAAATTATTAATGCCACATTTAGAACGCGCCTATTGCTAGAAATTTGGTTTCGAATTATATTGACATGAAAATTATTGGAATTAGTTTAATTTCATAGTTTTGTAAAGTTGACAATTAATTTATTATGTGTTTACTCTTTGATTGTCAGGTATTTATTTATGTACTACATACCCTAACATCAGCAACAGTAGGTGCTCAGCAGGGTCGAAACCTTCCACGCACCTTAAGGAGTTGTCAGCGACCGTAGGGACCCTGCAGAAGGGTCGAAGCCAATTAGGCCCAAGGATTTGTATCTGAAAGGAAGCCTCTGGCCCTGGTATGTATGGCAATGAAGAAAAGGGGCGGGATTCGTTATCGGATGATTTTTACCTACCATAAAAACCTCTTTTAGCTATGCTTCGAGTATTCCCAATGATGATCGCTTCACACTTATTAGAGTTGACTGCAATACCAAATTTATTTAATCAGGTTTATATGATTACGCGATGCAGGATTAGTACTTATGTGGCGCCATAGATGTCGCTGTAATACAATTCCATGTGTTCGCAGCCTGTGAACTGCTCTCCACCGGCGTCATCGCAGTGTTCGGGCCCACTGACCCGGTGTCGGCGTCGGCAGTCGAAGCTCATTGCCGGGCTGCCGGGGTACCACACATACAGGTACGTTACAACAAGCATTAGAATAACTACTACTGTAGGTACTCTGGGACTTTAGGTTGGTACTTTCTTCTAAGGCGTGCCAGTTCCCTCACGATGTTTCGAAACCTTCAACGTTTAGGGAGCAATGGTGATGAAATAAATTACACAAAGTAATCCTAAACAACTCGTAAGTTAGGGCTTTTACCACCCGGCCACCACTGCTCTGTCGCTCTGCTATTAGTAATAATACTCTCTTCGAACTATGATTGTACAATGTGTGCAAGAACTTTTTACCACTGGTCATCGTATCAAGTGAGATTACCTGTTGCTCGCCGTCCGCAAGCCCACTCCTACGATAGCAGAGCAAGGACTCACTCTACAACTCTCGATACAGGACCAGGATGGGAGATTTATCTCTTCCTCACTCTTTTAACAGCCTTACAGCTGGCCTGCAGTTCGCTTGCAGTCTGTATGTGTGTGAGTGAGCCTAAGGGCCGTAGCCCACAGCATCTTTATAGCCTTTTAGCGATGCTATCACTCGTTCGCTTTGATACAGTCGCGATGCAGTCGCAAACAGTTTTCCCTCGACCACACCACGATTATTATTTATTTATTTATTTAATCTTAGGAGAAACTTCAGCTATAACTAAAGAATTCTATAAGAAAAATTGAGCCAATTACAATTTTCACGGATAGAAACTGAAAAAGTAGCATAAAACTTATCCGTCACGATTCCGTCGCGCGTTTTCGTTTCTCTGTTTAAAATCTAATGAAGAAAGCTTACTCCGCAGGCAGTATGGCGACCACCACCAGTCCGAGGAATGGAGCAGCCCAGTCCACCAGGCCTCAACTTGTATCCTGAAGCAGTGGCCCTCTCCAAAGCTGTGGCCTTGTTTATTGCAGACAGTGATTGGAGGTCCTACACTCTACTGTATGATGATGACAATGGTAGGCGTTTATTTCTACTTTAGCAACAACAGTATTACAAGACTATCCTGTGTTAGGGTTCCGTACCTCGGTAAGCAAAAATGAAACTCTTATGGGATCACTTCTTCGTCTGTCTGTTTGGCAAAAAAAAAATTTATAGTTGTCACAAAAAAAAATCTTTTGATTAGGACAAATCTTCAAGGTTTCGATTCGGGGAATTGATCTATTTACTTGCATAAGTTAACTTGTACGGAATCCTGAGTGTGCGAATCCGACTCGCACTTTCCCAGTTTTCTTTAAACCCCTGAGCCCCAAACGTAGGCGTTCGCATACCTATTGTATTTCTACTATGTCTCTAATTACCGTACTCGAAAGGTTAATTGATATAAACTAGTGACGGCCTTGTGCGTCTCGCATTCATCGGATTCCCTCAACCTTTACCTTCAGTTGTGCTTGTAGGAGGCCTTCCAATTCTACATCTTCTGTTACGCAGCCGCCTCTCTAGAACCTTTTGGCCCCAACGGTGTGTTCTGCGAGCAACACGCTCTGCCCATTGCCACTTTAGTAAGGCGATTACTTCATATTACGCTAACATCTTCTTCTTCAACTCTTGCAGGTTTAATAAGGCTGCAAGAGATACTGAAACAATCTGATCCAGAGGTTAAGTGGCTGGTGCGAAGGTTGGTGCCTGGTGACGACAATCGGCCGTTGTTGAAGGCCCTGAAGAGTACTGGTGAAACCAGGGTCATCCTGGACTGTCCAGCCGATAGAGTTCTTGAATATCTGCGCCAAGCTAACGAAGTCAAGTTTTTTGAAGATTATATGGTAAGTTTACACATACTGAATCTAGCAAACAGTATGGGCCCAGTATGGCCGATGCCCTCTAGGGTTACGGGGGTATTTCTGAACAGGGAACCGTAGTCCTGATCCGCAAAGGGTAACTGAAGATACATGGGTGGGTCTTAGTCAGTAAAACTCTGACGAACCCTTTCGCTCCACCCTAAAAAGAAGAGAAATAATAATTTTATACTGTTGTGTGCATTATTTTAAATTTCATAAAATAACTTCTCCCGTTCTTCTCCCGTCTTTTACTACCTAAAAGAAGCTTGCTTCTCTTAAGGCCTTGGCCTTATAGCACAAGTAAACGAATAAATCCGAAAACTGAAAATTTGTGATTACATCACAAAAAAAAAACTATTTTTCAATTCGATAAAATCTTCGAGACTCGCTTTGGGATTTTAATTAGGTACCTATTATTTACACATGTAGAAGATAAAGTGGTACGGAACCGGAAGTGTGCGAATCCGACTCGCACTTGCCTAATTTTGTTCTCTCAGCATCCGTTCTAGGGATACTACCGCACACTTTTGTAATATACTTAGCGATGTCTTAAAACGATTCGCGAAATAATACTCGTAAAATAATTTTACAAAAATATACCTTACCCTGCCTTGCCCCTTAAATAAAAAAGCGAATGCGTATACTTTCAAGATTACAGAAACTCAAAATTTACATTGATACTCAGAATAAACACTCTTTGTTTGAACCTCATAATCGCCGCCGTCGCCAACCAAAAACGTAAGCTCTAACAGAATGGAGGCCCAAAATTAAATCAAATAAAACCACAAAATGAATTACACTAACGAGAACATTCTTCGGCACTATCATAAAAAAGCTATTCATCGATATTTTTGTATAATATACATATTATGTGGAACATAAGACCATGAGCTTATTATATACTATACAATATTTGATCGTTGCTTGGGTAGATATACTAATAAAAACAGTGGCGGTCCCTTCATACAAGCCCAAAAGCCCGGCTTGCCTTACTAAAATGCTCGATAAGAATTAATATCAAACCCGAACTATTTAAAAGTTCGCGCGCTTAATTCTTATCAAAATAACACAAAGAATCTACTTATGCTGCACTAAACTAACATCGTGATTGGTCGCGCGCAGAGTTTCGCAAACACTCGCGTAGATGTAGATGATGATATAGCTATCTCGCTTACACTTACCGGCTTTTACCGGGCTTTCAAATCCTATTGTAATGTCTGTACTGTCACTTTCGCACTCATAGCGATGCGCCGTATAAGTACTTAGGACGTTTTGCGTCTAGTATAGAAGATTTAAGCCGGGCTTGCGCATGAAGTTGTACGCGTATGCGTGACCTTGTCAACTTGCCACATCTATAATGTTGCCATTTTAGCAACGTTGTGAGATCTTGGAGACTTTTAACGAGTTTGGAGACTTTTTTAAAGATTTAGCAACAGTAAAAACTAGCGGCTTTTTAAAATAACGAAATTAAATATTCAAGCGTTAATTTAAAAATAAAAAAATGCGACATCTAGCTAAATAAACTTTTTGTTTTTGTTAAATTTTTTGCATAAATGACAACACTGGAACTTTGCGTAAATAGTTTTTGACATTCGAGTGTAACTAACTTCAGTTTTATTTTGAGTGGTAAAAGTTTTGTTGTTTTTCGTGTGTTTTCTTAGATTTTCCCAGTGTTATATGTATCTTAACTGTTTTGGTGACTTACCTACAACAATGGAGGTAATTGTACCTTGTGAGGATTTAAAATGCGTTCAAGTTTTGATTGGCGAAGATAAGGTAAAATCTTTAAACTTTGCTCAGAAAAAACAGTTAATTTCTTCATTAATAACGATTCCTAATCTGTGTATTTCACAGTCTAGTAAATCGCATAAACGAAAATTTAATAGATGTATATATAAATTAATCACATTTTCCTACAGAGGGATTAGATTCATTATTTGACATTTAATCAAACTATTTCGACAAAAAAACAATAAAAAGTTAATTGATTTGCCTGTATTCTAGTCCTGATCTAAAAGATCGTAATGTTTTGGAATTAATTGATTTTATTCATGAGAATAACCTCGAAGATGCCTTTTCCGACTTGTTAAAGTTAGTGTATCTTGTTTTAACTATTCCGGCTGTAATGTAATTTAATCATTTCAGAAAGATAGACGATTTCAATTGGAATATAAATAATTTATTTAAATTCCTTTTTATATTCTATTTAGCTATTTTTTTTCTTTTGTTTTGAAACTTTCTGTTTTGTTTTTTTTTTTTTGTCTGTAACCTGTTAGTGCTGTTAGGAAGCAAGCATTTACTTACCATAACTTTGTTTCCTCAAGCAATGAACCAAACCAAATGGCTTTTTTCAAAGCCACCGGAGGTATGCAATTGCTGATATGTTTATTATATTCAATCTAGTACTAGCATGCCTTCAGTGAGTGAAATTGAAGAAAAAATAGGAAAGAAGATGGATGAATTCACTTTTAATTTATTGTATCTAACCAGTAGTTTATGAGAAAATTGCGATGATCCTTACGTAGGTACTTACATACTCAGTCCAAAACCGAACTATCTTTTTTTGAAATTGGTTTAAATGTTTTGGGCTTGCCTTATATTGAAACCCTAGGCACGCCACTGAATAAAAACACGATTTTATTTTTGTATTGTGGGATTTATGTATTGATATGAAAAACAATACATATTATGCTTCTTAGGGTCCTGTACTACGGTAAAAACGGAGTCGCATTCGAGCACTAGTTTACGATCGCTCGAAACAAAATTTATGGGAAGTCTCCGTTAATCTTGAATCATGAAACTCATTTACAAACCAAACACAAGCAAAGGAAAAAATTATGAATAAATAAAAATTATCAGAAACAAAACCATTTTCAAGCATAATTTTGTACGAAACCATCGATGCGTGATTCCGAATCGCAATTGACAGGTTTCCTTTTTTCAGAGCTACGTTTTGATGTCATTGGATGCTCATACTTTGGATCTAGAAGAGCTCCGCTATGGATTGTCAAACGTAACTTGTCTGAGGATTTTCGATCACTCCGACTCTAGAACTACAGCTTACTTAGCAGACTGGAAAGTAAGAGGGTCAGAAAGTGTGCAAATTCCACGACAATCCCATGAAATCACTGTAAGTATATATATCACACTATAATATAATATAACTGTTATGCCGTTGGATTTGGAGTAGTGGTCAAGGGCCTAAAATACCTGAAATACAAATACTTTTCTATACACTTACTTAAGAACCGACTCCAACCCTCTTAGTAGACCGCAAATTACGCTAGTTTTTAGTACATCCACTATGTATATCTTATTCTTGCAAGAACATAGAAACAAAAGGAGAATCAAGTGCACAGGTGAAATTAACCCAGTAATTAGGTTTCCTTAAAGCAAACCTATATTTTTTTTAAATAAAAAAAGTATATATTAGTGAACAACTAAAACTTAAAACTACTTACAGTACGGCCATTCTAACTTAGTGAGCCTGAAGTTAGGCTCTGCGAACTTTAGCACTTGTGTACTCGTGCAAAAATTAACGTTTTAAAAAAATACATACCGGTAACAGTTGTTAAGAGCAATAACAACTGCTAAAAACATTTATAGAAATAATAATAAAATGTAAACAGTAATAAACTGTACTTTTTTAAACCGCATATAATACCTACTTATACAGAAATTATTTCATAGTAAGATATTCGTTGCCAATGTTCCGTTAGTCCGCCTCTGAAGACCTCCAACTAAGGGTAAGCATTTATGAGTGTGAAAGAGAACAATAAATTGAAGCTAAATAAAGTTTATACTGTGTTGTAGGTAGAAGCTGCACTTGCTAGCGATGCAGCCAGACTTATAACAGATGCTGTAGAGAGGGCTCCCGATGAATTTAAGTTAGAAGCCCAGGAAATAAGTTGTGATTCTGAGGACAAATGGGAAGCAGGTGAAGAATTTACCAATCATTTGCTATCGGTAAATATAACGCATTATCACCATAATAACGTTTACTAAATCAAACAGCTACCGATTAATAGTTTGAATGTTGACTATTTTATTTACAGAATCCTATTGTCGGTATAACAAACGAAATCAATCTGGATAATATAACGGGCGAACGAGTGAATTTTAACGTTGAAATAATGGAATTATCGAATAGCGGGTTTAATAGTATTGCAAAATGGAATCCAGAAGCTGGTTTCGAATATGTCCGAACAGCGGACGAAACATCAGATCGTTTGGCAGAAAAATGGCAAAACAAAACTTTCAGGGTAGTGTCACGCATCGGCGCACCATTCTTAGTCGACGTGGTCCCCAAGGAAGGTGAAACGCTAACCGGCAACGATCGATATGAAGGATATTCGAAGGATTTAATTCATGAAATATTAAAAGAAATGCTACACTTGAACTATGAAATCGAAATAGTGCCTGGTAATGGCTACGGGTCATACAACAAAGAGACAAAAAAATGGGATGGTCTAGTGGGACATCTTTTAGAAAGGGTTCGTGAGTAGCATTACAATTCAATCTTAAATAAAGAACAGTATGTAATGCCCTGAGTACATCTTGAAATTGTTTTTTCAGAAAGCAGATTTAGCCATTTGTGATTTAACCATAACTTATGAACGAAGATCTTCTGTAGATTTCACAACACCTTTTATGACTTTGGGTATAAGTATACTTTATTTAAAGGCAACTCCTCCTGAACCGGAGCTGTTTTCGTTTCTTAAACCATTTTCTGTTGATGTATGGATCTATATGGCAGCAGCTTACTTAATGGTCTCGTTATTGCTTCATATTTTAGCAAGGTGAGTTATGTATATGTAATATCGAATCGTACTTATTCGCAATAAAATCTTTCATGTGATTTGCCAATGCGAAGTAATTCAACGTTTTGTTTGTTTGTACAGATTGGCACCAAATGATTGGGAGAATCCTCATCCTTGCGACAAATCTCCTGAGGAATTAGAGAATATTTGGCATATTAAAAATTCTTGCTGGCTCACAATGGGATCTATTATGACACAGGGTTCTGATATTTTACCAAAGTAAGTTTAACTAAGTATATGTTGTAGTGTATTCCCTAATTATGCATATAAATACTTAATTCTGATTTATTAATATAAAGTTCATTTGTCAAACTCTAGCCTGAAAAGCTGTCAAAGTAGGTATTAAAGTACGTGTTTAACTTTCAATACTTAATTTAGGAATAACGGGCCATAAACCTTGTCTTCGAAAACTGGTAGTAATTATGTTTTTTTTTTCTCATATAACAGAGGTTATTCCACGCGATGGGTCTGCGGCATGTGGTGGTTCTTTGCCCTCATCATGTGTTCCTCTTACACCGCCAACCTGGCTGCTTTCCTGACAAATGCTGCAATGGATGACTCGATTAAAAGTGCCGAAGATTTAGCTATGCAAACCAAAATTAAATACGGAACCTTGACCGGTGGCTCGACATACTCATTTTTTAAGGTTTGAAAATTCTATTTTACTAGGAGCCCGACCTTTTTTTTTTATGGTAGGTGAAAATCATCCAATGACGAAACCCGCTCTTGGGCGGAGCGGGAGACCAGTGTCAGACTCTTACTGACTAAAAAACCTACCCCGTACCTTCCTTGCCTTATTCCTGGAGTCGAGGTAACAGTTTGCACCACCCTCTAGGCTCCAGGAGGCTTCGACCCTGAAGGGCCCCTGCAGAGCAGCCCGACCTAGTTTTGCACGGGTGTCACTTTTTTTAATTATCATGTGTTACTATAATCATCAACATAATTTTAATTGAAAGACCTATGTCCAGTGATCTAAAATAGCTAGTCCCGGAACTATTTTACATCGCGTTTTTTGCAAACTTGGCAAAAACTTAACCTGCCTTATGGTTGTTTTTGCCAAGTTTGTTTGAGACATGTGACATCCACCAACACGCACTAGGCCTGCGTGGTGTATTATGGCCCATTCCCTCTCCTAGACGGAAGGCCTGTGTTCCAGCAGGGAACATTAAAAAAAACGATGGTGAATAGTTCCAGAACAATTTTAAATCGCGTTTTGAAATTAAGTTTTGTTTTATAATAAGTAAGCATAAAAATACCAAATAAGTACTAACTTAAAAATAAGTTTTAATTGTTTTATTGTTCAGCGTTCCAATGTTTCCATGTACCAAAAAATTTTCGGTGCCATGGAGTCAGCTCGTCCATCAGTTTACGTCAAAAATAACGACGAGGGTTTGGACAGAGTGTTGAAAGGCAAAAGGGATTACGCTTACTTCATGGAATCCACAGCCATTGAGTATCAGTTAGAGAGGCACTGCGAGCTGATGCAAGTCGGCGGATTACTTGACTCTAAAGGCTACGGTATAGCTATGCCCTTTGGTAAGTAACGAGTTGATGTTACTGTAGATTTATATTTCAGTGCTTTCCAATTTTCTGCTAGGGCTGGGGGAATGTTGTTGTTTATGGAATACAATTGTTTTGCTGTTGATTGTTGTTAGCCCTAGCAGCCCAACAAAAGAGGATTGTTAGTTGTAATAAAGGTGGGTTTTAATCCAACGTAACAAGGTTAAATAGGGGTTGCCGTACAGCACAAAGTAAATATGAAGTGTAAGAAGTATGAAGTGTTACTAACATCATTGACACAAATCTTATAAAGGACATTGACCATCTATGTATGGGAGTTGGGCCAAGTGCTGCCCAGAATGAACACATAGTGCATTATATACCTTAGGCTAACACTAGTCTGTAAACGAAAGCTCATCAAAATCTATTCGAGGAGATGTGAGAAAAAAATATTTTTTGTTAAGATTTTTTATAGGTGAAAAATGACATCATTTTTATAGGTAATAATTGTTTTAAACAATTACTTACTTTATTATTACAATCAAGTATTTCATGATTTCTGATATTCAGTATTGATTTACATTAATAATACTCACAGTTACCTACTTCATATTAAACAATGAATATAATATAATAATTAATATTATTACATTATTTGTTAACACTGACTGAACAACTTACCCCGTACCTCCCTTGCTTTATTCTCAATGACCAGGTATAACGCTTTCGTACCAACCCTCGGCTCCAGGAGGCTTCGACCCCGAAGGGCCCCTACAGTTTGCTGACAACTCCTTGAGGCGCGCGGGAACAGTGCGCGCCGTCGACGACTTGGGTTCGGTCTGAACTGTTACCAGACAACCGGACAGCGAACTATCCATTGCTCACCGTCCGTAAGGCGGTATCGCGGCGGCGGCGGCTACGGCGAGTGCATTGTTGCCTTTGCTTTATGCGGTCGGCCTTTCTGTCACGGCGTCCTCACCTTCCGCGTGACGCAGGTTCTCACCGGGCATGGGAAGTTCGGGTGATTCCTGCACCGGATTCGTGCGGAAGAGACGGAGGAGCACACGGCAGATGTGTGCCCCCTTGGGAAAAGCATCGCCGTGCCCACGTGGGGGCGATCGGCGGCGGGCCTTGGTTCAGGCTCTGGTCCGCAGCGAGGAGGACTGGCAGGCGGTCGCCTCCTTCTGCGAGGCAGTAATGCTAGTGAAGGAGGAGGCCGACCGCATAAGGCAACGGCGCACTCGCCGTAGCCGTCGTCGCCCAAGTGCGAGATTTGTGATTTTTACCCACCATAAAAACAAGCCCGTAAGCATTAATTAGAACCGGTTTTCGAGCCGAGCGAGATTAGGTTTGATGGAATCTGATTGTAATGGAGTTACATCTTATTTTTGTGTAAAAACATTTTATTAAAATAATAGTTAACTAAAATCGACCCAAAAATCTTAAAAACAAAATAAAAAAAAAACTCTGGAACCGGTTTTTTTTATATTTTTTAATTTGTATGTTAATGCCAGTAATCATTTGGAAGCACTCCCATGTGTGGGCAGCATATGGCCCAGAACCGGTCAATGTCCTTTACTAACAATAAATTTATTTACTTCAAATAAGATAACTGGTAATTAATGACCGATAAATAAACACGTGATTGTAGTCATAATAACAAACAACTTTTAGTATGAGAATGAAATCAGAAATCGCGAAAAAAATCAGCAAGCTCAATACATTTTTTTCGCGATTTCAGATTTGGTCACATATTTGGCGACATGAGTACCGCTTCATCGCCTACCGCGGCGGTGCGCGGTGCCGTGTATTAATCACCTTATATTTACACGCGTGTTTTCTTAGACTCGTCATACCGCACGGCCGTCGACAATGCTCTCCTGAAATTAGCTGAAAGTGGGAAGCTGGTGGAGATTAAAAATCGCTGGTGGAAAGCACCGCCGGATAAAGCTTGTGTTGTAAGTAATTTATTATAAATATTAAAAAATATTATTAAACAGTTAAGTTAAAAGAAAAACAAAACCCTTTGCTGTCTTTCTGTCAACTCTTAATCTTGGGAACGCGTGGAAGAATCAAGTTGAAATTTAAATCATCTAAGTCTACGGTCCCTTGAAACTGTGAAAATATTAAACGTCTAAGTTATCGAATGCAGGGGCCCTTCAGGGTCGAAGCCTCCTGGAGCCTAGGGTGGTGCAAACTGTTACCTCGACTCCAGGAATAAGGCAAGGAAGGTACGGGGTAGGTTTTTTAGTCAGTAAAAGTCTGACACTGGTCTCCCGCTCCGTCCAAGAGCGGGTTTCGTCATTGGATGATTTTCACCTACCATAAAAAAAAAAGTTATCGAAATACATACACCCATTTATATCGCAACAAAATACTTATATTTCTACACTCTAAGGAAAACAAAATTCATAGAACACTTCCTGTTAATCTAAAATCCTGAAATTGCGCATAAAACAAGGTATAAAATAAATCTGAAAACAGTAAATTAGTTTTTACGTCACAAAAAAAAATATATCTACGTAATAGACTCGCATTTTTACCCTTTTAGTTGCGGAACCCTAAAAAAGAAACACCTCTTTATATTTCAGGCTGAAGAAGCTAGCGAAGAAGGTGCAGCTGCTGAATTAGGAGTGGAGAATGTCGGTGGTGTGTTCGTAGTATTGGCTTTAGGATGCAGCATGGCCACCGCTATGGGCATATTTGAATTCCTTTGGAACGTCAGAGAAGTCGCTATCGAGCAGAAGGTACGAATTTCACTTAGCGCCAAATAGCATTCATATGCTAATACCTATAAGACCTCAGTAGCATTGAATACCACATATTCTCTGCTTTGCATAGACAAACCATCCTTATCTTATTATTCTGGCTGTTTTGTAAAATTATGTTAAAAAGTTTAATGGAATTATACAGAAGTCGAAACTAGAACCAAAAATAACATCACACTAATAATATATGTTATGCTAAAGTTTGTAGGTGTGTGTGCCAGTTTGCTATTTTTTCTCTCTCGAACGGATCATGAATTTATTATTATTTTTTAAATTGATATAAACTAATGGTTGACTACAATCCCTCTTGATGGTAAACCGTGATGCAATCGTTGATGGTGAGGCGCACTAATTTATTAAGAGCCTATTAACTCTAGCTTCGAAGACATCTTTGTAATTTTCGATGGACACGCGTAGACTAAGTTCTCTAACAGCACAAAGCATACTTTTTATCCCGAAAGTATGTGCCCTTGGAATAATTTTTAGTAAATCGATTTCTAAATGATTTATACAAGGTGTCATTGACATGTTAACGCAAACGAATACCATAGATCCAGTACCTACATGATTCTGGACACCCTAGTGGTAGAATTTGCCGTCGGTTTTTTTTTTAATTTTTGAAAAAAAAGTTTTGTTTTTTTTATTTTTTACCTGTATAAAATCGTTATTCTAACCAATCCCAATGATATTTTGAGAAAAAAAAGAAAAAACAAATTTTTACAAAAAAAAAAAAATAATAAAAAAATCATCGAGGTAAATAAAGTTGTTATTCTAATCAAACCCGATGACATTATTAATTTAGAATGTAATTCACTCATTTTTTTTCGCAAAAAATGTTAATATGACGTTTTTATACAATTTAATTTAAAAAACGTAAAAAATTCATAAAAAAAAAATAAGAAAAAATCGACAAAAAAATCCACCACTGGGGGGTCTAGAATCATGTACTGGAGTTATGGTATTCGTTTGCGTTAACATGTCAATGACACCCTGTATTTTTGGAAACGTATTAGGCTCATGCCTCACTGGGACGCCATGGCTTTGCTACCAGTTTATGAAGTAAAGAAAATTTATGCAGCTCTATGGCGTGTGCTTCACCTGGCCACTGTTGGTCACGCAGTCTTTTACATTTTTTACATAGACTCAAGTGTAATAGACTCTTAATCTTAAGTATTTTGCAGTGTGCGACTGTATTATCTTCAGTAAATACAGTTGTCTAAAGATAATACAGTAAAAAAAAATTACAAAAATCGTTGTTGTTTTTTTTAATGCTATAAACTAGTACGATCCCACCTGTAGGTAAGCAGTGATGCAATCGTTCGTGGTGAGGCGCACTAGTTTATTAAGAGCCTATTCACTCTAGCCTTGAAGACACCTAAATTTAAATCGGACAAATACTGCAGCCGGCAAACTTTTCCAGTCCCTCGATGTACGAGGTATAAATGACGAGGCAAAACGCTTAGTCCGGACCGTAGATGTCTCAACAACGTAAGGGTGGATATTAGGATGTCCGATGGTAACATTGACATGACGGAATCAAATCGTGCAATTCCCGCGCACAAAAATAATAAATAATTGTTGTGTAGTTATCTTAAGACAATTTTGTATTTTCAGATGACTCAATCAGAAGCGCTGTGGGCTGAACTGACGTTTGCTTTAAGTTTCTGGGAGACAGAGAAGCCAGTGAAGCACTCGCGCCCATCCTCCTCTGCTTCGTCTTCCAACAATGCTTCGAGAGCCTCCTCCGTACTTCGATCGGCAGCCGACTTATTCCATCTTAACGTATTTAATAAATAACAACAAGAATTATACGTAACAATTTATTTAAATAATCATGTATTAACAATCTTTTGAGGTAGTAAATACAGATGTAATAAGTTATCTTAAGTAAATAAATACAACTAATTATAATATAAATGATTTGGTTTTCTTTTTACTGCAATAATACGTTTAAATGTCTCACTTAGCTCTACAAAAATCAATAGTCCAAACACTTTAGACCAGTGGCTCCCAAACTTTTTTTAACCAGGGACAACTAACCCGTCTTTACTGTTAGCAGACACGAGACAGGGGTTTGTTCTAGCACACATATTCTTTAAAATTCGAAGTAACGAGCATTGTCATAGTATACACGACAGAAAGTTTTAAAAAAGTTAGTTTATATACTTAATAGAAAGTTTATAATTTTTCTTCCCCTTCCGGACCACATTTTACCTCCTACGGACCATCAGTGGTTTGCTATTTTCAAAATATTGTCATTCCAATACGATTCCACTGTCATTTTGATAAAAGTTCGTAATGGCTGATAATTGGGCGGTCAGTGGTGTAATAGAATTGTGGTACGAACTATTTTGTAACGAATTAAAAACAATAACAGCACAATAACATTCTAATCGTAAGTCACTGATCAAAGGAACTGTCAAAATTGTATTAATTTACCGCATATGTCAAATATTCATTTGTCATTATGTACGAGATTACCATTCTAAAAAATTTCTTTCAATGAAGTGTCAGTGGTTGATCATTGGAAAGTCATATAATGACGCCATCATATTGGTAGATTACCAAACTTGTCAAAGACTATTCTGACACTATTGTTATAGCAGACTTGAGGTCCAATTTAACACAAGGCAATATTAATAGTTTTATTTAAAAAGACAGACTGTTGGTTGCAAGTGCCTTGTCAAAGCCGATTTTTTTTCTCTTTTTGTACCGTTTCAAAAATTTATGAGATAATAATGATGGTGATAAATAGATGTATGTAAATTAAATCTATGGTTGTATATTTATGTAATGTAAATTAAATTATAAATTAAATTCGAATTAATTTGAAATGAATAAAATTGAATAAATTAAATTGGATTGAATGTAATGTAACGACAAAATTTACATTATAAGTAATAAAACAACACGGGAGCTACGTCTTCCGACAACGGCTGTGCAGTTGGCAGAAGTATTTATAATTGTGAAATTGTCTAAAATACAAATAAATTATTTTTTTTATGATTATGGCTCTTAAGGTAACTTTTCTTAGGTTATTACCTGGTGTTCTCTTAGAACTGAGATTCTCTTGGAACTGAGGGTATTAACCAAGCTGAGATCCTAGTTAATAGTTTTGGCAGTGAGGCGTGGCCTGTACTTGAACGGCACAAGCAAAGTCTGCATGTCACGGAAATGAATATGCTGCGCTGGATGTCGGGAGTTTCGCGGAAAGACCGCATTAAAAACTCCCGCATCCGGGGCAGCCTTCAGGTCTGTGACATAGCGGATAAACTGCAGGAGGGTCGCTTACGCTGGTATGACCACGTTTTACGAAAACCGGCAGACTACGTGTGTAACAGATGCCTCGCCATGCCGCCTCCGCCGGAACCCGGAAAACGAGGTAGGCCTAAGAGGCGTTGGATCGACGTCGTAAGGGACGACATGCGTGCTAATGGGCTTGAGGCAAGGGACGCAAAAGACCGAGCGAAGCGGAGGCGTCTAGGAAGGAAAGCGGACCCCGGGCACCGAGGTGAAAGCCAAGGTAGCAACCGGGACGGGCGCTAGGTTGATGATGATGAGATCCTAGTTAATAGTTTAAGGTGGTATAACGTTTTGCACTGCATTTAAATATCCATTTAATGTTGTAAAATATTTCTAACTATTCGGCAAGTCTTCAAAATAGCAGCTCTTTGTAGTGTTAGATATGTATATTTCTATAAATTTCTATAAAAAAGCGGAGTGCCTATCAGAACGTTACTTTCGTGATTAACCAATCATAAAACATAATTTTAGAAAATTCTAGCCTTGAGTCAAATAGTTTGCTCTGATTGACCGTTAGCTCTTATTCTATATCCATAATGACGAAGCGATGATAAGATATATGATGAATATTCAGAGCGCCTAGATACACTACAGCAGATTCCTTTAATTTTTTTCGAAATTGCTTTCCGACGATTTCGCTGTCTCTATCATGCCCCGAAACGGTCATTGGCGTTAATTAATTGTTAAAACAATTGAAACCATTTTTAATGTCACTACGGCATTTGCAATTGGCATCAAAGAATGATTTTGATGCGTATTAACAGAAATTAACTGCAAATGACAATAGTGTGTGTTCTTAATAAATTAGGTCTACTGTCCTGGACTGGACATGTAGCTTAACAAAAGCGTATTCGTCATTAGGCGCTTGGAGTACGCCTGCGTGAACCTTACGTAGAAAACTATGGGTTACTGTCCACAGTTTCACTCCTTAGCTGAACGCACAATAAATGTGTTCCCAAAACGATTTGTACATATGGATAGGATATCTACCGTGTACCGATGGCGCAACGGCATACGTCTTGTGGTCAATGGACCACAAGACGTACGCCATTGCGCCATCAAAACTACGATGATGATATATATGGTAAAGCAATGACATGATTTAAGAAGCATACTCATGAACCCTGCTGTTCTCTTTCAATAAATCTCATCAAAGTTGATGAAGGAGGAAGCAGCTCTCAACACGGAGACGGCTCTGGACTGCGAGCGTTCGCGCTGTGGAGAGGGAGTGGCGGTAGAGGGCGGCGCGGAGCGGGGCGGGGCGACAGGCTTGTGCACCTCGCGGGGGTTCAGCGATGCGTGCCATTCACTGGACAAAGCCTCCAGGAAGGTGATCTGCGAAATAATCATCATCATGTCAATCATACAGGTCGTAAATATAGGTCTACGCTAGACGAACTGCAAGCCTAGTCAAGTTACGATCGTTTCGTGACAAAAATCTCTCTACAATCGTTAGCATCTCAGCATAAGTACTATTTATACCACTAAACAATAACCAAGTTACAATGACATCGTTTAGAGTTTACGTTCGTAGTTGGCCACGTCCCCAATTCCCTTGTCCGAACGTCATCTCAACAAAGGAATTCGGGGCATGGCTATCTACAAGCGTTAACTCTAAAAGAAACGATTACAATGTATCAATAAACATTGTAGAAACGATTATATTTCATTCAGCCGTTTTTTACGATGTGAACTTGGCTACAATTATATTGAGATGATGCATTTCCTATACATTTGATTAGTTTTCTAACAGCGTTAAAGATTGTAGATTATAAACTTGGCTAAGCCTGCTGAGCACGAGGCGAACACGAGCCAAGTTCAAATTAGTGCTGGGCTCCTCTACAGTCGGTCCACACTACAGGAATTAGAGTTCGGTTTTCTTTATAAGCTAGCTATACATCCTAAAACCCAAAAAACTTCACACACAAAAGGAGGCCTCAACCGTGAGAGGGTATTCTTCACACACAGGGTATTTTTTTAATCAGTGGTGGCCGAGTGGAGCTTTATAAGGCAATGCTTTGCTATGCTAATTTCTTGGTCAGCTCAAGTTTTACCAGACATTACTGACAACTATTCGCGGGTTCGAGTCCCGCACTGAACAATTGTTTTTGTGGCCTATATGTATATAGTCGTTCCAAATCTGGGTACCATTTGGCTGTGAGTTTACTTGTTTATGAATACGCCCACGGTACAAAAGAAATTCATAGAATATACACAATAGTGTGTGCAAAAACACTGATAAAAAACTGAAACATACATATTAATGGCCGTGCTTAATAACACCTAAAAAGGCACAATTTTTTTTAAATACACCGCACAGAATAAATAAAGTTCTTAATATTTATCAATGTACGTCCCGTGACTGCAAGCGACTCCTGGACGAATGGCTCCGCACTCTAACCTATGAAGAACTGGAGAACCTAATTAAACCTCTTTAAATAAAATCTTTCTGTAAACATGCACACCACATACACGTAGCGTGGAGTGGTATTGTGTTATGTGCCACATAAAACCACTCCACACTTTCACCTTACATACATGCACTACACGAACAAATATAACTCTACAAACACAGACTATATAACTATACCGACATTCTTGATTTGATTTGAATTTTATGTTATATTTCGACTTAATTTTGACTTAATTTAAATTTAATGTAATTTTAATAGACTTTTTTTTATGGAATTTAATTTAATTTGATACAATTTTAATTTCATGAAATTTAACTTATTTTGTAATCAATTTATTATTTATCTGTAATGTTTTTTATTAATTTTTATTTTAAATGAAATTTCGTAAATGGTTTATATTTCTATTTTAGATTGTGTTTACTAGTTTTTGATTTTCTCGTTTGTAAATGGAACTATGTCATCTTCTTCCTGGAGGTGAGCGTTGATAGCTGCGACACAGTTTCAAACTACTGTAGCTATTTACGTAAGCAAATAATTTGTAAATACTGTTTCTGTTCCAATAAAGATTATTATTATTATTATTATTATTATAGAATTACACAAAAAAAAAATTAAGAACCTCGATAAATGTGATTTCAACAGTTTCACAGCGATTATATTTGCAAAATTATCCTTAATTTTAACAAAAATACAAGAAAATGTTTTAAATTTAGCGATTCCTGTAAACCGAAAAGGTCGATTTAGCTGTTTTTGAGAGATTTAAAAAATGTTTTCTCGAAAATTAAGGATTTATTTGCAAAAATCTCGCGTTGAAACACTGTTGGTACTTCTATTTAAGTAGTCCATTATTATTTTTTGTGCAATTCAGTGCAGTGTATTTTTAGAAAATTTTAAAACGTTAAGAGGAGTTTCTTAACTCTCCCCTTAAGATTTTGCTTTAGGCCCATTTTAAAGTGCAAAGTACTAACTAGTCAGGTCAATTTAGACATTCAAGTTGACAATAATTTGCAACCGACTGAAAATTTGGGGGTTGTTTAAAACATATGAAGCAATAAATCGAATCTAAAAAATCCTCGTCGATCCACTACCTGGAAAAAAAATATTCTGGGTCAAAGGTTTTCTTTTATGGTAGGTAAAAATCATCCAATAATGAATCCCGTCTTTAGGTGGAAACATTAACAGACTTTTACTGACTAAACAACCTACCCCATTCCTACGTTGCCATATATACCAGGGCCAGAGCCTTCCTTTCAGTCGCGAACACTTGGCCCTAGTTGGCTTCGACCCTTCTGCAGGGTCCCTACGGTTTGCTAAAAACTCCTTGAGGCGCGCGGGAACAGTGCGCGCCGTCGACGACTGGGTTTGGTCCGGCCGGTTACCAGACAATTAGAAGGCAAGCTACCCATTGCTCGCCATCCACAAGCCCTCTGGATCAAAAATCCCAAAAAGAAGTTTTCATTCGAAACCTTACACTCTGAAAAATTTCAGGATTTCAAATTCAATTGAACTACAATTTTTATCTTGACTATTTGACTCCGAATATTTTTTTTCCAGGTGTCGGATCGATGAGGACTTTTTAGCTTTCATTTATGATGATGTTTTTAACAATCCTACCATTTTTTTTAACGGGTGTGAATTATTTGGTCTAATTTGACTGGACTGTATTTATTTTTTAGATCACATTTACTAACACAATAATTAAATACAGTTATGTACGCATGTTAGCAATAAGATATTTGTTTTTATGTGTGCTGTAAAATGAAAGCATACCCTTTCTTTAACACTGATCTGCCGAGCGTGCAACATAAAGTCTACTATGGCCACTAGTAGCCCCAGTATACCACCGACTCCCAGCACCAAGAAGATACCACTGGTGTTCTTCATCTGTAGCGAGCCATCATTGTCCTCTTCATCTTTGACGTTTTGCTGCAACAAATAGTTAATTTTGATACAAGTGCAGAAAGTTTGTCATTGCGAGCGACGCGGCATTTACCTCAGGCGAGGGTTTTTCAACTACGATTTTCAATACAGTTACGAAAACTTAATTAAATAAGTGGCGACGCACTCAGCCTGACACGATAAATGTAATAAAAAAGTTACTTAAAAACTAACTTTATTTAATTACAATGTTTAAAATGATTCTTATCACTTTGACAGCTTTTAATCCCATGTATTTGATATGTAGTACGTAGTAGGTAGCTTCTGACAGAGGAAACGCCGAAGCGACAATGTCTGCTGTCGATATGATTCAGTACAATCACCCTTCTAGCAACTTACTGCTGCAATAGTAAGAAAGGAAATAAAGTTACCAGTATTACTACTGGTAGTAGCAATGGTAGTAACGTGGGAAAGAAAACGTTATCTCTGCTATTGGCGACACACTATTAATAAGAATTTAGTACTAGCTGGTACCCGCAACTTCGTCTGCGTCTTTTTTTCGCACTAAAAGGTAGCCTATGTCCTTTCTCAGGGTTTAAAGATAGTCTGTGCCAAATTTCATCAAAATCGTTTGAGAAGTTTAAACGGGATAACGTAACAGACAGACAGATAAAGAGAGTTACTTTCGCATTTATAATATTAGTATGGATGTAACAAAAAAATAAAATGATCAAACCCCGCAAGGTGCGTCGTTATCCTCGACTTCCCACCATTTCTTTTTTAATTTCTCCAGCTCTCCTTTCTCTTGTAATGATAATATTGCCCCATCAAACCATCCTTTATTCGGATAGCCTGGAACATAGTAATAAGTAAATCAACTGCATTAGGTACTATTAAAAAGATTCAAATCGTACTTGTTCTCTTAACTCACTCTTTGGCATAGCGATACCGTATTCCTTAGAATCCAATTTAGAACTGAGCATTTTCAATTTGCAATTTCTCTTAATATAATACTCAATGGAGGTTGATTCCATAAAGAAGGCGTACTTCCCTTTACTTCTAAGAACACGATCTCTCCCTTCATCGTTGTTATTTGTAAAAACTGTTGGTTTCGCTGAACTCATTACTGCCCAAATCTTTGAGTATACTTTGTCATTTGACGACTGTAAATAAAAAATAGCATTAAGAAATATACTTATAAAATACCATCAAACCTGACTTGACTTAAATCCTTAAGAACTTAAGCCCTGAAAATGCGGCAAATTCTAGTCACTTGTCAATTAAATTCCCAATATGAGCACTGGCACAACTTTGTGCACTTTTTTTATGGTAGATAAAAATCATCTAATGACGAATCCCGCCCAAACTCTTACTAAACAACCCACCCCGTTTCTTCCTTGCCTTAGCCCCAGAGCCCTATTGTTACGCTTTCGCATCAAACCTTGGCCCCAGGAGGCTTCCACTCTTTAGAGCCCCTACAGTTTGCACAGGCACTTGCAATCACTAGAGCAATAAGGCAGCAAAACTAAGCTTAGATAAATAATTTAAATAACAACTCAGTTTAAAAAACTTTTTCAAACCGTACTTCGAAAAATTTATAAGTTGAAGCATTGGTGACAGCTCCATAAGAAATTTTATTCTGTTCCGAAAGTTCTTTAACGTCCTTGATGTCATTGCTACGTCTGCTATTACTGAGGAAGGTCGACAAGTTGGCGGTATAAGAGGCCGTGACGATGAGCGCGAAGAACCACCACATGCCTGCTATCCAACGCGAGCCCGCTGCCCTGTAAAATAAAACCACATTTTTTTTAAATTGTTCAATACCATTGGACATTCCGGCGTACGGCAAATAGCCACCCGTACGTTGTTGAGACATCTACGGATTAAGTTTTTTGCCTCGTCTTTTATACCGCGTACATCGAGGGACTGGAACAGTTCGCCGGCTGCAGTCTTTCCGTTCGATTACAATTTAGGTGTCTTCAAAGCTAGAGTGAATAGGCTCTTAATAAACTAGTGCGCCTCACCATCAATGATTGCATCACTGCTTACCATCAGGTGGGTTCCCAGTCAAGCACTAGTTCAGAATAATAAAAAAAAATACAGATCATACGAGTATCTGCAATTCTGTTGAAAATGTCCATACCTTGGTAAGATATCACATCCTTGAGTCATAATAGCACCCATAGTGAGCCACAAGCAATTGTAGAAACTCCATATATTTTCCAATTTTTCAGGATTTTGATTGCAAGGATGTGGGTTCACCCAGTCACCTTGACACATTCTAAAAACATATTTCTTTGTTGAAATAATTTATCATTATATTACTTCTGATCACAAATCAGCATAGAAATATACAGAAAGGATTAATGTGATCGGCTCCAGATTAGTGCCGTGAGGCTCCGTAAATAAGCGTGAACATAAATATGGACGGTTTTTGCAGGGAGTTAGAGGGGTACGACTTGTGTAGATTATTCATTTGCGCGTGAGTTCTCGGTACTAATGTGTAGCCGCCATAAAACATAAATCACCGTTTAAAAACACAGACTGTATGTTTATCAGCCTGTTTTTAAACAAGCTGCTATCCTCAAAAAGTTAATAAACATTAACCTGCATGAGCATCATTATCATCATCAGCCTCATTAATGTTCCCACTGCTGGGACACGGGCCTCCTCTCTAGGAGAGGGAATGGGCCATGATCCACCACGCGGGCCCAGTACGGATTGGTGGATGTCACATGTCTTAGAATTTTTGGTTCTAGGACATGACGGTTTCCTCACGATGTTTTCCTTCACCGTTTTGAGAGCAGTGGCGAAATAAATGCCACAAAGTAATACACCTGGCTGGGCCTTTACCACTATGCCACCACTGCCCACCGCTGCTCTCATGAGCACATCGCTCCATGAAATTAAGAACATGTAAAATATAGCAAGACATGACAAAAAAAATATACCAACCTCGCACAAATTAATAATATAAAAGAGACAATAACATAAGTAGTCGCCAGATACAACCAAACATCTAAAGATAATGGTTTAATAAATGAGAATCGATCCGGGGCCTCGGGGTCTTCCTCTCTGAACAACAAACTTATTCCCAAAGTCATAAAAGGAATCGAAAAGTCCACCACAGCATTCCTTTCTGAGGTAATTGTCAAATCACATATACCTAAATGTGCTTTCTGGAATAAAAATTGTGTTTAATATCTTTCTGATTTATTTTGATACTACAAAATATTATTTAAAACAGTCAGGTTGGGTTAATCCTTTGGTAAAAACAAATTTTTGTGTAGTAATATTTATTTATTATGTACTGTTCATAAACATAATTTAATTTTTCATGAAATATCTGTGCGTATCATAACCACAATTTAATTTTTCATTAAATATCTGCTACCTCAAAAATTTGCGGCACTTTGCTTTTAAAATTAAATTAATCACTGATGCCCGTGATGAAATAGAAAAGAAAAAAGTCCTTGTTGTGATTAATTAAAAAAAAACCGTGGGTGATAGATATGCGCATATTGAACCTAATCATAGTGTGAAAGGAGACAATTTTCGAGGAATTATGCTTTTCATGGAAGGTAATGGGCAGCCGTATATCGTATCGTTGCGTACAAATTTGTCGGAAGAAATAGTGCATTTACCATGACACTAATTAAACAAAAGACAACTTACGTGTTCCAACAGTTCTCCTATTATTCCATCCCACTTTTTCGTACCTTCCAACTGGTTACCATATTTATTTTCTGGGGCTTTATAAAACTCGTACTCTAGATGCACTTTGTGCTTTTTTTCTATTTGTTTTACTATGGCATCAATGAGATCCACACAATAACCACGATAATATACAGTTCCATTTGGGCTTGTGACTATATCGAAATATGGTTTTCCTTCTCTGGTTGCAATCTAAATGGAAAGGGATCGTAGCATTATCATCCATTTTAATTAAATTATTTACAACGGATAAATTTTCAATTCATAAATGACTGTTACCATTAATTTTGTGTTGTTATTTGCAGCAAGGGACCTATCGTCTATGTTCTTCTGATAATTGATAACGTTTGTTTTAAAATCCCAATCGCCTACATACATAAATTGACTTTCCTTGTTTAATTTTGAATAGTGTAACTTGAAATTCACTCTTCTCCCCTCATCGTCGAACTCAATATGTCCTGAAAACCCTTTCGTTGTCGTCTGAAAGTCAAAATGTAAAAAAAAAAAATTTGTAAAGTAAGCAAAGAAAGTGAAATCGGTCATACTCCGGTTCAGCGTTCTTTGCCTAATTATCGTAACCTTTTTTGCTGTTTTGACATAACTATATTAAAATATGAAACTGATCAAAGATACCAATTCAATCATTAATCAAGCATCTAACAATTACTGGTAGTTTTCTGATTAACGGGACTTAAAAAAAAATTATAAAAATAATAAAGGTTACGGTAATTAGGCAAAGAACGCCGAATCGGAGAATAACCGAAATTACAATTATTATGAATGAAAAAAAAAAATTGTGATAACCTGAATTAAGACATTCTATATTTTTAATGTTCAAATTTAGATTTTTGTTCAATTCAGTTTGTTTAATGATACCTTACGTAGTGCTTCTCGTAGATCATATCCAACAGGCCATGCACTATCCTCGTACTCTGATTTACTACTTTTAAGACATAAAGGGGGTGGTTCAGTGGGGTTCTCATCAATCCGCAAGCTTCTGATTGCTTTCTCCAAGTGACTCAGTGCATCTGCTACTAACGCTGTTTCGAGCTGAAAAAATCAGTTATCAACTTCACAACGTCTAATTTGAGCTTTGCTAGCTATTACAGATAATTTTATGAAAAAAGACAATAATTTTATTATTCAGATTATAAGAAAACACAGTTTAATAAGTCAAATACATTTCATAAAATACCCCTAATGCTTTGGTTTGAAGCATTCCTTTGTCCTTCCATGTCGCCTCGCTCGGTGTGGTCAAATGCAGAGTGGACACGTTCGCCAAAAGAGCAGAAATCCCTTTAAAATCAAGACTGTATGCATCTAGGTTCGTTAATATGATACTCTGAAAAACAGAAGTTTTGATAGTCGATTGAAAGTTCATAACCCCTTGAATAAAAGTTAACACTCAAACAATTTTAAAGAAAAATATGAATATACACTGCTTGCATTTCTAGTTTTCCGTGCACTTTCATAACATTTCTGGGAAAATGTTAATTGAATAACATGTACTTACTTGATATTCCGTCGAGTTTTCAACTTGTATAATTTCATTCATATATTTATGAATGTTATTGACGTCACAATCCAGAACGTGGTAAGACATTCGTGCCACTTTAAATATATACTTGAATGTTTCCCGATTGTCGCCATCAGGATCCAACTTCTTGAAGAGAATTGGTTCCACGCCCACACTGGGCCACGAGTTTATTACTTCTTGTAACCGTAGGAAACCTGAAAAAAGCCAATTTAAAGTTTGATTCCCGAGTTGGTCACAAAAGTCATTTTTGTTTTAGAACTTTCTCTGTAGCAGCCTAAAACTTACAAATGTTTGGAAGTCTCACTCGCTTACTTCAAGTGACTTAAGGTGTCGTTAATCTGCGACTGCTGCATTTATGAACCCATTTTATATTATTAATTAGTTAATTATGTAATCTATACTATAATATAATAAAGTAAAAATATTTTGTTCTTTTCATGTACGCGAATGAACTGTGACAGAATGGAAAAATTTCTCTCTGTATCTGGGATTCATAACAAATAACACTGGCTATATGAAATTAAGGTACGATTGACGGACGTAGAGTAGTAACTAAAAACAGGGGCAAAACCGCGAGAGACAGTTCCAGTATCTACTATCTATATATATAAAAAGACACTGACTGATATATCAACGCACAGCCAAAACTACTGGGACTAGAACCATGAAATTTTGCACAAGGTTTCCTTATATGACGTAGGCGAACATTAAGAAAGGGTTTTGCAAAATTCAGCTCCGAAAGGGATGTACTGGGGGTCTAAAGTTTGTATGGAGAACCCTACATTCACGCTGGTGAAGCAGCTGACAGAAGACTAGTAAACTTATAAAATATTCAGAATTACCAGGTGCTTTGTGATCATTGAAGTACTTCATTCGGGATGAGACTCTATATACCTTTCAGAAGCGTTAAAAAAGCTATTTTAAATTATATTAAATTAAATTCATGCAAAAAGAAAAAAAACAACGAATATAACTCACTGCCATCATCTTCATACATGATTGTAAACTTGTCCCACTTCAGGTCTTTTATGAGAGTAGCGTAAGCCTTCGAGATTAGTTCAAGAGGTGGATGATAGGAAAACGAGTAGAAGTCCTCAGCTAAAGTCTCTGTCGGCTCCCATCCCAGAAACAAATGGGTTATCTGAAATAATTTTCTACTCTTATACATCTTTAGATATTATGATTTGTCATTATACAAACAAATAGTTCCGTCCAATTTCAAACTCTGGCGATATGTAAATTGCTGCCGAAACATTTCTAATCGCCTGGTTTCTAATTGTCTGGTTTCTATTTACACAATTCCAATTCTTGTGTTATGTTAGCACAATATGTGAAGATATTCAAGGCCAGTACTGGTACTAAAAGAGTATAAGCACATGGTTAAACGAGTCTTACGGCCTAAGGTATTTGACACATCCTTTCTACAGAAATATCGGTTCAAACTCTTCGAATTTCCCATTAGTATCTAAGACGATATGTTAAGATACTGTAAGATACGAACAATATTTACAAAATAACTTACATTTAATCTATTGCACAACAAACAAGTAGTGTCACAGATGCCGCTTGTCGGACGGGCGTCTATTAAAGCCACGATCCCCTTGTCGTCTGAAGTAAATGGACACACTGAAACAATAGTTCTGTATAACTTCTATATTACTGTGGAACAACTAGAAATGAAGCTATCAATTATATGGAAGCGCAGTCTTCTAATACAGGCACTGTTTTTCTTAAAATTGGGCTCCAAATTCTAACACACATGAACATGGTAATTGTGACAATGAACTATTTTGTATTTTTGTAAACACGGTATGGATTGGTCTAACAGCGTCATCGAGCACTGTGAATTTCTTGAAAACTAACTTTTAAATGTCGTCATTTAATTTTGGAAATTATTATTTACGAATACTCAATTGTTTTGTGATATTGTTTTAAAATTCTAAACGAGAAGTATAATTATGATGGTTGTTACTATTTTTTGTTCGATGAGCGTCCATTTGAAGAGGAAAGAATCCCAATTCCATAACAAACACACCTGTTTCCGTACCTATTGTTTTCTCTGACATTAGCCAGAATAGATGTAGGTTACATATGTGACGAATTAACTTTATCACTTAACAGTTTCATAATATAATTATTCAGGGACAATGGTATATTATTTATATATTTATGATGTCTATAATAATAATGACTTACGTTCTAATGAAGTGGAATAGCTGTCGACAACCTTCGAGTTGAGGTACCGACCATGGTATGTCGTCATTCGGTTTGCTTCAATCATGTTGTTAAATACCTGCACGGAGGTTGGCAGCGTTTCACGGTTGAAAAGACCCCCTGAAAACATTCACAACCCAGTTGTTTAAGTTGTCAAAATATATGTCATTTGGAATGTATTGAAGTTTTCACATACCTATGGGGAAAGCGGCCGTGCGTACTGCATGAGCATTCCTTATGAATATAATTGAGATGACAATGAGTACAGCTTTGAAAGTGATCATTGTGGAAGTTGTTGACTTATGTAGGTAGAACATAATGTTGTTTGGGCGGCATGCGACGCGCCGGCCGCCTCTCCGCCGTCTGAGGTATTTTTGGAAAACAGTTTTAGGTCACGTCGCGTGCGCCGTCACGTCATGCGTCGCCGTCGCTGTATCGCCGCGTGCTTCGGTTGACGGTTCACGAATATTATTGATGTGAATTCTAAGGAAATACTACAGCCATGAATCAATGACTAAATAAAGCTCAGTCACCCATGTTGCTTACTATCAAATCCAAACTTCTGGATATCTTTTAATTTATAATGTATCCTGCACACAACGCGTGACACCTTCCGTTAATGCCTCCTCCATTTCTTCATAATTCTGAAACAAGTTAATTTTATTTGAGTAAACGGCCAGCCAGACGTTCATTCGCTAAGCGGCGCGCCCACAAATTATAGTGAAATAGTTTTTCTAAAGTAAACTATGCATTCGCATTAAAGTTTCAGCGACATGTGCTGGTATTTACTTGTGTTGTTGCTTTGTGTTCAAAAATGTACACCGCAGTTTGTCTTCACGGAAACTGTTGAAGTTTCCTACCAAATAGGTAAGGGCTTTAAGAGTTAGTTAACGTTTACTTAACAACATTACGTGTACTTCTACTAACTATACACTATTTTATACACGATGTAATAGTATTTAAATTTTTAAAACGATTTTGTTCAACTCGGTTGAATGAACTTTATCCGATGGAATTTATTCTTTGTACCAAGTTTCCTTCTTTTGTCTTTATTTATACTAGCTACTACCAGCGGCTTCACTCGCGTGATTGTGGAAAATTATTCCAAGAGAATACTACCGGGATAAAAATAATCCTACGTGGTTTACCAGGACATCTACCTGTGTACCAAGTTTAAGCGTGCAAAACAACAAACATCCGTAGACTCATACATAAAAACTTTCGGGTTTATAATTAGTAGGATGTGTGTATGCTGTATATATATTTACATTGTCAAATAACAATATTATTCGCAAGAAATTGGAAGAATTATCACAGCACTGTTTTATTCGATTTTTTATATCACAATAACATTGCTTATTTATATGTATGTACCTATTAATTATTGTGTTTATTTTTTTTCTGTTTCTCCATATTTTTTAGTTTGCATCTATCATGTTTTTTTTATGATAGGTAAAAATCATCCAATGACATATCCCGCCCTTGAGCGTAGCGGGAAACAGTGTCAGACTCTTACTGATTAAATAACCTACCCGGTTTCTACGTCGCCGTCTATACCAGAGGTATACCTATACCTTTCAAACACAAACACATGGCCTACCATGTTATGTTTCTACACCGCCCTGTGGGCCAACTGGTAAAAATGCCTAAGGCATTAAATACGCCTTTGTACAGTTATTTATATAATAAACTAGCGACCCGCCCCAGCTTCGCACGGGTACTGATATTGAATATATTATGCATGTATTATACACATAAACCTTCCTCTTGAATCACACTGTCTATTAAAAAAAACCGCATCAAAATCCGTTACATACTTCTAAAGATCTAAGCATACATCGGAATAAGTTTGTTTTATACTATGTAATGTAATAAATAAATTCCCTATATTCCCAGCTGGTATCTTCGACAAAGACGCGACCACCGAGCTGACGGCCTTCAACGACAGTTTGAACCATGTGCACCTCGAGGAGGTTCGGATCAAACCTGTCACCCTGCAGCCGTTGAGGACTGACAGCTATTCAGTGTGGAGAGAATGTGAGTACCATACCATCGCTTGATAATTTTCTGACATCAATTAGGCATCATCATCAGCCTTTTTAATGTTCCCAATGCTGGGACACAGGCGTACTCTCTAAGAGAGGAGAACGGGCCGTTATCCAACCACGCGGGCCGAGCGGATTGGTGGATGTCACATGTCTTCGAATTTTTGGTTCTCGGACATGCCGGTTTCCTCACGATGTTTTCATTCACCGTTTTGAGAGCAGTGGTGATGAAATAAATTACACAAAGTAATTCGCCTCGCTGGGTTTGAACCCACGACCTACAACTCGTAAGTCGGGGCCTTTACCACTCGGCCACCGCTGCTCCGTGAATCAATTATCTGGGCATAACATCTTAATCCGCGAAGAAAAGAGGAATATTGTTCGATACGAGCTATATATATCGTTAGTACCGAGGTACATTCTCATTGCCAAAGAATGCCCATTTTTAGCATGGCCATGACGAAAAAGAGCAACTCCAAAATTATCAATTCCCGTCTTATTCCGTGTAATCAAACTGGTATCTCAAAACAATATCTTTTCGAGTTCAAGTCAGCCATTTTACTACAAAATTGAGCAATATAAAATGTAATATTACTTTGCTTTTGTAAACTTAGATACTCCAGCAAAGCTCGTAAAGAAATTGCACAAACATTATTCTATTGATTTTATTTGCACAAACAGACGTTCTTGTTATACAATTCCAGTATGTTCAAACAACGAAATACAACCGGTGGCTATATTTGGTCCACAAAATGCAATATCAGACGGCGCCACACGAGACCAGTGCGCTATTGCCAACATACCGCACATTCAAGCCACATGGCAGCCTCACGACCCCGACTTGGAATTGAATGACGAGGAAGAAGAAGAAGAAACTAGTCCAGAAGGAGAGGATCAGGAAGAAGAAGAAACTAGTCCAGAAGGAGAAAATGGAGAAAAAGAAGAAGGCGGCGATGCACCTGTCTTTAAAAAGATTTCAATTAACTTTTATCCGGACTCCGAAGATATTTCTCTAGCTTATGGGAAACTTGTCAAGCATTACAAATGGACACAATTTGCAGCTCTTTACGAAGATAATTTTGGTATGTACTGAATCTGTTTGAGTTATTACAATGATTCGATGGGCGTATTCTCGCGAAGATTCTTTCGCGAGAATACTATTTTTATTAAGCATCGTTAAAAAGGGTATGTTTCTCAATCCGTGTCGTACTTATTTTAATCTTTTTGCGGCTTTTGCCTCGGAATTCCGCAGTTTATAAACCGATTTGTAAAACTGTTTTATTTGAAATACATTATGCATTAGTGTAATTTTAATTTAAATCCAATTTAGATTACTCTAGTCAGATAGTTATCTACATTATTAGATGGTGATCGTATCACCATTATATTCCTACAAAGACAGTTAAGAATCACTTTAATATTAAAAGTAACTATATTTCGGTTTTAACTATCTTTCTGTTACTTATGTTTATATATACACAGCGTTGACTTCTGTGTTTAAGAATACTTGCACGAATCTTGAGCGCTAATTTTTTGCTTGAAAGCTGATTTCCACAGACGCAGAAGTATAATATCGGGTCTCTTTAGAGATAAGAAGTGAGATACAGGGGTGGGGTATGCAATCCTTGTACAGTACGGCAATCGGATCTTGGCGAGTCTAAATTTGCAAATTTTTGCAAAGCCATAGTTTAAACAAATAAATGCAATTTGCAGTTGTTATTGCTGTTATTTTTGTACGAGTGCACAAGCGCTAAAATTCGCAGAGCCTAACTTCAGACTCGCTAAGATCCGACAGCTGTACTGGGGCCCTAGACAAGTGGCAATCGCTCCGTGTCGAATCCATTTCTAAGTTCGATTTCGCCTTAACGATGTCGACCACAAAATGGTAGACAAAGTGACATCGACTAACATATCGATAAGTCGAAGTGTTGGTTCGATAAAATAACAACTTCTTGGCTATGATTATCGAATTAAAACGTCCAATTTGACGTATAAACAACTAATAACAATTAGCGAATCGAAAACGTCTGACCACGTGACTTTTCGAAGGCATATGTCAGTTCCATACATTTGGAGTTTCGAATTTCGTTATCGTTAGTGAGAATGTGACTTTGTCTAAGCCCCCTGTACTAGTATTTTACTCGCCAATGCGTATGACGAGCTTCGCTCTTTCACGGAGCGCTCAAGATTTGTGCCAGTATATGTGTCATTGCTTAATGGAGGTTGTTTCTTTCAATTGTTTGTATTTTGTTCTAGGTTTATTAAGAGTGCAAAAGATTCTATCGGAAGTATCACTCAATTCAGCAATTTTTATGTATAAATTGGATCCAGAGTCCGACAACCGGCAGGTAGGTTTTTCATGATAAAAAACGTCTCTTTCATAGTCTATAGTCATAAAACTAGCAAGCGTGGAATATATCGACAGCGACCGCTGTTTTAAAACAGGCTTAAGCTGGGCCCCTACTGATGCTGACAACTCCTTGAGGCGCGCGGGAACAGTGCGCGCCGTCGACGACCTGGGCTTGGTGGTTACCGGATGGGTTAACAGCGAGCTACCCATTGCTCGCCGTCCGCAAGCCAGCGCCTACGATGGCTGGAAATCAGGATGGGACACGGTGGCGGCGGCTGCGGCGTGAGTGCCGTTCAACTGGAGGATACGGTGGAAACGTGCCGCGTTTGAGCACCACTACCTCCTCGTGGAGCAAAGAAGATGGGCGCAGTCACCACGGCATCGGGATTCGTAGGGTAATTCCCGGCCACCATAAGTGCGTGCTTGCGGACCAATGGGTAGCTCGCCGTCCACCCGTCGGGTAAAAACTAATTCCGAGTTTTCGATCGCGTGTAGCCATAGGCGTATAGACCGTCAGCAAAATCGTAAGGTGAGTCCTAGCGATTTTGCAGGGTCGTTGCCCCTGAAGACCACGGTGACCACACCTGAAGCCCTACAACAGAAAGGGCAGGTTTTAGTTACATAGTAAAAGACAGACACAGCCTACTACTCTATGCTAGCATGACTTTCTACCTCAAAAAAACGGGCTTACTCCCAGCGTATTTGTATGAGAGATTCCACCCGAAAAAAAAATCAGCTGTTCCCTACATTTTGACGAGATAAACGAACATAAATAGCTGATTTTTTTTCGCGATTTCATGCTTGGTCCCATAGTAAAAGTTATTTATAATAATGATTACCAAGAGGTAAATTATTACTAATCATCAGTAATCCTACCAATAACCCTGTATAAAAGACATGCAGAAACAATACCACCGATATCACAAACACATTTTTTTATATGCTGTATTATTTCAGATCTTCAAAGCATTAGACGAGTATCGCATAAACCGATTCGTGCTTGACTGTCACGCAGACCGCATTTTACAATATCTAAGTGAAGCTGAAAATGCGAGATTACTTACTGACTACCAGGTAAGTTACGAGTTGCAGGATTTTACCAAAGAATAACCTTTACCCTATAACACAGAGGGCAACTAAAGGAATACTGATGAGTTTGAGTTGGTAAAAGTCTGACATTCCTCAAAAGGTCAATGATTCGAATTTATATAAACCGATAAAGTGACTTGCATGGCCTCATGCATCGAGCGCTCCGTATAAACTTACCTATGTACGTAAATAGGTCGATTCCCGAATCGTGTCTTAATAAAAAGTAGTAAAAAATGTTTTATTATGGTATCTCCCCTACACGTAAAGTGGGGAGTAATTTTTTTTCATTTCTACCCTAACATGTGAACGTTAGGGTAGAAATGAAATTCCTATAATATTTTATAGGTATTTAAAAATGATTAGAGGTTCAGACACGCTCCTGGCCGGTTTTTTTAATACGCTTATAATGTTACAATATATTATTTATTTATATGGCTGATGTATATGTACATAGCTTGTTGAGAGGTTTAGCAGTTTTTTATATAGGACCCTTTATTTTTAATATATTGAAACATACCCGATTCATTTAATTTTCTTCTAAATTTGTTTCAGCACTATATTTTAACTTCCATGGACACATCTACAGTAGCTGAGCAGTTGGTGAAGATGCCTCCTAACATAACGTGGCTCAGCATCACTCAGTACGACAAGTTGAAGGACCAGAGACATTACCTGGCAACCAGAGTGGGCAACTGGCACTCCAAACAGGAATCACCATCCGTTTTCCAGTTCAAAGTAAGGAGAAAAACTGTAAAAAAAAATAGTACATTTTGATACAAGTGCAGAATGTTTGTCATTGTGACCGAGGCGAAATTCGCACAAGCCATAGGCTAGTGTGTTATGGAGCTAAAAGCTGCAGTGGAAATTTAGCACATGTATCAAACGAGTTATTTCAATATATTTACGACCCGTGGTGGTTGACAAGCCTCCGTGAGGGTTGAATCGTACTCAGTCTTATACCATAAATGTAATAAAATTATGGTGTATTCGTACTTTTCTCCACTAGTACGGAAAACTGTCAATTACGTGCTTAATTGACAGTTCCGCAAAAACTCGCTCTTATCCTAATAAGAGCGGGTTTTCAGGAAAGTGTATCGAAAAAATATTTTGGTCGGAATCCTGTTCTTAATATTTTCTTTTTTTTTTAATACAGCTCGAAGCACTGATAATGGATGACGTTGCTAATCACTTGGCAAAGGCGCTTGATATGGCAGAGTTAAAAGATCGAGTACAGCCTCCCACATTCAGCTGTGCTGATGATGCAGAGGTCTGGGCTCATGGGGCTGCATACCAACAGAGCATACTGGCGGTAACCTTTCTTTGTATTCGATTTAATATTAGTTCATATTTTTTTTACTGTTTTGGGATATCCGATAAGGCATATCACTCTGTCGATGAATATCTTAATGAAAATGGACATGACAATTTTGTATAAATTAATTTTGACAATTCTGATAAATTTTACATTATTTTTAATTTTGATTTTTTTCTGACATTGTATTTTTCCGTGACATTTCGTATTACTTATTAAAAATTGATTTAATTTTGACTCTGTTATATTGCTGAAACTCTATTATCTTTTGCTGACAATTTTCATTTGTTGACATTGTATTTATTTATTTTTATTGGATTTTGTACATTTTTATATTGATTTAGTTTTGATATTGACATTTGTAAATTGTTAATTGTATCAATATTTTGTATGCCTTATGGTGAATCATAGGTTGGACGAAACATTAGATCTATGTACCCTGTGTTCACAAAATTAATAAATAATTTTGAATTTGGATCCACAAACCTGATGCTTGCCATTTAGTTATTAAATTATTTTCTTATTACAAAAAAAAAACCTTTGCAGACAAAAACATACGGCGTTACTGGTAATATAGAATTCGACGAGCAAGGTCGAAGGATTAACTACGTGTTACATGTGAATGAAATACACGTCCGTGTGAGGCAGACCATTGGCAAGTGGGAGTCTGCTAATGGAACCAGCATCATTGCCACCAAGACGACTGCGAGTAAGGACAGCGTTGGGTCCTCCACCAGGGAGTTTATTGTAAGTATTTTATTGTACAACTAGCGACTCGCCCCAGCTTTGCACGGGTACTGATATTTAATATATTATGCATGTATTATACACATAAACCTTCCTCTTGAATCAAAACCGCATCAAAATCCGTTGCGTACTTTTAAAGATCTAAGCATACATAGGGACAGCGGTAAGCAACTCTGTTTTATACCATGTAATAATGATACCAGTACTTAGACTTAAGATGGGCGTTTCCCACTCACCTATCGTCAACGTCACGCATGGTTTAAAAACTTGTTACTTCATTTAAAGCAATCAAAAGTCATGTTTGATGCAAAAGTGCCAAATGCGAAAAATGAGAGATGACACCAGAAAACTCTGTTGGCTTTCGGTAATTCTACGATTTATTCGAATGTTTCAGAAATCTTGTTCCAGGATATACTTGTTTCTTTTAAAAACTTAAAGATTTAAAAAAAAATGACATAATTTAGAATCTCGATTAAATGCAAGGTTTCTATAAAAGTACTTTTTTATGTTTTTAATATAGGAGTACATTATCGAGAGTCAAAGTTCACGTAAAATAACAGATTTTCAGATGTCTTTACTGGTTTATTCTAACACTAAATTATGTTTTAATTTCTATAGAAGCCTAGATAATATCCACAAGATATCTATGTATCTAAAATATTTGAAAAAAGATGTGTAATAACATCATAATCACGTAAGAGCGGTTGTATAAAAATTTATCTCGGATTGGCCGCTCTTAAGCGGCAGATATAAAACTTTTCATGATTCGAACATCACATCTAAACAGCTTGTACGTATGTTTTGAAATAAGGATACGTAAAACTAAACTATTTAACTTTTATTTTCATAGAGCTTAATGTGATTTATTTTAAAAAGTTATTGCTAACACAGACAAAAAAGCGAAAATCAGGAAAAAACCATTGAGTGTATGTTTATGAAACTTTCACAAATTAAAAGTATAAATTAATTACTAACATTTTGATATATGGCTTTTATTTATATTGTGTTTAATAAATGACGGACAAATTATTAATTGAATATTGTAGATGCACTGGAAGTGACGCTGGCGCTTTTTTTGTTCGCTGAAGTTGGCTGACGTTTAGTGTCGCCTTAACTACTGACTGATTACTTAAGGGCCATTCAAATATTACGTAAGAAGTACAGAGGGGTAGGGGAGGCATTGCTTTGCTGATTTTTGTTGGCTGGGGTCTAGAGGAATAAGGGACCTAGGTGGTAATTACGTTAGCAGTACTAACTTTTTAAGTTTTTTAAAAGTATGACATCTATGTTTCAAACTCAAAATTTTAATTAACTTTGATTTTTCCTTTATTTCAAGTATTCCTTTTTTCTGGACTACAACTACAAAATATACACAATATACACGTAAAGATGGGGGGCGGGGGTGAGAGGTTTGCTTACTTTTGCTTGAACTAATATTTGAACGGCCCTTTAGTTTTGATAACCATAGATCACACTTTTAAATCCTCCTTTATTTGTTCAACACAGGTAGTGTCCCGTACTGCGAAACCTTATTTCTGGTATAAAGAAAAATGTGAAACTGATGAATGCAAAGAAAACGATGAAGACCCTAATGAAGAATTCGAAGGTTTCTCTGTAGACCTCGTTAAAAATATTTTCAAAATACTAAGAGAAGAAAAGCTAAATTATACTTATAAATTCATTCATGAAAAGGATTTGACTTACGCAGAGCTCGTGGAAGTTTTATTAGACAAGGTAGGTTTATATACGTAGTACTGTTTCACAGAAAATAAAACAGCTAGCAGCTTAATGATTCCTATTGTTAGATATTAATCCATTTTTTTACACATATTGTAGATATTACATAAAAAATTAATAAATGTAAAAAAGTAGTCACCGGCATCGGAACAGGGTCAAAGCTACCATTAATCAGGGCTCCTAAAAGAAGAATCTCATAATAACACAACCAGGTGTATTGCTTTCTGAATCAAAACTTTGATCCAACTGCCTAACGAGAGCCTCCTCAGATGTTAGTCGAGACTTATGGCTATTAAGCCATTGGCCGTCCCGACTGTCGACACAAGTCATTGCGACGCAGCAGCTATGCTGTGTCCACTGCTGAGTGTATTTTTTTTTTTTTGACAAAGATGGAAAAGCTCCTCTACTATAATGAACTACTGGTAACAGTCCGGACCGAGCAAAAGTCGTCAACGGCGCGCACTGTTCCCGCGCGCCTCGAGGAGTTGTCAGCAAACTGTAGGGGCCCTACAGGGTCGAAGCCTCCTGGGACCAAGGGTTGATGCGAAAGCGAAAAAGACTAAGGCAAGGAAGGAAGGGGGTAGGTTGTTTAGTCAGTAAGAATCTGACACTGTTTCCCGCTTCGCCCAAGGACGGGATTCGTCATTCGAGGATTTTTACCTACCATTAAAAAAAAACTACTTACAGTGAACTAATAGCCCACTTTTCCTTACAGAAAGCAGATTTAGCAGTATGTGACCTCACAATTACGGAAGAAAGGAAAAATCACGTTGACTTTTCAGTGCCCTTCATGTCTCTGGGAATAAGCATCTTGTACACTCAGGATCGTAAAGTCCAGCCAGGAATGTTTTCTTTCCTCAATCCGTATACTTTTGAGGTTTGGATGCACACAGCGACTGCTTATTTTGTAGTTTCCATGATGTTATTCATTTGCGCCAGGTAACTAAGTGTTAATATTTTGTCTTTTTTACATTGCAACCTTGTGTTAGACTTTTAAAATTTTGTTTCAATGCGGACGATATAGTAAGTACTTAACTGTAAAAAATTTTAGTCAGATTATTTCTCATTTTTTTTTATTTAAACCAAAATAGAAACTTATAAATCAAGGATCACACACCACCCTCGGTCGCTCATTAGGTGTTTTGCAATTATAATGTACTTGCAAAACACCTAACCTAATGAGCGACCCAAAATTTATAAGATCACTATTTGTAAAATCTTTTGTAACACAAATGTGTTAAAGCAATAAAGAATTGAATTGAAAAAAAGGCCACGAAAGCTAAAATTCAAAAACCCCACATGACATAAACTGACATAAAGCGGACTTGTCATTGAACATGTACCGCGCAAGAAAACTATTGTTGAATTTCGTTTGGATAGATTGCAATACATAGGTCATACTAAAAAAAGTAATAATAAATCTGTCACAGAAAAAGACTTCTCAATTTTATTCGTTTAATGAAAATAAATACTGATTGATTTCTTACTTATTTATCGTTTTGCTATATTTTCATAAGACTATACTGTAATAATAACGCACATAATTTCAGAATATCACCTGATGATTGGGAAAACCCAGAACCATGCGAGAAAGACCCAGAGGAACTGGAAAATATATGGACGTTCAAGAACTGCACCTGGCTGACAACTGGATCCATTATGACGCAAGGATGTGACATATTGCCCAAGTAATTTTGTACTAACTTTTTTTCGTTTTTGTATGATTGAAAACCATAACAGAGAATGCTGAGGTGGATGTGTGTGGTGACGAGAGTGAATAATGTGAGAAATGAGTGTACTCGTATTATGTAGAGGGAGTTTGGTAATAGCGCCAGTGTCTGAAAACTTAAAAGTCCTCCCCTGTTCTGTCGGTCTGCTGTCCTGTCTGTGTCCTGTGCGTCTTCTCCTGATTTAGTCGTGTAAAGACACTTCTTTACACGACTAAATCAGGAGAAGACGCACAGGACTAACTACTACACCACTAAACTAACACCACTGAACTATTTTAGTAACATGCATGTTACTAAAATAGTTCTTAGTATATAAGTAGATAGAGAAGGAGCCCAATATTCGTCAACTCAAAAAAGCGAAAACAATAGTAACATTAGAAGTAATTTGTAGGTATTACTAGAGTCGCATGCGCAGCACGCCGTCAAAGGAAACCGATTAATTAAATATTTAAACCAAAATAAGCTCTCGCACGTTGTGATACGTCATAATTAGCTTGCACTCTACAGGTCAATTTTTTCTTTTTAATATTTTATTTTTTTATCAAACGTTTGTATTACCAAGACACAACCATTCGCTGAGGGAAAGCAACCATTAAAATTTCACGGTGTAGGGTAGACCGAGGCGAATCGGATCACGGGGCGAATCGGATCAAAATAAGAAATTTGCTGATAGTTCAAATACTGCATTTACATAGAACTCACTTAACCGTCGTTTTGCGTCTCTCCCCTCACCCCGCATCTCCCGCCATAGGCAGTATTTCGATCACGCTTGTGAATCAGTGTCGAAGCCACTCATAAGCAAGTCAGTTGTTTGTGCATGTCGTATTTTTGGCGGGAATCTAAGGTATGTACTTACGATTTACTTGTGTCATATTACGGATTTGTGTTAAAAATCAACTATATTGTTGTATATTGCTAAGCAAGGTGTCTATATTAGAGAACTAATTCGCTTTTACGTATAATGTTAGAGGTAAACGTATAAAATATTTATTTCTAAGGTCTTGATTATGGGGCTAATCGGATCATGTCGTCAGGGGTCAATCGAATCACGCTTTTAAACTAATTTATTACATGTCTGAGGTTACTAATTCGTATTTATTCATTTGTAGATGGTTCGCACGTACAAAAGAAAGACTAATGCTGGAGATTGGTCTCAAGAAAAAATGAAAGAGGCTGTTAATAAGGTCCAGAACAAAGAACTGACCATACGTAAGGCTGCTGAGATTTTTGAAGTACCGTTCACGAGCTTACAGAGAAGAGTTTCTTTGGCCGATGTTTAAAATTAATCTCGTTATTATTTTTGTACTAATTCCAAAGCTATAATGTTAAGAAACTTATAATTTTGTTATATATTGTGTATGATCCGATTCACCCCGACGATAGCGGCGAATCGGATATTTTTCTTTTTTTAGTTTTTAGTAGCTGACTAAGAAAATATGAGTTTGATTTAAGTTTTTAAATGTTTATTTCATAGCTGATTTGTACTTCTTACGTTTTAATCAATAAAAATATCATTATATATCAATTTAGTATGATTTTCTCACCCTCAAAGAAAAAGTGATCCGATTCGCCTCGGTCTACTATATAAGGCGCCTTTTCGGCCGCGCTCAGATTTTATTTTAGACTAGCTGACCCAGCGAAATTTGTATTGATTTAGTTATTTCATATTTTCTCACCGCTTAAACCTTCCCTGAAGTACGAATATTTCAAGACCAAAATTGGCCAAATTGGTTCAGCTGATCTCGAGTTTTAGCGAGACTAACGAACAGCTATTCATGTTTATTGTTTACTAGCTTTTGCCCGCAGCTTCGCCCGCGTACATAAAATATAGCCTATGTCACTCAGGAGTAAAGCAGCTTTCTATTGTTGCTAAAATTTTTCCAATCGGACCAGTAGTTCCAGAGATTACCCCCTACAAACAAAAAAACAAAAAAAACAAACTTTACCTCTTTATTATATTAGTGTAGATATATCAGACGATTATTCTTCTTTAGTTGCTGTAATTCTAATTTTTAATAACTTGTATGTGGGACCACTAAACATTTCAAACAAATTCCATTTTACAATTTTAGAGCTCTTGGAACCCGCTGGGTGTGCGGCATGTGGTGGTTCTTCGCGGTAATCGTGTGTCAAACTTACATCGCCCAACTGTCGGCTTCAATGACGTCAGCCTTGGAGAACGAACCCATCAACAGCGTCGAAGACTTGGCCAAGCAAACCAAGATACGATACGGAGCTATCGAAAAAGGATCAACTCTTGATTTTTTTAAGGTACTTTGCCAGTAAAATATTTTTTTGAAGCGTGCTTAAAATTTACAGTACGGCCGTCGGATCTTGGCGAGTCTGCACAATTGTTCTGTAATTATGGTAAAAATGTTAAACCATTAATTTTTACGGGTTTTCAAGCGCTAAAATTCGCAGAACCTTATTTTAGATTCGCTAAAATCTGACGGCCGTACTGTACCTAATTGTTGTTTTTGTTACTATATTAAAGGTAAAATACCTTTCGAAAACAAAAAAAATATCGCAAAAACTAAGACATGTCTAAAAAAATTATTTTTCAGGCTTCTAAGGACAAAATGTACAGACATATATACGAGACAATGCAGGCCAATTCAGCCGTCCTAGTAAAAAGTAATGACGAAGGAGAGAGCAGGGTGGTTAAGAGTAAAAGCAAGTACGCTTTCTTTATGGAGTCCAGTACCATAGAATACAAATTAAAAAGAAATTGTGCATTGAAGAAAGTTGGTGGAGAATTGGATAGTAAGGATTACGGGATAGCAATGCCACCTAGTGAGTATAGTCAAATTTATTTCGCTCACTTTATGAAACCTATGAAATTACTGTTTTATAAAACGGCTTACTTGAACTGTGATATCTTTGGATTGCCATAGAATTATAAGTTCAAATAAACTTTATGTTAGAGGCACGATTATTTTTGTTGTAATAAATATTTATTGGTGTCTTTCTAAAGACATTTTCTGTAATATCGCTATACTTATAAACATGTTTAGATGAAATCTAAGTTTGTGTTAAAAAAATATATAAAATAGAATAGAGACACATACATTCGAGACATATACGGCAAAACAAACATGAAGTAAAAATAACAAAAGTGCAGAGTACGCTGAGCGTGCCTACAGAGAGACCACCTTAGTATTATATCCCCCATCAAAATCCGTTACGAAGTTTTAAAGATGTAAGCATACATAGGGGGAAGCGACTTTGTTTTATACTATGTATGATCTATAGTTATAAAATGCTTTGTCTTGAATGACTTACAGACTCTCTCAGATTTTGAATTTCTTAGGTCACCTATAATGACTAGCTGACTGGCCTGTTGGTCTAGTGGTTAGTGGCCCTGACTGCTGTGCCGGAGGTCGTGGGTTCGATTCCCACCCAGGACAAATATTTTGTGATGAGCACGATCATTTTGTTCTGTGTCTAGGTGTAATTTATCTACAATCTATATATATAAAAATCAATTGCTGTTCGTTAGTCTCGCTAAAACTCGAGAACGGCTGAACGGATTTATCTTATCTTGGTCTTGAATTATTCGTGGAGGTCTAGGGAAGGTTTAAAAGGTGAGAAAAATTCGAATAGGGTAGAGTAGGGTAGAGTAGGGTAGAGTAGGGTAGAGTAGGGTAGAGTAGGGTAGAGTAGGGTAGAGTAGGGTAGAGTAGGGTAGAGTAGGGTAGAGTAGGGTAGAGTAGGGTAGAGTAGGGTAGAGTAGGGTAGAGTAGGGTAGAGTAGGGTAGAGTAGGGTAGAGTAGGGTAGAGTAGGGTAGAGTAGGGTAGAGTAGGGTAGAGTAGGGTAGAGTAGGGTAGAGTAGGGTAGAGTAGGGTAGAGTAGGGTAGAGTAGGGTAGAGTAGGGTAGAGTAGGGTAGAGTAGGGTAGAGTAGGGTAGAGTAGGGTAGAGTAGGGTAGAGTAGGGTAGAGTAGGGTAGAGTAGGGTAGAGTAGGGTAGAGTAGGGTAGAGTAGGGTAGAGTAGGGTAGAGTAGGGTAGAGTAGGGTAGAGTAGAATAATCTGTTGCCGGGAGCGAAGCCGCGGGCAAAAGCTAGTAAGTATATATATAGAAATATATAGTAAGTTTATCAATTGTCTAGTACCCATAAAAAAAGCTTTACTTAGCTTGGGATTAGACGACGTTGTGTGATAGTTATAAAAAAAAATATCAACCGATCAAACAATAGATCTATTTTTTGTTTTTTTTTTTTTAATTTGCTATAAACTAATACTTCACTGCGATGCTACTTAATGGTAAGCAGTGATGCAATCGCTGATGGTGAGGCATTAGTTTATTAAAAGTCTATTCACTCTAGCCTTGAGAACACCCAAATTATAATCGGATATGTAAATAGTCGATTGACGGAACGTAAGATACTATAAACATCAATCCACCAATATACACCTCTACACTCACCTCACACTTATCACATACACACCATCGCACTCACACACCGTCACACACACACGATACGCATATGCAAACCCACATTGCTATGATTGCAACCCACCATATGATTGTAACTACATTAATATAATTATGTAATTTTTTCAACATACTTATGTGAATTTCTATTTCTGGAGGAACTGACTCCCAAGTCACAGGCAATAAGCCTTGTTTGGGAGCCAGGGGACCTATTAGTGTGTTTAATGTATGTTATGAATAAAGTTATTATTATTATTATATTATTATTATAATATCAATCAATCGATCGACTATCGACAGTATTGTGTAATAACACCGCCACATCTAACCACCAAAAATTCGAAGACATGTGATATCCACCAATCCGCACTGGGCCCGCGTGGTGGATTATGGCCGATTACCTCTAGACAGGAGGCTTGTGTCCCAACAATGGGAACGTTAAAAAGGCTGATGATGATGATGATGACCGTCACATCTCTGTGTAATGTGTATCGGTAGAGTAAAAAGGTTACTTCTAGACATGCTCACTCCATCGTCGAACACAACGTCACTTATTCTATCATATGAAATAGCGGTAAAGCCCTATCAACAATAAAACAAGTTTTCAACGAAAATATTCTTTTCAGAGCAAGCTTTTATAAGACAGTATGCATTTAAAACTCGTCAAGATGAATCACACTAGCCCAAACTCGATGGGGTTGGGTCATTTAACTTCTCTGCACGGCGCGGGCGCGGCGCGGCGGCGGAGGACGGTGACGCGACACTGAGCAGTTGTAATGTACTAGATATTACGGACGACGCCACACAGAGCCGTCCCGCTCCGAGCCGCCGCCGCGCCGAGCGGGAATACAAGTCAGAAGCGGCGGGGATGAGCTTCCCATAATTACGACCGTTTTGATTTATTTCATGCACCCATTTCCGTTTACATCGTTTTTTCTTAGAGAGCAAGAGTCTGAATCGCTCTACATCTTTTTGATGAATGAAAAGCGTCGCGATACGGTCGGCCCGATCGCGCCCGCAGTGTGACCGATGCCATGTCGCCGCCCCGCCTTGCCGCGCCCCGCCACGCCACGCCGGCTGTGTGTAGAGACCTTTAATTACAGATTTGTGACCACCTTCCGGTTCCATCATCAGATCAACTCCACGATATAATAATTTTGCATTGTCATCTGTTTGACACGTGCATGCAAAACAGCACAATCGGTAACTGGAAAGTGGGTCAAATTTAATTTACAATATTTGATCACAAGCAGTGAAAATAAATAAAAGTGTGAAAAAAGCTTTGTAATTTTTACCGTTTTTATCATTTTCAGATTCACCATACAGAACTGATATAAACAGAGCTATTCTGAGACTAAAAGAATTAACAACACTAGATCAAATAAAAAATAAATGGTGGGTTGAAAGATATGGAGCCAAAAAATGTAATGTAAGTTCGAATTTAAATTTATTTTTGACGGCTAAATAATTAATAATAACAATTTTTAATCAATTAGTCCATAACAAAATTTAAAAAATTGACAAATGATAATTGACATCTTTGTTTTTATTGATACATATTTACTTGGCTGTTTTATTTAATTTTGTGCTTACGCAATTCTTTTCACTTTTTTATATTTTCCTAACTGTTTTACTCACCTCTTGTACAAAATAAATGATTAATTTGTATAATTTTCATAGATATTTTGGGACAAAATAAATTGGAACGCTGCAAATTCATGAACCCAACTTCTAGCTGAATATTTTTTTTCGATCGCTATAAAAAAGGTACTCTATAAAGCTTTGCTATATAATTTCAGCCAGTCACCGATGAGAATGATACTGAGGGTGATCTCGAAATGGAGAATCTGATTGGAGCGTTCGTGGTTCTCGTGGTGGGGCTGCTGTGCTGCCTGGTGATGACTGCCATCGAGTTCATGAACGAGGTCCGCAATATCGTGATTCGAGAACAGGTACGTAGTAAAATATATACATTTATTAATAATCGCACGAAAGGATCGCGACAGACCAAGAAGGACATGGCGGGACGACTTAGATGCCTTCTTTGGGAATTGGCGATATGTGACTCAGAACCGGGAGCACTAGAAGCAATGCAGGGAGGCCTTTGCCCAGCAGTGGGACAGTATGGGCTATAAATAATAATAATCAATTATTAATAATGAAATATTACTATACTGACAAATATTATATAAGTATTAATGTAGCGCCACCTATGGCGTCACATAAGAACTAATCCTGCATAGTGCAATCAAAGTTCTCCACGCGATGTGAACATAATACGTCAGTCCAAATTCAACTATCGGGCAGTATCCCTCCAGACGTAACACCTGACTAGTCGGAAGATCCTCCCTTTTCAACGGAACTTTACTTTCGGTTCGACATACCTCTAAAAGTAGTCTAGCAAACAAATAAAAAAATTCAAAATATTATCTGAAATTATTCAATTAGTCTGCATTTTGACTAGACGGCGTTGTGTAATAGTTGTCGAATATTACATTACATTAATCAATGGTTGCAGTACAGAGCTCTGTTCACTCATATCTCTAAATCTGATTATATTTTCAGGTGACACACAAAGAAGTGTTCATCAAGGAGTTGAAGGCATCACTGAACTTCTTCCAGCTTCGGAAGCCAGTCCTCCGCAACCCCAGCAGGGCCCCGTCCATAGCTTCGTCAGATAGTGACGAGAGAAGAGAAAAACGAGCCAAAACTATTGAAAATTTCATGGATTTAGAGAAAGAAGTCCAATAATTACCTCTACGATTATTATCTTAGATTTTGATTTGTAAAGTACTCGTGTGAAAATGAGTGTTTTTGCTATTGATGTCAGCTTTTACTAACACTGAATTTATGATTTCTTAAGAAATAAAGAGTGGTGACATGGCTAAGAGATTTTTCATGTAAGCCTGTTGATATCAAGAAAATATAGGTAAGAAAGAAATGTTCTATTAATGAATTTAGTAAAACCGCATTGGGTGGAGGCCTATAAAATAAACTTCTCATCAAAAAAATCGAAACACTTCCGTTTTCATTGTTTCTGTCCGAATTTAACACAAAAAAGAATTCATACGATGAAAAAAAATACATATATTATAGCTGGCAGTTTGGCCATTACAGTAATAAGCGAAAATTCTAAATTCAAAATTAGAATTTCATTTGTTTATCTTATAAACGAAATGAATCACTGTTTTGAGACAAATGTGTGTTTAGGGTTGGAGTACATTTAGCGTTTAAAAACTAAAAATTGGCGCCTATCCTTAAACTTTTTGTTTTTTATTTCAATACTGTGACTTTGGGACGTCTGAAAAAAGGTTTTTTTTCTAAAACGTATGGATACTTCGCCCACAGAAGCCGCCCAAGTTGTGGCATTGCTGGATTCTGGCCTTAGTCAGCGTGTTGTGGCTGCAAGACTGCATCTAAGCTTGTCATCTGTTCATAGAGTCTATAAACGTTATCGGGAGACTGGTTTGTTCACGCGCCGTTCAGGATCTGGCAGGAATCGGGTCACTTCTGAGCGAGATGATCGATTTATTGTAACAACTTCTTTAAGAAATCGACGCCTTAACGCTTTTCAACTGCAGCAGCGGCTTCGTGTTGTACGAAGGGTGGCTGTAAGTGACTCTACAATTAGAAGAAGGTTGAAGGATCGTGGACTGGTACCGCATAAGCCAGCAAATGGGCCGAAATTAACTGCAGACCATCGAAGAGCGCGCCTTAACTTTGCACGTGAGCACCTAAATTGGTCATACCTACAGTGGAGCAAAGTTCTCTTTTCTGATGAGTGTAAAATTATGCTGTATGGTAACGACGGAAGGAACAAGGTCTACAGAAGAGACGGAGAACGCTATGCACAATGCTGCATTGAAGAAAAGGTCAGCTATGGTGGCGGTTCGTGGACGGTTTGGGGAGGAATCAGCGCCGACGGTAAGACAGAGCTTGCTTTCGTGTCTGGGCCACGTCTGCCTGCACTAAACTGTCATCGGTACGTCGAAGAGTGTCTCGAGCCTCATGTGATGCCCTATGCACATTTTATTGGCAACGGCTTCATATTCATGCACGACAATGCTAGGGCTCACACCGCGGGCGTCGTACGAGATTATCTTAACGAAGTCGATATCTCTATTATGGAATGGCCAGCAAGAAGCCCGGACATGAATCCCATTGAACATCTATGGGATGAATTAAAGAGACGAATTCGAGCAAGAGATCCTGCCCCAGAAACACTTAGCCAGCTGCAAGATGCAATCCAAGAGGAATGGGACAATATACCACAGCATGTGATCGTGACTCTCATCCGATCGATGAAGAACCGTATGGAAGCAGTAATTAGAGCTCGGGGAGGGAATACAAGTTATTAAATAAACGTTTTTTAGCTTTTTTTTCATTTACGTGTGTTGTTTTATCCATTTCCTTTATACTCCATACGGAATAAAAATGACTCATTTAACAAAATACGAAACCTATGAAAAATTCATTTAAATTTAGAACATTAACATTAAGATTTGATAAGCTCATATTACTCACTATTAAACGACATTTAACATTTATTCCTAAATGTACACATTTTTCTGATAATCCTGACAAAACGTAAACTTGCAAGGTGTTTCGATTTTTTTGATGAGAAGTGTATATGACGATAAATATATAAAACTAGCTTCTGCCCGCGACTTCGTCCGCGGAAAATTTGTGTTACAAAAGTTGTGATAGCTCGGTTAATATCCATGTTATATAAATAATTTATAGTCACTCAGGAGTAAAGCACCTTTCTATTATAGCTTCAATTTTTCCAATCGAACCATTAGTTCCAGAGATTACCTCCTACAAACAAAAAAAACAAACTTTACCTCTTTATTATATTAGTGTAGATATATTGTGACGTACTAACGAAAGAGTCTACTATACCAAGGTCTAAATGGCCGCTGTTTTAACCTGTTGACATAATAAAAAGATGGTGTGCGAAGGCCAGTGTTCGCCTGGGGCTCAAGAGTTTAAAAAAAGAAACAACATTTTTTTTTATTGGTAATAGGTTTGCGCTTGACCGCTATCTCACCTGATGGAAAGCGACGATGCCAAGAAACAGCATCTGTGTTTATGTGCTGTGCAACCACAGTAACCTACTAAAGTTTATGTGTTCACTTAAAAGTGCAACGTAGCACTCCAAGGTGACTCTTAGAACTTGATGATAAGTCGTAGTTGAAAGCAATACTTAACAAAGTCACTTTCCAAAATATATTTTTCAGCCAACAAAACCTCTTCTGATGGCTGGCTAAATATAATATTAATTAGATAGCGATATGTGATATGGGGCAGCCTTAAAATTAATGCCGTAGGAAATAATATTTGATACTTTAAAGTAAGATGAGCCGGTGGAGACTCGTTGCGCTTCTATTTTTGCACAAAGGGTTAAAATGAAAGGGCTCCGGGATTTTCCAAAAAAGTCATCGTTAAGAAATGTAAAGGGCATTTGAAGTAATACGGGTGAGATTTTGAAACCAATATTTTGACACTTCTCGCTATCAGACATGTTATCAGCTCCCTAGCCAAGTTACAACCGTTTAATTAGGTAAGGTCGAACGCTTTGAGTGGCCACGCCCCCAATTCCTTTGTTTTGACGTCATCTCGACGCTCAGTCATGTGGTCAGAAAAAAGGTATTGGAGCCGTGACCTATTCAAAGCGTTCGATGTTAACGAAACGATAATAGCTTGGCTGACCAAAAAGGGTGAAAATAACTAACATAATGGCGTCTTCACTAGTTGAATCACTGTAGCCCTAAGGAGGAGGCCGACCGCATAAGGCAAAGGCAACAGCGTACTCGAAGTAGCCGTCGCCGCCGCGATCCTGCCGATATCCGGCCACCGTAGACACTGGCTCGCGGACGGTGAGCAATGGGTAGCTCGCCGTCCGGTCGTCTGGTAAGACCGAGTCCAAGTCGTCAACGGCGCGCACCGTTCCCGCGCGCCTCAAGGAGCTGTCAGCAAATTGCAGGGGCCCTTCAGGGTCGAAGCCTCCTGGAGCCTAGAGGGTGGTGGAAAACTGTTACCTCGACTCCAGGAATAAGGCAAGGAAGGTACGGGGTAGGTTTTTGAGTCAGTAAGAGTCTGACACTGGTCTCCCGCTCCGCCCAAGAGCGGGTTTCGTCATTGGATGATTTTCACATACCATAAAAAAAAAAAAACTGTAGCCCTATTCATAAACTTTGGTACCTAACCTAAACCTGTGGGATCCCTAAATTCGCTATTTTTAATGTAAACCTAATCGTTTCAAGTCAACTGTACACAGCTTTACGCGGAAGTCCCCTAAATTCATTATTTTAGTAGTTTTTGAACTACTATACACAAAGTGAATTCGTGGAACTGAACATACTACATGTTAGAGATTACTATAGAAAATAAAATACAAAACGTTTTGTAAACAATATAAATATAATTGAACCGAACATATATCTGGAGCCGTTATGAAAAAATCCAGATGAAAAATATTTCAGGACCTCAGCATAAACTCACGTTGTACAACCACTGTCGACGAACATAGGAGCATCTAATATGTAATATAATATCGGATGAGGCGTTAATTTGTTGTCAAGGCAAGGCATTTGTAACAAGACAAGGCACGCCATCCACTGGTAACTAGAAGAACTAAACGAAGATGGCGCGCTTGACAGTCAGAGAAGTATCCGCTTTCCTACAAGCTTGTGGAAGGGAGAACCCGCCCGGACAGCGGACTCTCAGAAAAGCCGTCGCAGAGTCAAGACGTTCTGAAACTGTCCGTTTTGTTGTTTGTTACCTGCCTAATAACAGTGCACTGGACCGAAATGTATTGAGAAATGAACAGATGCAACTCCTAGCCGTTGTTGTTCATTGAACGATACCCACATAGACCCACCTGGTAGATCATAGCTAGAAACCATCCTGGACGAGCCGACATCATCATTACGTTCCGTACCTCAAAAAGAAAACCAAACCTTTATAAGATCACTTTGTTATCCGTCTGTCTGTCTATCAAATCCCTTTATCGCATGAACGTGTAGAGGTATAGAGTTGAAATTGTTTATTTTTTTATTTAACTTTATTGTACACCTCATAATGTGGACAGGATATACATAAATCAATACTCAGGTCCGCACCCTCAAGGGTGCGACCTGAGTATTGATTTATTTATATTTTTTCACAGTTTCAAAACTGTGAAAAAAACCATCGTTTATGCCACAAAAAAGTATATTCCGACTCTCTCAAGGGAATCAAAATTCATAGAGTACTTCCCGTTGAACCAGAACCTTAAAATTGGCATGAAGGCTCTTATAGAACAAGTCTAAGAAAAAATTGAAAACTGAATATTTGTAATTATGTCACAAAAATAGTAGATTATGTGACTAGGGCTTAAAGCATGCTTAAAGCCACTGGTTTAACCCCATCCGTGCATTAAAGACACTTTTTTAATGGCCGAATCCCGAACGAAATGATGGTCACTAAACTTTAATCCCAAACCTTTAACCATACTTTCATGGTATGCGACATTAGCTTTATTCCTCTATAATTGTTGCACTCAAGCACATCACCTTTGTTTTTAAAGATGGGCACCAGAGAACTGTTGCACCATTCATCAGGTATTGCTTCTTCCTGCAACAGCTTATTGAAGAACAAAGCCAGCCACACCCATCCATACTTCCCGTTGAACCAGAACCTTAAAATTGGCATGAAGGCTCTTATAGAACAAGTCTAAGAAAAAATTTGAAAACTGAATATTTGTAATTATGTCACAAAAATAGTAGATTATATGACAAGGGCTTAAAGCATGCTTAAAGCCACTGGTTTAACCCCATCCGCGCATTAAAGACACTTTTTTAATGGCCGAATCCCGAACGAAATGATGGTCACTAAACTTTAATCCCAAACCCAAGTGATCGATGAAAACTTACTCCCTCGCTGTGCTCGGGAGTTGTGAATGTAGGATGTAGAAATCTGAGTGAAGTGAAGAGTTCAAGCCACCCGAGACAAGCCTTTATCTCGGGTGGCTTTATCCTCTAAGAGCTTTATCCTCTTGTCTCTATCTTTTACACCATCTTTGAGATAATTAAAAGACAATTTACATGTTACATTTATAAGTGTTATTTACAAGTCTACTATCACTCGATATTCAATAAATTGACTCAATATTGGTAACAAATATTCAAAAAATATTGGTAACTTCTTTCAGAATACGTTCCGGACATATGCCATTAAGATCCTTTGCATTTTTAATGAAAATAGTGGACTCTCCGAATTGCTTAGTTTGTGACAATAAAGTAGAAGACGTCTATCACCTTTTATTGGAGTGTGTCAGGAATGAGTCTGAAAGAAGGTCGTTAATTAGTGAATTAAATATAAATACGCTAGATTTAGGTATATTTAATACTATTTTAAGCAAACCAATGTCGCCAGAAGCAATGTTAATTTACTCACTAGTAGTTTTGTAATTGTGATGCTTTTGTAAGGTTACGATGGAACTGGTATAACATTTTGTTAAAAGTTACTTAAATAAATAAATTAAAAAAAGTCTACTATCACTCGATATTCAATAAATTCACTTATCTAAGATTCTTTAGTCTTAAAAACTTTACATCCTTTGACAACATTGCTGAGTTTTTCCGACTTAATGGAAAGTGACGAGTGAAGTGACGAGCAAAACCGTGGAAGAAAGCTAACTAAGTAGTATATGAAGTAAATACTATAAAGGTGATTAAAGATACATAATACAGTATATGCCAATACGTGACCGACACACCTTCAATAAGAATCCGATATCCTTCTCTAATTGACACTTGTGTAGTATAATATAGCACAGACGTGACCAAAGGTGAGGAAAAGGTGAAGTATATTTTTATTTCTTTTTGCGTTATCGGGGGTGTTTTAATTGACCTCTTGTTGATAGGATACGTTGGAAAAGTAGACAAGATTTATAGATTACTTTGAAGCTGTTCTTTTTATTATTATTGACTGCTGTGGTTTCTTTTAATTTGTAGATAATGTTTGCAGACATAATGTCTATCTTCATTGCAGATGTGAACTTTTTCGAAGGAGTGATATTTGCCTACCTCACACGCAACTGTAGTAGGATAGGTTTCGAGGTATGGTCCCAAAAAAAGGACTGAGATGGTGTTGTTATTACACAAATATTTCATCACCTCGATATACCGATAGTAACCCAAAACCAGACACATTTATTTCAGACACGTCATTAACACAGGGGTAGAGGCCATGGTCCGGAGCAAGGAAGTGTGGCAAGCGGTCCTTCTGCGAAGTGGTAATGCTAGCAAAAGAGGAGGCCGACCGCATCAAGCAAAGGCAACGGCGCTCACGCCGCAGCCTCTCAAGGAGTTGTGTGTAGGGGCCCAACAGGGTCGAAGTCTCCTAAGGTCAATGGTTGATGCGAAAGCGCAACACTGGGGCTCAGAAACTAAGGCAAGAAAGAACGGTGGATCGCTTAGTCAGTAAAAGTCCGACACTGTCTCCCACTCCGCTCAAGAGCGGAGTTCGACTTTCGATGATTTTTCCCACCACATAAAAAAAACATGATGTGTCTTAAAGGAGAGTACTATCAAACCGTTGCTCTACGCCTGTGAAATTTTACTTGTCTTTTACAGCATGTGAAGAGGGTTAAGGAAGTTAATGTAAAGTTGTATCAACGACACCGAACGTTTGGCTGCTGCGCAGGGTGTCGCGGGTTCAATTCACGCTCGGAACAAAAATACTACGAGTCTCACTATAAAAATCATAAATAACTATAATATTCACTATCGTAAATATCTCTTTTCCTATTGATTATTTTGCTCCAACTTTCTAAACCGAGAAAATTGCTAAGAGCGTCCACTACCTGTTCGTAACTATAGGTTTTCTAGCATAATCATAAGTATATCATATCATAGTAATAAGTAGGTATTTGAGTTTTCCATATCGCGCCAGACATCAACCAGACCAACTAACTGCATAAATCGATAATTTAGTCCGGAAACATAAGATTTTCTTGCTTATCTATCTTCTATATATATAAAAGGAGAAACTGACTGACATATCAACGTACAGCCGAAACCACTGGGACTAGGAGCATGAAATTTTGCACAACGCATCCTTTGATGGCGCAAGCGAGCACTAAGAAAGGATTTTCCAAAATTCACCCTCCACGGGGATGAAACGAGGGTCAAAAGTTTGTATAGAGAAACATACTTACACGCGGGCGAAGCCGCTGGTAAAAATAGTTATTAAATAAAACATACATACCTACTGATACAGAATTTAATCAATGTACTTTATTATATCTGTTTCTATCCTAATTAAAACCATTTTTGGCATTGTAACCAAAACACCACAAAATCCAATTCTGTAATTCCTACATCTTTGACCTATTCATTACTTTGTAACTCAAGATTTTTATCGTAATACCAAAGTGACCTTAAAGTCAAAGTCAAAGTCAAATCATTTTTATTCCAAATAAACCATTTACAGGCACTTTTGAAACGTCAAGTCAGTTTGTCCTAAAAAATATGATGCTAATTGCACATTCCAAAGCGTAGATCTCTATGGAGAAGAATGTGCAAGAAACTCCATGGACACTCTTTTCAATTATGGTAAGTATTACAAATATCTCGGTTACATGTTTCTTGTTGATACTAGTATATGAGAACAATGTAAATAATAATAATAAACACAACTATGCTAAATATAGATATTAAAATAAACCTCTGACAGCTAAGAGATGACCAATCTCAATTGACAGCGCCCGTTCACGGACATGACGCACATATCAGCACCACTCAGCTCAACCATATTATAGGGAACCGAATAATCCAACATACGCGCCACCATCAGTGAGACATTTGTGTGAGCATGACAAACTCTCAGCTGCCGAGCTCATTCACGTCAAATGCTTAACCTGAGTGATCTGATTTATAGTTTAATGTTGTAGCAAATCTTATCTACGTCTTGATAAATTGACCGTTTATCACTCACTCCAATTTAATAACAAATGCGTTACATGTACATTTTTTATACAATGCGCATGGTAGATACAGTCACAACCATAGATTGTCAAACAGTTAGTCGCGGAGTCTGTGTTTCCTGATGACTAAAACCGGGAATCTTTAAGTCAAGAGTGAATAGGTTACTTCTAGCAAAGCGAGCTCCATCGTCGACCGCATCGTAGCGATCAAGCGTGAACCTACCAAAAAAATTATAATTTTAATATTTAAAACACACATAATATATCACTATTATATTTATCGAATAAAATTTCAAAGAGAGAAAATAAAATTAGAATGATATCAGTAATAACAAGATGCAATAACAATAATGGTCTGCCAGATACCAGCATGATGCACTGCAGTCGATTGAGAAGCGAATTAAGATGATCATTGGTATGGATATAAACCTGGTTCCTGTAACACAGGTATTTAACCTAGCATGGGAGCCAGGGACTACATTCTATTGTAGGTACCTATTTTTATGTCAATAAAGATTATTATTATTATATACTTGTTGAATCTAAACTCCAAAGTCTTAGCCATCGACGCTGAGTTACTAGGCTGTCGGTATTCCGTCGTTTACATTTCGGGGGGTGTGCATTAGAATTGTATAATTTAATTTCGAGTTCGTCCCGTCATCGGAGTACTAGACGTACGGCGATGCGCCACCCGCACATGGTAGACATCCCACGGTCTCATCCATGCAAAGCGTTTTGGATACACATTTATTGTGCGTACTAATAAGGAGTGGAATTAATTGCCCGAGTCTGTGTTTCTTGATAGCTGCTACAAAGTAGGGCTATTAAGTCAAGAGTGAAGTCAAGTTTAGGTACTTCTAGACAAACGTGCTTAAGCATGACCACCAGAAGCAGTGTTCAAATGCGAACCTATGTATAATTAAAAATAAAATCATGTCGGAATTGGTGTTGGCGTGACCAATCAGGGCCGAAGGCTACACTATTACACGGATATTCACACGATTTCTCGATATTTTCCACTTCGACGAAAATCGCCCGTCGCACTAATTATTGGATAATACACAAGAATCGACATCAAATTAGAGTGACGTCATAAGGTCCTATCTTATAGCAAACTTCTCACAAAAAAAAAAAATGAGAGCCCGATTGCAGCGCCACCTACCGGGTCCAGAGACCAACTCAAAGGTACAAACAAATGTCATTCAAATCGATCAAACCGCTTAGGTGTAGTTAAGTGACAAACAAACGTATAAAAAGATTATAAAAAAAACATATGTACATACGTAACTACGTAAAACAAAGTCATAAGCCTTCTTTTGTTTTCGCCATAATCGGGTAATGATAATGAATGTAATAACAAACGCACCTGCAACCAAATATCACTCGATCACTTGAGAACCGATAAGATATAACCGATTAATATACTTTCTAAGTGGTAATCGAAAGATAAGAACTAATGCCATTAAGATCATCGTAATACCCGATAACATTTTTGAAAGAAATTCGGAAGTATATTAAACCTATCTTCTAATATTTGAGAGCAGATTAGGACGAAGACTTAACTCAAGTAAGAGCTATTAGGAGCTAGGATCGGCAAACATCTACACTAATATAATAAAGAGGTAGTTTGTTTTTTCGATTGTAGGAGGTAATCGGACCAGAGTCCGATTGCAAAAATTTTAGCATAGAAAGCTCCTTTATTCCTGAGGTTATATTTTATGTACGCGGGCGAAGCCGCTGACAAAAGCTAATACTTTATAATAAAGTATCCTAAATTATTTTTAACATAAGTAATTCATACTTTTGCATACAATTAAATAATATGCTTATATGGAAATACTTTATTTTTAACCTTTAGGTACTGTGATGCGTAAAACAACATAAATACTAATTATGGGTAGGTACTTTTTTATGGTGGGCAAAAACATCGGAGCGGGGAGCAGTGTACTCTTACTGACTAAACACCCCACCCCGTTCCATCTTAGCCCTTCGCACTGGGGCCAAGCCTTCCTTTCAGAAAGAGACCTTGGGTCCCAGTAGGATACAACCCTTTTGCAGAGTCCCTATGTCGTTATGGGTACTTAACTATTAAAAAATACACATACCTAGTTAAAACGGAAGACGGCAAATATTTATAATTTCTGAACGAAATGTAAGATGTTAGATGTGTAGAAGCAAAAAAATCTATAGAAGAATCAGTGCCCAACTTTTTTTGTTACTCTGGCTACATTATTGACTTCAATGTCAACAAGGAATTTTGTTGTATTGTATGTCGGGCTGGTGTCTGTAACTCCAAGTCTAAAGTGCGTATTTGTATACGGGTAGGACAAATGCGTTATTCGATGCACCCCAGCTTTTTCAAGGAAGTCAGCAACACCTTAGTGTTAAGGATTACTTCGCAGAGGATATCTTAGTTCCAGTGTCCAGTAGGCAGCATAGAAGCAAATGACAAGGCAGTCTTGACAAGAGGAATCTCACTTTCTCCAATTGGAGATCATAAAAATCTAAACTGTTACAATTATACTGATAACGTTGGTGGCGATAGTTTATAATGTATACACGTTCATGTGAACATTTACATAAACCTTTAAACTCAAACGGTTGAACAGATTTGGATATAATACGGCACACGGATAGACCAAGTCTGGGAATATATCCTGTGTTATATACATATATATAACACAGGATTTTTTTCCCAAGAGTAGTTTCTAACAGCACGCAAATAATATATGCACCTACGCATTGGTAGTGTATTGATTGGTACTTATATAAACGCACGCACACACAAATACATTAATGACGAAGATTTAACAACCGGTTTCGACCAGGCCATAGCGCCATGGATCCCATCTTTGCCCTAAGGGTTACCATGGGATACAGATCGAAGAATACGCCTCTGCACCTCTTATTCCTAGACATGCAGAAGGCCTTCGACTGTGTCCCCCGTGATGTGATCTGGTGGGCGTTGAGATCCAAAGGAGTGCCCGAGACCTATGTTGACATCATCCGAGATATGTACCGAGACTCCGGTTCTGTGGTTCGGACCGCTGTTGGCGATACGAAACCCTTCCCCATCACCGTCGGAGAGTTCACCAGAGCTCTGTCCTTAGTCCGTTTCTGTTCAGCGTGGTGCTGGACGTGCTGTCCTCTAACATCAGGGACTTACATGAGCAGCCGCCATGGCTGCTCATGTATGCTGACGACATCGCGCTGGCGGACTCGGACAGTGGGCGCTTGGTACGACGTGTGACAGCGTGGAAGGAATCGCTGGAAAACGGCGGTCTGAAGATTAATGCGGCGAAGACCGAGTACTTGGCCTGTAACATAACAAACGCTGCTCCTGTCCGCATTGGCGAAGACACAGTCGAGCGCACGGAACAGGTCAGGTTCTTGGGATCGGTGCTCCACGAGTCCGGGGACGTCGATTGCGACGTCGAGTCACGTATCTCGGTGGCCTGGGCGAAATGGCGTGAGGTGGCAGGGGTTATCTGTGACCCCAAAATGGGTTATCTGTGGCCGGTTAGGCTCAAGGACAGGTCTATAAGACCATCATTAGGCCTGTCCTTTTGTATGGCAGTGAAGCGTGGCCTGTACTTGAGCGGCATAAGCAAAGCCTGCGCTGGATGTCGGTAGTTTCGCGGAAAGACCGCATTAAAAACTCCCGCATCCGGGGCAGCCTTCAGGTCCGTGACATAGCGGACAAACTACAGGAGGGTCGCCTACGCTGGTATGGCCACGTTTTACGAAAACCGGCAGACTACGTGGGTAACAGACCCGGAAAACGAGGAAGACCTAAGAGACGTTGGATCGACGTCGTAAGGGACGATATGCGTACTAATGGGCTTAAGGCAGAGGACGCAAAAGACCGAGCGAAGTGGAGGCGTGTTTGTTGGAAAGCGGACCCCGGGCACCGAGGTGAAAGGCAAGGATAGCAACCGGGACTGGCGCTAAGTTGATGATGATGATTTGACAAGAATTAAAACAAGTAGTTCTTATCCTAAAATACTCAATAAAATTACTAAAGGATGAAAATAATCCTGTTTTAAAAATAGCTGAAATCGACTCAGTAACCAATTCTGAACATATATTTTTCAGGTTACAATACGTCTCTATTATGTTACAAGTTGTTTAAGACATACGATATTGTGTGCTTGTAGCCATACAATTTCTGTCCAGCAGTTCTTACGTAATCAGATTAGATTTCAATTTCCTCACCGAACTTAGATGACTTCAGATTATCTAAACAAAGTTAGGTTCTTTTGTGCATTTTCCAGAATTAAGGAACGAATATTTTATAATTAAATCACTTTGTTTATAAAGGAAATTGTCTGAGCCTTCTTTTGCCGATTCTAATGACATCCAATAGATGCGGGCTAAGCGCTGTCGGCGACTGGCTGGGTCAAAGTGATTTAACTTTAAATTAAATAATCTTTGGACGTTTTAAAAATGTATGTACGGCGTTTTGTTGTAACTACTATGCGTTCCAAATAAGAATAGGATCGATAACCAGGATGTAACGTCATACCGTACTGTCAAATCGAAGAGGTTTTTGAAAAATTTAAGTACTCGGAGATGAGTAAAATTTAAAAACTAGATTCTGACTAAACTCTTTTCGTTCACAGTTCGTAAATAAATTAAATTTTTCGTAAAGAAACTCAATTTTAAAAGTATCTGACCTCGATTTGTCAGTAAATCGTGACATCACAACATGGCAATCGATCCTATTCTCATTTGGAACGCATTGTACGAGTGTTACGCACGACTGTAGAGAGATGCGAGAACACGCTGTACATAATGTATTGAATGTTGATTCATACGACACTGTTGGTGTGTAAGTTCATTAGTGTGCAACCCCACACGATGGAGTTATCGAGACAAAAGAGCATAAAGCACTCAATTGAATAGGTCAAAAAGTATAAAGTATCTGTACTGAATTGCGTGCAATCAATAAAATAATTATTTTTAAGCCGATCAGTGACATCCGGTGGACTGCACGTGGTCCAGAGACGCAGCCTGTCGCCGACGCACGCGACACCCGATCGGAAGCGAGGGAGCTGTCGGAAGCCCGCACTACCATTACCTTGCTCCTACTCACTTGGGACACGACCAGTTTGATTATCCGCCATCCATTGCCGCGCATCTGTGTGCGGAGAAAAATAATCTGCGCATGAACGGGTCAAGCGTAGCGTTGCAGTGAGATTGGATAGCAGAGTACGTGCAAGTCTCCTGCGCAGCAATCAATTGTAGCGAAAGAACGCCAAATGTGTGTGTAGTTGTGCGTCGGGCGTCAGTGGCGCGACAGACGCGAAGCGAGATGGCCGTGTCGTGGTACGCCGTGCTCGCGCTCGCCGCCACCGCGCTCGGGGCCACTATTGGACGTGAGTTATGTTTTCAAAACAACCATCATTCAATTTTACAGTGTTTGAATTTTGTCACGTGTTTAATTTTTTTTCAATATTTATTATACACCGTTAAATTTTGGCCGTTTTAATCACGTGGAGGGTTGATCCGGTATATGAAACACTATTAATTTGTAAAGAGAAAATTAAAAAAAATAAAGACGTCGTTTAGATGATGTTTAAATTAATATTTCGTACACCCTTATGCAAATTACATTAAAAAAAAGGAAATTATTTTTTCTTTACGAATTGATATCAATTCATATCCCGGATCGACCCTCCACAGGATTAAAATAACTAAAATTTAATCGTATATACTGATATATTCTTATGTTACTTTGGTATATAGAAAAAATACTTTAAATTCAATCCTAAAAACATAACACATTTATTTAAAAGTTTGTTCCATTTCATTTATTTTTTAACTTAAACTCTAGTTCTATACCAATTGAACATGTCCTTTTTCATTTCATATAAAACGTGATATGATATCCGAAAACAATCTTTTAGAATTTGTAGCCATTTCTCTCACCAACTTATTAGAGCATAGAAATTAAAATCAGTGAAGATCTGAATGACTTTAGAATAAACATGAATCTCAAAACCATTATCAGATTATGTAAATATTATCAACATTATAAACAAGAAATAGCCATATTGCCTCAGACAAAAAACATAGGTATAGACTGAATTATATAATATAATGTGATAGACTATTTCCGACTTGTGCTTTACGTAATTATTATAGATAGAATGAACGCAGCATCAATTTGCACAATATAATGTGAACTTAGCTAGCTCCGGAAGTCTAGGTTACATCGCAATGTTTCTGTCATAATCTGAAGGTAATTTAACAATTATTTAGAAGAATATACATAATATAATTGTATAATATAATATACTAGCTTTTGTCAGCTACTTCGCCCGCGTACATAAAATATAGCCTATGCCACTCAGGAGTAAAGCAGCTTTCTATTGTTACTAAATTTTTTCCAATCGGATCAGTAGTTCCAGAGATTACCTCCTACAAACAAAGAAACAAAAAGTAATTCCACAACTGTCACACAACATCGTCTAGTTCCAAGCTAAGCAGAGCTTGTGTTATGGGTACTAGACAACTGATAAAAACACTTATATATTTCTAAATACATACATATTATAGATAAATTATACCCAGACACATAACAAAGGAGCTCATCACACAATCTTTGGCCGGTCGAAATCGAACCCACGACCTCCGACCTAGCAGTTAGGGTCACTAACCACTAGACCAGCGGTTCTTAACCTCTTAGGCATGAGGGACCATTTGATTAAATTCCTGTTTCGCCAGGGACCACTCAGTTGGTTTATTGGAAATGTATACGGTACCTAATGGTAAATAAATCATAAACACAAATAATTTTATGACTACTACTCTTTTATTAATTACTTCGTGAAAATCTATAATAAAGTTACCTACAGATTTTTGCATTGTGTTGAATCGACTCATCGCGTTACGCCACGTCACTGATTTATGATCGCTTCACGGACCACTTGGACTGACTCCAGGGACCATCAGTGGTCCGCGGACCACCGGTTAAGAACCACTGCACTAGACCAACAGGCCAGTCAAAAGTTGCATCGCAATGTTTATATCATAATCTGGAGGTAAATAAACTATTATTTAGAAGAACATACACAGTCACAGCTTAGATATACATCACAGCTATCACAACAAAGTAAATAACTTTACATATTGACACTGAGTACAATGAAATAGAGCTTAAAAGATAAAAAAAAGTATTCAGAATGGTTTAACAATTCCTTCAATGCAAGGCGACAAACTAATATTATGTAAGCGATATTCATCGCTAAATTAAAAAACTCTTCTTCGTCTTTGTTCTTCCCTGCTCCAGATATTTGTCGTTTTTTCTTTTTTTGTGATGGGAAAAATCATCAAATGACGCGGGAGACAGTGTTAGACTTCTACTGACTAAGCGACCCAGTTCCTTCCTCTTTGCCTTAGTTCCAGTGCCTTGATGTTCCGCTTTTGCATCAACCCTTGGCCCCAGGTCCCGAGATCCCACCAGAGTTCCGTCCACCATTCCACGAATTGTCGCGGCAGCAGATTTTCTCCCGGCGTTGCATCTCCACGCGCAGATCTTGCATGTGTGCAAGGACTGTTGCCTCCAGATCCCATGGTGGCAGACCAGCAAGAATATTGCGCACATGGGCCTCTGGGCTATCGATTTTGGCAATGTGAGATTACCTGAACCTAATGAGACACCTGTTACCAAAATGTCATAAATATAATCAAATAAGGAGCATTACGTTGCCATACTGACTACCGAACAAATGAACATTAGGCTCTTATATTCAAAATCGAATTTAAGCATTTACACAAATAAAAACACTCAACAGTAATTTGATAATTCATGTATGACTGCCGAGCTTGGATTCCTGTGTTTGACTCCCGGGTCGGAAAAAAAGTCAGCTCCTGTCCTCTCCCCATTCATGTTGGATAGCCGTTCCATCCATGGAGTACAGTACATAAAAAGGTTCCATCGCTCTATGCGAGTAAAAGAATAGAGCGTTTATCCGTGTTGATGCATATGCTTGTGTATTTATTATATCTCTAGCGTACTTGGCTAATCTCCGTTGAGATTGGCCACCATGACTTAAATTTGACCACGAGTATTATTAAGTCTTTAAATTCTGTTTAAAAATATTATATTAAAAATCTCCTAATTCACGCCACATGCCCGGATCCTACATCGTCTCTAAATTCCTTTTGTTGGTTTATTCCTAAAGGAGGTCACATATACTAAGCCCGGTTTGGTCCTCGTGCGACATGATACGTAGAATATTTTTACAGAGATCGGCCGGTTAGAATTCTGATACTTTCTCCTTTTACGTGACACATTTTCAGTAGGTGCTGTCGAAGACACTTCCTCCTGACCATCGCAAAGTTTATTTTTGCTAGCACTCGAGAAGAAATCTTCAAAGGTTTGATTTGGCGCTCGCCGCGTGATTCAAGGGTATTTTTTTTAAGTGATCAAGCAGAAATGATTGCGATGGTACCGACAAGGCGGAGCGGGAGACAGTGTCAGATTTCTACTGACCAAACGACCTACCGTTCCTTCTTGCCTTAGTTCCAGGGCCCCTGTGTTCTGCTTTCACATCAACCCTTGGCCCCAGAAGGCTTCGACTCTGCTGGGCAACCCAGCTAAAGTGCAACACAATACTCCTTGGAATGACTTGGTCGTTCAGTCTTTCTGGCGGCTAACCACTTATACTACTCTCAAACATCTACGAATGACAAACGAGTCCAATGGATTTTCGTGCTTTCCCGTAAAAGAGGTGACAGTAATGTCCTAGATAAAATCAGGAAAGTACAAATTAATTAAATAATTCATATTTGAGCCATCACAGTACTGTTATTATTACATCCGTAATTTTTAAAATTCCAGGTCTAATTTGGTTTCTATCCTTTCTACATCGGATATTTATGGGGTCAGAAATCATTAACTAACTTCTATTTTTTCGGATTTAGGAGATTCGGAACGATGATACTTGTTACACCCGTAAACCATTTTCAGGAACAGTACATAAAATACTTTTTATCCCGGTAGGTACTATGTTCCTTTGAGACAATGTTCTGCTTTTACACGGGTAAGCCCCTGGCAAAAACTAGCATTAGCATAAAATAAATAATAGTACAATCCGTTAGTAAGTGAAAAACAAAAACAAAAAATCCAATCTCTGACAAAATCTTATTAACGTCATAATAAATTAAAAACATCTCACGTTATCAAATGCGCTTGTTAATTAATTCGGATCAATAACGCAATTAGTCATAATTATGATAACATGCAAGATGAGCTTCTTAGATATTTACTTTCCTTCATAATACCTACGTAATAATTAGTTAATTGCCTACGTATGTAGGATTGTAGGTAATTAATCTGTGTTAATCAGATTCTTAATAACTACTTACTGAGGTGTATGTACCTCATTTATTTTTTCTAGCACGTACTAACTTTTACTCAAATACCTTTTAAGGTAAGGATTTTACCAATTAAGTGTAATAGTTTACAGTAGTTTTGATATTAGGTGAAAGTATCTTAAGTTTTTTTTTTTGCTCTTTGCAGGTTACAGTCAACTTGTATTTTTGTTATGGTGGGCATAAATCATCCAATAACGAACCCTGCTCTTAGGCGGACCGGGTAACAGTGTCAGACTCTTACTGACTAAACGCCCCACCCCGTTTCTTCTTTGCTCTTCGTACTAAGGCCAAGCCTTCTTTTCAGAAAGAGACCCTGGGCCCCAGTAGGCGTAGACCTTTTTGCAGAGTCCCTACGGATCAATTTGTATTTTACTTATGGTATGACTGATAATCATTAGAAATATTAATAACCAATTGAATGGTTATTTCATAAAAAAAATTAAATCATCTCTTAGACCACAACATCAATCATTATATTATAATAATTTCGTTCAATAGATTCACCTGATTTAATTTTGAAAAAATATTCTGTTTTGCCTTCGTACCTACATAAGCTAATTTAGATATATTATGGCGACGTAGTCCCCAGTAAGTACCAAATAGTAAGGTCTTGGGACCTTATTGATGCTTAAATGGTAAACAACTAGAAGAATCAGGAATCAAACACATTTATTTCAAATAAATCACTTAAAAAGTCATTAAAAAAAAAATGATGCCATTATACATTCCAAAGCTTAGATCTCTATGGAGAAGAAAGTGTAAGACACTCCATGGACACTCTTTTCTATCACTTTATGACACACAAATATCTTCGGTCATTTGTTTCTTGTCGTTACTATTTATTAGAACACAATGTAAATAGCAAGGGCGTAGGGCGTAGCTAATGCAGTATCAGCCATATCAATGATACGGGGCCTCGGTCCAAGCCAGGTCGTCGACGGCGCGCTCTATTCCCGCGCGCCTCAAAGAGTAGTCAGCAAATGTAGAGGCCCTACTGCAGGGCCGAAACCCACTGGGGCCTGCTTTCTGAAAGGAAGGTTGGACCCTGGTATGAAGGCTAAGAAGGAATGGGGTGGGTCGTTTAGTCAGTAAAAGTCTGACACTGTTTCCTACTCCGCCCAAGGGCGGGATTCGTCATTAGATGATTTTTCCTACCAGAAAAAAACGGGGCCTCGGTGCTACAGGGACCCCGACGTAGGCAAAAATTCGCAACATGTTATCCACAACCGTCTTGTAGGGTAAACCAAGCATTTGTAAAAAAAAATCCTTTTTCATACTCGGGGTCAATGTGTAACTAGCTAGTAGCTACGCCACTAGGGGGTGCCATGACAGAAAACCTCCTCGAGCGCCCGCAGGCTGGAGTTCCCTTGCGGACACGTCCGGAGTGAAGACCAGTCTGCGGGACGGTGCACCCCGGGAGGCCGCCATCGACCCACCCTTGGGCAATCCCTGCCTAAGGGTGCTCGATAGCGGCTTGCGAATATTCTGTTGGGAGTAACGCCTCAACGCGTGTCCCTCTGATTTAGCAGAGGGCACAGCGACGAGGTAAGAGCGGGCTCGGTGTGCACTCACCCTGCCATCGGGCAGGCAGGAGGAAGAGTTCCTCCTCCTTCTGCCACCGCTAGACTCGTAGCCCCAAAGATTGTCCAAGGTCATGTTTCTGACTTTCGATGGGGGTCGAGGGCCTTGGCTTTACCGCCCGGGCCGCGAGGAAGACAACCTCTATAAAAAATCACCCCAAACCTCCAAGCGGCGGCGCACCGTGAGGGAGGTTGTTAGCTTGACTAATGGGTAGCTAAATTAGTCTCTAGTGCGAACCACTAAATTTGAGCCAGTACCTAAAGTTATATACTCGTGGGAACAAGATGCATAATTCAAAATTTTTCACCACTGTATCGGAGAGTGACGAGCGGTCGGAGTCCGACGCTGCGTCCAGAAGGAGCTCAGGCTCGGAGATGGAGGAGGAGTTGGTGGGCAACTCCGTAAGTAAGAGTGTGGCGAAACTGCGGGCCGAGCTTCAAGCGGAGCTTCGGGCCGGGCCCGCGGGCCCTGGAGCCGTTCGGCGGGAGGCCGTCGGAGGGGGTACCGGGCAGGGGCAGGGGCAAAGTCAGCCCCAGCCCCAGCCTGAGGCAGGGAGCCAGCTGCTGACGCTGGTGCAGTCGGAGCTGGCTGCCTTCCGGCAGCAGCTGCAGCAGCAGCAGCAGCAGTTCCAGCTGCAGATCCAGCGGCAGCTGTCCCTGCTGGAGGGCATAGTTCTGCGCCCTCCACTGGCGACCTCCGGCCAGCGCCAAGCGGCAACTTATGCCGCTGCCGCTGCGGCCACGGCTGCTGCGCCCAGGGCGGGCCCGTTGGGGCAAGCCGGGCGCAGGGCCTCAGCGCCGGAGCCTGCGAGGCCGGCCCCGGTGGCTGGGCAGCGTCGGGCGCGAGCCGTTCCTCCCGCGAGGGGTGCTGTGGCGCCTGCTGCTGCCGGTGCTGCGGTGACGGCGACTCAGCCGCGCCTGCCGCCTCCCCCGCCTCAAGAGCCATCGTCTGGCGCCGACTGGACGGTCGTCGGCGCCAAGAAAAGCGCGGGCAGGGCGCGCAGGGCGGCCAAGAAGCGCGCAAAGCGCCAAGAGCGCCGAAAGCGGGCCATGGCGGCGAGACTTCGCGCCCCGAAATCCGAGGCTGTAGTGATCACACTACAGCCTGAAGCGGGAAAGAAGGGCGCGAACTATGACGCCGTCATGGAGAAGGCAAGGCGGGCGGTGTTGCCCCACCTTGAAGAGCTCGGAGTGCCTGGGGGCTTCTGCATAAGGCAGACCCTAACGGGGGCCCGAATCCTGGAGGTCCCCGGCTCGGCCAGTGTCGCTGACACCCTGGCCGACAAGATTAGGGTGGCCCTCAGTGCGGAGGAGGCCCGAGTGTCCAGGCCCACCAAGTGCATCGACATGCGCATCATGGGCCTGGACGACTCAGTCAAGGTGGACGAGGTGGTGGCCGCCATCGTCAGGGTGGGCGGTTGCACGCCCGAACAGGTTCGGGCGGGCACCATCCGCGCTGACAGCACGGGCATGCGAGCCGTCACGGTAAGCTGCCCCGTGCCGGCGGCCAAGGCCATCACCAGTGGGGGCCGACGGCTTCTTGTGGGCTGGGTCTCCGCCCAGGTAAAACTGCTGGAGCCCAGACCTCTGCGGTGCTACCGCTGCCACGTGGGGCACCACGTGGGGGCCTTCTGTGCCGCGGAGGTGGATCGCAGTGACCACTGCTACCAATGCGGTAAGCCCGGTCATAGGTCTGCCGAGTGCCGGAATGCGCCGCACTGTTACGCATGTGCGGCGGCAGGCAAGCAGGCCGACCACCGGGCTGGGAGCAGGTCCTGCGACCCCCCGGCCAAAGTGAAGGCCAAATTAAGTCGCCCCCCCACCACCACCGCCGCCGCCGCAGCCGCTTCCTCGGCCGCCGGCGCGGCTTCTGTCGCCGCCGCTACCGCTATGGCGGCGCCCTCTCAGAGGGCTAGGGAGGAGACAATGGACTGCCAATAACGGCCCCATTACGTCTCCTCCAGGCGAATATCAACCACTGCGCCCCAGCTCAGGATCTGTTGCTCCAGAGCATGGCGCAGTGGTCGATAAACGTCGCCGTGGTCTCCGAGCCGCACTTTGTCTTGCCCAGAGCTGACTGGGTTCAGGACCTGAGCGGCTCGGTGACCCTTATCTCGTCGGCCGCCGCTGGTACCCCGACCCTCGAGGCCGTCACGAAGGGTCGGGGTTGCGTGGCAGCACGGTTCGGGGACATTGCAGTGGTAGGCGTCTACCTGTCCCCGAACAGAACTCTCGCCGATCTTCACGACTCCCTCAGGGAGCTGAAGACCGTCGTCGCTGGGTATGGTACCCTCCCCGTGGTCGTTTGCGGGGACTTCAACGCCTGGAACATGGCTTGGGGTTCCCGGCTCACGAACCAGCGGGGTCGGTTGGTGGAGGACTGGGCTCTGGAAACAGGCCTGGTCGTCCTAAACCGGGGTTCTGTCCCCACGTGTGTGCGGGTGCAGGGTGAGTCCGTGGTGGACATTTCGTTCGCCAGCCCCGCTCTGACACCGCGTGTAGTTGACTGGCGCGTCATGGAGGGGGTGGAGACATACTCGGACCACCGGTATATCCGGTTTGACGTCTCCGCCCAGACCTCGACCGCGCCGGTCCGACAGACCCCATGTGGTCCGCGTTGGGCGCTGAGGCAGCTGGAACGGGAGCTCTTCCTGGAAGCCGCGGCGGTGCAGGCCTGGGTGCAAGCACCGGTCAGGCCTGCCGACATCGACGTCGAGGCGGAGTGGTTCCGGGAGGCCTTGTCGCAAATTTGCGACGCGGCAATGCCCCGTCTCCGCCCAGGACGCGCCCGACGCCAGGTGTACTGGTGGTCGCCAGAGCTTGCGACGCTGCGCGCCGCATGCAATGCTGCGCGACACCGGTATACCAGACACCGCAGGCGCCGCTTCCGCCCGCCGGATGCGGAGGCCGTAGAGGCGGAGCTGTATGAGGGATTCAGGGTGGCAAAACGCACCCTCCGATCGGAGATAAAGCGGGCCAAAGACGAGGCCTGCAAAGCGTGGCTGGGGACGCTCAACGCTGATCCGTGGGGACGCCCATACAAGTTGGTGCGAGAGAAACTCCGCCCATGGGCTCCCCCGTTGACGCAGAGTCTCCGGCCACAGATCGTGGAGGGTGTGGTGAGCGCTCTGTTCCCTGCGCGGGGGGACCACTCCCCCCCGCCCATGGCTCCGCCACCAGCGATGTCTGACGTGGACCATGTCAGCGACGACGGTACCAATGCTCCGGAAGTGACCGAGGTAGAGATGAGAGTGGCGGTACGCAGGATGGGTGCGAAGAATACCGCCCCAGGACCAGACGGCTTGCCTGGAAAGGCTTGGGTCCTGGCCATGGAGGCTCTCGGGTCTCGATTGGGGGGGCTCTTTAGCGCATGCTTGGAGAGGGGCCAGTTCCCACTTCCCTAGAAGACGGGAAAACTGGTCCTCGTCGCGAAGCCGGGGCGCCCTGCGGACTCTCCGTCCGCGTATCGGCCCATTGTGCTGCTTGACGAGGTGGGCAAGCTCTTTGAAAGAGTCATTGCAGACCGCCTCGTCAAGCACCTAACACTGAAGGGGCCCGATCTCGCGGACGACCAGTTCGGGTTTCGCAGGAGGCGCTCCACGGTGGACGCCATCATGCGCGTGCGAGCCCTCACGACGGGGGATGCGGTGTCCCGGGGCAGGTGTGTCTTGGCGGTGTCGTTGGACATTGCCAACGCCTTTAATTCCCTGCCCTGGAGTTGCATTAGGACGGCACTCCGGTATCACCGGGTGCCCGACTACCTCTGTCGTACAATCGAGGCCTACCTGTCCGACAGGTACATAGTATACCCCGGTCACCAAGGAGATTGGAAACGGCGAGAGATGTCGTGCGGTGTCCCACAGGGATCGGTACTAGGACCGCCCTTGTGGAACATCGGGTACGACTACGTGCTGCGCGCCGACCTCCCCGTAGGGGTCAGCGTGGTCTGCTACGCAGACGACACGCTGGTCCTAGCGCAGGGAAGGTCGTACCAGGCGGCGGTCGAACTAGCGACACGTGGGGTTGCGACAGTCGTTGAGAGGATCCAGCAGTTGGGACTCAAGGTGGCGCTGCACAAGTCCGAGGCCATGTGCTTTCACGGCCCTCGGAACGCGCCACCAACGGGTTCCCAACTAACGGTAGAAGGAGTTCACATCGGCGTCGGGTCGACGATGAAGTACCTAGGACTTGTCCTCGACAGCCGATGGAATTTCGAGGAGCACTTCCGACGTCTGGCCCCCAAACTCAATCGGACGGGGGCTGCTCTCAAGCGGCTCCTGCCGAACCTTGGGGGTCCAGACGCCTTCTGCCGGAGGCTCTACGCCGGCATCGTCCGGTCCATGGCCCTTTATGGGGCACCAGTGTGGGCGCCGACGCTGCGTAAACGCCCGGCGGCCCAGCTGAACGCCTGCCAGAGGGTCATGGCCATCCGGATGGTGCGGGGATACCGCACGGTGTCCCGCGAGGCGGCGAGCCTCCTTGCTGGCCTACCACCATGGGATCTGGAGGCAACAGTCCTTGCACGCATGCACGACCAGCGCGTGGAGGTGCAACGCCGGGGCGAAGATCCGCTGCCCGAACATGTCGAGGCGTGGCGGAAGGAGCTCCGGCGAGATCTCATGGTGAAGTGGAAACAGCGACTGTCGCAACCCAGCGCTGGGCACACCGTAATCTCAGCGGTAGTGCCCCTCTTTGAGGCGTGGCTGGATAGACCTCACGGCGTCCTCACCTTCCGCATGACGCAGGTTCTCACCGGACATGGGAAGTTCGGGAGATTCCTGCACCGGATTCGTGCGGAAGAGACGTCCGGGTGTCGCCACTGTGAGGCGAGCCCGGAGGACACGGTGGAGCACACGGTGGAGGTGTGCCCTGCTTGGGAAGAGCATCGCCGTGTCCTCGTGGGGGTGATCGGCGGCGGCGACCTCTCGCGCCGGGCCCTGGTTCAGGCCATGGTCCGCAGCGAAGAGGAATGGCAGGCGGTCGCCTCCTTCTGCGAAGCAGTAATGCTCGTAAAGGAGGAGGCCGGCCGCATAAGGCAAAGGCAACGGCGTACTCGCCGTAGCCGTCGCCGCCGCGATCCTGCCGATATCCGGCCACCGTAGACACTGGCTCGCGGACGGTGAGCAATGGGTAGCTCGCCGTCCGGTCGTCTGTAAGACCGAGTCCTAGTCGTCAACGGCGCGCACCGTTCCCGCGCGCCTCAAGGAGTTGTCAGCAAACTGCAGGGGCCCTTCAGGGTCGAAGCCTCCCGGAGTCTAGAGGGTGGTGGGAAACTGTTACCTCGACTCCAGGAATAGGGCAAGGAAGGTACGGGGTAGGTTTTTTAGTCAGTAAGAGTCTGACACTAGTCTCCCGCTCCACCCAAGAGCGGGTTTCGTCATTCGATGATTTTCACCTACCATAAAAAAAAATAAAAAAAAAAAAAAAAGCTATGCCACTAGCAAATAGATTAATAAAAAAAAATGTAAATTAAAATAAATCACTGGCTGCTAAGAGATGTCCACCAGTCTCAACTGACAGCGCCCATTCACGGTTTGTAAATTCGAATACTTGGATAAAAAAGAAATACCTACAAAAACTCTTCAGAATTGATAAGCATAGGTTATACTGTTTCTTTGTATTCGATTTGTATTTACACGGTTTTTAAGTGCATAGTCACGGTGAACACAACTCTTTTAATTGAATTGTGGATGAAAAGATGCACGCCACATAGTTGTTAAATATGCTGACGGAGGCAAATCAGACTTATATAATGTTTTTACCACCATTTGGTCAGATGTTGGAAGTCAATTATTTGATATTCAAATCTAAATTTATGTTTTGAAAAAAAAAACTTTTTTTTTATCAGTTTTTAATCGACCAAACAATACATAATTCTAAACTTCCGCTGTGAATTAAAAATGTCAAAATGTATAAGAAAAAAAATACATTTTTCGTTTTTTATTTGATAAAATACATTTAATCCTCAAACACACGAGATTCCACAGATCTTGAATTTTTCGATGGAGTTACCTATAGAGAAAGACATGTAAAGATTAATCTAAAATAAAAGCACTTACTTTAAGCATAAGAAAATTTTAAGAAGAACAGGCAATAGTTCACAATTTTTTAACGAGCTGAGTTAAAGATGTACATACTTAATAGACATTTCGAAGCTTGAATATGAGAAAAAAAAATTATTTGAGCAATAAAACAATCCTTATTTAAATTTGTTCACCCTGTATACAACGTATTGTTTTTATATCCCATAATTCTAGGATATGAATGAGACCATGTCAAAGTATCAACTGGCATATGAATTACTTCTCATTTATTTTTTGTTTTAATTTTTCATCCATACTAATATTATAAATGCGAAACTAACTCTGTCTGTCTGTCTGCTACGCTTTCCCGCTTAAATCTCTGAAAGATTTTGATGAAATTTGGCACAGACAATCTTTAGACCCTGAGAAAGGACATAGGCTACCTTTATTGCGAAAAAAAGACGCAGACGAAGTCGTGGGTACCAGCTAGAACAAAATAAATCTAAAAATTAACAATTATTAATGTAAAAACACCCTTACGTGAAATATGACAGCGTAAATATGTAATATCATTTGTTTGTTTGAAACTAGTTTACATTTCATCGATTACGACAAGGTCGCAAAAATAAATATTTGTTATAGGGGTGACAAGATTGACCGCAATTAAATACGATTAATGATATCTTCGAAAGCATGCATTTTTGGACCGCATATTCTAAGACTTTTTGTATTATTTTTCCTTAGAGAATATAAAACTTGAGTTATGGGATATCAAAAACAAAACATTGTATATTGCGAGGATTAACAATTCAAGAAGTAATTGTTAAAAGAACTAGTTGCTACTGGTATTTATTTTATAAATGGCCTGAGAAAGGACAAAGGTTAAGAAAACATTGTGTTACGATACGAACTCACGTTCATATAATCTATAAGGAGCATCTCTATACTACCTGTAATATAGAGATACTCCTTATAGTATAAAGTACTTGACAATCTAACAAAGTAGGTGAGTACTTCACCATCATCATCATTTCAGCTGAAAGACGTCCCCTGTTGAACATAGGCCTCCCCCAATATACGAATAGGTACCTATATAGAATATGATTTTCCACTGATCGGATATTGTGAAGGTGGATATTGCAGGTGTATAATTAATGCACGTGTGCCTTGCTTTGAATGATTCATAACAAGAACCTTAGTAAAAATCGTATTAGTATTCTACTGAACTCAAGAAGGCAATGAAATCAAACTAGCTAGTCTAATATAAAAACCTATTATTACGCTACGCTTGAAAATATTAAATAGGTCATTAGTATTTCGTATAACATAATGCCTTGTAATCAAGGTTTTAGATAGGCATCATTTATTAATTTATTAGGTTAAAAACAACGAACTCCACTTAACTTTAAATGAGCGCAAACCATCACAGGCAGACATAAAGTATCACTTAAACAAGTTCTCAATGAAAATAATTTTTTCATAACAAGCCTTTTTACCTTTCGGAGAAATACAAACACGTTAGGGTTATTTTATTGTATAGTTCTATAGCCGAGTTTCTATAGCCATCTTCTAGTTTCATCACCACACCCTGTTTAACATCCAGCACCAAAATACTGGTCAAGACGAATCACACGAGCTGAAACTCGACGGGATTGTGTCGTTTAATTATCGAGTTCCTATGGCTACCTTCCAACTCTATCATCAGATAAGCTCCATGTCATCATTATATTGCATTCTCACGCAATTTGCAGTTTGCAAAATTTCAGCTCGAAACGGCAACCGGGAAATGGATCAAATTTAATTTGCAAGATTTGATCACAAGCATCGGGACAGTTGAAACTAATATTATCATCATCATCAGCCTTTTTAATGTTCCCACTGCAGGGACACAGGCCTCCTCTCTAAGAGAGGGAATGGGCCGTAATCCACCACGCGGGCCCAGTGCGGGTTGGTGGATGTCACATGTCTTCGAATTTTTGGTTCTAGGACATGCCGGTTTGCTCACGATGTTTTCCTTCACCGTTTTGAGAGCAGTGGTGATGAAATAAATTTGAACCCGCGACCTACTGCACGCAAGTCGGGGCCGTTACCACTCGGCCACCACTGCTCCTAATATACAGCTTTTAAAATAGAAAGTTGCACAAAAATACTAGGGCAGGTATTTTTTCTCACTATGATGAGCCTTTTTTCTCAGGCGTCATCTTCGAAATCACAGCAGCACATTACGACAACACATCGTCCAGTAACAAAGGCTACCGTCACAGCTCTTACATAAGAGAAGCATCCGTAAATGGAGGTCCACGCGGTAGAGATACTAAACACATAATTATATATTATGCTTCGGTACACATCGCCTGAGTAATTATGTCATTAGCATCGTCTTACTTAACGTTTGCTGGAACTCTTCGAACATACTGATGAAAGTTTTCATTGTTTTCCATGTCAGCAACATGTAAATTACCTAACATTGATTGACAATATATCCCTTCCAATGTCAATTAATGCATATCGTCCCAAATTACCATCGGACATCCCAGCGTACTGCAAATATCCACCCATACGTTGTTGAGACATCTGCGACCCGGACTAAGCGTTTTGCCTCGTCGTTTATACCGCGTACATCGAGGGACTGGAACAGTTTGCCGGCTGCAGCCTTTCCGTCCGATTATAATTTTGGCTCTTAATAAACTAGTGCGCCTTAACATCAACGATTGCATCACTGCTTACCATCAGGTGGGATTGCAGTCAAGCACTAGTTTATTGCAATTTAAAAAAAATTGTCTAAAAGACTTTTATTTACTCTTCTGTAAGTCACCTCGGGTTTTAGGTTTCTGTTAGCTTCAAGGATATCACCAAGCATAAAATTGAATTCCGGATTTATTACTTGACGTAAATCCAAAATCATTTACGATCATTAAACTTTATTATCACCCAGATATCTTGCAAGGTACGCAGTCGAGGGATCATAAACAATATCGTTACCTGCATATTCCCAACCATATGTCGTTATTCCATTATCATCCTTCTTCAATCTGATTTCAGGCTCCTCATTAATTCTCCTTGTAACATTCAATATACTTTGAATGGATTTATTTAATATACATGTACCGTTTTCAGTATCACTAGTACCACAGAAGGCGTCACCGGTTGTTTTGCCGGTCGTAAAACCGAGCCGGATCATACGGACTCTTAAACGTGTATGTACGTAAAGTGTTCGGTTGAAATGGACCGCACGAACGGTGAATGGGGCACGCATTGTATATAGCAAAAACTCATAGTCATCTCATACTAACCTTTAAATTATGAAACAACATCACTACTCACTAATATGAACAACAACAATAATATTATGTAAATAGAAAATTTAAATAAAAACGGTCATGTCAATACAGGTGCTAGGTATTAAAAAAGCCAAGCTTGCATTTTGACGTGACAACGTCTTAAATTAGGTTGCGGCTGGGAGTCACTTATGAAAAAGTGTAACGCTCGGTAACGTTACGATGAGTCACCGAACGAGAGAGAGGCCCGCCGAATGCCTTGCGTCTCTCTCCCACTCAACTATGATCGGTCTGCCGCGCGCGCAGCACTAGAGAATTAGGACGTTGTCACGTAAAATCTTCGCCCGTAAAACCGACTTTACAGGCAACCATTTTTTTTTTAGAGATACCCTTAACACCCTTAATTTAGTTAAAATTTTCAGTTTAAAATAACTATAAATTTTAGGTATACGTAATTAATCTTATTTTTATTTTCTTTTGTTAGAAAATAAGAAGAGAAAAATCTTTAGCAATGCAAACTTGGCATATGTATAGAAAATTCTAACTATATCTACCCAGTGTTGGTAAACAATCACTATAACGGCAAAACTTACGCAGTGATACAATAATATCTTAATAAAGATTCCAATTATGAAATGATCAGATAACAGCTGAAATAACACTATAAATTCGGACACAGATTTATCGCTTCTGAAATGCTCAAAATTTATAATGCATATTGCCTAATACTTGCTTTTACCTAATAATTCTACTGTTGAAACTAATTTTGTTGCTATTGTGATATTTGTAAATTAATCAAAATTCTAATTATAAAACCAATGCATAACTAATCAGATTCAGTAAAATCTGTTGTTTCTGTTTCCAGCATCAGAAAATCTGGTCCTGGAGAAATCTTCTTGTGGCCGAGTATGGGTGACAGTTCACTCGCCTGAAATCCGGCTGGGACAGTCAATGACATTGTTGGATGCAGTGGAGCTCAACTGGGACTTCAATGGTTGTTTCAATGAACCAAGACAAGTAAGTAGGTCTGTTTCTTTATGGTGGGCAAAAGTCATCCAATAACGAATCCCGCTCTTGGGCGGAGCTCGAAACAGTGTCAGACTCTTACTGACTAAACACCCCACTCCGTACCATCTTTGCCTTTCGCACTGGGGCACAGCCTTCCTTTCAGTAAGAGACCCTGGGCCCCAGTAAAGTAAGTAGGTCTTCGTGACCGTAGTAAAGTAAATCTCCCACTTGCGTCATCTTCTTCGTGTCGATGGCTCTTTCTGAATCTATGTGAGAGCGATATTTTTGAACTCGATCTTGAAACTACGTTATCAAAACTTAGCAACGTTGATTGTTTTTGAACGACGTTGATTTTTTGTTGACGTCGATCAACGTTGACGCAGTAGACTTAAATTGTAACTAGTTTAGTATTAGACAATAACTAAGTTGGAGGGCATGCCCCCCTCAATCAATCAATCGTTTCGTTTAGAGTTAGCGCTTGTAGATAGCCACGCCCCAAATTCCTTTGTTGAGATGACGGTTCCGAACAAGGGATTGGGGGCGTGGCCAACTACTAGCGCTAATTACCAGTAGTGGTCTGAGAACCCACAGGTTGGGACTCGCTGAGCTAAACAATCACAAATATTGTATTTACTTCAATGTTAATTGTGCCCTACATTATATCAATTAGTGAGACCAGAGGACGCTCGAATGTTGTATGAAGCTAATTGGGGATTTAGATTTGGTTAAGACCAATCTGCAAAACTTGGAGGTTTCGATATTCTAGGGGATACACCTTTCACCACCACCACCTTGTATGCAGGAATTACGTACCTAACTTGATTTTACCATCACCTGCATACCATCGGACAATCCGACGAATGGCAAGTCCACCCTTACAGTCATTGTTAACACTTCTACGGGCCAAATAAATCGTTTCGCTTCATCGTTTTTTAATACCCGGTACATGGAAGGACTAGAATAATTTGCCAGCTCCCTCCCTGCTGCAGTCATCAAGTTTGATTATAATTTAGGTGGCTTCAATACTAGCATGAATATATGTATTCTTAACAAACTACATATAATGTGCCTCATCATCAATCGTCGAATCTATTGCATCACTTCTTACCATTAGGCTTACCTAATGACATTGATTTAAACTAGTGCTTGACTTGAACCTAAACAAGTCAAGCGCTAGTTTATACAATAATATAAATAAAAATTGTTCTTGACGATAATAGAAATGCATATGTTTGATCATTCTAATTAGAGTGATGATACTAGTGGAATTTTATTTTTTATACCACTTATCCATATATCTGTGATCATGACCAGATCATGGCCTTCACTTTTGACACATACATAACAGTAGTGCATAATCATACTTCGCAGTTACGGAACTGGAAAGCGTGACGTTTCCTTACTTATAAAATATATGATGCGTTCATCTCCGTAACACATATTTTATTATAACCAAAATACTTTTAATGCTGTTTTTAATTATGATTGTGGGAATAACTTTCAATGAACGAAGATATTTACTTTTTTTAAACAGCAATATTCATTAGCACCCTGTATCCTGGAATTGTTTCCTCCACTTACCAGCGCGGCATATTTATTTATGTTTGACTAGCAATTTATGTTCTTTTGTTTTTATCTCTGCCCGCTCATGAAGTTTTATAAATATTTGACATCTGTGTATGAAAGAGCAGTTGCAATAATTTACAGCAGAATAAGAATTTATCTGATCTAAGGGCTCAAACACATAAACACGCTACGACGACGTAACGTGCCATGGCACGTCAACGTGACGATGTAATGGACTTCCACGTCGAGCAACGTAAATAATCACGTCACGACAACGCAACGTGCCATGTTGCAGTATTTTCTTTGTATCTTTCTCTTCTTTATCCGTCTTCTTAATATTAACAGGAGGATAACACGTCTAATATGGTCTATTCTCGAAATTAACTGCGGCACTTCTACAAATGCGCCACTGTCAATACGACTTCGTTCAACGTGTCACGTTGCATTGTCGTAACGTGATTATTTACGTTGCTCGACGTGGATGTCTACTACGCTTACATATCTCTTCAGTACCATTATATTGTTCTATTGAACAGTCTTATCAATACACGAGTATGTTTAAAACACTAGTAAACATGAAGCAATAGCAGCTATTATAATTAGGAAAATCAATTTGTTATAAACAGCAAATCATTTTCAAAAACAAATAATTGAAATTTATTCAAATCAAATATTAATCTTAGTGAAATTTAGTACAGAAATACAACAATAAATAGAGACATTTAAAGGTCACCCTTGAATGTTGATCCGTTCACCAACATCTAAATTAAAACTGACAGTTCAAAAGTTTCGAGTTAAATCTCGCTGAGCAGATCCGTGCCTTCCCTTTGTTTGGTAGCTACTCCATTACACAATAAATAACAAATCTGTCTCCGTAAATTGATGCTAATAATGCTGTAGGCTCGAGTTAGTCATAACACTCTCTTCATTATCCATTGCTTTGTCCTCTTGATGCGATAATGATGCGTATTTTACTGCCTGGTTGTCCGGAACTTGCTCGCTAATTTGTAAGCAGAATCCTATCCATGCAATTGTCCGAGTCTAGCCAAAAAGCCTAGACCTAAAATAGTTCTTATTACAATCATTATCATGTTGAGATTACGAATAGTTACTTAGTCTAACTTTATTGCTAAGTGAGTCACAGAAGTGATGTTACAACTAACCAAAACAAAATCTATTTCTACAAATCATACTTTACGTAACAAAATATGACAACGACGCGGACGTGACGCTCCGTCCGGTGACGATCAATTTTTATTCACGGCATCATTCTCTGCTCCTTCAAATACTAGGCGTTACGAAATACAATAATAGTGGAAGTGTATTCGCTTACATGTCGACTACCGATGAATGATCATATCCACATATCAAATACAATTGCGTGTGAATGCAAAGGATGGAAATCAACGGACATATATCATGTTTCAGCTAGGACATAAAATGAATAATCAAAACTAATATCCGCATCGAAATTATGTGTTTGTTTCATTTCCTAAAGTTGTAAATCATGTTGTGACATTAACAGAACTTATAAAATTATTGAACTGAATCTTTACGGTCGTATATTCATTTGTTCTTTTTTTAATCTTCTTGGGTTTTTGTACTAAAACTTTCATCGCTTTGTTATCCACAGATTGGACTATTTGACGGCAGACCACTGTCATGGAACAGCGCTCTGTCAATATTCCCGGTGACATCGGCTGAAGGCCATGTAGTTACCAATATGTCCCTGGGTCTAGGGACCCTGCCCGCAGGCTGGGAAGCTGGTGTGGGTGCAAAAGGGCCCCATTGTCTATGGCCATGGGTGGCATCTGGAACCGCCAATCAAATACAATCTTTCAACTGCTTGAAAATACAACCCACTTGGATGGAAGACTCTGGGTGAGTTGGGAATAACTCAAATATTTTATTAAAAAAGTCGTCGTAGCAGAAGTCTTTGAGGCCGTTAACACAGGCAGGCTTATTTTATCTAAAATAGAAAGAGATAGCCAGAATAGGACATCCTACATACCTGGAGCATGGCTAAAGTTAATTATGTTGCGTTTGCAACGTTGTCGTCTACATCAAAAGCGTAATTTATCTCGAACTGCACTTTATACAAAATGTTACACAAAATATGCTTGTTATATTCTGTTTTTAGATGCAGGTAAACCTCAACCTAATTATTTTATCTTTCAAATTTCAGATCTAAAATAAACAATCTGCGAATCGGTGATCTAGCGATTGCGGGCACACATAATGCAGGTGCCTGGAAGTTCAACACGGAAGTGAGCTCAGTGTCTCGGGATAGCTTCGTCCTGTGTCAGGACCGCTCCATCTGGGGTCAGCTCGTACATGGCATCAGATACTTTGACTTTAGGATCGCTTACTATGACTTTTATCAAAATGTGGAAGACAGGTAAATAGTCTTTGATCTTGACATATTTTAAAAAACTCGTGTCTATGACGATAACATTTTATCATATTTTTTCTGCCCTCTGACCTACCAAAGTAGTAAATAGTACTTATCTCTTAACAGATTTTCGAATCCAAGTCTGTCCGCAACAGTCGCCTCATGTATTTATGTCATACAACCGGGACGGCGACCAAGTGCTCTCCAATGCCCGAAGTAGCCTCGATGGGTTGAGAACTGCCACTCATTCAACACTTGACCGAGTCATCGAAACGTTGCTTAACCTCGCAAGTCGATTCGTGACACAGTCGAGCTAGGAAAGTGTCACAGCATTGTCCATAAACATTGTTCGCGCCTTAATATGCCAATCCAAGCACGTAAATATGCGGTTGCTTGGAAGTGATGTAACAGAAGTAATTGCAGAAAATGTGGCCGTATACCTTTTGTTCCAAATACCAAATAAACATTGAACGGTCAGCCGATCATGGTCTCGCATGGCTACTTCGGTTACCAGATTATTGCAAAAGAATTACGGACAGTTTTTTACTGTTTAGATACAAATTATATTAAACTAGTTTCTGCCAATGGCTTCGTCCTTGTGAATGTTGGCTATTCCGGACGTGAAGTTGAAAGTCAAAGACAGATAAAAAGTAGGTAATGTCCATCCTTGGAGTTCAAGCTTACTCCGTTACAAATTTCATAAAAATTGGTCCAATAGTTTAGCCAGACAGAGTTACATTCATATTGATTACATTAGTATGGGAGTATGAATTAATTTTATTTTCATGCACTTTCAGATATTGGCTAAATCATAACTTAATTCGAGTCCGTCCATTAGTTCCGCTTCTTAGAGAAATAAGAGCGTTTCTTGATGCCACTAACGAGGTAAGCTATGATGTTCAACTTGTAACATATTTTATATTTATGAGATAATTTTCAAATAAATTCTATTAACTGGTAGGTACAGTCGTTGTTTAAAAGTACTATGGGAATCTATTTAGAATACAACAATTCGCTCAATTCCAAACCAAAGGTAAAAAAATATTTTTTCAATACACTTACTCGAAAACTGCCTCTTATCGCACTCCTTTTAGGTTCAATATAGCATGTATATCACCCAAGTGCTTTTTTGAGTTTATCACAACAAGGGCTTTTTTATTCCTTCCTTATCGTCACGGTCACGGGTGATTATTTTGTTTTTCTTAGTTTATCGAATCAGGCGCGAGGCGTCCCCCAGAGTCGCTGGACGACCCCACGAAATTAGAAACTGACCAGAGCAGATTTGAATGCTATACTTATATATTTCTTATATTTCTACGTATGTTTGAGATACGATTAAATTTTTTTTCTTTCTTTCTTTATTTACAAGTCGTAAGTGTATTGAAAAACGTCGTTTGACACACGTGCAGATTTGTCATAGCAGCCCTCGGCTCCATAACACACTCGCCTACGGCTCGTGCGAATTTCGCCTCGGTCGCAATTACAAACTTCCTGCACTTGTATCAAAATGTACTATATTTGGCACACATCATCCACACACAATGTAGAAACAACATGTAGACACTTAAGATTATATAAAAATAAATAACAATAAGAGTACTAACAATGAGTGTCTCACAGCTGCTGCGCCAAATAAGATAAAATGAATAACAATTTGACTGACCTGTCGGTCCAGTAGTTAGTGACCCTGACTGCTATGCCGGAGGTAGTGGGTTCGACTCCCAATCAGGACAAATGTTTGTGTGATGAGCACGATCATTTATTCTGTGTCTGGGTGTAATTTATCTACAATATGTATGTATTTAGAAATATATAGGTATGTGTATCAGATGTCTAGTACCCATAACACGAGCTCTGCTTAGCTTGGGACTAGATGGCGTTGTGTGATAGTTGTGGAATATATTAAATTATTAATTAATATCTAATTTCACCTTTTTCACAATTCCAGGTGGTTTTCCTAGACGCTCACCACTTCCCTGTTGGTTTCTACCAACCGCAGGGGGCCCCAGACCGAGCCGTGCATGAGGGTCTCCTACGGATCGTACAGCGGGAATTGGGGCCTCACTTGGCACCAGCCAATCAGTTTGGCACTGGATGGGGGACCAGGGGGCCTACACTGCAAACATTGATCAACGCCAAAAAGCGTTTGCTGTTCAGCTACGCTGATAATACCATAGTTTCTCGTGAGTATTGTTAACTGTTCTTTCTTATGTTTCTTCATCTTCTTAATAGCCTTTGATGATATTAAGAATGGAGAAAACATTCATAGATTCAAAGTCAAAGTCAAAATCTTTTTATTTCGCATAGGCCTACATGGGCACTTGTAAAACGTCAGAAGCTAGTGCACGGTTCCAAATTGGCTTCCAACTTGGGTTTTGTTGGGTCCGAAATTAAGCTAAAACTACATTAGACCAACGCACACGTGTGATTTGTACGTATAAAGACGTCGTGTGGCGTGGATATAGCTCTACAAGTCTAGTTTCCATATAAAATGTATGGAGACCGACGCGCTTCGATCGACGTGTGTGGCTCACATTTTGTGCACAGTGTAGTTCTTGACTTTTAGCTAGAACTACATTAGACCGACACACACATATAACACGCCTGATTTAGACTGGCCTCTTGGTGTAGTAGCTAGTGACCTTTGATGACCCTGCCGGAGGTCGTGGGTACGATTCCCACCCAGGACAATTGTTTGTGTGATGAGCACGATCATTTGTTCTGTGTTTGAGTGTAATTTATCTATAATATGTATGTATTTAGAAATAAATATAAGTATGTTTATCAGTTGTCTAGTACCCATAACACAAGCTTTGCTTAGCTCGGGACTAAACGGCGTTGTGTGATAGTTGTGACATATTATTATTATTCATCATCAAGAGTAGCTCTATAATACTACTTGCCATATAAAATGTATGGAGACTATGTGCGCATTGTGCGCAATTTAGTTCTACCTTTAGTGTCCTATTTCTAGTATTGTTGAGTGAGATTTTGTAACACGTGTAGAATCGACACACTATATTTATAAGTCATAACACATTATAATCACGTTTTAACACTTGTTATTGTTATCTAACTGTATGCAAAACACAGAAAAAACAATCACAGTAATTTTAATTCAATTATTCCCGGAATAAATGACGTCTGATAAGTAGATACCACTTTATAATTGTGATACCCAATTAAATTGTGATAAAGCATTTTTTTCTGAGAATTTTATAAGCAAAATATTTTGTTTTTGTTTATTTAAATACTTTTTATGTACTTACTACTTTTGTCAACTTTTGTTCATCAAATAAAATAGCTACGGAATAAAATGATAGAGGTCTCCTGATACAGTTACACAACTCTAGGGGCTATCCCTAGAGTTGTGTAACTGTATCAGGAGATAGCCCCTAGAGTTGTGTAACTGTATCAGGAGACCTAATCCCAAATGGGGAACAAGACAGGAGACTGACGGATAGATAAGAGCCAAGGAATATGTGACCCTTTCACAACTTGAAAGAAAAATATGTTAATCCTCCAAAATTTTCTCTGTATGTTGAAAAATCAAGCTTTAATCTAATTTATTTTATTGCTTTTACAGAAAACTCGTGGTTGTGGCCCATCCTACCTCACTTGTGGGCCAACACGAACAGTCCGACGGAGCTGTTCCAGTACTTAGACGGCGCCATCGCGTCGTCGCCGCAGCCGGGCGCGCGCTCGCCGCTGTTCTCCGCCATGGCGCAGACCACGCCCACCGTGCTCGACATCCTCTTCCTCCGCGGCTCCCTCCGAGAGAACGCCGACGACGTCAACCGCAACGTCACCATGAGGCTGGCCACGCGCTGGCGGACCAGAGCCAACATCGTATCCACTGACTTTTTCTTAGGAAGCGATGTCGTCGACTTATCCATAATTATCAGCGAAGAACGCGCGTCACGATTATGACGTGGCCACAAACGCTTCCGCAGCGGGGGCCTCCACGTGAAGTCAGCGGGGCGCCGCGCCGGGCCCGGGCCCCCGCGCCGCGCCGGGCCCGGGCCCCCGCGCCGCGCCGGGCCCGGGGCCCCGCGCCGCGCGCCCTGGCTGCCGCGCGCGCGGCCCCGCTCGGAGCCGCCGCGCCGCCCATACTTACCCAATCAATTTATCTAGTTACTTGCTGATCGTGAACTTCCGCCTCATCACTGCCATAACTAGACGCCCAATGGACAAGTAGTGAGATAATTTTAGATATTTTATTTGTAAATAGACCGAAACTAGTCTATCGGTGCTTTAAAAGGATCGGTATTAAGTAATTTGTATATAAAATACAGGGGTGCCAAAGATACTTTGACTTTCAATTCTTATCTCACATGTAGCGAGCCACTTTGAAAAGGTAAGAAAACAAAATCTAAAGAGTTCCAGCCCTTTACTTAAAATACATTGTGTTCATCGAAAATAAATAATATCTAACAGCTATACGTAATATTACTTGTACTTGTGCAACAAAAACGAGGTAGATTCACCGTGCTATACAGCACTCAACAGTTCATACAACTACGTGATCACATGTGCGGCGCCAGCAGCGGCAGCAGCTCGGCGCGGCTCATGCGCGCCAGCGCGCGCGCGTCCAGCCCCATGGCGGCCGCCGCGCCGCGCACGTCCAGCCCGAAGCTCTGCAGCAGCGCCGCCAGCGCCACCTCCTCGCCCGTGCGCGGGTCGCGCAGCCGCGGGCACGAGCCGTTGCACTGCGGCCACGTGCAGCGCTCCACCAGGCGCCGCGGCGCGCACCCGCCGCGCGCGCGCGCGTGCCCACCGCCCAGCCGCTGCTCCCAGCACGCTATGGCACGCGGCAATGTTATGCCCGACACGTTGATAGCTTGCCATTCAGGACGCGCGAGCGCTCCGTGCGCGAGACATGCAGGTGCGAATGCAGTACGAACTGGAGCCAAACTGGACAACAATGCTGCACCCGTCTTGTGAACAGCGTCCCACTGTGACCTAGTGCGAGGAGCGCGCACGCCCTCTGCAGCTAGCTGTGCTGAATCAAATAAATACTGGAAAATGAATAGTGGCGTGCGGATGTGTGGATAGAGCCGGTAGCCGAAGTAGCAGAGCCACGGCTCGGCGCTGTGGTCGCGCACACACGACGTCGGGGGCTTGCCGCGCCACAGAGTGTGGCCGAGCCGGGCAACTGTGGCGGCGGGAGCGCGGCGAGTGCGCGCGGGACGGTCCAGGAACCACCCGGAGTCTGCAATGGCGGCAACACGCACACCTTTCGACCGCAGCGCGCGTCTTGCGGCGTCAGCGTGCAACATAACGCCGGCGCCGCCGGCACTGGATCCCACGAGCAGCATCCGGCCAGTGAGTCCGAAACGGAACAGATCCGAGAGGACCGCTCGAACGATGAGGCGGCCGGCGAACACGAATCCAGCATCGGCATGTCTAGTGTTCCTGGTGCCGGCCCACATGTCGCTGGAGCAGTAGGGCAGCAGCACGTGGTTGGAGGCGTGCCACAGCGGGTTGGCGGCGGCGTCGGCGGACAGCAGCGCGGGGGCGCGGCGCGCGCGCGGCCAGCGCGCCGACGACATGAGCGCGGGCCGGCGCCGCCAGCGCGCGCGGCACGACGCCGGGTCCCAGCAGTAGCCGCCGCCCTCCAAGTACACCACCCAGTGGTCACTGTTCGTACCGCGCCGGAAATAGTACCTGAAATCATTCAAATCATTATTTTACTAAAAACATTTTAATAAAAACCTTTTAGGACCCATTTACGAAGACATTCAGTTGTCCCTACTTTTCAGAATCGATCTTATAACGTTTGACGTTATAGTCAAGGTAATAGTCGATTTTGCAAAGGATTGAGCTGCACTTATCACCTTTGCACTTTATAGAGAATCACTGACATTGGTAATAAATCGATGATGATGAATAAAGGAGAATCGTACCCGGCAGGAGATCCATCGTTGCAGGAGAGCGAAGAGTTCGAGAGCCACACGAGGCGCAAGCTGTCAGGCGGTGCCGAGCTCTCGCATGCTCCACACAGTAGCACCTGCATATCACATAAAAATATATATTTAATTATTATAAAAAAATACTGACAAATTCAACAAACGTTGCCAGACATCCTGCCCAGTCCTATAGTAAATTTAAAACACCCAGGAACTCAATATAACGTAAACAACAAAAAAAAACAATAAAATCAGTCCAGTTCTTTGGAAGGAATAGTGACATATACAATTATACATCTATATAAAGGTAAACACCAGTTCGAAAACAAAAAAGAAGACAGAGAAAACAGTAGAGCAAGTTCCCTGGTGTCGGTAATTCTATTGCGATTTAACAAGCATAAAACGAGGGACCCTTACCCGAACGAGGGGCCCTTTCACTGAACCAGCCCATAATGCTCTCTAACGACTGCAAGACCACTGAGGCAGTCTAATTAAGTCAATGAATAAAGTTAATTCGCCTAAAATTATTCCGAAGCATACGGCATAATTCTAGATGAATTAACCGGAAACGACATAATTATGAATTTAGTGATTTTTTTTTTCTGTGGTAACCATCAAAATGTACTCGAGCTTTTGTCAGAAGTTCAGGGTTTGGGTCAAAATTACCTAAAACCCGGACCATCAACACATGGAAGACGCACTATAATCCTCATAAAATACTATTGTGAAACCACCGCAAAGCACACATCCCTTCCCATCTCTTCCCATCCCTTGTTAGGACACATCCCTGACTCTCAAGTCTCCCCTAAGCGTCGATGAGGACTGCAGATGATCACTGTGCCAACTTACTCCCTGGACTGCCACTGTCTTCCCTGGTTTTAGCTATCCTAGCACCTAAAGTATGTGAAACGATTTAATAACTTTATGTTACAATAATTATAGTAACTTTCGCACGTTCTATCTATACTGTTTCAAAATTTATTTGTTTTGCTCAGGCAAAATAAGTTTTCCGAAAACGATGTGAAATTTCGAAGTAAAAAAGGTAAGTCAGATCTAGCCACTACAAAAATGTGAAAAAGAATGATACGAATGAGCCTGTGAAATTTACTACCAAGCCAGTCACACACACACGGTGACTTTAGAACTTCTTGTCTTTTAACATGTATCGAGATAAAAGTCCAGGACGTAATAATGATGGTGGTGGTGGCCTGCCAATAGGTAACGAGGTACAAGGGCTGTAAGTTTGCCTCCAGTGAAGTTCAAAACTTCCACAAGAAATTGATCTACTAAGCGATGGTACGCCTACCACATAAAGAGGTACCTGTAACTACCGTTTTATACCTCCACTTCCGCAAAATGACGTCCTCTACATCCATACTACCCAACTAGATACCTACTTTAAAAATAAATTATAATATTTAAACCTACGTATACTCTATTCGTATTTTACAGAATAATAAAAAAACAATCCAAACCTACCAAACAGGAGTCTATTGACAAGATGATCAAAGTTCAGAACTTTACCAACTTTTCTTCCTCTAAAATTCTTAAATAATATTCCAATTGAACGATATGTAGTTTACTTTACACAAATTAATTCGAAACCATAATAATACTAATATTTATTCAACATTTTTTACAGGATAAAGTTCATACTTAAGTATTATAGTATATTATATATAAATCTTAATTCTGAGTCTTACGTGCCTTAATTATGAAACCCTAAACAACGGGGTTTCATAATTAAGGCAAGATAAGGCAAGACGATAAGAGCTAAAACAATCACACATCATCATATATACATCACCTTTCAAACACATATTGAATGCAGAAATTGTTCAAGTAAAAACCACCTGCGCTCAAGTAAAAACCAATCTATGAAATTCTAAAAGCATAGATCCTTAAAAATAAAATTGCCAACCAGTTACTCCCAGCTAATCAGCTACTCGACTCCTCCCTAGTCCACACCTAAGAGTTTATTAGAGCCTTAAGTAGAGTAAGAGGTGTTAAACATTCTCAACGAACTAATATGAGAAATGTAAATCATTTCATTTAACCATTCTTATCGTACTCAATATCCTCTAAAACAAGTTTAGTATCCAGTACCAATACAGACTATTACAGATTTGTACATAAGTTACGGTGAAAATGGCCGGATCCTATTCAAAATATTCATATTTCTCGTAAATCTAGTTTTGCTAGCTTATGACTTTATCCGGGACTGGCTAAATCCACCTATTTAAATGTATTGAAGCTGCTTATAGACTCCCGTATAATAGCTAATAGGGCAATTTCTCATGTCAATGCCAATGCTTTATCTGTGAATTAATAGATAAACTGAGATACGTTTCACAATACACTAAAACACGTAGTTAATACGTACTAGCCTAGCATCTTACCGAGCGCAGGTCGTTAATTTATTATAATTTAACCATTTACTAGCAAATGCCACGAAGTAAACCTGTCTGCTGGTTGTAGGACTCCTTGACAAAGGTTCGAAGGTTAGCACCAGTACCAGTCTGTGGACCAATTCTCCAGGGAAAGGTGCAAAGTGAAATAAACATTATAATATACGAACAGACTAGGCTAGTTATAGATATGAAACAGCTGTAAACAGCTTAACAAGCAGAAATCGATGATGGAAATCGAACAAATACGAGATGACTAGACGAGATAAAAGCACTAAATGAAAAACAGATAACTAATTGTAATTTTAAGAACTCGAAGGAACATTAAACAAATGGCTGTAGATAGCTTTAACTAAAAATATATAAACAGCTAGTTTTTTACCTTGTACCTTGTAGTATTCTCTTTTGACAATATTCTAAATTAAACCACTCATGAGTCTACATCGATGTTAAATCAAGATAACGTCTTCTTGGAAGAATTTATAAAGTAACATCGTAAAATTCTATGAATTTCCGTAGCGAAAAACAAAATCTTGAAAGTAGGGATCGACTGCTAATTTACACGAGGCTAATAAGTTGGAAAGTGTCGTGTGATAGACAGCATCTGAACTATGCTCTGAAAATGATTTTGTGAAAAATTCTCAAAGTAATTTATTACTTCATATTTTTAAGAAAATTTTGTTCTTATTATTTAAACGTGGTGCTTTTAATAAACTCTAATGGAAATATATATCAACTTCTCGCACTAAAAATAAAAGTAATTTTCACAAAAAACACAAGCACCTAAACATTAATTGTAAACTCTCATCTCAATATTGATTCCAATAGGCTCAAGCCAGAGACCACAAACATTTAAACTTCCGCATCATTAGAGATGTTCACTGTTTACTCTCACTGTTATCTGAGACCGGCGTGAAAAACACATGTCACAAAATAAGAAAGCAATGCGTACACAGAGTGTCCAAACAATCCAGTGGTGGCGGCGGAGCGGGCCGCGGCGGCGCGTCATCGCTCGCGGGTCAGGCGCAGGCAGCGAGCCGGAGCACACCCCATACTGGCGGGCGCAGGCGCTCCACTGCGCACCACTGCCGCGGCACAGCGCGGCGCACGGTAGCGCTCCCGCTGTTTACAAAATAAAGCCTCTATTTAGAGCGAGGGCGAAGGGCCAGCGCTCGCCGCCCGACCGAGTAGGCGAGCGGGCGGCTCGTTTGTGCGGCAGGGGCGCGGGACCGGCTCCGGCGGCGAGATCAAACGCGCCGCAGATCAAAGGAGCCGCTGCGCGATCGGCATCCGTCATTATTATTATGCAAGCATTACGAGGCGCGCGTGACTCAGGCGAGAGGGCCACGCGAGCTGCGCGGGCGCCGCCCCCCCTCCCTGCGGGCCCTGCGCACCCTCCACCTGTCAACGGCATCGACTCCGAACAAAACGACCGCCCCCGGCCTTTGCCGCGCACACCGCCTCCTCCTTCACAGATTAGCTATATTATGCTCTTTTTAGGCATAATTTTACACCTTATTAAATTTTACAAGTTTGGCGAGACAGACGGAGCCAGAGGTAAGTAAAGTTGAAACAGCCTATCAATATTTGTTTGAATAAATTATAATTGGACTCACTACGCTAGACGACACTAAGTACACTTTAAGGCCTGGCTGGGCAAGATAGTAGTACTTTAGAGCACCGATTTTCACACAAGGTTATACGAGTAGAGAAAGATCAAAGAAATGATAAATGAATTGTTTGAAAAATGGATTGTAAAGGTAGATAGGTACGCTGAGATCATAATATGGTTTTCATACGTATACATACCTACAGTAACAAATAATGTTTCTATTTGTATACAGCAGCAAAACCTTATCACGCTTATTTTTAGCCAATTTGGATTAGGGCTAGAAGGATCCCAGAAATCTTTTACCAACTGGTGAGTGTTGTGATGTCTTCGACTAAACATCTTGTGTTTATGTGAAGACGTTTACTCTGTTGTCACCCTGATCTCCTTAGTACTCGTAGACTTTAGGGGCCACATGTCGGACATGTCGGTACACTTATTCAGAGCATCATACAGAGCTAAGTGCCCCGGCTCTCTTTCCTTTCATAGTTCCAATAACCATAAAGGGAGGAAGATAATTACCAATTAGTAGAACTTGACTAGATGGGCAATTGACGAGTAATATAGAATCATTAAGAACACAACAGACAACAACAAAACAACAACAACAGACTACTACTACCAGCACTTGAACTCTAACTACACACTCCACTTGAACTCTAAGTGCTGATTTAAAACGTCGGTCGTAAAGAAAAACAAAGCAGAATCCGATTAAAGTACCGCTGAAACTAGTCTTTTCACAATTTAGTTAGATGGGGATACTCCAATCAGTCATAGTGCGATTAAGGAACTTCATACATTACAAACAATGCCTTAGTTCATTAAGCCCCAAGCGGACACCGGTGTCCGTACACCTATTGTCTTTTAATTGTGTCTGTAATTACGATAGCCGACAGGTTAAGTCTCATCGTGTTGCTCTGGGCAACAAAATCAGCTGCCACCCTTGGTATCCTACCTACGTTAGTAGAGAATCCCTAAAGTAACTTTGTGTTGCATAAAGTAAAACAAAATGAAAATGCAACACAGAGGTATAAAGGTGATAGATGTGCATTTTTTTATATAGACATTGTTATCATCTTTTCAACTAAAGGACGTCTACTGCTGGACGGTGTCCCACTAGTATCTTTACAACGACTGTCTGATTTTCACAACTTTCCCTTACCACCACCATCAGTCCACCTTGTGAGAAGACATCCAACACTTTCGCGCATACGCGGTCGCCTCTCCAGACCTTTCGCCCCCATCGACGATTTGTTCTGCCACTTAAGTTTGGCGATTCTTCGGATTATGTCAATTGCATAAGTTCATTTTCTTGGTTCTTAAAGACATACCAAATGACTCATTCTATTGACGTGATTGAATTCTGGCCAAAACTAATAACTAAGAATTCGAAACCTCATTAGAGCTAATACAAACAAAACAAAGCTCATAATTTGACGAAACTAAACAAATATTCACATTAAAGCTACGCTTCATTGTCATCGAACAAATATTTTTATTGCTAATGTTACCTATTTGGCGGACGTTGAAAAAGCGACTCAATTTGTTACCTTTTCAGATCAGATTGAGTTTCTATACTCACTTTTCTCTCATAGAAAGTATCTATAGAAACGTGACATCAATTTATTGTTGCAACATAGCCATTAATTAATCTGTTCGTTTTATGGTTCTGTCCATTAGGCAAAAATTAGATTTTGGTTGGTTTTCTTCTCCTAAGACATTAATTAACGTACTTTTTAAACATCTCTATGTACCTACATCCCAGGGTGAAACTTCTGCTCTTTAATTCCGTTCGAAAAACATTACCGTACATAATCTATGAGATGGGTAACTTCCCAACTCTAGTAATTTAATAATTTAACATTATATTCCAAACCACCTTATTAACGATTATTTTCGAGCTCAAACTTTCGTTTAATACAACTTAAAGAGTTTTTTGTAGAGTGACAATGATTTAGAAATCCCTTAAAATTTTACGATCGCTTTTTAACAAGGCGTCGTAAAATAATTTCTTTCAACGTTAAAAACCGAGTTTCGAAGTCAATAAAGATTTTATCGTATGATTTGACATATGCATGGGCCGCAGGTGTTATTTCAAAGCAAATTGTCCGAAGTGTATAAAACTGGACGTAGACACCGAGTTAAGTAGAATATAATTGGCGGGCGGCATGGCAGACGTTCAAAGCGTGTACCTGCCTGTAAAAATGCCATCATAAAGCCAAGCCGCCACAATGAGCCATTTGACAGTTGGTACCCACCTTTATGATGCCGACTCTGATATACGAGCCGATCCCATTTAAGCTTATTTTATCGACTACCAATACAACAATCTAGCTATCCGGGATAGTAGATCGGGCATCTAAAGAATTACGCGTAGCCGCTACCGCTCACAAACAGCCCGGAAAGAATAAACCATTTAGTTAGACCATTCAAAATCTTTATAGCTTATTATTCAATTCCATTAAAGACTTAGTGGGACGGTCTCTTTAAAAGAGCTTTTAATATAAAAGACCATTATACAGCCCATTTTCCATAACAATGAACATAATATTTTTTCGTTCCGCGTTCTCTTTATATTGCTTATTATTTAATCATTATAAGCATTAAGCAATAAAAGATGTTTTAAAAATATAATGTCGTACCTAAATAAAGCTGCTCTTGTTTCCCCACCTCTGTATATCTAAGTACCGTAAATCCATGTTTTATTTAGTGCTCCGTCTTCTTATATTTTGTCACAAGCAACAGTATAATTATGGGAAGATTTATATTATCTGAATCGTAGTCTACTCATAGGCAAATATCAATACTATTCTCTATTAAAAAATATATATTTTTGATCAATCCTGGCCATAGATTTTAATTTCATTAAGATCATAACCGCCAAGCCCAGTTAAATAGATGACAACCTAATAAGCTGTCTTAAAAACGATAAAAGAACCAGAAACAAAACTTCAAATTGCACCGCAATTATAGCAGGGTCGAAGCCTCCCGGAGCTGAGGGTTGATGCGAAAGCGTTACACCGGGGCTCTGGGAATAAGGCAAGGAAGACACGGGGTAGGTTCTTTAGTCAGTAAGAATCTGACACTGTTTCCCGCTCCGCCCAAGAGTGGGATTCGTCATTCGATGATTTTTACCTACCATAAAAAAAACCGCAATTATATTAAGGTTATAAAGTTAATGTAGGTTAACGCACATTTTCACGAAAGAAACCAAAAGATAATAACAAAGAAAATTGACTCAATCAATTAATCAACACAACAAGGAAGCAAGGAAAATGAAAGACCTCTGAGTAATAATAATTGCATCTCTTAAGGTTGTAATTTGCGATATTACGTTGCGAGTATTTCATGCGTAGGTAGGAAGGTATGTAGAGTTTCTCTTAAGAACGGGAAATGCAAATCTGCTAACGATGCCAATAATAAGAAGTTGAACACTGGTCAACAGCTCTCCAGTACAAGGGCACAACTATTAAAGCTTCATCATAAAGAAAAAGCATAAAGATAAATGAAAATATTATTCTAGTGTTTTTCCGAGCCACTTGAATAAACAAACTGCAGCTGGCCATGCAACAAACGCAAGCTATCCATGATAATGAAGATACTTTGTAAAGTGACTGCTCAGTTTATTTTTATGAGAGCTAGGTATATTGAGTTAGGCCACAGGATTGTTTGAAAGAATTACCGGGACCCTGGAACTTAAGGGGTTACTGAAAGGCGGTTTTGTTTTAGTCAGTAGTAATGTCAATAGATAAAACTTCGACACTTGGTTTCTCTACACCTAAAACGGGGAAATAATTAAATGATTTCCTACCCAAAATAAGGTTTATTTATTTCAGTTCTATATTCAAAACGAATTTTTTGCTTCTGAATTTATTACTAATATAAACTTATAATTATCGAATGATTTGATTTATAAATAAAACCTTTATATGTATCTCATAAGAACACGCTACAATTTAGTAATCGTTCTATTATATTTGTATCTATTTGAGGAAGTTTCCGCGAAGAAAACGAATAAAATAAAAGAAAATGTTACGTAGAAAGAGACGATTAAGCAGGACATTGGTAGAGCTACACCAATTAGGTGAGACAAAACTGAATCAGATTACATTACAATAATAGATAAGTTGAAGATACACACATTCAGCTTAATTAACTTACAGCTATCACGACGTATAAGTAGGTAGAAAGACACGCTTAAATAAGTATCACTTGCCTAAGTTCAACAAGAAGCAAGATAAGTAAGAATATATTAACCACAAAGATGTGTACTTTGCTACTCAATCTCGCCGTTCCGAAGTAGCGGATGATGATAAAAGTTTGTTTCGTGAAAGGACACGAGCTAACTGCTTTGTATTCCACTAACTACACGTTGATGGTGAGTTCATTTATCTCTGAACTGAAAACTGAGAAGAATAACTATTTAAGTTATTCAAAGTTTGATCTGTGTCTGGTACTTCATCTACACTTCTACACTAATATAATAAAGAAGTAAAGTTTGTTTTTTTGTTTGTAAGAGGTAATCTCTGGAATTACTGGTTCGATTACAAAAATTTTTTCACTGATAGAAAGCTGCTTCATTTCTGAGTGTCATAGGCTATATTTTATGATTATGAATAATATAATAAAGAAGTAAAGTTTGTTTTTTTTTTATCTCGAGAAATTGTATAGGAACAGAGTTAAATATGTTAAAACAAGAAATTTTCTGCGGATGAAGTCGCGGGCAGAAGTTGGTTGTCTATAATTTGCGCAGAGTTCATTTGCAGAGAGCATATATTTATATTTCGAAAGCTAAGGTAAAGTTACTGAAGATACAAAACGATACAAAATATACACACAGGTATAATTTAGTTTCACTATAGGCTTAGGCATAGGGTTTGCGAACGATGATATAGATGATTTTAACCTAACATAAAAAAGCCCAAGACCAAACATATTGCGCCGACCCCAAATAAAACGGGACAAGGCCAGGAAGGTGATGATAAAAAAGCCCAAGCCATTGAAGGCGCGTATTGTTCCACGCAAGCTTCAAACGAATGTCAGCAAACCGTAGGGGCCCAGCAGAGTCGAAGCCTATTGGGGCCACGAACGACTAGTGTGAAAGTGAACCCCGGGCCCTGGAACGAAAGAAGCAACAGGGTTTCTAGTGAGTAAAAGTTTGACACGACCTTCCATTTTGCCCAAAGGCGTGAGAAGTCATTAGATGATTTTCACACCGCAAAAAAGGTACCTACAATTTAAATGCTACGTACAAATATTTATCTCTGTGTTCTGCCACAGTAAGTGACATACAATAGTACATTATGATACAAGTGTGTAATTGAGGAGGTTACCTTCGAGGCGGTATTAAGACCCAAGCCGAGGCGAGGGTCTTAAGAGAGCCAAGAACGTAAGAGAGTCATTACTCACGTGTTTCATTATATTGTATTGTATATCGGGCTGATATCCGCAAAAGCGTCTAAAGCGCGTATTTTGGGTACACGTGTGTCATACGACGTTTTTCAATACACTTGAAAAGAAAAATAATTTAGCTATTATTAGTAGCTCAAGACCGTGAACAGTGGAAGGAATGGAGGGAGGTCTTTGCCCAGCCGTGGGACAGTGTGAGCTAGTAATCATAATAATTATTACACAGTAAAACTAGTTTTCACATAACATGGCGGTAAAAAAAATTATATGCGCGCGTATCTTTTTTTTTTACCATAGGTAAACGTCGTTTGACACAGTTCGCACGTGTATTAAACGTTTATCAATACACTTATAATACACATAGAGAAAATTACGACGCATTTTTGATAATTTCTTACTGGAGAAAATTTTCCAAAGTTGCCGTACATTTTAGTTTTGATTTAGATTGCGGCAGCCTATAGTAAAGCACAATATCAGCGGCAGAGGCTTAACGTCTAAAAATCTCTTATATTAAGATATTATTTATTGGTTAAAAATATGTTGAATGCTTACATTCAACATATAAGTCAGCTATAGTACATTTTGATACAAGTGCAGGAAGTTTGTCATTGCGACCGAGGCGAAATTCGCACGAGCCGTAGGCGAGTGCGTTATGGAGCCGAGGGCTGCAATGACAAATCTGCACGTGTGTCAAACGACGTTTTTCAATACACTTACGACTTGTGAAATAAAGAAAGAAAGAAAAAATAATTAATTGTATCTCAAACATACAGTACAAATTTAAGAAATATATAAGTATAGTATTCAAATCTGCTCTGGTCAATTTCTAATTTCGTGGGGTCGTCCAGCGACTCTGGGGGACGCCTCGCGCCTGATGCGATAAACTAAGTAAAACAAAATAATCACCCGTGACCGTGACGATAAGGAAGGAATAAAAAAGACCTTGTTGTGATAAACTCAAAAAAGCACTTGGGTGATATACATGCTATATTGAACCTAATAGGAGTGCGATAAGAGGCAGTTTTCGAGTAAGTTTATTGAAAATAGATTATTTAAACTTTTTCTCCCGCGCTAATACTTTGCAGGATGAAAAAGAAGCAAAGGCATCAAACCGTTATACATCCTACTTACTTATTAAGAATAGAAATTCAAATATTTTTAAATTTAGAACACAGATAATTGTTAATTTATTGTTAATAAGAAATTATTGCATAAATAATCATGTTTATTTATTATATTCTGTTAAAAACACGATTTAAATTTTCATTCAATAATATTCTTGCTTTAAAAAAAATTACCCTTGACCGTGACGATAAGGAGGGAATGAAAAAGCCCTTGTTATGATAAATGAAACAAAAGCACGCGGGTGATATACATGCCATTTTGAACCTAATCATAGTGCGATAAGTGGCAGTCTTTGAGTAAATATATTTAAAAAAAGTTTTTTTTATTTGAAAAAACAAACGAAGAAATTTCATTTCATGAGATACTCTAAAATGTAAAGAATCACGATAGTTATCGATTCGAGGACCCATCATATCTTTATTTCCGTTTTTTTTTTTAAATTTAGGAAAGTCAATTAGTTTATGGTCGCTATTGCAAATTTACCTCACTGCATAACAAACCAAGCAAATAGGTAACCTACCTGTACTTTTTCTCTTAAATTTGCTATCGGTTTCAAACAACTCTGATCTACGACTTAACGCCAAATATATTTAGCATGTTATTTCTCTAAGCAAAAGGAGTGTTTATTTTAAACTACCTAAATATTTTAGTCTGTATTTTAGTTTGTTACAGTAATTTGTTATTGTTTCTCTATCGTGAAAACATATTTCAAGTATGTTTTGGCAAAATGTCGGGCTCTCGCAGGCGGTAAATTGCGCCACATTAATTTTATAATACAACAACATCAGTCACATTTGGCTCGTTTTATGTTCCAGATATAAACTCTTAGAAGTTCGCGATCCAAGTTATAAATAACTAAGTTTAATACATCTAACTCGGACTTTAGATGAACCACGCCAGTTATACGTAGGTTGCCTGCCTGCCATCATGAGTACAGTACGCGGCCGTCGGATCTTGGCGAGTCTGTGCGAATTTTAGCACTTCAAAACGCGTAAAAAAATAAATGGTATAAACAAATAAATACAATTTGCAGTTGTTATTGCTGTTAAAAACTACATATTATTAGAATTATTTTTTTTTAACCTTTATTTTTGTACGAGTTTTTAAGCGCTAAAATTTGTAAAGCCTAACTTCAGACTCGCCAAGATCCGACAGCCGTACTGTACTATCGGTGCAAGTATCATCAAGGAATAACAATTCCGCCAGTCACCTCGCGAACGTAATAATAATGGTAGACTTTTTACACTAGCTACAGGTCGCTACCGGGGTTTGCACTGATGGAGGCAAAAAAATGTGGTAGATATTCTCTGTGACGTCGAAGGTACACTTCCCGACGGAATCGCATTGAGTAATAGGTATGTATGTGGCGACGTATTTCTTTTATCGCTGTGAAGTGTTGCGTGTGATCTCCGGGTCGGATTGACGCTGTGCTCAGTAAAAGACTTGCCGCTTGCCCATCACGTGAGGATAATCGTCGAGTGACCACAAAATAAATTACCAAGCTATAATCGTAGGTGAACTGTGTCAGAGGTCAACGGTTACATCTAAGTCTACGCCTCCGGGAATCTCTTCCTGGAATTACAGTCGTGACAGATATACTGCTGTAATATAGTTTTTAACTGCTTTTGTGAGAAACTTTATTCTATTTTACTAAACCAGGTTTAGGATCGTAACAGTTTTTTATGATTTTCCTTATAATGTAAATTCTGATAGATCAACTTTAGAAAATAATATTTATGTATGCCCATAATATTGATAATTTACAATAGGTACATACAAGGCATACCGAATGAGGTGTCGTAAACCGGATTTAATCCTATTAACGCCTAATGCGACACCGTGTTATGTGAGCTAGCCGTTAATATTACACAAACTTTAGTAACATTAACTGCAATTACCTGTTGATTTATTTTTTAAAGTTTTCTTTTATGTTCAAGTAATTAATTAGAGCTCGACCAGTATTCGAGATAAAGCTCATATATCACAGTTCCTATATTAGGAAACAGATCGTTGGTCTTACCAGTCGTAGAGACCTAACGGACAACCGTCCGAGGACTACCTTAAAATATTGCAGGCAACTTGTTGCGATTGCTTCCTTGTAAAGAAAAGGTACCTATCCTGTTGTAAAACTTGGAGACTAGACTTTGATTTTCAAGTCGTTAGTGTAAGAAATTGGTCGTAAAAAATACAAACTTATGTAGCTATAGCGGAAAGTGCTTTCGCGAGACGCAAAGGACGCAGATGTTCACTTACATTAAGTTCCGCGTCATTATTGAACTTGTATCGCCCTCATAAACCGTCACAATGGTGGGCCTGACGGCTGATAACAACTGTTATCATTATCTTTGTTGATGTAATTAGCCTCTCCTATGGATGTATGAGTACAGCTTCGACTAATTGATGATAGCAGTTTGATTTGGTAGTTTATAGATACATTTCAGGATCTACCTATAGGAGATTTTAGGGACTATGACTATATAGACTATGTAAAAGAGTTTGTAACAAAATATTAATTACAAAATAAATATCATTTCAATAGGTTAATGAGTTTAACTTTTGAACTTTTTGAACGGCCCATTCTGATATTTATATTTTGGTTACCGAACTGCTTGCCCGGTGTAGTGTAGTTACTGTACCTACTACTAAAATTGGTGCTACTACACCAGACTCTTATTTACTATTTTATTAATTCTTTGAGTCTTGTTCCAAGTCACTTTCTAGGCAGTTTCTCAAATGTCAAAAACGGGCCTCTTATTTTTGATCGAGTTCACTAAATTTATAGAGTTTTTGTAGAACATCCGCGTGGTATTTGAAGAAACAGCTTCAAAGCTACCGGACCGGTTTAATTGAACCTTTTCATGAGCCCTAATAAAATCGCAGACTTATGGACGCGGAAGTAATTGAAAATTATCGACAACAGCGGGTTTATGGGATGTTGCGAGCGAAATATAAACAATAGCAACACTTTTGTTTATGATATTACCCACATGAATAAGCATTGTAAGCAAAGTACGAATGGGCGAGTAGACGGTAGCAGCGAGTAGCCGCGCGCGACTCCCCGCAGCCCACAGCCTCCGAATCACAATAAATCTGAACCGATAAGTAGTCGAGCGGATTGTCGGCGCGGTGCGATCAAAGCGAGGGGAGGAACATGAAAGGCGCCGCCGCCGTCCGCCGAGATGTTTCATTTGAGGCCGCGTTTCCACCTCCGCCCGTCACGAACGATTGGCCCTTTGTTATGTGACATTTTAATTAATTTGATTTTAATTTTGAATGACACGTTTACAGATTTAAATGACGAAGGTAAAGTATTCTGATGGGCTTGTAGTAATGGACTGGTGTGTCATATAGCTACATATATGTTCAGCTATACAAGGCATTTATCTGGTGTCTGGCAGACTGACAAGCGTAAAATTGCTACTTAATCATTTTGAGGCAATTTTATCTGTAGTTAGGTTCAGGTCAGGTCATTTACACCAGTAATATGGATAAACTCTACAGGCAAACGATTAATGTGGCAAATGCATGCAAAATAAATATGTAAAGATTATTCCTATTTAAATTTTGCACGTCTCAACAGTCACATAGTCAGTCTCATCGTGAGGAAACCGGCATGTCTTAGAACCAAAAATTCGAAACATTTACCAACACGCTCTGGTCCCACATCGTGGATTATAGCCCATTCCCTCTCCTAGAGAGAAGGCCTGAGTCTCAACATTGGGAAGATTATAAGGCTGATGCTATTCACATAGCTATGCATAGTCACATCCTTTCTGTTTAGGTATATCACGTACTAGCGACTTGACCCAGTTTTGTTTTTTTTTTCTGCTGGTTAGGAAAGGTTTTGGTGTATCATCATCAACAGCCTTTTTAATGTTCCCACTGCAGGGACACCGGCCTCCTCTCTAAGAGAGGGGAAAGGGCCATAATCCACCACGCTGGCCCAGTGCGGGTTGGTGGATGTTTCGAATTTTTCCTAACACTTCTTCATGAATAACGACTTGATCACACGTAGCGAGCGAACAGGCGAGACAGTGTGCGGCCGAGCGCTTATCATTACAACTTGCTTACATCACTGTCTCGACCGAGCAACATTTTGCTGTCTGGTCTGTCACTCGGAACGTGTGATAAAGGCATAACTTTTTTTATTGTTGAAATTACTGACGGACGCGGCGAGGTGCTTAGTTTTGTAGTATGTAAGGATCACACAATTCATTCATCATCTCCTTGGTCGTTCTCAATACCTGTAACATTAAGTCTTTTTTACATAGCATGATGGCAGCAACGAAAATAATTATGCATCTATAAGATGAGAGAATAGATAGGTAGCTACATTTTATGAATCCAACAGCGGTCGCCCCCACCATCCTAAAACCAATCATTTTAGTTGAACCAAAATGGCGACCGAACTTGAATGCGAAGCAACAGAGTTTTGGTCTAGGCCGAAATGAACGACGGCCGTTTTTGTTCGACTTATTTGCCGGATACTGTACCTAAGTAGCTTTTTTAAATTCCCGTACCGTATGTTCCGATGGACTCCAGTGAAATAGTACACAGAGATTGTAGCAGTTATTACTTTATATGCATGAAGCAATAACTCCGTACCTTTGAGAGCAGCGTGTACTGGCGTCTTGTGTAATTAATTTGCCATAAACAACTCGCATTAGCCATACATTCCTGCTTTGCTTTATCATACTTATAAGTTTAGTACCTCGCTACGTTTACACAACACTTTTAAGTTGATATTTCAAGGTAGTTACGAACCTTCACAGCGCTATACTTTGGACGTAAAAGAATTTATTAAATCGAATTTTCATGAACATCTTTACGACTCCTAAATTAGTTTTGAATGTCGAGCGTTGAATGGGCTAAAATAAAAAATATAGTCAAGTAATTTTTAAACAATAATTTTATTTGCAAATAAATATAAACAAACATACAGGAATCTTTTTTATCTTATGCCTCAAATATACGAGTACCACAGCAATAATAAAAATAAACAAATATCTCAAAACATTCAGTTAAAACGAAATGGGTTGCAGCATTACATGCCCTGACCAAATATAGGTACAATTTATGATGAATACATACTCATTTAAAAAATAAGGCACTTCTCATTATCACAGAGTACAACACTTACAAAATTTCTACACACCTATTTACTTGTATACAATATTATTCAACAATATAAAAAGTACCTATACACACTTCAGATGTACTTGTTTCACTAATTAAAAACAAAGGAAAGTTACCCTTATTTACTTAATGCACAATAACCAATATTGTTTTCATACCTCTATGTTACATTATTCATCTAATTATTAGTTTTCAAGTGTATGCAAACTTCGGTCATTATACATCAAGTAGAACAAGTTAATTAAGAGATTCCGATTAGTTACATGGACAACTAATTAGAATCTTACGTAATTTAGTACCAAACTTAATCATTATTCACACACATGGCCTAAGTTATAATTAAATTATGCATCCAAAATAATTATATACGATCTGTAGAAACAATAAATTACTTTTTGACGTATACAAACTAAGATACCTTTATGATGTTGATGAGATGAGATCTAAGTAATGGTAGAAGAATGCCTACCACTAGGAAAATGTATGATAATGATAATTTATTGTCCCTACGTGGTGCCGCAGACCCTCGAGATTCAAATTCCGTGACTCACGAACATTAAGGGCTACACACACTGACACACACGCTATTAAAGTGTCACGATTCTGTGTACCACACAATTTCATAGCTAGATAATATTTAATTTTGATGTTAACTTTTTTTTGTTTGTAGACTAGGCTCACCATTTTCGTTTATGCTATGTTAATACGTAGCACCCGATATTATACAAAATTATATTCATTTATTGCTTTTGCCTGCATTTCCAAACAGTCAACACGCGTAACAAAATCCACACGTAGTTTAAACTGCAATGCATTTTTATTGCTTTGAATAACAACACTTTGTTTTTGCAACTTATTGTAAATACATACGTGTTATAAAAATAATTTATATTTACATGGTGTACCTACTATAGATGTCCGTTATAAATGGCCGGAGAAGGTAAACTTATACCGGACAATCTTTAATAACTCACGAAATTATATTTCTGCCAATATTAAATGGAGCGACCAATTTTTTAATTTCTCTTATGAAATAAAATAGTAATTATAATGTATATAAAGTGTATAATACAATATTCACCATACATAAATAGGCATAATACACGTACCTACTAAAATAATATAATGGCAGGTTTTACTTATACGATTGTTACAGATTTGATTCAAAATATATTATTATAATGTAATATTTTACTAACATTCGAAAGACACATCTGTGAAACACACAGTACAATTCTTTTCATGGTTTTAGGAATAAAACCAGAAATATTTCAGACTAATTTATATTTTTAATATATTACTTAAATTGCTCTTATCCCTATTCTGAAAGCCTGTTGAATATTTTGTCAAATCTCACGTCAATTTGACTGACTGTAGTTAATTCAGTTAATCGCAATTAACGTTAGATTGACGACATGTTATATTTTTCATATATTATTTGCCGTTATCAGTCTACCAGAATTCAGTTTTAAGTATAAGAGCTTCATAACACAGCCTAAAACTTCTATTGTGCGTTATAAAAGCAAGCAATTTATATACAGTCTCGGAATATACCTGAGTTGCACATAACCACAATTCATATACTTTAGTGTTCATATCTTAACTGCTGACATAACAAGACTAGGTTATGCGTAAATATCGATGATTTCATACGTTTAGCATGTGCATACAATATGCATAATAATGCTTACACTTGTTAGTTGAATCATGATCTAAACAAACTTCGTAAGTAATGTAATAGCTTTATTCATTACTAGTTTCTGCCAGTGGTATCGCCCGTGCGAAATCCAAATACTATTCCAAGAAAATAGTATATACAATTTCATAGACTCACAAAATAAAGTAGCCAATGTCCTATTTTAGGACATGATTTACTATGAGGCTAGTTCTGTCTAAATCCATTCAGACTTAAAGATGTAATAAATAAACAGACTCGAAAGTTACTTCTGCATTTATAATATTAGTATTGACTCAAGATTTAACACGTATTCTAAATACAAAATTGCATTACAAATCGCACCGTCCAGTCGAACGTAACACTTTCAAGATTCTTGCTATGTACAACTCAGATATTTGTATCCTTTATTTAATTCTAAGTATTAGGAAGTATTATTCTCAGCCGAGTGAGAAGAACTGCTTGGTGCTAGGGAACTTAGCTCTCTGTTTCTTGATGAAGTCTCTAGCTTGCCTGTCGCCTTGCCGGGTTTCTAGAGCTTTGATAGCCTCGCCGTCTGTAACAAACGATAATTTTATTAAATATGGATTTTAGTCACAAACCCTTGCATCCAGAGCGAGAGAAGTTGTTTGATACCACCTCAAATACAGGTGTGTCTTGGACCTTAGTCACCAGACTTACTCTTTTGAATAGCTCATCTATATTATTATAAAGCGACACCTATACAGTTCAATAAGTACTACGTAATTAACTGCAAAACAACAATAATAGATGTCGCCACTATTCGACTAACGTGATGAATCCTAAATAGCATACGGACAGAATCTAGCAAGTATGTGAGGGACCACAACTTTGCTAATTCTGTCTTTATGTTCATATTCGATGTGTACCAGTGACACAGATATCATCAAATATGTGACCTGGTTAGAGCTGGTCAGACTTCTTTGAGAATAATAAAACAATGAATGGTGATTATTGATCTCACCTTATTGTATGCACCTATTTTCTAAACAAATAAACGATTGTTTTTATTATTTTTTTACTAAAAAATCAGTAAGGGGAACATGTAGCGGCGATCACATATAGGTACCCATAATATATTGACATAAGGGATGCCCATTGGTCTGAATTGTTGCTGCCATATTATGCGATATCCAAATATTATGTAACTTTTAAAGAATAAGCAAAAGAATAGATTAGAATTTTGATAAATACAATTAAATTGTTTTTTAACTGAGAAGATTTTTGTTTGTTTTTTTTTTTTTGGGTGAGAATATAATCGGATTACTGTGATATTAAAAAATAATTAAAACAGCGTGTCCTAACTTTACTTCTTGAAGAATACAACCTCTAAACCTGTGCCTTTTATCCATTTCGAACTTATTACTTGGCTTTTTCTTTAACCTATACTGACCGAAGACTGACAAATACTGTAGGCCCTGGGCCAGTCATGGGTCAGTTTTTAATAGTAAACCTAGATTATTGTAGTCGCCACAGAAGCGATCGCGAAGTGGTAACGCTTGAGGAAAGCCTAGAAATGCTCATTATTCGGTAGAAATGATAGTGGTAAATGCGTCGATATAAATATACCTATTACTAGAAGTGGGTATCATTTGGTTGAAATGATGATGGTCATCAATCGAATGACATCGATTTATAGATACTTCGCCCTAAATTAGGTCTACCAAACAGTCACTTTGCTTGACTCAAGTAAACTGCAGGCCATACACTTTTACATTGATGACATTATTGCAACTTTGACGTATCAGCACTGTAAGCTTTAAAAATGTTGATAAATTACATTGCCAATGAACAGCTGCAGCGGACTTTTGTATTAACTTTACATTATATTGACAAATAGTTACTATGAACGTGCTTGTTTATCGCTAGGACATAATTCGATGGGTGTTAGCAACTACTTACCTATACTAGTGGGCCTGGAGAGCGGCAACAGCTGCTGCGGCAGGCTGGAGATGGGCGCGGGCGTGTCGGGCACCTCGCTGAAGTGCAGGTAGGCCTCGCCCACGAACGTGTTGCTCACGCTGAACATGTCCTTGTCCTTTATCACGAGGTGGATCAGCCCGTCCGTGAGGCCGCGCTGCTCCGCTGTTAGAGGACTGGAAGAAGAGAAAGACATTTTTTAAATAAACGAATTTAAATGTGAAAAGATCATTTTCGCGGGACAAACTTGGTCAGCGATCGCTCGAGAGAGAGTAGGAAATAGAAACGTGGAGTCCTATCCCAGCAAAGGGACACAAAGTAGGCTATAAAAAAAATAGAATAGGTCATCTTGTTAATGATTTTGTAACGCGTTCTTCTTTAATTATTTGAACACATTTTTAAATGAACTCGAGTCGTAATATAAATGTACAAAGAAAACAGTAGTACAAATGGTAATTTGCCAATCTAATCGATTAAATTGTTTTTTTTTTTATTATTTGGAGCTGACCAATAAATGCTGCCTAATATAATTGTAAGGACTATAAGAACAATAAGCAACATCTCTCGATCTGTCATTGGATGCACACTCGTGACTGTTTCAATAGAAACTGCTATTGCATGATATGTATTTATTTTTTTGGCTTACTAAATACCATTAGAATTAGTATAAAACATAATTTTCGCTATCCCTAAGTCATTTCCTCTACTCGATCCAAATTGACAGCTATTGCTCGTTGCTTATTTCAGTTGTCATGGCAACAAAGTCAATTCGAGTGGAGTCGAAGTTTCCTTGAATGACTCAATTGATGAGATTGATCGATGCGCGGTCGAGATGTGGTTTCGAATCCCGCTCGTAATATTTATTTACGTAGCTTACAGATAGTATTCCAGTGACTACAAATGTGATGATGGGTGTATCGTTAATACACCCATCATAAATTTGTTTACGTTATTCATTAAACCTTGACTATACTTATTCATTTTTTTAAATGATACAATTTTGTAATTCATACCTAATTTTAATTTAGAGGACAATTACCCTGACACTGCAAGAAATAGAACAGACAGAAATAACAACATATTTGTATAGTTATTTAAAGAAATATTAAAAGATACAGTTCTGTGAAAATAAACAAGGCGGCACGCTGCCAAATAATGTGCATTATTTGGCCTACGGCATCTATACTCTATTTCGATCCGTGAACTTAATCCAATGTTCGCTGTATCGGTATTTTTTACGTCAATGTCACTGCTACTGACTGCGGTAATGATCTTTAATTCTTTATACATCATCTTATTCAACACAAAGTATCTTAAACATAAGAATGAGGTGAGATATCAGAAACTAGCTCTACCTAATACAAAAAGTTTAACCAATCTAAAAGTTTAACTCTCTTATCAAAATGTATGGAAAAAGTTTTTGGTGATTTCTGTCATTTCATTTAGTACTCGTATTTTAAATAGTCCTAAAAAATGTTTTGATCCTTACATGATATAAGATATTTTTCTTATATTTTTTCATATTTTTCCTTTAGTTTTAATAGGGGCCGAAATACTACGATTAATTTTGTCCAAGTCTGCAGAGTCTGTACGGAGGAGGACAAGACAGTAGCTCATCTGCTTCTAAGTTGCCTCAATGGTTTTTGGAGTCAGAACAAAATACTTCGTGAACACACATTCCAACGAAATGGTCAGTAACACCAAGGCACTGCTGACCTTTCTTGAGGAGCTGAGGTGGATCGAATGACACATCAATACGCAAAAACGCGCTTTAGACGTGCAGTTGCAAACACCAGCCCGCAATACATTTACAAATAGTTAAGATATACTATATAGCACTACTTTGTTCGAAAGCTGACTAAAAAGAAATGATTTAACAAGGTACGTACATTAGGAACATTTCATCATAGAGCGGGAACAGATTCTTGTTATGTGTCTGTGTTTTCGGCTTCTGTACATTGGCGAACGAATCTTCTGGTAGCAAGGCCACTCGAACGTAGGAATCACATAGACCTGGAATGAGCACAAATGAGTTACTAATACTAACTTCTTCCAGAGGCTTCGTCCTCGTGAAAATAGGTCTCTCCACACAAACTTTGGTCACTTTGGTTTCCCCGTGGGAGGTGAATTTTGAGTAATCCTTTCTTGGTGTTGTTGAATCAGTAAGTGAGTCACGACTTTACTTTTTATATAAACCAAGATGTCAGATTATAAAACTAAACAGTTTGTTTGTTTGATTAAACAAGCTACCTAATATCAGAATACTAGTTTGACATGAACAATAATTTTTATTTTGGATATCCCACTTATCAAATTATATAATAATTAATCAATGCCACTTTTCGTTGTAATTTTATAACTCAAGAACAGGCTCATCTATCCAAAACAAGGCTTTTTGCCGACTATTTAGTAGACACAAAATCCGTCGAGCGGTTCTTCATTTATCACATTTCTTTGTTGCCGGTAGCGAAGCCGTGGGCAAAAACTAGTAAATAATAAATACTTGTGCTTACCATTCGAATCCGCAGGCGTTAAATTCCTAGCATTCATAATCTCAATCTTCAAGTTATCCTCTATGAACTGCGCTCTCACAGTCAGCATCCCCATCTTGGGCTCCTGTATCGTCTGTTGTTCCTGCCACCTTTCCAGGTGGAACTGGTGTATCAGCTCCCTGGTCTCCATACCATGGAGCTTCAGTAAGTACTCTACGCGTTTTAAGGTGTCTGATGAGTAGGTGTCCTTATTGTCTTGTCTGAACGACCGTATCATAATTTTGACGCACTCGTGGAGATTCGAGAAGAATGATGGCGGTCGGCGTTTCTGTAATGTTTTGGTTTATTTATTAGCTTAGTTTTCATTTATTATTTTAGAACATTTACTGTTTTATTTGGTAAACAAACGGTAGTACGAAAATTACTGAATATTTGCACCAATTTTAAACTTCCAATTAGCCATGAAAACCTATTAAATATTGTAAGATTACAATATAGAATATACATAGGTTAGATACACGTTTATGTTAGTTCAAATTATTATCAATATAAAAAAACTCGTGTGTGTTGTTTACCAATTCAAACAAGTAAAGTATAATTTAAATTAAACACATATTCCATCACCAATTCACCAAGATGCTTAGTAGATATTAAACGATTCAAAGCAGCCATTTTCAAACCATCACCACTCAAGCATATGTTGTGGATGGGGCTTTAGAAATGTTCGCATGAAAGGTAAACATGCTCATCATGCAATAGTTTAAACCTATGAACACAACCTCATTTTATCAAAGGACTGGCTGTATTTTAAAGCTGGAATATTTGATTGCATCTTCAATAAATAATCTTACTATATATACGACTACATAACTAGACAATATCGCACATGCTACAATTTGGAAAGACGCAAGACGAAAGATAACAATACTAACAGATAATATTTTCACATTCTTCGGAATAAAAGCTATTTGAAGCGAACAAACAAGTTTATACACGAGTACATAACTTAGAACTTTTAATATATATATCGTCGATGACTTCATCGACTAGTGTAACATTCTAGTCACCATACACGGAACATTGAAGCCAAGTCCAGAAGTCGTTTCACATTTTACATACATTACGGTGTATAGAGTTCGGAATCGACGCGCCCCGGCAACAACGAGAGACGCTATAATAATTCATTATCTGCGTCCGCGAAATAGGCCCTCTGTCCTATATTTTTTTATTATTTATTTCTTGCCACAATATTACAGCAATTACATAAACTATGACAATTACAATAATTGAAATTCATATTGTGGGAGCCTGGTGCGTAAGGTAAGCTTTTGGTCTAAATAACACAATTAAATGTTTTTGTTTCTTTTTTTGCAAAAGTAAATTTAAACTTTTGAGCCCCAAGCGACACACCTGTTGTTCTTTAATTGTGTCTGTAATTACGGTACGTTATAAAAGAAAAAAATACAAGACACGTATTTCTGATCTATATAATTAATAATGATAATTTTATTGACGGACTAAACAAAAATTACAAAAATTACTCTATTGTCATGGTTCTTTCATTTTTATAGGTAAAAGTCACTGCCATTTTTAATTTTTATGGAAAGTTTTGACAATGGCATCTCTTTGGCCGCTAAGGCGTCTCCGTGCTCTATAATAACGCATTATACACGTGCCATACATTTGTTTATAGTTAACGGTCCGTAATGTATGTATGTATATAAAACAATGTGTAAACTCGGCGGGATATGAGCAACATAATAACATAAGACAGGAACATATACAAGGTGCTGCTAGAGGTAAGGTTTACCGCGTCGAGGCTGGCGGCGGCCGATTTGCTCAAGCGCCGCGGGTCGATATAGCGAGTTATCTTTGCCCTTCGGTGCTATTGAAAACAACAAAACTCTTTTTTAACTTTTGACACAATCATGTAAATAGTTGTTGGCGATCATAATCAGATGTATGCTTCGGGGTTTACCAATAAGATTCGGACTCGAACACAAGCAAAATATCAAACCCCCTAACTAATTTAAGATCGTTTCGTCAACGTCGAACGCTTGGAATAAGTCACGCCTCCAATCTCATTGTTCTGACCACGTGACTGAACTTTGGGATAACGTCTGAACAAAGGAATTAGGGTCGTAGAGAACTCAAAGCGATCGGCGTTAACGAAAAGATCGTAACTTGGCTAGGGGGGCAGAGCTACTATGACCTATTAACGCGAACGACGCGACGACCTAAGCTGAACTGTTGAAGAGCTGGAGCTCTATAGGGTGTATACACCATATAGAACCATCATACCATCCCCTTCCTCGCTCGTATACTTGAAATGTTAACACATCATGGGAAGGCCCCTGTGTTTAAAGAAACAACCACCTGATTAAAATGCCAACAATAACAAAATAACTATTGAACAAAAAAATGTTTTATTTTTTGCTTAAAACTAGTGCTCTACTACTCTATATTGGCTTCGCAGTATTTATTAATACATTTGATATTGAAACGTCAGCGCAAATAAAATGAATTAACCAGAAACAATGACGATTCATTCTAATTTGTTCACCGTCATTTGTTACTGATTAAAGTATAAATTAACTAACTTCTAGTTTAAAAATAAAATCAAGCATAATTGGCTTCTTAAGAACCACATTTTATTACTATAAAAAGGTTTCATTTCTTGCTAAATGTATTTCGGTGAGTACTAAGATCTACTGTTTAGGAACGCGTAGCTTCGTAGTCGCGTATTCGCCATTATACGCTTGATGTACGCCTGCGTGAAGCTTAAATACAAAACTGTGACCTTTTTATTTATTATAGGTTCGCGCTTGACCGCTATCTCACCTGATGGAAAGCGACGATGCGGTGGACGATGGAGCGCGCTTACCTAGAACTAAACTATTCACTCTTGACTTAAAGATTCATTCCCGGGTTTTAGCTAACAGGAAACACAGACTCCGGCAAGGAATTCCACTCCTTGGCTGTACGCACAATGAATGTGTTCCGAAAACGTTTTGTACCTACATATATGTGGGATGTCCACCATGTCGGGCCTACTGTGCTCGGACTCGTAAAACACGACAAAGTTTCGTATAATGACGAGTACGCGTCTTTGAAGCTACGCGTTCGTATCTTTAAGAATACTAAATCAAACAAAATCGTTGTGTAGTGCACTCTTCTAGATAAAAAATTGCAATAGCGTGCGTTACAAAGACATATTATTTACCCTGAACATAATATAGTTGGGGGATACTTTGTTTTTTCCAAAATATCTACGCCTAAAGAAGCGAATACGGGTGGAGATTTTCTCTTTCTACAAACGAAAATTAATAATGAGTTAGTATTAGTATTGTTAGAGAGTTATTTTGTTTTAGGTATGTAAATCCAGTGTAAATAAACCTTATGTATGAATAATTAAAGTGTTTCTGTGTATGTAAGTTATTACAAAATGTCGGGATTAGTTTAAACTGTTAATTTAAATTAGTAGGAAGTAAAATAGTATATTAAATAAATAGGTATGGGTTTCAGTCCTTGGAACTAGATTAAGAAGAGCATTCACTGAATAAAATGGAAATTTCCTTGTCAGTACAGCGTCTATATACAATCAACGGAGGACATTTGTGACCAGGCTCGTAAGATACAGTTTAAGATTAGGATATGAACGAATTTTAACTTTATTATTGAGTCAGTTACTATCGAATTCCTTCGAAGCGGCTTGGCCGATATTTATATAATATTATATGTATGTCACAGACCTACGGACTACTGCAAAATGGATTTTCGGTTCGGGCACGCTCAGTGTACCGTTCATTGTTTACAGTGTGTTTTTTAACCGTTTTGTTGTGTCTGTATGGAATAAATGTATTTCTATTCTATTATAGGCTATTATTATCCTCACAACCCCCACACCCCATTTTTAATTCTGATAATTTAAATACAACAATGTTTGCTGGGTCAGCTAGTCTACTATAATTATATAATTACCCGTTCATCACATTTCATGAAAACTTAAACTGTATCTGAAGACCCTAGTTAATTATCTCTTTTCTTAACTATACACTGACTGTACATAGACGCTGAACTGAACATAACACAATCGCAAATCGATTGAGAGAAATTGTGCTTTTGAATGGCAATTGTGAATAAAAAAATAACTCAGGTCTAGTTACAAAGACTGTACAAAACTACATTGGATAAAAAGTTAAGTTAAAACAATGCTATTATACAGCTGTTAGCAGCTAAGTTACAATAAAATATAATAACTAATACTAGATTTTAAACTCACCTCTAAATTCGCCTGTATAAGTTCGTATAACACTTCGCCAAGTTGTTCCCATACAATCTCGAGTGTCCTAGAGAAATTTTCGTTGTTCAAGTGTTGGTATAGAGTGTCTAAGTTGGCTTCTAAGTAGCGCATAACGCGGTCCATGCTTGAACAGTCTTGGTGGAGAAGTTCCGCTCCTTCGATCAAGAAACGAGTGATGGATGGCATCATCTGAAACGGAGACAGTCATCAATAACATTGAATTAATGCTGTAGGTATGTGAAGGTTTTTTTTTCAGGTGGAAAATCGTTAATTCGTAATCGTTAATCACTCTGGGTGGAGGCAGAAAGATGTATTAGGCTTTTACTGATCAAAGTCAAGTCAAAATATAATAAAATATTTTGACTTGATTTTGGACTCACATAGGCCTACATGGGCACTTATAAAACGTCAGAAGCTGATGCACGTCACACCAAAACTCACTTCTATTCTTTAGTTGGCCTTTGCGTTCAATGCGTCCCAGCACCTAGGTAATCTTTTAAACTTTACCACAGCCCCAGGGCTGTGGTAAAGTTTAAAAGACTGTAGTAGTTTTTACCTTTACCCAGGTAAAGGTAAAAACTACTTAGTTTTTGTATAGATAATTAAAACTCACCTTTTTAACCATAACTTCTAGGAGATCGACAATTTTATTTCTTACGGTATCTATTGCATTGGCGATGACGTTTTGTAGCGTTTCCTTGCATCTGGAAATTAAGAATAAATCTTGGTGTAAATAACGGTTACTTAAAGTGTTTGTATGTCGGGGCGATATTTATTTTTAGTTTTCGTTCAATACTTTGCATTGTGGGGTCGAGGTTACACCACAGTTCGATTTATTTTTGCAAATAGGTTATACACACTTTTACATGTAAATTTTTATTCCTTCAGTTTACTACCTAACTAGATGAGGTCAATTTTTCCTAGCTACAGAAAAAACACCGAAACAAACTCTGGGATCAAAGTCTCTTTTAAAGTCTATACAGCAAATAAGTAATGGTCAAAACTTATGAGATCCAGAGTCTGAGGTGGTTTTTTGAAGAAAGAACCACACAGTTCTGAGTGGACCTGTCCAGTTAGTGCAAGCATTTATCAGTATTCGTGGAGCTCAAACTTGGACTACTAAGGAGCTGAGAAAGAAAAAAAAGAGATGAGAGAGAGAGAGAGAGAGAGAGAGTGATGAGATGAGTAAAAGCGTACCTCTGCGCCTCCATAGGCGAGCGTGCCTCACACATCTTCTGTATGATGTCGTCCATGCCGAGCTCGGTGACGAAGGGCGTGAGGCTCTGGCGCACGTAGTCGATGTTGTTGATGGCCACGCACCACTCCGTCGTCACCTCGAAGCGCTCCTCGAACACGTTCGACACGTGCCCCACGTTGTCCACGCGACTCGCCATCTTGTCCGAGTAGAATACGCAGCAGCGGCAGATGTCCTGGAAAATGGAGAGTTCGATAAAATTTTACTGTAATGCGAAACACAGGCTTTACGGCGAGTTCTAAACCAATCTACTCTGCTCGGAAATAGAGTTACTTGGGTTAAGTCTAGAGTAGCTACTGAAGTTACAAAAGATCGACTCTGGGTTGCAACTCTAGTAAACTCTGATTATTTTTGAACGCAGGGCAACCAAGGTCGCCGACATAGTCTTATAGGCAATTCTTCTATCGCTAAACTTACACAAGAGGCAGTTGGCAAGGCACATTACTCAGATATACGATGGGGCTGAATTTCAGCCGCTGAAAGGCTTTGGAAAGGCAACCACGCACCGGAAGAGGCAGTGTTGGAAAGCCTCACGCAAGAGGGACCATTGACTTAAAGGTTGGAGCTGTATAATGTATGGCTCCATCCCTCTTTCTCATTCGCACGTGTGACATTACACGTCATGGTAAGCCTTTTGACTTATGAAGTAGATCGCCTAAAGGTGGAAGTTGCGGGCTAGAGTGTGACCATGCTCTTACTAGATAGAGTTGAACTCAAACTTTTTAGATTATTTTGTTAATTTTATTGTTTAACCTTTTGCATACCGTAATTAGAAACAATACTAAGACAATAGGTGTACAAACGCCGGCGTTCACTTGGGGCTAAAGAGTTTAACTGTATTAAAACTACATGAATATTCAGAATTCAGTGGATTTATATGCAATATTTGCCTAAATTCAATAAAATGGAGTGGAATTTTAGATATTAGCAACGCATTTTCTGGACTCAATAAAGCACATACACTAAAAACAGAAGACTAAAAAAATTGAGTTCACCTTAACCTATTTTTCAACACATGAGTTCATGACCTACATGATCTCGAAAATCAATTTACATATTGATTGTTGCTTCGCGGACAATGACGGTTTCAAGACCATTCATTCGGGAGCACATTGTGATCGTTGTGGATACCTTTTCATCTTAGATGATTTTATACAATGATTTTTAACATAATACAACAAACCCTACCGTCCTTGCCAAAGTCCCGTTATCTGGTGATACATTCAGTCGGCTTTCGTTTTTTAATGTCAGTATGTCATCGAAAAAATCCCTATGCATCAGACTAAGTCAAGGATGGCGAACCTATGGCTCGTGTGCCTATAGATTTAGTAATTTAGGACACACCATACAAAGTTACCTAGCATCGTGATAATTTGCAACAACAGAAATCACATTGACTATTATTGAAAAAGTTAAATAGTAAAGTGAAAAGCGTCTATATATATCTTTTTTCACTCTTGTTTTATTCAATAATCACTAACAGAACTATTTGGTTTAGTTGATTTTATTTTTTATCATAGTTAATGGCAATATCATCGATAAAGGTTCGCTATCCCTGGTGAAAACAGTACTTTTTTACTATCAATAGTTTCCAAGGAAACCAATCGAGTCACGGTAAAATTCTTTTGATATCTATTTAATTATACGCTGTTTTTTATACATAACTCAACGTCATTTCAGTTTTTTTCCAATAGGCGTGTATAATTCGTTAACCTTGTAAATATTATTACATAAGGCTATACTCACATCAATAATCTTGGCCACAAACGTATAACAGCCTTCAACATCAGGCCACGCCAACTGCTGCCAAAAGATCTTGATCTGGTAGAATATCGCCAGGGTATCAACTCCGGAACTACTGTACTTCACGTTGGTGTCCACCGGGACCAGGTTATCAAGGTCTACGGCCTTCTCAATGCGCGTGAGTGCTTTGTATGCGGCGATGTCCAGCCATTGGGCCACGCCGCCGAAGAACCATGCGTGGAATTTTGATATGGCGTATGACTGCCAGTCTGTCTCGTTAAGCCCTTGGCCTAATCTGAAAGGAAAATGACGATTGTTTAGATAGTGACCTATAATATTAACGAGAAGAAACAGATCACACACTGTGTTTGTCGACTTAGGCGTCAGGAAGAAATTAGAAATCTAGTTATATATTTAGGCATCCTGAGGTATTCCATATGAAGAAAGATGTTTTACCGAATTACAGAAAACGTAATATGATTAAGGACATTCAACATTGGCTGATGGACAATGTCCAGACCGCGAGCAAAAAGGAGAACGTAGTGGATTACGGTCCATTCCCTGTCTTAAATGTAATAAATTAACACCAGAAAAAATAAGGTGCCTAATTTAAGAACCAATCAAATATTTAAAGCATACATGGTTCCGTAGACAATCGTAAATTACATATTATTTTAGGTAACGAACGTAAAGTAATCAAACAAAGATAACAATACAGTATAGCAACAACTTCAGTTTAAGGAGTTTAGCAAATATTTCAGAATGAATACTTGGTACTTCCAGAAGTTATCAGTAATTACGTACACAATAGTATAATTTGTTAGTAATTTTTCACGGTATTAAAGAAAACAAAGAAAAAAGGTAGACGCGACGTTCCGTTCATTTAAATGTTTAAGATTACACGGCTATTCAGTCCATTATTTGAGCCGTTTATTACACACACACACACACTGAAAAACAAATATTTACCACTGATATAATATTTATAAAATTGATATTATTTTATTTTCACTGTTTATTTTAAATCTAAAGACAGGTAGCCACCAGTTAAATATGCTAATAAGTACAATGACCGGTTATTGACATTCGTAATTTCAAAATATTTGGAAATATAGATATAAAGCTGTCCCGAATCGATATCTATCGTGATTCTTTAAAGGTGCTAAAACTACATCCTTCTTTGCCTTGTGTTCCAGGACCCCGGGGTTCCTTTTTGGAATTAAGTCATGGTGGACAAGGTAGTATGGAAAAGATTACAGAGACGAACTTGAATGAAAAGCTAGTATTTCTTATAGACTAGTTTTTTACCTTAAATCATTAAATAAAAAAATATAAATTAAATATCGTTTTCAATTGTTTCAATGTAGGCCAGTATTCTTGTTTATTGTAAGTAATAAAATATGAGGTAATGCAAAATAATGAGAAACACTATCGCGTAAATAAGATACGAAGACCTAAATATTAAGAAAACAGTATTAACATTATCTTAACAATACTTAACTGCCTCGATCAACAAAGCGTTATAAACAGATAGTTTTAAAATGAATCATTCAATACAGAGAAAGGATGGAGAAACAAAGATATATTGTACAATAAGTGGATGCATACAAAACTCAGGTCTTTGTTTCACAAGGGTAAGTAAAGACTACATAACGCCTTTTGTTATGTATGTTTATGCAGATAGGCAGATATTGTAATGACCTGGATCGGTCTTGGGGCATAAGTTCCTGGGTTGTGGTGAAGCTGAAATGAACTTTAGGATACAGAATTTAATCCTTTATGGTTTCGACACTTCGACCGCCACGCGAACGCCGGCGTTCGAACCTATTGTTCTTTAATTGTGTCTGTAATTACGGTAGTTGAAAGGTTAAATTGTATAACTAAAAACTGATTTAAAATACATTCAATTCTTTTCTCAGTCAAAATCAAATCCTATTCTCAATTTTCAAATCTAGCAGCTTCACTTGTTTATAAGTCAAGGTTTCCACGCGTCTTCTATATCCCAATCCAGGATTAGGTCTACCCAAGTGCCAAGTTTCAACTATACCCGTTTCCTAGGCAACGTGATTGACTAAAAAAATTGAGATATCAGACCATCCAAACTTATGATTTCAGTAGGAAAACATCATCTGCTGTTTCCCACAGGAGTCGAAGTCGAATCGCTTCTGCCAATAGTGTGACGGGTGACAGGACATAATGAAAGAAAAAAACATGTTGCGCCGACCTCAAGTAATATGAGACAAGAGCAAGAAGAAGACCAATATGATCATATTGATACTCACGTCAAAAACCTTTGCAGTGTAAGGTATAGTTCAAACAGCGTGGTGCCCATAGTCAATGGTTCTGAGCCCACGGACGAAGACCCCAGGCCCGTCTCTCCATTGATGCCGCCAGCCAGAGTGGTGGTGGAACCCTCGCTGTACCGCAGCCTCTTTAGACTCTTGCACACGTCTACTACCTCCGACTCCACTAGTGACGCTAACTTGCTTTCATACAACCCGTAAAGAGTCTTTGAGTAGGGGAAGCTCATTACTCTGAAAACAATGAACGGTTTAATAAATATTTTTGTCACACATTTATATTAAGTATCATCATCATCATTTCAGCCAAAAGACGTCCGCTGCTGGACATAGGCCTCCCCCAAGCGCCGCCACAAAGACCGGTCCTGTGCGTCTTGCATTCATCGGCTTCCGGCAACCCTGACCAGGTCGTCGGTCCACCTTGTGGGAGGCCTTCCAACGCTACGTCTTCCGGTACGCGGTCGCCACTCCAGAACCTTTCGGCCCCAGCGGCCATCCGTTCTGCGTGCAATGTGCCCTGCCCTTGCCACTTAAGTTTGGCGATTTCGCTATGTCGGCAACCTTGGTTCTCTTGCGGATATCCTCATTTCTGATTCTATCACGCAAGGATACTCCGAGCATAGCCCTTTCCATTGCCCTTTGAGTGACCTTGAGTATTAACTATATCGCTTCTGAATTCACCAATGGTGGAGGTCCTTGGCCTATTATCCTGAGCATTTTGATGCTAACTACCATATCAAGATTTTGCCAGTTATGTCTATAATGTCTTATGTACCATCAAAGACACTTGCGCCAGACCACCGCTAAGTTCATTTTTGCTTGCACTCGAAACGAAAGCCTTCAAAGGGTGTGGATTGGCACCGCGCCGCAGGCTTCAAGCGTTTTTTTTTTTCATGTGAAATTACCGTGACATGTAAAAATGACGTAACAAATAAAAAAAACCGTGTAACATATAAAAATTAGTGCTACTGCAAAATTCTTTTGAATAGTTTGCCCAGGTTGGAAATCAAATCCAGCAGCCTTCGATGAGTATTGCGCATGCAACTAACGAAGCAATTTCATACATTTCATTTCTAAAAGGAATGATCGAACTAATAAACAACATTTGCATAATAACCATGGTAACAAAGAAAATTGCGCTAAAAATAGGCATGACCACAGAATGAGTAAACGTTATTATTGAAAATAGTATGACGAATAAACTTACTCAACGAAAACTCTGTCGTAATACTCGACTGCTCGCTGTAGATCTGAGCGGACCAGCTGAATGGCTCTGATCAAGTGCTGCAGCCGATTGTCCTCGGTATCATCCTTACACTCATTGTTATCCAGAATATGGACGAACCAATCCGAAGCTCCTTGAATAACTGCTTGTTCCAACACGACCTGGATGGTCAGCTTCCCCATGTCCTCCCTCAACCATCCATACAAGTTAACTGGGAATAAGTCCAGACTCTCCGGAGCATCCAAAACGGACAGCTTATAAAGAACCTTGAGGACTTCTCTGAGTGTCTTCATGACAGCCTTGTCGCCAGCAGTCTTCTTCCTTAGTTTCCTAACGTGACTGTAGCATGTTGGGAGGAGTTTCCTCGCACCATCCCAGAACAGCTTGACGTCCTCTTCATTTACTAGACCTGAAATAAAAAGGGGCAAAATGTTCAAGTGGAATCGTTACACGTAATATATAGGGTGACTGGTAATTAGTGATCGATACTTAAACACATGATTGTAGCCATGATAACAAACAACTTTAACTATGCGACCAACCAACAAAAAAAATAGTAAGTTCAGGACATTTTGACCAGTTAGGCGAACATAAATTCATTGACAAACAGATCTTTTTTCTCGAGATCACATTATGTCCCATAGTAAAAACTGTTTGTTATCATGACTGCAATCACGTGTTTCAGAATTAGTCACTGATTATTCAGTCAGTATATCTTAATCATCTTGTTAATAACTGCATCTATACCGTCGTACGTATATACGTATGATTCCTACAAGTATCAAAGTTCTCTGTGTAGTTTATACAACAATAAAAAAACAAGTAAGTATCGGACAGTTTCCCATGACCAGACACAATCGTGTTTTTTTTTTTGTCTGGTACACAGTATGTGGGACTTTCACCCCGTTCCTAAAACGCAGCATTATCGAATATATCCAATTACAATAAGTAAATCACTAAAGTCAAGATATACCAATGACTTGGTTTTTTTTTGGTAGGAAAATCATTCAATGGCAGTAGTAGTGTCAGACTTTTACTGACTAAAAACCCTCCCCGTACCTTAGTTGCCTTTTATACCAGAGCCGAGGTTTCCGGTACGAGTTGGCGTTCTGGAGCTGATGGAGGATTAGCTGGATGTGATTAGCACAGGGCTGAACTTTGTAACTTGCTTGAAGGAGGCCTATTTCTAGTACCTACTGAACATCATGAATGAAGAGGAAGATGTACTCACCCGACTGCAGCGGCTTGGTGATCTTATCCAGCAAGGTATTGAAGAGTGCGAAGCTGAGCGGGTGGTCTGTGGTGATGGCGCAGTAGACGGCCCACTGCGCCAGCGTGTTATCGTTGGCGGTGAGGCCGGACTGCGCCGCGTGCTGCGTGAGGATCGCCTCGGCGGCCGCGCTGAAGTTGCCGCACCACCAGTAGGGGGCCACCTGCGGAACACACATGAAAATATGGTAGGGTTTGTGTTCTACGATTCCTAAACCCACCCCATTAATACCTTTACAAAGGGCATGAGGTAACTTAGAGCACCGACTGTACATTAGCTGTCTGTTTTACGGATATAGTGGTCGTCTTAACGCAATTAAAAAATAAATCACCTGAAATACAGTACGCCCGTTCTGACTTAAAAGAATAAATGCCAATATCAGATGTTAAAAGCAAGAACAACTGCAAATGGCATTTATTTTTTAAACCATTTAATTTTTTTACAAGTGCACAAGCGCTAAAGTTGTGAAAAAGTCTAAACCCAGTAGGTACAAATTAATTCGTGTCCTGTCCAGTCCACTCCACATTATAAAGTGTAGAATAAAAAAAATCTAGGTCAAGGACAACATGTATGCCAACCCAATATAAAAAAAACTTCGAAATGGCTGGACCGACTTTCACTGATAGATAGCAGATGTTACAAAGAGTAAATTGAGTAACTTATTTAACTAAAAAAGTAATAATTACGTTTCCAAAATCTTTTAATTGTGACCAAATGGCATAGTGCTGTTTCGTGAATCTGACACGGACGAAAATGCGGGCACCAGTTAATGTCACATAATCACAAATACGCAATTTGTTGAAAGTCCTCTAATCTATAATGAACAATGGCGACGGTATCAGGTCAGGCAACTTGGTTTCACGCCAGGACACAGGTACTCGGACACGGTGGTGCTAATTAGTTATTCTAAACGGTTGATAACGACTGACCAAGTTGGTTGTTACTCGAGTCATTTATTTCATTATTATTATTACGGTAAACAAACACGTGAAATCCTTCTCTATATAAATAAAATATTTTTTAGTTTTTAACTGTGTTGGCACAATTTAAATTATTAGGTTAAAAATTAGACATATTCTAACATTATTAATTAAAAAGTTCCGTCAAATGCTACGTTTACTTGTGGGCCCAGCCTCAGCTAATCGCTATTGTGTAGATCGCTACACAGTAGCGATTAGCTGAGGATACAATCGTATATAAACGGGGAAACCCCGCTAAAACAATGGCGATTGGCCGAAGCTGACCCCATTAGTAATGTAAAGAAAATGATATATAAAAAAATAATCTAGTAGGTAATAATTCAAACTGTACCAACACAGACATACCATCACTTTTTACCATCAGGTGGGATCGGAGTCAAACATTTATCTATACCAAATAATAAAAAATCAGTCTAAAACTATATTTTGGTAAGCTATATCTGTATGCCCCGTAGGGCAACATATCGTGAAACGACAGTTTTTAATGAATACCATGGACCCTAACATTATACCTATGTGTAACAAATAAATATATTTAATTTGAAATATAGATCGATCTTGCAACACATGTTCATTTCGAATGCTTAGAGGAAGGTCCTCTGACCAAGATAAAAATTTGCAAATTATAGTTTCATAATTGGCAGTCACCATTTTAAGATTCAAGGTCTAGTTTCAACATACACGAGACAGCTGACAAAAACTTCGCTTTGCATGTACCTATGCAAAGCATTTACCTTCTGAAAAACCGTGTCTGACGTCAGATGCACAAAAACCCATAACTATTTATCACAACAACGTGTTTTAGGAAAAAAGTTTATTTTAAACAAACTCATCAGCGTTTCTGATCAATAGTTTTACATTTATTTGCATATTTAATTAAAGTTAGATTATCTATATTTCCATTTCTTCAAACGGGTCTTTCATCTGGATCAGACCTTGACATTGAAGAGTTTGTTTATCCAGAATCACATACCGGGGCTTTTATACGATCGGAACATATAACTGGTAGGTACACTCAAAAGTAAAGGTTAGAATGCGGTTTATCTGCTAAACTTCTAACAGATAGATCTATACCAATATAAAACGGAACATTCCGAATCGAAACCGTTGACGTAAGATCTAGTTCAATCGAATCAAAGTTCGCTCTGAGACCGTAAAACTACGACATCTGCAATTTTATGACTGCTATTCAACTGTCAATAAAATGATGCGAAAACAAAAATAGCGGCAAGACCTTCAATTGTTTATTCAATTAATTAATTAATCTACCTGCACCGGCTGATCATAATAAATATCTAATCCTATGATCTTAATTTAGTTTTCGTCATAACTGTCATATTTTATATTTATCGTATTTATTAGTTTATAATATTAGCATATACCTATACGTATTTTATTATTATAAGTAACATGTTAATATTATTTTCTATTTAAAATACGTGTTATTTTTTTTGTGCACACCTACCACAGTGTTGTCATTTTTAACGCAAATGTTGATAGAGAATGCCTTGTTAAGTCCGCCTATGTACCCACCTACTATTGTTCATGAAGTTTAAATAAATAAATAATACCTGAGTATACCTAGACCTGTTTCTATGAATATAAGACACCCGGTGAGAGAACTATGCAGTATGCATAATGAGATCATTTCTTATGACTTATGAGACATCGATATAATTGTTGTTGTTACAAAAAACTTGAATAACATACGTTCATACATGGAGTTACCTCATAATAGCTAGCACATGGTACGCAGGTCAGTGCCTATAGGAAGTTAACGTTTTAGTATGCAAGTCTCGCATACGGCACTAGTATGAATGACTAATACTAAAGTACTACGACCATTACAATACTGGGTACATAAATTACGCAGTAAACTGACCAGAAAAAAAAACAATGATACCCAAAGCATCGCATTCGAATACCTGTTGACTAACGTATTATTGGTAGTTGGGAAATTTGATCAGCACAATCATACTCTAATAAGGTGGAGGAAAACATCGTTTAAGAATCCGAAAGTCCTAACATCCGTCTAAGAACAAAAACCAGTACGATTACGGGTTACTTGTGCATGGATCACACCCCCATATAAAAATCAGGCTCGAGTAGCAGTAATGAGGACCTAACCATGATCAGACGAAATGCGTTCACTATTAGACATAATCTCCCTAAGCGTTGCCACATCGAAAGGTTCTATGCTTCTCACATGCAAGTATGCAACCTCTTATGTTTTCTGATAATAGAAAATTATCCCAAGGGAGCACACTCCTGAGATATAAAGTATCCTATGTATTGCAGGACATGGTCCACTCATCTTTCATACTAAGTTTCGTTGAAATTCATTCAATAGCTTTTGCGTGAAAGAGTAACAAACATACAATTTTCGCGTTTATAATATTAGTAGGGTGTTATATCAACTGACCTTAGAGTTTTCAAGCTCATGTAGGAGAATAATTCTGAGTAGGTGTCGGTGTTCCTGAGCAGCCACTTGCGAGTTCTTCTCCGAAGAGAAGTTTAACCGCACTTTGACCACACCCTGACGTCTTAGTTTGCTTTTCTTGCTGAGACTGAACCACATCGTCATGCCTCCCGCAGGAATTGACTGGAATAAAAAAAAAACATAAATAAACAAAAGACATCGCAAGGATTTAAATATTATGTTCGTCGAAAGTATAGATTTGGTGTTACAAAATTTATAGACGAATTAAAATTCAAAATTGTGTAAGGCATTAAGATATGCGTGGGTTTTTCACAGAATTCTCATTTAATATTAAGCAAGTAAATTAATTAAAAAAACGAATAAAGGTTATAGTCGATACTCACTTTCAATGGTATATTAGATGTGCCAATCAGTTCATTATCATGCTTCCCCGTAGAAGCTGTGATAGCTATCTCCTTCATAAGTTTCCGGAGTCCCTTAACTCCTTTTACTTCAAATATCTTCGTCATTTTCTCTTTTACCGTCTCCGCAGGATCGAAGTCCCTAAAGGGCAAACAAAATAATTCATTCACTGCATAAATTATTACTACATAAACATACAAAGTCATTGGCATTTGTTACTAGGGCATAAACATTTAATCACAGTAGTTTTATGTCACCTGGGTAATTAAAATCAAGAATATGAACACATTTCATACATATCGTTGCGTGCTAAGTAACACCGCTTAATAAAATTAACTATTAAAACACAGGTAACGCGGTTCTGTAAAACTAATCTCAACCGTAAACGGAGTCAGAGGTTAACAACCCTCAGTTTAGTTTTGGGTTTTTCTATAACGGTTACTCGATTGTTTTGGTCACGCAGTTTAAATGTATTCCATTCAACAAGCAAAACAGTGGTCTTAAAACTTACCATACTTCCAGTACAAGGGAATCTTCTTGAACACTTCCTGGCATAGGTCTGAAAACATAATAATCTTTATTTAATTACCTGCTTATTTACAAGTAACAAATATGTTCGAATGTTTATTTGCTGTGTAATGTATGCCAAGGAACAAGGCCCCACGGATATTTGTAGTTGCACTAATGGAGTCGTAAAATTTTATAGCAACATTCTATTCTATTACATTTTACTATGATGTGTGGAGCATTTCTCTGCCTACGTCATTAGGTTCATGCATTACAATCATTAGGTCGGCTTTGAGAAAACATCAGTGTAACATAAATCACCATCATCCATCTTGTAATCTAATAGAATTCTTACATATATCAAGTCTTATCGCGTCTTTTAGCATTAAGTTATCTAAAAATGCATTTCATACGCCATTAATCTGCATACTTATTTCACATTATGACTTCACCGACGTGTTTCTCCCAGTTTTTATCTGTGTACATTACTTATTTACATTTCTCAGAAAACACTGCATCCACTGTTTGCTTAAGACAACAGTAAGATGTCTCATCTTAGGTAAGTATTTTATTTTTATACCTCAATAAAAAATTTAAGCTTTAACTATAATGATATACTTACAAAGAAAAATGTTCCTCCCACAAAGGATTGAGAGTCCCCGACTTGACTGAAGTATTGTACCTATGTGTCGGATTCGACATCAGGTATATCGTGACGAAGGGGTCACTCAGACCGTTCGGGTCTTTAGGAACCAAGTCTTTGGCTTCAACCACTTCTACGTTGAGCATCAGTTCCGGTGGTTCCTTGGCTTCAGCTTGTGTGAGCAGTTGTGTGTGCTTATCATTAGCTATTTTGAAAGCTTCTTGTATGTATGACAGCATCGCGAGCTGTCCCACCTCGCAGCCTACGTCACATCCCCCGACATTGTGTAATATCTCGTAAAGTACTTCCAAATAAAGTTCATCGACCTGAAAATTAACTTGTGTTTATAATGTACAAAAATTATATTAATTGCAGTCATGACCTATATGATAATTGAACGACATAAATTGTTGTTATGTTAGAAGATAAATTAAAGCAATTTACATTTTAAAAAAAACCGTTTTGCTACAATCTAATTGCAATTATGAAAAATGTGTTTTTTATCCTTTTTGTAAGCTATAACTCATTGTTCTCAAGTGTTATATAATCCTAGGGATTCCCAACCTATTGTCAGATAATTTCATAATCTTTGCAAGTTAAAAAGGAGTGATTAGCGACACCTCCTCGACAATTTTATTCTGTTGTGTTTTATTAACCGTTGTTAATAATTACTCAAACACGACATGATGTAATAATTAGATTCACATCACTAGGCACATAAGTATTGATCTAACAGTAACACAGGAACATGACATATCATATACTGTAAAATTTAAAGCGCCTTCAATTAAGCCGCAACTAATCGAGCGACGGCAGCGCGGTTGCAGCGCTGCTGCCGAGCTGCTTTGTTATTCCATAAATCCATACACATAAAAACGTGCAACTGTCGCGCTACAACCGTGCTGCAGCTGCGCGTCATTATTCACAACATGAATGCAATAAATAAATATCTAGTTTTAAAAAGTAGTGACTTGCTAACTAAAATTATGACCAGAATATTTTTTGTTTTTTGTTTTATTATCTCAATATATCTTAATTTATTTTTTACAATCCCGATTATTTCCAATGTAATTTTTAACTATCACAAATTATAAATAATGTGAGGACATGTTTTTTATTAATACAAAATATATACATCTGCAGAAATAATAAATTGACTAATAAAAATTATTTAGCTACAACGCATGATATCGTTGTACATATTATTATTTTTAGTTCGTATACAATAAGTTGATTATAATCAACTTATTGATATTTTTATTATTTTAGATTATAAAAAAATGTATAAGTAATAAGCTACATTTATATGATTGATATTAATTATACAAGCTAGATTTCTAAACCTAATTAAATAAAATAAAAAATATTAAAGTAGAGACTTGTGTGAACTCCAACGCCACGACAGCCTTTGCAAGAACAGATTCAAACTGCAAAAACATCACCATCGCTACTTCTTTTATGCACTTTAGTTATCACAAGATACTGCTAACTTGCACTGATTGATTTTTATTTGTAACACCCTGCTTTCACTTAAGAGAACCACTAAATACTAATAAAAATCAGGTGAGTTAATTTTATATTGAGTATCAAGAGATAAAGCTCCCGATAATGGCCTACTTATTCTGAACATTTCTACAGCACATTTAGACATATAAATTGCAACCCACTTAAGATAAAAATCCTCTTCAACTCATTATTTATCATTTGCTTGACTAAAATCTGCGTAAGAAACCACTTCGAAACGTGACAATAAGGATGCTCATAGATACTTTGAGTGGTTAGCTCACTGTATACCTACTCATTCAAATCCTTACAAGTAGGTAGATCGGTATAGATTCCGAGGTAACACTTACCGAAGAATCATAATAATATCGCAATTTCATAAACCAGTCGATTGGATCGGGATGCGACGAGAATAAAGCTGCACAACAATATCCTTCGCACTGCTGCTAAAACCACAACCGAATGAATCATCGACAGTTTTGAATGATAGGGTGTCCTGGTAACGACACCACCACCGGAACGACCCGACTGCGCGCCCGAACACGAATGTAGCTACCGAAAGAGTTCTCACCGAACTTGTAGTGACCCTCTCAAACCAGTTGGGTTACTGCGCCGTAGTGGGAAGCCTATCGATCTGATAGAAAGGTGGTGTTTACAATATAGCAGGTTGGCTGGTTACGAAATAACTAGGTTTGTTTTTCTGTAGCGCAGAAGACTAATTGCCTAGTGAACTTTATAAGAAGGTCGCGATTCTGTGAACTCATGAGTCACGAAACAGCTTTTTAAATAGCGAATTTTCAACGAGCGATTCAGGTGCGACGAAAACAGTAGGTACCTACTCAGTACTAGCTATCAAGTTTGAATCAGTTTAATGACCCAAAAAAAACCCCGATCTATTTGATCTGACAGGAAAACTAATACATAATCATCACTTTATTTTAATAACACACACATTTTCCTAACATTGCCATCGATTGAAAATCAAATGATTTGAAACATAGAATTAGGCACCTAGGTATGTAGACTTTGATTGATCTGAACCATATTGGAACTAATTTTATCGACTGCAGTCGAAGAACGCAAGTTTATCGGCAATTGCACGTAACAAACGCGATAAAAATTAGATTTGTTACAGAAGTAATGGTTATTTCTTTTGCTGCAACGGAGCTAAACTTAGTCTATCAGGTGTATTATTAAAGCAACGAAAACAACTTGTATAGCCAATACAAAACGTGTAGGATGTACAAACTGTCATAGACTGGATCAGCATGCTGGTTTGTCTCTCTAACAACTCCTTCTTCACTCCTCTAAACTTAGTCCGAAGTGTCCCCATGCCATTCATTTTTACTAAAGATGCAGTCATTGTTGACTGTCACATATTCACTAAATTCACTATTATAACACACAACTTGTAGTCACTGTCATAAACCGAGAAAATTAAGACAACCCGTCATCTTTTCATTGATGATTTAAACGGCTCACTAGAGGATAGCGATACACCGATACTCGGGAAGAAAAACACTAGGAAAGTGGAGAGAAATGAGTGTGGTGGGAGCTACCGGTGCACTGGCTCCGGCCGACTGGGACTCGGGATTGAACCCGCACTGCCGCCAAAATCTATTTTTGCAAAGCGCCGCCAACGAAGACGAATGCGAGAGCACACCTAAATAATAAAAAAATCTCCAAAATATTTAAAGACACCACCGGTGTGATGTCTCACTCGACCGATATATTTGTTGGAATGGTCAAATTTCCTGTTATAACTTCAATCAAAGCTATAATTATGGAGAAAAAAACCCAACTAAGGTAAGCCAACGTTTACAAAAAAAATAATTACCATAACTTATTTTTTTTCCACATATCTTATAGCTTAGCTATACGGTAGAAAGTTACTTTAGAACATTATGATTCAAACCATTGACGCAATAGCCTGAACTAGCTCCAACTCTATAGTACGCAAACCTACACATCCATCTACTAATGCAAAAGGTGTAATATACGAGTATGAACCTCTTCAAAGCCAGGGAGAATATATACAACAGAACATTCCTATAAGTTTAATGGAATTCTTAATGTAGTTTTATTTACGAAAAAATACATAACACTTGAACCAAAACTATAAATAGTTATGGTGTTTAATAAATTAAAATTTTATTATACTATAAAACAGTAGCTACAACTCACACATATCTATCTGATGGATGTGGTATCTCGTCATACAAAAAAGGCTTCATTCAGACGCATGAAAGGGAATCCCAGACACGTTTACCGCGACTCACGAGCAAATATTGCCGTGTGTTGTCTTTGCACTATCGTGTTGGGGACTGGACCAACAAAACACAACCTATTATGATACGAGTCAGGGGAAAACCAGTCCTTTAATAATTATTCGATTTTCGATGAGAATTCGAATGAGTTAGGGTAAAGAAATTTTAAAACAAAACTTCCTAAAACTTCTCAGCAATGTTTACAATACATGTAAGCAGTGTTCAGCACACAATCAGAAGCCAAGGTTCTCAGTTAGCAGGGCAACAGGCGCGCGTGCTAAACGATTTATTTATTTTATTAACCGCGTGCGGTTGGGCTCGCCGGGAACGGAAACTACTCTCTTACATTATTGCCAATTTATTTACATAACTGAACTTCAGTAGGCGCTCGCGCTAGTACGTAACTGTTTAAGTATATATTCTCAACAAGATTAGATTGTAAGACGTGCTACTTTGCCTAAATAATCTATGCGTTAGAGCTTGAATCTCTTAATATTTTACAGACGGCCTCACATGAGAAGTATTAATTTAGTCGAATTCTTGAATGGTTTGGATCATTTCAGTTGGAATTGCAAAATTAAGACGAGGATTGAAACCAGTTTAATTTTAAAACAAACGATGATTTGTATTTCTGAGTCTCCCTGTAACTCTATCCTACGTTTAGCTGATACTACAGCCCCGGCTATGAGATTACGTTAATGCATCTTGAGAATATCCAGGCAATACATCAAGCGTATACGTGGTATAACTATAATATCTAAATCTAGATCATGCAAAACATAAGTACTTTCGAGCATTGAGATTTTGAGAGAGAATGTGCTAATAATAAGGTGGCTTTGAAGTTGATCTTATTTGGTTAGAGATTAACAACTCTTCGTGTTCCCTTTCTGTATTATCTATAAGCTCGATACATTCCATAACGAGTGATATGAATTTGAGATCCTTGCACTATGCATCACTCATGAATCACTCGAATTTGTGCTCCTAAATTAAATTAGGAGTACTCATTCACAAGTATCTGTAGATACTTAGTCGATGCCTGGACCGACGCAACAAGTAACCAGCTCATTACATCTCGAACTACATACAGTGTAGAGTTCCGTAATCGCCCGTTATGATATGCAGCCAGTATTGTATGTATAGGTTCTTGGGTTTCTGGCATCTAAAAAGAATGACGAGCTAAGTGAATCTACGAACTTGGATGTTGTATATCTACGTTATGATTTTATTTTTCCGTGACTTTCAATATTTAGTACCCATTTTAAACAAGTAATAATTTTGAAACTTCCCAAGTGTGTACGTGTTATTTATAAGTTGGGAAACTGATATCCTAGGTAAACTAGAAGAACTTCAACATGACGATTCAGATTTTTAAGCCAACACCAACAGTTTTACTTACGGTTGGACTATAAAGGTTCCTTGTTAGGACTGCGGTACTCTAACAATATTTGAGTCGGAAATTACAACTTGTTGAAAAGGGGAATGACATTGGAAATGACGCATTAGAGACGACGACGGTCATTGAGATCAACCTTGGTGAGGAAGTTGACAAAATAAAACAAGAAAAGTAAAAATCAGCTGGATGAGTGCCAGAAACTGGGGCGAGTATCGAGACCATTGTGCGATTGAGACCACACAATCGTTGTGTACTGGCTGAGAGGAAGAGGTTACACAACTAACATTGATTAAGTGCTACACGATATATCAGCTGACTACCTACGAGTATAGGTGTGCAACCTACATTCTCTCATTTAGAAGATAATTAGCTTTAGTTAAAAATAGGTAGCTTGTAATTTATAAGCATCTTATTAAAATACCATCAATTTTATTGAGATAATAAATGAAGGTCCTCACTCCTCCGAGCTATTCTACAGTCCACTACACATACCTACACATGCAAACGTTTTATCAAGAACAATAATACGGTTAAGCGTGGCGAGCGATGCAATAGTGACACCACCTTGGAATATTGCCCATGATAGCAAATACCTTAGGTTAATGTCACTGCACCGTTTCGGCGGAGCCCAAAATTAACTGTGACACACTTTCCCAGGATAGGTATAGCCCAATGTCTAGTTCAATTAGAAGCTGGGCCTGACTGGAGTTTAGTTTAACTGGTCTAAAAATAGGACAGATGTTGTAACGACACTCCTCTAACTCGTGGCGTACGAGAACAGTGATTTCCGCCCCGATGAAATGTTTATTGTCTGTGCACTCTCCTGCACTACCAATTTAGGGATATGGGTCAAATCGTGTAAATACATTACGGCTAGTTCTTCCTGCACTCCAAAACTTGAGTTTCAAACACGATAATACTGCTTAAACACTTTGGTTTATTGTTATAGACGTAGCTACAGTACGGATCCTAACTCTAGACGCGCTAAGATCCGACGGCAGTACTGTAACTGCTACGTCCGTAAGAATCATTCAAGTAATAAATAAATAATGATATTCACGAGTCTTAACTCTTATCTAATCTTGAAAGTCTTGACCCTAGAGTTTATTAGATAAAATTCAATGTAAGTGCTAAAATTAATGACGAATCTGTTAACTAAACCTTACCTACATGGAACACAACTTTTAAAGCTGTTGGTGTCCCCAGGTTTTTTGTGAGCAACAACAGGAAAAATAATCGGTAGGTAGGGCTAGTCTATTATTTATAGAGACAATCAATCTACGTATGTATTTGCTTACGAGTATCTAGTCTGATGGTATCTGCTCCAAACCGCTTTTGATTGTAGTAACAATCATCCATACCTTATGATGCTGGTAGTTATGAAGTGTGAATTGCAAAAACAAATCATATAATGTATCTATAGATTAGCGTTGTGTTCGTTTATCTACTCATTGAATTGACGGAATAAAGGTAAACAATGAGACGCTATTTTATGCAAATGAATAAAAATAGATGCATTGAGTAAATATGACAAATGGCCTGCCTCTCTAGTCAAGTTACGATCGTTTCGTTAACGTCGAACGCTTTTCACTTACGCTTTCTTTCATCTAAACGGTTAGTCACGTGGTCAGAATAAAGGAATCGGAGGCGTGACCTATTCCAAGCGTTCGACGTTAACGAAACGACAGTAACTTGGCTAGCGGAGCAGGAGGTTATGGAATCGTATTCAGTACTCACGTTCCAGCCGACAGCCTCTGCATAGCGATCTATTTTGTCATGCTCATCGGGTTCAGAATCTGTGTCGAGTAGGGTCTCGTTTCCACTATCGGAGTCGCGTAAAATGCTTCTACTCTCCGCCTGCAGATCCCCCTCAATTTTCTGTTCTCCATCCTGCTCCTCAGCCTCTTTCAAAGGTGCCAAAGGTGTAGATTCTTCTAATGCTGCCTTTTGCGAAGCTTGTTTTAGTATGGAACCAAATTTTTCGAAGAAACTGTCGTCTACTTCTTGTATTCTGTAATAGAAACAGTAAATGTAGTTTTATATTAAAAAACGTGGATCTATAGCCGTTGTTATAATAGCAGATGTTCTCAATGTGGTCGCTCTATGACCAGGGGCCCTACCATGACGGGTTTAAATGTTAGTCTTAAGAGAGAAAGAGATATGGAGCTATATATATAAATGCGAAATACCACTCACTAATTAATTAGGAAATCTCAGAAACTATAAAACCTATAAACTGATTTGGCACGTAGGTTCCTTATGGGAATAGACATCCGCTAAAAACGGATTTTACGAAAATTCACCACTAAAAGGAGTAAAAGTTTGTATGGAGAAGCTGACTTTAACGCGGGTGAAGCCGTTGACAGAAGCTAGTACCTAATCTATACAGCTCCACCACTTACCTACGATAGTTCAGTTTAGGTCGTCGTATGGACCACGTTAAGAGCTCGTGGTAAGACCTCAGGAATTACATAGGTCTACAATAAAATTGAACTCAATTTATGTTATCAAATTAAAGGACAACAAACTCTATTTTAAGACTAGCAAGGTTTAAGTTTCATTGCAACCTGTAAAACGTAAGGTCTCTTTAATATGAATAGTCAAATAAAAATCAATTTAAAATACATAACTATAAAGTCGATACTGCGTTGGTGGTATTGGCTTAAAATTATCTCTTATTCAGATTCATAAGAACATTGTAGTGGAAATCGAACCCACTGTCTTATGTTGCAGAGAATTTTGTAAATACTGTGTTATATGAATTTGATTAAAAATTTAGGTATAGACGGTAACCGCGTTAGAATCCTAATGGTGTGATTTAGTTGTATAGGACAACTAAGGGCCAACGCTGCGAAAAGCGGGAGTCTGCGCAGTCCCATACAAAACTGCTTCGTTCTGTTCCCGCGCGACCCAAGGAGTTGTCAGCAAACCGTAAGGATCCTGCAGAAGGATCGAACCCAACTGGGGCCAAGGGTTCGCATCTGAAAGGAAGGCTCTGGCCCTGGTATATATGGCAACGTAGGAATGGGGTAGGTTGTTCAGTCAATAAGTCTGACACTGTTATCCGCTCCGCCCAAGGGTAGGGCGCGTCATTAGATGATTTTTACCAACCACAAAAAGCCCCTTTTGATACATTACGACGGGACCACACGCGGACGACCGCGCGGGTTCCTACTTCACGCAGCGTTGGCCCTAAAACTCCAGTAATTTGAGTATACTTTAAGATAGAAATAAAATTAAAAGATTTATAGTTTATCATGAAAAGATGGAATTTTACTTAGCAGTATGTAAATCAGTTTTTTGGGGGCAAATACATATTATGTATATTTCAAACCTACACATCAGGCCCTTCCTAATGATTAGGGAGCAGGGAATTAAAAAATAAACCAACACAGTTTGAGACAAATACATGATATATTCAATTGAAATAACCTTAGTAAACATTTTTTTTATTGTCTTGTTTTAGTATAATACATTTTGGAATGATTGATAATAGCTAAGGTTTATTCTAAAAAAATAATCTAGGCTTCGGTAACATAACATATGGCATATATTTTAAAAACAACAACAATCAATAAAACAACAACTTACAAATAATAAAAATAGTTTCAAATAAAAAAAAAGGAACAAACACAAATTACAACATAATGAACTTCAAGTTGGTTGTAAAACAATGGTCCTAAAACTTAGAACTAAAGTTATGAAATTACAAATAGGCATCTATTATTTAACTCAATGTCAAAAGACTAATATTACAGTATACTTTCATTACTGTTTTCTGTTACATAAATGCATTTTCAAGTCTTATTCTAAAATAGCATTCATTTACAACAATAAATAATAATATTTACGCACAAAAATGCAAATTACTGTTTTGATATGTAACTACTTTAATAGAGGTGTCACAAAATATCATTTTATTGATATTTTCAGGATACTTTGGACAACAACATACATTCAGATTCATAATTTTTCATTGTTCCAGGCCTGACATCAGGGTATATTTAATATCAGTGTATTCTTCAACACCGTGCATGCTGCCCTCCCTTCCAATGCCTGACTCCTTAATACCTCCAAATGGAGGCTCAGCAGCAGATAGTATGCCATCATTAATGGCAACCATACCAAATTCAAGGTCTCTTGACATCCTAAATGCTTGTCCAAGGTCTTTAGTAAAAACATAAGCAGCTAGACCACTTCTGGTACTATTAGCAATTTCCAAGGCTTCCTTCTCACTTTTAATCTTCACAACTGTTGCCACTGGACCAAATACTTCTTCATTATATACCTTCATATTGGGTGTTACATTAACTAATAACGTGGACTCAAAGAAATTGTTCCCAAGATTTTTAGCAATCTTGCCTCCGATCAATGCTTTTGCACCTTTTTCTACTGCATCATTAACAAAATTAGAGACTTTTTTTGTTTGTGTTTCATTAACAAGTGGGCCACAAGTTACTCCTGCCTGTGTGCCAGGTCCTAAAACACACTTAGTGGAGATACGCTCTTTGAAACCTTGGACAAATTCATTGTATATATCTTCATGTACGAGGAATCTGTTGGCTCCAACACATGCTTGTCCATTGTTCCTGAACTTTGCAAGCATAGCTTGATCCAAAGCGCGATTAATGTCAGCACTTGGAAAAACTATAAAGGGTGCATTTCCTCCTAGCTCAAGAGCAACTCTTTTAACACCTTTCGCTGCAAGTCCATACAATAATTTTCCAACATCAGTAGATCCCGTAAAGGAAATGCATCCAACATGAGGATCTTCACACAACTCTTTTCCAACTTCTGGGACATTTTTTCTGCTACATGTGACAACATTGATCACTCCGCTAGGTATGCCCGCCTTTTCTGCCAATGCGACAGCAGCAAGAGCCGATAGAGGAGTATCTTCAGAAGGTTTGATAACACAAGTACACCCAGCAGCCAGCAAGGCTCCTACCTTCCTTGTTATCATAGCAAATGGAAAGTTCCATGGAGTAATAACTGACACTACACCAATTGGCTGGCGTGTAACCATTACATGTTTGTTGGGCCATGGGCTTGATAAGACTTCTCCATTTATATGACGAGCACAATCTGCAAACCAATCTAAAAATGAATTACCATAAGCAACTTCGCCTTTGGATTCAGCTAATGGTTTACCACTCTCCACAGTCACTATTTCTGCTATATCATCAGTATGTTCTTCACAAACTTCATACCATTTTCTAATTATCTTTGAGCGCTCTCTGGCTGTAATATTCTTCCAAGATTGAAAAGCTTCAGCGGCAACACCAATAGCTCTCTTAGCGTCAGAAGCTCCCATATCCGGCACTTTCGTTATAACGGAGTCATCGGCGGGGTTGCATACCTGGAACGTTTGCCCACTTCCTGCTGCCACCCATTTGCCCTCAACGTATGCCTGATTTCTTAATAAATGCATTTGTCTTTGCTGAATTCTGTATATTATTATATTAGTACGAATACCGGCACGTAAAAATTCCATCTGTACTGACAGAATTCGACGTATTATCTCAATGATACTTTATCTATGACCTTGGATAGCTAACGTTTATATACCTAAGTCGTTAAAATGGAAGACAAATTAGGCACTTTAATTTTTTATACAATTACGGCACAATCTCCGCTCCGCTGACGTATAAGCGAGCTTTTTTTCTCACATCAATAAATTATTTTACTCGGCACGGCTGACTTTGACGTATAATTTGAAAGGCTGACAGTAGCCACAGCCATAACATTCGCAACGTTTCGTTGCACGTAATTGTAACAGCAAACATTTAAAAGCCTGAATCGAATGTTTTAACGATTATGTTTTTAACTATAACAATGGTATATTAATAGGCGTAATTAAAGATAATAGTTAAAAAGTTCTTTATATTTTTATGAAACTATATATAGACGGAAAGTTATGAAGAAACGCATACTGCAAACCCTAGATGGCGTTAGGAAACTGTTGCATGAAAAATGTCGGTCCGGTTTCAGCATTTCATGTTTTATCCATGAAATATAAATTCATTTAAACATAAATTCGTCTTTTTGTGATACGTCCAAAAAAAATAAATACATTATTGCACCTTTCGGAAGATGTAGTGAAGTGGAGATGTTTAGATAATTACTACCTACTTATGTGCATGCGAAATAAATTTACAGGAGCAGTTTTGCCTTTTCTACAAAAAATTCGTTCGCAGGTATGTTTTCAGGTATTATTGGTTACCTCTCCAATTACTGCCTAGGTACTTGTTGAACTAATTAATGAAAAGGATGTAATTGCTTCGTGATCGTCTTGACCGGGCTTAGTGGCCGGGTCATTATAAAATTATACTGTACTGATAAGCCTAACCTTTCGGCCAGATGTTATCCAATTTAAATTTGTATTTAAAAAAAGATTAAGTATAAAAACCAACTAGGTAAGTAATTTATAAAGTCACCTGTTGTCGTGCACTTGTTCTTCAATAGATTTCTGTTGCTGCAGCTTGTCGTAAAAACCTTTCCACATTGATTCTTCATCCATTATGATAAAAAAAAAATCACACACACTGTTCGAATTATAAGTAAAAACAATTTTTTACTGAGTATAAACAAAGGCGACCGGCCAGCAACACAGACTAAAATATTATGTAGATACCCACGGTCATCGATATACACAATGAATCACAAAACTAATCGAGTCATATGGTCTGGAAGAAAATGACGTAAACAGTACCAGCTAACTCTGAGATTGGATCCGGAAATAACGTTATTCACAGCCGCGGTTTGTGAGCAACCGGCTCCAACCACACTTGAAGAGTTCACTGACACAGACACTAATAATTTTACATTGACTTCTGCGTCGACTTAGATTCAGGCTGTATTGGGTTGAAAAAATATTTGGAGTAAACGCGTCTTAGTTTGTTTTGGTTTCGGTAACCGGGCCAGGCTGACGTAATTCAAGACATTTCAAGGTGGCTGTGTACAGTGAAACGATCTGCGCACACCGCTCGCCGTGCCACGGCAATGTGCAAACTAAATGTTCTGCATTAGCACACGTGCTTTTGTAATGTCACACAATCAATCTACAAACATTTAAACAATGATTCTGTCCATCATTGTGAAGTAATTTTAACACCATGGTCACTGAAAGAAAAGGAGTGATGAGTCATTCTCTGAATTTTCATTGAATTCTCCTAAAAACACATTGAAAGAATCTAACCATAGCGACCATGATTAATGAGCAAGTAGCATTTCAGGAATGCAGAAGCTGTACTATTACCACCTATTACTGTGCCAACAAATATTCTTAAAAGGATTCCATTCAAATGGCCCCGGCCTAAAGTTTCTAATTAAGTACTCATTTTACCTTATCGCAAGGAGGCAAAGATCATCCGACATAAATCATTAGATTTTAATTTAATGCTGGTTATTGTTCCAATGGTATATAGTTTGCGTGCCGCACGGTTTGTAGTCAATATGATTTAACCTTTCGAATACCGTAATTAGAGACATAATAAAAAGACAATAGGCGTGCGAACGCAGCCTTTTATTTTAATTTGATATAATTTTCATATAATTTTAAATATTCGCATGAACTGAATTTTAATTTTACATAATATTCTTTACTATATGGTGTGGAAAATGCTGTTGGTTGTACATTTATTTCATTTATTGAAGTGTATAGTACCTACTGTATATTTGTAATGTATCACTGTTTGTTTTCCCAAATACCTAAATAAAATATGGTTAAAAGGGTTTTTATCGACAGACGGCCGCAAGACAGGTACCTAAGTGACGACGTGACGAGTTAAAGAGATTCCGTTGCTAGAAATGACGTCATGTGATTCATCAGCATATTAGGAAATATAGTTTATAGGTAGACACCAACCTACAGTATATTATACTAGTTATAATAACCTACTGCCCGTTTTAACCAAGTCTTAAACCACCATATTAGATTCAATTTTTTCAAAAACCTTCTTTTACCATTTACGTTGGTAGAATATCAAACATTTAGGTAAGTTAATAAATATTTTTGATCTGACTACACAACTTGCATAACTTGTATAGGTGCACGTCTTTAACCGCATTGGTAAGTTTTTAACATAATAAATGAAACAAACAAAAAACCGCAAGCATGACCGCATAATAACAAACAGCCAATGCACCGCTACGCGCCACTTTTAGTAACCGAGCCATATCTGTTACATTGTGGGCGTAATTCATTCTATCAGACAGACAAACATGTAGGATAAAGTCGCGAATGTTCACTAATTCAAAAAAAATCATCGCATAATATTCTTATTAGCGAAGACAAGATTACATTACATTATCGCTCTAGTTAACGTCTGATAGTGAGTGATACATAAGCAAACTAAGAATGACGCAAAGTTCGGCCAAATTTTGAGGCAACGCGAGGTCGTATTCAAGCTCAAGGTTAAAGGGAGGCTCTACCACAGGCTTTACGGTCCACGAACTTCAAGACTCGTGTAACTTCTTTGATATGTTTTTGTTTAGATCGCTATGTTCGTACACAAAAAGCTTGAGTTCAAATTCATGCACAATTAAAAATTTGCTGTAAACAGGAATAGGGTAATTAAGTGCGTTATTTCAAAAGGGATGTTCTAGTCTACAGCTAGTTTGCTACGACTTTGACCAATGAGGTTTATTGAGTACCTAAACAGACATTGTATTTTCTAATTCACTACTAAAAACAATTTTTTTTTTTACTATGGATATTAAACTTATACTTGTCTGAAAATTCATGGACAAATTAATCCCTTGAATAACAAAAAAAAATAGGTATTGTTACGCCGTAAAAATAGAACACGTCGTTTCTTCGACAAAGCTGAAAGTATCACCGAATAATTAAAACGCATTGCTAGTCGAAACCTCCAGAATAGAAGTACGTACCAGGGCCTAGCAAATTCTAGAAAAATCCGACACGTATAAGTAGGTACTCAATAATTCTGAGAACTTTTGTAGGTACTTAAGTAACTTGGTAAAGGAATTTGTACCTTCAGTCTTTTACTATAGAGTCGAAATTCGTATGAGTCGTGGGGTCGAGTAGTTACCTACCGGTTGGTAATAAGAATAATTTATTGCTTCGCGGAAACGGTTTCTTTTGTTCTGGTGTGGCCTCGAACCTTCGGTATCTAGAATTTTCTTGGCTCTGAGTATAAATACGTGTTCGCTGGCCGGACGGGAGTCAGTTTGATTTCGACTGCGATCAAGTGCGAATATCCAAGTCAAGTGAAGAACGTTTTCATCCATACGACGACCTAAGCGATATTCTTACGGATCTCTAGAGTGCATTACGAAGTGGTTTATTGGCGATTGGACTAAATTGGTGTTTTGTTTGTGGGAAATAAATCTCTCTCTAAGTAAACCGGCATTTGATTACTCACGTTCGTAACAACTGGTGTCAGAAGTGAGATGCCATTACTACAGAGGGACGACGAACAGCGACCACGAACAAGGAGACAAACTGAGATGGATGCTGCGCGTCATCGTCTGGAGGAGGAAGATCAGGTCAGCATGGGAGCAACAGCAGCTGCTGAGGCGCCAACAGGACCTTCCTCGGAAATGAACCTCGCTGCGGTGTTGGCTGCGATGCAAGCTAGCATGGAGGCTAACCAGCGCAAGCTCCAGGACCTAATCGCGGCTAACCAGGAAGAAGCTCGCCGCGAACAGGAAGCCGCTCGCCGCGAACAGGAAGCCGCTCGCCGCGATCAAGAGGCTAAGCAAAACCTTATCCTCGACAAAATCGATCACGGCCTCGTCACGCTCGGCGAGAAAGTGAAGAACCTCACCTTAGAGGTCAAGGAGGTTTCCACGCGAACTGAAAGTTTGGAAACAAGAATGGATGGCCATGAAGATCGCCTGCTGGACATCAATAAAAAAATCGTCAAGCTGGAAGCACGCGAACCCATTGCCATTAGCTCATCAGCGCACACCCACTGTACGTCGGCCGCAAAGTTTGATGTGCCACGTTTTGACGGCACGTCGTCATGGACTGCCTTCAAATACCAATTCGAAACGTTGGTGAAGACAAACCGCTGGGATGATGAGCAGTCTTTCGCGGCGTTAACCTTAGCTCTACGTGGGGACGCCCTACTGGTTCTAGAGAACCTTCCTTCAGACGGCAGGACCGTGGAGCGTCTAATGGAAGGGTTAGACACTCGCTATGGCGACAAGCATCTCGAGCATGTATTCCGCGCACAACTCCGCGACAGAACGCAGAGGCCTAACGAGAGCCTCCAGCAGTGGGGTGTCGAGGTTGAACGGCTGGTGCGGCGTGCATATATGTCGATGACACCGGAGACCGTGGAAGTTAATCTGGTACAGGCATTTATCGACGGACTACGGGATACTGAAGTGAGAGCTACGGTGCGACTCGGACACCACCAAACTCTGAAAAGTGCGATGGCCCACGCTTTGGAAGTGGAAGCCGTACGACAGGATTCACGCATGCACAGAGTTCGAGAAGTAGTGGTTTCGCCTTCAGTGCAGCCGCGTCACCGCGAAGGGATGGTTTCTTCTTCGGCAACGTCCCGCTATATTCCGACGTGTTACGGGTGCAGAGAAAAAGGGCACATTCGTACTGATTGTCCCAAGAGGAAGAGGGCAAGTGTGGACTCCGCAACCCAAGTTAACGAGAAGACGATAAAACTTAATGTCGCTAGGGCCGCGGGGTGCGTGCCGGTTGGTCAAGTAAAGGCCCCAGTCATCACTATCAATCAAGTCCACACCGGAAATAGTTTGACCATCGAAGGAACACTGAATGAACGTACTTGCAATTTCACCGTTGACACCGGGGCGTCACGGACTATTATAAGACCTGAGTTGCTGAAACGCACGATCTTGTGGCAAAGAAAGTCTCCATCCTGCCGACTTCAGACAGCAACCGGCCAGCCAGTCTCCGTCCTCGGTGATACAGATATAGAGTTAAAAATCGGTGATCAAGTGTACACCCATTCTGTTTTGATTGCGAATATTACCGATGATTGCATTCTGGGTCTGGACTTCTTGCAGAAATACCGATGTGTTTTAGATATCGATAGGGGAGTATTGAAGTTCCCAGACCAAGAAGTCTTCCTGCGAGGAGTCAACACATGTAACCTCTATTGTGTGAAAGATACTACATTGGCTCCGAGAACAGAAACTTTAGTTGAAGTAAAATTTCCTAAGAAAATCAGGCAACAAAGATGCGTAATAGTTGAGGATACTGGCCGGCATCCGGAACTCATCACTGCGAGGACATTGGTAATGACGAAAGGGAAATCTAAAGTGCGAATTGTAAATCTTGGGAAAAAGGAGGTCCACTTGAAGAAAAACAGTGTTGTTGGGAGATGTGAAGAAGTGAAGTATCTCCGCCAAATCAACACATCTCCAGTGAAGCAGGACTCAACGAGAGATGAACCTGATCACATTCAGCAACTTCTGGAAAGTTCTAAGAAGAATTTATCGACCTCAGAACTACAGCAAGCCAGGGAATTTCTGCTACGGTTTCAGGATATTTTTGCAACGGGAAAGGACTGCGGAAGAACAGGTCTTGTCAAGCATGAAATAGACACAGGTGATGCTAGACCAATTAAACAGAGACCGCGCCGCATACCCTGGGCTAAAGAAACTGAAGTGGCAGAAATGGTAAAGGACATGGCTGATAGTGGAATAATTGAACCTTCTACGAGCCCATGGTCTTCTCCTGTCGTTCTTGTAAAGAAAAAGGACGGCAGTACAAGATTCTGTGTCGACTACAGAATGCTGAATAATGTCACGAAGAAGGACAGTTACCCCTTGCCGAGGATCGACGATACGCTGGATATGCTCAGTGGTATGAGGTGGTTTTCAACCATTGATTTGAAAAGTGGCTACTGGCAAGTGGAAATCAGCGAGAAGGATAAAGAAAAGACAGCGTTCAGTACGGGCATTGGCAATGGCCTGTGGCAATTTAACGTCATGCCTTTTGGGTTGTGCAATGCTCCAGCAACCTTTGAACGCCTCATGGAACGAGTCATGGTTGGTCTTCTTGGTGACGTCTGTCTAGTATATTTGGATGACGTCATTATAATGGGCCGCACTTTTAAGGAAAACCTAAGGAACATGGAAAAAGTGTTCACCAGAATACGAGGGGCTAACCTAAAACTAAGCCCAAAGAAGTGTGCCCTGTTCAAGAAGGAGGTCAGCTACCTAGGACATGTGATTTCCGCTGATGGAGTGAGAACCGACCCTGAGAAGATAAAGGCTGTGCAACAGTGGCCAGTTCCAAAGAATAAAACAGAAGTACGTGCATTTCTAGGGCTATGCACATACTACAGAAGGTTTGTTATGAGTTTTTCTGACATTGCAAAACCTCTACATCAACTGACTGAGGATAAAAGAGAATTTATCTGGGACAACAACTGTGAGTCAGCGTTCAACGAGCTGAAACAACGGCTATGTGAAGCACCTATACTGGGGTATCCGAGCAGAGATGGAAGATTTGTCGTTGACACAGATGCCAGCAATACGGGAATTGGTGGCGTATTGTCACAGGTGCAAGATGACCGACAGATCGTGATCGCTTACTTCAGTAAGGCACTTTCAAAGCCCGAGAGGAACTACTGTGTTACTCGACGAGAACTGCTGGCTGTAGTAAAAACCTTGCAGCACTTCCATAAGTACCTCATAGGAAGGCAGTTCACGTTAAGGACCGACCACGCTGCACTGAAATGGCTGCTACAGTTTAAAAACCCGGAGGGTCAAGTTGCAAGATGGCTCGAGCAGCTGCAGGAGTTCAATTTCGTGACGGAACATCGGAGTGGAAAAGGGCATAACAATGCTGATGCCCTGTCGCGACGTCCGTGTGATGAAGACTGCAGACATTGCCAGCAAAACGAAGCCAGAGAACACGTGAACTTGATTAGAACTGAAGGCAACTTCAAGAAATCCCAGGAAGAAGATGACGATATTCGACCGGTACTGGACTGGATGCGTAGTGGAGCTAGGCCCCAATGGAGTGAAGTATCGTCACAAAGAGCTACTGGGCGCAGTGGGACAGTTTAGTCCTGGAGAATGATGTGCTCTGTAGGAAATGGGAATCGAACGATGGCAAGGAGGTGACCACACAAGTGATAGTACCACGAAGTGAAGTGGTCCCCCTGCTACAGGAAATACACGATGGTGCTTCTGGTGGACATCTGGGGATCAAGAAGACTCTACTGAAAGTGAGACAGCGGTATTACTGGCTCAATTGTAGAGAGGACATAGAGCAATGGTGTCGGAAATGTACAGCGTGTGCATCTGTGAAAGGACCACAGACTAGAAGCAGGGGCAAGCTTCAGCTGTACAATGTGGGAGCCCCATGGGAACGCATTGCCATCGACGTTGCTGGACCATTTCCAATTACAAATGATGGAAACAAATACATAGTGGTGATCCAGGACTATTTCACAAAATGGCCAGAAGTCTTTGCCATTCCCAATCAGGAAGCGACGACAGTGGCGAAGAAGGTGGTCGAAGAAGTAGTATGCCGATATGGCGCACCTTTGGAGATCCATTCCGATCAAGGCCGTAACTTTGAATCTGCGCTGTTCCAGGAGATGTGTACCCTTCTGGGGATTTACAAAACACGCACAACACCTGCGCATCCACAGTCGGACGGAATGGTGGAAAGATTTAACCAGACCCTGGAGAATCACCTGGCTAAGGTTGTCGATGACCATCAGAAGGACTGGGACCGGTATATTCCACTATTTCTGATGTCTTATCGATCGGCAGTGCACGATAGCACGGGATATACTCCAGCAAGAGTGAATTTCGGCAGAGAGATGAGACTTCCAGTCGATGCTATAACTGGCGTGCCACCTGACAAGACCAAGCCAGTTACGGACTATGTCAGTGACCTTCAAGATCAATTGGACGAAGTGCATAAACGAGTACGTGAGAATAGCATGAACACCAGCTCCAAAATGAAAACTAGGTACGACCGTAATGCCAACACCAAGGGATTTGAAGAAGGTGCACTAGTCTGGCTCCACAACCCGCTCCGACGAAAAGGGAAGTCGCCGAAACTTCAAGCTCGATGGGAGGGACCTTACACCGTGATGAAAAGGATTAACGACGTGACCTATCGCATCAAGAAAGGACTAAGAGGGAAGCCTAAGGTAGTCCACTTGGATCGACTGGCGCCGTACCGTGGATCTAATAATGCTCGGGACGAGCATGACTAAGAGGGGGGCACTGTTACGCCGTAAAAATAGAACACGTCGTTTCTTCGACAAAGCTGAAAGTATCACCGAATAATTAAAACGCATTGCTAGTCGAAACCTCCAGAATAGAAGTACGTACCAGGGCCTAGCAAATTCTAGAAAAATCCGACACGTATAAGTAGGTACTCAATAATTCTGAGAACTTTTGTAGGTACTTAAGTAACTTGGTAAAGGAATTTGTACCTTCAGTCTTTTACTATAGAGTCGAAATTCGTATGAGTCGTGGGGTCGAGTAGTTACCTACCGGTTGGTAATAAGAATAATTTATTGCTTCGCGGAAACGGTTTCTTTTGTTCTGGTGTGGCCTCGAACCTTCGGTATCTAGAATTTTCTTGGCTCTGAGTATAAATACGTGTTCGCTGGCCGGACGGGAGTCAGTTTGATTTCGACTGCGATCAAGTGCGAATATCCAAGTCAAGTGAAGAACGTTTTCATCCATACGACGACCTAAGCGATATTCTTACGGATCTCTAGAGTGCATTACGAAGTGGTTTATTGGCGATTGGACTAAATTGGTGTTTTGTTTGTGGGAAATAAATCTCTCTCTAAGTAAACCGGCATTTGATTACTCACGTTCGTAACAGTATGTATGATTTTCGAAATGAAGATTCTAGTAAAGTTATAGATATAAAGATTTCTTGAACTCTTTCTTATCGAGGCAGAGGTTTATTCACACTAAATATAGGTATGACACTTATTATTATATACAGAAAACAGTTCCTTGTTTAATACCCCTTCTAAAAAATTACAACATTGCCACCCACTTTTTTCGCATAAAAACAACTTAGTTTTTTATTGACAACGTGGTGTTTTAAAGATAGGTTTTATGCAGTTACGTTAAGTATATATCATTTATTTATTAGATAGTTTATTGCTTACTTAACTTATCACACAGGACAAACATTTACAAAAAAGTAAGTGTATAATAGGCAGTCTTATTGCACAGGGAAATTTTTGCGAGACAACCTACGGATGGACTGATCGAAAGGAAAAGATTCAGGGTTTTCAGTGTACAGCAACATTACAATGGAATATTTTTTTAAATATCGATTTGAAAAGCTAGGCATCTTACTAACTGCGATGGATTTCTAATGTTCAGATTTATTTTTCTTTTATTTTTCCGTGTGCTATGAGACGGTTTAAGCAGTAACTTTATTATATTTAATCACCACAACGTGAGGTCGGTAAAGATCTGCAGGGTAACTGAATTGCTTTCCATTGATTTGCAGAAAATGGTTATGGTTGGTACCTACTATCAATTTACCATAAATATATAAGCGTTGTATTATAAGCGTTTCTAGAAATTTCAGTAACAATATTGATGCTACTAAGTATGACTCATGGGGATTAATACTATACTCGCGTAGTTATTTCAATTGAAACATAATTTGTAAGGAAATCATCTATTTGTTGAGCGAGCAAGCAAATACATGCATAATGCAGGGAAAAATAAGTCATAAAATGCTTGAATTAAAATCGTAAATCAATTTATAAACAAACAGTCGGGATTGACCGCAGATAAACTTTTTTGTGAATTGTGCACTACACCTGTTTTACCTTATGAGTTTTGTGATAGCGTATTTCCTAACACCTACAACCCGTGAATAGGTTACTTCTAGGTAAGCGCGCTCCATCGTCGACCGGTGAGATAGCGGACAATAAAAAAGTTAACCTACCATTTCTTAAAAAAAAAAAAACCTATATTTTTGTATGCTTGAATATTGCATAGTACGCAGCAAATAAATTGAACCTTTTGCTAATGTTACGCGACACCCTGCTTTGATTAAGACCCAAAAATAAGTACGCGGCAAACAATTTGAACTAAAATAGCCGTCGTTGCTATGGTTACGCATAGCCTTCCGCTATGCCGCACTGTGGTTGAGACCCCAAGATCTGTTGCTATTTTATTGTAACTTACTTTTCTTATTGCCGTGTAAGTGCTTTTTTACGGAGACGCGGCGCGATGGGCGACGTTTTGGGCGTTCGTCGTACAGTTGGATCGTTGGATCTTGGTGACTCTGAAGTTAGGCTGTGCGCTTTTCAAGCGCTAAAATTCACAGAGCCTAACTTCGTACTCGCCAAGATCTGACGGCCGTACTGTACATTGCAGTAGCGGGCCGCGTCATCGCAAGCGCAAACACAAACAATGACAAACGCCCAACGCGCCGCGTCTCCGTAAACAAGCACTTAGGGTGCATTATTTGAGTTACATGTTTATACTGTAGGTTTTTTTTATGGTAGGTGAAAATCATCGAATTACGAATGTTTATACTGTAGGTAGGTATAACATAAATTATAATAGAATGCCGCTTTGGTCTTGGGGCAGAGGTCCCAAGACTAAAGCGGCATTCAGGCAGCTGAGAATAAGGCCCTAGTTCCAATTCTTATGTGCAGGGCAGTGTCATTGCGGGGCAACTTTGAATTTGTTGGATTGGACACAAGGTACTTGAGTCCACCCAATTAATCAAACTGCTTGCCATTTGGACAAAAATGGCTTTAGCGTCTCTGACGAAAGACTTAGTAAGCACCATCACCTGCTAAACCTTCTTGGTCATGAGTTACTATGGGTAACTTGAAAATCTTAAAATTTATTTAGGTACCAACTTTGAACACAGCCCGAATTTGAACACCAACATAGACTACCTACTTGTAAACCATAGTAGTGTGATAGTAGTGACCCGTCATATCAGCAGCGATGTCAAAGACTGCTTTCTAAGTATTTATTTAAATAGTAGTAGGTACGCCATTTGTTCTGATAAGTTTTTTTAAAGCGATCAAGCTATATTGTCCATTGTTTTCAATGAGGCCCTTGGCTCGAGCCCATTTAGCTATTAAGTAGATAGATCCGTTCATGGTGTGAAATTGAGTTTCCTCTTCAATAATGTAAATAAACCGTATTAAGTGGCACTCTGCACCTGCAGCACACTTGGTATTACATGTAACTTAAAAATAATCACAATTTCGTAAATTCTTTAAGTCATAAACCCCCTACGCCAAGTCTTATTTAAAGAAGTGATAGTCTTGTTTGTGGCACAACGTTCTTCAAACTATTTGTTTGCATTTTGTTACTCATACAAGATGTCATCAGTGCCTCATGATAATAATATGTGTTTAATCTTATGTAGTAGATAATAAAATTAAAAGTAAAAGGATATTTGCGGAGCTATGACGTGGAATGGGCAGGGTCTACACTCTACAATCGATCGGGTGACGCCACGATTCAGGCAATGAGCCAAAAAACTTATGATAATGTTTTTTGCGAGCTATGGAAAGGTTAAGGCCATGGCAGACATGGCCCGCAAAATATCTAGATCATTTAGCGAACGGTAATGAATAACAACAAGCTAGAATTCCAAAAAACGGTGCAATTATAAGGCAATTATCATGCTCCGGTCTTGTTTCGTGTGCAGAGTCTATGAATGCAAATAATCTAAAGAAAATAGCAGGTAATTGCAACGTCTAACTTTAGAATATCTTGAGAATTCATTGTAAGACTTACATTTATTTCGTGTTCATTTATCCTTGCCTGCAGCACCTAATTATAACATTGCGGACCTTTCACAAAGGATTGTTGTCGCTAACGGTGGTAATTGTAAATAACAGTTCTCTATTAAGCCGTCTGTTTCATATTTCTTCACTAAGATTCATGAAATCTTAACATTTTTGTTGTTACTTCAAAGTTAAACTGTGCTTCACCTACTTATTTTCCTACAAGCACGCCGCTGCTATATTAGAGTAATAAATTAAATGATTCGACACTACACGTTTCTAAAATATTCAGGAAAATGCATATTATAAGTTTAATCTTAGCAACATTATTATTCATGCAGTCATTTTATGCAAATATTTATTATTTTGAAGTCGACTCACTCAACGTAGATTGCCATGACTTTGGATTATTTATGTATGTACGTAATTCAAATAAATAACGATTAAAAGTGAAACAGATATGTCCATTGTCCACGCTTAAAAACAGGATAAAATAACCAAAATTACATCACTAATAAAAAAAAAACTAAAATGATCTAGTCTACAAATATGTTTAAAATGGAACAGAGGCCCTATGGTCATATCTGTTGCATTTTAAGTTGTTTGTCGTATAAGGACATAGGTAGTTCGATAGTAGGAAAATTTTGTCGCTTTCACAATTTTCTTTTACATGTTAGTAAAATTCCTCGAAAATTGTAGTGAATTATTGCAAAAGGGCCTTAATTATGGCACTGATAATATAGGAAGAAAAATCTCAAAAAAAGTACGAGATACGAAATTTTTATACGGAATCATATTTCACTCATAATATATGCATTAATCGCTATAAAACTCAATAGCTGCACTCTGTTGCATTTTGGCTGACTAGTGGCACTTATGAATAAAAAAAAATAAGCATAAGCAGTAAATTTACTCAATCTCACTTTGTTTTGCTGATTATTTCTTTTTCTTGTAACTTCCTGTACACGAAAGTCCACGGATCTTCAAAATGTTTCGGATGCATTTTCACTAATAAGTCACTGCTATTGTCCTTTCACTTAAGAACACAGTCTGCCTTAACACTGTTTATAAAATTTTTAATTGGTTAATAAAAAAAAATTACTCCACTAAATAAAGTTTTTCCTCTAGAGCGCGTAACGATTTTTCAGGCTGCGGACAGCGCGAAGTGACAGCGACTGCCTGCCTGTATTGCAATGCCGTAAGCTTTGTTTGTTAGAGGTTTACCTACTCCAGTTTTTTAGGGTTACAAGGCTGTTATATGGAAACCATTTTTTGTAGGGTCAATTGTTACGTAGATAGTGCGTTTCAAATTAAATTCTCACGTCAACGGTAGTTTTTTGGGTATTGATAGAAAAACTTGTACAAAGCCAGTTTTAATAGAAAATAATTAGCTCCAAAAATTTTAATTGCTGTGCCTTGTAATTAAATAATACAAAATCCTACTTATTAATTTTACGGTGAATACCCGTCTTTGAAGAATTAAATAATTGTCAAGAATTCTCACTTAGGAGTTGATACGGAACTACATGAATAATATTTATATAGTTATTAGCAAAACTGGAAGGAGGATTTTTCTACTCCAGTTTTTGCTACATAGTATGTAATTGTTACGTTAGAAAAAAACCCTCGCAACAATAGAGTCATTATAAATAAGTTAGTGTGTGGTACTGAGGGATTAAACACTTAATTTTCACAATGTTCTTACAGGCAATCAATAAAAACGTTGGGGAATATTATTTCAAGTAGGAAACCCGCATTATCATTAGCATTTATTAATTCAAATGTGTAAAACCCAAAATGTTCACCGTGATACTTGGTATTTTAATTAACAACATCAGTTTCTCTTTGTTTCTTACAAAGATCCTAATTTGAGCATGGGTGTGCCCAATATCGGTATGAATGGACTTGTCGGTTAGTCTTTCGTGCTTTAGCATTGAAAAGGAGACGGTAAGTACAGGTAAGACCTATTTGGCAGCATTCTATATTTCCAAAATGCTCACCATGATACTTGGTATTTTAATTAGCATTGTCAGTTTCTCTTTGGTTCTTACAAAGATCTTAATATGAACAAGTGTCCAATATCGGGACAAATGGAGTAGCCGGTTACCTATTTTGCAGCATTCTGATTGTGATGTTCAAAAAATGTGCTGATTCTTAGCCTAATTTGGATAAATATCCAAATTAGACTAAGACTAGATTAATTTCGATTGATTTATTGGCTTTTAAATAATTTCCTAACCGTTCTTGCTTGGATTGTGTCAAAACATTAGTTTTCAACTAACCGTAGTGCACCACAGTTAGTAAAGAATTCGTTCGTAAACTATAAATGAATACACCAAATTACCCATGAACGACTTTGTTAATAACGTGTAATTCCCCGTTTTAAAACGACATTTTGGACGGTGAGAATTTAGACACTTTGAACAAATATTGTTTTAAAAATTTATATATTTTAATATAATATCATGAATTTACGACTTAGAAATTAGTTTCTTTCATAACAAGCTTTTGTCAAGCTGAACAATATTGATCAAGAATATTCCGAAGAACTCAAACACGATCGGGTAATCACGTTGCGCTCAGTAGTTCCTGTGGCCACTATCCAACTTTATCATCAGATAAGCTCCATGGTGCAATAATAATGCATTGTCATCACCGTAACGTACGTAAACTTAATTTCAGCTAAATCGGTAAGAGGTAACTACTTCAAAATTCATTTTTTAGATTCGTCCTAAGTATACAAACATTGAAAATTAAACCAAAACTTCATAGTTGAATTTCACTTCCTAAAAATCACTACAGTTACTAAGTTATTTATTACATGCCACGTAAATGCTTAGCAGTGAAATAGTCCTAGCTTATCAAAACGGCAGCTAAAGTAAACAAGTTCTTTCCTCCATCCAAGTCTAGAATTAAGTGCATTTCCCTCAGGCGATGCGATATAAAACTGTCATTGCTTGTCACTGAGATTGAATAGTGCTACCTGTTTCATGTTTACACTGTAATCTCTATTTGTAAATATATTTGTAAATATATAAGGGATACTTGTTTACTAGACAGTAAGGTTATGGTTATGGTGTCGTTACTGATTGTTGAGTTAAGCTCGCCTTTGAACATGACTTGTCTAATCATTGTATTTATGTTAAGTTTTTGTGTTCAATAAAGAATTATGAGGTAGACCATAGATAGAAGTGTGCTGTTGTCAACAAACAAGTTTTAATTGAAAATATTTTTTTCATTACTCATACTCTGAAAGTAGGTGTAAAGTTGCCTGCGGAGAGGGTTGGAAGAAGTACTTTTACTCCCTAGGGAGTTTTACTTTTCAACTGACAGCTGTCTAAATATTAAAAAAAAACTAGTTCTATTTTGACATTTTTATTGAACCGTGATCCAAATTTCTATACTGCCAGTACAATTGAAATAACATAGAGATAGGAATAATTTAAGAATTTTTTTTTTTTGATGACTTTATTTTAATTTACTTTCAACTATTTCAATAAAACTAATATTATATTTGAGAAAAATGTTGACCTGACCCATTTTTACAATGATAAAATGAAAAATAATGACTGAATAGCCAGCCGACCATTTAAAAAAAAATGGCGGGTAAATGGTAAAAAAAAATCAAGAAAGACCAAATCGGCCACAGATTATAGAGAGACCTATAATCTGTGGGCGATTTGGTCTTTCTTGAGTTTTGTTTACATTTTGCTAAATCTCTGTTATAAAAAAAACATGTATTAACACGATACGTTCATCAGCTTCAGTTATAAATTTAACGCAAGATTCTTAAGAGGAGAAAACCGCTAACCGCCTAAATCAAAAGAAATATACCTACCTAAAAACATACGAAGACCTTTGACGACGACTCAGGTTTTTATTATTTTTATTTTCCTCGTATTCGTAATGAAAAGCACAGTGTTTACCTCGGGTTCAAGAGTTATTTAGTCCCTCGAACTCTTAGCGACCTCGCTTTCGCTCGGTCGCCAAGAAATTTCTCGGGACTAGATAACTAACTTTCATCCCTCGTATAACAATGTACTATTTCATAACAAGCTTTTATAGCTCGGCATATACCTTTATAATTAATACTCATCAAGACCTTTCCGAAAAGTATGTACAAACACCTTAGCGTTATTTTATTGTATTACTTATTACTAGTTTCTTTGGCCATCTTGCTGTTCCCATTAGACCCTGGTTACCATCTAGCACTAAAATACCCGTCAAGACGAATTACACGAGCCCAAACTCGATGGGAATTTATCGTTTTATTACCGAATTATGGCCACTATCCAGCTTCCTTCGACAGACTGGCTCCGTCACTATAATATTGCATTGTCACGCAATTTACACATGCATGCAAAATTTCAACTCAATCGATAATTGGAAAGTGGATCAAATTTAATTAACAAGATTTGATCACAACATCGGGACAGGTGAAACTAGTATAAACCTTGTAAAAATTGAATTTGATATCCATAAAAATTACAGATTGTTTGTAGAGTGTCATTACCATGTCCAATGAGACAATTATTTTAGCGGCATTATCAATACATGTACAATAATGTACATAGTATAAACCAAAGTCGCTTTGGCTTGTATGTCCCTATGTATGCTTAGATCTTAAATACTACGCAACAGATTTTTATACAGTTTTTTTTTAAATAGAGAGTGATTCATGAGGAAGGTATATCTGTACAATACATAATATATGTAATATCACTGCGTGCGAAGCTGGGGCGGGACGCTAGTAACAAATAAACTGCAGTTCCTCGGAATATTCTGTGCAATTGCAGACGCAAATCTCAATTGTCATACCGTCATTTAGCATATAAGACAATAATATACATCCTGTGACTACGTCAGTATTAAAATTACATAAGTGCAGTATTTATAACTGCTCAACCTTTAGCCCTATTGTTCACTGCAGTTAGTTTTAATATTAAGTCAACGGCCCTGAGGAAAAACAACGTCAATCTTTCTACATGAAGTAAATAATGACATATGCACATATATTCTTACGCAGACTCCCAGGATATGCAGAGAATAGAAGTAATAATACATAATGTGTGTCAATAGCCTAACAATGAGCAGGTATATGATCATTTGAACAGTTGGCGATGTATGTGCAGTCCGTGTAGGCAGATAATTTGCATTTGGCAGAATTGCTGTCATTGTTGTTCCGTGGTGAGCGTACGCCGTGTTCTTGGAACTGTCATGGAACATATTAGGCTAAAGTAGATGCCTACGTACGCAATTAGCATTGGTCATCTGTTCTTAAATGAATTGATGATCTCAAAATGTGAGTTAATTATGTTTTGTTCGAAGTAGCAAATAAATTGCAATCTAAGTATGATTGTCATAGATTTGCTTAACTCTAAAGCCCATTAAGGCGACGATGATTGATATACAATTTACCACAACATTTGCGATGTTTAATTGTTTACATGAAATTGATTTTCTTAGTAAAGTTCACTTGGTTTAAGTTAAAGAATAATTACAGTTTATAAGATCAAGACAGTATCCTGTAGGGCGGCAGCTAACAGGACTTAATGGCTCCATAAGTCCACATAGACACTGCAGGAGCAAAAGTGACGGAAATTACTGTATAGGGAGAAAAAAGTGATCAATAAGAAGCTCGCACCTTGTTATCATACTGTTAGCAAACATTTATAGTGCACGTATAACTGGTTGTGTTCCCACTGTTTCCTAGTAAAGGCGAGCCAGTTTTCAAAGTCAACTGTTTATTTGAAAATAAATTGTCTGTATCAGTAAATTATTTCCTTTGAAAGATTAAGTGCGTGGTTACTAGTTGTACAAAGAACATAGTCATTTAGTTACATAATGAATCATTCTTGGTCCAACAGAATGAGATGTTTATCTGGATTCTGATGAGACTAGTCTGTACGAGCGCGTCCGTGTGTAGCGAAGATTCCGCACATTTATTAAATGCATCTGTTGCTAGACTTGCTAGTTTGCAGCTACCGTTAGTCATATTAATTAAGTTCTCTACTTAATTATTTTTCAAGTAAGTATCTTGGAATTATTTCTTGGCAATCTTTATTGACTGTGCACCGGAAGATTCAGCGTTAGAAGGCCTCCCACAAAATAGTTTGATGACCAGGTGAGGGACGTGGGAATCTGATGAATGCGAGACACGGTTATTGTGTTGATACCGACGTGTATGAAGTACTAGATAGCTTCCGCCAGCGGCTGCGCCCGCGTGGGAGTCGATTTCTCCATACCAATTTCTAACCACCGCTTTATTCCCTTAGGGGTGAAGTTCCGTAAAATGTTCTTCCATTCTTAGAGGGTTCTTAAGGAACCCACTTAAACCCACCTGCCAAAATTTAAGTTTGTAGGTGTTTATGAGTAGTTGTTGAGATTTTATAATTAAACTCTCAAGCCCAAAATCAAACAACCATTGTCTTTCTATTGTGTCTCTAATGACGGTATACAACGAAGTCAGTGGTATTTCGCTTGTATTTCTAAATTGCCGATGAATATTTTTACTGTTATTGGAATAAAGTCTTGACCTAGCCATACTTAAACTCGAACACTAATTATTATTTTTTTCCGGTTGGACAGCACAACTTCTTCTATAGGTACTATATCCGTTATAGCCATCATTCTAGTAGCATTTCCTTTGTTGTCACCTATACAACACTAAACGTCCATCGTTTCTTTCAGACATAAGCTATCCATCATATCGGTAGTAATCTACACTAATATAATAAAGAGGTAAAGTTTTTTTTTTTGTTTGTTGGAGGTAATCTCTGGAACTACTGGTCCTACTGGTCCGGCTGACAAAAGCTAGTTTCTTATAATTATGCACACATACATCTATGCATTGTTTACAAGCTCATTGGTCTCGTCCGCAAGCGCGACTACCAAGTGTAGGTGTTGCGTTTTTGAGGTCGAAAATCAACCAAATCATTCAATTCCTCTTTGCTTTTCAGGCCCGCGTTAACTCTATTGAAGAATGCCGCTAGCCCTACCAGGCGTCAAAGCGTGGGTCTGAGGTTCAATTCTCAGTTCGTGTAGGAAATGTAAATGTTTTTCTATTAAAAATTTCCCAGCAGAAGCCCGAATTTGGAAATTGATGCCATTCTGCATCTGATCTCTCCCTGACCCTTTAGGGATGCTCGTCTTTGGTAGTAAAAATTCAGAGAGTTAACTCTTGATCATCCCGTAGCCTGGACAGTCAAAACCTGGGAGATTGAGGTTCAATTCTCGGTTCGGACAAGAAATGTTAATGGGTATCTCCAATAAGAATTTTTCAGTAACAGCCAAAATTTGGAAATTGATGATATTCTGGGTACATATGATTTCTCCCTGGTTGTGCCGGATGCCCGTTTTTATAGCATAGTAAAAGAACAGAGAGTATACTTATATTCGCACACATATATTCTGCGAACGTTACCAAACCCGTTTACCAGTTAAGTTTTTTTTTTACGACTGACTAAACTTCAGTTGCGTTCAGTCACGACAGTTACAACTGGTCACGAGACTTTTAATAAGCACCTCAATGTCATAGGAGATACAAAAGAGTTTTTTCATGCATGCATACACTGCACCGTAAAGCCTGCATGGAGGACGAGATCGTAGTAGCTATTCTGCTTCTAAGCTGCTCATCACAGCATAGCACAATCAAATTACGAACACCAGCCAAACTTTATACAATTTCCTATATTGCCGTGTCATCGTCACTCTACAGAATACATCCTTCCTTTCTTTAACCTTTGTTCCTCGAGTACTAGAAACATCCTCACTCATGCCTACTTAAAATTTTCCTCACGCCTACGTGTTCCCTTCACTCCTCCAAACCACATTTACCAATAATACCAAACGGATTTCCACACAAGTTTTCGACGTCATTAGCTTCTGATGCAGGAAAGTAGATTACTATAAAACTATGTTGTAATAGTTTAGGACAGTGGTTCGGTACTATAGCGTGACTATAGGATATAATAACACAGATAATGGGTATCAGAGGTCTATTATACGACATCTTAGCTACTATCTCCTGTCTAACTTCATTAACCGCAATACAATGCGCATTGTGTCAGTTTCTTTCATAGTTTCTGTGATCAGTTTCGTCAAAGTTTTGACCATCCACATATGTAATTTTCGTCACGACATTTCTGTTCCCTTCGGACAACGCAGCCATGCCCTTGTCAATGTCTGAATGAACTGATTTCCCAACTTCTCAGGCAGTTGCTTCCATAGTTATCTTCACGAATCATAATTATTATAGTACTAGTCTATTAACATATTTTCTAATGAAGGTTATAAAAACTACCAGCATTCAATTACTCTCATAAAGTTTATGTTACTGGATTCTCTCATGTACTAGTTATTATGTACTTACAATTATTAAGTACCGTTCTTATTTGGTTGTAAATGATAGTGTAGATATAAGGAGTGACTGGGTGTGTGATACTGACCTTTGACTTCTTTCACCAGCAGCTAGATAAATAGACTTGAATAGTTAAAAAAATCATACAAAACAAATAGCTTAATTGAGAAAAATGTAGATTCTAAGTTATAAATTAAGTAGGTACCTACGTCATATTTTCGCATAAAAATCTTTAATTAACAGAAAATACCATGAGAATAATTATTTTATTTAAATCAAACTTTTAACGTTATATTAACCTGTTTTTTTATTTATTTCGTATTGTTGCGTAGTGTAGCCTCACTAGGTACGACTAAAAAAACTAAATGAAAAAACTATAATATTATGAACGCACGTCTCACGGAATAGTGCAGAAATAGACCTTCATCTTCCAGCATATGAAAAGACCATCTTTATAACAGAATTATCAAACAAGTTCTTGGTTTAATTCAACCGCCTTCTTAGATCCGAATGACACAGTAACATAGGAAATGCTATAATAACAAACAATGGTTGCTACTTGAGCGCACATTGGTGCTACACAACCTCGCGGTAATGTGTACGAAGTACCTGTTCACAATAGTGTGGATGGCCAAAACCAAGGTCGGGCTTACTCACCGAACATGGTAAATGCTTTAGATAATTATGTTTTTAATTTTCTACTTTATTACATAAGTAAAGTATGGCTGGCTACAGTAACAGCCATCTAAAATAGAGAAAGAAAAATTAAAGTTGATAAATTGTTACAGGAATCTGTCATCATGTGAAAATAATTTGTTTTGGTAACGTCTGAAATTCCTCGGTATCGGGGGGAACCCTTTAACCAAAGAACGGGTTTTTCAATAACACGTAATATTCTTCTTTTTCTTATGTACGTTATGCCGTGCATTGTTCAAGTTTCTCACGGAAAATCCAAATAATCGTATCGTGATTTAGGGACTGACAGCGCCATCTGGTGAGTTGTGTCCGAACTTACGTTAATTTGAGCGTTGATTCGTTCTTCTCTTTTCCGACAGAGGCGCTAGGGAAGCGAATTGTTTTTGAAGGAGGATGAATAAATTAATATTAGTTTTTTGACAGTATAATATTCATTAACTAGGCTAATCCTGCAATGAAATACTTTATTATTATATTTAATTTCATCATCACCATTTCAGCCGAGCGACTTTTGTACATAAGCCTTCCCCAAGTGTCGCCACAATTAACGATCCCGTGCATCTCGCATCCATCGAATTTCCGCAACCCTTGCTAAGTCATCCGTTAATCTTGTAGGATGCCTTCCAACGTGCCCTGCCCATTGCCACTTAAGTTTGGCGATTCGTCGTGCTTGTCGGCAACCTTGGTTCTCCTGCGGACAACTTCATTTCTGTTACGATCACGCAAGGAAACTCCCATCATAGCCCATTGCCCTTTGGGTGACTTTAACCCTTCTGGTGAGGCCCATTGTGAGCGACAATGTTTCGGAGCCACATGTCATCACTGATAACAGACTCACTAGTCATAGACTTTCGTCTTGAGGCACTGTGGTATGTTGGACGAGAAGACACCGCGATTAAATAGATTATTTATAAAGTTTTTATTTTAATTAGTAAAGGGATAGAAATAGCTAGGTACTCAACTAGGTAAGAGCATTATTTAATTTATCTAATAAAGATAAGTAGTTTAAAAAATCTTCAAAAACTACACAATTCTGAAACATAATTAATTTTAGAAAAATGAATATTCATAGCCAGCAATCGAGACTATTAACTTAAAAAAAAAGTAAAGGCTAATAAGAATCAAGTTTTAGTAACATGGCATTTTTTAATTTTCTTTAATCGTCATAAGAATTTTTCCGTAACATATTACGGAAAAAATCTTATGACGATTTTAAATTAACTTTATGATGATATTACAATAAGTATTATAATATCAACTCTTTAGCCCCTGGCGAACGCCGGCGTTCGAACACATATTGTCTTTCTTTTATGTCTCTAACTAGCTGCTGCCCGCGACGTTGTCTGCGTGAAGGCTCTACAGCACCAAAAAAACCTAACATGGCAGTGTATGATCAGTGTATATCAAATGGTATAGCATTATAAGTAAACAACTTTTAAAATAGCATTGCATCAGCCTTATAAAGTTCCCGTTGCAGGGACACAGACCTCCTTTCTAGGAGAGGGAATGGGCCATAATCCACCACGCGAATCCAATTGGTGGATGACGCAATAATATCTTCGAATTTTTGGTTCTAAGACATTCACAGTCACAGTTTCCTCATGATGTTTTCCTTCACCGTTGAGCAGTGGTTTTGAAATATAATACACAAAGTAATGCGCCTGGCTGGGTTTAAACGACAGACCTACAACTTGTAAGTCGGAGCCTTTACTACTTCGCCACCACTGAGTCGAAGCCTTTACCACTCCGCCACCACACTACGATGGTAGTTATGCTGCCAGGAGCCAATATGTAAAGAGAGTCAGGACTGGTGGCGCGGGAGCAAGCGACATACAGTTGCCCGCGTAAGAGACAACTCGTCTCTAATTACGGTACTTTTAATAAATACCGCGAACTCCTCCGCTACACGATTTTACTGCAATTATGTACTTAAGTACATTTAAGACACAATTGAAGACACTTCCGCCTGACAACCGCTATGTCCATTTTTGCTTGCCTTCGAAATGAAAACTTCTACAGTTCGGTTTGGCGCCTCGTAGCAGGATTCAAGCAAATTTTTTTTCAGTCATCAGGCAGTAATGACCGTGATAGTTCAATCAAATGAAGTGTATAAAGTGGATGCTTGCCGCAACACTAACTATCAATATCCCTTTACCGTTTCAAACAATTATAGAAGAGCTACGCTAGTATTATTCTTTTTAATTAAACAAGTAGCGATATATCCATACTGGTCATATCAACACTTAATTGCGTTTTAAATAATTGCTTTTAATTTCCGATTTTTAAGTATACATAAGTAACATCAATCTCAAGGCACCGTAAACTATTTTTAGTGTTAAAATAAAAACAGATTTCTCGTATTCATTTTTATAAAGACTGTTCATGAAACTAGCCATGAATATTTAAAAATGGCCTAACGGTAAACTATGCCGAATTATGTGGAGAGGTGAAAATTGAAACTAATTAGCCTAACAAACAAGTGACGGCATAGCCATTAATTATGCTTTTATAGAAACCTAGGTTAGAAAGCTAAGTTTTTTCTCATTCAATTATGTTAAAAGCTTACCTTAGTACCTATAATATCTATTCTTCTTTGGCGTTTTCCCTGAAGGGTCATTTGAGGTCAGCGATCCCTGTCGCCAATTAGTCATCAGCACCCACAAACGACTCTAGTCGGGCTATTATTTAGAAGACACTTGACAAACAAATTATTTACATAAAACTATTATGACTTGATATGTCACGTTTCAATAAATAAACAGCTAGCACATGTTCCACGATCGGGCGACCCGGTAATCTAGAAACTGTATCACGTTAAGAGAATACAACTATAAGTTATCTCATGAAGCATGCTTTCGCAGTAGTGCACATTTAAAAACAAACAACATGCCTAGTTTGGTAATAGTTCCTAGTACGCAATTTTGTTAATGATGGACTCGTGCTTGACCACTGCCTCGCCTAATGGTAAGCAATGTTGTGGTCGACGGAGGAACATACTTGAAAAGATTATAGCCAACAGGAAACATAGATTCTGATAGGGAATTTTACTCTTTAGCTGTATTTTGTAATTATACAGTCAGGGATATTAATCGGTTATCGCCTTAAGGTTGAATGTCACTTGCACATCGTAAAACGTATAATATAGTTAGATTAAACGTTTGTAATGTTAAATTTACTGGAAAATTTTGTTTTTTAACATCAGACACTTTTGGTAAAGTAGAACACATTGGATGTATTTAAGGTTAGAAGACATCTATGACACATGACTTTATACAGTTTCGTGAGTAGAGGTCGTAACTCCGCAATTTTTTAACTGCGCAAATGAATGATCAAATCATCGCTTCTTACCTTCTATTAGGTAAATTCTAAGAGAGAACAAAAAGCTGTCAACTTACCTCCGGCCGTTGTTGTCTGTCGTCGCAGTTTGTTTCTTCCCACGCCATAACAGTAAACAATCGAAAGCCCCTTTTTTGAACGGGGGCTTTAACATTTTCAAGCGCTTTCTAAAATCGATAGTCTTTGAACTTCCACTTTCACTAACATCCGCTCTAAGGATATTTGGTTCTGAAACACCTTTTCTTAAATCACTAACACTAATAGGTTTTTTAGTAACCTTTTCAAAGTTTAATGTCATCACCGATCCGTTAGGGGGGCATGTTTTTCTTTTTGATAGAGGAGTTGATGTAGCAAAACATCTGTCTATGGATCTATCACATCCTAACCCACTGTCCGAGAACTCTGAAATGTCCGTAACACCTTCGCAGATGCTGTGAAGCTTCGGTCTTCTGTTTGGCACGACTGTCTTTGCGTTCAATATACTATTTTGTTCAAAATTTTTACTTTTCACATTGTGGTGGACATCGACGAACGCCGTGACGTCCTCGCAGCTTTTGGTGTTGTACTTGGATAGGTTGAAGTAAGGGTGGTCTACTTGCTTCGGGTCAGTTGCGACCTCCATTTCGCCGATACTGGTTAGGTTGTCCTCACTTTTAGATAACACTTTAAGGTTCGATAATTTCTTAACCCTCGGTGGGCGTTTTGGGAAACTCTCAGGCGAGAGACGCACCGAATAGGGTTCGTCCGCTCTCTTAGTGGGCTTCGAGTACTTTGCGATAATTCTGTTTATTTCAGCGTTGTTCTTACGTCTATATGTGTGTCGTTTGAAGTTGAGTGGCTGTTGATAAGCGTCGGCTACTGTTGCTCCGGCGACCCTGGCTGACCTTTCGCGCCATTCGGCCACTTTGTCCTCTATCAGCCTCTGCAGCTCGAGTGCGCGCATCATCGGCCCTATCTCTGGCATTTTTATAATAGATATCTCTAACTCTTTCAATAAGGACTACTTTATTTGGCGAATTCTTTGGTAATTATAGCAAAACTAATGTTGCGTTTCATTAAACTGCATAATTCTGAAACAAAACATAAAAAATCTAAACAAATCGTTTCCCTTCAATCGCATATCTAAGGAAACATATGCATTATAATGGACTCAGTCACGAAAGGTCTTCGCATTTCGACGTTCCTTCAATTAGTGCCCTAGTTAATCAACGGAGTTAATTAAATATGAAGAAGCCCTTTAAATACCATAATGACACAATGCTACTGTGATTATAATGTGTGCTGTAGTTACCGATCACAATGTTAGGTATTCACATATATATTTATAAGTAATACAATATATGGAGGCTATAATGCGTCTATATATTTATCGCGTTTAAGATGTTAAGTTACTACTAGCTTAGTAGTTATCCAATCAGTTCAAATCAGGAAATTCTACTTAGATGATCTAATTATTTCTTGCTCATCAAGACCATAATGGATAGGTACCCATTGCTTCAAGCATATTCGTAGTTTTTTTTAATCATATATATATTAATACGGAGCCTTTTTCCTGCCTGGCCCACCGTAAAAAGGCGTTATGCAGTCAATAAGTAAGAGCAGTGTCCTACTGGCAGCCTACTTGATACAGACTGGTTGTTTTTTATAATTTCTGCCAGCGGCTTTGCCCGCGTCAAAGTAGGGTTCTCCGTACAATCTTTAGGCCCCCATTACATCCCTTTAGTAGCTGAATTTTGAAAAATCATTTCTTAGTGTTCGCCTACGTCATCAAAGGAAGCCTTGTGCAAAACTTCACGCTCCTTGGCCTAGTAGTTTTGGCTGTGCATTGATATGTCAGTCAGTCAGTTTCTCCTTTTATATGTATGATGACCGTCTTTAGTATCTAATCATAGTAGTAGACTAAAGATAGAGTAAAATATTTCTTAAACTAAATCCATACAAAGAAAATGATATAGCGCCTCGAAGAATTCGGTAGGTTAGCGGAGACCCGGAGACAGACAAACATAAAAACTTTATAACTTAACTTTAACTGCCAATTTGAGAGGAAATGCCAACCGCGATTTCTAACGTCCTTCCGAAAATGTGCACTTAACCTCTAGGTACATCCTATCACCGGCAGTAGGCTATTACAGACACAAAGTATCTACAGGAACTGTGTCCGAACTATCGAATCTTTATCGCGGAAATCTTGATAAGAACTAACCATTCATATTTGTTTGGCAATATTTCAAGGTACACTTCAGTTTCAGGTGTTTTCTATATTGTTTATCATTGTCGGGGCCACGAAAATTCTTTAGGTTTTTAATACCAAAATCTCATGGTTGAAAAATGAGTTAAAAACATATATATTTATAGACATCTGCTAATAATTGTATATACGCACTAATCTCAGAAACTACTTGTTCGAAGTGTTAATTTATTTTAGTGTTGGATAGCCCATTTATTGAAGAAGGCTATACATATATAGGCTATACAAATACAACATCGCGCTACCTTCAATAGGAGCGGGGCAATAACCACAAATGCGGGAGAAACTGCCGACAGACAGTAAAGACATAAATAATTATATCAGCTAATCAGCAAGATCATCAGTGTAAGATCGTGCTCGCTTGGACTGCCGAATTCAGCAGTAGGTAGGCAAAAAAAAACTAACTAATATAGACTACTATCAAAACAATTTTAAAAATAGTACTCACATACGCACACAAAACTTTTTTACACACGTCACTGCTATTCGAGATATTTGTAAGCGATCAATATAATCGAATCATTTGAATGAATAGGCCACAGGTTGACTGAATTTAACGGGAGCTACAATCGCGAATCCAACGTGTTTAACAATAACATTCCAGTTCTTTTACTAAACGTTCCAAACAATGCATGTTAAGGTAAACTGATAACAGATAACATGTATCGCATGAGAGAGCAGAGATAAATTCGATTATTTACGAAGACATGTCTACACTTCTTTACTTTAAAAGTTCAAGTATTTTGAAACGGTTTTCAAAGACCACAATAGAGTACAATAAGAATCTAACAGTATGTATTGTGTAAAAGCAGACTGTATAAAGTTATCCGTCATTACGTAATTTTGTTCTCGGCAGGTGAGTATGTAGGTCTTACCTATACGCGTTTCGAAATTCTAATCAGTCTTTATAAACACCATAGATATTTTGGAATTCTTCATATACGGTCGGATAGACAAAAAGCTAGTTAAATTTCCGGACAGATTTGGTGAATGTTGTGTGTACCTAAGGCAAGAACAAGTTAGCATGATAAGACAAAGCACACAAGAATACAAAAGAAAATGAAATCATAAACTTACATAGTAGAGCTTATCAAGTAGTCGTAAATTAAACTATTAAACCACACTGATCACTGAAAATGGGCGATTTTTCCCACGAGTCATTAGGATCGCTTAGGCATAGGGTGTTGAGTACACTGACTTAGTTTACACAATCCAGGCGGTGTTATGGTGCGTCGAGGCGCAAGGCGCAGGGCACACGTGTGGCGAGGGCACGTGCAGATTCCACAGTGAGCCGCCCGTTCCAGGCGAATGCTCCTGCACTTGACTCAGCCAGCAATAACCACGGACCGGCCCATCCTGCCTCCGCCGCAACAATGGATTAAATAGAGCACCACCATACGTACACTCTCATTATTGTGATTTATCATTACATCACAAAGTGCCGTCACTGTGCACACTACCGACATGTTTTCTTACTGATTAAGCGACGGGTGTTTCCTTCTAATTGTGGAAGTATTTTATAGTAATAAATAAATAGAGCACACCTGTTATCGGTTTACGTAGCTAGTTACTTCTACGCCACTGTTAGCGTCACCATTACTAAATTTTGAATGGAAAATGGAACTGATTTCCACAACTTGAAATTCCAATGTACAGTATAGGTCTTAAACCTGTGTTCCAGTTTCAAACACTATGGAATTGCTAATTGCCATTATCTGTTTTCACGGGGCATTGTTCGTCGCTGCGGGCGTGACAAGTGCTTCCGCCAAGTTCATTGTCGCACCGAACGCCGGGCGCATGTCGTTGTCGCATTCGTGCCCCTCTGTGACCCCAACCTTATTAAATAGATTTTCGACCACGAACAAAAAATGTAGCATTTTTTTATTTATTTTCTTATTATCCTATAATGGTCATGCCACTGATGTAAGTCCCTAACAGTCCCTTTACAAAGGATTAGAACAGCTAGTGTACCTAATGTTTATTATACTTCCAGGCTGTCAGTCTGCCATAGGGAGTTTCTAAAAAGGAAACCCGATTAGTTAGTAAAAGTCTGACACGTTCTCCCACTCCTCCCTAGGCATAAGAAGCTATTGGAAGACTCCTCACCTAAAAAAAAGGCTGTCAATCTATGAGGGAAAGCAAAGAGTAGCTCGTGGAGCATAGGTACCTATGGTTTAGTCAGTAAAAGTCTGACATTCCCTATCACGCCACCCAGCAAGGTAGTAGTCATTTAATGACTTCCCTCAGCTTTCGTTCTACAGAAAGTCTTCATATTAAGTTATGTATCCTCCCAGCCTAATTAAAAAATAGCGGATACATTTCTTATCTTGTCCCTATGTATATAAACCCTTTCAAGCAAGAACATCTAAGTAGCCGTTAAACTAGTTCGACAAGACAGCGTGTAAATACGTCTCTTATAATCTATGATTGCATGTTTGCAACCCACAATCTTACTAAATGTGCGGATACTGTACATACTGATGAACCTTCGGATACAGCGCCATCTCTCGGGAAATTGGGTTACTAATTTTTACATGGGCTACTGGGTTCTGTTACATTGTGAGAAATTTGTGACGGACGGGAAACTACAGGACCCTACACTGAGCGTGGCCCGACACGCTCTTGGCCGATTTTTTTAAATAGATAGAGTGATTGAAGAGGAAGGTTTATAGTATATGTAATACGTACATAATATGTTTAATATCACCACAGTTCCCGAGCGAAGCCGGGGCGGGTCGCTAGTAAACTATCATTTTAATTAGGCCAAATTATAATGAGGATATTTTGATGATGCCTGTAGCACGTCAACACTTGATTAATTACAAGGTTACCATGTTATTAACCACTTGGAACATAAAAAATTTGATAGCACTAACAATGAAACAGTTTTAGCAATAAAAATTAGAGATAAAAATAGATGCTAGTCACTCCTGTATTCCATGAAAAGGTGGGAGGTAATCTACATTTGGAACAGGAATTAGACTACGAAGGAACGCATGTCCCATACGGCACGCCGGTTGTGATCGTGGCGGTAAGGGTCAAATCTTCTATAATATAAAAATGAATCGCAAAATGTGTTGGTAAAAGCGAAACTCGTGAACGGCTGGACTGATTTCGCTAATTTTTTTGTTGGTTTTGTTATATATTAGTATGGTTTAGGTATAGTAGGCTAGCGAAGGGTAAAGTGGAGTAAAATAATCTGTTGCCGTGTGCGAAGCCGTGGGCAAAAGCTAGTTCATCAATAAAACTAATTTCGATTATGTAAAACAAAACACTAATGAAACTGTTCTCGATTAGACGACACTCAAAATTGTGTTTTGTTTTAGGTTTTAAATAATCTTTGAGGAGTGGCTAGAGAGACGTCAAAGAAAGCAAAAAGCAAAGCTAAAAAACACAGATATCGTTTTAGCCTGGCAAAGTTTGACACGCCTTCCTGCTCCATCGTAGAGGGGAAGAAGTAATTGGATAATTTCACAACTCGAAAGAAAAAAATACGCAAAGGTCTGGTAAGCAAATCATCATCAGCCTTTCAATGTTCCCACTGCTGGGACACAGGCCTCCTCTCTAGGAGAGGGAATGGGCCATAATCCACCTCGCGGGCCCAGTGCGGATTAGTGAATGTCATATGTCTTCGAATTTTTGGTTCTAAGACATGCCGGTTTCCTCACGATGTTTTCCTTCACCGTTTTGAGAGCAGTGGTGATGAAATAAATTACACAAATTAATGGGCCTGGCTGGGTTTGAACCCGTGACCTACAACTCGTAAGTCGGGGTCGTTACCACTCGGCCACCACTGCTCTCAAGCAAATGGTAAATGTAAAAACTTGGGCGGTTTTAATCAATAAAAGTCTGACAAGCTTTCCTGCTCCACCCAAAACTAGAGAAGGGATTTTTAGTATATATATTTTGTTTTCTATTTCAAAAAAGGTTTTAATCGAAGATATTGAGATCCAGTAACTTTTTGCTTCTAATTGGAGTGTGCCCTGGGACTATTGGGATAGTCTGTCAAATAAAGCCATTTGCTTTATTTGACATGATCACATGACAGACTATCAAAGTCAAAATCTTTTTTTTTTATGGCAACATTATCATTTTATATTCCAAAATAAACCATTTACAAGGCACTTTTGAAACGTCAAGTCTGTCTGTCCTAAAAAAAATGTTGCTAAATGCAGATTCCAAAATGTAGATCTCTATGGAGAAGAATGTGCAAGAAACTCCATGGACACTCTTACTACAAAATCTCGGTTACATGTTTCTTGTCGATACTAATATTTTTCGCCATTGAGGGCGAAGTTTTAGAAGCGAAAGGAAACTATAATTCATTTTCTTTTTGCTCTACTTTTACTACATTAATATTCAACTAAAGAAATGACTATTGTGTGGTATTCCTTTTGTGATTAGGTTTCATAAAGATTTGCATTGTGTTGATAACCACAGACATTGTTATTATTTTGAACTTTTTACTGAAGTTATAACGTGTGGTTCGAAATATATTTTGATTATTACGGTACTTTTTTTTAAGATGTCGCTAAGGATTAGTTTTTTTTTTATATATATATTTGCACACGTTTCGCGCTCCTGCCTGTGGGTTGATGCGAAAGCGCAACACCGGGGCTCTAGGACTAAGGCAAGGAAGAAACAGGGTAGATTTTTTTTTTTTATGGTAGGTGAAAATTATCCAATGACGAAACCCGCTCTTGGGTGGAGCGGGAGACCAGTGTCAGACTCTTACTGACTAAAAAACCTACCCCGTATCTTCCTTGCCTTATTCCTGGAGTCGAGGTAACAGTTTTCCACCACCCTCTAGGCTCCAGGAGGCTTCGACCCTGAAGGGCCCCTGCAGTTTGCTGACAACTCCTTGAGGCGCGCGGGAACGGTGCGCGCCGTTGACGACTTGGACTCGGTCTTACCAGACGGCCGGACGGCGAGCTACCCATTGCTCACCGTCCGCGAGCCAGTGTCTACGGTGGCCGGATATCGGCAGGATCGCGGCGGCGACGGCTACGGCGAGTACGCCGTTGCCTTTGCCTTATGCGGTCGGCCTCCTCCTTTACGAGCATTACTGCTTCGCAGAAGGAGGCGACCGCCTGCCATTCCTCTTCGCTGCGGACCATGGCCTGAACCAGGGCCCGGCGCGAGAGGTCGCCGCCGCCGATCACAAGCAGGGCACACCTCCACCGTGTGCTCCACCGTGTCCTCCGGGCTCGCCTCACAGTGGCGACACCCGGACGTCTCTTCCAAACAGGGTAGGTTGTTTAGTCAATAAAAGTCTGACACGGTTTCCCGCTCCGCCCAAGGGCGGGATACATAATTCGACGACTTTTACCTACCATTTTCCTCTATCGCAGTTGCGTTTACAAACAAAAACTCACATACCAAAATAAGATTTACAAGAAAGCCAGACATGGAACAACTGTACAGGCTACAAGTATTTAAATATCAATTCCGTTCGGAAATCGAACCCAGCTCTACGCAAAATCTTACTGGAGATTGACCAATAAATGTCTCTAACCTTTCAATTGACGATTTAGAACCAATACTTATTTTTGCCTAAACTTCGTTTGTGAACATAACATGAATTGATGATGATACTCCAAAGTACTTATGTACTGCAATACATATTACACTCTCCGTTGTTCAACAAGACACTCGGCCTTAATAAAATAATACGACAATATAAATCCCACATCCAAATCTCTTGCACCCGCACAGTCGGAGTACTGCCCTCACGAGCACGTGTCAATTGTCTAAATTGACTCGAATTAAGACACCACACAAAAACCTAAATATAGATGATTCAGTTGAAATAAGGATAAAGTCTCGGCAATTATTCAGACAGGAACGTATATCATCAATTAGAATTGTCTAGAAAAAAAATTTACACTTCATTAACATCTTGCAAAATCTATGCGTAGTTTATGCGTTGCGGAAATATAATTTTTAAAAAGGTTTATTGTAATAGGAAGGTAATAGCGTAAATTATAAGAATCACATGACGGGAAACGACTGCGATTGCATTCATTAACTTCTAAGTTTATTTAGTAGGTTGCATGATCAAAAGGGCCGCCCTCTTTCTCATTTATAACTCCAGCCATAGCAGGCGAAGTCTTTTGATGATTTTCCATAAAAAAAAATATATTTTAGTAAAAAACCCAAATGAAATAAGGACGTGTTTATTTGTTAGACTTAATAATAACCATTAGGTATACCTATTATGGGAAAGAAGTCGAGTTTCGAGACTTATCCTTTGGCCACTAGCAAAATGCCTAACCCTTCGGGAGGTCCCTTTTCTAAATTAAATCCATTTAGTCCATCTCACCACAAAGTGGTCAGACTTCATAATTAAATTAACAACTTCAGCTGTAAAAGTTGTGAAACAGTCCCTTTATCGAGCGGTGACGAATCCTTGGGCGTCCCGGCAAAATCGCAAACAAACAAACAAGTACACAAATGTTTATTCCCGATAAATTGTGGCTTAGAAATTAAATTGATTGATTTTTTCCCCGATATTTTTATAGAGCTATATATGTCAATACTAAATGTATCATAGCGTTGCTTATCAAAAAACAGCATTCAAGTCATATTGGCAAACTTTACAATAGAATGAGAAATTAAATAATTTATTAAACAAATGTATTGTTAGAGCAATTGAAATCATAGCCTGTGTATACGTAATAGGTATATGCGGGCTTACGGGCGGCAAGCAATGGATAGCTCTCCGTCCGGCTGTCCGGTAAAGACCAAACCTGGGTAGACGCGGTGTGTTCAACTCGAACTCCAAAGTGTCAGCATGAGATGTCAGCAAAATTGATGAAGCCAATTTGAGCCAATATCTGCCAGGGGTGTTGATTGTTCCAAGAAGTTACCGTAGCTCTCATTAAAAGGGCAACTACACCCCAGTGTAGTGAAACCTACAGATTTTAGTCGGTAAAATTCGAACACTCCCTGCTGCTCGATCCAGAGCGGAAGAAGTCATTTGATGATTTTGCACATAAAAAACCAGGCTTATAAAGTGCACCTAATGCGCAACTAGTTCGATAAAATGTGTCAAAGAGCGAATTTTTGCGACCATAAAAAATTATTTCAATAGAAAACATTCATAAATCCTCAAAGTCGTCTCAATAGTATCGAGGTCACCGCAACATATCATCACTATGGACAAGGACATAACTTTCATACGCCACTTTCCCTACTCGGCAAATCGATCACCGGATCCTGCGCATACCAATCGCGCTTCTAACGTCACCTAATTTTCTTTAATTGTCCCGAGACAAACAATGAAGCATCGCCGGTGGCATTACTATTCAGTCACTGTGTACATACGGGACCGTGCGTAGCATTGTCAAGCCGTAGAGGTCTCGGTCTTTGATCCCAAACCCGATACAGAGAAAGTAGAATTTCACATATAAAGCAGCGAATTGCACAATTTAACAAATTTTTACGTGGTCAGGGTTTTCAATTTTGACCATGTTTGAGTTTTCCTTTTTTGGTAAATGATTATGTCACGAATTACAATTATTTCATTGAAAACAAACAACTAGACGTCATTCGATTGTGTAAAATGCGTCTATAACTAAGTCTACGTAAACATAAAACTAACATCTAATAGAATACATGACACTCAGTCTACAGCATACATATCTCTAAATAAAATCTACAAAAGCATACACAACAATTTAAAACATTTTTTATTAACTTATAATCACAATAAATAACTACTTATCTAGAATAAATTAAATAAATACATAAGTCGGTTGACTGAATCAGACTAATTTCAATGGCACCTGCTATAGTAATCCAATATAACAATGACCGTTGACAGCGATTACACTGCGAGATTTTTAGGATGAGTCTCCCCTGAAAGAAAAAAACATAGTCTTAATAATGTGAAATTTGCGGTTAAAGTAACTTGTGTGTCCATCAGCGAACTGCAAGGGGCTCCTAATGTTGGTAGTAAATATTGAATGCAATGAAGAGAATTCCATAAAACTAAAGCAGATTTTGTTTAGTATCAGCCTTATAATGTTCGAACTGCTGGAAGTCAAACGTCCTCGCTGGGAGAGGAAATTGGCCGTAATCCACCACGCGGGCCCAGCGCGGTTTGGTGGATGTCACATGACTTCGAATTTTTGGTGCTAGGACATGCCAGTTTCCTCACGATGTTTTCCTTCATCATTTTGAGAGCAGTGGTGATGAAATAAATTAAACAAAGTAATACACCTGGCTGGGTTTGAACCTACTACTCGTAAGTCGGGGCCGTTTCCAGTCGGTCACCACTGCTCTTTGATATGGTTTAGGTCAATAAAAATGATTTACTTTTATATCTACTTACAATATTTCTATTGCGTACAATAAAGTTTATAATAAATAAATATGTTTTCCCAAATTAATTTTATCTAGAACGGGTGAATGTACCAATATTTCAACGAAATTATTTTGGTTTTATTTACAAACGCTGTAGAAAGAAACATGTAAAAAGCTTGACCCTTTTATCGAGAGAAATGAACCAAATCACTAATTAACACTTAAATAAGTTTCTGCTAATTGGGTCTACTTTGTTTTGTTTACTGAATTCTGAAATTATTCTACAATTGATTAACAGTTTTATTCACCTGAAATAGGGTTGAAATTCGTAGATGTCGTCGATGACGCGTCGCACGCGGCACGTGACTCCACAGTTGAGCTGTTGCTGCCCGTATACGGAGATGGCACGCTCCAGCAGCTGTTGCACCGAAGTTAACTCCACCACTGTCACGAGAAAACATTCATTTCATAGATAAAATAAAATTCAACGCTTATTTTGTCAGAAAGGTTACGTAGAGGTGTACCAGCACATGAGTAGATCATGTGGTCCAGTACCCACACCCAGATTCGGAGCAAGTCTATTAATTGAACCACGCTATAATGGCATCGAAAAGAATCTCTTTCATCGGTATGAAATGACAAAATACTTTAAAGCAGTGGCAAAAGAAAACTCTTATTATATGTAGAGTTCTTTGTATATTTAAACGAGGTGTTAGGAAACCTCGGACTTGACCCAATCTCTATCATAGAGAAGAGACCTATGTCCTAGCATCTGCAATTGGGATGTTATAATCGTAGTTGATTGTACAGGATAGTTTTTGTCACAGGTCAGTAAGGGCAGGTACTTTATACAAGCGTCAGTTTTTTTAGGGATCATCTAATGGTTTCTCTCTTTCTTAGGCAGAGCAGAAGGCCTTGCTAGAATTTCTCTGACTACACTGCTTCCCAGTCCCCGGGGTTCATTTCCACTTATCCCATAAGCCCCAGTAGGCTTCGACCCTGCTGAGAGAAATATTAGGTGCTCTAAACCTTAATGGCTAAGTAGCCGTTAAGTTTGCCTGTATGTTTTTTCCTAGGTACGTTTTCCTGCAACTAGAAGGTTTAGGGTTACTGACCCATCTCATAAATCCATCCTGTATACGTTATTTAGCAAAAGTTCAACTCATCAATCATTGCAAAATAAATAGCAATAATAGCTTCTGCACAGTTATCACATGTTTCATAGCCACTTGAACAATGACTCACACTTCTACGACCTAGCTTGTTTGATTGTTTCTTAAACAAAAGATAACGGTAGTAACGCGTACAATTAACGAGCGTGACGTCCCAAGTTTGATGCCCAGATGGGACAGTGATATTATTTACTTCTGCTTACTACTGCCTTCTAACATGCACAAATTGAAACTCCTTAGCTACGGTTAATCCATAAAAACTATACCCGTTAATTATAGCAATTTATATCAATTTGATACAAACATCTAACTCATTCGGGGAACCGTACAAATAGATTCAACTTTGAAATTCCGCGTAGCTAAGCGAAACACATATGTGCTCACTGCTCAATGTTACGTAGTTGGTTCTTGGTAATAGCCAATTTAACAATTCTATCCGTCAACAAATTAAAACTGCTTGATTAGGAAACTTGATGAGTTTCATAATTACATTTTTTGACATGGATCCTTTAGCTAATCTGGCCGCAAAAATACTTAGATACAAAAAAGAAAAAATACAGTTAGGTACTTACGGTTTTTGTCGCCAAATCTGCGCTCATCTTCATCAATATTGCCATCACCACCGCCACTGCCTTTCTTGAACGAGATAAGTTTTGGTATCACCAACAACATGCAAACGACGGCGAGCATAGTCACAAGCTTCTTGAAGATCAAAAGTTTCAGCAATAATTTTGCAATAGTCAAGATGTCTAGCTTAAATGACAGTTTGTCCAGAAATCCTAAAGCCGGTGCTGTGTAAGGAACTCCATATGATGGCTTCAGAGGCGGCCCGTATATAGGTGGAGGCAAAGGCTTGTGAATCGGCGGGCCGTAAGACTGCGCTGGGGGTCCGTAAGTCTGAGCTGGTGGTCCATACGACGGAGCAGGAGGTCCATACGACGGAGCAGGTGGCCCATAACTATGTGCTGGAGGCCCGTAGTTTGGCGACGGTGGACCGTACGTGTTTGGAGGAGAATTGTAGGTTATTTCCGGCTCAAACTTCACTGGCGCTCCGTAACTAGACGATGAAGACGAGTAGCTATTTGAAGCCGAAGGTCCAGAGAATCCAGACGATCCCGTTGAACTGAAACCGCTGTCACTCGAGTAAGGCGGCGAGTAGTCGTAGCCACCAGGTTGGTAACTGTCATCACGATTTGTAATCTTCTTTTCCCCATCTTTTGCTGTTATTATCACAACACCTTGTTTTGCCTTCTCAGCTTCAACACGCGATTTGGAATAGGCATCTAAATATGTATCGGTTTTTGAGGCTGACGATTTTGTCGTGTTTGCCGGCCCGACAATTGCAGAAACGCAAGAGCTGACCGCTAATATTATAGCAAAATATTTAAAGAGCGCCATGTTGCTACTAATCCTCGGTCTACCGTCCGAAAGAAGTTGTCGCCATCGATCGCAACTAACGAATGACAAGCGACGTTGACTCCCATTCAGTTTTCACTTTTGACTTACCGTAAAAGAACCTAAATATGATAATGGAACACAATTAAATTCTCTGAGTGAGCCCAGCGCGTTCCGCATTGCTCATGGTAAGTAGGCGCGCGCGTGTCGCGGCTCGCATGCTAATGGACGTTAGAGACCGCGCGACCCGCCGCAGAGCCTTGTTGGATGAGCCTCCCCAAACATCGGGACCTTTCATCGCAAAAAGAAATCTTTAATAGACCGCAATTTGTCTGTGAAAGTTTTATCGTTGGTTTTATCGGTCATGTTACAAAAATATATTACATGAATTGCATCTGATGAAATATGACGACCTATTGTGCACTCTTCCTTTCTCTACCTGGAATAGCAAATTTATTTCTTTTTTATGAAGGCTCTGAACAATAAAATCCGCTATTTAACTCTTCCTTATTTGCGTTGGTGATAGCTCCTTCTCTGAGCGGAAATAAAAATTAACAAGTACAAGCTAGTGCGGATTGCGCCATCCTCCTGCTTGACAAAGCGGAAAATACATCACTTGTAATTCTGTGGTGCTCCGAAATTAGGTTTTCAAATGTCCAAGTGGATATTGAGGAGGATGCAAGAAAGAAGTTCCTACTGTTCCTGGTCAAATGTGCATATGAACAGATCTCATTAAGTAAATAAAAGAAAAACTCATGTAACCGAGATTATGACTAAAATCAGCCCAAGAGTAGCTCTTTTGGGCTGACTTTGACTAGAAAATTTGACATGGTCGGTACTTCATAGTCCGTGTAGATAAATGTTATCGTCCCAGGTGGAAAATCATTTGACTTCTCTTGTTCTAGGGTGGAGCAAGAGGCAGTCTCAGACTTTTACTGACTAAAACCCACGTGATCTATATTTAACCTTTGCGTTAGAACGCAAAAAAGTGACCTAAACCCTAGAGGGTTTTTTTATGGTAGGTAAAAATCATCCAATGAAGAGGGTTTAAGTCACTTTTTAAAACGTTCTCGCAGATTTAGTCCCTAGGTAGTAGAAGTTATATCAGGGCAAAGATTTATAGCAGCGTGTAAAATCCTGAACAACGCACATAAACGTTTAAACCTAACATTAAAACGTCATTACAAACAGTGTAAATGTATTATTGCCTTCGTTGTTTACTACTTTTATTAGGTGCTATGTATGCACCAGCAACTTGGATGAATTTGTAAGACGGATAGGTGTTAAGAGGCTCAGCCCGTATTAGTTTAAATATCCATTACAACAAGTCCTGAATTCACATTACCTTCGAATAAATAAATGAAGTATATTGGGGTAGGATGATGAGAGGTTGGGGGCTAAATCGAATAAGGTAATTTAGAGAAATAAAAACTTTGCACATGTAGTAAAGTAGCATCAGAAGGACCCTGCAGAAGTCTGACACTGTTTTCCGTTCCGCCTAAGAGAGGGACTCGTCATTGGATGATTTTTACCTACCATATAAAAAAGTAGCATCAGGAAAGCAACCACTTAGAAATCTTAACTACGTACCTACCGTTTGTTCCTATTGATTAAATTGTTATTTACACAAGTAAAAGGCGAAAAGAAATCAGTTTGATTTTCACAAATATTTCATAACCCTTAATTAGCTTTCGGTGCACGAAGCAATGAATTTTGCCAACATTTCCGACAGCCAAACGTATTGGGACAGTCTCCAAAATGATAAAATACAAGTTGTATGGTAAAATATACGACAACGGCATAAATTGTATTTAAATTGTTAGCGATTTCTACTGATCAGCAATGCACAGCTGTGTCATTTTCACTTGCTAAGTTAAACGAAACTAAAAGACCTTTTCAGTTTACTAAGTTATGCGCTTAGCATTTTCATAATCGTGGTCGCAATAGCAACGTGTATTGTTATGTCAATATCTCCTAGCCTGCAGAACTTCTTATTTTCTAAAACCTAGTCAGGTGCAAAAACTGAGTTCAGTGCAGAAAGTCATTTTGAAAAACAATTTTCTGGCGAAGGAATAGGTACGAATTCTACAAGCAAACGAAATTTAATGTTTCAGGGAACATAGCATAACAATAAACCATAGGCTTATGGATAAATAAAAATGAACAGATGATGAGAAGAGTAGTGGCAAAGGCCCCGACTTACGAGTTCTAGGTCGCGGGTTCAATCCCAGCCAGACGCATTACTTTGTGTAATTTATTTCATCACCACTACTCTCAAAACGATGAAGGAAACATTGTGAGGAAACTGGCAAGCCCTAGAACCAAAAATTCGAAGACGTGTGACATCCACCAATTCGCACTTGGCCTGCTTAGTGTATTATGGCCCATTCCCTCTCCTAGAATGGAAGCCTGTGTCCCAGCAGTGGGAACATTAATAAAGATGATGATGAAATTAAAATATGAATACCTACTGAATTTTTGTTTTTTTATCAAACAAGTTTTATTTGCAGTAAAACCTCTGTTACAGACATACCTATATGTGTTACCCTATTTATGAATAGAAACCCTAAAAATACCATTCTGTAAATACCTACATAAATAATTCTGTATTTGCAAATAACACTCGGTTAATCCGAATGTTACAATATAGATCAGAGGACTTGGTTTAGTCAGAAAATACTAAGGAGCTAAATATCTTCACGCATTTGTGGCTCTTAAAGCTCATGACTTAATGCAGGCGCCGCTCAAACAAATTAATATTAATTAAAAAATTAATATTAATTTGTTTGAGGGACCAAGAGAAATCCGCTGTTTTTTAATAAAGTACTGAGCCCAGCCTACTTTCTTGATCGGCATTTATTGGATGTCATGGTTGAAAATGTTAAGTATCACGGTATTTCAAACATACTTTAGGATTTATGTACTGAAAGATTACACCTAATCATTACATAGTAAGTATAAAACAAAGTTTGGTTTCCCTATGTATGCTTAGATCTGTAAAAGTCCGCAACGGATTTTGATACGGTTTTTTTTTAATAGATGAGTGATTCAACGAAAGGTTTATGTGTATAATACATGCATAATATATTTAATATAAGCATTGCCCCCGTACGAAGCTGAGGCGGGTCGCTAGTATATTATATGATAGGTACAGATTTAATAAGCTTACTATTTCTCTTACCATGAGATATAACTACTGCCCCCTTGGCAAGTTATCAGCATTTCATTTCGATTCTCTTGCGTCGAACGCTTCCAGTAAGCCACGCCTCCAATTCCTTTGTTCTGACGTCATCTCAACGCTCAGTCACGTTGTCGAAACAAGGAACTTACTTGAAGTGTTCGACGCAAGAGAATAGAAACGAAACGGTCATAACTTGGCAAGGGGGGCTGGAGATACATATCTCTATAATCTAACATTGATGACACTCAAACATACCAATTAGAAAAAGTGAAAATCATAAAATGAGAACTACAACACAATAATATTTAACATTTATTCTCCTATACTTTCATAACTACTGTATTATTCAAATGGATTAGTACCAGTCAAGAGTCTGTCTTCAAAATACTTGTGTTGTTTCCTTGCTTTCTCCTCATCAGGTTTTGCAAAAAATGAACTGATTGATTTCGGTTTTTTCTTAGTATTTCCTTCATCATCCACATCTTCAAACGTGCATGTGGCAGCTTTCTCTTGCAACATAAGCTCAGCTGTTGACCAACTGAACCTGACCAGTGCTGGGTACCCAAACACATTGTCAATTTGTTCACGAATAAATTTCTTTGTTTGTGGATCTGAAAATAGAAAATTCCGTGTTAGCGGCCCCTCCCGAAGTAGGCAATTTTTTGTACAACCGCTCTTACATGATTATGACGTTACTACACATTTTACAAGATTTTTTTATCTAGCTATTTTGGAAATTTTGAGAATATTATGTAGGCTTCCATTGAAATCAAATCATAAGTTTGTCTAATACAGTCCTTCTGACATAATTATTGTTAAGTCGAATATTTTGTGTCCGAATTCTTCACATAAAAACCGGCCAAGTGCGAGTCGGGCTCGCGCACAAAGGGTTCCGTAGCAGCAAATATAATAAACTTATTATGTCAATTTATACACCTGGTGAATGGAGCCTAAACTCTCCCGATATTTTGCCTTGTACTTTTATGTATGAATATTAATTTTATATATGTATTTATAAATATTTCGTGCTATAGGCGTGCCCAAATCGGCTTGTGATAACTGAATAAAGAAGTATATACACCAGCTTCACAATTAAAATTACCAAAATCAACCTATCTCAAAAACTATAAGAGATACTTTGATCAAACCAAAAATCGTTGAAAGAGTTAATTAGCATGCATCACCTCTATTTTTTTTAGAATTTTATACCCCGTAGTTATAAAAATAGAGGGGGGGGGACATACTTTTTACGACTTTGAGAGCTGATATCTCAAAAACCGTTCACTTTAAGAAAAATGTTTTTTAGAAAACTTTATATCATTTTAAAAGACCTTTCCATTGATACCCCACACGGGTATGTACATCGAAAAAAAAATTTTCATCCCTCAGTTACATGTATGGGGGGCCCCACCCCCAATTCTTTTTTTTACTATTTAGTGTCATAATTTTGTAGCGGTTCATACAACACATATTCCCATCAAATTTCATCACTGTAGTACTTATAGTTTCCGAGTAAATCGGCTGTGACAGACGGACAGACGGACAGACGGACAGACGGACATGACGAAACTATAAGGGTTCCGTTTTTGCCATTTTGGCTACGGAACCCTAAAAAGCTATGCTGCAGCTACTGGCAATGCTTGGAAGACCGAGGACCAGCTTCTGCAAGAAATGTCCGGCCACTCTATGAAGGACTACGAAGGCACAGGATGGGTCCTTTAGTCAGTAAAAGTCTGACACTATCTCCTCCTCCACCCAAGATTTTCACCCACCATAAAAAAGGTATGACAGTATCAAACTACTGTAATACTATAGTATTACAGTAGTTAAAATTACAGTATCAAACTACAGTACAACTAAAATTACAGTCACACACAAGTAGCGAACTGCTGTCGCACAATGGTTTTCTTCACCAGTTTGATGTTGAGCTTCATTGTCGCATAGGCGTGCTTTACAAATAAGGTGAGTCACAATACTGTTTTTTGGCATAAGCGTTTAACAGTACGGCCGTCGGATCTTGGCAAGTCTGAAGCTAGGCTTTACGAATTTTAGCGCTTGAAAACTGGTGAAAAAATAAATGGTTTAAACAAATAAATCCAATTATTGCTGATTGCTGTTAACAACTGTTATTGGTATTTATTTTTTTTAAACCTTTACTTTCGTAGGAGTTTTCAAGCGCTAAAATTCGCAGAGCCTTCTCCTCCGCCCAGAACTCGAACTCGCCAAGATCCGACGGCCGTACTGTAAACTCCTACAACTCTCCACCATAGCCTTGTTTGACAATTATTACTTTTTCTCCTTCTTAATACAGATTGCATTCCATTTAATTGCGTCTTAGGACATTCAGCAATAGTTATGTGGCCAATAAATGGATTTATTATCGTGATTACCACTGCCTTCCCTAACTAGAAATATGAGTGATGGGTGAATCAAAGTAAATAAAAGACTGAGCTCTGTTTCATGCAGTGGCACAGTCTATTATGAAAGCCAGTTTGGTAGGAAGGGGATCCAAAAGATATAAAAAATAGTTCTCTGAAGGAGTCAAGGACAGATGATTATAAAGGAGACTTATCTTATATATCTTAGGTGGGCCTGAGAGGTACAAAAGTATCCTATCTGCTAGATTTTTCTAATATACATGAAAAACTTCTGACTTCAAAAAATGAGGTTCTGTTTTCTGTGGGTATATATGAGATTTTTTCTAAAATTACTTTAATTCATTAAGCCCCATGATGTACACATGACAGATGATTTTAGTATTTTCAACAGATTTTAGTTCAGTCTATTAAAACTTACCTCCAGGATATCCACTACCAAATTCAGAGTGTGTCATTTCTAATCCTTCCCGGAACTGCCATACTTTCAAGGCATGATCTCTGGTCACCTTAGCTACAATACTAGCTGCAGACACAATGGGGTATATTGAATCAGCTTTCTTTGCCACCTGTAACAAGACAAATTTTAGTATTAGTAGAAAATTTTTTATTAAAGTTGGTGGATTTGTTTTGGTTCTACAATAGATTTGCCGGCATCAACTGCAACATTTGGTAATTGTTGATATTGCTTATTGTATAACTTGTTTTAAACTTTTAGTAGTTTTTTACTACCCTCATTCAGGAACAACTTTCCAAAAATTAAAACAAACTTAATTTTACATCTCTCTAACAAAAACCAGAGCATTATCAAAGAGCAGGCAACAGTGTAGACAACTTACAGTGATCTTGTAGTTAGGGAATATTGCAGCTAACTTGGCTTGGTACTTCTCTGGTGGACCAACGGTGTCCACATACACCTCAGTTATGTTCGCACCACTCTCTGCTGCTTTCTTTATTAATGCAATTGCTGAGTTCATTGATACCTAGAATACACATAGTTGATAATTTTTAAATTAATTAATTCTCAATGAAATTGTTTCAATTAAAGACATTTTAGCCACATGTTTTTAGGAGAGAACTGATATGTAGAAAGAGTATTGAAAAGGAAATCAGAACCAAAGCTTAAGTATACAGAAAACATCATCATCATCATCATCAGCCTTTTAAATGTTCCCACTGCAGGGACACAGGCCTCCTCTCTAAGAGAGGGGAATGGGCCGTAATCCACCACATGGGCCCAATGCGTGTTGGTGACAGAAAACATACACAATGGTAAAAGGGATCTAGTATCTAAAACCAACATATTAGCATAATATGAAAATATTATTAGCACATAAACAGACCTCATTCAAAGAATGTTTTGCTCTTCTATACATTGAGTTTGATATGTAATTAGGAGAAATGACTTCAGCAACCCATCCAATGTTGTTCAGTGAATCCTCTTGAGTCAGCATTTTTGTAAATATGTCATCACGTTTTTCTTCTGTCAATGCTTTTGAGTCGGCACAGCCAAGATCTTGCAGTACTTTGGTTTGGTTCACTGGACAGTAAGCCACTCCATAAACCATAGGACCTGGAATAGAAAGCAATTTACATTTTTATTATTTATATCACAAAATAACAGAAGAGCTTACCCTAAAAAGATGTCAATGCTCGGCTGTACATTTTTGAGTTCAGGGGCGATATTACGACATGTTAAGATGTCAATCGTGTGAGCTAGAGAGAAGGATGAAGCTATAAACCCTAGATGGCTCCATTCCCCTAACAATTCAGATTAGGTCGACAATTGGTCGCGGTAGAATTTGTGGTAGGACCTCTGGTTTTAAGTCTACCTCGAATAGGTCAGTGGGTAGTCATAGATGTTTCAAAAAGGAAATTGAAGGGACCAGAATAGACGGTATTCTATAATCACCGACGTCTCTACGAATCCTTCGAGGTGGGAACTGTGAGTACTAAGATAAAACAAAATGATTTAGAGGTATCTGCACTTAAATTCAACACATTCGACCGCTTTGATTAAACAGATATTGCTATCCACAAGCATTAATTACCTAAAACAGGCCCTCGTCCGGCTTCATCAACTCCGAGCATGCATGGCTCAGTTTTACAAACATCTGGAACATTTGAACAGTTTAAAAAGTTGTTAAAATTATCCTTAGACCTAATTAAATCTTTTAGTTCTTCAAGTGATTTTATCATCTTGTGCTTTATTTTGTAAAAAATATATTTTTATTATGTTTGGCGAATGTTTACTGTTTATCACTCGACACAAGTGTCAAATTGACAGATTCAAAATGTCACTGTTTCACAAATTCGCGCCATTACTCCTGGGCTGCGTTCAAATTTGTGGTTGGAGTTAACTCTAATGACGTCAAGTTCTATTGTCAATGTCTTACTCCAGTCTACCCTGCTCGAATGATGATTGAAGTGCTCGAAGTTAGAGTTACTTGATTTAACTTTAGGATAGCTACCCCACTCATAAAAGAACGACTCTGAGTTGCAACACTACTCTGGTTATTTTTGAACCCAGCACTGCAAATTTCTGCGTTCCAACTTACGTTATCAAGCGTTAATATCGTAGCCGCGTAGGGTATATACTATTAAATTAACATTCTTGGGTATACATCAATCCTTCCATCATCCACATCCATTGCGTGACCTTACAGACTTCTACTTTTTCCAGAATTTGAATACCTTCTTGGTGGGGAAAAAATCTCTCATCCAGCAGACTTTTTCGAAAAGGGCATCAAATATTACTGCTATCAATTATTATAAACGCTATATTATATGCTAGCACTAGGCAATATGTAGGCAAAATACATTGTACAGAGAATTACTATGATAAAAGGAAATAAAAAATATACTTGAAGAAGGGCTTATTTTATGGAAAACAGTAAAAAACAGTATTCAAAAGTTTTAATATCAAAGCATGATAAACACTATAAGAAACACTAGGACTAGGTTCCTAATAATTCCATGATTGGATAATGGAGAAGCGATTTCAAACCGTACAATAAAAACACGTATAGAGAAAAAATCTACCATACATAATATCTACCAAAGCCATAAAGTGAAGAGGAGGGAGGAGAGTAGTTAACCATAAACTGCATGAAAGAGAGAAGAGAAGTGCATAATATTTTTAGATGTAGAAATCAAAGGTGTCATCTGAATAATTAATGCAAAAATAATACTGATCGTGAACATTTAAGGTAAATATAGCATATTATTTTTTATTGTTTTGTAGTTAGTGGCTTGTAACTGTATCAATCAGTAATTTATGTATACTCGTTTGTAGGTTAGAGTAGTGCGATCTAATATGCAGAACAACCCCCAGGAGCTTTCATGGCAAGCGATTCAGGCTATCGTCGGGGTTAAACTTCCGCCAAATGTACTACGTTTTGACGATATTGGATTCCACTTAGTCAACAATACTGTTTCGAGCGCAGAAGATTCTGATTCGGATGTAGAAATAGTTGAAAATGGTTGGGAGTCTGATAATAATGTGTCCTCCAGACCCGATCATTCCGACAACGAAAAAACGACGTCGCCAGATAGGGAACAGAGTGAGTCGCCTATTTTACGTCTCATAGAGCCCGACAATAACAATTCGGCTAAAGAGTCGTTGGATTACAGAGAATATGTTGAAAAGATTGATACCAAAGATATTTCATCAAAGGAACGTATGACACAAATCCACATCGACGATGCGGATAGTTCAAACGGTAACGTTATGTCGATCGAAAACTACCTGGAGGTCACTTTATCAACAGACTCTGAGGCTAGTCATACTTGCAACCAATGTAACCAAATATTTTCCAATGAAACCTCACTTGCCTCTCACAAATGCAGTGCTAAACCCACCGAAGAAAAAAAATACCCCTGTCATGTGTGCTCAGAAAAATTTCCAAGCTACTGGGATCTAAGAAAACATCTAAGTAGTCATTTTCCTGGAATGTTGGAATCTAAGTCAAGTTTCTGTCACCTTTGCCAAAAAGACTATACTAAAACAGGCTTCATGAACCATTTACGTAAACACACAGGCGAGCGACCATTTGTCTGTGAACTTTGTCACAAGGCATTCTCCCAATCAAGTTCACTTTCAATACATATGAAATTTCACCTCAATGTGCGGAAGCATGCTTGTACAGTATGTGAAAAGAAATTTGTTACTAAAAGTGAACTCTCCCGTCACATGACAGTGCACACCAAACAGAAGTCTTATTACTGTGGGGTTTGTGACAAAGCTTTCACTCGCTCTGATAACATGAAGAAACATGAAAAGACTCATGGGTAAATGTTTTATGACAGAACTGAATGAGAATATGGAACAATGTCATAATATAACATGCAATTCAATTGCATTTTAATTTCAAAATTGTCAAGTTAATAATGTCTGGTCAATTCTGTTGCCAAAAACATTGTCGTATAATACTTTTCCAACAAGCTATAATTTCTGATTCTCTTATTGCCAAAAACTTAGTTATATGTTTGTTAAGAATAGAAATTTTACATTGTTTATACTAAATTTAAACCTATCATGATCTAGTTCATATTTTAGTCATTATGGTGTGTTTCTGTGTTTATGCGAGTGTTCACACTCATGTGTGCTGCTGTAATTGCTTTCAAGATTTTTTTTTATTTATATAATTTTCAATTGTATGTTTGGGTTAATATTAGTGAATTAGTAAAATGTCTTTGCAGGTGCTCTACAATAAGGTCACACATATCTCAATCCAATGTTGCCTTTTAGATATGATAAAGTGATATTTTAATATGTGGATATTTATGTAGGTGGAATGTCCAAAGGTCCGATAGCCTTATTGTAATGTTTACATTAGATAAAGGAAAACATGCTTGTTATTCAATATGGGGCCTTTCTGAAATATGTCACAAAATATATTTTTGTAAAGCTATACTAAGAGGTACTAACCTACCAGAAAGTGAACTTTTGCCAAATTTTAGATAAGTATTTCAAGTGATTTTTATTACTGTACTGTGTTGTAACCAAAGCAATAACATTTTTAATGTGCCTATTCTTTATAATAATTATTATAAATACGAGTATACCAAATAATTTAATTATTAGTGTTAATAGATGTAATAAATTAAAATCAGTGGTTACTAGTAAGTTGCCTCTACTGTTGAGGGAATGAAATGTAGGAACTTGTGTTAGTTTTCCTTCTTTATGGTCTCCTAATTTGTTAGTTAAGATATACTGAACAACTATTATATAATATTGATACATTAGTTAAGGTTCACAAATGAGGTCTTGATTAAACATCACAAATGTTTGAACAGTGCACATATTTATTTGTAACTGTTAAGGAACATTAGTAAATTAGTATGCTTTATTATAGGCAAGGGTATAACTCCCTGTGCTATAAGACTTTTAGACCAAAATAAGTAACGAAAATCCCAAAGATTGAAGATTGTCATATTTTATAATTGGCTATAAACCAAAGGCTAAAATAAATTTATTTTGTGCCACTTGGATTTCATAAACTGGTTGTATTATAATGCCTTATATAATATTGTCTAGATTTATCAAATCGAAAATAGACAATAATCATATTTTAATATATTTATTATTGTAATATTTAATTTTTAGGTATTTAACTTTGCATGACTTGTTTGTAGGTATAAGAAATCGATATTGAGCCAAATGAAATAAAAACGCAAAATCTACAAGACTGACGATAATATTCAGAGTAGGTAATAACTCGTGCACAAAAATAATTATTTATTCATACTGTTTATTGCAATTTTCTATTTATCAAAAATGCACCTTGTTAAAAACTCATCATGACAATTAGATTAAGATCCGTTTGATATAAATTGAAAATATTTTATGGAAATGTGTAATAATAATTGCGATTTTATTAAAGAGTTGTTTGTTGCAAATTATGTTTTATTTCAGAATTGAATAATATTTTTCCCTTTGTTCTAGGTTGCACTAACGATGTCCGCCAGGTTACGTAATCTTAATCCCTATGAATTGCATAAATACTTAGTTAACGTTTATTGTCTCAATACGAAGGGTTCTGCCGCATCTTTGAAACGGGACACTTCCAGGGACAGAACTGACCTTGATATTATAAGAGAAAACCACAAGTTTGTGTGGGACGAAGATGATGTTGCTGATACTTGGGAGAAGCAGTTAGCAAAAAAGTATTGCGATAAACTATTTAAAGAGTATTGCATTTGCGATTTAAGCAGATATAAAGAGAACAAAGTAAGTTTAAGAAAATTTCAGGCATTATTTTTTTTTAAGTAAACGCAAATTTTACATAAGTTAAATTTATACGCAATTCTAAAAATATCAAAGACCGGTCGTCGCCTTTTGCAGCAAAATTTCCCATTCGTATCGTAAAAATATCAAAAAAAAATCACGTCTTACTAAATAATGCCTTCTAACGGGTCTAAAGGTCACATTGGCCTATGCGATAAAGGCTCTCCCCTAATTTAAACATGGCAGTGAGATGGGGACGATCCCTTATGTAACTCAATTTTTTGCCCGAGAGACCTTCCTTTGTGTTGTACAGTAGGGAGTGCAACAAAGGCCGTGCTGCCTTTCTGTAGGCTAAATATAGCTCTATACATTCACCCGCATTGATACACAGTAACGCACATCTGGCCATTCGTGCCGCGCAGCCGATCCCCATTTGTCTCACGAAATCAATGACAAAAAGGTACGCTTTGCTCTCACGCTCGTAACGGCTCAGAATATTATATTTTCGAAATTTGTTTTACATACATTATCATATACTTACTTACAGAAATTGAAGTCTGCCCTATATGCGAATAGGTTTATGTTTTTGTAGATATAGCTTTTCCATAAATAATCATTTCGTAGGATCTCGATATTTACAACACAATGAGACGTTGTGCGTGATAACTGTCATATTACCTAGCTTACCTTCTATCTACAATTGCACTTGTAATCTTGATGTCTTTTCCGGTGTACAAATGCACTTAATGTCGATGGCATAAATTCCAAATTAAGTTCTTTGTCTGACCTAATACTCGGTTATGGCAATGCTCTGAGCTGACGCTGTTTCAGATCTCTAAGATGGCAAACTAAAATTTATAACACTAGACTGTAGATTATATTAAGTTCTTATGATATTAGTACACGTGCTTGCTCCATATATTGATGGAGTTTGCTTCCCCGTCTGATGTTCTTGTAACTGACTGTTATTTTACAAACACATTTATTTTACACCTAGCTCTTCAAATAAACTGTGTATGAAACACTAGGTAGCACTGCGGTGGCGAATCGAGAAAGAAGTTGTACTCGGAAAGGGACAGTTTCAATGCGGCAATAAGGTGTGCAACAAAAGCGACGGGCTCAAGTCCTGGGAGGTCAACTTCGCTTACGTGGAAGACAACGAGAGGAAAAATGCTCTCGTGAAGCTTCGTAAGTTTGATGTTGTCTAAAAAACTATCTCCTACTAGGTGTAATATAGTACCTACTACCTACCCTTCCTATGCCCTGTCTATATTAATGCGACTTATATACAAAACTATACATAGGTATCAGGCACTATGAAAAGTTGGAAGGCCTACAAGGTGGACCTATGACCTGGTACAGGTTTCGGGAATTCGACGGATGCGAGACGCACGGGACCGTTAATTGTGGCGACATTTGGGGGAGGCCTATGTTCAATAGTGGACGTCTTTGGGCTGAAATGGTGACAATGATGATGACTATATGATAAATGCGCAGGAATTATTTATACATGTGTGCTTTGACATTTTTCTGTGGTCCGATTTAATCTGGCATAAAAGTAAACATCTAACAGCATAGTATCAGCCTTGTAATGTTCTCACTGCTGGGGCGCAGGCCCCCTCTCTAACAGAGGGAATGAGCCGTTATCCACAACGCGTGGAAAAATAATCTAATTACGAATCCCGCCCTTGGGCGGAGCGGGTAACAGTGTTAGACAACCGAACCCATTCCTTCTTAGCCTTCATACCGTGGTCGGACCTTCCTTTCAGAAACCGGACCAAAGCTCCGGCCCTGCAATTGGACCTCACCATTTGCTGACAACTCCTTGAGGCTTGCGGGAACAGAGTGCGCCGTCGAGGACTGGCTTGGTCCGAACTGTTACCAGACGACCGGACGGCGAGGTACCCATTGCACGCCATCCGCAAGCCCGCGCCTACGGAAGCCGGAAATCGAGATCGGAATCTCGGCGGCGTCTGAGGCGTAAGCACCGTTGCCTTATGCGGTCGGCCTCCTCCTTTGCTAGTATTATCGCAGGAGGAGGCGATCTCTTGCCAATCCTCGCTCCGGACCACAACCTCTACCAAGGCTCGACGCGAGAGATCGCCCCCACGATGACACGGCGATGTTCTTCCCAAGCGGGTCTCACCTCTACCGTATGTTCCACCGTGTCCTCCGGGCGGTCCACACACAGGCGACACCTGGGACCCAGTGCGGGTTGATCTTCGAATTTTTGGTTCACTTAGCTAGTTAGCTAGTTTCTGGCTGAGTTTAAAGTTAGAACCGGCGACCTACAACTCGTAAGTCGGGGCCATATTTATGACTCTCCATATATCAACTTAGATTTAGTGGAAGAGTGCACGTCACTAGTCATATAGCTAATGGAGAGGCACAACTGCAGGGCCGAAGGGCCGTATGTGGTAAGAAGGTATGAAGACTTAGAAGGAATGGGGTGGTTCGTTCAGTCAGTAAGAGTCTGACCACAGATTACTAAATAGTTACTACGTAACAGATACTTCACTCCATACAAAATTATCAATACCTACTGCTATAATAGCCTACTTCGTCGCGTCAGCAATCACTGCATGCCAAAATGTGCCTTAATGTTAAAGCTTAGAGTTGTGATATTGCTTCGCACCGCCCGATCAATCGCAGCTCACCGAGAAATCGCAGGGCTGTTTCTTCGATAAAATTAAATTAACATAATTTTCTATGTTATTGAAAACTGTGAATATGTTCTGCCTTGATGTAGAAAATTGTATCATTTATAAAATATTTTTTTTTTTTATAAATTGGTGATGACGGTGTAATACGTATAAATAAAACCACTGTCAACTTTATTTTTCTATAAACCACCACCTACTCAATTCTTGAACACAGAAAACTTGATCTCACAAAACCAGCTGGTCGTCCGAATGTCACCGCAACTATCCAGCTGAAAATCAGCGTCAGGTATGTGTGCCTGACACATGCTGAGCTGGACTCCCATTTGGTGCAGCACTGAGATACAAACCGCACTATGGTTCTAATTTTTGTATTTTCTTTGTTTTTTTTCCTAATTACCTACATGCGTTTCTTGTTTATGTTGACAGTATTTATATAGGAGCTTAGTTTTAAAGTTTAATTATGCTTTCGTGTATGCAACACGAAGTTGTAACAAATAAATGGTTTATCTATCTATCAAACATTATTATAGACGCCAGTGGTTAGGTAAAATAAAAAGTCTTTATAAGTTAAAAATACTAGGTGTTTATCCACTTCTTTTACTTGATTTGCACCCATCTACAGCACATAAGGCACCAGACGACATCGTAGGTACGCGTACGAACGAATGGAACTATTAAAATTGAACAACGTGCGTGCCCTTCGCTTGCGAAAACCGCACTGAATTTAGTCCGCAGACGGCCTAAGACTGCTCGGCCGGGCGGTAGGTAATTATAGCGCGCAAGTACATGGAGTGATGGAGGCCTGGTCTGACACTGGTTCCCTGATTCGTCATTAGATGATTTTTCCCACCATAAAAAAAACTAGTCATATACCTATGACTAGGCTAGGACTTACGTACTTAATAATTCTGTCAGCTAAGAAAGTCTAATAGTAAACCCTTTCAAAAGACTTCCTTAGTCTCTCCTTCCATTTAGATTAGAAGGCTATTAGTGTTTAACAAAGGATCACTGTTACGTGGCAAAATCAGAGCGGAGATATTTGACCTAGCCCAGTGGTAGGCAAAGTACGGCCGGCGGGCCACCTCCAGCCCGCGAAAGCATTCAAACCGGCTCACCGTCCTTCGACATGAATAAAAAATAGCCCGCAATATTTGTATTTTGACGATCTAGAAGTATATAGAAAGATTCTACTTAGTAGAATAATAGACGAATAGGAAAAGGAACCAGCCAGACTATTTGCGTAGTTCATGATTGTGTTGCTCACATGCAGCACCTACCATGGCATAGGTAAAAGCTCTATAATTTAAAATAAATAAAAGTTAAATAATAGTTTTTTTGTATTCTATAATTCTGATACTAGCTAAAAAATTAACCAGAGTCGTGGGTAAACTCTCTGGGGCTGTGGCTAGCCTCTCATCTGAGCAGATCCATTGAGTCATGAGTTTAATCCATTATCTAACACTTCGAACAGATTATTTGTCTACCATTATAAACAAAAATCGTAATTAATTGCCCAGATATCTTGTTGAAACTGAAGTTAACCATCCATCAAAAAATAAACCCTTGAAATTCATCATCCATTCATCTGTAGGAAGGCAGTAGGTACTTGACCGACCACAAGTAGAAGCGGACGTGAAGTAATTACGCCAATTGGATCTCGTTGTATATATGCCACACCAAGGGAGGGCTTATGCCCACGTTAGGAGCATAGGTTGTATTTACCTACCGTAATATTACACATGATAATTATAACAAATAGGTATGGAATGAGAGAAACAAACGTGCACGGAGTCTAATTAACACGGTACGAGAGCAAGATGTTGATAACAATATAACATAACTACTGGTTTCTGCTAGTGGTTTGGCTCGTGAGAAATTAGGTTTATTTATACAAACTTTGGTCGCCCTTTTCATTCTTTATACTTACCCAGGCCGAAACACATAACCGCATTGAGGCGCCGTTGCGACGACGCTAAAAACGCGGCTACGACGTAGATGTTGCGGTGAATTCCAGCTTAGCATACTTGTTGACAATTTTCTAATTCGCAATAACGGACATCAATAAATTTATTACACTTCAAAATCACGAGGAAGTGATTATTCAGCCTTTCCAGAACAACAGTTTTCAACGATAAAACGCTCTTTTTCGCGTCGTCACAACGAAAAATTCACACTGCCAATTTTAGCGGCGCGGTGCGTAATACGGTTATGTGTTTTGGCCCTTAGGGGGTGAATTTTGGAAATTCTTTACAATTATTGTGATTGTGGCTAGCCCGGAGGACACGGTAGAGGTGTGCCCCGCTTGAGAAGAGCATCGCCGTGCCCAGGAGTGGTAGGCAGACGCCTCCTTCTGCGAGGCAGTAATGCTAGTGAAGGAGGAGGCCGACCGCATAAGGCAAAGGCAACGGCGCCCTCGCCGTAGCCGTCGCCGCCGCGATCCCGCCGATATCTGGCCACCGTAGGCGCGGGCTTTCGCACGGTGAGCAATGGGTAGCTCGCCGTCCGGTTGTCTGGTAACAGTCCAGACCGAGCCCAAGTCGTCGATGGCGCGCATTGTTCCCGCGCGCCTCAAGGAGTTGTCAGCAAACTGTAGGGGCTCTACAGGGTCGAAGCTTCGTGGAGCCGAGGGTTGGTGCGAAAGCGTTACCTACACCGGGGCTCTGGAAATAAGGCAAGGGAGGTACGGGGTAGGTTGTTTAGTCAGTAAGAGTCTGACACTGTTTCCCGCTCCGCCCAAGAGCGGGATTCGTCATTGGATGATTTTTACCTACTATAAAAAAAAAACCTCTTAATGATCGACATACGAAATTTCAGCGCGATCCGTCAGTGGTTTGAGTTGTGCGTTGGTGGGTCTGTCTGTAACTGTTGTCTTTAAACTAGCTTTTGCCCGTGATTTCGTCCGCTTGAATGCCGGTTATTGCGGACGCAAAGTCGAAGAACAAAAAGTAGCTTTTCTTGGAGTTCAAACTTACCTGATACCAAAATTTATCAAAATTGGCTTAGTAGTGTACCTAATGGTAGGTTTACACGCTTGCCAAGCGTTGGCCAATCGCCATTGTGTTTACGGGATTTCCCCATTTATACAATGGCGATTGGCCGAAGCTTGCCAACGCTTGGCAAGCGTGTAAACCTACCGTAACAGTTGCCTACATTCATATTTGAAATATATATTTTTTATGGATAATTACATGATAATTAAGTAAACATTCGGATAAGTGAGTAAGTTTTTATTATTAACAAATTAATATCTTCAATAGGTTTATGTCCCGGATGTTCTGAACTATTAAACTACAGATCAAAGAAGCGTGAAGTAAAGAGGCTTAAGAAAAGTCAAAAGAAATCGAAGAAAGCTAAAAAACCAGACAAGGAAGAAAGTGAAGATGATGAGGAAGAACGGGTTAAGCCCGCTATTCCAGAAGTTCCTGTGGAACCATCCACATCCACTGAAGCTGTAGCAATGGAATCAGATGAAGCGTCACTATGGAAAAAAGGTTTGTCTGTCTTTATAAATGTGCGTTCGTTATTTCCAAAAGGTAGACATCCAAAGCAGAAATAAATCTTCAAGTCGACACTTCCTCGATTACAAAGCAGAGAACAGTTTATGTACTGGTCTAGATTAACCAAAATGACTTTTTAAGTATTTTTTGGAACCACCTCCTCACGCCTAGCATACCTAATTAATCAGCCTAAATTAGATATATATTGGGCTGTAATCAGCGTGCTAGCAGATATTTATGGCTAGGTTTGATTCCACATTCATGATGTGTTACTTGCCTTATTTTAATAGAAACATACCGTCTGTAAGGACTTCAGGGTCTTCTTATCTTTGTAATCTGGTTTCTGTACTTGGTGCTGTGGACCATTGTAAGACCGTGGTCATTTCTGCCTGATCACTAAAAAAAAAATTTCCTGCGGTGGCGGCACCAAACCCCATCGCTTTGAAGTTTTCGTTTTTAGCGCAAGCAAAAATGTAGGTACCTATAGCAACAAAAAGTTGAAAGCGGCCAAGTGCGAGTCGGACTTGCGCACTAAGGATTCGCAATACTGCAAATCTTATAGGATACTTGCCATTGACTATCACTTATGGAGCTTTCATTTCACATTGTTTGTATAAAATGCCTTAAATTGCTTTATTGTCTTCGGGTGTAAAAGTGTTATTGCTTTGGATTTTAATACCTCACAGCATTCGATTATTGTTTTAACTCTCTCGCTCTGCTCGGGAGTTAACTCTACCCTTTGTTAGTTTGATTTTAAATAATGGCGTTTGCCTATGAACATGATGTACTGTTGGGGCTTAAAATGCGTTTAGCACCTGCGCGGTTCCATATAAAAGTGCTACATCGCGGAAAGCTGCGATCCGCGTCCATTTTGCTATGTAATAACACATAAGCGACTACATATATATAGTTATACCATGACGAACAAAATTTTACTGTCTCGTCAGTCACGGGCGAGTAAAAAGGCGTGACCGGCGAGACAGTAAAATGTTGCTCGGCCGAGACAGTGATGTAAGCGAGTGGTAGAGATAACTGCTCAGCAGCATTCGTCACTTGTCGTATCGAGTATCCGGCCGAGAGCATAGTCTCGCCCGGTAACTTTTCGATTCGTGTGATCAATCATTAAGTTCAACTAGCGACACTGCGCAGGGAACAACATTGCGGGCGCCCGTTATACGCAGCGTCGGCCTTTAAAATTGAGAATTTTTTTTCGAACTCTGAACCAAATATATGATAATGAAGATATGATAATGAATAGAATTGATTTATGATAATGATATTTTTATTTTAGGATTGCAAGAAGATGAAGAAAAGTCTCGGGAGGAAGAATTTGAAGAGTATCTCGAAGACTTGTTATTGTAAAATAGATAATAATAATAATAATAATGACTTTATTTCTCACCACAATATACATTACATAATTTCACAAATGAACAATAGGTAATCAAGTATAATTATATTGTGGGAGACTGGTGCCTAAGCTAGGCTCGAGGCCTGTGTTTCAGGACACCAGGATCCCACCCCTTTACATTTTATATAAAACTTATGTGCTAAGCGCACAGAGAGAGTGATGCGCGTGATACGTGGCAATCTAAGGCTATGTTTACATAATTATATATATATATATATATATATTTTTTTTTTTTTATGTCTAGACACAATTGTTAGTAGGTGTTAGTAAGGGTGAATATGCATGGGCGTATGGGTGTGTGAGTATGGGTGTGTGAGCATGTGTGTGTGTATTGAGTGTGTGAGCGTGCGTGTGTGTGATTATGTCATTAGGATTTTATAAGGTTTTCAGTGTCAGTATAGTTTAAGTTTAGTAGCCAATTTGTTAACCTCTTCTTGCATTCATTCTTTGTGAGATTAAAGACATGTACCACCTTATTAGTTTTATTGTATAAGTAGCCACCTAGATAGCAGAAAAAACGTTTTGCGAAAGCAGTTTTATATCGTAGTTCATGACGCTCCACTGGGTCATATCGCCGTTTCTCCCCGATCAGCGCCGGATTATAATTCAAACAAGTATGTTTTTTTAACAAAGTGTGCAGTATAAACATTTGCCGTACTGTTAGAACTTGAGTGTCTTTGTATAGCTGTTCTGTGGGATAGCGATAAGGTCGAAAATGCGATACTTTAAGTATGCTCCTTTGTGCTCTTTCAATTTCTATAAGGGTGGTTTTTGAAGCTCCACCCCAAGAGGTGATGCAGTAGCTTATAATAGATTGTGCAAGAGAATAGTAAACCATTTTCATAATGCTTTTATCGACTACATGTCGCAGTGTTTTGAACACGTAGATTAGTTTTCGCAATCTGCCACTAAGAGTGGTTATGTGGTCCTGGAATCTTAGGTTTCTGTCAATTGTTATTCCCAAGTATTTTACTTTCTCAACCTTTGTAAGTGGTTCACAGTTACAATTACGGGTGAGTGGATTTACGCAAGTGTGAGCTACAATATGTGTGTCAGTCTGAGTTCGAGAGGAGTCATCGTTTTTAATGCAAAACGTTATGTAATTAGTCTTGGTTGTATTGAGAGTTAACAGATTGTCGCGTAACCAAAGGGATACCGAATTAAAGCCTTGCTGTGCAAACTCATAGACTTTTTCCCAAGAGCTCGCGCTGAACAAGAGGGCAGTGTCATCCGCAAAGCTAATAACTTTTCCATTGGGGATAGTGAGCGTACCCAGGTCGTTGATATAAATAAGGAAGAGTGACGGTCCAAGTACACTACCTTGGGGCGTGCCGTAATTATTATTTATTTGTTCGTCACTGATGAACTCGTCTATCTTTACTCTCTGGGTACGCCCACTCAGATAGTCTTTAAAGAGTTCCAGTGGAAGTCCTCTGATTCCCATGCCCTCCATTTTACGTACAAGAATTGGAACAGAAACCGTGTCGAAGGCTTTGGCAAGATCCAGAAATATGGCCATAACCTTAACCTTAGATGTAAGTGAAATAAACCAAGAAAGAAACACTTTTTAATTGAGTAAATCGTTTTATTGCATTCTATTTTATACAGTAAGAATTGTTTATTATGTAAAAGTGGAATAACAGCTTTTCACATAAAATGTTTTTCACAAACGATAAGGATCTCCAAACGACGGGCGCGTTGTGCTTTACGTACTTTAATTTGAATCATTATCCACTTATTCACAACAAAGCAAACAAAACGCAAGCACATTAGGCGCGTCACTGTGATTCGCACATCCGAAGCTAGGATTTTTTTGTGGCTTGGAGTTCCTTACTGCATTAATTATAAACATATACGCAAAACAGACGACGTATATTAAATTACAATGGTAATAATACACAGCCGATGAATGGACATAGTGAGTCATTTTCAGAAATACAAAACTTTGAATTTATTTATCTGTTTGATTCAGACTTTTCCACAACACTACTAATATCTTCAAAATTGTAGAAATTCTCTTATTTATTTAATGCTAACAAGTTTTTGCCGACTGGTCATATTGCAATATAATTTTAAAAACAATCAATAAATAACGATTTTAGAAAATAACTGCGATAAATGACTCCTCCCAATAACTTGGATTTAATAACATGATGTAAATAAAAGTAAATCTAAATAATTGCAGGTAAAATAGTCAGATTTATTACAAAATAATATATATAAAAAAAAAAAACATCTAAAATCATAAATTAACAGAATCAAGTATAATAAAACTCATCTCTATAAAAATCGAAGCCTCATTCAATCATAATAATGACTTGGAACTGTTATAGCAAATACTACTTAAATTAATTGAATATTCATTTGTAAGAAATATTTTCACTTCACCCATGCTAATACTTCAATTTATTTGTAAACGCTATGGTTTGTATCTCGACATTCGCATATCGCCGAAATATATTATTATTAACATGTCATTAACTGGTACAACAATCACTGAACATGTTTTGTTCAACATTTCATTATAGTTCAGGCACTACTTTCGTTTTTATAATTGTTAAGTTATAAACAATCTTACAGGTCCAGAGTGCAGAGTGAGGGTTGTTTGTGCGTTAACGCGGTAGACACGTATACGACGTACTGCACTCCGATTGGCCCGCTTCGAGCTTTTAACCAATCAGGGAAAAGCCGCCATGCGCGGATATATTTCGATTGTGTTAACGTAAAAACAACTCGCACTCACAGATTATACTGTCACGATATCTGGATTTGTTGTGAATGTATAAAAACGATCAGTGCTAAAATGCAGCCACGTGGAGCGAGTCCCGGCCATTTAGTGTAGGCATATTATCTGACGATGCGAGAAGACAGTTAGAAGATTATTTGCAGCTGCCGCTCTTGGAGTCGTCGTCGTCGGAGCAGTCCTCGTCGTGCGTGTGCGTGAGCTGGCGCGGCGTCTCCGGCCGCATGTGCGGCACCGACGTCGACGCCAGCTGCAACACACCACCCTCACAGTCACAAGCTTGCCCCACGTGGTATGAACGTTGTGTTCATACTTTTGTATGTTTTTTTTAATCCTCAATAATTTCCATTTATTCTGTATTACTTCATTTGTTAAGATAGAAATGAATAGACTAAACTTTATTGTACACCAAAATAGTAATAATATAGTACTTAAATAATAGTAGTATCGGTATTGTTATAACTTTTGATTGATGAAAAAAAAAACTATATCATATTTACTTTCAAAGTTATAAAGTAACTACGTTTACTACTTAAAGTTATATCGCAATCAAACAAATCATACTCACCGAGACTTTCTTCTTCTTCAAATCTTTAGGGACTGTATGCGTGGATACGTGGTCTTCGTTGTCATCTTCGGAGTGCTTGCTAGCATTCCTGGTCCTGAAAGTGACCAAAAGATACATTAAGGTCATGGCGCATTACATCGGCAATTTAACATTCCGAACCAGCAATAAACTTGGAATTCAATTTAGAGCATTAAATTTTGTGTAATATATTTCATGATGTCAATTTGAAAAAGCCAACGGCGGCCAACATACAACTTGACACGCAGCGCGCGTGCTGCAAACAAGCGGACCATGTGCTTACAGAGCGCCGGCCGCATGCTTATTACGGGCAGACTCCGAGTCGCCCGAAACAACATCATTGCGCCGTTGTAAACCAAGACATTATGGAATCGTGGAAGCTGTAGGCGTGTTCAATCATAAATGTCTTATAAGAATATTGAGTGCGCGGTTACAGTAAGCTTGCACATTTCGGACAACGCGTAGTTAGCGCGCAGGCGCTTGCCAAGCGTTGGCCAACCGCCACTGTGTTTACGGGGTTTCCCCATTTATACAATGGCGATTGGCCGAGGCTTGCCAACGCTTGGCAAACGTGTAAACGTACCATAACCTAAATTGGCGACGTCGTGCTGCAGCTGTGCAGTTGCGATGGTGGTATAATAATGTGATATAATAACCTTTAGAATTAAACCACCCAATTACCCACATTTAAATAAATTCCTTAGCTATAGTTACGAATTCTCGATTAGAGGATAAATTATTTCTGAAGGGAGTGGTATTTACTTGTTCCTTACTTCCCTGAATAGTTTCATTACTTAAATGACAAGTCATGGTGCTGTTAATAAATTGTCATAATTATATATTTCACAATCAATATGAAATAAGCAGGGGTATAGAGAAGCGTCGCGTACTGATTTCCCTCCGTGTGTTACATAGAAATTAAAAAATACGTTGACATAAGATTTCCAAAATAAAACCTATCAGGTATGCCTTTGCATATGGTGAAAGGATTAATCAGTCAGCTAGACTGCGTTACCGAGTGCTAGCTGTCCTGAGTGTGCCGGGCATTTGGAATCGCATTAAGATATTTAAGGTCATTTAGAGAGGCTCCTTTCATGCACACAAGCCACATGTTAGGGTGCCTCAAATGCCGATACGCCTACATTTTGGAGTACTTCATGAATACCACTCATGCTGCATTTGGCATAGCTACCAAATCGAGGAATAGTACTACCGATGCCATTGTCGCAATTTTGTACTATCATGCTGACGAAGTAGCTAGCAGCGGCTAGTTCACAATGAGATCGATGATGACCTTTGTACAATGTCGACTACTGACCCCTACACACGACCTTTGAGATTTCAATTCACAACACGTGCGCCAGAAAAGTTTCGCGTAACTTCGATTCTGTGACAGCGTAAGTGGAGCCTAAGTAAAATGCGAAAGACGCATTTTCTTACGCAAGTATCAAGCAGATAGTAATTGGTGAATTTAAAACAAGCCTTAACCTTTCGAATACTGTAATTACAGACACAATTAAAAGACAATAGGTGCACGGACACCGAAGTCCTCTTGGAGCTTAATGAACTAAATTATTCCCTTACAAGGAGTACAACAGTTACACTGGAAATATTCACTAAAATGGAGTCAGAATAAACGTGTAAACGACTCGCCGTTCTTGGTCATACGTGGTGTTCGTGGAACATTAGTATACTTGAATAATCTTGTGTTCTAGTATTTCTAAATAAAATGACTTGATGACACTTTCTTTCGGGTAATGAGGTCACTGCTCTGTTACTCAAGTTACCTCATTAGCGACAGACAATAATGTACAATAAGTATATAAAATATTCAAAAATATGAATGCCGCTGATCCGCTTTTTTGTTTCATTTTAGGAACAATAATAAAATTACGGAACACCGTTTATTTCAATAATTTCAGTTAGAAGTCAGCCAGTTAGAAATCCTTTAGAGTAGATTTTCGCATAGGTACAGATATCGATAGACATGCGTCGCGAGAGGATTCATTACTCCTCCATAAAGAGCAGAAATATACTACAACTTTACTTGCTTGAAAAATACACAGCATCGGTTATGCAAGTATATCAGACCTAAATCCAAATTTGAATTTCGACTTCTACGCGAATTTTAAAAGGTCTAAAATCGGGCGGAGAGAAGGCGCTACTTTGGAACGGAGATTCGGAACTTGGATTCAGAGGAGATGTAGTGCCGAGCCGATCTTATTATAATGTTGTAAGCTGACCTGTTAATGGTGGGCTGATCGAAGGTGAACCTCTGCTCGTGCGCGACTGTGGACTCGTGCGGCATGAGCATAGCAGGGGCGCGGAACATGTAGCAGAACGGATAGTACATCAGATTCAGGAACGACGCCGCATACAGGTCGGCGTACCTCACCACCTGAAATTTGGTATTTCCTTGTGTTTATAACGCTCGCGCTGTACAATATTTTATACTGTAAAAATAGTAACACTAAAATACATCTATATCTGAAAAAAGGCATCAAAATCCTTACATAGTATAAAACAAAGTTGCTTCGTTCCTATGTATGCTTAGATCTTTAAAAGTACGCAACGGATTTTGATGCGGTTTTTTGTAATAGATAGAGTGATTCAAAAGAAAGGTTTGTGTGCATAATACGTGCATAATATTATATTCAATATCAGTACCCGTGCGAAGCTGGGGCAGGTCGCTAGTTGGTAATAAAGTGAAGCAGTAATTAATATTTTAAATATAGTTTGACAAAGAGTGAGACGTAGTAAGAAAAGCACGCTATCTCTTTTGTAAAAGATTAGGTAACTTAATACATAAATTACCTAATCTTCCTCCTAATGTTATTTGAGTTTCCTCTTCCAGCAGATTTGAAAGGTAAAAAATAAGTTGGATAACTTATTTAATTTCGAAAAATTCTTGTTGTTACTTTGGATTTAAAAAATGGGTCAAATACCGAACTGTACTTTTCATTGAAACTTCGTAACTACGTGGGTAACAGATGCCTCGCCATGCCGCCTCCGCCGGGACCCGGAAAACGAGGAAGGCCTAAGAGGCGTTGGATCGACGTCGTAAGGGATGATATGCGTACTAATGGGCTTAAGGCAGAGGACGCAAAAGACCGAGCGAAGTGGAGGCGTGTTTGTAGGAAAGCGGACCCCGGGCACCGAGGTGAAAGCCAAGGGTAGCAAACGGGACTGGCGCTAAGTTGATGATGATGATGACTTTTCATTGAAACTTGCTTGTCCAAATCTGGCTTTCATGGGGAAGATTTTTTCACATCGTGCGGGAAAATGTACCCATTTTTCTTAGCGAGCTAAAAACTCTGTATGGAAACCCTTTCATTTCTTGAAGGATTTGTTATTTGTGAAATTAGTACGAATTAGGGTTACCATCTCTAAGGATTGGCAACCAGGACAAGAAGTAGCAGCAGTAGTTCAGATTCCGAACATATTATCACTTTCTTTTTTTACTTTTTGTAAAGTAATTAAATGAAGTTATAGCATCATTCACCATCTTGAGTGGATACTATTTAAACTAGGACAAATCCGAGGAAAGCCGGACGGATGGCCACCCTAGTAAATATCATTGCTGCAACTAATTAATGACCATTCTCTCATACTTCTGGACGTGAAAACAAAAACAAGACAGTGTTGGCACAAGATTTGGCTCAAGTTTCAAGTCACACATACAAATTGTCCCAACACAATGACCTATATTGTTAATTACATTTTTTTAGGAATTATTATATAAGTAATTCTCGTTAATCATTACAAATGTCATTGTTATGTCAGTTCACAAGAATGCTATTTAAAGATATGTGTTTATTCATTATGCATGTCGGTCGCTTCGAATTCTCTCGTGGAAACAAACAGTTGTTAATGATGAAACAAAATAAACAATTACACGGATGTCCACTTATAGTCAGAGCCTAATTGGACACTACTTCCTGTCTCAAGCGTGTGTATTCATTCCGAAGATAACTGTGACCACGTAACTTTGATAATTATACAAAGATAAAATAAGCGGAATTCTGCCAAAAGAGTTAAGGTAGAACTACATTGCGCACGCGTGGGCCACGTACGCAGATGACGAGTCGGTCTTCATACATTTTATATGGCAAATAAACTTTTAGAGTTATATCAAATCCACGCCACGCAATGTTTTTTTTTGAGTAAACATCATCCGATAACATCATTACGCCCGTGGGTGGGGCGGGAGATAGTGACTTTTACTGACCAAAAACCCTCCTATTCCTCCTTTGCCTTCGTTTCAGAGCCCGGGGTGACGTTTTGACAATAACCTATGGCACCAACAACGCCACGCGATGCTACGCGGATCATAATCAGACGTGTTTTGTGTCTGGTCCGGGCAACTGCCGCATAGATGATTTGGGACTATTGTATATGTTCCAATCGCATGGATATTTACATTTTAAATTTTAGTTGCTTACTGGCGTCATAAATTTACACATCACATCCATTCTGTCATGAAAATTTACATACATACCAATTTATAATCCCTAAATACCTAGTAGTAAGTAATGTATATATTTCACTAATGAACTCGCACTAAAAATAATGTAAATTTCTGAAAATCTACATTATTGTACGAGGGGTACAAGCGACTATCTTTATAAAAGAAGAACGTCCTTAATGAATTTAAAAAAGAATTTTGTTTACAATATAAGTGTTTTTCCAAACGGATCACACTAATTTTATTTACAATAATAATATGTTGTGAATATTAATGCGTTGCATACCAAACCCACGTCACATGAATCACTCGAGATCAACCTCGAAGTATCTAGAAACTACGACTAAACATTACATGCCTTTTTTTCTACTAGACGACTATTTGATCTCACAGTACTTTTCCACCGATGTGACCTTCTTTGAAACACTCATAGTCAATCACTGTCTCAACAAAAATAGTGTACAAAATATAGATTCTAAATAGACCGTACCGTGAGCAGTGGTGGCCGAGTGGTAACGGCCCCGACTTACGAGTTGTAGGTCACGGGTTCAAACCCAGCCAGGCGCATTACTTTGTGTAATTTATTTCATCACCACTGCTCTCAAAACGGTGAAGGAAAACATCGTGAGGAAACCGGCATGTCCTAGAACCAAAAATTCGAAGACATGTGACATCCAACAATCCGCACTGGGCCCGCGTGGTGGATTACGGCCCATTCCTTCTCCTAGAGAGGAGGCCTGAGCCCCAGCAGTGGGAACATTAAAAGGCTGATGATGATGATGAGACCGTACCTGTGACGAGAAGAATGTCTGCCTGGAGCCGGAGCGGAACAGCGAGCCGAGCATGCCGTACGCAAGGTCCATTTTGTGCGTCACGTCGCGGATCGCCGAGCGAATCCCCGAGATGTCGGGCTTCTCTTTTGTACTCGAGTCCAGATCCCTACAATTCAAATGTATTTTTTAGAAATACATCCTTAAACCTAACCTGTATTACAAGAAGGATATGCGGAGTAGGTACACCCACTCTACACACTACATTACAAAGCGTAAAAAACCGCTGTAGAGGGAGCTATAGGTAATGACACACTTTTACTCTCTAAAACCCAGCTGTCCTTTGTGTTGCAGGATCACGGTATTTTTTTTTTTTTTTGACAATCCTGCAGATCTATAGTACCCTATACCCACAACTAGCATTTATAATTAATTTTATATTATAATAATAATTTTAAGCACGAGCGTATTGCCATCATCAGGGCATTTATACTAACTTTTGACTGATACTGAAAAAATGTAGATGGAAAATCACAGTGTTGTAAAAGTATTCAGGTACATAGTTACATGTTATTTTGTATAAGTATACCTATGTTACAATATGAGTTAGGTACTAATCATTCTTCATGGGAATACGATAAATAAAACATCGTAATAGTTCATATCCCATTCAATATGATCTTTATAGCTTGTCAGTTAAACACATTAGTTTATGACAAAATTGATTAACAACGGTCGTTAAAACTAGGCGAGAATTAATAGTTAGAGAGATACATACTTGTACATGTGTCCTAGTTCCACGTCAAGGTCTTGTAGCTGTTCAAACAGCTGACACTTGTCGGTCCACACGTGCAGTTCTTGGACTAATTCGGGAACTATGAGGAAGGTTCGCCAACCTCTGATCTTCTTCGACTTGAGGATGTCACCGAATATGTGGTCTCCGACGTACAGCACGTCCTTACCTTTCGCTCCGATCATGTCCGTAAACACGTCGCAGCAACCTACAAGAATATGCAAATAAGTTTGTATTGCATTCTAGTTCCTCAGCCATACAGCGAACGCCGGCGTTCGCGGGTACTATAGCGAACGCCGGCGTTCGCGGGTATTAACGGAAAGTTATTTATCTATAAAAACTTTTTTTTTACGTTCTTGGATAAATATCAAAATACCCTACAAAAAAAAAATCAAATATTGTACGTTAATAGTTTCCTTTATTACCCGCGAACGCCGGCGTTCGCTATAGTACCCGCGAGCGCCGGCGCTCGCTTGGGTGTCAAGGGGCTAGTAATCGTCTGCATCTCAAGGTCTAGTTAGCATTCGTTTTTATAAACTAATGCTTAACTGCGATCACCACCTGATGGTAAGCAGTGATGCAATCGTTGATGGTGAGGCACACTAGTTTATTAAGAGCCTATTCACTCTAGCCTTGAAGAAACCTAAATTATAATCGGATGGGACAGTCGAATTACGCAAATTGATCCAGACCTTTGATGTACGCAGAATAAACGATGAAGCAAAACGCTTAGTCTGATCCGTAGAGATTTCAACATCGTAAGAATTAATACCCGTCGTCCGTTGTAGTGAGAATAAGCTTCAACTGATTTGGTTTTTCCTTCAGTTTTTTCATCTTGTCTCAAACTTATACAGAAAATAATCACACTGATAGAAAATTGTTTGCAAAAATATTTACTAGTGAAATCATCATTCATTATGTAACGATAACGTTCGGGGTGACTAACCTTCTCATGGTCTGATGTCTTTCATCATATTTGTTGTGTTGTGATAAGGGTTTTAAAAAAAAAAAAATATTATTTTGGATTTGACACTAAAATTTAGCTTGCTGAAACAATAGTATGTTTCGCAAGTGATGTAAGTTAGCATTGATAACTGACAATTTCAACATTTACATCTATATCTAGTGTTAAACGATTCAAACATTAAAACAGCACATTTATACAGTTCCGCTCGATTACTTCTTTGACTATTCGTCAATATCATTAAAATTAAGTTTGCGCCCGTCATTAGCACTGCCTAAAATCGTCGGCAGTATTGTTCCTTAAAAACTTCCACTACGATATAATGACAATAAGCGCGATAGTAAATCTTCTGTCGGTTATCAATAAGTCGAGTAGCTTTGCTAAATATAGTATTGTAATTAAGATAATAGTATCGGCATTGATGTTCCCATCGTGTCAACACTGAGACGCGATCATGCGACAAAGTATTACTAAAATTTTGACAGCACGGTTGACGCAATGATTGAGCGATTGGCAGTTGTGCTGCGGGTCGCGAGTTTGATTCCAGCACTGAACAAATATATTTTGTATGGTCTACAGATAGTTGTTCCGGGTCTGGGTGCCTTGTGTACACGAGTTTTAATTGTGGAATTATTTCTGTATGATATATCGTGGGTATCCACGATACATCATACAGAAATAATTTCTAGTATGAGGGCAAAGTTAAAAATATAAGAATTAAGTTTAGTCTGTACTGTCCCACAGCTGGGCAAAAACCTCTTTTCATTCTTTCCATTGCTGCTGGCTCTAAGTCACTTCTTGCGTATTCCTTAGGAAGACATCTATTTAAAGTCGTGCCGCCATTTCTTTCGTGGTCTACCGCGTCACTGCAGTACTACATAATTTCACGCACATGTACATTTTTAATCTTTATATGATAAAGTTAAGCACATATTAGTGCTTAATACACAACGATATTAGATAATATAACGCCGTATTATCTACCCACGTAATAAGTACCATTTAATTGCCGACGTTATCTACAAATGCTCGTCCTATTTCGCCTTATTAAAACACGAATCTAATAACTAGGAATAGTTGCTATTATGTAGCAATTTGTAATGACAAGTAAACTTCATTAATTACCATGAAATTGTTAACACTCATAGATAAGGCATAATTTCCATGATCGCTATCGTAATACCACAAACAATGGGTAGTGAAATCATTTTTACTTCTTGGTAATGCAGTATTGTTCGATGTTGAATTTTATGATTATCAAGGATAAGCAATATCTTGATGGCGAAATAAGTGGTGGATAAAATGGCTTTGTAAAACCTACGTATAGAGGAAAATGTCGGACGTTCATTGGATGATGTCTCTTGGATTAAAATTTGTCCCCATAGGTAAACGAACGCCTGCGTTTGCACACTTATTGCACAAATTATATAAGTACAGATGTCAATCTACGTACAAAGCGCACTCGAGCAACGCACAAATAGACACTATTCACCGACGCGAAAACCGGGCTCAACGAGGATCATTACGACCGCGAGGGTGTCACGTTTGAGGCGCGCGTCTGTGAAATTTTGCAACTACCACGATAATTTGTTGTGCATAATCCAGTTGACATCCCTAGCGCGCGCGACCGCCGTGCGTAGGTATGAAAAGTGAAGTACATACATGAGATTGACTTCTGTACCTTTTTATTTTGTGCCTATTGTTCTTTAATTGTGTCTGTAATTACCAAAGTCAAAAGGTTAAATTGATTTACCTCCCGAATAGACGAATTCTTCGTGCAATGTGCCTACATAATGGCCCATCTTCAGTGCTCCAGTCTTGGTGTCCACCTGCCGCAGCGTGGTGCCTTCGCCGAAGAACAACGGCTTCTTGGCGTCCACCACAATCCAGTCGAAGTACGTCTTCCAGTTCCTGTGAGGCTCGCCAGGCTATAAGCCATGACATTCAATATGTTTAATATACCATAACAGTTAAGAAGAAAGCTGATTTACTATCTGTTGTATACATTTTACTAGTTGAGTAAGTATTGCACGGTTTTTTTTTACATTTATTAGGCCCAAAGTAAAAAAAAAATTCTTTCGTCATTAGTACTAGCATCCTGTGTAAAATTGTCTATTACAATTCAAGGTCAGCCTGTCATTTATATAATAAACTAGCTTTTGCCCGCGGCTTCGCTCCCGGCAACAGATTATTTTACTCTACTCCACTCTACCTTACTCTACCCTACCCTAATATTATTATTTTTTTCATCATCAATAACAAACACAACAAAAAAAGAATGAGTGAAATCGGTTCAGCTTTTTTCGAGTTATGCGCTTACCAACACATTTTGCGATTCATTTTTATATATAATAATAAATGTAGAATTTTATCTCCAGGCTATAATGAACCAATAACCTTGAAGCTAAGGAACCATCTCAATTAAGATTAACTTTACACAATAAAATGCAAAGCATAATAAATAAGCGGATTAATAATAAGGTCTGTTATCGTTTCAAGTGTTTTATTTACGAAGTGGCCTGACGATTACAGTTTAAATAACAGCTGTTTTGACTCAATATATTGTAATCAATCATTTTTTCAAACGTGATGTTATGCAGTCATATTTACACTGTTCTGTCATACCTATTAAGATAGAACTACACTATGTACACGCGTGCCAATACGCAGAGCCTCGGTCTACACTTGATCCACGCGATGACGCGACGTTGTTTTACGTAAAAATCAGGCGTGACCCACCGTGTGCCTCGGTCTAATATACATAGTTCTAGCTTTATGAGAACTGCGTAACCAGTTCTCATATAATATCGCAATAAATTTACTTTTTTGACTGGATATTGCATTCCTAAACCATCCCTGTCCTGCACTTTCCTATAGCACTGTGTGATCTAGAGAGACTACCCGCGTAATCGTATGAGCTGAGCTCTAAAGTCTGAGTCAAACACTAACTGTACATTTTTTTTTAAGAGTCGAGTTGTTTGACCTATCTTTTCACACGACTGGTCAATGCCCCGTGAGACAACTAAAAGAAACGACACCGATTGGAACCGCGCACAATCTACTGAAAATGAATGAAAATAAAATTCGCCAATACTCCTTATAACATCAACTATCTACCAGTGAAAGTCCCGTCAAATCATGTCTAGCCATATCGGAGATTACTCAGAATAGACAGACGTACTTACAAATTTTATAAAAATATGAATTTTTGTTATTGATCAAATACTAATTTATTAAACGGTCTGTTTGACACTTTTTGACAGATTTTGAATACCTTTAACAAATAAGTGTCAAAACTATTTGTCTAAAGTTATATTTACCTTCGCGCCATATGGAAAATCGAACAGGTACTCCATGACTCTATCCGTAAAGTTGTATTCACTGTTCGTTAAAATAAAGATTTTTGCTCCACTCTCTTTTATCCTCGACAAGAACATTGGTAGTCTGTCATCTTTCTTCAAGTATAATTCCATGTTCTCTGTAGTCTTATCCTTGAGGTCTCCATGAATATGTATGTAGTCGACCGCATTTCTTACATCTTGGAAGATTGATTTGAATGACATAGCGAGATCCCCACATCTTACACCGTATTTTGTTCTGCGAAAGATTTTTATTTATAGAAAACATTTCTAAACTAATACAAAGTGTGTATGCTTCCTTTAAAATAAACTAGAACGGTCGTATAGTAGAGGATTTATTTGTAGGTCGACGATTGAAGTGCAAATCACGTAATGCAAAGAGCAATGTGTAAGTGACCGTTATTGGCCCATTCACTTTCGGGCGGAGAGCTATTCCTGATTTATGGCCACATTAGTTAAAATTATACAACATAATGAACGGAATTCGTTCAGCGAAATGTCAACTAACAATAGAAATAAATTTATGTTCTAATTTATGGTAATTTGCACCTGCTTAATTTATGGATAGTACTAACGACCCGCCCCAGGTTTGCACGTGTGATACAAATCTTTGAAATTCTCCGCCTTTCTCAATTTGCATGTATTTTAACTACGTCCAAAACTTTCTCATGAATCACTGTATGTTGTCGAAAATAGTATGAAAGATCGGTCAGTAATTTTAGAGTACATCGCGAACAGACAGACAGACGCAGTAGACAGAAATTGTTTTATAATACTTATGTAACTTATATAAAGATTGTAAGTTTATTTTTTTCAGTGAGTCTAAAAACAAGTCTAACTTATAGCTTACCTCGAGTATTGTGGTGAATTCGTGAAGAAGTCTATCAAACAAGCTATTAGATAAGTTTCTGGCAAGTTGAACAATGTGTTCAGTACGTACACTCTGGACTCGTCTAATTGTAAGAACTTATTCGGGTACAATTCGTATACTTGTGAACTGAAACAAAAATATTTTATAAATTTTAGCTGTATGTGTTTAAAATTAAAAACTCTTGAAACCCAGGCGTTCGCACACCTATTGTTTTTTTCTATTATGTCTCTAATAACAGTATTCATAAGGTTTATATACAGTTGTCATTATATCAGACTAGTGACTATTAGACTAGGTAAATAAATGTATTGTACCTTTTTTGCAACCTTAAACGAATATGGCACGTGAGTTAAATTTGGAATTATAATCTATTTTGGACCATGAAGTCAATTCGATACTGAAAGGTCGCATTCTGAACAAGGTAAGATGACGTCATCAGCCGATATAAACATAATTGGTAACGCCAGCGTCAAATATAAACATAGACACGTACTCTTTTAAATTAAATTTACACAATACTAAAATGTAAAGTTGAGTCTGAGACAACCTCACCTTACATTTTAATCTTTCTGTTGTTCCGTGTTACTTGGGCTCGGGGCAACGCATTTTTTTCATCCATTCTATTCTGTTAAACGTCACTCTATCGCTCGACTCTCTTTCCTTTCATAGATCACTTTTCAGACAATCTGTACATCTTTTCTTTGGACTATTTCTCCGTCTCCGTATTACGTCTTGCATAAATAATAATTAAAAAAAAGAAAACTTACTGTTTCAGGAATTCAAATCCGTGAACGCATACTAAAATATTGCCATAGGCGTCTACTTTTAGTAAGTTACCGTATAACGTGTCGAACCATAGACCTCTGAAAAGCAAAAAGTAATTTAGTGAATTTTTAAACATATTTTCCATCAATAAATAGATTTTTAAAAAGGTAAGTAGGTATGTATTGCTTTGAAAGAAATATAAGAAGTCCTGGAAAGACTTAGGAAAGGCCTTTGAACAGTAGTAAATATTAAAGTCTTTCTCACCGAACTGGGAATGAAGGGTCATATTCAAATTCCATAATTTCCTTTGGGTAACCTTTTTTCACTAATCTCTCTTTGGTCAAATTGAATCCTAAAGTTTCATATTGCGGCGATTTATATTCTGTAAATAAATATCATTATATTTGTACAAATACGAAGATTCCTGAAAACAAATGGCACTGCCAAATAGAAAGAGGTGACGAGTAAGATGAGTGACGAATTTAAAGTTATATACGTAAATCTTCTTGGGCTTGATGGTAAACTTCTAAATTTTTGGGGTCTAGTAGGATGGCCACGTTAACTGCAAAATCCATGAAGGAAATAACCAGGTTGCTTACTTCATGGCAAAATCAGTGGCAGCAGGTACGTATCTAACAGACCAAAAGTGGAATACAATCCAGTTAAACCCTCGAGATCTTATCAGACAATAGGTAGCAGTACACAGATGGTAACCCTCCATTTAAAATACTGACATTGACCGTCCTTTATTATCTGATAAGATTAAAAGCCTACGGCAATATTTGGCAAACAGATAGGTTGTCGTTGACTAAAATATGACGGCATTCTCTAAACTCGTCACAAAGCTGTTTTTTTTTTGTCTACATCTCTATTGCCAAGTGGTTTGGCGAGCTGGAGTAGAGAATCAGCTACAACCATGCTACAACTAAGCTGCCAGTGGACAAGGAACCCAAACCAAATTCCTGCATAACTAGGGGTTTAGCTTGAACAATGGCGCAAACTGCCCTGCGTTGAGCCTAGAAAATCTATTATTCAATACGTATTTACCTGCCAAGGTGTAGTCCATATCAAAGCCATAAAATTTAACATTTTCTAAATGCAGCGATCTGTTCACAAAGATTCTGAAACAAACAAAAATAAAATACATTAGGTACTTTCGTGAAATCGTAGGTTATCGCTATATATTAAAATAATAAAGTCATCTTGACGGTCAGTGTGCTATAAAGCATACTGGTTAAAAATACGTAAGTAGTTATAATATACCTGTACATGCCTATCTACAAAATCTAAAAATATACTCTTTTACTAGACCAGATGACTGAAGAATGCTATGTTTCTAATTTTAAGTTATAAGAATATGTATTACGCTTTCATTCCGACTAATACAAAACAGACGATCCTCTCCCCTCTTGAGGATCAAAAACTTTCGTTTTTCTGACTCTCTGAGTGATAGTACCCGAGTCTTGCGTTTCCTGATGTCTACTACACCATAGAGAGTGAATAGATTATTTCTAGGCAAGCATGCTCCCATAATTGTCGACCACATCATCGCTTACTATCATGCGATAGTAAGCGATGCAATGATGTGGTAGTTTTATTAGCCCGCAGGGCCTGGCAGTATTAAAGGTGCATCTACACATGGCGCCGGCTTTATGTCGCCGGGTTTGCACCCGCCTTTAAAATCTAGCAAAGAAGAGACGCATGTGCCGGCGGCCTGGTCGTCGGGTTGGCCGCCAGGCTTGTGTGGACATTGGTATCATCTCAATAGTGGTACTTACTACACATTTATTTGTTAATACTTTCTATTAATAGAGTAGTAGTCGTTTCTATTGACCCTGTTTTACGGTATTTAGCTTGCAACTTGCAATGTTTCTATATCCGTTCGTTTCTTTAGGGCAGATCTTGCAAAATATGGAGTTTGAGCCAGTTGGCCCTAACCGAATGAACTGAAATTTGGTATACCTATGTAGCGTGCATGACAGAGTGTTAATATGGAACCATGGAGCTGATGATGAGGTCGGATAGTGGCTATATGTATAGGAATTACTGAACACAACATGATAACCCAATAGCTTCTGATCTCTTTGTAATGTCTTCAGTACAGTAATGAGCGAGTAAGAGCTGTTATAAAAAAAAATAGATTTTAGTTGAAAACGTATGTAACTTACAGTTGATGTGGAGTATCTACATTCAGAAGACGTAAACTACAGCTGCTACGAAAAGCGTATTTAAGGGGAAGGGGCATTGTGAGGCGTTTACGCAAATTAAACTTTTCGGAAGCAATCAGACACCACAATTTTTTCAATATCTCATTATCAAGAACATGAGTCAATTTTTGCTTATCAAACCGCATTTAAACTTGACATTCTTTTCTTTTTTCTTTGCAAGCATACGCCAAATGTGCTGTCGATTTAGTAAATAGTAATTCCATACAATGAAGTAATGCCTCCTTACATACGAATAGTGTTGTACCAATAAAAAAAAATAGCGAACAACTTCTACATTATGCAATTTGAGAGTAGGGTGATTTTTTAAGAATATCAAATACTGGATGGAAGCATAGTAATAGCATATACATATGCAAAAAGTGTAGATACACCCAAAAAACGTTTTCCAATCATTTCACTCATACATGACATGTAAAATATGAATGCCTTATTATCAAGCTTTGCTCTTTATTCAAACAATAGAGCTCTTTCAATGCCAACTACTATTTCTTGAATTATTTGGAAACCTCAGTGCAACGAATAAATCAATATCTGTACAGCTACCAAAAGATAAGTGCTAGGCAAAGAGGACGGCGTAGTCAGATACGTGGAAACTCCCAAGTTATGTCATAAATAGAAATAGAACAACGACCCTTTCACCCTATAACCCATCTATTTATATAAATATATCTTCTTCTTATAAACAAAAACTGGTCAACTGCGAGTCGTACTTGTACACTGAGGATTCCGTACCAATTGCGGATTTATGACATATTAAAAACTGCCGACTCTCGTTCAAACCAATTTTCGGTGAAATTTTCTAAAACTGTTCCTTTTTTTGTACGTGAGCACTACGAGAGGATTTACCAAAATTCACTCCCTAAATGGGTAAAAAGAGTGCCAAATTTTGTGTGGAGAAACCGAAGTAGGTGTCTCCACCGAAACTCACGCCAGTGAAGCCGTTGGAAAAAAGGAGTCTAATATATATAAATAAAAGGAAACTCATTAACATATCAACGCATAGCTGAAATAGGACTAGAAATGTCAAATTTTGCACAATGTTTCTTTAGAGCGCTTTCTAAAATTCACCCCCTAAAAGAACGGAACGGGGTTCAAAGTTTGTATTGAGAAACCTACTTTTACGCGGGCGAAGCCGCTAACAGATGCTAGTAGTAACTACACATCACTACATAGTATAAAACAAAGTCACTTTCTCTGTCCCTATGTCCCTTTGAATGCTTAAATCTTTGAAACTACGCAACGGATTTTGATGCGGTTTTTTTAAATACATAGAGTGATTTAAGAGGAAGGTTTATATGTATAATAATATCCATTAAATAGTGGAGAAGTACTGTTATTTTTGAGGTTTCTAATGTGATGTCGTAAATAATTAAATTTTTTCCGCTTACATTGCAAACGCAGGCTGAACCCTACGAGTTTTATCTAAATAATGTACTAAGTATTGTACACATTGAAAAGGTCTACAGAAAAGTCCGCGATGGTATATGCCAAAAGCCGAGAAATCTAACACTAGTCTTGCCAAGGGGGTATCGTGTTACCAAATTACTGGATTTTTTTTATGATTGGTAAAAATCATCGCCCTTTGGCGGAGCGGGAAACAGTGTCAGCCTCTTACTGACTAAATAACCTACCCCATTCCTACGTTGTCATAAATACCAGGACCAGAGCCTTCCTTTCAGACGCGCACCCTTGGCCCCAGTTGGCTTCGACCCTTCGGCAGGGTCCCTACGGTTTGCTAAAAACTCCTTGAGGCGCTCGGGAACAGTGAACAACGACTTATTTTCCACATACTATGTACAGGAAGCCAATCCCAACTTAGTTGAGACAAGGCTAGGCAACATGGCGGATATTTATATACCATTTATATAATGACTGAACACACTGAATTTTACAATATGACTTATTTCTCTCAACCAGCTTGGTTGATCTTGACACGACCGCGACTTTAGAAATCACTTTTTTTTGGGACTGTAAATAGTAAAACAATACTGCGATCTTGAATAATGACACGAGTTTGTAGCGATAGTGTGTGAATTCCTTTCAATTTCATTCATTGAGTTATTTAATTAGTGATGTGCAATGTCAAAAGACAGCAATAAAAATTCTTAACACTTTTTTCACAAACGTTTTATAAAAAAACTATATAATAAGTCGTGTTTTAAAGTATACTAGCCTTCTGCTAGTATACTATATATAAACTTTAGACCCCCATTACATCCCTATAAAAGCTGAATTTTCAAAAACCCTTTCAATACGTTCTAATACTTCATAAAGCCTTGTGCAAAATTTCACTCTCCTAGTCCCGTAGTTTCGGCTGTGAGTCGATCTGTCAGTCAGTCAGTTTCTTTTTGTATCTATAGATAGATAAACTAGTGTTTACCAGCGACTACGACTGTGCGACGTCAAGTTGAAGTCAGATTTGGGGTTTCAAATATAGTCTGTACCTACTATACCAAACTTCATAAAAATCGGTTCAGTTGTTTAATCATGAAAGCGTAACAGACAGAATTAGTTTCACATTTATAATATTAAATACATTATGGATTTAAAAAAAATTAATGATCTATCAAATAAAAGGGGTGTCTTGTGTAAGTTTATATATTTCTGAACAGACCCATGACACAGGAATAATTGCTTGAGTGGGGCACCGTTTTCTAAAACAAAAAATCTGTCGTTAAAAAGGTTTGATATTTATAAAGCAGATTCTAATTAAGTAAGTGTCCACCTACCTAAAAAGAACGAAATCTACACAAAAACAACGAAGGTTTGCCTTTGACCTACATAAGCAAACAACAATAGTCCGTACATAAACGCCTATGTAAGTATTCCTATTGAAATAAAGCAGTCACATTAGCACGTCACGCTACTTCGGAATTTTTGGTTATTTCCATGAAGGAGAAATAGCCAAGCGTTCCGAGTATTGATTATGTTTTTTGTAGCCATCAAGTTGATTTAATCGTGACTACTCAGCTAACTAGCGCTAATAACGCAACAATGCCACCCGCACATCCGTTCTCTTGTCTCAAGTAGGTACATAGATAAGTGTTACGTCGGTTTAAGACGCCCTGGGTGATAAGAAAATGAAATAAAAGCCTATCCGCGACAGCTGTATTCAAATTGAGTGAGATAAAACACACTTAAGCTATTATCAATAGGAAACAAAGATCACATCAAGGTGCTACTTTAAAGATTATGTCACTTTGATCTTCAACGATACAAGACATTTTGTGTTGCTACGTTAGAAATAATTTGTTGACGGGATATGATATTACGCGGTAACTGGTAAATTGCGTCATTTATCCTTACACGAGGTTGTAAATTTAATAATACATCGGAAATCTTTACTATTAGATGTATTGCTATGTTTCTGATATATGTACCTTTTTTTAGGTACCTTAAATCTTTTCCCACTATGGGTGGAACGACAGGGTGTGTCAGACTTTTACTGACTAAAACCTTGTGGTCCTTTAGTTGACCTTGCGTCTTGTTTTGAAACGTAACGATAACGTATACCTACGAATTAAACTTTAACCGACTTGGTAGATTACACATAACAGTCTATATTAAGTACCTACTGATATTCTAAATTCTACATATGACCTAACACCTAATTAGCGTGGTAACTTTTGTATGAACTGGATACCCAATTACAATGTTTACCGCTTTTAGCTAAATCGAGCGGTCACCAGTCATAACAGCGATGTATTTAGTTATTTTTGGAACACGTGTCGCGTGTCGCACAAGGTGAGAACTTCATGCAAGTCAGGCGGTAATCCACAACGAGCAGAACGAACGATGCTGTTGGCTCCAGTTTGATGTCCATTTTAATCATTATCTCATAATGCAATTTTTTTTTAATATTTGAGACTTTCACGCCCACAGTCTTGAGAGACACGCAATTCATCGAATGGAATTCCAGCGTTTTGCCAACACCACGAGTAAAACATTTGATAATTTTGTAGATATCAATATTCGTTCCTTACAATTTTTTTTAGTAAATCGTGGAAACTTGTAGCCATATATAATTCTCGTACCTATATATCATGGTGTCAATGGCTTGAAATAAAAGAACTAGAGCACTCGTAATCGCTTGGTCGATTCTTATTAGTGCAAAAAGCGAAACAAAAGTAGCAAATTATAGGTTGTAGATTATAATAGTTTCAAAAGGAATGCAGTCGTAACCCTTAATCATCATTTGCTTGTAGATGGCAAGTTAAGTTTTAAAAATAGTGTTTTGTTTAACCCAATATTTATCCATAGTATAAATAGTGTTTATTCTGTACATTAAAATCAATATCTTCAGGAATCGAATGAAGGACAGCAAATTGCTAAAGATTTCTTTTATGATCGATTCAATTCAAATACACCCATTTACGTGTCAACAAGCGTACACTCTACACGACGGGTTTTGCCTTTCAGATTTGAAGGCTAATAAAACGATTTCAAAATTGAAGCTGTTGTGACTGGATTGGTCTTTAATAATAGCCGAGTCAATAAGAAATTCCCATAAGAGTTCTTGATTCTAATTAAATACCTACAAACCTCTCGAGGTCCAATTAAAAGTTTCATGTTTGCCCATTAGTCAGAAAAACAAGTCAGACCCCAACAAGAACAGTTCCAAATAAGTAAACAAATTATGTAATTGCTTTGTTACGTACCTACTTCGATTCCCAATCTTTTCTTTTTCTTAGTTGAACAGAGTTGTCAAGATGTCTCTTAGATTTTAATTTAGAAACATCTTAAGAAGGCTCTAACAGCTATAGTAAGCATAGCATATAACAGCTTGGAACTACTGAGCAAGACAATATGGAGTTATGGGTTACGGTCAATCTGTGAACAAAAATGATAGAAATTGTGTAATTCATTGACAATCCATATTCTTTATTCTTGTTGGATTTGGTCAGAAACATTTCACATCAAACTATAACACGAAGCATCTTCAAGATTTACAAAAAAGCAACAAAACCATTTCGTTTCAATCTGAAGCGGCTGTAGTCCTCTAGAGCTTGTGTAATACCTTCGGCGTAGTTACTAATTCCCTGACTGAGCCAAATACTCGAGACTGCGTTACAATCGTAGGCCTGCCTCCTACACAGCTTTGACTATGTGAAAGCGAATTCCTAAGCACAACTACTGGAAGTGAATAGTTTGACGTATATATACTTTAGTTTCGACCCACTTATAGATAGTGAACTAACTGAACGAACCATTTGCCAAGATTTCCAATACTAACGTTATTTAAACATCATACTGGGTTATATCTTTTTTGACGACATTTTTCTATGGATGATACTAGCTTCCAAGTTAAAATTATGGTCTTTTCACTATCTAAGTCAAAAGTAAAATCCACAATAGGATTTGAATCGCACGGTTTTGTAATCTATTCTACTACCACATAATTCACCAGATTGCAACAGAGATCAACGCTTGAATACGGTCTTTAGAGTATATGTAGGTATAGGTAGGCTTTAGACTGGATATTCTTAATGCTGGGCTAAGGTAAGTCTACGCTGAACATGATGAATGAATTGCTACTAAGTAATTGTTAACAGTTTATTAAAACTTTCAGTCCCCAGAACATAATGATACAATAGTTCGAGTCCTCACAATCCGCGTTCAGAGTCGTTGTTATACGTAGCTATTGTTGACTTATGTTCATGCCGATTCCAGACCAGCTAATCCAAATATAAGACTGCTTAGCATATGGCGTTGCGTCAACTGTACTTGGTGGACATTCCACCCATCTACCTGGACTCATGAGTCTGAGTATATACGTTACTTCTAGACAAGCGTTCTTCATCGTCCGCCACATCATCGCTTACCATCAGGTGAGATAATTATCAAAAGTGAACCAATACATTTAAAAAAGAAACCATATGCTAGGTCTTTGACACGGAAAGTAATAATACAAAGAAAACAAAAGAATTTAAATAACTTTCTTTAAAACAATAACACAGTACCTACAGATGTATACAAACAAACAATGAAGCAAAAGATGCTACGTCACTTTACGAATTCAAAACAATGAAATTCATACAAGTACTTTCAAAAACATGTTTATAAACATAACATACCACGGGAGTTTAAGCTCCTCATCGTCACTGAATATTTTTATTATTAGAACCATACGGCCGAATTTCAGTCGTAAATGAGACTTTTACATACAGGTCTGCTGTAGTTGGTAAATAGATACATTCCAAGGCTATATAAACTCACTCGTTTGGCGCTGCCGTGTTTCTGTTTCCTGTGCCATAGGCCGAACCAATGACTATGGACTTGTCCACGAGACGATAAGAAGAACCGTTCGCCATGGCCTGATTCTCCATTGTAAATCACTCACAAAATTACTTTTTTTATCACACCATTTACTACACAAAATGAGGTCAAAACAATCTCCATACAATTATTCACTTAAAGATAATATTACAAGTTCTCAGAATTTAGTTTTTCACTGTAACAAAAGATTTATTTTCACTGTAATGGTTGCGTTTCACACGTCGCTCATGATTCACTGCAATCGTTTTAGTGAACCGCAGGAAGCATTTGAGTGGATATCCTTGACAGTAACAAGGTTAGAGACCGGTCCTCTTGTCTACATGTCGACTGCGTTAGACTTACATGCGAGTTAGATAGCCTACTTGCATTTCAACTGCACGGCTATTGTTTGTGAGGCGTCTTTGTCACTCACAAACAATTGTTTACGCTATGCTACACTCCGATGATTCATTATTTCACTACGCCACGAATGGCAATATTTTGGCCTGAGTACAATATCGTCAGTGAAATTTTAAATAACAATTTAAATTCATGAAAACCAATGTTAGGACATCAATTTTCGGAAGATCATGTAATTACATGCTACCAAGTATTTTTTCTTGATTAAATAGCACACTTTTTCGTCAATAGAATATGTAAGTACTGTAAATCTTCACACCGCTAAAATTAACTAACACTAAAATGTCACTAACGATAATTATGTCCCTAAGTTGTAGGAAACAGCCAAATTAACTAATTACCTTTATTTCATCATCGCTTTGTTTTTATTGTCTAAATGGCAAGCCACTAACTTTAACGACTACCATACTGTATAATAGACCTGCATGATAAGCAGACCTAAATCTAGAATTTATTTATTGATGCCATGACAATAGCTCTATAGAGTCTAAATTCAGACATATTCATCAAAAGTTTCTGGCTAAACAATAGAGGTGAACGAACGACATACTTACATTTCCTAAAACATTACTTACTTTTTTTTTTAAATAACAGTCTTTCTAAATATTCCTGTAAAATTGAATTCAGCATTCTGAAATATTACGTTACTTAATTTGCTTAATACATCAAGCTAATTTTATAATACCCTACATATTAGTAAAAACTACAAAAAACTATAAAACTACTGCGTATAATGCGATTGAGATCATTTTGTTTGAGATGGCATGCGAGGCAGGGCGCATGGGAGAGAGGCTGCCAGGGAACGAATCAATATTATACCAGGAATAAGTATCTGCGTCGACAATTTGTTACCATATTTTCCTGTTTGCTAGTGACAATTTTGGCAAAAGTATATGCAGTATTTTAATTATTTGTAATGCACGGAATTACTTGTGTTTAAAAAACGTACACTATGCAATTAATGCATTCTATTCTGATCCTGCATTATACATAACGTAGTATGTTCATAAGTAAGAAGAGAAACAAACAGCGACTCGTTGCCGCAACTTATTATGTGATGTTATTATTTACATATTAAATCGGCGTCCAAAAATAATACTTTCCCTTTACTTAACACACCAAAAATCTAGGACGGTCAACAAAACAAGTAAAACTGGATGCAAACGCTTGCACAACATCTAGAAATTATGAATTAATATTATTTGCGCCGCATACACAGTGACTCGCCACCTACGCGTTAAAATAACAACCTTGTTACTGTCAGAATAAGTGTTTCATGTGAACGGTATTTTATTAAAGCAGTAAATTGAACGGAAAACACTACCAAAGTTACAAAAGATAACGAAACACTAGCACTATGTGAGGTTAGACATTATACATTTGCGTTGACAACACACTGTACACAGACGCTTGTCACGTTTCGGAAATCGCGGCGATAACAGAATTCTATCAATTAATTAGAGTTTATGTGCGTGCGATATGGATCGGCGAGGGCGTCGCGTACACTGACGTTCTATCGGAGTCGGCTCTCGCCTATACATTTAAGCCCCACGGTACAATCACTTCCCCCGCGGCCGTAGCTAACAGCTGATTCGCCAACTTCGGTTATTCAGTAGTCGCATAGCGTAGTCAGTAAGCACGACACGGATTATGCGAGCTAACCGTTAATCTCGAACTAATGTAATCTTTATCTTTATTACTGCATATGTTGACCGTTTACCAAATTAAAATATTTGGACTGCGTAGGTCAAGTAAGATAATACAATTTGCGTTATCGAAGTATAATATTGTTGTAGTTAATATTAATGACGTCCTAAAATTATAAAGACCATACGTGTTAAAATTGGAAATATCGATTTACATAATTAGACAAGCAATCCATCTATATAACTGTAGGGTGCATAGAAAGGTATATTTCACTACCGATAGACATACTATAACTATAGGAGGGTCTTAAATTCTGTGAATAATTTTTAAAAATCATAACTTCGTAAATATAAATTATTCGTAGATAATTTTTATACATCTTATAGAGAATCTAAACAAGAAATTAATACATAATTCTACTTAAAATGTCCACCCATAAACAGGCCACGCGTGCATTGCTCTAAGCATTGTTTCCTTTGGAAAGTTGTCCGTTGTCGCAAATGATTGTGACGTTTGGAGTAGACCAGACATGCCTTTCAACCAGGGGGTTGAGGCCTGGACAAGCCGAGGACCAATAGTCAGCCTTAATGAAATCCGGAACATTGGCTGCAAGCCAAGCCCGGGTAGTACATGCGTTATGGCCGAGTGCTGAGTCTTGCTGAAAAAGCCACGATATATTGTGAAAAATTGTATCTTCAAGAGGTTTTACTACGCCATCGTCTATATTACTTTGATATGCTTTTGCTGAAGTTTTCACCCCTTTCCTCCTTCCTTCCTTTGATCCGGGTCACTTTGTGATAGGACACCCCCAGCAAACCGTAATGTACACGAAGATAGATTCTACACGAAGGGCACACAGGACTACCGACCAGTTGAGAGGCTTCTTTGAAGCTACTAGAGTAGGTATACATTTGTAAAACCTAACATTTAACGTTCTTCAATTATAAAAAAAAAACCTATCTCATTGGCAAAAAAAAAATACCTACCTATGTTTTCTAGCAACGAACATGCTTGTTCGCTATGTTTTCTAGCAACGAACATGCTTGTTCGTTGCTAGAAAACATAGGTAGGTATTTTTTTTGGTTTTTAGGTTTTACTACGCCATCGTCTATATTACTTTGATATGCTTTTGCTGAAGTTTTCACCCCTTTCCTCCTTCCTTCCTTTGATCCGGGTCACTTTGTGATAGGACACCCCCAGCAAACCGTAATGTACACGAAGATAGATTCTACACGAAGGGCACACAGGACTACCGACCAGTTGAGAGGCTTCTTTGAAGCTACTAGAGTAGGTATACATTTGTAAAACCTAACATTTAACGTTCTTCAATTATAAAAAAAAACCTATCTCATTGGCAAAAAAAAAATACCTACCTATGTTTTCTAGCAACGAACAAGCAAACGTTTTGATTTAAGCGACTGGTTTAAGCACCAAGTTTCAGCGTTCGGTTCATGATGTTCAGATTATACCAATCCAGAAGTCCCGAAGGGCTGAGGATAATGGTATAAGAGATATATCTCGACGTACGTACGCTTAGTGATTCCGCAGAAACAAGACTTTGATTAACTTATCATAAAACAATATATTACAACACTTTTTTTCTACATCATGAATTCGTGACGCACTTTTCACGTCGATTTCCAGATTAAAATTTATTAACTGAATGGTAATAAAATTGCGAACGTTTGAATAGAAGGCCTACATTAGATTTCTTTGTAATAAAATTGACTGTATGATTTTACTAACTGCGAAAAAAACAATATCAACCAAAAAAGAAAAAGCGATCTTTTTTTTTTCAGCAATGGCTTTATTTTTATCTTATATTCCACAAACTACAAACAAAATATATTTGAGGTTCAGTGACTGTATTTGCTGAATGTACATGAAAATGGAGTATATATATATTATTTATTCGTTAATTGCAAAGTACCTACCAATAATTTTATATCTAAAAATTGAATGACCAAAACGAATTGTTAGCATATACCTATAGTCGTAGGTACGGAATTCACGAGTTGAAGTAGTTACACCAAAGCATTGTTCTTATCGTTAATAGCTGGGTGTGAGTATGACTGACGACAAATAGGAGGCTATTGACGGTTTAATTCTGTAATTAACTTACGCTCGTTATATTTAGACATATTTTAGAAAAGGCAACAGGGACCATGCAATGAAATATAACTTTTTGTAGAGCAAGTTACCGATTCTTTTCAGGATAATAGGATTGGAGGAACTTTGGGAAAGTTAAGCAAAATATACCTTTACAATGGCAATTACAGAACCATACAAAACAATCAGTTAATACATACCTGTGCTCGACCACTCTTTTATCAAGCCAAGTTGAATGCATTGTATTATATGAGACTGCGATACTATCGAGTTCAATCTCCCCTCCTCGGCCAAAGGGCTTGTCTACACCGGCCTCTGATTTGTCGGGTATCTCAACGGCCTCATCGCCGAGATAAGTTACCACTGGCTTTTTATTTTTTGTGGACGAATTTGCGCGTGCGCGTATATCTTGGGGGTTTAAAGGTGGTGATAAAGGATACGCGCTTTCAAATGCGTCCGGCATTTTTTTTTTAGTTTATTTGAACACGAAGGTAAGTCAATCTAGTTCCGATGCTAAACTACAACTGGCGTCACCAGAATAGCACTGAAAACAAGTAGACGATAAAGATAACCTCGCGAGATGATAACTCTTGACCGGGCCAACAAGTGATGTAAATATTAAGCTAGAGGACTATTGACTGTATATTCGTGGAAAAACTTAAAAACCGCCTTAAAAGAATTAGGTATAAACAAACAATAACTCGTGTTTAGTGTTAACACACGATCGAATTTGGTACGACGGACCAAACCCGCTGTATCAAATCCGTTCTTGCATTGCATACGAAAACAAGTGTACAGATGGCGATCTGAGATTTATTAATCGAAGAATTGATTTTATAAAGCAAGAAAATTGCATTTTAAAAACGGATGAACCTGTAGATTAATTATAAAACGAACGACGTCAGAAACTTTAAATTGACGTTCGATTATTTTCCTGCGTTAGAACGCCAAACCATATTATTATCTAAAAATATTCAAAGCACCTATTTACCTATAGAAATTTTTTAGGTCGAATGGTGTAAACAATTTGTATACCAGTGTATATATACATCTACGATTACTCAAGTTGTGAAACTAACGTGCATTTCTGAGCGTTGGAGCATCTGTACCGTGCTTTGCTTATTATTAGTAACAAAGTACTTGCAAGGTATGTACGTAGCAACGGGTCGATATTTAGGAAATTGTTCTTTAAAAACTCGATTTCAAATAAGCATACATAGGCACTGATAAAAACGTCAGAAGCTACAGAGACTACACAGTTCCATTTGGGCGTTTCCTATTGAGAAATACTGGCAAGAAAAAGATATTTTTTACTTCGATTTATTTATTTATTGAACACTTTATGCACATAATAGTACAAAGGCGGACTTAATGCCAAAGGCATTTTCTTTGTTTTCTTTACGATTGGAATTGGTTTAAAAAATCCTTTTTCTAGCCAGACCATCCGCACGTACTGATTTGGTACGGAGCGAACCATATTCGTAGCGATAATGATAAATGATATTTATTTTGTAAATAGGTTTGAAAATAACACTTTTATACTTAAATATCTACCTACATGAACTAATTTGGTACGGAAGCGAACCAAATCCGTGGTCCGTAAGTGTAAATTCGATCGAGTATTGATTATACAATAAACAAGTCTTATTATTATCAGAACAAGAACTGTTAAATAAAATAGCGGAACAATTTAACAATGAGATGTCGTAATCTTTTTAAATTTAGGGCCTCCCGTCTTGTATGTAGTACAGTAGTATGAGAAGTCCCTATTTGCAATAATGTGTCTGACTTTCTTTCTTTTTTATCGATATGTAGACTATGCCAAGTCTACAACCTAAGCCAAATTATAGTAAGTACCTAAAATAAATATTCAATGATATTTCCTAATCTAATAATGTTAATTGACCTCTAGCCCCTGAGTTTGTTTTGGTGTTTCTTCCCAGGGTAGTCAGCTAGTAAACACCAAACTCATCTAGCATCGAAAAAACAAAATGATGTGTAAAAGTGTTTTTTTAAACCTACTTGCAAAATAAAGATCATTTATCTTTATAATTTGATTGGAGCAGTAGTGCCTTAAACCTAAAATTATTTATGGATGTAGAGAACACATGTCAGATACAACACCTTCCTTTAGATAGGTATACATTTCATAATCTTCATTGAAGGTACTGGAATTGCGACCTTATCTATTACATTGTCAATATCTTTCTCTCTTTATTGTTGAAAGGTTTACATCTTATCATTTGAATAAATAATAGTTTTCCTCCTGAAATACTTTGCCATTTGATAGAAAACTGTTGATAAATATTGGTTTTATGAAATAATTCTGGCCCACTTGTTCCACAATGTATCTTTTAATTATATTCATCTTAAACGGTTAAACGGTTTTATTTTATGATAATCAAAATGATAAGTCAATATATATCTTTATATTTCTCATCCTTACCTGTGTTCCGCACGGCGATAGTACTTCTTCGGGAGCTTTTGATTATCTTGAGTTGGATCGCAATCTTTATTGGTACAATCCATCTTTTTACTTGCAAATGATGGTGTTTTCTTTAAAAGATGTAAATTGATACTGAAGTATCTTAGGGATGTTTGTTTTGTTAGAATAACCGTTGTTAGTCTGTACCCGTTCATGCAGACTTTATTTCAATTTGATGATTCTGTGCCTACAAAGATAAAACATTTTATTGTTTTTCATTTATGTACTTGATGATATCACAATAACATTAAATTGAAAAAAAAAAATTGAATTGTCTTCACTGGATATCAATCCAACTCTATTATCTAGGTTACTGAAGTCCAGTAAAATTGCCAGAACCATATGGATATAAAACCAAATTGAACAATGCACAATACCGATTAAACAAATCAATACGCTATTTACTACAATAACAAGTGTGTTTTATTATCTATATTATCATAATTTGTTGATGCTACAAAAATTTACTTTTTAATTTTGGGGTCATATTTTTTTTTAACAAATGATTTTAGAGGGTAAAAGCTTTACTTATATAATAAAAATTTTTGTAATAATTTATCAAAAATTTTTTTTTTACTTAAATCTAAATACTGACATCTAATCCAGCAAAATATAATAAAATAAAGCAAATAAAATCAACAAGGTAACCAGGTATTTCGTTGAATTTATTAGCTAGAATATTTTTATTAAGCACTTTCATCAAGTGGAAACTACATTTATTTTTATGAAAGCAACATGCAAAGTATAAAACAGGTAAACTATTATGAGTATACATTAACCATACAATTACAAGTGAAATGGCTTGCGGTATGAAACATTTACAATGAAATAAAAAAAAAAAATTACATACAGTCGAAGGAAAAAATATTAGATAACCACCTCAGAAAAATAACTAAAACTGTGTGCGGAACTTAAACCACAAAACATAAAAACGGCAAACAATCTGTCTTCATAACTATTAGACCCTTTCATAGTGCCAAACACTAATTTTAGCAGAGAAATATAAATAACTTCTTCATGTTACTCACCAATGATACTGAACTTAATCAGTTTTTTTCCAAATGGATTGGGTAAAATGAGCAGAGAAAATATTCTGTTAGGTACTGATGTTCTTATTTCCTTAGCATATAAAATATTTACTTTACACTTGCTGCGTTATCATAATTACGATCTTATAGTTTATTTATTTTACTTCTGATCAAATGGTGCAATGCTGTATCACTATCACTCGTTGTTGATGTCAGTTGATGTCGTTGATTTGATGCTAGGCTTGGCATAAAATATCGATATCGACAAATAATTTTTTTTTTTATGCAGAAATTTACGATTTTAAGGGGTTCTGTGCTTTAATTAAAAGGAACAACGGAATCTTTTTAGAATTACTTTGTTGTCTGTCAACATAATTTATCTCGGGATCGCGTGGAGATACCGCGTTGAAATTAAAAACATAATACTCAGGTCTGCGGTTTCTTGAATCTGTAAAATAATCAAACATCTAAGCTCACAACGTAAAAAATACGGCAGTCGCAAAAAAAGTATATTCCGATACTCTCAAGGAAATTAAACTTCAACGGCAATCGTTGACCTAGAACCCCAAAATTTGATAAGAAGCAAGGTCATATAGTACAAACATAGGAATAAATCTGAGACCTGTAAATTTTTAATTACGTTACAAAAATAAAATACTTTTTTCGATTCGAAAATTGTCGAACGAACAACGACTAAGTTGTGCTATACGAATACTAACAAATGCTTGTACTGACAGGACAGGTCCACTCAAATCTGTATAGTTCTTTCCTTAAAAGACTATCTCAAACACTCATCTGCATTGTTCTTATATGATTTGACTATTACATGTTTGCTGTATGGACTTTAAAAGAGACTTTAACCCCTGTTTCTTCTCAGGGTAGACAGCTAGGAAACACCGGACTCATCTAGTTTAAACTGACAAAAAAAATGACGTATAAAAGTGTTGTGAAAAACCTATTTGCAAAAATAAATATCATTTATCATTCGAGACTCGATTTGGTATTTGAACTATTTACTTAATATACAAATAAGTACTTTGGTATTTACTATTTATTTAACTATGACTATATTTATTTTAATTAGTTTGAACGGAACTTTCATCTGGGTGTGTGACTCCGCCTTGCATTTCCCCAGTTTTTATTTCCGAACATCAAACACGATTTTTTTAAAGCGACATGTGATCCAAACACTGATACAAATAATTATTCAATCATGCTAACTCGTGATTCAAATGTACATTTTTGGAAAAATAACTAAAAAAATAAAAATCTCGACATTTTTTGTTTACGTTTTGGTTGTGTGTGGTTTTTTTTTTTGTTAGGAAAAATCATCGTATGACAAATCCCACCCTTGGGCGGAGCAGGAGACAGTGTCAGACTTTTACTGACAAAACGACCCACCGTTCCTTCCTGCCTTAGTTCTGGGGCCCCTCTGCTCCGCTTTCGCATCAACCCTTGGCCCCGACCGAGAAGGCTTCGACCTCGCTGGGCCCCTACAGTTGCTGACAACCCCTTGAGGCGCGCGGGAACAGTGCGCGCCGTCGACGACCTGGGCTCGGTCCGGACAGTTACCGAATGGGTGGACAGCGAGCTATCCATTGCTCGCCGTCCGCAAGCCCGCGCCTACGGTGGCCGGAAATCAGAATCGGAGATACGCGGCGGCGGCTGCGGCGTAGGTGCCGTTGCTTTTGCCTGATACGGTCGGCCCCCTCTTTTACTAGCATTACTGCTTCACAGAAAGACGCGACCGCCTGCCACTCTTCTTCGCTCCGGACCATGGGCACTACCAAGACCCGATCGCTCCCACGAAAACACGGCAATGCTCTTCCCAAGCAGGGCACGCCTCTACTGTTTGCTCTACCGTATCCTCCGGGCATTCCGCACAGTGGCGACACCCGGGCGTTGCTTAATCACGAATCCGGTGCAGGAATCTCCCGAACTTGCCATGTCCAGTTAAAACCTGCGTCATACGGAAGGGGAGGACGCCGTGAGATCTTTCAAGCCACACCTCAAAGAGGGGACCTCTTACCGCCGTAATTATGGCGTGCCCAGCGTTGGGTTGAACAGTCGCTGACGCCTTTTTGCCATAACGAGATCCTGCCGGAGTTCCGTCCCAGCGGAGTTTCACCCCGGCGTTGCATCTCCACCCGCAGATCGTGCATGTGTGCAAGGACTGTTGTCTCCAGATCCCATGCTGGCAGGCCAGCATGGAGGCTCGCCGCTTCGCTGGACACCGTGCGGTATCCTCAAATGATTCGTACGGCCATGACCCTCTGGCAGGCGTTCAGCTGAACTAGTTACAGAATATTTATAGTGAAATTTAACTTAAACAATAACTTAATTAACATTACATTGTTTTAAACTAAGTTATCGTGTTAAGAAATTGGCCACATCTGAACTTATGATAAGTTAATTATAGTGACAGTAAAAGTTGAGTGTTGAGATATCTTATAGCTTATTAATGACAACGATATATCGATATATTTTTTCATTCACACAACCCTAGTTAATGCTTATCAAAGTACTGAATGCCCAATATATTTATGTCGTGGCCATATCGTAAAATTGATCCCTCAGTATGAAACGCTACCACTCTAGGCAGCCGGTCTGCGTGGCACCCTATCCACTTTAGCGATGTAATATCTAAATTATAGTCGGATGGGAAGACCTATAATAATTATAATTCTATTTATTGAAAAATATATAAATCTTATTATTGTTAAAATGTTAAACACATATCTTCTTTTTTTTAATTGTTGTTATTTATTTATTCATAGAATTAGTACTTATTTGTCTGAGATATCCTGAGCACACTATAATTTTATAGCCTCCCGGAGCTAAGGGTTGGTGCGAAAGCGTTATACCGAGGCTCTGGGAATAAGGCAAGGAAGGTATGGGGTAGGTTCTTTAGTCAGTAAGAGTTTGACACTGTTTCCCGCACAGCCCAAGAGTGGGATTTGTCATTCGATGATTTTTACCTACAATAAAAAAAAATTGGGTACGTATTTGAATATCGAAGATTAAAATACCTACGCTTAAAATACCAATGTTCAAAACATCGAAAATTTAAATATCGATTATATCAAAATGTCGAAAATTGTTATACCTAAGCTTAAAACGTCGAAGATTGAAATGCCGAGTGATTAAAATTTCGATTGATTCAAAATATCGAATGACATTATTCCTAAGTTCAAAATATCAACATTTCACACATCTAAATTCATAATATCTACGTTAAAAATACCTACTAGTTGAAATACCGAAAAAAACTGATTACCATCTAGCAGCAAACAAGCATGCAGCAATCATGCAACATGCAAGCAAGCATGGTTTCTGTCACGGCTCCGGCGCTGCAGGGCTCCGGCAGTCCCACGCGAGTTTAACGTCGCAGATGGTCTAAACGCTCACCACCGCAGCTTCGGCTTGTTGGCCGGCTTCGCCGGCCAACCTCAGCTGCGGCGGCGGGTGTTAAAACCACCTGCTCCTCAGCTCGCGGGCTGCCTCGCCCCTCCGCGCCTACGCGATTCTAAATTACACTCTAGGGGTAGGGCAGACAAGACTACGTGGAGTCGGTTTTGCAGCGATACGTTTCTGTCACTAACTTTAGTAGCACAACATATTGACTTTCAAGAAAATATTTTAATTTAAAGACCAAGACACTGATTTTCATGGATAAAATAGGTCAAAATTGTTCCAAAACCGAATTGGGGCACCCCGAATTTACGTAGTCTTTTGGCTGTTACCCCTAGAGTGTATATAAAAATCCGGAGGCGCGAAGGGAGGGCAACCCCCGCCCGCTGTAACTGTTCACCTCCGCAGCTTCGGCTTGCTGGTCGCCTCCGGCGACCAACCTCAGCCGCTACGGCTCCCACGGGTGCCTATTCTTTGTTACGCAAGGGCGAAGGGGTTGCACTTCCCGTAGCGCCGGAGACGTTGCAGAAGCAACCTTTTTCCACTCATACTACTTATTGAATTAATGAATGTATTACATGTTGAAAATTAACCCATTTTTACACGTAGGTTTATTATATGTACCCATCGATATTTAGGACGTTCGATAGTTTGTACTTCGATATTTAGGACATTCGATAATCTGTATTTCGATATTTGGATCTTTCGATGTAACTTTTGTAGATATTTAGATTTTAGATATATTGGACGTAGAATATTTAACCATTCGATACTCCCTGACGGGGTCAGCGTGGTTTGCTACGCAGACGACACGCTGGTCTTAGCGCAGGGAGAGTCGCACCAGGCGGCGGTCGAACTAGCGACACGCGGGGTTGCAATAGCCGTTGGTAGGATCCAGCAGCTGGGACTAAGGGTGGCGCTGCACAAGTCCGAGGCCATGTGTTTTTATGGCCCTCGGAGCGCGCCGCCAACACATTCCCAGCTAACGGTAGGGGGGGTTCACATCGGCGTCGGGTCGACGATGAAGTACCTGGGACTCGTCCTCGACAGCCGGTGGAATTTCAAGGAGCATTTCCGACGTCTGGCTCCCAAGCTGAATCGGACGGGTGCTGCCCTTAAGCGGCTCCTGCCAAACCTTGGGGGACCAGACGCCCCCTGCCGGAGGCTCTACGCAGGAATCGTTCGGTCCATGGCCCTTTACGGGGCGCCGGTGTGGGCGCCGACGCTGCAGCAGCAGCCGAGGGCCCAACTGAACGCATGCCAGAGGGTCATGGCTATACGGGTGATCCGGGGGTACCGTACGATTTCCCGTGAAGCGGCGAGCCTCCTTGCTGGCCTGCCACCATGGGATCTGGAGGCAACAGTCCTTGCACGCATGCACGATCTGCGCATGGAAATGCAACGCCGGGGCGAAAGTCCGCTGCCTGAGCATGTCAAGGCGTGGCGGAAAGAGCTCCGGCGGGATCTTGTGATGGCAAAATGGCGTCAGCGGCTATCGCAACCCAGTGCTGGGCACGCCATAATTATGGCGGTAATGCCCCTCCTTGAGGCGTGGCTGGAAAGAACTCACGGCGTTCTCACTTTCCGCATGACGCAGGTCCTCACCGGACATGGTAAGTTCGGGAGGTACCTACATCGGATTCGTGCGGAAGAGACGCCCGGGTGTCGCCACTGTGTGGACCGCCCGGAGGACACGGTGGAGCACACGGTTGAGGTGTGCCCCGCTTGGGCAGAGCATCGCTGTGTCCTCGTGGGAGCGATCGGTGGCGGCGATCTCTCGCGCCGGGCCTTGGTAGAAGCCATGGTTCGGAGTGAGGAGGAGTGGCAGGCGGTCGCCTCCTTCTGCGAAGCAGTAATGCTAGCAAAGGAGGAGGCGGACCGCATAAGGCAACGGCGTTTGCGCCCCAGACGCCGCCGCGATTCCGATCCTGACTTCCGGCCACCGTAGGCGCGGGCTTGCGGATGGTGAGCATTGGGTAGCTCGCCGTCCGGTCGTCTGGTAATCGTCCGGACCAAGCCCAGTCGTCGACGGCGCGCACTGTTCCCGCGCGCCTCAAGGAGTTGTCATCAATCGTAGGGACCCTGCAGAAGGGTCGAAGCCAATCGGGGCCACGGGTTTGTGTCTGAAAAGGAAGGCTCTGGCCCTGGTATGTATGGCGATGTAGGAACGGGGTAGGTTGTTTAGTCAGTAAGAGTCTGACACTTGTTTTCCGCTCCGCCCAAGAGCGGGACTCGTCATTGGATGATTTTTACCTACCATAAAAAAAAAAAAAAAAAAAACCATTCGATACTATAAACTTTCGATATTTTAATTTTCGGTTTTATGGTCGTTCGATATATCCATTTTCGATGTTATGAACATCGATATTTTAACAGTAGGTATTTTACTCTTCGATATTCAAATACGTACCCAAAAAATTATAATTCTATAATCTGTCATTATTTAGAAGAAGCATGGAATTAGTTCTTTTTTATATATGTGGCTCCATCGACAGACTACGATGATTTTGCCAATGTCAAGTAATAGGTAATAGCTAAAATATCAAAGAAATCAAATCAAAATAAAAAATAATGAAAACAAAATCATGGAATTAGTTATATTCTATAGGAGAGGATACCTAATTATATTCTGTGCTCATGATGACATGACGTGAGCGTGCGTGACATTTGGGTTTGCTTGACATTTTCAGTCACGTCAAATCGTCAATTTTTGTATGTGCGGGCATCTAACAATTTTGTAAATACATTCAAATTAAAATAAATTAAACATCTTATAATATAATTCACATTCTTTACTATATAGTGTCGATAACAGTTTATGTAAATACTGCAAATGTAGCGATGGCTTACACAGAAAAAGTGTTGTTGAGTGGTACCGCTCTGTCATTTCTGTTTTATGAATGCGTAAACTCTGCTAGCAGTCAGGTAAAATATTTCAGTTTACTGTTAATGCATTGTGATCTTTGATTTGTCTTAACTGTTCCAACTAACTCATGTGTGTAACTTCCAGGAGGGCTTCTTAATCGGCGACGTGACTTCAGAAATAACCAATCACATTTCTGACTCACAAAGTGATAATGCCCGCTTAGACACTCAAATAGAAATCAGAACAGTGCTCCCGCTGCCATCAGTATCACTGTTTTATTTTCCTACTGGTCGAATAAAGGAAGATGTGCTCTCTGATTTGTTATCTAGCACTGCCAATGAAATAGTTGGTTGGTATAAATATCGAAAGAACACCAATATCAAACCTACTTTTAGAGATAAATTAATATCAAAAGGATTGCAAAAATACTTTGAAAAGTATCATGGAAAGAAGAATTTTGTTACATGTAATTTGTCAAACAAATTGTCATCTGCTGGATCTACACACACTTATATGTACAGATTTGGAAAGATTAACTGCTTTGATATGTATGAATACATTGAAGATGTCACGGCAAATTTAGGTGAAAAATACACTGGATACAAGAAGTCACATAGATCATCACCGCACAGTATATTCAATAAGATTGTTAAAGAGAGTAATGTGCAAAGCAATAGCACAACTGATGCAATATTACGTATTCAAGAAGCTGTAGATGTGAGACTTGTTAAAGAAGCTAAAATTGCTGCTAAAAACGAGTGTACAATCAGAGAACTAGAAGCAGAAATCAAGCAAATGGCCACCATTTTATCAGACAAACACTCACTTGATTTACAAGCTACATATAACAAGTATGTTGAGGAAAAAATAATAAATCGAGAAGCTGAAATGGCCAAGGCATGTTTGGAAGCATTAAAAATTCCTTTGAAAGTGGACATATTGAATGCGAAAAATGTACCCATCACCTATAATCATATTGATATGGAGGATACAGTGCAGATAATTGAGAATGAGGTTAAAGACATCAGTCCAAGCCCTTCCCAGCTAACGTCAAGTTCATCAAAACAAAAGCTGAATTATGCTGCTGCATTAAAAACCAAACAAGATGTAGCATCAACAAGTGTAAGTTATAAATTCAATTCTTTTCTGAAGTTTCAAAAATGATAAAACCGAGTCTCCTCAATCCATTAGTTTGGTATAATAAAATGAGAAAATTAGGGTTAAAATAAAGTGGCAAATATTTTTCTAGCAGCCATATTCAAGGTTTAAAGAATGTTTTTATTTGAGATAAGGAAAATTTGTATTTTTTTAACTCGAATGTTCTAAAGCCATGCTAACAAAATCAGATTGACTCTGTAAGCTTTGAAAATCTAAAACTACAACTGAAAAATAGGTACAATTTATACTTTTTGTGATTTATATGTATAAATAAAATATTTTTATATTTTTGCAGAAAGGAAATAATAGCAGTGAAGATTTGATCACCTTTGATGTTGAAGATAACCATATAACAAAAAAAAAGACTTTGATAATAAGTGAAGATGTAAAGTGTGGTGATAGTTCACCAGAATATTAACAAGTGCCTTCTCAACTAAGTGTTTAAATATTCGATAAGTTACCAAATTAGTGAATCTTTAACCTTTTGTGAGTTTAAGATGTGGATCCAAACCTTTTTAAATGAACTTTTTAAATATATTTTGTAAATTATTTTTTGTGTTTGAATCTACTTTTCTTTCAGTATCAGTTTCACTCTGTAGATGTTGGTCAAACACACAAAAGGTTAAACTGTAATATCACTTTTGTTTGTTACTAATAATACTCGTAAAACATTTTCTAAATATACATAATTTTCTTCAGTGCACATTGTTTACGTTTGTTGCTGATATCACCTCACAGGTGTTAAGTTTTTTCTATTATTGTTGATTTATCACAATTACTTAATTCTATCTAGTTAAGTTAAAGTCTGTTGGCTGAGAGAATTAAGAGAGCTAGCATTACCTTGATTTAATGTCTGACACTTATCTTTATTGTTTTACCTTATTACTTACTAATAGGATTACATCAATACAAATGTAAATAAAGATAACGAATTTTATTTTTACACACATAAATGTAACCTTCAATATGTATTCTATGTGTTTTGACTGACCTGTTGGTTCAGGGCCAATGCTAAGTTATGTGGTCGCCCGCGGGGTATCACGTCGCGGGCAGCTGCATCCTGCTTCTGTTTTGCTACGTAATACATAAAAGATCTCCATCGATGCGACTACATGCACACCGTTAGTTGAACTAGTGACACTGCGTAAGTAATAATCCAGTGTCACCTACGGGGATCGCCGCACACACACACGTGTCACACAACGGTCAGCTCTCTGATGGCTATGACAGAGATTGTGGGTTTGTTTCCTACCCTGGACACATGTTTGTGTGATGAACATGATTACTTCTGGAGTGTGGGTGTATTTTATCTGTTACTAGGTAACTAGCGACCCGCCCCAGCTTCGCACGGGTACTAATATTGAACATATTATGCATGTATTATACACATGAACATTCCTCTTGAATCACTCTATCTGTTAAAAAAAACCGCATCAAAATCTCTTACGTACTTTTAAAGATCTAAGCATACATAGGGAAAGCTAATATGTATGTATTTAGAAATATAAGTATGTTTATCAGTTAGACAACTTCACTGATAGTTTAGACTCATAGCACTATCTCTGTTTAGTTTGGGGCTAGATGGCGTTGTGTGGAAGTTGGGAAATATTATTATTAATTAGTGCTCGGCCACACTGGCATCTTGGTGCGGTGAGAAGCGCGGATGATATTTCGTTCAGTCCGCCCTGCCTTTTTTTGTAGACATTGTGGACACTCAAATGTAGTTCTCGTGTTTGAAATGAGCGTGTCGCGATCAAGAAGTTAATGTTTAAATGCCTAAGTGATGTTTGCCCTCTGTTTGTTATTATCTCCTCACATTTAAATGGGTTGAACTTATAGATTTCTTGGAAGCTAAACAAAACGAAAGTTATCCTTAATTCGTTTATTTTATCAATAACAAAAATAAAACATGGCACATTCAAAACAAAACATACATTTACTAATACTATAGATATACTTAATTACTAGACTAATTAATTAAAATTAGTATTTCAAACATTCTAGACATAAGACAACTGAAGATCATAATTAGTCTTATTTCACGAAATAATTGGAATGTCCATTACGGAATGTCATGATTAATAATACCAAATAACATTTTGTTACTTTTAAGTCTTTTTTAAATTTGTTTGATATTTATGTGATTTATTTTGAGTTCACGCCACAAGAGTTAGCGGATAATCAGCTTACGACTACTACTATTATTACAAGGATGGTTATAGTTATAGCATGCTATACACTATATTTTATTATTTTTAAAGTATTATGCGGTAGCGAATATTCTGTGCTTTCCTTTAACCTAGACGGTGCCCTCAAAAGTTGCATTCTAATTTGAGTTTGGAGTTAACTCTAATCGTGGTCAGGGTAGATACCTTACACTCGCTTTTGAACGCAAATGTAGAGTATCTGTGACAATGTGAGTTAACTCTAAAGTAGCTACTCGAGTCATAAAAGAACGGCTCTGGGTTCCAACTCATTACTCTTTTTTTGAACGCAGGGCTGGTAACACGACCTGACTGAGTTATAGTGACATGTTGCCACACCGCACACACACTTCCTTTGTATTAAGGTACTTTTGAATAATTATTCAAAAGTGCCTTTAATTACCCGACTACGGCGAAGCAAAAGGAGGGTTATGATTTTGACCTGTATGTATGTATGTATGTGGGTATGGATGTTCATCTGTTCCCTCGTAACTTCTAAACTACTTATCAGAATTCGACAAATGACATATCATTAGAAGCGTCTTAATTGTCATTGAATTGCCATAAGAATAATAAATTAAAAAAAGTGGTATACGACCACGGCTTTATCCTTAAAACATTTCTCTATCAATATTATAAATTGAAAATATATTAAAATATAATAATATGTGTAAGTTAGTTTATTTAATAACGGTAAATATTTAATAGTTTGTACATACTAAGTAATTTCATTGGAGAGTGTTTTCTTGTTTCGTACTTTTTAGAGCGTGTTTTTAAGTAGTCGGGTGTTAGTTTTTAAACTTTATTTTTTTTGTCTATTTGAAATAAACGATTTTGGTTTGAATATTAGGTACCTTATAGTTTAGTGGTAAATAGTTCGCAACGAAATATTTACATCATTCGCTTTTGAACGTTCGCTAACAAATGTTCTATCTTCAGAAGTTCACTCACAGAAGACAATTTTGACTAGTTACAAAATACAATATAATGATTTCTTTAAATATATGAAAAGCTGCCAAAAATTTGACAATACTGTTGAGATTATTATCACTAAAGAAGTTATTTATATCTATTAATGTAGAGTAATAATTAATATACATATATGACAATTTATTTTGCCACATAATCATGCCGCTGAAGGGCAAAGGTCTAATGTCATATTTTATGATATAAATCTTTATCATACATTCGATCCAGTATACATTGATATAATAATCGAAAACCACACTAAGTTAACACGTAGATAGTACGGCAATATCGCTATAAGAAGTTCCATTTACGATAGAACTTTGGCAAGAAGTGGATATAACGGGTTACGGAAGGATATAAATGGAGTGATAAACGAGCGTTGACATAGTTGCATCAGAAAATGGGATTCACATAATCTTTACAAACATCGATTTGTTTTGTTCCTAATACGTGCTTAGACGTGGAGATGCAGACACCAGCCCAAATATACGCATAATACGAAATGCTAATATATCCCTATGTTCCCGATCGTGGATCTAGAAACGCTAAAACGATCACTCCATATATTAATTACTCCGTGTAATCTTAGCTTCACAGCAGATCAGCAGCGCCGGTACCAACTTCTCCCGCTAGTTCATGCACCGAGTGCGCCAGACGACGTGCTTGCTGCACCGCGGTAGAAGCCGGCAACAAGCCCAGGTGGATGCAGATCAGCTCCTTGACTGACACGCCGCGGGAGTCGTTGGGGAACGCCAGTTCCAGCAATTGCCTAGAAAATAGGTTAGGTTAGCATGTTACAGTGTAACTTGTACTTAGTCTTGGAATTTTAAGTATAAAAATGCAATAGGATTTTTTATTAAGTGGTTAATCATCCAATGTCTCTGCTCTAGGGTCGGGCGGAAGAAGTCGGAGTAGCAGAGGAGCTGGATAACATGTTTGAAGGACTCTTATCTACCATCAGGTGAGATAGGAGTCAAACGCGGGCCTACCGATAAAAAAATATAGTTTCAACGGTTATTTCGACAGACGTATGTAACTGCGTCATTTCAGAAGCCCCTTAACGTTTATGTTTGTTTTCATGACTAATCACGTATTTAATTTCAGTTTCACTCTGTATATGTGAAGTCCATCTAGGAAAAAAATATTTTCATTGAAAACTTGTGGTTTATCTGAATGTAGAGAGAATTAATCGTACCTGTAGAAGGTGCCCCGTATGTCCCCGGGCGGCGGCAGCGCGCGCACGGCGGCGGGGTGCGGCGGCACGGCGGGCCGCACGGGCACGCCGTGCCGCTCCCACCACACGAGCGCGCAGCCGTGCAGCGCGCCGCGCCGCCACGTGGCTGCACAGTATCCTTCGCGAACAACTGCAAAGCTGCGGCAAACTGCGCGACGTACCTGGTATAAAACCAGTCTTTTACGTGACCGCCGTTTATGTAGATTGCCGCTCAGACAAGGTTTGCAAATTACCATGGCAAGGCGCACTACTGTTTTAGTATGAATAATTGGATACTGTGTAGTAATTTGTATGTTTAGGTATGCAGATCATGGTTTAAAGTGCAGTAAAAGGGAGTGAAAAGGGAGGATCCTCCGTCCAGACGGACGTTGTGTCTGGTCCGCCAGCTGCCCGACACTTAACATCTGCCTGTTTTATATCGACTTATCGTAAATTGTTGTAGCAAGGTATTCAAAGGATACTCTAAGACAACAAGGCCAAGTGACACCAGAGAGGCAGCGGCCGGCAGCAACGATGAGATGTGAAATATAATTTTTAAAATTTAACTTTATACTTGAAGGACCAATATCGCTTCGCAGCTAACAGAACCATCGACAAGATGTTTACGCGATAATGGTCTTTTAAGTTTCATATTGTGTTAAAATTATTTCACGCTAAAAGTGATCGCCTCTCTGGTGTGATTCGGCACTAACACTGAAAAGGGATACTTCAATGGAAGCAGCTTAATAGATTAGCGTACCAAAACATCTTCTAGTCGATTTTCCTGTCAGTTTTCAGTAAAAAGTGGAGACAGAGAAAACTCTGCCTACACATAGGTACTCGTAAATATTAGTCAAGTTTGAACCTTACCGTATCTGGAGCCAGCATGTCAGCACAGTCAGCCATATCGGGAGCCAGGAACCTGCCCACGGTGCGGTCCACGTAGATGAAGTGGATGAGCCCGGGGAACTCCTCCACATACTTGTGCAGCGTTAGGGAACAACTCGCGTCTGTCTCACCCGTGCGCACACACTCCCACATTAAGCGAAATAATCGTTCCAACATGACACAGATTGTTTTGTGACCTAAGTATATAATTAAGTAATGGGTCAAAAAGTAAGATGTGATTATACATACAAAGTTGATACGAACAAATGGGCTTTCTTTAAAAAGGATCATTGTACGCACCAATATGAACAGTTTTTACTATCAGACCAACCCAAAAATCACGAAAAAAATCCACTGCTTCATAGAATTATATTCACATAGCTTGACAAAATGTATGGAGCAGCGAGTTTCTTTTTTCGTAATTTTTGGGTTGGTCTCATAGTAAAAGTTGTTCATATTGGCGTGTACAATGATCCTTTTTTAAGGTGCATCCACATATGTCCACCAACCCGAAGGCCAGGCCGCCGTCGCCTGCTCATGCATCTTTTCGTCGCTAGATTTCAAAGGCAGTCTGAAAGCCGGCGGCATGTGTGGATGCACCATTGGAAAGCCCACCTGTCGTATCACTTTGTAAATATTCATAAAATGCATATTACGTATTTAACATAGTGTCACAAAACAATTATAATTTTAATACAATGATAAAAGCACGAATAGGATGAGAATGTAAAGCTAATCCTTTTTTTTAGGTGAGAAATCATCCAATAATATCTTCCTGGGCTTGTCAAACTTTAAAAGATCAAAACCTACTCCTATGTCCCTTCTTTGCCTTGCGTCATGCGGAAGGTGAGGAAGCCGTGTTCTCTCCAGCCACTCATCAAAGAGGGGACCTATCACCGTGATTATGGCGTACCCAATGTAAAGCTAATGCTGTTGTCATTTTTGAAGAAAAAGTGCAGAATGCTACTTGGACACTTTGGTACCTGGATCCTTTGCTACCTGGATAATTTGCTACTTTGCTACCTGGATACTTTGCTATTTAGGGTTTTGCTACCTAGACACTTTGCTACTTAGATACTTTGCTACCTGGATACTTTGGTAACCTGATCACGATGGTTAACACAAGTTTTGACATATTTGATTAAGTTAAAAGCGTCCAACGATTTAAATCGTAATAGTTCTTAATTCTTACAATTTAGAACCAATTAAATATTGCCAAGAATGAATGTTATCGTTAGGTTCTGACTCAGACCCTTATCACTTATCAGCTTTTCAGTACTCATGTGTTAAATTACATAAATGTTGAAGTACTTAATTATTGTGTTTATGTGATGACACTTCAGCATGATTTTATAAACTGCATACTTATAAATAAAAGCGTAAAATTGCTAAACAGATTATGTAAATGCAGGTATTTAAAAGCAAATTGTAACTAAAATTGACTTTAAAAACTGAGCTGTTATCGTCATAGATTTTTACGTCCTCAAAAAATACTTCATATTTACTGTCGCCAATTCCAATCACCCAATAATGCTTTTGATTTTGACATATACTTAATTAAAGTACAGCTTTGAAAAGGATATGATCCTAAGCTAAAGTATCTCTTGGCTTTCACGCAGAGAAACTCGACGTAAGGCGACAAGATTCCTCTCAAGTCCTTCAAAGGTTGTTCCATTTTCAAACTAGGGATATCCGGCTTCAACTGTTCGATGACGGCTTCCAATGCTGTGTGCATCGCTGTGGCCGTTGTCTCCGGGGTTAACGGGGTAGTGGTCGTGCAAGACTTGCGAAGTTCCAGCATACGACTCGTTAAACGTGCACATAAGTTTGAGTTCGATTTATTTTTACGCAGGGCATCTGTTGTCTAAAAACATAAAAAATATCAGAATAATATTCAATGACAACTGTTATGGATATTTATAACTTTGCAGGTAATATTACCTTTTTCAATGCTGCTTCTAAAGAATCCAAAGTGGTTGGCAACAACTCCAAATTCCTTTGCAACAACAGTCTTCTTAAATTAGAGAGTATTTGATTTGACAAGTATGCCGAAACGCCGACTTCTCTGTGATTAAATAAAAACAGTTCGATTTTTTAGAATAAAAAAGAAACTTTTCACATAAATCACATAGTAATAAGATTTGAAAGTAAAAAAAAAATAATGACAATTTTTCTCATAGCAAGCTTTTATGGCGCGGTATACACATATAATTTACTAGCTTTTGCCCGCAGCTTCGCCCGCGTACATAAAATATAGCCTATGTCACTCAGAAGTAAAGCAGCTTTCTATTGTTGCTTAAATTTTTCAAATCGGACCAGTAGTTCCAGAGATTACCCCCTACAAACAAAAAAACAAACTTTACCTCTTTATTATATTAGTGTAGATAATAGTCTCGTCAAGACGAACCACACGAGCCCAAACTCGATGGGGTTGTGTCGTTTAATTACAGAGTTCCTATGGCCACCTTCTGGTTCCATCATCAGATAAACGCCTCGACATAATAATTTTGCATTGTCATCTGATTGACACGTCAAGCATGCAAAATATCGGCTCACTCGCACTCACCAGGAAGTGAATCTAATTTATAAGATTTGATCACAAACATGGGGCAGGTGAAATTAAATAAAAGCTTGTAAAAACACATCCTGCTTCGTATCACTGACATTATGACAGCATATTTTTTGCAGGTCCAAAATATGACAGAAGAACATACATATTAACTTGTAGGGACATATTATATGAACATTGTATAGTATCCTTACCTCAAGTCCATGTCAACAACGACAACGAAGGTTATCCTGGGAGCGACTTCTGCCAGGTGTATCGAATGTGGTGCGCAAGGACTTCCGGTAGGCCCAGCGCATAGATTCACTACAGCACTATTCTCCGTTGACAACCCTGCAAACATTTTTCTAATAGTGAAATCTTCGAATTGAAATAAAACTAGAAAGTTTTTTTATTATTAGGTATATATAGGCTCGCGAATGCCTACTCTCTCATATGATGGTAAGCGATGATGTGGCCAATGGCAGAGTACCTACGCTTGCTTAGAAGTAACCTATTAATTGAACCTTTCTTGATTTAAAAACCCCAAGGTAAACACTGACTTCAGCAGGGACACTCCTTAGCTGTACGCACAATAGATGTGTTCCCGAAACGGTTTGTACGTATGGGTACGGGTGGTATATCTACCATATACCACTTGCAGTGTATCGATTTTCTCAAGTTTGGAAGTTTGAGGAGTTCTCGGAAATTTGATCAGAATTAACAAAATATTTGGAGGGCTGGTATGCGTAACTCCACGACACAACTAAACCCCGTATTTTGCATAAATAATATTTATGTGATATTTTTTTCGCAGCTTCAAACCACATGCGTGTGGCTAAAATTTTTTAGTAATCATCCAGCCATTGAGAATAATCTCAATGGCTGGATGATCACTAAAAAAATTTTAAGAATTCCGCTTGGTGTTTATACACCAGACAGGTAAGAACCAAGCGGAATTCTAAGTATCTAATCATGGATATAAACATAGAAATATAAAAAACTATGGATATAAATGACTATCAGAATACTCACACGGCAATCGAATTATGTTTTGATTGCCTTCATCCGAGTCTTCATTGTTAAGATCAGCCCAATACTCTTGAGCAGCAATGCATTGTATGCTCAATAAAATTAAATCCGGAGGTGATAAGTCTTCACTGCCGCGGCTAGAAAGCATCAATAACTTCATAAAAAAATGTATCAACTTAAAATTCTAACACAATATTGTACTCTAAGACTTAGTGATCGTTTAGGGCCAACACTGCGTTAAGCGGGCGCAAGCAGCGGAGCACTTTTATACTGTACAAAAGTCCTCCGTCTGCGCTGCCCGCCGCTCAAGCAGCCATGGCGGGCTGCCCCCGGGCTAAACACCTTTTCTCAATTCTCCATCGATTCGACTACATGCGACTCTATAGCACACCCTCAAAGTTGAAGTAGCGACACTGCGCTGGTAATAATTCGACTTCCGCTACGGGGACTGCCGCAAACGACATGTGCGCGAAGTTACGTGATAGGAACAAGCGCTTCCACTTTAGCTTTACAGCCTTGGCTCTTAGATTTGACCTTTTGCTTGGTGAGCTTACTAGAAATCAGAAGTACACCATATACCATATACATATTATAAATTAAAAAAAAAAAAGTATAACACATACCTGGAGTAAAGTGCCAATAACTTGTCTCCAACAAATAACATGAGATGGCTATGCTGGTAGGGCAGTTTGATATCTTTAGATGCACTTTTGAGCGCATTTAATGCAGCCATAGTAGCTCCACTTTCGCCAATCACGCCATTGGCACCAGGTATCGTGTCGCCCTTGACGCGGCTGTCCAGAAGAACTGAAAGCCAGTCTTGATAAATTGAAGAGTGGAGGCTGAAAAATTATTATTAATGTTACTTACATGTTTAAGAGATTAAAAGTGGACATATTCATTTAAACTTAACTCCCAGTAGGTAATGAGAATGACATGCTCATTGCATTCTAAACAATATATGGTCTGAAAAAGTAGTCTGAAATATAGTAAGTAAATCTAATTTTTTTTTTAATTTTTATACATATATACAATTGTGTTCTTTGAGCTCAATATTAAAGGACCGCATTATATTATTATAAAAAAATATAATAGCTTGAAAATATTTGAAATAAGTTATTACCAAACATGATTACTTACAGATTAATGTTCTGGCCACAAATGTGTTGTACAAATGTTTTGAAGTCTAATAGTTCACGATGGGCATCATCAACCAAATCTTCACTAATAATCATGAACACATGATCCAGCCACTGTGGAATATTTCATGGATTGATTTCCTTTATGTCGAGTCTCTTTACACAGAGTCTTGATTCCATTGATCTCGATAAATGTTGTTATTTTACGCTTTCTATTACCGTTATAACGAGTTTGGTTGGTAATAATAACACTGGTCTACATCAAAATTGCCTTTTACGTGAAAATATACTATATTGATTGTATTTCACTCGCTGAACATAAATATACAAGTTAAAATTCATAGTTAGCTCTTATTGTGCATTTATGCCATATAAATATAATAGCGGGTAGCGCGACAGATTTATCACATTGATGATGATAGCTCAAAATATTTAGTGATTACCCGCGGAATTTTTATTATTTCACATTTGTTTGTTGCTTTTAACGCTGACTGTGTTTTGTTCAACAGTTAAAACGTGAAATTGTTACTGTTTTTTTGACATTTTTAGTGAAAAGTCTACAGTTTTCGTTATGTCGCGTAAATGTGTTAATAGTGCAGACAATTTTTGCTACATTTGTGGTAAGGTGACCCTTACTAACCAAAGATGCTCAATAACACAACGTTTAGAAACTGCTTACTTCCATTATTTTGGAATTAAAATTAAAAACCAAGACAAATCGTGGGTACCACATTTTAGTTGCACAACTTGCTCCACAAATCTGATTAAGTGGCTAAACAAAAAGAAACGTTCATTGCCTTTTGGTGTACCAATGATGTGGAGGGAACCTACGAATCATGCGAATGACTGTTACTTTTGCTTGACCCCACCCATCCAGCACGGTATATCACGAAAAAAGAAACGAAACGTAGTATACCCTGACGTAGCCTCTGTATCGCGACCTGTACCACACGGAATCAATTTACCTGTTCCTCGACCTCCCGAAGAATACCAGCAAGATTCTGAAGAAGCGATTAATTCAATGGAAGTTGACTACAATGAGCCTACAACCTCACAACCGTCACAATTCATTTTCTTCACTCTCATCTTGATTTTTTCCCTTCTAACTGCGGTGATGTAAGTGACGAACATGGTGAACGATTCCACCAAGATATCTCGACAATGGAGAAGAGATACCAGGGCCGATGGGATGCGTCAATATTAGTGGACTACTGCTGGAATTTGAAAAGAGATACCCCTAACAGTGATTACAAAAGACAAACGAAAAAGAAGCGAAAATCTTAATTAAATCCGTTTTTTTCTTTTTTAATTGTAATATTTCCAATTTTATATAAGTAAAAAGCAAAAAATATAGTAAATAATTATTATGGTTTTTTTTTATAAAAGTTTTTTTTTATGTTTTGTACTTCAACGTGTTACTAAAAGCCGAATTTTGTATATTAGGTATATTTCCAAAATAAGAGCTAATTAAAAAAATATATTCTTGTTTTCCTATTCAGTAACCTCAGAGCAATATAAAAATAAAGTATTCAACTGAAAGGCACACAAAAAGTTACATTTTGTAGACCAGTGTAATTGTAATACAGTCAGGATATAAATAAGAAGTCAGTACCTATCAATAAAATGATGTTAATTAGCTAGTGCCCGCGACTTCCTCCGTGTCAAGCTCTTAAAACAGCACGATACATTTACACTAATATAATAAAGAGGGCAAGTTTGTTTTTTTGTTTGTAGGACGTAATCTCTGAAACTACTGGTCCGATTGGAAAAAATTTAGCAACAATAGAAAGCTGCTTTATTCCTGAGTGACATAGGGTAAATTATATGTACGCGGGCGAAGCCGCTGACAGAAGCTAGTTAAGTATATTTCTTAATCTATAATCTATATAAATCAATCTAATCATCATTATTAGTGTAAATGTACGTAAATCAGCATAAGTTTTTAATACTAATTTATTGGTTTGCGTTTAACCGTTATCTCCACCTTTGCCTAGAACTAGGTAACCTATTCAATCTTGACTTAAAGACCTCAAGGTTATACCTAGCTAGTAGGAAACTTACTAGGGCAGGAATTTCTAATCCTTAGCTGTAGGTGCATGTAATAAATATGGTCTCGAAACTTTTGTACGTTTGGGTGGAAAGTCCACCTTGTACCGTGGGCACAGCGCCGTAAGTGAAGTAGTCTAGATAGTAAAATAGTATAGGTAGTTTAAGGATATCCGCAGGAGGACCAAACATCGCCAAATTAAGTGGTAATGAGCATGGCAAATCGCTCGCAAAAAAGTGGAAAGGTTCTGGAATGGCCACCACGAGCTAGAAAACGTTGCTTTGTCAGGCCTCTTATAAGGTGGACCGATAACCAGGAATAGGCTCGGCGAAATTAAATTGTGCAATTCCGATACACTCCCAAAAATGTAAACGGTAGAAAACCGACAGACCGTCAACTCTATGTCGATGCTTAAAACTATTTATTTATTTTATAATTTTTGTACACACATATACGAAGGATAAACTAGTGCTGGCCTGTGCTGATGATTTTCTTGGCTCTTATCTCAATTGACTCTTACGCCTGTACGTTAGCTAAGATCTCCAATATTTTGGCATCGGGTTGATCACTCCAACCCGCGCTGCTTTTGCTACGTAATATTACATCAAAAATTTTCATCGACTACATGCACACTGTTAAGTTGAACTAGCGACACTGTGCAGGAAATAATTTGGTTTCCGCTGCGGGGATCGCCACAAACTACACAAACGAAACGGCGTTTGCGCGGGCTCCTGCTTTACGTAATGTTGGCCCTAATTCATCCTGTTGCGCTAAAATGGCTGTAAGGGCCTGATAGGGGTCCCGGAAAACATAGCCTTGGAAGGCCTCCTACAAAGCAGACCGATGACCTGTAAGGGCTACGGGTGTCTGACGGTTACGAAACGCACGGGACCATACATTGTGGCCACACTTGCGGGAGGTTTTTATCCAACAATGGAAAGACGTTTTTCAGCTTAAATGATGATGAGTACTGCTAACCTAAACGTTGTTCTGCTAAATCAATTACCAAAAAACAAAAATTCAGCACATTTAATTAGGTCAAATATACATATATCATATGTTTTCTTTCTTATTAAGCTCGATGTAATGGTAATAGAAGTGGCGTCAAACTCCACATAAGGGAACAGCGATGAGATAAAATATTACTAACAATTCTTAGGCTGGCACTTCAATTATTTGTAATTGATTTAGGCTAATAAAAAATATACTTTCTTGTCATTTAAATCTAATTCTTTTTGCAATGAGAAATTAAGGCAAATGTCTGAACAAGTATTTTATTTATATTTCACATAAAAAAACCTTCCGAAGATTTCCTTACCTCATCAAATACTAGTGAAGTCTTGTCTGTACATTGTATGGAAGAGTATGTGTTACCAAATTGAGCAGCCATGACACGCTGGGAAGTTATAATAGGAGCCAGCAGTTGTGACACCATATTGTATTCTGTTACATCTGTTTGATTCTCCTGATAAAATGACAACCATTAAAACTCTTGAGCCAGGAGCAAATGCATACCCATTGCCTTTCTAGTATGTCTCTAATTCTGTCACGCTTATGATAATGGCAGTAAGTCATATTTTGGTTGATATATTTGGAATGTAGAGATTGAGATCTACATTCTTGTATACTTAACTCAATATCAACCAAAATGTGACTTACTGCCATTATCATAAGCGCGGCACAATTACTGTACTCAAAAGGTTTAAGTAATGATTAATGATAATTTGTTGAGTACCATCATTAGAAATAAAATAGAAAGACAATAGATGTGCAAATGTCGATGTTCGCTTGGAGCTTGAGAGTTTAATTTTCATGTACAGTAGTGGTACATAGGCAGACTGGATTGCTTTGTTGCATTACAAGGCAATTAAACTAATAAATATTATGATAAACATCACTACTTTCAGCTCACACCCACAGCTTTCACACTATATCAGCAAATGTTTTACCTTAATTGGACAAGTTCATGATTTAACAAATTTGTTAAATCATGATTATTTATGTAATGTCCTGTATTAAAATGATATATGTGATGAGAATGGAAAAAGTGAGAACCTGAGACGAGTCAATGACCGAGAAATGAGTATATTAGTAGAAGTTTAAAAGTGGTGTCAGTGACTGATAAGTTGAAAGGGATTTGTTGTCTTTAGCTGACAGAATTGAGTGGACGAAAAGTAACATGTTACACAGTACCCAAGTAATATGGGATGAGGGCGGGAAGGTGATTAACTGCAAAGTCATTTAACTTAAGATAGTATTATTCATCATAGTATATGGCTGAAAGGAAAGGGGGTGACCAACTGAGACGATATTTGATTTACTACGGAAAAAGAAGCAAAATATTACGCTAACCATAAATAAAATATATTCAATACTTTTTTAAATTGAATATTGGGTGAATTTATTTATTACATTCTAAAATCTAGTCATGACTAATCAAGAAACTATGAAAAATAACACTCACTTGGACACCAAACGTCTTCATTCTTTCAATGAAACCCGAGTCCCATTTTCCGAACACCAAATCGTTAACGCTATCAAATATCAAAGCGGCCTTCATTTTTGGATACTGTTTAATTTAACAAATTTTAATTGTATAACTAAGAGCTTTGGCAGCAGCTCTTGAAATGTAATTAGCAAGCGACGATAATTTGAATTAGAATCTAATTAGTACACGAATGGTGTATCCTCTCTTATGAACAATAACAAACTCAACCTAAAAAGCTAGAAAGTCAAACTTATTCAATAACAACTGACTGAAACCGAAATATAGCCTACTCGTCTAAAATTGTATACAGAGTGTAAGCACTACGTTTTTATACTTTTTATAATTTGTTTATTTATTGTGTTTCTCTATTCATAAGTTTATTTTTCGTCTTAGGTTAGTTTTTTTTTATTTGACAGTGACTATTTTTTTTTCACCTTATTTCGCCAGACTAGAGTCTTAAACCATACCAGCTATCATGTCACTGTTAGAAGTCAACCTTGTTTTATGCATTGTTTTGCGTGCCATTTACGATGTATACTAGAAAGTCTAGAATCGGTCTAGATAGTCTAGCATTGTGCTCCTGGATGATGATACTTTTATCTAGATATAATGATTATGAACGTTGAATCTTGAATGTGTTTTTAACTGAAGCTTAAAGCCTCTGTAGCCAGGTCAAAAAGAATAAACCAATAAACATTGTCTTTGACAGTGACAGAATCACAGAACTGACAGGAGACTATACAGTACAGAGTTGCCAACTCAGTCGATTTTCCACTAGAACTGGTTTGAGTCTCCCATTTAGCGGCGAAATATTGGTTTTAGTGGCTAGTGAATTTTTCTAGTGATTTGGTAAAATTCAATTTTAATATTTAAATTATTAAAAATAGGATCACTCAGCCAAATAACATAAAAAATATATACATTTTCTTGAATGTTACGTAAAACTTGTTTATTTTTTTTGGGTATTTATTTTTATTGTTTAGATAACCGAGACCCATATCATTTCTTAAAGCTTAGTTTAAATAGTACCTATAGATGTAGCCACCGCCAGAAACACTTGAGATAGCAACGTAGCACTATTAAACTTCAGTCAGGTTATTGCATAACGTTTCGTTAAATATTAGTTTTGAAATACACTAAAACCTTCTCACTAAAACCTCTCAGGCTTTGTGAAAGGTCGAGGCACAAGAGAACAGTTACTTATGATGAGTGAGATTGTGGAGAAAGCTAGATAGTTCAACATTGCCCTCTATGTATGTTTCATTGACTTTAGGAAAGCTTTCGATACCGCGAAGTGGCGGAAACTCTGGCAGGTCCTGACGGAAATGGGTGTACCACAACACCTTAGTTACCTTATTAGACGTCTCTATGAAGATAGCACAGCCGCAGTCCGTGTTGATGGTGTTGACTCTGAACGTTTTAAAGCGCAAGCTGGTGTTAGACAGGGCTGTATATTGTCTCCTCTGTTCTTTAATATATACACAGAGTACATAATGCGGATTGTTCTCGAAGACTGGGACAAGGGAATATCTGTAGGAGGTCGGAAGATAAGAAGAGACACCGTTGAATGAGATAGAGAATGTCATATACTCAATTTTCTTGCTTATTTCGTAATAGCGATCCGCCTAGCCCAGCTTCGCACAGGTGCAATGCTGAATATTATGCTGATATTTGGGGATAAAGTAAACTGTGTTCTGACTCCAAATAGAACGTATATTTAATGTGTCTTATTTTCTACAACATCTCCTTATAAACTGCTTACATACCGTTACACACTAACTTATTGCCCGGACACGTAACCAATAGGGAAGCACTACACTAAACTTAACAATAGAAACTTAAAGCTAAAACTTTTCACTTCCTTGGCGCTGTGACCATGGTCCGATCCGCAGTGTTGTATCTCCGCTAACGAGGCGTGTTGTATCCCCGCTAACGAGGCATGTCCAATCGCAGCACGGTGACGGGTTTGGTACGCGTGTCGCGTGGTGTCGCTAGCTGCGCATCCTTTTGAATCGCTCTATCTATTAAAAAAACCGCATCAAAATCCCTTGCTTAGTTTTAAAGATTTAAGCATACATAGGGACAGCGTGCGACTTTGTTTTATACTATGTAACTACCTATGTAATGATGATAATATTATGCTTCTAACTTCCCTACCGTCTCATGGCTACTTCTAGAGGTGAGGTATATAATCTAAACTTTAAAGGCCAATCCTCGGCAATTGGATTAATAAAAAAGTAAAGTAGATCATAAGCTTGTAGTATGTGTATGCCTAAAATACATTCGCCACAGTCTATTGGGTCGGCTATAGTAGGAAGTCCTATTTTTAAGAGACCAATAATTACTAATGCCTGCTGCATATCAGTTTGAATTAAAGGAGCTTTCACTAATGTGAAAACAACATAAGCTAAGGAAAATTAAGGGAATTTTAATTGTGGGATAATATTTTGTTTTGTAATAGTTTTCTGGTGGTTTTAAAGATTGATTCTGGTGGTAAGCTAGTATAACTGTTGGCAACACCAACATTTGACGGCTAGGTTATTGACACAAAGAGTACATCTACAATCTACATGCATGCATAGTTATATATATTCAGTGTTGCCAACTGCACCGTAATTACGGTAAAAACACCGTAATCAGAAAAGATTTACCACCTACCGTAGGATTATAATTACGGTAGCAAAATACACCGTAATACCCAATGAAGAGCGTATTTATTTTTTAATATTGTAGATAAATATGATTATCTATTTACAAAAGTAATTTTAGCGAGTTTTAATTCTATACTTTCCTTTTCTCCTACCGACAACACTGTTTTATGCTTCGAGAATTCCCCAATAGCGCGGTACCGGAATTACACGAACGAATTCGGTAGTAACGTTTGGATGTATTTGAATTTAAATGTATACTTAGAACTTTTTAATTTACCTAGTTTATTTGTACCTTAATCGACTGACATTTCATTCAGATTAGGTACCTAAAAGTTTCATGTGTTGTGTTGTGTAAGATCTGAAAATTTTACAAGATGGAGAGTGACTCTGACCCTTTACGTGACACTAAATAAACAAGGTAATTCTACCGTATTTCAAATATACGTATATTACAACGTAATTTCGGAAAATCTACCGTATTTTTAGAAGAATTCTACCACCAGCTAGATTTCAAACTTGGCAACACTGTATATATTTATATGGTAGTTATTGACGTATCTCCGTCTCTCAAACCCGCTTTCCTGTTCTTCTCATTTGGGACGCCTAATACTATGCGGTTTGACTTCATAACCTAATTAATTAATCAAAAGATAGACATAAGTAACGATTCAATAAAAATGGCAGGCAAGAAAGAAGCAATAGTAAGTAACCTGCGCCGCATGGTATTTATTCGTTTAAAATTTCTACGTTGTTGAGTAGTCAATAAAGTTTAAATTGCTCTAAAAAGAAAGGAAGTACGCGGCTGCCCACAGCGGCGCTATTTCCATTTCTTATTTTAAATAAACAATATTGTAACTCGGCCGTACCTTTGAAGTAAATGCCTACAGCCGCGGGCTACGTAAACATGCCATAAAATAGTATAAAGTTGGAATACTGTACAGATAATATTGTTGTGGCTATGAGACTAGTCTTATCATAATAATTTAATTGTTTTCAGAAAAAACTCAAATCTTTATGTTCTGTAACTATTGGGGGATCATTAGCGTATCAGTTTATATACTATAAAAAAGATTTTGATGGATACTATACCAATGTTTTGCAACCACTTAGTCAATATCTCAACCCTGAGTGGGCACACAAAATCGGAGTAATAGCTATAAAATATGGGTTCTTTCCTCCTGCAAAAGCTGATGATCCACAAGTATTGGTAAGTTTTGTGTAATATGATTATTAAAAAAAAAGATTATTCAACTTGTAAACATATGTCATTCAAATTTTTCAGAAAACCAAATTCCTAGATTATGAATTAAAAAATCCAATCGGAATAGCAGCTGGTTTCGATAAACATGGAGATGCTGTAATAGGTTTGAGAAAATTAGGTTTCTCAATTGTGGAAATTGGCTCAGTTACACCAGAAGCACAACCTGGAAATCCTAAACCAAGAGTTTTTCGTTTACCTGAAGATAAGGCAGTTATTAACAGATATGGCTTCAATAGTGAAGGACATGATGAAGTTTATAAGAAAATAGACACAATAGAAAAGTCACTGCTAGATAAAGGATTATTGGGCATAAATTTAGGAAAAAATAAGTTGTCTAACAATCCCATTGAAGATTATGTTTTAGGAATTAAAAAATTTACTGATGTGGCAGATTATTTTGTTATAAATATAAGCAGGTACAATTCCATTTGATAAAACCTGAATGTATAACATATTCCTGTACATTTTTTTGTAATTTGCCAACTTTTTTTTACAGTCCTAACACTCCAGGGCTAAGGGCATTACAGAAGAAAGAGGAACTGTATGAACTATTAAAGGAAGTGAATAAAGCCAGAAGTTCTATGAAGACAAATCATAATCCTCCATTACTATTGAAACTTGCTCCAGATCTTAGCAATGAGGAAATGAATGAGATTGTGTCAGTCATTTTGAAGAAAGAAAGTAAGGTGGATGGCCTGATTATCTCAAACACTACAGTTGATAGATCAAACCTACAGAATACAAAGTTTCCAAATGAAGCAGGAGGCCTAAGTGGAAAACCACTTGCTGTTAAATCAACAGAAATGATTAAGCAAATGTATAAAATGACTAAAGGTATGTGTAATATAGCCATCATTCGATGGTGGTGATATAATTTGATTTTACTTCATGATTACATAGCTAATAGGCTTCTTGACTTAAGAATTTTACAAAAATCTATTGTTTTAGGAAAAGTTCCCATTGTAGGAGTAGGAGGAGTATTCACTGGTCAGGATGCCTATGATAAGATTTTGGCAGGAGCAAGTGCTGTGCAGATATATACTGCGTTAATTTACCATGGACCCCCAGTTGTGTCAAAAATAAAAAATGAATTAGCTGAACTCCTTGAACGTGATGGATACAGCAATGTCAATGAAGCAGTTGGTAAAGGAATAAAATAGTAGATTTATAATAATGAAATACTACCTCAATGTTCAAATTTGTATTTATAGTGCCTACATATTAACAAATTTACAAAAATTATCATTTTATATAAATATTTATACACATTTATGTAAGACAATTTATGATTATGAGTTGTATTTTCATTGTTTGTTATCATTTACGTCAACACCATCTGAAAAAAGAAATGGTAAATGAAGAAATAAAAATCCCAATATGTGATATTATTCAATGTTTATCATTTATTGTCTTGCCTACCTTTAGAACCTAGTACTTTACACTTAGGCAAATGCTGCTGAAGAATAAGCTTACATCCTTCTAAATTTACAACACTCTCCAATTGAAACAACAATAAGGTTTCAAGCTTATGAAGTGTTTTCAGTTCTTTTAATCCTGCATCTGTGACATTCAAACACTTGGAAACTTGGAGATATGTGATTGTATCACGTCCATACGAGAGACCCTTTAGAGCTCTGTCATCAATGTAGCTGGCATTGTGAAGTATAACTTTGCTCAATTTTGTGCACCCAACTAAAAATAAAACATTTAAAACTGGTAATATAAAGCATAAGGTTTTTGGCATTACAAAATTTTGCCAAAGTAGGATTGTACCTGAATAATATGTATTTTTTCAGTCTATTACAAGGTTTTTGGCATTACAAAATTTCCAAAAGTTCATTGGGTAGGATGAGACAAGTCAAAAATTTACTTGTTATGAATTTCTTTAAATCTTAAAGGTATTAAGATTTAAAGAAATTCATAACAAGTAAATTATAAAACGGTAATTAGTAGAAAGCTTTAAACAAATTGAAAAATATAAATAATATGTTTCCAAACATAGCTTTATTGGTCCGAATCTGCACACTGCATTACCTACTTAGATGTGGGAAGCCATAATGTGAAATAGACGAATCTGTGCCATCAATTTCTATTAATTTAGGAACTGCTTGTTTTTCTGGAGGTAACATGTTATAATCAGCCAATTTTCTTCCACCATCCCAGACTACTCTGCCTCCATTTCGCAGTACCCATTCAGCACATGTACGATCTGGGCCGAATTGTTTAATGCGATCGACGTCTGGCCTATTAAAACTCATATTTACATACTCCCAAAACATTCTGACTTGGCTGTCTCTTGGTAAAATTATCCTGGGAGCAGCCGCTCCCAAAACTCGCTGAAAGTAAATAATAAAGTAAGGCTTTGTATAAACAGGCACATGTTAAAGACTGCATTACACCAACCAGAATGCAACGTACATGACGCAAAGAACACAGCATTTTACAGTGAATTTGCAGAAAAGGAACAGAAAAATAGCTTTTTATTAAAATTGTAAAGATTGTGATTTCATAATAAAATCATTTTCAATGTCATTTCTTGATATATTTGTCACTGTCAATTTGCTGTCAATAGTGTCACACTACTCACTGACAGTACTGTAGCCTTTTGTTCCGAATTGAGTCAACAAAATATGTAATTATATCGCGAATCCAACCAATGCGCTAATACACGGGCCACACTGACGAGAAATGCCATTAATTATTGCAATAATGGACGTTAGTAGGCGTAGCCACTACACCGCGATAATTAGCGGCGTTTTTATCGCCAATGATTTCACAGACAATCATGTTGACATTTCAAGCCACCCACTGTTAGCGATGGGCCGAGTTGACTTTTTGGTAACTCGAGTAACTCGAGTTGACACGTTAACTAACTCGGGTTGCAACTCGAGTTGACTCGACTCGATCCGTCACGTCGCCGCGTCGACCGTCCGAGTCAGCTCAACTTGGTGCTAACTTGCTACGTTCATGGTTCACCGGGTCGGGTCCGGTGGGCTGCGTGGCGTCGATTCGCCGAGTAAATAGTAGTCAATGAAATAAAAATGAGACTTCAAAAATCAGACGTTTATTATTTTTTCGATGGCACTTTATTTATTCCTTAAATTAAGCACATCAACAACACCTTTAAAAAAGCTAATCAACAATCAACATCTAAGTAATAGCACTTATTTCTAAATGACTACCAGTCTTAAGTTAAAAAAATACTTTGTAGGTAACTCTATAAAAATATCTAATAAAATAGCTCATCACACGGTCATCACTGATAAAAACCACAACAACGAGAACTATCTCTTTCACTCTCGGGCCACTTTTGCGAGTAAATATAAAATATCAAAAATATATTGTAAATGTCACTGTAACAGGGCCGTCGGATCTTGGCAAGTCTGAAGTTAGGGTCTGCGAATTTTAGCGCTTGTACATTCGTAAATAAATAAATGGTTTAAACAAATTTGCAGTTGTTATTGCTGTTGTCTGACGGCCCTAAACATGCGTTCAAACATCGTACGGTGTACGAATGTTTGCAGGTGCATACATATGAGTAGGTAAGGTAAGAGACTCGGCGAGTTTACCTATTGTAAGACTCGCCGAGTCGCATTTGGATTTCAGAGTGATATAGTCTTTCGTTCCCTTACTAACTTACTACACGACGTCGACTAAGACCGTTCTGACTGAATAGCGTGTGGTTTTTGAGGAGTGGAGTGAGGCTTTTGACGCAATACGGAACGCGGGGTAGGCTATTTTGATTTATTTATGATTACAACATTTGTCCATTTTGCCCTAAGTCAAGACAATATAGCTAAAAGACTAAAGCCTTTCGTCAGAAGAGTAAATAATAAAAACTAAAAAACAATCATTCATTCATTTCATTCCTGTAAGAATAATAAATTGAAACAAAATATGTTGTGAAAGCGTAAGCGTAAGAAACTTCGCAGTTATTCTTGTATCTGTTGTTAAGATTTCAGTGAATATACGTGTAAATTATACAGTTGTGTATATTAGAACTAAAACACCATAGTATTTATTACCCTATGAACATACACGATGTCTGAATCTTATGGTATGGTATTTTGTTGTTGCCATCGTCTTGTTTGTATTATATCAGGTTTAAATTATGTATACTTACATATTTACCTTTGCATTTCAGAATATTTGTTCAAATTTCTGGTAATTGGGAGCGCTGGTACAGGAAAGTCAAGCCTTCTCAATAATTTCATAGGAAACAAATGTAAGTAGACTTGGATGTTGTAGTATTGAGTTATTAATATAATAAATAGCTTAGGAATTCTTAATAATTGCTTGAACTAATAGTCATACTCATATTTGTAAGTGAATTATCGTAACTAAAATGTATATTGGAATATTAAAAGAATGTCCAATTACTAATTTAAATGTTGAAGTTACTTCTTATCCATACAACACTAAAAATGTGGCATTTTATTAAATAGGTAATGGTATTTTTCAACACCGTCTGTTCTAATAGTGAAGTTTATTTTATAGTAATCTATTGATGTGAAGTTGTATGCAATCTCTACCACTAGGGGCCAATTACTACCTAGTATACAATGCACTGGTTTTTCTGTACAGTGCAGTGAATTTATTTAGCCCTATGAAAGTGCTATCATCAAAACTTTAACAATATAAAAGGCATTATGATTGTTAATTTTAACAGTCCTGACAAAAAAGTGACTTTCATTAGGACTATGTTGGGTTGGATAAACTAGTTCTACATTATTCAAAAGCAGTGGTACTAAGAGATAATATTGATTATATTAGAGTCATTAAATACCGTCATTAGAGACACAATAGAAAGGCAAAAGGAGTATGAGCACCGGTGTTTGCTTGTAGCTTGAGTAACTACAATAGTATTCTGTTAAACACTTCAAACTTTCAACTGCCGTAATTACAGACACAATAAAAGAACAACAGGTGTGTGAACGCCGGTGTTCGCTTGGGGCTCAAGAGTTTAAAGTGATAATTGCAGTTTGAACAGAAGTAAATGAAATAAAAATTAATTATAAATAGGCAATTTGTGTGTTTACTTATGTTTGTTTTGTTGTGTTTGTGTTCTGGAAAGGGTTAAAGTTTAGCATGCATTGTTACATCACATGATAAATATAATTATTTGGTTAAATTAAAAAAGGAAACAATTTACATAATTAATATAATTATAAGTTGTTTCATATTTATCTTGACCTACAGTAAGTTAGATTCCCCATACTAAAATACAGTTAGTAGTTTTAGTTTCTCAATTCTAACATTTAATGACTTTTAAAATATTGACTTAGTTCTGTGATATTCAAAACATTTATTTTCTTAATTTATTTATATTTACTTCAAGGTAAAAGACTAGGGGCTTCCAATGATGCAGTTTTTCTTCAATAGATGAAAAATTACACTCCTGCAGGATTTCAATTTGTCTGATCATCATCATCATCATCATTTGTCTCATATAATAGAAATAAATACATATAGGTAATTTTTATTTATTTTGATTTAAAAAGTGAATCACACATTTATTTTGTTGTTGTTCAAGCAAAATAAATTAACCAAAAATATATTTTTTTACATTGATGTTGTTGCGCATACTATAATTCCCTCAGGTTGGAATATAAATAGTTCTGGTTTTATTTGTCCTTGTTTTGAAACCAATTTCAAACTTCTGTAGTTATTTTTGCGATTTTAATTTTTATTATTTTAGCTGTATAGTAATAAGTTTTTTGTTATTCACTTTTTATTTAAGTAGTTTTGTTTTCTGATAAGAGATAGGATTGTCAATTTTTTGGGATTGACACATAAAATATAAGTCATGATTGATAATCATGACTTATATTTTATGTGTCATGATTGATAATCATGACTTATATTTTATGTGTCAATCCCCGGATTTACAACTTAACCCAACACAAAAAGTACTAGATATTATATTATGCATAAAAAAAGTTACAGCCAAATTGATAACCCCAATAACACCGAATTTGAACATTAATGAGGGTTTATCAGTGTGAACTTGACACATCTGCAGTATGCTTGTGGAACATTCTGGTGTTATATTACATTTTTAAATGGTGTTAACAATAAACAGATATATGGGATAGTAGCAATCCCGAAAGATTTAGGTACTATCATTAATTATTGAAGTATTCCATGGTCTATAAGTCTATGTCATGTGTGTGTGTGTATGGAGATGTGTTTGAATAAACCAATCCGATTTCGTTATTTCCACAACTCTTCTCCGCTTAGCTCTGGTGGAAATGGCTCAAGCGGAGAGGAGAGGAGATGTCTCATTTTTCTATAGAATTTAGTGCAGCGAGCGAGCAAGCGGCGCGGCAGAGCGGAGAAGTGTCTAGTCGGGCGGCCGGGCTGCGCACGTGCTCGCGCACCGTTCACCCCGCTGCCTTTACGCGCCTCGCATGACGTCTTCCTTTCGTAGACAGAACTTGACTGTTTTCGATCTCTCACAGCTCACATCTCTGCTACACAGCTCACATCTCTCCGCAACGCATCTCTTCTCCGCTTTGGTGGAAATAACCTGCCAGCTTCGCGGCACATCTCCTCTCGTCTCCTCTCCTCTCCGCTTTGGTGGATACCGGGCCTTAAAATTGGTTTACTTTTGATGAAAATATCGCCGAATAAGATACAAAATAAAAATAGATGTTATAAGAACTCTCCTTATTTAGATACAGATTAAGAAGTAGAGACGTTTATAGGCGCTTATCCATACTATTTACATCAGATGGGCTGCTACTGCTAGCTTGACAAATTTTATTTAAAAAAACAGTTGGTTTGGAAAATATATGGGGTGAGTGACTGGTACCTAATTAGTAACCGATACTTAAATTCGTGATTTTTACTACTGGACTAATTCGTACTTTTATTATGGGACCAAATCTGAAATCGCGAAAGAAATGCACTGACCAGCAGATTTTTTTTCGCGATTTCAGGCTCTTTTTCCCATAGTAATATACAACATAGTAACAATCACGTGTTTAAGTATCGGTCACTAATTACCAGTCACGCTATATAAGTGTAATAATCGGAATAAGAAAATAGCCATGTACTTCCAAAGTTTCTGGTAATAGATTTGGTTTTTGGGTTACTCGTTACTACGTTGGGCATTCGTCGTATATTGCAGCAACAGGCAGCAACATTGCACGCACAAACATAAATGGGAATGTACGAAAGCGCCCAACGCACCGTATATCCGTAAACAAGTACTCAGAGTGTGTCCCTCAGTATAGTGTGCCTTTTGGAATGGGCCTCCTCCAACTGTTTCAATTGTACTCTGTCCTAGTTGCTACCTTGTCAAATTATATGGTCTCAAGGTCAGCAAATATTGTCTTCTCATCTTATTGGCGATCTTATTTCCTGACGCCATCTCTTCGGTACCAAAGAATTGCTTGCTTGCTCTATTTACTGGCCTTACAACGAATCATGCGACCTAGCCCCACATCAGTTGGGTCTATTCGGGTCGGAATATCTGAAACCTTGGTTTTTGCCTTATTTTCGCGTTACTAATTCTATCTATCTAGGTATTTTGCAAGTTTCTCTCGACGGTTTTGTTTGAGAGACTTTGTCTCACAGGCATAATGTAAACAATGTAATGCAAGGACGTATGTATGCAGGTGATTTCTTTTTGATAGAAATGCTGAGCTCTTTTACTTTTTATTACTTATTTTCAGAGACTAAGTAGTATAATTTTCAACCACTGACATTGTTGATTTCCGTAGACTGTTGGTCATTAGGGGCAATTATTTGACCCGTGGACATATAATCACATATTCTAGTCTTTTCCCGTCCAATTCTATGGCACCTGTGTAGTAGGTTCATTATTTTTTTGTGGTTTGTGGCTTCGCTCAGTTTGTTTGGATGTAGTTCATATAGAAACCTACTTCTTTCTTTCTTCGGCTAGTTTGTACCATTGCTTGCAGTTTGCCTCGATCTCCTCCAGCGCAAGATTAGTGAAAAAGAGAATGAAATGATGAAATACCTAATGGTTTCTTGTCTGAATAATCGCATTTTTTTCAGACACTCAAGGTTAGAGTTAATGGGCGATATCAAAATCAAAATCAAAATGGTTTTTATTTCATATAGGCCTACATGGGCACTTATAAAACGTCAGAAGCTAGTGCACGGTTCCAAATTGGTCGTTTCCTATGGAGAAGAACCGGCAAGAAACTCCATGGTTACTCTTTAAAAAAAATGGTTTCTTACAATATTATCTCGTTATTACAGTATTTATGTCATTATGTAAGAACAGTGTAGACCAGTCAATATTGTACTCAAAAGCACAATAAAAATAATCATAATAATAAAAAATCAAAGGTGAGTCGTAATAGGATTTGCGAAGTCTACAGTGTTCTTACTTTACAACGTGAGATGTAAAGAAAGAAATATTATATAAAACAAAAAAATTAATAAGTATGAAAAAAAAAAATACATACACCGTTAAATTTTAGTCGTTTTAATCCCGAAGAGGGTCGATCCAGTACATGAAACACTATCGATTTGTGTAGATAAAATAAAAAAATGCAGTACTTTTTTTCTAAATCTCTTATTGATATACGCATTTACGAAATTAATTTCTTTGAGTAAACGAGTCATTGACCTTGAAGGTAGTTGTCGGTCGTTGCGTACTAACTACCTACAGGTCATTGAACTCCCCCAGCTGACGTTTACTTAAAGAAATCAATTTAGAACATGCGTAAATTAATTCGAGTTTTAAAAAAAAGTACTTTGTTTTTTCATTCTAATTTTACCAATCGATAGTGTTTCATGTACTGAATCGATCCTCCAAGGGATTAAAACGACTAAAATTTAACGGTGTATATCACCACAACAGTTACACTGCGAGATGCTAACAAAATAAATTATTATTTAATTTAAAAGTTTTTAAATCTTAATAATATAAATATTGCAAAAGCAATGTGTCGAAAAAAGAGGGAAAAAAAAGTGTATATAAAAACAAAGATGGAGCAGTTAATAGACATAAATACACAATATGAATGAGTTACCAGGGAGCCACATGTGCAGGAGCAGTCATTGCCAAACAAGCTTGTCTTCTATATAATCCTTAACCTTATAATATGCTTTTTTGGTTAGGACCCGCTTAATATGATTTTTGAACTTTCCCTCACTAAGTTCAGTTACCGTTACTGGCAGCTTGTTATAAAAGCGTATGCTGTTAACTAAAAATGACTTGCTGGTCTTGGCTAGTCTCCATTTGGGTAAAACAATTTCGTGTTTTTTTTAATTTTAAAAAGTCCTAAATTTTTACGAACATACAGGATACTTTCTAGGATATAAAGAGAAGGCAGAGTCAGTATATCGATTTCTTTAAATTTATCTCTAAGGGACTCGCGAGGACCCATTTTATAAATAGCCCGGATGGCTCTTTTTTGTAAAATAAAAATTGAGTCGACATCAGCTGCAGATCCCCACAATAAAATGCCATAAGACATAATACTGTGGAAATAGGCATAGTAGACTAATCTAGCTGTGGCTACATCTGTCAATTGCCTTATCTTTCTTACTGCATATGCAGCTGAGCTTAGTCTACCAGAGAGAGTTCTAATATGAGCGCCCCATTGCAATTTAGAATCGATAGTTATACCTAAGAAAACAGTTTCCATTATGACATCAAGTTTTTTGCCGTCAAGAATTAAACTGATGCCAACTTGAGGGACATTTGGCGATGAAAATTTTATACATTTCGTTTTATTGGCATTTAATAGGAGGTTGTTAGCTTCAAACCATTTAGAAAGAACAGCCAGACTTTCATTGACATGTAAAACATCCACATCCTTCCTATCTACTTTAAAAATAAGGGAAGTGTCGTCTGCAAAAAGGATTATGTCGGATAAATTAGCCATCATGTAAGGAAGGTCATTAATATAAACCAGAAAAAGGAAAGGGCCAAGAATTGAACCCTGAGGCACGCCCATCTTTACTAAAGACCCCGAGGACGTCGCCCCATTAATGTTTACTTTTTGCTGCCTGTGAGATAAATAGGAAAAAACAAGATCAGCAGCTCGTCCACGAATTCCGTAATGATGTAATTTACAGATCAGAGTTTTATGGTCAACACAGTCAAATGCTTTTGAGAGGTCACAGAATATGCCAATGGCATCCTGGGATTTCTCCCAGGATTCCAAAATGTGACTGATGAGTTTCACTCCTGCATCCGTCGTCGACCTTCCTTTCGTGAAGCCAAACTGATGACTATGCAAAATCCCATTCACATTAAAATGACACAGCATCTGGTCCAGCATGATTTTTTCGTAGATTTTACTCAATGCTGGAAGCACAGATATAGGTCTATAATTAGAGGGGTCACTCTTACTACCTGATTTGAAAATTGGTACAACTTTACTATGTTTCATTAAATCAGGGAATGTACCGCTGTCCAAACATTGATTAAATATGCCTGCTAGGACAGGAGCAATTGTATCAATAATATCTCCCAGAACTTTAACTGATATACCCCATAAGTCCTCAGTGTTTTTCATGTTAAGACTCTTGAAGGTTTTTATAATTGTATCAACAGAGATACGCTTAAATTCAAAGGTTGGTATATCCTTAGTAAAATGTTCTTTTAAAAAAGATTCAGCTAACAAAGATGAAGAAGGGAGAGATTTCGTAACTTCTATTGGGACGTTAGTGAAAAAGTTTTCCAATGTCTCAGCCACTTTTAACTTATCCGAAATTATTTTATTATAAATTTTTAGGGACAATTCATTTCGATCTTGTTGGTTGGTCTTTCCAGTTTCTTTGTTTATCACCTTCCAGACAGCTTTTATTTTATTCTTAGAATTTCCAATTTTCTTACTTATTGACATAGACTTAGCTTGGGCGCAGACTTTTTTGAATATCTTTGAGTACATTTTAACATGTTTATGCAAGCTAAGATCAGACGACAACGATTTGTCATGGTATAACTGATATAAATTATCTCTGCTTTTTCTTATTCCAGCAGTAGCCCATTCATTAAATTTGGATTTATTACTAAATTGACATTTTTTAACTGGACACGCCGTATTAAATTCTTGGCATACCGTAGAAAATAATGTAGTAAAGTTTACATTGGGGTCTTGCGAATCAAAATTTGCTGTTGAGAGACTACCAAGAACATTATTATAGAACATTAAGATATGAAGCAAGGTTAAATATTTTTCACATATCTCTAAAATTTGGAAAACAGGACAAGACGCGTGAAAACCCTGGATTTTAAAGTCCGAAAGCCGGACATATCAACAAGATCTTCTAAACATATTCAATGTAATAAATAAATCGGCCAAGAGCGTGTCGGGCCACGCTCAGTGTAGGGTTTCGTAGTTTCCCGTCCGGCACAAATTTCTCACAATGTAAAAATTAGTAACCCTATTTCCCGAGAGATGGCGCTGTACCCGGTGGTAATTTTAATTTTCGTGAACCCATTTTAATCTTTTTGTATATTTATTTGAAAGAAGATACGCTCAGGATAAAGAAATATGTGAAAAAATAAAAAAAAATGCTTGCATAAACGGTTAGGTAACTTACAAAATTAGTTCAGAAGGTTTTTTTTAATTTCTCAAAAACTGTTCATCCTATCAAGTTCAAAATAATTTTCCTTACTAAAAAATTGCTAAAAAATCACTTCCCAGTTTACGTATAGGGGAGGTACCATAAAACATTTTTTGTTTGAGCAATTTGTCGCCGTAATTGTTAAATAAATAAATAAATATACATATTGATACCAAATTTCAGCTTTCTAGTGCTTACGGTCGCTGAGATTATCCGCGGACGTCAAACAGACAGACATGGCGAAACTACAAGGGTTCCTTGTTGACTACGGAACCTTAAAAACAGTTGAAAATGTCATAAATCACCTTTTTTATTCATTCATTTTCATTATACATTCATTAAAAAATTCAAATTCTTGAAATAAGAAAACAAAACCTTATTAAAATAAATTAAACAAAAACATATAGGTATAGCTAGCTTTTGCCCGCGCCTTCGCCCGCGTGGTATTTGGGTTGGTGTTTCCGGGATAAAAAGTAGCCTATGTCCTATTCCGAAGTGTATCTACAAATGAAACCTTTCCCGGACGCTCCCGGAATGCCCTCTAAACTAGGACAAATCCGGGGAAACCCAGTCGGATGGCAACCCACATATGACTCTAGTCTTAAAGTTGTAGTGTTCGCTATACTTTCTCGGACCATCTTGTGGTTAGTGTTTAAGTTCCAGTTGTGTATTTGGAAATCATTCACCAAAATTACAGACGGTGAAACAGTTATCAAGCTCGTAATCTCACATCACGCAGTACTGGAATATAGCACGACACCTCGGTCCTCTAGATCTCCAGAATTCTGGAATTGGAAGCCCTAAAAAGACTTTTATGATAATGGAACAAAGTGGCTGAAACCATGATATCTCTTTTTTTAAACAACAAAACTGCATTATACAAATCTTCAAACTCTGAAAAATTATCAATCACACGCAGGCATTGAAATCTTGCCACACTTATGCTTATTTATGAGAATGTTATTATTATTTTATTTTTTCCATTTTTACAGTTAAAGAAGACAGATGTCACACGATTGGAGTTGAGTTTGGGTCTAAAATTGTAAACATAGGCGGAAAGTCTACTAAACTACAGATATGGGACACTGCAGGACAAGAAAGATTTCGTTCAGTCACCCGTTCATATTACCGTGGGGCAGCTGGAGCCCTGCTGGTGTACGATATCACATCTCGGGATTCTTTTAATGCACTCTCAAATTGGCTTCGAGATGCCAGAACTCTAGCAAGCCCTAATATAGTAATCTTACTAGTGGGAAACAAAAAAGATATGGAAGAATCAAGAGAGGTCACATTCACAGAAGCTAGTCAATTCGCCCAAGAAAATGGTAAGCACAGCTCAATAGTCCAATAGCTCAGATTTTAAAAAGTTGCAACATTTTTTATCACTACTTTCGATTTATTTTTCAGAGCTCATGTTCCTCGAGACCAGTGCTAAAACAGGAGAAAATGTAGAAGAAGCTTTCTTAAAATGTTCGAAAACAATTTTGGCTAAAATTGAAACTGGAGAATTAGACCCAGAGAGGATAGGTTCTGGCATTCAATACGGCACTGGCACTTCAAAAAGAATTAACGCGCCTAAGAAACCTGCACGAACTCCCTCTGATTGCGCCTGCCATGTATAAAATAACTTATATCTTTGGTAATATAGAATGCATGATCTGCAGGCAGATAATGATTCACCTATGTTTTATTTGAGGTCTCACTTTTTGATGCTATTATTGTATAAGTATCTATGTAAGTATCAAAAGTATAGGAAGGCAATTTAATTGTGCTCCATTTAAGAGATATGGAAATGGAATGATCTGATTATTGATTAGTTATTATAAATTTATATATAGCATACAATTATCCATGTGATTTTAAATTATGAATAGCATGCTAACACATCTTACTGTAATTATTATGTTAGTTCCCTGCACACGTCATCTTTATCAGATTGAGATACACTGAGATGAGATAAACTAGTTATAATCTCAATTTTGGATTTTATTTTAACACTTTTTAAACCTTAATAGTACTAAACTACATTGTATATCACAATCTCAGGTAGGTTTGTAATAATGATATTGTCGATTTAAATATTGATCGTTGCATCAATCTATCAATATCACTCCTACTAAAATATAATCGTGCCTCATTTCGCTCCTTTTTCGCTATGAAAAGAGGAGTAGTCTATAATTTCTTTAAGATCATGTACACTCACCTAAATAATTATAGGTAAGCGTTGTCTGGAGTGGAACACAACTGAGGAAATTATTAATATAGTTATTTCGAAATTTCAGTAATGGAAAAACCTGTTGCGGACTTTAAGGGTCAAAAACTATTTCAAGAAACTTAGGTTGATAAACGAAGCGAGTCTGAATTTTCTTAAGCCCATGCTCGAGGGTTTAATGTATCTATAACGTTATAAAGAGATATCAGTTTAGGTTTTTGCACCCTGCTGTTAGGTTTTTCTATTGATCATAGCGTTTACAGATCCGCATGAGGAAACGAAGGTCAGAAACTATGCGGAATTGCAGGAAAAGGTGCCAGTTTAAAATTGTATTTATTTTTCCTTTTTCGACTGACAACCGAACGTTATTCGACCTCTATCGTAGGATTTGTTTACTCCCGAAGTTAATTTTTCAATTATGAAAATAAAAATTAGTCAGGAGAGACAACATTTGGAAAACAGGACAGGTAGTTCAATGTTATGTAGTCATATCTTTGTAGGTATAACCAAAAACTCGTGTGCTTTGGCTTTGGTGTATTCATTGTTATGTAGAATAACTCTATTGTTAATTTTCGCGTCCCTGTTTTCTTCAGCGTTATCATATTATTTTCCCAAGAGGCATAATGTGTGAGGTGTGTGACTGATCTGTGCTGCTGACTTTTTTCTATAGTCTATTGTCAAAAAATATTCCAAAGAAAACAGTAGCTTATAGTTTGTCAGCTGATTATTTGTAAGGCCCGAAACTTATTAGAGGATAGTTTCTATTTAGTGCTACATCATTGACTCTGCTCAAAATGATGAATCCAAGTCTCTCATGTCTTCAGTCTTCGATGAAATTTTGTTCAGTTCTCGTTACAGACATCAAAAACATTCGACACATGCCGCTTTTGAAGAATATCTAGTTGGTTTTTTCTTCACGCGCCCTCTCTCCCTTTCATTCTTCACATCTCCATTCCTAAAATTATAATAGTTTTTTTTTTTTTTTTAAACTATATTATAATTTTAAAAGAAATATGAAAATGCAGGATTAAATTTTGGTTTCGTTTTTACATACACTAGAATACCAACTACGCGAATATTTCGTAGCTGGTAATGGTAATTATAGCTGATGTCGACTATATTGGTCTTCACTACCGATTATACCTATGGTAATTCTATTATTTGGTATCCCTGATACCAACTGCGAAGTATGTAGGTACCTGTTATGTAGCAGGCCATTTGAATGGTGGCAACTGATCGTGATTGGTAATGACCATTAATGCCGATAATTAATGGTCATTTGAGCGAACGAGCAGCCATCGATAACCACTGGAATGGACCGGTCACTGAGGAAGTCTGTGATCCAGGCACACAAATCAGCAGGTAAACCGAAAGATGAAACTTACTTTCGTGTCAGACCCTATCGAAAGCCTTCGACATGGCAAGCGCTTCCCCTTGCCTTCGATGGTATCGCTCCGGATTAGGATGAACACGCTAGAAAGTTTCCAGTTGTCCTTTCGGCGAAAGTCACTTATGATGTTATTGGCTTCTAGGTATGCCAGGAGCAATGTTGAGTATACGTTTCATACTCTTACAGAGAATGAACGTTACTGAGATTGGTCTATACATAGATGTGTCAACCCGACTACCCTTTTTGGGCACAGGCTGTACGTTAGCTTGCTTCAATGCAATCGGCACTTTTTCAGCCTAAATAGGTATGTCAAGGTAGGAGACAGATCAGGCGCACACTTTCTTAAAAAATTGGCGGTATCTCGTATGGTCTGCTAGTGTTGTTCACGTCAAGGCCGTTACGTTACGTGTCACGTCTAGAGTAGAAGGACGTTCATAGTCTTCTGGCGAATGCGAATATCCGACATAATTTTCTTACAACCATCAAGAGTAGTAGAGGGCCGCGCGTCACCTTGATGTAGATGAGAAATTTACTCGAAGAAAGGCAAACCAATTTGATTTCTCAATGGTGGCCAGTAACCTGTCGCCTGTCGGGTTTCAGCAGTGGCGGTTGTGTGGGTCGGCAGGAGTTCGAATCCACCGACATAGTCAGGTAGCAAAACGTCTTTTAGCATATGATTATACAATTATAATCGTATTCAACGTGCCAATATAAGGATATAATATCCTTATATTGCCACGTTGAATACGATTATTAATTAATAAACTATTATAAAAACAACATAATTAGGTTTTATACAAATTTATTTCTGAAATAATAACGTTTCTAGGAGCTCCTATGCCATAAGAGCGCATAATACATAATGAATTTGATTACTACCTTAAACGGGCTCAAACATAATTCAATTAATTACAATAATTATCTACAAAGCATGTGAATAATTTTCAAAATTAACTCCAAAATACATACCATAACAATGTCACAAATAATATTATTTACATTTGGGAAACAGTTATTTCTAAACATAAATAATAATACGCCTTTCCGATATATTTGGCTTATTGAAATTGATATGTACATTTTCTGCGGGTAGTAATAAAATCAACACATTTATGACCCTCCAGATACAATTGGAATGTGGTATTTTGTTATTTGATGCAGAAAGTTTCCATATCTTTAAATAATGCATCTAAGTATACAAAAAAAAAGGATTTAAAATTAGGTTAAATATTGCAATTTTGTAATTCACACCATTCGTTTTTTTATAATTGTATTCGTATTCCAGTTGAGCAAAGCTTTTTTTCAAATTGTATTTTATTACATTAGTTATTCTTTTCAGAATCGTAGAATAGTGAATAGAGCATATCAAACTGCAACTATTTATATTAGCAATACATATTTATCGTTTACATCAATATGATTAAAAAGATTTACTTGTACTTTTATACTCCATCCATAATTTGTTGACAAAACCTGTTAACTTTGAAGCCCTGTGAATTTCACAAGCTTGGCGTGGTTAAATTAAATATTAGTTTCGACTAAATAATAATGTACTTAATAAAATCTAACACTGTACACTTAATCCACCATTATTACTTATAAATAATCTAACAGTGTCCGTTACAACGTGCAGCACACATGTAACAACACAACACATACATAAATTAAAATGCACCTATATAATGAAACTAGGAACTATAATTGGGTGTGATTTATTTATATTTAGATACTATTTATGCTGTGAATCCAACGAACCCGATTATAATTGATATAAATAGCTTGTGAATAAATAGCATTTTACTAATGCTAACTGATAATATCTGAGCAGAACAAATTATAGGCATACGATCAGTATTAGGTGCTGAATATACATAAATTTTGCTGACAAAACATTTGCAGAAAATAATATACTTGAACTAGTCCTAGTTCTATCACAGTAAAATATCAAAACACTCGCGCAACTTCTTTAATTTCATTGATTCAACGTATAACCTAATAGAGCTCCATAATATTTTACTACTTGAATTCGTTAATCATTTTAATGATATAAATAAATTGATTTATTTGTATGTAAATTTGTTATCTATATAAATTATTTTTAATTGATGATCAATATCCTGATTGAATGATGGTATTATAAGTGTTGTATTTGATGCATACCTATAGCATATAGGTACAATATTGTAATTTTTTTTTTACCAAAAAAGAATATTTTATATTCAGCCTATAAGACAAGAACAATCGCTAAACGCGGTTAAGTATATTAACTTTAGAAAGGATGTGGTGTTGGTCAGAACATGCATATGTTATTTTAATATTTTGTTGTACGCTGTACTTATAAAAACCAAATACATATACATCATTTATCTAAAATACATCAGTCGACGTGGTCGCTGTATAAAATATTGGTATGAGTAAACAATGCATCAAAGAAGTATTTTGCTTTAAGTGTTCAGTTATTAAGTAATTTATAATATCATCATTCTAATTTACTTTTTCAACAGTTGCTATTAGTATATAAAATTACATACCTACTTAACAATATAAGAGCTTTCTCTCCGATAAAATATACATTACTATATAACTACTTATTGCTAATATAACACAAGTCACTGAAGAGAATTCTGAGCCATGTTCTGTGTGCTGGCAAGGAAATGCTTAATGTGACCGCAGATGCCGATACCGATTGACACTAAGATCAATTGTAATTTTGTTGACTAATTACGTTGATGATGATGATCGCATCTTTAAATCAGTCTTATTGCTTTTTATTTAAAAACAAAAAGTGTAAAAGAGCTTAAAATATACAAACACTGATAAAGACATAAATAGAATTTATTAAGGCCAACTCTTAATATCATGACTAGATTTAAGTCATCATTATAAGTACAAACAAATCGCATTTAAGTAAAATTAAGTTCACATGTTGGGTATAATATTGAATCTTAGTGTCTAACATGCCATAAGATTTGGACAGAATTTGTTGAATTCTTTTATAGCAACGACAATTTTATTTTACTAGTATTCCAACAGAGAGCTATAGCTTGAAAGCCGTTGGATCGTAGCACACAGCGGCATTATTATACTACATATAATAATAATTATTATTGAAACGTGCTAAAATAGCCGCCAGCTCGGTTTTATAATATAGGTAATATTGATGATCCTTTTTAAACGGCTGCGTGTAAACTAAAAATGTGAATTTACTGTAAAACTGTAAGACCTGCTTAGAACGTTTTCATAGTAGTGATTCACACTTAAAGTGAAAAGTTTCATTACGCCATTGAACGATATATATTAATAGGTGTAAATAATTTTAAAAATATATTGCTATTTTATTAGGAAATTCACTGCAGTGTCTGTTGTTTGCTTAGGCGGCTTACATGCGAAGTTGCGAAGGCTCAGAGTAGCGCCGCCGCCGCCGTGCGCCGGAGAGATCGCCGAGTGAGGTGTGGACGAGTGTGCTTCCTACGCGATAGGCGTACTGCTCTGGCGGCAGGCCACGGCCGCGACCAGGGCGGCGCCGCGGCCGCTGCCGTCCTCCGACAGCATCAGGTCAAACTGTAATACAATTTAAATATTCTTATATTCGGTCATCAAATCTTTGAAAACTCTTCCGGAAAACTGCTGGTTTTAGTTGTGGAGATATTTCTTGGCTTAAAAGCTGAGCGAATACAATTTCGGAAAGTAGGTAGGTTCTCTCAAAATATGTAATAACATATACATATTCTGTTATTACGTTGTTTTTTTTACGAAGGCGAGGCGTCTTAACCTTTTTTGCCGTATTTTAGTGCGTCAGTTTAATTCATATCCTCTCGAGAATAACGATGACGGTGCCTAATTTCTGTCACGTTTGCAAAGTCATGGCGGTGACTGTTCCACTATATTATTATCAAGAATATGTTAGATTAGGTGGAGTGGAGAGGTGTGGTCACCTATCTATTCTGATATACAAAGAAGATGTAATCACAGTCATAATGATATGTCGGAATTGTGTCAAGTTGTATTATTTCTTTAAACTTCAACGGTCCAAAAGAGAACCTGCCTTAGCATTCTATAACACTTAGCCAAGGTCTTATATCAATTATAATTTTTGACTTCTATCAACAATTATAATGATTGATATAATAATTTAAATCCCTAATTATAAATAGGTATTGAAATGATTACAATCTACACGTGAGATTAAATTTCCGGTCGAGCTGTGTAAACGATTGTACTCTGTAGCTGACGCTATTGTGATTACGGCGTACAATTGCTAACTTCGAGGGTGTGTCTTTATGAGAATTTTATATATACAAATACCTACTCGTTTAATTTTGCGCAGTGCATATACAGAGGCATTAATTGCACTTAATCTTACGTGGCAGAGTAAAATCATAACTACGAAAAAATCATAACTAGTGCGTAATAGTAGGTCTCAGTTTTTGTATTAAACCTGCTTTTGTTAGCGGCTTCATGACTTCGCTTGGACGAAACTAGTTTTCTCCATATAAATTTTGGACCCTTGTTTCAACCCCTTAGGGGTAGAATTTGGAAAATCCTCAATACTTAACACTTTATTGCATTCCATATTATGTACACTGATGGTATAAAATTTCACAAGATCAATATGGACCCTGTCGGGCACAGTAAAATTAGGAGAGAGGAGTCATAATATTATTGAAAATAATGTTTAATTATTAAATGTCAGGAAAACAAAATTTTAAATGTCACGAAATAGTAATAAATGTAAGGCAAATAATTAAATGTCGTTCATTTTAAATGTCATCTACTTTTAGTGTATGCGTTACAACAACTATGGGCGTACCAAATTTTAGCAAATCTATTCAGTAGAGCTCATGTTGATAGGGTCAGTTAGTTAGTAACCGTAGAGTAAAGTACCAAATGAATATAAGGCAACCATTATTCAGTTCGTATATTAAACTATAATAATCTTCTATATAACAATTATACAAGCGATCACATTCTTAGAGGTGGCCGAGGTGGGTGTGTCGTTTGTTTTATTAAGATTGTGAGTCATTGCCCCCTTTCGACAATATAATATCAACACTAACTAGGTATATAATATATTACAATAATAAAAGTTATCAGTGTGGAATTTGGACGCTGTAAGAAATAATGAAGCTAATCTAGAACAGTCAAGAGTAATAGGGACGTCATACTCAATTTGATTACTAAAAGGAGATAATGGCGTTATCTATAGAACTTTATTTACGCAAATTTTGTGTGGGCTGAGGCTGTCCCGGATATTTTCCCGATAAAGTTTAGATTTGACGTTGTATTTGATTTGATTAAATCTGAATCAAAGTCTGGGAAATTGCGGATGCCACAGAAGATTCTATTGGCAACCTTCAAAATGCCATTTATATTAAAAAACGAAATGCATAACAGGTTAAAGCTTTCGTATTTTTATATTGCATCGACTGGTATGTTGCACCGGTTTCTCTGACCTTTGTGTCTATAATAATATAATAAAGCGGAAGAGAAGCAGTTGGATTAGAAAATAAAAATAGTCATCTCAGAATCGTTTTGTTTAAAAATGTTCCTGTTATGCAAGTTATGATCCTAGGATAGCGTTGATTTATCAAGACTTAAGACGCAATTTGGGCTAATTGATTAGGAGGTAGAAAATAATACCAACAGAATTAGGACCTTCATCATCATCATTTCAACCGAAAGACCCCAAGCGCCGCCACAAAGACCGGTCCTGTGCGTCCTGCATCCATCGGATTCTAGCAATCCTGACCAGGTTATCGGTCCACACCTTAGTTATATAATATAACTGATGGAGATGTGGAAGAAAATGATTCATCGAGGCTTGGACAGGAGAGAATAATGTTGTACTTCAAGCTTTGAAAGACAGAGTAGTGAACTTACGTGTATGCCAGGCCGCACAAGCTGCGCGATCTTTTCGCACATGAGCGTGTGGAAATGTGGGTGGAAACGGTAGACGGAGCCGTCGATGCCGACGGTGACGCGGGGCTCGTTCATCTTGTTGAGCAGCGTGGCGATGCCGGCGGACACCAGGTGCGCGGCGCGCCGGGACACACACTCGCACACGTGTCGCACCGCCGCCATGTCCGCTTCAGTCGCATGAGATAGACCTGCAATTGGAAAAATTGTGTAAAGAAACGAGAATACAACGCATCACTGCTTACCATCAGGTGGGATTGCTATCCCACCTGATGGTGAACTAGTGCTTGACTACTGTCAAGCACTAGTTTATATCAATTATAAAAAGAATATGGCACCTACACCCACATTTCATCGGTTATATTTAAAGTCTTCTGTTATAACAAGGCGAACCAATTACCATCAACCGGGTACAAAGCTAGACTCAGGACTGCTAATGAGAAATTCCAAATGGAAAAAGTTAATAAAACTGCCCAACCCGCAATCGATCTCATTTATTAATATCCATTTTTTATGTTCATAATATTGAACAAGGATATTTTTAATAAGTTAAGACGGGTATCTAATAAAAATATTTGAGATAATTTTAACCCAACGTTCACACGTTTTTCACTAACTGAAACATCGGTTAGATACATTCATTTCAATCAGATTTCTAAGTGACAAGTGAAAATTATGGGTTCTAACTTGAACTTCTCAAATTCGTTTTTGACAATTAGTATGTTGTTTAAATTATTTCGAATTATAAGTTTAATTTTCTATTTCAGACAAAGAACCGATTGTCGTTAGCAGTACCTACTTAAATGTAAGGTAAAAATAGCCTTCCTAAGCGATTAAATAAATTGATTCAAATAAAAAATAATAATTTGCTGCAGTGGAATCTGCTTATTCACAAGGTCGAAGTACGAGTCTTAAAACGCGCCTCTCGCACACTCATGTATTTACATATAGCTGGGCCAAAGTTCAAAGCTCCGTCACTGGCACGAAGTCGTGATCAAAGTGGAACATCGGACGTTACGCCCTTTATCGACCACTGTCGAAACCTTATTCTACATGTTATTTTCTTTCATAAACTAAGTAGGTACCCATAGAAATGATGTGCAGTTATACTAAATTATCTCCAAGTCTCTAATTTGTTTCTGTGATATATCTGAAAGATAGGTAGGTATATCTTACTGTCACCCGTTGATATTGTAATGCTAATACTGCTAAATACAACTAATTAGCACAGTATAGCCTCACACAATGTAGTTTATGACTTTACACAGATGGATGTAAGCGACAATCCATTGGTTTTGTTTCAAGGAAACACGTGTTTTTACTTTACATTTCCTTATGACGTGGATAAAAAATTCAAGTTAGTCATATCTGAAGAAATTGTCAAGAGGAACAATGAGATTGTAAATTTTGTACCAAGGTGAATAAATACCTACATTACATGCAAGTTTTCGATAATATGCAAATAGTAACTAGTTTTCTGTAAGAGGTGAATTTTGGAAAAAAAACTTTCTTAGCGTATGCCTAGGCACGTTATAATAACTATCGCCCAGCACCATCTGTGCAATGGTTTGAGCTGTGTGTTAATAGATGAGTCAGTAAAGGTTACCTTTTATACATAGAATATCATAACTAGCTTCTGCCAGTGTCTTCTCCCGCGTGAAAGAACATCCCTACAAACTTCAGACCCCCAATTCATCTCATTGGAAGGTGAATTTTGGAGAATCTTTTCTTTGTGTTTGCAAAAGTCATAACAAGTAGTCGTAGTTGTGCGTTGATATGTGAGTCATTCAGTTTATCCTTTATATATACCTATATGTCGTGACCAGATCTTTGAAATTGATCACTTCCTATGAACTCGACATATACGAGCTATAGGTTTATAACGTGTTTTTAATTGGTCAGTAGAAACTGCATCCAACTATTGCGTTAAATAATATTTTTGTTTGTCTGTGATATCGTCACTGGAGCGAATTATTTATGAATTTATCATCTTTTATCAGTTATTATTGTTTATAAAATTTTTGATTGAAACAAAGTCCGGTTCATGATTAAGTACAAGTGAATGATGTCGCTTGGACATTAAAATGTCAAAGAAGCTCAAGGCTTACTTGACCTTTATCTGTTTTATATCTGATTTATATGTAATAATAATATATCTACAGAATTTAATGAAGTCCACACCTAAATGGTTTTTTTTTGTTCTTTAAATATTAAATTACTAGCTGCTGCCCGCGACGTTGTCTGCGTGAAGGCTGTACAGCACCAAAAAAACCTAAGATGGCAGTGTATGATCAGTGTATATCAGATGGCATAGCATTATAAGTAAACAACTTTTAAAATAGCATTGCATCAGCCTTATAAAGTTCCCGCTGCTGGGACACAGACCTCATTTCTAGGAGAGGGAATGGGCCATAATCCACCACGCGAGTCCAATACGGTTTGGTAGATGACACTTGATGGATTTTTGGTTCTAAAACATTCACAGTCACAGTTTCCTCATGATGTTTTCCTTCACCGTTGAGCAGTGGTTATGAAATAAAATACACAAAGTAATGCGCCTGGCTGGGTTTGAACGACAGACCTACAACTTGTAAGTCGGAGCCTTTACTACTCCGCCACCACTGAGTCGGAGCCTTTACCACTCCGCCACCACACTACGATAGTAGTTATGCTGTCAGGAGCCAAAATGTAAAGAGAGTCAGGACTGGTGACGCGAGAGCAAGCGACATACAGTTGCCCGCGTAAGAGACAACTCGTCCTGAAGTTGACATCCGCTGCACTCAGTGTCTGGCCCTTCGACTTATTGATGGTCATCGCGATGCAAACACTCACGGGGAACTGTACGCGCTTGAACTGGAACGGGAAGTTATGAGGTACCTATAAATACTGCCTCGACTTCGCCATAAACCGTAAGAATTTTTGCTTTAATGATGTGTCTGTGCAGCGAGATGACTTTAAGACGGGTCTCATTACACCACTTTGGAGGAGATAGGTTCCGAAAATGCATAATCGGGACTCCAACTTTCAGCTTGATGGTATGCACTTGAAGTCCACTTGCTTGCTGGGAGTTCAAAAATTCCACGGGATAATGTGTGGCGTCATCTTGCTCGACGACAGTGTTTATTGAGGTATAGATCACTGCATTTCCCTCAATTGCCGAGAGAATGTATTTGTTAATTGCTGCAGCCTGATCATTTTTGGACGTCAAAATGGCCCGCTCACACACCCGACAAATTCTGCTGGTGCTGTAAATGACTGTTGTCCCCGTACACACAGCAAATGAATTCTTCTAAGCTGGCTAACGCTCTATCGAGAGACTTTGGAAGCACCTCCTGTCCACTTCTCTCGCAGTGGGCTTTGACTTGCAGCGGACTTTGGCAGAGGCTATGATCCGGAGCAAAGAAGAGTGGCAGGCGGTCGCCTCATTCTGCGAAGCAGTAATGCTAGCGGCTAAAAAAGGGGGTCCACTGCATCAGGCAAAAGCAAAGGCGCTCAAGCCGCAGCTACCGCCGCCGTGTCGCCAATCCCGATTTACGGCCACAGTAGGCGCGGGCTTGCGACCGCCGAGCAATGGGTAGCTCTCTGTCCACCCATTCGATAGTCGTCGACGGCGCGCACTATTCCCTGCGCCTCCAGCAGTCGGCAGCAACTGTAGGAGCCCAACAGGATCGAAGCCAAGGTTTCAACGTAGCAAACGGGAAGCGTTTGCCCGAAATCGCCACTGAACAAACTGTGACACCACCCATCAAATGTTCGTTCCCGCGGATGTCCTGCAGGGTCAGAACCCGAGGACAGATCCTCGGCCTCAACTGCCTTCCTATTGGCCATAATACGCTCATCCCATACGATCAAAGATCGAAGATCACCACAAACAGGTGTTTTGACGCTCTCTTAATCGATGGGAATTTGAACATGGCATGTGCTGTCTTGCCACCCGGAAGCAGTGTGGCAGCAATTCCCAACGACGCGACAGCAATAGCAATATTGCCTTGCCTTCTGATCTCCGCAAGTATGCCATGTTTTTCCGGTTCCAACAGGATTGCTCCTGTTGGAACCGGAAAAACATGGCATACCAAGAAAAACATTTTGCCCTGGTTTTGCACAACGCTTTCAAGGACGGTGTCATAAATCTGTTTTTGCTCTGAAGATAACTCTGTCTCAGCGTTATACTCTCGATTTCCATAGTCTTGATGCGGTGACGATTGGGGAGTTAGTAATCCATATTAGATCAGTGGATTGCCGCCGATAGAAATGTCCACATCTTGAAGTGAACTGAGACAGGTGTTCAGCACACGATCATCAGTTACATCGACTTCGTCTCCAGTAGCACGCCTCAAAGCTCGCAGAAAATCTTCAGACAGATGATGGCGATATTTTAATGAACATAACATTTTTGTAATACTTAACACCGCATTTTTTTTAATAGTCTTGCTCAACTCTGCTTAAGATTTTGAGAGTTTTTTGGAACTTGAATTTTTCAAAACAAACTATACCCTGCCCTATATATTGCCCTGTGCGATTTTGTTCCACATTATGAGGTGTACAATAAAGCTTATAGTAAAAAATAAATAATATACGATACCACGTTTAGGAAGAATATGATTTTTATGAAATCAAATAGATGGCGCTGTTTTAAAATTTTCTATATGCTACTACATTCAACTATGTTTCTCTGCCCAAGTTACTTAAATGTCGTAGTATTTATGGTGTAATAGCATGGCTTACTCAAAAACAACATTTAAATATGCGTCGTTAGATTAAACACTGTCACAGAATGGGTAAGAAAAATAAGTATTCACAACTCCTCCCCCGTAAGTGATAGCGTGATAATATGTAGCCTATATGTTAGCCCATCCTTTATTCAAGCAAAATTTGAGGATAATCCATGCAGTATGTATAAATATAAATATATATCCAAGTAAGTTTTTGAGTTTAGCCTGGACATACAAACAGACAAAAATTCTAAAAACTATATTTTTGGCTTCGATATCGATTGTAGATCACTTCCCAAGTATTCTTTTAAAAAAATATTTAATGAACAGTTTTGACTTTCCTACGATTTTATTATAATTACCCATATGTAAGTACAATATAGACTATTCGTAAAACTCTTTAGTTAAGTTTCAAGAGGACACAAATTTCCGTACAACTGTTGTCGTTTAATTGTGTCTGTAATTACGGTAGTCGAAAGGTAAAAATAATATTATTTTGTAATGTAATATTTTCGTTTGTACTAATTTGAGTCAGTAGATGTCGTTGTACGTATATAAATAACATTGAAAGATTAGGTTGCGTTGCAAAATAAATCCTTTAGACCGTTGGAATAAGAATAAGACATTTCATATAAACATGGAGAACGCCGTTTCACCATTAAAGAGATAAACTATTTTTTTAAATTATGTATTAAATATTAACCCACATATTTTCGTAAAACGAACCAACCACTACCTAAGATATTTCCCTAAAGATAAATAAGTAACATTTGCTCTGTTTGGGCTTGTTTTTTTTTTTTCATTTTTTATTCCCAGTTGTGAGTAAATTCGACCGCGCAGTAAGAGACTATGAAATCTTGAACACGACCTATGTCGTGAGATTTTGAGGGTTTTTTGAAACTTAAATTTGTCAAAACTAATTATACGACTTTTATGAAGAAAATGCGCTCTACCATCTATGAAATTTAAGAATAACTAACTGCTAACCTTGCCAACATGGTCAAAAAATTATTAATTTCCAAAAAGTGTCAAAATGTAACTTGATTTGATTTTTGTGTAATCTCATAGATGGCGCTTTTTAAAATATGTCTTTATACTACTAATATTCATTAAACCATGTTTATTTGCCTAAATTACGTAGTTTTGAAAAATGAATAATGGGAATCTTTATTATTTACCTAAATAAATTTACGTGCCAAGTTTCAAGTTAATTAACCCAAGCAATAAGATTCTCCCATACAAACTTTAACATCCCCTAAATCTTGCACTGGGGGTACTAATGAAAAAATAAATATGGCATCCTGGATAACTAATTTAGGGTAATGTTTATGCTAAGTTTTAAGTCGATCAGCCCACGGAAAAAAAAGTTACACCCTTGCATTCATTGCACCATTTAAATTCAATATTGCTTACCTCCCATAACTTACGGCGTGATAATATGTAGCCTAAAGCCTTCCTTGGTTTACAAGGAACATTCTTGCTGAATTTCAAATCAATCTATCCAGTAGTTTTGGCGCCAACCCGTACCATAGGCACAGAAAAACAGACAAACAGACAAACAGACAAAAATTCTAAAAAGTCACTTTTTGTCATCAGTTACGTTTTTCTAACAAAACCCACTCATTTTTTCCAGAAAATTCTCAATGTACAGTTTTTCTTTCGTTACTGTTTTATTATATGTATAGATGAGCTCAAGCAGGGCTGCTTATCCGGAATATATTAACAATTTAACTTAATTGTTGCTATAAATTTGAATAAAGTTAATGTGGTAATTTTTGAGTTTTTTTTCTAAAAAACTCGCAAGTCCTGTTTTTCTAAGTAGTACCTGCTTAATAGAATGACTAGCTTCTGTGAGTCGCGTCGCCCGCATGGAATTAGTACTTCCCCTTTGGGAATAATTTATAGCTTATAATAATATTATTGCGATATATGTACTAGCTATATTACTGTAAAGTTTCATCAATTTACATGAAAGAGTACCTAACATACATCCATCCTCACGAACTTTCACATTTATAATGTAAGTAAGATAGAATAAGTTAATTTAACTAAGATAGTCGGATGTTATCCTGATAATAGTAGCTAACGAAGTAGACGTAGGTCTTTGTTACTAAAATACTTTGACAAACATAAAAATGACTCAGTTTCGTTATTCCAAATTAGAATCCTGTTAAAATTTAACGTTTGGGTTTTTCAAATGTTGATTGAGGAAAACGTTAGTAAAACCCTTCAAATTAACGTCGTTAGAACCCATTTTTATAATGAAAATGTTTTATAATAAGTCATAATTATCTATATACCTATTTAATTGTGTCAACAGACTTATTATTACAATGGTAATGTAAATAAGTGTTATAAAAAGGGGGCGTGGCGGTTGCATCATGCCAGTTTGATTCATTTTTATTTCTTAGTCAGTCCGATGACATATGTACTCTAATCCGATCGCTGCTATATGTAGCTAGCAGATCGCACGTATTTGGTATGACGTAATTGATCACTAAAAATGTAGCTAATTGCGCAACATGACGTATAGTTTGGTTTTCATTACACAGCTTTGATTAGCTGAGTAGTTACATAACTTTTTTCTATGTGGCAACTCTTGTCGTGGAACACGAGTTACTACGAAGTAATCATTGAAATCTAACGAACGATAGTTCCGTATCCGAAAATTAAATTATTATAGTCAAGCTTTATCAAAGACAATAAGAAGGTTAGCTATCACTCACCAAGTTCTTCAAGCACCTCCATACAACTGGTGAAGTCTCCAGGTTTGTCAGACTCGATTTCCGATACGTATTTGGTGTAGAAGCTGCCTCGTTGGAACAAAAGGTCTGAACCGCGTCCTCCAAACAGCAGTCCCATCTTCGTAAACTTCACTAACGCTAATCGGACTATCTCTCCCATGTACATGCCTGAAATCATCTTCTCTTGTCTGGAATTTAAAAAATAAATAAATTAATATCTTATATTTAAACGTAAATAAGATACGGTATTTAAACTCACTATGCAATATAGCAAAATATTATGAACCTTGACCACGACTGATGCAATTTAGCAAAAGTTGGGCATAAAATTTTTTATGCATAATTCAAATTTTAATCGCATGATAGAAGAGTTATTATTTTCCTATTGTGCACGAATCGTGTCTAACAATATTATAGCTATCTATAATATTGTTTTACACTAGTAGATTATTAGTTATCGTATGCAGAAATGGAATCAAAACAACGTGTCTGTGTCGTGTGCAAGATTGCAACTTCATAGCAACAGTTATATCAATAGGTGTTATAAATTTACACCTCTTCGAGAGATAAAATATTGTCAAACCGCCTTATTCTAGTTTTCTTTACAAACAACTTGTTTATTGAAAAGATTATACGTGGATCATAGCTCGTTACTTAAAATAAGTCGGTAAACATAGGGAATAAGATAAGCAGGTATCAATATTCTTGATAATTTAATGATATTGTTAGGAATGTCAAGTTTACGGAGAAATGATATCGTTTAAGGAAAATTGTTGACAACACTGCAAGAACAACGGTCGGTAATGAAAATGTATTCTTACATTTGTTTTCCTTTGTTGATGGAGTTATTGTCAATCTCACGATCAAACTCTGTGCGAACGAAGTCGAGGGCTCCATCGTCTCCGAACGCGCCCCACTCGGTATTTATGAGAAGTTCAGGCTTGCCAGGCTCTCCATCAAACAGTTCACAGTTCTCCGTCTTTTCTACGTAGCAAGCATTACTGCCAGTACCTAAATTTATCAAGATCTTATTAAATACCCAGAAATCAGAATGACATACTGCAAAAAACATTTAGTTAAGAATACATTGAAACAATATCTAATGAAGCATTTACAGTTAAGCACAAAGAAGTTATTTACGACACAAATTACATAAAAAATGCATTGTAATTGAAGTTAAGTACTAAACAGAGTGTTTGTTAAAAGTTTCGCTGAAAATTTATTAGTGTCACTGCATGTGACTAGAAATAAATAAGGTTATTTCCCATCACTAGTATTGTGTATTAATTATTGTAGTTATTGTTAAGAGCATGTTATTATTAGGTATTAATCATGCGGTAATTTAGAAACCTCTGTGATTATTAGGAATTATGATTAACATTATTTCAGTTCACCGTGACCACATTAAAATACCAATGGCCAATCTAATGAATTCTTTGGAATCATTTTCAACGGTAGTGTATCGTACGAGGCGTGTGCAAATCTAATTTATTATCGATTATAGAACAGTTTGCAATGGTTATTGTACGTATGCAAGCTACAAACTTACAGTATACTGTTAAAGCAACATTAAAACAACAAGAAATAGTTACACTAAAAATAAGGTAAACCTACCAACGATGAGTCCTATTTTGCAGTTGTGGTTTTTCCACGCGCATGACATCAATGTACCCGTAGTATCATTCAGAATTGCGCATATGTCAATCTGTACGTCCTACAAGAGTGAGAAAACATGCGTTTTAGAAGTGAGGTAGAGATCATCATTCCAGTTTCCAGAAGTGAGAGGTTATTCTGCACCTGTTTTAGTTTTAGGTTGAAGATGATTGAATTGTAGAGGCTTTCAAGGAGGGCGTGTCAACTCGTTAGATGTTTATACATCACAATGTTTTACATGGACGTAAACGTTTATGAAATAGGTAATGGACATGTTATGATGCTTAACCCATTTGTTTTTAATTCTTTCGTATTTTTATCCCAATACGAAGACAAACACAAAACATTTTTATAAATTTTCAGTAGAAATTTTCTAAAAGAACAAGTCTTTGAAATTAATACAGGTACGAATTTAGACGTTCCAATCTACTGGTTGCTGTTTTTGTAAAAATTAGACTTGAAATTATTATTACACTTGGGCATTAAAGTTTACATTAAAGCGAACCTGTTGTATCATCAGTATTAAACAGTGAACGTAGAAAGGGTAATATAGGGACAACACACGTTTAAATAACAATGGTATCGTAGGTATATTATTATAATGTGTTGACATAGCTTTGAATAGCCGTTTGTTAAATACGATGAGTAGCAAAACATACTGCCAACTTTACCACCAAAGTTTATGATTGCATGCTTGTAAATCTAAACTCTACTTTGTTTTTCATATTAACGTTTGATGGGCGCAATCATAATGATAGAGTGAAATGTAATGAAGTGATTATTATAATATGATCGCTGATATAATGTTGAGTGTTTATGAAACATGACAAATCATTTTCTGCCAATTAGGCGAGGTTTTAGATGTTTTTGTTATCCTCCATCGTAGCAAATTGAAGCTAGTCATTGAATATAATTACGTATTTATCATTTGAATAGAATAAAAACAAAACGACTACTTGTCTCCTTGAGAAATGCAAAAACTAAGAACTCAAATTTTATCCATTTATCTTTCTACTTCTATTGTTATTTTGAAATAACAATAGAATTGTTAATAAAATAATAATACGCGTGAAAAAATATATATCCACGAGACGACAATGTGACAATATATCCACTGAGTTGTTACTCGTTTTGAAAGCCTCTACTTGGCTCTCTTATGCTGACTCCAGTAATAATCATGCCTTACATTTCTAATAGAGAGCTGTTATCATCATCAACTCACCGATTATAACCCCTATTCGGCAATTTGGGTTCTTATGTGCACACGACATAAGAGTGCCTGTTGCATCATTAAGGATGCCCATCACATTTATGGTAACGTCCTGTAAAATGTCTTTTTTTTACATAATTTGGGCCACTACGCATGCACAAAAGGATTGAAGAAACAATAATCATGCTACTTAATATTCGTTTACACTTGTTTCAGGTGAAACACTGAAGGTTGTGAAAAATAAAATGTTTGGAAATGTTTACATGTTTACAGATAAAATATACGAGTCAACTCACCCCTCGTCGAGCAATGGCATCTTTGAGACCCTGTACGACATCCTCTCCCACCACACCAGAACAAGAGAAACCTTTGGTCCAACGCTGCAGAATTCCTTTTGTGAGTCCCAATTGTTTTAGAGGAAAGCTGAACGTAAAACCAAGCGCCAGTCTTTCTTCATATACTTCATGTTCCTAGTTGAAATATTATGAGACAATTAGAGCACTGTTTATGCGTATCCTACAAATTGAATTAGCGTAAAATGTACAGTTACCAACCTTCATAAAGTTTGCTAGACATTCAGCTATGTGGTCAAATAATGCAATCCCTGTGCCAGTCATTATGTGATTTGGAATAGCATAAATTTTAGACTGCATATCGAAATGATTTGCTCCTAAGTTTATAATTAAAACTCTGAAATTAGTTCCTCCTAAATCCAACGCAAGGAACTTACCGCGTTCTGAAAGAAACATACAATAATAATGATTAACAGTAATGAGATGTTGTATGGTAAGAATTGGGTTTTTGCTGATTCTGATATTATCTGATTTTATATAAAATTTATAATTTGACTGTTACCTTTTCCATTGGGTAAATCTTGGATGTAAGTGATCCAGCACTTGACAATGGAGTCAGCATGAGTATCTTTTCCAAGTCCTTTAACCAGATCATTGTGGAGTCTACTCATTATCTCCTTGATTTGTTTGTCTGTCAAGTGTAGAATTTCGCATTCTTCGCGAATCTGTAAAGAATATATATCGTATACATACACATGTTGTTATTCGAAAGTTTGACGTGAGACAAACGACACAGGTGCTAATTTTAGATGTTCTTGTAACTAGTACATGTGTGTCGATAGGTATTTTTTTTGTTGCGGTCTTCGTTGCAATGCTGCACCAATACGTCAACAAAATGAAGTAGTATATTTATATCAGGTTTTTTATCAAAAAATAAAATACGATTTTTATTACCTACTCTTACTTTTACCGCACATGGCTAAGCCTTTGTTTATCTTTTTTTTTTGTTATCAAATAAATTTTATATTCATTAGTAAACCAAAGCATTTTCTAAAATTATTTTAACTAAAAGAACAAATATTTGTGGTATGTTTTTTTTTTAATTTTTGATAAAGTACAAAATATGCAATACTTGTAGACGTACGAGCAAGTTGTTCATTATCGCGAGCGAGTTTCACAAGGTCAAAGCGGTCATTACAACACTACCGTTGCTTTCCAATGCAAAGCCGGCTTTGAAATAATACATTTTGAAATCAAAGTAAATGTGCTGCACTCACCTTTGGTAAATTATTAATAACTATGCCCATTTTTAAACACTTGTATACTGATTATTTGATAAACAATATAACACCGCGCGATTTATATAATATTAAGTACGACACGTCTCGCCCGATCCGCAAGAAAATGAGGAATACGACGACCAGCAAGCTAGCTAGTAACGGACGTCGCACGTCAGCACTGCATTGAACGCGCTCACATACGCGGTCTTTTTCATTCATGATAGTAAGCTATTGTTATCTCGCTTTAGTCAGTTCATGTTGAGTGTGCTAGAGCGGTAAAGGTATAAAATTTATGACTTGCGAAAATGGAAAAATGTTGATAATTTTTGCCAAAATCTCATGCAATAAAGTATTTTTGCAAATAAATGCATTTTATAAGCCTTTAGGTTCATAATACTTTAATACTTTCAAAGAGCATTTTATCGTATTTCCCAAGGCGTGCCCCTCAGTGTACGAATCTGATTGGCTATCGCGTGGGCTCGCTCTTGACGTCATGGCATTCCTTGATATTCACATTAACGATTGCATGAGTAGTAGTGAGTTGTTACTTGTTCCTTTTATGTGTGTGTAAAGGTTGATATGGCTAATGCGGCCCGCGAATCTAAAATGTTTATACCAGGATTAGCAAGACTGGTTCTCTAATAAAGGTTTTAGGACCTATCTCTTGAGAAACAGATTTTATTGTATATAAATGTTTTAATTTGTATATCTTATTAAAATATAGGTACCCTGTATTTTTGGAACTTAAAATTATTGAGATATGTTTTTCTCTCCAAAAAATGCTACCATTTGTACACTTTTGCATCCACCTGTAATGGTATTACAAAGTAAAATCGTAAATTTTTGTACTAATATTTTGGAACAGCCTTTGAATGATCGGTTATTAAATATTGAAGAAATAATTTTCAAAAACATATTTGTTAAAGTAGTACTGATAACTGATATTGATTAATACATTTACATTTTTTTGAAATTATTAGATTACTTAGTTACCTATATTAATTTCAACAGGTAGGCCTTGGTCTTACAAAGTTATGGACCACCATCGAGGTAAATAATTTTCCTGTTTCTCTGAAGATTTTTATTTTCATTTCAAATTTCCAACTTGTATTCTATTTTTCCTTATTACAGAGCGCCTTAAGGAAAAAAATACTTGTTTTCATTTATTTACGTCATAGCCTACAGGCAACTTGTAACGATAGCAAAACATATGCAAGAAAAAGGAAATACATAAATTTGATTTTAATTATATCATGTAAATGAAGATTACGGTTATTGTATTTTATATTAATCATCAAATCACCTTCAGAAAGAACACTGAATAGATACGAGGCTTCATAATTGCTTTCTGTGCCGGCTATTTAAGAATTGCATATGCGACCTAATTTATTGGTAAACATCCTCAAAATTTGAGAGAAAAAAAAAACTATAAATAAAATGAGATCGTTTCGCGTCAAGACAAACGCACGCTCAAGCACTTTCTTGGCATAGTGTGTCTGTTTATTTTTGATACTCGAGTGTTTTGTATAGTGACGACGACTACGCAGCACGAGTCTTAACATAATTCACTACGTTTGACGTAGATAATACTGACAACGATTAGCTTAACAAACAATAACTCGTGCGGAATATTCCTATTTAATGCGTTTTATAAATTAAATTGTAACTGACGCAAATTTGTCTTGACAAGTGAGCAAGTCTTGAACAAAAGCAATCATATTGTGCCGCCGGCTAGACAGTATTATCGTCCTACTTGAGCCTGAGTAGCCTGATAATGTAGTTACCGTATCACATTTAGATAGCAATTTATAGTGATTCATTTATTTATCTTTGTGATCCATCTCCGTGATAAAAGTGATTAAATTGGAGTGTCGGGCAAATTTCCTGTTTTTTACAACAACAACTACAATATCTATTTGTTTTCTGTTATGTAGGTAACCTGCGTAACCACGTAAAACAAAATTTTGTTTTTATCTCAGTGATAACTATAATAATTTACGGTCTAAATCTTCTTTAAATAAGAACTTGAAACACCTTTTTAGATTACTTTAATCCAAGCATTAGATAGTATTAGCAATATCTCTAATTTAATCTACCTATGATATGTTTAAAATCATTTAAGGTGCCTTTTGTTTTCACAATCATTTTCACATCCAAGAATCTATAAGAAGAATATAGGAAATAAGATTAATATGTATCTTTATAACCTTGATTGTAGAGATTGGTATTCGTGAGAAGCAGATTATATGTTCTAAAAGCTACTAATTTCCTACTTGACAAAACTAGTTATATCAGGATAACACTTCGCTAATGGAATGTGATAATATATTCTACAAACTATACACGAGTTCAATACTCAAGACAGATTTTAGACTTCGATAAATTGGTATCAGTATCAATATAGTATCAAACTTTTTGAGGCTAACTAGATTAAATTTATAACGAAATATCACCAATACACTACATGTGCAAGGATCTCTAATTATTTTAGAAGTACCCTCTAATTTTTAGGTATACATTTTCACATTTTATAAAAACTAAAATAAAATTTTAATTTTGTTACTTATAACTATTTTTTAATTATTAGTATATCAATCATAGAAACGAACTATTTAAGCTAAAAAGAAGCCTCAACAAATGCTTCAGTAATTCTACGGTAATGTCGTGGGTTTTCATGTTTCTAGAGGCATAGATTTATTCCTAGAATTCGACCAATTATATTATTAACTTGCTGCCTGTACACTTTCACAGGTTTAAATATCACTATACCAATTTATTGTGATGGATTCTTATTTGTTGCATCTAATAGCGTATCTTTAGGATAAAGCAAATATATTTTATCAAGATGTTTTTTTTTTTACTTGCAATAAACTAGTGCTTGACTGCGATCCCACCTGATGGTAAGCAGTGATGCAATCTAATAATTTCTTACGATTCATAAATTATAGTTAAAAAAAGTTAAGTTAAAGTAACAAAACATCAATCACTTGCCACCACATTACTACATAACCTATAAGATCTTATAAATCGATATTAGGGAAAAATTTATGGCCTGCCGTTCTAAGTTCTAACCTATTAAGAAAATGATGCATTACTGTATAGGTCAGCGTGAGTTGAACGTTGAATCATAATAATTTATCCGATGTCTCGGGGAATCCCTGCGTTGCATCAGACAGGAATTTTAAGGGCGGAAAATATCAATAAGTAGTCGTATTAAGATGGCTAACAAAAGATAAAACTAACGATATCGAGGGCTATCAGCAAATAGAAGATAATAGCTTTGATAGCCGGAAAATGTCCCGGTGGTAAATTACCCATCGGCATGATTCAATGTTTTTATTTAAAGGTGACTATCATGTCACTGAACAAAAATTTCAGATAAGATTTGATAATTTTAATGCAGAATAACCTTTCGTTCGTGGCGGATTGGAAAAGTACTAATAGATAGGAGCAAATATTTGGTTTAGTAATACTCACAACATCTCTTGCTTGCCGCATATCGATTTGTCTTGTCAGTCGCGATGACTGAGATAAGAGGTGATGGACGAGTAACGTTGGAGTCCACAGGATGCTGACATAAATTTAACCGGGCACAAGATAAAAATTGTATCCGCGTTCTAGCAAATACCGGTATCGGTGACCGCTAAGCCGTGTAGAAGTGAAAGGAACGGAGTACAGTGCCGTGAGCCACGCAGAACACTTGCTCGGCAAGTCGAGGGTCACCTTGAGACGACGCGAGCTGCGGCGCATGTGCACCACACCCTCGGACGCCGCCCGCCACCCGCGCCCGCCGAGAGCGGCGCGCCGGCCGTGACGTCACGTCGCCAGTCCCCCCTACCCGCTGCCGCCAACTATACTACGGCTATGATACCTTGCTCACGTGATGCCCTTCATCCTTCATGTAATATTGCGTCAGTCATTTTATTACCGAATATTGAATAGTATGAACAGTGCCTATCTATCTTAATCATGGTGCTGGGAACTTAAAAAAAGCTAGTACCTACCTAAGCAGTTTAGATACTATAAGTACAACTATATTCTATCTAAATTTCTAAAGTTTAATCTGGAGGTAATCTTAAGAAATGGAACTGATTTTATAAAAAATCTCGTGAAATTGAAAGAAAAACTATTTATTTAGCGTCAGTTACTAGGATAACACAACTTATAAATTACTAGCTTTTGCCCGCGGGTTCCCCCGCGTACATAAAATATAGCCTATGTCACTCAGGAGTAAAGCAGCTTACTATTGTTGCTAAAAATTTTCCAATCGGACCAGTAGTTCCAGAGATTACCTCCTACAAACAAAAAAATAAAAAAACAAAAAAACAAACTTTACCTCTTTATTATATTAGTGTAGATAAAAATAAAGACAATAACACACATCATTTTGTGTGCCTCACGGCTGCGCCAAAAAAGGTTCATTTCAGCAATGTTGCTAGACAGAAAAATACTGTCTGTCGTTGGTCTTCCAATGAACCTTCAGTGATGAGTGACGGAGCAAGTGGTTGGTGCGCGGCGGGCAAATTGAAACTTCTCTAAGGTTTATAAAATTCTAACTCATACAAGTGCATAGACCTTATCGCTTTATGACGTGCAAGTGAATTTCAACCTTATGATGTTAATAAATAATTAATTCCATGACAACCTACCAAGGTAAATCATGTTCAAAAACTAAGTATAAAAAATCGAAAGAAATGAAAATATTTGGCTGAATGTACTATTTCATATGCGAAAGGTATTAAAACTGATACCATATACCAAACGATGAGAGAATAGAATCAATCGCCAGATTGAGTAACTACCTACTTTCAATTAGTTGGTGGGTGTCCATACAGATAAGTAGGTACCCACGGGTGTGTCAGCGACGAGGTGACGTGCCCCCAACCATGTAGGTATGTCTGTAACAGGCTTGCTCACAAATCGCAGCGGACCACGAACACGACGCATAGGAGCCGCGCCGCAGTGCGTGACACAACGCACGTGCTCAGCGTACACATCTCAGTATGCCAATTTAAACATTTACACACCGTATACGTAGAAAATTTCTAAACCATGGCCGCTAATTGCATACGCTTACGTCAGTTTACTTTAAACCTAAATAAAGCATGACCTTCATTCATATCCGACCTCTCGTTTCCTAAAGCAGAGACCGGAAGGGAAAATGTTTTATTAAATTAGTAATGAAACAAATTGTAACATTAAAATTTACTTATTTGTTATACTTGTTGTGCTAACTAGTACCATTATTATTGTTCTATTTAAGCTTAAAATAATAATAGTGTACCAAATTTTTGTGTTATCGTCGTACAGAACTAACTACATCCCTTGTCAGATAAGCTATGCCCGTATCTATAGCGATAATGTAACAAAGGGTCACATAAACTAACAAACGTCAATACAACGCCGATTGTTATTGAGTATATTAATGATGGATATTATTTTTGACCTGCAGACCCTGGACCGTTTGATCTTATATCTTCCATATTAATTATTATTATGCCTAGCAGATTATATTGATATTTATTTATTTTTGTTAAGCTTGACTTGATCAAAGATTGAAATTACTCTGCATTACTTACTGTACTTAAACAATATTTTGTTTTGAATACATTTCGTATTTTACGAGTAAGATGAAATTTTCCTGATTCGCTGGTGGAATCAATTGTTAACGTCATTTCAACAGAGCATTCCCCATTTAATGCCCGGTTTACCGTGTATGTAACACAGTCATGTCATTTAAGAGGCACTGTTCAGCCATATCTACGACGTACAAAAGCAAATTTACAACGGTTTATTTACCCACGGGCCACGTCATACAAACAACACTAGAAATGTTATTTTCCTCGTCGAGTGAATGGGGATTACCCGTGAACAAACGAGTGAATTTATAATACCTACAACTAACAATAATCATATCTAATTATGATATCAACTGTAGATAGATAATTATCTACGCATTAGGTCTAAGTCTCTCTAATATACGGCTTTATTAAATACGACGGTTCTTTGTATAATCATAATGTTACATAAAACATAAGAAATGTTTTTACACCATCTGTTTGATAATGCCACATTATATGTCATGTCATATAACCCTCACTTGAAGTAAATAATTCTCTTCCAATTTCTAAAAAGTTATGAAAGAGTTATAGAAAATTAAAACTATAGAAAGAGTAGTGAATTTATTAAATATCGAGTTTTAGATGATTACCTTGTAAATATTACTTATAGTGCTCTAAAATATTAGAATTGTTTTCGCAAATTGTCTTTTAATTACCACACAGATGGTGTAAAAAGTAGAGTATCCAACACGGAGATAAAGCTGTCTTTGTCTTGGGCGCTTACTTTACTCAGGCTTTACAATAACTCCCTCACATTTCCCGGGAGTTATTAATTTTGAGACCTTCGTTTCGTTCGGAATTCAACATGCCGCCCACAATTTAAAGGCACTCCTTTCCAGAATCTACTATTTTACTGTATGTTGAATTTAGTTTTATCCTTTTTTTCTATTTTAGATAGGCTCGGGTTTACCACTATTTCACCTGTTGGAAAGCGTCTACGTGGTTGATGATGGACCGCGCACCGGACGATTAGACCGAAAAAAAAATGTGCTATAAAATGCAAATTTCCTTTTATGCACAAAACAAAATATATCTCTATTTTAGAGTGAGCATACGCCGAGTGTACACTAATACTCTAAAATTATATAGAAATCCAAAACAGAAATATATGCGACACTTTGAATTTTCAATTCAACAGACTGTAGTTAAGAGCCACTTTCGTTTTCTCGCCCCAATAAATATAAATACTTTGTATGACACAAAAAAAAAAAAGAAATTGTTTATTTTGGTACGCAACGTACTCGTATTTCAGTGTCGAAGTCATATTTTCATTCTGTACCTAAGGGCGTTACGGGCAGCGCGCCGTCGCTGAATTCTGAAACTTTGTCATGTAGCCAAGTGTGTAGGAACGTTGATTTGTTTTTCTGATCAGTGTCCTATCAATACCCTATGGTATCTTAACCGCATCGTACTTTTGATATTGTAAAAGTAAATAAATGGCATTCGAAAAGAACGCATTTTCTTTTCATGGTACTTCAAATTAGTATGCTAGTAGTAATAATTATAGTTTCATTTGAAAAGCTAATTGCAGCGCAAATACATAATATTATTATTAAATGTCACCTTACTAAGTGGTACGAGAAGCTATCTACCATTTCATATGCTTAGATGTTTTGTAAACATCGGTTAGATACTTGTTAGCCAATTAAAGTGAAGAGTTACGTAACTGAAAATGAACAAATCGTGTTTTTGAAGGTTTCAAAAACTAGAAATATTTTCATGCAAGTTTACAGGCGTATTAAAACTAATTACCTTGTAATCAACCAAGTCCGTAGCCATATTTCGTTCTTATAGACGTTCCGATATTCACCGAAGCACACTGTATCACAGTTAATATAGAAGTAAGTCGATTATTTCTCCAACACGTCTTTTCTATGAAGCTCCACAATAAAATCCTTTATCTTGACATTTACCACTGTATAATCTTTATCTAAATTGCGACCAATGAATTGCGGTGGAATTACATGTATATAACTGTGCCCACGCATGTGTTATAAATTAACTATGGCGATTAAACTGCGCTAGTGTTCCGAATAGTACAATAAATGAATTCACTTTTATGGATTGATAAGGGTTTTTTTGGCCGTGGTGGTCTTCGCAAACTAAATAAAATGCGAGTATTATGGTTAGGTAACAATCACTGGTCTGATCGTACTTTGGCACTAAAATAACGAAACTTGGAGCTCTCCCAAACTAGGTGTGGGAAGATGAGACTCTGAACACTTCTGTTGTTGTTTTCATTTTGCCTATGAAAGTATCAAACATTTAAAGGACGTTGTTACTTATACGAAGTTCCGATATTGCCTATAACGGCTAAGACCGATGTGTCACTGATCTATTTTCCGCGTCCATTTACGTGACCGGACTAAGAACATACTGGCAGTTTAGTTAAACAATTATCAACATTACATATCTTGTAATTTTCCGGTGGACGAAAGCAGAGCTGAAGTTTATAATCTTTGAAATGATTGCAATCATGTCTAACTGCATTCTAGTTATCTTTTTTTACATTAATTGCACCGACAAAGCGACCTTAACCTGTAATTAATTACTTTCAATGCGAAAAAAATGAGGTTCTTTCTGTACGGTAGCCTCAATTATTTACCGAGCATCTAAGGGAAATAGGCTGTGGTCATTATGATCATCATGAAATCTTTTTGTGGTCGATATAAATTAATCAATTCATTATTATGGATGCATAAAGAAGTCGCCTTTCTGTCTTGAAACGGACCGCTAATTGCACGCTATGATAACTTTATTTTTATATTAATTAGTTAAATTATCTTATTTGCAAAATAATCTCATATAATTATTTACGATATAGTTATATTATTATGTCGCACGTCGTAGTTATATCGTAGAATTGGCCATTTCATGAAGTAGTCGGCCATATCACATGACAGTTGGTCACTTCATGAAATGGCCACCTCAAAACTAACCTAACCTAACTTCGGCGACATTTAAATGGAACGATCAATTTTACGATACGGCTACGACATAATATATGTAATATTGTTAATTTACATTATTGAACAATTTAAGAATGCAAGGTAAACCACTTTGATATTATGTATTGAAAGGTTGTCAGCTCCTGAATAGTTCTTTGGCCACAATAACAATATATGTTTCGAGTGCTCTTAGTTGAGAACTTATCATAGACACCTAAAATATTGTTTGTAGACATTTATTTTACGATTACACCCTATATGGGTGTAATCGAAATGGGAAATCGAAATGGATCTTATTTCAAATATCTATTGGATATTTTACTGTGAATTTTTGTATGAAAAGGAAATTAGGAAATTTTAGCTTTGTTTTTTTTTGTTGGGGAAAATTATCCAATGACATCTCTCTCCCGCGCTAGATAATGTCAGACTTTTACTGACTACAAAAGCCCACCATGTTCCTTCGTTGCCAGAAGATGGCGACCGCCTGCCACTCCTCGCTTTGGACCATAGGCTGCGCGACAAAATGATGCCACCTCCATGAGGACATGGCGATGCTCTGCCCGAGCGACGTACACCTCTACCGTGTCGTACACAGTGGTGACACCCGGGCGTCGCTTCCTCACGAAACCGGTGCATAAACCTCCCGAACTTACTATACGTCCGGTAAGAACCTGCGTCATACGGAAGGTGAGGATGCCGTGAGGTTTCAGTAGTTTCAGTTTCGTGGCCAACCACTCCTCAGAGAGGGGACTTACCACCATAATTATGGTGTGCTTATTAACTCACAATTTTTTTTACTATGGGATAAAAGATTCAAAACGAAGGCTATTGTGAATGTGGGGACTATGTGTCTTGCACACTAATCTTTATGGTGCTGGTTTTTTGACCATTAGGTACATAGACCTCTGAGTTTGTTTTGATGATAACGGTCTCATCTAGTTTAAATTGATGTGCAAAAATATCTTTAAAAACCTATTTGAAAATATAATCAAATCAATAATACCTACCTATTGCAATTGTTAGTAGGCAGTAGAAGTATACATTTTGGGTTTTTATATTAAAATTGTAAAATGCCAATATTGCAGTAAAAACAAAACACAAATGAATAATTAATTTTGAAACAAGAACATGAAAGTTAATTTAAGAAAAAAAGTGATAAGACCCATTACCACTAGTGCTGCCTTTGCCAATTAAAATAAACAACTCTCTTTAAAAAGTCAATAAAAAAAAATTGAATATCCCATGCTGATTTTTATTAACCTTTTAAAATTTTTCTGTGCAGAAATTGAATTAAGAGTTAGTAATATACTATATTGTTTTACAAATACCTTCTCGATTTTGTACGACATCTTAATGCACTTTTAATAAACACACGTCTGATGTTGGAACTGCAAACTGTAGAATTACGAGAAATAGTCAATAGCCAAGAAGCTGTTTCCCTGATTTTGACTCATACTATAATGTACAGACCATTGTTATTTCCTTCCACACTTTACAAAGGCGTAATATATTGCCGTTTATGATATTTCAATCTCAACATAAAGTACCTAAGTTATTATATAGCACTACGTTATTATAGTAAAATAATTGTTTCTCATGTCAGGAAATTGCGCCTTGTTATTTTTTTCCTCGTTATTTCATCAATTTTCTCTTCTCAATGATGTATAACTTATTGTTTAGAAAAAATAATTCTCTTACCTTAATCATCGGATCTTCGCGTTTGCGCCAACACGGTACAATATTTGGTATCTTCATTTTATTTGCTTCAATAAACGACTGATGTTTGAAAAACAACTCGCATAAATGTATTAATATCTTATTCGATATTTCACTTTTTATAATGATGATGGATGTTTATCATTTACCGATTACGATTATCAACAATTTTTTTAGTTCTTTCACATTTTTTTGCCCTCGGATCCGCTTCCGTGCGGACATTTTTCAGAGATAAAATTATGTTGGATTACAACCAGTGTAAACTTATTGAGGTTAAGAGAAGTGTCTCTACTATAGACTAAGCCTTTATTTTGTCTATAAATATCATAAACGGCAATATATTAATATTGCCGTTTATGATATTTCAATCTCAACATAAAGTACCTAAGTTATTATATAGCACTACGTTATTATAGTAAAATAATTGTTTCTCATGTCAGGAAATTGCGCCTTGTTATTTTTTTCCTCGTTATTTCATCAATTTTCTCTTCTCAATGATGTATAACTTATTGTTTAGAAAAAATAATTCTCTTACCTTAATCATCGGATCTTCGCGTTTGCGCCAACACGGTACAATATTTGGTATCTTCATTTTATTTGCTTCAATAAACGACTGATGTTTGAAAAACAACTCGCATAAATGTATTAATATCTTATTCGATATTTCACTTTTTATAATGATGATGGATGTTTATCATTTACCGATTACGATTATCAACAATTTTTTTAGTTCTTTCACATTTTTTTGCCCTCGGATCCGCTTCCGTGCGGACATTTTTCAGAGATAAAATTATGTTGGATTACAACCAGTGTAAACTTATTGAGGTTAAGAGAAGTGTCTCTACTATAGACTAAGCCTTTATTTTGTCTAAGATAAGTTAGTTTTCGTTTACATTACAAAAGTTTCAGAACCTTGATGACACAACTGCAATATGAAAAAGTAAAAATTTCAAGAAAAGACTACGTCTCCTCTGAATTTAGAGGGAGAAAAAGTAGCAAATGCGAATGGATCGCGGAGGGAGAAAGATATTGACGTAAATACGTAAAAACGTACACGTAAACATTCTCTCTTTACGTACCTATTATCTTATTAGTAACTGTCAAAATAAATGTGAAAGAAATAAGTACACAGAAAAATATTGTGATCGGTTGACACATCAACACACAGCCGAATCTACTTTAGGATTGTGAAATTTTGTACATTGCTTCCTTTTATGAAGTATGCATATCGCTTATGTGTAGGATATTAGGAAGAAATTCGTTTGTATGCAACATTTTATTTTTTGGACCAACGTACTTGGAACTTTGTAGTACTTAACTTCTTTAAGGTTTTGATAAATAGTTATTTAAAACTTCCCCAATAGGTAAAGCGAATTCGTGCTAAAGATTGTATGGAAGAATCTTATTCCTGGCGTTAATGAACTCACAAATATGTATTTTTTATTATTTAAATAAATAAAAAGTTTGTTAGAATGAACTTTAACGAACGATCCAACTACTTTAAAAATGTGTCGAAGCCTCCCGGAGCTGAGGGTTCGTGCGAAAGCGTTACACCGGGGCTCTGGGAATAAGGCAAGAAAGGCACGGGGTAGGTTCTTTAGTTAGTAAGAGTTTGACACTGTTTCCCGCTCCGCCCAAGAATGGGATTCGTCATTCAATGATTTTTACCTACCATAAAAAAAGAAAACGTTAAACATGTGTGGTAAGATAAAATTGTTATTAATGTACCTATTTGGGGATGCTCAAATATCTATCCCCAATAGGCTACGTTAATTGGCTGTGTGTGATATTTTTATACGTTGAATCTTATGTAGGAAAAAGTGCGAAATTCACGCGAACGAAGTTGCGAAAATAGTGCTAGTCGCAAATAGTCGCAATATTAATATTATGGATAATTATATTGCTTCTAATAAATTTTATAGCGATCATAGGATATCTACATAGATAGTGGCGGGGAATTTATTATTTTACTGTAGATAGTGACACTGTATTTTCATATTTGTTGATAAAACAAACACATAACTAATATAGGTATATACTATTAATAGGTATATGTATATTGTGTATGTGATATAACTATGGCAGGTCGAGTTTTTGACTAGGTACCGACTTACCGAGGCACTTGCACATTACAGTTTACACACATAAAATATAGGATTAAATAAGTACAACTTCTTTTTCTTTACAAATTTAAATTTGGTACGAGGCTAATTTATTGAAATGTTAATAAATTTTTGTGTGTTTTTAGATGTTTGTGTAGTTTTTCTGCTACATAATAACTATTTCAAACTAATCAAAAGGAGTGTCAGACTTTTACTGACTAAAACTACACCGACTATGTTCCGTCTTTGCCTTTTTTTCCAGGGCACTGGGTATCGCCTTTTTATTTACCGACTTCATAAAAAGGAGGAGGTAGTTATGTTCTCAACCTAAGGCTGAGGTAGAGTCTAGACGCTGACTTGGCGTCTTTGCGTTGAGGCGTATGTGACAGGTTATATGTCGCGATCGCAGGTGGCCGACCACCAGCGGTACCAGTCTATGGATAAGCTTTGCGATGTACTTAATAAAATTAAGATAGGCTAAGGCAGTCTTACTTCTGTAAAGCTCGTAATAAAATCTTCCTTCCACGCAAACGCTATTTTATTTGCGCTTCCGAAATCTAACTAGGTACTGTGTTCGGATGTTTGTATATGTTTTTTAGTTTTTTTTTTGTATGTTTGTTCATCGATTACTCCACCAATTATCGACGAATTTTCAAAATTCTTTTTTTGTTCGAAAGTTGATAGTTCTGAGGGGGTCCCATTGTCACCAAATTAAGATCTGATGATGGGATCCATGAGGAATCGAGGGAACTCCTTAAATATCATAGGCAAACATATGATTTTGGTATTTTCATCTAGATCTTAAGCGTTTACAGTCAAAAAGAAACATTTGACGGAGTGGAACTGATGAGGAAGACCAGAAATGGCCAATGGAACTTCATACTTACATAGATATCACAATAAAATTACAATACAAATAAATAAATAGTTGTGAATAGTTAGGTTGATGGAAATGGTATCATTGAAATGACCTGATGATGATGTTGATGGAGCCGGAAGATAGGCAACGGAACTCCATAATTAATCAATGTATCCTAGCCATGTTTGGGCTCATTAAAATTGTCATGAGATGCACTTTGGCTTTAGGGTACTATCGAACTGATCTGATGATGGAGCCGGAAGGTGGAAGGGAGACACAGGAACTTCATAATAAAACGAAGTATCCTACCGGGTTTTGGGTTCATTGAAATTGTCATGAGAAATAGGCACTCTGGTTATAAGTGTATTGCAACCAAAAAGGGTGGAATAAAAAAACTTTTTACAAAAAAATATACCGACTTCACTAAAAATATATGTTTCGGTGTTTCTCGGTATTATTTAACACCGACTTCAGAATATTATACCTTAGGATATACACAAGTTAAAATAGGCACCAACATTATTATAATAAATATAATTATGTATGTAGATAGTTTATTAATTTTCACCATATAATGCAATAATAACTAACCACCCATGAAATACAGTGGGTACATATTTGCTTCCAATACTTGTACATTTACGTTGATGTTGTGGAGATTAGAGCGTGTACCTATTAAGAATACCTGTGTGTTGCAGGGCCCCAGGCCTCCCAACTACCCGCATTACTTCCAACTGCACAAACATAAGGAGCGATAATTATAATTACCGATGGAAAGTAGATAAATAAGTAAACCATTTGAACACTAATTAAAAACAAAGTAGGATGCGAAAGTATGTAAGTAGGTACTTTGTTATCAAAGTTATACATTTATATACAGTGTAGGTGTGACCTCGTAGAAAGCATACCAACGTAGGTATATATTAAGTACCTACCTACTAAGCAATTTGTTACAATGATAACAGATAAGGTTTTGGCTTTTCCGCTAAATTGTTGCCTTTTTTTAACAGTTACCATATTATTACTTTATTATTCTTTATCACTTCTTCGTTACAGACAAGAACGGCGGTGTGAAAATGGCTTGCAATAGCGACACCGGAGTGGAAGATGAAGACCAGCCTCTTGAATCATTAGTAGAGTATACAGAAAGAAATGAAGAAGTGCGGTCTATCTATCAACAATGCAAAATTGCCAGCCGAAGAAGTGGTGCCTCTAAATTAACCCGTTGAAAGCCTATCCTAAGTAAAAGAAAGTGGCGGGTTGGGAGAAGCTCTAGATCAAAATTGTATTTTAAACACAGCTCTACCAATACCGAACGGAAACAATGAAATGATAACTAAATATTTGCGACAGATGGTTTGCGAAACATAAACCTTTAAAAAAAATGGACTGCTGCTGCCTATACTTCAATCTTGGAAGGTCACGAAAACCTAAAGACAGGAACACTGTAAGTACCCTAGAACAGAATAGAGTTGATGTATAAATAAAAGGATTTCAGACTGCGACAATACCACAGTTCTTAAGAATGAATGTCGTCACAGGTAAAATTATGAAAAGGACAAAGGGACCAACTCCATCGAATTCTTCAGGAGACTTTTCCGATCGATCGAATGACAATTCAGTGGATGTTGCTTTTCCTTAAGAACTATAGGTGTTACTATTACTAATACAGTAGTACAGCTGGATGTGGAGTTTGGACTTCATTACCTTGCTAAATTAGAGACAGAAAATAACCTTGATCTTATTAGTATTATTTCTGATGATACTGACAGCTAAATTTATCTTCCGCTTGGGAAGAGCACCGCAGTATCCTCGTGGAAGCGATCGGCCGCAGTGATCTCTCACGCCGGGCCTTGGTACAGGCCATGGTCCGGAGCACGGAGGAGTCGCAGGCGGTCGCCTCTTTCTGCGTAGCAGTAATGCTAGCAAATAAGGAGGTCAACTGTATAAGGCAACAGCGGGTTTCAGATCCCGATTTCCGGCCAACATAGGCGCGGGCTTGCGGACGGCGAGCAATGGGTGGCTCGCCATCCGGCTGTCTCGTAACAGTTCGTACCAAGCCTAAGTCGTCAACAGCGCGCTATGTTCCCGCGCGCCTCAAGGTGATGTCTGCAAAACCGTAGGGACTCTGCAGAAGGGTCGAAGCCAACTGGGGCCCAAGTCTTTTTTTGAAAGAAAGGCTTGGCCCCATTACGAAAGGCAAATAAGTTACGAGGTGGGATCTCTAGTCAGTAAGAGCCTGACACTGTTTCTCGCTCCGCCCAAGGACGGGATTCGTCACTATTAGATTTTTACCCACCATAAAAAAAGTAGGTAAATAATTCGTAGACATTATTTTTTCGCCTTTGTTAGCGATTGATACAAACTTAAATAATCTTGAAAGATAACACAATATCAATATTTGACATACTAAATGGTATTTAATACTATCCATATTTGGGTGATAGTTACGGGCCCATAATCTCGCTAGGTAGCGGTGAACTCAACTTTTTCATTTTATTTTGTTTATGTTTGTATAGGACATACCTAATTAAGTTAAAAATATTGTATTCATGGAAGTAGGAAATACCACTTATTATTCCCTCAAAATTCACCTAACTCTAACTGGTCACGTCTACAACTATAACGCTTAGCGAGAACATGCCTATGTTCAGGTCCGTAGCTTTTACCTGTATTACTACAGTAGGTAAAGGTAATGCCCTTGGGCCCCTCAGTGTTACCATTCACGAATGAGTACTTAAGAAGTGGTAACTAAAATACCCTTTCCTTCCCAATTTTCCCGCTTATTTTATGTTAGCCGCTGAACTTTTGGCCAAACAATTTTTATACTTGTGTAATCAGGTGCTTGACAAAAACTGGAAAAACAAATTGACGCAAAGACTTATCGCTACAAATACACAATATGCATGACAAATTATGTTTATGCATGACGCTGTAAAATGTGCCGTTTATCATCTAATGATGTCAATGATTAAGTGGCGCCATCTATCAACAATGTTTATAGTTAACGTTAACGATTCAGTAACGCCATCTGTTACAACACGTGTGAAACTAGAGTAAACGTAGAGAGCGACCTCTAGGTGCAGCATTTTCAAACAGAAAGACTATATCATAAGCTATGTTTTTAAATTAATACTAAACTAATGTAGAGATGGCATTAGTTAACCTTTTCGCCGCCAACGTACACAAAACGCAATGCCTCGCCGAGCGCCAAGCTATAAATGTATAACTAAATGTACAGTAAACAGTAGTGATGGGGATATCGTCATATCGATGAATAAGATTTGTACGCGTAAAGTTAAGATTTAAAGTTGATTTTACGAATATAATTAAAAACTGATTAAATATTTCCACATTTGTTTTATACACAGTATCCTTAATAAGAAAAAACAGTATAATTTATGAGTATCAAAGAAAAGTAATACATAACTCAATTAGAACTACAAGGAATGGGGTACATCTCTATTTGTTTCATGATCTCATTCTTTAACTTCATATCAAGTTATTGGCACTGAGGGCACGTTGAATTCGATTCTGATCAGGGATGGGGTCTATGGTCTTTCTTTCTTCTATTTTTGTTTATTCCTGTGTTTTTTTAATAACTTCAGTCAACGTTTTTTACCGTAGGTATTTAAGTGGCAGAATTTTGAATTGTTTTTAAAGTGTTTTTTGAAATGGAAAGTAGATAAGTATATATTTAAATTCTATCACGCTTGTAGCCGTGTACTTATCAAAGCATTGTTTTTTAAGTGTTGATTCTGTTCTTTTCTTAATTCATGTATCGGTAGCGTTTACCCATCTGCGCGCGGGGGACCCCGCGACCCCGCAAAGATTGCGTTTCTCTATTTACCCACGACGGAACGGAGCAGGTATATGCGTTTAGGTTGAGAGATGTTTGTGTTTGTGCAAAGTAATGTTCCCACCTATCTTCTAAACTAATGATCCGATTTTGATGCGGTTTTCAATAGCAGGTTTGTGTTTAATGAGTTCATGTTCTTAGATGGTGTCATAGCTGCAACTCACTAGGGGGCGCCACAATCTTAGTTCTTGTGAAAAGTAATGTTCCCACCTATCTTCTAAACCAATGATCCGATACTGGGTTCACCGAACATTTTACATACTTATTGAATTCCTATTCTTTGATTATTATTATCATCCAGTTAGACATACCTCAGAATTATCTTCTGGTTCAATATTCTCCACAAAATACTCCGAGTCCGATTCCACACCTTGCAAATTTTTCAGAAGTTCGTCCGAATCAAGTTCTTCACTCATTTTTCTATTTGCAAGTGAAAGAAAGAAAGATGCGTGCGAGCGAATCCGATTTTGTGCTGCACTACGCCAAAGTGACCTTGACAGCCGCACGCCTATGACGTCACTGATCAACTTCTATAGTAGTTCGTGGCACTCGGTGGCGCACAGGGGCATAGACGACCAATTGTTTTGTAGGGATGGGAAAATAACTATCGACAAGAATTAGTAACAACTTCATAATTACGTATCGGCATCTACCATGAAGGTCGAAATTCATCTACTATCCTCTGTAATAAAGTAGATAACTAAGTTCATATTTTATTGACCTCAAATTGTTTTCGATATTCGCAACTTTCTGTATTTATAAATATTTCAATGGTGAAATCAACCTTTCACGGCACATCACTGGCCAACTTAATATGAAGTGATTGGCGTTCTGAGGAAAGTAACAAAATTCGGAGTTTCTGTTTTTGCCGATTTTAGGACAAACTAGGGCTTATTTTGTGTAGAAAAATAAAAAACAGGGTAGTAGACAGTGCTATCTTAAACAATAAAATAAACCAAAGCTTTTAATCACAGTAATTTTTTTTTAATAAGACAGTTAAAATGAACAACTTCTATAGAAGTTGTGGCGCTGGTGGCACGAAAATCCCGAACTTCTATAGAAGTGCATGGCGGTGAAAAGGTTAACGGACATATCTGAACTCTAATAATCCTTCTCCTTGTCTAGAGTTTACGCAGAGAGAATCGTTCTGAAGAATGGGGGGAAGCAATAGCTTGCGAAATTCAAATTTTCTTTACTATTTTGCATTTTGCAGGTCAGTGTCAAGTTGCATGTTGATTAAAACAATATGATTTGCCACGGCAAGCTGTGAGTGAGATGAGTTGAAAGAACAGAACGAAGCAGAACAGACAGACAGTATACGGCGATCCCAAGTAGATACTAACTAGATTTTTGTGTAGGAAGAAGAAAAACGAAGAAGGGAAGAACAAATTTCGACTTGCGTGAGTATCTTGGATTATTACTTTTTGACTTGTCCCGTTCATTGTTTTACTGACATCTCCTAGGTGACAGACCCTGACTTTTCTTCCACACGAATCAGGTGTAGGAAAATCCCTACGTCAAACGGAAGGTGAGCCATTCCTCAAAGCTTGCCGCCATCATTATTGTGTTCAGCACTGGGTTGCAACAGTCGCTGTTGCCATTCTACCATGAGATCCTGCCGGAACTATGTCAACGCAGTTTTGCTCCGGCGTTGCATCTCCATACGCAAATCCAGTGAGGAGGCTTGCCGCTTTGCGGGAAACCGTACGGTATCTCCGTAGTCCGCACCATTCAAATGACCATGACCCTCTGATATGCTTTCAGCTTGGCCGCTGGTCTTTTTCGCAGCGACGGCGGCAGGTGGTGGCACGTTCCCAGGATCGTGTGAACACAAGGCCTCGGACTTGAGCAGTGCCACCTCGAATCCCAACTGCTGGATCATTGTTGCAACCCCGCAAATCGCTAGTTTAACCACCGCCTGGTATGACTCTCCCTGCGCTAGGAACAGCGTGACGTGCATAACAAACTATGCTGATCCCGTTAGTGAGGTCGCCGCGCAGCACGTCGTCGTACCTGACGTTCCACAAGGGTGGTCCTAGTGTCGATCCCTGCGGAACGCCGCACGATATCTCTCGCCGTTTCCACTCACCCTGCTGACCGGGGTAGATGATTTACATGTCCGTTAGGTACTCCTCGATCACACGACTGAGGTAATCGAGCATCTGATAAAACCGGAGTCCTCATCTAATGCTGCTCTAAGGCAAGGAATAGCTTTTACCAGCGGCGCGCGGTGGTCGGTAATGCTTCTAGCATTTTTTTTATAAGTATGAGTGTGATTTTGTTGGCTTATTGTTTCCTTACAGTACTGGCTTAAATCAATTCTTTTTTTATTGCGCGCTTGCTCGACAAGTATTACTAGCGGTCCCCTGCTGTGTATCTGCGTCTTTAGTTACTGCTCCGCTCCCTTGGAACGTAGCGTGATATTATCGGTCAGAAGGGTGGTTGCTATTGAAGTTTTCGTTATGTGTGATTGTATACAAACTAACTGTTGCCGGTGATTTCGTTGAGAGGAGTTTTAAAGCACACACATCTACACTAATATAATAAAGAGGTAAAGTTTGTTTTTTAATTTTTTTGTTTGTAGGAGGTAATCTCTGGAACTACTGGTCCGATTGGAAAAAAATTAGCAACAATAGAAAGCTGCTTTACTCCTGAGTGACATAGGCTATATTTTATGTACGCGGGCGAAGCCGCGGACAAAAGCTAGTAAGTTATATAGGTACTCGCACCAGAGAGTAACTGCTATATAGCTCTCTGACTGTTCGAGAAAATCCCGTTAAAAGAAGAATTAAGTCCCGTTCCCATCGTATATTCCAATTACATTATAAAATTAGACTATGTGAAACTCCTGTAATTTCTTTTTAACCGTTTTGAAGACCAGAATAAAAATGAAGTTAGCCCTTGTTACATCAGTTAGCGGCTAGTGTAAAGTCCCTTCAAAAGTGGTCTAGATGTTTTGGAGATTAACTGGGACAAACAGACAGAATGACAAATAAAAATAAACTGCACTATTTAAGACTATTTTATAGGTAGATATCGGATATTATCTTTCATAAGCATTTAAGGAAACGTGTTTGTTTTTTTTTTATTTTTGCGATGATTTTATTTAGATGCGTGTATTAGCTTTTCATAGATACCAAGATATTGATGCATTTTTATATAACTGATTACACTACCTATCTTCTTAGCTTTCTCTAAGTTAGATTCTACCACCCACTGTCAGTTCACTGACGTGAGAGGAATACATTGTTCAATGCAAATGATTTTTAGAAATTATATATTTAGATGAACTTAACTGATAAAAAACTGAAAAACTTATCTTTTTTTCAAGAAATGAAATCATCTTATAAATGGAATGTTGTGTTGCTAAGCGTGGGAAGACATACATGGAGAGTAGTTAAATTAATTGAACTCTTCGTGTGATGGCGCAGAGTTCTCGTATACCTACTCGTATCATTCGACGGCCTTGCTCCTTACGCTGATATACGACGCTATAAAACATACTTAAAGATTAAGATCAACGAGGTTAACTGCGTGACCACCAAATTCAAGAGTAATGATAGGCTTTTAATAAGAAAGGCATTTCATGACACTTTTCTAGTGCTTTTACTGCAAGTAACTAGCTTATAGTGGAACTGGGAATAAGAATCTAGAGATATTTGTAGAGAAAAAACGCAAGACTGAGAAATCCAGAATATATGCAATATATTCTGAATAATAGTGCATCAACCTGTGGCATCAACATTTACATAAAAAGAATCTTCTTTGCTAATATTGTAAATTATTTAAATATTACATACGCTATTTACAGACTCGATACGTTTAATATTTGAGCACATCGACAAATATAATAGGTGTAACAAGTGCGTTTGTCGACAGGTAGGGGCTACCATTTAAATGGTCGTAGCGCCCAAACGAACCGTCCTCGTCCTCGTAGCGCGTGCGCTGGCGGGCGGATGCGCGCGACTCAGTCCATGAGTAGCTTTAGCTGCGTACGCGCACCAAACACTCCCGAACCGCGCTTTTCGAATTCAGAGGAGTATGACCCGCGTAGTCAATATCGCGCAACAACTTATTGTTACAGTTTAGATTTAAACTGAAATTACGATCACGTGTGTTAGACGGACTTGTAATGACATCAACAATTGTATGACAAATACAGTGATTTTTTACAAAAAAATAATGCTACATTACGGAAAAAATGTGTGACTCGTGTGAAGGTGCGCAAGAGTGAGTTCAGCGACGGTGGCGGTGGTCGGTGGGCACAATGAGTGCGCCGCTGAATTGGCACAAATGGCTAGTGTTGTCGCTGCTCGGATTGGCTTTGTCCGCTCGGACAATTGGCTGCGATTACAGTTCCATCACCGAGAAATTTGGAGCGGAAGCCGTGGTTCGATGCAATGAAAAATGCCCGTTCCAGGTTCGCTTATCTCAATCAATATTTTTTGCCAATCATCAAAATACTCTATGACAAAAAGCGCAAGTATAATTTTTAAAATCCTTTGATGGAACAATTGTGATTGCAAAGTTTGTTTACGATGATGATACAAATACATGCACGCACAAGGTTCCGCTTTGTGCGTTCATTGATAAAGATTGCAATTAACAGTTTATTGGTCGAGGATATAACGATGATCTTAGTTTATTATGTACTGTATTTGCGGCGACTGTTGTGCAGGTTCAACGCACATCTAAGTAATTGTCGACAATTAGCGATCCACTATAATCAACGCAAACGCGCTAAATATAGATCAGCGTTCCCAAACGTCAAGCGAGTCAGTTGTGGCCGGCTAAGCCTATTGAATATTTTAATAATTGTTTTAATAGTTTTCTTAGAATGTTTTATAGCAGAAGACATCCATAAATATGATTAATGTCTTCTCTATTTATACATAAATCACAGAAATTCATCCTGAATATGATTTTGGCAGAATTGCATTTGAGAGTGGTTCTGTCAAAATCACAGCTGCAAGAATGCAAAATAAAATAGACGACAGATAAAAGTTACAAAAGATTCCGGTAGTATACATATGTAAAACGGTACCTTATATGAAGGGCCGAATGTGGGAAAAAAACCAAAACATGGAAACCGCGGATGGATCACATTTCGAGGTGAAGCCTTTGAGGTGCCAGCACAGTAAAGTCCGGTCACACGCTTGCAAAAAAACTCACCAAAAACCTTTATAAAAAAGGTGTAGTAACATTTTATTTTGTTTTATAATAGTTCCTTTCAAAGGAAGTGTTGGTAATGTTTATACATAAAACCTATTTTGGTTGGGTAAGACTAGCTTAGAGTGGCATAGCGCTTAGGAATTAAAAATTATCACATGAGAACATACTCAAAGGATATAACGCTATTCCAGGATATGCAAAGATTTTATTCATTGATCCACATGGTCCTTTCATTCAAATCCATTCCATTTATTTAGGCGTTTCAGTGTGTAAGAGTAGCAAATACACACACATATTTGCATACTCGCATATTGGTCTATAACATAATATTAGTGTGATTACAATTTCGGGATTACCTACTTAAGTAACTAGCAGACACAGCTACACGACACGGCATCTTAAAGTTTTTGTTGAGTATGTATTTAGTTTAGAAATCTCTTTGCATGTCATCCTGTTATGCAAGTTGAAAATAGAACCTACCCGCTTACGTTTTCATAGAATAACCCAGTTCACTTTTACATTTTAAGTCCTACATTACACTATTGGTGAATAATATATATTTGTGCGCTCAGCATGAGCCAATAGTTACTAACGTAGGAACGTCGTGCCGGTGTACCCTGTGTATTCTACCAAATGCCCGGTCTTCCGATATACTCATATGTATCAGAATAACATGGATAATTAATATGCAGAATTAACGCCGAAACACGTAAATAGAACGACGTAAAAAAATATCAGCTAGTGATTTAACTTGGGAATACATAGATGAATATTTTGCCAACAGAAATCCTGGTACAAATGTACACGTAAAATATTAGGTTTATCCATATGTTATCTGTATATGTCCAATAGAAAGTAAAGTCCAGACTCACGTTGACTTATCAATGCCCAGCTTAAACCTTTTTTTTGGGAAATCATGTAATGAGTTTTCGAGCGCGTGTTACACTTTTACTGTTATTTACTAGTTGTGTGTTCCTTCGTTGCCTTGCATTCCATGGTCACGAGTTTTCCTATCAGAAGCGAACCCTCGGCTCAAAGGCTTCGACCCTGCTGGGTAACTACGTTTTGACTGACATCTTGAGGCGCGCGTGGACGACGCGACACACTGCGCGCCGTCGAGGACTTGCTCTCGAACCAACCACGCTTACGGGGTGGTTGGAAATCAAGATTAGGATATTGGCGGCCGGGGCGTGAGGTAGAGCCTATCCCAACCCTTAGTCCTAGAAGTTCGAACGCAAAAATTTTGCGCAGAGGTTACTTTTATGATGTATGCCCAGAATAAGAGGATTTTCCAAACTTTACCCCTCAATGGAAAGAAACGGGGTTCAAAGTTTATACGGAGAAACTAATTACTTTTACAAGCGAAGCCGTTATCGGAAGCTAGTCGTATAAAACAAGAATCATTATCATAAGCTTCAGGCCTTTTGTAAATTGAGTATGTAGATATTATTATACCTAGTCATTAAGAGATTCGAGTATGACATTGTTACAGTGTCACATTCAATACTTATTTGATTAAACTTTAAATATAAAAACATCGTTTAAAAAAACCTACTCTAGATATGAACACTAAAAACAAATCAATCACACACAAATTGCAGGCACAGGTAGACCCAATGATTATCACGGTCCGTTGGAGTTGCGCCGACCGTGTCGCAACGGAAGTTATCAGGACTGCGACTTCGTTGAACATCCCGTGATGACCCTATTTAATAAAATATCCGTTTTTATACGTATTCAAGATATTTTTTTTTTGTTTTCACAGAACCGAACAGGGGATGGCCACTTCGACGTAAGTTGTGGGTCCGATTGCAGCGTTCAACAGGTAAGCCGTAATTATACTTTGATATTATTTATTGGGTAACATCTAATTAAAAGATTAAAACCTACTTGCGTAGGTAAAGCTATCGCACGCACCAGCATTGTAGATATCAGGCTTACGGGATATTTTGAACTCACAGAGCACAACCAGCGCTTAAGCATCGGGAAGTTTAGACAAGCTCCGGTTTTGTAGGAACTTCTTGCTATCAATAGCATTATATTTCTAAAACTGCTATTTTTTTTTTTAGCCAACTGACCATTGTATGACTCAGGGAATGTTTAAAATTACAAAAGTAATAAAAAGACTGATATTTCTTTTATCGAAATTTCGTCCTAATTATAAAGTAACAAAATGTTTAAATGTAACTGTGCTCAAGCGATCATTCTTTGACCTGCCCTTTTCCAATTTCTCTGAACGTAATTTTTTCCACACACCTCTAACTCGGTTATGACTTTCTTCCTAACCATAATGTGATATCAGCGGTCGTACTGTGAGAACTTCGTTATCAGGATCTATAATGTAGTTTTACACCCTGTTTTTTTACCAAGCATTTATTTAATTGTTTAACATTATAATGCGTCAAAACTGATCGGCCATAACTACGCAAGCGATCGTAAAATTCAGTGGTCCGATAAGTGTGTATATAGTATTTATATTTAAGTACTCCCAGCATTGGGTAACCAATTTTTACGGCTCCGTAACGGAAATTGTAACGCACTGACATAAAAGTATATTTTTGTCATATTTACATACCTACAATGATAGAGAGGGTCTTTTGGGATCGCACATCTACAGTCAAAATATTAAAATAATTTACAATAAGTTTATAATTACTGTGCGATAACTAAATCTCAGGCGCTTCACCTATGACCTTTTTTGAGATATAAGGTATTTAATGAATACTGAGTCCAAAACATAAGATAAGTTGTACATTAAGATTACGGAGTTTTACAACCTAACACTTTGTGTACAATAATGTTAGTTGCCATTGCCGTAGTAGTATTCGGATGGCGTGTCGCAACTGAAAACTGTCAGAATATAAGCTTACAAAAGAGCATTTGTTAACTAAATCACATTGAAGCTAGCTAGACCGTGTACATGAACAAAACCAGCTCGTGAGCACTCTCCTAGTTCTATTGTTGCAGAATAACTTTATTTAAATTATATACTGTAGTAGAGCCACGGTAGCTAGGTAGATGCAATGTACACCATTACGTAACTAATAGGTAAGCAGTTACTGAATCTAAATTTATAGATGATAACAATAAAAATGATCTGTCTACAACCAACGCATGTGCACAAGCGAATTTATTTAAAAATAAAATGTTTTGTTCCACTGATCCATCATTCTATGAAAGAAACTGACATAAAACGGCGCATTCGTTAAAAACTCTGACAGATACTACTGGTTTATGTCAAAATTATCAGTTATGTCCAATTTACAGCCGCGCCTTTTGCAGCGCAAAAAAGGTTCAAGTGGCGGCAAGCGGGTAGACGCAGACGCGCAGGCGCACCCCTCGCGCGGTAAACGAAGTCAATTGACTTGCTTCTATGTTATTATTATTTGTTTCCATTACTGCAACAATGCCGTAGTAATGTGTAACATAAGTTGTCAATATTATTTCATTTTTATGTCGTCATTATTTTTGTGTAGATGTATCTATGGCTCAGATTATAAATTATTGCATTTGTTTAGCGTCCTCTTCAAGTAATTTAGAGACATTACGTTTAAGGAAATGTTTAGTCCGATTTAAGTTCAGTGTGTTTTGTAGTTCAGGTGTTTTGTTTATGAGATTGTTTTACACCTCCGGTGTTAGAGAAATGTATGGGAACTTATTTATCTGAACATGGCATCAACGTTGCGAAGCTGTGCTCAACATCTTTCGTCAGGTCGCGAGGTGTGGCAGACAGAAAGCATCGAATGCACCGCCCTTCTCTTCACAAACTGCTAAACAAACTCATTTCTCTCGCTTGTTCCCTTACAAGACAACTTGTTTATTTTATAAATGAAGTTCCTGGGAAATGTTTCTTGGAGAAATTATTTACTAAAATAACATTTGGTAGGTACCTGTTTAATTATATGTGTTACAGGTTACTTATATATTTCTTTGATTTACGTGTACCTAAGGGTTTTTAGGTAAACTTGAGATTTTAAGTTTCTTACGAGTCGAGAGAGCCAGCTTAGGATAATGTAATAAAATTGTCAAAATTTTGAGTTTTATAGTTTGCCCTCGAATTCTCTGGTCCTCGATTAGCTATGGCGAAAATGAAATGCTCACCTAAGTTTGATCTTGTTTTTTTTTGGCAAAATTAATTGGAAAGCAAGAATTTGTAGAGCCATTTCTGCTTACTATGATAGATGTGACATCCGCCATGGACCACATCTTAGCAGTAATTCAAGAGTGGAGCGGTCCATTTCGTTTAGATGAATGTAAATCTTCATCCTGCAAGGGATGTAGTTATGGAGCGATAGGTGGTCAGTGGCATGGTGCGCTGCCGAGCTGCGCATGCGCAAGGGTCGCGTGAGACTCGACGCCGGATGGACGCAGGAAGGAAGCTTCTAGTTGCCAGCCTGCTCCCCTCGGATCTATTTTAGAGTTCATTCGTTTTATTCTATCATTTACAGAACATGCTTTTTAATATAAGCCGACTTGGAATGGCGGTATCCTGTTCTGGAAACCGCACGATAAATTAAAGAGAATTTTTCGTACTAAGCCCCACTTGTAACACAAAACCGGTTAACGCTCATAATAGTTTGTAACATCATCCTGGCTGTCTCATCATCAAAGTAAAGTAGTGCTAAACAAGCTGCGCTACGTGTTACGGGTTCGATTCCCGCACGTAGCAAATATGTGTATGGTTTACGTATAGTTGTTCCGGATCAGGGTGTCTTGTGTAATGTGTAACCGCCCGAAGCTGGGGCGGTTCGCTCAAGTGCAATTCTGATATTAAATATATTATGCAAGTATTATACAAATAAATCTTCCTCTTGAATCACTCTTTAAAAATCCAAATGAAAATAGGATCGATTGCCATGTTGTGAAGTCACAATTTACTGTCAAATCGAGGCAAGATATTTTTAGAATTCAGTTTATTTGTGTGAACGAAATAAGTATAAGTTTAATCAGAATCCAGTTTTCAAATTTTACTCATCTCTGAGTTCTTCAATTTTGCAAAAATATCTTAGATTTGACAGTACGGCGTGACGTCGATCCTGTCAATCGATCCTATTCTTATTTGGAACGCATAGTAGGATATACATAGGGACAGACCGCGGAAAGAGACTTTGTTTTATACTATGTAGTGCTAGTGATGTCTAGACAAGACACGTGTTGCGAACGTTAGATTTTACGACTGAATTATCTAAGAGCTTATCTTTTCATTCGGAGAAAACAGTTTAATGGCACTAAACATGGCGCTACATCTTCAGATACGGTTTATGTTTGACCGAAACGTAACTGGAATATTAGCTTTATTGTTCTTGTGAAAAACCAATAAACAGATAACCGATAATCTGTCGTGCGTGATCAGCATCAACCACCCATCATCGTTACGATTGAATTCAATAAATAACTGCAAACATTTGAAAATTGGTTAATTTTCAAATGTTTGCAGTTATTTATTTACCTGCGTGTTTCTTGATATTTTTACTTTCTTTTTGATTGTAGGTGTTTTGTAGCACCATCTTTGGTTGTAGCATTGCTTAAGTAAAATATCGATCCTGTAAAGAATAAAATGATTCATTATCGATCACACGCCATTAACAAAAAGATTTCAGATAGAGAATTTTCGAAATAAACCCGAATTTTCTGACTAGATTCTGGAATGTAATTTTTTGGGCCGTTTATAAAGTTACTATACATTATACCTTTTATTTTATTAATTTATTATTTTTTTAACAAGTTTTTAAATGACTATAGGTACCTGTACATACCTACATAATCAGAATGTTTTTTACAAATTGTACAATTATAATTTTTAAGTTAATTTTTTATTTCTGTATGGGTGTTTATGCCTGAAATAAACGATTATTATTATTATACATTGTGTCGCTATTTTAAAAAGTCTGCTATGGCATAAGCGCTAATCTTTAGTCTTCTTCCTTATACTTATATTCTTCTTTATCTTTTGTTAGTCCCTAAAGTTATATGGTTCCTAGCCATATTACTTATCTTTCATGTAGTCCATCCATATTTTTTTAGTCTTCTCCTTATATTACTTAAATTATTCTCACGTCATTTTCTTCATTCCTCCGCAACGGACTCATACCATGACATCTGAGATTCCTTACAACTTTTCAGTCACCGGTGCCAGTTTCACACTTCCACTCATATACCTATTCATATTTTTAAATCTCAAAACAATATTGTACCTATTTATAACATCCTGAATAAAAAATGTTATGTGTACTCAAGAGAAGTGGACCATAAAGTGACCAATGCTATGCTATATTGAACTCATGTAAGGGAATTCATTCCCCTTGCGCGGTCCGTTGCCTCGCTTTCGGAAATGAACAATTATCTATCGGAAGTAAAGGTATGTAGGTACCTGCGATTGGTTCATAATTTATGTGTGAAAATGAACTGAATCGTGTGTGCTGGGATTTGTTCATATACTACGTTTGGTATGTGCCACATATAAATATGGTTTTATCTGAATTTCTATGATCTATAAAGAGAGAAATGAGCAAATGTATTAAATAAAGTGTGAGAGCTAACAGACTTGTCAAAAAGTTGAAAAATAAATGAACTTGGTATGGACAATACAGGCATGTGAGGAGGATAGATGAAGGCATGTGATGATGACTAAGAAAACTCATAGAAAATGTGCCAATCAAAGGACATGGACCGAGAGATGATTATATACGTATTAATCTACACTAATATAATAAAGAGGTAAAGTTTGTTTTTTTGTTTTTATGTTTTTTTGTTTGTAGGGGGTAATCTCTGGAACTACTGGTCCGATTTGAATAATTTTAGCAACAATAGAAAGCTGCTTTACTCCTGAGTGACATAGGCTATATTTTATGTACGCGGGCGAAGCTGCTGACAAAAGCTAGTATTATATAAAATCACTATCACTACATAGGAATTGCTTAATGGAGTAACGAGTTTTCGATAGCTGACACATGAGGGTAGGGTCTTAGTCAGTAAAAGTCTGAAACGCACTCTCGCACCAACCAAAATGAGAGACTATTTAATGATAAAAAACAGAAGGAGAGATGTAACGCAAGTGACTGTTGATTATAAAAGTGATCATTGCAAATGCAGTAGATTAAGAGAAAAGACAAAGGTGTCAGTAAATCTTGTAAAAGAACGGAAAAAAGAACGCCAACCTCTAATAAAAAGTACAAGGGTTGAAAAATCACGAAAGGTGTTCTTAAAAACGAAATTTGACACCACCACCACTACATGAACCAGTGAAGTCAACATTTCCCCCCAACATGTATGATAGCAATGCATGGCATCACTACGGAAGGCTATCTCAAACTTTACGCAGATATAGATATAATCGTCAATTACTTACGCATTCCTTTTGACGTAAACTTGTATTTACGTCAACGTACTATGATCAAGTCATCTAGTCAATATCATGATCTTGCATAACTAGAATAAATTAATGTCGTGTAAGATCGTGATCGAGAAATGTCTTGAGTTTTACGTAATAAAACATATCCATATATATAAAAGGAAAAACTGAATGACTGACGTATCAACGTACAGCCACTGACTGACTGACATATCAACACACAGCCGAAACTACTAGGATTAGGAGCGTGAAATTTAGCACAAGATTTCCTTTTATGACGCAGGCGAGCGCTAACAGAGGATTTCCCAAAATTCACACCCTAAGAGGATGAAACGAGGTTCCAAAGTTTGTAAGGAGAGACCGACTTTTACGCGGGCGAATGCTTCGCCCGACTAAAAGTCGGTTTCTCATGACAGAAGCTAGTGTAGACATAAAAAAAAATGTATTTAAATGATATAGTATGATACGGTAAAGCTGTATATACACGCTGATGAATATTTTCTTAATTAAGCATAGCTTACTCTATAAAATTAAAGGCTGATATTTTTCTTGGGTATATCATTGTTGTCGTTCTTGAAGATTCTATAAAGTAGCTACCTGCTTACTGTTCCACTTCTGATTATAATATAGTCAAGTCAGTAACCAAACGTGTAAACCAAATGTGACCGCATTTGGCGTCAGGTGCGTTCATGAATATTCTGAATAATTTATAATTTAATTGTGTGAAAATGTGGGAATTTTATGGCGGTCAAACGTCAATTTAGTCATGGGGGAAAGAACTTAAAAGTCAACCCAAATATCTATTTTGTTAGTAGACGATATGTCATTACGTGCATAAATTGTACTGGCTTGGATAGAAAACAAACTAAAATTATTTCTTCAACTGTCAATATATAATAATATATTATTACATACAACATAAAAATATATCCAAATTCCGTCTTCAATAATGGAGCTACATATTACAGCTAATACTATCATAAGCTCAAAGTAAATAATACAATTCTTCTTAAACTTTCACATGAGAACGTTCTTGTAGCTCGTTCATAGAACTTTTATCGTGTAAGTAACAATTAAGCAATCAATTGTAATAACTGCAATATGAAGTCGAGTCGGCCCTTCAATTAGCTAATAAACGCTGATTATGTTTGTTTGTTACTGGTTTTATTCTTATATGAAAGCTATATTTAAGCAACTAATGACCCTTTATTTAAAGCAATGAATGCCCACACAAACTGAGCCTGTTAAAATAAATTGTCAAAGAATTCCTGCTCCTAATTCTCTATAACAAAGACCTTGCAACTTCTAAGTCACCAGGGTGCTAATTTTAGCAACACTAATTGTAGTTTCTAATTCAATTGTTACTATTTCGCCATTCAACCTGCGCAGAGCCAGCGCTATGCCCTAATCTCTAACTGGAGTGTCTAGCGTTAATTGAAAGCCAGACGGCTTAATTCCTAACAAACAGCTTGCAAACAAATACCTCTTTGAACCAACACAAACGCATATTTCATACTTAACTGTACAGCAATAAGAAGAGTTTATCCTCTTATTGCTCCAGGCAGTATTACTTTCTCTAAGAATTTGCCCACTAATATGTAAACATCGTTGGCTAACTGATTGAAGATTTACCTTTTGAAGATTTTATTTTACCGCTCATCCGCTCACGAAAAAGGATCTAAGTAAGACCGCAAAGTACTTTTAAGACTGGTAACTACTAACTTCACCACTTCGATAAACGAACTGACAGTTATGAAATCCTTGAACTGTATATTTCTTTTATCTTGCTTTTATGACAAGTATTAAAACCAAATTTATATAAAGCAACTTTAAACGCATTGAAGTATAGCAAAGCCCAGATATTCAAATGTCAAATGCATTGAACACAATAAATCATGAAGAGACGCTCAGTTATGATAAAGAACTGCAGTCGCTTCGTCGTCGCCCGCTAATTCTTATTTCCTCATTAGGTGGGCCGTTCCCCGCTTGCGAGTTGCGCTTGCGCCCATTCAACAAGTCTCCTCACCTCCCCTCTGCGCCATTATCCCCCGACTGCCCCTTCAACACTCCACGATACCAATCTGTTGAGCGAAATTACCTAGAGTGCACTCAGCTTCTGCTAAGTGTTTTGATTTATTGTCCTTTTATTGGACACTCGTCCGTTGGTCTCGAATAAAACAAATAGAGATCTGGAAGCTCATCATCATAATCATTTTTGCAAGTTAAATATTGGTGCTATAGACAATAAATAAATGAAACTTGGAAAAAAAAATATTCGAAATGATTTTAGTTTATTAAATTGTAAATAAATGTAGAACTTGGTTCTACAAAATCTAGAAAACCTTACAGCAAGCAACACACACAGCACACAATCAAAATACTTAGCAGTGAAAATTTTGGCAGTAGTGTTTTTGAAATGTAACAATTTTTTAATCGGTAACAAATGCGTCTAGGCGTTGTAAATTCGACTGATAAAGGCTAGCAATAGGGCGGTAGATTGAGAGGAGAGCTCTCGAGGCTAGAGCGACACAGAGGCGGCGGGAAGCATGCCGGTGGGCCCCAATTTGCCTCAGCATTATCCAATTGCCAGAATAAAATGGTTGGCGTGGGCCAGCGCGTGACCTGGCTCTCGAATTTTGAATCCCTATAACAAACATAACTTCAATACCAAAAAGAATTAATTCTATACAAATCTGCAAATTCTAAAAGTGTATTTAAATTATTTTATTTGTATTCATAGGATTCAAGGACAGATAAAATTACTGAAAAATATGTAGATCTTCATACTAGCGTTTGGAATTAAGGACTTCTTAAATAATTTTTTTTTTGCCTAATTTGGCGCTTTTCATCATTTCTTTGAATTGCCCGTTGGAGTTAAGTTTAATTTTTCTTTGGCGTGTCGATGGCAATCCAAATTGAACCTTCAACTTCGTTGCGATTTATGCATCAGTAGTAACGATTGAGCAAGTTCTTGTATCGTGCAGGCATCCCTCGCATATTGTGATGTACGATGCGTTTGATTGTATGAAAGAAAGTGGCTTTTGGACTGTTTTTCTAGCTTTGGGCTTTAAACAGTGTGATACATGTTCGAGTATATAATTTTATGTCTGTTGGCGTCAATCTGCTATAGTTTCATTATTCCGTGCGTTGGTTGCAACATTCATCAGAGTCAACTTGGCTAAAGTAAAGTAAAAAGTATTGGCTAATCGGGGTTTAAGATAGTTTGTACTGCAGGACCAGCACATAGCGACAGATGATATTCATGAGGTGGAATACAAAGATAATACTTTGCTGTAGAAAAAGATAAACCAGTGCACTTCAGCAAAAGCGTGATAAACAGGTGCCACAGTTGCACTTGACCCTTAGACTTACGCTTAAAGATTTCCACCATGCCCTACAATATGTCCCCTAGTGCCTACATTGTCTTTCTCTACATATGCTCATGCCTCTGCCAGCCGACAAACTCGTGTTAGAATATTATTAATCACAGCCGCTAATAAACAATTTGTGAAATAAATATGGGATACGCTTATCTGAAAGTTTATCTCAGGTCAGTAACGTACGGAATTAGAAAATCAGCATCCACGCAAGTTAGTATCCACTGGCGCCTATTTACAAAACCACGAGATAACTAGACATTAATTAATTTTAATAAAAACTGCACTTGTTTTCTTTTTCACACGTAGTATCACAGCCGTTATACAATCTACGAAGGTCATAGGCCAGATTTGTTGCTATGTGAATATTTTTATACTTACATATATTGCACATAATATTGTTGCATTGGAAGGTGATAAAAACATTGTGCATTGTTAATAAAAATATTGTAACTTTGAGGTAAGAAAACATTGTGATGAAATAAAGGTCGCACCATATTTAACCGATTTCAGAAGAGGAGGAAGTTCTGAAATCAGTTGTAGTTTTTTTAAACTAACTTTCAAAACCCTCTGTGTTAGATAGATAGGTTCATTATAAAAAATACTAAGTATACATTTTTGTGCCCAAACCAATTTCAAGTGTGGCCTGGCCTGGTTGATGCTACCCTCTAATACTGCTATCGATAATCATTTTTAGAAGTGAGAAGTTAACAAAATAAATTTTCTCGTATAGGCTGGAGCGATAGGACGCGTCTAATTTTTATTGACTAAAATCCACCACAGTAACTCTTTCAAACGTTCCCTATAACTCTAGCGAGCGTCGGCCCGACTGGATCCCTAAAGTTTTGCTAACATCAGTCTTTATATCATCTCTTTAGGCTTATTGCTTCGCAAAAGCCAAAAGCAGATGACTGCTGCCCATTCCATCTAGCTCCAGACTACGGCCTATAACCTACTCAGAAACCTAATTTGTCACTTAAGATGAGATCACGCACAACTATAACAATTCCACAATATAGAGCAAATAGTTACATTACAGTTCAAAAGTGTACAGTTTCGCCCGTCTCGCCGCGCCCACCTGATCAATCTATCTCATTTAAACCTTGGATATTTAGATATTTAGGTTATTCTGCACAAACAAAGACGGATGACATAAGTAGGAGAAGTTTGCTATGGAGTAATTAACAAGTAAATTATCCGTGAGTGCTTTCACAGCGCCCTGCGTCCGGCGTGCGTTGCGCTCCCAATTGGACTTCCGAGCGCGTTTCCGAAATCGCTACAACAATGAACTGACGCGACGATTTTAATGACTGTAAAGGGAGTAGTTATTGTTTTGTTATTATTAAGGCACGAGACAGGAAGCTCGGTAATTAGGCGTTAATTTACTTTGTTACTTTATTAGTTTTATTTCAATTTCTCGTGCGTGCAGGCAATTGATGGCTGCAGTTATGTATTTTAAATTAACTCTAGCTCGATGAGACTCAAATACTTAGATACTTTATTCATGTTGCCTGATTATAGCAGCAAAAACCGTGGTATTTCAAATTGAAAAAAAAAATCTGTTATTTTTGGCATCGGTAAGAAAGGTTGAAACATGCCTAATGGCAGGCTCATCGAGAAACCCGTAACTTTAGTAGAACAATGCATAATAATATTCATATTTATATCTACAATATTCTAGAAATACTACTCACTGATTAATCACGAAATCTCAGAAACTATAACACAATTATACAAACTTAAAATTTAGGCACCTGGGTTCCTTATAGGTTGTAGACGTCCGCAAAGAATCGAAGATTTTACGTAACTCTACTTCTAAGGTGCCGACTTTCACGCGGCTGAAACCACGGCTGAAACTAGTATATAATAAATACGAAAGTAACTATGTTCATTTGTTTCAATTTAGGCCGCTAAACCGTTGAAAATGAAATTAAGCGTATACATATCCTTGCACCAGGAGAAAAACTTCAGATAGCGCGTGTATCAACATTACACGCGGTCAAAGTCGAGAAAAACGAGCCTAACTATATTTAAAAACCGTAAACCGTTTTCTCAATACTCACTTGGATTCGGTTACTGTTTTAGGATTTTCCGAGGGCAGTGTAGATATGTGTGCCTACAAAGAGTTCCTAGTAGCATGTCATGTCCTTGTCGGCGTAAACAAGCACTTGATGTTCGTAACAAGTGGCGCTAAACTTGGCAATTGTCAAGTCAGGGTTCACGTTTGTGTACGCGTCACAGCTCATTTGAGAACTGCCATCGAAATTGGGCTTACAATTTTTTATACACGACTCAACTATATGCTATACTAGCGATACGCCCCAGCTTCGCACGGATACTGATATTGAATATATTATGCATGTGTTATGCATATAAATCTTCCTCTTGAATCACTCTAAGAAAAAAAACGCATCAAAATCCGTTGTGGACTTTTAAAGATCTAAGCATACATAGGGACAGCGGCAAGCAACTTTGATTTATACTATGTATCTAATGATATAGGTACGTGTATTGTATTTTTGACGACCCTAAGAGAAAATAATTTAGAAAATAGAATGGTCATTCAAATAGACTAACATTCCTTACTGTTCTCTTAATAGAGCAATCGCCACTTTAATAAAAATTGACAGCTAGCAAATGCAAGTATCTGATAAACATATCCAAAAACGAGTTCATCCGTCAGTCACAAATATTAATAAATTGGACATGGAGGGTGCGTCAGGGCGTGGTGTTGTGACATCCATGGCGGAAGAGACGCGTTAGCAAGGGATACCTTCGTACTTGAACAAACAAATGATCTCGATACATCATCATTTGTGTACCTATTGGAAACCAGTTTACGCAGAGAAGGGACTGACAGACATTCGTTTATATAAACCTGCTTAAACTTGTTTTAATTTTAGGCTACATTTTGATAATCTATCTTGCATAGTCCTTGAAATTATAAATGTTAGGCAGTCTATAAAAACAACATTAAATTGAACGAAGAAACTCTTCCTTTTGTAAAAGTCGGTTAAATAAATCTAGAATGGAAGAGATAAACATGAAGCGAGTGTCCTACTTGTGTATGATCCGTCTGATGGCTGTGCGTGCGCAGGCCGCGACCCGCAATTATACACCCGAAACAAACGGCACAGATCGTCCGCGCCGGTCCTTGCATCCGTTTTAATTGTTACGCGTATTGTTCATCACACTGAATGGACATGACTCAAATGAGATCTGTCTGCGTCACATTTTGTTCCTACTGAGCATTTAACGCGCTGTGATATCCAGCGGAAGCTAACTTTGTAATTAGCAGGGAAATACGAGACGGACCACATCAGATGTGTCAGCGTTCATCAACGTATTCTAATGAGTTACCAAGTAGGCCACGAGTCGCATATTGGTTATACAATTATATAATTCATTGATAACATCGTTACTACCGAAGGGCACCCGCTGACAAACTAATTGAATTTATCTATTAAGTCAAACACGCCATTCAGTATAATTACAGAGAGCTTGTCACGATATTTTGTCACATTCGTGTTACCTAGTTGATGAGTCTATTTCTCGTCGGTTGGATTGTTTGTTTTAATTAAACTCTTATCTTCAAGAAATGCGTAAGGTTGTAGAGGGGTACACCTGCGGCTTCCGGTCACTTGCCATCCGTAAAGGACGTTACCGAACCATGAAAATCCGTTACAAGCCCTGTTTTTTACTTTCTCATCCATGGGAACGAAGGAGTCCGTTACAAAAACATACAATTTATAATTTATTACAAGCACTGACTTACTTTCAGTTTCCTTGAGCGGGTTTTGTTTATAATTTAACAAAACAAAAAGTGGCAACAACACAACAGCTTTGTTTGCACTTATACGGTGTCTCGAAAGAGTCTGCATTTCATGACTGTTTAAGTAAACAAAGAAACTGGAAGATCAACGACCATGTGCACACTGTACAGTACACATGTGAGACGTAAACACCCGCAAAATTCGCTCTTACTTCGAACAATTAAAAGCCATTAAAACAGGCTAATAAAACTAAGAACATTGATCTAATTTTAACAAAGGATTTCACCGATATTAACACGAAATAATAGATTATGGAAGTTTATTGAACGTAAAATAAACTAAGAATTTGTGGCTTGGTAATTTAATTGGATTAAAACCCGCACCACTAATTATATGACAACACAAGTCATGTTCCTAATAAGGAAGCTCTTACTTACTATCACTGTAGCCCTATTGAAGCATGGGTAATTTTAACAATTTTATCTATTTAAAAAATCAACATGCGACGCTAAGCAACACAGTAAGGGATTTAGACGAATCTGAAATTATCAGAATTAAACACAAAGCATAGAACTAGCAAGAAGATGCTCAGCAAATGTCTAATAGACCGAATTCCAAACGTCAAGGTAGAAGAAAACACTTGTGGGTCTTCAACTATGAGGATTTTCTACATCGATAAACTAAAAATGAATGCAATAATGATAGCCGATAGGTAAATGGTAGTAGTAGAAAAAAAAGCCTAAAACTGCAAGAGATGTATCATGACGATCATGCGGTAAAAAAAGCTTGAAGCGTTGTTTTTGTTCTGAGAATTCATATCCAACACCTGATATCAGCATCCTTTTACAAACAATATTTTTGGGGTTTACGCAGCTCATCTATATTTTCATACATCTCTCATCATTAAGTTGATTTCCTTCTTAGCCAAAACTTTCACATCATGCTTCATCCACATAAATACTTGGGTAATACTTTTCCTTTGGTATTCCTTCCAACACACACCTGCTCATACAACAGAAATCTGTTACTCCTCAGCTTGTTAATCACTACCTATCATTATAATTACATAATTACTCTCTTGTATTTTACGCTTGCTTGATTATAGTCTATGTGTTTTGTCATCATTGCTTGATTTTTTAAGAGTAGAAGCAATTATTTATTTATTGTTCTAGTGCAAACTGGGGTGTAGTTTATGGCAAGAAGGATTGGAAAATTCATGTCAAATCGTTTGCGTAAGTAATCACAATCATAATTATAATAAGTATAATTTATGAGTGGCAAGTAATATAAGTACAATTTTTTTCAGAATGTCACGTCGGAAACTGTATTTTCGCGAGAACTATATTGTGTTATGGGATGTAATGAGGCTTTGAATACTTACTTTCAAAAATTAAGAGGTAAGTTTAGCATTCCTTCCTTACAACTAACTTATGTGATTTCTATTCACAATTATGTATATATAATTGTAAGATAATAATGTTGTTAATCTGATTCACAGAATTGATTGGAATACCAACCGCCCCAGCTTTGGTAGCTGATAGTTTAACGGCTACGTCACTATCACTAGTTTGGGAGGCACCCAATCTTGGCAACCTGAGCTATATGGTACAATGGCGTTACGAGGAACTGCCGGGAACATGGCAATATTACTCAAATTCTAGTCAATCGGATCAGTCCATTATTCACGTGGACGGTCTGAGGCCTTACACGAAATACAGGGTATGATGTTGTATATTACCATTACACAGCCTCAAAAAAGATCAGAATTGCTGAATCATAATTTCTTTTTTTTTCAACAGTTTCGAGTGGCCATATTTCTATCTGGTCGAGGAGGTAATGGGGAGCCAGTTTACTCTGCTCCATCAGTGGTAATCTCAACTTTAGAAAATGGTAAACCTAGCTCAGCTCCGTCGTCGTTACGAGCCGTGGCTCCTGACCCAAGCCGAGTGGCTATCTCTTGGGAGCCTGGCCCATTCCCCAATGGACCACTAATATCATACGTGTTGCGACTAACAGACACACAGCCTAACACCAATGACGCTCTTGAGGTAAGTGCAGGATATTTTGGAACAAAAATATTTCTTCCGTAGACAAGATTTTTAGTCTTAAATTACTTTTAAACTTTTAGGACATGCCAGCATCAAACTACACGTTATTTTACATGTTCCAAAACTTGGCCCCGGCTCGAGAGTATGAGGTATCAGTGGCGATGCGTAACTCAGTAGGGGAAGGACCGAGAGCTTACGTGAGGATATCCACACCTCCTTTACCTACATGTAAGTGAAACGCTACGCAGATTATTTACATTCGCTAATACATTAATACGTTGTTAACGTAGGCATCCTCTAGTAGAATATGTGATTTTGTTAATTCATTTGTTTCAGCCGTTCCTAGTCAGCAACCGATTTTAATTTTGGGCGGAGAACAAAATGTTTTAGCTGCACCTGCTAACGACATGTTATCTGATCCTGTAGAGTTATATAGCACTGAACACTCTATCACTGGTATGATTTTTTTTTATCTATTGTTTCTTCCAAGTTCAACCATATCATGATTATTTGGTTAAGGTGGAAATTGAGGAGGCACATGCGTGTTCTCGTTACATGGTATTTTCCCACCAAAAAAAAGGGTTATGTGAGCCAAGCCAAGGAATATATAAATTCCACTATATTAACTTTACTGTCTCAAAAACCACCAAATTGTGAATGTCCATGTAGTTTACAATACGGTCGGGACCGTAGTTTTCACCATAAGGTATAACTATTTGATAATTTCATTTGTTTCAGGTGTTGGTCTGGATGTTTCAAGTGATTCACTTTTCACATCAGTTTCAAATGGTTACGTGTATCGCAGCAGCCTTTCCAGGAAGAGTACCTCTGAAGCGATTCTTACACCTGAAAACTATAAGCCTCAAGATCTATCAGTGGACTGGCTTAATCGTCACTTGTATGTGCTTGGCGAAGTTCAGTACAGAAGGGCGGACTGGTCGAACGCAACCTTTATTACGAATTGGGAAATACTGCGATGTGATTTTGATGGCAAAAATTTGATTGTGGCATTATCTGGTTTTATCTCTCGTCCTATACATTTTGAAGTGGATGCTTATAATGGGTAAACTATAATATTTCAAAATCAGCTATGCAAGACCGGTTTAGCTTACATTCCCGTTTTAATTCCTCAATTTAATTTTAATTTCAGATATTTATTCTGGGCTCAACAAGGAGGCGATCGGGGCGGTCTATACAGATTGGACTTAGCAAACATCTCCAACGGTGCACGACACGATGGCCCTCCAGAAATGATAGTCCGCGATGCGCACCTCGGAGCGTTTACTGTAAACCACGCAGATTTCAGAATACTTGTTGCACATCTCAGAAGAAACACCGTGTTAGCTGTGTCGCTTGATGGGTGAGTGTAAAACACACTGTACCTATAATATGCGATGTCGTATTGGTTCTTATGGGAATGTAACGTGTTTGTTATTTTTCAGTCGAGAAGTAGCCGATTTCCGAGCAAACACACAAACCCCAATGTTCCTATCAACTCGATCCATAGCATACGCAGGCGGGCTTTTTTACTGGACGAATGGCAAAGAAATGTTGACAGAGGAATATCACGAACAAAGCGACAGCTATTTCCACAACGAATATCCTTTAGCGTATAACACCAAGACGATAGCAACAAGGCAGGTTTTGGTCGCCTTGAGAAGTTGTCAACCTATCCCCGTACCCGTGAACCCACCATTGGGGCTGCAGAGTGTGATGGGTATCGATCGTGCAAAGGTTTCGTGGTCACCTCCCCATCTTTTGGGTCACCAGGGAAGTGGCGCCTGGCAACAGTGGACTTTTCATCTTCAACTTAAGCATGTCGATTCAGGCGATATAATTGATATGTAAGTATTGCTTTATTCATCACTAGCGAACCAGAGGCCCAGCTTCGCTTAACTTTTATAAATCTTTGAAATTCTCAGTACTATATCATGCATTTACTTTTTTTAATTTGCATTCTTTTTATGTTATTAATTTTGGAATTATACACTTAAACCCTTCCCATGAAATACTCTGTCTCTTGGTGATCGCATGAATATTCTTTTTGAGTTTATTAGACGCACGGGGAGACTTATTTTATAATATTAGAGGTGTTGCGAAAATAAAATGTTTGGCATTAATGATTTTAATACCTATTTCGTTTTAGTGTGAACATAACCGAGTCGACACAGATTGTGGAAAACTTAAAACAAGGTGCAGAATATGTAATAAAAGTAGCAGCCGTAACTGAATCTGGTTCAGGTAAAAAACTATTCAGTTAGTTTTTTAGTAGTAAAAAAGTAACTGAAAGTCGGTTGATTTCGGCCTATTTCGTGCTTATGCTAATCATGTAATTTCTATAGGTCCATGGTCATCAGAATTCGTTGGTAAAACATTAGCGTCATCGCCAAACACTCTACATAGCACGCTATTATGGTCAGGACCGGATGGACTGCTACAAACCGATCTTACGGGTGACCATTTACAAATACTAATTCATGGGTAAGTTACAGATTTATTTATTTCATGGAGTCAAGATCAAGAACCATTCCTTTTCAGATAAATTTTACGACTAAGCAATTTTTTGTTTAAATATTTATTACTATGATGATGTGTAAGATATTAATGTTCTGTTTATGGTGTAAAGAGATTTATCTCCTCATTACAGTTCAAATACAAAGGTATACCTTAGCAGTTTAGGCTGGTCTTAAATGAGCTACCACTTTAGATATTATTTAAAAATTTCATTGTTTCATTTCAGGGCCGATTTAAAAAACTTTCAAATCACGGATATATCCTGGTACCGTGACAAGCTCTACTTGGTCACAAACGTCTCCACCGTGATGTGGTACAACACCACGACTCATGAGAAAGGTTTCATGCCTAGTATGGACAACGTCGGCAGTTTAGCTGTGGATTGGGTCGGAAAGAAGATTTACTGGTCTAATCCGAAACAACAACTGGTAAGGAACTTTGGAAAATTGGTTGCTACAGTATCCTTATAACATCTATATAAGTATATGTACTACGCACTAGATTAGGCGTGCCGTACACTCACATTGCTTAAGTGTTCGGCAGGCATACACCTTTAAATTGAAGATTTGATGATGTTAGTGCAGTTTTGACGTATCCTCTTTAAGCTATTTCCGCTGTATGTTTTAAATTTTGTTAAACGAAATTATATCAATCCAGAGCTGCAGCAAACTTTTGTTCTAAGTCTTCAGTATTTTGACAAATAGTTTTCATGAACGTGCTTGTATATCACTATGTAGAATATAAGTCGATGGCTTATAATGAAACATATCGAGTTATAAAAATTATTTCTTTACGTTTACTCGCTGATAAATGCTCTACAAAGCGAATATTTTCTCTGACTTGATTTGACTTTTAACGGCTGTATCCACAATTGCAATTTTTTCTTTCTTTAGATCACACGAGGCAATTTAGACGGCAGTAACCGAGAGCCAGTACCAATTGTGACGGTTGCTAAAGAACTGACAATAGACTCGTTAGGCGCATACATATACTGGAATACAGGGCACGCCGTTGAGGCGGCAAGACTTAATGGAGAGAATAAGATGATATACTATCCTGCGCAGTTATTTAGTGGCAAACAAGGTAAGATTACTAAGTACACAAAATGCAGAAGTAGATTTATAACTAGCGAAACTTTGTAAATGTGATCAACAAAAAATCTTAATAAATGTTGTATAGTAGCGATTCCACGTCATTGACCGGCTGTAGTGACGAGAAACAAAGGTAGGCGGGACTTTTGTTTCTCTTTTGCGTTTATTGGCTAGTTTAAGTAGTGATTCGCAAAATTTAATGAGATCCCTAAAATCAACTCAACATCTTTGTCTTCGGACGCTTTTGCATAACGTGTATGAGGATAATCATTATTTAGTATCGGGAGGGTGTTGTCTTCTTATACGCTTTCCAAAAGCCCCGGACACCAAGTTCCCGAGATATATATAAAATGAAAAGCTATAGTCTGTTAATATCATTGTCAATTCTTTCGGAATTCAGTGATTTTTCGTTATTAGAAATCAATGAAACATAACACGTTTGTGGAGTTTTGATAGATACTGTATAAGGTAAGATTTTTTTTTTTTGAAACCGAACATTAATAATATGATAATTGTTTAAGTTATGGGACTGACAGCGGATTTGGAAGAGAAGTGGCTTTATTGGCTGGTTCGAAGTTATGATGGATCTGAACTACATCGCGCTCCAACGGCAGATCAAATAACGCACGGAGTTAGTGAGGTTTGTTGTGTAAATAGATTAAAAAAAAACATATTTAAAAAAATTTAGCTTACTCCCTAAAAGCAAAGAAGTATGCAGGTCCTTACTCACAATTGAATATTCCACAGATATCCGGTTCGCTAGTGACTCGCCTATCCGGCACGGCAACTCTGGGTCCTCTCTGCTACTTCAGCGGTCGTCTGGTGTGGGTGCAAGACGCCTCCAGGGCAGTCGTGTCGGACCTGGCTGGTAGATTCACTGCTGAACTGGTGCCGAGGGTCCATGTCATCGCTGTCAGAGATCCGACCCTGCACGCAGAGAGTGGTAAGTTAGAAAAATTTTGTGCGAGCTCTATTTTAGTGGGAGTTAACTAACCCCTTTTCTAAAGACGTCTGTTAAGTTCTGATTATATTTTGTTGCTGGTATCTTTTGTTGAAATTTGGGATGATATGAAATTTACTGTAGACGTCATGGGGGTAACCCGACTGTACATTATCAATCAATTAGTTTACTTTTATTATTTGCCTATTAAAACAACAACACACAATCGACATACACAGCAATAATAAATAAGTTGTTTATCTTAATTAGATTAGTTACCTACTAAGCAGCCGAGAAAAAGAGGAGATATGGTAAGCCTCGAAGCTGCAGTAGGGGTCTATAGGCATACGTTAATAACAAATTTTAATCCGTTTTCAGAATCTTTAATAGCAATTCCGGAAACAATAAACTCGTCATCGATAGCGGTGGCGGGCGAGTGGGACAAGTTCAACGTGACGTGGGACCCGGCCACCCGCGTCAACGTCAACAACAGCCGCGTGTACTATGACGTCAACTTACACTTCCCTGGACAGTACAAGATTGAGGTGAGAACTCAAAACAACGAACCTTCATTTTTTAATAAAAGCTAATTAAATATTGTTTGCCGTTTTCCTCATTTTAAGTTGTATTCACATTTTTTTATTTACAAGTAGATGCCTACATAATATTTATCGCAATTTCGGATTCTCCCAACCGAGATTAATAGCGAAGGCTTTTACGAAACTTCCTTCAGTATATCGCGCAAAACATGCCTACAAATAATTTGTTTTTAGGATAGATGATTGAAAAAAATAAAGATAAGCTAGAGCTGAAGCGTTCACGTGATTGTTGTTAGTAGAAGTCAAAGAATATTTACAAACCTAATATCGTAGGTTCATAAGTGCGGTTCAATACCATGTCCATCGTAAGTTTAGTTGACTACTGTTGATCCGCAATTATGCTTCTAAATAAATCTTAGGTATTGTAGGTACATGTCGGGGTTTTATGCACACTAACTTCACAATTATCTTTATATATAAAAGGAGAAACTGACTGCCATATCAACGCACAGCCAAAACTACTGGGTCTAGACCCAGTAGTTTTGGCTGTGCGTTGATATGGCAGTCAGTTTAAACGAAGCCATGTGCAAAAATTCATGCTCCTAGGAGCGTGAATTTTTGCACATGGCTTCGTTTTATAACGTAGATGAGCAACAAGAAAGGATTTTCCAAAATTCTCACCCTAAAAGGAGGAAACGGGGTTCAAAGATTGTATGTACCTATTTTTACGCGGGTGGAGCCGCTGACAAAAGCTAGTTATTAATAAAGAGTATGTTATTCGCAGAGGACAGTGGAAGAGTCATGGGTGGAGGTGGTATCAGTGTCGGTGGCGCCGTACAGCAGCATGGAGGCGACGGTGCGCGCGCACACGCACTGGGGCGGCGGCGCGGCGGCGCGCGCGCACCTGCACTCCCCGCAGGCGCCGCCCTCCGCGCCGCGCGCGCCGCGCATCTATGTGCAGCCTGCACTCAGGTATAACTTTTTTTTTAATTTGCTATAAACTAGTGCTTGACTGCGATCCTGGATCCTGGTAAGCAGTGATGCAATCGTCGATAATGAGGCGCACCATTAAGAGCCTATTCACACTAGCCTTGTAGCTTTTACTTTCTACAAATTACCAGAGTTGAAAAAATGAAACACACTGGCCACGAACCAACGACTAGTTACCGCTATACAGTAATTTCTGCGCATTCGACCAAATGCCGGAAACATAAAATCCATTGCACACGCGTAGCGATTGGTTTTCACGAAAATAATACGAATTTCAAAGGACTCTGTTCACTTCAGCATCGCCTACCACAATCTCACCTGATGGTAAGCAATGAAATGGTCGACGATGGAGCACGCTTGCCTAGAAGTAATCTATTCACTCTTGACTTAAAGACTAGGTTGTGTTATCAGGAAACACAGATATACCTACATAAAAGTGAAGAAAGACTTGCTAAGTTAAATAAGTATTTAAATGGTAAATTTTTCACCAGTGGCGGTCCTCAGTCAGCAATATTCCGGTGGGGCAGCCCCGCCCGCGCGAACGGCGTGATCCGCGGCTACGAGGCGCAGTGCTGGGTGGTCGGCGCGGACTCCACGTCGCCCACTAAACCCTCCGCCTGCGCTGACGCTCATCTTTCGCCGTCTCATACCCAACTCATGCTGAGGGATCTGACGCCTGCCTCTAAATACTTCTTTCAAGTAAGAAAGATAATTAAGAAAAGTCAAAAATAAATAGCGATAAGACCGCCCATTGTGATTCTATTAATACCCTCCCATCCCTTTCAATTGTATTAATGGTGTATCTACAATAAAGATCTAAAGTCTATCTAATTATAAAATATAAGAATAATGGACTGATATATCCAGATATTGTTTTTGAATATCTGATGATGACCTTTTTTTTTGTATACGCAGTGGTTAATAGAATACTCTACTTGTAATATAATTCTTAGTTTGTTTGAATAGACATTCAATCTTCACATTAAGATTAGACATTCAAACAAACCTTTACTGTCAATTTTGACTTCTATTCCGTAGTCATATGGATGACATTAAAAGTGGTTACAAACTATTTACTGCAGCCGTCATTTTTCATTCCACCAACGCGATAAAACTCAAAATCGGTTGAACGGACAGTAAAAAAGGTTGTCGAAAATGTCTAACACGTATAAGTTGCCTGAATTTAGTCTGAGCCAAATACAAATCTTAAGTCTACTACTAAAAATCCTTTCCTTCAGGATTTTTTTTTAGCTTTAGCCCAGAATCCCACTTTCAGCAGACAAGCTTGCTAACAATACAGTTCCTCCTAAGACGCATACCGACCTTAATCTTTATTCCGTTTCAGGTGCGAGCACACACCGACGCTGGTTACGGTCAATATTCCGAAGTAGTATCCACATCCTCCGATGAAGTAAACCCCATACCAAAAGTTATGGTCTCCTCTCAAGAATCCATCAAAATTATCGATCTAGATTCCGGAGAAAGTGAAACAATACCTAAAAGTACAGGAATACCTGTTGACTTTGCGGTGTCCACTGAAGAAAATATTGTTTATTGGGTTAATAACTTGGAAGAAATATTCTCTTCGAGAATTAATGGCAGTGGACACTTTAAGGTAAAACCTTTTTTTCAGCAGTTCGTAGAACTTGCTATTTCTAAACAAATATCAGTGTTATTCAAAGTATCAGTAATATTAATTTTATAATATTGTTCAGCTCACATCAATTAACGGTTCAGCGACCAGTATGTGTGTGGATTGGGTAAGCAGGTCCGTTTACTGGACTCAGCTGGAGATCACATCCATCGAATCTTACGTCACGTACCGAGCTGATCTGGGCATGCCTAATACCCGGCCACACATCACGCGGGTCTTTGCCAGGAAGCTACCAATCTATAGTCTGCAAATAGCACCGCTGCATCAGTGAGTATAAAGAATACTTTTATTTATTGAGTTTCGATTTCAAATATTATACAGTGACGATAAATATTAAAATGTTTTAGATCGCTGTTCTGGTACGAAGAAAGCGATACCCGCTTTCCAGAACTAGGAACAATAATGACATCAAATTTAAACGGCTCCGATATTAGAAGATTTTTTAGAAATCCATCCGCTGGCCGTGACTGCAACTGTCCTGAGAACCCGCAAGTAGCGAGGCCTTTTGTTATAGACATGACCAGAAGTAAAAACTACGACCTATACTGGGTCGATCCATGGGTGCACCACATTATCGCCACAGACATGGACGCTTGTAAATGCAGGATAGTTGTTGATGCCACCGAAAAGAAAAAGTATGGATTTACACCCAGGTCCATTACAGTGGACAGCAGATATGTTTACTGGTTCAATTCTACTCAAAAGGAAATATTTTATACCACGAAACATCATAAGACAAGAATAGAAGAGAGAAAAACTGCATATGGATACAAGATCATGGCTTTGGATCCGGGGAATCAGCCTTATCCCCCAAGACTGTGTTTATTCCCTAAAGTCTTACATTTAAGACCGAGAGTCCTTGCTCATTCCGCTAACAGCGTAACACTACACATGCCTACGGTAGAGAAGCCGAACCGGTGTCACTCTTTGGACTACGAAATGTCTACGACTGAGTACACGATATTCTACAGAGTTCAGATGAAGAACGACACTTCTCTATGTGATAAAGAATCTTGTCCGTACATCACTACTACGAATACAGAAGTTATGATCAATGAATTGAAACCGTTTACTAACTATACGGTGATGTTGGAGGCTACTAACTACTACGCGAAATTACATGAAGTGAAGCCGCTAGTTGGTACGCCGATGACTATACAGACAGCTGCTGAAGGTATTTCGAAAACAATTTTATAGTATAGTATTAGAACATTGAATTTAAGACTAACGTAGTTCTGTAAAGGATCGTCTTCATCACTCAGTTGCATATATTTAAACTGTTCACTATAACGTACAAGTATTGTAAGTATATTAATATTATTCTATCTTTGTAACTCTAACTAACCTGTTTCTAATGTTTCCAGCGCCATTGGCTCCTAAAGAGGTGACAGGAATGGTGTTAAGCCCGGTGCTCGCGCATGTAGAATGGAAACCCGCTCCAGGACTCTCCTATGAAGTGCACTGGAGGACGGATGACTCTCCCTCTCTCGCACATAAGCTAAAGGGTAAGAAATACACAGATCAGTTTGCTAATACATTTTCTATCAAAATAGAAACGAGTTAGGACAGTTTTGTTTGTAGGTTTGAAACATGATTTTTCCTTGATGTTGTTAGCATTCAAAGAAATAATACTTATATTTTGATTTTCGTCAACTACGGCATTAGCGCCTCCGAAAAAAGTGATTTTTCGGAAAAATATTCTCCAGTTAACTATTCTGAAGAGTGATGGACCTGTTCAAAAGTACATCATTCCCAGCAATGATAGCGTTGTGGGTGGAAAAATAAGAATTTGTTTACTAAAATGTACGGTTTCTGACAGAACACAACACCTTCGAAGTGTCGCAAGACCGCAGCGCGAACATAACGCGGCTGTCGCCCAACACGACGTACAGCGTGTGGGTGCGCGCGCGCTCGCGGCACAGCGCCGTGAGCGCCGACTCGGCGCCCGTGCAGCTGCGCACCTTCCCGCCGCCGCCGCCGCTCGCCGCGCACCACGTCACGCCCTACGAGATCCGCGTGCTGTGGCCGCCGCCCACTTCGTATCAGCTGTACCAGTAAGAATTACCAATTATTCAACACACCGGAAAATTTGCTACTACCTCTATAGTTATATAGCTACTAGCTTTTGTCCACAGCTTCGCCCGCGTGGTATTGGGGGTGGGGTTGGGGTTTCCGGGATAAAAAGTAGCTTATATCCTATTCCGGAGTGTATCCTATGCCTCAGCCAAATTTCATCCAGATCCAAACATCGTAACTTTCGCATTTATAATATTAGTAAGATACACAGTGCCTAAACACGCAGTGCACATTTACATTTGCACGCCTAAATTTTATCTGTGTTATCAACTTATTGTACCTTATTTACGCAAATATTTAAAAATAAAATAAAAAATGTTGTGTACTTCTAAAGGTATCGTCGTTCATGGTAGCTTATGTTAGTGTTAGTTATAGTGGTGTAGTAGAACTTAGCAAGAAGTTGGCCACCGTCAGTGACGTTAGAACATGAAGGCCCCGGTATTATGTCTCATTTAAAATACTTATTTAAAAGTGATCACTTTTTAAATTGTCCCACTTATCAAAATGTCATCAATCTCCAGATTCAAAGTAGAATATACAGAAGCAAGTTCCCAAAGCGCCACGTGGAAGGCGTGCACACAAGACGAGCGCAACGAGTGGGTGGCGGCGGGGCTGCGGCCGCTCGCCCGCTACCGCTTCCGCCTGCGCCTGCAGTACGTCGCTAACGGCCCGCCGTACTACTGGCCACACGACGACCGCTTCACTTTCGAAACTCTTGGTGAGTTTACTGACAAACTAGTATCAGATTATTTTGGACAAAAAATATTTTTTACGATATGTCTTGCGACATTTCAGAAGGTACAGTCACCAGCACATCAGACTATACAAATCTGTCAGATTTCTCCAATACATTTTGAACCTTGTTATATTTTGATTAAGAGTTGAAAATCGTTTGCAGAATGTTGACAGTTTGTTGTAGTCGATGTGCTGCTTACATCAATCTCATTTTGCAGCAAACAAGTCGAACGTGAGTGTTTCAACATTACCATGTATTTGTTTCGCAGGCGACGTCCCCGGCCCTCCGGGTCCTTTACGCGTAGAAGGTGTAGGTGATCGAGTATTGCGTGTGTGGTGGACGGAACCCGATACACGAGGGTCCTCCATCATTGCCTACCGCGTTTGGGGACGCCCGCAACACAGGTAAGAAAACTTCATGCAATAAAATAATAATATAGAACACAATATCATGGTTGTATTCCCCAAATCATCATTTATCGTTGTTCATCTCGTTAATTGTCTGTTAATAAGAACAACAATCCGCACTGGGCCCGCGTGGTGTATTATGGCCCATTCCTTCTCCTAGAGAGAGGAGGCCTGTGTCCCTGCAGTGGGAACATTAAGAGGCTGATGATGATGATGATGAAGAACAACAAGTTACTGGCAAGAAGCTAGCCTGTTGTCATTAACCAGCTGGGCATAAATCCGGACTCGAATTTGCTACTACGTATTATTTTAAATGCTGATTTCGCTATTAGAATTTAATTGTATTTTTGTTCGTGAGGAACAAGATTTGTTGGCCAAATTCTAAGCCAAAAACGAACCCAAATTTTGAATATTGGTTTTGTTTTTGCATCGAAATAACTAAATAGATAATAAAAGCAAAAGCTCCGCACCACTAAGATTTCTCAAAAACATATATCTTTATTGGCTGTTAACTGTGTTTGTCACGTCTCCAAGTGTTTACGCCTAAGAGCCGTATATATGTACGTTGTGTAGACCCTTAAGACAGGCTCCCGTCGCGTGACGGAGCGTGTCGTTAGTTCAACTTTGACGTTGAGCATGTAGTTTGTCGACACGTAGCAAAAAGTCAGGCGGGTACCGACTCCACGCGACGTATTGTATGGGACTGCGCGGGCATCCTCTTTCAGTACTCAATACTTTATTGCATTCCATGTTATGTACACAGATGGTAAAAATTTCACAAGATCAATATGGACCCTGTCGGGCACAGCAAAATTAGGAGAGAGGAGTCATATTAATATTATTGAAAAAAAATGTTTAATTATTAAACATTTCTTTACGTAGTTTCAGCATGTAACTTAGAACAAAGTGTTTATTTTTAATTATACACTTGCGACCTACCCCAGCTTCGCACGGGAGCAATGAATGAAAAATATAGGGCAAGAGCAAACTTTTTTTTACTTAGTGTAAATATTTTATTATACCGAAGGGGAAGGAACTTCTCTCAAAAAAAAAAAAAAAAAAATATTAAAATCGATTCACTCAATACCAAATTACCACCCAAAAACCAACATACATAACCTGTCTAATTTGTTAAATTAAAAAAGCCACGAGTACCGCGCCATCTCTCGGGAAAGTGGATTAACTGTGAGTCTCTTCGGGTGAAGGATGATATGGCCGACGATGGAGCATGCTTGCCTAATAGTGACCTATTCAGACCTAAGTTGTAGCTATCAAGAGACACAGACAAGCAGGGAATTTCACTCCTAAGCTGTACGCACAATAAATGTGTAGTCCAGTGCAATTAGCACGTTAATGATAAAAAGTGGAACTAAATAGTAGTAGAATGAAACCCATTGGAAAAGGAAGATAATATAGCAAAAATTTAAGGAAAAATAAATTACGGTCGATCTGAGGTCGGGAAGTGGGTGGGTGTGCGGTTTTAAGGGTAAAAAATGGTTTATCTCGATTTCCGGCAAAACTATTGGTTTTATGGAAAAATGTCTAATGGCAAACTTGTAGGTCATAAAAAGATCTACCACTTTTGTATTTACACTTTTTCACACAGCTTCAAAATCTATGTGACACAAAATTTGGTGAAAAGTTTCCTTTTCATGTCCTAAAACTTACTACTATCTTGTTTCATTCTACTACTATTTTGTTCCCTTTTAAAAGCTATCTGCACTGATCTAGTGTTCCTAAACACACTTTATAAGTATGGTAATGTCCACCACGTACCGGTACATGATGGCGCATCCCGCATTCACATACGTGAAGTGGTCTGATGATGAAACGGACTTAGCAGGCTAGTAACTCGCCGTCGATATCTAACACTTTGGAGTTTAGACTCAACAAGTGCATCATTACCAGTGATCATCTGACCTCGCTTTTCAATCGACTCTACATCAAACTACTCCACATACGACCGATCTTGCGCTTTATAAAGCTTCAGCAGTTGTTCCGACGTAAAGTACCGTCTCACTCTTTACTAAAATCCCCAAATTTTTAGCAGCCAGCTGGGCCTTTGCCTCGATGTATGAGCCAAAATTGAAGGAATACAACAGCTACTAGAAAAAGCTCAGATGATCGGTTAGCGTCACGTTTACACCTTGGAATGATAGAGCCGGGTAGAATGAAATCCGTTTAGCGGAAAAAGGCACGCCTGGGGTTTACAAGATTTTTTTTTTAATTCTCGATAGGCTTGCGTTTGACCACAATCTCACCTGATGGTAAGCAATGATGTGATCGACGATGGAGCACGCTTGCCTAGAAGTAACCTATTCACTCTTGGCTTAAAGACCCCCTAGGTTGTAGCTATCAGGAAACATTTTGAATTTAAATTGACCATACCGGCATTGCTACAATCGGAAATCACCTTGAAGGACGAGTTCAAGCGTTTAACCATAGCCTCCCGTAAAGACTGGATCCCACTAGCTCGTGTGTCGGAACTTATCTCTCAGCAGCAGTGTTGCCATCTGCATACCCAAAAAGGTACCAGACTCAAGTAAATCGTTAATGTGTAGCATGAACAGTATTGCCAAGAGTACCTAAGGAAATTAGCCATTTGACCAGCAGAGTAGCCAACAATAACCATTCGGATAGATCGATCCTTCAAGAAGTTCGGTTTAAATATCTTTATTCCCATTAAGACATAATTATTGTCACTTACATGAGAACATAAAAAACAAATAATAAAAAGTATTATTGTCCCAGTGTGGGTACATGAAAAATACATTTTAGTTGACAGGTTAGAAGAAGCGAATTCACTGCATTCCTGAGATAAGGCGGAAGTTAGCGATCCAATCAGACCATTACCCACTGGTCTCTGCTTTTTGGCTCAGTAGAGCAATATGGTCAAAGTTCTTTCGAAAAATATTTACATAAACTTTTATCCACCAGGATCGCGCAAGGTAATGACAACATAACCAAAAATCTAAGTGAGCTCCTACCGGCGAACCTGCCTTCAGACATCGATGACAAGATGAAGATGCGTATCGCAAGGGAGGGGCTGGAACTGCTACATAATGGAACCGGTGGGTGTTCTAGTTTGGATAATAGATGATTATAATCTGCTTGTATTAAGACCGTTTAAAACAGCCAACCGACTGACACGGGCACTTTCAATTCTTGCCATTTTGGTGCGCTTGATGTAACGTCGCAGTATGATTAAGATCAAGTAGAGAGATTAAGTTGCACTGAAACCATACGCACTTGATGATATGACATTTCTTCTCATCGATTTTGACTTTGAAGACAACATTAGTTGTGATAACATTTTCTTATTAACAATGTGTTTTATAGAAACTTACTGGCTGCTAAGCGGCGGTGAGGGTGCTGGAGGTGGTGGCGTAGGTGCCGGCTGGGTGGCGCGGGTGCAGGCGCAAAACGCGTACGGCTGGGGCGCGCTGTCGCCGCCCGCCGAGCTGGACGCGGCCGCGCTGGCGCCCGTGCGCCCGGGCGCCGCCGCGCTCGCGCTAGCCTTGCTCGCTGCGCTGGCTGCCTTGCTGGCTGTAACAGCTGCTGTGTTCTACGGTACGTTACCTTACTGCTGAGCAGCACAACGCGTACTGCTGGGGCTTTGCTCCCCGCCGAGCTGAACGCGGCGGCGCTGGCGCCCATGTCACAGGCGCCCTGATTGATCGATAGCGTTACACAAACCTTAGGATCCCTAAATTTACCAGACTGGCGCCCTGAGTGATACATGAACACGATTCAAGAACTTTAGGTTGGGATCCCTAAATTCACCTGACAGCCGCCCTGAAAAACCTGAGACACCTAGTCACGTTTTAGAGAGACGAGGAATTGTTAGAATAACTTCACCAAAAGTTTTAGCCGCTATGGTTCACGCACAATAGTCCCCAAGTACGGAAACCATCTGTAACATAATGCCTCCTACAGTATCGCTACATTGACCAATTTTGTGCTTTTCGCAACCGCCCAATGCCACGTTGTAGCTATCGGACGAACGCTGCTAACTTTTGACTTACAAAATACACTTTTTCTCTCATTATAGTTCATTATGATATAAATGTGTAATGTAGGAGGTTACCCTCGAGGCGTATTAAGACCCGAGCCGTCGCGAGGGTCTTAAGAGAGCCAAGAACGAATACATTACTCACGTGTATCATACGATGTTTTTCAAGCAGTTGTGCTCATGTTGAGCCTCATTCATTCATCTCATGATCTAAATTACGTGCCTACGTTATACAATATTTACGATACTAATAACCTAATTCTCTAAAAACATTAGCAGCATACAATGCCCGCGCTCGGAAGAAAGCAGCCATCGAAAACCAGATTTCTTCGAACCCCGCAAGGAGAGGACCCGATGTGGAACTGGCAACGTTGAGGCAGTTACCGACGAGACATTCTACTAATATACTTTATAATCAGGCAAGTATCCCTTCTTGTTCTAGTACCCATACCTCCCCTTGACAGCGGACTATACGTGATCTCAAAAACAGAAACATGATGTTATAAAATCTAGTCTGTAGTATCCTAATCGTATAAAGTACAAAAAACGTATAATAATTATGGCATTAAACTTGATCTGTAAAGTTATTTTTTTACTTTATGCCACCAGGGAGTGCACTGCCCAACGGACGCAGAGCTAGCCAGTTTACCACACATTCGTCGGGAACAGATAACGCTGACTAAGTTCCTAGGATCGGGCGCATTCGGAGAGGTATTCGAAGGCGTCGCCAGGCAGATCAATGGTAGCACTGCTGATACAAAAGTGGCTGTCAAAGTAAGTAATACTTGATTCAGTAGTTTAATCTGCCTGTATAATTCATATTCAGAGGCATTCACAATCCCGTATCACCCCTTCGGTTCGGGATTTTAAAAACAATTAATATTTTATTGAGTAACCAAATGCACGAGGATGCATTACGGCGAGGAACAAAGCGAGACGGACGCAAGTGTTAGTTTGATATGTTCGTGCGAATTCTTAGGGTACGACGGCTTCTTTTAAATTAATTGCGGCTGAAGTGGCACCTTGGCACGCATATTACAAAATCACCGCATCACAACTCTGGGTCTCCGAAATCATGAATCATAGCTTTCAGCATCAATGAGTCGTCAGCAAAATTCAGGTTCTTACTCTGTCTCCTTTTATTTACAGACATTACGCAAAAGCGCCACAGAACAAGAAAAGACTGAATTCTTGAAGGAAGCGGCGCTGATGTCGAACTTCAAGCACGAACATATCCTGCGCCTATTGGGAGTGTGTCTCGACAACGATCCTAACTACATCATAATGGAACTTATGGAGGGGGGCGACTTGCTTAGCTACTTGAGGGCTAAACGCGTTTCCTTGGTAATATATACGCTTTATAGTCAGCATGTTAATTCTTCAATGAGTTGCGAAAAGGGCATAATAGTATTCGTTCTGTTTGCTGCCATATCTTTCTTTCACTTAAAAAAGGATGCGGTCTGGAAGAAAGAGTATCCATGGAGTTTCTTGCACATTCTTCTCTATAGAGATCTACTCTTTGGAATGTACAATTAGTGTCATTTTTTTTTCTGACAGACCGACTTTTCAAAAGCCTGTAAAGGTTTATTTGAAATAAATCCTTTGAATCTTATTCTGACCCTCAACTGCAAACGATTTAGTAAATCTTAATTCAGCTTTTTCTCAGTCAAGTATCTGGAGTTCTGTATAGGTTACTTTGGCTAAATGATTATCTATATATAAAGGATCTCATTCATATTAACGGGTCCGTTTGTCACTGGCCGAAAATGTATTGTTTACTCGAATTTAAAAAGTATTATACTGATTAAACATTCAAGTGGTAAAAACTACATTGAGTCTGATGTTACTATTGCCGTAGTTCCAACTATTAGTTTAAGTTTTTTTTTTTTTACTGAACGACACTGATGAAAAAAACATTTCTAATCGATGGCTTCTCTTATACACAGTATACCCCAGAATCCCTAACATTACTAGACCTCCTGAACATGTGTGTGGATGTGACAAAAGGTTGTCGCTACCTCGAAGAGATGCATTTTGTCCACCGCGACTTGGCTTGTCGCAACTGCCTCGTGGCACATCGCGCCAATGGCAGAGTCGTCAAAATTGGAGATTTCGGGCTAGCGAGGGATATCTACAAGAATGATTACTACAGGAAGGAAGGGGAAGGTGAGCGATATTGTATTTTAATATAATAACTGTTTTGGAAAAAGGGGCTTTGTTGCCACCTACTGAGCCCAAAACTTTAAGGGAAACAAAATCCATCGATTCGAGAAGAAGGGGCTTTGTTGGAGTCTTGGTTCAAAGTACAATATACACGGTTAAATTTTTACAGTTTTAATCCCGTGGAGGGTCGATCCGGTACATGAAACACTATCGATTTGTAAAGATAAAATTAAAAAATAAAGTACTTTTTTTAAACTCGAATCAATTTACGCATGTACGAACTAAATTTTTTTAAGTAAACGTCAGCTGAGCGAGTCAATGAGATATAGGTAGTTGTCGGTGGTTGCGACCTAACTACTTTCAGTTCGTTTACTCGCTCAGCTGAAGTTTAAGGGAAAATTTAAATTAAAACAACCTTAAAGGTGATTATATGTGATAGGTATGTGTTAATAAGTACCTATAATTAGATAATTACCTTGATTGTTTCGTTATGTCCGCAGGGTTGCTTCCAGTGCGATGGATGGCGGTGGAGTGTTTAGTGGACGGAGTCTTTTCTTGCCAGTCAGACGTGTGGGCGTGGGGGGTGCTGTGTTGGGAGGTAAGATAGACATTAGTCACAGTGCAGCAATACTTTATAGTTCTGTAGATGATGTATTCAGTTTTTATTTTTATGCATAAGTTTTTTATTGTAGCTGTTTATTATAACCCAATAAATAAAACAAAACGAGTTTTTTCGAAGTAGGGGTAGCTCGAAAACGTCCAAATGTATGGAATGATGAGTGGTGGGAACTTCCTCCACCACAAAATCTCGAGTCAAGTTATTTGCCGCCTTCTGAGAAGGCGGCAAATGACTAAAACTTGACTTTAGTCAAAACCGGGCTTTAGTCAGTAGACTAAAGCCCGGTTTTTCACCAAAGCGGGTACTACTGTAGGGGCCCTACAGGGTTGAGACCTTCTGGGGCCATGGGTTCATGCGAAAGCGTTACACCGGGGCTCTGGGACTAAGGCAAGGAAGGAACAGGGTAGGTTGTTGAGTCAATAAGAGTCTGACACTATTTCCTGCTCCGCCCAAGGGCGGTATTCGTCATTCGATGATTTTTACCTACTATAAAAAAGACCTACTAACAACGCTTTTTTTTATTTGACGCTTGGACACATAAATTCAACGTATTGATAAATAGATAGAACTAGTTGTTGTGGTGTCTCGTAGGTACTAGTTGTTTATGAGAATGCTCCTGTCATCTCCACTCTTCATATAAATGCCTTTTTCTACCGTCGTACTTTATTTTCAGGTATTATCCCTGGGCCAGCAGCCGTACCCCGCGCGCACCAACAGACAGGTGCTATCGTACGTGCGCACCGGCGGCACGCTCGATAGACCGCCTAATTGTCCTTCAGCTTTGTAAGTACTCTACACCATGTACCGTCTTTCTACAGCAAACACACTACCCATAACTTATCTATAATACTAGCGACCCGCCCCAGCTTCGCACGGGTGCAATGGTTATATTTAATATATTATGCATGTATTATACTGTTACACCGTGGAAATAGAACACGTCGTTTCTTCGACAAAGTCAAGAGTATCACCGAATAATTAAAACGCATTGCTAGTCGAAACCTCCAGAATAGAAGTACGTACCAGGGCCTAGCAAATTCTAGAAAAATCCGCCACGTATAAGTAGGTACTCAATAATTCTGAGAACTTTTGTAGGTACTTAACTAACCTGGTAAAGGAATTTGTACCTTCCGTCTTGTACCATAGAGTCGAAATTCGTATGAGTCGTGGGGCCGAGTAGGTACATACCGGTAGGTAATAAAAATAATGTTTATTGTTCGGTATTGTCTGGTGTGGCCTCGAACCTTCGGTATCTAGAATTTTCTTGGCTCTGAGTATAAATACGTGCTCGCTGGCCGGACGTGAGTCAGTTTGATTTCGACAGCGATCAAGAGCGAACTACCCAAGTCAAGTGAAGATTGTTTCATCCATACGACGACCTAAGCGATATTTCTACGGATCTCTAGAGTGCATTACGAAGTGGTTTATTGGCGATTGAACTAAATTGTGTCTGTTTGTGGAAAATAAATCTCTCTCTTAGTAAACCGGCATTTGATTACTCACGTTCGTAACAATACATATAAACGTTCCTCTTGAATCACTGTATCTATAAAAAAAACCGCATTAAGATCCGTTGCATAGTTTAAAGATCTAAGCATACATAGGGACATACAGCAGGTATCGACTTTGTTTTATACTATGTAATGATTAGTCCCAACAATCCACAGAAGAGGTCTTTGTGAAGGTACTTATGTCTCCGTTGCCATTTGCTGAAAATTTAGTATTCCACTCAATTTCTTTTTTGTTATTTGTATCAAAGTAACATCATCCAAAAACACAGGCAAATGACCAATTCAAAGAAACTGTAAATAGATTACCTATTAGATTTTTTTTGACTTAAACTAAGTTCAGTTACCAAGAAAGGGAAGAGCGTGAACCCTTGTGTTATTTTAGGCACATATTGAGATTTCAGCTGGTTTATCTACTCGTTTAACTCTTGAAATACAAAACAGCCATGCCTTCTGCCCTTTTCCAACGTACTTAGTTGGAGTCGGTGTAACCTATTTGCGCTCTCTCACCTGCCTCTTATCAACTCAACCGTCATAACAATAATTTTTGTATTCCAGCTACGACTTACTACAGAAATGCTGGAGTTACTCGGCCGAAGCGCGGCCATCGTTCCGCCACTGCCTGGAAGTGGTGCGCGCGCTGCGCGACAAGACGTCGCCCAACATCACGCTCACCGCCACGCCCACGCCCGCGCCGCACTACCTCACGCTGCTCGGGGACGGTAACTATCTCTCTACTCACTCTATCATACATTCTCATTCATACTTATTACTCACTTGCATGTATTGCCACTAGAATTAAGAGCTTTAGTTAGACTTATCCGCGTACTACGCAACATATCAAACCAAGACAAAGTTGCATAACCTAGGTCGTGTTCAGCTCACACACACAAGCATGTTGCCAACGGCCAGAGGTAACTGCAGAAAAAATGTCAGTCGACGCGACGTCAGCAGTTATCTCTGCTGGTAAAATGTCTCTCGTGTGTATGAGCTCTTAGTGGCCGCTCAGTATGAGACATCCTAATACATTTTACAGGAGATTCTTACTGTTTCTTGTAATTTAGCGACACAGCGCCCTGTCCGCTGCCAGTACCATGAGCCGCAGTGCCTGCAGCGGGTGTACATAGTTTTTAAATTAGGAAGTGGAAAGTAAAAAATACTTCCACAATTTTCATTTATCAGCATGCAATCTGAAATGACAAAGTATACATTTAAATTTAAAAAACATAACCTTTCTTGCAGTCGGGTAAAATATGCTAAAATTAATAAATACTTATACAAATTTTCTTAATTTCATGTAATCCCAACTAACCGATGTATTGTGCATGGGCTGCATGTTCAGATGCCGTCGACAACCGCACCTACCTATTGGACGAGAATGACAACGCCTGCTTAGGTTCGTGAACAATCATTGAATGATATCATGCAGCTTACTTTATTCTCGGCCATCTTGAAACTAATCAAACATATTATGACGTAGATGAAGACTTCCCGGAGCAGCACATGGAGCCGTCGCGACTGCTTCCCGAACGAACTCCAAAGTATTTAGAACTCATGTACGATAGCGACTCGGTACCCGGCACCATCTGCGACGGGTACGAGATACCCAGAGCGCCCATCACGTACATGCCTCCGTTCTCGAGACACAGCATCGTCGGTGTCGCCCCCAATAGACTGATCAAGCCGCCGCTGTACCGCACGCACTCGCTGCGCGCGCGGCCGCCGAACGCCACCATCGTGCCGCTGCGGAGCGGGCTCGTGAAGCGCGCGTCGCTGTGCGAGCAGCTCGCGTGCGAGCAGCTCGCGTGCGAGCCCGCGCCGAGCTCGTCGCGAGAACAGCCGCGCCTTGACTTAGACTTTGATAAACACGTATTCAAGACTCCATTTTGAACTGTGATATTAGAAAAAATAATTATGCAATGTGTAAATTTTCCACCGAATGAGGATACTGTTTTTAGAATTAAGTGAATATTTAATATTATTTATTTTCACTAGATTACAGTTTGTAAATAGAGGTGAATAAATTCGTTGTACATATTAGTTTAAGCTGCTGTTTTGCAATTTATTATTGCACCCGTAGAAAACATCACGAGACAACATATTAATGCATTTATTAAAAGCCAGTTTAATTAAATATATTGCCTATCATCATAGTCATATTTTTTATTTATAGGTACTTATTCAAATGAGCCAACACTCATTCTCCTTCTACTCTGCAAGCTATAAAATTATTATTATCTTATAGCAGACATTCTTGACTTGATTTAGTAAAAAAATAAATGTTTAAAAAAAATGCCATTGGCAATATTGTTATTGTTAATCCTTTAACTACGAAACTACGATGGATATGGCGTAGTCTGGGTTCGCTTGCTCACTAGACCCCGCCATCTCCTTCTAACTTAACTTGTACGAGTCTGGGTGCCACAAGTCACGAAACGCCTAAAATTGTGGGGTGCTAATGATAACAAATGTACAATTAAATACTTGGTAGTACAGCAACGTTTTATAGCAATCAAACGGTGTATTCAGGTGGAAACAGTGCAATAATTTACTCACCAATATTTGGTGAGCATTTACTAAATCTGGGTTCATAGTACAATTTAAAATGCAGTTATGACTAAAATAAGTTGTACCATTGTAGTTTTAGATTTTCATTGATTTAATTTTTTTGTTGATTGAAATAATGTTTTTAGGAATTAGTATTGGTCACAAAGTTATTTTTCGTGGCCATTTCATTCTTGATTCGGGTCAAGAATCATTAAATAATTGCCTCTGGAATTTTTAAGGTTCTCTTTTTCTAAAAATTGTTTTATGAAACTAGAAAGGTTTTTTAGTAGCGGTTTAGGTTTTATTTTTAGTTTTATTTTTGAAACACCTTTGAACGCCTAATTAGAACGAGTTTCGATTAAAAACCTTTCTTAGGGTAATGTTAATCGTCCGGATAATGTTGTTTGAAGTCTATTATTCACTTTTTCCTTTATGTTCTGATTTTTTTGGTACCTAATAAACTCGAGTTCTGGACAATTTCTAATTTTGAGTTTGACTCAAAATTCCAGACTAGAGTTCAAAACACGGATATCACGTCTCGAGTCCCTATCCGAGTCTAGACTCGAGGAAATATTTATTTCCTAAACTCGAGTCATTCGAGGACTGAAGAAATTCAGTATTGAACTCGAACCGCGGAACAGACTCATGATTCGTATACTACACAAATCGTCTCGAATCGACACGGGACATCACTAGTATGAATCGGCCCAAGTCACATCATTTTAGCACTAACTGGCACATTGTGATTGATAGAATAGAATATGAACATTGTTGGCCTACAAATAAAGTCGAAAATAACCTAACAAGTTTGGCCCTATTTGGATTATTTCACTCCTTTGAAATTAATTGGAACAAATTATTTTCCAAATTGTTTAATTTCAAGGAGGCGCCAGGTCGATAACTGTTTGGTAGTAAGACCAGCCATGGATGAGCATTTTTTTTAATGAAATTATAAGCACCGTTTATGTCCAACAGTGGACGTCTTTCGGCTGAAATGATGATGATGATAAGTACCGCTCACTGCCCAAGTTATCACGTGATTGTAAAAAATATTGGTACTGCTCATTATGATGACAAAAGCGTCGCGGCCAATAGTTGAACCCCTTGTTATGGTTACGCGGAGAATGACTTCGATTTCGACCCGAAAATCGCATCGCATTTAAGATTCAACTCGTGTGTCGACGATTATACTAAGGTTACTATTATTATGCTGGCTGATGCCAGTTTACTAATAAAGGAGCAAATAAAAACAAAGAATAAACATTTAATTTTTTATTTGATATACAATTAATTTATTTTCTAATACTAATATTTTACAGCTAAATTAATCTTTTCTAACAGATAACCTAAAAAATAGATTTTATTTACCTATAGTGAGATGTACTTTCTATTAATTATAAAAAAATACATCATAAAAGTAGTCATTATGTATGTACACATTGGTACTTATTGAACAGTTTGATTAAAATTTAACACTAGCATATTAACATTGTTTTAAAAATAAGTTATTAAGACTTTGACGCCCCACTTTAGCGCTGTCTTCCTTTATTTTCTAAGATACAATAGGGTAGGTTTTCACATAGGGTGGCTCCGGCCAAATGCACTTATCAATTAAGTACATAGGAACGTAAATTCAGCACAAAAGCTACGGACGTCAGAGCCATTGAGCTAACACTGGCAAACGGATGGATACAGGACCGATCTGTGCCCAGGAGCAGGAAGACGAGGCAATAATTACGAGCATATTATACCTGCACATTGTACGGGTTTCTTTAAAGGGCGGAGCACAGACGACGAAACTACAATCCGTTTTTAAGTCGTGTAATATTTGACATGATTGCCCACCTACCTTTATTATTTTGGAAAATAGAAGGTAGTAATAATATTACGTCGTAATGCTACGTCAGAATCTCTGAGAAAAAAAAAGTGACACAAAGACATGTCACAAACCAAATCTACTTAATAATAAAAATAAAATATACCTTTCTCTAAATAAAAGTCCTGTAAAGGTAAATTGCTATAGTCCTATCTACTCGCCGTCTTCGGCAATCTCTTGCTTCATTCGTTTCTCGTGTTTTAACTGTTCGGTGGTGGTAACATTGCCTCCTATTTCGGGAGGTTCCTGATGGTCATCATCTTGCGCGTCATCCTTGCTGTTCTCGTGAAGCAGTACGTACTCTCGCTGGGAGAAACCGAACTTGACCACATCGCGCTCAAGCAACTCGACGTACCGGCGCGGCTCAACCTTTTTATTGTTCACGAAAGTACCATTCGCCGATTCTGTTGAAAATAAAAAAAAATCTAATAAGTAAAGCCCGGCTGACAGTTTTGTTAATTTTATTTAAACAAAAAATATCAATTTTATTTTAGTGTAAATAAGATGATTTCAGAATGACATCTTTTATTGAAAAGTTTAATTTTTTACTAAGCCAGAAAAGTTTAGTTATTCAAACAACACTTAGGACGCCTTCAATTTAGGCGCAACGTGCCGCGCGACATCAGCTTGGCCGACACAATGCTTTGTGTTTTCGTATAAATAAATGACTCGCGGCAGCAGCGCAACAGACACACGTTTTTGTTTATATGGAATAACCAAGCAGCGCTGCAACAGCGCTGCTGTCAAGCGGCACGTTGCGCCTAAATTGAAAGCGTCCTTATTCTGTGAACTGTGTATTTGAAATGTAAGGTGTGACCACAGGGTTTCTAAAAGAGCGATCGTCCATGCAAACGTACCAAGATCGATCACGTAAGGGCGCACGCGGCGGCCCTGCGTGCCGTCGGGGCGCGTGAAGGGCGTGGCGCGGTACTGCAGCGCGGCGTGCTGCTTACTGATGGAGGGGTGCTCAAGAGCTATGTCCACCACTTTCTTGTCGCGCCCGATCAGGAATGCCGACTGGCGGTGTATGTATAAGATCGGAAGCGCTTTGTCGCCTTTGAAGGGGTAGAATCTGGAAATGATATCAATGCGGTTACAGCTATTGTTCCACACTGGTAAATTGCTCCTGTATCGTGGGTATATTCAAAAACATCTAAACACAAAAACAAAACTTCCACACCCATAAACTCAATAGGCATCAGCCCCTGACATTGTGATAAGAGATGTACTTTAACTATTTCAAACTATCCTTTAATTATTTCAAACTATCTTAAGCCACTCAGATTCTGAATCATAATATGGCAGTCAGGCAAGTATCAGCAATTCAAACCGATGAAGTTGAAAAGCAAAACGCGGCTTTAAAACTACTCCCAATGTATTGCATTGCTTGTTATTTATTATATACATTAATATACAATAATTTTGTATAATTTTAGTTTCACATAATGACGAATCACGATAGCTATATATTTACCTCCATCTCCGTTTAGGCTGCTTGGCATCATCAGGTTCCGTGTACTTGATCACGACTCCGTTGACCGTATTGGCATCAGCCGTCAGTTTACCAGACAGACCGAAGTTCGGCTTTTCTTTATCAGCAGGAGCCTTGCCATCTTCCGTCTTAATGTCTGCCTTTCCCCAGTTGTATTCTTTATTTTCATCAGCATCTGCAAATCTATGCAAACAAAAAAAAATGTTACATTTTACTATTCAAATAAATAGTTACAAAATATCATATCGGAATGTTCAGCGGGAGGAGGGAGGCCTTTGCCCAGCAGTGGGACAGCACAGGCATTATTATTCCAAAATAATGTTCAGCGACAATATCGCGTATGCGCATCCCAACATGGAGGATGTGTAACTTAAATAAACGAATTTGAAAAACGTGAATCACTCAAAACCTAATTTTGGAAAAATAAAAAACAGAAAGCATTTCTTTACTTATAGCTAGACAAACAGAAAAATAATCGAAAAAGGTTGATTGGTTGGTGTAGGTAGTTTCCCAAACTAACCAATCAACCGTTTTCGATTATTTTTCTGTTTGTCTGTGAACACAACCACGACGCATGCAGAAGTCTAGACCATAAGCTATCGTGTTCCCCCGCTGGGTGATTTTTTTTGCGTGTGGGGCAATCCAGCATATGCGTGACTAAATCCGATATTAAAATCACCCATATGAATGGTATATATTAATTTTCTACTGACCTGCTCTTGCGATCTCGCGTCCTAGCCTCAGTCTTGACTTGAACTCGTCCACGATCGTCCGGACGTCCGGATCGCTCCCTTCGTTCATCACCGCGCCCGTCCCTGTACCTCTCTTCTCTTCCCTCCGGCCTCTCTGGTCTTCCACCTGGCCTCTCCGGCCTTCCTTCTGACCTCTCCGGTCTGCCATCTGGCCTCTCCGGGCGACGACTACGCTCTTTGTAGCGCTCTTCTTGACTTCTCGATCTTGATCGTTCTCTAATAAAGATTTACACATAAATAAACATGTTTTTTATAACTTTCGAAAGTAAAAATAAATTGCAGAATCATAAGAAACCTATCCATTTACAACACAATTATTTAAAATATAGGAGATATTTTTAGATACAAAAAAGAGTGGTGTACCTGTGGTGTGACGCAGCCGACTTGTCGGGTCTACCAGCTGTGCTCAAGGGCTTCTCACGACGGACATCACGAGGTCTGTAACCGACAAACATAATAACTGATTCACTGTAAAAAAAAAACACTTCCTAACACAGACAATTTACATTATTGGCAAGGATTGCAAACTGGGTGCTCCACCACAATAAATTTTATTTCAAGCTTTAACAAAAAAAAAAATACAACAAAAATTATAATAAATATATTGTAATTTTATTATTTAACTGATGTATCCTAAGCGCCCTACCAAAGATCCTTTTATTTGGTCAATAGTAGGTACAATTAGTAAGAATTTTATTTGAACTAGGATAAAAAATCGAACACTATCGACTCATAAATAAGAGAATTTTATGCTAGAGGCAATCTTCAGTTTAATAACTGTTTTAGCGTAACAATATATTCATTAATTTATCTTCAACACGAGGAACCAATTATTTTGACACTCCGTTAAATCGTACACTTACCATTACTTTGAAAAATAATGTTGATTTCGCGAGCATACCTACTATGTTCCTCCTCGTAAACTTCTCATAATTTGTCTAATTATTATTTGGAAGGTTAAATCAAATAGCTTTTAACTAAGCTAGAGTCCAGTGACAACTGTTTTCTTAATGTCCCATCAAAGCACAAAATAATGCGCGATTGTATGATCGATCTTAGAGTATTAAAAGCGTTGTCTTCTATCCTCGTATTTTAATGTGTCACCATTTATCATTTTCAATTTCTTTTCTGATCTATGTGTTAAACAAAATCGTGTTTTGTATTGGGTCTTATTTTCTTGTTTTTGTATCTTCTGCGTTTTATAATTCCATTCATAGTTTCCATCTGGTATAAATCCGGTTTCTTTATCTTCATCTCTGTCGAGTCATTCGACATTTTAGTGCATTTCCATAAAAATAGCTAAATTGTTTATAAATCAATGCATTAGCAACCATTTCCAAGGTGCTTGGGTTGTAATTTTCCAGTGTCCATTGTGTTTTTGCTATAGTAGTATTGATGATTATAACTTACTGATGACGAAGTATGTACCCTGTTAGTAATACAGCAGCCAAATAGGTATCAGTTTTTAGTGACAGAATTTATTTTCCAGTTTGAATCAATAAGTGGATTATCAAATGACAGAATATTAAAAATAATCTTGACTCAGCATTTCCTTTCTATTATACAAAATAATTATCTGTACGAGTTCCTCTATCAAAATCTTTTTGGAACCTAAAGGATACAGTTCATAATAAACATAAACAAAACTAATTAACTCCAAGTGAGCTGGGATCCAAAAAAGTGTCTGCCTCCAAATCCATTTCACAAAATTTCTGTTTCAAATCCAAAAATATTGTAACTGAATCCTCGTTTCACAAATAAGCAGCATTTTACATTTTATCGGTGATACTACACATCCACTTTCATAAATCAGTTTCAAATCAAAATTCCATGTCTTTTATCATTTAAAAATATTGTTTTTGTTTCGACCTTTCGTGGTGTTATCGTTTGTCTGATCCATCATGCCGATTTTCTTATGCAAATCCATTTTGTTTTTAGGTTTCTCACGTTGTTTTTACATAAAATATAATTTAAGTTTCGTCTATTATTTGATTAAATATTTGAAGAAGAATTCCCTTGTTGAAAGCACTTGAGTGCCTGCATAGTCCAAAATGAAAATAGTAATCCTTTGCTAATAAGCATTCCAACAAATCTATAATAATCGATGTTTCACACATGCCTATAGCAAGTATCATTTAGGGTGCAAATATTAAAATATCTTTGCAACACCGACAAGCTCTGATCATTATATTTTTCTGTAGAGTAGTCACTGTAAAAATAAATATAGTTATTTAACGTCGCAGGTACACTGTTACCGACCAACTGTAGTCGGCAGACACGCATGCAATAACACTCAGTATTTTATGTGTTAAAATGTTTTAAATGAATAAAAGAATGTTCTTTGAACCAAACTACAAGTTAATCTAGCTGTCTAAACTAGATACTTATATCTAATGAAAGGGGAAAAATACAGCTTCACATACCTTTCGGAAGAGAAGCCCTCTTCATGATACCTCTCCTTCCTGTCAGGAAACTCTCTCTCGCGGAAGCGCTCGTTGTCAGGGGGACCACGTCTAGAGAAAACATTAAGATATGTGTCATTATAAGCATCAGACTACTAATATATTATTCAGGGTGTAAGGGACAGGTCTCTGCAAACATTAAGAGCTTGCTGAGTAGATGAAATTAATCAATCTTTCACAAGATTTTTTTTCCAAAAAACTAAAAATATGTCGGTTTCTCCATACAAACGGTCCTATCTAGTTTATACTTGGGTAAGGAGATATTAGAGACACACTTGTAAGACAGGTGTCAGATTTCCTGGCATCTAAGTTTCCGTAAGAACTGACCAGCCAGGGTCAACGGTTTAATGTGCATTACTCGGAATTCACACAAAGTGATCCTCCTCTTAAACTAATATTACAGACTTAAAAATTGTTTGTTTATAAGGGTTTGTTTGGAAAGTGTAACCTCTGGAAGTACTGATCTAGAATCCAGTATTGGTTAGTTAACTCAATTTTTTCAATGTTTGAACCACAAAAAGAAAGATGTCTTCAAATGCGTTTGATATCAATTAAGTTTTCTAACTTTCAAATCTGGTGAAAGAGAAAACTGTATAAGGTATAAACTGTTAGGGCGCCTTCAATTTAGCCGCAACTTGCCACGCGGCAACGTTGCGACTAATTTATAGGCGCCCTAAAACTGACAAGAGGCGTCACTGCCGCAATTACAGGTAACGACTTGTTACCACCCCTATTCCTCTTACAATATTTGAAATGCTAATTGCTGGTACATCAATAAGCAATTCTGATGCTATTTATAGAGAAATATGTCTTTTTGGTGTTCTTTCTTGTTTATAAATTGTACAAAATGCATTATGCCAAGCTTTTCCACTTTTTATCGCGACGTTGCTCCCGCAGTGGCCAAGGCCTATCCCAAGGCCGAACCCACGATAAAAATCCAGTAACTATAATAATGTAATATAACGCAGTTTTCCCCAATAGTTTTTTATTTCAATCTTATCACAAACATTGTAGTTTTACTGCCGAAATAACATTATTGTAATTACATTACAATGCATTTCTGATAAGAACTTAAAATTGCTATTTCCTTGCATAGGTACTACAACTGCATCCAATTTCTTGGAAGAAACAATTAGTGCTATTTAAAAATCATTACATAATCACCAATATCGAGTCATCAGGCTAATGGTTTAGTAATAATTAATAACAAAAGTATTTGGAAGATAATATGCTTCATTATCATTATTATTAACTTTTTTATTTCAAACAACACATTAGTTAAGCTCGTCATTAAGTAATCTCTGAAGTGAACTCTGTATTTTTTACTGAGTAATAAATTAATATGTAATTAGCTAACTATGTATTACTCTCAATTTGCAAATGATATCCTAAATTTTTTTTTGTCCTTATTTTTTTTTGTTCACAAATATATCAGATCTTTTATACTCACGTATACAACATGTAACATTAAATGCGCAAAACAAGTTTGCTCAGAATAACATGTAGAAACAATTTAACCACTTTTTAATATAGGTCTAAAAATGTACATTAAAAATGTTGCCCTGTCCATTTATTAAAATTAGTTTATTAATACACAAAGCTATCACGTGTGCAAACCTGCCAAAATAGGTCAACCAACTAGAAAGTTTGTCATCTAATTAAAATTTTTCTTATATTATTGTAATTACCTGCATTCTAAGCAAATAAATCAAAATTCTATTCTAATAGTTCTTTTTATAGAAATTATCAGAATTGTCAGTAAAGCTAAAAAATAGAATTAAAAATCAAATAGGATTTCTAAGGTTTTGCGCATTTACACTTTGTATTTTTATTTTAAAGGCAAATCATAAATCATTTTTTTTTACGGTATCTAGGTATGAATTAGTAATAATGTTGTTGAAAGTTAAAGTTTGAAATAGTGTTATTTGACAATAAATATATATAAGATAAGGTCACACACCACTCGAATTATTCAAATTGATATCTAAACTAGCACAATATGGTGAAAGGCCATTCCTCTTAGATGGATGTAGCGGGAAAACATTTTTACTGTATAGCGCATATATTGTAATAGAATTAAGAATAATAATATTGTTGTAGGGAACAATACCTTTCACGATAGTCTCTTCTGTCTTCAAATTCCCGCCTCTTAGGTCCGCCTCGCTCTTCATACTGATTGTAGCGATTGAAACCTAGGTTGAATAAAACACATGAACAATTTAAGTCAAAAAAAAAAAACAACTACAATCATTCTCTACAGCTCACACAAAGTTAGAAAAATATCCACAAATGAACACATTTTTGGTATAATAAGACAAGTATCCTATGACTATTCATTGTATCATAATGCATTCTGCCATTTTTGACCATGAAAGAAGCAAAATATATTGAACAAACAGAAACTTTCGACAGCATAATATTAACTGTGATGGACATAAAGCAAATACAGTTGTTTAAACTTAACTCGGATATTTTTTTTATTGCTATGTCAAACAGCAACCTTGCGTGTACATATTTTAACTAACTAGCTTCTGTCTGCAGCTTCACATGTATAGTACTTTATGATAGCATTTGGAATAATGCCTTCTTCCTTCGCCTTAGGAAGTGCAATTAAAAAAACTCTTTTGTGTATCACTTACCTCTTGTATCTTCCCTCTGATGATACCGCTCGTCCTGTTCTCTTGGTCTCCGTTGATATTCTTCTTTCGGAGATCTGTGTTCTTCATACCTCTGATTCCTAAAGAAAACAAATACATGCTGTAGATTTTGACTGTATTACAATTCCAATTTGCCCCGAACTAAGACCAGCACATTTAAGTAACCTACAAGCATACATTTACGCGTACTTGTAATGTACCTTTTATACTCATAATCCCTCTGCCGTCTATTATGCTCTTCATTGGGATCATGATATTGAGAACTTTGACCATATTTCTCTCTATTTCTATCATATTTGTCTTGTCGATAATGTGTATATCTGCAATAATTTAATGATGTAGTGTAATGAAATATTACACAGTATCATTTTAGCCTGGGGTCCAATTAGTTTACCTGTCATTATGTTCCCTGTCATATTGCTGATACTGCTCTTGATACTGCTGCCGTCTCTCTTTGCTGGAGCCTCGGTAGAAGCGTTGCACTTCCCGTTCCCTTTCATACTCCTCAGGTGACACTGATCTTTGGTATTCCTTCCTACAATACCAACTTTTGTTAGATTTTTCCTCAGTTTTTAAATTTCAAGAGAAATATATTATTAAAGTAGAGACCCACCCCATCTTAGCACGGGTACTGATATTGAATATATTATGCATGTATTATGCACATAAACCTACCACTTGAATCACTCTATCTATTAAAAAAACTGCATCAAATCCATTGCGTACTTTTAAAGCATACATAGGGACAGCAGTAAGCAACTTTGTTTTATACTATGTAATGATGATGATCTTACTGATTATAATAGGTCCGTATAGGTTGATTTGCTTCTTCAGAAGATCCACGACGTTCTTTTACAACACTATGTAGGCGGCGCTGAATTTGCTCTTCATCTATGAAAGAAGAGACAAGACTTGAGATGTTGGGCTATCTTTTAAAGCTAAATGTAGAGTTTTTTCGGTGCAGATTCACAGCACATACAGGTAATTTTCACTGTGTAATTTATTTCTTCAGCACTGCTCTTTCAAAACGGCCAAGGAAAACATCGAAACTAGCAGGCACGTCAAAAAACCAAAAAGACGTGAGATGTCCAACAATGCCTCAACAACAAGTGCCTCGGCCTCGCGTGGTACATTACGGCAAATTCCTTTTACTACATAGGAGGCTTGAATCCTAACAATGTGCACAATAATCCAAACGTAAATAAAAATAGCACAAATATCTCACCTTTGGGACTAACTGAAGTACTTCGCTGCCGCTTGTGCTTATGTTTATGCTTGCGCTTCTTTTTCGAAGATATTTCGCCCTCACTGATGGAAGACACATCTTCGGCACCCGAGACACTTTCTGCCACAGAATCTGAACGCCTCTTCTTCTTGCTGTGCTTCTTCTTCTTTTTCTTATGCTTGCGTTTCTTCGAATGCTTTTGCTCGTCAGAATCGCTATCCGAATCTGAAGAATCAGCACGTTTCCTTTTCTTTTTGTTGTAGCGGTGTTCTGACAGTGAAGAGTCGTCACTATCGCTACCAGAAGAACTATTATTACCACTTGCATCTGATTCATCAGAATCTTCGGATGAAGACTGATGACGCTTTTTAGATTTCATTATTACGATATCTTACAACAAATTCACAAGTATAATCACAAATCCGAAATAAAAAAGCTTACAGTACGCCCTGCGCAACTAACACTGAACGAATGAAAATGAAATAATGACGAAGAGTGTTTCTGCCAGTGTTGCCAAGTTTGAAATCTAGCGGGTGGTAGATTTTTTCTAAAAATACGGTAGATTTTCCGAAATTACGTTGTATTATATATATATTTGAAATACGGTGGAATTACCTTGTTTATTTAGTATCACGTAAAGGGTCAGAGGCACTCTCCATCTTGTAAAATTTTCAGATCTTACACAACACAATACACTTGACTTTTAGGTACCTAATGTGAATGAAATGCCAGTCGATTAAGGTACAAATAAACCAGGTAAATTAAAAAGTTCGAATCCGAATTCGTTCGTGTAATTCCGGTACCGCGCTATTGGGGAATTCTCGAAGCAAAAAACAGTGTTTTCGGTAGGAAAAAAGAAAAATACCCTAACGTAAAAAAATATATATATCATTAAAACTCGCTAAAATTACTTTTATAATAATCATATTTATCTACAACATTTAAAATAACAAATACGCTCTTCATTGGGTATTACGGTGTATTATGCTACCGTAATTCTAATCCTACGGTAGGTGGTAAATCTTTCCTGATTACGGTGTTTTTACCGTAATTACGGTGCAGTTGGCAACACTGGTTTCTGCCCAGCGTCAGTATTGCCAACACCGATTCATCAAATTCTCCAATAATCGAAGTTGTAGTGGGGGTACTGCTGGGGGTAGGTCAATGTTAATTTAAGACGCTTTGTTGTTGGAATAAACTTTGTAAATGGTAAAATATAACTGACTACATAATTAGAACACAAGAACCAAAAATACCAATGAGATTCTATTTTGATAACGGTTTAACAATATTTAAACAATAGTCTTCTACCAACCTAAGCAACTGCCAATCAGTGACTCATATTCGCTTCAGCTCGGTTGGCGCGAGGAGCATGCGCTAAATTGCGTTTGGATTTTTTAAAACAAATTACAGTGAATAATATCAGGCTGGTATCTTGCCTCGACTAGTGTGATCAAGGACGGGTTTAGTAACTTCTACTATAAAATCTATGTATTATGTATTAAAGGAGAATGCTCAAGCCCCATAGATATAAAACCCAGCTCCGCCAGAAATTAAATGTATATCTAATTATCGATATTAATAAGTAATAAAATAATCATCGGTCATGATCGTCATGCTTACTTGCAACCTTATAAAAAATGCTAGTTTAATTATTAAGGTTTGATATAAGAAAAAAAAAATTAAATATTTTCAATCCTTAATTAAAAAACATGATATAGTAAAATGCTTAGTTCTCGGTTCTTTTAATTTTTATATATTTAATGTTATTGATTTACTCATAGTTGAAAAGCTTAAACAAAATAATTTATTTTGATAACATAACGCAAAACATTCTGTACAATCAAATGTCATTGAAAATACCATGTAAAAAAAATATTGTTGCATAGCGACAGACAGTAACACCAGCTTTGTAGTTTGGGAATAGGGTTTTATTATTTTTAGTATTATTATATTAAATAAAACATAAATTAAGTTTTTTTACTTGTCTACTCCTATAACCTGCGTGCCTAATAAACTGAGTAATCAAGTACAGCATACTATTTTCTATACTAGACAGCCGTAAGAGTGGCGCCCAACGTGGGACTCGCGACTATTGAACTATATCTGGCTATTTTTATATGTTTACAAGTAAGGAACGCGATAATAATTAGTTGTATCTTATAACTTATTATTATTGATAATTTGAGATACATCTCGTTTCTGCCGAAGCTGGGTTTTTTTGAGCATTAACTTTTATGCAGATTTTCTTTCTTTCCCCAAGTAGCTACTAATTTTACTACTGTATCTTTATCTAGAACTTTGCAGATCTGTTTTTTTTTTAATCACTATCCATTATTTGAACAAAACATGTTTTTCGTATTATGGATCAGCATACAAGTAAAAACCGACCATCAGATAACCGGACTTATTATTAAAAAATCTGTTTAATATTTGAAATAACCAATAACTATTATTCAAGTAATTGAAGATTAGAATTTCTTTGAATTTGGAACAAATACTACAAGATAAGAGGCTCAAATTTTAACCCTTATCTGATGAAAAAAGAAAGTTGGAATTTCCAGTTCACTAATAATCCTTCCTTTGTTCTTTTGCTATAATAGCCGGTGTTAATCACTGGCGGTGAATACGTAGAACTGGCCTTTGTGCTACTACCTGTTTGTTTCCGCACTATTAACCTTTTGAATACCGTAATTAAAGATATAATAGAAAGACAATAGGTGTGCGAACGCTCACTGCAACAATAGGTGAGTTCGTTCGGGGCTCAAGATAAGAATTCCCTAAATGAAAGAACCGTTTCTTTTCAAGCCTCCCTGAGGATACGTCAACTAGAGTGGCAATAAAATGTACCAAAAAAAAATTGACACAGAGGACATTAAAAACAACTTCCTCACCTAGAGTATCCCCTCCGCCATCTATCGCCTCACAAGACGAGAGAATGGCTAGAATATGACATGGTCCTTGTCATATTTAACCCCACTCGACGTTCAAAACATGTCTTTATGCTATACGTATAGTAGTTCTAACTTACACTAAATTAGAACTAAAACCAGTTTCAAGCAATTTTTTGATAAATATTTCTCATTAGACCTATCATGTTTCTTGCATCAAAGCCGTCTGTTCGTATTTAAAGATAGTGAATTGTCTAATATAGCCAAATATTGCTCAATCTGGCCTCAATCTTATCCTTGGCTAAAACTAGATATTTTATCGGAAACAATATTTTACATACTTGTATTGTAACTTTCGATGAAAAATAGTAGTGGAGCGTTCATATTAAAACTTTCCAAAGTTGATTAAGCTCAGCTACATAATAAGCAATAAGAAAAATAAGGGAATTAACAGAAATTTATAGCCACAGCTTGGTTAGTTTACTATGCTTGTTTTCACAGCATTATAATTTATGGCATATTATTCTTCAACTGGTGTAGAATTAATTTTCATATCGCCAAAAGAAAGCAATTAAAAAATATACGGTATACTGACTCTGCCTTTTCTCATATTGTTTGTTCGCAAAAACTTAGGAATTTTCAAATAAAAGCAATTTTCATAACTCAAATACGCTTTGGAAATTGAAATACCTAAATGGCCCATTCCCTCTCCTAGAGAGGAGGCCTGTGTCCCAGCAGTGGGAACATTGAAAGGCTGATGATGATGATGATGATGATGAAATGGAGCATAACCATAAATATACATATATAAGTACTACGCACTAGGTTAGGCATGCCGAGTTACTTTATTGGACTTAGGTGATCTGCAGTCCATACGCCTTTACATTGATGACAATAGTGCAGTTTTGACGTTCATGCAGTGTAAGAGCTACATTTTTAAAGTTTTGTTAAACGACGTAATACTAATGAAGCGCTGCAGCGCACTACGTCATTCCTCAAAAACAAACTTTACATACGCTTTTATTACAATCCGCCCTAATCGGTTGCAGAACTTAGTGATGAAAAGTTCAAAACCCACACAAATCGTGTTCTTGGCAAGAATACAAACTTAACTATTACTATTTAACATAGTCTAAGAAAAAAGACTATGTTAAATACAAAGTAGTTTGACATTGACTTTATTGCATATGTAGGTACTTCCCTGGTAGTTCATTAATTGACTGCATTATTGTCTATTAACTACCTGCTTCATATTTATAATCATTTAATTATTATTATTCCATTTATTTATAATAACACATATTCTATTCGATTTTTAAATATTCCTTTAAAAGAACATAAAAAGCATTAAACATAATAAAATATAGCCACACAATCACAATAGCCGCCATGTCAATTTTATCATATAAAAAATCCTCCAAATAAAATGTATTATTTGCCAGTAAGAGTTATAACAAATTAAATTCATTTTTATTTTAAATCATATTATATTAGTCATATATTTTAATCTTAATTATTTTTTCCGTTTCACTTGCACCTGTGTATAGACATCGCTGAATACAATGATATTATATTGTACCTGAACACCTGTGGACAATTATTATTTATTTTACTCAAAATGACTGCCCATGTAGTGAGTTATTTTGATACAATTTTCTGCGAGTTAAAAAGAGACAGAACGATTTAGAGTAATAGAGTTAGTTCGTGGGAAAGTAAGAGATAGTTGCATAGTATGGGATTTGGACGTTTGAATAGGGAACTCGGTATTTTTTGACTTGAGATTTTGACTTTCTTATTTTAAAGTGGTAAGCATTTAAAAAATTTTAAATACAACGAACTAACAAAATCGTCGACCTTTAGATTACACTTTCAAGCCGAAGAGAAAAAGTGTTATATGGACTCTTAGCCACTGCCTCCTAATTATACAAGCCGTGTCCAAGAGTATCGCTTTCTAAATCAAGGCCTTGATTCGGCCGCCTAAAACGAGTCTCTTTAGATCTTGATCAAGGCTGTTAGCTATTAAGCCATTGGCTGACATGACTATCTTACTTATTAATATTATTATGTCATATTGAGATTTATTTTTGGTTATACTATTCTAAGTCTTCTTTTGCAGTTAAACCTACAAGTTAGGGGTATTTAAATAAATATTAATAAGTCAAACACGAGCCTATCTACAATAATAAAAATCCGTGAGCTGAACCAAGGTCCCGTTAAGTTTTGGAGTACCTACTTGTATTTGGATAGCTAACAGATGACTTTTCAATCAATTATTTATTTAATACAAGTTTTTTTCTTTTGACTTATGGGATAGATTTTGGAGCGCTTCAGTTTACTCATACGTGTTAGTCTTTATTAGAAATAAAATGCACAATGTGTTCATTCTGAGAAGGACTTGGTCCAAATTTCATACGATTGGCTATGTCTTTTAGAAATAAATTTTCTTGAAGAAGTGTTCCGACATGGTCGGGACCACTCATATTCAAAATCTCCGTATGATGCCCGCATTTTGGGGTATTCTTAACTATTTGGCAACATTGTGTTCGGGAATGAATGGAATGAATGTAATAAATTGTTTATGGTTCTAGCATAGTAGTAAATTGTCAAAATATTTTTTTTTAAGGATTTGCTTTTTTTAAAGGATTTCAGCTCCAATCGTTCCAATCAGTAGTTTGCATTATATACAAAAAAACCCAAGCTAACCCACCCTTAAAAAAACCAAGGGTTTTATGTAGGTATTTCAACGATAGGTCGTACTTTTTCCACTTGTGTGCAATGGCACCAACGTACTTAGTCACTTTTTGTCTTTGACTATGTGATTTTTAGGTAGGTATGATCAAGGATAATAATTATATTGATACGGATGATCTAAAATCTTTGGATTACTAAGATCGTTTTTCTGGCCATTGAGATAGACTGGCTGATAACCGCTCAAAAGCAATGTCATTTTGATTTGACGTTTCACTTACAAGTGTCAATGTCAAGTGACGAAAGTTTACAATTTGCAATTTGTTGACTTTTTACCAGTTTTATTCAATTATTACTTGTACTGGATAATTTTATCGACAGACCTCGTGCAGTAATTGATTAATTTATTACAAGGAAAGTCTTGTCGTTCATAACAAGTTTTAATTAGTAATATGGTCAGTGGAAATTTATTACAGAACTTAGCCCGATAAGGCATCGTTGGCACACTTTACAAGGTGGTTTGTAGCAAAAAAGTGTATTAAACACAAATATAAAACGAACAAACAATGGCTACACGCAAGAGAAGCGGATCAGGGTCTAAGAGACACCTTAAGGAGAAAGTGGTGCAAATATATGAGTCTTTCTTTAGAGGTGAAGATTTAACTACTGATAATGCCACCTTCTGGGACGAATTCTTTCTTCTGAAGCCTAAAATTCCGCAGTTAGAAGCTGAAATTCACAAACTATCTGTGGAACAACTTATGAGCATGAGGGAAAGTATGAACTTACTTGTTTCCCAATGTATTGAAATGTTAGGACAAGAACATCATATAAGGTAATAACTCGTCAATTTAATTTATGCATTCAATTAATAAATTTACAAGTAGTTCCATTTTATTTGTTTAATGTTTCAGATTAGTGTATGCTCTTCAAACTCTTAGTGCTCTTCTAATAACTATGTACCAAAGAGCCGGACAAGACCCTAACATTAATATAAAAACTATTTTAATTGGCTCTGATAATCCAGATTTTAAAATGCAAAAGTTGTTTGAACATTGTAGCACCATCTTATCAGGTATGTTGTACCTAATTTTTGATCAAGATTTATAAGGAAAAAGATAACATACATTGTTAGATTTATTATCACAGAATCACTTTTATTTGAAAAAAGTGAGACATCATTTTTCTATGTACTTAATATAAAGATGATAGTACTTACAATATTTAAATGATTTTAATCTTTTACAGGAGATGTTCCAGACAGTTTAAAATCAATGGTTTTAAAGCTTCTTTTAGTTATAGCCACAGGCATAGATAACATTGATGATAACTCTTTAGTGGAGTATTTTATGCAGAACTCATTGTTTGAGCCCTTGATACAATTGCTGTGTACATCTACAGAGAGGCAACATCATGGTAATTAATACAAAATTCTTTATATTAGACCTTATTTATTTTATTTGAAGAGATATACTTCCAGATTCATAGGTAGTTCTGGTGGATCTATGAGTGAATTTAGGCATCAAACATACATAGTGTGCTGTGGAGTGTTAAAAAATAAAACATACAACCAACTTCTATTAAAAAAAGATTAATTTTAGAAGTATATTGCCAAAGTTAATTATCTATTTTAATTGAAAAATATCTGTGAAGTTCTGTTGGTCTTCATCAGTTCCAGTCATTTCCAGTACATAAAGTAATCATTTCTGATTGTAAATTCTTCTTTGTCTATATCATGATGTAATATTTGAGTTCCCTAAAATTCTAATGGATCCCTTCACCAGAATTTGATGTTGGTAAAAATGTAATTAATGTGGAAGTATATCTCTTCAAATATATTAAAATCCAGTTCAGTTTTATACTCTTAAACCCCAAGCAAGCGCTGGTGTTCGCACACCTATTGTTTTTCTATTATGTCTCTAATTACGGTATTCAAAGGTTAAAATGGTTTGCCTTGTAGTAAAAAAAAAACAACCAAATTGAGAACCTTGTCTTTTTTTAAGCTGGTTACCAAGTACAAATAACAAAAACATAATAATAAAAAGATGTTCAAATGACTGACATACATATTGGAGGTCATTGTAGTTTAATATCATTTGAACTATTACATTTTTAATTATTTTATGATACAGTTCGCTTCAACTAACTTTGCCGCTCTGAAGTTGGCTACAAATCACAGCGCAGTAATCAATTTTACGAAAAAAGACAGCACTGCGCTGCGCGGCTAACGATGCAATAGACGAACCTCAGTGTTATGTTTCTATCTCAGTCGCTCGTATACGTCCGATACCAGCTTGTGTTCCGCTCGCACAGTACCGTATGGTCCTCGATGCGAAAAGTGCTACGCGTATAATTATTACCTACCTGTTTTAAGTTTGTTTTTATTTATTCTTATAATTATTGTTGTGTTTGTTTTGTTATAGTTGTGTTTGCCTTTTTATTGCTGTGTTTGTATTGTTATTGGTTGACGTTGTCCTTAGTTTTGTCAAATAAAATGCCAAAACGGAACACGGGTTTTACGCCGACAAGCGCGTAAAATAATTCATAATGTGGTGAATTATATGCAGAAAGAGAAGGACGAAGGCATGCAAAATGTTGCGAGGGTACAACAAAGAGCTGCTGAGGCAACCGGCTGTTCGATACGGACCGTGCGCAATATTATTGCCGAAGGGAAAAAGACGGACATGATTTCCGTTTTCCGTACCCCGGGAAAAAAAAGGCAAAAGTCAAGGCCAATAACTGGAATTGACAATTTTGACAAAGGCGTCATCAAACGCTGTATTCATAATTTTCACGTTGCGGAAAAGGAGATGCCAACATTAAAAAAACTACTTGCTAAGCTGCAACCTGATCTAAATTTTCAAGGTCCTGTAAGTAGCTTAAGCTGAATAATTAAAGACTTAGTTTTTAAATGGAGGAGAACCGAAAATAATAGGAAAGTCCTCATAGAAAAACACGACTTGCGGCTCAAGAGAATTGAATATCTGCGAAATATTAAAAGATATAGAGACGAAGGAAGAACAATCGTATATAAGGATGAGTCATACGTGCATTCATCTCATACGAAGACTAAATCGTGGTCAGATAAATCTGATAAAGGATTGAAGGCACCTCTTTCCAAAGGACAAAGAATTGTCATCGTCCACGCGGGGTCCGAAGATGGATTTATCCCGAATAGTTTGTTAATGTTTAAATCTGGGACAAAATCGGGTGACTATCACGACGACATGAACTTTACCAACTATGAAAAATAGCTGAAGACTAAATTAATCCCTAACCTGAGTCCTAATTCAGTTGTCGTGATAGACAATGCGCCCTATCACAATAATTGACGTCGAGTTCAAAAAAAGACGACATGAAGTCGTGGTTGTCAGAAAAAGGTATGCCTTTTTCTGACAACCACGACTTCATGTCGTGAACGGTAAACGGTATGCCGTTTGATGATCACATGCTCAAGCCACAGCTGTACCAGTTAATATGCCAGAATAAAAGCGCCCACAAAAATTTTGTCATAGATGACATTTTGGCACAGCACAACCACAATGTTCTGCGTCTACCGCCCTATCACCCAGACTTAAACCCCATAGAGATGGAGTGGGCGGCTGTTAAGGGTTACGTAGCCACAAAAAATGTCGACTTTATTGTTAACCGGACAATGGAGTTGGTCAAAGAGAAAGTTGACTCAATGGGACGAGACGAATGGGTGGCCTTGTGTGCAAAAGTAAAAAAAATTGAGGAAGATTATAGATCTAATGAGCATATAATAGACGACATGACTGAGAATTTTGTAATATTCACGGGAGATAGCTCGGATTCCGAATTGGAATCTGAGAACGATTCCGATTCGGAATCCGACTCAGATGGAGAAACACCTTCTACGAGCATGTTTCAAGGTGATAAAAGAAGTTTTATTGAAGGAGTATCAGCAATGTCTACTGATGATAGCGAGTGAATATAAGTATGTTCACAAATAAATAAAAATATGTTTTACCACGAATGAACGTATTTTCTTTCTTTTTCCTTTTCCTAGATATATAAAATCAGGTGAGTAAAAAAATACACTATTTATTTTCATTATAAAATTAAACAATTTAAAAATTTTCACGTCAGTGAACACTTTTTTACGCGATAGTACCTGCGCTGTTGTTAGAAAAGCCTAGCTTCAGAGCGGCATAGTTATTTGACGCGTACTGTACTCTTATCTCTAATAATAATTATATTATGACCTAGGCAAAACCAGTGAATACATCACATTATTTTAAAAAAATTGGTATTTAAGGAACAAGCCAAACTAGAAAACTGAATTCTTTTCTTTATGGCATAATTTTGAGAACACCATTACTCTTCTATGTTTCGAATTACAGACACAATTAACAGAAGACCGGTGTGCATACACCGGTGTCGTCTCGGGACAATGAATTAACAAAATAACTGTATTCAAACAACTAGTAATTTTAGGTTGAACACTTTATTTACATTCAGTACATTATCTTTTTTCATAATTGTCAAATATATATTTTTTTATTTCTCTTTTAGGCTATGATGTGGTCATGTTATTGATGTTTCTAGTAAATTATAAGAAACAGGAATCAGCTAATCCTTATGTTGTGAAATTATCAATACTAGATGATGAATTAGCCTTGAATGGGTAAGTAGTATTTTACACTGTAGATGCTGCACTGGACACATATTATTACTTTTGAAATAAATTTGAAAGTTGTCTTCATCTTGAATTCGTAATCCAAATCATCTGATAGCTTGTCCAATAGAACAATGATTTAATTGCAGAGAGGTTAAAAATTATATTAATTGTTATATTCAAAAAGTGGTGTAATATATCATCTGAAGCTCGAAGCCCAACGCAAATTCTTTGGACAGGGCCCCAAAAATTTCCTTACCTTCCTTCAGGATTCTGTTTCAACGGGAAGTACCCTATTATATAATTTTCATTCCCTTGAGAGTGTCGAAATATACGTTTTTTTGTGGCATAAACTGCAGTATTTTTTTCGTTAACTTAGAATTTTGATATTTACACAGCTTCAAGGCACTGTAGATCTGAGTATATGGTTTAAATTTCAACTCGATACCTCCACGTATTCCTGAGATAAAGGGTCTTAACTGACAGACAGACAGGTTGACAACAAAGTAATCCTATAAACATTTTTAATTTTTCCTTTTGAGGTACGGAACTTGAAACCTAGCAAGTCAACCTGTGACTGAGAGGTCTTTGCCCAGAAGTGTGACCCTTCAAACCAGCTACAATAAAAAAATAGTGTAAAAAATAGTATCTTCATATTTTTTTTAAATTTTAATGTTGCTTAGATATGGGCAAGTAATAACAGCGGCCCTGAATGACTACGTGATGTCGACGTTCGGCGGCATGCAAGGAGGTGGCGGTGGCGGAGGATGGCTCTCCTCTCTCACCAGCATGGTCGGCGGGATATTCCTCACCAGTGACGAGACACAACCAGTTGTTAGAGGGCAGAGAAACAGGTAAGAACTTACCAATCTTCCTATAGAGAAGATAGGTACAGGAAGAAGTCTTGCAAGTAATTAGTGCCAATTATACAAATTTAGGCTACCTGCCTCCTTTGCCTTATTCCAACTATATTTGTTCAACGGCTGTTGTTATTCAAGCCATGAGCTCCTCTGAAAGTCTCTGAAAATTCACATTACCACTTATACCTAGCATGTGCGTGAACTCATCGCAAAATAAATTTGCTTCAAGTGAATACATAGGTAAGTAAATATTGCAGACTGAAACACCTGTTTAATGAAACATCATATAGAAATGCATGTAACAGTTTTAAATGCAATGTTCAGCCAAGCCAATAACTGCATGATTTGCTTTGGCTTCTTACTATTTACAATGTCTTTACATAATATCACGATACAATGTAGGGTATTATAATAAGTAGGTACAATTACAATTACTAGGATTGTACAGCTTACAATTTTACAATTACTAGTAAGCTGTACAATCCTCATCCCACAAGTTGAAACATCATGGCGGTCGACCTTGAAGGCGCAGTAATGAAAATGCGATTTTCGTGCCGTGACCATAGAAAATGGTTTAACTTATTTTCCGTGTACTATAGGATATGTTAGTTTTAATAAGTTTACAGAAAAGGCAAACCTTGGGCTGCGATATTTTTCAAAATAGTTACCTAGTTAGTTATCTAGTATCTTTTTAATTTGCATTTTATTACTTCAAATTTAATCTAAATTCTTACGTTGGTCTAGCATCCTTCATCAAAAAATAACAGATTAATCTGTTATTTTTTTTCAACATATTTCTAATTTAATTAACTTTTTTACCTCTGGAACTTTATTTTAACTCAACTGGATTAATATAGGTGGGTTTCAGTGGGTAAACTATCTGACGATAATTTTAATTTCCCATAAAAAAAATTAAGTAGGTACCTGTGTCCACAACTGTACGATAACTAAATGATAAGCAGTATAGTGCATTAGTTAGACCATCCAATACTTAATCAGATAACATAGATCTAATCGCCCTCACATTCGTAATAATATTTGGACTCATCTACTTGGTGCAGGCAATGGTTTACTTTGCAAGTATTAGGACCTGTTTTCTGATAATAAGACCTCTTACTCACCAGATATTTAAAAAAAGAAATAAGTATGTATATGTCGTTGCCAGATTATAGAAATTGATCACTTTCCATAAAAATAACCAACTAAAATTAGCCAGATCGTTAAAACGCTAACATTTGACGATATTTGAATTACAGTTTGATCGTTTTATTGATATATAATTTTTTGGTATGAAAACCTTTTCATACCAAAAAATTATAAACTAAAGAAGTAAACCAAACGATCATTCAAATATCATCAAACTTTAACGTTTAAACTGCTACGCTAGCTAGATCTGGCTAGTTTACCTTGGCGATGTCATAATGTTTTTTTTTATTTGATATAAACTAATGCTTGACTACAATGACTTGATGGTAAGCAGTGATGCAATCGTTGCTGGTGAGGCGCACTAGCTCAATACTTTTATTATATTATTGAGTATTTGATTCATTACGTAAAATGTCTTACGTAGAGTAGGGGGTTCGACTATGCCCTATTTTTTATTACCTACAGGGAGATAGGAAGAATCTTTATAGTTCTTACATAAGATAGGAGAGGATAGAAAGATAAGATTTCGAAAAAGTCTGTGCAGAAGTGCACGCGTCATTACTCCACAACACTTGTCGCCATTGGATGATTTTTACCTACCATAAAAAACCCCTTCGTTAGTTAATTTACCGTCATAATCGTCGCAGTATGGTGATGTGCTTGAGTGCAACAATTATAGAGGAATAAAGCTAATGTCGCATACCATGAAAGTATGGGAGAAAGTTATTGAACGGCGGCTGAGAGAAGAGAGTGAAATTTCACAGAACCAATTCGGTTTTATGCCTGGTCGTGGTACAACGGATGCCATATTTGCTATACGCCAGTTGTGTAAAAACTTGCACATGGTATTCGTTGACCTCGAAAAGGCATACGACCGGGTACCTCGTGAGGTTCTGTGGTGGGCCCTTAAGGAGAAAGGTGTGCCTGGGAAGTATGTGCAGTTGATCCGAGCGATGTATAGTCGCTGCAGTACACAAGTCCGGTCTGCAGCAGGCACCACTAACAACTTCAATGTGGCTGTCGGTTTACACCAAGGGTCGGCTCTTAGCCCTTACCTCTTCCTGATAATAATGGACGCTCTGACGTCGGACATTCAGGAAGAGGCTCCCTGGTGTATGCTGTTTGCCGATGATATTATGCTGGTTGCCGAGAGTGCCCCAGAGGTCCAGAGCAGATTGGAGGTGTGGTGGCAAAGACTGGAGAGTGTTGGCCTAAAATTGAGCAGAACTAAAACCGAGTACCTGTTCTGCGATTTTGGCGGTCTCTCTAGTCCTGTGCCCATAACTCTCGCTGGAACGTCCATACCAATCTGTTCCGACTTTAGGTACCTTGGGTCGCTTATCCAAGGGAATGGTGAGGTAGACCGAGACGTGGCACATCGGATCAACTCAGGATGGATGAAATGGCGACAGGTCACTGGAACAACTTGCGACCCACGGATGCCCCTCAAGTTGAAGGGTAAAATCTACAAGTCCGTGATAAGGCCTGTCCTACTTTATGGGTCAGAATGTTGGGCTATGAAAAAGACGGATGAAAAGAGATTGCATGTAGCAGAGATGAGAATGTTGAGATGGATGTGTGGTGTGACGAGAATGGATAAAGTGAGAAATGAGTATATTAGAGGAAGTTTGAAAGTGGCGCCAGTGACTGAAAAGTTGAAAGGGAACCGTCTGTCTTGGTATGGCCATGCAAAAAGGCGGGATGAAACGCATGTTACAAAAAAAGCCATGAGTATACATGTGGATGGATGGAGAGGGAGAGGGAGACCAAAGAAAATATGGATGGATTGTGTGAGAAGGGATATGAAAGAAAGAGGAGTTAGTGATAGCGAGACGGGTGACAGGAGAGAGAGGAAGAAAAAGACATATTGCGTCGACCCCAAATAAAACGGGACAAGGGCAGGAAGATGATGAATCGTCGCAGTATGCAGGAACCCTACATAATATCTCATCTTTGTTTTCTAAAAATACTCGTTTGTTCATGACCCAGTGGTGGCGAAGAAGGGATGTTACTGGCGTTATACGAGGCAGCACACTTGAACCGCAACTTCATGACGACACTGGCGCATTCGTCATCAGCCGCAGCTTCATCAGCACCGCCTTCACCACCGGCTACTCTGCCACCGCACCAGGTAATTATAGTAAATAGATTATCGGAATACTTACTCACTCACTGTACTGTCACATGCACAAAAGTACAGAGGCGGACTTAAAAAATTAATATCCTATCCTAGTCCAAAGTGTGCCATAAAACTCCCTTAGTTTCAATCAAGACTTAAAAATTGTCCCAGTCAAAATAACTTTATTTTTGAGCTAGGTCTTGTATGATGTCCAAACTACTTCTTCCATCTTTCACGAAGACGTTTTCCGTAGAGAGCCAAGATAGTTTTCGAGGAACCATACCCGGTGCAAAAAGTTAATAGCCGTGTAGATTTCAAGTTTAATTGGGGACTATGAGAATTTGATTAGACTTAATTAAAACATAGAGAAGTTCATATTACTGACTTGTTGACTGGTAGAAAATGCTTAAGGCATTAATTCTTGTACACACACGTCCGGGTCCCTCCCCCATTTATAAGAAACGGCGGTTGCCACGCCTTTGTAGTCAAGATTAGATCTTTGGCACTACATACTATCTTCATATCATTTCAGACTCCTCCTAATTTGACACAAATACAAGCCCTTGACAATGAACAACCAACAAATCTGCTAGTCACGTTCTTTCAATATTGGTAAGTGAGAAACTGGAAAAACGCTTTTAATACCGACTTTAGAGTATCCAGCTTCCATAACTTAATTGTACCTATAAAATTGTATGATTATAATTATTTTCAGCTCCATTGTGATGGCTGACACGCGGACTGAGTCGAGCATAAACAAATGCAGCCTATGTTTCATAATACTTACTTGTATAGTGGAGGAACAGTTTGCTAACTCTATTATGCACGACCAAAATCTTACATTTAAGGTAATCTGAAAAAATTAAAGAAGCATACATAAAGATTTTGAACTCTCAAACTACACAATAAAGTTTATTTTCGCTTTTATAGGTACAGTTGTATAGGCTTCCAATGCGCCATAGGAAAATAGTTCTAGAAGAACCTCCATCGCAGCCCCTGGCATCGACCTTGATAGGTGAGCTTATAAAGAGAATTTCCTTTTGATAAAATATCCAGCCATATAGAGAAAAGCATGATTTTTTTAATCTATGGTAATTTTTTTTAGATCTTCTCGTTGAGTTCATAATGTGCCATCTGCTAAAGAAATTCCCTGGGGAACTGTATCAGTTGTGCGTGGGAGTACTGCTACGGTTGCTTAGCTACCAAAAACGATGTCGCGTAAGACTTGCAAGGGACTGGCGACCCCTGTGGGCCGCACTCATTGCTCTGTTGAAGTTTTTAGTAACCAATGAAAGCACTTTGTTGAGGAGGCATAACATTTTTATCATGGCGCAACAGGTGTGTATATTTTAGTTGTTGAATTTCAGGAACGTGCTACTATCAATCAAATTTATAAAATCCTAGCTTTTGCCCGCGGTTCGCTCACGTCTGATACTTTATTCTACTCTATTCCTCTCTACCCTATTTTTTTATTTCCTAAGAACCTTCTCCTAGCTGAACAATACTTATGTATATGTTTTATGCATTTCGATTCCAGGTCGTGAATATTTTTAATCTTTTCATAACATTTGGCGATACATTCCTGCCAACTCCTGCGTCTTACGATCAATTGTATTACGAATTGATTCGGATGCATCAAGTATTCGATAATCTCTTCTATATGGGTAAGTTTATTGATATTAAAATAACTAATATGCATAGAAAAAAGTTCACTTGAAATGTTTATATTTTAATATGTTACAGCTTTACGTTATTCAACCAGTGATGGTGAATTCAAAGCGGAGGCCTTGCGACTCGCTAATTGTTTGGTGAATGTACGCGCCATCATTCAACACTTTTCGCCTAAAATTGAAGCCTGGTTGGCATCTCAAAATCTATCCACTCCTACTGAGGATCAGGTCAGTATTTGTCGCCTTCCTGAATCCGACCCTGAATGTGGTGCGTTTGCGGACGAATGGAATTACCTAATGCAAGGGTGTCTACTGTTCCATGTTAATGTTTATCACTGTGTTCATTGTTAAATTATTAATTTTAAAATATGTATTATTGAAATAATTCTATTATAATAAATTAAATCAATGTATAATCTAATCTTCCATACAATTACCAATAATTAATATGTTTTATTATTATTTGTTCTGTTTTCACAATTCTATATTAATGAATGTAATTGGGTATGTACCGTTTTAATTAACTAAATTGTTTTTTTTTTTCAGATTTTAGAAGTAGTGCGAAAGAACTACGACAGTCTAATTCTAAAGTTACAAGAAGGTTTGGAATCGTATGAGCGTTACTCAGAGAGGGACCACCGTCCGCTGTTGTCGCGCCTCGTGCTCGCGGCGCGCCAGAGGAGCGACAACTCGGCCGTGCACCACCACACCGCGGCCGCCCTCGAGCATTACACAAGCATTTCTTGAAAATATTAACTTATCCAAACTAATGGTGCGAGATCAGCTGTGTTTTTAAAGCTCTATCCACAGTTTCGTGTTATCCAAATAAGTAATTTATTTGTATGTGAACTCGTTCATACTAGATTGTATATTATCAATCTTTTCGTTCCTGATACTGAGTCTGAATTAACCGGGGCCCGGAAGGAAGACCCTGACTGATTTTATGGATAAACCGACCTCAGGCGCCCCAATAATCTAACGACTATAGATAGTCCAGATGTTGTGTCTATTTGTCTAAGTTACAAAAAATATAGGCTATTGTCTAAAGCGCACTGATGAGCCAATAATTTAAAATTCGAACCAATATTTTATAAGTTTCAGATAAGTTTATAATTTCAATTATATCTATGTCTTATTGCGTTTAGTGACATTAGATATTTCTTACTTACATAATTTAAGCCTAGTCGACGTCTAGTTTTAAAAGATTAGATTAAATGGCTAAAAATTGTGTATTTCCTTCCTAGTTGTAATTTTACCTAACCTGTTATGTATTTTAATTAATATTATCTTATCATTAATCAACTATGGATGGATATCCGTAAAATAATAACGTGATCATATCGATACAAAGCAATTTCGCTGATAATTCATATATTTCACAGTGGTTACTTAATAAATTAATGGATTTTAAATATATCAATCGAGAATCATAACGACAATATATATAAATAAATATGCAATAGTTGTGTATCGATATTTTTTAATATCTAAACTTCTAAGTTAGATTAAACACTGAATAGAAAGTTAAATATTCCTATACATTTCATTTTATTGAATATTATTTAAGATTTAGTATTTTAAACTTATTTGATCGTTACCTAATGTTATATAACTATAACAACGACCTGAGAATAGATAATCTGATCACACTGTTTTTTTTGTGGAGGTGCAAACGACCATAGAAAACGCGTCATGTTTACATTTTCTAATAGGTATACATATAATTAAAATGCAAGTTACGTGTGTTCATTTTATATTATTATTGGTGCATCTCTTTATGTTATTGGCCATGTATTTTTAGAAATTATTATACCTTCATACTACTTATTTAATTAAATAAATACCTACTTTAGGTTACTTATGTAGCTGTAACACAAATTATATCAATATTTATGAATTGAAAAAAAAAAATTAGTAATCATGAAAAATAATACTTTTGATATGTGTACAGAAAGAGCTTTTAAAATGGAGTTGGAGTATATGATATAAATAAAGTTACTTTAATAAATTATTTTTGTGAACCAACTGAACGTCTTTTCTTTTATATCAATAATAAAACAGCCGTCAAGATATTGTATAATATAATTATATAATTCGACGTAAAATTGCAATAACAATAATTAAACATACATCAATAGTAACATAGACTAGATAATTGCTTTCAATAGACTAGAATTGCATTTAAGGAATGTTTCTTTGGTACAGACTATCACAAATGACAAAACAAACTTAATTAGATAAAATATGTCTCAGATCCTTTTTATTCAAGCGGCCATGGGTGAGGAACTTCATCAATAATATTATTCTGCAGGTTTTAGTTCCGCAAGGGCTTCCTTTACTAGATCTTGTAGGTCCTGCGGCAAAACCGTTTTAGACATGCTCCTGTGTTCGTCATTTGACACTTGGCAGTCATCATCATCGTCTTCATAAGCTTTCCTCAGATCTGTGGATGAGCCATCACTGTTCTCTTTGTTCATATCATCATCACTGTCAGAATACTTGCTTCTATTATTCTCTGAGCTATCGTGAGACTTGAGTTGTTGATCTTTAGAGTCATTTGACTTAACAGAGCCGGAGTCTGTTATAAACTCATCTAACAACATTTGTGATGGAAATATTGGGATATATTTTTGGCCATTGCACCAGCTTTCTAATGTTTTCTCTAGCTCTGTTATTCTGTTGGCTAGAATTCTGTAAAAATGGTTTTTATTAGACACAATATAAAACAAGGTCTCTTTTATCTCTTTTTATCATAACTGTATCCTTAAACACTGCAGATAATTCTTTGAGTCCGGATATTCAAAAGCATTGTATATGGGATGACAGATTACAGAGAACATTATCAATTAATTGTATAAGCATTAGTTATTATTAATTTGATTTAAAACCAGCTGTCCCCCGCGGTTTCACTCATGTCTTTGTTACTGCTGTGCTACCATGGATGGTAGTGTGATCTTATACACCGTTAAATTTTAGTCATTTCAATTCCGTGGAGGGTCATTCAGAGAGCGGGATTCGTCATTTGATGATTTTTGCCCACCATAAAAAAAGGTACATGAAACACTACCGATTTGCAAAGATAAAATTAAAAAAACCATGTACTTTTTTTTTAAAACTCAAGTTAATTTACGCGAATACGTAAGTAATTCATTTCTTTAAATAAAGAACAACTGAGCGGGTTCAATGATCGTAGGTAGATAGTACGCAACAACCACATCATTGCAATGCAATTTGTCACAAATCTGATTTAAAAATATAGAAAGGTTTTTTTACAATTCGACTAGTAGTTTCAGAGATTAGTGTGCTTAAACACACAAGGAAACCCATCCCTTTTATTGTAAATCACGAAAATAGTTAATGTATACATACTGATTGGTCTTCCGTTGATGTTGTAGGGCGATTGACTTATCATTAAGTGCTTCAAAAAGACCAAGGCACAGAGACCTCAGTTCAGCTGCCGAGCCCTGCTTCAGCCCCGCCTTCGAATTAATATTGTCCAGAAATTCTCTCACTGTAAAAATAGGTAGGTACTTACATTAACAAACAGAAAGTAGAAATTAAAAACAATGTTCTTGTACTTTACAACTGCACATAAATCATTGAGTAGAATTATTTCAATTTTGCCACACTTAACCAATTACTCATATATCGTGGGGTGCATTAATAAACATAATAAAAAAATCACATATACGCATGACACTCAAGACCTAGAATTTCTTACAGGAATCAAACCCACGACACTTAGCGAAGCACCCAAACGCTTAGGTAGATAACTACCTACTGCGCCAAACCGCACCTTTAAAATTATAGTCATAAAAGTAATTTTATTTGCATAGAGTAAAAATACCTTGCTTTTGTGTCATAACATCTGCAAAACCTTTTTTCATGTAGCTAGTGTAGTTTTTATTTCTATTGTCAAGCAATGTCTGAAAAACGATAAAATTAACATGGTTATCTAATGTTACTTCCTGTATGTATTGATAAAATGAACAAGTTAGTGATGATAAGTTTAAAAACCTTATATTTCGTTAATGTCCGTTTTACAATTTCTTTTTCCACTTGGAGCTGTGTTATTCTTTCGTGTAGATATTTATTTTCAGTAACAAGAGCATCAATATCTACTAAAGGCTTTGGAGGATCGATTTCATTACTGTCTTGAAGTTTCGATCTGTTTGATAAAATGTAACTGATCTGATGGCTCAGTCTCTGGACTTTGTTCTTATAGTAATCTCTGTCGGAAACTAATTCTTCTTTTTCATCAAGTGTCGCTCGATAGTCTAACTGGATTTGTTGATACTGAAAGAAAGAGATGTTTAATTTTTTTTTTAATCCGCGCCAGAGCAAGTCGTACTTGTGGGCTGCAGTTCCGTACAAACTTTCCTATGGAAACTGTTTAATTCCCGAATTGAGTTTTAATGATTTTTCGAATCGCAATAATTCCTTTTTTTGTGGCGTAACTTAAAAGTTTTCAGACTTTTTCCTATACTTGTGCTACGAGACCTGGTTTTAGACCAAATTTCAGGATTCTAGGTCAACGAGAAGTACCCCATTGAATTCTAATTCCCTTGAGAGATACAACATTTTCGCAACATAAACGTGTTTTACAGCTTCAAGGGTTTAAAAAAAAATTATTGCTTTATCAACTTTAAGTCAATTAGGTTTAATAAAGAATTTTAAGAATGGGATTACCTGATTTAGCTTTTTTTTCATTTATTAACTCATGCTATATTTAAAGCTTTATTATTTATATGTGCTGGTATGGTTTTAATTTCAACTCGATACCTCCGCACGTTCTCGAGATAAAGGTCTCGACAGACAGACGGACACCAAAGAGATCCTATACGAGTTATAGAGAGCTACGGAACCCTAAAAATGAAATATGCGAAAATACCTAAAAAAAAAACTTGACAAAGGCCTCTCGGCCACGGCCCCTTTTTGCAAACTGCTTAGCATTGCTACAAAAAGTCGCGCGTTGGCATCGATACAGTCGTGATGCTGTAGCGCGTTTGCATCTCTTCTATAGCGCATTGCAAATGTGATTAAGAGCGCCTTCAAATTAGCGGCGATTCGGCGAAGTGCCACGCGACAGCCTCCGTCGTGCTGCTGTCAAATGCATATATTCTGCCGTGCGGATACTAAAACGCAATAAAAGTATTGTAAAATACGCTATTTTACTGCGTTTTAGTGTCTGCACGGCAGTATTATGCTCTAATGAATACTTGCTATAATATTTTTAAATGTAGTAGGTACTTTTTATACCACCTGTACACACAAATGAATATTTGGTACTACCAAATATTCGATGCTATCCATAGACTAACTAGTTTTCTATGAAATCTCTCACAAAATGGATCAGTGACCCGATTCAGATGACGGTCGCGGGAATTTGATAGACCAACAATACCAACAATGGATGTTTTTCGATGAATAATGATGAAGTCATTATACCCAATTTATTATAACATATTTTCTAGCCTATACTGTCCCACAGCTGGGCAAAGGCCTCCCTCCATTCCTTCAAGTGTTCTCGGTCTTGAGCCACTTCTTGCCAATTCCTAAGGCAGGCATCCAAGTCATACCGCCATCTCCTTCTTTCTCTGCCACATTCCCTTCATGCAATTTATGATTTACTCAATATTAATTGAATGTTTAGCTAATCATTAAATATTCTTTTGAATCATTTCACTTATCATGAATTCTCAACAAGTTAAGGCTTATCAAGTAAACAGTTGTCTCCACAATCCACCAAACCTTCAGTAACTCAGTCTTACTTTACCTTTTTCTGATTTTTTTCCAATTCATTTACCAACTGCTCATAGTCTTTATGAGAATAGCTGAATATAGTAGACAGCTTCTTATGTCCATTTATTTCTTCAGACAGGCTTTCTCTTTTCTGCAACTGTTTTTTCAGAGCTATGATGTCCCCTGTAGCTTCTTCTAATTTACTTCTGAGAGTTTCAACCTGCATCACAAATAATAAACATGATTAAAGTATTAGTCCATTAAGCCCCAAGGGGACACCAGTGTCCTTACATCTATTGTCTTTTAATTGTGTCTTTAATTATAGTATTTGAAAGGTTAAAAAAAGTATTCTTTGTAAATGGTTTATGGTGATACAAAATATTGAGTGCTATCATAGTGATTGGTTTTTTTTCAGGCATATTGATTGCAATATTTTTAAGATCTATCCAATAAATAACTTCTATAACTTGATTAATATACACAAGAGTTTTTAAATCTGGTATATTTAATACAAATTAGTGGTGTGTAGTTTATAAAGGTTTTGGAGCAAAATGTATTTGCATGAATGTTACCACATTTAGTTTATTGAATGTTAACTCATACTGAGTTAGGTGATGATTATCTAACTCATGGTGTAGTGAGAGGGAGGGCTACACATGTGTACCTTCAGTTGCTCTTTATGTTTCAGGACCACAGTGAATCTTTACACATTACTTTATTGATAGAAGTTGGTTGTTCTTTTCATGAATTAAATCTGCTTATTATTATTTATAAGAGACACAATAGAATTGTACAAAAGTAATTGTTAATCATGAAGAGCATTGGATGAAAGGGTGGTGGTTTTTTGGTAGTTACTAAAGGCCAGTAAATTTTTTTTTAATTTTTAATAATATTTTGTTAAACATTAAATATTTTTTTTTTTTTTTGCTATAAGAATATACATTTAATTATACAAAAATAACCTAAATAAACTAAAAATACAATAATATTTACAAATGATTTATTGGGCATCAAAAAATTCATCCACATCAATATCAATGGGAAAAGTGCCCAGAACGCTGGCAGCATTGCCACGCTGGATGGCAATGCTGATTCGCTGACAAAAGTAAATCCCAGCCCTCTGGTCACGCGAAGTCGCGTACAACTCGATGAGCGCTCGGACCCCATGGCCCTAGTGTTTCAACCCCAAAGGGCTCAAACATATAACTCCCAATAAGGTTATTATATTTACGCCATCTGAGGTTTTCTGCACTTGCAGCAGCCGCCCCAGCACAACCTGCCGTACTCAGAAGATGGGATGGCGCAAGGGTGTTGACACATGTTGCATCCTACACCAGAGGCCTACCCAACTTCCAGGGCATTATGGTCATCCCGTCTGGCCTCTTCCCATCGTCACGTGCCAAGCCATTGGGTTCTAGAACAGCTGGCACCCCGGCGGTGACAAGGGCTCGACGGATGATGTTATTAATGCTGGCGTGCCTAGCTATCCGACCAGCACTTCTGATGCAGGATAGGCCATGGTGGCCGAGGCGGTCGACTACTTCACCGCACTGACACCGATGTGGAGCTCCGCTAGGAGCACCCAGTCGCAGGCATGTAGCGATCCGGAAGGTGGTGTCACTCAGCATAGTGCCTATGTTGGGTGACGGTAATGTCTGTAGCCAAAGGCCCGACTCCCATTCACCCACAGCCAGTAGGCGGGCACGCTCAGCAGTGTTGGTGGACGTATTAATAAGGTTATTCCGTACCAACCTGCAGAGCGGCTCATCCCACTGTCTCTGGGAAGAAGGGTTCTCGGGCAACGCCTCGTCCGGGCAAGCCAATTTCCAGGCGCTCAAGGCCAGTTATATCAAAACATTAGCATTATGGAAACAAAAACAAGTTCATAGGAAGTAGTCATTAAACTCTTAAGCCAAGCGAATGCCGATGTTCACATACCTATCTAATATCTTTCTATTATGTCTCTAATTTATTATGGTACTCGAAAGGTTAAGGAATAAACTTTGAAATCAATATTTACCTCTAACTTCAGCATATTGTTATGGTCCTGTGTTTTAGCAAGCATCTCTCCTCCGCTGATAGTGTTAGTTGGTGTTAGTCTATAATCTAAATTGTTAGCACCTGGACTAGATTTCAAAGGAACTGTTTTCTTGCACATTAACTGTTCAACCAATACTTTGAATCTGTCTCTTTCCATGCTGCATTTATCCAGTTCCCGGCTCATTATAGAAAGAGCATCGATCTTACTCTGTAACTTACTTTTCAAGACCGAGTTCTAAAACAAACATTGGATTTAAAACGTTTTGGTTCTCATTAGGTGTTTTTGAAACTAAGAGGATAGAGGAACACAAGTATTTTACAAAACTAGCATATTTTGTTAAATACTGGACTAAAACGAGTAAAAATATATATTTTTACCTCGAGCACATAGTCGTCTAATTGTTGGTCTTGAAATTTCACTTTGTTTATAGATGATTTATTGAACATGATTTACGAATTTGTGCTCTATATTTTAACTAATTTAATAAATGTATTACAGTACATAATATTAGGGTTTTATATATTTTATTTTCTTTGTTGAGATAGGCAAACCCAACCAAACCCAACGCAAAAACATCGATTCACACTCACACGAGACAGCTTTGACAGTTCGTATTGTTTGTTGACACACGTCAAAATGAGTGAATGATAAGGTTTTTTTTATTTAGCATGGTTAAAAGTTAGTACTTTTTCGACCAGTTGTTTTTATAGAAATTATCATACTATTTCCAATATATCTAGTGTTTCGTTTATAATTTATTTGTTTTGTGCTTGGTTTATTTGTGTCAACTTACATGAACGAAAGTGTATTAATGGTATTTCTGATTTGAGGCAAATGTATTAATTCGAAAATAATGTCAAGAATAAAAATCATTTTCTCATCACTAAAAATCGACTAAAAATTTATAACATATATGTTATCTGTGTGGTAGTTGAACCGAACGTCACTCAATTAATAAATGTCAACTTGATTACAGAACAAGTGGTACAAAGTAGTACGAATTTTTCTCATTTACTGCAGATGTTAAGTGAAATTGCTGCTTGTATTCATCCTGAGCACTGCTTCGATGCAATGCGTGCCGGACAAACGCAGAGGAGTAGGTTCCGTTCATCCTAACGCATGGCAAGGATGGCCGCGTCTGGTACCGAAATCGACGAGTTCTTGAACGGGCCTCTAGTTTCGTGGGTGAGTGCACAACGATTCGTGCCTCTGTTTTTATTACTGTGCGCGTAAAAATGAAGCGTGAGATGGATTTAACCAGCCGTTCCGTATGAATGAATGTGGCATTTTGTCATTTCTGCATGATCTAGTCATTATTTATTTTTAGGTTCTCATTAAGGGTGAGAAAATTTTGTAGTTATCGTTTTCTCTGTTGTCATCCTCGAGTGATCAAGTTGTTTTGTAATGGATGGTAGTTATGTTGTTGCTTTTATTCCCTTTACACTTTAAAGTGTTTTGGCTTGTCTTAAAACTAAGAACATCTTCCAGCTGTTACCAAATGTGTAAGTGATTACAAAGACTCATCAAATGAAAGTTATAAATAGACATATAAATGTTTGTGATAAAAATAGACATAACAAGATACACTTCAAAAACTGTAAACTGTAGGTATTTTATTGATATTGTTTGTAAAAAAAAAAGGAAATTCTCTTGTGGAGATTTCATTAATCAAGCAATCATATCAACTTCTATTATAAGAAGAAAGTTAGTGTTCAATATCTATGAACTGCATTACCAGTGAAGTTCCCACAGATGTTCATTGATCCATTGTTGGTGTGTGCTACCATTGAATACAGAATACACATATTAATAACAAAGAGAAATTCTTCACATAATATCTTGATGGGCCCTATAACACCTAATTAATCATAAACCTAATGAATTGAACTTTCTTGGTTTTTTATCTTAAGAAATTGAAGCTATATGTATACAGTAGTTTAATAACACACAACAAACATTTTTGCAGATTAAATCATGTGTACCAAATCCAGACGTTATCACAGAGTATTCATCTCTGTTCAACGGAGACATCCTACATCAGGTCTACCTCCAGATAGACCCAGAACCATCATGTCACATCACAAAATTAGCTGGCTTAGAAGACCAAGCCCTAATATTAGGTAGAGTGAAGAACTTTGATGCCATCATCAAAAATGTGAAGAGCTTGTATGAAGAAGAACTGGGAATGACTCTTCTGGTGGTCCCTGAGTGTATATGCTTGGGGAAGTCACCTGAATCAAGGGAAGGTCTGGAAACCATGAAGCTGTTGATCCTGCTCCTCCTTGGGGCAGCTGTACAGTGCCCTAATAAAGAATTGTTCATCACAAGGATCAAGGAGCTTAATGTTGATCTGCAGCACAACATTGTGGAATGTATCAAACAGGTAAGAACTATTATTTTAGTTGGGCTAAAAAACAGTTGAACAATAAAAAAAAAATCTTAAAACTAGTTGCACATGTAACCCACTCCAATGTCCACATCTTAACACAAAAAAAGTAAACATATTCATAAGTATGAATAGTATTCTTGTCTTGAAACTGTAATTAAAACAAACAAATTGAGTACTACTCTTAGTTTGGTAGCTATTTACATACAGTATCCAAGGTCCTTTGCTTTGAGGTTCCATTCAGGTTTTATGTATGTGTCACCCATCTATTTATGAGTAAGGAAATGTACACACTTAAGCAGGCCTACCTCAGCCATACAACTGATAAAAGAACCAGCCAAGCATGACTTGACTGACAATTGTTTTTTAAAACTACAAGTTATACAAGCATACTTAGTGTTGTTGTTTTTGAAGATAAGATAAATGAAGTAGGTCAAATTGATACCAAGGAATAATATTTTAATATATTTAAATGGAAAATTATTTTCTTTGCTAAACACAATGCTAAGTTAGCATCACATCATACCTGTATTTCATAAAGAGTTATGCAGAGGTGTTCTGAAAAATACAATATTTCATCATAATGTTAATTTTTGAAAAAGCAAGTAAGCCTATTGCTATGAGCTATGCGAATGTTAGAAAAAGTTACCTTGGACCTATATATAGGATAGTTTAAGGAACACAGGTAAAGTATTAGTCACTAAAACACACCCTCTTATTGTCTGGTGACCGTCTGTACCAATCCCAAGTTACAAAGAGTTGTCAGCAAACCGTAAGGACCCTGCAGAAGGGTCAAAGCCTACTGAAACCAAGGGTTGAAACCTGTCTGAAAGGAAGGCTCTGGCGCTAATGTAAAGGCAACATAGGAATGGGGAGGTTTGTTTAGTCAGTAAGAGTCTGACACTATTTCCTGCTCTGCCCAAGGTCAGGATTTGTCATTGGATGATTTACCCACCATAAGAAAAACATCCTCTTACTCCACCCAGAGTGAAACAACTCGTTAGAATATTAGATGATATCCCACCTCAACAATACCATCAACTACATCTAAAAAAAGTCCCTGATCCTTGATATTAAAAGTACATTTAGTTCAAATATGTGAAGACACATTTTGTTTACATTAATGTGTGAACGGTCAACAGATGTCCCAACTGACTGTGAAGCAGGTGTCCTTGAGGGACCTTTGACATTACACTAACTGGTTGTCAAATGTTGCGACAGCTAGTGAGAAGCTATGCAATACTTGATGTTCTGATTGATAGTTTCCTTCTGTTGATTGCAAAATTAACTCATTATTTATGTATATTTTTAGTTAGGTAATTGATCTTGATTGGTGCTTCTGATGATCTCAGTCAATATTTTAAACTTTGAAATCAAATTCAGCACTTAGCTAGAATACTAGCTTCTGCCAGCGGCTTCGCCCGCGTATTTACCTCCTTAGGGAGTGAAGTTTCGTAAAATCCGTTCTTAGCGGAAGCACAATGTAACGAACCTACAAATTTTAAGTTTATAGGTGTTATAGTTTCTGAGATTTCGTGATTAAACAATGAGTTATTATATTATCTACACTAATATAATAAAGAGGTAAAGTTTGTTTTTTTGTTTTTATGTTTTTTTGTTTGTAGGGGGTAATCTCTGGAACTACTGGTCCGATTGGAAAAAATTAAGCAACAATAGAAAGCTGCTTTACTCCTGAGTGACATAGGCTATATTTTATGTACGCGGGCGAAGCCGCTGACAAAAGCTAGTATGTATATAAAGTGAAACCAATGGTACAATTATTGTAGAAATGCCATAGATATACATATATAATCGTTCGTAGTGCGAAAAATGGATAACATGATACATGACGCGCCTGGCAGCATTTTGTGCGGCGCCTTTAGCTTCGCCGCGCAACGCTATTCACCCTTCCGAACCGCTAAATTAGACCGACCTTTCTGTACTCCCTGTAGCTTGTATTATTTAATATTTACGCAATGCGGTGACGTGGCCCCTAAATGAAATTATAACTATATCGTAAAAAAAATCTGTGTATATTTTTTTTTTAGGTTACAGACATGCAAACAGTTGTATTGACGCCGGATGCTATAGATCTTTTCCAATCGCCGACAATGTTCAATCACATGCGACGGCTGGCCAAAGAACGCGATCACTATCTACAAAACTGGGCTTCCTTAGTTCTCCATGAAGGTTTGTGTGAGAACGACAATGAAAACAAAAATGGGAAGAATAGGTCGACGCAAAATGTTAATCAAAATAATGGAGACAGTCAACATCTTGCTGTGGAGCTGGCCGATTGGAAAGCACGACTTAGGAAGCAGAGACAAGAATTGTGGGTACTTTAACATAAGGATATTTTTATTTTGCAAAATATATGATTATACCATCTTTAAAATAAGAGCACAATTGCCCCTTTTTTTTGCTAATAATAAAAAAATCACTGAATGCAAAAAAAAAAGTTCAAATGCTCTGAATTGTATGACTATAAAACTATAAAATTATTCTCATTTCCATAAAATTCACTGTCCACTATTTGAGACATATTACAGGAAAAAAAGTTAAATCAATCAAATTAGCCGTTAAATTCCGCGCAACAGCATTATTCATCTATATAAAAAACGCGCCCCAGTGCGGATGTAGCGCGCCAGTCGCGCGTTTTTTATTTGCGCGACTAATTTAAAGACAAACTTTGACAAGTTTGTAATTTATGAGAAATGTACCCTTTTCCTACTAATATATAATATCTTATTAAATATATATTATTTTGTGCTTTTGTTGAGGCTTCTGACCAAGAACATATTTGCAGACAATTGTTTTCAACTACTAACAATATTAAAATGAGAATTATAATGTTTTAGGGAAGAGAAATCTGAACAGTTGTCAGAATGCCGGGAAGAACTGGAGCACACCAAGCTGGTGTTGGCAAAGTTACGCTCGGATAGTCAGGAGTGGTTCAACGAGGCTAGAAAATCAGCTAGCTATAGAGACGAAGTTGATGCTCTGAGGGAAAAGGCTGAGCGATGTGATAGGTACGGTATATGGTAGGAGGGTGATGAACTTTTTCTAAAGTATAAATTAAAGCACTAAAATAAGAGGTCTTTTTAAATAAATGGCTAAATAATAATAAGGTGATTCTATCTGATGAAGATACAGATGGCCGGTGGGGCCGAATGGTTCTGGAATTGCGGCTACGTACCGGATTTTACCGGAAGACGTAGCGTTGGAAAGACTCCTACAAGGTGGATCGATGACTTAATAAAGGTCGCGGGAATCTGGTGGATGCGAGAATCATAGCACCGTTCATTGTGGCGACACTGGGGGGAGGCCTATGACCAACAGCGGATGTCTTCGGCTGAAGTGGTGATGAATAATAATAATAAACTGTTTTTTGTTGTCTTTATAGACTTGAACAAGAAATCCAACGGTACCGCGATCGCCTGGCTGACGCGGAATATTACAAAACAAGGGTTACGGAACTTCGCGAAGATAACAAAGCTTTAATGGAAACAAGAGACGCCTTGGAAGAACAACTGCAGAGAGCAAGGAAACGCGCCGAACAATGTCTTACTTTAGAGGCAGCTATGATCAAACTGAAGAGGGAGGCTAATGACATTGCATTGGTAAGTCATTAGAGTTATAATATACTAGCGACCCGCCCCAGCTTCGAACGGGTACTGATATTGAATATATTATGCATGTATTATACATATAAAACTTTCTCTTGAATAACTCTATCTAATGTTAAAAAAAAACCGCATCAAAATACATTGCGTACTTTTAAAGATCTAAGCATACATAGGGACAGCGGTAAGCAACTTTTTTTTATACTATGCAATGATGAAGCATCAGTAGATGATACAGAAAGTCGTAAATTCGTATTTACATATTGTTTACAGGAAAGAGATGCAGACCAACAAAAGATCCAAGAACTCATAGAAGAAAATAACCATCTGCAATACATTACGAAGTCAGTTCTAAGTGAAAGCAACAACAGTAATCTAGATACCGACAATGAAGGCGAGAGCACACTGGAATCTGGAGAGAACAGCTTATCCGAACAACTGACTAGCAATGCTCAAGCTAGAGCTCTGAAACTTGAACTAGAAAATAAAAGACTGCTATCAACTATAGACAACTTAAGAGAACAATCATTATTGGAAAGCAGTGACAAAATACTAGAATTAGAAAAAGAAAAGAAGAAATTATCTCTGAAATGCGAACAGCTTCAGGAAAATTGTAACAGAGTCATGCAACAAAATTCTGAACTGGAAGAAGTTTTCAGAAATGCTTTAGAAGAAAATAGAAAACTACAAGATTCTTTTGATAGCCAGAAGACTTTCATTGATCGCCAAGCGATTGATCGAGACTCGGAAAAAAACAAATTACAAGATTTCGAAAAACATTTAGAATCTATAACCAAAGATAAACAGAGAATTCAAATGTTATGTGACTCTATTCAAAGAAGAGCTGATGAATTAGAAAAGTCTTTGGATGCCAGAACAAAAGAGCTCAATCTTATAAAGCCTGAAGCTGATAAGGTGACTGGCCTCATAATTCTTACTGAGGAATTAAAAACTAAACTTACATACAGTGAAAGAGACACACACAACTTGCAAAGGGAAGTTAACAAGTTGAGAGAAGCAGTTGAGGAAAAGGATGTCTCTCTTGATAAACTTACGACAGAAATTGAGCTTAAGAAAAAGGAACTGGAGAGGTTGGCAAGAGAACTTGAAATCAGCCACACTATAACCAGCAAAGTCCAAGACTTGGAACAAAAGACTCAAGAGCTTAAATCACAAAAGAAAGTCGACTCTGAAACAATCCAAACTCTACAAAAAGACCTTATTACAGAAAAGGTTAATTTCGATAAACTTAGAAATTGTATGGACAAATTAGGCATCAATGCATCTGAAGTTTTAAGTCGAGATGTTAGTATAGAAGACTTGTTGGAAAAAGTCATTACAAATGTCGATCATGAAGGCTTAATATCGGAAATAGCTGCTAAAGCCAATTTAATGAAACTGGTTCCATGTGATTGCAATCATGATAATGATAACTTGAATAGTGACGATAGTTTGGTTAACCCTCAAATTGAACAGCTTACCTCAGATCTAGCAGCATTACAAGCTTCTCTAGAAAATAGTCAAGCTGAAAATGCTAAACTACAAGTCAATATTGCAACTTTGAATTCCCAAAACGGTTCTTTAATATCTCAACAAATGACTTTACAACTTGCAAACAGTCAACTAGCTGCGGAAAAGGAAGAAATTATCAAACAGCTGGAAGTTCTGAAAGATAAACAAGATAACCTGCTGAGAGACCAAGTAGCCCTACAAACACTTCATGAGCAACTAAACACCGAATATGAAACATTGCTCAGCGAGCGAGAGCCCGTCAAAATCACCGTTAGAGACTTGAAACTTGAAAATCGCGAACTGAAAGAAAAGTTAACGCATTTGGAGAAAAAAGTATCGGAATCCGAAGTTGAAAGAGAAAACTTGAAGATCGAGTCCAGAAATCTAGTTAATCTTAGAGCGGAGCATTCCAAACTAAAGGACGATTTTAGAAACCTCTTTACAGCTAGTGATAGACTAAAGAATGAATACAGAAACATGCAAGAAGAATATAGAAATCTTAGAAGCGAGGTTACACAACTGAAACTGCGAAATACAGAGATTTCTGGTGAAATCAATACTAAGGTCGAGATAATTACAAGCATGGAGTTAGAAATTAATAAAACTAATCAACATTGTGAAATGTTGATTCAAATGAATAAGAGTCTAGATGCGGACAGACGCTCTCTAATGGATCATGTATCACAGCTTTTGACTCAATACCATGAACTGCTTGCTCATTCACTAAAAGATAAACAACATTATCATGAAGAGGAAAAGATGTTTGCTGACAAAGTAAATGCGCTGTGTCGCCAGAAAGAAAAATTAGAAGAGAAAATCATGGAACATTACAAGAAATTAGATAATTGCACTACGAAAAGACGTGGCTTTGGTGCGTCTTTTGTGAAGAGGGTCCGCAAAGCTGGCACCGATTTAATTAATAAAGTACCGACAAGAAACAACAAACGAATTGAAGACGCGAGCCGCTCAAAATCTCAACTGACTTTGGCTGGTTCAGAATCGGGCGAATCGGACCCCGGCAGCCAGGAATTAGAAAAACTGTCCAAGAATTCGGACCAAGATCAGGGTTCTTCCCATCCAAGTGCGGAATCACCGAGGCATAGTATTGACTCTAGTTTTACAAGAAGATATGATGATAAGCTTCTGAAGAAATCTGACAATATTGATATAAGTGGATCAATACCAAGTTTGGATTCAACTAGATTGACTAATGAAAGTAACTTTGTACGAAGGCTTTCTGGAACATCGATTCACAGTGGTGGAGGTGATGACGCGCTTATAAGAGCGTCATTGCGGAGGAGACCACACAAGGCTGTGCCGCCGTCGCACAGGAATAGCTTCCAAGGTTTAGAAGGACAAGGATTGGATACAGGTCTACCAGCAGGTATGTTTTAAATAGTTTATTATAATTTACTTAAGTATTGTCTTGATTGATTTTTTGTAATGTCTCGAGTTGGAAACAATTTGTTTTACTTTTATCATTGGCCTAATCAACTGAATATATTTTCCAGCCTCAACGCCGACTCCTTTTGGTACAGCCGGAACTCGTCGCACAGTGTACGTGGCCGACGATGATCCCAGCGCCAATCTGAACAGTAAGCCACAAAGTACTCCTATCAAAGAAACTCCTCCAACGTACTTGGTCTACAATCGAATATCTACCGTCATCGGTGACGGCGCCTGCCAAAGTATGAACGATAGGCCATCCGCAGACCTCCATCGATCCATGTCTGAACACTCCCGTTCAGCAGTGGAAGAGAGCTTACCAGAAAGGGATGACCTGAGAAATGAGAGAAGGTCAGTAAATCGAAACGAAAAAACGGACAACTCGAAAGAATCTGCAATTTGGTACGAGTATGGTTGCGTGTAACGTATTTTTTTAAATGTTTATTATAAAATAGGATGAATGTGTGGAATATAATACAGACTGATGAGATGCCTTGTATTTCGAATTATACGATATTCGAAAGTATAGCGTGGTTGGAGTAATCAAACATTTATACTTATGACAAATTGGCAATGATTGATAATGTTGTGATAAACTTCTTTTTTTATTTTATTATAAAAACAGTATTAGTTGGCATTTAATTTGTTGATATGGGTGACAATAAATTTCCTTTAAGCTTTAAAGACCTGTGACATAAAGGTTTGTGACATGGATACCAGTGGATATTGTGCGACATGGTACGTAAATTACTTGTAAAACATTTCATAACAATTAACTAGTATTTAATAGTAGATGAGTAGGTTTTTTTATTAATTCTCTAAAACTGTCTGGCAGCTACTTTTTTTTTAATAAAAAATTAAGTACAAACTTAATTTATTTGTTGCGATTGATTAAATGTTAGATGGTAGCTATTGTATGAACAACACTACATATTTTTTATGCTCTTGATAAAATATTATTTTACAGGCCTTGTTCTAGATAGATGTAACTAGGCACAGCCATAGACCAGATAGTCTTCCTTTGCGCCTTTAAACTACTAATGAAATAGAGATTCAGACTCTGGGAGGGTGACAATAATGTGAAGTTATCATTCCACCATTGAATACAGACTTGCAAAATACAAATGTATTTTTTACTGTAATTGATCAATTTACTTTCACAGGACCAAATGATTTATTTTAGATTATATCAATTTTATTTACTATTTGAGATTAATACTCGAACATAATTTTTGAGGCTACCTATCTTATCAATTTATATATAAATATTTTTGAATGTAAATATAAGTTTAATTAATTGATCGGCTCACTTTGTGATGTTTCTTTATAGATAATATTATTTCCTTGCCAGTGATACTGTGACTATTGATATTACATAAATCATTTTCGTGTTTCAGTATACTTATATGTAATTTGAATTTAATTTTAATGAACTGTTAAGCATAATATACAGCACATTTATGTACAAAATATGTTTTTTAATTAATATTATGTGTATGTTCTTTTTAAATTAAGTTGTAATGTACATGTACTTTGCGTACCCACTTTGATATATTTTTATGTTTGTAACTCCACTGTTTCTACTAATTAGTAACTGAATATTACAGTAACCTGTAAAGCGACATTAGCTTTTCATCACATATTTTGCTCTAGTACAAATGAACGTAATACAGAGATGTCGGCATTGTGTTACTTAGCGATCATAACTAGATTAAGTTTAATAATATTAATTTTAACGAACACTCAGTAACTCTCGCACTTTTGCGATTTAAAATATCAAATGTCATATTGATAGACATGAACAAAACTATTGAATTACCCGTTTGGATCTGCATTTATCGTGAAATATAACCCAAACAATTTGTTCGCAGTTATACAATTTTGATGTTATTTTATGACAAGTACATAATTGTTGTAGAGTAGTGCCTTTTTATGACCATAATTATTATTTGTCCAACGTTTTCTGAAGCGATTGGTTGTAGTTTGGCTACAATATTTCTTGTTAATTGGTACTATACATGGTGCTCTTCATTATTGCGATGTGAATACTGTTAACGTTACCGAAATTTGTTTTAAATGTAATTAATGTGTTTATTCAAAGAAATCTTCATTAAATTTCTGATTATAATGAAATGCACGCTTTTCAAACTTCTTTTAAAAGAATGGGCCGTTAAATTCTATGTTATTTCAATACCACTCAAAAACGAATTGTACCGAATTTCAAGATAACAAAATGACTTTATTTTAATTCCCTCCCTCTTATAATTTGTATTATAATTAATATAGGTACTTAATAAATGCCTCTCACCGAATTTATATTTTAGCACACATTTATAACTTCTCGAATACAGTTCTTTAATAAATATTGAATTGTATGTTATTTATAGAATAGTTATAGTACCTATATCTTTTTTATGGTAAGTAAAAATCATCGAATGATAAATCCCGCCCTTGGGCGTAGCGGGAAACAGTGTCATACTCTTACTGACTAAACAACTTAGCCCGTTCCTTCCTTCCTTACCTTGATCCCAGGGTAATACGCTTTCGCATCAACCCTTGGTTCCAGGGGGCTTCGACCCTACAGTTCCTGATAATTTCTTGATGCGCTTGGGAACAGTGCGCGCCGTCGATGACTTGGGATTGTTACCAGACGACCAGACGGAGGGCTACTCATTGCTCGCTGTCCGCAAGCCTGCGCCAACGGTAGCCGGAAATCATGATCGAAATCGCGGTGGCTAATATCCACAAGATATCCGTTTATCCAAAATATCTAAAGATGTGCATATAGCATCGTAATCACGTAAGAGCGGTTGTATGAAAATATACTATGCGTTCCAAATAAGAATAGGATCGATTCACAGGATGTGACGTCACGCCGTACTGTCAAATTCAAGATATTTTTACAAAATTGAAGAACTCCGAGATGAGTAAAATTTAAAAACTGGATTCTGATTAAACTTTTTCCGTTCACAATTCTTAAATAAATTAAATTTTTCGTAAATAAACTGAACTTTAAAAATATCTTGCCTCGATTTGACAGTAAATCGTGACGTCACAACATGGCAATCGTTCCTATTCTCATGGAACGGATTGTACCTCAGAATCCACGGTGGGCGCAGTGGTCGAGCGACTGACTACACTGCGTATCGCAGTTTCGATTCCAAACAAGTATTTAGGTCCACAGATAGGTAGTTTTTGTATGTTTAATCTTATGAACGCCGACGACATTTAATGTAGAACTACAGCTCGTCTCTATACGTGGCGGACATCTGGGCAATGTAGTTCTTTCAACCTTTACGAGCGAAAAATGTAATCGGCTCTACGACGAGTTTATGCAGTAAATAGATATACTCAATATCTATAATATATATAATTTTCTCATAGATAAAATTATAGAACACCAGCAGTCTCGGCTGACATTCTGAGCACCAGCTGGCTTTTGTCCAATAAAAATTGAGAACCTAATTGTGGCGCCACCTATCGGGTTCAATCTAAAAACCATCTAGGGCCCACTCAAAATCTCATCCAGATCGGTTATGTCGTTTAGGAGTTAAATTCTTGAGCCCCGAGCAAACGCCGGCGTTCGCACACCAATTGTCTGTAATAAAATTACGATATTCAAAAGGTATGGTAAAATATTAAAAAATTGTGTAAGCACTAAGCACTAACATTTATTCACAATGTCTTGGTATCCTATGTGCTTCTATTACTTCTATAAAAGGAATGTAATTTTTTTATACATTACATTGCTTTAACTCTCTCCATTGAGAAGTCCTAGCTAGAGTAATCCAGTCAAAGAGAAATACACACTCCCATCTAATTCTCATCTAGTCTAGCTACACCTCTAGAAAAAAAAGTAATTGCAAAGAAAGAACCTATCACCATTTTTTTTTATAGTTGAGGAGCACAAAGTAAATATAAAGAAAGAAAACAAAGTCAGACTATTAAATTCTATTTACCAACTGCACTCCACGTTCATTTATTGCTTACAACTAAGTAATTGTCATTAATCTAGAGAGATCCGTTACAGCTGGGTTCAGCCTTCACCTCCCACTTGAACACAGGGCATGACTGCATAGATACTTTGAATGACTGTCCCGATACTACTGCCTTCCTTCCAGGCTCGACTTTTTGGGGCAGATAGGATATGACGCACTGAAACAATTTTTCAAAATATTATCTAAATACATCCACAGCAAACATGTTTAATTTTTTTTTTAATCTTATTTAAAAAAGTACCTTAGGTCTATCATTTTCAGTAGACATATATCCAATACACATTGTTTTTGTAGTATGACCCCAAAGTAACTCTCCTTCTCCATTTATTGAGTCAAACTTTAATGCTAAAGTGCCACCTAGTCTTTCAGGAACATCCCATAAAAATGGTGACTCTAAGAAATTTTCTTTAAAACATTTATCAAGACCTAAAACTGGAGAAGACTCAAGCAAACTTTCTGCAGAGTTCTTAGCTAGTTGCGTTCGGATTAAATGTTCTCCACATCCTGAGGTACAGGCAGCCACAGACGGTTTTGTACCATCCCTGCTCATTACTGCCCATACACCACTTCCAAATGATGCTGCTTGGCCTACCCTTCCTTCGTGTTTCAGAGAAACACCACCAGAACTAGCTCCGGAAGCCACCACACCATTAGAATCCACACATATAGCCCCAACTGTGTCCAAGGGGCTAAATTTAACATCATTTTGCATTGAGTAACGTTTCAGCTTCCTTTTACAATGTTTATAATTCCGGAATGACCGTGCAGTAACCATTTTGGAATCATCCACAATTTTTAGGCCAATTCTTTCTGCCCAAGACCTAGCCCCATGTCCTGTAAGAATGCAAGGAGGAACTCGACCCAAAGATAAGTTATCACATTGTTTAATGCACAGCTGTTTGGCTAAAGTAATAGGGTTCCAAACATTTGATACTGCTCCACATGCTCCAAAATGCAGGGTTTGACCATTCATTACTGAAGCATCACATTCTACATAGCCATTCCAACTTAAGTTTGATCCATATCCAGCATTTGTTAATGGACTATTCTCCAATTCTGTAAAAACCACAGAAAATATTTTGAATGCAAAGAAAAGGGGATAAATTGAGTGTAATGTAAAAATTGAGTTTTAGGTAAGCTGCTTATTAAAGGAGGTAACAGAAGAAAACCTAGTATCTTTCACTTATTTAGCCATAGAAAGAAAAATCAATACTAAGTACAGACCAATTATGGCTTTCTCGACAGCATCTACGGCGTTACCGCCCTGCTGGAGTGCTTCAGCGGCTTTTCTGCACGCTAAAAAGCAAGTTTTTTGATATTCTTTCTTCAATGTGTCACTGTGATAACCAGCTCCTGAAAATCATTAAATGAATTACTATAATCTACAGTGCTTCTTCTTCTATCTATAATAGTAAGAGTTTGCGTTACAACACGTAAATTGTTGGTTTCTATTAAAAGTCATTATTAAATAGTAATGAAAAAAAATATTACCACAGTGGACAGCAATAAACCCATTCATTATTGCTCTATAACATGTAATTCCAAAATCTGTTCTTCACAAATTAGGTCAAAATATGGTCATCATCATATTGCATTTACTAAGAGCTTAGGCATTTATTACTTTTATTTAAGAATGTTTAAAATATGGGAGACTGGAGAGCGTCAACAACAATAAAAGATGCAAATTGATTGATTGATTGAACTAAGAAAACAGTAAACTTCAAAAAATAGGTTTGTCGAAATAGAATGAAAAATGAACGACAACGACATGAATGGGTAACTTTCGTTTTTCCTTTCGGTGACTCTGGACAACAGCATTTTGAGCTTGAATCAATATTTTAATTTATATATTCTAAATAAAAATACTTATCAAATGATTTAAAATATATATTCATGCCAAATTACAGTGGTCTAATAAGATCAGTCTCTAAAGCCTCAGAACTCATCGAAGTTGGTAGAAGTCCAAAGTATGTGACTACACACTCGTGCAACCTCACGAGGAGCTTTTCGAGTCCTTTGACTCGGGCACAAACACCGACAACGATTGGAAGTCGCCCGAAGCGAGGTGAGGTTGCACAAAGCGAAGCTAAGTACCCTTCTAAACTAACTTATTCGTTCAACTTCGTGATTAGTGTAGAGCAGCAGCACTACTCGCGAAGTTGCCTCGAAAAGTACTCGTCGAAGTTGATCGAAGTCCGAAGTATGTGACTACACACTCGTGCAACGTCCTACGTTGAACAGCTTCAAAAATCAATTGGACAGACTAAATATCTCCAAACTATATGAAACCTGTGAAACACACGCATCAGCTTGTAGCTGCTAGTGTGTCTTACCAAAAAAAATGGTTGCCTGTAAAGTCGGTTTTACGGGCGAAGATTTTACGTGACAACGTCTTTTTCTCGGTAGAATATTTATTGATATGAATATAATTAAATTGCACAATAGGAACAAGGAATTGAATGAAAATAAGAATTGCACAAATTTTAACTATAGAAATATATTTTGTTTACTAAAACATTGCATGCAGTCGGGCCTCTCTCTCGTTCGGTGACTCATCGTAACGTTACCGAGCGTTACACTTTTTCATAAGTGACTCCCAGCCGCAACCTAATTTAAGACGTTGTCACGTCAATAATAATAATAATAACCTCGCGAGGCTTCATGGATAACGTTATAGTGCCAGCTGTTGTTGCAATGTATACTCTCGCGTATTATAAATACGCGCGGTGGGTATTTTAAGCATTTCTTGGATACGCAAAAAAGCATCGGTGACTTTTTTTTGTCTTTATAACCTTGTATTTAGGTCCCAAATAACAGGGTTCGATTGCAGTGTTACAAGAAACAAGACAATTTGTACCTGTATCCACTGTATATCACTCATCATTTCAGAATTACAAAACGATGACTGCAACTTGCGCTGTTTACTTCTCGATGCGTACTGAAGTGAGCCGAGTAGTGTAGTAAGACGCTTCGTGTTCGCAATTTCGGGATACTTCGAGTCCTTTGACTTGGGCGCAAAAACCGACAACGACTGGAAGTCATCCGAAACGAAGCGAGGTTGCACGAAACGAAGCGAAGTACCCTTCTACACTAACATATTCGTTTAACTTCAACCAACTTTGCGAGTAGTATAGAGCAGGCTTTAAAGCCTACTTTACACTACTCGCGAAGTTACCTCGACGAAGTACTCATCGAAGTCAGAAGTATGTGACTACACGTGTTTTTTGATTTCCAAAATTTCATACTATGACAAGTTCAAATCCTATTGGTTCATTAGTTATTTTTACATAGTTACATGTAAGAATTCACAACTTGTTCTAATGAGGGTATAAGTAGAGAATGCCTCCTTCCCTGATAAAAGCTTTACTTTGCTATAGTAATATTCATCCCATCTATTCATTCACACACCAGCACATTAAAACACAGTATGATAATATAATTTATTTTTATATTGTACTGTTAATTCACTATTCAATCAGATATTCAAGTTTCTTAAATATTTTTAAAATCTAAATAAAAATCATGCCTTGGTTGAGATAAATCTATTTAATAATATGCTACATAAATATCCACTGAACCTTATGAAAGTTAAAAAATGAAGAGTAGGTAATAGTTGAGTATTAGAATCTACTTAGTAAGACTTTTTCCTGTGGTCATCATAACACCAACAACTAATGCTGTTATTGTGAGTCCTTGCGCAACTATTCTCACTCGCATCATTTGTTGAGATAGTTTTTTACGGCCGGTTCTAAAACTCCAAAGTCCATAAGACAATGCACCTGCTGTGGCCAGGCATCCTGAAACAGTTACCAATCACAGGAGAAGATTATAAACAATAGGGAAGGAATTCACTAGAATTTGAAGCTCGTAAAACACACATCACCATATAATATTCTTGTTATTCCGTATAACACGTTTGGTAACTATATAATTATTGCGTAAGTTTTAAATTAGATTGGAAAAAATATTTAATTTTACAAAATATTTCCGTCTTTCCTTACAAGTATTCGTAGCTCATTGATAATAAATAAGTCTTATAATAAGAATCATCATGAATTAAAAATTGTTTCGACGGTCATACCTATAGGAACAAACGGATTTTCGGAAAATTTTCTTGAAAATTTTTCACTGGTTGTTTCAACATGTTGGTGCTGTCCCATTTCTTTTCGGAGCTGCACCCAGTCCAAATCAGTAGGTTCATCTTCAATCATCATGGAATATGCTTAAATTTATATCTGAGATAGTATTTTTTTTGTGTTTTACAAGTTTGTTTTTATTGCATTGCAAATGTATTCATCTGTCAAAGAATAATAACCTAAAAAATCAGCTTGTCAAAAATGATAGCTGTCAGCTGACAAAAGAATGAATGAAACGAGTGCATTCGGTTTTTGTCTATGCGTATGCATGGCCGTGGTAAATAATGTGATTAATCGATTGGTCTTTCCAAGATATTTTATTTTTGCGAATAGTAACTATACCAGTTTTTTCTTTACCATAGACTAAAGACAGATGTCATTTAGTAAGAGTTGTAGGACAACCCTACGCCTGCCATTTTTGTTGTCTTGGCTGGTGATCGCGTTATTGAGTCGTGTTGTAAATTCGTAATAATGTTGAAAAATATTAGTGCTTCTGAAATTATTCTTGAAACTGTAAGTTATAATAGATTTTTATATTTTTATAAACCTAATTAAACGCTTTCTTTCACCATACTGCACATGTAACATGTGTTATTTTAGCATCTCCGCATGTTATGGCTGTTCAACAGATTAATGTATTGCTGATTGTATTGCATTGTTATACAAGACCATTATTTGTAAACAATTGGATTGGTGGTATTATTTGTAACTATTGATATGTAAATCCATTTGACAAAGTCTGTATCCAGACATTATTTGCATCTGAAATTGCAAGTAGAACATTCGATTTGAACGTGAACTAATTATATTGTGATTGTGATGGCATTGAAACTAACGTAGTCTCGTGGATCCGCCTCGTGATTGATAGTATGCGTATGTCGCTATATAACGGTTAGTTACGACTGCAATTGCACGAGTAGCCCAGATAGGTGCAGATATCTACATACCTACTGCTGGATATTTTGAACATGCTGGCCTACTTTCTGATTTATTCTGTGAATACCGTCATTAGAGACACAATAGAAAAACAATAGGTGTGCGAATGCGTTCGTTTGGGGCTTGAGAGTTTTGATCTTAAATTACCATAACAAAAAGTTAAGCAAAAACTTTGTTGAAAGGCCACCAATTCATTAAAAAAAACCATGAGCCTCTGGTCACATGGTGTTTTATTTAGTGAAACAGTTAAAAAATATTTGGAATAACAATAATGATATGAAATCTTCAAAGAAGCTGCTTCAAACAATGTCTTAATTGTGCTGTTTATTAAAATGTAATCTTTCGAATTTTATAAATTGGGCTGTTTATGTTGACTATACAAATAAACAGTTGCTAAGAACAAAAATGTCCTGTTGTGTTTGTGTGTGACTAATTGCTGTGAGTGGGTTTAAATTGGCAGATGTAAAGTTATGGAAATTACCAACTAGCCAATTCATAAACAAGGAAAATTTACTATATCTACATATTGAATTTAGGTACTCTATGTTCATACTTAGAAGTGAGTACATTCAGGTCATGGACAATTTTCAATAATATTTATTTTATGGAAATTCTTTAATATCTTATCTGATAATATTATTCAGGTACTTGGCTAAAGGTGTTGAATGTTTTATGTTATTTTTAAGAAGTTCTATCACTTTGTTAATTACTCAAGCCCCAAGCAACCTATTGTGTCTCTAATGACAGTATTCAAAGAATTACAATATCCAAATACATAATATGTAGTATGATATTATTATTGGTTTGCTAGAAAATCAATAGGACTTGTGTGTTATGTTCCCATTTTAAACTCTCAAGCCTCAAGCGAACACCGGCTTCGCACGCCTATTGTCTTTCTGTTATGTCTCTAATTACAGAACTCAAAAGGTTAAGCTGTGCTAAATATGTGCTTTAGTTGTGGAGTTGCGGATACCAGCCCAAAATACAAATAGTTTGTTTTAGTGAAAATGGACATCAGGATAGTAAATCAGAATGTTGAGAATAGCTTCTACCCAAAGGATAATTTATAAATAAAGTACATTTTTTAGTTTTTCGATGTGGCAAATCATCAATTTCCCCTGCCACTCTGTGTAAAATAGGATGGTTTCTCAGACTCGCTGACCAACTTTTCCAGGGCCATGGTAATCCCTTTGACCATTTCCTTAGCCCACTTATGCTTGTCTCAAATTAATAAATATAGTGAGAAGTGGATCTGAAAGTTACAACAAAATCACTAGGGACTAAATAACAAACTAGTTAGCTTGTATATTTTTCTCATGACTGTTGTATAAATCTTTATTGAATATTTTGTTTCAGATGCCTTCAACATCTCTTTCAATGATGTCTAGTGAAGCCACAAGCGTGTCTTGAGCACTACCTTAGTTAATATATTTAGTTTAAATAATTTCTTGTTGTAAAAATTTTTCCTTACTTTTTTCTTGTTTTGTAATGTTGTCACACAATATTGCCAACTGAAACAATCTTATCTTTTCTGCTCAAGATAAATACACACTCAGTTGTTAGTGTACTTTCAAGACAGCTGTCTGTTTTCTCAATAGACTAGTGATTTTATTATAAACTTTTGGTTTCTATTCTAAATTTATTACAAAGAGATTATAATGGCTTCAAGTGACCCGGAAATTAAGGATGGATTCTCACTTTCTGGTTGGATGAAGAGCAAGCCTGTCAAGTAAGTGCCTATAATATTCTATTTTATACATTGATAAAAATAAGATGGAAACAACAAGGCATCTCAAGGGAATCATGTCTCCATAAACCACTACAACAAAGAAATCCATGTTGGCAATGCAGTAATAAGGAACTTCCAGTTCAAAGAATTTGTGCAATGAGTTATGATCATTGTAGTTATTTATAGGTAGGCATAGAGTGCTATGTACATATTTCAATTACCAAAAATTCAAGTAGTTGTTAAGATTCAAATGCATTGTTTGAAGTGCAGTATGCATTCAAGCAATAAATGTACTGAAATAGAATGCATTATTAACTGCGTTCTTGGCAAGCATTAAATAGTCAGCATGGGTAATTGAAGGAATGTTTGAATGCCCTTGTCTCATGCCATAGAAATAAGATCACAATATCTTGAAGTTATTTTATGTAACCTACATGCATGAGGCATGTGGACCTACAGTGCTGTTCATGATATTAATTAACTAGATGATTATACTAATTAATGTATGAACATGTAGGTATGATAAGATGTCACACTTGACAGGTTTTTACTTATGTAAACATAACTATGTATTATATGGGCTAGACTTGAAGTTTTGTAGTTATAGTAGGTATTTTAGAATTTTTTTGTAGTATGTTAGGTGACTAATTCATTATTAGTTCAGTAGACAAGGCTCAGTAAAAGTATTTTTCATCAATTCTAGAAAATACTTTTGATTTTTTAATACCTGAACTGAGAGGGTAGCATGGATAGTTTTGATGATTATAACTTACCCGTATGACAAAAACGCCTTAAATTTCGACTTCAGGACCATACCCCAAAACCAATCCTCTTGCAGAGGGTTAGGGAGATATCATGTCTCCGAAACTGTTCACGGCTGCAATAGAGGAAGTCTTTAAGGTTCTAGAATGGAGCAGGCTAATCATTTATGTTAATGGCGAGTACATCACTCAGCTACGGAAGGTCTTGTGGTCGTATGACTGAGGCTATGGAGGAACTCGGTAAAATGCTTGGTGACCTCAGTAGAGCTTCCGAAAGAGCGGGACTTAAAATTAACGTAGACAGAACTAGTCATGGTAAACATGTATGTGGCACCCACTCCTAAAAAGGTGTAGACCTATACTATACCTACTCGAAGTGGTGACTACGTTTACCTGGGAAAGACGGTTCAATTAAGTACCTAGGTCTAACTTCTTGAAAGAGATCAATCGTCAAATCCGACACGGTTAGGCACCGTTCCGGAAGCTGCGCGATATCTTCTCGTCCAATATACCACAGTATCTCAAGACGAAAGTCTATGAGCCTGTGCGTGTTGCCAGTGAGGAAATACCGACTGCGAAACGTGATCGCTTACAATGGGCCTCATTAAAAGACTTAAAATCACCCAAGGGAAATTGAAAGTTTCCTTGTGTGATGACATCAGTAATAAAGATAACCGCAGAAGGACTAAAGTTATCAAAATAACTCGGAAGAATCGCCAAACATAAGTGGTAGAGCACATTGTTCGCAACAGATGGTCGATGGGGATGAAAGGTTTTGGTGTGGTGACCATGTACCGGAAGACGAAGCGTTGGACGTTCTCCCACAAGGTTGACCGATGACTTGGTGAAGGCAGCGGATTTCGACGCGTGCGAGACGCACAGGCCAGGTCAATAAGGCTATACTCGGGCGAGGCCTCTTAATGGAGACAGGTACCACTCCACTAACCTGCAAAATACAAAAAAAACCTAAGAAAATTGAAATTCGCGGTTTAAATCTACCTTAGAGCATTCACCTCAATATTTTATACAAATTAGTGCTTTTTATTAGCAGGTGCATAATTAGCATGAAGTGATAGTGATATAGAATGTAAATAGCATTTACAATAATCTGTTAATAAAATCCCTGCTTGTCTGAGATAAGATTTTCATATGTGTTGCCATTTCTTATTATTAGAGGACTATCAAGACTATCTGTTTCCAAGCACAGAAAGTTGCGGATGATAAGACTGTGACGTCACCGTAATAATAATAATATTTGTAATAAGATTGATGTGGCTAAGATTCAATTGTATTCAATTTTATTATTGTTAGGTAATGGTGGGACACGTTTACCGTATCTTGTGAATTTTCTTATCTTTTGTACCCATGACTGGTCACGTTATTAAAAATTGTAGGCATCATTATTTTTATAAATACCTGTTTTGTCAGTAAAAGAAACAAACGTAACTTATTATTTACATCTAATTATTCATTACTAGGGACTCGCACCAGCTTCGCTCGGGTACAATGGAGATATTAAATATGTTAGATATGCATTATACATACAATAAACCTTCCTCTTGAATCACTCTATCTGTTAAAAAAGCCGGATTAAAGTCCGTTGCGTAATTTTAAAGATTTAAGCATACATAGGGACAGACAGCAGAAAGCGACTTTGTTTTATACTATTTAATGATTAGGTCATTTTTGGAATAAGTATGAGAAATTCGACTAGTTAAATTCTACATATATTACTATTGAAGAATTAGACGGTCGTAGGTTTAAAACTGGTCTTGGCAAATAGCCAATTGTTTATTCAGCTGATGAAACTTAGTTCAGGGTTAAAATACTAACTATTCATAGATTTGAATTAAATAATGTAGTCAGGTTTAAAACCTAACAGCATCGCAGATTTTCACATAGTTAAAACTGTCACCTAGTTTAACTTTCCGAAATTATCGTTCTACCTACATATTTTGAAGTGTAGCTGTGATGTCCTGAGAATGGCTTGGGATTTTATAATAGTTCAAACATGTATAAGGCATGTTAATCCCATTTTAAAATTAAGTAGGTAACCATTTATATTAACAAAAACTTTAATTTAATTAATTCTGAAGGTATCATAGTCCACAGTATGCTGTTTCATGAAAGGACTGTTTCTTAAGTAAAGACCGAAAATCAGGTTCACACAATTGTTTGTGTCGAAAAACATTTGAATTCGCGGAATGTCCAAATGTGAATTCTTCGAAGCTAATACATAATGCTGCATTCTGAATTGAGTAAATGATGTAAGCTCTACACAGGCAAGCGAGACGAACATAGTAATATTTTTTACCCGGACGACTTAATTCTTAACGAGAGTATTATAAATCGTTATCATTTTAACGGAAGACGTCCGCTGTCCTGTTGGACATCTTCTCCCCCTACTGTCTCCATAACGACCGATCTTGTGCATCTCCCATCCATCGGAATCTCGGCATCATAAATTTTATGAGGGAAGATACATATAAGGAAGATACCTCGAAACAGACATCTAATGATCAGTGTCATCACAGTCGCGAACCTAGTCATTGGTAGACAAGGACAGAGATAAGAGCCGGAACTGTCGTACGAGCGAAATTTCAGCGATCCATGCGGTAGAGGCGAGTCGCCTATCTTCCGCAATTTTTTTAATTATCGCTGACTAATAAAAAACAACATTAGTAATACCAGTTGCCGACCAGGAATTTCCTTGTTCACGTTTTTTCTTATCGCAGTTGTCAATTCTATAAATAATTATAAAAAATAATCTATTTCTGTTATTGGCTGTAAAGAAACAATTAATAGGTGGTTGGTAGGTATACTCTATATCTATGGTACACTCGTTGCGGATACAATAGCTAGACGTAGCCCTGATAAACACGAAATTGATAACGTGCTTAGTAATTGCAAATTTGCGTAGCGCTAAACACCTGACAGTTTACGTACTTTGAGGCCATGACGTGTACCATGACGCGCGAAAAAGAAAGGGGAATGGAATTATACACCTTTTATAGCTCCATCCCTCTAAAGGATCGCATTAAGAGCCTTTGAAATGAGAAATGATAAAACTAATTCATTTGCGCCAAATATGACGCATAGTGTAAATAATAATGATGAACACATGAGGATAAATGAGTCAGATCCGCTCAAAACGGCAATCGCTCAATTTACCTTCTAAGCTTCTGGGAAAGAACAGCATAAACAGATTAGTATTATAATACTTGTGTTTCTAAATATTACTGAGAATATATTTCTTGCTTTCAAACAATTTAGGTCACAGCACAAAAACAGAATTTCATTCAAGATTTTTACACAGATCTACTAGATACCGCTATCAAGCGGATCTGTTTCAAAAGGCGAGCTGAAATTCTTGCTTCTTTCATGCTGTTAAACAGGACAACCTGGATACGATTGACTTTTATCTGTCAGCACCGACTTCTCGTAGAGAACGCATTGCAGGACGCCACATCGATTTTGCCGCGTGCGATCATATAACCGCTCTCTTTCATTTTTATTGATAAACTCGCCCTTGACCACTATTATCACCTGATATAACGCGCCAATGTGAGTGACGATAGAGCACCCTTGATGTAACCTATTCACTTTTGACTTTTGACCCCCAGGTTGTAACTATCAGGAAACATAGACTCTTACAAAGTATTCCACTCCTCCTAAGGAGTGCACAATGAAATGAATGTATTTTCATTTCAAAAAGTTTTGTATGGGTTTGATAATAAACTAATTTAGCGGAATTATTCATCATCATAATCCGACGCACACTCCGAAAAGCGACCGGTAGGAAACCAACAGGCTAGCAATTTGGCATCATCAATGCTCAAAAGTTTGAAGCTTCAATTAGGTGAGTGCTTTATTAGCCATGATTCTCTTGGCTCGCTTCTCAATTGATTCAAGCGCATCAATCTGGTATTTAGCAGATAGATTTAGCCGTCTCAAAGATGAGAGCATAGCAGTACTCCATCCATCTGTCATCTCGCTCTAATAAATGGCGTTTCTATGTAATAGAAAAGGATAAAGGCATAGGAAAGTACTATTCGATGAGGCCAGATGTAGCCCAATTCTTGTTGTCAATTTGAAGAGTACTGTTCAATGCAATTACATTACATGCACTTGAGACTCTTCTACTTTATCTCTGCACTACTTCTAATATTTCAGTTCTTAGGGTAGCATTGTCTTGATGACTTGATGGTCTCTTGCCAGCCATCTGGTATGTAAAAAATCTACGATTTTTGCACGAATGAAAGTCGGAATTTATCCTAGATATTACGTATATCCAATTCAAGGACTTAATCCTCCCGTGTGCCAAGTTTCATCCAATTTCTTATAGAAATTGATACATGAAAAGGGTAACACAGATATACTTTCTTATTTAAAGTAGGTAGATATGGTAGTCACGTCTTAGATAGTTTAAAATAATGGCGATTGTTGAAAATCCCAAGATATCTTATCTAATTTCTAGTCCTCATCGCTACAGATGTCTGAGACACGATTATTTGCATATTTATTAACAGTTCTACTTATAGCATCAACAACTTGTTTTGATTTCTTAATACTTGGCTTGGAGGCTTGGCTTGACGTCACAGAAATACCTGTTTGTTTTTATAATATTCGTCGCCTGAATACTCGTTTCGTTTTATTTTGTCTTTATAATTTTCTGACATTGGTCTGGTGACCAATTAAACTATGCGAAGGTTTTTAATATTGTCTTGTGGACATTATATCCTTACTGCATTTAGTTGGGCGTTGAACTTCATTCCGCCAAGCCCGTTCTGCTATCGAATTGTGTGCACATATTATGTGTGCGTACATTCAGGTAAGGAGTGGAATTCCTTGGTGGAAAGTTAAGACTGCATAGGTTACTTCAAGGCAACAAGTGTACTTTATCGTCAACCACATCATCGCTTATTATCAGATGAGATAGTGGTCAAGCGCTATCAAATAATAATTTAAAATAAATTATGTACAATGAAAACTTGGATATAATTGTGATGAACATTTTAATGAATACTGCTATTATCAAAAATATTACTTATCATATCTTCCCAATTATCATTTGTTCGGTTTCCATTCATTAGACAAATGACACGAAACATTGAAGTGCATTTGCAGAGATCGTTTTCCAAGAGTCCAATTAGTATTATTTTAATGATTACAATATTTGGTAGTCATTAACTAATAGATGATGATGATGGGCACGTAACATGCAGTATGATGACTGATGATATACTCGTATGTTGGCATCGTTATTATTCTAAGGTTGGCATATACACACATTGGTACCAACCAATCCTTATGTACCAACATAAGGATTGCCTATTATGACTATGATTTAGTTGATTCATGTAACACTTTCCTAACCACAATGGAAGTAAATTATACCTATTTTACTTTTCAAATAATATGAAAGGCGGCTTTTTTAAAACTGTGCTTTACATTTGCATTACTCCGTCCGTGGACACTTTCACAGTCAAGCAGCTCACATACCCAAGACGCACAGTCCCTGAACTGAACAGCTAGGGCATACAAATATCTGTGACACGTAACACACAAGGCAATCCTTTGTTCTTTCGTTAAAAGGTGCTAGGACTAGGACTTACGTACACACTATACATCGGTTCAAAAATCATTAGCATTGACGTAGTATCACTTTGAATCTTGTTGATTCATGCAATTTTAAAGTCCTACCCGCGATTGACAAAATATTCAAACAACCAACATCGATTAAAGTTTTTGTTTTCTGGCTGGCGTTAAACATTCTATCTTTATTAGCCAAGTTACGCAACGAGTGACGCCATTATTTTATAGCAGTACCATGAAAGTGGCGTTCACTTTATTGCCTTGACGCTAGAGAACCTTCTACAATATTATGCCGTGAGCACGTCTTTGTGTAGAAACTAGAAACATGACGAGAAAGAATTTAGTCAGTTTATAATATTTCTTTGACAGATAAGTGCAGTACTGGACTGCAGTCTGATGTAAAGATTTTCACAAATAAGTATAATCTATACAATTTGTATGTGTCATTTTAAGTTTAATTCATTTCATAATATAGCAATTAAAACGAAGTTATTCAAATACGCTTAAATACAAGTTTTGAAGTGAGTAAAGGTGATGTTTTTTTTTCATTTAATCTCGGTTTCTTTTTTATATAGCCTACTTTGTGTCCCACTGCTGGGCAAAGGCCTCCCCTTTCTCCCTCTAAACTTCTCTGTCTGAATCTGAATCCATCCTTTGTTGTTCTTAAATTATAATTAATCTAAAATTGCTTGCAATTAGTCATTTTATGGAGATTTTATTTTTTAGTAAATAACAGGTCCTCTTCAGTTCTGTAAATCAAATAAATTAATTTCTTCAAGGTTAAATAACTGTTCAGAACCATTTCAAACTGAAGTTAAATATTTTAACTTGAGATTGACGTCATTTGGACCACTTCGAATATAATAGGTAGGTATCTGCAGTGGTTCACGATAAGGCGTTGGCATTTGTTTTACAAACAGTGGGGTTAATACTTGGAAGGTCAGCGAGTGGTCAACAGCATAAAGGCGTATTGCTACGACATTTCTGGACAAATACGTAAGCTGAAGCATTATGACGTATTCCAGTGTAACTCGCATGTTTCGAAACGTTTGTTAACTCGTTTAACTAATTGTTTCTGCCAGTGATAAAGTAATCGTTATTGCAAAACAGTGGAATGACTGTTTTGGTATTGACATCAATTGATATGGCGTTGGAAATAACTATTTTTGACTTCATGCTAAAATTGTTTGTGAAGGCTCGTGACGTAGTATAATCGATCTATTCGATAATGTCACTTGATGACACGGGTACATTCAGGTGCAAAAGTCTATTGTAGAATTTATTTTTTCTATTACATTTTTTTATTTTACTTTAGAAAGCTATGGTCGTTGATTTCATATGCCTATCAATCATAACATTTAACCTTTCGAATACCATAATTAGAGTAAAAATAGAAAGACAATAGGTATGCGAATGCATGTTCAAATGTTTGTTCGCTTGGGCTCAAGAGTTTGAACTACTATGGGCAAATATACTTTAAATGATTTTCTTTATCAAGTTGGTATCTTGGTATCGTGTTTGTGTAGGTGTTTTGCTCAGAGAATGTGTTGTTATTATTGTTGTGGGAATTATTGTGGCAGGAGGTATAAAATATTATCATAAATAATCAATTTGTTTGTCTCCATATCGGAAATATACTACGATCAATTCCATACGTCTGTTGGTTGTGTTTGTAAACAGATTATCAAACCTGAAATGCATTATGATGGGATAAATATTTACGTGCTTAACAATGAATTGTGACAATTTTATAGAGCGGATCATTTCCTATTTTGTTCTGTCAATCATCATAAACTTTGTATAATACATTGTCAAACAATGTAAGGGCGGCTTGCACGACTTGCTCTTAAAACTAGATTTTGTTAAAGTCGCATTAGTCATTAAGCTCGACTTAGCTTAAACTGTATTAGTAGCGTCTTGCTAGTGCTGAAATCTACTCGACTTAACAAAACCTAGCTTAACACGTTTCATTCTTTTCGTTCATTCATTTGCGTTCCATGTTTCATAATTGTGCTGGATATTTTACAACTTTTTTGGAGGTATGGAACGTTTCAAATATAAAAAACCAAGGATTTTATAAAGGAGTGACTGGAAAGCTTACGACTACCTCAAAAAAGTTCTGAAGAGTAAAGTTAAAAAATGGGTTTTTTATCTCATTCATCTAGTATGACCATACACTAACTACGTATTACAGGACAATTTTGCTCTAAACAAGTTCGAGATGTTTTTGATATAGATATTATAAATATGTATATATCAATATAGATAGATATCCACTTAATAACGCAATGGTATTCGCGCCATGGTGCATGCTGTAAAATTCTGAGCTCTGTCCTAAAGAAGTTCAATATGCTATTAGTACAATAGTTACATAGACGACGTTCAGCCTTCTTAATGTTCCACTGCCGGGATACAGGATTCCTCTCTAAGAGAAGGAATGGGCTATAATCCACCACTCTGGTCCAGTGCGGATTTGTGATTGTTTTTCCTTCACCATTTTGAGAGCAGTAGTGATGAAAAAATTAAAAGTAGTGAGAAAACAATAATTTAAAGGAAGATGGGTTAAGAAATGTGGTAGCGAGGTAAGACGGGGACCGGGTGACATTTAGCAGAAGTTTTTAGTGTCGCAAAAAGTTTGGTCAATAGTGCGCACGTTGTAACTTTAGAAGTATTGGCAAAAATTGGCCTAAAAATGGAAAGGAGAGTTCTTGAGTGTGACAAACTCTTACAAACTGTTACCTTTTCGACTTTGTTAACTGACCTTGACTACACTCCATGTTAGCATGCTGTTTGCTGATAAAGAGTTTGCAATATTGCTTCGTCATCAATCCAGACTATCCGTAGGATAAAGATATAAGATCCTTGATGCAACTGATTGTTTATGTCACAAAATCTAGATTTAGCAATTTAAACCGCCTTCCATGCCGGTTTAAATTTGACATTTCTTTAAGTCTAGCTTTACGCTAAACCGATGTCGTGCAATGCGTTAAGTTCGATTTATGCTTAAGTCGAGTAAAGCTAGACTTAAAGAAATGTCAAATTTAAACCGGCATGGTAGGCGGTTTAAATTGCTAATTCTAGATTTAGTGAGTGTCTGATGACATAAACAATAGCAAACGTCAGTTTGCGTCAAGGATCTTATATCTTTATCCTACGGATAGTCTGGATTGATGACGAAGCAATATTGCAAACTCTTTATCAGCAAACAGCACGCTATCATGGAGTGTAGTCAAAGTCAGTTAACAAAGGCGGAAAAGTTTAACAGTTTGTAAGAGTTTGTCACACTCAAGAACTCTCTGTGTTTAAAAACTTTTTTTCCACGTTTAGGCCAATTTTTGCCAATACTTGTAAAGTTACAATGCAACGTGCGCACTATTAACCAAACTTTTTGCGACACTACAAACTTCTGCTAAATATCATCCGGTCCCCGTCTTAGCTCGCTACCCCATTTCTTAACCCATCTTCCTTTAAATTATGATTTTCTCATTACTTTTAATTTTTTCGTCACTACTACTCTCAAAACGGTGAAGGAAAAACAATCACAAATCCGCACTTGGCCCGAATGGTGTATTATGGCCCATTCCTTCTCTTAGAGAGGAGCTCTGTGTTCCGGCAGTGGGAATATTAAAGAGGCTGAACGTCAAGTCTATGTAATTATTGTACTAATAACAGTAATAACATATTTAACTTCTTTAGGACACAGCTCAGAATTTTACAGCATGCACCACGGTGCGAATACCATTGCGTTATTAAATGGATATCTATCTATATCGATATATATCTTTATAATATCTACATCAAAAACATATCGAACTTGTTTAGCGCACTTGTTGGACACACTAGATGAACGAAATAAAAAAACCATTTTTTAACTTTACTTTTCAGAACTTTTTCGAGGTTGTCGTAAGCTTTCCAGTCACTCCTTTATAAAATCCTTGGTTTTTTATATTTGAAACGTTCCATACCTCCAAAAAAGTTGTAAAATATCTAGCACAATTATGAAAAATGGAACGCAAATGAATGAACGAAAAGAATGAAACGTGTTAAGCTAGGTTTAGTTAAGTCGAGTAGATTTCAACACTAGCAAGACGCTACTAATACAGTTTAGGTTAAATCGAGCTTAATGACTAATGCGACTTTAACAAAATCTAGTTTTAAGAGCGAGTCGTGCAAGCCGCCCTAAGTTAGCTATGTTCATAATAGTGTCCAAACTTTGTTTACACTTGTGTGTTTCATTGTACTAGATGATATAAGATTGCTTTGTCCATGGCAATAAAAACATATGGGCTCTTATCAGGCTTTGTCGGGTACAATGATTTATTGAAACACACACCTGTGTTAGTGTCATTGTTACCAAAAAAAATTCAAAACAGATATAAAGAAAATGAAGTGTATTTTAAGTAAGTAGTCCATATCAATGATTGTAATGGGGTTATGTATTTTATTATCATCCTATGCCGAGTTTATCCTGAACTATATGGGGCTTGGAAGGACGTAGGGACCTTGCAGAAGGGTCGAAGCCAACTGGGGCCAAAGGTTCGCGTCTGAAAGGAAGTCTCTGGCCCTGGTATATATGGCAACGTAGGAATGGGGTAGGTTGTTTAGTCAGTAAGACTCTGACACTGTTTCCAGCTCCGTCCAAGGGCTGGATTCGTCATTGCCTCATTGGACGATTTTCCACCTACCATAAAAAATAAAAAAAAATATGGGGCTTAGCTTCTAGTCTAACTGGGTGTTAGTAAATATTAGTTAAATGATGATTACTTGTTTTAATTTTGATTTTATGAACTGTCTAAATTATAAAAAAATATCTGAACTGTTTATCAGATTCAGTAAAGCAAATTCTTAATTGAATTTCTTTGAAACTAATTTCAAGTGGTAGCTGGTAGCTGAATGAAAAAATATTTCGTTCACGTTAATGAAATATATTTTGATAATAATCAATCAGTGTCAGCTTAGATAATACAGGAATGCTTGAAAAACCCTCATGCTATTTTTCAAAGTAAATCTTTTTCACACCTCTTTAATTTCAAAGATTAAGTAGAGTAGGGCTGTCCTGTAAAGTATTCATTTTCAAATATTACCCGGTTTAAGTAGGAAATCATGGAATGTCTTCTGCTATTGATTGGTAAAGCTAAAGGAAGTGTCAGTATTGAGTTGGACTTTTCAGATTTTGCTTCTTTTTGAGAAAACCGACCTGTGTTTTTTCTAAATATTTCATTTTCATTATGTTTAGCATAGGTTGAATGTTTGAATGTTTGATAGATTTAGTAAATTTGTACCTAAATGGTCCGAATCAGGCCTAAATTTAAGGCACTGCGCAACCCTTTGAGTTTAATTTTTACTGATATTAATAGTGAGATAGCTTTTTTAATGGTGTTATTTGGTCTGACCGGTAACACTAGTATTTTTAAGTAGGAACCCTAAGTAATATATCTCCGACTCTTTAATCGTAATGTCAATATTTTCAGTGTTTAAGTACTTGTTCTTGTAATCTCGCCCACACGGATAGCTTTAGGATAATGTTATCGGTCTTTGTGTATTAACTTTGTTATGATAATAGCCTAGCCATTATTTTTTTATAGTCAAATACACAACATTTTGTCACTATGTAATATTTGTTGTTATCTGAATGATAAAAACAACGTTGCTATTATTTAGTTAAACTAACTTTTATATAGCTGTTTAGATTCGCAACTGCTATATTCTGAGTCTGTAGCTTATATAATTATATACATCGCATTGTATTTTAGCCTTTATTGGCGCGTGGCCCTGCGTTCTTTGGCAAGTTTTTTTTCGAAGGTTCATTGACATTTTTATTTGAACTTCGTGAAAAAAATCTTATGGTATATACCGTTTGGAAGTTCTAGTGGCAATGTTCCGTACTCACGTAGTAGGTAGTACATTTGTGGAAGATGGTTGTCTATATAAAGATTCATTCTAACATGAATATAGTTTAGCTAATGTCGTCTGGGTTCGCCGGATATTGGCTAGCGTTTCTGAGGTGTCGTGCCCATTTCTATTTTGAGTTTAGTCTAACTAGTTGTTCGTAACAATTGCGTTACAACATGTTAATGACATCGTTTCGGAATCTCATTTCGTGAAAATCTAAGCAGATTCAACATTTTATCATGTGCCAAGATGTATCTGTAGGTACGTAGCTATTCTAAGATTTTGGTGTAACCTCTACAACGCATGCCATTCCTCGTGATGTATTCTTGTAGAAGAGGGAGTGCGCTAATCACGCGCTCTTATTGGTTAACATTAGCGTGACGTCACGCCCCGGCTTGTTATTACATTTATTTTTCAAAGTGACGTATCATTGTGTACTCTTATCGTGAACTCGTGCGCCTATCACTAGAGTATCTATATAAAAGGGAAAACTTAGCAAATCGTTTTAGTTATTTTGCACAGAGCGGATAGCGTATCGTATCTCTTGCACAATTTATTGTTCACGGATTTTTTTCGAGAATTTATCTTTTATCTCGGCATTATACTGTGATATTGGACTAAGTGTTGTGCGGTGTAAAATAAATAAATTAACTAGTAACCAATTTGAAAGTAAATACTTACAACAATGTACAGAAAGAGAAATATGGTGGCTCAGTTCAACAACTTGTTATCGTGAGTGTCTTCAGATTGACCGACAATAATAATCAAACTCTTAAACAATAGTTGTCCATTGTTGTATAACTTAGCTACCTATAACATGTTTGTTATGGTACATCTCTTATCCAACGAGTGCTCTGTGTTATTATTATTACTAATTCATTATTGTTTTATCTGCAGGGAGTTCGATCAGTTCGCGGGATCGCCGCCGGCTCCTGAGGATTCATTCTTCTACATTCGATACCCCAGAACTGACGTGTTGTTCGGGAAGCCGAGAGTTGAACAAGAAGTACCGAAAGTGTTCGCCGAGCCGTCCAACGAAGTCAAAGCTCCGTCAGCATACAACATAGTGAAGGAGAAAGACTGGTCGAAGCACACGAAGCCGTGCCAAGACGTGCTGCACAGCATTGCACCCATTAACACAGCAGGTAAGACCACCCACTATTTACTTATAAGTATTTCAAAAGGTTATCGAGTGACATTGACATTGGCCGGTACGTACCTACACGACCACATTTGTGTCGTATTTTTAATTTTTTAATAAAGCTTTTGTACGTGTTTTTCCTGCAAGATTAAAAATAATAATTAACATAAACATGCAGTAGTTATTTATATTATTGTGGTCTTCATATTAAGCCCAGTATGACAGTAAAAACATGTTTTTCAAACATATTATGATTGTATAACTTTCTATTCTATGCAAGCTGACTCCATTTTGTAAATATGACGTGACGCCACGGCCGGCATACATATAAAATGACGTAACGTCGTGGCTGTTGTAGTTTGATTGCATATTGCATCGCGGTTTAATCGCGTTTGTTTACTTCCAGTGAACTCAGTGTCCGTTAAGCCGAAGCCAGCGGGTACGGACGACGGATTCAAAGGCGAAGGCGCGGCTTGCGGCAACTCGATTGTCAAGGTTGGTAGCCAATAGTTGAGCGACAGAGCATACGTACATTCAGCAACAAAAGACGATCAATTACCTACTCATTTTTTTAATCTTAGCTATTGAACAAAGTTATAAAATAATAAACGAAATATTTAGATAATAAATTAAATATTTAAATAATAAATTAAATATTTAAATAATAAATTAAATATTTAAATAATAAATTAAATATTTAAATAATAATATAAATATAAAATTGAATTGAATATAATATTTACAATTATTACTTAAAACTAGTAAAGCAAAAAAGTAGGTTAGTTAAACTGCTGAGGATTGCCTGCGAAATTAAAACTTTCGTTTTGTGTAATTTATAGTTTAATACCGGATAGTATAGTAATAAAAAAAATATATGCGCTAATGTGAAATTTACAGCTTAATACTATGTACTATCCGTAGTAGATTAATATAAAAAAAAAAATATATATGCGTTAGTGGCATTGCATTACACAATATTATTATATTTATTAAAACTAACAACAAAACTTTCAACTTTAAAAAGAGGTTAAATATGCCATTTTAATAAGTGCTTTTTCCTTATCTAAGTTTAAAGACTTAGGTAAGATTATGGTTTTAATGAATACGGTTATCCTGGGACATTTACCTACCATTTTTGTCGCATACCTAGGCCACTTTTTAGAGCATATTGGAGAGCCACTCAAAACCGGTATTCTTAATCTAGAACCCCATGAGCCATTTTAAGGCTTACTTAATTATTATTAGCCAAAGTAGGCCTCGAAAAAACGTGTAGTCATATTAGGTATATATGACTACACGTTTATACATATTTTTATATACATATTTTTTTTAACATCTATAATATAATATCTACAAGATGGCAACTGGGATTTTCAAATCACATTGCGTGTTATCTTGTATTGACTTTCGTGATTAGCGGTCTAGAAGTGTGCATATGACATGTGCCTCAACACGTTTTGTATTATTCAATAGTTTAAACAAAATACGTCATACCAATACGTCATACCGACTAATTTATTCTTAGGTTTTGAGCAGGGATGTTATGAGTATAAAGATTTATATCTAATAATGTATTTCTGTAAAGATCTGGTTACAGGAATACATTATTAGATAGATATCTATCTATATAATAATGGTATTATTTATGGTGTATCTACAATAAAGAGTATATCTATCTGATATACTCTTTACAGTACACCATAAATAAAATAAAACTTAAAAGTTTAAAACATATAATAGGGTGTCACAATAAGCGGTCTTATCGCTAAAAGCCATAAGTTGTATTATACCGATTTAGCATACGGTGCATGGACATTTAATTATTTCGGATTATCCGCTGGAGATAGTTTTCAGTTAAGTATATTTGAATTTTAAAATTATAAAAGTAAATCAGTTATTTCTATTTTACTTTTATAATTCTAACATTCGTAACTGAAAGGCGAAGGTTTTTTACTTGATTGTCAAGGTTAGTAGCCAATGATTGAGCGACAGAGTATATGTATGAACAGTCAGCAACAAAAAAAAAGTTAAATACCAAGATTTGACTTTTAATGCTAATGTAGTTTATTAGCATTTGTTTGACTGGGACTGGCAAATAAAAACAAGTCGTAACCAGTAATTTAGATTCCGCCTTTACCAGAAGTATGTGAAATTTTTAAAGAAATAAATATTAATAATATGATATCTATTTGATACCATACCATAAAACTGCATCTATTTTTTAACAGTAGTAACAGTAATTAAACAATGTAATATTCCACACAACACCATAAAAAATAAATACTTGTGTTCATCAGACAAACATTTTTCCTGGGTGGGAAACAAACCCATGACTTGCGGTGCCTGCGGTATAGCAGCCAGGGCCACTAACCAATAGTGAAAGTTCCCAATCATAGTTTTGGTTCCATTTAACTCTTGCATCCTTATTTACCCCATTTGGCAGTACTAGTACAGCATAAAGAATAGTTATCACTTTATTGACCAGAAAAATATAATGAAGACTCGACGAATTTTAATCTAATAGAGGGGTCTGTGTCCCTCGCACTATCGCACGATTGATAACTCGTTCTAGCGATTAGCGATGAATATGTTTTTAATTAGCTCTTATCACCAACCTACTTGTTTTTAGTCTGTATTCATATTCGCGACGATTACATCATTTAGTAGGTGATCGGTTGATTTTAAACGCTTTAGTTTAAGTACTAGTTAGTGTTGTAAAGGCAAGTAAACAGTTAACTGTTTAGTTTGCAAATATAGATAGTGTTAACAAGGAATCTTGACTAAACATAATGAGGATACAAATATTATGATGTACTAGTAGTTTATTGTTTTTAATGTGGGTACTATTCCTATTCTGTATTGACGATACACGATATTTCAATAAATTAAGTAGCTAAACTGGTCTCGTTATTGTGACTTCGAATTTAATAAGCCAGAAAATTAATAAAATCATTATTTCTCATTACAGGTTGCAAATCAAATAATATCATCAAAGTCGTCTCGCGGCTTCACTGTGGCATCCCCTGAGGAGGAGCAGCACGCCGTGGCCCCTGACCTGCACCAGTACAACTTGCAGCACCGGCGCGGCAGCAAGAGCCTGCCCGTCACGCCCGCGCACTCGCCGCCCGGCAGTCCTTCCAGCCGCAGGAGAATGAACGGCAACCGGTATGTACTTTTTCTTTTTGGTCCTGGCCATACCTACATAATGTGATCCTGCACTAAATGCGATCCGATAGTCGCAGGAGAATAAACGGCAACCGGTATGTACTTTTTTGGTCCTGGCATGTCTACATAATGCGATCCTGCATTCAATGCGATCCAATTCGGTAAATGTCGGTCAGGAGTAGCCACAATGACGACGGTTTGTGGACTTGATCTAAACTCCTTCTATCCAAATTCAGAATTTTTCGAAGACAGATAAAACTTGTTACACAAATTCGTATTTTTAACCACTCATAGTGACAAACTGGGAGATCTATTCTCAAACTAGTTCTACCATCCAGTGAAGTTGAAATTTTATTTTCCAAATAACACATTTGAGCTCTGTTGGTCGCTTGAACTCTAGCTCTAACAGGGCAGGTAGTAATAAAATTAAATGATCACTGTTTTTACGCCAGTTTTTTTCAGTGTGGCCTAGAATTGATTCATAATAATAACGTGGGTAGATATTTAATAGGCTTGGCATACTACAGGTGTCTTTAAATAAATGAATAAGCGAGAAATAAAATAAATGCAAAGTTCGTTCGCCCGTGTTTTTGTTTTGGTCTCGCGATTCTTTGAAACGTGTGTATGGAAAAAAACAAAATTTTTTTGTGCAGGATATTATTTCGAGTATCAAAATGCTATCCGCAAGTCATAAATAGTGGTTCTGGTTATGTTAATTTGAATATTCACTACAAGTCTAGGCGGGGCAGGTTCTTGTCCGTTCAAGACGATCTGATTCCTATGTCTTTGTTTGTTAAGCTTTGACCGAGTAGATGATATTTTAAAAGTATTTTATCGACTTCCAATTGTTTATTTTTTGATTAATTTCAAGGTTGTTTTTATTACAAAGTTGAATTGCGCGTTCTGGAAAATTCTTAAAATACTCGAATGATAAGATTATTATGAATCATAAATAAAATGTCGTAGCAACAAAAAACGAATTCCACAAATACATTAAATCAATTGGCTTTCGTTATTTTGGGAAATTCCGACACCTTTTCCGTAAATATCAGGATTTATGATATCAACTACAAGTGATCTACAAGAAATCTTAGAAAAATAATGTTTATCGTGCTGTTTACCAATCATTCCGCGTAAATCGCGACATATCGTGAAGATCAAAAAAGTAGGACGGACACTATCGCACACACCGTATAGTTTCAGGGCAGGAAACGTCTCAAAGTCTGAAGTACGGAAGTATCTAATCGTCACTGATTAATAATATCTTTATCTCTGGATTTAAATATGTTGTTTATTCGGTTGGCACAGTGGCTGAGTAATTAGCTGCTGCGCCTCTTGTCACGGCTTCTACAAATTCTCGCAAGGATTTTTTGCCTACGGATATTTTTTTTAATATATAAACTATTACTTGACTGCAATCCCACCTAATGGTAAGCGGTGATGCAATTGTTGATGGTGAGGCACACTAGTTTATAAAGAGCCTATCTACGCTAGACTTGAAGACAACCAAATTATAACCGGACAGGAAGACCGCGAGACCGCGTTGTCTCGGGTCTGGGTGTTATGCGAGATTACATGTTTACACATCCAACGAGAAAAAAATATTTTTTGGCGCAACCGATAGAATTATAAAAGAATATACAAAGCAATATCAGATAATAATATATTTATTATAGGTGCAAGCGGTTTCTGAATTCCTAACCAAAAGTTTCATCCGATTTTTTAGTAATTATAGTAAACAATTTGATTGCTAACTTAATCACATCATAAATAAGTTCAACTTATGTATTTACTATTGTGTCCCCATTAATATGACATTAATCCCCCTTTAACTGATAAAGAAATAACAAAGAACTTTTTTACTAAGTATTATTTATTTATTTGTTGTAGTTTCTTCACGTCGCCGTACGAACCAGTAGAGGACGCTAGTGCACCTCGCTCCTGGTTGTCTATGGCACTGCTCGGTTTGAAGAAAGACCTCACTACATCTACTTCCACACTCGCTGAGGAAGACAGCCTAGAAGTTCACACGCTTTCGCACGGTAAGTGGTTTTTATTTGGCTTTAATATAAGTTTTAAATGTAGTTTTAAGTTAGAAGGATATTTAACATTTACAAAACCTGTTAGGGTCAAAGTCATTTAGGACGCTCTGAACTTAGGCATTGAAATTATCGTGAATTTCGCTGCTAGTATTATAATAACAAGTCTTTAAGTACCCCATTATAGGTGGTTTTAATGTCGTGCGGATTTCAAACCAACAAAGATTGGATCGCCATTTTTCCGCTTATTTTGTTTATTTTTTCTGTGCTCGGCCGGCTATTAAACCAATATTTTCGATCGGTGTACAAATGAGACAGGTCAACATTTTCCCTAAATTATATTAGTGTTAAAGAAATAGTTGAAAGTAAATTACAGCCAGTACAATTGAAATTAAATAAAGATAGTAAGTTTAAATGACTTTAGATTTAAAATTCCTATCTCTATTTTATTTCAATTGTACTGTCTGTATAGAGATTTGGGTCACGGTTCAGTAGAAATATCAAAATAGAACTAGTTTTTTATTTGATGATTCTCTCTAGGGATGAAAAGTATAACTTTCAACCTGCTCCTCTAGGCAACTTTGCAGCTACTTTCAGAATATGAGTAATGAAAAGACTTACACGCGCGTACGAATTCGCACGATATTAAAAACACCCTGCATTAAAGAAAATAAATAAATATGTCATGTATCATCAAGTCAATTATAAATATTTAATTTGCATAAAGCTAATATTATTTTCTTTTCCACAGGTCGTCTCGCGGAATCAGTAGAAAACTTGGGTCCAGCGCCCAGGAGGAAAGACACGATGAACAGCATGGCTCACGAGCCAGCAACCCAACCAGCCAAGCCCGCCAAGCCTCAAGCCTACCGACCCAAACCTTCAGAGCTCCGCGAAATGAACTTCTGGTCGCCGACTTCTATGTGAAGCTTCTCGCAAGGGTTACGCTTTACTATGCTATGACCACATTAATTGCGTAGCTCTAAGCTTTCAAGGAGTACATTATACACGTTTATTTTATTTACGTGTTTTAGACGCACAAAGCGTACGGGCCCCGCGGGGTTACGAAGAACAAGTTTCTGAAAACAGTATGTTCTTGTGACTTAAGTTTTCTTACTACAGGGTTTTTGTTCATGTAGATAAGTATGTTTCGCGATTGCCAGTATCGCTATGGAAGTGCTGTAAGACGCAGTGTTCAATATTTAATCACTATTTCTTAAAGGTGGTATTTGTTCTATGGATTTGACTATGTTACCCAAATAATGTAACACGTTTTCTAATATTGAACATCTTGAATATTTTGTGCTGTATTCCATTATTATTAGGCGTGTTGTGCGTAGCTCGATTATGTATTTGTAGGATTATTCTTTGGTATTTTGTAAGAAATAATCATACATAAGGTTAGTAGCTGTTCTAGTTTGTGTCACAGTCTTCATTCTTTTTCGGTACCTAGGGATAATTATAATATAACATCAGGAATACATAAATAGCGAAATTGATATTAAATAAAAAACATTTTGTATTATCCTTAAGTAATAACATTTACTAACGTATTTTGTGACTTTATACATTATCGTAATAGTAGATATTATTGAGTTTGAATGACTTCTACGAGTGGACGTGCGCCTGTCTGACACTTTCTGATATGAAATATGTGATATTATTTATTATAAAGCGTGTTCAATTCAAATCGGAATATGTATATGTATCATTGTGGAAGTATTACTATTAAGACTTAATTAAAATATTTTTGTAAAAATACAAACAAAATTTACAAAAAAATACACAGCTATTTTGTCAAACGCATAATAAATACCTAAGATATTTGAGCAGAACTTTTAAGATTGTATTTAGATGTAACAATATTCTTTAAATCCATTTAATGATAATAGTTAATCACGGAAATAATATTTAATTAATAAATATTGTTGATCTACACCGGAATCGTTGTTTTATGTTCCTTTTCGTTTACTTGAATCCTGCCCTAATAGGACCAAAAATAAATACCTATTCGTATAAGGACCTTACGGTACGGCTGTCGAATCTTGGCGAGTCTGGAGTTAGACTCCGTGAATTTTAGCGCTTGAAAGCTCTTAAAAAATGAATGGTTTAAACAAGTAAATGTAAAACAAACTAATTTCAGAATCGTCAATATCCTACGGCCGTACTGTAAAGCGGGAGCCTGCGCGGTCTCGTGCAAATTGCTCCGTCCGTGCGGGGACCCATCGCGGGTAGCCGCCGCGTTCTGGTTGACGGATGCCCAGTGAGGGGGAGGGGGCACATGCGGACAATCCACGCAATAAACGCCTTCTTTTTTTTGCTAATGTCGACGTTTGCTACGCAATAAGTACTCCATCGAAACGACTACATGGACACCGTTAAAGCTGAACTAGCGAAACTAGCCTAAGGACCACGGAGAAGCAACGGGTGCCCGGACGGGCGCCCCTCGCGTGCCTTACACTGCATTGACCCTAAGTTATTTTTTTAAATGTTTTTGTAATATTACGAAAACTGGACGGAGCGGAGAAGATCAGAGCATGAAATGATTTCGCATGAGCGTAGTGGAGCAGATCAGCCAGAACGGAGTTCAGAAGGCTGTGGTGCCGAGCGGATCGCACTAGCTGAAGATGGTGAGGCGCGTTGGGTATGGAAGACTTTTTGGGTCAAGACGACACTGTGCTGCTTCAATGGAAACACTTGCCACTGACTGGCCCGTTGGTCTAAGTAGTCTGACTCTTGACTGCTATGGCGGAGGCCGTGAGTTTTTTTTTTTGGCCGTGGGTTCGATTCCCACCCAGGACAAATGTTTGTGTGTCGAACATGATCATTTGTTCTGTGTCGAGGTTTATTTTATATCTATAATATGTTTGTATTTAGAAATATATACATAATGCTAATCAGTTGTCTAGTACTCATAACACAAGCTTTGCTTAGCTTGGGACTAGATGGTGTTGTGTGATAATTGTGGAATATTATTATTATCTACTAGCTTTTGTTTGCGGCTTCGCCCGAGTCAGGGATTATATAGTCTATAACCTTCCTCTACATAAAAATAATTATTCAATTCGAAACGGTAGGTCCTGAGATTACCCCTTACAAACTTACAAATTTACTTCTTTATAATATTAGTGTAGATATATTATTGTTCTTCTCGACTCCACTCCACCGTGTGTGCGGGTGCGGGTGGGTTTCCACCATGAAGCAACCACTGAATCGAATCTACCGATTCAGTGGAAACGCACCCTAATAAAGCATGAATAGAATGTTGAGCCTACAGAGTACATTGTGATATATATAGCTTATATGTATATCAAAGTTACAACAAGAAATGGACTAATTTCAACATTGTCGTCACCGCTATCAGAGCTCCAACATCATCCATTTTACGGCCTAACTGAACTGCTGGAGGGATTGAATTTTAAAGGGTGCATAGTTCCATCCTTTCTTGCTCACACGTAATGAAAGTACATAAATTGAACCCGTTGCTATAGTTACCCGCAAATACCCACCTCGATTGACACCCAAAAGCCTGAAACCCATACATATATAAAATGCTGAAACCGCTCATTCAAGGTCGATGGTCATATAGGTTCAACTTGTATTTCGTGTATTATAAGACGCCTTTGTAGATTCTCCAAAACGATGCAACAGCAATTATATTTTCTTATTTTAATTAATTTAATTTTTCTTATTTTCTGCCTACTCAATATAAAGCAGCAACATTCAACACGTTGAGAGCATGTGCTGAGACTAAAAATATAATAATATTATAGCTGCTGTAATCGAAGTCTTATCAATCACTCAATATAGCGCGGCGATCATCAATCATTTCCGCCATAATGGATTTTATTACTTTCAATTGTGGCGCTAGGTAAGCCAGAAATTGTTATTTCATTTTTATAAAATAAATCACAAGTCGTTACATAAAAGTTTCTGTTGCGTGACAAACCTTCGTGTACATTACCGAGATTACCGACCATTTTGTTTTTTTTTAAGGATTTTTTATTTTTTTCTGAAATTATGTGGCAGTAATTTTATACCCGTTGCGTTCGTTTAAACAGGGTAGTGACTAGTAAACGAACCTTTATGATAATAACTCACTATAATATTCGAGTAATTAGGGAAATAAATCATGGAACGTTTATTTATTTACGCTGTAAAAATAATTGGTTCCGAGTTCCGACCCATTTAGATGTTACCTAACTACCGTTTAGAGATGGTTCACTTGTTATTATTAGCGTACCTACCTATTTAATTTAGTTATTTTTTAGGGGGTTTTTCGCCTGATAAATTAATACAAAAATCAGGCAGATTTTTGTATTAATTTATCGGTAGCTTCCCCTATAGTATTTCGAATCTGTAGTCCAACATCTTGGTGCAGGCACTAGTCCATACTAGGGTGGATACCGCCCACTCGGCGTCCTCTGCGCCTGCATAGGCGCATAGGCGACAAGCAAAGTAATAAGCATTTGTTAAGGTGGTACAAACATGAGCTGAGCTCAAATGTGTTTACGCTATCCCTAATGTTCGGCTCCTCTAGAGTCGGTCCACACTACACGACTTTGACTCGGGACTAGTACTCCGCTTATGCTAATTTCCTCTAGCCTAGATCCACTTTTGAGTAGAGAAGTCGGTTGTGGATTTGGAATATAGGTGAGTTTTATAGTGAATAAAAGTCATTGCTTTACCCAGAGCTGTAGAAGTTATTTGATTACTACCCAAAAAAAAAAATTGAATTTTCTTGACTGGAATTAAACTACAAGTAAACCATTAATTATAGAGCGGCTCACAGAGTTGTAGCACAGTCACCCCACGACGGCAACGTCATGGGGCTACAATGGTCGCTTTTAAAATTTTCCTAAAAGAGGCCAAAGTTCAGCTGAATAACAAAACACAGTAAGTGCCTAAACCTAAACGAATATCGACCTGCTTCATACCATTATGAAGTTTTATTTCAAGCACGGATCATATTTCTAAACAAGAACCAGAAACAGATATACCTAATATGAGTTCGGGGTTTTTGATCGAAAGTTACTCCCCGAGATCAAAACAAGGTGAACAAGTTATATTGTTATAGGCGGCATTTAGGTAAAGGCGGGGCCTCACGCGATCTAACACACGCACCTTTGAAAGACGGCTTTGAAAGGCTCCGCGGGCCGCGTTTATAGTTTCCTTGTTCAACTGTAATTCGTCGACGGGCCGTCGATTCAGTAAGGTCACGACATCAAATCACGCACAGGCTCAAAGCTGCTATGTTAGTTTATGCGCCTGTGTTAGCACGCTAGTTTCTTTGCCGGGTGATAAGACTTCTATGCGGAAATAACAGGCAATTCTAACTGCGTGTGTTGTGGAATAGAATTACGTAGAAGGTCTTGCATGCTTAAAATAGCTAAGCTCTTTTTAAACTAGTAAACTAGCTTGTAGGTACATAATTAGATATTACCTACTTTGGTGTGTAAAAACTTCGCGCTGGGCATTGTTACAAGCCATGGTCCAAAGCGAGGAGGAGTGGCAGGCGGTCGCCTCCTTCTGCGAAGCAGTAATACTAGCAAAGGAGAAGGCCGCGTGCGTGACGCAACAGCTCTTCCCACCCGCCGCCGCGATTCCGATCCCGATTTCCGGCCATCACAAGCGCGAGCATGTGGATAGCGAGCAATGGGTAGTTCGCCGTCCGAACGTCCGATAACCGTCCGGATCAAATCCTAAAGGTCCAACAGGCTCGAAGCCTACTGGGGCCAAGGATCGTTTACCGAAAGGAGGTTTCAGTCCCGCTATGAAAGGCAACGAAGGAAAAGGAGTGGGTTTTCAGTCAGTACAATTTTTACACTATGCCCCGCCCTGCCTCGAGTGCGTAGATGTCATTGGATGATTTTCCCACTGAGAAAGTCCTTTCATACAGCACTCATAAAAACATAAAGGAAATGTAGCTATAGAAACCTTTCAGATCTAATCAAGTTAAATTACGTTGATGATTGACGAGTAGGGTAGGACCCCTAACGTCATCACTTTCAGCTCGGGAGTCTATACCGCTTCGACTGCAATGACAAAATTTGTCTTTTTTCGAAATGTTCAGTACAGTCCGAGTATTTATCAATATCATTACTTTTCTTTTTTATGACGACTAGCCTTTTTCATAATTTTTAAAGCTCAATTTCACTCGTATTTGTATAAAGAGAAAACTTTTATTGTTAGATAATGTCTCCCAGACAGAATTATAAAGACGTGACATTTTTATTTAATGGACAAAGGTCTGAGTAAGTACGAAAATCTGGACTTATATATACTTCAAAGGCATTATAAGTTCTGAAAAACAAATAGCTTCCCAGATAAAGCCTTGTTTTTATATAATTTTTCTTCCGACTTTTTAATTAGTCTCGTTTCATTACTCAAATCGGATTGGCGTTCGCGCCCGTGGCTTTTAAGGGACGCCTAATTTTGTCGTCTGAAAAAGAAATATTCTGAGGTAAAGTAAGAAAAATAAAAGTCTTTTTTTTTTGCCATTTGCAAGTTAGATGTCAGTTCTAATTACATACATATTTTAGTGTTTCGAAATAAAGGAAAGTTTTATTAACGTAAATATAATGTTCAGTAAGTAAGTAAAATATGTGTACTTTTACTTTTTTATGATTGGTAAGTATTGTAGCTTTTTATTTGTAGGTATAGTAAGTACTTACCTACCTCATTTGTGATGCATGGAGCTGCATCGCAAAAATCATATAATGACGAATCCCGCTTTTTGGCGGAGCGGGAACCAGTGTCAGACTCATCACCCCACCTCGTTCTTTCGCTGCCTTTCGCACTGGGGTTTTCTTTCAGATAGAGACCCCGGGCCCCAGAGGCTTCAACCCTATTGCAGAGTCCCTACGACGAGGGTAATTGGGGTAAGATCGGCGCTGGGTTAATAACGTGTAGGTAAATTATATATCGCACATATTTCGTTATATTTCTCATGCTAGTCACATTGCGTGTCACACAATATGTTCCGCTCTGCCGCACAATATGGCTAGCATTAAAAAAATCTAACCAATTAAGAAGGATTATTTGATTTATATGTTCTCACTTTAGCGCCGATCTCATCCCAACATTCTTGGTGGCGCCGTACACCAGTTACTTAAAATAAAACTACTACTACTACTGCTACTTAGGCGTGAAATATAGGCATATATGCAAATACAGATGGTGCATACCGTGGCGCTGGGTGACTGGTTCGTAATAAGAATAAGATGGAAGTGGACTGTATTGATGCGGTGGGAGAGTACTTGACCTAGCCAACGCAGCTTTGGGACGACGAAAAGTAGGACGACTAAGGAGATCGGAATATAATATAAGGATCATGCAAACTAATCTTACTTTATCCGTCGAGGTGAGGCTCGTTCAGCTGGATCCACTGGCACGCACTCCAATGAATGTTCAATGTTCTTTAACACCAGCCAGGCTATATCACTCGTAACAGTTCGCAAAAAAATAGAAAAATATATAAGGAGAAATTAGGCACAATTATTAATTATTAATAGCGTGACACCTCGCGCGGTTTGTCTTCCAAGAGTGTGAGGTGTGTCCTCATAGACCGTTCGTGACCGACAACGAAGAAGCAAGAGCAGGACAGGAGATTAGGCAGGGAATGCGTTTTGCGAGTACGTACGTAATTCTACCCTCCATTTGGAAATATAAAGTTACGAAATCTAATACCTATACCTAAACAGATTGATTCTCTGAAAAATCTATGCTTTCTTACAGCCTACCTAGTTAGCGATTGACAAATAGGTACTAGACCTATTTGAACCTGGCTCGGTTTCCAGCACGGTACGTAGATCGTTGTCCGTATGTAAACCCGATGATGCTTTTCAATTTAGACCGCAGCTTTAACGTAGTGTGCAATTCCGACCCCTACATACAGCTGAGATTTTTTGAATGCTGCAGGAAAATCCGATTCGATTTTAGCTGGGCCAGAGCTTATGACGTGTACCTATGTGTTACTAAGATTTATATGAATTACCACAGGATGTAACTCTTTGAACGTTTAATTGATACGTGATTGAATGAAGAGGCTGGCAATCTTGAGCTCGTGGAGTTCTGTTCCTGGTCAGGTTAATAAATTGAGTTTATGAAACTCGGAAAATCAATGTTTCAGCATTTCTACCATCACATCAGGCCCTAGTATGAGTTCTGAACGCGATCTATTTGACTAGGTACCTAAATTGAACTGTTAAAGAGATGGAGCTATATGGGATGTATATAGTAACGTAGCTAGGCGCGGCCGATGTGATCCCTGGCCCGCGGTCTCACTCCCAAAGGGTCTTCGCGCAAGCCCTCGCATCTTTATGAATGAAGTTTTTTTTTTATAATAGATAGGCTCTCTATTGACAACTTTTTCACCTGATGGCATGCGACGATGTGGGCGAAAGCTAGGGTGTGACCAAGTTGTGACAGAGGCTGTCTCGTCTTTATGAAAGACTAGCTTCTGCCCGCGACTTCGTCCGCGGAAAATTTGTGAGACAAAAGTTGTGTTATCTCGGTTAATATCGCTGTTATATAAATAGTTTATAGCCTATGTCACTCAGGAGTGAAGCAGCTTTCTATTATAGCTTCAATTTTTCCAATCGAACCATTTGTTCCAGAGATTACCTCCTACAAACAAAAAAATAAAAAAACAAAAAAGCAAACTTTACCTCTTTATTATATTAGTGTAGAAAACAGGCCTCGCTGATGTGCCTTCGCTCACGTTTAACTTATTCCACGCTACGCCTTTAGGTGTATACCTCCATATCTCTTTCTGGCTCACACGTTTGACATTTTAACACGTCATGGTAATGCCCCTGAGAAATTTCCCAATAAAAAGTAAGGAGTGGTCACAAAATTAGCAAATTTTTTTTAACAGCTACAGGCTAAGGGTAAGGCAAGATGATGTGTTGATGATAAAATTCCTACATAAACAATATACATGTCCCCCGCCTCTGTTTTGTTTCTGACGTCAATATTTAGATGATATCAATGATTGATGCATCGCGTGAAGATATGGAAGGACCAAAATAAAACCTAAAATGATGAAATACCACAAACAAGGTGCAATATACCGATATCTATAAGTAGGGTTGCCATCCGTCCGGGTTTCCCCGGATTTGTCCTAGTTTAGAGGACGTCCGGGGAGCGTCCGGGAAAGGTTTCATTTGTAGACCGAGTTTAAAAAAAATATATTAAAAAATTGGGCCGCCTGCGAGACACGCACTATGTTCGCACACCACGATTAAAAAGATTTAATTCATTTAATAGATCTCGTTGATATGTCCGGCTTTTGGACTCTAAAATCCAGGGTTTTCACACGTCTTGTCCTGTTTTCCAAATTTTAGAAATGGCAAACCTATATATAAGGTAGTCTACGTTTTTCTGTCACGTGATGTCTAGGTAGGTAGATATCTATATTTATATTCGCATGATCACAGATAGGTATAAATATAGTAAAGCGTGATCGTCGAATGATTCGGGCCATTAATAGGTCGTTAGGTGAGACACTAATGTTAATCTCTACTCATTAGTCCAATAGTTTTTGACTATTTAGATAACGCGCACGGGCATGCTGACACAATCAAACATAACATGACACAAGAAGGAAACACGTTCTACAGATTTATATATTATTAATTTTAATGAAATAATAAGATGTCTTAATCTTATTAAAATTATGTGGTCTGGCTTAAATAACCTGGCAAAATAATGACGATTTCGATTGTTTTATTTGTTTTGCTTTAGTTCATTAAGATCCAAGAGGAGACAGGTGTCCGCACACCGATTCTCTTTTAATTTTCACACGGGAGTGACAAATTTTCCACTGAGGCGGAGACGATCGCCTTTCCAAGCATACGTTAAATATATTCTTCTTATGTATAATAATTTTATGTGACAGTATTTGTTAAGTATCGACTTCTTCCGAAACAAGGTAAGACTTAAAATAGGTTGTAAGTGGTTTTTAACCTCTTCCCCCTAATCTAACCCTTTTTTTCTTTGATAATTTATAGAGCAGATTCATGTTTTACGAATCAGCTACTATTATAGGTTTACGATGACAAACAAGATGAAAGTTGCGTAGCATGTATTATAAAGCACAATTTCCCGACAGAACGTACAGTTTAGCTGTATGTTCGATTCAGCTATGCAAAATACCAATATATTTTGCGTAGTTGAGTTAAACATACCTAGCTACAGCTATACATAGGCACAGTTGACATGGCACTATACCTCCCTTGGGTCTAGCGAGATGAAAATTAATTAAACAGTTATGGGGTTAATTTGAAACAGCTGGTTCAGATATTATAATGGATATTGGAACCCTTTGTTCTTATTAAGTTGATGTTGAAGTGTCGACGCGGCGGCGGCGGCGGCGCGCCGACCGACCAACCGTCTTCATGTCAAACAAACTGCTGGATTATTTTAATTACAATTAGGAATGACAAACTGAAGCGAGTTTGTCTCAATATTTATTGTTAAACGCAAGCAAATGTCTATAAAATGAATAGGGGTTCACTTTGTTAATATAGTAGGTCCTGAAGCGGAAATGCAATAACGAATTATTGCTTCCAATACTTCAAAGTTTTTGACGAGATATTTACGTGACGAGTTCTTTCTTATAGGTACAAGAAAGAACTAGTACAGTACATATACCTACCCTACCCTATAGCATAGGTATATCTCGAAATGACAAAAAAATAAATAGCGCGATTTTATATAGATAGTTCGACTATCGACAAAGTTTAGGTTACCGATATAGCCAGAAGAATCATCCAACTTAAGTAGCTGTGGGTACGGCACATTGCTCGTAGAATTGATGGTTGATGGGGACGAAAGGTTCTGAAGTGAAAAGACAGCGCACCGGAAGACGCGTTGGAAATCGGCCCACACGGTGAACCGATGACTTGACTGGGGAGGCAGTTAGTCATAGCTGAAATCAAAATCTTTATTGAAGAGAATCTTTCGAGGGTTGAACTTATTTACTTATTTATTTTATATTAAGTATATCGATTTTTGTGTATGTACCAAACTTTACTTAATCCAGAAATCACGAATCAAATCTACTGTTTATATTTAGTCAAGATATCTTTATCTCTACATAGGATAAATAATAATAAGTTCATGTAAATGACTAAAGTTTAACATAGAAATTTTCCAACAATCGCGAATGAAATCTGTTACTTTGTCGAATTATCTTGATCTCTACATAGCATAAAATAAAGTTACTTTTCATTACTCATACTCTGAAAGTAGGTGTAAAGATGCCTACGGACAGGGTTGGAAGAAGTACTTTTACTCCCTAGGGAGTTTTACTTTACAACTGACAGTTGTTTTTTTAATATTTAGACAGCAAATATAAAAAAAAAACTAGTTCTATTTTGACATTTCTATTGAACCGTGACCCGAATTTATATACTGCCAGTACAATTGAAAAAACATAAAAATAGAAATAATTTAAGAATACTTTTTTTTAATGACTTTATTTTAATTTACTTTCAACTATTTCATTAAAACTAATATATATTTGAGAAAAATGTTGACCTGACCCATTTTTACAATGACAAAATGAAAAATATTGACTGAAAAGCCAGGGAGCCGATCACTAAAAAAAAAATTGGCGGGTAAATGGTAGTCTCTCTATAATCTGTGGCCGATTTGATCTTCCTTGTTTTTTTTTTCGAGGTCTAAAGTTTTGTTTACATTTTGCTAAATCTCTGTTACAAGAAATTTTTATTAACACGATAAGTTCATCAGCTTCAGTTATAAATTTAACGCAAGATTCTGAAGAGGAGAAAACCGCTTACCGCCTAAATCAAAAGAAATATATCTACCTAAAAACATACGAAGACCTTTGACGACGACTCAGGTTTTTATTATTTTTATTTTCCTCGTATTCGTAATGAAAAGCACAGTGTTTACCTCGGGTTCAAGAGTTATTTAGTCCCTCGAACTATTAGCGACCTCGCTGTCGCTCGGTCGCCAAGAAATTTCTCGGGACTAAATAACTTTCTTTCATCCCTCGTATAACAATGTACTATTTCATTACTCATACTCTGAAAGTAAGTGTAAAGTTGCCTGCGCAGAGGGTTGGAAGAAGTACTTTTACTCCCTAGGGAGTTTTACTTTTCAACTGACAGCTGTCTAAATATAAAAAAAAAACTAGTTCTATTTTGACATTTCTATTGAACCGTGACCCGAATTTCTATACTGCCAGTAAAATTGAAATAACATAAAATATAGGAATAATTTAAGAATACTTTTTTTTTAATGACTTTATTTTAATTTACTTTCAACTATTTCATTAAAACTAATATTATATTAGAGAAAAATGTTGACCCGACCCATTTTTACAATGATAAAATGAAAAATTTTGACTGAATAGCCAGCCGATCACTGAAAAAAAAATGGCGGGTAAATTGTAGTCTCTGTATAATCTATGGCCGATTTGGTATTTCTTGATTTTTTTTTCGAGGTGTAGCGAGTTTTATTTACATTTTGCTAAATCTTTGTTATAAGAAATTTGTATTAACACGATAAGTTCATCAGCTTCAGTTATAAATTTTACGCAAGACTTTTAAGAGGAGAAAATCGCTTACCGCCTAAATCAAAAGAAATACAGGGTGTCATTGACATGTTAACGCAAACGAATACCATAAATCCAGTACCTACATGATTCTAGACCCCCCAGTGGTGGAATTTTTTGTCGGTTTTTAAATTAAACTGTATAAAAACGTCATTTTAACATTTTTTGCTAAAAAAATGAGTGAATTACATTCTAAATTAATAATGTCATCGGGTTTGATTAGAATAACGACTTTATTTGCCTTGATGATTTTTTATTAATTAAAAAAAATAATCTTTTTTTTTTTTCTATAAATATCATTTGGATTGGATAGAATAATGATTTTATACAGGTAAAAAATATAAAAACAAAACTTTTTTTCCCATAATTTGAAAAAAAACTGACGAAAAATTCCACCACTAGGGTGACCAGAATCATGTACTGGATCTATGGTATTCGTTTGCGTTAACATGTCAATGACACCTTGTATATCTCCCTAAAATCATATGAAGACCTTTGACGACGACTCAGGTTTTTATTATTTTTATTTTCCTCGTATTCGTAATGAAAAGCACAGTGTTTACCCTCGAACTATTAGCGACCTCGCTTTCGCTCGGTCGCCAAGAAATTTCTCGGGACTAAATAACTAACTTTCCTCCCTCGTATAACAATGTATCTGTTTTTTATCCTCTAACTCCTCCCAAATCAGAAAATGAATATAAGTTGACTGATAATATAATTACTGACCGATACTTAAACATGTGATTGTAGTCATAATAACAAACAACTTTTACTATGGGACCAAACCCTGAAATCATGGAAAAAGTTCCATATTAAAATTTATTAGTTATCATGACTACTGTCACATGTTAAGTATCGAACACTAATAACCAGTTACCCTATATATGTATTTTTATTTAATTTATTTAAACTTCATGCAAAGTAGGCAAACCTAATGCAACAAGGCATTCTCTACCAGTCAACCACAAAAAAGAAGAAGAAAATGCAATCAATCAAAAAAGTAATAACCAAATTTTCATGCTAGCAACATTCTCCTGGCTATGGAACGGAGAAAAAAAAATCATGCAGTTTTCACTTATATAAAGACCATAAACAAAGAAATGTTTATGTGTGCAATAAAAAGCCAGAGAGGATCACTAATGCGAACATAAATGGACCTAACTTCGGAGTTTTCTTTTAATTCCGAGCTATTTCCACACAATTTCTTTTGAATTTTCATAAATAAGTTCCTATTTTCACTCCTTGATAGATTGCTAGTAAATTAAAAGGGTCTAAAACTACCCTTCACTGATTTATAATTAAAACCGTGGTACATGTTCGTTTTAAACTTAAACGCAGAATCGATTTCATATGAAATTTAGATCTAATCTCAAATTGATTCGGGATGATCGTGCGGAGTAACCGCGCGAGCAATCGAATTTCTTCCAAGTCTAGTCACGTCTTGCTCCCCAGGTCCTGCCCGCTACATATGGCGAGACACACTTATAATATATCTATTACATGTGTTGGATATTACTCTACAACTTTCTACAGCACAAGATTGAAGAGCTGAATGATGAAAGAATTTTTTTCGACATGTATAAGAGAATTGTTTTATTATTTTTCTTGAAGTAAGTATGCTTCTTTTTCATGTTAAGTAGTAGTTAGTATATTTAGTAGTATTACTTCAAAATTATTAGTTAGTATATTTCAATTTCAAGGACCTACAGACTAAAAGTTTTCTAAATAGTAGTTTTATAGATACTTTAGAAACGAGAAGTTCCGTCTTAGTTATCCTTACAGAAACAAAATCTCCCACTGTCTTTTTGTTCGCGATAAACTCAAAAACTACTGAAAGGATAATCATGTGGTTTGCATCAATTGATGAAGTGATTCATGAGATAATACGGAAAAACCGAGAATAAGTAACACCCGAGCGAAAACGAGATGGGTTACTAATTGTCTTGAATAATGCCCACCTATTGCTTCCCAGAAAAGCCTTTGAAGCAATTTCTTCCTAACCGAGTGAGGTATAACAACATGAAACAAGCTCCCAAAAAGTGTTGTGAAAGCTTCCATATTGAAATGTTTCAAAAATCGGTTGGACAGACTCTCTTCAAACTATTTGAAACACGCATCAGTTAATAGTTGCTAGTGAGTATTACTAATTAATAATAATAATTTTGTCGTTCAATTAAAGATGTCTTATTGTGAACATAGTGATTATTTAAAGTGATTACCCAAAACTGAGGGTTATCAGTATCTCAGATGACTTTGTCTAGTCTAGTTGTTTCGTTTTTAAGTCGGGACATTTAATAAATGTACCGTTCCCAGTTTCCGAGCAGAACACATCAGTTTAACTGTCACTTGGCGCTATTTCTGACTCGAAACAATTCCAGAAATGAAATATTTTTAAAGCCATTTGCTAGAAAGCCTTCCACCTAGAGTAACACTCAAGTTATTTTTTATTTATCTGTTGTGTGAAGATATGTCTCGTATAATACACTCGTATAGAAATACAATATTTTTACACTCGTGCTTTATTTGTTGGGAATATAACTGGATTTACGAAGTTGTTGTGTTTATCTATACTAATATTATAAAGCTGAAGAGTTTGTTTGTTTGTTTGTTTGTTTGTTTGAACGCGCTAATCTCAGGAATTACTGGTTCGATTTGAAAAATTCTTTTTGTGTTGAATAGATCATTTATCGAGGAAGGCTTTAGGCTATATAACATTACGCTGCGACTAATAGAAGCGAAGAAACAACGGAAAATGTGGAAAAAACGGGGAAAATTATTCATCTTTGAGAGCTTCCGTTGCGTGCGCTGCGTAAACGGTTCAAGATACGAAAAAAATATGTATGAAAGAATTATTCCTCTTAAAATGATCTAAAAAAATGTCCGCGACAGTATATGTCTATCTTTTAAGATTAACTCACTAGAACCGTTTTTATGGGAATCAAATTTGGCCGAAATTAATGCATTATTTGTTAGAGTTGTATCAACATAATAATATTAAACTATATCCAAATAAATGTGTTGTTGATTAAGAGTATGTAATTAAGAACAAAATTGTCTTTGACATCACTTACTTTCAATGAACATCTTAGAAGATATTACAATTTTAAAATAACTCCGATATAAAATTCACACGCGCCGCATGCAAAATATGACGCTGCGCCTGGCCGGCGGGCGAGGAGAGGGGTTGCTTGCGGGCGGCGCGGAGGGTTTTTTTATGGTAGATAAAAATCATCCAATGACGAATCCCGCTCTTGGGCGGAGCGGGAAACAGTGTCAGACTCTTACTGACTAAACAACCTACACCCCGTGCCTCCCTTGCCTTATTCCCAGAGCCCCGGTAAAACGCTTTCGCACCAACCCTCGGCTGCAGGAGGCTTCGACCCTGAAGGGCCCCACAGTTTGCTGATAACACCTTGCGGCGCGCGGGAGCAGTGCACGCCGTCGACGACTTGGTCTAGGTCTGGACTGTTACCAGACCACCGGACGGCGAGCTACCCATTGCTCACCGTCCGCAAGTCAGCGTCTACGGTGGCCGTTTATCGGCGGGATCGCGGCGGCGACGGCTACGGCAAGGGCGCTGTTGTCCTTGCCTTATGCGGTCGGCCTCCTCCTTTACGAGCATTAGGTACTGCTTCGCAGAAGGAGGCGACCGCTTGCCATTCTTCTTCGCTGTGGACCATGGCCTGAACCAAGGCCCGGCGCGAGAGGTCGCTGCCGCCGATCACCCCCACGAGGACACAGCGATGCTCTTCCCAAGCGGGGCACAACTCCACCGTGTCGTCCGGGTTGGCCACACAGTGGCGACACCCGGGCGTCTCTTCCGCAAGAATCCGGCGCAGGAATCTCCTGAACTTGCCATGTTCGGTGAGAACCTGCGTCATGCGGAAGTGAGGACACCGTGATGTCTATCCAACCACGCCTCAAAGAGGGGACTTACTGCCGAGATTATGGCGTGCCCAAGGGGGGGGTGTAGCTCTATGAAGTACTTTTAGATAATTATGTTCTTTTAAAAATTAAATTGTCGAAAAAAAAATTATAACAGAAATTCACACGGGAAAAGTCGTGGGTAACAGCTATAATTTATATTATTTTAATTTATAAAGCTGAGGAGGTTGTTTGCAAAAATAAATATGATGCCCAAAATAACTATTCCACGCGGACGAAGTCGCGGGCACAGCTAGTACTTTAATACATTGACGTAGTAAGACATTAGCGGGCTTTAGTACATATAAAATAATCCGCCGGAGTACTGAAAGTTACTGATGTGTAACAGACTAAGAAACCTAATGAGTGCAATTTCTTTATAACGCATATAGAGTTTTTGGTCGAGAAATTTCAAATTCAAATTAACTGTAGGTACATATTACAGAAAACTGCTCATGGATCCTCTAGGGATGAATTAAAAAAATGCTTTTGTTTAAATGTTTTTAAGTTTAAAGAAAATACCGAGACAGTCAAGATTGTTCGTTGTGGAGACACTTGGGGGTTCCTATGTCCAACAGTGGACCTCCACTAGACTCCACTTTGTTCTGAAATGACGAGGGTTTAGGTTGAGTGTTGATTAGTCAGTGAGCCAGGCCTTCTCTTTTTTATACGATTGTGGAATGGAATATGTAAGTATTATATTAAGTTTTGTCATAACTAAAAAACATAAGTATAGTGTGTGCATACTGTATACTATGCTAATAGGAGTAATGGGCCTAGTGGTGTCTAATATCAAACTGCTGATATTTTTCAGAATGTCACGTTTATTTAGCTTTTGAGTAAGAGGTGGTAGCACATGTAAACAGATTTCACAGCCTCCCAACACCTACCTGCCAGTAATCGGCTTAAGTAAAGTGTAGTACAGATTGGTCGGCATTTTATCAACTCTGTTTCCCTATCCAATATTATCCGCCTACAAAATGTCAGGCCCAATCGCTGTCTATACCAATCGTATAATCCGTCAAGGAAAATATTCCACCAAATCCCTGGATAAATGATGATATAATCTGACTTAATTGCTTTAAAAGTTTACATAGCCGAACTGAAAAGTCTTGTTGGGGAAAAGAGAGCGCTTGGAAATCAATAATGTATTAAAGGCTTTCCGTACATTATTGACGAACATTACACAGGTAGGCACGTACCTATAATGAAATTGCGTCGACGCGGATGTGTATCTAAATATATCTATGTAGGCATAGAAAATATTTGGATAATAGTAAATTCAACGACGATGGTCGGTTACGTCCGGTGGACACCTACTGTCATTATCATTATTGAATAGCAAATAAGGGCGAGTACACACAACGAAAGGGGTGCGGCGACGCCACCAAACCGGTCAATATGGCCGGATTACCCGGCTTTGTTCTACTGATGAATAATTGTGTCCAGTATCCGACCGGGATTAAAGCGCTTTCTACTGATTTAATTGACAATCCTAGTATGATTGTTAGCTATTAATTGAACAAACTGTAGCCCAGTGATCCGATCAAAACGTCGGGTGCGAGGGAAAGTTAAGATATGCAGAACTGTAGATAATAAAGTGATGGTTAATCGCTGGTATTCGGTCATCAGCCAGTTCCAAAGCTTACCGTTTATTGACGAGGTGAGATTAGTGTCTGCCATTCGCTAGACACGGCGTGTAGCGCTAGCTAGTCTAGCTCCACGTTATATCCGGATAACATGGCGACGTCCTGGTTGAATTACCGGCTTTGTGTGACTGATGACTCATTGTGCCAACTCCAAATAAACTGGTATTGGAAATCCCTTTGTTAACGCTGTGAGGATTTCTACTGGTTCCTACTCTAGTTAAACAATACAATTTGTTCAAATTTACTGTAGCATCTTTAAAACGCCGTTGAAAAGTTTGAGCACCTTGATTAAACTTTTTAATGTCGCCATTTTGTGTCTAAGATACTAAAATGTTGGTAATTATAATGAATGGGTAATGTGAATTTGACTTAAGATTCCTGCCAATTAATCAGTTGATGTTATGAACTTGATTTGAAATGAATGTGGGATATTACGATTCAAAGGAGATGAGTAATTTATGGCTGCTTCGTTATGAACAAATCCCTATATTAATAGGATATTCAAAGGGCATAGAAGTGTCCATGGAGACTGATAGTGATGTTCTAAACATTTTCGTGAAAAGCGAATTTGGTTCTAAATTTAATAAGATATGATTATTATTTAGGAAGTAACTAGTCATTAATGATCCTATTCGGCCATATCCCACGAGTATCGGACGAAAGGTGTATGAAAATCATAATCAGTTGATTTCTTTTTCTTTTCGTTGTTTTTTTTGTTGAGTTCTTTTTGTCTATGTCGCAGTTGCGACATGGTCAAAAAGTGCAGACAAGGCCGACCATAATAGGGATCGTAGAAATTGTGGGCAAAACATGTAGCAGAAAAATTATAATTTAAATAAATAATAAAATTAATTGTAATGTAGGTGTCTTCAAGACCTCACCATCAACGATTGCATCACTGCTTACCATCAGGTGAGTCAAGCACTAGTTTATAGAGATTAAAAAAAAAGAATAGCCCAAAATAGAATAACGTGGAGACGACGATGAGGCTTTTACGGTTTACCGCTATTGCTCGGTTTTTGTACAGATATTTATTTAGGTAATAATGTAAATGAAGAAAAAGAAACACAATAATTACCTACATACTATAAGTTAAATAACAAACAAAAATGTAGAAAGAAAATAAAGCTATATTTTTATTTATATTATTACTAAGTAAGCTGATATTGAGAGACTATTATCTGAGGTAATAGGAGGCTTAACTATCTATGAGTATCATTAGTTCATTTTCCTAGACTAAAAAACGGCTCCTGTGGGTAGATAGAAGTTCAAAAAACTAGTTAGTTATGAACCTTGGTTTCCAAAGTCGTCATGAATATGCTGTGAGAAAGGGAAAGTGCTAATAATGCGCCCTTATACACCAAAAATTAAAAAAAAAAATTATCAATCACAATTCAAGTAAGTGCTGAGATTTTACTAAAATGAATGCAGGTAGTTTTTTTTTTAAGAAACCTAAAGCTTCAAAACATGCAGTATGTTTATTTTTAAGAAATCTAAGGGACGCACTACATTGCTACTGCATCGGTTTAACCACAAACACGCTAGTGACACAATCACAATTTATTAAGCATTTATTGAAATAGATATTGTTTTTTATTCTAATAAAATGAGTAATTATAATTTTTCATTATTTTATGATAAAAATAACAACTAAAATCGATTCTATAACCGATGATCCGAGCATGCTACTTTCAGCACACTTTCAAAATGTGCATTTGTTATCTATATCAAAAATGGTATAGCTCCGTCTCTCTCACACAAAAGAATATTAATATGATGATTTTAAGACGACATGATATGGCCCCTGGATTCACCAAATTAATTGAAATAAATGCTTGTCGAGTAGGTTCCTCATTTATCTGTGGCCTGTGGGCCAGCTCATTCGAAATGGTTGCGGTGGAAGTGATGTCGGTGTTAATGACCCCCACGACCCCACGACCCAGCAATATCAACATGTACCCAATTTAAATTGACCCCTGACATTTGACGTGCTAGTTAAACAGGTACCTTCGGCCAAGAAAGGGGATTCTGGGTAGACTTGGGCAAAATGTGTCATTGAAAAGAAAAGATAGATATGCATCTTTCAATCACTGGGATATGAATCACTCTTTCATATCTTTATATCAGTAGCTCAGTATGACTCAGTAGGTCATTCAAACTCGCAACTCGTGTGCGGCTCACTCATTCAAATAGATCATTCAGATATAGTGATAGGTTGGTTGTTTGCATCATTCTGACATATTGAGCGGTTGCGATTGAACAACTTTTTTCTAATTAAAAAAATACTATTCTTATGACTGTAGGTATAACCTACTTCTTTTTCAATATGTTAATTAGTTCAATGAATAGTAAATCACAATTAAGTATTGAATTACAATTCGGCAAATTCGGCTTGCTTGACGTTCAACCAATGGCGCGCGACGAAGCTATCCGACGCCACAGATTACTAAATTGTACCCGACGCGATGACCGACGAGTGAGTGAGGTGTAAAGATATACTGAACTACTGACACATTCGGATATGTAAAGATATGAAGAGTGATTGATTCAAATGGAATGATTCATATCATTTGTATCTATCACTCCTGAGTTACCCATCTCTAATTCTGGGTTTTGATAATATTTCTTAGTGTGTAAATGAAAAATAGGTTATGTGTGTTTGAAATGAGGGATTAAAATAATAAATTATCAGGTAAAGCTTTTCTCACAGTGACTAGTCAATACTCTATTCTAAATACCTCGATCTTTTTAAATTCCTAGTAAACATTAATAAGTCCATTAAAATACAAAGTTACATATTTACTTAAGTACCTATTATTTAAATTTCAAACTTCGAATGCATAATGTAATTTCAAAATAATTTACTTATTTTTTTAGTACATATACATATTTCATAACGAGGTCGGACCTCTTTTTCAGAAACCGTACCGAAGCCCCGGTAGGCTTCGGCCATATATATATAGTGTTTGATATATCTATGACTTCGGCTCTGCATTTGAACATAGTCTGACACTCTCTTTCTCCTTGCAGAGTGGTCAAGGGACCTTGCAATGACGTGTGGAAATGTCAGGCGTGAGAGTGACAAATGGGGATGAAGCTATAAGTACAGACCTATATACATCTACACTAATATAATAAAGAGGTAAAATTTGTTTTTTTGTTTGTAGGAGGTAATCTCTGGAACTACTGGTCCGATTAGAAAAAAAATATCAACAATAGAAAGCTGCTTTACTCCCGAGTGACATAGGCTATATTTTATGTACTGTACGCGGCTGTATTGTACGCGGGCCAAGCCGCTGACAAAAGCTAGTATCTTGTATTATAGTTCCGTTTAACAGTTCAGATTAGGTCGTCAAGTAGATCGTGATCAGAGCTCGAGGTAGGGCCTCTGAATTTTTTTTTTTTTTTTCTTCCTGGTTTTATCTGCAATCAGCATTAACTATAAGCAGATGTGCTGTATGTAATGGCAGTTCGAGTGTGCCCTCCAGTGAAGACATCTCCTCTTAATTGGCTATATTTATTTATATAGCTAGAATGTCCTTTCGCTTTAGCCTTTTACTATAGCTTCTGGTTGTCAGGTTAGCAGCCAATTGGTTAGGATGATTTTCCAGTCTCCCCCGGTATGTCATTGCTGTTTGGAGGATTTCTTCCTTCACAGTGCTCATTTCAAGATAGTGGTGTATTTCCGTGTTCGTGATAAACTATGGGACATCGCACAGGGTTCTCAGTACCATATTTTGTAGTCGCTGTAGTATGATTATGTTAGAGTCGCTGGCGCTGCCCCAGAGTTGTACACCATACATCCAGACAGGCTTCAAAACACTTTTGTAAATGAGCAATTTGTTGTCAACGGATAGTTTGCTATTACGGCCCAGTATCCAAGACAGGTGGGTTTTGATATGGTGCCTCCATGTTAAGCGTCGATCCAGGTGTAGACCGAGATATCTAACACTATCTTGGTGAGGAAGTGTGGTATTCTCTAGTTGTACTGGAGGACAGTTTTCTTGCCGAAGCGTAAAAGTAACATGCACAGACTTTGCAGGCGCTAGCCTTTATTCTCCATTTTTGGAGCCACTTAGTTACGTCGTCCAGATTTCTTTGTAGCTTCCGAGTTGCGATCTCATGGTTTTTGTCGCTTGCCAAGATAGCAGTATCATCGGCGATTGTGGCTGTAGTAACATCTTTATCTCCGGGTAGGTCAAAATAAATGTGTATAAGATGTACAATACAGGACCCAAGACTGACCCTTGCGGCACACCGGCTTCAATTTGGTAAAAGTCTAGTAGACGTAGACTCACCCTCCTTCACCTGGAAAAGTCTCTCTGAGAGGTAAGACTCAAGCAACAAGTAATAGGTGTGGGGCAGGTTACTCTTAATTTTGCTGAGGAGGCCCTTGTGCCAGACCCTATCAAAGGCTTGTTGAACATCGAGGAAGACTGCAGAGCAGTACTCTTTGTCCTCCAAAGACTTTCTTATTCTATCCACGACTCTATGTACTTGTTCCACTGTTGAATGTTTCAGTCTAAATCCAAACTGATGTTCTGGTATGACATTATTTTTCTCCAATATGGGTAACAGTCGGTGAAGCAACAGTTTCTCGAAAACCTTAGACAGGATCGGAAGTAGGCTTATAGATCTGTAAGAAGTCACTTCATTTGCTGGTTTTCCCAATTTATGCACCATAAAGATTTGAGACACTTTCCAGAGTTTTGGGTAATACTGTACTCTTAAAATGCTATTGAACAGTGTGGTAATAAAGACGATGGCTTATTTTGGAAGTTGACGTAATACTTCTTTAGTGATCAGATCAAAACCAGGTGCTTTCTTGTCTTTGAGCTCTTTGATCAACAAAGAGCTCAAAGACAGTCCTCCAGACTTCCCGTGTAGTTATTGGAACAGGTGGCTGCGACATTTGCAAGTCCTGGTTAATAATGTCATCAATTTCTTTCTCTGAATCCGGGTCGCTTGCATTATTCGGATAAAAGACATTGGCTAGGTGATGTGCGAAGGTATCTGCCTTATTTTGTGATGTACGCGCCCACCCATTATTGGTTTTCAGAGAGATAAATAGGTACCTATTTTACCCGACGTGAGTACTTAGTCTGTCACCATTTATACTTCAGTTTAAATAGGTAAGTACTTCTTCAAAGGAATGCTTGGTTTAAGGTAGGCGTTTACGTTGAAACTTTGACAGCTGAAGGTTGGATTCCTCGTATAATATTGAATTCTGTTATGCAAAATAGGTAATCGAACTACATACATGTTGAAGGACTTAGTTTCATGTGCTAAATTGTTAAAAAAAAACAATTCCTAGATAGCTAATATTTTATCTGAGGTAAAATTTATATCTACATACTTATAATGTTTCGGTGCATCGATATAAATTGTGTCTCAATACTAAACTTAATTATTGATTGTTGATTATAAAAAAAAAACTGTAAAACTGTTACATTACAGTTTTTTTAATCATTTAATGGCTTGTATCGCTCTAGGGTAGAGCAAGAGGTCGTGTCAGACTTGTACTTACTAAAACTCATTTGTGTCCCCTAGTTGCTCTTTGCTTTTCTGAAATAACTAGTAAAATTAACATAAGACTAATCAAAGCATTAATTACAAACAACATGTTTACGCAAATAAGATTTGCCAGCAAAATTAAGCGTGAATTCAAAATCTAGCAAACAATAACAGTCTGCAAGATCGTGTTCAGAATCTGAAAACAACAGTATTTCATTGAATCAAAGTTGATTCGCAACTGTGTCCAAACAGTTCACATAAAGGGTCTCATTGGGTCTCATTAGGGTGGAGTTATAACAATGGTATTACGTAACCGGGGCTTGTCACCGTGACCGCAGGGTACCAAAGTGATTCTTGGCCAATTCTCCGGGCCGCTTTGATTTGCTACCACAATTTATTGTTGCCCACACGCACAGTTTCAAACAAAAGGAAATCTCAATCAGAAGCAGCTTTGTTAGTCGCTAATGGATTGGTATAGTTTGAGTTAATTAGTAAAATTTTGATGTGTAGGATGTAATACCCTGAGGTAAATGGCAGTGGGTCGTTAGGGTATTAAAGCTAAAAGTTTAATTTTGATGAGCTGAAGGATTCTTTTAGTTTATTAGAGGAAATCTTTATACTTAATCTACATCTTTTTTTGAGGTGGGTTTATTTATCAAATGGTTTCTGTCGCTCTAGGGTAGGTCGAGATGATCGAGATGACTTTAAAAAACTTTCGAGCTATTTTTATAATAATAAAAATTTTAACTAATAAACTCACTGTAATCTTTGAGTTGTTATTTCCGTTTCAGAGCTATTGAGCCCAATTTTTTACACCTAAAGTTGCTTATAACGTTCAACTTGATGTTTTATCAATTTATCAAATCGAATCAAAGTAAACCAAGTAGATAAAAGTAATTATATTTTTGTTTAAATAAAAGCAAATAAAAAATCCATGAACTTTAATTTAATGGCACAGACGAGAAGAAAAATGTAGCTTCCATGGAACGTTTTCAATGAAAGTGGAATATTTTAAATGGTCCTGCCATTGAACCGGGAGGCGCGGCTCAAAGCGCGACCGCAACATTCCGCAAAGGGCCCGCATTCCCGACTACGATTGTTTAATTTTGACTTTAAGGGCTTTGTATCAGAACGTTTCCAGTGATTGAACTGCTTCTACCGTTTTATTGATATGGTAAATTGATGAAATTTTACAAAGATTTTATTATGTTTTGAACTTCAAACAAGCTGTTTTCTGCTGCTCCACTCCTGTGTCTTTAATGTGGGTAGAAACTTGCATAGTTCAAGGATTATAGGATAGTTCAAGGAGTTGTCAGCAAAACCGCAGAGGCCCAGCCTACCAGCAGGCAGGATCGAAGCCTACTGGGGCTAAGGGTCTACTTCTGTAAGGGAGGCTCGGCCCTGGTATGAAACGTAAAACCAGTCAAGTATGTTGAATATTTGCCTGAATGGATGATTTTTACCCACCATAAAAAAACCCAGAGATTATTCAAAGCTGTACTTTGAGTAATTTAAATTAAATGTGTCTGAAAATTTGGCAAATGTTTGTTCAGTGATAATATTGAACATACGTTTACGATGCGTTTAAACTTTTACGTGAGAACAACTTCAGAATGCAAATTAGTTAACCCTGTGTATGAAAACTAGCAAAACTCGCCACTCCACACTCTATGTGAAACTTTGAATTTAAGTGTTTATAGATAAAGCATTTAGACAGTGATGCTCAGTTATCAACTATGCTCGAAATTTATTTGCGTGATCGTATCAGAAAACAAGATATCCGCAGGAGAACCAAGTTAGCCGATATAGCACGAAGAATCGCCAAAGTTAATTGGCAATAGGCAGGATACGTTACTCGCAGAACAGATAGTCGTTGGGATCGAAATGTTCTGGAGTGGAGACCGCGTACCGGAATACGCAGTGTTGGATGGCTTCCTACAAGATGGACCGATGACCTGGCAAGAGTTGCGGGAATCCGATGTATGCAAGAAGCACAGGACCGTTTGATTGTGGCGACATTTGGAGAGGCCTATGTCCATCGGTGGACGTCTTTCGGCTGAAATGATGACGCTCAATCATACAAGTTATTGGTTTTCTCTTTCATAATAATTGATCTTCTAACGTCGACAACCGAACAGAGACCCCAATGAAGGCTTTAATTAATGTCTTGTCGACGCCAATATGCCAATATTCAGAGGTAAGTCATGAAACAAGCTTGTGTGATATCAGTAACTCGGTAGCCGATAATTTCAATTACATCAATATCCATTTAAAGGACTAATATACCTAGGTAAGACGTCAGACAGCCAATACGCTTACGGCACGTCAGATTAGTAACCACAACCATAGAATATGTAATGGTACAAGTACAGAAGATTCACTCCGTGAAAGTAGTCATGCGAATTTGTACTTCCTGTCAACGCAGTTAATGTTCATAATACTTGGCATGAACGTAGTCGTAGCCGATTTTTGCCTACAGCTCCCCTAATCAAGTTAAAATCGTTTCGTTAACGTCGAAGCTTTGAGTGGACCAAGTCCTTTTTTTTTGTTCTGAAGTCATCACAAAACTCGGTCACGCGGACAGAACAAAGAAATTGGAGGAGTGGCCTATTAAAAGCGTTCGACGTTAACGAGACGATAGTAACTTGGCAAGGGGGGGCAGGGGCGAATACTTACCAGTCCCGGTAAACTAAAAAATATGTGAAATATTTGTGTTTTCGACAATGATAAACAGAAGTGGTAGAAATAATATAAGTACTCGCAAGCGTCATGTTTCCGATGCTTTTAAAGCAATTGTCTTGGGAGAAGAGAGCGGTGTTGAGTGCTACAAGTCACTACGAAAACTTTTGTTTTATAAAGTAATTGGATAGTTGATTTTCTATTTTTATTTAGAGTATAACTATCTAAAATTGCAAATAGACATAGTTTTTTTTTAGTCCAAGTGGAAATTTTCAAGTAACAGAATAAGAGAAGACGTGTTTCCGGTAACTGCAGCTAGGACACGTCGGCGGCAGCTGTTAGCTCGTGGACGGTGGCCATCGACATTTTTTTTTAAAACTAATGCTTGACTGCAATCCCACCTGATGGTAAGCAGTGATGCAATCGTTGATGGTGATACGCATTAGTTTATTAAAAGCCTCACTACACTCAGCACTCTAGCTTTGAAGACACCCAAATTATAATGGGATGGGAAGACCGCAGCAGGCAAATTGTTTCAGTCCTCATTTCAACTAATGAAGATTTCAGCAAGTGACAGTGGGTCGACGGCTGCAGTTACCTATGCCGTTGGCAACATGCCGATCGTGTTGTCTGAGTGCTTGTTTAAGAAGACACGGCGCGTTGACGCGTGTGCGTACTTCGTGTAGCAGCAAGCCGCGTTATCGCACGCGCAAACGCAGACGTAATATGGCAATGACATAAGCCCAACGCGCCGCGTCTCCGTAAATAAGTAAGGATACACACACACACACACACACACTAAAGTGTGACGGTACTGCCATTAGGTTACTAATGTACAAAAGAGGTAGCGAGAAGCTCCACTACACTATGTTACCCTTATGCCTTGATAGAGAGCACTGTCTCGCCTAATTACTCAGTACGTATGAACTGCTCGGTCGTGCGCTTACCTAAACAACTCGCTTACATCACTGTCTCGGCCGAGCATCAATTTACTGTCTCGCCTTTTTACTCGGTACGTGTGAACGAGAGGCCCTTAGCAGTATTTCTATTTCCTATTTTATTTAAAATTAAAATCTGATTTTATTTTCAAAAAAGAGATTATTTGTTGTTAACACAAAACATTCTACGAAAATAAACACAGGATAATACCCAATTCTTTGAAATTCAAATCAATACACGACGTTCGGGGAATACGGAACTAGGTATGTTTCGAAGTTCTTTTGATAGACACATTTCTTATTAATGGACCAGGAAAATTATACGTTGTTTTGAAAAGACGGTTAAAAGGAAAATGGTTAGTAAGTTTTCGTGTTGAAGTTTAACAAAACTTTATGAAATTATATTAAAACTTTCATGGTAACATATATTTTGGGCCCCATAGTTTAGCCTAGTTACCATGTGTAGGAAGACGCAGGGATAAAAAGCCTTCTAGAACCTTGTAGCTACTGATGACTTGGTGAGAGTCACGAGATTCTGATGGATGCAGCACGCTCATGACCGGTTGTTGTGGCAACGATTGGGGGAGGCCTATATCCTGCAGGAGACACATTCGGTGGAAATGATGATGATGATGATCATCCTGCTGTATTCGATTTTCATTCTCCATTCTGACTTAAGCTCTGATTTCTCGCGGTCTGGGTGAAGCTTGTTAGACTTTTACTGACTAAAACCACACCTGTGTCCAACAGTCGCCTTGTGCGATCTAGAACTTCGGTTTTCCTTTTTAGAAAATTTAGCCTTTATCCAACAGTACGTCTTTGGGTGTCGCCACTGTGTGGCCAGCCCGGAGGACACGGTGGAGCACACGGTAGAAGTGTGCCCCGCTTGGGAAGAGCAACGCCGTGCCCTCGTGGGGGTGATCGGTGGCGGCGACCTCTCGCGCCGGGCCTTGGTTCAGGCCATGGTCCGCAGCGACGAGGAGTGGCAGGCGGTCGCCTCCTTCTGCGAGGCAGTAATGCTCGTAAAGGAGGAGGCTGACCGCATAAGGCAAAGGCAACGGCGCACTCGCCGTAGCCGTCGCCGCCGCGATCCTGCCGATATCCGGCCACCGTAGACACTGGCTTGCGGACGGTGAGCAATGGGTAGCTCGCCGTCCGGTCGTCTGGTAGCAGTCCAGACCGAGCCCAAGGCGTCGACGGCGCGCACCGTTCCCGCGCGCCTCAAGGAGTTGTCAGCACACCGTAGGGGCCCTACAGGGTCGAAGCCTCCCGGAGCTGAGGGTTGATGCGAAAGCGTTACACCGGGGCTCTGGGAATAAGGCAGGGAAGGCACGGGGTAGGTTCTTTAGTCAGTAAGAGTCTGACACTGTTTCCCGCTCCGCCCAAGAGTGGGATTCGTCATTACGCAGCACAGCAGCCAAACGCTTTTAAATCACTCCAACCCTGACCGCATAAGGCAAAGGCAACAGCGCCCTCGCCGCAGCCGTCACCGCCGCGATGCCGCCGATATCCGGCCACCGTAGACGTTGGCTAGCGGACGGCGAGCAATGGGTAGCTTGCAGTCCGACCGTCTGGTAACAGTCCCGACCAAGCCAAGTCGTCGCCGGCGCGCTCTGTTCCCGCGCGCCTCAAGGAGTGGTCAGCAGATGTAGAGGCCCAACTGCAGGGCCAAAGCCTACTGGGGCCCCCGTCCTGAAAGGAAATGCCGACCCCGGTATGAAGGCAAAGTAGGAACGGGGTGGGCCGTTTAGTCAGTAAAAGTCTGACACTGTCTCCCGTTTCACCCAAGGGCAGGATTTGATATTAGATGATTTTACCCACCATAAAAATAAACCATACCGTCAAAATAAATTTAATTACATATTTTTTTAAATAGGTTCTTTGTCGTTAAGTTTGCAATAAGTGTGTTCCAAGTTTCCTTACAATGTCACCCTTTGATGGCTGTAGTAATACTAAGTTTACCTTTAATAATGCCAGGAATTCTGGCAGACTCGTTTACGTACGCGCTTAACGACCCATACATAGTTGGCAATGCATTGCGTATTTAAACCAATTAAAATGAGGTGACGTAGAGATCGTTTAGACGTAGGTACAAAGTTGAATTAGGCTTGGCTCGCATGTCGCTACGGCGCTGATTTCCCCACGGGCCTGTCAATTCCTTCGAGCTAAAATACCATTGCACTCCACTTGATTAAAAATTAATGTGTTTTCAGACTTTTCAGCTTGCAATAATCATATAGGTGGAACTCGGTTAATTAAAGCTTTTTATTAAAGTTTCAGCTGAAACTGAAAAAAAAAACAAAAATGAAACACGTATGGTTCAGCTTCATAGTTTGTTACGGCGAAGCGTTCATTAATATTTTCATATACCCATAAAGGCTGGTAAAGGTAATATCCATACATACCTACATGAATGATACCTCATTCATGTATGACTGTAAGAAACGACAATTCCTCTCACTCTGGGCGAAGCAGGTAGCTAAGTTACAATCTGCCACGCTCCCAATCCCCTTGATCGGACGTCATCTCAAAAAAGGATTTGGGAGGCGTGGCTATCTACAAGCGCTAACTCTGACGAAACGATTGTAACTTGGCTAGGGGGGCTGTTCCTTCAATCGCCTGCGCACTCCAGTACCACGGTAACTCTTGGGAATAATCTCTCTGCTCAGCTCAGCTAAGACTCAGAGACACGTTCGAGGTATTATACAGTATGAATAGATACTAATTATTTAAACAACACAATAGAACATTAATTAAACGAGTGTTATTTATGAAGAGAGACAGACAAGCGTGAAGCTTCAGCGAGCTTCGGAGAATGGTTCGTTTAAAAAGATTTGCAAAGATTTTTTATCTAATTGCAAATACTTGTAATTGCTAATGGACTGTCTATTAGGGTTTTTAAAGACGAGTTAAGTGGAAACGATTGGACTGAAAGGTAGACTAATAAAAAAACGAGAAAGATTTTAATTGGTTTGAGAAGTAATGATTAGCTTGAGTTTTAAATTTAAAAAAAGCGTTGTGAATATACAATGCGTTCCAAATGAGAATAGGATCGATTAAAAAGCCTATTTTTTAAATTCAGTTTATTTGTGAAAAAAATAATTTATTTACGAACTGTGAACGAAAAAAGTTTAATCAGAATCCAGTTTTTCAATTTTACTCATTTCTGATTTCTTCAATTTTGTAAAAATATCTTCGATTTGACAGTACGGCGAGTGACACATCCGGTCAATCGATCCTATTCTTATTTGGAACGCATAGTACAAGATGAAGAATCGCCAAACTAAAGTGGCAATGGGCAGGGCACATTGCTCACAGAACAGATGGCCGTTTGGGCTGAAAGTTTCTGAAGTAGCGACCGTGTGTAAGGTGGACGGAAGACCTAGTAAAGGTTGCGGGAAACCAATAGATCCGAGACACACAAGACCGTTCATTGTGGTGACATTTGGGGGTAGCCAATGTGCACTAGTGGACGTCTTTGGGTTGAAATGATGATGATGATGATGATAAATGTATTGGATGAATGTGGAGGGAGGCCAATGTAAAAATGAATGAATTGTATTAAAAGTGACGTGAAAGAAAAGGGTGACCAGATAGAATTGAAGAAAATAACGTATTCAGTCGATCTCAAACAACACGGGACAAGTTCAGAAAAATGATTTAGCATTTGTAAATAAAGCTGAAGTTTTAGTAGACATCTTAAAAATAAACAGAGATGCTTGAGCATGCCTGGTTGAAATAAATAGAGTTTACATTGTTATGAAAATCGGTTATAGCATTAAGTACTGCGGGCGGGTGGCACAGAGGTTAGATGGCAGTACCCAGTTAATTCCGCTGCGATGTAGATAGAGCACGGTGCCATTTGCCTCGGGCCCGTTTCCTCTAGGTGGTACCTTTTAATTTCTGTTTAAATATGTTCACTAACTAAATATAACAACATTTTCTTCGAACGACCTTTACGTCCATTTTTTCATAATTAATTTTAACTCAGTATAAGTTAACGATGGAGTTTGAAAATTTTAAAAAGCTTCTCTTCGTAAACAAGACGGAGTTGTGTTTTTCTTTTAAAGTTCATTTTAAAGTTTTTATTCAAAAGTAGTATAAATATGTCTATGGTTTTTTTTTAACGTTTTAGTATATTGGGTGAGACAGGTAGGTAACTGTCGCAGGTACACTCGGAAGCAAAACGACAACAACAATTTATTGGGCCGTATCCGGTTAACTACTACTTTAGATGTTTCTATATTTTTTAAATGCCTATGTTTAAAAATGTAATTAATAAGTTGAAAATAAAATTAAAAAAAATAATGATTTTTATTAACCGAAAGGTAAGAACATCTTTATTTATCCTAATCAACATAAAATATTTAAAATAAATTAGAGTAATTATGACGATGTCTAGTATTAACTCTGTCCTACAGCTTTCAGTATCAGTACGGTACGGTATTTTTATAAAATAAAAAATACCTAGATTAAAAGAAAAAGTGTAACCTTCTGTCGCCGACCGTAGTCTGGAACGTTTTTTTTCCTCCGTTATTGACACTCTCGCCGCTGAACGCTCAGTCACCGGCACTTGACTGCAGATTAGCTAAGATTGATCAATCGTTCTATAATATTCACTTATTACACTCCCACCTGAATCAAATTAAAATATTTACTGCATATTACGCTCCGATGATTGATGAATTGATTCTCGGTTATTTTCTTAAAAAGATTTGAGCTCTTCATCTCGTATTTTTAAGAAGGTTCAATATTTTTATACCTACATTTAATCTTAGTTCTATTTTATTTTTGGGCGTTAGCGAAAACGAGTTTTTTGAATGGTTCTCTAATACACTTACACGTCGCGTCGTATTTAATGTACACATAGAAGTTTTTTTTTTAATAAAGAAAAATGGTGGATAAAACAGTAATTTAAAATGTATATAATAAACATGCTTGTGCAAGTGTACAAGAAATATAATATTATAATATTACATACAATAAAAAAGTAATAATGTGTAGTTTTTGAGGGTAAGCAGGACTTGCGGAACTTTACTCTCTGTCTCGAGAGTAAAGTCCCGCATATCTTTTTTGAAAACGGAGGATCCTCCGACCAGACAGGTTGTTGTCTGGTGGGCTACTGCCCAATAGTTGACTTCGGGCTGTTATATATGTTCAAATCGCGCGGCGAACTTTAATTGCGGTATGCAGGATTCTTGTAGTTCTTATGTGGTGCCATAGATGTCGCTACATAGGTATATAAAAAACTTAAATACTAACTAAACTGTTTATATACAATTATATATACACTGAAGACTACTTCTACACATAAGTGTAATAAGAATAGGTACCTTTTGACAACTATTTTTGAACTCGGTTTCCAGTCAAAACAAGATGGAACGATTGCTTATCTGACCTCCAGAACCTTTAACTGGGTAACACCATATCCCTTAGCAATACTGGTGTCAGATTGTCTGTCTTCTTACTATTTATAATGACTGTCAAAGATGTACAAATGCCAGCCGAGACCAATAAATATGGTTTCACTTGCTTTTCAAGGCACGGACGAATCTCGGTATGTTAAAACCCATCCAGAGACAGACCTCGAGTTGCTTAACCTTGGGGCTTGATCCGTGTGGCTAGTAATACTTAGCTACAAGCTCCTCTGTATATGTAACGAACATTTTAAGATATTCGCTCTGAAGTAATTAGGTATCCTCTTAGTTGCCTTTTATTTCACCTAAGAGAAGCACTAAGGTGCTTTACATTACAATGGGACAGGAACGAATTTATCTACTTGAAACATTTGTACCATTTAGTACGTTCACATAGGCTCAATTCACACTGACACGGAGTTGAAGCGTCGCGACTTGTTATTATGTTTTTCGCTTAACATATCTACATCTACACTATCTATTACACTAATATAATAAAGAGGTAAAGTTTGTTTTTTTGTTTGTAGGGGGTAATCTCTGGAAGTACTGGTCCGATTGGAAAAAATTTAGTAACAATAGAAAGCTGATTTACTCCTGAGTGGCATAGGCATAGACATAGGATATAGTTTATATACGCGGGCGAAGCCGCTGATAAAAGCTAGTTCTTTTATATTTTCTCATTACTAGCTACTTTTTGGTAAGCAAATATTGAAATGATGCAATGCAACATACTTTTGCGCATTTAACCTTGCTTAGAGTCGGACGGAATCTCGCGTCGCAGCGCGTTGCCTCGCGTTGTCATGCATTACTCGCGCGCAGTAACGTGTTAGCCCTATCGAACATTTAATAAGCGCCTTTTTGCGAACAACGATATCGGGCTATAACGTGCATCTTCACGCGTTGGACTTTGCGTTAGTGTGAGTTATTATTTTGATCATATAAACCATGCTTGACTGCGATACTGTCTAAGGTCAACAATGATGCAACCGTTGATGGTGAGGTGCACTAGTTTATTAGAGCCTGTGCCTCAAAGACACCTAAAGTACCTATAAACATCTAGGGACCCGCCCCAGCTTAACCCTGGGGGGAATGCTGATATTAAATATATTATGCATGTATTATACATATAAACCTTCCTCTTGAATCACTCTATCTATTAAAAAAAAGCAGCATCAAAATCCGTTGCGTAATTTTAAAGATTTAAGAAGCATATATAGGGACGAAGCGACTTTGTTTTATACTATATAATGATGGCAAGACAGCGCAAGCAAATTGTCCGACGAGAATGGCGACGGCAGATTCAAGTCATGGGATTCCTACGCACACTCTCCAAAATGTTTTCTGTACAATACCGAAAGACTAGCTCTACCTTACGCTTGTGCTTAAAGCTAATCAAATTGAGCTTAAATATTCTATAACAATACATTGTCGCCACGTAAATGGCGTTTACTTATTCACCAAACCAACCACCCCAAACCAAACCAACCACTCCAAACCAAACCATGACCACCATCAACCAACGTAACCATCCACAACCAACCGTACCCATCCCCTAAACCAAATTTACCTCAAGCAGTCTATTGAATGAGCTACTACCTTCCTATAAATCAATCGTTCGGTAATTCAACTTGTGTTGCCGCTCTTCAAATTTCCTGCACACGTTCCCTACAGCCGCTAATCCATTTTGCTAGTAATTCAAAAACGTGTTACCTAGATTCAATAGGGTATTGTATAGCTGGAGTTTGGCTACGACGCTCCTGGGCACTATTACGATCCAAACCAAGGCTTTATGGTGTCGTAATTAATTATCTAACTTCACAGCCCCCCAAGCAAAGCTCACATTGATCGCTTCCAGCCTTCGCACAATAGATTCCCGACCAGTTACCTTGTTAATGGACTAATGGTGGATTAGATATTAATTTATGGCTAGTCAACTTTTCCAACATAGCAATATGTATGAAATAACTTAGGTGCCCTAAATGTCAATTAACTGAAGATACATGGTTTATTTAAACTACATCTAGTTAATGTTATTATCGTGACCTTGGTTTGTATATAGTTAGTTTTGTAGACGGGTTTGATATTAAAAATATGTTTAGAGAGGATGAAGGTCCTTCTCGTCGTAAGTCTTGGCTCTGTATTATGTTTTATATTTATGGCTAACTTTTCTAGTTAGTACGCAACGACCAACAACTACCTACAGGTCATTGACTCGCTCAGCTGACGTTTTCTTAAAGAAATTTCGTACTTGCGTAAATTGATTTAAGTTTAAAAAGGAAAGTACTTAATTTTTAAATTAACCTTTACCAATCGATAGTGTTTCATAATATGTATTGGATCGAGCCTCCACGGGATTAAAACGATCAAAGTTTAGCCGAGCATGTTTTTTTTTAATATTTTTGGATTAGATTAGTATTTGCTAGCAATACACCGCAGGTTACCACCCTTCAGTTTAAGTTCTTATAGTTTATCCTAAAGCTCATCCTGTGCTCATAGATTTAAGTTTCTATAAAATTATAAATATTTTAGTGTACACTAAACATTTTATTTTATTCTATTCTCGGTACATTAAATCACCGAACGACAAAAGAACAGAAATCTTGCCCCGAGTTCAGCCATACGTTCGAGTACAAAAGTGGCGAGCACCAGACACAAATTGTACAATGTATCGAGTATTCACTCGAGTCGGGGCCACCGGGGAAGTTTGGAAAGGCACGTCAGCCGCGGTGAAGTACAACAAACCAATGAAAACAAGACTTGTTCGTCGGAAGATCGGCTCGCTGGTGAACTTGTGCAGGAAACATTCAATGATTCCCGACCGCGTCCGCCTTCCCCCAGCCTCCCCTCCTAAATATTTTGTCATTGCATCTTTACCGAGTACAAACTTTGTCGACGGAATCTGTCTCTACTTATGTGACGTCAAGTATGTCTGCTTAAATTCCGGTTTCGGGGTTTGAGAAGTTTTATTTTGAAGTTAGACACATTATTATTCATATGTAGATATGAGTTTATGAAATAATAAGTATCTAATATAAAAACATACATAACATTATATTTTATTTTACCTTCGCACAGGGAAAAACATTATGTGTGTAGTTACGCAAACAAGGAAAATATAATCTCTAGGCATATATTTAAGAAAACTTGTAAAAAAATAACTTTATATTCCGAAATCGGCTCGAGTATGAATTGGTTATTTCACTTTTTTTGAGTGGCCATTCATTTCAAAATTTTCGGCAAAATGGAAGCAGGGTCATTAAATAAATATCCCCAGCTGGAAACTTTGTAAAAGTTCGCTAAGAGTTTTTCTCCTAAACAAAGAAAACAAAAAGTCTGGCGCGCCTTCAAATATCATCATTTATTATAGAAGGAAGAGAGAGAATTACGTCTTTGATTTTGGAAATCAGAAGTCGTAATATAATCTGACGAGTCTATATCGATGTTAAAATGAAACATGAAAATACTTCTATAACATAGCTGACTTTAAAATTACCTCACTAACTTAAACAGAAGCCAGTTCCGATCCAGACGCGAGCTAGCACAAAAATAAACTTGTCTAAATGTCTACCTTCCAATTATGTCTTAAATTGAAGTTCCACAGCCAATCTAAAAGTAGTGTTGCCAGCATTGCCTGTGTTGCGAGGTAATGGAGAAGCAATATTTCAATTGTCATATTCTGAGGGCAGACAGGTAAATTCCGGAAATAGGTTTTGCATTATACAAGAGGCTTTCCGAGTTTCAGTTCAGATATAGAGCTATGTGTCAAAATCAATTTTCACGTTTACAGGTCGCTATTTTCAGTTTAGTCTGGTTTCTTTATAGTTCGGGAGCGTGGACCATTAGTGATATCGAGTTTAGTACGAATACTTTCCAAGTTCTATGTCTATGTAGCGATTTTTTGGTCCATATGACTATCTCTTGCTGTTTAAGTATTTAGCGTCATAATTCAGGTTTGCTATTTGTTGTAATATTGTACGAAATACATCATAGCCCTCACAAAGAGAAGCTGAACGTACACAGATAGATTTTGGTCAGCAAAAATCTAATCCTCTCTCAACTCATTTGATGATTGCCAATGTAAAAAAGTGTAGTGAAGGCATTTTTTACGAAAAACTTTAAACGACTCCGATTTTTACCCTTGAAAGAATATTTTACGCTACGTTGGAATTTCCTTTTAACTCCTCTCCCCTCAAGCGAACGCCGGCGTTCGCGGGTACTACAGCGAACGCCGGCGTTCGCGGGTATTAACGGAAAGTTATTTGTCTATAAAAACTATTTTTTTTACGTTCTTGGATAAATATCAAAATACCCTAAAAAAAAAATCAAATATTGTACGTTAATAGTTTCCGTTAATACCCGCGAACGCCGGCGTTCGCTATAGTACCCGCGAGCGCCGGCGCTCGCTTGGGTGTCAAGGGGACTCGATCTACACTATACGAAGTGACGTACAGACCCTAACAAGACAAGGTAGGTACACATTAACACATAGCTCATCTAATATGCATTCGCATTGGCATCAGCTCCCGTGCTGGCGGCGCGGCGGCTTCTATTTGAGGAGCAGACGGCATGTGTAAGTGTGCAGCCCGACCTGTCCGACTCGGCAGGCTAAATGCAGCGGCGACTGCAGCGACACCGATTTGCACTTTGCCATCTGAATCTTTAATAGCCCAGGTTATTTCCACCCGAAGTCACTAATTAACTTAAATGTATCGCTCCATTCGAACCATTTAAAAATGCAGCCATTGTTATTCTACGCTTCTGTAAAGTGATATTGCATGTCACAAAGTTAACGAATGCAAAATTTTTGTCAACGTTTTGATATGTGCTCGGATCGTTACGCTTTTGTACGCTTTTAGTTAAATCGTATGCACTGTTCGGATCTCATTTTGTCACTGGCTAATGGAGTGTCAGCCGCACTTAATACTTTCACACATAAGTAGCTGTTATAAATGGATCTCAAATCCTTATAAAAACATTTATATCTTTGTTTAACTTTAGCAAAGAACTCAGAAATCAATCAAATTAGACAGGCGACCAGAGAGTAAAAACAACCGAAATCTTTGCTAACAAGAACTGACAGCCCTTTGTTTTACTTTACTTATGGGCTGTACGACCTCTTGAAATAGCCTCGGACTCAAAGATAGAGACAAAATATAGCAATACAACTGCGATAGAATGAGACGGTAAATCCTCCCATTACAAACTGCAAAGCCTCCCCATTGATCACGGTAACGCGTAAAGCCTTCAAAAATCCAGCAATTTATTTACTGAGTAATTCCTCACTTTACCTACAACATGGAATGGTTTTAGACTGTTTCGGTAATGTTCAACAAGGTACGTTTTTTATCAGAAAATTTGAAATTCACTCTCAAACGGAATCTTATTTAAGATTGTTTAAACCTGAACAAGTTTATTTTTGGTTTCTAATAATGAAGCAACCTTCGGCAAAAGTTTGGAAGGAAATCATTTCAAGTGTTGAACTCGGTGCCCGCGACAGTTTCATCAATCTTAACAGTCAAAGAAACAACTAATTTAAATTGGCCTTTCTCTCGCTCAGCTCGGGAATAAAGACAGGAAATTAACCGAGTCTCCCAAGTTCTTTAATATACTGGTTACGTTATTTTGTATCGGTATATTGTTGGTTCCTTATTTTAAATTTGAGAGTGTATGGCATAGTTTATCACTGAATAGTGGGTGTAAAAGAACATTGAATGTTTCTTAGTTCTAATGTGGAAACAATTTTCATCAGTGCAAGTTCAGCATATGAAGATATGCGTTTATGTCTATGAGTCTAATAGAGTTGGTCGCTCGGCAACCACTAAGCCTAATAAGTTTCAATATGCGCCTGAACTTTCCCCACACATTTAGTTCCGCAATTATGACATAGTCTAGGCACAGAGTGGCAATAAGCAGTTATAATAAGCTGGTGCAGCAGAAGTGCTAACTGAACACTGCAATACTGTTCGAGGATAAAGATTAGGCTGTGGCGCCGAGTGCCGACGGGCGGGACATTTGCGCCTTCCGGCCCGTTCTCCACTGACGTCGGATGGCTGAGAAAACTGAAACGACAAACTGAGATTTTTCCGAGAAAATGTCGCGTTTTCTTTGAATATAATTTATCAGATACAGAAGATGTTATTCTTAGAAGTTTTAAAATAAACAGTGCCGTATTTATAGTAGCCTGGCAGATATTTAACCTTCTACATTATTTGTTTTTGCTTTGGAAGATGCAGAAAAGTCGAAGTTCAGTAAACAAGAACTTGATTTGTTTTTACTCGATTTTATTAGGGTTCCGCACCTCTAATGGAATAAACGAAAGCCGTATGCCTGGACTTACTGACTGTTGTCCGTCTGTCTATCAGTCTGTAAAGACGCATTTTGTCGGGTACGTATGGAGGTAACGAGTTAAAATTAAAACCTTATAGGTACTCCTGTTTGCGGTGCCTTGAAACTATGAAAAAATCAAACTTCTGAGTTAACGAAAAAAAAGATACGGTTTATATTTGAAAGAAAAACGCAAATTTTATTGAAGCCTGAAATTTGGCATAAAACAATAAAGTAACTGAACTATTTATATAGGTTAGTTTGTATGGAACCTTCTGTGTGCAAGTCTGAACCCAATTTCTTGTATTTCGATTTTTGTCTCTAAGAGTATTTGTCACTTTTCTCACAGAGCTAGACCCTTACTTATAGAAGCTCTTAATGCGACCTTTAGCATTTGTTATTGTAGAAATTAATGAAATGGTACAAATGTTACTTTAAATAGAAACGATTACTTTATCGTCGGTAACAGAGTATTAATAGAATATTACTTGCTTCCAACCTTCAAGAATACTTTTATTGATTAGAAGATTATATCGTCGAAGGACTTATAATTTTATTTTTACTGTAACTACACTTATTTTATGCTTGGAAGTATAAAATATATGGTATTGAAATAATTATTATTAATCTACACTAATCTACATCTACACTTAATATAATAAAGAGGTAAAGTTTGTTTTTTTGTTTTTTTATTTTTTTGTTTGTAGGAGGTAATCTCTGGAACTACTGGTCCGATTGGAAAAATTTTAGCAAGAATAGAAAGCTGCTTTACTCCTGAGTGACATAGGCCATATTTTATGTACGCGGGCGAAGCCGCGGACAAAAGCTAGTTATAAGTATTTCAATAAGAATGTAATTGACTAGGTACTACAATCTAACATGCCTCTATTTGAATGCAGAAATCTTGAGAAGGCATTTTCTGGTATATAAGTACAATTACGTCAGTAAAATACATAATTTAAGATGCCATTCAAAATGTTCAAGGAAAATGTTACCGTCACATTTCTAAAATCATTAAATATTCATCGCGGCAATTTCCACATTCCTGTCCAGTAATTTTGAGGGTAAATTATTTGTTTTATATTTCATAAATACAAATACAGACCAGTGTAACAAGGTAACAGGTATCTGGTATTTCGAGATTTAAAATGAGACTTTAAGGTATAGTAAGTATATTAGGCGGTACGAAGTTTGCCGGATGCATTTTTGAGAGTGTGCGCGAGAATTGCATGGCTTGATCTTTAAAACCTTTACGGTTCGGACTAAGCGTCTTGTCGTTTATAGCGTGTACATCGAAGAACTGCTGTGATCTTTTTGTCCGATTATAATTTAAGTGTCTTCAAGGTTAGAGTTGATTGGCTCCTTATAAACTAGTGTACCTCACCATCAACGATTGCATCACTGCTTTGTAAACGTTGACGTACTGGAACGTTGTACGATAAGGTTTGACGGGGACCAGTAAGGACGATCCTTGCCAGGGTTGTGGGTTCGAAAGAGTTACCGGGTCCATGGAAAGTGAAGAGCAACAATCGGCTGTTTGCGAAGTTTTCATAAAATAATATCGTTTGGTTGAACTCCACAATCCACCAAGTACGTAGATTTGGCTTCAAGCTACTATTATTGCGGCGTAGCTACGCCAAATTTAGAGAGATTTCAAAGAAGAAGAGGATTGTTTTTGCAGGTTTTCGCTAGGCAAAAACCGACCTCTTTTCCTTGCAAATCCTTTTTAATTGGCTTTGCGAGACGCAATACAAGCTGACAAAAAAAAAAATTGGTTTATAGATTGTTTGTATTTTTGCAAGCTTTTTATTAGCTTGCAATGTAACTATGTATGTTCTGCTCAAACTTTACAACTCAATTTTGAAGTATCTTCAACTGATTGAGCTGCAACTTTGCATGCAGGTGTAAATCACATGACAATGCAATATTGTGATGACATGGAGCTGTTCTGATGATGTAATCGCGAGGTTGCCATAGGAACTCTGTAATTAAACAGCACAACCACGTCGAGTTTGGGCTCGTGTGAATCGTCTTAACGAGTTTTAATTATATAAGTGTAGACCACCGCTATAAAAGCTTGTTACTAAAAATATTTTCATTGAAAACTTGTTTTAATCTAGCAAAAAAGCCTTTGAAATGTGAATGAGCTTTCGCCATCGTTTCTAAATAGACAGTGGACGACGACACTAAGCTGAAGGCGGCGCATTAATTCCTGGAAAGTAGTTAGTTCTGTCTCGACGCAGCATCCCGGCTGCATGCTCGCCGGTTAAATTTCAAATAAACATTATAAAGTACTGTGCGAGACTATCTAATTTTGATACCACCGCGCCTTTGGGATTTTGGGCTTCCATTTCTTGAAATATATTTATATAGATAGCACTTAGATCTTAAATTAGACATTAGATATTTATAAAGATAGTTGAAATGTAGAGCTTATTACACGGTAGAGGGTAGGTACTATTTTGGTTTTTAGGGTTTTGAACATCTACACGAAAAATCAAACCCCATATAATATGACTAGCTTTCGTCAGCGGCTTCGCCCGCGTACATTAAATATTGTCTATGTCACTCAGGAGTAAAGGAGTTTTCTATTGTTGCTAAAATTTTTCGAATCGGACCAGTAGTTCCAGAGATTACCTCCTACAAACAAAACAACAAAGAAACAAAAAAATAAACTTTACCTCTTTATCATATTAGGGTAGATTATTTGTGTCTCTATGCGTCTGTCACAGGTAATTTGCTCCGAATTCTAGATGATATGGTTAGTAGGTATTTAAGAACCTATAGGAAAATGTTCTACAGCGCTTCTTATCCGTGTCACTTTTTTGACTGTCAGGATACTGTACAAAAGAATTACCGCGGCCCTAGAGTGCAAAGGGTAATTGAAGGAACACGGATGGACTTATGTTGATAGAAGCGTGACACTCGCTTTCCCGCCACCCAGAGCAAGAGAATTATTTGGTAATTTCCCATCATCCCTTCTTTTCATCACACATTTCAAACTACACAATACGACTTTATAATTCATTACTCCAACAAATATAATGCTAAGATCCAATTTCAGGATGACTTTTATGAAAAAATGAGTTGCTTACTCAGCGTTATCCGGGCAGACATCAAAATTTAATTTAGTAGAAAGCGCACTCTGGTCGTAATGTATGCGGAATGCGCGGGCTCCTAGTTGGTCGGCTTGAGCAGGCGAGACCGGTACATCTCCCTACACTTTCTTATTTAGCAACCCAGGAACGCTGTGACGGAAATTTAAATAAAATAATTTAGGTACTCACCTTATTTCAATATTTTACCTGTTTAAGTAACGGATACTCTTCCTCAGATGCTTGATAAATTCAATTTATTATTCATGTAGAGAGTAGAGGTGTGTTGAGTTACGTCTTTATTTGAAACATTGCGTTTCTTTTTTGCGTAGGCGCGCACGGACCAGTGAGCCTTTTAATATTTATTGAAAATCATTTTATGTGAGGTATTTGTCAACTCTGAAATAGGCTTAAAAAGCATATAACCTTTTTCGTACGATATCTGGTCCTTTAATAAATTCCTAAGAATCTGGAGGCGTTCCTGTCCCATTCTTTCTATTCTGGAGTGACAAATTATATTTACCCAACTTAGTGAAATATTTCTTAAAGCCTGTGTATAAAAAAGGATCTCATTCCCGACACCTGTAACGAACTAAGCGCGTTCAATAAAAATATATTCACATGGAAATTGTAGTTCATCGAATTGGCTGAGATTGAAATGCTCGGTTCCTAATCGATACTAATTCACGCTACATTTTCCTACTTATTGGAGCTCTGGGAGTGGGGCGAGGGTGGGGGTATGCGCAGGAGAGGGGGCACGATTTATAGTGGCATTAGATTCGCATTTGTAGCGCAGCACAGCCCCGGCTACGGACGTGTTGAACGTTGCCCTCTTGCATAATATTAATGCGATAGACTACTTACTGAAATTGTGCCTACTGCCTTCCTACTTTCCAAACGTTTCTACCGTTCATATTGTATATTGTTGACAATGATCTGGTCTCTTGGGAGCCATATTTGTTTCATGATTGTAATAACAGACCATCGCGGGACTATTCTCAGTTGGGCAGTTTACTAACTAACCTAACACAAAAAGCTTGTTTTACTGTTTCACATATTAGTAAAAGTCTGGAAACAGCCATTAGACTTCATGAAACGTTAGCTGCTCGTTACCAGCATTACGAAGGCAAGGTGTGAAAAATGATTTTATTAAAATTTAAAGTGGAAACCACAGCTCTTTCGAGCAAAGAATTTAATAAATCTTTATGAGATTTTGTACAGAAATTTAAACTGTACAAGCTTGCAAGTATATATTGAAGTTTTAAATAAAAATTGAACTAGGAGGCACGTAATTACAAGCTAATGCTGAATAATTCAGTTTACACACTGTAAGACGCAGCTTTGGAAGGCCTCCCACAAGGTGAACCACTGAACTGGTGAGGGACGCTGCATTCCGAATGATACGAGACGCATTGGAATGTCAATTGTGATGACACTTGGGGGAGGCCTATGCCAAGCTGTGGGCGTCTTACGGCAGACATAATGATGACTAGTGATGACTAATGGTGAATTTTGGGAAGTTATGAAGATCTTAAAAATCATTTGTGTTCTTTTGTGATTGTCATACGACATTAGATAAGAAGAAGCGTAGCTTATACTCCTTATTAATTTAATTTCGTTAAACTCGGACACAACCCATTATCACATAAGGCATAGCACAAACGTGTCATGTCTCATTTTTAATGTATAAATTGTGTGAAATTCTTAAACTTACTTACTTACTTACAGTCACAAATTAAAATCTGCAAAGAACTCAATAATATTACAATTATTAAGCTAGCCTCGGCAACTGACGTCGCCCGCGTTATAGTGGGCATAATTTTATGCCAAGGGAATATACTCTCGGGATAAAAACTATTCCATGACAGGCATGGTTTTCTCGTATGCCAAATTTCATTCAAAGCCGTTTGGTCATGAAAGAATAACAAATAATTATACAAATTTTCACCTTAGTGTTACATTTCCTCAGCCTCTCCTTGTTGTCATCTTGGTGGCGCTAGGTTCACCTTAAGTTTATGTCGGTAGATTGAACTTTACGGCAACATGCTAAGGGTGAGGATACAAACTAAGAGATATTATTCGCAGGGCAAGTTTTTGGCGCCTGTTGGGTAGTAGCGACCCCTCGGATCCGATCTCCCGGGAGATTTCTTGTTCTTCATCTGTAGCTTATCTTTATTGACCAGCCGTAGTGAACACAAGACTTGGCTTGTAAGCAAATTTTTAAAAACAAAAATGGTTGAGAGAAGGCGTGGTTATAATCTCTCTATTCTTCAAGAACCTTAGGATACTTTACTCCTGATTGCTACGTTGCTATATGCTAGCGATTGTTTTGGGAGATTCATTTATTAAGTGTGCAAATCACCCTATATCTTTTTATTACGAACTAGTTTCTACCAGCGACTTCGCCCGCGTAAAGTAGAGCTTCCTACACAAAACAAAATCCTAAACCAATTTCGTTATAAAAATTTTTTACGACATCCTTTCTTAGTGCTTGTTTACATCATAAAAGAAAGCCTTGTGCAAATTTTCACGTCTATAGAAACAGTAGTTTCGGTTGTGAGTTGATATGTCAGTCAGTATATCTATATAAAAGGAGAAACTGCCTTTTATATAGTTGATGCGACAGATGGGTTTTCCTTAAAAAGGATAAAAAAACCCGCTACTCCATAGATGGCCAGAAGCTTTTTTTTCGTGATTTTTGTGTTGCTCATATCGTGTTCCTGGATCTGGTAACTCTTTGGAACTACTCCGCAGTGTCTTCCCAACATGCTGTGGATCACACATTACTATTCGTCTACCGCCGCCATACATGCAGTGGTCACGAATCGTACTGTGATTCTTGATGTACCCGGGGCATCTTCCTTCGCTTTGTACCATGGCTTGGACTTGGGCCTACGTGAGAGATCGCTCCCGCACCCCACGAGGATACGACGGTGTTGAGGCCAAAGGGGCAGACCTCTACTGTATGCTCGGTTTAAGGTTCTATGATGTTATGAGGCATGTATAGATAATATTGGAATTTTAATACCAACACCCAAAATACGCGTACCATTTAATTAAAACATATTTCAAGTTCCAAGATTTAGTTCGGCGGCATGCCGAAGTCGCAAGCGAGGCGGCGTTTGCGACCACTACATTGCGGTCTGCCATCGCATATCAGTGCTCCACGGGACAATTATGTCCGTCACTGCGACCACATCCATTTCGCTACGTAAGCTTCAAAGGAGGGGCAATGACCGCAAGCGATATTGAACATTATAATCTCAGGAATATGAAAATGGTTTCGTCAGAACTGATTTGCATTTGAGCTCGGTTTTGATTTTGGAACGTAATTAATTTTAGAAATTGAGAAGTGAATTTAACTGGATTTTGTAGATTTTGGACGACTTATTTAGCGTAACTATGTAACTACTAAGTATAAAGTCTTGGTCTTTAATTAGATTTATCTAAGTATTATTGAGTTCTATCTTCAAGAATTTTCGACGTTTTCTTTGCTACCTAGTCAATAGTAGTGGATCTAAAGTAACATAAACTTCTATACTAACAACAGATAGAAACAAAAGTAAACGTACAACACAAGTGGAACATAAGTATCACTTTATGACGTTTGAGGCAGATTAAAAAAATTCTATCAAACATCAGAAAATCAAAGAACTCTTTCTTTGACTTGTCGTGCAAGTATCACATGGACGTTTACTGTAAAAAAACTCAAATTCTGAGTTAAGCTTGCATTGGCGCATCAACTTGCGTTTAGATAGTGGTTCCAGGTCGGTGTGGCTTATATACGTGGGTTTCCATGTTCGTGTCTTGTGAACTATATGGCAAGTAATGCTAATCATCATCAACAATAGGTGTGCGAACGCCGGCATTCGCGTGAGGCGGGGCTTAATGAATTAATAGTCTTCGTATTATTGACTTACTAATGAAATCGGTTTAAGGTATTTTAAAGTCTATGACGAACATACGTAGACATAGGGAGCAACATTTTTGCTTTTTATTCAGAGATATTTTTGTGTGCAATAAATAAAAAATAAAGTTTAAAAACTAACACCCGACTACTTAAAAACACGCTCTAAAAAGTACGAAACAAGAAAACACTCTCCAATGAAATTACTTAGTATGTACAAACTATTAAATATTTACCGTTATTAAATAAACTAACTTACACATATTATTATATTTTAATATATTTTCAATTTATAATATTGATAGAGAAATGTTTTAAGGATAAAGCCGTGGTCGTGGTTTTAAAATGTAACAATATGTGTAAGTTAGTTTATTTAATAACGGTAAATATTTAATAGTTTGTACATACTAAGTAATTTCACTGGAGAGTGTTTTCTTGTTTCGTACTTTTTAGAGCGTGTTTTTAAGTAGTCGGGTGTTAGTTTTTAAACTTTATTTTTATTTAACATATTTTGGAGTTCTAAATAGGCTAGTAATATTTATATATTCAAAATGTACAAGTAAAGCGCTTTCAAATGATACCAAACACGGCATATTTATCTTAACTTTATTTTTTTACTTCGTATGTTTTGTCCGCTAGAGGGCGCCACATTAGATTTTGTGAAATCCCATATAGCCTATAACCAGCGGACAATTAAGACGCTTCTAATGATATGTCATTTGTCGAATTCTGATAAGTAGTTTAGAAGTTACGAGGGAACAGATGAACATCCATACCCACATACATACATACATACATACAGGTCAAAATCATAACCCTCCTTTTGCTTCGCCGTAGTCGGGTAAAAATAAAGCTTATAGCAACATTCCCTAACTCTTATCGTAATAAAACTCAGAAGCCACATTTAATAATATTGTTTAAGGGCCTGATCATTATCAATCCCACTCCATTTCGTGAAAAAGGTCATGTTCTTGACTGAAAGTTTAAGAGCTTTATAACTCTCTTAATTTTTTACTGATTTAATTAATGTTTCTAACTTCCTTGCCGATTCTTTTCAAAGGCTATTAAAGAGCCGCTCTTTTTGTTCGGGAAATATTTTGCCCTTTTCGTCATAAAACAGAGGTATTAAAAAATGTGTGTGTGTGTGTTTTATCACTGAGGAACAACTACATAACATCAACGTATTTTCAAAGTACATGGCCTCCAATGTAGTTTTGTCTGTCTACTTTTATCGTACAAGTGTGTCGTCAGATTTAATAAAAAAAGCAATACATAAGAGCACGCGTATTACAAGGAGGCAGGACAACATTGTGATGCACCTCTCGCGTTGCTTTCGTATTTACCGGAATTTATGATTTCATTTGGTGTCGCATATTTCAACCACGCGGCATTTTGCATCGAAACGGGCCGCAATAACATACCGGATTCGCTTTGTTGTTCCTTACAAGCTTAATAAATTCAACTGTATTGTTACTGTTATTTTAATTTCATATGTTTACGCTCATATTTGTAATATGGTTTGTCTTGTGGAGTACGATATCTACATACATATTTAAGTAGCAAGCGTTCGTGGTAGCAATCACTTCCGTAGACATTGGGGTGCTACGCCGCTACGAAGGCGCTACACAAGCGTCTACGCCGCCTACGAGTTATTTCAAACAAGTTTACTGTATGTTGTTTTTCAGTTCCTTTTTTTGTTCGTTCAAGAAACATGCAAATTTATTAATACATTAACCTCACGTATTCAATCATCGAATTCCAATACATGTACGTCTGATGAATCCGAAAAGCCTGTCAAGCATATTACCACTTCCAATAGTTATTTATATCGTCAATAGTTAGAACCCCAACCATGTTTTCTATTAATTTACCGATACAAAGGTTTTCACTGTAATGCCGACTAAAATAGAGATTCCATTCCGGATGTTTTTGATTGTCAACGTCCCTTTGTCTAAATATTTGAAGTAACTGATCAAACTGATTGTGCGAGGTTTGGCACAATGGGTACAGTGCCTATGTTATGGATTGATATACAGTTATATTAACAAGGTGGGTAGCAATAGCGTTCGTTTTTCTTTGAACACAGCGGGAAGCAACCTGTTGTGAAGTTTTTAATTAAGTGTGGGGTCGCGCAGCTCCGTGATCCTTTTTGCTTCTTCCCGTAGCTGAAAGCTACTGAAATTACTGGTTCTTACATGCATTTTATAGCGAAATGAGGCTACTTTTCATATCCTGTTTGTTTATTGCGAGTCGTGCTGGAAGAAGTTTTGTGGAACAAAGAAAGGCCGCAAGGGAAAATAAGGTGGTCGATTACTTGCATACGTTCTTGGTTATGACATCTTTTGTACATGTTAAAGGAAATGGACAATACAAAGATGAAATTTATGATAACATGTCGTAAGTGTTGCTGCCTTTAAGAAATACAATCTCAATTGATTATTTAAACACAGCATATTTACTACACAGACTTCAAAAGAGACTGACCTCTGAGTTTTATCGGTGCTTTTTCTTAGGAAAACTAGTTAGGAAACACCACCGGCCTCATCTTTATTACTTATTTATGTTCTATTGCAAAATAAATATAATTTATCGTTAATACGTTTAGGACATTAAATAGTGATGGCTCTTTATCAGCTAAGAGATTTGGTTGTTATTTTTTCCGGACGCATCAAACCTTACCATGACGCGATAAAATGTCAAGCGTGCGAGCAAGGCCGAGGGATGTAGCTATACAGCCTATATAGCTCTTCTCTTCAACAGTTCAGTTCAGGTTATCAAATGGATCGCGCTAAGGACTTGTGGTAAGGCCACAGATGTGTGAATTTCAAGGAATTCTAAAATGTGATGAGTATGAGAGATGAATGTGTGAGTGGATTCATGAAGAGTAAAGTGCAACTATTTTTAAGATGCACATAATAATATAGTTTTCTTCGTAAGCTGTTGATAAATGATGTAGTTTCCTACACACACAAGTTAGGACCACACACACAGTAACACGGGGCAAGGAATCCACATGAGTACGCTCGTTCTAGGAGATTTAAAGAAACAAATACAAATCTTTTTATTCGTCAATACAGGTATACAATACAAGAGGTGTTAAGAGTTACAGGAAGTTCGCTACATTGTGCTTGTGGGCATACGAAAATTATATTAAACGCGTATTAATTTAGTATTAAATTATATGAAACGTGCAATAGATAGAGGAATTTAGAAGAAAATGTGGGAGAGTATAGAAAGTTCAAGTCGACAAGGCTTTTATCTTTCTCTTTCATCATTCGGAAAAGAATTTCCATCAAATCCTTTATTCAGTACGTAGCATAACGGTTTACGGTTGCTGCGTCTGTCCTAAATAAAAGTATTTATATTTTATTCTATTCAAATCTTTCTTATCGTACATCAATATATATAAAAATCAATGCCACTTTTCGTAGTGTGTATTGTTCCTACAAAATACACACACTCACTCACACATGTTCACCTTTATATTATTAGTGTGATTTAGGGTCTGTGAATTTGAAAAGTTGACGCTCGTTTGTAGCGATGCAAACGCGATACGCCCGCGAGTCAGATGCCGCTTGTAAACCTTCTATAGGATATGAGCGCGCCGTCGACGCAGGATCTAAAACGCGCGTTAACAGCGCGTTTAAAAAATGTGGTATGCACAAGCCCTTACAGAAAAGCTTAACTCATTATACTTAAATTAATTATTACACGCTAACATAGATTAAACAGCATTAATTAAAGATATCTACAGAACAAAACAACAAACAAATACCTACTGTGTACAATAATTATGGTCCTACAATTATACCAGAACCGTTGAATAAAATATAAACAACCTTGTCTGTTAATTACCTACTAGAACAATATATTATTTACTAACCAATAAGCTGTCTCGATAGTTTACGAACCAAATGCCGTGACCGACTTTCGGCGGTTTCGAAGTACCTACCACAGAGTACGAACATGTATCGTCGGCCTCAGCTTGGCAGCATTGTCTAAACTTTTCATTGAAACGGAAAATGTCAGTGCGTGTCACCGTTTCTTCGTGGAAATCGACGACCCGTAACATTTCTGACTAAGCCCATGACAGCCGAAACGAATGGTGGGTTTACATGATATAGACTTACGTAGATTATACGCGGACATTTCGCCCCTTTCTTATTTTTTCTAAGAATAAATTCTAAAATTAAATATAACTTATCTATCTATTTATATAACAGGAAAACTGACTATGACTGACTAACTGACATATGAATGCACAGCCGAAATTACCGGGACTAGGAGAGTGAAATTTTGCATAGAGCTTCCTTTTATGACGTAGGTGAACACTAAGAAAGGATTTTCCAAAATTCACCCCCTAAAGGGATAAACTGCGTGTCCAAAATTTGTGCGAAAACCTAGTTTTACGCGGGCGAAACCGCTGGCAGAAAGCTAGTTATTCATGTAACTATTAATCTAACGGAACATTTACTATCCAACATATTTTCTGAATTCTTTAAGAGGTCTTTATTCTTGGTTAAACTTTCTTGCCTGTAATTTTTAAAACCTGTGTCCTTCAATTCCCTGAAGTACACAAGTTTTAGTCAATAAAAGATTTGCATTCGTGGACCACGGGTTTTTTTACAGAAAATCCCTGTGACCCTAGCGGGCATCGACACTGCTGGGCACCTATAATTTCATAGACATCTCTTTCGTAAAATTTGTGTTTTTAATGCTCTGAAACCATCTTCGCTTTATCAGGTTTCTAACGAAGCTGTTTTTTTTTTGGTTCATTAATATAAGTTATATTATAAAAAACAACATTAATAATTGATTATCATTAATTAATGTTGTTGAATGTTGTTGTTGTTGTCGAGTCTCTAGTCAGCGCTGTGTGGTGTTCCGTACTCTATGGCAACTTCTATCAATTGATTACATAATTATGTTAAGTATATTTGTTGCCTGTTACTTGGCAACTCCATACGTATAAAGGAAGCGGTATGGTTGCAGTACATCAATACAAACAGAACGTAACTTTGTGTGTATAATGTATGTAGGAATGTAACTATCTAAGGGCATAGTTATCAGATTATATAATAGGATTCATACGCTCTATTGATTATATAATATATGTGTGGTATGTACCCTATTATATAATCACACTAATATTATAACGATGAAATTTTGTATTTATTCAAACTTAAGATACAGTAGTGGATAGGCGGACTTAATGCAACAAGGCATTTTCTACCGTTGAGTAATAGAGAATGCCTTTGGGTTAAAAAGACAATAGTTTGGTAGATGTGCACAATAAATAAATCACAGATATTTCAAATAGTATGTAGTAACATTAAATTAAGTTATAATAAAATACGTACATATTCGTATGCTAATTCTATGGGTATTATTTGGTTGTGTATATTATTTCTTCACGCTACGACTGTACGGATTGTATGACAACTACACGCTTGTAGATCATGTCAAGAAATATGACATAGGATACTTTTTCTCTGGAGTATATATATTCTCTTGCTATAATTTTCTAGTATGACGCTGTTAGCAGAAACTAAGGTGTTTAATACAATTAGCGGCTTTGCGAAGAAGTAACAAACATATAGACACCTACACACCATCATACACACACACCATCGCACACCCATACATCATCACACAAACACACAAACTTCCGCCTTTTCCGCCTTTATATTTTTAGTGTGATCTGATTTTAGAATATCGTAGAAAAGGCGTTCTTCCTCATGGATATCAATTAGAATGTTGTGTTATTAATTTACATTACATCATTAATTTTTTCATACATTTTTACATTTATTTCTACTTTATAAATATTTTTATTTATTATATTTTATTTCTGTAATTATAGTGTCACACGGTAGCCTAACTGCGAAGGTGCTCAATTGATTAGCTGTAACATATATCCTGATAAAAATCTTCAATCTTGCTTTCTGTTGTTTTTTCTTTATATTTTAAAAAAGTAATGTAAATTATTTAAAGTTATTAGTATTTTAACAGAAATAAATGTTGTACAAACTTTCCCTATTTGACATTTATTCTTATACGCGTTGTGTTCATAGACACGGCGGTAACTCAAGTGTTATGCGCCAATTCTCGTATCCCCGATGACGCTATTAGGTGTCATGTGCACGACGGCGGTATTGGCATTTTTCGGGCGCAATTACTATCACTATGCAGTTTGAAGCAAAGAAAAATATGGTTATGCTGCGCTGAAAAATATTTTTAAGGAATAGAGGTGTGAAGTCCCGTGAAATTGCAAATCGGTCGGAAAACTCTTGGTCGGGATCATTTCTCAAAGAAATTAAGAAGAAAATACAGTAAAAAGTATTCTCGTTTCAATAGTGTTTGAGTTGAAGATGTATTTTTGAAAATACATCGATTACCAACCAAAGTGGTGTTTTGTAGAATTTCGTAGAGCTTCGTAGCACTAACAGACACCACCGTCTACGGCGTAGCAATTTTTATGCAAGCAATATTTTATTAGCGTCTACGCAGAACGGCGCGAGCAAAGAACGTCCGTAAAAGCAAATATAAACAGGCTTTACAGACGTCAAACAATACAAGCATAACACAAGTTTACGCCTTCCCATTCAAATCTTTTCATTAATATTAAATGTTAATTTAACGGAGCAATAAGACGTTTCCCATATTTTTTCACGTCGACAAGCCGAGGAAATATTAAATTTATAACGTCCCCAGTCATTACGGCGATTTCATCAAAATTTAATTTACTTGAATAGGAACGTGAGGGAACTCATTTTGATACGTCTCGCGACAATAGCGAGTAATGTTCTAATTTCTTATGTCGAGATTACTTTACGGCCCAGCGGGGTATTGTTCATATTTGCGAGATTGTTATTTTTATGAATGTAATCATAACAAGTGTTGTACTGAGAAGGAATTGGAACGAAGTGCTATGCTGGTGTGTTACTATTAACCCCCACGACGTGAGGTGGATTTACGCCTCATTGGATGGGGCCGGATTGAACCTTTTGGAATATCTTACATCTTGCTCGACGTTTCCATGTCAGTATAGTACTTGTGCCCCGTGTACATCGTGGGAAAGGTTAAATGAAAGAACACAATATAAGAACGTATAAAGCTTAACTTTTTTTTCATAAGTTGTAGTTATTGCGACAGATAAGACTTTTTATGTTTAACTTAATTACGTCTTTTCATTTGTTGCGATAATTGAGTCGTTGAGGCATTCCTATGTATTATTTAAAGCCAAGGAACTTAACCCAAAATCACAAATACAATTTTTCAAATCCGTTTGAGTATTAACAACAGTTGAAACCTATATAAACTAGTGCGCTTCACCATCAACGAATGCATCACTGCTTACCACCAGGTGGGCTTGCAGTCAAGCATTAGTTTATAGCGAATAAAAAAGAAAAAAACCATTTTGAAAAGAAATACTTTAGCGACTGGTATTGATTCTGATTTTAGGTAAATATTTATTTGTTATTTAAAATATGGACTAAAAAATAAATACAAGAAGATACCCAATTATTTCAGAATCTCCTAATAAAGTCAACATACACCATCCAATTTGAACGCAAACTCAACCTGTTTACAAAGCAGGCATACCTTCAGCAAACGTTGCTCATTTCTTATTAAAGACCTATAAAAATTTAAGGGGCGAGTTTCAATCGCAGCGGATAGTCGAGGGCGAGCGCCACCGGAAGTGAGCGGGGACCGCCATAACCGTAACTCAGCTACCAGCTTCCGACTGCGCTCAAAAGTGATGTTACATCTGCAGCCTATTTATGTAGCCCACTACCTCCGCCCGATTGATGGCGATTAACCTCGGGTAGATTCGGATTAAACGTATTCAGGTCACAACTGACAATTTATAGACCAATTAAATCGTGTTTAGGTGATAGAATGTCAATTATTTACTACACGCGAGGGTCAATTGAAGTATTCATGCGTGGAAATTAATTTTCTAATTTTAACGTTTCGATATTGAGCCTTTTTGATGGTGTTGGAATGGAATTTGTTGTTCGCATTGAATTTGAAGTTCATTTTTTTAATATTGAATAAAAAAGTTATTAACTATACTCTTTAAACAAATACCCGTAACTATTGTCATACTTTTAAAATTCTTAAGTATTTATAATACATTTATACTTAAAGAAAAACTAAACGAAAGTAATTAATAACAAAAGAGGTTTATCTATATACAAACTGAAAATAATACTTGGTACCAACACATAAAGAGGCATCAAAAATTGGAAGAAGTATAGTTTTTCCAGATGTTCTTTCTATACAGAGCCTATCACTTGCTACTACGTAGGTATATACAAGACACGAATTGTTAAAAGAATATATAGATGAAAGATAGAATGGTTCATGGACTGTGATTGTTGCTAGGCAAGCTACAAATAAAATCTATCATTTACCTGAATTCCCTGAAGTTATTGGACATTAGATTCACAGAGAAATTGTCTCCAATATTGTCCGAAAATATGTGCCAACCGGGGATCGTTCCAGCTCATCCTACCTTCAATAAATGTACCTATTGGGGTGTACTGTTTATCGATTAACAATAAAGAATGATATTAGTGGCACGGGTTCTGGTACCGAAAGTGCCCTTTTTGCCCTTGGGTATCGTAAGGCATAGCTCCGGGATTATGCCAGGAGTAAAGGCAGAAGCCTGCACCTGTGTTACACAGGACTCCAGTGGGACTATTAACCTGTTTGCTAAATGATGAGATGGCTTCATTGAATTTTATCATCGCCAACATTCTCACTGGTTATTTGCTCGTTTGTGTATTATTATTATTTAATTGCTATAAATTAGAGCTTGACTGCGATCCCACCTGATGCTAAGCAGTGATCAAAAGTTGATGGTGAGGCGCACTAGTTTATTAAGAGCCATATTCACTCTAGCCTTAAAGACACCTAAATTATAATCAAACGGAAAAACCGCTGCTGGCAAACTGTTCCAGTGTTTCGTTGTACGCTGTATAAATGACGAGGCAAAACCCTTAGTCCGGAACGTAGATGTCTCAACAATGTAAAGGTGAATATTAAGCTTTCTTTTCCGTTCACAATTAAAACCGTTAAAAAAATATTCTTCTTACACAGAAAATAAATTCATATCTTGCTAAGATTCAAACCAGTTCCCTTCTTAAACGTATTGATAAAAAAAACATTGGCTGAATAAGCCGAGGGCGAAATTTCCGCGAGTTAAGACTTTTCTTCCGTTTCCTTGGCCGTGTAACGAACTGTGTGCGAATGTGATATTTATGGACTTTTTCGTTCTCACTTTTTCCGAGAACGTTATTGCTTGGAGAGGAGTAAAGCGGTACATAGCTATAATAAACAGCTTTACTGGTGTTACTCAGGGTCATACGTAATCCTTACAAATTATATATGTCGTATTATTTTTTAATGTGCCCTGTAGCGTTGTTATTAAGTTTGGCCTTGGCTTTGGTCGTATAACAAAATCGGTATTAAAGTAAAAAGTAGCCGATGACCTTTGACGACCTTCTACATAGTTTATATTATGATTACGTGCTACTCTGCTATTTTATTTTTATTACTCTGCAGTACCTAGGGTACTGGAAGGTACTTTGTAGGGTACAAGGACAAATGATTCGTATATTTTGCTGTTTTGGGGATCATTTTTATAAGATATATTTGAAAATCCCTCTTTCAGCTTTCCATTGCACAAAGCAATGCTGTGTGGTAGTGAACTAACTACCACACACTAATGTGATGTAATGTATTACACATATTACTTCTTTAGTAGTTATTGTGTGGATACTAATGCAGTGCTTTGTTTGTGCCACATAATATCAAGATATTCAGCTTTATCCTACTATCTTGGTGTCACCTTCCAATATAGTCGTGTGCATCTAATTGCATAATTGCGGAACACGATACCCCTTGGCAAGATTCCTGTAAGATTTCCTGGCTTCTGGCTATCAAAGGGTTACAAATGGCAGACAGAACCAACAATTGAATGACTTTTCTGAGGCTGGCAGGAATGTCAATATGTCATGATGTTCCCATCCTCAGATTACTCTCCGCAACAGTTGCTTAACTATATTATTTTAGCTACGAGTTTATTGTTGTCATCACAAAAGAGCTTTCGTTGCGCAAAAAAGTGTTTTAGGGCAATTTATGGCCTGCTACCAAATTAATCATGTGCAGGGCTACATTAAAAAAAAAACATGGTTTTATTACCGCTACCCGCTCTCTACATCTACGGAACATGTACCTACGGTCGTCAGGAAATACCGGAATTTATTTATTGAGGTAGACGACATTAATGTTCGCGATCGACGATACTCCGACAGACTACTAATCAATATATCCTAAGGTTAACTAAGTGTCATAAAAGTTGCGCTTTTTTATGTGCTTGCGTAAATCCAACCAACTATTACTTAAACTCTTGAGTTTTTCTATTATTTCTCTAATTACGGTATTCAAATGGTTAATTAAAAATTGAATTGTAAACTGTTTGTCATGTTTAGTAACATGACGTGTGATGTTTGTTTGTATGATTTATTATGATCAATTTTATACACAATGAATAATCATTGTGTATAAAATTTCTTATTATACTTAGCAAAAATGATTGTTCATACTTGTATTTTTTACCATAGTAACTGTGATCCAATTGTTACGTCAGGATGGTCACAGTAAAACAAGGATACTTCTCATTCAACAAGTTTATAATTATAATTAAAATATTACAGTAGCGAGTAAATTTCTCATAATGTTATTTGCTTAGCAACCGTAACTAAGGAGACTTATGAAAGGAAAACTGTCAACACAGCGGCTTTTATAACACACACGAATACATTACTATTAATTTACAATTGAATAATCTAATGAAATGGCTCGTTAAATATTAATTACTAGCTTTTGTCAGCGGCTTCGCCCGCGTACATAAGATATAGCCTATGTCACTCAGGAGTAAAGTAGCTTTCTATTGTTGCTAAAATTTTTCCATTCGGAGCAGTAGTTCCAGAGATTACCCCCTACAAACAAAAAAACATAAAAACAAAAAAACAAACTTTACCTCTTTATTATATTAGTGTAGATTAACGATAATATATATCAAAGAATAATGCACAATATAATAACTTTTACTAGTTATTTGATGTACCGGAAGCTGACAAGCGGAAGGCGCTATAATTATTTATTTATAATTGTTCGGGTCAATAGACCAAGAAGTTACAATGTCAAGTGTTTTTTTTTTCCTTTATTATTAAGAACAAATTTCTTAAAAATTGATTACAATCTAGCCTAAGAGACTAATAAGTAATTTAACTCTAACTTATTATTATACAATAGAGGTTTTGTTAAAACTAAGAATAGCGTTCTTTAGCACTTATATAGAAGTCCTTAGCACTTTCTTAGAGTCTCATATTTATAAAAACACTTTGTTCATGTGTCATATACATAGCACAGATTTGATCACTATTATACACTAACTTATACACTACACTAACTCAAAGGGTTTAGTTCTCTTTAGTCTACGCACTAAATCCGTGTTGTCTAACAGCTGGATTGCCTCAACATTCACCGGTGAAGTCTGTGTTCATGGGCTTCAGCAAATTTTTGAATGATGGTGGTGACGAGTTCCATTTTAAGGTCACGGTGGAGATCGTCATTTTTGATGTACCAGGGTGCTTTTACAGCATCCCTGAGTACTTTATTTTGGAATTGTTGTATTATTTTTATGTTGCTCTGTTTAGTACAGCCCCAAAGTCAAGTGTGTACTAAAAGAGTTTTCATGTCGAGCTGGTATATGACGAACCCGAAGTCTGTAACATAACATAATAAATGACTATTTATTCAATAACAAGAATTCATTAATAGGTTAATTTTCAATTTAATAATAACAAATTTAACTAAACAAATTCCACACAATTATAATTTATCAACAGAATATAAACACTTATTCATTAGGGAATCTTTAAGTTGGGTTTTAAAAACCACCTTTTCGTGTTTTTTTTAGCAAAAAGACATACCTATTATTATTACGAATTACGAATCTTACTAATATTATAAATGCGAAAGTTACGATGTTTGGATGTTTGTTACTCAATCACGCCAAAACGGCTGGACGGATCTGGATGAAATTTGGCACAGGCATAGGATACACTCCGGAATAGGACATAGGCTACTTTTTATCGTGGAAACCCCAACCCCAATACCACGCGGGCGAAGCCGCGGGCAAAAGATAGTTACGAATAATTATACCTAATTAAACTGTATTCGTAATGCAACAGCTGCAGAAACTCCCAAATGTTGCGTGTTACGTACTTATGCAGTAAGAACATAATAACATTAGCTCGAAGTTAGCTTGCCGAGACTTTACTCGAGCGGTAAACTGTGGCTGATAAAATATATTGCATAGTAAGTGCGCACGGGTAACATAGCGGTGACGATCGTTCATACTTTAGTGTTTAGAATATTAAAACTTAAAAAATAAGTATCGTTATTTATTTACCCATCATTATTACATCATAGTGTCAAACAAAGTCGCTTCCCACTGTCTGTTTGTTTTATACTATATTAGCGACCCGCCCCAGCTTCGCACGGGTACTGATATTGAATAAATTATGCATGTATTATACACGTAAACCTTCCACTTGAATCACCTTATCTATTGAAAAAAACCGCATCATGAACTGTCAAATTGAGGCTAATTTGCTTTTTTTTATTTACCAATCATCATTATCATTACATAGTATAAAAGAAAGTTTGCTTTCCCTATGTTTGCTTAGATCTTCAAAAGTACGCAACGGATTTTGATGCGGTGTTTTTTAATAGATAGAGTGATTCAAGAGGAAGGTTTATGTGTAAAATTCATCTACATCTACACTAATATAATAAAGAGGAAAAGTTTGTTTTTTTGTTTTTTTGTTTGTAGGGGGTAATCTCTGGAACTACTGGTCCGATTGGAAAAATTTAAGCAACAATAGAAAGCTGCTTTACTCCTGAGTGACATAGGCTATATTTTATGTACACGGGCGAAGCTGCGGGCAAAAGCTAGTGCATAATATATTCAATATTAGTGCCCGTGCGAAGCTGGGGCGGGTCGCTAGTAAGTAATAACAGATACAAACCTAATCAAGAACTCTGCGTACTTGTATGATCTTTGTAGTTCAAAGGCTTGTAGGAGTGCGCCCACACGATTTTACTTCAGAAACACATTTGTAAGGTTACGTGAAATAGAGATTATAGACAAGAGTTTATTTCGATACCGGAGTCGTCTGAGAATGAGAATCTGAACGCCTGTGGGCGTACGAAAAGGTCACGACGATATTTTGTATCAAATAGGTTGGGTGTTACATTATTTGAGCTAATTAAATTGTTTTGAGAACTTTGCTTTCCTCATGGCCTTTTAAACCAGAGCAAACTTTCTGAACAGGCAGCTACTTCTAGCTCGTAGTCCACACAACAACGACGACAACGCCCATAACCCTTTCCTTTGTCTCCTTGTAATCTATACACATAAAAGGAGAAAATAACTGACGTACACATATCAACGCCCAACCAAAACTACTTCCCAGCAGGTTTACTGGCCAAAATTTCACGTTTAAAGTCTCCTAAGAACATGAAATTTTTGTCAAGATTTCCTCTTATGATGTAAGTGATTATATTAAGAGAGGGTTTTCCAAAATTCACCCTCTAAAGGGAACATGAAACGGAGTCCAAAGTTTGTATGGAAAAAAGTACTTCCACTCAGGTGAAACCGGAGGATAGTACTATATAGAAAGATCTAGATTTTAGTCGTAACTCCCTTAGATTACAAAGTAAGTAATAAAGCTAGATAGTATCGCTGCCTTCCTAACATTTATACGAACACAATCCAACACATCTGGCGGACGTAATCTTGTTATGAAGAAAAACTTTCTTAATAAGAGCGCTGTTTGGTTTGCTATTTCCTTCATAGCCTTGAAGAGGAAACGATGAAATAATTACTTGTGTTCCTGTCTGTTGCGTTCTAATTGATTTTATTTGTGAGCCGCGTGTTGCGGAAATAATCGAGTGCAGTAATATTGTTCACTCGCTACTAGATATTAATTAAGATTGTAGGCGCGAAGAAATACTTTTTTTTATTAAGTAATATAAACTAATGCGATCTCGCCTGATGGCAAGCAATCGTTGACGGTGAGGCGCACTGGTTCATGAGGAGCCTATTCAGCGACGCCGTCGCATGTTGGTGAGGCTGATGATGACGCGGCCATATCTGTGAGTACCATACCATACTAATGCAATGAGCTATAGACGTGCGCTTTGGAGGACGCAGAGAACCGCTCCACACCGCCGAGGCTTAGACATCGTCCACCTCGTTTGCCCATAGAAAAGACAAATGTGAAGTTATGTGACATGCTCCGACCAGCATTGAGCCCGCTTGGTGGATTACGGCCCATTGTCTCTCCCAGAGAGGGGCTTGAGACCCAGCAATGGGTCCTAAGTACAATTATTATTGAAACAGCATTTTATGTTAGTTAAGGTAGTTACTACGGATCATCCAACTTGAATTAGTAGTACAGGCCTACTTCAAGTAGGAATTTCATAGTCACAAACAGTTCAGTGTGTTTGTGAAACTTTGTTTCTTGATGTATCGTGGCTTTCTGAGTATCCTGCCCCACTGAAAAATATGGTAGCTGTGTTGAAACATTGACAGTCATTTATTATTTTCATAAACATTTTTATTCGTACAAAACATAAATTAGGTACAATTAACTTCAATATCATCGTTCACGATAAGATAAATAACAATAATTTTCATATTTTGTAAGATAAAAAGTCAACAGAACACAGATCTCATTATTCCAAGAAATTATTGTTCAAAGAGGTTTAGAAAAAAACGATCAAAGAGCAATTATTGGTGTAGTAGTTATTGCTGAATCGACTTTGAATTAAAACGGCGGAATCGTTCAATAGTGCCGTTAGCGTTATAATACCGTCGTATACCTATGCGCTTATCTGTCTAGCAATTAGGCACAGTTTCTTTTTTATTCTGCACGTTAAGGTGAAAGCTATAACCCCGAGCGAGGTTATATTCGTTAGAAGCTGAGCTGAAAATGTTTAGTTTATTTTGGTTTTAGTTTTTGTTAAAAAAATAGTACTTGCTTCCTAAAATTGGACATTCCACTTTTTTGAACTTAGTCAAACTGTTGCCTTAAAAAACACTTAATTCTGAATGTTCATTTAGTATAAGGTCTATGGTTACAGAGAATATAACTAAGCTCTGGCTTATAGCTTTCACGAAGCGTGTTTTTTAATATATCTGGTTTAAGTTCATACAATCACACGCACGCAAACACGAATTGTTGATCCGTTTTAAAATGCGTAGGTAGGTAAAACTTGCTGAAAACATCTCTGTACCCGCTCCAGATCACATAACATCCAAGAACTAGCGCAGCATCCAGTGTTGAGGTCCGTGGTAAACATACGGGGGTAGTGGTGGCGGCGGCGGCGGCGGCGGGTAATGCGGGTAGTGATGCGGGGGTGGCGGCGGCGGTGGCGGCGGCGGGTAGTAGTGATGGTGATGATGCGGCGGGTAGTGCGGGGGTGGTGGCGGCGGTGGCGGCGGCGGCGGCGGAGGGTGATGGTAGTGTACCTCCACTACCCGAGGACGGTAGTAATAGCAGCCTGGCGTGCAGACGGTCCCGCACAGCAGCCCGCAAGGACGAGCGTGGGGAGGCGGCATAGCTGTAAAAAATAAGTCAATATTTAAATAACGCCTTTTACTAACAAAAAGCAGTCATCGTGAGAATTGAACTGATGGATTCCATTTACAAATATTTAAACTCATTTAAACAAGACAACTTGACCATAACTACTATCTACGGGCTATACAAATATTTAATACGTGTGTTTATGCATGTCACGGGCTCAATCAACAGACCCGCAACCTATCGTTCGACTTATATGTGTGTGGTAGACACACACACAGTTATAAGACTGTTGGGCTTTTGATACCTGAACGAAAATGTTGTTTTAAGGTGATGGCCAAAAGGAAAGGGCTACTAAATTGTTTGGACTCCAAGATATTGCGGCTTTGAAGCACAAAGGGCAACTGAAGAAAAACTAGGTTATAGTCAGTAAAAGTCTGAACTGTTGCTCCTCTCAGAGATGCCCAACAAAACATAAAACAAAGATGTCAGATTGTACTCTATCTATTTTTATATTTAGTATATTTATTTCGAATACTGTAATTACCACAATTAGTTAATTAAGCCCCAAGAGGACACCGGTGTCCGCACACCTATTGTCTTTTAATTGTAAATACGATCTGTAATTACGGTTAAGAAAGAAATAAATAAAATTAAAAGACGTGTGCGGATACCGGTGTCCTCTAGAAGCTTAATAAATTAAAGTAGGAAAAGTTTAATTCGAATTGCGCAACGAAAAAAAAACTTTTTACAAAAAAAAAACCGCCTTCAAAAAAAGCCAAACGACAAAAGTTCCTACACTAAAAAGTTAAAAATAAAAATTTGAATTGCTGTAAAGAAACTTAATTTATAGGTAAACTTATTTGACATTAATATTTTGCAAATATTCAAAATTTATTACTTCTTTTTGGAGTCGGTGCCAGCATTTTTATTGTTGTAACTTAATGTTAGGTAGCTTTGCTTGTGCTTGCAATGCTTAAACATTTTCAATGTACTTAAAATGTTGCAGAAGGTTTTTGTAAGTATATATTTTTTATTTAAAAAAAAATGTGCAAATCGGATGATTTTTTTAGAGAAGTCTAATATGTATTTATGTCTTAGTTAAGTATTATATATTTGAGTATGCAAATAGGTACTAAGTAGTTTTATAGTTAAGTTAGAGGTAGTTTTTCAAGGGATTGTTGCCCATTCGTAATTCCTTGCCTTGGCTGGCACCGACTCCAAAAAGAAGTAATAAATTTTGAATATTTGCAAAATATTAATGTCAAATAAGTTTACCTATAAATTAAGTTTCTTTACAGCAATTCAAATTTTTATTTTTAACTTTTTAGTGTAGGAACTTTTGTCGTTTGGCTTTTTTTGAAGGCGGTTTTTTTTTTTGTAAAAAGTTTTTTTTATTTGTAGCCGTTTAGTGTTTTTTTTATAATGTGTTATGGCAACGAAGTCAATATCGTTCCTACATTTCTTTTGAAAATGTTACCAATGTCATATCAGTAGGAATACATATATTGTTACAGTGTAATCGTTTTGATCTCGTGGAGAGATGATATGATGCATGAAATACTTATGATTCATCTCATGAGTACATCTTATGACAGCTCTCATAATCATCATCATTTCAGCCAGAAAACGTCCACTGTTGGACATAGACCTCCCCCAAGCGTCGCTACAACGACCATTTCTGTGCGACTCGCATCCATCGCGTTCCCGTGATTCTCACCAGGTCATCGGTCCACCTTGTGGGAGGCCTTCCAAAGCTGCGTCTGTTGGTGCGCGGTCGCCACTTTAGAACCTTTCGGCCCCATCAGCCATCTGTTCTACGAGCAATGTGCCCTGCCCACTGCCACTTAAGTTTGGCAATTCTTCGGGCTATGTCGGTGACCTTGGTTCTCCTGCGCATTTCTTCATTTCTGATTCGAACACGCAAGGAAATTCCGAGCATAGCCCTTTCCATTGCCCTTGACAGCATTGCCCATGACAGCTCTAATAAGCTCAAACAATGCTAGGATACATTATTTTACTTTGAAGTTCCCATGCCGACCTTCCACCTTCCAGCTTCATCATCACATCAGTTCAATAGTATCTTACAGCCAAAGTGCATCTTATGACAATTCTAACAAGCCCAAACACGGCTAGGATATATTAATTAGTTACGCAGTTCCAGTGCCTACCTTCCAGCTCCATCATCATCATCAGATCAGTTCGATGATAACATTTTCAACATAATTATTTAAGATCATTGGTTTATAGTGCATTTTCAAAGTTGCTTAACTACCTTAATTGTGATATCTATGCGAGTGTCAAGTTTCGTTAGCCATTTTCTGATCTTCTTCACCAGTTCCACCTCATCAAATGTTACTTTTTGACTGTAAATGCTTGAGTTCTCGATGAAAATATAAAAAAAACTATATAGTTGCCTATAATATTTGAGGAGTTCCCTCGATTTCTCATGGATCCCATCATCAAAACTCAATTTTGAAAAAAATGGGACCAATCTGGAAGCATATCCTTTCAAGTACAAAAAAAATTTTGCAAATCCATCCATAAACAACGGAGTTCTGAGGTAACAAACATAAAAAAAAATAAAAAAAAAAAAATAAAAAAAATACAATCGAATTGAGAACCTCCTCCTTTTTTTGAAGTCGGTTAAAAATCAACGCTGAACAAGATAACAAACAGCACACAATAATATGGCGTCGCATTATCAAAATATGTGCATCTCACGTATTTTGTGTTTGTAGGCAAATAATCAAATAAGAGAATATAAAAACGACCTTTATGATTGATTGAATAAGAATCCGCAATTAAAAATATCACTTTAAAAGCTCGATTATTTGCACTTTAAAAACAAATGAAAACCCATTGAAAATTCATTGATCACATTGGTTTTTTTTTTTTTTTTTTTTTTTTATGGTAGGTGAAAATCATCCAATGACGAAACCCGCTCTTGGGCGGAGCGGGAGACCAGTGTCAGACTCTTACTGACTAAAAAACCTACCCCGTACCTTCCTTGCCTTATTTCTGGAGTCGAGGTTACAATTTTCACATACCCTCTAGGCTCCAGGAGGCTTCGACCCTGAAGGGCCCCTGCAGTTTGCTGACAACTCCTTGTGATCACATTGGTAATCTACTTCTTTGCCTCAATGGCAACTCTATATATTTATTTATACTTTGTTGTACACCGCATTTATTATAAATATACATAGAACAAACATTATTAAAAAAAAGGGTAGGTACAATGGGTGGTCTTATCGCACAAGGCAATCTCTTACAGACAACCTTTATATACAACAACTTTAACCTATAACTCGGCAAAACATTTAAGTAAAAATAATAACAACTAACATACCTTATAGGTACAGTTCCTTCCTTTAGTTCTCAAAGAAAAACAATGCAATTTTATTAAACAAACAACTTGTTTGCTGCAGGTGGAATGAACACTGAATGATAAGGGACTTTTCGCTGTACTTATTTATCGTATTTTGTTAAGCCAAGGCCCTTATCAGACGGACTGATAAAGCGATATTGATGTGAGGTCGATGAGTAATCGATTTGTCAATTATTTGTTTTTTTGAAAACGGAACTTGGTGCATTGATTTAATGACACATGGTTTTCTTGTGAATCATCTTTTGAACCTTGTATTATGCTATTCAAGGCCCTATTGTTCTTTAATTGTGTCTGTAATTACAGGATCGAAAGGTTAAGAACATTGCCTTTTTATGGTGGAAAAAATCATCGAATGACGAATCCCGCCCTTGGGGGAGCGGAAGACAGTGTCAGACTTTTACTGACTAAACGACCCACCCTTTTCCTTCTTAGCCTTCATACCAGGGTCGGACCTTCCTTTCAGAAGCTGGACCGGGGCCCAGGCAGTTGGACCTCTTCATTTGCTGACAGCTCCGTGAGGCGCGCGGGAACAGTGCTTGCCAAGAGAACATTGACTTGCGGTTGATGAGTAATGGGGCTACCTGTCCACCCGTAAGGTTACCAAACGGACCGAGCCCAAATGGTTGACGGCGCATAGACACTATGCGCAAAGAGATGTCAACAAGCCATAGGGCTCTAGAAATGTCACGGAGTCACTAGTGTGTCATGTATGGTCAAATTTATATTTTTGGTTCTAGGACATGCCGGTTTCTTCATGATGTTTTCCTTCACTATTTGAAAGCAGTGCATGGTAATGGAATTTACACAAAGGCTCACGTCATCTGACTCGTGAAGGCCCTAATTAAAATATCGCTTCCTACAACTGTATTTCTAGTCAATCAAAATCAAAAAGGTTTTTATTTCATATAGACCTACAAGGGCACTTATAAAACGTCAGAAGCTAGTGCACGGTTCCAAATTGGTCGTTTCCTATGGAGAAGAACCGGCAAGAAACTCCATGGTTACTCTTTTAAAAAAAATGATTTCTTACAATATTTCGTTGTTACAGTACTTATATAATTATGTAAGAACAGTGTAGACCAGTCAATATTGCACTTAAAAGCACAATAAAAATAATCATAATAATAAAAAATAAAAGGTGAATCGTAATAGGATTTACTAAGTCTACAGTGTTCTTACTTTACAACGTGAATTATAAAAAAAAATATTATATAAAGAAAAATGTATGAGAAAAAAAAATACATCATAAATAGTCATATATACTGTGTTTTCCCCTCCCGTACTAGAGTGGAACGGGCGGGGCCCATCTTTAGTTGATTTTAGAAACAAGGGTATTCTTTCAGAAATTTCCCGTGGCCCTAGCGAGTTCTCACGTAAACATTATTACTAAATGATCATTACATCTTTTAATAACTTTTTTCTACAGAAAATACATAATTATAGCTCACAAATGTTTTTTACAAAGTTTTTAGCGATGACTTGGACATCAATGAAAGTAAAATAAAATTACACATTACTCGTGGGTAAAAGCTAGTGTATCAAAAAAGCGCATAGGTAAAATTAAGCTACGTTCTATCTACCGTCATCCGTAGACCCTGGCCATAGTCATGAAAAGATAAAAAAGGTACCCCAAGCAATCAAACCAAACCTATTTTTAAATTACTAGTAAAAGAACCATCCCAATCTCAGTACACTTTTGTAACATAAATTTAAAGAACGGTACAAGAAAAAAGAAAAACAGTTAAAAGCGTATGAAAATTATCAAAAGTAACGGCGTATGTTGACTTTTGATCCCGAGCAATGTGCTTAACAGGGCTGTCTAATGTTAAAGCATTTTTTTTATTAAACTAGGTGAGGTCGGTATTGCCGATAATTGTGAGAAACAGCAACTTGCACATAGTTAGTGTGACCTATGAACAAGTTTCTGTGTTTCATTTAAAATCCAGCGTGTGTACAGTCAGTACCTGTGTCAGATTGATCATATGAGGACTACCTACCTAGATATCTACGGATACATGTAATTGTATCTTTCGCCTCGTGGCAAGCGAAACTACGGTCCTGGGTTAAATTCTTTGGTCAGGCAAAAAGTGCTATTGGGGTTTTCTATTGAAAATGAGCCTGTAGCTGCCTGGAATGTGTATGTTAGTGGTGTGATTACAGCCTGAGGTCTAGGCTTCACTTTCCGAGGCAGGGGCCTCAGAAAAGTCGTAAAGCCGTTAGTTTTTCGCCTAATCTCTTCCCAGTCGTATTGGACTGTCGCATACTGTACCAAAGGACTACGAGAGTAAAGGTTATTCTTTTTAAACTTGTCATCCACAAATCCTCGCAACATGGTTTCTTCTAAGACCATCGGCAAGAAGCAGCGCATCTGTTCATACAAATCTTGTGTGAGATTTAATTTATAACCTTAAAGTAGCTTGCCTATCAGTATTTTTCAGTATGCATTTTGGAGAATTAAACGAATTGATTCCGCATTAGCCTTTCTATCATCGGACTACCTGACGTACGGCGAATGTCCACCCGTAGGTACATTGTTGACACCTCTACGGTCTAGACTAAACGTTTTGCCTCGTCGTTTACGCTGCGTACATCAAAGGACTGGAACAATTTGCTTGCTACGGTCTTCCCATCCGGTTTTAATTCACCTAAGTGTCTTCAAAGCTAGAGTGAATAGGATTATAGTAAACTAGTGCGCTTCATTATCAAAGTTTGCATCAGGTGCGATTGCAGTTACCTATAATATTTAAGAGAAAAAGGCTGCATTTCAAAAACAACCTGCATTGGGCTCGCGTAGTATAGATTATGGCTAATTTTTTCATCTAGAGAGGGGGCCTGAGTCCTAGCATCCAATTGAACGCCTTGGGCGTTCTGAATGCCCTAGTCGTCCAATTGTATGGCTAATTTAACCAGATGGCTGCAACAAACAACGGAATGTGGAATGGCCATGGCCTATGATATTCATTCATACACAGACTAATAATCCAATCAAATGGCTGGAGAACAACTAGCCATGTTGTTGACCGCAACGTTTAACCAGTTGGCTGAACGATGTATATTCTAAGTATTCATTTAGATTAGTAGGGTAAATTTGAATCACTTGGCTGAGTCTTATTAGTATGTAGTAGATTAGTGCTGTTAAGCGTTGAGTGATTATAGTTGAAACAACTATCGGCCTAGGCGTCCAATTGGATGCCGGCGTTTAGCGAACGTTCTAAGCGTGTAGGAATATACAACGGAATGTTTAAGCCATTATAAAGCTGATAGTGGCTATGACCTATGACATTCATACCCAGGCGTGTAAAGCTAACTTATACTAAAGTTGTACATAGAGAACCATCAGCTATAGTTATCGAATACCTATTTAATCAGACTATCCATTATGGCTTTCTAATGTTCCGTCTGAAATTAAAACACCAGGATTCATTTCGTTGTAATGTAGTGAAAATAAAAGACATGGTTATCATTGTAAATTTTTTATACAAGTGTTGATATCAGTACATTTTACCAAAAAGTATAATTTGTACGTCGAGGAATTTAATTAGTACATAATCGTTTACGATAAGATAAATATTGATTTATTAATTTGGAAAGATAAACAGACTAAGTTTGCAGATCTTGTTATTCCTAGAATTTTCTGTAGGTATATAATTTGCCACATTATGGTACAGGTGTGGTCTTGTAGGTAGCACAGGATAACACTTATTCACAAGTTGGTTTGAGTTTTGTTCTTGTTTGTTGGCACGTCAAATTAAAAGAAATTTCTTGAAATTTATGTAATCTCACTGGTTATAACAGTTTTGAGTCGTTTGAGGTCGAAATGCTTGGGTCATAGGGTCCAAGCGCACGTCATCTTTTCAAAGATATTTCTCGCCGACTGATCGACACTTTGCGTGACTAGGGGTCGGGCTCGTTCTTTGCTCAAAATAATTACCATTGTCCTTCAACGTGGTAATGTTGCCAGTCTTCTCGGCACGTTTCCGCATATTTGTTATTACTTTTACATAGGTATACATGATGTTTGAAGTCTTAGGTTACTGTCGTTAGTTAATATTTAAGTTATTTTTGTATTTCGTTGTTTCTAAACAATTGCTTGAAATTTTATTCTTTTGGCGGTTGGCTTCTAGACATGAAAGGTTGGACTCCATATTCGAAGTACTGTGGGGGTGGGTTATGCGGCGGTGGTGGGTGATGCGGGTAATGATGCTGGGGCGGCGGCGGGTGATGCGGATGATGGTGCGGCGGGGGTGGGTAGTGTGGCGGCGGCTGTTGCGGGTAGTATTGGTTAATCTCCCGGTTATTGTGGTAGCAGGTTGGAGTGCAGTAAGTTCCGCATTGTGGCCCGCACGGAAGAGCGTGTGGAGGAGGCATAGCTGGAAGAAAACAGATGGTTAATTCTAGCATGTTGTGTTTGCTGGGTGCTGTCAAAGGCGGTTATAGGTACAGTTTAATTTGACAGCTTGTACTTATCACATAAGGGTGACTAAACTGGGAGTATAGACACTGCACCCATTTGTACACTCATAATGTTTGTTTGACTAAAAGTGTAAAAATGTATATTGCGGATTGTTCAATGATAATTTCTGATAAGCATTATAACGCACAAAATGGCGCCATGTCGCCAAAATTTGGGGTAATAAACGCACATTTAAAACAGATACAATGTAGTTTTAAATAAAGTTTTTTTTTCTTCTTTATGGCAACTGAGCCGGTGTCGACTATTCTGCCAGTGTCATGTGGTAGAACTAAAGTTGTAATAAAATAAAAGGTACGTTTTGACATTTGTATTTTGACTACCTAGCGGCTTGTTGAAAATAATAATTAGGGGTCCGGTGTGCTATTTTAGTAGTAGCTACTCTACATTGGAGAAGTCGCTAGGTAGACAAAACAGGCCTTTTATTTTTTGACTACTTTATATCGTAAAATTTAGTGAAAGTAAAAGTGTCTGTTAATTATTTATATGGAATAAATATAATTTTAATTGATTAATTTGATTGATCATCATTCCGTGACTTAACCTTTTGACTAACGTAATTAAAGACACAATTAAAAGACAATAGGTGTGCGGACACCGGTGTCCTCTTGGGGCTTACTGAACCAATACTTGTTTAAAATTTAGCCCAAGTGCCAGTATCATATTAAAAACAAAATTATAGGGACTTAGTTAAATTAGGAAGGTCATTTAAAAGGGAATGGAACACTTTTACTTTCAAAACAACTTTTATTTTATCAATCGAACTTTAGTTTATCACTTTGCCCTTAGCCTAACATAAAACAAAGAAAACGCATGCTTACCTTGCACTGTTAGGTCTTTTGTTCACAAATAAATTATAATTTTGGTAAAAAAACTGGTTTACTGCAGGTGAAATCTACTGTGAATGATTAGGGCCACATAGCTCTACCTATTTATTGTTTTTAAGTTGCGCAGGTTCTTATCAGTAGACCTGATAACGTGATATCGACAACGTGACGTTGGTGACTAATAAGTTAATGAGGATAACCTTTCTGGTGAAAACGGTTTTATTTTTCGTGATACGCCTTCGTTGTGAGTCATCTAGTTCACCTCTTTACAGGTCTGTATCAGCATCATCATCATGTCAGCCGAGCGACGCCCACTGCTGGGCATAGGCCTCCCCCAAGGATCTCCACAACGATCGGTCCTGTGCTGTCCGCATCCAGCGGCTTCCCGCGACCTTCACTAAATCTTTACAGGTCTGTCTGTATAGGTCACCTCTATATGTGATGCAGTAAGACGGCGAGCAATGGGTAACCCATCACCCAGTCGTCCAGCTAGGACAAAGTTCAAGGCCTGGTTATTTGATGATTTCCCTCGTAAAAAGGGGCCCGACAGGCATCGGCCTTAGCGAGCTCTGTCAATCTTGCTGGCAACTTTTGAGGTGCGTGTTGTAAACAATGCACTGTCGACTCGGGTCAAGTTTTTACCAAACGTAAGCCCAGGCTTTCGATCGCCGGAAGGCATACTACGACTTCTGAGTTGCGGCTACCTTCATCGTATGCACCGTATCCTTCGGGTGACACAGACAGACCCGAGCTTTTACTCTCACCGAATGTGAGACAGGAAATTTTAGAAATATAGCTGATGAGGTTTTGTTCAATATGGTAGTGATAAGCTGATGAGGTTTGCAACGGCAATTCTGCAAGGAAATAGGTCCATAAAACTATGATTTAGGTACTGAAAACTTTCATTGGAATTAGAATAAAATACTTGTCATGATGTCAAATCCTTTATTCAGATCTTTAAGACGTCTACAAAACGACAAAAGTAAAGTTAGCCGCTGTCGACCTAAATCGGATCTGATGAAACCAGACATAAGATAATTGAGAGGTTTCCTCAAGAACAATACCTTTCTTCTAGGGCACTTCATTTAAAAAGCTTCCATAAATATGGTGGGTATCAATAAAATATACTAGATAGTTAGCTACTATGTGTAATGTATGCCTTATTTGTACGTAACAGTTACATTGAAGAAGTCAGGTTAGTGATGAGGACAGAAGTACTAAGAATGCAGAATATTTTTTTGAAGAAGTCAGGTTAGATGAGGACAGAAATACTAACAATTCAAGATATTTTTTTTTTCAAATAAACCTACAAGGACACTTAAAAATTCACAGGATAGTATCCTATTGAGTCGTTTATACATATATTTTTAATGGTCGTCGTTTCCTATTGGGAAAACCCGGCAAGAAACTCCATGATGACAAGTTAAAAAATATGTTTTTTTTAATGATTAGATTTTTTTAAATATCCTTTTCTATGATAGTTTTTACAATATTTTCATACTACAATATTAACAAGAATTAGGTAACAGTAAGGGCCAGATAACATTTCACCCAAAAACACAATAAAATTAATAGTACCTACACATGTCAATAGAATTATAAATAGAAATAGAAAGTAATCTATTCTATGAATCCGCGAAGTCCATATTGTAAAAAAGAGGTTGTTTAAAAATAAATTATAATTTATACTAAGGAAATTGCTTGGTATTCTGATATAAAAAAAAAACATTGAAAAGCTAATTTCATAAAAAAAAATTAACCTTTCGACTATTATAATTACTTTTCTACGATATTGGTTTATTAGTAAGCTTAGGTAGTCTATACAGAAGACAATGCCATCATCACCAAGCTAGTCGCAGACAATATTGTCAATCTACCAGATTATGTCTGCTATAATCCTGCTGTCCAATCAGCGACACCTATTCGAAGGGGCCTATTGTGTGGTTGTGTACGTACACAGAACGCTTTAGATGTGTTCACATCTATTGTATGACGTGTGTTCGTATGTCGTTGTGTGTGTTAGGTCATGTCTACGCACGTGTCTGTTATGTACAATGTATTTTGACTTGGGTTAAGTCTCAGAACACATTTGATATCTTACCACCAATCCGTATAATCCGACTCCGTATAATTCTATAAAATGCCTAAAGTAGCGGTGAAGGCGATGTATGTATACATAATTATTTTACTTAGTCATTCAGAAGGAATTATAACTACTGTTTAGTCGGTAATGTGCTTTTGCGACAATTCATACATCAACCTTTTTAATGTTCCCAATTCTGCGGCTGCGGCAGGTGAGCCGTTGCCTTATGCAGTCGGCCTCCTCCTTTGCTAGCATTACTGTTTCGCAGAAGGAGGCGACAGCCAGTTTCCTCGCTCCGGATTATCGCCTGTACCAAGGCCCGGAACTTTTTACACTTTATATAGCTATTTTAGCATAATGTGTGTCCTCTACTCCTTTGGGATCTCTGTGGCGTATTGTTACCTATATAAAGCGTGTCAAGTAGACAGCTGTCAAGTCACAACTTTTGTTGATTTTGGTCGATAAAACTAAGTATATTTTTTTTACTTTTATATCTTTTGTCTGAGTATGGTATCCACACTCAGTCCTATGTGGACGGATTATCGTTCGTAAGCCATGGCGGCAATAAGCTTTGGTGAGCTTACTCCAACCAGCCTACCTTTCTCCAAAATCTGATTAGGGTTTTCAGGTTTTTTAGGGCGTCAATAAGGCAGTCGGGGAGCCTAAGGTTCGTGTGGGGGCGCATGTGCAATAGTCTCCTCCCCCTCCAAGCACGATCTGCACAGGGGATTAGCCGTGATGCTTACTATGTGAAGATGCTTATTCAGTGTGAATGTCCAGTTTTTGGAGAGGGTTTTGTTAAGATGATTTTTTTTACTCTTATAAAAAGATATTGTATTAAACAGATATGTAATGAACCCTCAAAAAGGTTCTGATAAGGATCTTTTTAAGTAATTTATAGTCAGCATTTCAGCCGTTTCTTTTTTCTTGTTGGATTTATTATGCCGTCCCTTTTCTATTATATTGTAGTGAAATGTACAATTAACATTTTGAATACCGTAATTAGAGACATAATAGAAAGACAATAGGTGTGCGGACTTCGGCGTTCGCGTGGTGGTGCAAAGTTAAATAAAAAGTCTGTGTATTGCCGTTGCTGCGTGAAACACATTTTCGGTTGTTTTGTGAGTGTATAATATAGTCTGTTTATTAGAATATCATTATTCTTAAAAGAAATTTTCAATGCAGCTGACCTACTTCGACCATCTTAAAATTTGTCTGTAAACAAAGAATTAAATAATGAAACCCACAAATACTCGAATATCGATGAGACAAGATAACACAACAATATACTTTTGCCAAGATAAGATTCCGGTACTTGTAACCGGTACTTAAATACCTATATGAAACATTATGGTGAGTATTTATTTATTAGTTCAAGCGCTGAAACAGTACCGACAAGTTGTCTTAATACAATTCGAAAGAACATTGATTAAAAGTGAGTTTTTCTTACATTCTTATAAATTTTCGTAATTGGTCTCTGTTTATAAATATTATTGTTAATCAAGCTAAGATAAGGATTGTTCAGCGACTCGGTTTTTAATGGGTAACTCACGTAAGTTCCTTAAAATTGAGTCTAGTATTTGTGTAAGTTCGGGGATATGGGGTTTGGGTACGCCGCTTTTGCATCGGTAATCTGCGCTTCTGTGCCTACTCCTCAAGGCCCCACCCCCATTGAGAAGTGGGTAGAGAGCCGCCACGGCATTCTGACTTCCTGTCTGACACATGTTCAAAGAAAAGGCATCCCTTTTGATGATTGTTTGATACTTTTCCAGTGGTCCTGAACCGCAAAGAGAAACTGACGAAACGCTCTGGGTTTTCGTCAGTCTTGACACTTATTTTTTTATGGTTGCGAAAAATCATCCAATAACGAATCCCGCTCTTGGGCGGAGCGGCAAAAGTGTCAGACTCTTTTTTGACTAATCACTCCACCCCGTTTCTTACTTGCCTTTCGCACTGGGGCCAAGCCTTCCTATCAAAAAAGGTTCAGTCTTGACACTTCCTCTTTGCAACTCTAAGTCTAAGTCAATCTCATTTGATGATTTTCACAAAAAAATATATATTTCTGTTGCATTATTATTAGTTTCTGTTGTGGTGTTGTTGTGTGTCGTATTAAAAAGTTAGTTATTTCTCTCTCCGTGAGGTCGTTAAAGGAATAAGTCAGGTTACAGCATATGTTAGTGCGAATTTATATCTCATACATGTGTTGTTAGTGTTCTGGAAGTATTATAGCGGTCAGCTCATTAGTGAGGATATAAATCTGCTTCGTCGGTTTCTTGTTGGTTACGTGGTGGCAAGTGCGACTGCTGTGTGTAGTCTTAGGTTTGGTTCTCGGGTTGCGACAAGTATTGCTGGATAATTTTTACGGTTAGCAATTTCTCAGTAGCTGCCCAGTTTGGAAGTTTTTTTGAAAATGATACAGCCACTATCGCAGTTCGCATTCGACCACATCGCTTACCATAAATTCCCAGCTGTACCTAAAATTAGGTAAAGCTAATTTAACTTTTTGTTTTCAGATCATCATAATATGCCACCTCCACCGCCGCATCATCACGAGCCACCGCCGCATCATCACGGGCCCCCGCACCATCATGGACCGCCCCACCATGGCCCTCCGCACCATGGACCGCCTCACTGCGGACCACCTCATCACGGCCCGCCTCATCACGGACCACCGCATCACGGACCGCCCCATCACCATCACGATCACGGACCCCCACATTGTGGACCCCATTGCGGCCCGCACCATCACGGACCACCACCACCCACTTGGAGATAGATTTTCATAACTCGATGAGTTCTGACCATACTTATCTACCGATTTCATTATAAAATTCTTTAAAACTAAGGTCCTTATTATGAAAATTTTCTTTTTAATTACGTAACTTAATCGCTGACTTCACAGTGAATTAAAATCCCAGGTAAAGATAAAATGTTAATGTTGTTTTTAAATTAAACTGGGAACTGTTGCCGTGGGTAATTTAATTAAATGCCAGTAAAGATTCAACTATTAATTTTATTAGGAGGTGCCCAGATGGTGATTATACTGATGGATTGTATTGTAGGTAAACCCAACATAAAATGTTAAATATACTGTAATAAACTGCATGTTTTTTGTTTTCTTTTTTACGTATTTTACAGAAAAACTAGCGACCCGCCCTAGCTTCGCACGGGTACTGATATTAAATATATTATCCATGTATTATAAATATAAACCTTCCCCTTAAATCACTATATCTATTAAAAAAAACCGCATCAAAATACGTTGCGTACTTTTAAAGATCTAAGCATACATAGGGACAGACAGCGACTTTGTGTTATACTATGTAATGAAGATGTGTAATTCTCAACGTAAGATATGTAGCAACGCAACTCTGGTAGGGTCTAGGCCCCGAATCTGTACTAGGTATATATTAAACTCTGAAAGTCGCATAGTAATCGTATTTACGAACTTTATCAACTTATTATAATTCAAATGTCACTTCTTACTTCTTAAAAAACCATATTATTTTTTTCTTGTGCGATTTTCAAACCTATTATAGAACTGCGAACAAAGGTACCTTGGCTAGAGTGCTGAAAATCTACTTAAAATATCAGCCTATATCAGTCTATGTACCTATCTTTTTTTTGAAGTGGGAAATCATAAAATAACTTATTTTTTCTCTTTGTAGCAAGTAAGAGGTAGTGTCAGAATTATATTGACTAAAACCCAGCCGTGATCCTCCAGTTGCCCTTTGCGTTACCACGATGACTCGAAATATCCCGTAACCGGAAATTACGTTCCTATTTCTAGTCTAAGCAATATTTTCACGATAAACAGTGTACTTGTTTTTAAGTACGTTCCAAGTATTTCCAAGAAAGCTGGTTTAGCAAAGTGATGTGGGTGGGGCTGATAATACAAGTGGGTACTTGGGCACTAGGTAATACCAGAAAACAAAACAATTCAACGAGATAAAGAAGGCATACACTTGAGACATATTGACGCGTAATTGTAACAAAGTCGCATGTTTTTAATGCGATGTTGTTTTAGAGCATGCATTTTTTTTATGGTAGTTAAAAATCATTCAATGACGAAACCTGCGACTAAACAACCTACCCCGTTCCTTCCTTGCCTTGATCCCAGAGCTCTGGTGTTACGCTTTCGCATCAATCCTTGGCTCCAGAAGGCTTCGGCCTCTTCAGTTTGATGCCTTGAGGCGCGCGGGAACAGTGCGCGAACAGGCTCGTTCCGAACTGTTACCAGACAACCGGACGACGAGCTACCTATTGCTCGCCGTCCGCAAACCCGCGTCTACGGTGGCCGGAAATCGGGTTTGGAATCGTGGCGGCGGTGGTTGCGGCTAGAGCGCCTTTGCCTTTGCCTGATGCGGTCGGCTAACCAGAGCATGCTTAGGGTGAGAGGAAAGTGTCGCTCACGTACTCTTTAAGTGTACAACCGTCAGAGTACTAAGAACATGTTCGTTGGGAGTACCGAAATCAGCTATAGACACGCCGAGAAAAGACATATTTGCTTGAGGCAGGTGGGCCGGAAAAGAACACAAAGATATTTTAAACAACCTGGACTCTGGGTTTTTTTTAAGTGTCCAACGACATATTCGAACCTTTTGGGGTGGGAAATAGTGTCAGACTTTTACTGACTAAAAACCCCACTTTTGTTCTTTGCTTTCGCGCCACATGGCCCCAGTAAGTAAGCTGCGACCCAGCTGGGCCTCTATAGTCGTGCATGTAGTTAGAATGTCCGCCATTTACCGGCATAGCCGTATACCTGGTGGTCCAATGATGTACGGATGGAATATTTTTAACTACGCATAATAAGGTGAATGAAGTGAACCTGGTTATTTTTAATTAGCGGTAATCGATTATTAATAATCTGTCCTCATTTCCGTTAACAGGATACATTATACATACATCCCGCATTTATTAAATGGACAGGAATATTTTATAAGTGGTATTTTGTTTAATCAATTTTGTTTAAGCCTGTACATTGAGGTATATTCAGCTTTATTGAAAACCAAAATAAAGTATATCATTGGCATTTACACACAACATTAATGAAATCATTGTAAAGTGATTACTTGCAGAAAAAAATCGGGACGGTCAGTAAAGAATAAATATAGAGCATTAAGTTGATGATAAAATATCCATATTATAAAACAAATTACTCCATCGCGTTTGTCTGTCTGTTCGCGATAAAATCAAAAAATATTGAACGTGTTTTCATACGGTTTTCACAAATAGACCGAGCAATTTATGTGAAAGGTTCAGATGTAAAGACATGAAAAAAAATCGTGAAGTTATTTTTGTTAATAGGTACCTATGCAAAATTGGGGTAGTTCACTAGTCGGAAATAGAATCGTGGTCAAGACCAAGAGAAAAAGCCAACGATTTAAGTGAATTCTTGTTTAGATGTCAGTATTAATTTAAATGATCAAAAATGAGACTATTTAAAAGCTTTTAATGTCAATACAATAAAATAAATCACGATTGATCTACTTGTTTATTTGAGAGACGGTGAAAGGATCAACCCAATGCCCCCAAGGCAAGTTTTTATAGGCGTAGCTGTACGTAAATGATTGAGACCATATTGCGATCTTTACCTAAAGGTGGTTTACGGTTACTTTTATGTGATCAAGTGGAATAAAGGTTAGAAAAGTTACCTTTAGCATTAGAAAAGATATGCCGTTAATCCAGTTAGACTATTGGCCAACCCTAATGGGCCAACCGCACGCATAAGTTTCATCACAGGTCAGTTCATTTTGCCAGCACAGGCATATCTATATATATCTATTTTTTTATGATATGTAAAAATCATCGAATGACAAATCCCACTCTTGGGTCTAGCGGGAAACAGTGTCAGACTCTTACTGACTAAACAACCTACCCCGTGCCTTCCTTGCCTTATTCCCAGAGCCCCGGTGTAACGCTTTCGCACCAACCCTTAGCTCCGGGAGGCTTCGACCCTGTAGGGCCCCTACAACCGTGTGTATATGAGTTATCAATCACATGCACGGGGTTCTATGTACAAACCGTGCTGGCAAAGTTGTGATGATGTTTTTGCGTGTGGTAGTCCATTAGTGCAAGGTACACTTACAAAACTAAGCAGTGATGGAATAGAACTTTTTGACAGGTCTAATTATTAGCATTAGAAAAGATGGGACCGACACCATTACTATTTCTGGCTCTTGTAATTGTTATGATCATCTATAGCGCTATACTTAAGCACTATTACCTAGTTAGAAAGAAAGAAATAACATTTATTGGTACAGTCACAGAGCATAGCACAATAATAAACTTGCAAAAATTAAATTATTTTTGTTTTTATATTACTAAACCTATTTAGTACAACATTTTTTATATATAATAGTTACAGTGATGAACACTGAGAATGAAGTGGATTTTGATGCAATAGTTATATTGAGTATTAAAGTTCAGTGTGGCCCTATCCGGCCTTAAGCTATTGGACTAATAAACGATGTTTTTTTTTATGCAAGTAGCAAAACGAAAACAACTAAAAGCAGTAGAATTTTGTTGTTTTTATTAAAAATATGAAAATAAATAAATAAGTAGGTACATGAATGCGTAAACAAAAAAAAGCCTGTTTTTCGGTTTAATTTTATCCAAGATTTGATTTCTGAATCAGTCCTTCTGCCGAAGAAATTATGTATGTCATATAAGCTTAAGTTATAAATGAAAATAATAACTCAAGCAAAATTGATAGAAAAGGCAAAGTAGAAAAAAAAATACACAAAAACCAAAGTAAATAACGTTTTTAGAAAAAGAGACCGCAAACATTTCAAAGAGGTAAGTACAAGGTACACCAAGGTTCATTGAAAGCGGTAGGCCACTAAATAATAATTTTACTTCGTCAGTGAAACGGCAATCCGTTAAGAGTTGTTTGGAGTTTTTCATAGCCCGTTTGTTTTGAAATTCCCTCAAAGCAGAAAATGCTATTTACTTATTGCGCCTCGTTTACTTACAAGGTATTTAGGTCTGTGTCGTCTGTACCCAGTTTTGTATTTCGAAAATGGAATTTTCCTGTTGGGATATAGAAGGGGCGGAATTCCCAATCGATTTTCAAAAAGGACGGTTTTGTAATAGCGTTTTTGTTTACAGTTTGTTCTTTTTGGGGCTTTTCGTTCGTTTCATTTGTTCTTGTTTTGTGGTTTTTAATAACTCAGTTATACTTTGTATTGTTGCTTATGGGTATTGTGTTAACACTGTGGGATTGTTTGAGAGTTACCGCGGGACTGGAACGGAAGGGGAAATTGAAGAAGCGCAGATTGGTTTTAGTCTGTAAAAGTCGGTAACTCCTCTTCTCTGGCATCACCCGGAGAGGAAGGAGTTATTTGATTTACCTCTAAAAACATTTTCCCCCACGATTGGGTTGTAGAGAGAGTCACTTCATGTCAAATACTGGTGTTCAGGTGCTTCTGGGTTGAGAAAAGGTACCTAGTCTTATTCTTAGTTGTGATTCCAGTTTGTATTAACTAGTACGAGGTCTAATACACCCCGTATCTTTATATTTTCCTTATAGTATGACTTCACTACCGTGTGAAGACCCTGACTTCAATTTAGATTAGTTTAGAACAAAAATTAGCTTGCAGCATCTTAAACTTTACTATGAACTACAAACAGCCCTTTACTGATTGTATGTGTGTCTTTTTAGTTTATTTTTTTACTAATGATAGTTTTTTATACGAGGTCTTATACGCCCCGTATCGCAGAAATGTAAATAATACAAAAATGAGTGCGGCAGCCAGCGTGTTAAACAAGTATTAACTCTATATACCTACGCGTTATGGAAAAACCTGAAATGGGCTCGATATATGAATGTGTTGGCCATCAGTTGCTAAAGATAAAGACTTCCCGACCCCGCGTGATGGTGTAGATAAGGATGTTCATATAAATATTCAGTTATCGATCTTCAGTAACATACGTACTGGATATCGGAAAACTTTAGTTTCAATTCACAAGTAAGTATTTTATAATTTTAAAGCTATTTTTTTACGGACCGAGCTAGTGGATTATGAAAATTCAACCCTTCCAAGGCCGATTGTATCTAATTACATTTGTACAATTTGAATTACCCTGAATAAACGCTAATTATAGTACTGTACAGGTACAAATGGGAATACGAAATTCAAAACAAAAATATACAAAAATTATATTTTTTAAGTACTTATATTTTATTTTTTCTTGGAAAAATCCAGAAGTTTTTTTATGTCATTTTCTAAAAAGTGCTCATTTATGTAATAATAATACCCCCGGCGTGCGAGGATTTAAGAGGAGAGTCCTTGAGAAGAGTTAAATTTGCAGTGAATTCTCACTCAAAAATAATAATAATTATTAAGAACCTAAATAGATGTACCAACAGATTCACCGCGAGATATTAGTAATTCTATTCTTAATAATTTTGAAAACTGCAAGACACTCTTCTTTAGTCAACTTTACCGAACTATAAATTAATTAATTTTGAAAGCAGCACATTTATGCTCTGTAAGTATTTTGATCTTTTAATTTTCAAGTTTTTCTATATACCTAAATTAGTATACTATCTTCTGCCAGCGGCTTCGCCCGCATGAAAGTAGGTTTACTCCATACAAACTTTGTACCCTTGTTTCATCTCTTTAGGGGGTGAATTTTAGAAAGTCGTCTCTTAGTGCTTGTCTGCAGCATAAAAGGAAACTTTTCGCTAAATTTGACGCTCTTATTCCCAGTAATTTCAGCTGTGCTTTTATATATAGGAAATTAAATGAACTATTTATGAGCGTTTAAGTACAAGATACGTAACTGCAACGATAAAATAAATTAAAAATCATTGTTTTTTCAACGAAAACTTCATCATATTTGTATTTTAGTTATTTACATCGGATGGGTCATGTAAAATTGTAGCCCAGGACCTTGGAACGAAGATAAAGAAGGAGCACAAGTAGATTTAAGTCAGTAAAAGTCCAAGCTCAAAAGCAGAAGTCTTTAATAATGAAACTTTTAATTTTTTCTTTTCTAATTTTATGACGTGCAAATGTTTGGCATGCGAGTGAGAAAGAGGTCTAGAGCTATCTATTTTCTCTATAATTCTATCCCTTTAACAGTTTAGTTTACCTTGTTGGACCTTGGGAGAAGCGGAAAACAGTGTCAGGCTCTTACTGACTAAACTTTCTTTGCCCTTCGCACTGGGGCCAAGCCTTCTTTTCAGACCCTGGGGCCCAGTAGGCTTCGACCCTTTTGCAGTGTCCCTACGGTTTTGCTAACTCCTTGAGGCGCGCGATTACAGAGCGCGCCGTCGACGACTTGGGCTTGATCGGACTGTTTCCAGAAGACCGGACGGCGAGCTGTCCATAGCTCGCCGTCCGCAAGCCCACATCGTGTTCAAAGGTCGTGATTTTTCATTGCAAAGATTAAACACCCATGGCGGTGCTTAGCTCTCATATTAGAACACGCTCTAATTCAAATTTACTTATGTTCTCGGAATGTCCCGGCAAGCCACAAGTTACCAAACTTGGGGGTTTATTGCCTAGAATTGGAACTGAGCCCGATAAACTGCGGATAATATGCTGCCTCTAACGAGGGACCTTAATTTGTGTTGGATTTGCATAATTTCTTAAAATAAGTTTTCTACTAGAAACTTAATCCTGCTAGGGTTGTGAGAATGTCTGAAAAGTTGACGCAGCTGAAACGCAAAGGGCAATTGAAGGTTCGGAGGTTGTTTTTAGTCAGTAAAACTCCCTCTCTCTTTTCACCAAGAGCGAGAGTAGTTATTTGAACAAACGAATAAATACGATAATCGAAACAATGAACTATAGTTTCAAACTAAAAAAAGCTAGACATTTAAACTCTTAAGCTCCAAGCGAACGCTAGCGTTAGCGCACCTTTTGTCTTATATTGTGTTAACACGCTTTGTACGTCACTTTCCTTGACCTCACTTTTCCTATCCATCCGAATATCATATTCCAAAAGAGTGGATAAGATCTTAACTTTTATTGCAGGAATGCCACCACCGCAGCCACACCCGGGCCATCCACCGCACCACCCAGGGGACCATCCCCCAGGACATGGGCCGCAGCCACACCATCCACCGCACCATCCGCCTCACCATCCACCCCATGGGTCTCATCACCCACCGCCCGGCGGACAGGCACCACCGCGTTATTAAAAACTAATTCATGTACTATGCTTTGATATACCCTATACCTATGAATTTGTGCGGTATTTTTCTTTTTGAGTATCAAACGATCTAAAGTATATATTTGACAATAATATAAGTTTTGTTTTGTGTTTTTTATTGATGATCGAGTTCGTGTGGGCTTTAACGGAAAAGTTTGCAAATTTTCCATATTAAAATTTATTTTATATGAAATTCGCGGAAAGACCGCATTAAAAACTCCCGCATCCGAGGCAGCCTTCAGATCCGTGACATAGCGGATAAACTGCTGGAGCGTCGCTTACGCTGGTATGGCCACGTTTTATGAAAACCGGCAGACTACGTGGGGAACAGATGCCTCGCCATGCCGCCTCCACCGGGACCCGGAAAACGAGGAAGGCCTAAAAGGCGTTGGATCGACATCGCGTCGTAATTGACGATATGCGTGCCAATGGGCTTAAGGCAAAGGACGCGAAAGACCGAGCGAAGTCGAGGCGTCTGTGTGGGAAAGCGGACCCCGGGCACCGAGGTGAAAGCCAAAGTGTGCAACCGGGACTGGCGCTAAGATGATGATGACCTTATAAAAAATATTTCGCTCAATATTTTATAATCTATGTGAGAGCTTGTTGTTCAACCGAATGGCGCGAAATCACGCACGAATGCGGCGTTCGCTTAGGGAACAAGTTTCTTGTAGTGAAACATTTCATCTAGGTACAATAATACCCGGCGTGTAAGTTGAAATAAAATTTCAATCGATTAATTTTGACGGGTCGGCTGGCGCAGTGGTTGAGCGATTGACTACTGCACTGAGGGTCGCGGGTTCGTTTCCCGCACGGAACAAATATTTGTATGAACTACAGATAGGTGTTCCATGTCTGGGTATCTTGTGTATGTGACTTTACATCTCTGTGAACGCACCCACGACACAGGAGTAATTCCTAGTGCGGGGCAACGTTTAAAAAAAACAACCTTTAATGCGCAGTAACAGTTATTCAGGTCTTAATCGAAGTGCGACTCAACGGGGTACTGCGCGTAACCATAGCAACGGCTGCCTTTATAGTTCAACTTATTTGCCCTTGTAATTTCAAAACACACTGAATGTCCCTTGGGATAAATTTCTATTTTTGCATGCGAGCGAAGCCGCAGACATAAGCCAGTAGAATATTAGCAAAAGGGTCAAAGCCTACTGGGGCCCAGGGTTTTTTTTCTGAAAGGAAGGCTTGGCCCCAATGCGAAGGGCAAAGAAGGAACGGGATGGGGTGTTTAGTTAGTAAGAGTTTGACACTATTTCCCGCTCCGCCCAAGTGTGGGATTAGTCATTGGATGATTTTTGCCCACCATAAAAAATGGCAATCAATCTTCAACGGACAGTAACAGATTTTGGGGTCTTAATCGCATTCAACTTATTTGCGCTTGTAATTAAAAAACACACTAAATGTCCCTAGAGATAAATTTCTATTTTTGCATGCGAGCGAAGCCGCAGACATAAGCTAGTATAATATTTACTGCTCACTCGAAGCGGCCTACGTGCGTGAAGTGATTCTACACAACTGTAAATAACCTTAGTGGGGTGATTAATTTACTTTAAACATTAGGTTAGGCATAATTTTACAAGCACCCAGATAATTGATAAACTTTGATAACATGAAGTGCCAAGTCATGAGTACATGCCATTTATGTACCTGTGAATACATGACATTAGCACCGTCTTATTGAATATATTATATGACATGATTGCCTCGTTGTTTCACTGATTGCTAACGCTAGTCTGTTTTTTTCTGAGCAAGAATTTCATAGACTTTGGATTTGTACCCTCTCGATCAGGTATATCAGTCCTCAAAAAAAAAACTTGGCCAGAGATCGCCGAAGAAGATGTTTGGAAGGAAAAGAAATTTGCCCAGCTGTAAGAGTTTAGCACAATGAGACGCAAACAAAATTAAAAAAAAAACCTTTTTTTAGAAGAAGGCATTCAACCCATTACCCAGCTGAGAGATAAAAAATAATTTATCAAAAAATAAATCAGTCAAATAAAAAGCTTGGCCAGCAATCACTGAAGAAAATATTTGGAAAGAGAAGGCCTGTGAGACACAAAATAATGTAGCAAGTGAAATAAAAAAAAGAACTTGATTAGAGAGCGCCGAAGAAAAACTTCAGTAGGAACCTTGTATAAGAAGGCCTTAAGAGGCCGGCGTTCGGGACGATTTATCCATACAAACGTAATACCAAAATCATTTGCAAGTCGAGCATATTTCAACCATATTATGGTGATATTTGGATTTAGACAATATTTATCTAGGTTCCCAGATCTTTCTTTTTTAAAAAAGTTTGTTTAAAGCTTAACCGGCCTCTTAACCTAGCTGTGGGACCAAAAATAATCTAGCAAAAAAAGAAACAATTAGAATTAAAATAAAACTAGGTTGGAAGGAGAAGGCCTTTAGAGTGTGTTGTGTATCCTTACACAATAATCTAGTAAAAAAAGAAACAAATCAAATAGATTTGTCCTCAATTCGTGTCGAGTACAAAACATGTGTTGTACGGTATTATCCCTTCGCATGAAATATGTCTGTTTTTGTGGATATCCCTTGAAACGGACACAGGACTATTTTACGGATCGCTGCTTTAGGGCGTTTCAAGTAACTTTTTCTTTCTGTGGAATATCACCCCTCCCCTATTCGCTTATGTATTTATATTACGCATACTCAGGGGCTGGTAGGAATGGTTGTTGCGATATAAATAGAATAACTTTTTACCAAGATGAGCAAATGTCGCTTATACTTTGTGTTGAAATTAAAATCTGCGACTTATATTAATATGAGTACCTATTTTAATACGAGGGCTTAAAAATAAAATAAATATTGAATTAATTATCAATTAGGAATTTTTTTACTAACAGCGTTTTCAACAATAACGTATTTACGTTTATTTACGATTTTGTTCTTAGGACACGTAAAAATTTACGTGTCCTAAGAACAAAATCGTATATGAAAAAATATTGATTTACGTTATGAGTTTTAAAGTTAATAAAATAATGAAAAGAATATCAAATAAAAAAAGAATGATATGTAACAATTCCGCAAAAAAAAAAAATGGTTGCCTGTAAAGTCGGTTTTACGGGCGAAGATTTTACGTGACAACGTCCTAATTCTCTAGTGCTGCGCGCGCGGCAGACCGATCATAGTTGAGTGGGAGAGAGACGCAAGGCATTCGGCGGGCCTCTCTCTCGTTCGGTGACTCATCGTAACGTTACCGAGCGTTACACTTTTTCATAAGTGACTCCCAGCCGCAACCTAATTTAAGACGTTGTCACGTCAAAATTAAGACAATCAATTAATGTTTATATTGCTAGCGACCCTACGCGCTCATGCTTTACAAAAGTCTCTTTGAAATAACTTTTATGAATATACAAAACTAAAACGGTTGTGCGGATTTGGATTGGTATAAAAATAGTTTACATCTTGGATTGACACATAGGCTATAAATTATAATGATGGAGGTTTTTTATAGTAGGTAAAAATCGTCCAATGACGAATCCGCTCTTGGGCGGAGCGGGAGACAGTGTCAGATTCTTTCTGACTATACAACCTACCCCGTGCCTTCCTTGCCTTATTCCCAGAGCCCCGGGGTAACGCTTTCGCACCAACCCTCGGCCCCGGAAATAATGGTGGAGGTATTGATTCCAGCCGAAAAAAACTGCAAAAAAATCCGATAACTTGAAGATCTGCTATGTATATAGACTTGACAGTGTTAACTAATTATTCAGCGATACTTAAAGGTGAAAGAAAGTATCGTTTTTTACATTCCTCCTTTTATTAAACCATCACGAGCTAGTTACTTAATTACCAAAGAAGTCGTGAAGAGGAAAAGTGAGAAAATTAGGTGTACGGAAGAGCCATCTGGCGGCAGGATTGTGCGATGACCGGAACCTTTGAACAAATCTATCTTTACTTTTCATTAAAAGCCGTTGTCGACGATTTCCACTTTTTTCATTTTATTTTCTTCGTTTAATTTTGTCAAATTAAATGAATTAATTAAACGCTATTCAGGGTTTCTCGGTCTTTGTAAGATATTTGCGGTTGTGATTGGCTCTTTTCTGTTATAGGAAAAAAATATAGCTTTTTCCGGGCTATTTTTTGAGATTATTTATTAATTTAAAGGTATTGATCATTATCATTCCCGTGGAAAGACTTCCAACGCTGAAATATCAAGAAGTGTCACCACATCGACTGGTCCTCCCGTATCAATTGTATTTCCACGGCTTTTACCTGGTCATCAGTATACATACCTTAAGGGACGACTTCCAAAGCTGTGTCTTTCATTATGCCGTCGCCACTGCAGAACCTTTAAGCCCATCTTTTCTGCGAGCAATGTGCTCAACCCACTGTCACTTTATTTTTGGTGAATCAGCCAATAACACCGACTCCTGTTCCTTATTTGATTTCATTCCAGGTTCCCTCGGGTACACAGTCCACTGTCACTTCAGATTGGCGATTTATTCGTTATGGTTATCTATACACTGTGAAATTTTAATGGTTGTTTTCCCTCAGCGAAATTGTTGTATCTTGGTAATACAAACGTTTGATAAAAAAATTAAATATTAAAAACAAAAAATGGACCTGTAGAGTGCAACTAATTATGACGTATCACAACGTGCGAGAGCTTATTTTGGTTTAAATATTTAATGAATCGGTTTCCTTTGACGGCGGGCTGCTCATGCGACTCTAGTAGTACCTACAAATTACGTCTTATGTTACTATTGTTTTCGCTTTTTTGAGTTGATAAATATTTTTAATAATTATTTATAAAAAAAAAACTTTTTAATTTTTTAATTTTTTCTGTATGCTTCAAAAGTACTCCTTATGGCAAGTCGCCGCGGGAAAACAACCATTTAAATTTCACGGTGTATATTACAGGTTTTGTATTGAGTCTAGAAAATCCAAGTTCTGTGGTCGGAAAACATGAAATAATCGTAAATCTTGACGCAGCTGTAACAAAATAAAGTACGTGAGCGCGATTACTAAGCCACCCGCCGAATAATGATTAGCACAATTTCCTGGTTTTCCTCAAGACCGTATATTATAACAATCAAACAGCTGTGGGAAATGGCGACGCTCTTTTGTATTTAGTTATAAAGAAAAAATACGGTGTGTGTTAAGACGATAGAAGTGTAAAAGTTCATCAAAAGGGGTGTCGTAGCTACCACCGTATTTGCTTTATCAATGATACGAGGACCCCGCGCCACAGGGGCCCTGATGTAGCCAAAAATTTGTAACATGTTATCCACAATCGTCTTGTAGGGTAATCCAAACATTTGGAAAAAACGCGCCATTTTTTACCCGACTACGGCGAAGCAAAAGGAGGGTTATGATTTTGACCTGTATGTATGTATGTGGGTATGGATGTTCATCTGTTCCCTCGTAACTTCTAAACTACGTATCAGAATTCGACAAATGACATATCATTAGAAGCGTCTTAATTGTCCGCTGGTTATAGGCTATATGGGATTTCACAAAATCTAATGTGGCGCCCTCTAGCGGACAACACATACGAAGTAAAAAAATAAAGTTAAGATAAATATGCCGTGTTTGGTACCATTTGAAAGCGCTTTACTTGTACATTTTGAATATATAAATATTACTAGCCTATTTAGAACTCCAAAATATGTTAAATAAAAATAAAGTTTAAAAACTAACACCCGACTACTTAAAAACACGCTCTAAAAAGTACGAAACAAGAAAGCCGCCGTGGTCGTATGCCATAAGAATAATAAATTAAAAAAAGTGGTATACGACCACGGCTTTTTTATATTCGAGGTCTTTTGATACGGAGTCCCTGTGGACTAGCTACGCCACTGATAAGGGCTCTTCCCCACTCGTCTGTTGTCATTGTGAAGAATTTACATAAAAAAAAAACTAAAATCAATAATCGTACACGTTAGGGCAAGTTAACGCATGATGGGTAAATGTTATAACAAGGTATCACATCGTATCGGCTTCCCGAGCTTATAGTTTTAATTAGAGCGGTAAATTTTAAGCGATCAGCGCTTAAATCTTAGCAGCCACGTAATTAAAATATACTCGGAAGACGGCGGGCTCGTCCGCGGCGCGCCGTAAGCACTGCTAACATTTTATGGGCTCGGCACTTCCATTCCGTAAATATAGGCAATATTTATTAGTAAACTAAACCATTTTTTCCTTATCTAGCAATATTTTTAATGAGCTCATTATTTTTTCGGGTAAAACGCGTATTTTAATAGGTTTCCTTAATAACCTTTTTTCTTTTCTTGAAGGAAAAATTTCACTGACTTTTAAATATACAGTTGATAGGCTGTGTATACACATAAAATATTAAAAACAAGAGAAAACTGAGCAGTAAACATTTTACGCGAATTAAAATTACACGAAACAAACAAAACCGTACAAAAAACTAGTCGCGCTGTAAAATATTTACAGCGTTTCAATATTTAAAGTACGCCGAAGAAAACACGACAACTTCGTCGTATTTGTGTGAAACAAACAACAAAAAAGAAGTCCTTTATTTAATGGCGACGTTTATAAACTTGTGTTAAAAGTGAAGTTTTTAACGAAACACAGGAAAAGTGAGAAGTTACTTTTACTTTTAAACATTATTAAAGAAATTCTTGATCCGAATCTAAAGACTTGTCAAATTACGCGGCCGATTGGTCGGCGGCGCGCGGCGCGGCGTCAGTGGAGTTCTTAATTCAAATTCACTCGACTAATTGGTCAGCCGAGTCGACTCTTATTAGCTTTTTGATGGATATTGTTTTGATTTAATGAATTGCATGATTTTGTAATCAATTTCCTTGTGAATTTATTATGAAAAGTGATATTGAACAAGGTGTTCTATAATAGAATGTTCTTGAATGTGGTTTTGAACAGTATTATTCGTAAAAGAAAAATAAAATATTAGTACTGGATAAGCCACCTAATAACTATCGTTGTAATAGAAAATTTAAAAACAAAGATATAGTACATTTTGATACAAGTGCAGGAAGTTTGTCATTGCGACCGAGGCGAAATTCGCACGAGCCGTAGGCGAGTGTGTTATGGAGCCGAGGGCTGCAATGACAAATCTGCACGTGTGTCAAACGACGTTTTTCAATACACTTACGAACATATAACACTTATAATACACTTACTTCCTTTTTTGTTAATTTCTTACTGAAGAAAAATTTCCAAAATTGCCGTACATTTTAGATTTAGATTGCAGCAAACTATAGTACCTAAAGCAAAATATCTGAAGGCAGCGGCTTATTGTCTAAAAAAATTTCTTATATCTTACATTCAACATATTTTTCACAACTACCTATAAATAAGTTACTTATTATGACTATTATTTATAGACTTTTTCCCGCGCTTATCCTTTGCAGGATGAAAAAGAAGCAAAGACATCAAACCGCTATACATCCTACATGTTGAGAATAGAAAATCAAATATTTTTGAATTTAGAACACAGATAAATGTTAATTTGTTGTTAATAACAAATTATTGCATAAATAATCATGTTTATTTATTATATTCTGTTAAAAACACGATTTAAATTTTAATTAAATATTAAAACCTCAAAAATCTGCACCTCATTACTTTAAAAAAAAAAATTACGCTTGACCGTGACGATAAGGAGGAAAAAAAAAGCCCTTGGTATGATAAATGAAACAAAAGCACGCGGGTGATATACGTGTCATGTCGAACCTAATTATAGTGCGATAAGTGGCAGTTTTCGAGTAAGTGTATTGAAAAATATTTTATTTGAGCTACGCATAGGTATGCGTCATATCTAGCTCAAGTAAATTATTTTTCAAAAATAAAAATCAGGGATTTTCGAAGAGTTACCGTAACTATGGTAAGTAAAAGGTATTTATTTGGACGAACAGAGGCGTGTTTTGGTCACTAAAAGTTTAACATACCCTTTCGCTCCAATCCGAGCGGGAGCAGTTATTTGATGAATTTCCATCTTAGAATAAAAAAGTTAAGATTCATATCATCACAACGAAAAAATTAGAAACAGGGTACAATTTGTTTGGTGCGGTCTTGCCGTCCAATGTAATTTAGATTCTTCAAGGCTAAAGTCAATAGGCTCTTAATAAACTAGTGCGATTCACCATCAATGATTGCATCACTGCTTACCATTAGGTGCAATCTCTGTCAAAAACTAGTTTAAATCATTAAAAAAAATGAGGCTTATTATATTTAAATTTAAATTTAGAATTCCCTTACAAAGTGTCTGCTGTTTTTTATTAATACTTATTTCATCATCAATTTAAACATATTGGAACAAAGGCTGAAGGTTTTGTTCCTATTTAAATCTCTGGACTTTAATAATCCAGAAATGTATATTTTATTAATAAAAAGTCCATTATGTATCTAATATACTATTTTAAAAATCCAACTGTGTTTTAATTGTTTTTATAATGTCTATCATGTGAGAACCCAGATATGTTATGAGCGCGTAATTGTGAAGCCTACAAAAGGTCCTAATTGGGTTTTAATTAGGACTTTTTAGGTGATTTTTTGCCAAAATAATATTCGCTTACATTCACGCGTAATAGTTGTTTTTATTTTTATTGTTGGATTTATTATCCGATCTCTTTTATATTATTTTGACTTGTACAGTACGGGTCGGATTTTGGCGAGTCTGCAGTTAGGCTCTACGAATTTTAGCGCTTGAAAACTCGTACAAAAATGAGAGTTTTAAAAATGATGAGAATTAACGTATAAGTTATGTTAAAAAAAAATAACGAATAGCTATTAATTTCTATTTAACCTTTCGACTACACTGTAAATAGACACAATTAAAAGACAATAGATGTGAGGATACCGGTGTACTCTTGGAGCTTAATGAACTAAACTGTCAGCGGATACCGGGCGGTGTACCTACTCTTGAGGCTTAATGAGCTAAACGTCAAGCCCCAAGCGAACGCTGGCGTTCGCACACCTATTATTTTTCTATTGTGTGTCTCTAATGACGGTAATCAAAGAAATGATCATTGGTGAGAATATTTATATGAAAAAGTAATATGTAAATAAAGTCAATAAGTTAAAGCTCAACTTCGTAACAAGCCCGGAATCCGGCAGTTCCCTTACACAGGTATAACACGGCACAGTTCAGTACACACGCAGGCACGTATATCCATTGTGTTTGAATAAACATTTCAATTGAGAGGGTTTTCATTCGCGGTGTCTATTCGACCGGGGCACACATTCAGCTCTTTTTCGCGCACGACTGGCTCCCGATGAATGAACTGCGGTCGGAATATTAGAGCCAGCCTATAACGTAGGTTACCAATGTACACTTTTAATTATTTATTGATTTAATGAATGTGGGATTGGAGGAAAAATATTGGTTTGCCTGGTACACTATTTTTTCTTACATTCTTTATTGTACACAAATTATATTAATACAAATAAAAGAACAGGTGATGTACACAGGCGAGTTTGACCCATAGTTGGGTTTCCTTACAGAAAACCTATATTTACAAACATAAAGAAATTTAAAAACATGAGGATTATTCGTCTATGTGCACAACTGAACTACTCCAAAACATAAATTGTACTATACTTAAAACTAAAACTAAACTACACAAATACACAAACATACTATATATACAAAAAATAAAACTAATACATACATATTTATGAGTCATGTTGACAAGAAATGTTCCCTAACTCTTCCCCTGAAAACCTGATTTTTGATAGTGAGCGATCGAAACATGATCTGCAGATGAAGACGAAGCCGTAACTGAATGTTCAGCTCTTCTTCCAGTTTTTCTGGTAAACTATACTGAAACCGAAACTGACGTAGAGATAGAAAATAGTACATTTTGATACACGTGCAGAAATTTTGTCATTGCAACTGAGGTGGCATTCGCACGAGCCGTAAGCGAATGTGTTATGGAGTCGAGGGCTACCATTATACATCCTTTTTTTAAACTAAAAATAAAAACTCGAATATTTTTTAATATTAAAATCATACTATTTGTTACTATTTATATTACTCCATCACGATTTTCCACTACAGACCGACTTCGCCTTTTTCGCCCTATGTTGATCGTAACTAATAAATAATACGTATTTCTTTAAAAAATTGCTTATAAATGACGTATTCTTCACTTCAATTTCTTTTGATAATTTAAATTAGACTGATGAGGCCGATGTTTCCTAACTGACTACCTGGAAAAGAAATAAGGAAATAAACTCCGCTGGAGTAAAAAGTCGAATTAGATACTCACGTCAAAGCTAATTTATCAAGTGTCACAATGTAAAATAAAAATTCATCAATATCTAAGTGTATAAAAATAAATAAAATCGTGTAGAAAATGAGAGATAGGAAAATAACAAAATTTATTATGTAGTTTCTTCAGTGTTAAAATGTGAGTCGTGCAAATGAGAAAAAGGGATGGAGGTATGCACCCTATGTAGCTTCAACCCTTAACATAAAAAAAAGAAACCATGACATTTCTTGTCAGTTCTTTTCCGTAAGAAACGTCCAATTACTATAAGTTCCAATGTAGACCTAATGTCAAATAAACATTTTGAATTGAATAGCTCCATCTCTTTAAAATTCAGTTTAGGTCGTAATATGGATCGTTTAAGAGCTCGTGATATACCTTCTATCTTCTTCTCTTATCCTTCTAGTTCTACATACGAAGGTAATAAATAATGTTATCTGTCTATTTAGTTGCCAAGACACTTAAGTAAAGTAATTATAAGAACCTAATTAGCCCACACATCACGTCCACGTCATCATCATCCCAGCCGGTGGCCGGTGATAGCCTCTTCTAATTCACGCACGATACCCCCGATTTTCCGCCTACATTAACCAATCGACCGAACAAAATGTCGCGATATTCTTAGTATTTATTTTAAAGGTAAAGATCCGAAGCACGGATCACAAGGCTTTGTCCTTTATTTAATTTTATTTCAAAACTCAAAATAGATACTACCTATATGGCCTTTGAAATCGAAGACTCGTTGCTTCTCAATGGCTCAGAATAATAAATAAGGTTAACCGACAAGCCAGCTATTGTCAGAACAGATTCAGTTCCGAAGAAAATAAAAATACCAACGTATTGCCACATGTGAAGTGGATACAAAGACCGCAATTCCCCAAGACATGGGTTTTCCTAAAAACGTTTACGATATTTTATTATGTGATAACTTTACCGGGTATTTCTATTTACGTCTTGATAATATCGAAGTAAGGGAACGTGAAAGTTTAATCTATCTGTCATTCAAACGGCAAAGTGCGTAGTCGATTTTATCTTGACAAGCGGTACGCGCGAACTTCACTCGATTGTTTGACATTTAGACGTCGCTGCGTTCGAGACGAAGATATAAGTATACTTAAAACTTGATCATCAAATATTTATGCGTTCAAGCGACTGTTCCTTGAATGTTTAATGACCAATTGTGACTTTCTTCAAGGCCTCTTGAATTAACTTGTTTAATGTCTACCTATATAAAAAAATATGTCTTTATGTACCTTAAATTAGTTCTTAACAAGGTACGTTGAATACCAACTGCTTACTCGCAATTACTATATCTATAGTTAAAGGTAGTCGTCGTTTACGTAAAATGTAAACGAAGACTGACGAAATGATTCAATATATTTTTCAATACACTTACTCGAAAACTGCCACTTATTGCACTATAACCTCGTAACGCCCAAGAAAAAAAAATACCATGAGAGCTAAATGACCAGTGTTCATTTTAATGCACATAATATATGGATATGGTTAATGCCCAAGCAAGTTTGCGCTTATTTTTGTGTAAATAAATGCTTAGGAATTTTTTGATTATTTTTGGGCATACTGTGGCGTTATGTAGAAGATCAAGAATTGTTTTTTAAGGGGATTTATTTTGTTCATTTAAATGAACATTAGGCGTTACTTACTACATTACGGTTATCTATTTTGTTCATTTAAATGTACATTGGGTGTTACATACTTTTTAAGGATAAAAAGAAAAATATTAGTAAATATTTTTTTTTATTTTGTTAACCTTATTAATTATTACAGATATCGAGATCCTTAATTGAAATTAGTCTTAACGACAAGTCTCTTAAATTTAAACCACCATATTTACTAAAATATGGCTCTAAAATCATCAAAAAGAAACAACATTTTTTTTATCTAATTAAAATCTGCTGTAAAATAATCTACTTCCTCCTTGCCCTTCTTACGCCTCTCGGCTGTCCAGTTCCATGGCTCCTACCTCGCCCATCACATCGTCCTCTCACAGCACGGCGTCCACGACCTTGACCACGTCCAACCGCCCTCTCTTACGCTTCTGATTCCGTGTCACTCGATTCTGAATTATTATGTGCCCTATTTTCTGGGAAATCTTGAACTGGCAAGAATTCGGGATCCCCTACATCTTCGTCTGAAGGAATAAAATCTTCTATTTCCGAATCTTTTCAGTAAACGTTCAATATCAAATTCCTTCAGACCTAGAGAGTAAAATAAAAACCAAACCATTAATTTATACAATAACCCACTGTACATTAAAATGTACATGTTATTTAGGAGGTTAAATTGAAGTAACGCTCAATGTACAATAAAATGTACATAATATTTTAAGAGCGATTTAAAAAATATTTTTGTATCTATGTAGAAAAATAATAATATCAAACAACAGTATAGTAATAATTCATTCACCAAGATCAAAATCCCACACAAAAAGCTGTAAAATTAAAAAGATAAAAGTGGATCAAACTTACGTGGTATCCGCTGGCGCGCCATCTTGCCACTTGTATAAAATTTTGACGGAAAACCAATGCCTTTTACAAAATGGACAGATGTCAAAACGTTGACCACACTAAACACGAATCAAATAATAGTCACCATAAACACGTATACTGGCGGGGAATTCAAACTGGACACAAAATTTATTTTGTACATCATAATGTACGCTGGGCGTATAAGCGTACTTTTTAAAACTATGTTTGGGCTTTAATGACTTCTAATATTATGTACAATAGAATGTACATGGGGCGGTACGAGGATAATTAGGTTCGACATGACACGTATATCACCCGCGTGCTTTTGTTTCATTTATCATACCAAGGGCTTTTTTTTCCTCCTTATCGTCACGGTCAAGCGTAATTTTTTTTTTTTTAAGCAAAGAGGTGTAAATTTTTGAGGTTTTATTATTTAATTAAATTTTAAATCGTGTTTTTAACAGAATATAATAAATAAACATGATTATTTATGCAATAATTTGTTATTAACAACAAATTAACATTTATCTGTGTTCTAAATTCAAAAATATTTGAATTCCTATTCTTAATATTAAGTAGGATGTATAACGGTTTGATGTCTTTGCTTCTTTTTCATCTTACAAAGGATAAGCGCGGGAAAAAGTCTATAAATAATAGTCTTATTAAGTAACTTATTTATTGATAGTTGTGAAAAATATGTTGAATCTGAGATATAAGAGATTTTTTTAGACAATAAGCCGCTGCCGTCAGATATTGTGCTTCACTATTGCTTGCTGCAATCTAAATCTAAAATGTACGGCAACTTTGGAAATTTTTCTTCAGTAAGAAATTAACAAAAATGCGTCGTAATTTTCAAAGAAAGTAAGTGTATTATAAGTGTTATATGTTCGTAAGTGTATTGAAAAACGTCGTTTGACACACGTGCAGATTTGTCATTGCAGCCCTCGGCTCCATAACACACTCGCCTACGGCTCGTGCGAATTTCGCCTCGGTCGCAATGACAAACTTCCTGCACTTGTATCAAAATGTACTATTCCTCGCAATGAATTTGTTTTTCCAAAGCATATTATAATGTCAAGCCAGGGTTTTCAATGCGACGCCCCTAGAGGCTGTACATCTAAGTTAAGTTTAAGTTAGAGACGGCTCAGTCGCAATATATGTGTCACGAGAGACACATTCAACACCAAATTTTTGGTCAACATATTACCGTATCGCGCTAAACTACACTTTCAGAGGCAGAAAATTGAAAATTTTGTCTTCAAAAGAAAAAATAGTGGAACAAAACGTTGCCCTGACAAACACTGTTACCTCGAAGAGATATTCAATTGAAATTTTAGAATGTCAAGTAGAAAATATTTCATGAAAAGAGACAAGAGCGAGCCAGGCGCGGCCGTATCACGTACCTTTCTCGCTCGGAAATGCACAAAATAAAACACCAAACAAAGAATACGAAACCGGTCGGCAATCGTAAAGTAGCCGGTCGCCAACGTATATGCAAATGTGGTGAATTTAAAATTCAATTGATTCATTTCGGAAGTGTCCAGGAATAAACCTTTCCCATTAGTGGCGTGCAGGCTACACTAGAGCTGTCAATTTGCTTTATAAATTAGTCGTAGAGTTGCACTAAAATAATCGCAATTAAATATTCAAATTGGGTAGTGCAGAGACGTGTCGCTACAGCCTGGCTGTCAGGACTTGCATTCGGCTTGTCGGCGGAATGAACATGTCTGGGCATGCAGCCGCTCTGCTGCTGCTCCAGGAATAGCGTCGAACGGGACAGGTCAAACGGAAATAAAGCAAGCTGCACTCAGCGAAGTTTGGACATGTCTGATAGCTTTACTGGCGGCTCGTGAATAAAATACATGCTATTTCTGTCTAGCTTTTTCATTTCGCTATTTCATTCGTGCGCCATTGCTATTGTCGTTTATGGTAATTTTCGCTTTACCGTTCCTAGTAACAGTGACTAGGGTTAATAATATTTTGGTTGTAAAACAAAATATTTTTATGTGACAATCTGAAAGTACATCGTTAACTTGTATAAAATATTGTATAAACAACGTTTTACCTGAGTTAAGCTGGCATTACAAAGTTTCAAGTTTATTAGCATGCAGGGGAACGAATGGCGCCCAACATGGAGCCGACTGTGACCGCCTAAATTGCGTTCTCGTAGCGCGCATTATCCTACGACACCACATGTGGCCAGGACTTGAATACTCATCCACTTCATCTTTTGTGGAGTATAATCATAATCTGGTAGCCGCTTATTGTGTTATATCACTGTTTCTGAGATACAGAACGAATACGCTTTGATTAGGTTTGGTTGTATATTTTATGTTTCAGTATTACTATTGGGGAATACCAATAATTCTAAGAAACAACATAAATACGGCAGTTCGTAACCACACATGATGTGGTGGCGTGTCATCTGATAACAATTGCAAAACCAATATAAATTTCTTTGCAGAGGCGCCTGGGTTATAAGAAAATGTATTATGAAAGCGAGCGGTTTTATTGTGTGGCAGTAAAACGGAAGAATTTGCATCGGGAATCGAACCAGACACTTGCAAATCGACGATCGTAAAACGATCCCGCGTCGGTCACCGGCTTCATGAATAAAACCTTATTTTGGTGGCCGGTGAAAAAACAGTACAAAAATACGTGTCTCACTGTTCAGAACTTACACAATTGATGTATGGAAAAATGGTTTTTACAGCGAAGCTTTGAATATATCGGTGAAAAAACGAAAAAAAAAAATTGTAGCTACGTATGTAGTGTAGGTATAGGTACATACGTAATGTGGAAGCATGTGTGTGTGAGCACTGCAGAAGTCACGTTCCGGCAATATTTGCTGTATAAAATTCAGCAACTGAGTCGGCTTTGTGTGTGTAATGTATACCTACTCATCACATGTGCTGTGTAGGATTTTTTATATCCGCCTGAAATAGGAATACTTGCTGAATAATTCTTTTATCTAAGTACGAACCGCAAGTAGTACAAACGTTTATATATCTGCTGCTAGAAGAGGCGTAGAATGGACTAATTTAGACATGGTGAAGGCGCATTTTTTGTTATAAATTCGATAATGCCAACCAAATGAGCTTCGAACTGAAGATCCGTGAGCACATTCGTAAGCAGTTGGGAGCAGTATCGTCACAGCGCTAATTTGTTTTCATAAATTTTTATTTGTCTGTACAAATTGTTCACTACATTCGTGTATTCTTTTTATCTCATCATATATAGTATGTGGCTTTTTATAGTATTTAGGTAAATATATTTGTTTAAAATATAGATAATTTTTTATTGGTAAGGGATTCTTACAAGTCATAAACGTACAAACTGATACTGAATGTCAACTAATTACAAATTAATCAAATTTGAATGTCAAATAATAAATAATTTAAGTCAAATAATAATAATTAAATACACATGTCAAACATAAAGGGTACAGGGTATAGGGTGTTGTAAACTATTTGTAATAAATCTACATTGAGCCCCTACTTTGTGATGCATACTAATAACATGAATAAAACTAGACATAGTCTTATAGAGAAGGCGGTAGTTTAAAAACTATAGGGAAGTTAGGAGCACCAGGTGTACCATTTTATGAAACAACGCCTTTATTGGTTCATAGTCAAACGACAATTTTGAATTTATATAAGTTACGTAGGCCGAGAGCGCGTGCCGCTAACACGGGATTTGGAAAGTTATTATGAACTCGACACATTGCCGGCTAATACAGAACACACGTTGTTACAATATTCCAGCAGGAATGTCGGCCGCGAGTTTTAATAAATACCTCTGCTCCATTCCCGTAAAACGTGTCGGCATTTAAGGGGCAACTTTTCGCCCATGACTGTCATTTTACGAAACACTCGTAAATACGCAAACGTCAACATTACCCGCGCAGAAAAAAAAGTATTCCATGCGGGCAATGTATTATGAAGTCTTCAATTGAATCAAGTTCAGTGAAGCGAACCGAGTCCCTAGTTACATGCTGGCAAACGTACAAGTAAACGTTAGCGCACGTTAGGAGAGCAAACAAAAAGAGATATCAGCTGTAAGTTTGGCGATCGATCTCCGGACCTCGATTCCACTTTACGCATTACACCAATTAGTTGAGTACATTAGGAAGTCCGGAACGTAGTTAGTGAGTAAACAGAGTGTCTAATTAAAAAGTTTTTCCTCCAGTAACGAGAACGGACGTGTTCGTAACGTTAGATTGATCTTTGATTGAGTGCTACGGTTACAGTAAGTTTTGCACCTGTCTGGCTCCAATGTTCTCCAAGAACTTTGTTCTTAACTCGAAATCAGTTTCAGTGGATAAGTGTGAAGTAATCGCCTTGTTAGAGCTGTAACGCTACAAAGTAGCTGCTGAATCTAGGTCACAGCAGTCGACGGTGGCAAGTATGAGGAGCCTTAATGATTCCTGGTATGGGGCAGGTAATATTCCAGGCGTTTTTGTTCGCGTTTTCCATGAATGGAATGTTAATGTCAGTTGTGTGTTACTATTGAACGAGTTCGTGGAAATACTGATGCCGCTTCGTGTTGGACTTTTATAAATTATCATGTGTATTCTAAGAATTTTCATTTAACTTATTTTCAGAGCCATTCAAAGTTTTCGTCTTCCTGTTTGTAATTTCCTGATTTTCAGAAATGATGAATGAGTAGGTACTTACTATTTGAATAAAATAAAAGAACATAATTATAATTATCGACTTTACATTTTCATAATCCTGGTGTAGTTTGAATATGCTCCTGTTTTTACCGCATTCATATCGTTTAATTACGTAATGCACTTCAGTCGGCTTAAGGGATTACGTGTGGTGAATGTTGGCGCTCCACTTACATGGGAAGTGATGGGCCATGCTCATAATTACGTACCAGGGTATGTGGGGGCGGTAATAAATACATAAGTAGAGGATGAAAGAAAAAAAACGACAACGCAATATTCTGGCGCTTGTGATACATAATGTCCTGGTACAAGTATTCGAGCAGGATTGATATATTTGTGCCTTTTTTTTAGGTAAAAAAAATATATCATTTGTGTCTTGAATTGTGTTACAAATAGTAAATCAATATATGTGGTGTCTTTGACATCGACGCATAAATGAATACCATGGATCCAGTACATAATTATAGACTTCCCATTGGAGGAATTTTTTGTCGGTTTCAGAATCAAGTACAGGATCAGTGGTATTCCTTTGTGCTTTTGGTTATAATTTTAACTCAAGAACGGGTTCACATTTGGTTGAGATAGCCAACCAAATGTTTAGGCTTTGTTCGGAGTATTTAGTAGATGCTTTCTGTGAAGTTTGCACAAAATCGGTCGAGCGGTTCTTCATTTATCACATTTTTCTTTTCTCGGGAGCAAAACCGCGTGCTAAAGCTAGTAGAATTATAACTGTACCTACATTAGAAACTAAAAATTAATAAATATTGTCTGCATATTTATTACACAAATAAAATACACTCAGGCAACGTAATACTCAGTAATACTATACCTCCACATCGCTGTCATCAAATGTTGGTGGGTGTGACGAATCCCGCCTGAGAAACAGTGTCAGACTCTTACTGACAAAACAACGTATCTCGTTCCTACGTGAACCTTTGGCTCTCGTTGGCTTCGACTCTTCTCCAGGGTCCGTACCATGTGTCTTCGAATTTTTGGCTCTAGATCATGCCAGTTTTCTCACGATGTTAGAGCGTCGTGTAGTATATGTTCGATTCTCACGCTGGAGTGAGTGTTGTTGGGTTTTTTTCTCTAAAGTTTCTCAGTAACCGCCCAGATCGATTTATGATGATAGATAGCAATAATGATGTTTACTCGCTTGATTGAATCAGAGAATTATTATTATTTGATTGATTCGATAGCTAATTTGTTTTTGTTGCTATTCAATTAATAAAGGAAGGACAAATTAGCTATGAAAAAAGCCGAATATTAAATTTTATATTAAAAGATTGGTAATTAAATTATCTTTTAGTTTGTGAAAGTTCCTTAAAAATACTTCTAATGGTGATGAATTTAAAATGTTGCCATTAAATTATTCTAGAATTGAAATACATATTGAAAGAAATGTACATTTTTTTTGTTTCGTCTACAAGTAAATCAAGAATAGTGAGTAATTATCGTGCAAAGGGCAAATGTCTGTCTCCACACAGACATCAATGCCGACGCTATAATTATATCACAGAAACCTGAAACTAATGAGGTCTATCATTATATTGTATGCGGGGAGGTTAATTAAGGACGTTTAGAGGTCTCTAATGTAAATTTGGCTATATGAAAACATAAAATAACTTAAATATTAGTCAAATTCAAATTCAAATTCAAATTCAAAGCGTTTATTTCAAATAAACCTTTACAGGCACTTTTGAAAAGTCATAAAGTCGGTCTGTCAGGAAAAAAATGACGCTAATTGCACATTCCAAAAAGTAGGTCTCAATGGAGAAGAATGTGCAAGAAACTCCATGGACACTCTTTTTAATCATGTTGTGTTTTACAAATATATAGGTTAGTGGAAAAATACTTCGATATTAATCAACCGTTGTTTGCTTTTCGATTCGATACTCTGTTCAATAAATTAAAGAAACCTTTTTAACTGTACGTTTGCAACTGTACGTTCAACCGATTTTGAGTTTTATTACGTTGGTGGAATGACAAATGTCGGCTGCAGTAAATAGTTGGTTTTTTAACGAGTTTTTTGGTTTTAATGCCATCCTTGTGCCTAAGGAATAGAAGGTAAAATCGGTTGAACTGACAGTAGTAAAAGTTTCTTTCAATTTTAATCTTAATGCGAATAGGGTATATATTTTTTTTAGTGTTGTAGTTAACAGGATGTAGCTCCATAAATGAATAGTATGTTAAATGTATAGTACCCTATATAGCTATGTAGGGTATTATACTTTTATAGCTCTATTTTTCACGTTCGCCCGAGTGATAATTTGACACAACACTTCTGGTTTCTTTTTAGATAGTTCAGAAATTGTGGCACATTGTAAATAAACACTTATTCCATTTTACAAAAAAAAATCTGACTATATTAAGTCTGGTTAGTCTGTATGAAAAATTTATGGAGTAACGTCTGAAATAAAAAGATTTTTTTAAAAATATATTTTAGTACTGCAGTTAGGTCGCAAGCTACACTTTTACTCAGTACAGTACACCGACGAATTCTCGTGAGGACAATCGGTAGTGGTGACCTTTCGTTCTGGGCCCTGATTCATGGTTTGATCCGAAACAAAGAGGGATGGCAGTTGGTCGCCAACTTAAGCGAACCAGTAATGCTAGCAAACGAAGAGGCCGCAGGGAACGTCGTCACATCCTAGCCGCCGAGATTCTTCGATTACCTGCAACGGCAGATACGGGCTTGCGGTTGACGAGCAATGGATAGCTTGTCGTCCGGCCGTCAGGTAATCGATTGGACCGTCACATTCGTCAAGAGCGCGTAGAGATTCACGCGCTCCACAAAGAGATGCCAGCAGACCGTAGGGGCCTAGCAGGGCCGATGCTCGCTTGCTAGGCCCGCGGGAAATTTCTGAAAACCATAGTCTTCGTAGGGATCTTGCACAAGTAAGCGTACGTGAGCCAACTGGGGCCAAGGGTTCGTGTCTGAAAAGGAGGCTCTAGCTCTGGTATAGATGGCGACGTGGGAATAAGGTAGTTTATTTAGTCAGTAAGAGTCTTACACTGTTTCCCGCTCCGCCCAAGGACGGGATTCGTCATTTGATGATTTTTACCAACCATAAAAAAGAAACTAAAAATAATGATTCAGGGCGTCACACAAAAAAGTTGTAAGTTTGCAAGTATTTGTTTTGAATGTGTGAGTGAATGTTTGTTGCTCCTTTACGCTCAATCGACCGAACGATTTTGGATGTGGCATACGAGCAAACCATGGCCTGGAATAAACCATAGAGAGTTTTATACTGCATTTATGATCCTTTGGCAAAATTAAATCGCGGGCGAATTCGTTGGCAATAGTATAAAATAAATACAAAGTAGATATTTCCATAACAATTTATCTACACAATTTGCATAATTAATTTATACATAAAATTCAATTGTGCCATCAGTAAAGCGGGGATAATGTAATAATCTTTAGTGATTTTATTGAAACACATTTTTAAATTATCCTACAGCGGGTAAAAAATATCAAAAGACAAATCCCGACTTTGGATCAGCGGAGCAGGAAACAGTGTCAGACTCTTACTGACTAAACAGGGTGGGCACCCTGTCCCATATTTACCTTTCGTACTGGGGCCAAGCTTTCCTTTAAAAAAGACCAGGGGCCCCAGTCGGCTTCGACCTCTCTGCTGAGGTCCTACGAAATACGTTAAGTTTACATTTGTCTATGACTAAAGGAGTTGACGCACGCTTTGCCAGAATTTATGGCAGAACTTCTTTTACGACATTCATGATTGTGAATAAATAGTTTGGCAGTTAGCCTTTGAGTTTTAGTGATGTGGAAGCAATGAAGACTGCACATTGCAGTAATACAGAAGTAATTTTGACAAACGACTGCAAGTTTCTCACGTTACTCATTTGTTTTGAGTAGTTTTCTTGCTGTTGACTGCACCTTCTCAAAGCGTATTTTTAACGTGGAATATGTTGCGTTATACACCGTTAAATTTTGATCGTTTTGATTAAAACGATCAAAAGTAAAAAGTATACCCTCCACGAGATTTCGTGGAGGGTATACTTTTTAAAACTCAAATGAATTTACGCTTGTACGAAATTAATTTCTTTAAGTAACCGTCAGCTAAGCGAGTCAATGACCTATAGGTAGTGGTCTAATTGTGGTGGTAGTGGTAGGAGTAATTAATTTAGGTGTAAAAAAGGACTTCAATTTTTTAATTTTATATTTATAAATTGATAGTGTTTCATGTACTAGCTACACCTACCCTCCACGGGATTAAAACGATCGAAATTTAGCGGTAGGTATATAATAGATCTGGTTGGAGGCCGATTAATAAAAAAAATGTTTATTCTTATGAAGATCAGTTGCAAAGAGAGATCTTGACACCAAGCGACATATTATCAGGAATAAGCCGCCTTCCAACAAAAAATAAAATCATTGATTAAAAACACATTAATTTCTATTTCTTGAAAATTTCTATATTATTTATTTTTAATTTGGAAAATTAATAATAAGATTTATCTTTGTTACGATAACAGTAGCATGAAATTCCGCCTATGTACCTTTGTGTTGCATGAAGTTCTAATAAATAAATAGTTAAGCATAATTTTCTTTAACTGTTTCTGAGCAAGCAAAGTTAGCATCAGCCCACTGGTGCTATATTTCTTTCTCCTAGAGTTCAAGTCGTCGAGGGATTTCCAGACGCGTTGATCTGTCCTCATCAATCTTTCTTCTTTTCCAACATACCTAGTTAACGCTTATTACCAAAACTTTATCAATAAACAGTTTTTGGGGTTCCTTGTACCAGCGCTCTAAGCTCATCGCGTTATGCATGGGATCACAGCATTATGCTGAGCGTTTGGCCATTTTGAGCGGATGTGACGCATTCTTTTCTATAAAATGTAATGATTGCTTGATAGCTTTAAGGTTGCGTTATTTCACGTGAATGAACTATTTTTCTTTTTCTTTTCTGTGACCAAAGAGTAAAAACGGGGCCCTATTGCAATATGATATATAGGCTTCTCATGAACCGTGATACGGACCGTTGATTTTTTCACAGATGTATTTCTGTGGCCGCTGTAACAATCATTCCTAAAAACATACAACAAACGTGATGTTTTTCGCCGATTTCTGGTAAAGACGGTATCCCTTTCAAACTATTTATTATTGAGTTGAAATTTAAACTGTAGAAAAAAATCAATCCCTCTCGACTCCATTCGGAAATTTAACTATTTACATAGGTAAGTTTATACGGAACCCTTAGTCACGAATTCGACTTGCAATTGCCCAGTTTTTTTCCCCCGTAGCATTACTTCTCTGGCCTTCGCCTAGCCAATTTTTTTCGAGATAAAATCCCGTGATTCTGGGAGATGGATTCAATTACTTCACTAACAGGAAGCTGTACATCATCATCATCATCTCAGCGCTAGTCCCGGTTGCTTCCTTGGCTTTCACCTCGGTGCCCGGGGTCCGCTTTCCAACTCAAACACCTCCACTTCGCTCGGTCTTTCGCGTCCTTTGCCGTAAGCCCATTGGCACGCATATCGTCCCTTACGGCGTCGATCCAACGCCTCTTAGGCCTTCCTCGTTTTCCGGGTCCCGGCGGAGGTGGCATGGCGAGGCATCTGTTACCCACGTAGTCTGCCGGTTTTCGTAATACGTGGCCATACCAGCGTAGGCGACCCTCCTGCAGTTTATCCGCTATGTCACGGACCTGAAGGCTGCCCCGGATGCGGGAGTTTTTAATGCGGTCTTTCCGCGACACTCCCGACATCCAGCGCAGCATATTCATTTCTGTGACACGCAGGCTCTGCTTGTGCCGCTCAAGTACAGGCCACGCTTCACTGCCATACAAAAGGCATACAACAGGAAGCTGTACATCCTATATACAAATAAAAAAGTTATTTGGTGGGAAAATATTGAATTGTTTATTTTTTTAATTATTATATTTTCTTTGGGTACAGCAACGCCGTGTCCTCGTGAGGGTGATCGGTGGCAGCGATCTCTCGCGTTGGGCCTTGCTGCAGGCGTTGGTCAGCAGGCGATCGTCTTCTTCTGCTAAGCAGTAATGCCAGCAAGGGACGAGACCGCTGGCGTCTGGTAACGGGCCTCACGCCCCAGCCGCCGTTGGGATTCTGATCCTAATTTCCAACCACCGTAGTCGCGGCCTTGTTAGCTAGTAGTGGGTAGCTCGCCATCCAGCCTTCTGGTAACTAATCGGACCTAGCTGAGTCATCGACGCCGCGTAGGATTCCACGCGCGCCTCAAAGAGATGTTGGAAAAACAGTAGGGACGAAGCGTACTTGAACCACTGGTTTCCTTCTAGAAGGAAAACTAAGGGTCCTGGAACACAACGCAAAAAAAGGAATTCAGGAGAGTTTTAGTCAGTAAACGTCAAGCACGCTCTCGTGCTCCACCCTAGAGCACGAATAGGCATTAGATGATTTTCCACGTAAAAAAATTACTTATAAGTTAGGTGATCGATAATAAGTATGAGGGATTCAGAACAAACCATCGGAAAAAGCCACCGTATTGACTTATACATTTTTAAAATTGTAATAATAACTTACTGGCCGCAAGTAATATTGATATCGTATTGAAGTCCGGTTGATGTACGAATGTAGGGCGATGCTTAAAATATGGCGGAGTTATTCATATGTTGTTGCTTTTATTAAAACGTTAAATTTTTTTTCTGAAAATTAAAATTTTTTTAATGGGCTCTTGGTATTTATTGATAACTCTAGGTATTCATTAATAACTCTAGGTAAAACTAACTACCTAACAACTAACTCTAGGGGGTAACTCTAGGTAGATGGTCTAGGTAGGCAGGTAGGTTAATTTTAAGTATGTATTAATAATGCATATGAAAAAACTAACCACATTTCTAAATTAAAATTAGCGGATTCTCACGCACGCGTAACTAGGATTACACGAGAGTAAATTTTGTTCATTACAGGATTATGATTTTTATGGCGAACAGAGCATGTGTTTTTATGCAATATAATATTGTATTATGTAACTTAGTAGGTATATAAATGGTTTACTTTAATGAGAATAATTTTAAGAACGTTTTCTATTATTTTTACTAAATAGTTAACTTTTTTTTTTTATTACTCACATAATTATTTAAAAATTATACCTGAAAAAGAAAGCGCACCTTTCTTTTTCTATAAATGTACATAAAATTTTAGTTACATTATTCGAAAAACCCCATTGCGAATAATGTTCTTAATCGCCGCGGCCAGATATTGATCGCAGCACGCACCACATACATAATTACCCAATTTTTACCGCTGCTTAAATCCTAATTGTTCGGAGGGAATCCGAATTTTGATCAGACTTTCTCCTCCAAATTGTGTCAACTTGTAGTCCTGTGACTCTTTAAATCTAGTCTGAAAGAGGGTTAATCTTCACGTCCAATAACCGTAATGCTACGGGCGGTCAACCGGTTTTGTGTGCTTCGTGCCCTATGAGCTGGTGCAAAGTCCTGTTAGAATACCCAAAGTCTGTTTTAGAACCTTGTTTGAGAAAGTGGGTTCACTGTGTTTCCTAGGGCTAGGACGGTACTTTAGCTCTGGTTTTTACGTAGTTTTCACGGAATATCACCTCAGTTAAACTTGGAATTGAAACCATGAATGACAAAAGATACCTAATGCCCACACTAAGCCCTTTGGAATAGTCGCATTTATTTATTTACTGGCACTTTGGGCACACACCTTGTTTGTTTTAACTTTCTTCGATGGCCATTTGTTTTTTTCATCCGAACGCCAGCCGCGATATTTTTTTCACGCACACCCTGTAACAAGGCGCGACCTTCCCAGTCAATTTTTTTCAAACGCTCGTTCAAAAATCGATTATATACCGTAATTTAACAGTTTTTTAACCGTGGTTTTGATTCGCCGCAACTGAAGAGCCAAGTCTTTTTGTTTACGCATAGGATTTCGTTGGATTGGAGTCTTTACTGCTTTGATGACCGTTAATGTCTGACATAGAAGTTAAACCAAGATGGCGATCCTTCTCAACTTCAAACCTTCTCAATCGAAGCTGAAGGCTGCTTGCAACCATAGTAATGGGTTCAGTTTATTTGCTGCGTACTATACTAAGTTGATATAATAACATTCCCACAGATACAAAACCTATTTAATTTCGTTGAGAATGCTCGAAATGGACACAACGTCTATACCTGGGTAATTTAATTCCCTGGCACATTGTAAAACGTGGACACGGCTGTAACTCATAACCAGGTGTCAGGATTTACGTCCACACAATATGTTATAAAAATCCGGCCATTTTATTTTACGGGTCCACATGATGTGGAGTTTTATTTTGTGCTAGGGTAATTTATCTTAACGCTTGTAAAAGGTGACGGGGTAACTTTTCTGATGTACTTTTGTGCGAAACCCTTTGCTTTGTATTTCGCACATAGGCTTTATTTCGGACGAAATCATCCATTACTATTAATTTAAAACAGGCTAATTAGCTTGTTTTCTACACACAATGTAATTACATTGTGTGTAGAAAACACTAGAACACTAAAAACTAAAGTAAACCATACCATACCAACCATATACTAAAGTAAACCATAAACACGTACTAAATAATAAAACTATTGTAGCGACATCTATGGCAGCACATAAAAACTAAAAAAAATCCTGCTTCATAGAATTAAAGTTCTCCGTGCGTTTTGAACATATACAACAGCTCAAAATTATAGCTATCGGGTAATCTTCACGATTCTCTCTTTTTACAAGAGTTTGGCAGGATACACTGTTCGGCATATATCTAAACTATAATACACTTACAAACTAGATTTGAGTGGACTAAACTATACAGATAAACTGCCTCGTCAATACATCTTTGATAATATTTTGTATGTGCATAAAAATAAAAACATATTTAAAAAGTAGTGATATCCATAACTTTAATACTAGGAACAAACATAAATTTGTGGTTCCTACCTACAACCAGGCTCAAAAAAATTGGGGGCTCATTTAGATGTCAATATGTACACTTTTATAATAAGCTTCCCAGTAACATTCAAGAAATTAGCCTGAATAAATTTAAATTGTTTGTAAAGCGAAAACTTTGAGTTTGTTTCGGTGTTTGTTCTCAGGGTAGTCAGCCAGGAAACACCGGACTCATCTAGCTTAAACTGTCGAAAAGAAAAAAATATTGACGTGTAAAAGTGTTATTTTAAAACCTATTTACAAAATAAATATCATTTATCATTAATCAGATGGCCGCAGCGGCCGAAAGGTTCTGGAGTGGCGCCCGCGAAGACGCAGTGTTAGAATGCCTCCCGCAAGGTGCACCGATGACCTGGTCCGGGTTGCTGGAATCTGACGGATGCAAGACGCACAGGACTGGGCTTTGTGGCGGGGCTTAGGGGAGGCCTATGTCCAGCTGTAGACGTCTTTCGGCTGAAATGATGATGATGATGATGAAATATACGACGTTCATCACCTTAGGTTAAAAGCGAAGACTAGTGACTAGTACCACGTTGCATGGCAATACTTAATCTCTGGCCAATGTGAAACTCCAGGATCAACGGGTTTACGTATTTACTACCAACTTCTAAGCTTCGTTACGGAGAAATTCTTAATGGAAAAACCGAATAGCATTTTTAGCCCGACAAACAACAACACTGCAATACCAATTCCTGTAGGTATTTAAGAGCAATGCGAAAAAGGATGTAATATCCCGTAAAACTCGGTCAAAAATGAATTGAATTGAAATTGAATTCTGATTAAACTTTTTTCGTTTCGCAAATAAATATTATTTTTAAAATCTTGTTTGCTCAGATTAGTCTGCTTACAAAGTTCAGAACGTGGTTTTTTAATCTTTCAAAAACTGTTCATGTTTCAAAAACTGTTTTGAACTTGTTAGGAAGTTCAAAATAATTTTCCTTGAAAGTTTACTTAAAGTTCTACTTATGAGATTTTTTTCATATTTTTTAAACTTATGGTTCAATGGACGCCTCGTTTTTTACTTTTGGAGCGATTATTTCCGAAAATATTTACATTATCAAAAAAATTATTGTACTTGACCCTTAATCATTTTTAAAGACCTATTCAACAATATATCACATGTTATGGTTGTAATTAAAAAAAAAACACTTTCCACTTTACGTGTAGGAGAGGTACTCTAATAAAACATTTTTTACCACTTTTTGTTTGTGCACTTTGTCGGCGTGACCTGACCTGCAAATCACATAAGTCAAGTAAAGTGACTGTACCGTACGCCTAAGCTAGTGCGTAGTAGACCCAGTCTACCGACTTTTTCGATTTGACAGCAATGACGATGACGTCACAATATGGCGTAAAAATCGATCCTATTCTAATTGGAATTTATTATACTACAGTTTCGTTAAACCTATACAGATTTGTTGACCTTAATTACTGTTACACGTGTTCCTATGATTAAAGGGTCACTGTAGGTGCTTAATTATAGAGGGTGATAGACGGCTGATTGATTGTTATAATTACTTATAAGGGAAAATTCTTAAAAAAAAACTTCTATTGTATTTCGGGCTGGTTTCCGTAAATTCACGACTAAAGCGCGTATTTTGCTTAAAATACTCATGCACATAAAATTGCTTATTAAATCTAATTAGCTTCTGCTAGTGACTTCATCTGTATTTAAGTATAAAATTATTTTAAGAAAAAAACAAAGTAATTATATAAAACTTGTTTGTAATTCTGTTGAGTCGTTTTTTTTTTTATGGTAGGTGAAAATCATCCAATGACGAAACCCGCTCTTGGGCGGAGCGGGAGACCAGTGTCAGACTCTTACTGACTAAAAAACCTACCCTGTACCTTCCTTGCCTTATTCCTGGAGTCGAGGTAACAGTTTTCCACCACCCTCTAATTTTCCACCACCCTCTAATTTTCCACCACCCTCTATCTGTTGAGTCGTTTGAGCATAAACGAGTAACATACGTGCACACGTACATAGAAACCGCATTTATAATACTAGTGTGACTAAGCTAATATTTGAAACAGTCAAATGTTGGTAAAGTAGTCATACATATTAGGATATACCTGACAGGTTTGCCTGCACAGTTACACCTGTCAGGTAAGCTTGTGCCGAAACCTGCACAGTTACGCAACATATATGTAGTTGAATTTCACCTGTAAAATTCAACTTTACAAGAAAATGTTACGTTGTAATGTCACGTTATGGTGTCAGCTACACCATAACGTGACTAGCTTTAGAGGTGAAAGGTTAATTTTGGGACAACAAAGGAAAAGTATATTGACAAAAGAAAATCTAAAAACAAAGACGGTTCGTGTACAATAGGCCACGTGAGAGAGAATAATCTTATTTTTTTCCTGTTTTGTAACTCATAGAATTTTTATTTTTTAACATTTTCTAAATTATAACTTTACCTTACACAAGAAATTATTCCTGTATCTTTAGTACATTCACAAAAAAATAAAGTTTAAAAACTAACACCCGACTACTTAAAAACACGCTCTAAAAAGTACGAAACAAGAAAACACTCTCCAATGAAATTACTTAGTATGTACAAACTATTAAATATAATAGATAAAGCCGTGGTCGTATACCACTTTTTTTAATTTATTATTCTTATGGCATAGTTTTTTATAGACAAATAACTTTCCGTTAATACCCGCGAACGCCGGCGTTCGCTATAGTAACCGCGAGCGCCGGCGCTCGCTTGGGTGTCAAGGGGGAGTATCATGTTACAAATATCTGATTATCTATGTGTTAGTTTTTAAACTTGAGAGGGTAGTTTAATATGAATTTATGAATAATCATTAATTAGTGGGTAGTTTCAATAGTACTTAGATCTAAGACTTGTGACTAAGCACAATGGATTGTTTGCTAAGTAATTTCGATTAACTCCTTCGAGTTCTTTTTGTTACATATTATTGTTATTATTTTATAAACTTATTTTAATAATGAGTATGAATTCACAATAAATATATAGTGACAAGAGTAACAAGGTGAAAACGTCCCAGAAATAGCCAGACGGACCGGTGTAAACGTAAGTAGTTTTATTTGTTATATTTAAAATAAAAAAGTCCTATAATTATTATTGCCTATTAAATATTTCTGTTTTATTGTTGCAGAGAAAAACTGTATGAGTGCCAAGGATACGACGATTTGAAGAAGAGAGTTCTTTGAATCAATATCAAAAACTAGTAAACCAAAACTAATCAACACGTTGCAGTGTCAAATCATGGTAAAGGAGTACGAATAAAATGGATTTCTACCAAGAAAATGGTTTATTCAACACAAGCGTTGACACTGTCCGTCCTATTCTTTATGATGAAGGACAAAATAGGCGTGCTCCAGATGCGTTTGAGGTTCATTGTTTACAAATATAAGACAGTACTCGTGGTTCAAATTTGTAAATTTAAATGATTCAATACCTTTTCGAATACAATCTGTCATTGACCAAAATGGTGATTATACGATTTACTTACTTAATATTATTTACTGAGTACTTATTCTCTGTAGCTTATTATATGCGTTTAACCAGATACCCATCATTAAAATATATAAGTTATGAACACTTCAAGTAAAACACAACATATATTTTTTTATGTCGCTCACTAAACATTTGATATTTGTTTTTCTTTTAATCCTTTTGACCTTTGATAAAATTATTTAGTTTCTTATTTGGTTTTGTTAAGGTCGAAGCTTCAATCCTCTTTCCAATTATGGAAACGAATATTTAAGCTATGGCCTCTATAAATATAATGATATAATTAAAATAACTATTGTTATTATTTAAATAAATATAATAAATTATATATAATGTTATTTGATGATCAATAAACTGACTGATAAATTTTAATAATAAACTGTAAGAAATATAAATTTTTTAATAGTGCCTTTTTATTTTGGTGGGCCAGTTTATCTGCTTTTTATCTCTGTATAGTACTAACTTGAACTATAAATTACAAATAATTACTTTTCTTTGTTAATTTTGATTCAATATTTCTACGGCTTTCTTTTGTTTGTTATTCATAACAAAACTCACAAAAAGTCGTATTCAGTGAGGTTTGAACTCAGGCTCACTGAACACAGCGGCACTGCTAAACCATTAGGCCATCATGATACTAATTTGTGCAACGAAATTATGAACTACAATCAGTTTTTGACGGCAATAATGACTCATGTGTCAAACGTCAAGTTTATGCTTTGTGAGATTGCGTCAGGTCGCCATTTAGCTATGAAGATACCAGCGCCATCTAGTTTAATATTAGAAAACTTGAGCTCTTCGATGCTTCTAACGTGTAAAGGAATATAGGCACTAAGGTACCCAGGCACTTTTGCAGCTCCTTGTACAATAACTGGGTTCTGCCCGTACAGGGCTTGTCGTTTCATACTTTTAGATAGTGAATTTTAGAAAATTCTTCCTTATTCTTTTCATTATAAAACGCATTTCAGTGTATTTTTTAGCATTCTAGTTCCAAAGATTTGGGCTGAGTGTCGTTAAGTCAGTGAGATAGAACCACTGACCTCTGTTTCACTGTAGAGGCGGTTTCGTTTGCTTGACAGCTCATTTTTGTATCTATTTGAAGCGCGAGCATCCAGCGGACTAATTTCAGTAATATTGTGTGCGGATTGACGTTACCAGTTTTAGTACCGTGGACACTCGTTACAGTCACCTTGGCCAACAGCGCCAATATGGCGAATATCAAAACGAGGACAAAAGCACTTTGACGGGAGCCAGTCCAGTGCAATACATAATAGAGGGTAGAGGTCAGGGTTTAACCTTTTATGTCTAGTTTACACGTGGGCCTGGGACAGCCACGAGTAACTAAATTCTAGCCATTGTGTAAACGAAGAAATATCTTTAATACAATAGCGATTGGACGAGGTTGGGCCCACGTGTTAACTAGGCGTAATATGTATAGTAGGAATAGTTAATTCACAACAACAAATAAATAATTTATCGACAGAATGCACGAGCGAGGGAGGTTCCCCGCGCGACAAGACAAGTACCTATCTAAATAAACTGGTTTTTACCTCCGATATTAATCGATTAAAATTTATCTAAACCGGAATCGGAATCACAGGAGTAAAAATTGGAAATCGAAACTTTCGGAATCAGAATTGAACCTCCGTAAAATAATCTGATCTGAAATTGAAATACCTTGAAATCACGAAGATTTTCATGGCAATTTCTCTCAAAGCTAATGTTCGTATGTCTGGCAAATCCGTCTAAAGTCGAGCTGCCTAGGTATCTAGGTAAATACGCTAAGCAGTTGTAAACAAGCTTTGTTTATGTTGTTTGTTTACCTAATACCAAGTTGAGGTTCACTCGCTAAAAGTTGACTATGGTGTAGTGTAGGTTATGTTGTGTGTGTAAGGAGGTAGTAAGTGTGTGCTCGTATGGTCTATCATTTGAACAGACAACATATACAGGACCACTAATTATTATTTTAGTAATCGCTACATTAACCGGATTAGTCGCTAGGTAAATCAAAATACAAATGTCAAAATGGACCTTTTATTTTTTGACAACTCATCATCATCATCATCATCCTACCCTTATCCCATATTACTTGGGGTCGGCGCAACATGTTTTTTTCTTCCACTCTGTCCTGTCACCCGTCACACTATCACTAACTCCCTTTTCTTTCATATCACTTCTCACACAATCCATCCATCTCTTCTTCGGCCTCCCTCTTCCTCTCCATCCATCTACGTGTAAATTCAAAACTCTTTTCGTAACATGCGTTTCATCTCTCCTCTTTACATGGCCATACCAAGACAAACGATTACCTTTCTACTTGACAACTATAGCCAACAAAAATTGAAACTTTCTAAGACGTTTTGCATTTTACTTCTGAGCGGTGTCTCAAAAGGAAAATGCAAAAAGTCTTCAAATTTTATTATTTTATTTATATTACTTTGTTTTTTTTTTGTTGATAATCTTGCACTTCACACTTACCTGACACAAGTGTCTGTATTGATGATTTTTAATAATTACGTGTCAGACTTTTACTGACTAGATCCCACTCTTATATTACCTATTTAATTTTTTGCCTTGCGTTCCAGGACGAGGGTTTTCCTTTCGGGAGCGTTTTCATGGCCCCAGTAGGCTTCGACCCTGCTGGTCCCCTACGGTATCTTCTTCGGGCGCGTGTGAAGTCCACCTTAAGACAGCACTGCATCATATATGTGAGCACAGGATTACAAAATGGCGAGACTACTATAATATTTTTATAATGTGACGTCGGTTGGCGAAGCTGCTGAGCCATTGGCTGGTTTGATTCCCGAACGATACAAATATTTGAATGGCCTACAGAGAGTTGTTCCGGGTGTGAGCGTTTGTGTATTTGAGTTCTTGTTACATATGTTTGTAAACGCACCCACGATAAAGGGGAAATAACTAGTGCGTTAACAATATCTGTATATTGCTTTACTAATTCATGATGGTTCAAAAAAGACGTCTGGTCAAAGTTTACTTTTAAGGAAACGCCCATCATCAGCCACATCATCGATTACCATGGGTGATAGTGGTTAAATCAACTAACTGCAAAAAAAAAAATGAATAAAAAATTAAAATGGGTCTCAAAAGGTCCATGTTTAAACTAGAAGTTGTGTTGCAAAATATAATAGATTCCAGTATATATTACCGAGAAACCAGTGCGTAATACTATTGATACAGCTACGTACATACATGAGAGTTCCCAGCCCGCATTTTGTTTACGTCCTTATCTATTTTTGTCGACCAAAGTAAGGTAAAGGACTTTTTGACATTCCCAATACAATACACAAACTTTTAAAAATCATGTGGGCTCGCCGGCATTAAATTGGACGCCGGTATTTTATACTCAGTGTATATAGTTTTTTTTTAACTCCAGGGGCGATTCATTCATGGAAAACGACATAGATAATCCTTTTTCTGAAAATCTCTGAAAAATCCTTTTTGTTGAAAACCCTCAAAACGCACTATTTAATTGAGATGTTATAAAAAAAATATCTATTTTATTTCCCTTATTGGACTAAGTGCTTATAAAAAATCTGATTATCACCCTTTTGGCCCAGATCCTGAGTGATATGGGGATCCATGCATACATCATACATAACAATAAAATTAGTCTTATAATGTTCCTACTGCTGGAACTGTAGCATCCTCTGTAGGAGAGGTAGGTAATGGGTCACAATCCACCATATATATTTTTTTGGGTTACTAATTTTTACATGGGCTACTGGGTTCTGTTACATTGTGAGAAATTTGTGACGGACGGGAAACTACGGTAGGTAAACATCATCCAATGACGAATCCCAACCTTGGGCGTAGCGGGAAACAGTGTCAGACTCTTACTGACTAAACAACCTACTTTCCTACGTCGCCATATACACCAGGGCTTTCAGACATGAACCCTTAGCCCCAGTTGGCTTCGACCCTTCTGCTGGTCCTTACGATCCACCATACACGTTACTATAATTAGACAATTTAAAATAAGTACCAAAGTAGGTCGAGTCTTACAATAACAGGGGTAACCCGCATCACCCCTTAAAACACCTCAGAAAACCGGTAGCCCATTAATGCAATCGTCCCCAAATAATATTGTAGGATACAAACATAAATTAACGTAATTGAAACCTACCGGAGCTTGAAAGCTTATTTTATGCGACCAACAATTTGACTGTCAAAGCGAATTGTCTACAAAATGGTGGACATCGTTTAATCATTCGAAGCCTCGTAGGTACATGCGGGACCACCTGTTTTTAATTACGAACAACCATACCTATTGCTGGCCTACGGATTACCGGCTCGAATGAAATTAACTCAACATTGGGTGTCAAATTTGTATAGTCATGATACGAATAATAAGTTGGGTTCTGTTTAATTAAATGTTTTAGAAAAGCGGACAGGTACTGTTTATTTTTATGGTAAGTAAAAATCATCCAATGACGAATCCCACCCTTGGGAGGAGTGGGAAATAGTGTCAGACTCTTACTGACTAAACAACCTATCTCATTTGTATGTTGCCAAATTTACCAGGGCTAGAGCCTTCATTTCAGACGCGAATCCTTGGCCCTATTTGGTTTCGGCGCGCAGGAATATTGCGCGTCGTCGACGACTGGGCTCGATCTGGACGGTTACCAGACGATCGGACGGGGAGCTACCCATTGCTCGCCATCCACAAGCCTGCGCCTACGGTGGCCGAAAGTCGGTATCGGAATCTCGGCGGCGTCTTGGGCGTGAACACCCGGGCTCCTCCTTTGCTAGCATTACTGCTTCGCAAAAGGAGGCGAGACGACCGCCTGCCACTCCTCACTCTGGACCATGTTGGTAATGTTGGTCCAGGCTTGTGGTAGCAATATACAATGTGGGCGGTGTTTGAAAGACTTAAAAACAGAACATTGTGACTGTGATCATGTTTAGCTGTATACCTAAATTAATTTAGTTGTCATTTATTTTCTAGTTTAATCCCCGATTTCTAATTTAAGTATTTGAAGAGAGAGTACTTTAGGTACTTTGCCCTGAAAACCTGTCGTAATTTGGATTCTAAGTAGGGATTGAGACAAAGACATTGGTTTGAGTCCTCGTCTGCTCAAAATAGTCAATTAGGATTGGGTCCTGAGAGTGAATTGCGCTAACTTTAACGATATAACCAATGCCTCATCAGCCGCGAAATCTCCAGTTAAACGAAATAAGCTTTATACTGATTTAGCAATACTACAATACCGGACAAATTTAGTCAGTTTAGGGTTGGGAATTTTTCAATGGGAAACCGTAGTTCAAAAACGCAATGGGCTTCTGAAAGACATGTAGGGTTTGGACATTAAAAGTTTGACACGCTCTTTTGCTCCACCCTGGAGTGGGAGAAGTTAATGGATGATTTCTTGCTTTGCTGACGTTGTGGGTTCGATTCCCACCCAGGACAAATGTTTGTGTGATGAGCACGATCATTTGCTTTGTGTCTGGGTGTTATTTATCTATATCTAATATGTATGTATTTAGAAATATCTAAGTATGTTTATCAGTTGTCTAGTACCCATAACACAAGCTCTGCTTAGCTTGGGACTAGATAACGTTGTGTGATAGTTGTGGTTATATTATATTATTTTCCTCTTCCAAAAAAGAGCGTTAGTTACGGTAAGGCAGATGATAAACTGAAATTGTGCAACTAAACTTTAACATATTATTTGTAGATACAAGAGGAGATTGGAACATTCATTGGTCATTCAAATGAACTGAAATTTGAAATTGTTTCAATTTGAATCGTTCGTTCGTGAAAAGCTGAAGAATCTGTTTGTTTGAACGCGCTATGTTCAAACAAACATCTTCCGCTTTTATAAAGCATTCATTCATTTATTTTTTATTTTTGGCTTCACTTCTAATAATATAATAATTTTCGTACTTATAAAATTAACTATATCTTTATCGTGCTCATTTTTGCTATCTATCATTATATATTTCTAAATATATACTTATTATACGACCTGTAACAAAATAACCATATACATCAAGAATACAAAATTAGGTAGCCAGGTAATAGGAGCTCAGATTTACGGAATGTTTCGTAATATGAGCCAGTGTCGTGAAATGTTATTGACCCCCATAGTGTCGTGACACGTTTGTTATGATTTGAAATCAAGAATCATGAGATACCAAGAATTTGGTACCTATCAAATTAAAAAAAAAAATTGAGCTGAAACTTCGAGTAGAGATTCTTTTCAACCTGTGTTCTTCGTCGCTTCTTGATGTATATGGTTATTTGGTTACACGTTGAAGATAATATACTCCCAGGCACAAAACAAACGATTAAGTTTATCACAAAAATATTTGTCCTGGGTGGGAATACAACCCACGACCTCATCAAAGCAGTCAGGACCACTAACTACTAGACCAACAGGCCATTCAATATAATTATAGTAATAACTGTGCAATAATTATGCAAGTTATGTATCAAACCACATAGTTATTATGTTACCACAGGAACCTCAATACGCATGTACTTACCTATAGATTTATCACGATTTGCCATTTGTATCCATGGTCTTAATGGGTTCGTGGGATGTTACTTACAAAACGTATGTTTCCTTTATTTCCCGGGCTTTCTTAGCCTCCCGTAGATAAGGAAGGGCCGGATCCTTTTAAAACCTTTTCCGATTATCACTAGCTTTACACGATTGGGGGATTGAATCGGTGGCCGCACCCGCCCAACGAACTCTTTCACAGTATTCTTAGTATTTATAAAACATCACATTCTCTGTTAAAACAAATTATAGTTGGAATCTATCTAATCTGAGCCGTCTTTATCTTTTAAAAGAAAACATCGTAAGCTTCTTTATATAAACATTTATAAGTATTCATTTGAGAAAATCCGTTTTTATGTGGTAACGTTCTTTGATGTTCCTTCTCAAAGCATTCACAGTGCGTGGGATTTTCCTTACACAGATCGGAAACCTTAGGTGAGCAAAGAAAATATAAGAACTGCTCGTGTTTTGTTGATGTTTAACAAAACGTTCAGGGGAGCACTCAGGTGTAAAAAGAACTAACGGCACTAAAAGAACTTCGAATAAATTACGCTAATGCATTACCCGTTAGAATTAACTGAGTATTTGTGGCTTATTTATCCCGTCTAGTTTATGTTTTGTATGCACTTTAGTGAATCTACATGAAAGGATTGAATGAGCTTGTATACTTAGAGACACTAGGTTAGTCGCAAACTCAGTGGACAAGCTTGCGGTTTTACAGCAAACTGAAATGTCTCTCCGGTTACAGCTTTGATGAACCTGCATAGAAATGCTGGTCTTGTATTCCAAATAGTTTGATATTTTATTTAATCATAGGATAAACTAGCTTTTGCCTGTGGCTTCGCCCACGTGATGTTATAGGCTACCATCGGCTTCACCCGCGTCTGTGGTTAATGCTCCACCCCCATAGGGCATAGCGTGATGTTATATAGCCTATAACCTACCTCGAAAAATGGACTATCCAACACAAAAAGATTTTTTTCAATCGGACCAGTAGTTCCAGAGATTACCTTCTACAAACAAAAAAACAAACTTTACTTCTTTATTATAGTGTAAATTAGAATCAAATAATAAAGTAACATTAAAAGTATATAAACACATAAATAAAAAAAACCCTTGTGAATCTAATAAGGCATTAAAAAACTCTTCCGCGTCGCTGTCGAATGGTAAAATGCCCAAAAGGCTGGAAGCATTGCCACGCTAGATATATATATATATCTCGTATTTTGTTCATTGATACTTCCGTAGTGTTTCTTTGGACGTGGTTACTGGGTGGTCGCAAAATTTAGGATGAATTAGGAAAAAACCATCATCATCATCTTTCCGCCTTCTTCCCGTTATATTTGGGGTCGGAGCGACACGAGTTTTTCTTGCATTCTGTCCAGTCATCCGCCATTTTATCTCTAATTCCCTTTTCTTTCATATCAATTCATTCACAATCCATCCACCTCTTCTTTGACCTCCCTCTCCATCCATCACCACTTATAAGATGAGAAGAAAGAACGAGAATATTTAAATATAATACAATATGTCTTATCTGGATCATAGTGGCCCTAGATTACTAAGAACAATAACAGTATAAATGTCATAAAAATAATTAAAGTTTAATAAAAATAATATTGTCTTATGAGGAATAAGGAAGGTTACAATTCCGATAGGAAAGTGACAGTTTTATGATAATTAATATAAAATGAATAAATCCTAAATTAGTATCAAAATAAGTCTTTCCTTAATATTAATCTCTTTGGTCCCTGTAGCACCAAAAAACAAAATCGAAAAGTTTAACTAATCGCATAGCAAGGCTCATAAAGCGATCCATTTTACGACGTAAACTGAATTGTTATAGGGATAGCTGTAGTGGGCGTATAGCTAAAACCATTCGCACGACTGAAATTTTAGCACATCTTGGTCATCCCCAGGGCATTGTACGGTGGGTAAAGTGTGTAACAATCAAGTTGCAATTTTCTAACACAACCTCATACCAAATCATTTCACATCATTATCATTTCAGACGAAAGACGTCCACTGCTGGCCATAGGCCTCCTCCAAGCGTCGCCACAAAGACCGGTCCTGTGCGTCTTGCATCCATCGGATTCCAGAAACCCTGACCAGGTCATCGGTCCACCTTCCAGCGCTGTTTTCCGGTACGCTGTCGCCACTCAAAAACCTTTCATCAATAATTTCACAAAACTATCGTATATATAAGGTGACTGGTAATTAGTTACTGATAATTAACCACGTGATTGTAGTGATGATAACAAAACTTTTATTATGAGGGCAAACCTGAAACCGCGAAATAAATCAGCAAGTTCAGTACCTACATTTTGACCAGTTATGCAAACATAAATGTACCAGCAGATTTTCTTTGCGAGTTCAGGTTTGGTCCCATAGTAAAATTTCTTTGTTGAATTTTGAATTGACTACAACCACGTGTTTAAGTATAGGTCACTAATTACCCTATCCACATATATGCGTTTTATTATCCCATCAGTTTGGTCTAGAGAAATCCCTTTGAAGTATAATCCGACTAATTTCCGTGGTCAGAACAAACAGTGCATTAATCACAATATTTGTGAATACGTTACTCGGCAGAGTGGCGGGGCGGCGTCGTTTGCAATTAGTTTTTACTGGCGGTAATTAGGGAGGGCCGATTGCGCACAACTCCGTGCCTGTGCGCGACCACTGTGCGGCTTTGGAAGGTTTAGAGCTGACCGTTAGTGTCATTAGGGAACATTTCCATATTTTAGTCAGCCAAACTGCTGTTGCAGATTTACATAGTCCCCGGCACATAAGTTAAACCATAATCGTCATTTTCGAACCCCAATCGAATCGAAGGGAACAGCCCCTTAATTCGATTGGGACTCGAAAATGATAATGAACCCCAGGCAGGGTTCAACTTATTTTCTGCGTTCTATAGCTATACTTTTCTTTTTTTTTAACTTTTCTCCACACACTAGGAATAACTTCTTTATCTGGGAGCGTTCATAAACATTTAAACTTACATAAACTGGACACAGAGTCAGAACAACTACATGTTTGTAGGGCATAAAACAGTATTTGATTCGAGCAGTTAACTATGTGCTATTACTATAGCACCAAACTTGAAATCACGAAAAAAAACAATTTTAGTTTGTCAGACTTGTGGGCTAGTTCAAAATAGTTACTGCAGGCTTAGAGGGACTACTCTATCTCGCTCCACTCAAAACAGGATGATTTATTTTAATTACAAGCAAGTACACTCTAATAGTGAAACATTTCCAGATACACAGCTATATTTTTGAGTAAAACCAATTCCAAAATTCAGAAATTCAGCATCCGAAAGCTAGAATAAAATAAATATTTGAACTCAAGATCTTAGAACTTATAAATCCGTTAGCGACAAAAGTTTGGAAGAAACTAACTTGCCAACTCTAAGAGCGTTCATAGTTCTACTTTTCCAGTAGGAAAGTACCAAAAAATAAAAGTTGCCGTCATCGCCACATGCGAATTGGAATTAGCAAGAGCTCGTTGTACCGGGGAGCAAACTACATTTGCATTCGAAATTGCACCTTATTTTTGTTATCGAAGGCGTATATTGGTTTATCAACACAAATCGATATCGGCTCGATGCCCGAAATGTAGGAGTTTAAATGGAACGCGCTATATTCCAGAATGTCATTTGCTTACTTATTGAACTCTGAAATTGATCTTAATGAAAAAGCTGCATGATACTAATATTATAAACGCGAAAGTTAGTTGTGGATGTTTGCTACTCTTTCGCACAAAGGCAAAGGAGCAGCATGAAGCTGCCGCAGCTGCCGCCAGGATTCCGACTCCGATGTCCACCCGCCAGGCGTGGGCTTGCAGACGGTGGGCAATTTGTTGACGACGCATAAAGTTTCCGCACGCCTAAAGGTGTTGTCCAAAAACTGTAGGGGCCCAGCAATGTTGAAGCCTTCTGAGGCCATGGATCGATTTCTGAAAGGAAGATCCAGCCCAGGTATGTAGGGCTAAGAAGGAACGGGGTGATTTTTTAGTGAGTAAAAGACTGACACTATGTGACTGATCATGTTGATTTGATTTTTGCCCACAAAAAAAAAACTCTTTCACACAAACACCACACGGATTTCGATGAATTTGACACACCATGAATTATTATTATAGATAGAATACTTTTTATTCCGGGAGTATGGTCCTTTGGCACCATTATATTGTCACCTGAGCAAACCCGCTGGCAACAGCTAGTATTTTAATATTACTTTCCAATCATAATCACATTAATGTGATGTTAATTTGTGATATTATTTTTGTATAACATGATGGGCCATCATTGGCTTATTCAATTTTAATATAGGTAGGGAATAATAATCAACTGGTAAATACATAAATTATAGTTTATTGACGGACCGAGCGTAAAACATTATTATATTAATTTGAGGTTTGAATTTTGTGGTTTATACGTGTAATTAATTGGTTTCAATAGCTGCCTACCTTGCTTTTATACACGATGAAATAGAGACTATTTTGGAGTTATTGAAACCAAGTAGTATTTTCTCTCAGTTATCTGTATTAAAAGGAGAAATTGACCGACTGACATATCAACGTACAGCCGAAACTACTTGGACTAGGAGCGTGAAATTTTGCACAGGGCTTCCTTATATGACGTAGGGGAACACTAAGAGAGGATTTTCCAAAATTCACCCCCTAAAGGGATGAAACGGTGGTCTAAAGTTTGTATGGAAATATGGAAATAACTATTTAAAAACAGGTAAAGCCACTGGCAGAAAGCTAGTCATAAATATTTATATATTTTGTTTTGTTGAAATAAACATTTCTGACTTATTAACTAACCGCTTTTGTTTATGTCGTGGCCAGACCATGGATTTGATTATTTCATGATGTGACCGCCCATAAAATGCAACATTTCAAGATATGGCAGGCCACTTCATGAAGTGATGCGCACAGCGGCAATGCTGATATTATATATATATTATACATATAAACCTTCCTCTTGAATCACTCTATCTATTAAAAAAAACCGCATTAAAATCCGTTGCGTAGTTTTAAAGATCTACATACATAGGGAAGAAGCGATTTTGTTTTATACTATATAATGATTACCAAGACATGTACATAACATATAAATTCAAGTGAGTACCTAACTATGAAAAGAAAAACAGCCAATCTACTCACAAAAAACTTCCCCAACCAAAAGAAGATAACCAACAACATGCAAAACAGGCAATAAATCACGCTAAGACAATCGGATCTCGCAATTATTCCCATTAGCAAGCCTACGACCATTCTTTTAAATAATTCCCTATGTTTTATACCCAACGGCTGTTGTTGACCTCCACCGGACCCGGTGACCTCCGACCGGGCACGTAGGTTTACCAGTGTTGCCAACCTAATCCGGGAAATAACCAGAAAAAGAATTTACTTAGTTATAATGCTACAGATACAATGCTACAAGGTTTCTTTGTGGGTTTGAATGATGTTGCCAGAAAGGTGCTGTTGGTAAACAGTGTAATTTGTCTATGGAAATTATTTTAAAAAAGAGCAAGGTTAGTACAGGAATTTCTCGGCCCAACACACTTTTGGTCGTTTTTAGGGTTCCGTAGCCAAAATGGCAAAAACGGAACCCTTATAGTTTCGTCATGTCCGTCTGTCCGTCTGTCCGTCTGTCCGTCTGTCTGTCTGTCACAGCCGATTTACTCGGAAACTATAAGTACTACAGTGATGAAATTTGATGGGAATATGTGTTGTATGAACCGCTACAAAATTATGACACTAAATAGTAAAAAAAAGAATTGGGGGTGGGGCCCCCCATACATGTAACTGAGGGATGAAAATTTTTTTTTCGATGTACATACCCGTGTGGGGTATCAATGGAAAGGTCTTTTAAAATGATATAAAGTTTTCTAAAAAACATTTTTCTTAAAGTGAACGGTTTTTGAGATATCAGCTCTCAAAGTCGTAAAAAGTATGTCCCCCCCCCTCTATTTTTATAACTACGGGGTATAAAATTCTAAAAAAAATAGAGGTGATGCATGCTAATTAACTCTTTCAACGATTTTTGGTTTGATCAAAGTATCTCTTATAGTTTTTGAGATAGGTTGATTTAACTGTAATTTTGGTTAAGTTATTGTGCTTACACTGAAAACGATGGCTGAACCTTATAAGATAGATCAAAAAATATACTACAGTATTGTACACCTTTAAAAATCCGCGATGATATAAAATCTTTATAATGTAGGTACTTTTTACGAGAAATATTAGCTTATTCAAGCAATACGCCATTAATCCTTATCCAGTAATGTACCTTAAATACATTGTGCATTTGATAAAGTTTAATATTACAAATGTGATCTACGGAACCCTTTGTGCGCGAGCCCGACTCGCACTTGGCCGGTTTTTTTATTTTAGTTTTTGTCATGGTACCAATTACAAATGATGTCTTTCAAAGCACCCAAGTGTCCTCAGCTAGCAGGACAGCTTACAACTCCTGAAAATATCCACTATCTAAAAAAACGGCGTGACATCTTTGACCAGAAAACTCATCTATAAGTGATTACACTTAAGGAAGGATAGGTCCCGCAGGGGTCAGCACCATACAAAACATTCAGACTACAACTGTTTATTATAGCCCACATGAGCGATTACATGATAAAATATATATAATAAAAAAACCGTTTTTAATAATTAAAATTTTGAACTTGAAGAGACAAGACTGCATTTGAGGAGTGACTGAATAAAAGCCGTTATTGGCCAGGATGAGATTTTTAGTTTTTTTCGGAAACATTTCACTGCCTTAATATAATTAAAATATATTTTTAATATACGTTAATCTTTTTTTTTTCTTTTCAATGAATTACACTATGCTATAAGAATTTAATATCTTTTTGAAAAAAAAAATCCAAGAGGGATTCAACGGTTTTTGATACGACTCCTTAATTGACAATTAACCGACAATGCAAAATGCAAATATCACAAAATTGCAAGATAGATCTTCATTTACCACAAATGAAAAATGCTAAATGGGGATAGAAGGGAAAGTGGCACAGAACATTGTTTGCCGCTGAAACAGAATCTTAAAGTGTCTGAAGAGACCAGAGTGAATGGGGTGATTCGTAATTAGAGGCACGTCAGCGATCCGGCAGCGCATGAATGAATCATAATTTTATATATCCTCGTCAGATTAAACATTCTCTTTCATGTATAATACCCAGCTAATCCCCAATAGCTTTATTAACTTATGTTAAAATCACCGTCTCTAAATACTTATTTAAAATTAAACGGTTCGAGTCGAGACCGCCTCTATTTTCCGAAGCTCAGTCAGTGTCAATAAATTGCTGAAGCGAGTGCGGCCGCTGCAATTTTTACAAAACGAAAAAGTAAACGTTGTTATTCGAGAATCTACCAATTGCTAGTGTATTTATTGTTCTGTGCTGTTCGCGAACAATTTACTGTGGAGCTCAAACAGACTGTGCCGATTGATTAGACCGTTGTTTTTAATGATACGCTAATATTATCATCGATGTAGTTTTATACTGTTCCAAAGTACGGGTTTTGGTTTCGATTGGTTTTCGTTTTTGTATTTTATGAGACTAGAGTTTCTTATTTTAGATCTAGAGTATTTTAATAGAAGTTTACCCTAGATTTAGTTGAATAAATTCTTAATGTTATGACTGGGAAGCCCGATTTTCGCGGTATATGTTAACATGTTTAGTATTATGAAGTAAAAGAACGATTTCTTAGTTTACGAGAAGCTCTGTAATCTTGGTATTCATTTCAAGAGTTTTCAAATTGTTGTTCCTGTATTGAAAGTTTTTATTTTTCTTATTAATCGTTTTTGTACCGTAATTAGAGATACAATTAAAAAGCCATTGTGTCGGGCGTAGATCTACGTGCTCGCATTCAATGAGTAAACAAAAATTCCAATGTACTGATGTCCCTTAAAAAACATTTTTCAGATGTGTAATTTACTAGACGGTTCACAATTCAAGGCAGAAATCCGTTATTTCCAAAGTAAAACTTTTAAACGTGCACTTTTCTTCTAATTTTCTTTAGCATCGTTGGTTGTAGGTATATCTATTTAACTTAGAGGATTCTTACAAGGACTGAAAGTTGTTCAATATGAAACTTATGGAGCAAGTAATTCGCACTAGTGATGTTCGCAGACACAAAGAAATATTTCACGAAGTTTGTTGCATCGCACAACTGGCTCAGCTCAGATGTTTTACAGCTCTTAACGAACGTGCTTCCAAAATTCTTAACTGAGAGTTTACGACGGAAGGACGGTGAAAAGTTACTGAAATTAGTTTGGAATGTGTGATAATTCCTTTCTTTTACTTTATATAAATATATGTATAGGTATGTATTATATATGTTTATTTACACATTTATGTACCCTTATATTCTTATTATTACTTTATTTTTATACACATGCCTCTTCACCATCCTTGGTTGACTGGTACAAAATGCCGAAGGCATTAAATCCGCCTTTGTAATTTTGTGTTGCATGAAGTTTTAATGGATAAATAAAGTTTTTGATAAATAAAGAAAATTCTGATTCCACGTTACATTCATTCCAGACATTTGACGAATGATATTGAACCTCATTGTCTTGTCACTTTTTTGTTTTACTTATTCTTTATTTGAATTTGGAGTGCAGTTATTTGTAGGTAGCCAGTGTGATATGAAAAGATCTTGATAGGCTAATGGATGACATGAGTTTCCTAGTTAGTTTAACATTGGCGATTTTGAAGTATTGTTTCAAGATACGGTCTTACACATCTTACGATCTTATCCATCCGTCTTACAAATGTGGATGGATAGAGAGGGAGAGGGAGACCAAATAAAATATGGATGGATTGTGTGAGAAGTGATATGAAAGACAGAGGAGTTAGTGATAGCGTGACGGGTGACAGGACAGAATGGAAGATAAAAACATATTTTGCGCCGTCCTCAAATAAAACGGGACAAGGGCAGAAAGATGATGATGTTCTTACACATCTGGTTTTTTTTTTTCAAGAAATGAGGGGGCAATAGCAATGTTCCACTTTTGCATGCCGTAGGTGGGTAATGTAATTCATGATACAGACTGAGACCGCGTTGTGCCGTATCCGGACGTGACGTCACGCCCGCCATTACACGTGCGGCGCTGTAGTGCTGTGCGCGCGTAATGCCGCACGCTACTTGATATTCGTGCGCGCACCCCACCACATTTCACCCCGGCACCGGCTGCTCTTAGGATCCTGAACTTTGTTATTTAACCTTTTTTTTCTTTGGCAACATTCCTTGGCTATGCAGTAGAACTGTAATTTTCCGCGATCGGTCATTATTAGTAATAGCCAATACTATTTCGATACATGTGTGTATTTTGGTTGCAGAATACTGATTTTTCCATATAGCATCGGTTTGGAACCGACCACGAGGATGTATTGTGAGGATGCCTCAGCGAGAATTTTCAACTTCATCATAGTATATAATGGCAACCACAACAGAGCAGATTACAGCTATGTTATCGTTTAAAAAATGCTGTTTATATCAAGAATTAATGTGTATAATAAACACAGACACTGCTGGTTGCGGTCCACAAAATTTAAATATGAATACGAAATAAACGTCAAAATACTTCCATTACAAAAACAGATATCCACACGGTTAATGAATTGTAAAACAAACGTCGGTAATTAAAACATCCCGATGCAGTGGTCCGCAATTCTCCAGTTTGAAAACCGACCAAACATGTAAACAACCCGTTCCCGTTAACCCCGATTTCGCCGACCGCATCGCATCCTCGCGTTCTGTTTTTTTTTTTTAGTTTCAAGTTGATTTGTGTAGTTGTTGCTTGGTAACCCCAACGTTATTCGGAATTTAAAACCAAAATCTCACATATTATCGTGAGCCGCGTTTTCCTTGAATATTTAAAATTCGAAAATAGAAGGAAGTTTTTCTGTATTTTGTTCTTAAATTGATTTTTTATTTAGAGCCAGTATTAAGGAGCAGAAGCAGTATTTTTTTTTTTAATAATAAGTTTATCTGCGTTCAAAATTTTTTGAATACGTGGAAAACTTGGTGAAAACTTGTGTCATGCTACTTAATGTGAAAGGAAATAACTTAGGCAATATCAAAATCACAAGTCAGCAGCCTCTGACCAAGTTAGAGTAATTAGCAAAATGTTATTAGGTCGTGTCACTTCCACTTAACTTTATGAGGTGTCGACAGATTCTTTTGGAACAGTTCCCTTTTGATGTAGTCTCCATAACCGCGGTAATTTATTACTCGTTACCGACCCGTCTCGTAACCCTTATTTATTCCGACAACCCAAACTATTTAGGTTGCCTGTGAATTATGATGTAGCGAAAATATTTTCACCCGTCAAATGGTAAATGACAATGTGATTTACAAAAAGCTCGTTAGAGTTTAAAGCGGAGTGGAAAGTTGTGCGCGCTGGCGCGAAGTCGGGGAAGCAATGTTTGGGAAATTGGGGGCACAAAACACATAATGATTTTATTAAGAGGAAATCATGCGTGGGGAAAATCTTAACTTACTTTTAAGAATGTCAAAATTGGTGAGAGAACATATTATAACCATAATAAGCCTTATTGTGTTCCCACTTCTGGGACTAGGGCCTTTTCTCTAGGAGAAGGAATGGGCTGGCTTGCTGGATGTGAAAATGTCACATGCCTTCGAAATTTTGTATATAATTTTTTTTTTTTCTAAGGCATATATCTTCACAAAGTTTTTTTTCGCCGTTTGAGAGCAATAGTGAAGATGACGGCCTAGGGACAAACCTAGAACGTGCAGGCTGGCCAGTCACTACTGTGTCACCACTGTTCTCTGTTGATTGTAAAACAGTCATGATAGGCCATGAAAATTCAAAATAAAAAAAATAACTTACGTATATAAATAGGTATGCATTTCTAGGTACGCTACTTAGTAAATCTTAACGCCCATTCACAAGAGAACAAATCCGAACTTCCAACAAATCCGATAAACTAAAATACTTACTGAACGATAGACAGCTCCTAAATCAGCTCGAAGGGCTGGATTGTTATTGTCTCAGCATGCAAATAAAGATTTACGGAGTCGAAGCTGAACAAGTTAAACGCCTCTAAATTTAGTAGGAGCAATCTCCCTCGCGTGCGATTCGTTATGTAAGTCGAGACATCGCTATAACAGGCGCTTTACAAGATAGAAGCCGCGATAAAAAATTCAACACGCTCTCGATTCCGTTTTTCAGTATCACCCTGACCTTTTTTACGACACGTCGACTATTACAGCGGTATTTTTTTTTATAAGCTGCTATCCAGCGACACATGAGCGTGTTTCTTATGTCTAGTTGCTCTTACAGACCTCGGAATCCTCGTGGCTGCGGCGAATGCTAATTCTCCTTATACTTATTAGTGCCCGGGCATTCTGAGCTGAACACAATCTTCAGCTGCCATATTTATAGTCAGTCTTAAGCAATTTTTAAAACTAAACAGTGCTATCTGGTGATAATAAGAGTTTCATAGTTAGCGCGTATAAAAACCATACTAGACCCTCTGAAACTAAGCGAAGGAGGGAGCAGAAAATGTAAGGGAGAGGACATCCTTACTCCTCAGCCAAAGCACCAGACACGCCGTGCGTTCCTGTTTTCTTTCAATTCGTGGACTCCATAGGTGTGGAAACAGCGAAGGACCAAACCCGTTTTTCCACATGCGCAAAGAGCTGTTTGCAAAAGTAACTTGGATTGTTCGAAAGAGTTTCCGTGGCTTTAGAAAGCAAATGGAACAGATGGGTTTTAGCCCCACCCAGAACAAGAACAATTATTTCATCATTTCTCACAAACAACGCTTCTAGACAATGATGGTCCATGACAATCATTGTCTAGAAGCAATGATTGTTACTCACCAACATGCTTACTTTGTAAGAAAAGCTTAGTCAACACAATACCTACGACTACTGGTAGAGACTCTGTGGTCTATGGTTCGTCGCGACGAATACAACTAAGCTCCGTTTCTACGAATGCCATGCACCAAACATGCTTGCTTTCAAACTTTTATGCATAAACTTTGTGAATTACACCCGAAAGCAGCTTCTTGCGATGCGTGCCGTTTTTATATCAAAAAATATTCTTGTGTAGATATAAACTAGGTTTTTAATCTCGACATAACTTTTTATGTTTGCGTTTTATGAGTTCGCTTTGTCTATGGTTTTCTTTTGAGAAGTAAATATTGATAATGTTGGTATTGAAGTCAATAGTGCGTAGCAAATGTTAATACATTTCTTACTATCTTATTCTGTGGAAGCAATGAGGCCGCGTTTCCTCCGTCAGTTTTTGCTAAAATGTGTTATCACGATCATCAGACATTTTTTATATTCCCACTGTTGGGACACAGGCCTCTCTCTAGTTAAGGGAAATGTGTATCTACAGTAAACCATGATGGGTTTACTGCAGGTACGTATTTCTCTCTTCTCTGTTATCTGCCATAATCAACTGCTCATATCTGCCTTTTCAGGAGATTGTCGTAAGCGACAGTTCGTAATTTTTGCTCACATTTCGTTTGTTTTACTATCTTCTCTGGGATCTGCCGTGATCCGTGGCTATGACAAGATATAGGCGGTTTGCAATTTTTTCAAGAAGGGGAATTTTCGTTCCTAATTTAGTTCATTAAGTCTTGGGACACCGGTGTCCGTACATCTATTGCCTTTCAATTGTATCTGTCTAATTGTGGTGTATATGGTATAGACGTGAGACGCACAGAACCTGTTGAGCTCTATTTCCAGCAGCGGACGTTTTTCAGCTCAACACAAATAGTATAAGAATTCCCTTATCTGTTTATTCAAGGAACATAATTGCAGAGCCCTATAGTTCCCATAAACATTCTAGTAGAGCTATAAAAATAAAACCGCAGCAGTACTGAATGTGTTTTGTAAGCTTTGATCCGAAACTAATAAAACTGTTGGGAAGTGCACAGGAATACTTCTTGAGAGCAACTTTTTATCTGTTTAGTTAACTTGTTGTTACTTGTTGAAGTTTTTGTATAATATTCTACACGGTAAGAAAGTATTATAAAGTACGCGTTAGAGTTTTCAAGTTGAAAGAGCAGTTGGTTTATTGATGTTGAACCAACTTCAGTATAGGCGTCTTGCTCGGAAGTTTTGGGTTTTAAGTTTGGTCTATTGTAGTCATTGCTCTATCTTATTTGTATGTGTTGCCAGAAAATTTTAAAATTTTCCGAGGAATTCTACAAAAAAAAAAAATACAAAATAAAACTGAAAACCGAGTTTGAGAGACTGACATTTGCTGTGTGAAGTTCCTAATTTTTTAAAGAAATAAACAAATAAAAAATCTCGGTGTCGTCAAAGGTGGAATACAATCCAATGACTTCTCCCGTTCTTCAGCGGCGGAGGCGTGCCATTTACTGACTATGACCCACACTTGTTCCTTCTTTGCTTTCGTCTCAGGGTCCCTGTGTCCTATTTTGCACTACCTGTGGTCCCAGTAAAGTTCGACCCTGCTACACGCCATCGACGACTCGAACTCGGTCGGTACGGCCACTGGACGGCCGGACGACAAGCCTACGGTGACTGGAAATTGGGGTCTGTATCATTCACGTGTTCGGCCACCTCTTTTAGCATTAGGTACGGCTTAGCAAAATACCACCGTTTGCCTTTCCTCTTCGCTCCAACCGTGGCCTATACCCTGGTAATCTATAACTACTGAATTTCGATGTAGAATAACGTATAAATATCGTACAATTGTTTTTTTTTTATAATATAGCGAGAAATTATAGTCTAATACTAATTTGTTACACTCATACGGAGTCAGCAATTTTTTAACACAATAGCTTCCATTGTTTAACAAGCCTGCAATGTGAAATTCTCTATCAATTTTGATAATTCCCTTTAAGCATCAGTAGGGTCAGAACTATGAAAATATCACTTAGAGTTATTGTCTCTGGGATTTTTCAAAACATACTGAAGAATATTAGAAATTTTTCAGAAGGAACATGGGATTGTAGTCAGTAAGTCTGATAATTATTTTTGTTCCCCCCAAGCAGGAGCAATTTTGATGCAAATTTGATGATTTTACACCGAAAAAAAGACAACATAGAGGTGTTGTTTTATGACATACATGTGATTTCAATCATCTTCATCATAATTATTCGAATTTAAGTTTATTTGCCTAAAACAGATTTTGCTGACCATACAGTGTAAGTATAGATAGTCAGTCATGTATATTTTTGTAATGTGAAATGACCTCTTACACAAAATCTCTTAAACCTAAGACACACGTACACGTCCACTTCTTCAAAAGACGTTTGTATTAATAAAATTGAAACGTCAAATTTTCCGAGAGATGAGCCAAACGAAAAGAGGGCACTCCTTTCATGTGGCAACATTCACAGAAACATGTGAACATCTGGGATCCGTCGCTCACATGTCGAAGAGACCGAAATGATACGCGATTTATCGGATCAGCGCTCTGTTTACAGTTGCTCTTGTGAAAATATTCAGCACGTATAGCTGGCTATAAATATGTTATACGCGTATGTACGTACGTACTAATGCTCCGTTTTTTAGCACTTGTGTTTTAAAGTATAGGGTGATCGTGGTTAAAAGAATGATGCGGACGAGTGAAAGTAAAGAGTGATCCGATTTAAAATAGATGTGTATAAGTAGAAGCGTTACAATGCTTAAAACTTTACGTAATTTTTTGTTAAGAATAGGTTTGTGCTTGCCCACTATTTCACTTGATGGAAAGCGACGATGCGATCTGCAATGGAGCAGGCTTACCTAAAAGTAATTACTTATTCACTGTTGACTTAAATATCCCTAGGTTATAACTATCAGGAACCTTGGCTTCTTAGTTGTACGCATAATTAATGTATTTTGAAAACTGTACGTATGAGTGGGATATGTCCTTGTACCGGTGGCGGATCACCGTAAACCTGGCGATGGGCAAAGTCAGCAAACAATTTATACGAAAAATCATTGAAATGTGGTTAAATCATAACGCAAGAAAGAACAAAATACTAAATAAAGTAAGCCCTCCAGACAAGCCTAGAGTGTAATATGTCGCCCGAAAAAATCCTGTCAAAAACCACTTACGTACTTCTTTTATTTATTTGTTCTGTAAATATTTCACAAGATAAGACTTGAACAAATAATTTTCCACTAGAAGGTACTATAATAGAACTAACTCCAACTGCAGGTAGGACCATTCCAGTCCGCATTCTTCTACCACTTAGCAATGGAATCGTCCCAGACTCTGGTAAGGATTCTTCAGAAATTCTCAGCTTTCAAGTTAGTAAAAAGTTTATTTGGAACAAACTGTCTGGCTGCGTCGACGTTGTAAATGAAGCTGATAAGACTAATTAGATGAAACTCCTTCCACACCGGACACGTTCGAAAGTACTCCTAAAAATTCTTTGGACAATTTAATCTAGTTTCTGTTAGATAAAAATGTAAGAAATTTAGGTGTGTATTTATAAAGTAGGTAGATTTTTTGTTGAAACTGTCTCTTTGACCTTGTGATGGCAAATTCCAATCCTAGGTCGAGCAAAAAGAGCTGTTGGGTTTTTTGAATTACTCTGCAGCAGCTCGGAGTTTGAGAGTTGGTGGTGTGACAACGCCGTGGTTTGGAATGGTTACAGAACGCAAAACTTAACTGAAAGAACACAAGTAGTGGTGTGATTTTGTTAGTAAAGGTGTGAGAATCTTATATCTCCAAGGAGCTGCTTATATGTTCTATGTTGTACCATGAATTTTAGTGAAAACATTCCGAACATGACTGCGGCTGCAGGTCGCTGCAGCACACTCGCAGCCGAGGATAGCCGCACATTAGCAGCCAAAGCTCGGCAGCACGACTAGTTTTGTATGTAGTAGTATGGATTTCTGTGAAAACATTTCAGACGCGTCTGCGGCTGCACTTTGGTCAGCACTCAAAGCTGAGGCGCGGCAGTACGACTAGTTTTCTATTTAGGACGAAAAACATTCCGAACGCGGCTGCGGCTGCACGTGCTATCACTGCATCCACAGCCTGCAGCCGAGTTTCGAATAGCACCTTAAAGGTATGATACTCTCATTTGCTCCACACTGAAAGGGAGTGATGAGTCATTTGATTTCTCTCGTAAAAAAGGGCTTATACACTGTTAGCTAAATATAATATTCAAATATGACTGTTACGCTCGATTACATATGAACATATGTTGAATTTCAGTTGTTTACGATAATTATAAACAAACAAATTAGGTACTTTGTATTCACGCCAAAGTTATTTCTGGGAAAATGATAGTAAAATAGTAAGTTTATAAGTTCTTATAATAAATAGCTCATTGATCATTAATTTCAAGCTTTTCTCTTGATATTCTTGTTAGGTACCATCAAGGACACTTCCGCTTGATCACCGCTAAGTTCATTTTTGCTTGCACTTGAAACAAAAACTTCAAAGGGTTTGTTTGGCTCCACGCAGCAGAATTTAAGCGATTTTTTTTTAAGTGATCAGGCAAAAATATCTACGGTGGTATAATAAACACGAGCATACGTTCTATATAAATATATAGCATACTCATAGATTTTAGATTTTTCTTTTGTAATCAATATCATTCATTGGCGTATACATTACTTCATCGTTTTCAATTAATTTGGAGTTTGAGATATATCCGTAATGTAGCAAGCCTTCATGTCAGTGGTCGGCTCCTATCTATCCATGTCCCTGTTATCAGGTCTTCCTCACTATCCAAATCTATAAATACCTACACCACAATTTTTTTCCACTACCCTCAAATGAAACACCTTTTATGTGAAACTAGCTTATGACGGCTCTGTGTGGCGTCGTCCGTAATATCTAGTACATTACAACTGCTCAGCGTCGCGTCGGCGTCCCGTCCCGCCGCGCCGCGCCCGCTGTGTGCAGAGACCTTTAGCTTTCACACAGCAACATATAGTACCTTATATAATAATAAAAAAAAAAATACCTTAAGGTCAATTTAAATTTAGTCCTTGATCCACGTCTGGAAAACTACAGTTGTGAAAATATTTGGCTATTTACTTCCAAGGCTCAGTTTCTTAGGCTTGGCATGAATTACTACTTTATTTGATATATTATGTTAACTATATATTGACGTTCCTGGGGCTTTAAAATATTACATGTAACGTATTAAAATATAATAGTGATAACACTAGCACACAGGAAATCGAAGCGTGAGTTCCAGGAAATCATTTCATAAAAGGTATGTTTCATCATTATCATTATTTTAGCCAAAAGACGTTCACTGCTTAGACACAGGCCTTCCCAAGCGCCGCCACAAAGACCGGTCCTGTGCGTCTTGCATCCGTCGGATTTCAGCAACCCCGACCAGGTCATCAGTCCACCTTGTGGGAGGCTTTCCAACGCTGCCTCTTCCGGTACGCGGTCGCCACTCCAGAAATTTTCGGTCCCAGCGGCCATCTGTTCTACGTGGAAGGTATGTTTCAGATAATAAACAATATGCTTATTGAATCATATAGCATCGCTTTCTAATAGATCAGATTTCGTTTTTATTTTGGTGTTGTGTGCCCAAGTTTGGCAGTCGTATGTGGGAGTTGGTAGGATGCATGTGTCTATAACAGGGTTTACAGGTGAAGAGGGTAAGACCCTTTTAGAATTTATTTTAAGCTCCAACATTTTTTTCCAACTCATTCGCCCGTAGTTCGACTTCTTTTTCTTTCTTACAATCTCTAAAATAATTATATTGATATGTTGCTTTTTAGATTTTCAATTGGCATTCTTACTTAGCCAGGCGTATTACATTGTCTAATTTATTTCATCACCGCTGCTTTCGAAATGGTGAGGGAAAAACATCTTGAGGAAATCGGCGTATCCTAGAATCTACCAATCCATGCTGGGCCATCGCAGTGGATTAAGGCCTATAGCAGTGGAAATAGCATAAGGTTGATTATGCTACGCTTTAACATTCTCAGTAATCTTTGTAGGTATATAATTACAATATTTACTTATATACTTTATGTCAAAGCTATCTCTTTCCATCCCAGGTTGCCTGGAAGAGATCGCAGAATGCGATAAGGATAATTGTATGTCTCTATTATATAAAGCTAAATTTTTTTCAATACACTTACTCGAAAACTGCCTCTTATCGCACTCCTATTAGGTTCAATATAGCATGTATATCACCCAAATGCTTTTTTGAGTTTATCACAACAAGGGCTTTTTTATTCCTTCCTTATCGTCACGGTCACGGGTGATTATTTTGTTTTACTAAGTTTATCGAATCAGGCGCGAGGCGTCCCCCTGAGTCGCTGGACGACCCCACGAAATTAGAAATTGACCAGAGCAGATTTGAATACTATACTTATATATTTCTTAAATTTCTACTGTATGTTTGAGGTACGATTAATTTTTTTTTCTTTCTTTCTTTATTTCACAAGTCGTAAGTGTATTGAAAAACGTCGTTTGACACACGTGCAGATTTGTCATTGCAGCCCTCGGCTCCATAACACACTCGCCTACGGCTCGTGCGAATTTCGCCTCGGTCGCAATGACAAACTTCCTGCACTTGTATCAAAATGTACTATTTTAAATTATCTTGGTGTACTGTACATAATCATTACATAGTATAAAAGAAAGTCGTTTTCCGCTGTCTGTCCCTATGTACGCTTAGATCTTTAAAACTACGCAACTGATTTTGATGTTTTAATTGATAGAGCGATTCAAGACAAAGGTTTATATACTGATATTGGTTTGGTTTGGATTTATTGGTTTACTGGTTTATATGCTGATATTTAATATCAGCATTGTACCCGTGCGAAGCCCGTGGCACATCGGATCAACTCAGGATGGATGAAATGGCGACAGGTCACTGGAACAACTTGCGACCCACGGATGCCCCTCAAGTTGAAGGGTAAAATCTACAAGTCCGTGATAAGGCCTGTCCTACTGTATGGGTCAGAATGTTGGGCTCTGAAAAAGACGGATGAAAAGCGATTGCATGTAGCAGAGATGAGAATGTTGAGATGGATGTGTGGTGTGACGAGAATGGATAAAGTGAGAAATGAGTATATTAGAGGAAGTTTGAAAGTGGCGCCAGTGACTGAAAAGTTGAGAGGGAACCGTTTGTCTTGGTATGGCCATGTAAAAAGGAGGGATGAAACGCATGTTACAAAGAAAGCCATGAGTATGAATGTGGATGGATGGAGAGGGAGAGGGAGACCAAAGAAGATATGGATGGATTGTGTGAGAAGTGATATGGAAAACAGAGGAGTTAGTGATAGCGTGACGGGTGACAGGACAGAATGGAAGAAAAAAATATATTGCGCCGACCCCAAATAAAACGGGACAAGGGCAGGAAGAAGAAGATTGTACCCGTGCGAAGCTGGGGCGGATCACTAGTAAAATAAATAAATAGTCACGGAAACGCACTTAAATCCACTTTCAACCAACGTTTATACAACCTAGCTGCAATTTAGAAACAATATTATTAGATTTGCGAGGCCTTGTAAATATGTATTCACGTGTAACACAAAGAAATAGAACAGAACTATCAAAAATAACAATCAATCCATCAAATGTGAGTGGGTATGCTGCAAGCTGGCGGGGTATTGTATAATTGAGAGCTATTAGTCATTACTGCAGCATCCCGCGAGTGTGATCACCTGCGGGATGGTTCACGGGAGCCAAACCAGACGCTGATGTAGTATGTGTCATAGTAATGTGCTGTTTGATCTACTTTCTAGGTTTATGTGTAAAAATTAGGACGATAGAAAATGTACTGGGGCTGGTACCTAAACACGTGATTGTAGTCATGATAGCAAACAACTTTTACTATGGGACCAAATCTGAAATGTCTAATCCATACTAATATCATAAATGCGAAAGAAACTCTGTCTGTCTGTCTGTTACGCTTTCCCGCTTAAACCCCTCAAAAGATTTTGATGAAATTTGGCACAGACAAACTTTAGACCCTGAGAAAAGACGGCGGTGGTACCCGCGACTTCGTCTGCGTCAAAAAAGGTAGTCTACACTAATATAATAAAGAGGTAAAGTTTGTTTTTTTGTTTGTTGGAGGTAATCTCTGGAACTACTGGTCCGATTGGAAAAATTTTAGCAGCAATAGAAAGCTGCTTTACTCCTGAGTGACATAGGCTATATTTTATATACGCGGGCGAAGCCGCTGTCAAAAGCTAGTAATTTATATGGTAATTAGCCCCTCGACACCCAAGCGAGCGCCGGCGCTCGCGGGTACTATAGCGAACGCCGGCGTTCGCGGGTAATAAAGGAAACTATTAACGTACAATATTTGATTTTTTTTTTTTGTAGGGTATTTTGATATTTATCCAAGAACGTAAAAAAAAAGTTTTTATAGATAAATAACTTTCCGTTAATACCCGCGAACGCCGGCGTTCGCTATAGTACCCGCGAACGCCGGCGTTCGCTGTATGGCTGAGGAATTGACTGATAATTAAACACGTGGTTGTAGTCAAGTTAACTAACAACTTTTACTATAGCACCATATCTGAAATCGCGACAAAACAGGCGATCGATTCCTTCTGCGTAGTAGTAACGCTAGCAAAGGAGGCCGCATGGGTGAGGCAATGACCCTCACGTTCTAGCCGCCGCTGGGACTCCAACCCCAATTTCTGGCCACCATAGTAATGAGTAGCTCGCCGTTCGACCGTCTGGCAACCGTTTGGACCGAGTGTTTTCGACGGCGCGTACCATTTCACGCGCACCTCAGCTAGTTCTCAGGAAACCCAGGCAGGAACAGGGGCAGTCAGGGGCCCAGCAGGGTTGAAGAATACTAGGGCCAAGGATTGATTTCTAAAAGGAGGGTTTGGCTTCATTACGAAAGGCAAGGAAGATAGAGGAGTAGATGTTTAGTCAGTAACAGTCTGACACTATCTCTCGCTTCGCCCAAGGGCGCGAAGAAGTTATTGGATGATTTATCCACCGAACAGATTAAAAAAGGTACTCACCTGTTTAATACCTTTTTTACTAGTCTTTATTCTTTTAACCCAGACACTTAATTAAAACAACATTTTCAATCATCTAAGTACAATTTAGTACACAAACAACCTAGAAAATACCATAGTTTAAGTTCTTACGTACCGTGCAAGAGTTTTAACGAGTGTACCCAAATAGAAGCTAGGCAATTTGCTGAGAACACCGAGTCCTTTTAAAGTTGATTCTCCGGGGGCACATAACCGCTAGAGAATGGCTTACTGTGGGCACACAACTTGTTTTATTCACATTACCACACTCCAGTTAAAACCTTATTTAAAACTTCATGAGCATTGCCAGATTTCGATATAAGTATATATGTTCGTATGACTTTGTGCTTACTTTAATTAGTACATTCATTTATGTGTTTACTACCTGATCCGTAGTTTCGTCCATAGAAATTGTTATCAAAGGATTTTTATATAATAATTTAGTCGATTAGGAAATACCAACTCGTACTTTAACTAAAAAAAAACACAAATGGTGGTTTTATTTTTCTCGCGATTTATTTCATCTTCGTAACAATATAATCTCATCTACGTCATCATCATATCACACAAAGTCGTCTAGTTCCAAGCTAAGCAGAGCTTGTGTTATGTAACTAAACATACTTATAAATATATTTCTATATACATACAAATTATAGATAAATTAGTCCTTGACACAAGCAAATCATCGTGCTTATTACACAAATAGTTATCCTGGGTGGGAGTCGAAACCACCAACAGGACACCACAAAAATACAAAAGATTTCTTTTGCAACAGGCAAAATACATTTTTTTTTGTAGTAAGACTAACCCTGTTCCTAGTTTTTGTTCAGAGGCGTGTTATGTTCGGACACCTTTATTAATTGGGTGCCTCTCATGCATACAAATTTCTTAAAACGGGGTAAGATACCAACTTGATTATGGGTTTGTTGGGTTTTCCAGAAAAAGGTTTAACTACTACACTACCTGCCTTAAGGTCAACAGAGTCCTCGATTTTGTAAAAAGAATCGTAGGTATGATTATGGTAGAATCACCAAATCCTTATTTGTACTTATAGGTACTGACTTCGACTGTTTTTTTATTTATGGTGGGCAAAAATCATCCAATAACGAATCCCGCTCTTGGGCGGAGCGGGAAACAGTGTCGGACTCTTACTCACTAAACACCCCACCCCGTTCCTTCTTTGCCCTTCGGACTGGGGCCAAGCCTTCCTTTCAGAGAGAGACCTTGGGCCCCAGTAAGCTTTAACCCTTTTGCAGAGTCTCTACGTGACTTCGACTGGTCATCATCTTTCCAGTCGAAAGACATCAACTGCTGAACATAAGCCTCCTTTAGTGCTGTCACAATGAACGGTTCTGTGGGTTTCGTATACATCGCATTCCCGCGATTAATTCTGTCTAACAATCTTTTTTAAAAAAGATGGCAAAATTATTAAGTAAGTTTTTTTACTCTGGGTGGAGCGAGAAGAACTGTCAAACTTTTATTGAATAAATCCAACTAATGTTTCTTCAATAGTCGTTCGAAGGCAAGCGGCATACAAGTTGAACCAACTGCTATGATTACGCGCAGAGAAAATACGTAATACGAGTAGTAAACGACAAATAAGTTGGAATTAAAATAATAGGTATTTCAATGGTTACGCACCGCCATACGCTGTGTAGCACTTCAATTGAGACCTGAAAATCGGTGAGAATCAAAATGGCGGGTGTACCATAGCGAATTAAATTATACCAATTACCAAAAAAATTTACAAATGTAAAATTGGAAATGTACAATTGAAAATGTAAAATTCGTATAATTTAATTCGCTATGGTACACCCGCCATTTTGACTCTCACGAAAATCGGATACTATTTTGGTCCAACTTATATGGCGCGTAGTGGTTACTCTTTCGAACAATACCTAGCTCACAAATGGTACCTAACAGTATGTAGTTTTACTTGTAATATCAGACACTGGGATGCCATGTCCAGCAGACTGTGATAAGGCCTTATTGTCCCATTGTCTTATAGTATCACTTAGACCAGTATTATAGAATTCCTATGCCCTAAGGCATAAGTGCTCTATTTCATTGGCGTACCTACGCCACGTGATATTGAAATTCCAAGCATTCAGCTTACCACAGTGACGTGTTTCGGAATCTGTGTAGCTTTTGTCATAGCTTTACTTACGTTGTTCTCTATAATACTTACGATCTTCATATTCACCTGGTGTCACCGTCTCAGCTTTGCAGGATTATACATCTTCCTCGACGATAGCAGTAGTACCCAAATAACCATAACGCTATGTCGAATACGGAAATATTATCTTTTGGAACTGTTGAAATACCTATGCTTTTATCATTGATCGGATATTAAACATCGAAAATATCAGCATAATAAAGTACATTTTGAAGTCCATAGTTCGGTATTCGTAAACAAAAGCTCCATTATAATTATTTTATGAACATTGAATGAGCGCCTACGTGAACAGCCTCCTGTGTCCGTAGCAAATTATCGATATCGAGTTTCGTAGCAGTTCGCTACGAAGGCTACGAAAGTGCTACGAGATTTAATTTTTACTGTTTATTATAATTTGATGCTACGAATACAAACTGAGTTGTGAAATAAATTCAAATTGGTTGAGTTGGCGTGTGCGTGTGTATTGTTCTTGCCAAATTGTTAGTTCACTTGACTCTTACAAAACATTTCTAGTTAAACGGGAAATCCGGTCTAAATCCATCCTGAAATTATTTGGTAACGTAATTTCAACCGGCATATGTACGCCGGTCGTAGCTAATGTGATATTAATGATATTCATACTAATTTGGCCGGGGCCGCAGAACGAGGCCATGCCAAGTTTCGACTGTCTAAATAATTACTAACTCCCCTATGACGCTCTGCGCACCTACTTTGTTACTAGATTAAACAAGTTAGTTGACATTAAAAACTACTTTAATGCCGCAATTTTGAGGCTGCACGTTACATTTAGAATTTATGATCCTACATTTTTATGTTGACTTTATAACTATTTCATTGCTTTTCATTATGTACTCATATTTGAAACTAACCATCGTAGCTTTGAGCTTACAAAGGCGTAGGCCTTGTTTGTTTTAGAAAGTTTCAAATCTTTCTCTGTAAGAGTTTCTCTCGAGGTCACATCTTTGTAGTAAAAGAAACAAGAACATTAATTGTCACATAATGTTTATTCCCAATCTTTGGACCCTATAATGCTTTAAAACTAATAATAACATAAATACAACATTGCAATAATTATTATCGAAATAAAGAGATTTAATATTTTATCGTATTAGCATCGCTTCTGTAAACTAAACTGGAGAGCACATTGTTTCTTGATATAGTTCTCTAGTTCAGTTGACACAGCGACACACTGAAGCAGACATGACTACAAAGCAACGGTTTCAAAGCTCAACTGTCAATTTAATATCTAATTTCAGTTATCCTAAACTAGACACCTATAAAAGTACTATTTTTATTTACTATTAGACACATAATATTGAACATAAGTTCGTTCAAGAAAACAATGATTATATTATTTCGTTAATAAAAGATCTGTTACCTACGGGCTAATTTATAAAACATTTCCTACGTAACGTCTGAGTACGTTACTCGTCGCGGTTGTTCTCGCGCTTGGAGACAGTCAGGTGCTCAGTGGCTCGTGGCTCAGTAGGGCTGGCGCAGACAGGGTTGCGGATGAATAAAAACTTCGATTGAGGATGAGCTCAAATTTATTTGAATTAACAATGACGTCTCCAATGCCACAATACTCCATGAAGTAAGAAAAGTAATGAACATCTATAAAAGTTGTAATAATGATAATTAAGCTAATTTTTATCACTATTTTTACAATGTCATTATGTTTTTCTTAAACCACAATAACACTTTACCTCTGCTCTAAAAGCATTTAAATAATCCAAGTCACACAAATCTAACAATTAATTACTAACTATTTAGTTTGTATGGTTTATTTTGCTCGATATACAAATAAGTTTCAGCAACGCACTAACTCTTGTTACCGAAATTAAAATAAAATGTCATTTAATACTGAATACGAAGCGAACTGTTAAAGTAATTTGGTAATTAAGCCATGTTAATATATTCTAAAGTAACAATAAAGTAACGCGTAAAGTGTACGGCGACACAAACGGAACTTGCGCGACACTACTCGGAGACTATGCGTACGACTCGCGTAACACAATCTAATCGACATTATCAATAACGTACGAAAACAACACTTAGCAGGTATTTGATACTCCGATTATTTTGTCTTCTTTATTCTATTCATATTGTATCTCTTAGAATAGTATTTAACTAAATTTATTAAGGGGCACAGAATTGATATGTTTCCGATGCACGGCGTTTGTGTGATACCGCTTCACTTAACCTAACTTGCAAGGCGACGCTACACCCCTATCACCTAGCTACCCTATCACATGCGCGATGCGGGCCAATGTCACGCGTCTTTACATAAACAACGAGCTCCGATCCGATCCTTCTAGCTACTCGATTTCACAGTAAACGTTAAGAAAATATCTTTCTATGGTTCACTTTTTGTGTTTAATAAATCCCTTAAAAATTAAATTGATCAGAAGTTTGAGATAAATCCGATTGAAAGGATAAGACGACAGCGAAGCGAACTATTTAGTATGTCGGGAACGCAAGAGTGGGGTAGCGTGACATATAGCCGATTGCATTATAAGTAGTAGACGAGAATACAGAATAAACGTCTCTATGAAACCGCTTTTTTATTCCTAATTACACATTAAATATTACTTGATGATATGTATCGAGTAGTCCCGCAAAAGGTGACGTAGCCGTGTCCGCAGCCACTGGACGTCTCTTACTCGCTATCTAAGGTTGTTGGACGGAATCATGGCGGCGGCGGCGTCCACGCGCACGAGCCTGACCCGCGCGCGCCGCGCCCGCTCCAAACGAGCGTCTCACGGCGCGTGCACGGCGCGGCAGCGGGCCGGCCACGCTAACCAAAACGTCAAGTCTATCGATGGCTCTACAGAACATTATAACTATGATAGAGATTTCAAAGATTGATACACATATGTCTGAAGAGAGCTTAACATTGATCGTCATCGACGCTGTAAAGCCATCGCCACACTCGCAGAACAACTGAAAAGAACAAACAAACTTTTCGTTGTATTTTAGTATGCGCCTGAGGACGCCGCTCGCCGAAGGTATGGGAGATCACTACTACTTTATTACACAATTACTTACACACGAATTAGCATTATATATCGAATTAAATAAGTGAACATTGACTTAGCTTAATTATTATAACCGACAATGAATAATTAATAATATATAAGAGAATCTGAATTGTCAGGAGTTTTCTTGCGACACAAAACATTGTAATACATATTAATGATTGATTTTCATTAGATAATAATGTCTTGGGTATAAAACTGAATCTAAGTGTATATTTAATTTAATAAATTGTTTTCGTCTCTAACATTAGCAAAAGAGGTAACAATGAGACAGTACGATAAGATGCCTAACCTAGGTGTCGTCGTGTATCACCGCGGCATCAGCCTTACTTGGGTCCGTAACAAATGTCTGCATAACTGCTGTGGCTTCAAAATAATCAACTTGTCGTATCCACTAACATTGCAGCACAATGCTCCTACAAAATACAAGTTTGGTACGGTCTGAGGTTAGTATTAAAATTATGTATAATCCTTTATCTTTGGTCTATACGCCACGACGTTCGGTACATTGTGAAGTTACAGTTACTATAAACAATGTATAAAATTTTGCTAAGTCAAAAATTGACGAAATTTCTATTAAATATTGACTAAGAGATTTCATAAGAATTCACATGCGGTAGCTCCGGCCGGCGACCGAGTACAGTCGTGTGAGTACCTCAATAGATTTCTGACGCGTCAACATTGTAACCCAAATATCCAAAACCTTATTTATATAGCCTAAGCAGGGATTTTTTTTTTTACTTTTTTTTGTAAATTTTACATGTTTACATCAGCAGAATACGTCACTAAATACCTATAATAACATTAATATTTCATTTTTGGTTTATTGCTATCTCGCACTGTTGTGTACTTATGCCGTCACCGTTCCATCGACGTGTAGGTAACTCAGTATTCATTCTGTATGCGATAGTCAACTAGCTAAAAATAAAAAATATATTAATCTTCATTTTGATTAATCCTAACATTTCAGTAAATTTAAATTTCATTACATTGTTTCATTATTATGTATGAATAACTTTCATTAAATAGTAATGTAACTATGCTGATTGTCTACAATAAATACCCTTATCTAATATTATATTATTCACCTAACGATTACACAATAAAAGTAACTACTAAATTTTAAATTAGATTATTACCAAAAAGCTCGTCAAAGCATGCAGATAGTAGAATAATGTTTCACTATTCAGCGTCGGCGCGCACGTCGCCGGCTAATTACAACTATATATTAATTAATATAATGATTACATTTAATTATTTAACTCTCATAAGGCCAAGGCTAAATTCTCGCAACAAGAGACAAGACTGAACTGATCTCGATTGTGTCGCATCGCATACCACCGCGAAGAGTGAGGGGACCCGAACTGGTACAATGCAGAACTTGTAGACGAACGCTCCGACTGGGGAACCACACAGCTTACAAGGAAATCGAAATATGATTTTAGGATTCTTTTTCGCAAGGCACAAGAAATTTTGGTAGTGATCCAAGTAGAGAAGGGCACAAACAAAGTGAACGGGCCAGTCACACACGTGACGAGAGAGTGGGAGCATGCGAGCGGTTCAGCGTCTGTTGCTCTCGACAAGCGGCTCCGAGGGCTTCCCCGTCCTATCGCACAATCCTACTCAATATTATAATTATTGCAATAATTCATTTACAGATAGAAAGGATCGTAAGACCAACACTAGAGTGCCAGCGCGACAACGAGTGATTGAACATTATAAACATTAATAAGAAAGTATTAGGTAAATATAATTTGAAATAGTCATGAAATTCATTTAAATACGCTAACATTATCGAGGCTAAAACAAAAGTATCGTATTATTACATACAAATTCATTTAAATCATTCAACTTGAAATATTATTTAACAAAACGTAATCTTTCTATGAAGGGCACCTTTGGTTTTTAGCTTACTCGAATGAGATATATCCTAAAATGTTTAATTTCTGGTAATACACTATAACAAATCCTCTCAGTTGTATACATCGGCCTTGTAAAAACAAATATACAAACTTTACCATACAATAAGTTAGTTGTAAATAAATCTTATGTTACACGATAAATTGAATAATAATATTAAATAAACAGGCTACATTTATAGGAAATTAATAGATTTAAATAATAATATTTTATCATGAACAGTAAACAATAAACCTGGAATGTTAATAATAATACAATTAACACTTGCTAATTTTGGTATAAACGAAATAACACCACACCTCTGACGCTGGGAGTCAGGGAACATAACAGAAGAGGAGACAGCGCCTAGCGCCTGGCGAGGACCGGGGCAGCCTCCTGCGGGCCCGATGCGGTGCAGAGGATCTCGACAGCGCCTCCCTCACTGAGCTGCTTGTCAAGTGCCGAGAGCCACGAACGAGCTAATGCTGTTCGCCCTCTTCTCCGCCTTTGGCTCCCTGCGTAATGCGACACACGTTACTCATCATCAAACATGGATAGCGTGCGATGTTCTCTAAGGCTTACGTGTTAGGCAGGCATTAGGTAACTCTATATAGTGCGAGGTGCATGGTGAAACATTAGTAGGGTCGACGGCTTCGGCGCTCACATCACTCTTGGATTTCTCGTGTATGAGAGCCAAAGCATTATCGAACTTAACACATAGCACTTGAGAAGAATATACTTTTTTGTATTCTTTCTTTTTATTTGGAATGAATCTGTCATTATTAGTGCATAATTATTTTATTACGTTATAGTTTTGTAAACCACCAACTATATTATGTTAGGAGCAATTGTACCTGATAGATACTATTCGATTCTTTGGTCATCAGTTTAATGTCGATGCAATATGAAATTAACAGTTGCATATAATGACAGACTCTACGAGACACTTAGAGAATATCAGTCAGACGGATTAATGAGAACTAAACAAAGTGCGCGTGCATACTTCATGTGCGAGAATCCAGCCGTTGTGTGCCATCTTATGCCTCGCATATTCGAGGTGGATGGCGCCTTCAGAGCTGAGAAGCAGAGCGCCTTGCAGGCGAGCCAGCGCGGCGGCCGCGTCCGACGCGCTAGCGAAGTCGACGAAGGCCACCGGGCCCGAGCTGCCGCCGCCGCTGCCGCCGCTCAGCAGCCGCAGCCGAGAGAACCCCGGGCAGCTGTACCATCACACTCTATTGTGCCCACTCGTACCCCTCAGTATGACTGACGTGTGTCTTTGAGACTGACCTACTGTGGTGGATTCTTGTAGCTAAATTCAGAGAATGCCACATTTGTGAACAATGTTTGTCAGTTTTAGAATAGTGATTCTTATTTAGGAAGCAATGTTGATCGTATGGTGCTTCTAAATTCTAAGAGATATAAACTAAACAGTGCGACATTTGTCATCCTCTTTAATGCTCCGGATATAAATATCGCAGTCGGTGTGTGCGGCACGATATGACATAAAAAGTAATATTCACGGCTCTCGTATAGTGTGGTGTTATAGTGCTAACGTACGACTAGTTGTGACAACTGTGGAGATATAGTGACGTTCGTCATGCTTAGGGTGGTACGGTGCAGGCTGAAGATCTCACACAAACGATGTGGCTCGACCATAGCGTTCTCTTTGGAAGGTTCTTGTTAAATCATATAGTTTGTGTGAGACATAGTAGAGCCAAAATTATAACATAAAATTATAAACCCAATAATGTTTAACGTGGACGACATCGTGATATTCGGTGCAACATGCACTGTGGAAAGTTATATTTTATTAACTTCATATATATTTTTGAATGCTTTCATATGTTTTATTACCTTATGTGTTGCGTGATCATGCACATAACATCGTGTTACTTTTCGACTGTAAATATTAGTTTAATGTTTCATTTGAAATTCTGTAGATATTTCAATATTTGACTGTATGATTTGCGTTGAATTATTTTCAGTCGAAAACTTGAAGCGTTTTGCACATATACGATTGCATGAGGGTTAATGTTGAAGACGTACCTGCTAAAAATTTCCTTAAGTTCATGTTCTGAGACGAACTGTCCGAGGTTAGCGACGAAGAGTGTCGAGCAGGGAGGGGCGGGGTGTGCGGGGTGCGCGGGATGCGCGCCGGGCCCGCTGTGCGGCCCGGCCGCGCCCGGCGAGCCCAGCGCGGGCGCCGGCAGCACGCACGCTCCCAGCGTCAGGGGGGTCTGGACATTATTACCATGATAATAAGGTCCAAACTCCTAGTAAAGTTTGAATTACATAAGAAAACGCACAAATAGCGAGCTGCCTAGCATTCTGAGTTCTACGCATTTCTGTAATGTGTACAATGTGCAATGTTCTTCTATCGTGCTGTGTCGAAAACTTTCTTGTATTACGTAGGACGCAAAATGCTTGACTGCTCTTTACACAGTTAAAATTAGTAAATCATAAACATGTAGCTATGGGCATACTAGTATGTAATTTATGAGCGTTTTGGTAAACTAATATCTAAACTGACTGAAGTTTAGAACAATAAATAGCAAGTAATATTCGAAAGCATTGTGCAATTAGTACAAAAGCTTTGGCAAAATCAGCCTATAGGTGTCAGCACAGGGGTAAGACGTGACAAAAATACATGAGATTACATATTGATCGTGTGCTGAAACCTTCAAGTGAACAATTCTGAAAAGTAAGAGTTAACGTACGTGGTGTGGCCTATCGGCGGCAGCTAGTCAGAGGTAGGATCGGACGGGCGCCATCTGCGGGTGGATGGCGGGGTGCACGAGGCCGTGCGACAGCGCCGGCAGCTCGCCGCCGTACGCCAGCGGGTGGTGCCACAGCTCGCCGCCGCCCGGGAAGAACGGGCTCGCTAGGTCTGTGCACCACAACAACAGCGTCACCAAGCGCACGGTACACACGAACAAGCTGTGTCAGTCTCAAAACGAATTTCATGTTCACGACGTAACTATGAATGTGATATTAGAATACTGCTATAGGAAATTATTATTTACAATGTGCTTTAAACATGTCTTCACGGTTCTTAATCGAGGTTACACAACATTGAATGCTGAGAGCAAGTTCCAAAGAAAACAAAGAAATAATAAAGGTTTTGATACCATATTAGTTCTTCCAATACCGATTCTGGTATGATTTTGTTGTAGGTGATAGCAAAAATGAAAACATCATGAATGTGTTATCATGAAAACATGTAAAAGTTGACAACAGTGGTAAGAACCCGACAGATCAATCAATAGCTTCGCGGAGCTAGGCCTTGCGTGGTACGTGTAAGCGGTCACAGATACTTGCCCCTCGCGGTTGCTCGACACCCCGTACCCATTACGTGCCTACTTATACGCTCTTACAGACTAGCGTTCGGGCAGCAACAGTGAGGATACGAGCATTATAGTGTGAGGATCGGCACAGACACAGGTCGTGCGATTTTATTAGTGTGTAGAGGTACGGTATGGGTGTGGGGGCTTCGAGCGAGCGCCGGGCGGTGTGTGCGTTCGGCGGTACTTACGTCCAGTGAGTGGGTGCATCAATGCGGGGTGTGCGGCTGGCGCGGCGGTGGCAACTGCCGGCTTCGGCTTGCTGACCTTCGTGTTGCTTTTAGCGAACTCCAGCCGAATCGTTTGCGGCATGTCGGGGTCGAACCGGACGCCCTGCTGTGAACAGCCGCGAGCGGTGCGGCGCTCCGATATAATGACGATGGAAGGCGGCGCCGCGGGCCCAGAGGTGCGACTCACCGCTGGGCGCGACCGATAGTGCGGGACGGGAGGGCGTCGGTATTACACGTTATAAGACTGCATCGAAATCTTTTGACTATCATCTTTTAGCTATTATTAATCCCAAAACAATTTTCATTACAGTAACCTAAACAGGACAGTTCATGTATGTGTAAGGGTTCGGACGTGACAATAGATTCGTCAATTTAGTCTCTACGTTGGATCGTTCGATATTCATCGAGAGGTCCGCGCCTGCGCCTGCTAAGGTGAGGAACACAGTGCTCGGGATGTGACATCAAACCTGTCAAACAGTGACATGCATTGCGTTCGTATTTACACGTAACATGGTCGCTCGGTCGGGCACGACTGTCGGGTCGCGCGGCGATCCTCAAAGCTCAATGACACCGACTTGATGACCCGACGTGGTCTATTCTGTATGTGCATGGGTTTAGCATAACTTACTATGCGGTTACTCGAGTCAGGAAAATGTTATTCCAAGTCTACAATGAGAATATTAACTATAGTGCTCATTGGCTGTGTTTGAGGCATGTGATGAGAAGAAGTTTAGTAACACCGTGCGTTATACATGTTTTAGTATTTACAATAGCATATTGAGCTTCGGATACCTAGGACATATCTCAGTTTCATTGAGATACTGGGCCCTCGTGTCACCTATCATACTGTGTTCTGAAGCCATTCAAACTGATTAGGCGTTGTAGTGTACGTGGATATATCTTGTTATTGAGTGATTTTCCGCATTATAGGAATCATACAAGTCATTTTTAGTAAGATCTGATTGAGATTCTATTTGTCAGTATCTACGGATAAAATATTTTATTGAGTTCGCTCCAATATGCTGAGGCAAATATTGTTTGAAGGGGTTTCACTGAGATATTGGGTCAAACTCAATGCTTAGTAGTAGCGGTTTAGGATAAATTCTAGAGCTATGAGACTTTGTGACAATACCAACCTGAAGGTCTTGCTTAGCTGCTTCTGCGCCGGCGCGCGTGTGGAACGTGACGAAACCGACCGGCTGCAACGAAATGTACCATGTAGCGTAACATATTATTTTTTATATAACACAGAAATGGATATAATATTTTGTGGCATTACAGACATACCACAAATACCACATAACATGCTATTAGTTCAATGCGAAAGTGGCGCATTTAATGGCGTAACATGTTCGAAGCTTCCGCCTTTCGTTGTCAACTACGAAGAATTTGTTATACTTAAAAAAAATAGTTCTAACAATATTTCACACGAACATTTCACAACGACAGTTTTCTAATAGAAAGCATATTCGGCCTTTCGAATGTTACTACTGCTAGGACTCTCCAGGAGACGAAGAGGACCATAATCCACTACGTGGGCCCAAGCCGGGATGGTGGATGTCACGTTTCTTCGAAGTTTTGGTTCTAGGACACGCCGGTTTCGACACATGTTTTTTTACCGAGAGCAGTAGTGATGAAATAAATTATACAAAGTAAAGCATTCAGGCAGGGTTAGACCCACGCCCGAGCTTTATGTTACATCCACTTAACTATACAATTAGTATGCGTATGTTATTTGTATAAACTCACCGAAGCTGTTTTCCCATTCTTGCTGGTAACCTTTAGCAGAGAACCCTCATAACCCTGTACAAACAAAATTACAATGATTATTCTAACTTTGTTATCAAAAGTCCCCCCACGAGTCTAATGTTTGGTGAAACTTCTAGATGGGACTACATTATCAAATTGCTGGAATCGTCGGTGTCATTCATGTCGTAATAAAAAATTCTATGCAGACGTAATAATGTTGAAAACTACCGAAAAAAGTGGTGGTTGGTAGTGCCAGGCGCGGCGTCGTCACGCAATCCCCTCACTAAACTAACCCCCGGTTTAACTTTGCGCACCTTTATGCCTGTGGTGCCATCCGTGCCAGCCGAGGATCGAGTGTAATCCCCCTTATCGGTAAACAGAATCGATTCAATCCGAATATTACGAATCGGAGCATGACATTTGATATTTACGGAACAGTAATCCGAATCGAGATCTAGCCGCGTGACGACCGCGCCGATGGTGCTTCCCATTTTTATTTTCTCTCGATAAATATTTTGACTTTTCTATAAGTTTCTGATATTTCGTATGGAAAGTTTTACACAGGCCGAAATTTGTTTTGAGGTAGATGTCTAAGCAATATTGCATACATATTCTTGAGGCAGTAATTGGAGGACGAAATAAGTATTACATTTTTCTGAAGTTGTTATTTAGTTCCTAAAATAGATTCATGTCTAGACAGCCACTCACTGTATACCAAAATAAACGACTACAGCCAATTAATTTTACAATATAGCTAAGTGAATATAGCTGTAACAAATAAAGTAATTAATTGGAACATACCTCGTACGCTCGAAACAGTAGATAGAGCTCTCGCGGCTTGGCGTCCATCGGCAGTCCACTGACGAACAGTGTCCGCACCTGTAACAATACAAAACCCATTGAAATGTTTTACTTTATTGAATTCCCTCTCTATTGTAGTGGGCTTGGTTACATGTAGCTCATTCGGCTTTAATGGCTTCATGTTAACGTTACATGAACTTGTATAAAACTGTCGTATACCTAAGTCCGATAGTTAGAGATTTGATAAACTTTTGGATAAGTACCGTTTTCATATTCTGAGCTATGATTAATTACAAAAATAAAAAGCATTTCCATAATTCGAAAAATGTATGAATAAAACTTGGTTTACGACCGTCTAATGACTTCGCATAATATATTTAATTATCCACGTGAGCACACTGACGTTCTCTTGTTTTCTATGAAAGTAAACTATACAAAGAGAAAGATCGGAAAATCGATTTACGCCATTAACCACAGTACAGTTTTCTACGAGCTCAATGATTGACGATTCAATTATTTGTTAAACAGAGCGTACTTTGAGTGAAAGCGCTAAAAGTATAACCACAATATTTACAACAAACTGTTTTGTTAGCAGAACAAAAAAATAAGATGGAATATTCACGTCAAACTTTATAGGTTCAAATAGATTCAGAAAACAACGCGAAAAGATATCAAAAGAGTCGCTGGAAGACTTAACAGGCTATTTTTCCTCAATAAACAAAGAAAATGTCGGACAATTTCCACAAACAGCCACAAAGGAGGCATAGAAAACTTTCAATGCCGGTTTTTTTCCGATTCTTTCATCGGTTTTGTAAACGGTGCAGCGCATTAATTCGACGGGTCCATTTAATGAAATAAAACAGAGCCAGTAATGGCGGCGCGATTTGGCGCGTGCGGGAAATGGAGATTAATTGCTGGCAACACCGACCGCCGCCGTCGCTGACGCCATCTTGTTTCGCACTTTATTTATGCGTTTGAGTGCGCTTCCTATTACCTTACACTTTTTAAAACATAATTAGGTGACAATAACTCAATGGCGGGCATTTTGGGCCGAAAGGCCACCTAAATCCAGACCGTTACAAAGTTCAAAGGGGCAACCTCTGAACTATTGTGGACTGCGGTTTATCCACGCCTACACAATCATAGCCAATGCTTTTAGTTGAAGGAATATTAAATTATTGTTCGTACAACAATGGAACCTAACGTACATAATTGTATTAGGCACGAATACCAGAATACGTTAATCAATTAAAATAGTTCACTGAGCAATTTCTGGATTATCACACATATTATTAATAACCTAGACATTATAACTAGATACCATAAACAAGGAGCGCAGATTTATAAAAAAAAAAAATGTTGCCATGCCATAAAACGTTATCGAAACGTGACGCAACGGTAACAAATAAAGATTTGAGGGCACAATATTTGGTCGGCAGTGTTGATTTATCAGGTTTTATCAACATTAGGACACTTGCGGCGAGGGAGGTCCTCGGTCCTCGTATATATTTTATCGGCATCCGTGCCCCGGTCAGTGGCAGAGTGTCGGACCTTTATGTTGGCTATTTTCCGGTCGAATGCACGGGAATTCCCCGTTTCGGCGAAATGCGATATTTTTACAGCGTCATATTTTAATATTGCGGCATACCGAAGGAAATGATTACATAAATAAGTGCTGGTGCTTGTGTATTACTAATGAGGGGTAGATAAGGCGTTGCTGTGTTGATGTTTACAGTCAGAAATAACAAAAAAGTTAGCTTTTGCTTGGAAAGTTGTATTTACAATTAATTTTATACTGATTTCAGTCATTGTTTGCATGTTTGGCTTTTTTATATTATCAATCAGATGTTAATTTAAAAAAGGTCTAGTACATAGGATTGGTTTATTAATTCATCAAGCCCCTAGAGGATACCGGTGTACGCACACCTGTTGTCTTTTCATTGTGCTTGCAATTAAGGTAGCAGTAGAGTTTTGAAAATACCTTACTCTAAGCAAAATAATTTTATTATTATATTATCTATTTTGCAGATGAGAAAATATCAAACGACGGAAAATTTTAGAGGTCGCTTTCATTTTATCGAACATTTTTCTCGAAGTAAAACCAGCAACGTTCGAAGAGTTTTAGTTTGAAATATAAAATGTATGAGTATAGATTATGTTAGATAGGTACGTACAGCATCCTCGGCGAAGCTATCACGGGAGTCGTGAGTTTGGATCCCGAGAGAGTAATAAATATCTGTTTCTGCTATATGCAGTCACTTTGGATTTCCTAGCATGAGGGATAACTCGGATATAGTTAAATCAATCTAAGGGATAAAGGAGAAATATGCTAGTGCTGAAATAATGGCAGAACTTTGTCTTTGAAGAATTATTTTGCAGGGAGTTTGTAGACCGTAGATTGTATCAGTTTCTTAACTTCATTCGGAAGTTGTAAAAGTCAATTGAGAGAGAACGAGCTTCTAAACGCTGTTTGTGAACTCGCAATTTGTAACGTTTAGGCTCGCTGGTACGATTGTCAGCGCTTAGCAACATTGTCGGTGACCATACCTAAATGAGTTTATAAAAGGCTATTTTGACTTATTTTTTACTAGCGACCCGCCCTAGCTTCGCGCGGGTGCAAAGGTGATATATTATACCTATAAACCTTCCTCTGGAATCCATCTATGTAAAAAAAAAACCGCAACAAAATCCGTTGCGTACTTTTAAAGATCTAAGCATACATAGGGATAAGCAACTTTGTTTTATACTATGTAATGATTGGTATACTAGCTGACTAAACAAGTTTTAGCTTAGCTATACGCAAAGATTCGTGTCAAAGGCGATGTTTTTTTTATAAAAATCTTTATCTGACAATAAAACACAATAAAAAAAAAATAGTCCTGTCGTTCACGCGTGATGACGCGAACAAGGGAAATAGGGATTCATTTTTTATATTTATAGATAAAAATATTGATAGAGAATGTCTACAAGTAATATCAAATATCACGTATTTTACCGGCACGTGGAAACGCTGTTGCTTCCTTAAACAGGATTAATTCAGAGTCTGAAGTTCAAGGAAACTCGAGAAAAACACTTCCGTTGATACAGCAAAATATCTGTCAAAGCATTTTAAGATTCGTTCCACGTATGTGTTATACAAAATATCTCCATTCCTACAGAGGGTCATCTACACGTTTTACGGAATTCCGTCAAAGGAAATCTATAATACATGAATTCCGATCCAACACTTGTAAAAAGCACGGCGGAGCAGGGTGTAGATATAAGACCGTCGAATACGCGCACTCCTAACATATTTCAGAGGGAAGGGTGGGCGGTGGACTGTCCGGTCAGTTTGAAAATGCCCCTCCACTCTATGTCGACCATTTTACACTCGGTTGCCCCCGAATCCCTACGTTCACTATTGAGTTATGTTTCATACTCGGCCGAGATGGGAGAAAGGGAATTTTACCGAATAACACATAGACTGAAAAGTTTGCTCGCTGTGATAACAAGTTTTCTTTTTTACAATACTGTTTTGGCTGAAAATGAAAGGATTGCGCTAATGTGATGATGCCGCCATTTTTTAGTAATCACGTTAAAAGTATTTAATGCAATGCATTCACGTTTTAGACTTGTGAAATGAACTTTGAATGAATGAAAAGCTCTTTCTGAACATATATTTTTGAAATCCTGTTAGTCGGAAAACTGGAATTAGGCTGAAAAATGTCGCTACTATTTTAACAAATATAGCTTGCATTTTTATAGTTGAAAGGTTTATTACGCTTGACCGCTATCTCACGTGATAGAGAGCGACGATGCGGTTGACGATAGAGCGCGCATACCTAGAAGTAACCTATTCACTTTCACCTTTCCTTTCGCTTCTATTAGCTATGTATTTTTTTGTGTAAAAATCTTGTGTACATATTTTTTTTTATTTAATTTTCCTAATGAAAATATCAAAATATCTCCGTGGGCTAACTTCGTCTGTATCGCAGAGAAAACGGCAGCGTGGTATAAGTGGTCTATTTTGAGCTTATCTCAATTTTACGCCTTTACGGTTCTGAAAGCGGTACGAACATTTTGATCTGTCCAGAGAGGGCGATACCATCTTGACTTGACGTTAATACGACAGCCCGCAAAAAATAAATTATATTCCTCTTTAACATAATAAAGATATATTAGAGTGCGGTAATATACTTTTATGTGCCCGGAAACTGTTGGAATTATATTTCGTTTATACTAACTACGTTATCTATCAAAGCAGCTGCGGTCCCCGTATACGAGCGACCAACTTATGGGATATCTATTTTACCTGTGCTATGCGATACCAAAATTTTTATTTTATACTAAAAGTACTAATGGTGCACTAAATATATATAAATATTTTACAATATTAACTTAACTACTTCAACAGACCAGGTCAGAAAATCCCCTTCAAAAGACAAAAAATACTAATTTTTGGTGCACAAAGTATATTATTCAATCCATATCTATATTAAGACAAACTGACTGACTGATCTATCAAAGCACAGCTGAAACTACAGGGAATAGGAGCGTGAAATTTTGCAGAAGGTTTCCATTTATGGCGTAAGTGAGCACTGAGAAAGGATTTCCCAAAATTCACTCCCTAAACGGATAAAACGGTGGTCAAAAGTCTGTATGGCGAAACCTACTACACCCTACACGCAGGTGAAGCCACCGGCAGAAAACTAGTATAGCATAAAACAGTATAAATTGATGAACAGATAAATAATACCCTAAGAATTTTTTTATTTTTCTCTTGCTTTTACAGCAGATCTATGTCCCACAGTGGACGTCTTTCGACTGAAATGTTGATGTAAACTTTTAGTACATAATGTATTTCAATTTTCTAATCCGTTTTTAAAGCCCCATGATCATAGAATAAAGACCCTTCAAGCCCAGTGATCCTTTATCGTCTGATATGATAATGCGTTGAACATAACACATAATGGCAGGTAGTATTAATGTAGAATCCTGAATGAGTAATCAAAGAGGAATGTGTAGCGTTTCAGTGCACTCCACAATCGGTAGTTGCAAGCTATGGTGCCTAATCATGTGTGAATTGCCAATACATACATGTAAGTGTGAGTGCTAATGTAAAGTTTTGTTATGCAACACGTGTAATTTATTGTAACTCAATTTATCTTCTACTAGCTTTTGTCCGCGGCTTCGCCCGCGTACATAAAATATAGCCTATGTCACTCAGGAGTAAAGCAGCTTTCTATTGTTGCTAAAATTTTTGCAATCGGGCCAGTAGTTCCAGAGATTACCTCCTACAAACAAAAAAACAAACTTTACCTCTTTATTATATTAGTGTAGATAACATAGAATCTAGATCATTACGTAGTATAAAACAAAGTCGCTCTGTCCCTATATATGCTTAGATCTTTAAAAGTACGCAACAGTTTTGATGCGTTTTTTTTAATAGATAAGTGATTCAAGAGGAAGGTTTGTGTGTATAATACAATACATTTAATGTCACCATTGCACCCATGCGAAGCTGGGACGGTTCGTTAGTATATATATTATGTATATAAAAAGAGAAACCTACTGACTGACATATCAACGCACAGCCAAAACTACTGGGCCTAGGAGCGTGAAATTTTGCACAAGGCTTCCTTTTATGACGTAGACGAACACTAAGAAAGGGTTTTACAAAATTCAGCTCCTAAAGGGATGTAATGGGGGTCTAAAGTTGGTATGGAGAACTCTATTTTCACGCGGGCTAAGCCGCTGGCAGAAGGCTAGTTAAACAATAAATTGTAGCAGTATTAACGTTTTCTTGCCTACCCCCTTAGCCAATTTACGATTGTTTCGTTAACGTTGAACGCTTGGAGTTGGCCGATAGAACTATGCTGTCGGTGAGTGGCGTCCCAAAAAAGCATCTTTCCCAAAAAAGCTCGTTACTATATATTAATAATCCACCTGACCATAATTCACGGTGGCTAATCTAGTGCTTGACTGCGATCCCACCTGATGGTAAGCATTGATGCAATCTTGATGGTAAGGCGCACTAGTTTATTAAGAGCCTATCCACTCTAGCATTGAAGACACCTAAATTATATTCGGACGGAAAGACTGCAGCCGGCAAACCGTTCTAGTCCCTCGATGTACGCGGTATAAATGACGAGGATTAGCCAAGTACGCAACAAACATTATAGTTTACAAATGTATATGCAAACAAAAGTGCACTCTCTGTTCCTTTACTCTCGCAGTCCGGTGGGACGGTAATCCGATGCGACTGGAGACCGTAGGACCAATGGCTTTATGTGCTTTCGGAGGCACGGGGGAGTAACTTGCAAATTCGGGCTGCTACCGAATTATTTTTAATAGTAAAACTCTACAGCGTTTTTTGCCCAACCCAGGATAGTCTGCGACTGTCGAGCGTGAACTCCTGGGTCAGGTTATCAAAGAGACTGAAAACTACAGTCAGAACCTATCACATGGCATTGCATTGCATCAGCCTCATAATGTTCCCACTGCTGGGACTCAGTCATTCTCTCAAGGAGAGGCAATGGGCCATAATCCACCACGCGGGCCCAGTGCAGAATGGTGGATGTCACGTGTCTTAAAATTTTCGTCTCCATAACCCTCATACCTATAGCATAATCAAGAACAAAAAAAAACAAAATAAATAAACGGAGTACATAGTTTATTAAAAGGCTTTTAATAAACTAATGCGTCTCACGTCTCATTGCGATCTCAGTCAAGCATTAGTTTATAACAAATAAAAAAAAGAAGGAGGAAAAATAATTGTGTAATAGCAAAGCCAAATATTTTTATCAAAAATTTTAAATATACAACGTATCTCGATAACTTTGTTAAAAATTCTTTCACCTGTCATAAAGTTGTTGTTGATTGTACCACGAAAGCTGATCTGCCCGACAGTTTGGCACTTAATTGAACAAGCAAGGCTCGAGTTGTGACACAATCGTCACCGATTTCTGCGACCCCGAATATTAATTTAATGCCTACGAGTGTTGCCCGATGTGATAATAGTAATTGCGCGTTCCAATTGGCAAGCCGATTGCATTCGACGCATCGACAATTTTCAAAATAAAATTATTATATTCAATGACGTTTATTGTTAAATATTATCAAGTTATAGCTTTTTAACGTTGCTTTTCAATTGTTAGCGATGTTGTTTTGTATTAATTTTAATTAAAGGAACTCATAGGAATCATAATTATTCGTTTTATTCGATATTAATATTGGAATGGCAAAAGGGAAATTTTATAGCTACCCTTTTCATCAACCCCTATTAAAACAGGTTGCAGTTTTAATGGAGAATATGAAAAAATAATAAAGTAGAGATTGTGTAGGTAGAGATTTTTATTTTTATTATATTTTATCTACCCGGCAACCTGGAAAGCAAGCGGGCCATGTTGACATTCAATAAACAGCGCCTATAAATAAATGAAAATAAAAATAAAATACGGATAAAGGTGTATTCACACGATCGATCGCACGGGCGTGCATCCGAAGCGATTGGAGCGGAAACGCCCGGGGCATTGCACAGCGAATTTATCATACGTTAGTGTGTACATACCTAACTTTCAACGTGCAATCTCGCGTGGTTCGTACTATGTTTACCGAGTGTGATTAATAACTATTACCTATACCGAATATAACGCTCGGCACTGAGCTGAGTCAACAAACTCCCGATTGAAATATATAAATGGGATATTGATACAAATCGGAAATCAAACCTATATATTAACCATACGAATGCAAATGAAGTGTGTGGTTAGAATATGTACCTAATTAAGATGAAGTTTAAAAATAATAGATATGATGTGTAGTCAAAATAAAAATTTTAATTGAAGAAATTACAAAGTCGATTTTTGTGAGGACAGTTTCGGATTGTCGGTAAAAATGTTGTAAATATACTTGCACTAGAATACAAAGATTCAAAGCATTTTATCTTATATAAACCATTTGCAGGCAATTTTGGCTTCTTTTCACTAGGCCCGGGTAAAGAGAAGATATTCGCTAATTTCACAACCTCAAAACAGTTTGATGTAGTATCTTTACATACCTATTGAAAAGTGCTTCGTGTTAATTTAAAAGTAAAAAATATGTATATCGAAATATTGCCTTCTAAAAAAGCAGCGGCTTAATCAAATCGAACAAATGTACCATCTGTCAGTGAACAGAGAACGAATCATTTTCAACCCCACACACACAAAAATACACAAAGTAGATACACTGAAAAGGGAAAAAAAACGTAAAAACGGTTCCACGTTTCGAAATCCAGGCACAAAGAGGAATAGAAATTAAATGTCATGTCCTCTGATATCTATAACAGGAGAACAAGAGGAAATCGACCATTTATTTTTACGTGGCTTGAATAAAATAACAGCCGCAAGGGTTAAGCAACGCTTGCCGAGGACAGTCTGTGGATGGGTGACCATCTTAACAAATGGTCAAATATTTATTTGTCACTAGCTTTTGCCCGCGGCTTCGCCCGCGTGGTATTGAGGTTGGGGTTTCCGGGATAAAAAGTAGCCTATATTCCGGAGTGTATCCTATGCCTGTGCCAAATTTCATCCAGATCCGTTCAGCCGTTTTGGCGTGATTGAGTAACAAACATCCAAACATCGTAACTTTCGCATTTATAATATTAGTAAGATTTATTACGAGATAACAATTCTAAAAAAAATATATCAATGAAGTCTCATTGGTTGATTATTGGAAAGTCATAACGATGCCATCATATTAGTAGTCAGTAGATTACCAAACTTGTCAAAATCAAGAAATTTGAAATCAATGATCGACTATTCTGACACTATTATAATAGCAGACTTGAGATTCTAGACCTATCAATCGATACTGGTATTTTATAGATATAAATAAAACAATTAACGTTAGTTCACTTTGAAAGTACTCCCCGTGTTACTGCTGACCTCTGCCATTTTGGTATAAATTGGCCCTTAGTCCATTCGCTGCCCCTGTTGACTAAGAAACCGGTGTAGTGCTAGGAAGCGGGCGAAAATAACAATAAACCAACTTCTGAAATTACCGTACCTATTAATCTTTTGTCCAATTTTCCATGATATTGTTTACGATTTTCTTTCAACTGGATTAAATCTTTAAAAACAGTAAAAAAAATGAGATTTTGTTTATAAGATGGAGTATTATGAAAACTTTTAAATGATTTAAACAAATAAATGCAATCAGCAGTTGTTATTGCTGTTAAAAACTGTTATCGGATTTTTTTTTAAAAGCTTTATTTTTGTACCAGTTTTCGAGTGCTAAAATACGCAACCTAACTTCAGACGCGCCAAAATTCGACGGCCGAACTTGTAGTAGCCCTTAAAATGAATGCACATTACGCTTGGTTGCATGGCATGGAGCAACAGTACGATTCGTGTTTTTCGATTTTGTTCCTCTAGTTGATTGAAACAGCGGGTGCGCTGAATAGAAAATCGGTGGTTAACTTTTGTTTTATCCACTCTAACGAGAACTTTGGCAATTCATTTGTTTTCTCCTTTTACGGTCCGCCGAATAAAAAAGCAAACCAGTGCTGACGCGTTGTTTTCTGTTGGCTATTTTTGTGTTGCAATCCGAATTAGCCATCGTTCTGCGAAGTTGAGATGACTGGTTGGAATATAGCCATATTATGTAGATCTTTCTATTTTATCTACCAATCTAATAAAGTTTTTGGGAGTACTTTGCTTAATGAATATTACCTGACATAAGTCACTCAACAAAGTCTATAACAGTTTTTTTTTAACTGTTATACACCGTTAAATTGTGGTCGTTTTAATCCCGTGGAAAGAACAGCTGAGCGGGTTCAATGGCCGTAGGTAGCTGTCAGTCGATACGTACTAACTACCTACGGCCATTGAATACACTCAACTGTTCTTTACTGAAAGATAATGAATTTCGTATAAGCGCAAATTGATTATAGTTTTAGAAAAAAAATTACTTTATTTTTTATTTTTTTCCTTTACAAATCGATAATGTTTCATGTACCGAACTTTCATGGGATTATAATGACCAAAATTTAACGATGTTTAGTAGAATCAATTTAATTTGACATCAAAATAATAACATCATTTTTACACAACCCTTACTAAAATTATTCTAAAAATCCTTAGATGTCAAATCCACATACGACTTCAAAAAACAGGCAATAAAACCTTAGAAAAAAAAAGAACCTAAATCAATAACTGAACGCGTTCCGATAACAAACTGTGTGAAACTTTTGAAAATGAAGTGTTGAAAGTTCTCAGGGCAATTTTTCTTCCCGCCGTCAATGTCAGAGGCAATATTTCACGAGTTTAACGGCGCCGCGCAGATATCGATAGCCGTGGGGAATCCTAGTCCAACTGGATGCTCGATGGACGTTTCTCTGGGCAACCAACTAAGCCAATTTGTGTGCAAATTGTTAGCCAAGTTATTATTTAGTTGGTATTTATGTGAAATCAATGTCAAGTTAGAAGCAAGTTTTGTCATTGAATATTACTTAGATATTCTGTTTCTTAGTTGCTATTTAATTATTGTAACTTCAATATTACGACTTGTCCCAGCATGAAAACATTTTCATCAGACATCTCCGATTTCCACAAGTGCTGTTTTATTAAATCGTTATAATACCTTTTCCTTCAATAAACATTCAATAAAAAAACGTTTTCCTTAAACTAAACGATTGGGTGAGATAGAGATATTTCTAATTTTTCGGTTGACCTGCGCCGCCAAGATTGTAGCACTAGGAAAATAGACAAAACGAACGGAAACAGACCGGAAAAGTAGAGAAAAAGTACGGACGAGCCGCCCGATGAACGAGCGAACTGATCGACTAATTGAAATCATTGAACATACTTCTAATATTTAACTTTTGCGAGCTCTTTTAAATATTATTTCACCAACTTTGATTGAATCTTCCTACTCTCCTTTAAATAAACACTAACGTTTTATAATGCCATATTATTAAATATTTCTTGACTTTTAAACAATATTCGCTGGTATCACAATATTAATGACTTCATCCGACCCTTTGTCTCTTCTCAAAGTAATGTTTTCTTGAGCAATCCCGCCGGGGGCGCAAAAACGTCTATTTAACCACTATCATTAATAACTTGGACCTCTTTTCGGGGATTACTTGCAAGAAATACGATCGAGGATATTGTACTTCAATGGGTAGATATATGAGTACATTAAGTATCAATATGTTACCTTTTAGTTAATATACTCGCTTCGAAAATGTATGTGGAAAGAGAAAATTTACGGCTAGTCATGAAGAAGGATCATCTTCAAGACCACATGCGCCTTCAGATTTATATACCAAGTTCAGTTTAGTTCTTGTTGTAAGCGCGAACACGCGAATAAATAAAAGTTGAACGTAGGAATACACGACTATTTCACCTACTAAAAGAACCTACAATAATGTATGCGGTCATAGATATGTTTGATATATCTATGTATGCGGTAATCCTTTTCGTATGAATTTTATTCTAGTGTTCAAATAACAGCTCCCAAGCTATCGATAAATGAACAAAATCTTAATAAAATATACGGAATAAGAGCAAAAGTAGAAACGAAAGTAAAGAAAGAGTTCCAACAGAGCAATATTGTCGACCACCTGCTCCGCGGAGATAGGGATCATAATGTTAATTTAATTAAAGGACTAATCTAAATTGCAGACGACCCAACACTCCGCCGACCATTAAAAGGATATTTCGTCGCCGACACTAAGTTGGGAAAGTCGCTGATTATAAATATCTTGGAAAACAAGTCAGGGGAGACGATTTACAGTGAAAACATCAAGTAAATACCGAACTTTGTACCGAAGTTTTAATCTGCAGGGTATATTTTTTATTCAAATTAGCCGAGTAAATATGTACAAGGATAATAACATTTTTGATGAGAACGGACCGTGTAAACTTAATTTAGGACAGGACGTAAAAAAAGAATTTTGTATGATAATAAAACAACGTGAGTACTGAGTGAAAGTGTTCTCGAATGTAGTGTTTTGTAGAAAGAACTTCTTGAAAAGAATAGCAGTACAATCATAGTTGATGAACAGCTATATTTAATTAAAAGGCAAGTAGGATACTTATCTAAATTGCAGACGGCCGGTTTAAGTTTCATTAAAAGGGGTTCTCCGTCTCTACACAAGGAAGAAAAAGTTTTGCAGCGATAAAGATGCCTTTCGCCTTGAAAGCAGACAAAACTTGTTGGGAGGTGGGTGGAAAACAATTTATTATTTCCTTTGATAGCTAAGAATCTCGAAAGAATTTGCTAATTTTAAATGCTCAATGCACGATTATTCTTCGTCGTGAGTATTTGTTTCGCTGTAATATAGTTTGCGCACTTTCCTTGTTTCTTTTTGTGATTTTAAATACCAACTTTTTAGGTTCATCGTTTTGACTCTATGAGATTAAATTTGACTTGCCTTTTTTTAAATAAAATTGCATTTCTTTTTGCTGTACATTGATCAAAGATAAAATTTGTGTAATCGAATAATGTTCGAAGATAATATGCATATAATGAAGAGACAACAGCCGATATCAATTCAAATCGGAGGGAGCGGTCGGTTACAGCACTGGGTCGCTGGTCCGCCCAAATTATGTTCAATGGATAATTAATCGTCCCTGTTCACTTCAATAACAATGGCTCTCTATATCGAGATAGATCGATCATTATAAAGCTATATTGCACGATTAATATCATTTTAACGACCTTTAAACGACTAATGATGCGATATTTTTTCGCTGTTGACCTTTTTAATTACCTGGCCGGTGGGGACTTTGTTTGTTTTGCCCTTTGTCAGTGAAGCGTCTCTTGTTTGTTCCGCGGCAATGGCGACTGGTATAGCTGTACTAAATGATGGAGTTACGACTACACTGGGTTGTTTACTATTTCTTATATAGTACTGTAGTCTTTTTATTTGTGGCATTACTTTTTAAAATGATAATGTTACACAAGTTCGATGAGAAAGTTATATAAATATTTGACACATTTACTTATAGCAATAAAGCTTTTATTGTTTTAATTTTTTTCAGTCAGTCTTTTTAAAAAAAATAAACATACACCTTTTATTACATTTAACTAAGTCATAAAAAAATAACAAAAAACCTGAAAATTAAATATGCATGCATTTCAAAAATAATTATGACACCCGGCATTGCATGAACTTTATGACTTTCTTGCGATTTATCCTCAAGAGAAACATATTTGAACGCGGTAGTATTATTTTAATGGAACCCCAAAGAGAGGGTCGCCAGCAATTAAAATTTTCCATTTTATTAAATTAACGAGCAGAGGTAAGTACGTCAAGTAGATACTTCACCAAGCCTTTTTACTTGTGCAAATATAACGATATTTTCTGTTGACAAATGCGTATTTAGATATAATCTAAACCTGAAAAGGTTGAGCGGTTAGATCAATATAGCGAGAGTTAACATTTCTTTGATTTCGTATTCTATATTTGTTTATACAATCAAAGCGAAATAATCCCTTTGTAAGGCCCGGAGCAGACCTGGGGGGTGTCTCTAACGAAAACTATTGGCAACGATAAACATACAGGGTTACAAGGAAACTGGGTTTGTCTCATCCTATTTGAATTTCAAATCCGTATACAGGTGAGGATACGATTGGGCGCAACTTCCTGTACGGTTTAGATTTACCAGCCTCAATTGAATCTAGCGTCGGAACTTGCACTGTGGAACTATTTGATAAAGTAGCTTATGATACTGTATTTCAAGGTTTTGGAGAAGGATATGTTTGTCTTGCGGCAGTCGAAAATTTACTTGTAAAATTATACTGTTTTTTAATTACGACTTGTTGTTGGTATGGGTGTTACTAACTCCAAAAATGTATATTTTCTAGAGTGAAATTTAAATACAATTTTCGTACAATAACGTTTGGTGTCGTCTCGGGTCGACAGAGGGCAATATAGCATTAATAATAATGGCTTCGTAGCCCATCGCCTGCGGGCATTATACCATCCCTTTTGTCTTACCGGCTTTCACTAACTTGCATGGGAAGGTAATATAATCTTGTAACATTGTCGTTTGTTTTTGATAAGGTTTGGTGAACAAGGGATTCAGAGGTCTAATGAAGGTTAACATTAATCCTGAAACATCTACCAAACCTATAAGAAGTACGGAAAAGATCCGAGAGCCAAGAAAAATAGACAAAGTTTTTGTTCCCATACCCTAAAATTAGGACAATAAATTCACCCAGAACGACGACGCCCTCTACTTTCGCAACCAGTCATAAAATATGATTTTCATTACAACATTCCAAATGACGTAACATTAAATCATCTATCGAGCAACTAGTTTGTAGCTGTAGCGTATAAAGCCGTAAGTTCCTATGAGGGCCACTATTAAATTCTTTATTCCTGAGGTAGGGGGAGAGGAAATTCCTCCACTCGACGTCTACATCCAGGGCAATTTTTCACGAGTGTATGTCTGTGGACGCACGGTACTGTGTGCTGGTACAATATTTAAGTTAATGTACATCGATAAATAACGGCGTATACTTTCATATTTTATTCGAAACATTTCTTATTTTTGCCAAGAAATTGAGTAATTCGGTTATCAGTTGGAAAAATTGTAAGAAAGTGTTTTGTTTCAGGCTTCATTAAGCATCGCTGTTGTACGAAAATGTTGCCGATATATCTGCGAGTGAAATCTTTATTACAAGACCTAAACGCAATACAGAGTATATCGTGATAAAGGCCAAGGCCTTAACAAAAAAAGAAGTATGTAGCTGTACTAAAAACTGGATGGCTTTTGGTACTTTATGGTACGAGTTTCGAAATGGTGCCGTGCCAACGTTACGGTTTTCTCCAAGGATACTTTTAGTACTTGTAGTCGGAAGTGGCACTGCTGATAACTTGCACCAAACCGATCGCTGTATCTCAGCAACCGCTTCAGACTAGCTGATTGATGGCTCTAATCTCCACTACTATACAACTTGTTGCAAGACAGATAGTACTAGCAAATTGCGGCTGATACATTGTATTTTATGAAAGAAGTCATAATACTTAATATTTTAATTATAAAACATACGTTGCCTCCTACATCAATATATATCTTCGTGAAACATTGACCAAAGGTCTCAAAACACAGTCAACTCAATAACAGATTGAGTGTCACATCAGTTATATGAGTCAATTTAAAGAGCGAATTCAATCAGTCCAAACAAGCAGAAAATCGAACCCCAAATCATCCAATCGTAGTAAATCTCAAATTCCGAGTACGCAGCTAAGGAGCGGCCCGTCCCGGCCAAGTCCCTGATTTAAATTGCAGATGCCCCTCGGGAACGAACGCCGACTGCCGCGATATGCTAATCATAGTCAAGCCAAGGATTATCCCTGTTTACACTTAACAAACTCACTTAATTTCACACCGACCGATGTCTTGGCATATTTGTTGTCCAAAACGTTGAATAGTGGACGGCCTAAATCTGACAGGCGAATTAAGGGATATTAATTTGTTATAGTGTGCCTGTTCGTAATTTTATTCATAGCTTTGTGTAAGGTTGTCGCAATGCTGTTTTTTTAAACGTTTGCAACTGGTTTTGTGTTCGTAGAGTCTGTTACTGTTGTGTAGTAATTGATATATATGATAAATTTGGTAGGTTTATTTACTTTTTTGGTAACTAAGTGATTTAATTTACGTTATTATAGAAGATAAAAAATGCATGCTGTAAGTAAAATCACCCAACTCCTCCACACTTTTTAAACCCCATCAGAACATCTCTTGTTCGGACGCGAAATGCTGTGGCCAAACCTTTTAACCGGCAGACGGACGGACACAGGTTAGCAGCTGCAAAAACAATCTGGCCAAACAGGGCTTCCTTAGCCCATCTCTAACACAGTGTCAATGTTGAGACGCTGCACAATACATGTGTCTCCTGCTATGCTGCCCTTTCTTCACGACAATCTGCACTTTCCAGGAGATATGTGAGACTAATGACAGAGCTGTACAGATCGCCAAATACTGGTCAGAAAAAAAGGTTTCATCGATATAAGAAGAAGAAGAATTTAGGTTACTTACAAGGACTTTCGTTAAACATTTTAAAACACTTCTTCATCTGTTAGAGATAAACAAAGAACCTTTTATACTTCGATGCAGCTCTAAACAATATATTCTTGAATAACATCACTTGTAATAACATGCGTTTGTTTACGTCACAAACGGATGCTATTCACTCACTGACCTTAATATTATGCAGTTTTGTATAAAACATAGACAAAGGAATTTAAAACGCTTAAGTCTATTATTCAATGCAGAATTGGATTCCAGATAAAACCTTTTTGGATAACAATCTTGTTTATGCGTCCATTACTGTTCTTTTTTAGCGTTATTGTAAGCTGTTTGAATAATTTTAAATGAAGTCAGAGTTGAAATCTTAAATAATTTTGTAACGATATTCAATTAAATACTTCAGATATCAACACGACTTTTCCAATAGTTCAGTCTTAATACATTTCAAGGAACTTCTCGCCGACTCTAAGTAACCTCTCCGTAAATAAAAGGACTTCTTTTTAGGAAAATGAATTTAGTAATAAAACTTTTCTTTAAATTATAACTTGGAACTTTACATTTATAAATATTGATAGCCTAGATAGAATTCGTTGATCAAAAATATCAAAAATACCTAAAATTTTTGTTCAAACAACTATTACGGGCAAGTACATTAAATAACATTATTTTTATTTCCTTTAAACATTTAACGTGTCGGGTAAATAACTAGACCAAGCAATAAGTACGCCTGAGGCGTCGTAAAGTCGATCTGAGGTGGCACTAATACGAATTTATGTCGATGGACCCACGGAGGCGCTCTGCTCGATATCGATTCGCCTAGAGCCTATAAATGTTTCAATTTTCAAACCGCCCATTTTATGTTAACCATTATATATTTTATTATACTGAACAAAAATCTTATTTATATTTTTGGCGCCCAACGTGGGACAGTCCCAGTTGTGCGCCAATAATGTCATGTGGTTTATGGGTTAGTTTAGGTTAAGTTATTATGATGCATTTAAATTTGAAGTTTTTAGATCATATTAATTAGGTTTTGAACGTGACCTAAGGGATAAAGAAATTTTCTCAGCAAATAAGTAGCTTTAAGCAGAAAGACAACTGCTGCACGCGCCAAAGTTTAGCTCCATTTTGTTGGGTACTTATCTTCTCCTCTCAAGTATAATGGAAGTAGGAAAACGATTAAGTCATATTTTACGAGCTCCAGACGACGCGTCGAAGTGAATTCTGTCAAATGTTAGCGTTGACATATAAGGGGCAAGTAAGCTCTCTGGTACCGTTTAACTTATATATCGAATTTGGGGAGGAAATCTCTAAAATTTACATGAGAAAGCGTCGTGGAAAGAGGTCTGCGTTCTTGGAGATGTCTCGGGACGCGCTGCCTCCTAACAAGGGACGGGAATGTTTGAGGTATCCGACGTAAGCACGCGGAATACGACTGGAATATTTGATTGAAATCGTGAACGTATTTAATATGAAATTTTTACTCGATTATGTTTTTCGGGTCCAAATGTAAATAAAAGCTATTCATAAAATGTACAAATTTGTCTACGTAACTTTATTAAGTGAGAACACGGCTTTTATTTTCTAGTATCATTAACGTCGCAATAAGAGTTGACCGTGTGTCTTTTGTTTTCCAGAGTAATTCATAATATTTAATCAAATCAAGTATGGCCAAAACTAATTTAGTAATGAAATAAAACTTTTTCTATGATCCCACATTGTTAACAAACAAGATTAAACAAGGCCCCCTCAGCTGACATTAAAAGATAAATACGGTGGCGGGGGCCCCACGTTGGGCGCCAAAGTTCGCGATATGTGGCCTGCCACATGAGTAGTAATTAACACCGCCTCGCGAGCTCTCTACCCCGCCCCGCACGCACCCCTGCACCCCCGCGCCTCTTAGCCACCCTCCCAACACTCACTGGGGCACACCGATTGAATTAAACTTCGGCACGGTTGTTGTGGTTCGGATCCGAGGTTGGTTTTGTCGCCCGCGTTTCGTGCAGCTGCGATTAAACTAGCAATACTTGTCCGGCATTTATTAGTTTTGCTGGCAACATTTTGAATCACAAAAAGTGATATTAGCAGCAATTTGTAATCATTAAGAAAGTTCTTGATAGATTACGAAAATTGAATTATGCGACCTAAATATACTCGAAATTATGAGAATATTTCAACGAACTTTTCTAATGGTCGAGATGATGTCCAATAACAATTTTGAAGATAAATGATATTAGGAAAGCCTAAAATATTGTTTTCGATGATTAGGTACAATAAATAAGAATTGTCCATTGTTCAGATACACACTTGATCTCTAGCACTAATGAGGTGCCAACAAGAAGTCTAACAATAAAATACAATTTAAAAAAATGTTCCTTGTACATACGGACCTTACGGAGAAGAGCATGAGCTCAATGTCAACAGTTATAAAGTTTTTCTCTCCGTACAATAAGTCTCCGAAACAAGAAGTGTAGAGCACTAGGCAGAGTGGGGGGAGGGTTTTGCCCCACCTAGAAGCACAATTAGCGCGCGCGACTCAACACGGCTTGAGTTTTAACAACGCGGCGCCGAGCTCTCGGCATCATTCACATGAGATAGGCTCTGCCTTGCGGGATTCTTGTGTCCTACACTCCTACACGCGCGTTAAAGGAACTGTAACTGTATTTGTTTTAAGTGGGTTTTCAGGTAACGAATGTGTTCAGTGTTGGCACTCGATTCATTTACGTGTCTGCTCGAACAGGGCACTGTTTATGTGAACGGCGCTCGAGGGTGCAATGGACTTGTTTTTACTGTTATAATAATGTATTTGATCGATTGCGTTGTGTTACCTTTATCTTATAAGTTCAAAATTGTATTTGAATTTAACCACTTATTTCATATACGGATAGAATATACAATATGTGTCCTAAAAACAAAAATAATGTTAAAATTCAATGAATCCATACTTACACAAACTGTATGTTAATTTAGCCAGAAGTGACAAATATTTGTAACACGTAATTACATTAAAACAGTTTGTTAGGCATTTAAGCAGATAACGGGAGATACATAACCTCCACGAAAGCTCTAAATCTCACTGGGTAATTAACACTGGCTGTGCTAACAATGCTTGAAACTATATTTATTGTCTTGTTCTATATTTGGGTAAATACTGAACAGTATTCAATTTGGGCAAAAACTTTGAATACACAATGATCTAATGCTCGTACTCGCAAGTGGGCGAAATGTTCACAGTTCAATTCCCAAGTTGGGCAATTTTATTGTGTTTGTCCTAAAGAAAATTTTCATTAGAGCCCCGAACTTTGGAATTGGACTCGAGAAATGGCATAAGCTTGCCCTAAACTCCATGTTGCATGCCGGCTTCGCGGAAATTGCGTTGTAAAAATCTGCCCCAGATTTTTTATTTATATGATGAGTTCGAATGATGTATAACGTTGAAATATAATATCTATTAATATATCCATAGATGATGTTGAGTTGTCATTATTTAGGAATTTGAATGCGTACATGACTGTTCGTAATAAGGAAATGCCATTACGCTTGCTACATGTTTCTGGGTACAATGACATTTTCGTTCAGTGAGTTTAAACTACTTTTTAGTTTAACAGTTCTAGTAATCGATAATTAAATCACTGTTGATTTATGTTCAAGGATTGAGGTCATGTCTTTCTGAAAACAGCGCTTTTCGCAAAATATTAAACTATGTTATCTATATATATAAAAGGAGAAACTGACTGACTGACATATAAACGCACAACCAAAACTACTGCACCTAAAAGCGTGAAATTTTACACAAGGCTTCCTTTAACGACGCAGGCGAACACTAAGAAAGGGTTTTTCAAAATTCAGCTCCTAAAGAGATGTAATGGGGGTCTAAACTTTGTATGGAGAACCCTACTTTCACTCGGGCGAAGCCACTGGCAGGAGGCTAGTTTTTTTATAATTCAACTCAACACAATTCGCACACAATTTTTTCATTAAAAAGTCGTCATATTAAAAATAATTAGTTGAACGGTATTTCTAACTAAGTCCGCGGTATGAAAATATAAATAAAACTGCGGAATTTGCAGTCAAAGCCAGGCTATAAAACTCTCAAATGAAAATCTCTGGATGTGCTTATGTGCACAGGATACGTACATATTTGAATTTCCCATATAAGGGAAAAGTCTTTAAAAACTTTAATAAAACGCGTATATTACGCGACCACTTGGGCAACGAGTTTTTATTGGATTTTGTGGTGTTTTCCTTGGTTCCTTGTACCACTTATTTATTTTCTTTAGCGTAACTTTACGTCTTTGTTTACCAAATTACGAATACAATGATTTTTCTTTGAACAGATTTTCTAAGCTTCTGATCCATAATTATTACTTAAAATCTTATTGACTTTCTTGCTCATAATATGGAATATAAATAACGAAACACGGAAAAAGTATAAAGCTAAAACATAGACAGATACAGGAAGATTACCCGGTAACAGAAGTTCATTAATCGTCGATAACAACGGCTGCTAGGTAGCCGTACAAGTGGCTGAGCGCGAGTGTCGAACGCGTGTACGGCGCTCTCCACTGCTCTCTGCGACTCTGCAACACTCTAAACTCCTCTATAAGCCTCTCTCATTCCCTGTTACTCGCTCATTTCGGCTTTAGTATTAAGGATAGGCTCCTCTCTTTTCAACTCGACTTCACTTTGAACTTTATCTGTCTCGATGTCTCTATTGTTACGATGTACTTTTGTCTTGTCCATCGCAGCGAAATAGATTCTTCGTCGAGCCGGTGAGATGGTGCACCGTGAGAGTTTATTGTTGATACTTTGATTATTGTCCATATCTTCTTCAAATACAATTTTTATTTGAAGAATTTTCTTTAGTTAAAGAAATATATGTTCGTTTTCTACATACTACACAGTATACGCATCACGAACTATATTTATTCACACGTAAACAGTAATGTACTCGTAAAACGTATGTAACGGGCGGTTTAACGTAAAAACTGCGGCAGAAAACGTGTGTATATTATAGGGAATCTCGTTTAGTATTAACGCCGGGATAGAGACGCGAGAAAAATCCGCCCACCTTGTATAAAAGTTAATAGTACGAGTACGTAGCGGTAGTTGGCGAGGGTTTTCCCAAGATGTCCATAGCAAGTTCTACGCGATCTGCTCGCAGTACTCGCGGCATTCAAATCGCTGCGTTAGCATACAATATTTGAGCAGGAGTTGGGAATCTTCAGCGGGTGCGGGTGTGTATGCCCGCTCTGCCCTCGCAAATAGAATTTCGATAGCGAACTGCTCCCAAAAGGGTTTGTTTGCGGATGCCACTCACGCATTCCGATCTCTTGGTTACGAGTGTTTACAATTAGTTCATATCGACTAAACTTTGATTACGTATAAGATTTCATGTATATTGGCTCGTAATGTTTGGGGATGAGTTATTTTAGAAATATTTGGACAACCTGCAACATTGTGGTCATAAATATGTCCATTAAAGACGCGGCTGATTTATCGGCGTTGTGCGTTGAGCTCATAAACCCGTTGTTATAGTTAGTATCTAATGAAAGATAACAACAAAAGACGATTATTTTCGTTTTTCCGCGAACCTCCCTCGTCAGGGGGCGACTTAGGCATACGTAAATACGTACCCCTTTCTCTCTAGCTCGCCTATTTAACTATTAAACCAGCCCGCCCCAACGAACTAACGTATTCATGACTTGGAGAATACCACCCCCTATTTTACGAGCGGTGGTCGCAGTGAATCGGAAAGGTTACCTATTCGGACCCCGGCCTATGTGAAATATCACGCTAGCATATGCTACGTAATTTGAGGGATCCAGGAAAGGTTTGTCCGTAAGTCGACGCGATTGTTCTACATAAAGTTAAAGAGGAGCTTGAATACAATATGTATTGTTTTCTAGTGAATGTGAATATTGATGCCGGAGTTTTTATATAATGAAATAGAGTAAAAGTAAAAAAAATACAGAGTTATAAGTGAAGTTACCTAGTCTATAGGAAAGACGATGACATAATCATCATCATAATACTTTTAAAGCATTTGAAGTTCAATTTGTTTATGAATACAACTCAAAGTGAGATCAAAGCATTAAAATTCCGCGATTGTTTGCATCCGAATGTACCAGTTGTCGCACGGGTGAATTCGGTGTGCAAAAATCGCACGCGGTCATCGAGCACTCTCGCTGCGACCCTTTCCAGCATCCCTCGTCCACCTCGTTACGCGATATCCGTTTTCGACCTTTAATATTTATATTTGGAACGAGCTGTCGGCCAATTAGGCGACTCTGAATTCAAATTGGCAGTTCATGTTGACAGTTGCCAGGTGGCTGGCGCAAACGGCGCACGTCTCGGAAATCGAAATTTATATGAACGTCCCTCGACATTTAATGACCTCCTTTGAAGTGTTAGAAAATGGTCGTAAAGCTATTTTGGAAACCGACATAGCGATTACTGCTTGTGTTTGTGTTGAAATGAATGTTTCAGTAACAAACCGCAAACTGCTGACAATGAAAGTGCTAATTTTGTGTGAAGTTGATTATGTACCTACGCGAAGTGCGCGATAAATAAGCTCAAACAAAATATTTTACTTCACAATCTTAGAAAACTAAAACAAAATTACTGCATTTAAATCTTACCCTGTTTAATATTAAAAGAAACAACAGCATGGTATTAATAAAAAGCGAGAGGTCGGTACAGACGACATCTGTCTACGGCTGAATTTATCTCGGGACAAATTGCAACGCCCGAGTCGGCGCACTGGCGCGGCCGTACTGCTATCCTTTGTACAAATGAGACACACAACAGCGCAATGGTTTCGCTAAATTAATATGTTTGCACTATCTTAAATTCTGAAAATTGGATCTGAGTCAGGAAATGAGACAAGATTCATGAACCGCGCGTATTGTGACTACGTTGACTCATATACCTGGTTCCAGTAAAACCTTTTGATGTTTCTCCGCTGGCACGTTCAATAATTGATCAACAAATCGTTATTCCGTGTAAGTAGCGTCAAGGATTCATTTATTGCCTCTTAGTACCGCGTGTCCCCGAAGGGAGAATACGTGTGCGTAATACTTGAATGTAGGTGAGTTGTTATCGTTGAACGCCTTTTAGAAATCCAGAAAATTGGACAAAAATTCGAAGGTAAAAGTGTTACGGCTATGTGAATAAACCGAAAACAATAGGTTTATTTGACACAGGAAAAATAAAAAATAAAATAAATCACGGTTTTCAATTGAATGGAAACAACACAACAAATAAACAATGGCTCGAAAAACAAATAACTTGTTTTCAATATCGTGATCAAAGCGTCATTTCTTAATAAAACATCAGAACCACAAGCTGTACTGCAAACACGGTATAAAGTCGCAAGACGACAACTTGACAATATTTATCCCAACAACTCGGTTTGTTTAAACGTTAATTATCGTTTTATTTATGTTGGAAATATTCTAATTTACCCCGAGAGCTAATACCCGGGCTGTTCGGCGAGACGAGACAAGACGGCGCCCGTCCCGCCATCTGACAGGTGTCTTACGCGTGGTCGGATTTATCTTGAGATAAATTGCTACGAGCTCTGTTTTCTACTATCATGTGGACCTCGCACGTCATGAGGATTACACCACGATTTAAATCTGTAAGTTATCGTGTTAGTTTAGTTTGTGTGACTCTGTCTCACGTGGTATTTAGGATTTGAGGTAGCTATTTGTTCGGAAAATATATCTGGACTAGAATGCTGAATCTTGATATAGAACTGGATTATGCTCTGTTTTCAATCATAACTTTGAAAACTTATGAAGTAGTGTCTAAAGATATCATTACATAGTATAAAACCAATTTGCTTCGTCCCTATGTATGCGTAGATCTTGAAAAGTACGCAACGGATTTTAATGCGGTTTTTTTAATAGATACGAGTGATTCAAGAGGATGGTTTATGTGTATAATACATGCATAATATATTCAATATCAGTACCCGTGCGAAACTGGGGCGGGCCGCTAGTAAATGTATAAAGTAAGGCAAATTTGTAACTCTAAACAGACTATGCACCCAGGTTGGGCGCAGCAAAAACAATATCCACAGGTGAGGGTTCTCGGACGGTTCTGATCTTCAGTGTCTTTCCACAGACCATGTCTCACCTTCCATCCTGCATCACATGCTGTGTTACCGTGGCGTAAGCGGTGTTGCTATGAGCGAATAAAGGAATTTAAGTTAAAATAAAAAATAGTATTGTCATCGACCCGCTAAGAAAAAGAAGGCACCTTTATGTCGTAAGCAATGAAGGCAAATGTTAATTTAGGAACAGGCTTTACGCCATTTACACCTTATACGTATTGAGGGACACTGTGGGCAGGTCCCCCTCAACTCCTTTGTTTTAAATATGCATCGCGCCGTCTCTACTCTCGAAAGTGTCTCAAAAGTGCTCTGGCGCTTTTATTAATATTTAAGAAAGGAACTCCAATCGAGACGCAATTTCTTTGGAGCGTATGTTATTTTCATACCTTTTTTTACGACAAGACGGTTTAAGTATAGGTGAGAGATATATTAGAGCAATTACTACAATGATAATAAATGTTGATTTTTGCTAGTTGAAAACTAGAATATGGGAAAGGACAAATATATTTGGTTATTTATTTTTTTCTGTCAATTAAGCCCTTGAATTTTAAAAGATTCTTTAGATAGTCTTTAATAATTCGTCTAGCATAGACCGGCCTTTTGGTGGTCGATTCCATCAAAGACAAATGTTTGTGTGATGAACATGATCATTTGTTTAGTATCTGGGTGTAATTTACATTAAATACATATTTACAAATTTAATCAGTCATCTAGTACCCATAGGACAAGCTCTGCTTAGTTTGGGACTAGATTGCATTGTGTGATAGTTGTGGATTATTAATAATTATTATAAAATAGGAAGGAGGAAAGAGACAATGTTCCTCGTTGTTATCTATAAAAATTATTCAAGAGATAAAACGTCCATAAAAGTTGTATTTGTCATTTTAAAATGGGAATTAAGGAAACAAAAAAGTTTAAACATCACGACGAGAACATTACACACAAGATTTCGTAGAAGTGACAGTAGAGCGTACAACAAAATAAAAAGATAACAATATACGCGTAGTATTGAACGTAATGATCATGAAACGTATGAGATAAACGTTCAATAAACTCATATTCATAATGATATCATTTAAAAACCATGACATAATGTAAATATGACGCGCCAAGGTAATGTACACGAACAAGATAAAACTCAATTTAATCGATATCCAGTCAATTAAAATGAGAAGCTGTGATTACTGACAGTGTCAATGTAAATTATGTTTGCGATCCGCTTGTTTGTATGCACAAGGTTTTAAATTTAAAACTGTAATATCCATAGTGTTACTTAATTTCAGGTTTTAATTAGCTTCGTTAAAATGTTAAGTGAGAGGTAAAGTTAAAATGAAAAGCTACTTTAGATTTTGTAGTAGTCGTTAAATTCAATCAAGGGAAGACTTAAGTGATATGTAGCGACATCTATGACGATACTTAGGAATTAAAATTCAAAACCCTGAATCGCGATATTAAAGTTCTTCGCGCTATTATGAAGTATACAATAGGCCGAAATTAACTCTGGCAATTGCTTGGACCAGACATACATCCGTCTATTCGAAAAATCCTCTCGTTTTAATGGATGCTTACGGGCCTTCATACTTTTTTCAGCATACCTCTAATTTATAAAAGTCCTAACGCTTGGCAAACGATTTTTCAAAAAGAGTATAATGCACAGAATTCACACATAGGAAAGTTGTTTTCGAAAAAGCCTTTAGAAAATCGCCATGCTTTCAATAGCGCCAAACCAAAAATAGAAATTGACCTTTGAATGTAGGGAACATCACAATGAAAATAGCTACAATTAAAAGTCGACCTAAGCCTCAACAGAATTAAGTTCCAAATTGAAAGCAAACGAAGTAATTAAGTAGCAACATATGATCTTAGGGGTGTTATGTGTCGCCTTATTGTCAGTCCATAATGAGACATTCAGGATGCACGGGAGTTCCTGTCTGGCTGCTCGCATTGTTGTACATTCATTTTATTGTTTGCATAATTATTTTTGTAAGGACAAGGGAGGTTTCAGCAAAGGTAGTGTAAGAAAGAGGTTTATGTTCTGAGTACATTTTAAAAGGTTTTGTCTTATTGAAATACGAATATCTGGGGTACGACAGAGGCTTCGATAAATAATGATCGTGACAAAGGTGAACCCTTCTGCTGTTATTTTTTCATCTGAGTTCGGGTCACTCGAACCAACTTGCACAGTCATCTCCTATATGCTAAAAGGGTTCACACATTGCCGCGTGTTGTTAAAAAGAATTTACAGCAACACCAAAAATATTAACGCTAATTTTATTGTCACAGCGTACGAATCCTGAATTTAATTAATACAATGTCTTTGTGAGACGGTGGTTATATGCAAACGTATGTTGAACGAGAAATTATACAATTAATTAAATTTTGTAACATTGTTTTGAGTGTCGTGGTGTCTAGCTTATGTACCCTATTTACATGAACGCGTTATGTTTTATAATATTCATAACGTGTTGCGAGTTACCAACTTGTTGTATTTTTGACTGAAGACACCAGTTATTCTGAAGTTTGTGCATATGGTAGCAATGACTGACAGGCGGGAAATTGTTTCACCTTTCTGTTTGATATTAGTTAGAACTGAGTTTAAATTAACTAGATTCCTGTCTACGACAACACAGAGAAAATTATTCATGGGTCCTAAATCCACACAAAAGGTGAGACGAAGTCTCAAATAACGTTCAAATTAAGATGTTAAATACAGTTTTAGCGATGATAATCAAAATAAACGCCCTCCATTTCCCTCTCTAAATTATGCACAGCCTAAAAGCCAGTAATTAGGCAGGTGCAGAGAAAGAAAAAAAGAAAACACAAAGCAGCGCAATAGAGCATTAAACTTAGTACCGTAAGCTAATGCGGTAATGCAAGTAGTGTACAGAGTAGCGCGCCAACCTGCCTGGAGTAGCGAAAGATGCAATCTGCATACATTAGCCTAACGTCCCTTAGTTTTGACACCTGCTCTCAGCCAGTATGAAAATACGGTTGCTAGATGGATGGCGCAAACATGTCAAGAGTAAAGGCTGTTTCAAAGTTGCGTCGCCTGAAGAATGTATTGTTCCACTCACTCGTAAGTCGGACTGCGAAAGCTTTTAACTAAGTATTAAATTGTTGTTTGTTAGTTGTTTAGGAATATTATGGATGGGGACGTTCGTAGATATTATGTAGACAGCTTCAATATGTTGAACCGCGAGGTCATTGAAGGAAGTATATTAGTAAAGTTTTTGTTTAATAAAAAGTAATGTTGCTCAACCCCACCATTGGTGTATTGGTAGATAACTAGACCATCAACATCAATGCTTTTGTTATCTTCGGCTTTAGGTGAAGGGGGAGGAAATGTCAAACTTTTATGGTCTAAAACTCACCCATTTTCTTTCAGTGGTCCTTTGAGTTTCAGAGTCACCGTGATTTTCGTTTAGGCTTTGGTATCGACCGAAACTGGACGAGAGTCATTCGATTTCGGCTACAAATCGTGATTCGGTCGGTAACTAATTACAAGTCTACGTACTGTGTTTAAATTGCAAGTGGAATTGTGTAGTACACAATTCACAGCAACATTACGGGTCTGGTGGCGTTGCCAGCTACCATAAACTAGTACCCCACTGAAGCAAACACCTTAAATACTTAACAGCTCAGTTACCGAGTCAAGTTTAAATGCTCGCCCAGGTCGAGAGGGCTGTCACGTCACGGCACATTTTAATAATGCACCCGTTCGTTTAGTATGAAAATTAGCTGGCGAGTGGCGACCCTGTACGCCAGTCGCTTGGTTTATTGATGGTGCAACTACGGTGTCGCTGTAAACACCTCTATCGGTAGCTTTGGTAATTAATGCGACGCTCACCTTCACCGCTGATTCAGACTTGCAAGCTTTGCCCATTTTGAACTCGACTGCCGAATGGTTCGTGGAAACCCGCCTTTGAATTAAAACGTGGAGCAAATGTTGCAAATAATATTGTGCAGTAATTAAGGGATGTTCGTTTAACGTCTATAGTTTTCTACATTAAATACCGAATGATATGGATTTACATTAGTAGTGATTTTAATATAGTGCGGATTTCATCCCGCATGCTGGGATTCTTCCGCACGTGTAACCTCCGCAAATGTCCTTTTCGTAATTTGGACGTAGAAGAGAGGCTTAACAGTAGCTCCGCATGCGGAGCAATCCTGCGAGTTGACATCCGAACAATATTAAGAACACACTACATTTTGCATATGAGTGAGTGTGTGTATATGTTTGGTACTCTTTCACTCACAAACAGTTGAGTCGAATGGAATTTTATTATACATAGGCAGCATATGAGATACTTTTTATCCTTTGGGATGATTCTCTACATTAACGCGAGCAAAGCCGCCGACAAAAGCTAGCACAATCATGAAGTAGAATTACCGCATTAGGTTGTCAATCAAACAACTTAATCTATCTATTAAACCAATAGAAACCGTCTCAATTGACTTAACAAGGATTTCAATCTCCTGAGTTGAATGTCACTTAACAGATTGAAACCCCTCAATGAACATTATTTGATTAGACAAAAAATAATTAATCAATCAATCGCCTAAGCCAGAAGCCTCCTGAACATAGACCTCTGCCAAATTACGTCACAACTCTCGGGAGTTTCAAGTCCCATCCCACTTACAATTACAAAATTAGAAGTTTGTGAAGGTGTTTGTATATTTGTACTTGAATGACAGGTAAACTGCTAAATGAAGTTACAAGGAATTTGATACACCTATAGTAAAGTTCCGGATCAATACAAAAAAAATGTATTGGAAGTCGCAGTATAGATTACAATGGCATGTTATGCTTATAACCCAGAAATCGCACGAAGGGGTTGCGGCAGATCAAGACAGAGATGGCGGGACGACCGACTTAAATGCCTTCTTTGGGAATTGGAAAGAGGTGGCTCAAAACCGAGAAAACTGGAAAAAATGGAGGAAGGCCTTTGCCCAGCAATGGGACAGTATGGACTAGAAATAATAATAATAACCTCAAAAGAATTTAATGACTAATACAACATTATTTTTAGTGTATGCGAATATATTGTGTTTAATGTATCAGTAGATAACTCAACGGATTAGGTATTAATAAATTTTACATTGTGTTTTATATATTTAAAAAGTTTTAATTTTTTTCATAACAAGGTTTTATAGCTCGGTATACCTTATCTTTGTAATGAATACTAAAAATAATGTTGTCTAAGGCTAGTGAGTTATTTTAGGTAGAAATCATCCAATGACGAATTCCGCCCTTGGGCGGAGCGGAAAATAGTGTCAGACTCTTACTGACTAAACAACCTACCCCGTTCCTACGTCACCATCTATACTAGGGCTAGGCTAGTGAGTTTTAAATAAATAGAATGTAATTAGATTATGTAGTAAGTAAAGTAAGTTTTACACTTTAGATGATAACAAATAAGTATAACAAACTAAACTAACTCATGTGTAATTTGCAAACAATGCTTTCTTAAATCACTTTAAATCAAAAAGTATAATTTTAATCGTGGAAACGATAGTATAAACATGGATATAGGTTGAGTGTGAAACCACAAGCAAAAAGATAGCAAAGAATTATGTGACAACGCTTTTGTATTTGGAAAAATGGTCCAAGATAATAAACGATCACGTACGAGGTATATGAAAGTTAATCTATTTCAATTTTTGTTTCCACTGTATGGTCTCCTATATCTTGTCAAAGGATCTTCGCCCAATCGTGAACAAGTACCTTCACGCCTGCAAAGCCAATACGTGACTCGATTTTCTTGAGATAATCTTTGTAAAGTTGTTTTAGAGGGATAATGTACGAATAACATCGGGTACATTACGCGAACACCTACAAATTACGTGCAATATCAATGTTTTGCCTACTTAACCTGCTATTTTATCATTTTGTTAATTTGTAAACATGTATAACAGCTAAGGAGGGCAACATAAAAGAGCAATTTATATGAATAGAAAGTAACTGTGTACTAATTAGCTAATTAGGCACCCTACATTGTAACTAATTAGTGACTGTCCATCTCTTGAAATAATTCGGCTTTCCATCTATTAAAACAGATAATATCGAAACAATACCAAAACACTATCTTCTGTTCAAATAACAATTAAATTCCAACATATCTACGTTATAATTAATTTGTTCGGAACTTTATGTAAAAGTGAAACCACATGTTTACATTGTAAATGTTATGTGCGGGCCGAGGGAACAATGTTTTAAAGTCAACAGCGGCCTTCTGAAATATTCACACAACTGGAAATTCAATTTGAAGTTTCCACGTAAAAGTATTAAAGTAGTTTAGTGTTTCCCCATTATTATAACATTGGCTGCGAGGCTGCGGTCGAACATATTTTTAACCAGCTCCTCAAGTTGACACTAACTGCGAGCAAGATGGTCGTCCGTCAACTTTCTTCTAAACTTTACGACCCCGGCACAATTAATAAAAGAAATGGTTGTAGAATCAGAACTTAAAGAAAGGAGCGAGCTTGTTCCGTAAGTACAAGATCCCACAGACGAACAACAGACTGTTTTGTTGCTACAATGGCGCCGGTAATTTGTAGCCACAGTCGACCGTGTCCGCAATACCACTCCATCTTATACATTTTTAACTCCGATCTAAAATTGCTGTTCAAAAATCGATGTCGGGTTCACCCGTAATTCAAGTACCTTGTATTCAGTTTGTGTGTTCCTGTACTCATTTATTATTCTTGCATGTTGTTTGACCAACGGACTAAACGCAGTCTAGCCCTCATAAATAATAAACTCTGCCATTTTCTCCAGTTTCCCATCAGGCAGGAGCGCCGAAGCGATTACTTCGCATAAATCAAACAGATTTGAATGCGGACCGCCGCGCCGTGCGGCTGTTACCGATGTAGTGCCCATTAAACCTCATCCTTTTATTTTTATATTCCATTTCCAGTGCTGATTGTTTGCTTTCACCTTCTTACTGCATATTTCAGTTATGCCATAATCTTCACAAAGTAAACAAGTGTCTCTCCAGCAAATTATTTCATTAATATTGTGTTCACGCCAATATGAACATCTGTGTAAATTAAACATTCATGAGCTCAATTACCGACATGCAAATAGAGGTAAACTTATAAGGAAGCAAAATATATTTTACCATTACGTTTTAATATAAAATAAAGACAATATCGGTAGTAAGACGTGGAGTGATCCCGTACCATGTCAAAGCCGTTACGCGTGCCGTTAGAAATTTTCCGGGTTCTTTAACGGGATTCATTCATAACTCACGGTCGAGTGGAGCCTTCGAATATTTCAAGCTGTAGAGGTCCCACCCCTATAAATTCCGCGCCTCGGGTTGCCAAATTAGGCGCGAGGAACGTAGACTTATTCCCCCCATTACCCCAGGCCAGCCGAGTGAGACTTTTAAGGAAACTTTTCACGTCCTGTCGCAGGTGTTGTAGTCATAAATAATAATTCCCTTGTGCGTTGAGCGTTGCAAAGTTCCGATGAAATGTATAAATCAAAACAGAGACTATGGTTTAGGCTCCTGGGCAACTCATTTGTACAAATATAACTGTTACTGAAGATTCTTTAAATCGAAGTATGTTCTTATTTCATTATACTAGCGATCTGCCCTGACTGTATTATTTGTTTTGTATTATTCAGTGAAAAACTGCATGAAAATTCGTTGAGTTTATCGCGTTCATATAAACAGATAGACGCGGTGTGGGTTTTATAATATGGAAGGAAGAGAGTGGATTCTCCAAATAGTTACTTGCATCAAACTTCGAAGCCCCATCCATCGACACTAACTGGTACAAATGCAATATAAAACTTCCACAATCTTGTGTGATCACCTCTAAAGCAATTATGTGGGTCGCATACTGTTCTACTGTTCCGATGTAGAACACATTTGTACTAACAATCGAATGAACTTCCACCCAATTTACTTTATGTGTAACCCATTATTATAATTGCTACACAGTTACAAAGTTGGAAGCCGACGCCGACGCGATGTGAACTGAGGCGAACTGACTCAAATACAAATTATATTCAAGTTTGTTCTTTTAAGTTGAAATGACTTTAAGTTCAGCCTTATGGAATAGCTTTTACTTTTCTTCCTAATGTAATTTAGTGGATTTTTACGGTCAGATGTTTTTGATCGACTTACTGCGCTCAACTTTAGCTAAAAGCATACTCGGTTTCAGTTTTAACTCGATTTCCAGTGAATTTATTATCTCGACAAGTGTCAGCTTTAGAAAAGGTAGATATACATCGTGCGTAACATGCCACAGAGCCGGGGGACAAAATTCAAATCTACATTTTCAAATATACAGAGAATAACATTTTGATACCAATATCTACTATATATAAATCTACAGTCGGTGAAACGTTAGCATTCAAAATATTTTGATTATATTTTGCAGTGATATAGAGCAGAGAGATTTCATATTTCAGTGGAATGTTTGTTTTCAGAATGTGATGAAACAAAAACAAACGAATTGGGGGTGAAATGAAGTGCAAATCTATATCAATATTTGGCGTGACAATCGTCATCGGGAATAATCGAGGGAACAACAACGGGTCGGTGCCACAATGACCGGTAATTTAGCGGGTGTAATTCCAACGGACGAGCGTTTGGTGAATTTAATTTTATCTGGGATAAACCCTCCGCTGTAATAATTTATGGAAACCACCGCGCGACCCCAACACGTCCTGTAATAGCGAGATTTGCAAAAAATGGTTGCACGCTACATCCCACGCATGAAGCTAGTCAATATTTAATTAATATTTTATAGACCGTCGGCCAACTATAGGAAACTGTTGATGACTATAGTCAGTGTAGTGCTTAACTAAAGTATAATTTTGTTCATTTCAGTTTCATTTTACGGCACGTTTGGGGCAGTGCTTGAGCGATTGGCTGCTGCGCTACGGGTCGCGGGTTCGTTTCCCGTAAGAACCAAAAATACTTGTATGGTCAACAGATAGTTGTTCTGGGTCTGGATGTGGTGTGTATATGAGTTTACATGTTTGTAAACGCGCTAACGATACAGGAGTACGGGGCAATTAAAAACTATTTTTATAAGAGTTACGTTCGCACATGCCTCTCATAAGTACGTTTTTGTTTTTATGGTGGGAAAAATCATCGAATGGGGGGTTTGAAACTGGGCAAGTAACAATGTGAATTTTCTAAATCATATGTTACTACTTTTCTAAGTTTATCTAGAAAAATACTGACCCTTGTGCCTTAGAAAGCAAGTAAAACCGTTGATCGCGGTTGTTATTCATAGATTTTTGGTAGTTGTTACAGGTAGTCAGACGCCAAAAAGTCTAGTATCGTGCTGCTCAGTAAAGGAAATATGAAGGTCTGACAGGCAACTGTCTATCTTGGCTGCTCTATTTAAAACATTGGTATTGAAACGCATCGGTTTAGAAGAAGAAGCCGAGCTAGTTAGGAAAAAGATAGAGATATATATGGTTTTTAATTGATCTTTAAACAGAAATAAAGTTCCCTTTATTATAATTCAGTTGTTACGTAATAATAATATTATTGGAGCTCTTACACGTAAAGAGAAGCCTACAACAAACTTGTTTGAAGGTATTGTTGATCAAGGTTGGCAAAACTAAGAAGTACGAGAATCGTGTACAATGTTCAACTTAACATTTGTTGCGCGAGATGAAACAGAGCAATTGAATTAATTCAATCGGAGTAACTTTGTATTCAGCCTCAAAGACAATTGTTTCTGCTCGTGTTACTAAAATAAAGGAAGCCTCAAGGGGTTTAGGCAATGATCCACGAAATTATTAATATGGTTGATTGGAACTTACAAGCTAGCAACAAGTATTAGCTACTTTGTATAGTTATTACAACTCTGAATTTTAATAAAGATTATGAATTCTCTTCATGTCGAGATTGTAAAACTCTTCAAAATGTAAATCACTCAGTGCAACATTTATCATACTTTTGAACTTTCCAGTTTACATAAAATTCATAAACCTGCCAAAAAAGTTTGTATCATGGCCATAAAGTAAGTGCCAACGGATCTATAAATATGGTTACCCTCCTGATAATCTCACCATCATTCATGTGATCTTGGTATAATTTATGTAAATGAGGGTTTCATGTGGCATACAAAGTTGTCAAACGCGTGAAAATTTCTTCTTAATACTCGCACACTAAAAAAGAATGTCGCAAGGGACTCGGTGGTGGTATATTGAGTCATATCTGGTCCAATTAACGTCTGTTTGTTTTGCATTTCCCTTGCATCTCGGAAGCAGTGAGGGCGTAATAAAACGGTCACAACAATGCGGATCACGTCACAACGGAATTATCTCGCAGCGCCAGAGACGATCAATTACACTGACAACGAGCACGTGGAAAAAGGGCGGCCGGCTCTCCAGGAGGCTTTTATTTTAACACGCTTTTTTGCAATGCAGACCTTACGCTTGCGTATTTTAAACTGCTTTTTGTTTAAAATGCCTGGTGCGAGGGTAGTAATCGTAAGACCAATTAGGCGTAGTGGAGGCTGTTCAACGACAGTCGTTTCGTTCCCCGCTTAAAGACTCAACCTCTGCCTTTATTACTGGTACATTGTCATCGTTGTCGTCCTTAGTTTTTATGTACTCAATACCTAGACTCGTAACTTCTCTCTGTACTTTTTATTGTACAAATCTGGCCTCTAGACTAGTCGTCAATCATAGTGAATCTAATAGTGCCGGCTAAATACGCAGTCACGCGAAGACTCCATTTTGTTCGCTACACACTGAGTGTTATGTTTGAGCGTGTCTATATAAATCTTCACGTACAGAAGCAATATATTGTAGTAAGTACTCCCACTCGTCTTGTAATCTTCGCGCAGCTCCAAATGAAATACTAATTGTATTCTCAGAACATGTTAAATGGTACCCACATGTTGTTGTGCGCCGTGAAGGGAGTCAATAGACACTACGGTTGATGACTGTATATTTAATGCTTACAATAATATAGTGTTTAAATGTTCCCTGTTTGAGACGAAGCACGTTTAGAAGCATTGTATATAGCTTGTGTATCTACTTTAATATTGAAGCCTTCAAAATAATGGTAAACATATACATATTTTAATCACTGTTTTTCGGCACCCATTAGAAGATAAACGAATTCTCAATATTGGCAGATCAGACGATACACAAATAGTCCTGGTTCATTCCGAAATAGATGGATAATCTCGAAATTCTCTCTTTAAAATATAAATCCCGCAGACAATCTATTTGCAATTTAAAACTTTCAATTTGACGCAGGTATTCTATTCCAAAGCGTCTCTAAGTAGACTCAACAGATTGAAGTGTGTAATGCGATGACATTTCCGCGAGCTGCCGCAATCCGCGTTCGGAGGGTAGGTAATAAAACAGTGACAAGCGATAGGACGGGATCGAGTCGGAACGAAATTATCTTGTGGAGACGATGTAGATCAATTATACGGGGCGTCGGGAATTAGAACGGACGGTAAACCGGCGAGTAGGTGGAGATTTATACGGCAGAATTTATAATTTGCTTAAGTACGTACGCTTTTCCGTACAGGTTGAACTGATTTCTAACGGGATCAATGCGATTTGCATTTTCTCCGATAAAAGCAACACAGAGCATACGTCTGTGGAAATAAAAGAAGTATTGTTGGTGACAGGTAGCCTAGTCGTAGCATACGGAATTGCCCTTAGACAGCCAGAAAAGTATTTGTAAGAATACATTACTTCTATATCCTAAGGGTATATTTTTAATATCGTCTGGATTTCATCACGCATGCGAGATGTCTTCGCACAAGTAGCCCCCGTAAATGTCCTTTTCATAGTAGTATTAATTGTAATGCGTATTATAAAATAAATAAGCACGTGGGCCTTGGTGCGTGATCACAAGCAGCAGCACCGCATGTGGAGAAATTCCGCATACGTGATTAAATCCGCATATCAAAATATCCTAAGATTTGAACAATAGATATTTTAGACTCAGCATAGCAGGAAAACGGACTGATCAGTAACATCGAAGTTTTAAATACGGGCAATCATCCAATTATTTCTTCCAGACTGGATGGAGTGAAAAGGCGTGTTAGACTTTATTTAACTAAAATCATAATCATGTCCTTCAATTACTTTTTCGATCTAAGACTATGGGTTTCAGAAAATCCCCGCGGTGCTAGCGGGCGCCGGTTCTGTTGGGCCCCTACGGTTTGCTGACATGTAGTTGAGGAGCACGTGTGTAACAAAATTGACTTATTAACACGATACAGACATTGTAATACCAGTTAATAAAGCCTATGATCACAAAACAGGCATTGATCCATTGTTAGATTACTATGTTCCAATATAAATTTTGATATTTTCATAAAATGTTACCCTCACAAAACAAACGACATTAATCAACAATAGTAATCCACAATTAAGCACTGGATTATGCTCATTTGAACTGTATCGAGCACTTTCGTTATTTCAAAACAAATAATTTTCATAAATATGTAAGCCGGGATTTGAATATTTCGTTGAAACACGATGAATCTGCTGATATTTTATTTATTCTGTGAGCAATATGTTGATTGAGTGATATTTAATATTACCTTATATTATGAATTTTTTTTGTAACATACACGCTGATTTATAAATCGTTGTAAAGTTCTACGGTACGGAAAAAAGATTAACTGCTTCTAATTGCCACCTCTCTGGCAAACTTATCGGAAAAAGTAATTAACAGATTAACCAACACAAAGTTTTAAAGAAAACGTAGAAACGCCATAAAAAAGTCTCTAACTTGGCAAATAGCAAAAAAAACTAAATTAATTCAAATAGAATTAATAAAATGGTTCTCAATTAAATTCAAGTTATACGGATGCACAGTGGGGCGCGTGGCAAACGCGGATTAAATACTAAAGTGTCGCGATTACGTACCGAAACCGACCCCAAGGCGCTATTAAGAATTCAGCAAACGAATTGGGGACATCGAATCGACAAAATTGAGCTCGCCTCATCTTTTCTTACATCGTGTGTTTTCGTCCCCTAAGTACAGATATTTTAATATTTCTCTGACTCTTGGGAGACGACCGCTGTTTTGATCTACAACTCGCAAAATACACATTTTTTCAGTACAAACATAGAATATTCTTCTTCATTTCTTTATGGGGCATAACTTTGTGAATACGTCGCTGAATAATATGAAAATCTTTTATGAATGAGATTTTCGGAGGGTGCTCCAGAAGGGCCAGCGGGGCAGTGGAGCGTTGAGGTGAAATATGTTCTGTAACTCACCCGCGCGTTACGGACTTAAGATAATAAACAGTACCTGAAACAGACAAAGGAGATTCATTAACATACAACGAATTTAGATTTTAACCAAATCAAAATAACTAAATATATAAAATAGAACGTTAAAAGAAAATCGATATCTCTTAAAAACATAAACTTTCGCATGAAAGGTTTTCAAAGGCAGAGAGATTCAAATTATGTTAGGTTAGGATTTGTTGAAGTTTGATTTATTAATTTTAGTTTATTTTATACCAAAACGTGCCGGTGGCGATATCTTGCTACTGAATTTTTGAAATAAGCAGGTTACGATTAAAATCTAGACTTTTTCTCTCTTACAAAAAGCCTATTCAGGGAGTTTCAAAGTGGTAAAATTAATTTGTAATTTAATAATGAATCATCTTGCTGTCAAGTAATGAGGTTGAAACATTTTGACCCGATCTTCATTGACCCGATGTCATACGGGCCACGCGTGCGGCCGGGTCAAGTACTTCAATTGTATGCTCATTATTGTTCATGTACCAGTAGGTGCTATGACACATTAAATTTATCATTTGTATTAAATTACCGAATGATGTGGCATAACTAAGAACATGGACTTGGCTCTCGGGTTTAATCAAATGCAACTAGTATCTTATTTAATTGACAAAGTACTACAACGAGAGTATCGTTTATCTACATAAACGTATTCAAACAGACGATTAACTTTAAAATATTAAAGTTTTGGTATTCATAAAATAAGGCAATTTTCCTTTTTCGGCATAACAAAAGGAATCTTGTTGCCTTTACGTGTATGTCGATGATATCGTACTGCATTCAAGCTACGAAACGGACATTTGATTGAATGATACCCCCGTATACCCTATTGTGTGCAAGGGACCAAAAATGGTTGCGAGTATTATCACCTCGGCTTACACACAAAGGATGTTTGCAAATCTCTCACAGTAAACACTAAGTGATCGGATCAACGTAACCTTGTTCTTATGGCTGTCAGAAATGGAGATACGCGATGGGTAGATGCGTAGCTACATACATACTATAAGTACCACTAAGGTATTGTCTTATATAACACAAATAATTTCCTAATCTCTTTTACCTGATACAAATTTTTTCCGCAAAACGTCAAAGGTGAAAATCAAGAATTGGAGGGAATTTTCTTTCTTTATAGGAGCAAACGTTTTGAACACGATTCAAGGGACGATGTAACGTTTCTAACAGTACCTAAATCCTTTTACTTTACAAAAAGAAACACCATTTCCCGGGACTAAAGTTATTTTACAACAACAATGAGAAAATTGGCAACAAAAAACGACCTACATGATGCGGTGTCAACAAAGATAATATATATCGTGGTATCAGGGTGCCTCCATCGCTATTGTTGTCCCTAAACGCGGCCATGATCCCGGGATCGCCAGCCCCGGACTCGTTTGTCCTGGGATATCCCTCGGCAAACATCGACGAAACCCGAGATTCACTAGACCTTTACACAAGTGCTTTGTTGAGTCGCTAGAGGATATAAAAATATAAATATAAACGTCTTTTTTTTTCTCACACCATATTCGAGCTAGTGTTATATCGGATGCGAAGATTATTTATTGTTTCATCAGGGGATAATCCTATATTGTCGTCTTATCGTTTGCTTTATTTTGTCTTACAAGAATTCTTACTCTTGTTTCCTATTATTGATAGAAGGGCGAAACAATTATGTTTCGATGTTGCTGTATTGTTGGCACAAGTTAATTGGCTGTGTCTCATCTTTGAAAAATGAAACACAGTATTTAGGGTACCTTCTTTTATCTCTTTGCAATTAAAGTTGAATATCAAGATGCGAATTCACCTTACCTAATCATTTTAACATAGGTAAGTGGTGTAATGTGGGATCATTATCAACCAATTGACTATCGTAATATATTATACATACGCATTACGGTCTATTAATTTGTTATTGCGCGTCGTTAAGGTTATTAGCCTAATACAATGTGGTCAATATTTAGATAAGTGACTTGACACTAGTTAATTCTATCGATAAAATAGTTTACTAAAAACAACACGAAAACCAGAGACAAATATAGCCATTCATAAAACTGTAGTTTCAGAAATACTGTTCAAGATCACGTCGATTCCTCAAGGATTGTAAAAAGACGACAGAGCCAACTTTGCACGGAAACATCCAATAAAACGAAGTGTGCTATAGTACGCCGGTGCACGTAAAAAGTTTGCCCGTGTACGACTAGTCGGGCCTCCGGTCGCCGAAATCGCGCGACTTGTCGGCACAACTTCGATATTAGTTCGCGCGTGATCGATTTAGCAGGCCAGTTTGACAGTTGCGATAGTGACAGATGACGCAGACGCCATATCGCACGGGTGATTTGTCTTCAACTTTACCTAAAGACAGTTGTTTTCACAGCTCTCCTCTCCGTGCAGATCATTCTCAGAAGCTAACTTTTATCTATAAAGAACGATGTGTCTCAACGATGCCTACTTTATCTAGGTTATTGTCACTTCGGGGCACATCAATTTCGGTTTATATCATAAAGCGAACAACCCTGTCCTAAATTATTGTCGACACAAAATATTCTAAAAATAAAAAGAAACAGCGAACGAAGCCCCTCGGAGTTGTTCATATATAAATATGAACATATAGGGAGATCTGAATCAATGTAGCGTTGTTTATTTTCGGAGTGAGAGGTCTACAGAGAAAAACATTAGCCAAGTTATTAGCACCTTATTTCACCGTAATAGGCATTACATCGTGTCGCTTTTCTGCGCTGTTTGCCCCAGGAAAGTGTTGAACGCCTTCACTGTCATTTTCGTGATTAATTTGTGTCGGCTCTGTCGTGCTAATGGGCTAAAATAATTTAGTGGGCGACACTGATTATTTATTGTCAAGCGTCCTGGTTAACGTTTGCTAAGCGATTTATCGTTAATACTGCGACAATTATTATATTATCGAACCATCTATTCTCAGCAGTCTATTAATTTGCTATTGGGGTTAAATTGTTGATATATTCAGTTTATATTCTACATGATTTTCGGTGCGTGTGTTTTCAGGCAAACTGAACTAAACGCAATTGTATATTGTATTTTAGAAAGTTTACAATGAAAAATAATATTGAAATGGTTTACAAATAGATACAGATTGAATTCAAAATTAATTTGCCAATCAATTACAATATTATATATACGAGTGTACAATGATTAGTTACACATTCAATATTGTATGTGTATGCAAATGATGTTGATTACACTTTGTTTGCTTAGTCCGCTATTACTGAACACGACCGGACAATGGCGGCGGAGATCATAAGCTAACAATCGACTGACAATATAAATTTTAGATAGACCATCATGTAGGTACAGATTATTGTGATGAATCAGTAGGCGGTTCCTACCTACAATATTGTTTATGGTATGATATGGGCTGTCCAATATTGGAATATTTTGATGAGAATGGAAGAATATTTGCAAGCCCTGTGCAAGAAAGCAATACGAAGCATGTAAAGAATTTAACAACCTAAATAATTATTATAGTGAATCAGTTCGTGCAGATATTGTTTATGGTAAATGATATTGGCTTTTGAATATTGAATATTTTGATGAGCATAACAATGGAAGAATACTTGCAAGCGTTGCGCAGGAAGTAAAGGAACCTAAATAAACACCTCATACATCGAGTTATATCAAGTAGATTTATTTGCTACGTTCACCAGACTTGAGAGATAATGAAAGAAGTTGACTAAATAAGCAACTATTTCAAATACAACACTTTTTAATAAATAAATTATTGTGTATGATCCATTTGAAATTACTTTTCTTGAGTTGTAGAGTTTTCACCATTTTTATTCGAGTAAGGTTAGGTTGACGTTCTGAAATAACAAATACGTGTTACAGGCTTGAATTCCATGTCGTTTTTAGAAGCGACAAAAAGCCCTAACGTACATGTAGGTATATAAACACCGGAAGAAGGCTTTTTGCCATCACATAATGTATGGGCGTAGCTAAGGTGGGGCAAATGGCAAGCGGCACTTTTCCTGATTGGCCGCGAAAACACGACCAGAATATTACGATATTGTTTGAAAAATTTATTATTAGAAATGTAGAGCATAGGTAGGGTTAAAAGTTACCTTAGATTTTTGTATTCCATACCTAAATTTGACTTAATAGGTCGTGAGTGACACAGGCGGGTGTAAAATCAGTTTAAATTATTTGATCACGTCTGACCTCACAACGGAACTGATAACATTTTGTGAAAACCAGCATATCCTAGAATCAAACATTTGTAGATATGTGATATCCATTTATTTATCCTAGGCCGCGGCCCATTAATTTTCCTAGAGAGAAGACCACCACTGGGAACACAAGAAGGTTGTGGTACATACATGAAGGTATTTTCACATTTCGGCAAAAATATGCTTAGCAGTTTTCACGAATTTTCCAGGCTGATTCACACAGAGGAATTATATTTATTGAATAAAACGGTCTTATTAAGCTAATAATATTATTCAAGTACAAAACGATCCCTCCATAAACTCCTACACAAATTCAATTTCCCACAGTAAATATAACAAAAGTCGTTATTTTACAAAATAACCACACAACATCCATTAGGGGAAGGCATTCTGATTTCCTCCGACTATAATTAAAGTCTCAATGGATAAAGAAGAACAAACTTGGGTCGCATCAACGTCACGCAACAGCCAACTTGGAAGTGAAAAGCCGCCAGGAATACGATGTAACTTGTCTGATTTCAGTGAAACTTGCCTCAATCGGCCGACTTGGCTCCAACTTTTCACACAACAGATCGGCAGCCGAGCAACAATACTTCGGGAAACAAAAGAGCTCTTCGAAATACTTATACACTGCTGTTCAGATTAAAGGGTGCTCCTTATATATTTCCTCGAGCCTTTGTTGTGGTAGTTCCTAGTGAAGACTGTTGTTTAATCTAATTTCATTTACCGCTCTCGTTTCAATTACCTATGTTGTATTTATGTTTAATTAGCTGTCATAATTATACAAAACTGTATTGTATTGTGTATTTCACCGAAATGTTTGTTTGATAGTAGCTGTACTGTTTACTGTGGATATGCACACAACCCACTTTTCACAATATTCAAAATGAAACTGTTTCAAATTTAAACTAAATTTTTGAGCTACAATAATTAAATTAGTTTTCTGTTAAAATGAATGAATGATTACACAGCTTCGAAATATTTCTAGTTAAATTTGATTAACAAATATTCAGGTGAGTCTATTTAACTGCACGAAAGTGTACGCCGAAAACTGGAGTGCCTTCATCACTTGAAATTAGTTTGGTATGAAGCATCTGCTATTAAAAGGGCATCAAGTTAAATTTTAATAGCATTAGGAGGGCGCCAAGGGCCTCAACAGCGTAAAGTGTTTCATTTGGCGGCATCACACATCTGATTGTAGCGGTACGCCTACACACGTTAAGAAGATCTGAGAATACCCGAGACTCAACTGCGTCTAAGTAATATGCAGTTATATGAGAATATACATAAATTGTTATAAGCGTAGCAAGTTTAATTCGAGTTTGTGGCCACAGGTGCTTTCATGTGTATGTTTCTGTCAGCGTCAGGCCCTTCATCTCGGCCTCATTTGCTCCACTTGGGGTAATTTCTTGCCGGAGCGCCTTAAGGGTGTCGTTACATTCCTTTGCGTGTGTGATTAACTGTATTTATAATGTTGGAATTCCCTTTGTTATAGAGAGTGGTATAGTCTTGTTGTTCTCGCCCCTCGTACCTTTCGTCCCCTCGGAGTCACAAGGGCAGCTTACGTCGGATTTTGAAATTGTAGGTATTGCAGCAAATCACGAAACATGGTTTTGTTTGTTTTTTAGAGACAGGGGACGATGAGTTTGTAATTGGAATAGGTATCTCATAACGGAATAAAACTTTGCAGATGCAGTTTTTATAAAAAAGCTCTAGAAGCGACATTCGATTATTGCAAACAGTTGCTTTTATTAAAAAAAAAAAACATAAATACAAATAGATTGAGGAATGTCATAATGCAGAGGAAAATTGGAATAAAATACATATATTTTTATTAAAAATTTAAAAAAAAACTGTTTGCAGTTTTTAACTATTTTTTTTTTGAGAATAATAAATGTATAATTTCCAAAAAGCATAAAAAGTAATCGATCTTTTGTTTTTATTAACCCCTGCGTTGTTTATTTGCATTTGTCAGAACAATAAAGTGAGATAATAATTTTAAAATAGTCATACTGATATACAAATATTCGCCTCTGTAAATCTTTCATCGAACGTGAAATTGGTCCAGAAAAACAGAAATAATATTAGCTAAAAATAACCGTACATCTCTATTATTCCGTTCCAATACTTACTAGTATAAAAATGGGTACAGCGTATTTGTTACGCTCGTAACAAAATATTCGAAGGTTATTTCTCTCGACCCTTGTAAGGCTGGCTTAGAGGGACTTGCCGAGATCGATGTGAGCTTCAAACCTCGACTTATATCGTTTTGTAACAATACAGAATGAAATATAGAAAAACTGAGTTTTTTTTTTATTACAAAAGAACTGATAAAATACCTCCAAATACTAGAGTAATTAAGTAATTAGTTTGACTAATACCCTATTATTCAAATTAAGAACAGACTTCAATTTTAACTGCCAGTTGGAGCCCGTGATTTTAATTTAAAAAAAAAATACGTTACGACTTTCGCAAACTATTGTAATACTTACCAAAACAAAACAAAAATATTTATTCAAATTGCCAATTCAGAAATATTGTACCTCTAAAATGGAATAGTAAATGTTTTTGTCCGCAAGTGTATGGCGTGGAAGTAATGCCGTTGTCGTGCCGAATGAACTGTAACTATTGTTTTTATCCGTAGAGCTAACAGTTCGAGGATAACGGATGGGAGTCTTGTACATTTTACAGCTCTATATGCTACGTGTGTTTTATATGGGTACCTTTCTTGCCTTTTCAAGATTAAAGAGGCTTTGAGTGAAAGGGAATACGTGTTTGTTCCAGAACGCAATTGTTTAGTGAAGGAGATCGATTACCTATTCAAATAACACTGGATAACAGTGAAATATTCATGCTAAGTAAGTAATATGTTTACACACTTACACACATACTATACGAACAAAAGAATATATACCAAACAGCCAAATAAACTTCTGGTCAAATAAACAAACATCAAAACCCATTTCACATTCTCAAAACCAATTTGAATTCTTAAGCAACTTCGAAAATACACAGCAGTACACGACAAAGCCACAAATCGAGCTTATGAAATAATAAAACACAAAGTACTGTAGAAATAGCTTCGGCGTCGGTAAAATCGATATAGCACGGGATATATTCCACCTGTCGTTCAGTCACCTAGCGACCAGGGCCAAACACACCGACTACTCAAATTATACCTTTTTATAAATCCTACCTATGTATACCTCCTCCATACAGTACCACACAAATTAGCCACGTAGGTAATGCCTCAAAGACAATATGTAGGTATTATTTATGTCTGATTTAATAAAATATGTTGTTGGAATTAAAATGTGTTATTTTCTTGTGGTATATTATTTTTCTAGTAGATATCAGATATATATTTAGGTAATACCCTTACTTTTTATAGAACTAAGATTCCATTGTGTCTATTTTTTTGCGATAAACTAACTATACAACGGTTTTTTAGGCGGTTTAAGTGATTCATAACGAAGGTTTAGCTGGTATAATACATGCGTATTAAAGTGGATAAAGTTCAAGAATTTCAAAGATAAGCTGGGGTCGGAAGGTAGTTTAAAATAAGTTAAATTAATTAAAACAACAGCCTATGTTTTTTAATTGGCACTTAAAAAAAGAGACATACTAAATAATTAAACCCTGTACTGGGCAAAGCCAGGCTGTAGATATTCACAAAACACTGATGGGGCAATATGACATGTAAGTTTTATATTGCATTGTTTTGTTACATAAATTCGATCTCAGAGGATGATCATCCAATGACATCTCCGCGCTCTTGAGAGGGATGGGAGATAGTGTCAGACTTTTACTGACTAAAAAACCACTGCTGTTCATTTACATATACAGACACGATTAAAAAACAAAAGATGTGCGGACACCAGTGTTCTCTTGGGGCTTAATGAATTAACCTGTTGGATCTAGGACAAATGTTTGTGTCATCAGCACGATCATTATTGTTCTTCTGTGTTTGGGTGTAATTTATCTATAATACGTTTGTATTTAGAAATTATGTTTATCAGTTCTATAGTACTCATAAACACAAGCTCTGCTTAGCTTGAGAATAGTCGACGGAATATTATAGCAACCAACTTTTTCACATTTTTCTACGCTGTTATACTACAGACACAAAAGAGATCTATGACGATGCCCACGCCAAACTTCAAGTGCGTGTTGTAATATACGACTGGGGGATTATGTGAGGCTGGGCAGCATTCATCTATGTGCTAATAACATCGCTCGGCCACCAATCTGCCTGCCAAGCATAGTGATTACAGCATTATCGATCCCCCAAGGATAGCTGCTAACAGCATGCAGTGCTGAGGCAATACGCGACAGACATTTGGGCCAAATTGGAAAATAACAATAAATTGTAGAGAGAAATGTTTCTAGTAATTTTGATCAACTGGATGAGTGTTAGTCAATGTGGCTTTTTTCAAGTCGATGGCAAACTCCTCATTTTTGTTCGCCAAGCGTTTCGCGGCGTCCGCTCCGTCTTACTTCATAATAGATCTTCTTTTCGATATTTACGGACTACTAGTAGAAGTTAGATTACTAATGTAGTTGTATAAATTTCTTACAAATAGATCGCATAATATTTGATAATCTATGAGTCCCCCGGCGTTCACTTGGTGTTTAACAAAATGGCGCTTACGAGTAATCACGCGCAAATATCGGCGTTTGCCTAGTATTTGAGGGCCCTGTAGGCAACGATAACTGCAGCATCGGTGACATTAATTAATTCCTCCAAAATGCAGGTATGTAGGCACTAGGGCACTCCAACTTGTGGCTCAAATTGCCCGGAGATACTGAGATGGGATTGTAGCTTACCACGAAAGAAATAACGGAACAAACCAGACAAGTCAATGAAGAAAGGGAGGTCTTTGCTCAGGTATGGGACATAAAAGGATTGCAATAAAAAATAATAATAGAATAGGTATCTTCGCTAAAACACCTCGGGCTTATGGTGTTCAACAATGAGCCTTCTAAGCGTAACCCGCTCCAAAATTATTGGGGTAAGGCGTAACAGTCACATTATTTCTTTGCGTTTGTGCTCAGTGTAATCAGATAGGCTCGCGTTCGTGTAAGTGGAGAAGGCCTTACCTTTGCCCATAGACGTGAACTTTAGCTATAGGACATATTTTTCCAGGAATTTTCATTTTGGCCTCTATTTTTTTAATCGATACTCCTCTCTAGGAATTACTCCTGTGTCGTGGGTGCGTTTATAAATATTTAAATTCATAGATAAGACACTCAGATTCGGAAGAACTATACGTACGCCATACAAAACAAACAGACAGCCATTGCCGTTTAGCGAATGGTGAACCGTGTCGTCGATCGAAAATATATTTTTTCTTTAGTGTCCTTTTCACAAATCCCCTAAATCTTGAACTACCTTATCATTTTGGACACTTAGATCAAAATTTCGCCACAACTGCGCGTGCATTCTGCGCAAGCACTTACTCAATTTATTAATACACCGCGTCAAAATATCGCGTTACTTACGAACAGCATAAAAGCCATCAGCGTTTTATAGCGTAAAGAGACTTTAGCGGTATTATGTTAACGCAAACTTGCGCGTTTTCACTAGAACGCAGAGTAATGGGTTACAGTTATTGCTCCCTGTTGTTTGGTTGATGTAACGTAATTATGGCGAGGCGCTCATCACGCGATGTGTCGTGCTACCTTCTGAAAGAACCATAGGTACGGCTCTTTCCACGTGCCAAGGAAAAAAGATATCGAAATGTCAATGCTAAAACCGAACAAATTAGATTGAGTTGGCTGCCCTTTTTAGAAACAAAATCCAGGGAGCTTGAAACCTCCAAAGAAGCAATTAGTATAAACTTCGGCTTCGAGAACTGTCTAACATTTAAACAAAAGCTGTCAAGTAATTTAGACGGAATGTTAAACGTGGAATAATACATCAATGTTTAGGAAATGCGTAAACCATTTATCATAACAAGAGGGAATTAGATAGCAGCCCCCGGCAGCGGAAAGCCAGTGCGCTCTTATCTACGGAGGCTAATGTAACAAGGCCGCGACAGAGGGGGAAACGAAAATGTTTATGATATTAATGAACTTTCCTCTACTTGTTTTTTATTACGTAATTTAGATGGAAATGTTATTGTCACCAAAGTGAGGTCATTAGTGTCCACGAAAATGATTGACGGTGTACGAACACGCTGGTATTAAAAGTTATCGCACTCGTAAAATGCCATAGCGTGCGGTATGTACTCAGACTTTCAAGGCGTTCACGTGCTAATATTGTAAACACTATTTCAAAAGTAAATTTAAAGTTCTCTTTTTGCAGATCAAAATTACCATCAGCACCGCTAATATAGATTTAACTTTAACGAAGTTAAACACTTAGCAGGACGCTACTTTATATTCGCATTTAACTTTGTCTCTGTAATATGAATGTTAATATTTTTGGGTAAGTAAAGTTAAATATTAAAAAAAGTTTGGTGTGCCAACAAGCAGAGCCCATCCGCATGTTGGCAAATATTTTGTGGAAAGTAAAGGAGCCAATGTAGGATGCAAAGAGCCCAATAGACAGTGGAGCGGCTCAAAGGCACAAAAAGCCAAGCCCATTACGGGAGACACGTTGCCGGAAACCACAAAAGACCCAATTATTCTGCTGTGTGAAGCCAAAAAAGGGTTGGACGAAAACCAACTTGTCGGGTGCTCTGTTTCACTTTCCGAATGCACGCTTGCCACGAATAAGTCCACATTACCAGAGCATTAGGTGCTTTGTTAAGTTTCCAATGATTATTGAGGACAGCATTGGAAGCTAGACTTATTTGTACCAAAAATTTATTTAATGGCATAACACATATAATGAATTTTTAAATTCGTTAAAAACTTTTAAAATCTGGTGGAAAGGGGAACTGTCAAATAACAAACAGAAACTACGATTTGTCGTGACTATAACAGGAAAGGATACTTCAATTAAAATTTGACGTGACTACCATTAAGTGATTTGTTGCTTCATTTTATAACCAAATTTGATGCAGTCACAAAAATATTATTTTTTCGTGTATTGGGAATTGAACCAACTAGATATTCGGAATAAAATATTGTAAAATAATAAATTCAGGTAAACACTCAATTGCTTAGAAGGGATAAATAAATCAAATGTCAAATTGAAATAGCGAAATAAAAAAAAACGGAGTAGGATCGTTAAACAAGACAAATTAACACTGTTACAAAAGAAAGAAAGATAAAACGAAATCTCAAACATAACCTGTTTTACTGAGTGTCATAAACAGAACATTTATTATGAGTCCTAATGATGAGTGACAGTATTATTCAACTGAAATTACCTGAAAAGACGTCGATTGACGGGCACGTGTCAAATTTATCACCTTTGAACAAGAAGACGCGGTATGTTCTGTTCAGAAGTCAAAGAGAAGATAAATTGTTTAAAGGTATGATCGACGACACACATGTCGTAGATCATAATAATTTTAGAGAATGCGATAGATGCATATCAATTTTTTTTTTGTTTTTCATCATTACATAGTATTAAACCCAATTACCGTTCTCTATGTATGCTTAAATCTTTAAAACTACGCAACAGATTTTGAGGAGGTGTTTTGAGTAGTTAGAGTGATTCAAGAGGAAGATTTATATGTATAATACATGCCTAATATATTTAATATCACCATTGCACCCGTGCGAAGCTGGGGCGGGTCGCTGGTTTTATATAAATAAGTGTTTGACTGCGATCCCAGCTGATGATAAGCATCGATGCAATCGTTGATGGTGAGGGGGGAACTAGTTTATTAACAGCCTCTTCATTCTACCCTTGAGGACACCTAAATTATAATCAAACGTGAAGATCGCAGTGAGCAAAATTTCCTAAAATTTTATCTTAAGAAAACTATACCTATAGTATTTTATTTCTAGACAAGCTTGATTCATCAATGACCACATCGACGCTTTCCACCTGGTGAGATTATAGTCAAGCGCGAGTGAGTAAAAAAAGAAATAACAAGAAATTATAATAACTGAAATAATGACAATGAACTTGAAGATTTTCAGGTTGTAGGGCAGTTTAATAACGATGATTTTTTCGGTAGAATAAAAACATAATTTAATTCGTAATAAAATCAAAAAGCTTTTTGACTATTAAACGTTTTACAGGACTATGAATATGTCTCTGTACCATTAAATTCATATTATAGTGCGCTACATATATTTTTTGCCGCTATAAAATATTTTATCGGCGACAAACTTCAACGAAATTTCCGCAATATGGTGCGTGATTTAATAACGGTCACATGTTGTTTTAAAGTATTAAACTTGCTTATTATATAATAGTTTCGGTCCCAACTATACTTTGAAGCAGTCAAAAAACACAAAAAATACGAATACTGTTCCAGAAAATAAAGTATATTTTACTAATTACGGTTGATATGAAATTATGTAAAGTAATTTCTAGTGCTTCGACTTTTATATTTAAAAATATTGCTAAACATTCGTCATAAGCCATTGAACCTCATCATTTAAATTACTAATTCAAATTATCCACTTGGCCATCTTATTAAATTATCTGATGGAATTATTAACAAAGTCAAAATTCAAAAATACAATATTTCGGCTTTTCGCTACGTAAAGTTTAATGGTGAATAAATCACGAAGAAACTTTGCTCGGCAGTGGACCGCGGGTGGAAAAATACGCTATTTTCTTAAGGGGAAAAACAATAACTCGAGGCACAGAGCAAGGGCCGCTTTTAAGGCACATAAATCAAAACAGATAATATTTTCGGTGTAACGCCGGGCGGCACTTTCGGTACCGGATTTTTTGAGGACATATCCGGATTAGTGTTGTTCTTACAATTGACTTCTACTTTCTGTTGGTTCTTTATTGACACGGTCGTAAAAATACTGACTGAAATCTTGTTTTGGTTTACATGCAAAATAATCGTACAAATCCAATTTAATATCAATACAAAACTTCACAATACAGCATCACTAAATTGAACACGTGAACGTTTCTTAATTTCCACAACGGTAGCAATAGTAACTGTACAAATATATGAACGGTGGATTAAACTCGGTAACTCAATGCTCCGTGCCCAAGTTACCTAACTATACACTTCATTTGCTTTGTACAATTTCATTCATTCATACATTCAATATCCAACATCATTCCCGCTCCTAGAGCAACGCTTCAGGCACGAACGGAATGAGATTCTTCCTTTGTGCCTTCATATTTCATCCACCTACTAGGGAACCCGAACGCACCTAGATCGTGAACTGGAATTCGTAACAACATTAAAATCATCCTTCACTTACCTGGATAGAGTCCATTTTCAATTGCACGACGTGTCAGACTAACTAATACAATGTTCTGTCACTGCACATAGCAAAATTTGCTTTTAGGAAATTCAGTTCAGAGTGCTGCGATAGCAGTGCTGATAATTCAGTATAAACGGAAGCCGAGATGCATATTGTTTAATACAACCGGCCCACCAAACGCGAATTTAAAAGCTTCAGCGATGGTTTACGATCGGACACGTTAAAATATTAAAGTTTCGCGTGCAATAACAGTATGTTTTCATGTGTGTTCAACAGAAGATATAATGCATTCATGGTAAAAACTTTTACAGATTTTATACCTTATTGTTTGTAAAATAAATTTCTACTGAGTCTATCACAGTATATATATACCGTATCATTTAACATAACCATTATTTAGCACGCATACTGTAATAAAGAAAAATCGCCGTCTTCACTTCAAAGAAAACATTACCTAAGAATCCACTGCTCGTTATAACGTGACAAATTGTGGACATTTTTTTCCGCAAAGCTTCGAGAATTAGCGTGATCAATTGCGTTCTTCGGCACTTCTTAACTCAAGTCTCTTTCACTCCTTAGGGAGACAAACGAGACAAAGCATTCTATCTTTTATGTTGGGATTAAGCAGACGTTCGAATGGCTAGATCACTAGATATTCACACCTCGAGAGACCTCACTTTATTGAATACAGTTTGCAACTTGCCGTGGTTTTGTGTGCTGTGTTCATTAATTTTATGAATTGCGTGAAGATAGAGTTTATTAATTAAATTTTTGTGTGTCGTTAAGTGTGATGTACAGTAATGGCCCCCAGACATCACTAGATGGTATCGCCTGAAGCCTTAAACAGCGAAGGCGTATTAAGTTCTGCGGAACATGCAGGTGTGCTTCCGAGATCTCTAATAATACGCTTAGTGAAACTGTTATTTGTGTGTCACCTACAGCAGTGCCGGAAGGTAACATTAATTATATGGTATCGATGTCGCATGAGTAGAAATTGATCTCGGTTTATCTTACTTGAAATAATGGTATATCTTTAATAGAAGTAGGGAATTGACACCAAATAGGATTAACTTAATAGGAATCAACGATTGCATCACTGCTTACCATCAGGTGGCATTGAAGTCAAGAATTATTTTATATCAAAATTAAAAAAAATCTATAATCGTATAGTTCCTGATAGCAAGAGTTTCACCACCTATACCCGCGTTCAAAATGTAGGTATCTTGTATCTATTCATCATCATCATCAACCTGGCGTAAGTCCCGGTTGCTACCTTGGCTTTCACCTCGGTGCCCGGGGTCCACTTTCCTTGCCTATTCGCCTCCTCCTTTCTAGGTATCTATTACTAGACAGTAAATAAAAACAGACAGTAAAAAGCTAGACAGCTTTCAGAAAACTTCTTGCACTAATTTTACATATCTTACACTCTATCTTGCACCAAAACTATACTACATGGAAAATACTACAATAACCTTTGCTGATCCCGTCAAGCCTAATTAACATCAACTACCTAATTACAACGAGACATATCGGCATGTCGGCCATAACTCCGGACGAAGGCTCTCGTCCGTCTGCCGGTGACAATTATGAGTCCCAGTTATGGATAGCAGAGGTTCCCCCGCCCCCAGGAGCCTAGATAACGCAATTACGCCGCCGTTATTAAGCGACGCCCATTATTCATTGCTGAGACCCTACATTCATCAACCAGAGAACTTTAGGTGAATATTTTTATTTGAGGAACCGTGAAAGGAGCATCTGTAACTGTGAGAGCGATGAAATGCTGGGAATGTTGTTCTTAAGCACCGTCAATGCTTGCGGTAACTTATTCTTTTCTTTTTTTTGTGGTCAGTCAACAATTGATTACACCATAGGTACATCAACATTACATTAAAACGAAACATACATTTATAAGTGTAGCAATTAATTACAGGCTAACAAAATATGCTCTATATTTGGTTATATATAATTATATAATTAATATTACTATACTAGAAAAATGCAGCAAAGGGAACAATTATTAGTTACAATAAGTTAAAAAGTGTATATTAATAAATAAAATTTAAAATTACATAATAATACAACAGATACAATTCAGGTTAAAAATATTCAATTAAAAATGAATTCAATTTATTTTTAGATTTTCTTAGATTGAAAAATAAGTTGTGACACAACATTAGCATTAGAGTAATTTACAGATCGTAATTAAAATTAATGAAATAAATATATATATATATATATATATATATTAATTCTTTGACTACTTTCATATCAAATTTAGGGCACCAGAGCAGAGATGGGGAACCTAATAAATAATTTAAAAATGACTTAATGTGGGTACAATAAATGCAATTAGATAATCGAAATAGTTACAGTATCTACTTATTATGTTTTTTCAAATAAAAGAATAAAAGTTTTATTGCTGTGGTTCCTAATTAGCTTATTTGCAAATATTTGAACTCGGGAACACCCATTCCCGAGTTAATCCCTGTATTAAGGTACAGCAAAAAAAAAAACGATTTAAGATACAGAATCGCGTTCTCAAATTCCAGTTCAGCTCGTACATTTTCCATTATATAGCATTAACGTAAATATCAAACTAAATTCCATTACGGTTAATTAAATACATATCGGAATTTTCGCATCAGGCTAAATTTTGACTGGCGTAGCGTCAGCCTAACCTCAAATTAATCAACCATAGATTGACAGGCATTCCAATCAATAATTAACGCTCAATTACGTAAATATTATTGGCGAACGGCCCACGCACAGTGTAGGGCTAGAGCCACTCAACAAGTCATTTGCGTATATAGCTGTCAAATCAGGGTGCGATGGAAAGGGACCAGTCTGTAGCTATATGTATGTTGGAACACACTATAAACTTGATTTAGGGGTTGTCCGGACCACTATTCAATGCTTTTATCTGTGTATAGTAAACTTGTTTTAGGACCGTAGTTGTTTTAGAGTCTACATTGAAAAAAATTACTTTTAATTCGGACTACATACTGTGTTCTGAGTCAATCAAATGATGAAATATATGATAAAGAAATGTTAAAGACAAACAATTCCAGTCCATGACACAGAATTAAATATTAAAAAAAAATGTTTCTTTAAATTATTTCATTTTGTATATGCTCAAAACTGAAGGCGAAGAAAAAATAAACGAAGATACTCGTATTATTATTTTCTAGAATTTTTAAAATGTTATTTCTTTGGGCAAAGAACGAGCCAGATCAAGATTCAAGATCCAAGTGTTGTTGTGTCCGCCCCGAACAGCTCAAATTTATATATTACCAACAGCTCAAATTTTATAATGATTACCAATAACAATCTTAAGGGTTCATTTCCGGATGACAGCGATCTGAAGGAGTACGCCTGAGTATGTTTTTGTACATAGTTGGATGTAGTACGTCGAGCATGCTTTAAAATCGTGTTGCTTCATCTAACGCGGGTTGTGTTGGATGAAGCCACACGATGTTTGATGAAAAAGCAACGTGAAAAAAAAATAACGCCGAAAATTCTGTTGACATTCAGTGATTCCGTGATTTACAAAATATTTCTCAAAACTTGTTCTAGGAAATACGTATTTTTTTTTAAACCCAGAAAAGCTTTCCATAAACATTGTTGTCATTCAGAATCTCGACTAATTGTAAATAAAATATTAAAAAAAAAATTTAAAGCGTCTATAGAAAATACTTTTTTTAATACTTTTTTATTATTTTAATGTGTGGGTATACTAAAAAGGGTCAAAATTCCCGTAAAATAGCAGATTTTCAGAGGTTTACTGGTTTAGATTTACACAAATGTATGTTTTGTTTTGTTTAAAAGCCTAGATAATTAATATCCACAACATATATGTGTATCCAAAATATCTGGAGAAAGATGCGTCATAACATCATAGTCTCGTAAGAGCGTTTGTATGAAATGTATGTTTGTAAATACATGTAGTTCGCTCTTAAGTTATTCACTTCTTTTAGTAATATTGATATTTACTTTTTACAAATCAAAAATAAAACTCATTTGATTAAACTTGTGTCCTAAATATTCGATAAATTAATCTTCAATAATATAATATATAGCCTATTTCCTTTACGAAAATAAATGATAATAAATAAAAGATATTACGTCGAAAAAAAAATACAGTGCAAGAGATAGGGCTACGATTTATTACTTTCAAACAAAAAGGAGCTATATTTTTGACCGATATTGAAGATAAATATGAACTGTAAGTCATGATTAATATCAGTCGACTCGGAAGGGTGACCCAGGGTTGAGGTAAAGAGGGCCAAGCACTTTACAATGATTGTGATTGAAATTTATTATGAAAACCAAACCGACGTTATTACTGCTAATAAAGGGAACGGTAGAGATCGACTATCTCGGTATCGTACCGATATCACCGGTACGGGCTTGCGGACGGTGAGTAATGGGTAGCTCGTCGTCCGATAACGGCCAGGACCGAGTCGATCGCGCATCACAGGGCTAATAAAGGCTCATGAAAGGACAATGACTGTCAGTGCTGAGGAATTGTTCAAAATAGTTACCGTGGCCCTGAAATACACAAGGTAAATTAAAGAACACAGGTCTTTTTCGGTTAGTAAAAGTCTGATACTCGCTGTTTATCCACCAAGAGCAGGAAGAAGTTTAGACTGACCAAAATGTTCCATTACAGCAGAACAGAGCTCCAATTGAACTCGTAAACAAAACAACGAATAAAACTCATCCTATTAAAGAAAATACCACCGCAGAGAGCAAAAACGATGAGTATCAAGCATACTGTTTGTTGGTATCAATGGCGGCCTTATCCGTAGGAAAAGTTTAATTGAGTTAGATGTGTGTACAGGATCATGGATTTAAACATCGAGTAAACTGCTCGAGCATAAATCGATGGTGAATTCGATCCCAAAGCGGTATTACGATCACACAAAAGGGTATTAACCCCACTCGTGAAAAGGTGAGAAAATATTTCATGTCGCCTTGTATATGCATAAATGTATGAAAGGCATGTGGGTGACTACTCTGTCGAACATTCGGAATTATTTGCGGGAACCTTCCGAGCTATTTCTTTATTACATCCATTTTGCCCCAGCGTCTTATTTCACATGTTTTTATTGTTCCCTTTAGGTTTGCGAACGTAAAGTGAAACATTAACGGCTACTCGTTACTGGGAAGTATCTATTATATGGATTAATTACCCTTCGGTTCAGTCATTGTTTGTGATAGTCTATTTATATAAAAGGAGAAACTGACTAACATTTCAATACATAGCCGAAAATAGTGGGACTGGAATTTGTGTGATATTATGCACTAGGTTTTCTTTTATAATGTAGGCGAGCACTAAAAAAAAAGGATTTTGAACATTAAACCTTTAAGGAGTCGAAAAGGGCATTTTGTTTTTTGTATACAAGATTTCATTCTTTGTGCTTGAAAATTTAAAAAAACTTAAAAATCCCCAATCGTACAATTTAGATTGTTTAAAGGGCTTGTTGCTTGGATTAAAAAAATATAAAATTGGCGCATATTCTAATAAAAATGAATAATAACGCCTATCATAATTAGTTTTCCAAAAATACTTTCAAAACATATTTAAGCTACGTTATTGATTTCATTCTCGTGATCAAAGTCACTGGCAAAGGGTAAAAGTCTTACTAAAGACTTTAGTTCCTATACTGATAATAGTAAAATAATGCGTGTGATTGGTCTATAACACAGCCGTATTTTATAGGTTTGCCATCAAAATTTAAGAGTCGCAAATGAGTCCACACTTATGCATATTTAAAAATTGGCCATGATGATTCAGCTAGTGTGATAATACTTTTATTTTAGGAAATGCTCCGTGCTAAAATCATCCTGAGATTGTAACCAAAATCATTGTTTTATATATTAAAATTTCATAAATAAACGTTTGGACTTTGACTTTGTGCTGTTTTGTGAATTGAGTGGGACCAATTTACGAGCACGACTTAGCAATTAATTTGTAGGTTACGTACAAGCCAAAGATGTGAGTTTTACAGTAGATTTATTCAAAATTGCTGAAACTTGAACGTTGTTCTAAGGCTAGCTCTGTTATTTTTCTTATCCCCGGCTTCGGTGTTAGTGTAGCAAGTGAATTTACGACCATCGCCTTGTTAACTTACAAATGTATAGCACCTTGTTAGACGGCGTGTATCGACCCGCTTTATAAAATGATAATGAATCGACTGAAATTGTAATATATAAACGATAAATTTTAGTATATCGACGTGTTACTGGTTGTTCCGTACAATTGTATAGAAGAACCAGTAAAATATGCAGTTGAATTATAGGTATTATTGTACAGAAAACCCTAAGACACAGTGTAGTAAACTTGATTAATTTTGGTTTTAATAAAACGTGGAGCAAGAGAGAGTGACAAATTTTAGTGATTAAAACCTACCTTCATTTTCTATACATTTTAGGTCCGAGGACACTTTTTGTTATTTTTTTCTTTGCTATATTTATAATAATGCTTGGCTGAACTTGTTTGAACAATCCCATAACAGTTTTAGGCATCAGCCTTATTTGACCCAGTTCATTTAACTCCTCTCCCCTCAAGCGAACGCCGGCGTTCGCGGGTATTTTCGGAAAGTTATTTGTCTATAAAAACTTTTTTTTTACGTTCTTGGATAAATATCAAAATACCCTAAAAAAAAAAAATCAAATATTGTACGTTAATAGTTTCCGTCAATACCCGCGAACGCCGGCGTTCGCTATAGTACCCGCGAGCGCCGGCGCTCGCTTGGGTGTCAAGGGGTCTTGTTGACATCTCTTATAGACGTGCGTGTTCTTACTGGATGGTGAGCTACATACTACTCGCCGTTTACCGTGACTGGGAATGGCTCTGCTACTTCTGACGTTCAAACAATGCTACCGAATTAAACGGTTTTGTCCCATAAGTGACCTTTATTGTTAAAATCAGTCCAATAACAGTGATGTATAAATCTGTGTATCTATCATCATTACATAGTATAAAAGAGAGTTGCGTTGTCTCTATGTATGCTTAGATCTTTAAAAGTAAGCAACGGATTTAGATGCAGTTTTAATAGTTAGAGCGATTGAAGAGGAAGGTTTATATGTATAATACATGTACAATATCAAAATTGCACCCGTGCGAAGCTGGGGCGGGTTGCTAGTCTATCATAATACATAAAGTATAATATAAGTTTTGTCACATCAATGACAGCCTCATTTCTTGGCCAGGTAATTATTATCCTTCCCAGGTTGCCTGAGAGAGATAGATGAATGCGACGCCGCCTAGTACGTGTTTTAGTTTCCATTGTAAGTGTAATGGTATACAATAAACTATATAAAACTGTCCTGACTCTGCAGAGTTTCCACATGTCATGCTAATTTAATATTTCATGGCGAAAAAATTTTATTTATTAGTAGCCAATAGAATGGACGTCAGTTAACGTGTGGCACGGCCACCTCAATCTGTCGAGCACACTGTAATAGAATCGACAGACGCGGCGGTTGACCGCCGGCCCCGGATATGACCTGTCATCCGGCCAACTGACAGAATTGTGTAAGGGCTGACATGGATTGTTTACTCCCCTTATTGTGTATAAACAGTACTTGAATTTATTTTCGTGTCGCGATCGGGTATCGATGAAAAATATTGGTTTTGGGGTCGAGAGGAAATTTTCGTGTACTCTGTCGGGTTTAATGTTTTAAATGGAAAAGTTTGCGGGTTCTTGTTTATTCTATGGGTGTTTTAGTTTTTGTTTTATTTTTTGGTTATTTAGTTTTTTTCGGTGGACTAATATCTTCTAATGACAACTCCACCCCTTGAGTGGAGCAGGAGACAGTGTCAGACCCTTAGTGTCTAAAAAACTCACCTCATTCCTACGTTCCTTTCATACCAGAGCTGACCTTTCAGAAGGGAACCCATAGCCTCAGTAGGCTTCGATCCATCTGTAGGGTCTCTGTGGCTTCTGCAAGGTCCCTACGATTGGTAACCTAGTTTATAATTTTTCTATTAAACACACAAATCAACTTCACAACACAATTAACTCGTGAAGTTCACAAAAAAACTATACGAAAAAACTAACTATATTTCTAACGGTCTATTTCCGCATTTAGTTCTTCAAAATCTCTATTAGTGTGTAGCCTGTGTAGTTGGGGGTCAGTTAATTGTTTGCGGGGGTCGCTCGGCCGCACGGGGGACAGCTACACTCAGTCGCTGTCACAACGACGCTCCGACGCGGCGTCGCTCCAACGACCCCGCTATATGAGGACACCGTCGACCCACTAAAGCTTTCGATGTATCACATGCTTTATTTTGTATTTTTACGGGAAATACTGTTAGGGCTACGGACCAGTATGAAAGAGTCGCTGAACTCTAGAACGTAAAGGACGACTGAAAGAACGCAAGTAGGTTTTAAGTCAGTAAAAGTCTGACATTTCCTCTCGCTATATTTGAAGCGGGAGCAGTTATTTGTTGTATTGCTTACCGATTTTGACTGGACAAAGGTCTATTAGACGACTTGAAGAGATGTCGTTTTGAAACTTACCTGAAAAGGAAGAAAAAAAGACAATTAGTATCTGACATGTGTATATATTCAAACTAATAACAAGCGTAGCGTAGGTATCGCAAAAAAACTCGGTCGCATTTTCCGAGAAAAACTGCACCATCCACAATCATACGTCTAAAATAATTTAGATAAGACGTCAACACGTAATTAAGCGGCGACATTTATCAACGTCCCGCGGCCGACATGTGAAAAATAAAACCTTCTTTATCTTCGGTACATGGTGGACGGTGGGCACCCGTCGCTCGCTGATCCCTAGCGAACACTGTGTGGCAGTTGATTGGACAACGGAGCTGACGTGAGTGGATTGATTCCGGCTACCAGCCCCCCGCACCCCCCAGTTTCACCACAAATTCCGCGACAAATGTTATTACAGAAACTATCTACTACGTTTATTGACCCACTTTGATATTTCCCAGAAAATCAACGGCATAACTTTGCGGTTGTAATGATAGCTTGATATTAGATACGCATCAGGGCATGGTTTCAAACGCAAACTGTTTAGGCAAATGTATGCCAACGTGAGTTTGCTTTGATTAAATATCTAGTCATTAATTCGAGTCAGTTAATTCGTTAGTGTTTGTTCAATCTGAGGTGATTAGAATTGAATAATATGGAGTATTGTGAGAATGGAGATAGAGATGAATTATACTTTATTGTTAGATACTACTTGGAAACGAGTAGCTAGTGACAACTTTGATAAATTTAATTAAAATTTCACGCTATTCTAGCCACATTGTATTAAAAGCACTGGGGAAAACGATTTCTCATTTCACGAAAACGTGACTTCATTTTTTAAATCATATCACAAAAAAAACAGTCATAATAAATGATTAAAATGGAACCCAGAAAAACAATAATAGAATTTGCTACCAATAAAAAACCACTCAATAATGAGTATCGGGGTAAAGTGGATCATAGACGACAGCGTGACGGTCTACTTGCCTACGAACTGTTTTATTGATACAGGTTAAAGATTTATTCACCCTTTTGAATAACACATAATAAGTACAAATTGACATTAGTCATGGTACATGGAACAAGAGTCTGTTCTTCGTGGTCCTCTTAAGAGATTATTGTAGTGTACGGGGTAGGATGACTTAGCCGGGGTAGTATGGTGCAGCCGGGGTAATACGGGGTAGTCGAGACAACACGGGTCGCTGCGGTCGCGCGTACATTAGCTACATCGCCGCGTTTGTCCTCCTTAGGGGCGGCTAACGGCACGACACTAGTGGAACACCGAGGAAATTAGAGTTTACACTCATATATGTTTAAGAGTAGCTTAACAGCTTTTTAAGAAATATTTTAAGACAGTTCGGTGTCAATATCTCCACAATTCTGCTACTTTAGTTTCATTAAGTTTTAACTGTATTGAATAAAGTGACTTTAAGAAATATATCTGTAGATTTTTTATGAACCTAAGATGTTTTTACAAATTTAAACTTTTGATTTAAATTAGTAGATAATGATATCTTACCATGAAAAAATATGTTTCACATTTTCGTAATAAGAGTTGGTACAAAACTAAGCTACGTTTATCCCTTGGTGAACACTTCAATAGAAAAGATGTGAGAAATAGTCCAATATTATATATAGACGCGCCATTCAATATGAGAACAACAATTCAATTCGAGATGAGAGTGCGGGGTGTTAGGCCCACGCCCGACGCGCCGTCACCTGCGACGCAAATCTCGCTCATGTATCAAAGCACGGCGCGTAAATCACGAATCATTTTACGGAATGGCAATACTAGGACGTCCATATTTCACTCGGGCCACGCTTCCCGGGTTCCGTCGGCGGCTTTATGGGAAATATTTGCGGAGTCAACGCTAAAGCGAGCGTTTTGTGAGCGCTGTCAGAACAACTTGCGTGGAGGGTAACCAGATACCGTATTATGTTTATTTTTACGCAGTTTGTCGTATTTCACGTCAGTTTAAACACGCACCTTTTGATGGTGAGATTAGGAAAGTAATAAATGGACCTGCAGAAGAAAATGGATACCTACAATGTGGAGACAGAAAATTCTGATGTCACTTCTTTGAAAATAAACAAGATGATTTCATACCCATTAAACTAAAATAGTGCTCTAACAAATTACGTTAGCGCAGCCACGTTAATTAAATAATGTGGACAGCTCAACTGTCCTAGTTCTTGTTAAATTGTGTATAGCATTAGTGACTTACATTCAGTGGCCGTAATAAAAATCAATAAAGCGACACCATGTCCCACAAGTGACGTAATAACTGGTCACCGCGGCAGCCGGGAGCGGCGTCTTTGAACTCATTTGAAAGACCGATACTGCACGTCGACGCTCGACGAAGGCACGTTCCTCACCACATATTTCTTAAAGAATATTCAAAAAGTGAGAGGCATCTATGCCTCTCACGGAAGTAATGAAGCTTACTGTATAAACGATTTCAGTGAATTTCATACATGACGGAAAATTTTATTGGAAGTGTGGAGGTCATGCCCTCCCTCCATCTTGTTCCCCGTTACTGAAATATGACGCTCTTTAAGTCTTTATTTTATTGTTGCCGTTTCTTGTGCTATTCGATGTCATTTCTTTCCTGTCGTTTGTGATGTCGCTCTTAAGGTGACGTGTAGCGACTGCCTGCTCGTTAGAGAGGTGAACGCGGTCGTAATGTGCTTAAATGCCGGGAGGAAATTGGTTAATGGTTATGTCTTGCGAGAGATATCTATATGGTACTTCGACTGTCACAACATGATTTGCATGTTTGCGACATATCGAAAGGTCTTATTTATTCAATTAAAATCTTTTAACACAATTTAGTACACACACAAAAAAAAATATATATGAATCTCAAATATTAACTTACTACTAATAGTTACAACTTGACTATGTACGTACTATTGCGATCATCTCTGCCTGACCACAAATAAAAGAAATTCGCTTGGATTCTGTGGTGTGCTTTAAAGTTTTTGTTTCTAGAGCAAACAAAAAATAACTTAGCGGTTTACATATGTGCACCTCCATATACAACCGAATTATTAAAATAAAGTTGTAATAGTCTCTTCCATATTGATGTCATTTAGACACGTTGGAAATATGTATGTCCAGAATACTTACAGCATTTCTATGTTCAATGACAATAGAAAATATACACGACTCTTTCGCCAAACGCCATTTTCTATGACGTCCGTACCGTACCGTAGACAAAGTTGAGCTTTTTTCATGATAGCAGTTCTGAAGTTTTATTATATCGTTTATGATAAAAAAAAAAAAATTGTTTACCAGTGCTAAAAAGTAAAAAAAAGGATGTAGATTCCCTATTCTAATTACTTACTCTAGTAGTGGGTCCGCATTTACATTGTAAGCAGTTCAAATTAGACTATCTGTATTGTTATTTGGAGACTATTAGATACATAATATACACCAGTTTTCATATTATCAGCTTAATTAAGATAGTGGAAGTCCTGTTTTTTTGTATATTCCAAGTGAAACGATACAGTAGTTATATATTTAATTGCCCACGTTTTTGTTTTTCTCAACCTTTAACAGTACAATGCTCTTTATTTGTGGGTAGAAAAAAATTTCAAATTACTTCTCTAGTTTCGAATGAAGTGAGAACGCGTATCAGACTTTAACTGACTAAATCTCACCGTATCCCTTTTCAGTTAAGGGTTCCGGTTATTTCTGTTTACTGAAGTTGGACCCCAATGCATAGGTCTCTGATAACCTTCATAGCCTGACTTGCTATAGTTTTTCAATTATAATCTTAATTTTTATGGAAAATCCTACAACAACACGTGCAGCCCAATTGTGAACAAGTTCAAACCACCAATATGTGCGTCATCACTTTAATACCAGCAGTCCACCACCAGATTGCGCGACCAGTATCAATAATTTTACTCACACATACGATTTTCTAATTACAAAACATAGATGGTGTAGCAACACTTATCTGCGTGGCCACACACCGCCGTTGTTTGCTTAGGACTGTTGTTCTAATGGACATGGATAACGTCGAACGGAGTTTTCCAACCCTAATTTTCAAATCTGAGCCAATGAACGTCGCGTATTTTACGAACTATTCGACGGTCCGTCTTTTATTATAGTCGTATGACCTTACCCTAAAATGTGTATGTCTGTCGGGTTAATTGCTGTGATTTAAGACCTGACCTGACCCTCTGTGTTTACTGATTTTGGAATACTCGTTATTGCTAAATTTTTAGTAGTTAAACTTTAGGAAAACATAAATATGTTAGGTTAGAGGAGAAACTTCATGTTATAATGTTTTTGTATACCAATTTTTGTATATAATTGTTTTGCTTCAGTATTAATTAATAATGTTAACAACCTGAACTTGAAGTAAGAGCGGACCCGATGTTTAACCTTGCGGAACTCTCTTCAGACATTAAGTAATTACAATTAATGTTATGCGATAGTTACCTACCGATGCATAACCATGTAGATTAACATGCAAATAAGTGAGCTGGTACTGGTAACTCTCGAAAAAAGGTACGAAAAGAACATTTAAAGCAAACAAAATCTTTCGAAAGGGTCGAGTAAAACGATCAAATTGTAATTATCTCATGATAATTCTTTCGTTGTAATAATAAGTCAAACGAGAACTTCATTAATTGCTTTTGATCTTTGAATTGAACAAAACTACTACTAAGTTCTAAATAAAATCAAAAGGACTAGTTATTAATAAACATCTACTTAGAAACAATTCTGAAAGTAATAAAAGAGTTGATTAAAGAATCTAACAAGTATTAAGAAAGTCACAAACCTTTGTCGACGGAATTAAGCTCTAAAGGCGAATCTTTATTTGTATTCGTTACAGAAAATGGTGAAAAAATTCTGGTTAGAGCGGCCCAAACGTCAGCAACACATATTATCCGACAACACGGGGAGGACACAAAACTGTTCGTATCAACACTTACGATACACCCCAATCCCTGGGGACCGCCCTATTGCGTTATATTGCCTACTTCGTGTCGAACTCGAATCGTTTTGATCCCATCACTGAATGCTGAAGCTTCGGCTTTTTAGATACACGGGCTTTACGTAAGCTATGAGAAGTTTCAGAGTGTTTCGAGATCAAGATTGCTAATAGTGTTAATGCGAATTTTATCGTCTCAACCATTATCCATGTTATTTTCGATAGGTCTTTGATATATTCCAAGAGTAGTAGACAGGTGACTTGGTAAGAATTAATGACCCAATGTTTTGGAAGCAAACATAAATTAAAATAAAGATGGTAAAATCGCAGTTAATAAGCTTACGAAGAAAAAAACTTGAAAACGCAGGATACAATGAACGTAGAACGGATATTCAACTTCCTAAGATCAAGAATCTTTATAATAATGCTCAATGAAATAGAATACTTCGAGCCAACGATACCGTCCTCGACGCTCACCTAGTTCCTGCAGCTTGGTTAATCTCCGGCTTCACTATCAAACTACACTGAGCGCCGTATACGAAAAACCGATAGATAAGAATCCACAAGTTCTAGAACCGCAGACTACAACTTTCACACCCTCACAAACAGAAAACTGCGTGTTGACGCACACAAGTACCCGTTGCCATGGCAACCAGGCTGTGATCCCTCGGGAGTGAGCAATAACTTGCGCCTGGTTAATAGGGTGTCGCGAAAATTAGGGAAAGCACCCGGCCTCGAAGCACTAGCTGATTAGAAGCGGGGGTGAGCCGGAAAATTACTTAAATACTTGATGACAGATGAGGCCGCGACATAAATATTTACTTTCCTCCCATAAACCGTCGTTGCTGTACAAAGTTTGGATTAACGACGTAAGAGTAAACACATGTTGCACTAAAAGCATTTTATAGACGTTCATAAAACATTTTATTTAAAACTGCCCTTTTGCTATATAAATTGCTGGAACACAAGAAGCGGTGTCGTCTAACCGCCTGCTCGACTTTATTGAGCAACTTGTTTGCATTTGTATGCAGCGAACTTGCCGCTGCAGGGGCTTACGTATGAATGACTGTTTGATAAATATATTTTATGGGTGCCTATCTACTTTTAAGACGGGTTTAATATACTTGAAGAAAGTTTTACTGATATAAAATTTCAGATCTACAGTATAGTCGAGTATTTAAATGCAAAACTTTACCTTCTATTAAATAAGCAAAACCACAAACTAGCGTCCCTAGTCTATTGGGGACTTTCGCCTCAATAGATTTGAAAGGATTTCGAGACGAAATCCACAGTCGGAAAAGTTTGAAGATTGAAATTTCCTGCATCTTTTGGAAACACAATTTTTTTTTAAATACTTAGTTCTTTGTAACATTTTTTTTATACGTTTAATCTAATAACGTCCCATCTTACAGTTTTAAGAAGTCAGATAGTTGTACTCTTATTTCTTTTAATTCTCAATCAGAATTAAATGGGTATGTTTCTTTGCAGTAGAAAATTCTATACACTTACACAAGCTCATGTAACTAAGTACGGAAGTAGCCCACTTTGTTCCCGATGGCGACATTAATACATTTTCCTCTGCTATTGAGAGCGAAGATGAATTAATTTCAGCGAGTCAAGATCCGTCTGCCACGCCCGCTTTCAGGATCCTGCCTTCACGAGAATACTACTTTAGTTCAGACCAAGTTCGAATTGAAACTAGTCCTAAGATGGGCTACAGTTTGACGAGAGATTTGCGGTTGGATTCCATTCGAGTGTTAAAACTAGGTAGGAATTATACAGCGCCTGCGAAAATAGATGAAGCAATGGAAGTTTTTGAAAATTGAAAATTAGGAGAACAATATATCTTTGAAAGATATAGGTACTATGCGAGCTTTTGAACTATATATTTTTATAATGTAAGTTTTGTACTGCTTATTTTTATTTTAATTATTGATTTATATATTACTAGATAACCCATCGAACTTCGTACTGCCTAATAGTTAATTTATGTACCTTTTAGCTGAACTGTCAAAAGAAAACGCCGTCTATAGACATTACCAGAACCAACATAACTTCATTTCAAAATGAAATTTTAGTTAAGAAGGCGTTGTATTCGAATTTATTTTTCGTGATTTTTTTTTTTATATTCTTACCGATTAAACCTTCCCTGGACTAACACGTATATTTCAAGACTAAATCGGTCTAGCTGTTGTCGATTTTTAGCAAGACTAACGAACAGAAATTATTTTTTTTATATACAAGAAGAAAAAGATAAGAAGACTGTTGTTTGGTTTTATAATTACTATCTGTGTTTAAATTGTGTAATTAGCTCGGGCCATTTTCTTTAAATAAATAGGAAACAAAGTATACCAGAAACTCTTTTTAATACATAAACGAAAGGCTTACCTCAAAAACTAAATAGGAAGACGTGTTACAAGTCGAGGAACATGTCCAAAACATAAAATAATATTCACAACACAAAAGAATAGACGTTTACCTTAGAAAAGAGTTTCAAAGAAGAAGTATCGCCGAATATTCCCAAACATTTATCCACTGAAACAACATTAAAGTTTGTGAATAATATGAATAATTCCACCATTTTTCATCGAATCATCGGTTCAGTTAGCCTTCAAGAAAAAAAGTGTTTTATAGCATGTTCCCTTTTCGACCTTTTCATTGGGGACAGGAAGGAAGGGCGTCTTCCTTTGATAAAGTGAAAAATAGCACCTTTAGAATGTAACCTGGTTTCACCCTTTAGAGGGTGTGCGTAGCTGAGGGCACATGAGCTTTTGTGCCACAAGGGCTTTGGAGATCTTCAGTTTTGGATGATTTTTTTGGTGAAGCGATTCTTAACATTAATCTTTTTCTGAGAATGTCTGGCGAAAAATGGAAAATATCAAACAACACTCGCGGTAAACCCACTTTTTATCACGTAAGTTACATACAAACAACAAAACATAGTCGTCAACATAGTTACGTCCTGATAAAGTAGACAAAGACCATTATGTCAAAACACAACCGACCTCAACGAAAACGAAACAAAAATATTTTATCTCGTTGTCATTTTTCTTCACTTTCGTCGGGGCTTTCACTATTACACTCCAAAAAAAACCTGTTGAAATACATTTTTTTTGAAGTAGAGCTTGTGACGTGTACGAGGCAAGTGTCGTCATCAAAAGCCCTTCAGCGTGAGTCGCAAGTTAACAATGCGGCCACCCCCCACCCTTTGACCTGCCTGATGCTTTGTCGCCGCGGGCACAGATGAGATGACATCTCGTATACACGCCGGCTCTACCTCTACCTATATCTACAGCCCTAGTACACTGCATTCACTAGTGAACACACCTGTACCTATTAATAGCTTTGGGGTCACAAGTTCAAGTGCGCTATCACGTGATAGCACTAGAATGCAGTACCGCGAAAGTACATCGTTAGCATGATGTTCATAACTATACAATGGTTAAGATTTATTAATGAAACACCATTTAAAATGTTTTATTACTTCGAGTGTGGTCGAACTAATTGGCCTGATCGATGTCGTGATGAGACTGAATAATTTTGTCTTTCCAAAAGTAATTAATAAAGTATTACAGCTGCTGATCGATTGTAGCCCGCGGTAATTGCCAATATGCGAAATTCATACAAAGAGCTCGAAGAAAATCAAGATACAAAAATTAAGGTATAAAGCCCATCATTTCAAAAGCTTACTGAATACAAATTCCAAAAGGAAATGACAGAAGTTTCATGTTTTCCTTGTTAACTTGAGAAATTTTGCAAAGAAGTAACTTTGCCGGCGGCAATGTTTCCTTTTTAGGTACATTGTACGTTATTGATAAAACAAGAAAGGCCAAAGTAACACGACGTTCTGTCCTGCGTGACGTCAATCTTTGCCTTTGCCCCCTCTTTGCAGTCCTTCTGGGTGCGTTCAAGCGAAAATATCCATAACTTCAAAAAATTGTTATTTGATGTTTTTGCGTGGATGTAAAGTTCAAATCTTGCGAGATTACATTTGTCTCGGTTCACAGGCTTTGACGTGAAAGACTTTCAACATAAAAACACAGATTTACGGTAACGAAGGAAAATTTCATGAGCAATGTTATACAAAGTAGCGTTGGCCTAGATATTGATTTCGGTCTACAATAATTTCATGACTGGAAAGTGTTCAATATTTCAGCACAATACCGCGGGACTGGAGGAAACAAAGTTCAATGAAATGGAAATTGATGCAATGAATTGTTATACCTGCTTACGTTATAATATTGAAACGTGCGCTAAAAAGTTGCCAAATGTGAAACCGATGGAAGCAAAATGAAATGAAAATGACTATGATTTGGCAAAGTTGTCGGGTTACTCTGATCAATGTTACATTATAAATGTTGATTTATGCGAGGGTTGTATTGCACGATATGACCTTAGAGAGTAGGAGTATAGGTCTAACGTTCGTGTGCAGTTCAGTCACGGAATAAACGCAGATTTTGTCGCGTACGACAGTCGCGCTCAACAGTCGCATCACGTAGCACGACTTGATATCTAATATTTGGTGGCGACAAAAAAAAAAAAACGGATTTTACAAGACTGAAAATACGCGTTGGGAATAACAGTATTATGAGGCATGTGCCCAGCTTTTTCCATGAGTTCTAATGAATAGTTATAAATTTTTTCCTTTTTAAGTAGCTGCATTTGCAAGGCTTGTATTTCGTCTCACATAGATATATAAGTAAAACAGTAGCTCATATCACAATACATCCAAGAAGATCCGGTGAGAAACGACCCTTATTAATATGTGGGTTGATTAGACAAATATACTTTTAAAGGGTTGTGCAAATTTGAATTTGATTTGAAAATAATAATTGATTGTTGTTGAGCCCGTTTTAGATACACAATGTGGGAGTGCTGAAAATAGAAAGTATTGGAATATTGAACATTTTCTTTTATAATGGAAAATTATTAAATAACTTCCAAGGCTAACTCTTTCGAACAATCAAAAGGCCCTGGCAAGAAATATTGTATACTGCGTTTTATCTTCATCAGCACCAAATCCCAGGAGCAGAGATTTTGAATTCAGAAAATAAAAGAAGCTACGAATTGTGTTAAGCAGAACTCGCAGGAAATTGAATTCAAAATTGGCAATGCATCACTTATCGCCAAACAAAGTCATAACACTAATTTAGCTCTTTTTGCTGACAGCGGCTTCGCCCGCGTTATAGTAGACAAATATCATGTATTTGAATTCTATAGAAGCCGCGGATTCGCAACCGCAGCGGTCGCGGGTGAAAACCGCTCCTTGAGTTCTCCCTCACTTCTACATACACTCATACACACACACTCATAAACGTAAGGCCTTTGTAATATTAATGTGACTTGTGACTTAAATTCATTTAATAGAAACACTCATAAACTCAAGGCCTTTATAATGTGACATGTGACTAAAATTCGTTTAATAGCACAGGTTTAGAAATTAATAAAATACATAAACAGCAAACAATTTCTATTCGAACGTGTCGAAACCATTTACTATGAGTAACCAGTCAAGCATAGTCACCTGTTATGAACTGGTTACGTTCTTCCAGCCGCTTTAATAGCTTTTAATTTTACAGCGCTTTATGATTTACGTTTCATTTTATGTCCCGTTTATCACCTGAACAACTGCAAGGTTTCCAACAAAAAGCGCTGTATGCGCTATAAATAATAAATCTAACAATTTTCGTAGAGCTGATAATGTGGATTTAAGCTGCTTGAAGCGAGTTTAAATGTGGATGTTTTTATAAAACTGTTTCTGAAAATTTTCCAGTTCTCGTAACTTGCGATTTAGGTTTAAGTTCTAAATGAAATTTGTCGTAAGTTAAAAGTGGAACGGTATGATTTTCTGAGCAAAATTTTACGGAGGTACCTTCTTAATAAAATATTATACCTACCCTTTATTTATGGGTTTGGAAATCATCAAATAACTGAAAGATAAGTCTAGGAAGTTTGAAACCCAGTGACGACCATCAATACATATAAAGAGCTCTATTATTACTGATCACCATCAGCACATAAACGGGACACTCTTATTTCTGACTAAATTTCGGTGATCATCATCAGTACAAACCGGGAGGCCCTGTTACTTCTGACTAAAATCCAGTGATCATCATCAGTACATAGAAGAGGCCCTGTTTTTTCTGACTAAAACCCGGTGATCATCATCAGTACATAGAACGGGCCCTGTTACTTCTGACTAAAATCGAATCGTGTTCCTTCAGTCACCCTTTCCATTCCAGGCGCGGTTTTGAACAATCTTACAACCAGCTAAATTCAGTCTGGATGTACAATACATACATATAAGTGTCTGTGTATATGTATCCAGCAAAGAAAGGCAACCCAAGCGACTACACACGTCGGGCATCATTTAAATATCTTATTCACTAGGTTTCTCTTTAACTTGTACTCACTAATTACGCGTCTACTAATGAGGTACCGGTGTAAAGGCAAAAATGCGTGCCGTATAGCTTGATAACACACTTTTGTTGCGACTTTTCCGTATAATATACATATTTATAGTCAACTACCTTGCGCTCCTTCCTGGAGCCTAGGGTGGTGCAAACTGTTACCTCGACTCTAGGAATAAGGCAAGGAAGGTACGGGGTAGGTTTTTTAGTCAGTAAGAGTCTGACACTGGTCTCCCGCTCCGCCCAAGAGCGGGTTTTGTCATTCGATGATATTCACCTACCATAAAAAAAAAGCTTGCGCTCCTGGCAACAGAAAAATGTGATAAATGAAGTATCGCTCGACCGTTTTTTTGCAAACTATACATATACCATCTACTAAATAGTTCGAACAAAGCCTAAACATTGAGTTTAATAGGTGAGCCCGTTCTTGAGTTATAAAATTACAACAAAAAGTGGCATTGTTTTTTATATACATAGATTCAGCCTCAATTTCGTAAGCACTAAAACACAAATCGATGAAATTGTTTTACCTACCTTTTCTTATTTAATTTCTTTTCTATTCCATTTAATTATTGATACTCCTCTTTTTCTTTATTTCATATTTACCTTATTATTTATTTGCATAATGTAAAATAATTAAATCGAAATAAATTGACACAGCCATGCAAGCTGCAGACCACGAAGGAAATGTGGGACGACCTTAAGGAAGTGAGGAATTGGAAAGAAAGGAAGTACGCCTCTATCCAGCAGCGGAACAATACGGGTTATTTATATTAATAAAACCAAATTATGTAAGTGCTGTACAATTCAAGTGAAGAATTTGCTGCAATAATAATTGTATATATAGATATATATTTTTTATATATTTCTGCGAACAATTCATCAGAAAACTGCAAATGATTTTATTCATCGTGCACTAGCTTCTGACATTTTATAAGTACTCATCATGTAGAGCTATGTGAAATAAAAATATTTTGACTTTGGCTTTGACTATTCTTTAACATAAAACCCGACTACTGACCCGGTCCAGCTTTGCACGGGTACTGATATTGAATATATCATGCAGCTATTAAACACATAAACCTTTCACTTGAATCACTCTATCTATTCAAAAAAACGCATCAAAATCCGTTGCGTTTCTTAAAAATCTAAGCATACATAGGGACAGCGGTAAGCATCTTTGTTTTGTACTATGTAATGAGAATGATGTTCGATACATATACATTAACACATACCTATAATATTCACAATACACAAATTCACTGATAAAATTCCAATTTGTTAAAAAGCAAATTGTAATCGACTAATGCGCGACGTCAATGTTGACGTCGACATACGTTTCTATATTTACAAGCTTTTATAAATGTCAAATCGTATTGGAAGTTCTTATTTCATTAGGGGAAAAGTTTTTTTTTTATGCCTACAGGCTGTTCCATTTCGGTAGGTATTTCTATAATATGTAACTGGTATAATGCATACGTTTGTATGTGTATACAATCCAATTAGAAAATGAATTTCACCCTTTTTTTCAGTGCTTAAAATAATTTTAGCACTGAAATTTTACGCTTGAAAGAAAATTTACTTTTCATTTTTTTATGGATCTTCAGTAGCCCGTTATAATACTTGTATTACTGCTATAAGTTCAGTAAAAACACAGAACAGAAGTAAAAATGTATAACGTAGAGTCTTTAAAAACCCCGAAAAAGACGTTTACTGTTTTAAAAATTTCTTTAATTTTCAGGTTTTTTTGTAATTGTTAAGATATTAAATATCTCCAAATCAGGGAACATACGAAAAATATATAAATGAAAAAATACACCGATATGATAAAAAATTACATTTGTTGAAACTATCCCTTCCACAGGTCTAAGTAATTTTTTTGTTTTTCAGTAATTCCTGCAAATACAAAAAAAAAAGATTAATGAGCTGCTTTTGAGAGATTTCAACAATTTTTTTCTCGAAATTAAGGATAGATTTGCAAATAAAAACTATTGGCGTTTCTAATTGTGTTGTCAAATGCATTTTCTTTTTGTGTATTTCAGTGAGGTATATTTTTAGAAAGTTTGAAAACTGTAAGAGGCGTTCCCTAGAACTTTACCCTTAAAGAAAATCCTACTAACAACAAATAAACTATACTTGTTCCGGATCAAAAATATATCGGTCTATAACAGAACTACCCTATTCTACAATCCATCTCTCATTTCATAGTACCCACCTATTTGAGTTCCGTATTCTCCTATCTCTAACTTATAACAACCACTTCAACTAACTTGAGATCTGCAAGCAACTCGCCTATTGCTCGTCTATTAGCTATCTCTCCTAAGATTTTGTTTTGTACTCTAAACATAAAGTTTTGCTATAATAGTTATACTCTTACAATGAATATTAGAGCTACGTTATTTTTGCCTTAATTTTCCAGTAGGTATGTGCTGAGATATACCTATATATTTTCTTATTGTTTAAAGGTTTGCGCTTGACTGCTATCTCACTTATGGAAAGTGACGATGTGACGACGGAACGCTTTCTTAGAAGTAACCTACTCACTATTACGTAAAGATCCTCAGGTTGTAGCTATCAGGACTTTGGCAGGGAATTTCACTCCTTAGCTGTAAGCACAATAGAGATAAAAGTCTTTTTAATCTCGCATAGTTTTTTTTCAGGGTTCCGTAGTCAACAAGGAACCCTTATATTCAAAATTTTAATCCAAAGTTACCACCGGGTACAACGCCATCTCACCGGAAATTGGGTTACTAATTTATACATCAACTACTTCGCACGGTTAAATCCTAGTTTAAGGGTTATGTTACATTCCGAAAATCGTGACGGACGGCAAACTACGGAACCCTACACTGAGCGTGACCCGACACGTTCTTGGCCGGTTTTTTATGATTATTTTTAATTATGTTTACTTGTTAATTTATTTTTGTGTTCTTTGTCCTTGGCCAGACATAAATCACCTTTTTATATTTCCTTCTTCCAAGATTCTAGCATTCAGTTAGTGATCTGAAGCGAGTGATCCATTTCGCAACGTTGAATAAGAGTTTAATATATCTCGAGGTATGCGATCAAGAATGTCTCGGTAAGAAACTAACTTGAGACGAGAATTTGTATCTATTGCCTTTCATGTGCTTGGTAACAAAGTTGAATGGCTAGCATTTCAAACTTGAAGTGATGGTACATTTATAACTTTGATAATATCTAATTTTTTTGATTAATTATAAGAGATTTATTGACATGGCAATATTTGTTAGTCGGGCTGCGAAATTGTATAAAAAAGATAACCCTCGGATACATTAGGGGATATATTGCCTCGACATGTTATTTTTTTGCTTAGCTATAAACATATATAGATATTTTTTTTAAGGTGAAAGATTATCTAAAGCTTTCTCTTATTTTACTGTCTAAAACTACACCTATGTTCCTTCTTTGCCTTTCGAACAAGGATCACAAGTTTTTTTACTACAACAACCAATATCAACCTATGGCCCCCGTAAGCGTAAATTTGAGTTTTAAGATAAAGCCTGATGACAGACTTATGAAAGACTTAGTAACAGGGTCCCGTTTTTACTCTTAAGATACGGAATCTAAAAAGTAGCTATTTTTAGTTAAAGACAATGCACTATGTCGACAGTATAGTTTTGGAAAATCAACTTGACAAGAGACCGATTAAAAAAAGAAATTGTAAACCATTCAAACAAATTGAAATAAAAGCTTCATGAGATATGTACAGTCATTTGTACGTTAATTCCAGTATTTGTATCAACAATATCCTACCAAATTGGATTTTAGGAAACGAGGCGATATCTCACTTAGCAACACTTCTTTTTCAGAGAGGTTTATTGGAAAATTCCCGATAATTCATTACTACCATGATAAATGTTCCGTTCGACGTTACCATTGAGACTGGGGCCCTTTTTACTTCACGGTGATACGCAAAAAGGGGCGAAAGGGGTGAAGAGGGAAAAGGGGATGATATAATCAATCTGGGGTTGTCCCTCGCCAGTCGGATGTGTATTGAAGTGAGGCTGACGTGTGCACTGATTACACACCCCTGTCTATTATATTTCGCGGTGGCAGGAAGACTTATTGTTCTTCGTTAAAACTTTCAGGGCCGCTAATTAGCAGTATTCCTGCTAGTTATCTGTATATATATAAGGAGAAACTGACTGACATATCAACGCACAGCCGAAATTAACTACTGGGCCTAGGAGCGTGAAATTTTGCAGAGAGCTTCCTTTTATGACGTAGGCGAACACAAAGAAAGGTTTTTCCAAAATTCACCCACCAAAGGGATGAAACGCGTGTCCAAACTTTGTGCCAAAACCTATTTTCAGGCGGGCGAAGCCGCTGGCAGAAAGCTAATTGAGTATATATTTTCAAAGACAACGAATTTTTAATTAACTTCAGTCTTTTATTTTTCCAGAATATTTAATTTGACAGGTACAATATGATGCTTTTGTCATTTCCAACCAATAGTAAATTAATCATCTAGGTATCAATAGGTAATCCGATTATAACAATTCTATCATTATTCACTTATCCAGTCGCGATGTACTTTAGAAGCCGCAAAAATAAGCTAGTTCTCTCTAATAAACTGATTTACAAGGACTATAATAGCCATGCATAAGTGGCCGTAGGCAGACATTGCTCGATGGACCGAAAGATTTTTCAGTTTCGACCGGTTACCAGAAAACCCTGCGTTAGATGGTCTCTCATAATCAGATGGATACGAGAGAGATGATGGGAGATGGGATCGGTCTTTCTGGCGATATTTGGATGAGACTTATATTCAACAGTAGACCTTTTTTAGACTAAAACGATGATGTTAATTAAACTGAAGTCATACTTTAGTCCTAAACCAAGACCGTCGACGGCGCGGACTGTTTTCGGGAAAGGAAAGGAAAAGAGCTGTCAGCAAACTGGAGGGGTTCTGCAGGGTCGAAGCCTCCTGGGGCCAAGGGTTGATGCGAAAGCGTAACACCAGAGGTCTAGGATTAAGGCGAGGAAGAAACGGGGTAGGTTGTTTAGTCGAGTAAGAGTCTGACACTGTTTTCCGGTCCACCTAAGGGCGGGAATCGTCATTGGATGATTTTTACCTACCATAAAAAAAGGTAAAAAAGATGCACATATGGATATTATTCAGTAAAAATCTGATACGCTTTATTAGCCACACTAGCGGAAAAAGCCATTGAATGATTTTCCACCTAAAAAAACAATACTAAATTAGTCAGTAAACCAACATTCTGGCTCTTTACCATCCTCATGATCGCTAATAATCTTAATTGCGCTGCTAAACCGTCTCTTAACATAACGGTGGTGTGAATCTGATTACCAGCGTTACACATCCAGCGCATAACTACAGGTATAAGTGTTTATTTGTGTTTAAATTTAACGCAAGCTTCGCCGTATAATGCGCTCAGATGGTACAGATTAATTTAGATAAACAGCCAGAAATGCACCGGTTTGAATCGAGTTTGATACACACCGGAATGAGATTACGGGAGACAATATAAAAAAAAAACTATAATTTGCAAGATTTGAACACAAACATCGGGACAGGTTAAGGTTAGATAAAAGCTTGTAAATAAAATAGGTATGAGAGATGAAATGATAATTATTTCGCTAGAAATCTCTTCTTAATTGAGAAAAAAAAGAAATATAGTGTAAATGTGATAGGAAAAAAGAAAGTACAAATAAAACAGTTATAATATTATTTCTTTACTTTCCCTTTCTACTCCACTCCTGTACAAAGTTCACTTCTTCTTCTTCAACTCATCTTTTGGGAGCCTGCACTTCCTCCTGGCGAAATCTGTTTACTATGTCATAATTTTTAGCTGCTTAGAAGTAACTGGCTTTGTTAAAGGTGACGTTGAAATTGACAGTTGTGTAAATTAAAATTCCTACGTGCGTGCAGCGTCTAATCGCAAGAGCTACTTAACGCAATGAAAAAGACAATCGGAAAGTAGATCTAACAAATGACCCAAATAGCAATCGGTATAGAACTATAATACTGTCATGACTTAAGAATAGATATCGGCAAACCACCTGTCGTATTGAACATCCGGAATGAACTAATAACAGCGTTGAAAAACCTTGCTTTTCGATAGTAAAACGGCCCGGATTTTTAACTCATTTGTATGGGGTTCCACTGAGTAAAATGTAGCGTCGAATTATTAAATCCCTTTCAAAAACAAATTGGTGAATGGTATTTGACAGCATTGACATCCATCAGTGTTAAACTCTTTATGAAATTTATCGAAAAAACTACTGTAATATTATCATAAAATTTATGCCAACGCAATTGTATTATAAAACGTAGTTTGAAGTTGTAAATCGAGGAAACTGTATGTAGGTATTGGAATAAAATATTTAAATGAGCCTAGTCTATGCAGAGGCGACGATCGGTATGCGGGCACAAATAAATCAGTGCGCAATGCACAAAACTGCAGGACCGTGTCGCCGTGGCCCATCGAGAATGTGTCACCGATGCGTCGACACTTGTGCGTTTACACACGATATGCGCCATACCTACATATCTACCACACGTTCTACCTAAACGTTGGATGCAATATTGAACAGCATTTTTGTTGTATCTCGTGCATGTTTGTCCAGTACAGAAAGCAATTTAGCAAACAAAAATACGACGTGTATTTGTTTGTCTTTCTAAAAGTCACTCAGAAATATTATATACTCTTTGTCAGGAAGTATGGTTTCGTAAAAGAAAATATTACAGAGGAAAAATAATACAAAAGTGCTATATTGCTCACCAGATAACACACACGTATTAATTATCCAAAATTACTTCATTACTCCACCAAAGGAAAACAAAATGAGTGTATTCCGTTTTTATTCTCCGAGCAAGCCATGAGAAAGGAAATTAACCTGTTTCTACCTTTTATTTTTTGTTGTTCGCATCAAACAAGAATCTCTGAATAAATCTAAATGGGTGTTTTCATTATTGTATTGCGAAGCGGCTGATAAAGAAAGATATATATTTTATCTTGACAAAACATCATGAAGTTGAGAAACGGGGAAAGAATACCGCCCTCTTACATCGTCGGGCCGCGGGCGTACTCGAGCTGCTATATTATACGAACGTTCTAAATCATGTATCTATTAAGAAACTTGAAAGTGTGTCACATTCGCGTGTTGCTCGTAATAAAATCCGTTTCGATTACATACAGACGCGTGTGTTTGCAAATCACTCTACACATAGTCGAGTTGTGACCGGCTCGCCAGCGAGCGCGACTAACCCCCCAGTGCAGGTTACTCGAATTCCGAATACCCTTTTCACCACTTCCACTGTCCCCGTATATATGCACACTTTCAGTCCGCAGTATTGGTCCAGATGAACAATGCGTCGTTCGGTTGCTCCAGTGTAGTAGCGAGCTTCGAACGATTGATAATGTCATAACAACCCGTCCGGCTGGAATCATTGCAATTATCCGGGTTTTAACTCGCTGTCGAGATGTCAGCTTAACTGACATGTTTATTAAAAACCTACAACAGTCAAATAGATTTATCATTCAAAGCCTTTCTCTCTTAGTTTTATTTTTAAATCAAGCTACAATGGAAATCAGAAGGGGACAAATGATGTTCAATATTCTATGTAGCAGCCTAGATTATTAACCAATCAATTTCCCGCTTGTTTGACGGATAATTTTAAAATATCGGTACATCGTAAAATCCAGGCCGTAAAATCCCTGACATCATTGCCTACTGAGACGCTTTTAGGAAAATTGGCCAACTCCGAGAAAATCGGAACCAAGTTTTGACTTATATCTGTCACAACTTTTCGTCATAAATGTGTCACTGTTTAGTCAATCTCTCGTCAGTTTGTCAACGTAAATAACTCTAATTAGTTTACGTTTTGACTGATTTACAAGAACGAAAGGTATTATAGATAAGAGGAATAAGATAAGATACTTGCATAAAAAAGAAAATACGCCAGGAAAACAGTTGTAACTTTACTACAATTATTATTGAAATTTCCGGAAATTTCAATAATAAAATTAATTAGTAAAGTTAAAGAAAAACCAATTTTTCCGTATTATATTATATTGCTCATAACATTCTGGAAGCTACATCAAACGGTTCATAAATCATATGGAACGTGCACAAATATTATTTGAACGGAGTCAGTAGGCGTGTCTTGCTCGATAAATGCCTTGTTGGTAATATATCTGTCAGGATACACGTTAATGAGGAATCGACGCCAGAATAATTAGGGTACCTACGTGTTTCCTGAAAAGTAGGCCGTCTAGCCGTGATAGCTGACGACGACGCACTCAACATTCTCAAGAAATCTACAGACGAAACAATGATACAAAGTAACAGATGAGAGAACTAGCAGCAAATAAACACGTGCTTAAACTAGAATATTCAGCACAAATTAGACCACAACATCATATTTATTTTATAAATTGTTTTATACAACAAAAAAATGCAAAAAGGTCTCTGAGAAACTTCAAACTTTTTGTTATTCCACGCCAAAGACGGTCGTTACGGTCGACTGATCTTAGATTTTTACATAAAATTATATTCCATTTTAGCATAAAATATTAATTGAGGCCACATTTTCGGAAACCGATTCGCACACTGTTATTATTTAAAGATGATTGTTCTTTTTTACCTTACTATAACGCTAACGCGGTTGTGAACCCGCCGCAAACTCAGTAATGTTAAAATAATTTGAATTTAATCATATGATTTTAGAACATACAATTCTTTGTATGTTTGTTGTCAAATCAAGATACAAGCCAGAAAAATCATAGTGGTTACGTAAAACCCTGAAAATGTGAAATAGACACAACGTAAGACCAATATTATAGTCCATCGACGTAATTCTGTCATCGGGGACACAATTAGAGCAGATAAGAACCCTCTTACTCTACAAACTGAACAGAACGGTGAACTCATAACAACAAAACGTGCTGAAATTATTGTGGTTACAACAAAACTCACAATCGCAGACAAGGACGGCGACGGTACGTCAAGCAAAATTAATTGAATAGTTTTGGCATAGGATACTGATAACTTATTGTCTAAAGTTTAAGTCCAGAGAGATACGTCTTATTCTAATCTTAAAACAAGGCGAGGAAACTTTCCATTTGCGTCACAAATATGTCAAAACAAACACTCTAACAATCAAGACGTTCTGTTTGACAGTTATGACGCGGAAACATTTCACGGATCTCACGGAATAATTGAATCGGAACTTATGACAACACTTAGGGATTTAACAAGACAGAATATTCGCATCAGTGAGACCGTACTTTAATTCTCGCGACAAGCACGGTCCCGCATTTTATGACTTCCCGTGTCGTCGCGCCGAGATCGAAATTGTGCCGAAAACACATCAAAATACTGTCCGAAATAAAATTTAAAAATATCCGTTGCGATTATAAAATATCTCGGTTGGGTGGTTGGGCATAAGAATTAAAATAATACATTCCGACATCGAATGTCAGACCTTTTAACTGCTACAGTTGTTTTCAGTTTTCAGGGATTTTGTAACAATTATAATTGTTTGAGAGGTATTTATATTTTATAGGAAAATGATGAAGATTGGTTAAACCTGTCGGAAAGCTGGTAAAATGTAATTGTTCGAAAAAGTTACTGAGGCTCTGGAATGCAAGGGTCAAATGAAGGAAAACAGGTAAGTTTTATTCAATAAATGTCTGACACACCAACTTACTTTACCCAGACAAATGAGGTGGCTATGATTTACCCAGAAGATTTCTGACCCCAAACGAAATAAAGTCTACCCACAATACACTTACAAACTCACAAAGAGATGCCTGCTTATCTCGTAACAAGCATTGTAGGTACTCCAAGTAGGTATAATTAAGTCCATGTACAATAATACTCAAAGCTTTTTTCCCTACAAGGTAGAAGGATATCCGTCAAGTGTGTGACGACAATGCGAACCGACGCTTGACGCTTCAAATGAGCGGAACATTCGTAACAATGGTCAATTTAAAAAAAAGTTGAATAACTGCGGCGATTGTTAACCTGTCAACACTTCTATTTCTGCGAATACATTATTTATTGCAATGACATTCATTCGGATACATTATGGGTACAAACACATGTTTGCAGCGTGACATTTTCTACTCGTGTGTTGTACTAGTACGAGGGGATAGAGCGAATCAGTCCAAACATAACCAAATCACTTTAAAATATGCTGTTTTACAATATTTATTAGTTATGTTAGTAGGAAGACCTACCTAAAATTTTATTGTAAAAATAGAAATCTATATAGTTATATCTATTTTTCAGCCACAATTAAAAGACAATAGGGGTGCAGACACCGGTGTCCCTTGGGGTTTAATGAAACAACTTTTGTCAATATTATGTACCTACTCAATAAAGTTTTTGATATTATTTTATTATGTTGGTACTATCCAAAAGACATCTAGTTTTAGAACAATCCATTTAAGGACTCTCAGCAGTATAAGTTGAGAAAGTAGTCCATATAGCTCGCCTCAAAAAGCCAAGAAATACAAAGAAAGTAGTCATAAGTTTTTGCCCTAAAATAGCTAAGAAATATACTATAATGTTGCGCATACCAACTCAGGCAAGTCACCAGATCCCCTCTATACCAGAAACATGATCGCGTACAGTGAACCACATTTACATCATAGTGGGTAGAGGTACGCAGGAGCACGCGCGTGCGCCGGTGAATCATGCGCACTCCGTCATGTCACGTTATTACGACCTCGAATCTAACACTAGTGGCACACTCCGCTCCACCATTTTATATGTCGATAGACGCTTTTCAGTGCCAATAAATTTTATTTTTTATATCCCAGTCTTTAATTGACGACATAATGCGTATTTATACGCAAACAGACAATTCTGTTAGTTTTATTACTAAAATTGACACTTCAATAATTTTGTTTTTGAAACTTTTGTTGCAGTCGAATTTCTGGTGATATAAATGTTTTTCAACATGCTTTTTTTATTACGAAATATCAACTTGCTTTAATTTTACATTCATTATAAATGTAACAATTATAAAAACTAACAGAATGCCTAATAGGTTCAAATGCTAATCTTAAAGGTGTTTGCAAGTGCAACATAATACTTGAACAGTATTTGAAGGGGAATGTTCATGAAACAACAAAGTGTGTTTAGGAAATACCGAGTCAATAAATTGCGTTCCCGGTACTTAGTTGAAACGTTTGCATTGTGCTTTGCTATTAAATACATTGCTGCAATTGCATTACTTCCTTCAGACAATTTATTTGTGAAGTTCAACGTTGTAAGGAAATTTTGCTAATGTTTAGAGCGAGAGGTACTTGTTCGACGTAATTAAATCCAAGTTTCAATTACAATGGACGTCTGTGAATACATTTAGAGACTTTCTTCTTAATGTGGACTACCAGAGCTCGGAATGTTAATTTGAATTCACTGTCTTACTAACCTAACCTAACTAAATCTGTATGATAAAATACATTGTCACAAAGAGGCAATATGATTAAGTAAACTATCGATAATGTGTCACAACACTATTGTTATGCTAATCTGTGGCTCGGATGTCATCTTGCGCAACAGGCGAGTCGAGTCGAGGCGAGCGCGAGTGTATGCGCGGCTTAACTTCAGCTAATGCCCCACTTCGAGGCTCAGCCTTAACCACTGTCATCAGCCTAAGTACACTGTAGGATCATTTTTCGAAGCAAATTACGCAGCTGGCAAATTACAGTCATTATGTGAATATATAGTCTCTACGAAACCACGGTGCTGTGACAAAAATCATGTTGAAAATGTTGGAATTGTAGGTTTATAAATGTGAGATGTAAAAAGACGCGAGCGAACGTCAAATCACCCAAGTCACGACGTACATAGACGTGGGTAAATGTAAAAGGAAGCATATTCTGTGTGTTGTGTAGAACTTATGTACGAGTACTTGAAGATTCTAAACTCGGAAATATAAATGTCTAAAAGAATTACCTTAGCATTGAAAGAGAAAATACACAACTTAGATAATAGTTTATGTCTTACTAGTAAGGTAAGCAAAATTTATCAACTAATTGCGATTATTTAAAACAAAACACATGCTGGGTTTTGTTTTAAACGCAAATTTATGATATAATCTCGGTAAGGCACTTAAACTGCGTTTTGTTTTAAAATAATAATCGCGATTAGTTTTATTGGTGAATTGGGCCCCTACTCGTAAGACATTAACGTAACTAGAGTTACATAAAATTCATAAGAAATTACTATAAAGGATAAGTATAAGTAATCTGTGTCGTCCAAGATTATCTGATTGGTTTGATACTAATGAGAGTTTAATTGGAGTTATCTCAATAATATTATTATAGTAAGATAATAGTGGTATTGTGTTTAGGGTATATCTTAGCGGTTCTGATAATAATAAATAGTACAAAAATGAATATGAAAATAAAGAGACAACTATGCTTCAGTTTAGAGTACAATAGCTATTTTCAAGCCACAAAAAGAAATATCTATTTAGCTCATAAAAGACGATGTCAACCAAGTTTAAACTTAAAAGAAAACACACCAAAATTCGTTCACAAGTTCCATCGCAGAATTTGTTTCATGCGCACAAATACTCCGGTATTTTTCCCTTCAAAATGGAAGCTTTCAAAGTAAAGGAGGTTATTATAACCTTTAGGTAGGGTATAGCACCTGACGACAGTAGATCGACGGTCGTGTAGCTCCGGAAGCGAGCAGTTTGGGGGCACGCCCCGTTTCCGGTGGTCGCGCGTCGTTGCATGCAAATAGTCGACCGGTCGTCGTCCGACCCGATCGGCCGTCCGTTCGGCAGACAGGTGACGAAAGTACGGAAAGAATGAACACATTATTGTAGAAGCTTTAGGTGTGGGCTAATTATATTCATGTCAGGTTGCGAATTTGTTCGTATTTGGAGTTGTAGTCCTCTGTTTAAGGCTTTGGTGTCCAGTTTATAGTCGAATAAACAAATGTTAATACAGAGATTTCTGTTTTTTTTTCTTCTTTTTAAAATCACAGTTTTAAATACTAAGAGAAGAGCACATTTTTTTATTATTCATCTACACGTGTTGCATCTCCATACCATGTTGGTATACATGGCAACGTAGGAATGGGTTTGGTTGCTTAGTCAGTAAGAGTCTGAAACTGTTTCCCGCTTCGCCTAAGGGTGGGATTCGGCATTGGATAATTTTTACCTACCATAAAAAAATCTTGGTTGAATAGTAGAGAATGCCTAAGGTGCTAATCAAGTCTGAATAGGTAAAAAGCTTTGATAAATAACGGAAATAAGAAGAATATTTTCTTGTTCCTTTTACAGGCAGAGAGATTACTTTAACAATAAATTTTACAGCACAAAATGTTCTCAATAGTTAAATAGCTATAGTAAAACAATAAAATACACCATAAAATAAAATATTACAGACAATAAAATATTACAACAATAACAATACCATATAATATTTCTATTTTATTGTTTTACCATGGTTTTTGAAGACATTTTAATTCTGCATTAACTACTTAAAGACGATTTAATAAATACTTAAATGTAAAATCGTAAATATATCCTCCTTGTATAACTTTATTTGGTAGTTTTTTTTTTCAATGAACATCATAGAAGTTGATGTTTTTTAAATTATAATTATTAAACATTTGAAGTTGAGGATTGCCCAAATTATACTTTGCCTGAAAATAAGGCTGTTTGCAACGCTAGAGCGAATAGGCTCCTAATAAAAGTGCACCTCAATATCTACGATTGCATCACTGCTTACCGGTGGCATTGCAGTCAAGCACTAGTTATTATCGATAAAAGAAACCTGTCAAAATTTGTAAGGTTCTTAATTCAAAATTTACTGTGTGTGTATTGACTTGTGGAGATTGCCTTGTTGCATCAATTCCGCCTATGTACATGAAGATTATGTTAGTAAATAAATAAAATGCTCAGCCAAAAAATAAAAAATCAAATAAATACATCACCCAATAACCATATACTCAGACATATCTTACAAAGCAGAATGGCCGTAGCTTCCAAGAGAGTCAAAAATAGACTTATCAATGTCCATTGGGCTTGGCTCTGGTACAATCAAATTAGTTCGGAATGTGGGTTACCTACGTCAAGTCTCGAGAATATTGTCACATTCTCTATTACCCCGTATTGACTAAATCCTTTCTCTGAAGAACTGTGACACTGAGACGGATGAGAAACTGCTGTAAGGCCGAATAGGCCGACTGTTTCTCGAATTGTGACACTGAGACGGATGAAAAAACGCTGTAAGGCCGAATAGGCCGACTGTTTCTCGAATTCCCAGTCATGTCCCAAGTGCCCGGAGCGGAACAAAGTGTTGAGTTATGAGCTTATGAGCGCGATGTGTGCTCTCATGTTTGGACAAGTAATGTAGTAGGATTAGATAGAATACTATGTGTTTGTGTGATATTTATGGATACTCTTTTGTATTTATTTCGTTATCTTTATCAACGTGAAAGTATTGTCCCTTTGTGCCCTTTTGTGTCCCTTTGCAACAATAGTTATGAAATTTTGTACCTACCTAACTCTTACAAAAAATTTCGAATTTGGGTTGACTTGTATGTTTTAAGTAAATCAGGGACGATCTTCTTTTTTACAAACAATCGATCCACATCGTATTTATGATTGGATACGACGATACGATCAGTTTATCGGGTTTTTTAAAATTACATACCTACTATTATTCAAAAGAAAAAGAATATGGTTGGCCTTACGGAAGACGACCAATTGGTAGCTCGCCGCCCGTCATGCAGTAAGGAACGAACCCGAGTCATCGATCGTCGTTGGGCTTAAAAAGACACACGACCTAACTACTCGTAAGTCCGAGCCGTGACCACTCGGCCAGCACTGCTCTCGCCATATATCAACGTTTGCTTTAACATTTCCGTCCATTTCAACACAAACTGCTAATCTAACTAACACAATCGTAGTACAAGACGAATATTAACATCCATACATCATATACTCTGTTCCCTCATATACAATTCCGTAAGTGTGACGCCGCTCGCCGTCTTACCCGCACATTACACTAGGATGGCATCAAATATTCGTGCCGGATAAACTGAACGTGGATAGTCCGTGACGATACCCACTTCCGCAACGCTACTATACGCGCTACGGTACCGTTGGCCAGTGGTGCGGTGAATTTTTTATTCTCCATTATTCCCTAGCTGATTATCCGGTCTGCTTGAATCTAGGGCTTTGAACATGGTTGGGACGTAATAGGAATTGATGGGGTTTAATAACTTTGATGGTTCAACGTTCGTTATTAAATGTATTGAGCTTTTGAAAACTTAATTTTTCGAGTGTTGTTGTGATTGATGATGAATAGCATTAGTTTATTAAGAGCCTTTTCATTCTAGTCTCGCAGATACCTATATTATAATCGGACGGAAAGACTTTTTTTTTGTCTTCAAAGTTAAACTGGTAAACTCTTAATGAACTTTTTCCTATCGTTGTTTTTTCGCGATTGCAGGTTTGGTCCCATAGTAAAAGTTGTTTGTTATCATGACTACAATCACGTGTTTAAGTATCGGTCACTAATTACCAGTCACCCTACGTGTAACAAAATATGATTATGATTATTTTGTTACACGTTGTATACCTATGTATGTATGCAGATGACCGTGCTGTTTAGGCTTTTACAAAAACTTATAAAAAATATTTCAGTTATAGAAATCACACATGAGTGGAATACTGAAATCATTATTACACTCTAATTTTAATTTCGCATCACTTAAATACAAAGATGAAAGTAATACTTTATAAAACAAGAACTGAAAACTCAATAAAATTTAATATTGACTTAAATTTATCATCCCTTGTTATTAAAGAGATACGAAACACGTTTTAATATTGAATCTTGAAAGTTTGTAAATTATTAAATAAGTTATAGTTTAAAGGAAACTGAGTGGCGCCCGTTGCGCTGGCTTTTACACTTATATTAAATTAGTTATCGTCAAGATTAAATTGTGTGTGCTCTATTTGACCTCCCTTATATATATTGTTAAACTAAACGATCAAAGTAACGATCTTCAAGGCTAGAGTGAATAGGCTCTTAATAAACTAGTGCGCCTTACGATCAACGATTGCATCACTGCTTACCATCAGGTCGGATCGCAGTCAAGCACTAGTTTGTTGCCTTTTAAAAATATAAAAAAAACGAGAGCTGCGGTGGCCGTTAGGGCTTTCAATCCGGAGTTCCGGAGTTTCGCAACTCCGGAGTTTCGAAGCGATTTTAAGCATTTTTCAAATCCGGAGTTGAAATAGAACACCGGAGTTGAAACCGGTTTTCAAAAACCGTGTAAACATTATTTACAAAACGAAAAAACGCATCTTAATTCATGAACGTAACGTAACCCGCTGTTTGATTCCTTCCTAAGTCCTTAGCACAACATTTCGGTATTATTTGGTAGTGCTCGGCTTACGTCGGCCCATCGAAAAATCTAAGAAAATGAATAAAAGAGAGAAGACTTGCAAAAATAATCGGAACTCTACACTATCTTCACGACCGCGAAGATTTTTTTTCATCAGAAGCAGATGATACAAATATCTGAGACAATTGTTGACGTTTTGAAAAGATAAAATATCGCGTAAATTTGACATCTACATCATATATGTATTATCAACAGAATCACCAATGGAAACGTATGAACCAGAATTGCACCTAAGTGTTGCAGAGCAACAGGGGCAGGAGTGAAGCAAATAAAAATTAAAAAACAAAGCACCTCATCTGCTAATTTGGATCTGGATGGATTTGTAAAAGTAGAAAAAGCAATTGATGACAATCGCGGATGCAGAGGAAAATACCTTTCAGAAGCGTACCACTATCTGCTGTGTGTCTTGCCGACGAGCGTGGAGTCAGAACGAGCATTCTCGGCAGCAGGCTTTTTCTGCACGAAACTTAGAAGTTCTATTTCTGACTCATCTTTAAATGCCTTGTCGTTTCTCAAAACTTATTACCAAGGACTTCGAACTCAAAAAAAGTAGATTTTTTAGGTACCTACTAATAAGTTCATGATTATTATTAATTTTTAATATTTTATAATGCGTATTAGTTGTGTGTTATGGCGTCTGCCTGTCAGACAGTAAATTTTTAAACAAAAAGACTAATTCTTGCTAAACAAGTGTTTATTTTTTATGATTATTTAATATTTTGTAATGCGTATTAGTTGACTTTTATAACTTTTATCTGCCAGACAGTACATTTTTAAACAAAAACATTGATTCTTTAACAAATAAAACTTCTATTTATTTAAAATTGGCCTTTTTTATTAATTTCTAAAAAAGTTGTCAACTCCGGAGCCAACTCCGGAGTTCCGGATTTGATTGCTTAACATCGTAACTAGCTCCGGAGTTGATAACTATCCGAGTTTGAATGCCCTAGTGGCCGTGTGGTAACGGCTCTGACTTACGACTAGGTTGCGAATTCAAACCCAGCCAGGTACATTACTTTGTGTAATTTATTTCGTCACCACTGATCTCAAAACGGTGAAAGAAAATATCGTGAGGAAACCGGCATGCCCTGGAATCAAAAATTCGAAGACATGTGACATCCACCAAATCGCATTGGGCCCGCGTGGTGGATTACGGCCCATTCTCTTTTCTAGAAAGGTGGCACGAGTCCCAGCAATGGGAATATTAAAAGGATAACGCAAAAAGATAAAAATAATACGCGTACACTTATGCCTCCACCAGAAAAAATCCTTGAAATTAAAATGAGAAACCAAAAGCAATGGAACTATTTTACAACCGATAGTCGCTTGTTGAAGTAAATCTGTACGAGATTTGGTACGCGAGTACGACTCTCATTTGACCGGTATTCTTTTCCTAAATTAGCGGGACAGACTAGACCAAACACTTTTTTGAACTATGCAATCGAGTCGATAGAAAATAAATAAATCTGTGACAATGCCATCTTTATTGGAAAATTGCCTTACCTCTACATTTCTCCAGTGTATACGCTTGAACGTTAGCATCATAATTCTGCTATAGGCCACATTTTATGCCATGAACGATGCTATAAACCACGGGTTAATAACCTCCATAATTTATTTTAATATAATACAACCGTCAGGCTGTAATCCCATAAGGGTAGAGCACCGTCGTTGTAAACCTACAACTCATTGACGACAGTATTAGGTCCCATGTGAAGGGGGTGATTCTACCACAATTTATTGAACACGATATTTTCCCAAAGCCGTAAGGAAAACCTTTAGATAGTTTGTGTGCGCCTTGGAAATAGAATTTAATCATATTTTTGATAAATTAGATACTTATAAACAAGTTTTCAATGAAAATATATTTTTCATAACAAGCTCCAATAGCGCGGTACCTATACACCGTTAAATTTTAGTCATTTTAATCCCGAAGAGGGTCGATCTAGTACATGAAACACTATCGATTTGTGTAGATAAAATAAAAAAATAAAGTACTTTTTTTCTAAATCTCTTATTGATATACGCATTTACGAAATTAATTTCTTTTAGTAAACGAGTCATTGACCTTGTAGGTAGTTGTCGATCGTTTCGTACTAACTACCCACAGGTCATTGAACTTGCCCAGCTGAAGTTTACTTAAAGAAATCAATTTAGAACATGCGTAAATTAATTCGAGTTTTAAAAAAAGTACTTTGTTTTTTCATTCTAACTTTACCAATCGATAGTGTTTCATGTACTGAATCGATCTTCCAAGGGATTAAAACGACTAAAATTTAACGGTGTATACCTATTATATAATTAATACACATCAAATCCATTCCTAATTACCGAATTTCTATGGTGATCTTCTAGCTTCATTACCAGATCCTGTTTGCCATTTAGCATCAAAGTACTTGTCAAGACGAATCATACGAGCCCAATTTCGATGGAGTTATGTCGTTTAATTACTGAGTTTCTGTGGCCATCTTCTAGCTTCGTCATCAGCCCCTGGTTACCATATAGAATTAAAGTACTCGTCAAGATAAATACAACGAGCTCAAACTATGGGTGTATCGTTTTATTGCCAAGTTCCTATGGCCACCTTCCAACTCCCTCATCAGATCAGCTCCATGTCATCATAATTTTGCATTGTTACGCGATTTACACATGCATGCAAAATTTCAGCTCAATAGGTAACCGGAAAGTGGATCAAATTTAATTTGCAAGATTTGATCACAAGCATCGGTCAGGTGAAACTAATATGTAATAATAGAGGGCATGAGAACAGAGAAGTAAAACAATGACTTGCTAGTAACACACAGACGTTTATTCTCATTCATACTTAAACGTCTCGTGGGGCTATTTGGACCAAGACCCCGGTCCTAATATCAACCAATAAAAATATTATTCTTTTTGTAGTAATTTGGGTCCATCATTTAAATAAATACAGTTTTTTTCGGTACTGTACTTTAATAACTTTTTCCATTCGGTCCCAAATATCTACAAAAAAAAAAAAAAATAATAAAGGGAGAGGTAGAGAGCGCAGCCCCAGTGTAAAGAGACTTTTACCAGGTTTCTAAATTTTTCGCTTAAAACTTTTAACACCTTTTATTAGATGCACTAATAAATTGTATCTGGTATTAAAAGTTTTAAATTTAAATTCCTAATTTAGAAATGGATATAGAAGTTTGTTTACTTCGTCATTTAATTTTATATTCATTGTGCGTACTGCTAAGTAGTAGAATTTCCTACTGCAAGTCTGTGTTTGCTGTTAGCTATAAGTAACCTATGTGCACTGTAAGTTAAGAGTGAATAAGTTACTTTTAGGTAAGCTTGCTCTATTGTCTACCCCATCATCGTTTACTATCAGGTGAAATAGTGGCCAAGCACGAACCTATCAATAACAAAAAAAAAATCTACCCAAGGTTGTTTTTAATATCGTGCGGATTTTATCTCGCATGCTGGTTTGCTCCGCACGTGTAACCTCTGAAAATGTCCTTTTCATACAAGTATTCATTGTAATGCGAGGAATACGCACGACGTGGAGTGTGATCCCGGGCAGTAGCCCAGCATGCTTATGCATGATATTAAAAACACCCTAAGTACTTAGTAATCAAAATGGAAATACCATCCGAATGTTGTACCAAGAAGCGGAAAACAAAATAACCTCCATAACGCGACTTTCTTAAAACAAATGAATGAGCATAATCGAAAACAAACACAAGTGACCTGAGATGATGAACAATTGCAAAAAAAAAAGCAACAACAACATAAGGATTACGTGCAAGAATTCAGCTTAGAACAATGGCCGGCCTTGGGCGAGGCGCAGTAATCACTGGTCTCGGACTACCGACTACAATGGCGTCGCTACAGATATCTATGTAGATGGCCGGTTTGTTTGTCCTTGTCAGTAAGACATAACATGGCCATAGTTGGGTGACAACCTCTGGAGGCGATTAGTTTGTAAACGAAAGAGAATTGAGTAGGTTCCGAGGTGGTACAATCTGCCTTGTCAGTCAACAAGGCAGTCGTTGGCTTTGTGTGCGGAAGATGGGCTGGCGTTGTTAGGCCGAGGTCAGCGTCTCGGCCTCAGGCGCTTGATAGCCAGTTTGTGCTCCGATCGTGTGCTGTAACGATATAAAGCCCAGTGATATTGTCTCTTGAAACAATATGCAGGCGTACCTCAGCTTAACTGAATTGAGAGACTTGTTTGAGGTGAACTAATGCAAGTCATGCACTGAAAATATTAGAGAATATAGTTTCTGCTTGCGGCTTCGCTTGCGTGAAAGTAACCTTTATCATACGGACTTTGTACACCCGTTTCTTCTTATTTAGGGGTGAATTTAGAAAAACTTCTTTTTATCTACACTAATATAATAAAGAGGTAAAGTTTGTTTTTTTGTTTTTTTGTTTGTAGGGGGTAATCTCTGGAACTACTGGTCCGATTGGAAAAATTTTAGCTACAATAGAAAGCTGCTTCACTCCTGAGTGACATAGGCTATATTTTATGTACGCGGGCGAAGCCGCTGACAAAAGCTAGTGTACAATAAAAGTAAACCCAGTGTAGAATTTCAGCATTCCTGGTCTAAGGGTTCTGGCGTTGATAAGTCAAGACTTTGAGTTCAGTGCGTCTTGCCTTCCTCAGATTCCAGCAACCCTGACCAGGTCATCGGTCCACTTTATGGGAGACCTTCCAACGCTGCGTCATTGATGAGTGCAATGTTGATGTTTAGATGATTTTAAGAGGACATTAGGATAAATAATTAAAAATTATATTATTAAAGATGTATAAATATTCAAAACTGAACCAATTAAGTAACTTCACCGCAATTTTTAACTTCCCTAAGTAACAAAATAAAAAGAAATCATAGTGTACATTCATCAGAATCCCTCAATCTGAAACCTGCCAAAGTATAAAACTTTTATTTTATTCTTCTCAATCGCCTTTTGTCGAAATTCTCGTTAATTTTTTAATTGTTGATAATAAACTTCGTTTTCACAGAAAACATCTGCAATACATACCACTTGTAAGTAAATAGAGGCAGATATAAAAAAGTGCTTTAGGAGCGAAGCCGCTCGTAAAAACTAGTATTATGTATAAACTTGTTAGTCTCAATTAGTATAAACAATTCAATGGTAATATCGTTAACTGCTGTTACGTTCGCATTTGTTTTTGAATAACAGATGGCTGCTTTTATTAAATTATTATAACTAAATATAATTAGATAATTTCTAAGAATTGTAGAAAATGTACAAAGAAAACTTGATGATAATTTAAGCGCAAACAACAGTAAGATGATTGATGTTGAACTTATGTCCAAATAGACATCTTCTAGAGTTATCAAAACATTATTTTAAGCTCTCAAATGTGAACGATTTATGAATAGAAGAGCAAGTTTCTCTCGTAGCCCGACTGTAGATTCATCGAAATTGATAAATGTGTTTCAGATACATTCGCAAACTTCTACTAGATCTGTCTATGTAAAGTTTCGCCTGTCTCGCCAAAGTACCGTGTAATTTATCTACTACTATCATTGCTGCCTACAAACGGGTTACGGTGTACTGAAGGTATTATCGTCTCAGTAAACGTTTACGAGCGCGTAAGTAGTTTGACAAACGTTATAACGTATTGTCGCCGTGTGTATATTGTTATGATCATGTTATCTTGTATGCCGAGGCGGGAGTGAAGCAAATAACAGTTATTTTATCCAATGTCGTGAGAACCAACGTTGCCGTTGTGCAAGGAGCTAACCACTGAACTAGTTCACAGATTAATCTCCGGTTAATCTTAACAACTATCATTAAGATCTAGCGGTAAGACACGATCTTAGATAACGACGATGTTTTACATAAAGAAGATAATGATTATGGGTTTAGAAGTGCAAACATTGGTCATAGTTACAACGTCTAGCTAGGGCAGTGGTTATGAACCTTGTGGTCTGCGGACCATTCCTAAAGCTACAATATGGTCCGCGACAGTGAAAAATTACTACTTTTATAGAAACATTGATTAGAACTGATTTTACGATTCTATCAGAAATTTTATGTTTTATATCTCAGTAGAATTATAACTTTTTAGTTTAATATAATATTATGCTAAAAGTTTCATTTACCAAGCCTTAGTTCAAAATTACTTATCATTTTTTTTCTAATGACATCTAATCTGAGCTGTTAAAGGGCCTTCCCTTTAACAGTTCAGTATCGGTCATATAACTAGCCATCTAGCTATATACAATGCATAACTCTATTCTTCTCCGTCGTTTTTTCTCGCTCACACGTATTTTGTTTTATACGGTTACGGTCATGTCATGATACGGTCCTTGGCTCCTGCTAACAACAAAAAAAAAACGAAAGTGGTCCTAAGTTAAAAAAAGGTTTAGAACCTCAGGGCTAGTACTAGGTACGTAACGTATTAGTATTCTAGTTTCGAGCCATGTTCAAACAAGTATGACAATTGAATAAATTATAATGCAAATCACCGGTTGTGGCAACATGTCGCTGAATTATCAGATCTTAGTATATCCTTTAAAAGTTTTACTTCCTGTCAAGTAGTCGTAAATACGTGACGTAATGGTGACTAACTCATTTAAGATACTTATCTATACACGAGATGATAGTTGTGAACATATATTTTAACTAGTCTAAAGAAAAACCAGTTCTTATTAAAAACATTTTTTTTTCTAGGCAATCTTTTATAGGATGGTATATACTTAGATATTTAAAACCCGTCAAGACGAATGACACGAGCCCAAGTTCGATGGGGTTGTGTTGTTTAATTAAAGAATCCCTATGGCCTAGCAATATTTTGTATTGTCATCTGATCGACACATGTATGCAAAATTTCAGCTCAATCGCTAACCAGGAAGTGGATCAAATTTAATTTACAATATTTGATCTAAAATAAATAAAAGCTTATAATAAAACCAATCGAGAGTTTCGAAGAAACATCACAAATTGTATGACAGTTTTGAGTGAATTTTATATGTTAAACATAAAACATCCAATGACATCTCCCACTCTTGGGTGGAGCGGCAGATAGTGTGTCTTTTACTGACTAAAAGACTATAAACCTACCTTCGTTCCAGGGCCCTATTCTATGGCTTTCTCATTTATCGATGGGCATAGTTGCTTTCGACCCTGCTGTGCCCCTACGGTTTGCTGACAACTCCTTGAGGCGCGCGGGAACAGTACGCGCCGTCGACGACTTGGGCTCGGTCCGGAAGATTACCGGACGACCAGACCGTTTGTTTAGTTAAATTGTAGACTAAGCAGCGATGACTCAGAGAGGCCAATATTCGAAAACAATCATGGCTAGACACGTGTCGAGTATAAAATATATGCAATTGAATAGGTTGTGTCGTAGTGCATGCATAAACAATAATGAAATATGAAGTCACGTTACAATCCATTATTACAAGATTTACAATTTTTATTTAAGTTGGTGCTAAAAAAGGTGGGAAATTCACCAATGGCTCCTCCCGCTCTAGGAAGGAGTGGGAGGGCGTGTCAGACTTTTACTGACAAACTATAGTACCGTCTTTTCGTTCTAGAAACTTGGGTTTTCTTTTCAGAAACCCTTAACCGATTGAGCTAAATTTTGCTATACATGTGGAACTTGGATGAGAATGCATTAATATGGTAACATATAGCTGGTCTGATGATGCTGTCGAATAGTGGCCATAAGAACTACTGAGCGCAACAAGATAACCTCTTCATGTCTGAGCTCTTTGAAATAGTCTTGATCAGTACAATACCGCTAATAACGATAAAAGCTGATATAAAAATTATTTGTTATTGAAAACTTATAACACAAATTTACTTCAAAGTAAAGGAGAGAAGAGCGAAGAGAATTTTATGTCAACATCAGCACATTTGAAAACTTACATCGATAAAATAAATCAGACTCACTGAAAGTCTATAACTGGACTGCGATTTAAAAATTCGACACAGCTGTACCACTGGTTATCTGTAGCAAGATCAAAAGAATGACACAACTGCCGTCCAAGAGTTTAATCTGAAACTCAATCAGCGAGCATACAAAACGGACACGGTCCAATCCACGCGGCGGTGAAATCGAGACCGCGGGCCACGGTTACTGTAAGTGAAACTGTACACTACGCAACTTCCGGCCACACTATGTTGCCAGATATCCGATGACTGTCGCACAGGGGGCGCTGCGGTCGCGCGTCCGTCCAACCTACTCTTATGTCATATTCCAATTAACGTCACACGATACACCCACTTTACATAGGCCCCACATGCTTTCCTAACTATTCCCAACATTAATTTAAAGCGAAGCAAACAACTCGCGGTCATATTCCAACTAAATTTAATGTAATATTTTAACAGCCACTTATTTGCATTTTGCACCTGAATAACTAATTATAATATTGTTGTGAGTAGCCAAACGCCACGAAATAAATTACTTCGTTTAAACGCTGCACGAAGTTTTCATGGCTCGCTTACTGCAAAACTTTTACGTGATAAAATAATATTTTTGTGAAACGATTTATAAACGAAGACGAATTTAATTCAGATAAAATAGCACCACATCAAAAGAAAATATTTGATAAAGTACAAGAAATATCTAAAATAAAAACGAGAATATTTTTATTGTGAACGAAAGTAGATTTGACGAAAAGAGATTAATATCGTCGTAGACATATGAAACCGTAATAAAAAATACATAAGTAAGTGCCGAGGGCGGACGGACCGAAACTCGCACGATGTCGTACTCCTCTGGGGGCAATAAAAATGATATAGGGCCTGCAGCCTTGTCGCAACAGGAAAATCAATAGGATAGAAATGTCAAAACAAGGTCGAGGAACTCCCCATGCAATAGCAAGCAACCTATCAAACTTATAAACAACTACATACCACACCGCGGCCGAGCCCGCGCACACATCCTTCCCTACCCCACTCCCCCAGGGATCGAATTTCAGAAATATTTTATAACCGACACTTATGTCATTTACGTGGCGTGCGACAGCGCCCTAGTATATATTAATTTGATGAAAATTACTCACCTCTTCGGCACACATACTGCTCTATATCGTAAACAAAATTGTTTCATTACCTGAAACAGAAAGAAAAACATGGTTAATTACCTATAATTTGTAACGTTAGTCTCATTTTTGACATGGAAATACAGATAGACGTAAATCACTATAATCATAATGTCTTCCCACGTGAGTCAACAAGGTCTCTGTAAAATATGAGCTGTCATTAGAGTACCAAACGTAACATTGTTGAAGGTGATACACTAATTGCGCCAACTGGCTCCCAGTAAACATACCAATTTATTACAAAAGAAAACTGAACGCTTTGATCATCTTTATTTATTTGGCAAACGGCAATGTCAGCAGCCTTGCGGGGTATTTGTTTTGGATGCGCATCGGTGGAAGATATGCGATTGATACAAAGTTAAAACAAATCTTATTTGATAAGAACCAATTGCCATTACACCCGCGCACATTACCATGTTCACTAAAGCCCGTAAATTACACGCACCTTACGCCAACGGTGACAGATTTATTTAAACATGTGGGTCGGAGTGGGACGTTTAATTTTATTGCGAACCAATTGATTATAGGATATTTTTAAGTACTCTTTGATGGTAATGAGTCGTGGGACAGAACAATGTGTTGCGATCGTCATTGGTGCGGCGATGCGGAGATGATAATCGAATCACAATAAGCGGTAATACATTTTTTTCAGGTGGGAAATTATTCAATGACATCTCATGCTCTGCTGTGAAACGAGATCGAAGTCCTTTAGTTATTAAACTCTTGAGCCCCAAGTGAACGTTCCGGCGTTCGCACATCTATTGCCTTTCTATTCTGTCTCTAATTACAGTATTCAAAAGGTTTTTTTTAATTTTTTAAAGATAAATAATCCTACATCTCACAATACTGTGGCGAAATGGCCACCCGTACCATCGTAAATTAGAGACATTCATTGATGCATTCTACTCTATTCTATTTGTGTACATCGTGGGTAAAGTTTTCATACTAAAATGCCCCATCAGGTAGATTTTCTATGGAGAATTTGAATTTAGAATCCGTTAATCACAATTTCAAATAAACAGATGGTTAGCGAGTTTTATAAACAAAGCTGATAATGTTTAAACTAAATGCAACTCAGTTTGGTTGATAATCACTTAGAGAAAATAAGTTGGCAGTTCTGCCAGAAAATTAACTTAGTTATCCGATGTGGCAACGTTGCCAGTTGCCAGCCTATCTAGACAACTTGCCAATGGCGACTGACGCGAGATTTTGGTGTGTTTTTTTTTATTTAACACTCCTTACTGTTGGTAAGTATTGAAAAAGGATTTGATCGCTTTAAAATACGAACATGGCTTCGACACCTTGACCTTTAACTTTTCGACTACCGTAATTACAGACACACTGACTGCTATGCCGTAGGTCGTGGGTTCGATTCCCACCCAGGACAAATGTTTGTGTGATGAGCACGATCATTTGTTCTGTGTCTGGGTGTAATTTATCTATAATATGTATGTATTTAGAAATATATAAGTAAGTTTATCAGTTGTTTAGTACCCATAACACAAGCTCTGCTTAGCTTGGGACTAGACGGCGTTGTGTGATAGTTGTTGATTATATTATATTATTATTAATTAAAAGACAAAAGGTGTACGGACCCCGGTGTCCTCTTGGGGCTTAACCTTTCGAGCACCGTAATGAGACATAATAGAAAGAGAATGGATATGCGAACGCTCGTCGTTCGTCCGGGTTTAAAAGTTTAATTAATTAAAATGGCGTTTTCAATGGTTTAAACTGACGACTATTCTTTTCGAGGGTTGAAAGTATCATCAAATAACTTTTACTGCTCTATTCTATATTCGTGTTAAGAGTAGACATTTATATAAACTTTTTTTTCCTGTATGTTTAAACGATTATAACCTCTATTCCATAAGCATAAGGGGCGGAATCATACGCAAAAATTAATTAAGAAAACAACTATTTACTGCAGCCGCTATTTGTCTATAAAACTTAGAACCGCTTGAACTGACAATAAAAAAGGTTTTCTTAAATATCTAATGTTATTTTAAACGAAATATATGTGAACAGAAACGGAGTGTCAGACTTTTACTGACTCAAACCCAAATTTCTGACTAGCACCACGGTGACTATTTCAAACAATCCCACAACCCAGATTGATGATGATATTTACCGCTGCAATAATACCTAATATTTAGGAGTACTTACTCGTAATTACCATTATTGCATCGGTACAATACGGTACACTGAATACAGCATAATATTCAGTGTTTCTGCCGTATTTAATGAGAAGCCTATTAGATTGCCGATGTGCTTTCGGCAGTGGCAGCCCTAATATAATTAATAAAATTAGTTCACAAGTACAGGTAATGGCGTCGTGTCACAGTGATGGATTTGATCGCAGAACGGTGCTAGATTATCACGCTGAATGCACACAACGTATATTGGCAATCGCAACTACACGGAATCACTCATTTGTAATTTAATGAAATTGCTGAGAGCGTGGCTGTCAAGCCGTAAGGTTGAAACTATTACAATGTGGAACATATGTGTTTGTACGAACTCATTTTCATCGTTGGAATGCATTTGCGATGCATGCTGCTGTCAGATTACTTCCCGAAACACGTAGGATTTGCTCAATAAACTACAAATGATAAACAGCCTAAAGAGCTTGAGGCTTACACACATACACATGTAAGCAATTTATAACGCCTTGTTTATTGTCAACGCGGATCATTTATTTTGAATATATTTTGATAAATTGACTTACCTGTTAATCTTTACATTATCTCTCGCTATTATTGATGACTTTGTTATGTCTAATGCCAATATTTCATTTTAAGACGACTTGTTAGAAACGTTACCGCCTAACAATATGTTTATTAAAAACTAGATTTAAACAACTATTAAATAAAACATAAAATTATATTAATTATTGACCAACGACAGATATAATGTTGGCAGAAAAAATTGCCGTTAAGAAAAAAGAATTAAATTGATTTAGTTCCAACAAACAATCCCATAAAAATTTCTTTTTCATAATATTATCGTAGAATGTAGAATAAAATATCTCGTGGTTGCTATCCGCCCTAAATAACATTTATACATAGAATCGGTATAATATGTATAAATATACATTATATATAGCATAGGTATTCCATAAAATAAATGTTTATTTTATATAGGGTGACTGGTAATTAGTGACGGATACTTAAACATGTGTTTGTAGTCATGGTAACAAACAATTTTTTCTATGGGACCAAACCTGAAATCGCGAAAAATATCAGCAAGTTCAATACATTTCGACGTTTGGTCCCAAAAAGTGGTTCGTTATCATTACTACAATCACGTGATTAAGTATCAGTCACTCATTACCAGTCACCCTGTATATATTCGTTTAATAGTTATATTTAGTTTAGAGTTACAAAAATGTTTGTCAGTCGCAATTGTTAAATTGAACCCAAAAATGCTGCAGCAACTGAATTCAGTTGTACATAAATATACACATTATATGTAGTGCACTCAAACTGATTAGATTCATTTTTATCCGACGCCGCTGCACCCAGCAAAACAAAGTAATGAGTTACGTTAGCGCGTACCAGACTCACTGTCTTTATCCATTTATTTTTATGTAAATTTAAATGTAAATTTTGGTGTAATGACGCGAAAATCTGTAAGTTCTCCTCATTCATATTTATGGGGACTGCATTTACTATTTTTAATACTTTGGCTTTACGGTTTTAGTTATGCCTTTTGTGTTTACCAGGATTTTATTGCTAGTTTTTTTGTGTTAACTCACACTAGAAATTGCTTGTCTTTCGTGGATGCGTCCACCAACATGTAAACTTACATGCATCATCATCATTTCAGCCGCAAGACGTCTACTGCTGGACAAAGGTCTCCCCCGAGCGCCACCACAAAGACCAGTCCTGTGCGTCTTGCATCCATCGGATTCCAGCAACCCTGACCAGGTCATCGGTCCACCATGTGGGAGACCTTCCAATGCTACATCTTCCGGTACGCGTTCACCACTCCAGATCCTTTCGGACTCAGCGGTCATCTGTGCCCTGCCTTAAGTTTCGCGATTCTTTTCGCTACGTGGAAAAAAACTTACATACAAAAGACACTACAGGTACCGATACCCGAGATAAGTCACTATAATTTCCGTGCGGGAATCGATCTCACGACACACAGGGTAGCGACCAATGACTCAACCTGTGCATCAAACTTGTTGTCAAAGTTGATAATGATAATATCATAAACTACCCAAAAAAAGTTAGGTAAACATAGTCTATTCATTAAAAAAAATTGAGCAGTCGACACAGAAACATGGTCTTCCAAATCCTCAACTATTGTTACAGTTAAGTGTGAAGAGAGGGAAAAAAGAGGAAACAAGGAGTGACTGTAAAATTTCAACGGGAGCTGTTTACGCGAGACCTTTTTTACGATGTTGTTAACTGTTGATTCTTTTCAAACATCTGCGTTCAACTGTAAACTACATTGTTCGCGGTTTCAAAGCTAAAATGGCGCTCGAAACGTGCTTATTGCTTAATCGTTGGATATTAACATTTTTTTTAAAGAAATACGTGACAAATGAGACTGAATTATATCAAAATGATTTATGTATTTTTATTGTATTTAGGTTCACTTCACACAGTCGTTAATAATATCAATGTGTTGATAACATTTTATCAATACGGCATTATTAAACAGAACTACCGATAATGACAACCTACTATTTCTACGTAAATGATACAGAGAGCAAAACTAAAAAACTTTCCATCTACCAATTTTACTTCATCCTAAATTCTTTGAGCCTAAAATGCCACTTCCATCAATTCGATATCTAAACAAACAGTAGCCGTGAGAGAACACAAACCGTTCGTTTGAAAGCGTCATTTTAAAACCCCTTAATCGTTCGGAAGACGTTCAGAAACCACCTCACCGTACTAAGCGCAGATTGACATATTGTTTAACTTTGAGCGGAAGTCTACGACTTTATCTCAAGGGGTGTGTGAGAAACACGTGAAAAAACGTTCTCTGTGTACGTGGGGCAACCTTAGTGGTTGTTTTATTTGAGTAGTTTTGTTTATATTGTACTACGATCAGGTTAACGACTCAACTAAGTTTATTGTAACAGCTAGACTTTGCGTAATACTGCCACGTTTAAGAATAAAATCTTTTACGGTGTGAACTATTTTGAGTGAGACAATGTCTCATCAGCATAATTAGGAGACTAGACTCTTGAAGATGGTGAGAACTAAAAATAGTAGCTAGGTGATATTTTGTGCATTTCATCAATATTTATTTTAACCGAAAAACGTCCATCACTGGACATAGACCTCTCCCAACCGTCACTACTCATACAACTCTGTTCGTCTCCTATCCGTCCAGGTTTCCTCAGCGACCCTCACTAAGTCATCATTGGTCAAGCTTGCGGGAAGACCTTTAACTTCAAAACCTTTCCCAATCGATTACCTATGCTGTGAGCAATATGCTCTGCCTACTACCACTTAGGTTTAGAAGTTCTTCAGGATATATCGTTAACATTCGACATAAAACAGAATAACTTTTATCTTCACTACCTGATTCGATTACACAAAAATAAAAACTGTGAACATAATCCTCACAATTCAATTAGCAGCATTTAATTTAACTTGAATTATTTACGTATTAAATTGTGGCTACCTATATTGCATGTGGTGGTCGATTTATACCAATACTGTACCAACTGGAATCCAATTACATTGCCTCTTCTTTCGTAGGTACAATCGATAGCCGATGAAATCCCCAATATCACCGAATAAACGGCTGTAAATTTTTCATTTGTCGCCCGCAAAAGCCGAATTCATTTTCTGTACGTCCAACTTCGTATTGACATGCTTCCAATGCAATGATATTTCAATACATACAGGATTATTTTGTAATTCGTGTGCGAATGAGAGTAATCGACTGGAATCGATAAATCGAGTAAATAATTAAAAGAATAATCGGTCAAATAATTCGCAGTAGTGTAGCCCGTGTTTTGGGAAACACAACCGTTGATCCCAGTAGTCATTCGTAGATCTTTGACAGATTTTACAGGTAGTCAGACGCTAGAAAGTCTGACCATCCATGTGATCTAAGTATTCAGCCATATGCGGTTAGACAGGTTAGACCCCAAGCCAGTTGGTAAAATATTTTTTTTTTTATGTGGATAAAAATAATCCAATGACATCTCCGTGTCCCTATGTGGGGCGGGAGATAATGTCAGAATTTTACTGACTAAAAAACCCTCTTCTGTTCCATCTTAACTTTCGTTCCGGGTACCAGGTGTAACAATTTCACTTAGTTTTCATAGGGAAAAGGCTAGAAGGATAATGAGTATCAAATAGCCTATTAATAATACTCATATGAATTGTGTAGTTGCTATTCTCACTAATGTCTTCTTATTTTCTCCAACTAATTTTCTTTTCTCACTACATTCAGAATTACAAGCACGGAAGCCTTAATCGCTTCTAGCATCGATACAATTTAAATCGGAATAAAACGAGCAAAGCGAATCGATCTCTATCCTATCGAGAGCAAATCGCACGGCTAAAGACGCTCTCTCGGACGGAATGCTTGCAGCGATTGGAAATACTTGTGTCTGAAGTTCAAAAAGAAAAAAGTTAATTGGTACTGTTTTTGTCATTGCAGTCCCGTTACCCCTTCAACTAATCTCTCTATCCTCAATCGAGGCGTCTTTAGATACTTTTACACGGCTTCAGCTGCGAAATTGCGAAAGTCTTGTTAAAAAAATTAGAACACTGGACTTTTCACTTGTTCTTTGTCGATTAAATTGATTATTTGGCTTCTTAAGAATTAATTTTAGAAACGGAACTTAGTTGTTGAATTAAGTAGGTTTCATTGATTTGTTACAAGTAATTTAAGAACTTTTCGTGAGCGAAAGCGGAGAAGAATTACTGTTAAAGAGATTCTCAAATCGTTGAGAGTTTCAGAGAACATAAATAGGTAAGGAAGGCAAAAACAATAGTTACAGGAATAGATAAGAGAATACGAGCCCCAATTGAAAAGCTATTTCAAAACTAAAATAGATTCATAGAAATTGAATATTTCGTAGAGCTGTTAAATAATAAATCACAAGCTCTAGTTATATCAAAGGGAATCTTCAAAGTGGTCACTTAAAGTGTTTTCAAAGTGACTTGTAAACGCAAAGTATGTAGTAAATTAAACTATCCACAATATTATGGGAGAAAAAATTTACTCTCAATCCTTCATAACCATTTTCTTTGTGAGGTGGAAATCTTCAAATTATTTCTCCAGTTCCAAGCGACTTTTACTGACTAAAACCCACCTGTGTACCTTAATTTGCCCTTTGCGCTCTTGACATCTACTGGCTAAATTCCAGACACATGTAATTAAAAAAAGGTTTCTGAAACAATAAATTATTCACGCTGGCGAAGCCACAAGCAGCAGCTAGTATTACCAAATCGTATGTTTCTTGACTAATACATGATTTTTAGGTAAATCTAGGAAATGATAATTTACGTAGTGTGAGTAAAGTAAGCAGAATTCTCACACGGGCGCCTGCGCAGGGCACGAAGCGTAAATAAAACGACATGCGCCATAACTGTTATACGCACATATTAAACGCGCACGCGTCACGGAGTACCGTTCCTTTAATTTTGCTACTTTTCATGCTAACTGTCTTGCGTACCAAGATGCGTAGTTTCCGCAAGATAAAGATTTGGGGCTACACGATATCTCGCCATCAGAGAAACATCACTGTATGTACAGTATATTTATGTTTGAAGTAGCTTAAGTTCTGTTGTGCATATGTATTGTCCAATTTTCTATAAGTAAGTTAGCTGTAAGAAAACCCAAATATGGGTTAAGCTCGCCTGTGTAGATAACGTGTCTTACTATTGGTTTTACTGTACAATAAAGAATATAGAACATACATATCCATGTTACTGTAAAAGTCCGAGTTACGGTAAATCTTACGATTTATCAACTACATACTTATGGTAAAGGTAAGTTTTGTGATCTTCAATGAGAAATCTCGCCTTTATGCGGAACGGGAAATAGAGTCAGTTTTTTTACTGAACAAACAACCCACCCCGTTCCTACGTTGCCATTCATATCAAGGCTGAACCTTCCTTTCAGGCACGAACTCTTGGGCCCAGTAAGACTTCGATTCTTCTGCAGTTTTGTGATTTTCGTTTATTTCAAACATTTACCACTAATTACCTAAAAACTAAAGTTTTATTGGTAAAACCTAAGATTTACTGTAGTTAGGGCTTGCACAGTAACATTCAAATACATGTACCAATATGTACGAATCATATTAAGAAAGCGGACCCCGGGAACCGAGGTGAAAGCCAAGGTTAGCAACCGGGACTGGCGCTAGGATGATGATGATGATATACGAATCATACCACAGAACCCCCTGCCCCATCGGGTCGGTCTGTTGATTAGCGATAAACTCAAAAATACTAAATGGATTTTAATGCGGTTTTATTTCTTCAATAGACAGAGTGATTTATGACGATTGGGTCATGCATATTTTTATATACGTAGTAGAAAAAATATATGATTTCACAATCCTATGTTAATTAATATAAGTTTTAATTAACTATAAATAAATATGTTTATCAGTGTTTTAATACCTACTCATAGTACAAGCTCTGCTTAGTTAGTAACTTGATGGCATTGTGCGATAATTGTGATTTATTGTTATTAGTATTATGTGTGTGGAATATTAATACTTATCCTTTACGCAAAAAAAAAGTTATGAGAAAAGTCACATTACTTAAATGATAACTTTAGAAAATAAAGCTAAACCAGTTCCAAATTCATAATATTTTGACCAGTTTTTTTTAATAGCCTATATTGTATCCCACTGCTGGGCAAAGGCCTCCCCTTCTCCTTTCAAACTTCTCTGTCTTGGGCGACTTCTGGCCAAGTAGGTAGTACAAGTAGTCGTTTTGACCAGTTAGGCAAACATAAATGTACTGACCAGCAGATTTTTTTTTCTGGATTCAGGTTTGGTCCCATAGGAAAAGTTGTTTGTTATCATGACTACAATCACATGTTTAAGTATCGGTCACTAATTACCAGTTACCCTATATATTTCAAGGAGTTATCAGCAAACCGTAGGGACCCTGCAGAAGTCATCTGGGGCCAAAGATTCGCGTCTGAAAGGAAGGCTCTGGCCCTGGTATATGTGGCATCGTATTAATGGGGTAGGTTGTTTAGTCAGTAAAAGGCTGACATTGTTTCCCGCTTCGCACAAGGGCGGGATTCGTCATTGGATAATTTTTACCTACCATAAAAAAACCCTATATATTTGCTTTGAATAGAAGAACGGAATGACCTTCAAAACAACACGACTCCAGCTACCCGAAATTCATTCCCGCAAGTTATAAATATCTGTCGCGATATTAATTGCCCCGTCCTGTATAAATTCAATACATTTTTCATTGTTTACACCCGCCACAGCTGGCCAACCGTTCCATGATTACATTTTCACGTCAGCGTCAACCGGGAACAAAGACATGGAGAGAAAGCCATCAGTCATTATCAGGAATTCAGGAGAAAGAACAATAAAACGACGAGTCACGGTCGTTAACGGAATTCACCTTACAATGAGGGAACTGAGAGGCCACCAACCACCCTGAATACTTGGTTAACGTTTGACGGAATGTTGGCAAATCTGAAGAGTCACGGCTGCCTCTCACGACGCAAGTAATTAGGTATTTAAATAAATTAGCTACTAAGTAAATGTTGAATTTATGTACCTAATGGGCTCAGAGACCTTGGTTTCGCTGCGGTGTCAAATTGGTTTTCAAGCCTTTTTTAATGAGCTCTAGGTTTTACGAAATTCTCGTTATCTTGTAGGTTTTATTAAGGACTTTACGTCATTAACATCAGTCTCCGTTTCTTAACTCAAATTATTAAAATTTGATATTTTTATTATAATCGATAGTCTCGCATTTGATCTTACTTGATGGTATGCGATCATGTGGTCGGCGATGGACCCGTTTGCCTTAATAGTTGCACTATAATAATATAAATACAATGTTCTTGCTTACACATTACAGTATCCATAATAATCTGTAATGTCATCCAGAAGACACTTGGAATATTTTTGAAATCCCCCTTCCATCTTCAATCTCGCTCCCCTTCAATCCCAGATCTAAAACCATCGACTTAAATTCTAGCGAGAGACAAGCACGTTCATAGAAAATATTTCTCAAAATACTGAGTTATTAAAAAAGTCTACTGCTGCGTTTCATTGCCATTATGTCGTTTAACAAAATTTTTAAAACTTACAGCGCTCTTACACTGCGTGAACGTCAAAACTGCACTAATGTCATCAACGTAAAGTTGTATGGCCTGCAGAGCTGCAGATCACCAAGTCAAGTAAAGTGACTGTACGATATGACTAATCTAGTGTGTAGTACAAACATATCGATGTCTAAAAAATATATATATATTTTTTCGACAGTCAAATTCAATTAAAAGAATTCATTCCTTGAAGTCCACTCAGCCGTTTAGGCTACAGAGCGTGACATAGAAATAGCCATCCAAAATAATTATATGACCCTACAGACAAAGATAATACAAACTCTCAAAAAAACAGAACCCTTTTTAGGAGCAAATGGGTAAAAATAATAAAAATACTACTAATCCATTAACTTAATAGTTTAACTCCATGATATAATATCAGCCGATTATAATCGTACATTTCTGCAAAGAGGTTTAGTTATAAGAGAAATGGATCAGAATTCTAATCCTCTTTCGCTATTGGAAATACGGGTAGGTAAGGTGAGCTCGAGTGCAGCATAACTCTGATTTGGAAAACGACTCTAAAAGCCAAGATCTTCAAGACGGCGTATGAATAGTCTGCTCTGTACAGGAAAGCAATCTATTGAAAATGTTTAACTCGAATTTTGTCGGAGCATATCGATTCTAACTTAAGGTGCCATTCGAACCTCGACTGCAGGCTGCGGATGCAGGCAGCACATGCAGCGGCAGCATTTGCAGCTGCAGCCGCGTTCGGAATTATATTCACAGAAAATCCATACTACTATAGAAAACCAGTGGTGCTGCCGAGCTTCGGGTTCGAATATGCTCCCACGACCTGCATCCGCAGCCTAATATGGAATTGTTTGCACAGAACTTCATACTACTACACAGAAAAAAGCTGCATTCGCAGCCTGCAGCTGAGGTTAGAATGGCACATTTATATAACAGTTAAATCGTCCGACAGCAATTATAAATAATTTATCACCAATATTAATTACGATCTAAACGTTTATTGATACAATATTTCAATCATCAATACATAGATTATAAATCCACAACGACGGTTTAAATAAACAACTTCCTTTTACAAGATTGAGTTTTATCAAGATTTATTTCAAAGCGGCGCAGTTGAAAAGACGTAGTAAATGATATTCAGATCTGAATAAGCTAAACAGTGCGTCGCAAGTCTTGACTTGGCTAAACTGGCGTACCTGCACGTACGTCCAACCACATAAGGGTATAATTATTAAATTTTCTTGTACGCCAGTGTATATTTTAGGGAGTTGGAATAAGGGTGGGAATGGCGTGTGTGGTAGTTGAGGATTTGAGACCTTTTCTATGTGTTACATGCGTCAGCCAAGACCATTAGAGCAAAATGACTGTACGAGGTGTAGAGCGTAAGAGCAACGTTGCTGACACGGTCCAAGAGTCCGCAGCAACCGCTACGGTGTATAAGATTTTAGTAACGAAAGTAAAAAAAGTAACGTAGTCGAAATATATGTACTACGCACTAGATTAAGCGTGCTGTACTCTTTGCTTTACTTAAGTGATCTGCATGCCATACACTTTTATATTGATGACATTAGTGCAGTTTTGACGTGTCAGCGCTGTAAGTTTTGAAATTTTTGATAGACGACAATGCCAATGAAGAGCTGCAGTAGACTTTTGTATTGACTTTTCGGTATTTTGATAAACAATTTCTGTGAACGTGCTTATATATATTATAGTAACTATAGGTATCGTGTTTTCGTATAGCAGGTTCATACATAATACTACCGTTTTACGCCTGTTCCTAATCTGCTAGGTATTAGTAAGTTAATAATGTTAAGACCCAAGGCGTTACCTTCTGAATTTACATATTTCGGGACGCAGGTATAGAAGCTCTGTGAAGTTTCAACATAGGAAATTATTTTAGTATTAGTCTGATATAAACTTTGGTAGCATGGCTGATGTAGAGATTGAGCGATTGGCTGCTGCGTAGCGTCGTGCGGACCAAATTATTTAAAGGTCCTACAGGAGGTTGTTCCGGGTTTAAACTGAGACCATATGATCGATTTTGAAATAAAATCTCAGGGTCTTGGATCATAAGGTAAAGAAGCCACATAGGAGTAGATTAAATATAAATTAAATATAATATATATAGTCAGTAAAATTCTGGCAAGGCCTCTCGCTCCGTTCTAAAAGGAGAGATGTCACTGGCTGGTTTCTGACCAAAAAAAGCCACCGTAAAACCGACATTCTTAGTAAGGGGCGATGTTTTCTTTAAAAACAAACTATAATGAATAGTAGTGCAGACCAAGCATTTGAACGTCACGCGTACCACAATATTTACCATGACTAGTTCAACCAGTCACAATTACATGCATTACTATCACTGTATCTCGGTGTTACGGCCAAGTACCAAGCTGCAGTAATAACTGCCTCTAATCGTCATGCTCCGGGGCACTCGACTGTGGAACAAGTTTCAACATCATCCCATCGTGCCATCTCAAAAAAAAAGACGACCACATCAATCATTAGAGCACTTTCTAAACTGTTTATTGTTGTTGGAATCTTTTATACTGACGATGCTACAGTTCAACGTCCATTTATTGTATCAGCTTCCGACTGCTTCAACCAATCTACCGCTAGATTTAGCCTATTAACACTATTGGATATGCCTTGTTAACAATTATACCACAACACTTCATCGATATTAAAAACCTCGCTAAACTTTCCAAAAAAAAAAATTAAATCCTTCCTTCCAATTTCATGCAATTTCTTACAGCATGGTTGCTAAAAACGGTCTCGGTAAATCAAATACCCTTTTCTAGTTTCTTTTTCAGCCGTAATGCATCAAATGGAGCTGAGAAAAAGAAAAAAGATGCGCGTAATCACTTCAACGACATAGCCTCGGCAAGAACGAACAATAGCCGAGAAAGTTACGATGACCATTACTATTGTATTGCTTTTGATTTACCACTCGAACTAATAGTTTCGACCCTTGATCTGCTCACAATTCGTTGCTCTAAATTTTTTGTTGAACGAATTTTTTAAATGAAGCACATATTTACTGTCTTTAAGTTATTTGAATACTACTGTAACATGTAGTATATTTTGAAATATAATTTTATTACTCTAAATGTTATTATGCAAAACGCACAGGAATGGTTTTTGTGGCGGCGTTTGGGGGAGGCCTATGTCCAGCAGTGGACGTCTTTTAGCTGAAATGATGATGATGAAATATTATTAAGCGATTAACAAGTTGGTATCGATTAGTATATCGATCCCAACACTTATTCATTCGTTCTAAATGTCAACGTCAAAGTGAAAAAGAGCGGGCGTTGTAAACGATCGTTGAGCGTGCAACAGTGTAAGTGATGTTTCTGTTATTTCTTTGTAAATATACTGATTGTAATCTATTCTATGTTTGATTTTTGCCCTTTTCCCTTCGAGTTTTACACTACCTTCTGCAAGGCTTCCCCCGCAAAATTCAGACTGTATGTGTCAGTGTGTGATGACTCTGCCTGGAAGATACCGGTGTTAGCGATGAGGCCGACCCATAGATTTAAGTTTATTCATAAGTTGAGTTACTTTGCTGTATAATAAAGTTTAGTCTATTATATGATATAAAAAATAATTTATATCTTACATTACTCAGGGATAGTGTTTTTTTTTTTAATTGCAATAAACTAGTGCTTGACTGCGATCCTACCTGATGGTCAGTAGTGATGCAATCGTTCTACAGTGCGTTCTTTCGGTTCAGTAGTTTTAGAGATTACTTGCTAATCTTTCTTTCTTTCTTTCTTAGATATTAATTAGTTTGTATGTAATAAACTTACAATAACCACTTTTTAATATTAGTATAATAAATAAAGAAACATTATTGTTTCTTTATTTATTCAATTTTATAATTGAATTATTGCGTCCAATAAAAAATAATAATAAAACTCGCATAAAACTATCCAGGATACCTAGGCAATATAATAAAGACTGAAAACAATCAAAATTAAGTACGGCACAAAATTAAAGATCGCTGCATAATTACTGATTTAACGACCGCCATGAACAGAAGCTCAAATAAAATTCTAGAACTACCTCCTAAAGGCTATGCAAAGAGTTAGCAATAAAATGTACGTTAAAATGTTATGATTAAAAAAAACTCTTATAAACTAATGCTTGACTACGATCCCACCTGACGGTAAACAATGGCGCAATCGTTGACGGTGAAACGCTAGGTAAGAGCCTATTCACTCTAGCCTTATACCTAAATTAGGTTTTTTTATGGTGGGAAAAATCATCGAATGACGAATCTTGCCCTCGGGCGGAGCGGGAGACAGTATCACTTCTACTGACTAAACGGTCCACCGTTCCTTCTTGCCTTAGTTCGAGGGCCCCGGTTTTCCGCTTTCGCAACAACTTTTCGCCCCCGAAGGCTTCGACTCTGCTGGGCCCCTACAGTTGCTGGCAATTCCTTGAGGCGCATAGGAACAGAGCCGTCGACGACTTGGACTCGGTCCGGACAGCGAGCATCCCATTGCTCGCCGTCCGCAAGTCCACACCTACCTAAATTAGGTACGAGTATAATCAGACGAGAAGACCGCTAGGCATATGGAGAACAGGCCGTAATCAACTACGAGGGCCCAAAGCGAGTTGGTGGAAATCACATGTCTTCGAAGTTTTTCGTCCTAGAACATGTCGGTTTCCTCAAGATTCCTGCACCATTTTGAGAGCAGTGGTGACAAAATACATGCACAGAGTAATGTGCCTGGCTGGGTTTTAATCCCGCGGGAACGATCCGTGGTAACCACTTGGCTACCACTGCTCTCGTTTTCCATATAGATAAAAAACAAACTGTCGCTCGAAAGGTTGACATATCGGATTGAGCGAGTTTCCATAGTAGAGCCAGGTCGTTGTACTGCAGAGTTGTAGTTCAGGCGATAGTGGATAAGGAACAGTCAACATGCCCCGCGCAAACAAAGGACGCACTTGTTTTGCTTTATTTCGCAATGTGGCTCTTTTATGGCTGCTTTTCCGGTTGACATTTTTAAGGTATTTCTTGAACAATGTAATTTGTAACGGTCAGAGCGTCTCAAATGAGGATGAGTATACAGTACAGATGGAGTTGCGGCGGTGAATCAACGGGACTTAAATGTATGAAATTAATGTCATGTTAAATTAATACAATCTACGTTTTTTTAGGTAAAAATTCATCCAATGAGTTCTTAGATGACTGGTTAGTCTTTTACTGACTAAAACCCAGGAGTTTTTTTATGGTAGGTAAAAATAATCCAATGACGAATCCCACCCTTGGGTGGAACGGGAAACAGTATCAGATTCTTACTGACTAAACAAACCTACCCTGTTCCTTTCTTGTCTTAATCCAAGAGCTCTGGTGTTAAACTTTCGCATCAACTCCAGGAGGCTTCGAGTCTGCAGGGCCTCTTCAGTTACAGACCAGGAGTGGGTTCACTTTTACATTACGTATGGCACCAATAAATATACTACGTTGGGAACTTCTTGTTCCTAGGAAGGTTTTTTTTTATTTGCTATAAACTAATGCCCACCTGATGTTAGGTAACCTTTCTGTGTATTAATATCATAAGACAGTAATACATTTTATAAAGGTTTGTGTGTATGTTAGTTATTTTTTCACAACGGATCGGATCTGCATAAAATTTGGCACAAGAGCAAACAGCACATACCTACAGTACTTTCTATTACGGCGAAGTTGCTGATAACAGTTAGTTTTATCATAAAATTACGGTATTCAGTAAAACTAGCTACATCTAAACTCTTTTGTACTCTTAAAATTAAATTATTCAAGTATGTCGAGGTAACCATTGCCAAAAAGAGAACAGACCTCTTTACCTTAAATGGCCTGCACTTAGTTTAAAGACACCATCATACAAATACGTCGGCACTGAACGGTCTTAAAAGACCAAAGCTCCATACCGCAACAAGACAAAAAGAAATCACGCCTAATTATCTATTTGTCGCTGGCGAATAGTTAGTTATTCAAAAAGCCTGCCCCTCCCCCCTCTCCCCCTCACCTCTGTTACTCAACACAACACGGCTCATTAGAACCGGGCCGTGGGAAGCACCGGTCGACTAGTGCTGTATGCGCCCGCCACAAGTACAACATCGATAAAAATGTTATGCAACATAAATAAATAATGCTTAATTACGGACTCAAAACTAAATCTTGATCTGATACTTGCATTATGTTACAATATTATGAATTAGGTATACTTTGTTTGTATGAGAAAAACTCGCCAACGTGATTGTCACAACCACTAATTAGATTATCTCGGTGTAGAACACTGGGAGTAAAAGAGAAAATTAAGTTGGAAAGTACCTAGAAAAAGCCAATATTAATTACGCGAGGCAAAAGAATCCATTTATCTATTTAAAGAGGAGAGCTTTTTTATTTCACTACCGAGGAAAGTTAGAGGACTTAACGTAAAACTTAAAACTGAGTACCTTTAATTTTATTTTAGAGACAAAAGATACTTTTAGGATTTATATAACAAGAATGATGGACGCTTTTAATTACGTTTTATATTGGAATAATATTTCACTAAACGGACAAACAAAAATTTAATTAAATTAGCTTTAAGGTAGAATTCTCTACTCCGTCTTTCGCATTTCCCATTTTATTTTGAATTAGAAATTAATTCCGTAATAAAGAACTGCGTGGAATGTTTTGACTAGCGATGATTGACGACCGATGGAAATATAAATTTTATGATCATGAAATCATGACAGTGTAATAAACACAGTATCGGAGATTTAAATTGGGGACGCAGAATTTGCACAATTTTATATTACGAACTGTCAAACAAAATCTAAATTTGCATAAAGTTTTCGATGACGGAAATACTTTTAAAATATGTCATGACACTATTTATATTCTTGAGATAGAATAAGGGATTAAACATATGGCAAATTTATCGACATTGTTTACGGGGAAACCTCGACAAACAGCAACCACTAGTTAGTTTGCAGCGCAGCGTTTACAAACAACGGTGGCTGCGAACGACTGACTACATACGAACACTATGTGAATATAACTTTCAGTTTCAACATACGTGAGAATAGCGAACTTATGTTCAGTATGCACAAGGGCTTTGGCCGCAAACACTTGGATGTTGGCCCCAACGGCCAGGGCCAACAGAGCCAATGTATAATTTGTCAAACAGCTCACAGCATTATTTACTTAGCCAATTTAACTGTCTTGTTTCTCGTAATGTTGAGTTATGGTAACTAACAGCGGTGTTTTGGATACTGTTACCCTATGTAAAGATACACACGGTAAGGTACAGAACTTGTGGGTTGGGGGAACGATGGAATGACGTTATCGTTACCGTGAACGTAAAAGACATGAAGTAACACAGAACACAGTAACGTAAAAGAAGTTTTAGCCAGTAAAAGTTGGACACACCCTCTGGACCCACCCTAAACTGGGAGAAGGTTTAAAGGTTCTAGTGCAAAATAAATGAAAATTGCTCGAATATGACAAAAGTTTATTTAAGCTGGCTAGTGTCGCCATTTCGAAAAAAAAAAAACTATACCGTAGCTTCACAAAAGATCACATATATTCAAAAAAAGAACAGAAACTGAACTCGCACACCGCACTAACAGCGGTACGTACACTCGCAGCGATTTCAGAGAATCTTTAAAAATCCCCACTACCCAACTAGTTCCCTGAAACTGCAGATAGAACATGTTTAGTCTTGACGCTCTCATGTGCTTACTACAATAAGCTCTCAAATAGTTTAATACCACCAAACTCGGCTTTGGAGTTCCTCAAACTTTGCACACAAACCCAAACTAGCTGTAGACATTATTATGACAATAATTCCCACTCAGTATCCTTCAATTTTCTGCTGAAACATTTGAAATTGTTATCTCAAGGAGCTGTCAGCAAATAATGTCCCAATTAAGTTGAAGTCTACTGGGACCATAGGGCAATGTGATAACGTTACACCCGGGACCCTGGAACGAAGGCAGACAAAAAAGAAGAGTGATTTTTTAGTCAGTAGTCTGATACTATCTCCCGACACACCCAAGGGCGTAAAGATGTCATTGGGCGATTTTTATCCACCAAAAAAATAAACTAGATATAGACATTATTTTGACAATAATTTTATCCTTATGTCTCTACTAAGTATCCTTCAATTTTCTGCAGAAACATTTGAAATTATTACTGTGGTCCTAAAACGCAATAGGTAATAGGTGAGCGAGTTCCAAGAAGTTCCCGAAAACCTAAAACTTTTACGTTTCCTACTATTTTAGAATATGAGTAACTATTTGATTAAAATAATAGTAAAAGATATGGAAATCAAATGTTTTTTCTCCTCTTTGTAAATTAATGAATATATAGGTATTATAGAATATATATATGTTATATCGATATAATATGAATATATAGATATTTATAGAACACTATCGATTTAATAATTTTACTTTTCTAAAATACTTTTTTTTTTAATATGCTACTGGCCAGTTACACAATTTAAACGCCCCCCAATTAAAGGTAAAACAGAAAAATACTTTTTAATACAAGGAAAAAGAAGACAAATTCAGTAGCCATTAAAAAGTTGCCAACCTTATCTAAAAATCTGTCTTTCTTAAAACAAGTTGGGACGGGCTCTAGTTATATTAGCCTGAGAAGTGACATTACAAGGAAAATTTCATCTTGTTTAACTTAAATCGTAACCTTTTATAGCCGTCGGTCGCAAGAACTGACTCTGTTCCGAACAAGACAATATCTTTCTTCATAAAAATACCTCGGATATCTTTCTTTACGTGAGTGTCAAAATATTGTTGTCTCTTAAATAATTTCTTTCCATTAAGAGCTGTAAGCCCAGATTCCCCTCCAATAGAAATAGAAATGGAAATTCGGGAGCGTAAACGAAGTATTGTTTTTATGGTACAAAAGGGATCTTGTAATTTAAAATTGAATAACGGGGACAGTGTTTTAACAACCCATTCATATTTAAAGAACGTTCCGGCTATGTATAAAAAATACCCATTCGATATTTGACAGAACAAAATGACGTTCGAAAAAAAAATTAAACTGCCAACCTAGCAAAACTACAGAACCAGATTATAAATTGAACGTTCTGAATTTAAAAATGAAAGAAAGAGCTTACAGATCGAGGTTGGCACCGCTGTGACGGGTAATCGGTAAAACTATCAGCAGGTTTTACAAGATATAAGCTTCGCCAGATCCTTGTTATTCAGTAAAAGTAGGTTAAAGTTCTAAATTAAAACTACGTAGCCAAGTGTGTTAAGACTCGTGGATATTCTAAGACAGAGTGAAGGGATAAATTGTTTATACATGTACGTATAAATTATCGTGTCAGTTAGTACACACCAAATAATCCCTTGGTATGCGCCAATCACAAAGAATGTTTACGTGTTTTCATGGAAAATAAAATATATGCATCTCACATACAAAACTATCATAAATTATCCTAAATTTCACTCGAAATTGTTTTAAAAGGTGTAATAAATATTAATAAAATGTTTTTTTCTCGCACCTGAACATAGTTGGACGTTGTCCAGATTCTGATCGTTAAATTTCGTTTGCTCGTTGCGTTTTGCTGACCAATGCTGTTTATGATATTTCTATTTCATAAAGTATTAACAAAACGGGTAATGTATAGTGAAGAACGATATATTTTATTGCGGTTAACAGTTATATTTCGCATTATTATAACGTTTGCGGATCGTTGTCATTTCATGTTTTGTCATAAAAAAAAAGTAGAAATCGTAAAGTAGAAATACGAGTGGATCTGAGAGTATTTAGCAAAAGAAATCTAACTATTCTATTATTTTTTTTAAATTTAATTAAGTAAGTTTTACTCATCATATTTAAAAAAATAAAAAACACTTAATTACCAAAACCGTCTTTTAAGTAAAAATAATATCATATTACTCAATTATAAATTTTGAATCTATCAACATTTTAAAACTATTTTAATCAAAATTGCAGAAGCAATTTTGATTAAAATAGTTTTAAAAATGTTGATAATGTCATTGTGGGTATAATGTCATTAAACAACGATTTTTGGACATAAACAAATAAATTTTGTAACTTTAATCTTACATATAAAAATGAATCGCAAAATGTGTTGGTAAGCGCAAAACTCGAGAACAACTGAACCGATTTCGCTAATTCTTTTTTGTTGCGTTTGTTATTGTTAGGAGAAGGTTCTTATGAAGAAAAAAAAATAGGGTAGAGTTGGGTAGAGTAGTCAGTTCACGGGAGCGAAGCCGCTGGCAAAAGCTAGTTGTTTTATAAAATTAATCAATTTCTCTTCTTTTTGATGTCTATAGATACTACCTTCTGGTTTCAGCAATAGATTCAAGAACTTTCTTTATAAAAGAAGCACACTAGTTTTGATTAATGATAAAAATACGAGGCGCGAGTATTTAGGAAGAAGATGAAAAGAAAACTAAATCATAAGATGTTTTTTATAATACTATGACTAATGTCATAATTAATGACTTCTTTAAGATACGAAGCCGTAGGGAGGGGACAATTTACTAAAGTATAGGATTTATAAAAATCTTGAACAGTTTGAAAATGGAAACAGTTCTTTTTTTGACTTGGATTATTAAAAAAAATAAAAATAAACCGCGCTTACATCTGACCACACAGACCAATATCTTGAATACAACACTAAGAATAATCGACACTGCCTTACCTCTTCATTCCTCAAGTGAGCACAATCCCTAACAAATTATAAATGCATTTCCTAAAACCGTGTACCAAGGAGTAGTTTAATACAAAACTGAAGCAAAAAAAAGTACTAGTTCAGTTAACGGGCCATTCAAAACCGGGTCTATTTGCCCATTATAAACGCATCGTACATCGCAGCGTCGTAGCGTGTATGCGGAACTTCTACGCACCGGTTTCGTGCCACTCTCAATCGTATATCATTCGACATAATTGCATTTACACACTAGTGTATAATAGCAGTATAATCTCACGGCCCAGCGTGTCGCCCGCTATTTAGCACGGGTATGTTTTAGAACAATAGTTCGTAAAATTTATTTATAACCTGTTTATTATTCATCAAAATAACAATAACTGGCGTTTTATTTCGTTTTGTTTTAATGGTATTCGGGACATTCACCAACTTTATGCCGGCTGTGGTTTCACTGATAGTAAAAGCTAAAGCTTAAATTTTGTTGTCAGGAACAAAAAACTTTTATTACGATACCTGTGTCAAAAGACCACTATTTGAAGCAATGCCTTAATTTAGAGAGCCAACAGAAACAATGTCACGCCACATTACGTCAGCTGTTAATTTAAAAAAAGAACTTCCCCATGTCCGAAGTAACGGAAGGGTCTATTCCAAATAAAAATGTCGAAACGAATCTGTCAATTCGAAAATCGTAAGTTAAAAAACGGCCGATAAAAACATGTGGTCGGGTGTGCCCGGGCACGCGGCAGATGTCCGACATCAAGACGTTATGGAGGGTAATCCAGCTCACATGTTGTACGAAAAACGATCGGGCGTGTATACCGCATATCGATTCAACACTACACCCGGACCCCGATCCTCCGACATACTTGGACGCTGTCACCCGCGCCTCTATAACACTAGAAATAGATCACATCTAAGCAATAAAGGCCGCTGACGAAAGATTCAGCCATGTATATTCAGATATCAAATAGATTTATTCAATATCCAACAAATGTATGCCGCACGATTTTAGTTTTATTGCGATTATGACATCCATTCGCATTTCACACTTCGTAAATACGTACGTTCTGTTTATTTATTTGCTGAAATGTCGCGAGAAATTTTCGCTAAACGACACGTAATAATAGATGCACCGTGTTTTGGTTATATTTAGATAAATCCTACGCGCAAAGTACGCTAGTTACCTGGACTGAATGTTAAACCTAAATACGTGCAGTTTACACAAGCTTCTTAGAAACTCGACCGATTGACGCAATTCCGGTCATGGATCTCGAGTTGCCCGAACCGAATTCAACTGCTCTTCGAGCTAATTTCCGAACGTCACTTTGTTCTTTATTCAATTTCCGATTTCGGCAACTCCACGTTCCAATTTTAAATTTATTTTGTTTCTTTTTTAATTAATCGCGATAAAAAAAACCATGGTGTACAATTACAAGCAATCTCAATTTAATTAATGATGTTTGATAAGAGAAATAAAAAGATAAATTAGTAAACATAAAGGGAAAATATACACTAAGCATCCTAAATTAAATTCCTCACCAGGATTAACGGGAATTACGCAATTAAGGAAAATAAATTTGTATCAGGGATTCTAAGAAACGATTCGAGTGGCGAGTTACACCAGGATCGGCTTCACACTGCTATTGGGAATTGAAACAAAGGGGATGCAAACACAACCGATTGAAATAATAATTAACACCAATGAAATAAAATTCGTGTAGTCTAAAATACCACTATTAAAAACACGGTTGTAATCTATACGTCGTGGTCAGGGGTCTTACCATGAGACATTAGATTTTCAGTCATGCGAGTGAGAAAGGGATATGGAGCTATAAACTATTAGCTTTATTCCTATAACAGTTCAGTTTAGGCCGTAAAATAGATTGCTTTAAGAGATTGTGACTGAACTTCGAACTGATCGCTTCATGACGTGACCGAAAATTACATGAAAAGGTTGCATTTGATATGATAATATAGCCAGCTAAGCCTGGCCAAATCTTTTGATATGTCTAATAAAGGAATGATTGGCTGCACAAAACAGAAGGCAATATACCTACGTCGCGGCGACACAGGTAAATTACTTATTGTTTTGTTGGATATGTTTGTATGGTCAAGTGGACCCGCGGGACCAGAAGCAAGCGGGTCCAGTTGACCACAGACCCATAAGGTAAGCGTCAATTTTAGTACAATAATACTTAATAGCAGGTGTAAGATATAACAAAACGAGATGTAGAGGGATAAAATAAAAAAGACAATGATTGATACACAGGGTCGTAGAAGGAGAAAACCATTTTCCTCGGAAGCTGCGCCCCCCTTTCCCCTTGATGCCCCTCAGCCATCATAACAGCCGTCTCGGCCGAATATTAAATTTGCTTCATCAGTAAAAAGCGAGTACATTTCGCAATATTGTGAATTTTGTTCGGATAAATTCGACTAAAAATGTTTCACTGTGGGCGATAAATGTAATTATTGAAATAACTAACAATAAATTTCGGAGCGTATCGTTTGCGAACACCGTGTTTTTGTTTCTTGTATAGCTAATAATTCTACAATATTAATCATTTAAATTGTGAATATTTATATGTTTTATTTATCACATATCTAGTTATTTAAATACATTTAATGTATAATACGCGGCGAATAAGTTGAACTCAAACAGCCGTCGTTGTTATAGTTACGCACAGAAAAAAAAGCCCCCGAGACCCGAAAATCTGTTACTGCGCATTAAATGCCGATCGCCATTTTAGTTCAAAATAAATACCACGTATTGTAACATACTTACATTTTTCGACCAGTTTCTCTGTGGTCAACTTAACTGGTAAAATAAATCTTGAAATCTTACCTGAAAAGAGAAAAATATTTATTAAAAATCAAATCGTACTTTTTCTAACTAGAAACTAATTAAATTAGACACTGACTATTTTCTCTTATTTTGAAATAAAATGTACTAGCGACCCACACCAGCTTCGCACGGGTACTGATATTGAACATATTATACTTGTATTATACACATAGACCTTCCTCTTGGATCATTCTATCTATTAAAAAAAATCGCATTTAATGCGATTTTTTACGTATTTTAAAGATCTCAGCATACATAGGGACAGGATGCGACTTTGTTTTATACTATGTGTAAAGATAAAACTCATTAAATTAAATACTGACTCTTTCCCCTTACTTTGAAATAAAATGTATTAGAGAATAAATAACTCGATCCTTCATAATAAGTATTATAACACCTCTTTCATTTGAGAGGCGGCAGTTACTGCGCCGTTACGTTACAAATGTGTGACAGGTGGTCTTGTTACTCCAATAATAAATGCACTACCTGCTTCAAACTGGTCTGGAAAGTATTACAAAACTAACTACCTAACAACCTGGATTAATACACATTAATCACGTTATTATAAAGGTGAAAGCTCAAAACGGTGGAGGAAAATATCGTAAGGAAACCGGCATGTCCTAGAACCAATAAAATTCGAACACCCCCAGTGCGGGTCTTCAGACGCACTCTTCTCTTAGAAAAGAAACCTGAGTCCCAGCTGTGGGAACACAATGAGGCTGATTATGCTAGGTATGCTATGAAAACATATATAATAATAATATCTTTATTTCAGGTGGCATAGACCCATATAAATGACGCATATACCTAATATATGTGTGTGTGAATGTTTGTTACTTCTTTGCGTTCAAACGTCTGGATGGATTTGGATATTTAGCATACGGGTATACACATAATTGTGATATTCTTTTTTCTGGGAGTATGTTCGTTTAATAATAATAATGATAATTTAGTACTTTTACGCATAAATGAAAAATAAATTAACCTTTCGAATGCCGTAATTACAGACATAATTAAAAGAGAATAGGTGTGCGGACACCGGTGTCCTCTTGGCTTATTAAATTTATTGGCCAGCTGTAGGAAATAAAGTACAGAGAAAAATTACTGGAGGAAGAGAAGTAAAATACAACATGCCCATAAAAAAAACGTAATACCGTAAACGTGAAGTCAAAACGAAAACCTTTTACTGGCAAATAACATAATTAATCTGATCAAGATATTAGACAACGTCTTATGACAGCTAAGTGTTCTTGAAATAAATTCTTCTTCGTAAAACTTAGCTAAGTGTATCGTAATACGATGACTCTTTGAGTTCGGTTGTTGCTATGCAATTAGGGGCAGAGAACAAGAAGGAAAGAAATAAAAAGTGCATGCCCCCGACAGATGTTGGCGCATTGGCGCTGAGCGATCGGGACAGGTGCATCGCAGGGCTGTCCCGAACGCGCAATCAGTTTTTTTTTCGCCGACCTAATTATGAGGTGCAAAGTAAAAAAATCTTTTTGTCTTTATTTGCAATTTTTGTGTTTTTCTCATAATTACAATAACTTTCTAATGATATTAAATTGTTTTCAATTAAATCTTTAATATAATAATTTAATCATAAGTGGATATTTTTTTTTATTTTAAGCATTAAAATAAAAAAAGTAATGTACAATGCTGTGCTCGGCGTACACTTTTAACAAAAATATTCATCACAATATTTTTTCATTTGCAATTTTTTTTATAATGTTAAATCAGTAAATGAGAGTGAGGTGTGTAATAAGTAGTTAAAAAGCTACACGTTAAAAGCTTTTACCACGTGAAATATTTACATATATTTGTTTTATGTGAAAAATAAATGAATTTTTTTAATAGTAGTATTAAAAGCACCCGTCGATTTGTAATAATTTGTGTGTGCTGGGTAAAGGCTTTCTCTATCTTCTTCCAAAGATCTCTTACGCTAGCAACCTCTGGTCAAATTGTAGACGTCGCCTACACTATTCCTTTCACAAAATCTATTTTTTTTTTCGAGGTAGGTATTATGGTCTTAATGGACCGAGCGGCTACTACTGACTAAAATCGACCTGTGTTCCTTCAGTCGCTCTTGCGTTCCAGGCCCACAATAACTTTGAACGTTCCCGCAACCCATCAAAATCATTGGCACTAGGTACCTAGCGACCTAAGACCGTTACACGCAATAATTATTTTGATAAAATTATATTCTAAAACACCATCGACGCGTTTATCGATACGTTGAGTATTATAACGTTTTTCGTTGACGTATTTCACAGCCCATAATCACGTCGCCGCCAATAACTTCATAATGGAGGCGTTAAACAGTTTAAACTGTAGAACAAATTAATTTTAATTATGTGCGTGCTAAAATATGTATAGCTCGAGAATTATTAGATACATTTTGGCGCTTTTACGAGTAAATTAATTATTGTTTAGGTAATCAATTGATCACTGGGTTAGGAGGCATCCTACCACTCAAAGGTCCGCAGATCCAACAATTTGGCAAACCGAGCAATTTGCACTAATCGCGATAGTTCCCGAGCAATTTGTGCAAATGATGCGTCACAGGCTCGATACGAAGCTCTCCCACTAATGAGCTATCCACGCAATTATTACGATATCGATTGGTAGGTTTCCTTGAATCGAGAGAACAATTCGGACTGATTGATTTAGTAATTAACAATTTCAATTCCTAGTACATATATTTTAGTTAGTAACAAATGTTGTAAGCTGATCTATAATCCTCTTATAAATAATTGTCTGATGATCACTACAATGCTTAGGTATATTAAACCTTTCGAATAGCGTTACTAGAGACATAATAAAAAGACAATAGGTGTGCGAACACTGGCGCGGCATTCGCTTTGGGCTCAGGAGTTTAAGAACAAAACTAAATTACCAAAGTCTCTTACTTGTAAACTGGATATTATTAAAAACAAAAACATATTTTAATAAAATAAAGTACTTATACTAAGTTTAACACCAAATAACGCTATTACGCGTACTAATACGTTTTTTTTGCTAAGCATGCGTTTGATCATTAAGCTACCTGAAAGTAAGCGATGACATGGTCGACTATAAAGCACACTTGCCTTGAAGTAATCTATTAATCCAAATCCCATAAAACTGCATACTTTTGACAGCCCTGCGTAATAAAATCGAATATCGACAGCGCGGCCGCGTCTTGGCCGATTGCTAATCGACCTACTAATCGCCGCCGTCCGCAGTTAGCCTACCATCCACTGCGAATAAATACCAACTTACGCGTTTTATTGCACCCAGACAATACCCTAGACGTCACTTGAAATAGATTCGATATTTTATTCGATAGACACTACAGAACGACTTATCGAATTTATGGTCTATCTTAGAACAAACACCTGTCTTGTTACTTAACAATTTATTATCGATAACTGTCGCAAAACTTGCAATCATATTTTATTGCGACTTTTATTGTCCGCGTTTCAAGACTTGCTATAATAGTTTCTGTACAAGAAACGTTACATAACGCGATTAACAATGTTAAGAAAGATAAAACCGCGGCTTAATAAGAAAGCCGCTTGTAATCGTCACGAGAAAAACAAAGAAAAAATTAAGTCGTGAGCCGAAATTATAATAAAGCAATCCCAACAAAGACATTCCACAAGTCCGGCTTACGGCACCGGCCAAGCCGCGGCGCCCCCTCCCCCTACCGACGTTGTTTAATTCCATTAAACCACCCCTTTTATCTTTTTCGCTTTTATCTTTTCCCCACTATTGGATTACTGAACAAAATGGCGTGCAAGAGACACACGCAATCTTTCGCCTTTGCCGTTAATTCACCTCTATTTGTAATAGCCTTTTCCGTTCCTGTAGATGACTGCTTTTATGCACGCGCGATTAAAATATGAACTATTCATAATTTTCTTTTAGAATATCTTTTCTGAGATAACATCTTTTATGTTACAGCGTTACATAGTTGTAATGCTTTTTAACGGTATCCTTGAAGAGCTATACAGACAAGTAACCGGTCGTGTACCGAGAAACTTTTATAAAATATTTTTAGTTTAAGAAATAAGCTAAAATTAACTTTTCTTTAGAAATAGAAATATAAAACCAAGATACCGTTATTCCTAACGAATATCACAAAAAAAGAGTATTGACAAAACTAACAGCATATTTTTGTATTTTTATTTCTGAAATGTGAAATGTTCAACTAACTTCTTCCGTTCTGGATGGAGTGAGAGAGCGTGTCAGCCTTTTACTGAGTAAAACCTACTTGTGTTCTTTCAGTAGCCTTTTTATTTCAGGGCTACGATAGCTCATTCGAACATTCCCGCAGTCCTAGCAGGCACTAGCACTAGTAGTTAGATAGATACTCTTTATTGTAGGTACACTATTAACACAACTTGGTACACTATGAGCTTAAAATTAATAAACTGTTACAATGAGCGGTCTTATAGCTAAAAGGGATTTTTTAAAGACAACCTTTGGATGGATTTGACAGAGAAGAAAGATACACGGGTAGTTTGAGGCGTACTATTTACATATACAATGTTAATACGACAGATGGGCTTTGCTTATAAAGGATCATTGTACAAACCTATATGAACAACTTTTACTATGAGACCACCCCAAAAATCACGAAAAAAAAACCCGCTGCTCCATGGTTTTATATTCACACTAGCTTTTGCCAGCGGCTTCGCCCGCGTACATAAAATATAGCCTATGTCACTCAGGAGTAAAGCAGCTTTCTATTGTTGCTTAAATTTTTCAAATCGGACCAGTAGTTCCAGAGATTACCCCCTACAAACAAAAAAACAAACTTTACCTCTTTATTATATTAGTGTAGATATATAACTAACAGCTTTTGTCAGCGGCTTCGCCCGCGTACATAAAATATAGCCTATGTCACTCGGGACTAAAGCAGCTTTCTATTGTTGCTAATTTTTTTCCAATCGGACCAGTAGTTCCAGAGATTACCTCCTACAAACATGAAAACAAAAAAACAAACTTTACTTCTTTATTAAATTAGTGTAGATGAAATAGTAGGCCCCATTTTACTGACAAACCGAGTCTAGGACTAATCAAAAACCTAGTTGGTTTGGTTTCATTCTCACATTCGCCCCACCCAACAGTCACACCACTTCAATCTATATCGCGTAACACGTAAACAAGGAGTTGAATTCAATCAAACTCCTCGGTGTTGTCTACAAACTGTCAAAGTAACATTCGTGTAGTTTAAATGACGTTCTCAATTTGAAATGCTGGCGCCCGCGTCGAATCGAGCCGTTCATTCGGTCGTGAATGTAAACTGAACACGAATTTTCACTTAATTGTTACTAATGTTATATTGTGCTGGATGTGTTGTCTGCTCTTTATAAGGGCTTGGATACATTATGGTACGGTGAACTTATAGAACGCTTAAAAAAATTGCTTTCAAAAAACTTGCTACTGCTTTTTTACTTCTTTCTTTTTCGAAGTATCGGACTTTTTCTAATTAAAATCCCACTTGTTCCTTCATTTGCCGTTTGCGTTCCAGACCACAGTAGCTCTTTCCGACGATCGTACAGCACTGATTTTTGAGACTACGAACACAGTGCGTATAATTTTTAACGTCTCAAATAGGACCTCTTCATAAAATACTATACTAAAGGTGAACATACACTTTTCCGAGCCGAACGAATCGAAGTCAAAAAGGCTTCGCACAAATATCGTCACTGAAAAAATCGACCACGCCAAAGATTTTTTTTTTATTTCCTTTACACCCGTCGCACTAAAATTACACGTAAATTGTGAGGGATTTTGACAAGATCACTGCTTAACTTCAGGTAGGATCGCAGTCACATATTTAAAAAAAAAAAAATTAAAAATGATTTTTATGTCCGTAGAACAAAGCCAAACAAAAATGTAGGTTCAGTAACTTAAAGGCAGTGTATTTGGTGCATCCGAATTGGTCTAGGATTTCTGGAGTCCTTCCAAATTCGGGTTAGGTGTACGAGGTTTTATACGGTCTAAAGAAAGGTATAAAGAATTCTAAAATTCCTTTCTTTCAATTCGTTCGACCCGTGTGCTAAGTGAGTTGTTTTTACGTTAATGTGATCGAAACGTTTAGCGCGTTTAGCTCTCTGATTGGTCAAAGAGTTTGGAGCGGGCCAATCGGAACGCCGAACGTCATAAACGCGTCGATCGCGTTAGCGTGAAACAAACTCACACTAAGCAGTCTGATAAGTGTGCGTTCACGTGAGAGCAGTGGTCGCCGAGTAGTAAAGGCTCCGACCTAAGATTTGAATGTTGCAGGTTCTAATCCAGCCAAGCACATTATGTAATTTATTTCATCATCACTTCTCTCAATACGGTGAAGGAAAACATCGTGAGGAAACTGGAATGTCCTACAACCAAAAATTTTAAGACATGTGACATATACCAACCCGCACTGGGCCCACACGGTGGATTACGGTCTCTTTCTACTCCTAGAGATGAGACCTGCGTCCCAGCACTGGGAACATTGTAAGACTGATGCTACTACGCTTTCACCCTAAATCACCACAAAAAAATAATCTCTAAAATTACACATGTTAAAAGCACTTCACTTCAGACCATCGAATATTGATTCGCTTTATTCAAAACCAACACCTGAAGTCTTAAACAATGTCGTTTGTCTTGAAACTCCGTCACTTAAACAAACACGCATATTCGCAAGTTGTGTAACCATCAAAGTGATAGTGTAACTTGGTACACGTCGATTAGGGTGAGTAACGCAACTAATTTCTAATATGTTTCGTTAACGGCACTTACATGAGTTGCCAACGCCGCCCGGCAAATTTTCACCGTAGGCAGCATAGTTTGGTAACTTTGTTAGATGTTCCATGTTATCACTGTTCGGGGAAGCAATCAGGGTATCGAAGAACTGTGGTATTGTTTGAAAGAGCTATCGGTTCTGGAACGCGTTAGGACACAGATGGGTTTTAGTCAGTAAGAGTCTGACGGAACGCGTTAAGACACAGACGGTTTTTAGTCAATAAAAGTCTGACGGAACGCGTAAAGACACAAACGGTTTTTAGTCAGTAAAAGTCTAACGGAACGCGTTAGGATAGATGGGTCCATAAAAGTCTAAGAGGGATCCAACCTGGGCGGAAAAAGTTATCTGATAATTTTTGAACCTGTAAAAAAAAAGATTTGAAGAATCAAAAGCCTTTGAGAAACGCATTATCATATCGATACTTTTTTTTAATTGGAAAATCATCTAATGAGTTCCCCGCTTAGGCGTGTTTAGGGCATGTCAGATTTTTACAAAAACCCACTCCTATATTTCTTCTTTGCCTTTACGTTCCAGGAGCCTGGGGTTCCCTTTCGGAAAACCCATGGATCGTGTCCATAGCCTACATTTCCTTCGAATGCTTTGCCATTACCACGACATAATCAGTTGCAATGCACAGGTTCCTTTAGCTCTAAGTTCTATCATTAGTCCATCCCGAATAATGGCAATTTCTCACACAAATATCAAGGCAAAAGGCTTGTGAGTGATTTGACTCTTAAAGGAAACTATGGTCAGTCCTTCAAAATCGCCGGATCGGACTAGAATCCAAAAGTTACGACATCAAGATGTATCGTCGACGACGACCGGAACGTTTTAAACTGATGAGATTGTATTGATGTGCACGCACTAGCGCAGACCGAACTGACACAGATTCGTCTATTCAGATTGATCGCTCCTTGTATCTGTCTGCGTTTTAAATTTAATCAAATAATAGTCGTATGTTACTTGTTGATATGTTTAAATTGTTTAGTAACACCACATGAATTTTGAAGCGTATCGTGAAGGCATTTTTTTTTTGTGTGTGCAAAAATCATCAGCATCCTGTAAGGGCCCGCAGTAGGGGCAGTACGCACTGTCGACGACTTTGGCTCGGTCCGGACAGGTACCGGTCGGACAGCGAGTTACCCAATGCTCGCTATCCGCAAGCCTGTGCCTCCGGTGGCCGGAAATCGAGAGTGGAACCCCTTCGGCGGCAAGGGCGGGAGCGTCGTTGCCTCATGCGGTGGCGACCGAGAAGATTCAAAAGTCATGTCATCATCGCCTAGGGCGCTAGGCGATGATGACATGACTTTTGAACCTTCTTCTTTACACTCTCATTTACAAGAACCAAAAAGAATTTCTTATTGTCGTTTTACTCGGAATTTTCCGCTCGTAAGCCGATTGTTGACAGTATCTTTGTTGCGCTATATAGTTTCAAGAATTTTCATATCTATTGTATTTGTAAGAAAATAACCTATACATATTCAACAAACAATATTTCGTATATTTAATATAGGCTTTGTCGGCATCGTTTATTTTGTTATTTCTGCGAGATTCGCTTGATCACTCTAGGGAATATGTAGCAAAATAAATATTGGAATTTATATATTATTTATACAATATTTTTATGGCCATCCTCTTTGCTAGGTTACTTCAAACGAGGGCCAAATAACTTTGTATAATTGCAGTTGACATACAAAGAACAAGTAAAGGAGGCATTCTTAGTACATCATTGGACGTAGACTTTACAAAAAGAGAATGCGCGTGCGACGTGGCGTGTATTTCTAAGCGTCAGGGCTGGCCAAATCAGAATCTTATACTATACCCTTTTTGATCCAAAGGTTGATGCGAAAGCGGAACACTGGGGCCCTGAAACTAAGGCAGGAAGGAACGGTGGGTCGTTTAGTCAGTAGAAATCTGACACTGTCTCCCGCTCCACCCAAGGGATTCGTCATTCGATGATTTTTCCCACCATAAAAAAACACACAAATGCTTTCATATCATAGCACAATCAGCCTCATTGTATTCCCACTGCTGGGAACCAGGTCTCTTCTCTAAGAGAAGAGGTGGGCCGTGATTTACAATTAACAAAAATAAAAAGTCTCTACTGTCCCACTGCTGGGCAAATGGGGCGACATTTGCCAAGTCGTTATTATTATATCTAAGTAATCATAAAATTTTAAAGAGGAAAAATATTTTGTGAAAAAAAGCTCCTTATTTTTTGAAAAACATTCGCGAAATTTTTTACTAATCTTTTGAAATTAGATAGAAATCCGATGAAAATTGGATGATAATACCGCTATATATTTCGCAGATTTCTTCCTTATTGGTTAGCAATATTATAAAACCGTCAAATTTACTTATGTATACTTATAGAAAATTGTCAAGGCGGCTACAAATAGACATGGACAGACTATCATTACATAGTATAAAACAAAGTCTGCTTCCCTATGTATGTTTAGATCTTTAAAAGTACGCAATGGATTTTGATGCGGTGCGGATGCGGTTTTTTAATAGATAGAGTGATTCAAGAGGAAGGTTTATGTGTATAATACATGCATAATATATTCAAAATTAGTACCCGTGCGAAGCTGGGACGGATCACTAGTTATATATATACCTATATATTATTACATTACCTATATATGTTTTGTCCGTTGTCATTGGACATTTATTGAAATGTCTTACAATTAGGTTACAATAAGCAGCCCTGTATCTAATACCGAGCAGGCGCGTTCCATGCGCCATATCGACAGTGGCCACTCACTTTCATGCGCGCGCGCACCGAATTGCATTGACTTAATTACGCGTCAACGGTGCCAGCGCAACTATGCGGGGTTAAACTGTTGCTGACAACTGCAACCAGCAACACATGGCCTATAAACGAACAACTGTCACTAATTAAGACCTTTAAACACTTAACTATTACACAGTTCATAATATGCATATAAAAATTTCCGTTACACCGTCACGATGATTTTTCAACGGTTTTAACAAACGTTTTGGCTTACCGGAAACTTTCTAACTCCATACCACAAACTTTTTAATTAGACAGTCTGAACTCGGCATAAACGGAAAGTTCATATCCAAATAATTCCTACATCGAAACGAAAGTGGGGCACTGAATTTAATAATCATTAACCAAATTTACTTTAAGGAAAATAAACATTTCAATATCATAGAAGGCAGGGAATTGAGTGCTATTGTTCCGTGCGATCGGATTCGCATTATTTAGACACAAACAATCGCACCACTAACGTATCGGAGGTACAATTAATCGGTACGGAGGAACCCCTGCGAGGTGACGCCGCCGTTTTATAACCCTTTGTGATCGGATTCACTTTGATCGGAACACAATTGCTAACAGAGGAAGGTCGTAATCAGCGCACGATTGTGACAGCTTGGTCGCGGTCGAGGAATCGAGCTCTGCAGAATATCGCAGAGGCATCAACCGGCTACTAATCACTTCCACTCGTTCCGGCTCCGCATCAGTTAGTTTCTGGGATCAAATAAATAATATTATTATGCTGCCTCTGCTATAAAACTCTGAAATGTAATTTTTTTTAAGCATATAATTCGGAACTACTACTTTAAGTCGTCTCAACCGTAGTTTGGTGTTTATCATAATTATTATATTTTGAGTTCTCTTAATTAAAATGTGTTAATATTCATTTATTTTTGTGATTTTAGTTTATGCTTATATATATTTTATTATTATTAATACTCAACCTTAATGACATTTCATTCTATTTAAAATAAATAACGGTTAATTTATTGTAGGTACTCAACTGCCACAGATTTTTTTTATCCAAAGCTTGATTGATAGAGAATGTATTGTTGCAAAAAGTCCGCGTTTGTAGGTTCCTACAACTACTGTACATAAAATTAAAACAAATAACACAAAGTAGACAATTGAAACGAATTGAATGAAAAACAACTGTCAAATCGGAATTAATTCACAGATTCAGAATAACGTTATGGAAATTAAACACAATCATGGAAAGTCTCATGCAAACTCTTCAGAAAGTGTACACTCAAAACGTAAATCTCTTATAAGAAACTAGTTGGAGATCTCTCCGTATTTCCTTAATGCACCCGTTTGCAATACCACGAAATCCGTAGAGGATCTTGCGCCAACATTGAGTTGTAAGCAAATTGGAAATTAGATCGTGTTAAGTACTAAGTTGGCTTTCTGAAGACTGGGATCATTATCCTCGAACGTTGTCAGTGTACAGTGTAACTAGTTTCCAGTAATAACAATTCTATGATCTTACTCATTTCTCGATTTCGTTAGATAAATTTAGATTGCGCGTAATGACGTATATCGCAGCTGATCATCATAACTCACTACCTACTCAAAATCTTTGTCGCAACCCTTATCATAGTTACGAAAATATTTGCTGAGGAGACGAATTAAATAAGCATAAGGCATTTTTGCTGTAAAACGAAAAAGCCAAGCTTTTTAATCCTACATGGCTAAAAAGATACTCAAGATGAGATAGAGAAACCAATTAACTTCTCAAAATTCAAATGTACTTGGCTGTATATTGCCACCGCCTCCAATTACTTATAAAAACGTCCCGACTTCGTTCCCATTAAAGCCACATCCAATTTCCATCTGTATGAAATGACGGGCTCCGTCTAATGTTGCCGCGTCATGCATTCTATAATCCCCCGTTGCCACTGTGTGCGGCCCTCAATCTGCACTGATTGAAACGCGGCTGCTTGCCGAGCGATTCGCTTCCACGCGGCGAACGGTGAACGGTTATGACTGCAACTAACAATCGTGTCTCCATTCTTCACAGTTTATGTCGTCATCGATGATTGTGATCGCTATAAATTATGTAATGTTCGCAATACGACTTAAACCTACAGCAGGCTTACACAAGTTACTTTTTAAAACAGTTACTTAAAAACCTGCTCTTATCTCTAAACCTTATAGGCACGCAATTTACGGTTTTTTGAACTAGTGTGGAAGCTTTTCCACACTAGTTCGAGCATTTCCCATATCAGGCTGGGTGGCTAGTGATCCTAACGAGTCGTACGGCAACCCCCGTTTATTTATATCTTTATAAGTGTATTGAAAAACGTCGTTTGACTGTGATACACGTGGTTTGACACTGCTGCTCTCGGCTCCATAATACAGAATTACACCTCGGTCACAATGGCAAATTTTCTCCACTTGTATCAAAATGTTTTGGATGGCGTTCCCGCCAAACGCTAGATACAAAATGCATTGGCAAAGTCATTACTTGTCATCTAATTTTATAGCCATATATATTGTACAGCAATGACATATTCGTCTAAGCCTGCAGACCGGCCAAATGTGAAAGAGATGTAAGATTTCACAACTTGAGTTTTTTTGTTTGTAATGTGAAAACAAGATTTTTGGCACAGACATTACTGAGATTGAATTTTCTCTTTTATCGCGGACTTTTACTGATGAAATCCAACACAGTTACTTTAGCCCGCTTTTACTGTGCATTAACATCAAATGGCATAATTTTAAACTCGTTTACGTCGTTGGGTAGGTATGCGAAATCTGCGAGGTGGCGTTAAGTGGCGGATAATTTATTCCACATCCCGGGAAATAGCGAAAGACCGATCGGGACGCCGAGACGCCCTCCCTGCGCCTCGCCCCATAATCCTTTGATGGATTCTACTCAGCAGACGCCACGAAAGAGATAGAAGAAAACTGGAAAGTGCACTCCGCGAAGGAAAAACACAAAACATATCTTGAAAGAATTGCTAGTGTAAACTTCTAAAGAGGACACGTGTCGAAGTGTTACGAGAATGTAAAACTATTACTATAACATTATTGTTTACATCGATTTCGTAGTCGTGATGACGTTATGTTGAATGACTATGTTATTATCTTTGCTACGAGTATTGTTATTGCACATGATACTTGAAAGTAACTTTCTAAAACTATTGACATTAATTTTCCAGACATTTCGTAAATAGGTGGTACGGTGAGTAAGTAACATTCTCGTCAAACATGAAATTAAATTGAGCTTTCAGAAGAAACATTTACTACAACCACAGAAACTATGTGTTTAAACGAAAAATAAATCACCAAAAAGGCTTTATTAATTAAAATAAACGGTAAATAACAGGACGCGCGCCGCAACCACGTTTTCTGTCATTTCAATGAGATCATCTGACCAATAGGAATGTTTCCCGCCGTGTCAACGACCGGACGGGCAGCCAATCGCGACGAGTATCGCGGCTGCTCTAGTGTTGGTCATCCGAGACAAATCGATGTCATATATTTTTTTTCTCATCACGACCACGACCGTCACTCTTACGATGCCTTACAACCTTAAAGAAAATCATGTCGGTAACATTTTTTTTACGATTACAAAATCTTTTTCAAATATCGAGACGATCAACCGATTCACTTGAAAATGATTGCCGAATAAAATAACTTTCCATTAGGATTGGTTTTATTTTAGTTTGTTTAGTGTTTCTCAATGTTTGATATTTAGTTTCTCTGAATCTGATAAACTCCCATCCATCATATTTCTGGAAATTAATAGTGTTCTATAAATAGCACAAAATTTATATTTCTACTAGTTTGTTTAGAGTTAGTAGACTGTGTAAACGTACACTATAAAATTATTTCGTTCTTTGAAAGTTCCAAGGAAGTCTTTATCAATTTATTTGCTGCTGCAAGAGGCTTCACCAATGTGAATTACAAAATTAGTCCCAAGGGATGGTCTCTTGGGACTAATTTCTAATCCACATTATACCGTACTGCCCCAAAACAAAGGCAAACATCAACCAAACACTTTCGACCGAGAATAGTAACAAGCATACAAATGTTAGCTTTATACGTTTGATTCTAATTGTTTAGGATACGACAAAAACAAAAAAAAATGTGATTCCCACAAATAAATTACAATTATAGCGAATAAATCCTGTCAACTTTTGTAATTCTCCATAATTCAGTAACCACCACGTTATCAAACAGTTTCATCGGCACATTTCATAACCTCAGTGCTCCTTCTACCTGGAGCTATAACATAACACTAACGGTGTACCGCTATTACGATTATTATACTTTATTATGTGTGCACAAAGTTAACTGTGCAAGCTATAGCAAGCGAGCAGACGTTCCGCTTCAAGTTCAGTGAGCAGCTAGCGTGCAACCATGCAACCAGTATGTACCAGGGTGTAAGAAAACACAGAAGATCAGTTCTTACAATTCACAGGCTATGGCGTAAACTCCGTGGTAGCAATCGATGCTTAAGAAACTAACGATACAGTATAAGCACTCATAAACTCGCGGTTGACCCCAAAACTTGTAACTCTCTAAGAAATAAAAATAGTAATCAATTCGTCAGACCTCGTTTATGAAGATACAGCTGGTTCTCTCAAAGCTACACAGAAACCTACTAGGAGTCTCTAATATTTCAATCAAAGTTTCAGAATAATCTTTATTGTACTCTAAGTGAATAGAAAGAAGAAAGACAAGAAAGGAAAGCTAAAGGTGAAGTAATAGAACCGAAGCCAGAAATAATATTATGATCTCAGAAATGTTCTTTTATACAAAATATGACTACTTACTACTCCATAGTGAGCCTTCTGATTTTTTTCATAGTTTATTTGTAGCTACCCACGATACATCGCCCTCTATTATTAACGGCATAGCGGCACCTTACCGGAGATGATAATTGTGCATATCTTCTTATTATAAAACGCGACGCCCGTCCTGTACAATTAAGAGTGCTCCACTAATTACAATTACATCAATTATAGTTCTCGACCGATAGAACTAATGTAGACATGTATTTTTATGTTCATAGAGAAATTGTAGGGGATATAGTGTAGATATGCCCAGAACTCGGTAGTAGTAACGATAGACAAAGTTCTTGGAATATTTAAATTTTACACTCGCGGCTCATCCAAATTGCTTTCCGAAGCAATGTGGACAGATTCAAAGCCTCATTTAATCTGAACTACAAAATTGAGGAAGATCTAGCTGATTAAAGCATTACATTTATTTGTAGGCAATAGTGGCACAAAACTCGCGAAACAGAAAACCCAACATAATTCTATTAATTTGCCAAGTATACAACCTAAAGAAGTTAGCACTACTAGTACTACAAAGCTTATAAATAACAATAGATTAACAAAGCGAAAAACACAAGAGTCAGTAAGATTCATGTGGTGGACGACGGCCAAACGCCAGCCGAGCGCATAATGCTCAGAGGATTAACAATTTGGTAAGCAGATAATTTGCGGTAGATATTAAATGAGACATTATTATATTATGAACTATATAGTGCAGATTGAAGCCGAGTAGGTGACGAAGACATTGATGTCATACTTGTTCATGATTAATGCGATGAATTTAATCTTGCTGTAGTAGGTGCGCAGCGATCTTATGCATTATGTGAGCAGGTCTTTAAAAACGTACAAGTAATGATTCCATCAACCCACGCTGTGATACAACGTCGTCTAGTAAAAGCTAATTTACGGAGAGCAATTTAGAACAATTTATCTTGTGAAGATAGAGACACGGACACTCCTAAGAAATCACAGGTTAAATCTAGTCTTTTCTTCACTTTTCAGTTTCATAGTCCTGTTCTTACTATTCTTTTACTTTACATCTTCCTTTATCTGAACAGACATTTTACAGCCTTTGTCCTTGTTTCTGGCCAAAAACAACCATGCTTAACATCAGTACGTACATTATTTTAAGTCCAAAGCTCAATTACAACTCCATTCACTAACGTTTAAAACTGAAAACCAAAATTTAATTCTCAAGCCACGGTCGAGAACTGTTCGGCAACGAAAAGACGGGCTTGTAAAACTAAAGCTTTCTCACTGAACTTCAAACTCAACCGCACTGAAGCACCACTTTAAGAAGCAGCACACGATGCTTGCAAAATGTTAATTATTATATTACAATAACAATGAGAATGCCAAGTAGAGTAACCAAAATATTGCGAGATTATCTTCATTTTCTTTTTTGGGTTCCTATTCACAAATTACTTTTCATGCTCTGAATGGAGTGAAAGAGTGTCACACTTGTACTGACTAATAACCAAACTTATTCTTTTAGTTCATCTTTGAGTAAAGCACGCTTGGATTCTCTGCCCTATCGTACTCTGTTACTCATGTTGTAAAACCATCCATACATTTATCATTTTCTACAGCTAATAGCATATTGTTAGGACGCTTACTTACGTAAGTGTTATAACAATTAAGTCTGTTCTATTTCTGTTTAGTCTTCATTCATCTTCTCTACAATAACATTTCAGTCTAAGATTAGTCTTCACCACCGACCACAATATTGGCTGTCATAACTCGTAACAATAATACCAACGAAATACATACTGTAACTGAACACGCAGAAAGAGAAACATCGTTCCTCAGCCAACACTCGGAAAATTCGGTGTCTCAAGCATAAGTTCCCGGAGCAATCCAACCGCTGTACAAACACACGCCATCAAAGACAGACAGTGTGTTATGAAAACAAGCAACGGAGAATAAACACAAACAAACACGCGAAACAATTGATGAGAATGAGACAAGGGGCGCGGGGGAGGGACCGGTTACGTATTCATTGCTATGTAAAGGATTTTTCGTCCGTAAAACTGTCAAGACGCGTGTGTCTCTTTTTCTGCGGAATTTTTGGCGTAAATAAACATCAAAAGCGCTCAGCGTTGTCATTGTGAAATGAAAATTATTACCGGGACCCACGCCATTGAAAGAAACAGGCTCCCGAATGTAGAAGGCTGATAGAAAATAAACAAAGAATATAACGTTTATTTGCTCTTTGCCCAAAATTCATTACGTTGTCTAATGTACCCGTGTTTTTATCCCTACAGGCGTTTTAGGAAGATAATATAAGGAAACATTTCTTCATTTGTGCCTATTTATCGTTAACTTAGCGAGTCTAAAATAAGGTCAAAGTTACCCCCATGGGTATTCGCTCTTGGCTATGTTATAAAGCCTCTGACAAACCGTCAGTCTAGATACAAGAGGCTTTGTATATTGCATATCAGTCGAATAAGCGGCTTTGAACCTGAAGAAGGCAGCTGGAAGATAATGGAGGACTGGGAACACCCTAACAAGGAACGTAGTGTGAACAGGCTTAGACGAGTCTGAGCGTGATTGATTGAAGCTTTACCATAAATCCCTAGTAAAACGCAACGATCTACAGTAAGTACTGAAGTATTTATATTCCAACTTATTTTCATCGTCCCTGCATAAAACATCGAGTCTAGTTATGTACACAAACTGCTTTATCTAATACGACAAATGTACGGTGACAACCTGTAACCTGCGCGAGGTGGATAGTGCGTTACTGCCGTTGGAAAATGGTTATTACAACCATCGAAATAAAACTTAGTTTGAGTGCCACAACGATATCAAACAGTGCGGTGCCCGACGACGGCGACGGTACGTTTATCGACAGAGGATGTAGCCCGACGAACGACGCGAAATTGCAAATTGTGTTTAACCTAACTCGATAACGATAAAACATTCTAGCGTAACTCGCGTATTCTTTTATCGAGAACCTGCTCTTCTTTTAAAATTACAGCTGTCGCCTAAATGCTAATTGCCCCCATTAAGTACTCAAGGGAGTGGGCCTAGCGACGACACTAATTTAAAACTGCCATTCCGCCATACGCTGGACATCATAACCTCACTTTATCGAGTCCATTTGGCTGGTGATACTCTTTTTAATAACGTACTTTAATTTTATGTCTCTTTATCTCAGGGATTATAGCACTTAATTGTGGTTTTTCGTCCACATGTTTATGTAAATTCATATTTGTACCAAATACGAGGATTATTTCGAGGGTGATTATTGTTTTTAATGATTAACATTTTCATTATAATAATATTTAACACACAATGCGTTGTCACGACCATTAATGCCCTTTGAAGCTTGCGAGAATGGAAGCACCAAAGGATGAAAATACTTGGGGAAATATGGTTTTTACATTATTAATCATTGTGTTAAATTGAACCTTTATTCTCTTTTCATTTATTTATTCTTACTTTTAAAAGAAGGCTACAAAAAGTGCCGGAATAAATATACAAGAAAACATGTTGGCACAATCTCTGTTCCGTTGGTACTAATTGTTAATTAATGCCTTTTAATTGGACGCAACCCTAAACCACAACAAATAAATGGACTCACAAAGACAGCCATAAAAATAACAGTGCATAAATCGGAATGAACGGTGATTCCAGCAGCTTAAATGGGCGGTCTAATGAAAATATTTTAACTATTAAAGTCCATTTGATTGTTTTCCCTGGCAATAATCTGGCAATTAACGATCATTCGGTTAGCTGTCTGTGTGTAATTTATTACACAATTACGTGGCTGATGTATCGACGCTATTGTATTGTGATCGCTACTAAACCTGATGTTGTTTGTTAAACATTCGCCAAGAACTTACACAAACGACTTGCAGCTGATAAGATGTGGTTTGACTGCTGCTGAAACTGAATGACCCAAAGAATTTACTGACGGCTGATAAAATAAATTATTTGCACGAAATAACTTTGAGGAAGGTAATTACAGCTAGTAGATATGTGTTACCGACTACAGTTATTGTACACACAGCGCAATAACCAGGACAGTATGAAGAAATAGTACACAGTAAAGAGACGCATGCATGTACGGTGCAAACATGTAAAGCAGTTCAAAGGCAGGAGCGTCCCAAGCGTGGCGAATCTCCACGAAACGCTATAAATTTTTACTAAAACAAACAACCGCGAGTGAGCAAACAAACAGGCACGCATGCGCCGCGTCTAGTAACCGCGTAGCTTATGAAGCTCGCTAAATATAATAAAATATGTTCCTATACGCGTATTATAATTACACAAACAGATCGAAATGATTCACGATGCAGCCATCGACCGCGCCGAATCAATGTTTAACTTTTATGTTATGAAAAAATTAAGTAATGAATTTCGCACTGAGTAATTTGCATGCAAAAAAATTGTTTGCTTCAAACAGAACATAACAGAAATCATCGATACTAGTATGAATTTACCTCTGACGAAACTGAGTCTGAAATCACCTGTTGGGGACCTTTAACTAATGTAATAATGAAGCGATCCTCTCGGTCCATTTTCAGCCTGCCTCTCGCCACTCCATTTACAACGCTATAGACACTTACTTATAAATCTATCGCTCCCAATTTAGATAATCCGCGCCAGATTCCGTCCCCGTGAATCTAATTTTAAACTTCATTGTCGTTCCATATACTCTTATGATTACGACACTGGCCTGTGACCCATTGTTCGAATTTCAAATGAGCGGCATTGAACGTGAAACGAGGCCCAAAACTACGAACATTTCCGACAAGATAACGAACTTGGTGCATGATCGCTATTCAAATGTTCCACCATTATTTTCTCGTGTTCGGCGTATTTTAAACTGAAAATTGGGTATGCTGTAGTAGACCTCTCGAAAGCTTACGAGTTCATAAAGAAGCTTTTTAAGAAGATTTTCTTCCAGGACGTCCTAACAACTACAACATGCAGATAAAGTTTAAATCCCTCACGAACTTCGTACCTTACATGAAAGTTTTAACTAGTCGCTGTAATATAATATTGTAATGGAATAGTAACATCGTTGTGAAAATTGAAGAGATTCTCTTTGGAAAGTATAAAGCTGTCAGTAAGGGTACTGTAGAGACCGAGGATATTGAGAATAAAGAATATTTTATTGTAAATAATTTCTATTTGTGAGAGCACCCCACGCCTCATAACTTTAAGTCGATAAATCACAATATTAGACAGCTACTCCTCGAGGGTTGGAGAGAGCGAAAAAATAAAATCGTCTTTCATCAATTACTGGGAGCAAAAGCTTTCTGCTCGCCTTATTTATTTTCGAAATTCTCAATATCGATGGCATTACTTGTCTTGACAAATCATCGAAACAAAACAAAATTTGATTTTATGGGTTTTCGTTTCAACGTCTGACATTGTTACTTTGAAGATAATTCTTATGTTGAGTGTCATTGATAAATGTTAAGTAGACAAAATCGAGTGACTTGCATAAAGTCAAATAATTGAAGTTTCATTATATGCAAGGCTGATAGATTGGCCAGATCATCAAATATGCAACGATGGCAGCTTGCAATTTCGCGCTATCGACGGCAGTAGCATCGATTTCATTCGATAGCCTTTTAGTAAGATAACTGGATGATGTAGCATTATGAAAATTTCTCTGATATTTTCTATCTCGTGGCTTGTTACCTCGATCGTCACCGTCAGACTTATAATATATGATGGCGTCACTAATTTTAATTTTAGATATACATTTAAATCTATTGCTCGTAGACTGAGTTTTCGAGACTAACTAACTCAGTATTGGAGAAGGCAGACAAATCACAGATATTAATGACATTATAAATCTATAAATTGGACAGTTTGACATTTTTGTGCCTAAATTATGACTGATAGAATTAGTCTTTATGATTCCGAAAACTAGAGTTGTATATCTTGTGAATCACGCAACAACATTTGTAGACAAAAGTTCGCAAATAAATAACAAGTAATTGGACAAAAGCTTTATTTCAAATTCACCACTAAACAGATCGTAAACGTCTACTGAAAAAAAAAACCATAACTTGTTCATGAATGCTGAATCCAGAGGAAGAAATAATTTTCATTCAACAAGAAATAGACTACAGAAACAGTTGTAAGAGAAAGCCGGTTGGTTGTGAACGTGTATCATAAACATGGACTTGGGAACGGTAGGTGACTCGTAGCTCACCGTCAGGTAATGACCAAACTCGCGTCGTCGACGCGTTGTACTCCACGCAAACCTCAAAGAGCTGTCAACCAAGTTAACTGGGTATACCATCGCCGATGCATTTAGGGTTTCGGGATTATTCGGAATTTACCCGTTACCCAAAGAATAACGAAACATTGTGAGTTTAGGGTGTTTTTAATATCATGCAGGTTTAAATACGCATGCGGGATTGTTTCGCATGCATAACCCCCGCAAATGTCCTTTACCTACAAGTTTTTTTTTTACCTACAATTAAAGCCTGACTTTCCATTTCACTTCACCCAGGGCGAGAAAAGTGATTTGATAATTTCCTACATAAAAAATATGGTTATTTCTTTTATTACACTGCGAGCATAGGCACACACAAATAAAAGTAAACGTGATCTACGCACACAAAGATGACCAACCGGCCCTCATGATACAGAAACTATACAAGACATACGTCTTTATTAGCACATAGCAAATAAATATTATGACGAACTATCTAACAATGGACGTTACCTTTCACACTATATTTCTAATTAACTTAGTTTATTTTTATTCTACAAAGAACTAGAGTGGCATGCAGTGTTGTAATGGAATTCTTTAGTAGTCAACTACAAACGAACAACTCTGCAACACTATTACTTTTGAAGCTATGTTTTTGAGCTACATAAAGTGCTATTTGGTACTAAAAACTGCAAGATAACTCAGCTTTGGTCTAACCAACAAGGTCATCATTTTGTCTATTTCATTTTTATTTTCTGACTCAACAGTACCTATTCTTTGGGGTGGCTCAACTTTGCCTAACAACGTGTAACAAATGCAGAATGGCAATTGCTAAATGTCTTCACTATATAACCTATAATCAGTCAGAGACCACTGGCCGTAACTTGTACATCTTTACATGAAGAAACAAACGCCCACTCCTTCATAATTTTTATTTTCCTGTTTCTTACGCATGCCGTCTTGTTAAAAGAACCTCATTATTTTCCTTAGTAACTGTATTTACCTGTAGAAGTTACTAATTAAGATGTTTCATAATAACGTTCTCCGTTACTCAATGGAGAGGTACCTGATATTCCTCTTCACGTGTTTGATCAAAGAGTGAAGCTCTAACGTAGGTAGTACATATAACTTCTGAACTAGGTACCGTCGTGTTCATACTTGTCGACCTTGAAGTGAACTCACCCGATGAATCACCGTCACAAAATGTTATAGAAACAGAAGTACTACTTTGAGCATAGAAATATGGAAGGCATGCATTTTGAGACCTTCTTCAACTATTAGAAAAGTTTGATACAAATCTTTATTGAGCTTCTTGCCTAATCTTCTCTATATTAAACGACCGTGCACAGCTGCTAACGTTTTTAAGTACTTAAAGCATATTTTGATGTGCACATACAATAGTTTCAGCTATATAGTTTGTTGTGATTGTTAGCAATATCTCACATTCTACATATCTGTTTGCAATGCTAATGCTTTTGGCCCACTCTAGCGTGGATTAGGGTAAAGTATGATTGTGTTTGCCCAATTTTTAAAGCGCGAGCGGCATAACAAATATTGGACAGCGGCATAACTATTCCATGTCAATTTCAGCGTCATGTGGAGTTCTTGCCGACGTTACAGGGTCTGCATTTTATTGAGCTGTGATATCTTCAAATAACTTCTCACTTTCTGAAAGGCGATTCTCGATGCCCAAAGCATATCTTGCAATGGCAGCTGAGACTTAAGTATATTCTATCCCTGATGGCTTCAAGCATTTCCTTTGCTCACACTAATGCTTCGCAGAACAAACCTTAAAAGACCTTAATCACACCGTCCACTGTTCATTCACACATTTTCACATCATTTACTTTACGATCGGCAATTGTTTTGACCTTCTGTCTCTTCCATTCTTCGGTAATACAGAACATAATTATCCAACAATGTACGAATGTTCGCGAGCGTGTCTAGTTCCCATATCATTTTGCATCAGAAGTAACATTGTATCTTGGGCTAGCATAAAATTCTTTGACACGCATCTCTCTTGAAACATGTATTGATCTTCACGATTGGTAAGATTCTTCTTTGGCTACGTCACTTTAGCGTAAGTGGGCGTGAATCTTTAATATCGTGCCCCGGTATTTTATAGATGTATACGTTTCCTCTTTGAAATGCGGAACATAGAGGAGACATGTCAAGGAACTTATACAAATGATCAGTTTTTATAGTAATAAATTCCAGAATGTGAAGTCAGAGAAACAATGCATTTTCATTCATATTCTTTCTTGTACACACAACTTAAATAAAACAACAAAAATAGGACAGTTGACGTACATATGCAAGTTAATTAGATTTTCTTATAGCAATCCTTTCATTTTTACATTCATTCTTTCATAATGCAACTCCATAAAAACACAATCATGAATTAATATTTTGTAACTTGCACACATTCACCGGGAAAAAGAGGCAAATCCGGCTCCAAGGGCAACCAAAAACGATAACAAAATGATTTCCTCTAAATACCACTATAAAACACGATTAACAAAATTAATCATAACAGCAAAAATGTTAACATTAACAGGAAATTGCGCTCTATTGACCAACATGTTAGTGATATTGATACCAGTTCTATTAATAACATCATAACAATTTTTTTGTTGCCAAATAAGTATTGCTGTTGCATTTTATGTCAGTAAGATTACAAGTTCTATTAGGAGACTATGATTCATTATAGCCTAAAGCCAATCGTGATGGATAATATAACGTAATATAGTATGATCGGTATCGTAATTGCATGTTATGTGATCACGAATTACACCGGTTTAACTTGCTTTAAGAGCTTCTCTTGTTACGGAAATATTCGAATGTCTGATATTAGATCTCTTTGAAATGAAACACCATCAAAAAATATCGTGAAGTTAGTCTTGTTATGATGAAATATTTTTTTCTTTTTTGTTTAATTCATAGTTAGGATTAGTCTACTCATATTATAACGAGGAAAGCTTTGTATTTTTTTGTAATGAATAACCTCAAAAACTACTGGACCGATTTTCAAAATTCTTTTACCAGTAGAATGCTATTTTATCACTGAGTGACAGGCTGATTTTTTTTTATTTCACGCAGAGGAAGCCGCTGGCAAATGTTAGTTAGTTATGACAACAGACAAATATGGTTTTAGATCTTATTGTCTGCCGAGGCTCAATGGAGGAGTGAATACCGGAGCCCTGGAACGAAAGCCAAGAAGGACGCAAGTGGGTCTTAGTCAGCGAAAGTCTGACACGCTCTTACCAGGGATTAGAACGGGAGAAGTAAATTTTATGATTTCCGACACCAAAATATATTTTTTTAATTTGGCTATCTGGTCGTTAACAAAAATAATTCTAAGTGTTACAAGTCATTCCAAAATATTATTTATAAACCATTCAAATACAAACATCAATCAAATCGTTATTCGACCAAAAATCAATTCGTGTCTGAACCGGCTCAAATTAACATTTAGTGATTTGCTGCTTTTTTCCAATTCTTTTCGGACCATTAACAACGATCAAGTATTTACCGTTCCCCCAAATAGGGGTGAACCAGTACCTACTATGTTTGTAATTTTTCCTTAGTCCCCCAAATTGGTTGTGGGTTTTATCACTTTTATCTATTCAATCAGCCGAGCCAATGTCCACCGTCTGCTGCAAACTTCCCTCTATTTAGGGGAATTGATAAAACGGAACGAAACATGCCAGGTGTTACGCTTAATGTCTCTCACGGTATCAACCCTGGAATAAACTGAGGCTCTACTACGTAGTCTAAGCGCGATTCATTTTACGACTTAAACTAAACTGTTAAAAAGATGAAGCTATATCGGGTGCATAGCTTGTATTTTTGACATTTTAACACGAGAGTAGAGCTGGTGGCCAAGTAGTAACGACCCCGACTTACGAGTTGCAGTTCACTGGTTGAAACCCAAACAAGCGCATTACTTTGTGTAATTAATTTCACTGCTCTCAAAACGGTGAAGAAAAACTTGTAAGGAAACTGGCATATTCTAAAACCAAAAACACGAAGCCGTGACATTTACCAACCCGCACTGGGCCCACGTGGTGGATTATGGCAACTTCACTTCTCGCCTCTTTTAGACAAGAGGCCTGAGTTCCAGAACATTAAAAAGGCTGATTATGATGTTATGCTATGCTATGTTAAGGGACCTTTTCCATTCGGTTAATTTACATAAAATACCAACAGCTAAGTTACACCTCCAGGGAGATCGCGTTTGTGCTAGAATACTTCGGAAATCTAATTGCAGTATACAACACAAACAAGATGTGAATTCAGACCAAATTAGTATTTACTTCAGCAAACAACCTTACCGGAGTATTAACACAAGAATAATAACAGCATTTGCGAAGAAGATGGCGGACAAACCCCCCACCCTTTGGCTCAAAGCGTTTTAGAGGCAGAATCATTGTGCGTAGAGCGGAATTTCCTGCCAGAGTCTCAGTTTCCTGACACCTACAACCTTGATGGTCTTTAAGTCAAAAGTCAATAGGCTACTTACAAGCAAGCATGCTCCATTATAGACCAAAAGTGTTTACGATTAAGTGAGATAATGATCAAATGCGAGTTTGTCAATAAAAATAAAAAAAAAATACTGAAGAAATAAGAAACTGAAAATGAAATTAAGTAGGGATCACAAAATAGGTACTACCACTTTATGCACGATTAAGTAAACATTCCAGCATTTTGCTAGCAGTTGGCTATTTGATATTCTAATGGTTAGCCTACACAATACTAATAAATTATTAGGCTTATTTACGAGCGTACGTTATCTTGTTTGTTCAGCACTTATGTCGTATGTAGCTGTGATGTCACTGGCTCGTCGCAGTTACCGAAAACTGTGCCACTTTCTGTTCTAACTTTTATGATATTCACAGTACTGACGCAACCGCTAAATCCTTCATAAAAATTATCTCGAAAAATTATCTTCGGGCCCAACGATTCCGTTCTCTAACCTCTTCGGGCGGTCTCGTTTGAAAGTCAATTACAGTACCTAACGATAACTTACCAAGATATAATCTTATGTCAAAAAAATAATACAGCAGACATCCCTATATTCCGTATGCGAAGGTGAACTGAACCCACATAAGTTAGCAAACAAGTAACATTTAATATTTCCACGTCGGGAGGGCATCGTTACAGGGGCTCGCGCCCGGCAGCCCCGGCAGGTGACTCCGCATATGCCTCCCCTGAATGCCAACGACCCCGCTTTTACATAAACACTCGCTTTATTGATAGCTACGGCAACAGCTGATCGATTAAAAAATTAGAATACCGTAATAGAAACTTTTTACTGTCTAATTAGAGTTAAGGCGTCTCGTCAAACTAGTGACGGTCAAAATCGATCTTGCACGCCTGCCAGACTTGCATCACTGTTAAGTCAAACCGAGATGAAGCTTAGTGCTTGACTGCAATTCCAACTCTGTGGTAAGCAGTGATGCAATCGTTGACGGTGAAGCTAAGCTAGTTAGTTAAGAGCCTATTCATTCTAGCCTTGAAGATACCTAAATTGAGTATCGATATAAAAACCGTATTGTTATACCATACAAAGCTGGGAACTCAAACACTCAACACGCAAATCTTAATTTAATTTTACCTGCAAGGTGCAATAGTCTTGCAGGCTTGCGTGACCTATTTAGGCAAGTTTACGCCAAACTTTAGTCTCTTTTGAAGCACACAATTTAGTGTTACAACGAATTTGCCTAGCTTTATCCCATCAATGTTGGGGCCGGCTTACAATGTCACCAGGTATAGATTTACCAGTATTTTACATGAAGCGACTGCCAATCTGACCGCCACAGCCCAGAACAATAGATGGGTGTGAGACTATCCGTAACTTCTTCTTTGCGTCTCAATATCTCGAACATTTTTTTTCTGACCAGTTTTAGCAACCTGTACATCTCTGTCATTGTCTCGTACAAATTCTATAACATGCAGATTATTGTGCAAAAAGGGCAGCAAAGCAGTAGATGCATGTTTAAAAAACCTCAGTGAAAGTAACTTTAACTTAAATACCGACCTGTGTATTTATTTTTTAGCGATGAGCTTAACAATTTAAAGTTATTAAAATAAAATATGACTGAACATATCTGCATTAAACTGCATAGGTACAAAAACTACATGCTCTTGGGATTTAAAAAGCCTGCACTTGTTGCTTAATGCAGGTAAAACGGAGCAAATTCCTAGAGCATTCATTGTGAAAATAACCTGTATTTTCATTAAAATTCTTAGCGGGTTTAATATAAAAATATGAGGAATGAAAAACGGTATGAAAAGTTGGCACATTTGATAGGAGCCGGATGCCGGCGGTCATTAATTAATAACTCAGTTAAGCCCCTGTACTAAAGCTTAACACATCAACCCGGGGGTTGCACAACTTCCGGTCAAATCCCGCGCTTCCACCCGCAAGCACTTCCGGTCAACGAAACTCTGCCGGGAGTTTACAAATAACGTGCGGGAACGAATAATATTACATAGTAGATATATTTTGTCGATATACATAAAGATGGGACTTGTGTAGGTAGAGTTCACGGCGAATAAGTTGGATCATTCGCTATGTTTACGCACAGCCACATTGATTGAGATCCGGAAATCGGTACTGGGTATTCAAGGACGACTGTCATGATGGTTTTTTATGGTATGTAAAATCATCTAATAACGAATCCCGCCCTTGGGTGGAGCGGGAAACAGCGTCAGACTCTTCCTCCTACGTTGTCATATATACCAGGGCCAAAGCCTTCCTTTCAGTCGCAAACCCCAGGTTGGCTTCGACACTTCTACAGGGTTCCTACGGTTTGCTGAAACTCCTTGAGGCGCGCGGGAACAGTGCACGCCGTCGACGACTGAGCTTATTCCGGATTGTTACCAGACGATTGGACGGCGAGCTACCCATTTCTCGCCAACTACAAGCCCACCGCCGGAGAGCAGTGGTGGCCGAGTGGTAACGGCCCCGACTTACAAGTCGTAGGTCGCGGGTTCAAACCTAACCAGGCGCATTACTTTGTGTAATTTATATCATAACCACTGCTCTCAAAACGGTGAAGGAAAACATCGTGAGGAAACCGGCATGTCCTAGAACCAAAAATTCGAAGACATGTGACATCCACCAATCCGCACTGGGCCCGCGTGGTGGATTATGGCCCATTCCCTCTCCTAGAGAGAGGAGACCTGTGTCCCTGCAGTGGGAACATTAAAAGGCTGATGATGATGACAAGCCCACCATCATGATGGTTCAATTTGTGTGTTGAGGATTATAATCAATTTTCGGGTCTCAATCGAAGCAAATGTTTCAACTTATCGGCCTCGTACTATACTGAAGTTTCAGTCTCGGATTAAATACGGTACTTCAGCTATGAAGAGCTTGGTTTATGAGGGAATGTTCCCCGAGGGTTCTTAAATTAGGCCTGACACAATCATGAGGAGAAATTCGCCAAGCGCTGAATACTTATGTACTCTCAAGGTCTGTTGAATTAACCTTGACACGGAGATAAGGAATTCACTTACAGTACTTTCTCGTAGCTGTACTTATATTTAGCTTCTAATCTAATATAGGACAGAGTTTGGTTATTACGTTAACATTGGTACAATGTGGTTGTACTATGACTTGCTTTACTAATTATGTGGTTACGCTATGACTTCACTATCACTACATAGTATAAAAGAAAGTCGCTACCCGCTATCTGTCCCTATGTATTATGCTTAGATCTTTAAAACTGCGCCACAACACAAAAAAACAAAAAAAACCGCTTCAAAATGAAGCGGTTTTTTTTTGTTTTTTTTTTTTATAGATAGATTCAAGAAGAAAGTTTATATGTTTAATACTTGCATAATTAGTTGTAATAAATAGTTTATAATTTATTCGTTTGTTTTGTATGTATTAGTTTATTATTATGTACGATTATTGTATGTATGGGCCTTAGTTGCCTGATGATTAAGAATAATTATATTTAAGATCACCTTACATTTGTACTAGTAATAACACTGGACAATGGAAATATCATTGGATGATTTTGATTAACCAGCTAGTTCTTACTAAATATTGTTACTTCAGCTGCTCTTGTACGCTCATTGGCGCAGGTGACTTATTCCAACAAATTCTGCATCCATGATAAGGATCCTATGACCAACATTCAGTTAGCAATTACGTCCCTAGGGCTTATCATAACTCCTTTACCACAAACTGGCCGCTAGAAGTAGTACGTTTAACAAATTATATGCGCCATTAAACTGTCTTCAAGAATAAATTTGACTGTCTCTCTCTGAGACTATTCAGAGTAGAAAAAAGGAAAAAAATACAAAAGGTACTGGTTCAGTGACATTGAACCATAAAAAAACGGTAATGGAACTTCGTGATGCTGCAAGAGTAGGTTTTTTAGGGATCCGGGTACTTGGTACTTAAGATGTCCAGCTATCTGTCTGTCCACTATTGTAACTTTGGAACTGTTAAAGCTAATTTTTTTGTGATTATAATCTATTATATTATACCTACATATTAGATACAGAACCAGGCCAGTACCAATTTGAATTTTAAAACTTGATTTAGGATATTATTGACACCCTAGGTAGCTTTTAAAGCCGTTAGCCCCGGTTGTCATTCTGGGGTCTTTGATAGTCAGTACTGATAGCCAAACGCTAGATAGTCTGACAGGTCAGACTATGCAAAGAATATCAGATTCTAGTCCGATTATAATTTAAGTGTCTTCAAGGCTAAAGCGAATAACTAGGCTCTTAAAACTAGTGAGCTTCACTAATAATTGCATCACTGCTTACCATCAGGTGGGATTGCAGTCAAGAACTAGTTTATATCAATAAAAAAATTGAATATAGGTTTGCTGTAAGAAAACCCAACTATTTGTTAAGCTCGCCTGTGTACATCACCTGTTCTTTTATTTCTAATTGTAATTTGTGTACAATCTTACTTAATATTATAAATGCGAAAGTAACGATGTTTGAATGTTTTTTACTCAATCACGCTAAAACGGCTGGACGGATTTGGATGAAATTTGGCACAGGCATAGGATACACTCCGGAATAGGACATAGGCTACTTTTTATCCCGGAAACCCCAACCCCAATACCACGCGGGCGAAGCTGCGGGCAAAAGCTTAGTAAAGAATATAAGAATGGTACAGAACCCTAAACACACAAGTCCAACTCGTACTTAGCCAGATTTTTCAACTAGGCGTCATTACCATCGTGCCGGCCAGCTTAGTGAATAATTTCAGTGACTTATTTTATTTCAAAGGATATTTGAATGTCTCGCCGGCCATTAGTTCATGAACTGGGATAGTTTATTCAGTTTCAGATTACTTGTGCTATAATGGAACAGGCGCCATAATGAATTAGATATCTTTTATCAGTGCTTAAAGCTGACTTTCAACAGGGTAATGGACTACGCAACTTTAAAAATTCATAATTTATTTACTATTTAGTAAATGAGTAGCTATTGTCAATAAACAAAGGCATATAGATTTGAAATTACTTAAATAAAAATGGTTTAAGCTGTACCAGATTAATTTAACCTGCTAATATATAAAAAATCACGTATCAGTAGTGTATGTTAAGGAACATCTCAGGAACGATTTGACCAAATTCATAAAAAATGTGTAAGCATATTTGGTAGTTCTGAAAATATATCGTAGGTTATTTCTTACCCCCCTACTTCCACCTGCCACTTTTTCAAATATATAAAACAATACAAATAATAATTATTATTTATTTTTGTGCCCACCAGGGCAATATTTTTTTAAATCTAAAGGTCGACTGGTATAGAATTCCTTATTGTATTAAGCCCGCCTATGTACCTCTATAATACATAAAAAAACTACAGCTGTCCAAACTATTATCGCAAACTAAAAATCTTATCGTTGAACTTCCGTACAGCTACAAAATATAACAGCAATAACCAGCCAAAGAACAAGGTAACAAATGCACACACAAATATAAACAGCATATGTAGAAAACATTTAGATACGAATAAATTGTGAGACAAGACAGGCCACCCGTATTTCACCGGCTTATCTTCAGTCACCCGAAAATGTGGTTCACTGCTGCCCTTAGATACAACGTACAAGGTGCGGCTTGCCAAAGTAAAAACAAAAGGTATTTAAGCTAATTTCTGTGTAAGCTCTTTAAACCAATAATTTCTCGGCGTTCCAAGTTGACAGTGGTCCTTCCTGGCAAAAGTTGAGAGTCGGCAAGCGCCTGCGGTGAGCCGCGACCCCGCAGTTGGTGCGGATTACGACCCGTTCAAACGACTAAATGAATACAGCCGAGTAATTCACGATTTATTGTGTAAACAACAAATTACAGCCTTTACATTATTTCTGTTTAATGTAACAGTGATGTTGCGGCACGGATACATGGAGGACATCCCACCCATACGTATATAGCATATTGGGAATACATTCAATGTACGTACAGCTAAGCAATGGAATTCTCTACTGGAGTCCTGATAGCTATAACTCAAGGGTCTTTAAAACGAAAGTGAATAGATAGGAGGCACAAATAAACGTTTTTCTTTCTTTCTTTCTTTTAGGTTACTTTTAGGTAAGGGTGCTCCACCGTCAGTTACATCATCCCTTACAATCAGGTGAGATAGTGGTCCAACGCGAGCCTATGCATAATACTTTACAAAAAAGGGGCCTTTAAATCAAAAGTTGCTTCTAGGTAAGCGTGCTTCATCGCACACCACAATATCATCACATACCATCAGGTGAGATATTGGTCAAACACAAACCCGTTCACAGTAGAAAATAAAAAATAAAGCAGTTCGCTTTAAAAAAAAGATCTACAGAAGCTACCATTTTCATACGCTCTTATTTCAAGCAAAAATTACGGACGCAGCCAGAATGCATTTTCGCTATGCTTACTCCGCAAGGGAAATAAGCATAACGACGATTTAGTAGTGCAATATCTGGTTATTTTATGGGGAGACAAAATAAGCGTTGTTTATTTACTTTCTTTTATCAGATAAATAACTCGTAAAAATCTAAACAAAGGAATAAGTTAATAGAGTCTTCAAAAGGCAGAAAATTAATCTATAAATTTTACTTCTAAGGTTGCCTGTACAAGGTCTAGAAATAGTCACCGTGGTCGTGGAACACAGATCAATAAAAGAAACCCAGAGGTGAGTTTTAGTTAGTCAACAACTGGCTCACTGTCAACTCACCCAGAGTGGGGAAACATAATTCAATTTCAAAACCCAAAAAAAGGTACGTCGTACTGTTCCCGCACGCCCTAAAGGAGTTGTCAGCAAACCGTAGGGACCTAGCAGAGTCGAAACGACTTGGGGCCAGGGATCTGCTTCTCAAAAGAAGTCTCAGCCCTGGTAGGAAAGGCAACGGAGAAACAGTGTGAGTTATTTAGTCAGTACAATACTGAGACTATCTCCTGTCCGCACAAGGACGGGAGGTGTCATTGGATCATTTTCCCCAAGGAAAAAATAAAACAAAAAAAGTATCGATTGCAAGAATCGACATAATCTACCTGCCCTTATGTCATGTTATTCGGGGTCGATGCAACAAGTTTTTTTCTAGAATTATAGTGTAACCCGTTACGCTATCACCAACTCCCTTTTCTTTCATATCACTTCTAACAAAATCTCCCTCACCGGTATTCGCATAACTCTTTTAACAACATGCCTTTCAATTATTATCATCGACTGCAAGAATACAAATATTTTATTAAGTCAAGTGCATATCTAAGCTACTTTAAATTATGCGACCTTTAAAGGCGAGCGGCCTGCGCTATGTAACAATAAACACTGAATTTTCACCGTAAGCTAATATGAAACCGGTTTAGAGCAACTAAGCAAGGTCCCATTCAGCTGGTGGTTCGCCCTAGGGCTTAACATATTCATAACAATTACTCTAAGCCTTATCGTCTGTCTCGACTATGGAAATTAACACTAACTTCTCTAGCCTACGAAAGTTAGAAACTTAACACTAGAAATATTCAATATATGCGCAACCTTTCTGTGATTTAGGTCTCTAAAAAATTTGCAAAAAAAGACTACATAATTTTTTTAAACGAATGGACCATTCGTTTAAAAAAATTATTATGTACCATATCAGCACGTGTATCCGTTTTTCTGAACAATTTACGATTTACAATTTATTGTGTAATGTACGTCACATTTTAATTTAGCCGTCAGCAAACTATGTATCATAACATACATATAACTTTATATATAAATATGTCAGCGTGCTACAAATTTATTTAATTTCATAACACACAACTTTCGAATCGCGAACACAGCCAGTGCTGTATCAAAAATATCGCGTTCGAAATTCGAAACAATTCAATTCGCCACCGGCATTCATAGTTAGGACTACAACCCCGAAAAAAGCTAATCAAATATGGACGAGACCCCGCACCAGGTGACGACTGGCAGGTGTAGAACAATAACTCGTTGTCTCTTTCCCACCCACGCGATAGGTATCTACCGCTATCTCATTCACACGTTGACATTAATATTTTTTCGTATTAGATTTTTTCAAAGGGGGTATAGATTATAGATACGCATCGGTTTGATATACAGTGGTGTTGTGACTTTTCATCCGTCCGCGTCATGCATTTCAAAAAAATTGGCTTTTGAGTTAGTCGTCACCATTGTCGTTTTGCCTCGTTCCAGTTTCGCATCACAGTTTCCCTGTTCATAGAGCATTCGCAGCAACTACGTAGACTTAGTTAAAAAAGTTTTTATGTTAATTAAATTCGTCTTTGAGTAGTTATCTTCAATTGCTTCGATGATGAAAAGATATTGGATTAACAATAGGTGGATTGTGGTTATACGTTTCTATAAAACAATGGGAAATGAGCACATACTGTAGATGATATAGAGGCAATATGCTAAAGAGTAATTTCAATGCAATACTTATCGGGGTGGAGATAAATGTGAGCGATAAGCTATCAGTGGATCAATAAACCGTAATGTAACTTTTGTAACAGTCCTCTATTCGCTTCGAAACAATACGAGTACTCGGCGATCTAAACGCAAATAATAACTTTTAATGTCGAAACTGGGCACGAATTGTGTAACTTGTAACAGGATGGAAGAGATAGCCACGCTGCAAATTAACGAAATAATACGTTACTTAAGCATTGAAGATAGAAGCATTATTAAGGCGTATAGATGACTAGCTTATTTATTCGTGAATTTAACCATAAGAACTGGGCAAGTGCGAGTCGGACTCGCACATTGTGGTTTAAGATTAAAAAAACAAACTACTTACTTCACACCAATCAAATCAATCAATCTCGTTCACACCAATTTTCGTTGGTAATTTATATGGTAATGTATATCACAGGTATATATTTTTTACTTTTATCATTCTTACTTTTTTTAGAAGTTATAGCGGGGGGCAGCACATTTTCTCACTTTGAAAGTGTCTCTAGCATAAAAGCACCCGTTCGCAAACCGCTAGTGTGATATTGCCCTAAAGATCTTAAAAAAAAATCTGCTTTTTTATTGCTTCTAAGGCGGAACAAAGTTCGCCGGGTCAGCTAGTATTAGTATAAACACAAATACCAAGGTTATTTATGTATGACTGATGCGCGTTTAATGTTTGCATTAAAGCAAAACTTTGCAACAAGAGTTGGCCCAAATCCATCATTGTCAGGTACGTGTAGAATGTCTCAATCGAACTCAAGTCCACCTGATTCATTACTACTCTCATCAGTCAATTGCTTATCAGACGTAACATGACTGCAATCCCATACTGAACAGTCCTAGCTAACGATTGGAACAAATCTTCTTTTAATAGAGAAAATATGTGCTTTCTGATCTCCAATTCCACGAAAATCACTAATGAATTATCTGATAATTTAATCAAAATGTTTTAACGACTTTTCCAATTAATTGGGCCCTTAGGCACGAGGAAAATGTCCGAGGGTGTGTAGCGAGTAGCGATTATCTCGTATGGCCAGCCGGGAGCCCTCGGGCAAGCCCTGCTTTCTATGTCATTAAGCTTTTATTAAGTTATCTGTTTACCCTCCCACGTTATTATTTTAATGGTGGACAAACAAATGAAATATAGTGCTTTGTTTTGCCAGACTTTTGTAACCAGAAAACAAGCACCCAAAGGTTTTTTTTAATATTTTTCTAGGCTCACCTGATGGTAAGCAATGATGTGGCCGACGATAGAACACAATTGTCTAGAAGTAACCTATCCATTCTTACCAATACCCCGAAGTTGTAGCATCAGGAATCTGACTCCGATAGGGACTTCCACACAGCTCTATGCTCAACGAATGTGATCTTAACTTTTTGCCTTGGATACCGTAATTAGAGACACAATAGAAATACAATAGGTGTACAAACGCCGGCGTTCGCTTGGGCATCAAGAAATTAAAATATTTTATACTTATGGATTTAATACTTACAGATGATGGTGTGATGTGTGATGTACAAAAAGTTGACGTTTAAAATAAATGTTGTTTATCTCATTGCAAAAGTTTGAAATCTTAAGACTACTTACGTCATCAGTTTTAGAAGACTATTTAAACAATGTTTTGTAAATAATTAATTGATGATATTTCTATCTCATAAAAAATATGTTATAGTGGTAAATTATTGACTTCTGATAGTCATCAACTATTTCATAACACCCCAAATGACATTTTAAAGTGCCATTTACAAATTTTGATGCGACGCAGGACATAAACATCGAAATTCTCGAATCGAACGAGTACATTTTTAACTGTTTATTTATTTATTCCTTTGAAATTAAATTTTAAGACGTCATAAAAAATATAAATACATGAACTGAAGCAGTAAATTTTGTCCAAACTAAAAAATAGATATTCCAAACAGTTTCTTTACGACACGTTTCACACTAAATAATTCTGTCACGAAATGATATTTTTTCTATGTCGCCCAACAAAGTGTCATAAATGTGGACACGTCACTTACATATTATATGAGCGCGTATGAAATATTGTTGGAGCGACTAATGGTTCGTTTGCGTGTGGCCGCACCCTAACATCGCGCTCGCCTGTACGCCGCTCTGTGTCCGCACCTTTTAACATTACCATAACGCTAATAGTAACTTCATAGTACAACTAATGAGTTCATTTTTAATTAGAACGCGATTTTAGGATTTCATTATAATTAATTAAGTTGATTAAGGAGACCTTCACAAATCATTTAATTTCATGAATATGTAGGTTTATAGTAGGTATAATGTACGCGGGTTTATAATATGCGAGTAGATTTTAGATAATATCACCCCATAATATCACTCTAATAGATATTATAAAAGTGAATGTTTGTGTGTTTGTTTGTTTATGTTTTTAGTTTGTGTGTTGTCAGGATGGCGACCAGCGACCAGCCTATTTTCCTTGAATATTATTATATTCCTGGAATAGCACTTAGGATATTTTTTATTTCAAGACTGTGTTTCCTTTAGATAACAAAAAAAACACAACCTCTAACCTATCCTGTGTATCACTTCATAGTATAAAACAATATCGCTTCCCACTGTTTCTCTGTATGTATGCATAAATCTTTAAAACTACTCAACAGATGCATCTTTTTTAATAGATAGAGTGTTTCAAGAAGAAGGTTTAAATGTATAATACATGCATAATATATTTAATATCACCACTGCACCCGTGCGAAGCTGGGACAGGTCGCTAGTTTTTTATTTGGCTATAAAGCATAATTATGAGCAATTTAACCATGTGAAAACTGTTGATACATAATACATAAATCACATCAAAACTAGGAGCTAAACAAAACGTCTCACGCGCATACATAGGTATAAATTATATCTTTTGTTGTAACAACATTGTTTTACAAATTGCTAAAATAACACTTCAAATATCTTAAGGTCGGTGCCGATAGAAATCTAAATTGAATAATGTGGTGTTTTTTTCTCACTATTGTGTCAATTCATTCATTGGAGCGAGGCGATTTACTGACACGCTACACACGGTTGTGCCAATTGGAAAACCATTCATCGAAACGAACTGACCACTTTTATTATGATTAATTTTATCTCAAGTTTTGGTTATGTGTTCGGCTTAACAATGTGTAATCAAGTCGTACAATTCAACTTTTTGTCTTTTTCATTAATTGTTTTTATAGCTTTACTTTTAAATTAAATATTTGACTAAGCATAAGATGGAGTAACATAAAATCAAAAGATTAAGGAGCAATATAATTAATCATTTTCGAAATAACGCATTAAGATTGTTATCTACAAAACTAACTAAGCAATTTAGAATAAATCCAAAAGAAACCACATAACTGCAATTGCAACACACTCAAGCTAGCTGCTAGATTTATTCATGAAACTTAAAAAAATAATAATTAAAACGCTATATTTAGATTGTTTGAACTAATTATCTACCAAGGCCATAAACGTAAAAATCAACTGATGGAACATAAATGGGTTTTAATCAGTAATAGGGATTAAACTGGTCACTTCAAACTCACGACAAAAAAGTACCGTGAAGGTAAAGTTTTTGCAGAATTTTATTTGATCTAGATCAGTTTGAGGTCAAATCTGGAACAAATCTACAAAAGGCAAAAACGATGTCTTAAGTTTTATCTATATAATTTATACGACTTATTGTTTTTCTGGGTGGACCAGAGCAGAAGTTATTTAATGACAAACAAAAACAACGCCGTACTTATTCCATAACATGCTTGCCGAACGGCCCGGCAATATTTCACGGGTGCTAGTAGAGATTCCCAAAGCATTGTTACAAGTACAATGTTGTTTTCTTGAGCAATATTACTGAATTCGCAGCGATTGCGAAACATTCATGCAGACACGTCCGTCTTAACGTATGTTTGTAGTTGTGCATTGTCATATGCTCAAGAATTTGTAAACGACACATTACGGCAGTAGGCACTTTTTAAGCGTTTCTTGTAAAAGAATGCGATTATTTGATTGTGATTACGTGTTCATTGGGTTGAGATAGCACGGAGGCTGACTGGAATAACACTTGTGAAGAATACAATGTTTTTAGAGTTCTGTACGCAAAGGATAAAAACGGAATACTAAGAGTCTACTGTCCATCTCTCTGTCACCAGGCTATATTATATGACACATATTAGCTAGAATTTGAAATTTTCAGAACGGCAAATTTGAAATCGAAGGACTGGAACAATCTGCCTGCTGCAGTCTTCCTATCCGATTATAATTTGGGTATCTTCAAGTCTAGAGTGAAGCCTCTTATAAACTGGTGAGCTTCACCATCAACGATACCATCACTGCTTACCATCAGGTGGGGTTGCAGTCAAGCACTAGTTTACAGCGAATAAAAAAAATACATTTCTGATGCCACTATAACAACAAATACTAAAAACAGAATAAATATTGAGTTGAGCTCACATATAACAAACGTTATTTTTTGCCGTTGTTTGCTCGATATTAATATTAGTTAGGTATAATATAGTGCCTAATGTTGTATAGATAATAAGTATGGAACTACGTACATAAAATAAGTACTGGTAGATATCGTTGTCAGAGATAAAACCGCAATTGTACCCATAGCTTTAAGTTCATATAGAAGTTCTGTTACTTTTTGGTGTTCAATAAAGTATATAATATTCTATTCTATGGAACCCTTCGTGAGCAAGTCCGACTCGCACTTAGCTGGGTTCGTTTTTTTTAATCCATATTTCTAATTGGATGAAATAATTATATTCGAGGTAGTTTGATAGTGGCGCCAGTGACTGAAAAGTTGAAAGGGAACCGTTTGTCTTGGTATGGCCATGTAAAGAGAGGAGATGAAACGCATGTTACAAAAAAAGCCATGAGTATAAATGTGGTTGGATAGAGAGGGAGACCAAACAAAATATGATGGATTGCATGAGAAGTGATATGAAAGAAAGAGAAGTTAGTGATAGCGTGACAGGTGACAGGACAGAATGGAAGAAAAAACATATTGCTTCGACCCCAAATAAAACAGGACAAGGGCAGGAAGATGATGATATTTCAAATTGGCTGACCAGTCCTATTGAATGGTGACAAGAAATCAATCGGGCTTAGAACACAGATTATGTAAAGCTGTTCAAGGAGACAAGTTTACTCGGCAAACAATTGTCAAGTCAGACTAATCGATTATAGTAGACCTGACTTTAGTGCAACGATTTCTAGATTACATGCCAAGGTCTTTGACACTTTCATTCTCGAAAGGCTACTACGGTTAGGTTGAAGTTATTATAATAATTATAAATCTACATAAAGTATTAGTTTTTAACTAAACTAATATTATAACGTGGAAATATTTTTATTTGTAGTCAGAATAAAGGAATTTGGGGCGTGGCCAACTCAAAGCGTTACGTTAACCAAGTCGTCGACGGCACGCACTGTCCCCGCGCGCCTCAAGGAGTTGTCAGCAAACTGTAGGGGCCCAGCAGGGTCGAAGCCTCCTGGAACCAAGGGTTGATGCAAAAGCGCATTACCAGGACCCTGGGATCAAGGCAAGGAAGGAACAGTGTAAGTTGTTTAGTCAGTAAGAGTTGACACTGTTTCCCGTTCCATCCAAGGGGATTCATCATTGGATGATCTTTACCTACCATAAAAAAAAACACTTAACACCAAAAAATATGCAATTCCAGTATGATATTTCATGATAAAGTGGTACTTAAGTCCATTGCTAATAACGAGGCACAAATCAAACATAGACAGCAAATTAAAGCTAGCTCATTTCTTGTAGACTAGACAATATTACCTGTTTATGAGTCATGAGTCAGACCGATACACACATTGGTATGAATTTGAATACACAATATTAGTCAGACAAGCTATAAATTATTTACTGCTCTTTTCATAGCTACTAAACATAAGCATAGCGTAGCACAATCAGAAAGAGGCCGAATATTCAACTCGATCAAAACTAGCGTTATTAAACTGGTAATTATGAGAGATCCCTAAAAACTGATTGACTCGTTCAAGTGTGCTTGTTTTAATTTCAGGTATTAATCGTCGATTTAATCAATTATTTAGTGTTAATTTTTTTTTATATATATATAACTAAATAATTCATCATCATCAGCCTTTCAATGTTCCCACTGCTGGGACACAGGCCTCCTCACTAGGAGAGGGATTTTTCTATTACCTTGTAAAATATTTCTGATACCATAGTATAAGTTAAGGCCGAAACTAGAAGAAAAGCCGAACAATGGGTGACGGTTTCGGCTTTACATTTCAGTCGGTCACTATTATACAGTACAAAATCCCTATTCCGATAGTTATCAAACTAATCAATACCGAAAGAGATCCACAAGGTTTCGGTACATCAGGGTTACAAATGACATTAGTATGCAAGGGACGGCGGAAGGGACATCGATGTCCCAATATTTCAAGTTATACGCAGCGCATACAAAACTTAGTGTATCCCTTACTTGTATAACATGACATAGACACATATGTACGTATTTGCTGATCCTGGCTGTGGTATTGGATACTAATAGATACAGGCATAATTCTCATATTTCTGTATTAGTTTTGATTGTCTTTTTTATTTTAATGGATGGACCATTCAGGGGTTCCGTATTCAACTAGGAACCCTTATAGTTTCGCCAAGTCTGTCTGTCCGTCCGTCCGCAGATAATCTCAGCGACCGTTAGCAACAGAACGCTGAAATTTGGTACCAATATCAATCATGCCGACAAAGTTAAAAGGGTTAAAATGAATAAAAAAAACCTTTTTATTTTACCTACCATAAAAAGATTGTTTTTATTCATTTTAACCCTAACGTGTGATATATTGTTGTATAAGTATTTAAAAATGAATAATTTTTTGATAATGTTAATATTTTTTGGAAATAATCGGTTCAAAAGTGCAAAAAATAATGCGTGCCCCTCTAATTTTTGAACCGTAAGTTTAGAAAATATGAAAAAAATCTCGTCGTGTTGACACTTCTGAATAATCCTGCTATTCTGATATTTTATCGTTTAAGCAACATAAATATTCTATCGACAGTTATTTAATACAAGCCTTGAAGAAATATGTAAAGAATAGGTACGTTGTTGTATATTTATTGTAAAATCTAATTAACCTAGATATTCCATGAATTATAAAGTTGTTTGCCATGTTTGAGAAGATAATTGAAAATAATAATTAAAACGGAAATTGACGTTTAACGCATGACAGAAGTCCCCCTGTTACTAAACGGAGAACATTTTTTTGCGTAAGCTACATTGCCTCAAATTTTATCTCGGAATTCTTCAAATAAGATCCGAAGCTCTATTTCTTAGAATAAAATTATTAAAGTATTAGAAAACGTTAACGAACGGCAATCTATATTAATCTTCTTGTATATAAAATGATTAGCTGTTCGTTAGTCTCGCTAAAACTCAACAATGGCTGGACCGATTTGGCTAATTTTGGTCTTGAAATATTCGAGAAAACTAAAAATATTACGAAGTGTGCACACTGCACATCTAGTCTTATACAAAGTTGATACGACAGAAGGCTTTCCTTAAAAAGTTATTGTACACACCAATATACATCTATGGAGCAGCGGGTTCCTTTTTCGTGATTTTTAGGTTGGTCTCATAGTAAAAGTTGTTCAAACAGGCGATGCTCCTTTTTAAGGAAAGCCTAGCTTTTCATGCAAGCTCTTGTCAGTGTTTACAAGACAGATACCTACCTCTAACACTAAATACAAGTACGACTACTTTAATACACCTAAGTTCTAACTCCCATTTGTTTATCTTAACCCTATAATCCAAAGGGATTGTTTCAAACCAAGCCAGACATTACAAAAACAGAACTTATCGCAGTCTAAACAAAAGCAATCAATTATCAACTTCTCAAAGATTTGATTGAAACAAACATGTCAGAACAAAACGGTCATGTCGTGTTGTCTGTCAGGTCAGAACATGAAGTGTCATATCATTGCACACACACACGTACACACCCGTAATAAAGTTATGACGTGGGGCATAATGTAATGTCTGCAGCAGTGACTTCACAATACTTTCAAATATTGATGTGTTGAATAATTAGGTATTCAAATTCAAAGTTGTCAGCGAGATCCTTAATCAAATCAATCGTTTTTCAAAAAACCATTTTTCAGTTTTGAAAGGTCAAGAAGTCTGTCTGTGCTAGAAAAATAAGCTAATTGCATATTTTAATACGTAGATCTTTATGGAGAAGAATGTTCATGAAACTCCATATATACTTTAAAATCTAGGTATCCCTTTCAAAAATTCTTTGTCGCCCTAACGATTATCGGCCCCGCTGGGCTCCTACACTAAGGTGATCATGTACCTACAGATAGAACAAAACCTTAGTAAAACATTTACAATTATCACTATACAGTTGGCAATCTATTGTGAAACAAACTCTTTGGAGCGGTTTGGCGACGTTGCCAACATAAAACGTACTGTCTTGCAATCAAGTCACAATAAAAGCAATGACATTCACACAATTCACCATCAATTCACTCACACTGTATAAACATTCGGACTAACAATCGACTAACTGCTTTAAACGTAACATTCTTGTTATTTAGTACTCACTTGTTCTCCTCATAACAGCTATCAACCATTACTTACTACAAAAATACCTGCGAGAATAAATATATCTGGCAACAACTCTATTTTCCGATTCACAAAAGCACATTGAGTAATTCAATAACTAGATAATCCTAGCAACACTACGCATTCACAAACTAATATATTAAAATGTTAAACCTTTACAGACTAGAAAATATATCGAAGCAAAGTTTAACGATTCTAGAAAACGTATATTCGCCAAATATTTACGTAATTTTATAAATATAGTTTTAAAATGTTTCTTTTTGCGGCCAGTGTTGCTAACTATGCTTGTTTTAGTAATATGGACTACGAAAATAAGCATTAACGTTGTGAATCGCAAAGTATGGTTGGTCCGACGTACGCGTAATTACCCCTCTCAGCAGAAAAAACGTTAATGCTTTGAAATTGTGAACACAGAGCAAGTTAGCGTTAAGAGCACGAACAAAGAGTGAGCGCAGTATTGCAAACTGCACTGCTGGCTTTATGAACATAACCAAAATCCGCAAAAACAGCACATGTAATGTATTTTTCATCTGAGTAAGCGCCACGTAGACTGCTCAATACACGCTGAACATACCTTGCACGTAGCCGCTATAGGGTTGAGAGTCGACATCCTAATTGCATTTTACACTCGAATACATCATTAACACTTGTCAGTGCCCTTACCTGGAACAAAAAAAAAGGGAAATAGGTTAACATCCCGTTGAAAAGTAAAGAAAAAACATTTACGAACAGAAAACTATCTGTGATCATTTAGGAATGTCAGTCGCTGAATTTCCCGATCTGTTTGGCACAGATTCTTTTAACTTTACCGCTCAATTCTAAGAGGTTGTATGTACGAACCAACTACGACAATCGAACTGTATTTTTCGCTTCAAACATAAAAGGAAACCGTCCCCTCCCTAACTCTTTTACCAATGTATTTTATGTTATATAAACCCTGTAATCCTACACAGGGGTAACCCTACGCCCCAGCAGGGACAAAAGCGAATTTCACTCATAACCCTATGTCTGTATCCGAACGTATTTACCCATACCACGTACTTCAGCCGCGAATGAATCCGAAATGAGGCAAATAAGCAATTATGCGCTCATATTCAGGTTCGATTACGCGATGTGGGAAATTTTAGATGCACCGTTGGACACATGAGATCGCCGGCCGCGGACTAACTGACAGTAGGTATAGCTCGCGGACACCGATTTAATTAATGATTCCGGGTAACTGTAAATGGTTTTCCGTTGGGTCAATAATTCAGTACACGACAGTGTTATACACAAGGTTTTTTTTTATGGTAGGTAAAAATCATCGAATGACGAATCCCACTCTTGGGCGGAGCGGGAAACAGTGTCAGACTCTTACTGACTAAAGAACCTACCCCGTGCCTTCCTTGCCTTATTCCCAGAGCCCCGGTGTAACGCTTTCGCATCAACCCTCAGCTCCGGGAGTTATACACAAGGTAGTTTTGAGTTATAAAAATACTTTCAGGAAGCATTTAGGTTAGTGATTCTCGACCCGAATTCACAATCACAATAAAGCGGGTAGGGATTTTACTATTTAATACTATTGGCAAAAGCGTTTTGTAGAGAAGTGGATGGAACCTTGTTTAGGCTTTCGCAGTCACACGCAATGGTCTCGACGTGCAATAAATCACAACGGGTGATTGGTTTTTTAGGTTTATTATCTCATAAATATATATTTTGAATAACAGTGAAAATAAAAAAAGAAGTATAAAGTGTAAGGAACAGATCTCCACAAAGTTTAAGTTCTCGCACAATAGTCTAAACTAAACAACCACTAGATTTTAGTTCCTGAAAAAAATTCAAGAAACGGAAAAAAAATCATACAACTTTTTTCTATTCAAGTTGATAATTGTGTATTATTATTTCTGATATTGACAAAATACCCTATTTTTTATATGATTATTTACGAGTTACATAACAAACTCCTGAAACAGTGTATAGATTCAAAACTGCACGCTGTAAAAAAAGGAAATGTAAAGTAGAATATTCCGGGCCATTTCCTATGGAATCTCCCGTCGTATCATAAGCAAGCACTCAAGGAGTTCGCGGACCGTTTTGTGCAACGTATGTCGCCTGAATGTCTGGGCGGCTGCCCACCCCACTTCCTCCGGTCAGCTCGGAGGCACGGAGCCACGGATAAACTTCTGCTATATAGCTCACTATCCCTACTTAGAGAGTGTAGTCCGCAAGGCGCCTGCAATTTTATCAACAACATACATGAGGGGTCGCATTTACATAATAAACCGCCGCCCGTATACGAAACATGCCCGATGTATTCAGATTTTCGTTATTATTTTACCTCATTCAATTCGTTCCCAAATTATGTGGAGAGGGTTGAATCAAACACATTGATAACAACGAGGTGAATTTAATATTCATCGCTGCGTTTGCGGGTTAACTGATATGAAAGATTATCTTTGTTTGCGCGATTTAGTTGCATTGATGTGACGTCACGATAGTCGTTAAATAACCGCGGCCCGTTAGTTGGACTCTCGTTAATTATAAAATGCCATTTCGCGAGCGATAACGCAGTAAAATAGTGATATATTTTACGATACTCTTTAAAATAACGGTTTGCTGTTTCTATGCAAAATACAGTAAGCACCTTTCACCGATCATTGTTAATTTACAAAGCATTGTCCCAAATTATATTAAATTCAGCGCTCAGCTTGAATCCAATCCATGACTAGATTTTTTGCTGATGAATGAAAGGAATTGCTTGCTGAATAACGATTCAAGAGAAGATTTAGAGAGAGGCTTAATACTTAATATATATGTATTTATTTTATCTACAATATAAGCTTAATTTGTGTCTAATCAGTACAAAAAAATTAGCCAGCACAACATTATGTTGTGCTGGCTAATTAAAAAATTAAAATAATCACTTTTCATTTGTCTGTTTTTCCCTATCAAATATCAATAAAATAAAATAATCTATTGGTCAGTTTTATAATACTACGTTGTTTATTAAATTGCCAATATTGTTACTGGGAAACACGTAATATATTCATTCATTGTAATTCCATGTATACGATGTTCAAGTAGTTATTCCTACTAATAGCATATAGCAATATTCCTATCGCTGCACTCGGGACTCCTCTATATGAGGGTGAATTATTTATTTTTTGCCCATCTACAATCGGTACAAAAGTGTAACGTTTGTGGAAGGTATGATACTTTTTTAAGAATATTTCGACGTCCATAAAAGTTCTCGGTAGCCTAACATCCTGGGGTTATTATATTACGGTTAGCTTGTGACTCGCTTTTGACTACTATCATACCTAAAGATAAGCCATGACATGGTCGACGATAGAGTACGCTTGCCTAGGATTAACCTACTCGGTCTTGACTAAAAGTCAAGTTATAAGTATCTATCAAGAAACACAAACTTCGGCAAGGAATTTCACTTCTTAGCTGAACGCACAATAAATGTGTTCCCTAAAAGCTTTGTACGTACGAGTAGGATGTTCAACCTACAAGAAATTAGGTGCTTGCGTCTCCGTCCAGTAATTTCCCCGATAAAGGTTCTGATGAGAACATAAAATAAAACCGAATGGTCAGTTCACAGTCAACGACACAACGTTGGTCGTGCGCCAAGCGAGGCGCGGTGTCGTCTAATATCGCACCGAGCCGCGACGAACGCTAATCGAACTCTCCAACAATCTATAACCACGCTTCACTTAACTATTGACGTTTGCCAAACAAAAAAACGTAACAATTTGACATTTGAAAGCTCCAAATACCCTTAGATCTTATTATAAAACAGAATTGTTATCTTCAAATACATACATTTCGAGTTATTTATGTTATGTCTACCATACTATAAACTACGAATCAATTAAATTAAACAATAGTGATCTTGCTTTGATCTTTAAAATATTTTAGTTTCTTAATAAAATCAGGGAAACTAAATTTTCCAGATATTTTTTGGTGAATATCTGGTAGAATTAGTCAGCGCAATTAGTCTCCGTTTGAGGCTGGAAATACGTCACAATCATTTGCTTCAACCCTATTCAAAGAACAGCTCTATCGTCAATATAAATAAACAAATGGCAAGCTTAAGCAACATTATTGTAGGCCAAACGTAGCGTGAAATCATCGCAGTAACGCGATTACATCCCAATAATGACTCAACTAGCCCACTCGCAATATAAGGCTGCGAACGCACTGGACGGCGCGCGGTACGAATGTTAATGTAACTGCGTCCGCAGTCCGCGCTTCGTACTCCCCCGTCGCCATAAATCATAGTACCTTTTGTGGCTTGTGTCCCTGTCCACACATGACTACCGGATTGGACGAGACACCTTGAGTGTTGCCAAACTGACTTAATCCGAGACGCAATCACAACATTATTATGCATTGTTATTTAGAAGAATAATGACAACTTGTTGCCCTTTTCGGAAATGAATTTATCATCTACCGCTGATTTACGAAACAAACAATTTTAATTAGTCGCTGACGATTTGGACACAGTGTCCGAATCACATACAATACCGATTTTATTTTAAATTTTTCTTCACTGATGAATCGGACACCATAAAATGTGTAAAAGCTGTTTGTGGAAATAAGATAAAAATAAGTTTTAAAATATAATTAAATGTAAATACCCAAAGTTTTCCCTCTTTTTCCGTATCTATTGTATTTTAAAACTTTTATCTGACAGCTATCCATGTCCAAATTGTCATTAAAAAAACAATATTGTAATAAAATCGTTCCAATTCGGACACTGTGTCCGAATCGTCAGCAACTAATTTTACTTCAAGTAAACAAATCGCTACGATGACACTCGTTTTATAATTCAATATTTTTCTCCTTTACATTATTTTTCCAGTATATTTAAGCGCGGCGTGCATGAAAATGCGATTTCCTCAAATTGATTCGGGATAACTTTTGAAGACGTGCAAGGAATAAAACAATTTCCTCGTGGAGATTACAGCGTTACTCGCCGCTGTAATCTAATAATATTTACTTTGCACTTTGCTGAAAGGATATTACGAGTTTTTTTTTCGTTTCTAATGAATATTAGAAGGATGGCAGCAAATCAAAGTATTAAAGGATCCGAAAAGATTTATATAGATTATCTGTATCATTAAGATCAAATGGGATTCCCAATATTATTTGGAATAGAGTAGTAGTATTTATATATAGTATAATATACACAAAAAAAATCACCTAAATCAGTCAAAGCGTTTAAGAGGATTACGAAGACAAACACACATAGAGAAGAAAGCTATTTTGTATACCAAATAATATTTTATTAAACTATTTTTGTTTGGCAAACCTACAATTTGTTGGACTTATCGTATCTACGCTCTTTTCCAGGAAACCTGCACCGGACAGAGATTGCCTGAACACAAAATGGCCTGCTTTAGCTGCTTTTATTTTAATAAACAAGTAAATGGAAGTAAAGTGCATAACATTAAAATAGTTATTTTTCCTAGTCAATACTTAACCCTTACATAACTACTTTACCGGCCATGTTTATTGGAGCATTATTGGCCACCATTAAATCCTCGTTGGTGCGGTATACTTGTAATCACAATAATGACTGAAAAATTAACATTTTTTACCATAATTATAACAATAAATTAATTATTTCCTGTCATAATAAAGGGATACTTTCTCGAGGGCATTGCCGCTGGAAAAAGCTAGTGTATAAAACGTTTAACGAAGTTGTTACTTCCCGTTCGCCTAGGTCTTAGATAACCGATAAAGTACGAGTATATACCGATACCGACAGGTATATACCTAAAGTACGTCGACACGTCTATACGTCTTGTTTTTTGTAACGTGCATTCGTTGTTACGTGTTTCGGATTAGTAAACTTTCGGGAAAGTGGTATTCGAGGTTACAGTTTTCGGCATCAACACACGCTTTTTTTTCGCTTGTCCTGAACAAAACTTGAGAGCATCGAACTGTTCCGTTTTCAGTAACAGAAGTATCAACACTGAGAAAAACTCAAACCTGTAACAGGTAATACAAATCTTTTCTGAATGTAAGTTTGCGATAAGATCGAATTATTTTTTTAAACCATGTGAAAATTAATGTTTTGATTAGCGACCCCTGAAATTACGAGTTTACTCAGAATGTTAGTTTTGTCAGCTTTATTTTTATTAATCTTTTTGTAAAACTGTCCGCCGCGCCGCCACAATTCATCACAGTTTCATATGATATTTTAGTCGATTTCTGGAAAGTTTGAAATTATAATTGAATTCGGTAGGTGCTGCAATCGGGTTCTAATTTTTTTTTTTTTTTTTGAAAACGCTTTTAATAAAACCTAAAAATTTTAATCAAACAGTCTTTGCTGCCGTAATTTGACAATAGGTGTGTACTGTGGTGTCTCCGAAGGAGATCACACATGCCCCGGAGTAGCGCACTGGCTGGCAACATATTCGCAGTCTGTTCGTAATTTAGTTTAAATTTAAATCTATTCTAAACAAAATAAATTATGTTGTTTTAATTCAGTGTATGTCGAGCCGTGTCCGAGTAAAGAAATAGTAAAAGTTCAACGTGGTTTGATTTGTGCTGCCCTGCCCTGCTGCTGCCCTGATCCTGGTACCGGAGCCGCCCCGTAGAAGAGTACACGGTCTCGACAGATTGGTGGAGGCCACACAAGCGCAGCAGAGCACGAGTGAAATAACCAAGCACTGAGCAAGCACCGCCCTAAGGGAGTACAGATAAGTGGTGTAAAAGGAGACGCGAAATGGCGCAAATAACTTTTTTTTCAGGCGTGTCGGAGGTAGCCTTCGACGATTTTTTATTACAATTCCGCCAGATAGCTGCTATCAATAAATGGCCGGAATCAGACCTGGCTTTAATAATGGGCGCGTACTTAGAAGGACCAGCACTATCCTTCTTCAGATACACATACCAGGCCGATATTACCTTTAAAGATTTGTGCGAAAGCATGAAAATAGAATTTCCAGCAGGGACAGACTACGCAGAAAAATTCTACAATGCTCGCCAAGGCGAGAAAGAGGACCTAATCGCATTTTTTTTTAGATTATCTGAATACGGCAGACTGGCAAAAATTACCGAGGAGGGCACTTTTATCAAAACGTTCTTAAAAGGGGTGACCGTAAATTACAAATCCAAATTGGCGACGCGATTATACAGCTCGAAAGCTGAGCTGAGGGCCACTCTCACTCAGATAAAAGAAATCTTCGACGAGACTCAACACGCCCCATTAAATTTACCCGTACAACCCCCGCATGTAAGATTTGACCGTCTGCCGCAGTCAAGTCCAAGGCCCACAGCAACGCCAAGACAGTCGAACCCTACGCCAGGAACGTCGACGCCTCGAAGTGCTGGCGACTCCGAGACTTTCCATACGCCAAGGTATAATTTACGGCCAAGACACAGGTTCGACAACAGATATAATCGTTCATCCATTGCCCCCAGCCAAAGAAGCCCATTGCTGCACAGGCCCCCAAACGAGCAGGGGCACAGCCATTAGAAAACCCAGCGGAGCTGCAAGCTGTGTCCAGGAGAGAGCAGCTCCTGACCAAGAACGAAGATCAAAAAATTGGTGACCTCACTCCATTTATTAGTGTTTTTATAGCAGAACAGGCCTATACTGCGCTGATAGACACTGGAGCATCAATTTCGTGTATATCAGAGCAAGTGTTGACGGATCTCAAGCTGAAATGTACCAGTGACGAGACGAATCATTTTGTGAAATCCATATCGGGATCTTATTTAAAAGTTATCGGAAAAGCGAGAATTAGTATGATGATAGATTCACGTGTATTTATTAATGAATTTCTAGTGATAAAAAACATTAATCAAAATTTAATCCTAGGTCAAGATTTTTTCTATAAATACAAAGCAGTCATAGATTTCGCGAATAATTGTATAACTCTAAACAATGCGTTTCGTATTAATTTTTGTAAATATGATGATCGAAATGTCGCGTCAATGTCACATCCTATGGTACATCATGACAAGACAGACGGAATAAATACAAATGACGTCATGAATGGACATGACCCCAGAGAGGGAGGAAGGTTGAATTATCTTTCTAAAAACGACTACTTGTATTTCGCGAAACTATTGAGAGAACACGACGAAGAGTTTGTATATAATTTATCGAACAAAAGTAATAGCATAGAAGAACTTAATATAAATTCAGAATTAAGTCAGAATGAAAAGAACTTATTAAAAAACCTTCTTTCCTCGTATCGAGAAAACTTTGTATTCACGGCCTCAGAGTTAGGTAGATGTAGCTTAGAAGAAATCATCATCAATACTGTAGATGACATTCCCGTCCATCACCCACCTTATAGAGCTTCTCCAAAGCAGCTTGATATAATCAATTCCCAAGTTGAGGAAATGTTGAAAAATGGAGTTATCCGGGAATCCCGTAGCGCATATGCGTCTCCAGTAGTGTTAGTTCAAAAGCCCGATCAAACGTGGAGATTTTGCGTAGATTATCGGAAATTAAATAAAAAAGTAATCACTGATAGCTATCCGTTACCAATTATTGAAGATATTATGATATACTTATCGGGAGCGCGTTATTTTGCAGATTTAGATTTAAATTCAGGCTATTGGCAACATCGTATATGTGAGAAAGATAAGCATAAAACGGCATTTATCACTTCATCAGGATTATATGAGTTTAACGTATTACCTTTCGGACTTAAGACAAGTCAAGCTGTTTTTCAGAGGACTATGGATAAAGTATTAGCTGGTATCAAATATAAAAAGGCCATTTGTTATGTAGATAACATATTAGTGTGGGGTAACAACTTTACCGACTTTATAGATTCCCTAGAAGATGTCATGATGCGATTAAAGAAAGCAAACCTTACCTTGAAACCGAGCAAATGTAGCTTTGGTTATAATACAATTTCTGTATTAGGACACGAAATCTCGGGAGCTGGAGTCAAACCAGACAATAAAAAACTTCAGTCTTTAAAAACATTGAAAACCCCAACAAACGCCAAACAAGTAAAATCTATATTAGGTTTGTTTTCTTACTATCGCAAGTTCATTAGCAACTTTGCAGAAATAGTATTGCCCTTAACTAGATTATTAAGGAAAGGTGTCGCGTTCAAATGGACGGACAAGGAGGAGGAAGCGTTCCAGAGCATAATAAAAATTATGGAGTCACCACCGATTTTGCATTTTTATTCCAATGATCCAAATATATTAACACGTTTATACGTGGACGCATCGGGTGAAGCGGTAGGTTGCTGTCTGATGCAGGGCAGAGAGGTGATGTATCCGGTTTCCTATGCGTCGAGGAAGCTGAGTGATGGAGAGAAGAAATATTCCACTACGGAGAAGGAGTGTCTCGCCTTAGTTTGGGCATTGAATTATTTCAAACATTTTCTTTGGGGTTTGAAGTTTCAGGTCATGACAGATCACAAGGCGCTGTGTTGGCTGAGGAGCAGGAGAGACATGAATGGGCGATTAGCTAGGTGGTCGCTGTGCATCCAGGCTTATGATTTCGATATTGTCCATTGTGCAGGGAGAGATAATGTCATTGCTGATTTTTTGAGTAGAAATCCATTAGGCCAGGAGGAGGAAGAGCAGAGTTGTGCGGCGGAGCCACTCGAAGACGGCATGCAGTTGTATAGGATAGAGGTGGTTAGGATGCGAGATGAGCAGGGGCGAGATGATTTTTGTAGGCTTTGGTTAGATAGGATCGCTGATAATGGGGGTAGTGACGTTAAGGGGTTCTGTGTGAAAGGAGATGTTTTGTGTAAGAAAGCCAGAAGATTGAATGGAGTTCGTGAGCTGGTTGTGGTGCCAAAGGGACTTTTGCATGAGTTATTGAAAGAGTTGCATGATGATCCATGGTCAGGAGGTCATTTAGGGTTAGCTAAAACCTTGGCTAAGTTTAGGGCAAAATATTTTATTAGGGATGCAGAGAGAGAGATAGAGCGGTATGTGAGCAGCTGCAAGTTATGTCAGGAACGAAAGAAAGGCATCGGGTTAGCTCAGTTACAGCCTGTGGTAGTAAACGACTTGATGGAGAAAGTAGGCATTGATATTTTAGGACCTTTTAGAAAGTCTCTCAATGGAAATAGGTATATCATTGTTAGTTTAGAATATGTCACGAAGTACGCAGTCTGCAAAGCGGTACCCCGAGTAACGGCGCAGAGGATCAGCGATTTTCTCATAGAGGATATTTTCTGTCGGTTCGGAGGAGTCAAAGAGGTCATTTCGGATAGGGGGTCGGTGTTCACTTCACGTTTAGTCAAGTCGACAGTTAGTTATTTCGGAGCAAAGTCCCGCTTCACCACTGCGTTCCACCCACAGACCAATGGGCTTGTGGAATCTTTTAACAAATTACTCTGCCAAATGCTCTCTATGTACGTTTCCGCAGATCAGAGAAATTGGTGTAGTTATGTGCCCCTCGTGTGCTATGCATATAATTCAAGTAAACAAGCAAGCACTAGAGTTTCACCTCACATGTTGTTGTATGCTAGGGAACCATTATTTCAAACCGACATGACGATAGGCATACCCCATCAAAATCGATTGGATTACGTAGGACGTCATGGTTTGAAGTGTCAACTGTCACGATGTGCCATAAATAACATAAAAAAAGCACAAGCTAGACAGAAGGCTATTTATGACAAAAAGGCTAAAGTAATAAGGTTTGCTCCCAATCAATTAGTAATGGTCTATACGCCTAGGCGATTTTCCCATAAGAGTTTTAAATTATGTAGACTCTATAGAGGTCCTTATCAGATAGTTAGGAGAATTTCAGATGTAAATTATGTAATTAAAAAATTAAATAATAGACGTTTTAGGGATATTGTACATATAAATAGGTTAAAACCATTCCATGTCAGATTATAAATATATAGGGCTCAAAAGGTAGGGTAGCCAGGACGAATATAAGAAAATATTATGTCATTCATTAAAAGTCATTAATGTCAGATAACATTGTTATATTAAGTTGTTGTTGTAATGAAATGTTAATATATTTTTCTATTTCATGTTGTGGCGCTCAAAATTGCTGCACGAGCAACGTGCCCGGGCAGATGTCTAAGCACGCGCAGCGTGCCAGTTCAAGTGCTGATGGGCGCAGCCGGGAGACTGGAGGAGAGGAGCCACAGAAAATCAAAAAGAAGAAGTGTTAGAGTTATAAGATAGGAAGGCGTCTATTCCAGAGGGAATGAGGAGGAAATCCCCCTCCATGCCGACTATGAGAGGGCATCATAATGTTGTCCTCCGAGCCTCCCTTATGTGAGGTCAGAGCGCACTCAATGTGAGCTAATATTGAGGCGGAAATCCCGCTCAATATCGCTCACGAGAGGGCATCTTAATGTTGTCCTCCGAGCCTCCCTTATAAGAGGGCAGTGCGCACTTAATGTGAGCTGATATCAACTTTGCAAATGAAGCATAGTCTTCGCAAAGGGAGTCAAGTTGACTCCATTGATATACTTAGCTTGAATAATTAAATTTAATTGGTGTTGATTAATTATTACTCTGGAATGGATTCATATAATGAAGCAAGGTATAGGTGATCCAATGATTGTGGCTCTTTGACCTCTGGCCCGATAAGCGCCTGAAGGAATAAAAGTCAGAATGCATTGTGTCTTAGAGTGTAATCCCAATAGGGGTGGTTGTCACTTTGGCTTCCTAGGTCGATAGGGCGGTGCGCTGAGGCCTTTAACGAGGTTTTGCTCCAGTGAAGTTTAAACAGGGCAACGCTGGTTGGTGAGAGCGGAATGATGCTCAATAGAAACTTAAATGTTGGTTGATTACATTTCGAAATTTTGTCGTTGACTCCTGTTTAAGCTAGTTCTCTAGAACCATCCGCCACAACAAATAAAAAAAAAAATAATATATATATAGTCCTCGTATAGGTAGGGAAATCGGTGTTAGGAGTAGGTAGGTCTTACCAACAGGCTGCGATAAATTTTGTCGAATAGAAATGTTTGGTATCCAAACATTTCTATTCAATAAAGGGGTGGCTGAATGTGGTGTCTCCGAAGGAGATCACACATGCCCCGGAGTAGCGCACTGGCTGGCAACATATTCGCAGTCTGTTCGTAATTTAGTTTAAATTTAAATCTATTCTAAACAAAATAAATTATGTTGTTTTAATTCAGTGTATGTCGAGCCGTGTCCGAGTAAAGAAATAGTAAAAGTTCAACGTGGTTTGATTTGTGCTGCCCTGCCCTGCTGCTGCCCTGATCCTGGTACCGGAGCCGCCCCGTAGAAGAGTACACGGTCTCGACAGTACCTACCCGTTATGAACAAAAAATTGCACTACAGGTATACCGATAGCTACGTATACCCGGCGATAACTATACCGGTAAGTATATGTATACCAGTCGTAAGTGCAGCAGGTAGACGGAACGTGAGGTGATCGCGTGGCGGAGGATTCCATGTGCCCCATCGAATATAGACTCACGATGTACAAGCCATGCCAATTCGCTTCGGATTAATTTCTTATTATTTGACAGGAGAAAAATGGTAAGTGGAATTTTAGGCTTTTGAGTAGTTCCTTTTCTTTATTAATTCCTATTGGCGGTTTTGACCTGCATAAAAGTATAAAATAATTCCATTTATAAATAAATTATGGAACCATATTCTTTATATGATACTACATGATCTATGTGCTTCATTGAAATCTGAAGAAAATATATAAAGAAGTAAATAACAGTGAAGTAGTAATATGTAGGTTACCATCGAAGGAAGTTCTGCCCGAACTCCGCTAAGTTCATTTTTGCTTGAACTCGAAATGAAAACTTCAAAGGGTTTCGTTCAGCATCGCGCCGCAGGATTTAAGCGATTTTTTTAAACTGATTAGGCAGAAATTCCCGCGATAGTATTAACATGTACATGTATACTTAAATATACATGCAAACTTTCAACTTTGATATGTCATATTAATATTGTATACTTAATTGATAGATACTAATAATGGTCTGCCAACGGCATATATGTATAATATAATAACCGATGTCCTTTCTTGGGTTTAAGCTTAATGTATACGAAACTGGGAAACAGCATTCAATGAAATATTATATGAATATAAATATATAGTATCGAGATAAATCTACACTAATATAATAAAGAGGGAAAGTTTGTTTTTTTGTTTTTTTTTATTTTTTTGTTTGTAGGAGGTAATCTCTGGAACTACTGGTCCGATTGGAAAAATTTTAGCAACAATAGAAAGCTGCTTTACTCCTGAGTGACATAGGCTATATTTTATGTACGCGGGCGAAGCCGCGGGCAAAAGCTATAATAATATAAAATTGATAAAGCTTTTGCTGTTCTTTATCTAACAAACTATTATTTAAACTTGATTAAAATAACTTAGATAAGAAACATGGATAATAGGTAGACCAGATTCGATAACTGGTACGGTACCCAATTACTTTTGTTAAATCGCCATGTTTACGCCAAATGAGGTTTTAACCTGTACTGTTACAATATTAACTATTTTTCCAGATCACATAAATACTGATTTATGTACCGATACGGAAGTATTCTTAGAACCGACTGATGCAACAAAAGTACTCACATCAACATATTTCCTGTAGCCATTCAAGCGAAAAATAATGCAATTCAATGCAAACTTACTCTAGATTCCAAATGTTCTAGTTTAAATATATTCAAACATACAACCGAGATATATTCTGTATAGTTATAGAGTAAACTGTAATCTAAACAATAAACAGAGACAATAAACACAATGGGTGACCTCATTTCGATGATCGCCAGTTGATCGAATGTGACGTAACTTGCATTTTAATTGTTGCGCTTCGTTGCGTCAATTATATTACACTGGAGTGCTTAAGGGCGCGTTCACACTTGGCTGAGTTGCTGGACTTGTACGGTGATGTGTTTACATCTATACTTCTAATGATTGGCATTTCAATGTCAGGAGTGATGTACGTATTAGTTATACGCGGCTTGAATAAACCCACGCTGAGCGAAGTTGGTGGGCAGAGGATATTGCTCGCAGAACATATGGCCATTGGGGCCGAAAAGTTTAGGAATAGCGACCACGTTCAGGAAGATGCTGCGTTTGCGTGCCTCCTAGAAAATGGGGCGATCACCCGGTAAGGGTTCCGGGTATCCGACGGATGCAAGACGCATAGGAACATTGTAGAGACACTAGGACATACTACACGAGTCCTATGCAGAACGATAATGGTCTTACGGCTGAAATGATGATAATGTCATCATAATCGAAAACAAGCGAAGTTAGAAATATAGTTGTTATACTTTTTATATCTCAAAAAACAATGGTTTGTTATCTCTCTTGCTAAATTCTGTTACTAGTGCTTGCAACACGCCGCGCAACGCGCCGCGTCTCCTTACTGAGACGCGGCGTGTTGGGCGCTTGTCGTACATTGCCATATATTTTTGTTTGCGCGTTCGATGATGCGGCCCGCTTTTCCAATGTACTACGAACGTCCAACGCGCCGCGTCTCCGTAAACAAGCACTTAGGATAGTACAATGACGCAAGTAATCACACTAAACTGGAAATGCAATCAATATATAATCGATGTAAACAGTCCCCAATCACAGCTATTCATCATACATTAATTGAATACCCTGTTGGTAGTTAATAGACGCAATAATAAATCTGTTGTAATAGTTTTCGATACGCATACCGATAGCGAATGTGCGCCATACCGAAGGATAGTGTTACGTTTGTTTGTCGCGCTCCCAATGCGAATAACGTTGCATAATTCACACAGACAGTCAATTTAACATTACGACTGTTTTCCCAAAGGGTTTGGCAGAAGTTTACCGAAAGTATACCGATATTTGGGTTACGAAATCGCTCAAAAGATTACCATAGCCCTACAGACTTAGACAAATGTCTATTCTGTTAGCGTTCCCGCCACTAATAGTTTTCCGCACTAGTGCAGAAAAGTGCCCGTTCTCGCTATCGCCATAATTTTGTTACACTTATCGCATCAATGGGCGAGGGTCGACCCAAAAGAATCGCGTATCTCAACTCCCTTGTATTCATTTAGTAAGTGTATTGAAAAACGTCGTTTGATACACGCGCAAATTTGTCACTGCAGCCTACGGTTTGTGCGAAATCCGACTCGATCGCAATGATAAACTTTCTGCACATGCACGTGTACAATTTCGCGAAGCGTGAGACTATCCATATTCATTATGGATAGTCTTATTTTTTGCGAAATGGGTGAATTAAAATCACCCATTTCAATACAAGTGACCAATATCTCATAGTAAATAACTATGTAACAAGCGTGCTTATCGGAGGATAAGCCGCTTGCCACGAAGTAATTTATTCACTCTTAACTTCATTTTTTCAAGCCTGCTGGAACCCAAAAGCAAATGAAGGAACACAAATGAGTGATGGTAAAAGTCTGACACTTCGTTTCGCTGCATCCAGAGCTAAAGGAGTTACTAAAATAGGTATTCGAAGAAACTAAGAATATACTTATGCAATTAATCAAGACCTACGTGTCATAAACCATTTAATTAGTTATTACAAGTAATAAGGGACAATGTATGCTTGTATCGCGCATAATAATTGATGTAGCATTGAAATAAAGTAAGTATTGTATTGCTTAGCGATAAACTATTCGCATTGGCACATTAACGTTATGTCGCCGATATTGTTTATGTTATAATTTGCTCTTTATTATTATAAATATGTATTATTGTAAACATGCATAATAAAAGCACATAGCTATTTGTCAATATATTTTTATAGGAAATCATCAAATAACTTCTCCCGCTCTCCACAAGAGTGTATTTTACTGACTCGACATCAAAATAATGTTAAAAAGAATCGAAGAAGAATAGTCAAAATCTCGGCCAGTCAAAAAATGTGAAGCTGCATTATATTTTCCAAAGAATTTTAGTCTATTCTTAAAATCAAGATATCAACTGGTAACCTCCACAATGGATATTCGTCTTAACCCTCTGCCAAGAAATGCCCTTAATTTCTCGTGTCTCACGTACAGGAGAATAATAGCGCCCCTCAAATAGCTGCATAGATATGATACCGTCCTGGTGTTCCTATTACATGACTAAGTGTCGCCCAGCTCGCCCACCGGTGCTGAGGGTTGAGGGAGGCGATCAAACGCCGCAAATCGAATAGTGCGTCGGTCCCATGCCGGTTATTATTGGCGCGAGACAATATGCATGACCCAGAGGCGCGGCGTATACGCTTAATATTCAAGAGTCGCGCGTCCGCGGCGTACGCCCCGCTGTAATAAAAGCACGCTCCGACGCTTAACGAGTACGACCGATGAGCTTCTTCGTATTTCAGACGAGGCGACCCCGCACGTGACCGCAACCAGCCAAGAACTTAATTTGTGCAGTAACAAGAAGATTGTGAATTATTGGCCGCGGTAATGCTCCCTGTTTGAACACGAACCCCCCAGTGACGGCGAGATACCGCTCCTCGTTACACCAAAACTTACCCCAAACTCTCTCCAAGGCGTCCTCCTAAATGAACTCCCCTTGATTACTACCAACCGTACCAACAAATTTAATTTAGTCAGCTAAAATGATTGAAATGACAAGAAATTCTTTCAAGGCCAGAAAACTCCCAAACTCCATGTCTGCTGAAAACACATTACGCTGAAACTTTTTAAATAGATGCCTAATTATGTAATCAGATTCTTTCTTGCAAATTATTATGAGCAAAGAATATCTTCGTTTAAAAATTCACTTTCCATTTTATCCCTACAATGGCCGACGAAGTTTGAAGAATTTAAACGTGACCAAAATTCAGAATAATTTATTTCTATTGAAGTACACATAAAATGTATTTCAGAAAGAAGAGCTATTCTGAAGTAGAATTAAGTAGGTTCGGAATAGTGGTAAGTGAAGAGTTAAATATAATATGTCCGGGTAGCAGTTTCGAACTCAAACTTTCGGGTTCAAAGAAAGTTATCAGCAATCGAGGGCCCATTGATTGCGCACAAAGAGCCTTTCGTCTTGCGACATTCGAGTTCGATTTTCCGCTCACAATGCGGGCGTCGATTTTCGTCTTGCATTCTGGATTATACTTCCACGGTCCATTCGGTTTGCGTCCATATTGTTCGACCCTCGCTCCGCAACTTTGTCTCACAAAACGTCTGTGAGAGCAACAATTGCAGATTTTTGTAGTAGATGATGTATTTATCAGGCTTTGCATGACAATTTCTGTGAATTAATACATTGCTAGGATTCATAAAGCTTTAGGGTGCGTCCAGTTTGGCGCGCAGCCAACTTGGTTGCACAATACACGATAAATACCTACTACTGCGAGTACTCTTAATTACTTCACTCACATTAAGTAGCATATAGCCGCTGCTAGTGCAGGCCATAAGGCTTGTTTAAAAATAAATACTTCTACAAATCTACACATTAAAACCAAAATAACAGAACTGTAAAGTGCTGAATAAAAATAACAAATTGCTATTTCGAAGTACTGTTCTGTAATTCGGAAAATAAGCGCTAAATGAAAATTCCTCAAAATCGTGTAAACGAAAATTCACTAGACCGATATAAAGCCGGACGCATGGAACTGCACGGATAATTAACCCTCGCGTTTTAAATTTCCTTTTTGGACTTTAAAACATCAAACGAGCCTTTTTGTTCTCTTTAGTCGGCGGACGATCGTTGGTAATCCGAGGTGCAAAAGCGATAGAGAGGCCGTGTTCAGCGCATTGGAAAACAGTAATTCAATGTGCAACGTCTCTGTTTGCGCGGTCAGCCCGGTGACGACGCTCTACTCGACCGAGCCGACTTTACTTGATTTGCGCTACTCTGATTTATAAAGCCGACGATGTCAAAATGTGTACCGTCTCCAACTGCCATTGATGACTTATAGCGACGATTAGAGCTGTCTCGTGTTAATGTCGGATTAATGTTTGAAATGTTGCTAAACTACTTTTAGACTTCCTAAACTAATTCGCTGTCAACGCTTCATCATAACTTTGATTCATGAAATATTAAAATATTTCTTGCATTCCTCTCAGAATATTTTATTTTATAATCATATTTTCGGGTGACCTTCGCTATCTGAGATGCTGAAATGAAGTCCTAACAGTCTGTAAGAACTTTGACAGTTCTCAAAAGTTACACAAACAGGTTGAATAACTTTCTCAAAGCGTTACCTAAAATTTTTTTAAAGCCGGTTACACGTTCCCGTCAAAAAGCCGAAATCGACCAACAAATTCAATTAAAAGTTTTCTGCGAGTAACTCAAACCGACGAACATTAGATAAAGCTCGATTAATTATTACTGTGTTAATGGACAAAAGAACCTCTTTGCAGCGGCCCGCAAACAAGATTCCAACTGAACTAGACAAAAGCTTGAACGTAAACAGCAATCGCTCATTGAAGCGACCCGTAAACGCGAAGCTTGGAAAACTATCCCTCGTTTTTCCCCGTTTAGTTAGAATATATCTATCTTTATCGTTCTGTAAGGGGAAATGCGGGAGCAGCTATTTGTTTTTACAGTCGAGCGCCGACGAACAAATTAGGTGGACAAACTGTTGAAACGGTCGAGGTGTCTATATTCCACTCTGCGGAAATTCTTCTCTTAAAATCGTTCGGGAGAGAATGTCTCCGCGATTGAACTCGAGCGAGGTAATAATTTTCTCTTCAGTTCCCATGGAGATGTTCTCTCGATCTGCGTATTATTGGCAGATACTTAAAGGATTTTCAAGAACGAAAGCGATATCGTCTATATGATTTTTCTTTCTTTTCGACTTTTCAAGTTTATCTTTATTACTTGTTTATTTTCAGCTTACAAGTTATTGGTTTTTGTCAATATGTCGGTACTATTATGTTCGTATCGGATATTACAAAATACAATAGAGCGCAGGGCAGTAAAACCGGACATAAACGTTAAAAGGATTTACGACAAAAATACCTGAATCTCCATATTGACGAAGAGATAAATTTACAGTGGGAGCGGAACAATCTATCTTTTTGTGGAGACCTGCTTGTAATTTATCTGTCTGAATTTACTTAAGTAATTTAGGATTTCGGAAAACACAAAGGGGATAAGAGGGTTTCCTCCGATGTTTGAGGATAGTTGAGACTAATTCATTGCGCGTTTCTGGGAGTAGGAACTGCGTAAAATGGAATCGCATTAGAACTGTGTAATAATCAAGCTGTATGTAAATTTATGTAATACACTTCGGAAGAAATTGGAGCCATTAGGGATTCAGATTACTAAAACATTGGTCTGCGATCGGAGCAACGTTTCTAAACCACTCACGAACGAATTGCTAAAGTGGAGTTCATGTGTAACACGATATTGGGACTCCAAGTGAATGTTAAAACTCTACTGTTTGCTTTCTAGAAATGAGGGAACGAAATTTTATTGTATGTAAAATATGACCCAGAAACCAGTTCTCATAAAAACTATAATATCAAATTAGCAAAATTAATGCGCGTTAATAATCTACCGGAAAGCATTTATTTACATACACACACATACAAAATAAAGATAAGAAGAAAAATAATAGGTAACATTTATTAAATTCGAAATCTTTTCTTCAAACTTTTAAATTGGACTGCCCAATTGACGCCTCAACATCGAAATTAGCCAATTATTTAAAAGAAACCGAATCTCTTTGACCAATGTCGAAGAAAGATACTACGAGAATGAAAAACTCGCTTTGTTTTTCTTGAGGGCGGACGACGGACGACGGAAAATACAAATAGTCCCCTACAATAATGTTTATGAGTGTCCTTTCATTAAATTTATTGTGACAGAGTTTCCCCTTCCGTGGAAAAGGGCTTACCTAGATTGAAGCTCACAATCTGGAATATACCTCACTCAAACCAACGAGGACTTTAAAGAAAACAAACAACATGCACCGACAGTTCCGTAGATACAAACTTACCGGATTTTATTTTTCCGAATTGCAATAAGGTAATTTATGATGTAACCACAATTTTTCGATTTACTTTTTCATTAACTTGTGCAATGAGAGTGAGACTTTGCTTTTTTGCAAAATTTCAAGATTAACGCTCAACGAAGTACTCTATTTGACATCAAACTGTTGAGCCCCAAGCGAACACAGGCGTTCTCACTTCTAATGCTATTTAATTGTGACCGTAATTAAGTAGACTAAAGGCATCAGCTTAGTACCTCTGCGCGTTCTTAAGAACAAACGGATAACTTAGCGATCTCTATAACTGTTCCATTTTAAATTGCCAATTAAAGCACGGAACCCAAAGAACATTAAAGAAGTACAAGTATTGTATTTGTAGAATATTTGAATCAACAGAACAGTTAAATATTGACAATTTCAGGCAGCTAACACGTGTGAATTAAGAAGGCAAATGACACCAACGAAATACAAACAAATATTTGCGTACATTAGCATTTGTAAATGTTTTGGCCGTTGTTCGGGGAAGTGGCGTCGCGTAACTTTCGCGGACAAAATGTGCTCGAACGGTAGAACAAAAAGTAGTTACAGGTTTCAGGAAGCCGTAGATGTGTTGTCTGTTACTGTGAGGGTGACTGCGTACCCGCGTAATGCCTAGGGTTACCTGAGGGTGTTTTTAATATTATGCGGTTTTCATCACGTATACGAAATTGCTCCGCATGCGGGGCATCTGCCCGGCATCCCGCATATGTATTCCACGGTATTGCGCCTCAAGGAGTTGCCAGCAAATTGTAAGGGCCAAACAGAGTCGAACTCTCCTGGGCCAATGAGTAAATGTTAAAGTGTAACACTAAGGCTCTTGAACTAAGGCCAAGAAGGAATGAGGTGGCTTTTAGGCAGTAAAAGTCTGACACTATCTCTCGCTCCTCCCTAGGGCCGGATTCCTCATTGGATAATTTTTTCCCAAAACACGACACACAGCGCCGTGTCGAAGACTGCCGAACTGACACGACGTTAGACGATGCACGGCCTTCAAGCCACACCTCCGTGCCCGTCGGAGTGGGGAGCGTGAGGTTTTTTCGTTACGGAATTTCTGGATTTAGTCCCCGCGCTCAAGGCCTGCGATAGAAGCTATGCAATAGCTTAAAAACTTGAATGAAAAGGGACATTTACAGGAGTTGCGCGAGCAGGACGCAAAGTATTACCCTACCCTAATGCAAAACTGAAAAGTCCTGACCAAAAACTTGATTTTTATAAAATCGTCTAATATTTTAACAGCGTGCGCATATGCTTTTTATGTTAGTTAAATTTTCTTTTCTGTTTAAGACAGTAATTAAAGAAGACTGCTAAGTCTTGTGAGTCTAGATTGTATCTCACACATATCAAGTACGATTTTAATTTGAAGTGTTAAATAAACGACTTATTAAATTATTATTTAGTAGTATGCAGCACAGAGTGTGAAGTCCCTCAAAGAAGTCCATTGAAATAGAAGGGTCTTCTGACCAAACGGTGTTCTATCTGCAGACAACTGCCCGATATCTGATTACAGACTGATGTATAAGATAATTTCAATATACGAATACTTGTAATATTATGATGCAATGTTTTAGATCCTATGTGGCATAGATGTCACTACATCTCTCGAATGGTTTTTCTTTTTTTTCATCTTACTTACTACAGGGCTAGGAAGGTTAGTTCTAGTACGTCTGGAACCTAAACCCATTTGTAGTTTTCAGGTTCCGCATTAATTAATCAATTTTTTTTTTAAATATACATGCTACGACAAATCATGACATCTGGTAACCCTAGAGATAGACACCCGACTTGTCACCCGATCGCTCCGGACACTAGGGGGGGGGGAAACGATCGATGCATCTATCATGCTTACAAAATACGAAGCAATAAGCGTTTTTTGTCACATCACTAGCCGAGGTTTTATGGCAGTTGTTTGGGTATAGAACGGTTCATAGATACATGTGGGGCCATCGGTGACGGCCTGATTACAATGTACTGGTTTATGTCCACTTTTATTGATCGTTTCGCTTAGAGCTTGAATGGGGAGACGCCTGTAGTGTTACTGGAACACCAGATCATCAAATGGGAAATAAAAAGCCGGCAAAGTTCGAGTCAGATTCGCGTGAGAGGGTCTCCGTTCCGCAAAAAACATTTCCTGTATAGGAGCCTGACTTAAATATTTATCAGAAATACATCATCTGCTCAGGTGAAGTGGGACTGGACTGGACATGTCTGCCGCATGCCGATTGAGTGGTGGCCCACACAAAGTTGATGCCCTGAAATCGCACGAAGGGGCTGCGGCAGACAAAGAAGATGGCAAGACCACTTAGATGTCTTCCTTAAGAATTGGCCAAAAGTAGCTCAAAGCCGAGAACACTAGAAGAAATGGAGAGAGGTCTTTTCCCTGGAGTGAGGCAGTATAGGCAGTATAATAATAATAACAACATCTGTGACAATTTTAATTGACCAACTACCATGGTTACTACTACGTGGTTTTAAATACAGCCTGAAAATAGACGAGCAGACAGCAAAGTCTCAGTAATAGGGTCCATTTTGCCCTTCGCGTACGGCACTCTAAAAATTAAGGATGAACGCGTATAAACAAGCCAAATGATCCATAAGCAGCCCCCTAGCCAAGTTATAATCGTATCGTTTAGAGTTAGCGCTTGTAGTTCGCCACGCCCCCAATTCCCTTGTTTGGACGTCAACTCAACAAAAGAATTGGGGGGCGTGGCTATCTACAAGCGCAAACTCTAAACGATAGGATTGTAACTTGGCTACAGTCTCAGTCATCCCTCAATGTTGAATTGATCAATGTCCGGTCGCAAAGCCTCTTTCCGCATTAAAAATCGCCAGATAAAAGTTTATTATACGCAATTGTTAAGTAAAAATAGACGGTGGTGTTGGGAGGCAGACCCGCCGGCGCCATTGCCTTGTCTGCCGCCACTCGCCAGCGCCATCACCAGACGAACACTCCCGCCACGCTCCGTAACCCCCCCGAGATTACACACGAAACGACGTCAAACTCGATTGCGATTGTATGAGCGCACGACATCCGAACAAAAGCAAAAGTCGTAGCATTTTCCGATTTTAAAAATAGATGCTTTTACTAGCTATGTTTTGATTTGATGTGTGAAATATATCTCTATTGATGTGTTGAATATTCTATGTTAGAATAAAATATCATAATATAATATTACAAAGACGAAAGTTTGTGTGTGAGACGTGTATATATTTGTTTTGTTTTTTTTTACTCATTTGTGCTCAATAGGGTGGATAGGTTTGCATGAAATTTGGTAGGTAAATAGACAATGTTGTGGAACAGCACATCCTCATCTTCCTGCCCTTGTCCCGTTTTATTTAGTCGATGCAGCAAGTTTTTTTTCTACAATTCCTCTCTGTCACCCATCACGCTATCACTAACTTATTTTTCTTTCATATCACTTCTCATACAATCCACGTAAGATACTTTTTATCCTAAGAGTATATTCTCTAGGGATAATTCTTTTCTTACACGCGGGAAAAGCCGCAGGCAGGAACAAACATTTCAACAGGAAAAAATATTTTTGTGAATGTTGTCAAACAGATTTTACAACACGAAAAAAAAATGACGAAACTAATCGAATCTATACTAGATATTGATAGAATTTTCATTTATTTTCCAGTCTACACGAATATTAAAAAGGAAATGTAAAAAAAGCTATTGGACTGATTTTAAAAAATCTTTCTCCAATAAAATGCAAGCACATATAGGCATATATTTTTCACTTTGACACAACCAAAGCCGCTAGCAGCACTATTCAATAAAGCTCAGTTACAAATGATAGAACAAAACGCTATAGGTACATATCGCACGAGTGTGTAATAACACGGCTACAAGAGATAGTGAACCGCATGAATGAATGCACCTACGCTAGTACGGTACGTGAGCAAAGGACCCTGTTGATAAACCAGCCCCTCGCTTCGCCAACCGGACTCACATCAAAGCGAAGTGGGAAATCAACACTAACTTGCCAAACAATGGAAACTGGACAGACAACAGTATTTATTTGGTGGATTCATTATGGAAAGGTTTTACACAAAAACGTGCGGGACAAAGTTTGGACTCGCACTGGTTAGTGTGTGGTCACTGTTTCAGCTAGTTCCGTGATGTTATTGAAAACTTGTCAGTCGGGAAAATGGTTTCGAATACACACATTATTTGGGACTATAAAAAGTTTGTAGTTGTAGTTAAACTAAATTTAACTTCAAATAAGGCAGTAGATAAACGTGAATGTGGTTATGAATTAATGTTTCGTTTTGGTATTTAAATCTATATTTATACATTAAAGAGACTGAGAATAAGAATAATGAAATAAGAATGATGTTTTCTTTTTCAATTTGTTTTTAAGGAGATATTTAAAAATGTATAAAATATGTAAATATATTTAAATGGAATAATAATAACACCACCTCCACATCCCATCGTAACATTTCTATAAATCTTGACCACATTTATGAGGTGCACAATAAAGTATAATAATAAATAAACAATAATGATAACCAAAAAAAGAATTACAAAAAAAAAAACTAAAAATGAATAAAACTCATTTTCGTAAAAACTAACAGAAAATCATAAAGCTAAATTTTGTAAACGAAAATGCATGTTCCGTAAGTTTATGTCTTTTTCACTAAAAGTATTATGTCTACAACATAATAAAATGCAATAAACTTGACATAATATCTGCGGAACCCAGCAACATTACGTTACTCAAAAATAAACGTTTGCGTTGATATTGTACCAGTCACTCATTTTGACTCATACCTAAATTAATGTCGTACGGATCATTTAGTTATTTTTGCCAGGTATAAAATTATACTACGGAATCTAAACATTGCATCTAGAACACAGAAATGTCACACATTGCTTTGAATCGAGTACTATCGCTGTTACTGAATTTATTTTAGAAATTCGAATGTGTATTTCTCACTGCATCAGATTGGGTCGAGTTCTTCCGAGAAAATCTTCAAGCGCACTTATCTAATCTGCCGTATTGCACATTAGTAACCCTGTAATGCATAGGATCTAAAAGACAAGATAATGTAACAATAAAACAAGCTATTTATAAAGCTGTCCGCTCAGGAAAGCGGCTGAAAGCGGTGAAGCGACATCTACTCTATTTGTCTCAGCTAACACAACCGCTAGCCACTTCTCTCGTCGCGTCTCCGCCGGTCGCCTCCTCCTAGTTTGCGTTAAGGATTTTATCGCTTTTTCTCTAGGGTTGTGCTTGTTACTTTGTTTTTCGTCGACGTTATGGTTTAGAAACACCCAAGCTTTACTTCAACGAGATTGAAGTTTGTGTATTCTTCATTACAGTATTTTCATTTTACGACTCGCAATTTTTTACTTTCCTCGTAAAAAACTGTTTAAATATTATGAAGGTTTCATAAAATTTAAAAATGTTTTGACGTGTTAATAGAGCTGACAAACGCACGAAAATAATAATCAATTATAATTATTAATACGCAAACACACTTCGCCATCCGCATAAAAACTCGCGACTCTGTCCGGAAGTGACATGGCGCCGCATTGCCCGAATTATAATATCGATATCATTTTCCAAATCGGATCTTTATTTCGTAGTAATAAGGCCTAAAATATAATGACAAGTGAGAGAAATATACTCTTTCGATTCGGTGACGCCTTTGTCGCGAGGAAAATTTCCTTTTATTGTGTTAGCGAATGCTTATTGTATATCGGAACGTTTTCGCCATTGTAACAGCTACGGTGCCGCACCTCTTCGGTATTACTTTACAATTGTAAGATGACAAATAGCTAAAACGAAACGATACATTAAGTCCTCCTCAAAAGGGGAATTAGGCGCGTTCTAGTTCTATTGATAATTTACGAGAACCGTGAAAATGAAAGGTAGGAAGGGTCCGGATTACGGGTCCAATTGTCGCAGCGATCGGCTGTAATTAATTATGCTTGCTGAATGTTTTTTCTGGTAACAATACATTAATTATTTAAATAGAAGTGTGGACATACCTCTTCCTCAGTGGTGGCGGTGTTGACGGAGTCCATGCTCTGACAGAGCGCGAGCTCCATGTTCTTGTGTTGCGGCGAAGCGGGGCGCGGCGAGGGCTGCTGCGGCGGCACCAGCGCGCCTTGTGTCGCTCCTGCCGCCTGCTGCGCGCCTGCGCCGCCCGTAGCTGCAGGGCTCTGCGCCGCCTGCAGACTCTGCGCTGCCTGGAGGCTCTGGGCCGCTTGTAAGCTCTGCTGAGCTTGCAGGTTCTGCTGCGCCTGCAGGTTCTGCAGCGACTGATGAGCCAGGTTCAACTGGTGCTGCTGCACGATGCTTTGCTGCACTATGCTTTGCTGCACTTTGATGTGCTGGTGCACAGCGAGCTGGTGGATGGGGTGGAGAGACGCGGGGGGCGCGGGGTACGGGGGGGAGAGCCGCTGGCGCTTCACTTGCGCACTCTGCAGCGCTTCGTGCAGCCTCTTCACCGGAAGGGGGCTCTGGCCGAGGTTATCCACGGCTGTGGCTGGGCGGGCCGGCCGAGTCACGTGACTCTGGCGAGCACCGACTGTGGCAGCGATTGGTTAGGGACCGCGCGCGACGCGTCGCGGGTTGATGTCGACGTATCGACAACGGCGCAACACTACGCTCGTTGCGGTACGCGATATTAATTGACTTATCAAAGTAGATTGTTAAAGGACAGCTATTTGCAAATGTTTTATATTAGCGCCGTAGCACTTTTGTATTCATTCGTATAAGTTGATCCTTTGCTTGTAAACCACTCCTGAAAAGAAAGAAAACATATTTCAATTAACTTTCAGACCAAAAAAAAAAAATGAAAAACTATGATTAAACACAGAGATACAGGCAGTGATGCAACGCATTATAAATTGACTTTTCTTTACATTTTCGAAGATATTTCATCTAATTTATCTTCCAAGATAGTGAGCTCCAATTAGGGATCCAATCCTCTTATGACGCACGTTCTAAATTTGATAAATCGATGAGAACCATCGTAAAAGAAAATTTGTATCATCACACATTCTCATTACTTTTAAAGAGCTTATAATATTCCTTCCAAATTACGTCCTTATATTGCTACACTTGAAGAAAATAACGAAAAGAAAATATATATTCTGTAAAAATTTTTGGGGCAGCTCTCAAAGAACTTCCGCAAGTCTGCAGATCATTTCAATAAAATGAACACATATAACATAACACAGTAAATAGTCGTAAAGGTGTACAGAGTAATTGGTTACGGCATTGTTTGGCCATTTCTATAACAATAACACTAATGAATCGCTTTATAGACGCCTTAGTACCTACTTCAAACGAAACGTTAGTAACCATTCTCATCTCGTCTATTAAAATAAAAAAATCAAGAAAATTACGTAATTCCTACCTACTTATATTTTCATGATGAAAATAGTTTTAGAGTTAATTTATGATTATGAGTAAGAAAAATAGTGAACTAGCTTTTTGCTTCTTGTCAGCAAAATGTAAAAATTAAAGTGCCACAGCTCAAGAAAACAGTTATAATAAGGTCGAGATTTTTCCGCGACTTTTTCGTACGCCAGCTAAAGAGTTTTTCGTGTAACAATTATTTCTTTATGACATATTTTTGTTACATTAAAACCCCTTTAACATGGTGACCAAGTGTGAGTCTGACTCCCGCATAAAGGGTTCTGTCCATCCGTAGCATAAAGCTGTTAAAAAGTCACGTTTGTTGTATGGGACCCCCACTTGAATATTTATTTTGTTATGTTTTTAGTGTTTGTTATTATGGTGGTAAGATAAATACATTATCTGTAAAATTAATAAGTATAACAATTTCAACTATATTCATTTCATAAATTAATTTTTTTTATTTATGTTATTATTTTATTTATTTTTACACACATTTCATTTTTCGTTCATAAGATACAGCTTGATGACAATCAGATATACCCTCTAGATAGGTACTGAACTATAATGAAAACTTTAATAAGTATTATAATATACTAGCGACCCGTCCCAGCTTCGCACGGGTACTGATATTGAATATATTATGCATGTATTATACACATAAACCTGCCTCTTGAATAACTCTATCTATTAAAAAAACCGCGTCAAAATCCGTTGCGTAATTTTAAAGATCTAAGCATACATAGGAACGAAGCGACTTTGTTTTATACTATACAATGATTATAATATATTAATAATGCAATCACATCAAACTGTAGTTATTAGGTATATCGATTAAATCAATCTACACCTAATAAAGAACGGTATACGACACAATTTACACTGTATAAAAATAGATATTATTTTTATATGTCAAAGAGTGCCGATTGCAATTGTGTGGGCCGTAGTCTACCATTAAACGGTTAGTCATCGCAGTAAACGTCTAGAATCGTCTTAATAACAGACTAGACCGATGATATCAGTACAGTCATTTACTTAGGTTGTATACTATAGTTTAGGAGCGAGTACTAGACTCTTGATAAACCTATATTTTACTAGCGACCCGTCTCAGATCCGCACGGGTCGGAACACCGGGGACTAACCCTGGAACTAAGGCAAAAAGGAATGGTGGGTCGTTTAGTCAGTAAAAGTCTGACACGGTCTCCCACCACGTATTACGAGATTGATTTTCTTACAAGTATTTTTTATAATTCGTGGAATACGCATGCGGGACGACGTAGTACCGGGCAGCAGCCCCGCATGCTAAGCAATCCCGCATGCTTGATGAAATCCGCTCGACATTATAAACACCTTAAGGCAGGGAAACCGCTAGGTAAGAGTTGACAAGCAATAGAGTTCTGTAAAGGCAAAGCGCCGTCAAGGCCCAGAAAGAGGTAGCTAGAAGATTTAGACGCGTATCACAAGAATTGGTTCAAGAAGGCACGGAAGAAGAATACCTAGAAGAACTTAGGTGAGACCTTTTCCCAACATTGGGTCAGAAAAGGCTTAAGAAAAACGGCGAAAAACGGCAATCGTATTTTTCAAATACCAAAAGTACATTTGCCGCAATGCCACCCATTATGTTGTTACGTCTATCTGTCGTTCTCAAAACAAAACGTAACGACAAAAATCTATATATCAAAGATAAAAATCGTATCCTAAAGTAGCGTTGTTAAAACCGGACACAGTCTTAATATGTAACAATCACGTGTACGACCATTACGTTCGTCAAGGCTGCTTTTTGCCGCGACTCCGTTCCGTGACTAAGCCGACTTGGTATCTAATGTAAAAAACTGTACTTCACAAAAGCGATCATACGTCCAACTTCCAAATTACAATGATGTACGCACGAAGTAAGGCCATTCAAGGCTGAGATTTAATGCCCCTGCTTGGTACTGCTACATTTAAAATAACATAATTCCTCTCAAGTTACGTAATCCCAAGAACTACTCAGGTTTTTGTCACGATTTTAGGAAACTTGCGGGTCATTCATTTATTACTTAAGACGATTTTTACTAGTTTTTGATCCCCTCTCCCACTGAATAAGAAAAAATAAGAGTAGGCAGACCCCTCTCCCTCTGTTTAATATTTATTACGCAGTCTAATCTAAAGGAATATTCGTTTGGTTATGATGTATAGTTTTTTAAAGTAGGATGATGTATGCGCGAAGTAAGGTCATTCAAGCCTGAGAATTAATACCCCTGCTTGGTACTGCTTCATTTAAAATAACATAATTCCCCTCAAGTTACGTAATACCATTGGTTTACCAAAAACTACTCGGCTTTTTGTCAGATTAAAGTAACTAAGATCTACATATGGACGGTTTTACGAAATTTAGGGGCCATTGATTTATTACCTAAGACGATTTTTACTAGTTTTTTGATCTCCTCTCCCGCTAAATAAGAAAAAATAAGAATAGGCCGACCCCTCTCCGGGGTCCATAGGGTAACCGTGCGAGAACCGAGCGTACATCGGCACTCGCGCGGTTGCTATTCGCTAATTTTTGTGACCTTACGTAAGGACTAAAAAAATTCCTCCCATTTCCTTACAAGTAAAAATAAGATATAGTTTATTCCCGTCCGAATTGTCTTACGTAATGAATGAACGAGCCCTTACCTAATGTACTTTTCGACCATTTTGTCCTCACGACCACAAAATTACTTAATTGTGTTCTCCTAAACGTGTGAACTATCAATGTTATTTTGTAAACTAATTACTTGCCGGACAAAGTAAATTGTCTGGGAAAAAAAACTTCTGTATTAAAAAAGAATAAATCGAGCCTTCGAATTCACACAATTTACGAACAACCTTCTGAATGAAAAGTTATTCTGTTCGATGTCTATAATGGACCGATTCTAACAGTAGCCTCGTAATTCGACGCATACTTTTTTGGACTCAACGATCCTCCATATTCGGCTTGAATTGATTTCAATGACCTTAATCAAAGGCTAGACCAAACTGAAGACGGAACAAAGACGACAAAGAAGAAATAAACGTAAATACATTTGCAATAAGAATAGATAGATAGATATACTCTTAAACAGTTCTCTCTCTCTATTTTTTCTTTTCTTAGATAATCAAAATACAAATACTAGTTATGACTCACTCCTAACCCGTCAATGAATGCTTTTAAATCGTTGTAATTAGCCTTTAAGGATCACAAATAAGATCTTATTTACAAACTCAACGTTAAAAACAAGCTTCTATCTTTCAAAAAGATCCAGACAGACTTCAAAGTAATTTAGCATAACTTAAACATTATTCAATTTAGTTTAGATTATATTTGAAGTCAAAGATACGTATCAAGTTCAAAGGCTACTCCAACTAAATATTAAGCAAATATTATTTAATTTACTCTTCGCTCAATTTATTACAGATCTTACAAATCGTATTTGACAATCGTCGATATAGAAATAAAAGGAACAACAACAACTTTTCATTCATTCGACAGCAGTTTGTATTCTGTTTCTCCAACATTTCCTTTGACGGAGAAGCAGCAATATTGTCGTAAAACTTTTCAAATATATTTAAAGCTTGTACATATTGAAACGTGAATTTTATCTTAACATCTGACCAGTACGAAGTACACAACATAAGGGTATGCACTGACTGAACCGACCAGTATTTGGACGTTATGCAACAGACAAATTCTAATTTCGAACATTTCAATGCAACGTTCACTTTATGTAGCTCGGAGCTACGTACGCTTTTGTTTTAGATTGACGTTTGATAAAAGGTAGTGGTCGATGATGTGAAGAGTTGATGACTGAGGTTCGTTACTGAGGATTGGATCGTGTTACAAATGTAGACAGAGCTACGTTAGGAAGCCCAACATCCAACATGGCCGTAGAAATAAATTAAATGTTGCTACGAACGAACCTGTATCGTTTCGTTCATTAGGAATTAAATATACACAAACCTAAATGTTATGTTATTCAGTTCGCATTTAGAATCATGTTTGTTTGATTGGGGCTATTAGCTGCCTACATGTATGCAAACACTAGGTCAGTCAGCGAGCACCTTAAAGCAGATAGACCGTAATATTTGAAAAGTACATACGCGCAGAAAAGTACACTCGCGCCATATTTCCTGCTCGTACTTCGCTGAATACTTTAATCCGTTCGTGTATTTATGCTGCGGTGGTGTCGGTAAATAAGTCCCGGCCAACTCTTACAGTTTCCATTTGTTATAACTACTAAGTCCCGGCGAGATCCCGGACTTTCACGGGACTTTGTACCTACGGGATGTAGAAGTTCGGAATAAGTGATAAGTATATTGAATTGGAGAAATCAAAATAATATTTTGGTATGATCTATCAGGGTCAGATTAGGATTGGTTGATGCTAAAAGAAGTTAAAGAAGCCAGATATATTATTTTTTTACACGACACGGTAAGGAAAGAAAATGTGTTTTACATAAATACCTGCGTAGAATTTTCCAGTGCAAAATTCTTTTGTTAAGGGAAGGACCAACTTTTCCTTATTGTATAATATACTTGGACTGGGAAAAGGTTAATTAAACGCACGGGACTCATAGCTACCCATCTGTCATATTTTCCGTATTTCCTTCAACATGTACATGTATATCAACAAACAAAATTTTTAGGTTTTTTTTAATGGTGGGTATAAATCATCCAACGACGAAACCTGCCCTTGGGCGGAACGGGAAATAGTGTCAGACTCTTACTGACTAAACAACCCACCCCATTCTGACGTTTCCATGTAGCAGGACCAGAGCCTTCCTTTCAGATCCAAACCCTTGGCTCCAGTTGGCTCTGAACCATCTGCAGGGTCTCTACGAAATTTTTAAAGTTTGATATTCTTAACAAAACAAATTTCGAGTCAAATGTATCTAATAATAATAGCAGTGATCATTAGCAGTGATCATTAGCAGTTCTCATTAAAATCGGCTCGAATAATGAGCGATAACAATATTATGCGGTAGGTAACATATACGTAGGAAATCATAGATTTACTGAGCGTCCTACTCCACTCTCGCCATTCAAGATACGCATCCCTGCAATAAATTACATTACGCACGAGTATACAATGTCATCAATTTATTAATCGATGTTAAATATCGTGAATAAATTATTCGATGGGACGGTAACGTCATTATTGATAACGGAATAAAATCAATAAGCTTGCTGCGAACTGAATGCGCTGGTTCATTTTGTTCGAATAAACATATTCCGTACATCGAAGGATTGCAACAATTTGCCTGCTGCTGTCTTCCCGTCCGATTATAACTTAGATGTATTTAAGGCTAGAATGTATAGGCTCTTAATAAACTAGTGCGCCTCACAATCAACGATTGCATCAGCATCAGCCAAGCACCGGTTTATGCTATTAAAGAAACAAATATGCGATAAATAATTCTAATATTAAACCCCAGATAAACATGTCTTTGACGATACGGTTGTGCGATTACTAACTAGATGCGTGTCGCGCATTCGATTCCCGCACAAAACAAATATTTGCATAGCCTACAAATTGGTGTTTTGTGAGTTTACATGTATGTGCATTTAAAAACCCAGATCAATGATACAGGAATTCCTGGTCCCGCTCGTCTATAAATGATTTTCCCCACCAATAAAAAAATATGGAAAAAAATTAAAAAAAACGGTCGCGAAGCCATTGAAATTAATATGATACCAGTACTTATTACCCATACATAGCCAATTACTACTTATTAGATTAGTTCAACTTTTGTTATGTATTTAATCTTCGTTAAATAATTACCCTTAGGCGCCTATCCCTAACCTTAAAGTTAAATCCTGCGGTCAGTACGTAGTATTCATATTGCCTCAAACTTCTTTAATTTAATTTGAAAACTATGGGGTTGAACACAAAGAAATAGTTGGGTCGAAGGGCGGCCTCCGCGAGGCTGAGGTGTGGTGGCCCAAGTTTGCAAAACTGACAAAAACAACTCGAATACATATTATGAGACAGGTCACAGGTAACTTCATTAACTTATACTTTCGCGGAAGTAAGAAAAGAAAAGGTTTTTCCTCCTCTTGATCCCCAAGCAAAGGCGCCATTCGGTTGGACACTAAGTGCGATCGTTCGCATAGGTTATAAAATATTAAGCATTTTTTTAAAAAGGGTATTTAATGTATTTATCCAAAAACGTAAATAAAAAGTTTTTCATGGACAAATAATTTAAATATGGAAAATAAGCAATCCTTTCCGTTAATGTCCGCTCGAATACGGCGCGTTCGCTTGGGGATCAAGATATGCGAGATATGATATTTTTACCTACCAGCCTCTTTACCAGCTTCTTGACTTTCGAAAATAGAAGTATGTAGGGAAAATACATGAAAAGAATATTCGTTTTCTAACCAATTAATCAATAGATATACAAAAATAGAATACTAAAGGAGCAAACAATATCAGAATAGGTAGAAAAGCAAAAGAGATCGTATGGGCGTCATGAATTTTGACGTCATAGACCACGTCTGACATTTCATTCTTAATATGGGTGTTTTTAATATCGTGCGGATTTTTCCTCCGCATGCGGGCCTGTTGCCCAGAATCATGATCCGCGTCCCACGTGCATATTTCACGCATTAAAAATAAATACTCGTATGAAAAGGATATTTCCTGGAGTGATGCGAGCAAAGCAAATCTCGCATAAGTGATGAAAACCGCACGATATTAAAAACACCCTTAAAGATTTGAAGTATGTAATTTAATGAAGATATTTTTTAAATTCGTATAACAAAAAAAAATTGCTAGGAATATGCATTTTCAAATTTTCATATAATATGCATTGCAATTCCACTAAATTCTGCATTTAATATAGTTGTCGGAAAATTACCGAGGCTTTGCCCACTAATATGACAGCTACCTAGTATTTAACTATCCGGACGACGTAAAGTTCAAGATTTTAATCACTTATTACAGCCATCAAAATAATTTATTGGTGGTAAATGACCAAAATGACACACTTTTTGTAAGATTAATAGCTGCACAAGGCTATTTAAATTTAAAGTAATTTAAAATTGTGCCACTAAGCCAAAATAGTGAGCATCACCAATCTACGAAATAGTAATTTTACGACCAATATTTTAGTGGCAAATTTGCATATTATTAGTAACAAGCATCGTCAGCAAAAACCTGGGGGTCAAGTCTGCTAATTTTATTTAACTCACATGCTATTGAAATTCAATTGAGATTCAATCACGACTCCATTACGATTAGAACAAATTTGGTATTCTGCAAAAACTTGAATGCAAAAGCTATAGAATGTTAAAATAGTGTAAGTGTAGCAAAAATAAATGCTTCTTCCTAAAGGTACTGCATAATTGGGTGTTTGATTAATTTTTTTTATCATTTACTTATATTAAAAAGTGACCTAAAATTGCTAAGTTAGTTAGACTCCATTCTAAATTTAATATAGCGAACTCCTGAAGTTGGACAGGTGATTTTTTAATAGGAATGGTAACAAATGAAAAGATCTTTGAGAAGAATACGAAAAAAGATTATATTAATTAGATCACAAAAAACCTAATACGGCAACATTTTTTTTTTTTAGTTATTTTTTTAATTCTTGTTTAAAACGTACAACTATAAATAGCAAAAACCATATCGACGAACGATTGAATGCTATTTCATGAATGTGGCTAACAAAACAAGTCCATTCAATTAACATCGCCGGCCAGACGACCGATGGAGCCATTCGCGTAATGAAATTTGGACAGGACAGACCGAACTACAGCTATTTATAATGATTTTTTACCTTCCCATCCGTTCTGCAGCAATAATGTAATTAAAACATACTCACTAAAAATTCTCTCCCACAATATCTTCGCAAAACGAATTTCGCCGAAAAACATTCATGCAAAGAACTTTCTCCACAATGGTGTCTAATTAGTTACATTTACAGTGGAAATTAGCGTCTCTTCGTACAAAATTCAGTCTAATTCCAAGAGAAATGAACCTTTGTTACACGCGGGCCCATATTCATAGTGCGCGGAGCGTCCCGCAAATTGAATCTAATTGCCGCAACGAAGTGTTGAATCAGACCGACGGCCCTGGCGGAGTGGTGGCCTAAATTGCGCCTATTTACCCATTTAGGATCAGAAATACTATACACCCACAGACCACCTGTTTAAGGAATGAAATTTTCACGAGACGGTGACATCAGCTGTCGCGCGGCTGTCTCCGTTAAGCGCCATCTGCCAGGAACTTGTTTGCGCTAGACCCGACAGTTTGACTTAAGATGACTCAGGCACAACAAAAATAAATATATCATAGAAATTTGTACTGCCTACATGTAGCACATGGACATTTCATCAATATCAGAGTGTGAAAGTGCTACAAACTCGTGTCAGTTAAATTGCTTTTTAATTAAACTAGATTGTTATCAATGTGATAAGAAATTAGTTCTTAATAATTGATGAAAGAACAAAAAGAACGAATTTCTTAATAATAAAACATAAAAAGAAATATGTATTTCATTCAAATATAATTTAAAGACTTCATTACTCAAATTATGTAAAAGTCAAAAGCAAACTGAAAAAGGTATTAGGAATTTACCATTATCCAGGTGGTAAAATAGTTAATTTTATCGTCGTTCCAATCGACGTGAAAGCAATAGAAAGAATGTGTATTATGTGCAATAAACTCAAAAGAATAGCACATAACAAATTATTGACTTTGACAATTAAAATAGCGGAGTATCGTGTTTGGTTGTTTTAACTCAACAAGGTAGGCCATCAATTCATTCGTTTAAAAGGTTTTTCTTCACATTTTTCAGCCGGCTTGAGACGTTGCTCAGTGCTCGGGAGAAAACACGTCATGGTACATTGAATTAATCACCTAAATAGATTTTATTACTGCAAATATTTACATTTGCTGTAAAGTGATGTCTGTAACCAGTGCTCCAGTTTTATTTCGAATCCATGAGCGAGGCTGTTGCTCTTTCTTGTTTTATTTTATCTTATGTTTTTTAAGAAACGTCCAATATTATGTTTAGCCATGATCAGAACTAAAACGTTTCCATGACTACATCACTATCATTTGAAATTATGTGAGTAGGTGTAGTGAATGATAAGTGTATTTCCACATGAAGCTGCGTTTTGACGACACAACTGAAAGAACTGTTTTATATAAAGGCTAATAAAGCTGTTGGAAAACGGAGAGAATAAACAGATTGATGATTCTTTCCAAAGTTCGCGTCGAAATTTGTTCGAAAGTTTTCCAAATATCCATAATTCTATTCGTTCCATCCGATTGCACAATTTCGATGCGTGTAGCGTAACTGGGACAGTAATTAGTATCACACGTATCACCTCGCCACCTGTGGATATCCATGTTTTCCTAATAAAATCCCATAAATATCCATTTTTATTGGTATCATTTTCGCTCGTCATTACGTGGCGGGCACTGCAGCCTGTTGTGAAAGAGGCCTCACCGCTGAAATCGTGACAAAGCTATATTTTTTATTGCAAATCAATGCTATACGATCGCTTTCCGGAACACACAAAACAAATTGCTAGTCGGCGAAAATCCTATCAAAGCTATTTTATACCTATGCGCCACGCGATGCGACGGTTTGATGTCTCGTGCCAACTATTCACTTGTAACTGTTACCTTTGACTTTTTTCTGAGATGGTGTTAATTATTTTTAATGGGAACATTTCTTATATGCACATTTCTCTGGTATCGGTTTTGAATTAAATGCTGATTTCTTAAGCTATAAAGAAATACAAAACTTCCGAAACAAGTTAACATAAACTGTCGTATCCTGTTTTGCTTACTTAATATAGACACAAGCATGTTTTAATATCTACGTTCCAAATAACATTTCCTCTAAGTTACAAAGTGGTCTTAAATGAACGTTAAACTTAAGAATGAGTCGCAGACAGAGTACCTGGCCTTTTGTGATGTCAAGGAGATCCATACAAACAAGAATAATGCTAGCATTAATACCTGCAAAGGTTTCAAGAGTGTGACTGGAGCACATCAATCTATATTTTGTTGGCTATAATTAATTTAACTAGTGGCTATTAGCGCCCTTATAGAGCATAGTCATGTCACGCAGTGACGCAACCACTACAATAGCAGACCTTGGTACGTCTACCACCATTCGGAGCCAGAGCAGTAATTACATCAACAAAACAGTACCAGTTACAAAAATAGAGGAAAAAATTAATGGAAGGCATGCTCAAACTGATATTGAAAAAGTCTACAACATACAAGAACCTCCTATAAAAACAGTAAATGGTGATAAACCCAAAGCACTTTTCAGTGACTCATAAATTAGACTGACATAAATATATTTTCATCGTTATTATAATATTATTTTCAGAATAGCAAAAGCAAACATAGTATCCCTGAATGAATTTTAAATCATTTACCTAATATTGTGACAATCATTAAATATTTGAAAACATAGAAATTAATTTAACGGCTGTAAGCCAGTATGTGTCTTATAGATCAAGTCGAAATAATGCATATTGTCATATTCTGCATACACCTTGCTGCCAGCCATTTAGTTTCAAATTACCCCACGTTTAAATTAGATCTGATTTAGGAGCAGGAAAATAGAAACAAGGAAAAACCATTTAAACATTAAATGTTATCGATAAAAAATATCTCTGAAATTAGACCTCATAATAAAAACATATTTGATTGAAATGTTAAAAGTAATATTTACCTCGTAGAGAATACATATATTTTGATAAATTTATATATAGTGATAAATGTAATTAGGATATATGGAAGACCCTCGAGTCATGCTATGATGTAGGAAAACTTTATTAAAGCTATAATACTAAATAATTGAGAATCTAAAGAAAATCTAACTAGCCATGAAAATGTACTTAATTTCAAATTACGAATAATCAATTTGCGCACAAGCAGCCTGGTTGTTGTTAACATTGTGGACATAATGTGATTACGATTGCATTACTTGAGAATATTTTTCCATGCCGATATGGGAACCTGAGAAAAACAGTTTACATCAACTGTTTATTTTCTCACACATTTACGAGTGAACGACGGAAAATATAGGCTCACTAACAACCTTTCACTCTGTTCTGCAATCAGCAAAGTAAGTTCACTAGTGTTTTTTAGGACTGAGCTGTATCAGTTGTTCTTATTAGAATTTGTCCGAATGAAACCTTCAGTAAAAACTTTGTCGATTTATTAAAAGTTCGGATCAGCCTATCCGTCAAAGTTCTAACGACTAATGTAATTTGACTTCAATCCACGGCGGAGTATACTTCCATTAACTCAATTAACCTCTCATTTCTTATGGTAGGGAGTCTAATGATCACGCCGCTATTTTAGAGGTCATTTTCATTTGTTGGGATCAATTAGTTAAAGAACTGTAATACGTCATGGTGGTACATAAATCATTTCATTATTTCTTCGACATCGATAATTTAAAGTGCAGCTGTGATAATTTGATGGTGTAACCAACGTCGCGAAGTATTATTGTATACATATCAGTTTATGTTGATTCCGTCAGTGTCTCCCAAAACATTATTCATAGGTGTACGTGTCTGTCTAACGATGTTGACGTGTATTCGTCTGTAGCGAGGGACTTCTCTCGTCTGTCTTGTATTTGTGTGGCCATCAACCGTGAAAAAAGTCATCCATTTACATCAACTTCATTTCTCAAACGCCACTGTATTTGAATGCAAATATTTTGTTAAAGTTTTAACAAACTCTGCGCTGGTCGCTAACTCGTGTTATGCAAAATCTTTGTAACAAGAGCCATTGTTTGCGGCTATTGTAACTGATATTGCGAAAGAATGCTATCGACAGCAGTTACATCTCGAATACAGTTCGGTAATTAGTCAATGTAACCGATCTTTGGGAGCACGATTTAGCAATGATTGGTGTTGTAAAATTTTCTTTTAGTAGAATTGAATCCAAAGCAGGAAATATAAACCGGTGATACTTGAGTTTTTTCTCGATTGTAGTTTGTAATTTGAGAAAATAATCAATGTGGTCGCCATTAATATGACTATTATTAACCGCCAGAGCAACAATAACTAGCGTATGATCATTGTCGAGAGTATCACTGATGTTTTTAGTTTCTTCGTCACGCAATTGAATTGCATTACGGCCAAAGTAACCATTCAATAAATCATTACACAAGTCGCTTTCTCTTCACTATGAAACTTTTATCAATAGATTTGTTACAGTTTTTCTTTTGCTTTTACTCTTTTTTCCAATCAACATGCTGTACAAATTACTTCGGCGTTAATATTTTGTGGTTGAGGTAGTTCTTTTGGAACAAATCTTTTGTATGTCGCTGCATACAATTTGGAACAGTTCGATTGTAATTATTTCGTGAGTATGTCGACAGCATCAATTGAGTTAGTTGTATGATAAATAACTGTTACATATATGTATTTCCTCATTGTTTGGCTCCAGTACAATGCGTAGTGGTTTCAGAAAGTGCTCCCGCTGTCGATACTTGGCAGTAATTTCTACGTTGCTATTGTTGTGAGCCTCGCTTTTGTGACTTTTGTGTATCACATGAATGACATGACTACGCGTGTTTCTCATTTTGAGTCTCATTTTCTCAGAAATAAGTGTTTCCTTTTTGAGTAACATATTATTATTAAGTATGTTCTTCAATCCACCACATTTATACAATTTTTAACTTAATATATTTCAAGTTTGGTAAACATTTTCAGATTTAAGAATTTATTAAAAATGCTTGTAAGAATTTAATAAGTTTTAGCTTCCCTGCAAGTAAAAACAGTAGCAAACATTTACAATGTATTTAGTGTTATCTAAAGCGGCGCAAACAATTAAAGGATCATAAATTCATATCATGACTAATAAGAGTTGCGCGCTTTAACAAAACTTTGATAACATGCTCCACTATTTGCAAACACACTTGCAGAGTAACTGTCACTATTTAGCTAATAAACCGGCAGCTTTTCCGAAAGTACCTCCGTGAGAAATAACATAAAAGTGATATTAACAACGCGCCAACAAGTGCATCAATTAATACGTTGCATCCGACTGCCTTTTGCAAACAAGAGTCTCCATTACCTAGAAAACAATAGCACATCTCACAAGCACACACACTGCATTCGTCGGAAAACGCACATGCACAATTTTCCGAACACCGATTACGGACACTGCGTCGGTCGCGTCAGAGCAAAGGGCGGCACGTACAAGCGCTGCCTCTGCGCGCGATAGACTGACGGCTCTCGGGCTGACTTGCGAGCGAGCGGGACGCGCGGCGGGCGTGCCAACTCTCTGCGCGCGCATAACGCCTCTCTGTCCTACGCCCGCAGCTCCTATACGGTTGTCTCGCTCGCACACGCCCGAGCACACCTTTCAGCTCCCGAGACAGGTGTTCCTATCCCTGTGTGCGTCCAGATATGGCTGGCTTCGCGTGTATGCGCGCTTCCTGCGGCGGCGGATCGTTTTTTATGCCCGGCAGAAATTATAAAAAGTAAATGGAGGGAAAATTAAATAAAACGTTTACAATGAAGCGTTTTCCTGTGCGCTTTCAATGATTCAGTGTGCGCTATTTTTCAGGGTGGATATCATCAGAGTACACAGGCAGCGTGATTACGGGGCTTTTTACGGATGTTTGAGTGATGTAGGCGGGCGTAATTAGGCACGGGGCGGAAAGGTATATTGATTGCGGTGACGCGGCTTTGTGGAAAAATCGATATTTTTGTATTAAAGGTGGCACGCGATGTGTCCGGTCCGTGCGTCCGTGGATGAGTAAACCTTCGTATCGATCCAACGCCGACAACTTTCGACCCTAGTTTATGGCGCGCACTATAACTTGAGCCACACTTACCTATGAACGTTATCGAGAACGCTTTGGCTGAACGACCTCGTCTTTCATAAAATCCTGAACGACTTGATCTCAAACTCCAATATTTAAGATTTTGTAGAATCAAAACATAAAATTTTGGCAAACCTTATCTAAGAGTAGATTTAAATCGGTACCACGTCCAACCGAACACAGAACTCAATAAATGACAGGACGATAAACTGTTTAAAGTATATACAAAATATTGTCTAAAGAAAAGAAAAAATATGACTCATTTAGGCAACTTATAAGGAACAACCACCAACTGAGGTTCAAATTACCTCTAAAGCCTCAACAATGGAACTTCAACGGAACTCATTCCTTAATAACTTAAGAACCTCATACAGTAAAAACTATGAATACCCTAACCTATTACCAATTCGAAATTGAATCCTGATTCAATTTTTTTATAGGCTGCGGCAAGATCGAACAAGACATTCTAAGTTTAAATTTTTTGCCGCCATCACTAAAAAAATCATCAAGAAAGCGACAAAGAATTTAACTATTATCACGTTTTGCGACACATTGTTGTTCTATTTTTGAATTTGTAAAAAAAAAATCTAATTCATCTTTTTAAAAAAAGAACTCCCGACTCTTCTATTTTTTTAATTTGTAAAAATAAAATCGAATTCATCTTGAAAAAAAAAACTAACTAAAATGGCCTCTGTTACTTAATACTATATAGATACTTCTCACTTCGGCCAATCGAACACCTTACTAACAATTTTCCTTTCCACTGGGTTCTTATGACTCTATACAGAAAGGTCAGTTCGACCTCAATGGACAGGTTAGGTCAACTTTGATGGACCCCTTGTATACAGGATAATGTGGAGTAAAAATGAGTGATGATTTAAGAGACATGCAGATATTTATGGGATCTTTGTTCTATAGTTGTGCTATGGTCTACAAATTTCCTTATAATAACCATCGCACTAATAAGACAAAATAATATCCACAGAATGTATTACTTCTCCCACATTCGGCTGAAATTAAGGCACATGGTTAAACTATTACCTGACGTGTTACCTACATAGGATATTTTTTATCTCTACAATAGTGAATAGGTTACTTCTAGGTAAGCGCGCTCGATTGTCGACCGCATCGTCGCTTTCCATCAGGTGAGATAGCGGTAAAGTGCAAACCTATAAACGTTAAAAAAAAAAATGTGCCCTTTGGATAATTTTCTACCTTCTAGCGGGCAAAGCCGCTAGCAACAGCAAAGCTTGTAAATTACCTGAAATAGGTTTTGGTCTCTGAATTTTTCCATTTATCTTACATTAAGGCATCTGTTAGAGATGCCTTAATGTACTGCAGGATGGTTCCGCCAAGCCTAGTATTTGACGATTTCACAAACAAATAAAATGGCATCTGTTTTGTCTGTGCCTTTGCAAACAAAACCGTCTCTTGACTAAAAAGTTGCTAAAATTAAATTTACACTAATATTCTAAAGACTTTATATATAATTTTTTTAAGTTTATATGTAAAGGTTGTAATCTCTGAAACTACTGAATCGATTCTGCCATTCTTTCCCAAATAAAAGCAGCTGCATTATCTCTGAACACATTTTAAAGTTTATGCGAGCGAAACTGCTGAGAAAAGCTAGTTATCTATATAATAAGAACTAACTTAATAGAGTTACAACAATAAAATTAAGTAATAAACTCACAAACAGATCATTACATTACTGTTAACAGTCGACAAGTCAATCACACACCTCACTGGTCCCTTTTTTCCGTCACCATAGACTATTCGATGTCAACGATTGTATTAGAATGTAGCTCAACAAACAAAAAACGAGAGCTGTCGTGAGACACTTGGTTGGAACGTACTTACTTTCCTTTCTTTAAAATAGTATTAAATAATAAGCAGAAGAAAGTAAATTAAAGTGAAAAAGAAACTTTAACACCAACATTGTTTTAACTGAACGAGAATATCATCCACGAGTTTATCAAGATATTTTCAAAACACTGGCCAAATTAAAAAAATAACTGCACACAAAATTTCAAATATCGAACAAATATGAAAAAGTTTCGTAGCGGTTGGCCGAATTATGTTTACAGTTACACTTAATTCGGCCAACTAACCTAGAGCTCCCTTATGCCAAAAGTATCGATTTAGATGTACGCACTAAATTAGGCGTACTTACCCTATAGTCACTTTAATAATAATAATTGATTCAGGCGATCTGCAGACCACATACCTTTACGTTCGTTAATTAGATTATTGCAGTTTTGACGTCCACGCAGAGTGAGAGAGCTGTAAGCTTTAAAAGTTATGTATGTTCGACGATATAATACCAATGAAGGGCTGCAGCGGCCTTTGTAATAACTGTGGTATTAACTTATCAATATTTTAACAAATAGTTTTTATGAACGTGCTTGTCTATTACTAGGATATAAGTCAATATAATTAATCTTTAGAACAGAATTGTTACGCAATACGAACTGCTCTATGGATACACTAGTAGAAAGAGATGACATAGGTGCCCATTTAGAATTGTACTTTTTGGTTCAGTTTTGAGGTTAGGTTTTTTAGTCAATCTAGATAATATGAAAAATCTTTGGTCTACACACTTAATTCAGCCAACTCACCTAGCTCTTAATAATATGTCAAGAGAGTAATGTCAAAAATAACTTATGTCAGATACGCACACACACAATTCCATTGGCAACAGTCGGCAAGTCAATCACACACCTCAGTGGTCCCTTTCCTTCCGTCGCCATAGAGGGTTCTATATTGAACTAGTGGATGTCAACGACTGGATTAATAGCTACTTCGATTGACCTTTTGTTTATCAATAGAACTAAGAACTCGTGTGGTCAACTCGAGCGGTTATATCTTGTGTCCCGAAATGGAGTCCTGTATTCTTGGGGGAATGAGGTTAATCCATTAACTGTCTTTTGATAAGTTGTGGGTATTTATAAGGCTTAATCAACATTCAAATAACATAGTATTTCAATCCCTGAATGGTAGAGGTATATGTTTAGTTATTGTACCTATATGCGTAAAGGGTATGCGAAGATAGCTTCAAGATGGCCGACGAAAAACTGTGAGAATCCTTTTTTTTCCATGTATTTTTATGAAACTTTACAACCTAAAAGATAATTTAATTACCAAGATTCTGATTAGCGGTTTTTATAAATATTTTGTTTAATCAAAGTGGAAGACTGCGCGTAACCGCACAAATGTTTCAACTTATTTGCCGTGTATTAAAGTTTAAGAAAAACATCGTCACATGAACAATTTTAATACAATTTCGCAGTCAGTCTCCTCAAATGTTGCTTGCTATCTGAATCAAATAAATTGGATGCATAATCATTTTTCACAATTTGCTTCGTTACATCCAATTAATATTCATTTCACATAATTTCGGCCAATTAGATTCATTCTTTTTTTTATAGGAACAGATCATCAAAGACAATTTACAACTTAGAACACCGCTTTTGCTTTCTGAAGAAATGTTCAGCAACTTTAGACAAGCGTGCTCCATCGTCTCAACCACACCATCACTTATCATTGGGTGAGATACCTAACAAAATTCAATAAAATAAAAAACCTACTCAATTTATTTATATTGACATGGCACCACATCAAGTTGAAGGGTAAAATCTACAAGTCCGTGATAAGGCCTGTCCTACTGTATGGGTCAGAATGTTGGGCTCTGAAAAAGACGGATGAAAAGCTATTGCATATAGCAGAGATGAGAATGTTGAGATGGATGTGTGGTGTGACGAGAATGGATAAAGTGAGAAATGAGTATATTAGAGGAAGTTTGAAAGTGGCGCCAGTGACTGAAAAGTTGAGAGGGAACCGTTTGTCTTGGTATGGCCATGTAAAAAGGAGGGATGAAACGCATGTTACAAAAAAAGCCATGAGTTTAAATGTGGATGGATGGAAAGGGAGAGGGAGACCAAAGAAGATATGGATGGATTGTGTGAGAAGTGATATGGAAGACAGAGGAGTTAGTGATAGCGTGACGGGTGACAGGACAGAATGGAGGAAAAAAACATATTGCGCCGACCCCAAATAAAACGGGACAGGGGCAGGAAGATGACATGGCAGCACAAACGAATACCATGGATCCAGAACATGATTCTTGACCCCCCAGCGGTGACATTTTTTGTCCGCTTTTTCAAATTTTTCTTTTGCTTTTTTTAAATTAAACTGTACAAAAAAGTTTTATTAACATTTTTTGCAAAAAAAAAAAATTATATTCCAAATTAAAAATTTCATATACAGGTAAAAAAAAACAACTTGTTTTTCAAAAATTAAAAAAAAAACCAAAACAAAAAAGTTTTATTAACATTATTTGCAAAAAAAAAAAAATTACATTCCAAATTAAAAATTTCATATACAGGTAAAAATAACAACATTTTTTTCAAAAATTAAAAAAAAATCCGACTAATAATTTCACCACTCCAGTCTAGAATCATGTACTGGATCAGTGATATTCGTTTGGGCGACGATTTTTGGTCTAATTTGACCGGACTACCTTGTTATTCAAATCAAGTGAAAAGCTCAACACCTAGTAACAAAAAAAAAACTCATGACAAACACGTCTGCATTTCCCAAAGCCATCACTCTCGAATGCCGCCTATAAGTTCCCAAACATTGCCATCAGTTTATCAAACATAACGTGAAGTAATAGACTTTAGAAGTTTTTCCACGGCATTCGAGACTCGCGGCTGAAGCAGCAAACGTAATAAATTATACTCTTTTAGAATAACATGCCGCGTTTCGTTGAGCACCGGCTTTTTATGAACGAGCAAAGGGAAAGGCTTTCGAGTTTGGCGACTAATGTACTGAAGCAATAAGCGTGGTCTGCTATGAAAATTAAATACATTAATTCATAATAGGATTGTAACCTGATTTGTTTTTGAATCGCTTTTTTGCTGAGAGGCTTCTGTTTTAACGTTTCAAGCATTTCTAGCAAAGATTTTTGAGTGTTGCCACCATAGCGACATCTATGGAGTCACACAAGGATTTAACTGCGAAATCCTGCGTTGCGCAATTAGAACATAATTAAGCCTGAAATTATCTACTAGGCAACTGCCTAGTTGTCCGGATCATACAAACGGTTGGAATATGCTCCCTTTGCAAAGCAGATATGTGCATTTTGGGGCGCCTACAAATTAGCCGCTACGTGCAACCCGACAGCTTCGCTGCTACCGCGCTGCACTCTGTTTCGCATACAACACTTTTATTATTCTGATTTGAACCTTTCGATCCTATAATTATAGACACAATTAAAGAACAATGTGCGAACAAATGCACGAACGCCGTCGTTCGCTTGGGGCTTAATGAATTAAATTAGCTAGATTAAACTGACAGCAGTGGATAACGCTCAACTGTTGATGAACAATGTTCCGATGTCATCAATAGCTGTCACTGCTTTCATCTTTTTTTTTAAATTCTTTAAGCCCCAAGAGGACTCCGTTGTCCGCACTATTGCCTATTGTTTTTTATTTGTGTCTGTAATTACGGTACTCGAAAGGTTAATTGTTGATGTTGATGTTGCATCCAGGTGAGATAGTGGTCAAGTACCACTATCTCACCTGGATGGAAAGCGACGATATGGTTGATGATGGAGCACGCTTGTCTAGAAACAACATATTCACTCTTGACATAAAAATCGATAGGTTGTAGCACCCATCAAACAAAACAATTGTAGTTTACATGTAGCAACTGCGTATCTGACCTCCACAACTCAGTCATTGGGCAACACGATACTCCTTGGCAAGACTAGTATCAGATTTCCTGGCGACTATCCGTAACTACTGTCAAAGGTTATAGGCGGGGACTAACGGCTTAAGGTTCTTTCATTTTTCGTTCTGAAACCCACACTGAGGAAGCTCGGTGTGTTAAGACGGTCACAAAACTTCAAACTATACTCAGCTGGCGTTAAGTAACGCATTAGAGATTGAACCATGTAGCTATTATTATTTAAACTCTTAAGCTCTACGCGAACAAAGGCGTTCGCACACCTATTGTCTTTCTATTATGTCTCTAATTACGGTTTTCAAAATAAAAAAGTAAATCACATTATTATTTGCGCTCATTATTACACTAAACTCTTGATCAAGCATTGTTGACAACCTTTATTTATATTACACCTAGCGACCCGCCCCAGCTTCGCACAGATACTGATATTGAATGTATTATGCATGTTTTATGCATATAAACCTTCCTCTTGAATCACTCTATCTATTAAAAAAACCGCATCAAAATCCGTGGCGTACATTTAAAGATATAAGCATACATAGGGAAAACGCAACTTTGTTTCATACTATGTAATGATGATCATTACGAGGACTGTTATAAAAGAAAAGAGAGTGAAAGCATGACTGCTGACAGAATAAAATGGAAGAAAAAACCTAATGCGCCAACTCTTCTCTCAAAATGGTAAAGGAAAACATCGTGATTAAACCGGTATGTCCTGGAACTAAAAATTCAAAAACATGTTACATTCACCAACCCGAACTGGGCCCGCGTAGTGGATTACGGTCCCTCTTCTCAAGGAGGCCTGTGTCTCTATAGTGCGAAGAAAAAAAGGTTAATTATAGGCTACGCGCCAACCACAAGTAAATGGGTCAAAGGCAGGAAAATGTTGATGATGATGAAGATGATGAACAATATGAGCTGCAGCTATTTTCTTTGCTACTAATTTCACTTGTTTCCAAAACTTATACTTACTATGAACTAAAGAACGATAGTCAAACAATAAATTGGTAGCAAAAATATGACTTCAATAAGGCGTTTTTACCACAGAACAATCGTAGAGAAAAATTGAAAGCAAAGATTTTTTCTAGAATTATTCAATGGGCATTCCTTATTTGCATATCGTTTAGATTTTTCCTGCTGTTTAAAAAGAAACTTGCAAGTTAACAGGATAACTTAGATAATGTATATCTTAACCCATATTACGGTGAATGAATAAATTAGAAAAAAGACCTTTTCACAAAAAAGGTCGAAGAATTTCAAGTGAGTTTGAAAAATCTAAATGCTTGTCCTATTTTTGAGGGTAAAAGCAAAAGATAAAGTGTAAGAAAATAACCCAGAGAAGTTAAAATTTAATTTAGCCTTGTTTTAAATCATTGTCTTTGATGACCTTTATTTTATTAATTTTGAGGATGATGAATTGAGGTTGGAAATCGTCTCGTCTCGACGACAAACTGTTTCGCACGCCAACAAACTTTTTCGCAGTTTAGTGGGGTTCACCGACATACTGTTTCGCAGTTTGGTGGGTTTAAGAACATGTGTCCCTCTCAAAAGCCTCCCATTTCGCCTAGAAGAGAGACACAATAAAGCTAATTTAGTAATTACCACCTAGGTAGGTTTTTATGGTAGGCAAAAATGATCCCAAGACGAATCGCGCCCATGGGCGGAACGGGAAACAGTGTCAGAATCTTACTGACTAAACAACCTACCTCGTTCCTTCCTTGCCTTGATCCTAGGGAACAAGTAATACGCTTTCACATCTACACTTGGTCCCAGGAGGCTCCGACCTTGCTGGGCCATTACAGTTTACTGACAACACTTTGAGGCGCGCGGGAACAGAGTGCACCGGCGAGGTCATGAGCTCGGTCCGGATTGTTACCAGACGGTCACACGGCAGGCTACCCTTTGCTCGCCGTCCACAAGCCCGCGACTACGGGGGCCGGAAATCGGGATTAGAATCATAGCACCACCTAGTTAGGTGGTAATAGTCTACCATCTACCAATTTAAAAATAAGTAACATCGTTATTATCTTTAAAAACATCGACAGTTTATCTCCGCCAGTAAAATCCATTAGCGTTTCGATGTCGAACAATTTTAATTAACAATATACGGTATTTATCAGGAAGGCTGCGTTAACAGCGGGAGTATTTCACGGTCTTTGTCATCATAATAGTATTTCGTTGCGCCCAGATGTTGGAGCACTTAGCGGCTTGCACCGGTTTTATTATGAATAGCAACGGAACTACGGAACTAGTATTTTGCGGTTTCCCTGTGGAAGCAGACGCAAATTAATGCCCCAGCTTTCAGCTAGAAATTAATGTAATGCACCTAGGTTACGTAGCCAAATTGTTGGCATTCAGTAAATTTTGCAATGCGCAAACGGGATATGGCGAATTTTATAATTGAATTTTTGATACGCCAGCACGATATCCGCCGTGATTACGCCGTTGTGTAATGTTTAACGTTGAAATAAACAGCATTTGTAATATTATCTACTGATGGAAATCATTGTATAGAGATCTTAAGATTACATACCTAGTTACTATATACTCGTAGGCTTTGCGATAGTTTTTTGCTCATAAAATCTCTAGCTGCGACCAGCGCCGATGCCTAACAGAAATTTGTCCTAAGAAAACATTCTTTAGTGATAAAAACAATCTTATTTACTATTCCAGATCATAGTCTACCCCGTGTTACAAGTTTCATCGAAACCCATTCAGCTATTCGAGCGTGAAGAACTAACACTGACGAACTTTCGCTTTTATAATATTAAGATGATTAGCGACCCGCTCCAACTGCATACGACTTCCAAGGGCGAGATTTGTTATTTTATATGATATTTCCCACCATAAAAAAAAACTGCGTACCTACGACTTTTCCCTTTGAAATATGCATGACCCACTTTTTCTATATGTGAAAACCGCATGAAAATTTGTTCAGTAGTTTAGTAGTAGATATGTGGGGATAAGGATGCAGCGTGAACAACATAATTTGCCCTTACTTTGACTGGCGAATAACGATGCATGTCATATAGCCGCATTACGCCTTTAGAGAATACAGACAGACACAGATTTTTTATGGTTCTATCAACAAAATAACTTCTCCCGGAATTAGCCATTATGTGCAATTTTATTGTTTGACTGATGGATGCGAGATGTACAGGACCTTTCATTGTGGCGACACTTAGGAAGAAGCCTAATTTCAACAGTGGACGTCTTTCCACTGACACTAAATAAATGAATGAAAATTGACAATTTTACATATTGAATAACGCGACATCTGTTTTTCTGCTCCTAAAACTAAGAGTTGTCTCCTGATTGAGAAAGGCAAAGATGTTCTATTAAAATGTCTAGTTTCATAAACTTAGACTAAAGCAATATATTTAATAGGTAAACTGTCATGCTTACGAACACTTTGTGTCTACGTATTGTATAACAACTTCAGCTACACTTAAAGATATTAAAACGCTTATCGTGTGAGCTTCTTGCTCGTTTTTCATTCTCTTATTTAAGGGGCTTTTACTTTCCCTGCGTTTATGTGATGTGCTCTACTAAGAGATTAAATTTAAGGCCCTTGCTCTACATAGAGCGCTATGCTGAAACATACTTAGAGCATGTGATATATAATTCAGGTGATTTTGCAACAGAGTTCAGCTTTTTAATGATATTACAGTTTTCTTTTAGCGGGTTTTTTTACGTTGTTAAAGCGAGGTTGATATTAGAAATTGTTATTTTTAACTACACTCTTTTGATTTGCTTAGTTAGTCCGGTCAAATTAGACCAAAAAATAAGAGTAAAGTTACATAAATTCCCACCTAGCTGAAAATCGGTAAGATTGTTTAAAATATCATTAAAAACAAAATTTGAAAGTTCCCCATCTTTCCCCTGTAAGGAAAAAATTTTATTCAAGGTCAAAGGTCAAAAAAAAGAGTTTTTCGCGATTTTCAGCAAAACGGTAAGTTTTATCATAAAAATACGTCAGACAAAAATTGTAGATCATAAAATTATCTACAAAAAATGTATTAATACTTTTTTTTCTACGAGCCACCGTTTTTGAGATATAACGATTCTAAAAGTTTCAAAAGTTGTAATCGTCATAATATGCATGAATACGCCACGTATATAAACATCTCTATAGTTGTAATATATATTAAAATATTTTTCTATCGGTCATTGTAACTTAAACTACTAATATAAAATATACATAAGCTATAACTATACAAATATCAGGTAAAATGAAACCCAGTCCCTTAATTTATACACCATTGTAACCTTGAGAAAACATCTGTCCCCTGGTCAATTGTGTGCGTGGCTAGGGTCTTATACCTACTATAATAAATGAAACACTGTTAGTCTTGGATGCCAGTTGCTAGTGAAAACACGTGTTTATTCTAACCTATATCGTGCTGTTTTGAGTTTAACCGGTGGAATAGGCCTACTGGGGAAACCACGTTAAAAAAAACGCGCTGAGTACACTACCTCATAGGTGGCGAGGAAACGTGTGCATATTAAGACGATTACAACTTTTGCAACTTTTCTTCTTCTCAGTCGGTACACTCTTGTCAGAGTGGTCGTGGTCATCACTCTGGATCACGATGAGTTATTTTCTTGGTCATGCGGCGCCATTCATTGCGGACTGCAGCTTTCCGGGTGCATTCGTAGACCGAGCACTTAGTTGCGGCCTTGATCTGGTCTGTCCATCTCATTGGTAATCTACCACGTGCAACTTTTAGAATCGATATATCTCAAAAACGGTGGCTCGTAGAAAAAAAGTATCAATGCATTTTTTGTAGATAATTTTATGATCTACAATTTTTGTCTGACGTATTTTTATGATAAAACTTACCGTTTTGCTGAAAATCGCGAAAAACTCTTTTTTTTGACCTTTGACCTTGAATAAATTTTTTTCCTTACAGGGGAAAGATGGGGAACTTTCAAATTTTGTTTTTAATGATATTTTAAACAATCTTACCGATTTTCAGCTAGGTGGGAATTTATGTAACTTCGAATGTCTAAATTGACCGGACTATAGTGACAAGTAAAAAAAAATCAGAGGTAGGAACTCATCTAATGACTTCTCTCGATCAAGGGTGGAGCGGAACTTAATCTTAAATCCTAATTTAAAACTAAATCAAAAACCAAGCCTAACAGTTAAGATTAATAAAAGCTATTATATATTTTTTTAAAGCCTACATTGTGTCCCACTGCTGGGCAAAGGCCTCCCCTTTCTCCTTCCAAACTTCTTTGTCTTGGGCGATCTCTAACCAAGTTTGCCCCGCGATCGTGATTAGATCATCACACCACCTTCGCCGTGGGCTATTATAATTATTTTTAAATTATCTATACATCTACATACATCAACAATCATCAAACAAGTCATTAGCACTAGATCCCTCCGTAGATTGAACGGAAAACACAAACAATTCCAAAATCAATAACACCAACTTCACAGCACTAGAATTAATAGAATCCAAACTGACATTTGATAGAGTTGCCAACATAACAAACTGAAACATTCGAAAACCAAATCTAGCTTTAATGAACTTGTTAAAATATTCTGTCACCAAAAACGACGTGCCGTAGACATAATGTGGTCTACGGTTGTGTATGGTGGCCATAATGTTAATTGCTTAGACACTGTCTCACATATGGGCGTGCTAAACATCCTGCATAATTAGCTGTAATTAAATTTTAAGAGCTGATGTAACAGGTTGTACCACAAATGTCCGCTGTACTGTCGCAGGTAGACCCATAATCACTATAGTTAACCGTTTTGTGATTATAGCATCATGTTATTCGCGAACAAGTTGGTGATATACAAGACAATGATCGTCAACCTGAACATTTGAATGATGATCACTACGGCAGCTATATTAACCGTTATTTAAAAAAAATCGCAGGCACACACTACGAATTTATTATGTTGGTACACATATGTTTATCATAATTATGCTGGCATTATCAGCCAATTTTGATTAGTAGTTTGTTGACAACTAAAAATGTTAGTCCTGTTTTTGTATGTTCTTTGATTTTTGCCTTCAGAAAAAATGCATCAAGGAATATATTATTTATTAAGGAATTATTATATATTACATTTTGCGTTAATTTAAAAAAAGCACATTAAATGTTGACTGTGGCATTCGGCGAGTCTATTTGTCTCAGAAAAATGGTTATAATTGGTACAAACAAAGAGAAGATGTTGATGATGATGAGCAACCTGGAGTTGTAATCACGTCAACAAGCGAAGAAAACATTGAAACAGTGAAAAAAATGTTCTAAGAAATCGTCGAAACACTATTAGGGAAATTGTAGGAGATACTGACATATCAGTCGGTTCATGTCATGCAATTATCTCGACTGTTTTGGGCATAAAACGTGTGGCAGCGAAGTTAGTTCCGAAATTGCTAAATTTTGTGCGTAAGCGTTTGCTTTTTGGCCAAAAACAACACCGTAATCATGGCTCAACCGCCGTATTTACCAGATATGACTCTCTGTGACTTTTCCTATTCCCAAATCTGAAGAGACCAATGAAAGGATAGCGTTTTGCCACAATTGATGAGATAAAGTTAGAATCGAAAAACGAGTTGATGACCATATCGAAAAGCGTATTTTAGAAGTGGATCAAGGATTGCATGAAGCGCTGGCATAAGTGCATTATATCTGAGAGGGATTACTTTGAAGGGCACAAAATGGATATTGATGAATAAATAAATACTTAAAAAAGAAACAAAATTCACCAATTCTTTTGGACAGACTGCGTATTTTTTCTGATTGAAGTGCCTTCTTTCTAAGGTCTTAGATTAGGTCCTTTATGATTAAGCATGTGCGACGTATTGACAGCCTTTACTTTACCAAAAACTCAATACTCAATTCTTTATTGCATTCCATATTATGTACATAGATGGTATAAAATTGCATAAGATCAATATGGACCCTGTCGGGCACAGCAAAATTAGGAGAGATAAGTCATAATATTATTGAAAAAAAAAATTTTTAATTATTTTAATAATGTCATGAAAATAAAAATTTTAAATGTCATGGAATAGTAATAAAATAAGTCAGAAAATTAAATGTCGTTCATCACTGATGTAAGTAGATTGTATGTACTAGGCTAAGCATCCATTCTCATATTTCTCAAAACTGTCACTCCTTAAAGCCTGGGTCTAGGAGAACTAGCGAGAATTCCGAGTACTAGCAGTCGGTGTTTAGTAGCTTCACAGAAACCAACCATGTAAATGATCACTTAGGTATACAACCTACATCACAGTTGTGGATCCAGGGGTGAGGGTCTCCAACTCTCCTGCTATTTTTTTAAATTCTAGATAGACACGCATTTGACCACAATATCACCTGGTAAGCGATGATGTGGTCGAGGTGGACCACGCTTGCCTAGAAGTAACCTATTCAGTCTTGACTTAAAGATCCCTAGGTTAGGCTCTCCTTCCCCAAAAGCGTTTGAGTCTGTGACAAATCTTAAATCAAACTTGGTATTATTCTAATTGTAACTTTTTGGTAATAATGACACATTTGTAGTACAATCTTATCTATAAAAGTGCAATGGATATATCATTATTGTTCAGATATATTCTGAAGAGATCAAACCCCTCTTAAAGCAAAATCATGAATCAGCTACTGCTAAGTAGCTGCCGACTGTTCCTACCACCAAGGCCTACTAGGATTATAGGTTGACTTCTGAAAAGGTTATTGCAGTCTTAGAGTGCAAAGGACAACTAAAGGATCAAAGGGTTGACTAGCCTGTTAGTCTAATGGTTTGTGGCCCTGTCGTGAGTTCGATTCACATCCAGGACAAATGTTTGTGTGATGAGCTCAATCCTTTGTTCTGTATCTGGGTGTAATTTATCTATAGCATGTATGTATTTAGATATATATAAGTATGTTTATCAGTTGTCTAGTACCAATGACACAAGCTCTGCTTAGCTTGGGACTAGACGACGTTGTGTGATAGTTGTGGAAAAATTAAATAAAAATGTGGGCGGCTTCAGTTACTAAAAGGCAAAGTTATAACAGACGAAGTCATTAAATGATTTCCTACCTCAAAAAAAAGTTAAGACCCACCTACTTATAACTTTACCGCGGCTCTAGGAATAAGGCAAGGAAGGTATGGGGTAGATTTTTTTAGTCAGTAAGAGTCTGACACTGGTCTCCCGCTCCGCCCAAGAGCGGGTTTCGTCATTCGATGATTTTCACCTACCATAAAAAAAAACCTACCTATAACTTACTGATCAAACTTAAAGAAAAAGACATTTTGGTCCGTTCAAGCTACACAGCTACTAAAGAAATTGCTAATTTTATCCCAATTTTCCGAGAAACATATTCTTTTACATATAACCTTCAAATATGGAGGACATTGCTTAGCATTTTCCCTTTAGAAGCATTTTCCTGGTTTCAGAAAATATTGCAAGAAAAAACTACAGGTTGAAAATTCTTGAGGAAGTTATTCTTATTTTAGATTTGGGAATTTAATGAAAACGGGATATAGATTCATTCTGTTATTTGCCTTATTTACCATGATTTGTTACGACTTTTTATCAGAAAACACAACGGGTATGCTGATAGAGATTTCTTTAGATTTTATAGTTTTCTTTTTTTCTCTTTTATTTTTATGTATGTTAAATAGTTATAACTAAAACATTTAATAACAGTTAAATAAATAAAACATTTACAATCAAAACCGCTTGCTTACATAACGACTATAACGTACTTATACAGGAAAACAATATCAACGACAGATTACTAAAACTCTTCAAATCTAAGAAGTACAATTAGACAGTTCTTCCTCCTCCTCGATTAGTATTCCTCATTACTGAGGGTCGTGAAATCCCGTTGGATTAGTTTCTTATTGATGGTGTCTCACAATCTGTGACGGTTCTTCGCGTCATGAAGTACGACGTGTAATTTGGTGTCTAGTGTGTTCCGGACCTGATCTGCCCATCTTTTTGGACTGCAACCCCTTGGTCATTTACCATCAACCATGCCAGTTACGATAAGTTGACAATTCTTACAGAGAAGACTTCAATCTAAATTTGGTGATATTTTTTTTTATACATCGTCATCATAATCATTTCAGCCGAAAGACTTCCACTGTTGGACATAAGCCTGCCCCAAGCGTTGTCACAACGACGCACACGGTCCTGCGCGTGCAAAAATTGTATATCTTGTAATAGAACAAAAATAGCTTCATAATTCAATTGTTTTACGGAAAAGATAATAGAAATAATGTAAGAAAGTCTACACAAAGTAATTACGACTCGAAAATGTGAAATGTCAAACGCTACTTCTTAGATTTGACAACCTATAAAGGCGTCCTTCCCAGAAACAGATATTTCAAAACCTAAAACTGAAGAGCAAGACAAAAGCAAAAAAGCTTTGAAAACAAATGAATAAATTCACACCCCACGCACATTTTACACACAAATTTCCTGCGTATGCATATTAACATTAACGTAGTAATAAACATAATGCATAATTCAGTGGGTAAAAATAAAAATCTCATCCTCGAAATGGGGTCGGATGAATGGACCTCCTACATATCATCCGGAGAATTTCGCAGCAGCTAATACGAAGCGAAACGGTCGCAACTCGCGTCGAGTATGCCAACAATTTTAATAAATAATTACCTTCGTCGGTGCCTCGGCGGATAAACAGATACCAGCTTAATTCGTTACTAATACATCCACTTAAGGGAGAGTCAATTTGAATTTTTTAGTTTATCTCTGCTGGGTTTTTTTTACGGTGGGCCAATGACGAATCTCGCCCTGTGGGGTTTTGGGTTGCATTGTTGGTACACAGAGGGATCACAATAATCAGGCTGAGTCCCAGTAATGGGAACATTATAAAAAGAACACATTAGAAGATAGCTCACTGCTGCGTTGTCTCTGTATACGAAAACCATACGTCCAGTCATGGTAACGATTTATTAGCACATAAATTAACTTTTTAATTAAGAAAAATTCCATACCATCCATCCATTTTCCATATCCATATTCTAACAAATAAACATTTTTGATTTGCTTTGAAAAAGGAACCCTAAAACTAGTATTTACCAAAAAATACTTTTCTATACACACAGCCTAAACCAAACCCTACAAATGTTTTTTTATAAAAATAGAAACGTATTTGAAATACGGGAAAGGTTCTTTGTCAATCACTAACTTTAGCAAAGTCTAAATAAAAAATTCCAAAACCACATATTTTGAAACATTTTTCGGCCTTTCCCCATATATGTATTACATGTACCATAGCAAGCAGTAGGACATGTACCAAATCCGATATCAAACACAGTTTTGAAATGTTAAAGCCATTTGATTTAATCTGAAAAATGGGGAAAATATACATGGATATGTATTGTCAAATGTATGGTCTTTTTAGAAAAAAAATACTCATGAATCTTAAATTAGCCTAAATGAACTAACTTATCAACAGAACCAAGTCCCTGCAACCACTTTAAATCAGCCTTCATTATCCTACGGCAAGACACCAGTGCATGAACATATACATACACAGTAAACATCACAAAAATGTCCACGCATGTACAGTCAATCCCAAAACAAAGCTAAGGTCAACTCCACGTTTGAACACTTTAACTAGTCACCAAAAAACATAACACGGTCGTGCATAACATAGATACGACCCAAATTAGTCCCCACAATTTTTAGCCACGATGATACCCAAAAAGGTACAACGGACAATTGGCCACTCCTAATATGCTGAAGCTAATTGCAGTAAGATACCGTCCTTCTGCTAATTCGATATGTGTTCCACGGGGCGCGGCTTCCAACCAGAGTGCTTAGGATACAAATGCGTCCTACCCCCAAGTAAAACTCAACTCAGTAACCAACGATTTAGAGACGAATTTTCAATGTGCTGGTTAAAATTTAGGCTGTTCTTATTACGAAGCGCCTTAATGGAAATTGTGAGCCGTGCCCGTGTCGTTACGCGCTGCAAATGTACATAATGTGTCGTCAAAAGGGTGAAATATACTTTAGTAGGCTGTGATTTCGTTCGTAGCCAGCCGAGGCTTACCGGCTTTTAAAAGTTTCTCGAATGTGATCCCCGTTAGACGGCGACGTTCACGCCTCAATAGGGACGCAGCTGTTTGTAAATTCAAATTATTTTAGACAGTTATACAAGTGTTATGATTTAATCCAATTTCATATTAGTCCTTCATTCATAATTTTGAATGAAAAGTTATTTTTAACTAGCTGCCCTCAGATTTAAGTTACAAGCTCTTTTAACACTTCTCGGGTTTTGAATCCTTTAACCAAATAGCATAAAGAAGAAGAGTTTCCTTGTATGTCTAATCTCGTAAAAATCTTATTGTATGAAAAGGTTTTATTTAGGCTAGCGGCCCTGACCGCTTTACCCAAGACTAAAGTCTGTATTATGTGCACGATCATTTGTTATGTGTACCTACCTATGGAGATAATTTGTCTATAATATGTAGATTAAATTGATTTAGAATGTTATTTTTTATTTTTATTTAAACCAAAGACGCGAGTGAAATCACGGGAAAGCTAATAACTAATACGTCAGTTCTTTATATTTTAGTCTTTGCTAGCTCAAATCATTCTTCGTAAAATTACCTAAAACAAAATATGAGAATCGTGTATGTAATCAAATTAACCTTTCAAAATCGTTACTAATTTATTAATTTGCTGAAATCCACAACAAAACAACATATAAATTCATTGAATTTATGATTCGACCTCGCTGCTTATCACGCATTTGTATCTTTCACTTTATACACAAGTAAATTCTGCCCGCGGCTTCGCCCGCGTGGTATTGGGGTTAGGGTTGGGGTTTCCGGGATAAAAAGTAGCCTATGTCCTATTCCAGAGTGGATCCTATGCCTGTGCCAAATTTCATCCAGATCCGTCCAGCCGTTTTGGCGTGATCGAGTAACAAACATCCAAACATCGTAACTTTCGCATTTACATATAATATTAGTATAGTACACGCTAATTTGTTTGTATAACGTCATATTATATCACAATAATATCGATTATTCCAAAAACAATGATAACTATTTCAATTATATCAAAACGTAACAATATTTTGAATAGTTATTTTTGTTTGATTGTTTTGTGTGGTTTTGAAAACTAATTGATTCATTTTAGTTATTGACATCATCTATTGTATTAAATACTAGCTTCTACTAACGGATTTGCCGTATGAAAGTAGAAAATAAATAGCAAAAACGTAGCTTTCTAATAATGAAAGAATTTTTGAAATATTATATCAAGTAGTTTTTTTAATAAATCATGTAAATATACAAAAAATAAATCTATCCTTTGTATATTTACATGATTTTTATAATGTTCTTTATAATGTTATTATATATTACATTACATATATTATATATTAAATATCAAAGTATTTCGTTAATTAGTCACACTTTAATCCGTGTACAAGAAGTCAAAAATATTCACAAAAATGTATGCTTGGCCGACTTTTAAATTCTTTTCAACTTTTGTCTTTCATTTTCCTGCCCAGCCGACGCCGAGACAATTAAATTCCCAATTCCACTAGTCCAGCCCCTACACAATATTCTTATCTTGCGCAAAACAAAAAAGTGATACTCAAAATATGACGCTTTTATTAAATTCTTCTTGCGTTTATTAACTTGGGGAGAAAAAATGCTCCAAGTTGTTGGAAGAAAACTAGAGTAAAAAAAAAGTTTCACGTTTCTTGACTGAGGAATTTTATTAATGTTGGCTACACTGTTACTTGGGAAAACATGATTTTAACACCCATTACAAGGCTCTGCTTGCTTCAGAATAATTCCACTCTTTTTTTATTTGTTGGTAAATGTGCAGAATTAATTATTTTCACGTGTCTATATCAAAACCAATTTTATAAATAAAGACTTGATTGATTTTGTTAATAAAAGATCCTTAATGATGGCTGCGCACAATGCAATAAGGCTTTACATATGAAATTGGTATTTTATAAATATAAATCTTTTGAAACTGTCACAACTTCGGATTGACTTCGAATTAATTTTATAGAATAAACTACGTCATTTCATTCATTTTTTTTTCTTAATTAGTTATTAAGTTATGACTGCTCACAATGGCCCGTTTTAAAAAAGCACCATTTATATAATTATTATGTTATGACCTAATATTTGTAAAAATGCATAGTGCATATAGTGCGTTTAATTCAATAACTTAATTGAATGTAAAACGTAAATTTCATCCGAATTCACTAACCGTATATAGGCCAGTACCTAATGGCTTTTGTGGTTTATATAATATAAAAATATGATGTATAACGCGATGTTGAACATAAAAAATATATACAATAGCATCATCAAGCATCCTTTTTCAAAAAAACCTACTAACTGAAACCATGTATTCTTTTATTGGTTTAAAACAATGATTAATAAAACAAAATATAAGATCCTCCTACCCGAAGATATTAACTTCGTCAGTAGCTAGTACTTACTAACAAAGTGTCATTTAATTTAGTTTCCAGGCGGTCGACGCTGCAGTTTAAAGTTAGTCGCTACGAAGTCTGAAGTCACAAAGTGCGAATAAAAACGTAATATTTATTTTTAAACTACGCTTTTTGCAGCTTACTTAACCGTAACTTAATTTTACAAAGTAATATGAGTAGCATTAGGCTGTGTTTAGACTGGCTAGAGGCGTTTAAACTTTTCAGCCCCACGCGAACGCCAACGTTCGTACACCTATTGTATTTCTATTATATCTCTAATTATGGCACTCGAAAGGTTAAACGTGTTTTTTTTCAAGTTCAATATAGGTACCATCAAAGTCACTTCCGCCTGACCACCGCTAAGTTCATTTTTGCTTGCACTCGAAACGAAAACTTCGAAAGTTTGGTTTGGAGTCTCGCTGCAGGCTTCAATCGATTTTCTTTTTTACAAGCTTTTATTTAGTTTCACCTGTCCCGTTGTCTGTCGTTCTGTAATCAAATCTTGCAACTTAAATTTGATCCACTTCCCGGTTTCCGATTGAGGTGAAATTTGGTATACACGTTTAGTTCGGATGACAATGCAATATTATGATGACATGGAGCTGATCTGATGATGGAATCGCGAGGTAGCCACAGGAACTCTGTAATTAAACGGCACAACCACGTCGAGTTTGGGCTCGTGTGAATCGTCTTGACGAGTTTTATTTATATAAGTATAGACCACCGCTATAAAAGCTTGTTATGAAAAAAAAATTTTTTCATTGAAAACTTGTTAAGTGGTATAAAATATTTTTAAAGTTACAACAAACGTGATTTTTTGCCGATTTTTTTGTGATTTTCAAAATAATATTGTTTTTTAATCCGGTGCTTGTCCAGAAATGAAAGAATAAAATTACCTTGCCTTGACTAGCTAAAATGATTTTTTTTAAGTTACAGATATTATAGGGGCAGTGGTGGCCGAATGGTAAACGCCCCGACTTACGTGTTGTAGGTCGCGGATTCAAACCCAGCTAGGCGCAATACTTGTTTAATTTATTTCATCAACCGTAAGGGACCCTGTGTACATCACCTATTCTTTTATTTGTAATTTTAATTTGTGTACAATAAAGAATATAAGAACCCGTTGGTGGATGTCACAATGGTGGTGTCATGTCCTAGAACCAACAATTCGAGGACATGTGGCATCTACCAACCCGCACTGGGCCTGCGTGTTGGATTATGGCCCATTCCCTCTCCCAGAGAAAAAAGCCTGAGCATCAGGAGAAGGAACATTATAAGGCTGTTACTATACTATAACATAGAGATACGGCATATTCTCTGATTTTTCAAAATACTACTACTGTTACTACAAGACTTCTTATTTAATATTTACTCTTTTCTTTTCGATACCTACTAACAATTTTCCAAGAAGACGCATCAAAAGGTATTAAAAGGTATCAGATGTTTTTGCGAGAGAAAAATTACAGTCAGCCGTTTAAAATACATTTTATTTATTTTTATACCTACAACGTAAACTTACAATAAAGTTCTCAGAAAAACTTAAGAAGAAAATATTTTTACTGATACAAGACTGAAAAGTAAAACCGGAGTACAACGAATAAGGGGAAAAATATTTTTACTTTCGCGCTTTACCGTTCGTAGAGTTTTCTAGACTTGAGACTTTGTTAGTTCGCAACAGCCTATTAATATCCGAGCTTAAGAAAAATCCTCTCGTTGAAGTTATTAACGCAGTTAAAAGCTTCACTTTGCCTTCTGGTTTTGCCTATCGAGTCAAAATTTCCACCATCCCATTTCTTTCATCAGACAACCCGACGTACGGCGAGTAATCCATCCTTAGTTTGTTGAAACGTTGTTTATTGCGCGTATAAAGGAGGACTGGAACAATTTGCCTGCTGCTATCTTCTCATCCTATTATAATTTGGGTGCCTTCAAGGCTAGAGTGTATAATAGACACTTAATAAACTAGTGCGCGCTCACTATCAACGATTGTATCACTGCTTACCATCAGGTGGGATCGCCGTCTAGCATTAGTTTATAACGAATTAAAAAAAAAACAATTAGACAAAGAAAGATGTTATTCCACAACTAAGAACATATTAAGATTAACAATACACATTAAAAAATACAGAAGTCAACAGAGGGTCTAAAAGATACCTAATTCAGCATAAAAAAAGCATCGACATTTAACAAATAATGCAAAACTTACAGACCAAATAAAAGTCCTTTTGATCATCGACATCATTTCTGCCGACGTTTTGTCCAAAAGAACAAAACTTCTCCGAATATGACCCTCACCAGGTGCCACCACAGCTGCGACTTTAATTTTCTTATCATTTTAAAAACTGTTGGTGTAAATCTACACTAATATAATCTACACTAATATAATAAAGAGGTAAAGTTTGTTTTTTTTTATTTTTTTGTTTTTTTGTTTGTAGGAGGTAATCTCTGGAACTACAGGTCCGATTGGAAAAAAATTAACAACAATAGAAAGCTGCTTTACTCCTGAGTGACATAGGCTATATTTTGTGTACGCGGGCGAAGCCGCTGACAAAAGCTAGTTGGAAATATTTTTCGAAAATACACGCATGAAACTTCGTATAGTAAAGCATATCAATTTTTAATTACGAGTAGTAAAGTATAATCTACACAACTTGTTCATACATAATCCAATACCCGTAGTACGTGTAACACAAGTTCGGTAGTAGAAACATTGAGCCGTAACCAACCTTGGTAAAGTGGTAACAAACAGAGTCCTGGTAATGTTCCAAAAAGCCTATTAAGGCAAGGCGGGCCGGTATTCCGGTGCTGTATGATAAATGTCAAAAAACCCAAGCCGCATTGCGGGGCTAAAGGCTACAATTTGCCAACGCAACTACGTTACAAGATATTAATGACTCCAACAATTACACTAAAAATACCATTTATATTTATTTACGGTTCTTTTGTTTTTGTCCTAGTACTGGCCTATCATTTACTCGTATTTTTTAAAGGCTTAGGATTCCTTAGGATACCTATTCTTTCTGTGATTACTTTTCTGTGAATATCAAATAAACGTGTAGATATAGTTTTCGAGGCTATAACTAGGTTTAATACCAATTAAACGAGATCTAAATGTATTTCCGGGACTATTTTAGATCGTGTTTTGGAATCAACAAAAAAAAATTGCGGAGACCTGTCCCTTATACCCTGTATGTAATATAAAATTGATATAATGAAAAATAAAACTATACATGAATTATAGCAGGATTATAAACCGTCTTAATCAATCAACATTATTTAGATCCATACTAAATTACATTATTTTGTTCGTCTGTCATATTTAAATGAAAATGTATTTTTTTTATACTGCTTTTACAGTAGTATATATTGTATAGTATTGTATATCAGGCTGGTATCCACAACTCCACGTCTAAAGCTCGTATTTTGCGTACGAAACATTTGTATATAACCACTGTTTTAACCTTAAATCAATAAACTTTTAGAAAAACTAACCTAGCAAGTTAGGTTTTCACGTTTGTACACAAAAATAGTGACGATTCAAAACAAAAAAAAAATCATAATTCATAATTTTCATTTTACTCCTACCCTCCTTAATATTGATCAAACTCATAACAGATACATACAAGTACGTATTATTCGTTTGTATCCTGTTACCGTTGTGTGTTATTGACGTAAAACGTGTTACAATACGATTATGCTCTTTGGATATTAGTGTGTTCCCTAATAAGATTACACTGGCCTAAATATAAATAGATATTACCCGAGGTTTCATGATATAAACCAGTTGCTATAGAAACTGCTGTAGGTACCCCGAATAAGTAGCTTTTGTCCTTCTTTGGCTTTGAAATACAAATGTGAATATAGTAACGTTAAATTCGGAACTAGACTATAATATAGGTACATGAGCTACTTCGCGCTGTTAAGTCGTAAGTAGTTTAAGGGTTTTGTTACATTGTAAAAAAATTGTGACGGGAAACTACGGAACTCTACACTGAGCGTGGCCTAAAACGCTCTGGCCGGTTTTTATTCTACTGTCCATTTAACCGATTTTGAGATCTATTTCGCTAGTGGAATGACAAATGGCGGCTGCAGTAAATAGTTGGTTTATTAACATCTTTTTTTGCTTTTAATGCCATCCTTATCACTGTGGAATATAATTTAAAATCCGTTGAATAAACAGTAAAAAGGTTTCTTTAAATGTCTAATTAACATAAAGATAAAAGAAAGACTGGCGGAGAATGCCTTGTTGCGTTAAGTTCACCTATGTACCACTACTAAAAGTTTTAAAAAATAAACATAAGAAAATAGCACCAAAAAATGGTAGGTGGATCGTGTGAAAGGTGGTGTTTATTTTTGACTGGTTTACGCTTGACCACTATCTCGATAGATGGTAAGCGAAGATATGGTCTACGATAGAGCACGCTTGCTTGGATGTAACCCATTCACTCTCAACTTAAAGGCTCCCAAGTTGCTGTCATCACGAAAAACTGATTTTGGCAGGGTAGTAAGTGCACATTACAGGCCTGTTTTTATTTTTGTACAATAATTTGTACCAAACAACAAAACTTTAAATTTCAGCAGCAACTTCATAGTAGACTTAGTTTTTCATACCAATTTTGGCTTCATACTTCCACTTCCTTTACTTCTACATTTCATCAATATTACTCTCAAAACGATAAAGGAAAACAACGTGAGAAAACCGGTATGTCCTTGAACTTCGAAGACATGTGACATTCGTCTCCAAGAGAGGAAGCCTGACCCTTAGCAGTGGGAACATTATACGACTGATGCTATGCTATGCTTTTACGCGTTCTGGAAAAAAAGGTTCTTTACAGAAGGACAGACAACTAGAGGGAGAGAAGGACAGCAGTATGATCCTATAAGGTTTTCATTTGGCCGACGTACTAGGTATGGATCCCTAAAAAAGTTAAAAAGTACAGTCAGACTCATCGAATGTTTATCTATAAGGGGTTGTTATAGTAACGGCTTATCCTATTGATCCGAAACCTACACTATCGGCTGTATATCGCATAGCATCCAGATAATAAGAGATAACATCCACGCAAAAGTTGAGGGGCGTCTATAATAACATTATCAGTCAATAGATAAATTGGGTATATCGCATCAATAAGGATAAAACGTTAAAGTAAATAGAGAAAATATTATGAACAAAAGCTCGCCTGTAAGGTGAACTTAGACTGAGTAATAACAGTCATAGCAGTGCTAAAGAATCCAAATTTAAGTGGCAATGGGCAGGCAACGTTGCTCAAAGATCTGCCATAAAGCCAAAAGGTTTTAGGAAGACGCAACGATGGAAGGTCTCTTACAAGGTGAACCGATGACTTGGTCAGGGTTACCGTTATGGCGACCCTTAGGTGAAGCCTATGTTTAGCTTTAGATGTCTTTTGTCTGTTAAATATGAAAATGATCTTCAAAATATGGAAAGAGGTGACAAAGATAATAAATATGAAAGAAGAAGGTATTTGGTGCAGATGATGATTAAATTTGATAAGGGTAGGGTCAAAAAGTCGTAGCAATCAAAAACATGAGAAAAGAAGGTTAAATTGGCTGCAAAAGAACAAAATTTACCACCATAACTTACTAATATAACTTACAAAATTTGTAGGCAGCAACTACTAGTGAGTTAGCTAGCCAGTTATAAGGTGATAAAAAACTGCGGTGAGGTAATGTACCTTACAAGAGATGAGACTATATTTATTGATTCATTGCCAGACTAAAGTGTGACATACAGAGGTCTCAAATATAGGAAAATATAATAGGATGACCTTCTTAAGAATCTCGTAATGCCCTTTAAAGCTTCTGCATGCATACATAAACTCAGACCTTTCACCAAATGACCAGTCTTATTCGATTCAGTCCGTTCCATGCTGTCCTCCCCAGCAACACCTTAAGCCGAGGTCCGTACCCCACAGAGGATGCCCTTAGCGTGTAGTTGCATACTTTTATGTTTTTTTAGTGTGTAGTCTTGGCTGGCGGTTTTAAATTATTAAGCAAGACACCAGCAAGCCCAGTTTAGCAGACAACAACTGATATGTTGACTTACGAAAGACCACATGAAAAACCAAAGGTCCAATACATAGCACAAACGTGTACAAAGCAAGAGAAAATGTGAAGACTATACCAAATACCAACCAACGCCTAACCAAAACGCGTAAGTTAAAGTTACAAAACCAAACAAAACTTGCATTAAACTAACTGATTACACCAGAGCATATGCAGACAGGTTACCGACTCGCCTTATAACATTAACTAAGTCTAACGAGTCAATTAAGCTAGGTAGGTGTTGACACAACTTGTTCGCATGAGGCATGATAACCATCTGGTTTATCAACGTTGTACATAAATGTGACCGCTACTGTGCACGTAATGTTACCAACATTATTGTCGACCTTTTCTTTTGAATAATTAAATTTAGTATCGCCGTGGAATTTTCTGTACTGTAGACTGGAACTAAAATACCAGAATTACGACCTTGAAAAATATATTTTTTTATTCACCAACACTACTGATTTGGGTTTTAAAAAATACTTCTATAAGTCTAAGGCATACTAACGCACACTGAGTTAAAAAAAAAATAGATTGACTGTTCAGTAATTGTCAAGACCAAGCCTGAATCGTCAACGGCATGTAGTGTTCCACGCATGCCTCAAGAGATGTCAGCAAAGCGTAGGAACCCTGTAACGCCAAAGCCTACTGAGGCCTCCTGGGGCTCGGGGTCTCTATCTGTAAACAAGACTTGGCCCAAATGCGAAAGGCAAAAAAAGAACGAGGTTTCTATAAGCTATTAGTTTCAGCAGGCTTCTTTGCTGGTCCAGGTATATAATATGACGACGTAGGAACGGGGTGGGTTGTTTAGTCAGTAAGAGTCTGACACTGTTTCCCGCTCCGCTCAAGATCAGGATTCATCATTGGATGATTTTTGCCCACCATAAAAAAACCCAGGGTCCAGGAACTCTAGGTGAAGAAGGAACATTGGAGTGGTTTTAGTCAGTAAGTCTGACACGCCTTCTCACTAGAGAAAAAGAAGACATTTGAGGAGACATTGGATCATCATCATCATCAGCCTTTTAATGTTCCCACTGCAGGGATACAGGCCTCCTCTCTGTAGGAGAGGGAAGGGCCATAATCCACCACGCGGGCCCAGTGCGGATTGGTGGATGTCACATGTCTTCGAATTTTTGGTTCTAGGACATGCCGGTTTCCTCACAATGTTTTCCTTCACCGTTTTGAGAGCAGAGGTGATGAAATAAATTACACAAAGTAACGCGCCTGGCTGGGCTTGAACCCGCGACCTACGACTCGTAAGTCGGGGCCGTTACCACTCGGCCACCACTGCTCTCTGACATTGGATGATTAGTCACATTAAAAAAATAACACAAAAAGAAAATAAATACAAAAATTTAGATTACTACAGTTCTGTGATAAACGTACATCATTTTGGACAGTTTAGCTCCACACGCATTCCAAATATACACGTAAAGGGACAGTCTCTAACACGTAGAAACAAGAGCAAACATTTCGACTTGTTGCTCAGCTTCTCTGTGCTTAATTCCGTAGAATGTGAGATTCGTAGGATCGCCATATAATGAGCTACATTTTACGGTCTACCCTTTGAGTGCGGTGACAAAACTAGCCGTGGGTCCGACGTGGGCCCGGGGCACATTCACAAGCCCTACAGTGCTACCGTAAAACGGTCAATTAGGTAAAATTAAAAGCGGCGCATTTGCAAATTGGTGTGTTTAAACCACGGACTACAATGGCGGCCGCACATAATGGGAACTAAAGCGAAATTATCCTTTTGTATATGAAAAACTCCTTTGAAAAGCCACCGGTATTTTTTTATTTATGTAGAACGCGACGCAACTGCGATTGCGTAGTAGATACAAACCATTGAGGGAAACAATGTCTTTGTTGTTGTAGGTACCATTTTTCAATATTTTTGTTCGTTCCGGTATAAAAATCTTTGAGGGCGCTTTGCGGCAAATTAAATTGGTTTTTTGACAACAAAACAGCTATTTTGATATGCCGTGAAATTGACAAGTTGATTTAGAAAACTTGCCCGCTACAACATGTCTTTTTCGGTGGTTACACCGTTTATTTTTTTAATCATGCCACTTTTTATTGAAAGTATTCTTTTATAAGCCACTAGCTTTTGCACGCAGCATCGCTTCCAGAAACAGATTATACTAGTCTACTCCACTCTACCCTTCTCTACCCTACTCTTTCCTACTCTCCCCTACTCTACCCTACCCTACTATATCCTAATTTTTTATCATAAGAATCTTCTCCTGACAATAACTAACACAATAAAAAATTGAATAAATAGCGGTATTGCTTTTGCTGTTCTCGAGTTTTGCGCTTACCAACACATTTTGCGATTCATTTTTATATTCTAGATATAGAACATAATTACATTAACTTTTGTAATTAAATCTCTGCAACTCAAAAAAAAATAACAACCACATTGGAATATTTACACACATTAGTGTTAGGCCAGTCACATCATAAGAGCAAAAATGATGAAGCAGGGTGTGGCCACGACCTTCAGCATTGAGGAATACGACACAAGGAGGAAAGCTAGGCCATTCATACATTTATTTATTTAACCTTCATGTACAGTAGTGGTACATAAGCGGACTTAATGCAACAAGGTATTCTCTACCAGTCAACTTTTGGGTTGGTTGTTTAGGGTTGGGTATTTACCGTATAGTCAAACTTTTTGCAGAACAATATATACAAACCTACATCTTTTTTTTCATATGGAAAATCAACAAATATTTTTTCCCATTTTGGGAGTGAGAGGCAATATCAGACTGACTGACTCAAACTCACCTTCAGTCCAAAGCCACGGTAACTGTTTCGATCAATCCTAGAACTCTGTAAACACATACATCGTTGGTACCGAAGACTCCAAATTCACTCACTACATCAAATGGGAATAAGGGTTACTTAACCTTTTTATAAGAAACCATCAAATTAATCCTCTCGCTCAAGCTACAACGACAGGGAGTATAAGACCTCATAGACTAAAAACCCAGCTGAGGTCCTTTAGTATTTCAGTTGCTTGTGTTCCACAAAAGGTAGATGTTCCGTAGTGATTCTTTGGAACGATCCCACTGCCCAGACATAATCTTAAATCTAAACATTACTGCTACAAACAATAAATGACTCATAAAGAAATTTACATAAATATGAGCAACGCCATAATAATTATCCCTTTGATCTTTACGTTAGACTCATTTGCCGTTGAAAGTAAATATCAAACCGTACTTTGCACTGGACAAAATCACCCCATACCCTACTTAAATGTATTAATTTTTTATTATGCATGTCTCGTGCTTTTATCCCCCATAGGACACACGGAATATAAAATGTATCGACTTATTGCGAAGTCGATATTGCTTGAAACCATGCAACGCGACATATTCTCATTTTTAAGAACTATAAATGTTACCATAGCAACTAATCGCAGCCGCATTTAAGCGTGATAGTAACCTATTTGTGTAAACATAAAAGACTATAATTACATAAACTGGGTATAAAATTGTTTTTCAATATTTTTAGTAGTAAATCATTCTATTTATCCATAGAATAGAAAACAATTTATTTAGCTATACCGTACACGGAAACAAGTCATTAGAAAGTCTATCGATCTGCTAAAAATACGGGCAACACCGTAGCACAAAGATATAGGTACAACAAGACTGTTTTTAAAACATGACCTCAACCTCAAACTTGGATTTTCTTTGCTAAGCCGGTAAGCCGTGGATTTTTGGGGCATTACGTTTTATTGGCCCAGAGTGTACGATGTGCAAGCACCTGAAGCTTGAAGTATTCATAAAGCTGAGGACGTCGAGAACTAGACTAGACTTGCTTCTCTAGGGATGGGGCAGTGCGGAAAACTGTCGACACGGGCAACGAAGGATAACGATCAAATATCGATAGTTACTGGTATTTTATATTTAGCGGTAGGTATTATTAGTATACGAAATCAAAGAGACTTTGTAACACATTGGTTTGTTTAATGTTCTCGCTTCGTTTGCCTGAAAATAGGATTTTCATGGAAATACTCGTACACAATCTTGAATAGGTACGAAAATACGAATACGCAAATATACCTTGCTGTGGGGAGAATGTTAATTATTTTCCGGAGTATTTTTAGATAGCTGCCTACTTATTAATGAAAAGGAAATACCCGAACTTTATTACGATCCAAAATTAAACATTGATTTCGGGGAAGGCCGAAATCCAGAAGTGGACAAATATGTTTGTTGTTGTGTTGTGTGTTGTTTTATTGTAATTAATATAGCCTTCACCAAATGTCACCACAACAGATCACCTTTTTTAAGATTGATTTATTTTTAGAGGTTTATTTTTTGTACTTTTTCGTACTGTAATTATATTTTTAAGTATTATAATTTAATTTAATTTTGTAGGTGTTGTTTATATTATAAAATTTTGCTGTATTATGTGTGGAACATAATTATATTCAATCTAATCTTATATAACTGAGCCTTCTAGTGTTTTCTTTGATTGTTTTATTATCTACCCGCGACTCACCCCAGCTCTGCAAGTGTCATGTGTTATACTTATAAACCTTCCTCTTGAATTACTCTAAAAAATCGCATCAAAATCCGTTACGTAGTTTTAAATATCTAAGCATACATAGAGACAAACAGTGTGAAGCGACATTATTTTATATACTACTAGCTTTTGCCCGCAGCTTCGCCCGCGTACATAAAATATAGCCTATGTCACTCAGGAGTAAAGCAGCTTTCTATTGTTGCTTAAATTTTTCCAATCGGACCAGTAGTTCCAGAGATTACCCCCTACAAACAAAAAAACAAAAAAACAAACTTTACCTCTTTATTATATTAGTGTAGATGTAATGCAATTTAATAATCCTGAAAATGTTTTCTTCATTTTTTATTTGTTTTTAAATAAAATACACAAAAAGTCAACTTACTAACTATCGATACCATTAGCATTGCCCATCCCTTTAACACTGACAGTGTTACGACTCGTCACTAGAGGTCGACGGGTCAGCTGAAACCTGTGGGGGTGTGGGAAAGGGGTGCGGGCGTTGTCATGGCGACGGCGCCCCACAACACGCCGCGGCGGCGCCAACCGCTCCACACACAAACGTACCTTATTATGTATGTTTTATGTGTTTGTTGGCTCGGCTGTAACGTGGATTGCAACGGCAACACACACAAACACACACGAATAAATATACGCGCGGGAAATAGAACACGTTTTAATATTTAAAAACGTATGAGGACAGAAGTACGTTAGCCAGTATTAGCTGTGTATTTACCAAATTATAGGGCTTGTGGCGCACAAGTGAAGGTTGAATAACAATTCAATGTAGTGCCGTCGAACATTAATATTAGATGTAAGACTTACTTAGACTAATAGTAGTTGTAACTACTCTATTAAATAAATTGAAGTGGAGCTGGGTAGCTCCATTATACATTTAAATTTAATTTAGTTGTAACCAATTATAATTACAGTTATGTACAATTACCATTTTCTACAAAAGCTTCTATTGTTTTCACCTGTTTTGCGCTATTGGTATTGCCGTCGTAATTAAACAGGGCACAACTAACATTTAGAAAAAAAACTGATATTGAATATGTAGGTATTTAAGTCAATTTCGAAAAAAAATTGTTAGTTTTTCTATATGGAAAAAATCATAAATCAAAAATCATCCAACGACGAATTAAACACGAAAAAACAATATCAGACACTTACCGACTAAACGACCTAACCCCTTCCTGCGTTGCCATATATACTAGAGCCAAGATCCTTCCTTTCAGACACGAACCCTTGGCCCCAGTTAACTTCAACCCTTCAGCAGGGTCCCTACGAAGCCGCTAGATGTGCCTTTTTAATTACTACATCACCGTAGAAGTCTAGCACGTGCCACAAACGTTATTCTCGTCATACTCTAGTTTCATTTCACGAAAAACGAACACAAAACCGTTAATTACAATAATTGTGGCAATTACATACGTTAGTTGTATATATTCAATTGTCTAGGAAACGTTCGGACCGCTCTAACTCCTCGGGAGCACACATTCGGTGAAATTACAGAAGCGTTATGTTCGTAATTGATGCCATAAAAGGTAGTTTAGCCTGGACGGCCGTTATTATAACAAATACTGTGTTGGTAACTGCCACAGAGTAACTGCCTTCCTCACGCACGCTGCCCAAGAAAGCGCACTGAATTCTTTATGCTGTGGCGTGTTTATTTTGGTAATCATTAATAAGATTACGTTCTGTGGCGTTTGTGGGAATGCGTTAGAATTACCTTCTTACATTTAACAGTCTTTAAAGTTAGTTGGTAATAGTGCGTGGTTATGCAGTCATCTATCTATATATACAGGATTTTTTTTTAACCAGTGCGGAAATTTAGACATAATAAACTTGAATGCATTTTAATAAACAGGTATTTTTTATTTAGATATGTGTCAATGGTAAAAAATTAAGTTAACTTAATTTTTTATTAATTTTTTAACGTTCTGTGGTGTTTGTGGGAATGAGTTAGAATTACCTTCTTATATTTAACAGTCTTTAAAGTTAGTTGGTAATAGTGCGTCGTTATGCAGTCATAATTGATAAGTAGGTAAGCGCCCGCGACTTTGACTGAGCAAATTTGTTTTTTTTTTATGGTAGGTAAAAATCATCGAATGACGAAACCCGCTCTTTGGCGAAGCGGGAGACAGTGTCAGACTCTTACTTACTAAAAAACCTACCCCATTCCTTCCTTGCCTTATTCCTAGAGCCGCGGTAACACTTTCACACTAACCGGCGGCTCCAGAAGGCTTCGACTCTTTGAGGCGCGCGGGAACGGTGCGCGCCGTTGACGACTTGGACTCGGTCTGGACAGTTACCAGACGATCGGACGGCGAGCTACCCATCGCTCACCGTCCGCGAGCCAGTGTCTACGGTGGCCGGATATCGGCAGGATCGCGACGGCGACGGCTACGGCGAGGGCGCTATTGCCTTTGCCTTATGCGGTCGGCCTCCTCCTTTACGAGCCGACCTCCTGCCATTCCTCTAAATTATATGTTATAGCTTTTCTAAAATAGCCATTTGATAGGGATGCCATTAATGATTTTAATTATTATAATTCCGAAAATAAACACGACTGCACATAATACTTTTAATCGATAAACCACCAGCAAAATGCTTAACCAATTTCGCGAACTATCCGGACACTGGATACTTGATTCCCATTAACATTAAAGTATTTGCATTAACGGGAAAGTTTGCTCATTTTCCATTTTGAAATTTATTTTTCTACGAAAAACTTTTTTTTACGTCCTTGGATATTCACCCTCTAAAAAAAACGCTCAATATTTTATAATCTATGCGAATGCTTGGTGTTCAACCGAATGGCGCGAAATCACGCGCGAATGCCGGCGTTCGTTTGAGGATTAAGAGGTGGGGCAGATAATGATTTTAAAATCAAACATCACGTCAAAACAGCTAGTCCGAACATATTGAAAAAAAAATTATATGTTAAACTTGACTATTTGCTTAACAATTTGTTATGCGAATATCTACATTTTTTTATAGAACTTGGTGTGATTGTTTTTCAGAGTTGTCTAACACAGATAAAATCGAAGATCAGACAAAAACCATAGGATGAAGTTTCACTGACTAATCTTTTGATATACGGTATTTATTCATATTGTGTTTAATAAATGAAGAACATATTATTGCATAGGTATATATTATTAAGAAATTATTATTATTCAAGAAAACTTGATGCGTGGGGAGCGACGATAGCTATTTTGTTCGCTCAAGGTCGCCGGCATTTAGCCGCCGCCGTATAAAACCCTAGCGCTTTCGAAATAAAAAAAAAACATTTTAAAAAATTGTACATAATTAGCGTCCATCACAAATATCTGAAATGTAAAAAAGTAATTCCCCATCATAAAAGCACATTTTTCATTCCCACATTAATCTTTAATCAGTCGACATGCCAAGGATACCATTCGTTTCACATTTCTAAACGTCATTATAAAAAATATGTAGGTTGGCGATCGCAAGAAACTTCGATTAATTTCAAACAATTACTAAATCTGACCTGAAACGTTATGTTGATATTTACTGACGAGTATTCCACGAATCGTTGCTGCAGTTAATCGATTAGTGGATATTTGGAATTTTAGTACTTACTATAAACCGACAATATTCATATAGGTATATAATCGTAGATATAAGAATATGCTTTATAACAGTGATGGCCGAGTGGTAACGGCCCTCACTTACGAGATGTATTTCAACACAGCTAGGCAAATTTTTGTAATTTATTTCATCACCACAGCTCTCTAAACAGGGAAGAAAAACTTCGTGAAAAAACTGACATGCCCCAGAAACAAAAATTCGAAGATATGCGAAATTCACCAATCCGCACTGGGCCCGCGTGGTGGATTACAGCCTATTCCTTCTACTACAGAGGAGGCCTGATTCCCAGCAGTGGGAACATTAGGTATAAAGCTGATGTTATGCTATTCGGGGAACCGTAACTGCAGTGAATAGATATTCAGGAGGTAATTTTCAATACTGGTTAAATCCACATAACGTTAAGTTTTTTTGACCACTTTGAAAATTACCTGATTTGTATTTTTAGTACTGTAGCGCCATCTATGGCGCCACACAAGAACTACAAGAATCCTGCATCGCGCAACGAAAGTTCCCCGCGTGGTTTGAACATATACGACGGCCCGAAATCAACTATCGGGCAGTAGCCCACCAGACTATAACACCTGTCTGGTCGGAGGATCCTCCCTTTTCAACGGAGGTTTGCGGGACTTTACTCTCCGTCCGCATACCTCCAAAGTACTTACTACAAACCGGTAATATTCATATATATAAATGTGGATATACCTACATATAAACTTTTAGAAACTAATCGTACATTGGAAAAGTACTGTAGAGCTACATAGTGGCATAAGGTAACGGCGTTTGCGCCCCAGACGCCGCCGGGATTCCGATCCTGACTTCCGGCCACCGTAGGCGCGGGCTTGCGGACGGTGAGCATTGGGTAGCTCGCCGTCCGGTCGTCTGGTAATCGTCCGGACCAAGCCCAGTCGTCGACGGCGCACACTGTTCCCGCGCGCCTCAAGGAGTTGTCAGCAACCGTAGGGACCCTGCAGAAGGGTCGAAGCCAATTAGGGCCAAGGGTTTGCGTCTGAAAAGGAAGGCTCTGGCCCTGGTATGTATGGCGATATAGGAACAGGGTAGGTTGTTTAGTCATTAAGAGTCTGACACTTGTTTTCCGCTACGCCCAAGAGCGGGACTCGTCACTGGATGATTTTTACCTACCATAAAAAAATAAAAACATATATATGTTGACTGGTCATAATTAGTGACCGATACTTAAACACGTGATTGTAGTCATGATAACAAACAACTTTTACTATGATACCAAACCAGAAATTAGTAAAATTTAGTACCTACATTTCGACCAATTAGGCGAACATAAATTTACTGACATTTATATTCGCCTCGTTAAGTTTCGGTCAGTAATTACCAGCCACCCTATATAAGAGACACTAACTAAAATAAAAACGCACAGGCGATACTATTGGTATTAAAGAGAGTGAAATATTGCACAAAGCTTCCCTTTTGTTACGTGGGCGAGCCGTAAGAGAAGGTTTTCCAAAGGGTATAAAACGGGTTCAAATTCGTATGGATAAACCTATTCTCACTCGGATGTAGCTTAATGCTAGCAAAAGAAGAGGCCGACCGCATCAGGCAAAGGAAACAGTAAAAGGCTCGCTGTCCGCGCGAGAGAGAAACACCAGGACCCTGGAACTAAGTGTTTTTTTTAATGTTAGATAAAAAATATCCAATGACGAATTTCGTCCTTGGGTGACAGACTCTTACTGACTAAACAACCTATCCCGTTCCTTGTCTTAGTCCCAGAGCCCTGGTGTTACGCTTTCGCATCAACCCATGGCCCCACGAGACGCTCTATCTATTGGAGCTAAAAGTTAACTACTAAGGGCCAAATTCATCAATAAAACTAATCGTGTATATTAAAACAAAACAGAAACAGTGTTTTGTTTTGAACGCAATAATACGAAGCTATAATCTAGATTAAATGCTTTCGTTTTAAATAATCGTGATGAGTTTTATTGGTGAATTGGACCCTTAAGAGCGGCCAACTCGAGGTACATTTTCAAACAACCGCTCTTACGTGATTATGATGCTATTTACACATCTTTCTTCACATATTTTGGATACACCAATAACTTGTGAATATTATCTAGGGTTCTAAAGAACTGAAAACGTAAAGTTGTGTAAGAGCAATCCAGTAAAAACCTCGGAAAATCTGCTATTTTACGTGAACTTTGACTCTCATAATCTCCTAATGTACTCCTACATTAAAAATAGGTATAAAAAAGTACTTCTATAGAAGCCTAGCGCATTTAATCGAGATTTTAAATGTTGTAATTTTTTTTTCAATAATCCTTAAGGGTTTAGTAAAAACACGTATTTCCTGGAACAAGTTTTGTGAAACATTGGAGTAAATCGTAGAATTAATTAAATGCTAACAGAGTTTTCAGGTGTTATCTTTCTGTTTTCGCATTACCTTTGCGTCAAACATCACATTAGATTACTTTAGATGAAGCAACAAGCTTTTGAACTATGCTCGACGTAGACGATAGGTGTGTCGGGAAGGTCCACCTTAATCTAAATAAGGGAATAAAGAAGCCTGAATCTTTCGACTACAACTCCAAAACCACTGAAAGTTTTGTAATACACAACATTTAAAATTCTTTTGACAAGTATAAAGAAAACTAGAAAACAAGTTTTCAATGAAAATATTTTTTTTCATAACAAGCTTTTATAGCGGTGGTCTATACTTATATAAATAAAACTCGTCAAGACGACTCACACGAGCCCAAACTCGACGTGGTTGTGCCGTTTAATTACAGAGTTCCTATGGCTACCTCGCGATTCCATCATCAGATCAGCTCCATGTCTGCATAATATTGCATTGTCATCCGAACTAAAAGTGTATACCAAATTTCAGCTCAATCGGAAACCGGGAAGTGGATCAAATTTAAGTTGCAAGATTTGATTACAGAACGACAGACAACGGGACAGGTGAAACTAAATAAAAGCTTGTAAAAATATTGAATGCTGATCGGTTAGTTAACAGACAAAAAATATCATTTAGTATTTACATTTATTCATCAGATTCGAACCAATTTCAATATTTAACAGCCATTTCGTTCAGAATAAAAATAAAATTTAAAAAAAAACTTAAAAAAATATACAATAAATTCGATGGCAATTACGACATCACTATAAAATTGGTAGTGCATACAAAGAGTCAATCTACAATCCGATATCGCTAAAATGTTCACACATTTTCAGTGCTACAGTAATAAACAAAGTGAACTGGTGAAAATATAGTCAGAATATATGTGGGATGTATTTGTTTCTGTATTTCCCTCGCACTATATAACTTGTGACTGCATGGCCGATTTTCAAACGCCACTTTATCGTATGTCAACGAACGAGGGACGGCTCGCCTGCGTGCTACACGCCAAATCTCAAAATCTGTCATTCCACCCGTGCACGCAACAAAAATAATAACCAATTTTATTTATGAAAATTAACCATTTATTTACAGTAATGTACTGTTACCCATTTATTTCTTACGTGACTCATATCAGATACAATATTATAGGAAAATGCGTCATGAAAATCTTTTCAGTAATATCAAAATCTGAACAATTATACCGTCACGAAATGGACAGTCATACCTTCATTATACAAGCATGAATATTTTTATGATACACTAGCTTTTGCCAGCGGCTTCGCCCGCGTTCATAAAATATAGCCTATGTCACTCAGGAGTAAAGCAGCTTTCTATTGTTACTAAAATTTTTCCAATCGGACCAGTAGCTCCAGAGATTACCTCCTACAAACAAAAAAACAAACTTTACCTCTTTATTATATTAGTGTAGATTATATACACATATATCGGTTTCCGTACCTTAAAAGCAAAAATGAAAGTATGGCTCTTAAAAAGCCCTTGCCCTAGCCTAGACCCAAAATTTCCCGATTTTCACAAAACTTTCTGATATTCAGTGGCCTGATGGCATGTCCACAATTCATTAGGCTAAATCTGCAAACTCTTGCGACTCTTTTAAACAATATTTCTGCTTTATTCTATATTTTAAGCCTCCCCTCTTTTTGAAGTCAATTAAACAGGAGGAGTTTTCATTTTGACTGTATGATTTTACCACATATCTCCGTCATTTATAAACCGCTACGAAAGTTATCTTTCACTTAAAAGACATTCTTTTAAACTAGTTTGTTTTTTACGAAATGTATCAAAACTAACTGTCGCCAGTGACTTCGCCCGCGTGATAGGAGAATATTATCCCAAGGGAATATACCCTCGGTATGTGCTGTATTTCCAGGATATGGTCTAATGGCTAACGTCAAAACTGCACCAAAAATCAACAATGTAAAGGTTTATAGCCTACAGATCACCTAAATAAAGTAATAATCCTAAGCCTAATCTTACGTATTAGGTACACATAATTATATCGATGAATACTGGTAACACAAGTGTAGCCTTCTAGCATTCAATTTTAAAATCTACAACACACTTCTTTGTGGCAGACAAATATTGTAATAAGCGCATCTGTTGCAGAAATAACCAGAAAATCATCGAAAATTGTACACGAAACATTATTTAAAAATAAAATGCACTAAACAACCCTAACCATACCCTAACCAATAACTCTATACAGAGGATACCCTACATCAACATAAACCTATTAAAAGTCCATCAAACGAGCACCGTTTAATAAAATTAATCAATGCTCACCCAATACATGATGGGCGGTGAAATCGCGAATCGATTCACAATTCGACCTCAATTCAATAATGGTACAATAAGTAGTTAGGTTAGTACATAGTGTCACAGGAAATTGGTCCACGGGTCGGCGCACGCCTGCGCAGGAAATGAAATCGCGTCCGACATGCCCGCTGGTCTATTGTGCGATGCGCGCGCGCTTGTTATTTTGTTCATGCGTTTTCGAGCATTATTATAACTGTTTTTGAATAAGTTTTATGTAAATTCAATATTTGATGCTGGCAAATTTTGTTTGAAAAGCAAAACTAAAGTCATGGTTGACATCTATGTAGCACCCGCTCCCATAAAGATCAGAGACTACAATCGAAGTTGTGGACGACTATTCCAGTTAGGTTTAACTTCGAGAAAGAGACCTCTTTCTCGAAATTAGACCTAACTAACTGATTCTACTATTGACCAATCGTAGAATCTAGCTCACGCTCTTCCCGCGCGCCTCAAGGTATTGTCAGAAAACTGTAAGGGCCTTACAGGGTCGAAGCTGGGGCTCTGGGACTAAGGCAGGAAGTAACGGTGGGTCGTTTAGCCAGTAGAAGTCCGACACTGTCTCCAGCTCCGCCCAAGGGCGGGATTCGTCATTCGATGATTTTTCCCACCATAAAAAAACCCCACTCCTATCAAGATCGGAGACTATAATCGAAGTTGTGTACGACTGGTGTTGGACAGAAGATCCAGTCTGGTAAGTCTAACTACGAGATAGAGATCCATTGTTGAATCCGACTCAGTAAGGCAGCTTTTAGGAAGCTACTCGTACGCGGTATCTTCTCGTCCAATATAGCACAGTTTCTTAGGACAAAAGCATAGACTTCGGTCTTGAGACACTATGACCAGTGCGTGTTGCCAGTAATAATATATGTCTCCTTAACGTGGTCGCTTACAATGGGCTTCATAAAAAGACTTAAAGTCACTCAAACGGTAATGAAAAGAGCTACGCTCGGAATTTTCTTACATGAACACATCAGACATGAAGATATCCGCAGGCGAACCAAGGTTACCGACATAGTGCAAAGTATCGCCAAACTTAAGTGGCAGTGTGCCGGGCACATTGTGCAGATCAGACGATCGATGGGGACGAAAGGTTCCAGAGTGACGATTACCGGAAGATGCAACGTTGGAAGATCATCGGTTCGACATAATGCCAATCAAGCGCTGTAGCAAACTTATGTTATAAGTTTTCAGTATTTTGACATATAGAATATAAGTCGATAGACACATACAATCGTCGATCACATCGTTGCTTTCCATCAGGTAAGATAAGCAACAACAAGTCAAGCGAAAACACTTTCAACAGTGAAAAATCAACTAAAAAAAAATCCGCTTAATACAAACAATATTTTCTGCACCTGTTTCACAAATCTGAATCATAAAACATACAACAATTCAGCAGTCTAGACCAGACAGTAGAAAACGAAATGGTTTGTGAAATGATTGCTTCACTAATGGATAGAATTGTCGGCGCGTCACGGCACTCTGCGCCCGCGCCGGATTCGAAATCGCAACCGGACAATTAGGATGCGCTTTGATGCGTTACGGACCGCCGACCGCGCCTTCGCTCTTACACAATTACAATTGGAACTTGCTACTTTTTGGTTACCGTTTCAACGCCTCATTGACCTCAAGTTCTGGCATAATAATGACAATTGTTTCTTTGTCAGATCATACAATCCATCCACACACGGCTCAAGGAGTTATCAGCAAACTGAGCCCAGCTGGTTCAAAACCTACAAGGGCGATGGGGCAATGTAAAAACTTTTTTTAATGATTAACGGGTTTTCGCCATTTTGGGTTTTTGACATTTCATGCCAAATAACCTATAAACCTATACGAATTCGGTTGGTAAGCAGAGTATTTCCTATATAGAAGAATTAGCAAGAAACTCCACAATTACTGTTTTGAAACTCATTAGATACATATATTACATATAACATCTTGCATGGTTTTTAAAAGCATGGAAGAAAAGACGTAAAAGAAGAAAGATAACTACTGAAATTTCTGTTGGCATTCGACAATTCCGTGATTTACTCGACTATTTCGCAAAATGTGTTCTAGGAATTACATATTTTTTTAAAACCCTTCAAAGTTTTTGATAAAAATTGTCATAATTCAGATTCTCGGTTACAAGTCAAGAAGAAGCCAATCGCGCGGGAACAATGGGAGAAGTTAAGGAAGGTCTTGGCCCAGCTGTAGGATTATACAGGCTAGATATAATGATATAATAATACGTAATGATGACACGTAATGGAAATGGAACACTGCTTGGGAGTGCCCAAGCAATGCTTTAACTAGCCAAAGATATTGAAGAAGGTTTATAAGCGATATCCACATAATACATTCTACTTTCATACAAAATGGCTGAAGAAATAGAAAATTAATACGTCTTGGAAAACATACTAAGTAAAAAACCATAACTAGAACCGCTGAAGGCTAATCGATCGGAAGCAATATTACTTAGAACTACCGATTCATCGATTATTCTACAAGGCTAAAGAAAATTGAACAAAATTATTAGGCTCACGTCTGTTCACTACTCACCTGATAGTAAGCGATGATGTAGTCGACTATCGAAATTATGTCTTGACTTAAAGAAGATTAGGTTGCCCGAGTTGCCAATGATTCCTACCGGAATCTGTGTTTGATGACAGCAACCTAGGAGTTGTAGTTATCAGAAAACATAAGACTCCGACAAGATATCTTAACCCATAGTCAGGTCGGGCTTGCGGACGGTGAGCAATGGGCAGCTTGCCGTCCAGTCGTCTGGTAATCGTCCAGACCAAGCCTAGTCGTCGACGGCGCGCACTGTTCCCGCGTGCCTTAAGGAGTTGTCAGCTGCGCCGCAGGATTCCGGCGAAAATGTTTTAAGTGATCACGCAGAAATTATCGCGATGGTACATACAATAAACGTATTCCCAAAACATTATTGTCGACGTTAGAATGATTTCCTCTTTACACTGATGCAGCTTTGTCGTACTTCTGGCAGTCCAGTGATGGAACAGGCTGGGTGCAACAAAATTGTGCAATTACTACGCACATTCTATGAGCAGAATCAGATCATCATTGTTTTATAGTTCTGCCGCATAATATTACAATATCTTGCTCGACTGCATATAGCGGCTTAGAATTAAATAATTCAACACACGTTGCTTTTGCAACTAGTGCAGAAAGATATACCACATATTTCTTTGTTCTCTGATCGCGTCTCACCGTGCGGTATAAACACAGACGCTAATACTGTAGCCCTCAAAACCGAAACAAGTGAAGATCTTACTAATATTATTATAAATGCGAAAGTTACGATGTTTGGATGTTTGTTACTCAATCACGCCAAAACGGCTGGACGAATCTAGATGAAATTTGGCACAGGCATAGGATATACTCTGGAATAAGACATAGGCTTTTTTTTATCCTGGAAACCCCAACCCCAACCCCAATACCACGCGGGCGAAGCCGCGGGCAAAAGCTAGTGTTGATGTAATTAAGACAAAGTTTGAGCTAAAGAAAAATAGCGAGGAATTTTTTAATGAAATTATTAAGAGTGACCATGATATATACCAGCTAAATAATTTACTAAGTTTTATCTAATCAAGTTAATGGTCAGTTTAAGTTTCGCAAAAAAATCGTCATAATTGAAAGAAACAAAAGAAAGAAAGAAAGAAAGAAAATATGTTTATTTGGCACTCCATGAACCAATATAAAATAAACAAATACAATTTCAAGTAATATTAAAACAGAGAAAAAGAAAAAAAAAATATATAAAGAAAAATAAAAGAAACAAAATTAACAATAAAAGAAATAAAATTAACAATTTAATATCTCACGTTGGCAATTGGAAAATGGCTTGACTAGATTTTTTACGATAGTAATAATGATGGCTCAGTTTTTACAAGCTTTTATTTAGTTTCACCTGTCGGGGTGCATATGGGGCCCCACCACGATCTTCGGGGCCCAAGTCAACCTCCCCTGCAAGTTGGGGCACCTGCCGAACAGCAGATGAGGCTCTGGCGCTGGCTTTCCCTTTTAGGGTTGGGAGGTCAGACGGCAGTCGCTCCTGTAAAGGCCACAAATAGCCACTAAAAAATGGTCAAGAGAAGGAAGAATGTTGCCACGGATAGGGCGCCGCCGCAAAACGGCGCGCAGGAGATTCGCCCGACTCCTGTGGCAAGTGGGCAAGGGCTACCGTGTATGGGGCGAACACGGCCAAAGACGCGAGCCCCAACCCGGAAAATCCGCTTCGCCAGCCTCAACATTGGCACGCTGACCGGACGCGCGAGAGAGTTAGCCGATGTACTTCTCAGGCGAAAGGTGGCCGTGGCATTCCTGCAGGAGACTCGGTGGAAAGGCCGCAGGTCCCGGCTCATCGGGAATGGCTACAAGCTGATCTACACGGGTGCAGCCGGTGGGGAGAACGGGGTGGCCGTTGTACTCTCCGAGGAGTTTCAAGACGCAGTCCTGGAGGTGAAACGCTACAGTGATCGGCTTATGGTCGTAGGTGTGCTTATTGACGGGGTTGTAACCCACTTGATAAGTGCCTACGCACCTCAGGTCGGTTGCAGCGACACTGAAAAGGCTGCGTTCTGGGATCAACTCGGTGGGGTGCTTCGTGGCATCCCGTTGTCGCAGGGAATCGTTTTGGGTGGTGATCTGAACGGTCATGTGGGTGACAGGTGCAAGGACTTTGAGCATGTTCACGGTGGCTTTGGATACGGTAGCCGTAACGTTGAAGGGGAGACTATCCTCCAAACGTGTGCGGCTGCCGGCCTTGCCATCGTGAACACGTTCTTCAAAAAGAAGCCCGAACACCTGATTACCTACAAGAGCGGGAGGTACGCTACCCAAATCGATTTCTTACTCACACGGAGGCACCACATCAGTAAGGTGGCCAACTGCAAGGTCATACCCGGCGAGAGTCTCACTGCACAACACCGTCTCCTTGTCATGGACTTGCGCGTCAAGCCTAGGGTCAAGTTTGTTGAGCGCCAACAACGCCGAATACGGTGGTGGCGACTGGATGAAGCCACGTCCCAGTCGTTCGCGTCGGCCATCGGCGATAAGTGCGACGGAACCGATGGCGAACCGGTGCAAAGCCACTGGGACAGGATTCAGGTTGCCATCACTAAAGCGGCAAAGTCGGTGCTCGGCTTGTCCAGGGGCGGCCGCAAGTGTGACAAGGAGACTTGGTGGTGGGATGACACAGTCCAGAGGGAGATCAGAGAGAAGAAAGCTCTCTTCAAAACGTGGCAAGCTTCCAAATCTCCCGAAGACCGCGACGCATACAGAGCTGCAAAACGTGCCGCCAAGAGGGCCGTAGCCAGAGCCAGACGAGACCACTTACAGCCACTTTATGATAAGTTGGAAACGTCTGAGGGGCAAAAGCTCATTTATAAGTTGGCACGTTCCAGGGTCAAAGCGGCACTGGATATCACTAAGTGCCGCTGTGTAAGAGACCCTGACGGCAATCTGTTATGCGAGGACCTCGCGGTGAAGGAGAGATGGCGCTCGTACTTCCACGAGCTGCTGAACAAGCAGCACAAAGAGGTGCTGTCTCCGGTTCTCCCTCCAAATTAGGGACTTGTGCCCCCGGTTACGCTTGAAGAAGTGCATGTGGCTCTTCGCCGCATGAAGAACCGGAAAGCTGTCGGTGCCGACGGAGTCCCTATTGAAGCCTGGAAGGCGATGGGACCTCGTGGTGTGGGCATCTTAACCCACCTATTTAACCGCATGCTCCTCACCGGAAAGATCCCGAGTCAATGGAGACTGAGTATTATCACTCCAGTCTTCAAAGGCAAGGGATCGGTGCAGGAGTGTGGCGACTACCGTGGGATTAAGGTTATGTCCCACACCATGAAGCTCTTCGAGCGGGTGATTGACTCTCGGATCCGGCAGGAGTGCACCGTCTCGGGATGTCAATATGGGTTTCGACCAGGCCATGGCGCCATGGACCCCATCTTTGCCCTAAGGGTTACCATGGAAGGATACAGATCGAAGAATACGCCTCTGCACCTCTTGTTCCTAGACATGCAGAAGGCTTTCGACTGTGTCCCCCGTGATGTGATCTGGTGGGCGCTGAGATCCAAAGGAGTGCCCGAGACCTATGTTGACATCATCCGAGACATGTACCGAGACTCCGGTTCTGTGGTTCGGACCGCTGTTGGCGATACGAAACCCTTCCCCATCACCGTCGGAGTTCACCAGGGCTCTGTCCTTAGTCCGTTTCTGTTCAGCGTGGTGCTGGACGTGTTGTCCTCCACCATCAGGGACTTACATGAGCAGCCGCCGTGGCTGCTCATGTATGCAGACGACATCGCGCTGGCGGACTCGGACAGTGGGCGCTTGGTTCGACGTGTGGCAGCGTGGAAGGAATCGCTGGAAAACGGCGGTCTGAAGATTAATGCGGCGAAGACCGAGTACTTGGCCTGTAACACAACTAACGCTGCTCCTGTTCGCATTGGCGAAGACACAGTTGAGCGCACGGAACAGGTCAGGTACTTGGGATCGGTGCTCCACGAGTCCGGGGACGTCGATTGCGACGTCGACTCACGCATCTCGGCGGCCTGGGCGAAATGGCGTGAGGTGGCGGGGGTTATCTGTGACCCCAAAATGCCGGTTAGGCTCAAAGGACAGGTCTATAAGACCATCATTAGGCCTGTCCTTCTGTATGGCAGTGAAGCGTGGCCTGTACTTGAGCGACATAAGCAAGGCCTGCGTGTCACGGAAATGAATATGCTGCGCTGGATGTCTGGAGTTTCGCGGAAAGACCGCATTAAGAACTCCCGCATCCGGGGCAGCCTTCAGGTCCGTGACATAGCGGATAAACTGCAGGAGGGTCGCTTACGCTGGTATGGCCACGTTTTACGAAAACCGGCAGACTACGTGGGTAACAGATGCCTCGCCATGCCGCAGCCGCCGGGACCCGGAAAACGAGGTAGGCCTAAGAGGCGTTGGATCGACGTCGTAAGGGACGATATGCGTGCTAATGGGCTTAAGGCAGAGGACGCAAAAGACCGAGCGAAGTGGAGAAGATTAGGCAGGAAAGCGGACCCCGGGCACCGAGGTGAAAGCCAAGGTAGCAACCGGGACTTACGCTAGGCTGATTTTTTTTTTATTTAGTTTCACCTGTCCCGTTGTCTGTCGTTCTGTAATCAAATCTTGCAACTTAAATTTGATCCACTTCCCGGTTTCCGAATGAGCTGAAATTTGGTATACCTATACGTTTAGTTCGGATGACAATGCAATATTATGATGACATGGAGCTGATCTGATGATGGAATCGCGAGGTAGAAATAGGAACTCTGTAATTAAACGGCACAACCACGTCGAGTTTGGGCTTGTATCAATCGTCTTGACGAGTTTTATTTATATAAGCATAGACCACCGCTATAAAAGCTTGTTATGAAAAAAAAATATTTTCATTGAAAACTTGTTATTTGCTGGGTTGACATGAAGTCAAACTTAAACAAAAACAATATTAATGTTCAAGAAACACTTGCTCACTTTATATATTTTTTATAAAAGGCATGCTTCAGCAGTGCAATTTAAGATAAATGAACAATGAAGCAGTTTGAAAAAATCAGTAAGTATATTTTGACCAGTTAGGCAAACAAAAATGTACTAACCAACAGATCTTTTTTCGCAAATTCAGGTTGTTAGTTACCATAACTGCAATCACGTGTTTAATCATTGGTCGTTATATCTTACTACTAGTAACTACCTTGACCAAGCCACCAAATTAACGGCTTTTAGCCATTTTCATATAGAAGTATACATCTAATGCTTCCTCATAAATCACAGAATATTTTGGTGAATACCACATGAAAATACATTCAGCAGTTTTTGAGACCAAGACCAAGTCAAGACCTTGATTAAGCTTCATGATATAACAAAGATTTTATCACGCATGCGGGCTTACTCCGCATGCGAGGCTGCTGAACGGTATCACGCCCGAATCCTGCGTACGTATTCCACGCATTACAATAAATATTTATTTATTTATTATTTATTATATACTTTATTGTACACCAAGACATAATACATTGAAAGTGAAACTTGCAATAAAAAACATACAATCGGCGGCCTTATCGCACTCGGCGATTTCTTCCAGGCAACCCTGTATAGACAGAAATGGCCAGGACACAAAATGGGGTTGCAGTTGGTGCAAATACAAAAGTAATAAAAAAGAAAAAAACACATAAAAGAACTTAATACTAAAAAATAATAAAAAAATAGATACATATATATAAAATATATAGGTACAGGCAAGGGAATAAGTGGTAACAAGAAGACAAGATCACAGTGTCAAGTAATGCTCCTTCACAAGCCTTTTAAACACAGGCAGTGTTTGCGCACATTTTATAGCCACAGGCAACGCATTCCATAGTCGAGCGGCCTGGACACTGAATGCCTTATCCAGGAAGGTAGTAGAATGCATTGGCATTTTAAGTTTCAAGTTGTCTGATGATCTAAGAACCTTTATGTGGGAGTCGCAAAGGAATTGGAACCGTTCTTTGAGGTAAAGAGGAGAAGAAGGGAAAAAGAGCACCTTATACAAAAGGGAAAGAATATGAGCATTACGGCGAAGGCGAATTGGCAACCACTTGAGTTTAACACGAAATTCCGAAACATGGTCATATTTGCGCAAACCAAATATGAACCTAATACAAAAGTTTTGAAGTCGCTCAAGTTATAAATACTTCCATGAAACGGATATTTGCGGGGGTTACGCATTCGAAGCAATCCCGCATGCATGATTATTTAATTAGGATATTAAAAACATACCCTTATTCATCAAGGAATTGCCTCAAGTACGCTCTACTTATATATACTTATTTTCGGAAGAAATGGCTATTTTATCAGAATTTCTTCATTAAGTACTCCCAATACTATAGGCCATTGAATTGTTGTATTCACAGGTTCTAATACAAAGTAATTCGTATGTAATAATGGAATTAATTGGGTTACACACACAATAGTTACATAGAAGTCGGTCTCTTCTTCGAAAGCCTAAATACAGTAAAACACGAACGTCAATATCCATAATTGCTTAGCTGTGTACTAAAATGTGGAAAAATGTAGGCAAGCACTATGGAGGTTAGGTACCGTCAGCATGCGAGGGAACGCAAGCGCTTGTGGACACGCGAACCGCGCCCCGTGTTCCATTCCAGTCAAAGTTTTATACGAGAAATAGCTATAGTTCGTTTTTTAATTCTAGACTACGATTTAACCACTCAGAATGTCACACTCTAGAAATATGTTCCCAATTTTCTGGAGTTTGACATTTTAAGTTGTCAAATCGTAGTCTACGATTAAAAAACAAACTATAGCTAATGTTTTCTGCTATTGACATAACTGCTCGTAAAAGTACCCGCAGTGCGAGCGATGTCGATCGTTATCAATTTAAAAGTCGCGTCGAAGGAAATTACTGTATCTAAGGAATACGTAATACATCCTCCAATATGTCTCCTCCTTATTTATGAACTTAGTTATCGAAAGAAATTACTTTATGTCGTAATTTATGTTGATTTGACGAATTTATTTAATTATTTAGAAGTGACACGAGGCGGAAATGATAAGGGACTCGGAGAAACCAGAGGCCTTACTGTGTCGTGTAAAAAAGTCGGTCGTGCGAGCGAGAAAGAGGGATAAGAGCTATGTCCGTATATATAGCTCCATCCCTTTATCTGCTCAGTTTAGGTCGTCAAATGGGTCACGTTAAAAGCTCATGGTAAGGTCTTAAGACTCCTCTGTACAATCGAAGTAGGGGAGACCATACGTGGCTAACCTAACCACATAATCCTATTTTAAACATGCAAAACAATTTAGTACTTATTTTTTAATGGTGTTAATCACTAACAAAATAAATAAATAAATAAAATATTATTTTATGTTTACATAAACTAATATTTTATTTACTTATTAATGGAGGTTTATTAGTATATCCTTGTATTCGTGTCTCTCTCTTTATTGCACCTACCACCAAAATAATCCATCCAAAGGTTTTCTTTAAAAAATCGCTATTAGTTTTAATTTCCTATTGTTATTTTATTTTTGATGACCATTAAAGAATATATATCTACCACTATTTTTCTCTACATCATACAAAGGTTGACTGGTAGAAAATGCCCAAGGCATTAAGTCCGGTTGTGTGCATGAACTATTTAACAAATTAATAAAAATAAAGCCAACAATAATAATGATTCAAAAGTATTTGTTAAAACCAAGGGTAACTGCTTATTATAAGGTTCCAAGGTGTTTACCTTGAAACATGACAGCAGATATTACCTAGAGAATATATTGATTCATTTGAAAATTGATATTGTATAAATGTTTTGTTTCAACGATCAGAAGTCACGTAGAGATATTACCCAAGGAACAGGATGCGCTTTAAGTAAAATCATTTTGTATGGAAATTTTATATTTCTAAACAATCATTACATAGTATAAAACAAAGTTGCTTATCCCTATGTATGCTTAGATCTTTAAAAGTACGCAACGGATTTTGCTAGTTTATTATAAATACGAAAAAAAAAAAAACTAATATGGTGGTGTCCTCGCTGTTTAAATATCTTCAGGGTCTGAAGACAATCTTTGGATATAAACAATGGAATCCTTAGTTACTTAAATAACATCAAATGACCAGTGATTACTGCAAACGTGTATTCATCTATTTTTTACACCTTCTATGGCTACATAGCAACGTGCCGGAACGGTCTGAAGGGGAATACGGAAGAAAAAATGTACAGTTTACCACGGTATTGAGTTGATGGAATCGTTTAACGCATAATACATTTCATACCTTTAGGCACATTACTATAGAACTTAAAAGAATAGAAAGAATTTTTTTTTTATCACTCGTGTAGGACCAACAACGAAATAAAGGTAATATAATACAACCATAAAGCAACCAAAAAAAAGGTAATAATATAACAAAAGTTTGGTGTAAACAAATCCATTTTTTTTTTATGCCGTCAATTCTAATTTTGAAAACATGTTCTTTTTTTAAACTTTCAAATAAAGAACCTAACAAATCTTAGGATTAACAGCAAAACCGCTACAAATGTTGGAAGTCAACCCACAAATACCACAGCTAAAGTATTTCTTGTTCGAAAACATTCTGCCAATCAAATAAAAAGTTGAAACAGTTTATGCCTTTCATTCCACACGCGACGGACTTGAGGAGTTCTAATTAGGAGGTTATCAAGTACATTCGTATGCTAAGTATGACTTTGATTGGTATACACTCCATACATTTGAAATATTTTATAGCTATGAACCGTATTGACATAAATATTTTACATGACAACATGACCCGACCAAGTACCATTAAATTATTGGAATATACGAAGCGAATATGTACCTACACTTTTGCCAAGCCGATTCTTAAAGTTAGTGATGACTGTAGGTCTATACTTTTTTTTGTGAATACGTTTCAACTTTCCCATGGACCCACCCTTGGGCGGAGTGGGAGACAGTGTCAGACTTCTACTGACTTAAACGACCCACCGTTCCCTCTTGAATTAATTTCAGAGCCCAGCACCTATTAGACTGCCCAAAATGTCCACAAGTTCACGTTGGAGGCCCTTAAAAATGCCACTGAAGCTGCTATAAATGTGGCAACCTACTGGGCCCAAAAACTTTGAGGGAAGCGGAATCCATCGATTCGAGAAGAAGAAGAAAAGCCCTAGTGTTAGTGTCAGACTCTTACTGACTAAACTGCCTACCCCGTTCCCGCGGGAGTCCGAGAGAGATGCGAATAGTAAGGAGCAGTTGATGTGGCGACGGTTTGGGAGGCGTATGTCCAACATGAGCTTATTAGTAGTACTGAGTTGAGCTACAAAATATTGACTTGCAGTTCACTCAAATATGTGAGGTTTTTTCCTTTAAAAGTCCATCTCAGACACTAATCTGTTGCTGGTTATGGTTCTCATATGACTTAACATAAATGTCTGCTGAGTTTGTTTCATCAGTCAGCATGTAAACTCCAGCCCCGTCTATACTCCGTTCACTAACAATAACATTAGTCAAGAAAACATTTTTATCATTATTATAACAGACAGTAAAAAAGATTTCTTTAAATGTCTAATCTTAACGCGAATAGTCTATACGTATCTAGTTTGACATGGCGAAAAAATTGACGTGTGGAAATGTTTATTAAAAACTTTTATTATAACAGTGGAAGATTTCTTTAGCTGAATGATGACAGAATAAATAACAAAATCTCGACCAGTTATTAACTTCTGATGTTGCTGTAGTAGCCAGATATCGTAAAACCGCGCTTAAAAGTTTAATATTTTAAATTTAACGACTAATCGATCCTTTACCTGTATGCTTGCAAGCGCTTGTAACATTTTGAATGGCTTATTAATTCTTTCCAACGCAAAAATTTAAGTAAAACCAATGAACTTTCAATAAGATAGGTTTAATATTCTAGACACTTTTTATTAGATTAAATGGAGACCTTTTTAAAACGCCTTCATGAACCAATTAGCCCATGAACTTAAGTTCAGTGGTTATTTTTAGTGTAAGAATAAACTTGGCTCAAAAAAAATATTGTGTCTCTTAGTTATGGCCTAGTAATAACTTCTCAAAAGATAACCGAAAATTCTTAAAGAGTTTTTTTATGATGGGTAAAAATCATCCAATGACAAATCCCGCTCTTTGGCGAAGCTGGAACTGCTGGAAGTAGTGTCAGACTCTTACTGACTTAACTGCCCACCATACATTGACTTTATACCAGGGCCAGAACCTACCTTACAGACGCGAACCCTTGGCCCCAGCAGGCTTTGACCCTTATTCTGAGAGTTTCGGTTGCCATTGTATTACTTATTATCAAGTTTCATTGTACACCTCAATGTGGACAAATATAAAAACTAAGTGTACAATGGGCGGTACTTAATTTAAAAAAAAAGGATTACTAAACTTAATGACCACATCATCATCATCAACAGCCTTTTTAATGTTCCCACTGCAGGGACACAGGCCTCCTCTCTAAGAGAGGGGAATGGGGAATGGGCCGTAATCCACCACACGGGCCCAGTGCGTGTTGGTGGATGTCACATGTCTTCGAATAATGACCACATACCAAAGAAAAAAAAGGGATCCCTTCTTTTCGCATAATGTTTTTTGTCCTAATATAATTCGGCATAACGATTTTGGCACAATTTGTTTTGGCATAATAATACTTTGGCATATTTTTTTTAGGCATACATTTTATGTTGGCATAATCATGTTAAAGACTAATTCGTTTTGGCATAAATTTGATTCGCATAACATTAGTAGGCCTAATGACTATTAGCATAATAATATTTAGGCATACAATTAATATAGATAACAAAAACAATGTTCATACAGAACCGAATTGCTGCAAAACCGACTTCACGTATTCTTGTTTGTCCTACCCCTAGAGTGTTATTTAAAATCGCGTAGGCGCGTAGGGGCGAGGCGGCCCGCGGGCTGAGGAGCAGGCGGTGGTGAGCGAAAGTCGTCTGCGACGATTAGCACGCGTGGGGCCGCCGGACGGCCGCAGCGCCGGAGCCGTCACAGAAACCCTGCCTGCTGCATGCTTGCATGTTGCATGCTTGCTTGCATGCTGCATGCTTGCTTGCATGCAAAAACATGTTTTAATATTTTTATGCGTTATTTATGCTTAATTTTTGTGCGTTATTTATGCTTAATTTTTATGCTTTAGGATATTATGCTTAAAAAAGTTATGCTTTAGAACTTTATGCTTAATAAGTTTATGCTATTAAAATATTATGCCTAATCATTATTATGGTTACAGAAATTATGCTTAAAAAAATTATGCATGAGCTATATTATGCGAAAATATAATTATGCCAAACAACATTATGCTAAGTTATATTAGGTCTTAAAATTTTATGCTAATGGATAGGGAACCGAAAAAAAATTGTGTGTGATCTGGTCATGCCAGCAAAAGCGAATAGGAAAATATCAATTATATTACAAGCTTTTATTTAGTTTCACCTGTCCCGTTGTCTGTCGTTCTGTAATCAAATCTTGCAACTTAAATTTGATCCACTTCCCGGTTTCCGATTGAGCTGAAATTTGGTATACACGTTTAGTTCGGATGACAATGCAATATTATGATGACATGGAGCTGATCTGATGATGGAATCGCGAGGTAGCCATAGGAACTCTGTAATTAAACGGCACAACCACGTCGAGTTTGGGCTCGTGTGAATCGTCTTGACGAGTTTTATTTATATAAGCATAGACCACCGCTATAAAAGCTTGTTATGAAAAAAAAATTTTTCATTGAAAACTTGTTTTAGTAAGATATTCAGAAACATGATGTTTCTGAATATAGCAAGATACTTGCGCTTGCTTACATACTTGCATCTGAAATCGCTCACGTTTATCCTATTGGCCTTGGCTAAGATCTAGGACTGGACTATGCTGCTGCCAGGTATCTTACCTGGCAGCAGCATAGTCCAAGATCGCAAGTAGAAGATATTGTGCTGGCGCAGTTTTAGTAGTTAGTAGTAGAAGGGGTTAAAAGAGAGGGGAAAAAAAAGCTTGCTGAAACAAACAACTAAAGTGCGATAAAGCCACCGCCCATCCCCATTCCTATGCATCGAATACACACACTAAAATGTATAATAAATAAATATATCACTCACTAAGTTTCTCCTTAATATGTATATAGATGTATACCTATAAATAGCAGTAGATATACCCAAAACCTTTCCAAATTACAGCGAGGGCGATTCCACGGAAAAACCTAATTTGAATTGTGTATATTGTCTTACCTCACCTTTGTGTGGCTTCACGTCACCACCCCAAATTTTCACTCCGGCGAGGAAACGACTTGGTAAATACACATTATGTACGCAACACGATATTGTAACGGTTTGAAAGCGATATTTTACCGGTGTTAAATACTGCTATAATTATAGCGGCTATGCCGTTTTTGGATCATGATTAAGTTTTACTGTTATGATGAAGTAAACTGTCTAAATGAAGGATGGAAACATGTACGCAACATATATAATTACCAGGATTTGTTAATGACTAGTTTTTGCTAGCGGCTTCATTCGTGTTAAAGTAGGTTCCTCGTTTTAGTTCTTTAGGGAGTGAATTTTGGAAAATCCTCTCTTAATATACGTATGTCATAAAAGAAAACCTTGTGCAAAATTTCACGCTCTTAGCGCCAATAGTTACGGCTGTACTTTTGATATGTCAGTTAGTATGTCATTTTATATAATTACTAGCTTCTGCCAGACACTTCCCCCACGTGAAAGCTGTTTTTTCCAAACTTTTAACCCCTTTTACCCCGTAGGCGCTCGCTTGCGGACGGCGAGCAAAGGATAGCACGCCGTCCGCTCGTCTGGTAACCGTCCGGACAAAGCCCAGTCGTCGACGGCACGCTCTGTTCCCGCGCGCCTCAAGGAGTTCTCAGCAAACAGCAGGAACTTGTAGAAGGGTCGAAGCGAACTAGGGCCAAGAGGCTCGTGTCTGAAAGGAAGGCTCTGGCCCTGGTATACATGGCAACGTAACAACGGAGTAGTTTGTTTATTCAGTAAAAATCTGACACTGTTTCCCTTTCTGCCCAAGGGCGTGTTCATCATTGGATGATTTTTACCTACAATTTAAAAAAATCTCCTTATGGGTGGAGTTTCGTAAAAGTCGTAAGGAACCTACCTGCCAAATTATTAACTTGTAGGTGTTATAGTTTCCGAGATTTCGTGATTAATCATTGAGTAGTATTTCACTTTTATATACGAGAGTCGAGACTACTATACATTAGATAGATAGATTTCCCAGCCCAAGAAGGTAAGTAATAAAGTATCGCTTTTCTGTACTGTGAAAATAAATGAACCATGACGAAAAATGGGTAAATTACAAAATTTGCAATAACATTGTCAGCCAAGCGTGGTTTCTTTAATATTTAGTGGTCTAGGTTCCGCATTTAGTTAGGTATTGGTGGATTTTTGTACGTGTGCTGTGGTGTGTAATGTATTTTCAGTAAGGATCACTCACAGATTAGATCATTTGATCATCTATTCATATTTTCCTAAAAACTACATTTAAGGTTTACGTAGGTACATAACAAGTCAGATATACCCAGAATAACTCATAAATTGCCGCTAAACCGACTTAAAAATTGACTTGACTTTTAAAACCGAAATTAATGTTTGCGTGACTTTTAAACATTACTCGACGCTCAGAGCGTTGTTCAATTTTTCAATAAAACGATTTTCAAGCAGATAAATCATAGTTTTCCACGTTCGCGAGGAAAAACTGTAGAACAGCATCTACTTACAGCTCGAAGTAGGTATCGAAAATCCTCATACTAATATAATTATGAAAATCCATTTACACACATGAATGAAGTTACAAAAATACAGTCGACAACATGTCGGTAGTATCACTTTGACCTTAAGTTTATTCAGCGTAGTACGGAACCGGTGTCAATAGTAACACCAACAAATTCTACTACCACCGACATGCAGCGTACTGTACCCACTTAGTAAATAAGATTACTCACCAAACGATGTCTTCTTCCAAAAAGAGGTAGTTTGTAGAATGTCCAAGTTTCAGTTCAGTTTTCACTTATGAAATACTCTTCTCCGTATAATTAATTAATATTTAAAATCGCCAAAATATTGTAAAGTGCTCTTAGATATAATGCAATATTCATAAATTTAAGGTAAATATAAGGGATATTTAATATATTATTCTACAGGCACAGTTATGATATGTATTTGTTTGATATTGTTTTATACGCTAAGTCATCGAATATACGTGTCTACAGTAGATTTATCGTGTTTTTTGTTATGTCATTTCTTGCTTGTACGGATTGTTTGCATGCCTCATAGCCTCAGTAATGATGAGTTCCTTCAAGGTTGGCTGGGAGGAGTCGGTGTACGATTCACTTTTTTAAACATTCTTGAGATTCACTGTTGGTTTCTGATGTTATTATCACTTCATATTTCGTCCTGGCTATGGCGACTCGCTGTTTAGATTACATTAAAAACGGTGTACAAACAAGCATGGAATTTACGGATCTACTGGTCACTTTGACTGGCAAGACGAGGGGAAAACTAGAGCGGTATGTTCCGCACTTTTATATAGATTCGATGAACGTGCTGATATTATTTTGCTCTGTTTTCAGGGTGTATTGCTTCGCAGTGATTTTCTAAGCGTGCCTTAAAATGTCAGAGTTGTCAGATGGTGTGCACATGCGCAGTGGGTGCCTTTTTGACAAGTTGCTTGAGGGCGATGTCGATAAAACAGGGGCTGCGCCGGCTTGGGAAGCGGCTTAGAGGCTTCATGTTTGTAAATAGCTTGTTCGGTTACTAGAATATTAGCCTGAATGTAGGTTTCTCTTATTTTCCATCAAAATCAGCATCATTTATTCGTAAACATAGGCGATAATTATATTAAACATCTTAAAAATTAGTTACTGCGCTATGTTTTGCCAATTAGCATACAAAATATTTAAAAAAGCTATTAAATTAAATAAACTCATCATAATATTATCAAGCAAGCATGCAAATACAATTTTACCATCCACAATCAATTCAATTTTATGTCCGGATTAATTTGAAAATAAAAAATTATATTAGAATGTGTGTCAGTAAAATTTTACTCATCATTTCAGGCAAAAGACGTCCACTGCTGGACATAGGCCTCCCCTAAGCGTCGCCACAAAGACCGGTCCAGAAAATTTTACTATTCACAATCAATTTTAGTTCATTTCAAAATTCAAACATTTCATTTTTTAGAGCACAGTTTTAATTTTTCAAGTTGTTACGCAAGTTGTCTTATGGGATTATTCATTTTCTGCCTTTCCTTTACTTAACCAAAACCAACTTATCATCTATGGCGAAGCTTTTAGAGTTTTTTTAGGGCAAGTGTATATATACAGCCTAAAGGAACATGCTTAAAGATAAAGCCATGCGTATATGAAACTTTGGCAGATAATTGCAATGTACTTCATAAAACAAATGAATAAATATTCATGAATGGAAATAATGAGACTTCTCAGAAGAGCGTACCTAATTAATTAAACTATTAATACTTAACATTCTTTATAACAACTGAAGCTAACTAAGTAGGTTTTACTCCCACTAATGAGTGGTTGTATTCTTAGTTGCCAGTAATTATAATTCTAAGCTACAAGCTTCATATTAAAACATTACACGCATATTGCAGCACGATTAACTGAATAAAAACACGTTTGTTTCATAACACAGTCGTAGGAAAATCTTTTCTATAGCGTTCACAGATTGTGATCAAAAACGAACTATGCTTGACCTAACCACGATTTCTTTTTTAAACGCTATTTCTGTATGCATAGCGTGACAATTTATAGCATTTTTTATGTATATCAACATTTACTTTGTTAAAGAAAGAAAAGAAATAAGAAACATTTCTTGCGGTCACTTCTCTGTGAGTAAATGACCTCGCTTTGCGTGATTATTATTAATAAAGACTTTTTTAATAACGTACGCTTATATATATATACTTTCTAACGCATAATTAGAAGCAATAAAACTAATCTTTGCCATAAACTCGGGGGCAAAAAGTTCATCAAATCATTTTGCTTCTCGACCCGAATTGAAATTATGACGGCCTTTGACAAAAGTTATTGAAAAGGTCGAAAAGTTTATATGGAAAACTTGGAGAGTGAGGAGCGGAGGGCCTCGTAAGTGTAGGGAGGGACACTCCGTGAAAGAAAAGTATAGCCATGGTAATAAACAAGCTCTGATACAAGTGAAGAAGTGAAAGTCAAGCACGTGTACACAATATCGTGCCTTATTTATCCAGCGGAATGAAAGTACCTTCATTATAAAATTTGGCTCATTTAATTTTGACAAGAGGAAACTTGAGTTTTATGAATACAATATACTCGTACATATAGCATTTCACTTCGTCGTTTATTCCGCGTACATCGAAGAACTGGAACAATTTGCCCGTTGCGGTCTTCTCATCCGATTATAATTTGGGTGTCTTCAAGGCTATAGTGAATAGGCTCTTAATAAAGTAGTGCGCTTACCATCAACGATTGCATCACTGCTTACCATCTGGTTGGATCGCAGTCAAGCTTTAGTACATATAAAAAAAATCTATCTTACTAAGGCTGGTAAAAGTGGTTAGTCTTCAATGTTTGTAGGTTTACGTAGACTTCTTGTTTGTACCACGTTTGTATAAGCTCAGTTACACTGCTCGGTGTCATATAAAATAACCTACATATATTGTACAAAAACTATGTGCACGTGAATCTCCACAAACATCATCGTCCACGATTGAACATAAGCCTCCTCTAACCCTGCATATTTTAGTACACTGCTGCCACTCCAGAACCTTTTGAATTCATCGACCATCAGCTTTAGACTGAGCCCACGACTCGCAGAAAATAACACACACACACCAAGACTAAAAGAAAACTATGAGTCTACGCCAAGCGTAGCAGTCGACGATCTGCTACGCCACACGAGTAAAACTACGTAAAACGCTACGGCGTAGAGCACTGCGTAGTCTGCGTAGCAAATCATCTACCGATGTAGATGATTTGGTACGCATGATCTGTTGGTAGCTATATTATCGCTCGTTTGACTGCAGAAAAAAACGTAGGGATTTTTTATAATAATCAAAATACAATCCGCTTCTACCTACAAATATGTAAAATGTCAAATAAGGCCTCAATTTTCTTTCAAACATTTGATGTTGAGGTTCAATACTCTCAGACCATTTTATATCCAAACCAACGTAGAACTTAGAACTATAATAAAATACGAAATATGACCAATAAACTCCCCCGTGATATTCCAAGAATAATCTACAGGCATATACCGTAACTCCATAAGCCTACGACCATCGAAAGGACAATAAAAACGCGACAACCTCAAGGCTGAGCGGTCACGGCGACATTTGAACACTGCACAACGGTATACGTATAAATAAACTATTGAAACGCCCTAGTTTTACCCTTGGGGTAAGATATTTTACTTACAAACATTTGAACGTATAGGCATGTTGAGTGACCTATGCATACCCCAGTGTTTTGTTGCAGAGGTCAGATGGTATTCGCCATGTGTGATATGGTTTTTTATGGTAGGTAAAAAACATCCAATGACGAGTCCCACCCTTGGTTTGAGCGGGAAACAGTGTCAGACTCTTACTGATAAAACAACTTGCCTTGATTTCAAATTCAAATTCAAAGCATTTATTTCAAATAAACCTTTACAGGCACTTTTGAAATGTCATAAAGTCGGTCTGTCAGGAAAAAATTACGCTAATTGCACATTCCAAAAAGTAGGATAGAATTCCAAAAGGATTCGCGTGGTAATACGTTTTCGCATCAGCCCTTGGCCTCTGGAGAGTTTGCTGAGAAATCCTTGAGACGCAAGGGAACAGAGCGCACAGTGCAGACTTTAACTGACTAAACCCACACCTGTATCCTTCAGTTGCCCTTCGCATTCAAAGACCACGGGTTTTAATTTTATTCAATTAAACTGCGCAATTTCTGAATAGGAATTCAGAAAATGCACAGTTTAATTGAATACAATTTAATTTTAACGTTAATATTATTTAAGCTGTCTAATTAATTGATTATTTTGACCATTATTTTGACTTTTTTTATTATTCTCATTTTAATTTGTGATTAAACTTTTATTTTCTTGTATTTTCCTTTATTTTTTTTTTATATTTATTATGCATTATTTTACATTAGAAGGTAATAAGTATTTGTAATTAATTGTTGACTGTAATCTACAGTATGTAAAAAATAAATGCCCATAACAGTGGTTAACAGCAATAACAACTGCTAATGTATTTTTTTTTTAACCATATTTTCTTACGAGTTTCTTTTTTTTGCTACAAACTAATGCTTGACTGCGATCCCACCTGATGATAAGCAGTGATGCAATCGTTGATGGCACAAACTCTAAAGTATGGAGAGCCTAACTTTAGGCTCGCCAAGTTAGACCGACCGTACTCTAACATTCTGTTTATGACTTGTAAAGATCCCTTTCCAATAAATTACTATGCCTATGACTACAGAGTAGTATAAAATCAGAACATTTTACTGCAGTGATGACTCACGTGAATTACACAATTCCACACGCACAGAGTAGCTAAAACAAAACATTAAGGTGGGTCTTCACTCGCCTATCGTCAACATCGCGCATGGTTTAAAAGCTTGTTGCTTCATTTAACGCAATCCAAAGTGATATTTGATTCAAAAGTAATGCGTAAAAAGAGAGATAACATCTAAAAACTTTGTAAGCATTCAGTAATTCTACGACTAATAAGACGGTTTCACAAAACTTGTTCCAGGAAATTATTATATTATATTATTATACTTAGCCTGTGCTGTCCCACTGCTGGGCAAAGGCCTCCCTCCATTATTTCCAATAGTCTCGGTTACATGCTTTGCCGCACCAATTCTATTTCAGGAAATACGTGTTTTTATTAAACCCTTAAGATTAAAAAAAACTGACATTTAGAATCTCGATTAAATGTGCAAGACTTCTATAGAAGTACTTTATTATATTTTTAATATATAAGTCTATTATGGAGACTCAAATTTCCTGTAAAATATCAGATTTTCAGAGGTCTTTACTGGATAACTCAAAAACAAATTTATATTTTGATTTCTATACAAGCCTAGATAACATCTACAAGATATCTGTGTATCCAAAATATCTGAAGACAGATGTATAATAACATCTAAATAAAGGAAAAACTGTCTGACTAACATATCAACGCACATTTAAAACTACTGGGACTAGGAGCGTGAAATTTTGCACAAGGCTTCCTTTTAAGATTTCAGCGAACACTAAGAAAGGGTTTTTCAAAATCCAGCTCCTAAAGGGATGTAATGGGGGTCTAAAGTTTGTATGGAGAACCCTACTTTCACGCGGGCAAAGCCGCTGGAAACATCAAAATCACGTTAGAACGATTGTATCAAAATGTACCTCGGGTTGGCTGCTCTTAAAATAGGTATATTGTACTACGCACGGTAGTCGCATGCATTGTTTTAATGGAAGCCATAAACTGTCTTCAAATTAATGGTTTATTGTTCTTTGTGAGCGACCAATGGATCGGAACCTACTGTGCTTTGTTGTACTGTTATGATAATGATCCACGTAACTTTATACTCTACGATAATATTAACGATATATTATGATATTTAAATTAGTTTCGGGTAATTGCGTCTGACTGGGTATGCCGTTCTATGGTGAGGAAACGGGCACTCCCGTCTTCCTTTGTAGTGGAAATTAATGTTAACCAAATTCTAGTTTTATTGACACGGTTAGTAGTGTTTACCGATCTGTAGTCAGATGATATCATACTTCGGTCATCCATTTGCTTTCAAACTTATTTTTAACTTCAACTCTAATTAACCTTTTGAATAGTATATTAGAGGAAGTTTGAAAGTGGCGCCAGTGACTGAAAAGTTGAAAGGGAACCGTTTGTCTTGGTATGGTCATGTAAAAAGGCGGGATGAAACGCATGTTACAAAAAAAGCCATGAGTATAAATGTGGATGGATGTAGAGGGAGAGGGAGACCAAAGAAAATATGGATGGATTGTGTGAGAAGTGATATGAAAGAAAGAGGAGTTAGTGATAGCGTGACGGGTGACAGGACAGAGTGGAAGAAAAAGACATATTGCGCCGACCCCAAATAAAACGGGACAAGGGCAGGAAGATGATGATGATGATGAATACCGTATTAGAGATATAGGTAGTAGAAAGACAATTGGTGTGCGAACGCCGGCGTTTGTATGGGGCTCAAGAATTTAATGGAATTTGTGGAAGAAACACCACAATTTTGTCAATAAAATGTGCGAACTGTTAACTAGCTACAGAACGCGGCATATAACTTGAACTAAAATGACGTTCGACCTTTCTATACGAAGTAACTGATTTTCATGTCTTAATCGAAGTTCGGCATAGCGTAACTTTGCTGGGATATGTGTAACTATGCTCGGCTATGTGTAACTATGGTAACGACGGCCATTTTAGTGCAATTTACTTGCCAAGTATTATACATGTTGGACCACACAATCAAAAATAAGGGGAACAGTCATTTTACATAAAACTGTGAAAGATCTTATACAATCAGAGCGAATAATTACTTGCCCTACTAACACCCGTATTTATAAACAAGTTTGAGTAAAAGTATCTAAGTAAAATACTAGACTTTCCATATTAACACTCCATCAAATTAAATAAAACTATCACATAGTAGGAGTGGGCGTTAATTCAACAAACGGCTTTTTTTAACTGTTAATCTAATATTAACGAATTAACTTATTTTTGTTTACAGCAAAACCCGTTGAATCTATCAACTGTTTCATTCAATGATTTTGGTATTCAAAAGTAGCTAACGTTATCTGAAGCTGCTAACGCAATACCAGCTTAAATTATCTGATTCTTCTTCGTCAGCTCCTTTTTCAATTTGAACAGTTTCGTCTATTAACTGCTACGTTGGTACAAACAATCTGTTACATTAATCAAAACCTGTTAATAACGTTAACGGCTTTTTTAACAGGTTAACAGAATGAAATTAACGGCTTCGTTGCGTTAACCCAAAAATCGTTAACGACCCACCACTATAACATAGTAACTAGCTTGTTGCTGGCAAGAAAGATTTTCCTGAAAAAATAATTTGGACACTAACCCGCTAAACAAGCCGGAGAAAAGAATAAAATTTAACGTCAACGCTTCGCAGTACCCCCGGCGGGGCACGTTATTTTCATACGAAAAAACAAGTCTCTAACGTTAATGCATACCTATAACGCAGTCACGGCCCAGGGCCCCAGAACAATTTACATTTTATATAAATATTGAAGAATAACCATGTTCGTAATGTTCGAGATAAAATGGATTCCGACGACCTCCGTCCATTCGGATAGAACGGTGTGTTACCATCTTGTTATCATGACGAAATTATACAGGGTTTTATGTTATTGTTTGCTGATTGGTAGTCAAATTAACATTGAGAAATGTTTTAGCGGGTTTTAGTAGGGTTTTCAGACCTACTTAATATTTAAAAATACTGTCTGAAAATGAGATAATTGTATTTAAAAATCCTTTGGAAGGCTCTCTCTAGCAACAAACAACATGTATCTGTGTGCTGAGAGCCAGTTGTTTTTTCGTTAACGTGTTTGAAACGGTTTTGCGCGTTTAGCTCTCTGATTGGTTTAATGGCTAAAGAGTTTGGAGCGGGCCAATCATAGCGCTGAACGACATAAACACGTCGATCGCGTTAGCGTAAAACAAACTCACACTAGGGACTCTGAAAGATTCTGAAGTAGAGACCGAACCAAAAGATAGAAGCCGAAATGGCAGATCTAAGACTTGGCAGGGCCGCTTCAGCCCAATCATCATCATCAGCCTTTTTTAATGTCCCCTCTGCTAGGACACAGGATTCCTCTCTGGGAGAGGAAAAGGGCCATGATCCACCACGCGGGCCAAGTGCAAATTGGTGGATGTCACGTCTTCGAATTTTTGGTTTTAGTACATGTCGGTTTCCTCACGACGTTTTCCTTCACCGTTTTGAGTCCAGTAGTGATGAAATTACAAACAGTAATGGGCCTGGCTGCGTATAAACCTGTAATTTACTCGTAAGTCGAAGCCGTTACCACTCGGCCATCACTGCTCGTGGCCTTTAACCCAGTATTGAATGGGTATCATGGAAGTATCATGTACAAAAATGGACAACACTCAATAGGAACGGACTGTTATTAGTCTTTTTTTTAATCGAAACCAGTTACCTCGACTTATAAAAAATACTTCAGAATTTGTACTAAAAGATTTAATACGGTAGTCAGTAAAACAATATTTGGTTACTGTGTTTTAGTATAGACATTCACCACACACGCGATGAAATTCTGTCCTCTAGGGATCAAGATATCAAGCACATACGCTATGTAACATTCAAAGCGCTGAGCCATGAATATTTCCTTGTCTTTTAGGTTTTTCTCTAGAGACTAGAATAGAATTAGCAAAAGCTAACATATTTAGGAACGAAATATGTATCTGTGAAATTATAATGTAGGAATTGACTTTATTTTTGTAAACGACAAAAAAAAACACTTTATATACCTACAGGCAATCTCTTTCCATCCCAGGTTGCTTGGAAGAGATCGCAGAATGCTATAAGACTATATAAAATAATTTTAGGCTCAAAATAGTAAAAACTTATCTTGTTGTACAATAAAGTATATATATATATAAAAATAAATAAATAAAAAATCCTTTACTGAAAAGAGTATCAAAATGGCTTGTTAAATGAAACTGCCGTCCGAATTTCAAACATTGGAAAAACGAGAGGTTTTGTAACCTGCTAGAAATACTAGTTGCTTTTTGACAGAAATAATAAAAAAAAAATCTTCAAGTCAATTAATATTAGGTTGCAGTAATGACGATTAGTTTCCTACCAATTTGTATTTTGTAACCATCATACTGAAACCCAATTAGTGTCGAGGTCGGAATCTGCAATTTCTGATAAAACCTGCAGGTTGCCTGGAAGATATCATCGAAAGCTATAAAGTCGCCCATTGTGTGAGTTATTCATTATAAGATTAAATTTTGTAAATTGTAAATTTTGGTGTATAAAAATTGTGTCTTTATCTTTCAGTATCTTCTATATGTGGCCATGTAAAGAGGAGTGATGAAAGCATGTTATTAAAAGAATTATGAAATACATGCGGATCGACGGAGAGAAAGACCAAAGAAAAGAAGTCGAAGAAAAAATACGAAGAAAGAAACTAAGTACACAGTCTTCCGAAATAAAAATAAAAATTTCGGATGTCACTTATACATATGTACACGAAGTGGGTTCCATTTTTTGCATTAACATTATTTAATTTTGTTAAAACATAGGACAGGTCACGGAAACGTCGAAACAGCCTAATTGAGAACAGGGTTCGCCTGTCTATACGCGGTTTAGTAGTACATTATTATTGCAGGAGCCACGTGAAGCTGGATCGATAGGAACACAGCTGGCGATGTAGAAAGGTTCACTTTTTATTATTGGGTTAATTTACAAAAACGTTACGCGGTCAAATTTGAGAGCTGTTTGAACAGGTCAGATTGAAGGATCATGTCTGTTTGTTCGGATAATACCTTTCGTTTTTTTTATGTTCGTGTCGTGGTCGAAAGCTACGTTACTACAAAGATATTGTATATTGTGATAGACAAACGATTATTAGGATTTCCCTAGAGACATAACCTCCAAGCTTCCTCCTTGCGTCGTATTCCTCAATGCTGAGGGTGATTTTACTCCCTGCTTCATCACTTTCACTTGCTTGACATTTCTCCATTTGTTTCTGTCTCTGGCGGTGTGAAGGGCATTGTATACTGTCGAGTCAAGATCAGTCGGATCGGCGTATGGAGCTGCGATCGGATCTGGTCAGATCAACGTATGGGGCTGCGTCCACGAGGTCTTTCGAGGTTTCCACCATCTTTCTTTGCAATATGACTAAAGTATTGTAAAATCTTGTAGTAGTATTGGAAACACTCGACTCGACTTTTAGAGACAATAATAGTACAGTAAGGCCCTCGGATCTTAGCTTGTCTGTAGTTAGGTTCTGCGAATTTTAGCGCTTGAAAACTCGTACAAAAATAAAGGTTTATCTACACTAATATAATAAAGAGGTAAAGTTTGTTTTTTTGTTTTTATGTTTTTTTGTGTGTAGGGGGTAATCTCTGGAACTACTGGTCCGATTGGAAAAATTTTAGCGACAATAGAAAGCTACTTTACTCCTGAGTGACATAGGCTATATTTTATGTACGCGGGCAAAGCCGCTGACAAAAGCTAGTAATAATATATAACAGTTTTTAACAGCAATAACAACTGCAAATGTTTAAACTACTTATTTATTTTTTAAGAGTCCAGACCAGACCAGTCATAAGATACATTTCACAAGATAGATTGTGTAGTATACCTGTGAGAGATCTCAATAACCTCGGCTCGGAAAGGTTTCTAAAACATAGACTGGCATTCCACGTGGGACAGTCGCTGTCATCGGAGCACTTAAGGTGATGCAACAGTACATGTCCTCATAACCCTCGGGAGACAACTAGTGTACACACATGAAGTACAGCAAGGAAGTAAGCACTCGTGACTTCAGTAACTCTATATAATATACTAGCGACCCGCCCCAGCTTCGCACGTGTGCAATGCTGATATTAAATATATTATGCATATATTACACACATAAACCTTCCTCTTGAATCACTCTATCTGTTAAAAAAAACAATCAAAATCTGTTGCGTAGTTTTAAAGATTTAAGCATACATAGGGACCAATAGGGACAGTCGACTTTGTTTTATATTATGTAACGATATAAAATCCTTTGTCCTGAATGAGTAGCGGATCAACGCACAGTAGACCGCTGGAATCAGTTAGTGTTATATAAAATACATTATTCCGCAAAAATACCGGGTCACTAATAAAAAGTGTGATATTTTCATATAAGTGTAAATGCATAACAGAAATTCGTAAAATATAACTAGCGACCCGCCCTAGCTACGCACGGTTGCAATGCTGATATTAAATATATTATTCATGTATTATACATAAAAACCTTCCTCTTGAATCAAATCACTGTATCTATTTAAAAAAAAAAACACATAAAAATGGAAGCGACTTTATTCTATTGTAGTGATGACTGATTTTATCTTAGATTTTATACATAAATTAGCGACCCGCCCCAGCTTCGCACGGGGGCAATATTAAATATATTATGCATGTATAATACATATAAACCTTCCTCTTGAATCACTCTATCTATTAAAAAAAAGTCACATCAAAATCCGTTGCGTAGTTTTAAAGATTTAAGCATACATAGGGACAGCGCGACTTTGTTTTATACTATGTAATGATTACAATTTTAATTAAATATCTATTAAAAAAACATTTATGACTTATGACAAAAAATACAGATTACAGTTTATATTGAAAAAAAAAATTCTAACTTGAAATGAAACTTTACGATATGCAGATAAAGTAACGTAAAGTAAGTTACACCATTCTAAATAGAACAAATATCAGTTTACAATGAAGGCTGTATATTAATATCAATCATTTGCGATATTACGAAGCATTGTTTATTGTAAATTACAGAAGCCTTGAGACTAAAGGCTGCTAAGAGAAACAATTAGAAATCTGAGTCGAACGCGTTTGCGTGCTGGCCAAACAATTAGAAGCGAACCTCTTGGCTGGGCCGGGAGTCAATTAGCAAGATTATCGTTCATTCGCAAAACTTACATTCAACTGGGTCATGATGGGTGTAGCCACTGTTTTACTACAGGGGCGCCGACTCCGAAATAAACAGTGGGTGAAAGTGTTTTACAACAGAGGCGCCGACTCCGTGGGTGCTTGGGGATCGAGCACTCATGAGATATTGTTATAAGCAGCGGGTTTTTTTTTTTAATGATGGGAAAAATCATTGAATGCCGAATCCCGCCCTTGGGTAGAGCGGGAGACAGTGTCAGAATTCTACTGACTAAACGACCCACCGTTCCTTCTTGCCTTAGTTCCAGGGCCCCGGTGTTCCGCTTTCGCATCAACCCTTGGCCTCAGAAGGCTTCGACTCTGCTGGGCCCATTCAGTTGCTGACAACTTCTTGAGGCGCACGGGAACAGTGCGCGCCGTCAACGACATGGGCTCGCGAGGCGGACAGTGAGCTTCCCATTGCTCGCCGTCCGCTAGCCAACGCCTACGGTGGCGGAAATCGGGATCGGAGACACGGCGGTGTAAGCGCAGTTGCCTAAGCAGTGGGTGCCGCGAACCCCTGAGAATAGACATCAAGAAACAGATTAGTAGTCGTCTTTTAGGGATAGGCGTTTTTTCATTACCCGACGTTAACGCAGTGGTTTAGAGCACCGGTTGAGACACAAAGGTCGCGGGTTCGATTCCCGCGTCAACCCGCAACTTTTGAGTATATTTTCCTCAAATATAATTAGTAATTTAGTACAGAGTACTGCCGTGCTACCGAAAAAGGGCACAACTAACATTTTTTGTCAAAATGAGTTATATATATATTCGGAATCAGGAAAAAAAGGCCTATTTGCCTGATTTTTTGTGGATTTTTAGCTGCAAAATAAACAGAGATAGCATAAGCTTAAAGGGCACAACTACATCATTTTTTAAGTTTTATTACAATAAAAAGGCATATTGTATGATGTGACTTTTGTTTTACCTTTTTACTATCGATGAATTAATTCTAATATTTTCTGTACCTATATATTCATTTTAATAATTTACGATGAAAAGACACAATTAAAAAAATATGCCTTTTCGTCGTAAAATGTTAAATTTTTTACTCAAAATTTTACATTGAAAAGGCATATTTGGTTATATGTGCCTTTTCAACATAATATTGCTCCTTTCTTGTTATTTTTTATGTTAAGTTAAAAAGAATTATGCTAATTATTAAATATATCCATTTAAATTAAAAATATAATATTGCTATCGTTGTGTACATACCAAAAAAACACAATTTTTTACATTTTCACAATTTTGAAAAACATATTTTAAACGTGATTTTTTTAACAAAATTCAAAAAATATTTTAAACTCGATTTTCTCAACATTTGTAAAATGTTAGTTGTGCCTTTCTTAATAACGACGGCAGAGTAGGTATGTAAGTAGGACATTTATTTGTATATCGGTCAATCAGTGTCATAGTATAAAGAGAAGGGAAGTAGGTTATCTTCACACAAACGCGCGCGGCTTGTATGTGTGCGCCATAGTATCTACGCGTCGACGCACGCACACTGTAACAAAATCTCCACCCGTTTCTCAGTGCGCCAGTCGGGGCTAACACTATACGAGTTTCGCGCGTCACTGCTTTTCGGCACCGCTAAATCAAAACAAAATGTCTGATAATCGCAGGAGAACGTATTGCTGTGTGTTTGGGTGTCTTAAAAATTCATCCATTCTAGAATTGTCTCTATTCAGATTACCTATTGAACAAAAAAGGTAAGCTAGTCACTTATTCTAGCATATAATTTTTACTTGATTTTGAGATACCTACTTATTTTTTGTTGTATTAGTTTTCTATCACACAGACGAAGCAGGTAGGTAGGCTTAATTTCTACTTTTGATCCGTCAATTAATTTGCTGCTATTGCTTTGTTTACGTTTGGTTATGCCGATTTCTCAGTTACTTTAGTTTCTCACCTACTTACCTACAGTTAAAAAATCGTAATTCAAAATAAATAATTGACTAATTGTAAATCAGATATACCTACATATAAAGCAAAGTTCGAATTATAACAATAAATTCGATTATAGTCTAAGAGATAGGCGTTAGTTTTTAATGTTGTTTTAGTGTTTCTTTTAATTATAATATTTTAGTCACTTTATTCATTTTTAAGGTTCCGTGCCTCAAAAGGAAAAAACGGAACCCTTATTTATTTATTTTATTTATTTATTCAGATAGGATCAGTTCGTTGTCCCTTCGTCTATCTGTATGTCTGTCTGTTAAGACCCTTTATCTCGAGAATGCGTGATGTATCTAGTTGAAATTAAAACTATAGTCCCTTCAAGCTGTAAAAAACGAAACTTTTAAGTTAACGAATAAAACATATACGGCTGTTTATATCGCAAAAAAAAACGTATTTTTTTTATACCAGTTTTTTATTTTTATTATATAAGTAAAAAATACAACTTCCCGACCCTTGTCAATTTATAGGCACTGAATTAAAATTTTGCTAAAAATGACAACCCTAAGACAGTAGGCAATTATATCGCGGATTGGGCCGGAGATAGCCTACTGCCCTTCTCTTTATACTATGTCAGTGTGTTCTAACACTTCGCCACTTTTTCGACTGAGCACGTGAACATAAGTATTACCAGTATGACCGCCCATGAAGCTTTATAAAAGCTTGCGCCCCTGTTTTTTTTATAAGGCGTTTTCCAAATCTTGCTTTTATTTCCACGGATCTGCTAACCTAAATATTATTTTAACTAGGTACGTAGTTGACCCCCGCAGTTTCAACCGCGTCTTTGATTTATTGTTCTGTTTATGTGGATCGTAGCGTGATGGTAGGTTTATACCTTCCTTGATAAATGAGTAATCCAACACTAAAATATTTTTTCGGATTATTTTTTTTATTACATCTGTACATTCAAACACAAAAAAAAAAACAAGATATTCAACTATATATTACTAGCTTTTGCCCGCGGCTTCGCCCGCGTGGTTTTGGGGTTGGGGTTGGGGTTCCGGGATAAAAAGTAGCCTATGTGTTATTCTGATGTATAAGCTATATTGTGGTAAAGTTTCATTCAAATCCATTCAGTAGTTTTTACGTGAAAGAGTAACAAACATCCATACATCCATACATCCATACATCCATACATCCATACATCCATACATCCATACATCCATACATCCATACATCCATACATCCATACATCCATACATCCATACATCCATACATCCATACATCCATACATCCATACATCCATACATCCATACATCCATACATCCATACATCCATACATCCATACATCCATACATCCATACTTACAAACTTTCGCCTTTATAATAGTATTAGGATTAGTATAGATCTCTCTAAACCATACTTATAAATATTATAAATGCAACCGTCTGTTACGCTTTCATGGTTAAATTACTGAACCGATTTTGATAATTTGGTAGATATCTAGTATTTAGGATGAAAGTCCCTATCAGGAACCACAGGAGAAGCATTCATAGATGCTACTGAAATCTATAGGTACGTACATAAAAAAAAACCGACTGACTTATAAATCTCCCAGCCGAAGCTACAGGGTTCAGAAGTGTGAAATTTTACACAAGGCTTCCTTTTATGGCATAAGCTAAGACTAAGAGAGGATAAAAAAAAATGTTTTATTTCCAGCCATCAAAACCCATAGTATGTTAGTACTTACAAAAACTTATAACTATGTTAGTCTGTCATCATAAAGCCAATCCGTCGCACTAATATGGTTTATCGAGTTCCATGCAAAACATGGAGCTTGATAAACCTACCCATTGTAGGCCCATCCAGCCTGTCCGCAAATACGTTTAGGATGCCAGTGAATTTTGGAAAATCCTCGCCCTAAGAGAAACAAACGGGAACAAAAGTTTTTTATGGAGAAACCTACTTTCACACGTGCAAAGTCGATGGCAGAAGATAGTGTTGACAAACGACTATTCAATAATAACTAACTACATATATGACACTGGCAGAATAGTCGACACCGGCTCAGTTGCCATTGAAAAAAAAAAAAAAAGAAAAACTACATGTATATATGTAGATACATAGATAAAGGCAGCATCCGGACAGGACGAACCATGTTTGCAGTCACCAACCCCAGCCTAACATGACGATAAAAAAATGGTTGCCTGTAAAGTCGGTTTTACGGGCGAAGATTTTACGTGACAACGTCCTAATTCTCTAGTGCTGCGCGCGCGGCAGACCGATCATAGTTGAGTGGGAGAGAGACGCAAGGCATTCGGCGGGCCTCTCTCTCGTTCGGTGACTCATCGTAACGTTACCGAGCGTTACACTTTTTCATAAGTGACTCCCAGCCGCAACCTAATTTAAGACGTTGTCACGTCAAAATTAACCAACAATAAACCTCGAACCACTGACTAATAAAGTATGGCTTTATGAGCTAATGACCTTTTGTAAAGTTTTTTTTTTTTTAATTCGACGACCATCACACAACGCCGTCTAGTCTCAAGCTAAGCAGAGCTCGTGTTATGAGTACTAGACAACAGATAAACATACTTATATATATTTCTTAATACATACATATTATAGATAAATTACACCCAGACACAGAACAGATGATCGTGCTCTTCACACAAACATTTGTCCTGGGTGGGAATCAAACCCACGACCTCCGGCATAGCAGTCAGGGTCACTGAAACAATCCAGGTCAAATGTTTGTACGGTGAAACCTACTTTCACACGTGCAAAGTCGATGGCAGAAGATAGTGTTGACAAACGACTATTCAATAATAACTAACTACATATATGACACTGGCAGAATAGTCGACACCGGCTCAGTTGCCATTGAAAAAAAAAAAAACTACATGTATATAAATGTAGATACATAGATAAAGGCAGCATCCGGACAGGACGAACCATGTTTGCAGTCACCAACCCCAGTCTAACATGACGAATAAAAATTAACCAACGATAAACCTCGAACCGCTGACTAATAAAGTATGGCTTTATGAGCTAACGTCCTTTTGTAAAGTTTTTTTTTTTTTTTAATTCGACGACCATCACACAACGCCGTCTAGTCTCAATCTAAGCAGAGCTCGTGTTATGAGTACTAGACAACTGATAAACATACTTATATATTTCTTAATACATACATATTATAGATAAATTACACCCAGACACAGAACAGATGATCGTGCTCTTCACACAAACATTTGTCCTGGGTGGGAATCAAACCCACGACCTCCGGCATAGCAGTCAGGGTCACTGACTACTATGCTGAAGCCAGTCAAAAAAGTATAATAAAATTCTCTACTAACTGTAATACACGTGCCAGCACAAAAAGAAACGAAACTCTACTATAAAATATGCATATTTTAATTCTAAACGTTCATAACATGTTCTCTTTTAACTCTCTTCAACTAATTCATTAAGTAGATTAACTTGAGCTCAGCTCTCGCGCTAAAGTGTCTGTATTATATCTAATTGTGACCGAAATCCACCTGTATAACCTGTATTAGAGTGTTGCAATATGAAGCAATGCCTTAATTGGGAACTATAATACGAAATTGTGTTGTTGAAATCTTTTATTAAATAGATTGAAGAAATTGTTACATTGAGAATGACGGATGATGGACTGTTAAGGGGTAATGAATCATCGTCAATGATGTTATATCTCCTAAGATCATCATCGGGCCATATCAAACCTCCAAATCTGAGGTTTGATATGGGCTGATGATGATCTCAGTCCATCATCCGTCATTCTCAATGTAACTATTTCTTCAATCTATTTAATAAAAGATTTCAACAACACAATTTCGTATTATAGTTCCCAATTAAGGCATTGCTTCATATTGCAACACTCCAATACAGGTTATACAGGTGGATTTCGGACGGACAGTTCACTGGCAATTCCACCTTTGACTAAAGAAACTTCTTGGTGATAGTCAGTAAATGAGAAGAAAAACGTTGTCCTGTTTCGTGGTAGAATCTCAAACTCATAAAATAATTTCTCTAGCTCTAAGCCGGCTCTAATACGTATCAGAATGTTACTGTTTAGGTAAACTCTTTATAGTAACTCGCATCGTTAACGATCTGGGACCAAATACTCCCAACCTTATAGTAGGTACTTAAAAAGTAATTGAAGATGAAAGTATATCTTCAACATCACGAAGTTAAAGAACACTTTATAATTAGGCACGTTCGCCCTGTGAGTGCAATTCGTGAAATCAAAATTCAGCTAGTGGTATCTTAAATAACTTGGCACCTATTAAACAATCAGAAAGAAAAACAGTCTCTCAACTAAAGTTAACAGTAGAAACATCCAAGTCAATGAAACTCCAAGTGTTCGCGGTATGCGCTCGGAGCGCGCAACCCAATCCGCGCATCCAAGATGGCGGCCATAGAGCACTGCGCACACGCCATGTCCGTTACGCTTGACCACTGAAGCGCGAACAGTTTTTTTTCTACATAAACATTGTTCGCAGTAGAGAAATCGACGGGCGTGACTGCGGCCATTGTTGTACGAAGCTAAACGCAGAGAATATTAGAGCGTGATACGGTAAAATAACGTATAAATATACAATCCGTGCATATGTTATGGCTGTACAGGATGAGGTGACACTTTGTGATGAATTAGGTACATTGTTTTTTTTTATTTAAAAGCAGCAACTCACGGTGGTAACAGCTTCATGGAATGGATAAAATGGCTAGAAAGATGGTAACGTCCTACCCATAGGTCCTATTGAAGTTACAACCAATACCACACTACAAATAGTTTTCATATTAGGTAGATTCAGTGGCTTCGGAGACCATTCCAGTAATAAATTTACTGAGGAAGATTTAGAGTGAATCATGAGCTTCATCCAATATTGTCTTGGGTCAATGAAACAATCAATTCAGCCGAAAGACGCCCACTGTTGGACATAGGCCTCCCCCAAACGTCGCCACAACGACTGGTCCCGTGCGTCTTGCATCCATCGAATTCTAGCAACCCTGACCAGGTTGTCGTTTCACCTTGTAGGAGGCCTTCCAACGCTACGTCTTCCAGTACTCGGGCCCCACTCCAAAACTCTTGGGCCCCAGCGGCTATCTGTTCTGCGTGCGACGTGCCCTGCCCATTGCCACTTAAGTTTGGCGATTCTTTTCGCTATGTCAGCAACCTTGGTTCTCTTATGGATATCTATATATTGTCTATGGTATCTCAGATTAATTGTAATATTTCAGTCTAATATCATGGTCAGTCTGGCTACGAACGAAATACGGAAAAACAAAAGTAATTTAGTTCTTATACCGTCTTGGCTCGTGCGACACACGAGAATAGATAATGCCGTGGCAACAAGGTCGGTAGCGGAACTGATAGCCCAGGATGCGGCGGACGTAACATAAGTATTGCCACTCATAATCGTAAAGGGTGACAGTAAAATGTTTCTGGGATAAGTATGGAGTTATCTGCCACGTTGGACTCGTGTCTTGGGTTGGTCCTTTGGATCCCAAAGATGTTATTGATTTTTTTCTTTTAAGAATCCCTTTAAAGCAGCCTGGAGTTTGAAAGTTGATGGCGTGACACCCTCGTGACTTAAGTATGCAAAACTGTTGGTCCTGCGCTTGATCACTTTCTCTGGTCATATCGGATTGCCGTATGCCATCCCAATGCATATTATTATATTAAACTAAATATTATCTCGCCAATATCAAATTTAGGTCTTGCCCCGATCGCTGTCATCATGCTGAGAACTCTTTCCACCATACGGTAACTTGTTGTCACATTAGCGGAGTTTCGCCCCGAAGCTGCATCACCACACGCAAATCGTGCATGTGTGCAAGTAGGCAGCTCGCTGTCCGGCCATCCGCTTACCGTCCAGACCGAGCTCGTGTCATGGAAGAGGCATAATGTTCCACACTCACCTCAAAGAGATGCCATGCCATGCTATTAGAATAAAACCAGCAAAACTACATATTCCTAATTATTTAAAACAACGTTGTAAACGAAACCCGTTTGTTTATCGCTTCCGGTTGATTATCCTTTGTTCGAGCCTGTTCAAGCGCATCTATTCAAATTACACGATACGTAGATACTAATGCGCATACGCGATGAGCCCGCATGTATTGTAGAACGGTAGGAGCCATTATCGATCGTACTAAGTTAAACTTAGGAACTTTGGTACTGAGGTTAGATTATATCGGGCGTTTGATGACAACCCTTGATTATAGAAGAACTTATTGTTGGATTGCTGTAATAGCTCCCATTTAACGGTGTATTTACTATGGACTTGCTTAAAGACCATGTCTTTTGGACCTCACCATAGATAAGTCTTTTTTTTTTCGAGATAGATAGATATATTCTTTATTGCAAACCAAAAATAACAATAAGAACTTAAAATTAATAGGGTGTCACAATGGGCGGTCTTATCGCTAAAAGATCAAAAAACTTCTACCGCTCTCAATGTAGTGCGAGTGTCAAACTCTTACTGACAAAAACCGTCTTGTGTTCCTTTTTCTGCCTTATGAGTTCCGGGGCCGCAATCCCGCAGAACTACTATGTTAATAGGCCTACCTACTCTATTATACCTGTCCAGTCACAGGTATAGCTGTAAGTATTAACAGCGCGCTGGTATGGCCTGGAGACATATCGTAGACGTTTTGTATAAGTGAAATAAACTTCATACTCTTAATCACAAGCAGCATATTATTTTAAAATGAATTTGTAGCGCCATCTATGGCGACACATAAGAACTACGAGAATCCTGCATCGCGCAATGAAAGTTATCCGAAGGATTTGAACATACGACAGCCTGAAATCAACTATCGGGCAGTAGCCCACCAGACTATAACACCTGTCTGTTCGGATCCTCCCTGTACAAAAGAGCTTTACTCTGTTCCGCATAGATCAAAAAATTTTTCGAACTCTCCTTTAGCGAGTATCCTGGAAGAGTTTTCTTGAGCAATAAGCCTTGTCTTTTCTTATGCGCAATAAATAAATATTTTTTTCAACTAAACTGGAAGCTCATGTATCTACGTTTATCTACATAAGCTTTGAGAGCAGATCTAGATCGTCGATCGAGAATTCTTTATACCTTAGACAAAAATAACAATTATTATTAACTACTTACCAATAAGAATTGCAATTTTATTACCAATAAGGGTTTTACCTTTACCTTTCTTTCAAGATTAGAAATCAAGCTTTCACTATAGCATTATTGGCAACAGCACAACTGCAATCTGCCTGTCATTTTGACCAATTATGTTAGGTTCAGAGTTGATAAAATTGCACCGACTAATCACAGGTTCTATGGGTAGATGTCCATTGCTTTTCTACTAGTAGGTACTTAGGTACAGAAGTCGCACTTTCTCTCAATCAATCAGTCTGTAGCATTACAGATGTTTCAAACCAATATTTTTTTCACAAACTTACACTACTACACTCAGTTTTGTAAATGTTTATCCTGTCCACATTATGAGTTGTATAATAAAGTTTATAATAATATAAGGTTCTCTTTGACGAGTCTGGTGTCTGATTTCTAGTTCATGCCATTTTTTTTTCTTCACCCATTTCGGCAGGTTAAGGTCTTAGACCATACTACTCTCGTAATCAGTAATAAATACCCTTTTTGAGTCACACCAGAATACTGGTATAACACATTCTAATCTAGTTTTTGCAGTATTTGACAGTCAACCTTCTCGGCAAACTTTGCTAAGGTTGTCAATGCTACAATAAAATTCTCGGCTCCATTTTACCGAGATTGCTACTGTTTCAATGATTCCACATATTTTCTAGTGGTGCAGATACTTGAGATACAAAACTACACCAATTTTACATCACAATCATCATCAGCCTTATTAATATTCCCACTGCTGGGCACAGGCCTCCTCTGTAGAAGAGGGAATAGGCCGTAATCCACCATGCGGGCCCATAATACATCACAATATCCACTAGGAATCAATTTGCGGATAATTAAAACAGTCAATGAACTTTACGCGGAGAAATCCCGCCATACACCGTTCATGCCGTATAAAAAACACCTAATGAAAAGTTTGACAAGGACAGCTAGATCAATTCATCATACCTATTATGAGCACTTCGGAGTTTGAGGTGGGAACACAATTGTTCACCTAAGAAATAATTCTATTCACTTTTTAACTTATCTTCTATTTATATAAAAATGCTTTGTCCTGAATGACTGACGGATCAAAAAGTTTGTATGGAAGGAAGGCGACAAGTACATGGTTGTCAGAAATAAAAACACTTTTCAGAAATTACGGCAATCATAAAAAATTAACAACAAATTTTCATTATAGTGCCACTGCTTCAGTTTATACATAGTTTATAATAATAGGTACTCTATAATTTATCTCCATACATGTTTATCGTCATCGCTAATTGCAATAGAACTTCTCATACACCATGTCTCAATTCAGGTATTTATTTAACAATCACTACACATCACGTTACGTACACCACACATATGTTTCTCTAATATTGCAAGCTACTTCTGGGATATTTTATTGTAATACTCAACAAGTGAAATCACTCGCAGTGTAACAATCCAACATGTAGGTACTCAATATTGTTAATTATGGCTAATCAATATAGTATAAGACCTTACTAGACCTTGATAAGACTAATATTCACTTGAATTTTAAATCTAATACTCCAAAAGAATGCTCACTGGATATTAGCTAGCGCAGCTAGCACGCGTTACAATAGTATGCCAAAATATACGTGTACTACATATATTTTGTCTGAAAACAATTGCCAACTTTCTTCTACACAGTTGAAGGCGCAGGTAAAAGCTAGTAAAACATATAAATATAACAATATCTAGGGCCGCAAGTAGTAGTAAAAATCGATGGCCAGGTAGCATTATATACTGAAATATTAATAGAAACATAGTTACAATTACAGCCATTCAAAGGCAATTACCTATTAATGAGCCACGAGTGAAGAATACACGTTTGATTGGGCCATGTGTGTCTATTCCCACAAACATCGAGCCTTAGACAAAGGCACATCGATTGCGACTACTTTTCCACTCCTAATATTCTCTTTGGAACTGCCATTTAAGTTTCTATTATATGGTTTTATATTTATATGGATGGCAAGGCAAATTATGAAGTACTAGCGACCCGCCCCAGCTTCGCTCGGGTACTGATATTGAATATATTACGCATGTATAATGCACATAAACCTTCCTCTTGAATCACACTATCTATTTAAAAAAGTCGCATCAAAATCCGTTGCGTAGTTTTAAAGATTTAAGCATACACAGGGAGGAAGCGACTTTGTTTTATACTATGTAATAATGATGATATACCTATATGAGAGATACTTTCCTTGGGGCGGAGCTGGAAATTGTGGCAGACTTTTACTGACTAAACGATCCACCCTGTTCCATGCCCTGGTGTTTCGCTTTCGCATAAACCTGTTCTCAGGAGGCTTCGTCACTGCTGGGCCCCTACAATAGGCGTTCCTAGGTATATTTTGTACCTATTCTGTGTGTCTTTAGTAAAACAGCAAAAGGTGACTGTACCGCAGTCGGTAAGGTAAGTTTACTCACATTTGTTCTAGTTTGATAACGCTTTTAACAGTACTTTCCACTCGCTTGTTTTAACTTTTTTACTGTTTAGAACACGCAACAATATTTCTGACACGAATGTCGTCTACTGCCCTTTCATTATTTTAAACACGTAAGTGTGTACCTACCTAATAATCAAATAGGAAAATAGTCAACGCTGAACGTTTTGAACGCGTTAAACCAAATTATTTTAATCTCACCTCCTACAAAAACAGTGATTCTGAACCTTTATGGCTCTAGACAGACGGACCGCATTTCAACTGCAACCCAACTGCAAAATTGCAGTTCGGATGCAGTTGACACGACTGCAATAGAACTGCAAATCAAACGTGCAGTCCAATTGCAGTCGACTGCACGGCGACTTCAATTTGCAACATCCGAACTGCAATTTGCAATTGGATTCCAGTTGAAATGCGGTCCGTCTGTCTATAGCCTGTATTTGGATGTCCGCGAAATAGCGACGTACGTAACTAACGAAACCCTAAAAAAATAAGAAACTTCCTTAATTCCTTCTAGCGTAGGTACCATACTAATAACTAATCATGGCCATTCATCAACGTTATTCTTTGTTCTAAGTTTTCCCATACTTTTATCTATTCCTATATCTTGCATCATCATCATTCCTAGTATACCAACTCCCAGACCTAGGTAGACAACTGTTTGTTCCGTTCGGGAATCGAACCAACGCCATACTCAACGCAGCAACCAATCGCTCTACCGCTTCACCAATCGTTCCGTCATGAAAAAAGTCATATATCTACTATTACGATGACTTTTTATGACGGATAAGTTATATTGCATCATCAACATAGTTGTATGTCATCTATCAGTCGCAGCCAATCTCTCCATGGCTAGTTTTTCTTCAGCCATTTGACGAATGTCCTAGGCGTCCAATTGAATGGCTAATTTAACCAAGTGGCTACGACATATCTAATATTCAAATACTTTTCGTAAAACCCTTGTTAAGTTTATGTCACTGTCAGTCATCCAACATCCCCAAGGGAGAAATATTTATGTTGTAGAACCCACTAAGTAGGTACTAAACATTGAAAAAAAAACAAAATAGTGACAATTTCCCTTTTATTTCTGTTTCTCATTCACCAGAAAATCTGCGTGTGAGTATTTGATAGGTTTTCACTATATTCCCACAAAAACAGCAAGACCACCACAGCAACAGCGTCATCATCATCATCATGCAGTGCTCGTAATGTTGGCGATCCTAAATAAATAAAATAAATCATTAATTCATTCAAATTCATAATTTCCGCCCAAAGACCTCCACTATTACCACTATACATAAGCCTCCCCAAATGTCGCCATGATGAACGATCCTCTGCTTCTCGCTTGCATCCATCGGATTCCTGCGATATAATATAAGTACATAATTACTGTACTACTGTATCTTCAGGCAAATAAGCTCAATTGCTCATTGGAAAACCTTGAACTTCGACTAAAAAGACATGAAAAACCTACTCTATGAAACTTTTTCTGGTTCAGCTGCAGATGTGATAAAAAAAAAACTAGAATCTTCTGTGTATTGCAGAATTGATTCCAGATTACCTATCTACAACGTAGGTACTAATTGCATATATAGAAATGTTAATGAAAACAATAAAGCCAACATAACCGACCATATTTATAATCATTAATGAATATTAATAGAAATCTGCACCTGTTTATTGTACGTGCCCTAGGTAGCAAAGATATTAGATATGTACGAGTACATTACTCATCATTCAATATAATAATAAGTATATATAATATATTCCACAACTGTCACACATCATCGTCTAGTCCCAAGCTAAGCAGAGCCTGTATTATGGGTACTAGACAACTGACACACATACTTATAAATTTCTAAATACATACATATTATAGATAAATAACACCCAGACACAGAACAAATGACCGTGCTCATCACACAAACATTTGTCCTGGGTGGGAATCGAACCCACGACCTCCGGTATAGCAGTCAGGGCCACTAACCACTAGATCAACAGGCCAGTCAATAGTAGACAGTTAAAAAAACCTTTTTTACTGTCTGTTCAACCGATTTCAACTTCTATTCCGTAGGCATAAGGATGGCATTAAAAGCAAAAAAAGTCCTTAAAAAAACCGACTATTTACTGCAGTTGTCATTTGTTATTATGCCAACGTAATAAAACTCAAAATCGGTTAAACAGACACTAAAATAATGTTCTCTTAAATGTTATTTTGAACAGAGTATAGACAGGTACCCATTTGGATATTGCCTTCTTTTATTCTTATTACCTAAGACGATTTGATTGATTGATCACCAATTACTTAACGGGTAGGTACCTAACAATGCCTAAGTTTTTATTACTAAAAAACATTGTTTTCCTAACAAAAAGCCAAAAGAAATTTTCATTTGAAAGCTTATTGGCTTTTGTTACTGATGTAGATAGAAGGCTTTCAATAGGTATGTAAGCAAGTTGGGACACATCATTATTCATCATGTCAGACGAAAGACGTCCACAGTAGGTCATAGGCCTTCCCCAAGCGCCGCCACATCGACCTTTCCTGTGCCTCTTGCATCCAACGGAATCCAACATCCCTAACCCGGTCATCGATCCAGCTGAGAGACACTTAATAAAAAATTGTTTCTGGTCTGGGTAATTGTCCGATACTTGTTATTTTTCGCTCTTCAGGACTTTTATACCGCGATATAGGATTTGTGTGACGTCAACTCTTCCATATGACTCTCTTTAATTCTTTATTGTATACAAAAACTTGAAATAGATACAATTATTTGTCAACTTATGTAAATACAAAGGCTAGCTTACTTAACTCAACAATAAGTTTTCTTCCAGCAAACCTTTAAGTGCTCTCTGGATATCTCATGGTGAAATGGCGGCAACTGTCGCTTGTCCTCTCTCTGAGGAGTCGCTGGAGTGGCAACACAGCTTCTCTCCTTCCGCATGGCGCAGGTCCATAATTAAAAAAACTAAGAGTAAAAAAAAAAATACCTTTGGTGGTATGTGGAACAGAGAATAAAGTCCCGCATACCTCCTTTGAAAAGGGAGAATCCTCCGACCAGACAGGTATTATATCTGGTGGGATACTACTCGATAGATGGTTTCGTGCTATTCTATATACATATCTTTAATTCTCGCGAAGAGCTATGATTGCTTGATGCAAGATTCGTTCTTATGTTACCTACAACATGGATGGCGCTACAAATTTATCGATTTTGAATAAATTCTCCTTCCCTTACCATCAGTAGGTATTTCTGTTATTTTATGGAGACTAAGTACGGTCAAAAGTGTAGCACTATCAATGCTAAGATGTCCACAATTTCTTTGTAAACGAGGACAAAGTTCACAGGGGACTGTGCTGAATTAGGTAAGTACTACCGTAAGGGTAAAAGTCCATTAGGTACATTTGGATGAGGCAGTCCTTTTTAGCACTTAATCACTCGAAGCAAAGCGCAAAGATACAAACGCCTTTTTCAACTACAACCGCTGTATACGTCACCTGCTTGCATACGTATTTTAGTTTGACCTATAATAAACGATTCAGCTGCTCATTCCATTAAACTAAATAAAAATAAAAGCCTCATGTTACATCGCACGAGATATCTGGGTTTGTTCAATATTGAAACACCTGTAATACTCAGATCGCATGCTGTGCATAAGCAGTGGCGTAGGTAACTATATCACCTGAGGCCTGTTGCAAAATTGGATGGGGCCCCAAAAACATCACACACATCATAACACAAATCATTTCATTTTGTTTGAATTTTACCTAATAAAATTTGTAATTTTGGCTTACTTGTTCTTTTTTTATGGTGGGAAAAATCATCTAATGACGAATCCCGCCCTTGGGTGGAGCGGGAAACAGTGTCAGACTCTTACTAACTAAACGACCCACCACTTTCCTTCTTAGCCTTCATACCAGGGTCGGACCTTCCTTTCAGAAACCGGACCGGGGTCCCAGTAGGCTTTGGCCCTGCAGTTGACAACTCCTTGAGCCGCGCGGTAAGAGAGCGCACCGTCGGCGACTCGTCGTCGGCTTACCTGTTCTGAGCCCATGGCTTAGAAGAAGTAAGCCCATGGCTTAGACTGGGGGCCCCGTCATACAGGGGGCCCGTGGCTATTTGTCTGCCTTGCCACCCTATAGTTACGCCACTGTGCATAAGACACGCGAATGTGTCATTTTTGGTTTTTGCTTTGCAGTTACATTTTATTATCAATGTCGATTTTATTCTTCCATTGTGTTCTGGTACATAATGAGACAATAAAACTAGTTTTAAACATATTATGGACGCTAATCTAATAACAGTTTCGTAACACTGCTGGTGCTGATTATCTAATTTTGTAATGTAACAAATATAGGCTTTTTTTTATTAGTTGCTTGCCGAAAGTAATCGACAAATTGCGTGATTAATTAGGCATTTTGGTTACATTATCTGTTGATGGACCACTAGCGCCAATATTAGAGAGCGGTAATCGAGTGAACTAATCTAATACACTGTCTTTATTGTATACTAACGACCTGCCCCAGCTTCGCACGGGTGCAATGCTGATATTATGCATGTATCATACATATAAATCTTCCTCTTGAATCGCTCTATCTAATAAAAAAATCGCATTAAAATCTGTTGCGTAGTTTTAAGCAGACAAGAAGCGACTTTGTTTTATACTATGTAATGAAGATAGCTTATTAAATATCTCATGAGTGTAATATAAACTTACTACACCTCGACATTGATCATTCTTCTATACGTTCATTGAATGACTAACTCTAGCTATGATTTCATCGGATAGATTATAAACTAACCGTCCATGATAATCCGGATTAGTTCAGTCAATATAGCCCACAGCAGGATCTTTCGTGGTGCTAATAGCATTATCAAGATACAACACATAATTAATAGGGTTTTTTTAGGTGGGTTATACTCGTACAATGACGTCTCCAGCTGTTAAACGGAGCGGTAGATACTGTCAGACTTATACTATAAAACCCAGTACATACCTAACATGCCTTCGTTGCCTTTATACCAAGAGCCGAGCCTTCCTTTTAGAAACAGACCCTTCGCCAAAGTTGGCTTCGACCCAACGGCAACGTGGCGTTTCAAATACTGACAAAATATTAGCTGTCAAATGTATTAGTCAATCCAGTAGTATCAGTGTATTATAGGACAGAATGGAAGAGAAAAACGTGTTGTACTCCAAGTAACACAGAAAAGGGCAGGAAAATAACGCTACAATAATTAATTTTTCAATACACTTACTCGAAAACTGCCTCTTATCGCACCCCTATTAGGTTCAATACAGCATGTATATCACCCAAGTGCTTTTTTGAGTTTATCACAACAAGGCCTTTTTATTCCTTCCTTATCGTCACGGTAATGGGTGCTTATTATTTTTTTCTTAGTTTATCAAATCAGGCGCGAGGCGTCCCCCAGAGTCGCTGGACGTCTCCCACGAAATTAGAACCAAACTGTTCAGAGCAGATTTGAATGCATTTATTTATTATACATATTTCTACTGTATGTTTGAGATACGATTAAACATTTTTTCTTTCTTTCTTTATTTCACAAGTCGTAAGTGTATTAAAAACGTCGTTTGACATACGTGCAGATTTGTCATTGCAGCCACACAACACACTCGCCTACGGCTCGTGCGCATTTCGCCTCGGTCGCAATGACAAACTTCCTGCACTTGTATCAAAATGTACTATTTTGGAATACCCTGGCTCTTTCATCTTAAACACACTGTTCGCTTCATCGTTGTATGGGAGAAGAACCACTGAACCTTAACAAAATTAATAATACAGAAATTTTGGGCTTTGTGGAACAGAGAGTAAAGTCCCACATACCTCCATCGAGAAGGGGGGATCCTCCGACCGGACAGGTGTTACGTCTGGTGGGCTACTGCCCGGTAGTTGATTTCGGAATGTCGTATATGTTCAAATCACGTGGAGAATTTTGATTACGCGATGCACGATTACAGGTGATGCCATAGGTGGAGGTAGAAAGAATACCAGATATTTCATTTGGAGCATTTCAGTTTTAATACTTCACACAATACATTACAAAAGCCATAAATATATTTAAGGTAAACATTTCATAATAGTAATATTAGATGTAGTTATGTACAATGAGATCCTCATTATAATAGGTCACTGACCGAGTGCTTCAATAGTTACGGTCCAAGCGAATAACTTTTTCACGCCACCACTGCTTGGCGTTAAATCAACTTATCTATTTACAAAATCCTGAAGCAAAAGGTGACTATTAATTGTTACACAAATATCTAGACACGATAAGATACAAGAATAATTATATCAGAATACATAAACTACTGAACAACAGAGAGTTTGCAGCACAATACTATGATAATGCTTTAAAAAAATGTCATAAGTATTGTACATGGCCTATAACTTGAACTAAAATGGGATCGTTGTTTATCCGCAGAAATTATGTTACTGCGCATTAAAGGTCATCGTTCAACTTAGGTACGTGCCGCGAATTATACAAGGTGTCATTGAAATCGTCGCACAAACAAATACCACTGATCCAGTACATGATTCTGGACCCCCAGTGGTGAAATTTTTCGTCGGTTTTTTTAAACTCTTGTAAAAGGTATTAATTTTAAATTTTACCTGTATAAAATCGTTATTCTAACCATCCCCAATGATATTTTTAGAAAAAAAAAATCATCGAGGCAAATAAAGTCGTTATTTTAATCAAACCCGATGACATATTCAATTTGAAATGTAATTCATTCAGTTTTTTCGCAAAAAATGTTAAAATAACGTCTTTATACCATTGAATTCAAAAAACGTAAAAAAAATCATTAAAAAAAATTAAGAATAAACCGACAAAAGTTCCACCCCTGGGGGGCCTAGAATCATATACTGGATCCATGGTATTCGTTACGACGATGTCAAACTCAAAGACGGGTGTCTTTTTTGTATTAAATCTATTTGCATTAAACCCTTGTTGTTCTGAGTTTGTCACACATTCAATTTGTATCGTACAAATCCAAATGATAGTTATAACTTATAGACAATGAAGTATAGGTAAACTACGACACAACATACATAGCTTATTATCTTTTTTCAAACATATATAAGCAGACTAGCAATACTATAAAAATGCAAAAGAAAAAAAAACCCTTAACGTGCGAGTCCTAACTAGACATGGGTCTCTACCCGGAAAATACCGGGTAAATACCCAAATGCAGGGTTTTTACTCGGGAAAATACCCTAATGGTGAGTATTTACTTTTTACACAGTAAAACTGTTACAGATAGATTAAACAAAAAAAAAAGAATTATTTTACGCTTTGAGCTTAGTATTTTAGTACTTATTTTTAAGAGATATAAAACATGACTATGACTCCAAACTTCTTTAAATATTTGTGAATGTAAATATTCGTTACATTACTATTACGGATATAAAAACTTTTTACAAAAAAAAACCGCCTTCAAAAAAAGCCAAACGATAAAAGTTCCTACACTAAAAAGTTGAAAATAAAAATTTGAATTGCTGTAAAGAAACTTAATTTATAGGTAAACTTATTTGACATTAAGGCGCTGTAAGCAGCAAATCCTTAGGTAATTCCGGGTGGTGCAACGCTGCGAACAAATAAGGTTGAAAATGGCTATGCGTTTGATTTTAGTTAAATCTCGTGTCCGCTAATATGAAGGATTTTTCGCAGTTTTTTATTATTTAAAAAAAAAGTACAATGATTTGTTAAAATATTTTTACATTTCTCTTTAGTTGGTTAAATTTACATTTTGGTAGTTACAAATAAAATAATAGTTGTCACTCAAAATACTGAGTATTTCGAGACGAAAAATTGTTTTCGTGTACTTTCTTGCGATTTTTTTTCTCAAAATTCTGAATTATTTTTAGAAAATGTTTTTGCATAAGTCTTTTACTTATATATTAGACTATACACTGTATTTTTTTTGGTGTTTGTACCGTGTAGCAATACGGCTAACTTCGCAACGAAAAAGAGGACGTTTTTACGGTGCCCGGTATAGGCAGCGCCTTAATATATTGCAAATATTCAAAATTTATTACTTCTTTTTGGAGTCGGTGCCAGCATTTTTATTGTTGAAACTTAATGTTAGGTAGCTTTTTAATATCCGGTGCCATTTTTCGTACATAATGCTTAAACATTTTCAATGTACTTAAAATGTGGCAGGTTTTTGTAAGTATACATTTTTTATTTTTTAAAAATGTGCAAATCGGATGATTTTTTTTTAGAGAAGTCTAATATGTATTAATGTCTTAATTAAGTATTATATATTTGAGTATGCAAATAGGTACTAAGTAGTTTTATAGTTAAGTTAGAGGTAGTTTTTTAAGGGATTGTTGCCCATTCGTAATTCCTTGCCTTGGCTGGCACCGACTCCAAAAATAAGTAATAAATTTTGAATATTTGCAAAATATTAATGTCAAATAAGTTTACTATAAATTAAGTTTCTTTACAGCAATTCAAATTTTTATTTTCAACTTTTTAGTGTAGGAACTTTTATTGTTTGGCTTTTTTTGAAGGCGGTTTTTTTTTTTTGGTAAAAAGTTTTTTTATTTGTAGCCGTTTAGTGTTTTTCATTATAATGTGTTATGGCAACGAAGTCAATATCGTTCCTACATTTCTTTTGAAAAAGTTCTTTTGAAAAGTGTCATATAAGTAGGAATACATATTATAGGTACATTGTTACAGTGTAATCGTTTTGATCTCGTGGAGAGATGATATGATGCATGAAATACTTATCATTCATCTCATGACAGCTCTCATCATCATCATCATTTCAATCAGAAAACGTCCACTGTTGGACATAGGCCTCCCCCAAGCGTCGCCACAAAGACCGATTCTGTGCGACTCGCATCCATCGCGTTCCCGTGATTCTCACCAGGTCGTCGGTCCACCTTGTGGGAGGCCTTCCAAAGCTGCATCTTTTGGTGCGCGGTCGCCACTCTAGAACCTTTCGGCCCCAGCGGCCATCTGTTCTACGAGCAATGTGCCCTGCCCACTGCGACTTAAGTTTGGCTATTCTTCGGGCTATGTCGGTGACCCTGGTTCTCCTGCGCATTTCTTCATTTCTGATTCGAACACGCAAGGAACTCCGAGCATAGCCCTTTCCATTGCCCTTGACAGCATTGCCCATGACAGCTCTAATAAGCTCAAACAATGCTAGGATACATTATTTTATTTTGAAGTTCCCATGCCGACCTTCCACCTTCCAGCTTCATCATCACATCAGTTCAATAGTACCTTACAGCCAAAGTGCATCTTATGACAATTCTAACAAGCCCAAACACGGCTAGGATATATTAATTAGTTACGCAGTTCCAGTGCCTACCTTTCAGCTCCATCATCATCATCAGATCAGTTCGATGATAACATTTTCAACATAATTATTTAAGATCATTGGTTTATAGTGCATTTTCATAGTTGCTTAACTACCTTGATTGTGATATCTATGCGAGTGTCAAGTTTCGTTAGCCATTTTCTGACCTTCTTCACCAGTTCCACCTCATCAAATGTTACTTTTTGACTGTAAATGCTTGAGTTTTCGATGAAAATATAAAAAAAACTATATAGTTGCCTATAATATTTGAGGAGTTCCCTCGATTTCTCATGGATCCCATCATCAAATTCGATTTTGGAAAAATGGGACCAATCTGGAAGCATATCCTTTCAAGTACAAAAAAAATTTTGAAAATCCATCCATAAACAACGGAGTTCTGAAGTAACAAACATAAAAAAAAATCACTCGAATTGAGAACCTCCTCCTTTTTTTGAAGTCGGTTAAAAACAGCTAGTCCGCATACTCAAGGTGTTATATACTTTATTCATTTAATCGAAGGAGAACCAACATCTATAATTAAAGAATAACAATTTTATAAAAAAAACATTGTGCCAATTACAGGTTCTCACGGATAGAAACAGAAACTTTAAAAAATATATACATTTTGTACAAAATTGAATATCAATTAAAGGATTTTACAATTAGGTACATATACCTACGACAAGTGATAATAATAATGTGCAACTTAAATGAAAAGAAAATGAAGAGTTCTTAGTGCCATATGTAAAATGCTAAGTGCCAAATTTAAAGTGCGAAGTGACAAATAAACAAACAGCCAAGTAGAGAAATCATAGAGCTAATCGTAATATACCGATATGAAAATGGCTAAGTGCAAGTTACAAAGAATAAAATGTGATATAAAAAGTGCCAAGTGATAAAATAATATCGGAGGTGAGTTTTCGCACTAGTACGAAATACAGTAAATTGTATGCCTAAAATCAGACAGTCTTAATTTTTGAGTAGGTATAAAAAAAAATATGAATCTGGCTGAAAATAAAACATCGAAGTTAACACTATCAGAGCGAACTAAAATTCGACTAAATCTTATTAAATAAAACTTTATTTAGTGTTTTATGAATTAAATTGAGAAGTGTTTATATACATACCCATGCTTTTGGGTATTTACCCGGTAAAAACCCTGTTACTCATAACAGTTAATCTTAAAATAAAACTGTTATTGTTAATTTGATCATCACTGAACAAATTTTATACTTGACGTTTTTATTCTACTAAACATTGCGTCCAATTCCGACTATAATAATTCAGCTTAATTAAGGCATTGAAATAAAACTAGAAAATAGAGTTTACAAGGTGATTTAAATCTATTGCGGTTACAATAGGTAAAGGAGATAATTACAGACCCTATAATGGCCATATTTTTGTTAAATGGCGCTGAAGAACTTCAAATAAAATTGTAAATAACTTTAAACATTATAGTGCTTAAGATTTTAAGCTATACATAACAGTCAAAATCAGGGGGTCTACTCTCTTTTACAGTAATAGTATATGTTGCATAGAGGAGGAAGAGACAGCAGCCCATCTGCTTCTAGGCTGCCTAGCCGTCGCTGGGTACAGGGCAAAGTACTTCGGAGACCCAGGTAACCTCATTGAAGTAGTCAGTAATACTAAGGCTTTGTTGGCCTTGCTCAAGGAGCTGGGGTGGATCGAACGACGCTTTCGTCCCACCCGTACGCAATATACGCGCTTTAGATATGGAGTCGCGGATACCAGCCCGATATACTAATTACTATACTAGTATACTATACTAGTATAATTATGTTAAGAGTTAGATACTCAATTATCTTGCTTAGGGACGTTTTTTCAATCGGTAGATAACTTTTATCTGAAGAATATGTCAAACCGCCATATTTATTCCTCCAACAGATGTTAACTGATGTTTAAAAAAACAGCCCTTAGATAAATAAGTACCTACTGTAGTAGACAATATTACCTTTGAACCCCAACAATTCTAAATACAAAAGGGATTTTATTTTTACCCCAGTAAAATAATAAGTATCATTAAAAAGTTTAGATTTATTTTGTGTAAGATATTTTTATAAAATTGAAAAAGTTGAATAACAATATGCTAAAATATCTTGCACATCTAGCCAGTATTTACAACTATATAAAAACACAAATCATGAAGGAAATGCAAAGTATCTATACTAATATTATAAAGCTGAAGAGTTTGTTTGAACGCGCTAATCTCAGGAACTACTGGTTCGAATTGAAAAATTATTTTTGTGTTGAATTGATCATTTATCGAGGAAGGCTTTAGGCTATATAACATCACGCTGTGACTTATAGGAGCGAAGAAACAATGGAAAATGTGGAAAAAACGGGGAAAATATTCATCTTTGAGGGCTTCCGTTGCGTGCGCTGCGAAAACGGTAGAAGATACCAAAAAATATGTACGAAAGAATTATTCCTCTTAAAATGATCTAAAAAAATGTCCGCGACAGTATATGTCTATCTTTTAAGATTAACTCACTAGAACCGTTTTTATGGGAATCAAATTTGGCCGAAGTTATTTCCTCAGCCATACAGCGAACGCCGGCGTTCGCGGGTACTATAGCGAACGCCGGCGTTCGCGGGTATTAACGGAAAGTTATTTATCTATAAAAACTTTTTTTTTACGTTCTTGGATAAATATCAAAATACCCTACAAAAAAAAAAATCAAATATTGTACGTTAATAGTTTCCTTTATTACCCGCGAACGCCGGCGTTCGCTATAGTACCCGCGAGCGCCGGCGCTCGCTTGGGTGTCAAGGGGTTAATGCATGCAACCAATGAGTTTTATCAACATAATAATATTAATCTTTATCCAAATAAATGTGTTGTTGATTAAGAGTATGTAATTGTGAACAAAATTGTCTTTGACATCACTAATTTTCAATGAACGTCTTAGAAGATATTACAATTTTAAAATAACTACGATATAAAATTCACACGCGCCGCATGATGTGCAAAATATGACGCTGCGCCTGACCGGCGGGCGAGGAGACGGGTTGCTTGCGGGCGGCACGGAGGGGTTTTTTTTTTATGGTAGATAAAAATCATCCAATGACGAATCCCACTCTTGGGCGGAGCGGGAAACAGTGTCAGACTCTTACTGACTAAACAACCTACCCCGTTCCTCCCTTGCCTTATTCCCAGAGCCCCGGTATAACGCTTTCGCACCAACCCTCGGCTGCAGGAGGCTTCGACCCTGAAGAACCCTACAGTTTGCTGACAACGCCTTGAGGCACGTGGGAGCAATGCACGCCGTCGACGACTTGGTCTTGATCTGGACTGTTACCAGACAACCGGACGGCGAGCTACCCATTGCTCACCGTCCGCAAGCCAGCGTCTACGGTGGCCGGATATCGGCAGGATCGCGGCGGCGACGGCTACGGCGAGGGCGCTTTTGCCCTTGCGTTATGCGGTCGGCCTCCTCCTTTACGAGCATTACTGCTTCGCAGAAGGAGGCGACCGCTTGCTGTTCTTCTTCACTGCGGACCATGCCCTGAATCAAGGCCCGGCGCGAGAGGTCGCCGCCACCGATCACCCCCACGAGGACACGGCGATGCTCTTCTCAAGCGTGGCACACCTCCACCGTGTCCTCCGTGCTGGCCACACAGTGGCGACATCCGGGCGTGTCTTCCGCACGAATCCGGCGCAGGAATCTCCTGAACTTCCCATGTCCGGTGAGAACCTGCGTCATGTCCTGCGTGATGTCTATCCAACCACGCCTCAAAGAGGGGACTTACCGCCGAGATTATGGCGTGCCCAAGTAGGGGGTGTAGCTCTATGAAGTACTTTTAGATAATTATGTTCTTTTAAAAACTAAATTGTCTAAATTAATAACAGAAATTGATACGGGCAAAGTCGTGGGTAACAGCTATAATTTATAAAGCTGAAGTTGTTTTCAAAAATAAATATGATGTCCAAAATAACTATTCCACGCGGACGAAGTCGCGGGCACAGCTAGTATACAAATAAAATTAGTAGAATAGATATTGACTTCATAGAAAATAAATATAATTATGTGAACATCAAATGTATGACATATCTCTGACAAATTCTAAGACTGCCTAATTATTTAATTTTGATATCTACATAATAATATATATTATAACGCCATACAAAAATGACTGGGTTAGTAGATGGTGTTAGTGCAGAAAAATACTGGTTTGACTAGGCTTAACCAAATTTTAACTTATATACAACTATATTTTCAATCTTTGGGTGAACCCTTTACCCTAAGAAGCCCATTATATGAGTTAAGATAGACTAAATAAATTACAATTTATTATTGTCAAACACACACTGAAAATAAAATGTAAATAATTCAGGGTGGACAAAACTGAGTGCTATTATATTAAGTATCTAGCTACCATTTTTATTCACTTTAGTTTATACACATCGGAGGTATACATCTAAACTGATTCCTATAAAATGTTGACAACAATATAAAAATAATAATATTCAAGTCCCTTGCCCACGACGACTTTTTGTTGCGATGCTGTAGCGCGTTGGTATGTCTTCCATAGCGCGTTGCAAATGCGACTAACGCGCGAAAGCAACATTACAAAAAGTCGGCGTGGGCGAAAGGCCTCACAACACATACGCTATAAGGCATAGTCACTACAAGTGTACAAATAAGTCACTGGTACACACAAGGCATGGATCATAAGCTATCATTTAACTTTTAATTGAAAAAAAAAAACAGCCTTGCTATCAGCTTAGTAATCGATTTTAGTAACTTAACGGAGTAATAAATAGATTAATTCGTATTAATAAATAAATAATAACAGAACATTTAAAACTCAGTTCATAGGTAGACATCTCAGAATACATTATTAAATCTTACAAAGTCAATCTCATATGATAATAATAATCATGTGAGCAACCACAAAACAGCACTATAAACTCATTGTACAAAAGTACCTACTAATAACTAGATAACAGGCTCATTAATTAATAATAAATTTGTACTCATATTTTGGTAGAAAAACTGCACTAACATATCACGGTCAGATATATATAAATATTCAAATAATTATAATCACAAAATGATAAAAATTGAATGTAAATATTGTGTTGTTTACCTACACTTTTATTTTCCAAACAAAATAATGTAAAATAATAAGCAAATTATAATAAATAAATAAATAATGGCAGGTAACTTTAAGCCGATGATAATTTTTAATTCAAATTCCAAAACATAAGATGAAAGAAGAATGGATAACCATAAAATACTGTAATAACAGTAACACAAGTCTTTTTACAATGAAAAGTTGCCCTTACAATATCAACTGTAGTAACTGAAAATTTTACAGGGTCCATTTCACTTCCATACACAAATTCTATCTACAAAACATTTACTTTATGAGTAATGAAAATTACATGGCAATGTGAAATACGAATTATGTAAAACTAATTAAGAAAGTGCAAAATTACCACGAAATCCAAGGTGGTTGGTTCATCTTACCAATTGGCACATGTGTCATATTTATTGGCAGATTAACCACTGCATAGGTTTTTTTTAACTTCCTTAATGTGCGAAGTATTGTGGCCCCACTCCGACCGAGAAGAAAAGCTGCTGGTATGTTCACGTCTCGCTCCATTCTGTAAAAATTAAATATAGATACATATTAAATTAAATATAGATACTGTTCCGTATGGTGCCGGACGTAAAGAATACCACCACCCCATTTCTTCCCGTGGGTGTTGTAAGAGGCGACTAAGGGATATTTTTAAGGCCGTGCCTACTAATAAGCACTTAGGTCACCGTGTGGGGTCGGTTAAACTACCAACAATAGCATTCCCAAGGAGGGTTAACGTCAGGCAGGCGGCCGGCTGTAAAATAGTAGCCAAAACTCTAAGCAATATGTCAGTTATGAATGGAACGCGAGATAGGGTTAGGGCGTACCCCGCAGGCGACGCGCAGGGGCAGCACCCGGCTCCTGTGGGTAATGGACCAGGGTTGTTGCACCATCCCGGGCGGGTGCAACGTAAGAAGTTAGCTCGGGAAATTAGATTGAGGTATGCAAGTTGGAATGTCGGGACTATGACTGGAAGGGCCAGAGAGTTAGCGGATGAAAGAAGATGAATAAACGTAGCGTGCTTACAAGAGACTAAATGGAGAGGAACAAAAGCGAGAGAAATTGGTGAAGGATACAAGTTCTACTACTGTGGAAGTGATGGCAAAAGAAATGGTGTAGGAGTAGTGTTAGATAGCAAATTGAAAGAAAACGTGATGGAAGTACATAGGATGAATGATAGAATTATAGTTGTGAAAGTAATGTTAGAGAATGTTATGTTGAATGTAGTTAGTGTGTATGCACCACAAGTAGGATGTAATGAAACGGTGAAAGAGAAGTTTTGGGAGGATTTTGATACGGCCTTAATGAACATCCCTGTACATGAGGAGTTGATAGTGGGAGGTGATTTTAATGGACATGTGGGAAGAATGAGAGGTATGTATGAAAGAGTACATGGCGGATGGGGTTTCGGAAATGCAAACAATGAAGGAGAGACACTGTTGCAATCCGCTACTGCATTTGATCTAGCAGTAGCCAATACGTGGTTTCAGAAAAAAGATGAACACCTGGCCACGTATATAAGTAGTAATCATAAGACGCAAATAGATTACTTTCTAGTTCGGCGCAACCAATTAAAGTATGTTATGGATTACAAAGTGCTGCCAGGAGAAGACTTAGTCTCGCAACACAGACTCCTGGTTATGACATCAGTGGTTCAAATTCATTACAATGAATTTGAACCACTGATGTCACTGATGTCATAACCAGGAGTCTCCCGAGAGACCAGGAGACCAGGAGACCTCTGGAGACCAGGAGTCTCCAGAGGTTTTCCTACAGGAAAACCAAAGAGCGCCCGCCTCCTAGAATAAAATGGCACAGGCTAGAGAGGAATGACTGCGCGAAGAAGTTCAGAGAGCGAGTGGTGGACAGAATGATAGAGATGGGAGACATGAATGACCGAAGTATAAATGAAAGCTGGAATGAGATGGCTGAGTGTATAATGCAAGCAGCGAGAGATATTTTGGGAGAGACGAAAGGAAAGGGCAGAATAGATAGAGATACAAGGTGGTGGTCGACAGAAGTTCAGAATGTATTGAAAGAAAAGAAGAAAAAATTCAAGGAATGGCAGTGTGTACAAACAGATAATGTTAGTTTGAAAGCTGAAAGAAAGAGTGAGTATGATGCTTTAAAGAAAAAAGCAAAGAAAGCCGTGGCAATTGCAAAAGCAAAAGCCCAGGACAAACTATGTGATACATTAGACAGTCCTGCAGGCCAGAAAGAGCTGTACCAGCTCTCTAGAATGAGAGAAAGAAAGGCGAGGGATGTTTGCCAGGTAAGCTGTGTAAAAGATGAAAGTGGAATGGTTCTATCGGATAATGAAAAAATCAAAGAGAGGTGGAAGGAATATTTTGAAAGACTTATGAATGAGGAAAATAATTGGAGTGGGGTTTTAGAGAATAAACCTGTGAATGTGGGGTTAGTGAGAATGGTTAGTGTGGAGGAAGTCAGGAATAGCAGTGAATGGAATGAAAAATGGTAAAGCCATTGGTCCAGATGGAATACCAGTTGAGGTGTGGAAGTTATTAAGAGTAGATGGATGGGTGTGGCTGGCTTTGTTCTTCAATAAGCTGTTGCAGGAAGAATCCATACCTGATGAATGGTGCAACAGTTCTCTGGTGCCCATCTTTAAAAACAAAGGTGATGTGCTTGAGTGCAACAATTATAGAGGAATAAAGCTAATGTCGCATACCATGAAAGTATGGGAGAAAGTTATTGAACGGCGGCTGAGAGAAGAGGGTGAAATTTCACAGAACCAATTCGGTTTTATGCCTGGTCGTAGTACAACGGATGCCATATTTGCTATACGCCAGTTGTGCGAAAAATACAGAGGTGCACATAAAAACTTGCACATGGTATTCGTTGACCTCGAAAAGGCATACGACCGGGTACCTCGTGAGGTTCTGTGGTGGGCCCTTAAGGAGAAAGGTGAGCCTGGGAAGTATGTGCAGTTGATCCGATCAATGTATAGTCGCTGCAGTACACAAGTCCGGTTTGCAGCGGGCACCACTAACAACTTCAATGTGGCTGTCGGTTTACACCAAGGATCGGCTCTTAGCCCTTACCTCTTCCTGATAATAATGGACGCTCTGACGTCGGACATTCAGGAAGAGGCTCCCTGGTGTATGCTTTTTGCCAATGATATTGTGCTGGTTGCCGAGAGTGCCCTACAGGTCCAGAGCAGATTGGAGGCGTGGTGGCAAAGACTGGAGAGTGTTGGCCTAAAATTGAGCAGACCTAAAACAGAGTACCTGTTCTGCGATTTTGGCGGTCTCTCTAGTCCTGTGCCCATAGTTTTCGCCGGAACGCCCATACCAACCTGTTCCGATTTTCGGTACCTTGGGTCGTTTATCCAAGGGAATTGTGAGATCGACCGAGACGTGGCACATCGGATCAACTCAGGATGGATGAAATGGCGACAGGACACTGGAACAACTTGCGACCCACGCCCCTCAAGTTGAAGGGTAAAATCTACAAGTCCGTGATAAGGCCTGTCCTACTGTATGGGTCAGAATGTTGGGCTTTGAAAAAGACCGATGAAAAGCGATTGCATGTAGCAGAGATGAGAATGTTGAGATGGATGTGTGGTGTGACGAGAATGGATAAAGTGAGAAATGAGTATATTAGAGGAAGTTTGAAAGTGGCGTCAGTGACTGAAAAGTTGAGAGGGAACCGTTTGTCTTGGTATGGCCATATAAAAAGGAAGGATGAAACGCATGTTACAAAAAAAGCCATGAGTATAAATGTGGATGGATGGAAAGGGAGAGGGAGACCAAAGAAGATATGGATGGATTGTGTGAGAAGTGATATGGAAGACAGAGACTCCTCTGTAGTGTAGTGATAGCGTGACGGGTGACAGGACAGAATGGAAGAAAAAAACATATTGCGCCGACCCCAAATAAAACGGGACAAGGGCAGGAAGATGATGATGAGATACAGAAATTCTAAACACACAGAATAGAGGAGGCGATCGGCGGCGGCGATCTCTCGTGCCGAGCCTTGGTAGTGGGTATGGTCAGGAGGGAGGTGTGGCAGGCAGTCGCCTGATTCAGTGAAGCTGTAGTGCTAGCAAAAGAGGAGGCCGACCGCATAAAGCAACGGCGCTCACGCTCCAGACGCCGCCGGAATTGCGATTCCGATTTCCGGCCTTCGTAGGCGCGGGCTTGCGAACGGCAAGCAGTGGGTAGCTCGCCGTTCGATCGTCTGGTAACCGTCCGGACCAAGCCCAGTCGTCGACGGTGCGCACTGTTCCCGCGCACCTCAAGGAATTGTCAGCAAACCGTAGGGACCCTGCAGAAGGGTCGAAGCCAACTGGGGCCAAGGGTTTCAGTCTGAAAGGAAAGCTCTGGCCCAGGTGTAATAAACTGACCCAAATATATGGCAATGTAGAAATGAGGTGGGCTTTCGTCAGTACTGTCCCTGTTTCTAGCTCATTCCGAGAATGGGATCGTCATTAGATGATTTTTACCCACCACAAACAAAAAAAAACGCAGAATAGAATAAACTGCCTCCAAGGATATATGAGGAAAAAGGTTAAAGAGCCAGGAAGTGTTGCTCATTGTACACTTTAATTTTCATAAAATTGACCAACACAATTAGGAATTTAATTATAAAACATTGTCATTTTAGCTGGGCACACCCCAAGAGTCTCTGTACATCTGTACAATGTACATCCATTGGATTTCTGAAATCCAGGTCTGAATGATGGAATGCTGCCCACCTATGTAAAATTCAATGATTGTACTCTTTCTCAAAGTTAAGACTTACCTAACTGAATCTTATTCTTAGTTAATAAACATCTACAACTTGTGAGTTTATCTACGATCTTAATAGAAGTAGATCCTGCACAAGTGTTTATTTATACCTAGATTTTATCCATACCAGAACATCAAGGCATTATACTGAAGTTCTCCACAGTCTCAGCATTTAAAAGTGGGCATTAGTACAAAAAAAATACAACATTACTTTGCCCAGTAAAAAAGTATTTAGAAAATTATTAGTAGTATTTCATACAATTAAAATTTGATTGCTAAGTATATAAATTAAAGAAAGGTCTAGGTAGGCCTTACTTTAACAGATCATCCAATGATGAATCCCACCCTTGGTTGGAGTAAACAACCAACCCCGTTCCTAAATTGCTAATATATACCAGGGCCAGTCTTCCTTACAGACACAAATGCTTTGCCCCTGTTGGCTTTAACAGACTGTTTGTGAATATGTGGCTAAGTGATAGGTTGTTTTGGTTTAATTTACAATTGCATGTGGACAATATTATCAGCAAAAACTAGTAAAGAATGTAGAACATACTTATCATCAACCATTTCTATTAGATAATCAAGAGAGTCATGCCACTTGTCAACAGACTCTGTTATAATAATAGCTCTCGCTCCAGCCTGCTGGGCTTTGGCTGTCTTGAACACGAAGGAGCACTCCCTGAAAAATATATTGTAACCATTTTAAAATTGAACACTAAACCAATGATTGAATTTTAAACTCTTGAACCCCAAGTGAATACTGGTGTTCACACATACATATTGTCTTTCTATTATGACTAATTACAGTATTCGAAAGGTAAAATCACATTCATGGAGAGCAAGATTTAGCATAAAATATTCTGTTGTTGAACATTGAATTCTTGAGCCCCCAGCGAATGCCGGCGTTCGCAGTCTATCTATTCTGTCTCTAAATTACAGTACTGGAAAGGTTAACTAATTTTAATTTATCTATTAACAGGGTAAAGTAAAATTAGACCACAAAACTTACCCTCTTTCAGACAAGGCGATCTGTCCCACTATATCTTCATGATTGACTATATCAGAGCAACTGTGCAATGGTACAGTTGGTACCAACCGAGCATCCTGAAATTGTATACTCTCATTCTGAAAAAACATTAAATGAATCATTACTCTTGAGCCCTGAGCAAAAGTTCGCACACCTATAAGTCTTTCTATTAAGTCTAATTACTCATTATCAATTTATACTTCGTATTGCACTAGGTAATGATTATAATAAGTTTACGGTACTTACGAAAGGTGTACCAAAATCTTTGGCTGGTCTGATCCTGTAGGAATATCTCAGTTCAGGTGGATCTAATATTTCGAAAAACACGTCACCAAATATCACATCTGCTGTAGAAACGCCATCATAAAAGTGTAAATCATTAGCTGAAACAGTAAAAAAAACAATAATAAACGCCTAATAGTAGCTTTTTACTACACACATAACCTACAAAATCAGAAAGATGAATTTACCACCAGGCGACACGGCACTTGTAAATATAATGAGTAGTAAACTAGAGTATAAGGGTAAGAGCCGTTTTTTGGAATTAAGTTTCATATTAGGTAAAACAAACAATAATCTTTTTTTCGCAAATGTATGCTAATAAACTAATAATAATATTAACTGGTCTCCTATTTGTCGATTTTGACACTGACAGTCTTTGACTGACAGTGACAGACTGACAAGAAACGCAAAATTTCAAAAAAAAACATTTATGTTCTTGGCTTGGAAAATCATTAAAAAAAAACACATTTTACAAAAAATTACAAATTACAATACGGTACATATACCTACATAATATTACAGGAGAAGATGCACTTTATGAAAGGAAACATACCATTTTAAAGTTACCAATAACAATACTTTTTAATGTACATGCTGTACATGATACATTAAATAGCTCAGACTTGACTTTGATTTTAGAGCGCTGGCCGCTACGTAAATACAAATCATTATCAATTATCTACCATGCAATTCTAGACAATCTGAATATGTTTTATGTTATAAAACGGGGATTGAGGCTCGTAGATTTTGTTAAATTTACCATTTTCCCATAAAAAGTTTATGCCAGTGACAAGGCCTTTTCTCTTTAAAACTGAAACTGAATCACCCCGACTACTGGTTTAAAAAATAATGCCAATATCAGTTGTTAACAGCAATAACAAGGTAAGCGTGCTACATTGTCGACTGCATCGTCGCTTTCCATCAAGTGAGTTAGCGGTCCTCCGATCCTATACCTAATCAATTAAAAAAAAAATAACAACTGCAAGTGGAACCCATTTATTTTTTGAAACCATTATTTATAAATAAGCGCTAAAGCGTAATCGTAATATTTTACTCCACAAGTTCTCCATAAGAACCATGTTTATGAAATTTGTCGATGCACGGGGAAACCCCTAATCTCAAACAAATAATGCTTCACTGCAGCTGCATTGTGATGGATCGATACGTGGAATGTAGCGGTAATCTGATGTAGGTTATGGAATATCTTTCTTCAACTAAATTTTATTGAATAATCTTTGAAGTGTAATCTTATGTAAGATATCAACTACACTGAGGGCTTACCATGACCGGTTAGAGTAGGCCTGAAGTTGAACTTCCCGGCGTTTTTGTACTATGACTTCGTTATAGTACAAAAACGCCTCATATTTGATATTTTTGACATATTTGTAGCAGGCCATTCACAAGCCAGCTACAAATATGTTTACGAAATCCACTCAAAATTCGTTTTTTATTTTGTATGGACATTTCGTACCATCAGTGTGTTATTTTATTTGACAACAGATTTAGACCGAATTTTGCGATCTTCATAAAGTTACTTTTTAGAAGCTAGTTCAACCACATATTCGACATTGTTTGGTGGACTTAAATGGATATTGAACTGCGCTGTCATAGTACGATTTTTAACGTTTCAGAAAAAGGCCATTGATTCATAGAAAGGAAATTGACTCATTGAGAATTGAGCGTTTCCTGAGATCTGCATACTTCTTACAACTAATCTAATACATCACACCTCTCATGGTCATCGATAATAAGGCGGTAAGTCTGAGAAAACTGAGAAGTTCGTCGTTTCTTAAAAGCTAAAATCTTAATCAGCAGGTGTTGTTATAAATAAATAGAATCTGACGTCGGATGATACGAGATTTGGTACCGGTGTACAGGAAGGCTCCAGAAAGTATATAGGAGAGTGGGAGGAGGCCCTCCCACTCTCCTGAGAAAATAGGAACTGCGCAAGCCTAATATTACTGGATACTAATAGCTGCCAGGAAGTATGGCAGGACCTTAAAACAATCTTTTATCTCATTTGTGTAAAGCCAAGGGAATAAATAAATGGAAAAGAACTGTGCGTTTATCGGGATAAACTACTGTACCTATAACACACATAGTTGGAGTGGATTCTCATCAGTGTTGCTTCTTAGTTTATTTACTTTTTTTTACGATGGTCAAAAATCATCCAATAACAACTTCCGACCTTGGGCGGGCGGACCTAGATATAGCCTTGGTGATACGCTTTCGTATTTACCCATGATCCCAGGAGCCTTGCTGGGCCCGTACAGTTTCCTGACAACTCCTTAAGGCACGGGGACTTAAGCTCCATAAGATCCCGCCGTTCGGTAACCCTGTACCTTTTTTTTTGTTGACGGGGAGAAACCTTCAAAAGGTGCCCGGACTTTGGGGATAAGTCCGGGGAGTGTGGGATTTTTACCTCACTAAAACCACCCCGGTGATCACCATCAATACGTAGAAGGGACCCCGTTACCAATTTCAAAAAAAATTGAAAAAAGACCGACGAAAAATTCCACCACTGGGTGGTCCAGAATCATGCACTGGATCTAAGGTATTCACCTTGTATAGCGTAGCTAGTCCCTCAGAGGCACCGTATCAAATATAAAAATGTTGCTTTTTTACAAATGCTTGGTTTACCGTACGTGACGATTGTGGGAAACATGATGCTAATTGTTCTCTAAGTCGGGGCCCCTGGCCTATGGTGCCGACGCCCCCTATCATTGATACGGTAAATACTGCAGTAGCTACGCCTCTTACTGACCTTTATAGTTGAGTGAATTGGTGACGTGTACTTTATAAACTCTATGGCATGTTATTACCCGCCATATTAAATTTTAGAACGTTCCGTTAAAAATCTTCAGCCAAAAGCCTCAAAATTTGATCTTGTAGATGTGGATACATAACTGTATTGATTTATAATTAAATTCATCATTTTAATTTAAAATTTTATTTATAAAAGTCATAAAAACAGAAATTATATCAGGAATTTTGGTTTGCAAAATATATCACGTTAAACGAAACGTTAAATGGCAACAGTTAGAGTTGCCATATATTGAAAGTTTCCCAACTTCTAGGAAGACAAAGGGAATAGGTTACTCTTAAGCGAGAGTGTGCTATTGTCAACCACAATTACCACTTCATCGCTCACAATCAGGTGAGACTATGTATTATGCTTGGACCCTGTATGTAACTTGTATCCTGTTCCAGATACCGGTGGGACACTATCTTTTATATTTTTATATGTTTTTCAGAAATAAATTATGTACCTACAAATGTTTTTACAACGATTAAAGAAAATAATGAAAAACCAGTCGTCTCCGCGAAACAGTTTTACGAATTTATAATACGGCTTAAAGGATGGACCTATAAGTCGACAAAAAATATTTACCTATATATTTTATTCCATGACATGAGATTCGAAAGTTTTAACAGTTTTGTATTTAGTGAGCTCAAAACATATTTTATTGGTTTTTGGTGATAACTTGATAAGTTCTATTATAAATTGGCAAAAGCAAACACCGGGGAAATTTTACTCGTGATCATGGTAGCCCTGCCCTGTGCTGTCAATAAAAACAAGTACTTAAGAGAAGAGTTAAAAGGGAATTTTGTATTATTGTTTTCTGTTTTCTCGTTGTAGACTATTGTGTAGAAATCAGCGCAAGACGTATAAATAGACATTCTATAGTAATTGTGTATTTCGAAGTGGTACCTGTTGCTGTCTCGTATTGGCCAAGGTAAAACAACGGGTTTTATTATTTCAGTGAATAAGCTTCATTTTATTTTACCGGCGTTATTAACAGAAGTAATCAATTTAAATAAAATAGGTACATAATTCTTTTTTCTATAAACCTAATGTAATTTTCTGTTAGATTAGAATTTAGACAGCAAAAATAAAAATGCTAATATTGGTAGTTGTATTGTGTAGTTATTTTATTATAATTGTGAATTCAATAACATAACACATGTTATGTTTTATATAAGTAACTGTGTAAATAATATAATATGGTCTTTTTATGTTTACTAATTTTGAAATTTTCTTAGTGCTAGTTATATTTGTAATTCTTCTGAAACTATTTCACAATGATTTCTAGTACTTAGTTGTTTCTATATATAGGAGTTTATATCTTCTTATTAGAAAAATGAATTATGATGATTGAAGGTTCATCAACCTATGAAATTGAAAGTAAATATTTCTTTTTCTTATTTTAAGAATGTAAAAAATTCAGTGCTGTTTTAAATCCCTATATGCTGTTCAAATAAGAAGCAAAATATAACATAAATAAATAAACATGTTTTATATTTGATTGAATAATTCAATTTTTTTTAAATTCTCTATTTTAGGGTTATAGTAATATAATTAGATCCCTTTGTTAAATAATTGTGTTTGTCAACATAAGTGTGCTTGCAATGATTACAAACTTAACTGATATGCAAAGTTGTTAGGACTTGTGTCAATAAAATAATTTTATTACTAATTATATTTGCCTAGATAACAAATCAAGATGGATGAAGACCTGTTGCCCGACACAGGGGCGAAAGATCAGCTAAAAGCAAGGCCTTATCAAGCTCAGCTGGAAGAAATTGCTACAGAAAATAATACCATCATATACTTACCAACAGGTTAGTTATTTTGATAACTTATTATTTATTTAATACTTCATGCACAAATGTACAGAGGCGGACTTAATGCCTTAGGCATTTTCTACCAGTCAACCTTAGGGTGATGGAGAGACAAACAGTGGTAGGTGCAGTAAAAGAGCAAGAAAAAGTGAATATAAGAATAGAAATACATTTACGAATTATGCTTCTAAAAATTAATTACTTAATGTGTTTTTAAATCTTTGCACACAAACAATTAACTAATAGTATTGTGATAATGTTATCATTAGTCTGTATTAGCTTAAAAATGGCTGGTGACTGATAAGTTGAAAGGGAATAATTTGTCTTAGTATGGTTATTTGAAGAGGAATGCAATGAAAAATGACATGCATGTTACAATTATTATACACATCCTTATTTAACTGCATCAACTGTCTAGTTGGTGTGTTTCCACACCTTTCATAAAATTTAGATAGACCTCAAATTATTACTTAAAATGGTTAGAGGATGAGCGAGAACATCACAAGAATAGGTTGCCCAGCACTACGAGCAGGTCTTTATACCAAATGAGGACATTGATTCACAAAATGAGGAAGAAGTTGATAACATCTTCAGTCAAGCATTTTAAAATCACTATCCCCTCGTCTAATAACAGTATGTGAAGTCTGGAGAACAATCTTAAAGCTACAAGACAAAAAATGTGGAAGTATCCTAAATTATAATAATATACAAAATAGACAAATGGCTCACCAAAGCTTTCTCATATCAACCTAAAAGTCTACTGTCTAACTTGTCAAAGGTCTTTGAAAAGTTGCTGAAATCTTACTAATATTATTAATGCGAAAGTTACGATGTTTGGATGTTTGTTACTCAATCACACCAAAACGGCTGGACGGATCTGGATGAAATTTGGCACAGGCATAAGATACACTCCGGAATAGGCATAGGTTACTTTTTATCCCGGAAACCCCAATACCACTCGGGCGAAGCCGCGGGCAAAAGCTAGTGTTGCATATAGCACATCTTAAGTGATAGCAAGGTGATCCCTGATCACCAGTTCAGCTTCTGATGGGAGCACTCCAGTACAGAACAAGACCACAGAGTCTGCAATAAAATTAAAGAAAGCTTGGAACAAAACCAAGACTGTCCTATGGCTTTCGTTAAGGTTTTGTATAAGGCCCTGCGCGTAAGGTGAAAATGAACCTTTCTCATCAGTTTACTCAGTGTTAAAAATTTTCTGAAAGAGTCTTTCAAGTGGAAACAATAAAAACAAAGTCTATATTCTATGACATTAGACCTGGAGTCCCTCAGGGTTAAATTTTTGGACCTATTCTGAATACAATTTAAACTGTTGACCTACCGCAGACTGAAGAATAACGACAGCTTCTTTATAATGAATGTGGGTGGAGAGAGAGGAATGCTAAAAACATGATGGATGGATTATGTAAGAAGTGGTATGAAAGAAAAGCGAGTTAGTAATAGCATCTCGGATAACAGGACATAATTAAAATGTTCCACTAAAATGGTGATGATTACTGTTTAAGGTTTTGTTTTTGTTTTTCAACCATTGTTTAGGAGCCCTGACTATTTACTTTGCTAAAACGGTTAGATGATGCAATTCCAAGCAATTATAGTAATTATAATCTGTAAATAATTTTACGGAATAATTGAGATTTCCCTCAGCATCATTATTATTATTATTAACTGTTATTGATCTGTATGTATTATATGTATATAGTGGAATCCGTTTACATTGATATCAAAGGGAACTAACAAACACTTCATAATAGGTGAATGTGCATTTTATGCAAAAAAGACAAACCTTTTTTGGTAAAGGCAATTTATACTTATTTTAATAGAGAATATTAAATCCAAATAAAAATGTCACATAATCAGTACGGTACATGTATGTATGTATATTATTTTTTAAATTAAGGAATCTGTAATAAGTCTCTAACACTAGGTATTGAGTAGGTCTAAGTAGTCCAGAACAAAACGGGTAATTTTCGAAGCCGTATAACTGTATTGTTTAATGCAATCGTGCTTGTGCACTCGGCCAAGAAATTTATCTGGCTTTTAAGGTTTTCTGATATCTTTTATATATTTTCAGAAGAACCTGATTTACTAAAAAATAGAAATTGGTTCATATTCATAGTGGAGCTATACACATCTTAATAATTTTATTCTATACTAGCTTTTGTCAGCGGCTTCGCCCGCGTACATAAAATATAGCCTATGTCATTTAGGAGTAAAGCAGCTTTCTATTGTTGCTAATTTTTTTCCAATCGGACCAGTAGTTCCAGAGATTACCTCCTACATACAAAAAAACAAACTTTACCTCTTTATTATATTAGTGTAGATTGTGTTGACTTTGTGTAATTAAAATAATGCTTTAATAGCAAATTGTAAACATTTTTAGTACATTTTTAGATAAGACATGTCAAGATTGTTTAAGTTTATATATGTATTTAAATATTATAGTCTATTTTAACTTTTCTTTTCTACCCTATTTATCCACACTGCGTCCAACTCTCATCCAACTGAAGTGCAAGTCTGCTAGACGGAGCTTTATTTGTAACTGTTTTGTTATTTTCACGTTTATATGTACATATATAAATAAACAATATAGGACAACAAATTCTTCAATGAATGACCAATTCAATTAAAGAAGGAGCAAATAGTTACTTGTTTTTTCTTTACAGGCTCTGGGAAGACATTTATTGCAATTTGTCTAATCAAAAGATTCCGACAAGCGTTACAGAAGCCATGGGGACAGGGAGGGAAAAGAACTTTCTTCCTCGTCAACACTGTTCCATTGGTCATCCAGCAGGTAAGTTGAAATCGATTGTTCTTATTAAACCTTTGTTCTATAGAAGAATTCGATGGCTTGTTTGCAACAAGTGGAGCAGAAACTAGACCGAAAGGACAATGTCTATCTTATATTTTTATTAAACATCCTACACTCTTCTTATTACAATTATTGTATTATGAAAATATGAGGGTGAGTTCATAAACATTTGAACTTATATGCACGGCTTCTCTATTTGAAATCGAATGACGTTTGCTCGAATAACACTTGCTCGAAAACGTTTGCTCGACAGTACATGAAATCGATGAATTATGAGCGCGACAGTGCTCTATCTCGATGCATAAGGTCGGATCATTGCCAGCACGAAAGCCCATTATTTTAAAACATCATCTGTCGCGCTCATAATTAATCGATTTCGTGTACTGTCGAGCAAACGTTTTCGAGCAAGTGTTATTCGAGCAAACGTCATTCAATATCAACTACGAGTACCTACCTATATGCACTACATAATAAACTCATAAAGATCTTCCGAACCTGGGGGTCGGAACAAATTATCTGTATACCACTTAAATAATTTTTCCAAGCTTGTATAATCGGAGGCTTGTCATCTCCTACTTTAAGTCCCACTTACAAAAGGATTTTTTTTAACATAATTACGAGCCACTTAGGAACACATAAATTCCCTTTTTAATGTGAAATAAACTAGGAATACTTAAGTGCCTAACGTTAAATAAAATAATATGTTAACGAATTGTAAAGAATGGAGTAATCCATTCCTGAAAGAACCGCTTAAGTAATTGAGAAAAAAAAAAAAACTAAAGAACAAATAACTCTATCTCGCCAAAAGTATGGGAGTATTTGGTGATTTTAGAAACCTCAAGGTTTTTTTATAATGGTATGTGAACCAATAAATTCCACTTTCACCCGCATCTTTAATTACTGCCTTGCACCCGTAAGTTTTAGCGTAATGTTACACAGCCTAAAGCCTTTCTCGATAAATGGGCTATCTAATACAGAAATATTTTTTCAAATGGGACTAAGTAGTATTTCCTGAGATCAGCGCGTTCAACCAAAAAAACTCTTCAGCTTCTGTATAGTATATAATATTAGTATTAGATAGATAGATTGGGTATACCCAGACTTAGAACAAATGATCGCGCTCATCACTCAAACATTTGTATTGACTGGGACTCGAACTCATGACCTTGGGTATAGCAGTCAAGGCTACTAACCACTAGACCAACAGCTCAGGCCAGTCAAATCAATTAAGTCAGTTAAAAATCCTCAGCGGGACACGTCACATTTCACTATTCTCCCGATCCGCAGGCGAAAGTCAAAGTTAAAATATTTTTATTTTACATAAGGTTAGAAGCTAGGGTACGGTTCCAAATTGGTAATTTTTATGGATTAATAACAATAAAAAAAAATAAAAAATAATAATAATATTATTATATTATTATTATGGAGAAGAACCGGCAAGAAACTCCATGTTTACTCTTTAAAAAACAAATTCAAATTTTTGTTTCAATGGAAATATGGCAAAAAAAAATTATTACAGTTTTACCAGATAAATTATGTAAGGTCAGTGCAGACCAGTCAATTTTGTACTCGTACCGTAAAAATGGTGTCTCTCATCAGTTTATGTTGTAACTCGCCAAAAATGTCGTGTATTATCCCGATCGGTTACTACGCCGGCTACACTTTCTGCGCCACGTGTTTGCGTTGACTCATTGCACAATAAATACTCTTTATTTCGTCATCATAATGCACCACTATTTATATCCTATACCTATGTATATGTTTTACCTACACTCATGTCTTTATGAGGTTCATACATCAAAAAAGATCGGTATAGTTCGTTTTTGAATCCTAGATTACGATTTGACAACTTAAAATGTTAAACTCCAGAAAATTGGGAACATATTTCTAGAGAGTAACTCCTTCGAATATTTCCCCAGCCCTAGCAAGCATCATCGTACCGGACCTCTTCGGTTTGACAGATATCTCTTTGAAGTAAATTGCTCTTGAGGTGCTCCGCATTTGCTTGAAACATCGTCTATAATTAATATTTATTAATGCAGTGCAACTAAATGATAGAATCTGAAAAAAAAAAAACTCAAATGTACAAAAAGTATGTGAAAATTAATTAGAGATGCACCGAATAGTGGTTTCACGGCGAATAACCAAATACGGAATAAAATTCAGTAAAGTTCTTACCGAACCGAATATACTTCCTTCCTATAAGTTCCCCGTTCCTAGTTTGCCGCACAGTTTTATAACTCGAGAACGGGCTTACGTATCCAAACCAAATGTCTAGGTTTTGTTCGGACTATAAATACTACTTTTGGAGCGATTGTTTCCGAAAATATTAACATTAACAAAAATTATTTTACTATACCCCTATTATTTTTTAGGATTCTGTACTTATTAAGAAAAAAAAAGAAACCGTTATAGGATCACTTTGTTGTCCGTATGTCTGTCTATGTGTCTGTCAAAACCCTTTATCTTGAGAACGCGTTTATGATGTTCGGCGCTCTCTGATTGGTTAAAGAGCTTGGATCGACCCAATAGGAGCGCCGAACGTCATAAACGCTTCGATTGCGTTAGCGTAAAACAAACTCACACTAGGCACACAGAACTTCCACTTTACATATTATAGATTGTTAATATCGATCTACCGAATGTTTAGGTCAATGAACAATCGAATAACATAACAACTACAAAAACGTGCTCATGAACGACCACAATATTCGTTCGTTCTAAGTGCGTTCAAACAAGAAGCAAATTATAGTAGCTATAACAAGGCGCTTTTGTTTTGAAATCAAATACGTTGCGATAACCCACAGGCATATGCTTATCGCATTTCATTCATTTTTAAACCTTATTGTTGTATAATCAGAGCCTATTATAGCAAAGCGGCGTTATGGAAACAAAGTTTTACTGTGACAATAAATAATAAGTTGTACGGAAAACAATTCAGTTGAAAAACCCCATTAATAGGTACGCTTTGTATATCGACATAGTTTTCTTTATTAATGTGACGACCAACATTATGGGTTTCGCAGCATTCGGTTTACTGGGGACCTTCTAGTTTATGCCACCCAGTTGTAGAGCGAAGCCTTCGAGAAGAAGGCCTGAGGGAAACCATTGCTTTTTCTCTAGACTCTTCGAAGGCCTTCGACAAGGTATGGCACGCTCGTTTATTGAGTTATCTTCCAGCTTACGGCATTGCTCCTGGCGTAATTAATTGGTTAAAAGACTTCCTGAGTGAACGGTCTCATCGAGTTGTTTTCGATGGATGCTCATTAGAGCCTGTGACGACTGTTCTCGCTGCAACTCTTTTCCTCCTGCATATCAACGATCTGCTGATGACCGGTATCTATGGATATGCAGATGATGAACAGTTGTAGACAGATACCTGACTCAACTGCTCGGGCTAGTGAAGAGCTACTTCAGTCTTAAAGAATGATTATGGTAGAGCGGACGAATGTCTCACTTCTGGCAGTCTCTAAGTGGGGCGAAGCTAATCTGGTGGGATTCATAGCCACCAAAACACAAGCGTGTCTAGTGTTCGCCGCCAAAAAGAGCTCTTTCATGTGGTTTGAATAGGCCCTTAGCAAGGCAAAGAGTAATCTGTGTGATGGACGACCGCGGTGTTTTGGAGTGCTGGGTGACGTCACGGGATTGCTGGGACTGCAATACTTCGAGCGCGGAGTCCCCGACAAAAAACATTCGATAACCTCTTGTCTCAAGGAGCATGGGAGCTTTAGCAAGATCAGTGCTTCCATTAAATATTAGACATTATTCGTGAAATTTTTAAACTGAAGTTTGTGTAATATTCTCAATGTGATTTTTAAAGTAATGTAATCTTTGTTCATAACCAAAGTAAATTTTTAATAATATAGTGTCAGGAAAAGTCTGAAACACTCGCTCTACCCAGAACTGGAGTGGTTTTACGTATGATGATTTTTACAAAAAGACTTACGTTAAAGGAACCCGTAGCTAAATGCATGCCAGCGGGATTCACGCATTGGTTGAGCGATTGGTTGCTGCACTGTAAGTCGCTAGTTCGAAGCCCGTCCCCGTACAAATATTTCTATGACCTACAGGTAGTTGTTGTCGTCTTGTGAATATGAGTTTAGATGATAATGAACGCGCACACGATACATCAGTAATTACTAGTATGGGGCAACACTCCTTATTAAAAAGTACTATTCTTTATTAGTAAGTTATTAGTAGTGGTCGCATAGGAAGGCGCTACATATAAAAAAAAACTTTTTATATTAAATTTAGGTATATTTTTTTATAAAACGTTTTTTTATTTCACTTATTTTTGGTTGCGATACACTTACAACCAGAGTGCCTATTTCTCATGACAATTTTAATGAACCCAAACTCCGGTAGGATACCTACGTCGTTTTATTATGAAGTTCCTGTGTCTCCCTTCCACCTTCCGGCTCCAACATCAGATCAGTTCGATAGTACCCTAAACCCAAAGTGCATCTCATGACAATTTTAATGAGCTCAAACACGGCTACGATACATTTATTAATTACGGAGTTCCGTTGCCTATCTTACGGCTCCATCAATATCATCATCATCAGGTCATTTCGATGATACAATTTTCATCAACCTAACTATTCACAACCATTTATTTATTTGTACTGCAATTTTATTGTGATATCTATGTAAGTATGAAGTTCCATTGGCCATTTTTGATCTTCTTCATCAGTTCCACTCCATCAAATGTTTTTTTTTTTACTGTAAACGCTTAAGATCTAGATGAAAATACCAAAATCACCATATGTTTGCCTATGATATTTAAGGAGTTCCCTCGATTCCTCATGGATCCCATCATCAGATCTTAACTTGGTGACAATGGGACCCCCTCAGAACTATCTACTTTCGAACAAAAAAAGAATTTTGAAAATCCGTCGATAATTGGCGCAGTAATCCGTCGATAAGTAGACGCAAATTTTAGACTACTTCCTATCATTTTAACGGTAGGAGTTCAATATTGACTGGTCTGCACTGTCCTTACATAAATGTGCTGTAATATGGAAATATTGTAAAGATAACATTTTTTTTAAAAGAGTAACCATGGAGTTACTTGCCGGTTCTTCTCCATAGGAAACGACCAATTTGGGACCGTGCACTAACTTCTGACGTTTTATAACTGCCCATGTAGGCCCATGTGAAATAAAAAAAAATTGACTTTGACTTTGAATCGATGAACATACAAAAAAAAAAAAATACAAACATCCGAACATAGTACTCCTCCTCCTTTTTATGAAGTCGGTAAAAATACAGTTTAGCTACTCCTGATTAGAATAAAAGAAAGAAAATTACGTTTATTAACATTGCAGAAACGAAAACACCTTATAATTATACAAAACGTACACTGAGTAATGCCAAAAGGGCCTTAGCACGGTATGATGCCAAATGATAACACAAGGCTACCACCATCTGACGCTGATTTCCAGCTGCAACCTTTGGGTGTCATATGCTCGAAAACAGAATATATTCATTCAAAACTCTAAAAGGTTCTGTACAGGTTGCTACTATTTTAACTTATGTATCTAAAATATGTATGTATTAAGAAATATTGAAGTATGTCTATCAGTTGTCTAGTACACCTATCACAAGCCCTGCTTAGGTTGGGACTAGACTACATTGTTTGACAATGTTGTGAAAAAATATTAAATAGTAAATTATGCAATTCTTATTTATAAAACAGTCCAAAAATGTGCCCATTTAAAGTAAGTAATAAAAAGTATAAAACTGTAATGTAAGCAGATTGCAATATAGTTAAGAAAATGCTAAGCAGATTGAATTTTACGAGTATAGCTTATCATAAACTCCAATACGGGTTAACGACTAATTAAAACTTGATTTAATTGTACTAAGTTATAAGTTTATAACTCAACTTTTAATGATTAATATCAATCATGAACATTTTTCTTAATTTAACGGTAGCTCAAAACATAATTTATGAATGGGAAATAGGCATGGAGTAAGTGTTAGTAGGATATTTGTCGCTCAAATAAATTTTTCGGTTGTGTTATTTAAAACACCGAGAAAAAAAAAACAGTTTTAGTTTCTGCCTAAATCGCACCAACCACCACTATCTATGTTTTTTTTTAAATATAAAGTAATGCTTGACTGTGATTCCACCTGATGGTAAGCAGTGATGCAATCGTTAATGATGAGGCGCACTAGTTTGTTAAGATCTTATTCACTCTAAGCTTCAAGACACTCAAATTGTAATCGGATGGAAAGACCGCAGCAGGCAAATTTGGACTAATGTGCCTGCTGCGGTCTTCTCTCCGTCGATGTAGCCTGAAGATGCATTTTCAAAATTAATCGTTCACAGTAAAGGTCCTAATCCTAACGTTTGCTACGTTAGGATTAGGACCTTTACTGTGAACTGTGCTTTCTTTGCTTTTTTTGATTAAACCAAGAGAGAATAGAAAAATAAAATAATTAATTTAAAGGTGGACCGATGACCTATCAAGGGTTGCGGAAATCCGACGGATGCGAGATGCACCATTCATTGTGGTGACTCTTGGGGGAGGCTTATGTCCAAAAGTAGACGAGTTTCGGCTAAAATGATGATGATGATATATTTAAAATATTTGTTTATATTTGCAGAAGAAAGTCATAGAAAAGCTGTGTGCAGTAACTGGCGTGGGTGCTTACAGCAGTGAGGACGGAGTAGATTACTGGGATAAGGCGAAATGGGACATTGAGCTGGAACAGAATCAGGTAACAAACTTTCTCGATTTAGTATTAAGCCTGCTCTACATTATTTGTGAAGTTAGTCGAAGTTGAACGAATACGTTAGTCTAGAAGGGTTCTTCGCTTCACTTCGTGCAACCTCGCCTCGCTTCGGGCGACTTCCAGTCGTTGTCGGTTTTCGCGCCCGCGTCAAAGGACTCGAAGTGCTCCTCGCGAAGTTGCACGAGTGAGTTGTCACATACTTCGGACTTCGATCAACTTCGCGAGTAATGTAGAGCAGACTACACTAGGGACCCACTTCAGCTTCCATTTTGATAGAGATTCGCCGAATAATGATTTCACCGAATACCAAATAATATCCGGTAAATTCTTACTGAACCGAATATAATTCGGTTCTCCTTTCCGTAGTTACTGTGCAAACAAGTGTCATTATTCATAAGTAACTTTTCCTATTTCTTTTCTTTTATTTTGCTTTTCTTTTAAGATTTATAAGATTTTATATACCTAATTGTTAATGTTACGCTGTAATTAATTACCTGTGTTTGATTATATCTTTGATTGAATACCTTACAATAAACTAATTCCTATAAATGTTAGAATATGGGATTCCTTTAATTTATTTTGCCCTACACGCTGATTTACAATGCCCATTGGAAGAATGATTCGGCCTAATACGCCGAATACCGAATAAAAAACAAATATTGGGCGCATCTCTAAATTTTAAAGATTTCTAACACCCGTGTGTGTTACAAATCTTTAAAATTCTGTGCTTTTCTCTATTGTAATATGCATGTATTATACACTAGAATCTTCCTCATTAATCAGTCTACCTATTAGTGTAAACTTTATTTAAATCCGGTCTGTAGTTTTCGAGTTTATGGCAATCATACAGATAGACGCGGTGTTTTATGAAAGTATATTCAATACGATAAAAAAAATGTCTTTCTGTTAATTCGGCCTAATCCCCGAAACAGTTGGATCGATATTGAAGAAATTGTCACTGGTTGATAGTTTCTGTTTTAAGGAGTAGTTTAGGCAACTTTTAATTTAGAAAACTAATTAGGTTAATGCTTAATTTCAACCGCCTCATTTTTGAGTTATTTCTCTTTATGATTAAGCGTGTGAGACGTTCAGTGTTTATTTTGTATTTCTAACTTTTTCAGGTTATTGTAATGACAAGTCAGATTCTCAGCGACATGTTAACCCACCAGTATATCAAAATTGAAGATATTAACCTTTTAATATTCGACGAGTGTCATCACGCCGTCGTAGATCATCCTATGCGGCTTATCATGAAACATTTTGCGAGCTGCCCGAAGTCTAAACAGCCACGAGTTCTCGGTAATATTAACACATTGTTTCTTGGTATTATTCGTGCGTTATTTGTTTATGTTAATAGCTGGTCTATTATAAGACGTTTCCTGTTTTATTCACACGGGTCTATATTACCCGTATTATATATTTTTTGTGAAAGTTACGAGTTTGAGTGTAGTCATTTTCTCACTAGATGGCGCTGTGCTAAAAAATAATTAATAATACTTTCGTCTTGCTCAAATGTCAAATTAGACCTTTTATTTTTTAACAAGTCTAGTCATGCAATTTATTTTTTGAGCAATGCCTAAAATGAGACGTGGCGGATGTAGTGATGTCCGAAGTCCCAGAAATGAGAACATTAAGCCTTTGTTTGCACTAAGTGAGACCATGTCTTTTCTATTGTATGGTAATTTAATTGGACATTCCGTATATATTTGAAGGATGTTTTTTTTTTAGGTTTAACGGCAACTCTCCTCAATGCGAATGTGAAAACCACGAAAGTTGAGGAGACACTCCATGAGTTAGAGATAACTTTCCATGCAACTATTGCAACTGTTGATGAGCTGTGCCAAGTATTGAGGTATGTACTTTCCTTCATGTAAATCATTACCACATCTAGCCTATAGAATCACATGATAACTTTTGAACTGTGTTCCTTTGACTAAATTTTATTATTTTTTTCAGTTACTCAACGAATCCAAACGAAATGGTTCAATTTTACAATGCTTTAAAACCGTCTGATGTGTCTGTAAAAGTTATGGCAATGTTAAGGCACGTTCATGATATAGTCATGGACATAACACTACCAAACTCTTCTCCGAAACACGCCGTTCAGCTGAAGCAGTGGCAAAAAGACATCACTACTGATCCTAAGAAGGTAATTTGACGGCTCAGTTGGCGCAGTGGTTGAGCGATTGACTGCTGCGCTGAGGGTCGCAGGTTCGATTCCCGCACGGAACAAATACTTGTATGACGTGCAAATAGGTGTTCCGGGCCTGGGTATTTTGTGTATGTGACTTTACATGTTTGTGAACGCATCCACGACACAGGAGTAATTCCTAGTGTAGGGCAACGCTTTCTAAAAATATAAATAAAATATTGGAATGCTTAGTTAGTTAGTTGTCTCTTTATTTGATTAACATAGTACCTAGATAACTAAGACCTTGGGCTGAGGGAATGTTCGAGATATTTACCGGGGCTTTGGAATATCACGGGATCTTGAGTAGGAGAAGTTGTTTGATGATATCCCATCTCGAAAAAAGGTAGTTAAGGCCTTATCCAGGGTTATGTACGGTGAAAAGGGAGGATGTGAGCGCAGCTGCGGTGGCAGGAGCGAGTATGTGGCCACATAACGGGGCATAATGAGCCTACCTAACCCTCACCACAAAATAAAAAGGGATAGAAGTCAATCTCATGTATGTACTTCACTTTTCATACCTACGCACAGCGGTCGCGCGCGCTAGGGTTGTCAACTGGATTATGCACAACAAATTATCGTGGTAGTTACAAAATTTCACAGACGCGCGCCTCAAACGTGACACCCTCGCGGTCGTAATGATCCTCGTTGAGCCCGGTTTTCGCGTCGGTGAACGGTGTCTATGTGTGCGTTGCTCGAACGCGCTTTGTACGTATCTACGTACAAAGCGCATTTACAAATTATATAGGTACAGATGTCAATCTTGACATCTGTACCTATATAATTTGTGCCCTCACTCACCATACGTATACCTCAGACCGTCGTCGAGTCGTTGTTGACCTCAGGTTAAGTTAATATGCGCTCGCTCGCTAGCGCAACGCCTTATCGCGTTGCCATTCACTTCAGCATGAATGCAAATAGTGGTTTCTTATGTTGGATAGTTGAGCAGTGGTGGCCGGGTGGTAACGGCCCTGACTTACGTGTTGTAGGTCGCAGGTTCAAACGCAGCCAGGCGCATTACTTTGTGTAATTTATTTCATCACCACTGCTCTCAAAACGGTGAAGGAAAACATCGTGAGGAAACCGGCATGTCCTAGAACCAAAAATTCGAAGACATGTGACATCCACCAACCCGCACTGGGCCCGCGTGGTGGATTATGGCCCATTCCCCTCTCTTAGAGAGGAGGCCAGTGTCCCTGCAGTGGGAACATTAAAAAGGCTGATGATGATGATGTTGGATAGTCGGCGCCCATCTTAGCACCCGCGCAAACTATTCACCCCACTTAATTAGTCAATGTATTTTTGTGAAGTTTCATACCATTTCTGCCATCCTCACAGCCCTATACTTTTTATGGTACGAAAAATCATCCAGAGACAAATCCCGCCTTTAGGCGGAGCAGGAAATAGTTTCAAATTCTTATTGACTAAACAAGAAATTGCATAGGTAATTTTTGCAAGCGGGGGAGAAGGATTGTCTTGAAATACATTAAAAACTTTTTCTTTCAGCTCGTAAAAGCTGTCAAAAACATGATAGCTTCAATGATAACATTCTTAGAAGAACTGGGAATATATGGTGGTGCTTTGGGCATACTTGCCTACATAATATTATTGGAACGTTTAAAACGTAAAGCGACTACGAAGGAAGAAGAAGCTCTTTATAAAATTGCTATTGGACATTCAGTCGAGTAAGTATCTAAATAAAGTATCCGGGCAATCCTTCCGGGCGGGAATTTTACAAAATGGTGAAGTAATACAGTTAAATTTGGATCTTATATCATGAGTCATAAGTTATAAATTTATAAAGAGACCTGGACTTAACGTTAACTGAATACGAGCAGGAAAGTGTGCGAGAGAGACAAAACCATTGTGCGACAAGATGTTATCTTATTTTAGAATTCTGGTTGGTTTCTACTCAACGACTGCTATCTTTATAACTTCGACCAACTAAGACCTAAAGAAAGAGACAGAAATGGCATATATCTCTTTCTTCATATTAGTCAATTTGGTGATGATAATACTTGGTCCAGTTTTCTGTTTATGATTTTAGGTTCAAATGATTACAGCAGACTGATAAGCTATTACTATGACTCTGATTGTGAAATTAATTTCAAAACGAATAAATGTATGCTTGACTTGAAAAGCAGGCTTTTAATATTTTGTGAACCATTTTTATTACTAAAGAAATATTTTATTACGATCGCAGCGCACGCTCCGTTTTACTAAGAGCAATGGAGGATGAGACTGGATACCAACAGATAATTAAATATTCATCAGAAAAAGTTCTTTTGATGTTGAACATATTGAAAGAATACAGTCCAACTACACTGGAAACACCTGGAAGTAAGCACATTTTTTTTTCTTGTTTTTCATGTTATGTAAAAAAAACAATAACTAGAATACCTATAAGAATATATGCCTTTGTATTGTGATATGTGCGCACAAAGCTGTCAAATATATATATTTTTTTAATGTGATATAAACTAGTGCTTGACTTAAATCCCACCTGATGGTAAGAAGTGATGCAATCGTTGATGAAGAGGTGCACAAGTTTATATTGATCCTATTCACCTAGCCTTGAAGACATATCTATTGTTTTTTTTTTTACTCTTTTGTAAGTAATAAAAACAGTGTCATCATCATCATCCTACCTTTATCCCATATTACTTGCGGTCGGCGCAACATGTTTTTTTCTTTCACTCTGTCCTGTCACACTATCACTAACTCCCTTTTCTTTCATATCACTCCTCACACAATCCATCCATCTAAGTGTAAACTCAGAACTCTTTTAATAAAAACTTCTTTTTACTTTTACAGTTGCTTTAAAAGTCAACAAAGCAAGGAAACCTCTATCGGCGATCATATTCACTAAACAAAGATTTTCTGCGAAAGTGTTGTATAATCTGCTGAAAGACGTGAAGGCCGCCAACCCAACGGAATTTGGCTTCCTTAAACACGACTTTGTGGTCGGTTTCAATGTTAACCCACTGAAGAATACAAGGGAGGAATACTATGTCAAGAAGTCTAGTCAGCAAGCTTTATTGAAGTTCCGAAATAAGTAAGTTCACTTTATATAAGCCAGGTTGTTAAATAATAGTAGACAATCATCATCATCCTACCCTTATCCCATATTACTTGGGATCGGTGCAACATGTTTTTTGCTTCCACTCTGTCCTATCACCCGTCACACTATCACTAACTCCCTTTTCTTTCTCCCTTTTTCCTTCTCTTTTCTCCTTCTTTCTGCCTTTTTTTCCTTCCACTCTGTCCTGTCACCCGTCATACTATCACTAAACTCCCTTTTCTTTTTAATAATAGATAATATAAACCTGAAAAAAAAGGAATAAAATAATTATTTTAAAATAATTATCAAAAGAAAACAAAATAGAACCGAAGAAACTAGCCAGTTTAACCAGACATTTGGATAAAAAGGCCGAACACCCTTAATTTCTAGTCTTAGTATATCACAACAATTAATTATTTAAAATCTAATTCAAGGTATTGAGAATTTGAAGGTATTGCCATTATGTTGAACTCATATGCCGCGTAATGTAGCGCGATGTAAAATTTTATCTTTTAGTTCCTATTTGGCGACAAAAATGTTGCTGTAAAAACGTTCAAAAAGTTATAAAATTACCTTCACATAAAGCAAATAAAAATGATCAATAAATCACTTTTTTTTCAGCGATCTTAATTGTTTAATTTCGACGAGTGTAATTGAAGAAGGAATAGACATACCGCAATGTTTACTAGTCCTGCGTTACGACCCTCCCTTGGAGTACCGATCATACATTCAGAGTAAAGGTCAGTACCATAGATATAATTATGTACTACGCACAAGATTAGGCATAGGACCAGCGCATACTGTTGGAGGCGCGGCGGAGCGCAATTGAAGACAACAATTTAATGTAAACCGTAACCACCTTGACATACGGTCTACAAAAGAATAAATTCGCATGCGGCGCTTGGAGCGCCTTCAAGCATGAGAATTTATTTAAGGTTTATATTAAATTGTTGTCTTCAATTGCGCTCCGCCGCGCCTCCAGCGGTGTGCGCTGGGCCATACTGTATAATACTTGACTTAAGTGTTCTGCAGGCCATACACCTTTACATTGATGACATTAATGCAGTTTTGACGTATCAGCGCTGTAAGTTTTAAGAGTTTTGATAGACGACATGCAGCCAATGAAGCGCTTCAGCGAACTTCTTAATCCGCCGTGTGTTCTGTGCCCTATTCGCCAGGGTCGCATATATGTGACTGGGTACTCTATCTTATTTAGCTCTTCAATCCCCATAGACGTGTGACACGAGACTAATTGTCAGATATATGAGACATATACGATTAAAAGGTTAATATATTAGACGAATACATCTATTTGTACAATCCATTACACTGTACCAAAACGCCGACATTGATGACTCGATCAAAAAATGAGGGAAGAGACGGCATGTCTCGAGGAATCCGGCATTAAATACAAACATTCCTACTCACACCATTATAATCAACATAAAGTATTGTAATATTAAATTGTTTTTATTTTTAGGCCGAGCTAGAAGTTCCGATTCGAGCTATGTTATATTAGTAGACAAAGCAGAAGAAAAAAAATTCATGAAAAATTATGAAGAGTTCCAGCGTACTGAACATCTTATACAGAGGGTAAGTTACTTTTTTTATTCTTGATGGGATGCCATCGTGAGATATGAAAGCAAGAAGATTTAGCGCATCGGAGCGAAAATTGGAAAAGATGTGCGTCCACAATTTGTGGCGCGGCAGACAGTGAATACCTCAGATATAGATATACCTAGATAACGCAGGAGCAACTACTACGCGTGCCTAGCTTACGTACAAAAATCGTAAGTGATCACTTTCGCGTTCAGTCTGTATTGGTGTACAGCGCTAGTCGGACATCAGTTAAAAATATAAAAATGGTTAATTGTGTTGGAAAGGCGGGGTCGTAACTAGGGGGACGCCGTACGCGGCGGCGTCTTTGAATCGATTTGATTTTCCCATCACAAATAGTGCTTGTGACGCCATAATAGGTAGTCAAAAAATGGCACGCTTGGTTTCCATACAGATCGTGATGCTTTCCTTATCTAAGTATATCTATAACTGTGGTGAATACTATAATACCGTATATATCTGTGCTTAATACTGTAATGTAAATGTAAATACCGTTCACGAACTTGCCGCTGTGAGCGACAGCTCGGCGCGGGCCGGCGAGCGGTAACATCTAAACTATGGAAACTTTTGAAGCATACCATGAGACGACGCTCATATGTATATGCACGTATATGCATTCCACTGCCGCGACCGAACCGCTAAGATCGAAGTCGTGACCAGCCCCCCTAGCCAAGTTTATAATCTACAGTTGTTAACGATAGTAGAAAACGAATTAAAGGTATGGAAATCATATCATATCAACAAAATTCGTAGTCAAGTTCACATCGTTCAAAATTACAGAATGAAATGTAATCGTTTCTACAATGATTATCGCTACATCTTATAGATTTATGATATTGAATGATAACTACGCTAAAGCGTGTCTATAGTAGAAAGAGAGTCGACTCGAAATGTTTTTGACTTGATAGGGGGGCAGGCAGTAAATCTCCAGATACCTCCAGGCGATTATTATAATATTCAATATTTTTTTAGATACTGATTGGTAATTCAGATGATCGAAACGAGCCGGCTTTATCCGAAATCAATACGCAACTGTACAAAGATGAAGATTCTCCCCCATATATAACACCACATGGAGGTATGTACCGACTGATATACACGTTACGTTAAAAGTGTAGCCATTATATTTAAAAAAAAACAACAGCAAATTTATTCACCATGAATAAAATAAACTATTGTCATAACTAAGAAGCTGTAACGAGTTTTTTTTTTTTTAATTTATTGATTGCTTATATTTTTTTAAATTTATTATTGCGTCATAAATTAACCTTTCGTGCGCAGATATATGCGGGACACAATGGCTTTCTAATCATGTCTCTAATTTCGGCTTACGATATGTTAAAAGCACGTTAAATGATGCGATTGGCTGTTAAATATTGATGCAACCTATTACGACGACTAATGCGAGTTTGACAATTGGGCCCATTAATTTTGCGATCATAATCGTTCCAAATAGTGCATCTTATACTTGAACTCTTAAGTTCGAGTATAAAGTGTTCGAGAACTTTTGAATACATCTTCAATTACTCCAGTATTGTCTTAAGTGATGGTGTTTTTAAAATCATTATGAATGAAAAAATTATGTCTTTCTATAGAATTTCAACTTTGTCCCATAATTTTAGAGTTACACTCGACTTTGTTTTGTACTATGTGGTGATTAGTATACAGGGTGTCATTGACATGTTAACGCAAACGAATACCATAGATCCAGTACATGATTCTAGACCCCCCAGTGATAGAATTTTTTGTCGGTTTTTTCTTATCTTTTTTTAATGAATTTTTAACGTTTTTTTTAATTAAACTGTATAAAAACGTCAATTTAACATTTTTTGCGAAAAAAATTAGTGCATTACGTTCCAAATTAAAAATGTCATCGGGTTTGATTAGAATAACGACTTTATTTGCCTCGATGATTTTTTTATAATTTTGTAATTTTTTTTTTTAAATATCAATGGGATTGGTTAGAATAACGATTTTATAGAGGTAAAAAATAAAAAAACAAAACTTTTTTTTCAAAAATTTGAATAAAAACCGACGAAAAATTCCACCACTGGGGGGTCCAGAATCATGTACTGGATCCATGGTATTCGTTTGCGTTAACATGTCAATGACACCTTGTATAATTTTTTTTTTATAAATCTTCATGTGTATGTCGTGTTTTCAGGTCGTTTATCTTCAGTATCGGCCATAAGTCTACTAAATCGATACTGTTCCATACTGCCGCACGATCAGTTTACAGTCATAACCCCAATGTGGATCCAGGAAATGCAGAGAGACAAACTCGGAATTGAACGCAGACTTGTAACCATCATTATGCCTTTGGCATGCCCTATTAAAGAAGAGATTGTGGTAAGTATTAACTTTTTAGGGCAACATGGCGAAATTTAGTCCATCAAAAAGTTATAGTCGAGGTCACGACCCTTAGCATTGAGGATAAACGACGCAAGTAGGAGGAGGATTAAATGTATAGTATACCATAATATATACCGTTTTGGTAGTTTTAATCCCGTGGGGCGTCGATTCGGTACATGAAACACTACTTTTTTTAAACTCGAATTAATTTACGCAATTTACGCATAAATTAATTTCTTTGAATAAAAGAGTCAATGACCTTGTAGGAAGTTGTCGGTTGTTACGTACTAACTACCTTCAGGTCATTGAATTCACCCAGCTGACGTTTCACTTAAAGAAAAAAAGTACTTTATGTTTATATTTTCTCATAACAAATCTGGTTTCATGTACCCAATCGACCTTCCATGGGATTAAAACGATCAATAGTTGATTGCGGGCTGTTTTATAAAAAAAAATCATTTATTTCAGACTAATTTCAATGTTCATAGTATGTTAGTAACTGAATCTTACTAAAGCAATCAAAAACACAATAATGATAAATACCAGTCAGTCTTAATTTAAAAAAAAAAATAGAATGGTTCACAAAACATGCAGTTTTATAAACCTATCCCACACTGGTGACTGTGGGCTTTCAGCGATCATCTTTAGGATTCTGTTCTGTTGTATTTTATGTGTTCAAACCGCGCGGAGAACTATGATTGCGTGATGTAAGATTACTTCTTATATGACGCCATAGATGGCGTTATATAAGAAGTAATCCTGCATCACATACTGGAGACTCATGGAGTAGTAAAAAAATAATAATAATATTCTATTTAATTTACAGGGGCATCCGAAATATAGTTTGAAATCAGCGAAACGATCGGCAGCGTTAAACGCTTGTATAAAACTGTACGAAGTTGGAGAATTGGATGCGATTACTATGCTACCCGTCCGTTACACGTAAGTACCTACGTACAGTGCGGTCGTTGGATCTTGGCGAGTCTGAAGTTATGCTCTGCGAATTTTAGCGCTTGAAAACTCGTAAAACAATTTTTTTAATGGCCTATACTGTCCCACTGCTGGGCAAAAGCCTCCCCCACCTTCTTCTAGGAAGTTTTCTCAGGCTACCTCGAACCAATTCTTACGGTAGGAGTCTAGGTCATCTCGCCACCTCTTCCCAGGTACAAAAATATAGGTTTAAAAAAAAATGTCAATAACAATTTTTAACAGCAATAACAATTGCAAATTTTTTTTACGAGTTTTCAAGCGCTAGAATTCGCAGAGCCTGACTTCAAACTCGCTAAGATCCGACGGCCTTACTGTAGTCTACTCGTCTTATGTCTGAATACGTTTTCCACACTTAGTCCAAGCCATAATCTTTCGTGGGCTTATTCCAACCAACCCATCTCCAAAAACTGATGAGGCCTCTCAGGTTTTTCTATTATATTCCTCACTATATTCTTTTTGGTCACACCATACATCCATCTCAACGTTGTCATCTTCGCTACCTGCAATCTTTTTTCATCTGTCATTTTCACCATGACTGTAACGCATAATATTCCTGAGGGACCACGTGGCAGCGTTTCTGGACAAAGGTGCGACTAGATGGCCATAATTTATCAAGGTAAAAACAAACTAAGCCAATCATATTTTATATTACAGTGCCGTGGATTTCGATGATGTAAATGTGAAGCAATGCTTCCCGAACTGGCGTAGCGATGACGTAGGGAACGAAGAGGAGGACCTGCCACATCCAGGTACCAAGAAACGAATCCGAAAGCACCGAATTCAGGTATGTTTAAATCAAAGTTACTAGTGTTAAAATTATCGCATTATTATAGAAAACTAGCTGACCCGGCAAACGTTGTTTTGCAATATAAATAACTTTAAAGTAATTTCTATACCAGAGTCTATTAGATCTATCATGTGGGTCTATGTGGGTATCGTGCAATGAATAACAACGGCTAGCAGTTGAATCAGTTTACTTCTCAATACATTTCGGTACAGTGCACTGTTATCACAAATTACAAATTACAACAACACGGACAGTTTCAGAACGTCTTGACTTTGCGACGGCTTGGCTCAAAGTGTGTTCGCTTCCCGGGCGGGTTCCCTCCTCCGCAAGCTCGTAGCAAAGCGTAAACGTCACCGACTCTGTCAAGCGCGCCATCTTTATTTTGTTCTTCTAGTTGCCACTAGATGGCGTGCCTTGTCTTGTTGTCAACAAATCGAAGCCGTTTCCGACATATATAAGATTATCTCAAGAAAACTGAGATATTTAAGAGTAATAATAAAAGTGTATCTTGGTCTAGCGGTTTGTTTAGAAAGAGGACATCTTGTACCTGTCATAGTTGCGTACTTTTTATATATGGCACACTTAAGTATCCAATACATTACAGAAACATACCCCAGGGATAAAAAGTACCAAGTCATAACGAAATCCTTGTGAGTGGTTTTTGCGTGAAAAAGTAATAAACCCCCTTACAAAGTTTCGCATTTATAATATTAGTTCACAATTTTAATAGTTATAGTCATAACATAAATTACACCAAGTAATACGCCTGGCTGGAAGTTTACTGCTAAGCTTGGCTTGAAGTTTGCTTCAGAAAAACTTAAAATCTAGCAGTAATAATCTACGAATTGAATATCTTACTTTAATATTATAAATGCGAAAGTTTGGATGTTTGTTACTCAATCACGACAAAACGGCTGGACGGATCTGGATGAAATTTGGCACAGGCATAGGATACACTCCGGAATAGGGTATAGGCTACTTTTTATCCCGGAAACCACAACCCAATACAACGCGGGCGAAGCCGCGGGCAAAAGCTAGTAATTATATAATTTCATGAATAATTTACTTTTCAGTTCCCAGAAGTCCTTGATAGTGTACCAGACGAAGATGTATACTATTTACACATAATCAAGTTGGCGACTGCGTTCGAAGAACCGAAAGATTCTCGCGAGAAAGCCTTGTATAACCTTCTTCAGCAGGGCGAAGGCTACGGTTTCTTAACCCAGAGACCCCTACCAAGACTGTGCGGGTTCCCTATGTACATGACTGTTGGGGAAGTGTCGACATCTATCGAAGTGAACTATGCCGTTATTAAACTCGATGCTAAGATGATCGAGTTGGTGAAACAGTAAGTTTTTAAACTAAGCTCTTTTATATCGTGTGTAAAAGATGACTTATTTCGGAAATAATAATTAGAATAACAAAATTGTGAATATCGTCGCCTTGGAGGTCAATGGAGCTATGCCACAATTTTTGCGAAATGGAGTTAAGTACATTGACGTACTCACAAAAAACCATACTTTATATTAGTTAATACATCTAATAGATATCTTATCTGTAACCAGGTTATTTTTCAATAAATTTAAGTGCTTAAGATTCATTGTGATTACAATCATAGAAAATAAGTATAAGTGGTCAATAGTTGTAGGAACTCTTGACCTCCAAAACTACACTAATTTATGTTAAAATAGCTGTTTTCTCCCGCATCTTTTATTTATTAAACGTCCATAACTCAGAAATAGTTCTGTGGCTTAGCTCCATTAACCTCCAAGGCGACGATATGTGATGTGTCAGAAAACAGACTCCAAAGGCGTCTCATGTCGGAGTCGGTTTTCTGCTCTGGCTTCGCTTCGGCATCTTTAAATCAAGAGTGAATAAGTAATTTCTAGGTAACACAATCTCACCTGATGGTAAACGATGATGTGGCCGAGGATAGAACACGCTTGTCTAAAAGTATCCTATTCTTCTTTTTAGTGGTGCACTCTTGACAGAGTGGTCGTGGTTAGGTGTCGGTTGAGAGCGCCACCGCCTCTCTCTCAATGCGACATCATGCGGTTCTATATTTGGCGGCTTGGGAGTTTTTATTGTACACAGTAACCTATTCACTCTGAACTTAAAGACCCATAGGTTGTAGCTATCAGGAAACACAGACTCCGGCAGGGTATTCCACTCCTTAGCTGTACGCATAAGTTCTCAAAACGATTTTTACCCTTATAAACCTTTACAAGTATCAAAACTATTTCAGATTCCACTACTTCTTATTCGAGCAAGTTCTAGCCATCGCGAAGAAGTTCCTAGTATTTGAGGGTAAAGTCAACTGTATGTACGTCGTGCCCGTGAAAGAAGATAACGGATATGATATAGACTGGAACATTATGACCACACACGACCATATACAGCCAGTTCAACCCACTTCTTATGAGGTAAGACTATGGTTACACCTATGAATAAGCTAATAATAATATTCGACAACTATGACCGTCTAGTCTCAAGCTAAGCAGAGCTTATGTTATGCGCACTAGACAACTGATAAATATACTTATATATTTCTAAATACATACATATTATAGATAGATAAATTACACCCAGACACAGAACAAATGATCGTGCTCATCACACAATCATTTGTCCTGAGTGGGAATCGAACCCACGACTTCCCGCATAGCAGTCAGGGTCATTATCTACTAGACTGAAAGGCCTGTCTGGCTCTTTACTATAAAGGTAGAACTACACTGCGCATACTTTACTCTCTTGTAACATCGAATCAAGGGCGTTGCCAGCCTATGATCAAGGGGGGGGGTGGCTATTGGAAGTATAGTTACAGTCGAGAGCTTTTGAAGCCTAGAAGCAAGTGAAAAATTCAACATTTTAGTGCTAAAGTTGGTGGAATACCCACTTAAATGTCCAATGGGTACTGTAGTCAACTCCAAATGAAGCGCGTGATGCCATTTTGCTTGCCCCTACCTTCCTTAGTTCCTGCCAGTGAAATGTCAAAGCCACCGAAATCAAAGTGGTCCCTTTAACATTTTAATTGTTCAAATGTTCCTTTTAATTAATCGAGTTTTTATAAATGACAAGTTTACAAGTGGATAGTAAATGTAACGACTGTGGCAGATTGGATAATAAAATAAGTCAATCTTTATTCTCTAGGGCGAGGGCCGTAGTCCCCCCCCCCTTGCCTGCCTTGGCAAAGCCCTTGCATCGAATCCAAAATGGCAGTGATTGCGTCATGTAAATTGTACTACTTTTTTGCGTTTCCAATTCAAAACAAACCATATATGTAACTAAATATATACTGTTTGGTAGAATTGAATGCTATAGCGACACTGCCATCTAAGGTATTTTCATTAGGTACTATAGAGCCTTCAGGCAGACAACGTCGCGGGCAGCAGCTAGTTCTCAATAAAGGAATATTGACATCTCCATATTTTATTCAGTGGACACAATCTTTCAAAACCTTTCATGTTTTTCATAGGCAGGCTTGACTTTATGTTTACTTATAAATATTTTCGCTCTGCAGGAGAGGCTTTTCATAGAAGTAACTCCAGAAAACTACAAGAATTGCGTGGTCACACCCTGGTATAGAGTTCTACCGGACAGGTGAGTTTCTATTGCGAATTCCCAATTTAAAGACATTGTGAATAGTCCAAAGGTAAAAATGAAATAAGAATATATTTATTTCATTTTTACCTTTGGACTTAGATAGTATTTAAGTGCTATTCAATCTTGTTGCACATGGATCAATGAGGTGCCTGATTAATAAGCATCAACGTTTCGTTAAGCGAACGCACGCACGGTCTCATACTAAAGTGATCTATCTGGTTTCACCGCACCGGAACCCGTCGTGGGCAGCCGCGCCCCTTATGCTGCATAATAATACATTAAAGTTCTCCATGGATACGGCTACATGCACAACGTTAAAGTTGAACTAGTGTCAATAATCCGCCGCACACGACAAACGCGTGACGTCCGCGCGGGCAGCTTGACGCAGCGTTGACTCTAAGAAGTGTGTGAAAAAAATATTTTTTTACCTGCCCCTCTCTGTTTCACCCGCTTCTTTCACAGCTTCGCTTCTACTGTATGTTTGATGTCATACATATAGCCTATAGCCTTCTTCAATAAATGGCCTATGCAATACTAAAACAATTTTCAATTAGAACATGACATTTGTGCGTTCAACCAAACAAACTTTACAATAATGCTACAAATACAAATGGAGTGTTAAAAACCATTAATAATCTTTTTTGATAAAGACTGTTGCGTTGAGCCCTTAAGCTGCTCTAAGAAAGTCCCGTTTCGAAATACAATTAACTCGTTCATTGAAGATTATGTAATTTCTTATATTTTTCGTTTTCAGGTATATTGTGTCGAATGTTTTAGAATATATGACACCGCAGTCTCAATTTGATTCAGACTCGTATCTGACGTTTGCCGATTATTATGCCGACAAGTATAAACTGGAGGTTATTGGCGAAAAAACTCAACCATTGTTGGAGGTGAGTTCTTTGAATACATAATCTATACTAATATAATAAAGAGGTAAAGTTTGTTTTTTTGTTTTTTTGTTTGTAGGGGGTAATCTCTGGAACTACTGGTCCGATTTGAAAAATTTAAGCAACAATAGAAAGCTGCTTTACTCCTGAGTGACATAGGCTATATTTTATGTACGCGGGCGAAGCCGCTGGCAAAAGCTAGTAACTTATATCTTAGCAATAGACAAGCACGTTCATAGAAACTATTTGTCAAAATACTGAAAAGTTAATACAAAAGTCCGCTGCAGCGCTTCATTGGCATAGTCGTTTATCGAAACTTATAAAACTTATACGTCAAAACCGCACTAATGTCATCAATTTAAAAATGTATTGCATGCAGATCACTTAAGTAGAGTAAAGTCACTATACGGCACGCCTTATCTAGTGTGTAGTACATATATATCGATGGTAAAACCATTGATATTCTTGTCTTGTTATGGATAAAAAACAAATTATCGTGATTAACTTGCAACTTCAAGGCGAATGATTTGTTTTTGCTTTTGAAAATAAGACTAAAACGTTTGTGGGTATGACAACTGTCAGTAAATTGGTCCACGTGAATGATTAAAAGACTGTCACGGAACTAGTGATGGTTAATATAGCGTATAGCGCCAAAATATAGCATGCTATTTGAACATAGCATTTAGCATCTGCTATTTCCAATCTGTTTACTTGCTATAGCGTTTCACTCAATAGCGCGGCAAAACGGGATAGCAATTTAGCATGATAGCGCCGTGTGTAGAAAATTATTTTATAACGTCTCGCTCAACTAAACACCGGTCACAGCGGAGCCAAAAAGAGATAGCAACATCGCGGAAGCATCGTCTCCGTTTGTAGAGACTCGGGTGAACTCGGCTGCAATCGGCTCGTGTCGCGTTTTCGCGATGCAATAACCCGTTCGGGTTAAGTAGGCACAAAGCGCAATACGAATCTTGTTCAACGAGGTGTTTACTTAATTCGGACGGTGTTTTGTCTCATGTTTGTCAACATAAAATACGCTCTGTTTTCTCTCGAATCGCGATATTTTTTAATACTTTTTAAGTTTTGGTGTGTTTTTGTAATTAAATTCTGTAAAATAATTTCTGTAAATATTCTTAGATTGTCGTGCAATCGTAAAGTATAAATATTGTGTGTTAGCGTTTAAGAACTGTGAAAGTCGTAGGTTTAAGTAGTCATTGCGAATGTGTGACACTAATTTGTTATACGCTGTGTGGATATTATGACTAAGTGTGTTTTATTAACTAATAGTGAAATAAAAATGACTCGCGGTAGTGATTTACCTATTTGGAACTTTTTTGAGAAGTCCTCTGAAGGTAACAAATCAGCAGTATGTAATCATTGTCGCCGAGAATTATCATTTAAATCATCGATAACTAATTTGAAAACTCTTTTAAAACAAAAACACAGTTCAGCATACAATGTTTTTTTTTTCAAATTCCGCCAAAAACTTCGTATCGGTACCTACCTGAATTGTCGCTGAGCGTCGCCGTATAAAATGATAACATCATGCTATAAATATAGCATATAAAATACATTCCATAAAAATAGCATATAAAATACATTCCATAAAAATATATTCAATAGTCTATAGCACGTACATAGCTTATAGCAGATTTGACCATCACTAAGTTCAGATGACGGCTGAGTATGGCTGCTATAACAAATAGCATGCTATAAAAATAGCAGATAAAATAGCGTGTTATAAAAATATATTCAATAGTCGATAGCATGTTCATAGCTTATAGCAGATTTGAACATCACTACACGGAACTCTTAAACGTAGTTTCGCTTCTATAGTTATTTCCCCTTTACTATGACAATGCATTCCCAAATAACTCTTTGTAGAAACTCAAACAAAAAAAAAATGGGTCAGAATTCGAATTAGGATACTTTTTGAAAGATTAACCAATCTTATTTTTAAATTAAGATTGTTGATTTTATCAATTGTCGACAATCGATGAGTGGCATGTTACCTCTCGCATGTGTAATTTTGAGACATAAAGTTTTAATAAATAAATAAAGAAATAAAAGCGCGAAATATTTGAACGTTTTTTAGCAAAATCGACATTTAATGACGTCGGCCGATTGGTGTAATAAGTTTAGTTCTTTTTCATAGGTACGCAACATCAGTTCAAGGATGAATTGCCTGTTACCCAGAGCCGCCACCATTAATACACTAACGGAAAAACAAAAGAAGCTGGTGTCAGCTTCCCAAGGAGACGACAAAACTAACAGAGGCTTTGCCGAGATTTTCGTGGCGGAGTTTTGTGTTCGATATGACTACCCCGGTGTATTGTGGTACAAGGCCATAATGTTGCCAAGCGTAATTCATAGGTAAGTGTTAAATTTATTTAAAATTTATAAAAAATCTATTATTGTTCAAATGTGAACTATAAAGACATCAGAGTTAAGTTGATTTTTAAATTTTCTCAACGCATTTTCCCACAAATATGTACCGACGCTTAAAAAAAAAAATATATATATATTTTACAGAGTGTTTATGTTACTGGTCGCTCACGAATTGCTGACTGAAATATCAGAAGACACCAAATACGGCACTCCGACTAGAAAGAAAGGCAAGTACAAAAATCAACCTGATATATCAAGTAAGTTTCAACTCTATTTTGATAGCATCCCAGGGCTTACATGATGATTACTCCCACAACACTCGCTGTAAGCTAACCAATGTTTATGTTTCACTAGCTTGGGGATGAGGTTGGGGTTTCCGGGATAAAAAGTAGCCTATGTCCTATTCCGGAGTGTATCCTATGCCTGTGCCAAATTTCATCCAGACCCGTCCAGCCGTTTTGGCGTGATTGAGTAACAAACATCCAAACATCGTAACTTTCGCATTTATAATATTAGTAATGCAAACCAATCATTGCATACCATTTTAGTTCTAGTTCAAAGTATAACACGCGTACTTATAAATAAGTAAAACTAATTGCATGAGTAATTTATTGCCGCACTAAGAGTACCTGCAGTTTAATCTGTATTTTAATATATTAGTTAGTATTATTTGTTGCATTGGTTTAATGTGCAAAAGTTGTTTACATTATACAACTGGATGTTGATGTAGAATAAAATAGAATAGAAACATACACATACATGTCTGTACATAGTTACCCGGGAAAGATCTAACGCTTATTAAGGTTCGGCCTAGTTTAGGTGTCAATAAAGCTTTTTTATTTATTATTTGTAATAGTAACTACTTACGTAACAATCGCTTGATAAGAAAACTTGGAATTTTGAATGAAGATTTCTAAGGAATTACTTAGCAACAAGTACTTTATGAGTCTGGGCGTTAGTGATTGTAAACTTGCACATTATTATTATTATTTTAATGGATATAAACTAGTACTTGACTACGATCCCACTTGATGGTAAGCAGTAGTTCAAAAACCATGTAAACAAAGAACTGCTATTGGAGGGGTTGCTTTTACTTACTTACGTACCGTCTCATTAATTCATACTAACCGCTGCTATATTGCTATGCATTTAAAATACTAGCACAAATTATTACATTCCCTGGGCTGTTTCTTTATTCTAATGAGTATAGTATTTGCATCATCTCTATTGTACCGATTACTTGTATTAATAAAAAAAAATATATATTAAAAAACAGACTACTTAATAAATAACTATCTAAAAAAACCTAAATTAATTAGGTTATTAATAAAATATTTTTTTTTAATATAAATTGCTTTGCAGAGCAAGATTGGGCGCGAATAGAAGGAAATATTCAAATAGCTACAAACTCACTGCTCGCACAAGTTGAGGAGCCAACCCAGATACTGTCTGTAGACAGGTAAGATTATGTGTGTCAATGTGTAACCAAAATCTATCGGCCGCACTTCTTACAAGTATTTATGTATTTTGGCGAGTCTGAAGTTAAGCTTTGCGAATTTTAGCGCTTGAAAATCGTAAAAAGTAAATGGTTTAAACAAAAAATGCAATTTGTTTATTGCTGATAAAAACTGTTATAGGCAGTTATTTTTTTAAGTGCTAAAATTCTCAGAGCCATAGAGCAAACCATAAAAAAAAGCTCACATCTACACTCTCTGCTACAATTCTCCTCTCTGCTTTAATGGAGATAATCTGCCAACTTCACAAAATATCTCTCTTCTCCTCTCCTTTCCACTTTGGTGGATACCGGGTCTTAGGTTAATTCTCTTTCTGTTACTTGACAGTTTCCTCTACTAACAGATTCGAAGGGATCTTTCTTATTTAGTTTCGAACAGATTCAAAAAAATGTGTTTGCAATTTTGCATAGTTATTTTTTAACTAGCTTTTGCCCGCGGCTTCGCCCGCGTGGTATTGGGGTTGGGATTTCCGGGATAAAAAGCCATGTCCTATTCCAGAGTGCATCCTATACCTGTGCCAAATTTCATCCAAATCCGTCCAGCCGTTTTGGCGTGATTGAGTAACAAACATCCAAACATCGTAACTTTCGCATTTATAATATTAGTAAGATGCTTATAATAAAAAATGCTAGTTAAATACTCAATTGAAATATTAATCAAATAATATTAAATATGTTGTTTTATTTTATTTTTTAGGATCAATAACCAAATTGATGATGATGGTGGCAAAAGGCCTAACATACTTTCCATGAAAGAGAGCCTGTACAAACTACAACAGAAAAAGCTGAGCAAAGAGTTCCCGTGGGACGTAAGTAATTGAACTGTAGTTTGAATTTATAAACAACTAGCTTTTACCCGCGGTTTCGCTCCCGGCATCAGAAAAATGTGATAAATGAAGAACCGCCCGACCGATTTTGTACAAACTTCACCATCTACTAAATAGTCCGAACAAGCCTAAACATTTGGTTTGGATAGGTGAGCACGTTCTTGAGTTATAAAATAACAACGAAAAGTGGCATTGATTTTTATATAGATATTTTTTTTTAATCATACGCCATTAAAACTAAAATACTTTAAATCCTTTCTTTCCGCCTTCTCACAGAACAGCAAACTTTCTAATAATCTCGTTTTCTATTTATCAGAAACCCGTAATCTGAACGTATTTTGATTCAAGATCGCCAACACCAATATCATAATAGTACGAGGCAAATACGTTTTGCCTGTTACTATGGTTACACACAACCCCCACCTCAATAGAGACTCGAAAATAGGTTACTGCACATTAAAGGTCTCCCGCCATGTTGGTTCGACTTGTGTGCCGAGAACTAAACATAATAATATCTTCAACAGGAGAAAATGGAGCCTATCGACATTGAGCGTAACCTGTCCACGGTGACAGTGATGGACGTGGAGTGCTACGATGAGTTCGTGTCCGCACCACTGAAGCCGCTGATCGCATCCAGCAGCATGAGGTCGCCGCACTCCGTGTACGGGCACTCTGCCGCCGCCATATCCGCACCACCCGCCAAGTATGTACATAGCATTATAGTATTTAAATCAGCCAAGTATGTACATAGCATTATAGTATTTGATTTATTTATACTTTATTAAAACCTAGCGACCCGCCCCAGCTTCGCACGGGTACTAATATTGAAGATATTATGCATGTATAATACACATAAACCTTCCTACTATGTTCCATAATATACTGTTGGGATTCAGACTTCTCAAGGACAGGAAAAAGGCCGTAACCCACCACGCGGGTCCAGTGCGGATTGGTGGCTGTCACATGTCTTCGAATTTTTGGTTCTAGGACATGCCGGTTTCCTCACGATGTTTTCCTTCACCGTTTTGAGAGCAGTGGTGATGAAATAAATTACACAAAGTAATGTGCCTGGCTGGGTTTGAACCCGTGACCTTCAACTTCTAAGTCGGGGCCTTTACCACTCGGCCACCACTGCTCCTAGTACAGTATGTAAATAAATATTTGAAAAAATATTAAAAAAAATAAAATAATTCATCTTTGACCTCAAACATCAAAATTCATTGTTAAATTGATGACTCAAACTCAAAATAATTTATTTCAAATAGACCATTTAGGCACTTTTGAATTGTCAAAATTGAAGCTAATTTGCACTGTCTACTGTCTGACTGTTTTAATAGTACGAAAAAAAAAATCGCTTCGCCAATCCTAAACAAATTTTATTCTAGATTTTAATTAAATTTTTCTCTCCAGGTACATTGACCACATAGAAATTCTAAGGAAGACAGCAACAGGAAAAGGTCCAGAATTACGGGATATTCTGGCTGCGTTAACGACTATTAAGTCTCATGACACCTTTGATTTGGAACGCGTGGAGTGCCTGGGCGACTCCTTCCTGAAATTTGCAGCGAGCCTTTACCTTTATCATAAGTTCCCAACTCTCAACGAAGGGCAACTTACAAACATCAAATGTAGACTTATTAGCAACAGGTAATCATGTTAAATTATTTAACCTTTCGAATACCGTAATTATAAATATAATAAAAAGACTTAAAAAATAGTGCCAATAACAGTTTTTAACAGCAATAAAAACTGCAAATTGCATTTATTTGTTTAAACCATTTATTTTTTTACGAGTTATCAAGTGCTAAAATTCGCAGAGCCTAACTTGCAGACGCGCCACGATTCGACGGCCGTACTGTATGCAAACGCCGCCGGCTCAAGAATTTAATGTTGTAACAAAATTAAAACCTTTTCTGGCCTTCGGTTTCTGAATTGAAATTTTGGAGTTTAAACCGTGTCAAATCATACTTTTGTGCCAAAGTTAGACGTTGTAATTATACGTCGAGTCGACACCCAAGCGAGCGCCGGCGCTCGCGGCGTGATTTCGCGCCACGCGCCGTTGTCAAATTTTTAAAAATAGAATGTACAATATTTGAGCATTTTTTTTTATAGGGTATTTTGATATTTATCCAAGAATAAAAAGTTTTATAGACAAATAACTTTCCGTTAATACCCGCGAACGCCGGCGTTCGCTGTTAGTACCTGCGAACGCCGGCGTTCGCTCGGGGGTGAAAAGGTTAACAAATACTCAATTTTTAGTTCAGAATTCGATGGGTAAACTTTTAAAGACGACAGGTACAGCAAATTGCTGACTACTGCTGGTCTTCAAAATACCTGGTTCTGTCGCTTCCGCATCCAGACTAGACAGTTTGCTTCTTTAAGTTCAACTGTACGTTAAACGGATACCTTACAATGCAATGTTATGTACTGCTTCCACTAAGGCAACATGACACCTTTGGCTACGCGCAGCCGCCACTTCCAGGTCTATCGCCATTATAGCTCAACTTAATGTCCGCTGCTGACAACTTGGCCCCCATGTCTCCCGCCTAGTGTATATCGGTACAAGACTCTAGATTTATTTGATCTAGAGATCAGATCTGTTTTTAGTCATTCACAATCCTGAAAAAGGCAACAAATATTTTAAACATATATTTTTAGGAACCTATACTACGCCGGGGAGCGCTTCAACCTAGCTGGCAGAATGAAGATCGAGCAGTTTAGCCCCAGAAAAGATTTTATGCTCCCAGGATTCTTTGCACCGCGCGAAGTTGAAGAGTTCCTTGATGAAAAACAGGTATGGCATTTTCAATCTTAACTGTGACTGGTTTTTTTCTATTGTTGGCTCTATTTGATGTGGCCGTTGATATGGCATGCTTGCTTAGAAGTAACATAATCACCATTTCTTCCGTATATTGTAGCTATTAAGAAACACAGACTCTGAAAGGGTATTCCATTCTTTAGTGCCCGCCTGAAACAGGCGCGAAGTGTTCCACTCGGGCCTTGTAGAGATGTCAGCAAACCGTGGGTGCCCAGCAGGGCCGTTACCTGCTAGAGCTATGGATAAAGGTGTGAAGGGATACTTTTGGTTCTAGAACTCAAAAGACAAGTCAAAGAACTTAGGTGTGATTTTATTCAGTGACACTTCCTCCCTTAAGCGAAAGAAATCATAAGGCAATTTCCGAAAAAAATCTCTTTAGCTGTACTCGTAACCAATGTGTTCCCGAAACGTTAAAGTTTACATAATACGTTTCTACAAGAGTTCATTTCGAGAAGAGTGTAAAGCAGTGGGTTTTTTATGGTGGGAAAAAAATCATCTTTTGACGAATCCCGCTCATGGACGGAGCGGGGAAACAGTGTCAGACTCTTACTGACTAAAGAACCCGTTCCTTCTTTGCCTTACGTACTAGGGCCAAGCGTTCCTTTTCCGGTTCCAGTAGGCTTCAAACCTTTTGAACTAGCAGACAGTGTCACACATTAGATACGTCTACATTTTGCAACACCGTGTTACTTCGATTGAATCAATTCACATGAATCAGTCACCATAATTATAATAGACCCCGGCCTACTACAACAACATTTCGTTTCACTTAAGAACACTTACTGTAAAAAAATAGGCCAACAAAACATAGGAATGAATACAAAAAAAAAATATAATCATTGAATTGAAAAGAAAATAATATGAAATTTTCCTAAAAACAAAAACAGATACAAGTTGGTAAGGATGAGTAATTTCCTTTGAATTTGAATGCACCATTATTTATCCAGCGAGGCCACTCGAGCTAGACTGAAAAACGTAGTGACATTGCTTTGTTTGTTTAATGTACCACACGAATTTACCGACAAGATCCAAATTACATCAATTATGTTGGTAAAAATTACAATTATTCGCCTCATCCGTCCAGCGGGGCTCGGAAGATTAGATTACTTTAAATCTCACACACCAACAATAAGTAAATCTAATTACTTCAGTAAAAGTAACTACTTAAGTAACAATTTGTATTAGATAGTAAAAAAAATATGAAGATTTCTAACCTCAAGTAAAAACTTAATAAGAAATTTCTTAGCAACAAGTAATGACTCCTTCATAAATACGGACGTTAGACCTAGTCGTCCTTACCCAAGCCATCTGAAATTAGCTTTAAAAATGTTTATATATTTTCATGACATAGGTAAAAAAGGAAAACACTTAAAATTATTAATGTCTTTTATTAATCAATTTATTACTGATTATGCACCTGACGTACTTAGTCAGGTTTTTTATTAGATAAGATAATAAATTTACTATTATTATTAATAGCTCAAATTTAAGGATCTGTCAGACAATTGATAATCCTTTTTTTGTTGGGAACGCGCAATCATTCTTTGTCAGCTGAATAAAATGAAACATACTGACTAGCTAGACCAAATTATCGTAAAACGTACAGTCAACAAAAGAGATAAGTACAATTGTATGACTATTTTGATGGCCCACTTGCGCAAAAAAATACTAATTACGTTGTGTCGATACGGTGTTGATTCTATAATATGAAACATCGTTTTTCTGACTTGAAAGAGAATGAAACAATGTTATAAATTCCATTTGTGCCTAACGTAAATAGTGATTTCAAGTGCAAGTACCTTAATCCGAAAGGGTTTGTCCTTAGTTTTAAAATCTTTGACATCACCCTTCCTAGTGTTTTTTTTTATTTTTTAAGTTATACTACATCAATCATAGCTTAAATAATCAAAGTAGTAAAAAGTTTGTTAACTTATGCCTTTTTTACCGACTGTATTACACGCATCAGTAACTGCTCATTTTTGTATATTTTTAGATTGCGCATTTGTGATTACTCACGGTAACTAAGTTGATTTATTTTTAGCAGTTCTATGGAACTTGATGAATTCTTTTACAGACGCGAACACGTCGTCTGCTAGCACATCGGGTGTGTGGATTCCGGCGAAATGACCTCCAAAATCATAAGATTTAGATCTCACTAGATTCCGGAACTTATCTTTAAGTATCCAATCTGGTTGGTATGTGACCTCGTAGAGGAATTTGACTGCTGCCGTTGGCACATCAGTAGGTATACTGAAATAGAAAATAACGAATGCTTTAGTAGGTTGATTTGTCGGAATTTCATTCTTATGTGGAAGTCTTATTCTCTATAGAAATTAATCCTTTAACCTCTGAAGCCAAATTGGTGAGTGTTTTCGTGCCCTATTCACCAGGATCGTGTGTCTGCGATTAGGTATTTCATCTCACTTAGCTCTTCAATCTCTCATGGGTTTTTTTATGCTAGGCAAAAATCATCCAATGACGAAATCTTGAGCGGAGTGGGAAACAGTGTTCGACTCTTACTGACTAAACACCCCACCCCGTTCCTTCTTTGCCTTTCGCACTGGGACCAAACCTTCCTGTCAGAAAGAGATCGTAGGCCCCAGTAGCCTTCGACCCTTTTGCAGAGTCCCTACGGTTTTGCTGACAAGTCCTTGAGGCGCGCGGGAACACCGCGCTGCTGTCGACTTGGACTTGGTCCAGACTCTTACCAGACAACCGAACGGCGAGCTACCCATTGCTCCGTCCGGTCGCGAATAACACAAAACACACGAGTGTTTCTCAGATATATCCGAATTAGGCGATTAACAGCTTAAAGATATCCAGGAAAAAATGTTAACTTATTAATATCAAATTTTTACCCGACTACGGCGAAGCAAAAGGAGGGTTATGATTTTGACCTGTATGTATGTATGTATGTGGGTATGGATGTTCATCTGTTCCCTCGTAACTTCTAAACTACTTATCAGAATTCGACAAATGACATATCATTAGAAGCGTCTTAATTGTCCGCTGGTTATAGGCTATATGGGAGTTCACAAAATCTAATGTGGCGCCCTCTAGCGGACAAAACATACGAAGTAAAAAAATAAAGTTAAGATAAATATGCCGTGTTTGGTATCATTTGAAAGCGCTTTACTTGTACATTTTGAATATATATATATTACTAGCATTTGCTTGTGACTTTACCTGTATTCATGGGCTGAGAAATCAATGAACGCAAGATTAACCTATTTAGAACTCCAAAATATGTTAAATAAAAATAAAGTTTAAAAACTAACACCCGACTACTTAAAAACACGCTCTAAAAAGTACGAAACAAGAAAACAAGAAAGCCATCGTATGCCATAAGAATAATAAATTAAAAAAAGTGGCATACGACCACGGCTTTCTTGTTTTCTTGTTTCGTACTTTTTAGAGCGTGTTTTTAAGTAGTCGGGTGTTAGTTTTTAAACTTTATTTTTTTGAAAATCGTAGCTACAAAATAAATAATTGTACTTACTTTTGAACAATAAAAATTTCTGGATGCGAAAATCCTTCCGCGTAAAGTCTCATGGAAGTAACAATGCATTCGTTCATCCACGTAATAGTCACTGTGTCTAGCACATCATCAATGTCTAAGCTTGCCAACCCTCCATGTGGGGTATCCAGTTGATCCCTATTACTGCAAATTGCCATTTTTTCCATCATGTATGCTGCTAAACCAGATGGAGAGTCTGAGAGGGCGACTCCTGAAAAATATCATATATAGTAATATACTGATGTACAAAAGGAATATATGTAAATGGCTGACATATCAACGCACAGCCAAAACTTATTAGGACTTGAAGCGTGTATTTTTGAGAAAGGACTTCACAAAATTCACCAAGGCAATGAAAGGGGGTCCAAAGTTTGTATAGGGGAACCTAATTTTACGCAGGCGAAACGATTGGCAGAAGATAAAAAAACTTAAGTGATTCATAATTAACCATTCGAGTATCGTAATTAGAGACAAAATAGGTGTGCGAATCGGGGCGTTCGCACACCTAATGTTCTTTAATTGTGTCTGTAATTACGGGAGTCGAAAGGCACAACAAACAGTAGACATGTCAACTTTATTTTTAGACAAATTACACGTGTAATATAACTTCATGCAAGGTCATTGTGTCATTGTCAAGGTCTGATTTCATACTTAACATCGTTTCAGATATATTACATAATAAAAAAATTGCAAAGTCATACTCATACACGAAGAGGCTCTAAATAACGTATCTTATTACTTACCAACAGTATCAGGCTTCGTAGATTGAAGATGAAAATATCCACTTTCTCTCAATAGGTATTTGAAATGATTCTTCAGGGGATAGACTCTTTCAGGTCGATCTGAGTCTATTAAACTTGGAAACAGGGACCCAATCAATAACTTAAAGTGACTAATGAGTCTTGAAGATACAGGCATGTTATTGTGGTATCTGAAAAATAAATAATATATTAAGAATTAGCTTCTACCAGCGTCCACATGAAAGTACAGATTTCTTTAATTCGCGGGCGGCGTATATATTTCCGAACTAAATAAATTACACATTTGCTAAGATTTAAATCATTTGAAATTAACTCCCGAGCACTGCGAGGGATTAACTTAAAACGGATAATAGTGTAGAATAGTAATTAATATAGACACCTGACTTTCTCTAGGGAATTTCCATACTACATTTGATCCCTAGGGACAAAATGACTTGTTGTGGGTCAGGATTTTATGACTTATTAAAAGGGCATGATCGAGTAGGTGAATATATAATACAGAATATGTCGCTCAGCGATAATGTAGCATTTTTAATGGTGAAAAAATTTTTAAAGTGGTCGAGTAGTTTTTTGAGTTTATCCATTGCAAATAAAAATGAATCCTTTATAAAATAAATTTAAAGAAAATATGATTTATGAGGTACAGGTATGATGTTAATGTATTTTTTTTTTGCCATTCCTCTCTGATGTGTTTTTATAAAATGTCCTTGGCTCTTATAACATAATTAGTCTTCGTTTTTGTACTTTGAAACCGCTTCTGTAGATATCACATAATTATAAAAACTGATGTAGAGGATTTAATTTTTCGACAAAAAACAACATAAATAATTATTCTTGTTGCCACGGTGCGATAAGATACTAAATAATTATACAGCACATTTAGTTATCAACCAATATCAATGCAGGAAAGTGTGACTATCAGATAAAAAAGTACTTTACCCCAGAATATTGTCGGGGAAAAGAGTTGCCATATGCGTAGCGCTTTGAGATCCCCAGTCTCCTGCTTGAATATAGAACTTTTTGTGGCCAAGTCGCAACATCAAGTTGCGCATCATTATTCCAATCTGCAGTGGGTTTAATCCTGGTTTGTTTGTACCCTGAAAAAAAAGTAAACGATGATCAGGCCATTTTCTCTGATGTCCGGACCATACTAACGAAAAATGGCGTTTTTTTTTTTAAACTATCACACAACGCCGTCTAGTCTCAAGTTAAGCAAAGCTTGTGTTATGAGCACTAGTCAACTATTAAACATACTTATATATTTCTAAATACATACATATTTTGGGTAAATTACACTCAGACACAGAACAAATGATCGTGCTCATCACACTAACATTTGTCCTGGGTGGTAATCGAACCCACGACTTCCGGCATAGAAGTCAGGGTCTACTAGACTGATAGGCCAGTCAAATCGCGAAATTATCGCGATAATGGACGTTAACCGTAGGTGTAGCCACGACTTAACGCGATAATTTGATAAGTCCATTAAAATAGCCGTTTGGCGTTACGGGATAACTCAAGCGAATTTCAAGTTTGAGGCCCGGTATCCACCAAAGCGGAGAGGAGAGGAGACGAGAGGAGATGTGCCGCGAAGCTGGCAGGTTATTTCCACCAAAGCGGAGAAGAGATGCGTTGCGGAGAGATGTGAGCTGTGTAGCAGAGATGTGAGCTGTGAGAGATCGAAAACAGTCAAGTTCTGTCTACGAAAGGAAGACGCCGCCCGACTAGACACTTCTCCGCTCTGCCGCGCCGCTTGCTCGCTCGCTGCACAAAATTCTATAGAAAAATGAGACATCTCCTCTCCTCTCCGCTTGAGCCATTTCCACCAGAGCTAAGCGGAGAAGAGATGTGGAAATAACGAAATCGGATTGGTTTATTCAAACACATCTCCTCTCGTCTCCTCTCCTCTCCGCTTTGGTGGATACCGGGCCTAAGTGTAGTGTTATAAGTTAGTGTGGCCCCAGCATTAGAAGGATAATAATGTATTATTTAATTTATAGGGAAATATAATTAATTCTTCAATGTGTGATACAATAAACCATATTATAGCAAAATCAATCTACAACGTTTCCACAGATTCTTTTATAACTTTTGATGTGTAATATACACAAAGTACCTAAATTACATAAAAAGTGATAATCTTAAGTAGATAATAAACATACGTATATATTTAAGCTAGGTACCGATGAAACAAGATAATATCGTATTTACTACCTATAAGCGGAATATGTTGTAAAAAATTACACGTGTAACGCCCAATGTATTTGAGATGACCAGCCATCTAGAATTCATGGATACAGTGTTACAGTTTTGTTATTAAGGTCACCAGGGACTGTTTTAATGCTTCCCGCCTCTAAATATGGAAATGCTTATAGGTATTATAATTTGTGTACATATTTGACCATTCTATATTTAGCAACAGGCTTATCTTCTTCACTTGTGTTGCTAAGGTACGTTAAAATCTATAAATATATGAAATGTTATTTTCGTAACTTTCCCTTTGTATTTAAGATGTCGGTCGAGATAACCAGATTTGTACTTGTAAATAAATTGTTGTTTGCTCGTGAATGAAAATGCGCTTTTCTTACCTCGGAAAATCCATAACCAGGTAAATCTGCCGCTACTACTTCAAAGATGAAGTTATATCCTTCTTTTGGTGTCGTCAAAATAGGAATAACTTTGACGAACTCTTTGGACGAACTAGGCCATCCGTGTAACATGAGCAACGGTAGAACTTCAATGCCTTTAGTCGCTTTCGGTTTTACGTGAATGTAATGTAGATCCAATCCCTGTATTTTGGTTTTGTAATGAGGAAATATATTTAACAGCTCTGCTCTCTTTTTAAAATCATATTTGTCGACCCAGTAGGTTAGAATCTTTTCCAAGTAGTCCGTGTTCATTCCATATTCGGATTGAATGCCTTCTAGGGGTTTTGTCAACCTTCTTCTGTTTTTTATTCTTTGTTTCAAATCTGAGATCATCTGTAACCGTAAGATTATTTTGATAAGATATACTATATCTTACTAATATTATAAATGCGAAAATTACGATGATTGAATGTGTGGATGTTTGTTACTCAATCACGCCAAAACGGCTGGACGGATCTGGATGAAATTTGGCACAGGCATAGGATACACTCTGGAATAGGACATAGGCTACTTTTTATCCCAGAAACCCCAACTCTAATACCACGCAGGCGAAGCCGCGGCCAAAAACTAGTAAAAAATTAAACATTAAATAATGTTGTAGGGACTCTGCAAAAGGGTCGAAGCCTATTGGGGCCTAGTGTCTCTTTCTAGAAGGAAGGCTTGGCCCCAGTGCGAAAGGCAAAGAAGGAACGGGGTTAGGTATTTAGTCAGTAAGAGTCTGACACTGTTCCCGCTCCGCCCAAGAGCGGGATTCATCATTGGATGATTTTTGCCCACCATAAAAATGAAATAATGTTGGTATATGAAGTCAGTAATCAGATACAGGACACCGTTACATCATTACATGTTCTATTTAAGTAGTACGTATAACATGATTCTACAAATTATGAGTTTTAAAAGCAAAAAATCGGACGTTTTTGCTGTAAATCCGGCTGTTTTTTTACATGTGCTTCAAAATATTTTCTAGCATGCACAGATTTTTTGCTATTTGTGTTAAATATAGTTTCTATATTTACCGAATCGTTGAAATCGATTTTGAAAGGCCTTATAGACTCGTCTTGTTTTTCGGGTTTGCTGCCGCTCCCCCACCATCTTTGAAGATCTAGCTCTGGTATTTGATGTTCTTTATTGAACACCAACCTAACTCCTGCGATGATAGCTATTATGGCTACGAACGTCGCTATAAGGGCCTTCATCTGAAAAGAGAAAAAAATAATGTAGCTATATCATCATTACATAGTGTAATACAAAGTCGCTCCTGTCCCTGTATGCTTAGATCTTTAAAACTAAGCAATCGATTTTGATGCGGTTTTTAATAGATAGAGTGATTCAAGAGGAAGCTTTATATGTAGGTATAATAGATGCATAATATTTGTAATATCACCATATTGTACCCGTGCGAAGCTGGGGCGGGTCACTAGTATATAAATATAACTAGTTGACCCGACAGATACAACGTTCTGTCTTAACTTTGATTATTATTATACTTTCAAATGGAACGTCAAACAGTAAAAAAAAAATAGATTTTCTTCTAATGTTCCGCGCAACTTTCTTATTTCTTTTCTTTCATAAGAATCTTTTTACGTAAAAAAAAAGAACTTGCGAAATTAGTCGTGATGATGTAACGGGAAATAATATAAATATAGGTAATATATTACATTGTAATACTCGGCATATGCTGCTACGCTAAAAAAGCAATATATTTTCCTTATTTGTTGGAAAAAATTAAAAGTGAAAAAAGTTTTTTTTTAATTAAACATTTATAATTTATAAACTAAACTTATATAACGTTCCTTATAACAATCTGGCCGTCCCTACTCGCCTATCGTCAACGTCGACCATGGTTTAAAATCTTGTTGCTTCATCTCACACGATTTTTTTATTAATAGCAACGCGAAAAAAGAGAGAACGCCTGAAAACTCTGTTGAATAAAATAATAATTCCGTGATTTACTCGAATATTTAACAAAAACTTGTTCCAGAAAATACGTGTTTCTTTAGAGCGCCTTCAAATTAATCGCGCGCCATCCGCTTTTTTTTATTTATATTTTATGTGTCGCGCGGCACATTGCGGCTAATTTGAAGGCGCCCTTAAAGCTCTTAGAAATTAAAAAAAAATTGTCCTTATTCAGAATCTCGATTAAATGTTATGCTAGGCTTCTATGGTAGTACTTTTTAATATACGAACGAAAATTAACGTTCATTTTATATTTAAAAGTCTACGTAACAGATATAACGGTACTTTGAAGACTTTGTTTTTCTGATTTTGTACACAGACTTGGCCAAAACAGCTACGAGTATGTTTTTTGTTTCGTATCTAATTTTTTTTTACTGTTATTACCGAGTGCATATCAAGTACACCAATATCGATGTATCTAAACTAATATTATAAACAGGCAAGCTTTGTTTTTTGTTTGTTTGTATTTTACGATTTAACTCACCGACTTTACAAATTTCACAATTAGACCCACTACACTACAACTACACTACACTCCATTACAATATTTACGATTTTCAAGCGGGCAAAGCCAGCTTTAGTTATATAGGGTGACTGGATAATTATCTAATTGTAATTAGTGATTATAATTACTAATTATAATTAAGTAACTAAGTATAGTAATTATAATTAGTGACCGATACGGAGACACGAGGTTAAAGTCATGATGATAAACAATTTTTACTATGGTAGCAAACCTGAAATTGCAAAAATAAAATCTGATGATCAGTACATTTATGTTTGCCTTAATGGTCAAAATGTACTGAACTTGTCTGATATTTTTTCGGGATTTCGGGTTTGGTCCCATAGTTGCGCTGTTTTTTATCATGAGTACAATTACGATCTTAAGTATAGGTCACTAATTACCAGTCACCCTGTATAGATATAACGATTATGCAATTAATTTTCTATGTACAATACAAATTATAACTGAAGGCTACCGCTATTGATTAACCTTTGGAATACCGTAATAAGAGACATAATAATTTAAAGATTATATTATATTAAACACAATGGGTGTGCGAACGCCGGCGTTGGCTTGGGGCTCAAGAGTTGAAGTCCCTTGAGAGCGCTTGTAGACGTCCGTTTTTTTCACCGGATAACGGACCGTGTTTTTTGCCGGATTCGCGGTGGTGTATGATTTATAATGAGTATGTGTACATGCACCGGACATCGGTCCGTCGAACAATTAAACACAAAACAAAAAACACGGTCCGTTATCCGGTGAAAAAAGCGGACGTCACAAGCGCTCTGAAGCTGTCAAAAGATCAAACTTCTAAGTTTACGAAAAACCAAGACACATTTATATCGTAAATAAAGTACATTTCGAGTAGTACAGAAAATTAATATTATAGCTAGCTAAGTAGTATAGCAAAGTATAGCTAATCATGTCGATTTATTTATTTATTTAATAAACATTTATAGGGTATATTTATAGTTTCAAATTAAGGTATAGAATTCTCCCATACAAACTTTAACAACCACTAAATCTTTTTATAAGGGTATTTTTTTATTGATTTAAACTAGTGCTTGACTGCGATCATACAAATCTCAAAATGTTTCCTTGAAATGGTAAATTTTGTTTACTTGTAGATTAACCCAGTGATTAGATTTATCACCAACTCAAAGATTTAACACCACCTCTTAGCGTTAAATTGAACCGGGCTCCGTTTCAGACAGGGTTCGGGCTATGGTTTAAGAGGGAAAGTTAAGCAGTCACTTCCTTCTGTGAAGCAATTATGTGAGTGAGAGTTGGCAGAACTCAAAGATACATTAAGAGATGATTTTGTACAAGTATAAATACATAAATCGATAAATAACTTAGCCTTTCGAATACCGTAATTACAGACACAATTAAAAAACAATAGGTGTGCTGACACTGGTGTCTTCTTGGGGCTTAATGAATTAAAAGGAAAATTTTATAAATTACTCTATAGATAATTTGGTTCCTAAATGTATCACAAAAACGCAATTTTATACCAAATTAGTTTTACTGTAGAAACAAAACCAATATTTTGGGTACATAGTTTGTCTATAGTATTTAAATCTACAATTTAAATTACCTGTATTTACCTATTTGCCAAATGTAAGGTACATCAAAAGTTGTGTTTTTGGAATTAGTCAGAGAATACTTATGACTAATTTACATATTAAAATATTCAAGTCAAAATAGTATCTGCGTCAGAGGTAAATTACGGCGCGAATTACACTCTTGAGCCCCAAGAGTTAAATTCGCGCGTCTTTCTATTATGTATCTAATTACGGTACTCGAAGGTTAGTAGGTACCTAACGCAGACTATACTATAACTTGTGCTTTCTATGTCAATTTCAGTGTCGACCGAAAATGTAGGTCGATTCCTTATCAAGCTAAGCAAAACACTTTCACTCATTACATTGCGTAACAATACATATTTATTTATCAATATATGACTCACTTTTATGTTATTTGGTAGGGACACTCCTGACTAAAACCTTTTACACTTCACACCCGACACATACAAAAAAAAATGTACTGTAATTTTTACTTAACGATAAAAAAAAACTTGTTAAAATACGTATTTTATTTGTTCGCACATGGCACGTGCGATGCCGGTGATCACCGAAATCATATTGTGAATCTGTGATAAAATGCTCGCGGCGGTTGAGTTCGCCGTACCGACCAGCGACCCGCAAACGGCTTACCCCGACCTTGACCTTATTAACCCTTTATTGAGTGTTAACATTCACGTACTTACTAAATAGAATAAATTATGTAACCCCTTACAGACTTATACGACCGTGCGTCGCACCTTGGCGAGTCTGAAGTTAGACTACAAATTTTAGCGCTTGTAATTTAGTACGAAAAAAAAAGGTTTTAAAAAAATTAATGCAATTTGCAGTTATTATTGCTGTTAAAAACTGGCATAAATTTTTTTTTAAACCTTTATTTTTGTACGAGTTTTAAAACGCTAAAGACTTCACGCTTCAGACTCACCAAGGTCCGACGGCCGTACTGTATAATAGAATAAACTTACATCTGGATTAAGAGTTTCAATGGTCTTTTTTTTTCAACTTTGAAGCCGTTAGACACACCGTGTTTGCAGGTTACTGTCTGACGTTTGAATGCCATCAATTATATTAAGCTCATCTACCAACTGTTCAAAGTCAATACTTATTTTTAGATCCTCGTAAATTTGAGGGTAGATGAATAAAAAAAAATCCGTTTCTTTCTCGATGTCTTTACGGTTAGTGGTTGCGTACCGATTTGGATAACAGGGGAATTGATCTACGTACACCTAATTGTAGAAAATTTAAAGAATTCCATTGCCTATACAGTTCTATCAATTGCAATGTTTTCGTATTTTTCTCATTACTTAAGTGCGATAAAATTTTCGACACGTTAGCCAATCGCATTCTTACGTAACCAATGCTTACTTTAGTACTTACATATAATTAATGATAAAAATTCTGACTGCCGTTTTCGACTAATTGATTACTAAATTGTTTTAAGTGTATTTTCTACATAAAATGTTAATGTGAGAATGTAAATAGTATAATTATAATACCCGTTTGCTAAAAACACTCGTCTGCTTTTTTACACCAACCGTCTGCAAGTCAAGACATCAGATAAGTTATCTAGTATTCATTCAGATAGATTCAGGTAGGTATTAAAAATCGCCTGAGTTACCTATATAACTATGGGAAATAGATTTCCTTTGTTTGGTAATAGAAGTCGTTGTCTAAACAGTGTGTCAGACTATTGCTGACGAAAGCCACACGTGACACGTGTGCCTTTAGAGTAATAACGCATGTGCCTTTTGCGTTTTAGGACCACGGGCTTTCTTTCCAGAAATTCTCTGTGACTAGCAGATTTCGACCCTACTGGAGCCCTACGCTGACATCCCAGTGATGCGCCTGCGTTACGCTACGCACCGTCAAAGCCTTGAGCTCAAGTCGGACGGTTGTTTCGTTATACGACGCAGCTCCTGTAGCGATAGCTGAGGAGTGAGCATGTCCATCCCCGAGGGGCCATATTCTTCGAGTTTTGACATAATAACTGCGGTCTTCAAAGTCTTTTAAACCTGAATACCTCTCGTTATTCATACTAATACAATGTGAAAGTCAATCCAACTGTACTTTGGTACGTTTTTAAGGCTAAATTCAGACAGTTTTGGCAAAATTGGCTGTCTCCCAAATATTACACAAACAATGAGGCCAATAAGTGACCAGCAAGATAATTTCGTTTTAACCTCTTTTTGTAGATTTTTATTTTAACAGTTGTTTCTTTTTTTAAACGAACCACTTCTGTTTTTTTTTTTGTTTTTAAGAATTTTGGTTATTATTTAAAACAATTTTTTATGAAAGCGTCCGTGCAACATTTGGCTTACAGTTTGACGTATCAACGCTGTAAGTTTTTTTTTTTACTTTTTTATTTTAAGGGATTTTTGTGCACTATTGTGACGATGTCAACCGCATCGTACCTACTAGGTATCACGTTACCAACAAACAAAACCTAAATTATTGTTTTAAAGTTGTAAATAAGTTTTGTTAGATGACATAATTATTCCAATGAAGCGCTTCAGCGGACTATTGTATTAACTTTTCAGTATTGTGTCAAATAGTCTCTATGAACTATCACTAGGACATAGTCCATGGCCTTATATCTTGGTGATTGTTAAATGTCATTCATTATATCTGCCGAGTGTTTTGCCATAGAACTACTACTGAGTTCCTAACCTAAACATTCAATTAACGCACTGCTAGACATACTCTCCGCTTAAACTGAACCACAACACCCGTTCCTCCATCTTCGGCATCAAAATTGTCCTAACTTTTAGAGGTTTTCGGTCCACATTTTATGGTCCCAGAACGCTACTATAACCTGTACGCGGTCTTTGCATATTATAAGATCAGTCTTATAATGATCCCACCACTGGGAAACAGGCCTCCTCACTATGAGTGGACATGGGCCGTAAACAACCACGCGCGCCCAGTGTGCGTTAGTTGATGTTACATGTCTTCGAATTTTTGGTTCCAGGACATGCCCGTTTCCTCATGATGTTTTCCTTCACCGTTTTGAGAGCAGTGGTGATAAAACTAAATTACACAAAGTAATACGCCTGGGTTTAACCCGCGACCTAGAACTTGGGACTTGTACCAACACTCGGCTACCACTGCTCCACGCGGTTTCACATCGAGTAATAAACATGGCCGGCCCACTACTCTGTCAGGTTGCTAAAGTATCAAGTTAAGGTGAAAGCTGCGGGTAAAAGCTACACAAATATGGCATTTAAGTCTTGCCTTGACTTAAGTTTTAAGTTATTTACAGATCCATGCTGAATTTTTACTGTTCTCATATACCTAATGTAATGCAAATTCATTAATTCCATTTTAATTTAGTTCAATAATTCGATTATATTTCATTCTGATTAATTTATCTAATTCGATTAAATTTTAATTTAATTGTACTATTCATAATTATGGGGCTACTAACATTAGTTAATAATAATTAAGAACGAAAACTCATTTATTTTGCATTTTAATTATATTTTGAAATATTTCTAATAAAAAAAATGTTTAAAACAAAAAATGATAGGTTATTATTGTAATCATTACATATTATAAAACAAAGTCGCTCTGTCCCTATGTATGCTTAGATCTTTAAATAAATGGATTGATTCAAGAGGAAAGTTTATATGTATAATACAATATATTTATTGCATCCATGCGAAGCTGGGACGGGTCGTTAGTTTACATAGTTTGGGTCGTCTAGCGATAACCACAGATCAAGTAAACAAAATTATTAAATGGTTTGAAGTGAGAACGTTAACTCTCAGGACCGTCTAGGTGTAAGGTAAAACCGGGATAGTTTCCCCACTTTTTGAAATCACTCCATATCTCTGAGTAGAAAAAGTGAAATGCGTATAATTTTTTAATAATTTAAAAACATTTTCTTTTATATTTTTCTCGATTTTAGCGGAGCTCTATATTTTGTGACATCTATCCCATGTGTGGGATAGTTGCCTGATCCATACAAATGCCTTACAAGATAGATGCCCTCCCCACAAAACGGGCAACTATCCCCTAAAAACTTTGATCGCATTTTGTCTTTTCATGCAATCATATAGAGACGTAAGACACGGTCGACATAGTAGTAGCTGGAAAGTCTTTTGATTAATAATTGAAATAGTATAAGATTCATTCGCAAAACTAGAGTAATCGAAATCGGGGCACCTATCCCACTGGAGCATCTATCTCGGCTTTACCCTAGGCTAAAAAGATTTATTTGGCAACCTGACAATCACATATTCACCAGTATATTTCTTCCAGATCCGGCCGATATTCCTGATAGGCATACAGTTCCCGAAATCGGAAGTCCTGGATGGCAAGCTGTCAAAGGAGAGTATGGACATGGTGCGGGAACGCTACACGGATTGCGGGAACGCAGAGATCGAACCTGCAGGTCGTGCGCAGAACGCTATGCAGCTGTACGTCCATTCGCAAGCTGTGGCTGATAAGGTATGATCATTTTAACATAGTATAGCATAGCATCAGATATATATATTTATTTATTAAATGTTGTAGTAGTGTAGATTTTAGTTTTAAATCACATAGGTACTTTGCAAGTTTTTATTTGTGTACTAGCTTTTGCCCGCGGCTTCGCCCGCGTGGTATTGGGGTGTGGGTTTCCGGGATAAAAAGTAGCCTATGTCCTATTCCGGAGTGTATCCTATGCCTTTGCCAAATTTCATCCAAATCCGTCCAGCCGTTTTGGCGTGATTGAGTAACAAACATCCAAACATCGTAACTTTCGCATTTATTAATTAATTAGTAAGATTCCGTGGAAAACGTCGTTGGTTGCGCGTTTAACCACATTGTTTTACATTTTATTATTTTACTAATTGTAATGTGTCACTATTTGTTTTTCCCTTAATAAATAAATCAGCCTTATAATGTTCCCACTGCTGGGACTCAGGCCTCCTCTCTAAAAGAGGGAATTTTAACATAATACAAGTTGTCTTTGACATCGACGCACAAACGAATAACACTGATCTCGTACATGATTCTGGAACCCCAGTGGTGAAATTAATCGTCGGTTTTTTTTTTCAAACTTTTGAAAAAAAGGGATTTTTAATAATTTTTACCTGTAATAAAATCGTTATTCTAACCAACCTCAATGATATTTTTACAAAAATATATATTTTTTAAATAATAAAAAAAAACATGGAGGCAAATAAAGTCGTAATTCTAATCAAACCCGATGAAATTTTCAATTTGGAATTTAATCCATTAATTTTTTTCGCAAAAAAATGTTAAAATAACGTTTTTATACAGTTCAATTTAAAAAAAAGTAAAAAAAAAAAACATTAAAAATAATTAAAGAAAAAACCGACAAAAAATTCCACCACTGTGGGTCAATCGTGTACTGGGTCCATGGTATTTGTTTGTACGTCGATATCAAAGACAGCCTGTATAGTGTAATCTTCCAACCCCAAGTTGGCCCATCATAGCGGTCGACCTAGAGTGATCAGTAACCAATTTTAGGGTCCGAATCGAAGTTGGAGTCTGCGCGTAACTATAGCAACTTTTTTTTTTTTTCTCGTGGTGGAAATCCTCATGGATGTCCTCCACCCTGGGGTAGGTGGAGGGGTCTGTCAGACTCTTACTAACTAAAACCACCCCGATGTTCCCTCGTACACTTTTGTCGGAGGCTACGGGTGCAGTTTGACTTTCGCTGCCCCCGACTAGTGCTGACCCAAACCACATGGTTCTCCTCACAAATTGGAGAGAGCTCTCCTATACGTCTAAGAGCGCGTGGAACACTACGCGCCACCATCTCGGGTCCAAATTGATAGGTCAACGGATGTCCCCTAATCCGTCGACCTTGGACCTTTTTAAGGGGATTGGAAGAGGGCATTATCTGCCCTTCTTCGTCGCCTGGTAAGTCACGGTTCAAGTTATTTGCCGCATAGTATATCACCCCTGAAGGGTCAGGGTTTTCACGATGGGTTCGGCAGAGACACAGAGTACACAGGACCTATGATAAACACTCACCTTGCCAGTTCCGTTTAAGTCTGCCAAGACTGCGGGATTGGTCGAAAGAGTCACCGTGGCAAGAGAACGCTAAAGGTAATGAAGGAATTTGGGTTTTAGGTTAGTTTCAGTTTTAGTCTGACACTCCGTTTAATATTTATTAGTTTTATTACGTAAGAAACTAAAAAAAAAGGATACTTATAGGCACGGTTGGTTGGTTTTGAATGTTTGATATTTTGTTTAAAGTAACAATTTGTAAGTTTTTTTACAAGTATATCGTTCGCGAACAATTAACGTCTAGTTCACAAGTGAGGAGTCGCCGTGACCTTGTCTCGGTAGTAGTTTACTTAGAAGTTAGACTTCGTTTTTAGACGTATGCGAACAAATCTTTACTTTGTGGTCTAACGTAACGTAACGTTAGAACTATCATGACTCTCTCCCACCCTCTTGTAAGACAAAGTAAGATGTTGTCGACCCCTCCCCCCTCGTTTATTTTCAATCACCAACACCTGAGTAAAGGGGTCGACGACCGCTTGAAGTGTAGCCGCTTAATAGTTTAAATTTCATTTTAATTTCGTTTTGTCGTCATTAGACATAAATATTCTATATCCGTCCTAAGGTAAATAACGCTATCGGCGATAAGACCGCCATTCTATCTATGGGTACAATGTCGGTACCCGTCTTATTTTTTTAGTCTACAATAAACTTTATTCTATTCTTGACTTAAATAATTATGATCTTACATTAATAATAATGATTTATTTCTCTCAAAAGGTAAAGACACATGACATATTTAAATCAAATTTGTAACCTTTGTGAGAGCTGGAGTCTATAGTAGGGATGGGATCTATATGACAGATCATAAGGCTCTCATTACCTAGGGTTCAAGTCTATTATCTATCTATATGCTATTTTTGCAATATCGTCATTCCAACACGATCCTATTCTCATTTTGCTAAAAGTTTTTAAACTGTTAATTCATCATGGCCGATCATTGGTCGGTCAGTGATCTCGTAATATAATTGTAGTACAAGCTGCCTTGAAACGAATTAAAAACAATAACTGTACAATAATGTTGTAATGGTAGGTCAGTGATCAAGGAACTGGCCTGTTCGTCTAGTGATTAGTGGCCCTGACTTCTATCCTGGCGGTCGTGGGTTTGATTCCCCCCCAGGACAAATGTTTGTGTGATGAGCACGATAATTTTTTCTGTGTCTGGGTGTAATTTATCTATAATATGAATGTAAGAAATAACTAAGTATGTTTATCAGTTGTCTAGTACTCATAACACAAGCTTTGCTTAACTTGGGGACTAGATGACATTGTGTGATAGTTGTGAAATATTATTATTATTATATCATAACTGTTACAATTTTAGCAGTTTACCGCTTTCGTCAGATATGCATCTGTCATTATGTACGAGATTACCATAGTATGCCATTTCTTTTAATGGAGTATCAATTAAGTTATTTTGATAATTTTGGTAATCTATTAATACAATATTTGAGTAGCCCAGTTAGGGTTGCCAGGCCATAAAATGCAAAGGCCGGACTGCGCACTATATAAGGCCGGAAATTTTGCCCTAAAAGCCGGACATGTTTTTTTATTGTCAAACATAATGTTCTTACAGCTGGGCTGTTGATAAAAGTATTTATACGTGATGTAAAGCGAGGATAAGATCGAAGATGGAGGATGCGATGCGCGGGCCGGAAGACAGTTTGCTCTCTGCTCGCCCTTGTTCGCTCGGGTCGGGCGCTCGTCCGCCCATCGTTGTACGAATCGCCACTCTGACAAAAAGCCTTACAAAAGCCGGACAGGCCGAACACGTACATATTTGGCCGGACGCGACCGCAAAAAGCCAAACATGTCCGGCTAAAGCCGGACATCTGGCAAGCCTAAGCCCAGTAAGGGCTTTTATCCACGACAGGTTTGCAAGCATGCCGCCGAGCCCACACGAATAATTACGAGTATAGACTTACTAGCTTTTGTCCGCGGCTTCGCCCGCGTCGGGTTGGGGTTTCCGGGATAAAAAGTAGCCTATGTCCTATTCCGGAGTGTATCCTATGCTTGTGCCAAATTTCATCCAGATCCATCCAGCCGTTTTGGCGTGATTGAGTAACAAACATCCAAACATCGTAACTTTCGCATTTATAATATTAGTAAGATGTACCAGATCTGGTTCAGCGTGAATTCTTGTCAGCGTTGCGCGTCGTGCATCAGTGAATATTACTCGTTATAATCCCGTGGAATATGGGTACATGAAACAGTATCGTTTTATAGTTGTCGGTCGTTCCGTACTAATTATAACTTACCTACGGTCATTGAACCCGCTCAGCTGTTCTTTACTTAAAGAAATGAATTTCGTATACTTAACCGTAAATTAATTTCAGTTTTCGAAAAAAATACTTTATTTTTTAATTTTACCTTTGCAAATCGATAGTGTTTCATGTAGCGGGATTAAAACACCCAAAATTTAACGGTGTATAGAATACTCCAGGAATAAGGCAAGGAAGGTACGGGGTAGGTTTTTTAGTCACTAAGAGATGATTTTCACCTACCATAAAAAAAAACGGTGTATAGAATACCCAGGCAAAGTATAAAATAAATAACACTGCGTTACAAATGAAAAAAAAAAATTGAGTACCCGCTTTGAAATGTCATGTTTTCTTATGAATACTTATAGTTTATTAAAAATACATACAAAATTTCCATTCATCACGTCTCATTTTTCTTCCATAAGAATGTGCCAAATTTTACTAAAAATTTAAATGCTAAAACATATTTTAAAGAAAATTAGTTAAATCAACCAGATTTTTTCACATTAACAAAGTTTAATTTTACCATTAAGGTTAAAAAAAAAACAATACATTATAAAAAGTTTTAACACAAAAGATCGCAAAACTTTAACTTTTTCTTTTGTGCTTTGAATGATCTTCTCGTTTTAAACGCCAGCAGTAATCGCCTAGCATAGTTGTGTTCCAACGCCCTTGAAATCGTTCTTCAAGCTTCTTTACATCCTGGTGAAACCTCTCACCTTGCTCATCACTGACTGCACCAAGATTAGATGGGAAAAAAGAAAAGTGAGAATGAAGGAAGTGAATTTTTAACGAAATTCTGCTACCCAACTTTTTATATGCTTCTAACATGTCGTCAACTAGCTTTTTCGCCCCTGCGGTTCCCTAAAAACCCTTTAATAACTGCTTTCAGCGATAACCAGGCATCAAGTTCCTTGTCAGTAAGCTTTTTCTCAAAATTTGGGTCTTTCATCAATGTGGTAATAGAAAAAATAATTTGGCATGTACCTCGAAAACTAGACGTGATAGATACCACATATGTTTGGAACACTTAATCTGTGACTCATTAGCTATTCATTACAGCTAACACTTACGTGGGTACCAAAATCGTGTAACGCAGTGTAATCCTACTACTATTATAAAGGCGAAAGTTTGTAAGTATGGATGTATGGATGTTTGTTACTCTTTCACGTAAAAACTACTGAATGGATTTGAATGAAATTTGACACAGGCATAGGATACACTCCGGAATAGCACATAGGCTACTTTTTATCCCGGAAACCCCAAACCCACGCGGGCGAAGCCGCGGGCAAAAGCTAGTATATCATACATTAGCAAAATGTTTATTATTTAGAACACAGGATTTGTTGCTACTGGTAATTTGAATGGTTCACAAGAGCAAAGTTATGAGTAAGGTTCAAGTCAAGACATTCCAAAAACTAGAAATTATTGACTTCACCGTTCACTCAGACCGTAAACTTATTTGTTAATTGAACCATATGTTTTCTTACTACCAACCTCGAATTAAATTAATGACAATAATAAATAATATACACGGAAGTTTGTTAGCGTGTGCACTAGCTCTCTGCCAACGGCTTTGCCAGCGTGAAAGTCGATTTCTCCTTCAAACTTCCAATTCCCGTTTTACCCCCTAAAGAGGGGTTCATAGAATCCGTTCTTACCGGATTTTTTTTTTTATTAATCTGTGAGTAGTACTCGTATTTTGCTTTTAGTTATACTATATAGTATAGATGTATGTTTGGTACTCCTTTACGCTGATAGTGGTGAAAGTTACAGTTAGTAGTTAGTTCTTGAGTACAATATTGACTGGTCTACATTTTCCTTGCATAATTTATCTGTCAATACTGTAATTTGGAAATATTTTAACAAAACATATTTATTTAAAAGAGTACCATGGAGTTTCTTGCCGGTTCTTCTCCATAGGAAACGACCAATTTGAAGCCGTGTCCTAGCTTCTGACGTTTTACAAGTGCTCATGTAGGCCTATGTGAAATAAAATATTTTGACTCTGACTTTGAAATAATATTTTTCAGCTCAGGACCCTGAGCTGAAAGAGGAGATGACCCTGCAGGGTCATCTTCTTCTTCAATTTTTTGACGTTTTATGTGAGGTAGACGCGCGTGCGAGGTGTCAGGAGACAGGTCTCGTCGCGAGCTAGCTTACAGGAACGGTTACAGAGGTACTTTCAATACAAAAATTTTGAAAAATGGTCAAAAAGAGTATATTTTTACTTACTCTCGAGTGATGCCAAAGGCAGAATCCAGTCTTGAATTAAAAATCGAATCGAGATTTTTTTTATATGTTAACATCTCGTAATTCGAGTTCACGAAACTCTTTTTAGCACTGCTGTTTTATTATTTCACTGACTGGTTTACTCTTCTGATTCATACGTAGGTTACACGTTCCACCCACTATTGGTTCCGTACCCGAAATTAATGCAAAAATTGACCACAATAACTGTTTTCTTTTGCATGATAGATTTTTTAGTTGAACCTTTTCCTTGTCAATTAATAATAATATATACAACCTTGTAGCCAGGATTATCATCCATCAGCAACTTGCTCTAAAATACTCTCTCGTGGACTCGAAGTGCAGTTATGAGCCCGACTCAGTTCTTACATTAGTCGAAAGGTTAATGCGAAAATCGATCACAATAAACTGTTTTCTTTTGCATTATAGATTTTTTTAGTTGAGCCTTTCCTTGTCAATCAATAATAATATATACAACCTTGTAGTCAGGATTATCCATCAGCAACATGCTCTCTCTCTCGTGGAACTGGAAGTGCAGTCATATCATTTGGTGCTGGGATCGGCCCATCACCACTGACAAGACTATTGCAGCTACAGCGGTAATGTAACGAAGTGAAAGCCGTGCAATAATTATAGATAATTCCGTTCCGCATGACGAGAACCTCGTGAAAGTCGAGAAAGATAAACTTAGTACATTGACTTGGCTCGCAAGGTTGCAATGTGAAATGTGGACTTGGCGATCATAGTACCGTACTGATAGTCGTGTCAGGATCAACCTTCTTAGGTAGTTCGCAATAGCCGACTGAATTAAGGGTGAAACAGAAACTGATATTTCTGGACACGACTCGTAATGTTAAGAGGTTCCTTTCCCTGGAACCCTGACACTGTAGCTTGGACCCTGGTAGCTTCTCGATATCAGATTACTATTTTTTATATTTTTGTTAGGAAATAGGTGAAATGAAATTGCCATTTTCCATTAAATAAGTTGGCGTCTTCTTTCTGTATATTTTTTATTAATCAAAATAATTCCCCATTAAATGAATGTATTTAATTATAATTTATCATTTTAATTATAAATAACGTAGCGGTAGTCCATTGATAAAAAGAAGTGCTGGATATTAGGCAACAAATTCTTCAAAGGCATTTTTAACTCCCTCTTGGTTATTGAATTTTATCTTTTTGTTGCAAAAAGATAAAATTCTCTTTAATCTTCTCGTTAATCTAGAATCATGAAATTTGGCATAGAGCAAGATCTCATGCACAAGTATAGGAAAAAATATGAAATTGTAGATTTGTAGTTAAGTCACAAAAAAAAATTGCTTCGGGAAAATCTTCGTAACTCAAATCGGGAATTGAACTGTTTTCATAGGTAAGTTTGTACGGAACCCGCAGTGGTGAGTACGACCCGCACTTGCCCAGATATTTTTTTATTCCTCCACGCTAAACCAATAAGATGTTTTTGTACGATCATCAGCAAAGAAGGTCAAGTTAATTACACGAATAATAAATTCACCTGTTGTTACATGCGTTTGTACCACACCGATAGTAAAATAGTTTGAATAACGAGTTAAAACAGAAACAATCGCAGATTTATATTCTAGGAACATGTCACTGTCAATAACTTCAAAATTATCTATGCAGGATTCGTCATTCATAAAAATATCGGAACACTATTTGTTAGATCAACTGAGGGTAGTTGTAAGTTGTTATTACCAATGTTTACGTCGTAAAGTTTGTTCATTTTGAAATGTGCTGTGGTCATATTATTTGAACTTTTTTTAATGACCTCGCATAAGTTATTATTGATATAGTTGCTTATTGAAGTAATATTATTATCACTTCGCAAGTAGATGTCGGAAACAACATTTAACGAAATCTATATACTTTCTTTAACTGTTTTAACGTGTGCCCTAAATTCTCTCTTTCCTAATATTGATAACCTAGGGTTCTTTAAGTCTAGAGTGGATAGGTTACTTCTAGGCAACAGTGCTCCATCATGGGCCACTTCATCGCCTACCATCCACAATAACAAAAATAACCACATAATGCCAAATGCTAGTGAGCGTGTGTGTTGCTTGTTTTTCATGGCTACTGCAGAACGGATTTTGATAAAACTTGACACATGGGACGTTTTTATGCCGGGTTTATAGGGGATTATTTTCTACCATCACACCGGCAAATCTACTGGTAGAAAGCTATAAATAAGAGCTTGTATAAATATTTTCAATGAAAAACCTATAAACCAAATAAAATTCTGTTAACTTTAAATAATAATATAATATTAATATAATAATATTCGACGACCATCAATCACACAACGCCGTCTAATCTCAAGCTAAGCAGAGCTGGTGTTATGAGTACTAGACAACTGATAAAATCACAGTTATATATTTCTAAATACATACATATTATAGATAAATTACACCCAGACACAGAACAAATGATCGTGCTCATCACACGAACATTTGTCCTGGGTGGGAATCGAACCCACGACCCCCAACATAGCAGTCAGTGTTACTAACTACTATGCTGACACGCCAGTCAAAAATGGTTTTCTCAATCTGGTGCGGATCTATAAAAATTTACACGTGTCTTCTACGACAGGACGCTGACATTCGCTCGATTGTCCGTGTTTGCCTTAGGTGATAATATACGCTTTCCACGTTCCCAGAGTCGTTTTTGGGTCTATGACATTGTTTAACATTGCTACAGGTTTTTATGGGCTCAAAAAATATGCAATAAGAAAAACCGGTTATTTTATGTATATAAATATTATATTATACTGTAATTTTGTTTTGATACGTATGTGGTAATGATTCACAAATCAAAGTCTAAAGGCATTTAGATAGTATTCGGGCTACAGGTACACCGTAGGTAGAACATGATGTGGATTAAGGCGATTAATACACTGTCACGCACTACGCGTGAATGCGTGTTGTAACGTTCCTTTGCAGTAGGTATGTATAGAAAATAAGAAAACACGCTCAGTCTAATACACAGAAAATGCATCCGCGCGCATTCATTCATACAAATCGTTGACACGCAACATGCAGCATGATTCGCGGCAGTATGATATCTCCTAAAACACGTTAACCGACAGTTCAAAACATGAGCCACTTGCTGGAGTGCCCTAAGTGCTCATACACCTGCACTATAGAGGAATTAATTAGTGCCACCGATGCTGCAGTTAACGTAGCCACCTACTGGACTCCAACAGTTTAAAGAATTTATCATCGATTCGAAAAGAAGAACCCGACAGTATGATACTCTGGGATCATATTGGGCTTAACACGGGCGTAACCGATGGAAAAAGTTGTATGGAATATGATTCTAAACAAAGCACCCGTTTTCTTCAAGATGTATTTGTTTATCTGTTGCTAGACTGGTAATCTGAAAAAAAACCATTAAAATTAATTATCCTGCTTCTCTACATCCCGTTTGATATATTAACATTATGTATGTTTGTAGCTTTATTAATATTACATTAGGTAAATTCCTATTATAAAAGTAACATAATTGTGGAGTTTGTTACCTACATGCCTTTGCCTATATGATATATTTAAAATATCTTTGCCTAAGTATATGATTTTTTTTGTATTACAGCCAAGGTAAGCGCCAATCGGCGCCATCTCAAAGTGGTAATCCACAATCCAATCCAAAAATTACAATCCAGTTTTTGTAACTCAAAGGTTGACGTAGTAGAGAATGCCTTGTTGCATTAATTTCGCCTGTGTACCACTACTGTAATTGACTCATTTAGCACCACCGTTCTCAAGCATAATTTTTGCTCTGTATTTGCGTTAACTCGGGCTCTGTCTGGATGGTTACTGGACAGCCAGCGCCGTCCGGTATCATTGTTACCCATTGCTCGTAGCTAGCAAGTCCACACCTACGGTAGCTGGAAAATAGGATCGGGATGCTGATGCGTAACAACATTATATTCTTGACGCGTGCCGCCCATTCCTCCTCGCTCCGGACCATTGTCTGCACCAGGACCCGGTGCAAGAGGTCTCTGACCCCAATCGCCCCCACGAGGACACGGTAGTGTTCCACCTTAGCGGGGCACAGCAGAAGGGTCTAACCCAAATGAGGCCAAGGGTTCGTACCTGAAAGGTAAGCTCTGGCCCTGGTATAAAGGCAACGCGGACAAGGAGTGGGTTGTTTAATCAGTAAGAGTCTGACACTGTGTGCCGTACCACCCAAGGGCGGGATTTGTCATTGGATGACTTTACCCACTATAAAAAAAACACTTCCACTGTATATTATATTTTCTTATGGGAATTACCAATAACGCTAATACTCGTCCTGGGGTCGAAGCCTGTAAAAGTAGTATTTAATCGTCATTATCCTACCCTACCTAATCCCATATTACTTGGGGTCGGTACAACATGTTTTTTTCTTCCACTCTATCCTGTCACCCGTCACACTGTCACTTACTCCCTTTTCTTTCATATCACTCCTCACACAATTCATCCATCTCTTCTTCGGCCTCCTTCTTACTCTCCATCCATCTACGTGTAAAAAGTAGTAATATTTAATGTGATATTTAATTTCATATTTTTATATATAAAAAAAAATAATACCCAGTATTCTTTCTTTTATTTCAGTCGGTCGCCGATTGCGTGGAGGCGCTCATTGGTACCTACTTATTAAGTGGTGGAATAACAGGAGCCGTCAAAGTCGTCGAGTGGATGAAAATCATTCCTCCAGAGGTATGTGAACAAGAAATAAGGTCGCACAGTCGGAAAAGGATCATCACCATATCAAGAAAGTCAAAGAAAGTCACCGTCTCCGACCGTTTAGATTTTCATTAAAATAATTACATTAATAATAATAAGTTAATTATATCGGAGACATATAATGAAGGACGGGACGGTGGACGTGTGTCGGGCATGCCATCGTCCGGGTGAGTCTATCAGACATATTATCTCTGGTTGTTCTCGTTTAGCTAACGGCGAGTACTTGCACAGGCATAACCAAGTAGCCAGGATTATTCATCAGCAACTTGCTTTGAAGTACAACCTGGTGGATTCTGAGGTACCGTACTACAGGTATGTGCCCGACCCAGTTCTCGAAAATGACCATGCCACGTTGTACTGGGATCGGTCTATCATCACTGACCGGACTATTGTAGCCAATAAGCCGGATATAGTGGTGATAGACCGATTAGCGCGCCGCGCAATGATAGTCGATGTCACCATCCCACATGACGAAAACCTCGTGAAAGCTGAGAAAGAGAAACAAATCAAGTATCTCGACTTAGCACACGAGGTTGTCGACATGTGGGATGTAGACTCGGCTGTCATTGTGCCGATAGTTGTGACCGCCAATGGCCTTATAGCCAAAAGCTTCGACGACCATCTGTCGAAGCTGTCGTTGCGCGGTTGGATCAAGGGACTGATACAGAAGGCAGTACTCCTCGACACGGCTCGTATTGTGAGGAGGTTCCTGTCTCTGGAGCCCTAACCACCGGTAGCTTGGACCCTGCTCCCGACACCGGCGGACGACTATTTTTTATATTTTTAAATGTTTTTTTTTAATGTGTTTTTATAAGAAAATATTTAAAAATGTAATTAATATGTTTGAAAAAATAAATAAGTTAATTACATTATTCAATTACATCATTAATAATAACTTGATTACATTATTCAACTTTACCTAAACAAAATAAGTTGATTGTGCATTATTTAATTACATCAATCGATTTCATTACAATAGAAAAAATGTTTAATAAAATAATAATAAGAAAAAAACAATAATTACTTATTAAAAAAAAATACAGGTTGACTGCTTTTATTTTCAATGTCTTTGCTTACATAAATCAATTTGTTCCAGGACGACTTTCAGGAATACTTGCACAGGCAAGTGCCTACAGCGATCTCCGAAGGAAAGGCGACTGCGGAAAACATTGATTTCTTGCTCACGTACTACAGACCTGACGTGGAGGCAATTATTAAGTATAAGTTTCGAGATCCGTCCTTCTTGTTAGAGGTAAGTAGTGCCAAACTTAGTACCAAGCCAGTCGTCAACGACGCGCTCTGTTCCCGCGCGACTCAAGGAGTTGTCAGCAAATGAAGAGGCCCAACTGCAGGGCCGAAGCCTACTGAGGCCCCCGGTCCGGCTTCTGAAAGGAAGGTCCGACCCTGGTATGAAGGCTTTGAAGGAAAGAGGTGGGTCGTTTAGTCAGTAAGAGTCTGACACTGTTTCCTGCTCGCTCTCGCCCAAGGGCAGGATTCGTCATTAGATGATTTTTCCCACCATAAAAAAAAAAACAAACTTACCTCTTACACATAATATAGCAAGTCTATATGTCAGCCTGTAACTCCTGTACACTCAAACAGCAGATCAGATTTTGATAAATTAGACGGATAGACCATGTGGATAAACGGAGAGGGAGATGGAGGCCAAAGAAAAGATGGATGGTTTGTGTGAAAAGTGATATGAAAGAAAAAGAAGGTGACGGGTGACAGAAGGGAATGGAAGAAAAATTCTTATTGCGCAGACCCCAAATAATACGGAACAAGTGCAGGAAGATGATGATGATGGGGCGGATATACCCTAAAATAGCATATTTTCTGTTCTCAGAAGCGCTAGTACTATTTAAAATAGTTATCATTATCATTCACTTGTTCCATATCCCAATTAATTTTGGGTTAGCAAACTATGTACTTCCATACCTCCCTGACAGCCACCATCTCAGTATTATTTAAAAAATGCGTTAGCGTAACGCTTGAACACAGTAACCTATATACATACTTACTAAATGTACAGTCATTACTCAGCAGGAAAGACTTATATTTGAAACTAGCTTTTGTCAGCGGCTTCGCCCGCGTACATAAAATATAGCCTATATCACTCAGGAGTAAAGCAGCTTTCTATTGTTGCTAAAATTTTTCCAATCGGACCAGTAGTTCCAGAGATTACCTCCTACAAACAAAAACACAAACTTTACTTCTTTATTATATTAGTGTAGATCAAGGAACAACCCTTGAAGATTTTGTACCAGTTCGAAATGTATGGAAAATCCTATATGATTTTTTCTTTTTCAGGCTCTCTCCCATCCATCATACATTCGTAACCGACTGACGCGTTCATACGAACGGTTGGAGTTTCTGGGCGACGCCATATTAGATTTCCTAATAACTTCGCATATATTCGAAGTCTGTGGAGAACTAAAGCCTGGTGAAATGACGGATCTCAGATCTGCACTGGTGAACAATGTCACATTTGCGTCGTATGTTGTCAAACTTGGACTGCACAAGTGAGTAAAACACCTAAAGAATGTTGTATTATATTTGTTTCTTTTTTTGGCTTTGAATATATTTACCTAAGTGTATTGTAATAATTTATGTGTCTACAAAGCTTTTAGTTTTCTAGACACATAAATATATAAGAAAAATGTGTAAGTTTTAAATGCTTACAATATATATATATTACTTTAAGTTAGTGTACGGGTGTGTGTCGTGTGTAAGGTAGCTAGTCAGCTAAGAAGTGGAACTCAGCCCAATACGGTAACACCAATCATTGTAGTAACTATAAAAATGATAATAGTAGATTATGTGACTAGGGGATAAAGCAGTAAGTCGAGGGCGGTATATTTAATTCCGAACGTAAAGAAGGTTTAAAAATTTTAATCGCGAACGTTAGTGAGGGATTTCTACAATTAACTCCCGAGCAATGCGAGAGGCATCGAGCAGTTGATGTAAAAATGATATTTATTTTGCAAATAAATTAAAACCAACTCAACTTTATCGTCAGTCTAAATTAGATGAGGCCAGTGTTTCCTAGCTGACAACCCTGAGAGGAAACAACGAAATAAACTCAGGGGTCAAAGTCTCTTTTAAATATAATAGAAATCGAATAGAAACCAAACCCATTCTTTTTTCAGATTCCTTTGCTCGGAACTGAATCCTAGTTTAGACGCTGCCATCATAATGTTCGTGGAACATCAAGAACAGCGAGATCACGAGATAGTGGAAGATGTCCTCTACCTGATCGATGAAGAGGAATGTCACATTGCCGAATATGTTGAAGTTCCTAAGGTAACCATTCAGTAACCACTTTGTATTTTTTTTTTCTAAGTTTCCCTTTCCTTGCAGTAGTGGCCGAGTGGTAAATGCCCCGACTTACGAATTGTAAGTTGCGGATTGAAACCCAGCCAGGCGCATTACTTTGTGTAGTTTATTTAATCACCACTGCTTTCAAAACGGTGAAGAAAAACAATGTGAGGAAACGGGCATGGAACCAAAAATTCGAAGACATGTGACATCTACTAATCCGCACTGGGCCCGCGCGGGGGATCCCTCTCTTAGAGAGGAGGCCTGTGTCCCAGCATGGACTGAACCGAAACCGGCATGTCCTAATGCCGGTTTCCTCACGATGTTTCCTTCACCGTTTTGAGAGCAGTAGTGATCTTGACTAACTTGTTTTAAGTGTTATATTTATGTTTTTATTCATATTTGCTTCGACCTGTGACGTCACAGGTCCTCAGCGATATCTTCGAGGCATTAGTCGGTGCCATGTTCCTGGACAGCGGCGGCGACCTGCAAGTGGTGTGGAAGGCGGTGTACGGCATCATGCACAAGGAAATACACGCCTTCTCCAGCCGCATACCCAAGCAGCCAGTCAAGATATTGTACGAAAACATTCATGCGTGTCCCGTGTTTGGGTGAGTTTAGTATTTTGTAGACGAGTGTAACTCCGAAACATTTTAGTGATCCGAAAGATTGGAACAGCAGTAATGTTTCGAATGAAAAAAAAAGAAAAAATGTTTATTTGGCTTACAAACTACAATACAGTTTTAAAAAACTTAAACATAAAACAAAAAAAAAAATCTCAACAAGACTGTCTCACGGCTGCGCCAAATAGTTTCAATTCAGAAGGATGCCAGACAACTATATAGCAGTTTTCTTACGCTGGTTCTCAACCTTTCACCCCAGGACTACTAAAAAGCTCAACAACTTGACAAACGTTAGGTCGTTAATTTAGGTGTCTTCAAAGCTAGAGTGAACAGGCTCTTAATAAACTAGTGCGCCTTACCATCAACGATTTGAACACTGAAACACTCTTATCAATTGTCTAGTACTCATAGCACCAGCTTTGCTTTTAGCTTGGGATTAAACGGCGTTATGTTATAATTGTAGAATTATTCTTATATTAGTTCGCAAAAAACGTATATTTTACTTAAAGGAATCAAAATTCACAGGTCACTTTAAAAAAAAGTACCGTTGACCTAGCATTCTGAAATACCTCTTCTTATGACGTTAGGAAAAAACAGCAAAGAAAAGAAAACTATATTTTAAATTTTGCCCAAAATAGACACAAAACACAACAAAAATGTCGGCCATGTATAAACCGCGTATTAAATTACTGTATTACACCTTAAACACTAGACAGAACAAATCAAATCAAAATCAAATCGGATAAAGGTTGCTGACAAGTAAATATATTCTATTTTCAGGAAAGCGGAAGTCATCAATCCTGATATACCAAAGATAAGGGTTGGAGTGACGATAACGAAGAATGATCGGCAACACACCGTCTTTGGAATAGGCCGCAACAAGTCGCAAGCGAAGCGAGCTGCCGCCAAAATGGCGCTCAAAGTCTTGAGTCTCTAGATAAAATATATCTTTAATACGAGGTTATTATTATTATTTTTTACGGTAATGTCTGGCTTTTACCACAAAATAAAAAGGTACAGAAGTCAATCTCATGTATGTACTTCACTTTTCATACCTACGCACGGCGGTCGCGCAAGCTAGGGTTGTCAACTGGATTATGCACAAGAAATGATCGTGGTAGTTGCAACATTTCACAGACGCGCGTCTCAAGCGTGACACCCTCGCGGTCGTAATGATCCTCGTTGAGCCCGGTTTTCGCGTCGGTGAACGATGACTATGTGTGCGTTGCTCGAGCGCGCTTTGTACGTAGATTGGCATCTGTATTCTGTACCTATATAATTTGTGCTTTTACGGACTAAATTCCGCCCGTGTTCCTTCAGTTCCTCTTTGCGTTCAAGGCAGCGATGAATCCGCTGCCCATTTTCGAGTATCAATCGAAGTGGGTTGCCCTGTAACTGTAACTATAGCAATGCTCAATTTATTTGCCGTGCATTATAAGTTTTAATTAACCTTGTATTATGAATTAATATTTACTTGATGTTTTTATTTTCTTTTTATATATATAAATAACTAGCTTTTGTCAGCGGCTTCGCCCGCGTACATATAATATAGCCTATGTCACTCAGGAGTAAAGCAGCTTTCTATTGTTGCTAATTTTTTTTCCAATCGGACCAGTAGTTCCAGAGATTACTTCCTACAAACAAAAAAACAAACTTTAATTTTTTTTGTTATGTTAGTGTAGATATATATATAATTTGGCATTTATATAAATCAAATGTAATTGTAGTAGATAATACATTTGTTATTATTAAGCCTTTGATACACTAACGCGCATTAGGGGTAAAGCGTTGTAAAATGTTGGGGGAGCAAGTTGCGGGACAATGAGCAAACATTGCGCGTCAAGTTGCGGGACATTCTGTCCCTTAATGTATCTGAGGCTTTTTTATGTTGTGTATGGTACAAACAATTGCACATGGAAAAAATGTGACTTTCCACAGCGCGTAAATTTGCGACTTGAATTTCGTAAAAGTTTTTGTAGTCAAATCTTTTTTCTGACGTGCAGTTGACCGTTTCATACAATTTTAGGGCGTAATTATTTTCTTTTTTATTATGGCTTAAAGTAATTTAGTAAGTCTAGATAAAAAGCTTCGAAATCCGTATAGTTCTCTTTTTTAACTTTGGAAACAGTCGACTTACTTTGAGGGATTGTCACTCTTACTGACTAAATCCAAAATGTTCGTTCAGTTAGCTGCCCTTTGCGAGGGCCACAGTTCAATCAGTCGTAGCTAGGGGAGCTGCTGAATAATTCAAAATTCTATTCGGTAAATTGTGTTGTAGGAGAAAAATTAATTTATTGCAAACCACCGAAATCTATAAGGTCGCCAAAACCTTAAATATTTTCTTCGGTCTATAAATTAACCTAGTATAGAATATAAACTTGAGGACCAAGAAGTCATTGCTTTTTTTTCGCTTAGCGCTTCAAAAAAAAACCTTTGTGTAGCAAAGACAAAAGCAACTTTATTTAAAGATGAAGTAAATAAAAAAGCCGTAAGAATCTACTTTTAAAGTAATGTATCTGAATGGCAGGAAGTAGGTAGAAACAATGTTGCAAAACTTGTCAAATTTAATGCAAATGACAGCTGGAACCAAACGCTTATCCTGCTATACGAGGTGCGACAGAATCTCGGTGTACTCAGGTGGTTTTTTTTTTTTATGGTGGGCAAAAATCATCCAATGACGAATCCCGTTCTTGAGCGGACCGGAAAACTATCAGACTCTTACTGGCTAAACACCTCCTCCCCGTTCCTTTTTCGCCCTTCGCGCCGGGGCCAAGCCTTCCTTTCAGAAAGAGACCCTGGGACCCAGTAGGCTTCGACCCTTTTGCAAAGTCCCTACGGTGAGCTGAGATGGTCACCCATCCATGGACAGGCTTCTTTACGCATAGCTTAACTTTGAAGATCGACCTGAGCAGCTGTTCCTTAGTTACGTGCTTCTTATATAAGAGTAAAGTTCATATTCATTTATTCATCTTTTTTGATAATTGTTTACGTGCAGCGAAAAAAGCCCTCAGTTATTATTGTGGCCCAAGCATAGAGTTGTCATTTGTTGTTAGGATTAACAAATAAATCGACACCGTCAAAGGAATAACATTGTAATTCAGTTTTAATAGTAGGTACCTATATACATCGAAATTTTATTTAAGTATAAAAATGTTTGTGGTTGAAAAATTGCTAGATATTATACATTGTCATTTATTTTCCTCATTTCTTTAATTTTGTAAACCTTATCAGTGTCAATGTCAACTATTTAGACTGTATATGTTTATCGTTAATAACGCATAAATCTCTTGTAGGATATGTTATTGATAAGTCCATGGTAATATATTGTAATGAAGTCTCTATGTTAGAATTTAGTATATGTCATTATATTAAACACTTCTCACACCATATCTACACGAAGAATTCGACTTTTGCTTCAAAAAAAGAAAAAGCTGCTGTTCAATAAAGTGCCGTGCTTCTGCTATTTCGGCATGAACAGGCTCTAGAGCTCACATTCGTATTTAAAGTGTGGAACCTAAAATAGAAATACGCTTGTACGATACCACTACATACAGAAAGCATAGTTAATAGAAATCTCTGTTCCTAGACAGCACGTTTCGACAAAAACTTTGTTGATAGAAAACATTGTGCATATCTATGCACAATGTTTTCTATCAACAAAGTTTTTGGCAGGACTTGCTATCTACGAACAGCGATTTCTGTCAACAGTACGTCCTATGGACCGAGCTATCTATGCACAATGTTTTCTATCAATAAAGTTTTTGTCGAAACGTGCTGTCTAGGAACAGAGATTTCTATTAACTATGCTTTCTGTATGTAGTGGTATCGTACAAACGTGTTTCTATTTTAGGTTTTACACACTCGTACGCAACTGTCAAGTTGATGTCGTGTCGTTATGGTGTGTGATGGCCTTCATAAGAAGTTCTTATAAAGGCTAGACTGTCGTGGTAATCGTAATTATATTGGCGTTTTCTAATATAATCGTTGATATTGTGTCTATAGTTAGGAAGACTGAGGAAAGTGTGTATTAAGACATGTATACAGGGAAAGTTGAATGGCAGGGATTATATGGAGATAAAATTTAAGTGTGTGATAGTTCCAATTGGATTGTATGTGGCGTTTGCAAGGTTTACAGTATATTATCTGATTCTATGCAGACGACCACATTTAATACAATCACTTATATGGATGTTTGTCCCGAAAATCTAGTTATATAATATTGATGTAGATATTTATTGGGTTTCGTTTCAAAATTACCATTAAATTCGTAAAAATTGTGATAGGAAAATTAGAAAAATGGATTTATTGCGGAATGAGAATAGTCAGGCGCTTGTTTTTTCGTGTTGAATATTTTTTGTTTTTATTATAATCCATCCTTAGGATACATTCGTAAATACATCATGTCTTGTGATAGATGCATGCTTATTTTTCTCGATGCATTTGAAGTCATACAAATAAAACTATTGGATACCTATATTATTTTCAGATTTTGTGTACTTTTTCTAGATGTATATTTTATTGATAATACAACTTTAAAACAAAGCTCTGCGTCGTTTATTTTTTAGTAGTACCTAGTAAACCCATTCGAGATGTATTTTATTTTCTATGGAAAATATCCGGCGAAAACCAGCAGGCTTGAAAAATTACTTCGTGTCATGAAAAAAAAAAATCGATTGCAGTGGGACCTACCATCGCGCGTCGGTACTGAGACTGTATATCCCACGGGGGTATAGGGGTCGAGGTTTTTAAATGCTAAAACCCTCGCAACAGCGAGGTATGCAGTCTCTGGTAATATTTCCTAACTACCGACGTGAGTATGCATCGAGATATAGCAGTGGACAATTGACTCACCCCGCCCTCCCTGGCTAAGGCTCAACACACACCGAAAGAGCGGCAAAGGGCGGCGAAGCGCAGAGCCACGAAGTCCCGCGCCTTCTCGAGCATTCCAGCGACTTCTCGAGCATTCCAGCGACTTCTCGAGCATTCCAGCGACTTCTCGAGCATTCCAGCGACTTCTCGAGCATTCCAGCGACTTCTCGAGCATTCCAGCGACTTCTCGAGCAGTCGCAGGAATGCGCGCGCCTTCCGAGCCCACCCGCGAATTCATGATTTGGTATTGTATAGGCAGTCGTACATTTGCACCAAATAAATAAGTTTTTCTTCGTCCTCCATCACTTCTGTGTTCGTTGCACTGAAAGGAATGAATGCGAATGCTCACCTGCAACAAATGCTCAGCGTGCAACAGACGCGCGCGGGGCGGGATATTGTCAGCGGCCGCTCGCGAATGCTCGAACTTTCTCGGGAATTCCCGCGACTTCCCACGCAGTCGCATGGCTTCGTTTATGGAATTCCCCGGAATTCCTGCGGCGCCGCAGGCATCCGCACGACTCGTCAAGTTTTTCATGCGATAATAAGTATTATAGTAATGGAAATAAAGTTAAAAATCATATGACACTGAAACTGCGTTCCGCTTCGTTGCCCTTCGCCGCTCTTTCGGTGTGTGTTGAGCCTAACGAGAACTGGCGCCAAACAGTAGCAAAGAATTCCATGAACGTTTTTTCCGGGCCGTTCACCAATACATTTACAACACTACATAGCATAAAACAAAGTCACTTCTTGCCGTCTGTTCCTATGTATGTTTAGATTTTTAAAACTGCGCAATCGATTTTGATGCATTTTTTTTAAAGGTAGGTAGGTTATATGTATAATACATACTGTGCAGGGCGCTAGTTAGTAAATAAAACATTCAACTTTGTTCCCACATCAGGATGTGGATTTTAATGTTATTATTATTGCATACATGATAAAATTAGAGGAAGTAGGTGCTGGGCCTCTTGTATGCGAAGGTGTTGAGGCGTTTGTGATGGTGCACGCGCTTGGGCAGCGGGAATCTGATGTGGCTGTTGTGGAACTGCTTCACCTGCGGCCGGCGGCATGCGGACGCCTTGATTACTTCCACTTTGATGATCTGCGACAAGAGAAAACATGTAGTAAATAAAAAGCAATTGACTTAATGGTTTTACCGATAATTGGGGATAAGAACATTAGGATGATGAATTGGTATGAAATATTTAAAAAACAAGAGGGGCAATTGCGCCACAGTGCTCTGAAAACTGAAATTCTGTCAGTTGTTGACAAGTGGCAGATATGGATATATAGGGTGCATCCAATCTCCATCGAATACCCTGCAATACTCAGCATTTGTCAACACAACAGTGATGGTTAAAATCAACGTAACTTGCCTCCATCCAACTACAGAAACTGCAAAATATCTAGCCCTACCAGAAAAGAGGGTAAAAAGTTGTTTTGATATTAGAAAACTGTCTAAAATACACAGTCAAGCAAGATAGTTCAACAATTAAAAGCTATTAATCAAGTATATATTTGCAAATGAAATAGAAACATAACAAAATATTTGCCTTATAATAAAGAATAAATTGGAATATAACAGAATTAAATAAATCTGTTGAAAGGATATCTTAGAATTGGTTCCTTTAATCTGACTTACTGGAACATAAGGCTGATAATGCAATACTTATGCTAACTAATCAGACTGCTACATCTTTTTGTTAGAAAAGAAATTAAAATTTGAAATTAATTACCTAACATTGGTTTAGGTAAATAGCTGATTGTAAACATTTATACATAAAAGACATGCTTGCGAAGATTGTTTACATTTAGTTAAGTACCAAAACCAAATGAGTAAGGAGATATGATTTTTCAATAGTACATAGCTAGCTCAAGTTGTTGTGTGTGTGATGTGTCATTGACATGTTAACGCAAACGAATACCATGGATCCAGTACATGATTCTAGACCGTTTTTTCTTATTTTTTAAATGATTTTTTTACGTTTTTTAAATTAAACTGTATAAAAACGTAAATTTAACATATTTAGCAAAAAAAATTAGTGAATTACATTCCAAATTAGAAATGTCATCGGGTTTGATTAGAATAACGACTTTATTTGCCTCGATGACTTTTTTATTAATTTTTCTTTTTCTAAAAAATATTTTGTTTTCTAAAAATGTCATTGGAGTTGGTTAGAATTCAGGAAAAAAAAAAATAAAAACACCAAACTTTTTTTTTAATTTGAAAAATACCCGACGAAAAACTTCACCACTGGGGTGTCCAGAATGATGTACTGGATCTATAGTATTTGTTTGTGTTAACATATCAATGACACCTTGTTTACCATATTCTTGCTTTCTTAGGCACTATGGACATAATTTATCCAAAATGGAGGTTTTTTTTGTAATTACTAATTAAAATGTGGTGTACTTTAATCTAGCCCAATAGCATTCTCTGCCATTATCATAAGTGTGGCAGAGCTGTCTGGCAAAGGTCAATGAAACGTCCAGTTAAACAATGACAAGAGTAATAAGTTACCTGGATGGAGTGAGCACGGGCTCTGTGCCTGGCTCCCATGTCACGATAGCACTGAGTGACGGCACCGCCGACGCTGAGGTCACGGTACTCGCGGTACATGTTGTGTACTCCGGAGCGGGACTCATAACGCAGCCAGATACCAAAGTTCTTGATCTTCACTGGGCTCCTTTCGGGGATTTCCTGAAATGTTTAATGATTGGTTAAAAACATATTGAACAGTTAAGGATCCATGTAGAAATTGGATTTGTAAGGTCCTAGATGTTGGGTGTTTACAATTTTAATTTCAATTTAACTCCAGTAGGTTATTTAGAAGAGGAGAATTAAAAAGACAAATGGAAGAAATTGAGATCCAGTAACACTCAAAATAGATGATGGTGTTTAACCCAGCCAGGTGCATTACTTTGTGTAATTTGCTTCATCATCATAGCACTCAAAATTGAAAGGAAGCATCATGAGGAAATGGGCATGATCCTGAACCAAGAATTTAAAGACATGTGACATCCACCAACCCACACTGGACCAGCATGATGGATGATGGATGGATGGATTACAGCCCATTTCCTCTCCTAGGGAAGTGGCCTGAGTCTCAGTAGTGAGAACATTACAAGACTGATTGAATTGTTTACATTATATTGTTTAAACTCTGAGCCACAGATGTCTATGTCTCTAATTACGGTACTCAAAAGGTTAACTCATGTATCCCAAATGAATAGCCCATTACTCAAGAGGTCACATCTTTGAAAGTATTTAATCAATTCTTAAATTTGCTTGGTAATTACTAGACAGAACTAGGCATAGATCTATGGAGTTATATTAGCATAAGATCCCGATATAAAACGACCTTCACCGAGATGTTTATTTGATGAAACGTATTTTATATGTAATTTAATATGTCAATAAATAAATTGCATATGGGTTGCCTAACAAATTTAAGTCAAGGGTATTTTTAATTAATAATTGAAAAAAAATTTTTTTTTAAACATTCCACCGGTGTGATTATTAGATAAACTATATACCAATCGAAAGTATGAAGCCCATAGAACATGCAAACGTTAGGTTGCCCTTTTTATTCCGGTCACAACTATCGGGTAGCCAGGTACAAACAGGTAAATCTACACTAGCATTTTGCAACGGTCTGCTTATTGAATTGAACCTTAATAAAAATTAAAGATTATTTAATTATAAACACGGTGGTATAGGGGTCAAAAATTACCTCCAGCTGAACATTCATATAATGAATTACCTATTTTAAGAAATTTCTTCTAATATGGCAGATTATATGTAATGGATTTAAACCCCATTTATAAAGGATTATCCTTTTTTTAGAAATTGCAACATGATCTAATCTTAATTTACAAAATGGAGCATCTCCTTTAATAGAACAAATTATTTTCTTCCATGATCATACTTTAGTTATTCTTATTATAATTACAATTTTAGTAGGATATTTAATAACAAGATTATTATTTAATAAATATATTAATCGATTTTTATTAGAAGGTCAAATAATTGAATTAATTTGAACTATTTTACCAGCAATTACTTTAATTTTTATTGCATTACCTTCATTACGTTTATTAGATGAATTAAATAATCCTTTAATTACTTTAAAATCTATTGGCCATCAATGATATTGAAGTTATGAATATTCAGATTTTCATAATATTGAATTTGACTCTTATATAATTCCTTCTAATGAACTTAATTCTAGAGATTTTCGTTTATTAGATGTTGATAATCGAATTATTTTACCAATAAATAACCAAATTCGAATTTTAGTTACTGCTACAGATGTAATTCATTCTTGAACAATTCCTTCATTAGGAGTAAAAGTAGATGCTAATCCTGGACGTCTAAATCAAACAAATTTTTTTATTAATCGTCCAGGTATTTTTTTTGGTCAATGTTCTGAAATTTGTGGAGCTAATCATAGTTTTATACCTATTGTAATTGAAAGAATTTCAATTAAAAATTTTATTAATTGAATTAATAATTATTCCTCATTAGATGACTGAAAGCAAGTACTGGTCTCTTAAACCATTTTATAGTAAATTAGCATTTACTTCTAATGAAATTTTATTCAAAGAATTAGTTAAATCATATAACATAAATATGTCAAATTTAAATTATTACTTAAAGTAATATTCTTTTATACCTCAAATAATACCTATTAATTGATTAATTTCTTTTTTTTTCTTTTTACTAATTTACTTACTTTTTAATATTATAAATTATTATATTTTTGAAAAAATAATTAAATAATCTTTAATTTTTATTAAGGTTCAATTCAATAAGCAGACCGTTGCAAAATGCTAGTGTAGATTTACCTGTTTATACCTGGCTACCCGATAGTTGTGACCGGAATAAAAAGGGCAACCTAACGTTTGCATGTTCTATGGGCTTCATACTTTCGATTGGTATATAGTTTATCTAATAATCACACCGGTGGAATGTTTAACACGTTGTATGCTTTACGACCCACCGGTGGGCCTAGCATAGTATACCATTCGGGCCAAGTCAAAATCATGAAATCGGCAATTTTCATCAACTTGAGATTTTCATTCTAAAGTTTACAAAATGCGGTAATATGTACGGAAAATAAAAATTAGCGACTTTTACCGTCTAGTTTTTAAGATATTGTAAAAGGCTCACGGGTGGGTCCTGTGGCCTTATAAAAAGGATTATGTTTTTTCCGTTAGCGGGGGCCGCGGGGTCACGATACGGGTCATGTCGCGCGAACGCGGGGCGGTGGTGCGGGGCGTAGTGATTTACTCCGGCCGATCAATAATATTGCGCGTTGCGTGGACAAGTGAGGATCTGTTACGCTTTTTTCGCCAAAAATGAATGATTTTGAAGATTTTGAGTTAACGCAAGAGTCGGCAAGAGATATTGAACTGATGTGATGATGAAGCTGGAAGGTCGGCATAGGAAATTCAAAATAAAATAATGTATCCTAGCATTGTTTGAGCTTATTAGAGCTGTCATGGGCAATGCTGTCAAGGGCAATGAAAAGAGCTATGCTCGGAGTTTCCTTGCGTGTTTGAATCAGAAATGAAGAAATCCGCAGGAGAACCAGGGTCACCGACATAGCCCGAAGAATTGCCAAACTTATGTGGAAGTGGGCAGGGCACATTGCTCGTAGAACAGATGGCCGATGGGGCCGAAAGGTTCTAGAGTGGCGACCGCGCACCGAAAGACGCAGCTTTGGAAGTCCTCCCACAAGGTGGACCGACGACCTGGTGAAAATCACGGGAACGCGATGGATGCGAGACGCACAGAATAATCGGTCGTTGTGGCAATGCTTGGGGGAGGCCTATGTCCAACAGTCTTCTGGCTGAAATGATGATGAATAGAGCTGTCAAAAAAAGTCAAACGATAAAAGTTCCTACACTAAAAAGTTGAAAATAAAAATTTGAATTGCTGTAAAGAAGCTTAATTTATAGGTAAACTTATTTGACATTAATATTTTGCAAATATTCAAATTTTTTTACTTATTTTTGGAGTCTTTGTTTACCTATAAATTAAGTTTCTTTACAGAAATTCAAATTTTTATTTTCAAATTTTTAGTGTAGGAACTTTTATCGTTTGACTTTTTTTGAAGGCGGTTTTTTTTTGTAAAATCTGTTTTTTATAAATATTTTATAAGTATTTTATAGTTTTATTACAACTATTAATTCCAAATAATATTTTATACCATATCTTTAGGAATAATCCTAGTGTCATTGCAATAACCTTTATTAAAATTACAAGTTTTTGTTGGATTTGAAAACCACGCCGTCCAGTTCGGAGACAGGGCCACGCGGCTCACTTTCATATGCATTTTGTTTGATAGCTGCAATCTGTGGCTCGTAAGAAGCGTTTATGTTGGACCTCTCACGCGGCTCACGGGTGACCCCCATGGCTCGAATGGTTCAGTAAGATAAGGCTCACCGGTGGGCCCTGTGGCCTGAATGGGAAATACTCGATTTTTATTTGGCGTTTAACGTGTTAAAAAAAAAATTTTTTTCAATTATTAATTAAAAATACCCTTGACTTAAATTTGTTAGGCAACCCATATGCAATTTATTTATTGACATATTAAATTACATATAAAATACGTTTCATCAAATAAACATCTCGGTGAAGGTCGTTTTATATCGGGATCTTAGACTATATATGTTCACTTAATCAAAGAAAATTCAAGTTTAGAATTGACTTGATTTTCAAAGTCAGTGCCTGTAAACTTAATTGGTATTCCTTTCGAATACCATAATTCTGCCCTACTAAGCGCAAAAGCGGTATCTCAAAAAGATCTTAAATATTGTTTTTGTGCCATCAAAACTGAGATAGGGAAAACTTTCTTAATGATATTTTTATATGTTTTGAACAAGTTTGCACTAAAAGGCTTCATGATTTAATTAATGAATTCATAATTAATTTAACAAAATAGTAAAATTGATTTTTATACCATTGCACAAAAATCACTTTACTATTTTTGTGAGAAACCGCTTTTTGGCTTAGGATGGCAGAATTACAGACACAATTAAACTCTTGAGCCTAAGCAAAAGCCAGTGTTCACACACCTATTGTCTCTAATTACAAATCTCAAAAGGTTAAAAGACAATAGGTGTGTGGACACCGGTGTCAGCATAGGGCCTAATGAACTAATCTGATCTTTCAAGAAAGTGTAGAAAAACCCTCATTGCAATATAACCTGTTATTATTAGTTAACAAGAGGAAAGGCTTGCGTTGCATGCCACTCTAGAGTCTACTTTAAAGTAGAAGCCCAATTTCCTTTGGAACCTAAACCACTTTTTTAACTCACTGTTTTTAGGGAATAAAAATAATACTAACCCTGATGGAGACGATTTCACCAGTGGTCTTCTTGAACTTCTTCAATTGACGCAAGAAGTACCAGAAACGGGATTTAGCCACAATCTGGTCTGGGGAGAAGATCCTCATCTTGTATAGAGGAGGCTTGGGCTCGCTCTCCGAAGGGAGCTTGCGGCCGATGACCTCATACTCCTTCAACTGAAATTAGATTATAACATACAATGAAACAGACGTTTTTATTTACACATCAGCGCATGCTTGCTGGAAATTTTAGAAGAAATCTTCCGAAACTGTAACCGAGATGATGTTTTGAATGAACTGTAACGTGCGAGTTTATTTAAATTTTCTTTTTATTTAAACACTTCATTAGAAAAACTAAATCAACAAAAACGAGATTTGTAACGCACGGCATCACAACATGACATAACCTAAAAGCACCCCTATTTATGTGTCAATTAATTTATATCCAAGAAGTATTGACAAGAAATTTATGTCGTCTCTTGCATAATTTTTCAAGAAAAATAGAAATTGATTCACAAATGTAGTACACGATGAGATATTCCGTAAAATAAGTTTGACTGTATGCACCGACAACGTGTACGCCTCACTTTTATTGAAGTTATCACTTTTTACCACTGGTTTTCACGTCTCTGGTATTGATTAGGATTTCTGGACAAAATTAAACTGATTTTATGTTGAATTTTCACTTATTTTTCTCAAATTTTAAGACTTACCTCTCCTTTAGCCTTCATTTTCGGAGGTTTTAGTCTGAAAAGAATCTGTCAGCGGAAGCGGAACACTGACGCGAAAGAAAGATGGCGTCAATGTAACAAAGTTGCCATACAAAATAAATAATAATTTAATTTAAATATACAATATCTATGGTTACTCGCAATTCCGACCCTGCCTTGATTGAGAACCGAAAGTCTGTTAGGTGCCTATAAAACGGTGGCTTTTGCTGTCAATTTTGCCACAATCGTGATTTTGATTGACGAATAACCTACAGTTAAATGCGATGATTGACGTAACTTTGTACTGACTGATGAAAACTATTATTCTATCATTCACCATCATACATGATTGATGGCAATAGTTGACGTTTCAATGACTGTGCATTGAAACGTCAACTACTGCGCGTTCAAGGTCAATCACCATTTTGGTTCTATTTATATTTCTTTGGTTCTATTTATAATTATGTTAGCTTTCTCCGTCTATATGAAATAAGCAATTACGTAACTTAACTTTCTACACGCTTTTTAGTTCTCTAAGCAAAACTTAAAAAGAATGGTACTTTTCGTTTTTTTGTTCCATGATCATCATTAAAATTCTATTAATACCAAACATAATAATTGACGTTATAAAGTACTGACTGACGAAAACCATCATAGTTCTTTATTATACACCAAACTACGTCTAATAAAGTGGATTGCAACGTCTATGTACATATACGAGCTTAACTTAAGGTTGAATTTTCTTCCAGCAAACCGTAATATAATAATAATAATGATTTATTTCTCTCATAAAAGTAAGTACAGACATTGGTTCATGACATATAATTTCAAATCAAATTTGTAACCTTTGTGAGGGGTTGAGTCTATAGTAGGTTCGGGACCTGTATGACAGATCTCCAGGCAACTCTCTCAACCTCTTAAAACAATACTAATAAATACTAATATGAAAACATCAGCTTATAGAGAGGAATATTTAAAAACTAAAATAGGAAAAAATGCTAAAACTAAAATGGTGTGTCTGTGAGTGTGTAGTATATGGTGTGTGTTGTGTGAGTGTAAGTGTGTGTAATTACGATTGAAGGTAAGAACCAGTGTACAAGTTTTACAACTACATTGGAATTAAATAATACATACACATAATTAAAAGCATAATTATATAAGGTCAGAGAAACATAGTTTACTGGTTTTTGAACATTATGACTTCCAGCTAGTATATATATGAATGTATTCTAATAGCAATACAAACAAAGTTTCGGTAACGAACCATGCTAACTATTATTTTAACACGGAAATTGATTCTTCCAGCAATGACGGCACAATCTTAAATCAAAGTCAGATCTTTTAATTGTTTCTCTTTCCCGAAATTTGGGGTAAGAGAAACACTTTGATTTGTACAAGTAAAACCACGTATTTTTATATGTATCTCAAGAAATTTGAGAACTGCCTTTCGGCCTAATGGAAATGAAACCATGCCATAGTTAAAATATGGTTTAATTTAGCTTTACCGAAGAAAAAAGTAAATTTGGGGTAAGAGGAACATATAAGTAAGGTCAGGGGTGGTAAACTACGAATATTAAAAACATTTAAACACGGTGTTTAATAAAAAAATAAGAAAAACAAACGATGAATGTTTTTAAGTATTTATTCATTATTAATAGAAGTATTTAAATCACTTTCCAACTTCAACTGAATAAGAACGAATACAAATAATTGTGAAAATCTTTGTTGTAGGTACTTAAGAAACGTAAAAAAACTTAAATCACTTTGATTCATCATAAAGGTGACTTTACACCTTTACGATCATAAAACCGATTGATTGGGTATACTTGCTCTTGGTATTCCATAATGTTTTGAGTCTGCATAACCCAACAGTGCACCAATTTTAACAGCTGCCAATGCTTCTAATAATTTATTCTTTTGGGAAAGAGTTCCGTTCCGTTTTTCTTATATAATTTCGAGGCATTTTACTTTTTCTGTAACAAATAAATATATATACCCACATCCAATACGACAAAAATTGCACTTCCAGATAAATTAAAGCTGTATAATAAATACAGGCTCATGCACACATAGCTCCGAACACCGAGTTAAATTATCTATACCTACCTAATTTAAATAGGTAATATTTCAACTTGCAAAATGTTTGTTACTCCTAAAACCGGGAAAGAGGAACATGTTTCTCTTACCCTGGTATGGTAGTTCCTCTTTCCCAGCTTGGTGTTTTGTACGTTATGTTTTTGATGACATCGAAAAAACACTAAAAACACATGCTACAAGCAACATAACATGCGGAAAATAAAGATTCAACATTAAAATTATACTTACCAACAAAATTTGCCCTATTACAGATGTTTTTCATCCTTAAAAAATCGCACAAAAAAAACGCCGCTAGGTCACTATTTTATAGTTTGTCAACTGATTATTTTCTTTCTCTTTTACTCACGTACTGAGTGTGTTGTAGCGTCATTTATACAAAAATATTGAAACTATACCTGATACTGTTTTATCGACGTAGTAACCATAGAGCTAGGCTTTATAGTTTTCTATTTATGAGTTACTGTTCCTCTTTACCCAGCGTCCCTCTTACCCCACTTGACCTTATATTAAACATATAACTATAGGTACACATATATATAAAACCTATGTAATTGCAAAAGGAAATGCTCTTTAATTTTCCTCCTGAAATTCTCCAGAAAAGGGCTGTCAAATTCAAAGCATTTATTTCAAATAAATCTTTACAGGCACTTGAAATGTCATAAAGTCGGTCTGTCAGGACAAAAATGACGCTAATTGCACATTACAAAAAGTAGGTCTCAATGGAGAAGAATGTGCAAGAAACTCCATGGACAAGTAGGGACTGAGTTCCTAAGCCGCACTCCAGTAATAGAGAAGGAGCCATCGTATCGGCTGGAAGTGTGAAACGGAGAACGAGGAAGAAGAAAATTCGAAGTGCGACGATGGGTATCATGCCGACGCCGAATTGCAACGACTTTAATCTAATCTAAAACTCCCACACATGGTCGTATTTGCGGAGGTCAAATATAAAGCAAGTTTGTTTAAAACCTCCGTGGCATACAAAAAAACCTTAGAGCATTTGACCTATGGAGACGGCAAAGCAGAGCATACCCCTCTACCAAAGTACATTGGCCATATGACCATGCACGTTATATAAAACTAGTTCATTCGCGGCCGACCGCCATAATGTATCATTTTGTATCGTAAAAAATTCTCTTCAAAAATGGTTAGTTATGCAGTTTCCAGCTCTAAAAAATAATCTGCTGCTACAAATTTACGAAACTATGGTGTTTCTTATCATATGGTAGAATACGTTATACGATAATATAGTTTTATTTAAGTATATTGTCCAAAAATAAATTTATACCATTACGATAGAAAAATATAGTAGTACGTGGGCAGTTTGTAGGTAGGCTGTACGTAGTACAGGACGCATAGTGCTGCGACAATGTGAATGAATGATTAGTAAAATAAAAGTTTTCATTCACATATTCAGTAATAGTTTACGTTTGTCATAACAGGTAAGTCAATTCTGGAGTAAATATGACAATTCAATTCAAAATTTCACTGTTAAAAAGTAGGTAGTTCTTTTTTAACAGACTTAAAAAATACGGAGGTACTTTTTTATGGTGGAAAAAATAATCCGATGACAAATCACGCCCTTGGGTAGAGCGGGAAATAGTTACTAACTAAATGACCTACCCCGTTCGTTCCTAAACTGGTCTAAGGCCCCAATAGGATTCGGCCCTGCAGCTGGACCTCTACGTTTGCTGAAAAATCCTTGAAGCGCGCGGAAAAAGTGCGTTGGGCTTGGTCCGCCGCCTACACTTACGGTGGTTGGCAAGCTGGATCGGAATCCTGGCGGCTTTTGGGGCGTGAGCGCCATTGACTTATGCGATCAGACTCTTTGTTTGCTAACATTACTGCTTCACAGAAGGAGGCGACCAAGGCCCGGCGCGAGCGGTGGCCGCCGCCGATCACCCCCGCGGGGACACGGCGATGCTTTGCCCAAACGGGGCAAACCTCGACCGTGTGCTCAACCGTATCTTCTGGGCAGTCCACACAGTGGTGACACCCGGGCGTCTCTTCCGCACGAATCCGGTGCAGGTACCTCACAAACTTGCCATATCCGGTGTCATACGGAAAGTGCTAACGCCGTGCGGTCTTTCCGGCGAATACAGAGCAACTATATTAGATCCGAGAGATAGTTTTCCGAGCACTACAGAAGAATCGCCAATCTGATTTGCTGTATCTTCGCAACTGATTTGAATTGATGAACCTAGAGTGGTGGGGTTATACTCAAACTAGTAAATTTAGTTAGTTTTATTAAATTATTTAGCAAACATACTTGAAAAACGCTTACTAGGGTAGTATTCACCATAAGGGTAGGATAGGATTTTCAGGGTTACAAAATTGGGTGTTAACTACTGTCAAGGCCCCTATAACATATAAAAAATCGCAGATACATGCGCTTTGAAATCGACATCAAACATCACAATGTTTGATGCAAAAGAATTTTTCGCACAAACATTACATCGCACCAATAAAGGATCGATGGAGTAAAACATCGCACAACTGAATTATCGGCACACCGTGTTTGATATAATAAAAATGGAATCTACAAGTTTCGCAGTCAAATTTTTTCGCTTATTATTAGAGGAATCGACAATTTAATCAAGTCCGATTAGGTACTAGACATTTTGTTTTTTTTTTACACCCGATACTTTGATATGGCCGTTAAATTTTGATTAAAGTAACTACAGTTTATGGTACCTCCAACAAAAAAATAACATTGCCTTTTATGTAATATAAACCTAATTTCTAGACAAGTAAGATATTGTTTGTACATTGAAAATAAAAGAAATTGTAACATTTTGTTCATTCGTTCCTGATGAATAAAATAATTAAGTCTGGTTTGTGTCACATCACTGGCACTTTTTGTTTGTTGTCGTCTGATAGATATCTTGTATAAATACAAGATAATTGTCGATGAGTGTGTATTTTTTTCAATTGTGTGACTATTTGTTAGAGTATGGGTTTGTAGCAATAGGAAGCGTGCATTTGTGCGTAATTGTAAAATTTTCTTAGTGGGCTACTTCGCCTCCCGCAAAATGTGGCAGAAAAATTTGTTCGGTGATTCGTCCCTTGCCATGTCCATAGGTTAAATGCTCTAAGAAAAAAACAGACATCCGCATCATTCACCATCATTTGTGATTGATGAAAATGATTGACGCTTACATGACCCTGTAATGGCCGCCTTACCGACGTACGGTTGTTCACAACGATGACATAATTATGTGACTTGTGAGCATTACAGTCCGTGTTCGAATGACAAAACGCGTGATTTTTTCGCCCGGAACTAAGGCAAAAGAGGCACGGGGTGGGTCATTTAGTCAGTAAAAGTCTGACACGAATTTTTCGCTGGATGATTTTGCTACCAAAAAAAAAAACAATCTATAAAAGGTTTACTTGCTCTGTGTCTGTGACATACAATTTCTAATTTCATAAAAATTTATTAAATCTTGTTGCGACCCATTCTACAATTTATCGGCAACACTAAAATGCAGTACGCGCACCAAAGAGTAAAGTAACTGACGCGCACTTAAACGCCAACCTTATCTCAAAAACCGTCAAGTTGACATCCTGCTCTGACATTCTTGTTGTGACAGTGACTGAGTGATAATGACATTGATTGTTCACGTTCTATTTGCATGCTCTGTTGAGGAATTTTTAAGTGATCTACTGTGCTTTCGAGTGCCTTTACGTAGCAAATAGTGGCTTAAACAGTAATATGTGATTATTACGTAGACAGCAGTAGTTTTCAACGATGTTCTCGAAAAGACTAACACGGGTAGTTAAGTATGGACTGTATGGTAGTGTAGCAATCGGCGGCACTGTTACGGCTGCTGTAAAACTAAACGATGGTGATTACGACTCCTTGGCGATCGTCAGGCTCTCCAGGGCAGCATTCACTGCTGTAGAAATCGGAAGAACGTATAAATCCTTGCTGTATAGCAAAGATTGGGATAGAAGCTCAAAAGAATATTTGGAGGTCAAGAGTCAAGCTCACCAAATTGGGGCAGAGAAATTGCTTGAGCTATGTAAAGCAAATAAAGGTGTGTACATTAAAGTCGGACAGCATGTAGGTGCATTAGACTACTTACTGCCTAATGAATATGTAAAGACAATGAGAATATTGCATAAAGATGCACCACAAAATACTGTGGAGGAACTGTATAAAGTTATGAGAGAAGACTTGAAACAGGATGTAAGTAAAAACAAGCAAATTAAACACAAATACCTTTTTTTAAATCTTGGAATATAATCTAATATTGTTACACAATGTTTTCACATTTTAGCCTAAAGATTTGTTTGATGAATTTGACCCAGAACCATTAGGAACTGCATCACTAGCCCAAGTACACAGAGCTAGACTGAAAGATGGCACAGAGGTGGCTGTCAAAGTTCAACATTACTTTGTGAGAGACAATGTGAAGATAGACCTGAAATGGATGGAGTTCATAATCACAACTATGTCAAAAGTATTCCCTGACTTTGAAATGCAATGGCTGATAGATGAGACTAAAAAGAATATAGCCAAAGAATTGGATTTTGTACAAGAAGGACATAATGCAGAAAGAGTAGCTAAATTATTTCACAATTATAAATGGTTGAAGGTACCAAAGATTTTCTGGGACTATACTACTGAAAGAGTCCTTGTGATGGAGTATGTGAGTGGTGGTCAAGTAAATGATGTAAAATATATTAATGTAAGTATGAACACTGTTTCTTTTACTAAGATTTGTTTGAGTGAGTTTTTAATATTGTGCAGATTTCATCATGCATGCAGGATTGCCCATATGTGTTGCTGTCCAGTATCACTCCCCATGTACGTGTATTCCATGCATTACAATATGTGTGAAAAAGATATTTTGGAGAGTTATTCAAACAGAGCAATCCTGCTTGCATGATGAAATCTATACACTGTTCAAAACACCATTCTATAGCATGGGTAGGATGAAAGCAGGGTGAAAATATGCAATTTAAGATGAGAGAAAAGAACAGCTATCACCCCCAATCTTATAGCAATTGTAGTTTGGAGACACCTTTGTATATTGCACATGAGTGAACATAAATGTGTTACGAAATTATCTACTATATTCCTTGCATTTGTTTGACTTATGGTTTGGTGGTGTGTATGTATGTATGTATGTCAGGCTGGTGTCTGTAACTTCATCCAAATCACATAATTTTGGGTATAGATGGGACAGAAGTGTGTGTGGGTATGAATGAGCCTGTTAAAGTAGATTCTCTGAGAGGACATTGATTTACATGGCAAAAACAAGTTTCAAGACATGAGCCGTAGACAATTTTTTGTTTATTCAAAATCAGTTCTTAGACCATCTAACCTTGTCCTAAATTGTGTTTTTTTTTAGTCAAGTACTAAAAAAAATCAAATAGTAGTAGGAAAATAAAATATTACATCATTCATAATAGGGAAGTTGAATGATGAAATTACATAATTTATGATTCCTATTACAGAATATTATTTAATTATGTAAATAATATTTTCCTTTGTCAAAAGAGATAACAAGCCATGAATTCAACATACAACATATTAAGTTGCACTTCTGTGGTTAAATAATTATTTATTGTTGTTACAAATCAAATATGATATCTAGTCATATTAAAGTTAGACTGCTAAATATTGACTAAAAACTGAGAGATTGTTATGAATGTAATTTTGACAGTTTTCAACTATCAAAAGTCAAAATAAAAAAAGGTTTTTTTGTTACTTTTTTTTTCAGTAGTTCTTGCACTGCTGGGCAAAGGCCTACTCCAAGTCCTTCCAAGTCTTTTTTTTGTTATTTATTAGTTAATATGTTTTCGTTTACTGTTCCTTAAATTAACATTATTTTTAATTTGACCTATATTTTTGAATTAGGAGCACAAAATCAACAGATATGATCTATGTAAGAAGTTGGGAGACCTGTACTCGCATATGATTTTCATCAGTGGCTTTGTGCACAGTGATCCACATCCAGGGAATATACTTGTAAAGAAGGATCCAAAGGACAAGGATGTCACCGTTTACTTGCTGGACCACGGTTTGTATGCTGTAAGTTGTAGAAGTGTTACATACAGGTATCCACTTGATTAGTGATACATACTTATGTATTTTTTTTTATTTAAACAGAATGGCCGAAGCCAATTACAGCATTTAATATGCCTCTCATAGCAATTTATAGTGTTTTTACCAACTCATTCTTCAGGTCCACGTTAACTCGTCCTTCCCTTCAAATTTAATAAAATTTTGCTAAAAGTTAATTAATAATCTAGGCGTATTTTTTGTTGTATTACTCGTATATAGCATTTATTCAACACTTTATTGCACGCAAAAGTACAGACACGAACTTAATGCTTATTAAATGCTTAAATTATTTTGAGACCTATTCTGTCCTTCTTTCATCTACAAAGTAGATGACATTGGGCATGGGAGGAATATTTTTTGTGTTGTTGGCAGAGTACCAATTGACGTGTACAACGCCATGAGAAATAAACATGGCGTTATACTTATGAATAAATATATAATTGTTAGTGTGTAGCTTGTGACTGGCCTTAAAATAATATCGCGAATCACCTACGTGTCCTGAATAATTAAGTTTATTATAAACAAGGCTATGGTCAGATATGATTCACAGATAAAATTTTAGGACGGCTCGAACGTTTGTCAGTCTGTTTTTTCTCAAAAATTTTAATTGCATTTTTTTAAATTGCATAATTGCAATTTTAAAAACTTAAAATAAATTCTATTTAGATCTAGAAATCCTGTGGGTTTTAGATCCATGTAGCAAAATCACGAGAATATGTGAAAACACGCGGACTATATCTTTCCGCGTAAGTATATCAACTTCATTCTTAATTATCTTCACAGTGGTTCTGCCTCCCATACTATTAATACTGAGCTAAAGCCGTTTGACGTGAAAGTAACGCATATTTTTCCTATTTCTATAAATTTTTATTTTTAGAGTTAAGATATTTATTTTAACTCTGAAAAAGTGTTCCTTTCTTTGGAACGCGCGTCGTAGAGAGTTTACACACTAAATGTCGTCCTGAACTAACCGCCATGTTGTAGGAGAAGGTTATGGACTTTATCCTTACTATGTCCATTCGAATTCCATATTATTTTCAATCTAGATCGCAATTCATCACATTCAAGAACCACACTTTTCACAGCTTAAGGTGAAATATTTGATCTGAATCCTTTTTGTTTCTTCCAGCAATTGTCAGATAAGTTCAGGTATCATTATTCAAAATTATGGCTATCAATTATTGACCGAAATCGGGACGATATGAGGATCCACGCCGAAGAGTTGGGGATCCGCAAGGAGCTGTATGGATTGTTCGCATGTATGGTCACAGGGAGACCATGGGACTCTATTATGAAAGGCATTGGTCGGACTAGGCCAACGTCAGATGAGGCATGTATTATAAATTGCTCAATCTACACTAATATAATAAAGAGGTAAAATTTGTTTTTTGTTTGTAGGAGGTAATCTCTGGAACTACTGGTCCGATTGAAAAAATTTAGCAACAATAGAAAGCTGCTTTACTCCTGAGTGACATAGGCTATATTTTGTGTGAAGCTAGTTTTTAATAATTTTAATGATTAAGTAGAGTTGCAACCGTTAGAAAGCTTGTAGATGTCCGTTTTTTTCACCGGATAACGGACCGTGTTTTTTGTTTTGTGTTTAATTGTTCGCCGGACCGATGTCCGGTGCATGTACACATACTCATTATAAATCATACACCACCGCGAATGCGGCGAAAAACACGGTCCGTTATCCGGTAAAAAAAAATGGACGTCTACAAGCGCTCTTATAATGATGCTTTAAAATCATTGGTCCATTCCATTGGTCCACAGCATTCCAAATAAGAATAGGATCGATAACCAGGATGTGACGTCACACCATACTGTCAAATCGAAGATATTTTTGCAAAATTGAAGAACTCGGAGATGAGTAAAATTGAAAAACTGGATTCTGATTAAACATTTTTCGTTCACAGTTCGTAAATAAATTAAATTTTTCGTAAATAAACTGAATTTAAAAAATATCTTGCCTCGATTTGACAGTAAATCATGACGTCAAAACATGGCAATATATATCCTATTCTCATTTGGAAAGCATTGTACAGAGTTGTCAAGATAATTACGTAGTCACTCAATAGCCATAATTATAAAGAGGAAAAACGAATTCCTTGCTCTTCAAAGTGCTTACCATGACATCAAAACTTTGTAATTATTCAGCTAACTTCATATTAATTTTTTCAGAAATCAACATTCCAAAATGAGTTACCAAACATTTTGCACTATGTTACACAATGTCTGGAGCACGTCGACAGACAGGCGCTGTTAGTACTGAAAACGAACGATCTTATTCGTAGCATAGAATACGCACTCGGTATGCAAGATCGTATGTGTGGCTTCGTTATCATGAGCCAGTGTTGCGTACAAAGTGTGTACAACCTCGAGTATCAGGTGAGATCTTTTTTTAAATTTTGATACTGTCCAAAGTATGTGTGGTCCTTCCTTAATAGCGCCCAATCCGAGATACATTCCCATTTCCATACAACCGTTCCGCTCTTACGTTATTATGACAATATTACCCATTATAACCATTACAGATTATGATATTATTACAAATCGTTCTCTAGATATTCTGGAAACTGATCTCTTGTGGATGTTTAGAAATGAAATATTTAATGAGTGTGAAACTATTCCAGAAAAGATTCCTGAGGTCTTTTCTGGAGTAGTTTCACACTCATTAAATATTGTGTGAAACAACTCCAGAAAAGACCTCAGGAAATCTGAAAAACTTTGGCCCGGGTTAAATTTTAATGTTCTTACTCAAAATTAGAAAATTATAATTATAGAAACTTTTTTATATTTAACCAGGATTCTGAATGATGAGAATGTTTTAATTTAAACAAAAAACTTTTAATTAAAAAAAAATGTACGAATTTTAAAGTTTTGTGGAATATTCGAGTAAGTGACGGAATTACATGCTAACAGAGTATTCCAAATATTGCGATGGGTTGTGTTGGTTGTAACAAGGTCATAACCATGCTTACGTCACGACAGATAGACTGCTCAGGAAGGGCAGTCTTAAACAGATTATGAAACTATCAACAGGTTTCTAAAAGGTTTTGCATCTGTGATTTTTGTTGAAGTTGTTTGCGCAATATGTAGGTGGCCGAGTCACTTCTCAACGTAACTGTACTTTATTTTCGCCACACACAACAGTAATCATTCGTCCCACATTTATCATGATTTATTTTACGACTTTAACATTATTTATTTGTTTAGTACATGGAAGACTTTACAGCTAGTAAAAGTAGACAAAAAAGAAACGATAAACATTAGAAAGCCAATTATAGTCCAAGAGCTACTGAACCCTGGGAGTAACGGTCGCCCTGTAAGGTTAAAAATTTGTATACTTACGATTTATGGCATTCTAAGAGCAACAGCCATGACCTGGCAGGCGTCAGCCCTGCACAAGTATATGACTGATCTATTAGAAAATGCACAACTGATGAGGAAAAAAAACTTTATCCTGTATGCTTAAAATTTTTATATGTTTTCAAGTAAACGTCTCAGAGTAAATATGTACAATGCCAGGCGATTTTGAACAGCATAAGACCTTGACAGGCGAGGGGAAAGCTGCTAAGGGCGTGTGAGTAAGAGGTGTTGCGTGAACACATACAGTAAATGAAATTTATTTTATTGGGTTTTATGCAATCTACATTATTTTTAACCGACTTCTAAAAAAGAAGGAGGTTATCAATTCGGATGTTTCTATTTTTTTTTATGTGTGTTCGCGCATAACTTCGTCATTTGCCAACCGATTTGAAAAAATATTTCTTTGTTGGAAAGGGTATACTTTCCGTATGGTCCCATTGTCACCAAATTGGGATCTGATGATGGAATCTTGGCAAAATCGAAAGAACTCTTCAAATTTTATAGGAAAACGTACAGTAGTTTTGGTATTTTCTATAACAAGTAAAGCATTTACGTTCAATAAGAACCATTTTACTATCAGATCTGATGATGAAGCCAAAAGTCTGGCACCGGACCTCCATAATAAAAAAATGAAATCCTGCCGTGTTTGGGCTTGTTGGAATTGTAACGGTATGCATTTTTCAGGTTTACCTATCACTGATAATTAAAAATTTTTTTACAAAAAAATTAAAACCGACTTCAAAAAACCCTAAAAACACTAAAAAGTAGTCCCTATAATAAAATATATAAATTTTTTGGAGTCGGTGCCAAACTATACTGCCAAAATTTACTTTGAGACGTTTACTTGAAAAATTATAAAAAATGGATAAATATTTCTGAATTATATACAAAATTGGGATCTTCTATATGCCAAAGCTTACCGGGATTTCATGCATTAACCTGGCGATGTCTGGGGCGTAAGCGCCGTTGCTTTATGCGGTCAGTTTCCTCCTTTGCTAGCTTTATTGCTTTGCATAAGGATGCGACCGCCTCCCACCTCTCTGCAATCCAGACCATAGCCTCCTCCAAGACCCGGCGCGAGAGATAGCCGCCGCCAATCGACCCCACGAGGACACGGCTATGCGCCATAATTGTGGCGTTCCCTTTCATCATCATCTTGATCATTTCGTTAAACAAAATCCAACGAATTCTCGCTACCTTCATGTCATGTGCCTTGCACTTATTGAATTTTAATTATCAGTGATAGGTAAACCTGAAAAGTGCATATCGTTACAATTCCAACAAGCCCAAACACGGCAGGATTTCATTTTCTTATTATGGAGGTCCGGTGCCAGACTCTTGGCTTCATCATCAGATCTGATAGTAAAATGGTTCTTATTGAACGTAAATGCTTTACTTGTTATAGAAAATACCAAAACTACTGTACGTTTTCCTATAAAATTTGAAGAGTTCTTTCGATTTCGCCAAGATTCCATCATCAGATCCAAATTTGGTGACAATGGGACCATACGGAAAGTATACCCTTTCCAACAAAGAAATATTTTTTTCAAATCGGTTGGCAAATGACGAAGTTATGCGCGAACACACATAAAAAAAATAGAAACATCCGAATTGATAACCTCCTTCTTTTTTAGAAGTCGGTTAAAAATAATGTAGATTGCATAAAACCCAATAAAATAAATTTCATTTACTGTATGTGTTCACGCAACACCTCTTACTCACACGCCCTTAGCAGCTTTCCCCTCGCCTGTCAAGGTCTTATGCTGTTCAAAATCGCCTGGCATTGTACATATTTACTCTGAGACGTTTACTTGAAAACATATAAAAATTTTAAGCATACAGGATAAAGTTTTTTTTCCTCATCAGTTGTGCATTTTCTAATAGATCAGTCATATACTTGTGCAGGGCTGACGCCTGCCAGGTCATGGCTGTTGCTCTTAGAATGCCATAAATCGTAAGTATACAAATTTCTAACCTTACAGGGCGACCGTTACTCCCAGGGTTCAGTAGCTCTCCAGCTATTACAAGTCCTCAGAAAAAAACGTCGATTTCACTTAGCAAGATACTTAGCATAAATTCTTTTTACATAATAGGTGTACTTGATAATGATTTTTCATGTTTGTTTCAGAACTCATCAAACATCTTGAAGAGATCATTTTTGAACCTTAAGTTTGGCTGGTCATTAGTATTGCTATATTTCTACAGTTTATACCAAAATATACATTTTAAACTATCATTTAAATAGGAAATACTAGTTAATTTTGAAATGGTAAAGGGATTTGTAAGTCTGAACAAAGTCATTAGAGAAGCTTTGGACTGTATTTAGGGCTTTAAACTTGTGCAGCAATACTTTTATTTATAGAACAACCGGATCACCAGGACTTGATAATTTTCTAAAAACTCAACGCACAATAATAATGTTCTTGAACCAATATGACAATACAACCAGGGGCGTAACTATAGGAGGGCAAGGCTGGCAAAATGCCACGGGCCCCCGGTATGACGAGGCCCCCAGTCTTAGAAGCCATGGGCTCAGAACAAATAACCCAAAATTATAAATTTTATTACGTAAAATTCAAACACAATAAGACGATTTTTTTTGGGGCCCCATCCGATAAATTTGCCACTGGCCTCTGGTGATATAGTCACGCCACTGAATACAGCTATCTACAAGAGTAAATATTAAGCTTGGATTGTGTTTATTATGTAATATAAATAAGGGAACTACAAGAATAGTAAGGTAATACTCGGAATAGCTCACACAGATGACATAGGTAATATTAATTTATATTAGTTACACTAGTCCATATAATACCTCCGATGGCAGAGTATTATGTTTGTACATAAACAGTGTAAAACTGATAATTGTAAATAATAAATCAGCTAGCGCAATTTTATACCATGTATAATAATACTGTTACATTGTTAAAATATTATTTTTGAAATATAGATTATATATATTTATTTATATTTACGTTGTTTTATTGAAAAAAATATACATGACATTGAAATAAGGAAAAACACTTGACATTACAATTGTATACCTAAGCTGTCATAGTTCGAAGAGTCGCAAAACTTAGTGACAATGGGCAGAACACATTGATGGTCGATGGGGCCGAAAGGTCTGGACGCCGACAAATAGGGTTTTGTCGGCGTCCAGACCTTTCGGCCTCCCTAGGCCTATATCCAAAAGTGGACGTCTTTCGGATGAAACGATGATTATGACAAAGTAGGTACTTGCGCATATTAATGTTCTATACTAAAATAAAAGAGTGAAAGAAGATATCAATCTTATATTTCATATTCATAAAATTTGGACTCGATTCACAAAGGTAGCTTCTTTTCTAATACGGATAATTTAGTGCTTAATGTAGACAGGTCACCTTGTAACTTTAAGAGAACATTAGCAAAGTTGTCGCGACTTTTCCTTCCTCCTAGTTTAAACATAGAAGTACTGGAAATACGACAAGATAAGTCGGACTTCTTGAAGCCGGAAAACATGGGATGTTGCGCTTGCATTTGGTTATCTTGAATGTGGAGTTTATTCAATGCCATTGTTTCATTCGATATTGTGGATTGAGCTGAAAATTATAATGACAGAGCTATATTAGATTACATCATTGTCACGCCTAGTCCTGAGAACGTCCAAATGGAAATGTAAGATGGTTTAAAAAACGGGTTTAGGATGGTTTTGAAGATATTTTCAATTGTGGAATGCTATGAAGGAAAATTTTTAAATAGAAATTCTTTTAATTAGCAATCACAGCAATTAGTTAAGTATGTATTAAATCGCTAGTCATTGGTGGTATCCAGTCATATTATAATTACACTCGTGACTTTGAATAGAAATACCCTTTTTAGTATGCGCTTGTGCATCTATTGGTTCGTTGGAAAGCGTATACTGCTGACAGCAAAGTAGCAGTTTTCACTTTCTAAGTAGGTACATATTAAGATTTTGGGGTCAAGGTATCAGTTGTAACTAATACTCTTAGGTTTTTCAAATAGCGAAAATTGCTAAATTATCATTTAGAAATATAAATCTGGTTGATGAATCTATACTAATAATATAAAAAGATGAAGTTTGTTTTTTTTGTTGAACCTGCTAATCTTAGGAACTACTTTTTTTTTTTTTTTTTTTTTTTATGGTAGGTAAAAATCATCGAATGACGAATCCCACTCTTGGGCGGAGCGGGAAACAGTGTCAGACTCTTACTGACTAAAGAACCTACCCCGTGCCTTCCTTGCCTTATTCCCAGAGCCCCGGTGTAACGCTTTCGCATCAACCCTCAGCTCCGGGAGGCTTCGACCCTGTTGGGCCCCTAGGGTGTGCTGACAACTCCTTGAGGCGCGCGGGAACGGAGCGCGCCGTCGACGACTTGGGCTCGGTCTGGACTGCTACCAGACGACCGGACGGCGAGCTACCCATTGCTCACCGTCCGCAAGCCAGTGTCTACGGTGGCCGGATATCGGCAGGATCGCGGCGGCGACGGCTACGGCGAGTACGCCGTTGCCTTTGCCTTATGCGGTCAGCCTCCTCCTTTACGAGCATTACTTCCTCGCAGAAGGAGGCGACCGCCTGCCACTCCTCCTCGCTGCGGACCATGGCCTGAACCAAGGCCCGGCGCGAGAGGTCGCCGCCGCCGATCACCCCCACGAGGGCACGGCGTTGCTCTTCCCAAGCGGGGCACACTTCTACCGTGTGCTCCACCGTGTCCTCCGGGCTGGCCACACAGTGGCGACACCCGGGCGTCTCTTCCGCACGGATCCGGTGCAGGAACCTCCCGAACTTGCCATGTCCGGTGAGGACCTGCGTCATGCGGAATAGGAACTACTGGTCCGATTTGAAAAATGTTTGTGTTAGATAACCCATTTATTGAGGAAGGCTATATAACATTACAACCTACGGGAGCAGGGCAGTAACTAAAGACGGATGAAACTGCGGGGACAGCTAGTACCTGATAGAAACTAAGAATAGCTTTTACCATTCTAAAACTACTAACCAACTAGCAGTACCTACTTAGAATAGCTGCTGTCACGACTACGAGTAGGGGAACATGGGGCTCAATGGATCATTTTTTTTTCTCAAGGCATTTTCGGTTACATTTTTGCTTTTTTGGCTGAACTATTTAATTCTATGTATGGAAGTATGTTTAATATTTCATGTTTTTTTTTCAAAAGCCTCTTTTGTAGTTTGGTTTATTTTATATGATTTTTCTTTCTCATACAGTAAAATGATCCATTGTGACCCATGAGTGGGTCACTTTGGATCAGAGTTTGAGTCACAGTGGATCAAATGGGGTACTATGAATCATAACTGTTTAAAATAAAAAACACTTGTTATATTAATTAAACTCATTATTTATTACAAATTAAATATAATTATCAGCATTATTTCCATCAGTTCTGGGTACAAAATTAACAAAATACTTGTTAAGATTGATAATATAGCAAATTATGAAACAAAATAAAATCCGATTTTTCTACTACTTTTGTTTAGTTTTACAACATAACATACATCTTCTTGAACGTGAAAGTCTCCTAAAAATCTTGTTTTAACAACATAAACCATTGAATAAATTAAAATAACAAAAATGCACTTCTAAATCGTGCAAAAATAAATAAACAAAAAATCTTTAATTAAACTGTTACAAACTATCAACGGATGAAAATGTTAATACAAAGTCTTCTTCTTTTGGTAAACTATTCAGTGGGATAAAATTGACTGGATTAATTGTCAAAACTTCAGTTTCCTCTTCAAACATTGGTTCTTATTTATTTATTTATTATATACTTTATTGTACACCAAGACATAATAAATTGAAAGTGAAACTTGCAATAAAAAACATAACAGAATAGATGCTAATTCGGTCGTCGTCTTCACTGGAACTGTCATTAATTAAGACCTTTCTTTTCACAGCGGTCTTAGTCTGTATCTTAGCCTTTTTGTTCTTTAATTCTTCAGCTCTTCTTTTAACTTCGGCCAATTATGGCTTCATCATGTTTAAAGCGTTTTGCATTTGTTCTTCTGTATGGGGACCAGTCTCTGTTTTCCTTTGTCTATCACGTGGCATGTTGACCTGTAAAAAAGTGGGAATAATTGAAACTCGAACCTTTTCGGGGAACAGTGGATCTATGATCCAACGAACCCCATTATCACTTGATTCACTGTAACCCATTTACCAATAACGGAAATAATAATTTTAGCAAAATATACATCGCTTATATCACACCACTTCATACAGTTTTATACAATTAAACACATATACAAATATAAAATATGCAAAGACTTTGAAATATGTAAATAACTTTAAACCAAAGCAATTTTAAAAATTACGTAAAAATTTTTTTTCGTACTTACCTTCTCACCAACGCGCCGTTGCGCGTCCTCCCGTTATGGTTCAGTTATGGCGACTGGTCGGGTGGCGCGGGGTATAGGATAGCATTAACGAAACCGACGCGTGTACGCGGGAGTACAATAGATACAGAGTTTTAACAAATGATTCACTGTTCCCCGTGATCCACTGTTGCCCATGTTCCCCTACCTAAGATAATATGTGAGTTACCTCGGTGAGTTTCACAAGAAAATTGCTTTAAACTTTTCCAAAGTAGGTTTACCTATTGCATTGTTGAGACCGAATGTATCGTCGGCCGCTGACCGAGCTGGCGTTATGCAGTTTATCGCTTTTCCTAGATTTCTTCTTCCCGTTTACATCGATTTCGACCCTTAGTCCGTTGTTGACTGATTGCCGACTCTCGGAGGCCGATTATTCTACTACACGTAGCGAGCCTACTTTTTTGTTCCAAAATAACGCATTACGCACTATAGCGTACTGTCGGCTTGGTAAATACGTATCTATACTGCACACTGAGTCCACGTTCACACTGTGGCTGATAGTGAGCATACTCACAGTCGAAGGCGGACAATACGTTTGGTGTGAACGAAACCTAAGTATTAAGCTGGCGATTGTAAATCTATGAATTAAGTAGACTAGTTATCCATCTCAATAAATGAATAATACTTACAGAAACTGTTACCACCAGCAATATTGTCGTCTTTATTATCTAGGTGGACGTTTTCATACACTATATCAGTGGTCTTGATTCGATTTGCGTAATCAGACTGCTCGTCGCCATTGCCGATGGTCAACATATTGTTACGAACCGCAGGCGAGGCTGAAAAAACCGTACAATATTTGGTAATAAGCAGGTATCTACCTACTTATTCATCGTTAATACCTATTCAAGGTGATAACGTGTTCATTAAATAGTATGCGTCATATTCATATGCAATGCGGTATGAATCGTTTAACACGTCAACTAGGCAAGCTATTACCTACTTCAACAAAAATGAGGGTTCTTGTTGGTGAAAGTTCATACTTTAATGATGGCTGTACGGTCAATTCCGTTAGTTAAAATATAGAAACCCTAGCTGCATGTTACAGTGTCTTTAAACAAGGTGGTATGCATTTGCTGAATTATATGGTGGTAAGGTTGGCAAAATAAATCCACGGGCCTCCAAATCCGTTAAAATAAAATCACAACGAGACTAGTTTTCAGGGCTGCCATCTACGAATTTGCCACGCCTCAATTAGACCGCCGTGATTATGGCGTGCCCAACGCTGGGTTGTGACAGTCGCTGTTGTCATATCGCCATGAGATCCCGCGGGAACTCTGTCCGCTAAACCGCAACCGGGAAAAATAAGTGCGAAAGCGGAAACCTAGAGCCTCAATTCTAGATACGACGGGAGTGGACGACAGGGGTCCGCTAAAAATCAGACAACTCAGTGTAAATGATCCTATTTTGAATGAGGATGACTATGCAAGGTCGCATAACTAATGAATAATAAATGAAGTTAAAATATAATCAAAAATACGTCCCCAGTTCCCCACACTCCCTACACTTGCCTTGCATCCTATTGGCCGGTGGAAATACTTCAAGAATGTATGGATGCTGAGGATCATTGCCTTTCCGCAAGTCGACCAGGGGAACTACAACATCTTTGTTTGACTTGAGCACTATGATTTCCTCGCAAAAATCGGGCAGTTCCAGCAAATGCCACACTTTTTGACGTAGCACTGATATCGAAGCATTCGGCTTCACCGCTATGTATCGGAGTCTTTCTTCAAGGACTAAAAATATATTTAGATAGACACTACCTAAGCTAAAATATAATTAATATAAGCGGCAAATACGGTTAAATTTCCGTAGGGATTCTGCAAATGGGTTCAAAGCCTACTAGGGCCTAGGGTCTCTTTCTGAAAGGAAGTGGTGCTACGAAAGGCTAAGAAGGAACGGGGTAGGTTGTTTAGTCAATAAGAGTGACAGTTTCCCGCTCTGCCCAAGGGCGGGATTCCTCATTGGATGATTTTTACCTAACATAAAAAAATTTGATAAAAATGCCCCCACTTCGATTGAGACCAAAAAAGGGTTATAATCCTCGTCACACAAGTTGAACCATCATGACTTCGATTGCACACTATGCGCAGTAAGCGATTTTCGAAAAAGACATTTGAATAGTTTTTTTGAGACTTAGATTTTTATTGGCCTGTAGCTTTCAGGGTTGGGAATAACGTGGCGTGCTTTGGTATTCTGCAAATAGACTACATGAATTGTTCTCCGTCGGAGTAAATAATCGCTCGTTTTTGAGCTATTGCATAGCTTCTATCGCAGGCCTTGAGCGCGGGGACTAAATCCAGAAATTCCGTAACGAAAAAACCTCACGCTCCCCACTCCGACGGGCACCGAGGTGTGGCTTGAAGGCCGTGCATCGTCTAACGTCGTGTCAGTTAATAAAATTTGTTTTCCTAGCGGTCACCACGCTCAAAAAGTGAAACTTGAATTAATATCAAAGAAATAGAAATATTGTATGAATAAAATAAAAATAAAAAATAAATAATTATAATTGCATAAGTTGATACAGAATGCTATGCAATAGCTTTACCGCGGCAGTCCCCGAGTGCCACACGTATTTATTTTTTTATGGTAGGAAATTATCCAATGACTTCTCCTGCTCTTGGGCGGAGCGAATGGGCATGTCAGATTTTATTGATTAAAACCCACTCCTATTCCTTCTATGCCTTAAACCATGGAGCAGTAGACCTAGACCTCCAGACTAATCACCTTGTGAAGAATATGGCCCCTATGGACCCCATGCAATGTTTATTATGGACTGAATGAGATACATAAATCATCATTATCGTCAGCCTTTTTAATGTTCCCACTGCAGGGACACAGGCCTCCTTTCTAGAAGAGGGACACACTTAAATAAGAAACAAAGATAGCCTAATGCTTAACTGCGATCCCACCTGATGGTAAGCTGGGTTGATGCAACTTATACCTACTTAGTTTTGAAGACACCTAAATTATAATCGGACGGGAAGACAGTAGAAGGCAAATTGTTCCAGTCCTTTGATGGACCCGGATAGAAAATAATGAGGCGAGTTTGTGCCAAAAAAGATAAACATACCGCCTAGGTCATATCGTCGAATGATCACAAAAGTAATGACTTCCTTCCAAAACAGTTTTATCGGCGCTTTTAAGAGCTTAGTAAGTGACATGGCGATAAAATATCACTACAACTGCCCATAAAAGCTGTAAATTACTTCACACTCATAGTATCCAAAGCATTATTGCAATTTTGTCTGTATATTTTAACAGTGTTCTCTGATTTCTTCATGTAAAAGTCATTGTTACTGACAGACACTGACGGCAGTTTGATACAAAATTGTTTCTTTATTTTTGCGGGTCTATGATATACCGGTACGTCTTCAAGCCGCGTTTCCACGAGGCAACAATTGACGCGCAACATGTTGCACAACAAGTTGCCCAACATGTTGAAAGTCAGCGCGGAACTTTTGTAGAACAACGTTGTCTGTCTACGCATCTACTACTTTACGCCAGTCGTCACGAATATGTTACCAGAGGGACTTGTGTTGATTTCAGCGGCAGTGATATTTTATCGTATATGCATCAAAAAGAAAAAAATCATGTTTGTGGTTTAGAAAACGCCTATAAAATAAAGAAAACGTAACGATGCTCTTTAAACAAACAACAAGCCGCGTATCATGTTGCGCGTCAGCTGGCAACGTCGCGCGCTGTTGTGCAACGTTGTCGTACATGTTGAGCGTCACGTGTCGCGCGTCAAATGTTGCCTAGTGGAAACGCGGCTTCATACATATAAAAAGTAGGTTTAAAAAGTTCTATTTGCGTTGGATACTTTAAAATTACTTACAACCTCGGCAGTAATACAGATTTATACTAATACTTAGGTATAGGTACCTACTATCAATACAAATAATGAAGATCATATTCATTGTCATTTCAGCTGAAAGACGTCCACTGTAAGTTGGACATAGGTCTCACCCAAGCGTCGGCATAAGGACCGGTCCTGTGCGTATTCCATCTATCGCATTCCAGAGATTGATCTGTACCTACCTATTGTTTGTAATGGTAAAACAAAAACCACAGGACCGTTTTTGAAATTTCTTTTAGCAGTGGCGGGGCAAGACCTGAATTTGATGTGGGCAAGATATATTTTGCGAGGCCCCCTGGGCCCTGAAGGACTGATTTTGTTGATGGAAAATAAAATTTGATACTCGAATTCTTACACGCCTACGCGACAGCATGCTACTTTATCACCGAGTGACATACCCTAGATTTACTTACAAGGCACTTAGCGATAAGTCATGTGAAACTGTAACGTACCTAGAAAGTAAAATGTTCGTAAGCTTTCGCGAGTCGCCTAGCAATACACGATAGACAACTCACGAAGGCTAGGCACTAGGCACTGCGTGAACTGCTTTATGTGCTATCTTTGTGTATGTAATGTATCGTGTTTAGGTATATTTTAAAATTTTGCTTGCTAGCAGGATGACGCAGATAAGGTTGTCTGGTAGATATGGCTGTTAGCAATAAGATTGCCATTGTACCCATAGGTTTAAGTTTCTGTAAATCTGTTACTATTTTGGTGTAAAATAAAATATATTCTAAATCACCTGCCTAACATCTCAGTTTCTGTGTATTAGTGTTTTAGTGTCATGCCACTCGAAAGACGTCTACTGTTGGACATAGGCCTTCCTTAACCGTCGTCACAACAACCGGTCCTGTGTATCTCGTACTTTTAATTTTGATAGTTTTTAACTTCAATTTGTACCTATTTTTTCTGTTTTCTTCTTCATTTTTGCGATGCATCTAATTTTGTACGCCGTACACGGCAAACCATGTAGGTGACCATCTCGCATTTTTTTTCAAAAAATCTTTAACCTGTACTTATTTTTTATAAAATAAACATTTCTTGTGTCTTGTATCCATCCCGCCACCCTCCACCGTGACCCTCACATGGTCATCGCCCCATCTTATGTGAGCCATTCCAGCGCTGTCTTCCGACACGCGGTCGCCACTCCAGAGCTTTTAAGGCCCATCAATCATCTGCCCTGCCAACTGTCACTTACGGTTCGCAATTCTTCGGGTTATGTCGGTAACTAATGCGCCTCATAATGAACGATTGTATAACTGCTTACCATCAGGTGGGATTGCAGTAGATGAAATACAGTCGAGAGCAAAAAAATCATACAAATTTTTCTCATGTTAATATTGAAAAAATGCCGATTGAAAGTTTACTCCAATATCTTTCTAATTATACCAAAAAAACAGTGTAGAAAATACTCACAAAGGCCTTCAGGGTACATCCACGTAAAATTAAAATTTCACGTGCACTACTTGCGTCTTTATGCAGGTATAAAAAATAATTTGCAATTTTTTTGCTCTCGTCTTTTATTATTGTATCGACAAAATTGCATATTTAGAAGACGTTAACGAAAAATAAACAACAAATTGTAACAAAACTCCTCTATTGAACATAACAATATAACCACACTTTAAGCTATGGTGTAATGTTTGAGCTTAGTTTGTAAGTATATAATAACCTCATGTAACCTCAATTTATTGGAGTCATAATATATCTGGACTTAAAACCCATCATACGTCTTTTCTTCCGTTAAACACCCACCACATAATCCTGACTGTCACCAACACTTTTCTAGTATTTTCTAATAAAACTTTTTCATCTATACCAAAAGAGAAATTCAAAATCAATTTAATTTTGAAGCCTGTATGGCATACATTAGGTTTTGGTAATCACAAAAGTCCCATCTTTTAGTTATTGGGTTATACGATACTCCGTATGTTAGTTCCACGTGGCAATTATCTGGAAAAATAAAAAAAGATCTGATTAAAAACATGTGTAAAGGGGAGTCAACAGCATCTTGAATGTATTTGCGGACAGGCTGGATGGGCCTACAATGGGTAGGTTTATTCCGATTAGTGCGACGGATTGTGTTTGTGATAACAGACTAACACAGTTATAAGTTTTTGTAAGTACTAACTCACTATGGACCTTGAGGAAATATTTTTTTTATTTTTTATTTAATCGCACGTTTTCATCTTCATATTTTTATGCAGTTGTAAATCATCATAGCTTCTGTTCTGGGTAAAGCGAGATTGAGTGTCAGAATTCATCATCAGCCTTTTTGGTTCTAAGACATGTCGGTGTCCTTACGATGTTTTCCTTTACTATTTTGAAAAAAATATAAACATTTAAAAATATAAAAAATAGGATCCCACCGATATTGGGAACAGGCCAAGCTACCGGCGGTCAGGGCTCCAGAGGAAGGAATCTCCTGACAATACGAGCCGTGTCTAGGAGTACCGCTCTCTGAATCAAGCCCTTGATCCAGTCGCCTAACGCGAGCCTCTAAGGTGTTGATTCTTGGCTATTAAACCATATTACCTTATTACTTCTAGCCCATAATGTTTCACAGTTGGGCAAAGGTCTCCCTCCATTCTTTCCAGTGTTCTCGGTTTTACCTTAATAAATAAAAAAAAGCAAGCCTAAAAATACTTACTTCGTTCTAATAAAAATGTGAGTTCATTAGGCGTAATAAATTTCTCGTACTGATGTGCACCTTTGGGTATGGATCTCATAATATTTTCAGCAAAGAATATGACGATGAACTGAGACAGCCTTGTCCTGTTAGGTGTCGTGAAGAATAACTTGCCCCTTGGCCTGACTGTCTTTATGCAAGATTTGACAAACAACTCCTGGTTGTTTACATGCTCTATGACTTCAGAAGCCACGACAGCATCGTAGTGGTTTTCAAGCATTTCCGCGTGCTCCTGAAAATTAATAAAAAGTCATTTAATATGAGAATGATACTACCTTTTTAGCATTCCGCATCTTGCGATGGAGACGTATTTCTTGTTGTGACAAAATCACTTCCACCCTATATTTTACTTCTTTATAACAGTATTAATGACTTAAGTTATTGATAGGGCCAAATTTACCAATAAAACTAATCGCAATTATTTAAAACGAATTATTTTGGTAAAAAAAAAGTTGTATTGATGAATTTGGCCCTTAGTGTCTGTCATGGTAAGCTAAGATTTTTGCAACATAATTTGAAATGGCAACAACTGATTTGCTTCATGCAAAGATGAAAAAGTTTCTTTAACAGTTTTTCCCAGCTTTGCATGCTTTCCAAAGCACTCATTTCTCAGTGTTATAAAAATCTGACATCAAGGTAGCTTGTGCTTATGGTGTGTTGCCATCAGTGACGGTTTTTGGAGTCATGAAGTACGATAAGTAATAGGGTGTCCAGTGTGGACCGGACCTGATCTGCCCGTCTTTTTGGGCTGCGGCCCTTTGGTTGTTTGCCATCAAGCATGCCAGTTTCGATGAGCTGTACAGGGTTATGGCTATTTTTCCTGGCAATATCGCCAAAGAACTCCAGTTCAGAGTACTGGAGTTCTTTGCACGCTGGTAGTAAGTTAGACAGTCTAATCTTGATGTTCAGTTCGTGTAAGATGGACAGGTTTGTACGGAGAGCAGTCCAGGGGATCAGAGCATTTTCAAGACGGTCATGCATAACTTTAAAGATAAGAAAGAGCTCTATGACTATTCTTGCACAATACTTAACTTCGATTTCATAAAAAATAACTTTTTCTAGCAGATCTACCGAGTTGTCTGGAAAGATTTTTATAATAGTCAATACAAAGAATTACCTCTATAGTACAATTGATGTATTCAGGTCGGTTATTTGCTATTTTCGGGTCCAAAACTTTGTGTTTTTCAGCCATAAGGATGAGGTCTTTGCTAGCATCTATACCCGTAACAGACGCTCCAAGCCTTGCTAGTCCCTGAAATATTGAATTCAGTTTAATACAAAACATCACACTGGTACTCCACAAGTTAGGCTAAGGTAGTTGACTCTTCTTCGAAGAAGTAGTACGTGTGAAAGAAGTGGCTGAAAATGTGTGGGAGAGGCTATCCCTACGTTCCTGACGCAGTCGCAGGACCAGTTCCGAGCAAGCTCACTACAGACGCGGGCTTGCCGACTGCGAGCAATGGGTAGCTTGTCGTCCGGTCATCTGGTAAGGACCAAGCCCGAGTTGATGGCGTGTTGTCTACGCGCGGCTCAAAGAGCCGGTAACAAATTTTTTTTTTAATATTCGACAACTATCACACAACACCACCTAGTCCCAAGCTAAGCAGAGCTTGTGCTATGAATACTAGACAACTGAAAACATACTTTTATTATAGATAAATTACACCCAGACACAAAACTAATGATCGTGCTCATCATAAGAATATACCTAATGTAATTGGATGAATCGGACTGACATACTTGCAAGTATAAAAGTCGAAAAAGATAAAGATTAAAAAAAAAAAAATTAGTTTAGTTAATATGTAACCTTTCGACTACCGTAATTACAGACACAATTAAAAGACAATGAAGGTGCGGACACCGGTGACCTCTTGGGGTTTAATGAATGGTTATGTATGTACACAACCTTAAACAAGAAGAAAACTATAATTACTACACATAATTAATATAACATAACTAATATACATTTATAATTAACTATAATATATACAATATATACATGTGTGTAGATATAATATTGAGGAGTAACCTACGTACTTGTATTTTTTTTTATGTAAGTAATATTTGAATGTTAAAGAAATAGTGTCGTTTCTATTTTCAAAATACATTTTTTTTAATAGTTATTGTTATATATTTTTTTATAGTTCGCTCTAACAAGATCAAATTTTTTACACTACGTTCGTAAAAGATAAATTAGGGAAAAAAAATCTCACAATCTTAATAGCAACTGTACAGGCGTTTCTCGTAATTATTATTCGTATGACGAAAGTTAAGACCTTGAGATTTACCATATCTACTTTTTTCGAGGTTTAAGTTGGTCACAGCATTGTAAATGTATCAGTAAATAGCTGCATGAATTTGAAATTGGAACTCGTCACCAAAGAGTACATATTTGAGATCAAAGTGGCCAGTATGATAAAACACCAATTTAATAAGTAAGGCTAAGGACCTAATATTTATAACGTAAAAAAAATATAGGTATATGAAAAAATAATGATAAAAAATAACCATGTATTTAGCTTTAAGTGTGCATGAAATAATAAAAGACTAAGGTAATAGATAAAGTAGAATAAAAAAAAGAACAAAAGTAAATTTTATCGTACATAATTCAATGTGCATTAGAAAAACCGGTTTTAAGCAACTCAACTTCAACACACAATCAGCTAAGTATAGTAAGTACTAAACTACTAACTACCACGGACCACTTTTTACCTACCGAAAAAAAAGTACCACGGACCACAAGGTTAAAAGTTATGCGTCGTGCTGCTTAGGGAAAGCGAACTAAATAACCTTAACAGTGTTACTCAGCATTTATTAACATTGTTATTTATAACATATTATACTCCACAAAGTTCAATGTGAGATTTATAAATAAACTAGCTTTTGCCCGCAGCTTCACTCCCGGCAACCGATTATTCTACTCTACTCTACTCTACTCTACCCTATTTTATTTTCATAAGAACCTTCTCCTGACAATAACTAACACATTTTTGGATGCAATGAATACATTAATAAATGACATAGTTAGTAAGTTAAATGATAAAATGAAAGTAGCTGGACTATTTGTTGACCTCAGTTCCGCTTTTGATACGATAGATCATGAACTATTGCTTATTAAACTCGAACATTATGGTATAAGAGGCAAGACATTACAACTCATGAAATCGTATTTACAAAATAGAAAAATGTTTGTAGAAATCAAAAGTATAGACGAGAATAATCACGAAGTGACATACAAGTCAAAAATGACATGTCAATTGTGGTGTGCCTCAAGGGTCAATTTTAGGACCGATACTCTATATTATTTATTTTTTGTTAGTGATAGTGTGACGGGTGACAGGACAGAGTGGAAGAAAAAAACATGTTGCGCTGACCCCAAGTAATATGGGTTATCCCATATTACTTGGGACGCAGACGACACAAATTATTATCAAAAAGGTTTGCGAGTGGTTTAAAGCCAATTACTTACTATTAAATACAAGGAAAACTAACCTTATGTTATTTAAAACTACGGCATGTAATAATGATAACTTAAATATACAAATAAATGGTGACAACATTGAATTGGTGGATAGGGTTAAATTCTTAGGGGCAATCATAGATTCGCTTTTAAATTGGAAACCGGAGCTTGCTGTTATTGAATCATCCATTTCGTCAGCATGTTTTGTCATGTCATGCGCTAGTTGAGTCTAGGATAAGGTATAGTATAATGCTATGGGGAAATAGTTATACTTACAACTGGCAGAAAGCTTTCATTCTCCAGAAAAGGACTATAGTCAGAATTTCTCAAACTGTCTCATGCGGAGATTACTTTAAAAAATTAGCAATTTTAACAGTTCCTAGTCTATATGTATTGGTCCTCTTAAGTCATTTTGCCAAGTATATATATGAGTTCGAATCACAAGAGGAACGGGAGATTAGAGAGAGTACACGAAGAAAAATTTTTAAACAACAAATTGTGCCAAAAATTAACGTAGTTGAACATTGCTCGAAGTATCAAGCTGTAGAAATATTCAACAAGTTGCCGTCTGATTTAAGGACATTGATTTATAACAGTCACTTATTTAAGGCAAAATAAAATCTTTTTTATTAGAAAAACGTCTTTATAACATATCGGAATTAATGTCCCACAAAAATAAATAAATAAACTTTAATTCGTTTCTGCTGTTTCGGCCCTAAATTGACATACTTCCTCCGCGCCTCTCATTTGTGGAAACATCCTCATCTTTTGGAAAAAATGGATCAAATTATCAGACAAACTCTATCTTCAATTTTAAATGTGGCCATGGACGACCGAGCTTGGGCTCAAGCTACCCTTCCCATTCGTATGGGAGGCCTCGGTGTCCGCAAAATTACTAGTATCAGTTTACCGGCATTTATTTCCTCGGTTCACGGCACGGAGAAATTAATCAGGAATATTCTAATTTCCACACTGATTAATTTTGATGTGCCGTGCTTAACTGAGGCTGTAAATGCCTAGAAAGTCGCTTGCCCGAATTCAAAAATACCCGGCATCCCCACTTCCCAAAGGCAGTGGGATGAGCCGCTCTGCGAAGTAGTTCAGCAAAACCTGTTTTCTACATCTTCCTCTACTGCAGAGCGTGCACGCCTGCTGGCTGTGGAGAAGTGGGAGTCAGGTCTCTGGCTTCACGCACTACCGTCGTCGAGCATAGGCACCTTGTTCGACGATACTACTTTCCGCCTCGCTGCTTCTCTACGTCTAGGCGCTCCTTGTTGTTCTCCTCATCGCTGCCACTGTGGCGAAGTTGTCAACAGCCTCGGGCACCACGGTCTGTCATGCAGCCGAAGTGCGGGTCGCATAGCTCGGCATGCGAATATCAACGACATCATCCGACGTGCTCTTGTTTCCGTCGGCGTTCCAGCTGTATTGGAACCTCATGGCCTGGTACGCGACGATGGCAAGAGACCGGACGGTATGTCTTTATTTCCTTGGAAGATGGGTAGGCCTTTAGTGTGGGACGCAACTTGTGTCGATACCTACTCTTGCGCCATCTCATCTTCCTAGCTCATCATGCTGTGCCGGTACTGCCGCTGCGGCTGCGGAGAACCTCAAGCGGCGGAAATATACTAATCTTGTTGGTAGTTATATTTTCGAGCCGTTTGGGGTTGAAACTCTCGGATCGTGGGGTCCGAGTGCCCACAAGTTGTTTAATGAACTTTCTAAACGACTTGTTGACACTTCGCGTGACCCAAGGGCTGGCTTTTACCTTGGGCAAAGAATAAGCATTGCCATACAGCGTGGCAATGCGGCCAGCCTTTTGGGCACTTTACCGGTCGACAGCGATGCGGAAGAGTTTTTTGACGCTTTATTAGATTAGGTATTTTTAGTTAAGTTAAATTATTTGTACAGTTTACTAAATAAATTTTTACATCCAGTAAAAAAAAAAAAAAAATTGTATTTTTAGTTTTTAATCTTTTGACATTATATATTATTTAGAATTACAAGCCGACATTTTAATTTATTTTTTGACATTGTATAATTTTAGAATCATGCTTCGACTTTTTGTATCTTTTGACATTATAATATGGAACTGTATGATATTGATCGTTTGACATTATATTGTATTTGGAACTTTTTTGACACCTTTGTTCAAATTGTGATTCAGTATTGTATCTTGTTTTATGTTATTTTTTCACTTTATATTGTATGTTTTTTTTTTGTACCTGGATTCAACACAATGCAAATTGTTTATGAATAAATGAATGAAATGAAATGAATGAAACACAAAAAAAAAAGAATCAGCGGAACCGGTTTAGCTATTCTCGAGTTTTAAAACTAGCTGAATTTTGCGATTCATTTTATTATAAAAGTAGATTATTACCGTGTTATAACTGAGTTGTATTGAAAGTACTTCACATAGTTAATGCTTAGAGACAATAGGCAGTAATTAAATTATTTAGTCGGAATCGGACCGGAATAAAAAGTGTAAAAAATATTAACTAGCACTCTAGCTATTATTTAAATTGCCATGTATAGAAATGCGGCTGACAGAAGAGTGAAATTTCACAGAATTGATTCGGTATTATGCCTGCCCCCCTATTCTCAAAAAAAAAAACAGCCTTGAGCGCTGGCCCAGCGACGACATACATAATAGGTTCATTTTGAAAGGATTACAAGGTGACTCGTAAGATTTTGTGGTGAGCCCTTACTGAATGTGTGTCTAGGAAGTATTTTTTTTTTTGCTTTGGTGTGTGTTTTGTATGGCAACATATAAACTTTTTGTTTATTTATCGATAGTGAATTAAAATGCTGAAAGCAATTAGATGAGTTAACGAACTATTTAGCTAACCATATTACGGGTAGGTATATTATTGTTTAATATGATTAGCTAAACAATTCGTATAATTTATACACAATGTTCTATGTATCGGCAGAAGCTTATTTGTGGTTCTTGATCTTACCTCTGATAGTATTCCTCCACCGCAGCCAACATCCAATATTTTTTTACCTTTGAGTGGTAGCAATTCTTTTTGAGCAGTAGATACAAGACCGTCTCTGACAAAAGGGACTCTGTAAATAAAAAAAAGAGGTTGAATTTTTATTTATTTTTGCCTGGCTTCCTATCAGCTTGAAGGTGTTCATTTTAGAATATTTATTTATTTGTCAAACTTATAATTTTACGCCCTTGGTAAATTCCCTTACTAAGGCATAATAGAGCGCAATAATCGCCTTAAAATTAGAAAAAAAAATCCAACTCTGCTTAGAACAAAAAAAACTGCTCAGTACAAACCCTAAATTACGGTGCAATTTAATAATAAATAAACTCTTAGAACTAACTAGAATTAATCTAAAGCAATGAAAAAACTCTTCCGCATTGCTGTCGACTGGTAAAGTACCTACCTAAAAGGCTTGCAGTAGTTCCACACTGTATGACAATGCTTATTCTCTGGCCAAAGTAAAAAACCATGCGGAAGAGTTTTTTGGTACCTTACTTTAAATAACTTTAAGTTAAGTCTTAAAAGTTTTTTTTTATATCTATGTATATATGTTACCGGCCAAACCCGATTTCAGGACAAACTAGTTTGGCCTAGGCCAAACTAGTTCGTCCTGATATAAATGCGCACACTCTAGGATAAACTGGTATGGACTAGTCTCAATATTCTAATATATCTAGAAAGTCAAAATAAATAGATAAATTACTGAATAAAATACTCCGTAATTGTACTATAAATTTCCGAATGAAGAATGGACTTAGAGACTAATCCTCTCTTCTTCTTTGTTTTCGTTTGATGACAGCCACTACACATAGAGAAATACAAGCTTATAATTTTTTTTGTGATGTTGGCATATTTTTTTGATATTTCGGCTAACATCTTGTCACGACCACCGTGGCCATCATAAAGTTCATCGGATGTAAGATAGTATTTTATATTACCTTTTTTTTGAAATTTGTCATCGGGAGGCTACCTCCCGATGACACTTAAAAGAAATATGTGTATCCTGCCCGTTCTACCCTACGGTGCTCAAAGTTGGTCACTAACTTACTGAACAACAAAACGGCGAAGGTGGTGTGATGATCTAATCACGTTCGTGGGGCAAACTTAGCCGGAGATCTCCCAAGACAGAGAAGTTTGGAAGGAGAAAGGGAAGGCCTTTGCCCAGCAGTGGGACACAAAGTAGGCTATAAAAAAAATTATATTACCTCTGAAATATCGTTACGAACTGCAGCTACGAAACATTCAGTTGGATCAGGCCAAAGTTTTATGAGATGCAGCTGCTACAAATACTGTTCCACAAACAGATGCCAGTGCAAGAAGGCCACCAAGTGCCACCAAAGCAAACCATGTAAAAATAAATAACAATTTCAATAATTGATTTTTGTTTCTATTAAAAAAAAAACAGTATTATTTGTTATAGTATGATTTTCGTATTACCCTTGGTATTACCGTTTAAACATAACTTTTAACAACGAATCATTACAGTTTAACAAAATTGATTAATTTTCCAATTACGGAATATTTTATTCAGTTTATCTATTTATTTTGACTTTCTAGTTATATTAGAATGTTTAGACTAGACCATACCAGTTTATCCTAGAGTGTGCGCATTTATATCAGGACTAACTAGTTTGGCCTAGCCTAAACTGGTTTATCCTATCGGGCTTAGGACAAATTAGTTTGGACTAGGCTAAACTAGTTTATCCTATCGCGAATAGGAAGAACTAGTTTAGCCTAGGCCAAACTAGTTTGTCCTGAAATCGGGTTTGGCCGGTAACATATACATGTACAATGATTGTAAATTATTGTATTGAAAGTTGACTGTCATTCCCACGGTCTAAGGGTGAGCTGTTAATGCTGTAAACGTATTTCTGACTAGATCTACTGAGATATTGTAGCTTTCTTTCAAGTTTTATCAACCTAAAAGTTTTATAAATTAACAAACTTACTCTGGCAAGTTTGTTAGTTTTTATCCAATACACAACTGTTCCTAGAGGACGCCTGTAAATAGAGAAGAACCTGCAGTAAACTCCATGGTTCTCTTTAATTTTTTAAGCCCCAAGAGGACACCTGTGTCAGAACACCTCTTGTCTTTTAATTGTGTCTGTAATTGTGGTAGTCAAAAAGTTAAACAGTTATTGTTTCTACAATATTTCCATATTACAAACTGACAGATATGAAAAGACAATGAAACAGAATGAAAAAACAAAATTGGCCGGTCAAGGACAATTTTGTCCACAAAAACACAATAAAAATTTAAATCCATGAATCAACTAAGTCTATGGTGTTCTCACATTCACATTACCAAAAGAAAATACCCCCACCTTATTTTCCTTTAATAAAGGTCGGTTGCACAACGACATGCTTTGCTTTTGCTTTGCTTGGTAGTATAGATGCAGGCCTACCCTGTTGTCTCCCTCAGAGATGGCAGGGTGGCGTGGTCTTGAGGGAGAGCGCTACAGTCGTGCAGATCCTCAAGGCAAGTCTGGCGGATTTACCTTCCCGAGGTTGCCACCCCGTTCTTGGTCTAGTTCCATCAGAAATAGACGTAACTGAAACCGCCGGGCGACCTATGAGTGGGGGTTATTCACTCGTTCCCATCCCCCTTTTCCCTGTAACCTGCATTTTCCTACCCATGACCCTCCCTACACAAGTTTCACCCTCACATCCCACCTATCCTCATTCCTGACCACATCCAAATTCCCCTCTTCACCGCGGCCCTCCCGTGACGGAGTGGTCGCGGGCTCGGCCGTCAAACTCAGCTGATGGCGGGTAGGAAAGACTAGTCACCTGCGCTAGGACCTGCGCAGTCGAGCGCCGTAAGCAGGGATGAAGGAGTCCTGGGGGGTTGAGCTGAAAGGCAACACGCCCCCTTTGGTCCGGATTTCAAGCGAAACGGTGGCCCTACTCTCTAGCCAAGGGTAGGGTGGGTGAAGGTCATGCTGACGGTGTAAGTGAGGGTTGATCAGTTCGTTGGGGGCAGGCCTTTCGGCCTTCGACGCCGGCCCGATCGAGCGCCCGATGTCGCACTGTAAACCAGCCCTGCGTACCTATATCTCTCTGGTAGTCCTAACGTCGCGCTCTTTTAAGTAGTGTGACGTTCCCAGGTGCGGGCTCCATGGAGGGTGGGAGCCAGAGGGATGAATCTTACTAAAAATCAAGTATGGATAATTTAAGGCCTACTATTTCTGGAGCGGAGCCGGTGAAAACTGGCGAAGCTCCCAAGCGAGGTGCTTGCACCTCGCTCGCCCCTGGAAACCCTGTGGCCAACGTCGCAGGCTCCAGCGCGGGTGCCGGTCTGGCTGTGGCGAACACCGCAGCCAAGACCAATCATAAGTCCCACTCTAAACGAAGGACTACGGCGCTGCAAGGGACCAGTACCGGACCTTCTTCCACCAAGGTGGCACCACCGAAGGCGGCTAACGCCGCTGTCGGTGTGGGCCCTCCTAGGCACTCTTCTCCGCCTCCGGTGGGTCCGGGGCCCGTCACTGGCGGGGCGGCTGCCACCGGTAACTCGGGAACAGCTGGGACCGCCGGTGAGGGATCCTGGGGTGCCTGGCAGGTGGTACCTAAACGCAAGGGCAAGGGTAAAAAGTCTACTCCACAAGCCCATTGCTCTTGCTCTTGCCAAGGCCCTTCAGGTCATAAGGAACCACCAAGCCAGGGCAACAAGAAGAAGAGAGAGCGACCGGCGCGCAAGGAGCGTCATCAAGAACGAAGGAGGGCTGAAAGGAGTAAGGCCCTTCAGAAAAAACAGGTTGCTGCCACAGGCTCGGCCGGCACAGGTAGCGGCATGCTGAACTTCGCAGCAGATAAAAGGCAGACGGGGACTGGCACTAGCCGACCAACTCCTGACCTACCGCCAACCGATGTCGCTGGAAAACCAGCGCCGCCAGCAGCAACCACAGCTCCAACATCCACGGGAGAGGCTCAGGTAATGATCAAACGCGCTCTCAACGAGACCGTGTTTCCCAGGGGTGAGTACAAGCGGCCACGGCTTGAACAGTCAGAACGTGTGGCATCGAAAAGCTACGCCCAAGCTGCCAACGCCCCTTTAAACGAAACATACTGGTGCCAAGGATTGTTTTCTAAAAAGAAGGTTCGTTCCCAGTATGAAAGGCAACGATAAAACATGATTGGGTTTTTAGTCAGTAAAAGTCTAACCCTATCGCTCGCCCCGCCCAAGAGCGAGGAACAGAGGATCATTAGGGTCATTGGATGATTATTACGAAAAAAATCTAAAAAGACAGCAGTTGCACCTATTACATCTTGATGCCTGTCCTGTGATAAAAAGCAAACTACGGTTACAACCATAGATATATCAAACAGTAGAGATATGTTATCAACACAAATTTGTTCGAGTTCAGATGTCTCCAAACTACGCCCATTTTTTCACTAACACAGAATCAAATCTATACATACACCACACGTGCTCACATGTCTTACGGACACAGAGATATAGATGTCAACACATATGAACTTTTTTATGAAACACACTCAAAAAAGAGGTGGAGCATCTTCTTGTAACTACGGACCAGTATAAACACACATATGCAAATTATACAATTAGTGATGTCAAGTTGCCGAGAAAAAATATCGATGAAATTCAGAGTTTCAAAATTTGTTTTATCTCACCAAAGCAATCTTTGATAAATTATACGTTAATGACTTTTTATTCCGTTTGCATAAAAATATAGCTATTTTTTATGACACGGAAAACTGTGTCATAAAAAATATAGCTGATGCTTACACAGGAACAATGTGTAATGAGTCTACACACACATCCAGGATTGTCACCACTTTCGTTGGATAGGACCTCCCTACACCTATTTATTATCTTCTATATAATTAAAAAATATCTTTACTTAAAAAAAGATAAAAAAATTCGAGTTACAAGATGTTTAATAGGAACGTAATTCTATACGAGCGAAAGATCTTAATTTATAATCATAAATTGCAATACAAATTAAATTTTGTAAACACTATCTAGAAAGTATTCATAGTTTTAATAAACATAGCTGTTAACTTCTAATATAATACATTTGTGTATTTCAAAACGATTTTGTTTCATGGAAATCTAAATAAAACCACGAACAATCTCAGATTTTTTTTCAAAATTGTATGTATTTTTATTTACTTAATAGATGTTCAAATTATTTCCTAACTTTCTTTATATGGAGCACACTTGAAAGTGGCCAGTTAATCGTAATGTAATTTAATATGCTGGTTAATGTAAACTACTACTATAAGTGATTGGTTTGCAGTTACAAAAATAACTCTAACACATAATTTTTTTCGTCAATTTAAACTAGATGAGGACGGTGTTTTCTAGCTGACTACCTTGAGAAGAACAAAAAACAAACTCAGAAGCCTCTTTTTAAGTCTATACAACAAACATGTAATAATCAAATCATATGAAAATCATGCAGACTCGTGCCTGAGATGGTATTTTGAAGAAAGAAGCATACTCTCTTGAGTGGACCTGTCCAGTCAATGCAAGCTTTTATCAGTATTCACTCATTCATCATCAAGATCATCATCATTTCAGCTATAAACTTTCACTGTTAGACAAAATTTATATTCAATTCAGAACAAAAACATACTTGGGACGTTCATTCACACAAATTAGTGGTTCCGGTAAGGCTCAAAAAAATAGGAGGCATTTAGATGCCAATGTATACGCTTTTATAATAAGCTTCCCAGTCCTATTCAAGAACTTAGCCTTAATAAATTTAAATCATTTGTAAAACATAAACTTTGTCAGAAGGCTTTTTATACTGTAAAAGAGTATCTTGAGGACAAAACAGCTTGGGATTGACCTGCTCCAGTAATCACTGTAATTGATGTAATTTCATTTCTTATTTTCTGATTTTTTTTTTTTTGGTATCATTATTATATATATATTTTTTATTATTATTATTTTTAACTGACGATTATTGTTATTTTACAATTATGACATATTTCTCTTTTTTTTTGCAACTATTAAATTTAACATTTAAATTTGAAATTGACAATTTTATCGTTTTTTTTTTTTTTTTTTTTTAAATTTGCAATATTAATGGGTAAAATTACATTTTTGTAAATTTTTATTATTGTGAGTGTGGGGACTATGTGGATTACTTTTCGTTTTTCCTTAATTTTAACTTTTAATTAACTTATAATGTCTGGCAGTTATGAGTACTTTTTGCGGCCTACCCAAATGTCCTTTCTTTGGTATTGTTCGTCAAATCGTTGAGCTCCTTAGTAGTCCTGAGTTGAGCTACACGAGAACTGACAAATGCTTGCACTGACTGGACAGGTCCACTCAGAACTGTGTGGTTCTTTCTTCAAAAGACCATCTCAGACTCCAATCTGCATGGTTCTCATATGATTTGACCATTACATGTTTGTGTATGGACTTTAAAACAGACTTAGACCCCTGAGTTTGTTTCGGTGTTTCTTCTCAGGGTAGTCAGCTAGGAAACACCGGCCTCATCTAGTATAAAAAAAAACGAAAAAAAAAAATTGACGTGTAAAAGGGTTTGTAAAAACCTATTTACAAAATAAAAATCATTTATCATTTTATCATGGTATTGTTCCACATAATTTGTCAAAATATTTTCTAAGTTCGAGTTGGAGCCGCCCTTTTCAGAGTGAATTCATCCACTTTTATTCTTGGATCCTTCAGATAACTAAAAAAATTAAATTAAATACAGTGGATATGATTGATAGTGATTGAACGAATGATGCAGGAATATCACAAGAAAATATAAATTAATAGTTTTCTACCACATTTATTTCGTGTCTTTATACCTGGTCCCGTCAGTTCCCAAAAATGTATTTTATTACCAATTAATTTACAACATTTTTGTTGCCAAAAATTATTATTTTCAGCCCAAATACTTTTGGAAAGATATTATAGAAAGCCCAGGATGTGGATTATTTGAAATATTTACTAAAATAAAATACCTATAATGTGTAATGTAGAGCAAGAAATATACAAACAATAATTTTAGATATTTTTTATAAATAATTTTTAATCCAATAAAAATAAATCCCAACCACATGAAATTCCGTTCAGTTTTTTTTTTTGAGTTTCTCGCTAATAAACACGCATACATAAAACGCGTGGGGATCATGAAAAATATCGATAACCACAAATATTACTTCACATCCTTAACAAACAAAAGACTAACGCATGATCTTCCGTTAAATACACATCCATTGTGCATCTAGACCAGCTGATTAATTGGTCGATCTGTACTAAGCAAGCAATGATATTTGTTCTTAATTCAAAGAATTGACTTGGCACATAATTGCGTTTTTTAGTACCGGGAAGAAGTATGCCGGCCTAGTTGTGTTCCCAAGTACCACGCCTCCTTGCCATATCTCTACTGTTTGATATATCTATGGTTACAACATACACACAGCTTCCAACAGTGCGGTGGCCTAAGTACAGTATTACTGCTCGTGTACACACGAGCAGTAATACTGTTTAATGCCATTTCTTCGAATTCTTGTGGGATCTTCTAAAATATTATTGTCGATAAAATGATACATAACAGAATCACAGGTGTAAACGCACAGATCGAATCAAGGGATGACGAATGACTGCAGTACAAGCAGCGTTGGTCCATGCACACTATTTTTAACACCTCGCAGATCACCTGAAGTCTGTTCTCTTAGATCGATGCCTAGACAGTCATCCCAACCGCATATATAGTTACACTCTTTGGTACTGATCTACCTGCTTTTTCTATCTGCCAAATGGACAAAATGTAAAAACATGTCAATCCTACCACTTCAGGAATGCTTTGTAGTCAGTGTTATATTATTAAAGTGTGATCATATTTTACTTTTAGTATTTATATAAATCTCTGGTATTTAACTACCTTAATGTGTGTTTAATATTTAATTTTAAAACTTTAGAGTAGATTTGTTTATAATTCCATTCGCTTAAGTTGTTGTAAGTCACTAAAACACTATCGACTAAATATTTGCATGCTTTCACTAAAAGGCGGAATGTGTTTTTTTTACCTACTCTCCCATTGAAACATCTTTGTATCTACCACATTTTACGCAAATAAATTATATTTTGGTAAAACTGTACAATACTGGACGCGGAAATTTTGAATTTAAGGGGGAGGGGGGGAGGGGGGGAAGGTCCCTCCTCCCCCAAACCCCCTCCCAAATAAAGAAAACGCATAGTTTTGGAGATATTTAAAATTAAACATTTTGAGGTTAGGTATCAGAAAATCATACATTTTATGCATTTTTTGAGGAAAATTTGTGGGTTTTTGGAGAGAGGGTCACTCTCAACCCCTAGATCTATCCCCCTGTAGTAGCAAATGTATATTATATATACCTATAGTTATTTAAAAGTAAAAAGAAAAAATTCTCCGGGAGCGTTCTACATTGTATTTAAATATTTGTGCATTGAAAGTTTTCTGGGTGGTTTAAAAAAAAATAACCATAACCTAAATCTATTCGAGTCGAGGTGCGCTAAATTTAGTGTGGGTGGTTTAAAAAAAAAATAACCCTAACCTAAATCTATCCGAGTCGGGGTGCCCTAAATTTAGTGTGGGTGGTTTAAAAAAAAAATAACCCTAACCTAAATCTATCTGAGTCGGGGTGCCCTAAATATAGTGTGGGTGGTTTAAAAAAAAAATAACCCTAACCTAAATCTATCCAAGTCGGGGTGCCCTAAATTTTGTGTGGGTGGTTTAAAAAAAAAATAACCCTAACCTAAATCTATCCAAGTCGGGGTGCCCAAAATTTAGTGTGGGTGGTTTAAAAAAAAAATAACCCTAACCTAAATCTATCCTAATCGGGGTGCCCTAAATTTAGTGTGTGTGGTTTAAAAAAAAAAATAACCTTAACCTAAATCATCATTTAGCTACTTTGTCTGTGCACAAATATTTATATACAATGTAGAACGCTCCCGGACAATTATTTTTTTTACTTTTAAATGCCTATAGGTATACATTTGCTACTACAGGGGGATGGATCTAGGGGTTGAGAGTGACCCTCCCTCCAAAAACCCATAAATTTTCCTCAAAAAATGCATAAAATGTACGATTTTCTGATACCTAACCTCAAAATGTTTAATTTTAAATATCTCCAAAACTATGCGTTTTCTTTATTTGGGAGGGGGTTTGGAGGAGGAGGGGCCTTCCCCCCCTCCTCCCCCTCCCCCTTAAATTCAAAATTTCCGCGTCCAGTATTGTACAGTTTAGCCTAACTTTTTTCTGACAATGGATATGTAAAAAAAAAATTACATATTTTGTAAAGTGAGACTGAAATCTACAATTTAAAACTAATTTGGTTTGTGTACACAAACTTTCATAAAGCGGGTCATAAACGCCCCATGACCTTTATTATTATTTATTTAATCTTCATGTATAGTAGTGGTACATAGGTGGACTTACGGCAACAAGGCATTCTCTACCAGTCAACCTTATTATTTATATTAATTCCTTTGAAAATAAAAGTGCTTCTAATATTACCTATGTGTGAGACCACAGTACATAGTGACCTCGCATTTGAACAGAGTAGTTGACTGTATGAGTGGTATTTCATAGTTAAAACCTTATCTAGGTTGTTTATTAGCCTTATTTTTGATATTTACTCTTTATGAAGAACTTCATAATGACATTCCTGGATAAATTTCTTACAAAAAGAATACATATTTATTTATACTTTATTGTACACCACATTAAAAAAATATAGGACAAACATTGTTATAAAAATAAGGCTACAATGGGTGGTCTTATCGCACAAGGCAATCTCTTACAGACAACCTTTGGATGGACTAATACATAATACTTTTATTATCTACATGGACACAGTCTCTTGGGAATTGACATTGGTAATTCCAGGGTAATACCAATTCAATCTAGTAATAGTCTCAGAATTAATTTATATCGTGTTTTGGAATAAGGCGGGGGTCAGTGGGTAGCCTTAGGGGGCCGGTTTGGGACACATTTATTTCACTAAGCCCCAAGAGGACACCGCGGTCCGCACACTTATTTTCTTTTAATAGTGTCTGTAATTACTGTAGTCAAAAGGTTAGTAACGTTACCTTATCATATTCATACTGTGTAGCAAATACAGTTTCCCGCTGGGATCCCACCAGTCGTTCATTTGTTTTGAAAAGAACTCCACATCGGCGGTATCTATCGTCGAAGCATTCGCTGCAGTAGCCATGCTGGTTGCGTGAGATTGCGGACTGGCTTCATTACTTTTTAACGATCGCTTAGACATCACGAAACCCCACTGAGGAAATTTTAATGTCGCGTTTCTGTAATAAATGAAAGTATTTTATGATAATCATTCAGTACACATTTTTATACAATTAATTCAATGAAACTGCATTTACGGATACATACACAGCCTTATCTAAAACACATCTGCTTAATTTCTTAGACCACATTTTTGTAATTTTAAATAAGAAATTATTTGTAAATAAACACCGGTTTTGATTTTTAATTATTTGTCAGCAAAGAGAACACAACACTTGACACACAGTTCAAGTGACATAACTATCTCTCGTTCCGAATTGCGCCAAAAGTGATTTTAACGTAATACCATACAAAGCCCAACGTCATAATCGTTACTCGGTAGCCCTTACATTTGGTAACTTTTAATTTTGGTCGGGTTGGCAATGCAATCACTTTTGAAGCAATACTGAATGCCGAGCTAGTTTTGTGAAAAGATATCGATATATCGATATTTTTACTCAATATTTTCAGCCGATATATTTTAATCCAATACACAAATACATTGATACAAAATATTCTATAAAAAAATAGTATAAAAAAGAAATTTGTAAGCTGAATATTCAAGGCGTAAAAGATAGGAACGAATGAAAAAAAGCTGTATCGTCTATTATGGGACAAATTCAATTGGCCAACTTTAAAATATCAGAATATTGTTATTTAGTTTTGTAATGATTATATGTTGCGATGATCTCAAGTGATATAGGACAAGGGCGGGAAGAACAAGAAGTTTAATACTGATTCTCATAATATTAGAATAATGTACCTAAATATTGTAAAATAAATATTGTTGACTCACGGGACCGGTCGCTATGGCGACGTTTGGGGGAGGCCTATGTCCAGCAGTGGACGTCTTTCGGCTGAATTGATGATGATGTTGATAATAATAAATATTGTGTAAAAAGTACCTACTACGTACGATCGTTCAGTCTCGGTTTATAATAAATACCACTAAACAAAACTATATTATTGACCGAAACTGAACTAGATGAATTATTATTTTAGAACTGAATAAATCGGAAAGCTTGATCGATATATCGAATCGATATTTTTCATCACTGCCGACATAACTTTAAAAAAGTTATGTTGGATTTAAAAAAATGACCTTCATCTATCGGTTTATTGGAAAAGCGTTTTAAATCAAACGTAAGTAATTGGATTAAATAATATATCGCAGGTAGGTTGTTTAAAAAAATCCTGGCCAGAGTACCATTACCTAGCAATAATTGAAAAATATTAACTTTTTTTAATATGTGTAACTATTATGTCGGATTTTAACTCTACCTAACCGAAAGTAGGTAGGTATGAAGTCTATAAAATATAAAAATGTTGGGTTACCTACTTTTTTCCTGGTACAGTAAGGCTGTTGAATCTTGGCGAGTCTGAAGTTAGGCTCTGTGCATTGTATGTAGCGCTTGTGCACTCGTTCTAAAATAAATGGTTTACTAATACTGCAATTAGCAGCTGTTATTGCTGTTAATTAAAAACTCTTATTGGTATTTTTTTAAAACCTTTACTTCTGTTATCGTACCGTACGGTGTGAGTATAGGTAGGTACTCGATGAACGAATCAAATAAAATGACCACATCGATTTGTTATTTTTTTTTTTACCTAAATGGATATGCTTTCAAACAAATTATTCTATTTTTTTTTCAAAAACCAGTTTTGATGACAGGTTTCACGATGAATCGAGGAAACTCTTCAAATATTTGGGGTTGTAACTAGTAACGGAGGCCATTTTACCGGAGGCGGAGGTGGATTACGCAGGCGACAAGTTTCATAACGGAGGCGGAGGCGAAGGTTGAATGTGAAAAATTAGTAATTTATGGTTTATAACGGTAAAAAATCTTTATTTAAATGCCGTAGATTTTCTGAAAGGGAAACCCGTAGTCCCAGAGCGCAAAGACCAATAATTGAAAGACACAGCTGTGGTTTTTGTCAAGTCACTAAAAGTATGATATGTCCTCCCGCTCCACTCAGGCTGGGAAAAGTACCTAATTGGACGATTCCCACCTCAACAAAATTTACAAAATAATATACATAAGTATATATACATATAATAGTAATATGTAACAGTTCCCACCGCGCACTCACTGATCCTTGACCATTTCGTAGGCTACGGTCACGCTAAATATCGTTTCTTGATTATGACGTAGAATTTGCGGAGGCGGATGCGGATGTGAAGATGTGCTTTCTTGCGGAACTTCCGCAGGTGAATTCTAGTCTAGGTCTAGTGATTTTGGTATTTTCATGTAGAACTCGAGTTTATCAGTAAATGATTGTTTTTGATTAATGAATTTAAACTGATAAAGAATTGCTTAATGAATAAATGTTATCTCTCGGTATAAGTTTGCTGACATTCTTTAGGTAGGTATTTAAGCGGGCAAAGGTGATGTAGATAAAGTAATAAAAATAATTATATACTCACATTGTATTCTTCAGCTTTAAAATCACAACTTAATAATTATAATTAGTTAGAACAATTTTGTAATTTAATTAATTATTTCCACTGGTCTACACACAGTAATTAATTAGTTTATGTATATGAGATGTATCCTCTCTGAGAACGAAAATGGATTGACTGCCACAGCGCCGGGCAAGCTGTTCTACTAAATATCACGATTATCAAAAGTGGCGCTGGCGTCTCTATTGGCCGGTCGCAACTGGCCAATAGAGGCGCCAGCGCCGTAGTCCATTTTAGTTACAAAAAATACGTCAAGCGTCTCAAGACGACAGCGGCCACAACGACCAGTGAGTGTTGCCAAGGCCCGGAGCGAAAGATCACCGCCATGTCATATGGCGGTGATCTTTCGCTCCGGGCCTTGGCACAGACCAAGGTCCGAAGCAAGCAGAAGTCCGTGGCAAGTGGAGCAGTAATGCTAGTAAAGGAGAGAGCCTGCGTTAGGCAACGGCCCTCACGCCCCAGTCTGAATTCCGTCTGAAATCCTGGCCAGAGTACCATTACCTAGCAATAATTGAAAAATATTAACTTTTTTTAATATGTGTAACTATTATGTCGGATTTTAACTCTACCTAACCGAAAGTAGGTAGGTATGAAGTCTATAAAATATAAAAATGTTGGGTTACCTACTTTTTTCCTGGTACAGTAAGGCTGTTGAATCTTGGCGAGTCTGAAGTTAGGCTCTGTGCATTGTATGTAGCGCTTGTGCACTCGTTCTAAAATAAATGGTTTACTAATACTGCAATTAGCAGCTGTTATTGCTGTTAATTAAAAACTCTTATTGGTATTTTTTTAAAACCTTTACTTCTGTTATCGTACCGTACGGTGTGAGTATAGGTAGGTATTCGATGAACGAATCAAATAAAATGACCACATCGATTTGTTATTTTTTTTTTTTTACCTAAATGGATATGCTTTCAAACAAATTATTCTATTTTTTTTCAAAATCCAGTTTTGATGACAGGTTTCACGATGAATCTTCAAATGTTTTGGGTTGTAACTTGTAACGGAGGCCATTTTACCGGAGGCGGAGGTGGATTACGCAGGCGACAAGTTTCATAACGGAGGCGGAGGCGAAGGTTGAATGTGAAAAATTAGTAATTTATGGTTTATAACAGTAAAAAATCTTTGTTTTAATGCCGTAGATTTTCTGAAAGGGAAACCCGTAGTCCCAGAGCGCAAAGGCCAATAATTGAAAGACACAGCTGTGGTTTTTGTCAAGTCACTAAAAGTATGATATCGTCCTCCCGCTCCACTCAGGCTGGGAAAAGTAACTAATTGGACGATTCCCACCTCAACACAATTGACAAAATAATATACATATATATACATATAATAGTAATATGTAACAGTTCCCACCGCGCACTCACTGATCCTTGACCATTACGTAGGCTACGGTCACGCTAAATATCGTTTCTTGATTATGACGTAGGTACTTAAACAAAGCTCCGTTACGTAACCCCGCAAAAAATTTGCGGAGGCGGATGCGGATGTGAAGATGTGCTTTCTAGGTCTAGTGATTTTGGTATTTTCATGGAGAACTCGAGTTTATCAGTAAATTGATTATTGAAGTGAAAATGATAAAGAATTGCTTAATGAATAAATGTTATCTCTCAGTTTGCTGACATTCTCTGGGTAGGTATTTAAGTGGGCAAAGGTGATGTAGATAAAGCAATAAAAATAATTATATACTCATATTGTATTCTTCAGCTTTAAAATCACAACTTAATAATTATAATTAGGTAGAACAAGTTTGTAATTTTATTAATTATTTCCACTGGTCTACACACAGTAATTAGTTAGTTTATGTAGGTATATGAGATGTATCCTCTCTGAGAACGAAAATGGATTGACTGCCACAGCGCCGGGCAAGCTGTTCTACTAAATATCACAATTATCAAAAGTGGCGCTGGCGTCTCTATTGGCCGGTCGCAACTGGCCAATAGAGGCGCCAGCGCCATAGTCCATTTTAGTTATCAGTACAAAAAATACGTCAAGCGTCTCAAGACGACAGCAACGACAACGACCAGTGAGTGTTGCCAAGCCCCGGAGCGAAAGATCACCGCCATGTCATATGGCGGTGATCTTTCGCTCCGGGCCTTGGCACAGGCCAAGGTCCGAAGCAAGCAGAAGTCCGTGGCAAGTGGAGCAGTAATGCTAGTAAAGGAGAAAGCCTGCGTTAGGCAACGGCCCTCACGCCCCAGTCTGAATTCCGAACCTGATTTCCGTTCACCGTAGGCACGGGCTTGCGGACGGCGAGCTATGGGTAGCTCCCGTCTAACCGCTTGGTAACCGTTGGAGAAGATAAGACCTTCTTTCGTGCCAAATTTCAGGGCTCTAGGTCAACCGGAAATACCCCGAGAATTTCGATACCTTTGAGAGCGTTCCTGAGATAAAGGGTATCGACAGGCAGACAGACAGACGGACAACAAAGTGATTCTATAAGGCTTTCGTTTTCCTTTTGAGATACAGAACTCTAAAATCAAATATACACAAATGAATTAAGAACCATCTCCTTTTTTGAAGTCGGTTAAAATATATAAATGCACGAGATACATAGTTGGCTCAGACCTCTTTATCACAGCTTCCATTCGCATCAATACTCTTTTCAAAGTTCAAGAACAACTAAAAAAAACACTAAACTGTGGTCAAGTACCTTGGTTTATATAATATCGTGTTTAATAACTAGGATTTTAGTCAGGTGCTTTGTAAGAATGTTGGTTTTAAGAAACTAAAACAAATTAACCAATATTGATTGTTTCCGAAAATAAAACAGGACATAAAAATCATTCCTTTATTATTAAATAAATACATTACAAAATAAATGTACAAACTAAGTAGGTAAATAATTAACAACGATGATTCAACAAAAAACAATAGTCCTAAACAAATCTTAAAATTACCTATTTTTGTTCAAAATTGACAAGTCAAGGATGACTTCGTGCGGCAAGTAAGCTGTTAATTTTCACATAGATATGTTAATACTAATCGCAAAATACATTGAAAAACATTCAGTTCTGTTGTGTTGAACGAGTAAACATTTTTTAGAGGTCGTCTCTTAGACACAAAACTGAAGGGACCCAGTAGGGCCGATGCCTGCTAGGCCCACAGGAATGCTTAAAGAGCTACAATGGCCCTGGAACACTTAGGACTAACTGAAGTATCACAGGCGTGTTTTTCCACCCCATGACGAGAGAAGGAATTTGACGATGTTCCAGCCTAAAAAAGCATACCTAAGATATGCGAATGAAGTACGCTCCCCTACTGTGTGGTACAGTCTTTTGTTTTTTATTTTAAAATACGTCTATCTTGCTCATCTTCATCGAAACCTCCCTGATCTTGGAACTCTTTGGTAAGCATGATTAGTCAGAGGCCTTAAGGAACCTTGTGAAGATCTCCTTGTATTCACCATTGGGGTCCTCTTTCTTGACCAACTGCTTCCAGATGTCGGGTGTCTTCGTTTGGAAGCCCTTGACTACAACGCGGATTAAGTGGCGCTGCTTCGGCGAACATTTAGAACAGCCGGTCTGGAGGGCATCGGGGATGGTTTCTGTAAAATAGTAAAATGTTAGGAAAAAGCAGGATTTTTAAGCAGCATATTGGATTTGTGACCAATTAAATTAAATGGTGAATCAAGCTGGACTTCTCTTTTGACATATTCTTTTTGGGGTTTCGTTTCGAACTAAATTGGTAACAAAGAACCCCTAATGTGATTTCATATGTCTATCTATTTTTCTGTTGTATCATTACATGGGTACAGCTGCTTCAATTAGGTATTGCTAGTGCTATAATTTTGCGATCCGGAATAGATTTAAACAATTCCCGTTACATAGTTAATATTAATTAATTTAACAATAAATACGATACCCTCGTTGGGCGATTGTATCTTTGTTAACTTCATTTTGGTAGGTACAGAGTATAGAGTATTTATTTATATTTTCTGCAAGCTTTTACCTACGGCTTCAACCGCATGAAATTAGCAAATTATCCCAAGCGAATATTAAAATTATCCCTGAAATAAAAAAGTATCCTATATGCTGTTTCATGACATGGTCTACCCTTATACCAAACATTTATTAGTGTGATAATCTCAGTCATATGGCCTCAGAATATGGTATCAGAAGTGCAATTTAGTTTCACTTTTTTTTACTGACCGATATTTTGATAATTGCCTGCAATTGGTCTATTGGAATAAACGTTCTTGATTTTTTTTAATTTTCTACGTAAGTCAAATGAAAAGTCAAAATTAAAAAATATCAAATTTTCTACTCACTCTTGAAAGCAGATCCCTCAGGGGTGCAAGGTCCGACTCCGAGGAAGCAGTGTCCATAAGACTTCAGCAGACGGACGTTTTCCACTAGGGTCTCGACGTCGAAGTTGTCGTACCGTGTGTCATAAGTCGCCTCGGGTCTGGCGCACACCGCCGCGATCAAAACGCATAGGACTAGAATGGTCTTCATGGTTCTCTGAAATGGGAAGATTTGTTAATACTTGTTTATGTTAGTGGGCGTAGCATCTTTTGACGCGATCCATTACGCGATTAGGCGACCTAGACTGAACTAAACTTAAACTCTTGAGCCCCATACGGGCAGACGAGAATTGTCAGAAAATCAGAAAGTAAAATTGTGGTCGAATTTTGATTACAGGGGCCTTACCATGGCCTTACCATGACAATATATATATATGTTAAAATATCAGTCGTGGCTGTGAGAAAGACGGGACTTAGAGCTATACATAACATCTGCATAGCTCCACCCCTACCTTTCGAATACCGTAATTAGAGACATAATAGGAATACAATAGTTATGCGAACGCCTGCATTCGCTTGGGGCTCAAGAGTTCTAAAAGATTATTTTTTAATTGCTATAAACTAGTGCTTAACTGCGATCCCACCTGATGGTAAACAGTGATGCAATCGTTGATGGTAAGGCGCACTAGTTTATTAAGAGCCTATTCACTCTAGCCTTGAAGACACCTAAATTATAATCGGACGGAAAGACTGCAGCCGGCAAACTGGTCCAGTCCCTCGATGTACGCGGTATAAACGACGAGGCAAAACGCTTAGTCCGGGCCGCAGGTGTCTCAACAACGTAAGGGTGGATATTTGCCGTACGCCGGGATGTCCGAAAGTAAAATTGGGAAATAATGAAATTTATATTAATAATTTAAATACTAACATTGAAATAATTGTAATAGGTATCTGGCAAATTATTGTATAAATGTTTCTATAAGTACAATAGATATGTACTTAATTGAAATAATTTTCGATTAGCAATAAAGTTTTTAAGGAATTAAAATTCACAAATAAAAAAAACTGTCAAAAAATATATAAGTCTCGGTTAAAAGACTAATTGAAATTAAATGCACGTCTACAAAATTCAATGTAAATGCGAAAATTTAAAAATAAACAAGACAACTTACATTCGATATTACAAGTTCCTTGGTTCCCACAATACTGTGCTATTTGTGCCACTGATTTCCTTTATATACCAAACAAGATATTAAGTGAGGAACTACGAACAAACTGAATGCAAACATCCAGTCAGCATTGGCAATTATATCATCTTTGCTGACGTTGTTGAATGTAAACTTATATCGGAGAGACGACAATCAAACGTGTAAACATCCATTTTAGATTTTTGTCACCTATGCATCATTCGAGCAAACGTGATAATTATGTAATCTAACAATTGGCATATCCTTGTTCAAAGTATATCTATCAATATGTGTAGTCATTTTCAATCAATAATAAGTCATTTAGAAGGCAGAAATTGCCACTTTTCCAAGATTATCTAATTAGGTACCAAAATGAAAAAAAAAAGTAGAACAACATTGGTTTTTTTTTTAAAAAAAAAGAAAGTGAACCAAACTAACCGCATTCATTCTAAGTGACATAAGGAAAGTATTACTTAATTACGACATTTAAGTCTAATTAATGTAATGATGTAGACAATTAATAAATGAGGTGGTTTCTAGAAACTATGCAGTTATGTTATGGTGTTGCCTAACACCAAAACCAATAAGAAAATGATAATAATAACAGGGATAATAATCAATGGTTAGCATCACGTTCCATTAAAAGCGTCTAATCTAAAAGGGCCTCTGCGAATTGATTTCGACCCCTCGTCCACCCAAACCAACCACCCAAATGTCCAGGATCTCAGGGTCCTGTGATAAATAAATATATAAAAATAATAATATATAGCCACTTCTGTTAGAATTGCTGACAAAGGTTTCTATATTTCAACATATCTTCCGATGTGTACCAGTACCTACCTACTAGTCCAGTTTTTTTGAACAAAAATAAGTGAGGAGTAAGAATGAACATTTAAAACTAGAGTCGAAATACAGCTAGGGTCCGTTGTATTATGACGAGGTTCACGGACCTACCTTCTTCATCATTAGGTCAGTTCCCTTACAGGCAAAATGCATCTCAAGTAAGGCAACGGCGCACTCGCCGTAGCCGTCGCCGTCGCGATCCTGCCGATATCCGGCCACCGTAGACACTGGCTTGCGGACGGTGAGCAATGGGTAGCCCGCCGTCCGGTCGTCTGGTAGCAGTCCAGACCGAGCTCAAGTCGTCGACGGCGCGCTCCGTTCCCGCGCGCCTCAAGGAGTTGTCAGCAAACCGTAGGGGCCCTACAGGGTCGAAGCCTCCCGGAGCTGAGGGTTGATGCGAAAGCGTTATACCGGGGCTCTGGGAATAAGGCAAGGAAGGCACGGGCTAGGTTCTTTAGTCAGTAAGAGTCTGACACTGTTTTCCGCTCCGCCCAAGAGTGGGATTCGTCATTCGATGATTTTTACCTACCATAAAAAAAAAATCTCAAGTAAATGCTAATAAGCCTAAACATAGCTAGGATAAATTGAATCCGTGTGGGTCTTTAGTATTAGATCAGATACCCTGCCTCCTATTTTCTAAGAAGAAAGCCTCGAGCGCAGCGTTGGCCCAGCGACGAAAACCTTAAATGTACATTTAAATCACATATAAATCCAATAGATATTATATTATAAGTGCAGTACGGCCTTCGGATCTTGGCGTGTCTGAAGTCAGGCTCTGCCAATAACAGTTTTTAACAGCAATACCAACTGCAAATTGCATTTATTTGTTTAAACCTATATTTTTTTGCGAGTTTTGAAGCGCTAAAATTTCGCCCAACTTTAGACTCGCCAAGATCTATCAGCCGTAGGTACTGTATGTTTCGATTTCATCGTTGGGCCAGCGCTCAGCTTAAGGCTGTTTTCATAGAGAATTTAATAGCACCGGATCCTTTAGAGTCTAAAGGATCGGGTGCTATTATAAAAATTAAAAAAAATATTCACCTAATAATTTTAAGATTTTAATATGTCGTAAAAATTTAAATGAACAGAATATTAGATATGATTTTTTTTACACAATAATTTGTTATTGTAAACAAATTAACAATTGTGTTCTAAATTCAAAAATATTTTAATTTCTATTTTTAATATTAAATAGGATGTATAACGGTTTGATATCTTTGCTTTTCCTTCAACCTACAAGGGCTAAAGGGTTAAGCGCGGGAAAAAAAGTCTATACACTATTTATAACATATCTGTTTGTGTTAATTGTGAAAAAAAAAAGTATTGAATTTAAGATTTATAGTAAAAAAATTGTTTAATTATTGTCGTTCTGGCTGTTGTTAAATATTGTGAATTTGTGATTAATGTAAAAAACTGTTTTGAAAAATGTAGAACTGCTGTGTGTTTCTATACACACGGAGTGGAGAAATCTACTCAGTGGATAGAATTTGAAAAGACGTATTATTCGCGGTACCGGTACGTACGTTGAACACGCACGCTATTGTAACAGATTTCTGGGTCTCAATTGAAGTGTGGCACCACAGGGAGCTGTGCGTAAAGATAGCAACGATTGTCATTTTTTTTGTGTAACTTTTTTTTAAATTTAATTTGTTTAAGTTTTAACTGCAAGCTGAATTTTATTGAATAATCCTGAGATTTTATGAGATTTGCATAAAAAGGGCGTGCAAAAAGGCTGATTGGTGATCCAGATTTGGTTGGGTCCAATCTTCAAAGCCTCGAGCACAGGTGTAAAGTAGCCAGCCAGCCTTTCGGTTTCCTGTAGGATGCATTTTGGAGAGTGTGCGCGGGAATTGCACGACTTGATTTCGCCATCTTAATTTTACCATCGGACATCGTCGCGGCGTTGTTCCAACCTTACGTTGTTGAGATATCTACGGTCCGGACTAAGCGTTTTCTCTCGTCGTTTATACTGCATAAATTAAGGGACTGGAACAGTTTGCCAGCTGCAGTCTTTCCGTCCGATTAACTTAGGTGTCTTCAAGGCTAGAGTGAATAGGCTCTTATTCTTATGAAACTTGTGCGCCTCACCGTCAACGATTACATCACTGCTTACCATCAGGTGGGATCGCAGTCAAGTACTAAGTATTTTATAGCAATTAAAAAAAATCCTGCCGCAATCCTGAGAAGTATCCAAAAATCCTGAAATATCAGTACAAATCTTGAGATATGGTAATCCTATGCGTGCTGAAACCCTAACACCTTATAGTCCGGGAGGCAGCGGCTATTTTGGTTAGTGTTTTTATGCCGATCTTTACTTCACAATACTAGTGAAGAAGCTCTTTCTAATAACGAAAGTGAAGGTCAGCTGACGCACCAGCGGGGGCGTTTGCTATGAGATCCCATAGAACACGTCAAAAAAAAATAATCTAAAAAGTATTTTATTCCACATGAAATTTTTTTCACGTGTTATTGACATTGATTACAATTAAAAGAAAGTAGTCAGCTGCACGACTAAGGGTGGATTATGCGTCAGCTGAGCGTGCGAACTAGCCAAAAATAAAATAAAATAAAATTATTTTATGCCGATTGAATTTTTTTTACATGATTTTAGACATTTACAGAAACTTGATATTGATAATCAGCTGCATATTTAGTGGGGGAAAACACGTCAGCTAGAGCAGGAATGTATGACTGCGCGCATATATCTCTATGACTCGCGGAATTTTCAATGCTCCAACTGACGCCTTTTTCCCCAACAGACAATCAGCTGACGAATATTTTCTTGTAATATTAACACTATAATATTTATACATTCCATGTCGTCTTTTAACAATTTACCCAAGATTTAACTTACAGCTTATTGTCTTCCGTACAGAGGAATTTTATACCTGCGTTCCTGCGTCCCTTTCCCCAAAAGGGACAGCTGTGTTTTAGTGGTGGGTCATCGACGATTTTACAGTCGACGCAACGAGACCGTTTACCGTCGACGATAAACTAGTTTAAAAAACAGTCTAATTTTCGACTAGTTTACGTGGTCGTCGAAAAGACTACTTCATCACATAAACGATTCACGGTGGAGGTGTGCCCTGCTTGGGAAGAGCATCGCCGTGTCCTCGTGGGGGTGATCGGCGGCGGCGACCTCTCGCGCCGGGCCCTGGTTCAGGCCATGGTCCGCAGCGAAGAGGAATGGCAGGCGGTCGCCTCCTTCTGCGAAGCAGTAATGCTCGTAAAGGAGGAGGCCGACCGCATAAGGCAAAGGCAACGGGGTACTCGCCGTAGCCGTCGCCGCCGCGATCCTGCCGATATCCGGCCACCGTAGACACTGGCTCGCGGACGGTGAGCAATGGGTAGCTCGCCGTCCGATCGTCTGGTAAGACCGAGTCCAAGTCGTCAACGGCGCGCACCGTTCCCGCGCGCCTCAAGGAGTTGTCAGCAAACTGCAGGGGCCCTTCAGGGTCGAAGCCTCCTGGAGCCTAGAGGGTGGTGGAAAACTGTTACCTCGACTCCAGGAATAAGGCAAGGAAGGTACGGGGTAGGTTTTTTAGTCAGTAAGAGTCTGACACTGGTCTCCCGCTCCGCCCAAGAGCGGGTTTCGTCAATGGATGATTTTCACCTACCATAAAAAAAAAAAAAAAATGAACGTGAATGAACGAGAGTCTCGTTTACCAATTTGACGATGTGAATAGGTATGTACATACGTCGTCGTTTGGTAAACGAGATTATTGAGAATGAAATGACATATTGTTGAAATGAACTTCCCTTCGTACTTTTTCCAGGCTTAGGACTGGCAAGCTTATTATGCATACTTACATTTAAATTAGTATGTAATAAACTTGGCATATTTAAAAGTTAATTTCATTTTATGTACATTTTCATTCATAATAATCAACTATGTACATTAATCAAATTATGAGTTTAATATTTACAAGTAAATATTTACAATTTTTTTTTGGTTTTTAAATTTTTATATTTTATGAATTTCTTTCTTTTTTTTGGGTTAAATTTCCAACAACAACTAATTTATTAAACTATGGACTACTAAAACAAACAAAATTCGCAACTTTTATTTCTTATTCTTATTACGATAGAGACTATTCTCGTGTAGCGCTCCCACCAAAACGTCACAGGTTGAGCACGTGCCGAAAAAGAGATAGTCAATTAGTAAAACAAGCGATCGAATAAAATTACGTTTCAATTAATCCGAATATTACAAACTAATAGAAATCATATTAATGTTGTTACCGCTTCACTCCTATGAATCTTGGGTAAATTGTTAAAAGACGACATGGAATGTATAAATATTATAGTGTTAATATATAGATACAAGAAAATATTCGTCAGCTGATTGTCCGTTGGGGAAAAAGGCGTCAGTCGGAGCATTGAAAATTCCGCGAGTCATAGAGATATATGCGCGCAGTCATACATTCCTGCTCTAGCTGACGTGTTTTCCCCCACTAAATATGCAGCTGATTATCAATATCAAGTTTCTGTAAATGTCTAAAATCATGTAAAAAAAATTCAATCGGCATAAAATAATTTTATTTTATTTTATTTTTGGCTAGTTCGCACGCTCAGCTGACGCATAATCCACCCTCAGTTGTGCAGCTGACTACTTTCTTTTAATTGTAATCAATGTCAATAACACGTGAAAAAAATTTCATGTGGTATAAAATACTTTTCAGATTTTTATTTTTTAACGTATTCCGCAGCTTCCCAATCTCGTATCCACCGCAACTGGACCAGCTGACGATCGATTTCGTCATAAGCCACATGCATTCTGTTTTCTATATTAACATCAGCCGGCATAAAATGACTTGTTTAAAAAGCCGCTGCCTCCCGGACTATTAAGGTTTTGGGTCCCATCGACCATCTGATCTGCAATCTATGTACTTAAGTTCGGCGATTCTTCGAGTTATGTCGGTAACTTTAATTCTCTTACGAATGCAGTACCTATGCATTTTCAATATTTTTACAAAAAAAAATCGTTTCTTCATTTTATACTTTGCCTGGCATTCTATAGATTTTATTTTTTATTTATTCTATAGTTAAAATCATTATGTACTTAGCCTGTACCATAATATGTAACAAACCTATAGACATCGATTACGTTCAAGTTGCTAAGAGGCATATATTTACAAAAATAATATTCTGAGTATTTATTTACTGAGACAATTAACAGAAGTTATAGACCTACACATTCTAGCACCAGACGATGTTTTATAATTCTGTTTATGTTATGTTTTTCGGAAAAAATATCACTCTTATACTCGTACTATAAAAGTAAAAGTTAAATATGTTGTTTGAGTGTAAAATGCTTCGTCCTGAATAACTGACTGCCTTCAGTCAGTTGACAATGCACAGACGAAATCGCTGATCGTAATGACCTGTGTGTGCGAGGGTGAGTTATTACAAGCTTTTATTTAGTTTCACCTGTCCCGTTGTCTGTCGTTCTGTAATCAAATCTTGCAAGTTAAATTTGATCCACTTCCCGGTTTCCGATTGAGCTGAAATTTGGTATACACGTTTAGTTCGGATGACAATGCAATATTATGCAGACATGGAGCTGATCTGATGATGGAATCGCGAGGTAGCCATAGGAACTCTGTAATTAAACGGCACAACCACGTCGAGTTTGGGCTCGTGTGAATCGTCTTGACGAGTTTTATATATTTAAGTATAGACCACCGCTATAAAAGCTTGTTATGAAAAAAAATATTTTCATTGAAAACTTGTTTTTACGTTAACGTGATCGAAACGTGTAGTCCTTTGGCTCTCTCATTGGCTTTGAGCTTGGAGCTTGCCAATCAGAGCTCCGAACGTCATAAACGCGTCGATCGCGTTAGCGTTAAACTGAAACTCACGCACTCTGAAAGTTGCAAGGTATGTTCTTTGTATGACGTAGCCAGCAGATGAAGAAAGGATTTATCGAAATACTTAAAACAAAAACAGTCGCAAAGTTTATATGAAGAGATCGTACTTTCATGCCGGCGAGGATATTGGCAGAAGCTAGTATGCACGTGAATACACTCGTACACGTAAACGGACACGTATACATAGCTCTCAGCACTGTAAGTTGTTGAGAGTTACGTGTCCAGCGCGTGAGCTAGTGGGTCACAAATCTAATCTCTCAAAGAGAGGCTATGGTTGAACCCTTGAACTTGTTCTTGCTGCTGGCTGTTTCCGAACGGGGCGAAACCAATTCGACCAGGTTGTTCAGGTTCGATGTGGTTAAAAGTGTATTTTTTCCAATAAAAGGAGTCAATTTCGCCCTGCTCCAACTTTCCAGAGTGTAATCGTGCTGATAACCTACCATCTTGATCTTCTTCTAACATCTACTCTCGCCATCAGATGGCAGCGATGCGCCTTTTGTACTTATAGACATCCCATCCATACACACAAAATATTTTGGGAACACGATTCATTGTACGTAGGTACAGCTAAGGAGTGGAATTTCCTGCCGGAGTCGGTCTTTCTTGGTAGCTAAAACCTGACGATTTTTGAGTCAAGAGTGAATAGGTTACTTCTAGGGAAGCGTGTTCCACCGTCAACCACATCATTACTTACCGTAAGATGAGATAATGGTTTAGCGCAAACCTATCAATACAATACCTAGCAATAAAAAAAAACAGATCTTCATGTAAATTTTTATTCACTAGCTTTTAACTATAAAACGAGCAGACGTTAAAAAAACAAGATTATCGCCAAATGGTTTAGTCACGTAAAATATGAAGCATCGAAAATACGAAAATAGCCGACGAATCGGGTCGTTGTGCGCGTCGCACGTCGCCGCCGGTGCGTGCGCTTGTCGCGTGCTGTCGTCAGTAACGGCGCGCCTCCGAGCGCGCTGTGACTGCGAGAGTAACAATGCGTGAATTTATGTGGCCAGCATTGCCAGTGATCCTGGCAATGCTGATGACACACACCACCGCGCAGGACCTCGTTATCGGTTAGCACTCTTAGGCGTATACGTGAATGGTCTGAAAAGTTTTCGACCTCAATGTGAAGAGCAGCACGCGTCAATAAAAGCTAGTGAATGTAGTTCTTTTGTTAGTTACTCAACAAAGTTTCAGTCATTTTGGATGCGCAGTTGATGATGTGAGATGCAGAAAAATAATGCCCTTTTTCACTAAGACTTCGCACTGTCTCATTCCTCAGCGGTTGTCTTGACGAAAAATCTAGGAATTACGGTTTTAACTGCTGGATCGTCGTGAGTAAGGCTCACTAGAGCGAGTTATTTTTGTTTACTTATTTAATCATTGCACTCGGAGGATCGAGAGTGCGGAGGCAATCTTTGTGAACAGCTATTTTGCAGAGAAAATCGCCAACTGATATTTTAACAGGTTAGAGACATGGGGGCATCGCTTGGAGAAATGTGAAGAGTTTACAAAGAGACATATGAAAAATGTCTTGTATCCTTGATAAGTGGGAAACTTTTCAGACCATTTGTGTGCTGATAGAATTGATTTTACTGTTTGCGAGATCATTACTAAGGCTAACAGACTACTTTCTCGTAACCTAAGCGCGCCGGTGCTAGTTGTCATCAATATGGGTGTTCATGTGTGTGGCAGGCGTGGTGGAACAGCCGATGCGAGCGATGCAGCTGGCAGCGGCAGTGGACGCGGCGCTGAATGTGTCAGGCGCCGCTGCCGTGGCGCCTCTCGAGCCCGACGAGCCGCTAGCGCCACCCGCTGCCGTCTGCGCGCAGGTCAGCTGTAGTATGCGGCAAATAAGTTGAACCTGATGCTATAGTTACACGCAGCTCCCCACCTCGTTTGAAACTCGAAAATCTGTTACTGACGACCGTCATGATGGTTCCGACCACTTTGGTCGGTATATTATCCTCGACACACAAGTTGAACTAGCTGTGTATGCACACTAGCTAACAGCAGGCATATTGTAGAGAGTGTGTGACACATCGCAGCATTTTTTAGGATTCCGTACCTAAGTCAGCAAAAACGTTCGTTTGTCAGGACACTTTTTCTCAGGAATGCATGAAGATATTGAGTTGAAATTAATGTTAGATAATCAAGTTTATACTTCTCCAGGTAGCAGCGAAAAAATTAAATTTTTAAGTCAACGTAATCTAAAGATAAGACCGGTTTAATCTTCATTCGGAAATCAGGTCGCCTTCCCATTGACCTAGAATTCCGAACTCCTAACTTTGAATCGTCTAATGGCACTTTATTATTAGCTTTATTTATAATATGTCATTATTACAATAATAAAGCTTGTGATCGACATAATTTTAGATGTAATGTGGTTATATTATGTTATATTGTTTTTAATAACTTCATGTAACTACTCCAAGTATAGGAAAAAAAAGAAAAATATTTTAGAGTTTTAAATACCAAATAAAAAAACAAATCCATCCAAAGGTTGTCTGTAAAAAAATCGCTTAGACCGCCCATTGTGACACTTTATTATTGTAATTGTATTTATGGTGTACCTACAATAAAGAGTATATCTATCTGTAAAACAGCAAATGAAAGCAGGATATCACAAAAAAAAAAAACTGTTCCATATTCCTATGTCCCTACCGGGTAAAATGGTGGGAATAGGAACTCAGGGGGTAAATAGAAACAAAAATGTTATTAGGATTATTAGTTTGATTTCATAATTTTTGTTTTTCTATATTCAATTAATAAAAAATATTTTAATGCGACAAACAATTTTTAAATAATGTGTATAACAACAAATGTTGTTCCTATTCACCCCCGATTTGTTTCTATTCACCCTGTTTTACGGTACGCCAAACACAAGAAAATATACGAAATAATTGGTTTTTGTTTAAGGCTGCCGCGAGCGAAGATGGTAGCCCGGCGGTGGCGACTCTGGGCGGCGGCGACGCCCGCGCAGCGCGTCTAGCGGCAGCAGGCGCGGCGCGTGCGGCTCTGCCTCTGTTGCTGGTGGACCACGCGCCCGCCAGCTCCGCCTGGGAGGCGCTCGAGCTTTACCCACACCCACAAGTACTAGCCCAGGTCAAGTTCAAGCAATACATTTAACTCAACTATTACGCTATTGACTGACCTAATGGCCCGTACTCAAAGTTCTGTGTCTCGTACAGGCATGTGCGGAGCTGTGCGAGGCGAAGGCATGGACGCGCGCCGTGCTGCTGCACGAGGGTGATGCGCGTGGTGCTGCGCTGCTATCTGACAGCTCCACGACACTCGCGCTGGTGGTGCGCCAGCTGCCGCCCGCTGACGAAGACGCGCTGCTCAGGTCTCATCGACACCGTCACGAAGAAGTTCCTGCCATTAAAGTAACAGCACGTTATTGGCGAAGTTATTGTGTGCAGGAACTTGCTGCTCGTGCTCAAGAAGTCTGGCTTGACGAACTTCATCGTGTGGTGCTCGGCGGAGTGCACGGTGCGCGTGCTGGACGCTGCGCAGCGCGTGGGGCTGCTGGCCGAGAAGCACTCGTATATCGCGCTGTCATTGGACATGCACACGCAGTCCCTACACGACTTCAGTCACGGCGGTGCCAACATCACCGGTGCGTTTACTTTCCCCTCTTCACCCTCCACACACTGAACTCTGCTCACTAAGCGATTGTGTGTTCCATTCCCCAGCGTTTCGTCTGTTCGATCCAGAGGCCCCTGAGGTGGTAGACGTGATGACTCAGTGGCGCAAAATGTACTCCGAGCGCCTGAAGGCGGCGGGGGGTGCTGAGGATGGGGAGGAGGCACCAGAGCCTGAGGAAGCAGCGGCCATCTCTGCAGCGCCTCCTACCGCGCTGCTGCTGGCGCATCTGGGGACAGGTCTTGTGGCAGAGGCATGGCGTCGACTGCAACTGCCCGAAGCTGAATCAGCCGACTGTGCCGTGGGCGCCGGCGCCTTCCACGCCGACACATTGCTCAACTACCTGCGCTCGGCAAGTTCTATCGTGTGTTTTGGACTGCAGCTACAGGCTCGCGTTACAGACTGCATTGTGACGGTTGCAGGAAGAGTGGAACAGTGAGGACGGTGCGGGGCAGTTGGTGGGGGGCGCTATAACCTGGGAGGTGGAGGGCGGGCGGCGCGACGTGCAGCTGGAGCTGGTGGAGCTGGCGCGCGGCGGGCGCCTGGAGCGCGTGGGCGTGTGGGCGGCGCGCGCGGGGCTGGCGCTGCAGCGGCGGGAGGCGCCCGTCGCTGAGCCGCCGCCCGAATCCATGACAAACCGCACTTTCACCGTGCTTATCGCTCAGGCGAGTATTTGTGTTGGAGCTCCTACATCAAGCGGTTTCAGCCGATTCAGCTCAATTAGATAAACATATTTTAGTTTTAGACTTATTGGAACCTCCAGACAATTTTTCAATTCTCTGTTTCAGAACAAACCCTACGTGATGATGCAAGAATCTACGGATCGATTATCTGGGAATGATCGCTATGAAGGTAAAAATCAGAAACGATATTTTATTAAGATTTTTTAAAATAATTTGTCAAGCTACTCAAAATGTATTCTTATTAATATGTCCATTGCTTAAACCATTAATTACAACAAAAATAATCCCACAACAAAGGGCAAGTGGTACTTAGTATATACTGGTGTTAATGAAGTCAATTTCTCATGAACTGGAAATTAATAAAGAGCTTTAATGGTAGAGCATCAATCCCAAACATAATTTATGTTCTATGTATGTAAAAGAAAATTAATGGATGTAGAGTCTAGACTAGAGTGTCTGATTTCAGGATTCTGCATTGAGTTGATCGACAGGCTGGCAAAGCTGCTGCATTTCAACTACACGTTTGTGGAGTCGGGCGATGACTACGGCACCCGCGACAACGCCACCGGCAAGTGGACTGGCATGCTGGGCCGCCTCATCGAGGATGAAGTGCGTATGGTACCTTCAAATTGAGAGCAGTGGTGACCAAATGGTAACGGCTTCGACCTTCCAGTTGTGCATCGTTGGATTATTCCACTACCACTGCTCTCACAACGGTGAAGGAAAACATCGTGAGGAAACCGGTGTGTCTACAACCAAAAATTCGTAGATATATGACATCTAACAACCCGCAATGGGCCCACGTCGAGGACTACTGCCCATTGCCTCTACTAGAGAGGAGGCCTGAGTCCCAGCAGTGGAAACTTTGAAAGGCTGATGCTATGCTATGTCACCTCCAAGTAACCTCACACTACCTCCAGTGACCTCTCTCTATGCAGAACATCGACTTCGCGATCACGGACTTGACCATCACGGCGGAGCGCGAGAGTGCGGTAGACTTCACCACGCCTTTCATGAACCTTGGAATCGGTATCCTGTTCCGCACGCCTAAGACACCCGAGCCCAAGCTCTTCGCTTTTCTGCTGCCCTTCTCTAATGGTGTAAGTTTTGTGCCGTTCGCGTTCGTCTCTAAATGCCTTTAAATAGAAACGTAAATATAAAAACGTGGGTCCAAAAGAGATTGATATTTACTGTCAAATTGAAGAAAGAAAATTTTAAACACTTAACTTGTTTACGAACTGTGAACGAAAAAAGGGTAATCAGAACCCAGTTCTTCAATTTTACACATGTCTGAGTTTTTCAATTTTGCCAAAATTTCTTCGATTTGACAGTACGACGTGACGTCACAACATGGCAATCGATTCTATTCTCATTTGGAACTCATTGTATTGTTCGGTTTTACTGTACTTTAATGGCTTATGGGTATCCCAGTCTTCGAAATCGCCGACGATCTCTCGCTTCGATGGTATAATGATGATATGGATATCCAAATCATCCTTATACCAACGAAACGAAAAAAATTGAAATTCTATGAATGGACACAGGTGTGGCTGTGCCTGGGCTTCTCGTACTTGGGCACCTCACTGATCCTGTACGTAGTGGGGCGCTTGTGCCACGAGGAGTGGCAGAACCCCTACCCCTGCATTGAGGACCCGCCCGCGCTTGAGAACCAGTTCACGCTGTCCAACGCGCTGTGGTTCAACTTGGGAGCCGTGCTGCTGCAGGGTTCGGAGATTGCACCCGTGTAACTACCTCATATAATATTACTTAGAAAATAGTCTTTTTGAGGCAACTGTCTAACAAAAACTTATTGAAATCTGAAAACTTGGACTCGAAACTCACACATCTATAATTACCAGTAATTATTGATAGACAAAGACAGAGATAAGAGCTGGCGCTGTCGTTAGCCACCGAATGTGTTTAATCTTCGAGACTTATATGAAATCGTGACATCTGACGATCACCACAATTTAAGCGGTCCACGTGTAAGAGGCTAGTCACGTATCTTCCGCTGTTTTGATTTAACCTAAGATTCTTGCGGTTAATAAACTTTAAACTTGCACTATTTTATTCTGCCATCTCAATTTTACCATCGGACAACCCGGCCTTACGGGTTACGTTAATAATGAACCATATACCCTGAACTCTAAATATAGAACTCGGTACATGGCACAAAAATTTAATCAAACCAAGTTTAATAAAAAAAACAGAATGTTCGTTTAATAAATTATTTAGCAAATAGTCTAGTTTAACTTTTTTATTTTCAAAACATAGGAACTAGCCATTTAGATGTGATGTTGGATTTAAAATCATGAAAAATTGTATACCTACCCTTTGATTTTATGTTTGTGTGTGTCATCAGCGCTTACAGCACGCGGGCGGTGGCCAGTGTGTGGTGGATATTCGCGCTGGTCATCACCAGCTCGTACACGGCTAACCTGGCCACGCTGCTGGCCAAAAAGTCGTCCGACCAGGTCATCAACAACGTACAGGAACTTGCTGACAACCAGCTCGGCATCGAATACGGAGCTAAGTTCAATGGCTCTACGTACAATTTCTTCGCGGTGAGTATGTAATACAGTACAGTGCAGTTGTTGAGTACGGTAGGGAGCAGTGATGGCCGAGTGGTAATGGCCCCGACTTACGAGTCGTAGATCGCGGGTTCAAACCCAGCCAGGCGCATTACTTTGTGTAAGTAATTTATTTCATCACCACCGCTCTCAAGACGGTGAAGGAAAACATCGTGAGGAAACCGGCATGTCCTATGCGATGGTTTTGAAGTTGATTATTAAAAATAATTTTTTTTAGGAATATTTACAAAATCAAATCAAATCAAAATGGTTTTTATTTCACATAGGCCTACATGGGCACTTATAATAAGTCAGAAGTTAGTGCACAAGTGTGTCCAAACTAGTAAAGTTTACAAGCTGGGAGGCGCAATGCTTGTGGCACGGGTACGTTGCCAAGGATATACTTGCCAAACCCTCATGTTCCAAGCAGAAGTCAGCTCATCCTTTCTAACAAATCTTACATAAATATAATTTCTTGATATGTATTTCTTGATTACAGCACTCGCAGAGCGAACTGTACCAGAGGATGTATGAGCACATGAAAACGCGCAAAATGCCCGGATCTAACCCGGAGGGGGTCGCTAAGTAACACTTTCAATCAATTTTTATTTCTTTACTGACTTTGAATATACCCGAAAACTAGGTATCCAGTAGGTACTCGCCGTTTAAGTGCATCTTAATACATAGTTTAACTACTGCGTTGTACAGCATTGCTCTTAATATCCACTAAAACCAGCAGAATCACTTCCACTCAATATTAGAATTCTTCGAGCGATTAGAACAACTCATCATCAGCTCGAAATTAATATATCGTGCCGTTGCCTGGACCAGACATAAGAATGGTCTTATGTCTGGTCCAGGCAACTACAAAAAAAACACAGACTTGGGCCACATATAGATGTGGCCCAAGTCTGTAATTTTTATAATATCGTCAATCCAAAATGATCCCATTGTCATTTTGCTAAAAGTTCGTAATCTGTTTAATTCATCATGGCCGATCATTGGTTGGTCAGTGGTCTCGTGATAGAATTGCAGTAGGTACAAGCTGTCTTGCAACGAATTAACTTTACAATATAGTTCTAATGGTAGGTTAATAGACAATCATTTGTCTTTATGTATTACATTACCATTCTATGCCAATTCTTTTGATATAGTAACCAGTGGCGTAGCTAGTCCAAAAGGGGCCCCGTATCAAAAGTCCTTCGGGGGCCCCGTATAAAAAAAAAAGTATTTTTATTACAGATGCTTAGCTGCCCTATGAGACGGTTGTGGATAACATATTGCAAATTTTTGCCCAGGTTGGGGCCCCTGTACCACGGGGGCCCAGTATAATTGATACGGCAGATACGGCGGTAGCTACGCCCATGTTAGTAACGTGAGGCCCCTTTGGGAGTAAGGCCGTAACGTGGACGAAGGCTTATGATAATCCTCCAGAATAGCTGATCGGTTGATCCTTTAGGTAAAACTAATTATTTACAGGAGAGCAGTGGTGGCCAAGTGGTAACAGCCCCGACTTACGAGTCGTAGGTCGCGGGTTCAAACCCAGCCAGGCGCATTACTTTGTGTAATTTATTTCCTCACCACTGCTCTCAAAATGGTGAAGGAAAACATCGTGAGGAAACCGGCATGTCCTAGAACCAAAAATTCGAAGACATGTGACATCCACCAATCCGCACTGGGCCCGCGTGGTGGATTATGGCCCATTCCCTCTCCTAGAGAGAGGAGGCCTGTGTCCCTGCAGTGGGAACATTAAAAGGCTGATGATGATGATGTATGTCATTAGATACCATTCTATGACAATTCTTTTAATATAGTAATGCGAGGTCCCTTTGGGAGTAAGGCCGTAACGTGGACGAAAGCTTATGATAATCCTCCAGAATAGCTGATCTGTTGATCCTTTAGGTAAAACTAATGATTACAGAGTGCAGAGCGGAAAGTTCGCATTCTTGATGGAGTCTACGACTATTGACTATGAGACGGAGCGCAACTGCGGTGTTACCAAGGTGAGTGACTTGCTCTTGACTATGACGAAACCGAGGAAATTATTAACCAACACTAACACACACACACACATTATATTTTATGCTAAACACACACACACCTACCTCCACACTTTGAACCGCACACCTATAACATGCACATTCGTTTATTTACACCATCACTTCACTAATTACTATGCCTTTTATTTAATTTAATTTTCAATTAATTTTAAGGTAGTTAGCAATCACAAACTGTATGTTCAATGATAATGCAACTCTGGTCCCCAAGATACAGGCAACGCCTAGTTTGGGGGCCATTGTAATAATTCTGGTAAACTACCCCTGTTACTGATATGCATTTTTGTTAATTTGTATTTAAGATAATTTTGTAACGATGGCTAAATAAATTTTATTATAATAACTAGCTGTGCCCGCGACTTCGTCCGCGTGGAATAGTTACTTTGGGCATCATATTTATTTTTGCTAACAACCTCAGCTTTATAAATTATAGCTGTTACCCACGACTTTGCCCGTGTCAATTTCTGTTATTAATTTAAACAATTTAGTTTTTAAAAGAACATAATTATCTAAAAACTTCATAGAGCTACACTTGGGCATGCCATAATCTCGGAGGTAAGACCCCTCTTTGAGGTGTGGTGAATAGACATCACGCAGGACATGACGCAGGTTCTCACCGGACATGGGAAGTTCAGGAGTTTCCTGCGCTGGATTCGTGCGGAAGAGACGCCCGGGTGTCGCCACTGGGTGGCCAGCACGGAGGACACGGTGGAGCACACGGTGGAGGTGTGCACTGCTTGGGAAGAGCATCGCCGTTTCCTCGTGGGGGTGATCGGCGGCGGCGACCTCTCGCGCCGGGTCTTGGTTCAGGCCATGGTCCACAGCGAAGAAGAATGGCAAGCGGTCGCCTCCTTCTGCGAAGCAGTAATGCTCGTAAAGGAGGAGGCCGACCGCATAAGGCAAGGGCAAAAGCGCCCTCGCCGTAGCCGTCGCGATCCTGCCGATATCCGGCCACCGTAGACGCTGGCTTGCGGACGGTGAGCAATGGGTAGCTCGCCGTCCGGTTGTCTGGTTACAGTCCAAACCGAGACCAAGTCGTCGACGGCGTGCACTGCTCCCGCGCGCCTCAAGGTGTTGTCAGCAAACTGTGGGGCTCTTCAGGGTCGAAACCTCCTGCAGCCGAGGGTTGGTGCGAAAGCGTTATACCGGGGCTCTGGGAATAAGGCAAGGGAGGAACGGGGTAGGTTGTTTAGTCAGTAAGATTCTGACGCTGTTTCCCGCTCCGCCCAAGAGCGGAATTCGTCATTGGATGATTTTTACCTACCATAAAAAAAAACCCTCCGCGCCGCCCGCTAGCAACCCCTCTCCTCGCCCGCCGGCCAGACGCAGCGTCATATTTTGCACATCATGCGACGCGTGTGAATTTAATATCGGAGTTTTTTTTTAAATTGTAATATCTTCTAAGATGTTCATTGAAAATAAGTGATGTCAAAGACAATTTTGTTCACAATTGCATACTCTTAATCAACAACACATTTATTTGGATAAAGATTAATATTATTATGTTGATACAACTCATTGGTTGCATGCATTAATTTCGGCCAAATTTTATACCCATAAAAACGGTTCTAGTGAGTTAACCTTAAAAGATAGACATATACTGTCGCGGACATTTTTTTAGATAATTTTAAGAGGAATAATTCTTTCCTACATATTTTTTTGGTATCTTCTACCGTTTTCGCAGCGCACGCAACGGAAGCCCTCAAAGATGAATAATTTCCCCCGTTTTTCCACTTTTTCCATTGTTTCTTCGGTCCTATAAGTCACAGCGTGATGTTATATAGCCTAAAGCCTTCCTCGATAAATGATCTATTCAACACAAAAAGAATTTTTCAAATCGAACCAGTAGTTCCTGAGATTAGCGCGTTCAAACAAACAAACAAACAAACAAACAAACAAACAAACTCTTCAGCTTTATAATATTAGTATAGATTATTATTATTACTAATACACAGACAGTTAACTTAGTAATCTCGTCAGAGAGATTCTCTTCTCAAGAGAACTCTCACACTTCTCCACTCCACTCTCGCTCGCTCGCTCGCTCTCTCTGTTCTTCGTCTTCTTCTAGAGTGATTTTTTTCGCTTGTGTTATTTGGGACGCGGAGAGGTAAACATGGTGTTTTGCAGCATATCCTACTGTGGAAACTCTTCCAAAATTTGGAACTTTTTAAGTAAATGAAATATTTATTAAGATTTCTGTGCTCTTGACATTGATCTAACACATATTTGGCTATGTGGCCTAGGTTGTTTTTGTTTTTAGTTTTTTTTTTTACTTGTTCTCATAATATAAAGGGTAGACGGTTTAGAACTAGCATTCCAACCATGGTAGGAGCTTGGTTTGTATTGCGACTACATGGATGTAGGTAACAGAATTTTTTTCTCTATTTTAAATAAGTGACGAAGAAGATACTGGTTATATCCATTTAATAATAAAGTTATGCCAACTGGCATGCCAATGGCAGTTATGTCTTCGCGCCTAGGTGCACAACGCAATATTCTGCGTTTTATCGCCCGATACAACGCAGAATCGGGTTTGCCGATTTTGGAGGCACGGCGTGGGCGCCCCCCCTCCTTCCCCCTTAGCCCCCCTTTCCTAGATGAAACGGGCGTCCAAAGTTTGTATTGAAGAGGCTCACAGCCAAAGCCGCTGGTAGAAGCTAGTTAGAAAACGACACTTTGATTTACACACATACGTCAATGATGCACAATAACGACCATATTTTTGCAGGTGGGGTCATTGCTCGACAGCAAAGGTTATGGCATCGCCATGAAGAAAAGTAAGTGCCGACTGCAATGGTATGTCCATCTATTTGTTTAAGAACAATAGTACATTTTGACACAAGTGCAGAAAGTTTGTCATTGCGACCACGGCGGAATTCGCAAGAGCCGTGAGAAAGTGTGTTATGGAGCCGAGAGCTACAATTACACTTACGACTTGTGGATTTTGACGAGCGCTTCGTGGGGGTCAAGGATAATTTTTTTACGAAGGCAACCTTTTCTGCACTAGTGCGCCTAAAAGTGGTGGGATAAGATCAAGGTCGAGTAAGTGTATTGAAAACATTTTTTTTTGTTCAGATTCCAAGTTCCGGCAGGCCTTGAACTTGGGCTTGCTGTATCTGCAGGAGAGAGGGACGTTGCGTGATATGCAGTACACTTGGTGGAAAGAGAAGCACGGCGGAGGCGCTTGCACGGTACCGTTGTCACTCATTATGCTTAGTTAACCTGATTTTTTTACTCATTTTAAGTCCCCGCGGGATATTATGACCCTTCTGGATAATCAGTTATAGTATGCTGCAAATAAGTTGCAAAGAGGCCTCAATCCAATGTACCTGTTTGGGCTTCGTTATTGTGACCAGCGCCGCGTTCAAGACTCTTTTCTTATGTTGGGGCCACACTAACGGCTAACGTCAATGTCCACTAGTGCGATATTTACTGCGATAATTTTACACGCTAAAGTGTGGCGACACTTGAAATGAGCTTCAGCTATCGCCTAACGCCAACCGGCAATGTTAATGGCGTTGTCAAATTATCGCGTTAATTCGTGGCTACACATTTTTTTTATGGTAGGTAAAAAACATCCAATGACGAATCCCGCTCTTGGGCGGAGCGGGAAACAGTATCAGACTCTTACTGACTAAAAAACCTACCCCGTTCCTTCCTTGCCATTTCCCAGAGCCCCGGTAACACTTTCGCACCAACCCTCGGCTCCAGGTGGCTACACCTACGGTTAAAGTCCATTATAGCAATAATTACTGCCATTTTTCGTTAGTGTGGCCCGTGCATTAGAGGCATAACAAGCAGCACAAACGTGTTCCAGGTGGAAGAGGAGCATGAGAGCGCGGAGCTGTCCATGGCCAACTTCCTGGGGTTGTGGCTGGTGCTGGTGGTGGGCTGCGCGCTGGGCATCGTGCTGTCGTGCTGCGACCTGGCGTGGGCGGCGTCGCGTCGAGCTCGCGACGAGGGCGGACGCTTCCTCACGACCTTCTGGTCAGAGCTGCGGTTTGTGTTCCGTTTCGACCAGTCTGTGAAGCCAGTGCAGGTGTGTGTCATAGTCAGTACATGCGTTATGTGGCGCGCTTTTTCAGATTCTCATGTGTTATTCTTTATTGTACACCAAACCTGAAATATATAGTAGTTAGACAATTCATGCACAATTGCGAGATTAACTCAACAATGACTTTTCTCCCGGCAAACCTTTGTGTGACAGACAGAGAAAATAGTCAAGGCCAGAATCAAGTGTAAAATATCATCATCTTCCAGCCTTTTTCTTATATTATTTGAGGTCGGCACAACATGTTTTCTCCTTCTATTCTGCTCTGTCACCAACGGGTGACATTAGTGGTAGCATCGTTATGCTACTACTAACTTCCTTTTAGGAAGTTATATCACTCCTCACACAATTTATCCATCATTTCTTTGGCCTCCGTCTCCTTCTCAATCCGTCCACATGTATACTTATAACCATTTTAGTAACATAACTATGTTTCACTTTCATCCTTCCTGTGTACAATACTTATTTACCTACATAAATAAGTCTAATACATAAAAATATACGTCCCAGGGTCCGCTAAGTCGTTCGTCGAGTTCGTCAGCTCGTACAACACGCTCAGCGGAACTGGAGGCGGGCTCCGCGGAGTTGTCGCCGGGCTCACCGGCGCGTGAGGGCTCGGCGCCGCGTGAGGAGTCTCCGCGCGGCTCGCCGGCGCCGGGCCCGCGCCGCCGCCGCTCGTCCATGCACGCCGCCAGTCTACGCCTCGCGCGCCACACCAACCAGGACTCCAATACACCTTCACGACGATAGCCTACTTCTGCGTGTTGCTCACCGATATCACACCTTTTGACGTTGTCAATCATGTACTGTGGTGATTTCGATTTCGCTCATATCTTTTACCAACCGACTTTTCATGGTCATTATTTGTTCAGTTTCATACGCATGAAACTCCTGTCGTGTATACCTGATAAAATTATTAAATTTTAACATGCGTAAATAAATGTAAGATTATTTTACGCACAGCAGCAGTGCGTTTTTATTTTTAAGTTAAAACAAAGCAGCGCAACAGCAGCGCTGCTGTCGCGTGGCAATTTGAAGGCGTCTTTAGGATGAAACTTTATTTAACTAATCATTATTACAAGAATTCTATTAAAAATAGTTATGACCATATGACATATCTATGGTTATGACATAACAGGAGTTGTATTATTACAATGGTTCCTAAGCTAGGTGGTGCTTGGATCTTGGGGACTAGTTATATAAAAATCGGCCAAGAGCGTGTCGGGCCACGCTCAGTGTAGGGTTCCGTAGTTTCCCGTCCATCACAAATTTCTCACAATGTAACAGAACCCAGTAGCCCATGTAAAAATTAGTAACCCAATATCCCGAGAGATGGCGCTGTACCCGGTGGTAATTTTAATTTTTGTGACGCGATTTTATTCTTTTTGTATTTTTATTTGAAAGAAGATTCGCTTAGGATAATGAAATATGTAAAAAAGTTTTAAAAAATGCTTGCATGTACGGTTAAACTACAAAATTAGTTCAGAACGTATTTTTAAAATTTTTCAAAAACTGTTCATCCTATCAAGTTAAAATAATTTTCCTAGAAAGTTTACTTAAAGTTCTACTTTTGAGATTTAAAAAAAAATTTAAAACTTATGGTTCAAAAGTTAGAGGGGGGACGACGACGACGCCTCATGTTTTATTTTTGGAGCGATTATCTCCGAAAATATTAACATTATCAAAAATTTGTTTTACAAGACCTCTAATCATTTTTAAATACCTAACCAACAATATATCACATGTTATGGTAGAAATGAAAAAAAAATCACTTCCCACTTTACGTGTAGGGGAGGTACCTTAATAAAACATTTTTTACCACTTTTTGTTTGTGCACTTTGTCGGCATGGTTGATATACATATTGGTACCAAATTTCAACCTGCTAGTGTTAGCGGTCATTGAGATTATCCGCGGACGGACAGACAGACAGATAGACAGACATGGCGAAACTATAAGGGTTCCTAGTTGACTACGGAACCATAAAAATGTACTATTATGTAAAAATCAATTATAGTATAGAAGTGTAAAAAGTGTATAAAAGTCGTACTTGTCTTTCGAAAGTGCTTTACTAATTTTTATTAATTTTTTTGTGTATATTTTGTAGATCAGAGAAAAGCTTGTAGGCAAATTTTTATTTCAATATGGCCGGACAATATTATGATGGCTAGCAAACGCTGTAAAACTAATATATACCATTGTGTTCCTATTTCTCTCATATCATAGCTGAGGTTCAGTCATTCACATTATTAGTAATAATTTAATTTTTATGTAATTTTTATTTTATTATACGTTATTTTGAATTATACATAATTTCATTTCTAGATCGACCACTATACTCTGATACTCGCGCTATACCCCATCCCCTCAATCCTTTCGTTTCCGCACACTTGTCGTAATTTTTTACGTTAATTAGAATTATGGATATACTTGGATATTAAAAAAAATATCAACAATAAAATACAATCGACTAAGACATTGAGTCTTAAAAAAAAACATTAAAATGTGCAAATAACTAATATGGGTTTCCTTGACAACAAAGTCGTGTGAAACCCAGACCGTTTTAAGAACCCCTGCCGGACTACCCCTAATCCCAGACGGTTGGAATTGGCATTAATGTCATGTTAATGTCAAATATTCAATTTACGAACTAAATTTAAGAGAGAGAGAGCACAGATTGAATCATCTATTCAGCTTAAAGAAGTTCACTGTTGAACATAGCCCCCCCCCCAGTGTCGCTACAATGAACGGTCCTGTGTGTCTTGCATCGGTCCTTGTAGGATGCATTCCAACTTTACATTTTCCGGTACGCGGAACTACTATTAAACCTTTCGGCCCCAACAGCCATCTTCTTCTTCAGGTTCTGCGGGCAATGTGCCCTGCATATTGCCACTTCAATTTCCCGATTCCTCGTGTTATGCTAGCAGTGTTGGTTCTCCTGCCTATATCTTCATTCTTGATTCGAGCACGCTGTTTCCACTGCTCTATGGGTGACTTTGAGTCGTCTGATGAGACCCTTTGTGAGCGACTACGTTTCGGAGCCATATGTCATTACTAGCAACTCGCACTGGTAGACTTTCGTGTTGAGACAGTGCGGTATCTTGGACGAGAAGATATTGCGCAGCTTCTAGAACACCGTCGAATTCGATGGTCGACCAATTCTCGAAATTAGATGTACTTACCCAACTGGTCTGTTGGTCCGAAGTACATGTATTCATCCATAACTTCGAGTGTAGGGTCTCCGGTCTCTATATGACCTTAGTTTCGTCTATGTTCATATGACATGAAGTAAAAGGAATCAATCTTTTCCATATTACGCCTGAAGAAAAATTAAACGCAATACATTTTTAATCAGTTGACGATATGCGAAAAGAAAACAAATCGAGAAGGCGCCTTGATTAGATTAATTTGTAATTTTCCTATAATTTTTTTCGTATTTATTTATGTAGGCAGGTACACTACGAAGAGTTTCTCTTGTACTATGCACGTAATATGACATGTTGTGCTAAGTGTAGCGCGATGCGTAAGTTTTCCTATTCAGTAAATATAGATAGATACACTACTGTACTGACGCACATATAAAGAAATTACTCACCATTCCTTGTGTAATTTTGCACACAAAAAAGCAACAAAATATTTTTTAATCATTTTAATCCAAAATTATTCAATCCAATTACATTTTCCAGAAAGGTTTGTGTTGGCGACACTGACAATCCGTATTAGGATTTTTTTTAGGTGAGAAATCCAATGAGTTCTCCGTTCTCCCACTACTGGAACCACTCTTATGTCCCTTCTTTGCCTTGCGTTCCAGGGTTCTTTTTCAGACAAGCCATCATCATCATTATCGTTTCAGCCGAAAGACGTAAAATGTTGAACATAGGCCTCCCCCAAGAGCCACCGAACGACCGGTCCTGTGCGTTAATGCATAAATTCAAATTATGGTGGGGTGACATTAGGGAAGCCGTCAGAAACCTTCAGTTACAATATCATAGTACAGTACTGGAGTGTCAGCGGTGGATACGTCAGCAGGCCTACTTCACGGTAGACCCTACGGTGGTGTCGCCTTGCTGTGGAGAAAAAGTCTGTTCCAGAATGTGGTTATTGTGCAGTGCGGTAATCCACGTATTTGTGCTGTGAAAGTTGTGTTAGAGGAGAAATCCTTTTTAGTTTTCAGTGTTTACATGCCCACGGACAATACGCGAAATTTAATGGATTTTACGGACATCTTAAGCTCGGTGAGTGCGATTATTGATAACTGTAACGTAGATTATGTGTACATGTTAGGAGACTTTAATGCGCACCCATCTGAACTATTTTATGTCGAGCTTGCTAACTATTGTAGTGAACAAACTTGGACTTGTATTGACACGAAAATGTTAGGATTATGTTCGAACACATATACCGTACGATGGGGCTATTTGCAAACCACGAGGCTATTTGGAATTTCCTAAAAAAAAGTTTTGATCGTGTGTATCTTTAAATCTAAGAACAGTAGGAATTATATTTTACCATTTGGCAATACAGTGACATCTAATGTCAATGTCACAAAGGAATTTTGACATATAACGGCTTTCTAAGTGGGTTAAAACGTAATTTTAAAAAAGGTTGTATTTTTTGTTCATTTTGTGCCTTGATAACTTTCGTCTGCCACACAAAATCTAGACAGGTTTGTAAGAAATAGAATAAACTAAGTTATAGTTTGTTTAATGCGCTTTTCAGTGCTTCTATTTGCTCGTTTCTACCTTTTACGAGCTAGCGTATATTTCGATTTTTCTAAATGGGGCTATTTGGTTTCTGTTTTGGGGTTAATTGGAACGTTGTTTCAAATAGCCCCTCTGAAATGTGTTATACATTGCCAAGGAATTTTATCATAGTTCCAAATAGTCCCAATTGCGTATTTTGAGCATGTTAAGGGCAAGATATTTTTCGGCTTAGGTACTCACAAAATAATTTACCTATTTTGTGTTTGATTGTCATACCTGTATGATAAATAGTTATTATTTAGTTTCCTTTTTTTTCGTTCCATGTACCTACCGTAAAGTGGGGCGGTTAAGTCTGGAAAACTTTAGCTAACTGATGCTGCCGATACTTATGACATACCTAAGAGTACGCTATGAAGAATAATTGCTGTGTTAGGCGTTCAGAATCATGTAGGTACCTACTGAATACCTACGTGGTAACAAATCGATTGTACGTCGATGCGGCCCCTCCATCCTGTATTGTTTATCATAAGTATAAACTAGTAACGTTACCCAGATTTTAATTGTGGTTAATTCCTTGCCAAATATTTATTTTTTATCTATTTCACATTTTATTTTAAGTGGGTAGGTACCTTCTTACTTAGGTAGGTAGCTACCTATTTCACGGTTTATAAAGATCTCAATGTTTAAGCATATTTTTAGCTTCCCCTTAAATGTTCCAAATATTGCCTTAATTCATAAACAATTGTAAGTATAAGATTTTACTACAGATTCCAAATAGCCCAAAAGTTGCGAATCGCTTTTTAAAAATAAATGTTACGATGCTAAATATTTGGCTTTTTATTTAAAATTAAACCACAAAACTATGATACAATGAAAGGCCGTTTATCCTTCTGTTGGTCTAAACAGCTCCAACGGTCGATGAAAAACAAAATTAGAATATGTCGATTACAAAAAGCCCCAAACCGGTGATATTTGAAGGTATTGATAAGGTTAGTCGTAAAAAAAATTGTCTAAGTTCATAACCTAAGTAGTTTTTGTGAAAAACGTAGTTTTTCATAAAAAATGTTCCAAATAGCCCCATCGTACGGTACATTCGTGAGTGAGGCCCACGGCTCAAAAAGGTGGCTCGATCACTGCGTAGTGACTGAGGCCGCTGTGGCCACTGTCAGGAATTTATATGTAGTTTATGATGTACTTTGGTCTGACCATCTGCCATTAGTTATTGAATGTAATTTGAAACTGATTCCTAAGAAATGTGTTATTGTTGAACATATGAGCAAGGTAGTGTGGGGAGAAAGATCTCAAAGACAGATAGCGGATTATCAGCGTATTTCTAATGATAAATTAAAATTGATCGACTTTCCACAACAACTTGGTCGATGTTGTGATAACATGTGTGATGATCAAAATCACAAAATTATTATTGACAAGCTGTACGCAGACATAATAAACGCCCTTAGTACGGCTGCCTCGGTAGGTCGAGGAAGCAGCGATAGGCGCCCAGGGAGGGTAATTGTTGGCTGGAACAAGCATATTGCTGAGGCTCACAGGGAGGCTAGGCAGAAATACACTTCTCATCAAAAAAATCGAAACACCTTGCAAGTTTACGTTTTGTCAGGATTATCAGAAAAATGTGTACATTTAGGAATAAATGTTAAATGTCGTTTAATAGTGAGTAATATGAGCTTATCAAATCTTAATGTTAATGTTCTAAATTTAAATGAATTTTTCATAGGTTTCGTATTTTGTTAAATGAGTCATTTTTATTCCGTATGGAGTATAAAGGAAATGGATAAAACAACACACGTAAATGAAAAAAAAAGCTAAAAAACGTTTATTTAATAACTTGTATTCCCTCCCCGAGCTCTAATTACTGCTTCCATACGGTTCTTCATCGATCGGATGAGAGTCACGATCACATGCTGTGGTATATTGTCCCATTCCTCTTGGATTGCATCTTGCAGCTGGCTAAGTGTTTCTGGGGCAGGATCTCTTGCTCGGATTCGTCTCTTTAATTCATCCCATAGATGTTCAATGGGATTCATGTCCGGGCTTCTTGCTGGCCATTCCATAATAGAGATATCGACTTCGTTAAGATAATCTCGTACGACGCCCGCGGTGTGAGCCCTAGCATTGTCGTGCATGAATATGAAGCCGTTGCCAATAAAATGTGCATAGGGCATCACATGAGGCTCGAGACACTCTTCGACGTACCGATGACAGTTTAGTGCAGGCAGACGTGGCCCAGACACGAAAGCAAGCTCTGTCTTACCGTCGGCGCTGATTCCTCCCCAAACCGTCCACGAACCGCCACCATAGCTGACCTTTTCTTCAATGCAGCATTGTGCATAGCGTTCTCCGTCTCTTCTGTAGACCTTGTTCCTTCCGTCGTTACCATACAGCATAATTTTACACTCATCAGAAAAGAGAACTTTGCTCCACTGTAGGTATGACCAATTTAGGTGCTCACGTGCAAAGTTAAGGCGCGCTCTTCGATGGTCTGCAGTTAATTTCGGCCCATTTGCTGGCTTATGCGGTACCAGTCCACGATCCTTCAACCTTCTTCTAATTGTAGAGTCACTTACAGCCACCCTTCGTACAACACGAAGCCGCTGCTGCAGTTGAAAAGCGTTAAGGCGTCGATTTCTTAAAGAAGTTGTTACAATAAATCGATCATCTCGCTCAGAAGTGACCCGATTCCTGCCAGATCCTGAACGGCGCGTGAACAAACCAGTCTCCCGATAACGTTTATAGACTCTATGAACAGATGACAGGCTTAGATGCAGTCTTGCAGCCACAACACGCTGACTAAGGCCAGAATCCAGCAATGCCACAACTTGGGCGGCTTCTGTGGGCGAAGTATCCATACGTTTTAGAAAAAAAACCTTTTTTCAGACGTCCCAAAGTCACAGTATTGAAATAAAAAACAAAAAGTTTAAGGATAGGCGCCAATTTTTAGTTTTTAAACGCTAAATGTACTCCAACCCTAAACACACATTTGTCTCAAAACAGTGATTCATTTCGTTTATAAGATAAACAAATGAAATTCTAATTTTGAATTTAGAATTTTCGCTTATTACTGTAATGGCCAAACTGCCAGCTATAATATATGTATTTTTTTTTCATCGTATGAATTCTTTTTTGTGTTAAATTCGGACAGAAACAATGAAAACGGAAGTGTTTCGATTTTTTTGATGAGAAGTGTATTTGTTGTGGGTTTGGAATGGTAAACCTACAAGTGGGTTAGTATATAACGAAATGTGTGAGTCTAGAAAAGTCTTCAAGTCTAGGTTAAAGTGGTGCCAAGACCATGAAGACCAAGTTAAAATGGATATTCTAGCCTCACATCACGCTAAGAATGATTTTCGTAGTTTTTGGAAACACACAAATAAGTTGAAAACTAGATCGGGCATTCCTGTGAGTGTCGGTGGCATGTGTGAGCCGGAAGATATTGCCAATCATTTTAAGGAGGTGTTCTTTGTAAAGTCTCCTCTAGGCCCGTCCCACTCAGTGCCCGATGTTAGGCCCGGGATGGAGATAGGGGTTAAATTTAAAGCCTCAGAGATTGCTCGGACAATTAGGTGTATGTCTAAGGGTAAGTCCCCCGGCCATGACGGGCTTAGCATCGAGCACCTAAAATATGCTGGCCCCCACTTGCCTAGGGTACTGGCTATGTTGTATAGTTTTTGTATGGGTCATGGTTACATGCCGAGTGAGATGATGCAAACAATGGTTGTGCCAATCGCTAAAAACAAAACTGGTGATCTCTCTGACAGCAGTAACTATAGGCCCATTTCCCTTGCGACTGTGATATCGAAGGTTTTTGACAGCATGCTCAATGCACAACTGAATAAAAGAATAACTATACATGATAACCAGTTCGGGTTCAAGTCTGGATTGTCAACTGAGACTGCGGTGTTGTGCGTTAAGCATGCTGTTACATACTATGCTAAGCGTGAGACACCTATCTATGCCTGTTTCCTGGACTTGAGCAGGGCTTTTGATCTGGTTTCATATGATGTGCTATGGAGTAAGTTAGAACGGGTTGATTTTCCCTTAGAACTTTTAAATATTTTCAAGTTTTTGTACAGAAACCAGATCAACACTGTGCGATGGGCTGGGGCGCTATCTCGTCCGTATGGGTTGGAGTGTGGAGTGAGGCAGGGTGGGTTGAGCTCACCCACGCTCTTTAACTTTTATGTGAACGAGCTGATTGCCGAGCTCAGCAGCACCAGGGTTGGATGTTACGTAGACGGTGTCTGCGTGAATAATATTAGTTACGCTGATGATATGGTGCTGTTGAGCGCGTCAATCTGTGGTTTACGTAAACTGATTGCTCAGTGTGAGGCGTATGCTAGGTTACATGGCCTAGCGTATAACGTCAAAAAGTCAGAGGTCATGGTTTTTGAGGCTGGGGGTAGGAACCCGGATAAGGTACCGCCAGTTTTACTTTATGGCACGCCTTTAAACAGAGTCTATAAGTTTAAGTATCTAGGCCATATACTAACCCCCAATCTCAACGACGATGACGACATTGAACGGGAGCGGAGAGCGTTGTCGATTAGAGCGAATATGCTGGCTCGCAGGTTTGCACGTTGCTCACTTCAAGTTAAGATAATGCTCTTTCGAGCCTACTGTACATCTTTTTACACGTGCTCCCTGTGGGCTAGATATACGCAAAGATCATACAAAGCTCTCCGCGTTCAGTATAACAACGCGTTTAGGATGCTGGTGGGGTTGCCCCGTTTCTGTAGCGCATCGGGTATGTTGGCGGATGCGCATGTAGATTGCTTCTACACGACTATGCGCAAAAGGTGTGCTTCCAAGGTGCGCAGGGTGTGGGGCGGCTCCAACAGTATCCTAGGCATGATTGCAAGTCGCCTAGACTGTGTTTTTGTGAGTCACTGTTGTGCCATCTCACATGGGTTGCCGCCGCAGTGACTCACTGTTATGTATGTTTGTGTTTTGTGTTACTGTCTTTGTTTTTTATTTTTATTTTACTAACATAGTTTTTAAGTCTTACTAATATTGTGAGTCTTGTTACTCGAATAAAGATAATTCTATTCTATTCTATAGTACGAGATACATAGAACCTTACATAGAACAAGGATGACCCCTCATATGTTATTCGATTATGGTAAATATTACATGCTAGATAACGCATTTATTAATACATTGCGATTAGGTTGCCTCGCTAAATTTAATTTAGTAAAAAACTTTATTATTTAACATCATTTATGTTAAATAATAAAGTTTTTTACTAAATTTTTGACCTAATTTACCCTCATCTGTTATTTGAAAAAATCAAGCATCAGCTGAAAGAATGTGCGCCAAGGAACTAAAAAAATACTGGTTGCCTTCGCAAAAATGATGCGCAATAGTTAGTTGCCCTGATTTAAGATATAAATTTTCTTATGCCCTCACTGTCGTTAAGTAAAAATAAAGGCAATTAGTGGTTTTTATTACTTTAAACTATTAGCAACAATACAATTGAATTTGGAAATGTAGCAAAATCAGAAATATTCGCGATTTACGCTAGTTTAATAAATAAATATGGCTTCGGAAAAGGTTCGATTAAAGCGAAAATGAAAGTTGAAAAGGTCGCAAAGTAGTCTTTAGTTTCTCTTAACGACAAGTGAAAATAAAGATTAGACGCCAGATGGTATAAGAAAATTTATATCTTAAATCAGGGCAACTAACTATTGCGCATCATTCTTGCGAAGGCAACCAGTATTTTTTTAGTTCCTTATGGCACATTCTTTCAGCTTATGCTTGATTTTTTTAAATAACAGATGAGGGTAAATTAGGGCAAAAATTTAGTAAAAAACTTTATTATTTAACATCATTTGCATGAAATTTAGCGAGGCAACCTAATCGCAATGTATTAATAAATGCGTTATCTAGCATGTAATATTTACCATAGTCGAATAACATATGGGGGTCATCCTTGTTCTATGTATCTTAGATCATCAGCCCTACACAGTAAATATCCAGTACCGGATGACCTCACTTTCCCTGACCATCTCAATGACACTAATTACGGATTCAGTGTTTCACCTTATTCTTGCTGTAGGCTGGTCTACTAGTAACCTAGACCACTTAACGGCTATAGGTTCGCTAGCAGGACAACGAAGGAACATAAAACCGGGTTTAAGTCAGCAAAAGTCTTACACACTCCGCCCTAGAGAGACTTCATTAGCTAGTTACCCACCTAAAAATAAAACTGTACACTTCATCTATCACTTTCTATTTATGAAAAAATCTTTATGTAGAGCATGTTTATCAGGAGATAATACGACAAAAAAAAAATACAACGCACCGCCACCGTATCTTTGAGAATAATGTTTTTTTTTATGTTATTGTTATCAACCAGTATTATTTATTTCATATAATAGTGATCACAAAACGGATCTGTGATATATTTGACCCGATATTGACCGCTACTGATTGTGCGGCTGAGCATACCTAGATACACTACGCAATCTGTTCTTGGTAACGGCACGAGACTAATAATAAAGTTAATTTTTTTTCCTCAATTTCAAGAGGTACATTGCGTAAAGAACCTAGGGTTGTCAGGCCTAAGACCGGAAAGTTGAGAAGACCAAACCAATTAAACCGGGCTTTGGATTAATACAGAGCTTGAGTAGAATACCGTTTAGTACCTATGGCCATTCTAACTTGGCGAACTTGAAGTTAGGCTCTGCGAACTTTAGCGCTTGTGCACTCGTACAAAAATAAATGGTTTAAAAAAATACAAGCAAATAGCATTTGTTACCTACTGTTATAATTGTGGCAATTTTTTTTAAACCTTTATTTTTCTACGAATGCACAAGGGTTAAAGTTCGCAAAGCCTAAAGTTAGGCTCGCTAAGTTAGAACGGCCGGACTGTACTTATTTTATTAGGGATTTTGTATTTTTAAATCAAAAGTCTTTTCAACTTCAACTAATGGAAACTGTAAAGTTTCAAGTAATCAGTCTGGTAACTTGTAAGCCGGATTGACTACCCAGCGTCTTATTTAGGTGGATATTATATGCGTCCAAAAAAACTAAACTTTGCCTGACAACCCTAAGTGAGTTCATGGCCAGATTTATCATCAGTTCTTCACTGAAGTCAATAATATTGTTTTTATCAATAGCATTTTTCAGAACTTTGAGTGAATAAAATTGGACAAGGAAAATAATAGTTTATTTTTAGGGTTCCTTACGTTTAACAAAATAGGTGTAAAAGTCGCCAGGCGGTTACCTAATAAAAATAACAAATGTGTTATAAAAAATAGAGAGTAAAAAAAAAGATGTTTGTCTTTTATTTAGTTATTTCTGTTTTTACTCCATTTTTAAAACGGTAAGTACCTAATACACAAAAGCGTTAAAAGTAATTGTGTGCGTCCACATTAATGTATATAAAACATGGTCGAATACCTTGTTTTCGGTAAAAATCATTCAATTCATCAACATCATCATATTGTCAGACTCTGCTGACTAGAAAACCCACTCCATTCTTCTTAGCCATTCATACCGGTGCATGAACTTTCTTTCAGAAGCTAGTCCATGGCCCCAGTGGGCTTCAGTCCTTCTGGGCCCCTATGGGTTGTAGACAACTCCTTAAACTATTGAGCCCCAAGCGAACACCGGCGTACGCATACCTAAAGTCATTCTGTTATGTCTCTAATTACGGAATTACGGTACTCGAAAGGTTAAGGCGCTGTGGACGACTTGAGCTTGGTCCGGCGAACTACCCATTGCTCGCCGTACGCAAGCCCGTGCTATCTGTGACTGGAAATCGGGATCGGAATCCTGACAGTGGCTGAGGCGTGAGGGCTCTTTGCTAGCAATACTACTTCGTGGACCCGCAGACGAAGGCGACAATCAGCTATTACTCTTTGCTCAGGAACTTAGCCTGTTAGCAAGGCTGAGAGCGAAAGAACGCTGCCGCCAATCGCCCCCATAAGGACACGGTGGTGCGCTGCCCAAGCGGAGTCCTATGAGTTGAAAGTACAACGGTTTCAGAATACCACATATTACGATGCTCACGAAGCCTAGTCATTTGACTTCGACGAAATTTTGCAAATAAAAAAGGTCTGTTTGCATACGGAATCCTTCATATGTAACAGCGACTCGCTCATCATCTTTTTCAAAATTAATTTCTTTTGTTCATTTATTTTTAGATTAAGTAAATATTTCGATTTCAAATGTTCCGAACTCAGGGTAAAGGTTATCACCTCGTGCTTTATATAAACATTTATATTTGTTATGTCCGCGTATAAAAAGATTTTAAATATAATTTGATAGGTAGTTTTGTCTTACTTAGTCAAGAGTTAAGAGGAAATATTAATCATGAGCAAATTCACGGTGCGTACTTTATATATAATTATATAATATAATATTTATACATCATTGTGTTATTACAGGATAATAGTCCTCTTGGATTATATACCTTATCTTATCTTCAATAAATCCAATTATAGCTTTGCTAATTTTTTTTTTTAAGTTTATTTTCTTGTATAAAGTGTGCAATCATTATTTTTATTAGTATTACCTAATAAGTTTGACACAATGGATATCTTATAATTATATTTCATTGGATAATAAAAAATCACATATTATTATTAAGTGTAATTCATTCTTTTTGAATTAACTAAATTATATTCTTATATTTCAGATTGTCCTGCTGGTTGTAGCTTTGGTCACCATGACCTTTGCGAAACCTCAAGGTGAGTAAATCTTCATTTTTTTTAATCTATTTCAATTCCTACTAGAACTATTTTTTTTTTAAAGAACGTGTTCTGTCGTTTATGGATCTGTCTTGACCAGATTTTGTTAGGTATTAAAACTAGGAAGGGTCAAAGCTAATTGGGGACAAAGGTTCGCGTTTTAAAGGTAGGTATAAGGCCCTGGTATAAGGTCAAAGTAGGAACTAGGTCTGAGTGACTTGTTAAGTCAAGTCAAGGGTGGGATTTGTCATTGGATGATTTTTACCCACCAGAAAAAAAAAGGAAGGAAGGATTGGAAGAGCTTAGTTATTAATTTACTCCATTGTTTTGACAAACGTAATTAATTTGTTTTTTTATTTCTTTGCAGTTGATGTGGTTGATGGTGAATCACAAGGTAATTATAATAATATGTAAATTTAAAACACTTTTAAAAAATCTGTTAATTAATTGAAATTACAAGGCTTTGGTTTTTTTTTTTATAAATATTTATATGAAGGAAAATATGAAAAATTAATTGTTTAATTTCTTTACAGTGAACGTCATCGATGGTGACCAGCAAGGTAATTTTATTTAAATAAGTAAACTAACTACAATACATATGGCCGTTGGCTACGCCGTTGGGGTCGAAAGGTTCTGGAGTGGCTCCCGCGTACCGAAAGACGCAGTGTTGGAAGGCGTCTTACAAGGTGGACCGATGACCAGTCAAGGGTTGTGGCTATCCGATGATCGCGAGATGCACAGGATCGTTCATTTATGGCATACATTTTATTTATACTGTTTTATTTTTTTTTGTATTTAAAAATAATAACCGAAGAAGCTCCATTTTTTTCTTGTTTTGACTAACTAAATTAATTTGTTTTTCGATTTCTTTACAGTGAACGTGGTTGATGGTGACCAGCAAGGTAATTTTAAAACACTTTTTAAAGCCTTTTCTGTAATGTATTTGTTCATGGCAATCTTATTACTGTCCAACAGTAATCAGCCATTATGTGGCAGTACCATCGACTTTTGGTGTCTTTCTTCTGTTACTTTGATGTCCTGGTGGAACCGTTCTCTTTGTTACTTACTGTAAACGCCTTAATTATCTGGGAATCTATCCAAATTGCTTTGCAAAAAACGCTCATACTAAGTACCAAGTGTTAAAATTTCTAAGGGTAAACTTTTTTATACCTAAGTAGCTTGTTGCTACTTCTAGTAAAGTTTGTTGTCAGCAAACTGTAGGGGCTCTAAAGGGTCGGAGCTTCCTGGGGCCAAGGGTTGATGCGAAAGCGTAAATATAGCGTACTTTGGGAGTATGACAAGGAAGGAACGCTGTAGGTTGTTTAGTAAGAGTCTGACTTTGTTTCCCGCTACGGCCAAGTGTGGAATTCGTCATTGGATGATTTTGATCTACCATAAAAAAACCTCTAATAAAGTTTCGTCATGTTAGTATCAGTGGAATTTTTAAACTAATACTGTTTATTTATTTTTCAGTTAATGTCGTCGACCCCGTGGGTGAGTATCTCAGAAATATTTAAAAGCATATTTGATTTACTAAGACAAAAGTGCCCAATCAGAATCAATCATCAATTTAGCATTAGCACCATAATATTGTCAATGCAGAAAATTTACAAAAAAAAAAGTTTTTGTTCCTTTTTACTTAACTCTATGGCAACTGCCTTGGTAAAACTTGTTTTAATCGTTTTAATTTAAAAATAACATAAACTATTGTTTTTTTTTACAGTTGATCCCAGATCCGGAGGAAATAAATGAAAATAGTATAATTTACAATAGTTTTAAGAAATGTACAACCTAAAGAAGCAATAACTCACCAATTTTGTATAATAAACCGAATTTCAAACAATTCTGTGCGTTATTTGTATAATAAAGTACTCCTCATGGTTTATTTTTGTGTGATAAGCAGAGTATTGTGAAAGACTGAACCTGATTGGGTAATGTGGGTCAAGTTCGGGTCAATTGTCTGCTTATGATATCATTAAACAAAGACTTCAAGAGATAATATTTAACATCACTCGTGTACCCCTCCTACTCTCCGAAAGGCTTGGCTTCGATGAAAATTCGCTGCGTAGCATGATGGCTGTATAAGAAGGTTCAAAAATGGTTATAGTACGTGTCAAATAAGTTGAACCAGTTGCTACAGTTACAGGCAGCCTCTCATTTTATTTAAACTTCATGTACAGTAGTAGTACATAGGCAGACTTAATGCTAGAAGGCATTCTATTATTATAGGTATTTTTTAACCCATAGGTTCAGTCAGTCAACCTTTGGGTTAAAAAAATACAACACTGTGGTAGCTGTGCACAATAAATAAATAATACATACAGTAGGTCGGATCTTGGCTAGTCTGAAGTTAGGTAGCCTCTGTGAATTTTACCGATTGAAAACTCGTACAAAAATTAATTTAAAAAAATGCTAATAATAGTTTTTAACAGCAATAACAACTGCAAATTGCAATTATTTGTTATAATTTTTTTTTAAACCATTAATTTAGTACGAAAAATAGTCATGAAGTTTTTATGAGATGTTTTTAGTTTTTGCTTTAGCATAGACAAAATTATAGACCATTTCTAAAGACGTCAATGTCAAAATATTTAAAAGAATCTTGATAGAAACGTATTTTTTGTATCTTATACTTATTTTATTGGTACAAACACGTTATGAGTAAGAGGACGCTGACAAAATTAGGTCAAAAATCGTCAACTTTGAACGTGAACACGATTAGTTCAAAAACCTGCCCAAGTGCCTTCACACTCACTTTTGTGATAGAAGTGGTGGGCATCGATCTCTGGCATGACTGTAATGAAGGATGGCTCGACCTCGGACCACCAGCTCAAGGGGTCAAGCTTTCATATAATTTATATCCAGGACAGACCTTTGAAGTGGACGTGGTGATATGGCCTCACGTTGCGAAGGTGACGGACTTTATTTTTTATTAGAAGACCGTAGTTTCTCGCTGTAGCGCTTCTCTTAGATTAACTTCTCTCGATAAAAAGGTGTGTCGTTAAAAGATTTCTAGTCTTATTGTCGTCGTGTAGGTTAAATATTCGGTAGCTGGAAAAACCTGTTGTCGTAAGTGTCGTAGATAAAAGTCCCCACCGGCGTAATATTCAATACCTATTCAATATTATAGTAAGATTCTGTTGGGGAAATGGAAATAAATGAATCGTCTCGTCGAAGAACAGTTTAATGATTTATCGATCTTAGGATGGTTCCTAAGATCGATACATCAGGCGGCAGGGTTTCGGAATCGGACAAAGGACCTCCTTTCTTTTTAGAGTCTTAGTTCAACCATTTAGAAGGAAAGTTTGAAGTTTGCCATCTCGCTGAAACTCAAGAACTACTGGACCGATTTGGCCAATTTTGGTCGTGGAACATTCGTGATACTCCAGGTCTCCAGGCAAGGTTTAAATGGTGAGAAAATAGGAAAAAAATCACGTAAAAATCCTGACTATTAAGCTGTAGGAAGATTGTCGGGTCAGCTACTAATAATTAAAAATCTTCAAAAATATTTTTATTTTTATAGGTACTTTGTTCTTCTTTTTTGAGCATAATAATATAGAAAAGTTAATTTCATATTTATTGTGATCCTTTAGGTTGTCTGCGGAACCAATTTCTGTTGGGTGCGGACTTGGCAGTTTCTACAAAAAAGATGGCTGACTTTTTCGATACGTCACTTGTTTCCTGTAAATGTAATGGACCTGCGTAACTTCGTGGCCACAGTGACCCCGAGTTTTGGATTAGGAACACTTAGTGCGAAGTATAAAAGCTTTTTTGACTGGCCTGTTGGTCTAGTAGTTAGTGACCCTGACTGCTATGGTGGAGGTCGTAGGTTCGATTCCCAGCCAGGACAAAAGTTTGTGTGATGAGCACGATCATTTTTTCTGAGTCTGGGTGTAATTTATCAATAATATGTATGTATTTAGAAATATATTAGTATGTTTATCAGTTGTCTAGTACCTATAACACAAGCTCTGCTTAGCTTGGGTCTAGACGGCGTTTTGTAATAGTTATCGAATATATTAAATTTTATTATATTTTTATTTTGTGATTTGAGCCCATAATAAACAAGGCTAAGAACTCACGAAGCATTTAAAAAAAAAACGAAGCAGTTTTCACCCGCGGCCGCTTTTCGTGAGCCCTTAGCCACAAAAATTTGCAACTACATACGAGTAGCTTGCATGACGCATACTGAGATCACACTTTTTTTTAAATTTATTTATTTAGAAATAAATGTGCAACACACACAGTTATTCACAGAATACATTTTATTCACAGAATATTTTTTATAATTTTATTCCAAAAAGTGAAAGCAATCAATTAACTATTTTATCCTTAGTAGGACATGCTTGATACTATCGTTTTGTTGAAGTCAAACGGTCAGAATAAAGGATTGGAGGCTTGATCTATTCCAAGCGTTTGACGTTAACGAAACGATAGTAACTTGGCAAGGGGGGCAGGCCTTGTCATTGCTATCTAAGCCTATATTGGACGGGATCCATTGAATGATTATTTCTTTATCTTGACATTTAAGTCTTAAAATGGAATGGACCTTTTTGGTCTACCTCGAAAAGACACAGTGCCATACAACACCTAATTCGATTCAGCTATTGTATGGAACTTTGAGTCTGTGTACATACAATACAAGTTGATTTTTAAATATGTGTTGTTCACTTTTTAGTTCCAAAGCTTTGAGTTCTGCCGAAGTATACCTGCCTCCTTTGGTATTTGGCGATCGTCGACAGTTTGCTAAAATTATGGATGCGGAGTCGCACAGTTCTCTAAAGGAGTATATCAAGGAAATGATATGGTTACTTGTTGTTAAATATATTCCCAGAACCTTTAGGGATGGACCGTTCGATACGCCGTATCCAGTTCAAGGTAAGTCTTGAAGTATTAAAAATAAACTACACAAATAAGTTCAAGTACAAATATACATACCATCAATCGTCCTTATGGTTCAATCGGCATGCTGCTACCGAATACCGTGTAGGAATTCTGAATGGATTGATATGACACATAAATTTGACGGCATAATCGAGTGGTGTATGGACGATAAGACGAAAAAACTATTTTGAAAAGGTTGAAAGTTCCGTTTCCCAATTGAAGAACGTTTACCAGACTGTAACAATTTTTTATATGAACATTCACCAAAAAAGGTTACCAGTGCCATTTAGTTACTATAGACCGAGTCAAAGTCAAAATCTTTTTATTTCATATGGGCACTTATGGGCACTTGTAAAACGAAGTTTTCATGAAACGTCCCATTACAGATGTAAGACATCAAGATGCAGCACTTTACCAGGTTCAAGATGTGATCCTCAAACGTCAAAAAGAAGAAAAAAATCAAGAAGTCAAAGAAGTACGCATTTTGTCCCCTCAAAAAACGAAATCTTCTTTAAGAGGAGAGGTCAAGAAATCGCCTCCTGTAGAAAAGGTTAAATTTGAAATTAAGCTATCGGGTGATTGGATTTTAGCCGGTAAAGATAACTCTTTATGTACTTAGTAATTTTGTAGGCACTCTTGATCTAAATCTAGAATAGGTATAGACATTTCATAATTTTCAGCATGTTAAGTGTTAGGCACACCATAATTATGGCGGTAAGTTACCGCTTTGAGGAGTGGCAGGAGAGACCTCTCGGCGTCTTCACCTTTCGCATGATGGAGGTTTTCACTGAACACGGTCGGTTCGGTAAATTCCTGCACCGGATTTATGCGGAAGTGACGCCCAGGTGTTACCACTGTACGGTATAGACCACCCGGATCGCAGTAGAGGTGAGGCACACCTTTAGATCAGAGCACTGCCATTTGTAGCGGCGATTGGCGGCAGTGATCTCTCACTTTTGGCTTTAGCGGCTATGATCTGAAGCAAAGAGGGAGGTGTGTTAGGCGGTTGACTCCTTGTGTGAAGCAGTAATGCTAGCAAAGCAAGGAGGTTTTTGTTTAATTGTTTGTTTCTTCTACAAGTTTCAACGGCTAAGCGGGTATATTATGGTTAATATGGTAATAATTTACTATGGTACCTACTTTTTATCTCGACCATATGAACGCTCCCTTGGAATAATTTTCGGCTTTCCTTACGTGAAAGTTGAAAATTATATCAAGCCACTGGTTTTTTTTTATGGTAGGTAAAAATCATCGAATGACGAATCCCACTCTTGGGCGGAGCGGGAAACAGTGTCAGACTCTTACTGGCTAAAGAACTTACCCCGTACCTTCCTTGCCTTATTCCCAGAGCACCGGTGTAACGCTTTCGCATCAACCCTCAGCTCCGGGAGGCTTCGAGCTTGCAGGGTCCCTACGGTTTGCTGACAACTCCTTGAGGCGCGCGGGAACGGAGCGCGCCGTCGACGACTTGGGCTCGGTCTGGACTGCTACCAGACGACCGGACGGCGAACTACCCATTGCTCACCGTCCGCAAGCCAGTGTCTACGGTGGCCGGATATCGCCAGGATCGCGGCGGCGACGGCTACGGCGAGTGCGCCGTTGCCTTTGCCTTATGCGGTCAGCCTCCTCCTTTATGAGCATTACTGCCTCGCAGAAGGAGGCGACCGCCTGCCACTCCTTCTCGCTGCGGACCATGGCCTGAACCAAGGCCCGGCGCGAGAGGTCGCCGCCGCCGATCACCCCCACGAGGGCACGGCGTTGCTCTTCCCAAGCGGGGTACACTTCTACCGTGTGCTCCACCGTGTCCTCCGGGCTGGCCACACAGTGGCGACACCCGGGCGTCTCTTCCGCACGGATCCGGTGCAGGAACTTCCCGAACTTGCCATGTCCGGTGAGGACCTGCGTCATGCGGAAGGTGAGGATGCCATGAGGTCTATCCAGCCACGCCTCAAAGAGGAGCACTACTGCCGAGATTATGACGTGCCCAACGCTGGGTTGCGATAGTCGCTGTTTCCATTTCAATCAAGCCACTGGTGGAATCTAGTTTTGAATTTAATCTAAAAAAATATACTTCTACACTACAATATCTAAAGCGTAGTGCGGGTGACAGCTGTCAGATTCATTCAAAGCAGCATAGCAATATACCTATCCTTTTCTCACATCATAATGTTGCATATGTTCATCCTGCTGTCATTCTTCTCATTCAATGTACCTACCTAGAAACTGTTCTTTTTAGGAATTGGAAGAGTTACACCATTTATGGTGACGGGGGACCGCCCTCCAGAACAAGGAGAAGTGATAGCGATGATAAGCAGCATGAATTTGCCGTCACTAGATGATCTACCAGTTTTCTTCGTAAATGTTTGCAACCTCACTGATGTTCCGATAGAAAATTTGAAGAAACATAGGTGAAAATCTGATTTTAACCTAACTTACATAATAGCCGCTAATAGAGCTGGGGCTCGTAAGTTTCATGTTGACGGGTTTTAAATATATGGGTATATACCGCGTTGTTTAAGCTTGCTATTAAAATATTTTCATTGAAAACTTCCTTTTTTGGATAAAGAAGTTTGTTACAGATTTACACACATTTATACAAGGTGGACGATTAGCGAAGAAGAACATAATTCAGAGCAGCAAAGCCTAGAAACAAAACGACCTACGAATGAGATAAACTTTAACGATCACCATGTGGTGCCTCTACCAGCTGCGGTGGCTTCAGACATCATGGCTAGCTTTTTAGATATACCTTTCCAAGTAGAGGTAATTATTTTTTTAACGGTAAATTACTCTGGCCAACGCTTTGCGATTTACGGTTATCTAATATAATGTCGATGCATAGAACCACTGCTAATGACGATGGGATCATCTGGGCAAGTGATGATGTTGATTAATTGGCCCAGATTGCTTCAATAAATCACAAACAAAATAGGATCTGGAAACTATCGCTTCTGTAAAATTACGCGCTATCACCTATCCCGTCCTCTTTAAGGGTGTAGTAGTTGCCTTTATTCACTTATATTATATTTCTTCTTATTGCAATTATAGCTCCGGGGAATCAGGATCCCTCCGAAAGCAATTACGATACCAAAATTATTTGGTTACGATAAAACTGATCGTGATTATAGCTCAACCGTAACACCTCCGATGAGTAATCAAGATGTAGATATTCTGATCGCTCAAACAAAGATTGATGCTAGAGCATTGACAAAAATTAATGGATGTGTCAAAGCGGAGTTTCCCTTATATCCACCAGAAATATCTGCGATGACATTGGAACGTGAAGAAGTTTGTACAAATGATGTAAATGCAATCAAAGCAAAAGTTAAACCTGACTTAATTATTCAACCAAGCGTTATACTACAGGCACAAATGACACTAGAAGTATCCTTGGGTCTTGTTGGGTGTAAACCTAAGACAAATACAGTAAGATATTCTAGAATGTACTGCCTTATTAATGATCGTAACGCCATAATGTCACTGTTACACGAAATCATTGAAATTAATGAGACGATGGTTGACAATAAAGCGGGTTTGTTGACGGGATTCGGATTGGATACAGGAGACACTGTGTTATTATATGTGGAAGGTCCAAGGGAGGGATGTATTTTACGAGTTTGGGAAAAGTCGGAAGAGTTTTACCCTTCTGTGAAACCTATATTTTCAACTTCTGCTAAGTATAGTTGCCGATTGTACCCTGGTAAGTGAAAATGATCTTGGTTTTTTATACGACATTAGCGTTGACACACGATGTTTAATTTTTTTTTTTTAACTTCAGAATTACTACAAGCTGCTGTGCCTTTCAATGTCATGAAGATGTTCGTGCCGTTATCGCTCTTGTTAAGTCTGTCGCCAATTTACGCCAGACCAGCGTTACCGCTGCCTGCTCGTTCTGTAAGTATATTAAGTACGGCAGCCTTGCCTATTAGTGTGTCTTCAAATTTATTAACATTTTTTCATCTGTAGATAAAACCCATGCCAACGTTAAAAACTAATCAAAATTGTTTGCAGGCGCTTCTCAAGATAGGACGCTTGGTAGCCAGCAACTTCAAAAGCACTCCATGCTGTCGAGCAATGCCAACCACTATGGAGCTCAAGAGTTTTAAGCTGGAGCTTTGCGTAGCACCTCGGCCTCCATCGATTTTTATTACAGAATACTCCAGAGTATTACCAGGTTCCTGAATGGCTTATTAGCGCCGGAAATAACAACAGTATATTTATTTTATACTTTTTTCGATATTGGCTTTGATGCGCAGCGTTGTTTCTTACACGAGATTTCTTAGTGAGAGGAACACCCAGGATACTGCGTTCCATGGCTTCTGGCAAGTTTCAAGCCTAAACTTTCGCTGAAATTATGCCCAGAACACCACTGCCACTGCCAAGCTTGGATGCTTAAGTGGGATTGAGCTGCCTGACATGTCTGCCTTATGTCAGACGAGAAATGGAGGACCAAACGATTGAATGAGTTTCAGTTATCGTCATTCAGTGTACAAAAACTATATGGGGTTTAGTGTGGCGTCATCTAGCTTCACACATTTATGGAGAAAATGTGTATTTGTATTTGATTCTTTTTGATTATGAATTGTGTTGGTGCAGTATTCGACATACATACTGTCTCGTACAGCACATGAATCGCTTCTTCAGTATTGGGAACTACTCTACCAAGAATCTCTAGTAGGTCCACCTGGCCGCATCTTCTCTAGTAAAGTGCCTTCACCAAATTTTAATGGAACATGAGAGATCACTGGTAGTCCTATCAAGCTGTTCTGGTAGATTGTAGGTCAAGCACAGAATGTAAATTTGGCATTGAGGCATTCATTTCGTCAGGTCTAGTTCCTCTCGTCACAAGTGATTTGTTAGGTAGCGCTGTTACTGATAGGTTGATCCAAAACTAATGATAAAATCGGTATAAAAAAACTGCTCAAGTGCGAGTCAAACTCTCACACAAAAGGTGAGAGCCACCATAAAAAAAAGGTCCCCACCAGAAACTGAAAAAAAAAGACTACATTTCCTCCAAAATTTTATATAGAGAGATGTATAATGAGAGCATGTTACTGTAAAAAAGATACACAAGTAGGTTTGATGATTTTGTACTGGAAAAAACGAAAAAACAGTTCTTTCATGTACGTCATCGTCATGGTCGATTCCTCAACTACATAAAATACGTGTAATATTGACTTCATCGTCTATAACAACGATGAGATGTTTTCATATCACATTTATTTACATTGTTTTAGTATTTTATAAATATAAGTTAATAATCATTTCTGGGGATGCTGACTAAAATACTATTTACAGTAGGTTCCTGGGATCAGAGAGCCACTGACACACCGTTTGCGCTATGCGCACCGAAGATCATTTTCAAAGAGAATGAGGAACGTTAGTAAGATTCTCCAGAAGTGTCTTTGATAATAATACTTATAGCAAATATTGTACCATATATTTTTTTCTTAAATTTTGACTTTTCACAATGACAAATTTTTATTATTGTATTTTATTATTACTTTTTGTGTCATTTGTATTTGGAATAAAAAGTAACTTTCCGCATGTATTTTTTTTGTATTATTTACTTGAGTTTTGTATCTTCTTTCAAATAAAAGTAAAAAAAGAAGATTTAAATCTGCTAACGCAATCCAAGATTACCACCGGGTACAGCGCCATCTCTTGGGTAATTGGGTTACTATATCTTTACCACGTCACGGGTGTTGGCGAGTGTTATGGGCACTTTTGCACCGGGAACGATCAGAGGTGAGTTATTTAATGATTGACTTTGTATTTAATGATAATTTTATTTTTGTGTTGTATTGACTTTAAAAAAAAAAATTATAAATATAATTTATTATAGTTCGGAGATAAGATTTCGCCAGAAATAACATAGATCAGTGCAAATAGCTTTTGAAAGGGACTTAAATAGTAGTAGAATGAAACCCATTGGAAAAGGAAGATAATATAGCAAAAATTTAAGGAAAAATAAATTACGGTCGATCTGAGGTCGGGAAGTGGATGAGTGTGCGCTTTTAAGGGGAAAAATGGGTTATCTCTAATTCCGGCAAAACTACTGGTTTTATGGAAAAATGTCTAATAGCAAACTTATAGGTCATAGAAAGATCTATCACTTTTGTATTTACACTTTTTCACATAGCCTCAAAATCTATGTGAAAAGTCCAAAAAACCGAGTTTTTGAATTTAATTTTTATCTCCTTTAAAAATTATTATTTTTTTCACAAACTTTGGTGAGAAGTTTCCTTTTCAACTTGCTACAATTTTTTTTATTAAAAATATTCACAGTTACTGTTTGTTTTGACTTAACATCGAAAAAACAGCCTATTTTTCAATCGAAAAATCTCACGTAAAAATATGTGATTTTTTAAAAAAGTTTATTGGCTTCTTATTCATTGGAATTTTTACTTTTTGTTGGTGTAAAAAAAAGGGAACTAATTTTTTGAGCAGTTATTTAAATATTTGATATGTTATTATGATCAATTCAAAAACATATTGAGCAGTTATTTAATTTAATGACAGTTCATTAATTATTGCGACAGTAAAACATGGACAGTAAAAAAAACACAACTTGTCGGTTATTTTATCATACAATGTCAATATCTAAAAATGATTGAGCTGTCCTATAACTAAATGGGCAGTAAAAATGATGGAATGGGCAGATCGATAAATAGATCGGCAGATCATAGCGAGCGGTGACACCCGAACTCAATTTCATTGAAAAGAGAGGTCAAATGTTCGTTAGTTGGGCGGAGCTTATAGCGCGGGTGGCGGAAGCGACCAATCACAGGGTTGGTAATTGTTCGCGTGAGCTCATGTTTTGAATTCTTGCATTCGTTTTCGTATTATTATGCGTGCGAGTGCATTGTTGTTTTCAATATTTTGTTGTTATTGTTAATTAATGTCTCGAAGAAAATACCAAAATCACCATATAGTTGCTTATAAAATTTGAGGAGTTCCCTCGATTCTTCATGGATCCTATCATCAGAACTCCATTTTCAAAAAAATGGGACCAATCTGGAAGCATATGATACAAGGTGAAAAAAAATTTTTCAAATCGGTCCATAAACGAAGGAGTTCTGAGGTAAGAAATATAAAAAAATAAAAAATAAAAATACAACAACCGAATTGAGAACCATCTCCTTTTTTTGAAGTCGGTTAAAAAAAGGAACCCTTATGGTGCGACTTCGTCTATCTGTCCCTGCCCGTTCGTTCGTCACACCGCTATATTATTATCTCAACACTAATTTACAACCTCATTATTTATAGAATTGCTTAGAATGAGATTTCTTTCCGACAAATTCTGATTTATTACTGCCCACACGTAACTGCTCATTCATTTTTACTGCCCATTTAATTATTTTTCTGCTCAATTTTGTATTCACCGATCAGTTTTATTATTTTTTATTACTCATTTTTGTTTATTTTACTGCTTAGCTTTAACTGCTGAACTAGTTATTAAACCTCCCATTTTTATTTTTTAACTTCCCAAAACCGCTATTTACAACTGCTCCTTTAAATCAGTGCCGTAAAAAAATATATACATTACTACCTATAGTAAATTTTCTCAGAAAATGCGAAAAACTAAAAAATCTCGAATCAGAAATTATTTTTATTTAATGATTATTAGCGACCCGCTCCAGCTTCGTGCGGGTCCAAAGGTGATATATTATACCTATAAACCTTCCTCTGGAATCATTCTATCTATTAAAAAAAAACCGCATCAAAATCCTTTGCGATTTTTTTTGCTTTTAAAGATCTAACATCATACACATGGACAAGCAACTTTGTTTTATACTATGCAATGATGTACTGAGGTATTTATTACATTTTTTATAAAAGATTTAAAGGGTATTTCATGTAGGAAATGTGATTGCTGCAATTTTATGCGGTAAAAACGTTGTCTTATTAAATTTTAGCTTCGTTTAATCAGCCAACGTTATTTATACTTATTACATATGTTTAAATAATATAATCTTGCCTCATATATTTTATTTTACATTCTAATAATTTATTAGTTTTTACCATTAGTTTTTGTCTCTTTGATAGCATTTCTTCATGGTTTAATTCGAAAAACTTACTTATGATTCAGATGATGACATTCATCATCTGAATCATTAACTTAATCGTAGGTTTGTTCTTCCACGTTGGAGCATTATGTAAGCATACGCAATTGCAGCAGCCACATTTCCAACATGAAATCCCCTTTAAATCTTATAAAAAATTTAATAAACACCTCAGTAAATTATTACATAGTATAAAACAAAGTTGCTTATCCCTGTGTATGCTTAGATCTTTAAAAGTTCAAAACGGATTTTGATGCGGTTTTTTTAAATAGATAGAATGATTCCAGAGGAAGGTTTATAGGTATAATATATCACCTTTGCACCTCTGCGAAGCTGGAGCGGGTCGCTAATAATGATTAAACAAAAGAAATGTCTAATTCGAGTTTTTTTAGTTTTTCGCATTTTCAGAAAAAAATTACTATAGTAATGTATATATTTTTTTACACCATCAAAAAGTAAAAATTTCGACGAATAAGAAGCCAACAAACGTTTTAAAAAAATCACATATTTTTATGTGAGATTTTTCGATTGAAAAATAGTCTATTTTTTCGATGTTCAGTCAAAATAAAGAGCTACAGTGAATATTTTAAATCAAAAAAATTTGGGCAAGTTTGGGAAATTAAAAGGTAACTTTTCACAAAGATTTGTGACAAAAAAGTGATTTTTAAAGAAGATAAAAAATAAAAACTAGAAACACAGTTTTTTGGACTTTTCACATAGATTTTGAAGTTATGTCAAAAAAGTGTAAGTACAAAAGTGGTAGATCTTTTTATGATCTACAAGATTGCAATTTGAATGTTTCCCCTAGAACCAGTAGTTTTGCCGGAATTAGAGATAAACCATTTTTTCCCCTTAAAAGGGCACACCCATCCACTTCCCGACCTCAGATCGACCGTAATTTATTTTTCCTTAAATTTTTGCTATATTATCTTCCTTTTCCAATGGGTTTCATTCTACTACTATTTAGGTCCACTTTTTATCGTTAACGGTGCTATTTGCACTGGACTAACAAGAGCAAGCGCGCGCAAAAGATGAAAAGAGTGAAAATGCGATAAAAGATTAATTTACTTTTTGGTAGATGGCGCTGGCAAAAAACGTTTAAAGCTTTCGTGAGACAACATTACACCACAAAAAAAAATTTAAAGTTATTTTTACTTATTGGTAGATGACGCTCGTTGTTCTCAAATTCCGCACGCTTTCGGTCTCACTATCTCGTGATTCCGTTTCAAGAAGAAAACTACGGGCCGACGAGCTACGTTATGTTCTCGCTAGATGGCACTAAACTTAACATTTTAAATTTATATATTTTTTTATTTATTTAATCTTCATATATTGTATCTTCTTCTACAGAAGTGGTAAGCGGACAAGGCATTCTATACCAGTCAACCTTTGGGTTAAAAAGAACACTGTGGTAGGTTTGCACAATAAATAAATATCAGAAAATAGATATATTTAAAATAAGGAAGTTACTAATAAAATACGTTCTAGTTAAAATACGTATATAAACTAATATTCATCATCATCATCCTAGCGGTAGTCCCGGTTGCCAACCTTGGCTTACACCTCGGTGCCTGGGGTCCGCTTTCTTACTAAGACGCCTCCACTTCCCTCGGTCTTTTGCGTCCTTTGCCTGAAGCCCATTAGCACGCATGGAGGCTCTCGGGCCTCGACTAAGGGGGCTCTTTAGCGCATGTTTGGAGAGAGGCCAGTTCCCACTTCGCTGGAAGACTGGAAAACTGGTCCTCATTGCGAAGCCGGGGCGCCCTGCGGACTCTCCGTCCGCGTATCGGCCCATAGTGCTGCTCGACGAGGTGGGCAAGCTCTTTGAAAGAGTGATAGCAAACCGCCTCGTCGCGCGCCTGGAACGGGTGGGGCCGAATCTTTCGGACGGCCAGTTCGGCTTCCGCAGGATGCGCTCCACAGTGGACGCCATCATGCGCGTGCGAGCCCTCACGACGGGGGATGCGGTGTCCCAGGGCAGGTGTGTCGTGGCGGTGTCCTTAGACATTTCCAACGCCTTCAATTCTCTGCCCTGGAGTAGCATAGGGAGGGCACTCCGGTATCACCGGGTGCCCGACTACCTCTGTCGCGTGATCGAGGCCTACCTATCAGACAGGTACATTATCTACCCCGGTCACCAAGGAGAGTGGAGTCGGCGAGAGATGTCGTGCGGTGTTCCGCAGGGATCGGTACTAGGACCACCCTTGTGGAACATCGGGTACGACTACGTGCTGCGCGGCGACTTCCCTGACGGGGTCAGCGTGGTCTGCTACGCAGACGACACGCTGGTCCTAGCGCAGGGAGAGTCGTACCAGGCGGCGGTCGAACTAGCGACACGCGGGGTTGCGATAGCAGTTGAAAGGATCCAGCAGTTGGGACTCGAGGTGGCGCTGCACAAATCTGAGGCCATGTGTTTTCATGGCCCTCGGAGCACGCCGCCACCGAATTCCCAGCTAACGGTAGGAGGGGTTCACATCGGCGTCGGGTCGACGATGAAGTACTTAGGACTCGTCCTCGACAGCCGGTGGAATTTCAAGGAACATTTCCGTCGTCTGGCTCCCAAGCTGAATCGTACTGGGGCTGCCCTCAAGCGGCTCCTGCCGAACCTTGGGGGTCCAGACGCCCCCTGCCGGAAGCTCTACGCAGGAATCGTTCGGTCCATGGCCCTTTACGGGGCGCCAGTTTGGGCGCCGTCGTTGCAGCAGCAACCGAGGGCCCAGCTGAACGCATGCCAGAGGGTCATGGCAATACGCGTGATCCGAGGGTACCGAACGATTTCCCGTGAAGCGGCGAGCCTTCTTGCTGGCCTACCACCATGGGATCTGGAGGCAACAGTCCTTGCACGCATGCACGATCTGCGCATGGAAGTGCAACGCCGGGGCGAAACTCCGCTGCCTGAACATGTCAAGGCGTGGCGGAAAGAGCTCCGGCGGGATCTCGTGATGGTGAAATGGCGTCAGCGGCTATCGCAACCCAGTGCTGGGCACGCCATAATTATGGTGGTAATGCCCCTCCTTGAGGCGTGGTTGGAAAGAACTCACGGCGTTCTTACTTTCCGCATGACGCAGGTCCTCACCGGACATGGTAAGTTCGGGAGGTACCTGCATCGAATTCGTGCGGAAGAGACGCCCGGGTGTCGCCACTGTGTGGACCGCCCGGAGGATACGGTGGAGCACACGGTCGAGGTTTGCCCCGCTTGGGCAGAGCATCGCCGTGTCCTCGTGGGGGCGATCGGCGGCGGTGATCTCTCGCGCCGGGCCTTGGTCGAGGCCATGGTCCGGAGCGAAGAGGAGTGGCAGGCGGTCGCCTCCTTTTGCGAAGCAGTAATGCTAGCAAAGGAGGAAGCCGACCGCTTAAGGCAACGGCGCTCACGCCCGAGACGCCGCCGAGATTCCGATCCCAATTTCCGGCCACCGTAGGCGCGGGCTTGTGGATGGCGAGCAATGGGTAGCTCGCCGTCCAATCGTCTGGTAACCCTCCGGACCAAGCTCAGTCGTCGACGGCGCGCACTGTTCCCGCGCGCCTCAAGGAGTTGTCAGCAAACCGTAGGGACCCTGCAAAAGGGTCGAAGCCAACTGGGGCCATGGGTTCGCGTCTGAAAGGAAGGCTCTGGCCCTGGTGTATATGGCAACGTTGGAATGGGGTAGGTTGTTTAGTCAGTAAGAGTCTGACACTTGTTTCCCGCTCCGCCCAAGGGTGGGACTCGTCATTGGATGATTTTTACCTACCTAAAAAAAAAAAAAAAAAAAAAAAAAAAAAAGCCCATTAGCACGCATATCGTCCCTTACGACGTCGATCCAACGCCTCTTAGGCCTTCCTCGTTTTCCGGGTCCCGGCAGATGTGGCATGGAGAGGCATCTGTTACCCACGTAGTCTCCCTGGAGTTGCATTAGGACGGCACTCCGGTATCACCGGGTGCCCGACTACCTCTGTCGTGTGATCGAGGCCTACCTTTCAGAGAGGTTCATTATCTACCCCGGTCACCAAGGTGAATGGAAACGGCGAGAGATGTCGTGCGGTGTCCCACAGGGATCGGTACTAGGGCCGCCCTTGTGGAACATCGGGTACAACTACGTGCTGCGCGCCGACCTCCCCGTCGGTGTCAGCGTGGTCTGTTACGCAGACGACACGCTAGTCCTAGCGCGGGGAGAGTCGTACCAGGCGGCGGTCGAACTAGCGACACGTGGTGTTGCGACAGTCGTAGAGAGGATCCAGCAGTTGGGACTCGAGGTGGCGCTGCACAAGTCCGAGGCCATGTGTATTCACGGCCCTCGGAACGCGCCACCAATAGGTTCCCAGCTAACGGTAGGAGGAGTTCACATCGGCGTCGGGTCGACGATGAAGTACCTGGGACTTGTCCTCGACAGCCGGTGGAATTTCGAGGAGCATTTCCGACGTCTGACTCCTAAACTCAATCGGACAGGAGCTGCCCTCAAGCGGCTCCTGCCGAACCTGGGGGGTCCAGACGCCTCCTGCCGGAGGCTCTACGCCGGCATCGTTCGGTCCATGGCCCTTTATGGGGCACCAGTGTGGGCGCCGTCGCTGCGTAAACGCCCGGCGGCCCAGCTGAACGCCTGCCAGAGGGTCATGGCCATCCGGATGGTGCGGGGATACCGCACGGTGTCCCGCGAAGCGGCGAGCCTCCTTGCTGGCCTACCATCCATGGGATTTGGAGGCAACAGTCCTTGCACACATGCACGATCTGCGCGTGGAGATGCAACGCCGGGGCGAAACTCCGCTGCCTGAACATGTTAAGGCGTGGCGGAAAGAGCTCCGGCGGTATCTCATGGTGAAATGGAAACAGCGACTGTCGCAACCCAAGCTTGGGAAGAGCAACGCCGTGCCCTCGTGGGGGTGATCGGCGGCGGCGACCTCTCGCGCCGGGCCTTGGTTCAGGCCATGGTCCGCAGCGAGGAGGAGTGGCAGGCGGTCGCCTCCTTCTGCGAGGCAGTAATGCTCGTAAAGGAGGAGGCTGACCGCATAAGGCAAAGGCAACGGCGCACTCGCCGTAGCCGTCGCCGCCGCGATCCTGCCGATATCCGGCCACTGTAGACACTGGCTTGCGGACGGTGAGCAATGGGTAGCTCGCCGTCCGGTCGTCTGGTAACAGTCCAGACCGAGCCCAAGTCGTCGACGGCGCGCTCCGTTCCCGCGCGCCTCAAGGAGTTGTCAGCAAACCGTAGGGACCCTGCAGGGTCGAAGCCTCCCGGAGCTGAGGGTTGATGCGAAAGCGTTACACCGGGGCTCTGGGAATAAGGCAAGGAAGGTACGGGGTAGGTTCTTTAGTCAGTAAGAGTCTGACACTGTTTCCCGCTCCGCCCAAGAGTGGGATTCGTCATTCGATGATTTTTACCTACCTTAAAAAAAAAAAACCCACGTAGTCTACCGGTTTTCGTAAAACGTGGCCATACCAACGTAAGCGACCCTCCTGCAGTTTATCCGCTATGTCACGGACCTGAAGGCTGCCCCGGATGCGGGAGTTTTTAATGCGGTCTTTTCGCGAGACTCCAGACATCCAGCGCAGCAAATTCATTTCCGTGACACGCAGGCTTTGCTGATGCCGCTCAAGTACAGGCCACGCTTCTACAAAAGGACAGGCCTAATTATGGTCTTATAGACCTGTCCTTTGAGCCTAAACGGCATTTTGGGGTCACAGATAACCCCCGCCACCTCACGCCATTTCGCCCAGGCCGCCGAGATACGTGACTCGACGTCGCAATCGACGTCCCCGGACTCGTGGAGCACTGATCCCAAGTACCTGACCTGTTCCGTGCGCTCGACTGTGTCTTCGAACAGGAGCAGCGTTTGTTGTGTTACAGGCCAAGTACTCGGTCTTCGCCGCATTAATCTTCAGACCGCCGTTTTCCAGCGATTCCTTCCACGCTGCCACACGTCGAACCAAGCGCCCGCTGTCCGAGTCCGCCAGCGCGATGTCGTCTGCATAGATGATGTCGTGTAGCAGCCGCCATGGCTGCTCATGTATATAAGCTAATATATAAACATTATAAACTAATAAATACTATGATAAATATCAAATCAGTATAATAAAGAGAACTTAAAATATGACAATTATGACGAAGACCGAACTAAGGTTGAGAGGGCTTCAAGTAGAAGTTCCGAATATTTACTTTCAGCTTTTTTGACGTCAAAGGGAAGCATATTCCACAGTTTTATGGAAGAGACAACGTAAGAATTAGCTATAAACCCAGTATGGTGAGAAGGGATATGAAGAAGCATATTTTTGGACGCATGAAGGTTGAGCTTATGAGAACTGCCCATCACTTTAAAATATTTTTTTAAATAATCAGGAGCACAAGGCAGAGGTTTTAGTGCAGATTTTTTTCTAGGTTATTTGTTGGTTAGTTTGCTTAAACTGGATACTCTACTTCATAGAACAGTCATTCTTTAAAAATCCACTTACTGTTAGGTATCTACAGTCAGTCTTGGTCGTTTACATCGCGTACGTCGAGGGACTGGAACAGTTTGCCTGCTGCTGTCTTTTCGTCCGATTATTATTTAGGTGTCTTCGAGGCTAGAGTGAATAGGCTCTTAATAAACAGTGCTGCTCACTATCAACGATTGCATCACTTTTCATCTGGTGGGATTAGATTGCTGTCAAGTACTAGTTTATATCAATTAAAAAACCATACCTTATGTTCACAAATAAATAAATGTAGATGCGGATAACTGGTGAACGATCATTCTTAGTAAATGGAATGGGCCCTCCAGGCAAACGCCGAGTGGGGAGGCCCAACACGAGATGGGAGGACGACATAAAGACAAGTGCAGGAACAAACTGGTTACTAACAGCATAAAACAGAGAATTGGAACGCTTTGGCGTCCTCCCTTAACATGTTCAGTACGTTATGGGGTCGAAAAAGCCACATACGGAATTTTTCGCAGGTGTGACCGTCAAAATCGCTTTCTTTCTTTCTGTGCCGGGGATAGCTATGTTAAATTTTCTATGAGTATAACAGAGACAAATATATAAATTGATTCTCGCACTAAGCGTTGTTGCGGGGTTTTTGAAACAAAATTTTATGAGGTCGTAAAGACCTCATACGCACTGGCTGATAGACCATGGAAAATGTCTTCACAGCTTTTTAATAATAGTGAGTAATAATTCGTACAAATACCAATAGATAAAAAAAATAAAAACTATTGTTTGATTGAACTAGGCCTTACATTCCTGGAATCGGGAACCTGGTCTAGGTCCAGTGGTGCGCTTCTTTCAGCTGAAATGATATTGATGTTGAGATGAACTGGGTGTACCTGTATTTTAAAATATCTACGTTTCGTCGCTATAAGGTTTGGATAGTCACAGACTTGGGAAGTTTGTTACCTGAACAGAAACGGGGCTAACCAGCGACGTGCTACTGCGCACCGAGTTTCGTGAACATCCCCAACGCCTAAAAGAAACTGAAGTTGTATACGGTCTCAAAAAGATATTGATATTAAACCATGTGGGTCAATTATGGGTCACAGGAGCGAGATTAAATACGTAAGCATTTTATCACCTCGTCTAAAATTAAGTAATCGCTTTATGACTGTAGTCATAGTCACTCAATTCATTGAGCTCCAAGAAGACACCAGTGTTCGCACACTTGTGGTCTTTTAATTGTGTTTTTTGTAATTACGGTAGTTGATAGGTTAACCTCCAAAAAACTTCTGCTTGCTCCAAGGCGGAGGACTTTCATGAGGATTTCCAAACTTAAAAAAATCAAATTGGTAATTGTACCTTTATTTGAAGTAGGTAAAAGCAAAGCTCTAAGGCTTAGCTGAAAAAGAATATACAGAGCAATTTACGGCTTAATCATGGAGGCATTAGTCAAAGTATCTATTTTTAAATTGATAATAGACATAGCAAAGACAATAAGCAATCAATTTTTCAATCTAATGACAACTTATGTCAAAACTGAAAAATATTTTAATACGATTAAGTCTAAAAGCAAGATAAAAGTACGTTACGTATTATAAAAATAAAACGAATAGTTGCAATGAGTAAGAAATCAAAAGCAGAATTAAACCAGAAATATGTCCTATACGAGTCAAAATTTTGCCCAAGTTCCTTCACGCTCACTTTTGTGATAGAAGTGGTGGGGTTTGATGTTTGGCATGATTGTAACGAGGGATGGGTTGACCTCGGCCCACCAGCTGGTGGGGCCAAACTATCGTACCAATTGTATCCAGGACAGACCTTTGATATAGATGTGGTTTTATGGCGACATGTTGCAAAGGTACAAATAACAGAATTGATAATTTTAAATATTGTTAAAAAAGTAATTCTTTGAATCTCTGGAATATATACATATAAATTACAGTAGCTTCTGCTAATCAAAATATTTTGTTGTTGTGGTATTTTATTTTATGTAGGTAAAAAGTGCAAAATAAATATGAAACATTCAAAATTGTGATGTAAAAAGGTGAATGGTTTTTTTTGTAGCCAAAGACTTTGGTTACTAAAAATATATATTTTCAAACTAGTTCAGGAAAAAAAGCAACCTAATGTCCTAGTCCATTCCGTTTACGTTTATGACAAATATCATTCGAATCCACCGAGCTGTTTGTTGACAGTGTGTGGCGACCCATAGTAAGATCAAGAAAGCCTATTTTAACTTTGTATATAAAAGTAGAAACTAAACTGTCATATCAACGCATATCCGAAACTACAGGATTTAGTAGCATGAAATTTTGCACAAGGTGATAGTGATTAGGTGACTAGTGCGCCTCATCATCAACGATTGCATCACTGCTTTCCATCAGGTGGGATCTCAGACAAATAGTTTCTTTTTATGACGAAATTTAGACGAGCACTAAGACAGAATTTCCCAAAATTGACTCCTTAAGAAGATGAAACTGGAACCCAAACTTTATAGGGAAAAGTAACTTTCACGATCGTGAAGCCAAACGGTTCAGTTTCTTTCTGCCCTTCACTTTCTAATAAGTCTGTATATATTTCTTCTTCAGGTGTTATGCGGAACTAACTACGGTTGGGTTCGAACTTGGCAGTTTCTAGAAAGAAGATGGGTGACGTTTTCGATACGACATGCGTTTGCTGTAAGAGTTGCCGACTTACGCAACATCGAGGTGATATTAACTCCAAATTTTGGAATATCGGCACTTAGCGCTAAGTATAAAAATCACTTTGTTTCTTGGTTTATTTTCATTGGAGACATTCATTTGTTAGATAGGATTACCATTAGTTAACTTACTGATACCGGCACAAATCTTGAGGCTTGGTGAAAGAGTGAAGATTGCTTTGTGCATCCTACACTTCAGCCAGTCAATTACTAGTTCAAAGCTTGCACTCTATGTCCCCGCGTTTCACTTCATACTATTAAAGTAACTCGATATTTCAATTCAGGGATGGTATGGTGGTGGTTTTATCGGAACCCAAGCTGAGACCAGAAGTTTGAAATTTGTTTTAACACAACTGAAATTAGAACCGGAGTGGAACCATGGAGTGTTGGGGACAAATGAGAACCTATGTTACGGCCTGGTCAGATACAAATACACTGATTTGTGACTCCGCAATAAAGGTAACTTTCGGTTGATTTCACATCAACCGAAAGTTTCGGTATATCAGAACCGATGCTGAAACTCCGTAACATCTCTATTTCACTTCTTTGGTAGTGAAAATTAGCATTGAAGCAAAAAGGCAGCGCTCTAGATCTGTGCCGGTATTTGTATCATATGTCTTCTTGTAAAGCAACCGATTAGGTAGTAAAACTATTGATTGTTGTCGTTTCATTATTGTTTAGTACCAAAACCATGACTACTACCGAAGTATTGCTGTCTCCTTTGCAATTCGGCGAACGTCGACAATTTGCTAAAGTTGTGGAGGCAGAATGTCCTACAAAGAAGTATATCGAAGACATGATATGGTTTCTTGTTGTGGATCGTATTCCGACCTCAGTTTTGGATGGACCGTTTGATACGCCATTTCCAGTTCAAGGTAAATCTTTGTGATTCAGTTTTATTACAGTTTTATTTCTAAAATCTATTCCATAAAAACCATATAACTTCAATTGCATGAATGATATAGCATTTAACGCAAGCATTACTTTAAATCACTTAAATCTACTCGATACCTTCACGCGTTCCCAAAATAAAGGGTCTTGACAGACAGTGATCCTATAAGGGATCCCTTATTTCCTTTTGAGGTATGAAACCCTAAATATGAACGCATGTGCACGCGGTGGATTACCTCCTATACATCAGAAGAAGAGGCCTGAGTCCCAGCAGTGGAAACATCAATATGTAGATATAAACTAAAGGGATATATGTGTGGATGAGACCACCTTCTATCCACCACTTACCACTTTCTATCACTTTTTTATTTCTTATTACTTTTGTGGTTTTTTTGAGGCCTATTGTATGTCTCACTGCTGGGAAAAAACCTCTCCTTTTTCCTTCCAAACCTCCCTGTCTAGGGCGACCTCCGGCCAAATTTGTCCCACGAACATGATCAGATCGTCACACCACCTTCGCCGCGGTCGTCGACTTTTGTGCTAATAAACATTTATTATTATTATTATATTACAGACATAAGGCATCAAGATGCTGCACTTTACGAAGTCAGGAATGCAGTACTAAATCGACCAAAACCAGAACAGGATGAGGTAGAAGAAAAGGAAAACATAGCAGTGGTATCCCATAGACAATTGCAAGGGAAAGAGCCCCCAAAAAAGCCAATTGTTGAAAAAAAACCTTACGAAATTAAGTTACCCGGTGATTGGATCTTAGCAGGTAATTTTTTTTTTTAAATTTATATTGTGGTTTTTCTAACAAGTTAATTTAACCCGGTATGCTCAGCCTATCGTACCTTGTAACATTACATAAACTTATCGCTTATAATTACATAAACTTATTAAGATATTATATTTATCATCCACAAACAATATAGAAATAACGAATAAACACTTGAGATTATACAATAGTACATTGTTATACGAGGGATGAAAGTTAGTTATTTAGTCCCGAGAAATTTCTTTTTTAATGACTTTATTTTAATTAACTTTCAACTATTTCATTAAAACTAATATAATTATATTTGAGAAAAATGTTGACCTGACCCATTTTTTTACAATGATAAAACGAAAAATATTGACTGAATAGCCAGTGACGACCACTGAAAAAAAAAATGGCGGGTAGTCTCTCCATAATCTGTGGCCGATTTGGTCTTTCTTGATTTTTTTTTCGAGGTGTAGAGTTTTGTTCACTTTTTGCTATATCTCTGTTATAAGAAATTTGTATTAACACGATAAGTTTATCAGCTTCAGTTATATATTTATAAATTTAACGCAAGATTCTTAAGACTCCGTGCATAAAATTCATTCCCTAGAGTTTAGGCAAATTCGCTGTGATGCTATGTTTGTGTGCATCGTGCGTGCGCCTACACACACACGCGCGCAATAGTCGAGCTTAATGAACGTTCAAACAATGTTGATCCTTTAGAAGATATAATATTTTATTTTCTTATTTTATGATGTTCACCTATGTACCACTTTTGTACAAGTAGATTAAGTAACAAAATCATATAATAAGTACGGTTTGTAAATAAAAATCTGGAACTTGTGTATATTTTATATTTATCACAATTGTCAAAATAGTTCAGTTTAGTGTTAGATGGATGTTGATACATTTAGACATTAAACAAGTTTTCAATGAAAATTTTTTTTTTCATAACAAGCTTTTATAGCGGTGGTCTATACTTATATAAATAAAACTCGTCAAGACGATTCACCCAAACTCGACGTGGTTGTGCCGTTTAATTACAGAGTTCCTATGGCTACCTCGCGATTCCATCATCAGATCAGCTCCATGTCATCATAATATTGCATTGTCATCCAAACTAAACGTGTATACCAAATTTCAGCTCAATCGGAAACCGGGAAGTGGATCAAATTTAAGTTGCAAGATTTGATTACAGAACGACAGACAACGGGACAGGTGAAAGTAAATAAAAGCTTGTAAAAAAATGTTAAATACAAAACTATAAATGACAATTACGATAGCTAATTTATGTAAAATGGTTGTAAAAAAAAAACATTTTCAAAATTCTGTTTAATTTTGAAAATGTTTTTCGTCAAAAATAAATTATGTTTACGAGATTTCTCTATTAAGGTGGCATTTTTCCACTCGCCTAACCATTGAGCGTGGTTGGAAAACGTGTTGCTTTGTCCATATCCAACGCAATGTTTGATGGAGAGGCAACACGAAAAAAGAGAGATAACGCCCGAATACGAATACACAAGCTTAGAAAGTTTAATTTACTATTACCTGCTTCGATGGAAAAATCCTAAACGTCAATCACCGATCACTAAAAAACGCTTTACTCGGCCCTCAAATGTATAATAAGGTTTCAAAAAGAGCAGAATTTGTCTCCTGCCGCAGGGCAGATAAAAAGAAGAGATATTTTAAACAGTCCTATGCATACATTTGACCAGTTGCGCACCCCTATGGATGACTCAAGACCGATTTTTTTTAAAGAATTTTTTTTTTGTTCTCAAATTATTACGCGTCTACGGTAGCCGGAAATCGGAATCGGAATCTCGGCGGCGTCAGGGGCGTGAGCGCCCTTGCCTTATGCGATCAGCCTCCTGCTTTGTAGAAGGATGCGACCGCCTGCCACTCCTACTCGCTCCGGACCAAGGTCTATATAAACCCCGTGCGAGATATCGCCGCCGCCGAATGACTCCACATGGACATGGCGATGCTCTGTCCAAGCATGGTATACCTGTACCATGTGCTCCACCGTGTCCTCCGGGCGCTTCACACAATGGCAACACCCTGGCGTCACTTACGCACGAATCCAGTGCAGCTATCTACCTCCCAAACTTACCATGTTCGGTTACCTGCGTCATACGGAAGGTGAGGACACCGTGAGGTCTTTCCAGCCGGGCCTCAAAGAGGGGACTAACCGCCATACCTGCATCGGATTCGTGCGGAAGAGAAACCCCAGGTGTCACAGTAGAGGTGTGCCCCGCTTGGGAGGAGCATCGCCGTGTTCTCATGGGGGTGATCGGTGTCAGCGATCTCTCGCACCGGGTCTTGGTGGAGGCCATGGGCGCAACCCTATGCGAAGCAGCAATGCAAGTCAAGGAGGAGGTGGACTGCATAAGGCAACGGCGCAAACGCCGGCGGGCTTGCGGACGGCGAGCAATGGGTAGATCAACGTCCGGTCATCTTGTAAGTTGTAACAGTGCGGACCAAGCCCAAGTCGTCGACGGGGCGCTCTGTTCCCGCGCGCTTCAAGCAGTTGTCAGCAAAACGGTAGGGACTCTGCAAAAGGGTCGAAGCCTGCTGGGGCCCAGGGTCTCTTTCTGAAAGGAAGGCTTGGCTCCAATGCGTAGGGCAAAATGTTTAGTCAGTAAGAGTCTGACACTGTTTCGGGCTTCGCCCAAGGGTGGGATTGGTCATTGCATGATTTTAGCCCACCATAAAAAAAAACCACTGTAATTATGACGTACCCAGAACTGGGATGCGACAGTCGCTGTCGCCATACCACCTGGATATCCAGCCGAAGCTCTGTCCGCCATGCTGCAACTTGTCGCGGCAGCGGGGATTCGCCCTGGCGTTGCATCTCCACGCGCAAATCGTGCATGCGTGCTAGGGCTGTTGCCTCTAGTTTCCATGGTGGCAGACCAGCAAGGAGGCAGCCGCTTAGCGGGAAACCGTGCGGTATCCCCACTCCATCCGTATTGCAATGGCCCTCTGGCATGCTTTTGGATGGGCCCTCGGTTGCTTTTGCAGCGTAGGAACCCGGTGGCGGCGCGTTCCGAGGGCCGTTGAAACACATATCCTTGGGCTTGTGTAGGGCCACTCGCTTCTAGTGCTAATTGAAAGTAAAATCTTACATTTTCTGGAAACGAAGCTACAAGCAGTGCATTAATCTTGCGTTCTTCAAAAACTTTTCTTGCACGTATCAGCCCTACCTATATATTTTTTTTCCTTTTAGCAAGACATTCATAATGCATCCCTTTCTTTCGACCCATTATCTACAAAAAAAGGATCTAGAATACTAGATTTTGCATTTGCCCTAAATAAGTACGTAACCACGTGATGAATGATATTTATTTTGCAAACAGATGACACTGGTGTTTCTTAGCTGACTACCCTGAGAAGAAAAACCGAAACAAACATAGGGGTCAAAAATATAAAAATTCTGTACATAACGAATACGTAAATAGGTCATAAACATTGTAGAAGTCATAAGTGAAAGAATTGTAATTAAATAGTAATAGTAGAGTAGTTCTGGAAATTATCTTTACATACAAACAAACAGCCGTTACCTGTAATTATCATTGAAGTCAAAAGAAATTTTAACAATCTTAATAAACAAACCTAAAATAAACAATAATACTTAATGGATCAAAATGTGGTAGTCAGCGTACAATAATGGGAATTTATTTACGTAAAACTCGGGAGCGGCTGCGGAACAAAGCGACGCGTCCACGCGCTGGGAAGGCCCGATTGTGACTGACGAGATCGAATTTGCGCGGTCGATAATATAGTCAATTTTGTTTTGTAATTTACGAAATGAATTATTTAATTTTATATTACGAATTAATTATATTTAATAATTTATTTGTAAATTAAATTTTTGATTCTTGTAAAGAGATTTCTTAAGATTATTTTGCATATTTTAAATTTTCTTAAAAGTGTTTCCAAGGTATAGAAAAAAATACTTATTTGTACACATATTTTCCAAGAATTACGTTTCTTCAATATTTTTTTTTAGCTATATTTCCAATCAAAATCAATAATGTAATCAGTATATGTTGTAGTAGACCATGTAATGATGTTACTGGTATTTTTTAAATGTCGTAAAATCCCGTGTAATTTTGTGTAAACCTTAGCCAACCATCACTCGTTCGTTATTTTTGCGAAAAAAGGGTTTGGAATATGGCTAATTGCCATTAATCCACTCATTATTTTACAAAAATTCTCAGTATATTTAGGAGAATAAGAACTTGACTTTTATAATCTATAAAAAGAAGGATTAAAAGTGTTCTCTTTTGTCTCTCAAACCTTGATCAAAAATGTTCAAAATGAGTTGATTTCATACACGGCCCCTTAAGAAGAGAAAACCACTTACCGCCTAAATCAAAAGAAATTTACCTACCTAAAAGCATACGAAGACCTTTGACGACGACTCAGGTTTTTATTATTTTTATTTTCCTCGTATTCGTAATGTAAAGCACAGTGTTTACCTTGGGTTCAAGAGTTATTTAGTCCCTCAAACTGTTAGCGATCTCGCATTGCTTGATCGTCAAAAAAATCTCGGGACTAAATAATACACTTTCACCCCTCGTATAACAATGTACTTACTATTAAAGTAATTTTTAGGAATCGGAAGAGTTACGCCATTTGTGGTAACAGGAGACCGTCCTAAAGGACAAGGAGAAGTGTTAGCAGTGATAAGTAGTATAAATTTACCAGCACCGGATGATTTTTCAATCTTCTTTGTAAATGTTTGTAATCTTACTGAAGTTCCAGTAGAACATTTGAAACTACACAGGTAATCTTTTTGTCTCATTATAATATTCATATTGCTTGAGAGGACTTTTATTTCCTTTTTAACGATTGGATATCATCGTCAGTGAATTCTAACATTGGCAAAGCAAAGAAGGAACAGGAGAGGGTTTTTAGTCAGCAAAAGTCTGACACATCCTCTCTCCGCCCAAGAGCGCGAGACATCATTGGTTGATTTTCCCAAAAAAAAAATTGTTGCACAATGGCAGGAATTGTAGTGATTTGTGTATACTTAAGAAGATTGAAAAAAAAAGAGGAAAAAGTACGTTTATTTAGCACACAAAATAAAGAAGGACTGTTGAGGAAGTTACGCCTGCGGAGCAAGTCCACACGATGTTAAAAAACATAGTGTATCAGTGTGTTTACCTTTTAAGATTTTAAAAAGAAGGTTGTTACAGATTTACACACATTTATACAAGATGGACGATGAGTGGAGAAGAGCATAACTCAGAGCAAGAACTCTTACAAACAAACCAAGTCACAACTGATATCAATTTCAATGATCATCACTCGGTACCCTTACCAAATGCTATGGTATCGGATCTCATGGCTTCATTTTACGATGAGCCTTTTCAACTGGAGGTAAAGTTTGTTGTGTAAAACTGTTATTAAGTAGGTACTGCCAATTCTCCAAATCAATCAAATTAAATTCATAATTAGGCACTTATTTTATTTCATATAGGCCTATTATGATTGGATAGGATTATGTTTTGAGTGCCATGTGGCTCAAAACATAATCATTGCCAATTGCCAAACGAGCATATCTTTTAACGGTTATTTATACGCTTTCTAAGCAAGGACTGTTGGTGCGGGTTTAACTTTTCGCTAAGTTCTGTAATAGACTTAAGCAAATAGTTATACAAGCGTATGCTGTCTATGAGGAATGACAGTTTGCTTTTCTTTAGGTAACCTTCATTTAGGTATTAAAATTTTATATTTATAATCTAAATAGCTTCTGATTTTGAAAATTCCCAGGTTTTTACGAACAAACAAAATGCTTTCTAAGATATAAAGAGAAGGCATAGTCTATATCGATCTCTTTTGACATGTTTTCTAAGGGACTCGGTCGAGGTCACATTTTGTAAATAACCCGGATTAAACTCTTTTGCCATAATAAATTTAATATAAGTTTAAGTCTCAAAGCTAGCTTTCTTTATTGACGGCAAAATGCCAATAACTCGTTGCCAATAAACGTTTTTATCAAGAAAAGTTTTTTCTTAAGAAATTGAAAATTTGTATTTCCATTTCTTATTTTTGATAACTTATATTGGTTTAATCTTTACATGTTATGGAACCAAAATAGCCCACCACATCTGTTTGTCTGTTTGTGATAAATTCAAACTACTGGCGAATAGTTTGAACTTGGTTTTAAGGTTTCCTGTCCACCATTTCCTTTACGTAATAATGCGGGGTGCATTATTACGTAAAGGAAATGGTGGTTACGTAATGGATGGTGTACCCTAAAACAAAATACACTTAAGATGTTGAGTCTAACGCCATCTAGTGAGAACATGATGATGTGGCCTAGCTTTCATCTTAAGAAGCACTACATGAAAGGTCTGTCATTAACGTGAACATGGTTTAAAAGCTTGTTGTTTCATCCAACTCAGTTCAATGCAGTGTTTGATAAAAAGGTTACGCGAAAAGAGAGATATAATTCCGGAACGCTCTGTTGGTATCCGGTAATTCCGTCATTCACTTGAACATTTCACGGAATTTATTTCAAGAAATATGATTTTTTTTTAAATATTATGTTTGCGGAAGAGTGGTCTTAAATGGCCCTTTCTGATCCGTCTATAGTCAACGTGGGTTGATTACAGACGGATTATAAAGGGCTATTTCAATAAGTTTGTGTTATTATAGCTTCGTGGAATCAGGATACCTCCTCCGGTAAGTGCAAAGCCGTCATTTTTCGGTTATGAAAAAACCGATCGTGATTTTGGTTCACAAGTTCCACCAATAATACCCAAACAAGATAAAGACATACTAATTGCTCAGACAAGGATTGATGCAAAAGCATTGACACGAATCAATGGATCTGTCAAAGGAGAGTTTCCGTTATATCCTCCTGAAAAATCTGTGATGAAATTAGAACGTGAGGAAATTTGCACAAACGATGTAAATGCAATCAGAGCAAAAGTCAAACCTGATTTAATTATACAACCAGGTGTCATACTACAAGCTCAAATGACAATAGAAGTATCTTTGGGGGTCGTAGGATGTATACCTCAGACAATGGCTGTAAGATATTCCAGAATGTACTGTCTTATTAATGATAGTAATGTCACAATGAAACTGTTACGTGAAATAACAGAAATTAACAAGTCAGTAACACAAACAGAGAGTAAAGCGGGCCTGTTGACGGGGTTCTTATTGGATACAGGTGACACAGTTATGTTATACGTGGAAGGACCAAAGGACGGACATATTTTGCATTTTTGGGAAAAAACAGAAGAATTTTTTCCTATTGTAAAACCGATTTTCTCGACCTCTGACCAGTACAGTTGCCGATTGTACCCTGGTAAGTGAATATTTATTCAAAATGTTGAAAAATTGCGAAGTATTTTTTATAAAAAAAAAGTATTTTTTATAAAAAAAGTATTTTTTTATTGGTTTGGGTTTTTTTTAATTAAAATACCGGGCAAGCGCACGTTGGACGCACACGGAGGAGTGCTATAAGTCCTTGTTTTTTATGTCAAATTTCCGCTCTAAGTCAACAGGAACTAGCCTACGAATTTTGATTCCCTTGAGAGTGACGAAATTTACGATTTTTGCAATTTTTTTGTGGCTAACTTGGAAGTTTGATTTTTTCACAACTTCAAGGGACCGCAGAGCTGAGTATATTTAATTGGTTATAATTTCAGCTCGATACTTCTACGCCTTACTGAAATAAAGGGTCTTGATAGACAGACAGTTTCCCTTTTTGAGGTCTGGAACCCTGAAAACAGCAGTTTCACATGTTTTTCTTTTTATTTTAGATTTACTATTGGCCACTATGCCTTTCAACGTCATGAAGATGGCCGTACCGTTATCAGTGTTATTAAGTATGCCGCCAATTTATGCTCGACCAGCATTACCGCTACCTACTCGTTCTGTTAGTATTTTATGTAATACTAGCTTTTGTCAGCGGCTTCGCCCACGTATATAAAATATAGCCTTTGTCACTCAGGAGTAAAGCAGCTTTCTATTGTTGTTATTTTTTTTTCCAATCGGACGAGTAGTTCCAGATATTACCTCCTACAAACAAAGAAACAAAAAAACAAACTTTACCTCTTTATTGTATTAGTGTAGATTATTATATTAGTGTAGATAGTGTAGATAATTGGTATAAGTGGCAATGGGTAGGACACATTGTACGCAGAATAGATGGTTCTGCAGTGGCGACCGCATACTGGAAGTTGCAGCGTTGGAAGGCGAACAAGGTGTACCGATGACCTGGCAAGGATTGTGGGTATCTGATGGATGCACAAGACAGTTCATTATGGCGACAATTGGGGCAGACGTCTTTCAGCTGAAATTATGAATATCGGAACGAAGTTAATGTTTTTGTTTTACTTTTTTCAGGCAGTACTGAAGATAGGACGGTTGATAGCCAGCAAATTGGAAAGCGTTCCATGTAGCCGTGTGATGCCAACGAGCGCGGAACTGAAGAGTTTTAGACTGGAACTTTGTGTTCCACCTCGTCCTCCAGCTGGTTTTGATCAGGTTGTTTGATGACGCAAAATCTTTTTATGCAACATTAGTTTTAGTACCTATGTATACAAAGTGTTACTTTAAGTGCGCAATACCTGAGACACCCCAAATTATTTTTAACTAGCTTTTGCCAGCGGCTTCGCCCGCGTACATATTAATATAGCCTATGTCACTCAGAAGTAAAGCAGCTTTCTATTGTTGCTAAAATTTTTCCAATCGGACCAGTTTGTACCTTTATGACTTGTAAGAATCCCTTACCAATAAAAAACTATGACTATGACTACCTCCTACAAACAAAAAAACAAACTTTACCTCTTTATTATATTAGTGTAGATTAAATTTACCAAATTATGAGAAAAAAGAAATTTAAAAGAAAATGATAGCTTATTAATAAATAGACAGGCAATATTTGTAATGTAGAATGTAGGAAAAATATGACCCGTAATTAAAAAGTGGTTTAATTGATATTATTCGTTGTTCTGAGCAAACTATTTTTATATCAAACTATGTTATCTTTGGTTGTTGTTTATTCGTACTAAACAACAAAATAATTTTAAACAAAATAATTTTAAACAAAATAATTTATAGCCTTTTTCGAATTATGGCAGTTATTTGATTGGCTGTTGTTTTTTCAGCCATGCGCCCCACACCCATCACCCAGCAGTATACTATCTCTATTTTCGGAAACAGATTGAATAGAAGTAAGAGGATCTGAAGTCTATTTGAAAAGAGAATACCCGTACCACATACCTCATTGTGTCAAAAGTATGTTAATACAAAAATAATGTTTCACTTTTGTTTATGTTCTGATTATTATTTAACCACATTAAAAATATAAAAATGTTAAAAGTGGTTAAGAATTCCTGCTTCCGCAAAAATTAATATTGTCAATTCCGAAATCATTTATTAATTTATTTTTCAATACACTTACTCGGAAACTGCCTCTTATCGCACTCCTATTAGGTTCAATATAGCATGTAGGTATATCACCCAAGTGCTTTTTTGAGTTTATCACAACAAGGGCTTTTTTATTCCTTCCTTATCGTCACGGTCACGGGTGATTATTTTGTTTTACTTAGTTTATCGAATCAGGCGCGAGGCGTCCCCCGAGTCGCTGGACGACCCCACGAAATTAGAAACTGACCAGAGCAGATTTGAATGCTATACTTATATATTTCTTAAATTTCTACTGTATGTTTGAGATACGATTAAATTTTTTTTCTTTCTTTCTTTATTTCACAAGTCGTAAGTGTATTGAAAAACGTCGTTTGACACACGTGTAGATTTGTCATTGCAGCCCTCGGCTCCATAACACACTCGCCTACGGCTCGTGCGAATTTCGCCTCGGTCGCAATGACAAACTTCCTGCACTTGTATCAAAATGTACTATAGTTTGAGACAAGTTGGTACAGACCCGCAGACAAATTTGGGCAATCTCTTTTATATTATAGATATATGATTAGTATAGTGTGTACGTATGCCTATTTATTAATATTTTGTATTTAGTCATTCTTATTTTTAAATACGAACAAGCGTTTCGCAATAAATATTTTTTCCCAAATATTTTTGTAATTATTTCTTGTAAGTATCTTGAGAACGACAAAAAGCTAAATGTTATATTATTTTACCTAACTTGATGATATGCTACTAACCTAACCTAACCTAACATGATGATATGCTACAAGTACATTGATAGCGAACAAAAACACACAAATAGTAAATACTGAATTCTCAAAACTTCGCCACCAGACTTAATTCCGTGTCACTCATATTCTAATTTAAAACCTTCCGTTGCGTGTCAACTCACATGCGCCAACTACCAAAGTTATAACAAATCGCGTCAAACTTGAAATTTATTGTGACTACAACTAAACTTAAGTGTAGGAAACTAACTACTTAGTACTGTTAGAACCTTAGAACGCGCTAAGAGCGTTATCACACTGGCGATTGGCGTACGTGATTTCAGAGAGGTAATTTTTAAGGCTTGTAGAGCGCTTTTCACGGCAACGTGACTTGTTAGCCGTGTTTTCATGTCAGAATAAAGTGCTTTCATTTTGTAGTTGCATCAGGAATTTTGCAGAGTTTTTAAGTAGATGTGCAGAGCGTGATACGCTCACGAGGTGAATTTGCTACGCCCACGAGGTGAATTTGCTACGCCCACGAGGTGAATTTGCTACGCTCACGAGGTGAATTTGCTACACCCACGAGGCGAACTTGCTACGCACACACATTTTAACTACGCGTACGAGGTGTGCTTACTACACACATTGGTGATCTTGCTACTCGCGCGAGGGGTACTTTTGCAACGCAAACACAGTGAACTAGCTTTGCACATGTAGATACTTACTACGCACACACATCTGTAAATTACCGACGCGCAGGAGGCGCCTACGTGCGGAGAAACATGCGCACACGCGCGTGGTTGCGGGGCGAGACGACAAGGAAGACGAGCTGCCGAGAATCCACAAAACGCACAAGTTACGTGCGTGAGTGCCTAAATACCCGCACGATAATGCAGACTTGAATTATGCAGCGTAGCAGTGTGACAGCCGCCTAAGCTAAATTATTTTACTACAATAACTTCAGGTATTTAAAGCAATGGGTTGCTTAAACTTTCAAGTTTACGCGGCTTGTTGCCTCCTAAGTCAGGTAAGGAGCTTACTAAAGCGTTGGTTTGGGTTTCTGTGTTAACACTTTGCGGTAGGTTAACGAAATTGACGTGATTGGAGTTTTAGATGTTTAGTTAGGTTTGTGTTGGCTTCATTATAGAGGTTCATCGTTTCAGTTAGTCGAATTTCCTTGAGGTACGTTTTTTTCTAGGTCGGAAATCATCACCAATTCTGGGTGGAACGAAAGGAAGTGTTAAAAGTCTTACTGCCTTAAACCCGCCTTGTCTCATCAATGGGTCTTTGTATTCCAGGAACAAAGTAACTTTTTCGAACACGAAAATAGGGGGTCTCCGAGGGCTCTCAGAGTAGGTACTCTGTTCGCCCGCTGAGTGACCTCAGGAAAGACAGTGGCTGATTGTGATTACCGGGATGGTTTATTGAGGTAAGAATCCCACACTTCCTTGTCTTTTCTTTAAAACTCTTTTAAAGGTTTCCTCCAAAAACAAAATAAGGGATTACAAATATTGTGATGAACTTTGACATTATTATTCAACAGTAAACATTGCCGTAGGTAGTATATTACAAGTCTGAGTTTACTTTATGAAACAATACGTAAAAGGTTAGTATCTACTTAAAATCTAAAATACGAGAAGATCAAGTCGTTGCTCGCAAAAAAAAGATGAATTACCTACCTCGATAAGCTTTCCGGGCATTGTGCGAATAATAAATCGGTGTGTCATAAAAATGAGAAGGAGATAGCAATAAAATCTGTCATCTCAAGTAATACCGTCGTGTTTTAGGCTTATCTGTTAACGACGACAGAAATCTTCGCCTCCGTGAAATTGGTAAGACGGTAAAGTAAAATTTATCGCGTCGCTTGTGACTGCTATAACCTTTTCGTGTTACTTAATTGAAGCTAATATATTTCCCTAAATATAGCCCAAACTGATAATTGAGAATTAATTGATTCACTCTACTGATGAACATATAGTATTTTAGACTTGCTTCTGTCTGCGGCTTCGCCTGCTTGTTTTTCCCGATTCATCCCCTTAGGGAGTGAATTTTGGAAAGTCATCTCTGACTGATTGCTTTCGTCACAAAAGGAAATTTTACGCAAAATTTGCAGTTTCGGCTGTGCGTTGATATAGATCATTCACTTTCTCTTATAACTTGACTACATAGTATAAAACAAAGTCGCTTCCCGCTCTCTGACCCTATGAATACTTAAATCTTTAAAACTGCGCTACTTTCTGACTTCCACAACCCATTAATTGGGTAACACGATACTTCTTGGCTTTTGCTTGCCATCCAATCCTGAACCCCCTGAAACCCTAAGTGTAACATTCAATAATAAATATCATCCATGAAGAGTCAGAGACTCAAACGTTAATCACTACACACAAACACGCTTAGGGTGCCTTCAAATTAGCTGTAATGTGCCGTGCGACGGCATCGCTTCAGGTATAAGTATATAAATAACTGGCGCTCAGCCAAAGTGCAGTTTTAGCCGAAGCCGATGGGTCTGAAAGGTTCTGGAGTTGCGACTGCGTACAGGAAGATGTTGCATTGAAAGACCTTTTACAAGGTGGACTGGCAAACTCGTGTGAGTCGAAGGAATTCGATGTTTACGAGCCGCACAGGACCGGTCCTTGTGGCGCCACTTGAGAGAAGCCTATGTTCAGCAGTAGACGTCTGTCGGCTGAAATGATGATGATAGAATATTTCAAAAGTAGCTGTACCACTACTTTTGAAATATTCTTTCATCTGCTGTACCCACCGTACCTAATGGGCAAAGATGAAAAGGAAGGCCTCAACTTTGCCTACCTTACAAAGAAACGATTACATAAAACACATACAACATCCAAGGAATTATTACTACATTGTAAATACCTGGCAAAGTTAATCTGCAACTTTATCCTGTAAAAATGTGGTCTTAACTCCCTTACAATGAAAAGTAGTCGTCATGAAATATGTATAAATGGTAATGCATAATTCATTTGGATCTTTTCCAGTGGACATAAAACATTGAGACTTTTATTACTGCTACTAACATTGCTGTTAAGTCATGTTCCATCTTAACTGGTACGATGAATATAATAAATTTGAAGTGGACTTTTTTTACCAAGACAAAGATACATTCGTTTGAATGATGGTGGATTAAAGCGTATCATAGCATAGCATCAGTCTTATAATGTTCCCACAGCTGGGACTCAGGGCTCTTCTCTTGAAGAGGGAATGGGCTCTAACCTACCACGCAGGATGTCATAAGTCTTAACCTACCACGCAGGCCCAGTGGGCATTGTGGAGGTCACATGTTTTCGAATTTTTGACTCTAGGATCTGCCGGTTTCCTCACGGTGTTTTTCTTCACCGTTACAAGAGCAGTGGTGATAAAGTAAATTACACAAAGTAATGTAGCTGACTGCGTTTGAACCTGCTATCTACAACTCCTGAGTCGTAGCCGTTACTAAACGGCTACCAATATCCTCAATCGGCCACCACTGCCCGTGGATTAAAGGTCGCACTAATATCATACAGGCTAGAGTTTGTATGTATTATCGCGGTAATTTCTTCATCAACAATTAAGAAAAAAAAATTGCTTGAATCCTGCGACGTGACGCCAAACCAAACCTTCGAAGTTTATGTATCGTGTGCAAGCAAAAATGAGCTTAGAATGAGTTGTGTACTCGATGGTACCTACGTTTCCTTCACGCTTGAAATGGCTGAACGGATTTGTATAGTGTGAACCAACTGTTACGTCAGGATGGTCACAGTAAAACAACGATACTTCTCATTCAACAAGTTTATAATTATAATTCAAATATTACAGCAGCGAGTAATTTTCATAATGTTATTTGCTTAGCAACCGTAACTAAGAAGTCTTATATAAGGAAAACTGTCAATACAGCAGCTTTTATAACACACGAATACATGACTATTAATTTACAATTGAATAATCTAATGAAATGGCTCGTTAAATATTAATTATTAACAATAATATATATCAAAGAATAATGCACAATATAATAACTTTTACTAATTATTTGATGTACCGGAAGCTGACAAGCGGAAGGCGCTATGATTGTTTATTTATAATTGTTCGGGTCAATAGACCAAGAAGTTACAATGTCAAGGATGTACTAAAGAGTTTTCATGTCGAGCTGGTACATGACGAACCCGAAGTCTGTAACATTCGGCCATCCTGCGAATGCCGTGTCCCACGGCGATCAGCACCATCATGTCTATCACTGCTAATTGGCACCTGGAATACAAAACAATAAGGGCAGTACATTTGTTCATGTAATTGATTGATTTGGTGAAAGTGCAAAGCTGCTGCAAATTGCTGTTTCACATAACTTTTACTTGTGTGTTATAAGTTCAATTGTGTTAATTTAATTATTTTCCACGCAATTTTTTAACAGAATCAATTATTACGTAATACAGCAATAAGGCCTATGTCCATCTGTAGACGTCTTTCAGCTCAAATGATAATGATGATGATGATGATCACAACAATAATTACTAAGTCATGCAGCATTAATTACTTTAAAGCCCTGCGGCCTTATTTACTTCTAAGTCACAGAGACGACTGTGAACACAGTTTTGATTATTGATGATTCAGACGATTTTAATTATTGACAAGTTACATAGCTTTAATTATTAACGAGTCACACAGCTTTGACATAGACGAGTCACACAGCTTTGATATAGGGGAGTCACACAGCTTTGTTATAGGGGAGTCACACAGCTTTGATATAGGGGAGTCACACAGCTTTCATATAGGGGAGTCACACAGCTTTGATATTGATGAGTCACACAGCTTTGATATTGACGAGTCACACAGCTTTGATATTGACGAGTCACACAGCTTTGATATTGACGAGTCACACAGCTTTGAAATTGACGAGTCACACAGCTTTGATATTGACGAGTCACACAGCTTTGATATTGACGAGTCACACAGCTTTGATATTGACGAGTCACACAGCTTTGATATTGATGAGTCACACAGCTTTGATATTGACGAGTCACACAGCTTTGATATTGACGAGTCACACAGCTTTGATATTGATGAGTCACACAGCTTTGATATTGACGAGTCACACAGCTTTGATATTGACGAGTCACACAGCTTTGATAGTGATGAGTCAATCAATTTTAACATTAAAATCGGACGTTCTCAATGTATTTGAGTATACTCCATCAAACCCGTCATAGTACCTAACCGAAGAAAGCATGACTTATATTTTTATGCAATAGCATTGTGTTTTGTTTATTCACAGTGTCTTGTTTGTGTAGGGCTATGAAAATATTGTAGATTGTAAATATAACGGTACTTCTAGCAGAATAGTTATTCACACAGATTTAGCCGTTGCATCACACAGTGTTTACAGCAGATTAATTATTTACACAGATTTATCTGTTGCATCACACAGTGTTCACAGCTGATTAATTATTCACATAGATTTATTCGTTGCATCACACAGTGTTTACAGCAGATTAATTATTCTCATAGATTTATCCGTTGAATCACACAGTGTTTACAGCAGATTAATTATTCTCACAGATTTATCCGTTGCATCACACAGTGTTTACAGCAGATTAATTATTCTCATAGATTTATCCATTGAATCACACAGTGTCTACAGCAGATTGATTATTTACACAGATTTATCTGTTGCATCACACAGTGTTTACAGCTGACTAATTATTCACACAGATTTATCCGTTGCATCACATAGTCTTTACAGCAGAATAGTTAGTCTCGCAGATTTATCCGTTGCATCACACAGTGTTTACAGCAGATTAATTATTCTCATAGATTTATCCGTTGAATCACACAGTGTCTACAGCAGATTGATTATTTACACAGATTTATCTGTTTCATCACACAGTGTTTACAGCTGACTAATTATTCACACAGATTTATCCGTTGCATCACATAGTCTTTACAGCAGAATAGTTAGTCTCGCAGATTTATCCATTGCATCACACAGTGTTTACAGCAGAATAGTTAGTCTCGCAGATTTATCCGTTTTAAAGAGAATATAATTATTATTATTCTTATAACCATCTATATTTTCCTTAGGGTTTTATTTATTGTTTGTGTTACATTTTATTACTTACTTTATTTATGAATCCGTCTTAGTGTAGGAGGTGGAATATGCCCTTTGAGTGCCCATTTCCTTATTAGTAGATATAAACTAAACTTTAAACATATGTCACAGATGTCACAGATGTCAAGGTATTTTGCACAAACTTCTTGTCATCCCATGGTGTTTGTTTTAAATTTTAAGAATATTCTCCAAGCATGTGAGATGATAAATAAGACCTTTATTTATATAAAGTAGGTCTTTGTTTACATAAAAATCAACCCTATCAATCTCATAATCAGAACCTGTGAAACTGTTTGTCAATAGTTATAGTATTATTTTCTTGCACTATATTTCCTATATATTATTTAAATATATTTATTCTTAATTATGTCTTTTCTTACAGCCACTTTTTATAACTGCCATAAATCAATGTATGATTTCAAGTTGCAGCTACAACACACATTAAGTAATTACTCTTGTGGTCTTGATTTTCATGGAATGTTCAATTACCATTGGAGAGCATGTTTCTTATATTTTCTTATTCCCAGAACAAATCTGGAAACTGGAACTTTCTCAACCCTAGTATATTTACTTTTGATAGTATTGTTGACACAGTTTACAATAATCCTATTTATTTTATGAACTGGATAGGAAACTGTTTATTTATAGAAAAGAGACAATCTTTTGAAATGCGGTGTATCTGTAATTATTTGGAGGTTGGAAGAATATTCTTGTTCTGAGCTCCATAAATATCCAGGGAACAACTCTTATTTATTTTTATTCTTTTAACTGGTGACTGGTCAAGCAATTTCAGTAAACTATTTTAGAAATAAATGTTGTTAAAATGTCTCTTAATTTATGCTGATTTTGAAACAAAATAGTTTTGATTAAGTTTTAAATTAGTGTGGTGGAAGGTTCAATATATTTTATACCCACAACTATAATAATATACCTTGTGGTAAGTCGATAATGTGATATTGTCAATTCATAAAGCTATTTCATAATTTATTTTATAATAATGCTAAATTGCTAACTTTTCTTTGCTTAGGTAGAGTTCAATTCTCATACCTCATAGGTGTATTACTGCTTACAAAATGTCATTCATCTTTACCTGTGCAACTTCTTTTACTTAGTTGCATAATCAATAGGTCCTGTACGACTTATAATATGGCATTCCTGATGTGGCTGAGTTTCCACTTCTATTAAATCCGTAGAACCAAAACCATTCTAATGCTACTATCAACAATATGTATACCAGGATAGGTATTTATTCTAATAATAATTTTATTTAAGGTAGCCTTCTTCTATATCACTAACATAGGTATCTAAATGATAAATTCTAATTTTGATGCATGTGAACTGCTTGTTGTTGTTATCCCTTGGAGTCATATCTATCTACTATCTCAGACTATTCTGGCACCTGTATAGTATGTTTTATTAGCCGTATATAATACAGTACAATCATGTGTTGATATCAAATAAGTAGGTACCTGTGTCGGTTAGTGGTATCCCAATTATATGTAGACACATGTGTACCTCTGTGCTTGGACACAACTGAAATTCAATGATCAAACAAGGATGACGGTACTTTTGGTTCTGCCTGCTTGACATACTATTTATATGGGTGATGAAGAACGCATTTATTTAAATTGGTCAAGGAGCATTACATTTTACTTTGATTTTTCTTCTCCTGTCTCAATTACATATTTGATATTTAATTGTATATTATTTTGTATTGTACCTATGTACATATTCATGTTATTATATCTTATTAGTATTATTTCTAATAATTGTACACTGATAACCCTAAATCTATCTCCTCTCATTCAGTCCATCCAAAAGTGGTCAGTAAGAGATTGCCCTGTGCGATAAGACTGCATATTGTACCCTTATTTTAAATAATGTTTGTCCAATGAATTGTATTTGTTGTTAATGTGGTGTACAATAAAGTATAATAATTTTCTTATTAAAATTATACTTTACAATAAAGTAGGTATAATTTTTTTGTCATTTATAATTTCACAGTTTGAGGGGTTTATCAGGTTAACACCCAAATAATAACAGGCTGGCTGCAACTAATTAATATTCTGTGAAGGATCATGTTCATTATCTCAGTATTGGATTGTATTTGTAACTTTAGATCATCGGTTAGTTTAAGAATGTTTTTTTTCTAATAAGTTTATTATCTGACCATCAAAACCTCTCATAATAGTTTAATGGTAAAATAGACAAGTACTTAGTCGCGATTATTCGATTGCTATTGTTGTAGTTATAGTAACAGGCATCAACCTAAATGTTCAATCACCTCAATCTACTAATGAACAGTCGTTCTCGGTGCAATTCTGATGTCGTTATTGTAGTAATGAAATAAACATGCTGTACCTGTTGACATCTTAGTGGTGGCGCCGGCGCATCCCGCTAGCTACCTGCAGGTGTAGGCGGCGTGTACCCGGCACTGGTAGACCTAGGACCCAAGTCTGCTATTTTTTAAATATTGACATTCCAACAAGATTCCATTGTCATTTTGCTAAAAGTTCGTAATCTGTTAATTCATAATGGCTGATCATTGGGCGGTCAACGGTGTCGTAATACAATTGTGGTACGAGCTGTCTTGTAACGAATTATAAACAATAACTGCACAATAACATTCTAATCGGAAATCACCGATTAAAGGAACTGTCAAAGTTTTTATAATTTACCGCATTCTGTCAAATATTCATTTGTCATTATTATATTACCATTCTAAAAAAAATCTTTCAATGAAGTGCCACAGGTCACTGTTTGATCATTGGAAAGTCATAATGACGCCATCATGTTAGTAGATTACCAAACTTGTCAAAATCATCAATTTTGAAATCAACGATCAAGTAGTTGACACCATTGTAATAGCAGATTTGAGACCCTGGCCGCGCGCAGCCAGTCAGCCACTGTAGCTCTGCGATTCCCCATCGATCTGCGATGGCCCGCTCGCCGACAGTTGTAGCATACTATCGGGGCCAGGTTCGTAGCAGAGCCTCGTTGATAAGTCGAACTGTTCGACTTCTGGTCGGAACGGAGTCTTAATTTTTCCGCCTTTAGTTCCACTTCTTTGTAGTTATGAAAACCGTAGTAGGTACTCTTCGGGCATTCATCCTTTGACGTGCTGACATCACAAAACGATCGACGAAATACTAGGTGGTACGTGAAAATGCCATCATCAGCCTTTGCTTCTACGTAAGTGTCCCATCCAGCGACGTAATTCTTCCAGTTCATCACATTATAGGTAGTACTCGTTGAGCGTCGCGCGACGCCGCGTGGAAGAGTCTGTGCGTAAGGATAATCCGTTCCCTTTGTTCTCAATTGGAGATTTCATCAGGGTCGATTTTGTGGAGTATACAGTCGATATTTTCCTTCGAGAGATTGTTTTTTTTTTTGTATTTACGTAAGTTATTTTTGGACTTTGTTGGTAGGTGACTGGATAAAGGACTGAGAAGAGAAAAAAAAAATCTAGGTCTTTTCCCTCGTGGCGTCCACCATTTTCTTTTGACTTGGTGTCGTCCTAATCCGCGATTATATGGGCAGTGGAATTCTTCCATCCCACTTCTGACTGTGAACCAACTGTTACGTCAGGATGGTCACAGTAAAACAACGATACTTCTCATTCAACAAGTTTATAATTATAATTCAAATATTACAGCAGCGAGTAATTTTCATAATGTTATTTGCTTAGCAACCGTAACTAAGAAGTCTTATATAAGGAAAACTGTCAATACAGCAGCTTTTATAACACACACGAATACATGACTATTAATTTACAATTGAATAATCTAATGAAATGGCTCGTTAAATATTAATTATTAACAATAATATATATCAAAGAATAATGCACAATATAATAACTTTTACTAATTATTTGATGTACCGGAAGCTGACAAGCGGAAGGCGCTATGATTGTTTATTTATAATTGTTCGGGTCAATAGACCAAGAAGTTACAATGTCAAGGATGTACTAAAGAGTTTTCATGTCGAGCTGGTACATGACGAACCCGAAGTCTGTAACAATAGTGTACTGGTAATCCATGGCCTGGAATAGCTTATGGGTAACTTTTTATCCCGGGATTATGTTGCTTTAGAATATTCTGATACTTTGTCAAGGGCCAAGCTGCTGGTAGAAGCTAGTATAAGAAAAACCAGCCATTCTACAAACGACGCTCAACATACTTTTACCCGGAAGTCAAAATAGGTACTATCCCCTTTCTTTAATAGCTCGAAATATGTCAATAAAGTCTCACAAGTTGACAAACTTATTATAATGAATTACATTAAAAAAAGCTGTTAGTGTATAAATTAAAACATTATAATCAGATGTGATTAACAGTAACATTTCCAAGGTAATTAATTATTACCTACAAGAATAAATAAGGCTTATAAATACTCGTAACTAGTATGAATATACAATTATTGTACTGTCACACAAGAATTGATAGATGCTGCTTATTTATGTGACTTTATAAAGATTGCACTTATGGATTGCTGTAATTTTCACTACACCAGGTGTCTTGATTAGCCGATGCTGCGTTTAGCTGTAATGTCCTCCTAAGTTCGTTTTTTAATTCCAGACTACGATTTGACAACTTAGAATGTCACACTCTAGAAATATGTTCCCAATTTTCTGGAGTTTGTCATTTTAAGTAGTCTAGGATTAAAAAACAAACTATAAGTTAAGATTTTTGGCTTACGAATTGGTACTTGATGTGATTAGTATCATAATTCAGAAGGCAGGTTGATGTTTACCTACTCTCCTCTTGAATCTACATTCAAGAGGAGAGTAGGTAAACATCAACCTGTTAACCCCAGGTTAGATTTAAGGCGACCTACCTACGTAGGTCGCCTTAAATCTAACCTGGGGTGTTATTCCCTAAGAGAACATTGAGCGCAGCGCTGGTCCAGCGGCGAAATTCAAATAGGTACATTCAAATCACATACAAATCCAATGTACCTATTTGAATTTAATCGCTGGGCCAACACTGCGTTTAAGGCTGTTTTCTTAAAGAATTGGGGGGCTGATCAATTTTTTATTTATTTATTTATTTAGGCATAACAAACAGTTACACATTAGGTCTTATTAGCTAACTACCAATACATATAAGTTCATCATATAAATATGCAACTCACACCGTTATCCATAGAATACATTTCATAATTTTATTTTGACCAAAAAGTGAAAACAATAATCAATTACTTAACTATAATTATTATCCTTTGAATAAATTTCTATTACAAGGCTTGTATAGTCTCAATAGGGCTGTTCCGAAATCCATTGATGGGCAATGCAAAAATGTCCAACTCAGCAAAAAGTTAATTAAAGTCATTACAAATGCGCCGTAAAGGTGCACGGACTCCAGCAATACATATCGTGTAACATAATTGTGTTACACGATGTAATCTATATATATATAAACTAGCGACCTGTCCCAGCTTCGCACGGGTGCAAAGGTGATATATTATATCTATAAACCTTCCTCTTGAATCACTCTATCTATTAAAAAAAAACCGCATCAAAATCCGTTGCGTACTTTTAAAGATATAAGCATACATAGGATCTAAGCAACTTTGTTTTATACTGTGTAATGAAGAAGAAACTGACTGACTGACATATCAACACAGATTCAAATTTTGAACAAGGCGTCCGTTAAAAAGGATTACACTAAGAAAGGGTTATCAAAATTCAGCTTCTAAAGGGATGAAACACTTGTCCAAATTTTGAGTAATAGTCCATTTTCACGCGGACGAAGCCGCTAGCAGAAAGCTAGTGTATCCTATTTGTTTTTAGTATCATTCTTTGATCAATTTTTAAATCGTAATTACAGGCTAAAAGGGAGCTAATTATCTGCCATTAACCATAAGATAACACAGTTAAAGTTTTGATCTAAACGTACCAACTTTAGCTCTGTTAGTAGGTCACAATTTCATAAATTTATTATACGGAATGGGGTTGTGTATTCCGTGAATTAGCCAGAAGGACGGAAAGTAACAAAGTTTGTGAAGACGTAGTTGACAACAACACGGCATCACTTATTCATCATAACATACTAGGCACTCCGGACGATAATCGTACCCTTAAACAAAGTGTGACGTTAAAACTTCGGTGTTGCCAGTAACTTAATACAACATTTTGCACACCTAAACGGAATGAAGTTAATAATTATAAATAATTTACTTTCACAACTTTATGAAAGTTTATGCGCACCGCTCGGTAGGTAAGTAAAGTCGGTAAGGTGTTGTAACTTACGCCCATGTTCGTTACTTTGACATTATCACTGTGTTGTGTTCACACTTAAGTTATTGTGAAGTCTACAATTCTACATTATATTACCTACTTGCAAGTGTTTCTAAATTTTGAGACGAATTGTTTCAGAATACAATGAGCTAAAGTTTTGTACGACTGCTTTTGTTTGCTTTCATTTTGAGAACTATTGCGTGACATTTGAAAGTCTATCAAAGTTAAAACATTTTGTGTACATGGCGTATGATTTTATGCCCGAGTAGCTTGTTGAATATTGCTGAATAACCTAAAGCAGCTATTCAGGAATTCGAACTAAGTAGGTAATCCTTAACAGATAATCCGGACACTTCAATTTCATTCAATAAATCTCCCCTCAAGGCACGAGGTGACTTTAGGGGGCCCGTGAATCTTAGAGTGATAGCTAAACATCCCCTAGTAAGATTAATTTGAGTTTTTCGAAGTAGATTTATGGGGAAGGTTGGAACCCGTGAGCATGGGCGCGAGCGACGACCGTTCCGTTCGGCTGATCATTTGTCAGTGTCTCGGGTTTATCTGATGCGAAAACTGAATGAATTTTGGCAAACGCTTTCAGAATGCCTTGATTGGATCAAAGTAGACAGATGTATGCGGTGCTTGGGGCTGGTTTGGGTTAGTTTAATATATGTAGACGAACGGTTTTGGGTAATTGCTTCTCTCTTCTTATTCTGCTGTTAATGCTACGTAAGATAATGGATATGTGACCAGTTAATGGCAATTGATTTAACCCCAAAATATTTATGCACTTATTTTACGAACAGCGAAGTCTTAGTAATATGGTCCCGTTTTTACCCTTTGGGTACAGAACCCTGAAAACTTCACTACCTTTTTTAAACTCTTGAATCCTAAGTGAACACGTGTGCGTTCGCACACCTATTGTTCTTTAATTGTGTCTGTAATTACGAGAGTCGAAAGGTGTTAGTTAAATTCTTGAGCTCCAAGTGAACGCCGGCGTTTGCCCACCTATAATTGTCTTTCAATTATATCTCTTATTACGTTATTCAAAAGGTTGAGTTTCTAATATACCCACACCAATAAATCCACATAATTAACTAGTGCCAGCCATGTGAAGGCGCATACGACAAGTATTCCTGAAATAATACGAAAGAGGTGTTTCAAGACATGGGGACACTGCAGAGTCCCAAAAATACCCTTCTCAACCCTTACGTGACGTGCTTCCCTACTATCTGATTTTTATCACAATTAATTTAGCTTTACAGCTCCAAATGTTCTTTGTAAAATATATGTCGCCGATTTTATTTGAAACGGTGATAACGTGCTCTTTATTGCCGTGGAGTGGTATGGTTTAAGTTATGGGTTTATGTGGTGTTTGGTTAGTAGTAGGTGGACTTGGGACACTGTTTAGTTTTTCTCTTTTTATGGGAGAGAAGCTAAATCGAGTTATTTTAATTAAGTTGTATTTGATTTATTTATTGTGACTTTGATTTAAGATTTGAGTATTGTATTTTGATTGCAGTCTTTTTTAGGATTCCGTAGTCAACAAGGAACCCTTATAGTTTCGTTAAATCTCAGCGACCGTTAGCACTAGAAAGCTGAAATTTGTTATCAATATGTGTATCAATCACGCCGACAAAGTGCAAAAACAAACAGTGGTAAAAAATGTTTTATTAGGGTACATCCCCTACACTTAAAGTGGAAAGTGATTTTTTTTCTACCATAACATGTGATACATTTTTTACGAGATTATATACAAATATTTTACGAGACCCCTAATTATTTTTAAATACCATAATTAGGGGTCTCGTAAAATATTTTTTTGATAATGTAAATATTCTCGGAAATAATCGCTCCAGAAGTAAAAAATGAGACGTCCCCCCCCCTAACTTTTGAATCATAAGTTTAAAAAATATGAAAAAAAACTCAAAACTAGAACTTAAAATAAACTTTCTAGGAAAATCATTTTGAACTTGATAGGATGAAAAGTTTTTGAAAAATTAAAAAAAACGTTCTGAATTAATTTTCTAATTTAACCGTACATGCAAGCATTTTTTTAACTTTTTTATATATTTCAGTATCCTGAGCGAATCTTCTTTCAAATAAAAATACAAAAAGAATAAAATCGGGTCACGCAAATTAAAATTTCAAATTAAATTAAAGAAGTGAATAGTAATAAAAATTATTAGAGGATTTTCACGTTCCTGGACCTTTTTTTCAGCTTATAAGTACTCTTATCTATTTTTAAAATTGAATAGACGTCAATAATATAATAACATAAAAAAAAACTTTTTGTATTACCCACTGTTGGGCAAAGGACTAGGTACCCTTTTCCTTTCCAAACCTTTCTCTTTAGGGCGATCTCCAGCCAATTTTGCTTTGCGAACATGGGCAGATCATCACACCATCTTCACTGCGGTCGACCTCGACGGCGTCGACCCTCCTCAGGTATCCAGTGAGTGACAATCCTCACCACTCTGCCCGGGTGCGTTCGAGCGACGTAGCTAGTCCACTTCCACTTCAGCCTGACAATTTTTTACAGGCACTTTTGAAAAGTCAAGAAGTCGGTCTGTCGGAAAAAAATTACGCTAAATTGCACATTCCAAAGAGTAGATCTCTATAGAGAAAAATGTACAAGAAACTCCATGGACACTCTTTTCAATCATGTTATGTATTACAAATATCTTAGTTACATATTTTTTGTCGCTGTTATGATGTGAGAAAAATAAAACTAAAATTAAAAAAAAAAGTTTTATGTTCCTACTGTAATTATATTTATGGTGTACCTACAATAAAGAGTCTATTTATCTATGTCCATGAGTGTAGACGAGAAATCCATAAAGACTTTGAAACTGGAGTGTATAAAAATAAACGTTTAGGAAACATTTTGATTGGGTGTTCGACACAAGGTTTTCTATTTTTTGTGGATTTTCCGAGGTATCACAGATTGGTAGCTGATTTTTTTCTTATCTTGTATCGGAGCACTGAATCTGTTGCATTTACATTTTCTGAAGGCTCTCTATACGTTTTTTTGCTATCAAATCGATTTCAAACAGGGTAACTATGTAGTTAGTGTATTATTAGGTATATAGGTACTATTTTCATTTCCATTACATGTGCATTAGAGCAAACTTAAGATTAATTCTATTGTGCTCTGTATTTTATAATGTACGTTTTTTATAATAATTGATTTACGATTACATTAAAAGAGACCAAAGATTGAATGTACAGAATTGAAGAATAAACGTGTTGCTCCGATCCTAAGAAAGACGAGGGTAAGGAGATGATAAAAGGATTATTAGAAGGCGATATTAAAGTCTTAAAAAGTACCTACTTAATATAATCACAGATTATAAGTAACTGTAAAAAGTATAATTAATTGTTCATACACATTTTCATTAGAGCTGTGGTAGGCCCGTGTTAATTGCCCCTACGTACGTAGGTTATGGCCGAGGGTTTAAACGCAGCCAAGCGCATTACTTTGTGCAATTTATCTCATTATCACTGCTCTCTTAACTGTGAAGCAAAAAAAGTGAGGAGACCATCATGTGCGCAACCAACCCTCGGCTACAGGAGGCTTCAATCCTGAAGCTCTTCAGTATTGAATGTGATGTCTCTCTGTCACTCAAAGAAAACTCATTGTTGAGTTAAGCTCGCCTTTGTACTTCAATTGTCAAATAAATGTATTACGAGTACTAGAAAATATTTTCTGTGTACAATAAAGAATTAAGAAAAAAAATTGGCATCCCTCAATACTCAATAGGCCCGAGTGATGGATTAAAACCTCTTCCCACTTCATGAAAGGAGGCCTGAGCCCCAGCAGTGCTAACATTATAAGGTCAATTAAGCTACGCTACATATTTTCACACTAAAGCTGAGATTTTTCACGACCAAAGTGATAATACCAGAGTCATCTATAGCATTACAACGTAGAACACTGTTTAGGTACTTAATGATCTCTGGTCTCTAGAGGGGCCAAGTAAGTACATTGACTGTTTAGTTTATGGCGTCGTATTAAAGGTAAACTATACTCTGTTCAAAATAACATTAGACATTTAAGAAAGCCTTTTTTACTGTCCGTTCAACTGATTTTGAGTTTTATTTCGTTGGTTGAATGACAAATGGCGGCTGCAGTAAATAGTTGTTTTTTTTTAACGATTCCTTTGCCTTTAAGGCTACGCAATGATGTTAAAATTGGTTTAACAGATAGTAGAATAGGTTTCTTTAACGCGAATGAGGCTTTAAGAGGTCACTTACCTAACTTTGTTAAGAAAAATGCTCAGTCTTTTGCTACGCTGTATTTTCTACCCAGCCATCTAAACAATGCTTTTCCATTTTATTACTGCAGTGGTACAAACCGCAAACATTGTTAGATGCTCATTTATTTCCATGCCTTCTATTTTCAAATCACAGAACAACGAGGTCAAGTACTGGCAACCAAAAATCTGCAGATATGCGTTTATTCGAATTTCAAATGCTCCAACCAGGCAGCCTGCCAACTGCACTGTTTGATCGCGACAATTGCATAGCCTCAGCATTTCATACCACGACCCTATAAAACCAGTGCAATAAGTCATTTTCACAACTTTTTACGTTGAAATGTCAGGAGGCAATTTGTGAGACTTGTTTTGTGTGCGTCCTGATGCTCACGGCATGCGATTTATGAAACTGCACGTTTAAAACTACCGGTATTGAGTTGCCTTAGACCTGCACCTTATGTCAACGAGTCAGGGATCATTTTCAATTGTTTTAAAATTCGTAGCTTTATTCCACAGGCAATATACCGAGAGCTGAATAACGGTCGGGTTGTCTGCGATTTATGCTCGGCGAAATCTGTTATTGGGATCCGCTATAATAGACACTATTTATTACTCTAAGTAGGTGTTTAAGTCAATAAATGTTTGTTTGTCTTGCCGGGATGGGTAATAACTACATATTTCGAGATGATTTAAGTATTTCATATGGAAACTAGTTCGTGATATTATGTATTTTTATTTTTGACTATTGACTCCACCTACTATACCCTGTCTTTGTTGTAAACTATCAAACGTGCGACTGCCCCAGGCTGCGCGGTATCTTCTTGTCTAGCATCCTATAGTATCTCAAGACGAAAGTCTATGACCAGTGTGTGTTGCCAGTGATGACATATGGCGCTAAAACAAGGTTGCATACAATGGGCTTCATCAGAAGGCTTTTCCAGCTCTTTCAGAGAGCTATGCTCGGAGTGTACTTGCGTGATCTCATCAGAAATAAAAATATCAGCAGGAGAACCAAGTTTACGGACACACGCCGAGGAATTGCCGCACTGACGTATCAGTGGGCAGGGTTCATTGCTCGTAGAACGGATGGTGGATGGAACTAAAAGGTTCTAGAGTAGCGACCGCGCATCGGAAAACGCAGTGTTGGTAGGCCTTCTACATGGTGAACCGATGACCTGGTGAGAGTGGCGGGAATGCGGTGGATATGAGACGCATTTTTTTATTATTTTTGCTGTCTAACACACTAAATATAATTATTTTGGTACAACCAGCAAACGTCTCTACCAAAGCAATGATTCTTGAGTAAAAATAAAAAAATAAAATAAAAACCTTTTACCCCAACCTTTGATAGTTGATTCAACTTGCTAATTTTCGATAGGATCTCAACCTTTGATGTTAAATGAAACAAGCTTTTACTTTTAAGAATATTATTTTTATGGTTCTGTACCTCAAAAGGAAAAAAAAACGGAACCCTTGAGTTGAATATAAACTATATAATCAAGTCAGGGTTGATCCTGACTTCCCTGAGGACAGCAGACCTGAGTATATGAAAGAAAGAAAACATGTTAAAATATGGCTTAAATAATAACTTTAATGTTCCCACTGCTGGTGCACAGGCCTCCTCTCTTTGAGAGGGAATGGGTCGTAATCTACCACGCGGGCCTAGTGCGGACTGGTGAATGTCACATGTCTCCGAATTTTTGGTTCTAGGATCTGCCGGTTTGTTCACGTTTTCCTTCACCATTTTGACAGCAGTGGTGATAGAAATAAATTACACAAAGTAATGCGCCTGGCTGGGTTTGAACCCGATTCCTACAACTCGTAAGTCAGGGCCGTTACCATTCGGCCACTACTGCTCTCTACGTCCGTTACATTACAGCAACCCTGACCAGGTTACCGGTCCACTTTGTGTAAGGCCTTCTAACGGTTCGTCTTTCGGTACGTGGTCGCCACTCCTTGGATAAAATACGACTCAAACCTCACTCGAGCCTCCACTAATGCTCGTAATGTCACACGTAATCAAATCAGTTGCGCGAACATAACACAGTGGTGTTACGTTCGCGCTGCTGATTTGTGAGTAGTCCACAATTTTGTTGCTGTGCTCACTGAATTTAACTGGCCATTAACTTGGACGGACGCGACCGTCGACGGCCTCGTATTATACACATCACTGCTGTGTAATTTCTAAAACGGTCTCGGTTATACACTTGCGGACATATTCATTTGGTTGTTCTGTTCACCTAAATTATTGTTACGAACGTGAGTAATCAAATGCCGGTTTACTAAGAAAGAAATTAGTCCAATCACAATATAAATAGAATTCCGTATAAGTATCGCTTAGGTCGTCGGATGAATGAAACACTCTGCACTTAACTTAGATAGTTCGCACTTGTTCGCAGTCGAAATTAAACTGACTCACTACTGGTCGGTGGCAGGTAGTTATACTCAGAGGCAAGGAAATTCTAGATACCGATGTTTCGAGGCCATTCCTGAACAATAGAGTCGCATCATGGGGAAATAAATCATTATTATTACAGACGGGTAAATTATTCTTTGTTAGACTTACCAAAATAATCAAATGGATAACGAAGACAGACCTGACCACTAAAGCAATTGAGAAAAGAAGTAACCAGTGGCACTCAAGTGGAAGTTCCAGTATAATATCTACTGAACAAAACCCTCGTTATTGAAAATCTGGCACAAGCGGATTCTTGTTATCAGAACATTTTGGATTAAATTAAATTATTCAGCTTCAGTCTCTGAAGGATTAAATGAACCGATAAACATTTTGCAAGATGACAAAAAAGGGTCGCGCAATAGTAGGCAAAAAACAGACGCAACGAGGAAACCTTTCATACGATTAAATAAATAGTTTGGTTTTATCTTGACCCACAATACCCACATTATGTACTTTGTTGCTGGCTGGCTTCTGGTTTTATCAGGTCATAAACTGTGCAGTGGTTTATTGCTTAACAAAGACCAAAGTACTCATAAAATATTGTGGTAGCTATTCTGGGGAGATTAAGAAGAGCAATATAGTTAATGTTTAGTAAAGTCTGGCTACGTACTATCGTACTCATTTGGTAACGACATATCCAGGTGTCAGGGTACGGTGTGTGGTTTGCTACAGAGTAGGACGTATTTGGCTACAGCGCAGCATGCATTTAACTACGCTGCAACAAGCACGTAGTTACAGCGCTTCACTCCTTTGGTTATGATGCAACACGCATTAATCTACGGTGCTGCATGCATTGGCTACAGCTTAGCAAGCATTTCAGTCTAGCGTAGCAAGCATTTCACTCTAGCGTAGCACAGTGTGGGATTTGACCTTAGTTGCGGACACTATCATTTTATGTTGGATTTAGGTAGGCCTAGTCATCCTAGACCATTTAAAGTAATACTTTTTGAAAATTTCAATTAGATTTGCAGATATTTTTTTTTTCATTTAAGTCGTGGAATTCTACGAAAAACGTTTTCAGTCATATTTCCCGAAAAAAGTGATATTTCTCTTTGTAAAAAAATCAAACCATCTGCTAGTTTACAATGCTACTAGTGTGAAAATTTCAATCCCATAAGTGCAAAAAAACGAGAGGAAAAAATAATTTTAAAATTTTGAAGAAAAAAAAAAAATAGAAATGATATACATCATTTCTATTTTATTTTTTTTCAAAATTAATTTTCAAAGTTATTGTCGCATTTTTTTTAACAAAAATTTAATAGGGTTATGTTTCTACTAAATCGTGACAAAAATCCATATAACTAGCTTGCGCTATGTTGGAGATATTGCGTTTCTAAGGTTTTTTATAATTTCTATGGAAATAGGGTTGTCATAAACTTAGAACTTTTTGTTGATTAGAGAGGGTTTTTTTGGAATAGACATCATCATAGATATATGTAGTATTTACACTATTATTCATTGTTTAAAATAAACACAGAAACGCAATTTTAAGGGAAAAAACTGAAATCAGAAAATATTAATAATGCTTCAGACATAAGTACATACTATTACATTACGCGGCCAACTTACCTAAATTTGTTTTTCACACGACTTAAACGCGTACTAAGTAATGCTAAGAAAGCTTGTTTGAAATATTGCATGTTATAAAATAGTAGGCGCTTGTCAGTGGCAACCCTAACATAAAATTTTAAAATTCAATATTTCTGTTATCGTGTGTCTGTCGCATCTGGTTTTTTTTTATGATAATAGTAATTAATGTAGTTAACATATTGACACAGAAAAAAAAACGCGACCATGTAAATAGTGACTAGATAAAAAAATAAAATGAAATCATAGAAAAACTATTGTTTTGCCTAGAATAGCGCAATATTTTAGGTTTTGATGGATTGGTTGGTTCATAAAGTACATTTGCTATCAAACCAATAAATATTTAGTAAAAAAAAACATAAAAGAAAGTAGAAAAATTGTTTCTATGGTTTCTATGGATTTTTCATTGTTTTCTGAATTTCTAGAAAACTATGACAGATACATCAATGGGAGTTTTAATTGGAGTTTTGTTTCAATATAATCTCTCAGAAAAACGCATAAAACAGGATGTCCGCAACTAAGGTCAAATCCCACACTGTGCGTAGCACGCATTTCGCTACAGCGTAGCAAGTATTTGGCTACAGCGTAGCAAGTATTTCAGTCTAGCGTAGCACGCGTTTGGATTCAGCGTAGCACACATTTTGCTACACCGTAGCGTGCTAATAGGTACAATCGCGTAGTCTTTGCAATATATTGTAACATTTGAAAGAGACAAGTTATAAATATCGCTGTCCATTACATATCAATTCATTGTACTCTAAGACGACGAATCATTGCCAAAATTAGAAGATTTACAGCTGGGTTTACTCAGTCCAGTTGGCGCTCAGAGTCCTCTTACCTGTACATATTAACACTAAACTCACACCGCCATTCGCTCCATTAAATTGTAGCATTTTTCTTCATTTGGCGGGTTAGCACGTTGTCGGATTATGAGAATGGAACATTATTTTTCTAATAATATTAGGCACTCAGCAAAGTTATTTCAGGACTTAGTGCTTACTTACGGAGACGCGGTGCGTTGGGCGTTCGTCGTACATTACAGCATGCGTCATTAGACGTATAAACACAAATATAATATTGGTATAATAAGCACTGGCCTTTAGCACCGATATATAGAAAAGCTATTTTAATACATTTTTGCCTCTTTTGGTTGTGTCGAACGTGAAAGCCATGGCAGCTCATTTTTAACATTCGCTAGTACGGAGCGACACTTGAGCACGCTCTTCGCCGTGTCTTCGAAGCAACACTTTTCTTCGTGATATTGCAGATTCGTACAGTTTAAAAAAAAATCGTTTGATTATGTATGTCAAAGTTTTGTTTCTATTCACCCTGTTTTAATAGTAACCTATTCACCCCGCTTAACGGTACACACATAAAGCGTTTTGAATTTTAAATCAAAATCAACATCTTCCTGCCCTTGTCCCGTTTTATTTGGGGTCGGCGCAATATGTTTTTTTCTTCCATTCTGTCCTGTCACCCGTCACGCTATCACTAACTCCCCTGTCTTCCATATCACTTCTCACACAATCCATCCATATCTTCTTTGGTCTCCCTCTCCCTTTCCATCCATCCACATTTATACTCATGGCTTTTTTTGTAACATGCGTTTCATCCCTCCTTTTTACATGGCCATACCAAGACAAACGGTTCCCTCTCAACTTTTCAGTCACTGGCGCCACTTTCAAACTTCCTCTAATATACTCATTTCTCACTTTATCCATTCTCGTCACACCACACATCCATCTCAACATTCTCATCTCTGCTACATGCAATCGCTTTTCATCCGTCTTTTTCAGAGCCCAACATTCTGACCCATACAGTAGGACAGGCCTTATCACGGACTTGTAGATTTTACCCTTCAACTTGAGGGGCATCCGTGGGTCGCAAGTTGTTCCAGTGACCTGTCGCCATTTCATCCATCCTGAGTTGATCCGATGTGCCACGTCTCGGTCTACCTCACCATTCCCTTGGATAAGCGACCCAAGGTACCGAAAATCGGGACAGGTTGGTATGGGCTTTCCGGCGAGAACTATGGGCACAGGACTAGAGAGACCGCCAAAATCGCAGAACAGGTACTCTGTTTTAGTTCTGCTCAATTTTAGGCCAACACTCTCCAGTCTTTGCCACCACGCCTCCAATCTGCTCTGGACCTCTAGGGCACTCTCGGCAACCAGCACAATATCATCGGCAAACAGCATACACCAGGGAGCCTCTTCCTGAATGTCCGACGTCAGAGCGTCCATTATTATCAGGAAGAGGTAAGGGCCGAACCTTGGTGTAAACCGACAGCCACATCATTCATCAGTCATTCATAAGTCTTTCAAAATATTCCTTCCACCTCTCTTTGATTTTTTCATTATCCGATAGAACCATTCCACTTTCATCTCTTACACATCTTACCTGGCAAACATCCCTCGCCTTTCTTTCTCTCATTCTAGAGAGCCGGTACAGCTCTTTCTGGCCTGCAGGACTGTCTAATGTATCATAGAGTTTGTCCTGGGCTTTTGCTTTGCAATTGCCACGGCTTTCTTTGCTTTTTTCTTTAAAGCATCATACTCACTCTTTCTTTCAGCTTTCAAACTAACATTATCTGTTTGTACACACTGCCATTCCTTGAATTTTTTCTTCTTTTCTTTCAATACATTCTGAACTTCTGTCGACCACCACCATGTATCTCTATCTATTCTGCCCTTTCCTTTCGTCTCTCCCAAAATATCTCTCGCTGCTTGCATTATACACTCAGCCATCTCATTCCAGCTTTCATTTATACTTCGGTCATTCATGTCTCCCATCTCTATCATTCTGTCCACCACTCGCTCTCTGAACTTCTTCGCGCAGTCATTCCTCTCTAGCCTGTGCCATTTTATTCTAGGAGGCGGGCGCTCTTTGGTTTTCCTACAATGAACCACTGATGCCGGTACAGCTCTTTCTGGCCTGCAGGACTGTCTAATGTATCATAGAGTTTGTCCTGGGCTTTTGCTTTGCAATTGCCACGGCTTTCTTTGCTTTTTTCTTTAAAGCATCATACTCACTCTTTCTTTCAGCTTTCAAACTAACATTATCTGTTTGTACACACTGCCATTCCTTGAATTTTTTCTTCTTTTCTTTCAATACATTCTGAACTTCTGTCGACCACCACCATGTATCTCTATCTATTCTGCCCTTTCCTTTCGTCTCTCCCAAAATATCTCTCGCTGCTTGCATTATACACTCAGCCATCTCATTCCAGCTTTCATTTATACTTCGGTCATTCATGTCTCCCATCTCTATCATTCTGTCCACCACTCGCTCTCTGAACTTCTTCGCGCAGTCATTCCTCTCTAGCCTGTGCCATTTTATTCTAGGAGGCGGGCGCTCTTTGGTTTTCCTACAATGAATTTGAACCACTGATGTCATAACCAGGAGTCTGTGTTGCGAGACTAAGTCTTCTCCTGGCAGCACTTTGTAATCCATAACATACTTTAAGTGGTTGCGCCGAACTAAAAAGTAATCTATTTGCGTCTTATGATTACCACTTTTATACGTGGCCAGGTGTTCATCTTTTTTCTGAAACCAATTTTAAATCAAAATAAAAAAACAAATAAAAAAAAAACATTTCAAATAGACAAAGTCTTTTAAATTGTCAAAATATTGGTCCAGCAGATAAAGATATAGCAGATATAGATATCTCTTTCTTTAAAAATTTCATCTGTTTCTCAGTTAATCGAACTTCTTAGTACAGCACATTGTTCCCTTCAAATCTTTCTGATATTAAAATACTTAGAGCACTTCCCGTTGCACAGACTATTGCACCACTCCATCATGAGGCTCCTCGAAATTGCATCGTGCCCGGAATTAATTCAAGATACCATAGCGGAATACCTAACGAGCTTATTACGCTTTTTAAATAAAATTGGCGCGAATACTAAGCATTATTGTATGCGCCTTTTATTTAAAAACTAGCGACCCGCCCCAGCTTCGCACGGGCACTGATATTGAATATATTGTGCATGTATTATGCAAAAACCTTCTTCGTGAATCACTTTATCTATTAAAAATAACCGCATCACAATCCGTTGCGTACTTTTAAAGATATAAGCATGCATATGGCATAAGCAACTTTGTTTTATACCATGTAATGATTAAATGAAAAAAGGTTATGCCATCATTAATTGCAAAGCGAACACACAATTTAATTTTGTTCTTTATAAATGGCAAAGTTCCCCATTCTAATTCCTTTTACATAGCTGTCCCCTGCGGTTTTACCCGCACTTTTGTGTGCTTCACTCTCGTGTGTGATGTAACTCTTTTGGAGAAACCCATAGGCGTAATCCTATAGGTAGTTACTTCATATACCAGTACAAGTGGAGGGTGTGTGTTATTTTTTGTGTGTTTTTTTTAGTATGTAGGTAAAGTGGGGGCTGCAAGATTGTACTATTAGTAAAGTTTGCCACAAAAAGTCATAAAGTGATAGGTCTATTTTTTACTTGAGCCTGCAGTGTCCTTGTTAACGAAATTGAATTCTTTTTTTACAAGCTTTTATTTAGTTTCACCTCTCATGATGTTTGTGTTCAAATTTTGTAAATAAAATTTGATCCACTTCCCGGGTACCAATTGAGCTGAAATTTTGCATGCATGTATCAATTGGAGGACGATGCATAAATATTATGTCGTGTTGTCATCAGATCAACTGATAATGGAACAGGAAAGTGGCCATAGGGACTCTGTAATTAAACGACACAACGCTATCTAGTTTGGGCTAGTGTGATTCGTCTTGACAAGTCGCGCTATAAAAGCTTGCTATAAAAAATATTTAATTGTAAACTTGTTATATCAACCGTTTGGATCACCCTATACTTGAGGCCAACGTATGGGTTTGCGGACGAAGAGCAATTGGTAGCTTGTCATCAGGTATGATCCAAACTCGGGTCGACGATCCCATGTGCGCCTCAAAGAGCTGTCAGTAAAATTAGCGTGGCCCTCTAGGCTTGATGTCTGCCAGATTAGCTGATTTATTTGAAAGAGTTATGCACTGGAACATAAAGGGGAACTGAGAGAACATGGGTAGGTTTTGTCAGTAAAAGTCTGAAATTTTTCACACTGGCCAGACCCGTTTTGGCATATGATGATTTCACAACCTAAAAAAAAAAAGAAGACTTGTCTTTCTGTTTAAACAATTAAATACATGACTAAACTTTCTCTCACACAAATTAACATTGACGCGCCTAATAAAAACCAATCGCTTGAAAATTGTACACGAAACTAATAACCATTTCCTTTATACAGAAAGTTGAAGGCCTGATACTGTTACTGTTCTACCAAATGTACCAAACTGTTATCTACAATGTTTCGTCAGTGTGTTCGGGACAAGTTGTTATCAGCTCTCGCAGTTCGACTCCTACTGCGGGTCTACTACCAGAACACAGCCATAATGTTCCGTGTTTACATAAAACTCCATATTCCTATCTGATTGAAACTTGCCAAATTCTACTTGACAATTCTACATCTTATAAAAGTTGGGGTACTCAGCAAAGCCTGGAATGTTCCTGCGAATAAATTTGATTTAGTTATCAGACCCTAACCAGCTTTACAATAGACGTGACCTGCATACATTTAAAAGAGATTCAAGCAGAAACGATTTTCCGAGTCCCGTATAAAAATATAGAAATGAGCCCTCAGATTGTGACTGGATTTCCTATTTGACACTTCGATAGGAACGTACATTTTTGTATGAATGGAATCGCAAATATAAATGGTAAGTATTGGGGTCCTAATCAAAATATAACTTATCATATTTTTGCGGGTCCCTCGTCGAATAAGTTAGTTACATTTCTCACTTGACTTGGTAATTTTTCCAGCGCATTTGTGAGACAAAAAGCCTGGAATTTCTGTACAAATCAAGTGAGTGATTTATTCGTTCGAGACTACTGGGACCGGCTTCGGAATCCATGTTGGCGTACACGAACATCGGATGTCAGCTGTGTAGATGCTGACTCGGAGATTACACTGGGCTTGTGTAGTGGAATAATAAGATTAGTATTACAACGTAACAGGAAAAGTTTTACGGAAATGTTTCGGAAATGAATATTGGTTTTCTGTGTCGTTGAAGCGTTTTCACTGGACCAGAAATGTAAGAGTAATTCGCGGTTAATTGGAAAGTCCATTGGCAAATGAATTCGCATAAAGTGTTCGTGTTCTCTTATGTTTGTATTGAATGTACATTTCCCCGAGAGAATATCGTTCAAATCACAAAGTAGAGTGGCTCCTCCCCATCGCTCGCTACAAATAATGATGATCGCGAGGATTGATGATGCAGGCCGGGATGGGAAACATGGCGGATACCATAAGCAACGTGATAAGGCAATTGCTTTGTGTTATTACTAATACATTATGTTCGGCAATATTTTCTCTGATAGAAGCCCTATGACCGTAATAAATTGAACAAATCACATTCGTGTATCTTCCTCATTATGTACTTTTGCGTGAATTCCATAATTCAACACGTTATAAAACGTTTAGAAAGCGTTATCGGGTGGTCTGCAATATTTTCAAAAGTTCAACAAATACACAGTCAAAACGTCTTTCTGTATGTACTTGCTAAAATCAGAAAGTACTAAACAGGTTTTCGTGCGATTTTCAGCAAGAGAGCGTGATTCATAAAGAACGTTTATGTGTATAATGCATGCATATCATAGTTAAACAAAAGCTGAGAATTCCAGTTTCTAATACCCATGCAAAGCTGGGTGACTCGTTAGTTTTAGTTCGCATTGCTGATGATCAGCCAGGCTCTGCACAGGGCTTCGGAAGGAATCAGGGTACCTCACAGGAAATAAATTATTGTAACCTTATTCTAATTGTATATTTTCGCAGAAAGAGGATTTTCACAGGTATTTGAATAATAAGTATAATTATTATTAGAGCTCTTCAAACATGCATAACATTGGGTACTCATTATAATTATTATATAGTGTGGCCGGACAATCTTGACGCCATCTATCGATCCAAGTTAAAATAATAACTCAACAAAAACTCTAGCATTCCAACTAACACTTTAAACAAGTTTGTAATAAAAACAATTGAAGGCCTTTTCAGTAGGCTAAACCATAAAGTCAAGCACGTCCTCATCTTCCATCCAATTACAAAATTAAATCAAAGGCATAAAGTTGACGGTTTATTCGTCCCCAACTGTCACACTATTTATGAAACGGCAACACGTTACAAATTTGTATTCGTCCCAAGGCAAACATTACTTGTCTAGGATCTGGACTTAATTACGGGCGGGATAATGGCCTCGTTCATAAATTATAGGGTAGTTTGACGGACAAGATCAGAATTCCGTTGTGGGTAAGGTTATACGGTACGGAAATCGGTTCTATGGCTAATATAGTCGGCTAATTGACCCTTCAGCTGGCTTTTTGGTGTATAAATTATGGTAACAGTTTCGTGTAATATTAACTTTATTTGGTTTTGTGGGCTGTAGCAACTTGTCTATATTTTTACTTTTTTTTTTAAATAGCTTATATAATGTCTGTATGTGGATGGATGGAGAGGGAGACCAAAGAAAATATGGATGGATTTCGTGAGAAGTGATATAGAAGACAGAGGAGTTAGTGATAGCGTGACGGGTAATAGGACAGAATGCAAGAAAAAAACATATTGCGCCGACCCCAAATAAAACGGGACAAGGGCAGGAAGATGATGAGCTTATATAATATCTCACTGTTGGATAATGGTTTTCCCATTGACGATCTTTGGCCATTTTTAATTTTCTTTAGGACATTTTTTTATTTTAAAAATCATTCAATGACTTCTTTCTCTCAGTGGAGAAATGAAAGAGCGTGTGAGACATTTACTGACTAAAATCCTTCTGTGTTCTTCAGATGCCCTTTGCGTTCTAAACCATTATCATTCTTTAAAGTTCATGAGGACAATTTTATAATCTAACTAGCGACACACCTTAGATTCGCACGGGTGCAATGCTGATATTAAATATATTATAAATGTATTACATATATATAAACCTCCCTCATAAATCACTCTATATATTAAAGAAACGGAAACAAAATCCGTTGCGTAGTTTTAAAGATCTAAGTATACATAGGGACAGACAGCGGGAAGCGACTTTATTTTATACTATGTAGCGAATCTTTTAAAAAACAACTGTATTAGCTGAGAATTTCGGACACGGTTCGGACTGGTCTAAAGCTTGAATATGTATAGTTCGTATTTTAATCCTAGACTACGATTTGACAACTTAAAATGTCAAACTCGAGAAAATTGGGAACATATTTCTAGAGTGTGACATTCTGAGTTGTCAAATCTTTGTCTAGAATTAAAAAACGAACTATAGGTACGAGTATTTCCGAATGGGTGGTAACCCTAGTTTTGTAGGTCCCGTCTCCAAGGGACAATAGATCTGCGAAGTCACGTTACCGAGATTATCTGTTGTTCGCTTATTTTGGGCGGAATTAAGTTTTGAGGCTGTTTGTCGAAGATAATAAATAGTACTTGATGTATATTGTGGACACTTTGTACAAGATGTATGGGTGAATGTGTCAAAGTTGATTGATTTATTTTATCTTGAGATATATATTAGAGAGAATAGGCATGCCTTAGACACGTTTACTTTTTGTAATCTTACTTTAAACTCTTGAGCCCCGAGCGAATTCCGGCGTTTGCATACCTATTGTCTTTCTATTGTGTCTCTAAATACGGTACTTGAAAAGTTAAGGTATTTTAGCATATTTTAAAACATAATTACATGGGAGACATTGTACAATTTATTGTTTATTTTCCTAATAAAATAAAAAAAAAATATTCACCGAGTAAGTCAGGGCTGGCGGAGGATGCGAAGCGGTTAGCTCGCCGTCCGGCAGTTCATTAACCGTCCGGACTGAACCCGAGTCGTCGAGAGTAAGTAGTGTTCTACACTCACCGCAAATGAACGCAGATTTCAGCTAAACTGTATGTAGGTAGGTGGGCCGAAGCCTACAGGGACCATGGGAACATGCTTTCGAACAGGAAACCTATGGTCTTGGAACGGTAGGCTAAGAAGGAACATAGGTTTAGTTTTAGTCAGTATAATACTAACACACCTTTCTTCCCGGCCACAGAGCGGTATTTTAATGATTTCGATCTTAAATAAATGAATATATACTCACAACACCATTAAAAAAAAATCTAATTTACATTTTAATGGCCGACCAAACAACGTTCCCTCACACCAATGTGATATAAGTGCATATTTATGTAGTCGTAAGTATTATATAAAAGATTCATTTCTTTCGTGTTTCTCACTGTAAACTATCGAAGTACGAAATAGCCCGGAAATCGACGCTGAACGTGAAAAATGTGGCGAGTCGAGGCAATCGCCTAGTTTCCTGTTGTTTTTATATAAATAAAGAATGGTCCACTGCAATTTATATAGTTTTCTAAAAAGCGTTTTACTAACTACATATTTTCTGTAAAGTTTTATGCTCCTGAAAAAATAGTGTGCCTGCTCTTATATAGGGTGACTGTAATTAGTGACACTTAAACACGTAATTGTAGTCATGATAACAAACAAATTTTACTACGGGACCAAACATGAAAACGCGAAAACAAAACCTGCTGAAGAGTACAAATATGTATACCTAAATGTACTAAACTTGCTGATTTTTTTCACGGTTAACTTTGGATACATGGTAAAAGTTGTTTGTTCAAATCGCATTATTAATTATTGTACCCTGACTTGGCTGTAAATATATGTCTATATATATATATGACATAATATATGTCATGTTTAGAGAGTCTCTCAAAGCTTGGTCTGTAACAACTGTGTACCATTCTAATGTTTGCACAAATATATACATAATATTGTGAAGCATCCTTCCTGAATTTCAATCAGTTGGGTGACCCACTACACTACACATCGGACATGCACAGCTATCACCGGCAAATTGATGACCCCGACGTGAGCTTGCGTCATGACATGACAAGTGAAAACAAAACATCCAGCTTTCTCTACTACCTAACTTTGTCATTTACAAAATAACTTAGTTACTAGCGACCCGCCCCAGCTTCGCACGGGTGAATGCTGATATTAAATATATTATGCATGTGTTATACATATAAACCATCCTCTTGAAACACTCTACCTATTAAAATAAACCTCATCAAAATCCGTTGCGTAGTTTTAAAGATTTAAGCATACATAGGGTCAGGAAGCGACTTTGTTTTATACTATGTAATGATTTGGTTAGACACAAGTTTATACGGCGCCCCATGCAAATTTTAATTTGGGCAATCTCTTTTGGCTTCGTGTCAGTATTACCAGATATTGTACAAACCATAGCCAGGTTTGAATCCCGTCCTTGAACGGAGCGGGAAACAGTGTCAGACTCTTACTGAATATACGACCCACCCCATTCCTTCTTAGGCCGGGGTCGGATCATCCTTTTAGAAACCGGACAGGCTTCGACCCTATATAGTACATTTGGTGACAATTCCTTGAGGCGCGCGGGAACAAAGCGCGCCGTCAGTGTGGATAGTGTGTGTTTACATTTCTTCAAAAAATATGTTTTCGAACGCCCCTATTTTGACGCGCCTATTTTGATTGTAAGTCAAGGTATACTTAGCTACGGATCATTTACCTTTACGTGTTTAGCAAACTTTTTTATGGGATCGTTCGTAAACTAGTTTATACTAACGATGTCGCGGCAGAAGGGTACGAACGAAAATGAGCTTTTCAATTCAGAAAGATTCTTGTTATTGCAACTTTAGTGATACTTACTACATTGTAACTTTTGATATTGAATAATAATATTTTTGTAATATGAAAATATGGTTTATTTGTATTTTTTCTAAATGTAAATGTAAAAAAAAGGTGTCATAATATAATAATAATATGACAAATAATTTATTAGTGTTTAAATAAGCTACAGAAAGTTGACAACAAAAATAAACTTGCTCTCTATTTCGGCGTGTAAATATAAAATATAGTGGTTTAACTAAATTAATGATAAACTATAATAAATTATTAAACATACGTATATACATTTCATTAAGAAAAAAAAAAAATTCTTGAAATAAAAAATGCCATTATAACAATGAAAACTAATAAAAATCATAAATGTCAATAATAATTATATGAAGCAGAATTGAGAAATTTAATAAATATATAATAATTAGCTTGCATGGCATACTCACACAATAAAAAGCATCTGAAAATCAATTTCCATTTAATCCTTTAAATTCACATACATATAAACTAAAACTTTTCACTTTTACAATGCTACTACCAAAATAATAATACTACTCACAACACAAAAAAAAAAAAAAACTATAACTGGTATATATAGGTAAAAGTTTGTACAAACAAATGTCTGTAGAAAAATGAATAAATGTTCCGCAGAAAACTGCTCAAAATGAACACAGACTAATTAAAAATTTACCTACATTCAAATAAGATCTTTAGCACGAACTAACCGACGTGATTAAGGAGTTAGTACTAAGAGACGTGAAATTTTTCGTAAAAATTATGCACGAAAATGTTCAGAGTACGAAAGCTTAGACTTATTTAAATAAGGTAAAAAGTAAGCCTTCTTAAGCCCTTGGGGACTATTAGGGTGATTTTCTGTGTCTACATAAAATGAACAGAATTTTTTAAATGATCACAAAGTGTGCTAACGTTCCGACTTTATCGTCTGGTGGTTAAAATCTATTCGAACATTGTTTTATTTTAATTTGAGTCATATTCAAGTGGTAATATATGATTTTATTGTTAAACCTGATTGTTTAATCTAATTACCCTCTTTGTAAAATAGTGCGCTTCACCATTAACGATTACATCACTGCTTAGCACCAGGTGGGATTGCAGCCAAACAAGAGTATATAATGAATTAAAAAAAAAATGTTGTTTTAACACAGTATCATTACATAGTATAAAACAAAGTTGCTTACCGCTGTCCCTATGTTTGCTTAGATCTTTAAAAGTACGCAACGGATTTTGATGAGGTGTTTTTTAATAGATAGAATGATTATGGAAGGTTTATGTGCATAATACATGCCTAATATATTCAATATCAGTACCCGTGCGACGTTGGGGCGGGTCGCTAGTGTACTATAAACTATGTTACAGCTATTGTTTTTAAATTTTGCTTTCTCTGTGTAAAGTAACTAATGACAGATGCGACAAAGAAAACATAGAAATAGGATAGGAGGTTATTAATTACGGAGATGAATGTATGCTTGGGATAACTGATATTTTGGAGGCAATAGTCCTATCACGCATGCACGATTTGCGCAAGAAGATGCACTGACTGGGCAAAGACGCAGCTGACGGGTTGGCAAGGCGAGGGTTAGACACGGTAGTCTTCGGGCTGGAGCCTATAGTACCAACACCCTGGCACCAGGATGCAGGCAGGCTAAAGACCAGGTTTTGGCTTAAATCCGTGTCTCACTGGGTCGACATAGTGATGCTGCCAGTTCGTTTAATCAGTAAAATTAATGCAGATCTGTGGTGTGTGTAACTCACCTGGTACCTATTAGTCACGTGGTCACAGACTACGCGCTGTCGTCTTGTAACTAACTGAATTTTATCACAAGAATCATGAGATACCCATTCCACGTGAAGAAAGTGCCGTCTAGTATAAACTACTTGTACATAACTCAGTCACAATGTTACTATCTGCAGACATAATCATTTCAATTGCGGATTTAAGTAGACAGAGCGATGGGAAAATTGGCACACTCATTCCCTGACCGCTTCCAAAACACAAACCCGAAAATTAAGATGTCAATTAAGCTTAAGAAAGCCAAGTAACATTTATAAATATACCTTCTGAAACAGTACATCTGGCATTTGGCGTCTATAACTGAATTAAAGAAATCAGTTAAAGTAACTTTACCAGATTATTATCTCAATTTGTGAATGCTAATGTTGGTTTTGTGTTGTTGTATTAAGCCTACCGGAGTCCGGATAGCTATTGTGGTGGAGGGTATTTCGACTCGTTTGTCCTATTGTAACCTAGTAAAGTCGGGACTGTTTGGGCTCAGCTTTGTACCGTATTCAACTTGTTTAGTCCAGTCGCCTTTTCTTGAATTGGATAATAGATGTTTAATCTTCTATTCGCGAATTACGGCTTGAAGTTTCTGGTTAAAAGTACTCGAGCAGAAATACTGAATTTCTGCTCGAGTACTTTATGGATCCAGTGCGATTGTGGTCGTCAAATAATTAAAGTTGCTTGAGTGGCGATTATATAATTGATGAACATTCAATGAACTGTTACAAGTCAGTGACTTAGTGTACAAGCAGTTAAATAAACCATAAGGTGCCTTATACTGTAGCCACTTGTCCTGTTGACTTTGAACATCAAGCCTCCTTTCTAAGACAGGGAATGGACCGTAACAAACCTCACTGGTCCATTATAGTTTGGTGGATGACAAATGCCTTCGATTTTTTTAATTCTTGGACATTCCGGTCTCTTCACGATGTTTTTTTTTTTACCGTTTTGTTCGTTCATCACTTTTCCAACAGCAGTTAGTAGTACCGGTACACATATTTAGACATTAGATTTGGCAAAAAAAAAAACTGGTTTCAGTTAAGATTTCGGCCAAAAAGTGACCGAATTTTCGACTTTTAAGCTGAAGATTATAATACAGGCTTAAAAACTGACTACCTTATACATTTGGGTATGTTGTACTCGTAATTTTGTGTATCCATGCATTTATTAAAAAAAAGCAATAGATCCCATAACAGAACATAGTTAAGTAGTATATCGAAATATTATTTCAGATTTGACAGTTTGTTTATTACAACATCAAATTCGGTTTCGTTTACAGCCAAAACTAGGAGACCGTATATTACGTTAGTTACGGAGTTTGGTGAAAATTGTATTTTGGTCGAACACTAAACATGTTGCGTCAAAGAACGAACAACCCTATTTAGAACAACTCAATTTTACAAAACAAAAATAAAAACAACAAACACTCAAAGAAAATCAAGTTAATATCGTTACTCGGGCGATATATTACGTACAGTCGACAACACACGAGCATCGAGCCATTTCATTAGCTCCTTCCGGATCCCCCAAGCTCCGAAGTACCCCAACAGATTACACAAAGAGAGACGAATAAAAAACATATTTTTCACCTTTGCCACTTATCTTTGTAGGCCGTAACGTATTGTTGCGAATTACGTGATAATACGAATTGTGGAACGAAATAATACTTATTCCGAGTTTATTTATTACATTTTCGAGTTTCTTTTTTATATGGTTTCTAAAATGTGTTTTTTTTTTTTGTTTTTACTTGCATGAGAAATCTAATTATTCGGATTTAATGACATATTTGTACTAGGTTTGTTTGATATAATATTTATCCGAGTTTATTTATTACGTCATGAAGTTTCTTTTTTATGTGGTTTCTAAAATGTGTTTTCTTTATTTTTGCTTGCACGAGAAGTCTGATTAAACGGATTTAGTGATACATTTTTATCGGGTTAGTTTGTAAGAGCTTCCGAACGTAAAAAGCAGCTGATGGAACAATGGTGGGTTTTAGTCAATAAAAGTTTGATCTTTCATGTTGTTCTATTCAGAACGGGAGTAGTTATTTGATTATTTTTTTTAGTAAGTCACAGTAGCAGCTATTAGCCGATGCGTGTTTCATTTAGTTTGGAGACGTTTAGTCTGTCCAACCGATTTTTAAAGCAGTTTAATGTGGGAGCTTTAACAACACTTCCCGGGAGTCTGTTTAAAGCAGTTACGACTCGGTTAGGTAGAAATTGTTTCAAAGGCTTTTTCTTGCGGAAATTCATTCCTCACAACTTGAAGGAATGTCCTCATAAATGTTTGTTTTTATTAAGACTTTTTTTTATAAGTCTCAATAAGCCTACCCCTTTGGCTACGTTGTTCCAGTGATGATAGGTGATCTGTAGGTTTTCATTGTGTTGCAAATTCTGATTGACACTCAGTGATTACATCACTGCTTACCATCTGGTGGCCTGCAATCCCACCACAAGCACGAAGTCATCGATGAATAAAAAAAATTGTCGGAGAGCTTTCAACAATCATATGCTTAACCAATGTTAAGAAAGAAGTTCATCGACTAAATGAAGCTATACAGTTAACAGCCCGCGAACTTTTCCTAACTCTATAGTAGTCGGTTAACGAAACTTATTCGCGGAAGTTACTGCGTTGTGCACTGTCTTAATCCACTAAGATACGTGACACGTTACACTGTTTCAAAAGGCAGCACCTTGCTCGAACTAGGGGTGCTATTGAGCTCCGTAACTGTTCGACATTATCGGATATCTACTAGTATACCTATAATATGTGGAAGTTTTTAGTTGTGTGCGCTACATCTAAAATATCCAAAATTGATGTAGGTATATTCAATTTTGGATATTGATTATAAGCAACTATATTAGTGTTGAACAATCCTGCCTATTTACAGCTGATTAAAATAAAAATAAATGTAACTCGGACAATAATGATCAATATTTTTTTTTGTATTACAAAGACATAACTTATTCTGTATTGTATTGATTTTTTAACAGACTGGAAAATAATTTGTGCGGAGGGTGATTAGGTATAATCACCCTCCGCACAAAATTACCAATATTTGGTATATAGCTTTCCGCAATCGCCCTAAGGATATAGTTGCAACTACACCGCACTCTGTATAGTAACGTCACCGGATTTGTGCGGAAGAGACGTCCGGGTGTCGCCACTGTGAGGCGAGCCCGGAGGACACGGTGGAACACACGGTGGAGGTGTGCCCTGCTTGGGAAGAGCATCGCCGTGTCCTCGTGGGGGTGATCGGCGGCGGCGACCTCTCGCGCCGGTCCTTGGTTCAGGCCATGGTCCGCAGCGAAGAGGAATGGCAGGCGGTCGCCTCCTTCTGCGAAGCAGTAATGCTCGTAAAGGAGGAGGCCGACCGCATAAGGCAAAGGCAACGGCGTACTCGCCGTAGCCGACGCCGCCGCGATCCTGCCGATATCCGGCCACCGTAGACACTTGCTTGCGGACGGTGAGCAATGGGTAGCTCGCCGTCCGATCGTCTGATAAGACCGAGTCCAAGTCGTCAACGGCGCGCACCGTTCCCGCGCGCCTCAAGGAGTTGTCAGCAAACTGCAGGGGCCCTTCAGGGTCGAAGCCTCCTGGAGCCTAGAGGGTGGTGGAAAACTGTTACCTCGACTCCAGGAATAAGGCAAGGAAGGTACGGGGTAGGTTTTTTAGTCAGTAAGAGTCTGACACTGGTCTCCCGCTCCGCCCAAGAGCGGGTTTCGTCATTGGATGATTTTCACCTACCATAAAAAAAAAAAAAAACTGTATAGTAACGAAGCCGTCTTTTTGCGAATTTTGGCTTGAAAGCCGTCTGAGTGGAATTCGGCAAACATTTCCGAAGCGCTACTGAAACAGTCGTAACGACATCCTGAAAATGTTATTATACTGAATACGTAGGACATCCATTGAACTTTTAGTCTATTTGACCAGCTCGTCTAAAAATTCAGACAAAAGGCTTTGAAAAGAATAATCTGTACCTGGTCAGAACGTCGAGCAAATCTACGGGCCAACATAATTAGCTCTGCGAGCCCGGAGGACACGGTGGAGCACACGGTGGAGGTGTGCCCTGCTTGGGAAGAGCATCGCCGTGTCCTCGTGGGGGTGATCGGCGGCGGCGACCTCTCGCGCCGGGCCCTGGTTCAGGTCATGGTCCGCAGCGAAGAGGAATGGCAGGCGGTCGCCTCCTTCTGCGAAGCAGTAATGCTCGTAAAGGAGGAGGCCGACCGCATAAGGCAAAGGCAACGGCGTACTCGCCGTAGCCGTCGCCGCCGCGATCCTGCCGATATCCGGCCACCGTAGACACTGGCTCGCGGACGGTGAGCAATGGGTAGCTCGCCGTCCGATCGTCTGGTAAGACCGAGTCCAAGTCGTCAACGGCGCGCACCGTTCCCGCGCGCCTCAAGGAGTTGTCAGCAAACTGCAGGGGCCCTTCAGGGTCGAAGCCTCCTGGAGCCTAGAGGGTATGTGCAAACTGTCACCTCGACTCCAGACATAAGGCAAGGAAGGTTCGGGGTAGGTTTTTTAGTCAGTAAGAGTCTGACACTGGTCTCCCGCTCCGCCCAAGAGCGGGTTTCGTCATTGGATGATTTTCACCTACCATAAAAAAAAAAAAAAAACATAATTAGCTCTGACCACCAGTGCTCTTCGCTCCCTTTCGATGTCAGTATTAACTTTGAGGTCATTATCATATCATATTAAATCGTCCCTTTACTGGAACACAGGCCTCCTCTCTAGGAGAGGAAAAGGGCCATAATCCACCACGTGGGCCCAGTGCGGATTGATAGATGTCTTCGATATTTTTGTTCTAGGACATACCAGTATCCTCATGATGTTTTACTTTACTGTTTTGAGAACAGTGGTGATGAAATATATATTTATATAGGTATTTTAAAAAATGCTTTTAATTCTGGACATTTTTTTTTCCACAACTATCACACAACGCCGTCTAGTCCCAAGCTAAGCATAGCTTGTGTTATGGGTACTAGACAACTGATAAATATACTTATATATTTCTAAATACATACATGTCGGCTCGTGTCCAGGATGGTATTCGAGCTCTGGTCTATCAGATCTATCATGTGGGCGTATGTGGGTATCGTGCAATGAATAACAACGGGTAGGAGTTGAATCGGTTTACTTCTCAATACATTTCGGTACAGTGCACTGTTATCACTTTACAAAATACAACAAAACGGACAGTTTCAGAACGTCTTGACTCTGCTACGGCCTGGCTGAGAGTGTCCGTCCGCTTCCCGGGCGGGTTCCCCCCTCCGCAAGCTCGCAGCAAAGCGGAAACGTCACCGACTCTGTCAAGCGCGCCATCTTTGTTTAGTTCTTCTAGTTGCCACTAGATGGCGTGCCTTGTCTTGTTGTCAACAAATCGACGCCGTCTCCGACACGGCCATCCTGCGAGACACACGTCCTCGTGTGTTAGTCGTCATCACCACCTCAGCTGGAAGATGTCCACTGATGAAATGTTCCAACTAGTCATCCATCGCTGTGTGTTACTCTGAAACAAAACACATCTCGCAGTATCATATAGCTCGGTCACTCCCGACAAACACTAGGAATCAATCTCGCATCGCGATTGCACTCCCAAACACGCGAGTTTGAGTTTACGTGTCACTCACAAAATTAACAATTCACATCTTGACTATGAGCGACCATTTACAGGCCACACAAATGTCTGCTTCGAGCGGGAATCGAACCCGCAACACGAAGTCCATCGCTCAATGTGATAACAAAACTTTACTCAACAAACCAAATCAAAATTTTGGGTAATAGAAATTGTCATCCAGTCATGCACCAACGATCATTGTTCTCATGTTAAAGCCTTAGGAACCCCCCACAAGTAAGCCACTAACACCACGGCACTCATTGCCGAACAGCAACCACAATTTCTTTCCCACATGTGCATCCACCACCTGTGGATCACATTGGGTAGGCCAGTCACCGACTTCCGTCAAAGCTTAACGCGCATCGCTTACTTGCGTGTTCCCCACAACATAGGCTACCACTACTATCACCATGTACTTCGGCTGGTACATGACTTTCTGGCTTCTTTCTTAACCTGTCGTGATACGTTCACAGTACACACAACTAATCAAACTAATCCAAATCACTAATCATTAAGCTGTACATTACGACCTCTGGCTACTCATAGCCCAGTAACCTCTAGTCACTTTTCCATACCTGCGCATCCCTCCGGGATCGCCAAGTCTCTAACGACTTACGAAACCATTAGGTTTCCTACAATATGACCACTAGCTATTGTTTTCTATTAAGATACGCCTACAAATCAAATGTCCCATATCCGATCATATTGTAAACTTAATTATCTCATTATCTCAACTACTTTATTGTACGTCCATTTTATAAACTCTGATTTTCCTCCTACCTCCTACTTTAAACGTGTTTTTTTTAGTCTTTTTTTTAATTTTGTTTGTGGGTATGTTGGTTTTCTCTCCTCGTACACTTTCAATAGGGTACTACACGTTATTGCGTAATGCATAATCTCACGACATTTAAATCAATTCATGAAACATTCCGACCAAATCTAGTATGCAATGCTCTGTTTGGTACCCAACCTCGGCAATCGAACGGGACCTCCCTCCGGTACCCGATCTCTACACACACATTGCCTCCATCCGGCAATCCAACGGGACCTCCCTCCGGTACCCGTCCTCAACACACACATTGCCTCCATCCGGCAATCGAACGGGACCTCCCTCCGGTACCCGTCCTCAACACATACATTGCCTCCATTCGGCAATCCATCGGGACCTCCCTCCGGTACCCGATCTCTACACACACATTGCCTCCATCCGGCAATCGAACGGGACCTCCCTCCGGTACCCGTCCTCAACACATCACATCGCCTCTGTTTAGCACCTTTAGCGATTACTTACATTGCCATGCTGGCGTTGGTCACAGAGCTCAAGTAAGCACTCAGGCTCGCAGCCACAAACAACATTGGAATGTACATAATCTGAGTCACTTGCATACTACATTTGAATCTTTGTTCATCACCTAAGGTCTAACACTTTCAAATGTAACGTTATTCCGGCTTTAGTCGACGTTCTCAAAACTACTGTATCATTAAAACCAATACTCTTTAATTTAATCAAACATTGGGAATAGATAATTGAAAATACTACAATCACTACCCTAGGTCGTGTAACTGATATTTAATCTGAGATAAAAAAACAACAAATAACGATTTGGCGCGGTATTGTTATTTAGTCTTCGATTGTCTCTGCACATTTAATTTGACGCATCATATTTCTTAACTAAAAGACTAGTTCAGGTCTTTTTTTTTTTGCAATCATTGAATTACACGGTCGCACCATAATTCATTTACCCGCTTACGAACCATTTTAAATTCATCCGCGCCAAACTACTATTGTCATCTTTATACAGTCAAAAATTAGTCGAACGATTAAGATCACTTTTTGTTGCACGCGTTTGTAGCAAACCGATAGTAAAATAGTCCAATTTATTAACGAAACGACAAAGAAATAATCTAGGTCACGTCGGTGTCAACCATGTCAACATTATTTCGGAGAACTGTCACCGTCATAAAAAGATCGAAACGGTCATTATCGGATCTACTGAGGGTACTTTGTAATTACAATTATTTAAGCCATGAACCTAAGCTATTTTCAAAAAAACGTTTCACGGTCACTAATTTAACTGAACCTTTGCAACAACATTTCACGGCCTAAGACTTAATTTCGCAAATAATGTTGGCTCACGTAATAAAATCGCGATTTAGTCCCTATTATCAATTTCAACGACACAAGTAATGATCTGTACCGAGTACCGTCATATTATGTCACCTACACTTGTCAATGTAACCTTTTACTTTAGATCTACCCCAAAATTTACTGACAACCTACACTGTCTCCCGCTCCGCCCAAGAGCGGGTTTCATCATTGGATGATTTTCACCCACCATAAAAAAACCTTTGACGAATGAGAACTCAACTTTAGAATAAAAGTGGAATGAGAATACCTGACCTTTTTCTGATGAAAGATCGGCGACCACGACGTCAACTCATCATCGCTCGCTGTCACAACGGCACTGACACCACCGCGCCGCTTCTCTCAGGGGTCAGCTCTCCAAAACCAATCCAGACCAATCTTGCTACCTTTTTGCCGGGGGTCTTGAGGCCTGGATATTCTTGTTTTCAGCTTGCCTATGTTCAATTTTCTCGTAGTGATTTCTGATTTGCTCTCGTCTCTCAGGGTCGAATTTGGGTAGATTCACAATCTGGGTAGAACGTTGTAGTTTGCGCTCTGGGGGCACAACGTCACCATGGTCCAACATTCGTTGCTCAGGATTAGGGAAAACCCCAGTAAAAACCTAATCAAACTATTCAAGTCCATGCTTCGATCCGAGTCTTCATTTTCGAATTTTGAATAATAACCGCCAACTGTCTTTGTTCTCGCCAATTTCTTCAGTGTTGCGTAATTATTGCTCACATAGCTTTTCGATTCATTTGCACGATTGAATCCCAATTCTGATGTCGGCTCGTGTCCAGGATGGTGTTCGAGCTCTGGTCTATCAGATCTATCATGTGGGTCTATGTGGGTATCGTGCAATGAATAACAACGTGTAGGAGTTGAATCGGTTTACTTCTCAATACATTTCGGTACAGTGCACTGTTATCACTTTACAAATTACAACAAAACAGACAGTTTCAGAACGTCTTGACTCTGCGACGGCCTGGCTGAGAGTGTCCGTCCGCTTCCCGGGCGGGTTCCCCCCTCCGCAAGCTCGCAGCAAAGCGGAAACGTCACCGACTCTGTCAAGCGCGCCATCTTTGTTTAGTTCTTCTAGTTGCCACTAGATGGCGTGCCTTGTCTTGTTGTCAACAAATCGACGCCGTCTCCGACATACATATTATAGATAAATTACACCCAGACACAGAACAAATAATCGTGCTCATCACACAAACATTTGTCCTGGGTAGGAATCGAACCCACGGCCTCCCGCATAGCAGTCAGGGTCACTAACTACTAGACTGACAGGCCAGTCAAATTACATAAAGTAATGCGCCTGGATAGGTTTGAACTCCCGACCTTATAACTCGTAAGTCGTGGCCGTTACCACTCGGCCACCGCTGCACTTTGAGGTCGTCGGTTATGACATGTACTTACTATGTACTTAAACTTGGATACTTAGTTAAAAGGAGGCCATTCAGTCAAAAAAGTTCCGGTACAAAGTCTGGACATCTACCTGAGTTCCTAAAGATCATAATCATAATATATATTCAATCTTACTGACATTATAAACAAGTCCCTGCGAGGCATCACAAGTTACATAAACTCCGAGCAAGTCCCTAATAGCCTCTGCAGTGATAATATAATACCCGTATATTCGTATCCGTATTCAGTTCCGAAGATATTATACCATCCCTGCTCAGAACTACTTCAATCAATAATGCACAAACTGGCAACTTGCTTCATCTCTGTTGGGTCGCTTTTCTAAAGGAATACGTGAGATGATGACGTGATATCATTATGTTACAAATTACCTAAGGGGATAATAAATATTTGTACGTTATTTAATTTTACCTTCGGACATCCCAGCGTACGGCGAATATCCACCCTTACGTTGTTGAGACACCTGCGGCCCGGACTAAGCGTTTTGCCTCGTCGTTTATACCGCGTACATCGAGGGACTGGAACAGTTTGCCGGCTGCAGTCTTTCCGTCCGATTATAATTTAGGTTTCTTCAAGGCTAGAGTGAACAGGCTCTTAATAAACTAGTGCGCCTTACCATTAACGATTGCATCACTGCTTACCATCAGGTGGGATCGCAGTCAAGCACTAGTTTATTGCAATTAAAAAAAAAAAGGTTATATATTACGAACAAAGCTGACTGGCCCATCAGTCAAGTAATTAGTGAGTCTGACTGTTATGCCGGAGGTCGTGGGTTCGATTCCCACTCAGGACCAACGTTTATGTGATGAGCACGACCATTTGTTCTGTGTCTTGGTGTAATTTATCTATTATATGTATGTATTTAGAAATATATCAGTATGTTTATTACTTGTTTGTACTCATACCACAAGCTCTTCTTACCTTGAGACTAGACAGCGTTGTATGATAGTTGTCGAATAAAAAAAAAAGCCAGGAATTGTTTGTCCAAAAAATATTTTTATTTAATCCCGTAATATTGTAAACTTCCAATTATTAATTCGATTTCACAAAAAAAAAAAAAAACGTTAAGATGATGAAAATAAATTTAATTTCGTAAATCTTTTAGAAAAATAAATGCCAATAACAGTTGTTAACAGCAATAACAACTGCTAATGGCATTTATTTGTTTAAACTATTTATTTTAATTAATAAATAATATTATAAAATGTGTAAACATTTTAAATAATTAAATGAACATACTATCCAAAAACTAACTCATATTGTAAAGTTGAAAGTCATTCGGTTTTTTAATTTTTTTTTTCTATTATAAAAGCAAAAAAAATACACTTAACTAATTAAAACTATATATACATAAAGAACGCGTTGTATGACCCTATATTATATAACTAACTATTCATTATGCGTACAGCCAAAGAGTGGAATTCTTTGCCGGAGTCTGTGTTTCCTGATGGCTACAATCCTGGAATCTTTAAGTCAAGAGTGAATAGGTTACTTCTAGGTAAGCGCGCTCCATCGTTGACCGCATCGTCGCTTTCCATCAGGTGAGATAGCGGTCAAGCGCAAACCTATTACCAATAAAAATAAATTATACAGCCAGCTTTAAGAATATCCGCCCCAAGCGCCGTCGGGATACGCTGAGAAATTCTGGCAAGCATATCTAAACGTGGGCTTGCAGACGGTGACCAGAGAATACCATAATTAGAGACAATAGGTGAACGCTGGCGTTCACTCTGACCTCAAGAGTTTTCTTTGAATCTCAGGACTGTGAAAAAGTTTATTACCGCGATCCTAGAAAGCAACAGGAAGCCCTGAGTATGTCTTTTCACTTTTTAGACTGAGTTAGAAAAAGTTTGACACTCCTTCTAGACCCACCCCAAGTGCGAGAAGCTATTTAAAAATTTGTTACGTAACAAAAAAAAAATTATCATCATTTCAGCCCAATGACGTCCACTCCCGCAACTATTACCAGTAGAAAGTAGAAAACAGAAGTAGAAAGCATTCTAATGCTGCGTCTACTAGACAAAAAAAAAATGCAATAAATAAAATTGTTACAATTTATTACTGTTACACAAAATGTATGGTATGTGATATCAAAGAAGGCTTGCTACACCATTTCAAATGAAAGCTTTCGCTGAGCTTTCACGTCCGTTCTTTCCAGACGTAGATAATATGTCTGGAATAGCCTTTCCTACACTGGTACGTAACAGAGCGATATCACGGACTATTTATTTTTATTTCCTACGTTTAAGCGATGTAGCACCGTGATTTCCAACATTTCCAACACAAAAGTTCAACAGGATTCTCTGGCAATAACATGGAAGTCAGGAAAGTCTTATGAATTTTATGGCAACAAGGAGATCGGAGAAGTCGACAGATAAAATTTTACAACGGACTAATGCGGACTTTAATATATTTTTTATTACTGAAAATTTCTTGAGCCCTCAGATGTTAAGGATTTCCGGTCGAAATTTTTATTAATATACTTTTTTATGTCCGTCTATCAGCTGGCTATATTATGCACAAGCGAAAAAAGGTATTTAATTTCGAAACCAAAATAAGGAAGCAATAAAAAGGAAGTCAATTTAAGAGTCCTTTTAAGGATCCTTTTATACGTACGTTAATGTTACGTTTTAATTTATTTAATCGCATTAAGTTTGTGGGTTACTAAGGGATACCAGGAATTCAAACGAAGTTCGAGTTTTTTGGTCTCTGTACAAACATGACATTCGTTTTGGTAAAAGTGTAATGTATGTAATGTCCCAGTAACATATACCTGGTTACGTATGGGTGCTACTGTCCTACATGTGGGACATGAGGTATGGGTGACGTAATTGAAACGTATAGCTGTGAATATGTAGGCACTTCACATTACAGTGTAGTTCTTACGAATGAAAATGAATGCACGTTGGGATTTCTCGTGTTTCATTGTATCTGAATATAAAAGACAAAACCAGAGAGGAAAGTTACTGTTGATTTTAAAATTGTGTTCAGGCAAAACTATCATCATAAAATCGATTATGTAAACATAGTGACTTTCTCAACAAAACTTATCATCATCGTCATGTCAGCCGAGCGACGCCCATTGCTGGGCATAGCAAAACTTTTATTAGAGAAAAATAAACTATGTAATTCTAAACCAGCGCTATGATTGGCCGTCAACTTAATCTGACACCCACACCCACCCACTACTTGCGCCACTCAAGCAGATATATTTTTGCACTATTCATATTTTGATCGCGCTCGTGAACAGATCACGAACAAAACTAGGAATATCGAAGATTACAAGTGGTAGGTCTCTGAGGAGCGACTAACTATAAATGTCACAACGACACAACCCCTGCAGCTTGTTGAAACGTTTTATGGACTATAAATCGGAATGGAGCACCCCCGTTAAGTCCTCTGCTTGGTCAGATGTTGAAATGTTTTATTCCCGACATTAAAAGGGTGAAAACCTTTGGTGTAACAAATTATACGTTTTATTGAATCTTAAATTCTCGTACTTAGTTAGTAAAGGCGGGTTTTATGAGATGGGATTGGTTTAATTCCTCTTAATCATGTGATTTATAAATAGTTACAATTAAGTCCTATGTATTAATATGCGGTATTTCATGCGAAATTTCAAAGTAATAAACTAACTGCAGACGGGTCGAAGCTAACTGAGGCCAAGGGTTCGTGTCTGAAAGGAAGGCTCGAGCCCTGGTATACACATGGACATTGGAACAGGGTTCCACTCCGCACAAGTGCGGGATTCGTCATTGGATGATTTTTCCTGCCATAAAAAAGTAATAAACTAAAATGATCAATCGATGATCATTTGTTAATCATCATGAATTCCAAATCGTAGTCAATTACAAGTAAATCAATCTGAAAATTGTATGACTACTTAAATCTTGGTATTTCCTAAATTTGGTATTTCCTAAATTCACCAGTTCTCATCTTTATTTTCCCCCGTCAAGATCAGGTAGAAAAGAATGGCAGGAATTTTTTACATTACACTCTGGGGTCTATGAATGTTAGCAGAGCCATGATATTTAAATACCTTCCCGTCGTATTGATGGCAATAATAAAGGGACCTTTGCTTCACAGACCGACAATAATGTTCTAGTATTCTATTCTACCTAGGTTAAGGGTTAAAGGTCACAGCAAGGAATTTGAATAAGACAAAATGAAGCTACGTATTGTAAAGGATACAATGTAATTTTGAAGTGTCGCTTTCGATTCAACTGTCTTGTTTCAGTTGAGTTAACTTAGTGTAGCAAAATAATACTCGCACATAAATTCAAATGTAATACATAAGTACAAATAGTGTTGTACTGATAGTAATAGGTACCGTACTTCTATATTACAAAATAATTAACTTTCTTCTCTTTCCTTATAATATTTAACTTTATTTTAATATTTGTTTTTGCAAAATAGCGGGCAGCGGCATCAGAAATCTTACGATTTATGAGGTACAGTTCGCTACAGACAGATGGACTGACAAACTGCAAAGGCTTAGTAATAGTATAGGATTTATTCTTACGAAATTGAGTTATTTCATAAGAATAAATTAAGGTAGGAGAGCTTTTATAAAATTACATTAATGTAACAACATTTGAGAACATCCACGTTTGCTAACAAGGTGTTCGATAGAGTTAATATTTCTTTAACGGTAGGTTATTTTCTTCAGTATTACTTCGACGAAACGATGCATTTTTAAAAAGAGAGAAAAGGATAGATAGCTACATTGAATCTGACAGCTGTCATCCGCGCCATCTTATAACAATTGTAGTATAGTTGAACACCATTTGATTTAGTATTCACAGAGCGATTGTCAAGCGTAGGCGTAGTCATCGACAGACATAATTTGATTCGGCGCTGACAGGGATTCAGAGTAATTGATTGGATTATAATACGGTAAGAGAATGTTCTAATTTAGACGCATGGCAGTGTGCTAGCCAAGATTTTAGCCAAAAGATCAAGACACCGGCTATGAGTTATATTACTCGAACCTGTGTAAATGTATTTAAGAGCGGCCAACCCGACATACTTTTTTATACAACCACTCTTATGACATTATTAAACATCTCTCTTCAGATGTTTTGGATACACAGATATCTTGTGGATATTATCTAGGTTTCTATACAAATTAAAAAGTAAATTTGTGTAAGAGTAATTCAGTAAAGACCTTTGAAAATTGCTATTTTATATGAACTTTGACTCTCCATAATGTTCTCCTATGATGTCATATCTTTTTTCAAAAATCCTTAATGGTTTAATAAACACACGTACCTATTTTCTGGAACAAGTTTTGTTAAACATTCGAATAAATCGTAGAATTACTGAATGCCAACAGAGTTTTCAGGTGTTATTTCTCTTTTTTCGCATTACTTATGCATCAAAAATTACTGTGAATTGCGTCAAATGAAGCAACAAGCTTTTAAACCATGCTCAACGTAGACGATAGGCGAGTTGGGAAGGCCCACCTTAACGTTAGAGGATATGTGATCCTTTTCACGATTTCTTGCACAAATACTCCTGCAAAATTACTCAAACTTAGTTGGTTTAAATTGATTGACATTCAAAATTAAGCTGTATAAATATTTAATAGTTTCGGCTGTGATGCGTTGATCAAACAGTTTCTTCCTAAAGATTTTGAAGATGTGGTTTTTATTTCTAGAGTTTTGGTTGAATTTTTGAAGATTAAATATCCATCCTTTTCACATTTTTTTTTTTTGCAAAATGACATAACGTTCAAAATTGATTGATATTAAAAATGAAGCTGTATAAATATTTAATATGCCAAATTGTAACCGAACACTAAGTAAATTCCAGCCAATGAGCATTGATTCTGCTGGTGATGTTATCGATATAATTTATTACATCGTTAATGCGGTCGTTTGATCTGATCTCCATAGATATTGGATGGAATTACTGCTGCAGGCGTTGGTAGGAAACATGATTGTACCATTGATACACCGTTACGGTTTCACTTGTGTGATAGCTATTCGCAGCCACGTGTGCTACGCATATCAATCTGGGCACGTCGGTCTCCATAAATTTTATATAGAAACTAGATTTGTAGACCTACATTCGATCCAGGCCCCGCGACGTCGTTCTACGTTCAAATCAGTCGTGTTAGGCTGGGTCCAAACGAGCGAAACGTGTAATGTAAGATTACGTGTAATTTAGCACCAACTGTATGGACGGCACACGAACTCATAGTGAATTGTGTACGCGAATGTCCATTATCATTTAAAAAAAACCACTATGTAAATAAAAATTACGAGTGGTTTTTTTTAAATAGGAAAACGTCTTTAGCAAAGTTTCTGTTACTGATGGCCAGTATCATTTACTGGACGTGTGATACTCGTTTCTATGCCTATTGTCTATGAAGCGGTGAATAGGTATTACATATCACATACATAACGGTCCTACTTAGACGAAACCTAAAAACACCATATGTCAAATGAATAAAATTAGACCAATTTAACTGTTAGCTATTATTAGATGAACTGCGAGCAAAATGGCCGGCTTCATTGATTTCAGGACGACTCGATTAATAATGGCTCGGGTTTGAATGCCCCAACAAATTGGCGTAAATTACTACGATTCAGTAAATGTCACTTACGACCTATTTCGTCAGGGATAGGTGTTAGCTACTGGCTTAGTTGTGACGTGACTTTAGAATGTGATTTATTTTAGTTGGATGAGTCTGTGGGATGGGTCCTTTTTGGTCAAAACGTTTGGGTCTTATTTTTTTTTTATGGTGGGAAAAATCATGATGAATCCCGCCTTTGGGCGTAGCGGGAGACAGTGTCAGACTTCTACTGACTAAACGACCCACCGTTCCTTCCTGCATTAGTTCCAAGCCCCGGTGTTCCGCTTTTGGATCAACCCTTGGCCCCAGAAGGCTTCGACCCTGCTGACAACTCCCTGAGGAGCGCGGGAACAGTGCGCGCCGTCGACGACTTAAACGTTTGGGTCTTGGAGTTCGAACGCGAGTATTCTGTTTAAAGATATTTGTAACTGTTAACACTTTGTGTGAACGTTGAGGGTTGGCTCGTTCTTGGTTGTCAAAAAATAAGCAAAAAACAGCTCCTAATCATTTTCCACAACTTTCATACGACGTCATCTAGTCCCAAACTAAGCAGAACTCATGTTACGAGTACCTACTAGACAACTGATAGACATACTTACATATTTTTAAATACATAGGTAGGTACCTACTATAGACAAATTACAGCCAGACACAGAACAACTGACTGGTAGAGGATGCTTTGTTGCATTAAGTAAACCTATGTACCAATACTGTACATGAAGATTAAACTCTTGAGCCCCAAATACTCGAAGTAATACGCCCGGCTAAGTTTGAATCCGCGATATACAACTCGTAAGTTGGAGCCTTTTGGTTCTCCATGTACTAAACAAATTTACCATTCGGCCACCGCTTCTCGCACTCGGCACAAAAAAGGCACAGTTGCTCAGTGCAAATCTGACACTATTTGTCGTTCCACCAAGAGGCAGGAAAGAGTTATCTGATGATCTCCCAAAAAAGACGATAGGTAAAGGTGAAATTACTGAAAAAAAAAATTACTTGAAACCACCTTTAAAAATTAGGTATACTAGCACATTTACACGTTCCTACGAACCTAATTCAAAGAAAAAGTCACCAAAAGCCCCAGGTGATATGATAACGAGCCAAAACGTTCGAGTTTGTCAAAAATTTGTACATGAAAAGAAATCCTTCAACTCAATTCCCAAGATTTGAACGGAATTCGGTATTATTGATACGAGAATTTGCAAATATAAGAAAAATATTCTCTTGAGGGCGGGATTGCTCGTAATATACGAATACGTACGAGGAGACGGCTTTTACGACGTGCAAGCGGTTTGCGAGATACGGAATAAGGATATTATGTCGAACCTATTCGCGCACCAGAATAGTGTTTTCTTATAAACAGCTCGCAGACTACATTTGATTTCATAAAATCTTTGCGTCAAAAGGGAAAATAAATGGTTCTCAATTCGAATAAGTAGGTTACATCTATTCTACCGCGTTCTTTTGTTTTATTTTAGAACATCGAAACTATTTGAAAATAAAAAGAAAAAAATCGTTGTCTGTTTTCTGCTTTAACATCCAATGGATCGTTTAAAAACAAAATGTTCTGAATTTAAACTCGAGCAAGTTCTAGATTAACCTAATTCGTGCATTAGTGTTACTTGCATATATTTCACATAATTGGCCCTCTTAGCATATGGGAAACCCGTTACTTTACATTTTTGTTTGGAATTAGGTGAAATAACTAACTACGTTTAGATTAACATAGTTTAAATGTAACTTAGGTTAATAATATGTTGATCATGGCATGTAAGAGATTTTCAATTTACTCTCTGGAACATGTAGCGCATTGTGCTAGAATAGATCCTTCTTATTATAAGTCTAATCAAAACTTTATAATATATGTTAATTTCTCAAGCATTGTTTTTACTAGATAATTAAAAACCGATACTAACAGTACCAGTGTTTATTTTTTGGATCTAAAATTCAATGCTATCTCTATTTTTTCAATTTATTTATTGTTTTTCAACACATCAGCTACTACATGCTTCTTAGCATTATGTGGTCCATAGATTACCACCTTTCCATAGTCAATTATTATCACATTGTTTTTTTTTTTCACTAAGAGACTAAATATTAGAGAACTAGCTTACTGCCAGCGGCTTTGCCCGCTTGAAAATAGGGTTTTGCACAAACTTTGAACACGCGTTATATCCCTTTAGGGGGTAAATTTTGGAAAATCCTTTCTTAGTGTCCACCTACGTTATAAAAAGAAGCCCTGTGCAAAATTTCACTCTCCTAATCCCAGTAGTTATGGCTGTGCGTTGATATGTCAGTCAGTCAGTTTCTCCTTATATATGTATATAGATAAAACAGTTTTTTACTAGCAAAGCAAGCAAGCCTCTCCAGTCATGGCATGGCAAGCCCCATAGTTGGCAGGGCTGAGGGTTGTTCGGAAGACTTTTTGTGACAGTAGAACACAAAAGGCAACCGAAGGACACATGTGTGGTTTTAGTAAAAGACAGTAAAAGTCTGAAACATCCTCTTGTTCCACGCAGGGTGGGAAGAATCTTTGAATGATTTCCCACCTTCAAAAAAACCTCTCAACTGTCTCATCAAATTGATTGATGATTTCATTCGTACGTTATTCAAATGAAATAAAACGAATAGTGTTGAAGCACACGGTCAAAATGGCAGGCAGTTGGACAAACCGCGTACAAACGACGCGTAATGCGGTGTATTACGACACTCTCATTCTGATATATTGCGCGAGGACCTGACAAGATTAATTTATTCGACCGCGACAAATTTTGGTTGGAAATTCTTTACTATTTGTGACCGTATTTTTTGCACTAAATATTGCAGAACACATCTCACATCTCACATCTCTATTTTAAGAATGTCCTTCCTGAGGTACATTTTTATACAACCTTTCGAGAATTGTAATTAGAGACATAATAGAAAGACAATAGGTGTGAACGCCGGCGTTCGCTTGGGGCTCAAGAGTACATTACACATCTCACTCTAAATGTTTTGAAAATACAGATATCGTGTGCATGCTATCTAGGTTTATACACCGTTAAATCTTGATCGTTTTAATCCCTTGAAGGATCGATTCGTGAAATACATGAAACACTATCGATTGGTAAAGTTAGAATAAAAAAACAAAGTACTTTTTTTTTAAACTCAAATTAATTTACGCATGTTCTAAATTGATTTCTTTAAGTAAACGTCAGCTGGGCGAGTTCAATGACCTGTAGGTAGTTAGTACGCAACGACCGACAACTACCTACAAGGTCAATGACTCGTTTACTTAAAGAAATTAATTTCGTAAATGCGTATATCAATAAGAGATTAAGAAAAAAAGTACTTTATTTTTTATTTTATCTACACAAATCGATAGTGTTTCATGTACTGGATCGACCCTCTTCGGGATTAAAACGACTAAAATTTAACGGTGTATAGATATCAAATCCTAAATTTGTGTAAGACTAATTCAGTAAGGCTTCTGGAAGTTTCCTATTTTGCGTGAACTTTATAAATGAATTTTTCCTTTTTTTTAATGATTTTTTTTTGTAAAAATATGTATTTCCTAGAACAAGTCTTCATTAATGTTCGAGGGAATGACGTAGTTACAAAATGCCCACCGAATTTTCAGGCGTTATTTATCTTTTTCACTTTGTCAATTCATAAAACATTGCGCCTTGTAATTGATATGAAATGCTATTAATTTATTTATTTATTAATCATGAACAATTTACTTTGTATTTGATGTCAATATATGATAAAAATTTGCATTAAATGTAACTAAAATAATAGAACAATAAAACATGAACACAATAAAAAAAAAAAACAAAAATAACATGGAAATTAGATAAAATTGCATTTACAAAAATATTAAAATCGGAAATAATTAAATTATAATTCATCTAATGTGTACAAGTTTCTAGCTAACAGAAATTCTTTTAACTTAGCCTTAAAAAAGCTAGTGTACAATAAATATTATAAATTTGAACCCAAATGAAGCAATTGAGACAGGTAAGATAACTTTGTATGCTTAGAGAAATTTCTGCCCAATAATGTTTGACGTTTGACAAAAATGTTTGTCTTGTGTAAGATGATCAAAATCAGTTCCCAAAATTGAATTTACACCGAATATAATTGTTGAATGTGGGCACTTGTCGCCAAAGTTGGTAGTAAGCTACAAACGTGTCAATGGAAAGTCGGAATCATTCGTATTAATGCCTATTAGATAGCAATCCTTACTAAGCGGCGCAGCCAAAAAAAGGCCACATAGACATAAAGAAACAGTATTTTATAGCTTCTAAAAGACTTTTCGTGTTAGTTCCTAACGACTTAGCTTCAGGACAAATAATCTGCTGAACCAGGTCTCCTGAATCACACTGTATGCAGTTCCTCGCGCCACAAGAACAATATATTGTCCCGGCGGACACATCGGTAAGTGCATGCTCTTTAATGTGTGAAAACGTTTCGGAGAACGAAATTTAGTGATCTAGTTTATGTTCGGCGGTTAACGGTTCGTACGAGCATCGTTAATATATCACCACCATTTCAAGTCTCTTTGAAAATCTTAGTGAAATGAAAGGATAATATTCACATTTCACATAAACAAACACAAGAGTTATGTAGGCTGCTGCCGATTTTTTTTTATTTAGAGGGCGGGCTCATTTATTCCCCATAGAATTAGCATTGCCATTTAACGTGGCATTGCAGGCAGTTTTCTGGGCACGTTTTAAGATGACAGCGATGTGGCGGAGTACTTCAACGTCTTTTGTGTTTTGTATTATGTGTACATAGTTAGGTTTAGTGTAAATATTTAGTTTAGTTTAGATTATATTAAAGTTTTATATTGTTTATTAATTGTTAATAAATTTTAAAAGACAAATTGGACTGGAAGGAATGGAGGGAGGCCTTTGCCCAGCAGTGGGACAGCACAGGCTAGCTATAATAACAATAAATTTACAAACAATTTTAGTTTTTTCAACCATATACTAATCGAATGATACTGTCCGCTAGAGATGAGTTGGCCGTACAATACTTGTTCAAATACAGATACAGCTAGCTTACAGTAAGATTTATTATTATCGTACAGAATTTGCAAACTTTAATGTATTCTTTGAAGTAAGAACATTATAAGGCTAATAATATGCTACTGTATTCTTGAAACTCAAATACCAAACTGTGTTTCAGTCTGGATTTTATGGTTAAATAAAAGATTCATCTCTGGAACATCAGCTTTGCTACCAATCTTGCTGATGCGGTAATATTTTCGCCATAGCTCGTGTTAGTCCCAGGAGAGAGGAGATTTAGACTAGAAAATGGGGTTCCGATCGACAAGTTCCAGCTGTCTTGAAATCTGATTCGAATAATCAAACTTGCTAAGCTAAATCCTAACAATAGTTTCATATCAAAGGCGTGGGCTTGCAGACGGCGAACAGTGGGTAGCTCGCCGTCCGATCGTCTGGTAACTGTCCGGTGGTCCGTACTAAGCCCATTCGTTAACGGCGCGCACTGTTCCCAAGCACCTCAAGGTGTTGTGTTGTTAGCAAACGGAAGGCTCTGGCCCTGGTATTAACGGGACGTAAGAACGGTGTGGGTTGTTTAATCAGTAAGAGTCTGACTTTATTCAGAACTCCGCCCATGGGCGGATTCGTCATTTAATGATTTTTACCGGCCATAAAATAATCATATAAACAATCCTTAGCACCCTTCTCAATATAATAAAAGCCGGCGTGACCCTTTCTCATTTAATATTCAAAACAAAGTACCCGAGAAATACACGTGAATAATATAATATTGTTACAGTATTTTCACTTCCGTTCATTCAAAAGAAAATTTTAGAAGTCAGTTTGGAAAACCTCCGCTAGAATCTGTCGATAACGTAGGAAAGTCAAAATAAAAAACTACACCTGATATTTTAATCATTCTTAACGTCAATAAAGTATTTAAAATAATAAATCACCCAATTACATCTAGGCTGGGCGAGGCAATAGTTAGTGCCACACTTTTACTGACTCAAAACCCACTCCTGTTCCTTCGTTGCCTACTACCCCTACGATTTGGTGACTCCTTGAGGCACGCGTGGAACGATACGTGCCGTCGCCGACTTGGGTTCAGTCCGGTCGGTTACCAGAGGATCAGATAGCGAGCCACTCATTGCTCGCCGTCCGCATAAAATTTTCTATTCATCTAAAGCACCGCTGCATCAATTGCAAGCAATACATTTCTGGACCTCATAATAACCATATATGCTGTGGCTGTATGTGAAAGTTATTAGTAATTATTGTGATTATTTTTCGTTCAATTCTAATCTAAAGATTTCACAAAAATAATTTAAAAAATGCAGTTTATTTGGCGTAGCCGTTTCGACGGAATTTAGTAGCCATGTATTAACGAAAATAGTTTAGTTATCTAGGGTTAATGCATATTCATTTACAATAAACGAGAGTCTTCATGCGAATACAACATCATAAGGCGTACAAAACCTATTAATTTGATTAGCATCACTTAGTTTAAAATATTAGTGCAAACCAAAAACAAAATGAAATGGCCATACCAAAGGCAACCCCTAAAACATGCAAAATCAATCTAAAACCTTCCAAATTAGCAAGTAAATCAAACGTCACGACAGTAAGTTATGCATAAACTCCAACTAGACCGTTAAATTAACCACGAAACAAATTTAAAATTACATTTTCCGCTACAAAGTCACAATTGGCTGCTCGGCAGATTTCGGCCAAGTTCGTGACAGCTCGTATCGATCAAGTAGTGTCTTATGATCGTTGTTGCTTCGTTAAATCGTGTGTAGGAAACGGTAATGAGGTTTCTAGATTGTTCTTTTTACATTATGATGTTTTTTTTTCAGGAGTCTAGAACAAGGAGGCTGACCGCGGCTAAGATCATGAAGCGATATGGTCATGTCCGCGGGGCCAACTTGGCCAGTGATTTTTGGAAATAGAAAGGGAAGGCCTTTTCCCAGCAGTGAGACACAATGTAGGCTAAATATAAAACAGGCAAAACAGCATACAACATTTGTATGCTTTTTTTATTTGGTAAACTATATGAGCAGTAAGGCGAGCGAAAGAGACGAGATACGTCTTTCTCAAGCCCCAACCTCAGTCTCAGATGTCGCGCTAAGCGCGAGCTTGGGTCGGTGAGTCGGTGGCACACACACACACTTAAAGATATAATATGTCAGCAAACCGTAGGGATCAGCAGGGCCGATGCCTGCTAGGGCCATAAGATTAGTTTTGAAAAGGATACACTCATGGTCCTGGAACGCAAACGGCAACTAAATGAACACAGTTGTGGTTTTATTTATTTATTTCTTTGGGAAAACAAACAATTACCCAAAGTATCTTAATTAATACAACCAGAAATAAAACCTTAGTATCTAATGTTAGTGGTTTTGGTCAGTAAAAGTCTAAAGGCTATAGGGAAAATTGTGTCAGTGGATGTCGTCAGTGCTGGCGCCGAAAACTGACGCGTACTATTTACAACCAGTCAGTATTTCGTCAGTAGTCGAGGATATTTCTTGAAATCAATTTACACTATGGCAGTGTCAGGTCAGCACTGACTCGTCAGTTGACTGACGTCAGTTAGTTACTCAATATAAATCTGCCTTTGCACTTCTTCCCGATCCACTTTACCTTCCCTTCTCGCGGACGGTAAGTAATAGGTAGCTTGCCGTCCGGTCGTCTAGTAACTATCCAGACCGAGTCCAAGTCGTCAACGGCGCGCACCGTTCCCGCGCGCCTTAGGAGTTGTTAGCAAACTGTAGGGGCCCTTCAGGGTCGAAGCCTTCTGGAGCTGCCGGTTTGTGTGAAACTGTTACCGTGGCTCTAGGAATAAGGCAAGGAAGGAATGGGGTAGGTTTTTTAGTCAGTAAGAGTCTGACACTGGTCTCCCGCTCCGCCCTTGGAGCGGGTTTCGTCATTCGATGATTTTCACCTACCATAAAAAAAAACTTTACTTTCCCTTTTAAAGTACGGAACCTTAAAAAACTACCCTTAATACGAAAAGTCTAACATACTTGTATATCGAACGAACATTCACTTTTTCAAAAGAAATAACTTCCATAATGAACCGCCGTAGGGCTTTAGAGTCACCATCTAGGATGTAGGTCCCCTAGTTATAATTTTATAACGAACGGTTTTGCTCGCAACGCTTTAAGGGGGCGAAATGTACTTATCTGCGACATAAAAGGTTGTATCATTTTTTTTTCCGTTAGTAAAGAGGTTTTTTTTTTCATTACTTCAAGGAACCGCCGACCTGATTTTTCAACTCGATACCTCCACGCGTTTCTGTGATCACGATCTTGACAGACCGACAGACAGACGGACAAAAGAGAGGCATTTTTTTCCTTGGTTCGGTTTTTTTTCTTTTGAAGTACAGAACCTTAAAAAACTACCCTTAATATGAAAAGTCTAACATACTTATATACCGAACGAACATTCACTTGTTCAAAAGAAATAACTTCCATAATGAACCGCCGTAGGGCTTTAGAGTCACCATCTAGGATGTAGGTCCCCTAGTTATAATTTTATAACGAACGGTTTTGCTCGCAACGCTTTAAGGGGGCGAAATGTACTTATCTGCGACATAAAAGGTTGCAAGTATCATTTTTTTTCTGTTAGCAAAGAGGTTTTATTTTTTTCATTACTTCAAGGAACCGCCGACCTGATTTTTCAACTCGATACCTCCACGCCTTTCTGTGATCACGATCTTGACAGACCGACAGACAGACGGACAAAAGAGAGCCATTTTTTTCCTTGGTTCGGTTTTTTTTCTTTTGAAGTACAGAACCTTAAAAAACTACCCTTAATACGAAAAGTCTAACATACTTATATACCGAACGAACATTCACTTGTTCAAAAGAAATAACTTCCATAATGAACCGCCGTAGGGCTTTAGAGTCACCATCTAGGATGTAGGTCCCCTAGTTATAATTTTATAACGAACGGTTTTGCTCGCAACGCTTTAAGGGGGCGAAATGTACTTATCTGCGACATAAAAGGTTGTATCATTTTTTTTTCCGTTAGCAAAGAGGTTTTTTTTTCATTACTTCAAGGAACCTCTCACCTGATTTTTCAACTCGATACCTCCACGCCTTTCTGTGATCACGATCTTGACAGACCGACAGACAAACGGACAAAAGAGAGGCATTTTTTTCCTTGGTTCGGTTTTTTTCTTTTGAAGTACAGAACCTTAAAAAACTACCCTTAATACGAAAAGTCTAACATACTTATATACCGAACGAACATTCACTTATTCAAAAGAAATAACTTCCATAATGAACCGCCGTAGGGCTTTAGAGTCACCATCTAGGATGTAGGTCCCCTAGTTATAATTTTATAACGAACGGTTTTGCTCGCAACGCTTTAGTTAAGGTTGAAAAGAGCGTGCGATGAGAAACTTTGCCATTTAATTACAGGCTCTGCAATCACTCAGTATTCGAGCTCGAGCTAGTTCCATTAGTTTGGCGTTTAGATAGGTGTTTTGTTATTCTTAATTTGTTAATAGATTTTTTATGTAGTCCTATTGGAAATAAAAAGATTTTGACTTTGAATGATATGTTTAATCTGTAGTACTATGATGTGTTACTTAGTTCGTTTTCATTGGGTATGAAATTTTTGTTTTTGACGATATTTAATTAACAGGTACAACATAATCAAAGTCTACGAATTCTACGCAGTAATGTTGTTCAAACAACATGTCTAAACCATTCGTGACTCCTGCATGACTCCGAAATAAACAAATTGCACTAAATTAATGAAACTTCTAGTTTGTTTTTAATTACAACAGGCGGTGTTTGTGTGTTTCAGGCTGAATTACTTTTGTGTATGAAAAAATAAGTTTATTAAAGCTGAAAAGCATTTAATTTGCGGTTATAGAATTTGTGTTAAGGGTGATTTTTTGAAACCAAGAGAGTTTTTTTATGGTGAGTAAAAAACGTCCAATGATGAATCTCGCGCTTGGGCGGGAAAAACTGTCAGACTCTTACTGACTAAATAACCCATCTCGTTCCTAAACCATGAAGTGGTCTCATTCGTCAGGGCTAGTTTTTCCTTTACAATTTGATATTTTTATTTTTCCTCGATCATTAAATCTATCAAAGGTATAATTTACGTTCTTTGGCTTAAACACAAAATAGTTAGGCAAAAAAAAACAGCGTTCAATTTGAGTAAGATTTATCAAGCTGCATGTCTCACATACATCTTAATAAACCTATCCATTGTAGCTGCCCATATAACCATTTTGAAAAGATTAAAGCTATTGCCAAAAATTCAACTCATCATCATCAATGTCTTATTAATGTTCCCCCTTCTGGGATACAGGCCTCCTAAGACAGAATAGGCGGGCCAAATTCAAAATTCCACCACGCGGGCCAAATTCAAAATTCAACTACTAATTGTTAATTTTGAAATCGCGCAGTCTTTAATATTGCATCATTTGAATACTACCAACAATGGCGGTTCATTAAAATGGACAAAATAATTTACGTTCTATCTCCAATCGCAATAAACTTTGATATTTAACGAATCTGTTTTTATTGTTTTTGTTAAACCGATTTTGACTTATAATACGATGATGTCATGACATTATAGAGAAGGATGCTTCGTATTTCTTGGCCAGTTCTCGAACCAAAGTATTCATTTTGCAAGAACTGAAGAACTCCTCACAGCTCATCGTCGTCCGAGTGTCTTGGGAAGGGTCTACTATACTTTGGTCACATTGCTGAGAAACACGATGACAACGTTAAAAGCAAAAGCTTATAGTGACTGGTAAAGTGAATGGGAAAAGGCCTCGTGGGCGCAGTCCTTGGTCCGATCAGATCCGCACCGCTCTTGACTCTATTACATATATACTATGCCCATCACATCGCCAGAGGCAGAAACATATGGAGGAATACCATTCAATGAAAAGTTATGAGCCAAGGTGGTCACTACCCACAGCGTTGAGGAATACAACGCAAGGAGCAGGAGTGGCATGACAAATAGATGTTTAACATACACAAACCCACAACATATTACACACTACATACTACACATATACCGTTATGTCTGGGACGTTGTTTTTCTTACATAAGTTGCGACACAGTTTAAAACTTTTGCAGCGGTCATCGTTATATGTCATTATTGTCAACTGTTTTGTGTTCCAAATAAATATTTTAGTTTTTTTTTTTTTTTTTTGTAACATACACCAGTAGATAGTTAACATTGTTACGACTTTTTGCTTTCGATACCATTCCTATTTAAATATTTAGTTTGTGTTTAAAAACAATCTACAAACGTCGCATTTGAACAACATCTTCAAAACAAAACTGCTGAACAGTTTAGTCAATCTCCTATTAAATCTGGCAAAGATTCCGCGCTCATATTTCGGTCAATCTCATTGCGTGATATGCCAGAATGAGAATGATGGATTAATCCTTAATTGCTGTGACAACACCAACTGTTCTCAAATTCCGTCAGTTGCTATTAAATTAGAAAACGTATTATTCCAAAACACTCTCCCCTCCTTAATTTTTAATGCAGTCTCACTGACGTTCGGTTCTTGCAAAATATTTTGTAAAATGAGAAAGTCAAAAATTTAATTATCCATTCATTGAAAAATATTTTGACAGTGTTTTTGACGGCTTTGAATTCCTAATTTGAAAATATTTCTTGATTATTCACTACGTTCGTAAGTAATAAAGAAAGAAAATATTCTCTTTTTATGGTGGGAAAATATCTTTATTTGGCACAATACACAACACAAGGCCCGAATGAAAAAGCACAAGCAAAAAAATAATAATTGTATGCTTTATGTTCAGTTCAGCTTGAATGTCAGATTTGCTTTACGCTGATTTTCAATTGAACTTGAGTTTAAAAAAGCAAGAAAGTTTCCCTATACATCACAAAGGAAAACTTGGTGCTAAATTTCGTATTCCTTGTCGTAGTTGGTAATGTGGGTACATAAATTGTTCAATAAATAAAAATATTTGTTGTGGTATGAGAAAGTAATCTTACCTAACTTAGGACGGAAATCCAACACACAGACGATTCCTTTTTCCAGGAACCACACAATACACATTCTTATTCACATCGTATTTCAACATACCCGAATAAAAAAATCCAGTCCTAAACATCTTTCTTAGAATTATCCAGTCCGTTTTGTTAGAAAATCATATTAAACTTGTTTTCCCATACTAAATACATTTGTTCTCGTTTTTATCCGACGACAACACAAAGCCTCTCGCTTTCTAGTAACATTCCATTTGTATTACGAACATGCGTGTATTTTGGCATAAAGCGCTCGAACATTCAGCGTAGTGTAAACAATGGTAGCAACAATAGGTTTTCCTCAATAAAAACCGGAACATTACAAGTGCGAACATATCGGTATGGGTCCAGAGATATTTGTATAACTGTAAATAAATTAAACAGAACTAAACCTAGTGGCCTTTTGTGTTGGTCCTCATAGTTCTGAGTTCTTTTTGTTAAGGCCAAGCCAAGTTTGATTACTCAAAGTAATAAGTTAGTGTGCATAAGGGTTGAAGGCATCTTTGAGTTAGTATGGATTATATTTTTTTAATTTTACAAATAGGTAGTAAATAAAACGTAACACGTCATTTTTTCTTATTATAAAATAGATGACACCGTTTGGTTTTAATCAAATTTTTGAATTAGTTTAAGCAGCAATTTTTCAATTAATTGTTAGAGCCCTTAATGCGTACATAGTTTCTCTAAAATTTTTATAATGAGCGCAAAAATAAGATTTAAAGCGTATTTTTAATGTAGCCGCTCGATCAAGAAATTAATCATCATCATTTAACGGAACAGTTCATTATTAATTTTATTAATTTTCCTTTCAATTTTAGTTCTATTAAAATGAAGTTTTCCAAACTCATCAATCATTTCTCTCTTCTCAAGAAGTCTCAATACTTTGAAAAGTACAGGAAGATGGATCTTTAGAGTATTTTAATTAAGAAGGGGTAAAACCTACCTACTTACCTTAATACGTATTTTACGGTCAACTTTTTTTTCGGAAAAGTTTTTTTTATAATTAATATTGGCAGGATTAGAGGGTGCAATCATGGAAAATGTTAATTAAATGATCTCTACTATAAAAAAAAAAACATGAAAGAAGAAAGAAAGTATTAGTTTTAAAGGGAACAAACGATGCGACGGCGAGGTGCGGGAGGTTTGTTGAAAAAAAAAAAAAAAAAAAAGCATTGCCATGCAAGCATTCTCTCTCTTTAGAGAGAGAATGCTTGCATGGCAATGCTTTTCGCTCTCTTTTCAGAAAGCCACTGACCGCTTTGCTGAACATTGATTTGACTCAATAACAGCACCGATTTTACTCACGTCTCAACAACTTGCTGACCTTGAAAAATTCTAAAATGTCGTTTTTTCACACATTGTTTAAAATAATATTTTGGTTTTATAATTTTTTTTTTCTTAGAAAATTCAGTGAAAGTTTTTTTTACTTATTTTTTTTTTGTTTATTAAGAAAGGGGGTCAATGTCTCCCCTTGCTCCAAGGGGCTAAGTGTGTTAGGGATGCCCTTAAGTATTGACCTTTACTGTGACATGGTATGTGTGTGTAGGTGTAACTGTGCCTTAAGCATGAGAATGTCAACACAACGAACCATAGTTCTAAATACATTGGCTTACTTGGATCTGATCCACGACTTTTCCAGATCCACTCTTACAAGAATTTCTCAGTACATACAGTGTTAAATAAGTTTCAGCTCAAAATAGAGCCCATTTAATTGGAAGGTATGTGAGATGTTTGAGATAAATAATTAAAAAAATATGTCCAGTTTATTCAGAAAGTGACATCTTGTACCTATCATAGATGTGTACTTTTATATGTTTGACACACTTAAGTATTATAGTATGTACTAATGGCGGGATTTTTATATATGTAAATATATAAAAATCCCGCCATTCTACATTTATAAAAATACTAACTTTAGCTCACGATTTGGCACGAACGTTTTTACTAGAAATATCTTACATTCTCCTCTATCTCCGAGTCTGGGCAATATCTACGTTAAATTTGATCAAGATTGTTTCAGCGACTGGGGTGGGCAAACGAAACAAACAAACAGACGAAACTACTTTCCCATCTTAGAATTTATAAAGTTTAAAAGTTTGTTTGACCGCGAAGATCTTAGGAAGTATTGTTTCAAATTGAAAAAATCCATACTAATATTATAAATGCGAAAGTAACTCTGTCTGTCTGTTACGCTTTCCCGCTTAAACCTCTCAAACGATTTTGATGAAATTTCGCACAGATAATCCTTAGACCCTGAGAAAGGACATAGGCTACCTTTTATTGCGAAAAAAAGACGCAGACAAAGTCGCGGGTACCAGCTAGTATAAAATCCTTTTAATTCGAACCAGTACTTTCTTATCGGAAAGTTCATTTATCAAGGAAGGCTATATTATATTATATCACGAACCACGGGAGAGAAGCAGTACTAACTAAAGACGCGGGGGAAACCGCGGGAGACAAGCTATAGTTTATAATATTAGCACAGAATAAGTAGATATTAAGTACAAGTTCGTAAACATCGAGAGGAAACCGGCATGTCCTAGAGCCAAAAATTCGAAGACGTGTGACATCCACTAATCCACACTGGGCCCGCGTGGTTGATTATGGCCCATTACCTCTCCTGGAGAGGACGCCTGTGTTCCAGAAGTGGGTTGACATTAAGAGGGCAATGATGGTGAAGTACAAGTTAGTCTTATAAAAGGACTTTTTCCATTTGTGCACGATCTGAAAATGTTACAGTAAGCATAGGCATGTTATTAATTTATACTGCATTAAGTAAGTAGAAATTTATATAGTTAATTACACAAATAGTAATTCATATTAGTTAAGTTGTCGGTATTGGTTTCGGGCGTTTGAATACCAACATGAGGAAGTTTGGTCGTTTCCGAAACTTCGACGTCGTTTGATCTTCATTCCATATTGCAAACATCGATGCTGCAAGTTGGAATTTCATGAACGACAAGTTATGTATAGTATGTATGCGTAGTTCACCAAATATTATAGAGTCATGTACTTACGTCGTACTTACCTACCTCTCGCGCGGGCCTTGGTTCAGGCCATGGTCCGCAGCGAAGAGGAATGGCAGGCGTTCGCCTCCTTCTGCGAAGCAGTAATGCTCGTAAAGGAGGAGGCCGACCGTATAAGGCAAAGGCAACAGCGCCCTCGCCGTAGCCGTCGCCGCCGCGATCCTGCCGATATCCGGTCACCGAAGACACTGGCTCGCGGACGGTGAGCAATGGGCAGCTCGCCGTCCGGTCGACTCTCCAGACCGAGTACAAGTCGTCAACGGCGCGCACCGTTCCCGCGTGCCTCAAGGAGTTATCAGCAAACTGTAGGGGCCTTTCAGGGTCGATACCTTCTGGAGCCGCCGGTTGGTGTGAAAGTGTTACCGCGGCTCTAGGAATAAGGCAAGGAAGGAATGGGGTAGGATTTTTATTCAGTAAGAGTCTGACACTGTCTCCCGCTCCGCCCAAGAGCAGGTTTCGTCATTCGATGATTTTAACCAACTTCTTTCGACTTCAATGATAATAATGAATTTGTTTCTAATATTATTTAGAAAACTATTTCGGTTAAAATTTACTACGAAGAATCACGCTTCATCATCATCATCATCATCCTACCCTTATCCCATATTACTTGGGGTCGGCGCAACATGTTTTACGAAGAATCCGTAAAATCGTAAATTAAACATTTGGAACCAATCCAAAAATTTAATTTACGGTTAAAGCATAACTTTATGTATGTCTTTCGACTGATGGTGATGATGATGAAATTTTTGCATTTAAGAGTACAATATAATATTAGTTGATACTCAATAACGTAAGAATATCATCAACATCTTTTGAATAGCTAGTATAACTAGAAACTTCGCGAAAAACTCAGTCAAGGCAGTCTCAGTTCTACATAAATGAGAAGTTTTCCGTCTCCATTTTATTCCGGCGGAACGACAGACGAGAGGCGATGTAGAATGGCTATGTAGAATGTGGTAAAACATTGCGAGTCGTCGCTCTTGAATTATTTCAAGCCTTATGTCTCAGACCTTTTCATTCAGGCACTCCGTCGGAATATAGAAAGAATAATTGAAAATCACAGAGAAAAGAAATCACACGAGACCCGAGCTACGAGTATGTACGTCTTTTTTATAGATTTCACTAAAATTACAAAGAATGTCACAGCGAACTTAATCTAACTTTTTGAATTTATTAGTCTCTGTAGAGACTGTTTTATTATAAAATATAAAAGTATGCTTATTTTAAAATACTAAAAATCTTGGGAAAAAAGAGCTGTGGGAGTGAAAGGCAAGGAAACTGGGTTAGTAGGTATTATGCCTAGAGATTTGAGCTCACTATTATCATTTTTCTACTGTGTTTTCCCGTCTGTTACAATATTTACTTGCAGTGTTTGCTTTTTTATAAGACTAGCTTTCAAGCTTAAATAAAAAATATTTTGAAAGAATTGCTTTTATATTTAAAAAACTTATAATTTTGCAATATCTTAATTGAAATACTGTTTTGTTTATGCTTTTACAGTTTTAAATTCATATTTTCAATTTATTCCAAACTAGCGACCCGCCCCAGCTTTGCACGGGTGCAATGGTGATATTAAAAATATTATGCATGTATTATACAACCTTCCTCTTGAATCTATCTATTTAAAAAAAACCGATCAAAATCCGTTGCGTAGTTTGCGGTTCTCGAGACCGTCGATAACTGACCACTGCTTCTGGAGCAATATGAATGACGGCTGCCTAGCTTTGGGTCTTTTTACAAGGTCCCGGTTTTTTTTAAGGTAGGAAAAAATCATCCAATGAAGAATCCTGCCCTCAGGCGGAGTGGAAAATAGTGTCAGACTCTTACTGACTAAACAACCTACCCCGTTCCTACATTGTCATACATACTAGGGCCAGCAGAGCTTTCCTTTCAGACACGAACCCCGGGCCCTAGTTGGCTTCGACCCTACGGTGTCTGGGGCGCGAGCACTGTTGCGTTATGCGGTCGGCCTCCTCCATTGCTAGCATTATTGCTTCGCAGAAGGAGTCGTCCACCTGCTAGTCTTCCTCGCTCCGGACCATGGCTTTTAATAAGGCCCGGTGCGAGAGATCGCCGCTTCCGATCGCTTTCACGAGGACACGGCGATGCTCTGCCCAAACGGGGCACACTTCGACCATGTGCTACACTCAGGTTCATCCTCATGTACAATGCGACCTGACATGTAAGTATAGTATAGGTAAATTCAGGATGATATAATAAAATGGAATCTGGCGGATATGTATACCACAGAGGAACTATCCTGCATTGCGACATCACAGTTCTTTGTTCGATTAAAACATTAGGTATACAATATTCTGAAAGCAATTATCGGGCAATTGTCCGGACCAGATACGACACGCGTTTATTCGAGGAATCCTCCTTTTTCAATATGTGGAACTTTATACCTCGTTCTGTGTAACTCTAAAATGGTAGGCAGTAGATATGGTCTAACAGTAAATATGCCTGCATAGTGCTAGATGGCTAAAAGGGAAACGGTTCAATCTTTCTATGCATGCAAAATAAATGTAGATGATCAATTCGTACCTTTGTCTAAATAATTTATTTAAAATTCGTGTACAGTAGTGGTATATAGACGAACCTAATGCAGCAAAGTATTCTCTACCAGTCAAATTTTGCATAAAAAAATATACTGTGGTAGGTGTGCCTAACAAATAAATAACATATGTTTTTGCGTCGTCGCGTCGTTTATGCCGTGTACATCGAGGGACTTGAACATTTTGCCTGTTGCGGTCATCCCGTCCGATTATAATTTAGGTGGCTTCAAGGCTTGAGTGAATAGGCTTTTAATAATCTAGTGCGCCTCACCACCAACGATTGCAACACTACTTACTATCAGGGGGTTCGCAGTTAAGCATTAGTTTATATCATATCATATCTATTTAAATAAGAGATTTTAAATGGAATGTAGATATCTATCTACACTAATATAATAAAGAGGTAAAGCTTGTTTTTTTATTTTTTTGTTTGTTTGGAGGTAATCTCTGGAACTAATGGTTCGATTGGAAAAATTTTAGCAACACTAGAAAACTGCTTTACTCCTGAGTGACATAAATTATTTATATAACATGGATGTTAACCGAGCTATCACTACAAGAAATTTTCCGCGGGCGAAGTCGCGGGCAGAAGCTAGTTTTTAATAAATAAAAAAAAAATCTGTCCATAAAGAAAACGCTAAAATAAAGTAGTTAAATAAAGAAATTCTAATCAACTCGAGAACATTTCTCAGCTTAAACTTCGTTACTAAAAGACTACAACGTCGGACGGTTTAAGTTGCAAGAAAAACGACGTCAATTCTCTACCGAGGACCTGAGCCGAATAATATTTACACAGAAACAGACCAAATTTATCTAAGTACGTCGCTTGTTTTCTAGGTCGGAAGAGAAAAATGTGAAGCCACTAAAGTTTTATGTTTGGCAACAAATACAATATTGTTTACGTAAGTGAGTACTGGAGGACGGAATTAAATGTCGAGGAAGATTGACGACCCCTGCTAAAGTCACCTAGATGCGCGCCCGTGATAGATTAGGCAACCTAACTCAAATTGGAATTGGGAATTAATTTATAGTGGATTTTTGGACGATAATGACTTGTACATTTATTTATTATCTACTTTTTTGTATACTGTCGCAATCATAAAACACTGGGCAAGAGCGACAGAGACACTAAGGGTAGTGTGCGAGTTCGACTCGCTCTTGCCCACGAACCATCGAACTATTTACATAAGTTAGTTTATACGGAACCCTTTCCGTATAAACTAACTTATGTAAATAGTTCGATATTCCCAAACCGAGACTCGAAACATTTTTAAGAATTAAAAAAGTAGTAATATTTGTGTCAAAAATGTACGGTTTTCAGATTTATTACTACATACTAAGTTTTTATATAAGACGTTGTTTCATGCCAAATTTCAGAGTTGTAGATCATCGGTAAATGCCCTATGAATTTTGGTTCCCTTCAGAGAGTTGAAGTTGCATTTTTACGTCATAAACTGCTGTACGTGTATGTCCACAGCTTCTAGAGACTTCAGACTTGAATATATAGTTCCAATTTCAACTCGATACCTTCACTAAAGGGGCCTTGACAGACAGAAGAACAACAAACTGATCTTGTAAGGGTTCCGGGTTTTTCCTTTTGAGGTACAAAACCATAAAAAGGAAAATAAAACAAAAATACAAACACACAATGGGCGGTCATATTGCATTCCGCGTTCCTTTCCAGGCAACCTGGAATTAACAGTAAATGTCTGAACATGAAAAGAAAAGAAGATGTTTTCTTTTTATATTCGTTGTGTCTCAAATTAAGTTTAAATTATGCTGTCGTCTGTGTGGCAATACCAATATTATTTAAATGTAAGTACTCTGTGACAGTCGGATCTTGGCGAGTCTGAAGTTGGCTCTGCGAAGTTTTCAAGCGCTAAAATTCGCAGAGTCTAACTTCTGACTTTCGGACAGCCGTACTGTACTCGTATATTACAAATACAGTAAAAAAACACACATTGTGGTAATACATATGACATGCATATGACTAATACCTAGACACATAATAATTATGCAAACTGAAACTATAGTATAACTACACCGTTAAATTTTAGTCGTTTTAATCCCTTGGAGGATCGATTCGGTACATGAAACACTATCGATTGGTAAAATTAGAATGAAAAAACAAAGTACTTTTTTTAAAAACTCGAATTAATTTACGCATGTTCTAAATTGATTTCTTTAAGTAAACGTCAGCTGGGCGAGTTCAATGACCTGTAGGTAGTTAGTACGCAACGATCGACAACTACCCACAAGGTCAATGACTCGTTTACTAAAAGAAATTAATTTCGTAAATGCGTATATCAATAAGAGATTTACAAAAAAAGTACTTCATTTTTTTATTTTATCTACACAAATCGATAGTGTTTCATGTACTGGATCGACCCTCTTCGGGATTAAAACGACTAAAATTTAACGGTGTATAGCATAGCATCAGACTTATAATTAGTGATGCAACGGATCTCTGTTTCTGTTTCCACAAGTGCGGAAGTTCCGCGCGATTTTTAACATCCGTTTTTGCTTCTGTTTCCGCAACTTTTATAAGGGAGATTTAAACGGAAATTTACTAAATTTGGAATATTAATAAAATGTTGCAAAGTTGCAATATAAACAATATTGCAACTTTGCAACTGTAATAGATTTCTAATATATCTATCTAGATTTGTGGTATTTAATACTTAATAAAGAATTATATTTGTAAATTTGTTTTTTTTTTTCATATTATTTACACTTTCGTTTCTGCATCCGTTTCCGTTTCTGCTAAAATTTACTTTTGACATCTGTTTCCGTTTCTGGTTCCGCTAAGACACTTCCGTTGCAACACTACTTATAATGTTATGCTAGGATTCAGACAAGAACTAATAAAGACAGAACCATGTTGTGCCGACCCCACGAGATATGGGTCAGGGGCAGGAATAAAATGATGAATCGAGTACCTAATTTGTTATCACTGTAATTTTAGCTGATGAAAGTTTCTATTTACCCAAAAAAATTGACACATTTCACCTCGTTTTTTGTTGTCTTCCAAATCTACGACAGTGCTTCACGCTGCTGCTTCTTCGGTTCTTTCCGATCGTCAAATATGTGAGCTGGCGAACGGCGAGCAATGGATGGCTCGCCGTCGTCTCGACAGTGGACATATTTCGGCAAATGATGACAGGTATGGTTGGAGTGCGATACATTGAAAGGCCATGTATTACACTTTGTTGAACCAGCAACAGAACAGTTGTTATTCAAAAATAAAACGCAAGTTTAAATTGACACAACGTAGTAATAACCGTGTGTACAGGAGACCAATCAAGCAATTTTGCACCGAATTTACAGCTAAATAAAGTATAGTTTTCAACGGACCTTGTAATTTTTTAGGGTTAGTAAACTGAGAACTTTGTGAACTAATCTAAAAGTCAAACTAGAGGTAGCTAATACTGTCCCTGTTTTCATTTAATTCCGGACCTTTCATCGAGGAGTTTTCCCTGACCAATCGCTTAAATGAGAAATAATATTGAACCGGATAAATGCTTTGTTAACGGGAGACAGGTGTATCCGGAATATTGCTGGACCCTAAACTAATACAGATAATGATGTTAGATAACTAAGTTGGATATTTTTGTGGGCTCGAGTAAATGACAGGTCGACTTGAGAACGTTGCCATAATTAAAATAAAGGATATTGAGTCGTCCACGTCGTGAATTACTGTAGGAATTATATAATAACTAGCTTTTGCCCGCGGCTTCGCCCGCGTGGTATTGGGGTTGGGGTTGGGGTTTCCGGGATAAAAAGTAGCCTATGTCCTATTCCGGAGTGTATCCTATGCCTGTGCCACATCCAGATCCGTCCAGCCGTTTCGGCGTGATTGAGTAACAAGCATCCAAACATCGTAACTTTCGCATTTATAATATTAGTAAGATATTTTTTATATTTATTTTTTATATATTTTCGGCCAAAATTGTTCTGCTCATACAACTATTATAATACACCTAAAAGAGTTATTAAAAAAATAACCGAGCAAGAAATCAGGAAATCCTATTGGAGCAAATTGAATGCCACCTTATTCGTAGATACTGCGACAGTAGTTTACGAGAAAATCACAAAAAAGTCGATTCCCTCGTATGTATATTTAAGGGGTGAATTTATAAACCCGGCCCTCTCAAGTCAGGTGTGCGTGGGTAAATATAGAGCTTTTGGCACCCCTGAATTTATTTGTTTGCTGTCATCTTTTGTGGATTTCTATGATTATTATTCTTAGCGTAGATTGCGATGTAGGTACCATCAAGGTAATTTCTACTTGAACATTAAAAAAACAATCGTTTGAATTTTGCTGAGTGGCGCCAAACCAAACACGGTCCAATAAAATAGAAACCTCCAGTTACGAAAAAGTTATGAACTTAAATAGTATTTTTAAATACACTCACTGAAAAACCTGTTTTTATCCCTATCCGCTTTTAAGCATGGTATTTATTGTTCCCGCACTAGTACAAAAAAGCGCATTTTTCCGTACACCTTAATGTTTTCAGCGTATCGGGCTGGGAACTAAACATCCCTTTGGCGCTTGGCAATCACCGTTTATTGATTACTTCATAAGTATATTCAAATCGTTGATGAATTCACGGGATTCACTGCAGCACTGGGCTGCATAACACCTTCACCTGCAGCTCGGGCGAAATCTGTCACGGTCATAATGTCAAAGTTTTTCTATTTGTATCAAAATGTACTATTCCAAGTATGTGTTTTTTTATGGTAGGTGAAAATCATCTAATGACGAAACCCGCTGTTGGGCGGAGCGGGAGACCAGTGTCAGACTCTTACTGACTAAAAAACCTACCCCATTCCTTCCTTGCCTTATTCCTGGAGCCGCGGTAACAGTTTCACACAAACCGGCAGCTCCAGAAGGCTTCGACCCTGAAGGGCCCCTACAGTTTGCTGACAACTCCTTGAGGCGCGCGGGAACGGTGCGCGCCGTTGACCACTTGGACTCGGTCTGGACAGTTACCAGACGACCGGATTCCAAATATGTGTGTAGTTTATTATTTATTTATGAACACACAAACACTTACAAAAAGAGAAGAGTACATAGGGACTACCCTATGTACTTTTTTATCGGTATTTATTCTTCTTAATTTCGTTAGAAATAAACAGTATGCTTATTTCTAACGAAATTTCTTCTAGCAGACCTGCGACCGGAGAGTTGGATAAGAAATGTAGACACAGTGTGTATAAATAAACACACAGTGACACAGTGTGTAGTATATAGGTATAAAATGGATTTAAAGTTTTTAGTTAACACAGTGCCTACTACAAATTCTGGATTTCAGGGGTGTTAGAATATGATTGATTAATTTATTACCCCCACTCATAATTAAGGGTATTTGTAGCAAAACCGTGGGTCTATCCCTAATTAGTTATATTAATATTGTCGGTGTGACCCCGTTACGCCAGTAACTTGACCCGTTTCCGCCCCATATGAGTCAAATTATGACGGAGATTTATTAACCAAATAAATAACATAGCTTTTGGCACTGTGGTTATGCTTATATCAAGAGGATAAATAAAAGACTTAGTTGACTAGACTTTTTTTATGGTGGGTAAAAATCATTCAATGACATCTCCCACCCATGGGCAGTGCGGGACATAGTGTCAGACTTTTACTGACTAAAAACCCACCCGTTCCTTCTTTGCCTAAGTTACAGGGCCTTGATGTTACACTTTCACATTTTCCTATGACCCCAGTAGGCCCCTAAAGTTTACTGACAACTCCTTGATGCGCGCGGTAACAGTACGCGCCAACAACCAGCCCTATTCCTACTTTGTCATATAAACCAGGGCCTGACCCTTCCTTTTAGACGCGAACCCTTGGCCCCAGTTGGCTTCGACGCTTCTGCAGGTTATTATTGACACTGCTATAATGTGCAGGTGAGGAGTGTGTCTTGCTTGCATTGCGGTTACATTTATAAGCTTACGCTAGTTACAATGTGTGTGTTGTATGTACTATGTAACTCAAACACCGCTGTTACTGATTCTGTTCTGAAAATATAATTAGTACCATATCCCCATGACCTCATTGGGTATCACTTACCTACTGGATGGACATACTTCGAGCCTTAGCCGACAAGCATGATCTGACAGGGATCAATCACTGATTGCAATTGCTGGTGCGGCAAAAAGTTGTTTTTATGTTTTTTATTACTAACCCTTTAACTGTTAAGTTTTTTACTAACCATTGGACCCGTGTAGTCTTATATATATAAAAAAAAATATTTATTATTATCTACTGGACTCCTACGGTGGTTTTGCCAAAGATGTCGTGTTACTCAGTTACTGGTTTGTGGAGGTAATTAAAGCAGGGTGTTAGCTGCAATTAGACTAAAAACTAACTCCAACATAGTTAGGAACAGAGGGTCATGGCAATATGCGTGATCCGGGGGTACCGAACGATTTCCCGTGAAGCGGCGAGCCTTCTTGCTGGCCTGCCACCATGGGATCTGGAGGCAACAGTCCTTGCACGCATGCACGATCTGCGCATGGAAGTGCAACGCCAGGGCGAAAGTCCGCTGCCTGAACATGTTAAGGCGTGGCGGAAAGAGCTCCGGCGGGATCTCGTGATGGTGAAATGGCGTCAGCGGCTATCGCGACCCAGTGCTGGGCACGCCATAATAATGGCGGTAATGCCCCTCCTTGAGGCGTGGCTAGAACGAACTCACGGCGTTCTCACTTTCCGCATGTCGCAGGTCCTCACCGGACATGGTAAGTTCGGGAGGTACCTGCATCGGATTCGTGCGGAAGAGACGCCCGGGTGTCGCCACTGTGTGGACCGCCCGGACGACACGGTGGAGCACACGGTCGAGGTGTGCCCCGCTTGGGCAGAGCATCGCCGTGTCCTCGTGGGCACGATCGGCGGCGGCGATCTCTCGCGCCGGGCCTTGGTCGAGGCCATGGTCCGGAGCGAGGAGGAGTGGCAGGCGGTCGCCTCCTTTTGCGAAGCAGTAATGCTAGCAAAGGAGGAAGCCGACCGCTTAAGGCAACGGCGCTCACGCCCGAGACGCCGCCGAGATTCCGATCACGATTTCCGGCCACCGTAGGCGCGGGCTTGTGGATGGCGAGCAATGGGTAGCTCGCCGTCCAATCGTCTGGTAACCGTCCGGACCAAGCCCAGTCGTCAACGGCGCGCACTGTTCCCGCGCGCCTCAAGGAGTTGTCAGCAAACCGTAGGGACCCTGGAGAAGGGTCGAAGCCAACTGGGGCCATGGGTTCGCGTCTGAAAGGATTTTTACCTACCTAAAAAAAAAAAAAAAACATAGTTAGGAAACCATAGGGAATCAACAAGGTAAATAAATGCCTGCTAGGACCGCGGAACCTTCTTGAAAAGAAAACCTGTAGTCCTAGAACGCAAATGGCAACTGAAAGACACTGGTGTGGTTTTAGTCATTAAAGGTCGGACACGAGAAACCAGGAAAAGTCATTTGATGATTTCCCACATTTAAAAAAATACTCTACGTTTAGTTCAAAAGGTTTACTTTTGAATACCGTAATTAGAGACATAATAGAAAGACAATCGGTGTGCAAATGGCGTTCGCTTGGGGCTCAAGATTTTAAGGTACATTCAACGAAATACCAAAATCAAAAGTAAGTTCGTGTAAGTCAGGTTCGTTACATTTTGTCCACCGATGCTCTAAAATTCAAATGACACTTAATTAAATATTAATAAATCACACATTTTATAACTGTGCGTACAAGCACATATCTATCCATTAATTAAGACTGAGCTTAGTAATCTAATATTACAATTCAGCCTCTTAATCTAAACATAATGTAACTAATGACCAAGTAAATACATCAGGGTGCTAAGTCTCTTCAAAGGAGTACTTCGTCCCGGATTAATTATTACTCAACCTAATAGTATTCGACGGGTTGAGTAAAGCATGATATTGCCTCATGCCGCAGAGTGAGGAAACTGTATAGATGGGAGTCTTATGTCAGTAAAGATAAAGACAAAGATATATTTATTGCATAACTGTAATTAAGTCTTGTCTTGTCTTGTAGTCTGTCTGTAAGTTCTTCTTTATAAAAATTACATTTGTGGTTTCAACAGTCTACCCAAGTCGGATATGCAATTGTATTTGTGGAAATTAAATATTAAGCATTCATTATTACATTTAAATTTTATAAAAGAAAATGATATTATTTTTTATCAAAAAACTCATACAAGTTATAACATACATTATCAATTAAGGCGCTGCGCTTTTTTTAAAAAGAAAATGTCTTTAGTGACATCTATGTTGTCACATAGGAACTAAAATTAAAAATTCTGCATCCAGGTTATAATAGCTTGAAATCTACTTACGATCCTGTTGCCTGGGCTAGAAACACCTGTTTGGTCACTAGATCCATTCTTTTCATTGGAAGTTGCGTAACTTTCCGTCCTACGTCTAGAATTTAAAGATCGGGTTCAGAATTGCTTAAAAACAGGGTTGTCGATTTATCACCCCTTTTTTCAGCAAAATAACTAATTTCACGATCAAAAGTTGTAATAGGCGAACGTTTAGGCGGATTGTCTTTGTAAATTTTGCTTTTCCAAATATGTTTCTCTCTGTTTTAACCGCTACTGTGCACCAAAATGTAATAGATTGACAATCCTTATAAATAATTAAATATTAAAATCTTATAAGTCATCACACCGCAAGAGTTCACAAAAAAATATGAAACCAACAATAACGACCGCTTCGCTTAGTTCATCCCACCCCATACCCAAGTGCAGGTCACGTAGCCCACCGCAATTGAGTGTTATTAAGTGTATGTTAATATACGCTAACGTTTCCATTCTGAATGAGCGTCGCATCAAACAAAGACTTGTAGAATGTGATGTTTCGACTGTATAAGTAATGATAGCTCTTTGGAATGTTTAGTGGTATAAGGAATAGTAGAGAGCTAGTGTTCTTGCGGCAAATCTTACCAGATGGACAAACGTCATTAAAAGATCTTCGAAGTGTTGCCTCATTGAATGTAAATGAAGTGCCATGAATAAAGACAGATAGAGAAGTCTCTCAAAAGGCGCGACCAACCTGCTAAACGGTGCATGACCAATACCACTCCACCAGGAGTGTACTACTGAGAAGAATAATAATTATATGTTACATTCGCGCCTAAATGCTTAACTTTCGCTATTGCGGTGAGACAAAATGCATTCTGCAAAGATTTTCGCCTCTATATATTCCTGATCTATGTACACCATGTGAATACTGTGATACTGCATTATAACGTCAATGAGGGGCCGACTTCAAAATGTGCCTTTGAGGTATATATAGACTGTATATCTATTAGAGAAATGTCTTCTTAGACCGTTTAATCTCGACCCTTGTCGCTATTAGGCCGATTTATACAATCTAGGGTTAGCAATTCATTATTGGGCTGGTGATTCACGAAGGTTGATGTTTTCGGAATATTTGATTGAGGAAACCAGTTTAATATTGCTATCTGTATCTATTCTGTTAAGATGCGATGGTTGTATGATTAGGAAAATGATCGAAGACATTCTTTCAAATCGTATATGTAATTATGACTAAAGAAGTGTAAAACCTGATACTGACCTGCAGATACCTAAAAAAATGTACCTACTTCGGTGGTTACTTTTCTTTTAAGGTGTGGAATCATCTAATGACTTTTCCTGCCAGAGCAGGTAAAATCATTAGATGATTTCATACCCTTCATTAGAGGGTGGAGTAAAAAGTTTTTGTTCAAGTTTTACTAACGAAAATCACACCTTTTCTCTCAGTTACTTTTTGCGAACTCCGAGAAAGAACTACGAGTAGGATACTTGTATAGGACCATGAGTATCCTTCTAAGACACCGAATAATCTTCACTAAAGCATTTATTTTAACACCATTTTCACAATAGTTTCGGTTTCAAGTATAAGTCCTTTATTTCACCTACATACTTATTAAGTATTCACTTACAGTTGGATCAAACTAAGGCTGTGGTTTTGTGCGCAACCGATCGAAAAACCACTATTAGTATGTTGGCATTATAAGTTTAAATTAATTTAGGAATATCAATTGAATTCTATAAAAAGCTTTTGCACTTTTTACTTCAAGTGAACTGTTTTTGTTGAAGAAAGTTGTTATTAAAACCTTTTTGGAACTGAATGAGGATGAACTAGGCTTTGGAGTGTAAATTAGAAAATAAATAAACGCGTGTTTTATTTTTTACAGAAGATCCGTTGTCCGTTTATTTTTACTCATTTATATTATAAAATGAAAAACTGACTGACATACAGCCGAATCTGCAGGGCCTAGGAACCTAAAACTTTACACAAAGTAGGTTAGTTAGTTTAAGCGAACACTAAGAGAGAGTTTTCTAAAATTCACCCCCTGAGGACAAACCGGGGGTCCAAAGTTTGTATGATAAAACCGACTTTCACGCAGACGAAGCCGCTGATAGAATAATATTAGATAGGGTAGGGTAGGATAGACTTTTATACCTAATTCTCAAGACTCTTCCTTACTAAACAAAAGTAACCTTTTCTAAAAAACGGAATTAAAGTCGATCGAACATTAGTTTACGTTGTAACAAATTATTCGATTCATTAAGTTCCCAAACGGACCTTGTAAAAGAAATGGGCTTAAATGTGTAATTCCAGACAGAGGACACAAATCGCCAAATAATTAGTTGTCTCTTTAGAAAAGTGTAGAGAACGAAAAAGGGGTCCTGATTTAAGAAAAACATTTTGTACCAACCTTTTTGAAATTCGGCAGAAAAAACTTCAAACTTTTTCCACGGAGTAAACAATTGCTGTATTTACTTAAGTCCAGTTATGTATATGATCATTAGAGTATCGATTGATTGAAAACCAGAGTTGGACAAAGCGTCTTAAGCTTGAAGTACATTTATCCGACGTACACGTGTAAAACGTCTGATTTGAACGTAGAACAAAGTCGCGTGGCGTTGCGTCGTGTTCTATAAGTCTAGTTTCCATATAAAATGTATGGAGACTGACGCGCCCAGATCGGCGTGTGTTGTACACATGTGCACAGTGTTGTTCCACCTTTAGATTTTCATAAGATGATTTGTGTAGCTGTGGGCATAATTAGCCTTTTAATGTCTTTATTGCTGGGACTCAGACGTCCCCCTATAGGAAAGTGAATGGGTTGTAATCCAACACGTGAGCCTAGAACGTATAGGTAGATGTTACCTACATATCTTTCAATTTTCAGTTATATTAAACGTTAGTTTCCATAATTCCTTACCGGGGTCTGTGTTTCCTGATAGCTACAATCCGAAAATCTTTAGGCCAAGAGTGAATATATTACTTCTAGATAAGCGCGCTCCATCGTCGACTGCATCGTCGCTCTCACCATCAGGTGTGATAGTGGTCAACCACAAACCAATAATCAATAAAAAAAAAATGATGTTCACCGTTTCGAAAGCAGTGGTGATGAAATAGATTAAACATAGCAATCCGCCTGACTGGGTTTGAGCACACGATCTACGAATTGAGTCTAGTTATTTGCAATAATTTATCGTACTTAAACATTTCCATGAAAAATAAAACTGTGAAAATGAGAGAAGCCTTATTCCGAAGCATTTTATCCGAAAATGTATTCAGGAATCTCATAAGCTTGTGCAAGGGAGCGTTATTAAAGCCGATGGAACAAGGGTGACATGTAAAGGACGAAAGTTATTGCGCCCGTTTTTCTCTACTCTTCAGGTATGCACGTATGCACCAAAGTAAGTTATGGGGCAAAGGGATTCCTTTCCATATTAAGTAGGCAGATGATCCTGTAAAGAAAACCGCCGTTTTTTCAATCCTTTGTGAAATATATAAATGGACTGAAAAACGTGATAGCATGGCGAATGGAACGTTTTTTTATGTGCCTGGAAGCGCTCCCTTCTCAAATAGTTTGTGATCATTTTTAAGTTACGCCTAGTTTGTACAGTGTTCTAGAAATTCCGTGTAGTTGGCAACTCTAATGCCGTGTTATATCGCCCTATAGCCAACAAGCTTATTAAAGTTTAACAGAGTTACATTTTCTTTTATTTTATACTTCGGTTCCGGTCACAACAAGGAATTGTCAGCTTCAAGGAGTTATCAGCAAAGACGTAGGGACTCTGCAAAAGGGTCGAAACCTACTGGGGCTCAGGGTCTCTTTCTGAAAGCAAGAAGGAACAGGGTGGAGTGTTTAGTCAGTAAGAGTCTGACACTGTTTCCTGCTCCGTCCAAGAGCGGGATTAGTAATTGGATGATTTTTGCCCACTATAAAAAAATATATCTAAAGGATAAGGAAGTTGAGAAGGTCAAAAATGGTTGGGAGTAGTTGGGAGTGAGTTCTAGGACAAATCTAAGATCCATCTATCTGGATCCAAATTACCAAAGAGAATTAAGACTACGGAAAAAGAATTTTAAATTCAACTTGTCTAAAAATAAAGGAAGAAGTGAAGTCAGCGAGGCGGTATAATGAAGTAATTAACATGACGGATGTACTTACTCGGAATTGTTCGTAATCGGGTTAGCACTTGAAGAGTCTTAGCTTGAAGTTATTGCAGATTCTTTGAATATTTTTTGAAGTGGCTTAGTACTTGGTTACGGAGAAGCGGTGCGTTGCCCAACGCTTTGGGCGTTTGTTGTATATTGCAGCAGCGGGCTGCGTCATCGCTCGCGCAAATACAAACGTATGGAAATTTACGACGACCGCCTAACGTGTAATGTCTCAACAAGCACTTACTAAGTATGTAGGCAATTTCGCAAGTGAAAAAAAAAAACTGCGCAAGTGCGAGTTGAACTTGCACACTGAAAGTTCCTAATAACTTATTCGAGAATTGGACTATTTACATAGATAAATTATCGCAAATTGAGATATTCAACCCCTCTAGCCAAGTTACAATAGTTTCGTTAATGTCGAACGTTTGCAATTGGTCACGCCTTCAATTCTTATGATCTGACCACGTGATTAAGCTATGAGATGACGTCAGAACAAAAGAATTGGGGGCATGGCCAACTCGAAGCGTCCGTCATTAATGAAACGATCGCAACTTGGCTAGGGGGGCTGCTGAAGAATGCTTTTATTGCTGAATCGTTCACCCAATGTTCGTAGTTTCATTATTATCGTTCATAAAATAATTTAAACAAAAACTACGTAAATCATTTCAGTAAAAGAAAAATCAGTAAAATACCTTTATTCATTGCTCTCTGAACAGTATAAAAACGTGGATAGTAAAAGCTTGGCAGATTGTTTGTTTTAAATTCAACCTGTTGATATTGCAGCCTTCATTGCAGCCTTACAGTCAGTATATTGCAACTGCGAATCGGGGCATTCTAGCAGGATTATAGCCAAACTAAACCTAGGGTAGGAAAATAAAATCCTAAAACTGGACACACCTAACACACGTTGGTTTGAATTTTTGAAGCTGAAAGCTGGATTACACTGAAACTCAATATGGATTTTTTCAGACTAGGTTACTTTAGTTTATTGTATGCACTAGGGTAAAACCCGGATAGTTGCCCCACTTTTTCACAGCGTATGTCAGTCAAATCACTCCATATCTCTGAGTAAAATCGTTCTTTGTAAGACCAGCAGGTACTTTGATTTTTCATTGATCAATCTACACTAATATAATAAAGAGGTAAAGTTTGTTTTTTTGTTTTTTTGTTTGTAGGGGGTAATCTCTGGAACTACTGGTCCGAATGGAAAAATTTAAGCAACAATAGAAAGCTGCTTTACTCCTGAGTGACATAGGCTATATTTTATGTACGCGGGCGAAGCTGCGGGCAAAAGCTAGTTTATAATAATTTAAAAACATTTTCTTTTATATTTTTAGAATACCTATTAACGATTTTAGCGGACCTCTATATTTTGTGACATGTATCCCACGTGTGGGATAGTTGCCTGATCCATATAAATTCCTTACATGATAGATACCCTCCCGACAAAACGGGCAACTATCCCCTAAAAACTTTGATCGCGTTTTGTCTTCTCATGCAATCACATAGAGATGTAAGATACGGACAACATAGTAGTAGCTGGAAAGTCTGTTGATTAATAATTGAAATAGTATAAGATTCATTCGCAAAACTAGAGTAATCGAAATCGGGGCTCCTTTCCCACTGCGACATCTATCTCGGCTTTACCCTACACATAAACCGCTTAAAAGTAGCTCCATTTTTTTTTTTGATTATAGGTTCGTGCTTGACCGCTATCTCACCTGATGGAAAGCCATTATATACATATTTAATAGTACATTTTGTATTTGTTGTTATTTTATAGCTCAAGAAGGGGTCAATTTTTAGGCTTTTTTCGGACTAGTTAGCAGATGGTTTATGTGAAGTTTGCTCAAAATCTGACGAGTGATTCTACATTTATTACATTTTTCTGTTGCCGGGAGAAGTAAGGATTTCACATAGATTATAGAGCTCAAATGTAGAAATACGATACTGTTTCTTAGAACTGAATAATTTTGAGACTGGCACGCTGAAATCGTTCTACATAAAGGAATTTAATTTTGTCAGCACCCTCCTAAACAAGAATGTGATAGGTTGATGCGACAGATTGGGCTAGAGCAATGAATATTTGCTTAGTTAGACTTACTGAAGCAACATTTAGTTATTATGTGTTAGGGCTGATGCCAGCTAGGATCCTGGGTGTCGCTACTGTGTGACTCGCCCAGAGGACACGGTGAAGCATTCGATAGAGGTATGCCCCGCTTGGAAGAATCATCGTCGTGTCCTCGTGGAGGCAATCGGAGGTGGCGATTTATCGCGTCGGACCTTGGTTCAGGCCATGGTCCGGAGCGAGTAAGAGTGTCAGGCGGTCGTCTTCTACTGCGAAGCAGTAATGCTAGCAAAGGAGGAGACCGACCGCATACAACCGATTTAAGAAAACTAAAATACAAAATAACGTTAATGTCGAATTTAAATAAGCCTATCACAAAAAAAGAGAAACCTCCTTAAGTAAATATATATAACTATACTGTCGTTTCCAGTTGAGAACGCTGAGAAGTTCTGAATAGTGGGGACCGGATTATTAGGATTACGTTGACTTTCAGTTAGATTTGAACCGTCCGGTTTGAATTATAAACAAGTCAGTCCCAGAGCAGATCTAAATGTTGCATAAACGTTCCCTACATTTTCGAAGAACATTTTCCTGTAATTATTTTGTACATATTGTATTGTATTAGGTATGTTTTGACAAATTTTCTACATATGCTTTACATATTATGTCATTATTTTATTTCATGTTCTTAAATGACAAAGTGTCAGCCGAACACCATTGGTATCAAAGTCAAAGTCAAAATCTTTTTATTTCACATAGGCCTACATGGGCACTTGTAAAACGTCAGAAGCTAGTGCATAGTGGGTATAAATCTGGTGTTGGGTATTTCTTATGAAAGCACTAGGTGGTTGAATATGCCTCATTTTTTTTGCAATTAATATTAAAGGTATTTGTTTTTAATGTGGGTAAAAATCGTCTAATGACAACTAGCCCATGGGTTGCGGGAGATAGTGTCGGACTTTTACTGTTTAAACAACCGTATAGGTTCCTTCTTGCTTTTCATATCACTTCCATTCAGAAATAGACCCTTGGCTCCAGTAGGCTTCGACCCTTCTACTGGGTCACTACAATTGCTCACAACTCCTTGAGGCGCGCAGGAACAGTGCCCGCTGTCGACGACTTGGGCTTAGTCTGGACGATTACCAGATGACCGGCTTGGCCCGGACGGTTAACGGACGATCAAACGGCGAGCTGTCCATTGCTCGCCGTCCACAGTTTGAGAAATGAAAGGATTGACATTAAAATAAATTAGTTCATAATAAAAATGTATTATCTAATTGGCATTATCTATTTGGTTGAGATAATTCATGGGTGAATTTTAAAATGACATAGAAGTAACCTGTTGATAGTAGTAAATCCACGATTCTAACGAAACAACCAGATACCATAGCATGCACAATAAAATGGAACAAAAAAACTAACGAGCAATGTGTACCACCGTTTAGGAGAACATACATTTTTTATTTATTACAAAACATTGTACCTACATGTTTTTATGTGGAAATTTATGCGGGCAGAATGCAAATAGAGTCGCTGTGGGGGAATTGTGGGCAAAAACACGAATTACAGTGAATCTGAGCAATACGTTAGTGGCGTAAGTGGCACATTATGTTTATGGGAAAAAGGAAAGTTAGCGTTTCAGTTGTTTTACGATTCACATTGCGCTGAATGCGTTGTGGTGGAATGAATCCTATTACAATGTATTATGTTAAACATGCTTTAATGTGAAAGTTTAATTTGATAAGCTTTTAAACATTTATTGTTCAATATAACTGTTTACTGATTTATATTATATTTATATTTACTGGTCTTTTTCTGTTGTGAATCCTTAAATTGTTGGGGCAGGCACATAAAGCACGAGGCTCATGTTTTGAACAGGAACCCCGCACTCAATTGTAAAGTTTGTTTAGGTTAGTTTAGTTTAATGGTTGGTTAGTTAGTTGTAGTATTGAGAGTATTTTTCCAATTGTTTTTTTGTTTTAATTAAACCATTTTGTTGTAAGTTTTCCAGCGTGAAAATTTGCAGAGCCTAACTACAGACTTGCGAAGATCCGGGCAAGGCCATACTAATCTAATTTGACTGGCCTGTCAGCATAGTAGTTAGTGACCCTGATTGCTATGCGAGAGGTCGTGGGTTCGATTCCCACCCAGGACAAATATTTGTGTGATGAGCACGATCATTTGTTCTGTGTCTGGGTGTTATTTATCTATAATATGTATGTATTTAGAAATATATAAGTATGTTTATCAGTTGTCTAGTACTCATAACACAAGCTCTGCTTAGCTTGAGACTAGACGGCGTTGTGTGATGGTCGTCGAAAAAAAATAAATCTTAAACCCGTATTTATAAAAAGGCAAGAAATAGAGAATACAAGTTGTTGCTTAAGAAGTTACTTTTACTCAAGTAATTAGATTTACTTGTTTATAAATACAAACGTTAGAGTTTCTCTCAACAATTATATTATTGTTGCTTTGAAATTCTAGGAACTGAGAACTTAGTAGTGTCCTTTCACGTTGAAATGAATCTAACAGATCGTTAAATTCCTAGAAGGAAACCAATAGTGTATCAACATTATGGCTTACGTTATACATTTATTCTGTTATCAAACAAAATACTTGTTAAAGTTTTGTACATGGATTAAAATGTGGAAGAGTACACGTCATGTTATGTCCATAAGATTACGTTTCAAAGGCAAAGTGCATTTAAATATTTCATTGCTTCTTTTATTTTAAATCGTTGTCGTAGTATTGTAAGAATCGAATAAAAAAAAACAAACTTTTCTATTCCGAGCATTTTCCGTTCAGTGTTTTATTTAATTGTTTTGCCTTGTCTGAAATATCTCTAATTGGCCCAAGTAGAGATAGTTATATTTACACACATTGCACATCCGAGTCTACGTATATGTTCGCTGTAGTCATTGATTGGACTCTCTAGGAGAGGGAAATCATTTAATATATAATCAACAAAATTCTAAAGACCCGATATCAGTCAGTAAAAGTCTGACACTATTTCCTGCTCCGTCCAAGTGCGAGAGTTGTCATTGGAGGATTTTTACTTACCAAAAAAAGACCGATATCGTGATTTTCCTTAAAGAAAAGTAAATAACACAGTCTGGAAATCAAATCCATGATTTTGCACTCTGAAGACGGCACTCGGTATAATAAATCAATATTGACCCAAACAGAATACAAGAGAACGTGCGTGATTTACTAAGTAAGTGCGTAAATCATTATTTTTCGATTCTTCTCCGCCCGCGCCGATTTAAGAACAAACTGCGTTTTGTAAAGAGGGCAGATAAGCCCTCTTTGTTCCCTCTTGTATAGCGTCTATGTTTTATATTTGTTTCTTCGTTCAATAATACTTTTCTGTTGGCGAAAGTTTCAATAGAACGTTTTAGAGATTTGAATTCAATAATATTGTTGTTATTCTCTTGTGACCCATTGAATAGAAAATTGTGGTCGACCTTTTTCGTTGAATTTTCTAAATCGGGTCCTTTTATGTTACAATATCTGGTTGCGGAAAATCAATCTAGGTAATTCTAAAAATGACTTGGTAAATAAAATGTTACACATTTTTTTTCCGAGTTTAAAAACGAGAGTATCGATTATTTTTCCAAACTACCAACTGAATTTAACATCTATTTAAGGAGTGCTTCCATGGCGCGCAGGGAATGGGGCAGCTCCAACAGTATCCTGGGCATCTCACATGGGTTGCCACCGCAGTGATCCACTTTTATATATGTTTGTGTTTTTTGTAACTGTCTTTGTTTTTTGTATAACTAATATAGTTTTAAGTCTTTCTAATATTTTGAGTCATGATGCTTGAATATAGATAATTCTATTCTTTTCTATTCTATTAATTATTTCAAGAAGCATTATCGAGGTATCCACAAATAGCTAGTCAACTCTTCACATGACCAGAGGGCTGGGTTTTTCTTTGACCAACAATTCAACATTCCTTTTAAACATGATAATACTTCTTTTATTTCTGGGCTCTTTTCCCATTGCCAGCGGCGTGGTTGAATTGTTTAATGCCCAGTGAGATTTTTTTATTACATCAAGTTATTTATTAGTTTAATTCTTAGAAAGTATATTATAATTAGTTAAGTATTTTTAAGTGTAAATAATTAAGTGCATATAATTATATGACACTAAGAGAATAATTTCGTTTCCCACAAACACTATGGGACAGATAGAAGTGCATTGCTCGTTTTTTTACACAATAAACTCGACTATATCCTTCAAAAAGTAACAAATTGCTGAAATATCTCTCTGTAGGTACCAGGAGTACAGAGATGCACAGGAAGTGACAAACGACGTCACTTGTTACGTTCGTCACGAACTGCCAACGCAATCCTCTCGTTGATACTTGATACTCGAGATCTACTCATACATTATACACGCTTGTTTAATGTACTAGCAAATCACCCGACTCTTCCCGTATTTTTTGTAAGACAAACTGTCTGCATCCATCTCTGTTTTCCATTCATTTTACTACATCAGTCAAATGATATGGTTAGCAAAAGGGGGCGATAGATTGTAGAGAAAAAAATGATTTGAAACGCCAACCTAACTGAATTTGGTATAAGGGAAGAAGGATATTTTTTCAGTAAATCGGTTTTCAATTCCCTCATTTTATGACCATAAAAACACTTCCTACAAGTTCCTTCCCAAACGCTGTCTACATTTTTTGTTGTTGTTTTGTTGTAGTACTAGGAGAGGAGACAAACGCAAGAGGTTATAAATGTCGCCACTTGCTCATCGCAAACTGTAACGGCAAATAACTACAAAGACAATCAAGTTAACTGCCGAATAACACGCCAGTTTTGAAGTTATAATACGAGTAATAAAAGCTAAGTATATAAAATTTTCCGGGTGATGGGAAGTAGGAGTTTGAAAGTCATTCAAGAGAGTTAAGCACATTAAATCATTCAAAACGAAATCTTACTAATGTTATAAATGCAAAAGTTACGATGTTTGGATGTTTGTTACTCAATCACGCCAAAACGGCTGGACGGATCTGGATGAAATTTGGCACAGGCATGGGATAGGCTACTTTTTATCCCGGAAACCCCAACCACAACCCCAATACCACGCGGGCGAAGCCGCGGGCAAAAGCTAGTTTGTTATAATGTAAAACTTGCAGGATGTTCTCCGTTTTCTCCATGTTCTACTCACGTTACCTATTATAATGTAATGGAGTCAACTTTTACGACATAGAATAAAAGGCTCAGTAGACAACAGTTAAAGTTCTATCCTTACATCGACAGCTTGTAGAGTATTTCGCCAACGCTTTTTATGACGTCATAAAACATAGTGACCTTGAACTTTTAGTAGTAAGGTTTTTTTTAAGCCGCAGTTCCATTGCTTCGTAAGATGCACGGAGGTTATGCAATAGATCATTTGTTCGCCACTCAGAGATTCATCCTTTCGAAACAGGGCTCTAACTAAGAGCGGGTACACATTGGGCGTTTAGAGATGCGTGCTTTGAGTTACATGTACGGGGCCATTTTGTTGTACAGAGTACGCACTTTTCGAACTGATCCAAAAATATGTTCGCCCTACTAACACGCGTTGAACGCCGTGTGTGTAAGCAACAAACGCGCGCATAACGCAACGCCGAGCGTCCCGTATGTACTAGCTTTAAGTCACAGTGAATGATCCAGCTGACATTGACATCACGATTTAGCGCAATACAATGTAATTAATAGATTAGATGTTATGTAATTCAATAATATAATTATTATTCCAGCTATTTGGGCACTTTACCAGTCAACAGAGATGCAGAAGAGTTTTTAGACGCCGTATTAGATTAGGTACTTTTAGTTAAGTTTACAAGGGTGTGTTTATGTATATAGATGTAGTTTTAAGGTTACTTTATTATTTGATTCTTATTTATTCTATGATTAAATTAAATAAATATTATTATGTAATAGTTTATTATTTTGCAAGACACACACGTATATTTTCTCTACGGGTTAAGACCCGTACCTGACGGACCGTTCATAGACCCGTTACCTGATGAAATAAATAACTATTATTGTTGTTTTACAAAGCGAGACACAAGTGCACAGTTTAGGGCGAAAGAGTTCCTTACCGTGGTCCTGTAACACAAACGACATCTCAACAATTACAAGTGGGTTTTAGTTAGCAAAACTTCACACTCCACTCATTCAGCGGGAGCAATTGTTTGAATCGTCAAACCAAAAAAAAGGCTTGAGCAGCAATGGAATCGTGTCTTTATTCGATCTTCGAGTTAAGTAAATAGCCTGCCTGCCTACCTTCTAATCGGCGTCGTCGTGACGATTTCAATAGGCGCAACGGTGAATAGCGGACTTGAGAATAATTGGATTTTTGATAGAAATTCTCTGCCTTACAAAATGTAAGGCGTTTACCTATAAGTGCCGTTTAGGGTCTATTTTTTGTGTTGTACTTATATTCATTTTTATATAAGTGATAATAATCATAATTCACTTAAGTGATTTATTTGTTTTATATTTCAAACCTCTCGGTGTTTTTATGGTTGGAAAAATAACGGAATGACGAATCCCGCCCTTGGGCGGACAAAGAAACAGTGTCAGATTCTTACTGACTAAATGAACCACCCATTTTGTTGTTAGCCTTCATACCGGGGTAGGACCTTTTATTTAGAAACTGGACCAGGGTCCCAGTAGGCTTCAGCCCTGCAGTTGGGCCTCTACTTTGCTGACAACTCCGGCGCGCGGGAATAGAGCGTACTATCGAGGATTTGACTTGGTCCGGCCTGTTATCAAACGACCGGAAGGCGATCTATCCATCGATCGCCGTTCGCAAGCCCCCTACGGCCTATCGGCCTACGGTAACCGGAAATCGGGATCGGAATCCTGGCGGCGTTTGGGGCGTGAGCGGCGTTGCTTTATACTACTAAATACCACTGTACACAGATGTACATAGGTGGACTTAATGTCTTAGGTGTTTTCTACCAGTCGAACAAAAAATAAAAGTATAAAAATCTAAATATTTAAAACGAGAAACTGCGCAGACTGACGTATCAACGCACGACCAAAACTATTGGGACTATGAGCGTGAAATGTTGAACAAGGTTTCTTTTTATAGTCTAGACAAGCACAAGAAAGGATTTTTTTAAATTTTATTCCCTAAAGTAATGACACAGGAGTCCCAAGTAAGTATTGAGAAACATACCTACTTTTAAACGGCGGATCTATTTGAAGAAGCTACAAAACACATCCTTGGATACTTCTAAATAAACAATACTTAATTAAATTTACTCGTTGCAATAAAACAATGTGTTAGAATAATAACAAGGAGATATTTTCGTTTAATTAGTAAGTCATATTCACAATCATTATTATGAGCTTATATGCTGAAAGGTACGGAAAAACACTGCCACAAATCTCCCATGACCCGACCAACCGATTGTTTTCACAATAAATGTTTTGTTACTGCAAAAGAGGAAAACGTCCGTTCACAGCTTCCCTTAAATAAATATTGCCATACATAATCGAATATCATAATTCACTGGCCGATTTTCGGTGTTGCCAACTGCAAAGTTTATGCTCGGTTATAAAGCTGGCGAGACTCGATCAGGCATTCGGAAATGAATATTTATTGCACGCGTTATCGAGTTATCAAATTAATTCAATATTCATGGTATCATGGAGTTTGTGGCCAACGAACTTTATAAATATATTGTAACATTGATTTACATATTTCGTTTTCACTTTCGTTTAATAACGAGAAATCAGTTGATGAGCGGTTTGAGGCAGATTAATGTATTTACGAAATTTTATTGGTATTGCTATTTTAATTCAGAAAAGCTCATTGGACAAATTATGTATGTCGAAAAGCAAATATGTCGATAATGTTTACATGAGGGTAATTAATGCTACTTCAAACAATCGCTTGTATATTTTACAAATAATTTATAATAATCGAATATATTATTATAAATTATTATATCGATTATATATATATTTATAAATCGATACAAAACCTGTTAATGAAATATGCAGTTCTGATGCTGAATTGTTTAAATATCCAAAATAGGAGAAATATTTTATTTATAGAGGCACGTATTTTATTGTATGCCAAGACAATAAAGTACAAATAAAAATATAAAAAATAGGTGGCATTATAACATACTGCGATCTCTTCAAAGCAAGTTGGAATACGCAAAACCAAGTCAACGCGATCGGTACAAATATCACGAAGCATATGCTTCGTAGCCGCGTAGCAAAATGATTCCGCTCCGCTTGCTACGAGCTGGCTACGAGGCGATACATCGGAACGCACATAGACACATTAAAATTATGCACGAAATATTTTGTAATTCATATTTTCTGGCACATGCCATGTCGGTGACACTTCCACCATCGCTGCATTGACATAGTAGGTCCATAAAAGTAGTTATTAAACCTTTTAATGGAGGTTTCTGCGTAGCCAACATTGGCCATAATACACCGTTAAATCTTGATCGTTTTAATCCCTTGGAGGAGCGATTCAGTACTTGAAACACTATCGATTGGTAAAGTTAGAATAAAAAAACAAAGTACTTTTTTTTAAAACTCGAATTAATTTACGCATGTATAATAGGCAACGACCGACAACTACCTACAAGCGTTTTGACTAGTTTACTAAAAGAAATTAATTTCGTAAATGCGTATATCAATAAGAGATTTAGAAAAAAAGTACTTTATTTTTTTATTTTATCTTCACAAATCGATAGTGTTTCATGTACTGGATCGACCCTCTTCGGGATTAAAACGACTAAAATTTAACGGTGTATACAGGCACCATAAAATAGTAGCACAGCCAAGATTTACGACTTCACTCTCTATTCATTCAACTATTGATTTTATATTTCGACACCGAGAATCTGACGAAATAACTTATTTACTCTAACCTAGTGACACAGTACACTAAATCAGCTGGCTTATGGTATTTGGCTCTTAGCCAAGCGAATTGAGTGATTTGATCAAGATCTTGGGCCAGATTTTCTTGGATTACGACCCAGCGTAATTTAGACATAGTCGTGTACGGGACGGTTGAAGCATCTGTGTGTAGCGACTGCATTGTTTTGCTGGCGACATTTGGCGCATGCTGTATAATTGGAGGCAACAATTTTGTTTCATGTTTCATTTCCTTGTTGCAAATATAAAGGTTCATACATTCTCCTCTCTTAGAGAGGAGGCCTGTATCCCAGCAGTGGGAACTTAAAACTAAAAGTTCATGGAATGCAATGCAATATGTTCTTTATTGCAAACCGAAAATTCAAATTACAATAGGAACTTACTTAAGAGAGGAAGAGAGAGTAGCGGAGTGGGAGTTTACCAGATTCTGAAAGCATACAAGAGTAATTTCCAGTATATAGTGCAACGGTGTACATAAAAAACCAGTCGCTGTGTTTTTTTTTATATATAGGGTGGGGCGAGAGGGCCCAGGCTTTTACTAACTAAAATCATACTTATGTTCCTTCAGTGGTCCTTTTGCGTCCCAGAACCACGCAGAATCGACTTCTGGGACGTAAGGAAGTTATTATTATTATTTACACATAAGACCGTCTCCTGTGTGAGCATTACTGTATCACAAAAGGAGGCGACGTTCCTTATTGATCCAAAACATGGTTTGAGCAGGAGTCCAGCGCGGGAGGTCGCTGCCACCGATCGCCTTTACGAGGACACGGCGGTGCTCCAACCAAGCGAGATAAACCTCTACCGTATCTTCTACCGTGTTCTCCAGAAAATAATCACAGGAGCTTAAGAGGTCATCAATCCTGTGATTTTTGGACATTGTAACGTCATATCTGTTTTTCTTAAAAACTAAATTTTATCTTTCAGTCATGCACAGTCTCAAAAGTATACGATATTGAATGTATTGGGCAGTAAATTATGTTACATACTTGGACTTCTAAGTAGAACTAAGTTAAGGTTTTCCTTTACTTGAAAGCAAAGTAAGATTTTCATTACGTTCGAAGCGTGAGTACGAGCAATGTATAGAAGTTTCTTGGACATTTTATGTGTCGGTAGCTTAATGTAAATTTATTTGAGTGTAGGGAGTGGGCTGTTCCTGGTATTACCTGCAGTATTTTAGCATCAGTGCTTTTATTTATTTATTTAAACTTCATTTACAGTAATGGTATGTACATTAAAGTTACTTTAACACTGAAGTTTAAGTTGATGAATGTGTGTATTCCCCTTTCAGAGTTATTATTCACCCCATTCAGAGTTATTTATTTAGAAATACACTGTAAGCATACAGTATTGGAACCAACACCTTTGTTAATAATATTAACGTAAGCTAGAATTACTAGTACACATAAAAAATATTGAAATGAAATCAATTACAATACAATTGTTATAGTGCATTTGTCTTCAATTGGGAAGTAATCCTTACTGTAGGAATTTATTTAAGAAACAGTATTTAAGTAAAATTGCAGTGCTTGAATTAACTTAGAGTAGATACGGCCGTTCTAACTAGGCGAATCTTCTGAAGTTAGGTTCTGAGAAATTAAGTGCTTGTGCGCTCGTAAAAAAATAAATTAAAATAATAAATATCTTTAGCAGTTCTTATTGCTGTTAACAACTGTTAGTGGCATTTATTTTTCAAAACATCCGTACTGCAACTTTACATTTACATTTTGTTTATCGAGAAAACACGACCCCCAACTTAAGGTTTGGTCTCAAAATTTTACGCTCCAGCCAATTATTCAGTTTGTGTCACTACATTGTTCTCCGGTGGGCAATATATTTACAAAATAGGACGGCTCACGTGTGAGGCCGGCAGTCAATTAACACAACACTGAAATTGCGACAAAAAATGGTGCAATAGTTTCATTCTGTCTGAACAAAGAGTTCGCTTGTATGACATGTGGAGCTTTACATTTATTTATTGGTGTACATATTTAATTATTGCGGACATCCCCAGAGATAACTGTTAAGCTGACTTATATTGAAACGGTTGTGACACGGAAACATAAATAAAGGAAGGTGTAAATGTTAATAAAATAACCTTTTTTGTCAGAGACCATAATTGGCAGACATGGTTATCAACGTCTTTAAATACGTTTTGACTCTTTTTAAGTGCCTGTATATGGTCAATTTGAAATATGCTTTTTGATTTTTTTTTTGGTCAGGTTTAGTCCCATGGTAGAAGTTGTTTGATATCATGACTACAATCACGTAATAATCTTATTCAATTATATCAATGTTATAAATGCAAACATAACCCTGTCGTTCTGTTTTTCACACAAGTAGAACGTGTCCTGGAGTATGACATAGGATATTTACTATGAGAGTATATTGCAATGGGATATCTTTAACTTTAACCCGAGCTGAAACTGACGGCAGATTGAAAGTAAGTAGGTACGATAATATTTATACACTCACACATAGCTACTTACTTCTCAACATCATGATGAACTCTAGATGACACCGTAAAACGTAATGCATACCTCCATTTCTTTTACTATCGAAGGGAAGTGAGAGAACGATAAATAAGACGTAAATTCAAACATCAGTCATGCGAAAAGAAACTGGTGAAAACATGTGAAGAATAAAGTTGAAGGAATTATTTGGTAGTTTATTTGAAGTGCCGCATGTCCTAGATGGGTTTTTGATATCTGATGCAGACTGAAAACTTATTTTCTCTTTTAGTTTTATTCAGATGTACCGTTCTGCTGGTTGATCATCTAGAATTCTAGATTATATTCAAACATAGACTTAACAAGTTATAATTTATACCTTTAAAATACCGCAATTAAGACATAATGTAAATACAATAGGCGTGAGAACGCCGGCGTTCGTTTGGGTCTCAAGAGTTAAATTTAAAGGAACAATATTTGTGGTATAGTTCAGGAGAGTTCTTACGACCCTGGAACGCAAAGGCCAACTAAACGAACATAGAGTTTTTTTCGACAAAAGTTTGCCATTCCTTCCACCCATAGCGGTAAAAATTACTTAGGGTGGGTTTTTCTGACTCAACGTCAACGTCGCGGATGGTGTAAAAGCTTGTTGCTATAAAGCACTTTTGCACATCACTTTTGATTGCGTTGAATAATCAACGCAATCAAAAGTGATGTGTGTGATGTTTGGTGCAAAAGAAAGATGACACCTCACACATTCGAGTAATTCTACAATTTATTCGAATGTTTCACAAAACTGGTTTCAGGAAATACGTTGTTTATTAGACCCTTAAGGATTATTGAAAAAAAAAGGACATCGAGGTCTTTACTGCATTAGTCTTACACAAATTTATCTTTTGATTTTTATAGAAGCCTTGATAATATTCACAAGATATCTGTGTACTCAAAATATCTGAAGAAAGATGTGTAATTACATCAAAATCACGTAAGAACGACTGTATGAAAATATATCTCGGGTTGGCCACTCTTAATGACAAACCTAAAGGTTTTTTTTTATGGTGGTGGATGGTGGGAAAAATAATCTTATGACGAATTCCGCCCTTCGGCTTAGCGGGAAACAGTGTCAGATTCTTACTGACTAAACAACCCACTCCATTCCTTCTTAGACCTCATACCGGGGTCGGACCTTCCTTTCAGATACTGGACTGGGGCTCCAGTACGCTTCGGCCCTGCAGTTGGGCCTCTACATTTGCTCACAACAACGAAGCACGCCGTCAACGATCTGGCTTGGTCTGGATCGTTACCAGACGACCGGACGGGGAGCTAATGACAAACCTAAAGGTTAAATGCGATAAGCAATTTTCAATTGAACATAACGTTGTAATTATTTTAAAATAATTCTGTTCACCTGGTTTTAAATAGTAGTTAAAAAAATTGTCCCTAATGAGTTTTGAAACAAAACCTAATTGAAACTAAACGTCTTTTTAATAGAGCTGGTGTCTATAAAATATTAATCAAAATAAATTACATTACACGATCATAACACTTGTTAACTTAATAATTTAGTCGAGAAAAGTTATTTATAACTACGACTTATTAAGTAATAGAACGAGTTTAAATAATTGTTTTGCAAATTAAATTAAGCAAGAGATTTATTTTCCAATAAACAACATTTGTCAGTTATCCACTTTACAAGAAACTTCGTACTTTGGTTCCGTAAGGGTCAGCTCATACTAACAGCCGTATTTATAAAGAAGTAATTACTTGTTGGTAAGTAATTTCTTATAAGTCATTACTTGATGGTAAACATCTTTCATTCAACATTTTAAATTTTCTTAATTATAATTTATTTTTTTTGACTATAGTTAAGAGTTTTTTTTTTACTTTTCTTAACAACAATTAAGAATACTTTACTTCAGTAAATACAAATTGTTACTTAAGTATTTTTTTTACCCAAGTAATTAGATTTACTTGTTTATAAATACGAGTGTTACTGGTGTTAGATGCGAACTGACTTTGCTTAAAGAGGCCAGCTGTTTTGCACTACAAAGTACGGTACAATGAAACTCAATGCGACGCTGTCAAAAGCACCGTGAAGCTGCGTCACGCTACTGCCGTCTTCCCAGGTTGTGTTTCATTTATTTTAATTCCCTAGTGTGTACTTTTTGTGTACAGTAAAGCAGGGTGAATAGAAGCAAAATTTTGTGTGTTTTTCACGTTATTTAAATTTTATTTATTTATTTAATCTTCATGTACAGTAGTGGTAAATAAGCGGACTTAATGCAACAAGGCATTCCGTACCAGTCAACCTTTGGGTTAAAGAGACAATACTGTGGTAGGTGTGCACAATATATAAATATCACATAATAGATATAATTAAAATAAACAAGTTACTTATAATAATAAAATACGTTTTGTTTGCATCATTTAAATATTTTTATAAATTCCGTCTAGAAAACAAAAATGCTTTATTAAAACTAAAAATCTACACTAATATAATAAAGAGGTAAAGTTTGTTTTTTTGTTTTTTTGTTTGTAGGGGGTAATCTCTGGAACTACTGGTCCGATTTGAAAAATTTAAGCAACAATAGAAAGCTGCTTTACTCCTGAGTGACATAGGCTATATTTTATGTACGCGGGCGAAGCTGCGGGCAAAAGCTAGTATGAAATAAAAGTAATAACTCTAATAAAAACTTTGTTTCTATTCACCCCATTTTACCTTAGTAAACAAAGAACTATTTATATCGTTTTGTAAAACCTGCCAAATTCGAATTCGCATACACTATTCTGTTAAACAAGTAAACAGCAAACCGTCCGCTAGTGTCTGAAAATTAGGAATTGCGACTTCTTGGTTAGCGAATCCGTCTTGTCCTTCAGCGATTTTTATTCAGGTTGTCAAACTTTATCGCTAGCACTATAATGCGTACTTTTCAACTTTAGTAATTACAAACACGATTAAAGAACAATAGGTGTGCGAACGCACGCTGTTCGCCTGGGTTCCAAAAGTTTAAGCGCGCTTTTGTTTTTTGAATACAGAAAAACCAAAAAAATAAAATAATAAGCAAGCTTCTTGTATGGGCCTTCTGCATTATAACTATGTTTTTTTTGTACAGTGGTCATAAGAATAACTACACACTATGAATTTCAATTATGTATCTGATTATTGCGGTTATTAAGATACAGCCCGGTGGCTGATACATAGAAGACGGTTAAAATGAGAGTTTTGTTAGTTGCTCATTGAATATGGAATTTTAAAAAGTACGCGTAACTTTATCGCGTCGCGTTGCGTCTCTATGTGAGTTGACCTTTAAATACGAAGTTAACGATACCTTTTAAAGTTCAAAAGTCATTATAAGTGATTGTCGATAATATTGGAATTATTCGATCGATGTTAACCGGAGTTTCGGTCGCTAACTAAATTATTTCCGGCAAAGGATTACTGGGAATTTCACAGTTCAGAAATATTAATTTGAAAGTTGATTGTTTTATTGGCTGATCTTCCTTTTTCAGATATTCTAGGTATTGTTAACAAGGACAAAGAGTGGGTTTTCTCGGAAATACTTTTAGTTACAACTCTAAAAAAAATGTGGTTCATTTAGACAAAGGCCATTATTTAATTTATACCGAAAAAATTTAGCGAAAACAATTTAGAAAAATCATAGTCAAATACTTACGTAAAGCTGTAAGATAGAATATTGTAAACCAAAATTAATACGTTACTTCTAAGGGACGTTTTTAGTTTTTATTTTTTTAGTTGTACCGACAGTGGAATATAGGTACATTATTGTGTTAAAAATTTTCCTTTTTATTTGTCACGTGACGGAACATTAGCAGGCATTGCTTTCAAGGATGTTAGACACCAAACGAGAAGAGCGAACATTTACTCACATCAAATAATTAGAGCTTGCTGTGAAATGGTAAGAGGGACCGTCCCCACTCGTCTAATAATTGTTACCGTTGAGCATGGTTTAAAAGCTTCAAAAGTTTCTTTTTTTTATAGAAAAACAAAAAGCACCGTTTAAATTTGATAGAAACCAATTATTTTCACAAAAGCTCTAAATTGACAATGACATATTGAGAGCAAAATATGTGAAAGAGCTGCTTGTTTTAAACTTTATTACTTTTATAAGTCGATATCCCCGAGCAATAAAGCAGTAATCTAAAAAAAATGTTTTTCGATTTACCAACTTAGAATCCGGTAATAAAATCGGTAACCGAAAAAATATTTTTCTTTCTAATAGACCGGGGACGTCGAAATGTGAATTGTTTAGTTTTGTTCTTTTTAAAATAATGCACACGTAGTACGTACGTATACGAGTATATACTTATCATCTTTATTTTTTTTATGGATCTGTCGAAGATAACAAAATGCCAAATCGGCACGTGTTTATTTTACACGTGTCTCCTTAATTAAAGTTCGAAAACCAAGAACAATTTCTTTTACAAAAATAATTTCCTTATTTGTCAAGTACACTTGTAGGCTCTATTTGGGATACGAAACTCCGCTTGAATTATTGGAAATGTATAAAAAAAATTGGTTTATCCTCCATCATAGCCTCATACCAGGTAAAAAATTACGGCTTCCAAAATTTGGTTATGTATAAAAAGGAAATCATTCAATTGATAGTACCAAGAAGGCTGTCGATGGCTACATCGTCATCATCATCATCTACTGTTGGGCATAGGCTCCTACCAAGCGTCACCATAACGACCAGTCCTGTATATCTCGCATCCATTAAATTCCTGCGACCCTCACCAGGTCATCATTCCACCATGTAGGAAGCCTTCCAACGCTGCGTCTTCTGGCATGTGGTCACCTCTCTCACACACACTGGTCATAGATTTTTGTCTTGAGACACTGTGGTATAGTTGACTAAGAGGTACCGCACAGCTTCCCGAACGATGCCTAGCTGTCTTCGATTCGACGATCAACCTCTTTCTCAAAGTTGGCCAGGTATATAAACTCAGACTTTCTGTGTCTTAAAGACCTGTACGCCCGTGTGTACAGGTCTTTAAGACCCCCGAGGTTACTTTTTTGCGTGTTCCATGGTTTTACGTACCGATCCATTAGCGCTGATGACGAATTTAAAATCATTTTCCCCTTAGTTCCGGGGTCCAATGGATTTTGGCTCCAAATTTCGGCCATATAACGCGCGCTGAATTTCAATCGCTTATATTCGGAATTCTGGTACACGACACGTTCGCTTATTGGTCAAATCGAAATGGGTTGGTCTGAAATCTAATCAGGGACTGCAATACCGTATTACGGACAAATAACCATAAACCCGTGAGAAAATTTTACAGATATGTACCTTCAAATTCCAAATTGGGGTACTGTTGTCAAACTTAGGTGTTTATCTACCTACTGAAGGAGGTGAGCTAATCAACTTTTACGAGACTGGGCCAATCTAGCTGAGGACATTTGAACGTCATAAAATCGACACAGTTCTGGAATGTCAGTTTGCGAGAAAAGTCGAAATTCATGCAAAAAATTTGACTTCTTATCTTGTGCCAATAGTTAGGCCAAGGGTTGATGCGAATGCGTAACACCACGCTCTGGAATTAAGGCAAGGAAGGAATGGGGTAGGTTTTGTAGTTAGTAAAAGTCTGACACGGTCTTTCGCTCCGCCTAGGGGCGGGATTTGTCATTCGATGATTTTTACCTACCATAAAAAAAGCCTTGGCAGGTGCCAGCTTTAGCGGGCATCGGCCCTAATATGCATCAACTCTATCAGGCATCAACCCTAGAAGGCATCAGGCCTAGTAGATATCACAGCCCTAGCAGGCCTTATTATACAGTCAGCACTTTTTAAATTTATTGAAACTAACTTGTATAGAAACGTAATAAACTCAACAACAACTTTATTAAAGTGCCAAGTTTGTTCACGTTAATTGAATAAGTTTGTATTTCTTGGGATATTTTTTTACTTTCAAGTGGGTGAAGCCAATGGTTGAAACTAGTATTATAACTAACTATTTATCTGTATACAATATTATTTTAAGAATAATAAATCAGTAATATTAATCTGTAACTAAAAGGATATCATTTTTTTTTCCCGAAAATATTTAAAAAAGATACCTACAGTACGGTCGTCGGATCTTGGCGAGTTTGAACTTCGGCTCTGCGAATTTTAGCGCTTGAAAACTCGTACAAATTTTCGCTTGAATCCTGCGGCGCGACGCCAAACCAGACCTTTGAAAACCAAAAATAAACTTAGCAGTAATCAGACGAAAGTCGTACGAGGTAGGTATGTAAATTCATTACATAAAAATACTAGACCCGTATTTCAGGTGTCGCATATACTAAAACTAATATTATATATACCAGGTTGATACGATAGACTGATGGGGTAAACAAAGTTGTTACGACACATGGGCTACCCTTAAAAATCATTATACACACCAATATGAACAACTTTTACTATGAGAACAAACCAAGACTCACGAAAAAAATCTCGCTGCTCCATAGATTTATATACACATGACTCGACATTATGTATGGAGTAGCGGGTTTATTTTTTCGTGATTTTTATGTTGGTGTCATAGTAAAAGTAGTTCATATTGGTGTGTGTTTTTTATGGTGGACAAAATCATTGAATGACGAATCCCGCCCTTGGGCGGAGTGGGAGACAGTGTCAGACTTCTACTGACTAAACAACCCACCGTTCCTTTTTGTCTTAGTTCCAGGGCCCCAGTAGGCTTCGACCCGACTTTTTAAGGATAGCCCATCTTTCGTTTTAAGTTTGTATATACCTATGCCTAGAACCAATTATGTCATCAGATCCACCGTGTTATCAGCCAAATGCAGTTGAACACCTCGTCTCTCGTTTCCCTAATATTCTCTTAGGCGCCGCGGGTAGCCTATTCGCGGTTTAGACCGAATATACACGGCAAAGGCTTGAAATGACAACACTGTTAATTAAAACTAAAGTTAGTAGGTTTGTGAATATTGAGGTAATACAGACTTTTGGGGTTGATAGCGTGAAAATATAGTATTACAAGTTCAACAGTTATGCGCTGTGGCATTTGAAAGTAGTTACAAAACCTTGTTCGGCTTTATTTAACAGAACCAAGTCGCTATTTGCCAAATGTTTTTTTTTAAGAGTGTAAAATCTACAAATTACTATTTGTTGGAGTAAGAAGGAGTGTCAGACTTTTGTCAGACTAAAACCCAGTTTTGTTCCAACAGTTACCTTTTGCATTCTAGAGCCATAGTGGCTTTTGGCAAACATTGGTCCTAACGGGCTCCGTTCGTCATGCTGACATACATTTGGGGCGCGCGTGGAACGCGATGCGGACAACGGCCCACCCATCACTAATTCAGTCTGTGTTATTTATGACCCCGGCAACACAAGTTCAATCAAAATGACACTGCGTTTTTTTTTATAATATCACCTAAAGCTATAAAAGATAATTTCAGCAGGTTCGAAGCCCCCCCATGGGTAGTGCGAAAGAGAACCCCATGGCCCTGAAACGAAGGCAAAGAAGAAACATAGCAGTGCGATTTAGGCAGTAAAACTCTGACACGCCCTTCCACTCCGCCCCAGTGTATTCGATATTTTTTTCTACGATAAAAAAGAATAGCGGTAAAAGTCATTGGATAATTTTCCACCTAAAAATCAGCCTTTTTGGCCTCACACAGTCCTATTTTATTTAGTAGTTAATTTTACAAATTTTGAGTCTTAAAAAGAGAGACATATAATGGGCGGCCTTATCGCATACTGCGATGTCTTCCAGGCAACCTGGGATGGAAAGAGATGGCCTGGACATGAATTGGGATTGCAAACTGGTAAAAAATCTAAGTATACCTATACAGTTTAACACTAAATAGATACATAAATACATACATAATAAAATATAAGCAAGAAAACAAGTGACGAGAACAATTAATACACAGAAAAGAAACATAATTACAAAGACAAGGATTAGTTAATAATTTATGTTTTTATCCCATTTTACTTAGTTGCTTCATAATTTATTTGAAGTATATTGTTGTATGTATGTTGACTTACAACAATAGGCGAGGCACAATAAACTTTCTGTTTTATTTCTAACGATATGGTAAAAAATAAAACCTTTCGTCGCCTATTATATACAACGATCATAAAACCATACAGTTTATTCTTATGATAACGAAAAAGGTTATAACAATAAAGTATGCAATAAAGCGTCGAATAACTGCTTATCTTGTATCATCTTATTCTAGGTCGCTTATTATTCATTCAGTTAGTATGGAGGTTTAGTTCGTGAGCTGATAGGTACCATAGAACACGGAATTGTTAACTCGGCGTCTGATTCGGTAACCGTTCAGACTGAGCTCAAGTCGTCGACGGCGCGTACTGTTCCCGCGCACCTCAAGGAGTTGTCAGCGAACTGTAGGGACCTAGCAAGGTCGAAATAGGGCCAAGGGTTTGCTTCTGTAAGGAAGACTCAGACCAGTTATGATGTTATGTATGTTTTTAGAGTAAAATTCTGACACTATCTCCTGCTTGGCTTAAGGGCGAAAGATGTAACTAGATGATTTTTCAAAAACGGAATTCTTGCACCCGTCAGCAACTCGTTGACGAAGGTATGTAGTGTTCCTTCGCGCCTTAAGGAGATGTCTGCAAAACCGTAGGTGTCATGGGTTCGTCTCTGAAAGGAAAACCCGTGGTTCAGGAATGCAAGCTACCAGAGGTTTCCCTTACGTGATGGTAGAAAACTATAGCAAAGGATCTTATTTCTAAGATGATGAGGTCTATGTTCTAGGTCATAACCTATCCGAAAAGTTACAAGCACACACATTCAAAAATTTGGCCTTTATAATATCAGTGTAATCATTTAATCCAAAGACCTTTCTGTACTACTCGATGCAGCTGTAGCAAGAATTAATGCACGAACAGTTTCTATACTACGTTAGTATTCAAAGCCTGTGAGCTATAAATCCTCTGTCAAAATGCTTCCTCGGTAACCGCCCATTGCACCTTTGGCTTGCACTGCGATCGAACTGCTATGATAATTCGTATTTGCGTCTAGAGTGAATTTAATTATTCGTAGCAGTTTTTGCAAGCGCTTTAATGGTCGATTATTCAGTAAGAAAAACGCTATGAGAAAAATTGGCTTGTTTATTTACTAAAATTGTAGAGTAACTTTATGATTTTTTTATTTTTTTTAATTAATAAAACAAGAAAAACACTTACTACAAAAAAAAAAGGAGAAAACAGAAAGAACAAGACACATTCTCAATTGACATAATATTAGTATTTATTAGTACATGGATATCTATATATTTATGTATATATTAAAGGTATTTATGTAGGTTTAGATTGTACACTGGATTATGTCTTCGTATGTGTATGTGTTGTGTGTCTGTCTCTCTATCACTTTAGGCTTGCTGGAAGAAAATTCATTGTTGAGTTAATCTTGCCTTTGTACATGAAATGTCAAATCTTTGTATTTAGGTTAAGATTTTGTGTACAATTAAGAATTAAAGAATGTAAAGAAAAATGAAAACAGAGAATGCTGAAATGGATGTGTGGTGTGACAAAAAAGGATAAAGTAAGGAATGAGTATATTAGAGGAATTTTGAAACTGGCGCCAGTGACAGAAAAGTTGAAGGGGAATCGTTTGTCTTCGTATAGTCATGTAAAGAGGAGGGATGAAACACATGTTACTGAAAGGGTTATGAGTATACATGTGAATGGATGGAGAGAGAGAGGGAGGCTAAAGAAAAGATGGACTGATTGTGTGAGGAGTGATATGAAGGAAAAGGAAGTTAGTGATAGCATAACGAGTGGCAGAGAAGAATGGAAGAAGAAAACGTATTGCGCGGTGCGCCGATCCCAAATAACACGGGAGGAGAGCAGGAAGATGATGATGAATGACAGTTTAGCGATAGTAAGGTGTTATTCAAAATAAACGTATTGTCGGCCGCTGATTGTGAGCGCGCGTAACAGAGTTTATCGCTTTTCCATAATTATATATTAACATAGAGCGTTTTCTCTGACTCTCGGTGGCTGATTATTGTAGTATGCGTAGGAAGTCTACACTTTTTTGTTTACACAATTGACGCGTTCCACACTATACTGTACTGTCGGGTCGGTGAGAACGCTACAGTACAAGGAGTCCACATATAAACTGGGGCTGATGGTGAGCATACTCACAGTCTGCGGCGAACAATACGTTTGGTGTAAACGATGCCTGTGACACTCAATTATTAATTACTAACTACCGTGCTGAAAGCTGTGACATTATAATTACATATGTAAAAGATAAATTGTCTAATTTGTTTCCCACACCTTCATAAATGTACACTTTATGTCTGTACTTTGTTTTTTATGAGGTGTGAAATTATTATAACTCCTCTTATTAGATGATAATGAAGCTTTCTCTCATTAAAGTAAACATATTCATAATTGGAACAGCAATGTCAATGATTGCCTTTTTCAAACGTTTTCTTTTTACTTATGACTAGCTTTTTGTCAGCGGCTTCGCCCGCTTGGAAATAGGTTTTCGCACAAACTTGGACACGCGTTTCATCCCTTTAGGGAGTTAATTTTGGATCATTTTGGTCATAAAAGGAAGCCTTATGCAAAATTTAATTCTCCTGCTGCTAGTAGTTTTTGCTGTGCGTTGATATGTCAGTCAGTCAGTTTCTCCTTTTATATATATATAGATTAGTTTTAGCCAGTGGTTAGCCTGCGTGAAGGCTTACCATAAAAAACCTATTTCTCCATAAAAAACTTTGAAACTTGCCATGCCCGGTGAGGACTTGCGTCATGCGGAAGGGGAGGATGCCGTGGGGTCTCTCCAGCCACTACTCCTAAGTATGACGGTTACATAAACAATGCAAGATTAACTTGTGTATTGTATATAATTTTATATACATGTCTTAGGTTTGTAAGTGGAAGAGTACGTTACCAATTGGGGCAGACACGTTTGGTTTACTCTATACCTAACGTGACCATTTATTTTCTGTGCCAGAGCAGGACAACTGAGGAATAGTTCTAAAAAAAAATACCCGCGGAATTATAAAATAAAACAAAGTTATGGGAATTTTACAAGTTTATAGAAGATTGAATAACACAAATCAAAGCACTAAACACAAAACAATTAAGTAGTGGGGGTAGTATTTAAGTCGTATTTTGTATCGGCCGCCGCACGATTCGCACTGTGTCGCCCACGCTATTGTTACATTTAAAAACGATAGATGCATTCTTAAAGCTAAAGCGGGACATTTTTGCTCTTGCGGGGGACAGCGGGACAGACCGTCTGAAAGCGGGACGTATGGTCACGTTATCTATACCATAAGTATAACTTTATTATCCTCTCCAATATAATCCTGAGCGTAGGCGTACACGCGAATAATTAATAACAATTCCTCGTAACAATAACGAAGTTGATACAACAACCAGTAATAACACAGATAATCGCGAAGTTACTGTAAAAACAAACACTAGATACTATTTATTGTTCCATTGTGAACAAGCGTTGCCTAAGATCTCAAGCCAGTTATGGTCGATTTATCTCCGGATCTGTTGCGGATTAAAACAAAGAGTGGGGGTGTGGGGATGACTTAATCTTGTGAAATACGGTCCAGGGAGGGGGCTTATCTAAAGTGAAAATGCGTACCAAAATATTAGCAACTAAGGTCTCCGGTATTTTTTGTTCCCAGCGGTTAAATAGAAGCAATAAAATATGTTTGGGGTGCGTCGTTAAATTTTATGTTCGCGATTGCTTTTCCGGCGTTTGTAGGCACGTGGTGTTAAGTGTGGGCGGTTTTTCAACTACCGTCATAACTTGTATAGTTAAGTACCCACTTATATTGAAGAGAGACCACCTAGTAGTCGAAATTAATAAACCGACCGAAAAAATGATGTAAATTTGACACTATTGGAACAAGTCACTTTAACTAGTCTGATGGTGTTCGTGGAATTTACTTTAGATAGGGTTCATACTATGAACACTCATAATATCCACCCTTACGTTGTTGAAACACCTGCGGCCCGGACTAAGCGTTTTGCCTCGTCGTTTATACCGCGTACATCGAGGGACTGGAACAGTTTGCCGGCTGCAGTCTTTCCGTCCGATTATAATTTAGGTGTCTTCAAGGCTAGAGTGAATAGGCTCTTAATAAACTAGTGCGCCTTACCATCAACGATTGCATCACTGCTTACCATCAGGTGGGATCGCAGTCAAGCACTAGTTTATTGCAGTTATATAAAAAAAAATATGGACCCAAAACTAAAATAAATAAAATAATAAAGTATATACTTAAGAATTAGGAGAGAAAAAATCATAGATTTGACTCCATCAACTGCATTAAACTGCTGAAAGTGGCTTGTTTCGTTCTCGTTTTTTGCACGTTTGGATTATTTGACACAGTCTTTTTTATACCTTTTAGTGAGTAATAGATACTTTTGAAATTGTTTCCTTAAGTTTTCTATTTTTATTGCTCATATCACTAAAAAAAAAATGAAAACATATTTTTTTTTTTTTTTATCTTTATTAGTTAGGAACTTTTAACAAAATGTTATGCCAGTTCCATCGTAACCTGAAAACATAATAGCCGGCTAATCTTCTTCTTAGTCGTGCACTCTTGACAGAGTGGTCGCGGTCATGTGTCGGTCGAGTCCTGCGCCACCGCCTCTCTTGCGATGCGACGCCAATAGCCGGCTAATATCAGTCCTCTAATATTTTTGTAATTCAGATATATCCACTCATATCCAGTTTCAATCTCTAGAGTATGCCAAAGAATTGTATTTACGTAGATACATTCAAACATAAATCTTTGTAAAAAGCTGTGTGTGCTTGCGGACGGTGACGCGGGCTTGCGGACGGTGAGCAATGGGTAGCTCGCCTTCCGGTTGTCTGGTAATAGTCCGGACCAAGCCAGTCGTCGACGGCGCGCTCTGTTCCCGCACGCCTCAAGGAGTTGTCAGCGAATGGAGAGGCCCAACTGCAGGACCGAAGCCTACTGGGGCCCCGGTCCGGTTTCTGAAAGAAAGGTCCGACCCTGGTATGAAGGCTAAGAAGGAATAGGATGGGTCTTTTAGTCAGTTAGGGTCTGATACTGTTTCCCGCTCCGCCCAAGGGCAGGATTCGTCATTAGATGATTTTTCCCACCATAAAAAATCTAATAAGGAACAATTTGAAAAAAGTTGTAATAGCCATATCATAAAATACTACTTACAAAGTTTCAAAGTGAGCCATAAATTAAAACACACATAATTCTACACAGTTTTAATGAAAACGGTTAAAGTAACCATTACAGTTAATAGAGGTTTAACTAAACGTAGTTTTATATCAAGTGTGCAAAATTACATGTAAGATAAGATAGTCTGGACCCCTGCTAAGCGGAGTGAGCGCGGTCGTATATTCACGCGAACTCATTTCCCCACACGAGAGCCTGATTAAGAAAACACCTCTAAAAATTTCTAAGTAGAGGCAGTATCTTTGAACCGTCACTCGCACCTGTTACTTAAACATTGCAGTAATTGAATTTTCTTATAGTTTATTCTGAACTAGCTTTTGCCCGAGGTTTCACCCGCGTGGTATTGGGGTTGGGGTTGAGGTTTTCGGGATAAAAAGTAGCCTATGTCCTATTCTGGAGTGTATCCTATGCCTGTGCTAAATTTCATCCAGATCCGTAAAGCCGTTTTGGCGTGATCGAGTAACAAACACCCAAACATCGTAACTTTCGCATTTATAATATTAGTAAGATTCTGAATAAAGTCCTAGGAAATTGATAAGGCGCTGAAAATTCAATAGAATTTTTATATCGGTAAAGTCTGACGTTGATGAATCGAGTTCATTCGATAAAATTCCTGTATTTATTAGGCTTGAAATTAACTGGGTTTATGAGTGGGTGAGGAACGTGGGACGCGTTCAAACGCCATTAATTATTTTTCTGATAAAATTACGTACATTTAAATTTATGAGTGGCCTAGAAAACGCTATCTTTAGACTAAGTAGCGTTTATTGGAAATTAATAGGGAAAAACATGGCAAACTAAGTAAAGCTGATCCCCAGTTTTCTAACAAAAAATAATTTAACTTATATAAATGTATAGTCTAAAAATAAAAGCGTTTATTTAAGATTATAGCTTCATTTTGCGTTCAAAACTAAACAGTTTGTGTTTTCTTTTAAATAATCACGTTTATTTTTATTTTTTAACTTGGCGCTTAAACTCAATAGACGAACGTTTTAAATAATAGAGATTAGTGTTATTGGTGAATTTGATCCTTAATGTAAAAAATTAAAATATGTGTGATAGTTTTATGTATTTATTTTTGTATTGTATTTTTTTAAACTCATTATACTTCTTTTTTTTTAATTCTAGACAGCCTCGCGTTTGACCACAATCTCACCTGATGGTAAGCGATGACGTGGTCGATGATGAAGCACGCTTGTCTAGAAACAACCTATTCACTTCTGACTTACTTGTTATTATGACTTTCGATTTGTTTTATCTTCGCATTTCCGCCAAACCAAATAGTACTTGATTACCCAGTCTTCCTATTACCAACCCACATACACATTAGGGTTTCAAGCACCCCGAGTAGATTAAGAGGCAGAGCTATGCACGTTATCTAATAACTAACACTAGGAACAGATAGTCTGGTATAGTAGGTTCGGCCTGGTACATAAATCGTGTTACAAATAGCTCGGTTGTGACATACAGTAAGAATACATGGAAGTGTCTCTTCCGCTCGTCCGCTCCTACGCCTGTTTTGAGTCTAAATCCGTGGAACGGAGGCCCTACGAGGAATACTGTTAACGTGATCCGTTTTATTGAACTGTTGCTACTATCACTACACACTGAACTTTTACTACTGATGGAGCTATATAGGATATGCAGGATCAACCGTTTTTCTCACTCACACGTCTAACATTTTAACACATCATGGTAAGGCACTGAATGACGCGGAAAAAAAAAACAACAAAGCCTGCTGCAGCGCTTTATTGGCTTTATGTCGTCTAACAAAAACTTACAGCACTCTCACACTGCACGTCATCAATGTAAAGGTCAAAGGCTTGTGGATCACCTAAGTCAAGTAAAGTGACAGCGCCTAATCTAGTGCGTACATACATACGCATATATATCAATGATGGTATCACTGAAAACGAGCGCTGGGTGATTACATCGACCGAATCATACCACGCACAAAAGACCTACATGAGTGTCGCTTCTGTATATTCTTACTCTGTGGTTGTACCCCTGGTTTAATGGTCTGTCGAATCAGTTCGCTGGTGTAGGCTACTAGGGTGACAGATGATAGTGTTGTGGGTTACACCAGAACTGTCTTGTGTGCGTTCTACGGTTGGTTGGACTGTCTTGTCTTGCTGATCGTGAGACTACGTTGAGGTTGTTTATAGAGGTGCCAAGGGACTTGGTATTTTTCTTAGAACCGTTACGTAAACTTTGATTGATGAATGCACGCCGGCCCTTGGGGTTCACGCAACATTAAGTAGATGAATACTTAAAAATATGCCTGCATTATTAAATAATCTTCATAAGTGTGCACTTAAGTAGATTGTTTAATGATTTTCTTTAATTTGAAGTTACAAAATAAGAGTCTTAATGCAGTAAAACGAAGGTATATCATCATCATCATCATTTCAGCCGAAAGACGTCCACTGCTGGACATAGGACTCCCCCAAGCGCCGCCACAAAGACCGGTCCTGTGCGTCTTGCATCCATCGGCTTCCAGCAACCCTGACCAGGTCATCGGTCCACTTTGTGGGAGGCCTTCCAACACTACGTCTTCCGGTACGCTGTCGCCACTCCAGAACCTTTCGGCCCACACGGCCATCCGTTCTGCGTGCAATGTGTCCTGCCCATTGCCACTTAAGTTCAATTGGCAATTCTTTTCGCTATGTCGGCAACCTTGGTTCTCTTGCGGATATCCTCATTTCTGATTCTATCACGCTAGGATACCCCGAGCATAGCCCTTTCCATTGCCCTTTGAGTGACCAAAGAAAGAAGAACAGTGACCAAACGAAGGTATAGTTTGTAAGTAAATTGTTTTTCACACGATAAAATGATTACTGCTGCGTAAACTTTTTATTATAGAGGGTAACTGGTGTAGAATGATTTGATGCACGGTCTACCTTTGTAATACATTCTACTGTGTATGAAATTAGTATTGTAATTAATAGCATAGTATTTATAAATAAATTAGTATTTTCAAGTGCGAAGAAAAATACAAAAAACTTAACTAATTAAAACAATATATTGGTATCTAAACTAAAGATAAAAATCCTACCTGAAATATGGCGTCAATAAAATTCCTTCACATCGCTATCGATTGGAAGTGTGTTATTTTTTTATGCTAAAAAATCATTTAATGACCGAATCCCGCCCTTGGGCGGAGCGCGAAATAGTGTCAGACTCTTACTGACTATACGACCCATTCCTTCTCAGCCTTCATACCGGGGACGGACCTTCAAAAACTGGATCGGGGCCCCAGATTGCTACTTTGTATAGTTATGTTTAATCTCTGACCAAGTTTTTTTTTTTGTAAAGAACAAAACAATCTGTATTAGATTAATAAAGTATTTTCCCTTTTATTTATTAAAACCACCACATAAACAAAGCAACTATTTAAGCCAACAATCAATTACTCCTTGTATACCGTCCGGCCATCGTTTCCGTCACCTATATCTTCATTACCGCTTCAATGAACCTGTCGCCGTACAAAATTATGCGGCGATTCAATCTATATTGTCCGGCTACTAATTGAAAGGCCAGCATAGTTCACCTTATGTCTATATGCTGAAGAAGGACCCTGTGTCTATGCATTGTAGTCCCTTGTCCATAGCTTGACTGGCTTCCACGCTAAGGTAAACATATTGTCAAGCTATGTGTGTATTCTGTAAACCTATCTATCTGATTTACTGTAAGACAATGTATGGTACACATGACCTGGTAATACCTATCCCGGTGTTGGGAGTCACAGGGACCATTTATGGCGTAGTCATCACTCACAACCCAATGCTGGGCACACCATAACTATACTGGTCATTCACGTTGTTGAAGAGTGGCTGGAAATACGTCACAGCAGCCTCACCTTCCGCCTGGCTCACCGGACATGGTAAGTTCGGGAGGATCCTGCACCGGATTTGTGCGGATGTCACGCCCCGGTGTCAATATTATGTATAGTATTCATGACGTGTGAATATCCCGATGTTGGGATTCACAGGGACAATTTCCGACCTGGTCATCACAACTGTCACAACCTAGTGCTGGGCACACCATAATTAAAGCGGTAATTCACGTTGTTGAAGAGTACTGGAAATACGTCATGGCGTCCTTACCTTCCGCATGGCTCACCGGACATGGTAAGTTCAAGAGGTTCCTGCACCGGATTTGTGCGGATGATACACTCCGGTGTCAATATTTTGTGGACCGCCGGAAGACACGATGGAGCATACGGTAGAGGTGTGCCCTATTTAGGCAGAGCAACATTTCTTGAGGGCGATCCTTACATACCAACTTATATTCATTTAAACGCTGTCAAAATAGAAATTAAAAGAGTGTATGTACGTGACTTACGCTGTCTGAGTGGCGGGCCATTTTGCTCACTATTTTGTTTTTGGTTTTATGTAAATTATTATTTACTTGTAAATTAGTGTACGTCCCGCAAATAAAACGTTTTCTTTCTTACGTTTGAAGTTCGTCAAAGTAGCCATTACAATTCATTATTAATTAAATCATAATCTGGCTTCAGAATAGTTTAGCTTGTATATGCTAGTGTTTACAGCAAAGTTATATACCATAAGTTTCCGTTTAGGTTTGGACAAAGACAGAAATAATACTAAAACAGCCTTCATTATCATTTGATTTTCGACTTAAAACGTAGCGGGATACGATATGAAGTAAAATAGTATCTTTGTTCAGTTATGACGTTCTTGTGTTTAGAAGGCCTCAGTGCCCGTACAATATTGCATTGATAAATCATGAGTTGAGCGCACTAGTGGCTGGATTGTCTGTAGCAGTAGTCAAGAGGATACCCTTTTGATTATCGAGTGTAAGGTAATTGTACGATGTGTCTGTGATTGCTTTTCCTTCGTATTTTCTGTGCTTTAAAGCCCTGAATGGCTCTATTGAGAGTTGAAAAACGATTTGGTTTAGCTTGAGTGATATTTCTGATAGAAGATAGATTAAACTTTATTGTACATCAAAATGTAACAGGACTTATACAAAACTTAAATCTATGGGTATGTTATGTAATGGCAATGTTATCGTTGTCTTATTTCTGTTGATAATAATTCGATTTATTTCAGTGGCGACTGGCGATCAAAAGTCATGCTGTATAGTACACGGAAAATAAGTTGAGCCTGTTGCTAAAGTTAGTTGCAAAAATTCTTTAAAAACCAGCTAAGTGTGAGTCTGACTCGCACATTAAAGGCGGAACCCTTAATGTGCGAGTCAAATCCGTAGGAAAAAACGGAAAAAAAATATATTTTGTCGTATGGGAACTCCCTTTATTATTTATATATATTTATAAGGCAGTAATGCTAGCAAAGGAGGAGACCGCACGCATGACGCAAAGGTCCTCATGCTCCAGCTGTCGCAAGGATCTCGATTCTGATCTCTGGCTACCGTAGAGGCGGACTTGCGGATGGCGAGAAATGGGTAACTAGGAGTCTAAAAGTCCAGTAACGGTCCAGACTGGGCCCGTGTCGTCGACAGCTGCATATATCATTCTACGCGCGCCTTAAGGAGTTGCTATCAAACCGTAGGGGCCCAATTAGATCGAAGCTTTCTGGGTCCATGGGGCAATGAGAAAATGTGACCCGAAGCCCTGGAACGAACGCAAAGATATAACAGGAGTGGGTTTTTAGTCAGTAAAATTCTGACTCTCTCTTGCCCCACCTAAGACCGCGGAAATATCATTGAATGATTTTCCCCATCTAAAAATGCCATCCAGTAATATCCAATATTAACTGACTAATTTACTATGCAAATGTAACTTCACCAGGGCGTGTAACGTACGGTTCACACTTGACGGAGCGCGTCATGGCGTTTATTTCATTGCAAAATGCGCAACAATGCGCGTCGATGCCCTCTGATGCATTTCGTCAAATACAATGAACTTCTGGGGCCATGGGTTGATGCGAAAGCGAAACACTAGGGCCCTGGAAGTAAGGCAAAGGAGAAATGGGGTGAGTTGTTTAACCAGTAATTCTCTCTCCGCCCAAGGGCGGGATTTGTCATTGGATGATTTTTCCCACTATAAAAAAAACCATATAAATGCTTATATACGCGACACGGAGGCTCAGTGCGCACCGTTGACGACTGGGCTTGTTTATGCTTTAAACAATCAAAATTAGATTAATACTTTACTCCGATTTGAAACCTAAATACACAAAAAAGCTCAGCAACATTTGAAGAAAGTTTTGTTACAAAACTCGAAGGAATATAGTCCTTATTCCTTACAGAACCGATACGTCAAAGTCCTCATGTAAAGACCAAACTGACACCACTAAAACTGAAACCTTGTCACAAACTTCTCTACCGCATCATTCCATCGAAGTTCAAGCCCTCCATCAAAGTGATGCGGATAAATCTCGAGGAAGGAAGTGTAATTATCATATATTCACTATGATCTACGATGCAAATAAGGGTGACGTGTCAGACCAAACACCCATTAATAATTATATTAGGAGTTATCGGTCTTTAAGGTCAGTTCACACTGAAGTGCGCACTTTTGGAATAGTGATACAGGATTTTATCAACTCCATATTTAAATGAGAAAAAAGAAACGGCAAGTGCAAGTCAAACCACACTGAGGGTTTCACATAAACACGTAGGTACAAAACGTTTTGGGATCACATTAATTGTGCGTACAGTTAAGGAATGGAATTCCTTGCTGGAGTGAATAAGTTATTTCTAGGTAAGCGCGCTCCATCGTCGACCACATCGTGCCTTTCCATCATGTAAGATAGTGGTTAAGCGCGAACCTATAAATAATAAAAAAAGTAGGCACGCACTAATAGGGGCACTTTTATGTTTAGTCTTACAAATAAATGCGAAAATTACAAATTTTTTTGCTACTAATAAGACAATAACTTGCCGCCGCGTTGCGTCTCAGTGTGTACTGACCCTTACAAGTACTGTGCATAATTGATTCGAAGATAACGGACTTTGAGCGATTGTTGGTCTTCCTTAATTATCTATGGCTTATATGTGAAGCCTTATGACTACGTAGAGGGTTACAGTTTCCTTTCACACAGACCCTCAGATGTTTATTAAGGTTAATGGACTGTTAACTTTAGATTAGGTGAAATGTTAACGTAAGAATTTAGACTAAAAAAAAAACCGTTATTGGATTTGTGGTTTTTTTCCTGGACGATGAATAAAAAAAAAATATAAATGTGTTTCTATGACTTTGTGATAGGTTTGGCTGCGGATGCAGGCTGCGAATGCAGGTACACATGAAACGCAAACGTTGCCTCATTCCACAGCTGGGTATGATATCGAGGCCGACTGCACATGCTGCCAGTTGCATATCAAAGTTTCAATCCAATATGAGCTATATAGGCTCCAAGTATCAATTTTTTCTGGAGTTGTCTAAAAAACCAGTCGCGTATCTGTTTCGTAGTGAACTCCGCGTAAGAAGTCGATGTCAATGACAGTCAATGATGATTGATTGAAAAAGTTCTCTGTAACTACCTGTTAAAAGATCCTGATGGATCTTTTAACAGGTAGTTACAGAGAACTTTTTCTGTGAGGAAGTGTTTTTGATAGTACACGCTGATGCGTGTACTATCAAAAACACTTCCTCATAACCACAGCTAAGTTCATTTTTGCTTGCACTCGAAAAGAAAACTCAAAAGGTTTGGTTTGGCGGTGTGTCGCAGGATTCAAGCGGTTTTGTTTTAAGTGATCATGAAAAAATTACCGCGATGGTATATAATCTACGTAGGAAGACAAAACTCGTATACTCAACAAGATATAATACACAGTTGTGTAGGATTTTTATCCCTGAAGTACCAAAGTTATCTTGGTTTAGTAGTTTCATATATGTTTTTTTTTGCAGACAAGTTTGCAAAGGTACTTGGTTCAACAGTCTTAAGATCTTTACTTAACTAACAATACTGAGCCGTTCTCGGAATTGGTCATATATATTGGATTTGTTTTGAGTGGAACAGTAAATACTATCTTCTATTTCGGTAAATCCGATAGGAACGTTGTGTATGTAAGCTTAAGATAACATCGGCCGCTTTCATTTCTTGTCTCGATTTTCCAAATTGTTTTTTGTGTCAATTAGTCTATCTAGTAGCAAATAAATCTTTTGTTTGATATTTGTTGTTGTACAGGATAACTTTTATATCATTAATAACCCTTTAGGAGCAAAAATAGGCACTGAATAAATATGAAAAACGTACAGTATAGAATCCTATGCTGTGTGTGTTATTTAGAAATAATAAACAAAAAAAACCGGTCAAGCCCATGTATAAATTAGTAACCCAATTTCCCGAGAGATGGCGCTGTACCCGGTAGCAATTAAAAAAATCACTGCCCACTTTAAATGTAGGGGATGTACCTTAATATATTTTTTCCACTTTTTATTTCAGCACTTTGGCGGCGTGATTTATAAATATATTGGTACCATATTTCAGCTTTCTAGTACTAACGGTCACAGAGATTATCCGTGGACGGGCAGACAGACAGACAGAGTTGGTGATACTATACGGGTTCCTAGTTGAATACGGAACCCTTAAAACCGTTTTTTTTTTACTCCTAGGTGGACTGAAAGAGGCTGTTCCACTATTACTAACTAAAACCCACTTATATCTTTCAGTTGCTCTTTGCTTTGCCGGACTGCATGTTTGCTTTTCAGAAATCACTTGCAGCTTATTATTAAACTAGCCTTCTGCCAGCGGCTTTACCCGCGTGAAAGTAGGGTTCTCCATACAAAATTTAGACCCCCATGACATCCCTTTAGGAGCTGAATTTTGAAAAACCCTTTCTTAGTGTTCGCCTACGTCGTAAAAGGAGGAAGCGTAGTGCAAAATTTCACGCTTATAGTCTCAGTAGTTCTGTGCGTTGCTGTCAGTCAGTTTCTCTTTGTATATATATAGATAAGGTTTTTATAATTCAAAATAGGCCATGGGGCCTAGTTTGAATTATAAAACACACACACACATACACTTTCACTATGGAGTGAAAGTAATTCAACCTCTGAAAGACCGCTGCATTAAGGAATACATTGAATCAACAAAAATCTTTTGGTTGTAAATCTTGCAAGATCTATAACCTTGTTATAATATTTGTGATAGAACATGTTATTTATAGTACAGTTTGCGTCAATAGAAGCCTCAAAAATGCGTCTAAATATTGTCGCTATTAGGGTCAGACGTCAGTCACTTTGTATACAATACCAAAATTTACCGCATTTTGTTATTTTCGGAGCTGATCCTAATATATTTTGGGAAAGTTTCGGAGGGTAATATTAATAGATATTGTACCTAACATAAACTAATAATAGTTAAATTGTGTCGAGTACTCGAGTGGAATTACAACTAGCGACCCGCCCCAGCTTCGCACGGGTGCAATGGTGATATTAAATAAATTATGCATGTATTATACACATAAACCCTCCTCTTGAATCACTCTATCTATTAAAACCGCAACGAAATCCGTTGATTAGTTTTAAAGATCTTAGCATAAATAGGGAACAGCGACTTTGTTTTATACTATGTAATGATGAACAGTTCCTTTTTGTTATTTGGCCCATACTTTCGCAATACGTTTTTTTCTGAGGCAAGAAATCATCTAATGGGTTTCTTCCTTCATGAGACTAAAACCACGTTGAAGGAGCGCTTGCTGGCCAATGCTTAAAACCAGTTCTGTAAGCCATCGCATTATGCATGCATGAGGCCACAGCATTATGCTGAGCGTTTAGCCGTTTTGCGCGAATATGATGCATTCTTTCCTATAGAATATAATGATTATGTTTGTTGGCTAGTTTTAAGGTTGTGTCATTTCGTGTGAATAAACTATTTTTTTTTTCTTGTTTAGTCGCCTGAATATAGTTCTGAATTTTATTTTATCAGGCGGGTACAAAGATTGGTGTATTCTTTCAAAGAAGTTGTTGAATGTTTAACACCGAAAAATAAAATTGGCGACCCATCTAACCCTTTGGCTTGGCAGCCTTTTTGATCCACTATGATCCTCGTTTTTGAGTGCAGCGGTTTGATGTTACTTATTCTGTAGACTTTTTGATACTCAGAATACTGTGCTCCATTGCTCTTTGACATATTGCAAAGCGAAGCTTTTACGACCCGGTAAGGGGCCAGTTTTGAGTACCGGTTTCAATAAAACAAAATTCCATCTGTAAAAAGACTACACTGTGATAGCGTAGTTTTTTTTAAACCCAAACGTTGACTGAACACAACACACGTATCGATCAATCTACACTAATATAATAAAAAGGTAAAGTTTGTTTTTTTGTTTTTTTGTTTGTAGGGGGTAATCTCTGGAACTACTGGTCCGATTGGAAAAATTTAAGCAACAATAGAAAGCTGCTTTACTCCTGAGTGACATAGGCTATTTTATGTACGCGGGCGAAGCTGCGGGCAAAAGCTAGTATTATATATAAGGATGTTAGTCGATGTACGCATCCAAATCCTTCTTGCCAATTCTGCTCTATAGGAAACGATCAATTTGGAACCGTGCACTAGCTTCTGACGTTTTATAAGTGACCGTGTAGGCCTATGTGAAATAATAATATTTTGACTTTGACTTGACTTTGAATGAATTATTGCAATGTAAAACGACAGTAATTTTATTTCAGTTTTAAGAATACCTAATTTCAAATGTTCTTCAATCTGAAAAAAAAACTTTTTTTTCCTTTAAAGTTAGCGTAGTTTACTAAATACTATTTGAAGCATTTTTGTTTACAATAGGTAGTCAATTAAACATAGGACAACATGACAGTGTGTGAGTGTGTGTGTTGTTCAACATAACGTTGCAGTTTCTTATTTGTTTTTTTTTTATATTGGTAGTTCATTGTACTTAAAGTCGAAATTTAGAGTCTTAAAAAGGGAGGTTTCCCTTTTTAAGACTCTAAATTTCGACTAAAATAATTACAATTAAAAATAAAATATTGTATTTATTTAATTCCCTAAAAAGCCGAGATCACGAAGTAGCAGACAGACATTGACCGTCTATAACATTGTAACTAAACATACCACGAATTAGCAACGTCGGTTGCTTAATCTCTCAACAACATAATTGCAGCTTAGTTTGTAAACTTAAATTGAGGTAGCTTATAACGAAGCTTAGCAACTTAGGTTTCGTATTTAAGGCTAGGTCTGGATTATTTAGGCTATTCCGAGCGTTGACCAGTGAAGTTTATACTTAAACTAGCTTTTGCCCGAGGCTTCGCTCCCGGCAACAGAAAAATGTGATAAATGAAGTACCGCTCGACCGATTTTGTACAAACTTCACATAAACCATTTAATAAATAGTCAGAACAAAGCCTGAAAATTTGGTTCGGATAGGTGAGCTAGTTCTTAAGTTATAAAGTGACAACGAAAAATGCCACTTATTTATATTAAGATCAGCTGCAGTCTTTCCGTCCGATTTTAATTTAGGTGTCTTAAATTTAAGGCTAGAGTGAATAGGCTCTTAATAAACTAGTGCGCCTTACCATCAACGATTGCATCACTGCTTACCATCAGGTGGGATCGCAGTCAGGCACTAGTTTATTGCAATAAAAAAAAAAAGATGTAACAACCCGAAGAGTTTGTAGATAATTTAGAATAGTCACATGGGTCGATTAATAATTATGCGTCCAGATCTGGTGATTGCACCGTTCTAATTCGGACTAATCCAGTGAAAACTTCTAAAAATCTGATATTTTGCGTAGATATTAAAATCACGTATTTTCAATTTTGTGTATTGTTTGAGTAATTGACGGAATTACGGAATGCCAACAAAGTGTTCAGACACCATCTCTCTTTTTTACATTGCCACTTTATGAAATACTAGCTTTTGTCAGTGGCTTCGCCCGCGTATATAAAATATAGCATTTGTCACTCAGGAGTAAAGCGGCTTTCTATTGTTGCTAAAATTTTTCCAATCGGACCAGTAGTTCTAGAGATTACCTCCTACAAACAAAGAAACAAAAAACAAACTTTACCTCTTTGTTATATTAGTGTTGATTTAAAAGAATAATTACATGTATTATTATTACAAGAATGTTAATTTTAGCAGAATGTAAGAAGCTAGGCTATAAAATCAAGCACAACAAATAATATTAATATTGAATTTCTCCTTCAACTCGATCTTACCCGACGAGAGGCTGGATCTTAATTTTCCTTGAACTCTAAGTTCGTAACAAAACCTTTAGAACTTAGAAGGCTTCATATTAAAATTAGGTATTATCTAATATATTTAGTAAAGTAGATGACGATATTATTCAGAGACTAATTTGTATGGCCTCATTCGTATTATATTTGGAATTTAAGATTAAAGCAAAGTCTGCTGGGAAATCAATTATCTACTTATACTAAAAATAATGCTAAAAATAAATATGAATATACCTAAAATAAGATGTGCATATTTTCTTTCTTCACCTCATTTCGGCACACTAAGGTCTTAGGCCATAGCGCTTCATCGTCAACTACTTATTAAATATCTCTTTTATTTTTAGGGTTCTGTAGTCAACTGGGAACCCTTGCGAAGGCTGAGTGCCAAAAACACCGCCCCAGGACCCGATGGCTTGCCTGGCAAAGCCTGGGTCCTGGCCATGGAGGCTCTCGGGCCTCGATTAAGGGGGCTCTTCAGCGCATGCATGGAGAGGGGCCAGTTCCCGCTTCGTTGGAAGACGGGAAAACTGGTCCTCATCGCAAAGCTGGGGCGCCCTGCGGACTCGCCGTCCGCGTATCGGCCCATAGTTCTGCTCGACGAGGTGGGCAAGCTCTTTGAAAGAGTCATTGCAAACCGCCTCGTCTCGCGGCTAGAACGGGTGGGCCCAAACCTTTCGGACGGCCAGTTCGGTTTTCGTAGGATGCGCTCTACGGTGGATGCCATCATGCGTGTTCGAGCCCTCACGACGGGGGATGCGGTGTCCCAGGGCAGGTGTGTCGTGGCAGTGTCCCTGGACATTGCCAACGCCTTTAATTCCCTGCCCTGGAGCTGCATTGGGAGGGCACTACGGTATCACCGGGTGCCCGACTACCTCTGTCGTGTGATCGAGGCCTACCTGTCGGACAGGTATATCATCCACCCCGGTCACCAGGGAGAGTGGAGACGACGAGAGATGTCGTGCGGTGTTCCGCAGGGATCGGTACTAGGGCCACCCTTGTGGAACATCGGGTACGATTACGTACTGCGCGGCGACTTCCCTGACGGGGTCAGCGTGGTTTGCTACGCAGACGACACTCTGGTCTTAGCGCAGGGAGAGTCGCACCAGGCGGCGGTCGAACTAGCGACACGCGGGGTTGCGATAGCCGTTGGTAGGATCCAGCAGCTGGGACTAAGGGTGGCGCTGCACAAGTCCGAGGCCATGTGTTTTTATGGCCCTCGGAGCGCGCACGCCAACAGATTCCCAGCTAACGGTAGGGGGGGTTCACATCGGCGTCGGGTCGACGATGAAGTACCTGGGACTCGTCCTCGACAGCCGGTGGAATTTCAAGGAGCATTTCCGACGTCTGGCTCCCAAGCTGAATCGGACGGGTGCTGCCCTTAAGCGGCTCCTGCCAAACCTTGGGGGACCAGACGCCCCCTGCCGGAGGCTCTACGCAGGAATCGTTCGGTCCATGGCCCTTTACGGGGCGCCGGTGTGGGCACCGACGCTGCAGCAGCAGCCGAGGGCCCAACTGAACGCGTGCCAGAGGGTCATGGCTATACGGGTGATCCGGGGGTACCGTACGATTTCCCGTGAAGCGGCGAGTCTCCTTGCTGGCCTGCCACCATGGGATCTGGAGGGAACAGTCCTTGCACGCATGCACGATCTGCGCATGGAAGTGCAACGCCGGGGCGAAAGTCCGCTGCCTGAGCATGTCAAGGCGTGGCGGAAAGAGCTCCGGCGGGATCTCGTGATGGCGAAATGGCGTCAGCGGCTACGGTGAGCATTGGGTAGCTCGCCGTCCGGTCGTCTGGTAATCGTCCGGACCAAGCCCAGTCGTCGACGGCGCGCACTGTTCCCGCGCGCCTCAAGGAGTTGTCAGCAACCGTAGGGACCCTGCAGAAGGGTCGAAGCCAATCAGGGCCACGGGTCTGTGTCTGAAAAGGAAGGCTCTGGCCCTGGTATGTATGGCGATGTAGGAACGGGGTAGGTTGTTTAGTCAGTAAGAGTCTGACACTTGTTTTCCGCTCCGCCCAAGAGCGGGACTCGTCATTGGATGATTTTTACCTACCATAAAAAAAAAAAATAAAAAAAAAAACTGGGAACCCTTATAGTTTGGCCATGTCTATCTGTCTGTCCATTCAGGGATACTTTTGGTGACCGTTAGCACTAGAAAGCTGAATATTGGTTCCAATATATATATCAACTAGCTGTGCCCGCGACTTCGTCCGCGTGGAAAAGTTATTTTGGGCATCATATTTATTTTTGCAAACAACCTCCTCAGCTTTATAAATTATAGCTGTTACCCACGACTTTGCCCGTGTCAATTTCTGTTATTTATTAGACAATTTAGTTTTTAAAAGAACATAATTATCTAAAAGTACTTCATAGAGCTACACCCCAACTTGGGTACGCCATAATCTCGGCGGTAAGTCCCCTCTTTGAGGCGTGATGTCTATCACGACATCCTCACCCTCCGCATGACGCAGGTTCTCACCGTACATGGGAAGTTCAGGAGATTCCTGCGCGCCGGATTCGTGCGGAATAGACGCCCTGGTGTCGCCACTTTATGGTTAGCCCGGAAGATACGGTGGAGCACACGGTGGAGGTGTGCCCCGCTTGAGAAGAGCATCGCCGTGTCCTCATGGAGGTGATCAGCGGCGGCGACCTCTCGCGCCGGGCCTTGGTTCAGGCCATAGTTCGCAGCGAAGAAGAATGGCAAGCGGTCGCCTCCTTCTGCAAAGCAGTAATGCTCGTAAAGGAGGAGGCCGACCGCATAAGGCAAAGGCAACAGTGCCCTCGCCGTAGCCGTCACCGCCGCGATCCTGCCGATATCCGGTCTCCGTAGACGCTGGCTTGTGGACGGTGAGCAATGGGTAGCTCGCCGTCCGGTTGTCTGGTAACAGTCCAGACCGAGACCAAGTCGTCGACGGCGTGCACTGCTCCCGCGCGCCTCAAGGTGTTGTCAGCAAACTGTGGGGCCCTTCAGGGGCGAAGCCTCCTGCAACTGAGGGTTGATGCGAAAGCGTTATACCGGGGCTCTGGGAATAAGGCAAGGGAGGAACGGGGTAGGTTGTTTAGTCAGTAAGAGTCTGACACTGTTTCCCGCTCCGCCCAAGAGCGGGATTCGTCATTAGATGATTTTTACCTACCATAAAAAAAAACCATCCGCGCCGCCCGCAAGCAACCCCTCTCCTCGCCCGCCGGCCAGGCGCATCGTCAAGTTTTGCACATCATGCATCGCGTGTGAATTTTATATCGGAGTTATTTTAAAATTGTAATATCTTCTAAGATTTTCATTAAAATTAAATGATGTCAAAGACAATTTTGTTTACAATTACATACTCTTAATCAACAACACATTTATTTGGATAAAGATGATATTATTATGTTGATACAACTCTAACAAATAATCGGTAAAAATTGGCTAAATTTGATTCGCATAAAAACGGTTCTAGTAAGTTAATCTTAAAAGATAGACATATACTGTCGCGGACATTTTTTTAGATCATTTTAAGAGGAATAATTCTTTCATACATATTTTTTTGGTATCTTAAACCGTTTTGGCAGCGCACGCAACGGAAGCCCTCAAAGATGAATAATTTTCCCCGTTTTTTCCACATTTTCCGTTGTTTCTTCGCTTCTGTTAGTCGCAGCGTGATGTTATATAGCCTAAAGCTTTCCTCAATAAATGATCTATTCAACGCAAAAAGAATTTTTCAAATCGAACCAGTAGTTCTTGAAATTAGCGCGTTCAAACAAACAAACAAACTCTTCAGCTTTATAATATTAGTATAGATTACCCGACAAAGTGCAAAAACAAAAAGTAGAAAACATGTTTTATTAGGGTACCTCCCCTAGACGAAAAAGAAAAAGAAAAAGAAGTGAGGATTGATTTATTTTTCATTTCAACCTTAACGTGTGATATAATGTTGAATAGGTATTTAAAAATGAATAGGGGTTTTCTAAAATCATTATTTGAAATTGTTAATATCGCATCAAAAGTTAAAAAGGTTCCCGCCCCTTTAACTTGTGAACCAAAAAAAATATGAAAAAATCTCAAAAGCAGAATAAAGACTTTCTACGAAAATTATTGTGAACTTGATAGGATGAACAGTTTTCAGAAAAAAAAATACAATATAACTTTTAAACTCTTTTCTTTTCCTTTAATTTTATTGTCTCTGCTCTCAAAACAATAATGGAAAACATGGTGAACTGCTGGCACATCAGTATGTAGAAATCAAAACTACGAAAATAGGTGTCATCCATCAATACATACGTACCTACGCACGAAGTGGATTACGGGCTATTCCCACGCCATTAGAGGAGGCATGAGTCCCAGCTGTGGGAATATTATAAAGCTGATTATGGTATTAAATATTATATTACCTAACGAAAAATTCTTCTAATGTAAAAAACATCAAGTATAAATATTCAATATTAACTATATCCTGCGGGTTTCCTCCCGTGGTTCGTCCCGCGGGACTCATGAATTTATGGGGATAAAAAGTGCCCTGTGCTACTCAGCGGTCGAATAGCTTTTTTATAAAAGTCAGAATGTTTGTAATCAAAGACTGTCTATGTCTTTTTATGTTGGGAAAAATCATCCAATGACGAATCCAGCCCTTGGGCGGAGTGGCAAACAGTGTCATACTCTTACTGACTAAACAACCCACCCCATTCCTACGTAGCCATTTATACCAGGGCCAGAGGCATCCTTTTATACGAGAAGTCTTGGCTCCAGTTAGCTTCGACCTTTCTGCAGGGTCCCTACCGCGGTTTGCTGACAACTCCTTGAGGCGCGCGGGAACAGTGCATGACGTCGACGACTGGGCTTGATCCGGACGGTTACCGTGATTTCATACCTTATTTAGCCTAAATGAGCAACTACGTAACGGAAGCATTTATCATCTGAGAACACAAAATTTATCGTGTCGTGAAACTCTGGTATTGCAGACCATTTGAATATGTATGTATGAATATTTCGATATGAGACTTGATAAAAATTCCAGAACTACGTGGTCACAGATACAGATATACCTTAATAACGCAAGCATCACGATCTGTATGGAAACCAGGCGTGCCGTTTTATGACTAGGTATTTTGGCGTCACAAGCATTATTTGTGATGAGAAAATCAAATCGATTCAAAGACACCGCTGCATTCGGCGTCCCCCTCGCTCCAACCATTTTTATATTTTTAACTGATGTCCGATTAGCACCGATGTGCGACTGACCGCGAAAGTGACCAATTATGATATTTTGTACGTAAGCTGGACACGCGAAGTAGTTGCTCTTGCGTTATCTAGGTATATATATATATCTGTGTACGTGGTAGTAAAAGTTAGTAAGTAAGTTTACTAATCCGAAACAATTAACAACGAATGTACACTACTACGAAAAACTAAATATCGTAGCGTGCCTCGATGGCCTGCCATCATGGGATCTGGAGGCAACAGTCCTTGCACGCATGCACGACTTTTACATGATGATAAATGAATTAAACCACTTATTGGAAATATGGCAATTTAGTTAGGTCCTATGTGAGTACATTATGTTTATATTTATGATGTAATTAATATGTTTTTCCTTATGCTGACGTAGATACACCCACACATTTATTTAGATTAATATTATTTGTGTACTTAGGTATAATAGTGTAGGTGTAGTATTAGGTATAGGTATATATTTGTGCAAAATATATGAGATATAAAATAGTAATACTTAATATTTCACCTATCACAACTTGTCTTTGCATCATCCAAAAGTTGACTGGAAGAAAATGCCTTAAGGTAAAGTCCGCCTCATTACTCTTGCGTGCATGAAGAATTAAATAAATAATAGTTCTACTATTTTAATGTTATGGCGATATATTGAGAAAGGAAAAACAAATTCAGAAAACGTTTACTGAAACCACGCCAGTTTGTTGATCTTTGGCCCTCTACGGTATTTTTACCATCGGAATTTTAATGAAAATTTATTGCATGTTATGTCGAGACGCTCGGAAGATAAAAAGCTAAAGTATTTTCAGCAATTTACCAAGGAACTGTGACCTTTGTTAACTTAAAATTTTCATGATATTTTCCGATCTTAAGAGGCTCAAAATTCAGACAAGCTTTTAAGCTTGCCCGTGATGCCGGAAACTTTCTTCTGGTTAAGATGGCTTTTGTTTATTTTTCTTTAGGCAATAACTTGTAATTTATGCATTCTCGGTGTTTTACTAGAAGATTTGTATATATTTTCTTTTTATTTTATTTATTGCACTCAGTAGAGCTCTAAAATATGCCTTAAAAAGGATTAGTTCATTTATAAAGTTAGGGTAGGCAAAAAGAATTCTCAAGACAGACGAGATTTTATTATAAAAACATAAGCTTAGCCATAATTGGTGGAAGCCGAAAAGTTGCCCCATCGTAATGGTGTGAAAACTCTTACAGTCAGTTTCCTCATCATTAAAAACTCCAGGTCACCTATCACGCGAAGTCTGTTTCGTTTTTCTCCCCGCTTGACTGGACTCACGCGGTGAAGGGCGAATATGTATGTCAGCAGATTAGGTTGAGGTTCGGCAATTCTTTGCGATTTGTTCTTGGCTGCTTGTCTGCTTCACTTCTAAACATCCATCGATGTGGTATAAAACACGATATAGAGTATATCATCCCCTAATACACCGTTAAATTTTAGTCGTTTTAATCCCTTGGAGGATCGATTCAGTACATGAAACACTATCGATTGGTAAAGTTAGAATGAAAAAACAAAGTACTTTTTTTTAAACTCGAATTAATTTACGCATGTTCTAAATTGATTTCTTTAAGTAAACGTCAGCTGGGCGAGTTCAATGACCTGTAGGTAGTTAGTACACAACGATCGACAACTACCTACAAGGTCAATGACTCGTTTAATTAAAGAAATTAATTTCGTAAATGCGTATATCAATAAGAGATTAAGAAAAAAAGTACTTTATTTTTTTATTTTATCTACACAAATCGATGGTGTTTCATGTACTGGATCGACCCTCTTCGGGATTAAAACGACTAAAATTTAACGGTGTATAGTTACGTATTAGAGGATGAAATACCTATTCGCGTGTTTAACGTCAATGGTGATCAAGCTCAAGAGCGTAAGCATTTAGCGTGTAAGAGCGTGCTTCACCATTAACGATTCCATCACTGCTTACCATAAGGTGGGATCGCAGCCAAGCATTAGCTTCTAGCTTATAACGGTAAAGAAATTGCTGATTCAATAAGAAACATTTCCAAAATAAAGTAGAAACAGAAAAAGCAATAAATATCAACCAAACCCCTTAAAATAATAACAATAAAACGATCGTTTCCCAGACAAAGGAAGACGAAAACACCAGCATTCATTACACCTAGCAATATATCACAACCCTTATTGATCACAAATAAGCGCCTAATTTCACAATGATTTATCGTTCACGAATCGATTTACATTTATCATTATACCTCTAAAAGGCAAGGTTCTATGAAAGTGATTGGAATTAAATTTATAAAGGTGCTGTTTTACGCTAAATTGAAAACGGGGTAGGAAGTCGTTTCAATTTAAGAATTTTATTGTTCGACTTTCAATTATTTTTCAAGTTTTAATTCAATTATTTTTAAATTAATTTTAAAAGGAGTTTTTGTATCTTTTTACAATATTGCAGGTATAGCTGGCTAAAATAGAAACCCAATTCTTGATCTAGTTCAGTGGTTCTTAACCAGTGGTCCGCGATCCACTGATGGTCCATAGGTGCATCCTAAGTGGTCCGCGAAGCGATCGTAAAAAATTTGGCGTGACGTGATTTGTTTGATTTTTTGCGCAATTAAATAAATTGAACCTGCAACTGCTATTCCTGTCTCTAGCGGAGTGAAAAGCCCCATATACCTACCGTTGAGTCAAGAGCGGTGCGGATTTGGGCGGGTCAACGAATTGGGTTGCGTCCATGAGGTCTTTTTCCAGTTATTTTACCGATCACAATAAGCAGTGTAATGGTAAGGAACTTCATCTCCTAGAATATTAAATTCAATAGTCATGCATTTATTATTTCTAAAATTTTAAAGTAGTTTAACGCCAGTGACAGAATAAATCATATAGAAAATATGAACCTTTCGTGTCGACTCGGTTTCTACTATCGAAACGTAAGGCGTAGTCATAATTGAATATAATAAAACTACAGGATGTAGCGATGATCATTGTAGAAACGATTACATTTAATTTTGTGATTTTGAACGATGTGAACTTATAGGGCGATTAGTTAATATCAATGTTAATATAGGTATTGTTCGCAGAATATCATAATTCTCTTAGCCAAAAAGTTAAGCCAAGATCGACCGGATTAACAGCCGAGATATACCTGTTGGCCACCATTGCCCCCTAGGCAAGTTACAATCGTTTCATTTCTCTTGCGTCGAACGTTTAGCCCAGTAGTTCCCAAACTTATTTTTCTCGTGGACCACTTTCAAAATTTTACTGTTTTCGGCGGACCCCCTGTTGCTACATTTCTACCACAATTTTAAAGTCGCCAAAAAATAAAAATTGTGTCGCTTCTGAGTTTTGTCCCTATACAGGATGTATTTGTGAACATTTAGGTACATGCCTTCAACCACGTGTTCTACCAACCATTTTGAACAACATTTGTTCAATGGCTTTTCGAAATTAGCATAAAAAAATTTCAACTTTGATACAAAGCTGGTCACGTAACTTGGTCATTTTGTATGGGGAGTCGAAAAAATTTTTGACGAATTTCGAAAACTCGTAGAACAAAAAAGTTATTCAGATAACATTTTTGGTCTACGAGTTTTCGAAATTAAAGAAAAATGGTTGGTAAAACACGTGGTTAATGGGATGTAAATGTTCAAAATAATATCATGAAAAAAATAATAAGGTATAGCGCTTTGCAAGTCTGTACATGAAATTGTACGTAATATCGAATACGCTTAGGTGCTTATAACAATGTAGGCAGGCCCTTATAAAAACTATGCTTACATTTTTGCTCTTTACTATTAAAAGCAGATAAATTTCCGTGGACCCCCATTAACATCTTATGGACCCCCATTTTTCATTCACGCCTACGTAGACCCCCAGCAAGTCTCCCGTGGACCCCTGGGGGTCCACCTGGACCACTTTGGGAATCACTGGTTTAGCCGAAGGAAGCAATAGAAGGCGTGGCTTACTCTAGACATTCGACGCAAGAGAATAGAAACGAAACGATTGTAACTTGGGTAGCGGGACTTTTTTATGGTAGGTAGAAATCATTCAAAGACGAGTCCCGCCCTTGGGCGGAGCGGGAAATAGTGTCAGACTTTTACTAACTAAATAACCTACCCTGTTTCTACGTTGCCATATATATCAGGGCCAAAGCCTTCCTTTCAGATAGATACGAACTCTTGGCCTCAGTTGGCTTCGACCCTTCTGCAGGGTCCCTACGGTTTGCTGACAACTCTTTGAGGCGCGCGCCGTCGACGACTGGGCTTGGTACGGACGATTACGATACGACCGGACGGAGAGCTACCCGCGCCTACGGTGTGGATAGGGGGGCTGGTATTTACTGATGTCGTAGTCTTATTCTTGGAAGCGTTCCGATTACTCTCAAGGTCTGGTTACATTACCTTGTATTATAATTGCAATCGTATGAAATAAGCATCTATTTAACAAGGCTCAGCAAGGTGCCACGTCAAGGGCCGTACCGTTTCACTTTGATTACGTCACGCTGAAGTAATCCGTCCTGTCCTTCCATTCTCAACGTGAAAAACTTTTGTCAAGGCTATACACGTAAATAAATAAATGTGAAAACATTCCTCTCATCAATCTGTTAAAGTCCTCACTGTTGGGACTCATCCTTCTCTCCATGAAAGGGACGGACGGTGTCTAATACATCATGTGGGTCCCATGCGTTTTGGTAAATGTCACCATGTCTTTGAATATTTGGTTTTAGGCCTTGTGATTTTTTGGAAAATTATGTTTTGGTTTTTTGTTGATCGAATTGATTGACTAAGTACTACCACTATCTCATCATTCACTACTTCTGTAGTTTTTTGTTGATCGAATTGATTAAACCACTATCTCATCTTTCACTATTTCATCATTTTTTAAAGTCAAACAATCGGGATGGGCCACGCCTCCAATTCATTTGCTCTGACCACGATACTGAGCGTTGAGATGACGTCAGAATAAAGACATTGGGGGCGTGACCAATACAAATCGTTTGACGTTAACGGAACGATCGTAACTTGGTTAGGCGGGCTGATGATAAGTAATGATGTGACGACGATAGAGTTAACTTAAATACACTCTCACTGTATATGGCTATTAAGAGGCCGGCGTTCGGGACGATTTATCCATACAAACGTAATACCAAAATCATTTGCAAGTCGAGCATATTTCAACCATATTGTGGTGATATTTGGATTTAGACAATATTTATTTAGGTTCCTAGATAAATTTCTTTTTTAAAAAAGCTTTAAACAAGCTTGTTAAAAGCTTTAAACAAGCTTTTTTAAAAAAGAAAGATCTGGGAACCTAGATAAATATTGTCTAAATCCAAATATCACTATAATATGGTTGAAATATGCTCGACTTTTTTTTTTTGCAAATGATTTTGGTATTACGTTTGTATGGATAAATCGTCCCGTACCGGCCTCTTAAGAAACTGAATCCACCTAGAATTTCAGTCAATAACTGAATGCTCGATGAAAATATAAATGACCCGACTAACTATATGGGAGATTACAGATTTTTTTTTAATGTTGGGTAAAAATCAAACTTGATCCAAGGAGAACTCCCGCCCTTGAGTGGAGCAGGAGATAGTGTCAGACGCTTACTGATTAAATAAGCCACCCCGTTCTTATGTTGTCTTTATACCAGGGACATAAATATTTCAGACGCGAACCCTTGGCCCCTACTGAGGCCAAGCTTCGACCCTTCTGCAGGGTCCCTACGGTTTGCTGGCTACTTCGGAGGTTGCGTTTCCGTCCAACACAGAAACGTGTGGTGAGCACGTCACACATCATTTGTTCTGTGTGTGGGTGTAATTTATCTAGGTATAATATGTATACCCGTTATTTAATACTCATACAACGAACTTTGCTTGGTTTGGGTAGCTGGCGTTGTGTGAAAGTTATGGAATAAATAATGTTTACAGTTTTTATTTTAAGTATTTTCTCTACGTTCTATTCAATTTACGTAACATATCTACTAATAGGTGTCAAAATCAAAACATGCTGGAACAGACAAGAGGTTAGCTTACTAAAATATTAGTACCTCCCTAAATTCATTTAAATCCTTATTAATTATGCATTTTGTGTGCTTCCTGTGGGGAAGCTGCCTCTAGGCAACGCGTTGCATAGCTAAAACTGCTACCACTGTCACTAATTAATTTACTTGTGTGAATTCGGGAAATGTAGTAGTTCATATTTAACTCCTATTGTCTTGACATATTTGACATTGTATGATTGCTACACGCTTTTAATATATCTCATGACAAGGAGATTTTTTTATTGCAATAAACTAGTGCTTGACTGCGATCCCACCTGATGGTAAGCAGTGATGTAATCGATGATGGTAAGGCGCCCTAGTTTATTAAGGGCCTATTCACTCTAGCCTTGAAGACACCTAAATTATAATCGGACGGAAAAACTGCAGCCGGCAAACTGTTCCAGTCCCTCGATGTACGCGGTTAGACCGGTTCCTTGTCAGCACTGGGTTACGTAGTAGCTACGGACCTACTTCCCCATCTTGATTCCAAATTATTTTCTAATTAGTTACGTTACTCAAAAGGAAAAAAACGGAACCCTTTTAGAACCCCTTTGTTGTGAGACTATTTGTCTGTTAAGACTTTTTAACATGAGAACGCGTGGACGTATCAAGTTGTAATTAAAACTATACACTCAACTCTGCAGTGTCTTGAAGCTGTGAAACAATCAATCTTCTAAGTTAACGGAAAAAAGATATGGCCGTTTGTGTCGCAAAAAACTTATATTTTAACACTCTCAAGGAATCAAAATTCATAGGGTACCTCATCATTATCATTATTTCAGCCGAAAGACGTGTAGTGTTAGACATAGGCCTTCGTCAAGCGTTACCACAACGATCGTGCTGTGCTTCTCGCATCCATCGAATTCCAGCAATTTTGACCAGGTCGTCGGTCCACCTTGTGGAAGGTTTTCCAATGCTACGTCTTCCAGTACGCGGTCGCCACTCCAGAACCTTTCACCCCAGCCTTCGTGGTACCTAAAAGGAAAAAAGATAAAAATAACTAAAAAACCAATCTCGAGACGTTATTTCAACCATGTTCTTTCATTAATTAAGATTTTTAATAGGTATCTCGTTAATGAAATTCCATATATAATGTGAAATATTAAAGAAGGTTGGGGTCATATTGAGAAAATTATAAAAAAGGTTTCGTTTGATAATTAATTCTTTGAAGATGGTTTAATTTTTAAAGTCTAAAATGAAATTATAAGTGCAAAGTTCAATTAAACTTGAGGATAATATCGGATTTATGATTTTGAAGAAATTAAAAACGAAATTGATGATGATTTAGAGATTATATAATTAATTTTAACAGATATAATGAAGACACTGTATTTTGAAATTTTCAAATTAACCTACGAGTAGGTTACTTATTAAATTATTAAAACTACTTCTCCTCATACTTGTTATGAATTAAAAACAATGATGACAACAAAATGATATGAGAACTACTAATTGTATTATTACTAGCGACCGGCCCCAGCTTCACACGGGTACTGGTATTGAATACAATAAACTTTCCTCTTGAATCACTCTATCTATTAAAATAAAACACATCAAAATCTGTCTACATAGGGACAGCGGTAAGCAACTTTGTTTTATACTATGTAATGATTACAAACAAATGAACAATACAATAAAACGTAGAAAATATCAACAAATATACAGTTACATACATATCCGTTACTAAAGATAATTATGTATCAACAAAATAAGTGAATAATTTCATAACATTACAGTAAAAAGTTTAATTAACTCAACATTAATTGGTCCCAAAAGTAACGGACAGAAAATTAATTTATTTTTATTTCTGTCAGTACATGTATTTTATTAATGTAAAGTACAGAAAGTGTAATTATAGCTTTTGATACAGAATATGCTCACTTTGTTATTAATTATAATTCAGGTATTTTATATTAATTAATGTTTTTGCTTCATGGAAGTAATCAATAGCATAGCATTTTTGTTTTTAATTGAAATAAACTAGTGCTTGACTGCGATCCCACCTGATGGTAAGCAGTGATGCAATCGTTGATGGTAAGGCGCACTAGTTTATTAAGAGCCTATTCACTCTAGCCTTGCAGACACCTAAATTATAATCGGATGGAAAGACTGCAGCCGGCAAATTATTCCAGTCTCTCGAAGTACGCGGTATAAACGACAAGGCAAAACGCTTAGCATTAGCCATACAATGTTCCCACTGTTGGAGCTCAGGCCTCTTCTCTAGGAAGGGGAATGGGCCGTAGTCAACTACGCGGGCCCAGTGCGGGTTGGTGGATATCACATGTCTTCGAATTTTTGGTTCTAGGGCATGCCGGTTTCCTCACGATGTTTTTCCTTCATCGTTTTGAGAGTAGTGGTGATGAAATAAATTACACAAAGTATTACACCTGTTTGAGCTGAACTCACGACCTACTTACTCGTAGGTCGGGGCTTTTACCACTTGGCCATCACTCCCTTTACAATCAATACCATAATAAAATGTTAGCCCTATTTCACCGGGATCGCGCTTATTTCAATGAATCCATAGAGTATAGACACTTTAGGTAAAAAAATTATTTTCTGTCTACTCTACAATACCACTTTGAGTTTGTGGAAATTACCTCAGCTAATGAACTTTACTGAAAATTCCCGCCAAAAACTCCCACACCTGTTACAAAACTTCCTATTGATGTAATGTCCCAAATGGGCCTTCACCGGTCGCCTCTGATTGACATTGGCTTAACTTTTTGCACATTTATATTCCCTTTTACCTTTCCCTGGGGCAAACTAAAGTTTTATACCTTTTTGAAATTTCTTGTAATACTCGTATAACCTTGGAAATTGACTGAGATATTTCTATCAATTTTACACTTTTAGATATGGAAAGGTTACTTGGTGTAGTTTGATAGATGAGTTTAGTTTATTTATTTACTAGCTTTTGCCCGCGGCTTCGCCCGCGTGGTATTGGGATTGAGGTTGGGGTTTCCGGGATAAAAAGTAGCCTATGTCCTATTCCGGAGTGTTTCATCCAGATCCGTCCAGCCGTTTTGGCGTGATTGAGTAACAAACATACAAATATCCAAACATCGTAACTCCCGCCCAAGGGCAGGATTCGTCATTGGATGATATTTACTTGACATATCTATGATTTTTACCTACCATAAAAAGTACTAGAGCCTGATAAAATGTAGGATCGACAAAAATATCATTAGCAGCATAATTTTATAATAGACATATAAAAATCTTTTTAAAATGTTGATTTATCTATTTTCATTCTTATTTAGATCAGCGTCAGGTAATATTCATTCAACTAGATACAAGTTCTTTACAGCTCAATGGTAGTATTCATAAAAACGATAATATAATGTATGTTAACTATTTTATTGGTAATTTTTTCAAAAGTCTATTGGCGGCTTTCAATAGCTTACAATTAAGTGAGCAAATAAATGTTTAAGTTTCATACGGTGAAACTTATATTGTTTTTGTAGTACTCAATTAAGCCAGTTATTTGTGTGCAAGAAACTGGTAGCAATAATAAAATGTCAAAGTACTGTCAAAGTCAAATACTGTCAAACTGTAAAGTCTTTGACTATAATTCACAGAAAAAAAGTTAACTTTGCATTTACTTGCTAACGATTTGGACTGAAGTTCAATATTCTTCTTTTAAATAAGGATTACTCTGGATTTAGTATAATAGATTATTCCGGGCGCCGACAAACAGGCTTAGTTTTTATCGATTTTCCGTTTTGTTGTTTTTTGGGACTACGATTTGTTTAGCTCTGAATGAAAGAACCAGAGATTGATACGTTCGAAATGTTTTTTAGAAATGCTTTATTGTTACCGTTATTTTGCTTTTTTAATGTATATGTACAAAAGAACTATAATAGATTACCAGTTTTATTCTGAAATGAGAAATCGTTACAAATTGAATAACATGTCGACCGGTAGCAACTCCGTACAAAATGATCAACGCTTTAAAAATACACTGATTATAATGCTTAGTCTTAACTTAAAAATACATCTGTGAATTTAAGACTTACTTTAATCTTAAATTTAACATCTATACCACTATACCACAGTAAGGAATGGAAATTCAGTTAAGATAAAAAAAATAACTGAAGAAATTTATAAAGTATGTTTTGATTTAGCGAAATAAAAATATATTATTGGAAACATGACTGTGGTTGACATAAAATCAAATACAAGCACAATATCATAATATATTTTTTAATGGCATTTTCTATTAAACTTGGAACCCATCTTATATTATATATAGAACGTAACTAAAATAGAATACTGTTACTGTTATCGACAAAAAATAAATCAAAAGAAAATTACTTCCAAATGTTGGTTCTTTACAAAAGACCAAACAAATATTTGATAGCAACAGAAATAAAATTGTTTTTTCAGTATATCATGCGTGATCATAAATAATGGTAATACGGAATAGGATAAATCATCAAACGATTTGTATAATACCAGATGATAACCACATCAGTCCGGGTTACCGTCTCGAAGGTAAACAAATACGTCAGTATATCATACGTTATACGCGACGATAGAATAAATATCAATATGCGATATTTAGCTTATGAACACACACGAAAAACAACCCCAAGTCCCAATGGAATATTCCTATTTATTGAAACACAAAGTAGAAGTGACAGGAAGAAAAATAAATACGCGTGGTTCGCCGAAAGTTAATCAAATTCTGCAGAAAGAAGACGTTAGTTATCAGAAAAATCTTCGATTGATACCCAAGGGAAGTATCTTATATTAAGTATTATATATTAACAAAACTGTTGTATTACTTATATTTAGGAACACTCTTATTCTATTGCTATTTTGTGTTATATTTAGGAAATTAATAAGTCTTAGACCAGACATTCAATCTAACTTTATACATCCAAGTCTGCAGCGGGAACTATTTGGGAGTCGCAGAACCGCTGAATCGTATGACGAAGCAGAATGTATCCGCACGTATGTTCCAAGCCTATTGTTACATTTCAGCAATTGCGAGCGATATTAGTACTCGCAAGATGAATTGGTTCTTACTAAGCTGGAAGCATCTATCATTTATTGAAAATATTTGAATCTAAATTGTACCTAAAGCCTCAGAACTTAAATGAAGAGTTCTTTTTTCTCTGCAAATTAGCCAACTTTTTAGCAAAGTATACTCACATATTCCCAATTTCAGAGCATGTGAGGAGGTGCTACAAAACTTCCAGTATAGTACTCGTCTACCCAACATGGGAGTGTAGTTTAGGAACCGAACCTCACTTCAATTTAGATCAAGTCGTAAATTACGAAGTTGGTATCTAAAAGCGAAAACGTTTTTCAGATTCACGCCACTTTTAGCCGAAAATATTTCCTCGAAAACCGTATTTTACTTTCAATAGATTCTTCAACATTAAGAAGAAGTAAAGATAATTATTTATGCTTAGGAAGAGTCTGGCAAAATTACACCCCGATTCGCACGATAATCGTATTAAAATGAAACGGGGAAGTACTTTTTTGTATTTTTGAAAGCTTTGTTTTGTTTCGCCTATTTAAGTTAGGATTAAGGAGGTCCATTCAAAGTGAAACGGATTGTGAGTATTTGAGCAGTTGAAAAAGGGGATTGAATCGGTGCGATGGTGTTACATCTATCTTTTTCTAACAAAGAGGTGATGGAAAGGGACATAAATATTTTGCCGCCGCGGCATTGGATTAGTTCAGTGGCTGGATTGTTGCTGGTCTAATTTATAGCGTGGACGGGGTTGTTAATAACATTGTTACAGAAGATTTGACGTCTGAAGAGTCAACTCGTGAAATAGGAAGCTAACAATTTGTTCACTGTCATTGTTTTGCTTGTATTCTGGCTAATAAATTTAAGCACTAGCGTTCTAACTAGACTAAACGAATGTATCGTTTGGTTTTAGTATATTAAAATAACGGGCTATTCTTTTACAGTTGTTTACAATAGATAAATCTGTGACTTATTGAAGGATTTTATATGGTAACCATTGAATTGCATCAGACATTTAGGGCTCTGTGCTTCAAAAGAAAAACGGATCTTTTATAGGCATCACTTTGTTGTTCGTCTGTCTGTCTTTATCTCGGGAACGCGTGAGAGGTATCCAGTTGAAATTTAAACCACATGCTCAAGTCTACGGTTCCTTGAAGCTGTGAAAAAAACAAATTTCTAGTTTACTTCGTTTCATAAAAATCGTCGTACTTAACTTGGGAATTGACCTGTTTCCACAGGTCAGTTAAAAAACTGTAAAAAAACCGTTGTGCGTGAGTCCGACTCGCACTTGCCCCCTTTTTTATTTATTAACATGTCTTGAACCTATCAACAAGGATATAAAATGCTTTTAAAATTATGACATTATTATTGAATTTAGGATATTTGTTTAATTCTAAAGTTACTTCTTGACATGATTCTACTATATTTTATTAATGATCAGTTTACGGCCGGTGTAGAAAAAAAATTGGAAACATTCGTTCGTCATACTTTGACGTCTAAGAATTACTAATTGAGATTTTGTCATGAGCTGTAAAGTAAAATTAATATTCCTTTAATAACAAAAGATTTCATTGTCTGGATACGTGAAGGTTATACAACGGTATAATTACTAAAATAAATGATTACAAATTCTAACAAATTAATCAACGATAACCTTTTCAAGTGCTACGTTACTCTCAAAATATATCTAATGAATTTTCTATTTATAAATTCTATATACCGTTAAATTTTTATTGTTTCAATCTGTAATTAATTAATTTTAAAGTTAAAATTAAAAAAATAAAGTACTTTTTTTACGTAAACGTCAGCTGGGCAGGTTCAATGACCATGAAGTAGTTAGTACATAACGATCGACCACTACATACAAGGTCTCGTTAAAGTAAAGAAATTAGTTTTTTTTTTTTATTTCGTTTATGCGTATATTCATTCGAGGTTTACGAAAAAAGTAGTTTATTTTTTAATTTTGTGTTTACAAATCGATAGTGTTTCATTTTCATGTACCCGATAAACCCTCTACTTTTAAGGAGCACCCAATATTTCGAATAAAAACTCTTTGCTTAATCAGCCATACTTCAACGACACATATATTAAACTTATAATAACATTTTAGTACTTTGATATATTAAATATTTACTGTTAATTAAAAGAAGCAGTACAATAATCTGCTTAAATTAATTTTCGTGTTGCCATTGATCAATTTTGCTTGTTTAAACTTAATAATCCTCCAAACCGAATTTCAGGCACTTTAGTTAACATTGTTTTCACTTATTAATAGCAACATGAAATTTGTAACCTAGATATTTTTAATACATACATATTAATCATCATTACATAGTATAAAACAAAGTTCCTTACCGCTGTCCCTATGTATGCTTAGATCTTTAAAAGTACGCAACGGATTGAGATGCGGTTTTTTTAATAGATAGTGATTCAAGAGGAAGGTTTATGTGTATAATACATGTATAATATATTAAATATCAGTACCCGTGCGAAGCTGGGGCGGGTCGCTAGTAATGATATAAAAGAGTGCCCATGGAGTTTCTTAGACATTCTTCTCTATGAGAACTACACTTTGGAGTGTGCAATTAATATTATTTTTATTTACTAACTCCTTGATAATTCAAAGTACATGTTATTTAACAGTTTTTTATGGTAATAAAACATCATCCAATGACGAATCCCGCCCTTGGTCGGAGTGGAAACAGTGTCAGAGTCTGACTAAACCACCTACGACGTTCCTTCCTTGCCTTGATCCCAGGGCTCTGGTCGACGACTTGGGCGTTGTCCGGACTGTTATCAGACGTTTGGACGGAGGGCGTGTCAGATTGAGTGGCGCGTGGACTACTGCATTAAATATATTACCATTCTAAGTAACAAATTATCAGATGACATAAGTAATTTTATTTGGGAGTCTTAAAAAGATTTTTGATATTGTAGATAAAATACCCAAAAAAAACTTTGGGTGCACTATGATAGTACCTACTCACATATCTTATTTATCTTAATTTATTTATTTATAAAAACTTTTACACATAGTACAAAGGCAGACTTAATGCCTTAGGTATTGTCTACCAGTCGACCTGGGGTTGTGCAGAAACATAACCAGTTATGTGTAACTTAAAAGAACACAAACAAAAAAAAACATACATACTTAGATACATACATCTAAATAAATGAATTTGTATTTGTAAATATGCTTTTTCATCTAGTAGGTATAAAATGTAATTTTGCAAAGGTTCTTCTACGAATACGTTTATATCATTAAGGATCTAGTTCCATCTGCATTGGTTAGTTATATATATTACTGTAATTTACTCGTCGAAGCAGTACGAGTGCAGTACTCCAGCAACAAAGGCAGTCGGACCATTGTTCGGACACAGGAGCACCGGAAAATTGGATATGTCGCGTGTCGTCGTGAAACATATTGTTAGGTCCAACAAATCCCCCAGCATTTTGCACTGGAATCCGACATAAACGCTAATATCACAGGACCATTTTACCTTATCAAAGGAATTTGCAAAACGTCCTGTAGCGAAGTAAATTGATTACACTTTACAGTCTATCTTTCAGTGATTAATTTGGTGCTTTCCTCTTTTGTCACTGAGTTTAGTTTTTTACTACTTTTTTGGTGGAACATCTTCAAATAAGTTTTCTTGGCACATTGCACGCAGAGAGGATGGCCGCTGGGGCCGAAAGATCCTGGAGTGGCGACCGCGTACCGGAAGACGTAGAGTTGGAAGGCCTCCCACAAGGTGGACCGATGACCTGGTCAGGGTTGCTGGAAGCCGATGGATGCAAGACGCACAGGACCGGTCTTTGTGGCGGTGCTTGTGGGAGGCCTATGTCCAGCAGTGGACGTCTTTCGGCTGAAATGATGATGATGAAGTCTTCTTGTTCCGACTGGAGCAAAAAGTGTCATAATGAAATTGACTTACCCTCAGTAAAACCAACCAGTGTTGTTTCAGCTGCCGTTTGCGTTTTAGGGTCTGGGCAAGTGTTTAGTACCATGATTCTAGAGCTTTTGTTTTATGCGCGTCAACGGTCAATTTAAAAAAAGTGGTGTGCATAAGCTCTTAGATGCATATTGTGGTACTATGTTATTCAAATAAGAATACGATCGAATAAACTTAAAGGGAGTAAATTTTCACGTGAATCTTTAAAGATGCCGAGAATAAAATCCCACATACTTCCGTTGAGAAGGGAGGATCTTACGGCCAGACAGGTGTTACGTCTGGTGGGCCACTGTCCATTAGTATATTTCGGGCTGTCGTTTATGTTCAAATTGTGCGGTGAATTTTGATTTGATTGCGCAATACCGGGTTTCGTATTTTTGTAGTTCTTATGGGGCGCGATATATCGCTACAAAAGAATAGGTTATATATAGCTGTCTAATGTACCTGTCAACAGTTTTTTATAAATTACTAACAAAATATTTGGCTAATTTGGATACAATAAAAACGTTTTATCTAAACTTAGATTAAGCAAATACTCGGTTAATAAAAAAAATCCTTTATAAACCGTATTTTTCAAGTAACTTTGACAGCGGTCATTGAAATGTCTATTCTTATTTGAATGGAAAAGTTATTACGCTTTGATATTCTAAAATGACGTATCAAATGCATTACTAGACAGGTACCATAAATCAAAAGATAACATTTTATCAAAAAATAACTAATATTATTTCTTTATCTCCAGACTGAATCCTGTCTTGTTTAACGATTGTAAGTAAAAAATATGTTTTCTGAAAGGATCTACAGTTGGTAGTGGAAACACAAAGTGGTCTAAAAATCATAGCGAAATAAAACAAACCATCAAATAACTTCCATAAAAGTTATGATGTCGTTAACATGATTAATGTCTCGGAATCTCGACTTGATTGGCATAAATTGAATTTAACTTTGTTCGATAAAGAAACTTCTATTAGAAGCTCTTGGAAGAAAGATCAATATAAAAGTAATGTGAATTAAAACCATCACTTGTTCAGAACATTACCTATAACTTTGTAATTAATATTTCTATAAGTCTGACATTATCTCTCGCTTCGTCCAAGGGCGGGAGTTATAATCAAACGATTAATGTTCACAAAAAAAACCTATTACCTACTTTGTAGTAATTATATATCTTCAGCAATCTAAATTCGTAAATAATCATCATCTTCCTGCCCTTGTCCCGTTTTATTTGGGGTCGGCGCAATATGTTTTTTTTTTCCATTCTGTCCTGTTACCCGTCACGCTATCAATAACTCCTCTGTCTTCCATATCACTTCTCACACAATCCATCCATATCTTCTTAGGTCTCCCTCTCCCTCTCCATCCATCCACATTTATACTCATGGCTTTTTTTGTAACATGTGTTTCATCCCTCCTTTTTACATGACCATACCAAGACAAACGGTTCCCTCTCAACTTTTCAGTCACTGGCGCCACTTTCAAATTTCCTCTAATATACTCATTTCTCACTTTATCCATTCTCGTCACACCACACATCCATCTCAACATTCTCATCTCTGCTACATGCAATCGCTTTTCATCCGTCTTTTTCAGAGCCCAACATTTTGACCCATTAGGACAGGCCTTATCACGGACTTGTAGATTTTACCCTTCAACTTGAGGGGCATCCGTGGGTCGCAAGTTGTTCCAGTGACCTGTTGCCATTTCATCCATCCTGAGTTGATCCGATGTGCCACGTATTTTTCTTATTATTATTTTTATTATTCACGCCACAAATTCGGAAATAATATTAACTGCAAATATCAAATATTGTCATAATAATAAATAAATTATTATTTATATCGACAGCACATTATGATTTCATACAATTCGCCGTCCATTGTCAACGTTTAGGCCTGAGTGCCCAGCAAACACGTAACCCATTTATAAACAAAACAATAAAACACTCAATTCAAACTCATTCACCTGTAAATTTGACGATAAACAAATCCATCACGAAATTGTTCCTTCATTTAAACAAATATTTTCCGAATAAAATTATTCAATGCATTGAAACCGACATGTACGGTATGTGTACGGTACTTAACGCCCAGGAATCCGGAAATAAATGCTGAAACAATTTTGGGCCGTTTTTGTGTTGTTTTTATGTCATTCCGCTACAAAAGAACGACGTACCGAGTGCCAACAGCTGGTCGTTACCGAACGTTCCCTTTTTGCCTGATGCTACAAATGGTAAGCCTAATAAGACAAATTTCAGTATAATAGTTATTGGGGTTGGTCTTTATTAAAAAGGTTTGAAAATGCCTTTCGTTTATGGACCATTTTGTTTGTCTCATTTTAGTTAGAGCAATAAAAAGTCTCTGTGATTGTGATAAACCGTATTAGCTGTATGATACCTACTCTTATGAATTAAACCTGTCTGCCTTTGTTCATTAATTTTAACAGTTAAGTTCGGGGACAAAATGGTCAATTTTAGTGGTTTTTTTAATAAAACAAAACTAGTAGACAGGGGTCTCACACATGTTATCTGGTTTTTGTTATGAACAGTTAATTACGCGATATTTTTCAAATTTTCTGTGTAATTTTTTACATGTATTAAATTAATGGTAAAGGAAGTGAAATTGGTGTGACGTTCGGATCATGTTCGCGCCGCGAACTTGATCAGAGATATTCCAAGAAAGAGAGGATGAAGGAAAAAGGGAGAGGCCGGGATAGATCAATATATGGTGATTGGTAATTGGTGACAGATAAAATGTGATTGTAGTCATGATAACAAACAATTTTTACCAAACCTGAAATCGCGAAAAAAATCAGTGAGTTCCGTACATTATGACCAGTTAGGCGAACATAAATGTACCTACAGTAAAAAAATACAGTACAATTAGGTCGAGAAGCAACTTTAAATAAGGGAGTATTTAAAGTTACTTCTCAGTTGATCAAACAGCCTAAACTCGAACATAGATGGACCAGAGATTTTTTTTAGCGATTTCGTGTTTGGTTCCCTTATCAAAAGTTTTTTTTTATCTACAATCCCGTGTTTAAGTATCGCTCACTAATTACCAGTCACTCTTTATAAATGGACTAGCTTTTGTCAGCGGCTTCGCCTGCGTACATAAAATATAGCCTATGTCACTCAGGAGTAAAGGAGCTTTCTATTGTTGCTAATTTTTTTCCAATCGGACCAGTAGTTTCAGAGATACCTACCTCCTACAAGCAAAAAAAAACTTTACCTCTTTATTATATTACTGTAGATTCTCAAATTAATTAATGCTCTAGCGCGGTAGGCAAGCCTTAACTTTGTGTTAGGAACGTAACCGACGTGGCTCCTTGATCCTCGCCGTCAAAGTTTAAATAGTGTGTAATTAAGTACGTAGTTACTGTTGTTGCAAACACGCCTATAATTTGATTCACGCGGTTAAGCTGAACTTTGTTGCTTGCTTCTTGAGAAGGCGTTACATCATTAAGCCTTCATTGCCGCGTTTATACTTAACTTGAAACACTTATGCTTGTAGTAAAATGGTGTCTTTATAAGTATTGAGAAGTTGAAGTCGTCAACGATAGTTGCTATTGTATTATCGGGAACGCATGGCAGTATCGAGTTGAAATTGAAACCATATTCAATCTACTGTCTCACGAAATTGTGAAAAAATCTAATCCTAAGATAATAGAAAAAAGATACGATATATTATGTCGCAAAAAACGTACCTACTCGTATATTTCGACACTTTCTAGGGAATCAAAATTCATATAGTATTTCCAGTTGACCGAGAATCTTCAAATTTTGCATGAAACAAGGTCTTGTGGCATTAAAATAGGTTATAAATTATACAGTTTTGTAATAGCGTCACAAAGAAAATTAAAATGCTATTCGGAAAAATCGTCGAAACTCAATTCGGGAATTGAATTGATTTCATAGTTAGGGTAAGCTCTTACGGAACCTTCAAGCGCAAGTCTGACTCATTCTTCAACTTAGGAGGAAGTTTTTAATCCCGTTTTTGTTTTAGCTAGAACAATTGGAACAAACACACGAGTACAAAAAGTCTACAACACAAACGAGGACAGTAACAAATTGTCAATTAAGAACCCGTTAACGATGTTGCTACACAATAAAAATAGTTCACAGTTCCGAACTAAACTGTCCAATCTAAAAAAATATTATTTATCTTACGGCTGCGGAACAAACAAGCCAACGTATAAAACTCTGAATTCTGGTGTTGAAGCTGGTCCGGTTTAGTGGCAGTAACAAATTGACCCGTCGCGAGATCTATTAACGGGTTCTGTTTTGCTCCGAGCCTTTGTGTACTGGACCGAGGATTCTAGCAGCACAGATTTTAAAGTCTATAAGAACTGTGATAATTAAATTTGCGGTTATAAAGGAAGTGGATGTAAATTGATTTCATAGTGAAATGAGTTCTAACATCTGCTATTGTAAAAAAAAAAAAGCGTATGACAAAAAAAAAGTAAGTACTTTGTGTTTTTTTTGCAGGTTGGTGTTGAATTACAAAGAAATAAAACTAGGAATAACAAGATCGATATCGGTCAAGTCGGTAGCAATTTTTAGTAAAAAGTTTTTTTTTAACACTTGTAAAATAAATCGTTTTTACAAAAATTACCTAAGTTAAGCCTAAATAATGTGCAAATTTTATAGTAAAAGTTTTGTGCAATTTACGCCATCTTTGAATGACATTGCAGAGGATTAGAGATGCGCACTGTAGAAGCCAAAACACTCATCGCCTTTACATTTCATCCTATTATCAAAAATTTTCTCCCCGGACGCGAATTACATAGCAAACTAGACCATGCTCTACATACTTATGTGCTACATTTCATCCGACTCCCTTCAGCAGTTTCAGCGTAAAAGAGTAACAAATATAGACACACTTACAAACTTTCACCTTATAATCATCATCATCATCATCATCAACAGCCTTTTTAATGTTCCCACTGTAATCGACCACGCGGGCCCAGTGCGGGTTGGTGGATGTCACATGTCTTCGAATTTTTGGTTCTAGGACATGCCGGTTTCCTCACCTTTATAATAATTAGTATAAAAGTCTATTCAGACGTACCTCAACCACACCACAACAAAAACACGTAGTGGGACTTTAAAAAAAAAAATCGCTCTGACCACATTTTGTCGCTGAACGCAACCATGTGGGTGATATCAACTACACCGATACCAATTATCGCAACCACAATGCAACCAGTGACATCACGAAATAGAATGTCTGCAAACACTGGCTACAACGTAACCGCAACGCAACCACTTCGACATTTGTCATTACAACGCCACTTCAAGAAGTTGCAGAGACACTCACTGTTAAGAAAATCAGTATACAGAAAAAAAATCAAAACATCTTAAACAGTGCGCCTCTCTATCAACGATTGCATCACTACTTACCATCAGGTGGAATCGCAGAAAATTAGTTTATCGGCATTAATATAATATTAAGAGGTAAAGTTTGTTTTTTTTTTATTTTTTTTGTTTGTATCTCTGGAACAAATGGTTCGATTGGAAAAAAATTGAAGCTATAATAGAAGAAATATAATAAAATAATATAATAGAAGACATAGGCTATAAACTATTTCTATAACAGCGATATTAACCGAGCTAACACAACTTTTGTCTCACAAATTTTCCGCGGACGAAGTCGCGGGCAGAAGCTAGTATCGAATAAAAAAAACAGCCAAAAATCAACAACAATTTGTCCAGATTATAAAATCCAGATTAATCATAACATTCATACCTGCTCTCTCGTTATCCTAAAACGAATAGCCGCTCCATGGACTCAGGATATTGATGTAATAAAGGCAAAATGGGAAGGACCGGAATGCGGAGCCATTTTTCAAGACAATTTCCCACCAAATATCCAACAATATGGCCGCGTGCTTGTTACAGAAATAATTTAAAATAGATCCCTTGGGTATCTCTCAATCAAATTGACTGTTTGTTTTGGTTTCATCTTCAATATTGGACAACGAGTTTTATTACATGATGTTGACGTAATACGTCATATAATAATAACAACAAAACACTATATTGGTACAGAACTTTAATAAGAAATTCTCAAATTTCTATTTATTTATTTCCAAAAAATATACCTACAGGAGAATGTTGGTAACTTCCGTGTGCAAAGAACTAATCAATAATACAAAATAGTAATAGCAATTAACAACAGCAATTCATATATAACTTTTACTCTACACACTCACTCCAACATACTCACCCATACCACATACTACTAGTATGCTTGGGATGGTACTAGCGTTCTACTCTGTTTATTTCTGATGTTTACAACTTTTTACTTTCTATTGAATAATGAGTTGTAAATCCATAATTGGCTGTAACATAATAATCATTAAGATACAGGTCCTACCTAGTTGGGGACCATCATCCAAAAAATATAATTTAAAATAGTTACAAGTGTTAATTTAGATTATGCAATAGTTTTTAAGATATTCCTATACAACAACCGAACAATAAATATTATTCTTATAAAAACAACAGCAAGCATCAACAGCTCGATCGAGCTGTTGATTTTGCGAATAAATAAAATAAAAAAATAGACCTATTTCAGTTTATTGCTCTTAGAGCTCATACACATGAGCGATTTCCAACGGCAGACGTAACAACTACAGCCGTCGACACTTCAACGGCAGCCATAGCGGCGGTTGCAGCAGCCGTCGACCTATAATGACACTTGACTCAAACGACGGCTGCCATTGATCTTCATTTGTTGGTATGTCGACGGCCGTCGTCGAGCGTTCACATTGTAATTATCTTTGCCGTTGGCAACATACCATTCATGTGTATGAGCGCTTACACTGATAGCGTTTCTGCAAAACCATTATGCGGACAAAGAGACAACTTCAACAATCGATTCCCAGCAAACCTAGCCTTAATCACCATTCTATACTATTCCAATTCGATACCTGATCTGATTTCTTTATGACCTAAAATTTATATTCCGTTCAGTGGACGACAAGTCACGTCCGAGTTAGATAGGGTTGGTACCTGTTTCAGACGTTAACTCTTTACGGGTTAGTGGCTCTTAAAGAATGCGGGAACACGTACTCACTAAACTTGCCAATAAAGCCAGCCATAAGCGAAGTGTTATTACGAAACGGTAGTAAGTTACAACTGTTCTTTCCATGGTAATGTTACTGTGGATTGTGTAAACAGAAAGTTTTGATTTCGAACAGAAGAGTTTTCACTGTCTTTGAAGTTTCGGTTCAATATAAATATGTACTTCGATAAATTCAGTTAGTGGCACGCACGACGTGTAAAATAATTCAGTGGAGTTATGGAATAACGTTTATCATTTTGTAAGTGATCGTTTTTTTTTAAGTTTTAAAAGGTAAATTAAAAACATTCTTAATTTGAGCCAATTATCCTAGTGGTCTAACATCGAGAGAGATCTCAAGAGAGCCCAATTGCCAAAATCGATAACCTAGAATAAATTGTTCTGGCGCATAATTGTGAAGAGACCCGTCCCAAGGAAACGGAAACAGCAACGAAGAAGTGTGCAGCTTTACACAGGTGCAATTTATATATATATATAAACCTAAGGAAGGTTTATATGTTCATGGCTCTTTTTATTAGTGACGATTTCATCAAAATCTGATACGATGTTTAAGAGAAGTTAGCAGATAAACAAACAGATAAGAACTGCGACTTTATTTTATACTGTACTAGCTTTCGCCAGCAGTTCCACCCGCACGAAAATGACTTCTTTCTTCTTTTAATCCGTTTCAAAGTTTTCATTTGTTTTTTTTTTGTCTATTTTTTTAACGACTCCTATACTAAAGCGAAGAAAACAAAATAAAAAATTGTTAAAATTGCTCAAACTGTGTTTGAATTTCAGCGAGACTAAGGAAAATCAATTGATTTATATATTATTAGCAGGCAGTAAAAAAGAAAAGCCATTTGTATAAAATATTTATTTGTTTGTATCACTAATTTGAAATAATCACATGAATTCTTTTGGATTCGATAATGATCTCTGTAAAGGTCGTATAAGGAAAGATAAATATAAGGAAGTTAATTCATCTCAAAGAACCTGCAATATCAATCGTTTAAATTACCAATAAATATGTTTATCTGTTTAATATTTTGCTTATGAAATATCGTTTTGGACATTCCATTAACATTTGTTAAATACTCTTTGAAGTTAGTATTTTGTGGAAAATTGGTATTAAGCCAATGTACATAATAATATTTCCTTCTTCCTCCACCATTAAAAATCGAAAAGGGCGTGCAAATCTCTTGAAAAAAAAACATACCAAAAATTATTATTGTTATTAATTTTTTAAGCGCAAATTTGATGTCAGAATTTTTTTTAAAGGCTCTTCTGTCATGTAATATAATAGAAAATTATGTAAATTTAAGTAAACGCGATTCGGACCACAAAGAAACAAAGGGGTTTGGGTAAAAGTGGCATGATTTTTTAAACACGCGGCCACTAATGAAAATTATTTTGTTAATAAGAACACATTAAGCCTTTAATTTTTTTCTATGGACGTTACTTTCCCAAGTACATCGAAGCCGAGATATTTAAAGTAGATAATCTATAAAATCAAATTGCCGTTTGCTATAAAATGCGTTTATTTCATTCATTACATTGTAGTGTTACTTGTATTTCTCTTCATAACTCGTAATTAGCGATATATTACGAGTTATAAAGAGAAGATTAAAATATATATATATAAAAAAAAAATATAAAAAAATCATCGAGGCAAATAAAATCGTTATTCAAATCAAACCCGATGACATTTTTAATTTGGAATGTAATGCACTCATTTTATTTTTGCAAAAACTTCCATCACTGGGTGGTCTAGAATCATGTACTGGATTTATGGTATTCGTTTGCGTTAACATGTCAATGACACCCTGTATAAAGAGCCCCATATAAACGAGTTTAGAAGACGGAACCCCGAGTATCAGGACCCATGGCTGCTGAGAGGAAGGATACAGTACCGTCATGTTTCTAGCAGAATATACTATGTGTATATTTTGATACAACGAGGGTGCCAAGGAATAAATGCCATAATGGTTGTTCTTTCCACATTATGGCTATCATATGGTATTAAGGGTGGGGGAGATATCAAGAAAATCTATCTCCAGCGCAGTTCCGCGACCTAATAATCAGGCATGATAAAGAAGAAGAAGAACTATAAAACAGCCGAAAAGTCGTTTTATATCTATTTATGTAACTGAGGTTTGCGTAAAAATATAGTGATTTTATAGTAATCATGTTTTTTATGCGTAAACATGCGTAAGGTAATGAATGTATGTAGTGTGCCATGCGTGGTGTATTTTTTTTTCGTTTATTTAGACGACATGATGTTGAAATCCTTCCTACTTCGATGTCATATATTTCAGCTCCGATATTGTTTAGGACAAAGTTATTTTATGAGTCATTATTATTACATATATTACTATACATTAGCAACAATAAATAACGTGGCTGCTCAAAAAAAAAAAAATCATGCCACTGGTTCATACAAAATTACCCAAACCCCTTTGTACTGTTATGTGTATTAAGTAACAGATATACAGATAAAGAAACAGATGTTGTCTAGTTTCGGGACTAGTTTTTATAAGACTGTTAATTTTACTTTTTTTATTGTCCCTAGGAGCCTGCTGGGCCCCTACCGTTTGCTGACAACTCCTTAAGGCGCTAGAATATTTTAACTTTAGTGGCAGTGGGCAGAGCCTACTGCTCGCAGAACAAATGGGCTATAGGACTGAAAACTTCTAGAATACTTAGTGGGAGACGCACCGTTAAAAGTCTTCCTCCAAGCTACAGTAAGCAAATACGAGGCCGTTGGCGAGTGTGAAGTTAGGCTCTACGTATTTTAACGCTTGAAAACTCGTACAAAAATAAAGGTTTTAAAAAATTTATGTCAATAATAGTTTTTAACACCAATAAAAATTGCAATTTGCATTTATTCGTAGATTAGAGATTGCCTTGGGTGATAAGACCGCCCATTGTACCCTTATTTTTTCTAATAATGTTTGTCCTATATATTTGTAATTATTATTATTAAATCATTTGTTTCAGACATAGTCCATAATTACATTAAAATATAAGGTGCTTTTAAAATATATGCTACGCTCTCCAGGGGGTGCAGCACTATGTTTATAGATTACAATAGTGAAGAGCTTTCGTACCCCGGAACAGTTAATCCAGTTTGAGTTAATAAAGTAGTTAAATAAATATTGACTCTATTCTGCACAACGTGGTTCACAAATTACGCGCGATGTTTCTCTTCGTCAATGAAACAGCTGCTATCTCTTTCCATCCGTTCTACGAATGAAAACTAAAATCAGCTGACTAGATTGTCTCTACCTAATCCACTAGGTACGCAATAATACGCAGGCAAACAAGTGTTTTAAAGTGCAATTACTTACCAGTAGTTACCAGTTACTGTATTCTAAGATGATAAACTTCACATCACTCTTAAAACAGTTCAGTTCAAGTTAGTGTAAACCATAGGTACTTAGATTAACCTTTCGACTTTTGTAATTACACACACAATTAAAGAACAAAACGCCGGCGTTCGCTTAGGACTCAAAAGTGTAATATCAAATAACGATAAATTACAGGAACTTGGCGTATTTAAAAGTTATTTACCTACACCAATTGCACTGTATTTACACACTCCCTACCGACTTATCTACAAAACTGTTGCACAAGTCCACCTCTGCGTTGCACACAAATGTAGACACGCTTACGTACATGGCTTTTCACTTTGTTCAATGTGTCCGTTTTACTTTTCAGTTGCCTAAATGTTTTTAATAAAAACGCGCGCGATTTTAATTCCCTTGGCGGTCGGGGGGCGACTGGCAAGCGGGTGGTCGGCCAGCGCGTGCGGCGAATGGGGTAGTGCGCGCGGGGGAGGGGGGACTGCGCAGTGACGACCTAGTGGCCGGCGCGCAGGCGGCATTCGTCTGATATGAATGAAAATAGTAGTATGAATGGCGCCGGTGTTTTGCGCAGCTCATAAAGTGTACAGGATGGTTTTATGCAAAAAAAGAATTAAAATTTATACGTGAATAATTTTTGTATGAGAAAAAAAAACACAAATTATCTACATTTTATCTTTACTATTGTAATCTATAAACATAGTGCTACACCCCCTGGAGAGCGTGGCATATATTTTAAAAGCACCTTATATATATATGAAAAAATTAAAATCAAAATAAAATCACATTAAAATTAGAAAATTTGTAATGCGGTGTACAATAAATTATAAATAAATAAATAAAGAAATGTGTTTAATTTTCTTCGTACACAATCGGGTCAAGAAATAACAGTCAATTGCAAGTTGTTATTTTAACAATTCTACTAATTAGATTGTTATTTATGTTCCGAGGCCTATTAATTTAACAAGCTTGCGCTTTCCTAACTCCAGAATGACGACGTTTGCCCTGAGGCAACTTTGATTCATCTACAAGTTGGATCTCATTTAGAAACATTAATAACAAGAAATAATTTGCAATCACACTTCAGACATTTTGTCAAGAACTTCGTCGCTCCGGACAAAGTAATTGTTTGAATTGTCGAAACAAAAATATGGAAAACGATTCTTTATTTTACATTTTGAGTGGCTGATTAGTAATTTTTTATTAAATGCTTTTTAATAATTTGGTGAGAGATAAAAACGAACAATTGTCTCCTTTAACTGACTAAAAAAGGAGGAGTCTTTATGTTTATTGTGAACTGATTTTGTAAATTTGTTATAATCGATGGTGTAAAAGTTAAAATTATCCCTGTTACGGTATTAAGTGTCATAGCACAAGTACCTGTGTGAAAAAATCTGAAAACTGTAATGTTTTTTTTATGGTGTGTTTAAATCATACAATGACGAATTATCACGGCTTACTGACTAAACACTCCACCCCGTTCCTACTTTGCCTTATAGTAGCTAAATCATAAAATCAAAAATCTTTTTGCTATTCGGAAAAATCTTGGAGGCTCCATTCTGGATAGAACTGTGCTCATAGGTATGTCGGCGCAGAGCAGCTACTTAGGATGGACAGGCCACTACGGGGACGCCGCGGGTGCGGGAGACGGGGCTTGCTGCCGGGCCGTGCGCCGCCCGCCACACACTCAGCCGACGACACAGCCGTACAAGCACGCATTAATATAGGCATTTCTTTTTAATAGCCTGTTCAAGTTATTACAATATTAAACCTTCGATATACAGTCCACTAGTCTTTTCTTTTACTGAGCCTAATCAGGTAAGTTTGTACGGAACCCCCAGTGCACGAGTCCAACTCGCACTTGCTAAGGTTTTTATATTACTAATTTGTAACTTAATTTTGAATTTAATTGCGACACTTTGCTTAATTGTGATAGGACAGAGTAGAAGAAAAACAACATGTTGCGCCGACCCCAAGTAATATAAAAAGAAGAAATTAATTTCGAACGTGATTTTGTTGAAAACTATTCTTTTATATTTACCGCTAAATACCTGTACCTCTATCACGCAAAGATACCCCGAGCTTAGCCCTTTCCATTGCCCTTTGAGTGACTTTGAGTCTTTTATAAGGCCCATTGTAAGCGACCACGTTTCAGAGCCATACGTCTTTCGTCTTGAGGCATTGTGGTAGGTATATTAGACGAGAAGACACCGCATAGCTTCCCAAACGCTGCCCAGCTGAGTCGGATTCGACGATTGACCTCTTGCTCAAAGTTAGACCTACCCAACTGGATTGTCTGTCCAAGGTAGACGTAGTCGTCTACTACTTCGAGTGTATCAGAAATGAGGATATCCACCAACCAAGATTGCCGACAGCGAAAAGAATCGCCAAACTTAAGTGGCAATGGGCAGGACACATTGCACGCAGAACGGATGGCCGCTGGTGTCGAAAGGTTCTGGAGTGGCGACCGCGTACCGGAAGACGTAGCGTTGGAAGGCCTCCCACAAGTTGGTCCGGTGACTTGGTCAGGGTTGCTGGAAGCCGATGGATGCAAGACGCACAGGACCGGTCTTTGTGGCGGCGCTTGGGGGAGGCCTATGTCCAGCAGTGGACGTCTTTAGGCTCAAATGATGATGATGATGACTTGTACCTCATGTGTGTCACATAAGAACTACAAAAATCCTGCATCGCCTGCAGCCTGAAATCATCTATAAGACAGTAGCTCATCAGACAACAACACCTGTCTGGTCGGAGGATCCTCTCTTTTCAACGGATGTATGTGGTACTTTACTTTCTGTTCCAGATTATCCCCAAATACCTAATTATGTGACAAGTTTGACAGCGTCATATTTGTCTCGACTTTACAAACAATGTCCACTCTTGTTGATGTGCTGCTATTTTAAGGTGAGATGGAGCTTGCTAAAAACAATATTTCTGTATCATTATTAGAGAAGCGCCGAATAGCGGTTTCACCAAATAACCGAGTACCAAATAATATTCGGTGAGGTTCCTACCGAACCGAATATCCTGCCGGATAATTCGGTTTTCCTTTCCATAATTTTATTGCGCAAAAACGTTTCAGTATCAATAAGTAAACCTTTCCTATTACAATATAATTGTAATCTGCTAGTGGAATTATCGGAATTAATTTTTTATAAAAATTATTGTATCTTAAAATAAGGGATTCCGTTAACTTAGTTTGCCCTAAAAGCTGGTTTTACAAGGATCCTTTAAACCGAATATATACCGCATTTTAACCGAATAATTAGGCATTTTAATTAAATAATTTGGCTGAATATGCACCTCAATATTCTAATGAATACACCAAATGGATACCAAACATTTGATGTATCACTAATAATCATTAATGAATTTTAACTTTAACCATATTATGCATAATAAAATGATTATATATTATTTGAAATCACAGATGAAAGTTCGTGATTTTAGAAATAATTCGACCTCGATATTTCTGATAACTATGTATTTTATCATATACGCTCCACGAAATATGTTTAATATCAGACAGTAAACGGAATATTTTTCCAAGCGTACCGAAGCTAATGGCGGGCGGTCGCCTCCTTCTGCGAAGCAGTAATGCTCGTAAAGGAGGAGGCCGACCGCATAAGGCAAAGGCAACGGCGTACTCGCCGTAGCCGTCGCCGCCGCGATCCTGCCGATATCCGGCCACCGTAGACACTGGCTCGCGGACGGTGAGCAATGGGTAGCTCGCCGTCCGGTCGTCTGTAAGACCGAGTCCTAGTCGTCAACGGCGCGCACCGTTCCCGCGCGCCTCAAGGAGTTGTCAGCAAACTGCAGGGGCCCTTCAGGGTCGAAGCCTCCCGGAGTCTAGAGGGTGGTGGGAAACTGTTACCTCGACTCCAGGAATAGGGCAAGGAAGGTACGGGGTAGGTTTTTTAGTCAGTAAGAGTCTGACACTAGTCTCCCGCTCCACCCAAGAGCGGGTTTCGTCATTGGATGATTTTCACCTACCATAAAAAAAAAAAAAAAAAAAAAGCGTACCGAAGCTACTTCTTATCTTATATCTTTGCACAGTTGGATGCATATTTAAAATTTTCTGTATATTTGAAAAGTAGGTACTTCAGAGTCTATATCAATTTTATATTTACAAAGCAAGTCTGCTTCACTCGCATTGATAGGTTGTATGCAGGGCATAGCTCATGTAAATTAGATACATTCTCTTTTGATATGCACAAAGTAAAACTATTCTTTTTTTTCGTACTAAAATCTGTTCTCGATTGTAAAAATAATATTTTCAACTGTTTTTACACTAAAGACACACTACATACGCACCTTTTATTTTTACATAAGGCTGAATATGTTATGCTATGTATGCGTAGGTATTTTTAAAAAGCGAACATGACATAGTCAGCCTTGGGAACATTGCTGAATATGCTGGCACTCAACAAAAAATAAAAATATGTTGTTACTACGTTCTCTCAAATCAATCCCAAATAATTTAGTATTCAAGTCAAAGCAACGCGAGTAAATATAGAAGAGTTAACAATTACTGCTATTATCTTTATCAATACTCCCACACATACACTTAGAGGCATTTGAGGGACTTAACTGTGAAGCTTTTATCCTTTCAATAGCGTTAAATATCATCTCCATGTGCCGTAATATTAAATTTTGTCGAATAAAAGCCTAGCAGTAGGAGGCCCGAAAGATTATTATGCCCTTTAGGACCGCAAGGCGCCTTTGAAGAGCCCAGAAGTGATCTCTGATATTTCCTTAAGTATTTTCTAAAAGTATACCTACAGGATATTGAAAATATTGATTTAGCGTTTTCTTTGTTGCGTAACGGTTTTCGTTGGGATTTGTTTGCGCATTTTGTAAGCGTCATCGTGTTAGCTCTCAGTTTTTTTTGTATATTTTTGGGGAAAATGACTTTTCGTTTTTTTCCGCGTTCATTAATTTCTTTCTAATCCAAAGATTTGCGAGGCACGTCCTGACCGACTGGGTGCGTCACGGCGCGGCTTTCCGCTATGAATAGATGATATAAAGAGGACGGTTTTGTTTACTTGTGAAGTTCACTTTGACATTTATTTAAGCAGTTTCTTCTTTTTAGAAATATTACTGTAAGAAAATAATATTAGTCAACTATTAAAATCGGAAAGAAAAATGATGTTCTCTATCATTTTTATGAGTTTTGCAGATAATAAATTATTGAATAACTTTCTTTCTACTTTGAAAGTTTATAATATATAGGGCCTAAAATCAGTGCTGATAACAAAGTAATACTTATTGTTATTCTCAAAATATTAATATATAACGTGGTGTAGCCTCTATTGCACAACGGGAGTTCCTCTAAGGCTTTATAATTATGAAACACAAGATAAGTGTGATTTATATTGTATAATATGTACACTTTTATTACATTACCTTTCTTTTATTTGAAGTTTGCCTAGTCTATTCCAAGATTGCGTATATATATATCACTATCAAGAATAATACCGCCTTTATAGTTATCGGAATTAGAGATACCAAATATCATATTTGATACATATTTTGGTATCAAATTTACTCTTTTAAAATATCAGTGAGAAATAGAAAAAGAATTTTGGTGCGGAATATTTTACAATATGCGCAATAAATAATAACAAATCTGAAAATTACCCGATACAATCCGTTAAAGTGTATCACGTATAGTAGTAGGTTATTTCCAATTCTGGATGGTTCTACAAATATTACAATTAATTCACATGTCATGACAAAGAATCTGTTTTATAACTTAATAGTATGCTTGGCCGTCTGCTGATTTGCCCAGGAAGTCGGTGATTTGCCCAGGAAGTTTGCTGATTTGCCGAGGAAGTTACTGATTTGCCCAGGAAGGCTGCTGATTTGCCCAGGAAGTCTGCTTATTATCTAATTAATTTAAGAATCAATCAGATAATATGCAGATTAACTCGTTAATAAGTGCTCTAACTGATTTATGCAAATTAACAGTAAAATTTGTTCTATTATATCATAAAGATATACCTACACACGGCCTATTCAAACCGAACCGATACATAGTATCATGCTTCCTAGTAATAAGACGGAAAAGTTCGTAGTTTGCAAGTACGTTTTACTTTACGAACGAGATCGGTTCTGGTCTGCTAGTGAGTTAGTGCACTTAGCGAAACTCCTTTTATACAGTGCCAGTAATATAGTCGAGAAGTTTACGATAAATAGTAGCGAGTTGAGATCATTAAAACATGGTACGTTATGTGGTAGAAAAGTGATATGGCACATGTCGCTTAATGTCACACTAAACATCTATCTCCACACATCAGTTCCGGGGTAGAAACATGTTTCATTAGGAGTCTAGGAGTAAGAAGATGATCACACACGTACGTGTCTGAGCCGGCAACGGAGCGTCAGCGTCAGGGTCGTGAAGTATGCAAGCGTTAGGCTCATTACACTTAGGCTACCTATGCTGGGACACGAAAACAGAATGAACTAAGGGAAGGCGTCGGTCTGTTAACAGCAATGGCGCGTTGCTGTCTTGTGTGAACAGAAAACCCGTGACGGGACACGGATGGTCGGTCTTGGCACGGGCATATTCCTGCACACTGACACGGTACTGATGTGCTGAGATAGACCTTCATACATACATTACAAAGGCGAAAGTTGAGCGTGTATGTGTGTTTGTTACTTCTTCACATTTAAACGGTTGCAACTTTGGCATCATTCTGGGGCCAAGGGTTGATGCGCGAGCGGAACACCGGGCCCTGGAACTAAGGCAAGAAGGAAAGGTGGGCCGTTTAGTCAGTATAAGTATGACATTATCGGATTCGTCAGTCGATGATTTTTCCCACCAAAAAAAAACACTCTATAAGGGATTTACCTTCCAAATCTTTTTTTAAGGTGTTATAGTTTTGATTAATCAGTGAGTAGTATTTCGTATTTATTTACACTGGTAAATTTTGTTCGTTTTAATCAAGTGGAGAGTCGATCAGGCACATGAAGCACTAACGATTTGTAAATATAAAATAAAAAAATAATAATAACTTTTTTTTCCTCTAATACTCGAATTAATATACGCATGAAAAAAAATTAATTTCTTTATGTAAACATCAGCTGAATGAGTCCAATAACCTGTAGGCAGTTTTCGGTCGTTGCGTACATATGACGTACAGGTTATTAGACTCAATCAGCTGATGTTTGGTAAAGTTAATGTTGGCATTATATTACATGGTGAATGGTAACAAACAGGGTATCACCAGAATTAATCCTTTACTTATTAAAATTATGTACAATTACAGTGAATAAAACGAGTTTGCTTTGAAAAGCAAGAGTGAAAAAAGGTATGGAAAGGGGCATTTTTCCCCTACACATTTCCGTAGTTCTGTCTTGGGTAAATGTGGGACATTTATTTTTATAGCCAGTAAGATTGTCAGCGACCTACTTGCATTCGAGACTATGTAATTGGCTCCTGTCGTAGTGAAGAGGATTGGACACTGTAGATATTGTTATTCTGTCTTTTAAGTTTTTGTGAGATTATACAAAGCACTTGGGAAGAAAAAATAATGCTGTCTTTTATATGAACTCGGTAAGAGATATTCGAAGACGAAGATAGGTTTGATAATGCGTAAGCGATACATAATATTTTTTTTATCGAAATTATCAGTAAAGTTTTGAGAATAAATGATATAACATTTTACATAAAATTATTAATACATATAATAATTATTATGCCCGATCAATCATAATAATTATCATAATATTTAGTAACCAGTTTTTTTTTATGGTGGGCAAAAGTCGTTTAAAATAGTATTCTTAAATTAATCCTATCTTTATGTTATTTCAATTGTATGCAGTATAGGAAATGGGGGTAACAGTTAAATAGAAATGTCAATCAAAATAGAACTAGTTTTTTTATATTTAGATAGCTCTCAATTGAAATTAAAACTCCCTAGAAATGAAAATTACTACTTTCAGCCCGCAGGTAGCTTTACAACCAACTTCAGAGTATGAGTAATAAAAAACTCATTCCTGCCCGCTAAAAGTTGATTGTGGAAAATATTAACTTTGGGTGCATTTAAAGGCGAACCAAGGCGTCTATTTTGAATAGGTGGGATGAAAAATAACTAGCGTAGAATATAAACATTATGAAAACACATCTACTCATAGTTATCGTATCGCAATTTATAGCCAAAGGGAGTTTTTATCCAATCAACAATAATTTTGATGCGTTTATTTTATGATCATACAAATGCATCAATTCATACAAACTGTGCGGGTTATTGTTTTTATTTAATTACTTTGTTCACAATGATGAATACAAAATTGGAATTATGACATAACTATTTATATCCGTGTGTATTATGGACGATTGGTTTTATATAATGAGATAAATTGAACTTGTCCCTATTTTTATTGTAGTTAAAAATCATCCAATGACGAATCCCGCCCTTGGGCGGAGCGGAAAACAGTCTCGGTCAGTTCTTTCCTCGTCTTGATCCTTGAGCTCTGGTGTTACGCTTTTGCTTCAACCCTTGGCTCCAGGAGGCTTCGACTCTGTAGACCCCCTTCAGGTTAGCTCGTAACTCCTTGAGGCGCGCAGGAACCGTGCACGCCGTCGACGACTTGGGCTCGGACCGCCAAGATTATAGCGTGACCAACGTGAACTTTCCCTTCATTCACTAGTACATAAATTACCAACTGGTGCCAATATATAGGATGACTAGTAATTAGTCACCAATACTTAAATACGTGAATGTAGCTATCAAAATCACAATCAAAATGGTTTTTATTTCATATAGGCCTACATGGGCACTTATAAAACGTCAGAAGCTAGTGCACGGTTCCAAATTGGTCGTTTCCTATGGAGAAGAACCGGCAAGAAACTCCATGGTTACTCTTTAAAAAAAATGGTTTCTTACAATATTATCTCGTTATTATATCATTATGTAAGAACAGTGTAGACCAGTCAATATTGTACTCAAAAGCACAATAAAAATAATCATAATAATAAAAAATTAAAGGTGAGTCGTAATAGGATTTGCGAAGTCTATAGTGTTCTTACTTTACAACGTGAAATGTAAAGAAAGAAATATTATATAAAACAAAAAAATTAATAAGTATGAAATAAATAAATACATTTATCACCACAACTGTTACACTGCGAGATGCTAACAAAATAAATTATTATTTAATTTAAAACAAATAACTTTTATTATGAGACAAAACCTGAAAACTTGAAAAACGTCAGCCAAGTACAGTACCTTTTGACCCGTTAGGCGAACTTAAACGTACTGACTAGCAGATTTTGTTTACGAGTTCAAGTTTGGTCCTATGTTAAAAGTATTTGACAAGTCAATTATTAATGTACTTGTATACGCTAAAATTAATTCGGATGGTCTTTTAGACAGACAGTTAAATTATTGTATCAGAAAGTGGGAGAAATTTAGGTCTAGTTGTCTACGAAAGAAATGAAACTACAAAATTTAAACTAGAAATTGGCACAATACCATTTAAAGTCTCGTTTTTAAAATTAAAGCCAACCTTAATAAATTTTGCAATTAGATTAAATTCAAGAGAGTATAAGTCTAAAACAAAATTCCTTACAGAAAGCTGTGACGCGTAAGAATTCAAGTGGACTTTCAATTTCACAAAAAATACAAGACAGTTTTTCTAGTACCTAAATAATTATCTTCTTGTTGAGTAAAAAGGTTAAGTATGCAAACGTTAATAAATGGAAATTGAACCCAAGTTGTAAGCGATATTTCAGTAATATACACTACAAAATTTTGATCGTTTTTATCCCGTGGATGGTTCTGAAAAGGGATTCGGTATATGAAACATCAGTTAAGCGAGTCCAATGACCTGTAACTGGTGAGTTAATTCGCTCAGCTTATGTTTTTTTTTTATAGCCCTAACTGTCCCACTGCTGGGCAAAGGCCTCCTCCAAATCCTTCCAAACCTTCTTCTCCCGCGCAGTCTCGAACCAATCGTCTCGGTACGCGTCTAGATCATCTCGCCACCTCTTTCTAGGCCTACCTCGACAACGCTTTCTTCCCTCTGGTGCCCACTGTGTGGCGACTCTTGCCCAGCGGTCCTCGTGCATGCGACTAGTGTGACCAGCTGATGTTTACTGAAAATAAATTAATTTCATACATACGTATATTTATTCGAGTTCTTGAAAAAGTATCTAATCTATTTTAGAGTTTTATTTTTACAAATCGATAGTGTTTCCTGTATTGAATCGACGGATCGACCCACCGCGGGATTAAAACGACCAAAATTTAAGCGTGTATATTTATTGGGCTAGATATAAATAATGTAAAGATATATCGAATTCCCAAGCGTGTTAGTCTTTACATCGAGAGTAATATCAAAAAGCCCTGAGTTGATTTCGTTACGATTTTCAATCAAGAGGTTCTTTGCGATAGATTTTTGAATATGTCTCTTAGTAAATACACATTTCGTGAATCCCGCGAGGTTGCTACAAACGCGAATATATTGACATCAAGTATCAAAGGAGAACTTCTTAAAAGAAACAATAAGCAGCAAGCAAACTAACCGTAGTTTCTCAATAAAAATCCCACGCTCGATTCGCCGATCCCGCTCACAAAGAAGATATTTGCGGGGAAAACTTTTAAAAATTGTTGTGCTCCAGATTTCAAGCTCTTTGTCCCAGTCACGAGCGGCTCCTCGGGGAACGTTCTCGAAACATGCTTACGGTCAATGTATGTGGAAACGACCTTTTTAAAATATGTCGTCCTAGGCCTAGGTATGAACTGTTTTTAAAGGACAATGAACCCGTTTTATGAACCTTTTGAATACTTTAATTAAAAACATAATAGAAAGACAATATATATGCAAACGCCGGCATTCGCTTGGGGCTCAAGAGTTTAAGGCACGTATAACTCAGGATTACGTTTAGATAGTTCATCAAAATTGTTCCCAAAAAACAATTGTGAGACTCTTAACGTAAATGATGATGCCAGGGGCAAAAATCAGGAAATTAAAATCTTTTAATTTGTAATTAAATGTTTACAGGCACATTTAAAGAAAAAGTAAGAAAGAAAAATATTTTATTAATTGACAAATAGACACACACAATACAGAAACCATAATATGCATACGTATGTGATAAAATGGGTAAAAAAAAATCGTGTGGCTGCGCCAAATAGGTGCAGTTCAGCAAAAATGCCAGGCAACCACGCTGAATCACGCTGAAATGACGCTGGTCATTTGAATGGTTAACAAGTCAGTCAGTCAGAAATGACGTTTATTGTACTTACAATTCAAAGAGTAGAATTATTTGCAGAAGAATGTGCAAGAAACTCTCTAGCCAATATCTCAAATCGTGCAGTTGATGATCCTGAATCATCAACTGCACGGTAGTTAAATTTACGGGTTCAAAAAGATTTACGACCAAGTTTTACTATGTACATTATGTATTTAATGCAGAACCGCTTAACGTTCTCCCCGAAGCTCTCGACATAGCAATTAGTAATCAACTGGTCATTCGCAACAAGACTGCACTATATCTAACGAGCTCAAACAGACCAAACAATTATAGTGACTGAATAACATCTCGCGAATTAAAAGTCGGTTGTAGCCACGGTATATTTTGTAGGTACTGGCCCGAATCTATGTTGACTTCGCGGCCTTGTAACAGCGTTTTGATTGTTTTATAAAAGAAAACATAGTAACTCTTCAAGATTTTGGTTTTTACCAGTCGGCCTCCTCCTTGGCCAGAATTACTTCTTCGCAAAAGGAGGCGACCGCCTGCCAATCCTTTTCGCTCCGGACAATGGTTTCTTCCAAAGTCCGGACCAAGAGAGCGAACGCGAGAGAAATCGCCGCAACCGATCGCCCCCACGAGGGCATAACGATGCTCCGCCCAAGCGAATTTATATCATGTTTCGATTTTTACTTAGAGGTTGGTAGTATGGAAATTTTTAATGAAATAATTTCCCAACATCATCACACTAACACAAAACTTTTTATCATCATCATCATTTCAGCCGAAAGACGTCCACTGCTGGTCATACGCCTCCCCAATGGTCGCTATAATGAACGGTCCAGTGCATCTCATATCATTGGATACCCGCAACCCTTGTCAGGTCTTCGGTCCATCTTGTTGGAGGCCTTTCAACACTGCGTCTTCCGGTACGCGGTCGCCACTCTAGAACCTTTCGACCCTGACGGCCATCCGTTCATATATAGAACGGATGGCCGTCAGGGTCGAAAGGTTCTAGAGTGGCGTTTCAACACTTTTATATTTGTGAATTTCCCGAGGTTCAAAAAAGGTTCAAAATTGGTGCAACTCTGCCTTAATATTTCGGCGTACACAGCGGTTGAGCAGCAATTACTCGAAATAATGCCAGTTCCATTTAATTGCCGTCACTTTTCCGCCAGTATTACGTAACTTCGGAATCCCGATAAATTGACCGACGTGTGTTTTTGCACCGCGAAGCTGAAACGGTTAATGATCCTCAATTTTATTAATATAACTAGCTTCTGCCTGCGGCTTTGGGGAAATTCGGTTTGTTGCCTTAGGAGTTTTTCATGGTGAGAAAAACATCCAATGACAAATCCTGCCCTTGGGCGGAGTGGGAAACAGTGTCAGACTTTTACTGACTATACGTTCCCTGTTCCGTCTTTGCCTTAGTCTCAGGTCCCCGGTGTAACTCTTTCGCTTTAAGCCCCATGGGATCTCCCGTAGGGGTGTAGTTTCGTAAAATCCGTTCTTAGCGGATGTCTACGGAATTTTGTAGGTGTTTTCGTGATTAATCAGTCAGTGCTATTTCGCTTTTATAATAATAATAATTTATTATCAGGCTACTAAGGCCCATAGCATACAATACACAAATAGGTAAAACTTACAAAAAATAAACTAATAAATACAAAAAGAGTTATAACTCTGAACTTATTGTACACGAAGTGACGGCGTCGTGTTCTGCTGCGGGGTCGGTATCGAAAACCACGAAATCGTCGATACACGACACCTTTCAGCCAAAGCTCTCCTTTGAGGAAGGTCTCCAAATGTTGAGTCGGTGCCCGCACCACAAACGACTTAAAATTAGTGTTAATATGGCGCGGCTCCAACTGCACGACTCTCAAAGTCCAGCTGGTCTTGATACGAACATACTCCACGATATCCTCAACCTTCGTGGTGTGATGTAGTCTCGAAATATACAGCTGCGTCGTGGGTATTGCTGGACGCAGCAGCATATTGGGTCCTGCAAGCGCAGCATCGCACTGGTTCTGAGGAGTAGGCTTCTTCCTCTTCTTCTTCTCTACTTTCGTGAAGCCATCTTCATCATTCTGCTTATCCCCTGTAGTTTTAGCTGCTTGTCGCGTTGTTTGCGACTTAGCAGGTTTGTTTGCGGCAATAATTGCGGAATACGGATACGGATAATATAATAAAGCACGTTTAGGGGTCGACGTACCTACACGCGTCACCACTTCGCCCGGTGACGATACAGCGACGGCAGCGGCGGAGCAAGATGCAACGCAAGCATTATCAGCAGCGGGTGACGCATTGCAACTCGCCGATTTAAAAATGCCGATGGATGCATTTCGTTCTCCGTGACGAATATCCATGTAGTCAATGGCATGCTTGATGAATGCCAACACCTCGTTGGCTATGAGTGGTTGGCTCATAGCGACGTAAAACGGGCAACGGCTACTGCATTGCAACACGCGAATATAAAATTCGTACCGAGCAGTGCAAACACGTCCGCACTTGACCGCACATTGCGAATTTGAAAACTTTTATATAAATATCGACTAGTTGCTGTGAGTTGTATTGCCTGTGTGAAAATGGAAAATTATCCGTTAAGTGGACATCAACTTGAGATAAAAAAATCCTATGCTAGCTTTTATAATATTTAGTATATTGTATCGAACGTTGATTATGTGTATGTAAATTTATTTATGCAAATGTTTTTATTGCTTTATCTTATATCGTAAACAACACATAAAAACAGAGATTGCGATCATTACGCTCATTCCCGTAGCCATTCCTTCTACCTCGGTAATATAAAAAATAATCACTGGCAAGCGAATGAATGGCACTTAAGGGGCGCGAACCAAGCAGAACCTTCACAATAAAATTAACAACAGTAATTACTATGTAATCCAATCTGTACAGAGTTAACGAAATTATTTAATTGTGGTCTCTCGAGGTGCAGTTGCCTTGACTGCGGTATCTAAGTTCATCACTGCATCCAATTAGTGGCATCCTTTGACTGCAAGTTTAATATTTGAGTACATGAACTGAGGTTATATGTTTATTGAAATATCTTTAGATTAATTAACTCGATATTAGGTTTGTTGGTGTCGTAAATAAGATTGATTAACAATACACAACAAAAATATTGTATTTATGTTACTACTTATGTTACTTACATATAATGGTCAATAATGGTAAATGATATTTATTTTTGCAAACTATTTATTAAAAAAATTACATAGCAATATTTTCGTTAATCTAATCTATATGAGGTTGGTGTTTCCTTGCTGACTACCCTGAGAAGAAACACCGAAACAAATTCAGGAGTCAAAGTATCTTTTAAAGTTCATTCTGCAAATATGTAATGGTGAAAAATTATTAATCGAGGATCTAGATCTTAGATTGTAGCAACATCTTTAAAAAATACGAAGTCCTGAATCGTGCTGTTTGAGTTCTTCACGCAATATTTGAACATAATAACAACTCGAAATCAGATATTTGTTGGGATTAAACATGGATTCTGCAAAAAGGACAAAGCCTACTGGGGCCCGGGGTTTCTCTCTGAACGAAAGTTTAGGCCCCAATACGAAAGGCAAAGTAGTAACTCGCCAGGGTGTTTAGTCAGTAAGACTCTGACACTGTTGCCCGCTCCGCGCAAGAGCGGGATTCCTCATTGGATAATTTTTGCCCATCATAAAAAAAACACATCCGTCTGGTCGAAGAATTTTCCTGTTTCAACAAAGGTTTGCGTGAGTTTATTATATTATACCTTGTTCTGCTTACTTCCAAAAGGTAGATATGAGAATACACATTGTCTTTACCTATACTTACCCTATATAATCTTCATCATCATTATTTCATCCAAAAAACGATCACCGTTGGGCTACGCTTTCCCAATTACCGTCATAATGGCGGGTCCGAAGACGGAAGATCAGCGTTGGAAGGCCTCCCACAAAGTGGACTGATGACCTGGTGAGGATCGCGGGAATCGGCAATTATATAAACACAATGGATCAATAATTCGTCGAAAGCACTTTCCACAGTTTAAAGGGAAATTTTATACACCATTATTATTACAATAATGGCAGCAACATCTGTTAATAACGGTCGATTAATAATGCCTTTATGGTATCCAATTTTAACGGCAACGTTACAGATTTTGAATACCGAGTCAAGCAAAATGGTATTGATGGCTTTCCACAACCGGATTCTGGGTAAACTGTTTATCTTTATTTAAAGTTCCGTTCGGCTAAGCTGAATAAGCTTTTCGGGATAACATTTTTCTATTTTAGTATAAAGATAAAGGTATAAGGAGGAAGTGAAAAATAAAGATGTATTGTATCAGGAAGTATACGTATTACATTGTGTGGAGGAATCGTTGGGAATTCGCTTAAAAATCTATGAAATATTTTTTTAGTCTCATGTTTGAAATAAAATAAAATATTATTGATACTTACGTTGCAGCGGTGGCAGGACAAAGCAAGGCTGTGCCGGCTTAAAGTTATGTTATTCCTATCCGTTGTATTCCGACATGATATCTGAAGCCGTATAGTGAAGAATGGGTCTGAGCAATCTTGTTGCAATGTATGCCAGGTGAGCAGGGAGCAGAGAGCAGAAAGAGCAGTGGTGGCCGAGTGGTATCGGCTCCGACTTACGAGTTTATTTTCGCATTACTTTCTGTAATTCATTTCATCACCACTGCTCTCAAAACGGTGAAGGAAAACATTGTGAGTAAACCGGTTCTAGAACCAAAAATTCGAAGACATGTGACATCCACGAATCTGACCGGACCCGCGTGGTGGATTATGGCCCATTCCTACTCCTAGAGAGGAGGCCTGTGTTCCAGCAGTGGTAATATTAAAAAGGTTAATGATGAAAAAATTATGTATATGGTGTATTTATTCATTATGTGGTTTGATGAGTTAGTTGTTTAATCGTGGAGGGTAGCAGAATCCAAAGCACGGTGCTTCATTTGCTAACCAGACTGAGTGTACCACAAATGTAAGACTGCCCAGCTAACTGTGAAAAGTCTCAAGGCTTTTCAAACATTCTCGGAGTTCTAGCTGATATGTATACAGGGACTGTTTATAACATCTCTATTAACTACTAAATATACGCTTAAAATTCAATTAACCGTTTATAATTATCACCATTAGAAACGACTTAAGCCACACTCAATCCCTCAATCGATCGCCCGCCAAATACTATGGTCTAATCCATTAATTATTTAGTTTGACGTCTTAGTCCCGGTGATCCCAAGGCACTTGCCAGACGGAACTGCGGTTAGGATTCACTCCCTCGTAATTATATTCATGACATGTTATGAGTAAGGCTGCATTGAAGTGTGTTTGACGTTGAATATATTTTTATTATTTATGGGGTAGTTTAGATAGGTTTATTGGCACTGATTGGCATATAAGTCGGTGATTGGTTGTGTTTGGTATTTGTTTTTCAATTATTTATTGCCGTCTATTAATTATGCGGACAACACCGGAACATATGGTCGATTTATTTCTGACTGTAATTTTTGTTACTCTGTTCTACTCCTGGGTAAAGGCCTCCCTCTACTCCTTCTATCTATCATGGACCCACGCTTCTTTTTGTAATTTCGGGAGAAATCTGTCTAGCTCATCTCTTTCGTGGTCTGCCGCAACCCCGTCGCACTGTCTCAGGACACCAACTTTGGCTGGCTGACTTACTTGACAATTTAAAACTACTTGTAATAAATGGTTTATTAGAAATAAAGGTTTTTATTGATCCCTCCACCACTCTTGAATCCCTCTGTTCAAAGTTCTTGGTTACCTTCATAGGCGCTGCTGAAGCTGTTTGCTTCAGAGTGCGAGAATTTCAATTTTCTTTTAACACATTTGCCACATAATCTTCATAACATAATAGACTGTATGATAATTCCTTTTGAATGTCAGGAAGTTGAATGGAACTATTTTCATAGGCTATCACAATATTTTTAAGCTTTGCTGCTTCAGAGTGCACTAAAAATTACATTTTATCTCACTTCTGAGCAATGTTTTTACTATTTTCTTTCCCATCACAAAAATAATCTCATCATCATCTTCCTGCCCTTGTCCCGTTTTATTTGGGGTCGGCGCAATATGTCTTTTTCTTCCACTCTGTCCTGTCACCCGTCACGCTATCACTAACTCCTCTTTCTTTCATATCACTTCTCACACAATCCATCCATATTTTCTTTGGTCTCCCTCTCCCTCTACATCCATCCACATTTAAACTCATGGCTTTTTTTGTAACATGCGTTTCATCCCGCCTTTTTACATGGCCATACCAAGACAAACGAATCTATAAAATTAATTTTAAAATTAGTTATTATATAATCCAGAAAATTAATTTTAAAATTAGTCAGATGACAAATTTAATAGAACCTACTCTGAAGAGAGGTTACGTGATCGTTTTTTATAATGTTCAGCGATGAAATGGGATTCAGGGAATAGCGTCACGTTCAATCGTCATATCTATTGAGCTGTCCAATCCATTACAAATTGCAGCATTGCCTTCCAAAACTGTATTTTAATATTTGAAAGTAGGTTAAAGGAATTTTCTTCCGAAAGCGTGACATACTTGAATCTATAATTTTTAGACGTGTTCGTGGAGTTTTTTGCAAGTTCTATTGCATAGAAATAAATAAAAAAAGGATCAAATATTTCTATTTTGTGACTGTCCGACTGCAAACTTGACAAATCCAAAGTATTTAGTATAAATGCATTGAGTTCGAGTCTGAGAAAACGGAAAAAAATACACTGTAATAAGTAGTAATTTCTTATCCGTAGTGAACAGATTCATTATTTGTGTACAGCTTAGGAATGAAACCTGCCGGAATCTGCGTTTTTGTTATATATATATTAGTTATAACCTTGTGGTATATAAGTCAAGAAGTCAAGAGTGAATAGATTACTTCTAGACATATGCGCTCCATTTTTGGCTTGCTTACCATTAGGTGAGATAGTGGTCAAACGCGAGCCTGTTTACATTTAGTTATTTTATAATTTTTGTACGCACACATTTAAAAAGGAGATACAAAATTACAGAAAAATGCTACAATGGTACCGCTTATTTCTAAAAGATTTCTTTCAGCAGAGCCGTGAAAGGAGAGATGAGACGAAATGTAGACAATAGCGTGTAGAAATAAAAAGAGGAATTTAAAAAAAGGAATCTATACGTGGCGATTGAATTTCAGGACGTTGAATGGAACTATAGACTGGAATCCCGCACTCACTTTGACAGCTCATTTTTGGTTCTCTAGATGTTTGTTGGCAGAAAAGTTATCGTTGTATTAAACCTGACTGAAAAATGATTTACACAGTACAAAAATAAACATCTTTATCCACGTAATTTACACCCATATACATAATACAACACAATATAATTATAACAGATTTTTCACTAACTGCGATTACCAAATATTAAATTAAATAACATTGCTTCATAAATATACAAAACTAATAAATAAATAAAATAAAAGAAATCGCCAAAATTAATTACTATAATAAGAACTATTTTAAGTCGTGCAAAATAAAGAGATAAAATATGGCGATGTGTATGTGGATGAATGAATGAATTCTGACCGATTCCAACCCAAATTTTTCCATGTTCCTCCATTATGTTGCTGATAAAAACGCAAAACGCGTTCCATCCAAAGCCTAAACATAAAACCTCGTCCATTCAGCACTCGGCACAAAATTGAAAAATCATATCGATATCAAAATGCAAATGTTTAAAATCGAAAACGTTTTTAAATATCGATTACATTCGCAATCGTGGAGTACGTTCCCGATCGTGCTTCACATGTTTTCCGGACAGAGAAACCCTGTAACAAATTGAATTTTCTAATCTACAAACGGTTAAAGGTGACTGCTGCATACGAAAGGATCGTATCTACTATTTATTGGGAAATAGAAACGCAATGATCGGAGCTGGAATTGAATTGGAAGGACCTCGGTGTGTTTCTGTTTAGTACGTATGCGTTCGATCAAAGGTTTGTTAGAGGGGATTTATAATGAAGCGATTGCATCGTCTCATTTGAACTAGTTACCTGGTGAATGCTTCGGAAATCTGCTGGATGCTACGTGCATGGGGAGAATGCTCTTTTTTACAGTGGGAAAATTCATCGAATGACAATCAATTAACTCAAAAACTACGGAATGTATTTTCATGCAGCTTTGACTAATATAAAAAAGTGATCAATTAGAACGGCTAAGACGTTTAATATATTGCATATTATAGCAGAAGATAGCTGCAGATTATTTATAACAGCAGTGTAAAAGTGGGGCGAGTCGTTAAATATTAGAAAAGTAAATACAGAATCCATCGATTCGAGAAGAAGTGAATATAAATAATAGATAATTGCCCAATTATCTATTGTACCTAATAGTTAATATAAATTGCCGTTTTTTTAAACGAATTGTAATTATAAGTTCAAGCAAACTTTATATTAAAAGTACTGAATAGGTATACGTTTTACGAAATTATGTATTAATTGTTTTTTTGTGTGTTTTTTGTAATATTATCGCTGTAGGTATTTATAACCATTTCTGTATGAAATCTAAGAACCTATCTATCTCGATCTACCAATTAGTATCTTGATAATTCATGCTTCTTTCTTGACCCCAGCAGTAGACACTGACACTGTTTCCCGCTTTGTCCAAGAGCGGGATTCGTCATTGGATGATTTTTGCCCACAATAAAAAAAACCAGCAGTAGAAAAATCAAAAACAATTAAAAGTTTGCTCACGTTTTCATTTGGATGACTTGATATCGAGGTTGTTTATTTGCTCAAATTATAAGTTGCTTTAGTTTAAATATATCTTCGAGCAGATAGCTCCCGTATCTCGGTTATTTTTGGAGTAATCATAATCGAGTTACTGAGGACCAATCTAACAGTTTATTATTTTGCTCTCAAGGTAAGTATAATTTTACCTGAACGTTTACTTAAAATAACAAGAGATAAAAATGTTGATAAAAATAAATGATATTCTTTTTCACAAAGAGAAATAAAATTCTACATCTTTTTAGACATCTACGTGTTTATTTAATATCTGAATATTTTTATCTATTTTCGGAGTTAGGTAGGTACTTTAATAAGTTTTATTAAGTCTTCGGGTTTGGAGTTCATTTATTTCAATGAACTCAATCTTAGGTACATGAGTGAATCTTTCAATGAAGCCAAATTCAATTGATGTATTTCTAGCGAAGCTGTACAGGGCTAATAGTGTTTATATTTCTTTTGCATATGAAAATCGTGATGGCATTGGCACTTGTTGTACCTTGGGAGGTTCAATCCAAACATGGGCGGAGCGGGAAACAGTATCAGACTCTTACTGACTAAACACCCCACCCCGTTCCTTCTCTGCCCTTCGCACTGGGGCCAATCCTTCCTTTCAGAAAGAGACCCTGGGCCCCAGTAGGCTTCGACCCTTTTGCAAAGTCCCTACGGCTTTGTTGACAACATGAGGTTATGTACCGTTTTAATAGCGGTGGTGTTGAAATAAGTTGCACAAACTATATCACCAGTCTGGGTTTCAACTTATGACCCACAAGTTAAGTACCGCCACCACCATCACCTACTGAGCCAAGAGTCCACTCATTCACCTCTCTTCGCTGCACTCTGTAGTAAAAATGTAACATTCACATTACCATCAGACATTTTATGATCAGACACTCAAAGGCTTCAATATCGATCCAATCTTCACGGAGCCAATACAGTATTGTCTCGTAGTACATAATCTAATACAGGGCCACTCTGGTTCACAGTAACTATCCAATCAGTCTTCACGCATGCCTAGTAGATTGTAGCGTTGATGATCTTGAATGTATATTTGGCAATTAGGCAATACCGTGCAAGGGGTAAATTTCTATTGGAGAGATTGTACCGTAAATTAAATATTTGTTTCATAGATTTGTTTTTAATAAATGCGTAAGATAATATATGTTTCAAAATATACATGACTAGCGGTCGTGAGAAGCCATGTCTCTCCGTAAGTTAGATTTTCGTCAGAATTGAAAATTGAGTACCCAAATAAATATCGATTCGGTTCAATAAATTGTATTTTTAAATTATCCTTGAAGCTATTTAAAGTCTTGAGCCCCGAGCGTACACCGGCGTTCGCATAACTATTGTATTTCTATTATGACTCTAATAACGATATTCGAAAGGTTAAATATAAACACAAAACATCCAAATTATTAGAAGAGTTAAGTGACAAATACACGTGGATACAGATGTATCCCACTGCTGCTGCTGGGAATAAAACCTCCTCACTAACTGAGGTAAGATAATTCGATGCAGAAACAAGTCCTTGTAGATTACTACAGATGATTAGATAAATTCTATATCAGGATTTTTTCTTTAAAAAATTTGACTTAGGTCGCAGCGGTTTAATCAAACAAACTTATTTACACAAAGACTTTATTAAAACAACGACCTAATAGAGTGTCTAACAAAAATAATTACAAAGCAAACTTAATAATGAAAAACTTGACGCAACTCGGTTTGGGCCAAGACGCCAACGTTTCCTCGTCCATCAAAAGTTTAGCAGCGGGTCGTAAGTTCAGTCGTTAATCATGTGTGTATCCGGCGGCGACAGAGCCACGCTTAACTTTACTCTCATGTGAAATTATGATGGCTATGAAGTTTAATAACATTTATTTAAAGTTTTTTTTTTGTGTTCAAATAATTAGTGTAGACGCCAAAGGCTGTTGAGTATGCGAAACATGGGTGAAATATCGTTTTTGACACATTTTTTTTTGTAAGCCTGTTCTGTCCCACTCCTGGGCAAAGTCCTCCTTCCACTCCTCACATCCATCGTGGACCGTGCTCCCTCAGGCCAGCTCGGGAGGAATTTGTCTAACTCAGCGCACCATCTCCTTCATAGTCTGCCGCAACCCCGTCGCACTGTTTCAGGGCACCAACTTTGTGACACATTGTTTTACAATATTTTTATATTTATGTTTAGACCATCTGATAATGTTGTATGTATCTTAGTGGGAGTTGTATTTTTTTTCTTGCTTTTATTAGTGTGAATAATAAAACATTACTAATATCTACTAATGATTATTTTTGTTGTGCTCTTGGATTTTTTTTTCAATGTAGACTAGCCTGTGCTTTTTGTCTTTACATAATTTATCTATGAATACTGTAATATGAAAATATTGGAATGTAATAAAAGAGTAACCATGGAGTTTCTTGCCGGTTCTTCTCAATAGGAAACGACCAATTTGGAACTGTGCAGTAGCTTCTGACGTTTTATAAGTGCCCGTGTAGGCCTATGTGAAATAAAAACCATTTTGACTTTGACTTTGATGGAGATCGTATTCAGTGCATAGTTTCGAACTCAGACAAGTATGCAAATTGTGATTCTGGATGTTGCCGCTTGATCTATTTTCTTTGCTACACCGCACCCACTCTCAATCTTTTTTATGATAGTTTTAACAACCATATTCAATTATTTCACACTGAGAAGCAATGCAATGCAACGTTTCGCGGAAAACGATACAAAATTATGTTTTTATTTACCACACAAAATGATACAATACATATTTCAGATTGAGATGCCTCGCAGCGCAGTGCGGCGTGGTGCAACGTATTCTGAATTCTCACAATGAAATGGTGTATCCACATATTATGCACATTGAACTCCTTCAAGCGCCCGATCTAAACCACCCTGACTTTGCACGATAGCTAATAATATAAACAAACCTACTTCGTTTATTGGTAACTAGCGACGCACGCACGCACGGGTGCAATGGTGTTAACAAATCTACACCAATATAATAAAGAGGTAAAGTTTGTTTTTTTATTTTTTTGTTTTTTTGTTTGTAGGGGGTAATCTCTGGAACTACTGGTCCGATTGGAAAAATTTTAGCAACAATAGAAAGCTGCGTTACTCCTGAGTGACATAGGCTATATTTTATGTACGCGGGCGAAGCCGCTGACAGAAGCTAGTATATTATATTATACGTATAAACCTTCCTATTGAATCACTCTATCCATTAAAAAAACCGCATCAAAATCTGTTGCGTAGTTTTAAAGATCTAAGCGTACATAGAGACAGACAGCGGGAAGCGACTTTGTTTTATACTATGTAATGATTATATCGGAGCAGTGGTGGCCGAGTGGTAACGGCCCCGACTTACGACTTGTAGGTCGCGGGTTCGAACCCAGCCAGGCGCATTACTTTGTGTAATTTATTTCATCACTACTGCTCTCAAAACGGTGAAGGAAAACATCGTGAGGAAACCGGCATGTCCTAGAACCAAAAATTCGAAGACATGTGACATCCACCAATCCGCACTGGGCCCGCGTGGTGGATTATGGCCCATTCCCTCTCTTAGAGAGGAGGCCTGTGTCCCAGCAGTGGGAACATTGAAAGGCTGATGATGATGAATGATTATATCAGTGAAACCAAAGGATCGATGGAGCCGCAAAAATTCTAGAGTAACAGAGTGTATAAAAAAAAAACGTAATGTTGGAAGACTTCCCATAAGTTAAACAATGACCTATTGGGGGTTGTGGGAATCTGATAGATGTAAGACGCACATAAACCCGATTTTGTGCCGGAGGTCTATGTCCAACTATGGCCTGTTTTCAACAAAATCGAATGTATGGTTTAGGACAAATTCGCGAACAGACAGATGAGGGAAGCAACTTTGTTTATTGCTTAAGGATGTTTGTATTTTTCTTTCATTATCATAATCTAATGTATTTATCCTCAAGGTAATTTTATAAAAAAATCCGGGAAAATACGAGTCGAACTTGTGCACTATTTGTGCTACAAAACCCAAATTAACAATAAACCAATTTTTCCAACGGCATTTAAAATGACATTTTTCGACATAAACGGCCGTAATATTTTTTTGTTAAAATGGAAATATTTTTTTCCCATTTAAGGGATTAAAAACTTGAGTACTTATATGTTTAACTCAAAGTCAAATTTTTTTATTTCACATGGGCTTACATGGGCACTTATAAAACGTCAGAAGCTAGTGCACTCGAGACCTCTACACGTTCATAAGATGTCTCAAAAAGTGTTTTGAGTTTAGATGGCTCATCATTTCATAGTAACCCAATAAGAGTTCCGTTATTTTCTGAGACACGGAATCCTGAAAACGATACCCTCCTTTTAAACAGGTAGTATAACTCTAAGGCGATATTTTTCAAGTGATCAGTATCCTCGTTAAGAAACTGCGCTCGTTAGGCGATCGGTAAGTACCCAATCCTCATGGGGACTGTTTCCTCGAAAAGCTGCAGTCGTCGCACGATGGTTATAACTTTAACAATTGTTATGGCCTTGAGTACCATCTAAAAGTTTGGCTCCAGTAATAATGCTACATAACTTGAAATGATATTTATAACATAGAGCTCCCGGAAGACGATGGTATGCCTGAAATTTTTTAACAAAAAAAATGGGAACCCGAATACACGCTTTCCACGACTGCGTACCGCAAAACGCAGCGTTGAAGGCCTCCCACAAGGTGGGCCGATGACCCGGTCAGAGATGCTGGAATCTGATGGATGCGAGACGCACAGCCGGTCCTGTGCGTCTCGCATCCATCAGATTCAACGACCTGTCGTTGTGCCAACGCTTGGGGGAGGTATGTCTAACAGTGGACTTCTTTTGGCTGAAATGATGAGCCAACTAAACTCAAAACACTTTTTGAGCCACGGCTTATGCCATTGGGTCGTACTTCCACTTTACAAGACGAGAAATAAGTACGGTAATGTAGTCGGTATCTACGAAAGTTTTGAATTGCAACCACGTACCGCAGGGTGCAGTGTTGGAAACTTCCTACAAGGTGAAACGATGATTCGGAAGTCTGGATGCAAGTCACATAGAACTGGTCAACGAAGCGACTCTTAGAAGAAAACCTATAAGCAGTACAAATATTGCAGATATAACGATAACGAATCATTACATAGTAAAAAACAAAGTTGCTTAGATCCTATGTATGCATGCGGTTTTGTTTTTAAATTTTAAAAGAGTAACCATGGAGTTTCTTGCCGGTTCTTCTCCATAGGAAACGACCAATTTGGAACCGTGCACTAGCTTCTGACGTTTTATAAGTGCCCATGTAGGCCTATATGAAATAAAAACCATTTTGATTTTTGATTTGATTTTGATTCAAGAGGCAAGTTTATGTGTATAATACATATACACTACCCGTGCGAAGCTGGGGCGGGTCACTAGTAAAGCTCAGAATACCCGCAATAAACCTACAAGACAATTCATGACAACGACACTCCCCAAGAGTGTACAACTGAGAAGAAGAATAACATACAGTGGTAAGTATAATGTTTATTTATAATGACTCAAGATTTTTAAAAAAATTGCAATGTATACGGTGAAGGAAAACATCGTGAGGAAACCGGCATGTCCTAGAACCAAAAATTCAAAGACATGTGACATCCACCAACCCGCACTGGGCCCACGTGGTAGATTACGGCCCATTCCCTCTCCTAGAGAGGAGGCTTGTGTCCCAGCAATGGGAACATACTAAAAAGGCTGATGATGATGATGATACTTAAGGAATAAAAAATTAAGCACAATATGTTTAACAACTAAAATGTTGCTTTTGGGTAGCTGGAAAAAATATTTCTTGTTTCACTCAGCTGATACTTCCTTTACCAAACTTTATATTTACCAACTGTACATTCAACAATACACTGCAACTATACAGAAAGAGTTATATTAGTGCAATATCACAAAATGCCACGTGCAGAAACACATGGCGTTTTTACTGCCGAGGCCACGTTAAAGTATAACAAAGAAAAAATGAACTTTATACGGATTCTGGGTCAATGTGCATTTGTATGAATGTTTTGTGTGACATAGGTGGAGAAGAAATTTCATTGTTACATATTTTTTCCTTTATATTATAAGGACTACAGTCCCTACATTATACAGGGTTTTTTATGGTAGGTAAAAATCATCCAATGACGAATCTTGCCATTGGCTGGAGTGGACTAGAGCAGAAAACTGTCAGACTCTTATTGACTAAACCATCTACACCGTTCCTTCCTTGCCTTAATCCCAGAGCTCCGGTGTTACGCTTTTGCATCAACCCTTGGCCCCAGGTGGCTTCGCACTGCAGGGCCCGTTCAGTTTGCTGACAACTCCTTGAGGCGCAACTGTTCCCAGTACGCTCCGTTGACGACTTGGGCTTGGTCTGGACTATTATCAGACAAATCCCGCTCTTGGGCGGAGCGGGAAACAGTGTCAGACTCTTACTGTCTAAACAACCTACCCTGTTCCTCCCTTGCCTTAGCCCCAGAGCCCCAGTGTAACGCTTGGGCACCAACACTCGGCTCCGGGAGGCTTCGACCCTGTAAGGCCCCTACAGTTTGCTGACAACTTCTTGAGACGCGATTATGCTGATTTTATCACGCATGCGGATCTGCTCCGAGTGCAGAAAATTCCCAAGTTTAAAACACGCGTCCCGCGTACGTATTGCAAGTATTACAATAAATACTTTAAAGAAAAGGATATTTGCAGAGACATGATATTAAAAACATCCTTAATACAATTATTTTGTAGAAAACTTCAAATCCAATACATTCAAAATTTCCCTTTAAAATATATATTTCCGTACTGTTTGAGAACATATTTTTAAAGAACCGATAATTAGGTTCATATTTCAAGAGGTCCTATTAGATACAAAAATATGAATTACCTAGTTGCAGCAAGGCCATTCCTGCTTGCTGACTGCCACTGTAACGTTTAGCAAACTAACAATGTATGTATTCCTTAGACCAACTTTAATGTAGTTATTTTAATATTGATAACATTTACATTCAATTTATTGATTAACTTTTCGTATACGGTAATTAGAGACACAATTAAACAGCCATTAAAATATGCCATAAATCTGCGTATCAATACAGACCAGCCTCAATAGCCTGAGTTTGTTTCGATGTTTCTTCTCAGGGTAGTCAACTAGGAAACATCGGCTTCATCTAGTTTCAATAGACGAAAAAAAAATTGACGTGTAAAAGAGTTTGTAAACCTATTTACAAAATAAAAATCATTACCATTATTTATTAAAATACATTCTCATTTTTGAAAGGTTTAATCCAAATCTCTAAGATCCTAAATTAATTTAGCTTACAAAATTATAATATTGAAATTAATTACTTAATCAAGTTCAAATCGTTCTCAGCTGATTAAAGTTTTGAAAATAACCTAATCCTAATAATAAAACATCTAGAAAATTTAGCTAGATAAAAATCTAGTAATAATTTCCATCATTATTTGACAGGTACAATATCATCGGCTACTTCGTGCTCCACAGTTTGCTAACGTTGAGCTCATTAATCATCTTCAGGACACTGACAAGCGAGGTGGAAGCCTGAGGTTACCAGATTACGGTGACACGAATTTGAGGTTAAATAAAGGTGAGATTATAGCCACCACTCATGATTTTGTTTGTTATTGGATAAAATGTAAATTTTAATCATCCAGCCTCAAAATATCTGATGGATGTTCCTTAAAAGAGGTCACTGTAATCAATGTTACGAACAACCTTTAGGCAGTTAAACCTAAAAAAAATTAAGAAAAACAACAACAACTGCTGCACATTAATTTGGCAGAGTTATGTAGACCTATACAGATGAACCAACGTCGCCGGTACAGCACGAAGAATCGCCAATCTTAAGTGACTGCCACTTAGGGTAGGGTGAGTGACATGGCTCGTGCCTTGCAAGGTGTGCAAATTTTTAACAATTTCTCAACCTTGGCAGGTATATGTATACAGCAGCAGGTATACTGCAGCAGCAGGCAGGTCAGGCAGGTGCCTGACCTGCCTGCTGTGAGAATCTTTACCTGTCAAGGCCCGGGTGGGTCCCGTTCGTTTGCTGATATCGCTGTAATAAAATTCACATATCTACCCTTTTTCCGCCTTTGTTCCCATTCATATCAGTTTCTGTTCAATTGTTACTTTTTTGGTGTACTATAAAGTAATATTCTATTCTATTTAACTAGAATCGCAAGAAGTATAAGACCAGACAATATTGTGAAACTTGCTTGATTTTTACACAAAAAAGCACACATTTTACCCAAAACGATTCCGTGTCAAAGTTTGGTAACATTTCCCGATAATTATAATTAATTAGAATTCGAAGGGTTTCAAGTTCCTCAATATCGGTTTTGAGTTATCAGTAATAAGTTCCTGTGGAGAAAATTAGTTGGGCACTGGAAGACTGTAGGTAGGTACTTTGTTATCTGAAAGTCGATAATTTCATACCTAAGGCAGCTAGGTATCAAAGTTATTATAAGCGAACAAGTTTGTTGAAGATAGTTGTTATAAGTATTGAGGTGTACTGAGTGCGCGGAGCGAAACTGGTAAAGAAAGGTATAAAAAAATGGGTAAGTGCTAGTCTGACTCTCATATTGAGAGTAACAACCGGTTGGTTGTTACTCTCAATATGAAACTACCTATCTAGCTGGTTAGCTAGATAGGTAGTTCAACCAACTAGCTAGATAGGTAGTTTAATTCCTGTTTTGTTTTGTGACGTTGTTACTTTACAGTTTTCAGATTTATCCCTATACTTGTACTAAAGGACCTTGCTTTGTGCAAAATTTTAGGGTTTTATGACAATGGGATATATCCTATAATGTTTTATTCCCTTCAGGAAGTCAATAGGTAAGTACGTTTTTTCTGACATACAAAGAGAAAACATTAGTAGATACAAATAGCATCGGCACTCAAAATGACAATCAAAGTATCTTTATTTTTCGTTAATTTAGAATTGTGACTTTTTCACAGCTTCAAGGTACCGTAAACTTGAGTAAACGGTTTTAATTTCAACTCGATACCACCACACATTCCAGAGATAAAGGGTGACAGACCGACAGTCAGACGGACCACAAAGTGATTCTTTAAGGGTTTTGTTTTTTGTTTGAGATAAGATTATTTAAACATACAAATTATATAATGTTATTTTTAATTACATTGAGTAATTCAAAATAACAGGAACCCTAAAATTAAAAATTATATTAGAGTTGAGAATTTGAGAGACAATGTTACGTAATTTTTTGTTCGAAGTTGGCACGGAGACTTTAAGGTTCAAAATTGAATTTAATATCATGCACTAGATATTTAGTAGGTACGCTGGTATTAAATATCTTCTAGATAATACTATTTTTATTTACGTTGTATAAAAGTTTCCTGGAAAGACTTTTATGAGTAAGTACATATTTTCTTAGATAGACTTTTATAAGTAGAAGCGAAAAATAATGCAATTTTTTTTCCTGTACAGTAATTCATTCTACAACAGACGCTTAGGTACAAAATGATAAGTACCCCACTAAATTACACTCACAGCTCCGAAAATCCAGACACATTTTGAAATCACAGAAACACATCTAGCACTAAATTCGTTCTTCCGTCCTGCAAAACCGGTGCACACCAGAATTTCTGACGTCAGGATGGGAACGGTCTCGCTGTGCCCATAACTTTGCGTTTGAGCCCCGCTAGCGACATTCCTCCGAAATTCGGCGCACGTACTCGTATCGTCAAGTACGAGTAGGCTCAAGCACCTCACACTGAGGCCGGATAAGGACTACCATTGTATGATAAAGGACAATACGGGTGAAATTGTGACATTTCGATTTACTCGTCTAGTGGTTGGAGTATTCTCGTTAGAGAGTGCATTAAGATTGTAAACAAAGGAACGTCGCACCAACTTAATTAAATTATGCATAGCAGATGTGAAAGCTTATAAACTTTTTTTCTAGCCAAGGCATTATCCAATTATATCTCCCGCCCGACTAAATCTTCGCTGTTCAAAGAAGGAACACGGATGTTGGGGACACAGGTTGCACGAAAGAGAACCTTCGAGGTTCCCACCGAGGACCTGTGTCCCCAGTAGGTTTCGTTCTACTGAGCCTCTACAGTTCTGCTGGCATCTCAAGGCGCGCGTGGAACACTACGCGCCGTCGACCGCTACCCTTTGCTCACCGTCCGCAAGCCACAGCTTTATTTTTCACTTTTTTACTACAGCAATATCACTTTATTAAGTAATTCTCAGCAAGTTCTTTTATTTAATACCAATATTGTAGGAGTGCATTAAAAAAAACTAAGCTGCTTCTTGCATGTTCCGCCATATTTGTAATTAGAATGATATCACACAGCGTACCATCTAAACTTTTTATTTATAGTCATTGTCATCCAAACTAAATGTCTATTAAAAATTTCAGCCCAATCGGTTGAAGAAATCTACTTCAAAATACAATTGCAAGATTCCATCCAAACATAGTTTACACAAATACATGTACTTGTGTATCATAAGTTGAATAAACGCTTATAAGAATTAAATCAGAAAATATTTTGAGGGAATGATATTTCAAAAATGTGTACTCTTTTCAGCATGAAGGATTGATGTCTTAAAACCTCGAGTAAATACTTTAAGAATACCAGACTGTAATTTTAGGGTCGTCTAAGTCATTAATCTCTTATGTCGCCCTAGTACTCGTACTTAATCCTGAAACAAATTCTCAGTGACGTAAGTAACACAAAAACTGCTCGAAAATATGTTTCTTGCTTGAAATAATAATTATAACTGGGCGTTGGAGTGGAAGGGAAAAAAGGTATAAAAGTAGACTTTCTTGCAAGGCCGAGGAGAAAGAGGGTTACCTTTTACTGATCACTGTCGCGGAGACAAAAACGTAGATTTTATCCTGGTATATTTTTTCCTTGGCTTTGTTATTATTAGTAGGCTCGCGTTTGACCACTATCTCGCCAGATGGTAAGCTGGTGAGATGTGGTCTACGACAATCACGCTTGCTTAGAACTTCCACTCTTAACCTTTCGAGTACCGTAACTAGAGACGTAATAGAAAGACAATAGGTATGCGAATGGCGGCGTTCGCTCGGAGCTCAAGAGTTTAAAGACCTTTAGGTTGTAGCTATCAAGAAACTCAGACTCTGACAGGAAATCTCACTCCTTAGCTTTAAACAATAAATGCGTTGCCAAAACTTTTTATTCATAAAGTGGGATGCTTCAGACAGCCTTATTACTGAGATAGTAGTAAATAAACAAGAATAAAGAATCATAGAATGAAGGGGTAACTGAGGCAAGATGTGCAGATAACGACATAACAAAGAGTATACCACCTGACCACTCTTTCCACATAGTGCCTCAAGTACGAGAGTAAAACCTCTCAGTCACTAACGTATACCTACACATGGTTATGATATTATTCATGAATAATAACCGTAACAATTGTACACATAAATCTCATTTAAAGGTCAAACATGAACAACAGTGGAGTCGTCTTTAGACGTGGAGTTGCGGACACCAGCCCGAAATACAATACAATACAATACCCGGAACAAAACACTATTTAAATTACAAAGCATTTTACCGAGAATTTATTAACATTTACGTCTAAACTAAATAATAGCCCAGCACTTGCTAGAGGTGCCCAGATATTTTTGTAGTTCCAAAACAACTGGCATAAATTTTCAAAATGGTCGCATAACACACTACCTAAGTTTTGTACGTTTATCTCTTGAATTTTCACAAACACACTGCACCAAAATAAATGGTGTCCGTACGATATTTTAGTGCTTATACTTTGATCACACGTACCGAGCAAAGGGACGAGACAGTGCTATCGGCCGAATACTCGAATACTCGTAACAAGAAAGCGTATTACAAGGTTAAAGACTACGTTGAAGACAATGCTTGTTTGGCAATGATAACTTCTGCACATGTGACTCCTTGGAAACTGATTAACTACATTATCGTATACTTATCTATTAACTGATCCATCATTGTTTTAACTTCATTTTTGTACTGATATTTTTTTCTTACTTTTCTGTGACAATATTTAAAATAACCATCCAAATTTAACCGACAACCTCTACAACTCGGTTACATCTTTGTCTCTGCCAAGCAATATTTTATTGTCTCGCCCTTACTCAGTGCGTGTAATCATGGCATTATGCTCGTTTCAAACTGCGTACGCCCGTATTGCTATCATTTTGCATTGAAAACTATCGTTTATATGCAACTTTTGTTATGGATAATATCAAAATTGTGTTAGATTTTCACACGTTTTTGTTCGAATAGCAATATTTTGAATGTTATTGGCAGCTCAACTATGTTCATTGGCTTTTACTGTTCGTTGCACTGTGTTGCAAATTGGATAAAGATTTGTCTGGGCTTTCTAAAAATGAATATTCTAAAGTAATTGAATATTCGTTGGTTCGCCCCAGGCAATCTTTGTAAGTGGCTTTTGTACTAGATTTTTGACGTACTCTATGACGTTAAAGTAAATGTTTATTCAAACTGTAGAAAATTGTTTATTGCAAAACCGATTCGACGTAAGCAAACGTTTACGTAAACACGATCGTTTCATTTTTTTTAAGATGCAATCTTCAAACAAGAGATTGTTTCACACTCTGAGTAGAGTGACTGGAAGTGTCAAAAATGAACCCAGCTGTATTATTCAGTTCTGTTGCCCTGTACATTTCTGGTTCATAGTAACTCTTTTAAACAATCCCGCCGCACTAATCTTACTAAGCACTGTAATCCTGTCACGTAAATTCTTTTACTTATAGAAAGTAAAGTATAAGTAAAAGTGTAGACGACGTGTCGCTACAAACCTACTGGTTATTTTTTTTCTATGAACTAATACTAGAATGCGATCCCACTTGATGTTAAGAAGTGATGCAATTGTTAATGGTGTTAGTTTATTAAAGGTTTCTATAAAATACCTACCTTTACTAGTTCGTGACCTGTTCCCCACTACATCTCGCACGATCGCCGATGACGTGTCGTCCTACCGCAGATCGGTTGTGCCACCGACGTTGTACCGACCACACATTGATACTTACTCAAACATGAATATTGCCAATGCTGAGGAAGGAAAACTGATATACCTCCAGCTACTTGATCTATATTTGTACATTGGATCTGTGGCTTGTCATATTTACTATTGCACTTATATAGATACAGTGTCATCTTCTTCGTCTTCTAACAAAAAGATATAAAAGTAAACCGCGATCATTAATTAATAACAAAGGCTTTACCATGACTTGTTAAAATATCAGGCATTAGAGCAAAAAGAGTGTTGGAGCTTTACATCCTTTATAACTGCATCTTTTTAAAAGGTCAGTTTTCAATTCGTCAAATGGATTGCGTAAAAAGCTTATGGTAAAGCCTCGTCGTTTTATTTCTTAACCACTGCTCTCAAAATGTGTGTGTGCCAGTCCTCACGATGTTTTCCTTCCTAGAACCAAAAATTCGAAGACATGTGACATCTACCAACCTGCACTGGGCCCGCGTGGTGCATTCCCTCTCTTAGAGAGGAGGCATGAGTCCCAGCAGTAGGAACATTAAAAAGGCTGATGATAATAATGATGATGATTGAAGCCTTGTCCCACGAAACATACCAAAATTAATTGGAACGAGACAGTGTCGTCTGCTGCAGATATTTGCAGTTTGGTCCAGAATTATGACTGCAGCGACGCTACGATGTCAACGTTGGGCTGCGAAAAGTCGCAGCTACACATCGTTACCTACTGCTGCTTTCTGCAAAGGCAGTAAAGGTACGAGTTTATAACTGGTACCTTGACTTTTTATTTCAGAAATAATGCACGTTTCTAATCTGTGAAAGAGCCTATTCTCATAGGTTGTTTCAGAGTAGAGCTAAAAAGCTAGTAAATTCTATCTAAGTTATAATGCTTTGTTCATATGTAAGTATATTGTATGATAATATAATAGTATTCATCTTATTCATAAAGGTCTTTGATCTACTCTCAAACTGTTTGAATAGATACTTAGCGTGGACTTTTTATGAGAGGACCGCCCGTCTTGGATTCTTTATTCACAAAGAAAGAGTTAAGTGCACTACAATCTAGATAGTTTTCGTAATATTTTATTTAAATATTTAAGTAACAAACATAAAAAAAAAACTACTTAGATACTCAAGGTCTTGGGAGTAAAGTTCGAGAGAGGGAGTAGATATAATCAGTGATACAATTTTGTACAACTACGTAATTAATATATATATTACTTATATGTATGTCACTTGCCCTAGCAAATGATAAATAATTAATTAGGGTACGGTCTCAAAATGTTTATAAACATTGATAAGTAAACAATTTTTATAAAAATGTTGAGATAGAAAATTATCAAACAAATATTCTTGCACTAGTTGGATTGACACAAGCCCTGTACAAATTTTGGTGGCTAAAACCCTCATGTGTTGCTTCAATTACCCTTTGCGTTCCAGAGCCGCAATAACTCTATCGTATGCCCGTCGAACAGTGGATTTAGTTCTAAAGATTACATCAGAAAAGTGAAGTCTTTTCCATTCATCTACCACCCTTTACCCCATGATACGTAAAATCCGACACAAATCCTCCGTAGCACCCAATTTTTATACTGTTACGAAAATAACAAAAAAGTTTAATTTTATCCTCACTGTGTTCAGGTGTATATCCGAGGATATAGGGAAGGGATACATGAATACCGAGGTCTCGGTAAGTATGCCAAGTCATGGGAGCTTTATTTAAATCGAGTCCTTCGAGCCGGATAATTGCCGGAACATACGAGATTGTAGCTGAGAATGCAGTTTACGATTGTTTTGAGTTATTACTAGGTTAGGGATTTGAAAGTTTTTGGCTATTTGTATTTCCTGTATTTGCCTGGTTTCAGTTTGGACCACAGAGTAACCCTTGAGGCACGCGGAAACAGCGCGCTTCGACGACTTGGGCTCGGTCCGAATTGTTATCAGACGACCAGACGGCGGACTATCCATTGCTCGCTGTCCGCAAGCCCGCGCAAACTATAGTACATAGTATTTTTATTCTTAGAGAAAACATACTGCTGATAAAAATCTTGGAATATTCCTGGATTTCTCTTTTGTAACGGGACGGAAAATTAATTAAGTATCCCAAGGGAATGGGATATTTTTTTACTCTTATGAGTTCGTCCACTGAAGTTATTACTTATAAATCATTGATAGATAGACCTTGCAATTTTTTTCTCTGAATCTATGTATGTAAAGTAAATGGAATTGAGTAGCTGCATTTAAACTAGAGTTTTACAGCGCTAGGAAGCAAGACTCTCTGAAGGAATTCTTTAAGACGGAATCGATACTGCTCTTATACCAATTAGCAATTCAGATTTAATTCCAGAAAAAGCGTATCAGCTGTAAGAGGAACAACCTCAGCTAAAGGTGCTACTAACTGAGAAGGGTGCGATTGGAGGTAGCCAAGGTTTTTTTTAATGATAAGTAATAAACATGTAATGACGAATCCTGCCCTTGGGTGATCGTGGGGCACGAAACTGTGTCAGACTCTTACTGGCTAAACAACTCTCTTCTGCCAGCGGCTTTGCCCGCGTGAAAATAGGTTTTCGGAAAAACTTTGGACATGCGTTTCATCCCTTCAGGGGGTGAATTTTAAAAAATGCGAGCCAAGCGAACGCTGGCGTTCGCTTGGCTCGCATAACAAGGTATGCGATCGCTGGCGTTCGCATACCTTGTTCTTTAATTGTCCGCAATTACTAAAGCCGAAAGGTTAATGTTCACCTACGTCATAAATGGAAACCCTGTGCAAATTTCCACTCTCCTAGTCTTAGTAGTTTCGGCTGTGCGTTAATATGTCAGTCAGTCAGTTTCTCCTTTTATGTTTATAGATTGCATAAAAAACCTGGGCAATTTCGAGTAAGACTCACATACTGAGGGTTCCGTACAAACTAATTTATGTAAAGAATACAACTCCCGAACCTAATATCGAAGAAGAAATTGAATACATGGGAAAGAACTAGTTAATTTGATATATTAAAGTGATTCTCCCAATTTCAGATCCACAACCTTGTGAAGGCATAAAAACGCAGATAAATGACTTTATTATGGTGCCATAACAGACTATAAAACATCTGATAAGAAAAATAGCAGGTAATTTATACAGATGTTAACTCTCTGTAGAACATAACGAACGAACAAAAAAGCTTTACTCGCAGTTCATGTCAGGAATATTAAAATTATTTTCTTTTACTGAAATTATCAACCCAGTTTTCATCACTCAACTTAATATAAGTTTTTTTTTTATGGTAGGTAAAGTTATCCAAGGGCAGGAGTTGCTGCCCTTGGGTAAACCAGGAGATCCTGTAAGATTTTACTGTGTAAACTACCCACTCCGTTCCTTATTTGCCTTTTATTCCAAGGTGGAGTCTTTCTTTCAGAAGTAGCCCCTTGGTCCGACTAGGCTTTGACTCTGTCTGCTGGCAGGCTGAGTCCCTAAGGTTTTGCTGACTCCTTGAGGCGTATGGGTACAGTGCGCGCCGTCGACGACTTGGGCTCAGTCTGATCAATACCGGACGATCGGACAGCGAGCTTCCCATTCATAGCGATACGCAAGTTACGCCAGGACGTGTCTATTCGCGTATTTCACTCTAATCTGTTCAGCCTTTCGAGTGTGACAAACTAACAAACGTATTAACATACATACAAAGTTTCACCATTATAATTTTAGTGTGATAGTAGTATTTTTTTTTTTTTTTCGGCGGGAAAATGATCCAATGACATCTCGGCGCGCTAGGGCGGGGCGGGTGGTAATATCAGACTTTTATTGACTAAAAATTCCGGTTCCTTCTTTGCCATTCATAAGGGAATCGAATCTTTCCTTCAAATAATGATCCTTGGCTCCATAGTTCAGTAACTATGGTGGCTCGGTATTTAACCGAACGGTGCGAAATCACACGCGCATCGGGGCGTTCGCTTGGAGATCAAGAACGGAAATACAGAAAAAAATATAAACATTTCATACATATTTTCGGATTGTTTATATAGTATAGAGATATATCTACACGCCTAGCATCGGTTACTTACGACAAACTTCGCTCACAAAACATCTGTGCCAAATTTCGTCGCACTTGAAACTTGCAATCTCCAAAACTGCTATCTAGTCAAGGAGTCGCAATATGAATTCTGACGGCATCTTCGTCCACATTTGTTTGACGCTGCATGCTATTGCCATGGCTCACTTTTGGCTTCGAGCCAGTCGCCTAGTCCGTGACCAAAGGAACATTACTGCACACCATTCCTACCATACAAATCTGGAATTTCATTTTAGTGATAAATGGATTAAAAACCTGTCTCCTGGTGTGAAATAGTGAACGACGTGATTTGTAGTTAAAGAGAGTTTAAGATGGCGCGCCCATAATGTAATTTTACGAAAAAGTGTTTCGGGTTTTTATGGTTTTTGCAATTTGAATGAATGAAAGAAGAAAAATATGTAATAAAATGTTTAATTTACAATAGAACTGTAAAAGAAAGTGTTGAGTGGCTTTTTAATTTTTCTTGAATCTGTATTCTTGGTAGGACTTGAAATTAATTAAAATATCAGCAGTGTTGTTTAAAAGCGACGTTCAAGGAATTTACAATATCTTCATCCACGAGTTATAAAATATTAATGGAAATATTTCAGTGTAAAGCGGTCTTCTACAGTATGATATTATTTTATTGAAATTTCTAGTTATATTAAATACCTTTTTGGCCTTCAATAAGGATATGTGAAAGGGCCATCAAAAAATTACAATCATTTTTCGATGTCCTCTCGAGATTTCGCGCCATTCGGTTAAACACCAAGCGAACGCCGGCGTTCGCACTGATTATAAAATATTGAGCGTTTTTTTTTAATGGGGTATTTAAGCAATAACCTAAATAATAAGTTTTTCATAGACAAAATGTAAGTTAAAAAATAAGCAAACCGAAACCGGTGTCCACGTCGGGATCGATAGGTTAAATTGCACAGACAAGCGTCGGGTTCAGAACCAAAGTTTGCATTTTAATTTGTGTAATTTATTTTATGATTACTACCTTCAAAACGATGGAAGAAAACATCGTGAGGAAATTAATAACGAGAAGAATAATAAGGAGAAAGTCAAATCCTCACATGACTCCTGTTTTGAGTGGAGCGAAAGAGATTTTGCACTTTACGGACTAGAGAGGTTGGGTTCTAATGCCTCCAGTTGCCTTTTGCGATTTAGGGCCACAATGATTCTTGCAAACAAAACTACAGCCCTACTCTAGAATAGAATAGTATATGGTCCAGTATCTATATCTATCCTCCGCTCCGCTCAAGATGACATCTTCCGAGTTGTCATTAGCTGATTTTCCCACTTAAAAAAATCCGACTCTTTTAGGGAAGTGGTCCTCACATTCAAATATAATTATTTCCTTCAAATACGTTATAACACATCAATGACTGGTGAAAATGGTCTTTGTGAGGGGAAATAATTTTATTCTATGTCGAATATTTGTAATTACGTCAAAGAAAATGTATGGTGTGGGCGGATATTAACAAATCCCTATCCCTTCAAACATTTTCCTCTTTCGAATACACAAATACTTACAGCTACTTCTTTTAGAAGTTTACTGGATACGTATGTTATGAATTACAAGGGTACTTGACGGCACGGTTCTTGTAGTGGTTAAGCGATTAGTAATATTGTCTGCATGTGTGTGTGTAGCGCTTATGGCCGAAATACCTCACCGCATTGCGGCACCGCGCCGCGCTGCTGAAATGGGCAGTGCTGCCTGCCGCTCTTTTTCGCGTCGCCGCAACGCAACTTTTTGCGTTAATCGTCGTATCTTACAGAGATGATCAGTTTCTCGAGATTTTTGAGTGTGGATAGAGGTTTCTCTGCCATGGATCGTAATAAACTACCTTTGTTTGTTATTAGCGACCCGCCCCAGCTTCGCACGTGTACAATAGTAATATTAAATATATTGTGCGTGTATTATACCTACATATAAACTTTCCTCTTGAATTATTCTATCGAATAAAAAAAAACTGCATCAAAATCAGTTGCATAGTTTTAATGATTTAAGCATACATAGGGACAGGCAACGGGAAGTGACTTTGTTTTATACTATGTAATGATTAAGAAGACATTATTCTATTTAAATAAACGACAACTAAGATAATGGTTATATCCATTAAATAAAGCTACGGTATTGCACACCGCAAACTTTTGCATTGCGGCGAGTGGCACTGCCGATTATAGCGGCGCGGAGCCGCGACGCGGTTAGGTGTTTCATTTCGGCCCTTCGGTGTAATATGTGTGTCGCGATTTCGAGTCCCGTTCGGAACTTGGGCTACAAAAAGGTTTTCCGGGTCTGGCTGTTTTTTTATTTATATGTGACTTTGTGAATGCATCCATAATACAGTAAGAATTCTTAGTGTGGAACAATGTTATTTAAACATATTATTTACTTATATATAAATAAATATTTGATATATATATATATTATATTTATTCAAGGTCGAATGCCATGATGGTTCAACTATTTCTTGCCTAGCAAAATTAGTTAAAATGGCGTTACTAAAATTAATTATTTCTAGAAAAAGTCAACATAAAAATGTTTGTTTGACTCTAGACATTATTACGCATTTTATCTTTTTTCCTCGTCATTATAGTACTAACAATAAGATGAGGGTTATAAAAGATCCACAGTGTAATATATTGACATAGGGTTTTAAAGAAACCCTATTAGCAACTTATGATCCGGTTCAACAGCTTTTAGAAATCTTTGGGATTCTCCTTAACTAGTGATTCTAGTGAGGACCATATTTGGGTGAGCATTTAATGTGCGATGGGAATCAATTCTCGCGATGAGTGGAGCGAACTCATAGATTTATACGATGCGATGCCTGAGTTTTGTTTTTGGTCCAAAATCGAAAGTGCAGGTTAAATTCCATAGGTAGGTTTTTTATGGTAGATTGTCCCGCCCTTGGGCGGAAAACAGTGTCAGGCTCTTACTGACTAAACAACCTACTCCGTTCCTTCCTTGTAATACGCTTTCGCATCAACCCTTGGTCCCATTATATAGATCATTCGGATTTCCATCAGATACACATGTATCTGAATTTGATTTCCGTAATTATTTCATGGTAGTGCATTTTACAATATTTTTTTTTGCTTTATATCTATCATTATCAGGGTATATTCTAATTATCAACCGAGTTTTAGAATGCCAAACAAGATACTCACGTCGGATTCAGATTCGAAGTTTAGAATGAAGTCTTACAGAATCACACTGCAGGAAACTCAGACTCAGGCAAGAAATTCCACTCCTTTGCTGTACGTACAGCAAATAAATGTGAACTTTTTCTAAATATCAAAGACATTGTATGTATTGTCATACTACAAAATAACCAAAACATCACTCTTAAAACGTTACGCAGGCGTACTCTCTCTGATTAATAAATTGTTGTTGTTTGACTTGCTCTTACAGCTCGTACCACAGCCTCCCACACATTTGCCTGTACATGAAATCATTTCACTCAATGACAAATCTCCCCGAGCGACCGTAATGGCTTCATTTGTTACTCTCATGCCCTGCGTATCAAGAAATGAGCTTATCTCTCAGAAACATCGCGGCAATATTCAGATTTTGGCTGCAACACAAATGAGACAACGCACTGTGCTTACATGAATAATAAGACTGAGTTGTAATAAAATGTAGGGCTCATGTCAAAGTACTTAGTTTTGAATCTTAAAGAATATTTTTTTCTCATAGGAGCAAAATATAAACTTCTGCCCGCGACTTCGTCCGCGGAAAATTTCTTGTAGTGATAGCTCGGTTAACATCCATGTTATATAAATAGTTTATAGCCTATGTTACTCAGGAGTAAAGCAGCTTTCTATTGTTGCTAAAATTTTTCCAATCGAACCATTAGTTCCAGAGATTACCTCCTAAAAACAAAAAAAAAAAAAAAATAAAAACAAACTTTACCTCTTTATTATATTAGTGTAGATGTAGATATATATAACTAGCTTTTGTCAGCGGCTTCGCCCGCGTACATAAAATATAGCTTAAGTCACTCAGGAGTAAAGCAGTTTTCTATTGTTGCTAAAATTTTTCCAATCGGACCAGTAACTAGTTCCAGAGATTACCTCCTACAAACAAAAAAACAAACTTTACCTCTTTATTATATTAGTGTAGATGCAGATGACAAAGTATGCAATACATCTAATAGTACAGTCACAAAAAAATAGACAGGCTTCACAACATTACAAAAAGCGACACAGTATAGCTTCATCATCATCATCCCTTTTTAAAGTTCCCACTGCTGGGTCACAGGCCTTCTCTCTAGGAGAGGGAATGGACCATAATCCATCACGCGGGCCCAGTGCGGATTGGTGGATGTCACATATCTTCGAGTTTGTCAGTATAGCTTGCAAATAGGTAAAAGTGAATTAGACAGAATGCTGTGTTAAGCAGGATACATTAAAAAAAATATATAACCTGCAAGGTGCAATAAAACCGTTGGAAACAACCACTAGCATCATTCTTATTATCTTATTTACCACACTGTTACCTTGAACTAAACAAACTCTAATCAAGTTCATTCCATCGTAAGCTCTCTAAATAAAACAGAGCTAGAAGTGTCCTGATGAGAAAATCGTAAACAGGAAAACAAAAGAATATCTTATGTCAAAATAAACACAACGGAACACTAAATCAATAACATTAAAAAACCGAGCCAAATGCGAGTCGCGCACTAAGACTTCAGTACTATCCGTAGCAAAAATATATACGTTTTTTAAATAGGAGGCCCCACTTAAATATTGATATTATAGATAGATAGATAGATAGATTAAACTTTATTGTACACCAAAAGGTTACAGAACTTAGACAGAAACTTAAATCTATGGGTACAAAGGCGGTCTTATCGCTAACAGCGATATCTACCAGACAACCTTAGGATGGATCGTAAGAACTAAAAATGAAGAAGGGGGTAGTCTGCAGTGTACTACTACTGAAATAGAACTGAAAAAAAAAATACTACTGAATTATCTTGGTTTTTAGAATTTACAGTACCATTATCTGTGAAAATGGCAACTATCTAACTATCACGGTTCATGATATACAGACCAAGGACAAACTGACAGCGGTCTAAATAACAGGGTACCATTTTTACTCTTTGACTACGAAACTCCAAAAACCAATCAAAGTTGAAAGTTTCTTGCTTAATCAGCCGGTAAATTCAACTCACGATTCGCAGCAATCCTTTTAAAACTAGACTCTCAACGTCAAATTGTCAGTCTATAAAACACCAATTACAGCATTGCTACTGCATCATCCAATTATTCGGTGGAACGCTTCGTCCGCATCTCAGGCGGAAGATGCAAACTCCGCATTTTCAAGATCTATCCATTAGGAGTAAAGACCCAATTTCCTAGCAACAGTTAATCTCGGGGTAACGAGTCCATTAAGTAGACGCGACGGCCATTACTGCATCGGGGAAGACGCTTACATAAAATATTATTACGTGGTTCAAGTGTGGCGATAAGGGATTCAATATGTGCATGATAACCTCTCATAATTGAGTGACGGAAAACACGATATAGACTGATGAAAAGACGTTAAGAATAAGCGATTTTATTTTTGTTTTGGATAAAAATCATCAGATAACTTTTCACGCTCTTTATCATCATCATCATTTCAGCCGAAAGACGTCCACTGTTGGACATAGGCTCCCTCCATTAAGGGTCGCCTTAATAATTGGTCCTGTGCATCTTGCATCCACCGGATTCCCCCAACTCTTGCCAGGTCATTGGTCTACCTTGTAAGAGGCCTTCCAATACTGCTTTTTTCCAAAACAACGTCGCTACTCCAGAGCCTTTTGACGTCCTACGGCTATCTGTCAGATATTTTTTGTAATAAACTTTTGTTACTTTGTAGTCTTGTCAAGCATAGACTCGAACAGGCTATTCATTAGCACAGGGAACACAAGCTGGCGATTCATGTTTCGTCCTTATCAAACGGCAAACCACCCATTGCTTGTCGTCCGCAATCCCGCCCTGACGGTGGCTGCAAGTCTCACTACGACTCCTGCAGTGGCGGTTCAAAACGAATATAAGTATATTGACTTATTTTCTTGCGAAGAAACTGTTATAATTATATATAATTAATTATATATAATTATAGCACAACAATATTACTACCTATTAATTAAGTAGACAGCTTCTAATACCTGCCAGTCAAAAGAGAAAATACAGTTTAATACCAACATGATTTTTTAAGCTAAACACGTGTAAACAAAATATAATATTCACAAACATGAATGTTGTCATGTGTAAACCAGAGCGCTCCACTCATAACTTGTCCTGTTTAATTACGTATGAAATGAGATTCCTGTGCGTAATGAAAAACAAACCCAGACTCAACCCAGACTGTTGTCACAGAGGCCACAGATTAAACAAACAGCATACAGGCTGTATACAACCGAGTTTGAATGCCGTTTTGCAAAATGGAAAGGAAACATTCATTGTAGTTGACGGTAGTCCACTGGGATGAAGGGTTAAAATTTTAGAGGAAAACTGTGTTGGACATGTGCGTGTATATTGAATGATACTGGGGATTGTAATAGTAAAAATAGTAATAATATTTTAGCTTTATAGCTAAAAGCTTCGACGACTATTTGTTGAAGCTGTAGTTGCGCGGTTGGGTCAAGGGCCTGATACAGAAGGCAGTACTTTTCTATACGGCTCGTATTGTGAGGAGGTTCTTGTCTTTGGAGCCCTAACCATCGGTTTTAATTAAATTAATTTATCATCTACACTAATATAATAAAGAGGTAAAGTTTGTGTTTTTTTGTTTGTAGGAGGTAATCTCTGGAACTAATGGTTCGATTGGAAAAATTTTAGCAACAATAGAAAGCTGCTTTACTCCTGAGTGACATAGGCTATAAATTATTTATATAACATGGATGTTAACCGAGCTATCACTACAAGAAATTTTCCGTGGACGAAGTCGCGGGCTTCAGTGCGTAGTGCCGTGAATAAACTACATAAGTCGTACCTCACGAAACACCCTGCGAAATCCGTCTACGTTCACGTTCAAGCCTGTTTATAGAGCTTCATGGCATTAATCGGGAGCCGCCATAAAAGATTCTTCTCTTCTGGTCGCCGATTATTCGTTTCCGATAAATAGGTATCTTGTTGGGATAGCTCGAATGAAAGCTGGAACCCGAATTAATCCACTATGGACTTACAATTAGAGCGGTTATCAACAATGTCGGTAAATATCGACATATCCATTTGGTAGTAAATCTATATAACATTTTTCAAGTAAATAACGAATTGTTGATGACTCGTCTTCTATATTAGGTAAAAAAGAAGAAACAGATTAACTGACACGAAATTTTCCGCTTCACTGAGCTGGATAAGCAATTTCATGAATTAAAAACGACTTCTTCGGTTCGAACTAAACATTTTATCTCGTCGTTTATACCACGTACTTCGAGAAACAGGAACCACTAGCTTGCTGCGGTATTACCGTCCGATCATAATTTAAGTCTTCAACTAGCCCGAATAAGAATATGCTCTTAATAAACTAGAGCACACCATCAATGATTACATCACTACTAATCATTGGGTGAGATTGCAGTCAAGCACTAGTTTATATCAATAAAAAAAAAATGTATTCCCACGTAAATAAAATACAAAAAAGGAGGCCGACCGCATCAGGCTTGAGCAACGGAGCCTTCCGGCCACCGTAGTCGCGGGCTTCCAGACGGCGAGCAATAGGTAGCCCGCTTTCCGGTGGTCTGGTAATAGTCCAGAAAAGCCTAAGTCGTCGACGGCGCGCCCTGTTCCCACCCGCGTCAAGGAGTTTTCAGCAAACTGTAGTGGCCCAGCAGGTTTGAAGCCTTCTGGGACTAAGAGTTGATGCGAAAGCGTATTACCAGATCCCTGGGATCAAGGCAAGGAAGAAATAGAATAGGTTGTTTAGTCAGTAAGAGTCTGACACTGTTTCTCTCTTCGCCAAATGGCGGGATTCGTCATTGGAAAATTTTTACCTACCAAAACAAAAACGTAAAAAAATAAAAGCAAAACCCAACCTCAAGTATGCCATGCATTGCTATCTAAAATATTATGGATACATTTTAGACGCAGTTTATTTATGAACGTGTGCAAAGTTTTAGCTCAAACAGCAATTTATATTTCGGACCATTCATGTTTTGCTCAATTGTGGTACGAAAACATTTTGTATTTAACTTATATTTCAAGCTTTCCCACCGCTTCGAATATTCATGTGAGGCGTGAGTATGTTAGGGTATTTAAAAAAAAAAAACAAAATTAAGATTATTTCTTGAACATCATCATCATATCATCTGAAAGACATCCACTACTGTCCAGCTGTGGATGTCTTTCTGGCGGCAGTTAAGGAGGCCTATGTTCGGCATATTATGTGCATAGGCGTCCTGAAGTGTCTCCACAACTAACAATCTTATTCGTCTCGCATCTGCCGCATTTTTGTACTGCTGAGCCCCTACAATAGCTAAAAATTCTTTGAGACGCACGGGAATAGTGCGCGCTCGGTCCGGACGGTTACTGGATGGGCGAACAGCGAGCTACGTATTGCTCCCCGACCGCAAGCCCGCGCCTGCGGTGGCCCAAAAAACGGGATCGAACTTACATACAATTATGATAGAATAGATTAATGGCTTGGTGATTCTCTGTCAAAATTGAAAAAAATCTGTGGGTCTACGTGCTATAGAGAACATTTACAGGGATCATAACAGGCGAAAAGCTAAAAGCGAAAAATGTTGGAAAACTTTAGATACTAATAAAACACAGTTCATATTATATGGATCAATAAAAACTTCAAATTATTCGAAGTAAATAAAAGGTATTTGGCGAAAAGATTGGTCATTTCATTTCACTGGGTTTATTATGGAAATCCAATGAAATTTCACCGGTTGGTTTTTTGTTGTTTACCATGAAATAACTCGTTGGTCTCGGCTGTTAACAGAACCATCAAGCAAAAGTTCCTAGGTTCAATAAACGGATTGGACAAAAAATGTTATTGGGCTTTTTTTATTGTGGGCAAAAATCATCCATTGACGAATGTCGCTCTTGGGCGGAGTGGGAAACAGTGTGAGACTCTTACTAACTAAACACCCAACCCCGTTCCATCCTTGCCCTTCACACTAGGGCCAAGCCTTCCTTTTTTAAAAAGTCCCAGGGCCCCAGTAGGCTACGACCCTATTGCAAAGTCCCTAGGGTTTTGCTAACAACTCCTTGAGGCGCGCGGAAACAGAGTACTCCTTCGAGTTATTGGGTTTTTGCCCGGAGTTTGAATATCTATATTACCAATTATATCCTTATCCTTAAGAAATTCTATATGCCTGTCGTGTTGGGTTGCTATCCTATCAGACTATGAGAGTGTATAAAAAGAGAGTGCACCCGCAAATGTGCGCTCATGCTGGTGCACTGTAAGATCACCTTCGTGCTTGGCTAAATCTAAATCTTTTTAAAATTTTAACACTATGACCGATATTATTTTTTATACAGAATACATTTTTTTTTCTCTTTATGAAAAAATAAATACAGTGGGTATTTATGCCTACTTAATGCTATTTATAGAATTTGAATCATTCATATTGTTTATAATATTTATTTACGCGTACGCAAAATGCTTTAGATGTGGAGTTGCGTCCAATATACTATACTACTATTTACATATTTATTTAAATTGTGTGTACTGTGTTTCATAAGTGGCCATAAGATGAAAGCATCAGAAGAATAGCCCAAAAATTTTGTTTTGTAATTTGAAGTTAAGTGCCAGGTTTTGTGTTCTACAAAATTTAATTTGCGAACGTTACACGTGTTCATTAATTAATATCATTAAAATTATAAAACCTTGAGAGGTTTGCCAAACCCTATTGGATAATTATTTCTTGAGCAAGTCATTCAATAGGGTTAGCTAAACTTAGAAGGTTAGAGTGAAAAGTCATAATTTTTTTGGACGTGTTCAATTTTATTTAAAAAAAAGACAATTTCGGCAATACGGCAATTTCGTAAGGAATGAGCTGTACCTTTGTAGGTACTCTTATGAGTGAGTTAGAGCAATTCATTCTCGCTCACTCTCACATAGTGAACCCTTGTTTCCAAAATCTTCGTAAATTTTTAGACTTCAGTCATCATTTCAGCCGAAAGACGTCCACTGCTGGACATAGGCCTCCCCCAAGCGCCGCCACAAAGACCGGTCCTGTGCGTTTTGCATCCATCGGCATCCAGCAACCCTGACCAGGTCATCGGTCAGACTTCAGTACTTACTGGTTTTTGTACACCTGTTTAATCAAAAACTTATTATTTTTTAAGATTTTTTTAGGGCTTTACAGATAAATAGGTACGATAAGGTTTCATTTGCTTTATGACTTTTTTAACCAATCAACACCAACAACATATTACATTTGAATAATTCAAAACCATCACAGATCTTTTAGAATCCATTAAACGATTTAAACTTAAACCACCGATATTAATTTTCAATTTGGGGACCAAAATTTAAAATTAAATAAAGGCTTGATTTTCCGGGAACTCCCGGGCGCCAGTTCATTTCACAGCCTATAAATAATTTGATGGCTTTAAAATTTTCGATCCCTTTTGGCGTATTTATCAGCGCTTAAATTGATGTTAATGACTGCATTGTTAATTAATTTACACTAAAATTAACACTGTTTCCACTCTGTCAAATTTTGAAGACAAACCCAAATTGCATTGAAACATTATTGTAGGTATAACTTGCATGTAATTACTTAATTACAGGTTTCAATGGGATAGGAATTAATTAGGATATTATGTAATTATTGGTAATTTAACCGTGTAGATATTTTCCATCCCTTTATTTATTTAAACTTCATGTACAGTAGTGTATGTAATGTACATAGGCGGACTTAATGCTACAAAGCATTCTCTACCAGTCAACCTTTGGGTTAAAAAAGACAACACTGTGGTAGGTGTGCACAATAAATAAATAACAGATATTTTAAATACATTATAATATAAATTAAGTGACTAATAATAATAAAATACGTATTTATGCTAATAATATAAACTAATAAATACTATGATAAATATCAAATAAATATAATTAACAGAAATTAAAATATGACAATTATTATGACGAAGACTTAAATTAAGGTTGAGAGGACTTTAACGTAGTAGTTCCGAGTTTTGCGCATGAAGGAAAATTTACTTTCAGCTTTTTTGATGTCAAGGGGAAGCACATTCCAGAGTTTTATGGTAGAAACAGCGTAAGAGTTAGCCATAAACCCAGTACGGTGAGAACGAATTTGAAGAAGTTGGTTTTTTGAAGCTCGAAGGTTGAAATTATGAGAACTACCCAACACATTAAAATATTGTTTTAAATAATCAGGAGCACAAGGATCATCCATAATAGTGAAAAGCGTGCAGAGAGATCTGAGGGATCTCCTGTGGCGGATAGGTAGCCATTTGAGCTGGGAACGGAAGGAAGAAATGTGATCATATTTACGAAGACCAAATATGAATCGAATACAGTTGTTGAGAAGACGATCCAATTTGTTTAGAAGCTGTTGGGACATAACAGAGTAGCAAACATCAGCATAGTCAATTATAGGTAAAACGAGTGATTGAACCAAAGAAGTTTTAGTGCTTTTTTTTTTATTCTTGTATATTTAATAGGGGTTTTTATCCACATGGATACGTCAACCCCATCGTACCTTATACTCTATTTTACACACAAAGTATATACTCAATTCTTATATTCTATTTTACACACAAAGTATTAACTAGGTAAGAGAATCACTGTCAAGTTTTAGTGCTTGATGGAAGGAAATTCTTAAATCTATAGAGAGATCGCAGTGTGAAGGTGACTGGTGGCTGGTGGTTTATCTCGGAAAGAATATTTTTGCCGTTTGATATCTGAGTGCAAAAGCCTTTTTTGTCCATTAGAGGATAAATAAAATTGAATTTAGTATCGTGCGCCATGATAACATAAGCATTAATCCTTTTACTATGGTGCCAAATTTATCATACAACTTGTTTTAATTTGTTCGATACTCAAACTCGAACCCTCCTTGGTGCACTTTTTTTTACTTTTCTCGCTGAGGTGGGATGAAAGCTTACGAGTTGTATTCGAGTACTAAGGTTCTCTCGCTAATATTCAGGATTTTAATTTTTTAAACACTCACTGCATTGCTGCGCTCGTGATCCAATTTTAGAATTGCTTGCTCAGTCATCTAAATTGAGCTCGCGGTTAAAAAACATTTTTGCACTCTTAAATAAGAAATAATTATTAAATATTCTCTCTCACAATAAAATATTCAGCGGCAAGAATGAAAAATGTTTCGCGGCCCCATAAATATTCATCGTACAGTCCAATTCACACAAAACTATAAGAGCTATAAATCTGAAGGTGCGTAAATAAACAAGCGGTTTCGAAACGGGAGTATGGCTTGAACACATAAAACGTAAAACAAAGATTGGTCCGGTACATAATATATAGTGACGCGAAGTCGGCCGGGTCGCAAGTACGTTGGCTCGCTCCCAAACAACGTGATATGTGGCCGCGCCTGTCCTCGCTCAGATTCAAATTGTTTTTCTCTGAAGATTTTCATTTGAAGAGTTCAGTATAATATCTCAGGAAATATGATGCTAATAACGCCTGGCTAGCCATGTGAGGTGGTGAGTTATGTCTCTGGGCTTATTTTATCTAGCTGATTCTTTTTGTTCAGTTTCTAGTCATTTATCAGTCAGCTTAGGTTAGTAGTAAAAGCTGGCATGCTTTTACTGAGCATTTCAGGGGCAGACATTACGATTTTTGATGATTTAAAAAGAAAAATCACGCCTAAATATTTAAGTAATATTTTTCAATACTCCTTACAGATTTTAGACACACAGTTCATTGTTATCTAGTGCGGAAAAGTGAGCGAGCTCGCTTTCACCATAACTGGTAGTATTTATAAGCGCCAAGCGACTACCATGAAAAACAACGTTTGATACGTCTATCAAACGTCAAATATGTCCCTGAAGCACACCGACTCCTTAACACTCATCTTTGGCTCGGGGAATTCTGCCTCGGTCGCAGTGTAAAAAAAAAATTAACTTGTTTCAAAACGTGCCATTTTACACACCATTAAAATAAACCCAGAGTAAGACATGTTTTTGAAAATCTCAAATTTTACCCCTTTCCTAAATTACTAAGTTTAAGTGTTTACTAAGTTTAGCCTGCCTAAGTAAGGCAACTTATTTGCATAATCAGGAAATTAAAGCGAATGTGTCGCTAAACAAGTTTTCAGCAAATGTCTTGTGAAAGTCCTTAGAACGGAAAACGAGTGACAATAGGAACTCAGTACACAGAATGTTATTCGCAACTTGTTTTTGTTTCAATAGAATTAAGAGTAGATTTGGAACAAAATCATTGGTTGTTTTCTTTGGAATTGTATTTTTGTATTGGGTTTTTAAGATAAGTCTGATGGCTCTTCATGATCTTCCTTTTAGTCTTCTAACTCAGTCTGAGTCAAACTTACGCATTTAAGGGTTGTATTTATATCCTAGCGATAGACAAGCACGAGCATAGAAATTATTTGTCAAAATACTGAAAAGCTAATACAAAAGTCCGCTGTAGCGCTTTATTATCATTATCGTCTAACAAAACATTCAAAACTTACAGAGCTGTTACGTGCGTCAACGTGAAAACTACATTAATGTCATCATTACAAAGGTGTATGGCTTGCAGATAACCTAAGTGGAGTAAAATGACTGTACAGTGTACGGTACGCCTAACCTAGTGCGTAGTACATATACATCGATGGATTTTAGCACGACGATGGACAGCTTGAGTCGATGCCCGGTGTAGCAGCGGGATTGATTGAAATAGTCACCGTTATCTTAGAACGGAAAAAACAAGTGAAAAGAATATGGCTGTATTTTACAAGTATGTCGTCCTTTCGTTCCACCCAGGGTGGGGAAAGTTGTTTCACGATTTCTCTTTTAGAATGCAAAGGATAACCGAAGGACATAGATGTGGTGTTAGTCTGTAAAAGTCTAACACGCCTCTAACACTCTTCCACCCAAATGGTCGTCTTTATGAATACTCACCCTCAAAATAAAATTACTTAGTAATTCTAATGATGACGTAACCCTTGCATACACAGATTTAAATTACGAGATTATAAGAAGTTTTTTTTTTGGTTGGTGAAAATCATCTAATGATATCTCCCGCCCTTGGGCGACTTGACCTGTACCAACGGCACTGGAGATCGCTGCCGCGGATCAGCCCTACGAGGACAAGGTGGTTCTCTGTCTAAGTAAGGCATACATCGACATCGAGCTCCACCGTGTCCTCCGGGTGGTCCACACTGTTGTAATACCCGGGCAGACAGTCTTTTTAAAATTTGAAGACGAGACCTTTTCAAGGTATAAAAACAGGTATGAAAACGAGAAATCGTTCAAAGAAAAACAAAACCACAATATCTTCTAAAACTCGAAAGAAATCCCATATGCTAGTGACATACATTGCTTCCCCATCTAAATATATCTCGATCAGTTCCATTGAAAAGTACTTAACGCAAGCACCCAACTTTTAAGACCTCGAAATAATGTTCCCATTTCAAAGAAAGTGTAGGCGAATGCGTATGAAGCATCCTCTTGAGCTTAAAACATTTTTATCGGTAACACTCGCCATACGACTCCCTGCAGGAACGATATTAAACTTTATTTCTATTAGCTAGGGTTGGTTTTAGTTTGGCTGTAATTATGTAGATCGATTGGACACAAGTGGGCCATACGGGACATGTATTGCGGCTCTTGATACAAACAGTTTAATGCAAAGTGCTGCAGATACGTTGTGATATAGGTTTTTAGATGAAATCAGACGTGTTTTAGAAAGATCCGGGATTGTATAAGTGTTTTTGTTTTGGTTAACTACTCATATTGGGGTTGTTTTTTTATGGTGGGAAAAAACATCACCCCATCAACATCGAATGACGAATCCCGCTCTTAGGCGAATAGGGAGACAGTGTCAGACTTCTACTGACTAAAAAACCTACCGTTCCTTCATGCCTTAGTTCCAGGGCCCCGGTGTTCCGTTTTCGCCTCAACCCTCAGAAAGGTTTGACCCTACAGTTGCTGACACTCGGGTACGATTTTATAGGCAATTAAATTATTTATTTGTGGATCTTCGACTCACTCGTGTAAGGATCTTCGTCCATGGTGGATAGTAGCGATGCTGTCGGTAATTTTAATGTGTTGTAATGTAAGTGCGCGACAGCTTCGCTACTAATGCGCTATAGAAAAGTTGCCAAAGCGCCACTAACGCGCAACAACATCGCGACTATATCGATGCGATCACGCTACAGCATCGCTACAAAAAGTTGCGTGGACGAAAGGCCCTTCAAAATTCAAAAGGTTGCTTTCATTTGTTAATTTTATTTTGTTTAAGTACCATTTGTTTTTATAAACTTTCTTAATTAAAATTGGCTCATATTTCAACATCAATGGTTTAGATTCACAACATCCGAACATCCCACTCTCTAATATTTTAAAATAACATGAAAATATAGTCAGCCGTACAAGATTCTCATTACTGGAACTAAGGCGGCTCTTTTCTTTTTCATGAGAGCGGTCTCAAGAAAAGGTTCTCTGGAAGGGAAAAGAGCTGCAAGCTAACACACAGACCCAGTGCGGATTGGTTGCTTTCCTTTTTTTTTGTTCTAAGTCATGTTACGTCTGTAATATTTCTTTTCGTTCTATAATTTACTTCTCATGATTTGTATCTTTATTGCTTTCAAAGTGGCTGTGTTTAGCACAGGCTATGAAAGAATTACACAAAAAAAAATCCGACCACTATTCATTAAGTCATGACCGATACTTCTTGGACACTACAGTTCCTCGTTATTAGGAAACTAGCTTTTGCCCGCGGCTTCGCCCGCGTGGTATTGGGGTTGGGGTTGGGGTTTCCGGTATAAAAAGTAGCCTATGTCCTATTCCGGAGTGTATCCTATGCCTGTGCCAAATTTCATCCAGATCCGTCCAGCCGTTTTGGCGTGATTGAGTAACAAACATCCAAACATCGTAACTTTCGCATTTATAATATTACTAAGATTAATAATGTCTGTCTTTTTGTAGTTATAAGTAAGAAGTGGAGTCTTTTCATGCATGTAGATCAACCATGTAACATTTTGTTCTTTTCTTGAACTCAAAAGGCAAAATAAATCAATGCATAAAACGTCTACCGTCCAGGTACCTACCCATGAAACTTTAAAAAGCACTTGAAAATATCCTTGGAACATTGAAGTCGTAACTCGTAAAGCACACGTCTTTCTAGCAAAATGCTATCGACGGTAACAGCAAATAAGTCACCGGTGAATCTAGCATTTCAGGTTTATTCAGCCACTGAATAACTTAGTATCAACTGCAGGACCAATAAGTTCATGCGTCAATTTGCAAATAGTGCTGAATTTTCTGTTCATAAAGTAAAGGAAAATGAAAGTGCAGCTTATTCTTTCTAACAGACAGTTCTAGAAAATGATAGTGATAGTATTAGACCTGTCAAAGTCACATGGTAATGACCCTGCAATCCCTAGTAAGAAGCAAGCCGATCCTAGCAAAGGAGGAGGCCGACCGCATATGGCAATAGCGCACACGCCCCAGACAGACGCCGCTGCCGCGCCGGGATTCTAGTCCCGATTTCCAGCCACGAGGGCTTGTGGACGGCGAGCAATCGATAACTCGCCGTCCGATCGTCTGGTAACGGTCCAGACAAAGCCAGGTCGTCGACGACGCCATTTAGTCAGTAAGAGACTAACACTGTTTCCAGCTCCGCCTAAGGGTGAAATTCGTCGTTAGATGATTTTTTTTCACTATAAAAAGCCCTAGCAAGTAAGTATCTATAAGATTTCTCATAAGCTGAACTGAGGAAGACCACAAGTACTCGTTGAATGCAAGAAACGTAGCGGTGTAGTGTAGCATCGCTCGAGTGAGGCCTATTTCCAGTAGAGGGTTTCTTTTGGTTCATAATTATGATGAACCGTAAATTACATTTTATCTATGTCTCTCCCGGTAATTGTGTGGAATCACCGTGTTTCTATTAGTGAGAGTCAAAATGGCGGGTGTACTATAGCGGAATAAATTATACCAATTACCAAAAAAATGTACCTAAAATGTACTATTCAGTACCTATGTCTAAAAAATCTGTACCTCTTTCACAACGAAATTATTTAGAAAGTAAGGTACACCCGCCATATTGACATCAAGATGGCGGGTGTACTATAATATTTTATTATTTAACCATTACTCATAAAATATAATTACACCAAAAAATTGTACCTAAAAAGTACCTCCATCAAAAGAAAACGTACACTTGAACAGTTGGATAGTTCCTGAGAAATAAAACAACCGTACCTCGTTTACTATGTTCAAGGGCGGATCCAGCTTTGGAACCAGGAGGGGGTCACATAGTCGTGGTCACTTATAATTTAATTTTGATAACAATAGATACAGATGGATGGATTGTGTGAGGAGTGATATGAAAGAAAAGGGAGTTAGTGATAGTGTGACGGGTGACTGGACAGAGTGGAAGAAAAAAACATGTTGCACCGACCCCAAGTAATATGGGATAAGGGTAAGATGATGATGATGAACAATAGATGCAAGTAACAAGTAGGTATTTTATTAATGTACATACATACGTAATAGTCCAGTGAAAATAGCATTTAAAATGATAAAATGTGGAACAAAGTAGTAGTAGAATGAAACCCATTGGAAAAGGAAGCGAATATAACAAAAATTTAACGAAAAATAAATTACGATCGATCTGAAGTCGGGAAGTGGATAAGTGTGCGATTTTAAGGGTAAAAAATGGTTTATCTCGATTTCTGGCAAAACTACTGGTTCTATGAAAAAAGTCTGATGGCAAACTTGTAGGTCATAAAAAGATCTACTACTTTTGTATTTACACTTTTTTCACATAACCTCAAAATTGATGTGAAAAGTCCAAACAACCGAGTTTTTTGTTTGATGGTCTATCGGTTTAGGTGATTAACTAAAGCTAAACTATCTTGGTATGTCTTGTTAAATAAAAGAGGTCGTATATAATATACACAAAGATTATTTAAATGTAGTTTATTAGCTAACATCGATTTAGGTAAATCGTAAATTAGCAATTTTCCGCAAATAACAACTAGCTTCGTAGATGCATATATGATCAAGTATGATGCGGGTAGTTGATAAAAAAAATGCGATTTACACTGTGTTTTTTGATTAATCATACGAGCTTCATAGCTTGCAAAACGGAGATAACTTAATTATCATTGTTATAATTTTCACTGCGATCATATAGAATAATTTTATATGAAACGCGGAAAAAAAAATGTTGTTGACTTAAACGAACAGAAAAAAAGGGTTTTGTATATTTAAACGACATTTCCCATCGATTCATGATTTACCTTCACCGTGTAGTGAAATATTTTCAAAAATTTCTTAATAATTTTATAACCAAAACTCCGAATTCACTTATCGCTAATTGCATTATGTATGGACAAAAATAAAGAGGTATCTAATCATTTTGACGCGTAATTTTCATTCATGATGTATACTTCAATTATCCCTAGAATATATAAAAATATGCACGTAGATTAATAATCTATACTAATATTATAAAGCTGAAGAGTTTGTTTGTTTGTTTGTTTGAACGCGCTAATCTCAGGAACTACTAGTTCGAATTGAAAAATTCTTTTTGCGTTGAATAGATCATTTATTGAAGAAGGCTGCGACTAATAGAAGCGAAGAAACAACGGAAAATGTGGAAAAAACGGGCAAAATTATTCATCTTTGAGGGCTTCCGTTGCGTGCGCTGCAAAAACGGTTTAAGATACCAAAAAAATATGTATGAAAGAATTATTCCTCTTAAAATGATCTAAAAAAATGTTCGCGACAGTATATGTCTATCTTTTAAGATTAACTTACTAGAACCGCTTTTATGCGAATCAAATTTAGCCAATTTTTACCGATTATTATTTGTTAGAGTTGTATCAACATAATAATATAATCTTTATCCAAATAAATGTGTTGTTGATTAAGAGTATGTAATTGTAAACAAAATTGTCTTTGACATCATTTGATTTCAATGAACATCTTAGAAGATATTACAATTTTAAAATAACTCCGATATAAAATTCATACGCGATGCATGATGTGCAAAACTTGACGCTGCGCCTGGCCGGCGGGCGAGGAGAGGGGTTGCTTGCGGGCGGCGCGGATGGGTTTTTTTTATGGTAGGTAAAAATCATCCAATGACGAATCCCGCTCTTGGGCGGAGCGGGAAGCAGTGTCAGACTCTTACTGACTAAACAACCTACCCCGTTCCTCCCTTGCCTTATTCCCAGAGCCCCGGTATAACGCTTTCGCACCAACCCTCAGTTGCAGGAGGCTTCGCCCCTGAAGGGCCCCACAGTTTGCTGACAACACCTTGAGGCGCGCGGGAGCAGTGCACGCCGTCGATGACTTGGTCTCGGTCTGGACTGTTACCAGACAACCGGACGGCGAGCTACCCATTGCTCACCGTCCACAAGCCAGCGTCTACGGAGACCGGATATCGGCGGGATCGCGGCGGTGACGGCTACGGCATACGAGCATTACTGCATTGCAGAAAGAGGCGACCACTTGCCATTCTTCTTCGCTGCGAACTATGGCCTGAACCAAGGCCCGGCGCGAGAGGTCGCCGCCGCTGATCACCCCCACGAGGACACGGCGATGCTCTTCTCAAGCGGGGCACACCTCCACCGTGTGCTCCACCGTATCCTCTGGGATGACCATACAGTGGCGACACCCGGGCGTCTCTTCCGCACGAATCCGGCGCGCAGGAATCTCCTGAACTTTCCATGTCCGGTGAGAACCTGCGTCATGCGGAAGGTGAGGATGCCGTGATAGACATCACGCCTCAAAGAGGAGACTTACCGCCGAGATTATGGCGTGCCCAAGTTGGGGTGTACCTCTATGAAGTACTTTTAGATAATTATGTTCTTTTAAAAACTAAATTGTCTAAAATAATAACAGAAATTGACACGGGCTAAGTCGTGGGTAACAGCTATAATTTATAAAGCTGAGGAGGTTGTTTGCAAAAATAAATATGATGCCCAAAATAACTATTCCGCGCGGACGAAGTCGCGGGCACAGCTAGTTAATTATAATAATAACATAGTAAACATTGTTATATTCGCTTCCTTTTCCAATGGGTTTCATTCTACTGCTACCTACTTTGTTCTACATTTTATCATTTTAAATGCTATTTTCACTGGACTATTACGTATGTATGTACATTAATAAAATACCTACTTGTTACTTGCATCTATTGTTCATCATCATCCTACCCTTATCCCATATTACTTGGGGTCGGTGCACCATGTTTTTTTCTTCCACTCTGTCCTGTCACCCGTCACACTATCACTAACTCCCTTTTCTTTCATATCACTCCTCACACAATCCATCCATCTGTATCTATTGTTGTCAAAATTAAATTATAAGTGACCACGACTATGTGACCCCCTCCTGGTTCCAAAGCTGGATCCGCCCTTGAACATAGTAAACGAGGTACGGTTGTTTTATTTCTCAGGAACTATCCAACTGTTCACTACTTGTTGTACTTTTTAGGTACAATTTTTTGGTGTAATTATATTTTATGAGTAATGGTTAAATAATAAAATATTATAGTACACCCGCCATCTTGATGTCAATATGGCGGGTGTACCTTACTTTCTAAATAATTTCGTTGTGAAAGAGGTACAGATTTTTAAGATATAGGTACTGAATAGTACATTTTAGGTACATTTTTTTGGTAATTGGTATAATTTATTCCGCTATGGTACACCCGCCATTTTGACTCTCACTTTCTATTATGGTGGGTAAAAATCATCCTATGACAAATTCCGACCTTGGGCGGAGCGGGAAATAGTGTCAGACTCTTAGTGACTAAACAACCCTGCTCGATCCTATGTTGCCTTTATACCAGGGCCAGAGCCTTCCTTCCAGATGCGAACCCTTAGCCGCAGAAGACAACCGAGAGTGCGGTTTCGATCTTTAACACTTGAAATTTTATAAAGTGAGGCATTCGTAGCGAATGTTGTCATTAGATCTAATGTTTTTTGTTCTTTAAAATAACTGGCAATTTTACATTTAAGCCAACATGGAGCAAATGTTGTCTATGTCAGCATATTTTAGCCTGACTTTAATAGGGCAACAAACAAAGTAAATTAGATTTATTTAAACTACAACGAAAACACTCAGAGAACGTTTCCTAAACCCGTCGCATTGTTCGGAATTACTCCTAATTTACATTAAACGTTTGTTCGCACGATCAGTTGCAAGCCAAACGCTTTCGAATGCGGATGCCTGCATGTTATCGTTGCGGTTTCGGTGTTGCCAATGGAAGAACTTGCTATGTTCAAATATAGACGTAAGCCCCTATTCACACGCTAAGCCTTTGGAAGCCAGTACCGATTCTGGGCATAAAGTTTCCGAGGAAGTTTGCACGAGAAACGAATTTCAATCCGGGAAACCGGTAGTCAATCCATTCTTTGACTACCGGTTATCCAGCATTCTTGTGAAAAGGGATTTATGGAGATTTTCAATACTAGGTAAATTCTGAATCATTACAAATATACATGTTTTGTTGGATAATGTTAGATGCATATTAATTTATTTCAGTCAAAAGACAGCCACTGTTGGACTTATGTCTCCTCGAAGTGTTGTCACAACTAATAGTCCTGTGCATTACGCATCCATTGCATTCACGTGACTGTCACCCGGTTCACCTTGTGGGAAATTTTACAACTTTGCTTCTTTCAGTGTGCGGTTGCCTTGGTTTTACTGCGGATATCTTTATTCCTGATTGAAAGAGTAACTTTAAGTCTTCTGATGAAGATGAGAGAGATGTAAGCGACATTCTCATTGTGTAATTCTATTCTTGGACATGACCTAACCGCGTGTTAAAAAACAGCCATTTGTGCATCATCACTATTTCCCTTGCCTTGCCCTATAAATACTTAAGTTCAAACCGTGTTTCAACGCAACATGTCTCTTATTCTATTCTGTCATGACAGCCGTCATGCTATCATTGAGCGTCAAGAAACAGTAAACATAAACACAACACGCAGACAAACTTCGTTTTTATAATTTTAGTGTGATTAAATGGACTACGCACAACTCAGTGGTAATGGTCTTAACGCTGAGTGACATCCACCAGAAAACCGCAGGCTGAACTGCATGAATTTGGAATAAAAGCAGGTTTCTGAGTGTTGTACTTTCAGTAATTGGAATACGACATTACTGAGGCGGTAAATTAATGGAGCATCTTTATTTGCATCACTCAAAATTACCTCCTGCTGTTCTAGAATTTGAGTTAATTAGTTTAACCGCAAGTGTGAAGCTTCCAGAATATACAGAGCAAAGTGAAATTCGGTTACCTAATGCACTTCCAGTGGTTCAAAATACGCAGGATTTCTGCTCGTCTAACACTAACTAAGCTGTTTGGTCACGGTTTACACTCTAAAGCGACATGCGTTTTGCGACAGCTACTGTAGTGAAAATAAATGAATGAAGTCGCTTAGATTGTGACACAAGTCACTTCAGCGCAGCTTGTGAAGAACGGCTCTGAGAGCAGTTATCATCATCATCATTGTATCAAACCTACCCATTATTATGCTCCCACTACTGATTTTTAAACCTCCTCACCCCCCTTCTTTTTGGGGAGAGAAATTTTCAATAGACTGTTCTCGTAGTAGAAACAGAGGATGTATAAAACAAATGTATTTTCACATGCGTTAATGCTTTTTTTTCCTATAAACTAATGCTTGACCGCGATTCCACCTGACGGTAAGCAGTGATGCAATCGTTGATGGTGAATCACTCTAACCTTGAAGACATCCAAATTATAAACGGATGGGAAGACCGCAGCTTGCAATTTGTTCCAGTCCTTCGATGTGTGCGGAATGAAAGATGAAGGGAAACGCAAAACCGTAGAAGTTTCAACAACGAAAGAATGGATACTCGCCTTGCATTTTTTAGTTGTCTTTTGTATTCTACAGTCACAGTAACTCTTTCGAACAATCCCGCATCATGCACAGACCCTAAGTTCCCAAGCACTTGTTTGGTACCATATTGTTTTCTGCCACATACGACATTCACATACCTAATGCCTACAGTTCAGGTGAAGCTACTGAAACAGCTATGTGTTTGAATATGCAAATCCCGAAGCGCACCGTCAGTTACGATGACTGTTCGATATGTCTGGATACGTTATCAAGGAATTTAAATGCGAATTTTAGTGCTGCATTGGTAAACCGATTGGTGTGTAGATTGGGTTCTGAATTTGAATCCTAAGTTTTAGTTAAGGGTTTTGGGTAATTGTAACTGGCCTAACATGTTTTTTTTTCGAGGCTTTAGTCGTAATTCGACTATAACAGCCTAATTACAACTAACACTTGTGTCTTACACTAGATATTAAAATAAGGCTCTTATATTGCATACAAAATTTATAAAGCTCATTGGCCACTTCCGAATTAGGACTAGATAAAATACTCCGGTGTCACTTCTGTTTAATTTATCCTACACTTCGTTTACAAAAACATTTTTTTTTCCGGCAGAAATGGGAAATCCAGCCAGGCTGCCTCACAAACAAGACAGTCTGGGCAGTGTCAGACTTTTACTGACTAAAATCGCACTCCTGTCTTACATTCTTCTTCTTAGCGTGTCGATGGCAAACCAGCTAAATTCCTTGCCTGCCCCGTATTCGGCCACAGCAATGCTATCTCTAATGTCCTTACGTGAACAGACACTATCTCCCGGTCCATACAATGGCGGGAGATATCATTGGACGCTATTCCAGGACATGGTTTACATACGGGCAAAACATGTCCTGGAATAGAACATAGGATACTTTTCATACCAGGAGTATATTCACTTGAAATTTTTTTTACTATCACGCAAGCGTGGCCGAGGCAGCAGCGAGTAGGTACTAAAATGTACGTAATAAGAAGATTACGTTAGAACACAATGCGGGTGTTTGTTGATAACATTAGTGGTTAATTGTATTTATGGTGTATCTACAACAAAGAGTATATCTATCTATCTATCAACGTTTGTAACACAGGCATATTCTGCTAAATTAACATTCAAATGGGCAAAACGTAATTTATTATCCGATCCAGCAACGCGAGCTATCGGTCTATGATCTATTTGGAATTCAAGCTGAAACAAAATTTAGTTTTTTTTTTGCTTGTGGAAAAATTTGAGTCATTACGATCCAAATCCGGTAATGTGAATAGTATGACCGTATATTTTTTACTATTGTCAAGCCGAATATAAAGAAGAAAGCTATCCAGTATTTCTTTACTAGTACTAGTTACCAAAAAATGTTGTAAAAACAAAAATGCGTGCTTTGTAATGAATAAACTCAAAAATGGTTGTCTGATTTCAAAATTCTTTTACCAGGAAAATGCTAATTTATCACACCGTGACATAGGCTATAAATTATCTACTTTGACATAGGCAAAACCGCTGCCAAAAACTAGTATGATAATTATCAACGTACACAACTTTGTTTTTGCCATACTAAAGAATATTATAACGATGATGTTACAAACACACGCTAACTCGTACATTCGTTTTCATATACCATCTAAATTAAACGAGCCATTATAATGTTTTCGCAGATTGCCTTAATCTTTCCTTTATTTAATCCACCGACTCGCCATTTTCATGATACTTAAGATAAAATCGGGTACACTTCCCGAAACGTTGACTCTTATTTAAAGTTTCCGTGGTACTGCAGATGTTTCTGGTCACAGACGTTAAAACAGTAATTCCTGGCTTTCGTACAATTTCCTTCATTCTTGCTTATTAACATGTTCTTACTTGGCCTCATTTTCGCAGACTCGCGTTATAGCTTTTTCTAGTTATTAGATTTCATATTAACCCTAATAAGACTAACCTATTTTCTGCTTATGATCTTACAAAATTAAGCCTTAAAATAACATTTGCGAACAGTATTTTCACGCAATATCTTTGAAAGTTAAAACTAAATTAAATTCGTCAAATTCAAAACACAAAAAGAAAGTAAACTAATTTCTTTGATATTAAATTGCCTCGCAAACTAAAAGATGTTGAGCATAAACTTCAAGAATTCAGTCAGACATTTCTTATAATAGATCTTTTCGAAAAACCCTTACTTCATTTTCAGTGTTTCCAGCGACATGTCTATTGAATTAAGCGGCTTAATATCATGGAATATAAAACGTAGCGGAACTAAGATTTATCTAACAATGCATTTACGTAGAACACTGCAAATTCGAATAGTTCTATTTTTAAATTCACATTCAAGATCTAAAGTTTGTAGTGAAATACGTTCTTTTCTTAACTAACTGAACGTCGAAATAACGCTCATTTTGAGGTTCTTTTATCTTTTCTAATTTCCAATGTTGTTTTTTTTTTCTTTATCTGTTGTAGTTTTTTATACCTACTTTCACTATCTTATGTCCCATTTTGTGATAATCTGGGACCAGACAAGGTCAAAATAAAATAAATGTTCGGTTCCGTCTTTTAGTTGAGCTAATCGGTAAAGTGGCTTACTATCATGATCCTTGACAGTGCCTTTGACCTTTGACAAGGGTGTTTTTCTTTTACTCAGTAAAAATCGGCTTTTGGATTGACTTAAACAAATTATTTACACAAAGATTTATTGAAGCAGCGTTAAGACTTTGAGTACTAATAAAGGTTATGGTATGTGTAATCTATGCATACAATATTATCTGCGTATATTCGTCTTGCAATATACCCAGGCCATTCTGTATCAAGGCAGGCATTCTGAAAGCTTATAGTAATTACCCCGCTTGGAGTAAATTCTACAGAGAAATTGCAAGCATGCTCCATCATTCTGTTCACACGTAGCCTATTATTAAGCAAGTCAAACTGGAGCACAATATAAGCCCTTACCTCTGAAGTTTCGTTAATTAATATTCAACAAACAACGTAAGCTATTTCTCTAATTTGCCTCACGTTTCACACAAACTCACTTGACCTGAACTGTAACTATTAAGTAACATACTCAAGAAACGGGGAAGTGGTATTCGTAGACGTTCAATTAGTGAAATTATGTTTACTAAAACCAGCCTTCTGTGGAGATTGGTTTAAATTTTCATAGAACGAAGGCAATTGAAATGGATGACACCGTTAGTTTTCGTCTATTGGCGGCAAATTGAATTTGTGCGCTATCTTGATATCTAGAGCAATTTCCTCAGAATTAGGAGCCGTTTCCAAGATGGAAGCTTTGTTTAGATTTGCATCCTTGAGTGTGTTAGAATTAAATATGGGATTAGTTTGCTGTTGGTTTGGAGTTTTATCTTTGTTAATATCTGCTGTTGGTGTTTTAACGGCACGACCGGCGATTACATTGTTCTAAACAGTCGTTTCTGTTGTGTTTAATTTCTTTTAGTTTATAATAAAGTTTGTATTATCTATCCACTACTACAACCACAATACAACATGTAAATATTTACGCACGTTGTATTGTGGTCCATATTGTTACGCCAAGAACATTTTTGGCGTAACAATATGACTGGGTTGAATATGGAACAACTTTTCATCGCATTCTGCAATACCATCCTACTGATATTAAAAATACGAAAGTTTGTATGTTTGGATGTATGGATGTTTATCACTCTTTCACGTAAAAACTACTGAATTTATATCGATGAAACTTAGAAGGAAGGAGGACATAGGATACTTTTATACCAGGTGTTTCCTTGGGATAATTCCATCGATTCCGTTCCATCATCGGACCACTAAACGTACAGCTTTGCGAAATCGGTACATGGTATACGTCCAACTAAGGAGTGATATTCCCTACCAGATTCAATGTTCCCTGATAGCTTAAACCTAGGGAAATTGTGAAAGTCAGTAATGAATAGGTTACTTCTAGGCGAGCATCCTCTATCGTCGGCCACATCGTCGCTTATAATCAGCCCTCTAGCCAAGTTGCAAACGTTCCGTTTAGAGTTAGCGCTTATAGATAGCCACGCCCCCAATTCAATTGTTGAGATGACGTCTGAACAAGGAAATTAGGAACGTAGTCAACTAAAAGCGCTAACTCTAAACGATTGTAACTCTGCTAGAAGAGCAGGTGACATACCACTAACTCACTACCACTGTGTTTAACTGCTTAAACGCGAGCCTATCAATAATAATAAAAAAAATCTTCTATCTCACAGGCGACGCTGCTGGAACTAAGTAGTGTAAAATGATGCCTTTCAATGTTTTCTAACCTTATTTTATTTCAGTTGTTGAGAAGAGCGGGTAACCCAATAATTGGAAGGCGGCTCCAGAAAGTTTCTAACGAAGACCGACATGTTCATCAGTCAACGGAAATGTCTTTTGTTTTTGTTAGTTTCCATTTTCTTTTGTTTAGTTTCGTTAAAATAAGAAGGGTTTTCTTGTAAACATGATTTATCTATTTTCTACTTCCCATCCCGACCTTCATATAATTATTATATTGTGGAAAAGTCGTAACGAATAAGTTTGTTAAATGTATCAAAGATCATATGAATCCTTGAGTGTGTTGGAAATAAATATGGTATAAATATGCCGTTGGTTTGGAGTTTTATCTTTTGTTTATATCTTTATCCAAATACTATTTCTTTAATTAATTATGTTTATTTAAAAATTTGGGCAAAATTGGCACACAGGTTGATTACGTTATTTACTCTATATTCTATATCCGTTTTATGGTAATATCGTAGAGTTCTGTACCTTTGAAATGAAAAATAGGGAACCCTATAGGATCATTTAGCTGTCCGTCTGTTCGCCTGTCTGTCTTTACTCTTTATCTTAGATACCAGTTCAAAGTATATATTCCTAGCCTTACTAGTTGCCTAGTTTTTATAGATAATCGAAATATTAAAAAAAAAAAACGGATTTTGCCTGTGCATTAATTTCATCCAAATTGTTTAACTATTAGAACAGCTCACTGTCTGGCAGTATGGTAACTGTCATCGCCGGCGCATAGCTTTCCACGCGTGCTATAAAAAGGGCCTAAAAGGGCCGGGGTTTACTGGAGCCATGGGTTGGCTTCCGAAACCGTGTTTCTGGACCGTAAAGGAAATAAAAGTTTAGCTACCCACCTCTATAGATGAGTTTATTCAGTAAAAATCTGTCACGCCTTGTCCTTCTTATTCAAACTAGCCAAATAGGCAGAAAGAGGATTTTATAATCGTAGAAAGCTTAGTCGCGAAGTAAGATTCGCTTATTGAGTTATAACATTACATAATCAAGCAGTCTTTATAGGACACTGAGAGCTTTTATTTTTTAATTTATCATATTCTTCGTTGTACACCATGCCAGTGTTAGTGTGATTAACAGCTCTATAACTTAACTAGCCTTTCGAAATTTAAGTTCATTAGACTGCAAAGTATACAATATTATTTTTTGTATAATGTGAAACTTGGGTATAGTTTTTTCAGAATCATATATGCATTCCAATAATGTTTACACCATGTTATATTTTTTTTTTCCAAAAATATTTAAAGAAGGTCACAAGTTGGACTCCACCGACACTAAACTATAACACAGGTCATAGCCAATATTAGCCAATCAACATATAAACCAACGCACTGCTGGATGCGGGAGTAAAACCAACTCCTCAGTCGCCGGATGGTAACCATGTATTTGTGAGAACAACCAAGAACAAACAAGCTTATAACTTTATGATTTTTCATAATACAGTTATGAATTTTTGTACATAGATTCGTTACATTAAAATAGTAGATACACGTGTTTCGGTTTTCGCATATAAATATTAATAATAAGGTTGTATATCCACTATACTTAATTATGCAGGTAATGAAATGACATTTCATTAATTCAAAATTTCCGCGTTTGTAAGTTATCAATGAAAGTTGAACGTTGAATTTAATGGCGGAAGACGTTCAGACTATTTTATTTATTATTTATATATTTAATCTTAATTGAGGAGGCGATATTAGTGAACTTTTAATGTCGTTTCTTTGTGTTTTCAGGTAAGATAAAAATATAATTGTTATATTTAAATGATAATAATTGTGGTAATATTGTAAAGGCTTTTTAAATAAATCAAAGCTTTGTATTTTCAGCGAAACAATTTATGGTTTACTTTGAAATTCTCAATAACATATCTTGTAATATTAGAAAACAGTTGTCATACCCGGTATTGTCCCATCGTGTCTTCTATGGAAGCCTTAAGCCATTCCATTATATTATAAGGTTATATGGTGTGTTCATTTGAACTCTAATATTCTAAGACTCGAGTTGATTCCGGGAAAACCACCTTGGAATGTATCCAAGTTAGTTTTCCCGGAATCAACCCGATTCAGGATTCTGAAGCCTTGTTCACTTGAAAATGGGTTAGTTTGAAAAATACAATCCGTCTGTTGTGTTATTTTAGTTCTTACTAATAATAAAATGTGTACTAACTTTTGCCAGTGGTACCTAATACAATATTTTGTGGGTATATATTTTTTCAAGGTAGGTATTCAGGCGTGTCAGATTTTTACTGATTTAACCCACATTTATCTAAACTTTATTTTCCTTTGCGGCACAGAAAAACGGTTTTCCCTTTCGGAAGTCAACCCAGGGCCCCTGTAGGCTCAGTAGGTTCAGCGTACACGCCCCAGGCTCCGCCGGGATTTCGATCCCGATTTCCGGCCACCGTAAGCGCGGGCTTGCAGACGGCGAGTAGTGGGTAGCTCGCCGTCCGGTCGTCTGGTAACAATCCAGATCGAAGAAGACAAGGCAGAACGGGGTTGGTTGATTAGTCAGTAAGAATCTGACACTGTTTCCCGCTTCGGCCAAGGGCTGGATTCGTCATTCGATGATTTTTACCTACCATAAAAAAAAACATAATGATAAAAAAAGCCTGAAATTTCCTCAATATCACTTTTAAGAAAAATATAAATATAAAATCAATTTATTTCAGATAACTTTGATCCATAGTTTCAGCAAAAACAAGCCTTTTAAATTTTAAAAAACAGAATTTAAGCAACAATGTCAGAGTCATAATAAATGTCAATGTTTTAAAGTTATCATTACAATCATTAAAATTAAAATCATACTTAAAAAAAAAAAACAAAATCTTTATCAAAATTAAAATCAGTCATAATTCTGCTGTGCAGATACTAAAACGCAGTAAAAGTATTGTAAAATACGCTATTTTACTGCGTTTTAGTGTCTGCACGGCAGAATTACAATTAAAAATACAAATTACAATAAAAATACAAATTCAATTTATTATGTCAAATTTTTGGCTCGAGAATCAAACTAGTAGAATTGCATGCGATTCGTGATCAATTTCAAAATTTTTATCATTCAAAAAGTCTCTAACTACTAAATAATTTCTCTTGTTAAGTAATGTTTGACGATTCTGTGAGAACTTAATTAAAACTGACTAGATAAACTTTCTTATTAACTTAAATATGTACGAGTATTTAGTCCAGACTTAGAAGTTTCAACACAAACTGGTGTTAGAATATTTTATTGGAATAAAAAGTTACACTTCATTACATAGTATAAAACAAAATCGCTTCGTCCCTATGTATGCTTAAATCTTTAAAACTACGCAACGGATTTTGATGCGGTTTTTTTATTAGATAGAGTGATTCGAGAGGAAGGTTTGTATGTATACATGCATAATATCAACGTTGTACCCGGGCGAAGTTAGGGCTGATCGCTAGTATATTAGAAAAGTGATAGTTTGTATGTATTGTTTTATTGATATAAGCTCTGATGCAATCGTTGAAGGTGAGCACAGTAGATATTAAGAGTCTATTCACTCTAGCCTTGGCCTACATTAGAATAAGATGGGAAACTGGAGTAGGAAAATTGCGATGCACGTGGTATAAACCACGAAGTAAAACGCTTAAGTCTGACCGTAGAGTTGTCAACAAAGGCGGACAATCACAATACGTTGGGTTGTCCAACGGTAGAAATGGGATGGCGTTAAGTCATGTAATACATATGTGTAAGTTTATTGGTCCTTCAAGCTTAAAATGTAATATGTGTATGTTTATAACTCCTTTATTGTCAAACGGCGAAACAAATATGGTTGAAATATGGAACCAGGATGGCATCTTTGATTAACACATAATTTATCATTTATAAAAGTAAACAGTACCAATTTTACACGAGCGGAGTCGCAGGCAGCATCTAGCTGTATACAAACTTATAACTTTATAATTTTGCATGATACAATTATGATTTTTTTTACATAGATTCTTTACATTAAAATACTAGATACACGTTTTTCGTGTTTCGCATATAATTATTAAAAATGAAGTGGCACATCCGCTATACTTATGTAATGAAATGACATTTCATTAATTCAAATTCTCCGCGTTTGTAAGTTGTCAATGGGTCAGAGTTGTGTGTCAGTGATTAATTATTGGGTTATGATTTTTTAGAGTTTGATTTGATTTGATTTCTTTGATATTTTAGCTATATATTAGATATATATTAGGTATACATACTATATTTAGCTATATATACACCCTCACGAAAATATATCGAATATGAACGGATTATGATGAAACTTTGATTAAAAAGAGGGCAGCACTTATTCCTCGAAGGTGGAACTGCGGTCGGCAGTTTATAAAATATTAATGGATGAGAAGCTTAAGTAGTAAATGGGTTGGACAGTGGACATTATATTTATTGATAAGTTAATAGGCATAAAATAAAACTTTAACAAGTTTTTGAAATAAACAGAGTGCTTAATACAACCGCTTTTACGTGATTATGATATTATTACACAACTTTGGTCCTCCAAATCGAGAAGCCTGTTCTATTAAATGATAAATAATAAATGATTTTTATTTTGTAAGTAGGTTTTTACAAACTCTTTTACACGTCGATTTTTTTTTTCGTCTTTTGATACTAGATGAGGCCGGTGTTTCCTAGCTGACTACCCTGAAAAGAAACACCGAAACAAACTCAGCTATTGAGGTACTAAATGACGCCTTAAAAAAACTTTTGAGGGTTAAAAAAAAATATTTCCTGGAACAAGTTTTGTGAATTATTCAGTAAATCACAGAATTATCGAAAGCGACCATAGTTCCATGCGTTATTTCTCTTTTTTATGGGAGTACTAAAAACCAATATAAAAATTACGATAATAGTGTAAAAACCCAAATTTCCTTAATTATAATGTCATCAAGTAGTTTCTGTTTGATTAAAATTTTTCATTGATAAATATATAAAACGGATAATGTGACATTCAATACATTATTTTAATTTAAACTTTTTCGAAAACTCGAAATAAGTTATTGACATTTACTTGGAAAATACATTTTCTGACATGGTATTGAATTATTTCAGTCTATTTTCAGCTGTGCTCAGTCAAAAGTAAAACTTTTAATGAAACTCTTAGTCATAAGAATTTTAAATAACATTTTGCATGCGTGTCCAATCTTAAAATTTATGGCCATAATTTCCAAAAGTTTTTAACACTTTATAGAAGTTAGTAGAATGAATTCGAGAGGCATCAGTTGCCGCACAAATTGAAAAGTATCCCAGATTTAAAGCCAATTTAACTTGGTTGACTATTCGCAGTTTTCAATGGTACGTTCTCGTTTCATTGGAGACAGGAGGAAGAAATTTTCAATTCCTGATCCGATTTTTATCGTGGCTTCAGAAATGATCTACTGCTGATGAGTTGGCAATCATAATTAGGATTGTTTTTTTTCAAACTCTCTCTCGTTAGTGATTTTATGACAGTATGATTGAGTTCTTCCGGTATTATTGATGTGAAGCCGATTATCTTATCTCGTTTATTTTTTTGTGTATTTTTACACACAGCATCATTAAGCCTGTTTTTCACGACGGGATACTTTTTCACAGAATTCCTCGTCTATGTAACCTTACTATCGAGTTTGTCAATTTTACTTTTGAATGCTATTATTATCTTTTAAAAAATTGTCCTCTTTAGGTTCACAATTTCTTTAATGCAATTTTTTTACGGTTTGGAAATGCGGTTTGAGGTCCAAGTGCTCGTCTTCTTACCAAGGAAATATCACACCAACTGATCGACACTTATTGACCAGAAAAAAAACGAGTTATGCCCAAAGAATTTGCATATTATAGTACTGCTACTAGTCTTTTGGGAACATTTCCAAATAACACCAATGTGGAGAAGTACCTACTTCGACGCCGGAGAATATTTTGTGATTTTTTTTATATGTCTACCTCGGTTTTTAATAATTATGTTATTAAATAGTTAATGTTTCTCATGTACGTTGTTTCTTTGCACAAAAAAATGCAATTGCAATATTATTATATGCACTCAAACGATGTTTATTTCGATATAAAAAGTTAGCTGTTTATGCGAAGTCACGTGATTGGTGAATATTTTTTGTACATTATACTAAGTGAGGAAACATCATCAAACATTTTTGAATTTCTCTGATAAAAAATATTTATAAAAAAATGTATTTAAACTAGTGCAATCGAAATAATTACTATGCATGAAGCTAATAAAAGTAATTAAAACTTTTTGATGCACTTTAAGGATGGAGTTTGGTGTGGACAAGTGTGCAGCCATGCATATAAAGTGAAGAGCGATTGTGGAATCCATGAGCACTTCAACGTCTGATTTCCTAAACCTGAAATCTGACCATTCGAAATTTTTAAATATTTACGTAATTAAACGCTTCAATAAACGAACTTTTCCAACATTGACGGGTATAAAATGCTAACCACACAAAATATTCCTTTTTTATTACGATTTCATGAATTCAGTTGAAAATGATCCTCAATTGCTACAATCACATGTCACCTCATACTGTCCCACTGTTGGGCAAAGACCTACATCCATTCTTTCCAGTGTTCTGGGCTTTGAGCCACACCATTCATAAATTAAAATCACCAAATAATATCCAAGTTTCTGTGTTTGTTTTTTTAATAAAGTTTTTTTTTATCAAATTACGAAAAAAATCACCAGGAATATAGATTTTGGAATCTAATTATTTTAATTTTCTTTTCTATCAATTTTTACTCTTTACTTTTCCAGCATAAAGTAAAACCAGAAAGACAGTAAACCTAGTACAAAGCCTTGTAGCCATTCCAGTAATTAGAAATATGTAATTATAAAGTGTTTAAAGCCTGTAGTCTTTTAGCTTAAATTACCAGCCTGTTTCCCTAAGTAATGAGATAGCAAAGTAATTTCAATGAATCGAGCATCCCACGCCTATTTGTTAAATTAAAATTTTGCAACTTGTTGTATTAGGGCACGCACTAATCGCAAAATAAACTATTTTATAGTAGAAAATAAGAACATAGGAGCAATAATGAACTAATATTAACACATTTAATTTTTAAGTAATCAAATTTACAAGCATGAATAGCAACTAAAACAGGAAAATGTTTGCTCATTTAGTTTCACTAAACGTTTCTTCAGTATCGATATAATAATCATCATCATCATTTCAGCCGAAAGACGTACACTGTTGGACAAAAGCCTCCCCCAAGCGTCACCACAACGACTGGTCCCGTGCGTCTAGCATTCATTGGATTCTAGCAGGATCATCGTTTCACATTGTGGCAGGCCTTTCAACGCTACGACTTCCAGTACGCGGTTGCCACTTAAGAACTTTTCAACCCCAGCAGCAATATCTTCATTTCTGATTCAATCACGCAAGAAAACTCCGATCATACCTCTTCCCATTGCCTTTTGGGTGACTTTGAGTCTTCTTAGGAGGCCCATTGTAAGCGACCATGTCACCATATCATATACGTAGTGTCTCAAGACGAAAGTCTATGACCAGTGTGTGTTGCCAGTGATGACGTAGAGCTCCGAAACCGACATAATAAGGCGAACAAAATTAATAATAAGGACGAAAATACGGAAACTCCGTACTATATCTATTTAGAGCGAATGTCCAATATCTTAGAACAGATATTGGTCCCTTATGACAGTTACCACATTTCAGTTCATTTGTTCTAATTTAAGTTGCGTTGTTGGGCGACCGCCAAGCAATAAGTAGTTTCGACAAGCTTCCAGCTAAGTTTATCGATGCTTCTCCAATTTATCCTTGGTAGAATGCAGACAGCGGGTTTGTAATTACGGTGACATGTGTTCAGGGAAGTGCAAACTTTGATACCTACTGTTATTTTGTTGTAAGATCTATGTTTATCATCTGTGGTACTAGTAGTAGTTCTGGACAAACAAGTTGAAACATTGGTCATGGTTTTGCGCAGCCTCTCACTTCGATTGAGACCCAAAATTCGGTTACTTAGCATGCAAAGTCGACCGTCATGTTTTACTTGTAGAATAAGGATAATAACTGATTTTTGTGCCTCAATCGAAGTGGGGGCTACGCGCAATTAAGTCAAATGAAATTAGGCTCTGCGAATTTCATCGTTTGAGACCTCGTACAAAAATAAATGTTTAAAAAAAAATCCCAACTTTTAACAACTATAAGAACTGCAAATTGAATTTATTTGTTTATTCCATTTATTTTTTACGAGTTTTTAAATGCTACAATTCGCAGAGCCTAACTTTAAACTCGCCAAGATGCGACGGCCGTACTGTAAAAAGCAGATAAAGAGAGTTTGTGGGCTTGTAAGGTATATCTATGTTGAACAATTAAAACGACTAAAACAAGGTACTTCTAAAACCAGGAACAAAACCATTTTGTTTTTGATTTACGATTTCAAAGTATGCCCAAGTATTTAAATCCCAAAAAGTGATAACAAATAGTCAAAGTTTGGCGTTGTACTCGACAAATTGTCCAAGTTTTCAACTATAAAACACGAACAGTGCTACGTAATTCTTCAGGCTTTTAGATTTTGTTCATCCATTTCAAAATCGTTTTGTTCTAAATAAGCTATATGCACATTTATTTTCGCCTATTTGGTCAAGATGTGAACTTGGAATTTTTTAGATTTGGGACAATAGTAAAAGTGGTTTGTTATGACTACAATCATGTGTTTAAGTATCCATCACTGATTATCAGTCATTCTACACACTCCGTTAAATTTTGATCCTTTTGATCCTGTTGAAGGTCAATTCGGTACTTTAAACACTATCGATTTGTAAAGAAAAAAAAATAAGGCACTTTTTTAAACTCAAATTAATTTACGCATGTACGCAATTAATTTCTTGTAGCAACGTCAGCGTAGTTTTAATGATCTGTAGGTAGTTAATCAACGCTCGAGAACTATCTACAAGGTCATTGACTCGTTTACTTAAAGAAATTAATTGCATACATGCGTATATTTATAATGATAATAATGTAAGTAATGTGTATTTAGTGAAATAAAGGAAATAATAATAAACGAGTTTTAGAAAAAAAAGACTTTATTATTTTATTTTATCTTATTTTATTTTATCGGCGGGAAGCCGCTGGATGCGGACAGCACAGGACCGATCGTTGTGGAGATCCTTGGGGGAGGCCTATGCCCAGCAGTGGGCGTCGCTCGGCTGACATGATGATCTTTACAAATGGATAGTGTTTCATGTCCGGATCCGGATCGACCCTTCACGGAATTAAAATGATCAGAATTTAACTATGTGTACTGTTGAAAAATCCAACTGACAGGAATTGAATTGAAATATAGATATGGGAAAAAAATGTGATGTGTATGCAAAGCCATAGTATCTCTGATCTGAACTGCAACATATTTTTATGAATGGATTAAGGTTGGGTTAACACGGAAATCAGCGGCTTTAGCACCCATATATTTTGAAATCCACAGTTTGCACTCATAATCTCAGGATATGGTATTGATTTAAGTTGTGTGAAACTGAAATATAACCAGCATCTGCAGAGGAATCAAATGGGTAGCTCGCTGTCTGACCTTCCGGTAAACGTTCGAGCCCAAGTCGTCGTCGGTGCTTACTATTCCCCCACGCCTCAAGGAGTTGTCAGCAAACTGTCGGCGGGCTCGAGTTCTCTAGGGACTGGCTAATGTGAAAATGAACACCAGGACCCTAGAACAAAAGCAATGAAGGCACGGGGTTGGTTTTAGTTAGTAAAAGTCTAACACTATCTCCCGCTCAGCTCAAGGATAGGATTTCTTATAGGATAATTTTTCGCACCATAAAAAAAAAACAATTATACTATAACTGGAACTATAATTCTGAATTGGAACGATAAAGTCAGTAATCGAGGTAACTGAAACGTTGGAGGGACGCCTTTGCCCAGCAGTGGGACAGCGCAAACTAACTATAATAATACTATTATACCTTGGACCCTGTTCCCAACACCGGTGGACTTCTATTTTTTATATTTTTAAATGTTTTTATTTTATTGTTTTGTGGAAAAATATTTAAAAAATGTAAATAAGCTGAATAAACGAAATAATAATAATATAACTACCAACAAAATCATGTAGTCTCAGCCTTAAACGAATTTTAAGCGTGGGTGTTAAACTCGACTAAAAACTGTCGATACAAATAAAATTATAATATATAAAGGTCGTTTAGTACGTTATAAACGTACCAGAGCTAAGTACACAATTTTGTACCGCAAACGTTTTCAGCAGATTGTTTAGGAGTTGGCAAGAGTACAGGTTTCGAGTCAATAAGTTAAACGTGGTCCCAAGTCAATAAGGCCCACGTGGATTTAGCAGATTGTGAATTTGTTGGAAAGCTTTTTTATTTAATTTGAGTCATGTTTAGTCGATCATTTTTTTTTTCTGAGTAAACATAAAATATATTTCGTAATAAGGTTTCTATTTTGAAGTAATGTCTTTGCGGCTGGCCGGCGGGCGGCGAAATTTTTGACGATTTTTTCTCTTTTTTTTTGTCGAAAATTAATTATTCTGTTGATCAATGACGATTTCTAAGTATCGCACGTTTTTATGACTGAAAAACTAAGATTTACTACAGCTTTATGCTCTAAGAGCCAAATTCACCAATAAAACTAATCGTGATTATTTAAAACAAAACACACAAAACTGTGTTTTGTTTTGAACGCAAAATGAATCTATAATCTCGATTACACACTCAAAATGCTATAAATTAAGTTTTATTGGTGAATTTGGCCCTAAATGCTAAATATGCTTTGCTAGATAAAATGAGGAAGATGATAATGATGAAAATATCATTATCATCTTCCTCATTTTATCTAGTGTTATTTGGGGTCGGTACAAACCTCTTTTTTTTAATTCTGCCCTGTCACCCTTTTTTGTAGGTAAAAATCATCAAATGACGAATCCTGCCCTTGGGCGGATCGGGAAACAGTGTCAGACTCTTACTGACTAAACAACCTACCCTGTTCCTACATCGCCATCTATACCAGGGTTAGAGCCTTCCTTTCAGACACGAACCCTTGGCCCCAGTTGGCTTCAACCCTGTCCTGTCACCCTTCATGATTTTTCTTTCCTAGCACTCTTTTCACAAACTATCTCTAATTTTCTTATCTATTTTTATTTTCATCTTTTTATTGCTAAACAATTATTGGTTAAGCTAGTTTCAAGAACTCGATAGGATTTTTAGAATAATACACGTACTGTTTTAAGATTTAAATTGTAAATAAAGAATTCTCTTGGAAAACATTTTCTGTTTGTCAGGAAAAATAAACAGCTATCTTTGCTGAAACAATTTCTCAGACATAACTTTACTAATCTGACGAAGTGAAATCGAGCGGTCGTTTGTTATCTGAGCATTTTTCTTCGGGTGCCAGTTTTCAAATTAGCGTGGCTCTTTTTTTTTCAAAGCAATTTCATCAACTGCATTAAGACAGAACTGTCACCGTTATCCATCTTGATTTGACGGAGCAAGCTTTTGTCATTCAATTTGCACTCTAAACTCCATTTTGTCGGAGTTTCGTACGAATCGTTGCTTATAATGCCTGGATTCTCTTAAGCAGCCTTTTGAATATGAACTCAATGTCGCATGACTTAAGATCCACTTAAAAGTGTACATGTGGGTGTTGTTCAATTTGTTATTTCTTCAGAGAATAGCAACTATTATTATTCAGACAATGTTCTTCTTGAGACGTCTCCCGACGTTATTGTGTTGTTTAAAAATGTTTGTGCACAAAGAACTTAATTTAATTCAGTTAGGGGTCGATCTTGATAGACAATCTTTATAGAAAGTGGCCCAAATTTAATTTTATCGAGAAAATAATTTAATTGTGTATATTTAACGTTCAATTTTGTTTTTAGAATTTTATACAATATAGGATTATTTTAAAGGGTAAATTCAATAACAATAAGGCTCTAGACAGACGGACCGCATTTCAACTGCAATACAACTGCAAATTGCGGATGCAGTTTGAATGCAATTGAGACGACTGCAATAGAACTGCAAACTAAACGGGCAGTCCAATTGCAGTTCAATTGCAGTCGGCGGTTCAGTGCAGTCGTGTAAACTGCACACCAACTGCAATCGAACTGCACGGTTGGTTTGCAGTTCTATTGCAGTCGTGTCAACTGCATTCAAACTGCATCCGAACTGCAATTTGCAGTTGGATTGAAGTTGAAATGCGGTCCGTCTGTCTAGAGCCCTAGAGTACTTAAAAATGGCCAGGCAAACAACCCGCCGATTTTTTGTTCTCACCGTTTAAACTTTCCCTAAGCTATTACGTTTATTTCAAGACCAACATTGGACCACTCAGTCTAGTCGTTCTTGAGTTTTAGCGAGACTAACGAACAGCTAATCATGTTTATACATAAGAAGATTATTATACTACTAGCTTTTGTCAGCGGCTACGCCCGCGTACATAAAATATAGCCTATGTCACTCAGGAGTAAAGCAGCTTTCTATTGTTGCTAAAATTTTTTCAATCGGATCAGTAGTTTCAGAGATTACCTCCTACAAACAAAAAAAGGAAACTTTACCTCTTTATTATATTAGTGTAGATATATAGATTGCAATAAAGATTTGAGGAACAAAATTTAATTGACTTTATATTTTGATTACTATTGAATACAATTAAGCAATTGCTGAATAAGATACTGGGCTTGAGTTGTTCATCTGGTAAACTGTTAATCGCAAGTTTTACTTTCATTGCGCTACCTTCTTTGTGAAAGTTAGCTCATTTCATTGAAACCATTAGAAGTTTCTTTCACTTTGTTCTTGTTAAAACTTAGTTTCCTGTAAATGTTTATAACTTTTAATATAATTACAGTATTTCTTCGAACAACCCTCTTCCTGGGTCTGTACCTGATGAATTTTAGAGATTTAAAATCTGCATTCCTTTCAGTTACCCTTTGTGATTTAGGGCTACGGTAAAGGGTAGACGAGAAGGTATAAACTAGCGTTTCAACCAAGATCACCTTGGTTAAAAGTTAATATAAATAAAGTCGCCCTGTCTCTATGCATGCTTAGATCTATAAAAGTTTAAAAACTAACACCCGACTACTTAAAAACACGCTCTAAAAAGTACGAAACAAGAAAACAAGAAAGCCGTGGTCGTATACCACTTTTTTTAATTTATTATTCTTATGGCATACGACCACGGCTTTCTTGTTTTCTTGTTTCGTACTTTTTAGAGCGTGTTTTTAAGTAGTCGGGTGTTAGTTTTTAAACTTTATTTTTATTTAACATATTTTGGAGTTCTAAATAGGTTAATCTTGGGTTCAATGATTTCTCAGCCCATTAATACAGGTAAAGTGACAAGCAAATGCTAGTAATATATATATATATATTCAAAATGTACAAGTAAAGCGCTTTCAAATGATACCAAACACGGCATATTTATCTTAACTTTATTTTTTTACTTCGTATGTTTTGTCCGCTAGAGGGCGCCACATTAGATTTTGTGAAATCCCATATAGCCTATAACCAGCGGATAATTAAGACGCTTCTAATGATATGTCATTTGTCGAATTCTGATAAGTAGTTTAGAAGTTACGAGGGAACAGATGAACATCCATACCCACATACATACATACATACATACATACAGGTCAAAATCATAACCCTCCTTTTGCTTCGCCGTAGTCGGGTAAAAACTAAGCAACGATGCGGTTTTTTTATTAGATAGAGTAATACGAGAGGAAGGTTTGTATATATAATATCAACATTACACCCGTGCGAATCGGGGCGGGTCACTAGTAATATATATTCCACAACTACCACACAACGCCGTCAAGTCCCAAGCTAAGCAGAGCTTGTGTTATGGTTACTAGACAACTGATAAATAAACTTACATGTTTCTAAATACTATAATATGTATTATTATACATAAATTACAGCCAGACACAGAATAAATGATTGTGCCCATCCTGGGTGGGAATCGAACCCACGACCTCCGGCATAACAGTCAGGGCTTCTAACTCTAGGCCAGTCATTAGCCACTTGGTTTGTGTGTTTGGTTAGAGTTAAAGCTACATGGATGTAAACCACGCGCATATGCGTTCGCAAAACTATGGTGACGTGGTGGTTGGAAAAACGCGCTCGCACAGCAAGGTCGTTGAAGGTCATGATTAACAATTGCTGTCGACACAGATTGACGTTTGTTTGCTACTGATCAACTCTTAACTCTTTCAAACAATTACGCAAGTACCTGCAATGCTGTATATATATGCTCCATTTTGCATATATTCAGAAACTTACAACTAATTAACTGCTAATTGGCTTCGTTAATCCAATTATAGCACAACTACTTTGCTTAATTATAATGTGGTACATACGCGGCGGCCATTTGTAGTTTGTAAAAAGTATTGTCGTTTCTGTGTATGACATATTGATTTTATTTGTCACTGCAAACAAATAAAATCAATATGTCAATATCATATATCTTAATTTACTATGAAAAAGTACTTATTAACAATTGATTTATTGATACATTTACTCTTTATTGTACGGCAAAAAATAAGATTAAAATAAATTAGGTTTCTAAATATGTATAATTCGCTAAAGTCGGTTTTGTCAATACTTTAACCGAGGTAGTGATCCTTAACCATATTTTTTTAAACTGTCAGTTTTTGAGCTTGCCTTATCGACACAGCCAAGGCATTCTACACCTGAATTGTTTGAGCTGCAAACAACTAGTCATAAAAATTGGTGGAATGGTTTGGCATCTCTAACCTGAAGTTTTTCGATGACCTAAAATAATTTAGTATATGCGTCATGAAGGAACTTGAATCGTTCTTGAAGGTAAAAAGTAATAAAACAGTAAAAAAAAAAAAATATTAAGTTACTTATATTTTAGCACGAAGAATCGCACAAGGCACATTGCTCGCAGAAGGCCGTTGGGGCTGAAATGTTCTGGAAGAAATCAGCGTTGGAAGGCGTCTTACAAGATAGACCGATGACCTGGTAAGGGTTAACGGAATCAGATCCAAGCGCTACGTTCATTATGGCAACACTGGGAGAGGCTTATGTACAACAGTGGACGTCTTTCGGCTAAAACTATGAGAAAGATGAATAATAAAGAGTATCATTGACATCTCATCGCAAACGAATACCATGGACCCAGTACATAATTCACGTATATTGCTTAGGTAACGTTCCGATCGCGTGGTTTACAATACATTGCGCGCTCGAAAACTGCAATTTGTGTAATTGTTCATTAGCGACATATGTGACTATCACAAATTTTAATAAGGCAATTGATCAAACCCTTTCGCGAAGTTTGCGGTATCTTGTCAATGACACCATGTATAATATGTGCAAGTCATCTAAAAGTCCATACATCAATATACTGCCGATACGTGAGACATGTCGAAATGCGGTAGATAGATTGAGTGCCGTCATAGAATTGTACCAGAGGAGAATGGCTTTGCAGGAGGTTTGCGTTACTATCAAGTCAAAGATTCCAATATATCTCGAGATAGAACCTGGATAGTGTTTAGTTCAGTATTAATATGAGGCGTTGGTACCTCTACATTGATGTTTATTTGATAAATATACGTGTAAAAGATTATAATATGAATTTAGTGACAGGAATTCGGTACCAGGTGATAAAAAGTAGTAAAGAGGTAGGTATTATGTTAGTTGTCTTATGAAATACACAACACAATATAAGTGGAAGGTTTTTCTTGTTTAATTTAAGTTTAGTTAATAATATTTGTTTATGTATTGTTTATTTCAGGCATTAATAGACCCATATAAACATTATTTAATTACATACAATAATTATAGGCTAATAAATGGATTGGAACTGATTAACTGACATATCAACGCACAGTCGAAACTACTGGGGCCAGGACCGTGAAATTTTGCACAAACAGGCGAAAACTAAGAAAGGAATTTCCAAAACTCACCCCCTAAAGGAAGTTTGTGCGAAAACCTATTTTACGCGGGCGAAGCCGCTGGTAGAAAGCTAGTATTGAGATAACTTTTTAGAAGCACTCAGATAACTAACCACTCATCAAAATACCAAAGAACTAAATCCCCAATTTCAAAGCTGTAAAACTGTACGGCGTCTACTGGTTAGCTTATCTACGTACTCAGCACTGAACTATCTGTACTAATTCATGCTGGCTGAACCCTAAAAGCGTTCGTTTTCTATTTAATGCCAGACGTAATCTACGAAATGTGCAAAGTGAGCCCAGACAAGGCTCGCTGCCAGACAGAATTAATTCATTATCCTATTATTTTAATATGAACTTATGTGATGTGAAAAGGCTTTTAGAGCTAATATGTAGTTGCTGCCAGAGAAAAAACCAAATCTACAGTTTCAAAAAACAGTTTTATTTGTTTTTGTTTTTTTCGTAAACAAACTGACGTTTGTTGTCAGAGTAAAAAAATATCCTTACTGGTTTTCGCAAAGGTATTTTATTACTAAACTTTGAAGTTGTTTTTTTTTAATATATTTATAGGTAGGTAGGTAGGTAGGTTTTGTGTTCAGTGATGAATTGTATTTTTGAACATCGAAGTAATATTTTTTTTGTGAAAAAGTAAATCATTAACAATACGGCTGAACAATTAGACTGCAAACTCCGAAGCTTGTATTGGCTCATCGGACGTAAATCACAGTTGACAGACGCCAGTAAAATGTCCAAAACCAAACTAAAGCCCGAATTAACCAAAAACCATACTGAAGCCTGTATGGACATACGGCATTCAGCTCTGGGGTTCAGCCAGCAACAGTAACATAGAAATACTGGAAAGATTTCAGAGCAAAACTATTCGAGCTATGTACAATATCCCACAAACCACATGCAACAAATATGTGAATCTGGATTTCAACCTGCGAACAGTTAAACAAGAAATTGAGTCATACAGTAGGAATTATCAAGCAAAATTGGACCAACATATAAACTTATTGGCTGCTGACTTGCGGAAAGAAGGCAGTTTAAAATACACTCGCCTTAAGAGAAATAGTATAGCGGATCTTGAGTTAATATTCGCAGACAAATGATGAGTCCTATCATCACTGGATGTAAAACTCAGCTAAAGACAATTTGACGAGGAAAACCTGACAAAGTATTAGATTATTGTTTGGAAAAACAGATAGCAAATAAACAATACGGCTGAGCATTTGACTACAGTTTAAGATCAACATCTATCGGTAGGTTTTTTTATGGTAGGTAAAACTCATACAATAATTGGGCGGAGCAGAAAACAGTGTTAGACTCTTACTGACTAACACCCCACCCCATTCCTTCTTTGCCCTTCGCACTGGGGCCAAGCCTTCCTTTCAGAAAGAGACCCTGGGCCCCAGTTGGCTTCGACCCGTATGCACCCTGCCGTTTACTGACAACTCCTTGAGGCGCACGGGAATAGTGCGGCCGTCGACGACTGGGCTTGGTCCGGATTGTTATCAGACGACCGGACGGCTACCTAGACATTTCTCGCCGTCCCCAAGCCCGCGCCTATGGCGGCTGGAAATTGAATATGAAATCTCGGCTCCGTCTGAGCCGTGAACGCCGTTGCCTTAAGTGGTTGGTCTCCCCCTTTGCCAGCATTACTGCGCCGCAGAAGGAAGCGACCGTGTGGTCCACCGTGTCCTCCGGACGGTTCACATAGTGGCGACACCCGGGCGATCTAAAGGTAGGTTTGTTGGCTTGGGATAAAAGTAGGACAGTTTGTATCGCAAAGTAAACGACCCGATCGTTCCAGGACCTTTTTCGGAATTAGATAGAAACTTTGCCATGTATATTTAAACAGAGGCCGTTAAAAACTTACTCTTGTACTTTTTGCTGCTATAACTTCTGTATTGATTAGAAAGATCTAATTTGCCTTCAAAATTGATATATATCCTAGCGATAGACAAGCACGTTCATAGTAATTATTTGTCAAAATACTGAAAAGTTAATGCAAAAGCCGCTATAACGCTTCATCTGTATTATGTCCTTTAACAAAATTTACAGCGTTTGCGTGAACGTTAAAACTGCATTAATATAATCAATGTAAAAGTGTATGGCCTGCAGATCACCTAAGTCAAGTAAAGTGACTGCACGGTACACCTGATCTAGTGCATAGTATATTTATATACCGATGGCAAAAGTACAATCAAAATATACAATATACAAAATACATACAATCGAACAACATAATCTGCAGTTATAAAAAAAGATTTGCAACTACAGAAATCAAATAAGATAATCTCGTCAGGTTTTCCTCAGGGACTAAGAGACAATGCAAGATAGAAGTCAGGTGCTGATTAATTCATAGCACTTAAGGAAAATCCAGTTCAGCGAAGTTATTATGCAAAGTTCATTTAGTTTAAGCACTCGAAGTTTCTGTAGCGGCGTTTCATTATGCACACATTAGATGAAACTTGAAACAGAGTTTTCGGAGAGCTACGTGAGTCCCTCGTAGGTTTGAGGGCGACGGAATCGGCATGACATAAATTTGGTCGCACCAGTCTGAAATGTATTTCAATTTAATTATTGTCACGTAACCTCAAAAGGATACTTAATACCTACCAACGTCATTAATAATATTGTTGTGACAAACGTAAACCTGTAAATTTTCAGTTGTAAATATCACATTCAGTATCTACCTATTAAAATTAATTGGTGTAATTAATCAATCATTCGAATAAATTTTATTATGAACAGAGAAAATGATATTTTTTAAAAAGCTATTTTACAGACCTCTATATCCATTGAATTTGTTAAGGTAGCTTACTGAGTTAAATTATAACCTTAAGGTAGTATAACTTTTCGAACCCATCAAACTCCTGCGACCCTCACTAGATCATGGATCAATCTTGTGGGAGGCCTTGTAATATTTCGTTCAACATAATCCGCTAAAAGTTTAATAAGTAATGTGGTTTGTCCACATCGCATGTTTTTTTCGGATTATATCTAGGTATAACTTTCTACTATTTATAACAGAGAAAAACTGAGCACTAAGCTTTTGAGTGACTTTCAGCAATCTGGCGAGGACCTCATCACTGTGCGACAGTCTGCCTTAAATCCGTCTTGATTCAAGTGTAAACCACTGCCAATAAGGCAGATCTAAAGTGCAGAAAACGTTCGACAACATTGTTGATTAAGTAGATTCAGTGTTTTCAGGGTTAATTAAATAAGAGCACAAACATGTAACTTGAAGTTATGAAGAATGTTACGTGATCCGAATAATATCCGTGCTCTTATGTGACTAAATTACTTAATTGCGTTCAAGACTTTGAAATCTTTAATTAACGAATGAAATACGAACGCGGAATATCAGATTACTCGAGCTCTTCAGTTTCGCGGTTCGTTGAGATCCCCTGAGTTTTGTTAGTTGTAAAGATTGGAGATATTTGAGAGGTCACATTGTAAGGAAGTTTTTCCTCATTGGTTTTCACGGATTGCTTTTTGGTTCCGATATTGATAGAGCTTCCCGACTCCAGTGTCATTTGTGCTCTTGAGATTTTTTCTTTTTAATTGATATAAACTTTACTGCGATCCCACCTGATGGTAAACGGTGATGCGATCGTTGATGGTGAGGTGCAGTAGTTTATTAAGGGCTTATTCCTTGCAGCCTAAATTATAATCGCATGGGAAGACCGCAGCTGGCAAACTGTCTCCAGTCCCTCGATGTACGCGCTATAAACGACGAGGCAAAAGCTTAGTCCAGACCGTAGATGTCTCAACAACGTAAGGGTGGATATTTGCCGTACGGTTGTCCGATGGTAAAATAGAGACAGAGATCCAATATACATATTTTTTTACAGCTCTGTTATGATTATTTTATCTCATAATCATCTTCAGCCTATTTAATGAATGTTCCCACTGTTGGGACTAACGGAGTGCGGATTCCTGCATGTCACACATCTTTGATTTTTTGATTTTAGGATATACCAGATTCCTTACGATGTTTTCCTTTACCGTTTTGAGAGCTGTGGTGATGAAATAAATTACACAGACAATACAATGCGCCTGGCAAGGTAAGGAATCCACGACATACAATTTTGCTTAAATTCCCAAAGACTACAAATAAAGTACTTGCTGAGAAACTTCATAACAGAAGGTTTCATCAAAGACTATATCTTTAGCTACATTTACCTCAATTGATATTTTCACGCATTGTATGGTATATAATGACGCATGATAATTTGTTCTATTTTCGATTTCTCATAGAATTTTCAATGAAATGCAAACAAACCGACAAATGGGAAGCAGGAATGAGGAAGTCGATTTCTAAATATGTTTGATCTACACACAGAGTTCTTTTGATGGTATCAAATATCTTCTTATATGAATGTGATTGAAGTAAATATTTTTGGAATAAAAACGTGTTAAACTTTCTTAAGTATAGGAAGACGAGACCTTATGTTTCTTGTATATTAATTGCACCTTTTAGGATTTAGCAACACCCATATTTATAAACAAGTAAAACTAATTACTTGAGTAAAAGTAACTACTCAAGAAAGAATTTGTATTCCATAGTTAAGAAAACCGCGAACAGCACAGGACCGATCGTTGTGGAGATCCTTGGGGGAGGCCTATGCCCAGCAGTGAGCGTCGCTCGGCTGACATGATGACATCATCATCAGTTAAGAATATTTTTAATTTGTCCATGAAGATTTTTAGCCTCAAGACTTTTACTTAACAACAAGTAATTGCTTCTTTATAAATACAGGTGTAAAGTTTACTATAAATTATTACTGAGGTTCTGTTCTTAGAAAAAAAATGAGAAAGCTCTCAATATATTTTTTTTTTATTATGTTGTTCAACGATATCGTCCTTAAGTATGAATCGATTTTAATTTTTTGAAGCCTCGTAATTTATATCATTAATATTGTTGATAAGATTTGATGAAAAACATAGGAGGAGAGAACATGTTGTTTTGTTTTTTAAGGGAATTTTATGTCTCAAGAACGTACAATACTTATATTCATCTTTGTAAGTTTTTTTTTGTACGTGGTTTGGTCACCTGACACCTAAACGGTTGGATGAATTTGGATGAATGAAAATACAAATGAATAAAAAACCAGATTTCGGGCAGAACAACGTCGGTCGGGATCGATAGTAAAATTTAAAAACAAATTATGACTTAGAAAAATACAACACCCACTTCCAAAACTAAGTCAACTTAGATTTCTACGAGCAGTTTTGTCAACTGGCTTATCATTTAATTTAAGAAACCTAGTTACAAAACAAATCGAATGTAGATAATCAAAAACTTAAAGCAATATCAGTAGTTAGAAGACTCGATGCTATTATATTTCCATAAGCATATTTATCACGCCACCAAGTAGTGTTTCTATAACTACAAATAAAAGTATACCGGAGGACACAGCGTTGAAAGGCTTCCTACAAGGTGGACTGGGATGATCTGGTAAAATTTGTAGGAATCCGATGGATACCAGGATGGAAAGGCCTATGTCCAACATAACTGATTTATTTCCGGTAACTGTCACATGAGATGATTCTCCCACCACCGTGCGATTCCAATGTGATGGGAAACTCGCAAATCGGTCGTCCGGTAATCGTCAAGACCCGTCTGCTCCCGCGAGCCTCAAGGAGTTTTTGGCAAACTGTAGAGGTCCAGTAAAGTCGAAGTCTCCATAGTAAATGAGAATGATCAATGAGTAAATGTGAAAATGCACTCCAGGGCCCTGGGACTAAGGTAACGAAGGGACGATTTTAGTCAGTAAAAGTCTTAGTCACCCAAGGGCGGGATATGTCATTTCATGATTTTGTCCACCCAAAAAATAAAAATCCACGTAACTGTAGAAAACTTTATAATAAACGAATGAGCGCAAAAACAGAACATTTACAGCCAAACTCATTTAATTCAAAAAAGGAAGGTTTCAATCGTTGAATCCCAAAACGGCGATTCGTTCATGCAATTAGGTTACAGTTAATACCAGAAATGTGAAAGGAGGATTATTATGTATTGTTTACCAAGGGCCCTATGGACAACTCGCTCGTTAGTCGATTTATTGTCGAGGTGAATCAGTGTGGGCTAGTCTGGATATAGACATAGAGAACGGGATTGAGCATTGCATCATAATTTGCATAAGACGTCTACTGTTGAGAACGGGTTTTGTCTAAGTGTCACTACAATGGCCGGTGCGTTTTGTATCTATCAGATTGCCAAGAAACTTAACAAGTCCACTTACTAGTCCATCTTATCACTTTCGAATGCAGCGTTTTCGGTCGCTACTCTTTCACCTTTGGGCCCTTCGACCATCTGCTCTGCCAACAAAGTACCTTGTCGTTAGCCAATATCTTCATTTCTAATTTGACCACCAAAAGAAATTCCGAGCACAGTCATCTCCATGCCCTTTGGCAGTCTTTAAGCCTTCTAATGAGATCCATTGTGAACTAACATGTTGAATTTGAAACCAAAAATACAAAATAGTCATGGTCATAATAGACATGTCATGTATTGAGACTTTGTGATCCTACATGATAAGAAAATACAACGCAGTTTCTCAAATGTCTGCCGAGTTGAATTCTACGATTCCTATTGAAGTTAATCCTCTCTTGTTGTAGTTTTCGATTTTGCCATCATAATGTTGACTAATCTATAGAAAGAGGAAAACTAATGTGATTATAAATACCTCTCTCTTTTTTTTAGGTTGTAGTGACAAAGGTGTAACGGACAGCCTGTGATGTGACTAATTAGAACTTTAGATGACAGCAACTAGTTATACAATCGCTTTCTACGATTCACACTTTTCTGATCATAATTATAAACTTGACAGCCAGACAGGGGACTGTTGGTCCATTCTCTACATCTATGGTCCGGGCCCAATAAAGCTTTTACTCCCTACTTATTCAAATTACGTGTTTTTTCAGACATTAAGTTTCACGCTGGGGAGTTTAATGGCTCCAATAAGATTACGTCGTTTGGCAGACTATGACTCCTTAAGTTAGTATTCATTTTATGTGATGCTGGACTTTTAAGAGGATTAAGTTGTTTTAGGAATGACAGCGCGAATTGAGCCTTTCCTCTGAGTTCAAAGAAGTGGAAAGGTATGGAATATTATTAAGTAACAGATTTTTTATGATTTGAATCAATTAAAGCGATTACTACTAGGTCAAGAGCAGTGGTGCATATTGTGAGTAGCGGTTAAAACGCTGCCTTTTTTATTTATTTTTTTACATATTTTATTATTCCTCAGGGTATCTTCTTTCAAACAAAAATACAAAAAGATTAAGACCTATCCACGCAATCTGAAATTACCACTGGGTACAACGCCATCTCTTGTGAAATTGGGTTACTAATTTATACATGGGCGACTGGGTTATGTTACATTGTGAGAAATTTGTGACGGACGAGAAACTACGGAACCCTACACTGAGCGTGGCCCGACACGCTCGTGGATCGTTTTATTTATAGGAAGCCTGTGTCCCAACAGTGAGTACTTGAAAAATCACACATGTTGCTCTCACAGTAAAAGATCTGTTGTTTATGATTGGGAGTACTTTCACCACCCGAAAAGTTATTAGTGTTCAACGAATAATCTTGTATAGTGCGACCAAGTCACGACCATGAAAAATAATATCAAAATAATGCACTAACACTGTTCCAAACGAAATCCTTTATGTATTACGTTGTTACGAACCTTAAAACGAAAAAACAGAAGCTTTATAGGATCACTGTGCTGTCCATCTGTATTAAAATCCTGCAGTTAAGCTGTGTTTCAAGCCTGACATATACGAAACAGTAACTATGTCATATAAACTAAAAAGTTTCGACTATTCGTATAAAGTTACTACAATTTTTAATGTCATCGCATTTATTTAGCCCTAAATAAATGCGATGCCCATCTTCAAATTACAAATAAAATTAAGTTAGTTTTTTATTTATATGCAACTAGGTTTTTCTAGATTTTTTTTTGTTAGGTAAGCTGTTATCTAGTGTTTTCGTCAATGTACCTACTCCCTATAAGATCAAATAGAAATACTTTTCAAAAATAAGATTACCCTATTACATCATCATCCTACCCTTATCCCATTTTACTTGGGGTCGGTGCAACATGTTTTTTTCTTCCACTCTGTCCTGTCTTCCGTCACACTATCACTAACTCCCTTTTCTTTCATATCACTCTTCACACAATCCATCCATCTCTTCTTCGGCCTCCCTCTTCCTCTCCATCCATCCACGTGTAAACTCAGAACTCTTTTTGTGACATGCGTTTTATCTCTCCTTTTCACATGTCCATACCAAGACAAACGATTTCCTTTCAACTTTTCAGTCACTGGCGCCACTTTCAGATTTCCCCTAATATACTCATTTCTCACTTTATCCATTCTCGTCACACCACACAACCATCTCAACATTCTCATCTCCGCTACATGCAGTCTTTTTTCATCCGTCTTTTTCACAGCCCAACATTCTGATCCATACAGTAGGACAGGTCTTATCACGGACTTGTAAATTTTACCCTTCAACTTGAGGGGCATCCGTGGGTCGCAAGTTGTTCCCGTGACCTGTCGCCATTTACCCTATTACATAAACACTTTTACATAAACCGGTTCGTTCATTTATCTTCTAATATAAATTACAAAATAAACTAATAAGTATGTTTAAGGATGTTGAAAATCACACAGCGCCACTACTTTGTATCTCCGAAAACTCTCAAAGAAAATTACTTAATTTTCCAGCTAATGAAACATCAGACACGTCACAAGCAGTGATGTTTCAAAATCTTCTGAGTTTATCGCTTAATTTACTCTTATGTGGCCACAAATTTGAAAACTAATTGCCTCATTTTGTGGTACCAGCTATTTCCATATGATGCCAGGGTAATGAGATTGTGTCTCGCATTTTCTACGTTCTGTCTGAAAGAGTAATTAAAACTTTTACCATGTGGGGACGAGAACAATGGCGGAGTAAGTACTTATCTTTTCCCTTTATCTTTCTTTTAGAATGTGCATCTATGTTCATTTAAGTTGTATGGTTACAGATTATGTGCATAGTCTTAAGATTAGAACAGTATAGATAGATAGATATATTCTTTATTGCACACTAAAAATAAAAAATCAATAGGAACTTAAAATATTAGTATTGACTATTGTCAGTGACTTTGCAGGAAATGATCCCAAGGAATATACTCCCGGATTATGAAGTATTCTGTACGAGTATTGTGCTGCTTGCTGAAGTATTTTTCAGCCCACCAACACGCCATTGTTATGCATATTTACAATACACAAGTACACATCCCACTACCGTCGAGTCCTCGGTAGCCAACACGGTGGAGCACACGGTCGAGGTGTGCCCTGCTTGGGCAGAGCATCGCCGTGTTCTCGTGGCAGGAGTGGAGGAGAGGAGTGGCAAGCAGTCGCCTCCTTTTGCAAAGCAGTAATGCTAAAAAATGAGGAGACCACAATGCTCACGCTCCAGACTGTGACCACTGTAGTCTTGTGGACGTCGAACAATGGGTAGGTCGCCTTCCAATCGTCTGGATGGAATGGACAAATCCCAGTCACCGACGGTGCGCACTACTCGCGCCTCAAGGAATTGTCAGCAAACCTACACTACAGAAGGGTCAAAGCTGACTGGGGCCAAGGGTTCGCATCTGAAAGGAAGGCTCTGGCGCTGGTATATATGGCAACGTAGGAATGGGGTAGGTTGTTTAGTCAGTAAAAGTGACACTGTTTAACTTCTTAGCAGCCAAAGCTTGAGACTACCCACATAGCCAATATATCACATATCGTATTTGCTAATTTAGAATATAGTCTAGTTGAATACGACGTTTCATCAAAATTCATTCAACCTTTTATGCGTGATGACGTAACAAACTTGCTAACATAAACTTTCGGCTTTATAACACTAGTTTCACGACATGATTCATTAGGAACCTTCTCTACTGAAGTTGGCCCATTACCTACACAATTTGATACTTACAACCTACTTTATGTTCACGATAGTGTAGCATAATCATCAGACATATATGTATAACGTTCCTACTGTAAGGGCTATCTTAAGCCTGCTCTTTTGAAGAGGGAATGGCCCGTAATCCACCTCGCTGGCCCAGTGCGGGTTGATGGATGTCACATGTCTTCGTTTTTTTGGTTTAAGGACATGCCGGTTTCCTTACTGTTTTCCTCGTACGATTTGAGAGTAATGATATCTGTGTACATAAAAATAAACCTTTTTTTTTTCTGGGCAAGCTATAATTTTATCGCTCACCATGTATGCTGGTGGACAAATCAATTAGAGCGAGACCAAAAAGGTTTAAAGCAAAAAAAAAATGGTAGAGTAGGTAGGTAGGGTAAGTAGGTAGTATAGAGTAGAATAGGATAGAGTGGGACAAAGTATGGTAGAGGAGTTAGTTGACCGGAACAAAGCCAAATGCTAGCAAAAAAAAACTCATAGCAAAAGCTACTATAATGATAATGTTACACAAAGTAAAGCGCCTGCATGGGTTTCTCGTAAAGAAGTACTATTGGGCTATGAGGCCACCACTGCTGTTTTGCTTGCGCAATTTACTAGAATGCTCTGAACTAATATTAGTGTAGACCATTCTAGTAAATTGCGCAAGCAAGATTTCTAAACCTACCTAGCAACCGATCTTAATAATGCCGGTAGCTTCTCTTCAAAATTTTGCCTTTAAATTCAGGGGTCAAAACATCATTTAGAATCTAGATTAAATGTGCAAGGCTTCTATAGAAGTACTTTTTATATTTTTTAGATACATTATGGAGAAATTTCACGTCAAATAGCAGATTTTCTGAGGTGTTTACTGGATTACTCTTACACAAATTTATGTTTTTATTTCTTTAGAAGCCTAGATAATATCCCCAAGATATCCGTGAATTCAAATTATCTGAAGAACGATGACATGTCTAATAAAAACATCATAATTACGTTACAGCGGTTGTATGAAAATGTACCTCGGGTTGATCGCTCTTAACGAGCTTTTCAAGGTACTGGATGTCAGTATTGTCCTAGATTATTTTAGAAAAGTACATATTCAATTAACAAAAATCACGTTGATACTTCTTCGATGGTAACTTTATTTTTTCAGCATCCTGAGAGTTGTTTTATATTTTTTTCATCTTCTTTTTGAAGTCGGCTTTTAGTTTTAATTTTCCTTTTATTATTTAAAACATAAATGTTTGATACGGTTGAATACTTCGGTGTTTCGAACCGTGTTAAATAAATAATTAATCACTGAATTGTTCTAAGAACTCACAAGAGGTTTGTTTGTATTCAATGTTAGATTTAATATAAAGACTTAGATTATACTTCGGAGAATTGTTTGTATTCTAATAATTGTTTATCGTCTAGCAACTTGGTGCTACAGGATATTACATTTCTTAGAAATAAGAATTTGTATTTTGAATAATAAGATAGGTATGTCTATCTTCTTGCAGAGAATAATAAAAAAAAAAGAAATTGACTAGACAATCTCCACAGTTGGGGGTTCTCGGACAGTTCTGATCTTCAGAGTTGTCGCAGAATATGTCCCACCTTTTATCCTGTATCACGGGCCCTATTATCTGTTCACGTAGAGAACTAATGACAGCATTGGTGGACAGCATTGCCGTGGTTGAATATTAGACCAGACAAGATATTTTACTGGTTTTGTCATCGACATGCTAAGAAAAAGTACAAATTTTTTATAGTTAGGTATTTTATCTCATCAAGTAAGTCTAACATCTCCTTTGTATTTTCCCAATTAGCTTGGGTTCTGGATAACATTCATCAACTAAGTACATAATTGTATAAAGCTAGCTTCCAATAGCGACTTCGAAAGCTTCGAAAGCATGAAAATCAGATTTCCATACAAAGTGGATTGATTTCGAAGGGTACATTATTAGTACTTAGACTCCACACCATCTACATATATGTACAGAGCATTTATTTTAAAGTTCAAGTCAATAAAACTTTTATACAACCTTTCAACCCCCGATAAAATGGGAGTTAGAAGTTTGTATGTAAAAAGAAAGAAAGAAAAACAGTTTATTTACGCGTAATGAACCTAACTGAATGTATCTTTAGAACTCGTTCCCCTTTTGGGGGTTGAGATATTATTAGTATACCTCCATACCATCTATAGACAAAACATTTTTTTTTAATTCGATTTTTCATCCTATGTTATGATGATGCAGTTTGTAAGGTTTCTTCCTTCCGTTCCTCATTTCGAGATGGTAGTATATTTTTATATACCCGACTAGCTTTCTGCCAGCGGTTTCACCCGCGTGAAAATAGGATTTCGCACAAACTTTGGACACGCGTTTCATCCCTTTAGGGGGTGAATTTTGGAAAATCCTTTCTTAGTGTTCGCCTACGTCATAAAAGGAAGCCTTGTGCAAAATTTCACGCTCCTAGTCCCAGTAGTTTCGGCTGTGCGTTGATATGTCAGTCAGTCAGTTTCTCCTTTTATATATATAGATAAACCATAAGACGTAATTTATTAGTACCACATTTTGTATAGCAAAATATGTATGCACAGCTATAGTATATTAAAATCACTGGTTACTTTACACACCCATCTGCTAGATTTCCTATATGCAAACAAAAAAATGTAATACATTACTGACCTAGAAAAACGAATAAATACAATGATTTATATCGCTAACAGTACAATAAAGTTCCACGAGTATGAATCAACATCATTCATCCTGCCCTTATCACGTCTATGAACGTCAATAAACCACCCCAAGGTCGGATAACAGATATCAGTAGGCCAACGATACGTCACTATTTTCCTCAATAGCTTCAATATTTTCATTCTTCTAATAATAAGTCAGTTATATCATAGAACATAGAACCGTCACAATGGCTAATGCTTGAAGCAGCATTTACATAACTTGGGACTAAAGCAAGGAAGGAACGGATTAGGTTGTTTAGTTAATAAGAGTCTTACACTGTTTCCCGCTCCGCTCAAGGGCGGGATTTGTCATTGGATGATTTTTACCTATAATATAAAAAAAAGCATTAACATAACTAGGCAGCATCTGGCTAGGTATCTGGCTTTACCTGCCAGATGGTAAATCGAAATAATGACTTTTTATGATCTATATTCGAGATCTGTGGGACTGTACCAGGTACCTATAAATATGTTAGATTTTTAGTGAATGAAACCTACCTGTGTCCTTCAGTCATGCTTTGCGTTCTTTTTTATGGGTGGATAAATCATTCAATGGTACTCCCGTTCTTTACCGGAGCGTGGGATAGTGTCAGAGTTTTACTGACTAAAAACCCACTCCTGTTCTTTCTTTAAATTCGTTCCTGGGCCTCAGGTTACTCATTTATATTAGTCCTGGCCCCAGTAGGCTTCGACCCTGCTAGTAAAGCCTGATAATATCAAATATAATAGTTGTTCCTTACTGTCTTATTAAAAAAAAAACTTATTAAAAAACTATAGAAATCACTTCGTTAAGAAACATAATATTCATTTTATTTGGGCGTACTAAATCATTTACTAAAATATCACAAAGAATTTCAATACCTTCACGTAGTTTTACATTGTATACAAAACGATCGCCACTTGTTCTTTACTCAACTTTTTAATACCTTTCATGATTTTTTTTTCCAAAACCAATTTTATTAAAACAAAAGATTTACACGTCAAATTATTAAAGGCCCTTGTATTAGCACGATGAAAACATTGTTGTTTTCAATAATAACAATGTTTGCAATAATCACACAAAACTTCGCTTGAATGAAAACGTTCATCGGCTTATTAAAAATAAATATTTTCGCAACAGATGTTCGATGACGGCTGTATTAATTATATCAACAGATGTTATTAATATTGAATGGAACTTGCAATACTTAATTGGATATTTATAACAAGAATGAAGTGTTATGGTTTTATTTAGAGCTATCATTAATTATAATTGGCGATGAATTGGCCATATAGCCACTCCGTTGCTCTTAGTTGATGGGCCAACGATATTACGCACATAGCTGTAATTAAATAATGGAATACTCCTGCTAAAAAGTGATCGTGGGCTTGCGGACGGTGAACAAGTAACCATTGTTCTGCTCGCCGTCGAATAATCCGGTAACAGTCCGGACTGAGTCCAAGTCGTGTCGACGATGCGTATAGTTCCACAAGCGCCTCAACAAGTTGTTTGCAAACCGTAGAGACCCAGCAAGGCTGAAGCCTAAAGGGGCAATGGACTGGTTTTTGAAAGGAAGGTCCGGCCCGGAGATGTCATTGGGTGACTTTCCCACGGAAAAAAAATACGAAAAATTAATAAACAGAACAGAAATGTAAAAATGTTTTTGTTTATACATTAAAAAAATATCAATCTATCATGCAATTAGAAATAGCTGTTACGCAATCACCATAAATTATTGTATTAATTAAAATTTCCAAATCTGTGGGCTTTTGTAGTTAAAAGTAAATATACAAAGACGAATATCTCGTGAGACTGTTATCAGTGATGCGAGATGGTTAGAGAGTGTCTTGAGGCTCGGATTCTAGACGCACTTATGAAGGTACACTTGACCTGGGCCTCTAAAACAGCGCATTTTATGTTATTCAACGACAAATCTTAATGATACTTATTTCTAATTCAAATTTTATTTATTTACTAGATATTCTAATTCGCTTGAGTCTATTGAGAGGCGAGCCAAGAGGATCATTGGTAATGATGCAGTCGTCGCAGGCTTCAAAGTCTTCGAACATCGACGCCGAGTTGCTAGCCTGTCGGTTTTTTACCGGTTGCATTTCGGGGAGTGTGCGTCGGAATTGCATAATTAGCCCGTTCTATCATTGGACCACCAGACTTACGGCGTTACACCACCGGTACATGGTGGATATCCCACATATACATACAAAACGTTTTGGGAACATTTTCACTATGCGTACAGCCAAGGAGTGGAATTCCTTGCCAGAGTCTATGTTTTGTGATAGCTAAAGTCTGGGAGTCTTTAAGTCAAGAGTGAATAGGTTACTTCTCTGCTTCCAGACGACCGCATCGTCGCTTTCCATCAGGTTGTATAATAGTCAATCGTGAATCTATAAACGACAACGTGTTGGTGACACTGTTTAAATGTGCAAAGCATGTGAAACCAAAAGAAAAAAAAAACCGAAAAAATATGGGTCAACTGAGTTATATGAAAGAAAAATACTAGATGAGTTGGAAAAAGGACAAGATTCTGATAATGATGAAGCGGACAAAGCCAAATCCTGAACGAGGCAAAAACTAGTGTTTACAAAAAAGGGATGACACATAATCATAATCATTCAAAATTCGGGATGAAAAGAGAACCGTTCCAAAATATACCTCAGGACATTACGGTGTATATACAGAATACAGAGAAAAAATAATTTTATTAAGTATACAATGTAGGGATAACATAATAGGGACGTAGTAGTTTATCCTCTTACAAAGTATAATCTTTTTTCCGCTCCATATAATACCGGTACAAATATACCTTTTACCCAACAATACAAAGTATTAGATAACGGTATCGGAATAGATATCAAATTGCTTATGTCGATAGCTTTTATGCAAAAGCGATATGAAAATGATTTCTATTTCAAATTTTCAATATTGAGATATGGTAATGCAAATACTATTAAAATTTATGGAATGATGAAGTGGTTGCAAATGACATTAAAGCTACTCATACCGAAACCTAATTAATCCTCAATTTAATATTTCAATAGATAATAACCATTAATGAGATGGTAATAATTATTAAAATTTTGGGTTAGAATTCAGCTTGATTGCGGTTCCAGTCATCACGTCGAGGGTTGGTGCGAAAGCGTTACACCGGGGCTCTGGGAATAAGGCAAGGGAGGAACGGGGTAGGCTGTTTAGTCAGTAAGAGTCTGACACTGTTTCCGGCTCCGCTCCGCTCCCAAGAGCGGAATTCGTCACGGGATGATTTTTTACCTACCTTAAAAAAAACCAGTCCTTAAGTACATATACTTTGTTTAATAAAATCTGGCGGTCCACTTTATGGCCACAAAAATGAGGATTTGAATTTTACGACGAAAATATACAAACGAGTCAAGGATAATATTATCTACGGTTGGCCAGACGGCCGTGAGGACTACGCGTGAGTGTGACCTTAGACATTCATCCAGATAAATAACAAATGTAAACCGTAATAGATACAAATCTTAAGGGAGAGATATACGATTTTAGATGATTTTAAATCCAAAATAAACGGCTTATAGGTATGTTTTGAAAACAAATATATGTTAAACTAGACTATTTTCCTAATAATTTGATTTACGAATATTTTCATTTTTTTTTTCACTGAACTTGGTGTAATTTATTCTCAAAGTTATGTCTAAGGCAGACCAGTGACCTTCTATTTTAGGAAAGTGTCAGATATATTGTTAAACTCCTAGAATATACTTTATTGTACGTTTTTTATTCCTAACTAGTTTAAGCCAAGGAAACTTACTCCTGGAATTAAAAGTCCAGTGTCCTATACCAGAAGATCGTTTATCAGTATGCCAAGCTTCAAAGCAATCTGTTTAAGAGTTTTGGCATGACGAAGAAGTTACAAACAAAAAGACTATGCATACAAATTTTCGTTATCATATTGTTCGTGTGAAATTGTGTTAATTGAAGTAATAAAGATATATGTGCACTAAACTGTTTATTTTCCCTCGGTATATCGGAAAATTTCATCAATTTATCATTTATAACAGACCATGATCTCAAACATATTTCAGAATCACAAAATGTTTTTCAATCTCTAATGGAAATATAATGTTTTTCTTGCATTAGAGATTATCAGCTCTGTTTGATTATACTTATCGTAACTTTATTACGAAAGACCTTTATAAGCGGTTACAAATTACGGTAAATTGCTCTTGGATTGCCAACTTGTTAAATGATATCCAAACTTTTTGTGACCCGAACAGGTCACGCTAGTTTTAGTTGTAAGTAGATTAATTATATCTTTAGGATAAAGATCAGTAAAGAATTGTTCGCAAGAGTTAGAGTGGCTCTGGATAGCAAGAAGGAACTGAAGAAGGAACACGGTAAGTTTATAGTAGTACAGAGAGCAGTGGTGGCTGAGTGGTAACGGCCCTGACTTACGAGTCACGGGCTTAAACCCAGCCAAGCGCATTACTTTGTGTAATTTATTTCTGTCTCTCTCTCTGCTCTCAAAACGGTGAAGGAAAAGAGCGTTAGCAAACCGGCATATCCTAGAAATAAAAATGAGTGACGTAGGCTGTGACTTAAGTGGTGATATTTTATGTACGCGGGTGACGCCCCGGACAAAAGCTAGCAGCAAAGATAGTCAATAAATTCACACATAAGCCGTATAAGTTATTTGACGATTTTATGCCCTGAAAAAAGATAATGATCATTACTATTTTTACAATCAAGCAACAGCAGCAACAGCAGCAATAGTTATTAATAGTCAAATGACTTTTAATGAAACTTTTTGCAAGTCTAATACCTACGACCTTTGCCAAAGAGTTCAGATCAATGCAGGATCTAAAATAAGTTAAGAGATATGAAAAAGAAACAGAGTTTTTAAATTAATTGAATTGCAAATTATACTCTTGAGCCTCGAGCGAACGCCGGCGTTTGCACACCTATTGTATTTCTATTATTAATGTCTCTACGGTCCTCGAAAGGTTAATCATGAATTGGTTTTAATTGATTCATGCTATACCTATTCTAGTGCAGCCGTAAGGCACTCATTTGTCTTTTTTTGTGTGTGTGTTTTTATTTTGAGATACGCTAGTGTTTCACTGTGATCTGATCTGATGGAAAGCAGTCCATTTACTATAGATACCTATTCATCGATACCACCTCGTAAAGTCGAGAGATTCGATATACTTAATTAAGCGCATATTTAGGGGCAAAGAAGGCCTTTGCCCCTAAATATGTAAAATGTATGCGTGTAAATTTTCTGATTCAAAGTATTACGAGTAATTTTTGTGCGGAAATTCGTTGTGGTTTTATTTGAGATACGTTTATGCGTTATATTTCGAGGGCAACTAGCAAACCTAAAACTTCGTACAGTGTTGGTTGATCCTGTTTAATAAATTCCTAAAGCGAAAATGGTTTGAGCAGTGAAGTTTGGATTGCAACAAAAATTTGAAATGTTTATTTTGATACACAAGCATCGTTCAAACTTCCAAATGGCAGGAGTATCCGTAACATTTCAATTACCACTAGGTTTAAGGAAAACCAGTTTTATGTCGAATTCCATAAGCGTGAAGCTTTCAATAATTTGTTTTGTAAGTTTGAAAACATGCTTCAATCTGGTTAAATCTTCTTCAGGTTTCGTAAAATCTTCTTATACAAGTTTGTAGTCTAGAATTTCTTCTTTCCCTTCAGAACAATTTATTTAACTTTGTTTACAGTTAGTTTTCAAAGCTTTGAAAATTTTGCCCTAGTTATACTAATAGACTCCCTGAGAGAACGCTGTAGTATTTTATTAACATTATTAAAATTTATATTATTTTATTGACAAATATCAGCGGTTTTATATTCGTTTCTCTTAACCTTTCGAAAACCGTGATTAGATACATATAGAAATATGAGAATAAAATAAATAGACAAGTTAAGAATGATATTACAGGTTTAGATAAATAGAGCATTCTGCACAATATTTACTATATATATGTCCACATATATGTCCACAACTATCACACAACGCCATCTAGTCCCAAGCTAAGCAGAGCTTGTGTTATGGGTACTAGACAACTGATAAACATACTTATATGTTTCTAAATACATACATATTATAGATAGACTATGTAATGTGTATTATGTATTAATGTGTATTATAAATATGCTTATTCTTTTTAAGGTCCGTACCTTAATAAAAAAAAAAACAGAATCCTTATTGGAACAATTTGTCGTCCGTCTGTCTCTCTGTCAAAACCCTACTGTTGTTATTACTTACCCTTATTATTTACCCTATTTATTTTAATGTCCCATTTTTCAATCTTGCAAAATGTTATTACTTAGTACATATCTGTACACAAAATCGTTTACCGTTTGTATTAAATTCTTTGAATATATAATTCCCTAAATCCCATATCCGTCCATGTATGCTATTCCATTTAGTAGAAAAATAGTAACTTCGTTACCTCGAGATAATTTGTTTTTTTTTTTTTTATTTCATCCTTAGGATGTGCAAATAGTATTGTGCCTGTCCGGAAATCCTCTCAACCTGATTTCGATCACGGTAGACAATCTCATCGGAGATTAGCCCAGTACACAGAGGATATTAAAGTGCACAAGCTTGTGTACAAACACAGATGCAGTCTATTAGTCCGATAAAAAACGTAATTTAACATGACTGGGGAGATATCTCACGCAGTACCAGTAGTAGAGGTTTTACGCGTTTGCTGGGCTACGTTTTCCATTACCAACTTAATACAAAGCATAATATTAATGTGCACTTTAAGCTCCACCCAATATTCGAACTCAGGAACCAGCACGCGCCGTCGACTATTCATTGTTCGCCGTCCACACGCCCGCACCTACGGTGACCAGAAATCGGATCAGACCTTTGTTAGCATTACGGTTTCGCAGACGGAAGCGATCGTCTACCACTTTTCTTCGCTTTGGACCACGGCCTGCACCAAGGCCCGCTGATCGAATTAAAGCAGACCGTGAGTGACGATAGATCAAACCCAATACAACGTCAGGGCCATGGGTTTGTGTCTGAAAAGGAAGGCTCTGGCCCTGGTATGTATGGCGATGTAGGAACGGGGTAGGTTTTTTAGTCAGTAAGAGTCTGACACTTGTTTCCCGCTCCGCCCAAGAGCGGGACTCGTCATTGGATGATTTTTACCTACCATAAAAAAAAAACCCAATACAACGTAAAATCCAATAAAATGTAATGCTGCCATTGTCGGGAATCAGGTCGGGCACATACTTATACTTCCAATTTCACAAGACTGTATTCAGGAGATAGTTCCTGATGAGCAATCCTGACTACTAGGTTGTGTCTATGCAAACAGTATCGTTAGCTAGATAAGAGCACCTAGAAATAAGGTGTCGGATTGATTTTCCGGGCCGGAGCATGCCTGACAGATATGCTGGCTTTATGTTGAATGGTGGGCCGTTTGGCGCGGACGTGGCGCATTGGAATTGTCTAGAATTAAGATTTTGTTTATGGTTTTAACTTTTATCCTTGTTGATTAATTGATTTTATACTTTCTTTTAATTTTTTTTTTCTTGTAAATAAGTGTTAAGAGTGCGTTCTGCTGATAAACAGTTTTTCTTTCTTTTTGTTTCTTTTCTTTCAACCACAGTATCCTACACAATATATTTCCGGTAGTTGTTCGTCATCATAACTTCGTCCATAATTGCATAGACGAAACCTTTGGTTTCTTCTAAGAATTTAATAAAAGCAAAATAACCTAGGACATGCCGATTTCCTCACAATGTTTTCTTTCACCGTGAGTGGTGATAAAATAAATTACACAAAGTAATGCACCTGGCTAGGTTTAAAGCCACGACATACAACTTGTAAGTTGGGGCCTTTACCACTTGGCCACCAATAACAGGTAATTTAACTTTTTTTTTTCATCTTTGCGAGCATGTTGCACACAAACATACTTCAATACTCAGAATATTATTTATTTTCGTAGAAAATTCTAAACAAACTTACGTTGGTAAGGGTTAGTTTCTGTTCGTAGCAGCAAATACTTTACTACAGCATACAAAAGGAAAACAAGTTGAGTGCTCCTCGAAATCGGGACCGCACCACTCTTGACCCTTCCACCTTTTTGAATAATAATAAGTCAAAATATCTTTCCGTTAAAATTTGTTGCTAATAATATTATTATTTGATATTTTCTATAGAGGCTCTCGGTAAACAGTTTGATCGAGAGCTTTGTACTTGTACATACATCGATAATTTCGCTGACTGCTAGTTTTCACTGATGAGTGGAGTTTCAGTAAGGGTTATATGCTTAATCATACTAAGCTGTGCAATTGTTTAGGGTACTTCTAGTTTTGCCAAGTCTGTCTGCCTGTGCGTCCGCGGATCTCAGTGAGCTTTAGCACTAGAAAGTTGTAATTTGATACCAATATGTGTATCAATCACATCGACAAAATGATAAAATAAAAAGTGAAAAACATGTTTTACTAGGGTCCTCTCCTGCACGCAAAGTGGGAAGTGTGTTTTTTTTTTCATTTCAATTCTAGTGTGTATTGTTGGATACGTATTTAAAAATAAGTTAGAAGAGGTTTACTGCAACTATTTTTAGATTATGTTAATATTTTCGGAAATAATCGCTCCAAAAATGAAAAAGAAAAACTATGCGTCCCGGCGTTTACCTTTTGAAACGCAAGTTTAGGAAATATGAAAAAGCTTGGAAAATATCGTTTGACATATGTGAAGTCACTGAAATCCGGAGACGTTGCGCTATGACGAGATCCTCAGTGGAAAAACTCACAAAAATTTGGAAAGACCGTAGAATAACCAAAAACACTAAGGTTCGATTAATGAAATGCTTGGTTTTTCCTATTTTTCTATATGGAGCTGAGACGTGGACGCTGAGGATGCAGGACCGTCGCAAGATTGACGCACTGGAAATGTGGTGCTGGAGACGCATGCTTCGAATCCCATGGACCGCACACCGAACCAATATATCGATCCTCAAAGAACTCAATATCAGAGAGAGATTATCGTCGTCTGTGCAAATACGAATTCTCAAGTTCTTCGGGCATATCACCCGTAACGAGGACTCAATGGAGCGACTGGTAGTGCAAGGGAAAGTTGAGGGCAAAAGATCACGTGGACGCTCTCCAACACGGTGGACAGACCTCATCAAATCGGTGACGCATTGCAGCGTCAACGAAAACTCCCAAGCCGCCAAACATAGAACTTCATGGCGTCGCATCGCGAGAGATGCGGTGGCGCAGGACTCGACCGACACATGACCACGACCACTCTGTCAAGAGTGCACGACTAAGAAGAAGAGATGTGAAGTCACTGCAACATTACTAGGCACCATAATACCCTCACCTGCGGCTCAGGCGAATCTCCACCTCAGTCAAAATGTCAAAATGTCTCTACTTGTATCAAAATGTCCCATTCATTATCTATTCTAATAAAAATATCCGTTGTGTTCGTTTAAATCGATAGTTTATACAGTGTGCGGCCAAAATAATAAAAATCTACAAAACTCGAAACATGACTGAGTACAAACATCCTCACAAAAATTTTGTATTCATAACAGAAGAAGTATAAATGACTTACGAAACACCTTATTTAGCTACCTTATAATTTTGCCTAACAGTCGGAATTCGTACGAAGCTAAATACAGTATTAATTTAGTTTCTACGAAGCAGTTAGTGTAGCCATTTGAAATTCAATTCAGCGTCTCAAATTGGGTTCCGTGTTTGGACTTGAATGCTGATCAGTACAGTTTTGTTTGACAGTTAATGTGAGGTGTGCTTTGGAACTGACAAAATGTTTTATAGAGACCTTAACAATGACATTTCATGTACTAGTCACTTTGTTTGGAATATGTGTCTTACAATGAAGTAAGAATTATGTTTCGTTGGTTGGTGGTAGGAACCCTTATAATGTCTGTTCATATGTGGAAAATCTTGTTGACCGTTAGAATTGGAAAACTGAAATTTGGTACCAACATGTATATCAATCATGCCGACAGTGTGCTGCAAACATTTTTTGCAAAACTGGAAAAAATGTTTCATTGGGGTTATGTGTTTTCGGTGGTTCATGAAATCCAATTTTGAATTTCGATTTTAATCATTCTTTTTTTTATTTCAAAGAAGATTATTTATGATTTTTATTCGAATGTAAACGGCTAGCGATGGCTGTTATTGCGAATTGAAACATTAAGCCTAATGGATGTAACATATAATTATAAAAGTGGAATAGCAAATAGCAATAAAACTTATTAATAAAATGATTTCATGAAACTGAAAAAATTGTTTAACTTTAATATTTGGATGAGATAAATCATTAAGCCTCATTAGCAAAACGTAAATGGTAAAGAAAAAGGTAATGAGGGTATCTCATTAATCAAATAATTAATATAACCCTGTGTCGAGCTTCAAATCTGAGCTCAAATGGATGCCCATTAGCCAGAGAAGAAATGTATGTTTTTCGAACGCAATTTTCTCTTTACCCGATTCTCCCACTCTTCTTTTTACCTAATTGCAACAAGGCTTATATTTTTAGCGCGTATTTTAGTTATCTGTTTGTAATATTATTTATATGAAACTTGCTGACTACAACAGTTGGGGCCAATTAAAATAATCTAGCTAGACTAAATCAAACTACTAAATTAATCTAAATTTACATAGGCACATTTCCGGATGACAGCGATGTGGAGGAGCACTTTGACGCCTAAGTGTGTTTTGTGTTTTTATATTATGTGTAGGTACATAATTAGGTTTAGTAAGTATCAAAGTATTTATAGTTTATTGTAATCTTAACTATGAGAATTTAATATCTTAATCATTCCATCCAATGTTGGTTCCGACTGTTGTTGGCAATATGATTAGTATTAGAATTTCTTATTACTTTTAGTTTTGTGTATATAATTTATTTGCAGAATTTTTTTTTTTTTCTCTTGAAATATTATATTATTATATACTTATATTTAAAATTATTTTTTACACACTCGAGTATCTTTTTGTATCTTACATTCATTACGTATGTTCTTAAATATATTTTTCACCGCAAAACCAACTATTTACTGCAGCCGCCATTCGTCATTCCACCAATGTAATAAAACTCAAAATTGGTTGAACTGACACTAATAAAAGGTTTTCTATGTCTAATGTTATAGTGAACGGGATATATACAACATCGTTAATTTACATGCCATTATATGCCACATTGTGGGACAGGCAAGAGTACCTACGCCGGGAGTAAAAGCCAGTTCCTATATTATGGGACTGGCATATTCACAACTGTCACACAACATCGTCTACGCTACGTCCAAGCTAAGCAGAGCTTGTGTTATGGGTACTAACTACTAGACAACCGATAAACATACTTATATATTTCTAAATACATACATATTATAGATAAATTACACCTAGACACCGAACAAATTATTGAGCTCATCACATAAACATTTGTCCTGGGTGGGTATCGAACCCACGACCCGTATGCTGTACCACCACTAACCACTAGACCAACAGGTCAGTTATTCTAGCTTGAATTGAATATTTGGGACAACACCTGCTTTCCTGCCTACTCAGCAGTATCGTTATTATCACTGTTTATAGACAGTTTGGAAGTATTTACTGATAGACGTATTATTTAGCTTAGCACTTTAGTGTATTAAGTATGCTTTTAGCTAAGCTGTAGGCGATAAATTGCAAAACGTTATAACTTGCAAGACGAGGAACAAGTACAATATAAAACACCGTTAAATTTTGATCGTTTTAATCCTGCGGAGAGTCGATCCGGTACATGAAACACTATCGATTTGTAAAGATAAAATAAAAAATAAATTGCTTTTTTAAACTCGAATTAATTTACGCATGTACCTAAGACTTTTTTTTAAGTAAACGTCTGCTGAGAGAGCTCAATGACCTACCTAACCACATACTTATTTTACTTACCAAAAATCGATTCAAGATGAAAACTACAAACCTGAAAAACAATATGAATAAACAATGTACAAGACACCCAGACTCAGTACAACTATCTGTAGATATTTGGTTTTTGCAGAAACCGAACCCGCCACATACACCCGCTACAACAGCACTGCAGCCAACTTCAAGCAAAAAGACCTATTTAGACTAGGGGCATCACTATTCTTAGTTCTATTATATTATTATTATCTCCAAAGTATATTTTTATAGTGGGCAAAAATCATCTACAGAAATCTCCCGTCCTTGGGCGAAGCGGGAGATAGTGTCAGAATTTTACTAACTGAATATCCACCCCGTTTCTACGCCAACTGGGCCTAGGGTTCGCATCTAAAAGGAAGGCTTTGGCCCTGGTATATATGGCACCGTAGGAATGGGGTAGGTTGTTTAGTTAGTAATAGTCAAACACTGATTCCCGCTATGCCCAACGGCGGGATTCATCATTGGACGATTTTTACCTACCATCAAAAAAAAATATTAAAAAAAACACAGGCCCAACGTTGCCTTCTTTCCAGGGCTATGGTGTACAAATTTACATTAGCCATGGTTTCATTTACACAATTCACACATTAAGCAAAGCCCTGGAATTGCCATGGCTCCAGGAGGCTTTTATTTTCTGTTATTTTCTGATAACTCCTTGAGGCGCGCGTGAACAGTACGCAGGCGGTAGGACAGCGAGCTATCTATTTCTCGCCGATTATTATTTCTTAGGTATGATTTCTTTAGTGCATATCGTGTTTTAAATTCAGTAAACGGAGTATACATGCCACATTAAGTTCCTACTTAGCGAAAGAATGGAAATAATATTTTTACCAGCCCTTTATGCAAATTATAATGAACAAAAGTAGATCATAGTGAATTTATTTCCTTGATGATTTTATTATAGGTACTGGGTGTCCTTGGCGACAGTGACATTCGAACGTGGAGGGAATGTTAATAAGAATTAAGTTGTAAGACGGATTGTACATGTGATACTTGGATCTACATGTGATTAATAAATTCCCTATTTGCTTTTTAGTGAGTTTTTGGAATATTAGTTTAATTGTCTTATTTAAAAAGTTACACACATAATATGTGACATGAACTTCACTGTTGAAACCAAATTTAGAAACTTAAAATTGTCGTATCCTCTTGGGGTTGATCAGCGGCAGTGATTTTTCACACCGGGCTTTGTTACAGGCCATGGTCCGAAGCGAGGAGGAGTGGCAGGCACTTGCCTTCTTCTGCGAAAGCAGAGAAAGGAGCAGGCCGCACGCGTGAGGTAACGGCCCTTTCGTCCCAGCCACCGCAAGGATTCCGATCCCGATGTATGGCGCCGACTTGCGGAAGGCCACTAATGGGTAGTTCGCTGTCAGAACGCCCGACCTTTGAGCAAAGTCGTCGACGGCACGTATCGTTCCATGCGTGCCTCAAGGAGTTGTCAGACATCCAGGTGGGTCAAAGACTACTTGGACAAAGGGGCAATGTGAAAAAGTTATATCCGGGCCCTGGAACAAAGGCATAGAAGGAACAGGACTAGGTTTTTTTAGGCGCGGAGATGCAAGTGGGTATTTTGACCCACTTAAAAAAACAACAAAACAATACTTAGAATTAGGTAATAATAGAACACTGACACAATGTTTCTCACGGCTGGGCCAAATAGTTCCAGTTTTTTTATTACACAAATATTTACATATTCTATATTTTTTTCCTTATTCTTTCATAATATGTTTCATCAAACATAATCTCCCACCGCGACTATCAGGTTGAACAAAATAACTCGAGTGATTCATGAGGAAGTTTTAGATACATAACACTTGTATTTAATGTTATAGAAAGAAACTGAGACTTAAATTTGTCACACCCCCAATAAATGAAGACATGAGATAGAATTTTATTGATGATCAGTACACAAAAATTATTGGCTTTTTATCAATTAAACAGGCATTACATACATTTTCGTCGGATTTTTACATTTTTGAAAAATAAAAGTTTTTTTATTTTATTTTTACCTGCATAAAATCGTTAGTCTAACCAACCCCAATGAAACTTTTAGAAAAAAGAAAATAAATTAAAAAAAAACATCAAAGCAAATAAAGGCGCAATTAGCATGTAGTTCATTCATTATTTTCGCAAAAACTGTTACAATTACGTTTTTATACAGTTTAATTTAAAAAAACGTAAAAAATTCATTAAAAAAAAGAAAAAACCGACAAAACATTCCACCTTTGGGGGTCTAGAATCATGTACTGGATCTATGGTATTAATTTGCGTTACGATGTCAATGACACCCTGTATGTGCACAATATACAACTTAGTAAACATTCTTACTATCAATCAAAATTGAATTAAAAAATCTATTTACTTACGTTCAAAGGTAAATTAATGCCTGTCATCATAGTAATCAAACATTATTTTTTCCTACTTGAATGGTTTTTTTCTTGAGATCTTAAGTAGTTGACGAAAAAAAAAGTTTATATTCGTACTTACAGAGCTTGGAAAAAATTTAATACAAACATTATTGAAAATTTAAAATAATTTCTATGAGCGGGCACAAGATAAATTTTGTATAGATTGAGCGAAAGAAGATAATTATATTGAGGATTGTCAGTGTACAAATATCAGAAAAATTAAGACATAATAACATGAATACATTCATACAGTACAAAATAATATACTAATAAATATATAATTGGAACAGGAGACGAAAAATCATAGTGAAAGGTAATGCTCTTTTACCATTTTTTAAAACGTTAGTAGCGTTTGAGCACGCCTCACATATAAAGATAACGCATATAATTGTGCATTATCCTCGGATATAGAACAGTGGTGGCCGAGTGGTATCGGCCCCGACTTACGAGTTGTAGGTCGCGGCTTTAAGCCAAGCCAGGCGCATTAATTTGTGTAATTTATCTCATCACCACTGCTCTTAAAACGGCGAAGGAAAACATCATGAGGAAACCGGCATATCCTAGAATAAAAAATTCAAAGACATGTGACATCCACCAATCCGCACAGGGTCCCCATGGTGGATTATGGCCCATACCCTCTCCTAGAGAGGAGGCCTGCGTCCCAGCAGTGGGCACATTAAAAAGGCTGATGATGATGATCCTCGGATATTATTATAAAGGATCCTCGAAGTAAGGCTGTAAAATATGAATACTAATTGAAATAGGTACCTAACCCAACTAAATCCACTCCTCAATAAAAGGAAAATCTAAATATTTCAAAAATTAGTTGTAAAAAGATTTTAAAATAAATAGGTATTCAAACCCTAAACTAATATTAGCTTTATATTTGTTAGAACAAGTTTAGTTAGGATTGAACGAACCATTTTTAAGAAGTTCTTTTTTAAAAACAAAAGCCTTTAAATAAAATCACAAATGGTTGGTGATTATTCACTTTATTTAGTTAATGAATCGTTGTATTACTAATAGTTCTCAATTGTTTATTTTGTTAATCAGCTCGATTACCTCATGTAAAACATGAGCGAAATTAGTTTACATACCTACTGAATTATAGTTGTAAATTCCAGTAGGTTCAATATTTTTTTTCCACAACTATCACACAATGCCGTCTAGTCTCAAGCTAAGCAGAGCTTGTGTTATGAGTACTAAACAACTGATAAACATACATATATATATTTCTAAATACGTACATAATATAATAGATAAATTACACACAGGCAGAGAACAAATGATCGCGCTCATCATCCAAACATTTGTCCTAGGTGGGAAACTGAACCCACGACCTCCAGCGTAGCAGTCAGGGACGCTAACTACCAGACCAACAGGCTATTCAACTATTTAAAACATAATAAATAATGAGGTTACACCTCGCATCTAATTCAGTCCCCTATATTTTAGATGAATTGTTCGTTGATTAGTGCAAGATTGACCACTTAAAAATATCATAACCTTTGTATGAAAAATAATCTGTTAGATGATGTCTTTTTTGAAGTGGGAAATAATTAAATAACTCATTTTACTCTGAGTGAAGAGAGAGGGAATGTTAGACATTTGCTAATTAAAACTGCTGAATTTTTTCTATTTTAATTCTCAGTAAGTCATTTAAAAAAAATCTATAACCCTTGGAAGTCGGGATTTTATCTACAAGAAATCAGTGTTTTTATTTTTTCATTTTTAGCAGTTGGTAAAAATTGCCAAAAAGTTAAGTTATACGCGTTAAAAAAATCGCCTCGCGATTGATTGCGACCTCAAACATTGTAAAAGAAGTACGTAAATAACTGTTTTATTCTGGAGGTATGATCATGGATTGAAACATTTGAGGATGATCATTTGGATGTCAAGAGACCCCATGGTCTCTTTCTTATTCCAATCCATATTGGAATTTTTAAAAAAGGAAGGCTGACCATTCCCAGCAAAATTGGCAACGTTTCGAAAAACGGGCACTGAAATGACTTGGAGCGAAATGAAACGTTTAGTTCAATACCGATAGAGCTACTGTGTACGCTTTCTGCCTTAGCGGTGCTATTTTCTAAGAAAACAGCCTTGAGCGCAGCGCTGGTTCAGCGACGAAACCCAAACAGGCACATTGATTTTATATGTGATTTTAATTTTTTTATTTGGATTTCATCTCTGAGCCAGCGCTGCGCTCAAGGCTGTTTCCTTAAAGAATAGCACTACATCTAGGATCAGCTAAAATGCTCCTAAATGTAGTGCTATTCTGTAAGTCAACTTAAGTTTTAAGTTTACTTTTTTTCTTCTGAACCTTGAACGGTCAATGTGCTATCAACAAAGTAACGGTAGGAATAGCGTGTTAAAATCATGTTTAGTAATACCAGCTTATGGTTTTTCCAACGACCCAAACCGTTGATTGCAGTCTACACTATAAGTCATAATTATAGCGTTGATCGGGTTAACGAACTGACTCACACAAAATAAAATATAAGTAATAAAAAACGATTACTTTTACGTTTAAAAATAAATTAATGTCTTTGAAACGAAGCCATTCGAGGACATTGCTATTATATTTAAAAAAAAAAACTGAAAAAGTTACATGACGTCAATCATAAAATAAAAACAAAGACGATACCTACTTAACTTCGAAGTGATAATAATTTATTATAGACTTTATGAGCATGAGATTGGGATCAAATTTAAACATCAGTAAGAAGACCTATCATTTACTTAATTGCGATGCGGCGGCAGTATAAAGAAATTAGGATATAAATACTGTGTTATATGTAACCCTAAATGCGAGACCCCCAATGCGTAAAAAAATTAATGAAGCGACAGAGTTTTTTACACGCCTCTTATCACCAATTAGTTGTACGGATAACCTTCAAAGGTATTAAAAAACCAGGAAAGGAAAAACAAAAGGAAAAAAAAGAAGAAGGAAAGGGAAAAAAAAGAAAAGGAAGGGAGGAATTATTTTCAGACAGCTTTACAATACCTCTCAGGTCTAGGTATTCTAAAGCATTTTGAGAATGTTATATTCCATTGTCCAGAAGTGAATTTTAACAGCACAATTTAAGATTGTTATTTTCACAAAACACTGTTAACAATGAATAGTATTTATGTTTGTGCTGTGGTTTTTACTACTTCATTAATTAAATTCACAGTTGTAACAATAATTATACAGAAACTCCAATAAGGCTGTAACTGAAAATTGCAGCCATTACCATTCAAAATTTTCATTTAACCCCAAATAGCTGACACGCAAAGCCGGCTTCTCACGTCGTCTCCGTTCCGTCCCCGTGTCGTTTTAATATCGGAGTTTGAACGGTTCCAGCATTATTTTTTATGTCTAGATACATTCGTGAGTTTCGTGACACATCTGGGCTGAAGAAGGCTTATTTTGTCAAACGTGTGAAGGTGCCATAAAAATATTCAGCTAGTAGGAAGAAATGCCTTTTTTATGTTGTTGTATCATGTTTTGCCAGTATAAAATGAGTTTTGTAGTTCTTACTGCCTAAATTTATGGCGTGTATCGCAGAATTAAGTGTTTAGCTCCAGAGCTTATTATGTAGGAAATTGCGTCTTTACGTTGTAAGATTACAGGGTGATAGTCCTGTTCGCGATGTTTGGTCGAGGTGGAGCAAAATAAAGGTAGGTATAGTGAACTGTATATAACATGTATTTGTAGAGATAGAAAGGAAATTACCACAGCATGTGTAAAATACCAACTAGAAAATAGGAAAGTTAAAAAACTCGCATGCGCAGCTGTACAGGGAGGCGTCCTACAGCTGAACGGTGTGGTGAAGAGACCCGCCACTTGTCATCGACATGCTAAGCGGCTGACTTCTTGCTTTTCCTGTATCCCTTCTTCACTACCTTCAGCGCACGGCATCTCTAATTTTAAGGGGTGTCGCAATATATTATATGCGATATACAAGAAGGTATCATGTACGGGTTTATAGTAATAGGTCATTATGTACATAATAAATCTAAATGTATAAAATTTTGCTGTTCATAGCGTATATATTACATCATACCTTCAAAATATAGTAATTATGTAGTAATATCACGGTGTGTAAAAAGTGTTAAGTGATAGATATGTTACTTCAATTTTTGATATTCGTGTTTGTTCAATTGACGTCATCAACAGAGCAACACGGCATTCAGCGTTTCCGTAAATTTACGCGCAAAAATGTAAAATGAAAAATTTTATAAATTTTTTGGCACTTACCGATTAAATAAAAATTGTTGTATTCTTTTTTTTGGTTTTGTCATTAAGATCGAATATGAAATGTGTTTCACACATTTCATATTTTAAAACCTTCTTGTAAGAATAAGAATAACAAATTGTATTTGCTCAAACATGTGTATGCAGACGTATGTAAAAAAAAAATACTTGAAATGATTTGTGATTAATGATATGACTGCGATTTTGGCTGAATGACAAGTCGTAAGTTTGATTACCAGGTCGGACAAAAGATTACTGAGCTTTTCTATCAGACATTTTTCTGTAACAGTCTCGAGTCTAGATTAGTGCCTGATTGGGTTACCGCAATAATAGGCTCACGACCAATTTTTAGTCAGCAAAAGACTGACACTGCCTCGCTCCATCCAAGCGGGAGAGGCTAATTGATGGTTCTCTATTTAAAATGGGCATGACACATAAGAGTACAGTACGGGCGTCAGATCTTGGAGAGTTTGTAGAAGTTAGTCTCTGTAAAAAAAATCGTAAAAAATAATTGGTTTAAAGTAAACAAATAAAAGAAATTTGCAGTTGTTCATCATCATCAGCCTTTTAATGTTCCCACGGCTGGGACACAAGCCTCCTCTCTCTATAGCTATAGTACTTGTTATAGGTGTTAAAAACTGTTATTGGCTTTTATTTTTTAAAACCCTGATTTATTTATAAGTTTTCAAGCGTTTAAATTCGCAGAGCCTAACTCCAGATTCGACAAGATTCAACGGCCGTACTGTAACTACTTCGCAATAATAGTTTGGTCCTGTTAACCTTGAAGAAATACATCACAATATTAACCATAAAAATACATAAAAATTCAAATTAAATTTAAGTAAATAATTACAATTAAAGTCATATTAACGTCACATACCGTCATTTGACAATTTATTTTTATAACAATAATCACAGGTACCTGCGGAACGGTAAGCAAAAACAATTCCACTGACCTTCCACACTATGTCCCCAATTATACCGGTTGTTTTTAATTATAGAAGTACATAATTATGTCAATTATAAACCAAGCAATTATAAAATCTTCTAACTTTATTACACTGGACTGTAAAAAAACCTGGTCATTAATTAAAGCGTGATAAATATGTAAGACACATTGATGATCAGTATCCGTGGAGACTCAGCAGGTCCAAAGCTTACTGGAGCCATGGACTAGCTTCTGAAAGGAAGGAACACAATAAACGTGTAGAAATCAACCAAAAAAAAAATACATTTATAATTTTGTATGACTTACTAACGTTAACCTTTCAAAAATCAATTGTAATGAAAATCGCACGATATTTAAAAACCCTTAAAATATACTTACTCGACAGGTCGATTCATTGTCAGCGCGAAGGCCTATTTTAAAATACTTATATTCGATTTGCAGTATATAAGGCCTTCGTGCTGCCGATGATTCTGCTGATGACCTTTTAGCTTTCGAGATTTTGATGCATCGAGATAGTGAACTGTCGCGCTCATAATTCATCGATTTCATATACTGTCGAGCAAACGTTTTCAAGCAAATGTTATTCGAGCAATCGTCATTCGATTTCAAGTAGGGAACCCCTCTCGTTCTGCTCAAGTACGAGAGATGTCATTTGATGATTGTCACCCAGCACAAAAAAAAACATTAAGGAATTGGTGAACTATTTTTCATTAATAACGAGTGAATTTTTAAGTAACATGTGTGTAAAATATTTATTTAAAAGTTATTCACTATAAAAAAAGTTTCACTCAACTCAATCTACTAATAAGCGCTGTTTAAATAAACACCTCTAAAAATATATATGTATTACTCTAAACTAACCCTAAAACTAATGTATAACTCTGGATTATGCTGAATAATTAAACTTGCGTTCCATTTAAACATGAATATTATAACGCTTTCAATGAAAATATTCTGCTTGTGGTTAAATAATGGATTAGCTCATTAAATATTTATAGTATTATCCGCACCTGATCGTTTCAATGGTTTCTTCAAATGAGAAACGAACTCGAACTAAAACAGAATTCTGAAAAATAACATTTTGTATTAGTACCATTTCTGGGCAGCATAAGATACACAATAACAACTGAAATTTGAATAATAAAGCTCTGTCATTAGATGTTCAAAACGGTGAAGGAAAATATCGTGAGGAAACTAGCATGTCCTAAAACTAAAAATTCGAAGACATGTGACATCCACCAATCCGCACTGGGCCCGGCTGGTGGATTACGGTCCATTCCCTCTCCTAAAGACGAGGCCTGAGTTCCAAGAGTGGAAACATTATAAGCCTGATGGAATTTAATGCATTAGATTTGAGAACTTCTTCTTCTTCTCGAATCGATGGATTCTGCTTCCCTTTAAGTTTTTGGGCCCAGTAGGTTGCCAAGTTTATAGCAGCTTCAGTGGCAATTTTAAGGTGCTCCAGCGTTTCCAGATTTGAGTTTATATCCTAGAAGGTGCAAAATTTCTGGGCAAATTTATTGGATAGACCTTTTAAAGATATTTTAGTCTACCCACTCAGTTTCCTTTTGTTCTCAAACAAAAGAGAATGAAGTATTAATCAAACCTGCAAGAAGGGTCGAAACTAACTGGGGTCAAAGATTCGTGTCTGAAAGGAAGGTTTCAACCTTGGTATATAAGGCGACGTAAGAACGGGGTAAGTTATGTAGTCAGTAAGAGTCTGAGACTGTCTCCTGCACCGCCCAAGTCATACTTCTACTATAAGACCTTGCTTCATGCCAAATTTCCGGATTCTAAGATCAAAGGAAAGTGCGCTATAAATTTTCGATTCTCTTGAGAGTTTTAAAATGTATATGTTTTTACGACATAAACGGCCGAGTCTTTTCTTTTAGTTACCCCAGAAGTTTGTTTTTTTTTTTGAGTATACGGTTTTAATTTAAATTCGATATTTCTAAGATAGGTCTTGAAAGACAGACGACAATAGAGTGATGCGAAATGGGTTCTGCTTTTTTTGAGATAAGGAACCTTTAGAAGAAAACATTACTAATACTTGTAATTATGGACAAAACACCATGGAGTGTGTTTAAATAGCGGCCACAAGTTTTGTTTTTTTTTTAGGTTTAGGTACATAACTTGAGAACATTTCTTCTATTTTACATGAACAAAGAGTTACCCTTTACAGCTCAACAGACAAAGACTTCATGTTTATTTATTACAAACAAAAATACAAAATAAGCAGCTGTGTTGCAGCATTTTAGTAAGTTTTTTTAAAGCTTTCTTTGTAGTTGTCCTGGTTGCTTATTTTTATTTATCTGGTCGGTAGAGGACTTGCAAATCAAGCTGAACTAGCTACCTCATTTTATTTATTCGTCCCCTTGACTCGAAATGGACGCGTAGGTCCAATGTCCGCTACATTCATTGGCAAAAAACATAATGATATATACACTTCTCATCAAAAAAATCGAAATACCTTGCAAGTTTACGTTTTGTCAGGATTATCAGAAAAATGTGTACATTTAGGAATAAATGTTAAATGTCGTTTAATAGTGAGTAATATGAGCTTATCAAATCTTAATGTTAATGTTCTAAATTTAAATGAATTTTTCATAGGTTTCGTATTTTGTTAAATGAGTCATTTTTATTCCGTATGGAGTATAAAGGAAATGGATAAAACAACACACGTAAATGAAAAAAAAAGCTAAAAAACGTTTATTTAATAACTTGTATTCCCTCCCCGAGCTCTAATTACTGCTTCCATACGGTTCTTCATCGATCGGATGAGAGTCACGATCACATGCTGTGGTATATTGTCCCATTCCTCTTGGATTGCATCTTGCAGCTGGCTAAGTGTTTCTGGGGCAGGATCTCTTGCTCGAATTCGTCTCTTTAATTCATCCCATAGATGTTCAATGGGATTCATGTCCGGGCTTCTTGCTGGCCATTCCATAATAGAGATATCGACTTCGTTAAGATAATCTCGTACGACGCCCGCGGTGTGAGCCCTAGCATTGTCGTGCATGAATATGAAGCCGTTGCCAATAAAATGTGCATAGGGCATCACATGAGGCTCGAGACACTCTTCGACGTACCGATGACAGTTTAGTGCAGGCAGACGTGGCCCAGACACGAAAGCAAGCTCTGTCTTACCGTCGGCGCTGATTCCTCCCCAAACCGTCCACGAACCGCCACCATAGCTGACCTTTTCTTCAATGCAGCATTGTGCATAGCGTTCTCCGTCTCTTCTGTAGACCTTGTTCCTTCCGTCGTTACCATACAGCATAATTTTACACTCATCAGAAAAGAGAACTTTGCTCCACTGTAGGTATGACCAATTTAGGTGCTCACGTGCAAAGTTAAGGCGCGCTCTTCGATGGTCTGCAGTTAATTTCGGCCCATTTGCTGGCTTATGCGGTACCAGTCCACGATCCTTCAACCTTCTTCTAATTGTAGAGTCACTTACAGCCACCCTTCGTACAACACGAAGCCGCTGCTGCAGTTGAAAAGCGTTAAGGCGTCGATTTCTTAAAGAAGTTGTTACAATAAATCGATCATCTCGCTCAGAAGTGACCCGATTCCTGCCAGATCCTGAACGGCGCGTGAACAAACCAGTCTCCCGATAACGTTTATAGACTCTATGAACAGATGACAGGCTTAGATGCAGTCTTGCAGCCACAACACGCTGACTAAGGCCAGAATCCAGCAATGCCACAACTTGGGCGGCTTCTGTGGGCGAAGTATCCATACGTTTTAGAAAAAAAACCTTTTTTCAGACGTCCCAAAGTCACAGTATTGAAATAAAAAACAAAAAGTTTAAGGATAGGCGCCAATTTTTAGTTTTTAAACGCTAAATGTACTCCAACCCTAAACACACATTTGTCTCAAAACAGTGATTCATTTCGTTTATAAGATAAACAAATGAAATTCTAATTTTGAATTTAGAATTTTCGCTTATTACTGTAATGGCCAAACTGCCAGCTATAATATATGTATTTTTTTTCATCGTATGAATTCTTTTTTGTGTTAAATTCGGACAGAAACAATGAAAACGGAAGTGTTTCGATTTTTTTGATGAGAAGTGTATATATGTAGGTAAAAAGGTATAAATGTATATAGAACATTCTGGCAGGCATCGACTTATATCCTAGAGGTAGACAATCACGTTCATAGAAATTATTTGTAGCGGCAGCGGACTTTTGTATTGACATGTCAAAATACCGACATGTTAATGAAAAGTCCGCTACAGCGCTTCATTCACGTCTATTAACACTTTTGAAACTTATAACACTGATACGTCAAAACGATACTATGTCATTTATGTATAAGTATGTCAGTGAAGTTTAGTCATTGTATGACGCGCCTCATGTACTTATAGTTCGTTTTTTTAATCCTAGACTACGATTTGACAACTTAAAATGTCAAACTCCATAAAATTGGGAACATATTTCTAGAGTGTGACATTTTGAGTTGTCAAATCGTAGTCTAGAATTAAAAAACGAACTATAGAAGGTAGTATATATCGATGGTGGTAGGTGTGCACAACAAATAATTAAAATAAGTTACTCAAAAAAAAAGAAAAGCTAATATAATATACCAATATTTTTTTTTTTTAATAAGCCTACTGTATGTCCCACTGCTGGGCAATAAATACTATGATAAATATCAAATCAGTATTATTAAGAGAACTTACTCGTAAAATATGGTAATTAGTGCGAAGATCGAACGTTGAAATGACTTGAAGTACGAGTTCTGAATTTTAGGCTTGAAAGAAAATAAACCCAGTATGGTGAGAGGGAATATAAAGAAGAATGTTTTTTTTGTTCAAAATATTGTTTTAAATAATCAGGAGTACAAGGATCGTTAATTACGGCGAAGGGCGTGCAAAGAAATCTGATCTCCATCGGATTTTGGATCTCCTGTGACGGAAAAGCAGACTATTTAAGCTGAAAAAGCAAGGAAATGTGATCATATCTAATTAAAACGAATGTCGAAATTCTAAATTTGAATATTTTTTGTGTATGACGATGACGAACTTGTTGATTTCTAATGTCAACAGGAAAAAAAGTAAGGAATTATTTTAAAGGTCAAGTATAAATAAAAATAACCTATCTCTAAAATACTTTTATTTATCGTTTTCCTTTAATGAAGTCATAATAATAACTTAATATTAAATTGAAGGAAAAAAATAAAATTGATAATTTAGGATTTTGACCCGTCGCCGTTCCTTATCCAAACCAAGCGCTGCGTAATGCAGCAATCTGCTGCAAAACGGCTCTGCTCTCAAAACTATGAAGGAGAACATCGTGAGGAAACCGGCATGTTCTAGAACCAAGATGTGACCGAAGTCATGATGTGACATCCACTAATTCGCACTGGGCCCGTTTGTTGGATTACGGCCCATTCCCTCTCTTAGAGAGAAGACCTGTGTCCAAACAGCGAGAACATAAAAAAAGGCAAATGATGATGATGAGTATTTTCACAATTTTTTTCTTCACTGTGAATCAAATTGCGGTAAGTGAATCAGGTTGTTACACTCACACGAGACGTAATATAACAGATTGTCATACTTTTACGACTAACATTCCTAATCCTAACACACCAATAAATGTTACCCACTTACTGAATGTCAAGGACATCTCAAACTATCTCCATCTTAGTGTCACTGACATAAACCTAGTGAGATAATTTTTAGTTCCCGATCCGGAGGCATAAAGCCAAGGATACACTAGGGGACAAATGGAGCAACATATTGCGGAACATGTTGTTCAACAACTACGTAGAACAAGTGAATGTCACGGAACATTGTGTTGACCACACTAGTCAGTGTTTCTAGAAATGACGCCCGAGGAAGTAGTGGCTATTAGTGCTGCGTACATAGTAAAGCCTCGTATCCACTAGGCAAAATTTAGCGCGCGACATGTTGCTCAACATGTTGTGGCTTTAGAGGCACGTTGCGTGTCGCGTACGCTTGGTGACAAATGGCGCGACACTGACGCGGGACACGTACGCTCGCTCTCGAGGCTTGTTGCTTGCTCCCAAGCAACATGCCCCGCATCACGTACAATGTTTCGGGTGATGTTGCGGCACACTATGCAACGTTTCAGCATCACGTATATTGAGTGTTGCACATCGTGTTTCGGGACAAATGTTACCTAGTGTATCCCAGGTTTTAAGTCTTCCGAGTTGAGGTTGTAAACTCGCAGACTATGAGGCGACTTGTCAAAACATTCACGACTTGCTAATAAAAAAGAAACCGTATTTGTTAGATACTTTATAGTTTAATTTTGTTGTGCTACTCATTTGTAAGCAAGCGTATTGACAGGAAAGTATTGTGTAGTAAAAATACGATGGATGTTTTGACTAACATGAGAAGGGAAGAACGTGGATTACGTAAATAAAGCACAAACTAACATATACAGGGTGTCATTGACATGTTAACGCAAATGAATACCATAAATCCAATACATAATTTTAGACCCCTCAGTGGTGGAATTTTTTGTCGGTATTTTCTTGTTCTTTTTTTTAAATTATTTTTTTTACGTTTTTTAGATTAACCTGTACAAATGTATTAAATAATACTATTGCACCCGTGCGAAGTTGAGGTGGGTTGTTAGTAATAAATAAATCATTTGCTGTTTGTTAGTTCAGCAAAAACTCAAAAAGACTATGGTTCACCATAAAAATATTTTGTTTTGATTTCTCTAAAACAACAACTGTTTTTATTCAGAACCTTGTTTGAAAAAAAAAGAGTAAAACAATTGAAAATAAAACAGGTTTGCGTTTTGAATCACGTCAAAACCGTTATTTGAGCATCAAAAGCCAAGTGACCGTAAACGATATCTTGACGTCATACGAGACGTCTTTATAGACGCAATTTTGCACCAGCAGCGGTCTTAATACTGTGAGCGACTTCACAAATATAAACGTCGAAATTGAATTGTTTATCTGGCATTGCGTTAAAGTTTTATTTTACGAATAGGAACGTCGTATAAGAGTAGTTTTAATTTCTAGTTCGACTTCCCTACTTATCTTCATATAGCATTGCATAGCATCAGACTTCTAATTGTTCCACTGTTGAGTCTCAGGCCTTCTCTCTAGGAGAACGAATGGGCCGTAATCCACCACAAGGGCCAGGTGCGGATTGGTGGATATCACATGTCTTCGGATTTTTTATTCTAGGGGTTTCCTCACGATGTTTGCCTTCACCATTTTGAAAGCGGTGATGAGCCACCACTGCTCCCAATTCTTATGTTTGAGCTTAGGGTGCAATTCTGGACCAGTAACAAAGCTGGTCTCCAAATAATCAATGTTCAATTTAGTTCGAATTTTGCTGTTCTGTCTCTAGCGACGCCTCAAGCCAAGATTGGCGTCCCTCAGGGAGTATTCTTAGAGTGTAGTTCGCGGCTTAGTTTTCGTTTAGTTTCAGGTTAAAAGTTTTTTTTTTTTAATTAGAACCCTTCACTTAAAATGAGATACAAAAAGATTATTAGTATTGTAATATTCGAATGTGGTGTGTAATTAATTGGTGACTTGGTTATGTAAACCACATGACGTCACCATTAAAAAAAAATAGATTTGAACATATATATTATTATGTATTCGCTTGTGCAATTATGAATCCTTAGATTCTTTGGACACGTTACCCGCAAAAGTGACTCTATGGAGCGTCTAGTTATACAGGGTAGAGTCGAAGGCACGAGACTGCGTGGTCGTTCACCGACACGATGGACAGATACCATCAAATCTGTCACCAAGATCCCTGTGATAGAATGCGCTCGCCAGGCAACCAACAGGGAGCGATGGAGAAGAATCGCCAAGGCAGCGATCGCACCTGATGCACCAGTGGGCGACCCTACATGACCACGACCACTCTGACAAGAGTGTACGACTAAGAAGAAGAGATTATTATGTATTACTATTATCACCTTTGATAGGGATTATTTATTATTATATGTTCAGCACCCATAGATAGGGTGCCTACCTATGGTTGCTGACCACTTCTTGAGGCGCGCGGTAGCAGTGCGCCGTCGACGACTGGGCTTGGTTCGGATGGTTGCCAGACGCCTGGATGGCGACCTATTCATTGCTCACTGTCCGCAAGCCCGCACCTACGGTGGCCGAAAATCGGGATCAGAAACCCGGCAGCACGACCTCATAGGTTGAATTTCTGTTCATCAAAACTTCAACTAAAATGAATATGATTTTACGTCCATAACTTTTTAATAAAACGAGATGAATTTAAAATGAAGTCAAACTAGAGAGAGGTAAACGACAAACTTTATTACGATGGCTTTATACTATGTGTTCTACGAAGGTAAGAAAAATAGAAAACTATTGCACGGCACTGCTTGCATATTATACTTCTACGTAAGTTACATACACTCGAAACGAAAACTTCAAAAGTTTGGATTGTCGCCGCGCACCGTTCAAGCAAATATTTATTAAGTGATCAGGCAGACCGCGATAATACCTAACTTTTTTCTATAAACCTAGATGAATATCAAATAAGGTTGAAGTGGGAAAAAGTAAACGACAAACTTTCACACGATGCCTTCATACCATGAATTTTAAATCCTTATCTAATATGAAGTTTCACCGCAGCCATCGCCGCTGCGATTCCGATCCCGATTTCCGGCTACCGTAGGCGCGGGCTTGCGGACGGCGAGCAATGGGTAGCTCGTCGTCCGGTCGTCTGGTAACATTTCGGACCCAGCTCAAGTCGTCGACGGTGCGCACTGTTCCCGCGCGCCTCAAAGAGTTGTCAGCAAACTCAGACCCTGCAGGGTCGAAGCCTCCTGGAGTCAAGGGTTGATGCGAAAGCGTAACACCGGGGTTCTGGGATCAAGGCAAGGAATGAACGAGGTAGCAACCTATCCCGTTCCTTCCTTGCCTTGAGTCAGTAAGAATCTGAGACTGTTTTCCGCTCTGTCCAAGGGCGGGATTCGTCATTGGATGATTTTTACCTACCATAAAACAATCTAATATGAAGTTTAGTAAAAATATAAAACTCAGACACTGCACTGCTTGCATAATATACTTCAAAACAAGTTATTTAAGAATACGATTTCTATTCAACACAATAGGTAGAATTTCTACGAGTTTCTTTTAACTTTAATCTAAGTAATGCAGAGGCATTTTCTGGAAACGATTTTAAATTAAACTGCGTCTTTTATATAATTCGAGATGTCGTGTAAAGCCCTATCAACAAAGCGTTCTTTAAATTAAATTTAAACGGTCTTACTCTAAACGTTAAATACAGAAAACTCGATACAAGTGACTGGCACGAAAAAAAAAAACAAGAATGCAGGGTCTTTAAATAACTTGGCTTTAAAATGTTTATGCTAGTTCAATTGCCACAACGGAAAATTTTATACGGAAGCTTGTCTTTATATACTGAGAACGTCAATTTATGTATAAATGGGACTTGTTTGGTGGACTCTAAAATATGAGGAAAAATATTGAAATTTACGCATTTAGATGCGTAAATTTCAAGCCAATTTAATAGGCCAAGAAGAAATGATAACATTCCACAACTTTCTACAATAATAATATTTCACAACTTTTACATACCAGCTTATGATCACAAACTAAGCAAAGCTTGTGCTATGAGTACTAAACATTTTTTTTTAATGTTGCCCCACACTAGGACTTACCCCTGTGTCGTGGGTGTGCACAAACATGTAAATCCACATACACAAGATACCCAGATCCGCGACATCTATCTGTAGGCCATACAAAGATTTGTTCCGAGCGGAAATCGAATCCGCGACCCTCAGCGCAGCAGTCAATCGCTTTACCACTGCGCCAGCCGAGCCGTCAAATGATAAACAAATTATAATATTTCTAAAAATACACACAAATATATATACTTTTAAAGCTAGACTAAAACAATTTATTTTAAACTCTCAGATTCAATTTAATGAAGTTAATGTTGACAAATCGTTTATATAATTAAAAAGTAACAGACTAATATTATAGTTTTAAAGAAAGAACATAATTATTATTTAATCAATCACCAATTACATTAATCAATCAACGCATTCTTTGAATTTTAAAAAATCAATTATAATCTTTTGACTGTCGTAATTACAGAAACAATAAAAAGAGCTGTGCGGACACCAGTGTCCTCTTGGGGCTTAATGAGTAAAATTTTAATGGACCTAATAATTGTATTCGAGTAATAAAAAACTTACCTCTGAATGGTTTTACTTTCACTTTTATCCGTTTCTGTCCAACTCCCTTCCAATTTTGCAATAAATTTTAAAATCACATAGTAACGTTTTTCAAATACCTATCTATCTCTTGCAAGTTTGATTTAATGACACTTGGCAATGTTATCTGAAGGCAATGGTTTTCCTATTTTAATATTATGTTCTGACTTCTTTGTTCTTATTTATTTATATATTAGCCTTAGGCGACGTCTTATTGCCGGGCCGGTGCCGCGGTGTTTTCGATTATTCGTAAACGCGATGATCTTCACGCAGCGCACCGTCGGCTGATGTATAAACTTTGTTATTTTATTATTTAAGTATTGTGGGTACCTATTCTTTTTTAATTTTTATCTAATACGCAACAAATTTTATTTTATGATATTATGTTTATGTTTATCAAAGAGTTTTATTTATGTATTTTATTTCAATTTTTTTAAATAAATTTGTATGTTTATTTACCCTCGTCCGTGCGTCACTGCGGGGTGCCAACTGAAAACCAGCGCTGGGTGTCTGACGCCCAGCAAATGCTGAGGTGGTCACCCTTTCGATTCGGGCACGCTCAGCGTACCATTTAAGTTTTGGTTGTTATTTTTTATCGTATGTTTTATAAATGTTGTGCTGTCTGAATTGAATAAATGTTTTTCTATTCTATTCTATTCTAAACACATGTTATCTATACTAATATTATAAAGCTGAAGAGTTTGTTTGTTTGTTTGTTTGTTTGAACGCGCTAATCTCAGGAACTACTGGTTCGATTTGAAAAATTATTTTTGTGTTGAATAGATCATTTATCGAGGAAGGCTTTAGGCTTATAACATCACGCTGCGACTTATAGGAGCGAAGAAACAATGGAAAATGTGGAAAAAACGGGGAAAAATATTCATCTTTGAGGGCTTCCGTTGCGTGCGCTGCGAAAACGGTAGAAGATACCAAAAAAATATGTACCAAAGAATTATTCCTCTTAAAATGATCTAAAAAAATGTCCGCGACAGTATATGTCTATCTTTTAAGATTTACTCACTAGAACCGTTTTTATGGGAATCAAATTTGGCCCAAAATAATGCATTATTACAAATTATTTGTTAGAGTTGTATCAACATAGTAATATTAAACTTTATCCAAATGAATGTGTTGTTGATTAAGAGTATGTAATTGTGAACAAAATTGTCTTTGTAATCACTTATTTTTAATGAACATCTTAGAAGATATTACAATTTTAAAATACTCCGATATAAAATTCACACGCGCCGCATGATGTGCAAAATATGACGCTGCGCCTGGCCGGCGGGCGAGGAGAGGGGTTGCTTGCGGGCGGCGCGGTGGGGTTTTTTTATGGTAGTTAAAAATCATCCAATGACGAATCCCGCTCTTGGGCGGAGCGGGAAACAGTGTCAGACTCTTACTGACTAAACAACCTACCCCGTTCCTCCCTTGCCTTATTCCCAGAGCCCCGGTATAACGCTTTCGCACCAACCCTCGGCTGCAGGAGGCTTCGACCCTGAAGAGCCCCACAGTTTGCTGACAACACCTTGAGGCGCGCGGGAGCAGTGCAGGCCGTCGACGACTTGGTCTCGGTCTGGACTGTTACAAGACAACCGGACGGCGAGCTACCTATTGCTCACCGTTCGCGAGCCAGCGTCTACGGTGGCCGGATATCGGCGGGATCGCGGCGGCGACAGCTACGGCGAGGGCGCTTTTGCCCTTGCCTTATGCGGTTGGCCTCCTCCTTTACGAGCATTACTGCTTCGCAGAAGGAGGCGACCGCTTGCCATTCTTCTTCGCTGCGGACCATGGCCTGAAACAAGGCCCGGCGCGAGAGGCCACCGCCGCCGATCACCCCCACGAGGACACGGCGATTCTCTTCTCAAGCGGGGCACACCTCCACCGTGTCCTCCGTGCTAGCCACACAGTGGCGACACCCGGGCGACTCTTCCGCACGAATCCGGCGCAGGAATCTCCTGAACTTCCCATGTCCGGTGAGAACCTGCGTCATGTCCTGTGTGATGTCTATCCAACCACGCCTCAAAGAGGGCACTTACCGCCGAGATTTTGGCGTGCCCAAGTGGAGGGTGTAGCTCTATGAAGTACTTTTAGATAATTATGTTCTTTTAAAAACTAAATTGTCTAAATTAATAACAGAAATTGATACGGGCAAAGTCGTGGGTAACAGCTATAATTTATAAAGCTGAGGTTGTTTGCAAAAATAAATATGATGCCCAAAATAACTATTCCACGCGGACGAAGTCGCGGGCACAGCTAGTAAATAATATAAATTATACCCAGATACACATCAAATGATAGTACTCATCACACAAACATTAGGTGGCTTCCGGAGTAGCAGTCACTAACTACTAGACCAAAAGGCCAGCCAAAAATAATGAAATGGTGATTATAAGTTTGGTTTAATAATCATGATGTTGATGTTGCCTTGTGCGATAAGACCGCTTATTGTACCCTTATTTTTTTAATAATGTTTGTCCTATTTATTTGTAATGCGGTGTACAATAAAGTATAAATAAATAAATATAGTCCGGGAGGTACATGCATTTTGGGTAGTGTTTTTACTATGACTTTTTCATTTGCAACGGTAGGTACTTCCCGGACTAGTCGATTTCGGACACAGCGATCACATTTTTTTGCTCATTGTGATGGTTATGCCTGACCATGCTACCCATCTTTGGCCGAAAATCTTCGAGCAAAAAATGGAAATGTCAGAACACCATTAACGCCATTTTACTAAATAGGTATCAAATTAGTAGCGTTCATTCTATTTTGTAAGCACTTACATCGTAACGGTGGTCAAAATCTATGTATGTAAGTATATGATATTAAATTCAAGTCTCTTTTATCCTAAGGGTTTATCTAGGAAAACATCGAGGGACAGACTAGGCTTTTTATGATGAATCGGCACCGTTCACTTGTTGACAAAGGTAGGGGGGTAAATTTCACTGTATGTTTGTTATGGGGTTTTTGTTGTGTCTGCTATTTTTTTTAACTATAACACATCGCCGTCTAGTCCCAATAAGCAAGGCTTGTGTTATGAGTACTAGACAACTGATAAACATACAAAATCATACGTTAAGGGTAATCTTTATAATATGTGTGTGAACCACCTCGGATCAGCTCTTGCAGTACGTATCAAACTGTCTTGCCATCCTTTCTTTGACCGGCCTCTCGACGATCATGTCCATCCGTAGAAACCATAGCACTGAGAGATTGTTCAAAAGGGTTCCCGCAGTCTTGGAATGTAAAGAGCAACTAAAGGAATACTTGTGGGTTTTAATCAGTAAAAATATGACACTTTCAACTTAGCTCAAGTTATTTCAGTGACCAGTTATTTGAGGATTTAGACTCCATCTAAACAAATAACTTAAGTAATGAGACTTGTTTGTCGGTCGTTATCCATACGTCTGATATGACCAACTTATTTTAGACTGGCAGCCTCTTTGTTCATGTCTATGGTTCTTGTATGAAGGCTACTTTTGAACCAGCCAATATTAAGCACAAGCTTTAAAGTATAATGTTGCTGAAAACTGTCAGTTGTTAAAGCAACTTGCCTTTCTCTTAGTAAGATGTAAAACTTGGAGTCAGAAACTTACAACTACACATCAAGGCTTGCATATTTATTACCTATGGGAAAAAATGTGCTTTGAGTTCAAAGTATTAATTACTGGACTAATAGCAGTGTGAGTTATACAAGTGGGCCAAAAGAAGTCATCCGATGTTGTTTGGCTCTCTTTGTTTTCTAAATGATGATAAACTTCAATTTAGTTTTTTGATTATGTTTATTTGAATCTTTAGAATTTTATTAGTCAAGGCGAAAACATTATATCGGTCAACTGGGCGCTGTCACAATTGATCGCCATACGTTCGTTTTATGGCATTTTTCATCACTTGCCACTCGGAAGTAAACTGCAGTTGTTTATAAAGAAAACGATAAATAGTTTTTACCTAGTAAAATGGGAATTTATAGACTTCCAATACCCAGTACAAATATAGTGCTCTTGGCAAGACAAAGTCCTACGCAATTGATTTCCCAAAGTGTCTTACAACTGCCCTTGTCAGCAAACTGCAGGGGCCAGGCAGGGCCGAAGCAGTAGGCTTTGTCCCATAGACCGGCAGCTGCAAGGAAAATCTGGCCCTGGTAAGAAGGGCTAAGAATGAACAAGGTGGGCTTTTTTAGTCAGTAAAAGCTTGATACTACCTCCCTCTCGATGATTTTTAGTCACCACAAAAAAAGGCGCTACTATATAAGTGACCACTTGCTGGACTCAAATACAATGAGGAAACTGTTGATTCAATCAGAAGAAAAGTCGGAATTCTGTTGTAAGGAAATATTCCGGTTAGACAAGATATTATCTTGAGGTAGTATAAAGGCGACCACAAAACCACAATATAACATTACTCCAGTCTAACTATTAACTACAAGCAACTCAGACTATTGTTAATAATTCCACTTAGCGAGATTTCGACATGGTAGCTGAGTTACCAGAGGTTCACATAACTCAATTAAGATTCATGAACATTGTAATGGGTAAATACCACAACGTTTGGTGTGAAGATGAAGTTATACATGGAAATCAACTGCCTTTTTCTATGTTGGAGGAAACAGGTACAGTCTAAGCACATGTATTTTTTTTTAGATCGGAATTCATCCCAATACTTCTCACGTCAGATTATTACTGACACACTTATACCATATGCTCCACCGTGTCCTCCAGGTGGTCTACAAAATAGTGACTCCTGCGTTTTTCTTCAGCACAAGTCCGGTCCAGAACCAATCATGTCCGTTGAAGTCGTGAGGCATGATCAAGGATGCCGTGACGTCTTTCCAGCTACTTCTTGAAGAGAGGACTTACTGGCATATTATATACATATATTTTTATACATGGAGTTACGGGACACCCAGACCTGGAATGACTATAATACAAGGAGTTGTCAGCAAATGTAGAGGTCAAACTGCAGGGCCGAAGCCTACTGGGGCTACGGTCCGGATTCTGAAAGGATGGTCCGGCCTCGGTCCGGTTTCTGAAAGAAAGGTGAGTCCCCGTTATGAAGGCTAACAAGGATCGGGAGGATGGGGGTGGGTCGATTAATCAGTAAGAGTCTGTCCCAAGGGCAGGATTCGTCAGTAGATGATTTTACCCATAATATAAAAAAAAAAGATCTGGAAGAACTAATATCAGTAGAAAAATATTTGTACCATTTTACGGTATAAGTAGCAATAACGTTGATTGACTTTCTATTAATGGCAGAAATATGAAAGAATTTAGTATACTAAAGAAGAAGATTTGTATATATAAAGACAGAGAAAAAAATGTTTGTTTAGAATTTTAAAAGGTATAAAATTCTAAACAAACATTTTTTTTATATAATTAGTTAAGTTTAGACAAACGCGGATATTTAGTCATATCTATTGAAACTTTGACATAGACAAAAACGTCTTCAACATCCTTATTAGGACATCAACAAAAATACATTTTTAATATGTTGTGTCTATAAAATCATGTCTAAACAAAGTCTAGCACTTAAAAACCTGCTTCGTCTTACGCACAAGGATTTAACTGTTTGGTGCGAATTGCATTTGCATTCTAACTCTACATTTCTACAAGCAAACTGTTAATAAGCCGTCACGCCAAAGAATAGATAACTACAGAAGGTCGACTCTTGAATATGGTTCTTTACGTCGAAAGAAAAAGCACACATACTTCGACCCACCGTAAGCAAGGGCTTGCGGACAGCGGGCAATGGGTAGGTCGCTGGATCAAGCCCAAGTCGTCGACGCTCTCTTTTTCCGCGCGACTCAAGGAAATGTCAGCAAAACCGAAGGGACTCTACAAAAGGGTCAAAGCCTACTGGAACCTAGTCTCTTTCTGAAAAGAAGGCCTGGCCCCAGTGCAAAAGGCAAAGAAGGAACGGGATAGGGTGTTTAGTCAGTAAGAGACTCTGTCACTGTTACATGTTTCGAGCAAGAACGTGATCCATCATTAGATGATTTTTGCTCACCAACCAAAAAAAAGCACATACTTAGACGCGCCTCTACGTTCAGTAAGAAAAATCACCCTTTTTGCTACATTTTCGTTCATGATAGGCACGCGTTAGACTGCCAACTTGCCTGCCATACCTCTAAATCCTTTGTTTGACCACGTTACCGAGAGTTGAGATGATAAGGAATCTGAGGCGTGACCAACCCAAAATGTTCGACGTTTCATTAAAACAATTGTAACTGATCTATGGCTGATGACAAATGGTGATTTAATCGACAATGAAGAACGCTTGCAAGTAAGTATTTCACTCTTAACTTAAATATCCCTTGGTTATCGGGAAATATACTCCAGTAGGAAGTTCTAGTGAGATATCCATTATGTATCGGTGGCGTAACACCCTACGTCTAGTGGTCTGATGATGGAAGAAATTTCGGAGAATCACATTGTTTGGTATTTGAAACATCTTCACGTTTTGTTTAAGGTTGACTGAGATCTTTGTAGGTCACGTCTATCGCCCAGAAACATTAAGATAATCAACTGTTTGAAAATCTTCCACAAGATGTAACGAAAACCTGGTGAGAGCTGTGAGAGTTCATTGAATATGGTAAGCACAGAACCGGTCAACGTACTCGTAATGCTGCTGCTTGAAGACAGTGTTTCTAAGCTTCAGATATACTAGGGGACAATATATCCTTAATACGACGCTCAACACTGTCAAATTAGCCAACAACATATACCGCATCTAGAGAATGTATCATAAAATTTTGGAGAGCAATTTGCGAGATACTGAGCAACGTTACAGCATCAAGTGGTTTGAGAAATGCGCGACATTTTAGAGGTCATTTTGTCCCCTAATGTTCCTATCTTAGTACCGTATTAAGAAACATAATAGAAAGACAATAGATGTGCGAATACCGGCGTTGGCTTGGGGCTCAAGAGTTTAAAAAAGTGAATGTCTTCTGCCGTAAATAAAGAGTATGTATGTGTGTGCGGCTCTTTTTGTTGTATATACCTATGGTAGGTGGCAGCAAATTTTGCTATAAAGTACATTGACCTTTTCCAAATCAATCTGTGTAATCAAAAGGGCCAATGACCACTAAGACCAATTAGTCTTACAAATAGCCGACCTTCTGTATTCAACTATTTCGTGCTAATCCCATACGCAGTCAAAGCATGGCGTATTATTCCAGCCCCCATTTAAATGGAATAGACAAAACATTTCTGCACCATTTTCACCCGGTCTCTGAAAGCCAGTTCAATTTAATCTGTTGTTTAATTGCGCGTCAAGTGATTCGATTGGCTTCTATTATTACAATCAACCAGTTTGAAAGGTTTGGTCGGGCTTACAGAATGAGGGGCTAAAATGGCTGCCACAGAATAAACTAATAATGGAAGACACAGAGTTGGATAGTAAATTTAATTTGTAATAGTTTAGATAAAACATAAATATATATGATATACTGGTGAAGGCCACAGAATTGTACTGGACGACCAGATCAGAATCATTTGATGTGGTGATTCATGAGAGCGGAGCTTAGTTTTCTGTCGTTCAGGAGCTTTTCGGTTGAAGTAGTCCAGCTGATAGTTATGAGAGTAGTAGTGGCCGAGTGGTAAAGGCCCTGACTTAAGAGTTGTAGGTCGTGGGTTTAAACCCAGCCAGGCGCGCAAATTTGTGTCATTTATTTCATCAAATCACTGCTCTCAAAATGGTGAAGGAAAACATCGTGAGTAAACCGGCATGTTCCAAAACCAAAAATACCAGACATGTGACATCTTTAGGGGTATAGATGTAGCGTCATAGATGTCGCTACACATCCACCAATCCGCACTGAGCTCGCGTAGTGGATTATGGCCCATTCTCTTTCCTAGAGAAAAGGCCTGTGTCCCAGCAGTGGGAACACTAATAAGGCAGATGATGATAGTTAAGAAGGAATGTAATAGATCTACGCCTAGCAGTGAGACACAGTCTGGTTATGTTTCCATTTTTTTTTTAGTTTCATGTTTAAGTTTTTAAAACTGTGTATTATAGTTTGCAAACTAAATAATATTTCCTTATGAAATAAAAACTCAATGATAGACAAAAACCAAAAGAAAACATAGAGATTTTTTAACGTACATATTTTGGAGCTCCTGTAACTTTAAAAGGTTTCTTGGTTTTTCCCATTGCAGTTGATAATGACCAAGAACATTTATATCGATATAGTATTAATCTAAGAAACCACTAACGAAATGCCATGTAATATTATCTAGGTAGCAACTTATAATAATATGTATATAACTTAGAAGCATGGAATTTCCAGCTAATATATTAAATTGCAACCAACCACAGCTCGTTTCTTAATGCATAAAATTACTAGCAAACATAAAATTTGCGAAATTGTAGGCAATAGGTTCTCAAGCCGGACCTGACTCCGTGGGGGTGTAACGTAACCCCCAGGGGTTACGCTAGTCTGGGCACTTGCCCAGACTCTAGTCCGGTAAGGAAAGACCCGACGGCGTACTCACCTTCCGCATGACGCAGGTTCGATGATTTTTCCAAGTCAAAAAACCCTTGGGAGTCGCAACAGCGTTATAAATAAACTGCGTATGTTTATTATTTATGAATTTTATTGTACTCAAAACTTCGCAGTAATAGGTACATTCAGTAATTGAACTTTGTAATACTTTTTATGATATCAAATGTTTTGTCAATATATTTCGTTGACATACCGAGATACCGTATAAAAACTTAATCAAGATTCGAGTAGTATATCAATTTACATTTGGCCAAAGTCACCGACTTATTTTGGTTTCATTTTAATAAAGAAGGCGTTAGGTATCTGGAGCTTAACTGGGTTTTTTAAGATGGGGGTGCATTAAGTAAAAATTTGGGAACCACTGTTCCAGAACAACTAGATGGACTAGTAGAATATAATCTCTAATTGGCTTGTGTAATTAGACTATGTACTAACGAAGCAAGAACTAAAATACTGCGTGTAATGAAGCTAAACTGTTGTAAATGTGCGCCATTGAAGCAAAGTTTATAGGGGTAATAAAGAGCTTATTTGGTACCTACTCTATCCTTGTTTTGTATTGGTTTCGCATCTGTGTACTTAGTTTGAACAAATACAGAATAGAATTATTTTTTTTTAATACGGTTTTGTTTCACTATATACTTATAAGTGTATGAGCATAAGTTGCTTTTACATATTATTATTTATGATAATTTTGGCTTCCAATTCGCCTCATCAGAAGGCTTAAGTCACTCAACTGGAAAGGGCTATGCTTGGAGTTTCCTTGTGTAATTGACTCAGGAATGAAAATATCCGCAGAAGAACACAATGATGCCGACATAGCACAAGGGATCAACAAAATAATAAGTGTCAAAACAGATGGACGTTTGGGCCGAGGTTCTGGAGTGGCAGCCGCGTACCGGAAGACGCAGCGTTGGATGGCCTCCTGTAAGGTGGACCGAAGACCTGGTAAAGGTCACAGGAATCCGTTGGACGCGCGAAGCTTAGGACCGTTCATTGTGGGGTAGTCTGGGGTGACTTATGTCCAACAGTGGACGTCTTTGGACGTCTTTTTATGTTGATATATAATATCATTATATAAATAAATTAATGATAACTTCTAACAAACTAACGATAGAGGTGAAATAGTTTATTTGTAGAAGCCAATAATCTGATTAAGTTAATTATTTCATGAAAATGTATAGTTAGCGACAATATTATACATAATATACCACATTATATGATCACATGACAACGGACGACGGCTTTATAAACTTCTACTTTGTACTTTTACCCTGAAAAATGTACAGTTCCTATGCCGTAAGGTTTTTATGAATATTTGGAAACAAAACATGCAAAAGAGAAAACTTGTTTATTTAAAGACATCAAAGACACTTTCGCCTGGCCACCATTAAGGTAATTTTTACTTGAACTCGAAATGAAAACTTCAAAGGGTTTGGTTTTGAATTTTTTTTAAGTGACTAGGTAAAAAGGACCGCGATGGTTCGTAGAAACTAAAAAAAAATAAAATAAAAATCAAATCAAAGTGCAAAAAGCCGGTCTAAATTAAATTCAGCATGGCCATTGGTCACGGATTCGCTGTTGAAAAAGTCCGAAAAGTTATCCAAGTCCAATAACCCACTGTAGTCGTGAGCTCGAACTAATATAAAACCGACATTCAACTGTGTCGGAAAGGGAGAATAGCTCAGAGTTGAAAGCACCCCTTTGATGTGACGTCAGAATTGTTCTAAGGGTCCTTCAAATGCATGTGATCCTTACAAAGGTTTTTTGGTATTTTCTTAACTTTGGTTTCGTTGTACTTTGCATGTCATGTAATTCATCTTATAATTTGCTTTCTGTTTGATGTCCTGTGCATTTTATCTAGAAAAAACTGGGCAGGTACGTATCTGACTCGCACACTAAGGGATTTTTATGGTGAGAAAAATCATCTGTCATAATGATTCGTCCCGGTCTTGGGTGGAATCATCGGGGGAATATACCGGAAACATATTTCTGGGATAAAAACCTAGCTTTCCTGTGTCTAAAACATGATCTACCAGTGTGCCAAATTTCACCATAATGCATTCAATCATTTGAGCGTGAAGAAATAATAAACCTACACACACAAACCTTTTTTTTTGTTGTCGAAGGGAAACCGTCAAAATACGCCCGGACTTTGGGGATACGTCCGGGGAGTGTCGGATTTTTAACTCACTAAATCTACTCCAGTAATCACCAGAAGGGAACCTGTTACCTCTTAAAAGATCATTCCGGAACTCCTTTTGTCCAAAACCTGTTACGGTATATCCCTGAAGAGACTGTATGACGGTCTCCTCTATGCCTCACTATGCACGGCACAATTTTTCGGCTTTATAATATTAGTGTTATTCCTTCAATAAGTCTGTTATATTTTTTTAGCGAGAAATAAGTTGAATTAAAATGGTTACGCGTAGCCCCCCGCTGTGCCACACTTGGATTGAGTCCCGAAACATTACTACGCATGGAAAGTTGATCGCGATTTTGGTTTAAATTTTATTATGCCGCGTGTTGTACAATCATCATGACTTTAAACCACTGACATTTGATAACTAATTATTTTGATTATACATAGAAATGATCGTGTTAATATGTTCATAATTAGGTTTGGAACGTGCAAATTAGCTTCAATTTTGACATTTCAAAAGTGCCTGTAAATGGTCTATTTGAAATAAATGAGTTTGAGTTTGAGGTATTTCTGGGGTAAATACAAAATTAACTTTAAATACTTAATTACAGCATACAGTCCCAAATTAATTAGCTATTTAGTAACGTTTACAAACTGTATAATTTACACAATTAATTCTTAATTCGAAGACATGTGACATCCACTAAACCGCACTGGGCCCGCGTAGTGGATTATGGCCCATTCCCTCTCCTAGAGAGAGGAGGCCTGTGTCCCTGCAGTGGGAACATTAAAAGGCTGATGATGATGATGATGATAATTTACACTAATTATACAATTTGTAATTTATATCAAATTTCTAATTCTATTTGATATAATCATTAGGTAAACCTAAACCGCTTTCAATTTAGTTTTATGTCGACAATTTTTTTTTTTTTTTCGACAACCATCACACAACGCCGTCTAGTCTCAAGCTAAGCAGAGCTTGTGTTATGAGTACTAAACAACTGATAAACATACTTATATATTTCTAAATAAATACATATTATAGATAAATTACACCCAGACACAGAACAAATGATCGTGCTTATCACACAAACATTTGTCCAGGGTGGGAATCGAACCCACGACCTCCGGTGTAGCAGTCAGGGTCACTAACTACTAGGCTGACAGGCCAGTCAAAGTAGTAATCATGTGCTACATAAAAATTCGGAACTTGTTTTAGAAATTATTGTTAATATAAACAACTTTTACAATGAAACCAACCAAAATCACGAAAAATAAAGGAAAACCTATAATTATGTCGTATCAACTTTGAATACCTACTTATTTACGGAATCATAATCATTAAAATCATTCATTTTAACTCTCTTGGTTGGTTTTCCCCCATTTGTAAGCTATTTCACTACAAATCGCTGGCTATCTTTGAGCAGCATCCTCGTTAAGGCCAAGTTCTACTTATTCTGAACTTTTTTGAACATCTGGAAATCCATGAATATAAAAGAGAACACCATAGAAAATTATTTAATTAAAATTGGCCTTAGAAACAAAACTCTGGGCAAAAAGTAAAACATGATATAAATTAGTTGTATTGATAAAAAAAATAAATATACGAAGCTGACCCAATTTCAAACGTGTACCTATATCAACAAGATTACGTCATGGCAATATTTAGAAGTTACATAAAATAATAAAGCGGTTCTAGAAAAACCCAATATCTTGAATAAATTGTCGTTAAGTTTTTTTAGTTAATTCCAAACTTCAAAGTCTTGAGCACAGGCGTAGGGTTTTTTTTGTGGTGTGAAAAATCATCGAATGACAGTGCCAGACTCCTATTGACGAATCGATCCACCTTTCCTTCCTGCCTTAGTTCTAGGGCTCCGGTATTCCGCTTTCGCATCAACCCTTGGCCCCAAAAGGCTTCAACCCTGCCGGGCCCCTACAGTTGCTGACAACTCCCTGAGGCGCGCGGGAACAGTGCGCACCGTCGACGACTTGGGCTCGGTCCGGACACTTACAGGATAGGCGGACAGCGAGCTACCCATTGGTCACCGTCCGCAAGCCCGCGCCTACGATGGCCGGATCGGAGTCACGGCAGCGGTGACTGTGGCGTGAGCGCCGTTGCCTAGCACAGGCCTTTCGATGTTTTACAGGTTGCTTTTTAGAGTATGGGCATTGCATGGCATAATTCCACCATCTCACTTTTCCATCGATAAACCCGACGCACAGCGAGTATCCGCCCTTACGTAGTTCAAATCTCTACAGTTTGGACTAAGCGTTTCGCTTCGTCGTTAATTTTGCATACATCAAAGGACTGCAATAATCAAAACTACTGCGGTCTTCCTATTTGATTATAATTTGGCTGTCTTCAAGGTTAAATTGCATAGGTTCTTTATAAACTAGTGCGCCTCATCATCAACGATTGCATGGTTGCTTACCATCAGGTGTGTAACAATTATGCAACATCCATTGACAATTAATTAATCCTAAAGGAAGGCTATTGAAAATAAGCCGTACTTTTAAAAAGAACAGGCGATCTACTTAAGCGCAAATAGCCAATGAAAAAATCTGCGCGAGTAGTTCTTGCACTTAGATTCGAGCAAGGAAATGATCACGGACTAGAATGCAGGGTTTTTTGCACTTAGATAAATGCAATAAGAGTGTTACCTCCGAGTTTGTAGCTAGAAAGCTTTTACATACATTTTGTTGTGAGTATTCAAAAGCTTGTTAGTTTTAACAACTTGAGATTTTAGAATAATTTTGTGCTGAGATTTGCAAGACATAAGTATTGAAAATTATAATGAAACATTCAAAATCTTCTTACCTTTATTATAAGTGGCGTTGATAGGAAAATAGTTTACTAATTTCAGAATTCTAAGTCAACGGAAAATACCCTATGAATTTTGATTCCTTGAGAGTGTCGAAATAAACGTTTTTTGTGCCATTTTTTTTTTTTCGTTAGTTCAGAAGTTTGATTTTTTTACGTCTTCAAGGGAGTGCTGACATGAGTAAACGGTTTTAATTTCAACTCGTTACCTCCACGCGTTCCCGAGATAAAGTTTCTTGACCGTCAGACAGACAGACAGACGAACGGACAACAAATTGATCCTATAAAAGTTCCGTTCATTTCCTTTAACGGATCCCTATAAATTAATATTAAGTAAGTAAGTAGCAAAACAGAATAATTTAGATGTAAACATTCATCTTATATTTTTGTGGTTCAAATAACTGGAAATTTTATTGACGATAAAAGTAAAAGAAAAATATTACAATACGAGCAAGTTGATATTTGATTTGTGTCAAAATATTCCACACGTAAACATCGAACGGAAATTCCTTGGGACTAAGCGTCTTATCGCCAGTCATGTTTTATTAAAAGTTAATAGCACTCTGGGTTTTTCGGTCTCACATGGAAGCTTAAACGAGAGCCTCTCGTGGGAGCGTACGTCAATTGAGCTTTTTTACATGTTTTTATTTGATTATTTTTAGTTGCTGTCGTATTTTTTGTTCGAACTTTTGTTTGTTTTATTTTTTTTTGTCTCTTGACATTAAATTGTGGATATTGATAGATCTGGTATTGATTTTATCTTTTTTTCATTGATATTAAACTGATACTTGACTGCTATCCCATGCGATCTAATTTGAGAATGGTTTTTGTATTATATGTAGGTACAAAGTTAGGTCTAGTATAATTTTTTTTATAGTATAACCGTTTTTAATGTAAATAAATAAAATAATTAATAAAAATATATTAGACATTTTTGCTTTAAAATATATTAATTATTTTTTATTTATTCAAACTTTATGTGTAGTAGTGATACATAGGCGGACTTAATGCTACAAGGCTTTCTCTACCAGTCCACCTTTGGGTTAAAAAGACCACAATGTGGTAGTTGTGCACAGTAAATATGTTATTTGTATATTGTGCACATCTACCACATTGTGATAGATATTCTAAATAGATTGTGATTGTGTTATCTTAAATAAATAATAATAATAATTTACTTGTTTTAGATACAAAATAGATTAGTTTTTTTATTTTGTTAGTAGTGGTACTTAAAAATTGTTGTAATATAAAATTAAATAGACAAATGATCCGTCATCTTCATTTGCACCTTTAGGTATTTCACTCAAAATTTCAGAGTAGCTTTATTTTGTTCTTCGATCTAAGTATCTAAATGCCAATCTATCAATATCAATTTCATCTTTGATTTTTATTTACATAAAGTTCTTGGCAATCACGATAAATATTAAGAAATATATTTATTTGCTATGTTATACAAATTGAATATTGGAAATAGCGTTGGTGCAGTATGTTCAATATTCATTTGGTTTTGATTAGCTTTACCTGATTAAAAGAAAAAGGTTTTTTTTAAAAGCTTGAAGCTTTTAAAAAAAAACCTTTGACTTTCTCGTATAAATGCCTATAGATTTAAGTTTCTGTAAAATTGTTACTATTTTGAAGCACAATAAAGTGTTCCATTACTATTTAATTGACAATTGCATTTGTTTTGACTGCCTTGTTGGTGTAGTGGTTAGTGGCCCTAACTGCTATGCTAGATAGAGATCGTGGGTTCGATTCCCACCCATTCCCAGGCCCATATTTGTGTGATGAACACGATCGTTTGTTCTGTGTCTGTGTGTAGTTTATGTACAATTATATGAGTATATTTGTCAGACGTCTAGTCTTCATAAAAAAAAATCTGTTTAGCTTTAAATTAGATGGCGTTGTGGAACAATAACATACAACACTTAAGTTAAATTTTATACTTTTTGTTCAGTAAAAACTTAGCTTCTATTTTCTAATTTATAGTATTTCTGAAAAGTGAACGAAATAAAGTTAGCTGACAAGTCAATATATAAATAGCTTAATAAACATAAATCCTTCCGAAAACACAAACTCACCTGTTACAGAAACATCTAAAAGTTCCTCTTTCATCACCGCATAAACTGTAAGCTCTGCATATCGTAAAGTTTATTATTCCCTGCAGAACTGCAGAAACATATATTAAAATAAAGGAACATTGTTAGTAACAGCATGAGATTATCTTAAGCGATAGTAGTCCGTATGGGCACTAACGAAGATGCACATTATACGAAGCTTAACCATAAAACAGACGTTCGTGAAGATCTTAATAACCCACTGTGGAGTTATGAATGCAATGTATGAGCTGAAATTAATTTAGTATATTCTGAAATTCAGGGAACATTTTCATATAATATTTGTGTTTGTAAACCTTTAAATTTTGGTCGTTTTAATCCCTTAAAGGGTCGATCTGGTACATCGAACACTATCGATTTGTAAGATTAAATAAAAAAAAAATTACCTAAATTCGAATTAATTTCACCGCATCGACTGGCAACTATCTACGGTCATTGAACCCATTCAGCTGTTCTTTACTTAAAGATATGAATTTCGTGAACGCGTAAATTATTTTTAGTTTTAGAAAAAAAACTACTTTATTTTGTTTTAATTATTATTATTATATTTTTTAATTTGTTAAGATAAACAAATCGATAGTGTTTCATGTACCGAATCAAACGACCAAAATTTAATTAAAATAATATATCACAGGCATTTATTTGCACTCTGTGGCGTAGGACACAAAATAGATATGTGCTAGGCCATATGAATGAGACGTTTTCTCAGTTTCAAAGAATGAGTGTAAAATGGATTAAGATAATAATTAAAATAGAAATTAAATTGCATATCATAAAAACAACTAAACTAAATGTCAGAAGCAAACACTTTACGATCATGCATTCCATTAAAACATGTTTCTCACTTTAAATTGCAGCACTAGGGTTTTTGTATTCATTTTTTATGCCTTAGTAGCAACGTTAATGGCAACAGGTACTGAGCACAAAATTAGAGGCAGTTTAATTTCCTTTCTGTATTTAGTATTTAAGGGAAAATTATCTAGCGTGGAACGGATAGTGCTGTCTATTTTATTGTGACAGGAACAGCCCTCCTAGTTAAGTTACTATGGTTTCGTTAACGTCGAACGCCACGCCTCGAATTCGCCTGTTCTGACCACTTAAATGGCGTTGAGTTGATGTCAGATCGAAGGAATTGGGGACGTGGCCCACTCAAAGCGTTTGGCGTTAGTGAAACGATCGTAAATTGTCTAGTTAGTCTCGCAAACAGTAGGGTGTGTAATGGGTATCCTATTTTTTCTTGCCTGTTCATTAGTATGCTAATCTAGGACCTCGATGATATTTAACTTTTCTCCAACATGGAATTCCAACTTGGGGATTGGGATAGAGCTTCTAGTACAACCGATTACTGCTGTGTGCCAGTATTCTACATCGAACAATATTCCTTTTTAAGAGTTGCCACAACAAACGGTCTTGTGCGACTTACATTCTTCAGACTTCCGCATCCCTGACCAGGATATCGGTCTACTTTGGAAGTAGTCTTCGAACACTGCGCCTTCTGGTACGCGGTCGCCACTCCGGAACTTCTTTCTTTCGACTCTATCAGTTCTGCGAGCTATATACCCTGCTTACTGCAACTTAAATTCTACTAACTAACTCTTAAGCCTCGAGCGAACTTCGGTATTCGCATACCTATTTTCTTTCTTTTATGTCAATACTCAAAGATTAATACCGGAAAAATACATAGTTTCTTTGAGTTATTTTGTAAGAATAGCCGCTAGATCAAGTTCGTTTTGAGCAAGTATTGTTTTTGCTTTTTTCTTTTATTTATCATAGTATAAAAAAGAAAGCTTCTTTTCAGCTCAAATATTTTGTGCCTTATTTTTTTAACAGATTAATGATCAAGTTTTTTCGTGTTTCTTTTCTTTAGCGTTTTGATATAATGTTCTCATAATGTTTAATGGGTCATATCAAGAGTATTTTTGTTCCGTTGTTCGGTGGAACATTAAGGAGCTATAAAAGCTTTGTGGATGGCTATTAAGACGAACGCAACAAAGATTTTCTTTCAATTAGTAAGTTTAAGGCGAAATCTTTTCTGTATTTTTTTGGACATGTTAATCTTATCTTGTTAATAATTTACATATAGCTTCTTCTTTGCATTCAGTTCAGACAGATTTGAAAATAGAAGGTTATTGCTTTCTAGTTTCTAGTTTTTGAAAGTAATTAGAAAAACGTCAGTCTGATAAGGAAAACCACAAAAGGTAAAAACGGAATCCTTATAGGATTAGTTTGTTGTCTGTCTGTCCGTATAAACTTGATTCGGGAATTGTAGTTTTCATTGGTAAGTTTGTACAAAACCGAGTCGCGCGAGTCCAACACGAACTTGCCCAATTCTTTTTTCATATTGGTTGGATTTTCAACTGGCATAATTGCGCTCTTTAAACCTTGAGCCCCAAGCGAATGCTGGCGTTCGAACAGCTATAGTCTTTCTATTATATCTCTACTCACGGAAGGTATTCATAAGGTTAAAATCAGTATGAAGATAGTTTGCATAAGTGCTGTATTAAAAAGTGTTCCCACTTTTTTAATCTCTTAAGCCTCAAGCGAACGCAAGCGTTTGCACACCTATTGTCTTTCTATTATGTCTGTAATTACGGTATTAAAAAGGCTAATAGATTTATATCTATTAGCAGTCATGCTTGACAGCGATCCCACCTGATGGTAAGCAGTGTTGCAATCATTGGAAGTGAATCGCGCTAGTTTACTGAGAGCCTATTTATTTTAGCCTTGAATACTACTAAATTATAATCCCCCGATTATAATTTAGGGTATATACGTAATAAATAATTTTGACAGGATCGGTAGTTATCAATTAATTGAAACGGCAGTGAATTTGCAATTTAATTAATTTTACTGGGTAATACCTTAGAACCCTCAAACGACATACCAATAACCAATTATAATTTATTGACTTGTGTGAGAGGATGTAAATCATATTCTATGTGTCGACCCAAATGAGAAATGTAGGCTTTCGGGATTTTCCTATTTGACAGATTTTGAAATACTATCAACACGTATGTAGAAATGTACAAAACATTTTCGGAATACATTCATTTTGTGAACAGATAAAAAGTTGTATATCCTGTTAGAATTTTTATTCCTGGTAGCTTATTAAGGGACCTTTAAAAACTCTAACTAGCAACCTTCTGCTACTGGACAGACGCAGCCTACGTCTTTTTTTTATTTTTCTTTTTTACTGTAGGTAAAAAATCATTCAATGACGAATCCTGCCCTTGACAGTGTCAGACTTCTACTGACCAAACAACCTACCCCGTTCTTTCCTTGCCTTCATCCCAGGGCCCTGGTAAAATACTTTCGCATCAACCCTTGGTCTCAGGAGACTTTGACCCTACTGGGCCCCTACAGTTTGCTGACAACTCCTTGAGGTGCGCGGGAACAGTACCCGCCGTCGACGACTTGGGCTCCGTCTGGACTGTTACTAGACGACCAGACGGCGGCCTACCCATTGCTCGCCACTCACACACACGCTTCACAATAAATATCTCGGATAGTTCTTTGTGTAGAGGATGCTTGCAGTCAGAGGAAACGGTTGCGCACGTGCTCCTCGGGTGCATAGCAGTTAGTGAAATTACACGAACCTTGGGAACGCCGAATTCACGCATCCCGCCCTGAACATGAGAAGACATCTACTTCTGGAGTGCGGTGGGCTGGTTGGAGTGAAGATTATATGAAATTAAAATATAAAGAACTTACACAATAAATTGGCTACTAAAAGGAGTATTATTATAGATTTTTTTTTAATTCTTTGCCTCACTAAGAATAACTTTTCTTTCGTGGGTGCGTTCACAAACATCCATGTAAACTCATAGATACGAGATACCCAGACTCAAAACACCTATTTGTAGCCCATAGAAATATTTGTTCCGGGTGGCAATCGAGCCCACGACCTGCAGCGCAGTCAGACAATCGCTCAACCACTGCGCCAATAGTGCCGTAAAAATTAAACATTTTATAATAAAAAAAAAACCGGTTCCGTATGCACTTATACAAATAGTTCAATTGCCGAATGCAGTCTCGGAGATTTGTTTAGATCTACGGTTATCGAATTTTGCCCTTTACTTGTGTTATATAAAATTGCTTTTTATTAGATTTCATGATTCCAGGTCAGCGGAAAGTCCCCGAATCTCTTACAAGCGTCAAAATACGTGTTAATTCGGTAATCCCCAGATTATCGAAAAGGTTTGCTTATTTTCGACATAATTACAGGCAGAAATTCTTATTTACGCTTTTTCATTGTGTGTTTATCCAAGATAAACATACTATGAAAAAGCGTAAATAAGAATTTGAAAAAAAGGCTCAACATCGTATACTCTATGCGAACGCTGGCGTTTGCTTGGTGTTTAGTCGAATGGCGCAAACTCACGCACGAACAGCATTTGCTTGGGATCGAATTGCATTGATGTAGAACTTTGATTGGTCGCAGACTTCAAAATTTTGTTATTAATTTCAGCTAGATACTTTGGCATGTTCCTGAGATAAGGGGTTTTGATAGATGGACAGACGCAAAACAAAGTGGTCCTATTGGTGTATCATTTTGTCCGACTGAGCTCAGGAACCTTAAAAGTAATAAAAAATATTTCTATTAATTTATTATTAGAAACTGAGGTTTTTTTTTTTTTTTAGGTAGGTAAAAATCATCCAATGACGAGTCCCACCCTTGGGCGGAGCGAGAAACAAGTGTCAGACTCTTACTGACTAAACAACCTACCCCATTCCAACGTTGCCATATACACCAGGGCCAGAGCCTTCCTTTCAGACGCGAACCCATGGCCCCAGTTGGCTTCGACCCTTTTGCAGGGTCCCTACGTAGAAACTGAGGTTCAAGTTTCGCTGCAGAGATAATCTGGCCAAATGAAGTTTCCTAGACCCATCGCAAACAAAGTGCCAGTGTGGATCCCCTTCACAGGATATGCGTCACCTCCTTTCCTGCTCAGCGTTTACTACCACCTGCACCTTAAATGACGAATATAAGGCCAACGAAAGATCTGTCCAGGTGGCTAAATATTGGTCGGACAAAATTTGAGTCGAATAGATACGAAAAGAAGAAGAAGTACGAACAGGCAATGACACTGCCCTTGTCCCTATCTTAATCTAAGCATTTGTATGTTAAAACAAAGAATTAAAAGAACTTGTCAAGTAAGTACAGTCAGCACCAAAAGTCGATGAACAGAATCGACTGTACAAAGTGACTTTAGTTATGCTAGTGCACAGATACTGTTGAAATACTCGTGTTTAATGAATTTCTGGAGTACAGGCTATTTTGTTTCTTCGTTGCGACTATAATTTATGGCATTTTATTGTGAACAGGTGTTTTGTTATGTTGATTCTGTTCATCGACTTTTGGTGCTGACTGTACATAAGCAATATCAATAAAATTAGTCATCACACTGTAGTTTATATTCCCGCTTATTATTGCTTATAAAATAGAACAAGGAAATTCCACTATAAGATTTCTTTTAATTCATTTACGCAAAGTAGTTGCAAAATATTCCGCTGGCATTATTTACACCGACGCGTAATATTCTTTCGGTATTTTTTCTCAGAATAGTAAGCTAGACAACACTGGCTATTTTTTTCGTCAATTTAAACTAGATAAGCTGGTTTGAATGACGACAAAAAAGTGTAGAAGTGTTCTTTTAAAACTTATTAGCAAAATAATTTATAATAATTTATCTTTTTTTTTATGACGTTTGGACATAAAAAGAGTTTATTTTTATTTATTGAGTATATGCCGATGGGAGTTATAATACCTATTATTAGCAGTCTCGTTTTTCTTATACAGATTTCCACAAATAGGCGTGACCATACGACAGAGATGAACAATTTAGTACAAGTTTTTTGAAAAAAAGTTAAATGTAAAACGTGCACAACTTTTATAGCAAAGTATTTATATAAAATAACCATTGTAAGGATGCCCATTACATTTGATGAATTCCCTCGATTTCTTCAAAAAGTCATTATCAGATCCTAATTTGATGGCCATAGAATCACCATGAACGTATGAAGTATAATAAAGGATTTTTAGAACAAGAAAGAAATCGTTTCCACAGTGATTCAATCGTTTTCGAGTAAATTAATAAATAAAGACTGCGACTAATTTAGAACCTCCTTCTTTTTTGAAGACTGTCCAAATATTATAATAAACCATAAACACAAATAATATATAACATTAAAACAGCCTTTATATTGCATTGTGAAATCCCATAATAAGTGTACTATATGTATATATAAATATATAAACAATATTACATACGAGTAAGTATATAGAAATGATTATCGAGAAATTATCCTGTTTTTTCTTTACCCAGATAATGTAAAATTAAACAGAATTGCAACTGGTTTTTAATTTACATTTAATTTAGTGTTTTAATAGGACAAAGGAAATTCCAGGGACTTTCGTAATTTTTACTAGCCCGTTCGCCAGCATAATGAAACAGGACTTCCATGAATTACCATATTTTATTTACAGAGGTGCAATATGAGAGCGCTTGGAATGAAAAACAAGGAGTTTAAAAAACAACGAGAAAAAATACAGATCGTGATAGTTAAACTGAATAAAGCTTTTCTGGAAGCCTAAATGTTCCGAACAATGCAAAACGTCAAAAAAAAAATGGTTTCACTGACTACTCGTTTTAATTGTTTTGACACAACTTTTCGTCATCATTATCACTATCATTTCACCAACTATAAGACCGCCCATTATAACACCTTAGTAATTTTAAGTTCCTAATGTACCAAGTTGTGTTTATGGTGTACCTATAATAAAGAGTATATATCTATCATTTCAGCCAAAAATCGAAAAACAGCCTTCTCTTAAAGTGTTTTTAAATCATGTGAATTTCATCAAGCAGAGCAATTTCGTATGCGGAGTTGCTGCCTGATATCACGCTCCATATCCCGCTTACGTATTCTACGCATTACAATAAATACTTGTATGAAAACGAAATTTTTGAAAGTCATGCAGGCATACGGAGCTTTCCTGTATGTGGGATGAAAATCGTGAAGCAGTAATGCTAATAAAGGAGAAAGCCGACCGCATAAGGCAACGGCGCCTACGCCCAAGACGCCACCGAGATTTCGTTCCCAATTTCCGGCCACCGCAGATGCGGGCTTGCGGACGACGAGCAATGATTGGCTCGCCGTCCGTCAACGGACCAAGTCAAGCCGTTGACTGCGAGCTCGGTTCCCACGCGCCTCATAGAATTGTCAGCAAATGTACCAACTTCAGGGCCGAAGCCTGCTGGATAAGGATCCAGCAGGCTTCTCTTCCCTGAAGTTGGTCCGGATTCTGAAAGGCTGATCTGACCCGTATGAAGGCTAAGAAGGATTTGGGTGGGTCATTTAGTCAGTAAGAGTCTGACACTGTTTCCCTCTCGATGCACGCAGGGGCCACGGAAAATGCATAAATAAAAAAATTTTAGTCATAGAATACAAAGAGCCTCTGAAAGAATGTAGATGAGTTTTAGTTATACGCTTATAATGTTAAGCAAAAACATGTATGCTCTGTATCTAATCTTTATACCATCTTTTATATCGTGTTTTTATGCAAATAAATGTTGTTCTATTCTATTCAAGTAAATTAAAATCTGACGCACTTTGTCACAAGACCCTAGAACGGAAGAAGTAACTATATGCTTTTTCATCTCGTAAAAAAAAATATAGCTTATTATTAACAACAACACACATAGTTAACTAAAGATTGCACAGATTATAAGGCATATTGTTTAGAGCGTTATAGTTTGAAACATTCCACTTAAATTGTATATTATATTTAATTATTGTCGTCATACATCGAACGAACCAATTTTATTTTGTCATACAAAACAAACATGTTCCACAAAAGGCATACCAACACAAATTGGTGCTAAAATCCAAAATATATTCCTCTGAGAAACTCAAAATAAGCTTAGAAAAATATTAAAAAGCTTCCATTAAAAGCTCAATCAGCGCTATCAACATATTATTAATATTTCATATCCAAGTTAGATGAAATATTTCGCGCTCAATTTTTAATACCTTATGAATAAATATCCCACTTCATTCTTATTGTTCGATGCGAATTGTACGTTAAAAACATTCATGAATATTAAAAGGAGCTGGTATTTTAATATGTCCTATTTTATATTTCAATTTATTTATTATAGCTTAATGCAATGTGAAGATATAAAGGCGGATTTAATGCTGCATTCTCTACCAGTCAACCAAAGATGGTATAGATAAAACACGATAAGTTAAAAAAAAAAGTAGATTATTAGCCACCATAGATGTGAGCTTGCGGATGGCGAGCAATGAGTGGCTCGCCGTCAGGTCGACTGGTTCGGACCAAGCCAAGCCTTTAAGGCTCACTCTGTTCCCACGCCCCTCACGGAGTTGTCAGTAAATGAAGAGGCCCAGTTGCAGTGCCGATGCCTACCGAAGCCTTGGTCCGGTTTCTGAAAGGCAGGTTGGACCCCGGTACGAAGGCAAAAAAATAGATTATTAAGAGAACAAGGGTAAAAATTTATATAAGTAATATAAAATAAACATCATACATATATTAAAAAAAACATAAAAATATATAAATGTGTGTATATATTTATGTAAGGGCAGTAAAACTGATTCTTAAAAGACTGTTTGGTGTTAATGAGGTCTAACGGACCGGTTGTACACCGGTTGCTGATCGGCAGCGACGGCAGCAACCAGGAGAATGGCAAGGCCTATGCGCTAGAGTTCGATAGTTTGTTTAGCAAAGCCTTTGCCGGCGCACGCGACGTTCATACCGAAACCGATCCGTTTTAAACGCACGAATACCATACATTAATTTCTTATTTTGTGAACTGAATTTTTTGTGGAGTGTCCTTTATTCACGAAGTAAGTTTTTCCTTTTTAATTATCATTGTAATAATATTTCCTTATTATTGTGTTCAAAATGAAATTGTTTGCTTACATTCAATTAAAAATGGTCTCTGTTGTCTTTTTATTAGAGTTTGACCGTGTGCATTGCGTTTAATATTTTTAACATAAATATTTTTTATATAATTAAAAAATACCCTTCGCATAATTTTAGTGAGTCGAAAAAAAATATTTTATAGGAACATTAGTTTAGTAATTAGTGGAGTAAACTAAATTGCTTTCATATCTATGGAGTCTACTTCTAGAGCTGAGAAGCTTTTTTGAAATAGTTCACGTGGTTTAAAATCAACGCAAAAGGCGAATGAATGAAAACGATTAGGTTTTATTCAGTAAAAGTCTTACACTATCTTTTGATGCACCCAGTGTGGGGGAAGATATCTGATGAGAGATAAGATTATGATAATAAGAATTGTGGTAAACAGGGGTTACGCAAAAAAGAGATTGTTCACAATACATGTTCCAATATTCCAAAAATAATATACTTTGAAATCCTTAAAAGTTTAAAAACCAAATGTCATTACTTTTTCTGCGGGAACGGAGCGCGCCGTCGACGATTACTTAGGTTCTCATTTAAATGCGCCTAAATCTACACTAATATAATAAAGAGGTAATGTTTGTTTTTTTGTTTGTAGGAGGTAATCTCTGGAACTGGAACTGGTCTGATTGGAAAAATTTTAGCAAAAATAGAAAACTGCTTTACTCCTGACATAGGCTATACTTTATGTACGCGGGCGAAGCCGCTGAGAAAAGCTAGTAATATATACAAAATAACAGTGTATCCAAAATATCTTTAGCCAGATGTGTTATAACATTATAGTCACGTAAGATCTATTGTATTAAAATTTACCTCGGGTTGGCTGCTTCTAAATCAGAAATACTATCTAAATATGTATTTTATTCTAAAGTCTTAAAGATCTAGGTCTCGTTTAATATGCGAAAACTTTCAAGGAAAAATACTAAAGTAAGTAAATACAATGATTATCATTGAATAATTAATTATTTTGTTCCGTTTGTTGGTCACTCGAACCATTATTATGGCAAGATGTGAAGCTAGAACAATAGACTGATTTTATATTCTTTAGAGCTAGTGATCACAATCCAAGGGACGCATATAGCATTACTGATGCGGTTTCTTTTATTCAGTCTTTATAAAATAATTTATTCCCATCGGATTATTGTTTTATATACCTAAAGTTATGTATAATGCAAAAGATGATTAAAAACATAATCTTTGACTTACATAAAGAGGTTAAAATTACTAACGTTTCGCGTCGTTTGTTTTGAAATTAGACCATGAAATAATGAACGTTAGAAAATGTTATCCTCAACGAAGTCATAACTGACTATGTTGAGCAACTATTGAGAATATAAGACCTTACCCTGTCTTATATTCACACGCTGTGCATCGATACAGTAAATACAACATGTGCGGTGAAAAATTGAATTGCATATATTCAGTATCCTATATGTGTAACATGGGTACGTATTTGAATATCGAAGATTAAAATACCTACGCTTAAAATACCAATGTCCAAAACATCGAAAATTTAAATATCGATTATATCAAAATGTCGAAAATTGTTATACCTAAGCTTAAAACGTCGAAGATTGAAATGCCGAGTGATTAAAATTTCGATTGATTCAAAATATCGAATGACATTATTCCTAAGTTCAAAATATCAACATTTCACACATCTAAATTCATAATATCTACGTTAAAAATACCTACTGCGACATGCAAGCAAGCATGGTTTCTGTCACGGCTCCGGCGCTGCAGGGCTCCGGCAGTCCCACGCGAGCTTAACGTCGCAGATGGTCTAAACGCTCACCACCGCAGCTTCGGCTTGTTGGCCGGCTTCGCCGGCCAACCTCAGCTGCGGCGGCGGGTGTTAAAACCACCTGCTCCTCAGCTCGCGGGCTGCCTCGCCCCTCCGCGCCTACGCGATTCTAAATTACACTCTAGGGGTAGGGCAGACAAGACTACGTGGAGTCGGTTTTGCAGCGATACGTTTCTGTCACTAACTTTAGTAGCACAACATATTGACTTTCAAGAAAATATTTTAATTTAAAGACCAAGACACTGATTTTCATGGATAAAATAGGTCAAAATTGTTCCAAAACCGAATTGGGGCACCCCGAATTTACGTAGTCTTTTGGCTGTTACCCCTAGAGTGTATATACATATATAAAAATCCGGAGGCGCGAAGGGAGGGCAATCCCCGCCCGCTGTAACAAAGCATAGGCACCCGTGGGAGCCGTAGCGGCTGAGGTTGGTCGCCGGAGGCGACCAGCAAGCCGAAGCTGCGGAGGTGAACATGGGTGCCTATTCTTTGTTACGCAAGGGCGAAGGGGTTGCACTTCCCGTAGCGCCGGAGACGTTGCAGAAGCAACCTCTGTTTGTACTTCGATATTTAGGACATTCGATAATCTGTATTTCGATATTTGGATCTTTCGATGTAACTTTTGTAGATATTTAGATTTTAGATATATTGGACGTAGATTATTTAACCATTCGATATTATAAACTTTCGTTATTTTAATTTTCGATTTTATGGTCGTTCGATATATCCATTTTCGATGTTATGAACATCGATATTTTAACAGTAGGTATTTTAATCTTCGATATTCAAATACGTACCCGTGTAACATTTCAACCAATTAGCAATAATTACAGGCATGAACAAAAAAATGCAGTTCAGTATTTTTAGGTTCAATATAATACCTTAATTGTGTAGAATTTACTATCAGTTTTTTTTTTATATCTACTATCTTTTTTTACTTAAAGTAAAAACGTAGGTTGCTTCTAAGCATACCGGCTCCATTTTTGACCATATCGTTTACTATTACGTGAGTTAGTGGTTAAATACAAACATACCGATAGTTAATAAAGATATTAATAGTCAGGAAATAACCATACTTTCATACAAATATTAAAACAGGTTTAAATTGATGCAATAGTGTACATATTTCGCGTCCAAACGAGCAATTAAACTAACATTAACGCTGGTAGGTATTACGCAACGGACTTGTATGAAAGTATGTATTGTACTTACCTACTTAGGTAAGTACACCAGAACAGATCTATAACACCAGATTTATAACACGGTTATTTTTATGGTAGGTAAAAATCATTTTATGACGAATCCAGCTCGCAGGCGGAGCGGGAAACAGTGTCAGACTTCTACTGACCAAAGAACCTACCCCGTTCCTCCCTTGTCTTATTCCCAGAGCCCCGGTATAACGCTTTCGTACCAACAACTCCTTGAGGCGCGCGGGAACAGTGCGCGCCGTCGACGACTTGGGCTCGGTCTGGACTGTTTGTTACCAGACGACTGGACGGCGAGCTACCCATTATCTATAACACGGTGGCGTAAACAAATTGATGTAACTCTTGGTCCAATATACACCGTCAAATCTTGATCGTTTTAATCTCTTGGAGGATCGATTCAGTACATGAATCACTATCGATTGGTAAAGTTAGAATGAAAAAACAAAGTACTTTTTTTTTTTAAACTCGAATTAATTTACGCATGTTCTAAATTGATTTCTTTATGTAAACGTCAACTGGGCGATTTCAATGACCTGTAGGTAGTTATTACGCAACGACCGACAACTACCTACAAGGTTAATGACTCGTTTACTTAAAGAAATTAATTTCGTAAATGCGTATAATTATCATATCAATAAGAGATTTAGAAAAAAAGTACTTTATTTTTTTATTTGATCCACACAAATCGATAGTGTTTCATGTACTGGATCGACCCTCTTCGGGATTAAAACGACTAAAATTTAACGGTGTAGTTATAAATCAGTTGCAAAATAAAATAATTTATTAAACTTTGGAGCCTTGGCGAACGCTAGCGTTCGTATACCTATTGTCTTTCGAGTATGTCTCTAATTACGGTATTCAAAATATTAACAGACTATGAAAACATATAACGGTCGGTGATTACCTAATCTTTTTTTATTATTTAAAAACTGTTTCAACTTAATTTTCTGTACAGAAATTTATCGTCATGCATCATTATTTTAATAGTTTCAAGTTCCAGTAAACATACTTTGCGAAATATTTAATGTCAGTCTTAAAAACGTTAATTTTAAAATAATTATGGTCATTAGCTAACATTATAATATAGTTTTCCATGAAGTAGTTTATATTCTCATAACAGTGACAAAATTAATCATTACAAATAGTATAAAACAATGTCGCTGTTTCCCTATACTGTATGCTTAGATCTTTAAAAATAAGCAACGGATTTCTATGCGGTTTTTTTTTAATAGATAGAGTATTTCAAAGGGAAAGTTTGTGTATAATACATGCTCCCGTGCGAAGTTGGGGCGGGTCGCTAGTTATCATATAAATATATTATATAATACAATTAGGTGACATGTCTGTCCGCCTCGCCTGGCGTTTAAGGTTTTTATTAAAATGGCAACACTGATTCTGGATGTTTCTTGCGTTTAGTTTCTATTATTGTTAGTGGCATGTGTTCTTAATGTTGGATTATGGCTACCTGTGTATTATTTATTTGTTAATAACAAAATCAGCAAAAAAAAAATTAAAAATAATCGTATACAGAGTTATAAAAAAATCTACAAGTTTTTAAGTGGTTTTATTTAAAATTTTAAGTTTCACACCGCTGCCGCACGTTTGACGTGCGTTAACCGGCTGGTTACAGTGCGACAATAATCGCCTAAATTGGAAACGTACTTTGTGTGCTAATAATAAACTATTTAACACCGCACAATTCAACTCTGAATTGAACACGTGGTACACGTATACGAACAGCATGATGGTAACGTCACGTTACCGTCTTGCTGTCGTCCGTTTACTGCACAGTTACCGCACCGCACGTTTTTGTATGAAAAAGATTATCGTCTACGCAGTATGACTAACGTACCGCGAACACACCGCAGTAAGCCGTTAAAAAAACGCGTAAATTGAAAGAGCCCTAAACTCATATCTGGAGATTAAATGTTTAGATGAAAGTTCAAAAATGTTCAATAGACGTACTCATACTCAAAAATTGAGGTCAATGAACTGCGATACCGTTCGGCTTCAAATAGATATTTAGTAATGTTTTTATTACGCCAAGGCATCCTTGCATGAAAAAAGAAACCGAAATTACAAAACAGGTTTAGATTTTACCTGTTATGCACTAAAACTCTTTTTTAAGATTTCATCGTACATCGAAACCCTTACAAGTTTTGACCTTCGATTATACACAGCTAAATTTTGATCATTTTAATCCCGTGGAGAGTCAATCCGGTACATGAAACACTATCGATTTATAAAGATAAAAATTGAAAATGTATCTACTTTTTTAAAACTCGAATTAATTTAATCACGTACGAAATTAATTTATATGTCAGCTGAGCGAGTCAATGACCAGTAGGTAGTTAGTATGCAACCACTTACAACTACCTACAGGTCATTGACTCGCTAAGTTATGTAAAGCAACAGTAGAGTATCTTAAAATTTTGCACGTTAAAGTTCCATAATGCAATTACTAGAATTTAGTAATATTAATACATCCATACACAGAACAATAAATGATCGTGCTCAAAACATTTGATTTAAGTGGAAATCGAACAAGCACCTCCGGCATAACAATCAGGGCCACTAACAATACAACAGGCCAGTCCAAATGACAAGAGATATAATATTATGCTTTGTATTTTTCCTATCAACCTAGATTATGCACTAACGACTGTATTTTTTAACCAGTAAGTTCTCATAACAGCAATCGAGAGCCGGAGCTCCGTTATGATGTAACATAACCACCAGTCGCAGTTGTTACGCAGTTGTTGTTCTACAAAACATGAGGTCAAGTTCATTGTTATGACGCACTCACTAGAACGGCTCACGAGTCATGAGCCCCTAAATATATTTTTGTTATTGCAAAAAACCTTCTGAGAGAGAAAGTTGGTTGTTTATTGGAGATTTTTGTGTTAAAAACGGGGGAAAAACTAATTTGGCCCGTGTCAAGTTTTACCTATAAACTACCTAAGAATTTCAAGAATATTTTTCTGAATAAGAAGTCTAAGTAGGCTTTTGAGGTTTTGATTAAACTATATTTATGGCAAGTACTTTTCCTTGTACTCCTAAAAAAATACATAAAGAAATTATTATCTTGAAATCATGATGAAAACCTGTAAATGAAAATGATAAACCATTGAAATTGTACTTATTTACACTTCAGACATCTTTTGTCTGAAGTGTAAATAAGTACAACTCCTAACTAATTGTATAAATATAATTTATTTATTTAATCTTCATGTACAGTAGTAGTACATATGAGGACTTAATGCTACAAGGCATTCTCTAACAGTCAACTTTTAGGTTAAATAAAAAAAATTAGTAGGCGTGCAGAATAAATATTTAATGACAGAATGTTCAAATATAATGTAGCATCAAAAATAAATAATATGATAAAAAAAAATAAACTGACTGAATCAATTGAACTGACTTCAACTTTTCCCAATAAATTATCGTAGAAATTGTAGCTAAAAATATTTGATAAAATTGACCTAGTTGTACCTCTTTTATGCTACGAAAACAACACGTATAGTGAATCGAATGTAGCAAGAAAATTAAAAAAAATTGTATTGCAGTAATACAACTCTTCAAAGCAAAACACGGTAATTGGTACAGCCAATTCAATTCACTTTGGATAACGTTGGTACGGACTGAATCTAGAAATGAATCAGGTTTTTATTCCAGCCAGTATTTTTAAAGGGAAAATTTGAAGTAAATTAAAAAAAAAAAACAGTAAGTTACTTTTTATTTTATAGAATGAAATTGAATAAACCCTTTTTGTATTCCAAATAAAAAGTAATATAACTTAAATATAAACTTAAATCTAGGAATACTTTGATTTCCGGCCACCGCACCGTAGGTGCAGGCTTGCGGACGGCAAGCAATGGGTAGCTCGCTGTACGACCGTCTAGTAACCATCCAGACCAAGCCCAAGTCGTCGACGGCATGTATAGTTCCACGCGTGCCTCAAATTTGTTGTCAGCAAATCATAGGGGCCCAGGAGGGTCAAAGGCTACTGGGGCCACAGATTTACATTTGAAAAGAAAACTCGGCTCTGGTATGAAAAACAACAAAGGAGCAAGAGTGTGTTTTTATTCAGTAAAAGTCTGACACTATCTCTTACCCCGCTTAAAGGCGTAGAGATGTCATTGGATGATTTTCCAATCGAAAAATAAAAATCCATACGTACAATTATAGTAGTCTTATTGCTGATATTTACCAAATAAACTTAGAAGGAATCTTAAGAATCTACTATTATAAAATAACATCTCTATATAAATACCAAGTTTTAATTTAGCTTTTATTTCACTGGTTTTTTCCTCTGCTTACTTTTAGAGGAACAGGAAAAGCCAAAGGTATATTTTCAATAAACAAATCTCGAATATCCAAATTAGTTTTACTCACAGTATTTTGCAAACGCTAGTTTAGAAAAAAGTTTGTGCAATTCTTATTAATTCAGTTTAATTTACCTATATGATACCGGGTTTATCTTAATTACATAGTATAAAAAATTTTTCAAAAAAAAAAACCGCCTTCAAAAAAAGACGAACGATAAAAGTTCCTACACTAAAAAGTTGAAAATAAAAATTTGAATTGCTGTAAAGAAACTTAATTTATAGGTAAACTTATTTGACATTAATATTTTGCAAATATTCAAAATTTATTACTTCTTTTTGGAGTCGGTGCCAGCATTTTTATTGTTGAAACTTAATGTTAGGTAGCTTTTTAATATCCGGTGCCATTTTTCGTACATAATGCTTAAACATTTTCAATGTACTTAAAATGTGGCAGAAGGTTTTTGTAAGTATATATTTTTTATTTTAAAAAATGTGCAAATCGGATGATTTTTTTTAGAGAAGTCTAATATGTATTTACGTCTTAATTAAGTATTATATATTTGAGTATGCAAATAGGTACTAAGTAGTTTTATAGTTAAGTTAGAGGTAGTTTTTCAAGGGATTGTTGCCCATTCGTAATTCCTTGCCTTGGCTGGCACCGACTCCAAAAAGAAGTAATAAATTTTGAATATTTGCAAAATATTAATGTCAAATAAGTTTACCTATAAATTAAGTTTCTTTACAGCAATTCAAATTTTTATTTTCAACTTTTTAGTGTAGGAACTTTTATCGTTCGTCTTTTTTTGAAGGCGGTTTTTTTTTTTGAAAAATTTTTTTTTATTTGTAGCCGTTTAGTGTCTTTTATTATAATGTGTTATGGCAACGAAGTCAATATCGTTCCTATATTTCTTTTGAAAAAGTTACCAATGTCATATAAGTAGGAATACATATTAAAGGTACATTGTTACAGTGTAATCGTTTTGATCTCGTGCGACTCGCATCCATCGCGTTCCCGTGATTCTCACCAGGCCGTCGGTCCACCTTGTGGGAGGCCTTCCAAAGCGGCGTCTTTTGGTGCGCGGTCGCCACTCTAGAACCTTTCGGCCCCATCGGCCATCTGTTCTACGAGCAATGTGCCCTGCTCACTGCCACTTAAGTTTGGCAATTCTTCGGGCTATGTCGGTGACCCTGGTTCTCCTGCGCATTTCTGATTCGAACACGCAAGGAAACTCCGAGCATAGCCCTTTCCATTGCCCTTGACAGCATTGCTTATGACAGCTCTAATAAGCTCAAACAATGCTAGGATACATTATTTTATTTTGAAGTTCCCACGCCGACCTTCCACCTTCCAGCTCCATCATCATCATCAGATCAGTTCGATGATAACATTTTCAACATAATTATTTAAGATCATTGGTTTATAGTGCATTTTCATAGTTGCTTAACTACTTTGATTGTGATATCTATGCGAGTGTCAAGTTTCGTTAGCCATTTTCTGATCTTCTTCACCAGTTCCACCTCATCAAATGTTACTTTTTGACTGTAAATGCTTGAGTTCTTGATGTAAATATAAAAAAACTATATAGTTGCCTATAATATTTGAGGAGTTCCCTCGATTTCTCATGGATCCCATCATCAAAACTCGATTTTGAAAAAAATGGGACCAATCTGGAAGCATATCCTTGCAAGTACAAAAAAAATTTTGCAAATCCATCCATAAACAACGGAGTTCTGAGGTAACAAACATAAAAAAAAAAAAAATAAAAAAAAAAAAAAAAAAAAAAAAATACAATCGAATTGAGAACCTCCTCCTTTTTTTGAAGTCGGTTAAAAACAAAGTCGCTTCCCGTTGTCTGTCCCTATGTATGCTTAAATCTTACAAACTTCGCAACGGATTTCTATGGGGTTTGATTTAATAGATAGAGTGATTCAAAAGGAAAGTTTAAATGTATAATGCATGCGTTTTTTTTATGGTAGGTAAAAATCATCCAATGACGAGAAACAGGGTTAGACACTTACTGACTAAAAAACCTACCCCGTTCTTCCCTTGCCTTATTCCCACCACCCTCAGCTCCAGAAGGCTTCGACCCTGAAGGGCCCAATACAGTTTGCTTACACCTCCTTGAGGCGCGGGAGCAGTGCGCGCCGTTGATGACTTGGACTCGGTCTGGACAGTTACCAGACGACCGGACGGCGAGCTACCCATTGCTCACCGTCTGCGAGCCAGTGTCTACGGTGGCCGGATATCGGCGAGATCATGGCGGCAACGGCTACAGTGAGGTCTCTGTTGCCTTTGCCTTATTCGGTCGGCCTCCTCCATGTATAATGCATGCGTAATATCGTTGCCCCCGTGCGAAGCTGGGGCGGGTAACTAGTACCTAATAAATGAAATTCGTTTTCATTGAATTAAAGTTAATCTTATAGGTGCCTACCTAATTAGCAATCTAGGTCATTTAATATTATCTATAAAGCTGTCATTATCATCAAGAGGATTGGCAGCCATGCCCTAATTAATATAATACAGTAGGTTCTTAATTAATAATGCGGCGTTGATTAACAATATAACCCAGATACCAAATATCTATATCGGATCAAGGAACCCCCAGACCGTCTAAATCCTGGAACCACTAATATGTTCTAACTAAAATCCACAATCATTAAACCTAATCCATACTTGTATACTAATATTATGTAGAGAAAAGATGTTTAATTTGGTTGCTAACCTGCTAATCGCTGTCCCTATGTATGCTTAGATCTTCAAAAGTACGCAGCGGATTTTGATGCGGTTTTAGATAAAGTAATTCAAGAGGAATGTTTGTGTCTATAATACATGCATAATATATTCAATATCAGTACTCGCGGCGGGTCGCTAGTGATGAATAATGAATGAATAAACTTAAAAACTACTAAACGAATAATAAAAAAAAATCTTAATTCGACTTCCTCTTTCTGCGACTAATGCTAGCAAACGAGGCGCCCACACGTATGAGGCAATGGTTTTCATCACGCCCTAACCGCCGGAATCCTGACCCCGATATCCAGTCATCGTTGGCGGGGTCTTGCGGTGAGCGAACATTGCTAGCTCACCGTCCAGCCTGCCGGTAACCGTCGGGATCAAGCCATCGAGAAACGTCAATAAAACCGTAGGGCCCAGCAATGTCGAAGGTTACAAGGGCCATAGGTTGTGCGAAAGAATATTGCCGCGGCCCTGGAAGCAGGCAAAGAAGAAAACATGTAGGAGTGGGTTATAGTTAGTAGGTAAAAGTCTGTAATTAAAAATGGGAGAATCACCTAAAAAAGACATATAAGCCACTGCAGACCGCCTCAGGGTGACAGATATTCTTGGTGTTAAACGAAGTCCGGTGGTGGCGAGTGTTGTTCCTCCTAAACGACTTCGAGTGGTGTGTGAGGCCATTCGGGACCTACCTACTATGTAAGTTGTTACATAGTAGGTAGGTCTCGAATGGCCTCTGTAGTAAAAAAAACTTTTAGTCTTCATGATAGCGTTTTTCAACACCACGTGCAACATTCTTACGAACAACAGGTGGCCTGATGAAGTGCGATTAATTCAAGTCTTATCACTTGCCTTAATTTTCTATTTATGTTCAAATCCACATTCTACATCAAATTTGTATACTAATAACCACAAAACCCGAAATAAGATATGCAAATTTAATATTTTTACTCCATAAATAAATGATGTGAACGTATTATTTAGACAACCTTCAAGGTAACCTTGGCCATTTTTTCTAACTTCGTCGGTTTCCAGTTCAGTCTCGAGGAACTGGATCAATACTTTACATAATATATCACCACTGCTTACCATCAGGAGGGACCGCAGTTTAGCACTAGTTAAATAATATCCGATTCGTTTGGTGTCAATGATCTACAAATGACAGCCAAAACATTTTTATACATAAGAACTAATATCATCCAGTGACTTCTCCCTTTCCAGAACATAGCGGTATCATAGTATCAGCCCGGCTGGCATATTTTTTTAAAATCAATTTGATAGTCATCCAACCACAGATCGACCTCGGCAAGCGTTGCTCAACCTAGGGAATCCATCGATACGGCTACTATGATTGAAGCTACGAGCTCTTAACTAATAACATCAAACTTTATAAAAAAAGTGACTACATTCACACAATTTCTATTTACATGGAGCTCTACAGCACCAGTTTTCATAAAACTAATACAAGTTGAGGTCAAATTCAATAAAAAATTGGAAATGTAGTTCCCAGATTGTTGCTTTAAATACACAAACAAAACTAGTAAGTTCTAATTAGTTCCAAAATTAAACTTTCCAATAACGTTTAAAAGTAACATTGCCATATTAAAAAATAAAGTTGGAGCGCATAATTGAAAATGTTGCCAGTACTATTACTAACGGCCAGTGTTTAGTTAAACAATTCAGTACACATGTTCGGATTGCAAAAAAAAAAAACATAAAATAATTAGTTCCAAAATTAAACTTTCCAATAACGTTTAAAAGTAAACATTGCCATACTAAAAAATAAAGTTGGAGCGCATAATTGAAAATGTTGCCAGTACTATTACTAACGGCCAGTGTTTAGTTAAACAATTCAGTACCTACACATGTTCGGATTGCAAAAAAAAAAAACATAAAATAAAGGTGAGTATCCACTTAAACAATTAAGTTGTGTTCAGTTCGCGTTATCGGATTGCAATGTGTCATAATAACTATAAGATGTCGTAAACGCGAAGTGAAAGTAGGAGTGACGACACGAGCATCTCAGATTGATGCAATGATTTGAACCTTAATGCGTAGACACCTTTGCAATAAGATGGCAACAAAACTTTGTTAGTGTGCGAATTGTGAATGACTGTTTTGTTAACCCTAGAAGCCCAATCTAGGTAATTTTTACCTATACGAAAACTAATAATTGCTTTCTCTTTCGCACACTTCTTTCGATCGCCGTGATTGATCGAACCAACTTAGTACAGCCCGCGAGCCAACAGGAGACGGCCGTATTGCCTTGGTAAGTACCTCCATATTGTAGATATCGTAATGTTGTAGGTCAATTTGGCCTATGTTTAGGCTTTGTGTAACTTTTACACTGGTTTTGAGTTTTTGGAGATAGTTATTTTAGGAGGATTTAACGTTATGTTTTAGTTTGTTTTAAAAAAAAAAAAATATTGTTTTAGGTAGAAAAACAAGATGGAGTCCTCTAGACAACTGGGAACTGACGAGATAGCGTCCTTTTTAGAAAATATAAGTGACTCGGTGAGTGAGAGCAGTGGTGGCCGAGTAATAGCAGTGGTGGCCGAGTGGTAAAGGCCCCGACTTACGAGTTGTAGGTTGCGGGTTCAAACCCAGCCAGCGCATTTGTATGTGTAATTTATTTCATCACCACTGCTCTCAAAACGGTGAAGGAAAACATCGTGAGGAAACTGGCATGTCCTAGAACCAAACATTCGAAGACATGTGACATCCACCAATCCGCATTGGCCCCGCATGGTGGATTATGGCCCATTCCCTCTCTTAGAGAGGAGGCCTGTGTCCCTGCAGTGGGAACATTGAAAAGGCTGATGATGATGATGATGATGAAGTGACTCGGAGACATGCGACGTTCAGTATGTGACAATATCACGAATATCTTTCAAAAGGAGCCGCAGCCATCGCCAGAGAATACCACAGAAGAACCAGAGCCAAAAAGTATCGCTATTGTGGTTATTGTTCTTATAAAAAATAGCGAAAGACAAATTCGCAGTGTACAAAATGCAAAAGAGCAATTTGTCGTGAGCACAATATTGACATGTGTCAAAACTGTTTATAATGTAATAATTATTGTACGAAACTTGTTGATTGTTTTGAAACATTTATTAATTAGTTAAAAAGAGAAGATTTTATGTTGATTTTTCTTGATATTTTTAGTTTATAAAAAGAAAACTGGAAGGGTCTCATTTTGTGCCAAATTTTTATATGTTTACGTATTTTTGTATTTTTAAAGATATAATAAACATATATTAACATAATTATGCGTTTTTTAATTTCATGAATAACCAACAAAAATAAATAATAACGAAAACTAGTCAATTTAACATCATAAACTATCCTATACGTGTATTTATTTATGTAGGTAAATTTTACCTATGATTGGGCTTTTTAGATAGCAAAATATGATTGGGCTTCTAGGGTTAAGAAAAATCAAGCATTAAAATTAAGCAGTAGGTGAACATATAATAAAAAAGAGAAAGATAGATAGATAACTTTAAAAAAAAAGAAAACAAACAGGCTTTACAATTATACAATCGGAAAACAATCTGCAAATGTTTTCGTAATATAATGAGTGTACAAGTCCGGATAATTTTAGATAAAAAATATTCCGTTGGTATTTATGTGTATAAATGTATTACAAGTCAAAAAAAAAAAATAGAATGATTTAATTAAAAGCAAGGTTAAGTTTGAGTCTTTCATGAATACGAATATCCGACAAGGAAGGTAGTGTAGCCGCTACGTGTTAATCACTTGCAAAATGTATAATTCAGTTCCCAAAATACGATATTGTAACCTTCTCATGTTGTAATTGAGGAAAATGTTATCATTTAATTAAAAAATAAAAAACCATAATAAATTCGTTGGAAATCTTTACCTTGAACAATACTGATGTAAGAAGAGCTAAACAAATAAAACTAAAATGTTTAAACAATCATTTTATTTACCTACTTGTATATTTAGGTAAATAGACTCACTTCTGAGTAAATGCTCAGATTATACGAAAGTCAATCAATCATACTTAGATTTATGTGTGTGAATTAGCATTCCAACGTCTTTATACTATGTCGAACAAAGCTCGTAAGGATTTTAAAGGAGAAACCTTCCAAGAACGATCAAATAAAGTAACTGTTTGATCTTTAGTAATAAAGTCTTAATGATAAATTATTTGTAATAAGCCTAATGAATCTCTTTGTGTTATACATGCGACTTGTTAACTTTAATATTTTAGAACTCAAATTGATCGAAGAGTGTTGCATAATCGCGTATGGCTATTATTCATGATATTATATTACGTTAGCTTCAGTAAGTGGCTTTGTTTGCTTGAAAGTAGAAAATATAATAGCCTTGATCCTGTGGGTATTGAAAAGTGATGTATATGCATTCAACTTTTTTCTTAATAATCTGATATGAATCCATATTTCACTTGGTCACGTCATCATGCATCAGCGGGTGGGCCGAATTCGCTAACTCTTTTTTTGTAGTGTTTGTTATTATCAGAAGATATATTTGAATGAAAAAATTAAGGAAGTTTCGCAGAAAATGTGAAAACGAAAACCACGAAGAATATTTAATTTTTACTCGTTTGACAGTTTATAGTTTTTTTTTATTCTACAAAAGCTACATACAACACAAACAAAAAACATAACAAAACAAGATCGTTTAAAAAAACGACTACTAGATTGTAACACGTACTGTTTTCAAACTCTACATTTAAATTTCCACGTTCTTCTTACATTTTCCTTACAGGTCAAGCAAACATTATAGAGAAAAAAGCCTAAACCTCAAACATGCCAAACCTCAATTGGTACAACCTAACCAAAACAGATTGTAACCATGCGACATTATTGGCCGTTTATTGAAATTCGAACAATGCCATTTCCATGGGATGCCGTTTTGGGTCAACATGCGCTCTGCTCATGAATAAAGGCCCTCCGGGTCTGAGAAACAATTCCGGGGTCCCATGTTACTGTCTTCTATAAATATCAAAACAACTTGGGTTTAAATAGAATCAGACATCACCATCTGTACATACAGACGTTTACTTTTATAAAGGACATCGACAAAGGTAAAATGTTTATTTATTCTATAAATGTTTTGCAATGCGTGGAGCTTGTAGAATAAAGTATTGAAATTTGAAATTGAAATTATTCCTAAATTAATCCTATCTTTATGTTGTTTCAATTGTACTGGCTGTAAAGAAATTCGGGTCACGGTTCAATAGAAATGTCAAAATAGAACTAGTTTTATTTTTAATATTTAAACAGCTGTCATTTGAAAGCAAAACTCCCTAGGGAGGAAAAGTACTAGTTCCAAACCGCTCCGCAGTCAATTTTACACCTACTTTCAGAGTATGAGTAATGACAAAATAATTTAGGTTTAAACCTAGATTATTTTTCTTAGAACATTTATTTCCTCATAGAAAATAGAACATGAAAATATCGTTATCACATCGCAAATATTTGTTGGTTATGTGGGTCATCTGCATGGCAACTGTGGCCTCACATCTACGAATTTTATCACGTATTTTCCTTTTACCGATCATAAGGATGTTATTTCGGGTTTATATGTCATTCAAATTGTGTATTTGGGAAACCAGTTAAATATTTTATGTATAAACATATTTATTGGCTACCTTACAGTAGGTATATGACCCCCCACAACTTGATTATCATCATCAGTTTCTAAATCAATTTACGTTGGCCTCTTTTTGATTTCTTGAATTGCAAACCTCTTTTTTCCTAACTCTTTTTCCAGTTTATGTGATTTGCGTACTCGTATCTTTGTAAGTCTGCCAAAAAGGTCTGTTTATTACTGGATTTCTCTCTTCATATTTGAATATCTGGAGGTTGCCCTCTTCCTTTTTTTCAATTTGCAAACCAATTTTTGGAATTACTAAAAATAATAATCTGTATAACTTTCCATGTCTATGATGATATAGAGATTTTTTGTCCTTGCACAGAGAATTTATAACATTTATTTATAAAATATAAATAGTTACCTACTTTATACTCTTGCGAACGCGAACACCGGCATTCGAACGCCTATTGTCTTTTATTATGTCTCTAATTACGGTACCTACTTGAAAGGTTAAATCGAATATTAGAACTGAAAAACTTCTGAAAACTTTTACATTCTTCATGTAAAATATGAGATATATTCTGAAGGATTTTGCGTCCATTCACTGCAAATACCAAACATGTTGAAGTTTTTCTGTCTGAATAAATATAAGTGTTTTCGTCACTTAACTTCCCTTTATTCAAGCGTTTTTTTTCTAACTGATCAGGCGGAAGTGACCGTGATAGTATATATTATTTGTTTCCTATTATCATCATCCTACCCTTATCCCATTTTACTTGGGGTCGGTGCAACATGTTCTTTTCTTCCACTCTGTCCTGTCACCCGTCACACTATCACTAACTCCCTTTTCTTTCATATCACTCTTCACACAATCCATCCATCTCTTCTTCGGCCTCCCTCTTCCTCTCCATCCATCCACGTGTAAACTCAGAACTCTTTTTGTGACATGCGTTTCATCTCTCCTCTTCACATGTCCATACCAAGACAAACGATTGCCTTTCAACTTACTATATTATTTGGTTTCCTATGTGATGTAATATTATATTACAATTTACCATAGACCGATATAGATGAAATTTAGTCTCTGGGTGGTTTGAGAATACAATTAAATCCGGTAGGTGGCGTTGCAATCGTGTTCTTGTTTTTTTTTTCTAGTAAAATTTAAATGTTCAAGCAGGACAATGTCTCTCGGAATTGTCAGTCTATTTATAGATATTTGAAGAATTCAAATGAATAAAAGAAAGCAGTCAGGTATTATTTGTTCCAGATTTTTACTCTCAAAGATATTTCCGTCAAAGTCTAAGAAAAATATATTCAAGTTAACCTCGCCCATTCTCTGCGATGATTATTTTGCTTTGGAAAACATTTTCTTGGTCCAGATTTGCAAATTCTTCTTTGAAGTCTGTGAGTCAACATGAATGAATTTTCAATATCACACCGTACCTTTTAAGTCAGGATCTTGTTACTTTAGAAACAACGAGAAATCAATTGTTTTTTTTTTTAATATCTTTTTTCCTTTATAAACAGAAACGTAGCCCATCACTAGGAATAAGGGCGCCTTCAATTTATGCTAAGCGACGGCAGTGTAGTTGCAGTGCTGCCGCCGAGCTGCTTTGTTATTTCATACAAATAAAAACATGTGACTGTCGCGCTGCAACCGCGCTGCGGCCGCGCATCATTTATTTATGAAAAAAACAACGCAGCAGCAGTGCTGCGGTCGCCCTGCTGTTGTGCAGCACTTTGTGGCGAATTTGAATACACTCGAACTCATGTATCGTGCATGTGTTCACAAACACACAACTAACATATACAATTCAAAAAATCGAAATTGTATTGAACAATTTATCAATGATGTAAGCAACCATTATTATGTATGTACTTATAGTAAAGCTTATACCTATAGACTCCTAATTGTTCTATTGTCATAGCACGAAGTATCTGCTCACCCATTCCTTTGGGAAATGGCGTGAGTTTATGTATTTACCTGTATATTGTTTCAATGTAAAGCCATTGGTAATGTATAGCGGCACGGTATCTATGTTTTCGCACTTACTAGTGTAGTACCTACATTATAATATCAATCATGGTCGAACCCGTCGAACCTAAGTCATAATCAATGTTCGATCCAGCCCGTCCCTTAACTCTGCTTGGGGTGCCCATAGCTTTTATTTTGCATAAATCCTGACTTAAATTTCTTCAAATTTGCCACAGGCAAATAAGAAAAAAATAAGGAAAAAGGAAAGAAAAAATATTTATATTTATTTCGTTAATCTGCAAGTCTGATTAAGCAGACGACAACCTCATATTTTAAAATGCGAAGAACCACAAATGAAAATTATAAAAAGCTTAAACTTAGGTGACCAAAATATACCACATACATCGATATATTTGCCCACAATGGTCTCATCATTGTTTAAGCTGTTCATTTCACGCTTTCCCCCTTCATCTTAATTTTAGTCAATTAGTCAGCTGTGTCAATCAGTAACTTGAATAAACCCTCAAAATATATGAATAAAAACGTACTAAACTTTCATTTATCTTTTTTCAGGAAAGATGAGGCAATCAAGTATAATAATATTAACAGTACTCGTGGTACAGGTGTACTCGGTAAGTAATTTTCTTTTTAATAACTTCAGTAGGTATTCGTGTAAAAAAGCGAATTCGAAGAATCACAGTGGCTAAATATTCATTACTTAGAATATTTACGATGAAACTTTTATGAAACCATTTTTTGTTTCTGGTTCCTTCATTGTCTGATACCGATTTCCTAATTTAAATAATTTTGCAAATTATTGTAATATTTTTTTCTGAATTTGGTTGTATGGGTTTTATTTCTTTATCTGGAACTGATAGTGAACAATTTTTTTATACCCAACTTTTTCACGAATTCAACAGAGCTTATCGTATGAGTACTAGACTACTGATAAACAACTTATATATTTCTAAGTACATATACTATATATAAAAATTTCTTAGACACAGAACAAATAAAAAAATAGTACATTTTATATATTACTACAGATTTTTTAGGTTTAAATCATACCTCTAGAATAGCATCCCAGTAATAGCAACAAAATGTCAATAATTATGACTCAATCTACATACTATCTGTGTTCATAATAAAAGTTTCATTTTGTATCTTAGTCCCAGTCCAGTCAAGCACATTGTTAAATACCTACCATCCTATAAACTCAGAGCAGTTAGGTATAAATCTAACAATATTTCAATTACAATACAATATTCATATTTAAATTTACCCATTCACTTCTAGTTATTTGTACTACATCAAGGCCCGACAAAGGCCGACGACTTTAATTAGGTATATTTGTTCATTATAATAATGTTAAACAAACATATACCACAGTTTTGGAAACCTAATAAGATTGCAAACAACTTTTTAGAGAACAATCACATTAACATAACTATTCAAGGAGGTACATAAGTTCAGGGTCTGAGCCACAGAACTCAGAATCATTGCTATGACAGACAATACCTGTACGTGTCGGGCACGCTAAAATTATGGCGGTATGTCTCCTCTTTGAGGCGAGGCTGTAAAGACCTCATGGTGTCCTTACCATCCACATGACGCAGATTCTCACCCAACATGGTAAGTTCGGGAGTTACCTGCACCGGATTCGTGCGGAAGTGACACCCGGATGTCACCACTGTATATACTGCCCAAAGAACACAGTGGAGCACACGGTAGTGTGCCCCCGCTTGGGCAGAGCATCTCCGTGTCGTGAGGGCGATCGGCGATGGTGACCTCTCACGTCGGACCTTTTTCAGGAAGGAAGTTTCGGCACCGGTATGAAAGACAATGAACGTACAGGCCCACTCCTTTTAGTTAGTAAAAGTCTAACACTATCATCTACCGCCCAAGGGCGGGAGATAACATTGTATGACTTTCCCACCGAAAAAAAAGCTGTGTTTGTGGCTAGATTTACTAGTATTATTCAAATTAAATACCTACAATTATTTATTTGCATAAAACTAATTTATTTTTAGAATTCATAACCTTAAATCTAACTCATAATTTTAATGAGATTTGGGTAATTCCGAGTTTGTTTGTGTATATACTCTAAACAATAAATGACACTGAAATGAAATATATTTCTGAATCCAGCACCAAAATTGACAATTAAATGTAATACCAATTTGCATTTCAATTGTCGAAGAATAGGGAAGTGGTGGGAACATCTTGCTATTTCGTTTGTTCACAAGAAACCTAAAGGCAGTAACGTCACAGTTTAGTTAGTTCTTTCTTTATCTGTTACTTGACAGTTTCCCCCTCCATAAAATATAAAATGCTTTTAATTGCATTGACTTTTTTCTTTGACTTTGATGATTATAGACACAGATACTTTAAAGATTAACAATTTAAAAAAATAAGTTAACTGCTTATCTGTTATTAGATATCAATTTTTATGAGTAAACTTATTCGCTATTATGCTTGTTTTATATGAAAAAAAAAACAGGAATGCCAGCTCTAGCAGTAGCACTCAAAACATCTTTGTACTCTATGGTTTAATTAGAATAACATTTGAAAGGCGTAATATATACCTATATTTTCTCGTATAATTAATGAGAAATTTTCTTGTTGCTTGGAAATCCCGTAATTTATTATAACTTTATAATGTGTCGTGTATCAAAATTTTGTGGGTCGTGTTATATTTACTTTATTAAAAGGAAGATATATGAGAAGACGTCTTAATGAAGTAGTGTGAGAACCGAGGACTCATTCTATTTAGATAACACAGCCAAAAGTGGATGTGGATTCATTAGCATATGTGATTGATGAGGTTCTTAATATTTTATGTATGTTCTAGTAATGTTTACGTAACTTGGATGCAATGATCTGAAAGCTTTATGAATGGGATGAGAAGTTTAATTCTATCTTAAGTCTTATATATACAAAAGGAGAAACTGACTGATATATCAACGCACAGCCAAAACTACTAGGCCTAGGAGCGTGAAATTTTGCACAAGGCTTCTTTATATAACGTAGGCGTACACTAAGAAAGGGTTTTTAAAATTCAGCTCCTAAAGGGATGTAATGGGGTCTAAAGTTTTTATAGAGAACCCTACTTTCACGCGGGCGAAGCCACTGGCAGAAGGCTAGTTATTGCATAATATTATAATGCAAGTGTGATATTTTAAAACAAAAAGACACCATTTTTATTACAGTTCTTTGTCCGAAGTGTTTTATTGCTAACGGAACCTTGTTGCTAAGACGTCGAACGGCGAATATAGGACCAAGCGCTTCGCTTCGTCGAGCGACTGGAACAATTTGCCTGCCGCAATTTTTCCGTTCGTATAATAATTTAGGTGTCTTCAAATGTAGAGTTAATAGGCTCTTATTGAAATAATGCGCCTTGGCATAATGATTGCATCACTGGGATTGCACTATTAGGTGGGATCGGAGCCAAGTATTGGTTTATATCAATAAAGAAAACTCCACTGGCAGTTCGGTTATCATCAGGCTGTATCTCAATAACCTTGATAGCTAGGCCGTTGAAATTTTCTCAGGTGCAATATAATTAAAAACAGAATACAATAAATAATTATTTAAGTAACGTGATTTTCTGTCCGATTTTTGCCACGGACGCGAATACGTCTTCATGCGTGAACCCGATTTGTACTTAGCCAATCTCTTTTATAGACCCATAAAACAATAGGGATCTGCTAAATTATTTATCATCCGTCGTTCTTCAATTGTTTTTGGGCAAACCCATCAAATGCGGTTGCGGTTTTTACGTCGTGGTGACTTATGCGTCAATCTGCCATTCAGAGAAAACTAAGACATTAAAGGCTCGATTTGATATTTTTGAATGGCTGTTTTTTTTTTATTAAAAAATACGCAAGCTAGTATATTTGTTAGGCAACATTTTCGGCTAGACAATCATTTCAATTTTTGTATTGTAGTTATGGTCACGGTTAAAACTGCAGTAGCAGTACAAAAAATCTACGACATCAAAACTAGTCTTACTTTAAACTTTTATCCTAGACACATCTGCACAGATACACAGTATGTGCACAGAACCATGCAGGCGAATGCGATCATTAAAATGCTATTGAACTTCTGTTCGTTGACCGCTCTAGAGTCTATTTTAATCACAGTGCAGTCACGTCAAACATGTCAACTATTAAAACCCAACTGATTGACGTCTGAAAGGGAAAACCAGTGTTCTGCAAGGTAAAAGGGATCATAAATGTAGTGGAAGAAAGGATCATAAGGGAACCGGCATGTCCTAGAACCAAAAAATTCAAAGACATGTGATATCAACCAATTCGCACTGGGCCCGTGTGGTGGATTATGGCCCATTCCCTCGCCTAGAGAGGAGGCCTGTGTCTCAGCAGTGGGAACATTATAAAGGCTAATGATGAGTCACTAAAAACCTGACATTCCTCTTGTTCCGCCTTAGAGAGATTTCCCACTAAAAAAAAAAACACTTTGATTTCTTTGTAACTTGTGGACGGTAGCATAGCAGTATAAATCTTACAGTGTTTCTACTGCTGGGACTCAGGCCTCCTGTCTAGGAGAAGGAATGGGCCGTAATCCACCGCGCAGGCCCACGGCAGATTCCATTGGTGATGAGTGATGAAATTGATTACACAAAGTAAGACGCCTGGTTGGGTTTGAACCCGTGACCTACAACTCTAAGTCGGGGCCATTACCACTAGGAAACCACTGCTCTCATGTTGTGGGCAGCACTTACATTAATAAACAAGATATGTATACTTAATAAATTTCCCAGAAAAAAAAAGCAATTATATCCGTATGGTTGCGACACAAAAGCCGCTGTCATTATGACATGTGTGCCAACCTTCATAAAGTTCAGCCTAGACGTGGTGGTGTCTCTAAAAACGCCTGTTTATTTTGGCTAGCCTGCGTGCCCGAGTTCATATGTAGAATTTAACGATTTGTCACTGTCACATGGACCTCGAGCGCTTTGTGACTTGTGAAATATTATGCGGTCAGTACCCGGTAGCTGGCTTTGGCGACGTTTTCGGGATTTTGTATGGTAATCATTTTTGGCAGTCTATGGTGTGGAAGCTGAGTATTAAGGAGCATTTGTGTTGTGGTTGCATATTTTACTTACACGCAGTTAAATGTATTCTTAATGTTAATGTGGATAAGTACAAGTAATACCAACAGTCGAAATATTTAGCCAAAGCCTGATTTATGAATATAGATAGGTCTCCCCTATTTCAATTTCTTTGTATGATGTTCCAGTTTTCGTAGAGTCAGCTCTGAGAGCCGTAATGAGATTTAAAATACTGTGAATGAGATATGGAATCCCAGCAGACTTTAAAACTATACATGTACTGTGGCATATACACGGTTACCATTATTCTACGGGTATGTGGTTTTATAAGCCACGTTAAGGTGGCTGAAAGCCTTTACTGCTGAGAAGTACCCGTTTTTTCTTCTTTCCTCTGTACGAGTGGACTGCAGACGGCAAACAATGTGTAGCTCGCCGCCCGATTGGGTCATAGGTTGTGCAAAAGAGAACCTTCTGCTCTAGAACAAAGGCATAGAAGCAATAGGAGTGGGTTTTAGTCACTAAGAGTCTGACATGCTCTCCTTCAACCACGAGTGGAAGAAGACATTGTATAATTTTCGACCTAAAAAGCCGTCAGGGCTGAATAACCTTAGTTTATTTGTCCTGAATGTTTTGCATCGTCCTTCGCATGATACACAAATACAAAATTCTAAGCAAATATTATGACGTGTTGTTATGCGTTACACATACATTTCTGCTTCTGTGTTTAATCAGTTAAGCAAATAATTACAGACATTAATAATTAGGCTTTCACGGTCATTAGTTCAAAAATTTCACTCCATTTCTTTATTATAATTACCGTGAAAATCGAACGAAAACTATTGAAATAAATATTTCCAGTAATATTGAAAAACGATGCTTATTTTTTTAAGGGAAAACGTATTTTTAAATCATTTTGGAAATTGGTAAGGACCGATCGCTAAGTAGGTACGTAGCTAATTTAAAATTATGAAGAAAGTTTCTTTTCAATGTTTATTTTTATGGAAGCGAAATGTTAAAATTGCGTATTTTTTTATGGTAGGTAAAAATCATCCAATGACGAGTCCCGCTCTTGGGCGGAGCGGAAAACAAGTGTCAGACTCTTACTGACTACCTACTCCGTTTCTACATCGCCATACATACTAGGGCCAGAGTCTTCCTTTTCAGACGCAAACCCTTGGCCCTAATTGGCTTCGATCCTTCTGCAGGGTCTCTACGGTTGCTGACAACTCTTTGAGGCGCGCGGGAACAGTGCTGAAAATTGCGTATTTTCACATTTTTGTTTACTGAAATTAAATTAAAAGTACAATCGTATGTTTATGTAGATACGTTTCATACGAAATTTTATTGTGAAAAATAAATTAAATGGCATTTCAGATTGGATCTCGTCCAAAAATTATATCAGACCTTTATTTCAATATTGTGTTGATATTTTTAAACCTTGATTCGCCACTCTTATTTAAGTTGGAAGAAAACTCCACAACCAGTACAATTTTTTTCCTTTTACGAAATGTTTTGATGACAATTATTAATTTAACTATTTCTTGACTGCCGTCCCACGTGAATCATCACGCGGCATTGGTTATCAAACCAATGCCGCAATGGTTGATGGATGCTTAACGCACTAGTTTATTAAGAGCCTATTCACTCTATCCTTGAAGACACCTAAATTATAATCGGAAGGGAATGCTTTTGTGGGCAAATTGTTCCAGTCCTTCGCAGACGCGAACAGATCGTAAAAATTACCCAAAAACACTTGAAAACACGTGTACACATATCCAAACCACATGCTATAAAAACCGGCTCTCAATGAACACACCAATAACCTTCTAACTGCTGGTCACTACAATCTGTGTCCCCTCAATGACCCACACTAAATGTTTACCATCTCATATTTCATGCTCTATGACACTTTTAGGTTGGAAAAGCAATATTCACCTTCTAGCGTGAGTTTTTTTATTATTCCATGTCTGTATTGGGAAAAAGAAACACGAAGTGGATTCTGCCGTTTGAGTGTCTATTGGTTCTCTTTCAACGTAAAAGATTTTTGATTAAGCGTGTGAAAAACGTAGTAAAGTGAACGTCAATTAAGTTGAAGCCCACGTCGTCGACGGCGCGCACTGTTCCCGCGCGTCACAGGGAGTTGTCAGCAACTGTAGGGACCCAGCAGGGTCGAAGCCTTCTGGAGCCAAGGGTTGATGCGAAAGCAGAACACTGCGGCGCTGGAACTAAGACAAGAAGTTTAGTGAGTAGAAGTCTGACACTGTCTTCCGTTCCATTCGGGCGGGATTCGATGGTTTTTTCAACCATAAACAAAAATTGAGTGAGGAGTTGCGCGTACCCGCGCGTCTCAAGGAATTGTCAGCAACCGTAGAGGCTCAGAAGGCCAAAGCCTACTGGGGCAATGGCTAAAAAACTCACCTCTTTTTTAGTCAGTAAGAGTCTTCCACTATCTCCCACTTTGCACAAGGGCAGGAGATACCATTAGATGATTTATACCCACTACAAAAAAAAAACACCCATAGCAACTGGTTCACTTTTTGCCGAACAATAAAAATAGCCAATGGCAATTTTTATTCTGGAATAATGTATTTTTTTTTTTGTGAAAGGGTACATAGAACTAAACCATACAATAACATCTTGATCGAAATAAAAATGTCTCTTCACTGAACATGGATTGTATCAGTTTAAAACATAAGTGTGAGTAGAGAAGTTCCTTGAAGAAATCTTTGAAGGAAACCAATTATATTTTGTATAGCCTACAAAAGGAATAAATTTACTTTTTTATTCGTTTTTCTAGTTATCTCCTTTTGAGCCCCTTTCTATATAAAGATAGCATCTTAGATCCTTAAAGCCAGTTAGTTGTATAGAATTGAATGGTACAAAAATAAAAATAAAATAAATTAAAACGATTTAGATATACTTTATTTTTTTATGGTGGAAAAAATCTACGGCCCATCCCGTTCCTTCTTAGTCGGACCTTCCTTTCAGAAACCGGACCGCGGCCTCAGTAGGCCTCGGACCTGCACTTGGGCTTGGGCTTGGGCTGACAACTTCTTGAGGTGGACAAATAAAGGCAAATTGCAGTTGTTATTGCTGTTAGAAACTATTATTGTCATTTGTTTTTTTAAAACCTTTATTTTTGTACGAGTTTTCAAGCGCTGAAATTCGAAGCGCCTAACTTCAGAGTCGCCAAGATCCGACAACCGTACTGTATAGTTATTTTCCTGGGACTAAGTGTTAATGAGCAGAGAGCAGTGGTGGCCGAGTGGTAACGGCCCCGACTTACGAGTCGTAGGTCGCGGGTTCAAACCCAGCCAGGCGCATTACTTTGTGTAATTTATTTCATCACCACTGCTCTCAAAACGGTGAAGGAAAACATCGTGAGGAAACCGGCATGTCCTAGAACCAAAAATTCGAAGACATGTGACATCCACCAATCCGCACTGGGCCCGAGTGGTAGATTATGGCCCATTTCCTCTCCTAGAGAGAAGAGGCCTGTGTCCCTGCAGTGGGAACATTAAAAGGCTGATGATGATGATGATGAAGTGTTAATGCGAAAGCGTATTACCAAGGCCCTGGGATCAAAGCAAGGAAGGAACGGGGTAGGTTGTTTAGTCAGCGGGGTTCGTCATTGGATGATTTTTACCCACCATAAAAAAAAAAAAAACTGTACAGCTATTAATAATGTTATATCTTAGATTTATTACAGAGGCTTCTTTCATCATTCAATCTCAAGTTTTATACATTTTCGGTTTATTGATATTCTTTGCTTTATATTTATTAAAAGTTGATTGATTGCCTGCAAACACAGATTGTTGAACATCAACAATCTCTAAAGTATATTTTGTTATTGTACTAGCGGCCCGCCCCAGTTTTGCTCGGGTGTTGGTTATCTTTGAAATTTTTGATATTTTTGTTCTGAAATATGAATGTAGGTATATGCGCTTGATCCGTATGAGTCGTTCCGTCGACTTACCAACCACGTCATTTTTGAGATAATTGCGAGCAAATATGCAGATATGGCGGGGGAATTGTTTTTATAGTATGTGAAAATATACTTCCAATGTACGTTGTTAGGTGTAGTAGAAATAGTAACTAGCTGTATCAACTATTCTAACTATGCCGCCTAGGTAACTATTCATTGAAACCGAACGATTTCTAAGATTGTTACTCATAAAACAAAAAAGATTATGTTGTCTTTATTAATCATTGGTTAATATGATACTTAAATCGAATTATATTAATAATCTCCCAAGTAACAAAGGCTTACGAAACCAAACAAAAAAAGTGTTGGGTAGGGATTTCGTAGGTACCTACCTTAAAAGGAAAAAGCAACCTTTGTCGTTTGTCTGTTTTTCTGTCAAGACCCTTTATTTTGGGGAATTATCAAGTTGAAATTAGAAACATATACTCAAGTATGTAGTCTTTAGAAACCATGAAAAAATCAAACATCTAAATCACCATCAAAAGAGATACGGCCGATTATTTCGCAATTAAACGTACATTTTGACACTGTCAAGAGAATCAAAATTCATAAGGTACTTTCCGTTGACCTAATTTCAGAGTTCAAGGTAAAAGGAGGTCTTATAACACAAGTATAAAAATAAATCTGAAACTGTAAATTTGCAGTTATGTCACGAAATAAAAATATTTTTTTGAAATCGGAAACTAATTTCGACTCGTGCCTCGATTGGGAAATTCCGTGTATTTAAATAGTTAACGCGAGTTTTGTTTTCACTGAATAAATAAAACATTAAGATGTTTTTCAAATGACTAAATACTAATTTACATTTTACCCATTAAATTAGTCACAACTTACTGTAACTTTAGCCAAGTAAAGACCCTAAATTGATTAACGAAGTTAATTAATTTTGGTGGCATTTAGGATAAAGTTCAAGTTGGTTTGTTTTGAAAGTATGTTTATAAGAGTTACTAAATTTATATAAGTATACTAGAATCAGCTTGTGGTTTCGCAAGTGTGAAAGTGGGGAACATATATCAAAGAATTTTTTTCTACTTTGGACATTTTAAAGTCCAAAGTAGGATAAAATTTACACTTTGACCCCTGAGTTTGTTTCGCAGTTTTTTTTCAGGGTAGTCAGCTAGGAAACACTGGCTTCAATTTGACGTGTAAAATTTTCTTTTGAAACCTATTTGGCAAAAAAACAATTGACGTGTAAAGTTTTCTTTTGAAACCTACGAGTATTTGGCAAAAAAACATTTGACGTGTAAAGTTTTCTTTTGAAACCTATTTGGCAAAAAAACATTTGACGTGTAAAGTTTTCTTTTGAAACCTACGAGTATTTGGCAAAAAAACATTTGACGTGTAAAGTTTTCTTTTGAAACCTATTTGGCAAAAAAACAATTGACGTGTAAAGTTTTCTTTTGAAACCTATTTGGCAAAAAAACAATTGACGTGTAAAGTTTTCTTTTGAAACCTATTTGCAAAATAAATATCATTTGCCTAGTTTATTGTCGGACAGAAAAAATATCGTACGTTATTTTTTTCATTGATATAGGTACTTGAGTAACAAACACACCTATACAACTTAAAATATTTCTAGCTATTCCCCACAATTCTGATTGATGTTCCACTCCTGTGAATCGTAACGTTATGTAGCCTCGATAAATGGACAAGGCTAACATTTTTTCAATTCGAAATAGTAGTTCCTGAGATTAGCGCGTTAAAACCAATAAGTTCTTCAGCTTTATACGTATTACAGCTTTATACGTTTTATAGCTTTATACGTATTATAGCTTTATACGTTTACACGTAGATGGATGGAGAGGAAGGGGGAGGCCAAAGAAGAGATGGATGGATTGTGTGAGGAGTGATATGAAAGAAAAGGGAGTTACTGATAGTGTGACGGGAAGAAAAAAACATGTTGCACCGACCCCAAATAAAATGGGATAAGGTTAGGATGATGATGGTGATTATAATGTGGTATGGTATGGTGACAAGCCTAGAAAAAAATCAGAAAATTGATGACAATCAATTAACAATTTTATGAATAAGAACTTACCATAACTATCTCACAATGTTGTCTAGTCCCAAGCTAAGCAAAATTTAAGTTATGAGTGCATAGAAAACTGATAAACGTACTTCTACATTTCTTAATACATACATGCTGTAGATAAATTACACCCAGACAAAGTAAAAAGTGAGAGAGCTAAAGAGCGGATGAGTGGAGGTAAGCCTATGCAGTAAAGGGTCAGACTACGGTACCAAAAGTAAATAAATATTTCAATATCTTAAGACGACGCTTAGTTATTATGAATATTAACAATAGAAGCTTAAAGTCTTAAGTAATACCGACACCAATCTTGCTATTCATAAATAACACCAAATACAGTTAGAGTAAGTCATTGTGTACTATTGAGGCATTATGTTAAAAGTAGGTAATGTTTTAATATGAGAATTACATCTACACACACACATAAGAAGATTTTAATATTTACACTTTAGTTTCATTTAATTGACGCTGTTAATATGAAAACTGAATTTGAAAAAAAAATGATTCTCACAATAATTCCTTTTTTTACGAAAATCATCGTATATCAATTAGAAATTTAAATCTGGATAATTAAACCAAATTGCAACAATAAACCCATAACCAGCGACAACATTTTCAATCAGTAATCAAAATAAATATTCAATCTGATAGTCTACATTTAGATAATATTAATTAAATGTACTTATTAATGTTCCCACTGCTGGGACACAGACCTCCTCTCTAGGATAGAGAATGGGCCGTAAATTTACCACGCGGACCCAGTGCGAATTGGTGGTTGTCACATGTCTTTGAATTTTTGGTTCTAGGACATGCCGGTTTCCTCACGATGTTTTCTTTTACCATTTTGAGAGCAGTGGTGATGAAATAAATTACACAAAGTAATGCTGGGTTTGAACCCGCGAACTACAACTCATAACTCGGGGCCTTTACCACTCGGTCACCACTGCTCTCGCGTTGGTCCTTATGATAAGTATACTTAAATTCTGGCAAGAAATATGTTTGTCTTAATGTCTTCATGTATTATTACTTCGTTTGATCAAAGGTAACATTGCATATTCCAAAACGGAATTGTATTATACATATGTCATTTCAGTCAGGATCTAACATTATACAACTAAGTTATTATTCATCAACCACACGGGTAGGTCTCGTAATGTTTGTCAGAAGCTATATAATATTAGTGTAGTCTTGCCAAGGGGTATCTTGATACCCAGTTACTGGGTCCTGGAGGTCAGATAGGTAGTCACTTTATGTAAATACTGGAACCTCTGGTAGGTACATCCAAAGGAGTTGACATCGTTCTGAATGAGGCGTGTCGCGTTATACGGGGATGCCTTAATATTGTAGCTTATTAAACAGGATAGTCTTAGGCCTATCCTCCACTCCCTGTCCTCCCCTGGGGCTAAGGGTTAATACAAAAGCGTCACACCGGACCCCTGGCACTAAGGCAAGAAGGAACGGGGTGGGTCGTTTAGTCAGTAAGAGTCTGGCATTGTTTTTCGCTCCGCCCACGGGCGGGATTTGTCATTGGATGATTTTACCCGCCATAAAAAGGCTATCCTATTTATTAAGCTATAGTATCCGTTCAGAGCAGTGGCGGCCGAGTGGTATCGGCTCCGAACTACGAGTTGTAGTTCGAGGGTTCAAACCCAGCCAGGCGCAATACTTTGCGTAATTTATTTCATCACCACTGCTCTCAAAACGGTGTAGGAAAACATCGTGAGGAAACCGGCATGTCCTAGAACCAAAAATTCGAAGATATGTGACATCCACCATTCCGCACTGGGCCCGCGTGGTGGATTGTGGCCCATTCCCTCTCCTAGAGAGGAGGCCTGTGTCCCAGCAGTGGGAAAATTGAATAGGGTGATGATGATGATGATGATCCGTTCAGAAAATTTAACAATTATTATTTTTCGTTCAGTTTCATTCAAATTTTCACTCTAGTGTCTTTTTCAAGTGTCAAAACAAACCTTTTAATTTTTAACGAGTTTAAAATTATGCCAATTCTGTGATTAGAATGGTAGTATAATTCCTTTATGGTGGTATAGTACCACCATTTAATGTTGCACGAAATAATAGAGATTTAATTACGATAGCGTGACCTACAAGTGAGGTTAACAAATTATATAGGAAACTGATGAAACCATTAACCGAACCCGCAGGAAGTTTCTATTAGCATTTACGGCAATATAAACTGGTATAGTTGCTTCAGAACTGTCTATTACACATGTACACATCGTAAAGGTTACAAATATAGGCTAAATAACCTTTTTGGATGGGATATTATGAATCAATCAATATAATATGAATCAAATCAATGAAATGAGCAATCAAATGGTGGTCGATTGGAAACGGCCCCAACTTTCGACTTGTAAGTCGAGGATTAAAATTAGCTAGGCGCATTACTTTGTTTAGTTTATTTTATCACCACAGCTTGCGAAACGGTGAAGGAAAACATCGTAAGGAAACTGGCATGTCCTAGTACCAAAAATTAGAAGATATCACATATCTTCTAATTTTTATCACCAATCCACCAATCCACACTGGGCCCGCGAGGTCGATTATGGCACACTCTCTCTAAGAGAGGAGGCCTGTGTCCCAGCAGTGGGAACATTAAAAATGCTGATGATGATATATAATAGCAATGCAGTAGTTAAGGCGATAAGGCCGCCGATTGTATGTTTTTTATTGCAAGTTTCACTTTCAATGTATTATGTCTTGGTGTACAATAAAGTATATAATAAATAAATAAATAAATAAAATGAAATGAAACCTATAGTCATAATTCTTAATAGTATTGGTGGTGATCAAAACTTCATAAAGCCACTATTTAAGCCATTGATATATTATTGCATTACTTCATAAACAAGCAAATGATTACTGCTGATGTCATGTGCATTAACCTTCAACTAACGTAATTTTAATGTTTGGAAAAACACGGTGAACGGACCAGCTAACGTCATGGCATGAGGTATGGCAACATTGCGCAGTAGATAGTGGAGGTTTTAATTGAGTGAGTGGTTTAACCTTTAGCAATTTTCGCAGGGCAACTGAAAATGTATAGGAGGATTTTTTTGTCAGTAAAAATTTTACACTTCTTCTCAATATACCCGGTGCAGATGAAATTATTTAAAGATTGGCCTGTGTCATCCGATGGATGACGCCGACCGGCCTGTGTCCGTGGATCGGTCTTTGTGGCAGCGCTTGGGGGAGGGCTGGGACCAGCAGTGGACGTCTCCCGGCTGAAATGATGATGACGATGATGATCGCCTCTGTCAGCGGCTTCGTCCGCGTGAATATTAGTTACTTGTGATGCAAATTCGCAGTCGAAGATAAATTAAAAGTAGCCTATATCCTACAAGCTTCCTTCGTACCATCGCAGTCCCTTCCACCTACCTGATCACTTAAATAGAATTTCACTCGAATCTTGCGGTGCGGTGCCAAACCAAACCTATGAAGTTTTGCGTTTCGAGTGCAAACCAAAATTAACTTAGTCGTAGTCAGGCGAAAGTGTCTTCAGTGGTAGGTTAATATCATCAAAATTGCTCATGTAGTTTATCCATGATACGTTTTCATGGCTAAACTACATGAGCAATTTTTAACAGAAAGTCAGACAAACATAGTTTCTTTCACACCTATAATATAAAACGGGTACTCTGTAAACTGTAAATATGCGACAATAAAAATTATATCATTATGGATATGGATTATTGTGGATTTCCCACTTAGAAAAAACCAAACAAGCATGATGATGCTTGCTTATAGCCGTAGGTATTTTGCTTTTTTGCCCACGAAGCATCCTTCGAAATACCTACGACTATTCTAAGTTAGTTTAGATGTGGATTCCTATACCGGATATGATTTGCTTGAAAGTAATAAAGAAGATCAAAATATAGTTCGGTCAAGAAAAGGTAAAGATTCTCCGCACGCCAGTGGTTAATTAAACGATTACGAAGAAACGAATAGTGTTGATAAAAACGGTACCATCGAACTACCGGAACGAGGCACAGGAACTCCGTGACTTAAACCATAAACTACTTACTGACACGCTAAATACACATATAAAGTACAAAACTATCCCAAAGTGCCAAAATAATTTTAGTTGTGAAGTTCCAAAGTAGCTACAACAAACTTTCTTCAGACGATTATCAACAAATTACAAACGAGGCAAATCAATCAAATGACATTATTGGGAACTAATTGGAATATCCACGTTTTCGTAGAGACCCTACAGAAGGGTCGAAGCCAACTGGGGCTAAGGGTTCATGTCTGAAGGGAAGGCTCTGACCCTGGTACAAAGGTAACTTAGGAGGAATAATATATCAATTGTTGTTGGCAGTAAGAGTCTGACACCATAAAAAATACATCCACGTGTTGTTCTCTACAAGACAACTGTAAAAATTGACATCAAACGGGAACTGTATAATCAAGACTATATACCGTCTGCTATCGACACGCTAAGCAAACACATAAAGCATAAAAATAATCCCAAAGTGCCAAAATAATTTTAGTTGTGAAGTTCAAACGTAGCTAGATACAACAAACGTTTCTTCAGACTATTATCAACAGATGTTTGTCAATCAAATAATCCTAATAAGAACTAATTAGAACCTCCACCTTTTGTTTTTACAAGACAACTGTCAAAATTGACATTGAACGGGAACTCTATAATCAAGACTATAAACCATCCGCTACCGACACGCTAAACAAACATAGGTCTAAAGTACAAAAATTTCCCAAAGTGCCAAAATAATTTTAGTTGTGAAGTTCATAAGAAGCTACAACAAACTTTCTTCAGACGTTGATCAACAAATCACAAACGGAGCATTATAATCAAATAATCCTATTAAGAACTAATTGGAACATCCACGTTTTGTTGTCTACAAGACGACTGTCAAATCTGACGTCGAAAACCAAATGATTCAATGACCAAATCTGAATAATTCCATTAGATGTTACTCAAAGGAATCAAAATTTACGAAACATTTCGAAATTGAGTAACAAATTGGATTAGTAAAATAACGTTGTAATTGGTTAACTGATTTACAATATTGAGAAAATAATAATTACTGTTGATGCTTCCTTGCGTTAACTTTGGGCAGTGTTGAGCGTCCTTTATTCGTGTCTATTTAATTTCTTGTATAAATCAAATATACTCGTATTATTATACTTATATTTGAACTAGCTTCGTCTGTTTCGTATAAATATAAGATGTAAGATAGATATAAAATTTTATTTCGTTCTTAAGACGCAACGAATAGATTTCAAAGGAAGACACAACCGCAACACTGAGTAATTTCCGTTGCAAGCAGACTTCATTCATTTTCTTCATTTGACTAATGACTTGCGCGAGATGATTAAAAACCAACGTTTATAATAACTACATATATAATAACAACTCGATACATAAATAAACATAAGTATAGAAATGCAAAGCGGGTATTTTCCAGTACTTGTATTTTTTAATTAAAGTCGCGTCAGTATGTAGGTATCCGGCTCGAAGGGCAAAATCTTCTTTTTACTATTTTACAAAGAACTTTTTCACAAAATTTGTAATACTCTTGAACGTCGACTTTGATTAAATACCTATCGCCAACTGATTGAAAAATCAATTTGATAAAATTTAAATATTTAATTGTTAGGCAAAAACAGCTACCTACTTACAAATGTCCCTTCATTTTTACATTATCTTGCTAGTAATTTGCTGATGGAATTGTAATAAAGTACAGGCTGTTTGCGCCATTTCTAAAATCTTCATCTTGTGTCCACTGTGAGTATATAGTAATTTAAAAAATAAATAAACTCACAAAATCGCACTAGCCACGCAAATCAAGTTTAAACAACATACACAAAATAATTTACGTGCAGTATCTTATGAAAGATACCTATGTCGTAAGACTACCTCCGTAATAATTACATCGTGTAATTGCCGTAACAGCTGCAGGCCATGGGAACAAGAAGTCTTGAACAATGGGTGGTACAACACATATGCATCTCAATCAATTTGTTTAGCTTTTTTCCCAACTACTTATATTAGAGTAATTTTTCAAAAAGACGCAGCTAAATAGGTACTTGTCTAGAGTATGCAACCCAAGAATTTTATAATGCTCTAGATGTAGCTTGCCAAAATATTAATTGCTATATGTATCTTAAATACAAAATAAAAACAATCCTTTGAAGAAAACTAACACGTATGAGCGATTCTAAATTGTAGATTACATTCAAATGAACTATGATCTGTAGAATTTTGCAACATATAATGACCCATCTTGAGACAAAGGTCATTGTTTTATGAAATATGTTTCTTAAAGAATAGCAAGAGTTTTATACAAATAATAAACTTTTAGTGATGGACAGATAAATGTTGCGAAAATCCATCCCATTTGCAGACACAAAGAGTTTGCAACATAATTTGGTTTAGTCGAGTGTATGCCAATCTGTTGTCTCATTGATTGTCGATAAACAATATCTTTCTACCTATTATTTGTAGTTCAATATCGAAATTGGTTTCATAACTTTATTGTTCAAAAGAATCCAAATTGTAATATAAAATTAATTATTATTTGATTAGTTTCTGTATAAGTTCTGTAACTTTTTGGTGTACAATAAAGTTTAATCTATCTATCTATCTATTTGCATGATAATTTTGCACATTCCCTGCCCTATTTTGATGGTCCTGAATGTTATTTCATATTAACAATAATATGATGACATGTCATTTAATCTCTTTGACATTTATTGAAACTGATTTTATTTCATTTGTAATTTTCATAGTACATGAGCCCATTAATATTGAATTTATTAATGAAGTGAAAGTTTACGCAATCCCAGAAGTTAAATGAAAACTGACAATTACTCGTATGTATTTGTATGCTTCTGAGCTAAACACAGAGGTTCTACACATCTTTAACACCTTACACTCTGATGGCATCTGACTTATGTTTGCATTGCAAAGATTCCATCAGCCTTATAATGTTCCCACTGCTGGGAATCAGTTTAAAAAACTTAAACCTTTACAAATAAATTAATCTAGATCTTCTTATTCTGCTTCATTTAATATGTTATTACTTTTTGGTATTTTTTCTATTTCAAGTGTAATGATATCATTGACAATAATTGGTTGTATAAGTTTGGTAATGAAATCAAGACCACATATTTTTTTAATAAATACCGAATGACTAACGGTTTCATAGAGTAATGCACGGATTGCATTGCTCCAAGCGTTATGAAATACGTTGCTTGCAACGAAAGTTTGTTTTGCATAATAACTGGACAGTATCTAAACAATGCGGTGAGGTGACAATGTTTTTCTTATTTGAATGCACAGTATTTTATAACCAAACTCACAGCAGCGTGACGTGCGAACAATTTGTTGGTTGGTTGATTGAGTACAGTCTATGAGTTCACTCTTCATATTCGTAATTTACACCCAGTACAATCTCTGTACAGGGTCGAAGCCTCCCGAAACTGAGGGTTGGTGCTCTGGGAATTAGGCAAGGAAGGCACGGGGTTGATTGTTTAGTCAGTAAGAGTCTGACACTGTTTCCCGCTCGGCCCAAGAGTTGGGATTTGTGACTCGATGATTTTTACCTACCATAAAAAAAACATTCTTTAGAAGTAAGAACAAAATGACAGTGTATTTTGATCGGTTTATTGCCAATTCATTTCTCCAATCAATACAGCAATCACGTTGATTATATAAATCAGATAACGATTATAGCAAAAGTGTGAAAATCCATTAAAATAACAATATAGTTTGTTATATCATCGTCAATTTAAAACGTGTGTTTTTCTTGATTTTGATTACAAAACGGTGGCGTTGATTTTTAACAAAATAACCTGCACTTGATTTCTAAAATATCTCATATTTTACGTCATTTTCAGAATATTTTACTAGTTAGTAGGAACTATCAAAATAATTTGATGATAAATTCTTTAAATATTTTATCGAAACAGTTAATGAGGCTCGTCCAAAGCGGATACAATTACACATCAAAAAGAGTGAATAGTACCTAATAACGGCATGTAACATTTCCTATTGTGTAAGTTTGCGTATAAATTCAGAAGCCTTGAACGATTTTACGATACTACTTATGTTGATATTTCGAGTAGAGGAAGCGTGTAATAAATTGCTGGTTTGCTTCGCCGGGACACCAAGGCATATATTAATAATAGAACTGGTTATGACATATCTTTTTTATTTTAAACCTAATACTAATTTGATTCAGTTTGCTGCACACCATAGTATGGTGGCAAACTTGCAAACAATATTTGAGAGAGCTTATAATTAAAAAAAAGTGCAAAGTATATAGTAATGCTATCAAAAGAGGAGGCCGACCGCATAAGTCCGGTCGTCTGGTAATAGTTCGGGCCAAAAACCAAGTCGTCGACGGCGCGCTGTGTTCTCGTGCACCTTAAGGAATTGTCTGACACTGTTTCCTGCTCCGCTCAAAGGCAGGATCCGTCATTAGATTATTTTTCCCATCATAAAAAGACCCCTACAATTCAACCATCAGAAAACAAACTCTTGTTCGAAGTTTTCTCAATAAATGTATAGTAAAGTTGATTCCGGTTTTACTTCATTAGTCGATTCGCAACTCTCAAAGTAAACTCAATTTTGTTTATTTGTATATTCTTAGAAGGGTTATTCTCTCTGTAATAAATAACATACTTTTCGCCTTTTGATCTACTTGATTATAACTTTACTATCCCCTTTGGTTTTGGTTGATTACCGCTATTGTCAAGAAAATGGTTTCTCAATAACTATCCGGCTTCACCCTTTTGATATAAGAAGGTTTGGAGTGCCAAGAAATAATAAATATTGAACCATATAATGCAGACACCAAGGTTGCGCAGTAAATATCCCGATTACACTTAACCCCAACGTGAAGAGTACTTTGTATGCTATCATAGTATTCCGTAAAGTAACGTAGATTGTAACGTACGTACTTGAACGTCTAAAGATAAAACTCGATATATTGGTGCGTGCCATAAAATGAAATACGTTTTATAGGTGTTTTTTTCGGTCTTGGAGTTTATCTTCAGAATTTTAATATCGATAAAAAGGTATGCTTAAGTAGCTAAATCAAACTTTTAAGACTTTTTCAAGTCATTTCGTTGAACGATATAACTTATCTTATTGTTAATTCAAAACAGTTTGCGACAATTCTGTAATTACAAAAAAAAAGCTTCTTATTTAACTGTCTTACAATACAAAATTTATTTTAAAATGTGACGATTGTGTACCCAATAATAGCATTTAGGTAAAGATAATTAGATATGCATTTTAAACTATTGTTTTTTCTGGACATGTCCAAGTAGCCACTACTTAGCGACGCCTGGGTGTCACCACTGTGTGGAGAGCCTGGAGCCTAAGCTTGGTCTTAGTAGGGGCGATCGGGTGCAGAGATCTCTCTCGCGTAGGCCCCAGGTACAGGTCATGGTCATGGCAAGGGGTCGAATCCTTCTGCGAAGCAATAATGTTAGCAAAGGAAAAGGCTGACTGTATGATTTCGAGCGAGCAATGAAAAACAAAAGACAAACGATACAAATAAAAGTACCCACTAGTTTGTAGACTTGAAAAATAGTGTGTTATACACTATTTTTCAATTTAGAGGACAGAATAAAACATAATTCTGTTTCAGATTAAAACAAAAATAGTAAAATGACAAAAAACATACCTGGCAACTAATTAAAACGAGCTCTAATCAAGGAAATTCCCGTTCAAATAAATGGAATGGTTGCTTCGGTAACCGAGTTGCCTACCAAATATCTAATCCCTTTGTGGCATCTATTTCCCAGACGCATGACTGGTTTATACAGAACACTTTCATTTATCGAGAACGGATCACCTTACCGCGAACATAGTTCCGCAAATGCGAAGCAAAGTTGTAGATAAAATCACAACATTATGTAGGTATATGTAACCACTTTCAGATGAATATGTAATACTAGGTTCTGCCATTGGTTTTACCTGCGTGAAACTAAAAAAAACATCTCAAGAGAACATACTCCGCCAATGCCTGTGACAAATAGTATCCTACGTCCTACATATATCAAAGTAAAGCCCAATCAAAGCCCATTAAAGTTACAATCGTTTCGTTTAGAATGATCGCTTGGAGTTGGCGACGCCCCCAATTCCTTTGTTTTGATGTCATCTCAAATCTCAGCCACGTGGTCAGAACAAAGGAAGTGACCAACTTCAAGCGTTTACGCTTTAAACGAAACGATTGTAATTTGGCTAGGGGGACAAGGGTGCTATTCTTGAAAAAAAAAACAGCCTTGAACGTAGCGTTGGCATTGCGATGAAATCCAAGTAGGTTTTTTTATGGTAAGAGCGGGAAACAGTGTCAGACTGTTACTGACTGAAGAACCTACCCTATTCTTTCCTTGCCTAAGTCCCAGAGCACTGGTGTAACGCTATCGCATCAACCCTTGCTCCAGGAGGCTTTGACCCTGCAGGGTCCCTGTACAATCCAAATAAGTACATTCAAATCACATACAAATCTTATGTACTTATTTACTACTATTCGATTTAGAGAATTGGCAAGCAGGATGATTCACACCTGTGTGTTTACTCAAATCCAATCAATATAAAGAGGATATACGTTTGTGTGCATGTATGAGTTTTATTATTAACTAGCTTTTGCCCGCGGCTTCGCCCGCGTGGTATTGGGGTTGGGGTTTCCGGAATAAAAAGTAGCCTATATCCTATTCCGGAGTGTATCCTATGCCTGTGCCAAATTTCATCCAGATCCGTCCAGCCGTTTCGGCGTGATTGAGTAACAAATATCCAAACATCGTAAATTTCGCATTTATAATATTAGTAAGATTGTTAATGTTAATTAACCTATTCTGGGAAAATTCCAATAGTTTCCCACATTAAACACGGTTATATCATACAAACAGACAATGCTCCCAAATTTTTCTATGGTTTAACGACCTCAAAAGCTGTATACCACCCACGCACGGGATTATATCGTACCTACCAGTATTCATATGTAGGAATTCATTTACGAATAAAATATTTCTATAACAATGAATTAATGAACTATTGGTTTTCTACACTAAACTACATCTACACTAATATAATAAAGAGGTAAAGTTTGTTTTTTTATTTTTTTGTTTGTAGGAGGTAATCTCTGGAACTAATGGTTCGATTCGAAAAAATTTAGCAACAATAGAAAGCTGCTTTACTCCCGACTGACATAGGCTATGAATTATTTATATAAAATGGATGTTAACCGAGCTATCACTACAAGAAATTTTCCGCGGACGAAGTCGCGGGCAGAAGCTAGTAGGCTATATGTTATGTACGCGGGCGAAGCCGCTGACAAAAGCTAGTATTATATGTAATGTATAATGCTTCTACGTTACACACATTTTTTATCAACTGATTTACTAGATGCTGAAATGATGATGATGACTGTAGTTCATCTTCATTATCATCATCGGTCCTTGAATCTTGAGGTACGTGGACGTCACTATAGAACCTAGCGGCTCCCGATGGAGCCGATGTCGATGAGATGTCGATACATCTGCTCACTGCCACTTAAATTTGTCGATTCTTCGGGCTGCTGTAGTTACGAATACATTAATCTTTTTCAGTTTAGTTTAAAGAAAAGTTTTTCCTTTGGAGGTATCCAAAGGAAAAACGGAGTTCTGAAAAAAACTCCAAAAGAAAAAACGGAACGTCATATGTCGCTAAAAACAGGTATCTCAAGGGAAACAAAATTCATAAAGTACTTCCCATTCCCATTGATCTAGAAAACAAGAACTCTAAAATTCGGCATGAAAGTAAGGTCTTATAGCACAAATATAGGGAAAAAATCTAAAAAGTATAGTGAGGTTGCAAAAACGTTTTTTTCTGATTCGAATAAATCTCCGAGACTCGATTCTGGAATTGAATTATTTTCATAGGTAGGTTTGTACGAAGCTTTTTCAGTACGCGAGTCCGATACCGTACTGAAGCATTTGCCCTGATTTTTCCTATGTCGGAATGTTTGATTTAATAAATTATGCTTTTTGCGATATAAAGAAGCTTTCAGCGATAATATACTCGCAATAGTGATACATTTAAATCAATGACAACTTATTTGTCTACGATTTAAAAAGCAAGGATTTGTTTGCTGGTTGGTCAATAATTATTACATAGTATAAAACAAAGTTTGCTTACCGCTTTCCCTATATATGCTTAGATCTTTAAAAGTACGCAACGGATTTTGGTGCGTTTTTTTTTAATAGAAAGAGTGATTGAAGAGGAAGGTTTATGTGTTTAATACATGCATTACAATATCAGTACACAAGCGAAGCTAGGGTCGGTCGCTAGTAATAATAATAATTAATTTATTGCTTGTTTGTTATATTTTATCGTTGTAATTGTTATGGAATTAAATAAAGCTATATTATTGTTTGTTACAGGTTTATGGTTAGATCTTACAATTGTTTGTTATTTATTGCTGTAATATAATCATACATAAGATAAAATTATTAAGCACTGGTCATAATTACATTGGTTACAATATTCATATGTCATTTTCAATTAAAACAAAATAAATATTACCATTATTATTACATCAAGCTGCTATAATTGACTGATCAACCAATTAACTTGGTTATCATCATCATCATCATCAGCCTTTTAATGTTCCCACTGCAGGGACACAGGCCTCCTCTCTCTAGGAGAGGGAATGGGCCATAATTCACCACGCGGGCCCAGTGCGGATTGGTGGATGTCACATGTCTTCGAATGTTTGGTTCTAGGACATGCCGGTTTCCTCACGATGTTTTCCTTCACCGTTTTGAGAGCAGTGGAGATGAAATAGACAAAGTAATGCGCCTGGCTGGGTTTGAACCCGCGACCTACGACTCGTAAGTCGGGGCCGTTACCACTCGGCTACCACTGCTCTCCAACTTGGTTATATGCTAAAATATTTTATAAAAGCAACATTAAATCAAATGGCTTAAATGGGATTGGGCGGGATATGTCAGTCAGTCGCTGCACATTGCACATACAAAGACATTTAATGAATTGTAATTAGTTATTGCAATTTGTATTGACGATTGAATACTAGGACAAATGTTTGTGTGATGAGCACGATCATTTGTTCTGTGTCTGGGTGTAATTTATCTATAATATGTATGTATTTGGAAATATATAAGTATGTTTATCATGTCTAGTACTCATAACACGAGCTCTGCTTAGCTTGAGACTAGACGGCGTTGTGTGATGGTCGTCGAATATTATCATTATAAAAAAAAAATACTGACGTAGAAAAATACTACGTAGTCACGTAGTCGTACACAGTTTTAATAATTTAATCGGTCTATGATAATTGAGCAAGCGAAGCTTAGGGGTCTTTGTTGTGTTCATTCTGAGACGGGGAGAATTGCGTTTGTATAATTAATATGAGTACTAGAAGATATTATTTCATGAGTGTTGTGAGACGAATTTGGAAGGATTTCCTTCCAAATTCCAAATTCGTCAGTTTCATTTCAAACAGCATACTGTAGGATTTCAAAATATTTTTAAACATACAAAGGTTTGAAAAATACAATTCATTAATATCAATTAAGTTTTTTATTACGTTTATGTTACGGGTACGTTGTCTAGCAAGAGTTGCGGGCCGTTCATTATGGCGACAATTGGGGGGGGGGGCATAACAAGCACATATAATTTTGTGACGGCTACACAAAATTCATAATCATTTTATGCCAGAAATATAGAATACATTTTTATCTACATGATGTAATAGTTTTTCCATAAGACAGTTGTTTTTATAATCTCAATTCCATAAGGTGTTTACCAGCATAAACCTATGTCTATAATATAGTCGTTAGTAATCAGAATAAATTTTATAATCAGCCAATAAAATACACTTAACATGCAGTATGCGTCAATGAATATGAACAAAGCACGTGTCAAACCTTGTGAGTCAGTATTGTTTGGGTATTTCCTATAAATTATGTATAAAAAGTCATTCGCAATGCTTCCTAATAGTTATGTTATTGAAGTAATGGTTTTAAAGACTCATGAGTACGAAATAAGAATCGTTTTTAAGGATAAAGAGATTAAAGTCCAGTTTATCGAACAAAAAGCATTTTTTGTTTTTGCTGTAAACCAGTGCTTGACTGTGATTCTACCTGATGGTAAGCAGTGATGCAATCGTTAATGGTGAGGAGCACTACATACACAGTTTATTAAGAGCCTATTCACTGTAGCCTTGAAGACACCTAAATTATAATCGGACGGAAATACTGCAGCTGGCAAACTGTTCCAGTCCCTTGTTGTACGCGGTATAAACGACGAAGCAAAATGCTAAGTCCGGACCGTAGATGTCTCAACAACGTAAGGGTGGATATTTGCCGTACGTCGGGTTGTCTTTATGCAACACAAAGTACAAAGGTGGACTTAATGCCTTAGTCATTCTCTACCAGTCAACCTAGGGTGGTGAAGAGACAATATGGCATTTTAATAAGTCATCCCATTGCATCACTCTACTTACGTATAATTTATGACGCGTCAATAATTTATTTTCAGAAACGGGGCATGATTGAGTTATTTTGACCGTTATTATATTTCAATCTCGATTATTAAAGAGAATACCATTTTCACTCACCAACCAGAGCTTTGATGTGGCGGGAAGCGTTTATATGTAAAAAGCGAGGTTCATAGGACATAATAATATAAATCTATTCCACATCCACAAAATTTCTAGCATTGGAAATATCTTTATAATACATTCTATTCTGCACGTATATCTATTATCTACCTAATTTCCCTTAAATGGCTTGACCGATTTAGATTAAAGTTTGTGTATACATTTAAGTGGATTCGTAGATGGATTTTCATTTTTTTTTTTCGGAAGAAATGCTAGCTGTCGAGAAAGGCAGTGTGTCAAACTCTGACACACTTTGCCTTTCTCGACAGCTAGCATGCTTGTTAAAATATATAAAAAAAAATCTTTAATTAGGATAACTAAAGATAATAATACTTACACGGTATGCTCTTTTTTATAGTGGGAAAAATCATTTAATGAATATTCCGCCCTTGTGCGGAGAAACGTTATGGTGTTTAGAATAGAATAGAAGCTAGCTCAGACAAAAAACAAAAAAGAAAAAGATATTGTTCTTAAGCTACCGTACAAAAAAATTAATATTGCATGCAATATTATGCATGCAATCCGTTAAATCTTTTATTAGATGTTTCTAACTAATCCTGGGAAAAAAAGGGTTTTTATTAATGTCATTGTCACAGAACAGAAATATTGTCTTTTGTTTGTGCTTTGTCAAGTGCATGCGAATGTCATGGAACTGTCTATAATACGTCTTCAATGCTGTCGTATTTTGCAGGTCGTAGTTTATGGGTTCGGGTAGATCTTCAGAAAATTTAAGATTTTATCGCTAAATAGATATTGCCACAGTATGAATTAAACCTGGACAAAAATAAAGATTAATGATTGACAAATAGTTATTCGTTGCATTGTTCTTACGTGTATGGGAACGGCTGTTTGTAAGGGCTATTGCGACAAATTAAAGTATATTATTTGCGTTTGAATTTTAGTAAAAATATCTTGAAATCTTTTGTCTGTCTTCTCGTAATTGGATTTTGAACCTTTTCAAATGTATTTCCTTCAAATGACAATACTTAAAAAAAAAAACATGTTATTCCAAAGTACTCGTGATGAATCTCATAGTAATTTACTTCCTAATTTTCGTGAACCAACTCAGCCAAAAACGTTGGATCAGCATTCATGTTTTTGAGATAAAACCAATAAATAACTAAGTGGATCCTATAAAACACAATTTATGGTGTAACCTCTATAAAATTTTCAATTTAGGACTCTCTTGTGTCTAATTCTGCTTAAATATCCACCATTAGCGAGTCTACTGAACCTAATTATAATTAATGACGTAAAAAGGATTTGTTTTATTACTGTTCAAAATAACTTCAGTATTTTGTGAGTCTTATCGTTGATCTTGAAACTAAATTAAACCTTTTTGTATAAATCGTAGGTAATTGGCCCCAGCTAGATGATGAAATAAATGAAATAGTCTGGGATTCGCGTCATAGTTTAGGTATTTTAACTTAGAAAATCATATAATTCTCGAGGAGGTTTTTGAGATGACATGTCAGACTTTTACGGCTAAAACTATGCTAATATTCCTTCTTTTATACCCTTTGAATAATTCTAGGGCTATGGGTTTCCATTTTGGAAATAAATCCATGGCCCCAGTAGGTTTTCGTTTTGCTGAGCCATTACGGTTAACTTCAAACGGTACTATATGTACTGCATGAATAACAGTTATTGATTTTTTTTGTTTTCTTGTCTTCATATTCTGTTTGCCCAAACGTAGGCTAATACTAAACAATATCTGAAAAACTTTCGCTTTTCGCTTCATGTTTGTAAGAATAGCTGGATATCTATTTGACTAATTCAGAAAGAACCTTTGCAAAAAAGAACATCGCAAAAGAACAAACATTCCTGCAGTACAAAAATTACCCATGTCGTATTCTACCTACATGCTTTGTATACCAAATCCGTTCAGACATTTGACTGTGAACTAGCTAAAAACTTAAGAAAATGCCTTCATGACATTATTGAGGTTGGATAGTTCAGAATTGGCTTTGCAATATATTGAAGTCATATAATACCGACATAACTTTTCTATAAGTGCTAAATATCTCATTCAATGGAAGTAAATAATAACCATTAATAATACCTACTTATTCCAGTTCTGCAGTCATACCCAACTAAAAACCGCAAAAGCAATAATTTAATTAAAATTACCCAAAGTAAAATAAATTAACTCGTAAACTTGATCAATTACTACGCCACAAAATAGTAGTAAAAGTTATTAACATTGTGCTCAACTTAATTGTCATGAATTTGTGTTAATTTAATTGTTTTGTCTCTTTACAGGCTCCGCAGTTTATTACGTTCAGTGAAGGTAAATTGGGGGTTAACTTCGGAGGATATCATGCTGGCGTGGGCCTCGGAGGCTTAGGTGGGTCGCATGTTTTGCATAATATTTAGTCAGTCAATTATGATCTATTGTATATTTATTTAAACTTCATGTACAATAGTGGTACATAGGAGGACTTAATGGTACAAGATATTGTATCCCAGTCAACCTTTGGGTTAAAAAAGACAACACTGTGGTAGGTGTGCAGAATAAATAAGTAACACATATTTTATATTATAGAGTGTATATCAACTTAGTCATATTATGCACTTTAGTTCATTAAGCCCAAGAGTACACCGGTGTCCGCATAAGTATTGCCTTTTAATTATGCCTGTAGTGAAAAGATTTACTTTTTTTTTCGTGGTATTAAGGTTAATTTCCATATGATATTTTATATATTTGACTATTTTTCGAACGTTGTCTTTCGCTTAACTGATATTTCTACTTTTGTACTTGTCGGCGGCGAGAATTGAATACCATAGAGTCAAAAGCGGCACGGACCAATGTATTTGGTTGCACGATAAGCGTTATGATATTTGACTATAGCAAAGTTAATTGAGTATCTAGAAATGTACAAAAAATATGTTGTCACAAATTAATAAAAATACCAGTAAAAAAATGGACACAATGGTTTTATTATTAGGTAATCTTAATATTTAATTTTCTCATTAAGCACCCTAGTATTCATCAAACCTTATCCCTCATATCTTATCTAAAATCCGAGGATCAAAATAAACGTAAGAATTTGCTACATTAATAAAATTCTATTTATGTGTACGAAGAGAAATTGCGGCCTCATTTATTTTTATCTTAAGGATGTTTAATGAGGCTCTATCTATGCAAGATATTTCAAACATTACAAATAATAATCTTTGTCAATAAATTTACAACGATATTTATTAAATACAAATATGAGATATTTATTAAAGATTATTCGGGCAAACACATTTATTTTGTACAAACAAAATAAACTAGGCAAACAGAATCAGATTGTGTTAGATTCTGTAAGTTTGGTTCATTACAAATGTAGATTTATTCAATGCTAATCTCTATAGATTTGGATACGCAAAGTCTTATTTCGTAAGGTAATATGTTTAACTCAAAATAATAGAGCATGTTTTGAAATATAATAAGTCCAAATTTAATGTGTTAAATTTTAGTACAGGTTGTCACCGTTAAGTGATTACAGTAATAATATAGCTAGACTAGCTGTGCCCGCGACTTCGTTCGCGTGGAATAGGTATTTTGGGCATCATATTTATTTTTGCAAACAACCTCAGCTTTATAAATTATAGCTGTTACCCACGACTTTGCCCGTGTCAATTTCTGTTATTAATTTAGACAATTTAGTTTTTAAAAGAACATAATTATCTAAAAGTACTTCATAGAGCTACACCCTCCACTTGGGCACGCCATAATCTCGGCGGTAAGTGCCCTCTTTGAGGCGTGGTTGGATAGACATCACGCAGGACATGACGCAGGTTCTCACCGGACATGGGAAGTTCAGGAGATTCCTGCGCCGGATTCGTGCGGAAGAGACGCCCGGGTGTCGCCACTGTGTGGCCAGCACGGAGGATACGGTGGAGGTGTGCCCCGCTTGAGAAGAGAATCACCATGTGTGAAAAGCAGTAATGCTCGTAAAGGAGGAGGCCGACCGCATAAGGCAAAGGCAACGGCGCCCTCGTCGTAGCCGTCACCGCCGCGATCCCGCCGATATCCGGTCTCCGTCGACGATTGCTTGTGGACGGTGAGCAATGGGTAGCTCGCCGTCCGGTTGTCTGGTAACAGTCCAGACCGAGACCAAGTTGTCGACGGCGTGCACTGCTCCCGCGCGCCTCAAGGTGTTGTCAGCAAACTGTGGGGCCCTTCAGGGGCGAACCCTCCTGCAACTGAGGGTTGGTGCGAAAGCGTTATACCGGGGCTCTGGGAATAAGGCAAGGGAGGAACGGGGTAGGTTGTTTAGTCAGTTAGTGTCTGACACTGTTTCCCGCTCCGCCCAAGAGCGGGATTCGTCATTGGATGATTTTTACCTACCATAAAAAAACCCTTCCGCGCCGCCCGCAAACAACCCCTCTCCTCGCCCGTCGGCCAGGCGCAGCGTCATATTTTGCACATCATGCGGCGCGTGTGAATATTATATCGGAGTATTTTAAAATTGTAATATCTTCTAAGATGTTCATTGAAAATAAGTGATTACAAAGACAATTTTGTTCACAATTACATACTCTTAATCAACTATTACTATGTTGATACAACTCTAACAAATAATTGGTAATAATGCATTAATTTCGGCCAAATTTGATTCCCATAAAAACGATTCTAGTGAGTTAATCTTAAAAGATAGACATATACTGTCGCGGACATTTTTTTAGATCATTTTAAGAGGAATAATTCTTTGGTACATATTTTTTTGGTATCTTCTACCGTTTTCGCAGCGCACGCAACGGAAGCCCTCAAAGATGAATATTTTTCCCCGTTTTTTCCACATTTTCCATTGTTTCTTCGCTCCTATAAGTCACAGCGTGATGTTATATAGCCTAAAGCCTTCCTCGATAAATGATCTATTCAACACAAAAAGATTTTTTCAATTCGAACCAGTAGTTCCTAAGATTAGCGCGTTCAAACAAACAAACAAACAAACTCTTCAGCTTTATAATATTAGTATAGATTATTGTGCAGATCAGATATGTGCCGTAACAGGCGTTGCACAGAGGGGATTCCGAAATGGTCTTTAAGAGGTAACGTAGCCCCTTCTACGTGCTGATCGTGATCACCGAGGTGGTTTTAGTGAGGTAAAAACCCCACACTCTCCGGACTTATCCCTAAGGTCCGGGTGCCTTTTACAGGTTTTTCCTCGACAAAAAAAAGGTTATTGTACAGAAAAGTTTTAAAATTACCTTTTATGAATTTGAGAAATGTACTGCCAAAAATATTCTTTAAAAGAGGTCTATATTATTTTACAGTTTTGTAGTGTTCGTTCTAATAATGTATTTGATGATGTTCTTGTTCCAGCTGGTGGAAAAGGAGGCACCGCTGGCGGTCTTTACGCAGAAGCTGGTACACCGTTTGGACAAGCAGCAAAGGCTGGCCTTGGAGGAACAGTCGATGGTAACACTGGCACCGCTGGTAAGTAAATAAAAATAAAAAGTTACTTTAAAACAACGCGAAATTTACAACTAAAGTGACTTGAGTAACAATATTGTATTATGTCTTTAGACTAAAAACGATGATAACGACGCGGATTGACAACGTGAAATATCGTTAGCTTTTTAGCAGCCACTGGTGATAGTGTAACTTTATTTAGGCCCTCTTATTTTCCTTTCATAAAATACCCTGAAAAAGATGATAATAAGAATTTCAATCTATTATAAAGAGATTTTTTTTTGTAAAAATTGAAACCGAAATTTATAAATAGATGCAATGTTTCAAAGTCACTGAAATGTTTTATATTTCTACTGACACTCTCTGTAAAATTTATGCACCCATTTATCCTGCTTGCTTAATTTGCATTTATTTTCATGTTTTGACAAATAACATGATCTCTATAATCTTCTAATATTTTAAAATATCGTGCATTCATACACTCACTATACAAATCACTATAACGACTATTATATGAGAAAATAAATAAAGATGACAAGTTTTATGAGAATCTTCATTCTTTATTCAAAAATATTATAAGATAAAGCCGTTAGTCTAAGACATTGCAAAGTACAATAGAATAGCTTACAGACGATATCTTACTTAGCGAGACAATGATCGCAGTCACTGTTAATTGATCGTCAACTCCACCTCGACCTCTGAAGTTAGCGTGCAATTATCTTATGACGCTTGAAAACCAACGGAAAAACTCAATGTCTTGATTGCATATGCTACGTTTGCTCAACCAACAGCAAAGCCACATTGAATATTCATTTGAATGATTAAATGAACCCATTCAACTGTTCATTTATTAGCGACTAATACTGTTTGAATATGGACTGTGTTTTCTGATACGTGCTAATGTTCAAATGAAATAGAAAATGATTTGAGGATTATAATGGGCTTAATTGTAATATGAATGTGAAACAGGGATTGTAAATGAAAATGGGCTGTAAATGGTTACCTACTAAATCTTAATTGTTTTAGTAGCTCGAATTATGGAAGAGTATTTATAGAAATTTACATTTGAAATATGAGTTCTTAGCAAAATTACTGGGTAGTTTACGATTATATTTATAGCTGTGAGATAGTGATTTATTTATTTATTGTATATTTTATAGTGGTGTACAATAAAACATGAACATAAAGATTAAGGTTAATTATGCAGTGCAAACATTATTAAAAACAAATAAACAATTGACTGAAAGTAACTGCAACTGCCGCAGCTAACAGTTTTAAATTTGTTTAGATGTAAGACTGTTAGTGTACAAATATCAGAAACAACACCTATAAAACCAACAGATATAATAACATCATCATCATCATCATCATCAGCCTTTTTAATGTTCCCACTGCAGGGACACAGGCCTCCTCTCTAAGAGAGGGAATGGGCCGTAATCCACCACGCGGGCCCAGTGCGGGTTGGTGGATGTCACATGTCTTCGAATTTTTGGTTCTAGGACATGCCGGTTTCCTCACGATGTTTTCCTTCACCGTTTTGAGAGCAGTGGTGATGAAATAAATTACACAAAGTAATGCGCCTGGCTGGGTTTGAACCCGCGACTTACTACACGCAAGTTGGGGCCGTTACCACTCGGCCACCACTGCTCACATATATATAATAACATAAATTAACAAAATATATAATTAAGTCAGGAGGAAAAATCAAAGTGAATGGCAAAGCTCGTTTAGAATTTTTATGAACCGTTTGAGCATGCCGCACTTCTATAGGTCCTATCCTAATAACGCACAGCTTAAATTGTAAAAGGTTTGCTAACAAAGGAAGAGAGTAGAAATCTTAGGAGATTTAAAGGAACTACTATATGTATCATTGAGTAGTTACAAAAGTTATCTAAGATAAAAACCGCTTATAGAGTTTAAATAGAACGTTATGAAGCTAAGAGAAGTATATGAGGGGAATGATCTACATTTAGTACGAGGCACAATTTCTTCAAGATCCTTAAACAAACATTTTTTGAGCAAATTTTTATGTTCAGGTGGATTATACGCTGGTGCAACCGCTGGAGGCGGTGTCAACGCAGCAGCCGGTCTTGGTGGCGCTGTGGCAGGAGGAAAATCAATTGGCGGAGGTTACTCCTCCGCTCAAGCAGGAGGCAAATCCGCTACCGCTGTCTTGGTAGGTGACAAAGCAGAAAAAGCTAGAAGGAAAGAAGAAAGACGTAGACTGATAGAGATGAAAAAACTCCTAAAAGAGCAGAGAACTCATTAATGGGTGGCAGATTCTATAATTTTATGTACCTATAACTTACCCTCTTTCATAAACGTTCTATCGGAGATTTGTTATTTAATTATTGAAAATTATTTTTATTTCAGTATTTACCTCTGGCTATTGAAACATTAATAAACACAGCGGCTAATTACGGTAGACAATCTTATCGAACGTTTATGAATCAACTTAATTATGTATGAATAGTGGGTGTTAATCCTAAATTATAAACTAGCAATTAACACTACTTTAATCCAGAAATAAATATCTAACAAACAATGTGTTATTTTTAAAATATCAATGGGAAATCCTTCTTATCGGAACACGGCTGTCCTCATCTTTCTACTATTCAGTCATCAAAAATCTACTGCAAAATGTGATGTAGGTGAGACTGTGGTTACTCAAATAAGGTAAAAGTACTAAGTTTTTTCTGTGCATGCATTCACAATACACGTCCATTTTTCATTTTGTACCTCATTTTTGGAACTCCTTTTTTCACTTTCCCTTTTATGCTGCTAAATACCATGCATGGTGCTTTGAATAGGAAGCTATGTACCCGAATGTGCCATGATCAAATATTTTACACAAAAGGTCCATCAAAGTATCATTTTAAATGCATAGTAGTTATTAGCGTGACATGAACAATGCCTACTAAATAAACAATTACTTAAACAAAATTTTATCATTTCAGGGTGGCGAATCAGGTGTATCTGGATCGTCAGGATTTTCGATCTCCGCCCACAAATCCATTGGAGTACCAATCACAGTGGTGAAAGAGACCGAAGTTTCCGTAGTTCCCGTGGAAGAGGTTAAAACCGTACACAAGAATGTGTACGGAGAAGCAAAACTTGAATCTGCTAACGAAATAACCCCAAGTGCACATGCTGGTGTAGAAGCTAACGTAAACGCAAACGTTAACGTAAACGCACAACCGGAGGTGGTAAAAGAAGTGAGTAAATGGAAATGGAATAGGCCGTACTATCACACACGTAAAATTCAACCATTTCTATTTCAAGATATAATGAGTTCTTTGTTTAGGAGTCCACAGAGAAGTTATAGTCCACCAATGTGGATACCTCGTCCACAATATGATTATGTTCAGCAGGTTTGTTGAAATCGTCAAAGGTGAATTGTTGTTCCTGCACCCAGAGGCTTGAAGACAGCTGCAAATATCTTTGCACTTTTGTTTGTAAAATAACATATTACATTACAGCTTTTCATGCAGAAAACTGCTAAATCTCCTGCGTCGGCTAACCGATAAATGTTATTAATTGTGATAGTCGATCATAGTTACATATTATGCTGCCAAAAATAATCATAACATACTCATAGTAGTAGCCAGAATAAAAAAATAAATAACCTGGAACAAACACTTTTTTCACTACATATTTATGTATTTCATAATTATCTCTTCACGGAACATAACATTCATTAAGAACTTCTCGTACTGTACAAATCTTGAGAAGAACTTTGATACATAAAATCTGTCACTAGCCTCAAGTTTCACGTTTTCAACTCTCATTTGAAAAGCACCCTTATTTTTTGTACCCTCAAGCTCATGTTCTTCTTTCTATTTCTGTACTACCATCTATATATATCTTACCATCAACTGAAACTAAAATTTAATTTCTTTTTAAAAAGGTACACGTTGAGCCTCCACCACAAACAGTTTACGTTCGTAAACACAAGCCCCATAGACATCACGTTCACAAGGCCGTCTACGTCGGTGGGTATGCTGGAGTTGGTGGTGAAGTAGCGGCTGCTCCAGAAAAAACAGTAGTCTACAAAACTGTTCAGCCTATAGAGAAGAGAGTCGATGTTGGTGTTGAAGCACATGGTGAGGCAGGAGCGGGTGTTAGCGGAGAACACTATGGACCAAGCAAAGGAATTACTTACAACAAAGAGGTTGTCGTCAATGCAAAACCGAGTACTTTCTTCCAGGATATTTTCAATGTGAGCATTTTTTTATTTGTTAGTTGTCATCTTTTTGTCATTACCTGAAATTTATCTTCTTCTATCACACATCATGTGATTTTGTAATCAAAACTTCGTCCTTTATAATATTTTATCTTTCATTTTTTACACAATCCTACCATTTCAGTATTCATATCATCAACCTTATCTTTTACAGATCCCAATTTCAACTTTGAAGGCAGTTAGCGGTTTTCTGACAAATACCGCTGAAAATACCGGTATTTCAGTACAAAAGTCAGCAACATTCAAAACAGGTGGTTACTCTGGCTTCTCTGGCAATGCCGGATTTTCAGGCCATTCTGGCTACTCCAGTTATTATTAGAATTAAAATTTAATTTATGTCTAGTGAATAAGTTTTACATAATTAGGTACTATAAGTGATGGTATCCAGAATATGATTTGTAATAAAAACATTTCTATAAAAGAAAGATAACTTAAAAACTGCATACAATTTTTATTTTAACAAGAGTAAGTTAAACTTTTTATAAAACATGGTAATTAAAATCTGCAGCAAAATTGTGCAGATAAAAAGTTTCTAGAATAAACAATATTCAGCAGAGTTTTATCAAATCATACTTGCCTTTCATTCAGAATAGTAGTCTGTAAATCATGAAAATATTTTACGTCGCTGTTACAAATTGTGATAAGACGTGTAAGCGACCTGCAGGGAACAGTTTACTCTAATCTTGCCCTCCCCTTTACCCTCGTAATCTTTGTGATATTTTTATTTGCTAGCCTTTATTACATTTTTATTTTTTACGAGCCCCCTTTTAGAGCAAAGTGCCTTCGTTGGACTTATTAAAAGAATAGATAAATTCACACAAAATAACAGCTGCATCAACCCGTAAAATTGCTGTGTTTGTTTATTTTAATTTAAGGAAAATAAAAATGTAAAATTATTTGACAGCCATGGTGCTACCAATTCTAACTTATTTTAGTCGAAATTAAATTGCCAACCCTTTTGTATCTACAAACACTTGAAACAATGTTTTGTATAACTAAATAAATTATTGTCAATTTGTAGTAATTAAAAAGATATAATGGCGATTAAAAATAAAGTGATGATTTAGTAGATCTAGCATTAGAAAAATCTACTTTAATAATTTATTTTGTAGAGAAAAATCATCAACTTCTTATTTGATTGTTTCGTTTTAATTTTATTATTGCATGGTAGTTAATTCTTTGTACGTCAGTGATTAGAACCTTACTTTTAGACCCTTATTGTGATTAATGATTTCTCATCATTTTATGCATTTTCTACAGACTCAGATATAACTTCGAAGCATGTTTCTCCATCATCATCATCTTCATCAGCATCCGAGGCTCATATCTCGGTTCAGACACCGAATGCCTCAAAATTTATTGATGACATTTTCTCTGTAAGTGCACGATCATTCGTCGTAATTAGGTTTTTGGATAATTTGCATGATGTATGCACGTATTTAAATTTAGCACTTATTGTAGAAGATATAATACAGCTTTTAGCGTTTGCATGTATTTGTAGCTTTTGATGATACTGCTTATTTTTTACAGCATTTTTAACACTTTGTTCAATAAATCTACTCATAAATCTTATATCAAATATTGGATCGGTAAACTAAATAAATATCCACAAACAATAACTATTTGAGTTAGAGTTTGATTTGTAAATAGATTTGATTGTATTGGTTTTCAGATAAACAAACTAAATGTTTGCATGAAAATATACACAATTAAGATATTATACAACCTTCACGCAAAAATATTTTTGAGAAAATAGATTTGCAATTTTAACAATATTTCTTACATTTTTACATAATACTACATGAGTTAGCTGAGCATATGAATTTATTTTATTATGTGCGTACCGAAATATTTCGGCCTGGTTTGGCATTGGTTAAGGAATATCAATGGAAGGTTTTTTGATAGACATAATATTATTTATAATTAAAATTTAAGTTTGGTGGTTAAAATGGTGATGGAATAAAACGATAATAATGGAAGCAAAACGCTGCACATTTGGTTTGGCAAATAAAAATTTTTAGTGACAGTACTAACTCACGGATTGATTTTGTCCGCGGCTACGGTGAGAGGTATAGGGTGTGTTATTTTTACCAAGGTTATGAAATCGGTGGGTGTTTGGTATGGTGAGTATCTACAGCTTTGTACCTTTATGCAAATTTGTTTTTGAATAAGAGACTTAAAAACGTTATTTAATAAAACATTTTGTTTTATAGATACCAATTAACACCCTTTCGGCTGTAAACAAGTTTTTGGAAAATAACGTTGCTGGAAGGAAAAGAGTTCAGGTGCGTACGCGTAAAACCTTTATATGTTAAAAAAAATGTTGCAAAGGATTGCAACATTTTTTCAGGAATTTCAATCGGAATTAAATAGATTTCAATGCCGAAGGCACATTGCACAATCAAATTTTTTCCTTTTTTTATTATTTGTGTGTATATTTTTACTCACTGTTTTGATTTGAGGCTACATTTTACTGTTATATATTTATAGCAAAGAATTAATATTTTGTTATGGATTACTTTATAAAGTTACATTTGTGGTCAATCTAGAACTCAAATCGGTGTTTAATCTTTGTTTGTTCTTTCAATTGTCATCTCATTAAGTGTGTTGTTAAATATGAAGAAAAGTACGAGTTAAAGTTATGGTGCTTTTTAACCAGCACACAGATGAAATATTTCAAGGATTTTGTTATTAATTTAAAGTTACTATCTAAATAAAATACTCACGAAAAAAAATATCTAAATAGATTTTTTTGGATAGCTCTATAATATTTTAATTTAAAGTTGAATACATTCCAGTTACCCTATATGAACTTTTTTGTTTTACAATTGAAGATAGAGACAAAGCGAATAGAAACCATATATAAGTTTCAAAACATTCACATTAAGGGTTTTCAGTGATGCTTGGTAGAACACTATTGACCAGTGAACGTCTTGATGGTCAGACAAACTTGACAATGATGATAAAAAGTCGAACAAAATTAAAAAAAAAAAAAAAAAAAACATTATAGGATACCTAAACAAAATTGTTTATTACAACAACGAAAGTTCCCAATCGAAATAATCATTCAAACCTCCTTCGCAGGTGACATCAGAAGTAGACGGAGAGCCAACCAGGATCAGACTAGGACCTCACGCCAGGAGGAGGGCCAACAAACAAGTAGTTATAGTCCAAGAGCCTGCAGAACAAAAGCCTCAAGAATCTAATTAAAATAATTTTGCTTATAAAAGCGTTAGTACCTGAAGTTTACAACTCAAATATTTGACTTCTTAAGGGGAAGATGAAATTGTACAAAACTGTGTTGCAATTATTACTTATGTAAATATTTTAGTATTATAAATATTAAAGGAAAATAATGAATTCTTGAGTTTTTATTTTTATTTTAAATTGAGGTTTTTTATTAGTTTAAAGACAGGTTTTATAGATTCTTGATAGATACTACGTGATATAATGTATCACTATATAAAGGCAAAGGTACTTAGGCAGATTCGATCAAAAGAAAATCTAAAACAAATATAGATAAACCATTTTTGTTCAGTTTTACCCATGTTACCTAGACCTAGACTTCACCTCAAAATTAGAATTTTTTAACTATTGCTATTCAAAAACCAATACCTGTAACAATAAGTTCAATAAGTTATAGAATAGACATAGAAAGTTTATTTTATTTTATGGTGGGTAAAAATCATCCAATGACAGACCCTGCGCTGAAGCAGAGCGGGAAATAGTGTCAGATTTTTATTAACTAAACAAATCACCCCATTCCTACGTTGCCTCTATACCAGGGCCAGAGCCTTCCTATCAAACACGAACCCTTGGCCTCAGTTGGTTTCGACCATTTAGCAGGGTCTCTATGGTATGGAAAAAGAAGGTTGCAGTTACTGCTTCTTTAGAAAGGATATTGAAATCAAACAAAGTGGTGATAAAAAGATTATTGTATATTTGTTTTGTCTTAAAAATCAATAAACCAAAACAGTTTTAATTTCAAAATCAGGCTTAAGTATCTAAATATATTGCAATAACTGGATACCAGATAAAATTCAAATAATGGCTGTATATTTAATTGTTTTTAACCACGTACCTTGATTTAAAACAGAAACTAGTCCCTTTGTTATTGTACATACTAAAAAATACGAGGGTTTCACCAATCTCTTTAATTGGAAAGTAATAAGCTCCAGAATCTAACTTATTCAAATCCATCTTTTGAAAAGTATAACTTCCCTTGTAAATCTCACATGTTTTGTCATTATATCTGACATTTGAAGTTATTAAAACCACTTTTGGTATGACACTTTTGCATGTCAACTTTTTGAAAACATTCATCTGCTTAACCACATTACCAGGTCTCTCGATAGCCGTTCTTATTTTCCAAAAATATCCTTTCATATTGTTTTTTATTGTCAGATTTCCTTTAAAATAAACTCCTCCACTTTTATTGTAGGGTTCGACATTAAGTTCCACTGGCGGGTCCTTTTCATAAGGCGGTTCTGGATTGCTACACCTCTCAGTACTTCTCAGAGTTATTTTGTACATCATTGACGACACTGACACTAATAATTGAATTAAAAACATGGCTAGAATAAAAATCCATGTTAGTTTCATAATAATTTCGATGAACCATGTATAAAACGTAATGATTGTACAGAAAACAAGGTTGAAATAGCCTCACAATTGGATCCAGCAGGGTCCAATTAAAATTCAGTCTAAATCTCGTTATGTGCGATTTTCAAAGCATCGCGTTATATTTAGACGACTTATTTGCTACTAATTTGTTTATAATAAGGTTGAAAATAACAAGTTCTAAACGTTTATCTTCGCATCAAAATACAGTGATCGATTTTAAACTTTTTCCATTAAGATTCAATTTATGATAAATATCTTCTTTGGCTCTGAAAACCTTTCAGACGATCACAAATGTGATGTTGTTTTAGTTATAATTTATTTACTGTACCTAAAAACATTGATCATTGGAAAATTGAACTTTTTGAATCGGCAATCTTCTAAACTAAAATTTTGTTTTTTTTTTTGTAAATGTCATTTCAAATTATTTTCCCTGCTCTGGGGGTAATATGAGGGTATTTAAGACTTTAATTAAAACCCACCCGTACTTTCAGTCACTCTTTGCGTTTTAGTGGAGACTTCTTCAAACAATCCCACAACCGCGGCAGACATTGGTCATAGCGAGAGTCATTAAGCATGCTGTAATATTTTCTAGGCGCGCATGGAGGGTCGTCCACTCAGGCTTGGTTTTTATCGAGCTATCTATCTTGCATCTGTAAGCTTGTACCTATAGTCTTTACCTTCGGCATCCAAGGGAGAGATAATTCTCTCCCTCACTCTTTCCATTACCTCCTTTACTCGCATAACTGTTTCACAGAATGTGGTGACTGCTTCTCATGCGATCTCGCGCGCACAAATGGTCAAGCAATTTTGCTAAACCAAGGTTAGATGGTAAAAATCACCATCGCTGATCACATTCACTAGGATATGGTGAATGGCAACACTTGTGTGAGTCTTTCCTTGGAATTTGATAGAGGAATCTCCCAAAATAATCATGCCAAGTAAGGTACTGCGTCAGGTTGAAAGAGAAAATACCATGGCGATAAACATCACCCCACTTTCAGCCAAAAAAGTGAGTTGAAATCAGTAGAGCACTATTTATTCAGTATTAATTCCACTTCGGAGAACTTTACAAGAGGCCGTGATTAAAAAATAATGAAGTGTTACTTCGAAAGACTCATGTTTTTCAGCATAGGTATAAAGCAAAAAAATTGTACAATTTATAAATAGATAGATTCGAATAGTGTCTTGCTAATAAAATCTAATAAATGATTTTTAGACTTAGGAGTTCTAAAGACTTGAAGTTGTCTTTAGTTTGTATGTATGTAATAGCTATGTAATAGCGGTTTTTGGATATGTTTTGGATTGTAAAACTTAGCTTGCGTATCAATGTTAAGCACATATTCATGGAAGGTCTCTAGTTAACTAAAATTCCGAAATCGTTAGCTAAAATAACGCAAACAATCGGTTTTGCTCCTAGAAATTAAAAAAAAGCATTCAATTCAAACATTCATATATTGCTTATTATATTCCTCATCGTGTACCAACTACGTATATACCTATTAATAATATTTAGTTTTTATTATTTAATATCGTAATAAAAGAAACCATTTCTTTTTTGTACACAAAAAACTTAATATTTTACACACAGTAACTTTTAAAAAATCTTCTAGAAAGGCGAGCCTAACTCAAAACTGAGTTTTTTCCATCAAACTTTCGAGGGTAGAATGTAAATCTTGAATATTATGTAGATACCCAGTGCATTCGGATTTGTCTCAAATAGTTTAGCCCCAAAGCGAATTAAGAACCTGTTGCAGAAATTACCAAGCAAAATCACATTTGCAAAGTATGCTCGTTTAGTCGGAATGTAGACTACAGCTGCACAGGAAAATCTAGAAATTTCGAAAATCCAGAAACTATTTACAGAACAACTTTATCCTAAGTATAAAATAATATCACACAGGGTTTGGGTATTTTCTTAGTCGTAAATTACATCCCTTGTCCGGTTGCGTTTAGCTTAAGTGGAAAGAGGGTAGCCAAAAATTTACTTAGTATATTTTGCTCTTTTGTACTCTGCAGCAGAATTATATAAAGCACAAATGGTAAGTATACATATTGTGGTAATTTACTTTGATTTTTTAAATCAGGGAAAAACTTGTGACGAAACTAATAGATAAAATATTAATAATATACAACATTATTTGTAATATACACGTTAATTTGTTAGTCGATGCGTACTAACTACCTACGGTCATTGAACTTGCTCAGCTAGTCTTTACTTAAAAATATGGATTTCGAATACGCGTAAGTAAATTAATTTTAGTTTTAGAAAAATAAGTCTACTTTATTTTTTTTATTTTATCATTACAAATCGATAGTGTTTCTTGTACCGGATCGACCCTCCACCAGGAATTAAAACGACCATATTTTAACGTTGTGTATAGATAACTAGAATATAGTTTAATCAGAATCAATAACTGAATCGATTTCAAAAGATTTTTACACAATTTTACATTTTTTCCCAAAAATATTTGTAAAGGTGATAAGTTGGACGCCACCGACATTATACAGATTATAGAAGGTATAATGCGCAAGAACACAGATGGGTACGGTAGCAAAATCGCCCCTCAGGTGCATGGTATCCTGGCTTACCATGTATTTGTGCGTACAACCATAAAACATAAAAACTTATAACTTTATGATTTATCATGATGCAGATAATAATATGAAATATACTTAAATTCTTTAATATATTCTAAAATAATATACTAGACACGTGTTTCGGGTTTCGCATATTATAAATAATGTTGTAGATTAAACGCTAATATTATCGTCGACCTAAATTTTTCTCACAATCTTGGGGTCAGCTTCCAGTCTTACCAGATGCGGCTGAGTAGCTGTTTTTTCACATGAGCAACTACCTATTAAACCTCCACGACTCAGTTATTAAGCAACACCATACTCCTTGCAAACAATGATGGTTAAACTTTCTGAAGTCTGAGTATCGAAAACGACTGTGGCAGATCTATGATTGACAACCAAGACTCGTTAGTCCAGGCCTCGAAAAGTACGTAAAACCTTTTCGAGGCCTGGAATGCCAGTAATAGCATAAATAAACTTAGTACCGTATATATATACTACTAAGATTATTCATGTTACTTGTAATTAATATATTATAATTATATTTCTTATTCCATAAAACAAGCAAAAGACAAGATTAGAAAATGCGATAAACATCGCTCTTCAGCTCCATTTATCTCACTCAAAGAGCGCTAGTGGAAAAATGGTCAAACATAATAAAATCATCTAAGAAAGAAGAAAGAAAGAAAAAGAGTGTGGTATAAACATATTATCACTTTTTATTATTTCTTTATTCACTTTTTATTCACTTAAAAAAAAATAAACACTGTTCAATTGGTCACAATGATTAATAAACTTTTATTCTTATATATTCTTTTCTATGCTTTTAAAAATAAAATTTTAGATTGTAAACAGAAGCAGGTTCCTTTAGGTTTGTAGTAACTTAAAAAGTATACGTTAACTCCAAGTTGCCTCGTTGGTATGAAAACTGCGCCACGATCTATTTTAACTGCATCTAAATTACGAATAGAGTAACTTCCCTTCAAAATATCACAAGTCTTGTGGTCATATTTTATAGTTGACATTCCATAAATTAATTTAAAAATAAAACTTTTACATGACAAGGCTTTGAAGTCATGCTCGTAGATAAGTTTGCCGTCTTTTTCGAATCCTTTTTTGTATCTCCAAACATATCCAGATAAGTTTTCTTTAACAGTGATGTTGATATTGTAGAAAAAGTTGTCAGTTTTGTTGGTCACTGCTATTTTGATGTCCACCTTACTGACTGCTTCGTACGGTGGATCAGGATCCGGGCAAAATTCATCTCCTTTGTAAACCATTCTGTAGTTCACACAGAATACAATAGAAGACAGAAAATGCAAGCCAATAATCACACCAAAAATAACTTTCATACTTTCAGTAAATGTATTTTTTCAAGAAGTACCTATATACGACTGGTTATTTTGTTGGCTTTGGTTAACAAAGTCATTAGTATGTAATTAGTATTTAGACATTTTCACAGTCAGTGAGCAAATAATATATGCAAATCTACTGTTAAATATTTAGTGTTCATTTTTTTTATCATCAAGGAATGATTTAAGGCAAAAATTTTGCAAAAAAATATCTTTGAGCAGTATATTTTAATAAATGATAGTTTAAATGGAAGACAAACAATTGGCTTTAATACTAAATATAAAAATATTGGAACATCAAAAATTTTAAACTAAACTAGCTTGCTTAACACTAATTAATATAAAATCAAACTAAATATAGATTTAAATGCGAGAAAATAAGTAACAACTGAATTTAACATAACCAAAAATAAAAAAAATATATGATTAAAGTGACATTCAATACAGCTCCACCAATCAAGAATTTGTTCATGTTTAATTGATTTTGACAATGTAGAACAGTAAATAACAAATAATGTTACGCCTTTGTAAATAGAATGCGAGATTGCATGCAAAGACAGGTTTCCTTAGCATTCTGGTAACTTAGAAAATAAACATTTATACCAAGTCGCCTCGTAGGTAAAAAATTAACCGCACGATCTAACGTAGATATTTCCATTTTATGTACTGAATAATTCCCTTTAAGTATTTCACAGGTATCATGATTGTATTTGATTGTAGATAGCGCAGCAAGTGCTTTAAAAATAAAACTTTTGCAAGTCAATCCTTTAAATTCATTTTCGTAGTATATTTTTCCGGATTTTTCGAATCCATTTTTGAATTTCCATGTATACCCTAATAGGTTCTTTTTCACAGTAATGTTGGCTTTGTAATAAAAATTTTCAGTACTGTTGACTACAGTAATGGCCATTTCGACCTTTTTGTCTCGGTCGTATGGTGGGTCTGGATCCGAGCAATATTCGTCACCTTTATAAATCATTTTGTACTTCACACAAAATACTATGGATAAAAGTTCCAAAATGAATACGATAGCACATTTATATTTCATATTTGATCAGGATATGTTCGTTACTTTTAAAGGCACAATTGCAATAAATGAACAATTTTAGTATAATTCAAATCGTAGAAGTTACTGATTAATATCATTTAAATAAACCTCACAGTAATTTCACAGCCAAATGAATACATACATGTACATAATTATGAGCCGTCATTGAATGAGTAAATTAGTCTCTCCTGATTATAAGATACTTATTTGAATAGGCACATTTTATTTCAGTGAACATACCATTTTTTTTTTCTTTTCAACAATACTAAAAATACGAGTTTATGATACATTAAAAAAACTGGACAAGAACCAGTCGGATTCGCACATTGAGGGTTCCGTACGAACTAATATAAATTGCACTTCAATTTCCACAGAGTCTCGAAAATTATCCCCTATTTTATTTCTGTAAGTACAAATTTACGGTTTCCAGATTTATTCCTGTACTTGTGGGACCCTGCTTCATGCTGAATTTCAGGGTTAGAAAGTGTCGAAATGTATTTTTTTAACCAAAAATACTTTCGTTACTTTTTTACACGTGCAAGAGATAAAGGGTTATGAGAGACACTAACAAACAAACAGACAGACAACAAGATGGTCTTCAATGGTTTTTTACGTACAAAACCCTAAAAACCTCAAAGGTGTGCGTATTATAGCGATTAACTCTTTCAACTTTTTGAATCATTATATATTATCTTAAAAACGATTACTCATATGAAAATAAATGCCGAGTCATTTTTGTAGATTATCTGCTGTATATACTATTTTCGTCTGAGCTAATCATTACATAGTATAAAACAGAGTTGCTTACCGCTGTCCCTATGTATGCTTAGATCTTTAAAAAGGCGCAACGGATTTTGATGCGGTTTTTTAATAGATAAAGTGATTCAAGAATAAGGTTTATGTATATATTACATGCATAATATATTCTATAACAGTACAGGTGCGAAGCTGGGGCGGGTCGCTAGTTTTTTGATAAAGCTTGGTTTCGCTGAAAATCACGAAAAACTTGTTTTTATTTTCGTGAGTTTTACGAATTTTTCGAGTTTTTCCGAGTCTTTTTTTAGGTGTCGGATAGACAAGGACGTTTAAGATACTATGTATGATGGTTTTGACGAATCCTATCAGTTTTCGGCTCGGTCCAAATTTTCTTCTATTTGAATGTCTTAATTTACCGGACTATTATTTATGTAATTATCACACTTCAGACAGTAAATAAACAACTTATGTCTGATTTCTGTGGAGATTGGGTAAAATTTGATCATAGCCTTTAACTATGATCTTTCTTTAATCACACTGAAAGTTTTTAGAAAAGGCCAGAAGAAAAATAGCCGTTGCAAAGTATCTTTTAATTTCAAATAATTAACTTTGTGAATTTGTATTGATTTGTGAATTCATGTATTATATGTCATTTTTCCATCTGCGCATAACATGATGCACAACGAGTTTCATACAGACTCTGTTCTGTCCGGGAAAAGGAAATGATCTCTAGCCTACAAGACACTCATTTCCTGTCCCCGGAATTTAGACTTCATATTTCCTAAACTATGAAGTATTTAAGTCGATTGCTGTTTATTTGCACAGAGACAAATCATATTTCGAGGAAAAAAAAAACAAAGCAAATTTATTTATTTATTTGGTCAGCCAATAATTACGTACACAGTACACAGTAACAGCAGTGCAGTAGTATTAAAACTAAACTTACGTTAGTGAGTGTAGAAATAAATAAAGGCTTTTACCTCATGCACCGCATTCGAACATCATATTTAATTTTTATTACACAATAAGATAAGAATTACCAAATTAATACAAGCTATGAAAGGTAGATTAAAAAAATAAAATTGGAATACAACATAGCAGATTCAATAAATACCGTCGTCGTTTGTTCAGTCACTAAATTAAATTGTGTACTGAAACAACATTAATTCAATAAAATATACAATAAATACAATAAAATTTACTTTACAATAAATTACATTAAAATGGATAAATTAAATTATAATAAAATAAAATTAATTGAATGGATTAAATTTGAGTATGATGAATTTATATTTAAATACATTGATATGAATTTAATCTGTGTACAATTAATAAAATTACAATTGAAATTAAATTATAACTAAAATAAATTATATTTCAATTACACTAATTAAAATGTCAACCAAAATATGTAAATTGAATGTCACTAAAAGAAATTAAATAATAATTAAGCAAATTAATAACATGATAGTTATTCTGAAACTTAAAAATTCTTTTTAATGCTATAATAATTTTCCAATACTTACACACAGTATTTACTACAGATATGCATAATGTGATTTTGGCCCAAAATGTGTAATTTGATTATAAACCCGTCGGATCTGCTGTCGGATAAGGGAAAGATGATTTCATAAATTAATTAACAATTTAGTAAAATATTTTTATTACATAAAGCTTGAGAGTCACATGATCATACCTCGTCAAACCCTCTTTAACATAAATAAAGCCAAAAAAAAACACATTACGTCTTAATTATAAAATAATATCAGAAATCACAAGCGTTAAATTTCAAATATACCAATAACCGTCACTTTAAAGATGTTAATATATCAGTCAGTAAAAAAATAAAGTGAAACTAAATTGCACGCTCCAAAGTGTATATCTCTATGGAGAAGAACGTGCAAGAAACTCCAAGGACACTCTTTTAAATCATATTATAAGTTAGATTCCTCACCCGCAATTTTACTTAGCGATGCTGTCTGTTACATTAATCTTGGTTACATATTTCTTGTCGCTTCTATTATGTAAGTAAATAATGAAAAAAAATAAATAATACGTGTGGCACTCGGGGACTGTCGCGGTAAAGCTATTGCATTCTGTATCAACTTATGCAATTATAATTATTTATTTTTTATTTTTATTTTATTCATACAATATTTCTTTTTCTTTGATATTAATTCAAGTTACACTTTTTGAGGGTGGTGACCGATAGGAAAACAAATTTTTCTTTTATTAAATAAATAAATAATAAATGCACTTTGTTCATTCATATTCAAAACACTTTATACACAAATTTTACAAGTACAGCCGTTCACTGTTGTAGATAAATACTTATATACTTTCTCACAAACAGCTGATTATGTATTCGTCCGATTTCGGAGCAGCAAGTCACTTTTTCAGGCATCTTGCGGACATTTCTCGTACTCATTTTAGCAGACATTGTTTTTTTGTGCGTTTTTCCCCTAATTTAGATGTCTTTTTTATAAGTGGCAATAATTAATATCGGGGAAAATATAGTTTAGTATAATGGCAACACACCTGTGCACGAATTTCTTTTGATGTGCCAAAATGCTATGTTCCAAGTCGGTGGAAAGAATGAATGACAGACGTAAATCAAGTGTCAACCAAGTTCCGCTACTCCCTGACAGATGTCGCTATTTCACTATACTGCTTTATCGACTTGTTTGAATTCAAATAAATACAACGAACAGCTGTTGTGGGAATTTTCTTTATCACTTATCCTGGACGTGTTTTATCACCACACTCCATTATAATTATGATTATTTTGTAGGCTATTGTCTTAAAATTTGTATATTTACACTTAAAGCACTGAGTTTATTGAGTTTTTAGTCAATGTTTATATATTTGAGAATCAATGTTTATATAATAATCCGGTATTTTTAAACTATGATAACACTGTTACTGTTTGTTTATGAGTCTATCATCACTTTTATGAATTATACACTGTTTGAATATTGCTTTTTCTATTTTAAATAATTATTTAATTACGAGCACAATAACATTTAATGTTTACTTGTCAGCTGTCAATATGTCATCGTAAAGTCGTACAATACGTCTAATCGCACGACACACCAGTGGCGTAGCGTGGGTGGGGCGGAGGGGGCGGCTCGCCCCGGGCGGCAGCCCTTGGGGGCGGCAAAATGTCGCCGGTAAAGCGGGTAGAGATCTTCATTTCATGTGTCAGAACAGGTCAAAAAACAACAATAACTATAAAATTGAAACAGAGGCGTCTGTAGCACTTGTGGCGCCCGTGTGCAACCAGTACCGCGCCCTCTACTTTAGTAGAAGGGGGTCAAAATGGAATACTAACAGTTATACAGGGTGATTTTGAAGTTGTGAACGAAATTTTAACAGTGGTTTCTACTCATGATACTGAACAACTTTCTTCAAGAAAAAAAAATAGTTGTGTCAATTCCAAAACAATAGCTTTTTTATTCTTTCTCCCAATAATTGTATTAGTTCAATAAAAGAAACCTCATTGCCTGTGAAATTTAATTTGAATTAAGCACCAGTTATACACCGTGAAATTTTAATGGTTGTTTTCCCTGAGCGAAATGGTTGTGTCTTGGTAATACAAACGTTTGATAAGAAAATAAAATATTAAAAAAAAAATGGACCTGTAGAGTGCAAGCTAATTATGACGTATCACAATGTGCGAGAGCTTATTTTTGTTTAAATATTTAATGAATCGGTTTCCTTTGACGACGTGCTGCTCATGCGACTCTAGTAGTACCTAAAAATTAGGTCTAATGTTACTATTGTTTTCGCTTTTGTGAGTTGATGAATATTTTTAATAATTATTTATGAAAAAAAACTTTTCATTTTTTTATTTTTACTGTATGCTTCGAAAGTACTCCTTATGGCAAGTCATTCTGCCGCGGGAAAACAACCATTTAAATTTCACGGTGTAGAATGGGGGCGGCAAAATGGGTCTCACGCCCAGGGCGCCGAGATTGCACGCTACGCCACTGCGACACACAGCGCCATGTCGAAGACTGCCGAACTGACACGACGTTAGACGATGCACGGCCTTCAAGCCACACCTTCGTGCCCGTCGGAGTGGGGAGCGTGAGGTTTTTTCGTTACGGAATTTCTGGATTTAGTCCCCGCGCTCAAGGCCTGCGATAGAAGCTATGCAATAGCTTAATAAACAAATTCAGTCCACAATTAATTGATACATTGTCATAAAAAAAATACATACAGCTGAACACAACCTCCTCCTTTTCGAAGTCGGTTTTTTATGGTAGGTAAAAATCATCCAATGACAAATCCCGCCCTTGGACGGAGCGGGAAACAGTGTCAGACTCTTACTGACTAAACAACCTACCCCGTTCCTACATCGCCATCTATACCAGGGATAGAGCCTTCCTTTCAGACACGAACCAAAAAAATACTAATTAAACGAAATACATATAGTATAACTTGGTATCTTCTAGAGGCTTAAAGGTTTTGTCATAAATCACATCCTTGTTCCATTTGCCGTTAGAGTAAATGGGAAGTCGAGTCTTTACTTAGTAACATTTCGCTATTGTGTGTTATTTTGTTATTATTTTATATTACAAACATAAGATACATGGTAGGTCACATTGAGATAAAAACTGTCATGTTAAATTATAATATTATATATTTGGAGATGGATGATAACTGATACATTTTTAAATGGTTCTCATGCATTATGCACGAGTATATAAACCCCTATATGTGCAATATATATTCCGTCATGAGGACATCCACATGATGGCATATGAACATTTTACATATTTATTAGGTTTTTTAAATTAAACTAGCACATTTTTTTGAGTTGAGAAAACATGCAGTGAATTTTAATATATATATCATATATATTGTATAGTTTTGCTCACATCTTTTTGAAGTGTGCGTAAAACATTATGAACCGTTAATGCATGGGCTCAGTTCTAACCAGACGGTCAAAACACTTAGGATCCATTTCTCGTCATCTGCAAACCCAGCTTAAAATCCTTTTCTTCACGATTGAGGCCGTCCACATCGCTAGCAATACTGTTTCACAAAAATAGACGAACAATAGGTCACCGCCACTGATCGCCTCAACTAGAACACGGTAGTGCTCCACACAAATGAGGTACATACCACTCCACTCTATACTTCATTGCGTCCTCTGGGCCTCCCAAACAAAATAAACTAGTGAATTAATTTACTGCAAAACCAAAATTGCTCAATTTAAAACGCATAATGATGTTTTATCAATTTTTATTTTGTAACATAACTTTAACATTTGTAAATGCTGACTGCTTTATTTTTCGACACTTGTATTTCTATATTTTTTTTACTAACATTCGGGTTTGTATACAAAAGGAGGTTCCTTTAGCCTTGTAGAAACTTAAGAAGTAAACGTTTATCCCTAAACGTCTCGTTGGCGTCAAAACTGCAGCACGGTCCATTTTAGATATTTCCAATTTTTTTATTGAGTAATTTCCTTTGAAAATGTTGCAAGTCTTATGGTCATAATTTATGGTTGACATATCATAAATAACTTTCAAAATAAAGCTGTTGCAAGACAATCCTTTGAAATCATTTTCGTAGATAATTTTGCCATCTTTTTCGTATCCCTTTTTGTATCTCCATAAATAACCGGACAAGTTTTCTGTGACAGTGATGTTAGCAGTGAAGTAAAAGTTATCACTATTATTGACTACAGCAATATTGACCAGAAACTTTTTGTTTGCTTCGTATGGTGGATCAGGATCTAGGCAGGATTCGTCTCCTTTGTAAACCATTTTGTACTTCAGACAAAACACAATCGAGGACAGAAGATGTAAGCCAATGATTGCGCCAAAAATAAGTTTCATATTAATGTATTTCCAGGAGGAATACTTGTTTACAACTGGTGTACTGGGTTCTTATTGTGTCTATAGGATGTCATTAGTCAGCATATATCTGGTCTCCTACAATTTACTTTGTCAATAATTTAAAATAATTTTACAGTCAGTGAGCACATAATAACCAATCTATTGCTAGATATCCCTTTATATTCATATCTTTCCTGATGATCATAAATGATTTTAGGCTAAAAATAAACAAACAAAATAATTATGTTATCTATTTCAATGAAGGGCAAACAATTGGTTCGCATTTTCATGGGAGAAGTGAATAGTGTAACACTAATGCTTGCGCGTTTGTACACTTTGAGTCATTTGCAGGTTTTCGAATAAGCTAGGTGACGACTCCAAGATTGGAATTAGATTATTGCCACCAAAAAACTCTTCTCGCAACTTTTACTTTGAGAAGTACACGTAACATACTTTGTACACACGACGTCCAGTACGTATGATGTGTAGGGACATGACGTGATCTGTGTGTGATGTATGATATGTGATAGTTGCGTATGATCGAGCCTGGATGGCATATTGTTTAGTTTATATTTGAAATTTCGTTTATGTTGTAACCAAGCTAATCATATGTAATGGGATGGTACAGTCTCTGAACCGTATTGGTTGAAGTGCAAGGTGAGACAGGGTCGTCAATGTTTCGCAGCCCAAATCTTCGTGAATGACCTGCTAGTCGCACTCGGCAGCGTGTGTGTTGGATATAGTATGATGGCGTTATGATAAACAACATGGTGTTATTGGGTCTATCGGTAGGAACAACCAGAGAACCAGAAAACATGCAAGACCTACGCTGCTGCTTTCAAATATAATTTTGGTTGTCCAGGAAACACTATTGATAGAAGTTTTAAGATGATTATTATTACATATATATGATATTATTACAATACGTACCTACAACCAATTGCATCAATTGGGTACTTCTGTTATATTAAAATCACCAAAAAAGATTGAACAGTCGATGATGTTGTCTATGCGTTACTATTAATGCCTCAATTGCAAAAGACCAATTGATTTCATTAAATTAATTTTGATTTTGATTGATATTGTCAATAAGCTTTACAAAGTTAAAGCTTTGCTGTTATAGTATGCCAGCTCTATACGTTGCCTGATAAAGAATGCCTAGGAACTAAGACTGCTTTTGTATTTGTATTCATTCATAATAATGTGTGTAAAATATATTAATATATATATTAATAAATAGCACTCACAATACAAGCTCCAAATTGAATAGTTGTGGAATATATCTTTTTTATTTTTAAATAAAAAATATTTTTTTAAATTAAATTAAAATTCGATTTTCAACTACCCGTCAAATCTGTTTATTAATATGTAATCAGTAGAAATTTATCATTTCTTTTAACAATTAGTACACTCACTACAATAAAATAAAACAAGTACAAAAGTGATGCTTATTTCTAAAGAAATCTACTGATAAATTTATTGTTAAAATAAAAATTTAAAGACTTCTCATAAATCCACGCGTAACCATAGCAAATGAATCAACTTACATGACGCCTACCATACATTATAATTAGAAAGAGTAATAATAAGTTTTTCAATGTATTTCTTTCAAAGTTGAAGCAAAGGAGACGGTTTGCTATCTAGTCCAGCAGAACTCCTGATATTAATTTCACGTCTTCCTTAGTTTGATCTATGTTCATAAACCTATTTGCTGCTGAAAGTTGAACCACGAGCTTTTATTTGATTTGCCTTTAGTTCATAAAAAATCGCGAAGAAAACACTAGAGAAATATTTTGCAAAGGAGCATCTGCACCAAATAATGCTTTACACGACTTTTGTAAATAGAACACGGGTTCGCATACAAAAACAGGTTTCATTAGAAGTATGGGTACTCATATAGTAAACATTTATACCCATACGTCTGGTAGGTAAGAAATTAACAGCACGATCAAACTTGGTCATTTCTATTTTGTTCACGGAGTAATTCCCTTTGTATATTTCGCAGGTATTATGGTTAAACTTGACTGAAGAAAGCCCAGCAAGTGCTTTAAAAATAAAACTTCTACAGTTTAATCCATCGAAGTCATTTTCGTAGAATATTTTTCCGGCCTTTTCGAATCCATTTTTGAATCTCCATGTATGTATATCCCACTAAGTTTTCTTTAATAGAAAAGTTAGCTGTGTAGTAGAAGTTTTGAGTATCGTTAAATACGGAAACGGATATCTCGACTTTTTTCTTTTTTCCGTATGGTGGGACTGGATCCAGGCAATACTCGTCACCTTTATAAACCAATTTATACTTCACACATAAAACAATTGATAGAAGCTCTAAGATGAAAATCACACCACATTTATATTTCATATTTGATAAAAATATGTTCGTTACTTTTAACGTTCAATTTTCAATAGACAAATAAATTGCGGTACCGTTTAAATCATAAATAGTTACTGATTGGTATCATATCAATAGACAACATATAATTTTGCATAAAATACTACGATTAGATGAATAAATTTAAGTTAAATTGTTTTTTTCCTAATTATAAGATATTAAGTACGTAAAGTAAATTTGACTCGTGACAATAAAAATCGGTTGCCTCGTTTATAGTAGATGATACACGAGTTGATGTATGGAAAAACACCAATCGCGAAGATCTCTGCTCTCAAATACGTTACGGTTATACACGGTTGTATCTAAATTAATTAGTATAAACATTAGCAAAACTAGCATCCACCAATGGGTCTCAAGCCTTCTCTCTAAAAAATAGAATAGCCACTAATCCACCATACATTCAATTTTCGTTGTCGGTCATTGCCGGTATTCTAACGATATTTTCGTTGAACGTTTCGAGTCCAATGACCTGTAGGTAGTTAAGGAAGGCTCTGGCCCTGGTATGTATGATGATGTAGGAACGGGGTAGGTTGTTTAGTCAGTAAGAGTCTAACACTTGTTTTCATTAAATGATTTTTACCTACCATAAAAAAAAAACCTGTACGTAGTTAGTACGGTACGCAACGATCGACAACTATCTACAGATCATTAGCACACTCAGCTGGTATTTACTTATAGAAATTAATTTCATAAATGCGTATATTAATAGTGACTTTATAGATACTTATTTTTTTTAATTTTAGCTTTACAAATCGATAACGTTTCATGTGGCGGATCGACACTCTACGGAATTAAAACGATCAAAGTTTAGCGGTGTATTATAAGAGCAAGATTAAGTTATAGTAATGAACCATTAGGAATGGTACAATACTCTAACTCCCTTTCTTCTACACTAGGGTGGTATAGAATAACGGATTATACAGATTGCCAGTAACAGGTAAACAATAGTTACAGATTAAAACGAGTTATTCGAAAATAACCGTTAAAATAGTTCCATACATTCAGTTATAATACTTGACATGCTATAAATCTATATTCACGTTGTTTTGAACAAGAAATTGGGGCATTCCGTGAAACACATATCTACATAATTAACACATCAATAACAGTACGTAACTCAATCATAATAATTACTCTGATTGAAGCTTTATACAGAATATGGTACAAACAAAATTAAATGTAAATAGGTTTTGATCAGAGAAGCATCTAAATTAAGATAATCTACAAAGTGTGAGTTCTTGGTAGGTATTGCTTAGATTTTACGCAGGAAATTAAAGGAGGGCGAGCACAGCAAATTTCTAAAGAGGCAAACATAAGTAGCGCAACTAGCTGAATAAGACCTGTATATTGGTTTATATGCGCACTCTAGGTAAACGGTACGCAAGTGCTTTAAGCTAATACAGCCCAATACCTTGGCATAATAACTTTTGACATCAAGCTACGATCAAAACAAGCAAATTATATGGTTTTGTGTTAGTGAAAAGTAGTAGTACAATATAGTAGCTGTATAACAGGTCTATAAAGACTCATGTGTGCTCTCCAAGCTGTATAAAAACTTTATATAGGATTTAAGTTTAGATGGATATAGATGTCTTTGTAGCGGCAATACCAAACTATTTCCTAATATTGTTATTATTCGTTTCCTGAATGGTCGCCCACTATTGCAAGCTTATTTACATTAAAACCAATGTAGTATACCAAATATGTGTGCAGGTGGATGTAGATGATGAGCAGGAATATAAATATCAACATAATTTAGACGTAATTAAAACATCTTTTATTTTCAGCAGAATTCTTCTATTTCTTGATGAAGTTCACTTCATCAAGAAACTTAATTTAACTTTAAGTTTAAAAGTTTCTGGTGTGACTGAAGTTTGACCTCTATAGAAACCACGACAGTGACAAATATACCACATGTTTCCCGTTTGAAGTGGGTTTTATTACTATAACGATATACGTTTTTTGATTGAGCTATTTAAAACTTTAATTTAAACTTGATGTTAGTTTTAAGAAACCACTAGAAACTTAAACAAGATTTCTTTATTTGAAAAAAAAAATAACTTAAGCATATGAACCTCAGGCTCACATGATCTCATAAAACGGGTTCACATTTGAAAAAAGTTATATGAGATATCAAAAACCCCTAAAATTTAGGCATCTTTACGCTACACACGGATACGAATAATAGGAAACACCACTAGCACCAAAATAAAAACGTGAAGATGACAATAAAACTCGTAATAATACGCAATGTAGTCTCATAAAATTGTGGAGTTGCTTTGTTTACAGCTTTTCTCATATGAAAGTACGAAGTAATTTTACGGCCGACATCTTTTATGATGGTAGCTATCAAAACAAACTTGAAAATTTGTTGAGATAGATGAGGAATACTAAAACAGATCTTACATCGAAACATTATTTATTTGTAAAAACTTTTGCACATAATACTGTACAAAGGTGGACTTAATGCCTTAGGTTTTTCTACCAGTCGAATTTGGGGTGATGCTGAAATGTAACATGGTAGGTGCAACTTAAAAAAATTAACAAACTAAAAAAAGCAATAATAAATACTAAGACTTAAATATATACATACACATAAATAGGCAATGCTTAATATCGTTAGGTCACTTGATTTCTATGTCTACAACAAATTTCGCATCATTTTAATGTAAGTTCTCCAAATTGTTCCTTTTTATTAATTTGGCAACCACGATTGCTGTAGTGGTTGAGTTCATTCAACTACTGCTGCTGCTTTCTAATTAATAAATCCTTTTTTACAGTGATTCGCCACTGTCCGTATGTTGTATAAATATCTTTTTTCACTTTCTATTGAAGTGAAAAAAAGTATAACTTAAATAGCAAATATGAAAAATTAGATGATGTAGTAGTATATTATGTTATTTTAATTTGAATACGACGATCTGTCAGGAAGAAAAAATCTTAATAAAATTACCTAGCTTGTTCTACTAAAAAAAAAACATCCAATCTACTATAGTTTTTATTAGATAATGAATTTGGTAATTATCTAATAACGACGTCAGACTATATCACGCAATAATCTAATAAAGAGACTTTATCAAACTTTGCACTTTCCAGTTTCCACTAGAATAGACAAGTCCATCCAATCGCGTGTTAATTTGAGTTCGACCCTCGTTAGGTTTCTACACTTCTAATTAAATTAAAACTACCCAAATCATTTGCTAGAAATGCTTCGAGCTCTAATCTTCTCACCCTTGGGGTATGCCGCTGTATAAGATAGGTAGAGAAGGTAAACACTAAGCAACAGGCATACGCTAACTAGCTAGGGCAAAGACTTCGCGTGGGTGCGCAAGTGGGTCATAGTATTCCAACTTATAAGGATTTATTCCTAGAAGCATATTGTAAATATATTTTTTCCACCTAGCACCTTGACAGCCGACTTGACCTCATTGGCGACACAAAACAATTTTCTTTTCTTGACATCAAATAACGAACATCAAATGATATAATTATAAAGCATAAACCTTAAAATAGTAGATTTTATTATAAAAGAGTAAAAAAGTATTTTTACCACGAGGGCGTTTTTTTTTAATCCAGTGTAAAGTGCCTTCACTTTATCCAGAAGTAAAATTTTGAACATAGAGAGGGGTTTTTTATTAGAATCCTGAATGTAGCGAGGGATTTGCTCGAGCCAAAAATATTTATGCCACAGTGATACACTCTACTTTTAATCAGTCAGTATGAGAAAATAAAAGGTGCCTCATATTTTAATATAATATTATTATTTAATAAAACAACTAAATTTGAAAAACTGATTTTTCAATACAAAACCATAAATTTTTAACAATCCGTGAAAATTAACGAAAACACGGGCGCGGGTCACGTATAAAAAATAAGAAATAAGATTAAAAATCTTATTTCTTTTTTTTATTTAATCAGCGGCGCCGGCTGTCATTGGATGAATTCAAAACACAGAAAATTAAGGTGTCCCAGATTATTTCAAATTAAAGTCAATCGCGAGGGCTTCTACAACCTCTGTACGGTTTACGAGCATTTTGGCTAGTTGTGTGGATTCAACCTTCTGTAATTTGACTATTTTGTGCTTCGACCGTACAATTATAATCACTTCGACAAGGTTTGGGTCATCAAGAATCAATCGAGAGCCCTTAGATGTCATGGCCAATATTTCCTTTGTTGCGTGTAACTAATAGCTTTTCCTTAAGCCGATTACGGGTTTCATCAGAAGACGAGTAATTTAAAGACGTATTTTTTTTTACGAAAAAATAAAATTGTGATTACAAATTCTATCTTCGCTGGAAGACAACGCCTAAGGCCGTGATTATTCGCTGAACAACGTTATTAGATATTAAAATATATTATAATACAAGATGGCCAATCTTAAATGAAGAGATATTCTTTTTTATCCAACAAAATTAGTGATTTTTTTTTCATAATTTATTATAATTATTCATCAAGCGTGGCGCTTTTCTTATGCGTATCTACAAAATCTTTTCCTGTTTTCTGGCTCAAATATTTGGGTTTTTGTATATTTTTCATAAAATTTTCAGATTTTTTATTTGGTATTTCACTAACGGAGTATGTCTTCTTCTTCCTGCCCTTATCCCATATTACTTGTAGTCGGTCCAACACGTTTTTTTCTTCCATTCTGTCCTGTCACCCATCGCACTATCACTAACTCCCTTTTCTTTCATATCACTCCTCATCTCTTCTTCGGCTTTCTTATTCCTCTCCATCCATGTAAACTCATAACTCTTTTTGTAACATGCGTCCCATCTCTCCTCTTCACATGTCTATACCAAGTTAAATGATTTTCGTTTAACTTTCAACAGTTTTTAATGATATACAAAGCACATATTCGATTGTTTTTACTACAGCCACATGGTGCTGCTAAATACCACCTGGCAGCTTCAAACTCGGTAGGAAAGCGTGCGAAGAGGTTAACTGGTGATCCAAATTTGGCTATGTCCAATCTTCAAAGCTAGCACAGGTATATGGTAGCCAGCCTTTCGGTGTTCTACAGGTTGCTTTTTGGAGAGTGTGCACGGGAATAGCATGAGTTGGTTCCGCCGACTCATTCAGCGGCCAAACCGAGGCACGGCGAGTATCCATCCATGTTGTCGAAATTTTTACGGTTCGGACGGTGTGTACGGTGGAAAGGCGTGCAAATAGGCCGATTTGGTTGGGCCAATCTTCAAAGCCTCGAGCACAGGCGTAGAGTAGCCAGCTTTTCGGTTTTCTACAGGATGCATTTTGGAGAGTGTGCGCGGGAATTGTACAATTTGATTCCACAATCTCAATTATATCTTCGGACAACTCGACGTATGGCAAATATCCCCTTTTACGTTGTTGAGACATCTGCGTTTCGGACTAATCATTTCGCTTCGTCGTGTATTCCGTGCAAATCGAAGGGCTGGAACAATTTGCCTGCTGCAGTCTTCGTATCCGATTATAATTTGGGCATCTTCAAGGCTAAAGTGAATAGGCTCTTAACGAACTAGTACGTCTCACCATCAACGATTGCATCACCGCTTAGCATCAGGTGGGATCGTATTCAATCATTATTTTATAACAATAAAAAGAAAAAAAAATCCTGGAGTTTACATAGTGTTGTGTTGTTACATATTGTAAAAATAGGAATGAAAATGTAATAGTATCATTCAACTAAATAATGGAGTCCCAGAAATGCTATTGCCTATTTTATTACAGTTACAGTGACATCTACTAACCCGCACTGGGCGCGCGTGGTGGATACTGCCCATTATCTCTCCTAGAAAGGAGGCCTATGACCAGCAGTGGGAACACTGAAAAAAAGTCAAATGTTGATGATGATGTTGATTTTTTCCACTATATAATAAAATTTTGACAATAACAAAAATAAATTTTTGATTTCAGTAGAATAATTTTATTCCATTAGACCTATCTAATACTGTTATATTCAATATGAATATTGATATTTCAACATGACAATATTTAGCGAATATATTTTTTTTTATACGCAAAATTAATTTCTGATGACTTTAATTTCAGAACGTAAATATTATACGTTGCTTATCAGGCACATCGGCAAAAAGGGGTTTATTCAAGAAGAAATTTAGTTTATTTTATTTGAAACTTAGTCTCAGGGACGAAAAATATTTTGGTAAGCATTTAAATTGTAGAAAGGTACCCTATATAAGGCAAATTAAGGTAGACCAAGTTTGCCTAAAAATACATCGTCTAGACGGGTAGTTGTGAAGGCTATAAAAGACGGGGTTGTACTTTTAATTATTTACTATTTAGGTCATTATACACAAATAATGACTTAAATATAAATTATTTGTAAAAGCTATAATTATAACAGAACGATTTTTTCGAGTTGGAATAAGAAAATTATTCCAAGATATCTCCTGTTATTGCGCGGTAGTAACTACACACCAACTGTTGTTCTTTAGTTCCCTTTCATACCAGGGCTCAGTTTACCCTACAAAAGTAAACCCTAGGCCCCTACAGTTGGCTGACAACTCCTTGAGGCGCGCATGGAACTATTCGCGCTGTCGACGATTTGGGCTCCAGACGGTTACAGGTTACCCATTTCTCGCTGGCCGCTAGTCTACACCTTCAGTGTAGCACCTTCACCATTGGAGTCCAGGTGGTGGCTGGGGCATGAGGGACGTTGCCTCATGCGTGCCTCCTCCTTTGAATTTACAGGACGTAATCTTACTAAAATTATAAATGCGAAAGTTACGATGTTTGGATGTTTGTTACTCAATCACGCCAAAACGGCTGGACAGATCTGGATGAAATTTGGCACAGGCATAGGATACACTCTGGAATAGGACATAGGCTACTTTTTATCCCGGAAACCCCAATCCCAACCCCAATACCGTGCGGGCGAAGCCGCGGGCAAAAGCTAGTAAAACATAAAATATAAATTTTGTATCTTCGTGACTACGAAACGCAGTATACTGTGTTAAATTAACTGATCACGTTCAAAACACTACACTGCACTCCAAAACGCATATCATTATTTGGAAAGATAAGGTGAAAGTTACGCGATCATCGAAATAGAACGAAGGGTAAAGTTTGCCCAACAGTGGAACAATACGGGCTAGTAATAATAATAATCTTTTTGACAACTTTTATTTACCCGAACTTTTTTGTAGATTTTTGCTCCAAATTAATTTGAGTCATTACTTTAAATTTTGACGAAATAATTAAACGAAGGATATTGAAAAATCTTTTTTCTACAAATTTATAAATACCTACACAACATTTTTTTTTCAGCTAAATATTTTTTTTGTATCAAACTTGGTAAAACTTCGGCAAATCGAAAGGAAAAAATGGTTATTCACCGAGGGAGCAAATTATAGCGATGAATAAATTATAGCAGTGCTAATGAACCCAATTTTAATTTACGTATTTTTTTATGAAAAGATTTTTGAAGTTGAAAAGGAGTTTTATTATCAAACTTATTCGAAAAATTAATATTACTCAGAAAATAAAGTAATCATATCTTCAAATTTACAGTTTTCTAACAAATCGATTTTCAACGGAAACAATAAAATAATAAGAAAAAATTCGAACCACGGTTGCAGGCTACGATACAGGAATAATTCCTAGAGTTGAAGTTGGGTCAACATTTGAAAAAAAAAAACATAATATAATGCAATCTGAACAAGAAAAGTAATATTATTCTAATTGATAGGCTACGGTAAAAATATCAGACACTTGGTCTATTTCTATATCAAACTAGCTTTAAATTTAAATTGGCTAAACCGGTCCAGCTGTTTTCGCGTTTTAGCAAGATTAATTTTTACATAAAAGACGACTGATATAAACAATACAACAACACTCTTGAAAGTTGTCTTCAAAAAGACCAAAAATTAGAAGAGACCCACTTACAGCGAAATTAAATTAGGTTAGACTAATCATTAACCACTTAAAACCTATCAAGTAATTAACTGAAACCACTTAGCTTTTAGCCCTTCTGATTTTTGCTTTGGTCAGTAAAAGCTTTGGTTAAAGCAATTTTTGCTTAATTTGTCAGTCCCAACAGAATCAGCGCCAATTACTTGAATTGCGTCATTTTCCTTTTCCGTTCCTCATTACTGTTTAATCTTTCTGAGGCCAAGTATTCCAAAATAAGTTAAAGTACCATCCATAAAGTAATTAAAATTACGAAAACCCTTATAATCCTTGACGTAACTTTGAGGGGCACTTTCGAGATAAGTAATCTTACGAAACATAAGTTACGATCCTTTAAACTTAGGCAACTACCTAAACTTAGCGTTTGAAAAGGCAGTGCTCCTAGAAAATTGAGACTATTCTGAAATAATGTTAGAGGAAGATTAAGGGCTCTTAACTTTTATTTAATTGTATTATCCCAAAGTAGAAAGTGTTCTAAATAGAATCGATCATTGCTAAAATAGAAAATGGGCTTTCTAAAGATAGATGACATTTTATTTCCTTGTAATGATATCTTGTTATAGACGTTCGATTTTCTTTAACTAATATCCTGTAATATACCTACACACATAAAAGAGTTTCAGATCTTTTTGATAATACGAAATCGTTATTGATTTGTTAGAATAAAGCGGTTATTTCTTTTTTTTCTAAGATTCCTCATTTAACAATCAAATCTTTAGATAACAAAAGTATTGTTTTGTATAAAAGTGATTAAATACTTGTTTACTCATTCAGAAATCTTACCAACTTGATTCAAGCGTTTTTTCTGACTTTTCGAAGAAGGAGTTCATTCAAAAAGATGCTGAGGGAGTTATCATAAGATCTACGAGCAAGAACTGTTACTTTGGGGGAGGAAGAACATTCTACAAGAGAAATAGCACGCAGAGTGGCTGTATTCCAATCCTGTATAGCGGTATTGGTTCAAAAATTTTTTTTTTCTGTGTCATGAACACATTGCAGAGGTATCGCAGCGTGCATAACTTTGCTGATCGAACTCGCAGTGGTCGATCAAATGGTTTTACTGCTCAGAAGCGTTACATCAGATTGCTGACTGCCCGAGGCCCAATCAATCCCACTAAAATAAAAGCTCAGTAGCGGACTGCTCCTGGACTAAAAATCAGCACTCAGACCATCAGGAGTTGCTTACACCCAGGTCTTTTTTTTCCGTTCGGAAAAATCATCGAAAGACGAATCCCGCCCCTGGGGCGGAGCGGGAGACAGTGCCAGACTCCTACTGACTATACGACCGACCCTGTTACTTCCTGCCTTAGTTTCAGAGCCTTGATGTTCCGCTTTCGCATCAACCCTTGGTTCTTGGTTGGTGGTGGTTTCGCATCAACTCGTGGAGGTTTTCTGTCGTGGCACCCCTGCTTACACCAGGTTGGATTACGAGCGAGGATCCTGGCGAGCTCCCTGGAACTTACAGCAACGACAGCGACGCATATTGCAGTGTACTAGAGTTCGCCAAAATGAAGATAGTAACCTGTGCACAAAAAGACAGAAAAAACATAACGAGATATTTCTACCACTTCAGACTCTTATTCATATCAATATTAAAAAATATATTATTCATAGCGAATAGCAATTGCAGCTTTATTTAATAAATATCTTTGATGCTTTTATCAGAAAACCATTTATTTTAAGAGTTTTTAACCGACTTCAAAAAAAGGAGGAGGTTCTCAATTCGATTGTATTTTTTTTTTTTTTTTTTTTTTTATGTTTGTTACCTCAGAACTCCGTTGTTTATGGATGGATTTGCAAAATTTTTTTTGTACTTGAAAGGATATGCTTCCAGATTGGTCCCATTTTTTTCAAAATCGAGTTTTGATGATGGGATCCATGAGAAATCGAGGGAACTCCTCAAATATTATAGGCAAGTATATAGTTTTTTTTATATTTTCATCGAGAACTCAAGCATTTACAGTTAAAAAGTAACATTTGATGAGGTGGAACTGGTGAAGAAGATCAGAAAATGGCTAACGAAACTTGATACTCGCATAGATATCACAATCAAGGTAGTTAAGCAACTATGAAAATGCACTATAAACCAATGATCTTAAAAAATGATGTTGAAAAAGTTATCATCGAACTGATCTGATGATGATGAGCTGGAAGGTAGGCACTGGAACTGCGTAACTAATTAATATATCCTAGCCGTGTTTGGGCTTGTTAGAATTGTCATAAGATGCACTTTGGCTGTAAGGTACTATTGAACTGATGTGATGATGAAGCTGGAAGGTGGAAGGTCGGCTTGGGAACTTCAAAATAAAATAATGTATCCTACCATTGTTTGAGCTTATTAGAGCTGTCATGGGCAATGCTGTCAAGAGCAATGGAAAGGGCTATGCTCGAGTTTCCTTGCGTGTTCGAAACAGAAATGAAGAAATGCGCAGGAGAACCAGGGTCACCGACATATGACTCCAAAAAGAAGTAATAAATTTTGAATATTTGCAAAGTATTAATGTCAAATAACTTTACCTTTAAATTAAGTTTCTTTACAGTAATTCAATTTTTTATTTTCAACTTTTTAGTGTAGGAACTTTTATCGTTTGTCTTTTTTTGAAGGCGGTTTTTTTTTTGTAAAAATTTTTTTTATTAGTAATGCATTTTGCACAAAAATAAACACACGATAGGGCAAGCATATAATTATGACCGATTCACTTGCTATACAAGCATATAGGTGCTTATTTGAGCTTATCTAATTATTTTGTAAGTATGTCGGTGATGAAAGTTTATGTAATTTTAAATGCGTGTCTTAGTGTGAGTTTTAAATGATACTGATAAATGCAATTTTTTTTACTCTTCTAAACTTTTTTTTTATGGTAGGTATAAATTATCCAATAACAAATCCCGCCCTGGGGCGGACCAAACTCTTTTAGTAATTTTTTTTCACCTAAAACTAGATGAGGCCGGTGTTTCCTATCTGACTACTCCAAGAAGAAATATCAAATCAAACTCAGGGGTCAAGTGAGGATACGTTACCGTCTGGAATACGCACGACCGCACGTCTGGTTTCTTTATCTTACGTAATTAAGACGTAACCTAGCAATGAAAAATTCCTGTAGTCTGATCAATCTACGAATCTCCTAACATCTGAGTTCCTCAGTAGAAAGTGGTCTACTGAGGAACTCAGGTGTTAGGATTTGCCAACAACACACCCAAAGATAACACAAAGAATAAACACGAAGGTAAGACTGATTATGCAAAATACAATGTCACGACAGGTATCTCTAATCTCCATATCTCTGAAGCTTCTAAATAGTTAGGCAACGTTAAAATGATTACAATAGATACCATGTTCTGCCCACAAGGCATGAATATAGTCGAACAACCAAACATTCCCAGCCACTTGATAACTGTTCCCGAAATTAGATCAGACCGTCCCGTGGGAGAATTAAATTTGGACCCTAATCAAACTTGGTCCATGTTCGCTGAAGTCGGTTTAAGTTAAGACAGGAACTCGAAGGGTACACATATGCATTCGTACTAGGTATTTAGGTGATTCATTATATTTACGAGGATATAAACTTTACTACGGTTACAAGGTTTTAGTGAACAATCGCTATACATGATATCGGATAACGTGATCGTTTTAATGGCGAATCCACATTAGTGTCAGGAATTCACGCGTGAATTCACGCTTTTAATAAAATACATAAGTCGTATCCTGCGAACACCATGTCAAAACTGTCCTCATTCACGTTTACGCTGGTTTACGGAGCGGTTACGGCTCTAATCTGGAGCCGCCATAATGGGTTGTTTCTTATTATACTGTAGGAAAGTTTCTCAAAGCATTGAGTGCGTCTATTCTTTAATTCTTTGTTGTACACCAAACAGCATATACAACGTGTAACAAAATAACCATATACGTCAAGAATACATAATTAGGTAGCCAGGTACGGCGCTTAGATTAAGAGAATGTTTCGTGATATTAGCGAGTGTCGTGGAATGTTATTGACCCCCGTAGTGTCGTGACTTGTTATGATTTAAAATCAAGAATCATGCGATACCAAGAATTTGGTATCAATTTTTTGAAATATTTATTTTGAGCTGAAACTTCGTGTAGATTTTCTATCAACCTGTATTCTTTAGCGCTACTTGATTATATGGTTATTTTGTTACCCGTTGTATAAAATATCTATGTACAAAGGTGAGCTTAACTCAAAGTTGAGTTTTCTTTTAGCAAACCTGACTGTTGTTGTTGGTAGTTGTCGTCTATGTACTTTTAGTAATATAATATCAGGGATAGGAACCTATAAAATAATAATCAAAGATAAACGAATAAATAACTTTTCATTACTCATACTCTGAAAGTAGGTGTAAAGTTGCCTGCGGACAGGGTTGGAAGAAGTACTTTTACTCCCTAGGGAGTTTTACTTTACAACTGACAGTTGTTTTTTTAATATTTAGACAGCAAATATTTAAAAAAAACTAGTTCTATTTTGACATTTCTATTGAACCGTGACCCGAAACTTTATACCGAATTAAAATGACATAGAGATAGAAATAATTTAAGAATACTTTTTTTTAATGACTTTATTTTAATTTACTTTCAATTATTTCATTAAAACTAATATATATAAATTTGAGAAAAATGTTGACCAGACCCATTTTTACAATGACAAAATGAAAAATATTGACTGAAAAGCCAGGGAGTCGAACACTGAAAAAAAGAATTGGCGGGTAAATGGTAGACTCTCTATAATCTGTGGCCGATTTGATCTTCCTTTATTCTTCCTTTTTTTTTCGAGGTGTATAGTTTTGTTTACATTTTGCTAAATCTCTGTTACAAGAAATTTTTATTAACACGATAAGTTACGACAGCTTCAGTTATAAATTTAACGCAAGATTCTTAAGAGGAGAAAACCGCTTACCGCCTAAATCAAAAGAAATATACAAAAACATACCTTTGACGACGACTCAGGCCTTTGACGACGACTCAGGTTTTTATTATTTTTATTTTTCTCGTATTCGTAATGAAAAGCACAGTGTTTACCTCGGGTTCAAAAGTTATTTAGTCCCTCGAACTATTAGCGACCTCGCTCTCGCTCGGTCGCCAAGAAATTTCTCGGGACTAAATAACTTTCTTTCATCCCTCGTATAACAATGTACTATTATCGTTCAACGCAATATTAAACAATGTAATATCGAACGTCAAAACAACAAACTTTGAATAATTTTTTATATTTAATTATACAATATACATAGATCATGACGGTGGTCGCAAAATTATTATAGTAGGTATAATGATTTTTTTATGTGGTCACCCTATGTATTTTTTATTACTCATAGTCTGGAAGTCTGAATTTGTCCCAATACTTCCAACTTTTCATCCCTTGAGAGAAATACTTGAATACAACTGACAGCTGTCAAATTATTTAAAAAACAACTACGTCTATCCGACATTTCTTCATTCTCGTTTACTTACACTCTTAGGATATCAATGTATTATTCCTGCATTATGATAATATGATGGCGAAGTGCTATTTCTTGTTTAGACGAGTTGTTAAGTGACTGGAGTGTTGTGATTGTCTTATACTATCTCTACCTTCATCCAGGGGCAGGGTGAAGTTGTTGGATGGTTGATGTGAAAGCGAAACACCGTGGCCCTGGAACTAAGGCAAAAAAGGAACGGGGTAGGTGGTTTAGCCAGTAAAAGCCAGATACTATTTGTTGTTTCGTCATTGCATGATTTTTCCCACAATAAAAAAAAATCATCCAGGGGTGTTCAAAGGTCATTTATATAATTTTTTTTAAAGAAATAACGACACTGAATCTTCGTTCAATATACTCTTTTATTCAGCAAACATAAAACAAAGTCTTCAACACCCAAGCTATTGCTTTGAGACGCATAGAGATTGCGTAATGCTCTGATATTCTCTGAAAATTTTATTTTTATTCTACCAACATCGCCGACATAACTGCAATTACTAAGGTTTGTCTTTGGTTGATTCTCTGAAGCTTTCAGAATATTTATTTATTATTTTTCTATACATTTTTTTATAAGCTTTATTACGAATTTTCAAGCGCTAAAATTTCCCATTATCCCTTAGTTCCAGAGCATTCACTCGATACCTAATCTACTATTGACAGAATTACAACCAGCCTAAACCAAAACGCCTACAAGAAAGCTTACCTAGTCAAGTCTTGGTAATTCAGATCACATATTCCAATTTCCCATCCCTTGCGTTCAGACAAGGGATCTAATCACATCTTAATTGTGCCGTAAGTAAAAAAATGTCGCAAACTAATTGTCGCAAGTCCCTAATAGGGGACAGGGGATTGTTCCAGGCAATTTTATAAAATGAGTACATAACATCTTTCTGTGTAAAACGGTTTTTCTTGGGAAGTTTTCTGCTGTTACAGTACCGACAAGATTGTCTTTTTTAGGGTTCTGTAAGGAAAAAACGTTTTGTAGGATCCGTTTTTTGTGCGTCCGTCGAAACTCTTAAAGCGCTTTCTAATTAGCTGCATCGAGTCATGCGTAAATGACGCACGGCCGCAGCGCGTCTGCAGTGCGAATAACAGGGAAGTGCGAGCGCTGCTGTCGTGTGGCATGTTGTGGCTAATTGATGGCACTTATAATCTCGAGGACGCGTGGTGTTGAGTTGAAATTAAAACTATATACTCCGTCTGCGGTCCCTTGAAGCTGTGAAAAAATCAAACTTGTAAGTTATAGAAAAAAAAGGTTGTTTATGTTGCAAAGAACGTACCTACATATATTTCATCAATTTTAACCTCTCGTAATTAGAGACACAATTAAAAAGTTATTGTGTCTCGCGTAGATCTGCGTTATATAATAAGTGGTTAAGGGAATTACAATTCATAAGGTGCCACCGATGACCTAGAATCCTGAAATTTACTATGAAGCAAGGTGTCACAGCACAAATATAAAATAAAATTTGAAAACTGTAGCATATTTGCGATTCGTCGTAAAAATCTTTGCGACTCGATTTGTGTATTGAACTGTTTTTATAGGTATGTTTGTGCGGAACCCTCATTACACAAGTCCAATTCGCACTTGTTTATTATTGTGTTCCGTGTAGAAGAAAGTTACATGTGTTGGTTCTACAGAATATTGTCTTTGTCTTGGTAAGAGGAAGTTTTTTTCTGCAGATCTCCAAAATACAGTGTCATTTTGTTTAAAATTGTTTTTTAAGGCCCAGCGCACACCGCTGGAGGCGCGGTGGAGCGCAATTAAAGACAACAATTTAATATAAACCTTAACTACCTTGACATATGGTCTACAAAAGAATAAATTCGCATGCGACCTTCGGAGCGCCTTCAAGCATGCGAATTTATTCTTTGTACAAAGTGGCAAATCATCCAATCCAAATTTTCCCCGCTGTAGAAGAAAACGTGTTAGATTTTTACTAACTAAAAACAACACGCCTATGTTGCCATATGACCTAAAATTATGACATGATATTTAAACGTATTTTTTGGTTTAAATAATCGCGCTAATTTAAATCTTCCGTCGACAAATGATTAATCTAATCTAAACGCATGTCTAATTTTGACTATTTCAAAATATTTTTTGCATGAAATAGGTGTAAAAAATACCCCATAAAAGAGTTTTGCCAAAAGCATTACATTTAAATACTTTTTTACTAAAACAACGTTCTGGGCCGCAACTACTTGCACCTATTTTTAGTACATTGAGCCGTAATATATATCGACCTAAATTTAGGTTGGGCCTTACGAGGATATCTGAAAAGCGTGATTTAAAAGTGTATTAAATGTTTTTATTTTCACGCCAGCGTAGTAATATTATAATTTATTTTTAAAGTTCTAACTGTCCCACTGCTGGGCAAAGGCCTCCCCAAGTCCTTCCAAACCTAATTCTCCCGCGCTGTCTCGAACTAGTCATCTCGATCTAAATCAACCCGCCACCTCTATAATTAAAATAATTGAAGAAAAAAAAAATAAGTCTTCAAAAAACTAAGAACTACATTAGACAGACACGCTACTTTTTATTTTTACGTAGAACGACGTTGCGTGATTCTACTGTAGCTCTACAAGTCAAAGTTGCTAAATAAAATGTATGGAAACTGACACATCCAGTAGGGCGTACGTGGCCACCTTCAAACTTGTATTTCTTTCTTTTCAAATCGATGATAAACTCTTTAAATTGTTTGGGCCCAGTAGGTGGCTACGTTAACAGCACTTGAGCCACTTGAAGAGTGCCCAAGTGCCCATACACCTGCACTATGGAGGACTTAATGAGTGCCACCGACGATGCTGTTCAAAGTTGTGATATTTCAACAATGCACTGTGAACCATTTCATCAGCTTCAGGATCATTAAAATTTCGCTGCGTACATAAATATTTTATAAACTCTTAAGTACATGCGTGCGTGTAATTTTAATCACCGTTAATTCATATTTGCATATTTCTAATTATGATGGAAGAGCGGCTTTGTATAATTTCAATATTATTTCCATGAATCATGGAACATTTACTCTGGCCTTGGATTTTACTTTTGTAAAGGTTCTTATAATATTATATTGGAATTCTGTTCGTAAAGTAAGTTTAATGATGCACCCTAATTAAAAAATTAAGTAACGATAGTAACAATCACTATTTCCAAGAGGTTATATACGTTTAATAAGTTGAATCTTATGCTATGGTTCTACGCACATAAACACAAGCCACAGCCTTATGCTGAGCGTTCGGCCGATTTACGCAGAAGTGGCGCATATCTTCCTTATATAATTGGCTATGTTTGTGACTATTATAAGTTTGCGTCATTACGCGTAAATAAACTGTTTTTCTTTCTTTCTTTCACATCCCACTTTGATTGAGATCGTTGCCGCCGATCGCTCCACGGACACGGTGGTGTTCTGCCCAAGCGGGGCACACCTCTCCGCACGAATTCGAAGCATGAACCACGCGATCTTCCGGACATGGGCTGGTAAGAATCAGCTTCATATGGAAAGTGAGGACCCAGTCATTCCCCATATAATGGACTTACCGCCATAATTATGGCATGTGCTACAGTCATTCATAAAAAATCCTTTTTAATCTGTATTAATCTAGGTACTAGCGTAGTTTTATTTCAGCTTAGTAGCAACAGTCAGAAAACTTTTTTAACTTCACTTTATCTTCTTCTTTATTGGAACTCGCGTAATTAAATATAGCTTATCATTAGTTAAAAATGTTGAGGATTACGATAAATGTCGATTTAAGTCGGTCATTTGGTCCATTTATTTGTTTTTCGTCAAGTTTAGGGTGGGTGAGCGAATTGAGCAGTAGTGGCCTAGTGGTAATAGCCCCGACTTACAAGTTTGGGTGTCATGCATTCATATTTAAGCAGGCGCTTTCTGTAATTAACTTTCTCATCACTGCTCTAAAAATGGTGAAAGAAAACATCGAAAAGAAACCGGCATGCTCTAGAACAGTGATTCCCAAAGTGGTCCAGGTGGACTCCCAGGGGTTCACGGGAGATTTGCTGAGGGTCTACGTAGGCGTAAATAAAAAACGGGGGTCCATAAGATGTTAATGGGGGTCCACAAAAATTTATCTGCTTTTAATAGTAAAGAGCAAAAATGTAAGCATAGTTTTTATAAGGGCCTACCTACATTTTTATAAGTACCTAACTAAGCAGATAATATTTTAATAAGGCAAGTGACTGTTACTTGTCCGAACTTGCGTATTCGATATTACGTACAATTTAATGTACAGACTTGCAAAGCTCTATCCGCCCGAAAATGCTTAGTGCTTGTTCAGACTTCAACTTGATCACCACTATAAATACTTGATGCCAAAGGCAAATTGATTTATTTGTTTTTATTTTTTGGCGACTTTAAGAATGTGGTAGAAATGTAACAGCAGGGGGTCCACCGAAACCAGTAAAATTTTGAAAGTGGTCCATGAGAAAAATAAGTTTGGGAACTACTGCTCTAGAACCATAGTCCGAAAACAATGTGACATCCACCAATGAGCCCTGTGGGATTACGGTCCATTTCCTCTCCTAGAGAGAGGACCATCAGTAGATACATAACCAGGCTGATTATGCTTATATAATGGCTGATATTATTTTTATTCTAATGATCAAACCAGGATTTTAATTAAAATAGCAACAGCGATAAACGAAATTGTGGATGAAATTATTGTCTACATATTTTGTTGATATGCATCATGGTAACTTACCATGATGCATATCAACAAAATAATTGACTCAATTTTATCATGTAAAGATAATTACCAATTTAAGGATCACAAAAATAATAATTTGGAATCTAAATAGACAAAAAAAAATTATGACGGTAAATATCATAATTGTTTAATTTCTTTTTTGCTGACTTCTGACTTTTGTCTAAATTGAACTTTTAATGTTGCCACTATATAAATCTTGGCCAAGTAATATAATATGATTTAGTTTATGTATTGATAATATTAACTTAGGAAATATGTTTCCGCATAAGACAAAAAAAAAATATAATATGATATAATATAATATAATATGATTTAGTTTATGTATTGATAATATTAACTTAGGAAATATGTTTCCGCATAAGACAAAAAAAAAAAAAAAATTGTTTGTGCTTAAACTGAAATATCTTTAACACGAGGATTTCACTAAAAATTATGTCTAAGACAAAATTGTTTAGAAATTTTATCCATACACTTTGATATATTTTTCATCAATAAACGCAAAAGAATTTGCCAGCAATATTTTGACCGACATTTCGCCGTAAACCTTTTTATTTACTTAAAATATACACCTGCCTGTTTATTTAATTTTTTAGGGAAATCAAATAGGTATTTATTTTTGTGGCATAGTACATTTTATAAAAAAAAAATATGTGTAAAAGAGTTTGTAAAAATGCTACGAGTATTTACAAAATAAAAATCATTTATCCTAGAAAAACAACAACAAACTATTTAAATCTCAGGTTACCTACACGATATTCTAAAAAATATGCAAAAAATTATTTCAATACCTCTTTTAGTTTTCAATATAAAAACGTTATTAGACCTTGTTGTGTGAAGCAAAATAAAAATGTATAAGTATATTTGAAACGTTGTAAAAATTTAATAAAAACTGGACTTAAAAATAAATTACTACGTCCCAGTTTTGTGTTTCTAATTTAGGATTTTTTAATTTAGGTGTTAAAAGAGCAAACAAATCATTATAATGGAAATTCTCAGTAAAGATTTGGTAAGTAGATTCAAAGGTGGTCTCTCATACTTCTTGACACACATTTTTAGTCTACACTAATATAATAAAGAGGTAAAGTTTGTATTTTTGTTTTTTTGTTTGTAGGAGGTAATCTCTGGAACTACTGGTCCGATTGGAAAAAGAATGAGCAACAATAGAAAGCTGCTTTACTCCTGAGTGACATAGGCTATATTTTATGTACGCGTGCAAAGCCGCTGACAAAAGCTAGTAAACTATATATTTATTTATTTAATAGAACTTCATGCAACACAAAGGTACACAGGCGGACATAATGCCTACCACTACAATTACTTCTACTTTTACTATATTTTTTATATACATATTTCAAGTCCAAAGTTAGCAACTAACCTTAGTTAATAATAAATTCATTAACTGGTTCTGAACTAGTGTGCGTTATAGTCAGCCTCAAAGTTTCAAGTTGTGATTTTAAAAGACTTTTAGATTAAGTTTTACAAGATGGAAATCAGTTCACTTTTTCAAGTAAAGAATAATTTCTAGCGTCATGCTTATACTACGTGTAATAAAATAAATCACATACATCAAGAAGCGCTGAAGAATACAGGTTGAATAGAATCTCTACACGAAGTTTCAGCTCTAAATAAATTTTTCAAAAAATTTATGCCAAATTTTTGGTATCGTATGATTCTTGATTTCAAATCATAACAAACGTGTTACGACACTACGGGATTTAATGTCGATCCACGACACTCGCTAATATAACGAAACATTCTGTAAATCTAAGCACCTAGTACCTGACTTCCTAAGGCGCTGTCTCCACGAGCGAGAGAATCGCGGCGATATTATCGCCGTGCCACGTTTTTCTATACACTCTCTATGGAACCGTCTCCACAAGGCGATATTATCGCCGCGATGTGACGAGTGGCAACGAGCGCGCAATACGTCATTACATCGTCGCTAGCCCGCCGCGACTAGCAACGCGCCCGCTCTCGCGACGAGCGCGCGGCGGGCGCGTTGTCAAACGCAGCGTCATTTCAGCATTGCCTCTCGTTAAGGGAACGTCTGGCACGTAACTGAATTCCTCCTTTAGCAACGTGACGTCAAGGAAACGCGGCGATACCGTTACGAGTCGCCGCGGAATCGCCGCAATTCCGTAACGACTCGCGACGATACGCGGCGGAATTATCGCTCGTTCGTGGAGATTATCCGACGATTTAAGGGCGGACTCGTCGCGATTCTCTCGCTCGTGGAGACAGCCCCTAATTTAGCGGTTCTTGATGTATATGGTTATTTTATTACATGTTGTATATGGAAGCGCATACAATACATGGGTGAATATCAAGGTCAATATTATATTTTTTAATTTTGGTGGCAAAACTTCTTAAAAACAACAAATCTCTCACCGTGCTAGTCCTGCTTGACTTCAGCTGTGCGTTCAACTCTGTAGATTTCGATATTCTACTTGGAGTTCTTAAGTCTATTAATTTCTCTTCCTCGGCGTTAGGCTGGATAGACTCTTATCTTCGAGGTCGCTCTCAGTGTGTCCGCCTTGAAGAGATTTTCTCAGATTGGTGTGATCTCACTGCTGGCGTTCCTCAGGGTGGCGTTCTCTCTCCTTTTCTTTTCAGTATCTTCATAAACACTGTCACTAGGTTTATCACTTCCAACTTCCATCTTTACGCAGACGATTTGCAGCTCTATCGACACTTCTCGCTGGGTGATGCTGATTCAGCGATTAATGCCATGAATCGCGACCTGGAAGCTATTGACCAGTGGGCCAAATCCTTTGGCTTGTTGGTTAATCCTTCCAAGTCCCAGGCTCTGATCATAGGTAGTCGGTACTATCGCAATGCGCTTAACATTTCTGCCTTAGCGCCATTGTCCCTTAACGGCTCAACTATTAAGTACACCGACACTGCTAAGAATCTCGGTGTATTAATTGACAGTAATCTCTCTTGGCGAGCACAAGTAAATGAGGTTAGCCGTAAGGTGCACTTTTCCTTTCACAGTCTTAAATCGCTTCAAAGGTTCTTACCATTCAAATCCAAAATTTATCTTGCCCAAACTCTAATTCAGCCTATCATAGATTATGCTGATGCCTGCTATCTGGATGCCACCGAGGAGCTACTAAACAAACTTGAGCGCTTGCAAAACTTGTGTATTCGTTTTGTTTTTGGTCTTAGGAAATACGACCATGTTTCTCTATTCCGCAAGGATCTCAAGTGGCTCCCTATCCGTCTTCGTAGGAACACTCGTGTATTATGTGTCTTGTACAACATTCTTTTTAACCCTGCATACCCTGGCTACTTGCGTGATCGTTTTACGTTCACGCGTGCTGCCGATGCCCTCTGTAGATTCCACCTTAAATACCAACTCAATTTCCCACCCCATAATACCCATTTTTATTCTAACTCCTTCTCTTTTCATGCAGTGCGACTGTGGAATTCACTTCCAGCAAAGATCCGTGAAGCTGAAAACGTATCTGTCTTCAAAAAGCAAGTCAAGGAACATTATCTCTCTAACATTATCTCATAAAGTTATATATTATAGTTATGTATTATTATTATTATTTATGTATTGCATCTATATATGTGTACATTTTATTTATGGTTATTGAAATATTTATATGTAAGTACTTTGATTTTAGTGTAGGTACTTTAACTTTTATGAATTATTTATACACACTGTGTCTACATTTCTCATCCAACTCTCCTGTCGCAGGTCTGCTGGAAGAAATTTCGTTAGAAATAAGCAGCACCTTTGTACTCTTCTATTTGTATGTGTTCTTTTCTCTTTGTATGTGTTTGTGTGTACATAAATAAATAAATAAAAAAAAAACAAAATTACCTTGTTCTTTTTCTAAGTTTTTCCGTCACATTAAGTTAATTTGATGACATGAGTCGACACTTGACAAAAATCATCCAATGACGAATCCCACCCTTGGACAGAGCGGGAAACAGTGTCGAACTCTTACTGACTAAACAACTTACCCCATTCCTACGTTGCCATACATATCAGGGCCAGAGCCTTCCTTTCAGACGCGAACCTTTGGCCCAAGTCGGCTTCGACCCCTCTGCAGGGTTCCTACAGCTGTTTCATATCGCATTTTTCACAGGATAGATGTACTTGTATAGCCTTAATTTGGATTTCATATGTATATGATTTCACATGTTTTGAAAACACCAGAAAATTCACGACAAGGTTATAAAAAAAAATTAGAAAAAAACCTCGACATTTTGAATTACTATAGGTACCTGGAGAAGTACAAAGAGTGGTAAAAAGATTGTTTATCTGACTGAACTTCATATTATATTTTCAGAAAAATAAGAAATGTTTTCACACATTCACATTTATTATTTGAACAAGGCTTCATAACATAATACATTTTCCACAACGTTTGGTCGCGGGTCTGGTGAATACGTTCATGTAATACCTAGAAGTTTTAGGGTTCTGTAATGAAAAGGATTTGAATTCAATTAAGATACTTCTGTATGTTAGTCTCATGCAATCTTTTTAGTCTGAGATAGATTGACACAGTACTTGGCTAGTCTGCAAACGCGAGCAAGAGGCGTACGCGGGGCAAGTGCCCTGCGGCGAACTCAAAAATAAATAATTGTATTTTTAACTCATAATATGATTTTAAAACTACCCATGAAGTTTCTAGATTGACACAGTGCTTGGCTAGTCTGCAGATGCGAACGGGAGACGGGCGTGGTGCGACTGTCGTGCGGCAAATTTAAACATAAATATTGTTTCTTGCTCGTTATTCTCATGCAATTTATTACTTTTTTAACTGATCGAAATTTTGACAATTCAAAGTAGGAACTTCGTGCAATTGTGCCTAAAAGTGGGCTATTTTATGTCTGACGCTAGAATTTTTTTGTGTCCATCATTGGTACGCGGATGTAAAAAGTGGCACAGGCTTCTCGACGCGGGGCGTGAGTAGGCTAACTAGTATTTTTCTTTTATTTACGCAAAGTTGTCTAATATGAAGAAAATTAACTTCAGTGATAAATAATTTAATCTCTTATTTATATCCAAAAAATCATATTCTACCAGTTTACTAAGTTTAATTTCAATTCAAATCGTGATTTATTAAAAACATCCAAAGATCGTCACATAACAATCAATATTTTGTTTCTGAAAATGTAGTTGGATTCCTTGCTATTTTAACGATTTGTCTACGGAACTCTAGTGCAAAAAAGATTCAATACACACTTTACAAGTTTTTTTTCCTCTAAAAATGCGAATAATTCAGCCCAGTGCATTCACAATGCAGATGCAAACTTTCCCCCATACATTATCTTTCTGCACCGTTACTTTCTTTGAAAATACTTTTTGGACTGCAACTACGTTAGAATAGAATAAAGCTTAAACAGTGTTGCAAGCGTTGGAACAGTTTTGACAGTAGAGATCTTGTCAGACATTATTTGTGTAAGAGTTCAAGTAGATGAATTACTTACCTCAACTGTTGTTAAAGCGTGTTCAAAAGCTTTAGCGCTGAACTCAATTCTCAGTTTCAAAGAAAATACATTTTACTGTAAGTAGTCATAGAATTTATTTTTCAAATAAGAATCTACGATGACATTTAACCCTAGAACCGTACCATATTAAACTTTAAGTAACAGTACTCAGGGGTACTGGAGTACCCCGGTAAATAAAACATCTTTTTCACACAAGAATAGAAAAATATTGCAAATCAACTTACATAGATTTTTATAGCACTTATTTCTGTCTCACATAATATAATTATGTACGAATAAAATAAAGTAATTTTAACACGTTTGGTAAATCTTTATTGGGTGCTCTAAACAAATACATTTTTTACATTTTTCGCGTTAAGCGGTCGATGTGATACCATTTCTAGATTTAGATTCTGAAGGGGCTGAAACATCATATGACTCCTTTTTACGTGTATAAAATGCTCATTATTTCGTACAAACATTAAAATCGCAGTAATTAATATGATTACTTTAATAGCACCCAATGGTGCTGGAGTACCTCACGCATGTCTTATCATGACCAGAACTCTTACAGAACTTCCATTTTATTGGTGGTTCGAAGCGACTCCCTGCCCTGGACAAATATGCGAAAGCATGAAAAAATCCGATGTGAAACGAAAAAATTGTCGCAAATTTTCAATTATTTTTTTGATTTGTACCCCAGAGTACCTACGGTTAAACAGGGCTAACTGCTTCTTTCTAAAATATTACCATCGACGCATCAAATAAAAATAGATATTATGTTTTATTTCCGAAACTGGGTTTAAATCCTGAATGCGTTTTCCTTTTTTTTTTTAACTGCAGCCGATGGCGCGCACACAGTGCGTGGGGTTTGTCATAGGATGATTTTTATTTACCATAAAAAACAGCGTAATGTTTACTAGTGGCTAGAAAGGTGGTAGTGTCCTTTTTTTTTGCCTGATAAAGAACCTCATTGGACACGGCTAGTTCGAGAGTTTTTTATTTTGGCCGGGTGTTGCTATTAGACAGAACCTGAGAACGACAGGAAGGAGATGGTTGTTATGGTGGTCATAAGAGACTGGATTTGTCATACAGCACCGCCGTAGGACCGCTGCTTTTTTCTGTTTTACAGAAAGAGACCTTGGGCCCCAGTAGGCTTCGACCCTTTTGCAGTCCCCACGAACTTTACTTTTACAGGTGAGTTTTATTTTATTTTTAAATAATACTTTTTAATTAGTTAAAAAAAATACTTAATTTTAACGGATTCAATTGTATAAGCTTTTTCTTGTCGTATTAAATTTAGTATAAAAATACACACATAATTATTTAGAAAAGAAGCAACATAATTTGATGAAAGTGGTATTTTTTTAGGAGTAAATGCGAAACAAAATCCTTTTTCCATCACAACATAGTTACCTAAGTCTATCTACCCTTAAACGGCGGAACGCAGTCCAGAGGATATACCCATTTCCTCACTGCACTTTGGCTTACCACGAACTTCCGACTGAACGGTGTCGGGCAAAGTTATCGTCAAAGTAAAGTTATTGCGATAGTTTGTTGGGAAAATCATAATAACTATAAACCAGAAACGAAGCAATTTCAACCGAACACAGTTGAGACTGCTTTGTTAGACTAACTTTACATTAAGTTACAGAATAATAGATTTGCTGGAATTAATTTGCACTGTGTTACATTTTTTAGATGTTTTATACCTAGGATAGTTTAAAACAAGTTTGCTTCAAAAAACTTGTAGGTACTAAATCCGTCGAAAATCTTCGAGTTTTGGCTTACAACTTACTTAAAAAAAAACCCTCCCTTCTCCCAGAGAGTCCCAGTTGTGGAAACATTGTAAGTCTGTACTATGCTAATGTTCTCACTGCCGGGATACCAGTTGCATCGTCCGAATGTTTTCATATTTTTTTAAAAATACATTGGCATTTTATTTCATACATTTCCAAATATTTTTGTCGAAATAAAACAAAATATAAGCGGCTTAAAAAATATATATATACATAGTTTCAAATTACCTACTACTGGAATCAAAATCATCATGTGATCATGTACTAGGAGCCTAAAGGCATTTTTTTTATTATTGTTATAACAGCTTAGAATAATATTTGTTCTCTAACGGTATTAATTACTACAGTTACTAGTTGAAATTTTAAATAATAAAAAAAAATATAAAACAAAATATGAAAAGTTCCGAAATATTTCAAAAATTGTATTATTGTATAGGATTCCATGGGCACTTATATAACATCGAAAGGTAGTACACATACTCGTATTTGTAAATATTCTATTGTTTATTTTTCAAACGTACATAATTATTTCTTTTTTCAAAAGCATTCCAGCCAGTTTCAAATAGACAGAGCTCTATAATTCGTCAATGTTGTTTATGCTTTTGAGCAGCCATACTTATGTGTAAGTAACGTTTGAGAGGGACATTTCCCAAGAGTACCGTAAGACATGATAGAGTGCAGAGTATAGCAGCTACCTATGAATTAATAACACCATACTATGATCGCCAATCTATCTGCAAAGAGGGATGAATATGGTTGCAAAAACCCCTTAAGGATACTCGTGAACATGATAAAACTACTTATATCGTGAGTATTATTTTGACGTATTGCAGCAATTTTTTGTCTGCAATATTCAAATATGTAGTAGGTAGCTATCTTTTAACAGAAATATGGACCAAATCACACTTTTTATGGTAGGTAAAAATCATCCAATGACAAATCCCTAAACCACCTACCCCGTTCCTACTTTGCTATATATACCAGGGCCAGAACCTTCCTTTCAGATGCCAACCCACGGCCCCAGTTGACTTTGAGCCTTCTGCAGGAACCCTATTGTTTGCTGAAAATTCCTTGAGCAGTGAACAGTGCGCGACCATATCTATAGTGGTGGTGGAAACCAGGGTCCTGACCCTGGTTCCTGTACCCTGGTACTTGGATCCTGATCCAAGTGACTGGTGCTTGACGGCTTCCCTAACGCGTGAAGCTGCCTCCAATACTGCTTTACAGAAGGAGGCGACCACTTGCCATTCCTCCTCGCTACGGACTCGGGTATATACCAGGGCTCTGCGCGAGGGATCTTTACCGCCAATCGCCCCCATGATTCATTATACGCCTAAAGTTTTACACATAGCAACTATAATCTAATATTCACTTGATTGTTTTCTTTACAAACTTTCAAGTAAATAAACTGAATTTAACTTAGGAAATGAAGTAAAGGATGTTGTGTAAATAATTAATTATACCTTAGCTCCCTGTTTAAAACTCAGTTTTTATTTATAGTAAGTTTAAAGTTTTTAATGGACTACTTAGCTTGTTACGACACGGTAGTGTTACCAGCCAGATATGAGAATATTTAATGAGCTTACTTAGTTTCGAAAATGCGAAAATAGCTCTCGGTTCTTAGTTTAAATACTTGTCTAGTACATAAAGCACGAAGAATATGGTCCGATCGTACCGGATGACAAGCAATGGGTACCAATAAAATAAAATAGATGAAGACTCCAATCATGACCGAGTTTCTAAAAATTAGAAGTTTCTAAAAGTTAGAAATTGTTCGATCTAAAGACCATTTTTTTCACGTCACTCCTGCTGTAGTCTATAGTCTACCAACATTAAAAAATGAACTCTTTTTCTGTTCATTTAATTATTCGACAGTTCTACGAATGCAAATGGTTGCGGACGCACTCACTCGCAATAGATAAGGCACGCTTGATACTGCCAAAATGTTGAAACGTCAGTGAATTTTGACCCTTACTGACGAAGACCTGTCTAAAAATAAAAAAAAGAACAAAGTACATACTTCAAAGCACGTGACATCGAATTTATGTATTCACAAATTAGCCATGCTACTAGTTCAGTACTTTTCCTTTACGAAGGCTGACATCATTTTTATTATCCTCCATCACAAAGTACCTAAGTACCTTTTTGTAACATTTCAACGACAACCCGTACTTCTAGGGGTTGTAAAAAAGCTTTTAAGTTTCTCTTAACAAAAGGTCCAGTGCGTTTCTTTTGTTTTGTTTTGTAAAGAAATGACCCCTTATATCCTTTAATCAGGCAATGTATATACCTACTGTTTAGATGATTGGAATTAACATTGAGTAAAATATAGTGAAAAACACAGTTTACCAGTACCTAAATAGGTAGGGTACAACTATGTTATGATGATTATACTAATAAAACAAAGTTGCTTACCGCTTTTCCCTACGTATGCTTAGATTTATAAAACTAGGCAACGGATTTCGTTACGGTTTTTTTTTTATTAGGTAGAGTGATTGAAGAGGAAGGTTTAAATATGTGTATAATACATGCATAATATCAACATTGCACCCGTGCGAAGCTGGGGCGGGTCGCTAGTAATTGATAAGATATCTTTAACCTTAAAACTACATAATCCTAATTAACTTAACTAAAAATACCTAATCTAATAAAGCGTCAAAAAACTCTCCCGCATCGCTGTCGACTGGTGCCCAAAAGGCTGGCTGCAATGCCACGCTGTATGGCAATGCTTATTCTTTGCCCAAAGTGACGCGAAGTGTCAACAAGTCGTTAAGAAAGTTCATTAAACCACTTTTGGGCACTCGGACCCCACATTTCTTTTTTGTTTTTTTTTTTTCATAAATCTCTTAAATTTTCCCGATATCAGTAACAATCATATTATAGTAATCCACTTATTGTCCCACTGTTATAACACTCACACACAATTCCACCAATCACAACTTAGTTAATAATCCTACTCTACTTTGAGTTTTGTTCTAAAGCATCCATATTCATGAGTACTGGAAGATACCCGTAAAAAAGCTATCAGGTTCGCCGGTTGAAAGTAAGAAATGATATGAAAGGAATATAACCCCATTAATTTCATGGCAATCAAAAAATATCGCAGACCAAACAAAGCCCAATAAAAAAACGGTTATCTCATATGATAGGCAACCTAACTTATATTGCTGTGATTAAATTTTGAGCCCCGAATGAACGCCGGCGTTCGCACACATATTGTTCTTTAATTACGTCTGTAAATACCAAAGTCAAAAGTTTCAAAGTCAAAGTTGGAAGTTTTTTTTATATAATAATTAAAAGCGGCTCACATTTGACCCCTATTCACCTAATAGTAAGTGATGATATGGATATGGCCGACGATAAAGCACGCTTGCCCAGAATCAATGTGATTACAAATCGAAGTCTAGACATCATCATCATCATCTAGACATCTATACATAGACATAAGCCTCTCCCATGTGTCGTTACAACAAACGGTTCTGTATAATCTTCATCGTTCATCGGTCCACCTTGTGGGCAGTGGCCCACAAGGTGGACGATGCTGCGCCACTCTAGGACTTTTCGGCCGAAACGACTCTCACCTGGTCATCGGTCCACCTTGTGGGCCAATCACTGCGTCACTCTAGTACTTTTTGGCCCGATTGACCATCCGTTCTATGAGCAATTTACCCTGCCCAATGTCACTTCAGTTTGGCAATTCACTTAAAAATCTGCAACTCAAACATTCAAATATATTTAACAAATAAGCCTTGAGCCACTACGGCTTCTATCTAAGTCCATGTCAAAGTTGGAGCTAGAACGTCACCTAAATCTAACAACTAGGGCAATATATTAGAAACGGATACAGAGTTCGATCTTCCTTAGAAAGAGCATGAATCAATCAGTCTGAAAGCTTCTGATAATCTGATGTAAATCAATTAACGTAAGCTTATGTAAATGATTGAACGTTTAATATTTGCTTCATTAGTCAAATTGTTAAAGGAAAATACCCAGTGTTATAACATAAGTGTTTACCACACCAATATTATTATATTTGATTTTTCTTCGCTCTGACATTTCTGAATAGATTTTCATGATACTTTTTTGAGTATATGTGTATGATATATCAGAAAAAATATTTTTATTTTTATTTTTGTTATTTGAAGCGGATTTATGTAGTGGCAAAATTAATTCAATTACCCAAAAGTGATGAAGTCCAGCCAGCAAAAAAAAACTAAGCTGAAATAATATTTATTTTAGTCAAAAATTTAGTCAATTCAATCACTGAATATGATTTTTTGCGATCCTTAAATTATTAAACTACTGAAATAATATTTTTTTTCTTTATAAATTTATATGAAACTAACAACAAAATCAAACAAAAATTCTTGGTAAAAAAATCGTTAGATAGGTCAACAGGTGTAAAAGTAATTCTTACTTCTACATATCTATCTACCTTCTTATATCAAGTATGATCAAACGATCCAATTTATAGCATTACTTATATTTTGTTCTCAGTAATGAATATAAAGAAAGCATGTTTATATGTGACGAGAACAATTTGATGCACGAATCCTGAATACATGCATACACACGACAGCTCAAGCGCTAAATTTAACCATATCGTTATGACGATAGTGAATTTCAATGATTTGAACCTTGTGCTCATTGTTATAGAGATGCAAATTAAAAATAATGATGCTATGCCTCGATTTGAGAATTTTCAAATCGATCACAGTAGATTGGTTTGTGTTTATCCAGTTGATTGCGTGTCGGCGAAATGTTACTAACGATGATTGTGTTTCCAGCCATCGTGTTTTAGCGATCAACTCGTTTTAGCGATTATTATTTTATCGTTTTAATTAAGAATAAACGTAGTTATTTTCCCTAAAGTATTTACCTTGTTAGTATTAAAATGATAGAAAAGTAAATAATGTAAAATAAATGTTACTCTAGATGCTAAGATTTGCTTTTCTTGTCACTATAATTATATTGACAAAACATAGTTATAATTTGAAACAAGATTAAAGATATACTTGTAAGTCTTAATAAGTTAAGCAAAGCATAATCCTTCATCAAATGGCGATGCGTCCACTACTCACTTGTACTCATATTGTTTTTATATTATAGACAATTTTAACTTAGAAAAGTAAACATCAACAAATGTGTGAAGTCTTTTTGATTAGGTTTTAGCGTTGCTTTTTTAAAAATAGATATTTTGTATTGAATCAAAAATAACATTGAATTTATAAGCTTTTTCTGAAAACAGCATAAAAATTGGTTGTAAAATGAAGCAGCAATTAGCATTTCAAATATTTGTACGAAATAGAGTGGGTGCATTTTACCATCTCTTTTCTATATTATTAATATTGTTATTTATTAGATTATTTATCTACACTAATATAATAAAGAGGTAAAGTTTGGTTTTATGTTTTTTTGTTTGTAGGGGGTAAAATCTGGAACTACTGGTCCGATTTGAAAAATTTTAGCAACAATAGAAACCTTCTTTACTCCTGAGTGACATAGGCTATATTTTATGTACGCGGGCGAAGCCGCTGACAAAAGCTAGTTAGATTATATTTTGCGCTATCTTTTTCTGTTACTTGACAGTTTTCCCTGCCATTAGATTTAAAGGTTGTTTCTAATTTAATTAATTTCAAATTGATTTTAAAAAAATCTTTGCATTTGCGAATACGTATAAAGTTACTTTGTGATGTTACATACTGTGAAGTTAGATCATAGTCACTGTTTGTATATTTTTTTTTTCAACATAGTCTAATATGCAGTGCTTTATGTGGCCTGACTATGGACTTATTAAATAAAAATACTTCGACCTTGGAACGCAAAGAGAAATAGAAAAGTTTACTCAGAAAAAACTGACATTATCTCACAAAGAGGTATTCCACGAAACGCACCCAAAACAAAGCGCACCCAGATGAAGCGTACCTATAGTATTCCATCTTGCGCACCCGTAGGTGCGCTTCAAATAAAAATTGAAAATATAATAATTTTCTATTCGACGAAGCGCACCCACGAATATCCATAGTGCGGGGACTAAAAATGAAAATGTCGATAGAAGAAAATAATATGTATATTAAACTAAACTAACCAACTTCTAACATCATTCAGTTTCATTATAATAATGTGAGTGTGACACAATATTTGTAATTTTTATAATCTTACTACTGAATATCACAGATGGGGTATTCAGTAGTAAGATTATAAAAATTACAAATAATATCAAAGTGTTAGACTCTTACTGACCAAACACCCCAGTGTTTGGTCAGTAAGAGTCTAACACTGTTTACCGGTCGGGATTCCTCATTGGACGATTTTTGCCAACCATAAAAAAAGCTCAAGAAAGAAAACCCAAGTTTTTGATTATCATCAATGATGACTATTGACGATAATCAAAAAGTTAGGTTTTCAATATTTATAGGTTCCTGTCTTAAAGCTTTTTGATATTATTTGTACTTAATGCGCTAATAGCGCATCCTGTGTCGTCTTATCTATGGGATTTAATATGAACATCATGAAAATTACAAGTATTGTGTCATATTATTCTAATGAAACTGAAAGATGGATTTGATATTTAAGTTAGTTTTTTAAATAATAAATGTTCCTCTATCGACATAGTCTCCGCACTATGCGAGTGATATACGTGGGTGCACTTCGTGGAATAGAAAATTAATTATTTCAATTTTTTTTTAAATTAATCACTTATTCTTAATGTTATATATGGTTTTTAATAAATATTGTTCTTTCTTTGTTTTTAAACTTCTATGTTTTATTTTTTTAGTAAATATTAATCTAATTTGTATATTTCAATACAATTATCTTAGTTTCTTAACTCTGTGACAATAGCTTTCAGTGGGATAGTGAAGTAAATCCGCATCAGATTTAAGATTTAACGCGGTACGCCAATTTAGCTTTAGAATTTAGTTTTCTATTTACATTTCGTTTGTTTTGATTTTGTCGTATTTTTATGTTATTTTGCTTGTTTGTAGATTCAATGAATCATTTGGGCCCACCGGTGTACTTTTTTATGGTGGGAAAAATCTTCGAATCACGAATCCCGGCCTTGGGCGGAGCGGAAAATAGTATGAGACTCTAACTAACTAAACGACCCACCCATTCCTTCTTAGCCTTCATACCGGGGTCGGAACTTCCTTTCGGAAACAGGACCTGGGCACCAGTGGGCTTCGGCCCTGCAGTTGGGCCTTTACATTTGCTGATAATTTCTTGAGGCGCGCGGGAACAGAGCGCGCCGTCAAGGACTTAGGCTCGGGGCCCACCGGTGTTAAGGACAGCAGAAAATTATTGTTTAACTTGTTCCTGCGGTCAGCTTCACCCGTGGCTTACTAGGTTCCTTCACACAATTTTTTTACTTCGTTTCATTAGCTTTGGGGGGATGACTGTTAGGAAAATACTTTCATATCCTTTAATATGTCACAGTAAACCTTTATAACACTATTTATCTTGAAACATTGTAAACCTTAACAAACCACTCACAATTTTACGTATTATTTTTCGTCGTAATGTAATATATCGAAATGCAACTGTTAAATTACAATCTATCGCGCGTTAAATTGTTAACTGTCCGAAGGTTCTCCCTGATTGGTCAGTATTAGAAGATCGTTTTACTGTATTCGTTTTGTAACTCTACATTAAATTCACCTTGATTAGTCTACCAAAAAATGCTAGGTATATTTTGGTAGTCTATTCAAGGTGACCTACGTTTTATTTTCTCCTTTCAAATTCCTGCGGTCTTCGCTAGACTAACATTACCCTGCAAATTAACGATCTGTTTAAGTTTTTCAAACTTTTTTGAAACAACATCGAATAGAATAGAATACATATTGTACACCAAAAAGTTACATAATCTTAAGGTACATAAATTATTTTAATCTATGGGTATAATGGCGGTGTTATCGCTAAAATAAGAGAGATAATTATATAAAGACAATGAGAGATATAGATCAGCGGACCCCGGGCACCGAGGTGAAAGCCAAGGTAGCAACCGGGACTGGCGCTGAGATGATGATGATGAATGAGAGATGTAGATATAATTGAAAAGCTGACTCAATTTTTTCTTACTTGTTGTTGCAAGTATTCTAACGATCCACCCCATTTTTGCAGGAGAAAAGAAATCTCTAAAACTGAGTAAGAATAAGGAGTAAAACTTATCTTATAACTCAACATTTGCATTGTTCACATATCCGTTGCACTATTTACTTTACGCACCCATTCTCTAACACATGTTATGTACGTTGCCAACAACCTTTTGTTCTGTTTTGTTAAAACTATTTATTTGTATAAGTTTTATTTTCCCCGAAAACTTTAAACTTGACTATTCGTAATAATACTATTTCTTAGTAAACAGAGGAAATGTTAAGAATGAAATATGTAAGTTTGTTTTAAGGGGCCGTGTATGAAATCAACTCATTTTGAACATTTTTGATCAAGGTTTGAGAGACAAAAGAGAAGACTTTTAATCCTTCTTTTTATAGATTATAAAAGTCAAGTTCTTATTCTCCTAAATATACTGAGAATTTTTGTAAAATAATGAGTGGATTAATGGCAATTAGCCATATTCCAAACCCTTTTTTCGCAAAAATAACGAACGAGTGATGGTTGGCTAAGGTTTACACAAAATTACACGGGATTTTACGACATTTAAAAAATACCAGTAACATCATTACATGGTCTACTACAACATATACTGATTACATTATTGACTTTGATTGGAAATATAGCTAAAAAAAAATGTTGAAGAAACGTAATTCTTGGAAAATATGTGTACAAATAAGTATTTTTTTCTATACCTTGGAAACACTTTAAGGAAAATTTAAAATATGCAAAATAATCTTAAGAAATCTCTTTACAAGAATCAAAAATTTAATTTACAAATAAATAATAACTTCATTTCGTAAATTACAAAACAAAATTGACTATATTATCGACCGCGCAAATTCGATCTCGTCAGTCACAATCGGGCCTTCCCAGCGCGAGGACGCGTCGCTTTGTTCCGCAGCCGCTCCCGAGTTTTACGTAAATAAATTCCCATTATTGTACGCTGACTACCACATTTTGATCCATTAAGTATTATTGTTTATTTTAGGTTTGTTTATTAAGATTGTTAAAATTTCTTTTGACTTCAATGATAATTACAGGTAACGGTTGTTTGTTTGTATGTAAAGATAATTTCCAGAACTACTCTACTATTACTATTTAATTACAATTCTTTCACTTATGACTTCTACAATGTTTATGACTTATTTACGTATTCGTTATGTACAGAATTTTTATATTTTTGACCCCTATGTTTGTTTCGGTTTTTCTTCTCAGGGTAGTCAGCTAAGAAACACCAGTGTCATCTGTTTGCAAAATAAATATCATTCATCACGTGGTTACGTACTTATTTAGGGCAAATGCAAAATCTAGTATTCTAGATCCTTTTTTTGTAGATAATGGGTCGAAAGAAAGGGATGCATTATGAATGCCTTGCTAAAAGGAAAAAAAATATATAGGTAGGGCTGATACGTGCAAGAAAAGTTTTTGAAGAACGCAAGATTAATGCACTGCTTGTAGCTTCGTTTCCAGAAAATGTAAGATTTTACTTTCAATTAGCACTAGAAGCGAGTGGCCCTACACAAGCCCAAGGATATGTGTTTCAACGGCCCTCGGAAAGCGCCGCCACCGGGTTCCTACGCTGCAAAAGCAACCGAGGGCCCATCCAAAAGCATGCCAGAGGGCCATTGCAATACGGATGGAGTGGGGATACCGCACGGTTTCCCGCTAAGCGGCGAGCCTCCTTGCTGGTCTGCCACCATGGAAACTAGAGGCAACAGCCCTAGCACGCATGCACGATTTGCGCGTGGAGATGCAACGCCCCAGGGCGAATCCCCGCTGCCGCGACAAGTTGCAGCATGGCGGACAGAGCTTCGGCTGGATATCCAGGTGGTATGGCGACAGCGACTGTCGCATCCCAGTTCTGGGCACGTCATAATTACAGTGCTTTTTTTTATGGTGGGCTAAAATCATGCAATGACCAATCCCACCCTTGGGCGAAGCCGGAAACAGTGTCAGACTCTTACTGACTAAACATTTTGCCCTTCGCATTGGAGCCAAGCCTTCCTTTCAGAAAGAGACCCTGGGCCCCAGCAGGCTTCGACCCTTTTGCAGAGTCCCTACCGTTTTGCTGACAACTGCTTGAAGCGCGCGGGAACAGAGCGCCCCGTCGACGACTTGGGCTTGGTCCGCACTGTTACAACTTACAAGATGACCGGACGGTGATCTACCCATTGCTCGCCGTCCGCAAGCCCGGCGGCGTTTGCGCCGTTGCCTTATGCAGTCCACCTCCTCCTTGACTTGCATTGCTGCTTCGCAGAGGGTTGCGCCCATGGCCTCCACCAAGACCCGGTGCGAGAGATCGCTGACACCGATCACCCCCATGAGAACACGGCGATGCTCCTCCCAAGCGGGGCACACCTCTACTGTGACACCTGGGGCTTCTCTTCCGCACGAATCCGATGCAGGTATGGCGGTTAGTCCCCTCTTTGAGGCCCGGCTGGAAAGACCTCACGGTGTCCTCACCTTCCGTATGTCGCAGGTAACCGAACATGGTAAGTTTGGGAGGTAGATACCTGCACTGGATTCGTGCGTAAGTGACGCCAGGGTGTTGCCATTGTGTGAAGCGCCCGGAGGACACGGTGGAGCACATGGTACAGGTATACCATGCTTGGACAGAGCATCGCCATGTCCATGTGGAGTCATTCGGCGGCGGTGATATCTCGCACGGGGTTTATATAGACCTTGGTCCGGAGCGAGTAGGAGTGGCAGGCGGTCGCATCCTTCTACAAAGCAGGAGGCTGATCGCATAAGGCAAGGGCGCTCACGCCCCTGACGCCGCCGAGATTCCGATTTCCGGCTACCGTAGACGCGTAATAATTTGAGTACAAAAAAAAAATTCTTTAAAAAAAATCGGTCTTGAGTCATCCATAGGGGTGCGCCACTGGTCAAATGTATGCATAGGACTATTTAAAATATCTCTTCTTTTTATCTGCCCTGCGGCAGGAGACAAATTCTGCTCTTTTTGAAACCTTATTATACATTTGAGGGCCGAGTAAAGCGTTTTTTAGTGATCGGTGATTGACGTTTAGGATTTTTCCATCGAAGCAGGTAATAGTAAATTAAACTTTCTAAGCTTGTGTATTCGTATTCGGGCGTTATCTCTCTTTTTTCGTGTTGCCTCTCCATCAAACATTGCGTTGGATATGGACAAAGCAACACGTTTTCCAACCACGCTCAATGGTTAGGCGAGTGGAAAAATGCCACCTTAAAAGAGAAATCTCGTAAACATAATTTATTTTTGACGAAAAACATTTTCAAAATTAAACAGAATTTTGAAAATGTTTTTTTTTACAACCATTTTACATAAATTAGCTATCGTAATTGTCATTTATAGTTTTGTATTTAACATTTTTTTTAATGTCTAAATGTATCAACATCCATCTAACACTAAACTGAACTATTTTGACAATTGTGATAAATATAAAATATACACAAGTTCCAGATTTTTATTTACAAACCGTACTTATTATATGATTTTGTTACTTAATCTACTTGTACAAAAGTGGTACATAGGTGAACATCATAAAATAAGAAAATAAAATATTATAATATCTTCTAAAGGATCAACATTGTTTGAACGTTCACTAAGCTCGACTATTGCGCGCGTGTGTGTGTAGGCGCACGCACGATGCACACAAACATAGCATCACAGCGAATTTGCCTAAACTCTAGGGAATGAATTTTATGCACGGAGTCTTAAGTAGTCTCATTTATTTTAACAAACTTTGCCGACTAGAAACTTAAAAGAAACAATTCTTGAAAACAGTAAAGCTTTTTAATATATTTATACTTCTTGACAAGGTGTTTTGATAAATTTTTGTCAGCTATCTGCTATATTGGCTACATTTAAAATCAAAATACAACGCACTGATTAATCACAAAATCTCAGAAAGTATAATACCTACAAACTAAAAATTTGGCAGGTAGATTCCTTATAAAGAATCTCTCACTGATGATTTCTACAACCTATATGTCGTAGACATTAAACAATGAACATGAAATATGCACCCTGTAGGGAGTAGACATCGGCTAAGAACTTTAAATGTTACAAAACTACTCCTAGGGATGTAAAACGGCGTTTGGAGGTTTGTATGGAAAAACCGAATTTCACGTGTGAGAAACTGCTGGCACAAGCTAATTGTTATAATTATATTAATCTTAATTGTTATTCGGTTTATATATCATTTATTTCTCTAAGATTAAAATACATAATCACTTGATGAGAAACAATGTTTTTACATTATAATTAGAGAGTGCCGTGAGCATACGCTTAGAATCTAATTACAATTGAATTTGTGGGTACATTGCAAAAAATAATCCGACGCGCTGTTGTTGTGTATCATATCGAGCTCAAAGTTCATATCGGGCAAGTACAGTTCTTAAGAACCGTGCACATTATAAAATACACTATCGCTTTTTATTTTCTACAATGCCCACCAAATTTCTTAATTACATTTTACATCTATCTGTATCTTATTTATTTATCGAGTAGGTGCTTAATATTTACTGATTTACATATCTTATTAATTTATAAATTCGACACATTTCAAAGTAGATAATTTAAACTATCTATCACAGAACACATTAATTTGGAATTATTAACTTATTTAATAGGTACTACTTATTTATTACATTTTATGTTAACTAACATTTTATTTATTTATGACATTTTAATTATATAACATTTTATTTTACCATTTTTAATAACTTTCTAAATTAACTAACATTTTATTTACTTATGACATTTTAATTATATAACATTTTATTTTAACATTTTTATGACATTTTATATTAAGTAACATTTTGCTTATATAATATCTTTGTTACATTTTATATTAACTCATATTTTATTTATACAATATCTTTACTATACTTTATTTTCATTAATATTTTATTTATTTATTATTATTAAATTTTATAGTTATTAATATTTAAGAGCCGTCGTAGATGTGTTTTTTTAATAATGTTTTAAATTCTTGATTATTTTTAGCTTCTTTTATGTTTTTTGGTAGGGAATTGTAAAGTTGTACTCCCTCATATTTAATATTTTTCTTTCTGAAAATGTAAACCTTTAATTTTAATGACAACTTGACCAATTCATACTATAGCACATTTTTCTTAAAACAAGTAAAAACCGCAAGCAAAAAAACATTTAAAAACCGTATTTCAAGAAACATTTCAAGAAAATTTCTAGATTTTCATACACCTTTTGAAACCCACTAATGGGCTGGAATTAACTGTCGTCGGGACTAGACGGAATCTTTTGTCTTTTCCGAGTGAATATAACGAAAACCTTGCAAAATTTGGGAGCAAGTAATTTCCTTTAATTTATATGAAGTGTGCCGTAACTTGGCAAGTGTGCGCCAAGGTGCTATAATTTGTAATGGACTGTTTCACGCAATCCATCATCGGAGTAATTTAGCAAAGGTAGCATGACCCTACTAATGGAGGAATGAAGTTCACGCGACAAGCCTTGTAATTTATGTTTCCTGATGTTCCTACATCATGAATTTTGAGCATACTACTTTCTATTGTTCACAATTCATGACAGAAAACGTACGAAATGCTTACATGTTACGTTGCTCATGAGACAACATGAATTTGTAGGTTTCAGAAACTTATGTACGGAGCTTACGAAGGTTTTCATATTTTTGGAGCATTTTTCCAGCTTTGGCTCTTACGATGAGTTGACGTAAGGATTCAGAAACAATGTTGGCAGAAGGATGAAAAATGTATATCTTTAAATATATTATGTATTTTAAAAATGTTTATTTAAGTCCAATCAAAACCGAATCAACATATTTACCTACAAACTACTAACAGATGCGGGCTTGCGAATGGCGAGCAACGGAGAGCTCGCCGTCCGATCGTCTGGTAACAGCCCGGGCCAAGCCCAAGTTGTCGACGGTGCGCTCTGTTCCCGCCCGCCTCAAGGAGTTGTCAGCAAATGTAGAGGCCCAACTGCAAGGCCGAAGCTTACTAGAACCTCGGTACGATTTCTGAAAGGAAAGTTCGACCCCGGTATGAAGGTTAAGAAGGAACGGGGTGGCTCGTTTAGTCAGTAAGACTGTTTCCCACTTCACCCAAGGGCGTCATTACATGATTTTTCATACCATAAAAACCTTCCATGGAGTTTCTTGCACATTCTTCTCCATAGAGATCTACGCTTTGGAATGTGCAATTAGCATCATTTTTTAGGACAGACAGACTTGACGTTTCAAAAGTGCCTGTAAATGGTTTATTTGGAATAAAATGATTTGACTTTGACTTTGACTACAAACTACAGATTACATTGACTTTCCTACAGATACATCTTTTAAATAGTTAACAATGACAAGACCAGTCTTCATAACCATTAGGTAAATTATTGAAAATATAATCGATTTGCATTTTGCTTCTTCATCTGACAAAATTCCATTCTAAAGAACCAGTTCAAATTTTAACTGGATATGAAATACCCATAAATTCTTTCATTCGCTGCACCCAACGTTACCCAGAACTATAATAATATATAGGTATATCAAGTCCTATCTCCACTCGTTTGCCAACTTTTAGGAAGTCCATTTAGCTTTGGTGCACGCAATTTTTAACTTTACTGCAAAGTAATAACGGTCTTATCAGCAACTTCTACATCGAGAAAGGTTGTTACTTTGTTTGCGACACTGCTATTAGCCGGAAAGCAAACAACGTTCGATGAGCGACAAGGTTCTTATTTTTTTGGCTTTTATTACTGATCTTTCTCATTAAGGTCTTGAACTAGATTCCAGTTATAGATTAGACATGAAATATCTGTTCGGCATAGATATAGATGGACTGGATCTAATTTGGTGAAATGGTGTGATTACCCGGTGGAGTACACGGTCGAATTGTGCACCACTTGGGCAGTGCATCGCCGTGTTCTCGCAGGGGCGATCGGCGGCTGTAATTTCTGGTGCCAGGCCTTGGTAGAAGCCATGGTCCGTAGCGAAGAAGAGAGGCAGGCGGTAGCTTCCTTTTGCGAAATATTAATGCTAGCAAAGGAGGAGGTCGAGCGCATAAGGCAACGGCGCTCGTGCCATAGACGCCGCCGAGTTTTACCGTGGGCGTGGGCTTGCGGACGGCAAGCAATGGGTAGCCCGCTATCCAGTCGTCTGGTAACGATCCGGACTAGGCCCAGTCGTCGACGGTACGCATGTTCCCACGAACCTCAAGGAGTTGTCAGCAAACCGTAGGGACCCTGCAGAAGAGTCGAAGACAACTGGGGACAAGGATCTGAAATTAAGGCTCCGGCCCTGGCATATATGGAACCGTTGGAGTAGGGAAGGTTATTTAGTCCGTTAATTCGTCGTTTATTCATCATTGGTTGATTTTTACTTACCATAAAATAATGGTGTGATTGGATAATGAAATTATTAGATATTATTAACTTATTCAAATAATATTCGGAGCAATCTCAAATTGTTCCTTCTATGTTGAATCCCAGGCAGACTCGGTCACTCAAACTAGTGTTAGTTTGAGTGATTTATTTCATCACTACTACACTGAAACTGTTTAAGGAAAATATCGTTAGGAAACTGGTGACAGCGTGGAAGGAATCGCTGGAAAACGGCGGTCTTCCAGCGATTCCTTGATTCAAACTTGATTCGAAGATTAATGCGGCGAAGACCGAGTATTTGGCCTGTAACACAACAAACGCTGCTGCTGTTCGGATTGGCGAAGACACAGTCGAGCGCACGGAACAGGTCAGGTACTTGGAATCAGTGCTCCACGAGTTCGGGGACGTCGATTGCGACGTCGAGTTACGTATCTCGGCGGCCTGGGTGAAATGGCGTGAGGTGGCGGGGGTTATCTGTGACCCCAAAATGCCGGTTAGGCTCAAAAAACAGGTCTATAAGACCATCATTAGGCCTGTCCTTTTGTATGGCAGTGAAGCGTGACCTGTACTTGAGCGGCATAAGCAAAGCCTGCGTGTCACGGAAATGAATATGCTGCGCTGGATGTCGGGAGTTTCGCGGAAAGATCGCATTAAAAACTCCCGCATTCGGGGCAGCCTTCAGGTCCGTGACATAGCGGATAAACTGCAGGAGGGCCGCTTACGTATGGCCACGTTTTACGAAAACCGGCAGACTACACGTAGTCTGCCGGGTTACCCACGGGTAACAGATGCCTCGCCATGCCGCCTCCGCCGGGAAAAACGAGGAAGGCCTAAGAAGCGTTGGATCGACGTCGTAAGGGACGACATGCGTGCTAATGGGCTTAAGGCAAAGGACGCAAAAGACCGAGTGAAGTGGAGGCGTGTTTGCAGAAAAGCGGACCCCGGGCACAGAGGTGAAAGCCAAGAGTAGCAACCGGGACTGGCGCTTGGTGGATGATGATGATCGTTAGGAAACTGTTATGTCCCATAATATAATCAATACTTCAAAAACATCGACATCTTCCAGCTTTCAATAGTTTTAATGTGCTATGCTTTTTTGGAAATGTTATGTGAAAAGTAAATGATCAATTACGTTTTCTTTGGGATAGAAAATCATCTCATATATTCTCCTTTATCTCTCTCTATTGTCAGCATATCTCGTCACACACCACTGTGTAAGCTAGTCAGCGATTTCGTAGAAAAATCGTATAATAGTGTGTAAATCTTCAATATAGTGGCGTTTGATGCCAGTATCTCGGATATTGATTAAAAAAAACAAAGTAATTTTGGTTTTCAATATTAACATAAGATTTTTTTATTGTTTATAGGTTAGCGATGATGAGATCGACAATGTCGTGCTTATCTAGAAGTATCCTATTTACTCGTAACTTAAAGATTCCTGGATTGTAGCTATCAGGAAACATAGACTCCGGCAAGTAATTCCACTCCAAGGAACTCCAACAAACTATCAAATCAAGCAATAATGCATGGCAAAATCTCACTTGAATATGTCATATATAAGTCCTACAGTTGACTTATTGTTGCTGCCCCTGAATTATATATAGAAGGACCAACTATTGACATTCAAAAAGGGTTCTCAGGTGTTTTATGTAGACACCAAAGGGCCGACTTTTTGTATTGTTGGCTTAACTAAACAAAGGAGAGAATCTTAGATGGACTTAAAGATATTTTGAGTGTAATCCAATTTTGTTTGCAGAAAAAATGGTGTCATATTTTTTTGCATAAGGATGAATGCAGACTGAATAAGCCTGGTGTATGCACGTGTAAGCAACGATTATGAATAGTTGAGAATCAGCGTACGTTCTCGTTTCGTGCATGCTTAAGTTTATTTTTTAATTTTAAATAGACGGGTATCTATCTTAGTTTTTTCACATATTCAGTTGAACATTCTCATCTCCTTTGAGGTAGGCTACAAGCATTTTTATTTATTTCTTCACAGATTAACATAACTCTTGAGAACTTTCATGTACTCTATTATCACCACAATAATTATTAATGTAATCTCTCCTAGAGAGAGGAGGCCTGTGTCCCTGCAGTGGGAACATTAAAAAAGGCTGATGATGATGATTAACATTGTCGTTTGGCGTTAGGCGATAACTCAAGCAAATTTCAAGTGTGTACTGTAGCGTGTTAAAATTATCGCCATAAATGTCGCATTAGTGACCATTGACTTTAGACGTTAGTGTGACTCCCTCAGCAACACAAACTACTATTGGCTTCCTATTAGCTTAGCGTTTTTATTATATTAATAAATTTATCATGAACATTTAATAATATAAAATATATAAAACAATTAATACAGATAACACAAAGCACAAAGGCGTGTTTGAATCCAAAGAATTTTCTTTTCTCTAGTTCCCTCAGAACAGTTTTTTTTTGTTTAGTTTGTGTAAGCATTACAGTTACAAACAACTGTTACAAACTGTTATGCTGTGACTGTCCCGAATAAATGTTTTTCTATTCTATTCTATTTAATTCTTCTTGGGGACTTTATTAAGTCTCAAAAAATCATGTACCTAATGTTCTCGTTATAAGGTGGAATGCTAAGGTGAGTCAGTCTTTTCAAATCACACATTTTTATTTCAGCGCGCACTGTTCCAGCTCGCCTCAAACAGTTGCAGTCAGTCGGTAAGCAACTGTAGAGGCCTAACACGGTCGAAGCCTTCTGGGGCCAAGGGTTGATGCGAAAGCGGAACACCGTGGCCCTGAAACTGAGGCAAGAAGAAACGGTGGGTTTTTTCTTATGATAGGTAAAAATCATCCAATGACGAGTCCCGCTCTTGGGCGGAGCGGAAAACAAGTGTCAGACTCTTACTGACTAAACAACCTACCCCGTTCCTACATCGCCATACATACTAGAGCCAGAGCCTTCCTTTTCAGACGCAAACCCGTGGCCCTAATTGGCTTCGACCCTTCTGCAGGGTCCCTACGGTTTGCTGACAACTCCTTGAGGCGCGCGGGAACAGTGCGCGCCGTCTAAGACTGGGCTTGGTCCGGACGATTACCAGACGACCGGATGGCGAGCTACCCAATGCTCACCGTCCGCAAGCCCGCGCCTACGGTGGCCGGAAGTCAGGATCGAAATTCCAGCGGCGTCTGGGGCGCAATCGCCGTTGTCTTATACGGTGAGCCTTATACTGCTTCGCAGAAGGAGGTGACCGCTTGCCACTCATCCTCACTCTGAACCATGGCTTCTACCAAGGCCGGGTGCGAGAGATCGCCGCCGCCGATCGCTCCCACGAGGACACGGCGACGTTCTGCCCAAGCGGGGCACACCTCAACCGTGTGCTCCACCGTGTCCTCCGGGCGGTCCACACAGTGGCGATACCCGGGCGTCTCTTCCGCACGAATCCGATGCAGGTAGCTCCCGAACTTACCATGTCCGGTGAGGACCTGCGTCATGCGGAAAGTGAGAACGCCGTGAGTTCTTTCCAGCCACGCCTCAAAAGAAACGGTGGGTTAGTTATTCAGTAGAAGTCTGACAGTTTCCCGCTCCGCCCAAGTGCGGCATTCGTCATTCGATGATTTTTCCTTATTATTTGTTTCTTGTATTGTTTTGCCATCTTACTGACCAAATAACTCACCCCGTTCCAGTGACATTATTTCTCGCTCCACCCAAGGGCGAGATTTCACATGAGATGATTTTTGTCCACCAAAAAAAAACAGGTTCCTGTGTAATAAAACAAATATAAAACTGTAACCTGTATTTTTCAAAAATTGTTTATAAAACATAAATAACTCTATTTTAGTTTTCCTACACAAGTAGATCAAATTATCTTGACTATAGTCACAGCAAGAATTGGTTCATAAATTCCATTCCTGACTTTAATAAGATTAGTAACGAAATTTGCACTGCGAGTAATCCTGGAATATTCACGTTGGTAAAACAAGACCGAAACCAATGCAGATAATGGCATTGTGGCTCGCTGATTGACGATCATAAGGTATTTACGTGCTTTTGCATGAATCCATTATAACCCGTCTCATTTGGAATTTGGCTATTTGGTTATTGGGCCACTTGTACGGTACAAACGGCCCAATAACCAAATAGCCAATAGCTCGTACCTATATTATCTTATAGGATAATTTTGCTGTTCGTCTGATTGCCAATCCGTAATACCCTTTATCTCGGAAGCGCGTGGAGATATAAGGAAAAAGTCTAAAAAAAGTAAAGCGAGAATAGAAAGTTAAAATTGATGCAAGCATTTAGCAAGGTCTCATAGCCCAAATATAGGAAAACAATTTTAAACTGTAAATTGATAGTTACCTCGCAAAAAAAAATGAAATTCGGAAAAATCTTGTAACACAATGCGGGAACCCGCCTGCCCGGTTATTTTTTTCATAGAGGCATGGATTTATTAAAAATATGGTCTAGTAATAGGACTATCACCAATTAAGCACATTAAAACTCTTAGCTGTTTGAGCACTTTATGTCTACAAAATAGTCCCGGTCAATTTTAGTATTGACGCACCTGTATCGCCTCTCATTTAGGACTAGTATTGTGCCAAAGTCCTGGAAGCTCGCCAACGTGCAACTCGTGCCCAAAAAGGGCAGTCGTGCCGATCCTGCCAACTATCGGTCGATTTCGATAACCTCCATACTCTGCAAGATTATGGAGCGCGTGTTGAATTCGCGTATCATGGCATATCTAGAAGGTAACGATCTCCTCAGCGACCGACAGTACGGATTTCGCCGCAATCGGTCTACTGGGGACCTACTAGTTTATGCCACTCACTTGTGGGGCGAGGCCCTCGAGAGGAATGGGGAAGCTATTGCCGTTTCCTTAGACGTCTCGAAGGCCTTCGATAGGGTATGGCACGATGAACTTTTGTCTAAGCTTCCAGCGTACGGCATTTCTTCTGGTCTGATAAACTGGGTAAAAGACTTCCTGAGTGAACGGTCACTCCGAGTTGTTGTCGATGGATGCTCATCAGAGCCTATGACGACTAATGCCGGTGTTCCTCAGGGGTCTGTTCTCTCTGCAACTCTATTCCTGCTCCACATTAACGATCTGCTAGTGCCTGGTATCTTTGGGTATGTAGATGATAGCACAGTTGTAGAGAAATACCTGCCCAGTGCTCGGGCTAGTAAGGAGCAAATCCAGTCTGAAAGGGAGGCTATGGTAGAGCGTACGAATGTGTCACTTCAGGCAGTTTCCAAGTGGGGCGAAGCTAATCTGGTAACATTCAACGCCACCAAAACACAGGCGTGTCACGGCTGTACTATTCACCGCCAAAAGGAGCCCGTTCACCTTGGCTCCTGCTTTTCGAGATGTATCCCTGGAGTGCACTGACCGCCTTCAGCTCTTGGGAATGGACATTGCTTCAGACCTCAACTTTGGGCGGTTCATTGACTCCAAAGCCAAGGTAGCTGCTAGAAAACTCGGCGTTCTTGCAAAAGTCCGACGGTACTTCACACCGAGTCAGCTTCTAATATTGTACAAAGCACAGGTCCGATCGTGTGTGGAGTACTGCAGCCACATATGGGCTGGTGCTGCAAAATACTACCTAGCGGCTTTGGATTCAGTGGAAAGGCGTGCAAAGAGGCTGATTGGTGATCCAGATTTGGTTGGATCCAGTCTTCAAAGTCTCGAGCACAGGTGCCGAGTAGCCAGCCTTGCGGTTTTCTACAGGATGCATTTTGGAGAGTGTGCGCAGGAATTGCATGATTTGATTCCGCCATCCCAATTTCACCTTCGGACATCCCGACGTACGGCAAGTATCCACCCTTACGTTGTTGAGACACCTGCGGCCCGGACTAAGCGTTTTGCCTCGTCATTTATACCGCGTACATCGAGGAATTGGAACAGTTTGCCGACTGCAGTCTTTCCGTCCGAATATAATTTGGGTATCTTCGAGGCTAGAGTGAATAGGCTCTTAATAAACTAGTGCGCCTTACCATCAACGATTGCATCACTGCTTACCATCAGGTGGGATCGCAGTCAAGCACTAGTTTATTGCAAGTAAAAAAAAAAAAAAATTTTTTGTCATTTAAGTACTCGTAGATAATTTATAACATTTTTTTATCAAAAGAAATTAATTAGATGCTTTCTGCATAAATCACAAAGCACAGAATTTTTACGTTTGCGCATTTTTACGAACATACGCGGACAGAGTCACAGGCAACCGTTAGTTACCAATTATTAGTACTTATAAAAAATGTTGACCAAAAATCAATTTAGCTATTGGATACATTAGCTGTACAAATATAAAATATACGTGTAAAATATCAGTATCCAAATAATTAACTTGACATTTTAATTGAGTTTTATGCGAGCCAAAATTGAAAATTAATTGTAGTATTCAATAAATGACTCATGAAATAATTAACAACCAATAAGTAATACCCAGAACAGGTAAAACGCTGTAAACACAGAATACTGAAAAAACTACAACTTAAAATAGTTATGACACTAGTATTCCTGGATACGACTTAATTATGGCGGAAAGTCCCCACTTTGAGGAGTGGCTCACTTTCCACATGACGCAGGTCCTTACCAGACGTGTTAAGTTTGGGAGGTTCCTGCAACGGATTAACCCGGAAACGATGCCCGAGCGGCACCACTGTGTGGACCGCAAGGAGGACATGGTGGAACATACTGTACAGGTGTACCCCACTTGGGCAAAACACCGCTGTGTCCTCACAGGGTCGATCGGTAGTGGTCTTTCACGCCAGGTCTTGGTACAGACCATAGTCCGAAGCTAAGAGGAGTGGCGGTCACTTCCTTCAGCAAAGCGGCCGGCCTACTCCTTTGCTAGCATAGTAATGCTAGCAAAGGAGAAGGCCGCACGCGTAAGGCGACGGTGCCCTCGCCCTAACTACTGCTGGAATTCCGATTCTGATTTCCGGCTACCGTTGGCGTGGGCTTGCGAACGGCAACCGGCACCGTGCCCAAAACTTAAATGGTGCTTAGTTTTTCACGCATGCCTCAAGGAGTTGTCAGCAAACCGCTACACTACAACTGCTAGGGCTAAGGGTACGCGTCTGAAATTAAAGCTAGACCCTGGTATGAAAGGCAACGAAGCAACGGGGTGGGTTTTCAGTCAGTACAAGTTTGACACTATCTCCCTCTCCGCCCAAGAGTGGGAGATGTCGTTGAATAATTTTAGCACAAAAAAAATCATGACATAATAATCTAACACGATTCTAATCGTCAAAGACCAAAAATAATCATGTTTTAAGATATTTTGTGATGAACGAAATTGTGCTATTATTATAGAGCGCAGTTAATATTAGATGTAAAAATAACGGGTCGCGTTTGAAACATTATACTGCATTCCAAAACGTATTGAAGTGGCTCGAAAGGCTGCCTAGCTTAAGTGGGACTAGACTGGACATGTCTAACGCATACCGATCGAATGGTGGACCAGTACAACAAAGTTGGTGCATTGCAATTGCACGATTGTGGCAGACTAAGAATGACTTAATCTTTCTGAGAAATTACCAAAATATGGCTCTAAGTTGAGAACAATAGAAGGGTTAGAGAGAGGCCTTTGCCCAGTAGTTATAGGACAGTATGAGTATGATATAATAAGGGCGCCTTCTAATTAGAAACAACATGCCGCGCGACATCAGCAGACTAATTTGAAGACGCTCTTAAAATACAATAATAATGTTTGTTTCGTATACGAATAAATAACTTCTATAAGGAAAAGATAAGTTGTTTATGATATATTTAGAAGGTACTTTATTACTAGAAGTTGGTAGTGTTGTACAACGCACTACGAAATAATACACTACACACATACTCAAACTTTGCTATAATATATCTGAGTGTACAAAAATACACAGTCCCGGCAAGGTTCTGCAGAAGTGAAACTGCGGGTTAAAGCTAGTATACAGTCTGAAAGTTTCGGCTTCCTAAGTTTTTTGTAGCAAAAATGCCTTGTTCAAGAAAGCAGAAACTGAACATAACGGGTTGTAACAAAACAAGGACAAAACCCAACTTCCCCAAACCCAACTTTGATTAAAAACACTCAAGCGAAATGCCTTAAGGCTTTCCTCCCCGTTTTTCTTCTAAGATTTGTTTTGTGAATTAATTTCTCGCCACAAACCTTAATTTTTTTGGTGTTTTCTCTATTTTCAGAGAGCTACTAAACTTAGTGCTTGAAATAAAATAAAATTCGTGATGAAGTATTAATAACAAAAAAAAATCTTGTTTAAAGGAAAAGAAGAAAACGAAAAAAAAAATATTATTTTAGTCTCTTACAATAAATAAATAAATGAATATCTTCGGGTATTTGACATTTTTTTTAAATATTTTTTTCTGTTTATCAACGTGAATAATTATTTTGTCAATTAAAATTATAATATTTCACAACTTTCACATAACGGAATCTATTTCCAAACGAAGCAGAGCTTGTGTAATAAATACTAGACAAGCGATAAACAAACCTATATATTTCTAAATACGTAAATATTATGGATAAATTCCACCCAGCTACAGAACACAGAACAAATGATCAGGCTCAATCATTTCAATCAATCAATCAAAGGAGACTGAGTGAAAGTGGTCTATGAACCAATAGCAATACTGTTATGGTACTTATGTAAAGATACCTCAACTACACCCTTGTGTAAAGGCGCATCAAAATCTGACCCGGCAGTTTTGAAAAAAATAGTACTTTAGAATACACGTGTTTTACAACAGTTTGTGATACTTTTTGTTCTGATTTTTAGGTATTCTCCTTATTTTTTTGTTTTTTAATCTATATCTATTTAATAAACAAAACAACGAAGACCCAAAGTAATGAATTACAAATAAATGAGGAATCTAGAACATAAAAATGCAAAAATAAAATCCGAATAAAGTACGCAAAATGGCATTGATTTATAATTAAGGTCAAGTGGGGTAAGAGGGACGCTGGGTAAAGAGGAACAGTAACTCATAAATAGAAAACTATAAAGCCTAGCTCTATGGGTACTACGTCGATAAAACAGTATCAGGTATAGTTTCAATATTTTTGTATAAATGACGCTACAACACACTCAGTACGTGAGTAAAAGAGAAAGAAAATAATCAGTTGACAAATTATAAAATAGTGACCTAGCGGCGTCTTTTTTGTGCGATTTTTTAAGGATGAAAAACATGTGTAATAGGGCAAATTTTGTTGGTAAGTATAATTTTAATGTTGAATCTTTATTTTCCGCATGTTATGTTGCTTGTATCATATGTTTTTAATGTTTTTTCGATGTCATCAAAAACATAACGCACAAAACACCAAGCTGGGAAAGAGGAACTACCATACCAGGGTAAGAGAAACATCATGTTCCTCTTTCCCGGTTTTAGGAGTAACAAACATTTTGCAAGTTGAAATATTGCCTATTTAAATTAGGTAGGTATAGATAATTTAACTCGGTGTTCGGAGCTATGTGTGCATGAGCCTGTATTTATTATACAGCTTTAATTTGTGTGGAAGTGCAATTTTTGTCGTATTGGATGTGGGTATATATATTTATTTGTTACAGAAAAAGTAAAATGCCTCGAAATTATATAAGAAAAACGGAACGGAACTCTTACCCAAAAGAAAAATTATTAGAAGCATTGGCAGCTGTTAAAATTGGTGCATTGTCGGGTTATGCAGACTCAAAACATTATGGAATACCAAGAGCAACTATACTCAATCAATCGGTTTTATGATCATAAAGGTGTAAAGTCAGCTTTATGATGAATCAAAGTGATTTAAGTTTTTTTACGTTTCTTAGGTACCTACAACAAAGATTTTCACAATTATTTGTATTCGTTCTTATTCAGTTGAAGTTGGAAAGTGATTTAGATACTTCTATTAATAATAAATAAATACTTAAAGACATTCATCGTTTGTTTTTCTTATTTTTTTTTATTAAAAACCGTGTTTAAATTTTTTTAGTATTCGTAGTTTACCACCCCTGACCTTACTTATATGTTCCTCTTACCCCAAATTTACTTTATTCTTCGGTAAAGCTAAATTAAACCATATTTTAACTATGGCATGGTTTCATTTCCATTAGGCCGAAAGGCAGTTCTCAAATTTCTAGAGATACATATAAAAATACGTGGTTTTACTTGTACAAATCAAAGTGTTTCTCTTACCCCAAATTTCGGGAAAGAGAAACAATTAAAAGATCTGACTTTGATTTCCGATTGTGCCGTTATTGCTGGAAGAATCAATTTCTGTGTTAAAATAATAGTTAGCATGGTTCGTTACCGAAACTTTGTATGTATTGCTATTAGAATACATACATATTTATACTAGCTGGAAGTCATAATGTTCAAAAACCAGTAAACTATGTTTCTCTTACCCCACCTGACCTTACACATATTTTTTTTGGATTTTGAATATGTTTCTATAAAAGGAAGGAAGTATATGGGAGGCTACAACAATACCAAAATAAAAGGAAAGAACGCAAAGAAAAGAAAGGAAAGGAAGGAAAGAAGAAAAGGATGAACTTAGAGAATGCACTAGGGAGTTTTGTGAACGCAAATCGTCTAAATAGGCAACGTGTAATTTTCCAGAGTATGTCAGGAGAATTGCCAGCACTAAATGATTTCCCGCGTCTTACCGAAAGCGAACTAATTATTTTTGCACTAGGTACTTACCAATTAAAACTAGCCCGAAGTTATTATAGTGAACACGTGAGAAACTGGATTTATAATGTCGAATTATATACAGATACTCAACGACTGAGCACTGCCCTTAGAGACCAAGGCATTGAAGGTTCGTGGTTACTAAGAAGCAGGATCCAGTCAAGACATACGCGCGCGCGAATTTATAATTGTTACATTTTAGTTGACGAAAGCGATCATGAGTTGAATGCAATAGAGCAATATTATTGTACATGCAAGTCTGGCATGCGTACTCTGGGATGCTGCGGTCATATTATGACGATTGTGTGGTTCTTGTCTTGGGCTAGATACGAAGACACAATATCACGTCCTGCTGAATTTTTAGATTATATTATCATAGACGAACTATAAATAAAAATATATTATGTATAAAAAAGTTTTTTCATTGCCTTGATATACAATGTATATCAGGACAACTTGTACAGTCAAGAGCACATCAAGTTTAACACCACCAGTATAAGCTGAGCTCGCATTTGTACTGCACGTCATAAAATACGCGGCCGGTCCAAAGGTTGAAGTGTCAAGCTCAACGTGCTCTTAAGTGTACTAGTGGAGCACAAAAAATATTTTTTTTTGTGCTCCACTGGTAAGTTGTCCTCCCTCAACAATGGAATATAATACAGTCAGAAATAACTGACTAAAACGTTTCTCAACTAAGAACTATAGTAAAAAAACCCTATTCACACTTAAAAGTATATTACACTAGTAGAAAAGTATTCTTGTATTCTTCTTTATTTTGCAGTATTTTTTTTTTGTTATTGGCGTAGCGTTCCATAGACTTCCTTCCTTTTATAAAAAAAAAAAAAATACCCAAAATCCAAAAAATATGAAAGTAATTATAGATCAATGCCATTTTGCGTACTTTATTAGGATTTTATTTTTGCATTTTTATGTTCTAGATTCCTCATTTATTTGTAATTCATTACTTTAGGTCTTCGTTGTTTTGTTTATTAAATAGATACAGAATAAAAAACGAAAAAAATAAGGAGAATACCTAAAAATTAGAACAAAAAGTATCACAAACTGTTGTAAAACACGTGTATTCTAAAGTACTATTTTTCTCAAAACTGCCGGGTCAGATTTTGATGCGCCTTTACACAAGAGTGTAGTAGAGGTATTCCTACATAAGTACCATAACAGTGTCGTTATTGGTTCATAGACCACTTCCCATACAAATGTGCCCAGTCTCCTTTTCAATCAAATTTATTTATTTACGTTTGTACATAAATATCTTACATTAGGCCTTACATTTTAATTAATCATTTGCCCTGGGTGGGAGCCGAATCGACAATCTACGGCATAACAGTCAAAGACACAAATCACTAAAACAACCGATCAGTCTAATTAGCATAGTACAAAAAGCCTTGCTTGCCCATAAATCTGCTAAAAATTATTCTCGCAAAAGCAATACCGAAAAAAAAATTGAGTAATTACCCATCCCAACTTTCCTTAAAATATTTTTTATTTTCAACGTAATTTGCCAAAATTATTGACAAGTTTGAAGATTACAGATTTCATTTTGGCTCTCAATCTGCTGAGTAATTACCCCGACAACCTTGGAAACTTTAGGTTTTAGATACTCGATTAAATAAACAAAATCTGAAGTAGGCTTACTGTGTTTTTGCCTATCAATTTCGAGCAGCTAATATTTTGTAGATATTTTAAAACTTTGCCTCACATTATCAATTACTCTTTTTTTTATTTACATAGGTACACTAAGGTAGGTTGTATAAGTTCATTTTTGACGTATAAATTCCCAGGTTGTACCCATCAGGAAACAGACACCGGCAGAGAATTCCACTCCTGTATCTTTTATTGATAATTTAACTACCGCCCCAGCTTCGCACGGGTACTGATATCGAACATATTATGCATGTAGGGGAGAGTCTGGTATCTGACACCGAAGCGAGCGCCGGCGCTCGCGCTCATGTTTTCGCGCCACGCGCAGTTGTCAAATTTTCAAAAATAGAATGTACAATATTTGAGCATTTTTTTTGTAGGGTATTTTGATATTTATCCAAGAACATAAAAAAAAAGTTTTTATAGACAAATAACTTTCCGTTAATACCCGCGAACGCCGGCGTTCGCTTGAGGTCTGAGAGGTTTAATTGTACCAGCTAAATATTTCTTACCAAACGTCTTTTTTTTTTCCTGGAAACACAAAACTAAGCGCTGACAGCGCCAACAACCACCATTCTTCCTGTGATGGCGTCCGGCAAGTGCACTCAGTTTAGGAAAATAAAAACATTTTTTGGTGTGTTCGATACAAGTTTCGAAGTGCAAACCTAAGGATATAAGTCAGAGAAAAGGTAATTGATAATTCTATTACATATTTTTATTGAATAGTCATTAATTTACCTCTTTAATTATAAGGTTATGATCGTATTAGATTTTGAGGTTATTGTTAAAACTGCATGTTTTTGGAATCAGCTAGTTTGCTAAAATGTACCACCACAAGTTTTCTCGATGGTACTGGTACAATTAACCAAACTAAATATATTCAAACACGTGGTTTTTTTTAGATGGAGTGTAATCAGATAAAATATTATAAATGGACTAAAGAAGACTTGGAGAGGGTTTTATCAGCTTTAGAGAGAAAGGAGATGAGTTTAAACAAAATATCTGATACTTATTCAATATCAAAACCGATTATTTTGCGCCATGCTAGAAAACTAAAGCTTTGGGAAAATGCTTATTTTGAAAAACCGGGTAGGAGTAGGATGTGGACACTGCGATGTAAGATGGAGGGTTTAATGATCTAAGTAATATAGAAAAATGGTGTGTTTACATTGACAAAGAACCAAGATATTTCGCTGAAACTGAAAACTGGTACAATATAACCGACTCTCCCCTATTTTCGGTCTCCTGTAAATATCGAAAATGCACATAAACCTTTCTCTTGGATCACTCTATCTATTAAAAATCCGCATCAAAATCTGTTGCGTACTTTTAAAGATCTAAGCATACATGTGCCCGGGGCCACAAGTACATCAGTATTTAAAGAACATGAGACACTGTGGGAACCTAAGGTTTCATCTATGTGAAAAATAAGTTACTTCAGACATCTTTGGGATCTTGATCTATAACTTATTTATGTTATTAAACAAAATAGAGGCCAAAATATGGGGGAGAATGCGCTAGGTGAAAATATCACCGCATATAATCTACGTGCAGTTTGGTTGAAAATTTTGCTTTGCATAGATATTGAATTTTATCTGCATTTGGCATTCAAAGGTTTCTGGGAATTAAATTGGCTCTTCAACTGAAGAAAAAAAAAGAAAGTCCAGGAAAAATCTCACCATACTGAACTCAGTATGGTGAGATTTTTCCTGGACTTTATAATGCGAATTAAACTAAGGTATTTGTGCATGTGTTAGCCAATTTGAAAGGTCGTGATGAATTGATTTATAAATTAAAAACTTGTGAGCGGTTTCATCTGCATATTACATTGGTCTGCATTTTACAATCGATGCATTCAGTAATTCCTTAATATTCGTATTTTCCGCTTGTTTCTTATTAGAAACACCGTTGTGACTCATAAGTGATAGATATGTTCTTGGTACATAAAATAAAAATAAGTTTGACGTCTTGGTTTTATCAATGAAATCTTTCTACAGTCGTTCAGTAACAGTTTTTTATACAGATATTCAGCGAACGCCAATTTGATGGTTTTTGTGGATTAATTCGACTTTTTCTTCCAGATTGACCATTTCAAGTCCGAGGTCAATGTTCATGTTACTGTGGTGATCGCCTATCAAAAGATACTATATTGTAAGGTTTTCCACAAAGTGGACCGATGATCTGGTGAGGATCGCGGAAATCTGATGGATACAAGATATACAGAAAGAATGAAGACAATGTTTATTTAGCTCAAAATAGACGCACATAGTACAACAATCTATGAGTCAAGTGTGAATCAGATATTAATGAATTGCCCCATAGACACTAGGCAGAATACAGTTGCCTTGGTCTCAGTTAAATGACATGTTTTGTCTATGACATCTGTCATAATTATATAACTTCTTTCTTAATTAACTTACTTTTAATTGTACACTGACAACCCTAAATCTATCTCCTTTCGCGCAGTCCATCCAAAGGTTGTCTGTAAGAGATTGCCCTGTGCGATAAGACCGCCCATTGTACCTTTATTTTTAAATATGTCCTATGTGTATTTGTAAAAATGCGGTGTACAATAAAGCATAAATAAATAAACTTTTCTCCATGGATCGTCTTGATCGACATGCGACAGAGAAATGACAAAACAAAACGTGTAAAATACATAAAACATTAATAAATATACGAAAACAGTTACGTTAGTTAGTTACAAAATATAAAACCGAGTTGTTGCACAAGGGATCGGTCATTGTGTTGATACTTGAAGAAGCCCTGTATCCAGTAGTTGAAACTTGTTAGCATTAAAGTAATTCCAAAATCACCATAAACCGCGAACTCAACCTCTCAAACATTTGTGAGACACCCTAAAACTAAAGTTTAGGGCCCGTACCTAATACGCCATAATAATATTAGTGAGACCTAGTCTAGACGTCTATCATCAGAGTAAAATGAGACCGAAATTCTCAAGTGACTATCAAAATAATTAGGATATAGACGCTGAAACGCAAATTCAATGAGGGTGTTCTAAAATGTCGTTCACCAGGTGGCAACACTGAGGCGTCAGGTCCAGGCACTTGTCAAAACACTTCTGTTACTGACATTAGCTAGACATCAACGTCAACGTCAAACGTTAGACGTCAGCGTCATGTATAAGTTTTCAAAGGAAAAGACCTGACGGCTAAGTGGCGCTAACTGGTGGTGTGAAAATTCCTAAACACCCTCATTGTCTTAATTAAACAAGGGAAGAAAATACCCAAAATTAAACTGGAGTTCAATGGCGATTACAAAAATAAACTAAATTATTAGTGTTTTTTCAAAAGTCATAAAACTGAGTTTGAGAATTAAAAAAAAAGGAAACATCATCTCGAGATTATAAATAATCTCAATGAAACAATTCATTTTTAAACTTTTTTGTTTTGTTCATTTAAAATTATGATTTGTGATAAAAATGCAGATGAGGCAATTAATGATTTCCTCTCTAGAAATTCCCTGTGGCTTAAAAGGGCCTCGGCCCTAGCGTTTTAATGACGGACTTCCCAGGACAACTCCTGTCTTGGTAGCATGGGCGTAGGGACTTCCGTTCCCTCAAGGCTGTGGCCATTTCCTGGTCAGCATTAATAATATTAACATAGCTAGTACATAAAATAATAGTCTAACATTTAAAATAAAACCGGTTAAAACTAAATAAAAATAAAAGAAAAACAAATTAAATTATAATCATAATCTTTAATGCATGCGGAGTTTACCTATAAGTGATTGTTACACAATTATACTGTAGTTTGAAAGCATGTTAACTTTAGCATAATACCAGTGTAAACAATTGTTGGTGAACCAATAAATAAATAAATAAATAAATAAATAAATAAATAAATAAATAAATAAATAAATAAATAAATAAATAAATAAATAAATAAATAAATAAATAAATAAATAAATAATTATTATAATTTAATTACCAATTAAATCTGAAATTAAATGTGATTTAATTTCAGAATTCTGTAATGAATATAACATTATAAATTAATTATTATGAAAATATCAAGTAAATTATTTTTTTCCAAACTTACTGATTATGTAAAACTATTTACTTAATAAAATAATAAAATTAATGCTTCGTACAGGAGGTGACCGCATCCAATTTTTTCTTGATGATCCGTAATATAGGCTGACACACCACACGAGTTCAAAATTATCCCACTGATAAATTAATGACTTAAAATAGGATCCGATATTCTTATTTAGGCCACGGTCATCGGCGTCCCAATTTTGTCCATATACATTTAGCCATTAGGCGTGATTGATTACTAAACATACAGACTTTCACACTGTTTCACATTCATTATCGATATTAGTAGGAAGTGGGAAGGAAGAGGTTTTATATGTGTGATGATAAGTAAGTAGTAAGGTCTGTAGATACACTACTCCAGTATAATAAAGGTTAAAAGTTTGTATGTACTTACACATGTATCTTACTTGAAAGAGAGTAGGGTAGTTGGAATAAGCCCACCAAAGTTATTGGCTGCCATACAGCCCATGGTTAATATACCGCATAGGACTAATTACGGAAACCATACTTAAACATAGAACTCCATTGTACCTCTTTTGATGAAATTTAACATGCTTTTTTATTTCGGTAGCTTATTTCAATCGAAAAATTTCTTAGTTACACACATTGAACCCAAGAAGCCATTGACAGACTAGTTTCAAATATTTAAAAAAAAATAACGCTCAACAGTGTACTATCAAATCAACTAATAAACTACTAAATAAAACAATTATTGAGTAAACCATTTCTGCAATAACACTGCCAATAAGACTTTTATTAAAATAAATGCATGTAAGGTATACGCTACTGTAATGCGAAAACAAGCCAGGCGTTGCATCGTTCGACGTCCGATGTATCCGAATAGTAATTTCCAATAAAAAGCTCAACATTTTTTAATTTCAATGGCCGACGCATACGTGCAAAACCGCACGAGGATGTCTGTGTACAGAGTTGGCGTACTTTGGTCAGTGTATTCTCATGGATGATTAAGTTATTGTCGTAATTTCTTTGAGTAAGCATTAGTCTAATTATTGTTATAAAACTCTGTAATAATGCACTAACAGAATGATGATTATTCATTTTCTACATAAGCTTGTATTTTTTCAAAAAACATACTACTGTGAGTAATGTTTAGGAAGATGATGATGCAGTGGTTCAAATAAAATCTGATTATGACTTACAGAGCGTCCAAGCCGCTTGGACACTCTCGTAGGTTGAGACGATGTATACATGAGTATACATCCAGATTATGTCGTAAATCAATGTGACACATCATACATTTTGAGGTTGTTTTAAACTTTTTTTATTTTTAAAAAGTTGTACCAAATAAATTATTTTTCTTTACTTAAAAAAATTAAACAATTTGTTATTTTGCGTGAACGTTGACACTTCAACTAATGTTCTCACAAATAAAAAATGTGAAGAAATTATATCCATTTAACGCACATTTACTCAACCGAAATTCCAAAGAACAAAAATTTTTCAAAACTTTTAATGTTTCTAATAAAAACTCCTATTTCCTGGAACAAATTTTGTAAAATATTCGAGTGAATGACGAAATTACTGAGTGCCAACAGAGCGTTCAGGCGTTGTATCCCTTTTTACGTTGCCTCTTCATCAAATATTGCATTAGATCACGTAGGGTAAAACACGATCGCGTTGACAATAGATGGATCGAGAAGGGATCTCTAAAGAAATATTGTTTCATACTGTACTAAATGCTATCAAGCCATTTTAGGCAAATCTTCAAGCACAATGAGCAGTGGATTGTAATATTGTCATGGCAGCATATGCTAATGAGGCAATAGTACTCCGCAATTTCAGCTTTACTTAGAATATCTGAATATTTGAATGTCATATGGTATTGAAGATCGTCCTCGATACCTCAGGTCGAAAATGGCTACAGGCCAAATAGCTTTCAGTTTCTGGAGACAATCTGGAAGATAATTTGGTTGAAAAGAGAATTTAAATAACGTGAACGTGTCTATATCTCTATATCTCTATATCTGCAGCCTTAGGGCCGTCTAGCGACAAAGATACTATAATAAATTAACTTGACTTAAGTTCCTCTGTCCCCTAGATGGGGCAAAAGACATCCACAGTGCGTCGCCATCCCGTTTTGCTCTAGGTCTTCCCTGTGTTCTTCGTTTCTACGACGACCATTTTGTCACCTGGTCTGCTTAGAGGGACTACGTTTTTGCTTTCTTAGCGGATACCAGTGTAGGACTTGCTTTGGTATATGTGGCGGATTCAGTCCCTATGCGGCGTTTGATCCGTTGATCTCCGCAACGTCTCCACAGATCTACATTGGAGATTTTCTTGGGTTCATTAATTATTAAACATTAAGTAAAACATCAAACATCTCCCAATTTTTTAATTAATTTCAACGTATTTGAAAAAAAATGTTATTAAATCTTTAATTAACTCAAAAAATCCGACAAAATATGTTTTTTTAATTCGAGCTTGCCACGTTTTTAAGTCTAAATATTCAATTTTGAATTCCACTATTTCTATCCAGAGACTGAGCACGCCATAATCAAGGTGGTAGAAACTCTTCTACCACCTTCATTATGACTTCTCTATCAACTCTGTTAGACAAGCAAATACAATGTCCTAACCATCCGCTTGATGAAGGTTCTCACCGGATAGGGCCAGGTTGTCAGTTATCGGATTCAGGCGGAAGAAATGTGAACTTTATGTAATCAGCACTGCTGTCGCAAAATGGTGTAGGACAACATAGTGAGGAAATGGTTATATCATAAAACCCTCACTGGACTTGCGTAGCGGGTAATAGTCCATTCCATACTCTTAGAAATAAGGCCTGACTTTCAGCAATGAGAATATTATAAGGCTGATCATACTATGTTTAATGCTAATCAGAATACAACAGACTAATAATTAAGACAGCTACATGATTGATTACACGAGGTTTTAGAAGATTAATCTTCATCCCAATGCAGATGTAACCAACTGACAGTCCCAGCAAACATAACCCTTGAAGATGACGATGCATAATGAGCAAACATATCCACCAAAACAGTGATCACGTCTTCGCTGGGCCTATCGGGCCTTCTTGAATGTACAGACACGCGCCATCAAGGGGGAGGGGTTTCATAGGGTTCCCCGACAAATTGCAACGCTACGTTCCGGATTATTCCGGATATACCCGTGAACATATTGCCCGGATATTTCTCACCGGGACTCGTCGAGAGTGATGCCCCACCGTGTTTCGGTTTTGAGCTTAATTATTTTCCTGTGCAAAGTTTTGCTCGAACTTAAGTTCTCTGTTTAAGCCCAATATACTGCAAGCATTTGTGTTTAAGATTTGAACGCCTGTGTAAGTGTGTTGTAAGTCGGTTTAAGTTTGCAGTTAAGCAAATTGAATTTGTGGTTTCTTCAACAGTTCTTGCCTGTAACTGCTTTTAGAGCTTCTATAATGTTAATTCATTGGCATCCTTTTCAACTTAAATATTTACTGTGTTGTTATAATGTTTTAAATTTTGATTAATTTGTATTGTATAGCTGTAATGTATGACTCAATAATCAATGTTAATATTAAAATTAATGTGATAGTAAGGGCGTTCAAATTAATTGCAACCTATCATTTCTTCGGTTTCAATATTACTCCGTACTAATTATATTAAAAAGTGAAAGTGACACAGACAGAGTTAGGGCGCCTTTAAATTGCGACTGTCGCGCTGCAACTGCGCGATTGACTTGACATTTATTTACATAAAAAAATAAAGCAGTGCGACTTCAGTGCGACAACAGTACAGCTGCAGCATGATAGTCGCAATTTGAAGGCGCTCTAAATATGTCTGTCACACTTCCACTTTTTTAAATATAATTAGTAAAGAGTAATATTGAAACCGAAGAATGGACATACTAGTAACTCCTTTTTATCAGGCTTTGACTTTCACTTTACATCCACTGTAATCGAAATTCACGCAAACGAAATCGTGATAAAAAAAATGTAGCATTTTATTTTACTGACTATTTTGATAGCCAAAAACTAGATACAAAATGCATACAAACAGAAACATCAGATAAAAAGCAATCAAAAGAGGCATCACATCAAAAACACATCAGTCATCCAAAACATGTGAATAAATGATAAACAGATTTACATGTTGTCAAAAATAACAATACTGGCTTCGACCAGTAGCTTTGTCTGCGTGAAAGTGAAATATTGTCTCACATAGACTTGCTATTGGGATAAAAAGTAATCTTGAATATGGCCTATCTTTTATTTTTTTTTTTGATACTCTCATATCATCGAATAACTTCTCCTACTTTATACGAGAAGGAGTACCAGGTTATTACTGTCTAAAACTGACTTTTCTTCTTTCAGTTGCTTTTTTTGTTTCACGGTCACAGTAATTCTTTTAAATAATCTCTCAGACTTAGCAGGCATCGGTTCCAGTGGGCCTCAATTATTTTTCTGACATCTCTTACAGGTACCCGTACAACAAAACGCGCAGTCATCGACTCGATTTTGAACTTTACTGGACGGCCGAACGGTGAGCTGCCTATTAGTCACCGTTTGTTAATCCGACCTTGGAATCACCCTGCAAGTTCCGACACTAAAAAACTCTCCTGTGGCGGTAGTTAGGACGTGAGGTCGTCTTTTCCCTCAAGGTTCGCCACCCTTTCGCTGGCATTCCTACTTCGCAAAAGGAAGGTGACTGCTTTTCATTTCCCATTGCTCTATTCAAAACATGGTGAATTTATGTTCCAAACATCCTGTTTTGTTTTTGATGCGCGAATCTTCAACAAACATACAACTATGAAAACTTTTTAACATTAATTTAAACACACTACATTTGTGTTGTATTTTTTTTAATGACAATTGCAATATTTCATCTAAAAAAATAACATGCAATGTGTTTGTGTGGGTATTTTCAAATTCACTAATTTACTTCAATTTTAAAATACGTAATGTACGTACAAAAATAATCTAAATAGCTTTAAAATGTTTAAGAACATTTTACTTTTTTTTCATTTGGGTTATAGATTGGACGACGACAACCTCTCCTGTCACACTTTATGTATTGATCGAAACTCAGTAAAAAAGAAGAGTAAGTTCTTTTCTATAATTACCTCTGCTGCTCCGCTCCCACAAATTATTTCCAACAAATTTTCAACTTTTTTCTCTATTTTTATTTCCGTTTAATTGACCTAACGTGTGCGTAGTTGCGACGGCAAGCAATGTGAAATTCGCCGTCCTTTCATCTTGTAACCGTTCAGACCGAGCTCGAGTCTTCAATGGCACTCACATTTTAGATGCCAGTAAAACCGAAGAGCCCCGGCTGGGTCGACACCTACTGGGGCCATAGGTTGTTGGCATTATAAGGCAAAGAAAAAACGGGAGTGGGTTTATTCAGTAAAAGTCTGACAAGCCTGCTTGCTCCGATCAAACGCGGGAAAAGACATTAGATGCTTTCCTGCCAAAACTAATTAAAATAAAACTTTATTAATATCGGTCAACTGATTAATGAATTTTAGCACGATGAACGAACATCAATAGATTTTTATACATAAGAAAAAGATCATACCTGCCTTATAAAGTCCGAACAAAAAAAAAATCGGTACATAACGTACATAATACGTCTTTACTATTCAGAAGTCATAGGCTATCGGTCATGATAACCCACGCGCTACCGTAGACCCTGTGTCTTCAAAAGAACTGGCTTACTGCCAAGAGTAATGCGAGAAATGATTTAAGTACCCATATTTTATTTTAGCCAATGATATTGTAATATTTGGACTAGATTTAGGTCCATTTTTTATGATTTTTTTGCCCGTTGCCAGTTTTTTATAGCTTTGACTTTTCAACTGAATATGGCTGCCGAAAAATAGGGTTCAGTTTCATTAACAACGACATATCCTCACTGGGCCTGCTTGGTGGATTTCGGCCCATTCCCTATCCTAGAAAAGAGGCCTGAGTCTCAGCAGTGGGAACATTATAAGGCTGATGGTATGTTTTGCCTTGCTATAACATCGATAAAAACAATATAATATGGGATTTAGTAAGGTATTTTGTGTTCAGTAAGTTGAATTAGTGAAATGTATTGTAAATCATTTTCTCAGCATGTACAATCCGTTCCAAATGAGAATAGGATCGATGGCAATGTTGTGACGTCACGTTGAACTGTCAAATCGAAGAAATTAGGTAGAGTGAACAAAAAAAGATGTTTAAAAAAATAATTTACGTACGAATCGTGAATGAAAAAAGTTTAATCAGAATACAGTTTTTCAATTTTGTTTATCTCTGTTTCACTGTGTGATGTGTTTGAGTAGTGGTAAATAGAAGAAATAGGCGAATTGTTTCTAACAATGAAAATAAGCAAGAAAATAGTTTTTCTTGTAAACTATTTATGACTTAAAACAATATATTTGGCAAATTTATATTAAACCCTAACGTTTTTACTTCAACTAGAGTTAAGTAATTTTTAGTAATAAAAAGCAAAAAAGAACTTTTTATTGATACGCAAATAAGATTTTTTTGCAAACCGTACTTTTCACTCAAAATTTGACAGATCGAGGTTATTGACTTTCCTGTTCTTATTTGGAACGCATTATATACACTTTATATATGTACTAGGCCACATGTATGTGTACATGACTGTGGCCTAGTACATATGTAATGTAGCTTTATAAAATTTATTATAATTAAAGTTGAGTTTTTTAATAATCATAATTAAATTGTGTTGGTAAGTATCACTCATTATAAAATCAGAGTGCATACCTAATACTTACGTATATTTAATTTAAAACTTCATGCGAATAACAAAGACATTATCATTATTCAAATTCACGTGTGTAAAAATCCTTATAAAAACTAGATAATAACATCTCTTATTATTAATAAAACAAACCATACACTACTAACTAACCGATATTGAATTACAGTAGAGGTATTTAAGACCGAGTTGGGACCGAGCGAACTTAATCGGTCGAATTCTCTGGAGAGTGTGTTATTGCTTAGCGTTCAGCTAGTTAGCGCTCGTATTGTTACACAATACTTCGTTAAACGGTGTTAGATGAGCTTGTAAAGCTGTAATATTGTTTAAACTTAGGAAATATTTTTAGAAAAATTGTTTAATGTCTTAAGAAATGTGGAAAACTGAGACTTCGTAGGTGCGTTGGTATTAATTTTAATGATTTTTACTAGTGCTTGACAGAGATCTAACCTGGTGGTAAGCAGAGATGTAATCATTGATGAAAAAAGGTTCCTTCCTCCTCCTTACGTCGTTTATCCTCAAAGCTGAGGGTTGTGACCTCGATGATTAATTTTTTGACGGACTATATTTTGCCATGTTGCCCTTCTTCGGCGATGTGGATGGCGTCGCAGACTGTAGTCTCCAGTGCAGTACCTACGGATTTGGTCTGACCAACGTATCGGACTCGGAAAAAAGGTTAGACTACGAGTATTAAATTAGACAAAAAATAGAATACAAAACATTTATTCGACACAGATACACTCAACGGTAACAAACTTAAAGTAAAAGATAAATAGTACCGACAGAATGATTCACTAAAATTGCGCTGAGCGTGCCTGTAGGTACCGATAGGGGAAACTAGGTAAAGTTACCATCAAAGTATTTTATGAGCGTAAGACTTAAATGGCTGGATATCAAGTGGCACTTCACAATGATAAAATACGTAACTTATAATACTTACAAAATTAAATATGATCAAGTATTTGGTATACTGCAATAATACAATGGTAATTCAACAAGTGCGTCTCCGCCAAAACACCACATCCAACTGTCGATTCCCACCACTCGTGCTCTTGAGACAAGGGCACAAACACTATACTTGGTAATAATTTAATTAAAATACGTACGTTGGAAAGGCGTGCAAAGAGGCTAATTGGGGATCTAGATTTCTTAAAATCCTTGAACATAGGCGTAGGGTAGCCAGCCTTTCGGTATTTTATTTTTGAAGAGTGTGCACAGGAATTTCATGAGTTCCTCAAACTCTTTTCTGTCATCGGACAACCCAACGCACGGCGAGTATCCATACTTACGTTGTTGAAACCTCTACGAGCATTTCGCTTCATCTTTCATTCCACGCACATCGAAGGACTGAACAAATTGCTTACTGCGGTCTTACCATCCGATTATAATTTGGGTGTCTTCAAGGCTAGAGTGGATAGGCTTTTAATGAACTAATGCGCCTCAACATCAACGATTGCATCACTGCTTAACATTAGGTGGGATCGCAGTCAACCATAGCAATAAAAAAAAATACAAATAAAAAACAATATGTATGCTAGTTAAAAACTATGATCACATTATACACCCATAATACTACAATAATAAAAAAACGAGTAAACAAAGCGCATCAGCTAAAGAAAATCTGTAGCTAGCATTTGCCATTCCAAACGTAAGCTGGCTCTGACAGTTTTTTCTTGCATAGTTTATCACCTGCTGTATTTTCCCCGCGGCTATGTTCCCGCAATACCTCACAGTACTCGTAGATTTTTTCTAAACTGATCTCAAAAGTAGCTTATGGAAATCCCTAATGGAACAGCTTTCAGATTTTTCGAAAATGGATTTAGTGCCTTTAGTGTATTAATTTGACTATTACATGTTTGTGTATGGACTTTAAACGAAACTTAAACCCCTGAGTTTGTTTCAGTGTTTCTTCTCAGGGTAGTCAGCTAGGAAACACCAATCTTATCTAGTTTCAATAGACGAAAAAAAAAATTGACGTGAAAAATGGTTTGTAAAAACCTATAACCTAACCTAAACCTACAAAATAAAAATCATTTATTAGTGAACAGTTCATCTATAGTCATAAACAGTTATTTATTGTGTACACCTACGACTACCACACTGTTGTCTTTTGTTTACCCCAAAGGTTGACTAGTGGAGAATGACTTGTTGCATTAGTCCGCCTATGTACCACTACTGTACATGAAGATTAAATGAATAGGTAAATATAAATTTTGGACTAAGAGTTAGTTGATTTTTCAAATAGCATGATTTTTACTGTACTTCAAATCAAATAATGTTTTGTGCCTTTAGCTTTAAGTTTGTCGTTTTATTTCTGCCTCTTAATTTATTATTAACTAGCTTCTGCCCGCGACTTCGTCCGCGGAAAATTTCTTGTTTTAACATATATAACTCTGTTCCTATACAATTTCTCGAGATAAAAAAACAAACTTTACTTCTTTATTATATTATTCATAATCATAAAATATAGCCTATGACACTCAGAAATGAAGCAGCTTTCTATCAGTGAAAATATGTTTGCAATCGAACCAGTACTTCCAGAGATTACCTCATACAAACAAAAAATTAAAAAAGCAAACTTTACTTCTTTATTATATTAGTGTAGATTGTAGAGGCAATTAATAATAAATTAAGAGGCAGAAATGAGCAGAGGGGTATCAGGCAGACCTTGTAGGACTGATTGGTTGATTGCTCCTTTGTTAGTCCGGACAGGCACCTGAGAATCAATCTATGGGATTGACTTTGATATGCAGATATTAAACCGTGTGTATTATGATTACTCAAAATATAATCATCTATTTTTTTGCGTCTTGAAAGGAAAAAATATACGTCATTTCTTTTTCAACCCCAATCAAACAACTAAGTGCAACCCCATTTTGTGTCCTGGCCATTTCTATCTATACAGGGTTGCCTGGAAGAAATCGCCGAGTGCGATAAGGCCGCCGATTGTATGCTTTTTATTATAAGTTTTCCTTTCAATGTATTTAAGTCTTGGTAAACAATAAAGTGAATAATAAATAAATAAAAATAATGATTTACTCTAATCTTATATATAAAATTGAATAACTGTTTATTGTATTTTTGTAAGAGATATTTTTATTTATTTGGAATTCTTTTTATAGTCAGTATTTTAGTTTCTGTATCTTTAAAAATCGAAGTCCTGGTTTAGACACTGACTCATCATTGCTCAGCACAAATTCATGGTCACGATAAAATTTTGCACAGAGATTGCGTTGTCACGTATACGCCACCGAAAATTTGCGAAAACCGTAAGGTTGTAAAATATCATAAGAAATTGTAAAGTACTTTCTTGTAAATAAAGCACCGTTATGTTGGAAACTACTTTTTCAAAATTCACCCCCTAAGGGAATGGAGAAACCTACTTTTACGTGAGCGAAGCTGCTGGTTTTTTGATAAACTGGTTGAAAAACAAATGTGTTTTTTATACATTTTACGGAGTTAAAATTATTTAATCCTGTATTGTTATTGCGTTAACAAACATGTAAGCAAACAAACATACAACCCCAAGAGTCGGAACAAACGCAGGCAGTACCAACACATATTTTAATATTGCAGGAAACAAACACGCGTCACGCAAAGTAGCTGTCAATCGCCAAACCACTGTGACAAAACCGGTATCAAGTATAGCAAAATAATAATAAAAGTCTATCATTCATACGTAAACAGTGAATACTTTTCTCTATTTCGTATAAATTAATTACATCGCGCCATAATTCATTAACAGATTGCATGCTCATTTTATGTATACCTCTAAAATAAGAAATTGACTTTACAACGCACAACCGAAACTACTGGGGCTTGAAACTATTGAAGCATGAAATTTTGCACGTGGTTTCCTTTTGTGACCTAAGTGAGCACTAAGGTTCCTCACCCGAAGCATCTCTTTGTAGCGATGTAACGTAATGTAAAGCGTTCGCATTTATACAATCGATATACTATAAGCACGTCGCAAAAGCGACTAACGTGCGTTAGTAGCGATGCTGCCGCTCTTTTCATAAGTACGCGAGAAAAATCCGCCTGGGCGAGGACCCTAAGAGTTTTTTTAATTTACCACTTAAGGCCATAAAAAAACCCCTTGGTTTTTTAAAAACCCCCTTGGTTTTTTATGAGCAAAAATTATCCAATGACGAAACGCGCCCGGAGCGGGAGACAGTGTCAGACTCTTACAGACTGAACCCCTACCCCGTTTTTTATTTGCCTTTTGCACTGGGGCCAGAATAAGAGGGGGTCTAAATTTGTATGGAGAAATTTATTTTCACGTGGACAAAGTCGCTGACCGATACTAGTTTTTTTTTTAATGTATGTTCAGTTACAATATAATCATAATAGTTGAAGTTGAATGTAAATTAAACAAAATTTTATACGAATGAATGTTTAACAAAATTTTCAGTGAGATTTATGAAATGTTTGACGGCGCTTTTAACACGTAGTAAACAGATATTTATTCTTTGTACAAGCTTTTATTAGTTTTTTTCATAATTATATTATATTAACTTCAAGCATTCGGAGACATTTTTTTGTTTTTAGTCTGTTTGTGTTTTATGTAGGTATATTTAGCAATATCTTCATGAAGTGTTAGTAAAATGTGTGGTCACTACGCGCTTTCGACGGCTACAGGCCGACCGGAAGGCGAGCTTCGCATTGCATGGCTGGAAATCGGCGTCTTGGAACGCAAGACGAAGAAGGAACGTAAGAGACAGTTTTGGTAAATAAAAGTCAGTTTTATTCAATAAAAGTCTGCTCACCAAAGACTTAGTCTTTCATCAGCTAAAAAAAAAACGATTTTTTTATTTACTTTTTGTTAAAGGAATCTTGTCATAGTTGGATTTGTTTTTTGGTGAAAATCCGATGAAGCCATTCAAAAATAAACAACGGAACCAAACTGATTTTGCTAACCGAACTGCGTACATATTCAAATATATTTTGCGACCCAAGATCATTTTCGTAGTTTTGTACCCCACGTGTTACATTGGATGTCTCCGACTTTTCCTCATAATTTCCTTTTATTTTATCTAAGATCTTGAACGTGATGAAACCCGGAATTTATGAGCCTTTTACCTCCTCCGAAACATTTCGCTTCTTGTAGCTTTTCTTCTGGGTCATCTTGCCCCTTCTTCGAACAAGGAAGCTATTCGCACGCCTTTACATTTTTTATGAAACAATCTAAAAGGTTGAGAATGTTACGTGATGACCGGCTGCCGTATAAAATGTTACCTTTTAATTTTTGATGTTAGATTTCTTGCTAAATTTTGTGTGTTCGTTGACCTCAGGATATTTTTTTTAAAGCCGTGAATAGAGCCGTACTGAAAAGTATTTTACACTATGTATTTACTTAAAGAATAAAATTGTTTGATTATTTTGCAATATAAACGAAGTATTTACAAATAAAAACTTAATTAGCAACTTTAGAGTTAAGTATATAAATATTTATTATTCTTCTATATAATATTATATTATAATAAATACTGGTGTATTTAGTCAAACTGATGATATCATAACTGATGCCCCATATCATGTTCTGACAAGTCTTAGTACGGCTTACATCGAAGAAATCGCAGAATGCGATAAGGCTGTCTATGTTTCTTAGAGATAATTATGTTTCTCGCTATTACGTGAACTATATATTATATCTATTATAAGTGGGTGAAACACCCGTTTATTTATTTTTTTAAATTGATATCTAGGATCTAGTCACAAGTGTAGGTAATAACAAAACCCAATGATGCAAACAATTTAACAACAAACATAAAATAAAACTAATAAAACTGAAAATAGGTCCTAATTAATTTATATTACACCAATTAATTTCAATAACAGCACAAAGGAAAAATAAACCGAAGGCGTACAATTTTTCTCAACTTATGCCGTCGGGGGCTGTACATAATTTTGATATATTTACGGCTGGATCAGGCGCCATTCATTGTGGTTCTATTGTTAGTGAGATTGTACGGGTATCATACCGGCAAATTGGATGTGCCAAGAGCCAAAGATGGGGTAAGATGGAGGCGGCATATTTACCGCTTATTCTTATAGGTCTTTCTATGATTTATGAGTCCGACCCAGACTACGATGTTAGCTATCGACCTTAGCATTATATTAGTGGTCTTTGAAATTGATTTAATACCACTTAGAGTTTACTGCTCCGTAAAGTGAATCATTTTAGTTGTGAATTTTGATGTTTGGCTTGAGTTCTAATTGATTTGACTTGATCAATGTTGTACTTAAAACGGTTTCTTTCTTTATAGAAAAATATATCTTTACAATATGATCTACTTAAGGTTGTTGAAAATACCATCGAAAATGGTTTTATATATAGTTTGGTCATAAGTCACTCTCGTTTGAGAGTAGTGCTTAGTGATCGAGTGGTAATGACCTCGATTTACGAGTTGTAGGTCGCGGGTTACTCGTCGCGCATTACTTTGTGCAATTTATTTCATCACCACTGCTCTCAAAATGTTCACATGTGAAATCGACATGTCCTAGAACCAGAAATTCGAAGACATGTGACAACCACCAACCCACACTCGCTTGCATGAGGGATTATTGCCCATTCTCTCTCTTAGAGAAGAGGCCTGAATCCCAGCAGTGGGATAATTAAAAAGCTGATTAAAAGTCCTTAACGTTAACTGCTTTATAATGATAAAATTGTGATTGAAATCACTTCATTCTTAGCTCCATGTGATGATAAAATACATCCGTCATAGATTAGCTACAATACGAGTTTACTCTCACCTACATTTCCCCTATCGTGAAATCCATTTTAGTGAATTCGCCTCAGAAATCAGACGTGGCTCGTGGATAAAATTATCTCGCGTGTTCGGCCGGATTATGTTTAATCCATTGTCATGGCATTAATTAAACCAAGACTTATTCAGAATCAGTTGTGCCTTTTCAGAAACGTTGTATATTACGAGATATCATTATCAGACGATACTGATTTAATATTTATATACTTTTTTAAAAAATATCTTTTGCAATTTTTTATGTATTTGTTAAACTCGTAAACTAATGGTTGACTGCGATCCTACCTGATGGTAAGCAGTGATGCAATCGTTGATGGTGAGGCGCACTAGTTTATTAAGAGCCCTTTCACTCTAGCCTTAAAGATACCCAAATTATAATCCGATGGGAATACCGCAGCAAGCAAATTGTTCCAGTCTTTTGATGTTCGCGGAATAAATGATAAAGCGATATGCTTAGTACGAATCGTAGAGGTTTTAAAAAGATGAGGCTTGATACTCGCCATGCGTTGGGTTGTCCGATGATAGAAATAAATAAACTAGTGAAATCAATATTCCGATATTATTAAAGCAACTTTTATTTGAATTGGTAACAATAGTACAGGGTCGCATACTTTTTCTTTGTCAATATATTTCGAGTTTTCCAAGAAAAATAAAGTGAAAATTTTTTGTTACTTACTTTTTTTGTGATTTATTTGTTTATTGTAAGACAAGGGGTCAATATTCCCCTAGCGATAGAGGGGTTGATGTCTTTTATACTTGTATCCTAAAAAAACATTAACGCTATTAAATCAGTAAACCTTGTTATTGATTTCAAAATTTGAATTTCTTTTCATTATTCAAAATGAAAAGAAATTCAAATTTTGAAATAAATTTTTTGGCTTTGACAAAAAAAGAACAAAATGAGATTCTATCAAGATGACTTTGGAAAATTTCAAAATTTTAGATGTACGTAAATATATAGGTAAATTTATAATGTGTTTTGGTAAAGGCAGATGGATACTACACAATAGGTACCTGTTACCAACCTAACGAACGAACACGTTGACGTTTATTGGAAAACATTGGACACGTTGGTAACTTGATGGATGGTGCAATATCGAAAATACAAACATTATAACAACGACGTTTCTCTTAAAAAACTTTCACATTTTTCAGTCTTTTTTTACGATCCTTCGACTTTGTTTGTAAAATTGTATTTTATGCTGAATTGAAAAAAAAAACTTTCTTTAGGAAGTAATGTGTACCTACTTCATTTTGCAATCATTTTTTTTTTCAAAGAGTGGAATGACTCACCTCTTAAAAAATTGTAATCAAAATATCATATCATTTTTTATCGTTTTGGTTTTGTGTATGCTAGTTGCTATGCTATGTATGCTATGCTACGCAGATTTTAAAATAAAATGCCATTACCTAGCTGTCGGGTACAGCAACAGCAATAAGCTGTTGCTGTAGCCCTATTGTGTGTGTCGCAATATGTCCAATAGTGGACATCTTTTGTGGCTGAAATGGTGATGATGATGACCATTGATGTTAACAAATGTTATTGGCGTTTATTTTTTAAATCCTTTATTTTTGTACGAAGGTACAAGCGCTAAAATTCGCAGAACCTAACTTTAAGCTCGCCAACTTAGATCGGCCGTATTGTAGATGCGATATTCGGTTCGTCAACACTTATGAAAAGCTCCTTTCATGTTCCCTTGCATGTCTGAACCTAGTTACAGCGAACGGAGGTCTTAGGCGGTGGTAGTGCGTATGGTAGTCAACCGCTTAGCATGCTTTCGAAACATGGAGTAATCTTTGTACTAGCATGATCATCCATCTACAGACCGACCTCGATAAGCGTTACTTAACCTTGGAGGTACATCTAGCTTTTATTAATTTAGTTACAAGCTCCTCAAGTGACTATAACTGGTATTAGAATAATATTTCCAGTTTGACAATTCTTTATCCTTATCATAAATGTTGTATCTACACATACAACAAAATTGTTTGTCACAAACAATTCTTATCTTCTACCAACTATCTACCAGCAATCTGTAAGACGAAGAAAATATTTTATTACCATCGTTACAGAAAATATTTATTTAATAACTCTAGAAGGCCATTTACATTCTTCAAACACATGTAGAACTTGGCAAACAGGGCCATTATTATTAAAATGTATGATTTAAGGGTCGTGAGGTCAAAAGTACAATAGAATGGAGGTCACCTTTTATATGAAATCTTTTATAGCATCATTTAGTAAATTGAACGGGTTTAGCTCGCTAAATCTCCTTAGTAAGAGAGAGATATATATTTATACGTATGCATAAGTTTTGAGTTCTTACGTTTTAAAAAACGTAGTAAAATGAGGTTCTTAAAATGATTAGTGTAAGAGGCTTTATGTAGAGAACCTAAGTGGAGATAAAATTACTTACTGATTTTACAAATTGCTAACCTATTTTGTTATAAATGAGACATCAAAGAACCATTAGTTCGTAAATAATAGGACTAAGTGACTTCGAAATTATTAGTAGGTTTTTTAAAATGTGATGGTGTGTGAGAGCTTTGGTGGCCGAGTGGTAACGGCCCTGACTTACGAGTTGTAGGTCGCGGGCTCAAACCCAGCCAGGCGCATTACTTTGTGTAATTTATTTCATCACCACTGCTCTCAAAACGGTGAAGGAAAACGTCGAAACGGGCATGTCCTAGAACCAAAAATTCGAATACATGTGACATCCACCAATCCGCACTGGGCCAGCGTGGTGGATTATGGCCCATTCCCTCTCTTAGAGAGGAGGCCTGTGTCCCAGCAGTGGGAACAGTAAAAAGGCTGATGATGATGATGATGGTGTAATACTTTTGATTTATTTAGTTGACCGGTCTACACTGTCATATTTTTTTTATAGCCCAATATACAACGTGGTGCCAACCATCATTACATAGTATAAAACAAAGTCGCTTCTTGTCCCTATGTATGCTTAAATCTTTAAAACTACGCAACGGATTTTGCTGCGGCTTTTTTTAATAGATAGAGTGATTTAAGAGGATGGTTCATATGTATAATACATGCATGTTAAATTTAATATTTCATGCATGTATTTCACACAGCATTACCCCCGTGCGAAGCTGGGGCGGGTCGCTAGTATGAAATAAAACACTGACACCGAGTTCATGAAATCCTGATGATGATGAACGAATGAACTAGTCACATACTTTTTTTATCTCGGAGGTAAAAATTCTGTACTTCCACGCGGGCGAAGTCGCTGGCTAAAAATCTTACTAATATTATAAATGCGAAAGTTACGATGTTTGGATGTTTGTTACTCAATCACGCCAAAATGGCTGGACGGATCTGGATGAAATTTGGCACAGGCATAGGATACACTCTGGAATAGGACATAGGCTACTTTTTATCCCGGAAACGCCAACCTCAATACCACGCGGGCGAAGCTGCGGGCAAAAGCTAGTAGTTAATAACAAATTGAAGAGAAATCCACCTAATATAAAAATATCATTTTAGTCTTTTTAAAAAGCTTTCGATAATCCGTGTCAAAATGTTCAAGTTAAACAGTTTGGCAATAAAATATAAACTTGAATACTGGCCAAAAATCCTGATAGATGTTTCAATCAAAATTCAGGATGAACATCGCTAATTGTAAACTCTATCGAATGTTCGTCGAATAATTTCGAAAATAGTCAAACAGTGTTACTCTAGTAATATTATTAAGTGCTGCTTCGGATTATTACGAAATATTGCTAGCCTGGAATTAAACGAATGAAGCTACCGTTCGTTTAATTTACAGATTATTGCTCGGAGTCGTTTCTTTTTGCTTTGAATTTACGCGATGTTATAGAGAGCCATTTTTAATGTCTTTTGTTTTTTTTCTATGATTGGTTTGTTTTATTGAATCTATTTTTAACACGGTTTTTATTGCTGTTAGTTTACCTACTATTTGACTGCAATACAACGTACTGTTTTAGTTATCTTTAACATGAAATATGTATAATTTTGTATTCTTGTTTTCTAAATTACAGTTTTTTTATGCATCTACCATATTGTCTCTTCGCCACCCTAGGTTGCCTGGTAGAGAATGTCGAAGGCAGTAAGTCAGTTTTTGTCCTTTGTGTTGCATGAAGAGTAAATAAATAAAATCTGCTTACATATTAGGGGTTTATTTTAGTTAACTACTAATCATTCTTATTATCAGCATTACTTTTGTGCTTCTATTATACGTAGAATTCAGTTTTTATCAATAGCTTTGTGTACTAGATAGACCAAAATTATCACAAAGGAACGTTGGACAAAAAAACTACCTCCATCAACCAAACCTCTTGAGGCGGATTAACAGATTTTTTTTCAGCCTATAGTTTCCGACTGCTGGACAAAGCATCACCCAACTTCTTCAAGGTATTTTTAATACAAATACAAATATGTTTATATTGGGCTATCTCGAACCAGCCCTTCCGGTTACCGTTCAGCTCAATTCATCACCGCCTCCCAGGTCCATCTTCGGGTACCTACTTTATGGAGGCTTGCCTAGCGGTCATAGAATAAGAAAAATTTAGCTAAATTTAATTTTACAAATGATGATAAAAATCATTATCATCATTTCAGCTGAAAGACGTCCACTGCTGGACTTAGGCCTCCCCTAGTGTGACCGTCATCTCAAATCCATCGGCTACCCGCAATCCTTGCCAGGTCATCGGTCTACCTTGTAGGAGGCCTTCCAACATTGAGAATATAAGTAGTGAAATATTATATACCTACACTAGCTTCTGCCCGCGACTTCGTCCGCGGAAATTTGTGAGACAAATGTTGTGATAGCTCGGTTAATATCCATGTTATATAAATAATTTATAGCCTATGTCACTCAGGAGTAAAGCAGCTTTCTATTCTAGCTTCAATTTTTCCAATCGAACCATTAGTTCCAGAGATTACCTCCTACAAACAAAAAAATAAAAAAAAACAAAAAAACAAACTCTGTCTCTTTATTATATTAGTGTAGATGTAGATAGTGTAGATATAATATGACGGACGTATTTAAATGAAAAACAATTATTTCAAGATATCTACAGTAAAACCAGTAAAATGTGGCATTGTAAATAAACAAACAAAAAAAAAAAACGTAAAAATCTGAGTGTTTCGGTGTATGCTAATGTGCAAGCTGCGACCACAGCAATTCATCGTTATTCATTCAAAAACGCGATGCAAAAACGTTCGGCCCGGATTGTTCTCTGTTGAGAGATGCAGGTTGTCCGTAAATAGGTGCACATGGTAAATGTGCTTCGAGTAAATTAAATGGTTTATTTCTGTTTTTCATTAAAGAGAAGAAAACTGTTTCGAAATCTGTACATTTAATTTATTTAAATGCACCCGTTCATATTAATGACTCGAGTCTTTGTGCACTTTTAGTAGTCTATTTATATTATATTACTAGCGACCCGCCCCAGCTTCGCACGGGTGTAATGGTGATATTAAATATATAATGCATGTATTGTATATATAAACCAAGATAAAAGCATACATAGGGACGAAGAGACTTTGTTTTATATTATGTAATGATGATATATTTATTTAGAGCTTGTTTTTTTTTCTCTTTATCTTTTTTAAATTTTCTCATATAATAGCAACGACAAGAAGTATGTAAGCGAGATATTTGTAATATAAATCATGATTGAAAAGAGTGTCCTTCGTGTTTTTGCATATTCTTCTCCATAGAGTTTTGCTCTTTAAAATATGCAATTAGTGTAATTTTTTTTAACAGTGGACTATGACTGCAAGGCTTTACGACTAGGAAGCCTAAACAATATCATAACTCCGGTGTTGAAGACAGACGGAGCTATACAGAATGATTAATGCTGTCCCTTTCTAACAATAGAATTATGTCAATTTAATGACGTCATTGTATCCAGTAGTCAGTGCATTCATTACGCAGGGTTAGTTCTGTTTTATAAATTACACATTACATAACATTATTTATAAATTGTAATGCTAATATGTGCGATCTGAGTTTTGATGACCTAAACTAACGAACGTTGTACCAATATTAACATAAAATGGGACTCATAAATTAATGTAAATAACATGATCCCAAAATAAACATTACTTCCAACATTTTGAATTTATTTAGGCTGCCAAATAAACAACACAATATCAAGAACTGAGAAATGTTAAATGTTAATTAAATATAATTAAAATTACCAACTAGCATTGCCCTAGGACTCCATTGTGTCTGTGAAGTATAAGTCTAACAAAGCCGTATTCAGACCTCAGTTCATCATTGGGAAAATTTCAAACCTTTTCGACCGAAATTTTGTAGTCCCTGCCCAGATTGCCAGAAGACCAGCAAGTCATTTTTAGTTAACAGCATACGATTTTATAACAAGCTGCCAGTAACGGTAACTGAACTTAGTGAGGGAAAGTTCAAAAATCATATTAAGCGGGTCCTAACCAAAAAAGCATATTATAAGGTTAAGGATTATATAGAAGACAAGCTTGTTTGGCAATGACTGCTCCTGCACATGTGGCTCCCTGGTAACTCATTCATATTGTGTATTTATGTCTATTAACTGCTCCATCTTTGTTTTTATATACACTTTTTTTTTCCTCTTTTTTCGACACATTGCTTTTGCAATATTTATACTATTAAGATTTAAAAACTTTTAAATTAAATAATAATTTATTTTGTTAGCATCTCGCAGTGTAACTGTTGTGGTGATATATGTATTTTTTTTTTTTCATACTTATTATTTTTTTTTGTTTTATATAATATTTCTTTCTTTACATCTCACGTTGTAAAGTAAGAACACTGTAGACTTCGCAAATCCTATTACGACTCACCTTTGATTTTTTATTATTATGATTATTTTTATTGTGCTTTTAAGTACAATATTGACTGGTCTACACTGTTCTTACATAATGACATAAATACTGTAATAACGAGATAATATTGTAAGAAACCATTTTTTTTAAAAGAGTAACCATGGAGTTTCTTGCCGGTTCTTCTCCATAGGAAACGACCAATTTGGAACCGTGCACTAGCTTCTGACGTTTTATAAGTGCCCATGTAGGCCTATATGAAATAAAAACCATTTTGATTTTGATTTTGATTTTGAGATTACCCGACCCTTGTTCAAGGCACTTGACCAACGAATGCAGAGAAAATTAGAAAACGTAATGTAGTCCTAGTATGCGCTTCAAGGATACTTCAGATCGGATCAATTTGATGAAAAAAAACTTTTATTATTGAATTTTGATATACTAATATAGAATACCAGTCGCTCTGTTGTAACGGAAGGGGGGTACATCACGGGTTCAAACTCAGGAAAGTATTTTACTTGGTCCAATCAGTTTCGTCACCAGTGCTCTCACATAGTGAAAAATATATTCAATTAAGGTATAGTAATAATTTTTATTTTTTTTAAAGGGGAGCAGTGGTGGCCGAGTGGTAACGGCCCCGACTTACGAGTCGTAGGTCGCGGGTTCAAACCCAGCCAGGCGCATTACTTTGTGTAATTTATTTCATCACCACTGCTCTCAAAACGGTGAAGGAAAACATCATGAGGAAACCGGCATGTCCTAGAACCAAAAATTCAAAGACATGTGACATCCACCAATCCGCACTGGGCCCGCGTGGTGGATTATGGCCCATTCCCTCTCCTAGAGAGAGGAGGCCTGTGTCCCTGCAGTGGGAACATTAAAAGGCTGATGATGATGATGAATAATTTTCCAAAACTATCACACAACGCTGTCTAAGCTCAAGCTACACAGAGCTTGTGTTATGAATACTAGACAACTGAAAAACATACTTATAAGAATATATTATAAATACAAATGGTATATGATAGATAAATTACAACCAGATAAAGAACAAATCATCGTGCTCATCACATAAACATTTGTCCTGGGTTAGAATCGAATCCACGACCTCCGACATAGCAGTTAGGGCCACTAACTACGGGACCAAAAAACAAGCTTACAAAGGATTTTTAATCTAGGTCACACGTATAAATCAATCTTTCTAAGCACTAATACCAACTCGCTATGTTCATAATCATCACAAAATCCGATTCATTCCACACCATAAATATGAGTCCTAAGTACACAACCAAAAATACAAATTTATTGCCGCTCACGCTTTAGGTAGACGTATATCCTAATTTAATGTTGAGCTGTCCAGTGGGTACTTTTACAATGACACACTCGAATAAGTAGAAGCTTGCTGACGTCACAGGAACGTGTTAAAGGACGCTGAGCTGAAAAACGTGGTGACTGGAGTGGTCTCGGGGCCGTGGAACGACCATTGTTTCCCGAATAGTGACGCCTGTCTATTCAAAGTTGCGTGTTTTTTAGCTCAAAAGAACTGGTTGCAAAGGGATTTGCAGGTTTATTAGAAAGGATAGTTCCTAGTAGAGGATGAGGTAGTTTATGTTGTTGATAAAGTTGTATTGTATTTCGGTTTTTCGTATTTTGTTGTATTGTATTCCGTATTTTTCGTTTACATTGCTTTGATTGGTTTGTTAAATGAAAATGGTTCCTGAAAGGTGAATACTAAGAATCCAGTTTTAACGCCTTTATTTAAAACAAGTTTACAATCAAATGGAAAGCTTTTATCGTGCAGTGTATGTATACCATGAAATCAATACTCATCAAAACCTTTCTAAAAGTACAAACACGATAATTTTATCTTATTATCCTACCGAGTTTATATGGCCATCTTCTAGTTCCATCATCAGACCCTGGTTAGGATCCATCACCAAAATACTCCTCAAGACGAATCACACGAGCTTAAACTCGATGCGGATTTGCTTTTTAATACCGAGTCCTACGGCCACCTTCCGGTTCCATGATCAGACCAGCTCTATGTCATAATAATTTTACATGGCCATCTGATTTAAACATGCATGCCAAAATCCGAGTGCCGTCCCGGAAAGTGCATCAAATTTAGTTTACAAGATTTGATTACAAACATTGGGACAGGTGAAACCGGTGAAACTAATCCAAAGCATGTAAATGTGAGTGCACTATAGAGTGCACAAAATTTTTTACAAGCTTTTTTTCAATACGCGACAAAAGTAAAACTTTATGTATATTTGTTGGAGATGTTGAAGGATTTTTATTTGAAATTCCATCGGTGTCCGCCATTTTGCATGTGGTTGAGTAGAATCAGTGCGCATATCCGGCGCGATCGAGCTTTAGGTGTCTAATGTTTCATGTCGCTGACACGCTAGAGTCACTTTGACATCTGACAGATGTCAAACAAGACAAGACATTGTTCTACTGACTCAATGACAACTGTCATCGATTTCAATCGAGTAAGGTATCTTAAACGGTAATAGGTGGCGCTACCGGTACGTAAACAAACCTTTTACTTCAATCTTACGATATAATATTGTCATACGGTGAAAGTTTGTGCGTAAATGTGTGTGTATGTTTGTTACTTATACGTGCTTGAACCGCTGAACCGGGTAATTTTTTTCCTGAATGAATAGTGTAAAGGATACATTTATTCCGGGACTAAGTTCTTGTCCCAAATTACTTGGAGTCAGTGTAACACGTTATTATCTTACATTTTATCCAGTCATCAGTTACGCTATCACTGACTTCCTTTTCCTTTCACATCGCGCCTGACAATCAATCAATCTTTTCTTTGGCCTCTCTTTCAATCTATCTACACGTTTATTCATCTCATATTCATAACATCTATACTCATATCTTATTCTTTTACAGGGATATTTCTCTAAACAACTATTTTTTAGTGCAACTAACTAATCCTCAAAGCGTAACCATTAGTTGATTTGTATTTATGCTTTCAAGAATAATTTATTTTCATTTAGTTGATTGCGCTTAAAAAAAGTCATGCATTAAAGAGTACCCCCTTTTAGTAACTTACATATACTCGTACAACATAGTTAATAGGCTTAATTAAGTCAAAGCTTCTCTACTCGAGATAACAACGTGATGGTTCAAGTTGAGAGGACTTGGGGCGTGGAATGGCCATTGTTTTACGAATGACGCCTGTCTGTTGAAAGTTTCGTTGCATTTTATCCAACTGTGGTGAGGCGTAGTCGGTTTATAGATAATCTACACTAATATAATAAAGAGGTTAAAGTTTGTTTATTTGTTTTTTTTATTTTTTTGTTTTTTTGTTTGTAGGAGGTAATCTCTGGAACTACTGGTCCGATTGGAAAAATTTTAGCAACAATAGAAAGCTGCTTTAATCCTGAGTGACATAGGCTATATTTTATGTACGCGGGCGAAGCCGCGGCCAAAAGCTAGTTATGTATATTTTCCCACACATACTCTGTGTCAAGAATGTCTGTGCGTATATATGTGAAAGGAATAAAATATAAATGTAATCTAGCGTCCCAATAAAGTCTACAAGATTTTTTTGCTGATAGCAATCCGTGTACTACGCGTTCCAAATGACAATCGGAAAGTCAATAACCTCAATCTATGAAATATTGAGTGAAGAGAAAATTTATTTGCGAATAAATAAAGAGTTTTTTCTTTGTATTACTAAGTCTTTATTAAATCCAGGTGAAGTAAAAAGGGTTTTTTTAATATAAATTAGCTATTATATATATATTCTTTCAAGTAATAATTAGTTAAAAAGAAGAATTCGCCTTATTCCATTTCCGCCACTACTCAGACACTCAGGCGCAGAGATAAACAAAATTGAAGAACTAGATTATTAGACTTTTTCGTTCACGATAATATGAAATTTTTAAATTTAAATAATTTAATTATAAAAATGTCTTGTTTTGTTCACCCTATTCAATTTCTTCAATATGATTCAATAGCATGACGTGACGTCACAACATGGTAATCGATCTTATTCACATTTGGAACGCACTGTAGATAGTAGATGTTATCTAAATTTTGAAATAACCTTTGTCGTCCTTGGAAGTCGGGCGTGTTTTTCCAACCGCAGTTTTGACTTCAGTGACTGATTAGCGAACTTAAAGCAGTGTGGATTTTTTTTAACCTTTTCATCCCCGAGCGAACGCCGGCGTTCGCGGGTACTAACAGCGAACGCCGGCGTTCGCGGGTACTAACAGCGAACGCCGGCGTTCGCGAGTATGAACGGAAAGTTATTTGTCTATAAAACTTTTTATTTATGTTCTTGGATAAATATCAAAATACCCTATAAAAAATGCTCAAATATTGTATATTCTATTTTTGAAAATTTGACAACGGCGCGTGGCGCGAAATCATGCCGCGAGCGCCGGCGCTCGCTTGGGTGTCGACTTATATGATAATATTCGACGACCATCACACAACGCTGTCTAGTCTCAAACTAAGCAGAGCTTGTGTTGTGAGATGTACTAGACAACTGATAAACATACTTATATATTTTTAAATAAATACATATTATATAATAGATAAACTACACCCAAACACTGAACAAGAAAATTAGAATCGTGCTCATCACACAAACATTTGTCCTGAGTGGAAATCGAACCCACGACTTCCGGCATAACAGTCCACTAACTATGAGGATGACAGGATAGTCTAAATTTTAGTTTAGAGCGGCTGGCCAATTTTAAATTAGGTACTTGTAGCCACAACACAATCCTTGCAGATAAATTCAACTCTAACCAAGGTCACTTTTCTTGGAAAAAGCTTTAATTAAGAGAGAATTGAATTTCATTAATTCAGAGGGAATGTACTACTTCTTAGTCGTGCACTCTTGACAGAGTGGTCGTGGTCATATGTTGGTCGAGCCCTGCGCCACCACCTCTCTTGCGATACGATGCCATACAGCTATTTTTGGCGGCTTGGGAGTTTTGGTTTACAATGCCATGCGTCACTGATTTGATGAATGAATCAACAAGCATCCAGAAGGGTTAGTTTTTACCTTAAAACTTTACCGAACTTGTTTCATTTTGAGAATAATTTTAATTCAGTCAAAGGAGGTCTGTAGTTCGAAATAATACATTATCAAAGCCTCGTCGATATGTTTTGTGATACTACACTACTTAATTGAACCAACAATTTCATGTAAGCACAAATATTCCTAACAAAAAACCGACTCATCGGTAAACCTCCTTTTCCCTAACACCTGGCTTTACAAACCCATCCTCACAAAACAAACGGCCTACTTAACTCCGCAATAATTTAATCAGCAGGTTGTTTTATCTTCGTAGTCAGGGAAGTTGACTCTGCATTGTGTATCGCTTAATCCATACGCTCGTGCATGCAAGACCACGAACAATGAGAGCATACCTATTGTCTGCCGTACCAGATTCTTCGCTTTGATATTATGAATCCCCGTGCCACAGAATAGATAGATGCAGAAGGCTGATTCTGTTTAAATGAGGACTCGAGCAGAGACGCGTGTGATCATTGACTTAAAGAATGTTAACAAGTTTGTTTGTTTTATCACGAAGAGATAAAACAAACAAACAAGAGACTGTTGATTTTGAATCATTACTGTATCCCAAAAAGCTACTTGATTTTTTTGATTATGTTTGATTTTTTTGTGTTCTTTTAGTATTAATCTCTTATTGTTACTTATTTTAATTAGGTATAACATAGTAGTATAAGAAAATATAGAAAGGTATTGATAAAACAGGTTTTCAGAATTAAACTTAATCTTGTCATAAAAACATGCCAAAAACCGTTAATTTTTGTAAGAACTTGTTGATTAAAAAAAAGCAATAAATATTACTATTTGGTTAATTATTTTCTTTGTTTATTATCATATTATCCCTGGTAATAAAGTAATTTACACTTTTATTTAGTATTTTTGGGAAAAAAAAATAGAATATTTTACTGGGTCCAGTGTACCCGGTAGCGAGTATGGGTGTTGCAAAATAAAGCGCGAGTCCTTAAGTGTTAAAGAGAAGTGTTTTTTTTATTACCATTCATGCTATTCATCACAGACAGATTAAACGTTATAAGGTTGTCAACAATTGCGGTGTACTGTTTTTTTGGGATGTTCTTTGAATAAATACCAATAAAAAAAAAAGTTTTTTTTAAATGGATATAAACTAGTGCTTGGGTGACTAACTATGCACTAGCTAGTTTATTAAGAGCGAATTCATCTAGCGTCGAAGACACCTAAACTATAATCGTTTACCAAAATTATAATGTTACTTTTTTTGACTTTGATTTCTTTTTTTAAAGCTGAATGAAAGCTTTACGACAAATTATGAATTAATAATACAGATTATGTATTGTAGGTGTAAATGTAATCCTTTTATCAATTTCAAACTGCATAACTGCGTAGCTCAGTGCATTTTTGGCCGCTTAACATTCCTTAAATAATATAAAATTCAATTCTACTGTTATTCCTGGTTTTCTCGAGCTTAAAGGCTGTTGTGCTTAATTGGTGGTCGTTACTGTTAATTCAGGCTTTTTATTTATTTTTTCCAAAAAGTTTACTGTTGGCGCGTGTCGACGTGAGCGGTCGTTTTCATTCATTCGATAAAGTTGATCTTCTGTACCTATATTTTTTTTCTGTCATGGCGCTGCGCTGTTCTCAAAGCTTAGCAACATTGTTTATTATATTCTTGGACTTAAAAATGGAAACATCAGACGATCGTGGGATACGGTTATAAAAGTCACAAGGGATATTACATTTGATTAAATTAAAATATGTTCAGTTATTTAGAATATCACTTAGAAACTGTTGATATCGGGCTGATTTATTCCTGCATGGAGTTAAAAAAAAACTTTTTACAAAAAAAAAACCGCCTCCAAAAAAAGCCAAACGATAAAAGTTCCTACACTAAAAAGTTGAAAATAAAAATTTGAATTGCTGTAAAGAAACTTAATTTATAAGTAAACTTATTTGACATTAATATTTTGCAAATATTCAAAATTTATTACTTCTTTTTGGAGTCGGTGCCAGCATTTTTATTGTTGAAACTTAATGTTAGGTAGCTTTTTAATATCCAGTGCCATTTTTCGTACATAATGCTTAAACATTTTCAATGTACTTAAAATGTGGCAAAATGTGCAAACCGGATGATTTGTTTTAGAGAAGTCTAGTATGTATTTATCTCTTAATTAAGTATTATATATCTGAGTACGCAATTAGGTACTAAGTAGTTTTGTAGTTAAGTTAGAGGTAGTTTTTCAAGGGATTGTTGCCCATTCGTAATTCCTTGCCTTGGCTGGCACCGACTCCAAAAAGAAGTAATAAATTTTGAATATTTGCAAAATATTAATGTCAAATAAGTTTAAAAATGGACCTGTGGAGTGTAAGCTAATTATGACATATCACCACACGCGAGAGCTTATTTTGGTTTAAATATTTAATAAATCGGTTTCCTTTGACGGCGTGCTGCTCATGCGACTCTAGTAGTACTTACAAATTACGTCTTATGTTACTATTGTTTTCGCTTTTTTGAGTTGATGAATATTTTTAATTATTATTTATAAAAAAAAAACTTTTTATTTTTTTATTTTTACTGTATACTTCAAAAGTACTCCTTATGGCAAGTCATTCTGCCGCGGGAAAACAACCATTTAAATTTCACGGTGTATAATGTGTTATGGCAACGAAGTCAATATCGTTCCTACATTTCTTTTGAAAAAGTTACCAATTAGACCAGTGCAAATAGCTTTTGAAAGGGACTTAAATACCACTTTTGTATTTACACTTTTTTGACATAACCTCAAAATCTATGTGAAAAGTCCAAAAAATTGTTTAACCATGAAGAAATGCTATTAAAGAGACAAAAACTAATGGTAAAAACTAATAAATGATTAGAATGTAAGATAAAATATATGAGGCAAGATTATATTATTTAAACATATGTAATGAATATAAATAACGTTGACTGATTAAACGAAGCTAAAATTTAATAAGACAACGTTTTTACTGCATAAAATTGCAGCAATCACATTTCCTACATGAAATACCCTTTAAATCTTTTATAAAAAAATTAATAAATACCTCAGTACATCATTGCATAGTATAAAACAAAGTTGCTTATCCATGTGTATGCTTAGATCTTTAAAAACAAAAAAAAATCGCAACGGATTTTGATGCGGTTTTTTTTAATAGATAGAATGATTCTAGAGGAAGGTTTATAGCTATAATTTATCACACTTGCACCCGCGCGAAGCTGGAGCGGGTCGCTAATAATGATTAATCAAAAGTAATTTCTGATTCGAGATTTTTTAGTTTTTTGTTATTTTCTGAAAAAACTTACTATGTTAATGTATACCTTTTTTTACACCATCAAAAAGTAAAGATTCCAATGAATAATAAGCCAATAAACTTTTTTAAAAAATCACATATTTTTACGTGAGATTTTTCGATTGAAAAATAGGCTGTTTTTTCGATGTTAAGTCAAAATAAAGAGCAACTGTGAATATTTTTAATAAAAAAAATTATAGCAAGTTTGGGGCATAAAAAGAAAACTTCTCACCAAAGTTTGTGAAAAAAAAGTAATTTTTAAAGGAGATAAAAATTAAATTGAAAAACTCGGTTTTTTGGACTTTTCACATAGATTTTGAGGCTATGTGAAAAAGTGTAAATACAAAAGTGGTAGATCTTTCTATGACCTACAAGTTTGCTATTAGACATTTTTCCATAAAACCAGTAGTTTTGCCGGAAATCGAGATAAACCATTTTTTCCCCTTAAAAGCGCACACCCATCCACTTCCCGACCTCAGATCGACCGTAATTTATTTTTCCTTAAATTTTTGCTATATTGTCTTCCTTTTCCAATGGGTTTCATTCTACTACTATTTAGGTCCACTTTTTATCGTTAACGATGCTATTTGCACTGGACTAAATGTCATATAAGTAGGAATACATATTTTAGGTACATTGTTACAGTGTAATCGTTTTGATCTCGTGGAGAGATGATATGATGCATGAAATACTTATGATTCATCTTATGGGTACATCTCATAACAGCTCTCATCATCATCATCATTTCAGCCAGAAAACGTCCACTGCTGGACATAGGCCTCCCCCAAGCGTCGCCACAACGACCAATTCTGTGAGACTCGCATCCATCGCGTTCCCGTGATTCTCACCAGGTCGTCGGTCCACCTTTTGGGAGGTCTTCCAAAGCTGCGTATTTTGGTGCGCGGTCGCCACTCTAGAACCTTTCGGCCCCATCGGCCACCTGTTCTACGATTAATGTGCCCTGCCCACTGCCACTCAAGTTTGGCAATTCTTCGGGCTATGTCGGTGACCCTCGTTCTCCTGTGCATTTCTTCATTTCTGATTCGAACACGCAAGGAAACTCCGAGCAAAGCCCTTTCCATTGCCCTTGACAGCATTGCCCATGACAGCTCTAATAAGCTCAAACAATGCTAGGATACATTATTTTATTTTGAAGTTCCCATGCCGACCTTCCAACTTCCAGCTTCATCATCACATCAGTTCAATAGTACCTTACAGCCAAAGTGCATCTTATGACAATTCTAACAAGCCCAAACACGGCTAGGATATATTAATTAGTTACGCAGTTCCAGTGCCTACCTTCCAGCTCCATCATCATCATCAGATCAGTTCGATGATAACATTTTCAACATAATTATTTAAGATCATTGATTTATAGTGCATTTTCATAGTTGCTTAACTACCTTGATTGTGATATCTATGCGAGTGTCAAGTTTCGTTAGCCATTTCTGATCTTCTTCACCAGTTCCACCTCATCAAATGTTACTTTTTGACTGTAAATGAGTTCTCGATGAAAATATATAAAAAACTATATAGTTGCCTATAATATTTGAGGAGTTCCCTCGATTTCTCATGGATCCCATCATCAAAACTCGATTTTGAAAAAATCTGGAAGCATATCCTTATAAGTACAAAAAAAAAAAATAATTGAAAATCCATCCATAAACAACAGAGTTCTGAGGTAACAAACATAAAAAAAAATTAAAAAGAATATTAAAAAAAAATACAATCGAATTGAGAACCTCCTCCTTTTTTTTGAAGTCGGTTAAAAATAGTATGACGCCTTGCACGCCCAAACCATGCGCGTAGTGCGCATGGTTTGGGCGTGCAAGGCGTCTAAATTATGAGAATTCGGTTACTAAAAAGCAATAGTAGGTACATTGTTATACGAGGGATGAAAGTTAGTTATTTAGTCCCGAGAAATTTCTTGGCGACCGAGTGACAGCGAGGTCGCTAATAGTTCGAGGGACTAAATAACTCTTTAACCCGAGGTAAACACTGTGCTTTTCATTACGAATACGAGGAAAGTCGTCGTCAAATGTCTTCGTATGTTTTTAGGTAGGTATATTTCTTTTTTTGATTTAGGCGGTAAGCGGTTTTCTCCTCAAAGAATCTTGCGTTAAATTTATAACTGAAGCTGATGAACTTATCGTTTTAATACAAATTTCTTATAACAGAGATTTAGCAAAATGTAAATAAAACTCTACACCTCGAAAAAAAAAAATCAAGACCAAATCGGCCACAGATTATAGAGAGACTTTACCCGCTATTTTTTTTTTTTTAGTCGTCGTCTGGCTATTCAGTCAATATTTTTCATTTTATCATTCTAAAAATGGGTCAGGTCAACATTTTTCTCAAATTTAATATTAGTTTTAATGAAATAGTTGAAAGTAAATTAAAATAAAGTCATTAAAAAAAGTATTCTTAAATTATTCTGTCATTTGAATTGTACTGGCAGTATAAAAAATCGGGTCACGGTTCAATAGAAAAGTCAAAATAGAACTAGTTTTTTTTTAAATACTACTATTAGCGACCTCGCTGTCGCTAGGTCACCAAGAAATTTCTCGGGACTAAATAACTTACTTTCATCCCTCGTATAACAATGCATGTTACATCAGTCAGTACGTGGTTTAATTTAACAAGTTATGAAACTCACGTTTATATCTCCCAAGTTCAACATTGACAACAAAATGGGGTACAATTTTCTACAACGTTATAAATATTAAGCCATAAAAATGATCTCCCATAAACCCTGAGACAGCGAAGTATGTCAGAGGCATGATGTAATTTATAGTGTTGTCTCCCAAATGTTTAGTCTCAGTTTTGTGAGTATGGTTCCTGGATTACTATTAAAGAAACAATAAATAATTAATCAGAAAAAGTAAGTTAAGTAATAAATAAGAGTTAAGGTGCCAAGGTGTCCATTAATCCGCACTGGGCCTACGTGGTGGTTTATCGCACATTTCCTATCCTAGAGAGAAGGCCCGTGTCCTAGCAGTGGGTATATAAAAAAATGGCTGATAATGATAAGGTTAAGATTAAGTAAGAAGTAGATGTAAAAAAAAAATATGTTGCTTGACCTTTTTTTTTAAATTGATATGAACTAGTGCTTGACTTTGATCCCAGCGGATTGTAAGCAGTGATGCAATTATTAATGGTGAAGCGCACTACTTTATTAAGAGCCTATTTACTCTAGCCTTAAAACACCTAAATTATAATTGGACGGGAATACTGCAGCATATCGTTTCAATTTTGAAACCTATGCTGCATATCACAACATACGATATGTTTCACTGTACTATTTTAATTTAAGCTATTGAGCCCCAAGCGAACCGTAAACCTATTGTCTTTTTATTATATCTCATTACGGTATTCAAAATGTTTTGCTGCGTGTCTGATGAGCTGTGGACCCGTAAAACTCAGAATTGGTGCCAACATAAGGCGACGTGGGGCCGCGACAGACCACGAAGGAGATGGTGGGACAACCTGTATGTCTTCCTGAAGAATTAGAATGAGAAACCGATATAATTGAAAAGAATGGAGCTCCCTCCATTCTTTTCAATTATATCGGTTTCTCTTAAAGGCCTCCACCTTTCCCCAGCAGTGGGACAGCACAGACTAGCAATAATAATTTTATTTTTAACCTCATTATGGTCTTCTTCACTGCTAATACTTAACTCAGTAAGCTTTTGTATACTTTGATGCTTATTCAGTTCCTCATTATAAGTTTTAACTCCTAGTAATCTCTTCCTCCATCTGTCGTTGAAAACTAAAGTACTGTTATTGATTTATCCTCGTTCGTAACTGCGAAAACTATTTTAACTTACTACTTACTACTATGTCAGATAAACTGCTTAGTGAAGCTGCTTTATTCCTTATTTACGTTCTAAATGTAATATTGTTATGTAGCTATCCAACTTTTTTTAATAAGTAGGAAAATGAGATTTCTTTTAATACCTACTAATGATAGCTCGATGACTTCTAGAAACTGATTTTGGAAATTCCTGTAGAATAATTGTCAAGTTATACGAACAAAGGTAAAGGTTGATTTTTTTAAATACTGGCATAAAGCCAACGGGTTGTAAAAAAATCAAATACTGCATTCACTACTAATTTCTAAAGGCTTGGGCACACCAAAAGCAGGACAGGCAAAAGTTATAAAAAGCAACAGGACTGCGACACCTTTTTTTCTATAATTAGCAACCAAATCATGATGGTGGTGAGTCAAAAGAGTGACCATTGCCATGGAACTCAAAAGGCAAGTGAAGAAGTACATTGTTTTTAGTCAGTAAAAGTGTAAAACTCCCTCTTAGTCCACCCAAAACGAGAAAAGTTAATCGGTGTTTTTCCGCCCAAAAAAAAACAAGATAGCTGCATACTAAAGTCGTAACGCGCATTAACTTAATGTTCTAAGACATAATCAAATTGAATTTAATAAAATTTCTAATAGATTATACTGTATGAATATTACTATTTATAACAAATTAGCTTTTGCCCGCGGCTTCGCCCGCATGGTATTGGGGTTGGGGTTTCCGGGATAAAAAGTAGCCTATGTCCTATTCCAGAGTGTATCCTATGCCTGTGCCAAATTTCATCTAGATCCTTCCAGCCGTTTTGGTGTGATTGAGTAACAAACATCCAAATATCGTAACTTTCGCATTTATAACAGGTATTAGTAAGATTAAACTCCGTTTAAAATAACATTTAACAAAACCTTTTTTAGACAGTAAAAAAGGTTTTCATAAATGCTGTAGAGTGTGTGTATAAGTACGCAAAGGTTTCAAAAAGTTCAGCCTCAAAACATTTCAATATAAACGATTAAATTTTCTTTTAAGGAAATGTTGTTACCTACTCAACTGAAGATTTTATAATGGGGAAATTTACATTACATTTGCCTACATATCATATTTGATCTCGTTGACTCCATTGAATTTAGACTTACCGTTGTTTAATGAATTAATTAAGCAATCTTTGAGAGATTCATTATTTGTAATTCTAACGACAAAAAATGTTAAATTCAATTTTAATATTGTACACTGAAAACGGCCAAATATTATAAATCTGAATAATAACATTATAAAATACTAGCTTTCGTCAGCAACTTCGCCCGCGTACATAAAATATAGCCTATGTCACTCAGGAGTAAAGCAGTTTTCTGTTGTTGCTAATCGGAGTTCAGTTCAGTCAGTAGTTCCAGAGATTACCTCCTACAAACAAAAAAAAAAACAAAAAAACAAACTTTACCTCTTTAATATATTAGTGTTGATTCTAAGAAATAAATGTATTATATTCTGTGTCACACATTTATCTTGTTCTGCACTCTCACTGATAGTGTCGTGAAACTCATAGTTTGGAGCCAACATTTGAAGTACCGCCGTGTTGGTGACACGAATAGGAAGGAACAATATTTTGTACAACGATAACGGGTTTGACATACAACACTTAAGATAGACCTGCCTTGCTCGTCTATCGCCACCGTGAGCACAATTTATAAGCTTGTTGTTTTATCTAATGCAATAACCACGCAATGTTTGGTGAAAAGGCAAGAAGAAAAAAGTGAGGTATTGCTTGAAACCTGTGGCCATTCGGTAGTTCATTTAATGGAATATTACATAGACCGATTTGCAGGATATACGTGTTTTCTTCAGAGCCCTAAAAAAATTTTCGTTTTTTCTTTATTACAAACTTGTAATTAATTTATGAGTATAGCAGTAGTGAAGGGCTAATATTCAAGCTAAATAGCAAATTTTCCAAGAATTACTTTTAATTAAATTTAAGTTATGACTTCAGTAGAAATCACTACCACCTGCATCTTTGACTTGTATGAGGTCAACGAAAGAGCTGTCCAGGTCGCTAAATATTGATCGGAAAAATTTGAGACAAATCGAAAAAGAAGTAGAAACCTAAATAGTATTCACAAGATATAGTTCTATGTTTTCAAAATATCTGCCCCCCTATAGACCAGTGCAGATAGCTTTTGAAAGGGAACAAAATAGTAGTAGAATGAAACCCATTAGAAAAGGAAGATAATAGAGCAAACATTTAAGGAAAAATAAATTACGGTCGATCTGAGGTCGGGAAGTGGATGGGTGTGCGGTTTTAAGGGTAAAAAATGGTTTATCACTAATTCCGGCAAAACTACCGGTTCTATGGAAAAAAGTCTAATGGCAAAGTTATCTACACTAATATAATAAAGAGGTAAAGTTTGTTTTTTTGTTTTTATGTTTTTTTGTTTGTAGGGGGTAATCTCTGGAACTACTGGTCCGATTGGAAAAAATTTAGCAACAATGGAAAGCTGCTTTACTCCTGAGTGACATAGGTTATATTTCATGTACGTGGGCGAAGCCGCTGGAAAAAGCTAGTAGGTTATAAAAAGATCTACGACTTTTGTATTTACACTTTTTCACATAGCCTGAAAATCTATGTAAAAAGTAAAAAACCGAGTTTTGGAATTTAATTTTTATCTCCTTTAAAAATTACTTTTTTTCACAAAATTTGGTGAAAAGTTTCCTTTTCATCATCATCATCATCATCAACCTAGCGCCCGTCCTGGTTGCTACCTTGGCTTTCACCTCGGCACCGACAGCTTTCCGGTTTTTAATGCGGCGAAGAGCCACATGCACTTCTTCGGGCGCCACATTTCCAACATGAAATCCCCTTTAAATCTTATGAAAAATTTAATAAACACCTCAGTACATCATGACATAGTATAAAACAAAGTTGCTTATCCCTGTGTATGCTTAGATCTTTAAAAGTTCGCAACGGATTTTGATGCGGTTTTATTTAATAGATAGAGTGATTCCAGAGGAAGGTTTATATGTATAATATATCACCTTTGCACCCGCACGAAGCTGGAGCGGGTCGCTAATAATTATTAAACAAAAGTAATTTCTGATTCGAGATTTTTTAGTTTTTTGCATTTTCTGAAAAAAAATAATGTATTAATCTATACTTTTTTTACACCATCAAAAAGTAAAGATTTCAATGAATAAGATGACAACAAACTTTTAAAAAAATCACATATTTTTACGTAAGGTTTTTCGATTGAAAAATAGGCTGTTTTTTCGATGTTAAGTCAGAATAAAAAGCAACTGTGAATATTTTAAATCAAAAAAATTATAGTAAGTTTGGGACATGAAAAGGAAACTTGTCACCAAATTTTGTGCAAAAAAGTAATTTTTAAGGGAGATAAAAATTAAATTCAAAAACTCGGTTTTTGGACTTTTCACATAGATTTTCAGGCTATGTGAAAAAGTGTAAATACAAAAGTCGTAGATCTTTTCGACCTATAACTTTGCCATTAGACTTTTTTCCATAGAACCGGTAGTTTTGCCGGAATTAGTGATAAACCATTTTTTACCCTTAAAACCGCACACCCATCCACTTCCCGACCTCAGATCGACCGTAATTTATTTTTCCTTAAATTTTTGCTATATTATCTTCCTTTTCTAATGGGTTTCATTCTATTACTATTTGGGTCCACTTTTTATCGTTAACAGTGCTAATTGCACTGGACTACTAGCCAAGTTGTTAATCTACAATTATTAACGCTAGTAGAAAAATAATCAAATGTAGGGTAATGACATCATCTCAACAAAATTCGTAGTCAAGTTCACATCGTTCAAATTACAGAATTAAATGTAATCGTTTCTATTATGATCATTGCTATATCCTTTAGTTTTATGATATTTAATGATGACTAACTACGCTGAGACTTTCTGTTTGTAGAAAGAGAGTTTGTAAAAAAGGTTTGTAACTTTGCTAGGGGGGCTGTGGAACACACGCATAGGATTAACATAAATTATAACACAATAATAAAATATCTGGGGCGCTCTTATCACTTATAGGTTGAAAGCTTAAGCTAGACTTCATACTGAGGAGTAAAACTTTCAAGCACTATGAAGTAGAGGGAGGCATTATAATTTCAACACTTTTAAGTAAAAATTTATTACAATTTAAACCTACTGAATTCAAAAGACGAATTCACCCGAACACCGAATGAAATCAAATGAACAAAGGCAAAAGTTTTAAAGTTATGCAGGCCCTAAAACGAGGCTCTTGGGTGCATATGGTGCAGTTAACCGAGCGCATGCCGATAACGACTTCCATTATATCACTTACGTTTAATAAAGTCTGACGGCTTTTTTGGCGGGAACTGAAATCGGAGACACATTTATTTTAATGTAATATTTCATGGCGGAAAGACAGGTATGAAGGACGCTCTGAATAATATTTTGTGTATGAGGGAATGAACGTCCTCACGGTCCAGCCGCTGGGAGCCCGACTCCGATTTCCAACCAACAGTGGGGGTTTGCTGATGACGAGCAATAGGTAGCTCTTTCTTTTTTTCTAAGCCTACTGAGGCCGTGAGTTAAATCCTGGAAAACAACCAGGCGTCCTGAAATGCAAGGCAAAGAAAGGTTATAGAAGTTAGTTTTAATCAGTAAAAGTGTGACACGCCCGCCTGATGGGATATTATCCAAACTATTTCCAATATGAAATGAAGCATCAGCCCACCTAGCCAAGTTACAATCGTTTCGTGACATTCACTTTCTACAATCGAAACGCCTAAACGTAAGTATTAATCATATCATAAAACAGCAGGATGTTGCGATTATCATTGTAGAAACGATTAAATTTCATTCAGTAATTTTGAATGATGTGAACTTGGCTACTACTTTTGTTGAAATTAAGTCATCCCCGTATATTTAATTACTTGTTTATTAGCGTGAACGATTGTAGATTATTGACTTGGCTAAGGGGTCAGGGCCTGCGTCAGACTTTTACTGCTAATTCTTTCTTTGCCTTATTTCCAAGACCTTAGGGTTCTCTTTCGCACAACCCAGTGTTTAACACAGAGTGTAATCTATTTAGCTATCAGCAGGTAGTCAGTATGAATATTCGGTGTGGTCCTATTTGCATTATAAGGTAGGTACACTGTGAACCCTGTTACCTGAAAATTTCGTCACTGAAAATTCAATTAAGTGCCTGGAAATAGCACCTATGCTCCCGTTATATTAATGTCAATATTTTCAAAGACTAGTTAAATATCGAATAATGGTGGAGGCTGCAAGCTAGTCGAGAATTCAATTTCCGCATTCAAATTTAAATGGACTAAAGATATTTATTTTATCTTGAAGCTTGTTTTCTTGCATGCTGTATGCAAGTAAATTGCACGCAGCATGCAAGACAGATTCTTGTGGTAAAACTAGTCGTACTTGCACACTACAAAAATGCTAGTTAATTATCGAAGAAACAAAACTATTTAAACACAGTCGGTGTCCGAAAGAATTGTCTACTTCTTTTTTTTACATTGAAGTCGGTTGTAACTATTTTTCATATTTTTTTTTCCACTCTGAGTGTAGTGTTCTCTGACAAAAACCCACTCTGCTTTTTCAGTTACTCTATGTATTCTACGGTCGTGGTAACTCTTTTAACAGTCCTGAATCTCTGGTAGTAAGGATGATCGTTTTTTTTTTTTCCACTTGGGTATAAGTAATAAGGATGGGTATATTGATACAAAATCTTTAATAACTTCCTTTGTGGCCTTTACTACAATATAAGTAAGGAACCCTGTGACATTATTTGCTTAAGACATTGAACTCTCTAAGTGACCCATAATAGAGACATTTTGAAGAATTTCATCCCTTATTCCAATAAAAGACAGACGTGGGAGTATAAGTCTTACACGTGCCAAAGAAACCCTTAAAGTACCAAAGATTGTGTGATGAGTTAGTGACTGAGCGGGAAAGCAAACGGTTACAATGATAAATCCTTTTTTTTCTATCGCAATAATAAAGAAAATATAACGATATTTTTTACACCACCTGCTCAACAATGATATAATAAAATAATATGTTTCAGTATTATTTTTTTAATCACATCACAGATGATATACGAACAGTAGAGTACTTACCCAATACGAGGATAAAGCTGTCTTTGTTTTAGTTTGAGTTCCTCACTTCGCTCGGGCTTTTAAATTAACGCTCTCACTAGCGATCGGGATTAAAACTTAGCAACTTTTGTTTCGTTCGGAATTCAACATGCTGCCCACGACTGAACGATATTTCTTTATCCCCTAGTCACATAATTTACTATTATATATACCTCAAACTGATTTGCATTCGTAGAGTTAAGTTTCAAATGAAAACCAGCATCAGATTTTTGTTTTTCCTTTCTTGTAATTCCTTGCAAGTTAAAATAGGGCTTATATATACTTAACTATTATACTTAACAGTACTATTGGTACCATTAGCCAAACCACCACCTGACAAACCCCTCCTGGATGAAATATCACCAGAACTTTGAACAACAATCCAATTTAAGAAGAATTTATTAATTACACCTTTTTGGAACACGCGTAGTACTAAAATTCCATGACGTTTATTCATAATCTTGTTCGTGGAAAATGTCTAAGGCCTCTAATACCTACAAAGAAGCTGAATAATTATATCTCTGTAATTCTGAGCAAGTACGTATTTAACTGTCATACAAATTAGGTTAGAGATCCAATTTTATTTTTTATTTCGTTTGAATTCTTTGCTAATTACTGTTTTGTATGAAGTATTAATCAGAAGTAGTCTTGATTCATACCAAAGGATATTTTTCACATTTATTTAAAACTAGCAACCCGCCCCAGCTTCGCAAGGGTACTAATATTGAATATATTATGCATGTATTATACAGATAAACCTTCCTCTTGAATAACTCTATCTATTACAAAAAGCCGCATCAAAATCCGTTTCGTAGTTTTAAAGATATAAGCATACATAGGGACAGGCAGCGAATTTGTTTTATACTATGTAATGAAGCATAACTAAAAGTCATAGACCAGTGTGTCATTGACACTAACATTTCTTTTTATTTCTTGATTTTTTGACCAGTCAACAAAATTCACAGAGCCAGAGTAATTCAGTTAGGGTGAATAAAAATAGACCGAAACCTATTCGGGCTGCGGATTATTTGAAAAAGTTACCGTGAAAGGACTTACTTTGGTCCTCGCCAAAGTCAACTGAAGGACACTGTGGGTTTCAGTCAGTAAAAGATACTTCACCCACTCTTCTGGGTGAACTGAGGAGTGTAAGACCATACCAGTCTAACCAGAATGGAAGTTATTTGATAAGGTTTATACTAATGTTACTACACTAAAAATAAGGCAAATTACTCTTTTAAATCAAGAGTGCTTGTAACTCATTTTACCAATTGATGTATTTAAATTTATTTGTTTTCTGTATCGTTGGATTGGATATAACAAATTTAGGGTTAGGACGAAAGTTTCTATTATCTCGTACATATTTTAAACGCTGACCTATTTGCACAGGTTTATGTGTGATTTGTGATTTAGAGTAAATTATTCTAACCATGTTAGATTGTATTCAAAGATATTTAAAAGAGTGTGCAACCAAGCTAAATCTAAGTTAATAAGCAAACAAATTGGAAATTCTAATAATAAAATAAAAGCAGTCTGGAAGGGTATAAACAAATAAACTCGAAAGGCAAACCAACGAGACCAGAATGAATTATCGCTAAATATTAATAATAAAATCATTTCAGATAGGGTAAAGGTTGCTGAAGCATTAGAAAATTTTTTCACCAACATCCCATTAGAAGTTACTAAATCTCTCCCTTCTTCTTCTTGGTTAGCCGAATCTTTTTTAAAGGAACATTTTACTAAGGATATACCTTTACCTTTGAATTTAAACGTATTACTGTTGATAAAATTAAAAAAAAACATTCAAATGTCTTAACACGATTGATCTTCATAATAAAAATACTCGTAGTCAACATGAAATTGTTTTACCTAAATGGAGATTAGCTAAGACCAGCAAGTCATTTTTAGTAAATAGCGTACGATTTTATAACAAGCTGCCAAAGGGGGTGACAGAACTTAGCGAGAGAAATTTCAAAACTTATATTAAGCGTATCCTAACCAAAAAAGCATATTATAAGGGTAGAGACTATGTCGAAGACACGCTTGTCTGGCAATGACTGCTTCTGCATATGTGCCCCCCTGGTAACTTATTAATATTCTCTATAATTGTCTGTTAACTGCTCCATCTTTTTCCTTTTTTTTTATATATGATATCTATTTTTTTGACATAGTCATACAATATTCCCTAGATTACCATTTTATAAATCTATCATATAATGTAATTGTCTTATAGAGAATTGTGATTATTTTTCTTTTGTGTAGCTCTTTCAATAATGTGAATGTGAGAACATTGTATACGCAAATCTTAGATTACTTCCTACCATTTTTACGGTACGATTTCAATATTGATTGGTCTGCACTGTCCTTACATAATCAATGTGATAATACTGTAATATCGAAATATTGTAAAAAAAAAAACAATTATTTAAAAAAAAAACCATGCAGTTTCTTGCCGGTTCTTCTCCATAAGAAACGACCAATTTGGAACCGTGCACTAGCTTCTGACGTTTTACAAGTGCCCATGTAGGCCTATGTGAAATAAAAAGATTTTGACTTTTGATTCAAAATTGGCAATTATTATTTGGCAATCAATAGTATGCCCTCTTGCATAAAGGTGACAAACGAAATTAGTTCATACTAGCTTTTGTCAGCGGCTTCGCCCGCGAACAAAAAATATAGCCTATGTCACTCAGGAGTAAAGCAGCTTTCTATTATTGCTAAAATTTCTCCAATCTGGCCAGTAGTTCCAGAGATTACCTCCTACAAACAAAAAAAAACAAAAAAATAAAAAAAAAACAAACTTTACCGCTTTATTATATTAAGTGTAGATAAGCTTATAAGCCACGAGCTTTTATCAACAGCTTTGAATGTATAATAGATTTTTCTATCCAAATTTAGACTCTCGTTTCATACCCATAGGGATTGGGTACGCCATAATAAAGGCGGCATGTCCCCTCTTTTAGAAGTGGCTGGAAAGTCCTCACGGCTTCCTTACCTTCTACATGGCGTAGGTCTTCGTTACACAAAAAAAAAAGCTCCTCATAAGGAACTTTTTCACACGTCTTGTTACAAGTAATAAAAATGCAGAATAAAAAAAAGTACACTTGTCTTCAAATTAAAAAAAAAATCATCTGAACCGCAATTAACTCCTTTGTACATATATCGCATTAGCCTTTACTTTTCCTTAGCTTACAGGTCAACTTGAATTCCTGACAACAATTTATTGATAGGTACGTACAATACTGCCACCGAGGTGAGCGAGCGTTTGTGTAAGCTTCCTGATAGAACGCTGTCTACTTGCTTCGGTCCTTGAAGCTGTTATTATAATATTACAAGACATTATACTACGGACAATAGTGTATTCCGCTTTGCAGGGTGTATTAATTGTACCGATGTAATTAGAAGTATGTGGCGTTTCAGCTTTACAACATAGACTGCGACATTATATCACTCAAATTAATATTCAGGGAAGCAATTGCGTATTACTATGTGTGTGTATGTATTTTTGCACAAAACCTTATACCGAACGAAATACAAATAAATCATTACATAAGTAGTATAAAACAAAGTTGCTTATCCCTATGTATGCTTAGATCTTTAAAAGTACGTAACGGATTTTGATGCGGTTTTTTCAATAGGTAGAGTGATTTAAGAGGAAGGTTTATGTGTATGATACATGCATAATATATTCAATATCAGTACCCGTGCGAAGCTGGGGCGGGTCGCTAGTATAAATAGGTATATAATATTCCTGAGTATAGAAGTAGGTACCTATGAAGGTGACTGTGATAAATTAGTGGTACAGTATGGTCATCTGAGCAGTGGTGGCCGAGTGGTAACGGCCCCGACTTACGAGTTGTAGGTCGCGGGTTCAAACCCAGCCAGGCGTATTACTTTGTGTAATTTATTTCATCACCACTGCTCTCAAAACGGTGAAGGAAAACATCGTGAGGAAACCGGCATGTCTTAGAACCAAAACTTCGAAGACATGTGACATCCACCAATCCGCACTGGGCCCGCGTGGTGGATTAGGGCCCATTCCCTCTCCTAGAGAGAGGAGGCCTGTGTCCCAGCAGTGGGAACATTAAAAGGCTGATGATGATCATCATCATTACAAGCCTTTTTAATATTCCTGCTGGAACACAGGCCTTCTCTCTAAGATAGGGAATGGGACATAATCCATCACGCGGGTCCGGATTGGTCGATGTCACATGTATTCGGATTTTTGGTTTTAGGACATGCCGGTTTTCTCACAATCTTTACCTTCACCGTTTTAAAAGCAGTGGTATAAAATAAATTACACAAAGTATAATACGCCTGGCTGAGGTAGAACCCGCGATTAACAACTCGTAAGTCGGGCCATTATCACTCGGCCACCAGTACTCTTACCAAATTATTTTAGAGTACATACTCGTAATTGTATGGCCATTACAGGTATAAGTATCGCAGAGAATTAGTAAATTCGTAAGGAGCGTCTGAACTATTGGACGAATAGCCCAAAACTCACCCCAGAACCTTTGCCCCTCCAAATGATTCCGCTCACATGAATCGCGTGCAAAATCACAGAGCTTCCTCCCACTCTGGTCTTACAATTACCATAATTGTCGACAACAAATTCAAATTCAAATCATTTATTTCAAATAAACCTTTACAGGCACTTTTGAAATGTCATAAAGTCGGTCTGTCAGGAAAAAAATGACGCTAATTGCACATTCCAAAAAGTAGGTCTCAATGGAGAAGAATGCGCAAGAAACTCCATGGACACTCTTTTTAATCATGTTTTGTTTTACAGATATAAAGGTTACATATTTTTGTCGCTGCTATGATGTGAGAACAATGTAACTAAAATAATAATACTAATAATACAACTATATAAAACTCATACTACTACGTAAATATTTTTCTCCAAGCATTCCGCCTTCAAAGAAAAACCACTATGGCTAATCGAAAAATAAATCATACTCAAATCATAATAAAAGCAACACGAAACTCCGTAAAGATACACAAATATGTAAGTACCTACAAACGTAAGTAATACAAAAAAAATCGTAATAAAAAATGAACACAGCGAGACCAACTTTATCAAAACGCTTTACGCCAAAAGGGGTAAACATGTATTTTATCGTGATACGATATTTTGGTAGCGGTAATTTAGTATTCAATCGTTGTGCAAACGTTGGGTCCCCACACGTGAAATCTTCTAAAGAGCTTACGTTCGATGCAAGTACGCGTATTTTCTTCTAAGAGTGTGGGAAAAACTTGGATCATAGAAATTACAGAGAATGTAAAAACAAATGACCAGTGTCCTTAGTATTCCTGACGTATACATAGAATGAAAATAGTTACTTTTTCAAGAAAGTCACAAGTAATTCATAAATAAAAATAATAAACATAAAAAATAAGCCCTGAATTAACATTATGTTTCATTAAGCTTCTTGATGTAAATATATTTTGCGTAATAAATAAAACTCTTCTAATAGATATAAAAAATCATAAAAAGTAGTCGATATAATTATACCAAACCATTAATCGAATTCAAGCATCCCTGACCAGGTCATCGTTCCACCTTGTGGGAGGCCTTCCAACGCTACGTCTTCCGGTACGCGGTCGTCAATCCAGAACCTTTCGGTCCCAGTGGCCATATGTTTTGCAAGCAATGTGTTCTTCCCATTGCCACTTAAGTTTAGCGATTCTTTTCACTAGGTCATTTAATGATTAAAAAAAAACATAAAATAAAATTCTATAACTTTTTTTCTAGACAGTAAACAATAAAGAATATAATAAATAATAATTTGACATAAATCTCCTGGCAAACTACAATATACTTTTTCGGCAGTGTGTTCGAAGATTCAGCCCTTCTGACTATTTATGAACTTAACTACTAGGTAAACACATCGTTACAAGGACAAAAAGTACGTTCATTATAACTATGAATATAATAATAACAAAATTCAAATGAAAGCACATCCAATTTTCTGCGCTCCACGGACCAACACCTAAGAATGAAAATAGCCGAGATTCGATAACCGTTTGTCTAGATTACTGGAATACCTGTCGTGTTGCGAAGGTCGTGAGCTTAAGACTTTGGAAAGTGAACACGTTCATTGTGAGATAAGTTGAGCTTTTTGATTTTTAGTGGGGTTCTCCCCCACTGAGAACACATAAAAGAAGCTGGGTATACATAGAACTGTAGAGGTGCTAGACTAAAATTAAAGGGCTTCTTTGATTTTATGCGTTCTTTCAGTCAATTCCTATCTTCTTCTTATCTATATAACATACTAGCTGGTACCCGCGACTTCGTCCGCATCCTTTTTTTCGCAATAAAAGGTGGCCTATGTCCTTTCTCAGAGTCTAAAGATTGTCTATGCCGAATTTCATTAAAATCGTTTGAAAGGTTTAAGCGGGAAAGCGAAACAGACAGACAGACAGAGTTACTTTCGCATTTATAATATTAGTAAGTATAAATAAAAGAAGAAATTGACTGACTGACATATCAACGCACAGCCAAAACTACTGTGACTAGGAGCGTGAAATTTTGCGCAAGGTTTCCTTTTATGATATAGGCGACTACTAAGGGTTAAAGGGATGAAACGCGTGACCAAAGTTTGTGCAAAAACCTATTTTCACGCGGGCGAAGCCGCTGACAGAAAGATAATTTAACCATAAAGCTTAAAAAGTAAACTTATCGTGCTAGCTTGAATTATACACATATGTCACCTATATGCAGTCACTACAGAACTAATCTGATGATGAAACCGGAAGGAAGGTACCGGAATTCTATAATAAATTAATGTATCGTAAACATGAGAGCAGTGCTCCACGAGTCCGGGGACGTCGATTGCGACGTCGAGTCTCGTATCTCGGCGGCCTGGGCGAAATGGCGTGAGGTGGCGGGGGTTATCTGTGACCCCAAAATGCCGGTTAGGCTCAAAGGGCAGGTCTATAAGACCATCATTAGGCCTGTCCTTTTGTATGGCAGTGAAGCGTGGCCTGTACTTGAGCGGCACAAGCAAAGCCTGCGTGTCACGGAAATGAATATGCTGCGCTGGATGTCTCGAGTGTCGCGGAAAGACCGCATTAAAAACTCCCGCATCCGGGGCAGTCTTCAGGTTCGTGACATAGCGGATAAACTGCAGGAGGGTCGCTTACGTTGGTATGGCCACGTTTTACGAAAACCGGCAGACTACGTGAGTAACAGATGCCTCGCCATGCCGCCTCCGCCGGGACCCGGAAAACGAGGAAGGCCTAAGAGGCGTTGGATCGACGTCGTTAGGGACGATATGCGTGCCAATGGGCTTACGGCAAAGGACGCGAAAGACCGAGCGAAGTGGAGGCGTCTTAGTAGGAAAGCGGACCCCGGGCACCGAGGTGAAAGCCAAGGTTGGCAACCGGGACTACCGCTAGGATGATGATGATGATCGTAAACATGAGAGCAGTGGTGGACAAGTGGTAAAGGCCCCGACTTATGAGTTGTATGTCGCGTGTAAACTCGGCAAGGCGCATTACTTTGTGTAATTTATTTCATCACCACTGCTCTCAAAATGTGAAGGAAAACATTGTGAGGAAACCGGCAATATTTTTTTTTACGATAAAATAACAACCGATTTTGAACACTTGAACTCCAAGCGAACTTATATTGTTATGTCTCTAATATTATATCTCTAATTACGGTACTCGAAAAGTTGTAAAAATAAAATAAAAAAGTGCAAAATATGTTTTACTTTAAGTAGACAGCATTCTAAATTGTTTATTCGGATTTTCTTACTTAATTTCTAGTATTAAAAGACTTGTTTTTAGGTTATTCTGATTCTATACTCAAAAGTTGTTTGTATACGATGCGTTTACTTGGGACAAACAAGTCTGGTTAGGTTAGTTGTAACTTTTAGAATGAGGTCAACCGTCAAAACATACTCGACTTGTATGCGTTCCGGAAGCTGTGCGATATTTTCTCCGTTACCGTTATCACTACACGAGTCTCTTTAGAAGGTTTTTAGTAACACGAAGGGCATATATTCGAAGTTTCTTTGCGTGATCGAATCAAGAATAAGATATCTGCAGAACCGAGGTATTGATATTATTATTATTATTATTGCTAGCCTGTGCTGTCCCACTGCTGGGCAAAGGCCTCCCTCCGGTATTGATATAATCTGAATAATTTTATTGGCTGAGAGCTAGGCACTTTTATCATAAAACAGAAGGCCGTTGAAGGTTTGATGAGGCAACTGCGTACTGAAAAGCACAAAACTGGAAGTTTTTCCACAATTTAAACCGATGACCCTGAGAGAGTAGTGGGAATCCAATAGATGCGATACGCACAAGACTGGATTGTGATCATACTTAGAGGAGGCCTAGCAAACGACGATTTTCTGCTGAAACGACTATGACAATTTTAAATTTGCCTGCCCTATTTTGGCAATGTATTACTTAGTCCCCTCCTAAACGGGAGGCCTAAGTGATGCAGCAGCAATGAGAAAGTCAGAGTCATTCAGAAATCAGACTTTGATATTGACTTTGACTTTGAGTGAGAACATTATAATGTTGATCCTATATATACCTAGCTTAGGTATAAATTGGATGACGTTTATTTATGTATGTGATGTTTGGAAAGTCAGTCTCTTTTATTTTAAACCTGCTTGGCAATTTTTTTTAATGAAATATTATCAAACAACTACTTCTACACTCGGTAGAGCGAGATCCCTCTCTAATACTTAAAACTAAAAGATAAAAGACTACAAAACATTAAAAAAAAAGAAATATGCGCCACGTTCACGCAAAACGGCCAAACGTTTAGCATAAATACTGTGCCCACACAAAAAAAAGTGCGACGAGGCCACAGCGTTGGTTTTCAGCGTGGGCTGGTAACGGTGTCGACTAACAGATGTCGCCAACGCTAATTTACACCAATAGATTTAAGTAGTAAGTAAATTAAAATTTTAGGACAGTCATAAACATAAAAAAAAATTAAATTGTTAGTTTGTTGTTGTTTCTCTAATATTTTGATTTCTAGCCACTCGTGCTCCTTCAGTCTTCTTCAAACAATCCCTCATCCCTAACAGGCATCGACTTTCGGCGAAAAAGATGACATTAATATGATGGATCGACATTCCCCGAACCTAGTGACCGAAACTGCGTAAGTAAAATTCTGTAGTAGGTACTTATTGCTCCTAGCAAAATAGTGACTCTCGGAAAACACTTTGATTTATTTGGTAAAATGACGAACTGATACATTGTATGTTTGGTAAAGTTTTCTCTAAAATACAGTCATCAAATACATAAAATTTTATTTTGTAACCTTTCTTGAATGGAAAGATCTTTTAACAATCATCATTGTTCAAAGTTAGGTGTTCCTATTTTCTTTTAAAGTTAATTTTCGATAAGATTGATTATATTGACTGGTCTACTTTGACCCCTCATTACTCACTATTTAACTATACATATGAAATGCTGAATTGTCCTGAAAGACTGACGGATCAACGCACGGTCTAAACTGCTGATCGAAAAGACCTGAAACTTAGACGGTAAGGTCCAATATGTTCGTTGTATGACGTAGGTATCTGAAAAGAAAGAATTTTCGAAGATCCCTAAGAGGGTGAAAAAGGGATAAAGTTTGTAATGGTATTCACACGGGCGAGCCTCTGGCTGAACGAAGCTGATTCGAACATACAAAAGGCAAACTCCTGACTCTCACTAACTTACCTAAATCACTGAAATTTTGTGCAGTGGTTCGGTTTTTTAATGCATTGTTCTACTTTTAGGTTTAGGCAGTGTGTTGTCAGACCGTTAATTTTAAAGTGAGGAGAAATATGAGGATAAAGAAAAATTCGAAGCGGTAACAGTAATCATATAATCAATAATATAAAAACTAAAGCAACTTTTCGTTGTAATTTTATAATTCAAGAACAGGTTCACTTATCTATACCAAATGTTTAGGCTTTGTTCGGACTATTTAGTAAATGGTTTATGTGAAGTTTGCACAAAATCGGTCGAGCGATTCTTTTGTTTATCACATTTTCTTGTTGCTGGGAGCGAAGCTGCGGACAAAAGACAGCAATGTAATGTTCCTACTGCTGGGAAGCAGGTCTTCTTTTAGGAGAAGGAATAGGCCGTAATCCACCACGCGGGTACAGTACAGGGTGGTGAATGTCATATGCCTTCCAATTTTTGCTTCTAGGAAAAGCCGGTATCCTCACGATATTTTCCTTCACCGTATAGAGATCAATGATGATGAAATAAATTGTCCAAAATAATGCGCCTGGCTGGGTAAGCGATAACAATGACATCAATATAATCAAGAAGCTTTTACCATAAATGCATACTTTTTCCATAATCTCGTGGATAAACACATCGGCACTTTGATTTATATGTACTTTTTCTTATTCTTTTGCACAAAATGTATGAAATCATCTGTCAATCTTTCCATTTTTAGATAATTTACGCAGAGTGCCTTACCATAATGCGCCGGAAAACGCAATTCTAATAATGCTTTTGGTATCTTCATGTTCGTTTATCTATATTTTTTCTTACGTAATCTTGTTTGACCCACTGCTGGACAAAGGCCGTTATGTTTTATCAGCTGATTTCATTTTCTAGTCAACTCACAAATAATTATTATAGGCATTACCTTTAAATATTTTTTTCATCAGCACGTGCTTTTTCAGGTAACTCCGCATAAAAGGTTTGACTCATTGAGATTAAAATATGTGTGTATATTTGAGGGGGTGTCTTGTTCTAAAAGACTTTTGGAGTCTGTAGCTGGCGCTGCAATCAACCAGAATAGCATCTGGCAGGACCGTAATTGTCACATATGTGTTGCAAAATGTGATCAATTCAGTCTTTAGAAAATAATTCTGAAAATACGACTTCAAAAGTAAATATTTAACATTTAACGGTACTTATTGAAGATATCAAGATATAGTTAAGCTCCTTAACTCAAGTCATTGTGACTAGAGCTAGGCTAAGACTAATAGGAGTCTAAATAAACGTGCCTAAGCTGGTACTTCAGAGAAATTGTATTGCGTAATTGGATATTGAACTGTTATATAATGTGAAAGATCTTGAAGTTCTAGACAGTATGACGTCTACGGTGTAGCTATTGCGATTGTCAAATGAAAAATAAAATATAAGATGGATATAATATGAGATTTTGTTCCGCGAAAGCATCGTCAAATTTCTTTTCCCATTCTGGATGGATTGAGAGAGCGTATTAAAATTTTAATGACGTGCGTTCCAAAAGCCGTGTTTTTTTCAGACATTGTCACAGCCTATGTAGTTAATCAATTACTTTTAGAAGTAAAACAAGTAAAGCCTTTTATCGTTGTAGAAAGTAAACAAAGTCACAAAAGATTGACTCTTAACAGAGTCCTAAAGATGATAAAAAAACAGCATTTCTTGCATTAAAGACACCTAAATTATAAAATTGAACGAAAAGAATGGAGCAGGCATAGTTGTGTTGGCAATTATTATGTTAAGCAAGCAAAAAAGGAACTAAGCAATAATGATATAAATAATTAAAAAAAAAAACATCGTAAAAAAACTAGCCAATTCAGATTCCAAATAATATTTTTTGCGATCCTTTATCCTTGATTCCATACAAGTCCATTATTTCCTTGATATGTAACATAGCAACTTATGTAGACACTTAATAATTTCATCAACGATTTCCTCGCCGTTGTTCTTTAATACTTGAGTATGAGTAAACTCAAACGCAAATTGTAGTAACACTTTATTTTAATACCACTTCACGTGGAGTTGTACATGACTTAAACAAATTTAAGTTCACCTTTCTTTGCAAGGAATGAGAATAGCTAAGTGAATAAAATTGTTCATGTGATTTTTAAGTAGTTGTGTGATTAAATTCTAGTATGGCAGTAGATTTTCAATAAATCATCAAAGTAAATAATATATACATAGATATATTCTTTATTGAACACCAAAAATAAAAATAACAATAGGAACTTAAAATTAATAGGGTGTCACAATGGGCGGTCTTATCGCTAAAAGCGATTTTTTAAAGACAACCTTTATAATATTAAGAAATTTTGCAATATCGTTTCCATCTCCTCTTTTTTATTGATATAAACTAGTGTTTAACTGCTCTCCTACTTGATAATAAGCAGTGATGCAATCTTTGTGGTCAGGCACACTAATTTATTAAGAGCCTTGAAGACACCTAGATTATAAAATTTTACAACTAGACTGGAGCAGGCAAATTGTGCGTTGTATTCTTCAATGCTAGTCTCTGTTTTTCAGGATCACGCAATTGTTATGTTATGTTAGAACTTTCTAACCTTATAGCTTACGAAAGACCCTCAAGTTGGAGATTATGTACTCTTCATATTACTGTATAGATCAAAATATTTGGCTGTGAAAAAGAATTGATGAAAAAAGATTGCATGAATTAGGGATGAGGATGTTAATATAAATTTGTGGAATGACGAGAATCGATAAAAAAAGAAATTAGTATAATAGAGAAGTTTCAGCGTCCCCAGTGTCTGAAAATTTGAAAGGGAATCGCTTTTTAAATTGGTATGGTCATGTGAAGAAGAGCCATGAAACGCATATTACCTATTAAAAGAGTCATGAGAATACATGAAAGTGGAAGAAGAGGTAAAGGGAGATCAAATTGGTCAAAATAGATGGATTGTATGAAGAGTGATAAAAAAGAAAAGAGAGTGATAGTGTGATGGGTGACAGGACAGAATGGAAGAAAAAAAGTACATAGTGTTTACGAGTATTTGACGACTGAAGTTGCAGGCATATTAAGCTAATTAAGTAATGAACCTTTAAATTGTTTTTAAGAGTTTGTTCGTTAAAGCCTAATTTAGATATTTTTACCAAAAAGAACCTTGAAGGAAAAACCTTGGCCTTTAGACCCAGAGTAAATTAGACAAAATCACGCAGAATAAAGAGTTCAGAAAGACTAATGAGACAGACAAAAATAAACCCTCTCTGCCTATTAATAAGAGCCTTTGTCATAATGGCATCTCCAAGAGGTTCATTTGCCTCTTTTTAAATGTCAAAACGGACTTTAGGCCATTAAACAATTCCTTATTTACATCGCAAATTCCCGCAAATTAAGTTCGTTTAAATGCCATTGTCGCTACAGACGTTCCAAACGGAAATTCCACTTTACCAAACGGTTTATTCTATTTTTCTTTCTTTGTCCATTTTACGGTGTCTGAGTAAATGTTGTTAAAAATATCCTTCTTTTAGCTCCATAATTGCTTTAACTAAATCGCCACATTAAAGGAATAATTCCGATTTACAACAATTTTATATTTTTTCATGTGAAAAAGTTCCGCGTGCCGTCGTCGTAAACTAAGGTACGCATTTTAATTTCAGAAAATGAAACCAACATTTTTAAACGTTGAATATGGTAACACTCCGACGGTTTATATGAAAAAAAAAGTATTTTTACGTAACCTGCCATATACCGCTATACAAATCGTGAGCGACCGCAACTGCCTGTAAAATGGTGACTTGTTAAAACTACTAAAAAGCCGTAAAGGGTACTGGATAGCGTGTATTTTTTTTATCTTTCTATTCATTCGTCGAATAAAATCACTTTAGAATCTGTTTACCATTTGATGTTTGTGTGTTAATGGATATAAAACTTTAAGGTAATAATTTCATAAGTCATCATCGTCTCTCTAGCTTTTTCCCAACTAGCTTCGTGTCATCGTCCATCTTTTTTTTCATCTCCAGTAGAAATTTCCTCAGACAGAGAGAAAGTAGTTGCTAGGAAACTCGGCGTGCTTGCAAAGGTTTGACGGTACTTCACATCGGGACAGCTTCTAATGTTTATCAACACACAGATTCGATCATGTGTGGAGTACTATAGCCACTTTGGGCTGGTGATGCAAAATGCCACCTAGCAGCTTTTGACTCGGTGAAAAAGCGTGCAAAGAGGGTAATTGGTGATTCAGATTTGCTTAAGTCCAATGAATCAAAACCCTACGCACAGGTGTAGAGTTAGTAGCCGGCCTTTCGGTATTTTAAAAGTACTTGAATTTGCTATTTCAATTCTACTGCTTAATATTATTCTAGTGCTTTTATTATTTTCTCCAGATTTTTTTTTTATGTTTCCAATCAGTTCATCCACGATAAAAATTATAAAAAACCGGCACAAGAGCTAATAAAACGATATCAGCGCAAACAAAAGGTAATAAAATAAACGGTTCATAGTTTTAATTACATTTTCACTTTAATATATTTGTATGCAGTCATTGCATTTGCATTGCAAAAAATGCAAATGGCCTGTTATGTTGAGCATGGCCCAATATGGGCACGGTTCCGTATGGGCACGGCCTCGAATGGGCACGTGTCATTTTGAGCTGGATTATGTTCTCTTGGTGCTTAATTTAGCGTATGTTAATGAATGGTAATATTATGATATCGCACATTTGCCTGTTTATGTGTGATCCTTGATTCGTGCGCCAAAGCGTCCGTCTGGAGAATGTGTTTATCACTTCAACATACTGTATACCTATTGCAATAATGTTTTAGTGAGTCTAGGTATAGACAAATTAGCATTGTACGTTCAAATAAATATAAGAGTAAAAATGATAAGTAAATCTCCAACTTCTCAATATCCTCACAATTTTAACCTTTCGACTTTGGTAATTACAGACACAATTAAATAACAATAGAGGTGCGAAAACGTTCACGTTCGCGTGCGGCTCAAAAGTTTAAACTGTCAATAGTAAAATACAATAAAACTGTTACAATAAATAAGTAGAAATTTTAAATTTTTGCGATATAAGCCTTGTCACTCACTCATGAGGGTTTATCCCCACATATCAGTTAGTCAGTCAGTTTAATATATCTATCTATCTATCTATCTATCAGTGCCGTGTCACGGACGGTGCGGAAACGTGTTTAATCAAGAGCGTTACTATATTTTCTATGACTACAATCACACACGTCCGTGCCCGAGCCGGCAACGGAGCGTCAGTGTCAGGGTATACACCGTGACGTGTGCAAGCGTTCCGATTCCACGACGTGGCATGCTCAAGAAAGAAAGAAAAGAAAGAAAAAAAGTTTATTTGCGCGAGAGTATGGCGCATATAATAAAAAACAAAAACAAAATTAACTAAATAATAAAAATGAACGACACACCCGCACAAAACGGCCAGTGCTCAGCAAAAGCTAATAATTAATAATAATAATTTAAGCTAATAATTTTTCCTTGCAGTTGTGTATTTAATAGAGACCGAGCGCTTATATCATAGTGTTTTGTACGACTTGTCTAACTCAATTATATGGATTGCAATTAATACCAAAACCAAATAATGAATGAGATCGGGCAAAAATTAAACTGCGAAGTTAAATTAAAATTTTACGCACACTACAGTTAAACTACCTACACTTGGACAAGGAAACAGAATGAAGTAAGGGAAGGCATCGGCCTGGCCATGGCACTGTCACGTCAATGACGTGTGTGAAGAGACAACTTCTGACAGGACACGGATGCCCGGTCTAGCCACGGACACGTTCCTGTCCCGTCCCTGACGCGGCACTTATGTCTGACTGAACTTAAAGCGTTGAACTCACAGATACCTAAACAGTCATAATTTGGTCGGTCATATTAATCACATACCTAGTTTATCTTAATTCCACTGAAATAATTAATCAATAGAAAATTTACACAAAAAATGCAAATTGTTATTTATTAATACAGGCCTACATTGGATTTTTATTGTGTCAACGCATTGGATAAGCTTGAATACGAAACGGTTATAGTCTGGCGTAGAACATCTGTTTGTCCGTACTCCTAAAACGGTGGGGGCATTTAATATTCAAAATATTATGTAAAAAAAAAAAGTTGACCGGCTCACGCTTGACCACTACCTAACCTACCTCATAAAAGATGTTGATTTTGACGATAGAGAACGCTTGTCTAGATATTATATATTTACACAAAGTGGAAACGGTCTTATGCACATGTGTATCTTTTATATACCTACGCATATTATCACAAAAAAGTTAACTACGTTTGATACCCACAATATGACAAAGCCCTTATATAAGTTGACCGTGATCCGCAATTTAAGGTCGTGTTTAAGCAAAATCAACTTTTCCCAAAAATATTAACTATAAGTATGTTTGTTAAATAAAGTTTTTGAACACGACTCGTTAACAAACTAACACCCTTTCGTCGAATTGCTTTATACACGCAATCGTGAATCAGAATTATTCATCTATTACTTTACTACGAAAAATTTCAGTCCAATTTTAAAATTAAGTATTCAAAGTAAGATCGAAGTAGGTACTCAATTTATAAAACTTTTTCGAATTTCAACTATAAAGTATCGCAGAGATCTCCTTCAAAATATTTCCCAGGAGAGTAGGTGATAAATATTTTTGAATACTTTCGGTATATTGAATGTTTGCAATATGTTCAATATTTTTATAATGCTCCCGAGGTGTGCAAGGCGACGAAGCTCTCTGTAGACAGAGTAAAATTTGAAAAAATATTTGAAGTTTAATAGCGCTTAAAGTTTTTAACCTTATCTTTTTGTTATAAGTTCGGTCGATAATTCAGTATGCGATTGTCTGTGTACCTATATAAATAAATGTGCAACGAACATAATCTCTAGAGATGGCATACAGACTAGTTATACTTTTATCACTCTCTAGACAAACTCTTGTGATATTTAAGTCGTAGAGTTGTAGGCGTATTGTAAAATATCCCTTTGCCATTTAGCTATTTGGACAAGGATATTATTTAGACTCTAGATAATATCCAACTCTGGATTCTTGACAGTGTAATATATTTATTTAGGTACCACATAAAGCTATGTTAGATTTTGGTCACGTCCGTCATCGTGCTTAGAAACTGGTGTCGCAAATATGCAGAGCAACTTGACGAACAAAAATATTTTTCTAAAAATAAACTTTGCTGTGTACATAGTTCATTTTTAGAGTTATTTTTTTTGTATTTTAATATAATAATGTGCTAAATTGGGCATTTTTAATGAAAGCTTGTTGTAACAGAACCCTTTTAAGTACAATGAGACCATTAAAAATGTTTAGCAGAATAAACATTTTTAGGCTTCAAATGAGGGTAACGGAAAGCGATTTTGGATTCAGCACAATACTTTTCAAAAGCCTTCGGGCCCGCTTATCAAATTCTTGGTGGGATTGAGAGAAATGAATGATTCTTTCGGGCTCGTGGCAAGGGCCACTGATAAAAGGGACCGTAGCCTCAGGGCGAGTCAGTAGAAAATGATAAATTTTAGGCGTATCCATTTAACTACTGAGCAGTTTATTTTGATAAAATATTATATGTCTAATGTATGTAGGCCGCATGTTCGTATTCATGAAGATGTTTTATTTTTATATACTGAACTTTTTCAAAGATTGAGGTTAAAATGGACTTATATGATTTAATGTTCTGTTAGGTAGTGCGGAGAAGAAAGGTTTTGGTTTACAGGTTTGGATGTTTTTTGCCTGGAATTCATTCATGCTTAAGAAAGCCTATATTAGATATATCTACAAGCGTATCTACCGATACTATGCTTTTATGTATCTTATTCAGTTTCTTTTAGGTTCTGTAGGCCATAAATCATTAGAGGAGGATTGGAAGGCGATCATGTCAGTATGTCTAGAGTTCTATGAAATGACTGTGTGAATCTAATATATCTTTAACTAAAGTAATTGGCCGATAGCCGTTTTCGTTGAAGTGAAAATAAATAAATAGGAACTTTGCGCAGTGAGAATCCGTCGTTTTTAACATGGACAATGTTTTTCGTGTAATGTCAATAGTTCAGCAGTTAAAATGAGAAATACATGAGTTTGATTAAAATCATATGACAACTTTGCAATCATATTGTCAAGTGATTTCGGTAAAAAAGGGTTGCACTGTTAACATTAAAAGATCTTAGAGACTTGTATTAATGACTATGGGCAGTTTCTATCTATAGATACTAGAAACATCTTACTATGTCCAGTAATCTGGTAGATAAGCTCGTTGATTACAGTTTAATCTCCATGGGATCGTCACAGTACTGTCCGGGTCGGGCTATATATAAGCAGTCCAAATCATAGGGTTAATAGGTTGATAGGCCACTATTAGAACCATTCTCATATTCACACTATCCACATTTAACGGCAATATGAACCATTTTATGGTAAATCTGAATCATTTTATGGTACTTTCGTAATAGCCAAACAGCCAATAAAATATCCAAAATGAGACGTCGTGATTTCTGACTTTATCTTAAAACGGTCAGTTTATAAACAAAAGCATTTTACAAAAAAAATAAAGGAGGTCTTATTTCGACAGTGACGACTTCTCATGTACAGCTCAGGCCATATAATCTGGAGTGAGAGAGAATGGGAAGCAATTGTGAAGGAACTGACAATCTCTCGCCCCAGCCACCGCGACTGCCACAGGAGAGACACAGTGCAATTTCTGGCTAGCATAACAATAGAATAGTAAATAATAATAAATTTATTGTACACCAAAAAGTTACAAAATCTTAAGGTATATAAATCTTAATCTATGGGTACATTGGCGATCTTATGGCTGATAGCGATATCTTTCAGACAACCTTAGGATTTGTCGAATGGACTTGTAATAATACAGGTGGTAGTCTGCGGTGTACTGGTAACGGTAACAACGTGACAATATAGGCTTATGTGGACAGAGCTTTTTTTTGGTAGGTAAAAATCATGCAATGACGAATCCCGCTCTTGGGCGGAGCGGGAAACAGTGTCAGACTCTTACTGACTAAACAAACTACCCCGTTCCTTCCTTGAATTATTCCTAGAGCCCCGGTATAACGCTTTCGCACCAACCCTCGGCTCCAGGAGGCTTCGACCCTGAAGGGCCCCTACAGTAGGGCAGAGCTTAGTGGCGGGCTTAGTTTTTACAGTCCGTTAAAAACTAAGCCCGAGTAGAAGATACGTAGTGCGTCACACCCCCCCTACAGTAGGGCAGAGCTTAGTGGCTTAGTGGCGGGCTTAGTTTTTACAGTCCGGTAAAAACTAAGCCCGAGTAGAAGATACGTAGTGCGTCACACCCCCCCTACAGTAGGGCAGAGCTTAGTGGCTTAGTGGCGGGCTTAGTTTTTACAGTCCGGTAAAAACTAAGCCCGAGTAGAAGATACGTAGTGCGTCACACCCCCCCTACAGTAGGGCAGAGCTTAGTGGCTTAGTGGCGGGCTTAGTTTTTACAGTCCGGTAAAAACTAAGCCCGAGTAGAAGATACGTAGTGCGTCACACCCCCCCTACAGTAGGGCAGAGCTTAGTGGCTTAGTGGCGGGCTTAGTTTTTACAGTCCGGTAAAAACTAAGCCCGAGTAGAAGATACGTAGTGCGTCACACCCCCCCTACAGTAGGGCAGAGCTTAGTGGCTTAGTGGCGGGCTTAGTTTTTACAGTCCGGTAAAAACTAAGCCCGAGTAGAAGATACGTAGTGCGTCACACCCCCCCTACAGTAGGGCAGAGCTTAGTGGCTTAGTGGCGGGCTTAGTTTTTACAGTCCGGTAAAAACTAAGCCCGAGTAGAAGATACGTAGTGCGTCACACGTGCCTCTTAGAAATGTTAGCAAGAGTGAATTTCTGCTAAGGCTGTGGGAATGTTTGAAAGATTCATCATAGCCTTAGAACATAAAAAACAAACGTATGAACATAGACAGGTTTTAACCAGTACAAGTCTGACACATCCTTCACCTGTAGATATGCCCCAGAGAGAAAAAATAGTCAAGTTTTAGTATGTATTTCTGAACAATTGTTATTTCTGCCTCTTTCCTTAGGCGGTTCACACACTGCCCCGCATCATGCTGCATGTTGCGTTTCAACGCATCTACGCGCGTACTTGCGGGAGTGCAAATTTGCATCATCGTGCGTGTTTTATACGCACACACGCGCGTAGGTGCGTTTTGTAGATTCACGCACGGCGGCTCTCATTTATTCGCCGTTCTCTGTGGTGGTCGTGCAGTACTGAGCATCACGATAGTTTTGATAGAAATGGTTAATAGTGTGGAACTCATTCAGGACGCTTCCATTATACTAGCTGTCTGGTTTTTGTATGGTCACAAATACACACACAAAAACAAACACACACGTCACGCCCATTCAAAATCACGCGCGGCACTGCGGGATTCGGTGTGCCATACCTTGCGTCTCGCCCCGCACCTACGCGCGTGGGTGCATGTTTGTCCGCGTGTATGTGCGTCATTCGCATGAACGCGCGTGGATGCATTTTCGGTGTGTTAGACTGTTCGTGTTTTCCATACAAACGGAGATACTTACAAACAACGGAAGAACACGCATCCACGCGCTACGCTGCATCATGCGGGGCAGTGTGAGAATCGCCTTAGTAGCCATAATAAAGTACTTTTATCGGATTTTTGTGAAATATTTCCGTACCTTGATATGTAATCTGAATACCTAAAAAATAAAGGGTCTTCCATAAAATAAAAGGCCTAGTTACAATATGCAATTTTTAAGTAGCACTAGATAAAATACTATGAAATACTCTAATGTTACTTCTGTTAAACAAAAGTGACATTGACATTAAAGCGATTAGAGTTCATTAGGAAAATGAACAACTCTAATCGAACCGCTTTATTTTATAAACAGTTCTTTCAGTTGCTAGTTCCTCGGTAACTCTTTCGAACTGTTCCGTAGCGTTACTAAACAAACCTAAAAACAGACGGAGCAAAAAATAGAAAAGTCTAAAAACTTCCTCAGCCCGAAAATTCCTCCAACCTACAATATTTTTAGCCCTCAATCAGCTAACGAAGCAAACTTTTAACCCCAAGTATCGGACGCACCTTGTTTACAACGAACCATCATTATTACTTTGATTGTTCAGAGTTTGACACCGGCTTTGCATTCGTAATATTCGCAGTGGTAACGTGGACCCAAGTTAATTAGGGGCAGAATCCCAAGGGTTAAATGTTGCCAGTGTACGTTGCATTATTGATGGGAACGTCTATAAAACACCGAGGAATTTTTAACACTGAAATTTGAACTTAATATCCAGTGCCGAAGGTTGGTTTTGATCAATACTCGAGGACCACTTTGCGGTTTATTTGTGTTTTAGTTGTATAGTCAGACTAAATAATAAAGAGGAATATGTAAAGTGGTCAAAAATCTACATAATTTATAATATTAATACATATGTGAGGACAAATTGATATGAATAATGTAACCTTTTATTTTAATTTAAGAGCACTGTGTACTCTGCTTAGATAATACTTTTTCTCTTCACTTCATAATTTTCTAGCGTCATATTAAAGTGATATATGGAGGTAGTTTGCTAAAAAGTTCTTTTCATAAGTGAAAAATTCTATATATATGCTAAACAGTTTTGCCAAAAAGATATAAATGTGTTCTGATTAGGTATAGTAATAAACCTAACTTGTAAAAATATCATGCCTTAGATTGAGACATTATGTATTATTATAACATTTACAACTCTGTCAAGATTAAAAATAGACTATAAATGCTCTTTTTTATGCTCGCCAGAAATATCTAGTAACATCGAATTAAATCTACACTAATATAATAAAGAGGTAAAGTTTGTTTTTTTGTTTTTTTGTTTGTAGGGGGTAATCTCTGGAACTACTTGTCCGATTGGAAAAATTTAAGCAACAATAGAAAGCTACTTTACTCCTGAGTGACATAGGCTATATTTTATGTACGCGGGCGAAGCTGCGGGCAAAAGCTAGTATTTTATAAAATCGCTCCCTCTTGTCCAATGATGTTTTTTTTTTAATAAAAAAATGGAATTTCATTTATATTCTCTTTTACTAGTTTTACTCAGAACCAATGTTGGCCACAAAAATCTGGAACAACAATCAAACCAATACCAGCCATTATTTGATACGAATACCTGTATCAGTCGATATCGATTCTTTGAAAACAAAAAAATAATTTGGCAGCGCTATGAAAGTTCTCTATTTTTTTATTTTATTTTAATAGTATTTTAGACAACAGTCACACAACCTCGTCTCGTCCTAAGCTAAGCTTTTCTTGTGTGCAGTGCGCGCCGTCGACAACTGGGCTTGGTCTGGACGGTTACCAGACGGTTAAACGGCAAGCTACCCATTGCTCGCCATCCAGAAGCCCGCGCCTACGGCTTCCCGATGACGTTTGGCGTTTCTGACATGGTGTTCTACTCTGTAACTTACTTCAGACAAACATCATTAGATGATTTTTTTCACCACAAAAAAAGTATCCTTTGTTCATCATCATCAGCCTTTCAATGTTCCCACTGCTGGGACACAGCCCTCCTCTCTAGGAGAGGGAATGGGCCATAATCCACCACGCGGGCCCAGTGCGGATTAGTGGATGTCACATGTCTTCGAATTTTTAGTTCTAGGACGATGTTTTCCTTCACCGTTTTGAGAGCAGTGGTGATGAAATAAATTACACAAAGTAATGCGCCTGGCTGGGTTCGAAACCGCGACCTACAACTCGTAAGTCGGGGCCGATACCACTCGGCCACCACTACTCTCAAATCCTTTGTTAGTCCATATCAATTAGGGCCCTCGCCCACGGGCGACTTTTTGTAGCGATGCAGTCGCGATGCTCTCGCGCGTAGCATCGATACAGACGCGAAGCAGTCGCGAGCTGTGTGCCCGCGCCCACGGGACCAGATTCAGTCGCGATGCAAACGCGATTCGGTCGCGATGCAAACGCGATTCAGTCGCGATGCAAACGAGATTCGGTCGCGCTGCAAACGCGATTCGGTCGCGATGCAGTTACGATACAAAAATACCTTGGATCAGTACAGTTGCAAGATGGACTCCGTTGAGGCAACATTAAGTTACGTTGTCTTTGGTGCTGCTTTTACGTAAGCAGCCGAAGCGTAGGCAACGGAAGCAGCGTCAATATTGGATGCATCCATTTAATACCCAGAGATTACTTTGTGGACATCATGTAACAACATTCAAACAACTCAAAAATTATGATCTTAAATTGAAAAGTTGTTATAGAATGTCATATTCGACGTTTGTGAATTGCTTTCCATTGTAAAACCAGAGTTGACACGCAGAAATACAATGATGAGACAATGTATATCAGGTCGCGCGTTTGTATCGATACAATCGCGATGCAGTAGCGCGTTAGTAGTGCGACGCGGTCGCGCGTTTGTATCGATACAATCGCGATGCAGTAGCGCGTTGCAAATGCGACTAACACGCGCTACAAAAAGTCGCCGTGGGCGAGGACCCTTAGTCACGCAAAAACAACAAACTGCGTTACTTTTAAAAATTAAGTCCCTTGTCAATTTCTGGCTTTATACTATTTTGGTGTTTGCATGCAATCTCGTTTGCTTGCGGATTACTCAACGTTTAATTGATAAAGGGTCGACTGTATGCGAGACAATACAAATAATGGACATGTTACATACAGGCCTTCAGTTGTTCAAATAAGGAATTAATAATTGATATAACATTGTTCTCTCATGTCTACTTTGATAGAAACGCTAGAAACCGTATCTATAAATAGAGTAATATAGAAATATTGTAGAAACTATTTTTTTTTTAAAGTGACCATGCTGTTTCTTGCGAGTTCTTTTCCATAGAAAGGACCGATTGGAACCGTGCACTACCTTCTGACGTTTTATAAGTGCTCACGTGTTCTTAAAGTGCACAACCGTCAGCGAAATAAGAACGTAAACTTTAGAAGCAAAAAAAATCACTTAGGTATAGACGCCATGAGCAGATTGAGAAGACTTATCTAATTCTGGAGGGAGGTGGGCTGGTTGGAAGGAAGGCCTCCATAGTTCCAACACAATGATCTGCCAAGGATTGAGTGCGGAAACCAAACCACCAGTTGTCAGCAAAACCGTAGAGACTCTGCAAAAGGGTCGAAACCATCTTTCAGAAAGAAACCAGGGGCCCAGGGTTTCTTTCTGAAAGGAAGGCTTGGCCCCCGTGCGAAAGGCAAAGAAGAAACAGGGTGGGGTGTTTAGTCAGTAAGAGTCTGACACTGTTTCCCGCTCCGCCCACGGGTAGGATTCGTCATTGGATGATTTTTATCTACCATAAAAAAACCCGTTCCCCTTTTTCTGTGAATCTAATGAGCAAGAGTGAGTGTCCAAATTGTTCATTTAGAAGCCTATTTAAGATTCTCGGCGATTTTTTAAAACAGTTAGTTACACAGCCAATGTCTTATAATTCGTCATTGGATGATTTTTGCCCCCAATAAAAATAAAAAACCACAATAGTTAGATAGAAGGTAAGTGCTATGTAGGCCTACGTTGAAATAAATTCTTTTGAGTTTGGGTTGAGAGTGATGAATTAATTATCCAGAGTTGGAACCTTCTGAGAGTTACTATGATAGTAAATTATTTCAATACGATTTCAAGCTGCAGCGGAGTGCAAACTCGTTAGCATATATAGTCGTACAATTAGAAATTCTCGCTTGTCCTTAGAGACATTGCTCTTGATAACTTTAACCTCATAGTTTGAAGCTACTTATGAGAGTACTTTCAAGATTAACCAGGCGTTTCGTCAATGCATCGTCGTTAGGAATGCATAGTACCGTGGCGTGGTACAAAGAGACTGAGTCACATATCTCAAGAGATGTCGCAAGATGTTTATCTGTTTTGTATTCATGTATTGTCTACGTGCATCTTTGTGTACAATCAAGATTCTGTTGCGTATGTTGTGTCTTTGTAATGGGTTATGGGATTATATTCCAGGAGTAATTTATCGCAGTTAGTTACTATGTGCAATAGCGAAATTTGTCTCTCTTTTTATCTCTTTACGAGACTACTTTTATGTTTTTAAATAATAAATTGGAAAACTTATTAAAATATACTTTAGATTTAAATAAAGATAAATTAGTGAGTTTTAAGACCAAGACCTCATCATCAACAGCCTTTTTAATGTTCCCACCGCTGGGACACAGGCCTCCTCTCTAGGAGTGGGAATGGGCCATAATCCACCACGCGGGCCCAGTGCGGGTTGGTGGATGTACCTAAACAACGAACATGTAGACCAAGACCTATTACAGTATAACAAAATTATTAAAAAAGATTATTGTATGTTATATGTATCTAAACACGAAACTACTGGATTGATTTAAAAAAATTACTTCACCGTTTTTTTTTCTATTTATCAAGGAGTGACTTAGTCTAGATATTTTTTACTTTCTCGTGGGCAAAGTTACTGGCAAAGGCTAATGGTAAAATATACCTACTCATCTATGTTTATCCAAAAGGTGTAAACTTTATTTGGAAGGAAAATAGAGATAGAGAGCAGTGGTGGCCGAGTGGTAACGGCTTCGACTTACGAGTCGTAGGTCGCGGTTTCGAACCCAGCCAGGCGCATTACTTTGTGTAATTTATTTCATCACCACTGCTCTCAAAACGGTGAAGGAAAACATCGTGAGGAAACCGGCATGTCCTAGAACCAAAAATTCGAAGACATGTGACATCCACCAATCCGCACTGGGCCCGCGTGGTGGATTATGGCCCATGCCCTCTCCTAGAGAGAGGAGGCCTGTGGCCTGCAGTGGGAACATTGAAAGGCTGATGATGATGATGATGATGGAAGGAAAATAATGTTACCCACAGTGACGCTCTTTTCCGCTTTCAAAGTATAGAGATCTACATCCGATTACGTGCGGAAAAGCATCTCGACGCAACACGTTTTTGGATATTTTTATTTTTTCCGTTAAAATCACAAGATGGTGTGACAATGTTTATGCATTGAATGTTCCAATTCAAGGGGGTGCAAAGAGAAGTACCCCGTATTGGTATACTTTCCCTTTTTTCAGAGAACCTAATGAGCAAAAGTGAGTGTCCAAATTTTATTTGTTCATTCTGAAGCCTTTTCTTTCAGACAGTAACACAGCCCATATTTTATGACTCTGCCTGTGTTTCGTGTTTTTGGCTTTGTACAACTGTTGTGATCCCCTGGAATAAAAAGGTGTTATTGGGATTCACGTGGAAAAGTTTAAAATATATGATGTGCTCAGCCTAATTCAGAGAGAAGAGGATTTGAGTCTTGGAATAAATGGATAACCACGTAGAAAACACTATGACTGCTAATTCGAGGATCATCGAGGGATTGGAACAGTTTGCCGGCTGCAGTCTTCCCGTCCGAATATGATTTGGGTGTCTTCAAGGCTAGAGTGAATAGGCTCTTAATAAACTAGTGCGCCTTACCATCAACGATTGCATCACTGCTTACCATCAGGTGGGATCGCAGTCAAACACTAGTTTATTGCAAGTAAAAAAAAAAAATAGTAACTGATACCTAACCACGTGATTATAGTCATGATAACAAACAACTTTTACTAGACCAAACGTAAACTATATAAAAAAATCTTCTGGTCAGTACATTTATGTTCACTTAACTGGTCATAATGTATTGACTGATTTTTTTCTTACAATACAACGAATCGTTTATTAACCATTCAAGTACTGTAATTACCGTACCGTATTATCATTACCATAGAGGTACTCGTATAACAGAAAAAGAACAGGTGTGCGACCGCTGGCGTTCGCTCAGGGCTTAAGTTAAGGCTAATATATATATATATATATATTTACATATAAATCACGGTAAATGTAAAGCTTTATGTACATTTTGTCGTAGTTAAAAATATCAATAAATGTAAATAGGTCGTTCTATGATCGCTGTGGTACATACCACAGCGATCATAGAACGAAAACCATGAAAACCATGTACTGACATCAGTACATGGTTTTCATCTGAGCTTTTTTAAAGATGTGCAATCCATTTTTCATGAAAAAAGTTGTTCGTTCATGAATCGAGAACAAACTCGTGTTCAACAGTTTACGTACTCGTTTTATTGCTTTGTTTGAGATCTTGATCGACAAAATTAACAGACTTGAAGAGGTAATACCGACGATGTAGTTCACGTAAAGTCGTAAAACAACAATTTGAAATCGCGTTAGATGAACTATGTGTAATATAGTGTTGTGGTGTCTTATAGCATCAGCCGTATAAGAGCTGTATACAGGAGTAGGTAGTGGTGGTGGCCGAGTGGTAACAGCTCCGACTTACGTATTGTAGGTTGCAGGTTTAAACCCAGCCAGGCGCATTACTTTCTGTATTTTTATTTTATCACTACTGCTCTCAAAACGATGAAGGAAAACATTGTGCGAAAACCAAAAATTCAAAGACACCAAACCGTACCGGGCCCGCTTGGTAGTTTTCGGCTCATTCCCTCTCTTAAAGAGGAGGCCTGAGTCCTACCAATGTGAACATTATACGGTGTTTTATAGGAAGCTTTAATTGATCATCATCATCATCTTAGCGACCGTCCCGGTTGCACACTTTGGCTGTCACCTCGGTGCCCGGGGTCCGCTTTCCTACACAGTCGCCTCCACTTTGCTCGGTCTTCTGCCTTTAGCCCATTAGCACGCATATCGTCCCTTACGACGTCGATCCAACGCCTCTTAGGCCTTCCTCGTTTTCCGGGTCCCGGCGGAGGCAGCATGGTGAGGCATCTGTTACCCACGTAGTCTGCCGGTTTTCGTAAAACGTGGCCATACCAGCGTAAGCGACACTCCTGCAGTTTATCCGCTATGTCACGGACCTGAAGGCTGCCCCGGATGCGGGAGTTTTTAATGCGGTCTTTCCGCGAAACTCCAGACATCCAGCGCAGCATATTCAATGCCGTGACACGCAGGCTTTGCTTATGCCGCTCAAGTTCAGTGAATGTATCAGTGAAGAGTGGCCTGTACGCTTCACTGATACAACATACTACAATTGATACAACAGTGTAAAAAAATTAAGCCACATTTTCAACAGTTTTTAGGGTTCCGTCCCTCAAAAAGAAAAACAGACCCCTTATATGATCACTTTGTTACCTGTCTGTCAAAACCCTTTATCTCAGGTACTCGTGGAGGTATTGAGTTGATATTCAAAACATATAATCAAGATTGTGGGCACTTGAAGCTGCGAAAAATCAATGATATAGCCGTTTGTGTCGCAAAAAGGCAATTATTTCGACTCTTTCAAGGGATTTTAAATTAATGGGTTACTTTTCGTTTACCTAGAATCCTAAAATTTTGCAAGGATTTATTGGACAAGTACCTATATGAAAAAATCCGAAAATTGAAAAGTAACGAAAATCTTTAAGACTCGAATACGAATACGAATTAATAATAATAATAATCCTTTATTTTCAGGCAACTAAGGCCCATAGCACACAATACACTAATAGGTAAAACTTATAAAAAATAAACTAATAAATACAAAAAGAGTTATAACTTATTAACTATGAACTATTGTACACGTTGTGACGGCGTCGTGTTCCGCTGCGGGGTCGGTATCCTACCACGAAATCGTCGATACACGACACCTCTCGGCCAAAGCTCTCCTTTGAGGAATGTCTCCAAATGCTGAGTCGGTGCCCGCACCACAAACGACTTGAAATTAGTGTTATGGCGCGGCTCCAACTCCACGACTCTCAAAGTCCAGCTGGTCTTGACTCGAACATACTCCATGATATCCTCCCCCTTCGTGGTGTGATGTAGTCTCGAAATATACAGCTGCGTCGTGGGTGTTGCTGGACGCAGCAGCATATTGGGTATAATATGAATACGATATATTATAATATCGTAAACCGCACTTGGAACGGAACCCTCATTATGCGAGTTCGACTTGTATTTGCCCAGTTATTAATCATGAAGAGTCATACAATACCTGAACACAAACGTTTTCAAAAATAATTTAAAGCTTACGTTGAAAATTATTTTTTTTTTAAATAAAAAGCCAACACATACGCCTATTCATAATACTCATAGAAACGGATATACTGGAAAGTTCAAAAAAAAAAAAAAAACAGTATCCAACGTGAAATTGATATGCTAAAAATATTTAATATTTATTTTATAAAATGCAGTCCTGTTATTGTTTGATTCGAGTTTTTCCAACAGGCAGGGTAAAAATAGGATTTGTTTTTTTGTTTTTATTTATTCTTATATTCTTTATTGTACCTACACAAATTAGATTAGTATAAATAAAAGAACAGGTGATGTAAACAGGCGAGCTAAATCTATTGTTGGGTTTTCTTACAGCAAAATTATTAATAGCATCAGTCTTATAATTTTAAGTACTATTGTTTTGACTCAGGCCTTTTCTCCAGGAAATGGGCCGTGGTGGATGCCACGATGTCACTTGTCTTCGAATTTTTGATTCAAGAACATGCCAGTTTCCTCACGATATTTTCCTTCATAGTTTGGAGAGTAGTGATGATGGAATAAGTTACACAAATTAATGTGCCTGGCTGGGTTTGAACCCGCAACCTACAATCGTCATCACCGTGTTCTCGTGGGGGCTATCGGAGGCGGCGATCTCTCGCGGCGGGCCGTGGTAGAGGTCATGTTCCGGAGCGAGGAAGAGTGGCAGACGGTCGCGTCCTTTTGCAAAGCAGTAATGCTAACAAAGGAGCAGGCCGACGCACTGCCGCCGCCGTGTCTCCGATCCTGATTTCCTGCACGCGGACGGCGAGCAATGCATAGCTCGCTGTCCGCTCATGCGGTAACCGTCCCGCGCGCCTCAAGGTCTTGTAAGCAACTGTAGGGGGTAAGTAACAGCAGGGTTAAAGCCTTCTAGGGCCAAGTGTTGATGCGAAAGCGGAACATCGGGGCCCTGGAACTAAGGCAGGAAGGAACGGTGGATCGTTTAGTCTTTAGCAGTCTGACACTGTCTCCTGCTCCGCCCAAGGGCGGGATTCGTCATTCGATAATTTTTCCCATCATAAAAAAATCTACAATTCGTAAGTCGGGGTCTTCACCACTCGGCCACCACTGTCTCTGTTTTTATTTAAAGCAAAAAATGAGCTTTTGTTTTCCTCTTTGTGGATCTCGAGTGAAGAAGGGAGTGTTTACTTACACATATCCGTCATATTCGCGAGTCGTCGAAGTATCTCATTGATGGTATCCACTCTGTGAAGCTGAGAGACTCTTATGTGACGAGGAATTTTCGAGTTTATTTCTTATCAAATACTTTTATTAAATTTTTGATTATTTTAAAATTGTATATCTCGTTTTTTTTTTCCGGCGTTCGCAGGTACTAACAGCGAACGCCGGTGTTCGCGGGTATTAACGGAAAGTTATTTGTCTATAAAACTTTTTATTTACGTTCTTGGATAAATATCAAAATACCTTATTAAAAAAATGCTCAAATATTGTACATTCTATTTTTTTAAATTTGACAACGGCGCGTAGCGCGAAATCATGCCGCGAGCGCCGGCGCTCGCTTGGGTGTCGACGATACGAAAATGTATCACAACATGCTTAGACCTATAAAACTAACGGATTTCGATGCGGTTTTTTTATTAGATAGACTATTCAATAGGAAGGTTTAAATGTATAAAACTTGCATAATATCAACATTGCACCCGTGCGAAGCTGAGGCGGGTCGCTAGTTTTAAGTAAATCTCAAAGTTTTTTCAAATGCATTTTGTTATGCAGATTTTAACTTGATTTACTTGGAAGTATCAAACAAAAGTAAAATGATATCACCTCTAGAAGCATCTTTTGATTAATAATATTCATATTACCATAGACTTAGGCATGGTAAAAATTTTATTGAACTTATACTTAAATATTAAACAATAAAGAATAATATTGAATAAATACAACGAAACAAGTACACATTATGTTGACTGAGTATCTACGATCATAGCACACAGAAAAATATTGTTTATTAATCATACAATACATCATAATATTTCAGTCAAAACAAGTCGATGCCTCCCACGTAAGTTGTTGTAACCCCAAAATTGCAATTTTACAGGAGAGCGTTTTAAAGATACTTTTTGCGATACAAGCCACATTTTTCAAAGAATCTTTATGAAATTCGGTATGAGAGTATAGTTTTTAATATGTTATTGTTTACTACATGTCATCACTTTATAATTTTATCGGTTTCTTGGATTTTGTTGTTACAACTGTTTACCGCGACTCGAGGCACTTGGAAAATGTTATAACTATCACTTACCTTATTATACACGGGAGTACAAAATCCAATTTTAATCATATATGATACTTACATCAATGTACATAGATTACAAATAAAAAAGGGTGTGGTATGTGTATCATTACTTGATATAATAAAAAAATACAATGTTTTTTCAGCCTAATTTCGTTTAGGACAACACTGTTTTGTTAATACATTACTGAAATACAAAAAAACAGAATTTTTTCTAACTGGTTTTCAACATTTTGCGTTTTAGAATTTAAAGTTTAAAATAACAAACTATATTTTAAAGTTAGAAAAAAAAATTAAAATTAAGATTAAAAATAATTAAAAAATATATAAACTGAAAATTTAAGTGTTTTCTTGATTTAAAACATACTTTGAATTAATTACAGCGTTCTTTAATCAAATTTAATTTCAGTTTAAATACTCAAAAAACAAAAAAGTATTTTAAGATTTTAATCAAGAAAATTCTGGTGATCGAGAGAGATTTAAAATTTTGGTCTTATGTTACTTGGAGTCGGCAGGATAAGTTTATTCTTCCATTTTGTCTTATCACCCGTCTGATTATCACTGACTCCTTTTTCTTTCATATCACTCCTCCCACAATCTTTACTTTGTATCTACCTCTCCCCCTTCATCTTTCCAAGTGACTTTACTTATAGCTCATTCTGTAATATACATTTAACTTTCTTCTTTTCATAACCATATTCAAGACAAACGATGGGTAAATATGTAATGTTTAATAACTTATTCTGAATCAAGAAGAGTCCGCAAATATTAAGTTTTGCTCTTGATACCTATGGTAAAAAAGGGAGAAACAGGGATTGTTTCCCGACCCCGAAAAACTGGTGTCATGCACCTATATGGTGCGTATTGAAAGAAATGGTCATCACATTACAGTCTGATAAAACATTATAGTAATATTGAATCTTCAGAACCAATTTGTACCTCTTTTATCTTCACAATATTATTATCCTTCAGATCTCGCTTTCTCTGTGTACAATTTAGGCAAAAGCTACACGTTATTACTACATACACTAAAAGTTGAAAACTCTGTCTTAATATAAAATCTCAAATGTGTCTTAATATATGAATTTTGTCAAGCATAATTTGACTCACCTTGCAAGCATTTGAAAAGCTCTTGAAATAGTCACAAACAATGGTTTTGACAGACCCAGACTTTTTACAGGCTGTTATTATTAACATTATTAAATATCTCTTTGATCGGGGATTAATATTGCTGTTAGTATATCAAATTTAACTAACACCTTATTAAGAACTTAATCACTTATAGAAATGGGAAAACTGTTGTTTACACTCGTCTGAAGCTTGAAGTTTCAGTAACGGCGACAGGCAATTTATTCTTATCTATACTAATATTATAAAGCTGAAGAGTTTGTTTGTTTGTTTGTTTGTTTGTTTGTTTGTTTGTTTGAACGCGCTAATCTCAGGAACTACTGGTTCGAATTGAAAAATTCTTTTTGTGTTGAATAGATCATTTATCGAGGAAGGCTTTAGGTTATATAACATCACGCTGTGACTTATAGGAGCGAAGAAACAATGGAAAATGTGGAAAAAACGGGGAAAATATTCATCTTTGAGGGCTTCCGTTGCGTGCGCTGCGAAAACGGTAGAAGATACCAAAAAAATATGTACGAAAGAATTATTCCTCTTAAAATGATCTAAAAAAATGTCCGCGACAGTATATGTCTATCTTTTAAAATTAACTCACTAGAACCGTTTTTATGGGAATCAAATTTGGCCGAAGTTAATGCATGCAACCAATGAGTTGTATCAACATAATAATATTAATCCTTATCCAAATAAATGTGTTGTTGATTAAGAGTATGTAATTGTGAACAAAATTTTCTTTGACATCACTTATTTTCAATGAACATCTTAGAAGATATTACAATTTTAAAATAACTCCGATATAAAATTCACACGCGCCGCATGATGTGCAAAATATGACGCTGCGCCTGGCCGGCGGGCGAGGAGACGGGTTGCTTGCGGGCGGCACGGAGGGGTGTTTTTTATCTATACTAATATTATAAAGCTGAAGAGTTTGTTTGTTTGTTTGTTTGTTTGAACGCGCTAATCTCAGGAACTACTGGTTCGAATTGAAAAATTCTTTTTGTGTTGAATAGATCATTTATCGAGGAAGGCTTTAGGCTATATAACATCACGCTGTGACTAATAGGAGCGAAGAAACAATGGAAAATGTGGAAAAAACGGGGAAAATATTCATCTTTGAGGGCTTCCGTTGCGTGCGCTGCGAAAACGGTAGAAGATACCAAAAAAATATGTACGAAAGAATTATTCCTCTTAAAATGATCTAAAAAAATGTCCGCGACAATATATGTCTATCTTTTAAGATTAACTTACTAGAACCGTTTTTATGCGAATCAAATTTAGCCAATTTTTACCGATTATTTGTGAGAGTTCTATCAACATAATAATATAATCTTTATCCAAATAAATGTGTTGTTGATTAAGAGTATGTAATTGTAAACAAAATTGTCATTGACATCATTTAATTTCAACGAACATCTTAGAAGATATTACAATTTTAAAATAACTCCGATATAAAATTCACACGCGATGCATGATGTGCTAAACTTGACGCTGCGCCTGGCCGGCGGGCGAGGAGACGGGTTGCTTGCGGGCGGCACGGAGGGGTGTTTTTTATGGTAGATAAAAATCATCCAATGACGAATCCCACTCTTGGGCGGAGCGGGAAACAGTGTCAGACTCTTACTGACTAAACAACCTACCCCGTTCCTCCCTTGCCTTATTTCCAAAGCCCCGGTATAACGCTTTCGCACCAACCCTCGGCTGCAGGAGGCTTCGACACTGAAGAGCCCCACAGTTTGCTGACAACACCTCGAGGCACGCGGGAGCAATGCTCGCCGTCGACGACTTGGTCTTGATCTGGACTGTTACCAGACAACCGGACGGCGAGCTACCCATTGCTCACCGTCCGCAAGCCAGCGTCTACGGTGGCCGGATATCGGCGGGATCGTGGCGGCGACGGCTAAGGCGAGGGCGCTTTTGCCCTTGCCTTATGCGGTCGGCCTCCTCCTTTACGAGCATTACTGCTTCGCAGAAGGAGGCGACCGCTTGCTGTTCTTCTTCGCTGCGGACCATGCGCTGAATCAAGGTCCGGCGCGAGAGGTCGCCGCCGCCGATCACCCCCACGAGGACACGGTGATGCTCTTCTCAAGCGGGGCACACCTCCACCGTGTGCTCCACCGTGTCCTCCGTGCTGGCCACACAGTGGCGACACCCGGGCGTCTCTTCCGCACGAATCCGGCGCAGGAATCTCCTGAACTTCCCATATCCGGTGAGAACCTGCGTCATGTCCTGCGTGATGTCTATCCAACCACGCTTCAAAGAGGGGACTTACCGCCGAGATTATGGCGTGCCCAAGTAGGGGGTGTAGCTCTATAAAGTACTTTTAGATAATTATGTTCTTTTAAAAACTAAATTGTCTAAATTAATAACAGAAATTGACACGAGCAAAGTCGTGGGTAACAGCTATAATTTATAAAGCTGAGGTTGTTTTCAAAAATAAATATGATGCCCAAAATAACTATTCCACGCGGACGAAGTCGCGGGCACAGCTAGTGGTAGATAAAAATCATCCAATGACGAATCCCACTCTTGGGCGGAGCGGGAAACAGTGTCAGACTCTTACTGACTAAACAACCTACCCCGTTCCTCCCTTGCCTTATTTCCAAAGCCCCGGTATAACGCTTTCGCACCAACCCTCGGCTGCAGGAGGCTTCGACACTGAAGAGCCCCACAGTTTGCTGACAACACCTCGAGGCACGCGGGAGCAATGCTCGCCGTCGACGACTTGGTCTTGATCTGGACTGTTACCAGACAACCGGACGGCGAGCTACCCATTGCTCACCGTCCGCAAGCCAGCGTCTACGGTGGCCGGATATCGGCGGGATCGTGGCGGCGACGGCTACGGCGAGGGCGCTTTTGCCCTTGCCTTATGCGGTCGGCCTCCTCCTTTACGAGCATTACTGCTTCGCAGAAGGAGGCGACCGCTTGCTGTTCTTCTTCGCTGCGGACCATGCGCTGAATCAAGGTCCGGCGCGAGAGGTCGCCGCCGCCGATCACCCCCACGAGGACACGGTGATGCTCTTCTCAAGCGGGGCACACCTCCACCGTGTGCTCCACCGTGTCCTCCGTGCTGGCCACACAGTGGCGACACCCGGGCGTCTCTTCCACACGAATCCGGCGCAGGAATCTCCTGAACTTCCCATGTCCGGTGAGAACCTGCGTCATGTCCTGCGTGATGTCTATCCAACCACGCCTCAAAGAGGGGACTTACCGCCGAGATTATGGCGTGCCCAAGTAGGGGGTGTAGCTCTATAAAGTACTTTTAGATAATTATGTTCTTTTAAAAACTAAATTGTCTAAATTAATAACAGAAATTGACACGGGCAAAGTCGTGGGTAACAGCTATAATTTATAAAGCTGAGGTTGTTTTCAAAAATAAATATGATGCCCAAAATAACTATTCCACGCGGACGAAGTCGCGGGCACAGCTAGTTTACTTATATCTCACAATAGTATCAGCATAAATTCTAAGCTTGGCTCTCCTATAACTAAATTAGCCATAATTATACATCGTTTTCTTTGTCGCCTTTTTAGTTTAATTTATTGAAATAGTGCTTACAGCAGACTCAGTAGACCAGTTTTCCTACTGGCTGTTTTTAATATTTTACTAGAAAGGTTTTTCTTTGACGTTGTTAGTCCTTTTTGAAAAATCTCTAGTCTTTAAATGTGTATTTTTTTCATTACCTTTATCAAACGATACTTTATTTAATCAAATAACTGATAGTGGACTTAGCTTGAAGAGTTCAACAGTGCAGAAACATGCAGGTGGTGACTAAGGTAAAAGTAACGAACAACGTTTTCTGATTTGGGAAACTAGTAATAAACACAAGCAAGAAGGAAAGTCCGGCGAGTTTTAATCAGTAAAAGTTGCTTTGACTGACTAAAACTCACATGTAATCGGTGCCTTTTGTGTTCCAGGCCCACATTTCCTCAACACGACCTGGATGCCTTCCTTGAGAATTGGTACGATAAAGCGAGTAGCTGAGATAACTAGAACGAATGGAGGGAGGCCTTTGCCCAGCAGTAGGACAGCACAGGCTAGCTATAATAATAATATAATATAAACAAAAATGGCTATAAAAGTCGTGATCCAAATGGTTATTATACTACGCAGCAATTTCAAGGTCCAAAGTTACGAATATGCCATTATATGTTAATTTAGTCATTTAAAACTTCTCAGGTTCATTGAAAAAGTTGGCTAGAATGACTCTGACTTCAGTGATATTCATAAAACACTCCCTGAAAAACACATACAACGTACTCATTTCAAACGAATAGCTACGTAAATCGTTGTATGTGATGTTACAACTTACTTTTACATATCTAGCATCGAAGTAAAAATATGTTGTACGTATAACTTAACATAAAATAATTTTAAAATCAGCGACGTAAATTGTTGTATGGGATCAATACCATATTTTAAATGATTATCATGTTAGTTAAAGATAAGATTAAACGGAATAGTAATTATTAGAATATTAAATTAACGACGTAAAAATTGAGTGAAAGGTGCTACTGGCAGCGAATTCCAACGTAATCTGTGATATGTGTTACATACAATGGGCGCACGTGCGCTTTTCTCCGTTGTAAACCATTTCAAGTAATAATTACTACAGTCTACGCCGGAATCGTTCGAAATATACAACATTATACGTTTCAAAAGTACCTTAAATAATAGGATTTTTGGACTTTTTGTTTTTTTGTAGGATAGTTTACATAAAATTAGACACTTACATAAAAAACCCAAAATCGCCATTTTGTGGGTTACAATAACTTACGTGGGAGGCATCGAAGTTTCATATATATAAATAAGAAGTATACGTAACTTTGAATAAGAATCGCAATGGTAAATATTTACATCGTCTCAATTTTCATTAATTTCGCAATCATTTTTTATTAAAAATAGACCGATTAAGATGATGCTTGCGGATGGTGAGCATTGGGTAGCTCGCCGTCCGGTCGTCTGGTAATCGTCCGGACCAAGCCCAGTCGTCGACGGCGCGCACTGTTCCCGCGCGCCTCAAGGAGTTGTCAGCAATCGTAGGGACCCTGCAGAAGGGTCGAAGCCAATCGGGGCCACGGGTTTGTGTCTGAAAAGGAAGGCTCTGGCCCTGGTATGTATGGCGATGTAGGAACGGGGTAGGTTGTTTAGTCAGTAAGAGTCTGACACTTGTTTTCCGCTCCGCCCAAGAGCGGGACTCGTCATTGGATGATTTTTACCTACCATAAAAAAAAAAAAAAAAACCGATTAAGATGATCATTTTTTTTTTGTAAGAATGTGTGATATAATAAATTAACCTTAATTCTACATAATATTGTACACCTACATAAATAAAAAAAACCCTTAAAAACTAACTAAAAGTACCTAATCTAATAAGGCGTCAAAGAATCCTTCCGCATCGCTGTCGACTGGTAAATTGCCCAAAAAGTTTAAATATTAACAACTAGCTGTGCCCGCGACTTCGTCCGCGTGGAATAGTTATTTTGGGCATCATATTTATTTTTGAAAACAACCTCAGCTTTATAAATTATAGCTGTTACCCACGACTTTGCCCGTGTCAATTTCTGTTATTAATTTAGACAATTTAGTTTTTAAAAGAACATAATTATCTAAAAGTACTTTATAGAGCTACACCCCCTACTTGGGCACGCCATAATCTCGGCGGTAAGTCCCCTCTTTGAGGCGTGGTTGGATAGACATCACGCAGGACATGACGCAGGTTCTCACCGGACATGGGAAGTTCAGGAGATTCCTGCGCCGGATTCGTGCGGAAGAGACGCCCGGGTGTCGCCACTGTGTGGCCAGCACGGAGGACACGGTGGAGCACACGGTGGAGGTGTGCCCCGCTTGAGAAGAGCATCACCGTGTCCTCGTGGGGGTGATCGGCGGCGGCGACCTCTCGCGCCGGACCTTGATTCAGCGCATGGTCCGCAGCGAAGAAGAACAGCAAGCGGTCGCCTCCTTCTGCGAAGCAGTAATGCTCGTAAAGGAGGAGGCCGACCGCATAAGGCAAGGGCAAAAGCGCCCTCGCCGTAGCCGTCGCCGCCACGATCCCGCCGATATCCGGCCACCGTAGACGCTGGCTTGCGGACGGTGAGCAATGGGTTGCTCGCCGTCCGGTTGTCTGGTAACAGTCCAGATCAAGACCAAGTCGTCGACGGCGAGCATTGCTCCCGCGTGCCTCGAGGTGTTGTCAGCAAACTGTGGGGCTCTTCAGTGTCGAAGCCTCCTGCAGCGAGGGTTGGTGCGAAAGCGTTATACCGGGGCTTTGGGAATAAGGCAAGGGAGGAACGGGGTAGGTTGTTTAGTCAGTAAGAGTCTGACACTGTTTCCCGCTCCGCCCAAGAGTGGGATTCGTCATTGGATGATTTTTATCTACCATAAAAAACACCCCTCCGTGCCGCCCGCAAGCAACCCGTCTCCTCGCCCGCCGGCCAGCCTATTTTGCACATCATGCGGCGCGTGTGAATTTTATATCGGAGTTATTTTAAAATTGTAATATCTTCTAAGATGTTCATTGAAAATAAGTGATGTCAAAGACAATTTTGTTCACAATTACATACTCTTAATCAACAACACATTTATTTGGATAAGGATTAATATTATTATGTTGATACAACTCATTGGTTGCATGCATTAACTTCGGCCAAATTTGATTCCCATAAAAACGGTTCTAGTGAGTTAATTTTAAAAGATAGACATATACTGTCGCGGACATTTTTTTAGATCATTTTAAGAGGAATAATTCTTTCGTACATATTTTTTTGGTATCTTCTACCGTTTTCGCAGCGCACGCAACGGAAGCCCTCAAAGATGAATATTTCCCCGTTTTTTCCACATTTTCCATTGTTTCTTCGCTCCTATTAGTCACAGCGTGATGTTATATAGCCTAAAGCCTTCCTCGATAAATGATCTATTCAACACAAAAAGAATTTTTCAATTCGAACCAGTAGTTCCTGAGATTAGCGCGTTCAAACAAACAAACAAACAAACAAACAAACAAACTCTTCAGCTTTATAATATTAGTATAGAAGTATAGATAACACTTTTAATATGAGTTTAGTTTTCATAATAACACTTTTAATATGAAAAACCTAGGCACCTATATTTCTTCATATACTTACACATGAACCTGCCTCTCACACAATAAATTAATTTCCCGGTACTTATGAGAAGTGTTAACGATGACGTCATTAGTTTCGGGTCATTTAGGGCGTTAGTGCCGACCTTATCGTATAGCCAGTAATGGGTGCTATAATAACGTTACGTGCTAAATGGTAATGAGCCTTTATTTGCACCATGAGTTTAATTGTGCTGGAGTTATGTGGAGGTAAGGATCTTTTGTCTACGGAGGTTGTGTCATATAGTTAAAGTAAGTAAACTTATATCTTAGGGCTACTAATAATTTTAATGTTGTATTTGTATTTGAACCCAGCCAGGCGCATTACTTTGTGTAATTTATTTCATCACCACTGCTCTCAAAACGGTGAAGGAAAACATCGTGAGGAAACCGGCATGTCCTAGAACCAAAAATTCGAAGGCATGTGACATCCACCAATCCGCACTGGGCCCGCGTGGTGGATTATAGCCCATTCCCTCTCCCAGAGAGGAGGCCTGTGTCCCAGCAGTGGGAACATTGAAAGGCTGATGATGATGATGATGATTTGTATTTGAGGCTGGTGTTCATAATTCCACGACTAAAGTGCGTATTTTGCGAATTTGAAGAATTTGTTAAATGAAATGTTACACCTAAATGAAAAGACACCTGTATGTTTGTTTAGTGATAGTCAAAGTTCACTAAGTTTAGCAGTTAATCCTTTATTTCATAGACGTACTAAGCATATTGATGTGCGACATCATTTTGTACGTGAATGTGTACTCTATAATAAAGTTAAGCTTGATTATGTATCAACCTTAGATATGCCAGCAGATTTACTGACAAAAAGTCTTTGTGCCAATAAGCATTACAAGTTTTTAGGTTTAATGGGTATTAAAGAAGTGTAGTTTTGGCTGGTATGTACAGAGTTATCCAATTATGGAATCGTTATTTTTTGTCTTTGGATGATGATTAGTAGTTTATTTTGTTATGAGAGGGTGTTGAAATAAGGTAACAAATATAAACTACTTGCTATATTAGCGCCATCTGTTAATTTTATGTGAGTAACATTTTGACAAATAAAATGTCTGTCTGCTGAAAAAATCCCGAAGTTTTATTAATTTAAACGTCATGCTGGTAGCTGAGATTTATATAAAAAAATAATTAATTAATTAATTGTCATGACATTTGTACATATTTTTCAGTATACATTGTAATATTTAAATGTGGTACTGTACACAAAAAAATTATACGGCGAAAATTTTTGTTTGTATATTTTTAATTTTCCTGGAATAAAACCAGAAAAAGATTTTTGCTGTGATTTACGTTTTTTTTTAAAAGCTTGCAATTACGTAATAACAATACTTTCCACACACAATGGTTTGAATTTTTTTTACTTTTGTTAAGTGTTGTCATTTCAAATATATTTAAACATATTTATATTGGTAACTATTTCCGAAACCACTATAATATTAATCCTATATACGTAATCAGATCCAAAATTTCATATCCATAACATTCCACGCACATTTCATCGAGGTTAACCATGCTTGTTCTTCAATCAATCAGATTTATTATAAGCAGCAATTCTACTCAATGATTGATTTTGATCAAATAATGTGATATAAAATGACATACAAGTCCACTTATTTATTCTCGATATTGTGTGTGTTGATACACTTGTTCAATATCAAAATAGATTGAAAGGTCTTTATTGGACCTCTTTGTTCGGATAAACGATTTTTCTCAAAAGACATCCCGCACTTTTGCCACCCTTTTGTGTCTAGATTTATTTCATTCATTTTTTCATGACATCGTTCTAGTGTTAACTTATTATTTATAATGGCCAAGTACAAAAGAAAAAACATTTTGATACGAGTACGTCTTCTTTCGAACATTGTACGAGAATCAAATAAGTAAAGGAAGATTCTTTGGTAAAAATATGGAATAGAAATGGGATACGTTCGTAAGTACGGCACATGGCCCTGATTCCATTATTGTTTCGTATTCCTATCCAATTTACATGAGTCTATATAAATTGGAATCTGTCAGTGAGTACCTACTTCTGTGTTGAGAGATATGGAAATGTTCGTTGTTGTGTGCGGTTGTAACACAGTCTATTTTAGGTTTTCTTTACCTAAGGAAGGTGAAAAGCTTAGATAGGTCACTGAGATCAACACTGTAACACTATTTACAGTAAATATCGGTCTAATTCGAAGACATGTGACATCCACCAATCCGCACTGGGCCCGCGTGGTGGATTATGGCCCATTCCCTCTCCTAGAGAGAGGAGGTCTGTGTCCCTGCAGTGGGAACATTAAAAGGCTGATGATGATGATGATGATGATCGGTCTAATAAATAATTAAAATAATATCCACAACTATTGTGATAGTTTGCTCTGCTTGGCTTGGGACTATCAGGGTTGTGTGAACCTGTCTAGTCCCAAGCCAAGCAGAGCATGTTTTATGGGAACTAGACCACTGATAAACATAGGTTCTTATATATTTCTAAATACATACGCACTTATAGATAAATTACACCTAGATACAGAACAAACGAAAATATAACAATCTTTTTTGAGGTGTAAAATCAAAGAATGACATTTCCCGCTCTATGTCACACTTTTACTGATTAAAATCAAAGTTTAAAGGCCGCGGTCTCTATTTCAAATGTTCCTAGAACCTTTGGAAAGGTCACTAATACTTCAATCCGTAATCCAATCCCATCTAAATCGAAATGATATTTTCAGAAAGGATCACACTTATTTGTTACTAGCGTTCTAGCTTCGCTGGGTCTAGAGAATTACGCAAATGGAACTAACTCCCCATACCGAGATGAAGAGTAAGTATCCTATAGGTATTCTATTTCAGGACATGGTATTTTTTATGTTGGGAAAATTATCGAATGACGAATCCCGCCCTTGGTCGATCCACCGTTCCTTCTTGCCTTAGTACTAGGACTCCAGTACCTGTATTTAAGCGTAATTAGTGTAATAACCTAAAGCTAATTTAATTAATCGTTAGAAATCGCTGTAAATGGCTGCTTTAAAAAAAACTGGGCAAATACAAGCTGGACTCGCACGTTGAGGGTTTCGTATAAATTATTTACTTCTATAAACTATAAGTAAATAGTTCGATTCCTGAACCAAATGTCGATGATTTTTTCAAATCGAAAAAATGTTTTTTTTTTTGTGGCGTAATTACAAATAGCAGATTTCAGATTTATTTCTATGTTAGTACTGTAAGAATTTGTTTTATCCCAAATTACAGGGTTCTAGGTCAACAGAATAGTCCTGTGAATTTTATCTCCTTTGAAGTGTCGAAATATACGTTTATTCCTATATAAACAGGCATATATTTTTTGTTTTCTCTTATTTAGAAGTTTAAATAATGGCGCTCCCACGATTAAGGGTCTTGACAGACAGACAAACGGACATCAAGGTGATCCTATGTTCCGTTTTTACTATTTCAAATAAGTAACAAATAACGATATAGTGATCAGCATGAATAGAAGTAGATAGTATTTCATCTAGCTGATATGGCACGAGATATTTTCCATTAGAAGAAAATTCACAACATTCCAACACATAAATTTCATTACGATCCGATCCACGAGGCGATGTTGACTAACAAACATGTAAACAGCTAAAGATTAGTAGGAAATTTTAACAGAAGCTTCGATTACTGAAAATATTGTACCTTCAAGATTGATCAAAGAACTCGAAGTAAAAGAAAAATATTTCCTTTTGAATTTAGAAACGCTTTGCATTTTTGAAGAAGGTACACTTCTTGCTAAAATGAATGAACCGTACGTGACTTTATCGGAAATAATTTTGAAAGGCCAGCAATCTATTTATCGATGCGTCGCAAATTAAATGTAAGTCAAGTGATACGATTGGATGTAAAAATGATTCGAAAAATTCGACCAATCATAGTAAGGCATGTGCATTTGAAAATTTATAAATTTTCGAATAACAGGCCTAAGTCTGGGAAGAATAATAATACCAAACTATCCTATTTATTATTTAAAATCAAGTATCTACACAATTTCATTAACTAGCTTCTGCCAGCGGCTTTGTCATGTTTAAAATTATCCTACAGTAAAGTTAAGTATAGTAAGTATTCCAGAATATGGATTCTACCGAGTAACATGTTTTATTCTAATCTGTTTCGCCATTTGGGCACGAAGTGAAAATTATGACATGAAAAACTTTCTCCTATACAGTGTGAGTCTGACATCGACGCACAAACGAATACCATGAAGACAATAAAGTTTAAATTTAAAAAAAGTAAAAGTATATATTTTTAGGGTTCCGGACCTAATAAGGAAAAACCGAAACCCTTATAGGTACGGCGCGCACTGTTCCCTCGGGCCTCAAGGAGTAGTCAGCAAAACCATAGGGACCCTGCAGAAGGGTTGAAACCAACTGGGGCTAAGGGTCCGTGTCTGAAAGGAAGGTTCTAGCCATATGACAACGTAAGAACGACGTGGATTGTTTAGTTGGTAAGAATCTGACACTGTTTTCCGCCCTGCCTAAGGGCCCACCTTGAGCGGGAACGGAATACAGTGTCAGAATCGGAAGGGATTCGTCATGGGATGGTTCCAGCACCAGTGGTTTCAGGATCATATACTCCATCCATATATTCGTCCATCCATGATATTCGTTTCTGTGTCGATGTCAGTGACACCATAATAAATATAATAAAGAGGTAAAGTTTGTTTTTTTGTTTTTTGTTTGTAGGGGGTAATCTCTGGAACTACTGGTCCGATTGGAAAAATTTTAGCAACAATAGAAAGCTGGTTTACTCCTGAGTGACATAGGTTATATTTTATGTACGCGGGCGAAGCCGCTGGAAAAAGCTAGTGTATAATATTAGTGTAATTACGCCCATCGTGTATACTAAGTCAGCTTCTAGATATACATTTTACGTAATGTACAGCACAGTACATTAGGTAAATCCTGTAAACAGTCTGGATTAAGTCAAATATATCAGTTTATGCCAATCATAATTTTGCTAAGAGAAACACAAACAAGGCTCCTACGTTTTTTTTTTTTTTTTTTTTTTTTTTTTTTTTTTTTTTATGGTAGTTGAAAATCATCCAATGACGAAACCCGCTCTTGGGTGGAGCGGGAGACTAGTGTCAGACTCTTACTGACTAAAAAACCTACCCCGTACCTTCCTTGCCCTATTCCTGGAGTCGAGGTAACAGTTTCCCACTTCCCTCTAGACTCCGGGAGGACAAGGCTCCTACGTAACTTCATCGTCTGAATTAATATTATGATACTTGAATTTAAATTTTAATCAAGATTGGACATATTGTCTTAGTCCTTAGAAGTGTCACATTTAGTGCGAAATAAGCAAACTTTGTGGTTGAAGAAATAATAGTAATGAGTTTTACTAAATATATCAAAATGCCTTGAAGTCTTGATGAAACCTATTTTTGGATTGTAATAATGATTTACGTGAGCGACGATGTCAAACAAACAACTTGATATTGTTATATTGTACAACTAGCGACCCGCCCCAGCTTCGCACTGTACTGGTACTGGTATTGAATATATTATGCATGTATTATATACATAAACCTTCCTCTTGAATCATTCTATCTATTAAAAAATCCGCATCAAAATCCGTTGCGTACTTTTAAAGATCTGAGCATACATAGGGGTAATCAACTTTTTTTATATTATGTAATGATGAAGAAGGTTTTGATGAAACTATAAAAAGCGCACACAGCTGAGCTGACACATATCATTTCATATAATATAAAATTTTTTTTTTTTTTTTGTGTCACATGATCACATTAAATCCTTTGTGTTATTTGGGGCGCAACAACTTTTTTCTTTAAATCAACAAACCATTCGTCTTTAACCGCTTTCTCTCTCTCCCTGCGTTCACATGCATAGAATTTATACTCTCTAATAATTCTATTAGTCGCGTACGAGCGTTTTATCCCTTGTAGGTATATAATTAAATATATTTTTTAGGTCACTGGCGCCCCTTTCTAACTTTCTTTAAACTACTCTTTTCTCATTTTATCCATACTCGTCACATCACGCATTCATCTCAATATTCTACTTGCAATGTTTTTTCATCCATATTTATTACAGCCTAACATTCTGCTATTTGAGAACAATCAACTTCTCAAATAAAAATTGTGCATAGGTAGTTATATTCTGTTTGTGTTTTCAATTTACTTCAATCTAAGGGTTTTTAAGTTAAGAGTCAATAGATTACTTCTTTTTAAGTCAAGAGAATAGAATCTATTAAGATTACTTCTTGGCAAGCGTCACGTGATCCATCGTCAACCATATCCCCACCTACTACCATCAAGCGCAAAAAAATAAAAGCACTAAATAATGAATTGTTTCAATGCTTGACAACACGTTAATACTTAATTAAAACAGTTGGTAAACTACGCATATTATTAACATTTGAAGTTATTAATAAAGTACACATTCTGTTCTGTCAAAATATTAATAATGTTTTAGCCACCAACTGATGCAAATATTCAGTTAAGCTATACGATTTATTACTGGGCTTAACTAAAACTATTGAAATTAGTGGCTTTGTGGCTAGACTAAATAACAGCACTTGGGTCGATTGATCAAAGCCTTTAAGCTGCGTAAAATAAGTAGATTTACCGTGCTAAGAGAATATCAAGTGATCAAAAGTTACAATATTGTTTTCTTTTGTTTTTTTTTTTTAAGATAGGAAATTAAAACAATGACAGAGTTTTACTAATAATACTACTACCAAGTGTGTAAATTACCCTTTGAGTTTGAGCACCAGGTTGTCCTTTCTTGAAATTCTTTATGGCCCAAGTTTTAAATTGCTTGTTCTACAAAAACCTGCGGTAGTTGGGATCGCCCTGTGAAACCCGGTTCGAAAGCCTAGGGACATGAGAACATCCATGCCTCGTTTCACGTTTGCAGCAAGCTAGCATTACTGCTGCATAGAAGAAAGCAATTACACCCCATTCCCTCTCTCTGCAGACTATGGCCTGATACGAGTGGTTACGGTTAGTGGCCTTCACGAAGTTACGATAGTGCATGAAGTTTCGTGTTATAGGAAAACACCTCCATCGTATACTCAACTAAGTTATCGGGATGATTCACGCAATGATGACTCTTGGGTGTTTTTTTCGCCTTAATCCGAGTCCAAATTATCAAATAATTTCTCCTCTAAGAGGAGCAAAATGGAGTATGCACAGTATGGTATGCGGAAAATTAGTCACACTATTTGCCTTGACTTTGCGTAGCTCCCCACATTGATTAAGACCAGAAAATAAATATCCCTCGTCACAATACGCTATCTGTTTGTAAACTCAAATTACAGTTGGTTCATAATGAGCGCGCGCGCGCTCCTGGCGCTTCCAATCCGAGACCTGTGCCAGACAAGGCTAAGAACAAGGTCGAAAATAACGATGGTTTCGTTACGGTGCAAAGGAGCAAGCATCGAACGCAAACCAACAAGAATCGCTGCGGCATAGCACCTGCAACTCCTTGTGTGAAGCTGCGTGCCGCTCCGCCGAACACTCCAGTTTACATCTCCCGCCTGCACTACACCACAAGGGTGGAAGATATCGTGGAGTACGTACGCCATAAGACGAAGCTAGCACTGAGAGTACAACTATTGAAGTCGTACCGTAACGTCAATTTCAAGGCGTTCGTAGTGCGAGTCCCGAACAGTTTTCTGCCCGTCGTGCTGAAGGAAGACTTTTGGCCGCAGGGCGTGGTGTTTCGTCGCTTTCGCGGAACAGTGCTTCCGAACAGCACAAAATGACTCAGTGCAGTGAAAGTGCTACTAACATAGTCATAAGTTTTATTTACTAACGATAAACTGTATTTACTTTATATATGTTAGTCTATAAGGTATATATCTATGGGCCAAGATGCCTGAAAATAAATGATTTATTATTATTATTATTAATACTGAACGCTCTCACTATGTTTGTCAAAAACAAGAAAGGAAGTTGACACTAGAAAAGATTGGTCGTTGAGTTCCTTAGTAGTCCTAAATTGAACTAAACGAACACTCGTAAATGTTTGCTCTGATTGGACCCTCCTGGGCAAGTCCCTTTTTCTTTCCTCAGAAAGGTTTTTCAGACATTATGATGACATGATAGATAGATATACACTTTATTGTAGGTACACCATAAACATAAATTGGTACATAAGAACACTTAAAATTACTACGGTGTTACAATGGGCGGTCTTATCGCTAAAAGCGATTTTTTAAAGACGATTGGATGGAGGAAAGGTAGTATCGTATGACCCACCTAAATGTAAATGTATTTGTAATTTTTTTTATTCTTTATCAGCTGTAGTAGTTGATCTATACAATAATTTACACGAGCTTGGGCTGTTTAAACATGTCCACTAATTTTGTGATCCATTCTTCAAAAGAACATTACAGACCTACATTTTAGTTCATAAATCATTTGACACGTTTACTCTAAGAGACTTTTATCATTTAGTTTTTCCAGAATAGTTAGGTAGCAAATAACGGCCTCGTTATTTAATTGAAGAATTAATTTATATATGAAACTTCGAAAAAATGCTTTATAAACCATCCGTAAAAATAATTTGATTTATCTTTAGTCTACAATAAGTTCGCACATAGTGGTTGAACACGTTTAAAGAATAATATTTCGATACTGTGCCCTCACGCCGATTAATTTGACGCATGCTATAATGGAAAGGCTTTCACAAAAACTCACAGAGTCTTTTGTGAGGGTCCTAAATTAATTGAATAAAATATCCAATTGAGCAAAATCGTATTAGTAATGAACCGAGAACGGTTCAATTTTATCAATGATTTAACGGTCATGAAAGAACAATGAAAGGATCTACCTAATTTATTTCTTATTATATGGTGCTTAAATGAGAAATAAATAAATAAATCATACCGATAAATTACTAATAAATACAGGAAAGTTTGTATGCACAAGTGTATCTTTGTTGCTTATTCACGCTCAAATGGCAGACCGGATTTGACCGGATTTGACTTTGCAGGTTCGATCGGGAAGACAGTGTCGTATTAAATGGCTAGTATCGCTAGTCAGGTCACTATTGGTTGATTAGTCACGTGTGATTTAATCATGACTAAATAAATCAATCAGTAGTTATGATTGAATGTCTAATGATGATTAAATACGACGACGGCAACTAAATGAAATTTTGAATATTTAAAGTAGATATCTTCATGATTCACGCGTTTCAGATTGGAGCTACCGCAGTCCTCGCAATAAAAGGGCTAGGTACTAACAAAAGGGCTATTAACATCAATCTGTGGGTTTTAGTCAGTAAAATCTGACATTCCCTACTATACCACCTAGGCCCGGAGAAGTTATTGAATGGTAGGTATCTCGCTTCCATAAACGAAGAGGAATTTATAATTATATAAATATTATAATTATAATTATTATTGTAGTCCCCCTCATTAATATTTCTTTACAGGATCTAAAACTGGCACATGATAAATAAACACTGTCTTATCTTATTTTTAGATAAAATAAAATTGTCACATAAGTTTAGTTCGTTAGCTCTCAAGTTAATTGGATATTTGCCAGTAGTTATTTGAGTAGAAAATTTTATTGTAAATAACAAATGCCTAACATTTAAAAGAAATCTTTTTTTGAAAACTGTATCAACATTGATTATTTTAAAAAATAGCAATTAACATTCCAAATATTGATTTGTTTTAGCACACGTGACTTAATGGCGGTGCGGTGATATCCCATTGATATCCGTACGTGCATCCTTACACTTATGATTTATAATGAAACAAATTTGAAAATAACTTTATATAAAATTGCAAATACAAAGATTTCTATTTGCAAATCGTGACCAAGCTGGATTGGAGATAAAAAAAAAATTGAGTCAAATAGCCAATTTACGTGATTAATACACCTAGTTATAATGCTATAAAAAAAATCGTATAAGTTCAATGCTCATAAACTTCTTACTATCTTCTTATACAAACAATATGTTCCCTTGGGATAATTCATTAATCTCACGCAGGCGAAGCCACCAGTAGAAACTTGTCTGACATAAATTAACGCTTAATAACTCCATTTAACTACATTAAAACGTTATTGCAACAATAAATTAAATTCAATATAATCCAATCCATTTTAATTAAATTTATAATGAAAGTATAATAATCTGTTTCTACTTATTAATCTTTTGCGTTACTATACCGTTTATTCTGCAGGGGCCCTTCAGGGTCGAAGCCTCCTGGAGCCTAGAGGGTGGTGCAAACTGTTACCTCGACTCCAGGAATAAGGCAAGGAAGGTACGGGGTAGGTTTTTTAGTCATTAAGAGTCTGACACTGGTCTCCCGCTCCGCCCAAGAGCGGGTTTCGTCATTGGATGATTTTCACCTACCATAAAAAAAAAACTATACCGTTTATTACGATTTCAATATCATATAAGAAAACTAGTTGGCTTGGCAACATTATACTATCATATATATAGATTTTCCAAGTCGTCGACGGCGCATACCTACTATTCCCTCGCTAATCAAGGAGTTGCCAGCAAACTGTACGGGCCCAGCAGGGTCGAAGCCTCCTGGGTCCATGACTAATGTGAAAATGATTGCCAGGGTCCTGAAATAAAAGCAAAGAAGGAAAGGAGTGGGTGTTTAGTTAGTAAAAAATGTGACACTATCTCCCGCTCCACCCAAGGGCGGCAGTTGTTATTGCATAATTGTTGCCCACTATAAAAAAATAAAATAAAAAAGAATTTATAGATTTTTTCATCGTGGTTTAAAAATGTAATTTTAGAATAGTGGAGTGCAAAGCAAAGGACAAATTGGTTCGCCTTTAAATGCAACCAAAATTGGTGATTTCTATAAAAATCTTTTAGCAGGCAGTAATGAGTTTTTATTCCTCTTTATAAGTGCACTGCATTCATCTTTACGGCGTACTTTTTGAATTTGGAACAACAGTGTTTAACGCCTAAGAAATCGAATGCAAATAATATTGTTTGAATAAAGACTGCAAAAATTCGAAGACATGTGACATCCACCAACCCGCACTGGGCCCGCGTGGTGGATTACGGCCCATTCCCTCTCTTAGAGAGAAGGCCTGTGTCCCTGCAGTAGGAACATTGAAAAGGCTGATGATGATGATGATGATGAAAGACTGGCTGGTACGACAGCCATAATTGCGAAAATGTCTCACTCAAATGTAAATATAAAGTTTTAGTTGTTTTATTATTAGACTAGCGGCCGCCCCAGCTTCGCACGGGGGCAATGCTGATATTAAATACATTATGCATGTATTATACATATAAACTTTCCTCTTGGCTATTAAAAACAGCCGCATCAAAATACGTTGCGTAGTTTTAAAGATTTAAGCACACATAGTGAGGAAGCGACTTTGTTTTATACTATGTAATGATACTATTTTATATTAATTTAGTGGTTACTCTATGTTTTATTAAATAATATTTTTTCAATAAAACACGTTTTAGGCGCCTTTTATTTTCTAATACATGGTTATGAAATGCAGAGTGTATCACTGAGGCGCAAACATAGTGTTTGCCGAAGGAAAAACTTCTTGGGTATCTTTGAGACATGAAGTTACCAAAAAAAAATGTCTCGAAAAGCACCGTTGGTATTTAATGAGGCGAATAAAGTTATGCTCGGCCAAGAAAAATGACTTGCCAAGTAAAGTTAAGATTTAAGCAAGAGTGAGGTATGCGGAGTAAATTTTCTGTAACGAATGTTATACTGACAATTTTGACGTGACAACGTCTTATAAAATGGTTTGCCGGGTGACACTTCAAGAAACTGCGTTACGCTCCGCTCACGTTATGCGCTCACAATGAGAGCGAGTGAGTGGCATGCGTCCCTTCCACTCGGGCATGGTTAGCCCGCCTAAGAGCGAGAGAGACAGACATAAAAAGTAAAAGGCACGCGTCCCTTAAAATTATTTTACCACTCAAAGTCGTTGTCACGTAAAACTTTCGCCCGTATACCGACTTTACAGGCAACCAATTTTTTTTATTTTAGAATAGTTAGTGGTTTGAAGGTGAAGAGGAAGAAGTATCCTTACAGAGTGGATTGGTTTCCCAGATTCAGATTTAGGTATATTTATTTGTTATCAATGTTACCTACATTATTTAGCGGACCCCGGGCATCGAGGTGAAAGCCAAGGTTGGCAACCGGGACTACCGCTAGGATGATGATGGAATGTTACCTACATTACACTAGATATTATTATAAGATGATACTTACACAAGATGATCTATAAAATTATAATCTTGGGCCTGGATAGTAAAGAAATGAAAGTGGTTTCAATTAATTGCTTATATATTTTCAGCCATTTACTGAAAATAAAAGCGAAGGTATTTTTTATGGTAGGTAATAATCATCCATTAACGAATCTCGTCCTTGGACAGAGCGGGAAACAGTATCAGACTCTTACTGACTAAACAACCTACTCCATTCTTACATTGCCATACATACTAGGGCCAGAGCCTTCCTTTCAGACACGAACCCTTGGCTCTAATTAGCTTCGACCCTTCGGTAGCTGACAATTCCTTGAGGAGCTTGGGAACAGTGCGCTTGACGACTGGGCTTGGTCCGGACAATTACCAGATGAGTTGCTCGGGCTTGCGGACGGTGAGCATTGGGTAGCTCGCCGTCCGCAAGCCCGAACCTACCTAATCTTTTTGTAACAAACATTTAAGAATACTTGTCTATTTATTATGGTTTATCTACTCGTATATGTACCTATTAAAGAAGGAACTAACATATCAACGGCAACATGTAGCCAAAGTACAGGGCCCGTGAGCGTAAATTTTATGCAAAGTTTTATTATATACTAGCGACCCGCCCCAGCTTCGCACGGGTGCAAAGGTGATATATTATAGCTATAAATGAAGATTTATAGCTATAATATATCACCTTTGCACCCGTATGGATAGAGTGATTCTAGAGGAAGCTCTAGAATCACTCTATCTATTAAAAAAAACCGCATCAAAATCCGTTGCGTAGTTTCAAATATTTAAGCATACAAAGGGACATAGGGACAGAGAAAGCGACTTTGTTTTATACTATGTAGTGATGTCAGTTCTAACAAATATTTTTTTTAAATTCACATGATGACGAGTTACACTTCATTACCAACTAACATAAACTTGAAAAATAAGCTGCCCTTCTAGCCACGATCGTTTCGTTAATATCGATCGCCTTGAGTTGGCCAGCCCCCTAGCCAAGTAACGTTTGTTTTGTTAACGACGAAAGCTTTGAGTTGGCTACGACCCCAATTCCTTTGTACTGACTTCATCTCAATGCTTAGTCACGTAGTCAGAACGAAGGAATATGAGATGTGGCCTATTCCAAGTATTTGACGTAAACGAAACGATAGTAACTTGGCTAAGGAAGTGTACTCAATTCAGTATACTTGTGCCTGAGAGGTAAAAAAAAATCTTCCTTTGAAGATTTATTTTTTACCTCTTCTCTCATTGGTTCAGCCGTTACTGAGGATGGCTTTCATGAAAAGTTTAAATATAATTTTGTTTTTTTTTCAGCTTATCAGCTTGTTAACGACGATTTCTCGATGGCTTAACATAAATTTATTAGCCTTTAGAAGTTTAAAAACCTTTCCAGGAAACTGTCGCTTGAGTTTTATGCAAACTACCAAGATGTACCGTGCTACGTATTATCCAAGTAAGCAATCAAGTAACTTGAGGACCAAGTATTTTTCTTATTAATCTCACAAAAAGAATTAATGCTTATTTTGTTATTTAACTTAAAACCTTACTTTTTATAATTTTTGTTATAATATTTTTGGTTAGTGATTGGCTGTTTCGTTGCTGGTCGTGGGTTCGATTCTAGCATGGAACAATTATTTTTATGGTCTACTGATATATTGTTGTGTGGGTGTGTACTGGGTGTTTTGCGTGTGCGATTTTATATATTTGTACGACAACATCTTTTTTAAACAAATAAGTTCTGATTTAATAATATATTTTTTGTCTAAATTTAATATTTATAATGTTCGTGACTACGGACGATTAATTTGAATATCTATATTGTCGTACTCTCCCAGAATCTATTATGATTCATAGTAATTTTATACCTACGTAACTCTGAATAAAAAATCTATAGTCAGTATCCACACAAAACTCTAGAACTGAATATTTCCATGTAAAATTAACGAATAACATTTAGATAATATTCATAACCCCCAAAAAAATGTATTTATACGTCACACTTCATTTATTAAGGCACATCATCAAATATTCAATAGACAAAACAGCGCACGTTCAACATCGCGTTACGATCAAGCAAAACCTTTTATAGATATTTTTATGACCTTTTCAAACCGTTACATTTTATGCAAAATAAAAAAGAAAAAAAATGGAAGTCTTTTGTTATATGATCTCGAATATTTTGGTTGGGTTTTCGTGTAGAGCAGAGGCTGGGTGTATTTACAAAGTGAACGGGTTTCCGCAAACACATGTTGGTACGCTACGGTTAGCGTTGCGCCTTAATTAAGTGCTTTGCGAACCACTTTAGTTAGCAACGTTGGTTCAAATGATTATCAATAAACACTCGTACTACGGTGATGCTCGTTTGATGGCTGGTACTTTGAAAATGTGTCGGTTTTTATTTGGGAGAAAGAACTGTTTCGTGAATGGTAAAAAAGCCACTGAATGTTTTCGAGTTGTTCAAAAATTGTTCTTTGACGTCAAAGAACATGTCGTACTTTTCTTTTACAATGGGTTTGCCATTTCGTTTTTTATTATTTACAATACACAAATAAGTACATAGTCTACACTAATATAATAAAGAGGCAAAGTTTGTTTTTTTGTTTTTTTGTTTGTAGGAGGTAATATCTGGAACTAATGGTTAGATTGGAAAAATTGAAGCTATAATAGAAAGCTGCTTTACTCCTGAGTGACATAGGCTATAAATTATTTATATAACATGGATATTAACCGAGCTATCACAACTTTTGTCTCATAAATTTTCCGCGGACGAAGTCGCGGGCAGAAGCTAGTAATTTATATAGTCCATTGTAGTGTAAGGTTAATTAGCCAAGATGTGGGTATATTGATAACACTATGTGTAATAAAGACGCTGTAGTTGTATTTATAGTTAAAGCAAGTTAAAATACTCGTCGTTATATTTATAGTCGAATATTAAATTAATTATTAATTGTAACGAGTCAAACGTCAGTATGGCAACACTATTGCATGACAGTTTTGACGTTTTAAGGCAAAGAGAAATGTATTCATTCTTGATTTGACGGTTGCATCAAGCACTTGTTTAAAATAAATCCATTTATATCATCACAATCTTCGTTTGTTTTGAGAGATAAAGATTTGATCCTTTAGTAGTTTATTAAAACACATCTCTTGTCTTCTCTCTACTCCCCTATGATGTATAGCGGTCGTTATACAGTCATTACGATACAATAGTGAAAATAATAGCTGTCGCAAATGATGTCTCTAAGGTATACATAAATTATGTATGTAAACTAATTTGGTACTTCAGTATACACCCTTGACTTGACAGATTCAATTATAACATAATTGTAAATACAGCCACCTAATAAGCTGTAGCAATGACATACGAACTAAAGGTCGAATTGAATGTCGTGAACAAATCTTATATTACGGTATCAAACTTCTCCGTGCAATTCGAACTTATACGACAGGCAGAAACAACTATCGGGTAGTTGTCCGGGCAAAACACAACCCTAGCTTTAGTCAGAGTGTCAGCACACCGTAGGGGCCCAACAGGGTCGAAGCCTCCCGGAGCTGAGGGTTGATGCGAAAGCGTTACACCGGGGCTCTGGGAATAAGGCAAGGAAGGCACGGGGTAGGTTCTTTAGTCAGTAAGAGTCTGACACTGTTTCCCGCTCCGCCCAAGAGTGGGATTCGTCATTCGATGATTTTTACCTACCATAAAAAAAAAAAAGCTTTAGTCAGAGATCACTTTTCAATGAAGTTACAGGACTTCACACGTCTTACTCCTTAAAATATAGTATTTTATTTATTTTACAATTCTTGTACACACATAATATACGAATGAGATACAGAATCACAGAAAAATGGCTCAATTGTAGGTAAGTACAAGTCGCTTTCCATCAGGTGAGATAGTGGTCAAGCGAGAACCTATAATCAATAAAGAAAAAAGTAATATTACGTCTATTGCACATAATAGACATATCTACCACGCACATGTCCTCTTTAAAGAGGAGAGTATATAGCAAGATCATTATCATCATTTCAACCAAGGACTACTACTACTATTGGACTTCCCCCAAGCGTCGCCACAACGTACGTAATTTGATAGCAAGATTGTCAAGTCAAATTGTTAATATATATACATATATATATATATATATACATCTACACTAATATAATAAAAAGGGAAAGTTTGTTTTTTTATTTTTTTGTTTGTAGGAGGTAATCTCTGGAACTACTGGTCCGATTGGAAAAATGTTAGCAACAATATAAAGCTGCTTTACTCCTGAGTGACATAGGCTATATTTTATGTACGCGGGCGAAGCCGCGGGCAAAAGCTAGTATAATATAATATTAATATTGATATTGTATACGTGTCAATAAACTATTTGATTTGATTTGATTTGAATATTCGAAGTCCAATATGAACCAAATAGAAACAGATGCTGAACCCTATACGTTAGATTGCCAACTTTGTATAATATTTATTTATTTATTTAAGTAACATGGAGGACTAACAGCTAAAAAAACAGATAAGGAACAGTAAGTTGGACTGTCAGCCAATAATAAGTCCTCACTTATAAAGTACGGAATAATACAATTTAAAAGTCATATGGACACTAAATATAATATTCTCCAAATTACTGAGAGCCCATTGAATGTGATAATAATAATAATCAATTTATTTTCAGGCAACGGAGGCCCATAGAAAAAAAATACATAATATTATCTTAAATATTCTATAAACTAATACATATTATAAAACAAAAACTTATTTACTATAATTATGCACGTAATGTAGTCGGCGTCGTGTTGCGCTGCGTGGTGTCGTGTAACCGTCCGTTATATAGGTATTCACATTTATAATTAATCATTAATTTCATTTTAATTTCATTTCATCATTAATCATCATTAATACTGATTGCATTTATAGTACACAGTAATTTTTTTGTTCATTATGAGGTCTTATAGATAATATCGGTGAGCTATACAATAAACACAATTCTACAAAAAATTCTAAGGGATCTCTTTTATTAATTTTTGGACAAATGTTTGCTTATTTGTCGCATCATTAAATTGTGCTAAAGGAAACTCTAGCTTAGGGCTTAGCACAATTCAATTTAAGGGTCAAAAAAATAAAATGGAGAATAAAATCGTAGAATACAGTATACCTCTTAAATTCGCATTTAATATTATATTATATACATATAACAAAAGTACATATGAATTGAACAGATTCACATTATTACTTGCCCGGTTTCGAATTCGAAACCACGTTTAACTGGCAGTTGTCTGAGGCATTAATTGCCATCACGACATTCCATGTTGTGATAATAAGATAAAAATAAAAAGGACTAAAAAAAAGCAATCGACTTAAGACATCTAACATGTCAATAAAAAACAACGTAGTAAGATGAGGAACTATTTTAAGACGAAGACCGGTGTTAAAAACAACGTAAGAGAACTTTATTTTCCAAAGTTGAACTACAAAGTTCTCCAAGATCCACAGCAGCCGATGATGCCCATGATTAGAGGACCCCGGATACTCCTAAAACTATTCCAACTTGGGCCAATAAAAACAAGTCCACAAGTTTCCGACTAGTACTGAGATAGGAATTTAAGACTCCTTCGTTCCGTGGCTTCGTATTCGAGTGACGTAATGACAAATCTTTAGTCTTTGGTCACGTAACTTGTTATGCAATTTTTAAGTCCTCTAAATAATTATTTTGAATGTACAAATAGAGATGAAAGGAAGGTTTGGCTAAATAAAGTCTGTTGAATGTGAATATTTTTTAAACTTTATGATAAGTTTGGGTCTGATCACTACTGACCTCCCGAGCGCCTCAAGGAGTTGTCAGCAAATGCAGAGGCCCAACTGTAGGGCCTAAGCCTACTGGGGCCCCGGTCCGATTTCTGAAAGGAAGGTCCGACCCCAGTATGAGGGATAAGAAGTAACTTTACAACCCCCCGGTCGTTTAGTTATTTTGACACTGTTTCCCGTTCCGCCCAAAGGCAGGATTCGTCAGAAGATGATTTTTCCCACCATAAAAAAAACACTACTGATCTCATCAGTGCTAAGCAATGATGTAATCGATGATGAAGCATACTTAACTACCTAAAAGTAACATATTCAATCTTCCATTTTAGCTAAAAAACCCTCTTATCCAGTTTAGAGCTTTTACCGGCTTTAGTTCTGGTAGAAAAGTTCCTAGAAACTCCTTTTTTTAAATCTATTTAGCTCAAGAGCTATTCTCAAAAGCTAAGTACTACTCGAAACTTGTATGGTTACTACCAGGTATCTACCAAAGCCTTTATCTATCTAGTTTTATTTGCTATACCAGTATGACCATTAAGGTACTGATAATCCGCATCGGGCTCACGTGTTAGTTCGGCTTATTCATCAGCTTATTCTCTTTCCTAGAGATGAGTCCAAATCCCAGTAGTAGGAATGAGGCTGATTATGGTTATTCGTATAAAAAAAAAGAAATACACTTCGATACTGAGGTCGAAGTATTTCTCCAGATTGCTGCCACGTTGAATGAAACGATGTAAGGGTGGATATTACGCCGCGTTGTCCGATGATAAAATTGAGATGTCGGAATCAGGTCATGTAATTCCCGCGGCGGCGCACTCTCTAAAATGCATCTTGTAAAATTCCGAAAGGTTGGCTACTCTACGCCTATGCTCGAGGTTTTGCAAATTAAACTTTACCAAATTTAGATCACCAAATAGCCTCTTCGCACCGAGTCCAAAGCTGCCAGGTGGCATTTTGCAGCACCAGTCCATATGTGGCTATAGTACTCCACACACGATTGGATTTCTGCTTTGTATAACATTAAAAGCTGTCCCGATGTGAAATACCGACGGATCTTTGCAAGGACGCCGAGTTTATTAGCGATCATCTTGGTTTTGGACTCAATGAACCGCCCAAAATTAAGTTCAGAGAAAATTCCAATTCCTGAAGGCGAACCCTGCAGAAATACATTCCAAAAAACAGAAGCCAAGGTAAAACGAGCTCCTTTTTGCAGTGAACAGGCATACCTGAGTTTTGGCGGCGTTGAATTCCATCATATTGGCATTGCCCCACTTGAAGGCTACCTGAAGTGAGACATTCGTACGCTCTGCCATAACCTCCGTACCATAGCATAATTACAAGTTAAGGAAAAATAAATATCGTAGAGTAAAGTATATTATATAATATATACAACTTAGAACTCGATCACTCGATCCTTTTAAATAAATTGGTCTAACTTCAGCCACAGGCTCGCTCTATTTATAGATCAAAAAATACTTTCAAGGCAATGGAAAGGTTTTTTAAGTGCAAATGAGCTAAGCAATAAAATAAATTCAATTTCTTCTGCTATGAAGTATTAAAGATAAAAGTAGCTTGAACAAACACAAATCTTTAATTAAAACTTATAAACTTTTACAACAGGACATACTCTGAATGAAAAAGGGCGCGTAATTCCATATTTTAAAAATGTCAAAGACAATAGTGCGGGGCGATAGGACGCGGTGACGTAGAGATGGTCCCACTAATCGACTTTAAGGACTTTTTAGTCTAACAGTTCGGCCATCCTGCCATCCTTCGTCCTCGAAGGATCTCCTTCAGCTCATAGGTGATTGATTCTTCAAAGTTCCATCCGTTCGTGATTCTTTGCAGTTCCATCCAAACTGCAACATTTTCTCTGGCCGCTGTTGTAGTCTTCGTAGATGTGACCCCTTACAACAGTGTTGTTGTGATAAGGAGCCCGGAAAGGCAAACTATAAGCCCTTCACGTCGCATACGGCAATAACATGACAGCCCCTAACGGCAGCTAAAGCTTTTGTAACCAACAGCCCCTGACGGCAGTTACAGCTTTTGAAACTCTTAGCCCTTGACGGCAGGTAAGCTTTTGTAACCAACAGCCACTAACGGCAGTGACAGCTTTTGAAACCCTTAGCCCCTGACGGCAATTACAGCATTTTGTAACCAACAGCCCCTCACGGCAGTTACAGCTTTTGAAACCCTTAGCCCCTGACGGCAATTAAAGCATTTTGTAACCAACAGCCCCTCACGGCAGTTACAGCTTTTGAAACCCTTAGCCCCTGACGGCAATTAAAGCATTTTGTAACCAACAGCCCCTCACGGCAGTTACAGCTTTTGAAACCCTTAGCCCCTGACGGCAATAAAAGCATTTTGTAACCAACAGCCCCTCACGGCAGTTACAGCTTTTGAAACCCTTAGCCCCTGACGGCAATTAAAGCATTTTGTAACCAACAGCCCCTCACGGCAGTTACAGCTTTTGAAACCCTTAGCCCCTGACGGCAATAAAAGCGTTTTGTAACCAACAGCCCCTCACGGCAGTTACAGCTTTTGAAACCCTTAGCCCCTGACGGCACTTAAAGCATTTTGTAACCAACAGCCCCTCACGGCAGTTAAAAGTTAAGTAATAGTTAATATAAAATGAACTGAGCTCAATGCTTCACTATGAATGTTTTTCCATGCAAGTGCACCAAAATTAGTGTTAAGTTCACAACACCCCTTTTTTTATGCAGTTTAAAAGTCAATGTTATATAAAATGGACTGAGCTCACCCAGATCTTCATGCAAACCAATCTAAGCCAAAATGATCTGTGTTGTAAGCCACCCAAGGTTCCAGTAAAAGCACTTCCACCACCAATTGAGTTCAGTAGCTCGTACAGATAAACGTCCGTAGCCAAAGCCAAACGTGTCGAAACTTGTCAGGTAGTTCACTTTAAGTTTGATTAAAATCCAATTCGACACAGTAATAATGCAAACACGCCACTAAAATTATTCAAACTCTTTTCCGCCATTGAAAATTTTGAAAAGCGTCTTTTTCCGCCATTGAAAATATCCAGTTCAGTTTTGCACTTAGACAAGAACTTTTACGATCGAAATTTTCAAGAATAAATACGCACGTGAGAATTATACCACTTCTGAATTCTATTAAAGATAAAAGTAGCTTGAACAAACACAAATCTTTAATTAAAACTTATAAACTTTTACAACAGGACATACTCTGAATGAAAAAGGGCGCGTAATTCCATATTTTAAAAATGTCAAAGACAATAGTGCGGGGCGATAGGACGCGGTGACGTAGAGATGGTCCCACTAATCGACTTTAAGGACTTTTTAGTCTAACAGAAGAAATCATTTTTTATTAAAAATGTAACAAAGAAGATTTAAAAAAGTAGTAACCCTTTTCTGATAGATCCATACCTACTTGTTAGATATGTCACTATAATAAAAAACTCTATACAGCCAGACGCTTCGAATAAGACCTGTTTCAAATTTGTTGGTGGGTGGGGACGTTGGCCATACAAAACCTCCTTATCACCGCATTGTTTTAGATTGTTAGGGTTCCGTACCCAAAGGGTAAAAACGGGTCCCTATTACTAAGACTTCGATGTCTGTCACCAGGCTGTATCTCAAAAATCACGAAAGTTATCATGACAGTTGAAATTATCACCAACAATTTTTTACAAGCTTTTTATTAGCTTGCAATAGAACTATGTAGGTATGTTCGGCTCAAATCTTGCAACTCAATTTTGAAGCAGATTTCTTCACCCGATTGTGCTGCAATTTTGCATGCAAGTTTAAATTGCATGACAATGCAATATTGTGATGACATGGAGCTGATCTGATGATGGAGCTGGAGCTCAGCAATAAAACAACTCAACCTTATCGTGTTTGGGCTCATTGGATTTGTATTGACGAGTACTTTAATCCAATATTTTAGCCAGGGTCTGATAGTGAAGTTGGAAGGTGGCCATAGGAACTCCGTAATAAAATTAGATAACCCTAACATGTTTGTAGTTTTCGGAAAGGTCTTGATGAGTATTAATAATAAAGATATATATCGAGCTATAAAAGCTTTTCATGAAAAAATATTTTCATTGAAAACCTTTTTAACACGTATTCCCGTTGCTGCTATAACAACAAATACTAGAAATAAAATAAAATGTTTTTTAAGGGGGCTCTCATACAACTTTAGTGAACATGTAATACAATTATGGTACTTAAGTTTTTTTAATATTTATAAAATGTTAATGGTAGCAATTGTTAAATAAAGAATTTATATCCTGACAAAAAAAAATACTATTATGACGCACTCGAAAGCCCATTGTATTCACTGTGTACCAGTAATAAATCCAATTTGAAACGCCAATAAAAGTCTGTAACGTTATAAAAGTCATTCAGCAAAATTTACATTTTCAAGTCGGGTGACAGGTCGATAATAAATTTGTTATTTTTATTATATCGACATTGAGTATTTTTTTATGGTGTGCAAAAATCATCCAACCATATCTTCCGCCCTCGGACGGAGTGGGAGACAGTGAGACACAATATTTAATATGCTTCATTAGTAACAGCAAGATCGAGAGCAGCGAAGTGGTGACCGAATTACGAGTTGTAAGTTGCGGGATCAATCCCAGCCAGGCGCATTACTTAGGGTAATTTATTTCATCACCACTGCTCTCAAAACGTTGAAGGAAAACATCGTGAGGAAAACGACATGTCCTAGAACCAAAAATTCGAAGGCATGTGACATACACCAATTTGCACTGGGTCCGCGTGGTTTAATTATGACCCATTCCTTCTCCTGGACAATTAACATACAAACATTAATAAGGTTGATGATGAGTAACAGCAAAGGTAAAACAATACATGACCTCAAAATCACAACATTGATTGTAGAACATGACACATATTAAAATTAATTAAGCCCCAGACAATAAATGCCAGCCCGTCTTTTTCCAGCTTCATATTAGCTAACAAGACTGCTTGAAATGTTAATAGATTACACACGGTTCAAATGTATTCGTCTTAGTGCAAACAGAGAGACTCCTTATACGGCGTAGATAGGTAAATACAGAAGACCTACTCCAAACAATCAGCGAAAAAGCACGCACACATAGATACAATGTACATACAGCGAATGCAAGTACTTTTGTGGCGATTGGCATTTGTTTGATATCACCCATATATGTATGTAAGTGACGTGTCAATGTATGCGTGCAACTGTTTTCTCTCGCCGTATAGAGCTGTTCTTCTGCTTCTGCCTTTTATGTGCTTCTGATGTCGACGAAATGTAATTAACGCCCTGAAGACGTTGATTCTATTCATATAAACCCTTTCAAGGTTCACGAGTGACGTTGATTTTACTTCGTATAATAACATTTTCGGGAAAAGTGTCTGGTTTTTAATTTTGGAGTATGAAAGAATGTGTGTTGGTATTTTTTGTTTAAAAACTTTTGAACTTTGATTGGATAATCAACGTTTAAGAGTTCATAATTTACTTATGATGATTGTACCTACATTGACTGCCGTAATCTATCTCCTATCTTAATTTTATATTACTATGTATTTGTTACCGAGCTGGTAACGTTGCACTTTGTACTGTTTGTGAACACTAATAGGGTTGAAATTGAAACAAGTCTATTGTGATCTGGTCTATATGGGAAACCTTTATTGAACTAATATAATTTACTTATATACTGTCGCTTGTAACGAAACCATAGGGACTTCTTATTTGACCTTAACGCCATCTATCGTGAGGCAAGATACTATAAGATGAAAATCTCTTAAAAATCTAATTATGATCATCAACATTATGATTGTGATTGCCTTGTGCTATCAGACAGGCTAAAGAAGATTCATTTATTTGCAAATGTTTATTTGAAAGCCTTTAGGGAACACATTCATTATGTATTTCCTGATAGCTACAATAAAAATGAATAGGCTACTTTTAGGCAAGCGTGCTTCACCATCAGCCATATCTTCGCTTACTATCAGGTGAGATAGTGGTCAAAAGCAAACCTATAAAAAATATATTATTCTTTATTATTATTATAAGTTATAATATAATAAATAAAATAAAATATACATGTTTAAGGATAATAAGGTGCATACTCTAGCAAAAAAAATATATCTCGAAAAACATATTGTTACAAAACTTTTGGGAGTCTTAAAAGGTTCCAAAACTGTCTGTAGAAGAGAAAACATAATGTAATGTTTTCCTCAATATTGTTGGTTACCCTTGAGTGTAAATATATACTTAAGATCCACAAGATTTCATGACTGTGCGCTTCTGTATTGTGAAGAAAATTAATGATCCATTGGATATGTAGAACAGCTGTGATACAAATGACCTTGTGCATCTCTCGTAAGAAATAATATCTTAGATATCCCGGAAGAATTTACTTTGTATAGACTGGAAGCTATCAATCATTGGGCAATTGTGTTCCAATCGACGGAATGTAACGTTTGGTCCAGATTCCGCTCATATGACCTTCGGGATTCCAGCTTCGGATTATCCTAGCTTCATGCACGGATGATCGTTTAGAATTTGTATTTAGATACTTTTGTAGCTATTTGTTCGATTTCAAGTAAAACCATTTTTGGCTGAATTTTTTCCGGTGAATTGCAGTTCCCGTTTTATATCCAAAAATGGCTTTCTGATAAACTTTTTGTTGATTTTTAACTGTGGTGTGTATTTCTATTTTTATTTTATTTTATTTACATCGGAAAACATACAGTATTAACAGCTAACAGAAACACAATTTACGCAACTATTAACCAATCACATGTTTTCACATTTAGTTATCTATGAAGAACACGCTTGAAAGAGAAAAAATAAATAAAAAGGTAATTATGAATTATGGTAAGTACAATAATAATCAATTCTTGCAGTGCTAAATGGAACAGCTATCGAACCAATGTTTATACCTATACTAGAGTTTAAAAATATAAATAATCACTCACTCGGTTTTTCTATTAATATTAATAGTAAAACCAAGTGATTAAATGATGATTTAAATTACAAAAAATATTACATAGATTTGTAAGATAAACATTTATCTTAAAATAAGTAAAAAAACTGTAAAGTGAAAAACCTCAATCACAAACAATGTAGCTATTTTTTTTCATCACAAACTAAATTCTATGAAGACATTGGTAAATGAAAATGAACGAATCCTCAAGCTTGCGACAATCATTTTTCAGTGAGATATCTACATAATACAAGCGTCACAGACGCTGAATAATTTATCAAAATAAACCTAGTTTTTTTTTCTGAATATTTACACTTAATATTAAATAACATGAATTGTGCAGTAATCTGATAAAGCAAAGAAATCTTAGATCCAAAAAAGTGATAACAGTTGTGAAAAAAGCTACTTTTCTAGAACTTTGTAAATAGATATTTATTGTCTCTATAATCTGATTGGTTTTGATCGATTTAACGAAAATCCGTTTATTTCAATGAGACTAAAATAAATACAAAGAACCAATTGAAAAAAGCTGCTTATAATAGAATTTCAAAAGGATCATGTAAGTACTACAGTTACTAAGTCTGATCCCGTAGGTCACTGGTCTAATCTTTCATTTACGTTAAATTTTACATTAGTTTTATATAATTGACCAAAATGCATAATAAATATCCTAATTCCCGCTGGAAGTCTTTTTTTTTAGGTAGGTAAAAATCATCGAATGATGAATATTATCGCCATCGGATGATTTTTGCCCACCATAAAAAATCGCTACGCGATTAGTATCCGTCTATTTTTGAATAAAGCTAAGCTAAAGCTATCGATGGATGGCTACAGCACTTGTATGGAAGAAAATGTAAAAAGTTCAAGTAATCCATCAGATGGGACGATGACATCTACATTATGTCGTCTTTAAAAAAGTCTATTGAGTAAAAATAGCTTAGCAGAATAATGTTTTATTTATCGCAAACTTTATTACTCTGAAACTTTATAGGGTATTTTTTAGATCCGACCCGAGACTTTCGTTTCACTTAGAGCAAAGTCACACATAAATATTTGTTATAGTGACAATTTCAAGCCTTGGGTTAAATCAAAAGGATTTGGATGAAACTAATAGTGCCCTGTGGACACATACGACGGTCGCTAGGTGTCCGAAAATAAATTCAAGTGGAAAACCGAGTTTTTTAAATTCACCTTGTCACTCTACTGAATTTTTGCTGGAAAATTCAACTGTAGTCACGTTCTGAGAATGAAATTATGTTTTACAAATGTTTGTTTTAGTTGAAGCAAAAAAAAAACATTCTGTTGGATCATCATGTCAGCCGAGCGACGCCCACTGCTGGGCATAGGCCTCCCCCAAGGATCTCCACAACAATCGGTCCTGTGCTGTCCGCATCCAGCGGCTTCCCGCGACCTTCACCAGATCGTCGGATTCTGTTAGATAGCCACCAATAATACAATACGCTTTTTTACTATACTTTTCAGCGCAAATATTTCTAACAGCGCGCACAGCGTACGTGTAACGAAACGGTACGAAGTAATTGTGTGACACACACCGCCATCATTGGCGCCCCTCCAGTCAAAAGTAAAAGGCAAAGACCTTATAAAAGGCACGCGCATCGCTTAAGTGGTCATTCGTTCGTTGCCATGCAAGCTGATCGGACGGTGTTACAGTAAATTTTATTGTTATATTATTTTGAAATAAATATAATACCATTTATGTTACATAATTGTTGAGTTTAATCATACAAGGGGTGATTTATAAATAAAATATAATGAGTAATGAAAATACTTTTATTCCTGAAGATACTTAGATAGATATATTTTTCATTGTACACCAAAAAGTAAAATACAACAGGAAATACTGAACAGAAAATGCCTGGAGGAGCTGCTGGTCCATGAAAGAGCTATTTAAAGGCACTTTGCATATGTCACTTAAGTGCAAGTTAATTGATATGTGTATTCTCCTCATCCTGACTTATGGTGCACGGACTTGGTCTTTGACTAACATCCATAGTTCCAAACTCAAGGTTTGCCAACGTGTTTTGAAGCGTATAATAGTTGTTACAATCTCGGATCGAGTTTGAAACACTGTACTGTGCTCCAAAACGCCAATCATTAACGTGACACAGTAATCTGCTCAGCATAAGTGGGACTGGGCTGGAAAAACATTACCTAAAAATGTTTATAATTAGCTATTTTAGTAGGCCGGTGTTAGTAATTAACTTAATTTAAATATACTTTACTTTTATACGATTTTTTTTAAATATAAAGACATAATATTAGGATTGCTTATTTTTATATATCGATAGGTTTACTTTCTTTTCGATTTTAAGAGTACATAAATAAATAAGTTGTCGACTTTGCACTGAAAAGTTTTTGACGTAGACAGCATAAATCTAGACTGCAGAGTAATGCATAATAAAATTCACGACAATTCTGTTGAATCTGCTCCCTAAGTGTTAGGATATTAGATTAAAGTTTGTTTCAAGAAGAGTTAGGACCCTCACTATTGGCTTTTTAATAATAACTCGTCAAACAACCGGTTTTCCACCTTATTTGTAATAAGTTAAAGTGCAGTGTGACTGCAGCAGTAAGTTTGCAACCCTGATGTGCTAGCTTTAAGCTGAAGTTTAAAGGAAAGTGAGTAGCATTTTAAAGCGAAAAACCGATTACTGAGCTTTTGATATGGTTATCGAGAATTTTGCTAGAGAGCACTAAATAATTTATTCGAAAGTCAACATCACTTCAAAGTTTAGCTGGTAATCGGAAGGTAGTTGTAATATTTCAAGTAAAAGCGAGGAATATAGCGGTAAAACGTAGCTCAAAATAGTGAACTATTAGTGAAGCATTTTCCAAACTGCACCATTTTCCTGTAACACTAAACTAAAACCACTAAATTATTTTGTAGAAAGGACGAAGGATATAGACGTAAACGTAAATAGAGACTGTCTATTTTTAATAATGTTTTTAGACATTTTGTTGACAAACCGGTGTCCTCTCGTGATTTCGCACCATCCTGTTAAACACCAAACGGATTCGCGTTCGCATAGATTATAAATTATTGAGCGTTTTGTTAGCGACATCAACGCCCTCTATTGTCGTCGGAATGACATCATGCGACCAAATGACAGGTGACAGCTCGCTCGTGCTGTCAAAAGAGCGACATCAGCGCGCGCGCCCTTTTTTCATTGAAAACTAATCTGTGACAACGAGACGACCGTTCTGTGTACAATATAATAATCTGTAAGCAAGTTAAAAATTAAAACCAAGAGTACGAGAGCAGCCTTGGGTTTTCATTCAACCAAACCCGACGACCCGACACAATCAACAACATAATTTGGACCTTCGAGCCGAACGTTCATCCGGAGCAGCACCTTTGGAGAACAACCTTGGTTGCAACGGTCAGGTCAATCCGCTCAATTTCCTTCCCAAGCCCTGTTCTCAGTTCAGTTTGTGCTAATATCGTGTTTTTTCCATAATATTCCAGTGTTTTTTCGGTGCGTATTGTGTGCGCGGACCACGCCCCGGACAACTGTAAGTACTTGATCTTTCTTGCAAGCCACCAATATGACCAGCAGCAAAGGACTTTCTAGTGTAGAAATTGAGAAAAGTGATGAAATCATTCGCGATTTAGTAAAAAAAAGAGGAGTCGTTAAAAGAAAATTAACTTTGTTTTCGAAATATGCTCAGTCATTAGATACTTCGCAAATAACGGGTGCTCAGAAAGCAGAGTTAGAAGAGCGGTTTCAACACTTGAAAGAACTAATAGATCAATTTGCTACAATTCAGGACGAATTAGACTCCCACGTTTCCGATAGTGATTTAGACGAAGAGTTACTAGAGCGAGAAGCGTTTCAAAATCAGTATTATGCGATCGTAGGCAAGATTAAATGTATTTTAAAGGATAATATCACTCAAAATTCCGGAGGTCAAAGTCGAAATATTAATTATATGAAGCTACCTACTATTTCGTTACCTAAGTTCGACGGTTCATATGACCAATGGCTCGAGTTTCGCGACACCTATTTATCCATGATACATCATAGTAACGATCTAGATAACGTGCAGAAGTTCCACTACCTACGATCAGTTCTTACAGGTGAGGCACTTCAAGTAGTTAAGGCGCTGGAGTTTTCATCCGACAACTATTTAGTTGCTTGGAGTCTCTTAGAGAATAGATTTAATAATGATAATTTGCTAGTTAGTAATCACGTCAAAGCTTTGTTCTATGCTCAGTCGATAAATAAAGAATCAGCTGCTCAAATTCGTAGGTTAATAGATACAGTTTTAAGAAATATTCGAGCGTTAAAAACTTTAGAAGAACCTACAGATTACTGGGATACTTTAATTATCCATATAGTGACTTCAAAGTTAGATCCGTCAACCGATCGCGAATGGGAAAGCCACAAAAGTACCCTTCCGAAAATAGGCAAATTAAAACTGTCTCAATTAATACAATTCCTCTCGGATCGTGCTGATTTCTTAGAATCGATTAAGCCTCAAAGTAAACAATCGTCAGATTCACACACGCACACAAAGAAACAGTCGGTCACAAAATCACACAGTCATGTTATAACACGCAAAGATAACAATAACAAAAAACAATCTAACCCCCGTTACAAATGCGCCCAGTGCGGTTCCAACCACCCAGTGTACGCTTGTGAATATTTTCTTAACCTAAGTTTAAAGGAGAAGTTAAATTTCATTGAGGAGAAAAAGCTATGCCGTAATTGTTTACGGTCAGATCACGCAGTTAACGAGTGTTGGTATGGACCGTGCAAGCATTGTAACAAAAAACACAACACACTTATTCACATCGATAAGGTCGTTGACACTTGTACTTCATCAGCTGTTGCTCAAATCACGCAAATAGTGCCACAGACTGAATCAAGTAACGCGAGTGCTTCACATACACACATGTCGCTTACCACTTCTAATAAATCACACACAAGTTACCAGGGAGATAATAATATACTACTGAACCCCGTATTGTTATCGACCGCATTAGTGGAAATAGCAGACACACAAAATAAATATCACACAACGTGAGCACTTTTAGATAACGGCAGCCAACATTGCTTCATATCCGAATCGCTCTGTAAGAAACTTAACCTTCCATTGATACAGTCCACTGTTCAAGTTATAGGGGTAAGTAACACTATCTCTCAATCCACACAATCATGCCGTATTCATATGCGATCCAAAACAAACACATATAACACGCGATTTAATTGTTTAGTTTTGCCTCGTATTACGTCACAATTACCTTCACTAGGCGGTAATCACCACATAGAAATACCGGGCAATGTTCAACTTGCCGATCCCGACTTTCATCTGTCTAGCGACATTAATTTATTGTTAGGTGCAGATAAGTTCTGGGACCTTCTAAGTGATGGTCTGATACGGTTACCGAATGGTCCATACTTACAAAACACACAACTTGGTTGAATCATATCGGGTACAGTACACAACAACGTTTCACGCGTCAACCGAACCCATTGTAATCACACACAAACTTTAGATTTAGAATCAGATCTCAAACGATTTTGGGAGCTGGAAGAAATACCTTCAACTAATCATATTCTCACTGAAGATGAAAGTGCATGCGAAAATTTATTCAGAGATACGACATTACGCGACGATAAGGGCCGTTTTTCTGTGCGCATTCCACTCAGTCGATCAGCTGATGAGTTACACGACACATTTTCTATGGCAAAAAACAGGTTCCTTGCACTCGAACGTAAACTAATTAGGAGCGCGCCTAGCTATAGACAAATGTATAAAGATTTTATGAGTGAATATTTAGGTCTGGGACACATGAGTCGCATAACAGAATACTCATCTCCGTGTTATTTTTTACCACATCATGGTGTTTATAGGGAACACAGTTCCACAACTAAACTTAGGGTTGTTTTTGATGCTAGTGCAAAATCCACATCAGGTAAATCATTGAACGACATACAGCACATTGGACCTACGGTACAAAATGATTTATTCGCAATTCTGCTCCGCTTTAGGCAATTTAAATATGTGGCGTGTGCAGACATAGAAAAAATGTATAGACAAATATTAGTTCAACCTGATCAGAGAAATTTACAACTAATACTTTGGAGGGAAGATCCGTCATGTCCGCTCAGTGTATTTCAACTTAACACTGTGACCTACGGGACGGCGTCAGCGCCGTATCTCAGTATTAGATGTCTAAAACAACTTGCGTTAGAATGTAAGGATGACGTCATCGCACAGGTAATTAATGACGATTTTTACGTTGATGATTTAATAACGGGACATCAGGATCAACAAAGGTTATTAGAAATATGCAAAGGTGTTTCCGAAGTATTAGAGTCTGCTTGTTTTTCTCTCAGAAAGTGGGTATTTAACGCACCAATCTCACAAACCGAATCGTTATCCGCGTCTAAGGAGTTTACACTAGGTGAACACTGTCATACCAAAACACTAGGCATGGGATGGTTTCATTCAACCGACGAATTGTATTTCAGCTCGAAATGTGAACGTGACGTATCTCACGCTACTAAACGTAATATTCTCTCGATTATTGCACAAATTTATGATCCTTTAGGGTTACTCACACCAACCATAATTATAGCTAAAATCATTTTACAAAAGATGTGGCTATGTAAAATAGGATGGGATGACAAAGTTCCAAAAACCTTACTTTCGGATTGGCAAAACTTTGTTGAAAAATTATCTATTTTAAAATACCTACGCATTCCACGTTATGTTATTGGTAACAACACACGCATTATTGAGTTACATATATTTTGTGATGCCAGTCAAGACGCGTATGGCGCTTGTAGCTATGTACGTAGCTATAATACAGATGAACAGCTAATCACAGTCAATTTATTGTGCGCGAAAAGTAAAGTAGCACCGGTCAAACCAGTGAGCGTGCCGCGCTTAGAACTATGTGGCGCGGTAGTAGCTGCTAAATTGTTTACAAAAATTACAAACTCATTACGATTAACTTTTGATAACGTTTACTTTTGGTCAGACTCTACAATAGTTTTAGGATGGATCAAGATGTCACCTAACTTATTAAAAACGTTTGTACAAAATCGCGTCGTACAAATCAATGAGCTCACAGGCGATAAACGTTGGTTTCACGTTGCCGGCAAACAAAACCCCGCAGACTTGTTATCGCGCGGTGTGCACTTAGATACACTTCAAACATCTGACATGTGGTGGCACGGGCCATCATTTTTACGTATTCCTAACGCGCAATGGGATCATGATATTAATTCTAGTAATATTAATCACAATGAATTGCCTGAATTAAAATCAATTAAAACTTCATTACTTGTTCAAGTAAATTCGGATTCTTTTCTATTTAATAGGTATTCGTGTTTAAGTCGTTTGCGGCGCGTACTGGCGTACATAATGCGCTTCGTTCACAACAGTCGTACAAAACAAATAACTCTACGTCTTACAGGTTGCCTTTCGATAGATGAAATAAATATTGCTACTAGAATTCTAACTCGAATTTCTCAACAACAATCTTTCTCAGATGTTTATGAAACTTTAAAACAAAATTGTCCTGTAAAAAGCCCACGCAGTATTTCTGGTTTAAACGTATTTCTAGACGAACACGATTTAATTAGAGTAGGTGGCAGAATATCATACTCGGATAAGTTTTCGTATGATAAAAAACATCCATTGTTGCTCTGCGGTAAACACACATTTACTCGCCTTATATTTGAGCATCAGCATAAACAATTACTACACGCAGGAGCTCAGTTATTACTGGCCACAATTCGAGATACCTGGTGGCCTACTCGAGGGCGTAACTTAGCCAAGCAAGTTGTCCACACCTGTATGAAATGTAAGCGTATGCGACCTAAACCATTAAATGTACAAATGGGTAATTTACCTATGGAAAGATTAGAGCCAGGGTACCCATTCATTCGTTGTGGCGTGGACTATGCAGGGCCGTTGTTCATGTTGAATCGCGAAGGAAGAGGGGCAAAGCTAACGAAATGTTACATCTGTCTCTTTGTATGTTTCACAACGCGCGCAATACATTTAGAATTGGTCACAAGCCTTACTACTAAAGCGTACTTACTGGCATTGAAACGTTTCATCTCTCGACGCGGCAAACCAATGCAGATTTTCTCCGACAATGGTACCACATTTGTAGGAGCACTCAAAGAACTAACACATTTTTTTGAAATATCAAAATCAGATATCATAGATTTCACAACTGAAAATGCTATAGAATTCAAATTTATTCCTCCGTACTCGCCTCATTTTGGTGGTTTGTGGGAGGCAGGGGTCAAGTCTTGCAAGTTTCATTTGTGTCGCATTGTAGGCAATGCACATTTTACATACGAGGAGTTAAGTACGATATTGGCACAAATTGAATCTGTCCTCAACTCCCGTCCCATGTGTCCGATGTCCACAGACCCGAATGACCTGCTTCCTTTAAGTCCTGCTCATTTCCTGATTGGCCGACCGCTCACTGCACCAGCCAGCCGGGACCTCACCGCAACAGCTACGCAGCGCCTACCACGATACGATCGCGTGGAGAAGATGAGACAGCACTTCTGGAACCGCTGGTCAACCGAGTACATCTCTGAACTCCAGAAGAGAACTAAGTGGCAATTCAACCAGCACACACTTACCCCTGACACCCTCGTCATAATCAAGGATGACAACTTACCGCCTTTGAAGTGGCGCCTTGGACGAGTGCTGCAAGTATTCACCGGAAGGGATGGTATTTCACGCGTCGCCACCATCAAAACATCGACGGGCGACATCCGGCGATCATTCTCAAAAATATGCCCGCTCTTGCATCTAGACGATCGCACATCCAGCTGCTCAGCCTCCTTGAAACCGGGTGCTTCCAAGGCCGGGGGCATGTTAGCGACATCAACGCCCTCTATTGTCGTCGGAATGACATCATGCGACCAAATGACAGGTGACAGCTCGCTCGTGCTGTCAAAAGAGCGACATCAGCGCGCGCGCCCTTTTTTCATTGAAAACTAATCTGTGACAACGAGACGACCGTTCTGTGTACAATATAATAATCTGTAAGCAAGTTAAAAATTAAAACCAAGAGTACGAGAGCAGCCTTGGGTTTTCATTCAACCAAACCCGACGACCCGACACAATCAACAACACGTTTTTTTTATACGATATTTATCTAAGAACGTAAATAAGAAGTTTTTCATAGATAAAATGTTAGTGTAAAAAATAAGCAAACCTTTCCGTTGAACCTCGCGACGACACGGGTGTCCGCGCCCTTGCGGGTCGGACTCTCACACTGAGGATTTTGTACTAATTGTGTTTTTTTTTGTGATAGGTAAAAATCATCCAATGACGAATCCCACCTTTGGGCGGAGCGGGAAACAGTGTCAGACTTTCTGACTAAGCAACTTACCCCGTTCTTTACTTGCCTTGATCCTGCTTCGCTTTTGCATCGACCCTTGGTCCTACGAGTCTTTGAACCTGCTGGTCCCTACATTTTGCTAAAGCTCTTGAAACGTGCAGGAACAGTGCGCGCCACCGACGAAAATACAATCAGATAGGATCACAGTCACTATTAGATAACTAATTTATATAATAAAAAATAGCAATCAACGTGTATAATTAAACGTAATTTTGCACCAATTTTGTACCAAAAGACGTCAACAGCGTCCCTTGTTTTGACGAACTGCTCAAAGCTTACCGATAACGAATAGGATTATCCCTTATCACACTCAACTGGTCCCAATAGGGTAATTAAGAGATTGTACCCATAAGGGTCAATAGGCGTATGATCTATCCGGTTCATAAGAACCGGATAGATCATACGCTTAACTTTGACACCAAGCTCAAAAGTAAACGCACAACATGTAAATTGGCCAATAAAAGGACAGTCTATAAAAAAGTGGGATTTCGTACTAAACGTTAATAAACTTTTAAGTGTTGAAACTTGTAACTGAGGGGATATTCTCACACCCCAAGCCACTCCAGCAGTCGCAGGGCAATCCCCAGTCACCGTGAGCTCGACGTTTGGTCGTCTGGTATATACCAAACCTGAGTCATGGTTCGCAAACTGTCAGATCCTAAAGAGATGACAGCAAAATTGTAGGGCTGATACTCGCTAGGGTTACGGGAATTTCGAAAGAGATATGTGGTTTTGGACGCAAAGGGGCACTGAAAAATACTGGTAGATTTGGGTGAAGAAGTCTTTCGCGTCCAGGGCCGTGATAACTTTTATTAATCCCACTCACATAAAGAACCCTTATTTTACATTTGAGTACCCATACAATTACGAACAAGAGTCTCCAATGAATTCAACAAATCAAATTCCTCTTACGACGAATGATTTTTGAATTGTGTCAAAAATGAAGTCGGCACATACAAATCGCTGTAGCAATCCGATTAAAGATCGCACCCGTGCTGATCTAATTCCGCTCATGTAATTCAAGGATTCACATGCCTGAACTCGGTTCCTGTAAAAATAAATTCTGGGACTTTTTGAGGAAAACAGGGACCAAACAGTACAGATCATATTGTGTACGTGTATTTTGTAACAATAAATATGTAAATGGAATAGAATATTCATGTATTATGTTTGCTGTTATAATTATTTTGGATAACTGAATGTACTTGCATAAGGAAAACAATGTCCGTATGTATCTAAGGTTATAAATTGGGGCAGGACACAGTTACGGCAATAAGTAGAGAAAGATTAATGTTTAAAAAGTACCATGGCATCCTCAACTTCTATCTGAACTAGATCGTCCCCTGACACGGATGTATTCGGTTCAGTTTTGGATACGATTTGCCTAAGTGTCACCATTATGTGAATCGTTCGGTAGACATGATAGTTACTGCACAATTAATTATGAATTTACCACTTTTTTTGCTGTTCGTAGATTTTAACGTTAAAGGAATAAAGTAAAAGTTAGTTAGAACTAATCCTCATGAGTTTACTCTCCAAGTTTAGTAGGTTAGAAACTAACCACTTTCGACTAGTGTCTACATACAGGGTGGCCAAATTGTATTAAACTTTGAATAAAATATGATAGATACGTAGATATATTCTTAATAAATTATCAGGAACATATTTTTCCATGATTTATAACTGAATGTTGCATCTTTCTGTAGTAAATAACATTGACCAAAGGATGATGCCAGAGTTTCTTTGAAATCCTACCAATAGCTTTTTCTAGGGTTAGTATGTGTGTGTTTGTGTCGTTGTGTGGTTAGTTTGAGCTTATGTTACTATGAAATCACTTTCCAAATCTTAATCTTATCCATTCAGAGTCACTCAAATGCTTCTTTTTACAAATGTGATTAAATGGCTTGTTTCTCAGTTGACTATAAAGTCGAAAAATATATAAATATTTTTCGGGGATTATGTCAATTTAACGACAATAAGACACCATTGGCTCCTTCGTACCGAAGTGAAATGAAACGATGTGACGTTGTAGACGTCACATAAGCTACTATAAGCGTAATCTTTTGTAAGAGAGACATCTACGATTGTTACTCTTGAGCGATTTGTCGCATTTGCTGGTCCTCTTAGATAACGATGCCGGTGTACAATAATTATGATTTCTAAAATAAAAGTGATTGTGAAGTGAATTGAGTAAGAAAACCTTATTTGTAACGGCTGTACCACTAATTTATTGCTAAAGGGAGAAAATAAAAGCCACACCTTTATATATTCTACTTTGAGTGTTCAAGATTAATGTTCACACATCAGGACCTAATTTTTTCTTTAAATTATGGATTCAATCCATTCCAATATTCAAATCAATAAAAATATTTTTTTACAGCAAGCTTTTATAGTGCGTTATAAACCTACATAATCAAAACTCGTTAAGGCGCTACCCATACCAGGCACCGTAAAAACGTCCTCTTTTTTGTTGCGAAGTTAGCCGTATTGCTACACAGTACAAACACCAAAAAAATACAGTGTATAGTCTAATATATAGGTAAAAGACTTATGCAAAAACATTTTCTAAAAATAATTCAGAATTTTGAGAAAAAAAATCGCAAGAAATTACACGAAAACAATTTTTCGTCTAGAAATACTTAGTATTTTGAGTGATAACTATTATTTTATTTGTAACTACCAAAATGAAAATTTATCCAACTAAAGAGAAATGTAAAAATATTTTAACAAATCGTTGTACTTTTTTTTTAAATAATAAAAATCTTTCGTAAAATCCTTCATATTAGCGGACACGAGATTCAACTAAAATCAAATGCATAGCCATTTTCAACCTTATTTGTTTGCAGCGATGCACCACCCCGAAATATCTAAAGATTTGCTGCTTACAGTGCCTTAAGACGAATCACACGAGCCCAAATTTGATGGGGGTTGTGTCATTTAATTGCAGAGTTCCTATGACCATCTTCCGGTTCCATTATCAGGTCAAATCTATGACATAATTATTTTGCATTATCATCTGATTGACACAAGCATATAAAATTGCTGTTCAATCGGTAACCGGGAAGTGGATCAAATTTAATTTATAAGATTCGATTACCAACATCGGTGCCCACCATTAAAAAAATAAACATCAGGACAGGTGAAATTTAATAAAAGCTTGTAAAAAAGTGGAAGGAAATGATCGCAAACGCTTCAAATTTGATCATCCTATAGTTTTATCCCAATTCTAGTTTCAAAACTAAGCTCCCATCACAGCTCTATAAAGTTAACTCCATAAATGCAATCACACTATTATATTTCACACTGAATGTCGCTTGTTAGTTTCACTCCCGATGTAAGGAAACTTTGAATAGTTCGGATAGAAAATATTATTTATTTAACTGAGGTTTTAGACGACAGTTCGCCAAACTGATCATCATCATCTTTTCAGCTGAAAGACGTCAACTGGCGGTTACAGTCCTCTCCTAAACATCACCACCACACTTATAAAGGTTGAGGAAGACCCCCTCTTTGTGACACCCTATTAATTTTAAGTTACTATTGTAATTTTATTATTGGTGTGCCATAAAGAATATAATCTATCTATCTCAGTGGCAGTGGGACACATAGCGCGGAGAACCGATGGCCGTTAGGGTGGAAAGGTTCTCAAATGGCAACCGCGTACCTGACGACGCTCCGTGGGCAGGCCCCCTACAAGGTGGACCGACGATCTGGTGAAGGTCGCGGGAAGCCGCTGGATGTGGACAGCACAGGACCGATTGTTGTGGAGATCCTTGGTGGATGGCCTATGCCCAGCAATGGGTGTCGTTCGGCTGACATGATGATGATGATGATCTATCTATCTCAAGGCGCAAAGTGTAAAAATAATAATGGGGTCATTTTAAAATAAAACTATTTATCTAATTAAAACATTTTATTTAAAAATAACGCTAAAGATAACAGTTTAAACTGCAGCTCACCTGAAATAAAAATGAAATAGAATTTAATGTAACATTCAAGTTGTTCACGGACTGATTCGCACGGCTCGGAATTAATATGCAGAGCTGAATGCCAACCTTTACTTACGTAGATAGTGTGCGCGAACCATTATATTAACTGCCTTACTATAGGAATTGTTACTACCTGAGAGTATTATAGAGTTGCCTTTTCAGCTCTAGTTTCAAGTTATACTTTGGTTTCTTTAGGTGAAACGAACTGATTTTCTTAACTAGCTATCCTGTACCCTCAGAGTGCCATTTAGCAGCTATATAGATATGATGTGGTCGTCGATAAAGTACGTTTGCCTAGCAGTAATCTTGAAAATAACACAACGGTATGCTAGCAAAGGAAAAAGTCGACTGCATAAGGCAACGGCGCTCATGTTCTAGACGCCACCGGAATTCTGATCTCGATTTCCGGCCACCGTAGGCGTGAACTTGGATGGCAAGCAATAGGTTGGATCGTCCAGTAATTGTCGGGATCGAACCCAAGTCGTAACGTTCGTACTGTAAAAGCACGCACTGTTCCCGTGCGCCTCATAGTTGTCAGCAAACCTTAAAGGCCCTGGCAGAAGGCAAGATCGAAGCTTACTGGAGCCAAGGGTCTTCTTTTGAAAGGAAAGCTCGGCCCTGGTGTAAAGGCTACGTAGTCAAAGTCAAAATCATTTTATTCCAAATAAACCATTTATAGGCAATTTTTAAACGTCAAGAATGGGGAACGGGGGGAACGTAGGAATGGGACGGTTGGTTTAGTCAGTAAGAGTCTGACTAGGATAAGGGCAGGATATGTCATTGGATGAGTTTTACCCAATATAAAAAAGATTAGTTCATTAACCCACTCTAATTATTCTGTGACCACTACAATACCAACCCTACATTCTAACGATCCACTAAGTGAAGTCACAAAGCGAATTCTCCAAGCCTCTTATATAGACACATCATAATATATGAATGCTTTATCGTATCTCAAGTCTACACGTATTGTTCTACAAAGTGCAAGTCACTCTGGGGACATTCTGTGTTCACGTGCTTCTGTATCCGACACGGGTTCTGCAGGTCATGAGCGATAAATTCTTGAGTAAGGTAAAGGTAGTGCAGAAAGAACGTCTTTGCTGTGTTTTTGATGTTCAATTACGGAATCTGCTTTATATAGAGAAAGTATTTGTAACATGTCTTGATTTTGTTATGTTGAGATTGTGTTCATGTTTTAAATTTTTGAGCCCCAAGCGAACACCGGCGTTCGCACACCTGTTCTTTAATTGTATCTGGAATTACCAAAGTCAAAAGGATAAAGTATTAACTTGTGGACGGTGTACGTATATGGTAAAATAATTATTTTATGAAATTAACCGAATATAGGCTCATGTTAATGCATTTTGAACGAGACCTTCATTGAGTAATGCATTGACATAGGCAGATCAACGATTGCATGCATTTATGTGAAATATTTTTACGTTTAATTAGACATGGTTTGAATCGGACTACTTGCATTTTTATTTAGATTCTTCCCGTTTACTCACTCAGTAAAATTTCTGCATTTTTTACATTTAAATTTACATTGCATTGACATCATATTTATGTTAGGATTGAGAGTTAGAATTTTGAGACATCATTTTTCTTTCCTAATTTTATAAGTTTTTGCTGAGAGTATTTTTGCTAAAATCTTTGACTACAACTTAAAGAATATAATATATCAAAAAGTTATAGTCTTTCAGGAATGTTTGCCTGTGTTTAAAATACCTGATTTTATTGACTTGTTTAAAAAATTCAGCGTGTAGAACTCATTTTACCTACCGCTAGCTGTAGAACTCATTTTTCTCCTCCATAATACTTATCTCATATCTATCGTGACAGGACAATTATATATAATTTTTTTTTTTCAATATCTATTGTGCTCAAACCAAGTTAAAGTGCACTTAATCTTTTACATACCTACTTAAACTAGTGACACGCCCCTGCTTCGCACGGGTACAATGCTGATATTAAATATGTGTATTATACATATTATTTATGAGCCTTACTCTTAGAACGCTCTATCTATTAACAAAAACCGCATCAAAATCTGTTGCGTAGTTTTAAAGATCTAAGCATACATAGGATCTGACAGCGGAAAGCGACTTTGTTCTAGACTTTGTTCTCGGAAATATAGAATGCATATTTTTAAAATTTCATTAATATAATGAAAACCAGGGGTTGTCGATCCTAAATTTGAAACCAAAGTTTACCAACCTATATAATACGACCAAAGATGGCTTATGAACCTTTTGAAATTCGAGATTGTCTTTACGAAAAAAGGCACCTTTAAATTAGCCGCAAAGTGCCGCGCTACGAGAGCGCGGTTGCAGCGCTGCCGCCGCGTAGCTTTGAAAAGAAAGTAAAAGAGTTTATTCAAAACCAAATTGGCGCATTTTTAAAACAATAAAACTAATACAACGACTCTACACCGTTTAAATTTGATCGTTTTAATCCGGTAAAGGGTCGATCCGTTACATGAAACACTATCGATTTGTAAATATAAAATTAAAAAAATATAGCACTTTATTCTTAAACTGACTGAAACTGAAAGAAATTAACATCAGCTAAGTGGCGAGCATTGACCGAAGGTAGTTGACGTTGCGTAATAACTAGCTACAGGTCATTGAACTCGCTCAAATGATACATTTCTAAAGAAGTTAATTTCGTACATGCGTAACTCGCTTCCAGTTTTTGGAACCGTTTGCAAGCTGCGTTCTTTCCGTCCGATAATAATTTAGGTTGTGTCTTCACGGATAGAGTGAATATACTCTTAATAAACTAGTGCGCCTCACCATCAACGATTGCATCACTATTTACCATCAGGTGGGACCGGAGTCAAGCACTAGTTTGTAACAATAAAAAAGAAGCACTTTGTTTTATTTTTATTTTATCTATACAAATCGATAGTCTTTTCTGTACCAAAACGACACTGTCATAAATACCTCATTAATAGTATTACAAAAGTAAAGTACGAATACGAATGTTGCTAGTATCCAGTCGCCAAACATCGTTTACCATCTACAGAATTGTAATAAAAGCTAAGCTAGCCCTTTAAAAGTAAAGGTCCAATTTACTTTGAATATCGACGCAAATCCGCATTGAAAAATATTTTTCCGATATGCCCGTTGCACAGAGAAAAACGTACAAAACGGCTATTGGTAACATAAACAATATTTTTGTCCGCATTAGTTCCCCGTTCCTTAGTAAACGCAAACAAATGAAGTGCTATATTCATTCGTGTAAAAGATTTTAATTGAGCTACATTGAGAGAGAGATGGTAATTTACTGTGTATTTCTTGAAGCTGATTTTTAATAAGTCCTACAGGTATTAGGAGTGGAAAAAAATTAAGATTTGATATTATTATGTTTTTATTGAAATTATTACGAACATAAGCATGCTTTAGTTTTAAAGTGGTTTAAAAAATCAGCTTTTATGTTTGCTTTATAGTTTCTTCGCAAATAATTGAAATTTAGTAGTTTTGTCAGCCGGCCGTACCAATCAGGACCAGGCTCGGGTTACCAGAGTAACAGTCCGGACCAAGCCCAAGTCGTCGAGATCGCGCGTTTTGTTCCCGCCCTCGTCAAGGAGTTGTCAGCAAACGTAGAGGCAGAGCTGCAGGGCCAAAGCTTGCATGCAAAGTCGTTTAGCCGCTGTGACTGACTAAACGACTCTTTCCGTTCAAGAAGGAACGGACAGAATCGTTTAGTCAGTCAGTGTGAAACTATTTCCTGCTCCACCAAAGGACGGGATTTGTCATTGGATGATTTTTCTCACCATAAAAAAAACCATCTACATCTAATATTAGTTACAAACAGAGAAATATCTGAAATTACATTTAACAGAAACCCTGAAAACGTTTTAAATGAATCATGATATAGACATAGTGTATTGTTTGGCTTCATACGAAGAGACGTTAGTGAAAAAGAGCAATGAACCCTTCTTGCCATGTGAAAGCGAAACCAAACACAAAGGTTAAATTACCTAAGTTTATTTTTCAGCTACACTTATTACCATTTTTAAGTATATTTAGTTTTAGTGGAGTTTTACATTTAAATAAATTAAACATTATTAATATAAAACAGTTAATAATAAAACAGTTCTAAGCGTTTACACGCGAGAGAGTTTCAAGCACAATATCTTAGACCAACGTTGTTAAAATTTGATTAGTCGCCGAAATATGATGTTTCTTGCACGTTCTTCTTCATAGAAATCTACGCTTTGGACCATGCAAATTAGCTTCAAATTTGAAAATTCAAAAGTGCCTGCAAATGGTCTATTTGAAATGAATTATTTGAGTTTGGGCATAGGCTTTCTCAAGTGTACCCATAACGAATGGTCTTGTACATCTTGCTTCCACCCACGATTTCTGCGACTCGCGCCAGATCTTTGGGTCACCTTATGAGCGGCCTTCCAAATCGTTCCAAAGCGTCTACAGGAGCGCGGTCGCCCTTCTGATTCTTTCAGCCCGTCAGCCTGTCTACGAGCAATGTGCCCTAGACGCTACCGCTTAAGTATTGTGATTCTTAGAGCTATATCGACGACTTTGGTTCTCCTGCGGGTATCTTATTCCTGATACGCAGGAGACAAATAGATAGATAAAACTAAAAACTAGAGAGAGATAGATAGATAGATTAAACTTTATTTTACACCAAAGAATAACAGGACTTACATAAAACTTAAAACTATGGGGTACAATGTTTTTTTTTTTTTTTTTTTTTTTATGGTAGGTGAAAATCATCCAATGACGAAACCCGCTCTTGGGTGGAGCGGGAGACTAGTGTCAGACTCTTACTGACTAAAAAACCTACCCCGTACCTTCCTTGCCTTATTCCTGGAGTCGAGGTAACAGTTTCCCACCACCCTCTAGACTCCGGGAGGCTTCGACCCTGAAGGGCCCCTGCAGTTTGCTGACAACTCCTTGAGGCGCGCGGGAACGGTGCGCGCCGTTGACGACTAGGACTCGGTCTTACAGACGACCGGACGGCGAGCTACCCATTGCTCACCGTCCGCGAGCCAGTGTCTACGGTGGCCGGATATCGGCAGGATCGCGGCGGCGACGGCTACGGCGAGTACGCCGTTGCCTTTGCCTTATGCGGTCGGCCTCCTCCTTTACGAGCATTACTGCTTCGCAGAAGGAGGCGACCGCCCGCCATTCCTCTTCGCTGCGGACCATGGCCTGAACCAGGGCCCGGCGCGAGAGGTCGCCGCCGCCGATCACCCCCACGAGGACACGGCGATGCTCTTCCCAAGCAGGGCACACCTCCACCGTGTGCTCCACCGTGTCCTCCGGGCTCGCCTCACAGTGGCGACACCCGGACGTCTCTTCCGCACGAATCCGGTGCAGGAATCTCCCGAACTTCCCATGTCCGGTGAGAACCTGCGTCATGCGGAAGGTGAGGACGCCGTGAGGTCTATCCAGCCACATGGGGTACAATGGTGATCTTTTCTACTACCAGACAACCAATAAAAAGAACAAACAGACAGAGAGAGTTTCAATAGCTAAGAAACTAAAAGAGTCTTATTCTAAATTCAATTTTAAAATATTTTTATTTCACACATGTTACATGGAATTCAAATTTCAAAAGCTAGTGTATAATAACAATTTTTCACGAGTGAAATAGAAAACAATGTAATTAAAGCCGGCTAAGAAAATATGAATCGCTTTGCTTCTTTACCTTTTGGCATAAACTGTTCTAGGGAAATTAAGTATCTACCTTAGTCGTTTCAGAGGATTTAATATTCAAGTAAACTTATAAAGACTTTTGATCAGTTGCGGTAAAATTTGGTAAAAGAAACTGTTACCTACCATAAGCTTTCTTCTACTAAATGTTTACACACGCCACTGAGTATAATTGAAAATTATTATGGACTACTCATAGTTAAGTATAACAATGTTATAATAAAAAAAGTGTTCATGTTGAAATGTTCAGTGCAAAATTATTTTGGATGTTTGGAACACACAGTTTTATTCCGTTGATATATTAATTTGTTGAAAAAAATAATGTAAAAAAAATCAGCTATAATACGATTATTTCAAAATAAGTAATTCAAAGAAGAAGGTCAAGTTCAATTTTGATTTTTCTTTCGGAAAATCTAATAATACTGTGGTATGTTCTCAAAACGGTGAAGAAAAATATCATGAGGAAACCGGCATGTCCTAGAACCAAAAACTCGAAGACATGTGACATCTACCAAACCGCACTGGGCCCGCGTGGTGGATTACGGCCCATTCACTCTCCTAGGGAGGAGGCCTGTGTCCCAGCAATGGGAACATTGATGAAGCTGATGATGATGATAATGTTTTCAAATACATGTCAGACTACACAATCGGACGCCATTTCCTGCTCCACCCAAGGGCGGGAGTTGTCGTTGGATAATTTAACCACCAAAAAAGAAATAATATAATGTTATGATTTAAATTTGCCAAATCAGTTCCTGGTATAAGCCTGACTGTTAGTATTACCTCTATCCCTCATCCGCGATATTTTGTCACATGTGATATGTCACTGCAACTTTTGCGTATTCTTTGCCGTTTTTTCCTTATTGCTTCAGTGTGGTACTGTAGGGTTATAAAATCTTATATTTTTGTACATTTCTCATCGCCTTCTGCCACCGTTGCTTTATTTCTTCATTCCAAGACTTCATTTTGGGGAGTAAACTAGGTTACGAGAACCATAAAATACGTATAATTGTTTATATATACTAGTGAACTGCTTATCAAGGAAAGTTTTATGTTCTAGGAGTCATTATTCGCTGAAATTTCTTAGCTATAAATTATTTGTTTGATGAATCAAGAAATAAATTAAATTATTTGAAGAGAGTAGCCGAGAAAGGCTTGTGTCCCGCAGTGCTGAATAAAATAAATATAAATTATTTTTCAAGTACGAACCGTATTAGTTTTATTAATTAAAACCAAAAAACCATTAAAAAAAAAAAGTTCACATCGGATTTGGGTCGAAGGACATGGAATTCGTCCTCGAGAGCCGATGAAATTTTGAGGAGCACTTCTGGCTTCCAATTTGAAATGGACTGGAGCTGCCCTCGAGCGGCTTCTGCCTAGTCTAGAGGGTCCAGACATTTCTTTTATTAACTTCTTTTACAACGTTTACACAAGAGTGCAGCTTGTCAGTTATTATGCTCAGGATACTGTTATAACTGGCTCACACACTGCGCAACAAGGAGGCATATGTTATGGTGATGATAATAAAATTCGTGTAACCAACAAAATGACAAATGAAATTGATGATGAAGATGATGAATGTTATAGTATTGATGATTATGTGAATGTGGGTGTGTTTTGCTATTTTAGTGTACAATAAAGTTTTATACTCTACTATTCTAAAATGTATAACCTAATTTGACGCACACATTTTTAGTACGCAACTTTACCTTAGATGCATAATAGTTAGCACAGTACTACAACGCAGTATATATGTGCCTTGTACTCAGTATCGAGACTTCTACACGAATGCAGCATTTTTTAAACTTATTTAACTAGTACCTAGAACACTTGCCACGTCTTCGCCACACTCAGTAGAGACACAGATGCGCTGAAGCGAGTTACGATGACTGTTAAGCGATGCGACGCGAGCATTCTCGACTCAAAACTTTATCTAACACGCTAAGTTTTCACTCACGTGCTTGTGGTCACAGTTGCATGTATTGCTGTTCTTGTAACTAAGAGTTTTAGTAATCGGTTGAAGCTCCTAGGGTTGTGAAATTCTTGCTAGATATTTTTAGAAAAATTTTAAGCATCAATAAATTTTGACAGACAATAAAAATAACCTTAATCTTACTAATATTATAAATGCGAAAGTTACGATGTTTGGATGTTTGTTACTCAATCACGCCAAAACGGCTGGACGGATCTGGATGAAATTTGACACGGGCATAGGGTACACTCCGGAATAGGACATAGGCTACTTTTTATCTGTTGGCAATAAGAACGCAATCCCTATATAGTTGGCAACATTTTTTGTCTACTCTCTCTCTTGTTTATCTATGGCACAGCTAGCTTGTAACCTCGTGAAGTGAAATATAATTTTCTGGCATTTTCTTAATTGTGTTATAATTTTTCCACCTGCTAATCAACATGGTAGCAGAGCGTGGTTGATTAATTGTTACAAAAGTAAACGCAGTGAAATTAAGAAAACCGGCCGGCGTGTTTTTTGCGTCATACATTTTGAGGTTAACCGGGGCGGCGTGCTCAGGTTGAAGTCACGTATAAATTACCGAATATGTCGAATTCAGGTTATAATCCATTCCATATCGACAGATTAGTTGGTAGAGACAATTACGCTAGTTAGAAATTTGCCGTCCAGGCATATTTTGAGCTCGACGATTTATGGAGTTGTGTCACTGGTACTAATACAGACCAAAAGAAAGAAACCAAGGCGAAATCTAAGTTAATATTATTACTGGACCCTATCATTTATGTACATGTACAGAATGCTACTACTTGTAAAGAAGTCTGGGAGAATTTGGAACAGGCTTTTGATGACAGCGGGTTGTACAGGAGAGTAGCCTTGTTAAGAGACCTGATTACAACTACATTGGAATCATCTCGAAGCGTAGATGACTATGTGAATAAAATAATGTCGACCGCCCACAAGCTCAGGAATATTAAATTTAATATTGATGATGAATGGCTCGGTACACTGATGTTAGCCGGCCTCCCTGAAGTTTATAAGCCCATGATCATGGGACTGGAGAGCTCTGGCATCAAGATAAGTTCTGATTCCATTAAGTCCAAACTCTTGCAGGAAGTTCAATGCTCTGATAATTCAGCATTCTTCACAAGAAAAAAAGTCATTCAAAGAAATCAAAATGATTCAGCAAAGGCCTACAAAGGACCCCGATGTTTTAATTGTAACAAGCATGGACACTTTGCTAAGAATTGTCGTGCTCCGACAAAGAAGAATATAGAAAAAACAGAAGGAAACAAAGGTTTTGTTGCAGCTTTTTCAGCATCTCCGCAGACAATGAATCCGGACCTGTGGTATGTGGACTCGGGTGCCTCCATGCATATGACAAATAGACATGACTGGATGTATGATGTTACAAGTCCACCAATACCCACCATAACAGTTGCCAGTAAGACACCGCTACCTGTAGAAAGTATGGGAAAGGTCAATTTATTGCTAAATGGTAACAAAGAAAGTAAAATTCAGGTAAAACAAGTTTTATACATACCTAAACTTGCTGCAAATCTCCTGTCAGTCAGTGCTATGGTGAAAAATGGCTGTAATATAAATTTTAGAGATAAAGGTTGTGATATCTATGATAAAAATGGTAAACTTCTTTGTTCAGCCACACTAGTAAACAATTTATATTTATTGAACACCCACAGAGAAGTATTTTCAAACCTGTCTTGTTCAAATAACTTAAATGATTTTGTCCTGTGGCATAGACGCATGGGACACCTGAATTTTTCAGATGTTAACAAGCTGCCGAAGTGTGCTGAAGGAGTTCAGCCATTTTCAGACAATAAAGATCCTATCACATGCACTACCTGTCTCTCGGGGAAACAGACTAGATTGCCATTCAACAACATTGGTTCAAGATCTTCACAACCACTGCAGCTGGTCCACACAGATTTATGTGGACCAATGGAACAAGAATCTTTGGGAGGTATGAAATATTTTATTACTTTCATTGATGATCATACAAGAAGAGTTCATGTCTATTTTTTGAAAAATAAATTAAATGTTGTAGAAGTTTTCAAAGATTACAAAAACAAAGTAGAAAATGAACATGAGAGAAAAATAAAAGCTATTCGTTCTGATAATGGAAAAGAATACTGCAATAGAGAATTTGAAAACTTCTTGAACAAATATGGGATTGAACATCAAACAAGTGCTCCGTACTCACCCCAGCAGAATGGTCTTGCTGATGAACAGGACCCTGGTGGAAAGAGCAAAATGTATGTTGTTTGATGCTCAACTTGGAAAACAGTTCTGGGCAGAAGCCCTTGCAACTGCAACATATATAATAAACAGATCACCTACAAAATCGATTAATGGTAAAACTCCTATGGAGATGTGGACTGGTAAGAAACCCAACTTGTCTAATTTGAAGGTATTTGGCTGTAAAGTGATGACACAAGTTCCAAGAGAAAAACGCCAAAAATGGGACACCAAATCCAGGAAGTTATTGTTTGTGGGATATTGTGAATCTACCAAGGGATATCGAATACTGGATCCAGAAACCAATAAAATCATAAAAAGTAGAGATGTTGTATTTTTAGAAAATGTAATAATAATAATAATAATATATAATAATAATAATAATAATCTTTATTTATTTCATGTTTCACAAAAATGGTTGGGTAACAGGCACATGTAGTGAATCTTAAACAATAAGTGTGTTCACAAAGAATAACTTAATATGTAACTTACGATTATTTAAGAACTAAAAGAAAAACTTTATTAACCTAGCATTATGTATAATTAGCGACTTGCCCAAGCTAGGTTTATAAAAACCTGTGTTTCGGGTCATCACTTACAATATATTTGTTATGGGTGCATGTAAACAGAATTTAATGAATAACAACTTATAAACTAATGCTACAATCATACTAAAACTTCCAATAGTTTCTCTGTGTCCGTATAGTTGAGATTCAGTAGATACTCCGTTATCAATGTACTACATTTAAAATAACTTACATTATATATATCTAATAATTTATTGAGCTTATTGTACAAAAATGGCCCTAAAAATACGTAAAATCTATGTGCAAATGCATGTTTTGTCTGGGGTTTAAAGCAAACCAAATCTTTCCTCCTCCTGGTTTGGGGTACTGGGTCGAAAGGAAGCTCAGAGTGCTGACAAAGTACGGTGTGCAATATAAATAGTTGGCGGACTGTTAGTATTTTACATGCAGTGTAAAGTTGGTGTGTGGGAAACCTAAAAGGGCGGAAAGTTGCAACCTTTAGAATTGCTCTCTGTGCACGTTCTAGAGGAAGTAAGATAGACTTAGCAGTTCCACCCCATGAGGTAATACAATAGGTGAGAATAGATTGACACAGAGCCAAATAAACCTGTTTAATTAACTTATAGTCGGCTATGTGGCGTAGGTTCTTAAAAATATATATTTGTCGGCTCGTGTCTAGGTGTGGGCGTATGTGGGTATCGTGCAATGAATAACAACGGGTAGGAGTTGAATCGGTTTACTTCTCAATACATTTCGGTACAGTGCACTGTTATCACATTACAACAAAACGGACAGTTTCGGAACGTCTTGACTCTGCGACGGCTTGGCTAAGAGTGTCCGTCCGCTCCCCGGGCGGGTTCCCCTCTCCGCAAGCTCGCAGCAAAGCGGAAACGTCACCGACTCTGTCAAGCGCGCCATCTTTGTTTAGTTCTTCTAGTTGCCACTAGATGGCGTGCCTTGTCTTGTTGTCAACAAATAGACGCCGTCTCCGACACGGCCATCCTGCGAGACACACGTCCTCGTGTGTTAGTCGTCATCGCCACCTCAGCTGGAAGATGTCCACTGATGAAATATTCGAACTAGTCATCCATCGCTGTGTTACTCTGAAACAAAACACATCTCGCAGTATCATATAGCTCGGTCACTCCTGACAAACACTAGGAATCACTCTTGCATCGCGAGTGCATTCTCAAACACGCGAGTTTGAGTTTAAGTGTCACTCACACAAAATTAACAATTCACATCTTGACTATGAGCGACCATTTACAGGCCACACAAATGTCTGCTTCGAGCGGGAATCGAACCCGCAACACGAAGTCCATCGCTCAATGTGATAACAAAACTTTACTCAACAAACCAAATCATAATTTTGGATAATAGAAATTGTCGTCCAGTCATGTACCAACGTTCATTGTTCTCATCTTAAACCCTTAGGAACCCCCACAAGCAAGCCATTAACGCCACGGCACTCATTGCCGAACTGCAATCACAATTGCCTTCCCACATGTGCATCCACCACCTGTGGATCACATTGGGTAGGCTAGTCACCGACTTCCGTCAAAGCTTAACGCGCATCGCTTACTTGCGTGTTCCCCACAACATAGGCTACCACTACTATCACCATGTACTTCGGCTGGTACATGACTTTCTGGCTTCTTTCTTAACCTGTCGTGATACCTTCACAGTACACACAACTAATCAAACTAATCCAAAACACTAATCATTAAGCTGTACGTTACGACCTCTGGCTACTCATAGCCCAGTAACCTCTAGTCACTTTTCCATACCTGCGCATCCCTCCGGGATCGCCAAGTCTCTAACGACTTAATGGTTTCCTACAATATGACCACCAACTACTGTTTTCTATTAAGATACGCCTACATATCAAATGTCCGATCATATTGTAAACTTAATTATCTCATTATCTCAACTACTTTATTGTACGTCTATTTTATAAGCTCTGATTTTCTCCTACCTCCTACTTCAAACGCGTTTTTTTTTTTATTGTCTTTTTTTTTTTATTTTGTTCGTGGGTATTTTGGTTTTCTCTCCTTGTACACTTTTAATAGGGTACTACACGGTATTTATTGCGTAATGCATATTCTCTCACGACATTTAAATCAATTCATGAAACATTCCGACCAAATCTAGTATGCAATGCTCTGTTTGGTACCCAACTTCGGCAATCGAACGGGACCTCCCTCCGGTACCCGATCTCTACACACACATTGCCTCCATCCGGCAATCCAACGGGACCTCCCTCCGGTACCCGTCCTCAACACACACATTGCCTCCATCCGGCAATCCATCGGGACCTCCCTCCGGTACCCGATCTCTACACACACATTGCCTCCATCCGGCAATCGAACGGGACCTCCCTCCGGTACCCGTCCTCAACACACACATTGCCTCCATCCGGCAATCCATCGGGACCTCCCTCCGGTACCCGATCTCTACACACACATTGCCTCCATCCGGCAATCGAACGGGACCTCCCTCCGGTACCCGTCCTCAACACATCACATCGCCTCTTTTTAGCACCTTTAGCGATTACTTACATTGCCATGCTGGCGTTGGTCACAGAGCTCAAGTAACACTCAGGCTCGCAGCCACAAACAACATTGGAATGTACATAATCTGAGTCACTTGCATACCACATTTGAATCTTTGTTCATCACCTAAGGTCTAACACTTTCAAATGTAACGTTATTCCGGCTTTAGTCGACGTTCTCAAAACTACTGTATCATTAAAACCAATACTCTTTAATTAAATCAAACATTGGGAATAGATAATTGAAAATACTACAATCACTACCCTAGGTCGTGTAACTGATATTTAATCTGAGATTAAAAAACAACAAATAACGTCTCGGCACGGTATTGTTATTTAGTCTTCGATTGTCTCTGCACATTTAATTTGACGCATCATATTTCTTAACTAAAAGACTAGTTCAGGTCTTTTTTTTTGCAATCATTGAATTACACGGTCGCACCATAATTCATTTACCCGCTTACGAATTATTTTAAATTCATCCGCGCCAAACTACTATTGTCATCTTTATACAGTCAAAAATTAGTCGAACGATTAAGATCACTTTTTGTTGCACGCGTTTGTAGCATACCGATAATAAAATAGTCCAATTATTAACGAAACGACAAAGAAATAATCTAGGTCACGTCGAAAAACAACGTCAACACTATTTCGGAGAACTGTCACCGTCATAAAAAGATCGAAACGGTTATTATCGGATCTACTGAGGGTACTTTGTAATTACAATTATTTAAGCCATGAACCTAAGCTATTTTCAAAAAAATGTTTCACGGTCACTAATTTAACTGAACCTTTGCAACAACATTTCACGGCCTAAGACTTAATTTCGCAAATAATGTTGGTTCACGTAATAAAATCGCGATTTAGCCCCTATTATCAATTTCAACCACACAAGTAATGATATGTACCGAGTACCGTCATATGTCACCTACACTTGTCAATGTAACCGTTTACTTTAGATCTACCCCAAAATTTACTGACAACCTACATTGTCTTCCGCTCCGCCCAAGAGCGGGTTTCGTACCATAAACTCAGCTTCAGAATAAAAATGGAATGAGAATACCTGACCTTTTTCTGATGAAATATCAGCAACCACGGCGTCAACCCATCGCTCGCCGTCACAACGGCACCGTCACGGCCACCACCGCGCCACCTCTCTCAGGGATCCAGATCTCCAAGAACCCCGCTCTCCAAAGCCGATCCAGGCCTATCTTGCTACCTTATTCTCGGGGGTCTTGAGGCTTGAATATTCTTGTTTTCAGTTTGCGTATGTCCAATTTTTCCATAGTGATTTCTGAATTGCTCTCGTCTCTCCGGGTCGAATTTGGGTAGATTCACAATCTGGGTAGAACGTTGTAGTTTGCGCTCTGGGGGCACAACGTCACCATGGTCCAACATTCGTTGCTCAGGATTAGGGAAAACCCCAGTAAAAACCTAATCAAACCATTCAAGTCCATGCTTCGATCCGAGTCTTCATTTTCGAATTTTGAATAATAACCGCCAACTGTCTTTGTTCTCGCCAATTTCTTCAGTGTTGCGTAATTATTGCTCACATAGCTTTTCGATTCATTTGCACGATTGAATCCCAATTCTGATGTCGGCTCGTGTCTAGGTGTGGGCGTATGTGGGTATCGTGCAATGAATAACAACGGGTAGGAGTTGAATCGGTTTACTTCTCAATACATTTCGGTACAGTGCACTGTTATCACATTACAACAAAACGGACAGTTTCGGAACGTCTTGACTCTGCGACGGCTTGGCTAAGAGTGTCCGTCCGCTCCCCGGGCGGGTTCCCCTCTCCGCAAGCTCGCAGCAAAGCGGAAACGTCACCGACTCTGTCAAGCGCGCCATCTTTGTTTAGTTCTTCTAGTTGCCACTAGATGGCGTGCCTTGTCTTGTTGTCAACAAATAGACGCCGTCTCCGACATATTAATTTACGAACTCTTGTGCATAGTAACTCGACGTGTTTACGGAAATTTAGATTTGTGTCAATCGTAACACCTAGATATTTTATGTGGTCAGCTTTAACTAAAGTAGGACAAGTACAAACGATGTCAGCATTCTTGCAATTATGTGCAAATATGTTTAGGTTAGTAAGCGACAGAGTAATGTTTCTCATTGAGAATAAAATATATTTAGTTTTATCTATATTTAATGTTAGAAGATTTTGATTAAGCCAATTAGACACAACATTAAAACCGTTTTGGGCATGTTCATATGCTTCACTTCGAGATTCAGCGGAAAACAATAGCGCAGTGTCGTCCGCATATGATAAAATTAGCCCATTACGAAGAACCAAACTACATAGGTCATTAATGTAAATTAAAAATAATGTAGGACCCAAAATACTTCCTTGTGGTATTCCGAAACCACTGTTTTCCACCTCCGAGCTTGTGAACTGCCCTATTTTAACGCTTTGTTGACGATCTCTAAGATAGTCGGAGAGCAACTGTAGCTGTACGCCTCTTATCCCAAGTTTTTCAAGCTTGTGCAATAATATAGAACATGAAATTGTGTCAAAGGCTTTAGCGAGGTCCAGAAAAATCCCAATGGTGTGCATGCCCTTATCAAGTTTAGTACTAATGAATTGGGACAGCCTATGAACTGCATGGTTAGTCGATCTTTTTGGTCTAAACCCAAATTGGTTATTTGAAAGCAATTTGTTAACTTCAAGATAATCTATTAATCTACTATTTATAATTTTTTCTAAAATTTTTGAGAGACCTGTTAGTACCGAGATGGGTCTATAGTTATTAACGCTCTTTTTATCACCCGCTTTAAAAACTGGCGTAACTACTGCTTTTTTAAGCGGTTTAGGAAAAATTCCGTTAGATAAACATGACTGAAAAATATGGGTCAATGGAGGAGCAAGAAGGTGTTTAAACCTCTTCAGTATGTTATTAGGAATGCAATCCCACCCAACAGCGCAGTCATCTTTTAACCCTGTGATTATCCTTAAAATTTCATTGACGTCAGTGTCTAATAAAACAAACGATTTTGATGTTTTCGTAGTGGTATTCACAGTCGACGATGGTTGGTAGGGATAACTACTATGGTTTAAAGATTTTTCAGCTAACGTTTTGCCAACGTTAGCAAAAAAACTATTTACTTTATTCGCGGCTTCGAATGGGTTTTTCTCTGAGGACAGTAATTCAAATGGAGGTTCAGGATTTTTCGACCGAAAAGTATTTGTTTTGATAAATTTCCAAACGAGTTTACTGTTTTTTCCTGCCTTCTGTAATTCATTCTTCTCGTATTGATGTTTAATTTTTTTTAAAAGATTGTTACAAAAATTTCTATACCTTCTATATGTAATAGAAAGTATTTCATTATCAGGTGCAAGTTTTGATTTTTTATGTAGTTTATCCCTATGTCGTATACAACGAACTAGACCTGGGGTAATCCACGGTTTGATAGAATTATACCTTCTAGACGTTGTTTTGGTAATTGTATTTTTGTTAATTGCTTGTTGTAGCGCATGTATAAAATACTGTAAAGAAATATTTGCATCATTAGTATCGTAAACGGGGTCAAAGTCAATATCACGAATGTCACGTTCAAGATTAGTCATGTTAATTTTTGTACAGCTACGCATGCAGTTTTTTCTAGGTGAGGATTTTTGTATTATTAGTAAAATAGCTTGATGGTCCGTAAGCGATGAATTAGTAACTAATGTTTTGTTCGGATGTTTGGTTTTTAGGATGAAATGATCCAAACATGACCCAGTCTGGTGTGTGGGATAATAATGGGTTGGTAAAAGACCATGATATGAACAAATATTTAAGTAGTTATGCACATGTGCATCCGATCTCTCGGAGGCAATATTAATATTTATGTCACCCATTAATGTAATGTTCTTAAAAGCAGATAGATGATTTAAATTTACATCAAGTGAATCCAAAAAGCTGTCAATGTTTTGAGACGGTGGCCTATAAATGGCCATAATTACAGTATCCGGAATAATTTTAATTAATAAACAGTTACTATTTTGAACTCTCGGCTCTTCCACGACAGCTTTCAGGTTGTTTTTGATGTATACCACTACACCATCATTCTGATTCATGTTTGAACTTGTTTTGTGAGTGCAGTAACCGTCCAGGGAAGGTAAATTGGCTGTCTGAGAAGATAGCCAACATTCTGTTAGGACAATAACATCACAGTTGATGCCAAGACTTTGTAATAGAACTTCAAACCCATCCATGTTGCGATTAATACTGCGAATATTTTGTGTAAGTAGCGTAAGCGTTTCCCCAGAAGGAAGAAGAAGTTTACAATCTTCCACATTACAGGTATTAGCTTCAGACACAGAAAATCCATCCAGATCAGAAATTAGCTGACTGGCCATAATAACTAGTAACTAAAGTAATGAAAGTTAAAGTAACTCTAAAAAGACAATAACTAAGTGCTATTAAATACACTAACAGGGGCGCTCTTAGGCGCCTTCATAGTCTATCGAATTAATATAATTAACCTCGGCATATTTACGCGCTGGACACTCTGCGTCGCCGGTCTGATGGTCACATTTCCTCTTGAAACGCTTGCACGTCGCACATTGAGGTGGAGAAGATTTACTGCCACATTCCTTGTGGGAATGCCCAGACTCTCCACAGTGGTTGCAAGTAGGACTAGTTTCACGACAAAACTTGGCTGCGTGGCCAAACTGCTGGCAGTTGAAACACCTTGTGACTATTGTGAAATCTTTCACAGGGCAAGATGTCCAATTTATAAAAATTCGGCCTTGGTTTATTAGGACTTTCCTGACGGTAGGAGGTACCTCTAAAATATAGTTACAAGTGGGAAGACCTTTCTTTCCTGATTTATGGCTCAATTTGACAGTCGCAAAGAAGGACTCACGAGTAGTATTTGCCAATTTATCCGAAAGGTTTTGCTCATAAATGCAGTCAAATACTTCTCTTTCAGTAAGTGCTACTGGAACTCCAACGACAGCAATCCTAGGTCGGCGCTTAGGAGCTTCTTCTACCGTAAGGCCTGATGACACTAGCTTCGTCGAATTTTTGAGCTTTTCGACATCTCCTTTGCTTTCGGTCCTGATAAGTACACCCCCATTTTTAACTTTTTTTAGGCCACGGACATGAAGCTTCAGTTCTTCAGGCGATATAATTTTCTGTACGAGTGACTTGGTGTCTTCGCTGGTTCTAGTCTTGTCGCAAGGATATATGGCCACAGAACTCAGATTTGCTGGACGGATGAAGGTTTCGGAACTTTTTTTCACAATGCTAGCGTAGGACGAAGAGGTTATACCAGAAGGCGATAATTTCTCGATTAGAGTCTCTTGCATCACCTTAACAGAGTCTGTAAGGTCCAGCTGCTCCCTTAGATGCAGTACAGTGTTGTGCGCTTGAATGGCTTTTTGCTTCAGAGACTGATACTGTACGGCCATTTGACTTGTCCCATTTAAAACGTTGCGACAAAGAGCGGAGACACAAGTAAAGAAGTATGATAATAATATATACTTACCTTGTACATCCAACAACAGCAGTCCAGAGGTACAGCCACTCGAAACCTGTAAAGAAGAATTAGAGAACAGTACAGACCATTCTACTGGTGAGTCAAGCGAGGACTACCAGTCTGGCGAGAATGATGATTCATTATATATACCAGAACAATCAATTGATCTTGAGTCACTAACAAGCAACATAAATTTACGTCCACGGAGAGCTGTCCAGTATGCAGAAACAGATGACCATGATGTAAGTTACTTCTGTTCAATACTTGATTTAAATGATCCACAAACAGCTGATGAAGCATTATCATCATCTCATGCTGACCAATGGAAAAATGCTATGCAGGAAGAGTACGACTCTCTGATCAAAAACAAAACATGGTCACTGGTTGAAGCACCGTCTGGGAAAAGAGTATTACCATGTAAATGGGTCTTTAAAACTAAAACAAATGAAAAAGGTGAGATTATTCGTTTTAAAGCGAGATTGGTCATCAAAGGGTATGCTCAGAGAAAAGGAAGTGACTATGATGAGACATATGCTCCTGTCGTAAGATATACATCTGTTCGATTCTTATTTTCACTGGCTGCGAAGTATGATTTAGAAATGTTGCAGATGGATGCCATAAGTGCTTTTCTTCAGGGTGACATAGACACTGAAATATACATGTCACAACCAGAATACTACAAAGAAAATGATCAAGTTTGCATATTACATAAGTCAATTTATGGACTCAAACAAGCAAGCCGGCAGTGGAATCTAAAATTGAACAATATTTTATTAAAAATTGGCTTACAAAGATCATATGTGGATCCCTGTATTTATTATTTGGTAAATGAGTCTACAATTATATTCATTGCAGTGTGGGTGGATGATCTTTTAATTTTTACAAATAATAAGGATAAAACAACAGAGATTAAAAACAAGTTAAAAGGAGAATGCAGTATGAAAGACCTAGGTCAAATGAAGAATTGCATTGGCATTAATATAAATAGGAACCGAGAGGCAGGTATGATTATGTTAGACCAAGAGAAATATATTAACCTAGTATTGGACCGCTTTAATATGTCTGAATGCAAACCAGTTTGTACCCCAATAGAGGTGAATGCAAAATTTGAGAAAAATCCAGAAGATGGAAACCAAAATATCCCATACAGGGAAGCAGTGGGATGTCTGATATATCTGGCACATGTCACAAGACCTGATATTACCTATGCAGTTAACAAGTTGAGTCAGTATTGTAATAACCCAGGAAATCAACACTGGCTTGGAATAAAAAGGATTATGAGGTATCTTCAAGGAACCAAGAACCTAAAACTATGTTATGTCAAAGATGACACAAAAGAAATAACTGGGTATTGTGATGCCGACTGGGCAAGCGACCCAGTGGATAGACGCTCGTGCACGGGTTATGTTTTTCTGTTTCAGAATGCTTGCTTATCTTGGAATTCGTGTAAACAGCAAACCGTGGCACTCTCTACGGCGGAGGCTGAATACATGGCGATGGCAGCGGCGACCCAGGAGGCCCTGTGGCTACGTCAACTGCAGGCTGAGCTTGGTGAAGGCGAGGACAGCGCGCTACTCATCCATTGTGATAACCAAAGTGCAATAAGACTGGCGTCAACAGACTGTTATAAGTCAAAAACTAAACATATAGATATTCGTTTACATTTCCTTAGAGAAAACATTGTTAATTATAAAGTTAAATTTAAATTTGTTAATGGTTGTAACATGGTAGCTGATAACTTAACTAAAGGTACTACTTTCGAAAAACATTTGTTCTGTATCAGTAAAATGGGTTTGCGTTCTGTGGGGAGTGTTGGCAATAAGAACGCAATCCCTATATAGTTGGCAACAGTTTTTGTCTACTCTCTCTCTTGTTTATCTATGGCACAGCTAGCTTGTAACCTCGTGAAGTGAAATATAATTTTCTGGCATTTTCTTAATTGTGTTATAATTTTTCCACCTGCTAATCAACATTATCCCCGAAACCCCAACCCCAATACCATGAGGACGAAGCCGCGGGCAAAAGCTAGTATTTTTTTTTTTTTTTTAACTTGCAATAAACTAGTGCTTGACTGCGATCCCACCTGATGGTAAGCAGTGATGCAATCGTTGATGGTAAGGCGCACTAGTTTATTAAGAGCCTATTCACTCTAGCCTTGAAGACACCCAAATTATATTCGGACGGAAAGACTGCAGTCGGCAAACTGTTCCAATCCCTCGATGTACGCGGTATAAATGACGAGGCAAAACGCTTAGTCCGGGCCGCAGGTGTCTCAACAACGTAAGGGTGGATACTTGCCGTACGCCGGGATGTCCGAAGGTGAAATTGGGATGGCGGAATCAAATCATGCAATTCCTGCGCACACTCTCCAAAATGCATCCTGTAGAAAACCGCAAGGCTGGCTACTCTGCGCCTGTGCTCGAGACTTTGAAGACTGGATCCAACCAAATCTGGATCACCAATCAGCCTCTTTGCACGCCTTTCCACTGAATCCAAAGCCGCTAGGTGGCATTTTGCAGCGCCAGCCCATATGTGGCTGCAGTACTCCACACACGATCGTAGTAATTAATATAGTGGAATAATGTGGATTTTTGCACACGAGACCCTTTTCTACTTCATCAGGTGCATATGATTCCAAAATTAATCCACATTGACGGTGTTATCGTTTGACTTGGTCTTTCAAAGTGTAGTTGTTGCACAGTGAGCATGACCAGATTTCAGGCGCCAATAATACCCATCTAACTACTTACAGCGGCCCATCAGACTTCATAGCAGGTTTAGAGTTCTACCGTAGCCGTGGGCTTGCGGATGATGACCAATAGGTAGCTCGCTGTCTTACGGTCTAGACTGAGCCCAAGTTGTCGACGGTGCGTAGTGTTCCACTCGCATCTCAAGGAGATCCCATTAGATGATTTTCTACTAAAAAAAAACCTGTATAGATTTCTATGTAGGTACCTATATTGATCCGAAGAAACAAAAGAGCTAAATATATAATAAAAGTTCGTTATTTTTTATGACTCGTTAATAAAGAAGTTGTTTTTATAGATAGAACCCTATTTCAAGTTTATGGCCGTCTGTTTTTTTATCAGAAACTGCTCTATAAAACAAATTAAAAATTCCAACAACTATAAAAAGTCCGAAGCGTCCAAACCGATCCCTCTTTCTCATGAACTTTCGTAAACGAAGCAATTAAATTAAATAATAGATCAAATTTTCAATTACAAATGAAAACCCTACTCAGACATTGTAAGCCTACATAAAATCCTTGAGCCGAATCTAATGTTGATGTAGTACGTGAGCCTACGCAAGATTTCATTTGTCATGTTACGGTCGCCTAGCAATCTATGGCTGCAATCTAGGTACACAGGTTCATTGAAGAAGTCTATACAGAAGCGAAACTCTCCTTTGTGTTTAGAATGAAATTGTGGAGATCCCTCCTCTACGAGGGTAATTTTTAAGGCGGATATAATTCAATATCTTCTCGCACTTTAAGTGGAATGAGTGTATGATTTCTACTGACTAAAACCTTACCTACGTTGCTTCAGATGCCCTTTGCATTCTAGGAACACCGGTTACCGTATAGACTTGAACCTTGCTGTGTCTTTACAGTTTCGGTGACACCTCTTTGATTTGCGCATCAGACTACGCCGCCTCCTTCTATAAACTACTGCTTGACTGCGATCCCACTTGATGGTAAGCAGTGATGCCATCGCTGATATTAAGGCGCACTAGTTTATTATTCTTCATTTAACTTTACTGCTTTACAGAAAGGAGGTGACTCATTCCCCTTGCTCTGAACCATGACCTGGACCAGGACAAAAGGTCACCACCACTCTCTACGAGGGTGAGGTGGCAATTTTTCCGCAATTTACGGGAGCATACCTACACTCCATTAATTAAAATCAGTGGCCGAAACAAAAGCAGTGTTCTAATTGCGTAAGTAACATACTTTGAATGACAAAAATTACAAGCCCTTTCATTTGGAGAGTTCAACATTTACATTATTTTGCTGTCAACCTTCGTCAGATTTTTTTGGGTTTTCAAAACATATTCATAATTATCTTAAAATTTCAAAAGAATTGTAATCCTGGGTGTTTTATGCAGTTAAAGGAAATTAAGAGGGGTCAGCAATACTGTTAGTCCCCAGCACGGTCGATGCATATTGGAGCCATGGATCGACTGCAGAAAAGTTTAGCCACGGTTTGAAATACAATAGTAAACTGAAGAACGATAGACATTTAAAGATAGATTTATTTATATTATTCTATTTTTATTTATTTAACGTATGCCCATATAAGTCTACTATATGTAAAATAAAAATATTTTACTAAGAAGCAATTGAAAAAAGTTATAAAAGAAATAGTACATCTATACATTCTTATTCTATGACTACAGACTTCTTATCAACAGAATGTTCATTCAGAATGAGGTTCGTTGGAAACAGATCCTTTATGAATAACCGATAGGCCTGAAATCAAGTGGCCATTAAATAAAGGTAGCCTAGGAGATCACAAAGCCGATAAGCGACCTTGACGCCATTGTGGGAAGCCCGTACTGCGGCGGTATATTAGATTAGGAGTGCAACACACTGGCGATTCTTTAAGAAAATTTTCTTAGCCTTTGTTCTGTTTTCTTTTTTGTGCCTTTTAGAAGCTTTTTTTTAAGAAAGGGCTTTCATTAGTGGTAAGAAAAATTGTTTACTAAGTACGTGATATATTGTTGAGTTTTACTTTTAGAGTTCCAAGTGAAAACTGTTTACTAAGTACATGATACACTATAGTGTTGAGTTTTAGTTTTGGAGATCCAAGTGAAACTTATAGGATCACTGTTAAAGTATGTATGTGATCAATTTGTTTTAATTTGAATCACACATCAATCTGTATCCCAAAAACTGTGACTTTTGAAATAAAATAAAATCAGAAAACAAAAAGATTTCAAACAGTATAGTGTTTTGTTGTACTATTTGTCGACAAAGCATTGTATGCGCCTCAGGGAGATTTCAACATATCCCGGGGGCTCAGCAAGGTTGACGCCTTTTTAGGCCATGGGTTATGTAAAAATAAACCCTGGAGAGGGCCCCAATTTCAAGAGGAACGTTAGAACCGGTGTGCGTTTTAGAGAATAAAAATTTGACCCACCACATCACCCCACCTAAAGCAACAGAAGTTATCGTATGATTTTCCACATTCCAAAAACGGCACATTAATAAAAAAAAAAATAAGCAATGCAACTAACTAGGCTCTTAATAATCTCGTAATGCGCCTCACCTTCATTGCTTATCATCAGGAGGCATTGCAGTCAAGCGCTAGTTTATATCAATTTAAAAAAAATATACATAAATATATACGTATTTTATTATTATTAGTCACTTAATTTATATTATAATCTATTTAAAATATCTGTTATTTATTTATTCTGCACACCTACTACAGTATTGTCTTTTTTAACCCAAAGGTTGACTGGTAGAGAATGCCTTGTAGCATTAAGTCCGCCTATGTACCACTACTGTACATGAAGTTTAAATAAATAAATAATTGAATCGTGTTGGATATCGACACTTCAATTAAAAATTCACTACCAAAGGTCGTTGATACTGGTTTCAGCGGTTAATAGTTACTTGTTTTTTTTATTTCTATCGCCATTAACAGCTGCCCACTGTCTCCTATTTGTATACTGTTTAACCTTTCGAGAACCGTAATTAGGAACAAAACAGAAAGACGATAGGTATGCGAACGCATTCGCTTGGGGCTCAAAAGTTTAATATAATTTGGCCGACTTTAATGATTCTATAAACAAAAACAACTTTTGCAATTTTTAAAAGCGCAAACTAAAATATCATACCTTCTGCATAACCCCTTATGTTTGTGACAGCTTTCCGTCCAACGGAAGTGCCCATAAATCGATGTAGAGAAACCGCTTCATATGATCCTTTCAGCTATCCAAAGGCCGCCAATATTCCATAAAAGTAGCAATATACTTGTAGTTGGGTATGCCTATGTATAATCGATTGGTCCTATGTTTAACGACCAATGTAGAAGCTTTTAATGAAAAGTTATAACACATGTTTTCGTTACTCACTACATTGATTTATTTGTATATCTAATAGTTTTTTTTTAATAAAGATCTAACATATTAAAAAAAAGACAATTAGGGTTTCTTTTTTTAATAGTCTTCTATTATAATGTTGTTAATTTGCACATTGAATCTTATACATAGGACTAATCGATTTGTATCTATGATAACAGATACATATCGATTGAATACTATGTTAGATGAAGACTACTTTGGAAGAACAATTGATGTCAAAAATACTGATTTGCAGATTTTTTTTTGTATTACTACTTGTAATAGCATTAGCATTGGCGTTAATAATCTATAATATAAAAATGTTAAATGAATGTTCTACTCGTATTTCATAGTTAATGTTGACATAAATAAACTGTTAATTGTTATGTATTATACATGTGTAATACATAATTATAATTTATTTATTATGTATGATAAACAATGCACGGCATAAAAAAAAATACACAAGTTTGTCTTTATAAATTTATGAAAGAAATGGACTAAAGACAAATTTATGAAAATCCAACTTTTAAAGGGAATAAAAGTTTATTTGGAAGTTAGTCCTCTATTTGCCGATGGGATCGGGCACAACGATCCGAATTCGATGGAATTTGATACTTACGGAAGAAACAATAGTACATTGTTATACGAGGGATGAAAGAAAGTTATTTAGTCCCGAGAAATTTCTTGGCGACCGAGCGAGAGCGAGGTCGCTAATAGTTCGAGGGACTAAATAACTTTTAAACCCGAGGTAAACATTGTGCTTTTCATTACGAATACGAGGAAAATAAAAATAATAAAAACCTGAGTCGTCGTCAAAGGCCTGAGTCGTCGTCAAAGGTATGTTTTTAGGTAGGTATATTTCTTTTGATTTAGGCGGTAAGCGGTTTTCTCCTCTTAAGAATCTTGCGTTGAATTTATAACTGAAGCTGATGAACTTATCGTGTTAATAAAAATTTCTTGTAACAGAGATTTAGCAAAATGTAAACAAAACTATACACCTCGAAAAAAAAAGGAAGATCAAATCGGCCACAGATTATAGAGAGTCTACCATTTACCCGCCAATTCTTTTTTTCAGTGTTCGGCTCCCTGGCTTTTCAGTCAATATTTTTCATTTTGTCATTGTAAAAATGGGTCTGTCAACATTTTTCTCAAATATATATTAGTTTTAATGAAATAATTGAAAGTAAATTAAAATAAAGTCATTAAAAAAAGGATTCTTAAATTATTTCTATCTCTATGTCATTTTAATTCGGTATAAAGTTTCGGGTCACGGTTCAATAGAAATGTCAAAATAGAACTAGTTTTTTTTTTAAATATTTGCTGTCTAAATATTAAAAAAGCAACTGTCAGTTGTAAAGTAAAACTCCCTAGGGAGTAAAAGTTCTTCTTCCAACCCTATCCGCAGGCAACTTTACACCTACTTTCAGAGTATGAGTAATGAAAAAAATATTATGGCACCACAGCCAAAAGACCACAACCAAAACCAACCCTAAAATATTGAAAAGGAACGTTGAATTTCCTATGAAAAGTTTTAAATCACGCAGACGAAGCTACTGTATTGAGTATATATTCATTTTCTTCACAACGTGTTCTTCTTTGAATCAATATGTTCTTTGTTTAGTAACATATACTTTCAGAATTTCTTGAATAGCGCTGTGTTTTGTTACAAAATTCTATTTCGTTTGTACGACACGACAAACAATGAAAAAAATGCTTCAAGATTTTCAAGAAAGTTGAGAAAATAACCTACTTAACGTTGTTGTTCTCAATGAGTATTATGTAAAGAATGATTGTTACATTAATATAACATCTTTGAAAATGAGGGTGAAACGCTTCAGTGAGATTACTAAGATTTAAATAATTACAAGGCCAACATTTAGCTGAAAAAAATGTGATATAGAAAACTTGGGACATTTTTTAGGTTTAGGTTTCATTTGATTTGATGGTGCCTTGGAAGTTGGAGAGACCTTTGGTGTTTTAAGTACTTTTTTTATTGCTATAAACTAGTGTTTGACTGCGATCACACCTAATGGTAAGCAGTGATGCAATCGTTGATGGTGAGGCGCACTAGGTTATTAAGAGCCTATTCACTCTAGCCTTGAAGACATCTAATGTTAGCATCAAACAGCTATTTGGCTTAAACTGTCACCAGAGGATGGAGTTTTTCTTTGGCCACCAAATCAGGATTAGCTATTCATTATGGCAATGCTGCCAGCATGGAAAGGAATTTTCACATTAACAACGATGTGTCCGAGTGCATTCATTAATCGTATTGTAAATAATATTGTTCCCATTAGTTTCTATATACTCTATTAATAAATTTTATTCCTTTTATAGAATAATAGTAACGTTCTGTTAAAAATAAAAAAGGTGTTGACAACAACAATAAATAGAAATTTTATATATGTTAGTAGATCCTTCAAAATGTTTTTTGTAAGTTAATAATTCTATTCTGTATTTGTTGAATTTCAAATAAATGTAGTTAGATATAGACGCATGTTGACAACAATAATCCCAGAATTCGGTGTAGAGCAAATAAAATTATAAAAGAGATTTCTGGAAACACGCAAAAATATTTTATTGATGGTAAAATATTAAAGCCGAAATGCCTTTGAGGGTTAGTAACTATAGTACTCGTACACACTGGTATTTACTAGAAATACGCTGAAATTTTCTATTCCATAAAAGTGAAAATCTGTTTGTTTTTTTTTTTTCGTCTTATAACCTAATTTAAATGTATGAAGACATGTTTTTCAGGACAACAACGTAATTATAGATACATATTTGACTAAATGTTGTTGAGTACGTCAACAATTCCTTCTATTTTGTCTTTACATTTGTTTTTCATTGCGTTATGTACATTGACAAACACGTATGATAAATTTGTATGGATCTTTCTTCAAAAGACCATCTCAGACAAATCTGCATGGTTCTTATGTGATTTGACCAATACATATTTTCTGTATGGACTTTAAAAGAGACTGACCCCTGAGTTTGTTTCGGTGTTTCTTCTCAGGGTAGTCCGCTAGGAAACACCGGACTCATCTAGCATAAAAAAAAAACAAAATGACGTGTAAAAGTGTTTTTAAAAAACCTACTTACAAAATAAAGATCATTTATCGTACTTTTTCGTTCAAATAAATGTTGATTTTCCTTAAAATTGTTCGTACATAATATTATGTAAATTACGACCTTTAATAACTAATTTATCTAGAGACACATTATATCAAAAATGTATATAAAAATGTATTATTTATTATTTAATAAAACTAAACACAGCTCTCAAAACGGTGAAGGAAAACATCGTGAGGAAACCGGCATGTCCTAAAACCAAAAATTTGAAGACATGTAAGATGTACCAATCCGCATTGGGCCCACGTGGTGAATTATGGCCCATTCCCCCCAGCAGTGGGAACATCATTAATGAGGATGATGATGAGTATTTCAAAAATATTTTGGATTATACTTAAATTTTCCTTAGTGTTTAGTTTTTTTTTTCATATAAAAATAATCATATGAACACATGCCATTATGCAAATATGACAAAATCTTTCCCTATATACTAGAAAATAAATTAAATATAACATTAAAGATTTGAGATAACTACAAAGTTACACTTAAGGTACTTTTGAATGATGAACGTAAATAAAGCCAGTGACTTACCATTTCAGACCATACTCTTTAAAATTTTTCTTTGACACATTTATTTTTAACACAATCCACAGTTTTCGAATCGGGAGCAAGTGAAGGCTTCCCACAAGTATGTAAGACGTTTCAGTATTGTGAAAGAAGTTCAATAGCAAACACAACGTTTGAGAGTTCTTGTAAAGTCAAATAACGAGCCACTTCAGTACCTTGGAAAAGTGTTGAGACAAAATCATCCTTCCTTTTCTAACTTTTAAAAATTTCTTCTGTGGCATATTCGGTAACGATTAATTTGGTAGAAACTGTTTTATCCCCTTACTGAACTAATTAACAAACTAACTTACCTATTTGATTCAAGGGTCAAAGGATCAGTTCTATTCTAATGTTTTCGGTCTAAATCCTCAAACGCCTCTCTCAGTGTACCAAACGCAGAAAAAACAAGGCATTTTGAACCTTCTGCTCTTGAAATTACGGTGCTGATATTTTGAATGTTGTCTCTTACGCCCCTAACTCCGTGGTACTAAATGATCCTAAACACATAATTTAGTTGTATTTAGGTCCAAACATACCCAAAAAGACCTACAAAACCTAAGCTGCAAAGTCGGGAAAGTATCGTCACAGTTTGCGAGAGCAAAAACTCAATTTAGGAACTTGTGGCCTTCTGTCGCGTTGTTGTTGAAATAGAAGCACAGAACCGCAGCTAGCTTAGTTTGAATTTTACAATGTGCAACTTCTTTTTCTTTGGGCAAAAGCACTCAAATTAAGAATGGCATTTTCACAAGAATACAAATATAAAGTCAGATAAATAAATTGTTGATTTTTCTAATAGATATAGTTATAGCTACTTTAATGTATTTCTTTTATTGTATTTTCTTTTATTTATTTAAATTTAGGTAGAATAAGTATAGAAAAAATACTGGGCAAGTATGAACTGTGGGAAGGGTTGCAAAGTTACCTAAGTAAATAGATCAATTCCTGAAAGGATTCTCGAGGATTTTTCGAATACGGATAAAATAAAAAGAATAATATAAATTTTTCTTTTTAATTCACCTATTGTTATTTTTAATTGTGTCTATAGGTTTAATAATTTTAATAATTAATTATTTAAAAAATAGTAATAAAAAAGCAACGATAATAAAAAAGTAAAAACAAAGAAATATAAATAATATGATTTTTTTTGTGATACAACAAATTAAATTTACTGTTTTCAGATTTACTACTCACATTCTAGGTTGACGGGACGTACCGTAAAAAAAGTATCACGAAATGAGTCATATCATTGTTTTCAAACCACTAACTGCAAACAATTTTCCAAAAACTTTCCTCATAGCAACAGCCTCTATTTAGAAATTCGATGCTGGTCAGAAGTTAATCACTTAAACAATATCCTTGGTAACGCCGCCTTACTTCTCGTAAATCTTCGTCAACTAAACTGTCACGTTTATAAAGAGATACAACTTTTTTTACAAAAGGCCTAGACGGTTTACCGCAAAAAAGGATCAAGCTCATTTTAGTGATGTCACTTGCTCGATATAGACTTGCCCTCGTTTTTACGACGAATAAGTAAACAATTTTTCCCGCTAGTGATAAACATTGATGATGTTTTTCTGCTGCAGGTTCTATATGGGTTTTCTTTTCTTCCATATTAGTTTTGATATTAGTTTGGGAAATATGCTGTCACTTATAGCCTTGTGACAGTGTAGTTAATGGCTAAAGTATGTTCGAATCAGAAACAACCTTTTATTCAAATCAACTTTTTTGCTCGTTCGTGTTTTTGTAGACTTTATATGTTGGTGAGTGGTGGTTACATTTATATTATCATGTACCCAATCAATAATATTTAATTAATATATGTTACAGAGCATTAAACAGTAACAATCTTACATTAATAAGTTAAGGAAAACAATGTAAAGATTATAATAATCAATGCATATTATTTATTATAATCTGACGCATGTCTAGCGAGCTGTGGGCCCATAAAACTTAGGATTCGTGCCCGGACATAGCGACGCAGGGCCGCGGCAGGCCACGAAGGAGATGGCGGGACGACCTGGATGTCTTCCTTGAGAATTGGAGCGACAAAGCATGTGACCGAGATAACTGGAAAGAATGGAGGGAGGCCTTTGCCCAGCAGTGGGATTGCACAGGCTAGCTATAGTAATATAATAATAATATTAATAATGTTATCATATTTTGTATTTTCGTATTTCGCGTTATCAATAATGTTATCGTATCTAATGATACAGATATGTTGACGCTACTTGGAAATCTGAATCTTGGGTGTGTTTTGACTTTGTTTCTTAAACGTTTGAAAGCCATTCACTCTGATTATCAGAGTATCTACCACTCTGTCGATTCGAATATTCGGAAAATTGGAATCAAAAAACATATTATAAATAAATATATCTTTGAGATAACATCATCAATACTGATATGAATATGAAGAGAGCCTTATTGACTCTAGCTTTGAGTATACTAAATTATAATCGTACAGGGAGACTGCAGCAGATAAATATCAAATTATTAGGAAAATAGTGTCATCACCATTAGCAGCCTTTTTTTTAAATTTTCCACTGCTGGGACACAGGCCTCCTATCTAGGAGAGAGAATGGGCCATAATCCACCACGCGGATCCTGTGCGGATTGGTGGATGTCATATATCTTCGAATTTTTGTTTCTATGACATTCCGGTTTCCTCACGATGTTTTCCTTCACCGTTTTGAGAGCAGTGGTGATGAATTAAATTACACAAAGTAATGCGCCTGGTTGGGTTTGAACCCGCGACCTACAACTCTTAAGTCGGGAACTTTACCACTCGGCCACCGCTGCTCTCAACTAATAGTGAAGTTAAAGGGAAAATAGTGTAGTTTAATTTTTTTTTTCCAAAACATACCAACTAGCAGTTTAGACATGATGTTGGATTTAAAATCATCAAAAGTCTTATTTCTCCCCCCTTAACATACACTTGTATTTCTTAGAAAGTAACTTAAGCACATTAAAACAATACGAACATGATTCTTGTGCAGATTTTTATCCACAGCAAATCCACCATTGTGAAAATAAATGGATAATATTCTGTTCGTAAATTTCCAGAACAAGCCGCCAGGTTACAGAAGCTTAGGGTCATAATCTGTGGGTAACCGCACATACTTAGAACTAATAAAAATCTTTACTGTTACTTACCAAGTTTATAACAAGCAATGAAGAGGAATTACAGAGAATATCACGTGGGTTATATACGAGTCTAGTCTGCAGGTTGAACTTAGAGTATTTATCAGAGAAGCTGTAGGTATGGACTATTTTTTGGAGCCTTTATCATTTTGCGTAAACACGCATGTTGATTTCATTCTCGTAATCCCTTATGATGGATAATATTACCTTGTTGTGTTTTGGTTTGATATGTAACGGATTAAATATTGCTGCTACGTATGTGTATCTTATGACGGATCCCGCTCTTGGAAGACTAAACGACTCACCTTTTTAGTCCTCATACCGGGGTCGGACCTACCTTCCGGAAACCGGACCTGGGCCCCAGTAGGCTTCGGCCCTGCAATTGGGCCTCTACATTTGCTGACAACTCCTTGAGGCGCGCGGGAACAGAGCGCGCCGTCGACGACCTGGCTTGATCTGGACCGTTACCAGACGACCGGAGAGTAAGCTACCGATTTAATTATTTATAATAATTGGCAAATTAGCTTCAATTTTGACATTTCAAAAGTGCCTGTAAATGGTCTATTTGAAATAAATGAGTTTGAGTTTTTGAGTTTGATTTCACGCCGTCCACAAGCCCGCGCCTACGGTGGCCACACAGCTAAGTTACACGCAACTAGTATGAATGAGGATATATCAAAAAAATGGCAATGCTCATTAAATTATTTTTATTGTCTTGAAACTTGTTGCTAATGTTTTTTAACATAAATACATATCTATTTATTATCATGACTTTAAAAAGATAGTACTTATAGTGTGATGTTTGTTAAATGGATTTTAATGAAACTTATACGCTTACGGGTAGTCTCTGGTCAAGGTAATAATATAAAACTTTATACCTAGGGACTACAAAAGTTGATACCCTGATATAATGTTCCCTTTTAATAATAAAACATCTTTGGTGTATACAAAGTCGCTAGCCATGAGAGTACCTACATTCATAGGTGCTCTCTATAGCTATTCATACTCCACCGCAAGCTCTATAAAACAAAGTTCAACCCTGAAACGTGCTCACGTCCGACCTATTTATTGGTACTACCGACTTACGACCGGTAAGGTAAACACGCTGAAAAATATATGAACATAATAGAATTTTTAGTTTGGCGCTGATACTGTGCAAAAACGTTTTAGGAGCAGGTAGGTACCTAACTAAGTGGTATTCTTTGATCTATTTTGGAAAGAAAGCGTTGTAAATTATAAAGTCTACAGGAAATCGCCAGCAAAATCATAGGGACTCTGCAAAAGGGTCGAAGCCTACTGGAACCCAGGATCTTTTTTTGAAAGGAAGGCTTGGTCCCTGTGCGAAGAGCAAAGAAGGGACAGGGTGGGGTATTTAGTTTAGTAGTACTGTTTCCTGTTCTGCCCAAAAGCAGGATTCGTCATTGGATGATTTTTGCACACAATAAAAAAAAGTTTATTTTATTTTACTGAAATATTATGTTTTTGGGCATTAATATAAGTAGAAGGAAAGAAAGAAAAATATTTTATTCGTAGTTTTTTTTACACACATAAATATCGTAAAATATGTAAAAAACAATCTAGACTTCTTTTGTTTTATTTTTTATTTAGTATCCTCACTTTTATATTCAGTAAAGTAAAAGAATAATATTTCGGAAAAAAATTATTACATAACTAGAATTGTCTTATAAATATATTTCATTTATTATTTTAGTAGAAATATCATTGAACTTTAGATGCCCTTTCCTTTATCAAAAGATTGCCTTAATCACTCTCAATAAGCCTCTTGACATTTTCAGTTATTTTAGTAAACATACACTAAGTGACATTACGTCACTCACTTAAAAAAAAAACAGCCTATTTTTACTCGGAACCTGTCAAAACGATCACTAAATTGATTACCCTCTGCCCGAGATATTTCATTACGATGTAAACGAGTAAGATTGTGTGGAAATCTTTTTATGTTTGTAAAACAAGCTTACACAGTTTTCGTTGGCTCTGAGCCGAAGACTCGTGTACTGGGATAATTTTTATAAACCCCATGTTATGGTTGTAAGCCTTATACAGGACACAGTTTTTGTGCCAACATAGGAGATGAGGAAAATAAAAAATGTATTGGTATATTGGCTTGGTATGTTTTTATACGAAAGGTCAAGTTATTCTGTTTAATACTATGGACTTTATTCTGTATTAAAATTTATTTATTTTTTATTATCATTAATCTTTAAATGACATATATCTACACCCAATAATGTAAGAATAAGTTATAGTATGATGTATAATTTGGTACTCCAAAAATATAACAAAAGAAAGAAACATTCATTAAGAATTAGGAAAATTTCTTGTCAACATGACCCATAAATATGCATGTATTAGTTTTATTTATTGTATATAGTATTTTTATATATATCTGTAGTTTATTTTACTTTTAAGTTTAATACAATTCATACTTGGTGTAAATAAAGTTCTTTTCTGCATATGGTTTGTCCTCGTGTTTTAAAATTTCACTATGTTTTTAAAGGTTAAGAAAACCTTTGGATTAAGCTCGCTTGTGTAAATCATCTGTTTTGTTATTTATTCTTCTGTAATTTATGAACAATAAAGAATATAAGATAAAGAATCATAGCGCTTTGCGCAAGACAATAAAGCTGTGCAGACATCTGAACCTAAACTACTGCATTTAATTATAAACAAAGTAAGTTTACTTGATACTTCAGTTCTGCAATTATACTTTACTTACTGTTCTGCAATATTACTGTGTGAACAATTCGGGAGTACACTCTTTCAAAGAAAATTAAAGTTCTAAGTCAATATAAATATTATGACTGAGAAATAGAGTTAAATAAATATTAATACATTTGGAACACATATATACCTTCTCTCTTTTTAATTCAGTCAATAATTACACGGGATCATGGCTACAGGAAAAAGCTAAAAATAATACTGTATATCTATTAATATGTTGTTTCCTTTCACTACACCATTTTCTTTAAAAAAATATATGTAATAAATACAGGCACGAGCAACAAGATATATACATTTTCACATTTTCTATCTATCTTAACCAGTTGCCATTTAAGAAATGGGTAAGTGTTCGATAAGTAGTTCTATATTACCTGTTTGATGGTTAGGTACGTATGTAACATAAGTAAGAACATTATTTACAAGCAAATCTGTTCTCTATCCCACAAAATTTAAGCCCTAAATCCGAGCAAATAAACTAACATAATAAAGGAAAATATTTCTAAGCATGTAGATATATTGCTTCAGACACAAAGCGAAGTACCACTGTAGGTACTTCATATAAAAGTAATGCCTGAGATTTTTGCACTAAGAAATCCTGTAAAGAATGTCTTTGTAGTCTTTAGAGTGAGAGTCCTAAGCAACTTAAAAGCCTCTTATGAAGAGAAGTCTTGTATTATCCTTTCCTTCGTTATGTATTATTAAGTGACTCTTTTGTTTCATACAAATAACATTGCTTTGTAGATTTTACACTTGTATATTTCCGAAAAACGAGTTGATATTTGTGTGTTTTTAGATTCACGAAGGTACACAATATTTATGGGTGCGATTTTTCTGCTATTTACACCGAACGCTCTGAGAGTCAGAACCCAGTCAGGCGCATTACTTTATGTAATTTATTTCATCACGACTGATTTCAAAATGGTGAAAGAAAACATCGCGAGGAAGCCAGCATGTCCGAGAACCAAAAATTCGAAGACATGTGACATCCACCAATTCACACTGGGCCCGTGTGGTGGAATATGGCCCATTCCCTCTCTTAATAAACGAAGAAGTACAAAAAACATAACAGTCAAAAAAAATAACTTCTCGGTACAATTCGGACAGGACTAGGTATACGCAATATTTCGAATAAACAGTAACATTTCGTTGTCAACACATCACATCATCAGCCAACTGTAGACGTCTGGAGCGAAACACATTAAATATGTATGCAAAACCTCGAAAAAGGTTCTGACATAAGGTTTCTTGAACTAAAAATCCGTACAAATACCTTTGTTATGTACCATAAAGAGGGGAGCAATTCTTTTCAGTGCCGTTACGAGTCTAACTAAACTCAAGAAACGTGTGAGAAATACATTTGGTATAGTTTCCTTTTTCCTGTAGATATAAAACGGTAAAGTTATCTTATTTCTTATGTTGACTTCGTTACGCGCCATTAGTGGTTACCCCACACCGCGGCAGAAAGGATTGCGACACTATAATACACCCGCAGCAATTGTGTGGCTTTTGAATGAGCTGCCTTCATACAACTTCTGTATCTCTCTATACAGTCGGATTTAGAAATGAGCTCTTTATAATGTTGGCAAACTTTGTTGGTCTAACACGTGAGCACAGTAAGTGATTAGATTTTTTGGAAAGCAGAATGTTATAAGTTTATTAGCTGACTTATCTTATATTACGAAAAAAAGGAAGTAGTTGTAGAAAGTTAAAAAATAACCTATTCTCAGACCTACCAAAAAATACACAAAATCAATCATAAAATGGTTAATCATAAAAATACTGTAACATGATATTTTACTCCATTAACATCTACTGAACGTGTTTAATGACCTATAGGTATTAGAACGCAACGACCGAAAACTACCTACACGTCATTGAACTCGCTCGGCTGATTTTTACTTAGATCCATTAATTTATGTATACATATATAAAAAATACTTTATTTTTAAATTTTATCCTTACGAATCGATAATTTTTCATGTATCGGATTAAAACGACCAAAATTAAGCGCTGTACATTAGTACCAGTTGTACGAGTACATATACATTAGGACAAAGACAGACGCAATAAAAAACAAACCGACATTATCACCAAAACAAATCATGATACGAAACCAAAACAAATAGAAGACCAAGATCTGTGGTGATTCCTCATGCTGTAGATTCAGATCAATCTTACTAGTCAGCTATAATCTTTATTACCAACGTCTAGAGTTTATAAATAAAAAGGTACACTGTATTTTACTTTAAGTCAACTTCTCATACAAATCTTGCCATTTCGTTGGAAAACGGACGGTTCAGTGAAACGGTATGTAAAGTGGCTGTTACAATTTTATTGCACTGTTACCATAAAATGCAAAATGTTATGAATTTTGACCTGAACCGAGAATGCTTTTTTATATTTTACTTGTATGTCAGGACTCAGGGAAAAGCTGCGCTTGTCATTTTCGACTTTTGTGAAAACGACACGTACTCTGTTGTCGTTATTTGGGTTGTGTGTCGACCCAAATAGCTCAGCCCATTGAAGGCTGACTCTGTTCCACGGTGACAAAAGGCTTATCTCCTTACTTTGCGATACTCAACCCATGCTTACGTGGTCAGCGTTGATTCGTTTTGTAGTCGAAATGTCGATCACGGGAATCATAGAATCATATTATGCTGTAATCGGTTGTTTTGAATTATTTTCGCATAATCAAATACAAGACACCATCACCATCATTCCAGCCAAAGAGCTTCACTGTTGGCCATAAGCCTTCTTTAAATGTCGCGACAACGAACGGTACTGTGCGACAAGAATTATGTATATCTTCACTTAAATGAGTCTAATAATCGGTAAGTGTTTCGAGGTACTCCTCCTTAAAAGTCAAGCTTAGATAGGTCTTAAAATCAAGGATTTCTGAGTTCTAAGAAACACTCAAATTCAAACGCTGAAATCGGATTTCTGATTTATGTAATGTAAATATTTCCTTCTAGAGTAAAGTTCTGTACATCGAGCCACATATAACTTGCTATACATTTAACGGTAGTGTGGGTATTCGCCACGGAGCGCGCAATTGAATCAATAAATAAAGATAAACCGCCAAATACGACTAGAAATTCGGTCAGAACTTCCAACACACAGCACACATGCGCAACATATTATTCATTACACCAACTGCGGCCCACGCAAGATAAATGCGATAGTCCAACGTGGTTTCGCGTTATTACCTAGATATAAATCTGTAGAACACACCTTGTAAAGCGCTTTCATCTTGGAACAAAGCGAGCACGAGTCACGCTGAAAACGCCACAAAAGCTGTCACGTCTATTTCGGTGTTACAATTGCGTTATCACGCTTTGTGTCAACCAATTGCAATCGCGCTTTTAGTGACAATTCTAACAATTGTTCAAGATGAAAATAATTGTAAATGACAAATAACATAGACAATAATGAAGGGTAAAGTTTCAATATCACAACAAATCGGATAAATTGTAGTCCTGAACTAATAAGCAGAAAGTTTGTATCAGTTCATAGTTTCTCGGTATGGCACGGAGGGATTACAAAGTATTGAATTGTGATTCGTATCATTGTAAACATTCCTATTATCGTAGGATAGATTGGTTCACAAATTATCAAGGGTTTCAGATCTCTTATAGTATTTTATAAACACTGAGTTTCCAATTTCTTGGTGACACATACCTACATCTATTTGTAGACAATTTACAGTAAAAAAAGACACTTACAGAGGGTTCCGTACGAATTTGCCTACATAATTATGTAAGTAGTTCAATTATCAAATTGAGTCTTTTCCGAGTCGAAAATAAGTGTTTTTTTTTGTCACAAACACAGAACTGATGTGACAAATTTGTTCCTATATAAGACTACATTATACCAAATTTCAGGATTTTGGGTCAATAGAAAGTACCTTATGAATTTGGATTCCTTTATTGTCAAAATATATACCTACGTTTTAGCGATATGAACGACCATATCACCTGTTACTATTTTGGTGTACTATAAACTTTTATTCGATTCTATATCTTTTTTCGCTAACTTAGAAGTTTGATTTTTTTACAGCTTTAAGGTAACGCATACCTAATTATAAGGTTTTAATTTCAACTCGATCCGTTCACGCATTCCTGAGATAAAGAATCTTAACAGACAGACATACAGACGGATAACAAAGTGATCTGATAATGGTTCCGTTTTTTCTTTACAGGTACGGAACTCCAAGGAGAAAAAGCAAAAGCGAATGTTTAATATTTTACCTACCTCATAATGGGGTGGGTTGGTGGTTTTACCTTACCAAGAGAAGTTATTTTCACCTTCACGTAAAATGATGGCATTTTCCTCGTATGGCTGAAACCCGCTTACACACGAAAATCAGATACCGTTAAGAATATTAAATGTCACGCACATTTTTTAAACGCTGATCCTTTTCACTGTAGCTTTAGGGGTGTAATTTATTACACACTAAAATAGTAACCTAAGTTTCTCCCGTATCTGAGGCCATGACACATTTTGGGTCGTCGTGCCAACACGGGAGTACCGAAGTAATAAAACTTATCTTTAATGCCCAAGTATAACATAGCATAATCAGTCTTATAATTTTACCATAGTTGGGACTCTGGCTTCTTCTCTGGTAGTAAAAATGGACTGTAATTCACCACGTGAAAATGGTTATGGTTCTAGTCAATATTGTCTTACACGCCCTTCCACTCTGCCTCACTCTGCTGATATAATGCCTGAATTCGTATGAAATCGTTTCAGGTTTCATCCGTTTATTGTAAGACATGTTACAAGCGAAGCTCTTTCATTCATCGGTACGTTTCTTATTGAGTCAACTGGGTTGAAAAGCCAATTTATTTGATTGAGCTATACCACAGACCTAAAGACTTGCTCAATAGGTGAAACTTTGTACCGTTTCAATCCTTTCAAAAGGTTTTTTTTTATGGTGGGAAAAATTATCCAAACTCTTTGGCCGGGAAATAGTGTCAGACGGACATGCTGACTAAACGACCCACCCCATTATTTCTTTGCCCTAGTTCCAGGGCCACATGGCTCCGAGAGGTTTCAACCCTGCATCCCTTCAAAAGGTATTATGTCCATTTTTTAAAAAAGAAGTCAAAACAACATTTCTTTTAAAAATCCATTTAATGATGAGACTAAATAAATATCAATCACATTAATTTTATATTTACAGTTAATTACGATATTTACATACCGATCGGCGTATTTACACAATTATCGTCTCCTGCATAAAAAGTTTTTGATCACCATTGAGATATTTTACACTCAACTTAAGATTCTAACAAATCTTTGTAGCCGACTGTATCCGGCAATAGTATTTACATTTACATACAAATAATTATAATTTAACGACAAACCAAACTAAACTTAGGCGGCTGATGTATTCGATGAGCCTTGATATAAGGTTGCGCGAAGTGATAAGCATAGGCGAGGCGGATGAACGCGGCGCTCGCTCGTCCGCCATGACACTTGATGCGACTACGATTCGACGACCGCTAGACCCGTCACTTCTAGTCTCGTCTGCTGCTGAAACGCTGCTGACCTCCGGAGGCACACAGTTCGGAGGTTTTTCCTGCTATAAATAATAACATTTCCGTCAGATTCTCCCCTCAGCATTTTATTTAAGTAATTTATTAGTCGCTAATAAAGATAATACAGAATAAGGTATTCTAAGTTTTATTTTTATTGAAGAAGTGTGCCAATTTATGAAACAATAGTGACGTGACGGCATGAAACTTCTACACAATGCGGTAAAAACTTGAACATTTCCCTAATTTTCTTTTCTTTGAAAGTTATTTATGGTAAAATATTGGGCCCCAAGTAGAAATATTCATGAACAGGGAAAACTTGTTTTGTCTTTGTAAGATTCTTACCGGTGGTTGCGTAAAGTTGATTTTTTCTTGACATCGCCGGGACTGATGAGCAATACAGGCAGCATACGCAATGGCATGGGGAATGTAACTCTGTTCCACTACCCCCGCGAACAGTATTGTGGCCATGGGACCTGAATAGGAAAACGATTAATACAATTTCAACTTTCGATTAGCAATAATTTGTAGTATGATTATTTTTGTCAAAGAATATTACCTAGAGCCCAAATAGGTACGTCTTCTCCTCCATGCGTAGCCCACTGCCTTGGAACTGCAGCCGCATGAACAGCATCCGCTGAAGCAGCAGCAGAGGCAGTCGTATTCAACGGCAGAGCCCTGGGCTCTGAATGGCCAGGACCAGTCCCATAGAGTAAAGTAGTATACCGCAAGCCATCAATATCTGAGACCACAGTATCCGCACCTAAACACAAAAAAACACTTCAAACTTCTTGAAGAACTCTCAGATCCCTGTACAAATACTTCTAAAGCCGCAAAAACCTCGAAGTTCAAAACAATCTTTAATTAATTTTCAGAACTCTAAGCTGCAATCTCAACGGTCGAGCCAATAGCCATCAATGTGGTTTAGAGCTTACATCATGTAAACGAAAAACGTTTGGCACACGACTTCAATTAGCAACTTTTGTAGTCTGTGCCAAATGTCGTTTGTTTGTGTACGTATTTGGCGTCAGTTGTCTACATTTCAACTATAAAATCGGGTAAAATGGAATGTATTTTAATTCTCTGTTTAGTTTGTTACCTAAAACGGGGTGTCCTCTCGGCGTCGCTTGCCCGCCGAAAGTCATTACATGACCGTGATCGGCGGTGACGACGATCAAAGTTTCAGCGGGATTAACCCTCTCTAATGCTGCCAACAGTGCGGTTTCTAACTCCAAAGTCTCGTCAAGAGCTCTATATGGATTGTTGTAGTGATGAGCGTGATCTATCCTTCCACCTACGCATGAAAATAGGAACATTTGAATGAAAGTTTTTTCATAATAAGAATAATAATATAATTATAATATATAATTCACTTAAAGGATTAAAACATGTTTTATTTTTGTACGTAATAAAATAATGAACGCGAACGGAAAATGTATTAAATGAATATGAAAATAATGTACTGATTTTTTCACATTAAAGAAAATTCTTAGCTTTGTGGATTTTAATTTTAGCTTTAGTTATAATGAAAATCCATAGCTCTGAATATGGAAATAGTTAATGAGTAAAAACAATAAAATTAACTGAAAAAAAAAATTACCTTCAATAAGGAGAAAAAATCCTTTGTCATTTTTCGTCAATATTGACAAAGCGACTCTAGTCATATCAGCTAAGGACGGATCTTCCGCTTTAACAGCAGAAGTCGCGCTCGCTCCATCTTCCGCATCCGCGACCGCCCCTCTCTCAGCATTGAAGTCCATATGAGAGTATTCGAACAGACCTGCATTTCAAAAATGGAACACGTATTTTTTTTTTCAACTCTTTTATTTTCATTCACAAAAAGAGGACATTTCGAGGTAGTAACATCATTAAGCGCTTTAACACCATTTAAATGTATAATCTCATTCAGAATAATTAACGCTTCGCTGTTGCTGACGAATGGATGTTATTGTCACGTACGAATATTTCTACGTACCTACAACAAGGAAAATAATATTACCAAGTTGAAAAGAAATAAAATCAAGTTGCTCTGAAAAACATTTATCATAGAGCTTCATAATTTAATGAACGAATGCAGTCTTGTAGTCCAAAGTCCTTACTCAGGTGACAGTTAAATTAAAATTCCAAGAAGCGTGGTTAAACAATATTTGAATTAAGAATGCTGGTAACAGCATAATCCATATTTAAAATGCAAATGCTACGTTATGTCGGGCGAGTGAGATTAAAAAGGATTGTAATGGGATTATACAACGAGGCCGCACTGATCATAATGTTAACTTGGTAAAAGTAATCTGGGTGAACGTAAATATTTCATAAACTCTGCAAAAGGACCGGAAACATTTTTAGTCCGAGTTTTCTTAAACCAAATGCTGACATCCACACCCTCTGTTGTCTCTCCTATATTAATTTTCCAGAGGAAATTCATTACTTTTATCGTTTCCTGATCTTTGCGTATCCCGGGAAAGTTAAGTGCTGTACAAAAGGCGGGATTGCTTAGCAAAATTTTTAATAAAAACTGTCTGGATTTTTGGTAAGTAGATGATTTCAAATAGTAAAAGTAGATGATTACTTGTACGACAATAGTTTAAGCTGTGATAACGGAATAAATATTGCAAAAGCTTTAAATGGTATTCACAATGCCTAACTCAAAATATCAATTTAAATTAATCAGGATACCGTAATGTGTGTCACGTTTCATTTTTAATTAAGTGTCCATTGATTTTTCCAGAAATAAACTTTGCTTAAAATGTAATTAATTCTTTGTGTATATGACCCCGAATTTTGAAACTTATAGCATGATTGTCACAGTGGTTGAGCAATTAGCTGCTGTGTTAGGTGTAACAGGGATTCCCGCATGGAATAAAAATGTTGTGCAGAGTAAATTGTTGTCCGGGGTCAGGGAGTTTTATATTCTGAACGGTCTCGCCATAAAGAAGTAAATCCTAATCTGGGCCAGTTTGAAAAAAATGTTAGAATAATCAGTAAAGTGAAGTTCTACAAAGTATTGAGCTACTTTTGAGTATGTACCTACTCAAATTCTAATAGTAGAAAAAGAAAGAAAGGGATAAAGTATTTAATTAATTGACGCTATCACTTAAGTAACAAAGAAAAATAAAAAAAAAGAAAAGGTAAATAAACAAAATGTAGTAAGCCTCACGCATAGGCCTCACGCATAGGCCTCACGCTATTCTAAAATTCTAGAACAACTATGTATTACTAGACAACTTCTTCTCTAAAGAAAATATAAACAAACATATTTATTAATATTATTTTATTCATATTTCTTTATTGTATACTGGTTTAAAACGTGGGTCACCCGAAACAGGCTTTGTGGACACTCAAATTGTTAAGTAAGCTTTAACCCTTAAACAAGCCGAACAAAGCATACAAAAGGGACCAGTTTCTTAAATAATCCGGAGCGGTAGGTGAGGCGTTTTAGAAAATTTGTATAAAAACGCAGTTTCATAAAAGTAATGGCTCTTAAACTGACGGTTTAAACCATAATTTAAAAATATAATAACGAGTTTTTAGGTAGTTTACCGGATGCAAAAGTTTTATGTTCGCGTAATATTTTCTGTGCCCTAATAATGCTGAAGTTTCGCTGTCTATTGTAATAGCAAGGTTACCTTTGATGTTTTCCTAACCTTCGTGTTAAAATGGTGTTGTAATTTTACGAAAAATTTAGCAACGTAAAAATTTAATTGTTCTACCCGAGTAAAACCAACAATATCATACCACTATATCATCAGCAATATTTTTCTTTAAAGGTTTTGGTTTACACTGGTTTGGTCCGATCAAAATAAACGAATTCGATTTCGGCCAACCTTTGGGTTTTTAATAGTCTCGCATTTTGCCATTTATAGTTTATTTTATATCTCGTTGACATCTTATACACAGAATTTTTCAGCAAGATTAACTTTTTCTTCGCTATCAGCTACCCTAGTTATTACACTGTCGGTCATATTTTTCCCAATATTGTGACCTTGGTATGAATTATGTAGATCAGAGGCCATCCATTGATCGCATTAGAGTTCTTACCCTCTTTCTTGCAGTTCAGAATTTACGATGACAAACGACGAAGTATTAGGAGCAGATGTTTTCTCCACAAAGTTAAGCTTAATCGACTGTATAGAGCTTAAGTTTATTTACGAAATCCATTGGGCTATGAGTTGGAAAACAATTGACAGTGTAATCGAGCGTTCTGAATTTACTGGACTTATTGAAATATATGGCTGAAATATTAATCTTCATGGTTGTCAATATAGGACTGTTATAAAATCAGATTAGTATATACAAATTTTGAAAGACTACAAGTAAGGTCATATATGATTCGTATAGTACCTACAAACTCAGCAGTAGATGTGTAATAAGACTATCTCTTTTCTGTTAGTTAAAAATAATGCTAATATAATAATATAATATAATATTTGACGACCATCACTCAACGTCGTCTAGTCTCAAGCTAAGCAGAGCTTGTGTTATGAGTACTAGACAACTGATAAACGTACTTATATATTTCTAAATACATACATATTATAGCTAAATTACACCCAGACACAGAACAAATGATCGTGCTCATCACACAAACATTTGTCCTGGGTGGGAATCAAACCCACGACCTCCGACATAGCAGTCAGGGTCACTAACTACTATGCTGACAGGCCAGTCAAATGCTATAAGTAAACTTACCTAACAAATAATCCACTGTCCTTGGATCTAATTTTGCAAGTTGTTCTCTCGTGTGTATATATTGAGCTCGCAATCGCCGCCTCTTCTTTTCTCGTGCCCAATCTTCTGCTAAATTTCTACCATCTAGTCTTCTTCCTTCTCGGTTTGGATGCTCTGGATCTGGTGTTACAGTCGGCAGGAAATGTCTCCTACCACCACCCATTATAACCTATACAAAACACACCCAAATGAATCTTACTAATGTTATAAATGCGAAAGTTACGATGTTTGGATGTTTGTTACTCAGTCACGCCAAAACGGCTGGACGGATCTGGATGAAATTTGGCACAGGCGTAGGATACACTCCGGAATAGGACATGGGCTACTTTATATCCCGGAAACCCCAACCCCAATACCACGCGGTCGAAGCCGCGGGCAAAAGCTAGTATTGAATAATTTATCAGAACTATTTTTCAACAGCCTATTTTCGTCGTAATTTCGTATGAACACAAAGAACAGATGGTCGATGGGGCTGAAAAGTTCCAGGTGGACCGATGGCCTGGTGGAAGTCGCGGTAAAGTGATGAATGCGTGGGCCATAGGACTTTTCATTGTGGCTACACTTGGAAGAGGCCTACGTCCAACAGCAGAAATTATGGACGTTTTTCGACTGATATAATGATGATGAAGTAGGAAAGAAAGTAAATATATCATGTAAGTAGTCAACATGACATAATGGAATAATTGTTTTTTTTTTTATTTAAACTTTTAAACTATATGTTTTTATGTCGGTTATTTTGGCAATATTAATGTTGGATAAATATTTCACATGAAATTGGGAACGTATCTTTATAAAATTGAGGTACCTTTGAAAAATATTGTTTCTCACTACAACCAAACAACAAAGAGAATCCCACGAAAATACTTGGAATTCTGTGTTTATTTTTCACTGTGGTTTATTTTTCACTGTTATGTAAGCACTGGCCTACAACTAAATGGATAAAGTAGGGAAAGGTCTAAAAAAAAAAATACAAAAAATATATTCTGACAACAAAGCAAAGGGGATTCTACTAAAATTTCTAGTATATTTCTCACTGTGTTGTAAGCACGTATCACTAAATGGACAAAACTACGGTGGGTCTAGAAAAATGTTCACAATGAATATGTCCTCGATCAACCTACATACTTAAGTGTAGGTACATGAAACATCCGAATTCAAACCGTATCGTCATAAAAACAATGTAATGATTTTTATGTATATTTTGTACATTTTAATACGTTAATCTGTCAATTGAGAGCAGTGGTGGCCGAGTAATAACGGCCCCGATTTACGAGTAGTAGGTTCTGGGTTCAAAATTAGCCACAAAACGGTGAAGGAAAACGTTACTGTTTCCTCACGTGTCCTAGAACCAAAAATTCGAAGACATGTGACATCCATCAAGCCACACTAGGCCCGCGTGGTAGAGTACAGCCCATTCACTCCGAGAGTCCTCGGCTTGAGTCCCAGCAGTGGGGATATTATAAGGCTGATCCTATGCTACTATGTTGTCGCTGTAGCTTTGAACTACTTTTTGCCTATATCTGCGAACGACTTCTAAATCTTTAGATAGGTGATTGATGACTTTTTTTTTCTAAGTTAAATAAAATTGTGAAAGTAATTTATTGAACTTGTCATGCAATGGTAACATAAAGAGATATTGTTCTCTATATTTTGTCGTTTGACAAATATGTTGAATACCGAAATATGGAAAAGATATACGAAACTCAGGATTTACAATATTATTATCATCCTAGACGTATTTTAGGCAATATTTAGTAAACTGATTTCAATAGAAACTTTGTAGTAGATACCTATTTCTTACAAATAAAATTGTCAGAATTCTCAAATATTTTTTTGATAGGTTTATAGTGATTGTTTTGTTTTAATAACCAAAAATATTTTTCTCCAACAGAATTAAGTAATTTTGAATTTCATACTGCTCATCACATCAAACTCTGATCCCTATGAAAAAAATATTTTCACAATATTCTCATGGCTTAATCTTTTTTGTAAATGGTATATTCATTGGACAGATCTACTGTCTATAATGCTATAGCAAGGAATGGAGTGCATCAACAGGACATTATCGTCCACATAAAATTCATCTGAAATAATCATTACTGTCTATAATGCTGATGCAAGTTGTGAAGTCCATCAACAGGACATTATCGTCGACATAAAATTTATCTGATATAATCTTTATTGTCCTATAATGCTGTAGGTAGGACTGCAGTGCATCAACAAGACATTATAGTCAACATAAAATTATCTGAAATAATCTGTGCCATGTGTAATGCTGTAGGCAGAACTGCAGTGCATCAACAAAACATTATCATCAACATAAAATTCATCTGAAATAATAATTGAAATAAGCAACTCGCTGATACACCATATAAAGCCAAGGTTAGTTAGTCATCACCATCATTATCCACCTTTTCAATGTTCTCACTGCTGGGACTCCTCTCTAGGAGAAGGAATGGTCCATAATCCACCACGCGGGCGCAGTGCGAATTGGTGGAAGTCACATGTCTTCGAATTTTTGTTTCTAGGACATGACGGTTTCCTCACGATGTTTTCCTTCACCGTTTTGGGTGCAGTGGTGATGAAATAAATTACCGAAAATAATGCGCCTGGCTGGGTTTGAACCCGTGACCTTCAACTCGTAAGTCAGGGCCGATACCACTCGGCCACTACTGCTCAATTACCAAGCTACGATTACCAAGGTTAGTAATTGTAGCTAATTAACGCCACTTAGTAATTTACAGAAAGGGCTCTCGCAGAATTTTAGAATTCAGTTCAACACATCTCCCGAGAGTTATTAATAAAAAGAGATTCTTACTTGTGTAGGTACTTTTTAAAAATTCAAGCAAACTCTTCCTTTTCTCAAGACGCATCGCAAGTTTCTTCCCCTAAGCTTTAATTTAAGAAAACATTGCGCTCTGTTTTGTTTCAAAAACATTTTCGAGGACATGAACTTTATAAAATTAGTGCGCATTTTGCATGGAAATTATACGGGCAGATTATGTAAAAGATATAAGTACGTAAATGTGCTTATTTTGATGCAAATATCAGAGTCTTTATGTGATACTCAGCCAAAAATGTTTGCTTCTTTTGAGGTTTTTGATAGTTCATAACGTTTTAATTTTAGATAAGATTTTATGTGTGAGTCTATGAAATAGTCTTTAGGACTTCTAAAAGAATTATTATTATTATTAAACAACGAGTCTGAATACTCTTATTTATAAAATGACCTTAGAAAGCGTTGCTTGACCTTGTAGATGCAGATTAATTTAGCCACTAGTTTCACTATAGTTGTTGAAATTTAAGAGGTATAGAGGTAGGAAACGGGTGTAAAATCCCTTAAACCCCGATTGAAAAGGGAAAATCCTCTAACCAGACGTATATTTTGACTGATCTGGGCAATGTATGTTTCATCATCATCAGTATCTCAGCCGAAAGACGTCCATTGTTTGAGATAGGTCCCCCCAACGTGTCGCCATAATGACTGGTCTTGTGCATTTCGCATTACTCTCACCAGGTCATTTGGTCCACCTTATAAGAGGCATTCCAACTCTGCGTCCTCTAGTACAAGGTCGCCCCTCCTAAACCTTTCGTCCTCATCGACTATCTGTTTTGCAAGCTCTATGCTCTGCCCACTGACACTTATACCCGCTGACATGATTTCGCGCTGTTATATATTATGCTCAAATAGCGAGAAATCTTACTGCGCGACGCAGGATTTCGAAGTTTTTAGTTCATATGTGTTGTAATTAATGCCGCCATAGAATGAATAAAAAAAACTTACATTTATACTTCTCCCTGGCTCATTCTCTACAAGCTGCATGGCTATGTCCTTGCAGTCTTTCCTGACTGTGGGGGGTACTCTGCTGTCGTCTTCCCAATATCTGGACGGTGCATGCGCGTATAAAGCTGCAGGAGTCGCGTGCGTTATTCGTGCTGTCGTCACGATGCCACTGGATTTACCTGAACAATAGATATGGAGGTCATTAAATAAAACTGATTAAAACTTCATTTTTTTGTATTAAATTTACTAGAACACCTCGCTTCGGACCAGCCTCTGCCAGGGCCCGGTATGAGAGATTGCCGCCTTCGATCGTCCCCACGAGAACAAGATGATGCTATTCCCAAGCGGGGCACACCTCTACCGTGTAATCCATCGTGTCCTCCTGGCGGTTCACACAGTGATGACACCCGAGCGTCGCTTCTTCACGTATCCGGTGCAGGGACTTCCCGAACTTACCATGTCGCACCCACTAGGGCTGTAAATTATTCTACAGAATTACCGTAGCCGTCGCAAAAATGGTAATTGGTGGAACACTATGGGGTTTGAGTCAATAAAATTCTGGCACTAAGATTGGGAGAAGTTATTAGAATTGATTTCCTACGTAGATGTTTAGTGAAAAGAAAACTACTATTACTTATTAAGAAAAAATCCTGACTTCATAAGTACCTACCAGTTCGAAACAAAATGAAATAAAGATTACGGTAAAGAATATCATAGATAAAGAGTATCACGAAAATTTAAGCTTCACCGTTCAAAAATAATAAATGCGAAAATGTAAAGAGAAAATACAAAATATTTCAAGAACCTTGAACAATGAACTTTGGAAAGCCTATTTCGTAGATGCTAAAATGTTTATATAAACCGTAAAGTTAGCGTTCAGCCATTTCTAGGTTTATGATTATGATCTTAAGAGTTTACTGAATGTGGTGTGTCGTGACGAAATGGAAATTGTTTAGTTATGAAATATAACGAGGTTTAGGCATAAAGTGGTGATGTTTTAGTTCGCTTTTCTTTGTGTTAATACAAAATAAAATAGGTACCGTAAATATAATTAGAATTTTCAATTTAAAATTGATCAAAGGCGGAGTAGGCAGGCTGTTGAGATATCAATGAAATTAAAATACATATGGTACAGTGGTTGTGAGAATATTATTAGTTTGTCTTGATTTTTGAAAGATATAAAGCCTGTTAAAATTTTATATACTACAGTACTATAACATAAATTACATAAAAATAGATCCAAAGGGACCCGTTATCTATACAAACTTTTGCCTATACTGGAATTTTGGTGGCGCAATAATTATCTTTTTAGTGACAATGTTTTCCACAGCGGTATCATATTTATGGCATTCTTTTTTTTCAATTTTAAAAATAAATTATATAGTAAATTAAAAAAAGGGAACTTGAATTGAAAGAACTTGATTCGTAATCGAGTCTTTTCACTCCATTTTTTTTTCGTTCTTCAGACGTGTTTGACTTTCCACTTGACCATATTTGCAATTATTCGGTTGTTTATTCTCACTTTTAATACCTTTAGCTTGAAAATGGTTGAATCAATTTTGATACCACTTCATATTTAGGAACCGTAATTAAATAATTTACTAAAAAAAGTCACAACAAAATCGATTTAGCCGTTTAACCTTTCGAGTACCGTAATTAGATGCATAATAGAAGTACAATAGGTATGCTTATGCTCGCTTGGGGCTCAAGAGTTTACGAGCTACGATGCTAAGCTACATATAAACATAATGTTCGAACTTATAATAGGTACCAATTTTATGGCCTCATTGGTTAAAAAAGCTATCAACGAGTATTTTGAACACCTCTAAGAAAGATCGACAACCAACTGGAATAAACACAGCACAACCCATTTCAGGAATGTAATAAACTCAAACATTATCTTCACAATAGCGATATAGTACCTCCTTTATCTACGTACAGCATGGCCGAGATACGTTCACACACTTGCCCATCGAGTGCCAGTCTATCGAAGCGAATGCACCACACAATGGGCACTCGACGTAACTACTGCACCCATATTTTAACAGTGCGACAATTTTGCCTCACTCAGAACATTTCATGTAGGAATTGATATTAATGTTTGAAGCAGCACAATTGTCTGTATTGACATTATATTGTTTTGCATGACTTTGTATTATTGTGTTTACGGGCCAAGGTATATTGTGAATTCGTATCGTAATCACATTTGAACTATCACTTAGCGCTGGACTACATCTATACATCCTTTCAAAATATAATTAAAGTATATTTTTGTAACATCATGATTATTATAATAAATTAATATTAAATATGACTTATGTATAAAATAATCAAAACATGTGTCCAACCCACGTTGTGACACAACGCTGCGATTCGGGCCAGTTTTAGGACCAAAATCACCAATAAAAGTAATAGCGATTACTTAAAACAAAACACAAACTGTGCTTCGTTTTGAACGCAATATAGAGCTGTAATCTCGATTACAAGCTTTTGTTTTAAATAATCGCGATTAGTTTTGTTGATGAATTTGGCCCTTAGACTTCTACTCACGTACTTATTTGTTAGGTATTTCATCAATTCACAAAAAATCACAATTCTTCTTGATATCTTTAATATGTAGTGACTACATTAAAATGCTCACGGCTAGTAGTAGAGATGTTACGGAGTTCCATCTTCGGTTCCGATATACCGAAACTTTCGGTTTCGATTGATTTAAAACATAGCATATTTCGGAGGTTATACTAGCTCACCGGTAAAAAAACATGTTGCACCGACCCCAAGTAAAATGGGATAAGGGTAGGATGATGATGATGATGACTAGCTCACCGGTTTTTTAATTGTGTGTTACCGTCACAAATCTGTGTGTTTGTGTGTATTTGACCCGTTCTTAACATAGATTCATTTGTCTTCGAAGCTCCAAGGTTCCGTTAAAACATATTTCAAATCTCCGGTTTCGGCTTTAGTTCCGATAAAACTAACTCCGTAACATCCCTAGCTAGTAGTATCGGAGGCTTGTTTTGTTATGTAACTTTTCAAGATTAAAATTATTTATTTATACTTTATTGTACAGCGGGCGGTCTTATCGCACAAGGCAATCTCTTACAGACAACCTTTGGATGGACTGCGCGAAAGGAGATAGATCTAGGGTTGTCAGTGTACAATTTAATTATAAGAAAATATACTAGTAACATATAAAAACACGAATACATAAATACAATAAAAAATAATATACTAATATATATCAAATATATAATTGAGACAGGAGAAGAAAAATCAAAGTGAAAGGTAATGCTCCTTCACCAATTTTTTAAACATTGGAAGCGTTTGAGCACGCCTCACATCCAAGGGTAATGCATTCCACAACCGAGCAGCTTGAATCGTAAAAGATTTGTCAACAAAGGAAGTGGAATGCGCGCGGATACTTAATTTTAGGTTTTCCGATGATCTCAAGCACTATGTGTGTCACTTAGAAACTGAAAGCGTTCCTTAAGATAAAACGGGGTACAAGGATTAAATAGCACATTATAAAGCAAAGAAAGTATATGGGCGTTCCGGCGAAGGCGAATAGGAAGCCATTTGAGCATTTTACGAAAATCAGAAACGTGGTCATACTTGCGCAAGCCAAATATGAACCTGATACAGAGATTCTGAAGTCGCTCAAGCTTATCCAATTGTTCATGGGTGAGATCAAGATAGGTGGCAGCAGCATAGTCTAGGATTGGAAGAAGAAGAGATTGTGCTAACGCAATTTTAGTAGTGATGGGAAGAAAATTTCGAAGACGTCTTAGAGAGCCCGCAGAAGCAAAAAGCTTACGACTGACTTCCTGCATTTGCTTTGTCCAGGAAAGAGTTTGGTCAATATAAATCCCCAAGTTCTTCACAGTATGGCTTAAAGGAATAATGGTATTATTGAAGAAAACTTGAGGAAGTTTTGACCATTCAATTTTAGACACAGTAAAATTGTACCTATAATAAACTTACAACCAATTTGACTTATAATAATACAAAAATAAAAGCTTTATTTCGTGATCTTATATTTTAATTTTATTTCTGAAGCCATGTTGAAATTTCTATAACATGACTGTTATTTTTACTTTAATGAACATTGATATTCCCTATGTTGTCATGTTTATTATTTCGTTTTAGAAATATATTTCTAAATTCTTATACATATTTCCATGTTATAAAATAGACTGTGTTTGTTCGAATTTATTTGTCTGTCTGCTGACGATTCTTTAAACTAAGAACTATTGAACGGATTTTCGTATGATTTTCACTCAGGTCTAATGCAAGCATATTATTGTAAAGTTAGTAATAATATAAATGTGTAATTCTGTATGTTTAGGTGTACCATCGAAGACTAACTACCGCTAAGTTTTTTTTGTATCAGTACTTACAATTTTACACATCAATTTATTTGCGTCCTAGTGCGTTTAATCTGTGTACGGTTTAATTTAACAGGTAGCTCATAGCCTAGACTTTGACAGAGGTTCCTTTTACCCTTGTAGTACAACGTTCCGTAGAATAATTTCCGGCTTTCAACTGGTCGATGCCGTTTTCAGAAAGCTACACAAGCAAAATAACGTAACAATTCGATTCAGTCTCCTGGGATACAATATATAACAAACATTATTGAAAACGTTGCTTTCTTGATAAAATTAATGATATCTATTCGTCTACCGCGATCTCTAGGGTAAATATCATTGTTATTGGATACTTCTTCTAAAGGAAAGAGATACACGGAATTCCTTATGGAGGGTATAATAAAACAATATTCAGAGATGTCATCAGTAAGTGACAGGCATGAGTTCGCTAGAGCGGGTGAAACATAATCAGGTCACGCGAAATACATATATACTTGGCTAAATCAAATCTTGTATCTGGAAAGTGAACATATTTCTGAGAAACTGATACAATCAACTCTTTGCAGGGTTTTTAATGAAAAACTTTTCATTTCGTTGGTGTGACAGTTGAATTTTCATATGTCACACATAATTAAACACCACATTTACATATTTTTTTATTATTATTTATTTATCTCAGGTCCCTGAGGACCTGGACCTTTAGAAGGCGCACGAGGGGTCGAAACCAATGCGCAGAGGCCTTTTAGACGCTTATAATAGAACGTGGTGTTGACCGGTGATTATCCCTGTACGCGCTACGCTAGTGCTACCAAGGACAACCCCCGAACCAACCAACCAGCAGAATTTTTTTCACAACTGAATTATTATTATCGAGAGTTTACTTTTTACAAATATTTTGCAACTTAAAAGCCGATGTCTCAAAATATTTACACATGCAAAAATCCTGTTACAAAGTATCTTTAGAGGGTAGTTTTTATCTCGAAATAATGCACAATTCCGGGTATGGTAATCCCCAGAAACCGTGTACTTATTATTCGGGGTCACGGGAGCGATGTCGCTAGGAAAAGCTAGTAAACAATAAATAAGGAAACCTTTCTATATTTACTTTATTGGATGTTATTTATCCGTCCGATACGATATCGAGTGTACAGATTATTCTATAATACCGCTATCCATTACGTGACCCCAGCTTAAGCGCCGTACTTCACTGAATCTTTGCTGTCGGAGTTAACAAGTGCTTCTATTTATAAATAATGTGTAGAAGTTAGGGATTTTTTTTATGGTGGGAAAAATCATCTTGGAAAAGGGATACAGTGTGAGACTCTTACTGACTAAAAGACCCACCCCATTCTTTCTTAGCCTTCATACCAGAGTTGGACCTTCCTTTCAGAAACTAGACCGGGGCCCTAGTAGGCTTCGGCCCTGCAGTTGCGCCTCTCCATTTGCTGATAACTCCTTAAGAACAGAGCGCGCCGTCGACAACTGGCTTGGTAGGTACAATTACCAGACAACCGGATGGCGAGCTACCCATTGCTCACCGTCCGCAAAAGCCTGCGCCTACCCTGGCCGGAAATCGGGATCAGATTGCGGCGACGTCTGGGATAAAAGTTAGGGATGGCGATTCTTTTCAAATAAGATTTTTGAATCGATTCAAATCGAAGTCTAAAAAATGAAATTAGTTTAAAACAAGTTTGAAAAGATAAAAAATAAAAACCTTAAGATTGATTTGTTACTATGTAGTTTGGAGCTACTTGAGTCTTTAAAACGCACTGTATAGATGAGCATCTGTTTTACAACTGGTGTGTAATTGGGTATACATTATCGATATACAAGATTCACATAAAAATCTACTGGTAGAAAGGTAGGTCCTTAAAGGTTTTCTAGTAAAAAAAATGGTTGCATTCCTAAGAAAAATAAATCGATGGTTAATTTCAAAGTTCTGAAATCGATTCACAGAATTGACGCATTATTAAAATCTATAATTTTTAGTCTGTACGTGAGTGATTGTTTGAAAAAATGGTGAAGGAACATTACCTAATTATTAATTAGTTTATAAACTCAATTTCTGTTAACGGAGACAGTCTACACCTGATGGCGTATATCATCGTGAATATTGCTCCCTGAAGAAACACTTCACACAATAGGCGTATCGTGCATCATCGATATATGTTGCATGCGAACCTTAGGATAACCGGATTTTCCCGGAAGGGATGCGAATAAACCAAAAACGGATGCTGCGTTCGTTTGTAGTGTATGCTCTGTAAACGTGGTTGTTTTGCGTGTTACTTGTAACGCGTAGTTGCCAAGATTATATTCACGTTCCATAAAAAAAACAAATTTTTAAAGTAACCAAAATATTCGAATAAAAACATTCGAATGCGATAAAAATTTTCCAATAATAAAAAAAACTTTTTTGAAAAAAAAAAGAGTATGATTTGAAGACAAAATGAAGTCAAAATAATATTAATTTATAATTCTTACCCAAACAAAAAATATTTTGAATTATTAGATTCATAATAATTTATTAAGTTCCAGAATTTACGCGCACAATCCTTTTCATTAAAATCAACCCTAAGAATACAAAACTTATAGAAATAAATGCAAAGTGATCTTACCGGCTTCATGTGCCCAGTCAACCAGTGACGTGACTTTGGAGTTGATGGTCGAAGCACAGCTGTTGAACCTGCCGCCAGCATCCAAGCCCAAGGTCTCGTACCGTGCCTTCACACCACAGAGGAGAGCAGTAGCACAGGCTGATGACTCTCCAGTTTGAGCATCGATGTTGTAGGTCTGAGGACAAAAATGAATATGTATTTACTGTTAAATTTTAAATTCAGGATTCTAAATAATTTAAAGTGGCAGTGGGCAGGGCACATTGCTCGTAGATGGATTGATCTTTGGGCTGAAAGGTTCTAGAGTGGCGACCGTGCACTGGAAAACGCAGTATTGGTAGGCTTCCCACAAGGTGGACCGATGAGTGGAGTGACCGGTGTCGAGAGTCGCGGAAATGTGATCTGATGCGATACAAACAGGACCATTCGTTCTGGCGACACTTGATGGATGCCTATGTCCAGCAGTGGACGTCCTTCAACTGAAGAATATCTTATATCTGCATCATATCTTCTCGTTTGCATAAATTCGAAATTTAATTAATAGAGTGAGCCCTGGTGCCTTTGACAGGTATAAAATACCTCTTAGTTGTGGGCCAGCGTTCGCTAAAAATCTGTGATTACGAAATTGTAACAAAAACAATGCTGCATCGTATTACATATTTGGAAAAAAAAATTGGAACAAATAAATATTTGATATTTATTTTGATTGGGCCTTTATATTGCTTTTTGACAGCAACTTCAAATACATGACGCTAAAATGGATAGCAGCGTGGCGATGCATTGAAAAATAACTGAAATTAAGTGATTCAGATTTTTAATTAGAACTAGCTTCTGCCAATGGAATGTTTGATTCTAAACCATAGGATTCACCCGTGCGCCAAGTTTAATTATAATCTTTCCAGATGTAAACCAATGTTCCAACTAAAGTCACATTGATGGTTTCAATCCATGACCATGACCTTGAAAGCCCTTGGTTGCAAGGCGCGTGGTTTATATCCATTTAGCCACTACACAAACCAAGCTTTAACCAGTATCACCTTAGTTGGAACGCTAGATGGCAACCGTGCAATCTTTTAGAGGTGAAATTATAACAAACAAAGTTACTTTTACAATTGAATAATATTAGTTAGTATATTGATTAACATAACAGAACCAATCGGACGTGGACAACGAAGAGAGACGAATCATAGAGGCTCGTTTTTGCTCGTTCATTTCAATCACTGACACAATGGTACACCGACGTCGAGTGGAGCGGTGATCGATGTACATTGATAAAGTCACGTTCGTGCCCCGTTCATAACTGCCGCAATGTCTCTTATATGCAACAGTGTTACGAGTATATCCTAGAGCAACAGTGCAAAATGTATCAATCAAAGTCACCGGTGCCAGCCAAGACTTCAACATTGATTGAAGGAGTTACTGTAGCATTGGAATGCAGAGAGTAAATTAAGAATCACACACATTTTTATTTGTAAAGTGGTACACTTACTACAACCTATAGCTTCATTCAGAACAGGAGGAATTACTTAATGATTAAAAAAATAACAATATAAAATAAGACATTAATATTCAGTGTGTTCTTCACTGAAAATAAACATTTTATAAATATTGTCACAATCACAACGACGTGCCACGAAAGTACAAACATCTTGGAGTACAGTTTCTAAGTTCTAAAAACGATACAGTGTCATCTCAAGCGAATCTTCAAAACATTGCGATCCAAAATTGCTGTAAGTGTCAACGCCAGGCACAGATGGGATGGTGATCACAATATAATGTTATTTGTTCACAGGTACAATGTAGTCCCAGAATAATCCTTTAATCGACGCTCACGACACACATGAAAAACAATGGGACACTCTCACGCCGGAAGCCATATGGGCATAACTGTTTATGAGAAAATACAAGAAGAGAATTCTCATCACAGAATTGTTTCAGAGCGCGAGCTGTAAGTAAACAAAAGAAAGTGGGTTAGTGTGTTGGGAGATGTGGAAAACTGCAACTATTTACACCATAATATCAACATAATATGGGGTATCTCGTAAACATTTAACGATTATGGTTTCCCTCAGAGACTGCCACAGTGAACGACACTGTACCGATATTGCCGTAATCCCTTTGTGCTACTTTATTGAATCTTTATACCAGTGATATTTTAGAACGTTTTATGAGAAAAGTATTCAAGTTATCGATGGACTGATTTAGTGTTAATAAGTAAGCACTTAATTGTCTACTGTGCAAAAAATTTGACTATAAGTAATATCAGATTTGAAACAATAAAACCAGGACTGGCTATCTTACTAATATTATAAATGCGAAAGTTACGATGTTTGGATGTTTGTTACTCAATCACGCCAAAACGGCAGGACGGATCTGGATGAAATTTGGCACAAGCTTAGGATACACTCCGGAATAGGACATAGGCTACTTTTTATCCCGGAAGGTAGGGTTTCCCAACCTAAACCAAACCAACCCCAACCACAACCCCAATACCACGCGGGCGAAGCCGCGGGCAAAAGCTAGTTTTGCATAAATATGAACAATGTCATCCAAACTAAGAAATAATCTTGTATCTGGAAGAACAGTATACTTTAACTGGGTATGAACCTGCATTGTAACACAACATGTTTAGAAAAAGAAGATTACCGGATAATTGAAACCGAGGGAACGACTCACTCATGTCGCCTAGCTTTAGTACCTATTTGCTTTGTGTCGTAAGCCACTGGGTGCAAATAAGTGTCTTTAATACATGAAGTAAAAGGGGAAATCTACTATGCTAATAAAAATATCAAATTGTAAAGAAAAACTAGGCCACACGAATAAGACACACACTCGGTTTCAAATAATAACCCCTATCCGTATCCTATCCGTTTGGTTCTTTTTCTGTCGAAATTACGCAAAATGAGGTTGCAGCTTGCAACGTTTGTCGAAATTTTTTTTTTCATGGTAGGTGAAAAACATCGAATGACAAAACCCGCTCTTGGGCGGAGCGGGAGACCAGTGTCAGACTCTTACTGATGTTTGTCGAAGATGCGTCCGCAATTTGGAGAAGTCATTTGGTTTAGTCAGGCAGTTGGTTTCGTCTATAATTTGAAGACGTTTAACCGTCCATAAAGATAGTCAGAAACTTATATATCTAATACCAGCATCGATTAGAGTATTGTGCTCCCAATGAGAGGGTTGTTAATGTCAAACGCTAGATGTAAATTAGTTGTATTCAGCTGTGTCTGGTTAGTCTGAACTGCCACTGACTCCTTGTCCTAAAATTCTTCGGGTATGTCGTCTGTAACGAGGACTCAAAGGAGCCATTGGTAGTGCAAGGAAAAGTCGAGGATGCTCTCCAACACGGTGGATGAGCTTCATCAAATCGGTGACACATTGCAGCGTTTATAAAATTTCCTAAGCCGCCAAACACAGATCTGCCTGGCGTCGCATCGCGAGAGAGGCGATAGCGCAGGACTCGACCAACCCATGACCACGATCACTCAGTCAAGAGTCAAATAAGAAAGAGGTAGGTTAGACTGAACACAATCTCCAATATAGTTGAGAAAAGTCTAGGTTTACATATATTATAATTTCTTGTTGGTACAACATACTGATCACGATTAAAGTCCTTTTAAGAGACTTAGCTTTATGGGCAATGATTGGGTAACGAGCACTAAACAAACCCTTTTTATTCAGACCACAAAGTTGATTTATTATAATGTAAACTTTAGGTATACACTTGACAACGAGCCGTGAAACAGTCCCCAGACTAGATGTTGTTCTCACGGCTGCCGACAGAGTAAAAAGTCTCGCATCAATGAGATCGAAACTTTTCTCTGTTCGGTTAGTACAAACGTCATCCCGAATTTTCTCAATGACATTGACATTTCTCTCGTTCATTTAAATGAACTTCTCTAGCTTCGTTATTATTGACTTCACTGACAAAATATATATTAGAAAGAAAAAGACATGCTGTTGACCCTATAAGCAACAGTGATATAGGCATGTTGATAATAATATTATCATAGTAATGAGATCCATCAGAACACCAATTTGTAACAAATTAGGTACAAGTGGAAGCTTTCCAGTCTGAAATTAAACCTGATTAGCATCAAAGCCTTCGGAGTATCCTCTTACAAAAGGAAATAATGAAACGTGAAAGGCGAATACAAAAATGCTTCCAGAAAATTGACTGGAAAAATTAGCAAAAGTTGGTGATATGGTACGAGAGATAAAATAAAAATGGCGTTCTATATTCACTGTTTACCGTGTTATCTCTGATGATATGTATTATGCATGTAGATTTTATACGATTGCTTCAGTTGTATCTTTGAATGAATTTGATCTATTCAAATTTTGGTGATATAAAATTATTAAACCAATTTCAGTTCTTAAAATATTCAAGGGTACGAAGAGTTTTTGATATTACAATGGACCAATAACGTCTTATGCTAAATGTTTGAAGAAACTTATTTTTTTCTTTTAGGGTTCCGTACCTCAGTCGGCAATAACGTATTATTTTTAGGATGACTTAGTTGTCTGTCTGTCCGTCAGTTTTTTATTAGTCAGTCAGTTTTATTTTATATGTTTTTTATATGCCTAAACAGTGTCAGACTCTTACTGACTAAACAACCTACCCTATTCCTACGTTGCCATATATTTATATCAGGTCCAGAGCCTTCTTTTCAAATGCGAACCCTTTGCCCCAGACGCGTTGTTCACGTGTTGTTGAGAAAAATAGTCTTTTTCTCAAGAACACGTGAAAGAATGAAATTGAAATTATATTTGCTTGAAACAGTATAATAAATTAAACTTCTAAGTTAACGCTACCTACAGATAAACCCGAGTATCTAAATAAGCTGCAAAACCAAACATACACAATTCCGTTTAGGCGCTTATACACACGCTAAAAGGTTCATTCCGTTGACCTAGACTCTTGAAATTTGCCATGGAGAAAGGCCTCACAGAGGAAAAGGTCTGAAAACTGTAAATTTGTTTTTACGTCATTAAAAAATACTGATTGCGATTCGGCGAAAACATCGTTCAGGTTCAATTCTGAACTGAAGTATTTACATAGTAAGCTTGTACTGAACACTCGCTGCGTGAGTCTACATGGCACTTGGCCGGTTTTTTGTTATTGCTATCAATCAAATAATAAATCATAGGGGCTGACATCGATAATGTCACCCCACATGATTTACTGAACGGCTTTTAGTTAAATTAGATTTTTTTTCTAATATTTATGTATTAGAATCTTGATTCACAAAATTGGATCATGTAGATTTCATAAAAGCTTCCATTGATAAGTACAACACAACAACGCAACACAATTTTACGATAAATTAAGTACCTATAATTCTAATTTAATAATAATAATAAGTCATTCCATATTGTTAATCTCTGTCATTACTTGTTTTGTTGTTGTTGTTTCTTCGTTATTTTGTGTTATGTGTATGAGTTCAACTATGACCCAATATTTCAAATAATAAATTGTTTATTGTTATTATTAATTAATCTTTGAAATAATGTAATTAGAGACATAATAGAAAGACAAAAGGTTTGCGTTCGATGGGGGCTCAAAAGTTTAAGAGTATATCTATCTTCACTTTTATATCCGTAGAACAATTTCAATAAAAGTTCCTTTGTGCAGTAGCTTTAATATATTAAAACATTAACCTAGTAAATATTGAAACGACAAGCAACCGTAAAACCGCACTTAAATATGCTTCACTATATTTGCACTCATTAAAAATTTAATACATTCCTGCTGTTGACTTAATCTTCATTACAACAGTGTACTTAATACCACTGCGTTCCGTTTACAAGTTGTTTAAAAAAACAACTTTTATTACATCCGCTGGTTAAGTAAGCAAGAACTTAATTACTGGTTAGCTGAATGTTTTTAATACTTGTTGTCTTGGTAACGAATAAATATAATAACTAACTGATCAAATATTGACTATCTTTTACACAATTACACAAAAAAAATAAGACGTGCTTTTCACAATTTCTTATAATGTGAATATTTGGACCGAGAGGTTCTGGAATGGTGACACTCCTATAGGCCTGAAAAAAAATACTTATGCCATCTCTCAAATCTCACTGCTTTCAAAACTGTGAAAGAAAACTTCGCGAAGACACAGGTATGTCCTAGAACCAAAAATTCGAAGACATGTGACATCCGCTAATCCGCACTGGGCCCGCGCGGTGGATTGGATGGACTTTCCCCTCTTCTAGAGAGGAGGCCTGTGTCCTAGCAGTGGGAATATTAATAAGGCTGATGATGAGGATGACTACAGGCCTATATAAAGCAGGACGTCTATCGGTTGTAATGATGAGGATGATGGAGATTTGGGTCACTGGTCTTAAATTTACTATTTGACTAGTTTCCAAACTAATGATAAACCGAAAAGTTGATATTGAAACAAAACTGAAACTAAACCATTATTTATTATTGATTGATTATTAATTCAAATATTTTGTTTACAATTTATATTTGTTCTGTGTTTGGGTGTAATTTATCTGTAATATGTATGTATTTAGAAATATATAATTATGTTTATCAGTTGTTTAATACCCATAACACAAGCTCTGCTTAGCTTGGGACTAGACGACGTTGTGTGATAGTTGTCGAATATAGTATATTATAGTATTTGTAAAACTCTGAACTAAACAGTATATGTCCACATATCAAACTATTGTCATCTCAACCCCTGTCCGGGGTCCTAGTTCAGATCACAATGAACAATGAATGCTTATCGAAGTTTTAGAAGTAAATATATTCTTATGAAAAATAATACAAGGGTTTCTAGAAAATCTGGGCTCACCTTCGAAATCTATGTGCCTTACTATAATTTGATTATTATTTTCTTTATTTACGGAATAATAGACGTTTTTGAATATTTTTTTAAATAATGAAATAAATTTATTATTATTTAGTGTGATTGGTAATTAGTGACTGATTCTTAAACACATGATTGTAATCATGATAACAAACAAATTTTACTATAGGATCAAACCTGAAATAGCGAAAAAAATCTGCTGGTAAAAATGTACTGAACTTTCTAATTTTTTTCTTGGTTTCAGGCTTTGTCCCATAGTAAATAGTCGTCAAACGCAAAATAGTGCGTACCAGACTCAAATCAGACCAATATGTTTTTTTTTTGTATGTTTGTTTGTTTTTTTATGTCTGTCTTGACAGAGTGGCAGTGGTCACGTTTCAGTCGAGTTTTAAACCACCACCTCTTTCACGATACGAGTTTGATTTGAGTTATCATTTATGATGTAGTGTCATAGATTGTATAAGGTCCATCCACAATTCCACAGTATTAAGGAGCGTCTCCGTGATCTTTTTCCGTCGACTTTCCCTCGCACCACCTATCGATCCATCGAGTCTTTGTCACATAGGTATGATGCCCGAAGAAATTGAAGATTCGTATTTGCACAGACGACGGCAATATGCTATAGCGATAGCATAGTTACGTAGAAATAAACTAATTAGTGTAATAACCAAACCAATACAAAACGGTTGTACTAAGTGAAAATATACTTTACCTTTGCCAAAGCGACTGCAGGAAATGTATCCCAGGCAAGGTCGGTATCTTCCCCGGATTGGCCTCGTCGCTGACCTCTGAGGATCCTGGCTGCTGTGGCTGTAGTCAGGCTCATACCGTCTCCCACAACCAGGATCACGTTCCTGTACAACAAATGGGAACGTTGACAGAGTAGAAAAATAAATTGCTTCACCTAATTGCAAGATTTTGATGACATATAGGATGAGTGGTAATTAGTAACCACTACTTAAACACGTGATTGTAATCATGATACCAAAAAAAAACATTTACAAGACATCTGATCTTGTTGATTTTTATAGCGATTTTAGGTTTTGTAAACTTTAAAGTTTAAAACTATCTGACCAGCGTTAATGGGCTACATTATAAAATCATCAATTTTTATGATCCGGCTACAACATAGTATAATTTAGCCGGCCCTATTTTAACAACTCAATCCTATACATTACAGATTAGAATATAGGGAACTTAATGCGATAGTATGTCATCATCATCATTAGTCTTTTTAATGTTCCCACTGCTGGGACAAAGGCCTCCTCTTTAAGAGAGGGAACGGACCATAATCTACCACGTTCCCACGCGCCTCAAGGAGTTGTCAGCAAACTGTACGGGCCCTTCAGGGTCGAAGCCTTCTGGAGCCGCCGCCGCCGGTTGGTGTGAAAGTGTTACCGCCGCTCTAAGAATAAGGCAAGGAAGGAATGAGGTAGGTTTTTTAGTCAGTAAGAGTTTGACACTGTCTCCCGCTCCGCCCAAGAGCGGGATTCATCATTCGATGCCTTTCACCTACTATAAAAAAAAACATGCGGTCCCAGTATGGATTGGTGGATGTCACATGTCTTCCATATTCATAATTATTATTATTCATATTTGGTTCTAAGACATGCCGGTTTCCTCAAGATATTTAAACGGTGAAGGATAGTATGTTCAAGTGGGACAATTTTCTACGTTCACACGATGAAAGTCGTTGGCAAATGCTACCTACATATTTTGCATAAGCATATCCAGTGTTATACAACGCAAAAACTCCGTATCACAATACACCCTATTTTTTCGTATCACATTTATCAGTGTCGACGCTTGCAAGACTAATGTGAGGATTGTGAGGGTTTGGGGGCTTAACTTGTCTCCCAGAGGGTCGAGTAGCAGGTATGTAAACAAAATAATTAATTACATATCAATTTTTGTACCTAGTACAGGAAGATTCTTTCTTTTGTTGCTATAGAAAAAAAAAATCAAAAAGTACACTCACTAAAAATTCTGGGGCCCTACTCTCTTTCTCCGAAAAACGAAGTTTCGATCGAAATTTCAATTGTTTCCTACCATGTGTCACTTTAACTAGACTCAGCGTAAAGGTGGCAACCAACCAGAGTTACTAGTGGCTATCGATAGCGACTTAATATACTTTTTCATAAGTATTTTGTATACGACGCACCACAAGTGTCGCCGGTGTCCGCCACTCGCTACACCAGCGTCCATAACCACTTTTGGTTGCTACGGGACACACGAATCAACACTCGCCACCGTCACGCTGCTACACCAAACGAACTGTTAACGATTAGATAGTTCTACATATCGCTCGCGTCACCACGCCAAACCACCATGCGCTAACAAACTTTCCGTAATAAAGTCTATCGTAAGACTTCGCAGCAGAGAATGGGTTTTACAATGTGGTGGCTTCCAAACGCCAGTGGCTGTCGCTCGTTCCTTACTTTTACAAATGTGGCAGTAGCGCGCGATAGTCATCGTTTGCTATAGTAGGTGGTCCATTTGCGCCGAGCCTTAATTTCCGAAATTTCTTGACAACGAAATTTCGGAGAACGAGAGTAGATGTCCTGTTTCTACCATTACAGCTTTTGGGCTTACAAGTTATTTTGCTCTTATATGGAAAAATGCGACTTTTTTAAATTTTAAGGTTATATCATTGAAGGACACGGTAAAGTCTGATAGCTATTTTTCACAATAATCTGAAATTAAGTAATATTTTTTTTTGCATAATTTCATGTTTGTAAATTACCTCTTTTTTTTAGTTTTAATTATTTCTGCATCGTGAATCGGAACAATTATATATTAATATGCACAATGCAATGATTCTCATGCGAGAATCGAATTTATAACATGCAGTGCAGCAGCCAATCGCTCAACCACTACGCCAAGCGTGTTATTCATAAGGTTAAACTTTTGAGCCCCCCAAACGAACGCCGGCGATCGCATACCTATCGTCTTTCTATTACGTCTCTAATTACGGTACTTGAAAGGTCAAATCAGAATAATTTTTGAGTAATAAAACCTTGAATTTTCTTTGAATCAAATTAGAAGGTACAGTTAAAACCTTTCAACGTAATTAGATTTAAAGTAGAGAGCCTATTATTAGAACTGGGACTAGTTATAACTAAATTATGGTACAATTTAATTATGAAACCGTTTCCAGATGATATCATTTTATTCCATTTGGTTTTCCTTGGTGACTTGGTTTGGTGATATGGTGAAATTCATAGTTCCTTGATTAAAGGGATTTTGTACCGAGTTTTTGAACTAAATTACCTATCTTTGGAATATTATATTTAGTAGGAAAAGGATGAGTACAGCGATGAGATGGAGGAGTATTAACGCCTAAGTGTATTTTGTGTTTTTGTATTATATGTTGTTGGCTTACTATGTACATAGTAAGGTTTAGTTTATTTATAGTTTATTTTAATCTTGATTATAAAAATATTATGTCTGATTACACAAAGTTAATATGACAGATGGGCTTTCCTTAAAAAGGATCATTGTACACACCAAAATGAACAACTTTTACTATGAGACCAAACCAAAAATCACGAAAGCCCATCTATTGTATCAACATTGTACAAAAATAAGGTATAAAATGAACAAAAATGCATCAAAATTTTCAAAGAAAGTATTTCTTCGTCACCTCAGCCTTCGGCTCCATAAAATAATTTAAATAATCTTTTTATGTGTTTTATACATTTTTTTTAAATAAAAAGACAGGAAGATTGTTTACGTTTACTTACCTTACTAAACAGAGGGAGTATAGTTAATAATTACTGTTTTGATGCTTGTTTCATTGATGGCAATAAACTAATTTCTAAACTAATAGAACCGTGTAAACTTAATAGAATACCTGAATACCAAAATCTTCACAAAATTTATTGAAGCATATAACATTCAATTTACATGTACACGTGTTCAACAGGGATACTAATATTTGCCTATAGTTCCTCTGTTGTTTGTATTGTGTCTGAACCGAATAGATCCGAGTTGGGGTCGAGTATGTTTGTTCACATAAACAAAACTAGTGCGAAAGTAAGTTTTTCTCTGAAGGGAAATGAGGCCAGAGGAAAGTCAACATGACGTGTAGGAGGAAAAATATACGAGCTTTGTCGTTTGAGATTTGTATGTCAGTCATTTACTACCAACTGAATAAAAAGAGTATTTAATTCAAGTCTAAAACAAGCGTAGTACGTAAACTTTTAGCTAAATCATTTTTTATGAATGAAGCACCAGCTGGTGGTACTCAAACAGACATGTAGCAACGTATAATTTAAAATATAGTAACAAACCAGAAACCTGGACACCAACCTTTTTGGCATTAGTTAATCGTTAATTGTTATATATCTGTGGAGGCTTGTAATTAGCAACTTTATTGTATATTTTTTGTTACCTATTCTTTTTTTTGTTATTAGTCTGTAAGCCTTCCTAAAAGTAATAAAATAAATAATAAATAAGTCTATTTTTAGGCAATAAAGTAAGGCTAAATATTTTTTAAGTGAATAACAACTTATTAGGTGACTACTTGGTTACAATAAAATAATTTTGTTATGTGTGTTGTGCTATTAAATATTTTTCACAATTATAATTATATGAGCTACTAGCTTTTGCCTGCGGCTTCGTCCGCGTGATGTTATTTAGCCTTAACCTTCCTCAAAAAATGGACTATCCAACACAATATACATACAATATTTTTTCGATTGGAAACTGTAGTTCCAGAGATTACCTCCTACATACAAACTTACAAATTTTACCTCTTTATAATCTACACTATAATCTACACTAATATAATAAAGAGGTAAAGTTTGTTTTTTTGTTTGTAGGAGGTAATCTCATGAACTACTGGTCTGATTGGAAAAAAAAATGCAACAATAGAAAGCTGCTTTACTCCTGAGTGACATAGGCTATATTTTACGTACGCGGGCGAAGCCGCTGACAAAAGCTAGTATTATAATATAGACAAAAGGCAACACCTATAAAAAACTAAGTAAAGACAAGGCAAGAAAAATAACGCCTTCAATTTTAAAATTGCCGTGGTTCCAAGAAAGTTATTTTGCCATTTAGCTATAGAAAAGTTAAAAGCCCGAATGTGGCCTATTTACGAACTTGACCGAGATTTCCACGTGAATATTGGTTTTGTGAAAATGTCGGTCATGCACCACTACTGACTGCTTCATTCACTAATTTTTAGGGTTCTGTACCTAAAAAAAAACATTTTTTTTTTTTATGGATCACTTTGTTGTTTGTTTTTCTGTTTGTCTGTCTGTCAACGCTCTTTGTTTTGGAAACGCGTAGAGGTATCGAGTTGAAATTAAAACTAAACAATCAAATCTACCGTCCCTTAAAGCTTAACAAAAAAAAAAAACATACGGTCGTTTATATCGCAAAAACGTATATTTCGACGTTTCCAATGGAATCAAAATTCATATAGTACTTTCCGTTAACCTAGATCCTTAAAACTTGGCCTGAAGCAAGGTTTCATAGCACAAGTATTGGAAAAATGTTGAAAATTGTGAATTGGTAAAAACGTCATCAAAAAAAAAAAAAAAATTCACTTCAGAAAATCTTTGTGACTCAATTCAGTAACTGAACTGTTTTCACAGGTAAGTTTGAACAGAAAAAAATATAGGATAGATATTCAAATGTGGCTTTTATACAACAAACGTATATTTTAACTTTCTATTTCTACTAACTGTACCTACGGAACTCGCCTTGCGCTAGAGAATTAAAAAGATTAAACCGGACCGCGGTTTAATCTTATTAATTCAAATTGATTTACGAAAACTGTTTTATGATGAAGTATTTAAATAACCCTTTTTGGAGTCATCAAAAATAAATTTCTTACTTACTTTGCAACAGGGTTTTTATCAGCTGCGTACTGCAACCGTTTCTGCAACGTTTCCTGTGCTTGAGCGTACCAGTAGTGGCGATCTGGGAAAGAAAAAGACATCAATTTATTCGGTTGCAAAAGATTCTTATTTATGCAAAAAAAAACTATTCAGAGAAATAATGTTTATTCCATTTCTGAAAGCTTTATTATATAATACTTGCTTTTGCCCGCGGCTTCGCCCGCGTACATAAAATATAGCCTATGTCACTCAGGAGTAAAGCAGCTTTCTATTGTTGCTAAATTTTTTCCGATCGGACCAGTAGTTCCAGAGATTACCTCCTACAAACAAAAAAAAACAAACTTTCCCTAGTATACACACACTACATATTAGTGTAGATCAAGCCTGTTCTGTCCCACTGCTGGGCAAATTCCTCCCTCCATTCCTTCCAGTTATCTCGGCTACTCGCTTTATCGTTCCAATTCTCAAGGAAGGCATCTGAAAGCTTCTCCTTATATCTTCCATCAACTTATATCCCCGCGACAGCAACTACATTAGACAACTATGTTCATAATTGGCAAAATACTGAAAAGTTAATACTAAAGTCCGCTGCAGCGCTTCATTGGCAGTATGTCGTCTAACAAAACTTTTAAAACTTAGAGCGCTCTCACACTGCGTGATCGTCAAAACTGCACTTATGTCATCAATGTAAAGATGTATGGTCTGCAAATCACCTAAGTGATTGAACGGTATACCTAGTGCAAAGTACATATACATAGTTGATGCGACAGATGGGCTTTCCTTAAAAAGGATCAATGAACACACCAATATGAACAATTTTTACAAGTGTAAAAAACTGCGTGTTTTACGCAGTTCCATAAATTTATATTCATCAACACGGATGGAGCAGCGGGTTTTTTTCGTAATTTTTGGGTCGGTCTCATAGCAAAAGTATTTTTGAAGAATCATCTATTCCCAGAATGCCTTGGTTCCTTTATGAAATAACTGAGAAAATTATTCCATCACAACTAAGAAGCTTACTAAGTACCTACCTACAGAAACTACTTGATTAATATTCACAGATTAAATGGTTATGGAACAGAGAAGAGGATTATGGAAGAGAGAACATGAATACAAATATTGGAAATTCTGACAATACTACATTGAAGTGGTCAAAAGCGATGTCCAGTGAACCATTGTGTCAATAACTCCATCCATTTCAAGTACATTATAAACACATTACCAACGCAGTGGCGTCCGAACTTGGCAGGATGTGTATGTTAGCGGTCAATGCATTGTGTTAAACAGATTTGAGAGAGAATAATATTAGGATTTTCGCATAGCATAAAATTGATTACAATGGGTTTAATTAAAGGATTCAAAATCAGCCAACAGATAATGCAAAGAGCTATTTTAGGAGTTTCCTTGTGTGCAAATCAGAAATGAATATATCCGCAAGAGAACTAAGATTGTCGATATAGCATGAAGAACCGCCAAACTTAAGTGGCAATACGCAGGGCACATTGCATGCAGAATGACCGTTGGAGTTGAAATGTTCTGGAGTGTTAACCGCGTACCGGAAGTCGCAGTGTTGAAAGGCCATCCACAAGGTAGTCCGATTACCTGGTTAGGGTTGCTGGAATCAGATTGATTTTGGACTGGTCGTTATGGCGATGCTTGGGAGAGGCCTACTTCCAAAAACATCCGTAAGCCCTAATATAAAATAAGACATAACCCAAAAATAGTCATTAAATAAAAATAAAATAAATTTTAAATTACACTTCGTTGAATTCATATGTCGCTTTCCAACAAACGAGATTGAGGTCACGACCTGACGCTTTCATAAAAAATACATAGGTATACTTTATGTACTCGCAGTACAAATTTTTGTCTAGGCTGTAAGGAAAATGTGGTTACCACTAAAATTTTCTTTTACAAGAAATAAAGTAATATGAGCCAGGCTGCCTAGGGCCAAGAATTTTCCAGGCTATGTTGTGGTTGGCTTCTACTCTGCCAAATGTAACTGAAAACCTGTGTTTACTAAACCTAAAATTTACTCCAGAAGCCAGTAACTGAATAATACGGTACCCCTTCGCAAGGCCGGTGTCAAATTTTATTTATTTAAATGTCATGTACAGTAGTGGTATACAAGTGGATTTAATACAAAAAGCATTCTATCCCAGGCAATCTTTGGATTAAAATGTTCTGCACTGTGTTAGGTGTCCACATCATCAGCCTTTTTTTAATGTTCACACTGCTGGGACACAGGCCTTCTCTCTAATAGAGGAAATGATCCGTAATCCACCAATAGGGCGAAGTGCGGGTTGGTAAACGTTCCCGCAACTAACAAAGATCTACGGATGTCACCCGAAACTAACGCCTTAATGGGCATGCCAAGTCACGGAGTAGATATGTACCCATTGGAATAGATGGTCAGCCATCTATATCTACGTATGTGGGATTCGTCATTAGATGATTTTTCCTACCAAAAAAAATTATGCTAGATAGAACAACGAAATCTTGAAGGTTTGTTTTCGGTAAAAGTATTATGTTTTATAAAATGTCATAGAACAAAAGTTGTTGCTAATGATGTTAGTAATACTGTCCTGCAAGGTTGTTGCGGTTTCACAAATAACCCTGTATATTGATGGTTACTTGACATTTACGATCGACCTTCACGGCTTTAAGTTATTACTTAGCAACAAGTTGCTATTAAGTTAACACAAGCCCTACCTATTCACATAATAGGACCACAAAACTTCGCGGCAAATAAGATGACCCCATTGCTATGGTTACGCGCAGCCCCCCGTTTTAATGTAGACCCGAAAACCTATTATAGTAGGTACGGGGCAAGTAAGATGAACTGAAATGTTGCCGTTGAATGCCGTTGCTATGTTAGGCGCAGTCCCTTGCTGTACAGCGCTTCGATTGAAACCCAAAAATCTGTTACTGTTTTGGTTCAACTTATCTGCCGCGTATTCTACTCAATGTGTGTACAGGTAGGAAATCACATGACTTGTCTCACTCTAGGGTGATACTGGAGGGCGTGTCAGACGGTTGCTGACAAAAAACCCACCCGTGCCCTTCAGATGACCTCTGCCTTCTAAAGCTGTAACTAAATCTATGTTGCCACGTACAAGTGCTAGACGAGCCGAGCACGCGACTGGAGCACCAACTGAGCTCAAATTCATGTAGTGTGGACCAGCACTAGGAACACGACATGAATTTGAGCTCGGCTTGTGATCGCCTCCTAAAATTTAAATGCTTGTATTAGAGCTCCCAGAGCAATTACATTTTTTTTTAAAGCAATGGTGGCCGAGTGTTAACGACCCCAACTTACAAGTTGTAGGTCACGGGTTCAAACCCAACCAGGCACATTACTTTGTTGAGTATGTTAGCCACGTTACAAAACGGTGAAGGAAAAGATCGTGAGAAATCCGGCATGTCTTAGAACTAAAAATTCGAAGACATGTGACATCTACCAATCCGCACTGGGCCCATGTTGTGCATTATGGCCCGTTCCCTCTCCTAGATAGGAGGCCTATGTCCGAGAAGTAGGAACATTAAAAAAGGCTGATGATGATAGTGAGCAATTTCCTAATTGCTCACTATCATCATCAGCCTTTTTTGTATGTATCCTTACATAAGTCGTGGCCAAATCTTAGATTTGATCACTTCATGATTGGTCAACTCTTCATTTGGCCATATCATTGATGTAGGATTTCAATGATAAATGATAATACGATCTGGCCAGTTTTACTTGGCCATAAATAGCCCGAAATAAGTAACGGGCTATTGCCCCGATCAGGCACTGTATCTCACGATTTCACCTTAAGTTATTAATTACTGCTCCTCTCTTGTTAGTGATAGTATAATGTCACATAGTCTATACCTACTCTTTCTCAATAAATGGGTCAACGAAAACTAAAAAAATAATAATTCGAACTTGTAATTCTGGAACTACAAGTTATAGGTATGTTATATGTCATATGTTATAACTGTGTTATTAGCAGTGACGCCCGGCAATACGCAGAATTTTGCTGGGTATACCGCAGCGCAAATAGCATAGCTTTATGAAATGGATAATAATATATCATGTATCTTATTTGTTGATTATTTAAAATATTGTAACGTCTTTTTAATAACAAATAAGCATAAGTTTATTACAATTCATGGCAGAGAAACGTCTATCCTCACTCAAAAATCTTGAGAAACTGGTTATCCCTGTACAACAATAAAACGCTAAAAGTAGTTGCGTTGCGGCGATGTGAAAAAGAGTGGTGCGCAGCACTGCCGATTGCTATGGCGCAGTTATGTGTTTCGGCCCTAACACGGTCAATCAAACAAATTGGTACCTATATATCAGGTCTCGGCCACAATAATGAGAAATGCCGAGAATTATCGCGATAATCAACGGTTACGTTAGGTGTGGCCACGACTTAACGCGATAATTTGACAACGGCATTAACATTGCCAACTGGCGATAACTCAAACAAATTTCAAGTGTAATCACCCAGTTTCGGCGCGTTAAAATTACCGAAATAAATATCGCGTTAGTGGGCATTGGCGTTAGACTTTAGTCAAGTCGAGGTCACTCGACATTAGAATAAAAACAAATATAAGTATCAAATAAACCGAAAGAATTCTTAAAATATGATCTTCCAGAAGATGCCCATAAAAGGTTAACCAGACATATAACAAAAAATAAAAAATACAAAAACACAAAGTAGTACGAGTATAAATTACATACAAGTGATACCTTTAGCTGCCATTCATAGGGTTTCCTACTACTCATTAGTGGGTTTGTTTCTTGTTAAGTACCTATAGGTACAACCTTACGTGTCTGTGTATTACATGTAATGGTAAATGTGGTAACGAGATTATTGTGAGCGCCACTATAGGTTTCTTGTTGTTTTAAGGTTATTATACAGGTTATACCTATATAGGTTTTTATATTAGAGGAAGTTTGAAAGTGGCGCCAGTGACTAAAAAAATGAAAGGGAACCGTTTGTCTTGGTATGGCTATGTAAAGAGGAAGGATGAAACACATTTTACAAAAAAAGCCATGAGTATAAATGTGGATGGATGGAGAGGGAGACCAAAGAAAATTTCGATCTATGGTGATCTCCGCATCAGGGGGGCTACTCTCTTTCTCCGAAAAACGAAGTTTCGATCGAAAATTCAATTGTTTCCTACCACGTGTCAGTTTAATTAGACTCAGTGCAAAGGTGGCAACCAACCACAGCCACTAGTGGCTATCGATAGCGACTTAACACACTTTTATAAGAATGTTGTATACGACGCACCACACGTGTTGCCGGTGACCGCCACTCGCTACACCAGCGTCCGTGGCTTGCCACTTTCAGTCGCTACGGGCCACACAAAACGCCAACATCGCCACTGTCACGCTGCAACACCCAACGTACTATAGCGACTAGACGTTCTACGTATCGCTCGCCTCACCATTCCAAACCACCATGCGCCAGCAAACTTTCCGTAACAGAGTCTATCATAAGATTTTGCAGAAGAGAATGGGTTTTACAATGTGGTGGCTTCCAAACACCAGTGGTTGTCGCTCGTTACTTATACCTACTGTTACAAATGTGTTAGTAGCGCGCGATAGCCATCGGTTGCTGTAGTCGGTGGTCCGTTTGCGCCGAGCCTTAATTTCCGAAATTTCATGACAACGAAATTTCGAAGAAAGAGAGTAGACGTCCAGATCTGTTTATCTTTTATCATCAAAGAACTTGTCAAGACAATCGTACGAGCCCAAATCGATAGGGCTATGTCTTTTAAATACTGAGTTCCAATGGCCATCTTCCAGCTCCGTCATATGACCCGGAATTACCATATAATCCTATATGTATAGTTCTCATCAAGATGAATCATACGAGCTCAAACTCGATGAACCACATCGGGTTTGAGCACGTGTGATTCATCCTGTCGTCATTTTCTTACGAAGTTCCTATAGCGACCTTCCAAATCCATTATCAGACCTGACCTGATAGGATCAAATTACTCGTTAATACAAATCAAACGAGCCCAAACTCGAAGGATTTGTATTGCTTTAGTGTTAATTTCCTATATGGTCACCTTCCAGCTCACTCATCAAATCAGCTCTATGTTATCATAATATTGCATTGTAACGCAATGTATATATACAAGTAAAATTTCAGCAGCTCAATCGGTAACAGGAAAGTTAATCAAATTTAATTTACATGATTTCATCACAAACATCGGTCAGGTAAAACTAATATAAAGCTTGTAATAGTCGCTCTCGGTACGTTGTGTATGTGGTAAGCCGGTACAGCTTTCCACGAACAGTTTGACGAACTCAATTTGTACCGTATACTCTGGTACATGATATACCAACAAAAGTATACGTCAAAAGGGGTGAATTGAAACGCAGGGGTGAATGTAAGAACAAAACTTGATTTGTATGTGCCTAAGCATGAATTTTTCGAATAAATAAAAATACTTCTATGGTGGGAAAAACTGTTCAATAAAGTCAAAATTCTCTTTAAACTCTTGAACCCCAAGTGAATTCCGATGGCACATCTATTATCTTTATATTACTTCTCTAATTATGGCATTCAAAATATTTAATGTTCGTTTCTATTCACACTGCGTTTTTATTAACTACGTTTGACTATACTTACTCGTATAAAACAATTTCTGTAGTCAAGTAGATTGTACCTCTTTTGGTAGCTATTACAACTACCTATTAGTATTTATGTTTATAGCCGTTTCATAACTAGCACGTAAAAAAGAATCCTTATGAGATCACTTCGGGGTTGGTCTGTCAAGACCCTTTTCTAAGGGCTACGTGGAGGTTTCAAGCCGGAAAATAATTTGAAATGCTGCGGTCTGCAATCCCTTCAAGCTGTGATAAAATCAAGTTCTATGGCAACGCAATCAAAAGATACGACCGTTCATGCCGTAGATTTTGACACTCGTAAGGGAATCCAAACCTACAGGGTACTTACCGTTGACGTGGTGTAACTCTCCTTGCTGTTGACCCAGAATCGTGAAAGGTAAAAAGGAAAGTCTTACAGCATAAGTAAATGAAAAACTTCCTAAAGACATTGTATTTTCGTTTCATCGCATAAAAACTGAATCAAACAACTCTGGCAGTTAAAGATTTGATCATGAATAATGACATATAAGTTACGATGATACTTAAAGCCATATTTTTTCAAATAGGTACGCAAGAGCAATAAGGACTTGGAAAAAAATAATTGATGCATCTCAGGAAAATGTTCAGTCAATATACAAAAGTACAATTAAAAACTTAGCCCCTAAACATGTTATAAAAATGAAAAGTATCACCAACATAAATATTACGAGTTTAGATATATATGACGTCAAAAAGCAAGAAAGTGGCACTATGACAAGTGTTGGTACTAAAATACTGGACGATTTCCAGCTACCGTAAGCACTCCATATCCAGCCAAAGCAATTTGATGATTACCCACATAAAAAGGCACTTGGTATAAGTAACATACTAATACTTAAAAGTACCTAGAACTTAGAAGTTTTGGCCTCAAAGCTCATTTTGTCTCAATCCAATCTGTAAAATGCTTATAGCCTAAAGAAAGCGGTATCGAAACTTGATGAATTACCGCAGTATCTTCTACTACACTAAACCATTTATTAGGATGGTTTTACTTAATCTATTAAACGTGTGGAGCCGCCAGCGGTTCGCTAGCCCACAATCAATAAATAAAATGAAACCCCTACGGCAGTTTGCTGGCGAAAACGTAAATATTGCAAACTTTCAAACTAAAATTTTCGAGACTGATCTATAGCTTCTAGAAAATTGGCCAATGTTTGGTTATTGATACGATTTTGTTTACCAAACGATCGCAAACAACAAATACATAATTATACAGGGTGACTTGTAATTAGTGACCGTTACTTAAACACGTGGTTGTAGTCATGATAACAAACAACTTTGGCTATGAAACCAAACCTGAAATCAGTACCTACATTTATGATCGCCTACATATAATTACCCGTCACTTTGACGGGTAATTAGTAATTACTGACTATAATTATAAATTTTTCTCATGTAAGAAAGAAAGGCATTTTATTTGGCGGTAATGTCGCAATCTTAAGACTAGTTTACGATTATAAACTTTTAATGAGAAATTCACGTTTGCGTAAAACGGTTCAACCGTTTCCATCTCAGCATAAAAAACTAAAATTTGGTTTCAATAAAAAAAATGGCTGTCTTACAAATTGTGTTATCACTTTAAACTTAGATAACACCTGGATTTTGTGATAAAATTCTTGACACATTATAAAGCAGGCAAGTCTGGTGATTCAATTGGCTGCTGTACGACCGACTCTCGTTAGCGAATATTATCGATTATTTATTAATAGCAAGTAGCGCGCGTTTGACAATTGCTTATTCCAGGTACTAGGTGTAAGTATTTTAATTATATCAGACTCAGAGCCACACGCTTCGAAAGTTCACCAATAGATTGCACAAGTTTACGTCAACATCATCATCATTTTAGCTGAAAGACATCTACTGTTGGACACAAGCCCCCTCTGAGTATTAGTGGCATTAATTAAAGGGAGAAACGTGGGCTGCGAAATTGTTCAAAAGAGTTACCACGGCTTTGGTTCAGGCCGTGATTAGGGGTGTAAGAAAATGGGATGCAATAGCCCTCTTCTGTGTAGCAAAAATGCTATAGAATAAGATGGCCGCATCCATGTGAGAACAGTTATCTTCACGTCCCGGTACAGGAGATGCTTCGGAAGATCCCTGGCTACCGTTCGAGTAAGTTTTCGGACGATGAACTACGAGTATCTCGCCATCCACCTGTTTGTTAAACGCTCAGACTGACCCGGTTCATTGAAATTGTACCACGCGCGCTCGAAAAGATGAAAGAACCACGCACGCGTGATGGCAAGGAGCTCGGTAATTTTTTGAAACGAAAATCCATGTTAATAGAACACAAAGCGCAAATGAAGGAAAAAATTGTGGTTTTAGTCAGTAAAAGTCTGACACTGACTTGAGCTCTATCCAAAGCTGGTGACCTAGGTAGTCAAAAATTACTTTACGAAAAAAAGCCTAACAACAAAACCATTTTATCTGGTCATCAGTACATTTATAGCTCCTTTACACTACTTTAATATCACAACAAAAATACAAGTATATAATAAATATAATGAAGAACCACATAGTAAATATCAACAGAAGTTTCTCGACTTTCAGCAACCCTTCAACGACCGATAGGTACACACTAGATTCTGTTCGGATAACTTTGTGGAGATTGCAGGAAGCCCCTTTCATATAAGCGGTATAGAGAAGTTTATGTAGGATGTTTATAAAGGAAAAGTTTATGAGCAGAAAGTACACATTAACGTTAGTGTAACAGCTATCGGGAAGACTTACGACGTCAATAAAATATGAACCTGAATGAAGGATCGGTTGGCCTGCACGGCCAAAGGAAAACTGCGAACACGGAAATAAAAGAAAGTGGTGAAACTAAAGTAGACATAGAAAAGACAGATGGACACAGACAAACAAAATAAGATTATACAAGATTAGCAAAAAACAAAAGTCAGTAGTAAGTGACAGTCACAATATTAATACCAGAAATTGGGACAAATTAGATCAACTTCAGTTCAGAATGGCAAAAGTACGTAATTCATTTATGGGGTGCTATAATACTGGGTGGGGTAAAATACCACTTTACCACCAACATTTTATGATAAAAATATCACTTAAGATTATCCAATTGAATGAAACCAAATTTAAAACATGCATAAGGCCCTTTAATTTGGAACACAATGAATCTTATGAAAGAATGCGTGTGATTTTTTTTATCGCAGTGCGGATACTTCTTCAATATGTTACAAAATTGGTCTATTTAAAATAAATTGTTTGAGTTTAAGTCTGAGGTATAAAATACTTAAAACTTAAACTCCAAACTCAAATTTGGATGCTTTGAGGAAAGTGTACGTTAGAATTGCATAATTTAATCTCGCCAAGCTCGTTCCGTGATCGGACCACCAGACAGACACACGCAGAGATATCCCACCCATAATCATAAAACGTTTTGGAAGCACATTCATCGTGCGTTTGGCTAAGGAGCAAAATTTGCTGCCGGAGCTGTATATTCTGATAGCCATTTAAAATATGATTTACTTCTAGGCAAGCGTGTTCCATTTGAACTCACCCATGATGTAAAACAAGCATAAGGGTGCTGATAATATCACTACAGTTTCGAAATATGCACGCCACACATGGATGTGAGGAGACAATTAAGATTCAAAACCATATTATGTACCACATTCTGACGAAATAATTGAATTTGAATTTGAGAGTATACTCAATTTCTTGTAAGTGATGATGCAATCGACGATGGCTCACGCTTATTTAAATGAAACTTATTCACCCTAGTGTTCAAAACTCCCAGAGTAGTGCTATCCCAAAACAGTTAGTGCGCACGTGTGGCACCATCCAATTTTAATGTAAGAAAACTACGCCTTCGCCAAATATTTCATCAAATTATAATCAAATATTTATTTCGTGAACTGACTCTATTATTTTTACGAGCCAAATAAGAAACGAGCTTATTTAATCAGAACAAAAACAACTGGAAGTCGTTTTTGCCGCGTCGATGCCATTATTTAAATTTCCTTATTATTGTTGGGTGCTTAACTAGGCATTTTGTTTATTTAGGTCATAAATGCTTGTTATTTAGTAATGACTGTTTGACGTGGTAATGAGACTAACTTTATGATGTTCTAATCGGAGAATATTTTAGACGGATTTACACGTGGGTATTCCTGTGGGCTCTGTACTTCTGAACTCGATTTTATATGTCATGTTTATGTACGCTTACAATAAATATAGGCATATTAGCTTTTGCCCGCGGCTTCGCCCGCGTGGTATCGGGGTTAGGGTTCGGGTTTCCGGGATAAAAAGTTGCCTATGTCCTATTTCGGAGTGTATCCTATGACTGTGCCAAATCTCATCCAGATCCGTCCAGCCGTTTTGGCGTGATTGAGTAACAAACATCCAAACATCGTAACTTTCGCATTTATAATATTAGTAAGGCCATAGATGTTTTATTAGACGTACTGGCAGCAATTTATGTCTAAAAGATGAAGGATAAAATCAAAACTATGAATAAATATCCCATAAAAGATCATATTTTCTGAGCTATTCCATTAGTTTTACAGTACGTCTCCGTGCTCAGAGTTTTGAATTACCATCACAATATTATCGGATTTTCCTAGTGTGCCTCTGCAGACCCAAAACTTGAAACTTCGAGGCATCGCAAAACTCTCTAAGCACCTTCGTTTACCTACATGTTTACATGATGTGACTATGTTCTTTCGTTTCGTTCATTCATATTATATATTTGTTTTTGACTAGTCTAGTGGCACTGAATATTATTTATAAAGATGGCATATATGAAGTTGAAAACCACACCACATAAAATTATGAATAACTAGCTTCTGCCCGCGACTTCGTCTGCGGAAAATTTGTGAGACAAAAGTTGTGATAGATCAGTTAATATCCATGTTATATAAATAATTTATAGCCTATGTTACTCAGAAGTAAAGCAGCTTTCTATTATAGCTTCAATTTTTCCAATCGAAACATTACTTCCAGTGATTACCTCCTACAAACAAAAAAATAAAAAAAAACAAACTTTACCTCTTTATTAATTAGTGGAGATAATAATAAAAAGTCAGAAAATCTTCTAAGGGTTGAAAACCAAACACAATGTGCGCGGACGAAGTCGCGAGCAAAGTGCTAGTAAATATTAAACAAAAATAAACGTTTCTCTTGAATCACTCTATTAAAAAATTGCATCAAAATCCGTTGTGGAGCTTTAAATATCTAAGTTTACATATTAGGGACAGATACTCGTAGCGGGATATTGTTTAAGCTCTGTAGTAATACGGCTCGAATGAAGAGTGATAATTACCATAAGCCTCCTTAGCCTCAGTCTTCTGGGGAGCCGGTGTAAGCACACTGGTACTGATAGTAGACATCATGATCGCGATGCAACACCAAGCACTCATGGTTCACAAGCCTCATCGGTGCTGCAGTCTTGTCCGGGCGTACCGAAGAAACTCTGATTCGTCGTTACGCTCTCCGACGCACTGGTTGTGACGTAAGCACCGGAGTTTGTGATTTTATCTGGAAAGATGGAGAAGTTTTGGTTAATTTTGGAAACCTATAATATATATTTTTATTTTTTAACAGAATTTATTGGAAATATACAGTAAAACAAATAAATTTTTGCTGGTTATTTTTTAGTTTTAGTTTAACCTCTTATCAAGGTTCTAGATATCGCTGTCAGCGATAAGACTATACTAGGTATATTTTTTTCTTCACAGTTCATTGTAGCCTCAAAAATTCTTAAATTATATTCGGACAAGAAGATCGTTGCACGCTTAAAAAGTACCGACAACATATTATTACAAAAGGGTTGTTTATAAGATAGTTTTCTATCTTATCGATATTTTTCACCACAGTTATTGCTTTTCAGTAAGAACACCTTTCATCCTAGGTGGAGCGAGAAATATTGTCAGGTTTTCACTGGCTGTATTTCTTCAGTTGTGTTTTGCGCTTTACAACTGCGGTAATTCTTTCATACAATTTCGCAACCTCAATTTTTCAGAATGTGGTAGACCTAGATAAACAAAAACAAATATTTCATATCATTTTGGCTACCCAAATTTTTTTATTTATCTGATGTACTATATCACCCAATAATGTAGGGCGCCTACCTTCTAAACAAAAATTAATCGACCAGCAAAAACATTCATCAATATCGAATATTCCTATGCCTACGTGTAATCTGATTTATTAGTTCTTACTAATGTTCGTTAGACACGAAAATAATACAATTCCAATACCACAAAAATACCCGTACACAATCGGTAACCGGGTACGAAAAAGCAATAAAAAGCGTTCATGCGAACACCACAATGTCATCATTTTGACAAAAAATCCCAGGAATTATGACATGTCATCATGTCAGGTGCTTTTTCACACGCTTTCGCGGAAGTCGGTGCTAGGTTGACGGTAGCAAAGTTTATGTATGAGCAAGTATGAAAGCTTTTACGGATGGAGTTTCTTGCACGTTCTTCTCCATAGGAGTCTACGCCTTGGAACGTGCAAACTAGCTTCAATTTTGACATTTCAAAAGTGCCTGTAAATGGTCTATTTGAAATAAATGAGTTTGACTTTGACTTTGACTTTGACTACGCGTCGGTAGGTACCGTAAAACGGGGTGAATAGAAACAAATCGGGGGTAAATAGAAACAACATTTTGTTGTTTTTCATGTTAAATATTGTTTGCAGTATTTAAATATTTTGATATTGAAAACAAAAATATTTTATTAAAACTAAAAATATGAAATCAAAGTAATAATCCTCTTAAAAATTTTGTTTCTATTTATCCCCTAGGGTTCTTCACCCTAATTTACCCAGGTCGTACTTTTGAAAGCCAGGCTTATTCAAACATTCGTCACGCCTGATGACGACTATCCAACTTGTAGTGAAATTGTTTGGAGTAGGAAAAAGGATCTACAAGTCCACAGAGGATCAAAAACTGAGTTTAACTGAGAAGTACATCATCATCATCAGCCTTTTTAATGTTCGCACTGCTGGGATACAGGCCTCCTCTCCAGGATAAGGAATAGGCCAGGATTGTTGTGGAGTGGAACTAAGAGGTTGCGTGTACAATTAATATTACTACGCTATAATTGTAGGTTGTTGGCGATCGAGATAGGTACGTTTATTTATTTAATAAAACTTCATAAAACATAAAGCTACAAAGGCGATCTTAATGCACTTTTTTTTACTGTTAATCTTAACATTGCATTTTTAATTGTAACCCTTTTATTATTATGTGCGTGTTGTTATTATTTGTGATTTAATTTAATAATGTTTTTAGCTCCTTTTATATAGTATAAGACTAATTCGATGATTTTTACCTACCATAAAAAAACTTAGGAGTCAGGGAATCTCATTTGGATACAAAACAAACTATAGTTAATAAATAATTGCTAAACCCTTTATACCCCATTGCTGGGCAATGGTTTTGCTCTCTCTTTTTCACACACATTTGGTCATTGGTCATCTCGGATTAGCCCCCATAGCCAAGTTACGATCGTTTCGTTAACGTCGAAGGCTTGGAATTGGCCTCCCCTTTAATTCCTACGTCCTGACCTTATGACTCTGCATTGAGATGACATCAGAACAATTAAATTGGGGCAAGGCCATCTCAAAGCGTTCGACGTTAACGAAACGATCGTATCTTGGTTAGGAGGGCAGTTCTTCTGGTAAGACTCAAATTTATCTCTAAAATGCTTTAATTGAAATAAATCATTAGCATTTATTAAAGATAACCTGTCAACATTATATTATTAAAACTAGTTATAATATTTATGAGTTAGTTTACTAACTTATCTAATATTATGTTTTTGTACCCAAATAGGTAACTGTTATCGTAAAATAAGTCACGAAGCTAACATTACTCGTGCGGAAAAATAGGCGCCTACATTAAATCTATTTGTTAGGCACTATACGGAAAATATGTTAGCTAAAGTAAATTGTTTGTTGAGTAAATTGAGCCTGTTTATACTGAAGCTATTTTCGAAGTATCCTTGTAAATATTATGAACGACAATCTAATATCGCGGTCGTTTGTCTGTCTGTGTGATTGTGATAATCTAAAACTACTACCAAACTCTGAAACTGTTTCCCACTCCGCCCAAGGGCGGGATTCGTCATTGAATGATTTTTACATAAAACACCTACTCCCGGATTTTTGAGTGGTTTCTACTATATACAAAGTAATTTGGGCAGAGCACCGCCGTATTCTCGTGGTGGCAATTGACTGCAGCAGCTCGGTACAGGCCATGGTCTGAAGCGAGTAGGTTTGGCAGGCGGTCGCTTCCTTCTGCGAAGTAGTAATGCCGACGAGCGACAACGATAGTGACGTTGAGCATAGGTCCGTGACGTCGTCGTTCGTCAAGGATCGTTTTCTGAAGGTTCGGGCCCGTTATGAAATGCAAAGAAGGAGTTTTTGCTCCTTCTTTGCCTCAATAAAAGTCAGATTTGGATGATTTTCCGCGGGGATGTCTCGGGTCTATTATGGGCATAATGCATATTTATTTATGAAATTACCAAACTATCTAGGTACACAGATGTCCTGTGATAGACCAAGTCGTGGAAACTCAATGCACTGAAAATCACAACTTCCTTGGACTTAGGTTCCGAATTAGTTGGATTCAGATAAATAATAGTAATGTATGCTATATATACTACTAGCGACCCGCCCCAGATTCGCACGGGTACTAATATTGAATATATTATGTATTTATTATACACATAAACCTTCCTCTTGAATCACTCTAACTATTAAAAAAAAAATAAGTACCTACATTTAAAGATCTAAGCATACATAGGGACAGCGGTAAGCAACTTTGTTTTATACTGTGTAATGATATGTTTTTAAACATGTGAAAATATATTTTTAACTATCAACCAGGTGAAGCCGCTGGTAACAGCTAGTCATCTTGACTAGGTACTTAAGTTAACACACAGGCTTAACATGACATAATATCATGCCCGTGTACATAGAAAGATTAAGCAAAGGTCAATATTAAGTACCCCACATTTTGTTATTAAGTTTGGGAGTTTCCTGGACCGGATTCGTGCGGAAGAAACACGTGGGCTGTCATTGTGTGAAATGTCCGGTGGACACGTAGACGTTAGAGTAGCTTTCGCAGAGCACCGCCGTGTACTCGTGGTCGGTGGCAACGACTTCTCTCTTGGTATGAGCCATGGTCCGGAGCGAGGAGAAATGGCAGGTGGTTGCCTCTTTCTGCGAAGCAGTAATGCTATCGAAGGAGGCAGCACTGTGCGAAAGTACGACCCTCACGCTTCAGCCGCGTTGACCCCAATCCTGATTTCCAGCCATCGTAGGTCCGGGCTTGTGAACGGGAAGCAATGAGTAGCTCGCCGTCCGGCCGTCCGGTAACCATCATAACCAAGCCCAAGTCATTGACGGTGCGTAGTGTCATAGGGTCGCAGCCTCTCGAGCCATAGGTTTGCTTCTGAAAGGAAAACCTATCAGCCCTGGACTGAGACCCAAAAATCGGTATAATCCTCGTCACACAAGTTGAACCATCGACTTTGAATGCGCATTAGCTGATATTGAGTCCCAATCAAAGTGGAGGTCGCGCCTTACAGCAAATAGTTCAACTTACTAGGTAGTACTTAATCCATCACTAATTTATATCAACAAAAAAAACTCTCTTAGAGGTTGTAGAAGTTCCGTGATCTATGATTCAGTAATATTATTCATATGATGTCAAGTAGACAATTATAATAGCAATAAATAGCCGTATTAATGTTATATGACATGTATAGCTTCTGAATCTCGATATTATCGTTGATCTGGAGCTATAATAAATTATCCGGTGTTGTTTATGGGAATCCTCCTATCGTACACAAGGTAAGGTAATTCATCATTCACTGGAGATTAGTGTAGATGTGAACAATACCCTCCGTATGACCAATATGACCATGGTATAAATTGGTATTGGAAATACCTGACTACTTCAACATGCTGTCAGGTATTTTCAATACCAAGGTATTTCAAATACCTGTCTTTTAGAGCCTATTAAGTTTAGTGTCTGTCAGATATTCTGTAAGAGATTGCCATTCTATACTATTTCTTTCAATCGGATGTCAGTGGTTGATCATTGTATTTACCAATGTTAAAAAAATGTTGTCATTATGATTTCATAATGACAAATTTTTTTAATAGATTACCAAACTTGTCAAAGCCAAAAATTATGAAATCGATAATAGATGATTCTGGCACTATTGTAATAGCAGAACTGAGGCCCTAGGTACAATGTCTTAAAACTGAGAAGTTTATGGTAATTAATACTACTACTTCAACAAATCTGTCGTTAAAGATGACTTCATTAAAAACCATTTGAATTTAACACAAAATGTATATTTTAATATAAAACTACGTGTCTACTGAAATTAAATATTTTATAAACCAGACACAAGCAGAATACAAAAGCCGAAGACAAAAAGAAAACAGATACTCGGGGTGCAATCTTCAATACAAAGCAACACTGACTAAAGTCAGTCCGAGGATATGTGATCCATTATACATATACAAACATCATCACACTCTTCCTCTCAAAACACATACACACTACACTACACACACTACACTACACACACTACACTATACACACTACACTACACATACTACACTACACATACTACTCAAACACTCGAGCTCACATGTAGGTACATATATTTTATTTTTTGTTAATGTTACACGTTTGGTTCACTAAATTATTATTATAAACTATAATTCGGTCGAATGGATGTCTCCTATAATACAGGGCTTTCCTAGTATAGGGGACATTATTCACATCAAATTGTAAATTAATTCATACACTTGCTTTGTAACAAAAATGTATTTTTTACTTGTTTGAACAATAAATTTATTATTATTATTACGTATCGAAGCACCCTCAAGCCTTAAAAAGAACGTTAAGTGGTCGGTCACCCATTTCATATCCTTGATAGATCTTTAACAGACGTACCATTAGTATTGTTTGGGAGAATGTGATAAGTCTTGCCATAGAGCCTAATACTAATTAGGACCTTTGACTGACTACCAATCTAGCTTGAGAATATAGGCCAGCTGACTGGAAAGTTCATCTTATGACTTTTTTATTTGTTTGTACATTCTCATAGCTGAGAATATACCTCCCCCGAATTATTCCCCTTATTCTATTCTCGAACCATCTCATAACAGTCAGGTAGTCTACAGTTCATCTTTAGGCACATACTTTGTATTGACTTGACTTCTGAGGGCAAAATTAATACTATTATTATCTTGAATAATATTGTAAGAAAAAGCTTTCATTAAATATGGACACACTTTCTGAACATGGTATAAATTATAGAACCAGGTCATTAAATTTACTCGAATCGAAAACAGTATTAATTGACAATTATAACAGTACAATAGCCTAAAGCAAATTCCAGCAAGAGAACACAATACATAATTGAGGCAACAGACTAATGAGATACATAATAAAGAACTAACATAGGACTAAATCTATAATATACAAGGAGAAAAATACTGATTGACATATCAAAGTACACCCAAAAGTACTAAAGCTTTTTTTCTTTATGACTTAGACGAGCACTCAGTGACGAGTTTCCAAATTTACCCACTAAGGGTATTTATTTTGGTGGGCAAAAATCATCCAATGACGAATCCCGCTCTTGGCCGTAAACAGTGTCAGACTCGTACTGACTAAAAACCCCACCCGGTACTTTTTTGACTTTCACACTGGGGCCAAGCCTTCTTTTCAGAAAGAGACCTTGGGCCTCAGTCGGCTTCGACCCTTTTGCAGAGTCCCTACGGTTTTGATGAGAACTGCTTGAGGCGCGCGGGAACAGATCGCGCTGTCGACGACTAGGGCTGGGTCTGGACTGTTAAACCAGATAACTGGACGGATAAACTAAGATGAAACGGAGGTCCAAAGTTTGTACGACAATACCTTCTATTACGCGAGCAAAGCTGTAGGCAGACGCTACTTAATAAGATATATCATAATATTTTTTCTTTAATAACATCACAAAGCTTTTTAATTTCCTCTAAACATCTAAAGAAGGAACTGAAATTAATTTTCTTGTACTCACTTTGAAAGTGAATCGTCGCACATACAACGACAAAGCGTTTGAAGTACTAGAAAGAATCTCATTTATCTCACAGGAACTGCGAGTACGCTGGCAAGACCAAGTTCCCAGAGGTTTGCAGCCATGAAGTTTCAAACTCCATTCTTCTGATTGCGGTCACCGAAAAGGCGAACTTTAAAATTGTTTTGTACCCGAACAGGGGTCCAATCAATTGGATTTGTATCATCAAACGATTCATTTAAATCCTTTGAGGTTCTCTGTTTAATCTGCGAATTTCCTGTTAACAACTTCGGTATCATGACCCCGAAAGAAAACCGTTAATAAGCAGGATTAATTATTTTGTTGAATATTTCTTGAAGCGATGATAATCGAATGAATATTGTGGAAAATGTTTTTGTTAAGAAATCTGCTTTTTGATCGGCACTGGTTTTCTTTTAAACTTTAATGTAAATGAAATAAAATTAATTGGTATGTTGAAATCACGCAACGGAGTTGCAGAAGACTATGAAGTAATTGACAGGACAATTTGAATGTCTTTCTTAGGAAAGAGTGGCTTAGAACCTGGAACAATGGAAGGAACAGAGAGAGGCCTTTGTCCAGCAGTGTAACAATATGAGGCTACTATTTGTTCCCTAAAATCTTCTTATCATTATTTTGAACGACATTTTCTTATTTTTTTCATACGTAATTTAGACCTTAGTCTGGTCTATAGGATCACGTTCGCATTTTCTGCTTTAGCTTTATTTGAATCATCTTTTATGAGGGAAATAATTACTCTAGCTCTGAATGAAACGACAAAGATTATCAGACTTTTACTGACCAAAACTCATCTAGGTTTCTTCAGTCACTTTTTGTATTCGAGAACCGCAGTAAGTTTTTCGAATCCATTGACATTTCCGCTCCCTTGAGTGGGGCGAGAGATAGTGTTAGACTTTTACAAACTAAAACCCAACTCCTATTCTTTCGTTGCGTTTCATGAGCGAAGACCTTAGTTTATTATTAATTAAAAAGAAACAAAAGAATAATCTACGTTTTTTTTATTTATAAAAGCGTGTGATCGTCATTGACGTGGCTGCATAATAAAGTTTCGAAGGCTTCAACGAGATTGCGTCGCAACAGTTCCTGTTGGCGACAGGAACATAATAATCTGTATCGTGTGTATGCGTTTTATATATAGGTATTTATAGCCCGTATAATAGCCAAAAGCCGTTAAATGATAAATTATATTTATTTTGGCAAATACGTTTTCCATAACACTTTTACACTCCTGTTGCCTTTGTTTTATATGGTTGTTAAACATCATCCAATGATGAATCCCGCACTTGGGCGGAGTAGGGATCTGAAATAAAAAAATGTAAAAAACGTAAAGACTGAACTAAAACTTTCGCAGGTTTTTTTTTTAAAGAAAAGATCAAGCCCAAGTCGTTGACGGCGCGCACTGTTCCCGCGCGACTCAAGGAGTTGTCAGCAAACTGAAGGGGCCCTACAGGGTCGAAACCTCCTGGAGCCAAGGGTTGGTGCGAAAGCGTAACAGCAGAGCTCTAAGATCAAGGCAAGGATGGAACAGAGTAGTCTTTTAGTCAGTAAGAGTCTGACACTGTTTCCCGCTCCGCCCAAGGGCGGGATTCGTCATTGATTTTGACCTACAATAAAAAAAAAAACAAACTTGTGCAGTTGTGCTGGAAGAGATTTCTTTAGAAACAAGCATCAACTCTGTACCTATTTTTCTGTTTCCTTTTTCTTTTCGTTTATTTTTATGTGTGTATATAAATACTTAAACAAATAAAAGACATTAATAAAAGAAAACAGTTACATTACATATAAATACAAGTATAATAATAATAACTTATTTATATCCAGGTAAAATGCCCAAAGGTTTTAACAAATACACAGAAACAAACAAAGCATAAACAATAACATAAACATACAAATAACCTTTATATGTGTGTAAGACCAAATCTTGGGTCATTTGGGAAAATGAAATTAAATCAAGGGGCTGCTCTGTGAACAGAGATTTTTATTGTTTAAACTCTACACGAGTAATTTTCTCACAAATAAATTGCCAAGATTAGAAATTTAAAATTCAGAAGACTTGTTAACAAAGAAAGGATATTCAATGTTTACAATTACAACCCCTTATTATTTTCAAATATTTCACGTTTTCTAATACATACATGTTTTGTATTCAAAGATATTATATTAAACAATAGATACGTTATAAGTCCACAATCGTTAACACTCTAAAAGGTCCTTAATAGGATCTTTTCTTTAGAACCTTTTTTATGGAGGGTAAACATCATCCAATAACAAATACCGCCCTTAGGCAGAGCGGGTTTCAAACTCTTACTGACAAAACAACCCAACCAGTCCGAACATCTTTATACCAGGGCCAGAGCCTTTTCTTCAGACGCAAACCCTTGACCCCAGTAGGCTTTGACCATTCTGCAGGGTCTCTACGATGTGCTGACAACTCTTTGAGGTGAACGGGAACAGTGTGCACTTCGATGACTTGGGCTTGATCTGGACGGTTCTCTTAAGACCTCGTAATTAGGTCTTTTTAGGTGATTGGTGGCCAGAAAAGCTTTTGTTTAAAATTCACGCGTAATTTGTTTTTTTTTTTACAACCATCACACAACGCCGTCTAGTCTCTAGCTAAGCAGAGCTTATATATTTCTAAATACATACATTTTATAGATAAATTACACTCAGACACACAACAAATGAGCATAGCAGTCAGCGTTACTAACTACTAGGCTGACAGGCCAGTCATTCAATTGATAGCAATAACTATATTTTTTTTTCTTATTAGGTATATCATTCTATCCCTGTTCTATTATTTTGCCTTGTAGTGAAATGTTTAATTAGTAAAAATTCGGTTGTGTGTGCTGCAGCTGCTGCGTGGACCACATTTTTCGGATGTTTTGTGGGTGTATAATATATCTGTTTATTAAAATATCATTGTTCGTATCCATCAAAAGTTTACCAAAAACATACCACTGAATACCAATGGACGTGAGTACATGATTTTTTACACCAAATTAATTAACTAAATAGGCGGGAATTTTTTTTTTTACTTGCAATAAACTAGTGCTTGACTGCGTTCCCACCTGATGGTAAGCAGTGATGCAATCGTTGATGGTAAGGCGCACTAGTTTATTAAGAGCCTATTCACTCTAGCCTTGAAGACACCTAAATTATATTCGGACAGAAAGACTGCAGCCGGCAAACTGTTCCAGTCCCTCGATCTACGCGGTATAAATGACGAGGCAAAACGCTTAGTCCGGGCCACAGGTGTCTCAACAACGTAAGGGTGGATATTTGCCGTACGCCGGGATGTCCAAAGGTAAAATTGATAAAAATAATAATAATAATTTGTAAAAGTACCTTTATGTTTTATTGTGGTTGAGTCGACCACGTGGAGCTGAATCACTCACAAAATTCTACGAAATATGTATCGAATCACCAATTAAATAGGTGTGTTGTAAAAGTATACCTTTGTAATGTGTTAATTTGCTATGTCAACCACGTTATTTTCTAAATTACTCACGATTTACTACGAAATTTATAACAGAAAAAAAAAATCAGCGCTGTGGCTGTGGTGTGTGTGTGTGTGTGTGTGGTTTTACACATGAGCCCCAGCTTTTGCTGAACACTGGCCATTTTGTGCGGGTGTGTCGCTCATTTTTATTATTTAGTTGTTTTTTTTTATTATTATTGTATGCGCCACACTCTCGCGCAAATAAACTTTTTTCTTTCTTTTCTTTCAAAAACCAATGAAATAGATGTGAAGTTGTAAAATTTTGTATTGTGCTCGGTTGCTATGTCTACTTCGATTCTCTGAATCACTCACAAAATACCCCGAAATGTGTATCTAAACATCAATATACGCACATAATTGCGCTTGATACTTGAAATCAATGAACATTACCTGGAAATTATCTTGTTCATCCTACTATACAGTGATATGACGGCTCGGCTGACGCAATGATTTAGCGATTGACTGCTCCGCTGAGGGTCGCGGGTTTGATTCCCGCACGGAACAAATATTTGTATGGCCTACAGATTGGTGTTCCGGGTCTGGGTATCTTGTGTATGTGACTTTACATGTTTGTGAACGCGCCCACGATACTGTAGTAATTTTTAGTGTGGGGCAACGTTTTTTCAAAGAGAAAGAAAAGAAGAAGAAAGAGTTTTCATGTCTTACACTCGTATTCATAAACGAGTAAAACTAATTACTTGAGTTAAAGTAACTACTTATAATATCCATTGTATTCTACATGTATAATAATTAAGAAAAAAAATGAAGGTTTCTAACATCAGGTAATGACTTAAAAGGTAATTAATTACTTCTTTATAAATATGGGTGTAAGTATTGCAAATATTTGCCACTTTTTGAGGTATATAATAATTTAAATGGATTTGTATGATAAGCAAGTATACCATGTCCCAGAAAAGGACATAAAGTTTATTTTATCTCGGTAGTATGTTTCGTTGGGATAATATTTTATTTTCTTGCGGACAAAGTCAGTAGCAGAAGATAGACTCAATAAATTATGAGAACGACGTTAAAAAATTAAACCTGGCATAAAACATGTCACAATATTCTCGTAAGGCCCAACCTAAATTTAGGTCAATACACATTATGTACTAAAAATAATCCGGACCAGGACTGTTTTCTTTTTTTCTTCTTTAATGATTTGCCAAAAAGAAAATAAGCGGTATTTTTAGGTCATCATCATCAGCCTTTTTAATGTTCCCACTGCTGGGACACAGGCCTCCACTCCAGAAGAGGGACTAGGCCATAATTAGTATTTTATGATTTTAAAAAGTATTTTGTGCCGGAATGTCAAACATTTTTGTCATTAAATTAAGTTGTCGGACCTTACGAAAATATAATACAATCACATATAGATATAACATCCTTGACAGTCTCACGTTGTGACAAAGTGTCACGATGTGATGACGCGTCGTGAAAATGTGTGATTATAATACATAATTTCGTGTTATATCAGCGACAAAAAAACATCATGGGTTTTGTTTTTAGGGTTCCAAACCCAAAACGGTAAAAACAGGACAGCGCAGTGTAGCAATAAATTCGCTGTCCCTCTGAATGTCACCAGGCCATATGTCATACTGTGACAACTAGACTGTTTAAATTACAGAAAATATATTTCATCTGTTGCCGCTATAAAATAAGTGCTGCAAATAGTGAAAATTAAATATTTAAGTAGGATTCCCCTACAACAAATATGTTTTATCCTTTTTTCTGGTGATGGCACGGAACCCGTTCTGCGTTCGACTAGTATTTGGCTGGTTTTTTAATCTTAAAATATTATGAAAATGCATTTAAATGGGTTGAGGCACATTATAATAGACATTAGCCATCAATATAAAAAAAAAATGGAAGTTAAAGTTTTTTTTTTATAATATAACTGATAACACTATTACAAATAAGCGATACACAACATTTATATCGAAGAGTTTAATTCAAAGTCAAACAATAGAATAGATAATATCGTTCCACAGAGGCATTCCATTTTCAAAGTTAGAACAGCCATTCGAAGTTTAAATACGTTCCATAACGGTCAATAATCTGATTTGAAACTGCACGAAATTCCATTCCGTTTATCATATTGTGGCCAATGAAAGCGTTTTAAACAAAAATGGCTTCAGACTATGCTTCAGACAATGGAAATAATAAATCTGATGGCAAAAAGAAGATTGGGCTTTGTACTCTGGAGTAAGAAACTAGAAACTTTTTGGTTTATAACTTCTTTGCGAGGGTTCCCGCTTATAATGCGGTTCTTTAAGAATTCAAGGTGAGTGTGGTAGTTTTATGAAAGTTTGTTCACATGACATAGTTTCTCATGTTTCCTTCTTTAATATTTCACAGAAATGCCATTTTTTGTCACAAAACTAAACTTTTTTATTCAGGATGAGCGTTTTTACGACATCTGGCATCCGATCACTATTAGAAAGCACTTAAAACCCGACTCGGCCACAAATAGCAATTCTAAAAATATTGTTATAACTTCAGGCGAAAGAAAATACATTTAGTAACAAGAAAAAGGTATTTTCTTTTGCCCTAGTTCTCAGTTTCCAGTAATACTATTCAGTCTATGTTTGATTTTGCAAAAAATGTTTGAAATGTCATGTAAATATAAGAATGTTATTTTATTGTTTTTAGACAAAATGCTGGAAGTACAAAAGAAAAGGCAAAATAATAGTAATTTACAAGTTTTTTTATTAACTTGCAATGTAACTATGTATGTTCGGCTCAAATCTTGCAACTCAATTTTGAAGCAATTATTTTCAACCGATTGAGTTGTAATTTTGCATGCAGGTGTAAATCTCATGACGATGCAATATTATGATGACATGGAGCTGATCTGATGATGGAATCGCGTGGTGGCCATAGCAACTCTGTAATTAAACGGCACAACCACGTCGAGTTTGGGTTCGTGTGAATCGTCTTGACGAGTTTTCATTATATAAGTATAGACCATCGCTATAAAAGCTTGTTATGAAAAAAAATATTTTCATTGCAAACCTGTTTGATTTAGTATTCCAGTCAGTACTATTGGCAAGTAAATTAATTATTCCAGTTATCCTTTAATCCAGCTTCAGATCTGTTTATATTAAACAAAAAATACACTCGATTGGTGTATATTCGTTCTTAAAATAATATAATAGAGCCACTATCAATTTATTTTCCGAATTGGTAATAAATAAATATTGTCAGGTATTTCCACTGGGGTTTTTGGCAATTTTTTTTCGGGTTAACTTCAAGGGCTTAAGTTGTGAGAGGCCTTATAACACTGTATCTCATCATCATCCATTTTTTAATGTTCCCACTACTGGGACACAGGCCTCCTCTCTAGGAGAGAGAATGGGCCGTAATCCACCACGCGGGCCCAGTGCGGGTTGGTGGATGTCACATGTCTTCGAATTTTTGGTTCTAGGACATGCCGGTTTCCTCACGATGTTTTCCTTCACCGTTTTGAGAGCAGTGGTGATGAAATAAATTACACAAAGTAATGCGCCTCGCTAGGTTTGACCCGGGGCCTACAACTCGTAAGTCGGGGCCGTTACCACTTGGCCACCACTGCTCAATACCAGTACTTAATCGCCACTCCAGAACGTTTAGTCCACATTGACTATCTGTCCGCTAATCAAATTACGATTGTTTCGTTAACGTCGAACGCCTTGAGATGACCACGCTCCAATTTCTTTGTTCTGACGTCATCTAAACGCTCAGACTAACGCCCGCTATGTGCCTAAATTGTCGTTCATAATATTTACAATTACAAGGATACTTCGAAAATAGCTTCAGTATAAACAGGCTCAATTTACTCAACAAACAATTTACTTTAGCTAACGTATTTTCCGTATAGTGCCTAACAAATAGATTTAATGTAGGCGCCTATTTTTCCGCACGAGTAAAGTTAGCTTCGTGACTTACGTTATGATAACAGCTACCTATTTGCGTAAAAAAATAATATTAGATAAGTTAATAAACTAAGCCATAAATATTGTAATTGGCTTTATTAACATAATCATAATGGCTGGTTATTTAAGAATAACCGAAGGATTAAGATCCTTCTAGCAATAAATGCCAATAATTTATTTTAATTGAACCATTTTAGAGATTGAGACTCTTACCAGATAGATTGCTTCAACGGTCAAGATACCATCGTTTCATTAACGTAGAATGCTTTGAGTCGTCCACGTCCCAATTCCTTTGTTCTGACGTCATCTAAACACTCAGTCACGTGGCCAGAACAAAAAATCGAAGGCGTGGCCAATTTCGGGCAATCGACGTTTACGAAACGATCGTAACTTGGCTAGAGGGAATCTTCAGATTATGTCGGTAAACTTGGCTCTTTTGTGATTATCTTCATTTTTACTTGATCCGTTAAAATTTGGGTATAGCCCTTACTAATGCCCCTTGGCCAACTGTTTCTTTATAAGATCCTAAGTTTTCTACTACTTTTTCAGTTTATACCCGTGAAAACCTGTAATTGGCTCAATTTTTCTTATAAAATTGTTATCTATTCATATAATAAAACAGTAACGAAGGAAAAACTGTACGTTGAGAATTTTCGAGCAAAAGTAAGTGGCTTTTGTTAGAAAAAACGTAACTGATGACAAAAAATGACTTTTTAGAATTTGTGTCTGTTTTTCTGTGTCTATGGTAAGGGTTGACGCCAAAATTATTGGATAGATTGAATTAAAATTCAACAAAATGATGCAATTTGATGTAGCTGTTGGTTCTGATTCGAGTAATTAAATTCGTAATAAATGTCAATAAATACACCTCCTTACATTCACTCTAACACAGAGACATACAGCTAAATGATGACTTGAACCATCCTCTAGAAAGGAACCCTCGTCATACTTCACATTATCAATAGCTATTGTGTTCTAAGTCTTATGAGACAAGCAAACAATGGAACCTCCCTTGACTTCATTTCAACTTAATGACACACAAAGGAACTGAGATTGTGACTTGATAGTCTAATATTATGAAGATGACAGTTTGTATGTAGATGTGTCTGTGAGTGCATGTCTGGTAATCTAATTGTATTCCTAACTTCATTCAAAAATCGAAATTCGTTCTAGATTGATTATGATTTTTTTCTAATCTAGTGATACGGAAACTACCAAGTGACTGTAAAAGAATGCACTAGGTGACATGCGTCACAGGTTTAACACACAAAAATACAACAGCAGTGCTGCCCGAGTGGTAGCGGCCCCGACTTAAGAGCTGTAAGTCGTGAGCCCAGTGTGAATTGGTGGATGTCACATGTCTTAGAATTTTCCTCACGATGTTTTTTTTCACCGTTTTGAGAGCAGTGGTAATGAAATAAATTACACATAGTAATGCGCCTGGCTGGATTTAAACCTGCGACCTACACCTCGTAAGTCGGGTCTTTGATCACTCGCCACCACTGCACAAAAAATACAGTGAGTACTCTGTAGGGGCCCACCAGAGTCGAAGCCTTCTGGGGCCAAGCGTTTATGCGAAAGCGAAACACCAAGGCGTGGAACTAAGGCAAAGAAGGAACGGGGTGGTTCGTTTAGTCAGTAAAAGTATGACACTATTTTCCGCTCCGCCCAAGGGCAGGAGATGCCGCTGGATGATTTTTTCTCACCAAATAAAAACACAGTCGCACTCATAGTAACATTTGAAATATTTGCATTTCAAATGTAACTATGAGGGACACTGTTCCATAAAATAAACAATATTTAAATGACTTATTTTTTTATGTTCGTGTTGTTTGTTGTTTCACATAAAATAATTTACAAAAGGAAAATTTACACAGGAAAAAAAACCAATTATTCACGTTCATGCAACGTAAATTGTTCAAACCTATTATGTTCGCACAAAAAACTGAAATGCCAAAGAAAATTACGTCTAAAACAGTTGTAAATTTTCAATTCAACGTCTATTTTAGAAGCTACCGCTGGCTATTATGTCAAAACTAACATAATACCGTAATTATTCGCAATTACCTTACCGCACAGTTTATTTAAGTCGTTAGGAACAATTTGCACTTATCAAGCTACTGAAGCTACCTGAAGAAAAATTAGGTTAAAGGTAGAAGAAAGAATTTTCGTTAGTGGGTTCTGTTCATGCTTTTGTCTTAAAAATATTATCAAACCAACTATCTTGACTTGGCTTGCGAGGTTGTCAACATGTGGGAAGTGGACACCGCAGACATTGTGCCGATAATTCAGCCAAAAACCTCGACTAACATTTAAGGGAGCCTACGTTAGGCAGTTGAAGCAATGTTTGATTCAGAAGGCATCACTTCTAGATACGGGATTATCGTTAGGCGGTTCCTCTCTCAGGAGCCCTGGCTATCGGTAGCTTGGACTCTGTCCTGACGTCGGGGGCTACCTTGTTGTTCTTTTTTTTTATGTAAAATATGTGTAACAATAATATCTATATTAAAATAAATATATATTATGGGATAATTTCAAATAATCCACTATTTTTAGTAAAGACACACACAACTTGCAAACTAACGTCAGTTAAGTACATCTAAATCTGACCATCAATAAATAAATTATCAATGGCCAGGTCAGTAATAACTAAATCCCACAGTTAAATAATAATAATAATTAACAAACACACACATATTCCTCTTAAAATTTTTGCGATTAATTTTGACCACATACGTCTTTTTGACGTTTTAACAAGATGGTATTTAGAAAAAATACTATTTGACTACGTTCAGATTGGGCAGGTAATTTTTTGGTATCACAATTTCATTAAAAGGCAACTGCACGAGTTCATAATGAATGGAATAGGTATGTTCCATTCCGATTACTTTTTTATTTTAGAATTTTTATTGGTGCGAAAGCAAGTAAATAGTTGACAAAAAAATGTATAGCATAACAAAGCCTAGCCTAGCCTTATAATGCTCATTAATGCTGGGATTCAGGCTTCTTCTCTAGGAGAGGAAATGGGCTGTAATCGACCACGCAGGCCCAGTGTGGATTAGTGGAAGTTACATATCTTCGAATTTTTGCTTGTAGGATATGCCGGTTTCCTCATGATGTTTTCCTTTACCATTTTTTGAGCAGTGATGATGAAAAAAAAATACACGAAGCACTTGACTGGGTCTTTTTCTATGTATGTTGTATGATCACGAATATTTGTTACAAAAAATATAGCCCAAATCTACCTTTTCGTTTGCCCTTCGTCGTCCACAAACATGTTCGCAGCTGGTTTCATTTCGAAATTGTTGCAAACAAAGTTTTTTCATCAATATTATCGTGAAAGGTCCGCAATTTTGATGTCAGTTCTGATGAAGATTATCTCCACTATACAGGATTTTTGAATACTTTTTATTCGCCATTTTTGAGAGAGACTATTGATGTTTTACTTATTTGCCTATAAAAGGATTTTTTACAAAAACAAGTATGAGGGATATAAATTTCCGCAAACCGTACGTGGAAAACCTTCCAACATTGGACCGTATTTCTGCGCTGGAATGCATACAATTTTGATACTTTTTCAAATTCCGTTATATCATTTAAAACAACACGTGACATAAAATTTTCTTATTACGTAAAAGTTGTCAGCAAATTGTAAGGAATAATAGAAGAGTCGAAGCTTTCTGGGTTGAAGGGTTCGCGTCTAAAAGGAGCGCTCGGCCCCGGTATGAAAGGCTACGTAGGAAGATGGTGGGTTTTTTTAGTCAGTAGGAGTCTGACACTATTTCCTGCTCCACCCAAGCGCGAAAGTTATTATTGGAGGAGTTTTACCCTCTAAAAAAAACCTAGCCTAAAGACCTAACTACTGCCAGAAAAATAAAGTTTCAAGGTTTCCAAAAATATAATATGTCACGTAAGACTAGATTTCAACCGAACATTACATAAAACTGAAGTTGGGTCAGCCTTAAGACACAAAGATAAGGGGAACGGAACTGAAAGCCGAGATCTCATGGGAAAACGAACAAATGAAAGCACTATCTGAAAGGAAAGGCGACTCACTCCCCAATGAAGTTAGATAGACAAAAGAGCTACCGTAATGAGATTCCCATTTCAACAGAACCTTAAAAATACTACAAATACAGTCAGAACTACGACTTGTCACGCAAACCAAAGTGATTACGCGAATCAGATTGGGTACAAGAAAATGCTGAACAATTTTCTTTTACTCAAAGAAAGATGTAGGTAAATCATATTACTACTGAAGTTTTAGTTATTCCTTTTTCGTTGAGATTTGTTTGAAACAAGATTATAATATTAGGTACATAAGAAAAGCTTTGAACAAAAACAGAAACTAGGTGAATTGAACCACGGAGAATATATGAAAATTTGTTTTCAATATAAACACAACTTAAGACATGAACAGCTAAAATATGTAATAGTACTGGAAAATATAGTTCTCGCTATCAAACTGTAAGTAGTGATCGATACTTAAACACATGATTCTAGTCATGATAGAAATCAACTTTTACCTACTATGGGACCAAACCTGAAATCGCGATAAAATCAGCTGGTTAGTACTAAGCTTTTTTCGGCTAACTGATCAAAATGCACTGAACTTGCATGACGTCGAGTTATTTTTTTAATTTTTAATTTATACCTTTCGAATACCGTAATTAAAGACATAATAGAAAAACAATAGGTTGCCGACGTTCCCTCGGGGTTAAAGAGTTTAAACATGGTGTATTTTATAGTAACTCATAACTTGCAGGTGCGGCTAATGTATAGTATAACTGCCGTGCAGTACGCGTTAGAAAACATCCTGCAGGAGGTACCCCAGCTAGATTCCGATTATAAGACGTTACCTTCACTTAAATGCTGTGAAACCGAGGGCCAGTTTAAGATTAAAACTGAATGCTTGAAAATACATCGCTTGAAAACAAAGTAATAAAGGGGTTTAAATTCAGGTCACAACTTTTACGTCTACAAGAGAAACTGTGTCAGCGTCAGATTTAAACAAGTTTTACTAGAACTTTATATTTCAACTAGAACATTCAATTCGTATATATGTAAAAGTAACTACAAACAATTGAGTCTCGAAATGAGTGCCAAATAATAACTGGTGACGGAATTAACTTCCGTTCGGTAAGTCTGCAGAAATGGAATTTTCTGCTGCTGTTTAATTTGGCAGCTTCACATTTACATTTCGGTTTAGCCGAACTTGGGGCGTCGTAGGAAATGGACATAATATGGTAACATATCCTTAGATTCTGCCTGCACAGATTTCGGTGAACAATGAAATGAGGACTACCAAAATAATTTTCCTCCTAGTGCCTTAATTAGAATCTGAGAGGATTAATCTGTAAGGAATGACTAATGTCATGCTTTAAAAATTAAGATGATCGAATGAAAAGCTTTTAATTTGTTACGAGACATCTCGTACCATAATTCTATTATGAGACCATTGACAGACCATTATAAATTAACAGATTACGAACTTTAGCAAAATGACAATGGGATCGTGTTAGAATGACAATATTATGAAAATAGCAGATTTGGGCCCCTGATTGATTGCGTTATGCCTCTATCTACTTTGAAATCCTATTTCCGCTAATAACAATTTTAAATGTGTGACTTCTACGTAGTCTGACTATGTTGGAGCATTCATAATAATGTAGGTACTAATTTTTCTAAAACAAACAGTATAATCCATTAAAGAAATTAGTTATAAGATCTAGTTAATAAGTTGGATAAAAATATGGCAGATTTTAATAATAACCTAAAAATAGAGAAGCAAAATATTTTTCTTCTTCCAGAAAATTTATCGTAAATACATTACAAGCAGCCGCAGCTGCCGAGGTAATAAATAGGTTAATGAACTTCACGTCCACTTTGGAAATGCTTCTGTTTTATGAGCACATAAGTCATGGTTATGGTCTCAGAAAAGGAAATGTGCGAAGGGACTAATTTATAGATCTTTGTGGAAAAGCCTGCCTCTAATAGGTAAGTAAGATACTAAGTTACTGAATACAACATTATGCCTGTTAGTAAGTCTTCTCCGAAGTTTAAGTTAGAGTTGTATCTGTTTTCCAGCTACCAAGGCAAGAGATTGCAAAAGGTGAGTTATGGGTAGCTCGTCGTCCGGTAAGAGCAAAGTCCGGATGTCAGCAAGATTGACAAAGCTAATTCGGGTATCGACCCTAATTCCCTAGCAGGCCCTCGCAGGTATCAACCTACGAGGGCTATTTACGCAAGTATGTATTTTTTTAAGTAAACGTCAGCTGTACGGGTTCAAGAACCTGTAGGTAGTTAGTGCGCAACAGTCGAAAATCTACCTGCGAGGTCATTAACTCGTTTACTTAAAGAAGTTAATTTCGTACATGCGTATATAGTTTTAGAAAAAAACAAACTTTTTTTTTACAAATCGATAGTGTTTCATGTACTGGATCGACCCTCCACGGGACTAAAACAATGAAAAGGTTGCTGTATAGCTGTAGTTTGAAACAAAAAAGTAAATTTTGTTAAAGTCAGTTGATTGGCCAATCAAAAACCAAGGCAAAATTAAGTGCGCAAGAAAAGCAATAAACCTGAAAAATCATAAAAGAATAAAGCAAGACACTAATTATTTTCGCCAGCCATATAATGTGCTGCTCTTTTGCCAAGAGAAAATTAATTAAAAGACACACACATGAAGTCATATTTAATTAATTTGCTCTGCCTTGGCAGTTTCTTAGAGAAAGAAAAGCCACAACAACAACCGAAAATAGTTTCATAAAATATTAAAGCTTTCATAATAATGTAGTTCAAAACTTTCTATCTATATATTTGCTAATTTATGCAAAAGTAAAAATAAAAACTAAACTGAGTTTCTATTAAAATTATATAGATGAGAGAACCTATATAATGATGTATCTGTTATTTAATAGCGTGTAAACAAATTTTTCAACATCATAGCAGTGCTGGCAAAAATTTGCAATCATAACGATCGCATATATGCGTCAATTGCTTCTTTGTCATTTTTAAAAGACAATTATGTTTATTGAAAACAAAAAGGCAAGTGATTGACTCTGGGTTCGTGCTTGACCACTATCTCACCTGATGGAAAGCGACGATGCAGTCGACGATGAAGCACGCTTACCTAGAAGAAACCTATTCACTCTTGACTTAAAGATTCCTGGGTTGTAGCCATCAGGAAACACAGACTCCGGCAAGAATTTCCATTCCTTGGCTGTACGCACAATCAATGTATTCCTAAAACGTTTTGTACGTATATGTGGGATGTCCACCATGTACTGGTGGTGCAACACCGTACGTCTAGTAGTCCGATGATAGAACAGGCTACGTGGAATTTCATTTATAAAAAGCATAAAAACAAATGACGAAAATTACATCTACGAGTACACAATCTTTTTTCCAATTCCTTAGCAATTTATTACGCGGTCATCGACCAACTACGACTTGAATGTTCCTTTTTAATTTTTTACTTTTTTATGTGTTAGGCGGCAGCTGTAAGTCAAAGTACGCAGCGACCATTTAGCCAGTCATTATAAAGTTATTGAGTGCTTTCCTTGGCCCTAAATATCCCTACTTACTAATTTTGAATAGTAGTATAATGTTCTCTGTTGAAAGGTCACGATGGTCGTAAAAAGGAAAACTTGAACATCTTGAAATGGGGATTATAATTTACTTCAATGTTCTTCGTTGCTCTTCAATTATTTCAAGTAAAACTTGATCACTTTGAGCTGATTAATTTAAGTTGGTTAGTTTATTTAAGCGTGTTGGAAGTTGTAAGTTCTAACCATTTAGATAAGTTCAGCGTAAGAAGTGGAATGCAAGTGCGCTTGTCGTTTGTTTTAACAGGTTAGATTAGTCACGCAATTATTCGCACTAGTTTGACAACTTTAATACAAGTAAATTGACAAAGTCAGCGTATACGTATATTAAGTTTTGCATCTTCCACTGCGTTCTACGAGATCGTGACAAAGTCACAACCACGATGCAGTGGCTTGAAAAAAATACTTGATTTGTGTTTTATACAATTTTATAATCAATAATACACCTAACTGCCAAACTGCATAGCTGTTTTTTGACAGACGTAGCTCTCGTGTTACTAACATTGTCATTTACACATTATTATAAAATTCAATTTAATTTAATTTAATTTAATTCATCGATGTGCGAGCACAGCTGCCATTTAGATAGTGTAATTACCATTTTATAGTACCAAACCTAAAATCGCGAAAAAAACTCTGCTGGGCAGTACATTTACACACAAGTCGTTGACGACGCCTAAAGTTTGCGTACGTCTCTAAAAGACGTCATCAAAGGGCCATACAGTGTAAGGGCGAAAGCATGCTCAAACAGAGTTTACTTTTGAAAAAGGAACCTGTGACCTTCGAACGCAAAGGTCATAGAATGAACACACGTGTTGTTTTAATCTGTAAAGAATCTGTAAAAATCTGACTCACCTTCCTTCCCTTTTATTGGATGATTTCTACATTCAAAAAGGTACCTACCGTAACTTTGTTTTCGTTAAAAGGAGGGAGGTTTTCCACACTCAGTTTCTCGCACATATATAGTGTTAACAATTGGTTAAGACTTTCAGTATTTGTGCGGCGTCTTTCCGTAGACTATGTCCCACCTTCCGTCTTGCATGCACTACGTGCCCTATTACCTGTTCTCGTAAGGACCTAATGACAGCGTTAGTGGACAGCATTGCCGTGGCCGAATACTTGGCCAGGCAAGAATTTTACTGATTTTGCCATCGACACGCTAAAAAGTGTTAACAATGTATATTTCAACAGGTGTAGGACGCGGCAAATAAGTTGAATCTGTTGTTATGGTTATGCGCAGTCACCTCGATTGAGACCCAAAAGTAGATTACTGCCAGCGTTAAGACCACTGTACTTATAATGTATAAGTTTCTAAGAGATTGTTATTATTAAGGTGACCATAAAGTAATTCTATTTTATGGTTCAATTTATGTGTCGAGGATTAAAGTTGTTTTTTGTAACATCATACAGATGTTTATAAAAAAAAACAACTTTTCCATTCGTAACTGTTTGACATACTGCATAGTTTTAAAATTCGAAATTCAATGAAATAACGTTCACAAATAAAACCCTTTTTTGTACTCTGTGATATGTAAATTTGTCAGCAAAAAGTCCGATATACTTGCATATTTTTGCTTTTTACTCGACTGTAGTCTAGTACGGGGTTAAGTGTTTCGCATGAATCTGGCATACCTGTATGTATGTAATATTCTTCCTCATATCTTTTAAACGGCTGGGCCGATTTTAATAATTTACATGTCAATAGATTCGACTTAGTAACTTAAATGTTTCTAGGTGACGTTAAAATAAAATAAACATGGCTTCTGTGAGGCGCAATGCATTGAACTAATTTTATCTTATATGACCAACAGAATAATTTACTTAGTTAAGTTATATACAGGGTGTCATTGACATGTTAACGCAAACGAATACCATAGATCCAGTACATGATTCTAGAACCCCCAGAGATGGAATTTTTTGTCGGTTTTTTCTTATTTTTTTTTTAAATTAATTTTTAACGTTTTTTTAATTAAACTGTATAAAAACGTCAATTTAACATTTTTTGTGAAAAAAATGAGTGCATTAGATACATTTCAAATTAAAAATGTCATCGGTTTTGATTAGAATAACGACTTTATTTGCCTCGATGAATTTTTGATTATTTTTTTTTATAATTTTTTTTTTTTTCAAAAATTTGAAAAAATTCTGACGAAAAATTCCACCACTGGGGGATCCAGAATCATGTACTGGATCCATGGTATTCGTTTGCGTTAACATGTCAATAACAACATGTATAGATTTATTTTAACAAATATTTCGGTAGATATTTATAGTATAAGGAAAAGTAGATGTTGAAATTATTCAGTAAACGTTACTTTAAAAAACAGCTACTTTGTTGCTTGAATAAGAAGCACGTGTCTCAAATTTAACAAAACATCATTAAACTTATCTCCAAAATAAATTTTGAAAGAGATTTCCTTTCCCGATCCTAATTACCTTGCAAATTGCCTACAGTCTACGAAATTACAAAACAATGGGATTTTCCATTTTTTATTAGAGAATAAATCTTGCTCTGCGTGAAATGAGAGGACTGACACTGACTAAAACCCAGCTGTTTTCCTCCAGTAGCGGTGCCTCTTTCCAATATTACCTCAGTCATTGGCCCTAGTGAGCACCTTCAATTTTGCTGATATATTGTTGATCACAATGCACGATTTTGATACAGATTTGGTCCTCAATTGACAGCCAAACAGCAAGCTACCCATCACTCGCTGAACGCAAGTTAGATTCTTCGAAAAAGTATTTTTGGAGCTAAAAATTCTAACTACAAAAATCATAGCTTTTTTAACAATAGAACTACCCACGTAGCTAGCTTTGGAAAACAAACTAGATAGCATGCAAAGGCATGTATTGTAAAAAAACATACCATTTATTTTGTATACACAGACATTTCAGTGTACATTGAAAAAAATCCGTCTGTAAGAGACATTTTGTACTTGAAAATGTGGCAAAACTCGTTAAAAATATATCAAATTTTCCATTTATCTTGAAATACTCGTAGTTGAAGTTTCGAATGAATTACTTACAACTTTTACTACTTGAAGTATTGGTAAAGACCATGGTCTGGAATGAGGAGGAGTGGAATGCAGGGGCCTCCTTCTTCAAAGCAGTAATGCTAGCAAAGAAGGAGGCCGACCGAATAAGGCAACGGCGCTCACTTTCCCGCCGCTGCCGTACTTCCTATTACAACTTTTGGCCACCGTAAGTGCAGGCTTGATGGTAAGCAACGGATAGCTCGCTGGCCGACCGTTCGGTAATCGTTCGGACCAAACCCAAGTCGTCGACGGCGCAAATTATTCCTGCACGTGTCAAGGTGTTGTCAGCAAACTGTAGAAGCCCATTAGGGTTGAAGCCTCTTGGGGCCATGGCTAATGTGAAAGTAAACATTAAGGCTCTGGAACTCAAACAAGGAAGAAAAAAAGTGTTTTTTTAGTCAGTAAAAGTCTGACATACCCTATTCCTCTCCACCCTAGGCGCAATATGTTATTGGTTAAATTTTACCCATCACCATAAAAAAGCTACTTAATACTAAAATAAATATATACATATGAAAATACATGCAGAAAATATAGACATGAGAATATGTAGTGAAATGGAAATATCAAATTTAATTTGAATTAATAAAGATATGTACGGGTTTCGGGGTATTTTAGTAGCAGTACCGTAGAAGAGCAATTTTCAGTATACTATCTGATATTCCGAAGTTTATGTTATAAATAATTTACCACGAACTGTACGTCAGACCCAAAGAGTTGGCAGCAAAACCGTAGGGACTCTTTAAAAGGGTCAAAGGCTACTGGAGCCCAGGGTCTCTTTTTTTAAAAGGCTTGGCCCCAGTGCAGAGAGGAAACGGGATGGGGCGTTTAGTCAGTAACAGTCTAACACTGTTTCCCGCTCCACCCAAGAGCGGGATTCATCATTGGAGGATTTTTGCCCACCATAAAAAAAACTACGTCTGAAAAGAAGGCTTTGGCCCTGATATAAAGACAACGAGGAACAGTGTGGGTTGTAATTGGACGATTTTTACCCACCATAAAAAAAAACTAAGTATCAAGTTGATCTACGCTACGCTACGTTTAAAGTACTCACAAACAGTCACGACGCAACCATGCTAACAACCATTTCTCTTATAGAAACAGTTCTGACCCGAAATACCTTTTCCCTTGAAGATTTATTTATTTATCCTCATAGAGATCGAGAGCCATGGCTCTGGATGACGGAAAGAGTATCTCTCCACTTGTTCCTAATTAGATACGCTTATTAAAGGACGTAACACCAATTTATATATATTTTTTAAATACTAGATAGACTTGCGTTTAACCACAAACTCACCCTATAATTTTGCTATATATATGTTCTATATATATATACATAATATATAACTAGCTTATTATATATACAACTAGGTTTTGCTTGCAAGCTTTGTTCGTGTGAAAGTAGAAAATAAGTGTATGTCACTCAGTAATAAATTAGTATTTAGCTGGTTAACGAATTTATAAAATCAATTCACTAGTTTTTGAATTTATTGATTACAAAACAAATTCAAATGTACTTTATTTATGATATTTCTAAGATAATATTATAAAAGGGAAATATTGTATTACTTGTTTGTTACAATTTAATTCAAAAACTTTTGGACCGATTTTCAATTTTCTTTCACTGTTAGAAAGTTATATTTTTACCGAGTAATATTTTCTACTTTCATACTGGTGAAGCCACTTGCAAAAGCTAATTACAGCGAAAAAGTATTGCTATTTGCTATTAAAGCACGAATCTCTGGAACTACAATTTTTTTTATGGTAGGTAGAAATCATGGAATACTAATTGGATTGGAGAAAAAATGTACTTCTGTAAGTTAGCCAAATTCATGACAAGTAGTATAGGATCACGGTATGACCTACAGAATCGGAGTAGTCAGCAAAGACGTAGGAAAAACTGAGGGGAACAGCAATTAAAGAGGTATTTCGAGAAAATTAAGTAACACAGAAGTACCAATTTACGGATAAAAATCTTCCTGATGACCGTCGATGAAGATCACAGGAACAAGAAAAGGATATAATTAAGGTAAGTTCCGAAGGACATTAATTAACAAAGGCAGAGGGAAATACTTTCTTTTATGAAGTATCATTTCATGTGTCCTCTTCTCCCTCATTTTCGGCAAATTGGGACGACGATTTCCTAGGTTTGTCGAGGAAAATTGACGTGAGGGTAAGTCAATGTCATAAAATGCTAGAATATGGACACACACGGACTATACGACGAAATTGTTTCTTTAAGATAAACGATACGATACAAGAATAAGAATGAAAATGTACTTTTGACGTTTGATGTCGTCTGTCAAAAGTGTCATGCGTGAGACTTACTAGATAGGGATGCGTTTTCACAGAAATTCAGTGAATGAAAGAGAAGGGTCTACTTCACTCCACTGAATTAGTCGATCACACGACAGTAGTCGAAATCTCCATTCTGTATCAAAAACAGGGAAATAGTGTTAGAAGAGCAGATTGGATTTAATCGGATTTTCAAGTAAAATAATAACAGGTGGCCTGAAACGAAGAGAAGGGAGTCGAGCGGAAACCGGAAAACTTGCCACTTTTACTGCTTTTCTCCGCTCCACTCATTTCTGTTCCACACAGCTCCACCCCAGCTTAGCAGGCTGGGGTGGAGCTTCGTTTCAGTGAGAACGCACTCTAATTCATGAAATATAAGTTCACGTCATCGAAATTAAATAAAAAAGTTTTTTTTTTTTTTTTTGTTAGCCTGTTCTGTCCCACTCCTGGGCAAAGGCCTCCTTCCACTTCTTCCACCCATCACGGGCCTGCGCTTCTTCTTGCCAGTTCGGGAGGAATCTGTCTAGCTCATCGCGCCATCTCTTTCGTGGTCTGCCGCGACCCCGTCGCACTGTCTCAGGGCACCAACTTTGTATTATTTTGGCCCACAGTTTGTCGGGCATGCGGCAGACGTGTCCTGCCCAGTCCCATTTCATTTGGGCAGCCTTTTGAGCCACATCTATAATTTTAGTTTTTGAGCGCAGTGTGGTGTTTCGAACACGATCCATTAATTTAACGCCAAGTATACTGCGCTCCATTGCTCGTTGGCAAACCTTGAGTTTGGACTTTTGGATATTAGTCAAAGACCAAGTTTGTGCGCCGTAGGTCAACACAGGGAGAATACACATGTCCATGAGTTTTTGTTTCAGTGCCAGGGGCAATTCACCTTTAAATAAGTCTTTCATGGACCAGTAGCTCCTCCAGGCGTTTTCAGTTCGCCTTACGATTTCTTTGTCTTGCCTCGCCTGGAAAGAGACTACTTGGCCCAAGTAAAGGTATTCTTGGACATGTTGTATGGTCTCCCCGTGTACTTTTAAAGTTTTTGGCGCTTCGTTTGTCATGACTTTAGTCTTCGACATATTCATCTTCAGTCCAACCTCAAGGCTCGCGTCACTTAGTTCTTGTAGCATGCGTTCGAGCTCAGTGGCTGAAGAAGAAAAGAGAACAATGTCATCGGCAAAACGAAGATTTGTTAGCCTCGTCTCGCCAACGACAATGCCTCTCTCCTTCCAATCAGCTGCCAATCTTCTGAAAATTTCTTCCAGGGTGCTGGTGAACAATTTAGGAGATAGTGGATCGCCCTGTTTGACTCCTCTTTCTATATTAAATTTTTGACCTGTGGTTTCTAACTTGATTGCGGCTGTGCTATTTTTGTAAATTATACGTAACAAATCAATATAAGTTGGATCTATTTGTTGTCTGCTTAAAGCTTCAAATATGGCTGTGTGTGTGATGCTGTCGAACGCTTTGGAATAGTCAGAATAGTTACAAATGCCAGGTGGAGCGGGATCTTGTATTCTTGGTGTTTCTCTATTAATTGGTTGACTGCGTGGAGATGATCTGTCGTACAGAGGCCAGGACGGAAGCCTGCTTGCTCAGGAGGCTGGTGTTTATCCAATTCCCGAGATATGCGATTTTCGATTATTTTTATAAATATTTTATAAATGTGAGAAATTAAACTAATCGGCCTGTAGTTGTTTATATCAGACTTGTCACCTTTTTTGTGAAGAAGAATGATATTGGAATGACAAAAATCTTTTGGGAAGGTACCTGATTGCAAAATATTATTGAATAATTTAGTTAAATAATGGAGGAGAATGGGTTCACCTATTTTTAATGATTCTGTGCTTACTCCATCTTCGCCGCATGATCTATTGTTTTTCATTTTGCTGAGGGCTACATGTACTTCATATCCAGTAATAGGTGGTATATTATCAGAACAGCAATAGTTGGTTATTTCTTGTGATTGTGTTTTGTCAGAGTAGAGGGATTTATAAAATGTTGTGCATATTTCTAGCACTTTTGCTCTGTTTGTTTGTTTGTTACCAGTACTGTCTTTTAAGTGTGTGATCCATGACTTATTGTTTGAAATACCTTGCTTAGCAATTTTTAGGGAGCAGTTGTTTTCTAATGCGTTTTGGACTAGTCTATTGTTGTAATTTCTGATGTCTTTCCTGATACTACGTTTAACCTCTTTATCTTTAAGGCTGTATTCCGAGTCTCTATTAACTTTACTCATATCTTTGTCTTTGTTCTATCAATTTTATAGTGTCATCTGATAATTTGTTACTTTTTGTTTTGATTTGTTTTACTGCTTTGCTAGCTTTAGTTAAACCTTGTATTATTTCATCGTATTGTTGTTGAACACTTTTTTCTTCGAAAACTTTGTCCAGTAAGTCAAAACTATTTCTTAGTTCCAATTTAAATTGTTTATGACCTAGCATAAGTGATTGTTTACTTAATTTTCTAATGTTATTTTTCATAAATTGTTGCCGGTTGATTTTCTTGTCCAGTTTAATAATTGCGCGAACAGGTCTGTGGTCAGAGCTAAATTTAATTTCATTTATGACATGGATATTTTTAATTATTTGTTTATTAGAGGTAAGAATGTAATCTATTTCGTTTTTGGTTTGGTTATTAGGAGATATCCAAGTCCACCGCCTGTGGGGTTTTTTGTAGAAGAAACTGTTACCTACACACAAGTTTTGTCCAAATGCGAATTGAAGAAGGCGTGTTCCACGTTCATTACGGACTCCGAAGCCGTGTGGGCCTAGAATATTGTGGTTATCTAAATCTTGCCTTAATCCGAGCTTGGCATTAAAGTCACCCAATACTATATTCCAAGTGCCACGTTGTTCGTCACAAGCTTTGTTGAGGAGATCGTAGAAATCTTCTATTTCGTCGTCTGGATGGCTTGAAGTGGGAGCGTACACTTGGATGATGGTTATTGTTTGTTTGTTTGAAACTTTAAATTTAAGAACTGCTATCCTATCAGAGTATGATATAAATTCTGAAATATTATTTTTCCATTTTCTAGCGACTAAAAATCCTACTCCATATAGTCCTCCATTATTTCCGTTGTAATAGAATATGGCATTTTGTCGATCTATGGTGTCTTCACCGTTTCTCCTAACTTCTGATAAGCCAACAATATCCCAGTTGACTTCATTTAGCGCGTTTTCGAGTTCTAGTATTCGATCCTCAGATTTCAAAGTACGAATGTTGTAAGTAATAACATGAAGCAATTTATCGGTATCCAGTTTAGTTTTTGCTGTGGTCGTTGGACGGGAGATCGATCTCGCCCGGGGATTCTTAGCACCCCTGACTCCAGGGCGAGGCTGCCCACCGTCATCAGCAGCAACGCCGCTGTAGTCGCCGGGCACTTGGGGCCTTCTATTCTTTTTATTCGTCATGTTTGTGGATGTTTGCGGAAGGGATTAGACATTTAACCCATCACGCTTGTCTACTGCGGGTTGATGGGTGAACAGTGAACCTGCTCACTCGGTTCTGGGGTGCTGTGGTTTGAGATTCACCATCACCACCCTAGATTGACGTCCTGTTCTTACGCCAATCGCTCAACTTAGGCCATTTGCGTACTGTGGCAGTTCGCATGCCCTAAGCTGGCTTCTGTTTACCTAAAGATGTTAAAGTAATTTTTTTTCCCTAAGTCGGCTTTTACGACCTGCACGGGATGATAAGCAGCTGATACACTCTATGTTTTTCCTTTGCTCCCAGATCAGCGTGGAAGGAAAAGAGAAAAGGAAAAGAGAAAGAAAAAAGTTTTTAAGAAAGAAAAAAATGTGGACAAAAAGATGCATTAGCTAGATTACTATCTCTTATGATAATTTATTAGCTAATGCGTATTTTGGAATGTCACAAAATATCAATCAGATATACTCTAAAAGAGTGTAAAAACAAAACGAAATTTCTCGTGAAACAAAAAGCAAACGTTGGGAAAACCGTTGTAAAAACAAACACTGAAAAAAATGAGGCAAACAATTCGTCATGTAATCAAATAAGTGCTTCCTTTACGTAAGCAAACGTTGGAATAAGTTACCGAAAAATAACAAGGAAACATAATGTTTTTGCTCATCATTCGTGTTGCCGAATATTCGATTAATGTTATCGATTATCGAAAGTTATATCGAGAGCAACTGGGGATCTGTGTATCATTTTCTGGAATCGTTTTCCGCCAACTCGGTAAGTTTAACTTCCTATCTGACTTAGTTGTGCGTAAAAGTATTGAACTGTGATTACTATCAGAACGGTCCTTAAGGATAACTTAGGGGCTAAATAATAACTGACGTATACTTAGGAAATCACCAACGGATGGCATGTCAGACTTGGCTGGAAGTCAGGGTCGGAATCTCAGCAACTGGACCGTGAGGACGTTTGTTTCCTTACATTTATTTATTTATTTAAACTTCATGTACAGTAGTGGTACATAGGCGGACTTAATGCTACAAGGCATTCTCTACCAGTCAACCTTTGGGTTAAAAAAGACAATACTGTGGTAGGTGTGCAGAATAAATAAATAACAGATATTTTAAATAGATTATAATATAAATTAAGTGACTAATAATAATAAAATACGTATATATGCTAATAACATAAACTAATAAATACTATGATAAATGCCCAATAAATATAATTAACAGAAATTAAAATATGACAATTATTACGACGAAGACTTGAACTAAGGTTGAGAGGATTTTAAATAGTAGTTCCGAATTTTACGCTTGAAAGAAAATTTACTTTCAGCTTTTTTGATGTCAAGGGGAAGCACATTCCAGAGTTTTATGGTAGAAACAGCGTAAGAGTTAGCCATAAACCCAGTACGGTGAGAAGGAATTTGAAGAAGTTGGTTTTTTACATGTGCGGCGTCCTTCTTCGCTAGCCTAACTAATTCCCAGAAGGAAGTGATCGCTTGCCATTTCTCCTTACTATGGACCATAGCCTAACCAGAGTCCAGCTTGAGAGCTTGCTGCCACCGATTGCCTCCATAAGGATACGGCGATGCTCAAGCCCAAGCGGGCACACATCCACCGTATGCTCCTCTGGTGTCACCTGGGTGTCATCACAATGGTGTCACCTGGGCGTTTCTTGTTTATTATTGACAGTTTTTTTTTTTTTTTTTTTATGGTAGGTGAAAATCATCCAATGACGAAACCCGCTCTTGGGCGGAGCGGGAGACCAGTGTCAGACTCTTACTGACTAAAAAACCTACCCCGTACCTTCCTTGCCTTATTTCTGGAGTCGAGGTTACAATTTTCACATACCCTCTAGGCTCCAGGAGGCTTCGACCCTGAAGGGCCCCTGCATTATTATTGACAGTAAAGTACAGATTTAGTATTAAAATGTGATTGTTCTGTACCTATGTAATGATGTGTACATTTACTGCTTATAGTTAACATTTTAGGGAGATTATATATATTAACTTCTTTTTGCAGTGGAAAGTCTTCCAATGTCTTCTGCCGCGTAGAGCGAGAAAGAGTTCTAGGTTTCTGACATAAAACTACCATGTGTTCCGTCATTTGCCCTTTGCGTTTCAAGCCCACAGTGTCTCTTTCAAACAAACCCAAATTCCACCTCTGCCTAACTCCTCGGAGAAGGCTACAGACGGTGCGCTATGTTACGTAGGTATCTCCATGACGAAAAAATACGCCATTTTCTTTATAGCTTAACTAAATCTTAGGACGTTCGGGTTCCATTTGGGCGGTTTACTGCCTTATTTATTACTAGATTCTCGGTAACTTGGCTACTGCATTCGACTAAAGTGTAGTAGAGTAGTGTAGTGTAGCTAAAACTTTAGTTTGAAAATGTTCTTCCAGGAAAACCTTTTCAACGGTGCTATTTGTAGCCTTTTCCTGACTCCAAATACTTCCCATAATAATGAGGGTGTACAGAGCAACTAGAATAGTTTATTTCTGTTTTACTTTAATTTTTCGTTCATTACGGCTACTACCTGAAATGGAACGACATTTGCACGAACATACATTGTGTTCGTGGTCGCAGTGGACACGACCGGGAGATGCGGGTGTTAAAATTTAAATAAAATACGAAATAATCTGTAAAAGCGTGTTTTGTGGCTGTCGACTTTCCTTTGTTTTATTTTTCAAAATGGCGTTACCTATTTTGGAGCGTGCACTTAAAATCACGTTATAGCCCAGTCATTTTAGGGGTTTCACCTCGGAATGAAAAATAATAAGCTATAAATTGGTATAAACCTTTGTTTTGTCGTTTTAAATGTTGTCTCAAAAGTCACAAATGATACCGTGTCCGCGTCTTAAGATATTGAAGGTCAAAGGTCATAATTTTTTTTTTTGTGAATATCTCGCTTTCTATTGCTTAAATGATATTTTTACCTTAATAAAAGTTGTAGAATATAAAATTCTCTACAATTTTCGTCCTATGTTTTTTTTGATACGATCAACCGTTTTTGAGGTAGAGCGCGAAGAATGCGCAGCGCATGACTTGACTTAGAACCTCAAGAATGGGGCTGGATGCTTGAAAATGGAATCCTGGAGCCCATAAGAACGTTATTACCTCCAGCACCAACCGAACTACTAAATATAATATTTTGCAATGCTGTGAATGCCGAAAATCAGGGCTACTATGTTCTTAAGCTAAAGAACATAGTAGCCCTGATTTTCGGCATTCACAGCGGGAACCACAACCATTTTTGCAATTGCAAAATATTATATTTAGTAGTTCGGTTGGTGCTGGAAGTAATAACGTTCTTATGGGCTCCAGGATTCCATTTTCAAGCATCCAGCCTCATTCTTGAGGTTCTAAGTCAAGTCATGCGCTGCGCACTCTTCACGCTCTACCTCAAAAACGGTTGATCGTATCAAAAAAAACATAAGACGAAAATTGTAGAGAATTTTATATTCTACAACTTTTATTAAGGTAAAAATATCATTTAAGCAATAGAAAGCGAGATATTCACAAAATAACAATTTTTATGACCTTTGACCTTCAATATCTTAAGACGCGGACACGGTATCATTTGTGACTTTTGAGACAACATGTAGAACGACAAAACAAAGATTTATACCAATTTATAGCTTATTATCTCTCATTCCGAGGTTGACCCCTTTTTTCACCTAATATGACTGGGCTAGTTATAGTCGTTTCGTTTTAGCAAGACAATTGCGGTCATTGACCTGGTAATTGACGCTTTTAATTTTAGAACAATAACTTAATTAAATTTGAACCCTTAAATCTCAGAATTACTGTCTGGATTCAGCAACTTGAGGCCGGGACTGGCCACTAAAAAAATAGCGGGGTGACCGATATGTTTTCCTTGAGTTGAGAAGAGAGGAAAAATCGTGACCATCCAGTAGGAATATATGCAATCTGCATTCATGAACTACCGAGACTTACTTTAGTGTCGTTGTAATGTCCAGTTTCTTTGACATCTTAAAATGGGTTCTTCAATGTATAAAAGTTATGAATTTTGTTTCTAGAAGTTTCTACAAGACAACAATGTTACTTAATTTTAAATACTATATGAGGAGAGGTTTTATAAAATATTGCAATATTTCAAGTTTACTACTTTTCTCTGTACAATTTACATTCACTCAAATGAGCTGCAGTAGAAGTTGAATTCAGAACAGAATGAAAGTCGTTCTTTTTGAGATTGGATTCGTTTTACGTTTTGGATGTCACTATCATGGATTTTTCAAGATGATTGGAGCAAAAGCTATACAGATCTATGAGTTAAACAAACTAAGATATGTAACTACTTTTTATTCCGTAAAAGAAATTCTTTTAACAAAGTTTTACTATACAAGCACTGCGATTTTGGATAGTATCCAACGTAACTTTCTTTTATAAATTTTCTTTTATACCATTTCTTGCTGTGGTTTCAATTTTGATGTCACTTTTTTGTGAGAAGTTTTAATGTACTGCTAAATCATGATATATCATAGCGTCTGCCAGTGACTCCATCAGTGAAGAAATAATATAATAGTAGATTATGTGACTGGAGACAAACGAAACGAAGGAACACCAACATTTTAAACCCGAACGTCAGTGAGGTTGTCAGCAGCTGTAGGGGCCCGGCAGGTTCGAAGCCTCCGGTGGCAAAGAGTTGATGCGAAAGCGGGAACACCGGAGCCCTGGAACTAAGGCAGGAAGAAACGGTGGGTCGTTTAGTCAGTAGAAGTCTAAGGAACGGGGTAGGTTGTTTAGTCAGTAAGAGTCTGACACTTGTTTTCCGCTCCGCCCAAGAGCGGGACTCGTCATTGGATGATTTTTACCTACCATAAAAAAACACTGTCTCCTGCTCCGTCCAACAGGGGGGATTTGTCATTCGACGATTTTTCCCACCATAAAAAAAAAACTACGCAAGACAAATTATTTTGGCTTAACTCTTGATTTGCCATCGGATTCGTTTGGGTTGCTATAAACTTTTTTTAACACAATGATTTGTTTCAAGCAATAAAATCAAAATGAATATAAATAAATTTATTTGTTGCAACTAGCACCTAATTTAAATAAAGATGCCCCAGGGCAATAAGTCGTTAATCGAAAAAAATTGTTTTTCGGTTACTGACTTTATCACATGGACATTAAGTCGGTAATTGAAAAACAAAATCTTGCGTTTACTCACTTATTGCTCAGGGAAGTCGATAATATATATATTCTAAGAGCTGTAGTACAATACATAATAGTTTAAATAGACATCAGATATTATATTGACCTCTTATATACTGAATCTTTATTTTTGGCCCAGTTGCTAATTTATTTACATTATTTTACATTAATAAACCTCAGAACGTAGACATAGAATAGAATAGAAATACATTACACACGATAAAAAATAACAAAAATAAAGTGTACGCTGAGCCACCTCAGCATTTGCTGGGCATCAGACACCCAGCGTTGGTTTTTGACATGTAGTTGTTTTAATAGTTACTTGTTAACAAAAAGGTTGTTAAAATATTGTTTAAGAGATAAAGTTAAAAGAGTCTTTCAATTTATTATAAATGACTGATGACCTGCAATATTGAATATGGGTCCACTTTATTTGTGAATGTTCGGCAAAAAATAAAAACAATAATTGTTTTTATTTTACTACGGATTTATAAGTGGGGTGCATGAAAGGAGCCTCCCCGAGCGGCGTTAAAAACTTCGTAAAACGATTCTAAACGCCCGGCGCACCCTGGACAGCTAGCACTCGGTAACGCAGAGTCTAGCTGACTAATCCTTTCACCACGATGACTCAAACCCAAATTCAACCACAAAGGCACTCACCAACGCTATGCTCAATGGCATCTCTTTCCGCCAACTCTGGTTCCGCTATTACCAAACCAGCTCTAAACGTAATCTCCATTAACATAGAAGGTTTTTCTAGTAACAAGGCTGAGCTTCTCGCGAACCTATGTTACGACGTACGCTGCGATGTATTGTGTGTTCAAGAGACCCACCGTGATAGCGAACAACCCAGGCCTCATATACCGGGTATGAACCTCATTGCTGAAATCCCACATGCAAAGTATGGTAGTGCTGTTTTCGTTCGGCCAAACATCACTGTTCAATCTGCGGTCTCCACCTCCGACGACTCCATAGAAATAATCACTATTGATACGGGCAGGTGTACAATCACCTCTGTCTATAAACCACCCAGTCAACCATTTAAATTTAAATACACTAATAACTTCCACGACAGGTCCATTAAAATCATATTAGGCGATTTCAACAGCCACAGTACTATATGGGGATATGCAACCAATAACGCGGATGGCGATGCAGTGGAAAAATGGGCGGAGGCAGAGAACCTTACCTTGATCCACAACGCTAAACTCCCAGGGTCCTTTAACAGTAGTCGATGGCGCCGTGGTTACAATCCTGATTTGGTCTTTGCTAGTGGCAATGTGAGCCCACTGTGCACAAAGACAGTTCACAAGCCAATACCAAGAACACAGCATAGACCAATAGGATGTCTTATAGAGGCAGCCGTAAAGCCCCGGACCGTTCCTTTCAGGCGACGATTCAACTTCTCGAAGGCCAATTGGCAACTATTTTCCAACGGAGTTGACTCGAAGTTGCTCGATTTAGCGCCGGTGCCGGAGAACTACGAGAAGTTTGTTGAAACTGTATGGGCAATGTCTCGACTGCACATTCCGCGGGGCTGTCGTACGGCATACATTCCGGGCTTAAACAAGGATTCCGCCTCATTACTTGCAGAGTATGAACAATCATACAACATAGACCCATTCTCCGAGCAAACACTAGAACTTGGTGAGGAACTATTGCGAGAAGTGGGGGACCACCGCAGAAAAAAATGGATGTCACTTGTCACGGAAATAGATATGACTAACAACAGCAAAAAGGCTTGGAACACGATTCAAAAACTAACTGACGGTCCCCCACAAGCTCTGAACCCGGGTCAGGTAACCGCCAACCAGGTGGCCTATCGTCTTCTTCTTAACGGTAAACCTACACATCGCTTACCCACAATTAAAAAACTGCCAAATGTGGTAGGTGATAATTCTTCAAATATAACTGCACCTTTTACACTGTCAGATGTTGTACACGGTATTAAAAACTTAAAAAATGGCAAGGCCGCTGGTCTCGATGACATTACTGTCGAGCAATTAAAACATCTTGGACCAGTAGCTGTATCCTGGATATTATCCCTGTTCAACACCTGCCTCAGAGATTGTAGGATCCCTAAATTTTGGAGACGCGCTAAAGTGGTCGCTCTGCTTAAATCTGGAAAATGCCCAAAAGACCCTAAAAACTACAGACCTGTATCCCTCCTCTGCCACACATTTAAACTTTTTGAAAGGCTCATACTCAACCGCCTAATACCAGCAATTGAGCCAAAACTTATCCCTGAGCAAGCTGGATTTAGGCCAGGAAAGTCGTGCACAAACCAGACCCTCAAACTCACACAATACATCGAAGATGGGTTTGAGGCGAACAAGGTTACAGGTGTTGTGTTCGTGGATCTGTCTGCAGCCTATGATACGGTGAACATCAAACGGCTCTTGTTAAAAGTTGGCGACCTCACTAAGGATACAGGTTTGGTGCGTATACTGGGAACTATTCTGAGTAACCGACGCTTCCAAGTTCATATCAGCAACACCAAGAGTAGGTGGCGCTGTCAAAAGAACGGCCTCCCACAGGGTAGCGTGTTGGCCCCGACCCTATTCAACATCTATACCAATGACCAGCCTAGTTCTCCAGAAACATGCCGTTTCTTATATGCAGACGATCTTGCATTGGCCGCCCAGACACCTAGTTTTGAAGAAGCCGAGGAAACACTGTCAGGAGCTCTGGAAACACTTGGAAAATATTATGACGAAAATGGTCTACGGCCAAATCCGTCCAAAACCCAGTCCTGTGCCTTCCACCTCCGCAATCGTCAGTCAAATAGAGCCCTCGACATCTCATGGCAAGGTGTAGATATACAGCACTGCCCCCACCCTTGCTACCTGGGTATCACCTTGGATCGGTCCTTAACCTATAAGTTCCACTGCGTGAAAACGAAAAAGAAAATCGGGACTAGAAACGATATCCTTCGTCGTCTGACATCCACCAGCTGGGGAGCATCGCCACAGGTATTGCGCACAACCGGCCTGTGTCTCTCTTTTTCTGCGGGGGAGTTTGCATGTCCAGTGTGGCACCGTTCCACTCATGCTAGGGAAGTAGACACTGCGCTAAACGACTCCTGTCGCATCATAACGGGATGCTTAAAACCAACCCCACTAGCAATGCTGTATCCATTGGCAGGTATAGCTCCACCAGAGGTTCGCCGCGAACTAGCCAGCCGAACTGAAAAAGCTAAGCAGGAACAAGATAGCCGTCACCCCCTTTACGGGCATCAACTCCCACGTGCGCGCTTGAAAAGTCGCAAAAGCTTTTTAAGATTTACGAGGTCTTCGGAGAGTGGCGGCTCGGACCAGAGACGCGAACTGTGGAGGGAACGATATCCCACTCTTCTTAACTTCATTCCCCCGGCAGAACATCTGCCACCGGGATACGAACTGCAGTGGCCAATCTGGAAATCCCTGAACCGACTGCGGGTTCAAGTTGGTCGCTGCAAAGATAATCTGGCCAAATGGGGCTTCCTCGACCCATCGCAAGTACAGTGCCAGTGTGGAGCTCCTTCACAGGATATGCGTCATCTCCTTTCTTGCTCAGCTTGCACTACCACCTGCACCTTTAATGACTTGTACGAGGCTAACGAGAGAGCTGTTCAGGTGGCTAAATATTGGTCGGACAAAATTTGAGTCAAATCGACACGAAAAGAAGAAGAAGTGAATGTTAAAATTATTTTAACATTCACTTATAAATCCGTAGCCTCTACAATGCAGAAATATAAATCCCGTACAAATAAAAAGACAATATACAGAGAGTCTTTATTATTTAAACGGAGCTCAGCTCTAACATCGTTGTGGACATAAACTTTCAATATTTTTTCATGAGGCGGACCGAGCCAATCTCTCCGCAGTCCCCAAACGGGATTACACTCAACACCGAGCATTTTATTTTGTTTTAGGCATTCAGTTACTATTCAACACAAACGTAAGCTAAACTTTATTATAAGGCACTTTGTTGAGTTAAAATCTTGTTTGCTACGAAACTAACTCAACAGTTGAAATCGCGTAGCACTTTCGTAGCGCTTTTGTAGACACGTGCTACGAAATGCAGAAGCGATGCTACGCCGCTTATTACTTCATGTCTACGTCCCAAAAGTTACATTCAACTTTTATACGCGTTTGTATATTTATGTGAAGTTGAGAATATGTGAAGTCTGGTACAGAATAGGTTATCCTTAGGGATTGCTTTAGTTATGATTGGCAATCTGTGTGTATGAGATCTTTTTAGGGTCCCTTAAACCTCGAAATCAACAACTTTTAAACTTCTAAGCTAAGGGAGAAAAAAAGATAACGGCGTTTTGTCAAAAACTTATATTTCGACATTGTGAAGGGAATCAAAATTTATGAATTTTATTTAATTCCCTAGAAAATTTCGATAATTTTATAAATTTTGATTCACTTGAGAGTGTACTTCCCGTCGATCTAGAGTTATGAAATGTAATAAATAGAAAAGTTTTATAGCACAAGCACACGCACAAGAAATAAATCTGAAAACTGTGAAAACTTGAGCTTGAACAAAAATAAACTAATTTTTTTATTCACAAAAATCTTCCAAGCCTCGATTTTGGGAATTGAACTATTTTCATTTCTAAATTTGTATGGAACCTTCAGTCCGCGAGTCTGATTTTCTCTTGCCCAGATTTTTTTATTAGTACTAAGTATATTAAGTCTTTTTACATTAAAACTGTTATTTTTTCTTGCTGAAATGTAATGTACCGCATAAATAAAGTGTTATAAAAACTAATATAGGCGTTTTAATAATTTAGTATACTTAAACTTTTTCCAGCGCGGTTTTTTATTGTCAATAATTATGGTTTACAACGTTCAAGAAACCTAATATTGTTGCTGGTAGTTAAAAGTTAGTGTTTTAGTACTAAAAACTTGTATAATGTTTTCTAGGAATTCTTTTTTATAGTTAAAAACAGCAGAGTTGTTTTTCTATTATTAAAATGAAAAGTTTTTCAGTTTATATTGGACAAATCAAATATAATGAATAAATTTATAATGTCTAGCTGATGAAATTCGGAAGGTAAGTATTCTTTCTTATCTGTATGATTTGATGTTGCCTTTAAAAAGAGAAGGATTTTGTAGACACTTCAGTTTTTCTTATTTGATTACATTTTGTAAAGGAAATATGTCTTGATATATTTACTGAAGAAAGGAAGACGTTACTGTCAGAATATGTAACATTTAGTGAAAAGAATATTATGATAGTCTATCTTGTTTTTGTAAAATCCTACACAGTGTCTGGCTACCTTATTCTGTATAACTATATAATTGTAATTGGCTCAATGGTTCTTATACAACTGTTATTGTTTAGTTATAGCTGTTGGTTCTCCTTCGAATAAATAAATAAATAAATAAATAAATAAATAAATAAATAAATAAATAAATAAATAAATAAATAAATAAATAAATAAATAAATAAATAAATAAATAAATAAATAAATAAATAAATAAATAAATAAATAAATAAATAAATAAATAAATAAATAAATAAATAAATAAATAAATAAATATATAAATATCAATTGCCTTTTTGTTGTAATTTTATAAATCAAGAACGGTCTCACCTATCCAAACGAAATATTCAGGATTTGTTCAGACTATTCCGTAGATGATTTATGTGAAGTTTGCACAAAATCGGTTCTTCATTTTTCATATTTTTCTGTTACCGAGAACGAAGCCTCAAGGAGTTGTCAGCAAACTGCAGGGGCCCTTCAGGGTCGAAGCCTCCCGGAGTCTAGAGGGAAGTGGGAAACTGTTACCTCGACTCCAGGAATAGGGCAAGGAAGGTACGGGGTAGGTTTTTTAGTCAGTAAGAGTCTGACACTAGTCTCCCGCTCCACCCAAGAGCGGGTTTCGTCATTGGATGATTTTCACCTACCATAAAAAAAAAAAAAAAAAAAAACCGAGAACGAAGCCGCGGGCAAAAGCTAGTTTTTTACTAATATTAATCAATTCCATTTTTTATATTATGATGTGTTGTGGTACTGTAATTTTAAATGGTAGATCGACACTGTTCACTGTTGTATAAAAATTGTGAATATATAAGCTAGATAGACACTGTCTCTTAAAATACAGGATAGCCTAGTTTAAGAGGCAGGGTTACTATAATTGTATACAGAAATTTTTGCAACACACTGTAATGCCTAGAATAAGTCTACCCATTAGTTACTTCTTCTTGTGTACATTTCTGTAATTATTTTGGAAATAAACTTTATTATTATTATTATTAATTAACTTGGAATGGAGCAATTTTGATGTCATATAAATATCGTAGACTAATTGAATTTTCCAAAAATAAATCGAATCAGAAATGAAGACGTCCGCAGAACCCAGGATACTAACATAGCCAGAAGAATCGTCAAATTTAGCGGTAGTGGGCAGAGCAAATTGCTTGCTAGTGAAGGATGTGGCACACGTGAGAAAACGGACGTCCTCATGTTTCAGCCCTTGGGGCGCTGAGCCTTATTTCCAGTCACTACAGGCGTGGGCTTGCGGATGACGAGCAATGACTATCCATCCATCGTTTGGTAACCATCCAGATAGAGTGTGATTCGTCAACGGCGCGTAGTATTCCATGTACCTATTGCTCAAAAAAATGTCAGCAAAATCAACAGAGTCCCAATAGGACCAAACCTATGGTCCTGGAAAGTAATTGTGCAAAGAAGTTACATACCGTAAAATGGGGTTATTTTGACCCTGGGGTATAACTTTGGCACAAGCCAAATAAAAATTAGAAACATGATAAACTGTGTTTACTGTGTTCCTATAGGTTGGCTATGCCAAAATTATACCCCGAGGTCAAAGTAACCCCAATTTACTCAGTAGGTATGTTTTTAATCTTTACAAGTCTGACACGCCTTCAGTAATTGGATGATTTTCCATTCAACAAACTAGCAGTAGAACCCTACAAAGGCAGTATAAAAGAAGCTTACGGAGATTATAATCCACCTTTACCCAGCAAAGTAAGAAGAGATCTCTACGATTCTGTTTGCCGTCACTTAACTAAACTGGTAGTTAATAATGAGAGGGCTCTTAGTGCTAACCATTTACATTATTCACAGTTATATCCGTGACCTCATTACAACGAGGATGTTTGTCTTTCGTCAGCTTGTAGGCGGGAAACTGTTTTATATACCACGTAGGTTTAGAAAACACGGTAAAGGTAAATGTTTTGTTAAGGTAAATCGGATTGAAACTGTGAGCAATTCTGTAGCAGTAACGCACTGATATTATAAAGGTGAAAGTTGGTGTGTGTGTGTTTGTTACTCCTTTACGCAGAAACTGCTGAAGAGATTTAGATGATATATGACTCCCAGGTAGACCATGTCCTGGAATAGCATGCAAGGTACTTATTATCTTGGGATCCTATGTGCCATGAGTGCATGCCATGGCATGAGAGTCGAATATTATCACAAGTGTTCATTCACTTCGTATAATTTTGGACGTTCGCTCGAAAAAAACGCTGGCAGAAGCTACTTAAATAAAAATCTGTAGTTATCACTCTTCACGAGATTCCTATGGGCGACCTATCAACACCCATAGGATATCACAGCGCCCGTTTACATTCAAAAAATAAATAGTCTGATCTGAACAAGTTGAACACAACACTGGTTCAATAAAACTGGTACAGGTGTTTGGATAAAAGAGTTTCAATACAACAGAAAGTCGATTTCGATCATAAAAATAGAATATGTCCCAGATTTTCTGACGTCAAATATAAATAGAAAGCCGATTAGGTAAGTCTGAATTCTGAAGAAAAAGATGTTGCTTGAAGGTGTTGTAAGCCTTAACTATATCCTCGCAAAGGCTTTTAAAAGATGACTAAAGGATTGAATGGAAAGATTTTTTTTTCATCTGTAAAGGGACTGAATTAGGCACGACTCGTTTGTTATATAAAAGCTTTGTCATTTTGAACCTTATAATTTAGCTTTCGTTGATGGCAGTTCAAAAATCGGGAAATCATGCCAAAGAAATGTTTTACCACATATACAAAAAGTATTCTATTTCCTATTACAGATTGCGTGTCCACGAAGCAATCTTAAGCCTTTCAGTCTGTAAAAAGTGGTTGACTAAATTGACATTTAAAACATCTGAACTTCAACGTTCTTCTATACTGTAACTATTACAGTACAGAAGAACGAGATTTATTTGAGGATGATTTTATTACTATTAGTACCTGGCGGTTTTTAATGACTATACCTGTCCGTTACATCCTGTATTACTATGTAACTAGGATAAAATTTGATGACTACTTTCTTGTGCCTCTAGAGAATAGATGCCAAAAAGATTCAAGTCACTCCGATTTTACTATTCATTCAATATTATTATCATACTTCCTATTCGTAAATAAGAATAGGAAGTATGATAATATTTTGTACTAATTAAACTCAACTCCTTAATTTCCAATTTTCTGCTAGTAAATTCTTAGTAACAACATCACTTCAAATGATTGGACTTGACAAAAGCTGTATTGCCTTTTATCGTGATGAGGCCAATTCCTAGAACCCAGACAGACTTACAATGATATAAATACCTTCATAGGCTTTTTGTTAACGTCAGGTATTCGTTTGGCGATGAGACACAAGAATCAGGTCCTTCGGAAGTTCAGAAAGGATCAGCAGAATTAAAAAAAAAAAGGAGACATTTTTAAGGCTGCCAGAAATTGGTGTAATCAAATAACAACACTACATTTTGCCTCACACCCCAGACGCCGCCGGGATTCCGGGACACCGTAGGCGCGGGCTTGCAGACGGTGAGCAATGGGCAGCTCGCCGTCCGGTTGTCGGGTATTCGCCTAGACCAAACCTAGTCGCCGACGGCGCGCACTGTTCCCGCGCGCCACAAGGTATTGTCAGCAAACCGTAGGGAAGGCAGAAGTGTCGATCCCAACTGGGGCCAAGGGATCGTGTCTGGAAGGAAGGCTCTAGCCCTGGTATAGATGGCGATGTAGGAATGGGGTAGGTTGTTTAGTCAGTAAGAGTTTGACACTGTTTCCTGCTCCGCCCAAGGGAGCCTTACCTTGCCTACCTTATAAAATAAAAAAAACACTACATGCTGCCATATCGTGCGGCGGGGCTATTACGTCGGAGGGGTAAATACGGCGTTTCGCTTTAACTCCATTATTTTAAAGTAATATTGCTAGTAGCATCTATGAGTTTATATTCTAACATAAGCATTTCTTAATAAACTAATAGATGCTACTAGCAATATTACTTTAAAATAATGGAGTTAAAGCGAAACGCCGTATTTACCCCTCCGACGTAATAGCCCCGCCGCACTATATTCTCAAAAACATATTTTTCTTCTCTTACAGATATCTAGAAATGCATCTGAACTTTTGTCATCGGTAGATCACGTCATGTCGATTTTCTTGGCGATTAGCCGTAATTGATTTAACCATTATTTTACAACCAGCTGTTACAAGACCGGTGGGCGTAGTAACATTCGGAAGAGGACTATCTTCAGCAGTGTACGTCTTTCGAATGAACAGCCAAGAGCCTGCCGATATATTAAAAAAAAAATTTTTTTTTGGTGAAATATTCATCTACACTAATATAATAAAGAGGTAAAGTTTGTTTTTTTGTTTGTACGGGGGAATCTCTGGAACTACTGGTCCGATTGGAAAAATTTTAGCAGCAATAGAAAGCTGCTTTACTCCTGAGTGGCATAGGCTATATTTTATGTTCGCGGGCGAAACCGCTGACAAAAGCTAGTATTTTATATCCGGTAAACAACTCGTAATATATAGTTCAAAATAATAAAGAAACTTTCAATTTCTACACAATCACACCGATAACATTTTTTTGACACTAAGTTAAACAAAGATTCTAATTCGTTTTGGTACTTGTCAGTAATCTTTATTTTGTTTTTGTTTTATCTGGCATTTTTGATTGATCATTTTATTTTTTCTTATTTTCAAGATGTATTTAATTACTTTGAAGTTTTTAATCTCTAAATATTCAAAATTTAAATATTTCCTTTTGGCCTTCCTTGAATGAAGACTTACAAGTGGTTTTGTAATTTCATTTATTTCCTTTCCTCAAATCTTTCCTTGTTTTGTCTCAAAATATTAAATTATTATTTAAACCCTTAAATATATTTTCCTTGTCTCTTAAAAAAATAATCGTCATTTAGATATTTGTATGAACGAACGAATGGTAGTCAGTATCAGTCTGTACAGTTTTCGTTCATTCACCTTAGGCCCTCAGAGATTGTAATCTCCAGTCTATATTATTTATTCCTACAAGGAAAAGATGTCTGAATAGTAAATAAGTAATTCTTTCTCTAAATCTTATTCTTTTTACGAAGTTCGTTCCATAATAATAAAAGTTTCAGTACTGACTCGTTGCCTACTACTTTCAGTCATGAAATAGTTGTTTAATAGTTTTTTTCTTATTTAGGTAGTAAACATATTCGTTCGTGATTAGTTTTGTAGGTTTGGAACTAAATTCGTAAAACCTACGGTAGTGTTAGCTTTGTTATTTTTTATTAAGGTAAATAAATAATAAATTAAACTGTCTTTAATTCATTAAACCCCAAGCGAGCGCCGGCGCTCGAAAACCTATTGTTCTTTAATTGTTTATGTAATTAAAGTAGTCAATAGGTTATGGCTAATGAGAAACCCTTTGCCCTGCAATCCAAAGCAAAGGCGGAACATTGAGATGGGTTTTATTCAGTAAATGTCTGTCTTCAGAATTACTTCTTCCGCTCTTAGGTGAAGCAGGAGGGAATTTCGGGCTTTTACGAAAACCACACCTATGCTACTTCTTAGCCGTTTGCGTTCTAAGACCACGGGTATCCCTTCCAGATATCTATTGGAACCTTATGATGAAAGACGATGGGTCAATAAAAATATGTTCTCGGCCTACTTCGGATGGAACGATTTTTTTGATGATTTCCCACCCTAAACAAAAGGCTATTGAGTTTACGAGTAACCTTTAAAAATATCGCATGACAAAGTTATTGAATTAATAAGTTGCTTTTACGATCATAATGGGATTATTATGTTATAAACAAAAAGGCTCTTTTAAACAAGATACTTACCTAAACATAGGTCCTGTTTACTCTCAAAATTTTACTTAAATTATAATGTATAAATAATTAAACAAAAACTCTGACCAGATTACAAAATATATACGTAAACATAGCTACCTACTGTTTACCTACTCAAAAATTTTACCCAAAACAAAATGTTTAAATAATGAAACAAAAACTCCAGCCAAGTTTTTTGTATGAAAATAATAATTAATGGGTCAGAAATGTGCCTTTTTTAGGACTAAATTGTATGCTAATCCGATTAGCCTGTTCGCAGCACCCGTTTTACGTTGATACTGTAGGCCAGTTAGAGAGATTTAGCTAACTACCCACATAGTTACACTAAAGCGTAAAATTCCAAAATGTATATGTATTGCAAACTTTTATTCTGTTCTATTCATTGGTTTTGACTACCGCACCATACGCTTAAATACTTTTGGAGCCTTTGTTTAGTTAGTTACTTTATTTTAGTTATTTTGTTTGAGGTTATATATTTTATTTTTATGATGTTGTTTGTCAAAGGACAAACGTATAGTTTTATTTGAGTTTTGTAAAAAAAACCACGGACAAAACTATTTTTATTTTTGTTTTTTTTTATTCCATTCCAAGTAAAGTCCACCCTAAAGCTTGAACGTGATACGGCGGCTGTGAAGTGAGCGCCGTTGCCTTTGCCTAATACGGTCGGCCTCCTCTTTTGCTAGCATTACTGCTTCGCAGAAGGACGCGACCGGCTGCCACTCTTCCTCGCTCCGGATATTACACTATCACTTAACGTTGAATCAGAATGACATGTACCAGTCATGTGACACATATCAACTGAAATGCGAAAACACCGTCAAATATATTTTAGTATAAGAAATCGTATTACCTAAATCTACAAAGAGATCGACGCCATGAAATTTAATTTCGGGCAAGTGGTAGACAGGGTAATTTAATTTTCCGCATCTAATGACCAGACTTAAATGGGTAGTTTAGTGAATTGAGTAATTGATACTAAATGCTAAGGACATTTTTATGCCACCACCATTGTATTGTATGTAGTCTTTTAGACCCTTAGTTGACTAGTTGAAACTTATTGCAAGACCAATATTGAACACAAAATCTAAGTAATAAAATATTAACCAACTAAAAGATTAACACAAGTGCCTAGACTTTTCATATTTTTTTAGGGCATTATCAGAGTACTAGAGGTTACCAAACACTAGTCAAAAGAAAGTTAATTTGAGTCCATCGACAAAAAAAGATGACGATATTGGGAAATAAAAACATATTATGTATGCGTTTTTGTCGTAAAATTGTTAATGGATATTATTTTTATTTTAAAGTTACAACTAAAACTGAAAGTCTGTAGGGTACTTATTGTAATATGAACGCCTTTAAGCCTCTAAAGACTTCACTATTTGTAAAGCAAACTTCTAAAGTTAAATTAAACATAGCGGTACACTTATAAAACACAAACATGGAATACTAGTCCCGGCTGAATATGGGCCTACTTTAGTCAACAACTAAGCTAGTTACTTAACCACTTAAAGTCAAAGATTAGTTTCAAACTAGGCAATTCAGAATTAATGAAATGAGTGATACAAAAGGACAAAATTAAACAAAAATAAATTTTAGCTCAAATTTTGGCGGACGGTCAATTAGAAACTTACAACGGTTACCCGCGGCCCGTCATCAAGGATTTACGTTATTCGGAGAAGTCACAGAGTAGTGAGACAATGGAGTGTTAATCTCGAATATTTACAGAAATGTTTATACGGCCTACCGCCATGTTTTTTAAGCTTTTAAAAAACTATAAAAGCTTAAAAGTACTCAAACTTTAGTAAGATGATGGGCCTTTTTTAAAGAGCTGTGACGATCTGTTTGTTAATACACATAATAGAAGAAATCAAAGTAAAAATTATGCATAACACAAAAAATAACTGTGTCTTGCATTACCGGTTCCAACAGATATTTAAAAAACCCTTCTAATGCTTTACTATCGACTACGACTATTACTTTACTACTATACTTTTGTCAAATTTTCTCCACAAATCATAAAAAGTTTTATATTAAGGTTGCTGACTTCATTGACTCTCTATTCTGTGCCAAAAGCTAATTAATTCATGCCCCACGTTCGTTGGATATGGCCGCTGAAATACAAATAAAATTTGAAATAAACAGGACTTCAGGAGCTTGTTTGTATATGTATCTTTGTTAATATGATGTTGTTATGTTGGATTTGTGCGAACTAAATTAATGGCTTTAGGATAAATATTTAAAAGCATTGTCTGGTCACTGTTCTAAATGTAAAATGCCAGTGTTACTGCACTGTACACCTACAACGTAATAAAATTAACATAAAGAATCCCTGTGATATAAAAGTTTTCGTTTCGTTGCATAAAATTTGGCTCAGTGTTTTACCATCCTTGATATTTAAATGTCAATAAAGTTCAATACACACAATAAAAATAAATATAACTCGCTAAATAAGGGGAAGTCAGAGAGTCCAATTTTACTTTTGGACTATTTTCTTTCTTTCATTCTTCTGCTGTGTGTTACAAAATAGAATTATTCCCACAGTTTTCTCAACATTCGTAATTTTTATCAAAACACTATTATTATCATATTCTATTATAAATGGATCCCCGTAATAAAAAAGTATGTAAAACTTGACTCATTGTTCCTTTGTATTTAAATGTTAATAAAGTCCAATAGACACAATAAAATAAATATAACTCGCTAAGTAAGGAGGAAGTCCGCTAGTCTAGTTTTACTTTTGAACTACTTATTCTTTATTGCATTCTTCTGTGTATCACAAAGAAGAAATATTCTTAGAGTTTGTATAACATTCATCATTCAACAAAACCCTATTTTTTCCTATTACAAATGATGGCAGTAAGTACATCAAACTACTTTAACTTCGTTTAATATCATGGTTACTTAAATGGACCGGAATTTCTTTTCTCTTTAAACTAAAACCATTATACTAAAATGAAAAACTCACTTGGAAGTTTTTAAAATGTTCTTTTTTCTCATAATGGATGCAGCTAGGTATTATACCTGGGTAATTTTCTCACGAAAGAAGAAAAAAGTTTTTTTTTGTATCAAATTGGATTCACATGATGCATTTGTTTATTTTGTTTAAAAGTAGTGTTTCGGAAGTAGGATTTGTCAAACAGTTGTTTCATTAAAAGCATTACTTTTTTCACTGGTAATAAATTAGTTATTGTATTTAGGTAGGTACAGTAGAAATATTTAAGTTACTTCTGTTTCTCTTTTATTTTTAGTTTATTATTTTTTTATTAAATTGTGTGACAGAATGGATGAAATATACTTCAATTACATTTTTAAAGCTCTCATCTAACATTTTTTTTGTATTCAATTATAAGTCAAGGGAAAGCAAAAACACAACAGCCTACAAATTTCTAATTTAATCACAATATTCGACTTTATGTCCTTTTTCGATTTTATATAGGTATCTCTTTATGCTACCTACATAAAGTTAAAAATTATAGATATATGTTCGATGTCACGTAAATAATAACTATGTATCTATCCACTTCGGACAGCAAAATAAAGCTCACAAACGAATGCGAGTCTACAGCAAAGCAAAACAAAATGATATTACACACACGAGTAGGTAGTGAGTATCAATTTAGTATCAATTTCGACGCAGAGCCGCTTAGTGCAATATGAATATTTGATACTAGTATTTTCTGTATGAAATAGCAATCAAAATGTAATATTATCAATCATCGACGCAACAAACATTTTTATTTACTTTTGTTTTACACAACAGTGTTTAGTCCAAAACTAAACAAAACCTGTGGTATGAGTCCTAAACAACTCATAAATACACTTATATATTTCTAAATTCATCACCATCATCAGCCTTTTTAATGTTCCCACTGCAGGGACACAGGCCTCCTCTCTCTAGGAGAGGGAATGGGCCATGATCCACCACGCGGGCCCAGTGCGGATTGGTGGATGTCACATGTCTTCGAATTTTTGGTTCTAGGACATGCCGGTTTCCTCACGATGTTTTCCTTCACCGTTTTGAGAGCAGTGGTGATGAAATAAATTACACAAAGTAATGTGCCTGGCTGGGTTTGAACCCGTGACTTACAGCTTGTAAGTCGGGGCTTTTAACACTCGGCCACCACTGCTCTAAATCCATACACAGAAAAATTACACCCAGATAGATCAAATTCATGATCATGCTCATCATATATTATAAACATTTGTTCTGGATGGCTAAAACTTAAAACTTTGGCTGTTTTAGCGGTACGTAATTTGATTTTTTGATTGAGATTTGAAGACATTTTACATTATTTACCGAAACTCTAAATAAAATATGTTTTCATGAATTTATTATCCTTTTATTATTTGGTATATAAATGGCGGAACAAGTAAAAGGTAACTATACCCCAAATGAACTAACAAGGTTTTTTCAATACACTTCCTCGAAAACTGCCTCTTATCGCACTCTTATTAGGTTCAATATAGTATGTATATCACCCAAGTGCTTTTTTGAGTTTATCACAACAAGGGCTTTTTTATTCCTTCCTTATCGTCACGGTCAAAGGTGGTTATATTGTTTTACTTAGTTTATCGAAACGGGCGCGAGGCGTCCCCCAGAGTCGCTGGGCGACCCCCACCAAATTAGAAACTGACCAGAGCAGATTTGAATGCTATACTTATATATTTCTTATATTTCTACTGTATGTTTGAGATACGATTTTTTTTTCTTTCTTTCTTTATTTCACAAGTCGTAAGTGTATTGAAAAACGTCGTTTGACACACGTGCAGATTTGTCATTGCAGCCCTCGGCTTCATAACACACTCGCCTACGGCTCGTGCGAATTTCGCCTCGGTCGCAATGACAAACTTCCTGCACTTGTATCAAAATGTACTATTCCAGACAACGTTAAAAGAACTCTTTCAAAGAGAAAAAGAACCCTATTACTACTTAGTTATTCATTAATAATTGAGTATTCTGCGAAGTAGCTATTAGCAACAACTTGGTCCATTTTTATTTCTATTAAATTCTATTAGTAGCACGAAATAAAAATAACGTTTAAATTACCTTGGTTATATTTTTAGAATTTTATAGGTTTAATCTGTATTTTCGTTTCGTAAAATAACCTCGAATCAATTTTAGATTAAACATTTAATTCGTTGGCAATTTATTTAGCTGGTCTTCAATGAATAATTTGTTCTATTTCTGAATGTTCTTCAGACTTACTAGACAAAGTGACATTTTTTAAAATTCAAACGATTTGTAATTTGAGTAGACTATTTGTTTATTTGACAGCTAGGCCAGAGGTTGTGGACTCGATTCGCACGAATCGCGACTCGATTCCCGCCTGAAACAAATATATGTGTGATAAGCGCGATCATGTTATGTATCTGGTTGATTTTTTTTCTATATTCTATATTTATAAATATATAACTATGTATTAGGAGGGTTGTCTTCATGAGTAGAAGCATCTTCTTCGCCCATTAATAAATCACTTAGACTTTTTATGTGATTAAATTTAATAATTATACGAAACTCCCAATAATTTCAAAAATAATTGTCATAGTCATCTACACTGATATAATAAAGAGGGAAAGTTTGTTTTTTATTTTTTTGTTTGTAGGAGGTAATCTTTGGAACTATTGGTCCGATTGGAAAAAAATTAACAATAGAAAGCTGCTTTACTCCTGAGTGACATAGGCTATATTTTATGTACGCGGGCGAATCCGCGGGCAAAAGCTAATAGTTTTTATATAATCAATAAAATAAACTTCAAGAACATCTGATCAGCTCCGATGGCGACGAACTACTGACCGCTCGCGCACCGCGCACGCCTTTTATAAACTTCTTTGCCTTTTACTTTTGACTAGAAGGGAGCCGAAGGCGGGGCGCGCCGCATGAGTAGTTCGTAACGTTTCGTTGCACGTGCGCTCTCCGTTTTGTTAAAGATATTTGCGCCAGTAACTATACATATCAGTTATCTAGTACGCACTCCACAACTCTGCGATGAAACTATGGCGTTGCCTGAAAGTTGTGAAAAAAAAAATCCATTACTTCTTTTTGTTGTCGTCAAATCGACATACTCAAAATATATTGGATCAGTATGTAACCACCTAAATAGGTCTGCTGCTAGCGTCGTTTAAAATTTGGAAAACAAAGATGTAGTACAAAGGGAAAAAGAGGTAATGCGCTTTAATCGTGAAATTGCGGACACCAGGCTAAATTTTGATCGTTTTAATCCCGAAGACGGTCGATCCAGTACATTAAACACTATCGATTTATAAAGATAAAATTTAAAAAATAAAGGTAAGGTTAACTAAGGTTGTCTGGAAGATATCGCCATCAGTGATAACACCGCCATTGTACCCATAAATTTATGTACCTTAAGATTGTATAACTTTTTGATGTACAATAAACTTGTATTCTATTCTATCTACACTAATATAATAAAGAGGTAAAGTTTGTTTTTTTGTTTTTTTATTTGTAGGGGGTAATCTCTGGAACTACTGGTCCGATTGGAAAAATTTAAGCAACAATAGAAAGCTGCTTTACTCCTGAGTGACATAGGCTATATTTTATGTACGCGGGCGAAGCTGCGGGCAAAAGCTAGTTCTAAATAAAGTACTTCTTTTTCTTAAACTGGATTTAACATGTACGAAATTTATTTTATAATATTGGTAGATAGTATGTGATGACCAACAATTATCTACAGGTCATTGACTCCAACATACTAGTTGCTACATGTGTCATGCATGCATGACGCATGTAGCTGCTGATGTTTAATTTAATTCAAGTTTTAGAAAATAGTTTATTTCAAAAACTTAATTGAATGTAAAGCTGAAATTTTATCCGAACTAACTAACCGGATATAAGCCAGTAATGGCTTTTGTGGTTTGTATTATAAACATATAATGTATAATGCGATGTTGAACATAAAATAAATATATAATAATAAAAGTATATATATAATAATTTTTTCTTTTCAAATCGATAGTGTTTAATTTCCCAGATCGACCTTTCACAGGATTAAAATTTAGCGGAACACAAATACAAAGATGCGACGCATACTTCTATGAAAGGCACCCTAGTATTGCACTTGGGATGGGTCAAGAGTACCCGATTAGCTAGATAGTTTCTACAGCGGCCAAGCTGAGCCATTAACTATTTAATATTTCAGTAGCACCTGAGAAATTCATAAAGACATTATTTTTTCGACGTTGCTGTTTTCGCTGAAAAATTACTGAGTTTGGTCAGGGTTAATTAATTTTTTTATGTAAGTACAAAACTATTACTTGGAATGCGATTGCTGATATAGCTAGCGTGTTTTTTTAATGTAATTAAACTCATTTTTTTTTATCAAGATAACACAATGTGTACGTAGATGCTGTTTAAATGTGTGGTGTAACGAGAATGGATAAAGTGAGAAATGAGTTCAGGTATTAGGAAAAGTTTGATAGTGGCGCCAGTGACTGAAAAGTTGAAATGGTGATTCACAATATTTGTTACGTATGCAATTTGAGTCAACAAATCACTCAAACACTGCACTAAGCGTGTCTTCCAACAATGTAAAGTTCTGTTACTGCAACACGTTATGTAAATTATTATTTCAACAGTTAACCACAAATTTTGGTCACCACAGCGCTCATTACAGACTTCAACACCGAACCAATTGCAACATCCAATTTAATCCAACATTCGTTTGATTTGATTTTCACAATTAGAACGTCGATGTGCTTTTGAGGTTACTGGAACGATGTAAACAAACGTGGTCACAAAGTAGAATTTAGATAGAATTTATTTGATTAAAATGTAATTTAGGGCATGTTTCACTGTGTCCAAATAATCGCAAGTTCCGGATTACATTCGAAAATGTAACAGAAATTCTACGAAATTATTTGTCAAGTTAATCATAGATGGTGAAACTGACCCTTAAATCAGAGTAACACAATACTCAGTATTTTATTGCGTTCCATAGTGTAACAGAAATGATATGTTGTTTAAAAGATACAATTATGGACCTTGTCGGGCACAGCAAAGTCTGTTTCTTTAGGAGAGAGGATGAATATGATTTAATAAAAGATATTATATAAAATAATTAATTATTTCATTTTAAATCAAATTATCATTGAAAAAACAGGTAGTGAACATAGTATTACGAGTTTGTATGGTATTATAAATACAGTTGATTTATTATTTTAATTAATTAAGCCCCAAGAGGACACCGGTGTCCGCACACCTATTGTCTGTTAATTGTGTTTGTAATTACGGTAGTCCAAAGGTTAATGTTTATTTAAATTATAAACAACTTTGGTTGATGTAAAGCCGACTAAAAAGGGCTCCTATCATCATCATCATCATCATGTCAGCCGAGCGACGCCCACTGCTGGGCATAGGCCTCCCCCAAGGATCTCCACAACGATCGGTCCTGTGCTGTCCGCATCCAGCGGCTTCCCGCGACCTTCACCAGATCGTCGGTCCACCTTATAGGGGGCCTGCCCACGGAGCGTCGTCCGGTACGCGGTCGCCATTCGAGAACCTTTCCACCCCAACGGCTATCGGTTCTCCGCGCTGTGTCCCGCCCACTGCTACTTCAGCGAAAGGGCTCCTATAAGGTAGACCAATGACCTGATGAGAGTCACAAAAGTCTACTGAATGCAATAAGCAACATAATATTATCAGTTGATGTGGCCTGAATTCCAGCAGTGGGAACGATATAAGGCAGATGCTATGCTATACTAGTCGATGTGGTAAATCTTGTGGCAAGTCTATGTTCAGCTGTGGACATAGTAATGATAACGATGAAAGCTGATGCTGTGGCATATATTTCCGTTTCCTTTTAAAGCCTAGAATGGCCATATTCAGGTATGTGTATCTTTAGTTTGTCAAAGCAATCGATATTACGCACGGCCAAGCTTCCTGTACTACGAGTCTATACCCATATTTCCCATAGGACTCACTGCCAATCACAAAATTTCCATACTACGCATGGGTACTGTATCGGTTTTGCTTCTGGTAGTTTGCTGACAAACCTTCGTAGATAGATACAAGTAAATGGTACATTATGAAAATGATGTACTTAATAAACTAGTGCGATTCACGAGCAACAATTGCTTCACTGTTTACTATTGGGTGGGAACGTACTCAAGCACTAGCAATTTTTGACACGCAATTGACTGTTTCCGAACTAGTTAAAACATGTGCGCGAACTCGTCCCGACCACAGTTTTTTGTATTTAATAATCATATCTATATATTTTAATTTGTATCTTAATTTTAAGTCTGATTTATATTTTAATTTTATTTTTGTTCATGTAATTATGGTCTTAATCCGATATGGTTTTAATTTTATCTTTAATGTCCAAGTCTCAATAGTGGGGAGGAGCGAGACAACCCCGACACAAGAGTTATTAACCACTTACTGGGGCTGTTTCATTCACATATGTAATGAAAATCTTAGAGGCTAAATAAACATTTTTAATAAAAAAATAAAAAAAAAAATATTTTAATATCAGGCTGGGCGCTACGCGTCCCCCACACGTCTTCCCTGTTTATGTATTTCATTTCTTTGTAAGTGTATTGAAAATCGTCGTTTGATGCATGTGGAAAATTGGTCACTGCATCACTCGACTAAGTAAAGTCTTCACCAACATCATCATCCTTTTAATGTTCCCGCTGCTGGGATACAGGCCTCCTCACTTGGCGAGGGAATTGGCCATAATCCAACACGCGTGCCTTGCCCGGATTGGTAGATGTCGCATGTCTTGGCCTTTTTTTGGGACATGCGGTTTCTAAACGATGTTTTGCTTCACCGTTTTGTGAGCAGTGGTGATGAAATAAATTAAACAAAGCAATAGGCCTGGCTAAGATTGAACCCGCTTGAACTTCTAAGTCGTGGTCGTTAGCACTCAGCCACCACTACTCTCAAACTCTCCCTTAGCGCTTTTGGTGGCTATTTTGTGTGTTAAATACCTATTTAACTAACAAAATAGCCACCAAAATCGGTCTTAAACTATCTCGTAACAGAAAACAAGCACATCAGCACACGAGCAATGTAACAAGAGTTACGTAAACTAGTCAACATTAGCTTAGCGAGCGCATTTGCTCATAATGATTGTTCTCCGTTCAGTTTATTTGGTGGCGGTTTTCAGAGCACAGAAGGAAGTTTTACAGTGTATGTTGGATAACTCTTTGTCTGGTTATTTAGTTTAGTGGTGAGGTGGCCTAGGGCAACAACAGAAACTTTAATAAAACTTCACCGCTCTTTAAGTATCTCACACGGAGGAGCATACGGTAGAAGTTTGGTTGGAACACCACCGTGTCCTCAAGGAGGCGATCGACGGTATATAAGTTTTTTTATGGTAGAAAAACTCAACCAATGACAAATCAATAACCAATGAAAATATTGTCAGTCTCTTAAGACTAAAAAAACCACCCCGATTGTACGTTGTCTTTCATACCAGGGCCGTGCGTACATTTCAAACGTGGGCCCTAGGCCCCAGTAGGCTTCGACCCTTCTGCAGGGTACCTACGAGTTGCTCACAACTCTTTGAGGCGTGTGGTAAAAATGCGCGTCATCGATGTTTTGGGCTTGGTCCGTAAAGGACGATCGAACGAACGATACGATAAATGTCATCAAAAGTAAACTTACTAGTTATACAAATATAAGTTTTACGCGTAAATTTAAGGCGTGACATGTATCACAACACAGCTGCTAATCGCTCAACCCATGAACCAACCTCCTCGTTGTCAAGTTACAATCGTTTCGTTACCGTCGAATGTTTGGAATAGGCCACGCCTCCTATTCTTTGTTCTGACTATGAGACTGAAAGAAAGGAATCGATCGTAATTTGCTTAAGGAGGTTGTGCCAACAAAGTATGCCGCCAAACTTTATTGAAATTGGCCTAAGGTTTAGTGTGGTCTAGGAGTGTGTATACAGGATGTAATTACCATTAACCCTTCCACTCTGTATAAAATAGTTCAAATGAGTTCCTGCGACCCTAGGACGCTAAATATATTTAAGTACAAATCTTAAACAATACACATGTTGTAGGAGAACCAAGCTTACCGACATAGCCCGAAGAATCGCCAAACTGTGGCAGTGGGCAGGGTACATTCCTCGTAGAACGGATGGTCGATGGGGCCGAAAGGTTCAAAAATGGCGAGTGGACTCCCACAAGGTAGACCGATGATCTGATGAAAGTCAGAAACGAGACACGTACAAGAACATCCGTTGTGACTACACTTGGGGGAGGCCTATGTCCAACAGTCGACGTCATTCTGCTGAAATGATGATGATAATGCACATACAGGTATTTCTATGGAAAGAACCAACTCCATCAAAATGGATACAACAATCCGTCCCTTCATCATCGACATCAGTAAAATTTTAGCCAAAAGACTGTTTACTAACCATTGGACATAAGATTCCCTCGAGTGTCACCCAACGATCTATTGTTGGAGTTTGCATTCTTTGGATTCCTACGTCCCTCACCAAGTCATCTGTTGACGGCACGCACTGTTCCCGCGCGCCTCAAGGAGTCAGCAAACTGAAGGGGCCCTACAGAGCCGAAGCCTCCTGGGGTCAAGGGTTGCTGCGAAAGCGTAACACCAGAGCTCTGGGATCAAAACAAGGAAGGAACAGAGTAGATTGTATAGTCAGTAAGAGTCTGACACTGTTTCCAGGTCCACCCAAGGGTGAAATTCGTCATTGTATGATTTTTACCTACAATAAAAAAAACCAAGTCATCGGTTCACCTGGAGGCCTTTCAACGCTACGTCTTTCAGTACAAGGTCGCTATTCCAGATCCTTTCATTCTCAAGCTACTACAAAAAAAGCGTTCACGTTCATTAAATAAGATACAATCTCTCAGTGGCTTTTAAACAAAATTAAAACAAAAAACGACTGCGACCAAATAAACGTTGAGCGCATCAAATAAACACTAGCACAATTTGTGTTGAAGCAAAGGTTTCGCTGGCAGACTAGTAAACTGGCCCATTTTAGTACGTCGCGACGCCGCTATCTCGAAATTCTATCACTATCTACCAACCCCTCGTTTTTAATGAACGCTGGAAGTCTTAAAATTCCTTTGAAGAGACAATATATTTGAAGAAGGTCGCCTTTTCAGTACTGTTGGATATGCGTAGAATTTTTGGCCTTTCATTCTGTGATATTTGCATATTTAGCGTATTTGGAGAGGTTTAATTTATACGTGCATTTATTTCTATTATTTTTTTATTTTATGTAATTATGCTTGAGTTTATAATTCACCATTTTTAAGGTTCTGTGCTTTAATCGAAAAAAGGAGTAGGTATTCTAATAGGATCATTGTGGTATTCATGTGTCCCTCATTAAAGATTTTCTTTTCTCAAGAACGCGTGGAGGTACGAAGCTTAAACTGTTTTTCTCAAGAACGCATAGAGGCACGAAGCTTAAATTAATATCAAATACTCAGGTCTGATATCTCAACCAGCAGTGATAAAATAAAATTTCTAAGTCAATGCAAAATCTAAAGAAATGGCAATTTATGTTCCGTTTAGGCGAATATTTTGATACTAGCTAGTAAATCAAATCTATACACAATCAAATCTATACCTACACTATACAATACCCACTTCCCGTAGATTTAGAATCCTACAATTTGGCATGAAGCAATGTTGCACAAGCATATATTTTCGTTTTGGGAACACATTCATTGTGTGTACAACCAAAGATTGGAATTTCTTGCCAGTCTGTTTTTCCTGATGGCTACAATTCGAGAATATTTAAGTCAAGAGTGTTGTCAATAGTTTACTTCTTGGTAAACGCGCTCTATCATCGGCTGCATCGCCGCTTTCCATCAGATGAGATAGCGTTCAAGCGCGAACCTATCTACACTAATATAATAAAGAGGTAAAGTTTGTTTTTTTGTTTGTAGGGGGTAATCTCTGGAACTAATGGTTCGATTGGAAAAATTGAAGCTATAATAGAAAGCTGCTTTACTCCTGAGTGACATCTATACTAATATAATAAAGAGGTAAAGTTTGTTTTTTTGTTTGTAGGGGGTAATCTCTGGAACTACTGGTCCGATTGGAAAAATTTTAGCAACAATAGAAAGCTGCTTTACTCCTGAGTGACATAGGCTATATTTTATGTACGCGGGCGAAGCTGCGGGCAAAAGCTAGTAGGCTATAAATTATTTATATAACATGGATATTAACCGAGCTATCACAACTTTTGTCTCACAAAATTTTCCGCGGACGAAGTCGCGGGCAGAAGCTAGTAATCAATAAAAAAAGAATAGGAAAAACTATAATTCATAGTTATAGGTGTCACTAAAAAAAAAAAAAACAGAATTTTTGCAGTTTCAAATCGCAAAAAATCTTCGGATCTCGATTTTGGAAAGAACCGTATACAACGTAAGCTTGTACGGAATCCTCAGTGCACGAACCCGACTTGCACTTACCCAGTTTAGTATTGATGTTAGAACCAAAGATTAAGGGCCAATCCACCAATTAAACTAATCGCGATTATTTAAACAAAAGCGCCTAATCAAGACTATCGCTTCATTGGCTCTAAGACATTTTCTTATTGTTTATTTCTTTATTATACATACAAATCTAATATAGCCACACAGCGATTTAACGATTACGAAGTACAAAGGCGAGCTTAACTAAACAATGAGTTTGCAAACCTTTGCCTGATAGAGAGTGATTGCATTAGACGGCAAAATCCATTGTACAGAATAAAACTAAAAATGTATTATTCTTACTAATATTAATTAGTTATTTATTATAAAACAAAATTAGAAAATTAAAGAGTGCTTCTTTAATTTTCGCTTTGAATAAATTTGAAAGATATATTGTCGCAACACTAAATTCAAGTATTGTAGTCTGTCTACTAAACATAACTTTAAATGCAGCAGCAATCCGGGTATCTTTAAGTCAAGAGTGAATAGGTTACTTCTAGGTAAGCGCGTTCCATCGTCGACTGCATCGTCGCTTTCCATCAGGTGAGATAGTGGTCAAGCGCGAACCTATAATCAATAAAAAAAAAAAAGCTTTAAAACCGTATTTGAAGTTTTTTTTTTAATTAAATCTTAATTAAGAAGCTTTTTTTTAATTTGTATAAATTGGTGCTTGATTGCGATCCCACTAGATGGGAGATGAGGGATAGATCAGTAATGCAATCGTCATGCAACTTTGTCATAATATTAAATAGTCACTCCATCGTCGAAGCCAAATCTGGGGCCCTAGACAAGTAGCAATCCACGTGACTTTTCGAAGGCATATGTCAGTTCCATACATTTGGAGTTTCGAATTTCGTTATCGTTAGTGAGAATGTGATTTTGTCTAAGCCCCCTGAATTTAAACTTATATCAAATGATTGTAATATATTTTATACATAATAGAATTCTTGTCTTGAAGTTGATATTCGAAATAAATACTTAGATATTTATGACAAACGGACAGCCATTTTCGTCTAGATTCGAGTACCTAGACTGTCATACAACGGAGCCCATTTCCTTCAGTCCCCTTTTATGACAGGCACAGGAACTTATCTCCTCAATATACTTTGCATCAATATTTTTCCTTAACTCTCTAGTCACGCAAATTAATATTCTTATCAGCTTATTGGAATAATTCTTTATCAAGAACTGCCCTAAATGCAAGAAAGCGGAAAGATTGCTAATCAGACTTCAAGCACCATATTAAAAGAAATATACCGTGATTTGGTTACCAATTTAGCTTGCGTGACACGGCACTGTAAAGCTATGCTCGTAATATAAAAATGTAAATAAGAAAAGTAAAGAAAATCGGCACTAGTTACTTTATAACTTAGCCAGTTACTTTATTACAACGATTTTTTTTAATGCCTCGCCTAATGGCTTTTAGTTTGAGCAGAAATTAGAGATGAAGGGATTTGGTAGTAGAATTATTTTAACATTAGGTCGTTTGCGAACAGTCCCTTTAAAGTACCAGTCATAATGATCAAGTTGTTACGTTTATAGCTCTAAGTTGTTTAAGTCCACACACTTAAGGGAGAGCTTTTGTTGTCAGAAGTACGGAATTTATGTTTAAATTCTAAAGGCTTTTTCCGAAGTGTTTATGGTCGGAAATCACCTAACGACGTCTCCTGTTCTGGGTGGATTGGAAAAGCGTGTCAGACTTTTACTGACTAATACCACACCTGGGGCCCTACTCTAATTCTCCGAAATACGAAGTTTCGATCGAAATTTCGCGTATTTGCTACTCTGGTTTATTTCGTTTCCGAAATTTCGAACGAACGATTTTTTTTGACGTTCCGAATTTCTAAACCTACTCTAATTGTTATTGTTTCGAACGAAAATTTGATCTTGACAGATGGATTATTCGGATAATAACGTCAAACCGACGCAACCAAAAGTGTTACCTTTTGATTTTTGTAAAAAAATTGCTTAAAATGGCCTCAAAAAAGCTTTTCATGAAGCCAGCTGTACGTGAAAAACGTTTAGAGCGTACAAGGATCCAGCGATACTTGCTCAACCAGTTTAAAATTACGCAAATATTATCAGACTCATTCGACAATTATTTGAGGACAGTTCGACTTGAAACTCACAACTTACCAAGAAATAGTGCCTCAAAAATGCTTTTAATTAAAGGAGCGATAGCTCTTTACACCGCCAGAGACGGAAACAGATGGAAAAGGAAAAGTAATGAAGCACGGTGTTCACAACCTCCAGCATTGCGAAATATAACGCAAGGAAGAAAATATTACATAGTTCTTACAATAGTTATTATAGTGCTACTGTGTTGTGTTCAGGGTAGCAACGCACAAGAAAGTGAAGTGCTACTGTGATGTGTTCAGGGTAGCAAAGGACCAGAAAGTGAAGTGCTACTGTGATCTGTTCAGGATACTGTCCTCAGTTGTTGTTTAATAAAAGACTTAAATATACGTTTTGACTTTTTATTAACTAGAACCCTGTAGGATTTAGGGATTTTTATGATGCTGGTAGTCGACTGGCCATTCCTATCTTCCTGGCTGGGTCCTAGGTCCACAGGTAGGTATATCAGGCTGTGAAATGTTTGGAGGTTGACTTTATTAACAAGAAGTGGTGAAGAATGGCATAGGTTCATTGATCTGAAAAGAAAAAGGATTAAATACCTAATACTAGAATCATAAAACATTGAAATTATGTAAGAATTTATAGAATCAACTTAAAATGGATTTCAAATTCTTCTTCATAAAGATACTATTATTATTTGGAATATATAAGATAATATTTAGTAACAAAGTTTTTACAGCCAAAACAAAACTTGTGGTGGGTGAAAATGCTACTTCTGTTACACCAACAATTCGACTTGAAACACACTCTGTGCACCGCAAACACAAAGTATATAAAGAAGCACTTGGTAAAATGATGAATTAACACGACAATTGAGAAATGAACTTCAATTAAAATTCTCTAAAAAAAATCCACACATAATAATTATCTAAGTTGACCAGTGCTGCCAACTCTAAAATCTACTTTCAAAAATGCCAAAAATATGTTAAAATTTTCGGAAAATGCTAAAATAACATGCTAATCCAGAAATAAAGATAAAAAATCTAAACAATGTGCCAAAAAAGCCCTGAAATAACTAACGTTATGTAACGAATGAAAACTCTCGTCCTTATCTTTTTAATTAGATGCAACTTGTGCTTTCTAGCTCAAGTTGCCGACTGGCTGAAGCCACTCTTTCAATCTGACATCAATGTCCACTCTGCACGATAACATTCGTTATATTCTGATGGCATTGTCTATTTGATGACTCTTTATAACCCTCATTTACGCACGCAAAACACCTTTGGTGACAACGTCGACTGATTCAATACTAACCATTATGTAGTTCAATTCAATTCAGTTCAATCAATACGTTTTTCAGGGTTTATGTTTTGCATTTAGAGCAGTGGTGGCCGAGAAGTCACGACCCTGACTTACGACTTAGGTCGCACTGGTTCGCGGACGGTGGGCAATGGGTAGCTCGCCGTCCGGTCGTCTGGTAACCGGCCAGACCGAATCCAATACGTCAACGGAGCGCACCGTTCCCAAACGCCTCAAGGAGTTGTCAGCAAACTGTAAGGGCCCTTCAGGGTCGTAGCCTCCTGGAGCCGAGGGTGGAATTAAACTGTTACCGCGGCTCTAGGAATAAGGCAAGGATGGTACGGGGTAGGTTTTTTAGTCAGTAAGAGTCTGACACTGGTCTCCCGCTCCGCCCAAGAGCAGGTTTCGTCATTCGATGATTTTCATCCAACCATAAAAAAAATTTAAAAAATTGGGAGTGATCAGCGCCGAGCCTTGGTAGAAGCCATGGTCCAGAGCGAGGAGGAGTGGCAGGTGGTCGCCTCCTTCTGCGAAACAGTAATGCTAGCAAAGTAGGAAGCCGACCGCATAAGGCAACGGCGCGCAAGCCGCCGGGATTCCTATCACGATTTCTGGCCACCTTAGGCGCGGGCTACCGGACGGTGAGCAATAGGTAGCTCAGTCAGTCAGCTCAGTGGTCCGGTTGTCTGGCAACAGTCCGAACCATGCCAGTCGTCGACGGCGCGCATTGTTCCCGCGCACGTCAAAGAGTTGTCAGCAAACCGTAGGGACCCTACAGAACGGTCGAAGGCAACTGGGGCCTAGGGATCGTGTCTGAAAGGAAGGCTCTAGCTAGTATACATGGCGATGTAGGAACAGGGTAGGTTGTTTAGTCAGTAAGAGACTTTTACCTACCATAAAAAAAGAGATGAGACATTCATTAATCGCGTGGTGGATTACGGCCTATTCCTTCTCCTGGAGAGGAGGCCTGAGTCCCAGCAATGAAAACATTATAAGGCTGATGCTATTTAGATATTCAAACGCTTTTCGAATATAATGAAATAAAATTGCTAATTTTGTTAATTTATCGCAAATTACTTCGAAAAATGCTAAACTTGGCCATAATAATGCTAAATTGGTATCACTGAAGTTGACAATGTTGACAAGTTCCAAGATTGTTTTTTCTTCGCCCCATTTGGGCTGGCTAAGGTCTTGAACTATACCGCCTCGTCATCAATAATAAATACTTTTCTTTGAATTACATTTATTCTCTATGCGATCATATAATATGTAATATTACAAGAAATATTTAAAAAATTGCTTATTATATGCAAAAAAAGTCATTTTAGCCCAAAAAGGGACAAGCTGGCTTTCTTACGAAATGTGTATCATGACATATTACGTATGATTATACAGATATTTTTTAGAAATATGAGCATTTAAAGTAGTGTGAGTAATTTGCTCGGCGCGCTTCTCTGTGTAACAAAATAAGTGACTAATTTAGTTGAAAACTAAATTTTTGCAGCACATTTATATTTCATTTATAAATATTACAAATAATATTTAATAGACCTCGGTCTCCTTTCTCCAAAACGAAACTTTCGTAAGCAAACGATATTCATTCGAAGTTTCGCAACTGTACCTACTCTGTTTCTTTTTCGGATAGGCTCAAGAAGTTCGGATCCACAGACAATTTTCGTGATTGAATGAAAAGAACTATATTGTGTTAGATTTTTTACATGTCATTTAAAATAAGTAACGGTTTTTATACTAATTTAGAAACATGCTTTATTTAACAAAATGGATTTAATATGTGGTTTATTAAAAATAGCTAGTAATATTTATAAATAAAACATAAATGTGCTGCAATTATTTCATTTTCAACAAAGTTAGCCACGACAGTATAAAACACCCTTTTTTACAGCCATTGTATTAGCCGACTTATTTAAATAGCACTATTGCATTCTAATCATCGGTACTAACGTATGACAATTAAAACTATCTGTATAATCATGCGTAACATGTCAATCATAACATGTCAACTTGTATTTGACTTTAATTTGAATGTTTTAAAATATATTATGTTGCCAGTGCTTTTTTGAATTCGATACACATTCCGTAAGAAATTCAGCTGGTCCCTTTTTTAGCTAAAACGACTTCTGCATATAATAAGCAATTTGTTAAATATTTCTTGTAATATTTTTGCATAGAAAATTTAATTCAAAGAAAAGTATTTATTATTGATGATGAGGCGGTATGGTTCAAGACCTTAGCCTGCTCAATTGGGGCGAAGGAAAACAATCTTGAAACTTGTCAACATTGTCAACTTCAGTGATGCCAATTTAGCATTATTATGGCCAAGTTTAGCATTTTTCTAAGTGATTTGTCATAAATTCAGTTTAACAAAATTAGCAATTTTTTATCATTTTACTCGGAGACCGTTTGAATATCTAAATAGTATAGATGAGACGTTCATTGAACGTCTCATGTCTTCGAATTTTTGGTTCTAGGACATGCCGGATTCCTTACAATGTTTTCCGTTGCTGTTTAGAGAGGGATGGTGATGAAATAAATTACACAAAGTAATGCACATGGCTAAGTTTGAGCCCGCGACCTAATTCGTAAATCAGGGTCGTGACTACTCGGCCACCACTGCGCTAAATGCAAAACATAAACCCTGAAAAACGTGTTGATTGAACTGAATTGAATTGAACTACATAAGAGTTGAAAGAGTGGCTTCAGTTTTCATGTTTTATTCGTTACATAAAATTAGTTATTTCGGGGCTTTTTGGCACATTGTTTAGATTTTTATCTTTATTTCTGGATTAGCATTTTAATTTAGCATTTTTCGGAAATTTTAACATATTTTTGGCATTTTTGAAAGTAGATTTTAGAGTTGGCAGCACTGGTCAACGTAGATAATTATTATGTGTGGATTTTTTGAGAGAACTTTAATTGAAGTTCATTTCTCAATTGTCGTGTTAATACATCATTTTACCAAGTACTTCTTTATATACTTTGTGTTTGCTGTACACAGTGTGTGTTTCAAGTCGAATTGTTGGTGTAACAGTAGTAGCATTTTCACCCTCCACAAGTTTTGTTTTGGCTGTAAGAACTTTGTTACTAAATATTATCGTATATTTATATAATATCTTTTAGTTTGTTTTTATTTTTAGATAGTCATTCTTAGAATTCTGTTATTCACAATTTTAGTTCTGTCAAAATTTTAATTTCTACAATGTAATGGGTATTTGATTTTATTACCAAATAGTATCTTTATAAAGAAGAATTTGAAACCCATTTTAAGTTGCTTCTATTAGGTATTTAATCCTTTTTCTTTTCAGGTCAATGAACCAATGCCATCCTCCACCATCTCTTGTCAATAAAATGAACCTCCAAACTTTTCACAGCCTGAGGGACCTGTGGACTTAGAACCCAGCCAGGAATATAGGCATGAACAGCCAGTCGACTACAAGTATCAGAAAAAATCCTAAATCCTACAGGGTTCTTGTTAATAAAAAATCGAAACGTATATTTTAGTCTTTTATTTAAGTCTCTAAAGAACAACAACTTAGGACAGTATCCTGAACACAACACAGTAGCACTATAATGACCTTTGTAACAACTTTGTAACCACAATTATTTGCAAAAAAATGTTTGACTAGTGCTTTGGTGGGAAAAAGACTTTGGAAGCAATAGTGGCACTTTCTGGTACAAGTCCTTAAATAAATGGCCGACTGCGACTATCATTTCCCACAAACTGAAACTTGGAATTTGCGCAATTTCAAGCTGTAAACGTAAGTGACGCCGGTTTCTTGCACACTCTAAACGGCCTCTACGTAGAGCGGCTTTAATTCTTCTTCATTGCGTTGTCTATCTCAATGCTGGGGGTCGTGAACACCTTGCTTCATCACTTTTCCTTTGAATGATATTCCTCCATCTGTTTCTGTCTTTGGCGGTGTAAACGGCATTGTATATCGTAGAGCTGCTTTAAATAAAAGTATTTTTGAAGCTCTATTACTTAGTAACTTGTGAGTTACAAGTTAAACTGTCCTCAAAAAATTGCCTAATGAGTCTGATAATATTTGCGTGATGTTAGACTGGTTGCGCAAGTGTCACTAGTTCCTTGTACGCTCTAAACGTTCTTTACGTAGTGCTCGCTTAATGAAAAGCATTTTTGAGCCCATTTTAAGCAATTTTCTTACAAAATCCACACAAACGAAAATCAAAAAGTAACACTTTTGGTTTCGTCGGTTTGACGTTAATATTCCGAAAAATCCATCTGTCAAGATCAAATTTTCGTTCGTGACATTATCAATTAGAGTAGGTTTAGAGATTCGGAATGTCAAACCTTCGAAATTTCGTGAATGAAATGAACTGTATAAAAAAAAACGTATTGACATCACTGAAATTGACATTGTTGACAAGATTCAAGATTGTTTTTTCTTCGCCCCATTTGGGCAGGCTAAGGTCGTTAATCATACCGCCTCGTCAACAATAATAAATACTTTTCTTTGAATTACATTTATTTTCTATGCATAAATATTATAAGATATATTTAACAAATTGCTTACTAAATTCAAAAAAAGTCATTTTAGCTCAAAAAGGGACCGGTTGACTTTCTTACGGAATGTGTATTGAATTCAAAAAAGCACTGGCAACATAATATATTTTTAAAACATTCAAATTAAAGTCAAATACAAGTTGACATGTTATGATTGACATGTTACGCATGATTATACAGATAGTTTTAATTGTCATACGTTAGTACCGATGATTAGAATGCAATAGTGCTATTTAAATAAGTCGGCTAATGCAACGGCTGTAAAAAAGGGTGTTTTATAATGTCGTGGCTAATTTTGTTGAAAATTAAATTATTGCAGCACATTTATGTTTTATTTATAAGTATTACTAGCTATTTTTAATAAACCACATATTAAATCTATTTTGTTAAATAAAGCAAGTTTCTAAATTAGTTTAAAAATCGTAACTTATTTTAAACGACATATAAAAAATCCAACACAATATTGTTCTTTTCATTCAATCACGAAAATTGTCTGTGGATCCGAACTTCTTGAGCTTATCCGCAAAAGAAACATAGTAGGTATAGTTGCGAAATTTCGAATGAATATCGTTTGCGGACGAAAATTTCGTTTCGGAGAATTATAGTAGCACCCCTGAGGCTTTCATTTACCCTTTGTGTTTGAACGTAGATCTAATGATCTCATGGTCTTAACGGGCAGCCTTGTTGGCCTGCTGATATCTCTTTGGCTTTAACTAACTTTGTTTGGCTCTTTCTTCAAAAGACCATTTCAGACACTAATCTGCATTGTTCTTATATGATTTGACTATTACATAACAATAATATAATATTCGACAACCATCACACAACGCCGGCTAGTCTCAAGCTAAGCAGAGCTTGTGTTATGAGTACTAGGCAACTGATAAACATACTTATATGTTTCTAAATACATACATATTATAGATAAATAACACCCAGATACAGAACAAATGATTGTGCTCATCACACAAACATTTGTCCAGGGTGGGAATCCAACCCACGACCTCCAGCATAGCAGTCAGGGTCTACTAGGCTGACAGGCCAGTCCAGACATGTTTGATGTTTGGACTTTAAAAGAGACTGACCCTAAGTTTGTTTCGGTGTTTCTTCTCAGGGTGGTCAGCTAGCAAACACCGGAGTAAGTCTAGTTAAAACTAACATGTAAAAGTGTTCTGGAAAACTTATTTGCAAAAAAAAATATCATTTGTCATTTGAGAAACGCGTGGAACACTATGCGTTGTCGTAGACTTAGGCCCGTTCCGGATGTTTACCGGACGGTATATTGGGTGCTCCTATTGCTCGTCGGCCTCAATCCCGCGCCTATCATGGTTAGTAATCTGGGGTCGCGGGGCTTGGGGTGTGTGGATGTCCTTTCTCTAGCCCAATGTGTCACCCATCTACGCATTGACCTTGATATGCATTGTTAAACCTTGATGATTGTAATAGAAAGAAAGAAAGAAAACACTGTTTTTTTTTGCCCAAAATAGACGCACATAATACAATAATCTGTTAAAGGTGAACAAGGTATTAATGTATTGCACCATAGACACTAGGCAGAAAACAATTGTCTTAGACAAAGTCAAATGATATATTTTATCTGTGGAATATGTCATAAATTACATAATTTTCTCTTTGGATCGACATGCGACAGAGAAACAACAAAACAACGTGTAAAATACATAAAAAATTAACAAATAAAAGAAAACAGTTACAAAATATAAAACCTAGTTGTACGTCGCATCTGGGCGAAAAAAGGTCTTTGCTCAGCTTGTACCGTGACGATGGGCAGAGCCAGTCAACGGGACTGATTTTCAGCAACAACCAATCTAGTTAATTACTAAGTTTTATAACTTTAATAACTTACTATAAATCTGAAATTTAAGTGCTGGCCGAATAAAAAGAAACCTAAAATCTGCATTGATGGAGGTGCCTGAGTCATTCGCCTCACCAATTAGCTCCCGATTTACAAAGCTGTTAATTTATAAAAATACCACAAACTTTTATATATTTTATGATTCAACCCTAAAGAAAGCCAAAGTCACCGTGACTTTCATTTTCTTTGAATTTGTTCTGAAATGTCAAAAGTTTTAAACTGCTAACACGTTCTAAAGAATTTTGAGTATTATTGAAAATCTTTCCAAAACATTCTGTTACCATCTCAGTTTTTAATTTGTTTGTATAGTAAATATTATCAGACGCCACTCCTTCTAGATAACTTATTTTCACTAATTATTATGTAAATAGTTACCGAGCTCGTAACGACTTTTTAACTAGTTTTGGACTAACGAACTAATCTCTACAAAATACTAATAAAACCCTTTGCCGTATTAATAAAATTTAAGTTATTCTTCTTTATTTTCTATTGGATTGCGGGAAAGACCATATTTTTATTATCTGATTCCATCATTCTTCAAGGAAACCAGTTAAAGATACCAAAATCAACCTGCCTTACATTAAATTCCAATTCTTTTCAATATAATTTCCACAAAAACTTGTTTCAATTCAATGTATTTTTGTAATCTCAATAAAAGATACGATGGAAAAAAATGTCAAAAAACACAATTGTCAAAATTGGTTCTATCACCTCTAATCTTATTACCATAATTTCGAATAACACAAACCAATTATTAGGAAACGTTTCGATACATTAAAAAATAAACGTTCGTTATTTTTTAGCGGAGAATTTCGAAAAACACAATTCTTCCTAATCGAATTTTTGTCGTTCCAAACGAGTTTACGATTTTCTTCAACGAATTCAATAAGCCTTGAGAGGGTAACTCGAGACACAAGCCGACCTAAATCTGGCATTGACGGCAAACTCAAAATTTGACAAGCCAAGTCATTTAACTTTGTTTATTTCCCTAGGCACTCGAATTCAAAGGCGTTGACTGGCCGAGATGTCTAAAGAACATATTTTTCTGACGAGAAAGGCAATAAGGACTTATTTGAGACAGCATATTTACACGTGATAGATGAATCTGCCCCTCCTAGCCAAGTTACAACGTTTTGTTTAGAATTAGCGCTTGTAGAAAGTCACGCTCCCAATTCCTTTGTTGAGAAGACGTAACGTCCGAACAAGGGAATTGGAGGCGTGGCCAACTACAAGTGCTAACTCTAAACGATAAGATTGTCAATTGGCCAGGGGGGCTGATGTAGATTAGTGGTAGCATAATTATTGTGTGTACTATAATTGTTATAATTAATGGATATTTTTTCACGTCAAAGTGTTTGATAATTTTTTAAAGCCCAAAGCTACACAATCCATCTCAAACATGGTCTTGACTAACTTTGAACTTCATGCTCCAGCCTCTGGGATCCCGATCCCGATTCCCAGCCACCGCAGGCGTGGGTTTGCGCACAGCGACCAATACGTATTGAGTAGCATGTCTTCTGAGTTTGTTTCGATGTTTCTTCTCAGGGTAATCAGCTAAGAAATACCGGACTCATCTATTATCGAAAAAAAAATGACGAGTAAAAGTTTTTTTAAACCTACTTGCAAAATAAAGATCATTTATGATTTATGTGGTAACTATACCTACCGCCCCTGTGGCGATCGCGTACTAGACGACGCTGCGTAGGCAGGCCCCTTACAAGGTGGACCGAAGATCTGGTGAAGATCGCAAGCCGAAGATGGGAAGCCGCTGGATGCGGACAGCACAGGACCGATCGTTGTGGAGATCCTTGGGGTTGGCCTATGTCCAGCAGTGGGCGTCGTTGGGCTGACATGATGATGATGATGATATACCTACACATCGAGCCCAAGTCGACAAAAACGTACGGTATACAAACAAGGAATCCAAATACCAAAGCTAATCCAAAGATTTCGCTTAATGTGCACAAAGGTTTGTTTAAAGCACCTTCATATTCATGCATTTCCACGATTCGCATCAACTGTTTACCAGTTGTTGCAACTCAACGCAACGTAGCGGAATGCAAACGATCGCGATGCGGTCGGCATTCGCAGATAACTACGTGCCTTTCGCTGCGCTGCACTTTGAACTCAAACCTTTCGCAGTTTACTTGTTACTCAGGTATTTTTATTGCGAAAACCGATACGAGACAAATTTTGATACTGCGGTGAAATAATTCCGTAGTGTTTGGAAAGGAACTTTGTGTTGTAGCAATATACGATGTAACATGTTTGTAGTTTATGTAAACTGGACGTATCAAAGGAAATTGATTGAAGTTCCAAATAGAAGTATCGAGTTTAATAAATACATTTGGTTAATTTAGACTATAGTACCCTTTAAAGTAAAAAAGACATAAGGTCGTTAGAGGATTTTTTTTTAATTATTAAAAAAAAGCCTTCCAATTAAATATACAAACTGTGCGGATTGTTAAATGAGCAAACCGCACCAATTATGTAATTAGCTGATTTAGCCAGTGTCAAGTTCAGTAAATAATTATGTTTTTAATCCAGAAATTCCAGAATACAATACTTTGAAGCGAATGAAACACAATTATTATAAGCTTTTTGGAGTAGGTACTTATCCGAGAATCCTTCTCGGTAAGTTTAGCGGTGATAGTACTACAAAAAAAATGTTAAGGGCAGTGTACCGATATTCTCCGGTTTATATGCTTTCACATATTATGCAATTGTAATAGATACCAACGTATACAAATTCCAAAAAAAAAATACAACAAGACTAAAATAAACAACAACAAGACAAAACTATCAATTTTCGATTCATTCAAACAGTTACTGGATTTCTCTTGAAAATATCGCGCCAAAACTCCACGGAGTTTTTGCCATCAATCAACTCCCAAAAAGTACGTGACAAAAATGAAATCACAAGCGTGATAGTTTATAAGTTAAAAGAAAATACACATTGCAACGATACAAAGCAATATAGGACAATAGCAGAAAAGTCAGCTTGACTATATATTTCCCAAAGCTGAACATTATTTAGATTTGGACCCTGTAGACATTGTCTATTGCTCAAATCTTGGCTCACCAAGAACCAATAAATTAACAAGTGTAAATTAGTTAGGAATAATTCATAAGCTGTGTCAGGTTTACAGTCCGACGGTTTGATGTATCATCTGTTATTAACATAAAGGTCAATGGAGGTCGAATGTGACAGAGTACACGACTACCTATACAAAGAAGACAACAGACATCCTATCCCTACACAAAAAACGTTTTCAATACACTTACTCGAAAACTGCCCCTTATCGCACTCCTATTAGGTTCAATATAGCATGTATATCACCCAAGTGCTTTTTTGAGTTTATCAAAACAAGGGCTTTTTTATTCCTTCCTTATCGTCACGGTAAAGGGTGTTTTTTTTTAAAACTTAGTTTATCGACCCAGGCGCGAGGCGTCCCCCACTAGTCGCTGGACGACCCCCACGAAATTAGAACGAAACTGTTCAGAGCAGATTTGAATGCTTTTTTAAATTTATTTCTTCAGTATGTTTGAGATACGACTAAAAATTTTTTCTTTCTTTCTTTATTTCACAAGCCGTAAGTGTATTGAAAAACGTCGTTTGACACACGTGCAGATTTTTCATTGCAGCCCTCGGCTCCATAACACACTCGCCTGCGGCTCGTGCGAATTTCGCCTCGGTCGCAATGACAAACTTCCTGCACTTGTATCAAAATGTACTATTTGAGAACACATACATTGTGTATACAACTTAGGAGTGAAGTTTCCTGCTGGAGTCTGTGTTGATCATCGACTTATATCTTAGCGATAGATACGCACGTTCATAGAAACTATTTGTAAAAATACAGAAAAGTTTATACAAAAATCTGCTGTAACGCTTCATTGACTTTTGTGTCGTCTGACAAAACTTTTAAAACTGATACGTCAAAACTGTACTCATGTCATCAACGAATATATGGCCTCTAGATCACTTAAGTCAAGTAAAGTGACTGTACGGTAAGCCTTATCTTATGCGCAGTACTAATGTATAAAATTGAAATTTAAACTTAATTAGTAGGGTGTAGCTGTCTTACCGCTAAGAGCGAATTTGAGAACCTTATATTCTGTGTTTCCTGATACCTTTGGATCAAGTCAAGAGAGAATAGGCTACGTCTAAACAAGAGCTCCATCATTGACCACATCATCGGTTTTGGTCAGGTGAGATAATAGTCAAGCAATTTAAAAAAAAAACAATATCTATTGAAATAATATGTCTGCTTAAGAAATTATAAGGGCCAACACTGCATAAAGCGGAAACTTGCGCGGTCCCATAGCAAAAGTGCTACATCCAGGCTCGCCGTACTTTTGCTACAATAATACATTCAAGTTCTCCATCGATATGATTATATACACTGTTAAAGTAGCGACACTGTGCAGGAAATAATACGATTTCCGCTACGGGGATCGCCGCAAACTAGGTATACGCGTGATGACAAGTGACAGGTACCGAGCGCGTACTCCCGCTTTGTGCAGCATTGGCACTAATACGTGACATGGTTCATTAGAGCTGATTCCTACTAGGGATTTAGGATGGTTTGAAATAGCCATCAAGGGCCTGAAATTCAAAGTAAAGCTATATCAGCAGATGGATTTTAGACAGTAAAAGTGACACTCCTTTTCGATCCATTCTAATAGTACCTGCCCAAAAACTTTTTCACTGAAAATGTTAGGCTCACTCTTCAGGTCGGGTAAACATCATAATAACAAGGTAAAACATTGTAGGTAATACTGAGAAAGATTAAATGAACCACGTATATAATAGATCAAAACCGCATAGATATTTATTAGTAGACTAGCTTTTGTTAGCGGCTTCGCCCGTATGAGTCAAGACAAGTCTCGAGCGATAACGGGTATGTTTGATGAAAATGTCGATAACTCTGGCTGATTTTCTGGTTCATCAACATCATCATCATGATTTCAGCCGAAAGACGTTCACTGTTGGACATAGGCCTCCACCAAGTGTCGTTACAACGCATTTCCGCGACTCTCACCAGATCATCGGCGTCGTCGACGGCCCGCACTGTTCGCGTCCCAGCAACTGTAGAGGCCCAGCAGGGTCGAAGCGTTTTGAGGCGAAAGCGGAACACTTCCCCTAAATTAAGATAAGAAGGAACGGTGTACCGTCAGTAGAAGCCTGACACTGTCTCCCGCTCCGCTCAAGGATTTCGTCATTCGATCATTATTCCCACCATCAAAAAAAAAACCAGGTCATTAGTCCACCTTGTGGGAGTCTTTTCAACACTGCGTTTCCCGGTGCGCGGTCGTCACTCTAGAACCTTTCGGCCCCATCGACCATTCGTTCTCCGGACAATGTGCGCAGCCCACTACCACTTCAGGTTGGCGATTATGGTTATGTTCAAACATTATTACATAATTTTTATACATAATTATAATTAGACATTAAGAACATTGTCATGCATTTTTGGTGTCGGTTATAGCATCGCCTTGGACGCATTTGTAAAGATGTTATAATATTTTTTCTCAATAAAATAAATAAATAAATTATACAATAGATATAAATGTGACTTTCAGTTTATGAACTGCAAACGAAGATTAGTTACAATGTTCGCGCTGGTATTTAGAAGCTCGCATAATTTACTGCTCTATTTTGGAAAGCGACGTAAATTAGTATTTCTAGTACAATGCGCATACCTACATAAATAGTGATTGCTGTCCGATGCGAAACTGCATCGGCTTTTGTTTGATAAGGTTATTTGTATAATGATTGAAGATTGGAGTTGATACGATTTCTTTATGCATATAAAAGTAATGCTTGACTGCGATCCCATTTGATGGTAAGCAGTCCCATCGATGATCGTGAGGTAGTTTATTAAGAGCCTCTTCGCTCTAGCTTTGAAGACCTAAATTAGTTTCTGGAGTGGCAATTATGTACCAAATGTCGCTCCGTTGGAAGGTCTACCACAAGATGGACTCGTGATCTTTAAGGATTGCGTGATCCCGAAGGAGACGAGACACTCAGAACTCTGTCGTTCTGGTGACACTTGGAGGAGTTTTACGTCCAACAATCGACGTCTTCCAACTGAAATGAACCATCATATTTTCATTGAAAAGCCTGTTTAAATGAACGTTTCATTAAATCTCGGTTGAGCTTTACCAACGCTCAGCGCTCAACAAATAAGTACCAACGTTAGGGGAATACGCTCGACCTATAATTGTCTCCGCTGTTTGTGAAGTCAGTTCAAGCCTGAACTTCGCTTTGAATAAACTGTACAAAATCGACTGCGCCTTTACTTTCCGTAGCAATCCAGTTAGGATGTTATTTTGGTTTAGATTTGAAAGCACAAACACAGCTTATTTCAGTAAGCCCCAAGAGGACACCGGTGTCCGCACACTTATTGTCTTTTAATTGTGTCTGTAATTACGGTATTCGAAAGGTTAAGTTCAGTAGAGACGATAAATATTAGAAATATTATTTCGCATCAACCCTTGGCCCAGGAGGCTTTGACCCTGCAGGGCCCCTACAGAGAAGTATTATTAGCTGCGATAAGGCTGCGGAAAGCGTGACAGTAGAATACTTTAGTGGGTTTAAACAATATAAAGGAACAAATCTGAAACATGAACAAAATCTGCTAAACCGCATCACTCGATAAAAAAATGTAACAGCAGCTCTTTTTTCCAAATTCACTAACGAATTTGATTTAGCCAATTTCGTACTTTTCAATCAACGCAAGAGTGTATCGGTTTCAATAGTATGCTATTTCGAGAATAAAACTTTTAGATATAATGCCTCCGGTCACAGCTTCGGTGCTAATGTTGACAAACTATCTTTGCTGCAAAGGTGCAACATAGATGAAGACAAACTATCTTTGCTGCACCTTTATAGGCTATATTAGCCACATTAGATCTCTTGATCGTAACCCTTAGTTGCTCTGGTTCAGAAACCATTCGCCGTAGCCGAATTCGGCTGAGGGAGTAGTAATGGCAAACTATGTTGCGTATACCTAGTAGGGCACAGTGCAAGTCGTCTTCCCCCTCGCCAAGGTCCGATCGTTTCGTAAACGTCGAATGTTTTGAATTCGACGTTTACGAAACGATCGGAACACTGAACACTCCGTCCATCTGAACACTCCGTCACGTGGTCAGAACAAGTAAATTGAAAGCGTGAATGATTCCAAGCGTTCGACTTTACCGGAACGATCGTAACTTTCTTGGAGGAGAAACATTGAATCGCAAGACTCAAGTCGTTTGTTCTGCCACTGCAGGTGTAGCGGTCACGATTTAGGAGAATAATTGCTATACCATATAATATATGTAGTCGCAGCGATTTTTAACCGACTTCAAAAAAAGGAGGAGGTTCTCAATTCGATTGTATTTTTTTTTTTTATTTTTTTTTTTATTTTTTTTTTATGTTTTTTACCTCAGAACTCCGTTGTTTATGGATGGATTTGCAAAATTTTTTTTGTACTTGAAAGGATATGCTTCCAGATTGGTCCCATTTTTTTCAAAATTGTGTTTTGATGATGGGATCCATGAGAAATCGAGGGAACTCCTCAAATATTATAGGCAACTATATAGTTTTTTTTATATTTTCATCGAGAACTCAAGCATTTACAGTCAAAAAGTAACATTTGATGAGGTGGAACTGGTGAAGAAGATCAGAAAATGGCTAACGAAACTTGACACTCGCATAGATATCACAATTAAGGTAGTTAAGCAACTTTGAAAATGCACTATAAACCAATGATCTTAAATAATTATGTTGAAAATGTTATCATCGAACTGATCTGATGATGATGATGGAGCTGGAAGGTAGGCACTGGAACTGCGTAACTAATTAATATATCCTAGCCGTGTTTGGGCTTGTTAGAATTGTCATAAGATGCACTTTGGCTGTAAGATACTATTGAACTGATGTGATGATGAAGCTGGAAGGTGGAAGGTCGGCATGGGAACTTCAAAGTAAAATAATGTATCCTAGCATTGTTTGAGCTTATTAGAGCTGTCATGGGCAATGCAGTCAAGGTCAATGGAAAGGGCTATGCTCGGAATTTTCTTGCGTGTTCGAATCAGAAATGAAGAAATGCGCAGGAGAACCAAGGTCACCGACATAGCCCGAAGAATTGCCAAACTTAAGTGGCAGTGGGCAGGGCACATTGCTCGTAGAACAGATGGCTGATGGGGCCGAAAGGTTCTAGAGTGGCGACCGCGCACCAACAGACGCAGCTTTGGAAGGCCTCCCACAAGGTGGACCGATGACCTGGTGAGAATCACGGGAACGCGATGGATGCGAGTCGCACAGAAATGGTCGTTGTAGTGACGCTTGGGGGAGGTCTATGTCCAACAGTGGACGTTTTCTGGCTGAAATGATGATGATTATGAGAGCTGTCATAAGATGTACTCATGAAATGAATCATAAGTATTTCATGCATCATATCATCTCTCCACGAGATCAAAACGATTACACTGTAACAATATATGTATTCCTACTGATATGACATTGGTAACTTTTTCAAAAGAAATGTAGGAACGATATTGACTTCGTTGCCATAACACATTATTATAAAAAACACTAAACGGCTACAAATAAAAAAAACTTTTTACAAAAAAAAAAACCGCCTTCAAAAAAAGCCAAACGACAAAAGTTCCTACACTAAAAAGTTAAAAATAAAAATTTGAATTGCTGTAAAGAAACTTAATTTATAGGTAAACTTATTTCACATTAATATTTTGCAAATATTCAAAATTTATTACTTCTTTTTGGAGTCGGTGCCAGCCAAGGCAAGGAATTACGAATGGGCAACAATCCCTTGAAAATCGTCGACTGCATCGTCGCTTTCCATCAGGTGAGATAGTGGTCAAGCGCGAACCTATAATCAATAAAAAAAAAAAAAAAAAAAAAACTATCTCTAACTTAACTATAAAACTACTTAGTACCTATTTGCATACTCAAATATATAATACTTAACTAAGACATAAATACATATTAGACTTCTCTAAAAAAATCATCCCATTTGCACATTTTTTTTAAATAAAAAATATATACTTACAAAAACCTTCTGCAACATTTTAAGTACATTGAAAATGTTTAAGCATTGCAAGCACAAGCAAAGCTACCTAACATTAAGTTACAACAATAAAAATGCTGGCACCGACTCCAAAAAGAAGTAATAAATTTTGAATATTTGCAAAATTTACAGCAATTCAAATTTTTATTTTTAACTTTTTAGTGTAGGAACTTTTGTCGTTTGGCTTTTTTTGAAGGCGGTTTTTTTTTTTTGTTTTGGCAATCTTGACAGGCCAGTAACGCGCGACTGATGTATATATATATTACTAGCGACCCGTCCCAGCTTCGCATGGATGCAAAGGTGATATATTATAGTTATAAATCTTCCTCTTGAATCACTCTATCTATTTAAAAAACCGCATCAAAATCCGTTGCGTACTTTTAAAGATCTAAGCATACATAGGATCTAAGCAACTTTGTTTTATACTATGTAATGATGCTGAAAAATAAACAAAATGTCAATGTCGCGTGTCTGTGTACAAACCAAGATTGAATTTGTGTTGTAATCTGCGGTAGTCGCTTAGAGACCGAAATCGTTTGGTATCAAAGATTTGCGTAGGTAGCCTGGTGGGCAAAGGCCCTTATTTTTTTTTTATTAAGTTCTCTGAACTAATTAAGGCTACCGAAACATAGCCGATAACATAGTCATGTTGTGCTGATCAATAGGAAGTTTTTTTTTTTTAACTCAGCCACAATAATAAATCGACAATAACTCGAAACCAAAAAGAGCATTCAGAAATCTAAGTTCCGTCAAATAATATATTCATTCATTCTATTCTAGGAGCTTAAAAGCCATTGCTAGAGACGTTTTTAGTTTACCATCATCGTAAAATAGAGTGATAAATTCAAATGGATTTGCTCATAACTTGAGGTTGATAGATTTTGCTTCTATTATATAGATTTGTGGAGCAGGGCTGCTCTCAAAAACGGTGAAGGAAAACATCGTGAGGAAACCGGCATGTCCTAGAACCAAAAATTCGACGACATGTGACATCCACCAATCCGAACTGGGCCCGCTTGGTAGATTACGGCCCATCCCCTCTCCTAGAGAGGAGGCCTGTGTCCCAGCAGTGGGAACATTGGGATGATGATGATGTGGAGTAGGGTGTAACTCTCACCCTCCGCTACAAGGAGAGAATTCTCCAACCGGAACCAGAGAATTATCCTGTTCCCAAAATATGTCATCTTAGAAACCACAATACGAGCACATCTATTCACATATTTATTATTTATTATGAGCCCATTGTGTCCCACTGCAGTTCAAAGACTTCCCTTCTGTTATTCCAATCTTTTCGGTCCTTACGGCGACGCGATAGTACCAGATTTCGATAGCCTTAAGGATTAGCCAAAAGTAGCTTAGGACCGAATAGAGTACATGCATTTAATTTAAAATTTATTCGAACTTATAATTCTAAGTCAATCCAAAGTCCACTTCAAAACAACCAGATTTAAAAAACGAAAACGATATAGATAATACAACAAAAACTTATTACCCTGGTTTTCACCAGAAACTTTTGTTAATAAAGAAACGAAAGGATATAATTTTACACTATACCTATTAAAAATAATCTATACTAATATTATAAAGCTGAAGAGTTTGTTTGTTTGTTTGTTTGTTTGAACGCGCTAATCTCAGGAACTACTGGTTCGAATTGAAAAATTCTTTTTGTGTTGAATAGATCATTTATCGAGGAAGGCTTTAGGCTATATAACATCACGCTGTGACTTATAAGAGCGAAGAAACAATGGAAAATGTGGAAAAAAACGGGGAAAATATTCATCTTTGAGGGCTTCCGTTGCGTGCGCTGCGAAAACGGTAGAAGATATCAAAAAAATATGTACGAAAGAATTATTCCTCTTAAAATTATCTAAAAAAATGTCCGCGACAGTATATGTCTATCTTTTAAGATTAACTCACTAGAACCGTTTTTATGGGAATCAAATTTGGCCGAAGTTAATGCATGCAACCAATGAGTTCTATCAACATAATAATATTAATCTTTATCCAAATAAATGTGTTGTTGATTAAGAGTATGTAATTGTGAACAAAATTGTCTTTGACATCACTTATTTTCAATGAACATCTTAGAAGATATTACAATTTTAAAATAACTCCGATATAAAATTCACACGCGCCGCATGATGACGCTGCGCCTGGCCGGCGGGCGAGGAGAGGGGTTGCTTGCGGGCGGCACGGAGGGGTTTTTTTATGGTAGATAAAAATCATCCAATGACGAATCCCACTCTTGGGCGGAAAACAGGAAAACAGTGTCAGACTCTTACTGACTAAACAACCTACCCCGTTCCTCCCTTGCCTTATTCCTAGAGCCCCGGTATAACGCTTTCGCACCAACCCTCGGCTGCAGGAGGCTTCGACCTTGAAGAGCCCCACAGTTTGCTGACAACACCTTGAGGCACGTGGGAGCAATGCACGCCGTCGACGACTTGGTCTTGATCTGGACTGTTACCAGACAACCGGACGGCGAGCTACCCATTGCTCACCGTCCGCAAGCCAGCGTCTACGGTGGCCGGATATCGGCGGGATCGTGGCGGCGACGGCTACGGCGAGGGCGCTTTTGCCCTTGCCTTATGCGGTCGGCCTCCTCCTTTACGAGCATTACTGCTTCGCAGAAGGAGGCGACCGCTTGCTGTTCTTCTTCGCTGCGGACCATGCCCTGAATCAAGGCCTGGCGCGAGAGGTCGCCGCCGCCGATCACCCCCACGAGGACACGGCGATGCTCTTCTCAAGCGGGGCACACCTCCACCGTGTGCTCAACCGTGTCCTCCGTGCTGGCCACACAGTGGCGACACCCGGGCGTCTCTTCCGCACGAATACGGCGCAGGAATCTCCTGAACTTCCCATGTCCGGTGAGAACCTGCGTCATGTCCTGCGTGATGTCTATCCAACCACGCATCAAAGAGGGGACTTACCGCCGAGATTATGGCGTGCGCAAGTAGGGGGTGTAGCTCTATGAAGTACTTTTAGATAATTATGTTCTTTTAAAAACTAAATTGTCTAAATTAATAACAGAAATTGATACGGGCAAAGTCGTGGGTAACAGCTATAATTTATAAAGCTGACGTTCTTTTCAAAAATAAATATGATGCCCAAAATAACTATTCCACGCGGACGAAGTAGCGGGCACAGCTAGTTATACAAATATAATTCGTTCCAACAAAAACTTTTAGATTGATATTGAGTTACGATTGCAGTTTTTAATTAAAATTGCTAAATAGGAATACTAGCAAAAACCTCATTCAAAAGTTCAGTATTTTATACTCTGATAATAAAACGTAATCATAATAATCATAATCATTTATTTTGTTTGTAAAACATAGGTATTACAGAGGGTGGTTTAAAATTAGAGTGCGCTATGTCTTGCCAAATATGGCATACAAACTTAAAGTTAATACATGCGTGCAAAATACATGCAAAATATCTAAAATATCGTAGCAATAGACTTCCAATTAAAATCTATTTTTTTCAAGCAAGCTTTTATTGGACATAGTATTCATTACAACAATTTCACAGAGCTCAAAACAATAGTAGGGTTACCTGGTTGTGCTCTAGTTTAGTAGTTCCTTTAGGTATGCGACTCCATCATCAGACTAGTTCTAAAAGATTCTAAGGCACCATATTAATGCATTGTCATCTAAGATATTGTGATGATCAAAAGAAATCGCATGACTTAATAGCTAACGGACCGGCTAGTTAAAGATTCTTTGAAGGATTTTGCATCCTTAGATTTTAAATTTGATAGAAAAAAACGATTGTCATGTGTTTTTTGGTTGAATAAGTGACATTTTGTAATGAGATAGTCTATTTATGTAGAATTTGATGAAATACGAAAATATAAATGGTTACTATGACTCCCGGTCTTTTATATTGAGATACATACCCTGGACCTAAACCCTACTGGAGCTGCCACCGTAGGCGCGGGCTTGCGGACAACGAGCAACGGATAGCTCACCGTCCGGTTATCTGGTAACAGTCCGGATCAAGCCCAAGTCGACGACGGCGCGCTGTGTTCCCGCGCGCCTCAAGAAGTTATCTACAAAGCCGTAGAGACTCTGCAAAAGGGTCGAAGCCTACTGGGGACCAGGGTCTCTTTCTTAAAGAAAGGCTTGGCCCCAGTGAGTAAAAAGTCAAAACCAGTTCAGTAGTTACTGTGAAAGCGTAACACACAGACATATTTAATTCTAGATTTATAATATTTGATACAGATTTACTCAGACAGATGAGTTTATTTCAGAAATGAGAGGTATAGATTTAAAAACAATAAGAGTTAGGGTTGATTTTTTAATCGCCTGATAACTTTTATCTGAAGAATAGGTTTGAAGTTTTGATAGCTTTTGTATAGAAAATATGTCAAACCGCCACATTTATTCCTTAGGTAGAAGTTAACTAATGATTGAAAAATCGGCCCTTAGTCTTACATTTATCTATATTACAGTTATTATACCATGAAGACGGAAGATTTTCTATGTGTTTGTGTGTACTCCTTTACTCTTAAACGTCTGAATGATTTTAAAGTCAGGGGTAGATCATATTCTTTAATAGCAAAGAGGACTTTTTGTACAAGAATTTTAAATTGGGTATGTTAATTTCTGAATAAACTTATTACTTTCGCACAGGCAAAGTCACTGGTAGAAGCTAGTTAAAAATACCACAATCGATATCGGTACAAAAAATACTCCTTCTCGTTATAAATTTCACCTGAAGGGAAAAAGGAAAAAAAGCTATGCCAAAATGTTATTCCTTTAACCCATTTAAATATCGGTAGCACAAAATTTTCTCCTTTTTTTGTAAAAACATAATGGAATATCCAAATACTTCGGCATAATCTCAAAATATCTTCCTGTTCCGAATTTTCATTCAAGAAAATATACTTTGAATTACATTTTAAGGATTCTTACTTGAGCTTGCGAAAAGTGTTTTCAATACCGGTTAGATGCTAAAAATTAGTATTGGCTTAATTAGAATTTTACGAGTATGTGGCCGGTGTTTTTTTTTATGGTGGGAAAAACCAACTAATGACTAACTAATGAGAAACAGCGGGAAACAGTGTCTGACTAAATGACCCACCTCATTCCTTCATAGCTCTCATACTGGGTCGGACCTGGGTTTTAGAAACCAGACCGGGGCGCCAGTAAGCTTCGGTCATGCAGTTTAGCCTCTACATTTGCTGACAACTCCTAGAGAAGAAGAAATGAATGTAAGAAGTAATGTGTCCGGTATGAGGTTTTCTTTAATGTTTCCCTAGAAAATTATAATAAAAACATAATGGATATAATAAAATCTATACATATAATAAATCAGTAACGAAAGAAAAACTGTACATTGAGAATTTTCTGGAAAAAATGAGTGGGTTTTGTTAGAAAAACGTAACTGATGACAAAAAGTGACTTTTTAGAATTTTTGTCTGTTTGTCTGTGCCTATGGTACGGGTTGGCGCCAAAACTACTGGATAGATTGAATTGAAATTCAGCAAAAATGTTCCTTGTAAACCAAGGAAGGCTTTAGGCTACATATTATCACGCCTTAAGTTATGGGAGGTAAGCAATATTGAATTTAAACAGTGCAATGGATGCAAGGGTGTAACTTTTTTTTCCGTGGGCCGATTGACTCAAAACTTAACACAAACATTACCCTAAAGTGATTATCAAGGATGGCATATTTGTTTTTTCAGTAGTACCCCCAGTGCAAGATTTAGGGGATGTTAAAGTTTGTATGGGAGAATCTTATTCCTTGGGTTAATTAACTTGAAACTTGGCACGTAAACTTATTTAGGTAAATAATAAAGATTCCCATTATTAGTTTTTCAAAACTACATAATTTGGGCAAAGAAACATAGTTTAATGAATATTAGTAGTATAAAGACAATTTTAAAACAGCGCCATCTATGAGATTACACCAAAATCAAATCAAGTTACATGTTAACACTTTTTGGAAACTATTAATTTAAATTTGAGCATGTTGGCAAAGTTAGCAGTTAGTCTTAAAATTCATAGATGTTAATGTTACTTATTTATTTTTAGGGAAATATCTTAGGTAGCGGTTGGTTCGTTTTACTAAAAAATGTGGGTTAATATTTAATATATAATTTTAAAAAATAGTTCATCTCTAAATGGCGTTCTCCATGTTTATATGAAATATGTTTGTTATTCTTATTCCAACGGTCTAACGGATTTATTTTGCAACGCAACCTAATCTCAAATAACGTTTCAATGTTATTTATATACGTACAACGCCATCTACTGACCCAAATTAGTACAAACGAAAACATAACATAATATATATTTTTTACCTTTCGACTACCGTAATTACAGACACAATTAAAATACAACAGTTGTGCGGAAATTTGTGTCCTCTTGGGACTTAACTAAAGTGTTTTACGAATAATCTATTCATATAAATATAATAAAATCGTAGGAAAGTGAAAACTGTTTTTTTTTTTTTTTTTAAAGATTACTTAGGAAGTGATCTACAATCGATATCGAAGCCAAAAGCATAGTTTTTATTAGAATTTTTGTCTGTCTGTCTGTATGTATGTTTGAGCTAAACTCAAAAACTTACTTGGATATATATATATAAACATACTGCATGGATTATCTTCAAATTTTGCATGAATAAAGGACGGGCCGGGAAAGTTGTGAATACTTTTTTTTCTTACGCATTCTGTGACAGTGTTTAATCTAACAACGCATATTTAAATGATGTTTTTCAGTAAGCTATGCTATTATCTGGCTTTACACTATAAAAACTACGTCATTTAAGTAACTTGACAGAGGAACATAGTTCAATGATTATTAGTAGTAAAAAGACAGTTTTACAACAGCGCCATCTATGAGAAATAAAAATCAATCAAATCAGCTTCCTAAAAGTTGTATTGTATAGTTCGTTTTGAAAAATTGAAGTTCCAAACAACCCTGAAAATCTTAAGCGGAGTTGAGGAAGACTATTAAAAAAATTACGGTGCTAAGTATTACAAAAAAAGTTATGTTTATTGAAATATCGCCATCATCTGTCTGAAGATTTTCTGCGAGCTTTGAGGCGTGCTACTGGAGACGAAATCGATGCAACTGATGAACGTGTGCTGAACACCTGTCTCAGTTCACTTCAAGATGTGGACATTTCTATCGGCGGCAATCCACTGATCGAATATGAATTACCAGTTCCCCAATCATCACCGCATCAAGAGTATGGCTGAGCAAAAATAAATTTATGACACCGTCCCTGAAAGCGTTGTGCAAAACCAGGGTAATATGTTTTTCTTGGGTTGCCCCTGATGGAACAGAAAAAACATGGCATACTTGAAGAGGCAAGGCAATATTGCTATTGAACAGCAATGTCGTCGGGAATCGCTGCCACACTGCTTCCGGGTAGCAAGGCAGAACATGCCATGTTCAAATTCCCATCGATTTAGAGAGCGCCAAAACGCCTGTTTGTGGTGTGTCACGTTACAGCGATAAGGGACACGTGCTTATAAGCGTACGGTGGCCAATAGGAACGCAGTTGAGTCCGAGGACAGAACCCTGCAGGACATCCGCGGGAACGAACATTTTGATGGGTGGTGTCACAGTTTGTTCAGTGGCGGTTTCGGGCAAAAGCTTCCCGTCTTGACTCGGGGATCAAAGTCTTACGAGGTGAATGCTACGTTGAAACAATCTTCATTGTAGTCATGAGTTTGTGCGCTGCTGCGACCATTAATGTGTGAGCTCGGCTCAGCAGCAATGCACGTGCTCAAGAATTCTCTGATAACCTTCTAACTCTTAGCGAAGGCACTTTAGCTTTTTTATGAAGGGGAAAATAAATGAATGACGAATCCCGCCTTTGGGTGGAGCGGGAGACAGTGTTAGAATTCTATTGACTAAACAACCCACCGTTTCTACTTGCCTTAGTTCCAGGGCCCTGGCGTTCCGCTTTAACATCTACCCTTGGCCCCAGAAGGCTTCGACCTTGCTGGGCTCCTACAGTTGCTGACGACTGCTTGAGGTGCAGGGAACAGCGCGCTGCGCGCCGTCGACGACTTGGGTTCAAGTCAAAGCCCATTACGAGAAAGGTGGACAAGAGGTACTTCCAGAGCTTCTCAATAGAGTGTTATCCAGCTTAGAAGAATTCATTCGCTGTGCACGGGGACATCAGTCGTTTATCAAACCAGCAGAATTCTTGGGTGTGTGAGCGGGCCATTTTGACGTCCAAAAATGATCAGGTTGCAGCAATGAACGAATGCATTCTCTTGGAAATTGAGGGGAAGGTAGTGGTCTATACCTCGATAAACACTGTCGTCGAGCAAGATTATGCCACACATTATCCCGCGCATACCATCAAGCGAAAGTCGGAGTCCCGATTATGCATCTTTGGAACCTATATCCTAAGAAAAGTAAAGAGACATGTCAAAAATTCTTACGGGTTGTGGCGTCGGCGAGGCAGTATTTGTACCTCATAATTTCCCGTTCCAGTCCAAGCGCGTACAGTTCCCCGTGAGTGTTTGCGATGACCATCAATAAGTCGCAGGGGCAGACATTGAGTGCAGCGGGTGTCAACTTCAGGGCGAGTTGTTTCTTACGCGCGCAACTGTACGTCGCTTGCTCCCGCGTCATCAGTCCTGACTCTCTTTACATTTTGGCTCCTGGCAGCGTAACTACCATCGTAGTATGGTGGCGGAGTGGTAAAGGCTCCGACTCAGTGGTGGCGGAGTGGTAAAGGATACGACTTACAAATTGTAGGTCGGGGTTCAAACCCAGCCAGGCGAATTACTTTGTGTAATTTATTTCATAACCACTGCTCTTAAAACGGTGAAGGAAAAGATCATGAGGAAACTGTGACTGTGAATGTCTTAGAACCAAAAATTCGAAGACATGTGTCATCCACCAATCCGAGGTGAGGGAATGGGCCATGATCCACCACGCGGGCCCAGTGGCCCGCGTGTTGGATCATGGCCCATTCCCTCTCCTAGAAAGGACGTCTGTGTCCCGGCAGCGGGAACTTTATAAGGCTGATGCATTGCTATTTTAAAAGTTATTTACTTATAATGCTATAGCGACAAAGCCCTCTTAGGTATGTTTGGTGCTGTAGAGCCTTCACGCAGACAACGTCGCGGGCAACAGCTAGTTAATTATATAATAACAATTGCGGCATTTTACGGACTGCGTTCAATACCTGGGCGCTGTTGGCACGGCAGTATGCTGAGTGTCAGTGATCGAAACATTTCACGCGTTTGGCTCTTTGATTGGTTAAAGAGTTTCCAGCGCACCAATCGGAGCGCCGAACGTCATAAACGTGTCGATCGCATTAACGTAAAACAAACTCACACTACGCACTTAGTTAAGGCACTAAGGGCAACTTTTGGTAGCGAAGCGCTTTTACATCGCGACTGATAGTAATCGTGGTGTAGGCGAGGATAAACAGCTTGCGACTACATCGCGGCTATATCGAGGTGAAATCATGACAGCATCGTTACGAAAATTCACCGTGGGTGAGGGGCTGAAGGCTCCAAATTATTAATGGTTTTTTATTTTGCAAATTAATAAAATTATAAAAATTATAAAAGTACTATATAAACATTAAATATTAACTATACCAAACTAAATATTTATACCAAACATAGCTATGTACATATAATACAAAAAGGTTTTGCAAATAGGTTTTAAAATCACTTTTATACTTTTTTTTTTCATCACTTTAAATTAGATGAAATCACAGATAACGAGGTTGAGCTCCGGACTTACAATAGTAAAATATTTTGTTCTAAAAAAAATTCCTCAAATACTCAGTATTCCTCTTGAAACTAAAATCCGGAGTGACACTTAATTAGTGTGAGAGTGGGTGGCGCGGACTGAGTAAAGCGGCTTGGATAGGGCAGCCAAAACGAGTCTTTTTTCAGTTAAACTTTTTATCCCTCGGTTAGTAGGTATTCAATTAGTTAAATTAAGCAGCGTACTTGCTTTGCGTTCATTTTTTTTTTCAAAACCGTTTTGCAAACGAACATATTAAAAAAAAATTGGGTTAAAGTTTCTTTGCAACGCAATCGCGGTTTAGGTACATCGCAAAATAATCCTAAATAATATTTAGGAATGTAATCATTACATAGATACGTATAAAGAAAACCATAATAAAGAATGAAAACATTAATATTAATCAAAAAGAAGAACAGTACGGCCATCTTAGCCAAGTTACAGTCGTTTCGTTAACTTCGAACGCTATTAGCTGGCCATGACCCCAACTTATATGTTCTGACGTCGTTTCAACGCTCAGTCACATGGTCAGAACAAGGGAATTGTAGGCATAATCTATTCCAAGCGTGCGATCTTAACGACAAGATAGTAAAATGGCTGGGGGGGGGGGCAAGTTTTGTTTGTGATTCTCTACAGATAAATATTTTTAAATATATGTAGATAAATTTGCAACTGCTTCACCCGCTGAAAGTTGGTTTCTAAGTACAAATTTATTGTTGTTTCCAATTCATCCCTCTCGGGGAAAATTTTGCAAAGTCCTAAAAATCCTTATTCTTTGTATATGTCATAAAAGAAGCTCTGTGCAAAATTTAAGCATTCTAAGTCCAGGGGTTAAGCATTCGACGGCGCGTATTGTTCCCATACGCCTCAAGGAATTGACACCAAACTGTAGCGGCCTAGTAGGGTCGAAGCCTCCTGGAGACATGGATAATATGAGAGTGAACACCAGGTCCCTTGGACGGAGGCAACGAAGAAACAGAATGGGTTTTTAGTCAGTAAAAGTCTGTCCTTATCTGCCGGTCCATCTAAGGGTGGGAGATGGGGATAAGTCTGTAAATGAGTCAGAATTTTTACTTTTTTATTCAGATTTTGTAAATATGAGATAAGTACTCGTGGTTTTTTCTATCCAATAAATATAATATTTAGATATTAGCTTAAGTTTGTCTTCACCTTTTTTATAAAACAGAATTTTTCAAAGAATATACCCGCTTCTGAAATTTCAGTCTCGTTAGAAGTCATCTCCTGAAACCCCTATAGACCGAAATTTAAATAAGAGGGCTGAATAAATTATAATACGATAATGCCAACACGATCTTTGGCCAATAGGATCACGATTTCGCTCATTTCCTGAAGTGAATTTTGTTATTAGAAACTTTAGCCCGCGGCGATCATTGAAAGTTTAATATTCTAATCGACTTCGATCTTTTTCAGGGATGAAAGACTTTTTTATGATGTCAGTGTCAAAGAATTATAGCTTTATGTATGAATATATTAAGCTATCTTTGAGGACGGGAAAAGAAAAAATATGTAGCATATTATTATAGAGAATTAATGGAAAAAAATGCAAAGAAGTCCTGGATAGTGCTGTTTTCTCCAAACAGCGATATCTAGGATTTTTTGTAGCATTTATAAGGAAAAAAATTGCTTTTAGCGTTAAAACCGGCCATTGTTCAACTGCATCAATTATAAGCCCCTACTTATAATGTTTTATGGTGAACATTAAAATAATATACATCTAATTATTATCCTTTGTAAAATGCCACTTTACCTAGATCTAAAACCACTTAAACTAATATGACATCAAATGTATAATGGCAATTTGACAAACTTAACTTCAAAATAAAAGTAAACAGATTATTCCACCAATAGGTTAAAATCAGCTCAAAATCAAAACGAAAACTGACCAATAATTCAAAGGATTAAAAGCCAATTCACACATCACGTTATTGACAAAGGCGACACTGCTGACGTGAATAAATATTGTTGCATACATTTTGCGCGATTTGTGCGGTTGCATCGCATTGGCAGGCGGCGACAATCCGCCACGTTCCGACTGTGACGTGTAAATATACCAAAAGAGTAGCTAGAACGATAGGGATGTCCAAACCGGGATTTAGTACGGATTTGTCTGAGTTGAGAGCACAATGCATTCGATTTTTAAATGTTTCATGACACCAGTTAATAAACGTTCGCTTTTGTTCCTTGTTTGACGATTTTGTTTCTTTTTTGGGGTCTTGACGGCAAAATTCGAAAAGTTATTTGTGCCAAACCGACTCACATTTGACAGATTTTTTTGTTGTCAAAATATGTTTTAATTTTTGCAGTCATCAAATTCATTTATAAATATTCAACAAATAGCCAATGCTTACCTCTTTACATAACTCCTTCTTTTACTGACTGGATCTCGGCTTAATCTGAAAAAAAAAGAAACAAACGTACATTATTTTTGAACTACAAATTGTATTAGCTATTGGAAAATACGTTGATTGATAATACACTTTTTTGGAACAACATACTCACAAACAATACTTATGTAAATAAGAAATAAAAACAAAATGAAAACAGGATTGTGTGTCTCACAGTTGCGCCAAAATAGGTCCAGTTTAGCATAAATGCCAGACAACTAGTGCTAGACGCATGACAATTGAATTTTATGACGCAATAAACGTGTTATGTAATAAATATAACATTATTATTTTTAACATTATTTACAACGTCTAACATGGTTTCAAAGCTTGTTGCTTTTGTTATGGTTGGTAAAAATCATTCATTTATCATTCGATGATGAATCCCATACTTGGGCGGAGCGGGAAACAGTTTCAGATTCTTACTGACTAAACAACCTACCCCATTCATACGTTGCCATATATACCAAGGCCAGAGCCTTCCTTTCAGACGACAACCTTTGGCCTCAGTTGGCTTCGATCCTTCTGCAGGACTTAATAGTCCTCCTTGAGAAAAACTTGATGCTTCATCTAACGAAATTCAACACGATTATTGATGAAAAGCCAACGCAAAAAGAGACATAACGCTAGAAAACAGTGTTGGCATTCGGTTATTCCGCGATTTACTCGCAATGTTTCACAAAACCTGTTCCAGGAAATACATGTTTTTATAAATATTTTGCAAAGAAATTTTCTTCATTCAGAATCTCGAGTTACAAGGCTTCTAAAGACGTATTTTTTTTTTATATTTTGGCGGTCTTTACTGAATTAGTTTTATACAATTTTTGTCTATAGAAACCTAGATAATACCCACAAGATATCTGTATATTTAAAATATCTGGAGATAAATGTATAACAACATCATAATCAGGTAAGAGCGGTTGTGTAAAAATGTACCCCATATCGGCCGCTTTTAAATATCTAATCCATTCAGCCTATAAGAACTTTACAAACTGAATGCTAACAAACATTTACGAGGATATTTCCCCAAGCTATGAGTAAATACATCCAAATTGAAACCTTTGAAGCAATTTCTATCTAACCGAGTCGTAACAGCACCGAACAGGCCCTGTCGGAATGTGTTGTAAAAGCTCCCATCCACAAAGGAAAGTTTTAAAAATCGTTAGAAGAGACTAAAAGTCTCGAAACTACTTGACACACCATCAGCTAAAAACTGGCAAAGGCAACGGCACTCACGCCGCAGTCGCCGCCGCCGTGTCTCCGTTCCTGATTTCAGGCCACCGTAGGCGCGGGCTTGCGGACGGCGAGCAATGGGTAACTGGCTGGTCGGTCATCCGGTAACCACCGAGCCCTTGTCGTCGACGGCGCGCACTGTTCCCGCGCAGGTCCCAGCAGGGTCAAAGCCTTCTGGGGCCAAGGATTGATGCGAAAGCGGAACACCGGGGCCCCGGAACTAAGGCAGGAAAGTACGGTGGGTCGTTTAGTCAGTATTAGTCTGACACTGTCTCCCGCTCCGCCCCAGGGGCGGAATTCGTCATTCGATGATTTTTCCCACCGGAAAAAAAAAGCTAAAAACTGTTAGTGTGTCTTAGCAAATAATACTCCTCTCGTTCTTCTTTCTGCACTTAACCCATATTATGTCTCCCATCACACGATCACTAACTTCCTTTTTTTTTCATATCATCGAAGGACTGGAACAATTTGCCTACTCCGGTCTTCTCATCTGATTATAATTTGGAAGTCTTCAAGGCTAGAGCGAACAGGCTTTTAATAAACTAATGCGCCTCACCATTCTGCCGCGCTTATGATATATTTGAAATGTAGAGATCGAGATCTGCATTCCTGTATACTTAACTCAATATCGACCAAAACGTGACTTACTGCCATTATCATAAGCGCGGCAGCATTAACGATTGCTTCACTGCTTACTGTCAGATGGGATAATAATAATAATATAATATATTCGACAACCATCACACTACGCCGTCTAGTCTCAAGCTAAGCAGAGATTGCAGTTAAGCGTTAGTTTATAGCAAATAAAAAGTAATCTAATATCTTTCACACAACTCGTAATCATCATCATCATCATCTTCCTGCCCTTGTCCCGTTTTATTTGGGGTCGGCGCAATATGTCTTTTTCTTCCACTCTGTCCTGTCACCCGTCTCGCTATCACTAACTCCTCTTTCACACAACTCGTAATAAATAATACTAATAATTAAAATATAGTTTACGTAATTGAATAGGCTCTTATAGACTTTAAACATTTACAATTGTTTTATACAAGCCAAAGTAATCCCCTAACAAAAACAAATTGGTTTTGTGGTATTCTTTTGCAGGTATTGAATGAACCTATATCCTATAAAGATAGCTTGTGTTCACACGGAAAAGAATTTCGCAAAAGCAATCTGGATTTCAACTCTTTGCTTGCTCACCACAACCAAAAAAATATCTATGAAACCGTTATTTCCTGCTCTCACATGATTGATTTTTGCTTGAACTACTATTGCTGACTAACGGCTTTATTCACAAAAACTGTTTTTATTTCTTTGTATAAAAACCACTGGTTTCAAATTGATAGCATAGGCAAATAATCCCCGAATGAAAATGTTTATCAGGGCTGCCGATTGTTCGAAATAGTTTTTGTGGGTAAAAGGACCTTATAGGTTTTAGGTCAATAAGAATCTGACACTCCCTACCGCTCGACTAAGCATGGGAGAAGACATTTTATCATTTACCGTGTAAAAAAGCTAATCTCACTTGACTGTATTAGGAGACGGATTCTTGATTAAGGGCTATATTGATTGTATTGCGCTCTTCACACAAACATTTGTCCTGGGTGGGATTCGACCCACGACCTGCGACATAGCTAGGGCCTAGGCATAGTTAGGGCCATTAACCAAATGAATTGTCATTTTTTTTTTCTATTTTTTAACTTAATAATTATGTTTGAATAATTTTATATGGCGATTACGACAAACCGTGTTGAACTGTATTGATCGTATCTCCATCTTGACATATACATGTTTATACAATTAAATGACTTATCAAATATTATCCATTATTTTAATGGGAAACGATTATCAAAAACTCAAACGAAATACACCATTAGTCACGTGGTCGAAGACCAAAACAAAAAAATCGTTTATTTCAGGCAATTCAATAAATCGTTCGGATTGTGACGCGTCGGTGGTTTTTATTGTTATCGTTGATAGAATTCCACTTTGTCAACGCCCTTAGGATTCAATTGGTCTGGTAAAGTGTGATGGTGTAATTTCCATGAGGAAACTTATGGTTAATCTTAATGGAAGCTCGATGTTTGATAGGCACTTTGTGGTTAACTGGTGTAAAGATGAGATTTAAAGGACCACTGAAATTGGTAAACCTTTACGTCCTCATCGAGAAAAATGAGTGATGGTTTGATATCAAATAAATACTAATTTATACAACACCATAAGTAGCATTGTAATGCAGTGATTCGCAAGAAAGTTGCTTCACGGATACACGGAACGCGAGTCAGTGGCAATAGCATGCTGAAAACAGTTGCAGAAATTTCTTTTACTTATTTCTATAATTGTTAGGAACGCGTTTGATCACAATCTCTCCTCAGACATGGTAAGCGACGATGTGGCCGACAATAGATTATGCTTGCCTAGAAGTAATTTATTCACTCTTGACTTAAAGATAAAAGTTGTAGTTATCAGAAAACCTAGACCCCTGCAGGGAATTCCATTTTTTAGTTTTTCGATAATGAATCTGTTCCCAAAAATCTTTGTACGTTTGGGTGGGATGTCCACCATGCACCGATGGCGCAACGTCTAGTGGTCCGATGATGGAACGGACTTGGTAGAAAACTGACAGGTTAGGAAGTCGGCTTCGATGCTCTAAACTTTGGAGTTTTGACTCGACAAGTGTATCATCATCCTTTTGGCTCGCTTCTCAATCGATTCCAAGGCATCGAATTGATATTTAGCAGACCCATCGCAAAGATGAGAGCAATACTCATATTATATACTATACGATCGAACTTACTTCCCTATTCTGAGGCACTATGTACAGAGAATGGTCAGGTTCAATCTCCTTGCTATATCGCAAATCTGCACATATTGCCTCAAACACCGACTCCACTGTATCTTTTTATTTTTGTATCCATGTTCATGTATAAGAAGCCAAGTAACGCTCTACTAACTATTGCATCTGATTGCTATGCGGACCTCCTACCACAATTAACATGGTTTTCCGATAATTATAAACATTGCCTCTCGGTATCCAATCCATGGTTAGAACCAATACGGCAATGTTGTTGGGAACTAAATGGAGAACGGTGGAACTTCGGGTAGGTTACCTACATGTTCAATTTAGAAACTTAGATTAGGTAAAGTTTGCGGGTTACTGACGAATATTCCGTCACCAGCAACGTTAGAATTGCTGCAAACTTCACTTTTGGCCGCTGTAAGTGGCACAGTAGACAAAGTTTTTTTTTATTGATATAAATTAGTGCTTGACTGCGATCCCACCTGATGAACAGTGATGCAAAATAGTTAATAGTTAGGAGCATTAGCCTATTCACTCTAGCCTTGAAGATACAAAAATAAAATAATGGTAACGCAGTGTCCTATAGGTATAGCCGATTCAACACGATCGGGAAGCGACACGACGTGTTTAATTACTATAGGTATTATTGTCTTTTAAAATTAATTTATTATTATAAGAATAATGTAGCATAATGAGTCTAACATTTTCTGTCAAGACTAAACTGCTGAGACTTGGGTCTCTTCTGTAAGTTTTTGTTGACGGAGACGCGTCGTGATGATCGATGCGTTGGGCGTTTGTCGTACATTGCTACATGCAGGGGGCCGCGTCATCACAATGCGCAAACACAAACGTTATGACAATTTACCACAAACGCCTAACGTGCCGCTACAAGCACTAAAAGGTATGGGCCATAGTCCACTATGTAAGCCCAGTGCAGGTCGAAGTCGTCACAACACAAGCTTTAAACACTCAATTAAACTATCATAACTTACAGCTACTACTCTAAACTAAACCAGTACTGCCAAAAGGAATAGATTCACAGTTCCTTTTTGGCAGCTCTACTTTGGAATAAAGTTAAAAACGAACTGAAAGGAACATTGTGCTACATGCACCTTTCAACTCTCTCGCAAACAACTAAATAAATCACCCTTTACCACTTTAGTTTGTATTTTACTTGCTTCTACTAGAGGACTATAATTTTATTTACTGTAAGTAGAAGTCACAATGTGAAGGTTTATTTATCAAATGGAGCTAATATGACATGACTACCACATCACGACACGACGACGATCTAGCCTTGGAGACCGTAATCGATTCAACGATTAGGTGTCTCCAACGTTAGAGCGCATTAGCTCTTAATAAACTAGTTGCCTCACCATCAACAATTGCATCTCTGCTTACTGCTTAAGGTGGGATCGCAGTCAAGCACTAGTTTCTTTTCTCATGAATCACACTGTCAAAATCATTTCAGTCATTCTTGAGTTTATCATGTTATTACACACTGACAGACGCGGTAAGTTTCAGCTTACCACGTCCGTCCGTGTAGCTTTATTTTCTAATATTTATGGGTATACAAATATGGGTCAATGGGCACGTGCCGGTCAAAGGGACATGTCAGATGACCAAAACTTTACCTATGAAGTAAACAAGTTAATGTGTTACCGGTCCCTGAAGCTTATTGAAGAAGTTTTAATCCCGAACAGGCATAAACTAAACCCACTAATAATTGATTGATTTGGGCGTAAAACCCAACATGTATACGTACAACTTGTGCATTAGCTGATTGTTATTTATGCAACAGATCCTCAACCCTTTTACGACTATACATAATACAAAGGGCGAGAAACAGACGATTAATTCTCAAATCAGAGTGAAAGCTTCCGGAATTTCAAACGTTGTAAGTACAGTATAACTTGGTCAAAGAGGCCCTACATATCTAAGATATCTCGACTACTTACAATTACAATAAAGTCCAAACATGTTTGCATTAAAATAATACTGAGATTTTTCTGTTAGCCGGTTCAGTCCTGAGCAAAGCCCCTCCTCTATTTATTTCATTTTACAAAGACCCAGGCTTCCTCCTTCCAGTTCAATGTAGGTCGTCCAGTCATTTTTTTCTTGATTTACTGCGTCTCCACCTCACTGTCTCAAGGCATCAATTTTATGCTTCTTTGACCCATATTTTGTCAGGCAGCAAACTTGCTTGCTTTATACGTATGGAATTTTTCGACAATACCATCTTAAGATGTGGCTACAGGCATTGTATCGATGCTCTGTGTTCTACGGCATCAGAGTCTCACCAAGACTCATACTTATCTCCATTTATCACAGGAAGCAATAAAGACGCGCACAGCAATATATTTGCGTCTTGCTCTCGTATATCGTTGCTAATGATACTGTTCGCAAGTAAAAGGGAAGCTTTTAGAAATTGTGGACACGTTCTCTTGTTGCCGCAGGCACTTGGAACTTAATAGCACTTGTTTATTTCGGTTTTGACAAATCGTTTCGTACACATCGTCTTAAGTGAGTGATTTGTAGTGGAATTGTGGGCCGTGAGGCAACAAAACGCAATATAAATTGACGTGAAACAAAAGTAGGTAAGGGCAAAAACAAATGTTACAATAGTCTAGTAGCAACCCGGTCAAATATCCCCAATTTTATTTAAATAGATAGCATGGTAAGCGCAGTGCTTAAACAATTAAGCAAGCCTGCTCCATCATCCAACACATCATTGCTTATCATCAGGTCAAACGCGAACCTATCAAAGTAAACACTTCATATGCATTAATGAAGCGTATGAGTATTTATACGCAATGAAGATTTTCAGTCTGTCTGTTTTTGAAACGTCTTGATTTAAGATAAAATATATATGCTTAAGAAGGGCTTTCCCCACTCGCCTGTCAACGCCAAGCATAGTTTAAAAGCTTGCTGCTTCGTCTAAAGCAAACCAATTTCCATCGGTAGTTCCGTATTGCTCAAAACTGGTTCTATAAAATACGGAAATATGTTTTTTCTTAACCTTTAAAAGTTTTTGAGAAAAATTTACGTCATTCATAATCTCGATTAAATGTGCAAGGCTTCTATAGATGTACTTTTTTATATCTTTAAGTACATTACGGTGGGTCAAAGTCCACGTATAATAGCAGATTTTCAGTGGTCTTTACTGGATTACTTTTACACAAATGTAGGTATGTTTTGATTTCTATAGATGCCTAGGTAATGCCCACAAGATATCTGTGTATCCATAATATCTAGAGAAAGATTTCTAGTAACATCATAATCACGTAAGAACAATTGTATAAAAATGTACCCAGTGTTGGCCGCTCTTAACCTCGCAATGTTTCGACTCACAAAAGCTTAAGATATTTTCAGTTGATACATACGTTGCGCTATGGGGGTCCATTGTCGCTTACTATCTGATGCATGAACAATTAATCAAGAGGAACATCACGTAAGACGATATATTACTTAAGCTTGTCTGGTTTTACAGAACGGATTGCTAAAGTGGATTATAGAGCAATGTTTTCACATGTTAGGAGGGGTTATTTTTTGGTTTTTGTCTTCGTACTGATACAGTTGAGTCACATTTTGTTTGTTAACGAATTCGCCCAACTGTGTACAGTGTGGAGTTGTTGAAGACCTGCACCACTTATTGATGGAATGTGTTCGATATGAGCCTGAGAGAAATGACTTGTTTAGGGTCTTGAAGTTGAACAGACTTGAAGTAGGAACATTCCACAACATTTTATCTAAACCGAATAGCGATGATGCGATGAGTCTGTTTAGATTCATGGCCCTGATATGAGTAGAATGTATATATTTAGGATACGATGGGACTGACATACGCATAGCGATTATAAATGTCCCTAAATAAATAAAGAATAAAAAATAAAAAAATAAATTTTGTTTGTTTGTGATTTTGAACTCTTGAGCCACATGTAAACGCCGGCGTTCGTACACCTATTGTCTCATCATCATAGTGTCTTTGTATTATGTCTCTAACTACGGTATACAAAAGGTTAATCGAGTTAGCAAGTGCTGTAAACTTATGTGTATTGGTCAGTTGGAATAATAGCTTTATAAATTAATGTTTCCAACATAGCTCGAACGATCGCCGAACTGAAGAGGCAGTGGGTAGGGCACATTGCTCTTAGAAAGAATAGTCGATGAGGCCGAAAGGTTCTAGAGAATGACACAATATTGGAAGGCCTCCCACAAGGTGGACTGATGACCTGGTGTGATTAGCGAGAATGCGGTAGATGAGAGTCGCACAGGACCGTTCGTTGTGGCGGCACGTAGGTGAGGCCAATCTATGTCCAACAGTGGACGACCTGCATCTGAAATGATGATGAAGTTCATGTTTCGGTACATAACTGCGTTTATCCACTTAGAATTTAGGGACGGTACAGGTGACATTTGCCAGGCATGTCACCGTCCGACAGAATCAATTCGTTACATTGTCTCTATTTGTTCGTCTAGCTAATGGAATCTGGCTCTTCGTTAGCAAGCATAGGCACAACCTTATAACCTAGATTATTCATCAGTAGCTTACTCTGAATTCGAAAATATTGTATTGACTACATATTATGTCTGAATTAAAAAAAAAACTGCCGTAAAACAAGTATGTCCGACCCAAATCTTGATAATACCCGTAACAAATTGGATCGGACTTTTAAGTTCCAGTAAATTATTTTTTCTTTTAGTAGACCCCTGTGCTGTGCTGGCCAAGTGATAATAATCCTGAGTTCATTACTTTTCATTGCTTTTTGAGTGATTTCCTCACGATGTTTTCCTTCACCGTTTTGAGAGCAGTGGTGATGAATTAAATTACACAAAGTAATGCACCTGGCTGGGTTTGAACCGCGACCTACAACTCGTATGTCGCGGCCGTTACCACTTGGCCACCACTGCTCATTGCTACACCATCACTATTACCTAAAGGTAAAAGATGATATTGTTGTCAATAAAGCAAGCTTACCTATATGTAATCTAGGTAGCTGTTTCTTTGTAAAAACAATAGTCCGGAGTGTTTATCCCAAGACGAAATTTCGTAGTATTAATTCAAAAATAAAAACTACTTACACCCAAACATTTCTGAAAAATTAGAACAATTTATTCAACTTAGATCTACACTAAGATTGATTATTCTATGATACTAAGCTCAAAATAATGATGATGGAAAATTAATTTATTCAGCTACAATTCATGTTCCTAAAATATAATTAGATTCTTCTTTATTTGTAAGACTCTTTGAGTAAGTAATATATTTTCTGTTTTGACTTTAGTATCGTACTTAAAACATTGTTTATGGAAAAGTTTTCCTTTAAAATGTTTTTCTTTTAATTTACTAAGGCTGTATTAATGTCCTTTGGGATAATGAATGCTTGTGTTGTTTCTGAAATGTTTATTTTATTGTAACCTTTATTTGTAATGTTGGGAATATTTCCTTTAATATTCATTAGGGCAAATTACAAGCTTTGTTGATACAAATATTGAAGGAAAGACGACTCATGTTATGGGCCCGACAGTTTTTAGCTGCCTGCAGCTATTTCTTTAACAACAAGCATTTTCAAAGGTCGTTTGAAACAATGGCTTGTCGAACAAGCTTTTTATTCTTTTGACAAATTTAAGATTTAATTTAAACTCTTGAGCCAGCGTTCGCACACTTCATCATAAGCCTTTTTAATGTTCCCACTGCAGGGACACAGGCCTCCTCTCTAAGAGAGGGGAATGGGCCGTAATCCACCACGCGGGCCCAGTGCGTGTTGGTGGATGTCACATGTCTTCGAATTTCTGGTTCTAGGACATGCCGGTTTCCTCACGATGTTTTCCTTCACCGTTTTGAGAGCAGTGGTGATGAAATAAATTACACAAAGTAATGCACCTGGCTGGGTTTGAACCCGCGCCCTACAACACGTAAGTCAGGGCCGTTACCACTCGGCCACCACTGCTCGCCACCACTCGGCCACCATTGCTCGCACCACTCGGCCACCACTGCTCGCACTGTTCGCACACTTATTGTCTTTCAATTATTTGTCTTATTATGGTATTAGAAAGGTTAGTATTGAGACTTCTTATATTTTAATTTGTGATTTGACTTTGATTAATTTGTTTTGTTTTAATTTCTTTTATATGTTTGACTTTTTTTTAAATTAGTTATTATGTGACATTCTTATGTGTGTATTTGTAATAATTTGTTAACAATATTGTAAAATTTTTTACCTATAAGTTTTTTTTCTTTTTGTTAGAAATATCATCTAATAACGAACACCCGCCCGACTCCCGTGCGTCTCTTCCATAAAAATCCGGTGCAAGAACCTTCTGAACTTGCTATGTCCGGTGAGGACTTGCGTCATGCGGAAGGTGAGGACGCCGTGATGTCTGTCCAGCCACTCCTCAAGGAGGGGGCTTATCGCCGTGATTATGGCGTGCCTGTACCCTATAGGTATGACATGTAAGACAGCAAATATGAGTTTTAGAGTCGAAGGGAACTGTGATACCTGTATAAGCGGTACAACCGTCTTCAGTAAAGTAACGGTTCATAGCGTAGAATCAATTCCTACCACGCGTATCCCGTTCGGGAGGTTCCTGCACCGGATTCGTGAGGAAGCAACGCCCGGGTGTCGCCACTGTGCGGAACGCCCGGAGGATACGGTGGAGCACACCGTGGAGATGTGCCCTGCTTGGGAAAAGCATCGCCGTGTTCTCGTGCGAGCGAGTCTTGGTAGAGGCCATGTTCCGAAGTGAGGAAGAGTGGCAAGCGGTCGCGTCCTTCTGCGAAACAGTAATGCTAGCAAAAGAGGAGGCCGACCGTATCAGGCAAAGGCAACGGCACTCACGCCGCAGCCGCCGCCGCCGTGTCTCCGATCCTGATTTCCGGTCACCGTAGGCGCGGGTTTGCGGACGGCGAGCAATGGGTAGCTCGCTGTTCGCCCATCCGGTAACCACCGAGCCCTTGTTGTCGACAGCGCGCACTGTTCCCGCTGCGCCTCAAAGAGTTGTCAGCAACAATAGGGGCCCAGCAGGGTCGAAGCTTTCTGGGGCCAAGAATTGATGCGAAAGCGGAACACCGAGGCCCCGGAACTAAAGCAGGAAGGTCCGGTGGGTCGTTTAGTCAGTAAAAGTCTGACACTGTCTCCCGCTCCGCCCCAGGGGTGGGACTCGTCATTCGATGATTTTTCCCACCGGAAAAAAAAACCACTCGTATCTCGGAGCTGAGAGTTGGTGTGAAAGCGTTACACCAAGGCTCTGGGAATAAGGCACGGAAGACACGGAGTAGGTTGTTTAGTTAGTAAGAGTCTGACACTTTTTCCCGCTACGCCCGATGATTTTGCCTACCCTTAAAAAAAACAACCCGGTAAGAAATCAACTATCTTAATATCGATCAATAGTCATAATAACCCACTTCAGTTAAAGTTTTCTAACTACATATTTTGTATAGATGAAAAATAAGGCTAATAAAAACTTTTTCCAAAAAAAAAACCGCCTTCAAAAAAAGCCAAACGATAAAAGTTCCTACACTAAAAAGTTGAAAATAAAAATTTGAATTGCTGTAAAGAAACTTAATTTATAGGTAAACTTATTTGACATTAATGTTTTGCAAATATTCAAAATTTATTACTTCTTTTTGGAGTCGGTGCCAGCATTTTTATTGTTGAAACTTAATGTTACGTAGCTTTTTAATATCCAGTGCCATTTTTCGTACATAATGGTTAAACATTTTCAATGTACTTAAAATGTGGCAGAAGGTTTTTGTAAGTATATATTTTTATTAAAAAAAAATGTGCAAATCGGATGATTTTTTTTAAGAGAAGTCTAATATGTATTTATGTCTTAATTAAGTATTATATATTTGAGTATGCAAATAGGTACTAAGTAGTTTTATAGTTAAGTTAGAACAAGGAATTCAACAATCCCTTGAAAAACTACCTTTCAAGGGATTGTTGAATTCCTTGTCTTGGCTGGCACCGACTCCAAAAAGAAGTAATAAATTTTGAATATTTGCAAAACATTAATGTCAAATAAGTTTACCTATAAATTAAGTTTCTTTACAGCAATTCAAATTTTTATTTTCAACTTTTTAGTGTAGGAACTTTTATCGTTTGGCTTTTTTTGAAGGCGGTTTTTTTTTTTGGAAAAAGTTTTTTTTATTTGTAGCCGTTTAGTGTTTTTTATTATAAAGTGTTATGGCAACGAAGTCAATATCGTTTCTACATTTCTTTTGGAAAAGTTACCAATGTCATATAAGTAGGAATACATATTATAGGTACATTGTTACAGTGTGATCGTTTTGATCTCGTGGAGAGATGATATGATGCATGAAATACTTATGATTCATCTCATGAGTACATCTTATGACAGCTCTCATAATCATCATCATTTCAGCCAGAAAACGTCCAATGTTGGACATAGACCTCCCCCAAGCGTCGCTACAACGACCGATTCTGTGCGACTCGCATCCATCGCGTTCCCGTGATTCTCACAAGGTCGTCGGTCCAGCTTGTGGGAGGCCTTCCAAAGCTGCGTCTTTTGGTGCGCGGTCGCCACTCTAGAACCTTTCGGCCCCATCGGCCATCTGTTCTACGAGCAACGTGCCCTGCCCACTGCCACTTAAGTTTGGCAATTCTTCGGGATATGTCGGTGACCCTGGTTCTCCTGCGCATTTCTTCATTTCTGATTCGAACACGCAAGGAAACTTCGAGCATAGCCCTTTCCATTGCCCTTGACAGCATTGCCCATGACAGCTCTAATTAGCTCAAACAATGCTAGGGTACATTATTTTATTTTGAAGTTCCCATGCCGCCCTTCCACCTTCCAGCTTCATCATCACATCAGTTCAATAGTACCTTACCGCCAAAGTGCATCTTATGACGATTCTAACAAGCCCAAACACGGCTAGGATATATTAATTAGTTACGCAGTTCCAGTGCCGACCTTCCACCTTCCAGCTTCATCATCACATCAGTTCAATAGTACCTTACAGCCAAAGTGCATCTTATGACAATTCTAACAAGCCCAAACACGGCTAGGATATATTAATTAGTTACGCAGTTCCAGTGCCTACTTTTCAGCTCCATCATCATCATCAGATCAGTTCGATGATAACATTTTCAACATAATTATTTAAGATCATTGGTTTATAGTGCATTTTCATAGTTGCTTAACTACATTGATTGTGATATCTATGCGAGTGTCAAATTTCGTTAGCCATTTTCTGATCTTCTTCACCAGTTCCACCTCATCAAATGTTACTTTTTGACTGTAAATGCTTGAGTTCTCGATGAAAATATAAAAAAAACTATATAGTTGCCTATAATATTTGAGGAGTTCCCTCGATTTCTCATGAATCCCATCATCAAAACTCGATTTTGAAAAAAATGGGACCAATCTGGAAGCATATCCTTTCAAGTACAAAAAAAAATTTGCAAATCCATCCATAAACAACGGAGTTCTGAGGTAACAAACATAAAAAAAAATTAAAAAAAAAAAAAAAAATAAAAAAAAAAAAATACAATCGAATTGAGAACCTCCTCCTTTTTTTTGAAGTCGGTTAAAAAGTGTCGTTACCACTGTTACCAGCTCAGATCTCAATCAAAACTGCTTCAATCAAATCTATTTATTTATTTAATTGTATTCGAGATGACTCACTAAAAGAATAGCTGGAAAAATTTGGAGGTGTTTTTTTCCGCATTACTGTAGTAAGAAAGTATTTGAATTATAAATAAAAAAAATATCACTTAGCTAGAATCCAGTTATTATGATTTTACTTCCAGTTAAGGCCTTCAATCTACATCTACACTAATATAATAAAGAGGTAAAGTTTGTTTTTTTGTTAGTTTGTTTTTTTGTTTGTAGGGGGTAATCTCTGGAACTACTGGTCCGATTGGAAAAAAATTAGTAACAATAGAAAGCTGCTGTACTCCTGAGTGACATAGGCTATATTTTATGTACGCGGGCCATGCCGTTGACAAAGGCTAGTATATAAATATTTATGTAAATGAACAAAATTCAATTTAATATAATGCTAAACTACGTAGCTACATGCTACAAATCTTCACCAAGAAGACGTATTCACAAAATTAATCGGTAGTAGGTACGAGATGCCTTAACAAAAGCAATTCAATACCAATTAAACTACTAAGCTTTATATAACGCTTTATATATATATATATATATATATATATATATATTGATTAGGGCTGCTATCATCTAAATTGCCGGCGCCGGATTAACACGTCAAAAACCCCGGACATTTGAGCGAAATATGGTTTTTTTTCCGGACACCTCCGAAAAAATATTTTTTGCAGAAAAATAAAAATATCGTTTTATATTTCATTTGTACAGCTTGTTATTAAACATCGAGTTTATTTTTTTTACTCGTGGTTAACAACTGACTTGAATTCGGAAGCGCTATAAGTATGTATACTCTCGCGCTCGGTAGGTCTCGACATGTCACGCTGAGAGTGTTCTGCTAGCATAAAAAAATGGATTTACCCTTATAACAAAAACCCGGTCACCGGGTTTTGTCCAGGTTTTACCCGGGTAACACCCGGACATTTTTAAGAACCCCTGCTGGACTACCCCCGAACGCCCTCAAAACTAGAACAAATCAGGGGAATCCCAAACTGATGGCAGCCCTAATATTGATTAATCTCTGTAATTACTGGGTAATAACTCATGCCATTACAGTACCTATTTAATCAAGCAATAACTGAGCAGCACTTTGTAATGAACTTGCAGATTCTGTCGATTACAAACACGCAAAACTAAAATTAGTAGTAGTTAAAAGTACTTGTGAAAGGTGATTAAGCAAAATTAAGTTCTGTGGCTCAAAGGTGTAAGAAAGATTTTGTTGAAAATGAGTTTAGTATCATAAAGTAAATAAAAAAAATGCTCTATCGTTTGGTTAAAACATATCTCAGCTATCCCTAAAAATAAATTCGTTATTTTATGCTGATGGTATATCACGTGGTAGCGATTTAAATATCAAATGAGGTTAAATTAAACGTGCAATAGGATTGCCAAGTCTGTAGCGCCATCTATGGCGTCACAAAGGAACTAATCCTGCATCGCACAACCAAAGTTTTCCGCGATTTGAACATATACAACCGCCCGAAATTAAATACCGGGTAGTAGCCTACCAATCTGTAACATCTGTCTGGACATAGGATCCTCGCTTTTCAAAGGAGGTACTTTACTCTCTGTACCGCTTACCTCCAAAAATCTGTTAAGTTGCATCTTTGGACTAAGACCAAGGGGTCTGAGTTCGTTATGAACTACTATGATTTACAGAATTAACATGCGTACTTGTATCTACTTAAAATAGTCAGCGAGTTCCAAACGCTGACATCCGGAAACCCACCCACTTTTTACGACATCAGAAAACAGATATCGGAATTCGAACAAAAATGATAAGGACTTCTGGTAAAACGTAGTGATGATAGAAGCAGTTAAGAGGTAAAGTGTTAATCGACTGATGGCGAGACTAGAGACGATATTGTCGCTATCATACAACCTGAATGAAGGTGACACAGAAATATGCTGAAACAACAAGAAAGATGTGAGGACTCAGCATTGAGCTAAATGGGGTTGTGCATGATAATACAAAAATAGACAGTTGACTAAAATTCGAGATATATTTACGTAGCAACAAAAGTTTTCAATTATAATTCCAAAATTAAAATCAGGGTCTTTGCCATTGATAGGTTTAAAATTGACATAATAATCTAAAATTTTAGACTACAATTCTGAATAGCTTTAGAAACCTAAATAAGGTTTATAATTCGGTGAAATAATTAGTTATTTCTAACAGTTCAATAGTCTTTAATTACTAAGTCTCTGAGTCACAAATTGAACGATTTGACTTCAGCCACAATCCATTTTAGCTGCCAAATATTTTACATTGATGATATCTTAAGTAATTCAAAGGTTTTTTTTTTATACTGAGTGATTAATACATACTTATTTAAAACGTCGAATTTATTTTAGTTTTCTTAAACGAGTATCAGACTTTTAATGATTAAACCCACCCCACCCGTGTTTTTATATTTCTATAGGAACACGAGTTGCATTCATGACCAAAGAGTTTTCTATTTGGTTTTGAAGGCCATAAGAACTGTTTTAAATAATATAGCAAATATTTGGAATAACTAAGAAATTTAATATTGATAACTTAAGATAAAATTTATGTAAAATCAACCCACTCGGTCTCATACAAAATTGCTCCGTCCGGGCCGAAACCCGCGCCCGCGCTCCGCGCTCGCGCGCCGCTTTCCACCTTCGCGGGACGGATGCCCGCGCGGAGCGTGGAGGAAATTTAGAAGATTTTTCCCTTATAAGGAACGAACTGCCAAATTTAAAGTTTGTAGTTTCTGAGATTCCGTAATTCCGTAATTAATCACTGAGTGGTATTTCTCTTTTATGTATTACTAGCTTTTGCCCGCGGCTTCGCCCGCGTGGTATTGGGGTTGGGGTTTCCGGGATAAAAAGTAGCCTATGTCCTACTCCTATGCCAGTGCCAAATTTCATCCAGATCCGTCCAGCCGTTTTGGCGTGATTGAGTAACAAACATCCAAACATCGTAAGAAGATAGATTTATCTATTTACGGATAGGAACAATTTCGCTAATAAACATGCTAACAACCTTAATGTCCACAAATACCTACAAACAAGCGTATTATAGATATTTCATGCCTTCTCTATTGATACAACAATAGCAATTAGTACACAAATACCTAACAATTAATTACTAATGATGTGTCATAATGTCATATGTAATGGCCAGGAAACATCATTAAGGACTATCGGGAATTTCCGGCCTGTAGTGGTATTGATTGACTTCAATAATTTCAGACAATAATAATCTACTCAAATATAATAAAGAGGTAAAGTTTGTTTTTTTGTTTTTAGGAGGTAATCTCTGGAACTACTGGTCCGATCGGAAAAAGTTTAACAACAATAGAAAGCTGCTTTACTCCTGAGTGACATAGGATATTTTATGTATTCGGGCGAAGCCGCTGACAAAAGCTAGTATTTTATATATTTATTTCACAATGTGAGGTACAGCCTATAACAATTGCAATAGATTCTTGATCTCACCCATGAACAATTGGATAAGCTTGAGCGACTTCAAAATCTCTGTATCAGGTTCATATTTGGCTTGCGCAAGTATGACCACGTTTCTGAATTTCGTAATATGCTCAAATGGCTTCCTATCCGCCTTCGCCGGAACGCCCATATACTTTCTTTACTTTATAATGTACTATTTAATCCTTGTACCCCGTTTTATCTTAAGGAACGCTTTCAGTTTCTAAGTGACACACATAGTAGGTGCTTGAGATCATCGGAAAACCTAAAATTAAGTATCCACGCGCATTCCACTTCCTTTGTTGACAATTCTTTTACGATTCAAGCTGCTCGGTTGTGGAATGCGTTACCCTTGGATGTGAGGCGTGCTCAAACGCTTCCAACGTTTAAAAAATTAGTGAAGGAGCATTACCTTTCGCTATGATTTTCTTCTCCTGTCTCAATTATATATTTGATATTTATTAGTATATTTTTTTTCTATTGTATGTATGTATTCGTGTTATTATGTCTTATTAGTATTATTTCTTTTAATATTGTACACTGACAACCCTAGATCGATCTCCTTTCGCACAGTCCATCCAAAGGTTGTCTGTAAGAGATTGCCCTGTGCGATAAGACCGCCCATTGTACCCTTATTTTTAAATATATCCTATGTGTATGTAAGAATGCGGTGTACAATAAAGCATAAATAAATCTATACATATAATAAAACAGTAACGAAAAAAAAACTGTACATTGAGAATTTTCTGGAAAAAATAAGTGGGTTTTGTTAGAAAAACGTAACAGATGACAAAAAGTGACTTTTTAGAATTTTTGTCTGTTTGTCTGTTTGTCTGTTTTTCTGTGCCTATGGTATGGGTTGGCGCCAAAACCACTGGATAGATTGAATTGAAATTCAGCAAAGATGTTCCTTGTAAACCAAGGATGGCTTTAGGCTACATATTATCACGACGTAAGTTATGGGAGGTAAGCAATATTGAATTTAAATGGTGCAATGGATGCAAGGGTGTAACTATTTTTTCCGTGGGCCGAGCGACTAGAAACTTTGCACAAACATTACCCTAAATTAGTTATCAAGGATGCCATATTTATTTTTTCAGTAGTACCCCCAGTGCAAGATTTAGGGGATGTTAAAGTTTGTATGGGAGAATCTTATTCCTTGGGTTAATTAACTTGAAACTTGGCACGTAAACTTATTTATGTAAATAATAAAGATTCCCATTATTCATTTTTCAAAACTACGTAATTTGGACAAAAAAACATAGTTTAATGAATATTAGTAGCATAAAGACATCTTGAAAAAAGCGCCATCTATGAGATTACACAAAAATCAAATCAAGTTACATTTTGACACTTTTAAATTAATAATTTAAATTTGACCATGTTGGCAAGGTTAGCAGTTAGTTATTCTTAATATTCATAGATGGAATGCGCAATTTCTTTATAAAAGTTGTATCGTATAATTCGTTTTGACAAATTTAAGTTCCAAAAAACCCTCAAAATCTCACGACATAGGTCGTGTTCAAGATTTCATAGTCTCTTACTGCGCGGTCGAATTTACTCACAACTGGGAATAATAAATGAAAAAAAAAAACAAGCCCAAACAGAGCAAATGTTACTTATTTATTTTTAGGGAAATATCTTAGGTAGTGGTCGGTTCGTTTTACGAAAAAATGAGGGATAATATTTAATACATAATTTTAAAAACTGTTTTTTATTTTCATCTCTTTAATGGTGAAACGGCGTTCTCCAAGTTTATATGAAATGTCTTATTCTTATTCCAACGGTCTAACGAATTTATTTTGCAACGCAACCTAATCTTAAATAACGTTTCAATGTTATTTATATACGTACAACGACATCTACTGACTCAAATTAGTAATGAAAACATTACATTAACAAAATAATATTATTTTTACCTTTCGACGACCGTAATTACAGACACAATTAAACGACAACAGTTGTATGGAAATTTGTGTCCTCTTGGGACTTAACTAAAGAGTTTTACGAATAATCTATACATATAGGTAATTATAATAAAATCGTAGGAAAGTCAAAACTGTTCATTAAATATCTTTTTAAAAGAATACTTGGAAAGTGATCTACAATCGATATCGAAGCCAAAAATATAGTTCTTAGAATTTTTGTCTGTATGTATGCCCAGGCTAAACTCAAAAACTTACTTGGATATATATTTATATATAAACATACTGTATGGATTATCTTGAAATTTTGCTTAAATAAGGGATGGGCCAACATATAGGCTACATATTATCACGCTATCACCTACGGGGAGGAGTTGCGAATACTTATTTTTCTTACGCATTCTGTTACAATGTTTAATCTAACGACGCATATTTAAATGTTGTTTTTGAGTAAGCCATACTATTATCTGGCTTTATACTATAAAAACTGCGCCATTTAAGTAACTTGGACAGAGAAACATAGTTGAATGTAGTAGCATATAGAAAATTTTAAAACAGCGCCATCTATTTGATTTCATAAGAATCAAATTCTTCCTAAACGTGGAGTCGTATATTATTATTTTTTACTATAAGCTTTATTGTACACCTCATAATGTGGACAGGATACACAAAGGGCAGGGTATAGTTCGGTTTAGTTCAAGCAAAAAACCTTCAAAGAATATTTTCTGCGAGCTTTAAGGCGTGCTACTGGAGAAGAAGTCGATGTAACTGATGATCGTGTGCTGAACACCTGTCTCAGTTCAGTTCAAGATGTGGATATTTTTATCGGCGGCAATCCACTGATCTAATATGGATTACTAGCTCCCCAATCATCACCGCATCAAGACTATGAAAATCGAGAGTATAACGCTGAGACAGAGTTCTCTTCAGAACAAAAACAGATTTATGACACCGTCCTTGAGAGCGTTGTGCAAAACCAGGGCAAAATGTTTTTCTTGGGTTGCTCCTTTTGGAACAAAAAAAACATTGCATACTTGCAGAGGTCAGGAGGCAAGGCAATATTGCTATTGCTGTCGCGTCGTTGGGAATCGCTGCCACACTGCTTCTGGGTGGCAAGACAGCACATGCCATGTTCAAATTCCCATCGATTTAGAGAGCGTCAAAACGCCTGTGTCACGTAACAGCGATAAGGGACATGTGTTTAAGGATTGCTCTTTGATCGTATGGGATGAGCGTACGATGGTCAATAGGAAGGCAGTTGAGGCCGAGGACAGAACCCTGCAGGACATCCGCGGGAACGAACATTTGATGGGTGGTGTGATGGTGTCACAGTTTGTTCAGTGGTGATTTCGGGCAAACGCTTCCCGTTCGCTACGTTGAAACCTTGGCTTCGACCCTGCTAAGCTCCTACAGTTGCTGCCGACTGCTTGAGGCGCAGGGAACAGTGCGCGCCGTCGACGACTTAGGCCCGGTCCTGACGGTTATCGAATGAGTGGACAGAGAGCTACCCATTGCTCGCATAGCATTACTGCTTCGCAAAAGGATGCGACCGCCTGCCACTCTTCTTCGCTCCGGATCATGGCCTCTGCCAAAGTCCGCTGAAAGTCAAAGCCCACTGCGACAGAGGTGGACAGGAGGTGCTTCCAAAGTCTCTCGATAGAGCGTTAGCCAGCTTAGAAGAATTTATTTGCTGTGTGTACGGGGACATCAGTCGTTTACCGCACCAGCAGAATTTCTTGGGTATGTGAGCGGGACATTTTGACGCCCAAAAATGATCAGGCTGCAGCAATTAACGAATACATTGATGATTGATGAAATGCAGTGATCTATACCTCAATAAACACTGTCGTCGAGCAAAATGACGCCACAGATTATCCCGTGGAATTTTTGAACTCCCAGCCAGCAAGTGGACTTCAAGCGCATACCATCAAGCTGAAAGTCGGAGTCCCGATTATGCATTTTCGGAACCTATCTCCTCCAAAGTGGTGTAATGAGACCCGTCTTAAAGTCATCTCGCTGCGCAGACACACCATTGAAGCAAAAATTCTTATGGGTTGTGGCGCCGGCGAGGCAGTATTTATACCTCATAACTTCCCGTTCCAGTTCAAGCGCGTACAGTTCCCCGTGAGTGTTTGCTTCGCGATGACCATCAATAAGTCGCAGGGGCAAACACTGAGTGCAGCGGGTGTCAACTTCAGGACGAGTTGTCTCTTACGCGGGCAACTGTATGTCGCTTGCTCCCGCGCCACCAGTCCTGACTCTCTTTACATATTGGCTCCTGGCAGGATAACTACCATCGTAGTGTGGTGGCGGAGTGGTAAAGGCTTCGACTCAGTTGTGGCGAAGTAGTAAAGGCTCCGACTTACAAGTTGTAGGTCTGTCGTTTAAACCCAGCCAGGCGCATTACTTTGTGTATTATATTTCAAAACCACTGCTCAACGGTGAAGGAAAACATCATGAGGAAACTGTGACTGTGAATGAATGTCTTAGAACCAAAAATTCGAAGATATTATTGCGTCATCCACCAATTGGATTCGCGTGGTGGCTTATGGCCCATTCCCTCTCCTAGAAAGGAGGTCTGTGTCCCTGCAACGGGAACTTTATAAGGCTGATGCAATGCTATTTTAAAAGTTGTTTACTTATAATGCTATACCATTTGATATACACTGCCATGTTAGGTTTTTTTGGTGCTGTAGAGCCTTCACGCAGACAACGTCGCGGGCAGCAGCTAGTAAATAAATAAAATAGATATGACCGAGTTTTCTGCCTGGCTTCCTAGTTAGGTAACACAGTAACTTGTTCTACGGTTCATCCAGTAGGTATGGTGGTAGGCCCAGTTCTCATGACAGTAATATAAGATTACTTTGAGTCAACTTCCAACCCACCCCAGGCATGCAAAAAGGACGAAGCCTACTGGAGCCCAGGGTCTCTTTCTTAAAGGAAAGCTTGGCCCCAGTGCGAAGGGCAAGTAAGGAATGGGGAAGGTTGTATAGTCAGTAAAAATTTGACACTGTTTCCTGCTTTTTTTAATCTTACTTGAGATTATAATTGTTTATTTTATATTGTTCTTCATGGAGTGCCAAATAAACATGTTTTCTTTCTTTCTCCGCCGAAGAACGGGATTCGTTATTGGATGATTTTTGCCCAGCATAAAAAAACCCACCCCAGGCCTGCGTGGAGGTTTACAGCTCATTCTCTCTATAACACATGATACTTGATTATCAGCATTGTGAACATTCGTTATTGGATGATTTTTTTTGTTTAGAACGGGAAGAGATTTCCAGGGAAAGTAAAATAATAAAAAAATCACGTCTGAAGCTGAAGGTCTGTATTTGATGAAAAAAAAAACAAATGAACAACAAAACAAAAAAGAAATAAAAAATGTCATCTTTGAATGTACATTGTAAAAAGGTTTCATGCAGGCCTTCTCAAGGAGGTTGGTTTCTAAACATGCCCCCGGGCGTTGAAAGACCATCTTTCAACCAGAACCTTAATTTATTGGCAGTGGACATATCTTGCTGCACGCGCGACGTATAGTTCCATTGGCAGTTCTTATGTCGGCCACACGACTGATGCCATCACGTCCAGGGTATACTGCTGAGACTCGACCTAGTCGCCATTTTAGTGGTGGCAGATTATCTTCCTTTATAACAACAAGGCGATCAACTTCAAGAGCATCGTTTGATGATCTCCACTTCGTCCGCTGCTGAAGTTCCGAGATATATTCCTTGTTCCACCTCGACCAGAAGTGTTGTCGCAACATTTCAATTCTCTCATACCTCTTCAAGTGAGTAACAGAAGCAGCTTCGTAGGATGGCGCCGGCAAGGACGTGAGTGTTCGTCCTATTAGGAAATGTCCAGGAGTCAGCGGCAAAAAGTCGTTAGGGTCTGATGACAACGGCGTGAGTGGGCGCGAGTTAAGGATGGCTTCAATCTGAACCAGCGCAGTGTATAATTCCTCATAAGTTAAGTGACAATGTCCCAATACTCTTTTTAAATGATGTTTGACTGATTTAACACCTGCCTCCCAAAGACCACCGAAATGTGGAGCATAAGGGGGAATAAACACAAAGTTAATTCCTTCGGAGGCAATGTCCTTAGATAACGCGCTGTTGTTCGCCTTTAAAAATTGACCAAGTTCATTATAAGCGCCTACAAACGAGGTTCCGTTGTCGGAATATATGTGCGTCGGTTTACCCCTACGAGATATGAATCGACGAAGTGCCGACAAATAATTATGACTGGTTAAGTCACCAACCAACTCAATATGGACTGCCTTCGTCGTGAAACAAACAAATAATAAAATGTAAACTTTTACTAATCGGCAACCACGACCTTGACGTGAAGCTGACAATATGGGCCCTGCGTAGTCAACCCCAACACATTCAAATGGATGACCACCGGACATCAGCCTTCGCTCAGGTAAGTTTCCCATGATAGGAGTTATCGGTTTAGCCGTGATGCGACTACAAATAATACAACTATGATAACATAACTTAGCCAGGTTACGCCCACCTATAGGCCAGTACGTATCCCTAATATGAGCCAATAATAATTGCGGTCCTGCATGCATTAAAGTTTTATGTACATAATTAAATAATAGTTTACAAAATCGATGAGTGGACTGTATGACTAATGGATGTTTTTTCTCGTAAGAAAATGAGGAATTTTGTAAGCGACCACCTACACGGATTAAATTATTTTCGTCTAAAAATACGTTCAATTTATTTAGTGGACTTCCTTTAGGTAAGCACTTGTTCTTAATTAATAATTGATATTCAGGAAATGATTCTATTTGAGATTGTTTTACTATTACATTTAAAGCATTTTTCAATTCATTTTCATTCAAATGTAAAGTGGTTGGTGGCTGCTTTTTACAAATATTAATAAATCGTAACATATATGCTACGGTACGTTTAAGTCGGGAAAGGTTTGAAAAACGATTGAAATCAATTAAGAATGTTGGAGTATCACAAGTAGTTAACAAAGAAATCTCAGTTTTAACTTCAGGTAGCACTTCTACTGTAGTAGGAAAAGACGGCCATTCGCCTAAGTCCTGTGTTAAAAAGTCAGGTCCAGACCACCATAAGTCAAGATTTTGAATTTGACTTATATCTGTTCCTCGAGATACAAAATCAGCGGGATTAAGATGAGTGGGAACATGTCTCCAAGTACAATTGCCAGCGTTCGTTGCATCCATAATTTCCGACACACGATTGCGTACAAATGTTTGCAGCTTACTTGGAATCATTTTTAACCAGCCAAGCACGATTGTAGAATCACTCCAAAAGGTACTTCTCTCAATTGGTGCATTAAGTGAATCAATGACCTTTTTATGTAACCTCACTCCAACCAAGGCGGCACAGAGCTCAAGCCGAGGTATAGTAGTAGGTTTAATAGGAGCTACTCTACTCTTTGCTGTAAGTAACCGCACTGAGACTTCGCTATTCTTACTAATACTCCTCACATAAATACATGCCCCATAAGCAGTTTGTGAAGCATCACAAAATATATGTAAATCTATAATCTTCCAAGAATTACACAAAACTAGACGTGGGATGCGTAAATTATTTAACAAATATAACTTTTCAACTATATTTTTCCATGTCTTAGCGAGTTCTGGAGGTAAACAATCATCCCATGACAATTTGTGCAACCAAAGTTGTTGCATAAATATTTTCAAAGGAACAATACATGGGGATAATAAACCTAAGGGGTCAAATATTTGAGATGTGACTGACAAAACCTCTCGCTTAGTCACATTTTTAGTTAATGACGTGTTACATATTGAATAAGAGAGCGTATCGGAATCTGTCAGCCAATTAAGGCCCAATGTTTTGTTTGGTTCATTGCAACCCATGTTTAAATTAAGTGATGATTCTGAACATTGATCTGATGTGATAAGACTACTGTTATATTTCCACTTTCTTAGTGGCATGCCAGCTGAAGCTAACTCAGCAGTGACTTGTTCGCGAATGTTTGTGACGTCAGATATTGTATCCCCACCCGTGAGCAAATCGTCAACGTAAAAATCATGTATGATAATGTTGGCAATCCTTTCATCCTTACACTGTAATCCGATTTGTTTTAAACAACGAGTTGCTAAAAAGGGTGCACTTGCTGTCCCATATGTAACAGTGTTTAGTTCATAGGTTTTAATGGGTTCTGAAGGGTTTTCACGCCACATAATTCTTTGTAAATATCTATCATCAGGATGTACGGTCACTTGCCGATACATTTTTTCTACATCGGCACAAAGAATATATTTATGTTTTCTAAATCTTAAAAGTAGAGACATTAAGTCGTCTTGAACAATAGGTCCTACCATTTGAAGATTGTTGGATGAAATACCTGAAGTGGTAAGACTGCTGGCATTAAATGCTACCCTTAATTTGGTAGTTGTGCTGGAAGCACGTAAAACACCGTGGTGTGGAATATAATATGCCAGTTGTTTTGGGTCGATTTTACATTCAGACATATGCCCTAATGAAATATACTCCTTCATAAAATCACAATAAAGAGACTTTAAACCTGGTTGACTAATAAATCTACGTTCAATAGATAAGAGACAATGTTTTGCTCTAGCCATTGAGTCACCTAAAACATGAGGTGATTGTTTGAGTGGTATACGAACACAAAACCGACCATCGGCAAGTCGAGTTGTGTTTTTCATAAAATGTTCTTCACACTTAGTTTCTTCCTCTGAATATGAAGATGACTGATGGGTTACTTCTTCCAGTTCCCAAAAACGCGTTAAGAGGTTTTGAATGTCATCTTCATGTGAGGTAACTGAACTTGCATTAAGTTTTGCAAAGTTAGATTTATGCCTTAGTGATGGTGAGGCCGATACTTGGACGCTATTTATTAATGGACCTGAAACTAGCCACCCTAGCCTAGTCTCAAATAGTATAGGTTTGCCCTCACCTAAACTAATTTTTCGCCGCCCCAAGAGATCCCAGAACACGTCTGCTCCTATTATTAAATCCACCGCGGATGGCGTATGAAAATGAGGATCGGCTAAACAAATATCACTTGGTATATTCAAATTGTTAATTGATAACTTATGACACGGCACTTCATCTGTAATGTACGGTAAAACAAAGCAACAAAGATTAGTGGAATAGTTTTCACTTAAAGACTTAATTGAAACACTACACATTTTATTAATATTTGATGTAGAATTGTTGATGCCTTGCACAGACTCATTTACACAAATAGTAGGTAATTTCAATAAGTCACATAACTTCTCAGTCATTATACAGGAAGTACTGCCAGTGTCTAATATAGCTCGAGCGAGATGCTCACAATTATTGTTATCATAAACTTTTATTAAAGCCGTAGCTAAAAGGACTTGACTTTTAGTTTTATTGATAACATGAGTTGTAGAAAGTGCAGATAACGTAACATTTGTACTGGGCTTGTTTTCTGATGACTTGACGTCTACAGGTGCAGTGTCGTCAAATTGTGAAGTTGACGCACTAGGTATTAATTTAAGTGTAGCACCAGCCACATGAACCAGAGTATTGTGCTTACGCTTACATACTTTACAACCCTGAGACTTGCAATGATTTGAATAGTGACCAGAACGAAGACAATTGTAGCATACCTTGTATTGAGGCAGCAGTTCTAGTCGTTTGTCATTGCTCATACCAAGAAATTGAGGACAGGAAAATAAAGCATGTTTATCAGTACAATGCGGACATGAAACTTGAGTAGTAATCTTATTATTTTTACCTTTCTGTGACGGTGTATCACTGTTCAGAGAAATCATTGTTTTGTGCTTAGTAGGTTTAGAAGTTCCAATATTATTATTAGACTGATTGCGAGACATATCTATTGTCTCTAACAAGTCTGCACGACTTCTTAAGAAATGAAGGAAATCTTCTAATGTTATTGATTTATTTTTATCTAAATTACCCTTTTCTTCTTCCCACTGACGATAAGTTCTCGAATCTAATTTATGTGTAACAATATAAATTATCAGCGTATCCCAAGACTTGGTTGGTTCGCCTAAAGACTCTAATGCACGTAGGTTTTTATTTAAAGTATCAATGATACGCTTTATACTATCTGAGGATTCTTTGTTAAAAACTTCAATATTAAATAAGGCTGCGACATGGTTCTGAATGAGAAGTCGCTTATTATCAAACCTTTCATTTAATAAACTCCATGCAATGGAATAATTGCTAGCAGAGAATTCAATCGACTGAATAACTACGGCAGCTGTCCCTTCCAAGGAAGCTCTAAGGTAGTGAAATTTGTTAACTTCATCTATTTGGTCATTCAAATGTATTAGGCTTGAAAACGTATCGCGAAACTCCAACCACTTGTCATACGTTCCGTTAAATTTTGGTAGTTGGATGGTAGGTAACTTAACCAGTTTATTATTGCTAACACGAGACAACTTATCGTCATTAACAACATCGTGTTTAGCAATAAAAGTTTGTGCCTTGGCGATTAGTTTGTAATATAAAGATTCGAAATTATCACGTTCGGATAATTGTACCTCAAGGTCCTCCGCAATACATTCCAACCTTAACTGAATCTCGTCGTACTGCGAATAAACATGGTCAATCTTACCAAGGCGTAACTGCAGCTCGCTGACCTGGGTTTGCGTCAAAGGATCCTCCAAGCTCTCTAAATATTTGGAAAATATTGTTAATCTCCCTTTAAAACTTGCTCGTTTTTTGATGAGCTCCTTTTCCTCCTTATCAGTCATTCTTTAGGAAGCAGATGTGGAACCAAACTGAAACATTACATGGTCAAATGAACTTAAATATTAAAAAACCTACCGAGGTTACAATTAGGGTTAAATCTGTTAAATCTGCACATTAAACTTTATTACAGTAAACTTAAAATAGTTATAAGGGAATATAAAGTAACTATTAAATTGAATGGCACTTATTATGTGTAGGTATTTCTTATGATATCTAATGCAAGATAATAAAGGAAACTGTTTAAAATGATGGTTAACATAGAACAGAAAACCTAGTTTGCTGCTTAATTACCTTTGACAATAGATTATTTATGTGAAAGAAATAGACTTTAAGTGAAAATGCACATGAACAAATAAAATGATGCTATTAGTTACTGACCTTGACAACTCCATAAAATATAAAACACTACCTGAGTAATGGGTTCTTAAATAAAAGGAAATAGAATAGGTACTGCACTGGCCAAATATCCTTAAATGTCCTTTTTCTTGGATGGCGTCGCTGTGACCCTTTGAACTTTGACCGGCTACTCACTAATTTCCAATCGGTAGTATTTTTCAATATATTATGTACTTCCTGGTGATATCTTTATTTGTGATTCTCTTATCCGGCTCACTTGGACCAAATTATGTTTAGAACGGGAAGAGATTTCCAGGGAAAGTAAAATAATAAAAAAATCACGTCTGAAGCTGAAGGTCTGTATTTGATGAAAAAAAAAACAAATGAACAACAAAACAAAAAAGAAATAAAAAATGTCATCTTTGAATGTACATTGTAAAAAGGTTTCATGCAGGCCTTCTCAAGGAGGTTGTTTTCTAAACACTTGAGATTATAATTGTTTATTTTATATTGTTCATTTTATTTTTTATATTGTTTATTTTATATTGTTCTTCATGGAGTGCCAAATAAACATGTTTTCTTTCTTTCTCCGCCGAAGAACGGGATTCGTTATTGGATGATTTTTGCCCAGCATAAAAAAACCCACCCCAGGCCTGCGTGGAGGTTTACAGCTCATTCTCTCTATAACACATGATACTTGATTATCAGCATTGTGAACAATATAAGGCGGATGCTTAAGCTATGCTACCGTGACTCAGGCTTGCAGAATTGTTAAAGATTTATAGTTTTGCTATCATACATGTTAGTGAAGTTGTAGTATGTGTATTTGTGTGTATACTATATTGTCACATTTATTTAAAAAAAACGCCGCATTGTTGCTTTAGATCTTATATGTATAAGTGCTTCCAAGAAAAAGATGAACGAAAAAAAAAGATTGCACGAAGCGGAAGCAAAAATTTTGAGATGGATGTGTGGAGTGGATAAAGTTAGAAATGAATATATTAAAGAAAGTTTACAAGTGGCCACTGGCACCACTTTCAAACTCCTTTTAATATATTCTGAAAGTTGAAAAGTAATCGTTTACCTTGGTATGGTAATGTGAAAAGGAGGGATAAACCACATGTTACTCAAACTGTTATGAATAGACAAGTTGATAGAGGAAGAAAAGACGAGGAAGATCAAAAAACAAATAGTAGTAATAGTATTCTTCAATTATCACACAACGCCGTCTAGTCTCAAGCTAAGCGGAGCTTGTGTTATGAGTACTAAACAACTGATAAACATACTTATATTTTTCTAAATACATATGTATTTATCTTTAATAAGTGTGTGTTTGTGTGTTTATGTATTATTTATCTATAATAAGTATTTATTGTAGATAAATAATACACGGATACAGAACAAAAGATCGTGCACATCACACAAACAGGTGTACTGGGTGGGAATCAAACCCACGACCTCCGATATATCGGTCGGGGTGACCTGATGGTAGATATCACATATCTTTAAGTATTAGTTTTAGGGCATGCTGGTTTCCTCACCACGTTTTTATTATTTGTAGCCCACACTATCCCACGGCTGGGCAAAGGCCACCCTCGATTCATTCCAGTGTTCTCGGTTTTGAGCCACTTGCTGCCAATTCCTAAAGAAGGCATCCAAGTCGTCCCACCATCTCCTTCTTGATCTGCCGCGTTCCCTTTGCTTGTGCTTGTGCTTTGTACGATCACAGATAAAATAATTGCTGCAAATTAAGATGGTAATAGAGAAGTCATAATAGTCCGTTTTTATCCAAAAATAATTTTTATAAAACAGAAAATTCATCTCGATTTTAAATTGAGTCTTATACAACAATTTTTCTCCTCCGTATTAGGTGTATCTTTTGAACTCCGCCTCAACTTTCTTCAAAAGATATTGAGGTAAGCTCCAACAACAACTTCGAAAAATAGGATCGTCCATCTATTTGATAACTTGAGTGTTATTTTATTCTCTGTTGTACCAAATCAATGGAAAGTTTTCAACTAAACTAAGCACTTTTGGAATTAACTTCGAGTCTATTCTTCCTTTCGTGGTTGTCATGTTGTTCAAAGTTATTGTGTTTGGTGACTAATGCAATTTGAGTGTATATCACTTAAATGTCGAAGACACAAATTTCCAGAAACTGAAATAATCTTTTAGGATGTTTTTAATATCGTGCGGATTTCATCATGCATGCACGATTCCTTCCTGGACCATGCCACCTGGACAATCGCGTACATCGTAGGACTGGAACAATTTGCCTGCTGTGGTCTTCCCGTCCGATTATAACTTAGGTGTCTTTAGGGTTAGAGTCGATAGGCTCTAGTGCGCCTCACCATCAACGACTGCATCACTGTTTAGCATCAAAAGGGATCGAAGTCCACTACTAGTTTATATCAATTAATGAAAAAAAACTTTGTCTACTGTGCATGATATAACAGAACGTAGCCACTTTTGATCACTGTAAGCAACAGTGGCTAAAAGTGGCTAAATTCTGTCTCACACTAGCCACATAGTTTGCGGCAATTCAAATGTTACCGGTGACAGAATATTCGTCGACAACCCGCAAACTTTACCTAATCTAAGTTTCTAAATTGAACATGTAGGTAACCTATCCGAAGTTCCACCGTTCTCTATTTAGTTCCCAACAATACAATTGCCGTATTGGTTCTAACCATGGATCGGATACCGAGAGGCAATGTTTATAATTATCGGGGTAGCCATGTTATGTTAATTGTGGTAGGTGGTTCGCATAGCAATCAGACGCAATAGCTGAAGAGCGTCAGCCTTGAGTGGCTTTAGGCTAGACCAATATACTAGGATATATACTAAAGCCTCTAGTATACGTACATGTTATTATTCATCTATGTATATTATAGGATAAACAGTTTGACTAACATAACCTAAAATACTGGGACTGGAAACTTGAAATTTTGTACAAGGTTTCCTTTTGTGTCGGAGATGAGCACTAAGAGACGATTTCCCAAAATTCTTCACTTCCTAAAGGGATGAAACATGGGTTCAAAGTGGAGAAACCTGCTTTCTCAAAGATTTCCCTTCATTTCTTTCAATGTTCCCACTGGTGGGCAATTTCTTGCAAATTCCTGAGAAGAAAGACATTTCAATCTTCTGGGTATATGTACACCCGAGGACAAAATTTTTCTCATTAACTCCACAAAGAGTTTATAGGTAAGAAAAAACGAAATTAAGTTTAAAAAATGACCGAAAATTTTGAGCTTTATTTAGTTCAGTGGTACTCTACTCTGCAGTAGGCCATAGGAAAAAAAAAGAAAAAAAGAATGTTTTAAAATATTTTAAACGAAAATTTTGTTGCTGCAGAATTCCATTTTTCTATCAAAATGTTCAGCTTTCTATGTCATTGCTCATTGTACCGCAGGTGTTGAATTTATAAATTGGTAGTTGTTCTAAAGATATATTCTACAAAGAAACCAAAGAAAACCCAGTACAAAAAGTCCATCCTTTTTGTACTGGGTTTTCTTCGGTTTCTTTTTTGCGAATAACTGCTTTAGTCGCAAAAAAAGTGTTAATTTGTGTGTCGATATGGTTTATTAGGATCTATGCTAATATAATAAAGCGGAGCAGTTTTCTTTTGTTTTAACTCTTTATTATCTGGAACTAGTGAGGACAGGAAAAAGTCTTTTTTTATACAACTTTGATAGTGTATACAATAACACGTTATCACCCACTGTAGTAGAAAAATACCCACCCAACGAAACAGGTGAATAGGTACATGGAAACAATTAGTAATGTACTCGTAATTGAAACTTTGACTTGAAAGTTTTAGAAACTCCGAAGAGATTCAAACATTATTTTACTTAAATTCTTTTTGATTTCAAAGAATCCTTTAATACTAACACAAAACCTGCACAGTGCAAACAAAGTAATAAAAAAGGTTTAACTACCAAAGGTTTATACAGCAGTACATTCACAGTTGAAAGTTGAACAGTTGTCAGGGTCCTTGAAGAGACAACTCTTATAAATAAAGGGGTTGGACCGTCATTACTAACAGCTGGCGTCAATTTACACGCCGGGTCGGACATTACACCATCGACACTAGAATTCAGTACCTAGCCTTTTAGGCAAAGGTTGCTTAAGATAAAGATCTGGATATCGGCTGAATTCGATTTAGGTAAAGCTATTGAAAATCTATAGACGGTAGAAAAAGTGGCCTTTACGATATCGTATGGTGATTTACTGCGACTATGTAAGGTTTATAAAGTAGCGGTAGTAATTCCCTCTCCTTGAGAGGAGGCCAGTGTCCCAGTAGTGGGAATATTAAAAGGCATCTTGAGCCCCAAACGAATGCTGACGTTCTCACACCGTATTGTCTTTCTATTAATGTCTCTAATTACAGTATTCAAAAGATTAAATATTTTAAACAGGTAACATGTTTTATGCTTGTGTTTAAGAGACTCCAAAAGCTGCCCAATTTAAATTAGACTAGGCAGGATGTACCTGGCGCGCGCCTGATGAGCTGTAAGCTCGTAAAACACACGATAGGTACCCTGACATTAAGTCAGGGTCGCAGCAGGCTACAAAAAACCTTGAAGGTCTAGACGTGTTTTTTAATAATTGGAAAAAAGAGACAAAGTTGTGACCGTCGGAAAAAATGGAGGGAAGCTTTTTCCCAGCAGCGGAAAATACGGGTTAGTAGTAACAATAGATTTTAAGAGATAGTCTCTAAAAGTAGATAGAGAGTATTCATGTCTTGATCATACGTACCGAGTAAAAAGGCGAGACAGTAAAATGTTGCTTGGTCGAGTCGGTCATGTAAGCGTACCGAGTATTCAACCGAGAGTACTGTCTCGCCCGTTGGCTTGATATGTCTGATCAAGGCATTAACCGTGACGCCTGAAAATCTACACGACGACATCATTGGTTACTTTTGTTCAAATTCTCCCAAAAAAAGAACAACTACAAACAAAATCATCAAAAATTTTGAAACATATTTCAAACTTTAACAATTGAACTTTTGATCAGCATTGATTGTGATTGCTTAAACATTTAAATATAACTACACCCTTATATTAGTGTCGTTGTAATCCCGTAGAGAATCGAATCGGTACATGAAACACTATCGATTTTTAAAGATAACTTTCAAAAATAAAGTACTTTTTTTTCTAAAACTGAAATTAATGTACGCATGTATAAAATTTATTTAAGTAAACAACAGCTGAGCGAGTTCAATGACCGTAGGTAGTTGTCGGTCGTTGGGTACTAACTTAGTTATAAGGTTTGAAAGTCTCAACAAAAAGCTCCGGAATAGACTTCTTTCACATAGATAAACTAGCTCCCTAACTGAGAGAAACTTTTGAACACAATATTTTGTTCCGTGTGAGTGGAAAACCAGCTAGCGTATCGCTACAAGCAAACATAAAACTGTGCACACTATGTTGCAGCAAAACCCGGTGTAAAAACATACCCTCCTTTTAACTCACTTGAGTAAAAATAAACTAATAGCCCTCGTCTACTTTTTCAGTCAGGTCAAGTTATAATAAGCCTTCCGTGACGCAATAACTATGATTTCAAATAGTAAGCTTCAAAGCATAATAAATAATTGGATGATTATAAAGTACCGTAGAAAAAGCTACCGAAGAAAAACTCTACCGTAGAATATCACGCAATACTTTGTAGATTAGTAGAACGCAGCTGTTTGATGAAAGTAATCAGCTTTTTCTGTTAGTAATGACTAGACTTTTCTGCCTTATACAAAGGAATAGGTAGCTCAGCTATTTCATTAATGGCAGGCTTTCCATAACTCCTGAATTAAACAAACTATTATCCGAACATAGAACTTGCATTAAATTCTCAAATATTTTGTCTTAAATGTTAGTAGGTATGTTTAAAGTTTTGTACTGAAATTATTTTATAGCGTACTAGCAACCCGCCCCGGCTTCGCATGGGTACTGATATTGAATATATTATGCATGTATTGTGCACATAAACCTTCCTCTTGAATCATATTATCTGTTCAAAAAGCCGAATCAAAATCCGTTGCGTAGTTTTAAAGATTTAAGCATACATAGGTACAGGCGACTTTGTTTTATACTATGTAATGATGATGATAGAAGACTATTCAAAAAATTACAATTTAAACTCTACCCTTATTTGTAATGGTTAAAATCACATAATGACGCGCTTGGGCGGAGTGGAAGATAGCGTCAGATTTTACTAACTAAAAAACTTACTTCGTTCCTTCTAAGCCTTTTATACCGGTGTTGGACCTACCTTTTAAAAGCTGGTCCATGGGCCAAGTAGGCTTCGACCTGCTGGGCCTCTACGGTTACTGACAACTCCTTGAAGCGCATGGGAAAACTTACCCTTCTCGTTTTACCCGCAACTTTCATTCCTGCTTCGCTTCTGTTGATCATAGTGTAATGTAATAAAGTATACAGTAACCTTAGTTACTGGTAATTATTACAGTTTCGAGCCGTTTAGGGTCAAAACGTCTTGGGTCATAAAGTCTGAGTGCGCGTCTCCTTTTAAGAGAATATTATGTCTAAGTATACAGTAGTTATTAGTTCCTGAAATCAGTGGATTAAAACAAACACCCCTTTCAGCTTTATGCTTATAATATGAAAGTTTTAACGACTAAACTTTAACCATTATAATGGGTAAAATATAAATATATAATTAGAGTAATCAACGTTGGTACTGTTTCTGCGAAGGCAACCGACGTTGCCGCGATCAGTTAAGTCGCGATCGACTTTGGCTAAAACTGAGTGTTTCCGAGAATATGGGTAAACAAATTGCTTTATAATTTTATGAACGCTCCGTTTAAATAATAAAACAGACCATAATTTTATATCAGTACCCAAAATATGTACGTAGGCAAGAGACATTATTGAGATTATTAATGTTGACTAGGGCAGTGTGTCATTCTTTGGGCGGTAAAGATATACCGTGAAAAGATTAATGTTACATGATTAACTTCACCGTAACAAAGACTCCATAGAACGATTGATACAAGGGAAATTCAAGGGCAAAAGATATCGTAGGCGCTCTCAAACGCGATGGATGGACCTTACGATTTATTGTACAAAGCAAAATTTTGATCGTTTTAATCCCGTGAAGGGTCGATTCGGTACACAAAACACTATCGATTTGTAAGGATAAAATTGAAAAATTAGGCACCAAAAAAACTTAAAACTAAAACTTATGGATTGATTTACGCATGTACGAAATTTATTTATTTATTTATTCTTCATGCAACACAAGGTACAAAGGCGGAAATTAATTTCTTTAAGTAAATTTCAGCTAAGCGAGTCCAATTACCTGAAGACAGTTAGTACACCACTTTCTAAAGGTCATTGAATCGCTCAGCTGCTATTTACTGAAAGAAAATAATTTTGTAGATGCGTATTTTAAGCTTTTTAAAAGACAAAAGTACTTTATTTATTTTTTTACAAATCGATAGTGTTTCATGTACCGCATCGACAGTCCACGGGGTTAAGACGATCAAAATTCAGACGTGCATATACAGCTTAAATGTAGATTACATTTACTTATTTTAATTTTTACTCTCCGTTTGTGGTTCACAGTTAATACATGATACATGAGGACATACATTTGAGAAACATAGCTCTAGAGTCACCACTCACCTTAAATAAAAGTTACTTTAGAGTAATTATAATGATGTTCAGAGGCCGATCATCAAGCCGATTTCGACCTCAGTGACCGCATTGGCTTTTGATGGCGTAATTATAATAATAGAGCAGTGATAGCCGAATGGTAACGGCAACAGCCTTACGAGTTTGTACGTTATGGGTTAAAATCGAGACACGTGCATTACTTTGTGTATTATATTTCATCACCACTGTTCTCATAACGGTGAAAGAAAACAACGTCAAGAACCCAGCACGCCTTAGAACCAAAAATTCGAAGACATGTGACATCCACCAACCATCACTGGGCACGCATTATAAATTACGGCTCATTCTCTTAGAGAGGTGACCTGAGTCCCTGCTGTGGGAACAATATAAAGCTGATGCTACTAATGGCGTATAACCTTACTTTTACAATAATATTTTTCAGTTTGGTTTAAAAATGAAGGAGTTGTCTGGGTATCCCAGGCAGGTCCATAATTTATCCATTGAGAACACGTCACGAGTAAATCCACCCGCAAAGCTCGCCCACTTATCAATTCCATTTGAGCATTATGAAACTAGTGCGACAGAGAACATTAAAAATGCATGGAAACTCGTGCAAATGCCGTCACAAAATATATAAAATACATATGTCACAAATGTATTCATTATATTGAAAACATCATATTTACCATTACGTTTTTGTAGGGTTCCGTAGTCAACTAGGATCATAGATCATAGGACATAACTTTATAAAAATATAAATACCCAGCTTTCAAGAGATTTTTCGTAATAGTTGCAAAGATTATCTCAAACAATCATACACTGTCCAGATCTTCCCCCCTATCCAAGTTACGTTTACATTTAGCGCTTTGTAGTTGTCCATGCCCCGATTCCCTTGATCGGAAGTCATCTCATCAAAACAAGCGCTAACTCTATACGAAACATCAAACGATTGCAACTTGGCTAGAAGAGCTGGCGTTAAGCATAACATAGTATAATCAGCTTTATGATTTTCCCACTGCTATGACTCAGGCCTCGTGCGGATTTTTGGCTATCACGTCAATCTATTTAACGTAAATCATAGCACAGGGGCGTGGGTTTCAATTTGAAGCAATATTAGTTCTAATTAAATTATCAATTTTGTAGCCATCGTAAACTAATTACAAGTAATCCGATACGTAGCAGTGCCCTTTCATACGTTTGTATGGCTTTCTGTCTATATAATATTACCTACGTACTTATACATTACCAGTTCATTAACCTTTTACAAGTCTACGCTGTTATCGATTATAGAATAATATAGATTCCATTAATTAATAAATTTTTACGTCATGTTATTTTTTTGTCCAAAAATATGTAAAGAGGTCACAAGTGGATTGGTGGTCACATATCTTCGAATTTTTGGCTCTAAAGCATGCCAGTTTCCTCACGATGTTTTCTTTTACCGTTATGGGAGCAGTGGTGATGAAATAATTTACACATAGTAATGCGCCTAGTTGGGTTGGAACTCGTGACTTCTTGAGTCTGGGCCGTTACCACTCAGCCACCACTGCTCCCACGCTGTACATAAAAATACCAGACACGTATTTCGGTTTTCACATATAGGTACTATAACTTATATAGTATATCGATAAAATATATGACCAGCACTCTATTTTACGTTTATTCCACCTGAGTCGAACATCAGTTCGATACATACTGCATTTCGTCAGCTCTTCTGTCATAATTTTATGGGGTTGAAGAGCTAAACGAGATGGAATACGAAAAGACCAGACTACTTAACGTTTCAAAAGTGCCTGTAAATGGTTTATTTGGAATAAAATGATTTTGACTTTGATTTTGATTTTGATTTTGATTTTGATTTTGATTTTGATTTTGATTTTGATTTTGATTTTGATTTTGATTTTGATTTTGATTTTGATTTTGATTTTGATTTTGATTTTGATTTTGATTTTGATTTTGATTTTGATTTTGATTTTGATTTTGATTTTGATTTTGATTTTGATTTTGATTTTGATTTTGATTTTGATTTTGATTTTGATTTTGATTTTGATTTTGATTTTGATTTTGATTTTGATTTTGATTTTGATTTTGATTTTGATTTTGATTTTGATTTTGATTTTGATTTTGATTTTGATTTTGATTTTGATTTTGATTTTGATTTTGATTTTGATTTTGATTTTGATTTTGATTTTGATTTTGATTTTGATTTTGATTTTGATTTTGATTTTGATTTTGATTTTGATTTTGATTTTGATTTTGATTTTGATTTTGATTTTGATTTTGATTTTGATTTTGATTTTGATTTTGATTTTGATTTTGATTTTGATTTTGATTTTGATTTTGATTTTGATTTTGATTTTGATTTTGATTTTGATTTTGACTTTGACTTTGAATACCCAGTCTCAAACACACGATTCGGGAGTATAGGACGCAAAGGCACTCGTTAGACCAAATCAAAGTGCCTCAGTCCACTACAACAGTCGACAAAAAAACAACTGTTATAGAATCAACTACAAAGAAAAATCCTTATTCTTAGAAATTATTGAAATTATTTTAACTTTTTGACCGTAATTACAGAAACAATTAAACGACAATAAGGGTTGGGACACTGGTGTCCTCTTGGGGCTTAATGAATTAATGAAACTTTGTACATGTCACATGTGCGTCGTAATGCACCTTTAGAAATCTGAAAACTTAGTTATGTTTATAACTAAGTTTTCAGATTTCTACCTTTAGAAATCTGAACACTTAGTTATGTTTATAACTAAGTTTTCAGATTTCTAAAGCATTACGATTTTCAAAAAAAAGTTTAAATCATAATATAGATAACGATGAGAACAGTAACTTTTCTATAGAAAGTGAAAAGTCGGTCTCTTATTATCTTCAAGCCCTATGTACCACAGCAAAAATGTAATGATCAATGAATGAATCACAACTAGAGCGTGGTGTTCAGAAATAGAGTTCGCTGAAATTCTATTAGTTTTTGGATATTTACGACACTTTTCCAGGAATGCCAAAAGATATATTTTGGTATTACTGAGAATGTAAGAATATTATACGTAAAATATAATAAAATATATTCTGTATTATACAATGCTAGCTGAAACGAATTATAGGCATACCATATATTTATGTGAATAACATTGCTAAAAAACCACCTAAGTCCCAGTCGGAGTCGCTTAAAAAGGCTTCCGTGTTATTCGGTATTTGTTGGATGATCTAAAATTAGTTTCAGAATAATTTTCTACTATCATATGAGCGATTTCATTCGTGAATTCCTAGTAGCAAGAAGGAAAAGTAGCCGAAGTCCTGCCTTGGGGTTCAAGTCGACTCGTGCCAAATTGTATCAAAATCATTTCAGCAATTTCAACGGAAGAGGTAACAGGATAAACTGAGTGAGTTATAATATTCATGTTGATTTTTTAAGAGTTTTTAAGTGAAAATTTCATCATCATTATCATCAGCCTTTTTAATGTTCTCACTGCTGGGACACAGGCCTCCTCTCTAGGAGAGAGAATGGGCCATAATCCACCACGCGGGCCCAGTGTGGATTGGTGGATGTCACATGTCTTCGAATTTTTGATTCTAGGACATGCCGGTTTCCTCACGATGTTTTCCTTGACCGTTTTGAGAGCAGTGGTGATGAAATAAATTACACAAAGTAATGTGCCTGGTTGGGTTTGAACCCGTGACCCTACTCGTTAGTCGGGGACGCTACCAATGGGCCACCACTACTCTAGTGAAAATTTACCTTAATATAAAAATAGATAACATTGTTTATTTGAACTCTTCAACCCCAAGCGAACGCAGCCATTCGCACACCTATTGTCTTTAACTCATTAATTACGGTAGGTACTCAAAAGGTTAAATATTTTGTCGTAAAGTACCTAGTATCATAGTTTTATAATCTGTAATAAAAAAATATCACAAAAACTTAAACAAAATAAATGATTCTCACTTTATTATTAATATTATGCTTATATTTTCATTTCACACAATTCGATACAACAATCTGAAACTTAATTTCACGCAATCTTGAAGTTCTGGCAATGAGTCAGCATCGAATTAACTATTATAAAGTAACTCCGGGCAACAATTTAGTTAATTTGAGATCGTTATCAAGAAAAATTAAGGAGCATTTACTTACCTTACCAACTTAAATACGAAAAAAATGCTTCTCATTATGTTAGAGGCTCATGCCAACGTATTTTCTGAACGAAATTAGAGTTATTATAATACCTAGATATAATCTCATCAAGCCTATGTTCTTTAATATTGGTGAGGCAGAGTTGTACCTAAATATACACCGTTAAATTTTCCGTTTTTATAATCCGGTACATAAAATACTATCGATTTGTAAATCAAAAATAAAGTACTTTTTTCCAAAATCTCGTATTGATATACGCTTTTACGAAATTAATTTCTTTAAGTAAGCGAGTCAATAACCTTGTAGGTAGTTGTTGATCATTGCGTACTAACTACGCACAGGTCACTAAACTCAGCCAGCTGACGTTTATTTAAAAAAAATATTTGGTACGTACGAAACTCAATTCGAATTTTGAAAAAAGGTACGGTATTTTTTTATGATAGTGTTTCATGTACCGAATCAATCCTCTAAGCGATTAACACGATCAAAATTTGACGGTGTATATGTGCCTGTGTTTTTTGCTTTACTTAACCAAATATCTGTTTCTTCGAGAGCCGAAACTTCAACTGTGCTGTCGAATGCTCTCTAAATTAATCAAGCCTGTAGCGACTCCAAGCTACTGCTTAGATATTCAATTTATAGAAAAATCCAATAACACTTATTAAATCATTCCTAGATATGAAAATAAACTTAGCACCTAATAAAATGATCCTAGCGAGTCCCTTAGAAACGTATTCCAAGAATCGATATACGGACTCTGCCTTCACTTTATATTCTAGAAAGTATTTTGTATGTTTGCAAAAACTTAGTATTTCTAAGCTCTGGTTTTCGTTACGTAAAATGAAAATTAGTTAAAATAAGCAAGTTATTTCTCATATACAGTATATGCTTTTATAACAAGATGTAAAAGTCGGTTGTAGAACTAACGAAAGAAAGTTCAAAGCCCACATATTAACCGTATATTTATCGAAAATCGATTTTAAGAGAAATTACGTTTTTACCGATTTCCTTAAATAAAAATAAAGTTAAAAAAATTGCTACCCATTTTATAGTTGATTCGGGTCGAAAATTCTAACATAATTGAGAAGACTCCACAGACTCGTAGATTTATTTTATCTAGATATACGACACAGAGGACTCGTTTAGATTTCGATTTCTTTTATTTTATTTTGTTAAATATATACTTTTGATACTGTTTTGGCCGTATATACTTATCTTTATACTTAATTATACATATTAGGAAATATCGCAATAACTTGTCGTTGGTCCATTAAAACAGGTATGATTAATTAGATTCGTACACTATAATATAGCTTTGACGTTTTATACCCGTGGAGTGTTAATCCGGCACATGAAACACTATCGATTTGTAAAGATAAAATTAAAAAATACTATACTTTTTTTAAACTCGGATTAAAATGACGCATGTATGAAATTAAGAGCAGTGGTGGCCGAGTCGTCCGTACCGGTCGTAAGTCGCGGGTTAAAACCCAGCCAGGCGCATTACTTTGTGCAATTTATTTCATCACCACTGCTCTCAAAACGGTGAAGGAAAACATCGTAAGGAAACCGGCATGTCCTAGAACCAAAAATTCGAAGACATGTGACATCCACCAATCCGCACTGGGCCCGCGTGGTGGATTTTGGCTCATTTCCTCTCCTAGAGAGAGGAGGCCTGAGTCCCTGCAGTGGGAATATTAAAAGGCTGATGATGATGATATATGAAATTAATTTCTTTAAGTAATGGCTATATAAATAGCTGTCGGTCGTTGCGTACTAACTACCTAAAAGTCATTAAACTCGCCCGGTCCACGTTTACGTAAAGAAATTAAATTCGTACATGCGTTAACTAATTTAAGTTTGAAAAAGGTTTTTTTACGATCTTTTAACGATGTTTGCCATTATGGGCTATGTGATATAAAATATTTTGAATTTGGAATCACAGTAATGCAGTTAATATTGTGAACAATCCGGTCATCCTCAAAGAGGGTTGAGACTTGGAGAGATGTCTAACTAGGTTTTGCCTTGCCTTGTAATAAGTTCCACTTAATAGATGAGCTCGATTCTCAGAGCTAGTTACCGAGATTATTACTAAGAAAAAAATCTTGTCGAACAACCCGTCTCAAGGGTGAAACCACAGATATAGATATACCTAGATAACGCAAGCGCAACAACTTCGCGTGCCTAGCTTACGTACAAAAATCGTAAGTGGTCACTTTCGCGGTCAGTCTGCATCGGTGTACAGTGCTAGTCGAACGTCAGTTAAAAATATAAAAATGTTTAATTGTGCTGGCAAGGCGGGGTTACGAATTCAAAAAATGACACGCTTGGTTTCCATACAGATCATGATGCTTGCGTTATCTAGGTATGTCTATATCTGTGGGTGAAACCTTCTCTAGGGTTGAATTGACTTGATGAACGTGACAAACGCTACTAAATATGACTTTGGCCAAATTCAGGTAGGATCTTTAAAACTTTGCCTTTTGAAAACTCTTAATTTTTTTTTCATAAGAGGCTTTCTAATAAGGCCTAATTAGAGACTCTTAATGAGAAGGTAGCACGACTAATTTCGTCCTTTTTAAGAAATTAAACGAACTTTTTTTTACGTCAATTTATTTTTTAAATACATTTAAACAATCAGCCGTGTTTGTATACGCGCTATCTGTTTGCGTGGTTCAGGCAAAAGATTCTAAATTAGTTAAAATTTGGCTGGTGTTGTGGGTAAGTATCACGTGTCGTGGGATAAAATAGGTCAGAATAACTCGTCCCCTAAAAGAAAGATTGGCACAATACTAGGTTAGTCTATAGCATTGCTTAGTATGCATGATTGTCACTATTTTCAAGACACATTTTAATCGATTTTTGATTGCGGACGCAACACAAACAGTACTCTTTCGAATACCGTAATTAGAGACATAATAGAAAGACAATAGGTGTGCGAACGCCGATGTCGCCCTCGGTCCCTTTCACACAAGAAGCATATGCAGGAAAGAGATGGATATAATAATTGCAACATCTAGCCAAAAAAGTAAGTCTATCGCACATAAAAACAGCATAACCACTATCTCTGACTGGATAAGTAAATAATTGGAAAATGAAAATTGAAAACTTGGCAACGAGCCGCCAGATGAAATATAGCCTTCGCCATTTTGAACTGTAATCCCGCACTGGCAAAACGTTGCAAAATTTCTACTTACAGAAGGTTTTGATAAATAGTACAATCCACCTTAAATTACTACCCTTATTTTATGTATTACCTTAATAATCAATTAATTTGTAAATTTTAGTAGTGTTTTCAGTATCACAAAATTAATATTTTCATTTGCCATGACGTCTTAAAATAATCATAATATCATTTTGAGAGAGAGACAGCGCTATACTTTTACACTAATAGTACTATCTCATTCTCAGATTACATAGCCCCTACCACCTATCCTTGTTCCTACTTCCTGATACCCCTGACAAAAGCTTCTTCTGAAAGGCCTGGTGGTAACACTGGCATCAAAGAGATGTCACTAAAATTGATCTGGCCAGTTGTCAGATTTAGAATTTACTTTTATTCAGATTGATTTAATTTATAGAGCCAACGCCTGCCAAAGCTGCATATTTAGTTCGGAAGAGTTCCCCTAGCCCTTGCAAATACCTTCTGGGGCCAAGGCGGTTGATGCGAAAGCGGAACACCGGAGCCCTGGAACTAATTCAGGAAGGAACGGTGGGTCGTTTAGTCATTAGAAGTCTGACACTGTCTCCCACTCCAGACTGACGGATTTGCCATACGATAACTTTTCCACCATTAAAAACCCTTGCAAATAACGGCAACTAAATTAAAACTCTTCTCTTCGCCTAGTGAAGTAAAATAAACTAAAGTACTTACGACCGGGTTCTTTGTGTCATATATCCAGATGTATGAACGTAACAAACAAAGGGAGTAATTAATGGTTTGCGGCAGATGGCGATCTGTTTTTCTGCTGACCCCTACGGGGAAGAGAAGCAAGTTTACTCGTATAAACCAAAGTAGGTAATTTATGAACGAAAGTTTAGATATGTATTTTTCACGCTCAAACTGCTGAATGGATTTAGTTCAGCTTTGGTACATGATAGATAGATATATTCTTTATTGCACACCAAAAATTACAATAGGAACTTAAAATTAATAGGGTGTCACCATGGGCGGTCTTATCGCTAAAAGTGATTTTACAAGCTTTTATTTACTTTCACCTGTCCCGTTGTCTGTCGTTCTGTAATCAAATCTTGCAACTTAAATTTGATCCACTTCCCGGTTTCCGATTGAGCTGAAATTTGGTATACACGTTTAGTTCGGATGACAATGCAATATTATGATGACATGGAGCTGATCTGATGATGGAATCGCGAGGTAGCCATAGGAACTCTGTAATTAAACGGCACAACCACGTCAAGTTTGGGCTCGTGTGAATCGTCTTGACGAGTTTTATTTATATAAGTATAGACCACCCCTATAAAAGCTTGTTATGAAAAAAAATATTTTCATTGAAAACTTGTTTTAAAGACAACCTTTGGATGAATTTGACAAAATAGGAAAAGAAAGATACGTAGGTCCATGAACCATCATTAGGTGTCTATGTCCTGGTACCTAACATTTGTGGTAACATAAAATATTTTTTTTAATTTTAAATCTCGAAAGTATGCTTCACAGAGTATTATTGACTGAGTGGTAACTGGCCCGACTAACGAGTAGGACGCAGGTTCAAACCCAGCCATTTTGTGTAATTTATTTCATCACCACTGCTCTTAAAACGACGGAAAACATCGTGAGTTGGCAATGTTCTTAATGTTCTAGTACCGAAATTCGAAAACATTGTGACATCCGGTTTGGTGAATGTCACATGACATCGAATTTTCCGGGTTGGTGGTAGGTGGATAATGGTGGATGTGTTTTAGGAGAGGTCCTACAGAAAAGGCCTGAGTCCCAACAATGGGAACATTATAAGGCGAATGCTATGTTTTGCTTTCACAACGGTGAAGCCGCTGCCAAATGTCAGTTTACAATCGTATCGCTTGTCCTGAAATAGCAAATAAGTATTTTTTATTTTTATTTTCACACGGACGTAGTCGCTGCCAGTAGCTAGTGTATGAAACATACAAATTGGGCATAAACCTTACTTCATATTATTATAATACTAGCTTGTACCCGCAACTTTGTCTGCGTCTTTTTTTCGCAATAAAAGGTAGCCTATGTCCTTTTTCAGGGTCTAAAGATTGTCTGTGCCAAATTTCATTAAAATCGTTTGAGAGGTTTAAGCGGGAAAGCGTAACAGACAGACAGACAGAGTTACTTTCGCATTTATAATATTAGTATGAATTGGTACTTTTCATTCCGATTACGTTACACGCCCACAATCAAGGACGCGTGTGAATTTTTCCAACATATAATTCTTTGGTAGCGGTGAGACGCGCCATTTACGAATTCTTTTTTCAAATAACTTCAGCGAAATTCATACTGAGCTTTTCCGGATGCGAGCATGTCATGTAATTATGATGGTTCAGTGAACGAAGGTATGTAATACTTAACTTTTTGATAGAATATAATACATATGTATACCTATACATATGTATTATATAGCTTTTTTCTTAAATGGATATAAACTAGTGCTTGACTGCGATCCCGCCTGATGGTAGGCAGTGATGCAATAGTTGATAATGAGGCGCACTAGTTTATTAAGAGCTTATTATTGCCACTCTAGCTTTGGAGACACCTATATTATAATCGAACAAGAACACCGCTGCAACAATTGACCAAATGTTCTAGATTCCTTTCCTTTCCTTTTATTTTAGCGGTATACGACGAAGCAAATTCTATGTCCGCACCGTGGAGGTTTCAACATCGTAAGGTTAGTTACTCGCCGTACGTCGAGTTGTCTGATGATAAAAATGAAATGACAGATTCAAGTCATGTAATTCCCGCGCACACTTCGTTCTGTTCCCTTTAAAATCTTTGAGCTGAGTGGAGCTGATGCACACATCATGCTCGTGAACGGGTCCCGTCAGTGCAGACGGGTTATCTTTTAGCTGCCTTTCAATTGTTTTTTATTACTTTTTCTTTCATTAAATACCACTACATAGTGCTCACATTATAGAAGCAACCAGAATTATGTAACCAAGGTTATATGTAACTCATAATATGATTTAAAGGAATGTCCATGGAGTTTATTACACGCTCTTATTCATAGAGATCTTCTGAACTTTGGAACGTACAAATTAACTTTTTCTTTTGACTAAAGACTTAAAGAACGTTTTCAGTTCCTTTGTGACACACATTCTAGGACCTTGAGATCATCGGAAAATCTGAAATTAAGTATTCGTATGCATTCCACTTCCTTTTTTGACAACTCGTTTACTATTCAAGCTGCTCGAATGTGGAATGCATTACCCATTGAAGTAAGGCGTGCTCAAACGCTACAGACTTTTAAAGCAATGGTGAAGGAGCATTACCTTTCACTATAATACATCTATAATCTCCTTTCTCAACCTTATTTATTTTTATTATTTTTTAAATATTTATTAGTATATTAATTGATATTGTATATGTGTATTTTTATTATTAGGTATATGTATTTAATATATTATATTTACGTTTTTTTGTACACTGACCACCCCAAATCTATCTCCTTTCATTTTAGTCCATCCTAAGGTTGTCTGTCAGAGATTGCCCTGTGCGATAAGACCGCCCATTGTACACTTAGTTTTTATATGTGTATATCCTGTCCTCATTTTGGTGTGCAATAAAGTTTAAAATAAATAAAGACATTTTGACTATTCAAAAGTGCCAGTAAATGGTCTATTTAAAATAAATGATTTCAGTTTTTGGTTTTATAGGCTTAACGTACTTTCTAAAGCGCTGAGTATTCTCTATGTTTAATATAAGATAGTCACCTTACACGTCCCGACCTCGGCAACCGTTTGCGAAGCCTCAAGGATCAACTCGTAGGTAGAACTGTAATAAATTAACCATGAGCTCCTCCTCCACGAGACCATTTCCTCTAAACATCTCCATAAGATTAGCCAAATCATCACAGTAATTTATATAAAGGTCTAAGTTCGTTTATTCGGGTAGATGTACTTACAAACACACACATAAAACAACATATACTACAATTATTTAAGTACTACCACTTTTTTACAAATATACACATATTTGTTGCTCCTCCACAGCCGAGCTACGGGAATTTTTCAAACAGATACCGATTTACTACTAGATTTTGTGAGATCTACTATTTGTCAGCAAACCGCAGAAGACGGTCGAATAGCTAGGTATCTGCCACCTCGCGTCATATTCCCTTTACCTAAAAGTAAATCCAAACAAGATCCATTGAATGACCAGCCGAGATCGACCCATTAATCGTGATCCACCAGTTGGTCACCCTGAGCATGTATGGTTATTACATGATGTTTTTTTTTTATTTCCTTAAAATATTTTTGCAATTTTATGAGAGCCAATACCTTTGCTGAAACAGTCAGAAAAAACAGCAGCCATTTAAATCCACGCCCTAAATTATGAAAACACTTTAAAGTAAGTGCTTTCCAAAAAAGGCGTTACAAAACTCCTTTGTCTTCCGAAGCTAAATTTAGCTTCCGTACGCATTTGAATGAGTTCCGTGTTAGTGCTGATTCAATAATCCGTATAAAACAAGTCTGAAACAAAGTGAGTCGAGCGAGGAACGGGGATTATCACTTACTATCCCATTGTACTTCGGCCAGCCACTGAACAGCTGGCGCCCAATTAAAACAGGATTTAATTTAAGTCAACTAGGTATAGGAGGTAACGCCTTTTAATATATTACTGATTTTTGGGTGAGTTAATACTCACCAACTCTTAACTCTCTTCATCTCTTGTGAAAACTAATACTGTAGAATAGTTTTTGTAAGAGTACATCGCTTTCCATTTTTAAACCACGACGTATTAAACTGGACCTCTATATAGATAAGGGTCGAAGCTTACTGGGGCCCTGGGTCTCTTTCTGAAAGGAAGGCTTGGCCCCAGTGCGAAAAGCAAAGATCCTTCTTTGCCTTCTTTAACCGTTTCTACGGGGTGGGGATGTTTAGACAGTAAGAGTCTGACACTGATTCCCGCCCTGCCCAAGAGCGGGATTCGTTCATCATCATCATCATCATCAGCCTTTTTAATGTTCCCACTGCAGGGACACAGGCCTCCTCTCTAAGAGAGGGAATGGGCCGTAATCCACCACGCGGGCCCAGTGCGGGTTGGTGGATGTCACATGTAACATTCTTCAAATTTTTGGTTCTAAGACATGCCGGTTTCTTCACAATGTTTTGGATTCGTTATCAGATGATTTTTGCCCACAATAAAAAAAACACTAAGTATATAGTTTTGATAGTGCCATCGTAACTATTAGACGGGTGAACTGAGTTCGTTGCGATTATGTTTTGAGAGCTTTTCAATTTAGGTTTTATAGCTTAATTAGATTTCCGATGCCAGAGTAAGTTGTCCAACAAAGGAATCTCGAACAATCTGAGATTTCAATCGTTTGAACAACAAGAAACAATGTGATTTATTTCTTAAATGGATGTGAATGGAATTCATTTAATTTATTAGGTTGTGTTTTATATTGAAAATTGATATGTATAAAGCTATTTATATTAACAACGCATTAAAAGTATAACATATATATAGTATATTGCTCGTATTATGCCAAACAACTTCTTGCACTAACATTAAATACACTATTTGGGGGCACGGCAGTGCTCCAGCCAAGTAAATCAAGCAAATCGGGCACGACCGTACCATCCTTTTCTCTCTCAAAGCTATGGCTGCCATGGCCAACCATGGCAGCTTATTATTTTAATGTCAACAAGACTATTGATATAGTTACAAAATATTGATTTATTATTACAAATTAAATTAAACAGGACTTCGCTTTTATGCGATCTCAAAACTTTTTACGATGAAAGAATTGCGTAGAGAGACTTGGCTTTTTTACGTTTAATGTTTTTGATGGAATACTACTTTTCTGCGAAATGTAATCGTATTTGAGTACTTACATGATTGGGTGAGTTCTCGTACATCTTCTGTATTCATTCAAAAATAGAACCCTTTTCTTATTTGTTGAAAGATATAAACGAATGAATGACAAATCGATAATGTAGTTGGAAAAGGTTATACAAATCTGGCTTCCGCACTTTCATTGAAGAAAGAACATAAAAAAGAATTCCAGTCAATGTATTAAAAAAAGACTCAATTTTTGCAGCAGCTGATGTTTGTCGATTTTGGACGATATTGCGGCAATTACTTGCTTCTAAGTTATAGTTTTACTACAATAAACATGACACTTAAGAAAACATACACAGATGTTAAAAAGCTATTGGCAGCAAAATGATTATTGTTTAGAACAACTTCTTATCTACTTACTATCCCCCAAACGGGCAAACGTCTCCCCCAAATCCCTCCTGATTTTGTCTTGGATCTGTGCAATGATGTGATTGGGCACGTCACGTCAGGCGTATGCACAAAAACCGCTGGGTAAATATCGCCGCTGCATCGCCATGCAGTAATTACCTGCGAAGAGAAAACCAATTAATAGAAACTAAATTAAAAATATCGCAAAACATTCACCCGTCTAAGAGTTACGATGCCAAAGACTTTATGCGTCGTGGTTTAAAAATGGAAAGCTCTTAAAAGAGACGCTATCATGACCAATATAGATAGAAGTGGCAAGTTGGTTTGGACAGAATAACTGTTGCAAAGTACAATACTGTCTTAGGATCAAGTGACGCGATGGTAAACTAGCTTCTATATCGTTTTCACCGCTGTAAAAGTAGCAAATTATCTCAGAAGATATACACCCGAGATATTATACACTCGGGATACAAATTATCTTATGTTGGCCCAAAGGATAGGTTTCAGAACATAGTTTGTATGCCAAAGGGTCAGCGTGCTTCCATAGCAACAGTAACCCCGATGGAAACCTATATTATAGCCTATGTTGTATTGTAATTGTACTAATAGTAGGCATGTGTAACTATATCCTGTTCCGAAAGATTAGAACATCAGCACTGTTTTAATGCATCATTCGGAATATACACTGAAACACTCTTTACTTTAAATAACTTGCAGTTTTTTTTTTTTTAATTTGATTTAAAACGTAAATTGTGTAAACAAACTAATGGCCTGAACTAAAAATATGAAGTAAATGATTATTCTTTAATCTAGACTCAATTAAACAAAATTGTTAGAATATATGACACAACGTAACCAAATCACACCCGCGTTCCAAATGTTCCGTTGAGCCGCTATTACAAACGTTCCACTAAGTCGTTGTTCCAAATGATACATAATATAAGTGTACCGAAACATTTCAGTGGGTACAAATGTCCTAATCGCAAAGATGACACACTTTGCCCAGCTCTACCTATTTTAATTAATTGAGGAGCTATTTGAAAAAAAAAATAAGAACTTGGTCGACTTTTTTCAAAGTGAAATATTTTTTGCCCTTACTATATTGATGTGTGTTACTTATTCTTCAAAGCACAATTTGACGTTTCATACGTCACGCGTCATTATTGACAGCTGTCTAAATTACAGTGGTTCAAACATGTGTAGAATACTATTACTTCGAATTGGATCACCCTTTATAAAGTCTAACAGAGAAAAGAGCTTGTCATCTACATATTGCGTAACTTGTTCTTGAAGTCCTTGTCAGTATTCTGAAATGAACATGTTAATAGAAAACATTGTTCCTTTATTGCTTCTTCCTTTCTTGTAACGTGTGCGGAATATGTAAAGGAACGTGTAGATTTTCTCCCCTTATTTTGCTGAGAAATTCCAAAGGAAAACTGCTTTTAATTAGTCACTAGTAAAATACACTCGACCTAGTTTAATTCTTAATTAAGTTTTATGTAAGTAGGTAGGTATGTGAACTTTTCAAATACAGTTTACCATGGTATACTGTACATGTTTTTTAGGGTTGCGTAGGTACCTTAAAAGAAAAAATGTAACCCTTATAGGATCGTAGATCGCAGAAGGGCTGAAACCAACTGGGGCTAAGGGTTTGAATCTGCAAAGGCTCTTGTCCTGGTATGTAAGGCAACGTAGGAACTGAGTGGGTTTAGTCAGTGAAAGTAAAAGTGAGAGTAAGAGTCTGACACTATCCAGCTCCGCTCAAGGGCGGGATTTGTCATGGGGCGATTATTACCCACCATAAAAACCTCTTATAGGATCAGTTTGTTGTCCTAACAGAACGAGCTGCGATCTTCTAAAGCTAAGAAAAATCAAACTTCTAAGTTAACAAGAAAAAGATACAGCCATTTATAACACAAAAAATGTATGTTGTGACATTCACAAAATAATCAAAATTCAGAGGGTAGATTTCTTGTTGACTTAGACTTAGAACTTCAGAATTCCTGCCTTTCAAGCCATGAAGCAAGATCTGCACACTCAAACAGTGAATAACACAAGTATAGGAAAAAATCTGGTAACTGTAGTAGATGGAGGCCGACCCAAGATTTGGGTTTAGTTTCGACCAACAAAACTCGAAACACTAATAAATAATATTCGGCTCAATCGAAACTATTTTGTTTTAGTTGAGATTGTCTACTTCGTTTACGTGAGTAATATTTTTTTCAGTAATCTTCAATACATTCGAGTATTAGTATTGCATGGAACTATATCCTCCGATAATAGCTTGATATGAAAAAATAAACAATTGAAAATATTTAAAATACATTGTTGCCTTTAAAATAACCTCGTTGTTTAACAAGCAACTTCTCTCCTTACATAGTTCTAAACCAATTTGTAATCTTTTACCTCGGTAAAAGGGTATAAAATAACTGCACTTTGTTCATTTAATTAAGAGGTAGCTCGCTAGCTTCTGTGAGCAGCTTCACCTGTGAGAAATTTAAAAATAAAACATATTTTCTGGATTACCCTCTATACATTTCAGGATAGATATGGTCTACCCATATGCCATTTTCATCCAAACACGTTCAGCTGTTTGAACGTCAAAGAGTAACGATACATAAGTACACTTTTAGCAATAATATTAGTATGATGATAACAATAATAATGGTATGATGATAATATTTGTATGATATTATTATGATTTTGACACATCATGCTTCAAAGTCGAAGGGGCCTGTCAGGACCAAAGTCTATTTTAGGACATGTTTTGCAAACCAAAGGAGTGACACAGGTGTGGTTTCAGTTAACAAAAGTCTGATACACCTAGAGCAAAAGAAGCCATTGTATGATTTGCCATTTTAATAATCATAAAAAAATAATAATACGGAAACGTAATTTTAACCTTTCGATTGTCAAATGCGCACCATGACGAATCCAGTTTTTTTTTTGGCCGAAACCGAAACCAAATCTTCGGAAGGTTCGGCCTCTAGCGTAACGATCATCATAAATACAATGGGATTATCTTGTTGCACTCAATAGGTACTTCTTGAGGTTACTATAACATAAACAACCAATTTATTATTTCATCTCATAATATCAATTTTCAATTATATCATTCACACATATCCAAACACCTGCAGGGGCCCTTCAGGGTCGAAGCCTCCCGGAGTCTAGAGGGTGGTGGGAAACTGTTACCTCGACTCCAGGAATAGGGCAAGGAAGGTACGGGGTAGGTTTTTTAGTCAGTAAGAGTCTGACACTAGTCTCCCGCTCCACCCAAGAGCGGGTTTCGTCATTGGATGATTTTCACCTACCATAAAAAAAAAAAAACATATCCAAACACATAAAAAGATTATGATTATGAAAACATTTTGATATTTCACGCTTCGCGCTTCCGTATTTGTATTTCCCATACAAAACACTCCAAGTCAACATTTACCTATTTATTGACATATGTCAAACATGAAAACACGCTATAAATCAAACTCAATACAACACTATGTTAGCAACAGTTTGCTGAGGAAAAGGTTTAAGGGGAATGTGATGTGAATGAAGAGAGCAATGGAAGATCGCAACATCAAGGGTCCCACTAATTAAGGAAGAAGGAGTGGTAGAAAAGGTGTTTTGTTTGGTTCTTTTAATCTCAACTGTATTTTTCAATAAGCAACATGAATGACAACTTACTTCAACTCTATAACAGATCATATATATTCTTTTTATTTTGATTTATTATGTACACTCGGTGACTTAGTTAGCGTAGCAGAGTACACTAACGTTTTATATGTGTGAGTAAACGCTTGCGCGTGTAACATATGGAATTTACGTTGTGTGATACAAAGTAACACGTAACTACACTCACACTCTTGCAAAAAAAAATAGTAGCCGTCTATGAAAATACAGCAAAAATTGGCCACTATTATTAATGGCACCGTGGCGCAATGCGTATGATACATGACTGACGAGTAAGAAGACCCAAGTTCGATTCCAATTATCTGTTATTTTCATTTTGTTTTACTCATGTTTTTTTGAATAGTAATGTTATGGTTATTCTCGTAATAATTAAAATATTCGAAATATATTTTTGTAATTTTGTACATATAAACTATGTATATTTACGAAATTAATTAACGAAATTTTTGTATGTAACTTGTAACACTACAAAGGCATTTTAACGATCATGATTGCACTATTTATTTTTACTTCATGGCAAATATTTGGGTATATTTTCCTCTATAAGCCTGATGTGATAATGTCTCCCTGTTTTTCTATCATTTTGTAATATATTTTTGTTTAAGTTTGAAACAGTCTTTTGTTTTTTGAAGTGGAAAATCATAAATAACGTTTCCTGCTCCGGGTGTGTCACGTTTTTACAGACTTAAATTCATTTATGTTTCAAGCAATAACCCTAATGGATAACACATTGAAAAGGTTATCCAGCAGTTGTAGAGAACAAAGAGAAAATTTCAGAATTGCCGGAAATTTTGTAATTGCCGGAGTCTATGTTTCCTGATAGCTACAACCTAAGGGTAGGGCTAGTGAATAGGCTACTTCGAGGCAAGCGTGCTCCATCGTCGACCACATCATCGCTTACCATCAGGTGAGATTGTGTTCAAACGCGAGCCTGTCTATAATAAAAAAAAAATTAAGAACAATCGCATTCGAATCCTTGTCTCAATATGTCAAAATGCATCTAATTTTCCCATATATTTATTTCCGTGTGAAATCATCAAATAACCTCTACAGGAAATGTCAGACTTTTATTGGCTTGGCTCGCCTGAGTTTTTTCAAGGCCATAACAGCTTTTAAAATTTTGACAGTTCCTTTGATCAGTGACCCACCACTAGAACGTCATTGTGCAGTCATTGTTTTAGATTCGTTACAAAACAGCTCTTAGCACAATTTTATTACAAGACCACTGACCGACCAGTGAACGATTATTATGAATTAACAGACCACGGATTTTTTGTCAAAATGCCAATGGGATCGTGTTAAAATAAAGATATTATGAAAATAGAAAACTAGGGTCCCGGTACTGGCTGGATATATCTACATCTACACAAATATAATAAAGAGGTAAAGTTTGTTTTTTTGTTTGTAGGAGGTAATCTCTGGAACTACTGGTCCGATTGGAAAAAAATTAGCAACAATAGAAAGCTGCTTCACTCCTGAGTGTCATAGGCTATATTTTATGTACGCGGGCGAAGCCGCTGACAAAAGCTAGTAAATTATATAGCGGGAAAGTGCATCCAATTCTGTCAACAGATTCGATTCTGACAATCGATATTATCACTCGCCTACACACCGTTCAATTTTTGTCACAACGGCTCTATCGCAAAGCTGCTTCTAAAGGATAAATTGGCTTAAAAATAAAGTTCACCACGGTTTTTCTCTTTTAGTATTAACCTGACAGAAAAATGTTGTAAAATATTTAACGCTTTTATAACAAAATGGAATCTGTAAATCCAAGATTACGTTCAGAACCTAGCAAAAATTTTGAAATATAACCTTAAAAGCAAATTGAGTGAGCGTTAAATATTTTTTAAAACACCACTTTTGATAATATTATTATGTAATCCGTTCCATTTAACCCACTTTTGTACATGTAATGTATAGAATGTCAGTTTGAGTTCAACCATTTGTTAAAAAAATTGTCAAATATTTCATAATTATTTTTAGTGTATTCAAAACCTGAATATAGTTTGTTCAGGATCAGTGATTCCAATATAATTTTTAAATCACATTACATTTTTTCCCCAAAAATATTTTTTTAAAAGTCCTAAGTTGACACTAAGTACAACACAGATCACGGTAAGTAAGAGTAAAACAACCCCTCAATCGCCATCGCCGTGTCCTCGTGCCCGTGCCTTGGTGGAGGCCATGGTCCGGAACAATGGGTGGGAGGCGGTCGCCTCTTTCTGCGAAGCAATAACACTAGCTAAGGAGAAGGCCGACCGCTTAAGGCAACGGCGCAACCGCCCCAGGCACTGCCGAGATTTCGATCCCAATTGCCGCTGAACGGTCGTCTGGTAACAATCCGGACCAAGCCCAACCAAGCGCTCTGTTCCCGCGCTCCTCAAGGAGTTGTCAGCAAAACCGTAGGGACTCAGCAAAACCGTCGAAGCCTGGGGTCCAGGGACTCTTTCTGAAAGGAAGGCTTGACCCTAGTGTGAAAGGCAAAGAAGGAACAGGGTAGGGTATTTAGTCAGTAAGCGTCTGACACCGTTTTCCTCTCCGAACAAGAACAGGATTCGTCACTGGATGATTTTTGCCCGCCATAAAAAACCACTTAGACGCCAAGATGCTCCAATGACTGTATGTTCAGACAACCAGGTTAAATAACATGCTCATAACTTTATGATTTTCATGATACAGTTATGATTTTTTTTACATAGATACTCGTATTTGAAATAAAAAATGTAGACACGTGTTTCGGGTTTCGAATATTTATAATACTAAAAATAAGGTTGTAATATACAAACTCGACACTATATTAGTCTTCATTTCGCTAGACTCAATATTGTTGTCTGATGGAACAACATTCTAGATAGATGGCTCCGAATATTACTTTTACCCGTCAACTAAAATAATGGACTGTAATGAAAAAAACTCCGAAAGCCACATCCGAACGTACACAGGAGAATAAAATTACAATTTACTAGAGATGTGCCAACTAACTGCTTAGACTAGTCGGTGCTGAAATAACCGACTAGACTGAAAACATGTCGTTACCGAATGTCGCCGAATAGTTGGCGTTCATTTTTTTTTTTTCATAGCTTTACGATACGTACGGTAATAATAATTTCTTTATTTGCGGTTCTCGTTTAGTTATCTAATCAGGGTGACGTTAGTATTAAACTCTTTAGATTAATCACGCTTTATCGTCATCAAACTAGGTATAACGCACTATCCCTTCTCTCTCGCACAATAACTTCCAGGTAATATTTGCTTGGTTGCTCTTATCGAGTCCTTGACACCCCATGTCCATTTTGATTTCATGTTTTACTTAGTTTTTTTTATCATTATATAGTAGAAAATAAAATAGCTCTCTGTCCCTATGTATGCTTAGATTTTTAAACGGATTTTGATGTGTTTTTTTTAATAGATAGAGTGATTCAAAAGGAAGGAATATGTTGAATTTTAGATATAATACATGCAGAATATAATATTTAATATCACCATTGCACCCGTGCGAAGCTGGGGCGGGTCGCTAGTATAATATAAACTAATACTTGACTGCGATCCCACCTGATGGTAAGCAGTCAACAACTTATGCTAACATATTTCCGACTCATCATCAGCCATTGAATGATCCCACTAGTGGGACACAGCCGTCCTACCAAAGAGAGGGAATGGAACATAATCGATCGACCACACGGGCCCAATGCGGCTTGGTGGATCTCCGACTAGTTGCTGACTTTAAAAGTAGCCGAATATTCGGCTTTCCCGTCTAGTTGGCCCATCTCTATAATTTATTGAACAAAAAAAAAATGGTGGCTACATTATTCATGTGGAAGATTGTCGGGTCAAATAGAGTTCCAATAGGTTAGGCTGTGCTACTGACAAATGAAGCCTCACATCGGAATTGATGAACTGTAGATTTTCTGGGACCTTTTTAGCGGGTCTAATAAACACGCGTGTTATATTCACTGACAAGGGATGAGTTTTAAACATTGGTGCTGTTCAATTAATTTTGTGGAAAGACAAGCCTGTTTTTTTCATTGGAGCTTCATTTTCCTTTTAATTTCACTTGAAATCAATGGCTATGTGAAAATAAAATTGGACAAGCGCTAGTCCGATTCGCACACTGAGGGTTCCGTACGCACTGCATAATTTATGTTAATAGTTAGATTAAGAGATAAAGAGTATTGTGAGACAGACAAACAGATGAACAACAAAGAGATTCTATAAGTGTTCAATTTTTTTGTTTTAAGGTATAGAATCCTAAAAAAGAACAATGTCAGGAATTCTATTCGCTTTCTCTCAGTTTGTTAATGTATCTCCATGTATGTCTGAGTATGGTTTCCGCACTTAATCTTGTGTAGACCATTGTACGTGAATGTATCTCCATACATGATCAACTAAAAAAAAAAAATGACAGTCGTATAAACAAAAAAGATTGATATAGCAAAAACCCATTCCGTAAACAGTACAATTTAGAAAGTAAAATGGATCATGATAAGAGCTCGTGTCAGCACTGCTTTTCTCATCTTAGGATGAACGGAATTTTTTATTCCGTAAATAATTATGGACTTTAAAAATTTTTCGACTTTCACACGGGGATGTCAAGACGCTAGCAGAAGCTAATAATTCACAGTTAATTAATTTCTGAATAAAATTCAACAAATTACATCTACCTATAGCAACAAAGTTTGAAAGACAATTAATCGTACCCCTTTCTCTTTACAACTAAACAAGAAACAGTCACTTCAGACAAAGAATGTTTTCCATCCGTTTTAAGTCCAACTAAACAAAAAACTTACTAAATTGAATTGCTAAAGTGCCTTAATAGTGACAACAGACTATTTCTCGAAACGAAACAACAACAATGACAACTACTTAAGAACGAATAGTTGTTGCATCGTTGTTTTTCTTAATCCCTCGCCCGCAGGAAGGTATTATTATTACGTAAGGCGATTCTCACACTGCCCCGCATGATGCAGCGTGGCGCGTGGATGCGTGCTTTTTCGTTGCTTGTAAGTATCTCCGTTTGTATGGAAAACACGCACAGTCCAACACACTGAAAATGCATCCACGCGCGTTCATGTGGATCACGCGCGTACACGCGGAGAAACATGCACCCCCGCGCGTAGGTGCGGGCGAGACGCAAGGTATGGCACACCGAATCCCGCAGTGCCGCGCGTGATTTTGAATGAAATGAGAGCCGCCGTGCGTGAATCTACAATCGCACCTACGCGCGTGTGTGCGTATAAAACACGCACGATGATGCAAATTTGCACTCCCGAAAGAACGCGCGTAAATACGTTGAAACGCAACATGCAGCATGATGCGGGGCAGTGTGTGAACCGCCTAAGTGCGCGCTTTTTCGAAAAGCACATCTTTTTAATAAAAAAAAAACCTTTTCTGTGTTTTTTTAGCAAGTACGAAAATTTAGAAAAAAAATATTCGGCCAAACGAATTTCGTACACCCGTGATTTTCTAAAAGTGCGCGCCCCTGTCTTACTCTATACAGTACGGTCGTCGGATCTTGGCGAGTCTGAAGTTAATCCGAATTTGAGTGCTTGAAAAGTCATACAAAAATAAAGGTTTTAAAAAAATAAAAGCCAATAACAGGTTTTTAATAACAATAACAACTGCAAATGGCATTTATTTGTTTAAACCATTTATTTTTTTACGAGTTATCAAGCGTTAAAATTCGTAGAGCCTAGTCTCGCCAAGATCCGACGGCCGTACTGTATAGAGTAAGACAGGGGCGCGCACTTTTAGAAAATCTTATGGGTGATGCTTATGCTCATTTGATAACTCGAAAAAGTGGCGAAGTGAAAGACAAATGCACACCAATCGATCGAACTTCGATCATCGACCGAATAACGAATGTATGACCTACTTACATACTGCAGATTTAATTATTAATTATGTTTGATAAAAATATAATTAGATTTGTATTGGTGCGGGAATCGACCCCGCGTGCCTCAACCGGAACTCTAAACCACTGCTGAAAGGGTCGTCGGGTAAAAATGCCTAACCCTAAAAGGCGATTGCTGATCCGTTTCTCTCCCTCTTTTCTCAGAGGTGCTCGGCACTCACTGTTAATTTCTCATGGGTGCTCCAGTACCCGAGTACCCACGGAGTCATCACCCATGCAGTTGATGCAGTACGAAAATTAACGATTTTCAAGGTCATTAAAGTTGTACATGCGTAATTAGATTTTTGTTGGTGTGGGAATCGACCCCTTGTGCCGCAACCGGAACTCTAAACCACTGCTAAAAGGGTTGTCGGGTAAAAACGCCCATCCCTGAAAGGCTATTGCTGGATCTGTTTCTCACTTTTTATTCTCAGGGGTGCTTGACACCCACTGTTTATTTCTCATGGGTGCTTCGGAGCCCATGCAATACGACAATTAACGTTTTTTAAGATCATTTACGTTGTACAAACGTATGTACATACTTACAATCGGTGTTGGAGGAGTTTGTAGATGGAGCAATGAAATAACGTTGTAAAGAACGATAACTTCATGATTTCCTATAAAGAGTTCCTTTTCCATAAATTACGAAAAATTACGGTCTAGAGACTTCATAAAACTTTTATGCTTTTAATATTAAAGTAATAAGGTGTGTTCAAAAATCAAGGTTCATTAAAAAAATAACTGTTTTAAAATTTGTATCGTTGAAAAACTTAAGTGAGATTATTATGGGAAAACTTTTTAATTACTTAGACATTTTATTAACTCAATTTTTATCTCTTTGTCTATAGAAACAGACTGATAAAGTGAAGTTTTTCAATTTTATCAGACCAGTTGCAAATTAAACTCTTGATCCCCAAGCGACGCCGGAGTTTGCACACATATTGTATTACTATTATGTCTCTAATTACGGTAATCAAAAGGTTAAATATCAAGCGGTGGTCCCCTCCTTCTGGAAGGCAGTAGCAGCAGCTAATAAAGAAAACAGTCTAACGCGTGAGAGAACTGACATCCTCATGCCCCAGCCGCCGAAACCCCGACTCCAACTACCACTCACCATCATCATCATCATCAACCTTGGCTTTCACCTCGGTGACCTGGGGTCCGCTTTCTTACTAAGACGCCTCCACTTCGCTCGGTCTTTCGCGTCCTTTGCCGTAAGCCCATTGGCACGCATATCGTCCCTTACGACGTCGATCCAACGCCTCTTAGGCCTTCCTCGTTTTCCGGGTCCCGGCGGAGGCGGCATGGCGAGGCATCTGTTACCCACGTAGTAACTACCACTCACCGAAGGCGTCAACTAAAGACAACAAGCAATGGGTAACTTGCCGTCCAGCCCGAGTCTGAGTCACCAACGGCGTGTATTGTACCAAGTGCGCTAAAAAAAATGTCAGTAAAAGCGGTCTAGCAGGTCTGAAGCCTCCTGGAGCTATGGATCGCCTTCTAAAAGAGATAGTCTTCGTTCTGGTATGCAAAGTACAACTGGGTAAGTAAGTAACTAGTAACATATGTGAGGTTTTATTAATTAAAAATCTTACAAGGGCGCATCCTGCTCCAACTTAAAATAAAAAGCTAAAATTGCTAATTTAAACTTGCCATTAATGACATAAAGTCAAAAAGCAGGTGCACATAACATTAAAACTTATAACTACTTTCTCCGGAACATAATTACTAAAATCCTAACTAATTTCCTCGATACGCACCGTGATAATAAAGTAAATGTCTTGTTGCGGGCGTAAGGGACTTTTGAAGTTGGCAATGCCATCACGTGTGTGTAATACCCCTTAATTGTACTTCGGTAGCCGTTACTTTTTATTGCCCCAGTAACTGTTCTTAATTTCTTTTGCTCCTACTATTTCTTGTTCCCTAAGACCAGGGATCAGTAACACAGGAATGACCAGGGGCGGTGAAAGGCTGAGTAATTTATAGTTTCTCATAAAAAAGCAAGATTTATCGGCCTGTGCTCAGCCATACAGTTTCCTTTGTGACCGGTCACATAAGTGTTATAACATCAGAATTCATGTATTCGGTTATAACCGTTATTCTTGCAAAAGGATGACAGTGTCAGGTTTTTATGTTTGTCATTTGAACTATGGCCGATTTTGGTCATCTGTTGCGAAATTATGACGTACTAGCTTTTGTTAGCGACTTCGCCCGCGTACATAAAATATAGCCTATGTTACTCAGGAGTAAAGCAACTTTCTATTGTTGCTTAATTTTTTCCAATCGGGCCAGTAGTTCCAGAGATTACCTCCTACAAACAAAAAAACAAAGTAACAAAAAAACAAACTTTACCTCTTTATTATATTAGTGTAGATCATTTGCATGAACATTGTTTTTGTTATTTATATTAATTGACTAGAATTATTATTTTATTTATATTAATTGTCTAGATCCTTTAATTGGTATTTGTTTATAGTGGGCAAAAATGATCTAGTGACGCGGCTGAAACGGAAAACAGTGACAGACTATTACTGAATAAACATCCCTCATATTCCTTCTTTGCCCTTCGCACTAGGGCCAAGCCTTCCTTTCAGAAAGAGACCTGGGCCCCCAGTAGGCTTTGATCCTTTTGCATAGTCACTATGATCCTTTTCTTGGTCTCAGTTTTATGGTTTTTCGAACTGTCTTAGTTGATTCAGTTGTCTATGAAATTGCTTTTTTTTAGTCCTAAGACGTTTCTAACATTAGCTTAGTAATTTACTTATTTGTTTCCAACTATTTCTACTACCACTACATTATTTCTGTTACTATATTTTTAACGTGCTCCAAAAGTTACAAAAAATAGTTACAAAAATAATTATGCTGTAGCCAACCGCAAATCCGAGAATTTGTTTTCATAAAATAAACTCACTTTTAAGTTTCTAGTTCTCTTGTTAAAAGGTCCGACGACCTTTCTTTTACGAAATTCATTTAAATATATATTTTTTTTTTTTGGTAGGAAAAATCATCGAATGACAAATCCCGCCCTTGGACGGAGTGGGAGACAGTGTCAGACCTCTAATGACTAAACGACCCATCGGTCCTTTCTTGCCTTAGTTTCAGGGCCCTGGTGTTCCGCTGTCACATAAAAACAAAACACGTACGTAGTCTATTTCAGTATGTGTATTATTATCTTATCTTTACTTTTTTTTGTGTGTAGGGCTGACTTTAGATACTACATTCTAAATTTTTGAATTCGGAATTCGCAATACACGTCGCGTCGCACGTTTAATCAAAGAAAGACGTAACACAAAATACAAGGCAGTTGAAAATTGAACCATATTTTTTGACAAGTAGGGTTTCAGATTCAAAAAGCCTTGTTTGACTTAGGTCTCTTTAAGATTAAACATGCGACATGTCAAACCTTGGAACAACGAAGTCTTTAACTTACATAACAAAGTTTAAATTCCGTTCTTCTTCATAAATGATTTAAATACCTCGGTAACATAGTTAAAGACAGACAGTAGGGATGATCTCGACGTAGACAGGGAACGAAGAGCTTTGGCAGTTCGGTGCAACATGATTATGCGTGATTTTTTTGTTCCACTTATAAAAGCTTTACATTAAACAAAACAGTGGAAGATAGGTGACTCGCCTTTAGCGTGTGTACAGCTGAAATCATCATGCCTTTATGCCCTGATTTCACTCAATCGCAATCGGCGAGTGACATGAACGAGGGTGTTTTTTAGATTGCTCTCGCACGACGGCACCGTCTCTTTTCTCTGTCCTTGTCTACCAGTGACTGTAGGTTTGCGACTGTGATGACACTGATCATGGATATTTTCTTGTTGCGATGTTAGCACATTTTTTTTGTGAGAAAGTAATTTAATAACATCTCTTCTCTCATCCGCGCTGTCGGGCGGGGCGGGAAGTAGTGTCCAACTTTTACTAACTAAAACCCACTCCTGTTCTTTTTTTGATTTCATACCAGGGCTAAACCTTTCTTTTCAGAAGTCAATGTCAATAGTATACGACTCTGCCGGGCCCCTACGTCATTCTGACAACTCCTTGAGGCGCGCGTGGAAATTTGAGCGCGTTTTTGCATTTAATACATGAAGTCTATATACAAGCTACACACAGAAAGCCAATGCTTTTCAAGTCTAATATAAAAATGTGTTCTGGATTCTGTTGGGGCTCGTCACTTAAAAATCAACTTAAACATTACAACACTAAAGTCGGTACTTGATTAACAGTCCGATTATGGTTGTCCATCCTCTAAAAATCCCTATCTATAAACCGTCCCTTTCATAATCCGTCATAACTTCATAAGATCCCACTATTAAGGGTGAAAACCCTAGTAAATCCCGCCAAGCACATCAACCAACTTGAGGATGTTGATGTTTTCTTTGAGAACACAATTCCATCGGATGTCACGAGATGAGTACAAAGCCTACACGCATTCCTGAACAAACAACGCTCCTTAGAAAACATTACCCTCTTTATTCGAGTGTTAGGCAGGCTCTACGAGACAGTAGGTACTGACTATAGGATCTTTTTATATAAGCTTCATATAACTAAGAGAATTGTGTGTACTGTTAAGCATATTAACAGTATTATCGGGGAGTTTTGTAGTTAATGATATATTGCGGCTTGCATTTTTTTATTATTCTAAAATAAATTCATTTTTAGTTCAAAAAAAAAGATGTCGATCTGATCATATTCGCTGGGCAAACTTGACCGGAGGTCGCGAAAAATGGGTGAGTCTTTGCCCAGCAATGGGACATACAATAGGCTACAAAAAAAATTAGAGAAACAATTAAAATGCTCTACGAGACATTGCAGGTGCTGACTTTGCGGATCTCTTTATGTAGGGTCCATAATATAACTATGGGAATTATGTGTACTCAAAACATATTACTTATCCAGTATTGTTCGAGAGTTGCTAGAGAAGAGGTCTGTGTCCCAGCAGTGGGAACTTTATAAGGCTGATCCAATGCAATGTGCAAAAAGGGAGTTTAGTGTTAGCACAACGATGCATGACATGACAAAATAGGACAATAAAATAACACATGACAAGGGCAAGAAAGCACCATACGCTACAAATACCCATAGTATATCCGAGTCATTAAAAGGAAGTGTACGGGTAACGGAACAATGGAATCAATTGTGAGACAAATCGGGCTTAACTGGACCTCCCGCTCAATCGATCCTGTAATCGGTTCCGATTTATATTTAATTTACTTTTAAGTCGGGCACGCCCTAAACAGATTGCTAAACTGTCCATGGTTTCTTTTGAAGTATGTAGGTTTACATAAACCTTTCGAGTACCGTAATTAGAGACATAATAGAAGGAAATTATTAAGGGGCTCAGTCTCATCGGCCACATCATCACTTACCATCAGGTGAGATAGTGGTCAAAAGCAAGCCTATCCATAATAAAAAAAAATCATACATATCATAGATAATATACCCCAGAAACAGGACATATTGTCTTGGGTCACAAAAAATTGTCTTGGGTGGGGCCCAAGACAGTTTTCTTCGTCGTTCGTTTTGGGCCCCACCCAAGACAATTTTTTGTGACCTAAGACACCACGACAAACTTTCAGGTTATAGGCGTGCGTACGCCGGCGTTCTCTTGAAGCTCAAGAGTTTAAGTGACAGCGTTATCCATTAGATACATCCAAAGGTTATATTTTTCTGTTACTCTGTTTTTAAATTATTTTTAGGAATCCGTACCTCAAAAGGGAAAACGGAACCTTTATACTCGTAAGATCACTTTGTTATCTGTCTGTATATTTATCTGTCCAGGCCCCTTTATCTCGAATACACGTGGAGAGGTCTAATTGAAATTGAAACTGTAAACTCAAGTCTGCAGTTTTTTAAAGCAGTGAAAGAATCAAACTTGTAAATTAACGAAAATAAAAAACACTTTTTTTTGCGATCCGGATATAGGGATTGGATACTTGAAATAATATATCATAGAACATGTTCTGTCTCGGAAGAAAGAACCCTCGTGATAATGTAATTTTCGCCTTAGGTGAAAATATAAATTATACGGTACTATAGACCAGTATCTTAAGAAAAGAGGTCAGTAGTTAATGACACCCGCCCTATAATGTTATCAGTCGTGATTCCTGTCTATAACAGTAAGTGATCCACTTTTTTCACGCGCAAAAAGATTTAACGATCCACATAATCTGGGTGACTTATATCAGTAAGTACCTATAAAAAAATCTTAATCATATAAGCCCCCGGTTCTTTCCGTCCGATTATAATTTAGGTGTCTTCAAAGCTAGAGGGAACAGGCTCTTACTGCATTTACGATTGCATCACTACTTAGCATCAAGTGGAATAGCTATCAAGCACTAGTTTATAGCAATTAAAAAAAAACCATACCAATTCATTGTTTGTTGGCACACCGAATACCGAGAAATCAAACACGTAGAGAATGGCCTGTGCAATTCAAAGGACAAAGCGATTGTATGAACAATATCCATCTTACTACGGTAGGCAGAAGTGGCGACTGTGGCACTATACACCTTTGACATATCCCAAAGAACACATCGGACAGCTAACAGCACAAACACTTAGTGAATAGTGGCAGGAAATGTGAGAGAGATCTTTCACACAAATATACACTTCATATATACGAGTTTACACCATTGAATTTGAATCGTTTTAATCCCATGGAGATCGGGTCGATCCGATAAATGAAACACTGTCTTTTTGTAAAGATAAAATAAAAAAATGAATTACTTTTATTCTGAAACTGCAATTAATAATACGCATGTACGAAATTCTTTCTTGTAAACATCAGCTGAGCATGTTCAATACCACAACAACCTATAGGTAAATTGGAGTTTCGGTATATATAGAATACTTGGTTGATTTTTTTAACACACAGATAGACACTATGAAGAAACAATTAATCAAAACCACAACAAATCTATGCGTAAAATATGCAGTTCTATAATTCTATAGTATGAGTATGTACCCTAAGCTACCGAAAATCCACGCAATACCAGGCTCAAAGTGAAGTCCAATAAAAGCGCAATTAGCTTAATTCATACAATCCTGCGTTTTAATTAAATGCGTTTTTCATACTAAATAGTCACTTTCAGTTGTGTCTGCCTACGATTTAGAATTTAATTGAACTGTCTTCTAATTTATTGCAGGAGATATTTTAGTCACACTTTACTAAGCAATTTGGACGCTACGTCGCGATGTTTGGATGAAAGTGAAAAGGGCGTCTAAAATAAAGGCCGGTATTTAATTAATATAGTATGTTACTACACTGACAAGACTATTACTGAGACCCTATTTAATGTAATCTACACTAATATAATAAAGAGGTAAAGTTTGTTTTTTTGTTTTTTTGTTTGTAGGAGGTAATCTCTGGAACTACTACTCCTGAGTGACATAGGCTATATTTTATGTACGCGGGCGAAGCTGCTGACAAAAGCTAGTTAACTATACGACCAATTTGTAAAAAACCAAGCGCGAATCGGGTTTGTATAACAAAGGTTTTGAATCATTGGGGAAACTTCTCACGAAATTTCAAGACAAGACAACATAAATTAATTGTCCTTGCAAAACCTTAGTACGCAAGTCCGTCTCTTTAAACTTTTTGATTTGCTGTTATAGCGGTAATAGAAATAAAGACGACAGTTCTATTACGGTTCTCCATAAACAGCTGGCTGATAGTGGAGACTTCTAAAATGGAATCCTGGAGTCTCTTTGGACAGGGAATCTTAGAAATGATACGACTGTCAAATTTTCGTTACTTTTTTTTTATTTGCTATAAATTAATGCTTGACCGCGATTCCACCTGATGGTAAGCAGTGATGCAATCGTAGATGGTGAGGCGCATTAGTTTATTAAAAGCCTATTCTCTGTAGCTTTGAAGACACCCAAATTATAATCGGATAGGAAGACCGCAGGCAATTTGTTCCAGTCCTTCGATGTGCGCGGAATGGAAGATGAAGCGAAACGCTTAGTCCAAACCGTAAAGGTTTCTGCAACGTAAGGATGGACTCGGGTTGTCCGATGATAGAAAAGAGTTGGACGAACCAACTCAAGTAATTCAAAAAGCAAAAAGCAATCTGTAAAAGACCGAAAGGCTGGCTGCCTCAAGGCTATGTAGATTGGACTTCTTTAAGAAAGCAGCAATTGTATGAAAGAGACTCTAACTGAAATCTCAAATGATCACAGTCAGTTATAGGTATCATTGTAGGTGCGGGTGAGCAATGAGTAGCTCGCCATCCGGTCGTACGGTAAACGTCCAGACCGAGTCCAAGTCGGCAACAGCGCGTACTGTTCCCACGCTCCTCAAGGAGTTGTCAGCAAATTGTAGGGATCCAGCAGGGTCGAAGCCTACTGATGTGACGTCGATGGAGTTGGCTTTGACCGTACTGAAGCCAAGGATCCGCTTCTGAAAGGAAGGCTTGACTCGGAATAAAAACCTGTCAGTTATATTAAACAGGCGCCAGAGCATAAATAGAAATATTTCCAAACCCATCTAAAATATTTGCTTGGTAAATATTTCTGGCAACACAAAAGTCGCCTTTATACAATTTCAATATTATCATTTTCAATAAAATAGCGTCGAAATTCAAACTAAGTTGGTGACAGAATCAATAACCTGACCGTTGAATTTATTCAAGCAGAGGAAGGTGAAAGCGGCAGAAAGACCTGGATTTATTTGATTTATTTCAACTGAGCCCGAATCGTTATTACTAAGCGAGGAATAATCCCCAAGCGACCTACAGTGGCTACAGATAGTTTAAATGTAGTATCTTTAAGATTTTTCATATCAAAGCAAAGGTATTTCGGCTAAGCTTACTTTTCTTCTGCTATTTGGGAAAAATATTTTTTATTTTCATTCATTCCTAGAGTTTAAGTTTTCATCTGAATGGATTACGCCACCTTTATCGTTACAATAGACTTTAAATCACCTAATGTATTTTTTTACGTTGAAAATCATCCAATGACCTCATTCTGCCTCCTTGAGCCTTGGGGGAATTTTACTGACTAAAACACACTACGGTTTTGCTGACACCTTCCTTAAGATTTGCGTGAAACTTTGCGCCATCGACAATAATAAGGCTCGGTCCAAATCTGCTCGGACAGACAACTAGACGGCGACATATCCATTGCTCACCGTCCGCGCCTTCAATGGCTGGAAATCGGTATAAGGATCCTGGTAGCTGGAGCCCGAGGTTGTCGATTTCCTACTATTATTTAGGATAAAACCCGTCAAAAATATATTGGTTGAATATATCTAGTGCAATTTCCTTAACACTGTCTAGTTAATGTTTTTTTATTCCCACTATACTATCATATTGTTATATATTATCATTACCAAGAGTGCTGTTTCTCGATTCATATAAGTTGGAGGAAGGGTGCATCTAGTTTTGGGTGGCTTGACGTAAAAGACTAGCTCCCCAAATATCCTTTCCTTGGTATTGTTTGTCAAGTCTTTTTTTTTATGGTAAGTGAAAATCATCCAATGACGCAACCCGCTCTTGGGCGGAGCGGGAGACCAGTGTCAGACTCTTACTGACTAAAAAAACTACCCCGTACCTTCCTTGCCTTATTCCTGGAGTCGAGGTAACAGTTTGCACCACCCTCTAGGCTCCAGGAGGCGTCGACCCCGAAGGGCCCCTGCAGTTGCTGACAACTCCTTGAGGCGCGCGGGAACGGTGCGCGCCGTTGACGACTTGGACTCGGTCTTAACAGACGACCGGACGGCGAGCTACCCATTGCTCACCGTCCGCGAGCCAGTGTCTACGGTGGCCGGATATCGGCAGGATCGCGGCGGCGACGGCTACGGCGAGGGCGCTGTTGCCTTTGCCTTATGCGGGCGGCCTCCTCCTTTACGAGCATTACTGCTTCGCAGAAGGAGGCGACCGCCTGCCATTCCAGATCCTTAGTAGTACTAAGTTGAACTTTGCGAACACTCACAAATGTTTGTACTGGCTGCACAGGTCCTCTCAAATCTGTATGGTTATTTCTTCAAAAAACATCTCAGATATCTGCATGGTTTTGATGTGATTTTTGACCACTATATTAACTGTATACTTTAAAAGAGACTTTGACTCCTGAGTTTGTTTCAGAGTTAAAGTATTTTTAAAACCTATTTGCAAAATAAACATTATCATTTATGTCAAACCAACAAATTCTGGAGCGTTAGAATTCGATGAACTTTCAACATTAGTTTTATTGATGCAATATTTACATATCATTAAAAAGTTGAAGAATATCCCTTTAGCCATCACGGTTTTCATCGTGTTTTAATGTTGAGTAAAATTCATGGAAGGACAATCATTAATGGTCGAGTTAGTTTGTTTTTCTGAGTTAGTAGTAAACCTTAATTATCTTTTAATTACTCATACTCTGAAAGTAGGTCTGCAGTTGCCTGAGGAGCGGTTTGAATATACTACTTTTCATCCCTAAGGCGAATTAATTTCAACTGATAGCTGTCAAATTGCTAAAAGAAACTAGTTCTAATTTGACATTTCTATTGAACCGTATCCCAACTTTCTATACAGCCAGTACAATTGAAAGAACATAAAGATAGGATAATTTAAGATTTTTTTAAATGACTATTTTAATTTACTTTCAACTATTTATTTAAAACTAAATATATTTGGAAAAAAGGTGACCTGACCCATTTTTACACTGATAAAATTAAAAATATTGACTGAAAAGTCGGCCGAAAAATGAAAAAAAAAATGGTATTTGTCTGGGTGTAATATTTGTATACGTGTTTAGAAATATATAAGTATATTTATCAGTGGTCTTGTACTCATAACACAAGCTCTGCTTAGCTTGGGACTAGACAACGTTGTATGACAGTTGTGGAATATATCATATTTCTTTTTGAGGCGGGTTACTCCTGTTCAGCCGCCCTAAAAACCGGTAAAAACCACCTTTCCATTACCTTTTGCGGTTAAGAGAAGAGACCTTATAAAAGGGTACTCCTCTAAACCTAACAAAGTATGTAGCTAACTTTGCCACATCTTTCTTCATAGGTGCCTAATAACAAAACATAATTGTTTCACGTGAAAGTGGACTAAAACTAACGCTGTACATAATAACTTTGCCAAACTATAACAAAGAGAAACTTTTCCTACAACAATTACAAAGCAATAAATCTAAAGAACAAAGAAACTGCGACGGTTATTGGAATACGAATATTCATAGTCCAGACTTTGTCTGGAACATAATGAGGTTAACTGCGACTTCTCCCAACTTATAATGTTCCCTCGGTTGTACGGTCCCTGCATTTAGTTTCGGAGTATATTTTAATAATTGCAGCTGGGATAATGAGCCATTTTTCTTGAGAAAATTTGCAGCTGCAGGTACATTTTCTTAACGAGACATTGTGTACTTTTTGAGGATTTTTCTGCATCGAATAAATTGTAAGAAGAATAAGGTCTTAAAGTATTTAGGACTGTCTGGCTCTACCACAGTTATGGGTTTATTCGAAAAAGCTACTGCGGCCCTTGAACGCAAAGGGCCACTTTGCTAATTTATTTCTTATGAATAGGCTGTTGCCACTACATAACCTGATGGTAAGCGATTATATGGTCGATAGATTATGCTTACCTAGCAAGACCTTTTCACTCTTGACTTAGAGACCCCTAGGTTGTAGCTATCAGAAAACACAAAATTCCACTCTTTAGTTGTACGTACTATAAATACGTTCCGAAAATTCTTTAAACGTATAGGCAAGAAGTCCACCACGTACCGGTGGCTGTACTTCTGATAGGCAATATATAATAAGTAAAGATAGATGCAATTTAATTAATTCTGTGCATAAGTATTTATAACTTTGTAATATTTACACACACATAAATACTTACTTATAATCACTAAAATAAAAATAACTTGCGACATTGAAAATACTTTTTCCCATTCAAGGCAAAAACCATCTCTTGGGTCTCGCGAAGTGTCAACGAGGCGTTTAGAAGTCAATCAATTACTTTTAAAATATCCCTCTTAAGATAAAAAATAAATTCGATTACATGGGGATACATTTTCCTCAAGGAAAGGCAACAAGGTCAAAAAGCAATTTTTTCTAAAAATAACAACTTCATTTGTTTTCCGCACCTGTGTCTCTAGTCCCTACCGATAGTGTCTACAGCAATTTCAATTTACTACATACATAGTCGACCATCACAAAGTATGCGGCCAAGCACGAGACTATGGCAATTTTCCCTTAGACAATGGATTAGATTACCCGAGGCGTTCCGATCTAGCCCATTATTGAACAGAACACGTTCAATGGTCACTGTGTTCCACGCCGTGTTACGCATAACTTGATCTTGTGTATCACGTTATTGGGTGATGGTCTTGAAACCTAATTGATTGGCTATTGGTTGGTATACATTTATATCTACAAATATAGGTTACCGAAACTTGATGCAGATAAATAATAGTATTTACTGATGTAGTTGTAGTATTTACTCTTGTTTACATGTAGGTCACATATCGCTCATTTGGTGCGATTACAGAATAGCGTAATTACATTTTTTTCCAAAACAAGTTTTATAATGTCAAAATGTGCGGAAAGACTATTTACATCGGGAGAAATATCGACAAAACTATACATATTAAACTTTCTTTAAAAACTACTAGGATCGTAATAATTCTCGCCAAAATGCCATACTTTTAAATCTAAATGTTTGACAGCAACTCCTGTGAAATTTCTAAAAATGTCATTACGCCTTTGTTGCATCAAATCAGTGTATATAATTCAAGCTGGCACAATATGTTTACTTTAAGCTTTATGGTAAAAAGAGGAGAGTAGGAATTGATAAAAAGATTGTTTTTTTTTAGCAATTTCAAAAAATAAAACTAAAAAAATCTACACTAATATAATAAAGAGGTAAAGTTTGTTTTTTTGTTTATTTGTTTTTTTGTTTGTAGGAGGTAATCTCTGGAACTACTGGTCCGATTGGAAAAAAATTAACAACAATAGAAAGCTGCTTTACTTCTGAGTGACATAGGCTATATTTTATGTACGCGGGCGAAGCCGCTGATAAAAGCTAGTAATTAATAAAATAAGAGCTTCGAGAGACAATAATAACACATAAAATCAAAGAAGCCTCTTATTGTAGTTAGCGCTATACTGCAATTACACTACATAAGTTTAATATCGATAAATACCGTCTAAAAAATTTACTGTAGCAATCTCTGTAAGTAAGCCAAATAATCACACTAATATTACAATGGTAAAAATTTGTTTGTATATTTGTTGTTTTTGTAACTTCTTCACGCTAGAACGGCTGAACGGTTTTTGGCGAAACTTTTTACATGGATTAGCACATAGAATAATTTTTGTACCAAGAGCATACTCCCTTAGAATAATTATCTACTGTCATCCGAGTGAAGCCGCTGTCAGCACTTAGTTAATTAATAATTTATCATTTTGAATAATGATTCGACCGTTTGATTTTGAAACATGATAGATGAAAAGCCTCCATCCTTAACCTTCCATCATCCTACTTTCCTCTCGCAGGTATGCTGGACGAAATTTCTTTTGAAATAAGCAGCATCTCGGAAAATTTGGGACTAAAGTTGCCAAGTCACTCCATCAATTTTTATGGTAAATCGTTTACAGTTCAAGCATTGCGTTTGTGGAATGCTATGCCCATGGCGATATGGAAGGCCCAAACGTTAAAAACTTTTAAAAATATGTTCAAAGAACACTACCTCTCCTCTTGAACATCATTAAGTACATATTTCCCTGCTTTATATATATATATATATATATATATATATATATATATATATATATATATATATATTTACATCTCGAAGGACATGTTGCGTCCTATATGGCGTTTTTTACCGATGATGCTGCGTCCAACTGACTTTGTGCGTCCGGAATACGGACGCAAGATTGACCGACCCTCATTTTTAGCCCAAGGGTCCCTTATGATCATTAGAATGCATGGGCAAAAAATTGGCATGGACGTAATTCCATCACTACAATGCCTTTTAGCGTATAATATAGTTCCGCCGTCGTCCGACCGAAATTTGGAGGACGCTAGTGTTCAGCGTATAATTTACCGCGTATACTTTGAGTTCATTTCACCGATCTCATCGTGTCCATTGAATATCGTACTTAATTTGTAAAGTTTTTATCATGTTTTCGTGACAACAATCTTGCGTCTCTTAAATATCCTTAAACGGGCACTAGGTACGGTGTCTGAGGGGCCCATTCGGGGTTGACGAGGGACGCATGGCTTCAGCGCGCTCGCGTGCCGAGTTTGTAAAGAAATAGACTTGTGCCGGCCGGGATGCAAGCTTGTCACCAATGTGAATTATTTGCAAGTGCGTTAAAAGTGGTTATTTATTTGGTCTATTATTATAGTCTGTTAGTGATGACTATTATAATATACCAGCTGCTACCCGCGACGTTGTTTGCGTGAAGGCTCTACAGCACCAAAACTACCTAAGATGACACTGTCGCTATAGCATTATAAATAAACAACTTTTAAAATAGCATTACATCAGCTTTATAGAGTTCCCACTGCTGGGAAACAGACCTCCTTTCTAGGAGAGGGAACAGGCCAAAATCCACCACGCGGGCCCAATGATTTTTTGTTTCTAAGACATTCACAGTCACAGTTTCCTTACAATGTTTTCCGTCATCGTTTTAAGAGCAGTGGTTATGAAATAAATTATAAAAAATAATGCGCCTGGCTGGGCGTGAAGCCCCGACCTACAACTTGTAAGTCGGGGCCTTTACCACTCCGCCACCACTGAGTTGGAGCCTTTACCACTCCTCCACCACATTACGGTGGCAGTTATGCTGCCAGTAGCCAAAATGTAAAGAGTGTCAGGGCTGGTGACGCGGGAGCAAGCGACGTACAGTTGCCCGCATGAGAAGCTACTCGTCCTGAATATGACACCCACTGCACTTAGTGTCTGCAACTGTGACTTATTGATGGTCATCGCGAAGCTAACACTCACGGGGGACTGTACGCGCTTGAACTGGAACGGGAAGTTATGAGGTACAAATACTGCCTCGCCGACGCCACAACCCGTAAGAATTTTTGCCTTAATGGTGTGTCTGTGCAGCAGATGACTTTTAAGACGGGTCTCGTTAAACAACATTGGAGGAGATAGGTTACGAGGATGCATAATCGGGACTCCGACTTTCCAGCTTGATGGTATGCGCTGGAAGTCTACTTGCTGGTTAGGAGTTCACAAATCCCACGTTGCTCCAAACCCATCTTGCTCGACGACAGGGTTTATCGAAGTATAAACCACTGCATTCCCCTCAATCTCCGAGAGAATGCATTCGTTAATTGCTGCAGCCTGATCATTTTTGGACGTCAAAATGGCCCGCTCACACAGCGAATTAGTTCTTCTAAGCTGGATAACACTCTATCTAATAAATCAATATTCTATTCTATCGAGAGACTCTGGAAGCACCTCCTGTCCACCTCTTTCGCAGGGGGATATGACTTGCGGTGGACTTTGTCAGAGCCCATGATCCGGAGCGAAGAAGAGTGGCATGCGGTCGCCTCCTTCTTCGAAACAGTAATGCTAGCGGCTAAAAGAGGGGGCCGACCGCAACAGCCGCCGTGTTTCCGGCCACCGTAAGCGCGGGCTTGCGACCGGCGAGCAATGGGTAGCTCGCTGTCCGCTCATCCGGTAACCGTTAGGACCGAGCCCAAGTCATCGACGGCGCGCACTGTTCCCTGCGCTTCAAGCAGTCGTCAGCAACTGTAGGAGCCCAGCAGGGTCGAAGCCTTCTAGGGCCAAGGGTTGATGCGAAAGCGGAACCCCTAAAGAAGCCTTGGAACTAAGGCAAGAAATCCTTCTTGGGTTTCGGTGGGTTGTTTAGCCAGTAGAAGTCTAACACTGTCTCCCGCTCCGCCCAATGGCGGGAATCGTCATTTGATGATTTTTCTCACCATAAAAAAGGTAGAGTGCCTTCGCCAAGAGTTAGAAGGACATCAGAGTATTCTTGAGCACGTGCATTGCTGTCGACCCGAGCTCTCATACTAATGGTCAAATGCAGTGCATAAACTCGTTACGGGTATATGCGCTGCATTTGACCGAACACAACGAAGACTGTTTCAACGAAGCATTCACCTCGTCAGCCCTCGTTCCCCAAGTCAACACGGGAAGCGTTTGCCCGAAATCATCACTGAACAAACTGTGATACCACCCATAAAATGTTCGTCCCCGAAGATATCTTGCAGGGTTCTGTCCTCGGCCTCAACTTCCTTCCTATTGGACATCGTACGCTCATCCCATATGATCAGAGAGCAATCCTTAAGCACGTGTCCCTTATCGCTGTCACGTGACACACCACAAACAGGCGTTTTGGAGATCTCTAAATCGATGGGAATTTTAAACATGGCATGTGCTGTCTTGCCACCCAAAAGCAGTGTGGCAGTGATTCCCGACGACGTTACAGCAATAGCAATATCGCCTTGCCTCCTGACCTCTGCAAGTATGCCATGTTTTTCCTGTTCCACCAAGAGCAACCCAAGAAAACAGTTTTATCCTGGTTTTACACAACACTTTCAAGGACGGTGTTATATATTTGTTTTTGCTCGGAAGAGAACAAAGCGACAAGGTAATTTCGTATGGTGGTAATTTCGCCCGGATCTCAGCGTTATACTCTCGATTCCCATAGTCTTGATGCGGTGATGATTGGGGAGCTGATAATCCATATTTGATCAGTGCATTGCCACCGATAGAAATGTCCACATCTTGAAGTGAACTGAGACAGGTGCTCAGCACACGATCATCAGTTACATCGACTTCGTCTCCAGTAGCACGCCTTAAAGCTCACAGAAAATCTTCAGACAGATGATGGCGATATTTTTTGCATGAACATAACTTTTTTGTAATATTTAACACCGCATTTGTTTTTAATTGTCTTTCTCAAGATTTTGAGGGTTTTCTGGAACTTGAACTTCAACTTTTAGGAAGAAAATGCACATTACCATCTATGAATTTTAAGAATAACTAACTACTCGTACTACCCTTGCCAGCTTGATCAAATTTATTTTTTTTTAAAGCCCTAACTGTCCCACTGCTGGGCAAAGGCCTCCCCCAAGTCCTTCCAAACCTTCTTCTCCCGCGCAGTCTCGAACCAATCGTCTCGGTACGCGTCTAGATCATCTCGCCACCTCTTTCTAGGCCTACCTCGACAACGCCTTCTTCCCTCTGGTGCCCACTGTGTGGCGACTCTTGCCCAGCCGTCCTCGTGCATGCGACTAGTGTGACCTGCCCAATCCCATTTAAGCCTGGCAGCCTTTTTGCCGTACGTACGTCTATTATGCCCGTCCTGGAGCGCAGCGTATCATTACGTATTCGATCTGTTCTTCTTACGCCCAGAATATTACGCTCCATAGCTCTCTGGCAAACCCCAAGGCGGAACTTTTGTAGTTCGGTGAGTGACCAAGTCTGAGCACCGTAGGTTAGGATAGGCAGAATACACATGTCGATGAGTTTACGTAGTCAGGGAGATCGGTAGATCACCCTTCATTAGCGTCTTCATGGACCAGTAGCTTTTCCAGGCGTTCTGGATGCGTCGATCAATTTCCTTTTCCTGTCTGTTTTGGAAAGATACTAACTGGCCCAAGTAGATATACTCATCGACATAATGTATTTCCTGCGCATCTAACTCGACCCTACGTTTATTTCTGTTGGTCATCACTTTGGTTTTAGATCGGTTCATAGCGAGTCCCACCTTGAGGCTAGCTGTGTTCAGTTCCTGGAGCATAGTTTGCAGCTCCTGGACTGTGGGGGCAATGTCATCGGCAAATCGAAGATTTGATAACCGCTTTTCACGGACGTCAATGCCCTTGGTGTTCCATGAGGCTGCCAGTGACTTAAACACCTCCTCCAATGTGCTCGTAAACAATTTGGCAGAGAGCGGGTCACCTTGCTTGACACCTTTCAATTTTGAAAGATGGTCCTGAGTTATTTAATTTAATGTTTGCGGAGCTATTGAAGTAAATGATTTTTAGTAAATCTACATATGGTTTTTCAAGGTTCTGGTTTTCAAGAGATTTAAAGATTTCACTGTGACGAACACTATCAAAGGCCTTCGCATAGTCAACGAAGGCCAGATATAATGGGATATGAAATTCAGTGCATTTTTCTATTATCTGATTAAGCGTTTGAAGGTGGTCAGTTGTGGAGAAGTTAGGGCGGAATCCGGCTTGTTCTGGTGGCTGATGTTTGTCCAGTTTTTCATCAAGTCGATTGTGTAAAACTTTGATGAAAGTTTTATAAATATGGGATGTTAAATTATTAATTTACAAAAATTGTTAACATGTAATTTGATTTGATTTTTTATGAAATCTCCTAAATGGCGCTGTATAAAATTGTCTTTATACTACTAATATTTAACTAGTTTCTTTGTCCAGGTTACGTAGTTTTGAACAACGAATAATGGGAAACTTTATTATTTACCTACATAAGTTTTCGTATCAAGTTTCAAGTTAATTAACCCAAGGAATAAGATTATCCCATACAAACTTTAACATCCCCTAAATCTTGCACTGGGAGTAGGGGGTCTACCTTTTAAAGCAGAACTTTTTTCGTCATAATTTTATTCTGCATAACAACGCATAGCATAATCTTCATTTCGCAGAAAGTTGTTTGGCATACACTCACTTATCATAAATTCGAAAATCATATTTTTTTTAGTCCGAATCATCTTGTGGCATAAATTTTATGTCCATAATAATTGAAAAGCAGAACAATCATATCACAGAAAAAACATTAATTGCTACATCTTTGTGATCAGGCGCTAATGAAATCATTTATTTTTAGTGGGAGGTAGTTATTAGTAGCCATTTTATTTTAAAAAAAGTAGATCCTGCATGTATTTTCCCAATAAAACAGTCGTGAACGTAAGTGGTTTTTAATTCCCTATAAGAAGTATGCAAACAAGAATAAAATATGCAAAGTAAGCAAGCTGTGCAGCAGGCATACAGGCATGCAGCACGCAAGCAAGCATGCAGCATGCAAGCAGGCATGCAGCATACAAGCAGGCATGCAGCATGCAAGCGGGCATGCAGGCATGCAGCATGCAAGCAGGCATGCAGCATGCAAGCAGGTATGCAGCAAGCATCGTTTCTGTCACGGCTCCGGCGCTGCGGGGTTTAGGCGGCCCCACGCGAGCTTATCGTCGCAGATGGTTTCAAAGCTCACCACCGCAGCTTCGGCTTGCTGGCCGGCAAGCCGGCCAGCCTCAGCCGCGGTGGCAGGCCTTCAAACCACCTGCTCCTCAGCTCGCGGGCCGCCCTACCCCTCCGCGCCTACGCGATTTTAAATTACACTCTAGGGGTAGGGCAGACAAGACTACGGAAAGTCGGTTTTGCGGCGATTCGTTTCTCCCAATAAATTTATAACATAACATATTGACAGTTTATGATACTATTTTGTAACGTTGAGATTTCGGTAAAATGAAATTTAAGCATAAAAATACCGGCTCCTCAAATATCACCATCCCTCTAAATAAACATAATGCTAAACGAAACTATATTAAATATGACAATCGTAATTTAAATGCCAAATAAAATTCTGCCTTGTTAAAAGTATGCCGTTGCAAATTCGGACATGTAAACGTTCTGCCAATCAATAGTTATGCTAAATATTTTTTATGCCTTAAAAATATTCGATAAAAGAAGATTCTGCCAAGTGTGTTATGCCAAATAAAATTCGGACTATCAAGTTTCTGCCAGATAGATGGAACCCGGGAGTAGGTACTACTGAAAAATTAAATATGCCAGCTTTGATAACTAATTTAGGGTAATGTTTGTAGTAAGTTTTGAGTCAATCGGCCCACAGGAAAAAAAATACATTGCATCCATTGCACCATTTAAATTCAATATTGCTTACTTCCCATAACTTATGGCGTGATAATATGTACCCTAAAGCCTTCCTTGGTTTACAAAGAACATGTTTGCTTTTCAATTCAATCTATCCAGTAGTTTTGGCATGAAGCTCTACCATACTCATATAAAAACAGATAAACAGACAAAAATTCTAAAAAGACATTTTTGTCATCAGTTACGTTTTTCTAACGAAGTAACGTTTTTTTTTTTACGTGCACTAGCTTCTGACGTTTTATAAGTGCCCATGTAGGCCCATGTGAAATAAAAAATTTTGACTTTGACTTTAACAGAAGCCACTTAATTTTTCCTTAAAATTCTCAATGTACAGTTTTTCTTTCGTTAGGTACTGTTTTGATGCACAGCATTAAACGGAATTAATTTAAACATTAAGTTGGATGGAGGCCGGAATATGCTTGCAGTGTTTTGAACGTATACGGAGATATTCAGTGTGCAAGAAAGATTTAAGAGTGCACGGACGCACTAACTCAGTTATTCGGAACCAATCTGAATTCAATAGTAGATGGATGTAATTAAGTTATTATAATCATTATGATATATGCAGAGCATTATACGGAATTGATTTACACATACATTCGGATGGAGGCGGGAATGTGCTGGCAGTGTTTTGAACGTATACGCAGGTATTCAGTGTGCAAGAAAGATTTCAGACTGAACGGACGCACAAATTCAGCTAGAAATATTTAATTTGAATATCACCATTTCATGTTTAAATGAAATTTGACGTCGACTACTGATATGATACTGATTAAAACATCTTACATACGCATTGAAAACATTAAAAATCTCACTACATTCAGTGGACGCTGCAGGGTGGTAGTTTGGAAAGACGCAAGAAGTCTATCGCGATTTAAATATATATATATATATATATATATGTATCTACCCGTGTATTTTTCTCCTTTGTCAAATCCATCCATCCATCATAAGCTTGTCTTTAAAAAATCGCTTTTAGCGATAAGACCGCTCGTTGTATCACCTTAATAATTTTAAGCTCCTATTGTACCAAATTGCATTAATGGTGTACCTACAATAAAGAGTATATATCTTTGTGTTCTTTTATCTGTATTTGATTGTACAGTTTTATGTGTTGGTGTGTATATAACTAAATAAGCTCCCTTAAGGCACTTGAAACATCTTAAGTCTCTTGAGACCCACGTAATTCAGTCTTCACTTTATTAGTTAGTTTAGTCAAGTTACATTGTAGCTTTCAAAATGTCTGTGTGCAGTTACCAAACGTAGATGTTAGTCATATTGCCTGTAACATCGGGTTTCCGTAACATGAAAATACATTCAGAAATTCGGGAGTTGTTCAAGAAACTATGCAAATTGTTAGGTGAACACGCAAAATAGTTTGATATATGTAATTTTGGCTCACTTTTACAGTTTCACACTTCTGGTTAGAACTTTTAACGAAATTATTGGCCCTTTCGGATCGTGATGAAATACGAATATATTTCATTTTGAATCCCCGGGGAGCTATACATCGTAGCGGGGTTTCCTGAGGCCTTTTTAGAAATATCCATTATTTGTGTAGGATGTATTATGGTTTAATGGATTTGATACCGTTTGCTTTTATGAAAATCACTTGCCTCGTGGGTTATCTATAGGGTTTTTCAATACATATATTCGTACTTTGATGGTGAATAGCAGCTATCTTGGATGAGCTATAGCTGTCCAATTTAAAGAGTAGAATTATATATATTTAGCCATCTCATTTGGCCATGGAATAATATACGATTCCACAATACCTTTAGAACTTTAGTTCAAAATTTGTGTTTGGATACCTTCCTATGACTTTTAAGCTAAGAATCCTGATTTAAGAAAAGGTTAGTGGTATGCAACCAGTATTTCTTCGTTAGTTCCATAATTCCGTGTATTCACTTAACCTTTAACCTTAACCATAAGATCTTGATGGACAGTAAGTTGACGTCAATTTACTGTCCATGAAGATCTTATGATTTACCGACGCTTGTGTATTTCCTGTGGTACTACGTGAAAACTTTTGCATTGCCGCGGCACACTGGTATCCCGTGATGATAAGATCAACTAATCTTGTCTTGTGTACCTTGGAAAAATTACCTATTTCCTAATCTTAAGACAGACTGAAAAAAAAGAAGATCAACTCAGGCTGAAAAAAAGACTGGTACAAAATTCATTCTTGCCTCAACGAAGACATAGCGATGTTTCGCCCAAGCAGAACACACTTCCAAGGTATGCTGCATATGTAGTGATAGCCGGGCGTTTCTTTTTTGCCTGAATCTAAAACAGGTCTTTCGTAAAGTATTCATGTCTGGTGAACACCTGCGTTAAGCCGAAATAAGGACGCCATTGTGCCTATCCAGCCACTCCTCAAATTTAAAAATACTGTTTGATTTATGGGATTGATTTATACCTCAAAAATTTTGCAATTTTTTAGGTGTGCATTGAACACAAAATGTTTGCGGAAAACTGCTTTAAACCAATCGCGCTTTTAAGAAAGCTGGTAATTTATGAGAAAATTTCATCAAAGATTGTTTCGCTAGAATATGTGATCTCAGTAAAACTATCACAGGCTAATTAAAGCAAAGCAAAGTAATATAGCTTCAAAGCTTTTGTATCGAATAATTACCCATAAACTAGCTTAGAACCTACTTGCACATAACCATAGATATAGTCGCAGTGTACTACGTTCCTTTACTAATATGATGCCCTAGTACATAGTACGTCAGTAGCAGCATATTGACTCGCTCTCCTTTGTAATCTGTACCCCTCATTACCACCTAGTTTGCTTCGTTTAACTCATTAGTAACAAGTTCAGGATATTATACGTAAATACCGCCTCGGGTATGTGTGTCAAGGATTTTTAAACTGGAATCGTGATAGTGGCTTCATTTTATGTAGTGCATTAAACTGTATGAGTAGACGAAACCATTAGCGATAATATTTTCGTAAAATCTTAAGCACCCTTATCCGTAATTTGGTCTATATTATTCATGTTGGTTTGGATTTCTGCCATCAAATTTATTATAATACAAGACTGTAATAATTTAGCCAAGGAATTGGAATACTCTATTAACCCTACCCTACCCTACCCTACCCTACTACCCTAAATGGTTTATACGAACAAACCCTAAACCCTAAAATACCATAGTGCGGTGTGCGCCGATATTCTACTGTATTTTGGTACGTTGTAATAGGACGCAAACGCAAGGCATCATAGACTTTATGCTGAATTTGTATTTATTTATTAGGCTCACCAACAATTGTTAACTAAGTGTTATTAGTAAATTATTACAACCTCACTTAAATCTATAGCCTAGTGTTACATTTTTTATAGGTAAGCACTACATATGCTAAAAAGTACAAAATTACTACTATATGCCCAACTCGACGGTAAAAAAGACACTGAAATGTGATCCTTTTATGTCTATGCTTAAATTACTACTTTTGTAGAAGAAAGTATTATGTAAGGTTATAATGTGCGTTTTGCAGAGTACTTGAAGTGAGTATAACGTACATTCTCCATTTAAATCATTTGCTCCTACACTTTATTTTTGAAGTTTACAGAAAACTTTGGTTCTTAGCCCGTCCGATTTAACCAAACATCGTAATTAATCGTATAAAACCCTCTTCACCCAAACCCGACTGGTGCTTGTTTGTAGGTTAAAGTTACATGTGGAAAATAAGTATTGAAAAGAAAATGAATCTAACGAATCCTACTTGACTCATAAAAAGATAAAAATATACTCGAGTGCTTAAAGATCCCAAAATATACTAAAACTCCATCGTATACTAATGTCAAGGAGGGAACGAAGGAAACACTTCGATTTGGGTTACTCTTCAAGAGTCCACATTTTCAGAATTTTCCTTATAACCGACAAAATTATACTCTAAAAACATGGATACATTTCACGAATTCAATATTTTTAAATTTTGCCTAAAAAAAACAACTTTTTACTCGCCTGTCACGTTTGAAGGAAGATCAAGGAAGATTCGTTGACACGACAAGATAAATGATTTTCCCTCGAAACGATCACAGAGTCTTTACGGAAATATTCTATAAGTGACGACACTTTTACGAGTTTGATAAGATCTCATCGGTCGGTAACTGCCTGGATGGGTTGAACCATTAGTCAAACTGTACGATTTTTGACACCTTTTCCGTGTAGAAATAAATTGTGGATGCATTATGCGGCGCTTTAACTTAAGTATTTTTCCCACGATCCCAAACTCCACTACCAGCCACGGTAGGAACGGGCTTGCAAACAAAGAACAATGAATAGATAGATAGATATATTTTTTATACACCAAAAATAAAAATAACAATGAGAACTTAAAATTAATAGGGTGTCACAATGAATAGCTCGCCGTCTGACCGTCCGGTAATTTTCCGGACCGAGCTCAACTCGTCGACAGTGCGAAGTGCTCCACGTGATCCTCAAAGAGATATAGAAGGATGAACTTATGTTTTTAGTCAGTAAAAGCCGAACACGTTTAAATAATTGGATAATTTCTTAAGTTAAAAAAGCATTAGTACATCATTATCTTCTACAATTTGAAGTACGCTTCAAATAGTAGAACAGAATGTTGATAATTAATGGTCATTTGATATTTCTATGTGTGTTGTACCTAAAACCCAGTGTAAGTGATGGAAGTTATATACTATGTCCTGTTCTTTTTTTAATAGAAGGTTTTTTAAATATGGAACATACAAAAATAGCTTACATTGTGATCGTTTAAACGGGTAGAAACCCGTTTAAATTCGTATCACAAAGAATTCTATACTTAAGCTTTTTTTTTCTACCGATTTCTAATATTAGTTGGAAAACCATTTAATTAATCAAAGGGTCAAGGGCGTCTGAGCCAAGGGTACCCCTTAACCAAATAAGAACCCCGATTATCGACCGCTGATTGGCAAACATGGAATATTGCTCTCCTATTTGGCTAAAGAGAGCAGAGTAATGCAAGCAGTGGTGGCCGAGTGACAAAAGCCCCGACTTACGAGTTGTTCGGTCGCGGTACTAAACCCAGCCAGGTGCATCACTTTGTGTAATTTATTTCATCACCACTGCTCTCAAAACGGTGAAGGGAAACATCGTTAGGAACCCGACATGTCCTAGAACCAAAAATTCGAAGAAGTTTCATCCACCGACCCGCACTGGGATCTCGTGGTGGATTAGGGCCCATTCCCTCTTCCAGGAGGAGGTGTCCCAGCAGTGCGAACGTTATGAGGCCAATACTATGCTATTCTATGGCTACAAAGGGTCGATTACTGACGTTACAACAGCAATCAGGGCTACTAACCACTAGACCTGAGGCCTGTCAAATGTAATTGATCTTAGGGCAGAAATTACTATGATATATAACCTCGTGAATAATTACCCCTTGCCTTATTCAAAAGGTCGTATATCATCATCACTTATGCTCTAATATTTATTTTGATCCTTATTAACACTGTGAGTTTGTCCGAAAGAATTACCGTGACCTTGACATAGGTGGGATTTAGTCAGTAAAAGTCTGACTCGGATTTTTTCCCCCACCTAGGATAGAATATATCCTAGCGCCGATTATTGAGAACCCGACCAAAATAATAGAAGTAGGTGAGGAATTATTGGTGTGAAATTAATAACGCTGGTACGATTATCAAAACCTTGGACAGACAATAGAAAAAAAATTCAGTAAAAGCCCCCTACCGGAGTCGGTGATTCCCGATAGTTGCTACTTAGGGGCCTTTAAGTCAAGAGTAAGTAGGTTACATCTAGGCAAGCGTAGTTCGTCGTCGGCCACATCGTCGCTTGCCATCAGGTGAGATTGTGATCGAAAGCGATATATCTATTATTAAAAAAATAAAACATCTTGGTCCACCCACAGTGGGAGAAGATTGTTGATGATTACCCAAGCGAGCGCCGGCGCTCGCGGGTACTATAGCGAACGCCGGCGTTCACGGGTAATAAAGGAAACTATTAACGTACAATATTTGATTTTTTTTTTTGTAGGGTATTTTGATATTTATCCAAGAACGTAAAAAAAAAGTTTTTATAGATAAATAACTTTCCATAATACCCGCGAACGCCGGCGTTCGCTATAGTACCCGCGAACGCCGGCGTTCGCTGTATGGCTGAGGAGTTAAATCTTAAGAAAAAAAGTCTTATTAATATCTATTTTCTGCTTCTGGCTTCGTTGGATTCACTGAGAGCCTCAGAAGTGTTATATTAGTAAAAGATTTTTTTTTAATCCGTCCAATATTTTTTTATAAGTCAAAGATAAAGTCTTTGGTTACCAGGTTTAATCAATAAACACAATTTTAGAATTTTAAGAGGGGAAACAAGTTAAGTTATGCAGTCTATTCCCAAAGATTTTTTACTCTTTGTCCTTTCTTTTTGTCTTTGTCTATTTTTTATTCTTTGCCCTCGCCTCTTCCTATCCCCTATCCTATCCTATTAAGTGGGACCAGTATTTTTAATAATTTCGTGTGATTCACTTAGATGGAATGGAAACAAAAGAAATATTGGAGTGAAGTTAACAACATATTTATTTTTATTCTTATTTTAAGGGCCCTGTAAAATATTATCATTAATTATTTATGATATTTTATCGTGCTTGTTACTGATCCTAAGTTTTCTGCTACTTTTTCAGTTTTTACCCCTGTAATTGGCGCAATGTTTCTTATAAAATTGTTATTCTTTAGTTATAGCTGTTGGTCCTCCTTCGATTTAATAAATAAACACTGACAAGATTTACGATTAACAAAACTTTGGACAGCCGAATCAAAAAACAAAATCTAACCTTAAATTGTACCTAGATAAGTTTACCAGTGATAGCAATTCAATTACTGATTGGCAAACTGTTCTGAAACATAGTTCGATCGAATTTATATCAATTTGAACTTTAATAACTAATAGTTATTCAATGAATTGAATTTTGCTCGCCGAAAGTGATTGAAATTGTTCAATGTAATTTATTAGCTCAACTATTATCCGATAACCTTATTTAATGCGAGGCAATAATCATTTTGTACGGACCAATGTAATCAATGGTACTTATTGGAACTTTAATATTCAACATTAGGTAATGTGGTTTGCAAGCTGGACGCGCTTGGTAACGGCCCTCACTTTCCAGCCGCTGCGATCACGATCCTGATTTCCAGCCATCGTAGACGTAGGCTTGCGGACGGTGGGCAATGGGTAGCTCGCTATCCTATCTTCCAAGAACCAAGTCGTCGCGAGCGCGTAGTGTTCCACGCAAGGGAAAATCGTAAAGCCCCAAAAGGGTCAAAGCCTAAGTAAGCGGGTTGTACGATTGAAAAACCCGAGGCACTGGAACGAAGGCAAAGAAGGAACAGGAGTGTCAGTAAAGTCTGTCCCGTTCTACCAAATGCGGGAGATATCATTGGTTGATTTGTTACCAAAAAAAAAAATATCTTTTCACTCTTTAGCCTTTTTTCAACAACAATATACAACTTCTTAAGTAAAATAATGTGTACACGTCGTAATGGTCCTCTGTTTAAGACATCCACCTCTCATGCTTGAAGTTGGTCTGGTACGAAACCAAACAAGTAGGTAGGTATAGTACATGGCAATAAGTTGACACTTTTTTTATGATTACACGCAGCCTTCTATTAACACCCGAAAATCTGTTTTAGTATGCGGCAACTAATTTGAACTAAAATGGCCTTCGCTGCTATAGTTACTCGAAACCGCCCGCTGAAAGTAACGAATAACTCGGGTCTCAATCGCAGTGCTGCACAGTTATTGTTTTGGTTCAACATAAATCACTAAACCTGAAATCGTGAAAAGTATATGAATAGTTCACTGGCACTTTTGTGTGTTGTGTAAGTGAAGCTAATTTGCACGTTCCAAAGCATAAATCTCTATGGAGAAGAACGTGTAAGAAACTCCATGGACACTCTTTAAAATCAAATTAAGAGTTACATATAATCTTGGTTACCAATTTCTTGTTGCTTCTATTATTCAAGTACATAATTATATGACGCGTAATGTACCCGTGTGATTTTTTAAAATTCAGATACAATTTCTTAAGTTTATCTAAGACATTGGTGACACTCCGTGTATCGGAAAACACATCACATCATTGGTCTTCCATCTGATCGCTCCCGGTTTGTATCAGATTTTTATTCCTTGGGACTATGAGATTATAGGAACAAAGAGTGCACAGACCTTATTATTCTACAAAATAGTGACTGCGTACTTTGCTAATCTTCATTGAGATTAACTACCCTTATCGAATTCTTGTCATTGTTATAGTACCGATGACAAAAATTCAATAGCGGCTTCTTAATAGTTTAGATATCACCACACATAATATATCCTTCAGTTACTCTTCGCGTTCAAGAAACACGGAAAAAAAAACTCCCTCAGCTTTTCTGACACGGTTTCGTCTAATACTTTTCTATTGCGATGCTCCTGACATCTTTCTGCCACGAATTTTTTAACATCTTTTGAAGCAAGACGGTGGCTTCCTGACATTTTCTGCTACAAATAAACAACAATTTTACCTCTCCATCCAGATTTATTTTACCATAAATAAACACCAATTTTACATGTATAAAAACATTACACAGCATGACGAAACATATTTATTCAGAAAAGTTGATAGCATAAGTAAGGAAGCAGTATTAAATTACCTTCCTAAAAGCGTAGAAAATTTGTGAGAAGAAGAAAGATATTATAATATAACATATTCATATCCAAGTTTGTACAAAGACGCCCATAAATAACTCAGTAAGTGTGGCAGTGAATAATTTACAGAACTTTCCTTACTACCTTGACAAAGTTACTCTTAACCGTTCGTAAATTTAACACCAGAAGCGGCTGCGGTTTATTAAAACATCCTCTACACTTACACTACAGCAGAATGCTCGTGTGCCGGTCAAGTTTCGTAGCATGTTCTGCAGTCAAAAAATAGTTTTACGTGTTTTTTTTTTTATGATAGCTAACTTCTGTCAAATGACCTGATGAGGATTGTGAGAATTTTACGGAGCTTTGTGGTGAAAGTTGAGGGAAACCTCTAGGTGTTTTTAATAGTTTTATTAATAGTGACCAGTACACCGCAAACTACCCCCTGTATTAATTTAAGTTCTTATGATCCATCCTAAGGCACAGTACAGCCGTCAAATCTTGGCGTTAATGAAGTTAGGCTCTGCGAATTTTAGCGCTTGAATACCCCGGGTCCCTGAAACGAAGGCAAAGAAAGAACAGGAGTGTGTTTTTAGTCAGTAAAATCTGACACTGTCTCCCGTTCCGCCCAAGGGCGTGGAGATGTCATCAGGAGAATTATGATTTACCCATCGAAAAAAGACATCATCATTTCAACCGAAAGACATCCAGTGTTTTTTTTGTGGTAGATAAAAATCATCCATTGACGGGTCCTACTCGTGGGCGAAGCGAGAAACAGTGTCAGACTCTTACTGACTAAAGAACCTACCCCGTTCCTCCCTTGCCTTATTCCCAGAGCCCCGGTATAACGCTTTCGCACCAACCCTAGGCTCCAGGAGGCTTCGACCCTGAAGGGACATCCAGTGTTGGATCAACATACTTACTAAAATTAAAATACTTATAACAAATCACAACTTAACTTAATGAATAGAAATTAGGATAATAATGCAATGTTAAAATTAAATAAATAACAAATAACTTACTATAAATAAAAATAATAATATAATGTGAAAATTAAATAAATGTCAATGTCAAATAACTTAGAATTTTGGCTTTGACATTTAGTTAATGTCAAGTTTAGAAAGCAATTAGTAGGTACTTTATACATGACACAGACACTTTGTTCTCAATTATGCAAACGTATTTTTTTTAATCTTTAGGCAGTGTTTTGCAGCTAAGAGAACGTATCAGATTTCTCCGGTCAGGCTTCGGTCAGATAATCGATATTTCATTTAATTTCTCAATATCATTATTAACGAGATTAATTTGTCATTATTTTTCAGTAGAGTACCTAAGTAACTTTTAATATTATATTTTAGGTAAGTTTTTAATAAGTTTTTTTTTTTTAATAAGTTGTAAGTTCTCCAAGCTGTGTTAAATAAAGGCAACATTGTCATTTCTAAAACCACTTATTCATATAATAAGTTTGACACAAGTTGTTACAAAGCCACCTTTACAAATTTGATCAATTACATTTTTAATTCGAATTTAGATTCAGAAAAGTTAACTGATCATCCGAAGGACATCGAAAGTACACAAATGATTCAAATGTGAACCGAAAAAATTTAACACAGAGGCATCGAAAGTACTCAAATGATTTGAATGAACCTTCATTAATACTCAGGCAATATATTGCTACAGAATGACATTTTCACATTACAAACAACGACGATTCCGCTTAGGATCTCTCTTCACGCCATTTTGAATCGTTCTGTTACGTCATTATGCGCCGTCCGTCCGAAATTTACACCAGCAGATAAATCGTTCAAATACATTAGCCTAGATCCCAAACGACTACACTGACATTAATGGCCAGAGGTAAAAAATAAATAAATTCAGTCAAAAAACCTTAATTGCTATCCGTACATAATTGTCAAAGCAATTTTTAATTGGTCCTCAAAAATACTAAACTGTATTCTAATAAAAATGGCCGCCACCGGACTATCCAGATTTAAGTTAAAATATTGTGACAGATATTAATTGGTCCAGTAATTAATATGTCGTTTACAGAATTGCTGTAGATATTTAAATTTAATAGTAATTTTTCGGCGAAGTTTAATTTTGATATCTTATTAATTAGTGTATAATAACTTACTTATTAAACGTTATTTAAAAAAAAATATAAGATATACAGTCAGCAGCACATCAGACTATACAAATCTGTCAGATTTCTCCAATACATTTTGAACCTTGTTAAATTTGGATTAAGAGTTAATCGTATAATCGTTTGCAAAATTTTGTCAGTTTCCTGTAGTCTAATGTGCTGCTGACCGTACTAATTCATTCATATACATAACTATTGTATATTAAGTTGAAACATTGTACATAACAGTCGCCACTTCGATTAAGACCGTAATCTCAGTTACTAGGTCTACCGCAATGATGAGTTGAATGTTATAACCGATTTTCTAGTTTTTATCGAAGTGACTGTGCATAACTATAGCACATACAGCATATGATCCAACATATTTACCACGTACTATAACTAATCATTCAACAGGGAATATGCATGGATTTTCTTATTTAATAAACTAAATGTATTTTAGAAATACCTATCGCCATCAGAATTTTTTTTTATAATATTACCTTTATAATTTATAAAGGTGATATTATAAAAAAAAGTCCGACATAGTCTTTGAACTTAAAGGTAGCCGTTCTTTATGGTTATCGCCGTTTTCTGTAGAAACCGGCGTATACATATATATACATCTCTATTTCTTTATCTTTACCTATCATCTACTTTCTTAATATTGTTTACATAGTTTTTCTTACAAAGTGTTTCCTACAAGGTAGACCGATGACCTGGCAAGAGTTGCGGGAATGCGATGAATACGAGACGCACAGAACCGTTCATTGTGGCGACACTTGGAGAGGCTTATGTCCAAAAGTGGACATATTTCGGCTGAAATGATAATGATAATTATGTGGGAATCTGGGATACTTTGTTTTTTGCTTGATATTCACTTATAGCTCATAAAATAGAATTTCTGGAAATGATTTGCACTGCGATCGGCATCCTGTACCAACAAATAAATTTATTAATTTTATTTACCTCAAAAGCGGATAAAACTTACGAAACTTGAAATAATATTTATCAGATTCATTAAAATTTCTGGGTTTAACAATGTTTCATCATATCTATGATAATGAGATGATTTTAATTAATTTCCATTGATGAAAGCAATATCCAGTTTCAGTAAGCGAGTATCGGAATATACAAATAAGAACAAAAAGCTACCGAGTAAATATTTTACTTTTTACATTATAGAATAATATGGTTTTAAAATAATCGAAAAATAAAGCAGGAGGTATAATATGGGTTAATATACTCGTATAATTAAAAATATGAGAGCTTAACGTAGGTGTTGTGACGTTCAGGCTTAGAGTGATAAATAAAGTAGATTAGTAAAGATTAGGTCTTTTAGAAAATACACAAACATCAACAACATCATCAGCCTTTTTAATGCTCTCACTGTTGGGACACAGATTCTCAAGGAGAGGGAATGATCCATAAACCACCACGCAAGCCCAGTGCAGATTGCTGGTTAGAAAATACAGGTTCAATTAAATTTATTTCATTATCAATGTATCATTCCCAACTGACAATAGATAAAAAGACTCAATATTCCTCACACTAACTCGTAATGAAAAATATCTGGAACATTTCCCTAAACAGATCAATAGTTTTACAAAAACAATGAGATTTTCATAAAAATATCCCGTTTAGGACAAAATAACAAATGTCTATTAACAGCAATATAATTTTTCATACTATACCTAAGGAATATGTTTAATCTCTTATACATTTTCTGTGTAAGGACACAGAATACAAAATTATTTGAAGCAACAAACACATAACGCCATCTGTTGACGACATCTGCGACTAGAACTCGAACCAAACCACAGAAGTATAAAAAATTCTATGGCAAAGTCCCATTTCCCAATTAAATTTATTTGTCCCCGGATTGTAGTAGTCGTACCACTTTCCATTTACAACATCCTACTTATCTTTTCCATAAAAATTTAGGCAACGTACCCCTGGGGTTGCGTAACAATTGTTCTGATTGTTGAGATGCCAAGACATTTTGGCCACAAATGACTCCGCGTCAAAACCACTGTGCGGCATGGAATATTTTTCTTTGTCATAACATCAATGGGAAGGAAGTAATTGCGAAGATGGTCGTTCACAGATTGAAGAGGGGGAAATAAATTATGTAAGAAACGTTATTTGTAATGTTATTACTTATTATGCACTTGGGGTGTAACTTATTTTTATGACTTTGTTCGTGAATTGCTTTCGGGTTTTCATTGACTTTTAACAGCTTTTGGTTTCTGTTAAGAACGTAATTATTTTTGTTTTTATTTTACGCCACAGTTTGTGATGGGACAACATAAAATAAAACGAAACGTAATTAATGCTTGAGTATGTAATTAAAATTCAGTAGGTAAATGGTCACACAAATGTGTCCATGGGCCCAAACGGAATAATTTTTATTTCCTTAAGCCACGCTTGGATCAAAGGCATGATGATAAAATAAAGACATTACAATTTATTTTACGCAGTACCTACTGCTTATGGGCGAGAACGAAATATACATTAGTCCCTGTGATAATCGTCTGTGAGGGACAACGGACAAAAACAAAGTAAACGAGGGAAAGTTTTTGCACGGCCGACACCAAAGTAACGCGCTCAGAAATTCTCCCATTAATTTTGTCCACGGAAATCGTTTGACAGACCACTGGGCATGTCATGATCCTATTATATCTATTTAGACAGAAGACTGACCCCTCTACGGAGAATATTAGGGCAAAACTACACGAATTACTTTAGTTTTGTAATACTCACACTGTATAATGTGCTGTCAGAAATATCATAGAATCTTTTACTAGCTGTTGTTTGCGGATTTACCTACATGAAAATAGAAAATTTTCAGAAGGGGAACTTTTCCCGGGATTAAAGTACCCTATGTAGTACATACGATACTTTTTATCCCAAAAAAAGGTTCCCTTGGGAAAATTTTCTTCTTTTACATTCAAATCCCTTCAATTGTTTCAGCGTGAAAGAGTAACCGACATACATACACATAAAAACTTTCGCCTGTGCAATATTAGAGTGATAATTATACTAACTTGTGCCTCTGTTTTCGCCCGTGTATAAATGTTATAGAAAGTTGTAAAATAGATTGGAGATAATAAGTATAGTGTGCTATTCCAGGATTTGGTCCACCTGTGTGTCGAATTTGAGCTTTTTAGGAGCAATAAATTTAGGTACACACACATACATAAAAACTATCACACTATTATAGTGTGGTTTTCGTGAAAACCTTTCGTATCGAACGTCGAAGATAGTATTGCTGATGTAGCACGTGACAGAACTGGATATCAAAATCTTTATTTAAAGAAAGCACCAAAAATCCGTCATTCGAACAACATACAATTTTTTTTTTTCTATCGGTGGGAAATAGTAGGTTTTAGTACATTTTGATACAAATGTAGAAAGTTTGTCATTGCGATCGAGGCGGAATTCACACGAGCCTTAAGCGAGTGTGTAATGGAGCCGAGGCCTGCACTGACCATTTGTACGTGTGACAAACGACGTTTTTCAATACACTTACGACTTGTAAAATAAAGAAAGAAAGAAAAAACGTTTAATTGTATCTCAAACATACAGTAGAAATAAAATAAAAAATAGATAAAGAAAAAATTGCATTAAAACGTGCTCTGGTTTCTATCTGATTCTGTAGGGGTGGACCCGCGCCTCGTGGGGGACGACTCGCGCCCAGCCTGATACCTATTATAAACTGTTTTATTACGATAATGCATTCAATGGACTATTTCCCGCACTAGTGTGGGAAATAGTCATTGCATGCCTGTAAACGGGTTTCCCAGTAAGTCTATTGAAAATATATAAATTGTGTTTGACTTTTACTGACTAAAAAGCCCACTTCTGTTCCTTTATTACCTTTCATACCAGAGCTATATAGTCTTGGCTCCAGTAAGCACGCTAACAACATTAGTAAATCCTGGCGGTGTGGGACACTTTAATAATAAAAAAATAGAATCATTAATGTTAACTTTGTGCCTCAGTCAGTAGTGCATTTAATTCCCAGTCACTTTAGTTTTATGGATATTCGTTATGCTTGATAGAATTTCACTTGCCAAGCCCTCTTGACGCCTTTAACCTTTTTACAAAGAGCTCATCTACTTCAAAGAAAACTAAATTGCTAGGTCTTCTGTCACTGTAATAAATGGGTGGCAAATCTTTGTGATCCACTTATAATAGAAAAAAGGATTTGTTCATAAAGGCTCTACTAGACAGGCGTGATGTGAAATTTCAGCATCGTAGAGTAATTTTTGATAAATTCTCAAAGGTTTTCTGTTATCATTGTTAAAAGATAGCATTAGTGTGGCTGTCACGAAGAGTTGGCAGTAATAATAGTAACTATAACGACAAAAATTCACTGTAAACAATTTTACTGAAAAGCACACATGAAGACGCATACACAAGTTACTCGAACCCCGAAATAACAATCTCAAGGATGGTTTTTTATTGTAGATAAAAATCATCTAATAGCGAATCCCCTCTTGCACGGATCGGAAAACTGCGTCAGACTCTTAAATTACTGACCAAACAACCTACCCCGTTCCTTCTTTGCCTTGATTTTAAGGGCCTGGTAATACGCTTTCGCATAAGCCCTTGGTCCCAGGAGGTTCGACCCTGCCGGGCCCCTATAATTTGCTGACAACTCCTTGCGACATGCGAGAACAGTGCGTGCACTCGACGACTTGGGCAGGCGTGCCAGTGTTAGTACATGGGTAAATAATTCGGGGACTGTTTAAAATCTAGGTTATTTGCAAGAACATTAATCACAATACATTTCTCTTTTATTTAATTAAATAAACAATAACTATAAACATTAAAAGTAGCTTTAGAATAAGTAATATCCAGTTATTTTTTCTTGATTTATAAGAATCTTGATTTAGTTATTTAAATGATAAATAACTAAATCAAGATTATTTGGCGGCACGCCATGATATTTCTTTTTATATGTAGTGGCACGATCACCAATAAAAGTTTGCCATTCCTAGTCAACCATGCTATTCAAATATATTAATTTTTAATTAATCTTTCGAGTACCCGTAATCAGAAACATAATAGAAAGAAAATAGGTATGTCTGTGAACGGACGCTGTCAGTTGAGATTGGTTATCTCTTAGCTGTCAGTGGTTTATTTTAATATCTATATTTAGAATTGTATTTATTTTATATTATTATTTACATTGTTCTTATATACTAGCATCGACAAGAAACATTTAACCGAGATATTTATAATACTTACAATGATTGAAAAGAGTGTCCATGGAGTTTATTGCACATTCTTCTCCATAAGAATCTACGCTTCGGAATGTGCGATTTTTTTTTTAGGACTGACAGACTTGACCTTTCAAAAGTGCCTTTTTTTAATTGCAATAAACTAGTGCTTGACTGCGATCCCACCTGATGGTAAGCAGTGATGCAATCGTTGATGGTAAGGCGCACTAGTTTATTAAGAGCCTATTCACTCTAGCCTTGAAGACACCTAAATTATAATCGGACGGAAAGACTGCAGCCGGCAAACTGTTCCAGTCCCTCGATGTACGCGGTATAAACGACGAGGCAAAACGCTTAGTCCGGGCCGCAGGTGTCTAAACAACGTAAGGGTGGGTATTTGCCGTCATCATCATCATCATCAGCCTTTTTAATGTTCCCACTGCAGGGACACAGGCCTCCTCTCTAAGAGAGGGAATTAGAGGGGTATTTGCCGTACGCCGGGATAATTGGTTTATTTGGAATAAAATAATTTAGACTTTTGTTTATGAACGCAGTCGTTCGCTTGGAGCTCAAGAGTGTAACTCCTTCATTAAATATGTACCTGATTCATATATTTATTTAGTTTACCTATTCCTAAAATTGTGTCATATTTTTAGAAATAAAATCAAAAAGGTGTTATCATTTTATCGCGCCGCTTCTGACTACGAACGCCTTAAAGGATTCACACATATAACGCGTTATCTTTGTGCTACAATATCAAAAGGCATCGAATTGAAAAAGGGTCGGGTCTTGAAAGCCAAGGATGAACGTTTTATAATTAAATTGTCACAGCTACGTGCCATTGTAATCTAAGATCAATTTAATATTACAGGGAAAATGTGAAATTAAACTTTAGATTGCTTTGAATTGTTACTACAGACTTAAAGAATCAAAGGAAATATTGGATTGGAAAACACGCCATTTAAAGTTTTAATAAGGTTCAGGTTTATTTGTTGGACCGTATGCTAGAGCGAAATCGAAAGTTTTTATGGAATAGAAGGCATACTATCGTTGAGTGCCGTATCGTTCGTGTATCGGTGTGAAAGAAAAAGTCATTTAGTTTAAACTCGCACTAAAAATAAAAAACAAAACAGGACGTGTACGAGGCCAAAAAGGCTCTTATCTTAGCATATGCTGCGATTTTTTTGCAAAAAGCAAAACAATTCAGTAATGGTATCCTAAACAGGGTCTGATGCTGCCACGGACACACTCATGGTACACAGAGACGGACAAGATAATATCTATATGATAAAAGAATGAAATAAAATATACAACACATAATAAATATTGATAATAAACTAACAGTGTAAACTACAATAAAAACAATACTATTAACCATTCATCGACGCCCGATGCTCCGAGAACATTTATCTACTGCAAACAAATGTTGGAAAACGCGGTTTTCATTCCGGAATATGCATGGTTCATAATAAATTATAGGATAAGTAAGCCACAAAAGTGAAAGCGAATGAAATAATCATAAATAACATTGGTTAATAATAATTAAAAACAAAAAATAGAATCCGGAGCAAGGAGGTTGTCTTGTGATTGTTAAGCTTTGATTTGCTGAATCCAACTTTATTTATTTACTTTATTGTAATACAGAAAACAAACAATCGCATCGCCAAATTGCACTCGGAGATTTCTTCAACGCAACCTGTTATGCATAGAAATTGCAAAGACACAAAATGAAAACACTTGGTACAAATATAAAAACCAAAACCTATCACTTCCAATTTTTTTGATATTATTGTTTCAATAAATGGTGTTTGACATTGCAATTGTACAGCATAGACAAGAAGGCGAAGATCAGGCAAAAACCATTGGGAGCATTTTTATAGAACTTTCACAAACTAAAAGATAATTTAGTAACCAATCTTTTGTTATTCGTCCTTTATTAATATTAATAAACTAGCTTTTGTCAGCGGCTTCGCCCGCGTACATAAAATATAGCCTATGTCACTCAGGAGTAAAGCAGCTTTCTGTTGTTGCTAAAATTTTTCCAATCGGACCAGTAGTTCCAGAGATTACCTCCTACAAACAAAGAAACAAAAAAACAAACTTTTCCTCTTTATTATATTAGCGTAGATGTAGATGAAGGACAAATTATTGTTCAAATAATCTTGATACGCGGGAAGGGACGCTCGCTCCCCTTTTGTTCGTTCAATGTTGCTGGCGTAGGTATATCTGACCCGGTAGTAAGCCAATATTTAGTCATTCACGCATATTATAATTCCTTAACAATTCCTCCACCATTCCTCCATTCCTCCACTTAACATACTTTGGAGTTGAGAATGCCCATTTACAGTAAATAACAAGCTTTAACTACAAAATAAGTAATTTGTAACTGCCATATTGGTCGACGGAGTCGTATGGAGGAAATTGCTTTGAATGTGTTAGGCCTATACGTTCATGGAGAATGGAAATGCGAGGTAGATTCTGTGAAACCGATCAACTGACCTCCATGAATAACAATACCTGTCGACCACCACGGATATTAAACATCCGTGGTGGATGGCAGGTTTTGTTGTGAACTTATTAAAAAATATAAATATGATATTATTATGAAACAAAAGAACTAGATACATCACTATGGCATTTTTTTTTTGTTTTATGGTAGGTAAAAGTCATCTAGTGTCGAATCCCGCCCTTGGGCGAAGTGGGAAACAGTGTCAGACTTTTACTGACTAAACAACCTACCCTGTTCCTACATTGTCATACATCAGGGTAGGCGAACCACGGCACGCGTCTTAATATTTTGGGCACGTCGTCGATCATAAAACATGTGCAGCAACAAAAATCACAGTAATTTTACAGTAATTTAATCTATGCGTGTAATAAAAACAATCCAAAATGTACCTCTTTTGTTTACTTTATTTCATAGAGAGTTTTGATAGTAGGTATTAATTATTATTATTGTCCAAATAATCAGTAAGTCAAAATTATTTGATGGCACCTCAAAATGGCAAATGGCAAATGGCACGAAAAAATGGCACGTTGATGCATAAAGTTTCACCTACCCTGTCATACATACTAGGGCCAGAGCCCATGGCCATAGCTTTCAGAAACGAACCCTTGGCCTTAGATCCCTATAGCATGTGAATTAGCTAAAAAAGAGAAAATTATGAAATGTATGAGTGTCACGATGGAGTACCAACTGAGTGTTCGACACTCAGTAAAACACAGAGTATTTTTAGGTGGAAAATCATCCAATAACATCTTCCATCCTTGAGCGGAGCGAGTGATGTGTCAGACTTTTACTGACTCAAACCCACTCCTATATTCATTCGTTGCCTTGTATTCCTGGAGCAGTGGTGGCCAAGTGGTAACGGCCCCGACTTACGAGTCGTAGGTCGCGGGTTCAAACCCAGCCAGGCGCATTACTTTATGTAATTTATTTCATCGCCACTGCTCTCAAAACGGTGAAGGAAAACATCGTGAGGAAATCGGCATGTCCTAGAACCAAAAATTCGAAGACATGTGACGTCCACCAATCCGCACTGGGCCCTCGTGGTGGATTATGGCCCATTCCCTCTCCTAGAGAGAGGCCTGTGTCCCAGCAGTGGGAACATTAAAAGGCTGATGATGGTGACTTGTATTCCTGAGCCTTTTCTTTTCAGAAATGAACCCTTTGTTCCGGAGGCTTCGATTGGGCACATATATACAGAGGTGGTAACCCTTTCGGTATGGGTTTCCTTTTATTTTAATCTGTGTTTATTATCGTTGTGCGAGACACAGTACCAAATCAAAGTTATTACATTCTACTATTTCTACTTATAGGAATTATGGTAAAATATTTATGTCCTTGTCTAATGAGACTGTCGAGCCAGGTAGACTGTTCAATGTAATTTTTCGTGTCAAAAGTGATGTTTCTACAATATATACCTTTCTGTGTACTGTGTCAATTTATCCGAAGAACAGATTAAGACACGGTTGTCAATAACAGAAATGGTTTGTTTAACATTTATAGGGTGACTGATAAAGTGACCAATACTACGCGATACACCTAGTGAAATTGCGAAAAAAAAATTATAGTCGGTAGTCAGTTGTTTGTTATTATAACTACAATCACGTGTTTAAGTATTTCTCTAATTACCAGTCACCATAGGATGACTGGTAGCAGTGCCAGTATTTAGTATTCTGTACAGGGCCTACCTAGAAACTATACGTGTTCCAGGACAAACTAATAGTACGGTGTCACAACGTTGACCACTAGTGTTGTGGCTCTACCGCTAGTTATTAGTTCTGTTGGAAGGACCGACGGGTCCATTTGTAAGCGGTGTGCCAAGACAAAGCGCTTGACTTGCCTGATATGTCACTCGACCATACATAGTCATAGGCTTTTATCAAGGAACCTTAATTGTACAGTCTAGGATCAAAAGCGCTGTACTCTACTAACACTAGTAGAAGATGATTCATGACTGATCTAATCTATCTATATAATTATATAAAAGGAGAAACTGACTGACTGACATATCAACGCACAGCCTAAACTATAGGACTTAGAAGTGTGAAATTTTGCACAAGGCTTCCTTATATGACGTAGGCGAACACTAAGAAAGAATTTTTCAAAAGTCACCACCTAAAGATATATAATGGGGGTCTAAAGTTTGTATGGAGAACGCTACTTTCACGCGGGCAAAGCCACTGGCAGGAGACTAGTTTGTACCATAAAATCTAGAGTAGGTGTTGAATAAAGTTTTGGACCGTGGAACTATTATTACAAAGTAATTAAAGACACTAGCATTATAGAGTGCCACTGAGTAACTGTGCTGTTATAGCTAAAAGCTGAAATTTCCTTTCAGAGTCTATGTTTTCTGATAGCTACAAATTAAGGATTTTTCAACCCAAGACTGAACAGCTTACAACTAGATTTGTATACTTCTTCATGGACCATATATCATCGTTTACTATTTTGTGAGATAGTTGTCAAGCACAAGCCCATCAATTTATTGTAATAAAAATATTATATCGGAGTGAGCGAATTAAGCGAGAACCACACTGCGCGGACCTCCGCTACGCTCGCCGATCTCGGCGCAAGATGGATTTGACTAGAACAGCGTGTGTGGTGGAAGTCCGCGCAATTGTCCATCCTCCATTTAAATCTTAACTCATACTGGAACGTTGGGACCCTGCAGAAGGGTTGAAGCCAACTGAGGCCAAGGGTTCGTATCTGAAAGGAAGGTTCTGGCCCTGGTATACCGACATGGCAACATAGGAACGGGGTAGGTTGTTTAGTCAGTAAGAGTCTGACACTGTTTCCCGCTCCGCCAATGGCGGGACTCGTCATTGGATGATTTTTACCTGCCATGAAAACTCATATTGGAAAGAACTTCTATTATTTATTCCGATAGAAAAAAAATCGATAACTCATAGAAAGCAACACTAATGCTAGGTTATGTTTTTCTAGGAAAAATGCATAACTCCTTTGACTTTTGTCACGGAGGGTAAAACTTAGTTATTTGTGTGCGCAAATATCTGTATTATCCCATGTTATTCGGAGTCGGAAAACACATTCTTATCTTCCATTCTGTCCTGTCAACTGTCACACTATCACTGACTTCCTTATTTCCTCCTTCCATGTATACTCATGACCTCTTTTAGTAACATATGTTTCATCCCTCCCTTTACTTGACCTACCAACACAAACATATCCCTCTCAACTTTCCAGTTTACGAGCGCAATTTAATTGACACAATCATAAATACCGAATAAGCTATAACTTAGGTTCGTTTGAAACACATTCCGCCTTATTCCAAAACGCGATATAAAATTGTTTTGGGACTATAACTAGGTTTAATACCAATTAAAGACGATCTAAATGTAGTTTTCGTAAAAATCACCAAATGACTGTATGTGACTGTTTGTGTGTGAATGAATCCCACCCTTGGGCGGAGTGGTAAACAGTGTCAGACTCTTACGACTAAAAAACCTACCCCATTCCTTCCTTGCCTTATTCCCAGACCCTGGTGTTACGCTTTCGCATCGACTCTTGGCCCAGGAGGCTTCGAACCTGTAGGGTACAGTAGGTTTAATACTATTAAACGCGATCTAAATGTAGGTTTCGGGACTATAACTAGGTTTAATACCAACCAAACGCGTTCTAAATATATTTCCGTTACTATTACTAGGTTTAGTGCCAAATAAACCTAGTGATAGTCCCGGAAGAATTTTAGAACGCGTTTTAGAATAAGACTTATTAGATCTTAATGCAAGTTCTCTTTAATGAACGTTTATAAGAAAACTTGAATGGATTTTTGTAATTTCTATCATTCACCGTTTCAGCCGAAAGACATCCAATGTTGGACATAGATCTCTCCTAAGTGTCGCCATAATAACCAATCCTGTATGCTTTGCATCTATTGGATTCTCACGACCCTCATCAGGTCATCGGTTACAGAAGTTGAAGACATCCTCCATTGCGGCCATGAACAGTTTCGGAGTACATGACGTAAGCAAATTCCATCCTTCTTGTGGGTAAATTAGAATTGTATATAAGGATAAAAGAATTTTGTTATTCCATGCAAAATATGGGCCTAAGATTTAGGTTGCGTACTTTAGTAACGTGGCTTAGGAACAAAAAGTAGCTGTCATGCTTAGAAAATTAGATCTTTGGAGTGGAAAAAACAATTACGTTACTATTCTAGAGTTTTTGTTAGGAGGCTGGAAATCGTGATCGTGGCTGGGGCATGAGGGCCGTACCCTCATTACTGCTTCCCAGAAGGAGGAAACCACAACACTTTTTTTTAACTTAGAAGTTATTTTTTTTCTCAACTTCCAGGGATTGCAAATATGATTATATGGTTTTAATTTCAACTCGATACCTCTATGCGTTCGCGAGATGAAGAGTCTTGAAGGACAGACCGACAGACAGACAGCAAAGTGTTCCTATAAGGGTGTCGCTTTTCCTTTTATGGTACGGAACTCTTCTTACAGCTTATAAAAAAAGTTATTAAAAAGAAAAACAATAATAGACGACATTTCCCAATTACAATCACGTGAGGGCGCGTGTTGTGGCAAAACTAAAATTGAGAAGTAAGCATAAACAGACTTTAACAAAACTAAACTGTTTTAACAAGCTCATTAGCTTGTTAAAACAGTTACAATAAAATACGCAAAATCAAAATTCAAAAGTTAACATGTAACAGAAACATAGGGAAGCTATTAGGTCACTTGAAAAATCTGAGGCATGAGAATAAATAGTATATAAAAATAATTTTCAATTCTGACTTTTAGAATAGTAGCGTACATTATTAATAGTAAACTTTTATTACATATTTTAAACTACATACCTCGCATACCAGCACACTTCGATTTCATATTATTGAACATTTTCATCGATAAATTCCTAACATTTTCATAACTTCAGCACAAATAACAGCTTCAGCAAGACATAATAAAACTATCATTTATTATTGAATCGTAATATGTTATCTGTATATACTCGTATCCAAGTAACATCTTCTATAAAATCTTCTATAACCAAGGCTTTTTATCACCAAACAGTGATACAGTAGGCTATGGTAACCATTGCGATTAATAGTACTATAAAGGTTTTTAAAGTAGCACTTGTTTCTATAATTTAGCTTTTAACACGCTTACTCAGTGTTCAGGCCCAGTGCGGGTTTGGTTGTACCTTTATATATTTAAAACATAATATAATCTGAGAATCAACATAATAAAATACAACATACTGTTGGCCATTATTTCGAATTTGTCTTAACGTCATTTACAATAAATCGCTTATTTATAAGAATAATTAAAAATTAAAGGAACACAGACAGGTTTTGGCTTGCATGAGCTAGCAAAAAAGGAGGCCGACCGCATCAGGCAAAGGCAGTGGTGCTCACACCGCAGCCGCGGCCGTGTCGATTTCAAGGCGAGCAATGGGTAGTTCGCTGTCTGCCCGTCCGGCAACTGTCGAGACTGAGCCAAAGTTGTTGACGGTGCGCGTTGATCACTGCCTCAAGGAGTTGTCAGCAAACTGTAGGGGCCCAGCTGAGTCAAAGACTCCGGAGGCTGGGTCAAAGGCTCCTAAAAGGCTTTGATAGGTTCATGCGAAAGCGAAACGCCAGGGTCCTGGAACTAAGCCAAATAAGGAATGGGGTGGGTTATAGTCAGCTAAAGTCTGACACTATTTGGCGCTCCACCCAAGGACAAGTATTGTCATTGGATGATTTTGCCCACCACAAAAAAGGTAGGTTTTGGTCAGTCAGAGGTCAGATACTTTTTCGCGCACCACACATAGCGGGAGAGTTATTTGACGGTTCCCCACTACATAAAAAGTACAAATAGAATATTAGTCTAAGAATAGCTCGAGTCGACTCGCCACATGATCGATTATGCGGAACATAATCGATCCTTCCGATTAGACGGAACAAAAGGGATGAGCTTAACTTCGTTCACGGTCACCGGACAAATTGACAGCGGGTACTATGTTGAAACTTTAGGTTTTTTTAATCGACTTTATTTTATAGAAATTTATGCGTTCTTTTTTATGAACGGAAAAATCGCGAGCTTTAAAAAGTGGCTGTAAAAGTGTCAAAAGCCGTTTGATGTAAATTAATATCAATTCCACCTTTCAAGGTTTTTTTTGGCGAGGAGATTTGAGTCCCAGCAGTGGGATCATTTGTGCAAGCCATAAATAAGGTAAGTCCCCTCTTTGGGGCGTGGCTGGAAAAGTTATCGGCGTCTTAAATTCCGTGTGACGCAGGTTCTCACCGGACATAGTAAGTTTGGGAGGTATCTGCACTGGATTTGTAAGGAAGCGACGTCCGAGTGTCGCCACTGTGTGGACCGCCTGGAAGACACGGTGGATCACACCGTAGAGGTGTGCCCCGCGTGGGAAAGGTATGTGCGTGGGGCGATCGGATGCGGTTATCTCACTCCTAGCCTTGGCAGGGTCATGGTTAGTTCAGCCATGGTCCGAAGCGAGGAGGAGTGAAAAGGGCTCGCATCCTTTTGTGAAGCAGTAATTCTAGCAAAAAAGGAGGCCAATCGCATCAAGGTGGATTTACACCAAACGAGCGAATGCTCATTCTATCCCCACTACGTCAAATTCTTCTAGTGTAAACAGGCATAGAGCATTCTTTCGTTGTTCTTAGTAGGTTCGCAAAGGTTCTATAAAATATTCTAAGAATGCTCGCTCGCTCGATGTAAACGGCGCAAGAGCGCGTGAACAGTTGCTTAGAACATTCTAGCGTGTTCGGACGCGCTCGCTCCACTGAGCGGTCTCATCAAAGTGTTCTTGTGTTCTAGCGATTGTTTACGTATCGTATCGATTAAATTATGGATTGGTCGCCGTTTAGAGAAAGTAAATAATCAAAATCCTCTGGCGCCATTCTACAAAAATTTTGGTATTGACCACTTTCTTCCTGTTTTTGCATATCCGTCATTGTTTCACCTACATTATCCAGTGTCCTTCGTTGCATTAAATTTGTAACCCACCAACGTCTCTTCCGTCTTTTATTTTTGAGTTTTTGCTTCAAAATAATAAATGCAGCACTTGCAATAATGATTTCACTGTCAGAATCAGACATAGCAAAGCACTACCAATACCAACCAAAGAATTGACTCGAATGAGCAAAGAACATTCGAGTAGCTCTTGTTTACACCAAAAGATTAAGAAAGAACATTCTTGTTCTAGTTCTAGTTCGGTGTTCGTTTGATGTAAATAGATACGTCAAGCTTTAGTTTACACTAGATATTAACGAAAGAATGCTCTAGTTCTAGCTCTAGCTCTATGTTCTTTTAGTCTAAATCCACCTTCAGGCAAAGGCAACGGCAACGGCCAGGCTGTTTATGCTTTCTAAAATCAGTTTGGTATATTTGCAGCTAAAAATGAAAATAAATGATTCGTCATATGAAAAAAGCAGTATAGTTACATAAAGCAAGATAGTAGATATATACATACAGACTGTGCTGTTAGGTAAACGTTCCTGCACCGTATCAAAATCAGTATATAGGTATGCGTATTAAAATAGAGGAAGAATATAAAAAATATAAGTGTTATAACTGAAATTTATTCCCACAAAGAATTACATTTACATTAATATAAAAGGCGCCTAAGGCTGTCTCACTAATAGGTGGATAATAATATTTTCTTCTAAATTCAAATGAGTGTTCAAATATAACGGAATAAATAGGTTTATTCCGTTAAATTTGAATATTAACCAGAATGTGAATATCTCTTTGGCAGTCTTACTACTGTATCTCACCTGATGGTTAAAGATCATTTACGGTTGATAGCTTCTACGATCCAGACAAAACATTTCGACTCCTGGTTTAAACAGCATTGTGAGTTTACACATAGATGGATGGAGAGAAAGAGGGAGGCCAAAGAAGAGATGGATGGATTGTGTGAGGAGTGATATGAAAGAAAAGGGAATTAGTGATAGTGTGACAGAAGCCAGGACAGAGTGGAAGAAAAAAAACATGTTGTGCCGACCTCAAGTAATATGGGATAAGAGTAGGATAATGATGTTTATACCGCGTACAATTTGCTTGCCGTGGTTTTCTCATCCTATTATAATTTTGGTGTATCCAAGGCTCTTAAGTTACTATGCTCTTAATAAACTAGTGCAACTTACCATTAACGACTGCATCACTGCTTATCAACAGATGGGATCGCAGTCGCAGTCAAGCTCTAGTTTATATCAATAAAAAAAATAACAGTGCAGAAAAGTAGATGTAATAACAATCTCAAACTGAATTATCGTAGATAGATTCTTGATTGCAAACCGAAAATTAAATAACAATGTGAACTTAAAACCTTTCGAGTACCGTAATTACATACACAATTAAAGAACAATCGGTGTGCGAACACCGGCGTTGCTTGGGACTATAAAATTTATTAAGCCCTAAATGGACGCCGGCGTTCGCACATCTATTATTCTTTTTTTTTCTGTAATTACAAGATCGAAAGGTTAATAGGGTGTCACAATTTTTTTTTTCCCGTATGTTCAATTATTTTGTGACGCATGTCTGGCAGTTTGAGTATTTCTGCGGCCTACCCAAATGTCCCTTCTTTGGCATTGATCGTCAAATCGTTGAGCTCCTTAGTTTTCCTAAGTTAAGCTATACGAATACTGACAAATGCTTGCACTGACTGGACAGGTCCACTCAAATCTGTATGGTTCTTTCCTCAAAAGACCATCTCAGACGCTAATCTACATTGTTCTCATAAGATTTGACTATTACTGTATGGACTTTAAAAGAGACTTTGACCCCTGAGTTTGTTTCGGTGTTTCTTCTCAGGGTAGTCAGCTAGGAAACACCGGACTCATCTAGTTTAAACTGACAAAAAACAAAAATGACGTATAAAAGTGTTTTGAAAAACCTATTTACAAAAATAAATATCATTTATCACAATGGGCATCATCGTCCTAGTCTTTTCCCAAATAGCTTAGAATATCGTTTTAGTCTAACCCGATGCGGCTAAATACCCATGTTTTACGTGAAGCGATTGCCTATCAGAGCTCTATAACCCTATTACTGCGCAACACGAGACTCCTTGGATATACTGATTGACAGAGTTTATGTATACTGACAGCCTGTAATGACCCGCTCGGGGGACAAGGTGGAGAACACGGTCGAGGTGTGCTCCCGGTGGGCTTACGGATGGCAAGCAAACTAAGCCGTCGACGGCGCGCACAGTTCCCGCGAGCCTCACGGAGTTGTCAGCAAACCGTAGGGACCCTGCAAAAGGGTCGTAGCCAACTGGGGCTAACGGTTCGTGTCTGAAAGGAAGGGTCTGGTCCTGGTATACACCGTTAAATCTTGATCGTTTTAATCCCTTGAAGGATCGATTCAGTACATGAAACACTATCGATTGGTAAAGTTAGAATAAAAAAACAAACTACTTTTTTTTTAATTCGAATTAATTTACACATGTTCTAAATTCATTTCTTTAAGTAAACGTCACCTGGGCGAGTTCAATGACCTGTAGGTAGTTAGTACGCAACGACCGACAACTACCTACAAGGTCAATGACTCGTTTACTTAAAGAAATTAATTTCGTAAATACGTATATCAATAAGAGATTTAGAAAAAAAGTACTTTATTTTTTTATTTTAGCTTCACAAACCCATAGTGTTTCATGTACTGGATCGACCCTCTTCGGGATTAAAACGACTAAAATTTAACGGTGTATATGGTAACGTAAGAACGGGGTAGGTTGTTTAGAACTGGGTTTAAACCTACAATCTACAACTCGTAAGTCGAAGCCGTTACCACACGGCCAACAAACAAACAACAAACATACACATTTTAGTATCTAAGTACGAGTATCTACATATATTATGCCTACTACATTTTATACCCGAACCGATCTCTGCTGATCAGGCCTAATTAACAGCTAGAAAGAACGGTTATAAGGATTTATAGGTTTAATTAACTCACTTGACAAGCGAGTAAGTGATGGCAATTGTAATTAGGACAAAGGGATGCAGACAAGGACAGAAATCTTAGAAAGAGTCTGAAGTGGCTCTGGGACGCGAAAACCTACTAAAAGAATTGTAAGGTGGGGTTTAGTCACTCTCTCTCGTCGGAGAAGTTATTTAGAATGATTTCTATAGGTTAAAGTAGACTTTTTCCTTATAATTTAAAATACAAATAATATAATAATAATATGTCCACAACTATCACACAACGCCATCTAGTCCCAAGCTAAGCAGAGCTTGTGTTATGGGTACTAGACAACTGATAAACATACTTATATATTTCTAAATACATACATATTATAGATAAATTACACCCAGACACAGAACAAATGATCGTGCTCATCACACAAACATTTGTCCTGGGTGGGAATCAAACCCACGACCTCCCGCATAGCAGTCAGGGTCACTAACTACTAGACTGACAGGCCAGTCAAATATTTACTTAAATTGTTTTTTTTTTTCATAAGTCTTGGTGTAATTTATATAAAACGTTATGTTTAACACAAACCAAAAAGCGAAGATCAGGCAAAAACATTGAGTATATTTCTATGAGATTTTCACAAACTAAAAGACTTTACTAGTAGTTAGTAATAAAATTTTACCAATCGTTTGATATACGGTTTTTATTTATACTGTGTCTAATAAACGAAGTGTAAAGTGGAAGTGACGTAGGGACCCTGCAGAACGCCAACTGGGGCCAATGGTTCGTGTCTGAAAGGAAGGCTCTGTTCCTAGTATGTATGGCAACGTAAAAACGGCGAACGTGGTTTGATCATCAAGAGTCTGACACTGTTTCCTGCTCCGCCCAAGGGCGGGATTGGTCATTGGATGATTTTTACCTACCATTAAAAAAATCTCTCCTCTTTTATTCGCTCAAGATGACTGACGTTTAGTATCGCCTTAAACAAAATGCATTTTGAACACGGTAATTAGAGACAATCTACACTAATATAATAAAGAGGTAAAGTTTGTTTTTTTGTTTTTTTTATTTTTTTGTTTGTAGGAGGTAATCTCTGGAACTAATGGTTCGATTGGAAAAATTTTAGCAACATTAGAAAGCTGCTTTACTCCTGAGTGACATAGGCTATAAATGATTTATATAACATGGATGTTAACCCGAGCTATCACTACAATATATTTTCCGCGGACGAAGTCGCGGGCAGAAGCTAGTAGATAGATAATAGGTGTACCTGCGTTTGCTCAGGGCTCAAGAGTTTATAGCAAAAAACAATAATCGCGATTAGTTTAATTCATTAAGACCATATTAAGACCCAAGCGACCGCCAGCGTTCGCACACCTACTGTTCTTTAATTGTGTCTATAATTACCAAAATCAAAAGGTTAATTGGTGAATTTGACCCCATGTTTCCTGCAGAAGGGTCGAAGCCAATCAGGGCCATGGGTTTGTGTCTGAAAAGGAAGGCTCTGGCCCTGGTATGTATGGCGATGTCGGAACGGGGTAGGTTTTTTAGTCAGTAAGAGTCTGACACTTGTTTTCCGCTCCGCCCAAGAGCGGGACTCGTCATTGGATGATTTTTACCTACCATAAAAAAAAAACCCCAGGTTTCCCAATTACTTAACTTATAATGCCAATCCCAAGTGAGATAAAGGCATTTTCAAATACGGACGCAAGGCAACTCTCCAAAGTCACTCACACACACATCGGTACATAAATTTAACCCTAAAACGATCGCCGCTGATCGAGCCCAATAATTAACAGCTACATAGCACGGTTACAGGAATTTATAGGTTTAATTAGCTCACTTGATAAGCGGGTAGGAGATGGGTGACTGGCGTAATTACTACAAAGGGATGCAGCCGCCAGACATCCGTCTATCGGTATTTGTAGTCCCCGTGAGATGAATGTACGAAGAGGTATTTTATTGTAGGTACGTTTTTTTGTGTAGGTATGAAATGTGACGTAACTAAACGGTAAAATTAAAAAAAAAACTGCTCTTTTTTATATTCTTTATTTAAAAAGTTCTAGTTTTACTATCGGTAATGTTTTTTTTTTAAGTTATGCTATATAAATACACAAAACAAAAGCTATAAAAAAAAAACTTTTTACAAAAAAAACCGCCTTCAAAAAAAGCCAAACGTTAAAAGTAACATTAAGTTTCAACAATAAAAATGCTGGCACCGACTCCAAAAAGAAGTAATAAATTTTGAATATTTGCAAAATATTAATGTCAAATAAGTTTACCTATAAATTAAGTTTCTTTACAGCAATTCAAATTTTTATTTTCAACTTTTTAGTGTAGAAACTTTTATCGTTTGGCTTTTTTTGAAGGTGGTTTTTTTTTGTAAAAAGTTTTTTTTTATTTGTAGCCGTTTAGTGTTTTTTATTATAATGTGTTATGGCAACGAAGTAAATATCGATTCTACATTTCTTTTGGAAAAGTTACCAATGTTATATAAGTAGGAATACATATTATAGGTACATTGTTACAGTGTGATCGTTTTGATCTCGTGGAGAGATGATATGATGCATGAAATACTTATGATTCATCTCATGAGTACATCTTATGACAGCTCTCATAATCATCATCATTTCAGCCAGACAACGTCCACTGTTGGACATAAACCTCCCCCAAGCGTCGCTACAACGACCGATTCTGTGCGACTCGCATCCATCGCGTTCCCGTGATTCTCACCAGGTCGTCGGTCCACCTTGTGGGAGGCCTTCCAAAGCTGCGTCTTTTGGTGCGCGGTCTAGAGTGGCTCTAGAACCTTTGGCCCCATCGGCCATCTGTTCTACGAGCAATGTGCCCTGCCCACTGCCACTTAAGTTTGGCAATTCTTTGGGCTATGTCGGTGACCCTGGTTCTCCTGCGCATTTCTTCATTTCTGATTCGAACACGCAAGGAAACTTCGAGCATAGCCCTTTCCATTGCCCTTGACAGCATTGCCCATGACAGCTCTAATAAGTTCAAACAATGCTAGGGTACATTATTTTATTTTGAAGTTTCCATGCCGACCTTCCACCTTCCAGCTTCATCATCACATCAGTTCAATAGTACCTTACCGCCAAAGTGCATCTTATGACAATTCTAACAAGCCCAAACACGGCTAGGATATATTAATTAGTTACGCAGGTCCAGTGCCGACCTTCCAGCTTCATCATCACATCAGTTCAATAGTACCTTACAGCCAAAGTGCATCTTATGACAATTCTAACAAGCCCAAACACGGCTAGGATATATTAATTAGCTACGCAGTTCCAGTGCCTACTTTTCAGCTCCATCATCATCATCAGATCAGTTCGATGATAACATTTTCAACATAATTATTTAAGATCATTGGTTTATAGAGCATTTTCATAGTTGCTTAACTACCTTGATTGTGATATCTATGCGAGTGTCAAATTTCGTTAGCCATTTTTTGATCTTCTTCACCTGTTCCACCTCATCAAATGTTACTTTTTGACCGTAAATGCTTGAGTTCTCGATAAAAATATAAAAAAAACTATATAGTTGCCTATAATATTTGAGGAGTTCCCTCGATTTCTCATGGATCCCATCATCAAAACTCGATTTTGATAATGGGACCAATCTGGAAGCATATCCTTTCAAGTACAAAAAAAATTTTGCAAATCCATCCATAAACAACGGAGTTCTGAGGTAACAAACATAAAAAAAAAAAAAATACAATCGAATTGAGAACCTCCTCCTTTTTTTGAAGTCGGTTAAAAATAGCTATTGACCTATTCTCAGAATACTATGACACAAGTTTTTATATTTCTTTTATTTTAATCTTTTCAAAACCGTGATTAGAGACATAATAGAAAAACAATAGGTGTGCGAATGTGTTCGCTTGGGGCTCAATAGTTTAATATTATTTGGAAATCCTATATTCATTAAGCTCCAAGAGGACACCGGTTTCCACACGTTTATTATCTTTAAATGTGTCTTTAATTACGGTATTCGAAAGGTAAACACCAAATACAAAAGTAAGTAATTTTTTTTATTTGCTATAAACTAATGCTAGACTGCGATCCCGCCTGATGGTAAGCAGTGATGCAATCGTTGATGGTGAGGTGCATTTTTTTATATATTCGACAACTATCACACAACGCCGTCTAGTCTCAAGCTAAGCAGAGCTTGTAAACGCCGTCTAGTCTCAAGCTAAGCAGAGCTTGTATTATGAGTACTAGACAACTGATAAACATACTTATATATTTCTAAATACATACATATTATAGATAAATTACACCCAGACACAGAACAAATGATCGTGCTCATCACACAAACATTTGTCCTGGGTGGGAATCGATCCCACGACCTACCGCATAGCAGTCAGGGTCACTAACTACTAGACTGACAGGCTGTCATTAGTTTATTAAAAACCTATTCACTGTAGCCTTGAAGACATCCAAATTGTAACCGGATGGGAAGACCGCAGCAAACAATTTCTTCCAGTCCTTCGATGTGAAGCGAAAGTCTTAATCCGAACCGTAGAGGTTTCAACAACGTAAGCATGAGTAGATTTTTGATTTTTGAATCTTGTTTACTAACACCCGTATTCACAAACAATACTCAAACGACCCTTGACTAAGCAAACGCACAGCGTTGAAATAGAGCTCTGTGATTGGTTCGTTTGTGTTGCGTAGTTCACAAACCCTGCCCTGTGCGCTCGCGAGCACTGTGAGACCGCATAGTAACGTTTGTGAATACGGGTGTAAGTATCTGTTTGTACATTTTATTATTTTTATTCAGAATACAAGTCTACCTACTTTGAGCTTTCAACCGGATATCTGCAAGAAACTCTCGACTTGTCACAATTTTAGTAAAAACACGAAAAAAAAACATTTTATGTTCACCCTGTACCCATTTCTTAACCTAAGTCGAATAAAATATAGGTACCAATAAATTAAAACCTCGTTTTAGACCCTTTTTAAGGTCGGTCAAAAGTAAAAAACCTATAAAAAGTAAAAATACTATAAAAAGTAAAAGTGATTTTCCTTCATAACCGTAATGTTGAAGTCGTAACGACTTCCAACTGAATTTCAACATAAAGTTTCATTTTATTTTTACTACAGTAATGAATTAGGCCCTTTGTAACATTTTACGGCAATTAACCGTAACATAATTATGTTCTTTTTTATCTTTACACAGAATAAAATAAAGTCACTTCCCTCGTCTGCCTGTTTATTTCCTAACTTCTCCGAAACTTGACTTTCACTAATAAAAAGAGAAAAAAAACCTAGTTATCAATTCCAATCTCGTGATCGAAGAAAACAATTCCAATTTCAAAGGATTATACTTTCGGGATAAAAGTATGTAAAGTCTATCCATCTACAAAATTTCATCGGAATACGTACAGCCCTTCAAGCGTAATAAAGTAACATATACACCTAAAACAATAAAAAAAGCCTAAATCTTTTGCCTTTATTAAGCTTTTTAAAAATTACAGACATAATTTTTTTTTTTATTATATTAAAAAACAATAGGGTGCGCGGACACCGGTGTCCTCTTTTTCACCACCCTCTTGTCCTCATGGAGCTTAATCGACTAAGCGTAATTTGCAATCATGCCAAGCTGAAACAAAACACCACTTTATTCTATAATTGTTTCGCAATTATGCAGTTTTCATAACGTCAAATCTAATGCTCTAATATCACAAAAGTCCCCAGGGAAAAAAATAATGAGAACTGATGACGGTATTCATATACTCAGAATTACGATTAGATAAGTCCGTAACTTGCCTAATTATTACAAAAAAATATAATTGTAATAATTTATTAAAGAAAAATTAGGATACAGGGTGTGGATAATGGTAAACGTTTGATTTTCATTAAATATTTAAAATAAAACGCTTTCGAACACAATTGTGACGACTTGATTCATTAGACACGGTCTCAGGAACTTCAAATATTTTACTGGGTTTTATATTTTAATTAATCAACTTAACTAATTTCGACTTTGACTTGAAACAGATCCACTTAAAAAGCTTTTTCGAATACTTGTCTGTTCTACACCCCTTCACTAAACCCAAAATAAATTAATTGAAACATGAAATAAATTAATTAAATCTTTCGAATCCAAACAAAATACTTCACTTGAAACATAACTTTTCAATTAATGTATTTGAATACTATTGAAAATAAATGTTAAGTCTTTAACAGCCAGTTACTAAACTTTCCAAATTAATAATAAAAAAATGGGTAAGTATCTAATCTTGGCACCACGAAAAAAATAACTCGATTAAATATTTAAAATGAAACAAACAAAAACGTTTATTTCTATGTCGGAAAAAAAGGAATGAAAATTAAATTTCTAACTTCAATAAATTCAATTATTTTTAAATAATTTTCCTATTAGCTCTTCAAAAGTGGCTGATAAAAACTTTTACATACAAAGTATCCTGATTGCTTGCTATCAAAGTTCTGAAGTAGACCGTTTAAAAGAATCAGAAGTATGCCTATAACAATAATAATAACAACAAACTTACCTGTTTCCTCAAAAGTTTGAACAGAACACCTCAAACTTATAAACACAAAATAATATTTTGCTTTGAAACACGACCAGTCACACAGTTAAAATCACTTTAACAATGTTTTAAAACTCATTTTAAGCTACCTTTTAAAACAATTTAGGAAAATAAAACACCACTTTTTGTCATTTGAGTCACTGTACAGTATGTTTCTTTTTTTTATACGAATTTACTCCGAATCGTATTTACGAGAGAGTCACGCGGCTCGAAAGTCGAAACACCCCTGTCCGCTATCAGGCGCGCTTCGGTATAAACTGGCTCAACAGAAAGGGTGTTAGTATCGCGCATGCGTAAAGCGGTAGATGACATTCTTGACAGAGAAATTAAAAATTTAATCAACTGAAGTTTACTACGAAGGTCAATTATTATAGTTACAAAGTGTTAAAATTCAACTCATAACATTTGGCTAAATTAATGTCAAAAACTTGTGAAAATGTTTGGAAATTAGACGTGTTTTTGACAGATTGCGACTGTGAAGTGAATGCAAACGTTCTTAGCAGTACAAAAAATTGCCCTTCGGCTGTAGAAAATGTAAACAAAATTATGGAAAATATGACAAATTAGAGAACAAAAGTTGTAGATAAAGCCTGAAAAATCAACAAACTTAAGCGGGATTAGGTAGTGCATATTGCTGGTACGAATGTAACATGATTATGGGGCTGGAATGTTTTGGAGTGCCAGACACTGATCACAAACCTTAAACAGCACAGCAGCGTTAGACCTTCACCAGGTTTACCCTGAAGAAACCTCTCTTATAAGACGGGTCTGCCTCCTGGAACAACCGTACCTGGTGAAGGCCCGTGTCAAGCCGTAGGTGAGACCACCGCGCCGTGGCGTCTCTCCTACCACACGTCAAAGAGGAGACTTATCATCGTTATTGTGACATGCCCAAGTAATTGTATTCTAAAGTTTCTTGAATTGAAAAAGGATCGTATGAATTTTCTTTACCGAATGAATATTCGGTAGCTAGTTGTGAATACATCAAACCGTGTTCCAAAATATAAGCGAAATTTACTTTGGGAAACCCGCAATTTCTGCAATACTTAACTTTGACAATTTCTTCCTGGACCTATAATAATTGTGAATATATATTTTTTTTATCTTTCACCTACTGTATCAAGTTTCCCACTATCGAAGTAACAAATATTCTGCTTGTACTGTTCACGATTGACAACGATGCGTTTGTTTTAATAAGTCGACAAATAATGAGGATTTATTGAATCTAGTCAGATTGAGGGCAAACTGATTCGACGTCCAATCGTCCATTCGACGTCCAAAAAAAATATTTGTGCAAAGCAGTGTGCCAAATAGACAATTTCAGTTCAGCATAAATGCCAAATAAAACTAGTCTATTTTATTTGGATAAAACTGGTGTTTTTTATTTCGAGTTGGTAGGCAGTATCAAATTTTATCATTATCATCATTCCATCCGAAAAACGTCCACTACTGATCATAGGCCTCCCCCAAGCGCCGCCACAAAAACCGGTCCTTTGCGTCTTGCATCCATCGGATTCCAGTAACCCTGACCAGGTGCCAGTCTACCTTGGGAGGCCCTTCAACGCTGCGTCTTCCGGTACGCGATCGCCACTCCAGAACCTTTCGGCCCAGCAGCCATCTCTTCTGCGTGCAATGTATCCTGCCCATTACCAATTAGTCTACCACGCGGGCCCAATGCCAATTGGTGGACGGTGGTTTTGTCTTCGACTTTTCGGTTCTAGGACATGCCGGCTTCCTCACGATGTTTTCCTTCACCGTTTTGAGAGTAGTGGTGATGAAATAAATTACACAAAGTAATGCGCCTGGCACTATGCGTACTATAACATTAGTTGCCTAGATACTGCAGTGCATCGGGCATGTTTGCTTTGGCGCGTGTGGATGATTTCCACGCTATAATGCGGAAAAAGGCTGCCTCGTTGCTAAGCAGGTCTAGGGCAAGCTCCAATGGCATACTTCGAGCTTTGGCCGACAAGTGTGATGCGCCAGTGATCAATCACTGGTTGCGATTGCTGGTGCGGCAGTAAGTTGTTTTTTATGTTACTAACCCTTTAGTTGATAAGTTCTTTACTAACCATTGGACCTGTGTTGTCTACATAAATAAATTATTATTATTGAGTTTTCAAAGACAAGGCGTCGGAAGTATTAAAAGTCTCTTCTCGTTGGTCCTTCGTATAATTTTTAAACAATTAAAGTACACATCTCTCTTTCCTCTTTCTTCTTTTAAAAGCTTTCAATAAAAATATTTTTTTTTACAAGCTTTTATAGCGCGGTATATACCTATCACATGAAAGTATTTAAAACTCGTCAAGACGAATTACTTGAGCCCAAACTCGATGTGGTTGTGTCGTTTAATAACAGAGTTCCTATACCCACCTTTCAGTTCCATCATCAGACTTACTCCACGACATAATAATTTTGCATTGTCATCTTATTGACACATGCATGCAAAATTTCTGCTCAATAGGCAACCGGGAATTGCCTGCTAAATAAAAGCTTATAAAAAGACCTCACGCACACATTTCACGCTCAGGGTCCACACAACATTAGATATTCAGGTACTGCCTAGATTTTATGTACTGTTTCTAAGCAATTTCAAAGTTTAAATCGCTTTGCCTGAAACTCGTTTAAACGTAGTAACACCGAATGCCTTGAAAGCGCTCTAGGCCGACATGATGCGAACCTAGACACGACAGCTGTACTATACTATTGACGCATGTCGGTAGACGCGAACTCTGCCAAAAAATATAGGGACATGAAAACGCGTCATTTACAAAGCGTAATTTTGGTCTGGTCTGAAAACCAGAAGAAATTGGAAGTTGTGATTTTGTGTTTATCATCATTAGTCTTTTTTTTAATTCTCGAGGCCCAAGCAAACGCCGGCGTTCGCACGTCTATTGTTTTTCTATATTTTTTGCTTTTAGCTGAGCACTGGCTGTGTTGCGCGGGTGTGTCGCATAATTTTGTGCAGCTTAACTGCACAAAATTATGCACAAACAACTATAGTTGTTTGTGGTTTTTTTTTACATGTAGATCCATAAAATACGGTATGCGCCAAACATACTCTTGCGCAAATAAACTCCGTTTATTTCTTTTCTTTCTAATTACGGTATTCGAAATGTTAAATTCCCACTGCTGGGACACAGGCCTCCTCTCTAACTTTACATTTAACCACTATCTCAACTAATAGATAGCGCAGTCGCCAATGAAGCATACTTGTTTCATAATTTTTAACCGACTTCAAAAAAAAAAGGAGGAGGTTCTCAATTTGATTGTATTTTTTTTTATGTTTGTTACCTCAGAACTCCGTTGTTTATGGATGGATTTGCAAAATTTTTTAATTCTTTTTTAAAGATATTGCAAAAAAATTTGCAATGCTTGGCTGGCACCGACTCCAAAAAGAAGTAATACATTTTGAATATTTGCAAAATATTAATGTCAAATAAGTTTACCTATAAATTAAGTTTCTTTACAGCAATTCAAATTTTTATTTTCAACTTTTTAGTGAAGGAACTTTTATCGTTTGACTTTTTTTGAAAGTGGTTTTTTTTTTTGTAAAATTTTTTTTAGACGTCCACTGTTAGGCATAGGCCTTGCCCTAATACCTACCGCCAAAACGGCAGGTTCTGTACGTTTCACATCCGCCGGATTCCCGCAACCCTCACCGCGGCATCGGTCATTTTTTTTAAATTGTTTATAGGTTCGCGCTTAACCGCTATCTCACCTGATAGAAGGCTGATGATGTGGTCGACGATGGAGCGCGCTTACCTAAAAGTAACCTATTCACTCTTGACTTGAAAATTCCCAGATTGTAGCCATCAGGTGGCTCCAGCAGGGAATTCCACTCCCTCCCTCCTTCTCCCTCCTTGCTCATGGGCAGTTTTCTAACGCTGCGTCTTCCGGTACTTGGTCGTCACTCTATAAACTTTTATGCCCATCGAACGTCTTACTATTTATTATTGTTTTATTTTCTAATAGGCAATTCTCCCCCTCCCTCCAATAGAAAAGCATGCTTGTTTAGACTCGCTCTTGACTTAAAGATCCCCAGTTTTCTTTGCCCTTCGCACTGGGGCCAAGCCTTCCTGTCAGAAAGAAACCCTGGGCCCCAGTAGGCTTCGACACTTTTGCAGAGTCCCTACGGTTTTGCTAACAACTTCTAGAGTCGCAGGAACATAGCGCGCCGTCGACGACTTGGGCTTGGTCCGAATCCGACAACCGGACGGCGAGCTATCCATTACTCGCCGTCTGCAAACCCGCGCCATCGGTGAAAGAGCCTCAGGTTATAATATATCAGGAAACAGGAACATGCGCATGAAAATTCCATTCCTTTGTTGTACACGCAATCAATATGTTCCCAAAACCTTTTGTATGTATGGGCTTTTCCTTTGACTTAAAGACACTTCTACGATTTCTATCTGGTAACACTTGTCAGATGTGGCTCTTACTCAAAAGGCAACTGAAGGAACACATATCGGTTTTAGTCAGTAAAAGTCTGACGGCCACTCGCTCCCCCATGAGCGGCATAAGTTATTTGATAGCACCCACCACACCACATTTATTTAGGCAATATGCCAAAATGAATAAATGTTTAAATTATTTTTTACTAGCGATCCGCCCCAGCTTCGCACGGGTGCAAAGGTGATATATTATAGCTATAAACCTTGAATCACTCTATCTATTTAAAAAAACCGCATCAAAATCCGATGCGTACTTTTAAAGATCTAAGCATACATAGGATCTAAGCAACTTTGTTTTATACTATGTAATGGTAATGATAAACAAGAAAAGGTTTTTTTTGTTTTGTTTTAATATTGCTGCTATTACATTTTCATTTTGAAATTGAAACTAGTTTCATATCCTTGATATTCCTTTACTAAGACCGCTTTACCAAATGTCAGATGAACTGCGTATTTCCTCTTTACGTAAATCACTGCGAGCTAAAAGTTTTAACAGATCCTCCTTGAAGCAATAAAATAACCGAAACTTTTAGTTTCAATGGGGCCAATGGCCGCTAGTAATAGGAATAAAAAGTTTATTGACATCTTTGCTTTATATTCGAAGATATACCAGTGGCCCCATCTATGACGTCATATAAGAACTAATCCTACATCGCGCAGTTAAAGTCCCCTGCTCAATGTGAATGTATACAACAGCCCGAAATTAACTATGTGACAGTTGCCCACTAGAGATAACACCTGTCTGGTCAAAATATATATTATTCCTATTTCAAAGGAGGGATGTAGGACTTTACTCTCTGTTCTGCATACCCCCCAACTGGTTACCCTTGGGCAAAGAGCATTATCGCAGGCATTGTGCAGCTACTTCTTGACATCATCATCACTTCCTCAAAGCTTTCGAGTAGCTAGCCATACAGTCAGAGCAGTTACGGCTTTAAAGGGTATCCTGACCACCATCACACCTACCTGATTATACCCGTTCATCACCCTCAGCCACATCAGTAATATTTGCTTAGCAAACCGCACATTAGGCCAACTACATGTAGAGCTACGAAGATCCTTTCCCGGTCGACGCCGGCAGTCAAGCCCTAAGCCGCGCAGCACCACTCACTGGAGCCTGCAGCATCTTCCCACAACACCCCGACTCACTGGGGCATTACCGCACCACTGAAAACTATGTGTATTTCGGTTCTGACTTACTGGAACCAATCAACCAGTGGCCTGGCAGGCATCAAGAAGCATCAAGAACCTCTATCTCCGATCTCCGGAGAGGAATGATGTAGCGCTATCTAAGGGGTCACATAACAACTAATCCTGCATCCCGCAAAGTTTTCCACACAATTTGAACATAATAATAGGCCAACAGTTGATCTGTTGGGTTATAACCTGACTCCCTTTTCAGCGGATACCTCCGTTGAAAAAGCAGTCATAGTATCTTATAACTCTCTGTTCCACATATCGAGTAAAATGGGGTGAATAGAAACTCAGGGGGTGAATAGAAAAAAAATGTTTATAAGGATCATTACTTTAATTTCATATTTTTAGTTCTAATAAAGGATTTTTCTTTTCAATATTGAATTTATAAAAATATTTAAATACTGCAAAATAAATTAAGCACCTTGATGAAAAAACAAAATGTTGTTTCTATTCACCCCCGATATGTTTCTATTTACCCCGTTTTACAGTACTGAGTCACAGTGTACCAATACAAACAGTGATACCGAGTAATGAGCCTTCTAATTAGAGCTTAGAATACTCTTATGATTATGATGAATTTTTAATATGTTCATAAATGTAGGTAAATACTGATTAGTTCGTATAATTCTGGATAATTACAAAATTTCTGATGTTACCTTTTCATGTCTTTATATTTTGTTACGATAGTTTGGATAAATGCCTAATAGGATTTTGGAAGGTTGTACAAGCATAATAATGATGTATTTACATAAAGGAATCGTGATTAAAATGTATAGTTCTCGTTACGGTAATATTTTACTTACCTTAAGGGTATAGGCTCTTAATAAACGGCGGCGCCTTTAAAAACGTGGTGTGGGCAGCCCAGAACATTTGGTATTATTCTTACTGAATTTTGAGGGATCCTAAGCCTTCAAATTTATTTGAACGAGTGGAAGACGACACTATCAGAATGTATGTTTTGTGATATGAATGTATGACTAAATATAATATTTATCAACTATATTTATCTGTTTTTAATTAATATTATATTGTTTTATTTACTTTGTACCAACTTACGCTGTAACACTTCAACTCCCGATGCCCAGGGCGTCCACAGTCACGATCGCTGGAGCATGAGTACCATTCCCTGTCGTATGTGGCCATCTCCTTCACTAACTTGACTACTTTGCAGAAGGAGGTGACCGCAACCCGTTCTCTCTCACTCCGGACTATGACCTGACGACCCACGGCCCGACGCGATAGGTCGCTTAAACAAAATTATGATGGTGGAGTAAGGACTCGGGTGGAGCACCATCATGTTTTTGATCACTTTTTCACTAACTATACCGTATGCTCCACCATGTTCTCTCGGCGGTCCATACAATGGCTGTCACTGTCACCACCCAGGTGTTTTTATCGCTTGAATTCAGAATACGGACCTTTCGCAATTACCATGTTCAGTGACATCTTAAGCCGAGATCCATACTCCACAGGCGGTACCTTTGCTGCAAAGTCGCTTAGATTTTAAGTTTTTATAAGTACTGGAGTTTTTTTCTAAGAAAACAGGCTTGAGCGCAGCGCTGGTCCAGCGATGAAATACCATTTGGTTGATATACATGCCATATTGAACTTAATCGGAGTGCGATAAGAGGCAGTTTTCGAGTATTTTAGAGTATTGAAATAGTACATTGTTATACGAGGGATGAAAGTTAGTTATTTAGTCCCCAGAAATTTCTTGGCGGCCGAGCGAAAGCGAGGTCGCTAATAGTTCGAGGGACTAAATAACTCTTAAACCCGAGGTAAACACTGTGCTTTTCATTACGAATACTAGGAAAATATAAATAATAAAAACCTGAGTCGTCGCCAAAGGTCTTCGTATATGTTTAGGTAGGTATATTTCTTTTGATTTAGACGGTAAGCGGTTTTCTCCTCTTAAGAATCTTGCGTTAAATGTATAACTGAAGCTGATAAACTTATCGAGTTAATACAAATTTCTTTAACCAGAGATTTAACAAAATGTAAACAAAATTATACACCTCGAAAAAAAATCAAGAAAGACCAAATCGGCCACAGATTATAGAGAGACTACCATTTACCCGCCATTTTTTTTTCAGTGGTCGGCTGGCCATTCAGTCAATATTTTTCATTTTATCATTGTAAAAATGGGTCAGGTCAACATTTTTCTCAAATATATTATTAGTTTTAATGAAATAGTTGAAAGTAAACTAAAATGAAGTCATTAAAAAAAAGTATTGTTAAATTATTCCTATCTTTTATGTTATTTCAACTGTACTGGCAGTCTGGCAGTATAGAAATTCGGGTCACGGTTCAATAGAAATGTCAAAATAGAACTAGTTTTTTTTTAATATTTAGACAGCTAACAGTAGAAAAGTAAAGCCTGTCCAGCCCTCTCCACAGGCAATTTTACACATACTTTCAGAGTATGAGTAGGTAATGAAAAATAATATTTATTTTTTATACTGCCTGCTCTGTTCTGCTACAGCTATTGAGTAAAGACCTCCCATAGATAAAACATAGACGACAAGGTTTTAAATAGATAGAATAAAAAAAACCGGCCAAGTGCGAGTCGAACTCGCGCACGTAAGGTTCCGTACCATTGACTAGGAAAACAAAAGTAGGTACACAAATATAATTATATTTTCTTATTATTAAAAAACAAAAAATAATAGACAATGAAATATACACAGGGCATATAATTATAATCGTGCATCACTAAAAAACCTAAATATTTTTAAATCTCATAAAAAATAAAGGCATATTTAGCATATGAAACAAAATTAAATGTTGTTATTATTATTATCCCGTGGAGGATCGATTCTGTAATTATTTTATCAGCTGAGCGAGTCAATGATCTAGAGGTAGTTGTCAGTAGTTGCGTACTGACTACCTACAGGTCATTGAACTCGTTCAGCTGGTGTTTACTTAAAGACATTCATTACATATATTATAATTTGAGTTTTAGATAAAAAAGTATTTTATTTACATAATATATCTTCACAAATCTATAGTATTTTATGTAGTGGATCGACCATCTATAGGATGACCACAATGAACAATTTTGCCGTTTATTTTATGCAGATTGTTCAGATGACGGTATTTGGTCGCAGTTTCTGCCAGAATTTGTTCTAGCTGAATTTGATTTTTGACAATAGCACAAAACGAGGGTGATAGATATTTTTCACAGCTTCTCTTAAAATCGTCTAGCGTAATGAGATGAGCAGGCTTATATCTTCTTGTTTTTGTTGACTTCAGCGCTATCCAATTTGCATTTTTACCACATCGTAAACATTGCTGAAAACATATATTGTTTGTAGGTATATTATAAACAACAACATCATCAGTTTGAGTTCCTTTGTTAATTTCAAACAACAGCTTATTACTAGTTTTTTTTATTGGTATCTGTGGTATGTTTCGCTTTCTTAATTTTTTCCTTATATCTTCTTCAAGCCCAATACTGCACTGCGAGAATCCATCAACTGACATTTCAGATGTATCTTCCTCTGATTCTTGTTCACTAACTGTAGACATTTGAAAGTCTTCAGATACAAAATCTTGTGCTTTCTCATCTTTAGGTTCTAGTTCATCACTTTGTACTTCTTTTTCTATATTAGAGTTATCGTTTTCTTTCTTAACCTCTAGATGACCGGTACAGTGCACAAATTCTTCCATTTCTGTTTGAGATTTCAGTCCGTCTGCTTCGCCAGGTAATTCCTTTATGCATGGTGTTGGGTCGGAGCATTTTATAGAAATGTATGTCTGTGTGCAAATATCTTGTAAATCCGGTGTCAAATTTAATGTAGGGTGGGCGAACTTTTGTAGGCATCTCACTCCGTACATCCATTTTTCAAAATGCTTATTACACACATATTTGTGTTTGAAAAACTCCCAGGGTTTGTTACATAAATCTGTTCTATTACATGCCGCAAGCCATTCTTTGCGTCTGTAAGATAAAAATAGGGAAAATAAATTAGTTTGTAATATCATGTTTTTTCTTATGGTAGGTAAAAATCATCCACTGACGAATCCCGCTCTTGGGCAGAACGGGAAACAGTGTCAGACTCTTACTGACTAAACCACGTACCCCATTCCTACCTTGCCTAATTCCCAGAGCCCCGATTTAACGCTTTCACACCAACCCTCGGCTCCAGGAGGCTTCGGCCCTGTAGGGCCACTACATTTCGTATTATCATAGTGGACAGTTACTAAAATTTTTCTGAAATTAGTATGACGAAATTGTGTAAATAAACCAAAATCAGTGGTTTTTTTTTTTAAGATGTCATCATATTGATGTGTATTGCTTTATGCGGGTACTAAATATAAGCGACGATGAATACATTGATTATGCTTGAACATTGTGACGAGTTTACCATACATTCGAAAAGAAGAAGAATTGTATTTATTAATTGGTTGAATTTGTTTCTTTTTTCACAATAACATTGCATATTTAGTATATCTAAGTATGTATTTATTAGTGTATTTGTTTTTTTTTTTCTTTTGAAATGCACCTACCGGTTATGTTTCTGCAGTTCTGCACCACCCCAAGGTCGACTGGTAGAAAATACCTAAGGCATTCAGTCCGCCTTTGTACCATGTGCATAAAGTTTTTATAACAAAATATATTTGCCTTTTCAAGATTTCATTGTCTCTTTCATTTAAGTTTTGCTACATAATTCACTCGTATACTTAATATTTTTTTTTAAATCTTTATTTAGAAAAGGTTTTAATCGCAGAGCCAACCTTGTAGTTTTACAAAAAAAATAAAATAAATTTAATTCTATGATCTTAACTTAATTAACTTAAGGAACAAAAGGTACAACTTAACAGCTAGTTTAGATGTAGGTTTAGATAAAATCAGATTACATGTACCTACATCTCTTAAACATAATTTATTTTCTAATTCTAATGCTCTGCGTTCTGCATCAATCCGAGCACACTCCACCAAAGCATGGTAGGTATCCTCCCTAACCTTGCAAGTAAGACAGTTTGGGGTGTCAACAACTTTCATAAGATGCCCGAACGCATTCAACGGAATGTGCCCGGATCGTAGGCGCATACTTGTTACTAATATCCGTCTATTCATCGGTGTTTCAGTAAACCAAGGAATTCTTGGAGGTTCAGACTGAATTGTCTTGTACCATATACCCTTCTCTTCAGATCTTTTGTCAAAGTACTCTTTCCATAATATACTGCAATCAAATTTAACATCTCTAAGTATATCTGTAAAGAAGGGTAGATGACCGATAGTAGTTCCTTCATATGTTCCCGTTTTTGCTAATTTATCTACAATTTCGTTTTCTATCAGGTTTACATGTGATGGAATCCATTGGAATTTGATAGTTTTGCCAATTTCCCTCATCCTCAAGTACAACTCTAATATAGTGTAAGCCACAGGTAGGCCTCGTGTACCCAAGGTACATCGAGCTATATGCTGCAAAGCGCTTTTTGAATCGCAAAGAATAACAAATTTTGTCTGATTGCACGACGTTAAATACGATAGGCATTCTGAAATGGCATACAATTCTGCTGCCATTACGGATAATTTGCTATTCAATGTGAAACACGCTGCCGTATTAGACTGGGGATCAAAAAATGCTGCTCCTGTTCCATTATCGTCCTTAGACCCATCACTATAAACCTGATAGAATCCATTATATTTTTCTGCAATAGTTTGTAACGATTTTTGAAGAAGTGTCCTTGAAGTATTAGATTTTTTAGGTCCTGTCATGTTTGTAATATTTAGGTTTATATTTGATCTAATATCTATATTCGCCATCCATGTTGACAATGAGAACATCTCTAAAACTTTAGAACGATGTAAAGCTAGATCAGATATCTCACTGTATGCGATAGTTAGCAACGGTTTTTTCTTATTGCGCCAATATCTTTCCTGTTCGCATATTGATGTTAATTTTGATATCATCATTACGGTGTCACCATTTTCGATAGACTTAGCCTTTAGGCAAAATTTTACAGCTAAATATTTGCGTCGAACGAACAATGGTGGCAGACATAACTCCGATTCCATCGCGTGGATTGGGCAACTTTTCAAAAAACCGCCAACTACTCTCATGGCTTGGTTTTGAATTTTGTCTAACCTGGAAATGTTAGTCTTGGCGCTATTATCAAATAAAAAACATCCATAATCTAATCGACTGCGAATGATGGCGATATACAGTCGTCTTAAATGTACTGGGTGAACTCCCCATGAAGAACCTGCTAATATCTTAAAAACATTTAAAAATTTCATGCATTTTTCATATATTTCATTTATCTGTTTACGCCATCTCAAAGATGAATCAAGCCAGAGTCCTAAATACTTAACAACAGGAACACTTTCTAAACAGACATTATTGATATTAATATTTATTTGCTGAAGCGACCTTCCCTTTGAGAATAAACAAATTTTACTTTTTATGGGGGATAATTCTAGACCTAATACTCCTAACAAGTGAGACAAACTATCTATGGCTTCTTGAAGAGATGTAGTCATAAATCTAATATCTTGTCCGGAAATATAGAGGACAAAGTCATCGGCGTATTGAGATACATAAACTCCCATGATATCTACTTAATATTATTTTATCATCACACACACCAATATAATATGACATACGTACCTATACACCGTTAAATCTTGATCGTTTTAATCCCTTGGAGGATCGATTCAGTACATGAAACACTATTGATTGGTAAAGTTAGAATAAAAAAACAAAGTACTTTTTTTTAAAACTCGAATTAATTTAGGCATGTTCTAAATTGATTTCTTTAAGTAAACGTCAGCTGGGCGAGTTCAATGACCTGTAGGTAGTTAGTACGCAACGACCGACAACTACCTACAAGGTCAATGACTCGTTTACTTAAAGAAATTAATTTCGTAAATGCGTATATCAATAAGAGATTAAGAAAAAAAGTACGTTATTTTTTTATTTTATCTACACAAATCGATAGTGTTTCTGTACTGGATCGACCTTCTTCGGGATTAAAACGACTAAAATTTAACGGTGTATACCTAAGCACAAAAGGCTTAAAGCTGTCCACACGTGCACTTTTCGTATTCGATTTCCTAAAAGTGAACGTAGTGGGCCCGATGTGACAAGTTTTCCCAGGAAAAGTTCTGCGGTGTCTGCTAGCGGGAGCCTGAAGTCATTTACTCGTACTTACATAATTAGCACAGCATAATCAACCCTATGAGAGCAGTGGTGGCCGAGTGGTAACGGCCCCGACTTACGAGTCGTAGGTCGCGGGTTCAAACCCAGCCAGGCGCATTACTTTGTGTAATTTATTTCATCACCACAGCTCTCAAAACGGTGAAGGAAAACATCGTGAGGAAACCGGCATGTCCTAGAACCAAAAATTCGAAGACATGTGACATTCACCAATCCGCACTGGGCCCGCGTGGTGGATTATGGCCAATTCCCTATCCTAGAGAGAGGAGGCCTGTGTCCCTGCAGTGCGAACATTAAGAGGCTGATGATGATGATGAATTAACCCTATAATCTTCTCACTGCTAGAACTCAGGCCTCTACTCTTAAAAAGACAATGGATTACTTTTATTTGATTAGGTAAACCTAGTTCATAATTTACTTACATTATTTCGTTGAATACCGTCATTAGAATCTTTTTTTATTTTATTTTGACTTTTTGCAGCATATTTTTTCTTCCACTCTGTCCTGTCACCCGTCACACTATCACTAACTCCATTTTCTTTCATATCATTCTTCACACAATCCATCCATCTCTTCTTCGGCCTCCCTCTTCCTCTCCATCCATCCACGTGTAAACTCAGAACTCTTTTTGTGTCATGCGTTTCATCTCTCCTCTTCACATGTCCATACCAAGACAAACGATTTCCTTTCAACTTTTCAGTCACTGGCGCCACTTTCAGACTTCCTTTGCAGCATATAACATTAACCCTCTTAAATTTATTGACAGTCTTAATTAAAAAACCGATATATAGACTTAAAGCTATCTTGAATAGGTATATCGTGATCCTTTGCATGTTTTAATATTATAATACAGTTAAATAATTAATTGTTTTTTGAGTTTCTACACATAACTTTTCTTTACATTATCTGGTCGTAAGGCTTTTTGGATTGGGACGATGAGTATTATTATTATGAGTAAGATAACTAATAGACATACTTATATATTTGTATACATAGCTACTTATAACAAATGATCGTGCTCATCACACAAACATTTAATTTTGTCCTGGGTGGGAATCGAACCCACGATCTCCGGCATAGCAGTCAGGGGGCCCTAGACAAGTGGCAATCGCTCCGTGTCGAATCCATTTCTAAGTTCGATTTCGCCTTAACGATGTCAACCACAAAATGTTAGACAAAGTGACATCGACTAACATATCGATAAGTCGAAGTGTTGGTTCGATAAAATAACAACTTCTTGGCTATGATTATCGAATTAAAACGTCCAATTTGACGTATAAACAACTAATAACAATTAGCGAATCGAAAACGTTTGACCACGTGACTTTTCGAAGGCGTATGTCAGTTCCATACATTTCGGAGTTTCGAATTTCGTTATCGTTAGTGAGAATGTGACTTTGTCTAAGCCCCAGGGTCACTTGACTAACCACTAGACCAACAAGCCAGTCAGTGTTAGTATACTATCACTGATATCGAGGGATATACCATGGGGGCGTGCACATGTCACCACGATATTATCAAATTCGTCATAAATGGCCGAATGGCTATAGTTACGCTCCAATTAGTCGCCATGCAATTGCATACAGTGAACTATTGATGCGTAAAAACAAAATGCCGAGTTGTGCAGTAATTATTTGTAAAAATAGGTTAATACCATCAATCTGAGCAGTGGTGGCAGAGTGGTAACGGTCCCGACTTACGTGTAGTAAGTAGGTCGCGGGTTCAAACCCAGCCAGGCGCATTACTTTGTGTAATTTATTTCATCACCACTGCTCTCAAAACGGTGAAGGAAAACATCGTGAGAAAACCGGCATGTCCTAGAACCAAAAATTCGAAGACATGTGACATCCACCAACCCGCACTGGGCCCGCGTGGTGGATTACGGCCCATTCCCTCTCTTAGAGAGGAGGCCTGCGTCCCTGCAGTGGGAACATTAAAAAGGCTGATGATGATGATGATGACCATCAATCTGAAGACAAATGACTAGCAGTGGTAAATAAACAATTAAGTCACTGTTTTATATTTTAAATTTTTGAGTACCACGCGAACGCCGGCGTTCGCACCTATTGGTTTTCGATTTGATATCTAATAGGTCGGTATTCTAAAGGTTAAATCAATTTTTAAATAGTTTACTAATAATACGTCCAGAGCGACACAAACTATCCCGAACTAGCCCGAATCTTCCCGAACGCAACGACCGTTCAAGATTTAGAGAAGTGCAATCGAATGCGTGTGGCTGAATTTGTCGATATGCACAATATTATTGTAGTTCGATAGTTTTTTTTTTAGATTTTAACGGATAGTGTCGTATAATAATGTTTATTGATATAATACTTAAATTAGTTATTAATTTAATGTTGTTTGAACCAAATTAAGATATTATTATTTTAAAACAACTGTTAAAAAAACTTTACACTTCAGGAGTAACTACTCGTGAAGTGTAAAAGTTTTTTTTTTATTTGTAGTAGGTACAATACGATATACTCTATAGCACGGTAAATAAGTAGAAAACTTATTATTTAAAAATAATTAAATTTCAATGATAACTTTAATTTGTATCAATTAAATTCAATTACAATAAATTTCGTTTTTAAGAACTATTTATTATTATTTTATATTTTATTATGATGATATTATTGATTTATTATTAGTTGTGTATTCAATTTCTACAATTAATGAATTAATTGTAGAAATAGAATACACAACTCAGCACTTCATGTAATTTTAGAAAAGTAAAGGGTAAGGTAATTCCTTTGTAAAGGGACTTGACAGACAGACAACAAAGTGATCCTATAAGGGTTAATATCTCTATCTCGCTGATGGTGGCGCGTGTGTTGGGTCATTCTGTTCCCTCTAAAATGGTTGAGCGGAGTGGGGCTGATACGCGCGTCATGCTCGTGAACGAGTGCCGTCAGTTGAGACCGGTCATCTCTTGGCTGCTAGGCGCTTATTTGAAATTCTTTTTTTTTATTATTAATTTTACTTTTTGTTAAATACCGCTACATCGTGCTCGCATAATAGAAGCAATATAAATTTGTAACCAAGTAATAAATAAATATAAATTTGATTTAAAAGAGTGCCCATGGAGTTTCTTGCACGTTCTTCTCCATAGCGGTCTACGCCTTGGAACGTGTAAACTTGCTTCAATTTTGACATTTCAAAAGTGCCTGTAAAAGGCCTATTTGAAATAAATGATTTTGAGTTCGAGTTTGAGGTTGAATATTCTATTATTAAACAAAAAATTCCATCACTGGGGGATCTAGAATCATGTACTGGATCTATGGTAGGTATTCGTTCGCGTTAACATGTCAATGACACCCTGTAGGTATATAAGGAATAAACTATTTTTCGGATAAGTATAAAAAATATATATTTAAAATAATTTAAATGGTGTAATTATACAGGCTGTTTGGTGCATCGTTTGCCAAATTGATTTGGCCGACAGGATAGATCATTTGCTATATTTTCAGCCCCAATAAATCATTCCTTGCCACACCAGTTTTCTTTAAACATGTTTTTAACTTTTATTCTGAAAAACACCGGATTTCAGCATTTAAGCTTACATAAATAAAAAAGTTATTAGTTTATCCTACAAAATTTATTTTTATATTTAAGTGTACTGTTGTATGGTTCTATAAAATTCAAAATTACTTGCTAGTAACGTGTAGTTTTTCTATAAAAAACCTACAAAGTGTTTGGGATATGACAAAATAATATTAAAACTCAACTTTAAATTTCTATTAAAAAAAAAACTAAAAGCGTTGGAGATCTTCGAATTCTTTTAAAAAGTTCTCTAGTTTATGCCCTTTCTAACGGTGGGCAATATGCTAAAAAAACCTTTTATTAACTTCACTAACTGGCCAAAATGTGCAGTCAAATCACAAAAGGCTGATATTTGATATTACGGTAAATGCACTAAGAAGTTAAATTAAAAAAATAAATAACTTGCTCTAAGTAGGTAGATATTGATATCTCATTTCTACGCACATTACTTTTTTTAATTTTCCTCAAACCTGAAATAAAAAAAATTAACATTTATTTCACAAGCAGTTACGAAAATCACAAATCTTGCTCAAATTGGGAGCCATTGTTTCGTCTACACGCGCGTCATCTTTCTCTTATCTTGAGTTGTAGTTCGAAGACGAATTTCTGCTTTAACGGTCACATCATCATCAGCCTTTTAATGTTCCCACTGCTGGGACACAGGCCTCCTCTCTAGGAGAGGGAATGGGCCATGATCCACCACGCCGGCCCAGTGCGGGTTGGTGGATGTCACATGTCTTCGAATTTTTAGTTCTAGAACATGCCGGTTTCCTCACGATGTTTTCCTTCACCATTTTGAGAGCAGTGGTGATGAAATAAATTACACAAAGTAATGCGCCTGGCTGAGTTTAAACCCGCGACCTACAAACTCGTAAGTCGGGGCCGTTACCATTCGGCCACCACTGCTCCGTATAACGGTCACAAAAGCCGCCTCAATACGTTGCACTAAATCATCTCTCGTCTCAAATTCCGTCGCATAAACCAGTTATTTGTCCCGACTCCCGACGTAAAAATCCAGCGGAGTTAGGTCTGGTGAACGTGGAGGCCATGGAATAGGGCCATCTCTCTAAAAATGCGTCATTTAGGAATTGCTTTACAGTTAATCGCCAGCGAGCGGGACAACCGTCATGTTGAAAGACAAAAGACCTGTCTTCATTGAAAATTGGCAGCTCAGATAACAATAAGGGCAGGTCTGTTTGAAGAAATTCAAGATAATTATCCCCGTTGAGGTTATCAGGTAAATAGTGCGGTCCAACCACGATTTGCAATTACTCCTGCCCAAACGTTCACACTGAATCGTCTCTGAAATGACCTCTGTCTTTTTACATTTAGCCAATTAGTGAAGTCAATAAAAGGTTTTTTTTAGCATATTGCACACCATTGGAAAGGCCATAAACTAGAGAACTTTTTAAAAGAATTCGATGATCTCCAACGCTTTTAGTTTTTTTTAATAGAAATTTAAAGTTGAGTTTTAAAATTATTTTGTCATATCCCATACACTTTGTAGGTTTTTTATAGAAAAACTACACGTTACTAGCAAGTAATTTTGAATTCCATAGAACCATACAACAGTACACTTAAATATAAAAATAAATTTTGTAGGATAGACTAATAACTTTTTTATTTATGTAAGCTTAAATGCTAAAATCCGGTGTTTTTCAGAATAAAAGTTAAAAACTTGTTTAAAAAAAACCGGCGTGGCAAAGAAAGATTTATTGGGGCTGAAGATATAGCAAATGATCTATACTGTCGGCCAAATCAATTTGGCAAACGATGCACCAAACACCCTGTATTACAAAAATATGCAGAAATTCAATATCGATAAATATGTATTATCTAACGTTGCGGTTGACTCCCTAATTGCATGCGTGTGCATTGAGTGCTCCCAAATAACATGTTTACAGGTAAATGCCCCGCCCATTCTATGTATGTGTGCTATTAGAAATTGATTTAGTGTGCCTGCTTTCTTTTTAGTGTACGTGTGCAAATTTTAAGTACTGTGAACCAACTGTTACGTCAGGATGGTCACAGTAAAACAAGGATACTTATCATTCAACAAGTTTATAATTATAATTCAAATATTACAGCAGCGAGTAATTTTCTCATAATGTTATTTGCTTAGCAACCGTAACTAAGGAGACTTATGAAAGGAAAAACTGTCAACACAGCGGTTTTTATAACACACACGTATACATTACTATTAATTTACAATTGAATAATCTAATAAAATGGCTCCTTAAATATTAATTATTAACAATAATATATATCAAAGAATAATGCACAATATAATAACTTTTACTAATTATTTGATCTACCGGAAGCTGACAAGCGGAAGGCGCTATAATCGTTTATTTATAATTATTCGCGTCAATAGACCAAGAAGTTACAATGTCAAGTATGTACTAAGGAGTTTTCATGTCGAGGTATATGACGAACCCGAAGTCTGTAACAGTACCTACGCGTCGTATCGCAAATACACTATTTGGGAATGATGCAATTATTTTGGTGGGAAATAAGCGGTGCCTCTAGGTTTCGTTACTATTCCGCAATGAAGGCATGTCTCTGGATATCTATGGTAGATATGTATGGTATTTTGGTATCAAAATAAATTGAATGAATTACACATCTGTTTACTTTACTACTAACCCCATCTAGTAAGTAAGTCTGTAACTAATTTATGGCAGTATGATGTTATTAAAAGTTCACAAGTTTTAATAGTGTTCTAAAAAAAGAAGAAGGAAGATACCGTCAAACGAGGTAAAAAGAAAACAAACTTTGATTAGGACTCTCACTTAGGTATTTCTACTAATGTAGTAATAAGATTTCCGGCGCGGAATTGTGGATGGCGAGCAATGAGTAGGTCGCCGTCCAATCGTCTGGTAACCGTCCGCACCAAGCCCAGTCGTCGACGGCGCGCACTGTTCCCGCGCGAAGGAGTTGTCAGCAAACTGCAGTGACCCTGCAGAAGGGTCGAAGCCAACTGGGGCCAAAGGTTCGCTTCTGAAAGGAAGGCTCTGGCCCTCGTATATATGGCAACGTAGGAATGGGGTAAGTTGTTTAGTCAGTAGAGTCTGACACTGTTTCCCGTTCCGCCCAAGGGCGGGATTCGTCATTGGATTATTTTTACCTACCTACCATAAAAAAACAAGTATTATATTATTTGTTACATTTATGTTGAACTATCATGGTGGTCGACCTTGAATTGAACTTACCGCGTACCTACAATTGACAAATATATAATAGGTACGATAGTTAGGTGACAACCCTACAGACGTCCTGGTAAAAAGTTTTTTTTTTAAGAAACCAGCATGTCCTAGAACCAAAAATTTGAAGATATGTGAATGTGACATCCACCAATCCGCACTGGGCAGGCGTGGTGTCATCATCATCAGCCTTTTTAATGTTCCCACTGCAGGGACACAGGCCTCCTCTCTAAGAGAGGGAATAGGCCGTAATCCACCACGCGGGCCCAGTGCGGGTTGATGGATGTCACATGTCTTCGAATTTTTTGTTCTAGGACATGCCGGTTTCCTCACGATGTTTTCCTTCACCGTTTTGAGAGCAGTGGTGATGAAATAAATTACACAAAGTAATGCGCCTGGCTGGGTTACAATACGTAAGTCGGGGCCGTTACCACTCGGCCACCACTGCTCGGTGTGGTGTATTACGGCCCAATCCCTATCCTAGAGAGGAGACCTGAGTCCCAGCAGTGGAAACATTATATATATATATGTCCACAACTATCACACAACGCCATCTAGTCCCAAGCTAAGCAGAGCTTGTGTTATGGGTACTAGACAACTGATAAACATACTTATATATTCCTAAATACATACATATTATAGATAAATTACACCCAGACACAGAACAAATGATCGTGCTCATCACACAAACATTTATCCTGGGTGGGAATCGAACCCACGACCTCCCGCATAGCAGTCAGGGCCACTAACTACTAGACTGACAGGCCAGTCAGTCATTGTAAGACTGAGGCTATGCTAATTTATTTACGAAACGTAAACGAAAAAAGTTTGATAAGAATAGGTACAGTTTTTCAATTTTGCTAATCTCTACGTCCACTGTTCCTAACAATGAAATTAGTAACCATTTTTTTTTTTAACTAATTATAAGCTAAAACAATATATTTAGCTAATTTATATCAAGCAATAATGTTTTTACTTCACTTAGAACGAACTATCACTTAGTAATTTAAGCAAAAAAAAAAGCCTTTATTGATACACAAATAAAGTTTTTTTGCAATCCGTACTTCTTCACTCAATATTTGACAGATCGATGTTATCGACTTTCTTAGTATTACTTGGAAAGCATAATAATTTACCTATTTAGCTACCGTAGATCACACATTTGGGTCCAATCCTTTCAATTTCATAATCAATGCAGATATTGTAATCTACAGGCTAACCTCTAACATACGTCTCAACTATAAATACCTTTTCAAGTCCTGTGGAATGCGATGAAACGTCAAATCCTTAGTACTTTTCAAAGCAGTTGAATTACAACATTGTACCAAACAAGTGTATAACATTATTAGTTATCAACTTTGCAATATTCTGATAAAAAAAAACAAACAAACGTGACCCTTAGCGCACGTCCCGAGTAACACTACGTAGCAGCAAACATTCATTGAATTCCTCTATCTCTAGCTCCCTCTAGCACACAGTCGCGAGAAACGCCGTCTCGCTCTTACTATTATCAAATGCACGGAACAAGACATTTTCGCGCGCACGAGTTAGAAGGAGAGGGAGATAGTTCAGTCGATGCTGTCACGTAACACGCAGAAATATGCGCTATGGCTTTTTAAATACGGTTAATTTTCCTAGTATGCAACTGCATCATTTTCTTGTCCCATTATACTTATTTATTTCCAATTTGACGAGAGCGCCGAGAGTCGAACGGCTATGTTAAAAATAGGTAAACTATAATAATAATTTCATTGACGGATAGGTAGGTACATTTGGTTGGAAACGGTTGCTTTACTCAAAAGTAATGTTTTTGAAAAATACTGGGACCTTATGTTATTGTATATTATACTTACCTACTCAGTAAAGTCAACTGTAAATTGAGTCTGTAAAAGATTCGGGGTTTGTCCAGACAGATATGACTTAGATAGGCGTAGTTAATTGTTTTGATGTTATGTTGGGTTTGAGTTGGAATCGAACCCATGAACCACTATGAACCATGGAATCCTGGAGTTTCTTGCCGATTTTTCTTCATAGGAAAAGACCAAATGGAAACGTGCGCTAACTTCTGACGTTTTATAAGTGCCTGTGTAGGCCTAGTTACCTATGTTAAATCAAAAAAATTCAGTCCATTAAATGGCGCGCGATAGGAAAATTAATTATATATTCCGTGGTCTAAAATAAGCTTAGTTAATTTGAGCAATAAAAAATAGTTTTATTATTTCTTTATTAACCTTTCGAGTACTTACCGCAATTTACAAACACAATTAAAAGACAATAGGTGGGGCTTAAGGCGCTACCTATAGCGGGCACCCTAAAAATGTCCTCTTTTTCGTTGCGAAGTTAGCCGTATTGCTACACAGTACAAACACGAAAACAATTTTTCGTCTCGAAATACACAGTATTTTGAGTGATAACTATTATTTTATTTGTAACTACCAAAATGGAAATTTAACCAACTAAAGAGAAATGTAAAAATATTTTAACAAATCGTTATACTTTTTTTTTAAATAATAAAAAACTGCGAATAATCTATACTAATAATATTATAAAGCTGAAGAGTTTGTTTGTTTGTTTGTTTGAACGCGCTAATCTCAGGAACTACTGGTTCGATTTGAAAAATTCTTTTTGTCTTGAATAGATCATTTATCGAGGAAGGCTTTAGGCTATATAACATCACGCTGCGACTAATAGAAGCGAAGAAACAACGGAAAATGTGGAAAAAACGGGGAAAATTATTCATCTTTGAGGGCTTTCGTTGCGTGCGCTGCGAAAACGGTTCAAGATACCAAAAAAATATGTACGAAAGAATTATTCCTCTTAAAATGATCTAAAAAAATGTCCGCGACAGTATATGTCTATCTTTTAAGATTAACTCACTAGAACCGTTTTTATGGGAATCAAATCTGGCCGAAATACCAATTATTTGTTAGAGTTGTATCAACATAATAATATTATACTTTATCCAAATAAATGTGATGTTGATTATAAGTATGTAATTGTGAACAAAATTGTCTTTGACATCACTTATTTTCAATGGACGTCTTAGAAGATATTACAATTTTAAAATAACTCCGATATAAAATTCACACGCGCCGCATGATATGCAAAATATGACGCTGGGCCTGGCCGGCGGGCAAGGAGAAGGGTTGCTTGCGGGCGGCGTTGAGGGGTTTTTTTAATGGTAGGTAAAAATCATCCAATGACGAATCCCGCTCTTGGGCGGAGCGGGAAACAGTGTCAGACTCTTACTGACTAAACAACCGTAGGTTGTTTCTCTGGGAAAAATCCCAGAACCCCGGTATAACGCTTTCGCACCAACCCTCGGCTGCAGGAGGCTTCGACCCTGAAGGGCCCCACAGTTTGCGTGTTAATAACACCTTGAGGCGCGCGGGAGCAGTGCACGCCGTCGACGATTTGGTCTCGGTCTGGACTATTACCAGACAACCGGAAGGCGAGCTACCCATTGCTCACCGTCCGCAAGTCAGCGTCTACGATGGCCGGATATCGTCGGGATCGCGGCGGCGACGGCTACGGTGAGGGCGCTGTTGCCCTTGCCTTATGCAGTCGGCCTCCTCCTTTACGAGCATTAGGTATTGCTTCGCAGAAGGAGGCGACCGCTTGCCATTCTTCTTCGCTGCGGACCATAGCCTGAACCAAGGCCCGGCGCGAGAGGTCGTCGCCGCCGATCACCCCCACGAGGACACAGTTATGCTCTTCTCAAGCGGGGCACTCTTCCATCATGTGCTTCGGGCTGGCCACACAGTGGCGACACCTGGGCGTCTCTTCTGCAAGAATCCGGCGCAGGAATCTCCTGAACTTGCCATGTTTGGTGAGAAACTGCGTCATGCGGAAGTGAGGACACCGTGATGTCTATCCAACCACACCTCAAAGACCCCTCTTTGACTTACCGCCGAGATTATGGCATGCCCAAGGGGGGGTGTAGCTCTATGAAGTAGTTTTAGATAATTACCTATGTTCTTTTAAAAATTAAATTGTCGAAAAAAAAATAATAACAGAAATTGACACGGGCAAAGTCGTAGGTAATAGCTATAATTTATAAAGCTGAAGAGGTTGTTTGCAAAAATAAATATGATGCCCAAAATAACTATTCCACGCGGACGAAGTCGCGGGCACAGCTAGTCCTTCATATTAGCGGACAAGAGATTCAACTAAAATCAAACGCATTGCCATTTTCAAGCTTATTTGTTCGCAGCGATGCACCACCCGGAATTACCTAAAGATTTGCTGCTTACAGCGCCTTGAATTAAGAATCAGACACCAGGACCTGGAACCAGTACCTAGGTCATACAAATTAATATCCATAATGTTCGGGAACTTAACCCACAACAAGCATCTTAATAGGTAGCCTATCGCTCAACCGCGTCGTGTACAGCATAGCGTCATACTTATAATGTTCCCACTGCTAGGATTCTGACCTCCTCTCCTTTTATTTGTATCGGTGCTATTGGTTGCCTGAAATAAACGCTTTTTTTAAAATTAGTTTATCGAAGGAGTAACGCGTTGCCCAGTTATTGGGCGTTTTTCCACTCACCGGCCCGGTGCCGGGGAAGCAAAAATGTACAGAAAAGTATGGCTCGTTTTTTCACTTGCTGGCGCCGGCGCCGATCCGGCGTTGGTTCCCACCGGCGTCGGCTCCGTCGCCGGAGTAGCAAGCTTCCCACCCGATCCCGGCCCGGCAAACTGCATGTGTATTGCGTATGAATTGTAACCGTGTGCATGTATGAGTGTGCGGGGCGGGTAGAAGTGCGTGGGGTGGGTAGGAGGGCGCGGAGCGGAGGCAGAGAGACGCGTATTTGGTTTGTAGTTTGTTTTCAGTGCGTACGCGTCGTCATACTCGTCATGCCGTTATAACATTGTTAGGTATCTACGCGTTGTACTATACGTGTAGTCGTGTTGAAGTCCGTGTCAGTTACTGTACCAGTCACCGGGCGTAAACCGGCATCGACACCGGCGCAGTGGAAAAACGAAGCCCCGGCGCTCGTGCCAGTGCACGGCCAAGCCGGTGCCGTGCCGGTGAGTGGAAAAACGCCCATTGTTTTGTATCTAATAGGCAGTCGTTCCATGTAAAATACAGGGCTATGCGGGAGGTCGTGGGTTCGATTCCCACCCAGGACAAATGTTTGTGTGATGAGCATGATCATTTTTTCTGTGTCTGGGTGTAATTTATCTATAATATATACGTATGTATTTAGAAATATATAAGTAAGTACCTATGTTTATCAGTTGTCTAGTACCCATAACACAAGCTCTGCTTAGCTTGGGACTAGATGGCGTTGTGTGATAGTTGTGGACATATTATTATTATTAAACCTCATCCGGTTACACTTTTTTTTATGGTAGGTGAAATTCATCGAATGCCGAAACCCGCTCTTGGGCGGAGCTGGAAACCAGTGTCAGACTCTTACTGACTAAAAAACCTACCCCATTCCTTCCTTGCCTTATTCCTAGAGCCACGGGAACATCCGGTTACACTGGAATTAGACTCCAAGCTGGTTGGGAAAAAAGAGATGAAGTAATAATTATTATACCTACACAGATAAAAATACAATTAGGAAATAAAACAAGGATATGACCAATTATAAAATATATTTTTACAAGTAGATACATATTAATTAGAACGGATATCATCATCAACTGGCTACTTACCTCCTTTTTGTGAAGTATTTTAAAACTAGCTTTTGCCCGCGACTTCGCCCGCGTGGTGTTGGGGTTGCCTAATAAGAAGTTTTATATCCCACAGGAACCTTATGTTTTTCCGGGATAAAAAGTAGCCTATGTCCTATTCCGGAGTGTATCCTATGCCTGTGCCAAAGTTCATCCAGATCCGTCCAGCCGTTTTGGTGGTGACCAAAACGGCTGGACGGATCTGGATGAAATTTGAATTTTTTTTTTATAAGGTGTTATACAATAAATGTAATACACTTTTCTGCACTAGTGTGGAAAATTGTCAATTGAGTGCCTTATAGCGGGTTTTCGAGTAAGAAAATTTATTAAAAAAGCTTTTTTATTTTTCGTATTTAAGTCTGTCGTTTAAGAATCTGAGCTTGATCCTTACCAGACGGTCGCAAGGCGAGCTACCCAATGCTCGTGGTCCTCAAAACGCATCAGAGGAGGTGCCTGTAAATAGACCTACTACCACCGACGCGGAGGCTAGCTAATCGACGAAAGGCATTTTGTTCAAATTAAAAGTCGAGATGTTTTAATTACTATAGTAGATAAGTATATTATTTATCATGACACTACTTTAATTTACTAGTACATCCTTGAAAGCACCGACATCTCAGGACTAGAATTAACAATATAAAGAAGGACTAATTAAGATAAAACTGTGATATAAATCTTTTTTTAACTCATTCACACACACTAACACACACACATGCACAAACACACTATCACATACACATACATAAATGTCATGCTGAGACTTTATTTTGTTTTGTTTTTATTTAATCCACTAAATCCACGTCTTCCCACTATTATTATCATGTAACTCTGCGCAAATCATGAGAGAGCACGGCTACCCATAACACAAGTTCAATCTTACCTTGGGTACCAGAGTTCATTTTACTACTTACAATTTATGGGTTAATATTAAAATGAATAGATTATATTACTAGTATGTAAGTGGAACTGTACAATTTTAACTGGAAAAATAAATTATTATTATTAAATATACCAATAGATTTATCCAAGTCTTAGTCAAAGGATATTTCTAGCCATCCTTATTCCGGAGGATGGCTAGATTAACAATAACTTCGTATCGGTCATGTACCTGGTAACCGTCAAAATATGTATATAGAATTTGCTATTTTAGGCGCCCGTATTCTGTAACCGCTCATTGTGATATATCTTACACGATCCGAGGAACATCTGTTACCCCTGTGGCAGCCAATAATGCTGCTCACCCACCAACTTACACGATCGTAGTGATCATTGACCCTGATCCCAGTCCACGTCACCTAAGTTGCACTCAGCAGAAAGCTCTGCAAATAAATGAAATGATTTTTAAAATAAAATTATATACATTAAGTACAACTTTCAATGAGTCAAAATACCTTTAATTTATATATGTATTCTTGTAGGTCTATTGTAAATCGTATAATTTAAACCAGGATCAAGCATTTAAGCACACAATAGGTATCCCTGGGTATCCCCAAATATCGCCACAATAACCGATCCTACGTCTCACATCCGACGGATTCCCGCGACCCTGACCAGGTCGTCAGTCCACCTTGTGAGAGGTCAGCCAATTTCCAGGCCACTACATAACCTTTCAGTCCCATCAATCTTCTGTTCTTACACTTCAGATAAAAAACAGAAACATTAGGCACTACTTCTGCAACGTGATTGCATTCACATACATTGTGAACTCATATGGACAAGTCATCTAGATCAGAACCAACTGTCTCTAGGCTGTAAAAACATTTGTTTTGTGCATAAATTTCTTACCAGTATACTGCACACTGCCCCCTGTATTATTACAAGTCCATACGATCCATCCTTAGGTTGCCTGGAAAATATCGCTATCAGCAATAAGACCGCTATTATACCCATAGATTAAGATTTTATAATTTAATAATAATTTATTTTTCTGCCTTAAAGATTTTAACTTTTAAAAATATCTATCTAAAATATATACAAGAGCAAAAATCAAAAAATAGTTTTTAGAGTCACGAAGACAAACTTTCACACATACTATAAACGTACAGAACCTCATTTTTAGCATTTTTTATATCACTAAGCGATGTAAATTTTATTTGCATCAATCATAATAATAGAACATTTTGTATAAATGGAAATAGGTACAACCCTTCCTTCCCCTAACGGTTGGGAAAGTCAATGGTGCCATTCGTCTGCCTGAGCAAGGACAAGCATTCAGTTTATTGGTTAGTTAAATTTAATAAAATTAGATATATTCTTTATTGTAGGTAGGTACACCATTAATACAATTTGACACATTAGGAGCTTAAAATTATAAGGTGATACAATAGGCGGTCTTACATATATATATATATATATTATATATACACAAATGAAAACAATTATAAACACTGTCAAAATTACCTTTGGGCGCAATCGGCCTCACTTACTGCTACACTTGCTTCCACTTGAACTGCTAACAACTCTATTTTCAGCGGTTTTTTTTTTGCCAGTCATTACGAAATCAGGCGAAACCTTTCTTTTAGCCGAGTTCTCTACATCTAAGGCATTGTACCCTTTTCAATACGGTCAGCTGTACTCTCTTCAAGATAATCAAAGGCTGGTAACATGTTGACGGTACCAGTTTTATTAGCCCTACTTAATTCTCTTGCAACATGTCTTGAAAAGCTTCTAAATACATTTGTTTTCTAACTATTTGACAAAAGCTTGGAGACAAAAATTTACTGCAACTTCTAAAAAATTGGTCACGAGTCATTGGAGCACGACCATCTTCCTGACATGTACAATTTTCAGGATTTACAGATGCAGTCCCATCTAGATTTTGCTTTAATACAATTACTCTATCAGTCTGAATCCATGCATCAACAGTTTTAATAGATTTGGCACTAATGGATTCTTTACTTATATTTACGATAGAAGCTGTTTTATCCTGATTAATATCTTGTAAGGGTTTTTTAGACTCAGAGCAGGATATTTCGATACCTTTAATTATGTCGGAATCCACGAGATTTGAACAAGGTTTTGGAACTAAAATTTCAGTTTCTCCTATATCTGGTTTAATTTCTTCATATTCAGAGGAATCCGAATCACAATTTCCATCCACATTATTTTCTGATTTTATTTCAACTGTTTTGAACGATTCCATGTCAGATTTCAAAAACTGCGAAGGCTGTGGGAGTGGGATCATTTTAGTTTCATCCAGTACTAATTTAATTTTTACGTCTTCTCCAGTTGTTTCCAAGTCACAATTTTTACTAACATCATCATCATTTTCTGTTTTAATTTCAGCATCTAGTTTGAAAAGTTGCGATTCTTCAGTGTTCGTTTGAGTTATTATTTCTTTTTTTATTTCACCACTGTGAATATTGAATCGTAAATAATCGTGGCATTGTAAAGCCTGCGTTGATTGCCCTAGGGCTAATATTTCAGTTTCTCCTATATCTGGCTTCATTTCTTCTTCGTCCTCAAATGTATCTAAGTCACTATTTTCATAATCAGCATCATCATTATTATCTGTTTCCATTGCAACATCTGGTTCGAAAAATTCCGGTTCTTCTTTTACATCAACGTCATGTATGGTATTTGGTAAAGGATCTTCATTTTGTGTATGTGTAGCAAAACTATTTTTTACACTCAATATTGATAAATTATTTTGATACTGTTGTTCTTCTATTTTTTGTTCTACGTATGGTTTGAATTCTTCAGTTTGTGTGCAAGAATCATGTTGCATTGGTTTTGCTGATAAGTAAAGTGATGGCACTGCAGTTTTTCTGAGGTACTCTTTTTTAGTGTACATACATTTAGGGAAATGTAAACTGCACACATATTTATTCTTGAAAAACGAGGCTTCTCTATCGATGACATCAGTTCTTTTACAAGCTTTTAGCCAGATTTTACGCCTGAAAAATAAAAAGATTAAATCGTATAACTAAGTTAATTGTTAAAGAATCCAAATGTTCAGAATAAGGGCCTTGCTGCCTCATGGTAGTGTACGCACTAGCGGCACTAGTATACACTTACACCCGTATTCACAAACAATACTTTCCTCAGTGAAGTAGCAACGCTATGCGAAGTCAGGCATTTTTCACTGCGTAACATGTGGCAAGCCTTTCAATTCATAAACAATACTCAAACGACCCTTGACTAAGCAAATGCACAGCGTTGAATACAGCTCTATGAATGGTTCGTTTGTGTTGCGTAGTTCACGACGCTGCTTGACGTTTATTTAATTTGTCATAAAATAACCTTAAAACATAAAGGTGACAGGTGTTCAAGAACATTTTTTTTTTTAATAAAAGACCGTTTTCACGATTATTGATACTGTTGGTTGTCTCACATATATAAGATCTCCAGTAATCATCTATAAAATTTTAACGATAATAATAGAGAAGCTAACAAATTCATTCGAGCAATCAAAAGAAAAAATAAAAAATAATCAAAAGGGTTTAGGAAATCCCGTATCACTTTTCTGGTAGTATTTATTGTGCTTCTCTCATTGATATAGTTATCAAATTCTTCTTCACTATTATAATCCATTGTAAAAGGACGCTATATAATCACAAACAATAAAATCGAACCCATTTTTTTTTTTCTTGATACCTCGTTTCATGTTGTCTATTGTCCACAAAGACTGACAATAGCTATGCGTTGCTTAAAACAGCTCGCAGGCTACCTTAGCTGTGCGTCCATTTTAATGGACGCATAGTGCTAGACTTCACTCAAGTATTGTTTATGAATTAGTTTTAGTGGCCCTGTGCGCTCGCGAGCACTGTGAGACCGCACAGTAACGTTTGTGAATATGGGTGTAAATGTATCTAAGGGCTGGCCAAATTACTAAGACGCAGCGTATCTTACACTAAACAACATAATGGTTAACTGCGATACATTGCCACGTTTTGTGCAGCATATACAGTGTCGAATCATGTTGAGTGAGTACCCAGTACGGTGCCAAATAGGTGTATTTGTCTTATCATGACAGACAGGTGTCAATGTTATCAACCTTCAAAGATTTTGCGGCGTTTAAATTGTCCTAAGTAACTTCGGTTGAGCATTATGATCGCAACAGACTGTGGACTCAGTTTAGCTGGTGCAAAAAACCTGGCCAAATGGGGCTTCCTCGACCCGACTCTAACTGTAACTGTCCCTGTGTGTAAAGCATGGCATAGAGATGCAAGTGAAAACTTCGTTTCAGTCTTTGATTTTATTTTTACCTCCAACTTTTGAAACAATACTAAGCCTGTTAATGAGTTTGTATTCTTTTTCAAGTCGGTCATTTATTTTATTTATATTTGCCTCAATAAATTTTACTCTTAGACTGTGGCAAACAATAGAGTAGATTCTTATAACAAATATATTTGCTTTGTCAGTTTTATCACTGAATATAATTTTTTCTTTTGTCACTTCAAACAAAAAATTATGGCGCAACGATGCATTGATATTCCGCATGCCATCACTCCTAGCAAAAACTCTATTCAATATTTTTTAATAATTCTACTGACGGAGTCAATAAAAATATAATTTTTATAAAAGTATGATTCCTAGCCAAACTTTTTCTCGCACTGAAAGGTTTAGTTACCATTATTGTGTAATATTATCTATCTTCTATACCTACTTATAATAAATCTATAGAGATCAATTCTGTACATTAAATATATTTCCAAAAAAACTATCAGGGGGTGATAAGTGATCGATACTGATACCAAAAATGCAATTAGTAAAATTTTTGTATGAAAAAATCCGTCGAGTAAAAACTACTTTTACGACGGATTTTAACGAAACTTGGTACCATTAATTATTCTTCATACTCTTGGGCAGGTTATTGTATACTTTTCATCACGCAACCGATTACGACAAATAGGAGCAGAGTAGTGAACGGATATGTTGGAAAAACGGGAGAAGTAACTGCATTTTTTAAGCATCCCCCGCGTGTGCAGACTTAACAGAAATTATGTATGACGGAAATATTCTTCTTAATATTATATAAAAAAATATCCCACGACAGCATATGTCTCTTTTATAGTTGACTCACAATAACACGTGTAACTCCCGATAGCTTAGCAGTTCGAAGCTTTATGATTACTTTTGTCTACTCCTACTTTTGTAACACCCTCACTCATCCTTAATTTAAAAAATTAACATTATTACCTATTCAATAAAAAAATAATCATATAAGTCGGTATAGAAACACCAAAGTAATACATGAAATACGTTGACACCCAAGCGAGCGCCGGCGCTCGCGCTCATGATTTGGGTCTCAGCACACATATGGGATCGGAAAGGGATCGTCACCGTATCACCTCGAGCTGTTCAGAACGGTTTGTATTAAACTCCCTACTGCAACGCACACTAATCGGAATAATAACGTAATCGCCTCGCCTCGGAACAGGCTCCGAACTTGAATTCCCGCGCTTATGGCTCATCGTCCCCGCGCTTACGTTTCTCCGTCCCCGCGCTTACGTCTCTCCGTACCCGAGCTCACATCTCTTCGTCCACCCTTTCCCCTTTCCCCTCCCGCTATGGCTATGATAGCCAACTCACGTATTGTAAACCAAGACATAACCGTGCGCTACACTTAACGTTTGGATTCAAACTGATCTGGTGCCAACCAGGTCAGCCAGGGGGCGGCGAGGCGTAAGCGCGGTGTCGCCTAGCCGTAGCCGAGTTGACGTACAGGCGCTGCTGATACGCTTTCGTTACGTGCATACGGTAGGTTGACGCCTGGTTGACAGCGAGGCGAAAGGCGTTACGGTTACGATCCCTTTCCGATCCCATATGTGTGCTGAGACCTTTTCGCGCTACGCGCCGTTGTCAAATTTTCAAAAATAGAATGCAATATTTGAGCATTTTTTTTTGTAGGGTATTTTGATATTTATCCAAGAACGTAAAAAAAAAGTTTTTATGGACAAATAACTTTCCGTTAATACCCGCGAACGCCGGCGTTCGCTTTATGACCGAGAGGTAAGCCATCGCGCGTGAATACTAAATCATGCTTTAATAAGGATTATTTTACGCGGCTCGCGCCCGCGGCGGGAGCTTCATTCAATATTTGGCTGTCGATGCGAATAGACGTTCAGAGCGTTCGACCTAATTGACAGACAATAATTGATATTAATAAACCGTGCTAATCAACGCGACTTTTAGTCTTTAAATTATGTATTTTTAGGTTTATTTTATTGTTATTTTATAAAATAGGTTTTAGTTATTTTGGTAGTGTTTTAAATATTCGTTCATATTACAAATTATCTATATAGTTTACATTTTATTTCTTTTTAGGTGAAGTAGTAGTAGGTACGCATAGATTTTTAGGTTTATATATTTTTTTTTTGATGGTAGGTATGATAGGTTTTTTTATGGAAGGTAAAAATCATCCAATGACGAATCCCGCTCTTGGGCGGAGCGGGATTCGTACGGCGGGAAACAGTGTCAGACTCTTACTGACTAAAAAATCTACCCCATTCCTTCCTTGCCTTATTCCCAGGACCTGGTGTTAAGCTTTCGCATCAACCCTTTACCCAGGAGGCTTCGACCCTGTAGGGCCCACAGTTTGCTGACAGCTCCTTGACAGATACCGATAGGTAAGTTTTGAAATTGACCTCTACAGATTTAATATAAGTATAGGTATTTTAGATTATAAATTCAGGTATCTTAAATTTTAAATCCGATGTATATTCTTATAAAAAGCTTGTAAAAAGTGAAACTGACTGGCTGACATATCAAAGCACATCCGAAATTACTAAGATTAAGAGTGTACAATTTTACACAAGGCTTTCTTTTATGAAGTAGCACTAAGCAAGGATTTTCCAAAACTCGCCTCCTAGGTAGGGTTGCCATCTCTAAAATTTGGGAAACAGGACAAGACGCGTGAAAACCCCGGATTTTAGATCCCGAGAGCCGGACATATCAACAAGATCTTTTAAACATATTCAATGTTTTTATAAAAACAGTTGAAAATGTCAAAAATCACCTTTTTTATTCATTCATTATTTTAACAAAACTATTTTTTTTAATTAATTTATTTTTTTAAACTCGATCTATAAATGAAACCTTCCCCGGACGCTCCCCGGATGCCCTCTAAACTAGGACAAATCCGGAGAAACCCGGACGGATGGCAACCCAATGAAATGAGGGTTCCGAAGTTTGAATAGCTATAATAGCTAGTTGTGTAATAAAATGAAAATTAATATCATTTACAGATTTGGATCTTCGCGTGAGTTAACTCTTTTTTTCAGTGGAGATTCGAAAATCCGAGCCAGTGTCTGACTTACACTGTTCACTTTATGTCCAGGCACGATTAATATTTCTACGCGATAATAAAATTATAATTCTATCGCTTCATTATTTTGTAGTCATCATTTTCCTAGCCTAAATGATGAATCCTTAAACGTATCGTTTTCCGTATGTATTCAAATAAAACCATTAAAGTTGTTTTTAATATCGTACAACTTTTATCACGCATGCTGAATGCGTGGTTATTGCATATCACACCCCGCATCCCGCGTGTGTATTCATTGCGTTATATTTTTAAATATTTTTTATACGCGAGGGTTGGTGCCATATCTATGGTTGGTGCGAAAGCGTTATGGGAATAAGGCAAGGGAGGAACGGGGTAGGTTCTTCAGTCAGTAAGAGCAGACTCTTACTGACTGAAGAACCTACCCGTGGTGGTCGGAGCGGTGGGCGGAGCGGGAAACAGTATCAGAACACTGTTTCCCGCTCCGACCACGAGCGGGACTCTTCATTGGATGATTTTTACCAACCATAAAAAAAAATGCAGCCACCATTCCAACAACGTAATAAAACTCAAAATTCATTGAACGGACAGTAATAAAAGATTTTCTCTAATGTCTTTTTTTTAACCTACATAAAATAACAACTCTCTATTCCTGTGAAACAATCTTTTCATCAGTACCTACTTTATCTAAATAACTTTAAACATAAAACTGTTGGTAGCTATCAACAGCATTGGCAGCAACACCACTTTTATTTTTCACGGTATCTACAAAGCCGAATCCACCCGAATGTTACCCGAATATCTCCGATCATGCTTCATGCATGACATTCTAGCAACTGCATTGACTAAGAATTCATAGTGCCTACTTTCCTACCTAAATAGTTATTATACGATTTATTATCATAATATTAATATTGAAAATGGTTAACATTCTCTTGAAAAATGAAATAAGTACCTGTATAAGTGTCGTGACGCGATTTTCACTCAACATGTGAACTACGCTTTACATAAACATCAAACTAATGAAAACAATAACAAACAAAATTAAATGTTACCTCTTAGGATCATGTGGAAGTTGATGGAACTTGACATCATGTGTACGTGAGGATGAAGGGCAATGAAGAGCTGAGCAAGTCACATGTACCATTATTATTAAAAAAAACAAATTACGATGGTGAAAATTTTTTGCTAAGCACGCGCGAGGCCCTATCAACACGTCCCGAGTTACTGAGTGTCACTCGGTCGCCGCGCCGCGCACCCCGCGCTCTCCTCACCGTTCTCGCGATTGCTCGGTTTAGTTCGGGTACGGTCGGTAAAACAGTTTTGGCGGCTGCACCTTAACATCGGTTTGTAAACTGCTTAAATTTCACGCCGACGCGATCTAATGAATACAAAAAGTAACAAGTGCTGAAGTGCCCAATACCTAATTTTGGATTGGCCTGTCAGTCTAGTACCTAGTCAGTGACCATTTGACTGGCCTGTCAGTCTAGTACAGTGGTTCTTAACCTCTTAGGCATGAGGGACCATTTGATTAAATTCCTGTTTCGCCAGGGACCACTCAGTTGGTTTATTGGAAATGTATACGGTACCTAATTGTAAATAAATCATAAAACACAAATAATTACGACTACTACTCTTTTATTTATTACTTCGCGAAAATCTATAATAAAGTTACCTACAGATTTTTGCATTGTGTTGAATCGACTCATCGGTTTACGATCGCTTCGCGGACCACTTGGACTGACTCCAGGGACCATCAGTGGTCCGCGGACCACAGGTTAAGAACCACTGGTCTAGTAGTTAGTGACCCTGACTGCTATGCGGGAGGTCGTGGGTTCGATTCCCACCCAGGACAAATGTTTGTGTGATGAGCGCGATCATTTGTTCTGTGTCTGGGTGTATTTTATATCTATAATATGTATGTATTTAGACATATATAAGTACCTATGTTTATCAGTTGTCTAATACCCATAACACAAGCTCTGCTTAGCTTGGGACTAGATGGCGTTGTGTGATAGTTGTGGACATATTATATTATATTATTTGATTCCCACCCAGGACAAATGTTTGTGTGATGAGCACGATCATTTGTTCTGTGTCTGGGTGTAATTTATCTATAATATTGTATATATTTAGAAATATTTAAGTATGTTTATCAGTAATTGTCTAGTACTCATAACACAAACTCTGCATAGCTTGAGACTAGACGGCGTTATGTGATGGTTGTTGAATATTAATTAAAAAAAAAAACTAAATTATTTTAAATTAAACAATAATAATAATAAACAGTTTATTTCAGACTTTAAATGACAAGTCCATAGCTTTGTTAGTAATGGTGTATTAGTAACAAGAGTACTTTAATAATTACGTTAGTATTGTTAGTTTTTATGGTCTATTTATTTATATTTATGATTATGACTATAGCCACCCAGTGTCTCTGCAAGGGACAGTCCGATCTGGCAGCAATCATCTTCATAATGATGTTGTCACTACCATGCAGACGCCGTAGTAAGGAGGCCGCTTTCTCGCGCATTATGGAGTGGAATTCATATGTGCGAGCTTCTGCCAAGCTTTCCTTTCACAAAGAGACCCTGGGCCCCAGTAGGCTTGAACCCGTTTACAGAGTCCCTATAGTTTGCTGACAACTCCTTAAGGCGCACGGGAACAGTGCGCGCCGACGACGACTTGGGTCATTTTCTTATTTTAGAAGTTACAGGGGGGGGAAATCATTTGAAGACCTTTAAGAAGAGGTTTAATTTTTTTTTAAGTTTTTGTTCTAAGAATTAGATTAGATTTAGATTATAAGTACCCCCAAAATGTATTGGGCTTTTTTTTCTGTTTTATTTAAAAATCTTAATGCGGTTTACAAAATCCATCTACTTACCAAGTTTCAACAATAAAGTTCTTATAGTTTCGGAATAAAGTGGCTGTGACGTGGTATTGGGGTTGGGGTTGGGGTTTCCAGGATAAAAAGTAGCCTATGTTAGGACATTGTTAGGACACAAATTTGGCACAGGCATAGGATACACTCTGGAATAGGTTCCAGAGTGTATCCTATGCCTGTGCCAAATTTCATCCAGATCCCTCCAGCCGTTTTGGCGTGATTGAGTAACAAACATCCAAACATCGTAACTTTCGCATTTATAATATTAGTAAGATGTAAACCAAGTGGTTGATAAAAAAAAACTTTTTACAAAAAAAAATATTCAATAAAATTCAATAAACCGCCTTCAAAAAAAGCCAAACGATAAAAGTTCCTACACTACAAAGTTGAAAATAAAAATTTGAATTGCTGTAAATAAACTTAATTTATAGGTAAACTTATTTGACATTAATATTTTGCAAATATTCAAAATTTATTGCTTCTTTTTGGAGTCGAATCACGGGAACGCGATGGATGCGACTCGCATCCATCGCGTTCCCGTGATTCTCACCAGGTCGTCGGTCCACCTTTTGGGAGGTCTTCCAAAGCTGCGTCTTTTGGTGCGCGGTCGCCACTCTAGAACCTTTCGGCCCCATCGGCCATCTGTTCTACGAGCAATGTGCCCTGCCCACTGCCACTTAAGTTTAGCAATTCTTCGGGCTATGTCGGTGACCCTGGTTCTCCTGCGCATTTCTTCATTTCTGATTCGAACACGCAAGGAAACTCCGAGCAAAGCCCTTTCCATTGCCCTTGACAGCATTGCCCATGACAGCTCTAATAAGCTCAAACAATTCTAGGATACATTATTTTATTTTGAAGTTCCCATGCCGACCTTCCACCTTCCAGCTTCATCATCACATCAGTTCAATAGTACCTTACAGCCAAAGTGCATCTTATGACAATTCTAACAAGCCCAAACACGGCTAGGATATATTAATTAGTTACGCAGTTCCTTCCAGCTTCATCATCAGATCAGTTCGATGATAACATTTTCAACATAATTATTTAAGATCATTGGTTTATAGTGCATTTTCATAATTGCTTAACTACCTTGATTGTGATATCTATGCGAGTGTCAAGTTTCGTCAGCCATTTCTGATCTTCTTCACCAGTTCCACCTCATCAAATGTTACTTTTTGACTGTAAATCCTTGAGTTCTCGATGAAAATATAAAAAAAAACTATATAGTTGCCTATAATATTTGAGGAGTTCCCTCGATTTCTCATGGATCCCATCATCAAAACTCAATTTTGAATGACCAATCTGGAAGCATATCCTTTCAAGTACAAAAAAAAAATTTGCAAATCCATCCATAAACAACGGAGTTCTTAAAACATAAAAAAAAAATACAATCGAACTGAGAACCTCCTCCTTTTTTTGAAGTCGGTTAAAAATGCACTTTTATTTATAACTAGCGACCCGTCCCAGCTTCGCACGGGCGCAATAGTGACATTAAATTTATTGTATTATACATATAAACCTTTCTCTTGAATCACTCTATCTACTAAAACCATCAAAATCCGTTGCGTAGTTTTAAAGATTTAAGTAAGTATACATAGGGAAAGCGGGACTTTGTTTTATACTATGTAATGATTTATACCAGTAGTTCCCAAACTTATTTTTCTTGTGGACCACTTTCAAAACTTTACTGGTTTCGGTGGACCCCCTGCTGCTACATGTCTACCACATTCTTAAAGTCGCCTAAAAATAAAAATTGTGTCGTTTCTGAGTTCTGTCCACAGAACACACAGTAACAAAAACACAGAACACACACAGACACACACAGACACAGAATACAGGGTGTATCTGTGAACATTTACATCCCTTCAACCACGTGTTCTACCATTTTGAATAACATTTGTTCTATGGCTTTTCAAAATTCGCTTAAAAAAAATCAACTTTCATACAAAGTCGGTCACGTAACTTGGTCATTTCGTATGGGGAGTCGAAAAAATTTTTGACGAATTTCGAAAACTCTTAGAACAAAAATGTTATTCAGAGTGGTTGGTAAAACACGTGGTTAATAGGATGTAAATGTTCACAGATACACCCTGTATTCCGATAGGTAAAATAAAAATGAAAAATGGTAGTACATTTTATAACACTTTATTTATTAAAAGAATAGAATTACAAGAAAAAAATAAGAAGGTAATATAAGGTTCAGGTCATAATTTTAATGAATGTTTGGCTTTATTTTTGTGAGCAATTACCGCAAATCACCCCGCTCTGTGATGTTTAATTTGCTTCTTTTTTTTTGTTAAGAGATTTGTAATGGCACTAAAATCCTTTCGACAAGATATGACGAGGGAAAAGCTATTAAAAAATTCCTTGCGATTTCCCACAGTCCAGGATATTTTTCAGGTATTTCTGCTTGCAGCCAAAATGTTTGGTACCCTTTTCTAAATTTCACCTTCAGCTTTCATTTGTGTTTAACTCGAGCAGCTCCTCTTGTAATAAAACATTGGCCACCAGAAACGAATCAGTTTGCCTTTGGCATCGAGTATTTATAGTGGTGATCAAGTTCATGTCTGAACAAGCACTAAGCATTTTCGGGCGGATAGCGCTTTGCAAGTCTGTACATGAATTTGTACGTAATATCGAATAGGTACGCAAGTTTGGACAAGTAACAGTCACTTGCCTTATTAAAATATTATATGCTTAGTTAGGTTCTTATATTAATGTAGGTAGGCCCTTATAAAAACTATGCTTACATTTTTGCTCTTTACTATCAAAAGCAGATAAATTTTCGTGGACCCCCATTAACATCTTATGGACCCCCATTTTTTATTCACGCCTACGTAGACCCCCAGCAAGTCTCCTGTGGACCCTTGGGGGTCCACCTGGACCACTTTGGGAATCATTGATTTATACCATTGGATGACTACGGTTATTTAAAAATGTTTTGAAATCTCAATATGAAGCGCCACATAATAATAAATAGCAAACCGCATAAGTGTATTTTAATCTCATAAAATTGTAGGCAGTTATAAATAATTGTTTACTTATTAAAACTCTTGAGCCCCTAGCGAATGCCAGTGTTCGCATACCTATTGTCTTTCTAATATGTATCTAATTAAGGTACTCGAAAAGTTAAAATTCATGTACAGTAGTGGTACACAGGCGGACATATTGCTACAAATTACAAATACAATACTTATTTCAATTACATATGTATTATATATTTACCCTCGTCCGTGCGTCAATGCGGTGTGCCAACTGAATTCAGCGCTGGGTGTCTGACGCCCATTTGCTGGGCAGAGGTGGTCACCCTTTCGGTTCGGGCACGCTCAACGTACACTTTATTTTTGTTTCTTATTTTTTACTATGTGTTTTGTAAATGTTGTGCTGTGTCAGTATCGAATAAATGTATTTCTATTCTATTCTATTCTACAAGGCATTCTCATTTCAATTATAAGTCTGAATGCATGAAAGTGTGATTTATACACACTTGATGGATGGATGACCCAATGCCAGATATACGGCTCATGCAGTTGCTGGAGAAGTGAAAAGTGCATAGAGCTCTGTGCTTTTTATTCAAGTAGTAAATCTTAGTAAATAGGGTCGTATTGCTTATGATAGGCAATGGATAGGCAGCAGCATCCGCCTTACAAAGTTTCCATTACTGGGACTTAGCAGAGGGAGTAGACCGTAAACCACCACGAGTGGCGAATGTGTTCGAATTTGGTTCTAGGCCATGCCTGTTCTCTCACGATGTTTTTCTTCACCGTTTTGAGAGCAGTGGTCATGAAATAAATTACACAAAGTAATGCACCTGCCCGTGTTTGAACCCGCGACCTACAACTCGTAAGTCGAGGTTTTTACCACTCGACCACCGCTCTGCTCTCATGATAAAATGTCAATATATTTAGTAGACACAAAGTAATAACCACAAGGAAAATATGATTGTTATAATTCACCAATTTTCTATCACAATTCAACTCACAAAAGGTTTAACTAGACTACATTATTCAGGTGAGAAATCTTTTCGAAAGTCTTGCTTAAAATTTTGTTTAAAATCTTGCTTGAAATCTCGCCTAAAGTCTTGCTTGAAGTCATCCCTCAAATCGTCTTCATGTTCTTGTTTAAATTTTTGGCTAAAAGCCTGTAGAAATACTGGGCAGAAATCTTCTTTTGAACTCTGTTTTGTCTTCAGAAAATTGCTCATTGTGTCTTTAGTTTAAGTATATTTAGGCAATAGGAAATTGAAATGTAAAGTCAAAACAATCCTCACTTTCAAAGAATATTTAAAATCAGCTGATTAGCAAACTCAATAAAAATTCTCTAAAATCAAGGGGTTCTTCAACTGCTGTCATTTTGACTTCTATAGTGAGCAATCAACAAAAGAGTACTTAATCTTGAAAAATTTACGATGGCTTAAGTCTTAGGTGCACTAGCAGACAAAATGACCCCTAATATATTGGATAGTCTTGTAGTTTCCTGGTATATCTGAGACTTTAAAGAAAACTTTAAGGTTCATTTTCAACTCATTAATGTGGACAAAAAGATACGTTATTAATTTATCTAATATTTTTTTAAATTCTTTCCGTGATTATGTTATACAAAGTGGATACGACAGATTTTTTTTATTTTTTTTTATGGTAGGTGAAAATCATCCAATGACGAAACCCGCTCTTGGGCGGAGCGGGAGACCAGTGTCAGACTCTTACTGACTAAAAAACCTACCCCGTATATTCCTTGCCTTATTCCTGGAGTCGAGGTAACAGTTTTCCACCACCCTCTAGGCTCCAGGAGGAGAGGATACGACAGATGGGATTTCCTTTAAAAGGATCATTGTACACAATAATATTAACAGTTTTTTACTATGAGACCAACGTAAAAATCACGAAAAAAAACCTTGGTCTCATAGTAAAAAGCTGTTAATATGGTGTGTACCATAGAAATATAAAAAAGTGTGTACAATGATCCTTTTTAAGGAAAATCTATCTAATCTGTCGGATCAACTTTGTATACCTAATGCAAATAAAGCAGACTTGTAATATTAAATTGGTTTTTTAGACCAATTTAATATTTCAAGTCTCATCATTATGGAATCAAAACCCAATGAAATTTAAATTTATAAGACTTAAAATTGAAATTGTCATTGTTTCCGAATGGTGGGCGATTTTTTCCAGAATTAATAATGCAAATATCTCTTTTATCCAAACTCATCCAAATACTAATTATTCTTATGAATAATATCTGGGATTCATACTTTAATTTCCGCTGCGGCGATTGTAGGACATTTTGTTGAAATGAGATTTAAATTGCCTTTTGTCGTGCTTTCGCATGATTGGGCTTATCAAGATTTGTGGCAACGTGCGCAATATTGAATTGTTAGGAATCATAGCGAACGAAAATTCAACGATGCTGGCTTTGCTAATTGGTTTTATCAAAAGTATAAATCTAAATAATACAATTGCTAAATTTCTAAGCAGGATATTTTTCGATTGTACTGAATAATCAAAAGATAATTGCATGGCAACCAGAAGCAAATATTGCTTTCTCAGCCTTCGAGCGCTATTTTCCTTGTTTCTTTGAAGTTGATAGACCATATTTTTACCACTCTTACAACGTACCTATATGACACATAAAACCTGCTTTCTGCTTCGTTTAAATAGGCATTAATAGGCACATTCTAAATTTAAATTCTCCATAATAGAATTTTAAAATCTAACCATTTGATATTTTTTTCAAATTCTTAATTCAAAATTCTCTTTCCGGAATAAAGATAGATGTGGGTAAATTTGAGGAGGTTCAGTTTCAGGAAGTTTTATATTCTATTAATACAACACAGAATGTGATGTATGAGGGATATGTTATCGTGAATGAATTCGCTATAATCAGCATTTAAAATATGCATTGGGTTGGTTAGACCAAGGCGAAGATTAAAAGATGAACTTGACTCTTACCATGGAGTCGGAACCGCTATAGCTGAAGTCAGACGTCTGTATAAATGATTGAGGGAGGGCTTTGCCCAACAGTGGAACATAACGAGCTAATCAAATAAATATGAAAATGTTGTACCTATAATTATTGGTTTACATTATGACATGACTTAACTTCAAGACACGGTCATTTGGACAATTTGATTCGGTCATTTTGGCATGGTACTGTAGAGATTCGATTGGAAATACAAACGATTAGAACGTGGTACGCAGGTACTTTAATAAGATTTAATTGTACTCCGTGAGCAAGTAACGAAGTGATTCGTACTTCGGAAGAACCCACTTAACCTGGTATTTAACTGTTATCTCTTTATTCGAAAATCCCGAAGAGGTTCCGATTTTGTTCTTAATGACAACAGAGTATTTTCCTTAAAGGTATTTGTTTTGACCTTTGTATAATTAGAAATCCCCTCGAGTCCAAGACAATTTCATTGTTCAAAAATTTAGAGAAATGGTATTTGGTCTTTAGCGATGACGTTCCGTTCGTGTAATCCGTTTTGTAAAAAGGTTACAAGTGGCAACAAAAATATATAATATAAATTGAACTAAGAGGATTTTTTCCTAAAGTTCAACCTTTTACCGTGATTTTTTTTTACAATTTGTGTTTTACTCTTTTTTTTTTGTTCGTCGGAGTAAATTTCTGAAAATACTGGTCCGTTTGCCAGAGGTTTTTCACTAATAGAAATCAGCTTTATTCCTGAGTGATATCTACACTAATATAATAAAGAGGTAAAGTTTGTTTTTAGGATCGGATCGATTGGGAAAAAAATAGTAACAATAGAAAGCTGCTTTATTCCTGAGTGACATAAGCTATGATTTATGTAAGCGGGCGAAGCCGCCGACGAAAGCTAGTAGATTATATTATAAGTAAGCAAGCGAAACTGCGAGCAAAACTGGTTTTTATACATTTTAGAAGTAAATCAATCAATCTACTTGTGCGTGCCTATTTCCAATTATATTGAGGGCAACTTACAGTGTAAGAACAAAACTCAAAGAGGAGCAAAGAAAAAACAATAATTGTTTGAAAAAAAATCACTAAATAAAGCCTTTTACATAAGACACCGAAAAAATTATTTGTACACAATAAGAGCTCGAAACAAAGTAGTAATTCAGTATTCACCAATTATTCACAACACATTTTGAAGATGTCTCTTGTAATCTTGTTTTTATTTGCATAAAAAATAAAATCATTAATTTTTTTGCTAAAAAAAAAAGCACGATATTTTAGCCTTTATGAATATTATATTTGATTTTAAATTACGTTTATTTCTTTCGAATGTTCCTGTGATGAAGAATGACGCAATTTTCTTGATGACGTCTTTTTAATAATTGATTATTATTACTGCCTTTGACCTATCTGTGACCCAGATAATTTATCGCTGTCCTCATATTAGGAGGAAAATACCCTCTGAGGGAAATGGGCGTTCGAGTAAACCTCAACAAAGGTTAGGGAGACTGATTGCCGTAACACATACCTTTTCATTCGGTTTGTGATCAAAGTGAATTGTTACGTCACAGGTGGTCGGAAATGGCTATCCTTGTTCTATAATTTTTTTGTCACTTACTACGATACTCCTTGGAACCATTTGAATTAAGCATAAGGGTAGTAGTCCCTAGGTACTTAATTCGGGGAAAAAATTATATGTTCAATATTTTTAATGAAATCAGTTGTGTTATACTTACAGTCAATTTCTATATAAAAAAATATATCTTTGCATAAAGGTTAGTATGTAAAGTATTTTTTTTTTTATTTCAGGCACTCTGTTAAAATACTTGTCAAAATGTGATAATTGTATAGAAGATTTTTGGAGCGAATGTTGAATTAAAATGTTTTCTGTACAATCACTACAATGTTTTCTGTACTATATGTAGTTAGTTATTTTAAATGTATTTTGGTCAATGTCAAATTTTAATGAAATTCTATCATTATGCAATAAGTATTAATTTACGAGAAGGCACTGATTCCTGTAACACAGGTGTTTCAACCTAGCACAGGAGTCAGGGCCTCAATCGATGTGTTAATTTTTTTTTGTGTCAATAAATTATTATTAAAAAAAAAGTTATGTAATTGAAACGTTCATGTACCCATACAGTTGCAATCTTAGCATTATTTCGAATTACTCGAAATTATTCTATAAACTAATTTCACCGAGTTTACCTTCTGATAGAACATAGATTCTTGACAAGGCCTGTCCCAAATTGGAACGATAAGAAATCATTACGCGTCATTAGCATTTTAATTGGTCCAATTTATTTACTCAAGCCCATTGTCGTGAACGACTTTCTTTTGAGAATAATGAGGAACTGGACCTAACTGGCTGGAAACAAATAGATATAGAAACTTTAGCTTTGAATACCGGCACCGTCTATAGCGTTTGATGAAAGAGCAGAGATCGCAATGCTCATCAGCGAGCCTATCAGTGATTGGTTCGCTGATGAGCGAAGCGATCTCTTGTACTAGTACAAGGATTGTGCAACCTGACCTTGCGTATGAATTCATATCATTTAAGAGAATGAACTTTATTGTACACCAAAATAGTAACAATTTTACAAAAATTTAAATCTATGTCTACAATGGCGGTCTTATCGCTGTACGACAGAAGTTATCCAGGCAACCTTAAGATGAACCATGAAAACTTAAACTGTAAAAGCATTGTAGACTTTTACTGACTAACAGTCACTCATATTTCCTTCGTTATCTGTCATTTCAGGGCCGGGATTTGCTTTTAAAAGCGAACTCATTGCCCTAGTAGGCTCTGGCCTTGCTGAGCCAATATAGCATCGTTGATGTTTGAAGATAGATTTAACGGCGCCTTCAAATTCTCCTTCCTTCAAATCTCCCGTCACGTTGCGTTTACAGTTTTTAAATAAAAAATAATTTTAGCTGACATAAAAATATTGTTCAGAATAAATTAGAATATCATCAACCATAATTAGTTAAGTAAAGATAGACAGAAGTTCTTTATTAGAACTAGTGCCAGGAAAGCTGCGAGAAACGAGAATGTCGTAGGGAAAAGTTAATTCCTCAAAGAGTTCGCAACTAATTTAATCAGAAAAAAGTAGTCTGAAAACTTCCATCATTGGCGACGGAAAATTACAAAATTGGTTTCAGAAAAAAGACAGTGTTGTAACCGTTAAACCATTGAGAAATCTTCGCTTAGTATTGATCTGATACGGATTTTAAAATTGTTTCGACTGAATTGAATCTTTTGAGGAGACATCTTACCTACTAATATTATAAATGCGACAGTTACGATGTTTGGATGTTTGTTACTCAATCACGCCAAAACAGCTGGACGGATCTGGATAAAATTTGGCACAGGCATAGGATACACTCCGGAATAGGACATAGGCTACTTTTTATCCCTGAAACCCCAACCTCAATACCATGCAAGCGAAGCCGCGGGCAAAAGCTAGTAACAAATATTGCCGAATTTATTAGTTTCATATGACTGATGGAGCATGTATAAAGGATGTATACTAGAGCTGCTACAGCGTTCTTGGTTTTAATTAATATCTGCAAATACGCTACGTCCTCTATTTTACCCAGTGACGATAAATATTTGCCCATCCCTAACCTACACACCGTTAAATGGTCGGTTTAATCCCTAGGAAGATCGATCCGGTACATGAAAAACTATCGATTTGTAAAGATAAAATTAAAAAATGAAGTACTTTTTTTCTAACACTAGCTAGGTGGGTTCAATGACCGTAGGTTGTTAGTACGCAACGACCGACAACTACCTACGGTCATTGGACCCACTCCAAGAGATTAAAACGACCATAATTTAACAGTGTATAATATAATACAGTATGAACGAGTGACAAGCATGGCAAATTGTGCATGCGCATACATAGATTACACAAACTTACACCGGTGTAATATTAGTGTCATCAGCAAAACTAAAACCAACCCCTTGAAACTCACCTGAAAATAAAGACCAGAACCGCAAAATAACAAGTGAGTTATCTAAAAAGGCACACACTATTCCTACTTATCTAGATGTAACCCAACACCACTGTAAAATGGCGTCCAACTTCCACTTAAGTACCGGAACACATCAACAACGACGTGACATACCCTTGATATTTGTTGACGGACTTTTGTGGTATCCCAGATTAACCAACCCTCACTGAAATATCAACTTTATTTTTATAATTCCATGATCTCTTTTTCTTTGGTGCGAATTCGGTTTCAGCATTCTTAGCCTTACCTGTGTAATCTATACTGAAAATAAAACTTTATTTCCAAAGTAACATGGTTTCTTTTTCTTTGGTGCAGTGTTGGTTTCGGTCTTCCTAGTTTAGGTGTAATACCTTTATGTAATCTATAATCCGTCGTGCTTCCGTAACAGGCTTGCAGGATAAAAGTTGTGTTCGGACTTTTAATGAACTCTTGACATGGCTCGGTAAACCATTTTATGCTAATATAATTTAAAACACGTGGGTTCTATGGTGTATTACGTTACCTTTAAGTTGTTAGGACTTTATATTAAGAAATATGGATTAATATTTTGACGACCTTAAAGAAAGTCTGCGAAACATTTTCAGTTTTTTTTTTACCTTGATCTTTCGTTCTACTCATACTCGTACATATTATTATGTATTTATTAAAGAAGTGTATGTCCAGGAAAAAGGACCCACTTAACTGCTAATGAAAACAAAATGCTTCAACTGCAACGATGTACCTACTCTTAGAAATTGGCTTGAGAATATAGCTGGGTAAAACACTTGGCTGACATGGTCGTTGGAGTTTTTTTTTAAAGTGGGAAATCATGCGATGACTACTCCCACTTTATGGCGGAGGGGTGTGTCAGACTTATACTGCCTAAAACCCACTCCGATGTTACTGCTAAACCTTGTGTTCACTGGTAGGCTTCGACCCTGCTGGGCCCCTATGGGTTTGGCTGATATCTTCTTGATGTGCGCGTGGAGCCCTACGCGCCTTCAACGACAGGGACTTTATCCGGAATGAGACAACTGCTTGCCATCCTTCCTCACTCCGCGCAATGGTAGCCTGAGAGTTCGCTGCCGCCGATCATAGCCACGAGGACTCAACGGTGCTCCTAACAAGTAGGCCACACCTTTACCGTATGCTCCACCGTGTTGTCCGGGCGGTCTACATAATGGTGACATCTAGACGTATCTTTCCGCACGAATGCGTACAGCGTTGCGCCACCGGTACATGGTAGAGATCCCACCCATGGAGTGGAATTCCCTGCCGGAGTCTGTGATTCCTGATAGCTACAACCTAGGGGTCTTTAATCCAAGAGTGAATAGATTACTTCTAGGCAAGCGTGATCCATCGTCGGCCACACCATCGCTTACCATCAGGTGAGATTGTAGTCAATCGCGAGTCTGTCTAGAATAAAAAAAATGCGGTTCAGGAACCGAATGGTGGCCAAGGTTGAATCATATATATCAACAAAGTCCAAAAGAAGAACGAGTCCGCGATATCACTTAATTTGTAGAACACACCTCTAGGCATTTCTCACGATTAATGAAGGTTACACAGCAAATAATCTCTTAGAGAGATGAACTCTTTGGAAGACCTTTCCAAAGACTTCGAACACGATAAAGTTATCTTTTTGCGGTCTGTATTTCCTATGGCCATATTCCAACTCCATATTAAGACCAGCTCAATGGTATCATAATCAAATTACATTAGTACACCAAAGAGCTCAATTGGATAGGGGTAACGGTTTCAAAATCCATTTGCAAGATTTGTCCAGTTGTCCTAAACAAACATTATAGGAACATCGCAAGTTAAATAAAAACCAGTAAAATGACCTAGATTATAGCAATGGGTGATTCCTGGCCAATTTGATGATAGCTAAAATGAGAATGAAAATGGAATTACTATTGTCAAGTACACCATAATCATAATAGGCATTTGATAATGGTCTACACAAAATCTAATATTGTACGACAAGCTCCTACCAAATTATAATTATGGAAAACCATAATTCCGACAATCATTACGAGATTACCGGATTACCAGATGACCCAATTTTGTTAAACAACCGCAAACACATTCTACAAATTGTACTCGCGATTCCGAACAACGGCTTTGGGTCAAGCTTTAATTAGAAAATATCTGATAAATGTATGTAATTTGCAATAAAATTTCCATATACGTAGTCATTATCGTTTTCGGCTCAACGTTCCCATTTGGTAATGAGAGCTGATAAGTAGAAGTAACGTTTGCATAAACATTGATTACAAGTTTCATTAAGAGCACCTATACTACTCAGATGCCTTTGTAAGCCTGCCTATACACCTCAGAATCCCTATTAAGATTATATTGGCTAACGATGTTTTTTTTTATTGATGATGAGTTTGCGCTTGACCGCTTTCTCATCTGATGGGAAGCGACGATGAGGCGACGATAGGGCGTGCTTATCTAAGAATTACTTAACCTGTTCACTCTTGACTTCATGATACCTAGGTTGTAGTCATCAGAAAATACAGACTTCAATGCGCATTCCTTACATGTACGTTTTTGATATGGCTCGAAGTCGATAGGTTGCAAATATACAAGACAAGATGAAAGAAAAAATCTAGCATGACGATCTAATGGCAACCAAAATAGAACTGTGAATATAGAACAATGTAGATGAATCCAAGAAAATCTCTATATAGTCGTCTACGACTGCTAAACACTTCGTGAATTACAATCAGCTGTAGATTTTATCGTACACAGTTCATCTCCAGAAATTGATGGTACCGTTGATACGACAAATTGTCTTCCTCATCAAGTATTTATGTTTGTACTGAACAACATAATACCATTGTTTGTATTATATGTTTGGATATCTGCCAGATGTATTTGGTACTTCTACTACACTTCAATTGTTTGGCAGAATGAGAAACTGTTCATACGATTGGAACTGCCAAGTGACATATTAGAAAACTTGTTAATGATACTGTTAGATGATAAAGAAGTTGGAATAACCTAAATAAGTGGACAGAAGCAAACTGCGCCAAGTGGCGGGAACTATCATTGGACACTGTACACCGAATAAGCATCATCACTCAATAGGCATCACGGACAGTCCCCTATGCAGAGCGTGCTTAGGGGGAAAGAGACAATCACGCACGTGCTCTTGGACTACACAAGTGTCACTGACACATGCTCACGATGCTTAGGCACAACGAACCTTATTGATGCCCTGAAAAATCAAATGAAAGGCCTAATCAGCTTTTGGAGAGAGATGGGCTGGTTGGAATAAGCCCACCAAAGTTTATGGCCGTCATGGCTCACGTACAATGGTCTGCATAGGATTAAGTGCGGAAACTATACTTAGACTTAACATAACCTAAATAAGTTTAGTAATTAGGACTAGAATTGTTGATTGTAGTAGTTAGTAAAGTTGTAGTTGGTTTTACTTAAATTTTGAAAGTTTATAAACACGCTATTACAACCGATCTCGTTATATTAACAACGAACGAAAAATTTTATAACGTTCTATGAATAATTAGTTTGAATATTAAACTTGTTTAGAAAGTTCTAAGCTTTGAAGTGCCCTAAACTTTGATAACAAGGTAATCATGCATTTTTACTTTTTTGAGGCGGGTAACATTCAATAAGTTCTTTGCTCTAAGATGTCGCGAGAGAGCGTATTAGATTATTACTGACTAAAACCACAACCGTGTCCATCCAGTGTGTTGACCTCAAGTTCTGGGACGGTAACGTTTTCAAAAATAGACCGTATCCGTTTCGCAGTTTCGCTGATATTTCTTAGAACAATAGGTATCGTCGCCAAATTGGGCTAGGTCCGTATGGTTACCGGACGACTGGACGGCGAGCCACTCATCGGTCGTCGTCCGAAAATCTGAACTGAATCTGACTGGTAGTTACAGTCAGGATTACGGCGACTGAAGCGTCCTCAGAGAACAGATATTCTCAAGACTGGTCTCTCACGAGTACAGTCATCTCTTTCACTAGCATTACTGCTTCACAGAAGATGGTGATCACCTTCAATATGCTCTCACTCCGCCAGCAGTGCACACCTCTACCAAATGCTTCATTATGACCTCTGAGAAGTCCGCACAATGGTGACCACCGGGTTTTTTTTCCGCCTAAATACGGTGCGGTAGCCTGAAAGGAGAGGACTCACCGCCATGATTATGTCATGCCCAAAGTCATATGGTTACATAGAATCAAATTAGGTATGTTGATATTATGACAAACAAGTTTTCAATGAAAATATATTTTTTCATAACAAGCTTTTATAGAGGTGGTCTATACTTATATAATATAATAAAAACTCATCAAGACAATTCACACGAGCCCAAACTCGACGTGGTTGTACCGTTTAATTACAGAGTACCTATGGCTACCTCGCGATTCCATTATCAGATCAGTTCCATGTTATCATAACATTGCATTGTCATCCGATTTACACCTGCATGCAAAATTGCAGCTCAATCGGTTGAAGATGTCTGCTTCAAAATTGAGTTGCAAGATTTGAGCCGAACATACATAGTTACATTGCAAGCTAATAAAAAGCTTGTAAAAAGTAAGTACTTTCATTAAAGCAGTTACTAATAAACAGAAACAAACCAAAGATTATAATAAGCGAAACCCTAAAGTTAATTAAAATTTACTTTGCTTAATCAAAACTGAAACCCCTGAAGCTCAAAGCCATGGAGTTCTTAATAACTTTATGTACAACGATGCATTTAAATTGGAGGTAACGTTAACGCTACTTGAAAATTGAGGCAACTATGTGTATTCAAAGTCCGGTTCTCCTGAAGTAATATTATTATGGACGGACTCACTACAACGAGTGAACGAGGACTTTAGTTTCGTGGACGAGTTAACAAACTAACTAATGAGGTAAGCAGCTCTTTAGGAATGAAACAAGTTTTCAATGAAAATACTTTTTCATAACAAGCTTTTATAGATCGGTATATACCTTTATTATTAATACTCATCAAGACCTTTGTGAAAACTCAAACACGATAGGGTTATCTAATTGTATTACGGAGTACCTATGGCCACCTTCCAACTCCATCATCAGACCCTGACTACCATATAAGATCAAAGTACTTGTCAATACAAATCCAATAAGCCCAAACACGATAAGGTTGAGTGGTTTTATTGCTGAGCTCCTATGGCTACCTTCCAGTTCCATCATCAGAATAGCTCCATGTCATCATAATATTGCATTATCATGCGATTTACACCTGCATGCAAAATTGCAGCTCAATCGGTTGAAGATATCTGCTTCAAAATTGAGTTGCAAGATTTGAGCCGAATATACATAGTTACATTGCAAGCTAATAAAAAGCTTGTAAAAATGTATAGTTTTGAAGTAGTTTTTCATACATCTGTACGTCTTTACATCTTAGGATGGAGTATAAGAGTGAAACTAAAAAAAAACGGTTTCATGTTTATTACGTTTCCATTACTCACATCTAAACCGCCTCTCCAGGGGGCTTACCAGGACTTCTAATAGAAACGTTCAATTTCCAGTGAGCCAATTTCCTTTCAAAAGCAAGCTTCTTTCTGAATCACTAAAACTCGTACCGTGACAGTACTAAAGGTGAACGTTTTTCGCACAGAGGTGACTAATGATATGTTAGTAACTTTTGAAGATCGCTTAATTTGACATTACAGACGATCGAAAGACGGTCATCTGCAGTCAAATAGCACGCCATAATAAAGTGACGGAGCAGTAGTTAGAGTCAGATTTTTACTGAGAAAAAACCCACCCCAAAACCCCGTACCTACGCTGTCTTTCTTACCAGAGAAGAGCTTTCATGCCCTGCTGGGTCCCTACGGATTGCTGACAACTCTTTGAAGCGCGCGGAAACTGTGCGAGCGAGCTATACATTGCTCGCATAGTGCACAAGTCCACAACTACGGTGGCCAAAAATCAGGACTGAAATCCTGGCGACGGCGGAGTTAGAAAAAAGAAATTGATTGCTTTTTTGGAAGGACGATCAAAGATAGAAAGAAGGTACCTACATAAAATAAGACGTATGAAGATCATGTTTTTAATATAAACCAACTAGTATCACATATTCACATTCATATTCTGACTTTAAATGCACTGAGACTTATTTAGGTATTTACAATATACACCCTAGTATAGAAAGGATAGTTTTCAACCGGAATCTAAACTAAGCACAATTTGAAAACAATATTCTGCGAAATTAATTCGAAACACTAATTGTGAGACGTCACAGATTTTCAGCTGAAGTCGTTAATCTAATGATCCATTAAAACAGTTTACCCGATCATCTGCCAGAGTAATTTCCAGAACATTCGGTAGGTAGATCTATTGAAACCAATCCAGCTCATTACTCATCCATTATCTATCAATTATAACTATTAACTCAAGAAATAACTACCCAATAGTGAATTACGATACGGCCAAACTATCTGAACTAGCACTTAATGAATAAACGGCAGAACTTCCATCCATATTCCGGCCAGAAATTGGTGAATATTAGAAAACGATTTTCTTAATCCGAGAAAACATTAGGCACGAGCCACGACACCTCGAGCCAGGAGCCATAGGCCATGATTCATCAGACTTCGGTGAAAGAGACTGTTGAAAACATTAATCTTTTGCCATGGAAGGTTTGAATATGTCGTTATTAGTTCTGGATGGTCGCCAGCCCCATTTTTATTGATCTTTTCGTAAACTAAACTAGTATTATAAAAATTTGAAGTTTTCATGTGTTTTTGTACAATACATGCGGCGAGTTTCCATTCTTACATTGTATACATCTCTACGGTCTAGACTAACCCCTTGAGCGCTGATTGTACATGTATGTACATACGTCTGTACTTGTATATACATTGTACTTGATGACCTTGAAAAATTCTTAGTTGTCGTTTTTTCCACACGTTTTGACGCAATTTATTTGGCCGTAAATTTTGGTTTTTATATTCCTAGCAAAATTCAGTGTATTTTTTTTTTTACTTATTTTTTTCTGACTATTTTAAGAAAAAGGGTCATAGCCCAGTCATTTTATGGGTTTCACCTCGGAATGAAAGATAATAAGCTATAAATTGGTATAAACCTTTGTTTTGTCGTTCTAAAGGTTGGCTCAAAAGTCACAAATGATACCGTGTCCGCGTCTTAAGATATTGAAGGTCAAAGGTCATAAAAATTGTTTTTTTTATGAATATTTCGCTTTCTACTGCTTAAATGATATTTTTACCTAAATAAATGTTGTAGAGTATAAAATTTTCTACAATTTTCGTCTCATGTTTTTTTTGATACGACCAACCGTTTTTGAGGTAGAGCGCGAAGAGTGCGCAGCGTACAGTCATATATATGGTCCAATGCAAGGTCAAGCGTGAGTTACGGTTATCAGTACGTTATATAAAGTCTATTATTTATGAAATTATTATAATTATTAAACAATAGCCATTATTTATGTACTAATTATTAATTGTTGATATTTTATTAATATCAGTAACTTAACTATTTATATTTAACTATTCAACTATAGTATATTATTAATTCTGGAATATATATTTTCAGTTAAAAAAACAATAAGGGGATCTATTTTATGCATATCTTTATTTATCATTAAATATTCCATACTATACATTTGTTGAAAAGTTAGTTTAAATATTATAAGAATTTTTATTGGTTTTTATTATAATAAAATTGTGAATAGATGCTAGTTATCTTCATCTTCTTCGTCGTCTTCTTCTTGTTGTCGCTCGAAAACGTTCAATTCATTGTCATCATCCTCATTATCGGTCATATTCATCTCCAAACCCTCCAGAACAGGATCGTATGCGTTTTCTTCATCGGCATTACTTGGATACTGTGCAGTGTAATAGACTTTATATAACGTACTGATAACCGTAACTCACGCTTGACCTTGCATTGGACCATATATGACTGTGCGCTGCGCACTCTTCGCGCTCTACCTCAAAAACGGTTGATCGTATAAAAAAAAACATAAGACGAAAATTGTAGAGAATTTTATACTCTACAACTTTTATTAAGGTAAAAATATCATTTAAGCAATAGAAAGCGAGATATTCACAAAAAAACAATTTTTATGACCTTTGACCTTCAATATCTTAAGACGCGGACACGGTATCATTTGTGACTTTTGAGACAACATTTAGAACGACAAAACCAAGGTTTATACCAATTTATAGCTTATTATCTCTCATTCCGAGGTTGACCCCTTTTTCACCTAATATGACTGGGCTATCAATGCATCCCAGCATTTCACCTCGTCGTTTGTACCGCGTACATCGAAGGACTAGAAGAACCATTCGCCTGCAAAAGTCTTCCCATCCGATTATAATTTAATTGTCTTCAAGACGATAGTAAATAGAGTACTTTCCACCATTAATTAACGATTGCATCACTGTTTAACATCACATGGGTTTTTTATAATAACTAGTGCCACAATTCCGCTGAGAGCTATTCACACCGAAAGGCTAAACGTAATTATAACATAAAAGTGGTTTATGTTTTGTTAATTGTGTAAAAAGCATCCCAACCACCGCAAGTAACATCCCAGGCAACGGGAGGCGTAGTGCGACTTCCAAAATTAAAGTCAAAATATTCAAAGTCAAAGTTAAAATATTTTATTTCACACTAGCTTTTGTCCACGGCTTCGCCCGCGTACATAAAATATAGCCTATGTCACTCAGGAGTAAAGCAGCTTTCTATTGTTGCTAAAATTTTTCCAATCGGACCAGTAGTTCCAGAGATTGAGCGGGTTTCGTCATTGGATGATTTTCACCTACCATAAAAAAAAAACCTCCTACAAACAAAAAAAACAAACTTTACCTCTTTATTATATTAGTGTAAATAGACCTACATAGGCACTTGTAAAAAGTCAGAACTAGTCAGAAGCTAGTGCACAGCTGCAAATTAGTCGTTTCTCGAAACTCCATTCCGACGTAAGCGCCTGCTGATAAACGACGAGCATTGGATTACTCGCCGTCTGATGTAGTTTCGCCAAGTGTGTAATTTAAACATAGACTACTTCGCGCTTTTAAGTCGTGATTTAAGGGTTTTGTTACATGATGACTTTGCAAAGGGAAACTACGGAACCCTGCACTGAGCGTGGCCCGACGCGCTCTTGGCCGGTTTTAAATTTTTTAATTTTAAGTGTATACACGACATTCGAACTGTGTATGAATTTAGAAATAGGTGCCATATAATATATTTTTATTTCGTTCTACGAATATATCGCCTTGATGGAGGGTTTGCAGTGAATCACTGTGAATCCGCAGAATAATAATAGTGTTGTGTACCTATGCGTCTTTTATGTACTTTTGTGTTCGGGCAGTGATTGATACTCCTTTGCAGTTCGAAGGGCAAAAAAACAAACGTTAGCTGTTGTTGACCAAATTCTGAACAACAAACCAATCAAAAGGGAAATTCGGTCAAAGACAAGTTGTCATACAGTTTATTGATAGTATAATTACTTTACTTATTTCTATAACCACTAAGCATAAATTGTATGGAATTATTTCAGGGCATAGTGAATTTTTTTAGGAGACAGATATACTTAAGTTATTCATGAAACATTTTTAAACAATGTAGGTATCAATATTAGTTTAAGACAACAGTACGAGTCTCTGGATACAATCAAATTTTTTTTTGTTGTGTTGTGTTTCTCATAAATATTTTGTTACTTCTTTATATAGAAGGAATAATATGTATCGATTTGAGTACTATGCGTTCCAAATGAGAATAGGAACTACTACAACACTACTTATACTTTTAATACTTACTTTTATCGAACAATCCTGCAGCTCATGATTGAAATACTTTCTTGATACAAAGTCTCAGCTTTCTTTCCAAGGTAGCTGTTTAAATAATTAGATTTAAACAGCTACCTCGTGAAGAAAGCTGAGACTAGAACACATAGCACATTCTATGCTGCCTAGGATAAAAGACATTACTATATATGACCAGTAGATGCTCGCATTTTTTTTTCAGCGCCATATCATCAATATGTATAAAAATCAATGTCACTTTTCGTTGTAATTTTATAACTTACTAGCGACTCGCCCCAACTTTGCAAATGCATGTTCCAGCTTGGCATGGGTACTGATATTGAATATATTATGCATGTATTATACACATAAACCTTTCTCTTGAATCACTCTATCTATTAAAAAAACGGCATCAAAATCCGTTGCGTACTTTTAAAGATATAAGCATACATAGGGACGCGCAACTTTGTTTTATACTATGTAATGAAGAACAGGCTCTACTATCCGAACCAAATGTTTAGGCTTTGTTTGGACTGTTTATTAGACGGTTTATGTGAAGCTTACACAAAATCGGTCGAGCGGTTCTTATTTATCACAGTTTTGCGTGCAAAAGCTCAAATCATAATATATGTACGGTGCTGAAACTTTACCTAATGCTTGCAGTTAATCGCATCAGAAATGAAAAAATTAGCGGTGCTGCTCATAAAACAGATGGTCTTTTTTGCCCGAAATGTTATGGAGTGGCGGATATGTACTGCGTTGGAAGGCCTCCCACGAGTTGGACTGATAAAGGTCGCATGAATCTAACGGAAGCGATAAGGATTAGTCATTGCAGGGAAACTTTGAGTAAACTTAGGATTTTTTTTTAATTGCTATAAACTAGTGCTTGACTGCGATCTCACCTGATGGTAAGGAGTGTTGCAATCGTTGATAGTGAGGCGCATTAGTTTATTAAGGGCCTATTTTGTGAATAAATTTATTTATTATTATTACTTTTATTATTCACTCTAACTTTGGAGACACCAAAATTATAATCGGACGGAAAGGCCGCAACTGGCAAACTGTTCGAGTCCTTCGATGTACGTGGTACTAAAAACGACGAGGCAAAACGCTTAGTCCGAACCGTAGATGTATCAACAACGTAAGAGTTGATATTTGCTGAAATAATGTAGAGGCATTACTTTTGGAGTTTTATCTTTCAGATGTATACCTAAAAAAAAAAATTGTGCAGTCTAATTATTTATTTATTTGGAAACTCAACAGCTTATTAATTAAGTTACATTTGAGAATACACATCACACTATCAATGTACAGCCAAATACAGTTTCATGAAAGATTACTAGCGTGGAAAAGTGAAAAAGTGAGGTCTCCACACGCTGCACAGTGATAACGAAATGATGACAATAATCACCTAAGCCAATTACAGAGTTTCATGATATTTGTAAGACTAGTTTAACCAGAAAGTAATGCAAAGAAAGATTAAAGGTAATATAACATTAAGGTGGGCCTTCCCGACTCGCCTATCGCCCACGTCGAGCATGGTTTAAAAGCTTGTTGCTTCATTTAAAGTAATCAAATGTGATGTTTGATGCTAAAGTAATGCCAAATAAGAGAGATAACACCTGAAAACTCTGTAGGCATTCAGTAATTCTACGATTTACTAGAATGTTTCACAAAACTTGTTCCAGGAAATACGTGTTTTTATAAACCCTTAAGGATTTCTAAACGAAAATGACAACATTTAGAATCTCGGTTAAATGCGCTAGGCTTCTATAAAAGTACTTTTTTATATTTTAATCTAGGAGTACATTACGGAGAGTCAAAGTTCACGTAAAATAGCAGATTTTCAGAGGTCTTTATTGGATTACTCTTACACAAATTTTCGTTTTGATTTCTACAGAAGCCTAGATAATATCCACAAGATATGTGTGTCCAAAATATCTGAAAAAAGATATTTTGGACACACAGATATCTATAAGATGTATAATAACATCATAATCGCATAAGAGCGGTTATATGAAAATGTACGTCGGGTTGGCCACTCTTAAGATACACAATTACATAAGATCAGCTACAAAAAATGTAAAATTTAATTATTTCGACAACTCTAGTTAGTGCGCTTAGACTAATGAATTATTTATAAGAATAATTTATTTAAGAGTGAAGTGACTTAAGGTACAATATGCTTATTAAATAAAATCTGCTTGACTTGGTTACAGTATGACTGTTTGGACAAATGAAATATGAATTATAATAAACCAATTGTTAATTATTGTAATTAACCTCAAATAAAGCTATTTCTACGACAAATGAAATTTGAATTATAATAAACCAATTGTTAATTATTATAATTAACTTCAAATAAAGCTACTCGTATTTCTACCACTAATTAGTTAATAAATGGTCATATTAGATAGCCTAATTGCAAATCATAAATCTCCATTATAATAAATATTTATTAAGTGCTTGCGCTGATTTCTGCAGACTTCGTACTTCGCAGACTAACTAAGGTTATTGAACTTAGTGTTCCGTCTCTTGGGATTGAGGAGAAGATTACTAATAGAAACTTATGCTGTACTCTGTCTCTAGGGTACGAGTTTCAAGCTAAACTTCCAAACTCTCTGATTTAATAATTACATTGAACAAGGAGTTCGTAGTTAAGAAATACAAACTGCCGTTAAATTGATATTTGATAGGTTATCATTTTTAGGGTTCTGTAATCCAATTAGTAGCTGTCCAACCGTCCGATAATTGGCCGGCTTTGGCCGTTGCTTCAGGCGTGGGGCCTCATCCATGCTAGCAATTACTGCTTCGCAGAAGGAGGCCTCCGCCTTCCACTCCTTCTCACTGCGGACCATGACCTGTACCAAGGCCCGGTACGGAAGGTACGAATTCCTTTGTGCGCAAATCCGACTAAACAAAAAACTATCGATTTGTGCAGAATTTATTAATCCAATAACTTCAAATTGAACTGAAGAGCAAAGCACAGCTTACCACAAAAGCAGGAAGTAATAGATAGATAGATAGATAGATATACTCTCTATTGTAGGTACACCATAAACAAAACTTGGTACATAAGGACACTTAAAAATTACGACGGTGTGGTAATCCACATCTTTAGGCCACTCAAGCACATTTGTATAAAACAAATCGTACCACTCCCTAACGAGGCTTCCCCCACATATTTATTGTGTGTAAAACAGTATTGTGACGTCATTTAAATGGTAAACTCGTTGTAAAATTTCGCGAATACTGCGGTTTTACTGAGAGGGTAAAGGCTGTAAGTGGCTCGACGAGTTTCACTTAGAAGGGTAATTCTGTCACTTGACATATTGTTTGAGTGTTTGGAATCTACAATCTGTGGTAGGGATGGTAAAGGCATCCAATTAATTTATGACTAATTTTTAAAACATTATAAGAACCCGTTTTTAGACTACTGTTTATTATTTTTCTGCTAGCAATAAAATAATTTGCTATCAAAAGTTGGTGTCCTGATAACGCGCGATAGGGTCGCGGCAGACCAATTTTCTTCATTTAGCAAGAGTTGGCATAAAGCCTGAAACAATGCAAAGAATAGAGGGAGGCTTGTCGAGCTGTTGGACGATATAGACTAGACTAGATAAAACAGTAATGAGACGATTGGCCGATAAGCTACCCAAAAAAAATTGCTCGCCGTAGCCTGCGCCTATGGTGACCGGAAAACGGGATCGGAATGCTGGCGGCGTTTGGGGCATGTTGCCTTAATATTTCTTATTAAATAAGTCATTACTACTGTAACTTACTAGCTATATAGGTATTTCAATTACTTAGAAAGCTCATTCTACTTAGCATCCCACGCTCTGAGAATCCAATCTCTATCAAGCAAATAGACATGTCTCAAATATATACATATACTTAGTATATTGAAACCATATCATTTGATTCAGCAGACAAGTTTGAGAAATAGTCTTTGTTACGTTTACAATAATGATGAGAAACGCCTACTTAAAATCAACAAGCAATACATATGAGATGACTTATTTACGTATTTGTGAAATAACTCTTTATGTACTCTTTTTTGTACCTACTATTTTTAGTGTACAATGTACTGTTGTAGCTATAAAAACCAAAGTCAGGATTGAATAAGATTTAATAATAATATATTTATGTGCAACGGAAAAAAAAGTTAAGATCAGTGGAAAATTTCAAAAAATTATATTTGTTTAGTCTTGGCGAGTTTGACAGTATACGGCTTATTTTTTAAGTGGGCAAATCATGAAATGACATCGTGTATCAGACATTTACTGACTAAAAACTCACTCTTGTTCTTTCGTTGCTTTTTATCTGAGTTCTCTTCAGACTACTCTGTAGTCTTTTTTTTTTGAGAAACCATATAAACAGTTAAGATAGATCAATGTTTGTATAATCAACGTCTTCAGTTAGTAATATACCATTATATACCTAAGTAATAGGTACTAGCTCCAATCAAACGCCAAAAAAATCCAAGCATCTCTCCAAAAGAAACCACACCCAAGAGTTCAGAGTTATGTTTTCTTGAAACCGAAGAAATAAACAAACACGACTTCACCGATTAAGGCTATGTATGCGAACAGGGTAAATACGTTTCTACAACGTTAGTATGCACCCGAAGCCATACAAAGCACCTCATCGACATACAAAAGCCTACACTACCTCAATAGAAACCTACTATGTCTTGGCACATGATGAAGACCTAAATACACAGTACTGGAATGGAGCACCTACCATGTCAACCTTAGCCTTAATTGTATTGAAACTAAGACGTTCACTGTTGAATTTCCATTAACTTCGAGTCTTAGAGCTTCGAGTGTAAAATTCGAATTTGATGGTAAACTCGTCATCTGAGTGTTTGGGCCCAGGTGGCTACGATAGCTGCAGCATCGTTGGCACTTATCAAATCCTCCAAAGTGCAAGAACTTCCCACTTGGGACACTCTAACGTATGGCTTATGCTTTGAACAGGGGCACTACATTCACTTCGAGTATCCTACAGATCTATAAAACACCATTTCGCCATTGCAAAAGCGATCTACTTGGGTGCGCAACCAATTTAGTGCTTTCCATATACACCACAATATTTACGTCTTGGTGGAAGATATTCAACAGCAATGAAAACCTTAAAGAGACGAGTACAGTTACCAGGTGTCCCGATTTTCAAGGATCTCGTGACCCGACCCGATTGAACGGGAATGCCTTTTGTCGCTATTTTCCTTTTTTTTTTAAAAAAAAAACATGGTACATGTTAATGTTTAAAAAGAAACCCAAACTTACTATCAGGCAGGACCGCAGTCAAACAATAAGTAAGTTTTTATTGGAACTGAAATTAAATAAGTGACCTTCTGATAAAATAAATGGTGATTCACATAAACCTGTTATGTAGACAATGTATTGTATTGGCGCTGAGTGTCCCACGCGCGCCTTTATGAGATGTCAGCAAATAGTAGGGGTTATATAGTAGGGGAACCCCAGGACCCGAGAACAAAGGAAAAAAGGTACAGGAGTGGGTTTTTAGCATAGATATGACAAACAGACATATCTATGGTTTTTAGTCAGTAAAAGTTTTATACTATCTCCCGCTTCACCTAAGGCCCATGTTTATTCATTCCAATAAAAAGAGAGCGTAACATTATTTCTCTTTTCATCTAGACTGGAAAAAAAAGCACCCAATAAAAACATTAAGAAGCAGTGCTTACAATCACTAGACTAAAACTGGCAATAAAAATACTGAATAGATACATATCTCCTCTTTTTATACTTACTTTCAGAAGTGAGAAATGATATTGTTTGTTAAAAATAGATTTAGTTCGGTAAGCGATTTTGTTACCTTTATCTCTGACATTCTTAGGATTGGTTTTTTAAGAGCAGTATATGTAAGAACTGCTTCTAGAGACTTCACCTTTAAAATTGTAGATATAGTAATGTTTATTATTATTATTATTTTAAACTTTATTGCACACCAAAATGAGGACAGGATATACAAATATAAAAACTAAGTGTACAATGGGCGGTCTTATCGCACAGGGCAATCTCTGACAGACAACCTTAGGATGGACTAAAATGAAAGGAGATAGATTTGGGGTGGTCAGTGTACAAAAAACGTAAATATAATATATTAATTACATATACCTAATAATAATAATTATTATCTTAAAGAACATACTCCTAAGATAAAAATTATCTTATGTTCCAGGATATGGTTTACCTCCTCACATTCAATTAAACCGAAGGAAGTCCACGGCTGGACATAGGCACCCCCCAAGTATCCCCACAATGAACGGTCCTCGGTGTGTCTCAAATCCACTGCATTACCGATATTCACTACTTTCCTACTTACAACCTAACAAACACACATACCTACACTTTCCCCTGTATAATATTAGTATATTATGGCATCTAGATAAAAACCGTAGCGCAATAAGTTTACAATATTGCCAGTTTGACCTTAAAGTAACGACCAATAAAAATGTCAGCACATTGCTCAAACTCGCAGATAAATCCTTAATCTTGACCAGCTTTATACGTAAAGTTAGTAGAAGTAAAATAATTATTTAAAGGCCAAAACACGTATTCAACTTGCCAAGTGACAAAGTGATGTATACCCTAGAAGTGTACTCTTCCTTCATGGATTGAATTATTTATTAGTCCAGTAGGTGCCGTAGACAGCAAAAACAACGTAACATTGCAAACATACAAAAGAAATACTGGAATAGTGGCACACGATATGAAACTCTTGGAGTATGAATACGACAAGCTATGAAGAACGTTATACTTAACTGTAACACACTCAAGACTTGAACATTCGTAGAACACAATACGAGTAGTAGGTTTTTGTTATGGTAGGTAAAAATGATCAAATGACGAATCCCGCTCTTGGGCGGAGCGGGAAACAGTGTCAGACTCTTACTGACTAAACAACCTACCCTGTTCTTCCCTTGCTTTAGTCCCAGAGCCCCGGTGTAACGCTTTCGCACCAATCCTCGGCTCCAGTAGACGAGTAGTAGATGTGTACACTGCTTGAGTAGAGCACTGCCGTGTCCTTGTGGGGGCGATCGGTGGCAGTGACCTCTCGTACTCTGACTCTGGTGCAGCCCAAAGCCTGCCATGCAACCGCCTACCATTCTTCCTCGGTCCGGACCATGGTTCGAAGGGAGGAGGAATGGCAGGCGGTTGCCTCGTTTTGCGAAGCAGTAATGTTAGCGAAGGGGACGGCCGCACTCGCAAGTTAACGGTCCTCACGCCCCAGCCACCGTGATCCATACGGTCGCACGTCTCAACGAGATGTTAGCAAAACCATAGGGGCCTAGCAAAATTGGGGACATGGGGTCATTTCTGAAGGGAAAACCCGAGGTCCTTTAATACAAGCCAACGAAGAAACATAGCAGTAGGTTCAAGTCAGTAAAAGTCTTTAAAATCCCACATAATATAAATGTTTCGTTAACACTTTCCCTATTCTAACTCAAAGGTCAGCATGAGATAGAAACATTTGTTCTGGACGACATCGTCCGTTATTTTCGCGTCCCAAAATCTTCGCAAGGCAAGCGAAACGCTCGAAATAGTTCAGAGATAGATGATGAATTCATCTTTATAGTCGACCTCGTTGGCGCTTTAGCGCATTGGCAAAAGTGCTAGCTCGTTCATCATGCTGCTTCGGCATTATCTTGTATCATAAATAGTTTATTTATGACTTTTACCCAACTGCAAGAAGGGTTATGTTTTTATCTATGTTCTGGTCATCGATTTATATGTACTACACACTAGATAAGGCATACCGTACAAACATTTTACTACACTTAGGTGATCTTCACGCCATACACCTTAACATTGATGACATTATTGTAGTTTCGACGTTCACGCAACATAACAGCGCTATAAGTTTTGAATGTTATGTTGTCAAACGTAAAAGTAAAAGCGCTGCAGCGGACTTTTGTATTAAATCATAGTATAAATGTTGCAAAATATTTAAACTAGCTTCTGCCCGCGACTTCGTCGGCGGAAAATTTGTGAGACAAAATTTGTGATATATATAAATAAATAATTTATAGCCTATGTCACTCAGGAGTAAAGCAGCTTTCTATTATTGCTTCAATTTTTCCAATCGAACCATTAGTTCCAGAGATTACCTCCTACAAACAAAAAAACAAACTTTACCTCTTTATTATATTAGTGTAGATAACGTGAAAAACAATAAAATGTTGTTTCCATTCGCCCCCGATTTGTTTCTGTTCATCCCGTTATATGGTACTAGCTGTGCCCGCGACTTCGTCCGCGTGGAATAGTTATTTTGGGCATCATATTTATTTTTGCAAACAACCTCCTCAGCTTTATAAATTATAGCTGTTATCTACGACTTTGCCCGTGTCAATTTCTGTTATTATTTTAGACAATTTAGTTTTTAAAAGAATATAATTATCTAAAAGTACTTCATAGAGCTACACCCCAACTTGGGCACGCCATAATCTCGGCGGTAAGTCCCCTCTTTGAGGCGTGATATCTATCACGGCATCCTCACCTTCCGCATGACGTAGGTTCTCACCGGACATGGGAAGAAGGAAGAGACGCCCGGGTGTCGCCACTGTATGGTCAGCCCGGAGGATTCGGTGGAGCACACGGTGGAGGTGTGCCCCGCTTGAGAAGAGCATCGCCGTGTCCTCGTGGGGGTGATCAGCGGCGGCGACCTCTCGCGCCGGGCCTTGGTTCAGGCCATAGTTCGCAGCGAAGAAGAATGGGAAGCGGTCGCCTCCTTCTGCAAAGCAGTAATTCTGGTAAAGGAGGAGGCCGACCGCATAAGGCAAAGGCAACAGCGCCCTCGCCGTAGCCGTCACCGCCGCGATCCCGCCGATATCCGGTCTCCGTAGACGCTGGCTTGTGGACGGTGAGCAATGGGTAGCTCGCCGTCCGGTTGTCTGGTAACAGTCCAGACCGAGACCAAGTCGTCGACGGCGTGCACTGCTCCCGCGCGCCTCAAGGTGTTGTCAGCAAACTGTGAGGCCCTTCAGGGGCGAAGCCTCCTGCAACTGAGGGTTGGTGCGAAAGCGTTATACCGGGGCTCTGGGAATATGGCAAGGGAGGAACGGGGTAGGTTGTTTAGTCAGTAAGAGTCTGACACTGCTTCCCGCTCCACCCAAGAGCGGGATCCGTCATTGGATGATTTTTACCTACCATAAAAAAACCCATCCGCGCCACCCGCAAGCAAGCCCTCTCCTCGCCCGCCGGCTAGGCACAGCGTCAAGTTTAGCACATCATGCATCGCGTGTGAATTTTATATCGGAGTTATTTTAAAATTGTAATATCTTCTAAGATGTTCATTGAAATTAAATGATGTCAAAGACAATTTTGTTTACAATTACATACTCTTAATCAACAACACATTTATTTGGATAAAGATTATAATATTATGTTGATAGAACTCTAACAAATAATCGGTAAAAATTGGGTAAATTTGATTCGCATAAAAACAGTTCTAGTAAGTTAACCTTAAAAGATAGACATATACTGTCGCGGACATTTTTTTAGATAATTTTAAGAGGAATAATTCTTTCATACATATTTTTTTGGTATCTTAAACCGTTTTGGCAGCGCACGCAACGGAAGCCCTCAAAGATGAATAATTTTCCCCGTTTTTTCCACATTTTCCGTTATTTCTTCGCTTCTATTAGTCGCAGCGTGATGTTATATAGCCTAAAGCCTTCCTCAATAAATGATCTATTCAACACAAAAAGAATTTTTCAATTCGAACCAGTAGTTCCTGAGATTAGCGCGTTCAAACAAACAAACAAACAAACAAACTCTTCAGCTTTATAATATTAGTATAGATTTTGACATATAATTTCTATGAACGTGTCTGTCTATCACTACGATATAAGTCGATGGTTGTGGCGTAATTTACGTGATTGATTTTGTTTAAAAGAATTTGGAACAGGAAATGCGAGTTCGGAAACTGGAAACTACTTCAGAAAGTTTTTGAAGTCGTATTATTCGTAGACTCTTCGTTATCAATTTATATACGACTAGCGACCCGCCCCAGCTTCGCACGGGTGCAGTGGTGATATTAAATATATTATGTACGTATTATACATATAAACCTTCCTCTTGAATCACTCTATCTATTAAAAACCGCATCAAAATCCGTTGCGTAGTTTCAAAGATTTAAGCATACAAAGGGACATAGGGACAGAGAAAGCGACTTTGTTTTATACTATGTAGTGATTTTTGTGCTAGTTGTTTTTGGTTTATGGGACATTATTTTTTCTTACAATCTTCTAGTACAAAAAAGTGAGGCGGAGAAATAATTTCACCAAATTTAAAATCCTTTGAATAATTTTACCTAGGTGTGTATGTATTTTATAAATGAACTTAGTGTACAATAAAATTACGCCAATAATGTACGCCATAAATAGCAAAACATGTAGCCACATTGTATTTTTTCATAAAACCTGTAAAGTGTATCCATGTTTTTCAAAATAAACATAATAATATCATGTATGTCATACGACGAAGAGCAATTGGTTCTCAGAGCGGGAGAGGGTATTTGGTTCCCACCACAAAAAAAAAACAGCACTGCCCCCCTAGCCAAGTTACAATCGTTTCGGTAATGTCGAACGCTTTGAGTTGGTCTCACAGAAAATCCTTTGTTCTGACGTTATCTCAAAGCTCAGTCACGTGGTCAGAACGAAAGGTATTGAATGCGTAGCCAATTCCAAGCGTTTATCTTTAACGGAATGATCTTTATTTTGCTAGAGGGACTGAAAACCAACAATTACGCCTCTACCTCTAATTTTATACATGACATTTTTGTTTTAATTTTCAAAGAACATACAAAAGATGTATTAAATCTATTTTGGCAAATGGTTGAGGAACAGAATTAGTTACAAAAACTGCTTTTGTTGCTGAACTGACAGGCCATTAGTCCCTTTTTGCGACATCAACTGGAACAAACCGGGATTAACTATTCTATTCTTGACCAACTCTAAAGGTCACGGGAAGGCTTCGCTTGAAGATTGCTTTCCGAAAATGTGACGTTAAAAATATATACTTTACTTAATTATTTAAAAAAAAAAAAGGCTTTCCAAAACCGCTATTCTTTGATTCCTCATTGTATCAAAAGAGGATTGACATCATCAAATTTAATGTTTATAATGATCTGAAACCCCCCCACCACGCGTTTCGATTGTGGAAAGAGACTCGTCAGGAGAGAAGAAGACCTCCTCGTCAAGAGGAACTTGGCTAGGGGTCTGGCCAGTTTATTTGGCCATATAATGAAGTGATCGACTTACCATGATTTGGCCGCAATAAATTATCATAGACGATACTTTACCCTCTTATGCTTTCTTCTCAGGCGAACACAGCATGAAAACCCGTTCAACAAAACGTTTGAGTGCAAAAAGTCAGACTGACGGAGAGACAAGGCGAGGGACTTTGTTTTATTATATGTAGGAATGTTTCTTTGATGTATATGTGACACATCGTGGCTGGATCATAAAAATTTATCACTTCATGATATGGCCAAGTAAAACTGACCAGATCGTTTTAAACTCTTCATCCCTAATGGAACGCGGCGTTCGCGCATCTACTGTTTTTCTATTATGTCTCTAATTACGGTACTCGAAAGGTTAAACGTTAAAGTTTGATAATATTTGAATCCTCGTTTGGCCTACTTTCGTTAGACCTTTTAGTTTTAATATCTTGGAAATTCTATCATCAACGATATTATGATCAAAGTTTATTCAAATATCGTCGAATGTAGTTTCAACGATTTGGCCAATTTTATTTTACCATATCATGAAGTGATCAATTTTTATTTTCTTTCACTGTAAAATGTCATCCAAATTCGTTCAGCTATTGACTGTAAATGCAAACACATATATAAACTTTTAACTTTACAATATTAACGTGATATGAAAGTTTACATATTTTGTTATTCAATCACAAATCGACGAAACGGGTTCGGATTATTTGGCCCTGATACAAAGAATTTTATTAAATTTAGTTTTTATTAGATTATTCTTTGCAATCGACTAATTGTGCTGGCAACACGTATTTGTGATTATTTCTGCTCTCGATGTAAAATAATGGCGAGTGATAGACATCTTCCTCCCCCGCTAAGTTACAATCGTTTATATCTATAAACGCTAACTCTAAACGAAACGAACTTGGCATGGCTATCTAGCCACGCCCCGAATTCCTTTGTTGAGATGACGTCCGAACAAAGAAATTGGAGGCGTGGCAAACTACAAGCGCTAACTCTAAACGATATGATTGTAATTTTGCTTGGGAGCTTGTTCCATTGACGATTGTTGAGATCGGACGCAAAACTTGTCTGTTGCATTATAGACCAGTGCCGATAATTTTTGAAAGGGAAAAAAATAGAAGTAGAATGAAACCCATTGGAAAACAAGAATGTAACAAAAAATATTCTGTTTTATTTTTTGTTATATTCTCTTCATTTTCCAATGGGTTTCATTCTACTACTATTTTGTCCCACTTTTTACCATTTTCAAAGCTATTTGGTCTTTTTTTTTTTACTAACTGACTTCTTGACAATTCAAAAGTCCTTGTACGCCTTTTTATTGTCTCTCGCACTAGTGCGAAAACTATTGCAGATCGCTCCTACCACAATTTATTATATCGACTGGGCGCAACCCCTAATTTAATACACATGAAAGTCATTGCAGCACTCGGCTCCTTAAAACCCTCGCCGGCAGCTCGGGCGAATCGCGCCTCAGTCGCGCAATGACAAAATTTGTCATGAAAATGTACAAGTGTCATATTCTATTTCTTAGCAGTTTCTCTGTTACTTAGGAAGATGTTCCAAAGATTCGGATAAACAAAATTGCAATTTTACTAATTAAACTGTTTTAAAAACGCCTTTACCATAAACTGTACAGTGAAGTTTGCCAGTGAAATGTCAACATTGATAAAGATACCACAGTAGCCGCCAACGTAAAATGTAACTATCTGCAAAGCAGTTTATAGCAGAAATATGGCTCGTGCCTGCCACGGGAACCACACGGATTTATGGACACCCCCTGAATAGCGCAACTTATACCCGGGGTAATTTATACGGGAACTAGCTAATGCCTCGGATATTTGAGTCTTTTGAAAACTGATACGGATTTTTATTGAAATAGCGGGCGTTTTTCATTTTTTTCCTTTTCTGGTCGATGATTAAAGACTTGAAGTTTTTGTAGGGGATAGTCGTGCTCGTAATATCAGTCAATATTTTAGTTCGTAGGTAGGCCGGTTCGTAGGTACGAGGGTAGTTTTTAGTACTATTTATTACCAACTACTAATATGTTTTTCTAAATACTCGTAAGTCATAGTTTCTGACTTTTTTTACAAATTTTTGACATAAATACTGCGCTAAAAGCAGTTCCCACAACAGTATTTTCCTTCAGGCTTAAAAAAACAGCTTAGTTCAGTGATAGTTAAGAATAGCTAAGAAGAAAAGTAATGAACAGCTGAGTTCAATGACCGTAGGTAGTTGTCAGTCGTTGCGTACTAACTACTTACGGTCATTGAATCCACTCAATTAATTAAAACAAGTATCGATTTGTAAATAAAAAAATAAAGTAATTTGTCCTTGGAGGATGGATTTTGTACAAGAAACACTATCGAGTGTTTCATGTGCCGAATCTATCCTCCAAGTAGGTGTATACATACATAAAGGCAATTGTTACTTGCTATATATGGCGTCATAAAACTCTTCCACATCGCTCTTGACTGGTAGTGTGCCCAATAGGCTGGTGGCTTTGCCACGTTTCATGGCAATGCTTAATCTCTGGGCAAGGTAAAAGCTAGCCCTTAATGGGTCACACGAAGAGTTAATTTAATTTTTATTTTATGGTAGGTAAAAACCATCGAATGACGAATCCCGCTCTTAGGCGGAGCGGGAAACAGTCATACTCTTACTGATTAAACAACCGACCCCGTTCCTTGCCTTATCCCAGAGCCCCAGTGTAACGTTTTCGCATCAACCTTCGGCTCCAGGAGGCTTCGACCCTGTAGAGCCCTTACAATTTGCTGACAACTCCTCGAGGCGCGCGGGAACAGTGCGTGCCGTCGACGACTTGGGCTCGGTCTGGACTGTTACCAGACGACCGGATGGCGAGCTACCCATTTCTCACCGTCCACCGTGACAAGCTAATTAGTTGGACCATAATATTTGTCAATATTACGAAAAGTATTTTTCAATACACTTACTCGAAAACTGTCACTTATCGCACTATAATTAGGTTCGACATGACACGTATATCACCCGCGTGCTTTTGTTTCATTTATCATACCAAGGGCTTTTTTTTCCTCCTTATCTTCACGGTCAAGCGTAATTATTATTTTTTTTTTAAAGCAAAGAGGTGCAGATTTTTGAGGTTTTAATATTTAATTAAAATTTAAATTGTGTTTTTAACAGAATATAATAAATAAATATGATTATTTATGCAATAATTTGTTATTAACAACAAATTAACATTTATCTGTGTTCTAAATTAAAAAATATTTGAATTTCTATTCTTAATATTAAGTAGGATGTATAACGGTTTGATGTCTTTGCTTCTTTTTCATCCTGCAAAGAATAAGCGCGGGAAAAGTCTATAAATAATAGTCTTAATAAGTAACTTATTTATTGGTAGTTGTGAAAAATATGTTGAATGTAAGATATAAAAGATTTTTTTAGACAATAAACCGCTGCCGTCAGATATTATGCTTTACTATAGTTTGCTGCAATCTAAATATGTACGGCAACTTTGGAAACTTTTCTTCAGTAAGAAATTAACAAAAATGCGTCGTAATTTTCAAAGAAAGTAAGTTATAAGTGTTATATGTTCGTAAGTGTATTGAAAAACGTCGTTTGACACACGTGCAGATTTGTCATTGCAGCAAACTTCCTGCACTTGTATCAAAATGTACTATTGTAGTTACAGAACACAAAACACTACGATATCTCATTTAACTCCATAATAATCCCATTTGAACTAACTAAATATCAAAATCCGTAACAAAATTGAATAATCATTGACATAGGTAATTGAATAGTCGTGTGAACACGTACTTTATATACCGAGAGAAGTATATTTCGTGGTTCACTGAATTCTGACTCGAATTCGTATTGAATATTGACATACCGAGTACGCGTATAGGATTCCTCGGTTCAAGACTGAGCGAGTTTTGCTTATTGAGATACGCTAAGCTTTTGAGATGAACAAACATCTTCGAGTGGAGCGTACTCTGAGAATTAAAAGGCAGAAAATATACATTTGAGAATAGTCATATAAATGATATTTATTTTTGCAAATAGATTTTGATATGGAGAGGAAGAGGGAGGCCGAAGAAGAGATGGATGGATTGTGTGAAGAGTGATATGAAAGAAAAGGGAGTTAGTGATAGTGTGACGGGTGACAGGACAGAGTGGAAGAAAAAAACATGTTGCACCGACCCCAAGTAAAATGGGATAAGGGTAGGATGATGATGAGGTTTTCCAAAACACTTTTTCTTTTTCCAAACGATTTATTTTTTTCGTAACTTTAAACAAGATGAGTCCGGTGTTTCCTAGCTGACTATCCTGAGAAGAAACACCGAAACAAACTCAGGTGCAAAGTCTCTTTTAAAGTCTATACAGCAAACACGTAATAGTCAAATCATATGAGAACAATGCAGATTTGTGTTTGAGATGGTCTTTTGAGGTAGTATGATATTATAACATAGCATAGCATCAGCCTTATAACTTTTCCACTGCTGGGCATCAGGCCTCTTTTGTAGGAGAGGGAATGGGCCGTAATCCACCACGCGGGCCCAATGCATGTTAGTGGATGTCACATATCTTCGAATTTTTGGTTCTAGGGCATGCCAGTTTCTTCACGATATTTTCCTTCACCGTTTTGAAAGCAGTGTGTTTTCAGAGAGAACCTAAATATTTTATTGGTAATAGATTCTTACTGCCCAAAAAATAAAGACAAAAAATAATTGATAATTTGGTAGGTACAACATTAAACAATGTCATATCGAACACTGTCGTGTCAAAATAAAAATCAGACGAGTGTGACTCGGACTCGCGCACTGAGAGTTCCGTACAAATTGACTTATGAAAACCATCCCGAATTGAAATCAATTCGGGATGGTTTTCATAAGATCAATTCGGGGTGGTTTGGGATCAATTCAGAAAAAAATCTTCGTACATAAATATGTACGAAGATTTTTTCCGAATCTATATTTTTTTGTGACGTAACTACAAATTTAGTCTTCAGATTTTTTCCTACGCTTTGTGCTATGAGAACTTGCTTCATGCCAAATTTCAGGATACTAGGTCAACGAGAAGTACTCTATGAATTTTGATTCCTGTGAGAGTGTCGAAATATAAGTATAAATTTTTCATTCGATATTTTGTTTTACAGTTTTAGAGTGTTGAAGACTTATATTTGTCTTCATTTATCATTTAATTTTTTTACAGCTTTAAGGAACTACAGACTTGAGTATATGGTTTTGATTTCAATTGGATACACGCGATCCCGAGATAAAGGACCTTGACAGACAGACGGACATCAAAATGATTCTATAAGGGTTCAGCTTTTTCATTTTTAGAATTATAACCCAAAAAAGGTCAATCTACTTATTCTTCAAAATGCAACCTACTTATTTAGAGTCACATAAATTACGGTCAACCACAAATGCCGTTAATGAAGAGTTGAAGTTGAATAACTGTTTAATTAATGTTTATGTCCTCGTTTAAACACCAAAAGATATTAATGTCATCTATTTTAAATATGTTGACTAATATGAAATAGAACAGAGTGCTTATAAATTGCAATAAAGTCATTTCTAAATGGCTTGTTAATACTTTGCGTGGCTGGAGTTTCCTGGGACGGAAGCTAAACATTACCGTACAATATGGCGATACAGTCACTTATTTGGTCAAGTTACCTGTCGACACCTAGCAGAGAAGTTAAGCAGTAATATATTTTAGAATATTTTTTAGTTTGAATTAAAAACGTTGTTATTTATTTTCTAATATTGCGTAATTAAAGTTCGTCTCTCTTTCTTCCTTCTCTGCCCTAGCTAGCCTAGCCCTAGCCAAGTTCGTTAGCGTCAAACGCTTTAAGTTGGTCACACCCCCAATTCGTTTGTTCTAACATCATTTCAACGATCAGTCACGTGGTCGGAACAAAGGGAATAAAGACTTGGTCAATATCCAGCGTTCGACGTTAACGAAACGATCGTAACTTAACTAGGGTTGTTGTGTCAGCAAAATGTATTAAAAACATAATTCCACGGAAAGCCTAGTCATTCCAAGTTTATGAGATCTCTTACGTATAGCTGTTGCGTAAATATTTCAGTCCCTAAGCCTTCTTCGTCGAATGTCGAACACGTTTTCAGGCAATTTTCTTGTCATAAGCAATTTTGTGAAGATTGCTTGAATGTGTAAATTACGTTATGGAATTCATGTCTACGCTACCTTTACAATCAAGCTTTTATTAGATTAATTATTAGGTCATATACATAAGTTGGGAGCAGCGGTGGCCGAGTTGTAACGGCCCCGACTTACGAGTTGTAGGTCGCGGGTTCAAACCCAGCCAGGCGCATTACTTTGTGTAATTATTTCATCACCACTGCTCTCAAAACGGTAAAGGGAAACATCGTGAGGAATCCGGCATGTCCTAGAACCAAAAATTCGAAGACATGTGACATCTAGCAACCCGCACTGGGCCCGCGTGGTGGATTACGCTCCATTCCCTCTCCCAGAGAGGAGGCCTGAGGCCCAGCAGTAAGAACATTATAAGGTTGATGATAATACATAAGTTTTTCTTTACGCACCGGAAAAGGCAGTGTTGGAAGGCCTCCCACAAGGAAGACCTGGTGAGAGTCGCGGGAATGCGGTGAATGCGAGATGCCCAGGACTGTTCTTTGTGGCAACATTTAGGGGAGACCTATGTCCAGCAGTATACGTCCTTCGGCTGAAATGATGTTGATGATGACTTTTACATTACTCGCGTCTATGGTTACTGCTCCGCTCCTATTGGAATTTAGCGTGATATTACATTTACAGCAGCCTTCCTCGATAAATGAGCTATCAATTAATACTGAAACAAGTTTTTTATCACGATTCATGAACGAGTTGAAGGCGTTCGAACAATGTATCTTTTTAAATTTTATTTATTTATTAAATTTTGTTTTGCTAGATCAGTACACCGCAGACAACCCCCCTTTTTTAGTTTCAGTTCTTATACTCCATCCTAAGGTTGTCTGGTAGATATCACTGTCAGCGATAAGACCGCTTTTGTACCCATTCGTATAAATTTCTGTGAAATTGTTACTGTTTTGGTGTACAATTAAGTTTTATTCTATTCTATTGAATGTCTTCAGTTTCCTGCATTGCAGCATTAGAGTTTTCGCGCTATTGTAGCACATAAATAAAACAACCCGAAATCAACTATTGGGCAATTACACCACTTAACAGTTACAGGATCCTCCCTTTTCAATGAAAGTGTGCAACTTTACGTCTTGTTTCGCATTTGAAATTATTGTTTATTTATCAAATGAAATCAAGGCATTCTGGAATTAATGCCTACAAGTACCAAATCCATTTACAAACACTTTTGAATTGTCAAGAAGTCGACAGTAAAGCTTATTTCACATTCCAAAGCGTAGACCTGTGTCGAGAAGAACATGCAAGAAACACCATGGACACTCTTGAACTTTCAAGCACCGTAATTAGAGGCATAAAAGAAAGACATAGATGCGCGAATGCCGGCGCTCGCTGGGGGCTCAAGTCTTTAAATCATTTTATGCATTACAAAAATATATTTTTTTGAGAATAACTAAATTACACTCAACTGCGTCGTTACGTGTTTTGGGCAAAATAAACACTGTTTCTTTTTTCTTTCTTTCATATGTTATACTGCAAGCCCACCCCAACACAAAAATAAATAAAACAGTTGGTAAAAGGTTTAACAAATATTTTAACACAAACGAATCTTCTAACAATCGTTGTATGTATCTAAAACACAGCTACATCCAAATGTTGGCCCAAATGTTAGGACAAATCAGGTCATTGCTCTGCCAAACCACATCACACAGACCACATCAATCAGCCGAATCCATTACATGATGCTGATACAGAAAAATAATGGACTAACCAACAGTTGGTGGAACTAATGGCATGACATGATAGATAAACGTTAGATACAATATTAGGAACAGAGACTAGAGTTCGATATTTTACCTTTAGGTATGCCTATTTATTTATGTCCTTTACCGAGTGGTAAAGGCCCCGACTTACAAGGTGTGTAGGTCGCGGGTTCAAACCCTGCCAAGCGCATTACTTTTTGTAATTTATTTCGTCACCACTGCTCTCAAATGTTGAAGCAAAACATCGTGAGAAAACCGGCTTTTCTTAGAACTAAAAATTCGAAGATAATATGTGACTTCTGCACTGGGGGCTAGCATCCGCACTGGGGGCCTGAGTCCGAGCAGTGGGAACATTAATAAGGATGATGATGATATTGGATATAGGTTGAAAAACAAGAATTCTTCTTTAGATGAATAAAACTATTTATTTCAGTATCACAATGAATGCACAGAAAAATGTTCATGACAAAACAAAACTGAACTGGGCAATGTTGCCAACATTCACCGCGTGAAAAATACACGAGCAAAGGAAACTAAGTACTCAAACAGCATTTATAAAATTTTTATCCATTACTCCCACTAAATTTTATAAACAAAAACAACTAGTGTTTGCTCGTTATCATAGGACATTAACTTACAAACAAAAAAAACTTACATAACTGACAATATTTCATCTCTTATATGTTCAAATTTTACAGTAGGTAGAGCCTTAGTTAAAATATCAGCCAGTTGATCTGAACTTTTCACATACTTAATAACAATTAATTTCTTTTTAACTTTTTCTCTAATGAAATTAAATTTTACATCAATATGTTTGGTCTTTTTATGGTAAACAGGGTTATTTATTAGTTTTATGGCACTTTGATTATCAATACACAGAGTTGTACAATCTTGAACAATATCAATTTCCTTAAAAAACTGTCTTAACCACAAAAGATTCTTTGCTGCTTCACAACCAGCTACAAATTCAGCTTCAGTTGTAGATAAAGCTACACAAGGTTGTTTTTGACTAGACCAAGATATTGGTCCACCATTTAACATAAAAATGTAACCACTGGTTGATTTTCTTGAATCCAGATCTCCAGCAAAATCTGAATCTGAGTAACCAATTAAATTTTCATGACCTTGATACTTTATACATACATTTTTGGTTTTTATAAGATATCTAATAATCCTCTTAACCTGGTTAACATGATGTATACTAGGATGATTGATGTATCTACTTAACAAATTTACTCCATATGCAATATCTGGTCTTGTTGCTGTAGATAGAAACAATAATGACCCTATGGCCTCTCTATAAGGAAAATCAATCTGCTTATCATCTACATTTTTAGTTAACTGAACATTTACATCAATGGGTGTACTGCATGTGTATGCCTTACTCATATTAAATTTACATACCAATTGTTCAATATATTGTCTTTGACTGATACAAATAGAATTAACATCTTTATATATTTCTAAACCAACAAATCTATTTAAAATTAACTCTTTGATATCAAATTCCTGCCTCAAATAACTTATAATTTGATCTAATGTTGAATTTGACTGTGACATTATAAGAGCATCATCGACATACAATATTAACAAAGCTTTAATACCACTAAAGTTACCAACAAATACACAATTATCTGCCTGTGACTGAACAAAGCCAAACTTTAATAGAAAATCTGTAAACTTCTGATTCCAGCAACGTGATGCTTGTTTCAGACCATACAAGGATTTATTCAATTTACATATTTTATTTGCTGGTGCTTTTACTCCATCTGGAATTATCATGTAAATATCCTCTTCTAACTCTCCATATAGAAAAGCTGTCTTGACATCTAATTGTCTTAGGTTCCAATTATATTCAGCAGAAATAGACAATAATATTCTTATTGATTCATATCTTGTTGTTGGTGAAAATATCTCATTATAATCCAAACCTTTGATCTGTGTGAAGCCTCTGGCACAAAGCCGAGGCTTCACTTCGATGGTTCTCTTAATATTAAAAACCCATTTTGATGTTATAGTTCTCTGGTTTTCATTATTCACTATACTCCAGGTGTTATTGGTGCGATGAGCTTCTAATTCTTCATTTATGGCCTTCAGCCATAATTTACTGTCCTTACTATTAATTGCTTCATTGTAACTACCAGGAACATCAAATTCTACCACATTTGCTTCAAAAACATTATTCCTTCGTGGTCGCAAAGTAATATTTGAATGACTCAGTTCTGTAAAGTCAATATCTTGTGAAGGTTCATAGGTCTCATCATTTTCATCAATGGCAGTATGTGAACTGTCATCACTTTCAGTGACCTCAATTTCCTCCATCTCCTCTTCATCATTTCGTTCACTATCATCCCATATAAAAATTTGAGCTGCTTTCCTTTTTATTTCTGGACCTTTTTGTTCATTGAAAATAACATTCCTTGATATTGTAATTCTTCTTGTGATTGGATCATACATTTTGTAGTTTGAATTATCATATCCAACCAACATCATCTTATAACTTTTACTATCAAGCTTCTTTCGCAATTTATCTGGGACATGGACATACCCTTCACATCCAAACACTCTAATATGATCTAGATTAGGTTTAACTCCACTCCACAACTCCATAGGCGTAATATTTGGTGTTTGACTTGAAGACATGCGATTTAACAAGTAAACAGCACAATTAACTGCTTCTGCCCAAAGGTTGAGTGGCACATTACGAGCATAAAGCATAGAACGAGCACTTTCAACAATTGTTCTAATTTCTCGTTCTGCCCGTCCATTTTGTTCAGGAGTGTAAGGAGCAGTGAGCTCATGACATATACCCTCACTGTCCAAATACTCCTTGAAGTCTTTGCTTATGTACTCGCCACCATTGTCAGTGTGCAGCACACGCACACTATGTAAAAACTTGTTTTTTACTATAGAATTATATTTCTTGAAGTAGTTTAAAACATCACATTTGTTTTTTAGAAAATACACATACCGAAAACTTGTTGCAGAGTCTTTGCAAATAACAAAATATCTCATACCTTGTACTGAAGGCACACTAAACGGTCCACATACATCACTATATACAAGATCACCAGGGTGCTGTACTCCTCTGCTTGACTTCTTGAAAGGTTGACGAGCATGTTTACCATAAGCACAACCTTCACACACAAATTTGTCACAGTCCGATAAGTCCACACCTGTGATGACATTATTTTTGCACATTTTCTGTATTTCTTTGAGATTAAGATGTCCTAGACGTTCATGCCATGTTTTAAGGTCCAATTTTTGCACTATATTACATGCTGGGTTTTGAATGGTTTTCACTATTAACTCATATAGATTGTTGCTCTGCAATGATGCACACATTACTATTTTATTGTCTTTGTATATAAATGCCTCTGTATGTTTCTTTATGATGTTATAACCTTTTCTTGTTACCACTCCTTCAGAAAATAGGTTTCTTTTCAACTGTGGCACATAGAGTACATTTTTCAGGACACATGTCTCCCACTGTCCATTGACACATTTTTCTATCAGTACATTTCCTTGACCGAGTACTTCTAAAGCTTCTTGATTTCCAAGTTTCAGTGGAGATCCTGTATACTCATACAATTCAGCAAAATTGTTGCGATTAAAACACATGTGAGCTGAGGCACCACTATCCAATATCCATTTTAAATCATCATAATTATTTTTCATATCTGAATTTGCTACATTGAATGCTAACATATTCTTTTCTCCTTGTTGTTTCTGTTTTTGTCTCGGTGCATGGCAGTCTCTTGCAAAATGACCCCGTTTCCCACAGTTGTAACATACAAAACGATGTGGCTTTCCATTTGATTCTTCATTTAACTTTTCATTTAATCCTTTATTTGTTTTCTTTAATGGATAAGTTTTCTTTTTCATACTTTGTTTTGCCACTAATAAAGCAGTTTCATTATCTTCTGCATTCAAACTGGCCTCCTCATCTAACAAACGAGCAGTCAAATTAATCACAGTTTGATTCTTAGGATCAAGTGACATCCAAGCTTGGCGAACTGATCTATACTTGGCAGGTAGTGTACTCAATATTTTTGTTATGATTGCAGTCTCACTAATAACTTCTCCACTTTCTTTAAGCTGCTTGGCCAAACTTTCCACTCTGGCAATATGCTGAGCTATGCTATCTCCAGGAGACATTCTATATTGATAAAAACGCTCATGTATCATCATTTTTGTCATTTCAGATTTTTGTTCATATATAGACTCCAGTTTGGTCATCATCTCTAGCGCCGACTCACAGTTCTCGACGAGTGCTATTTGATTCAAATCCATAGCGGACGTCAACAAAAACATCGCCATGCCATCATCTTTATTCCATTGAACTGCATTTCCATCTGGTTTTGGCATGTAGATATCTAATCCTTTGGCACGGAGGGCACACTTTATTTGAAATTTCCACTGCTTAAAATTCGTTCCATCGAATTTTTCTGTCTTTACTAACTCCATTTTTAGGTTATAGACAGCACGCGGTTCATTTGTCAAAAAAAAACACCAACTTTTCTGTTTTCTCTGCTCTTTGTTTTTCACTCCTTGATAAACGTAGCCCTGGGCCCATAACCTATTGGATATAGGTTGAAAAACAAGAATTCTTCTTTAGATGAATAAAACTATTTATTTCAGTATCACAATGAATGCACAGAAAAATGTTCATGACAAAACAAAACTGAACTGGGCAATGTTGCCAACATTCACCGCGTGAAAAATACACGAGCAAAGGAAACTAAGTACTCAAACAGCATTTATAAAATTTTTATCCATTAGATGATATAATAGAGTAACTGGTAATTAATTAGTAACCGATACTTAAATACGTGATTGTAGTCATTATAACAATAAACTTTTACTATGCAACCAAACCTGGAAACGCGAAAAAAATCTGATTGTCAGTAAATTCACGTTCGCCTCAAAATGTCTCTCGCTTGCTCTACTAGGTATGACTCTACTGGTACTGCCAGCGGCTCCGGCCGCGTAAAAATAAGTTTCTTCATACAAAATTTGGACACCACTTTCATTCCCTTAGGGAGTGAATTTTGGAAAAACTTCTTAATGATCGCCTATTTCATAAACGTGATACGATGACAAACTTTGACATAGTATGAATAGTATTCATACATTACCTGAACGTTTTGATTTTTCTATAGACCTGTACAAGCCGCTATAATTATACAGATTGTTGGTACCATAATTCAATCTATATCGAAGAATTTCTTAATCTCAAACATGCCATCTCCTACTCAAATAGAATCCAATAGAACTAAACCGATGCAATGTTAAGTGAAGCGAAGCTAACACGACGCGGTGACGATTCGTTTCCAAGGAGACACGGAAACTATTTGAGAGATGGTAAAACTGTGCTGTGGATACGTATAATAAAGTTAGTTGTGGCAATTTATCAAAGGGTGTGCTTAAATTTTTTATCTTTAATTCATTGAACTCTGAGAGAACTCCGGTGTTCAAACACCTACCTTAATTGAGTCTGTAATTACGTTCGTAGTTAGAAAAAATATCACGTTATTATTTTTTTTCTTTTGGTAAAGAAAGTATAACGAAAAATTTTATATTGATAATGTTTTACATGAATCTGTAATAATTTTTTTTTTGGTCAAATATATTGACTTAGCTGTTACTGCAAAGGCTTCAGAAAGTCACTGTTTTGTAACACTGCCCGGAAGTTAAGGCTGCAGATGCAAAGACCTGGGGCCATGAACCAGCTCTGGAGTCATGGACCTGCTTCTGAAAGGGAGGTCCGGTAATGAGAAGTAATAAGAAACGGACTCGGTTTTTTAGTCAGGAAAAATCTGACACTATCTCTCGCTCCGCCCAAGGGCGGGAGATGTCATGAAATGATTGTCACCCACCCCAAAAAAAAACTGCATAGAACAGTGTGAGTTTTTACCTTTCGACTACCGTAATTACAGACACAATTAAATGACACTCTTGGGGCTTAAACTCTTGAGCCCCAAGCAGACGCATACCTATGGTCTTTCTATTATGTCTCTAATAACGATATTCCAAAGATTTAATGGTAAATATGATCATCATCATCATCATCATCCTAGCGGTAGTCCCGGTTGCCAACCTTGGCTTTCACCTCGGTGCCCGGGGTCCGCTTTCCTAATAAGACGCCTCCACTTCGCTCTGTCTTTTGCGTCCTTTGCCGTAAGCCCATTGGCACGCATATCGTCCCTTACGACGTAGATCCAACGCCTCTTAGGCATTTCCTTATGGTAAATATGATGTTAAACTCTATTCAGTTAACATTGTTTACCTTTCGCTTCAAATTAATTCCAGCCAATCACACCGTAGTTATAAGTTATATTTCTCTCTCCGTTCACCCATCTATTTGCAGACAGCGTCGCGTCCCCTTGCATTAGCTACGGTTCAACAAACATTGCGCCGGTTTCTTCCTGATATACTACGCTGTTCCTCAACTCAACGATTTCTAGGTGTAACCTCTGAGATAACACGGTTGTGTATAGATTTTGAGCAGCATGCAGTGTTTGTGAAAATCGACGTGTCCATTAGAAGTCACAGAGTAACATAGGGACACTGCAAAAGGGTCGAAGCCTACTAGGGCCCAGGGTTGTGCTTTTGAGTACAATATTGACTGGTCTACACTGTTCTTACATAATGACATAAATACTGTAATAACGAGATAATATTGTAAGAAACCATTTTTTTAAAAGAGTAACCATGGAGTTTCTTGCCGGTTCTTCTCCATAGGAAACGACCAATTTGGAACCGTGCACTAGCTTCTGACGTTTTATAAGTGCCCATGTAGGCCTATATGAAATAAAAACCATTTTGATTGATTGATTGATTTTGGTCTCGTTCTGAAAGTGGATTCGTCATTAAATGATTTTTACCTACCATAAAAAAAAACCCCAAACCCACCCTATTAATTTTAAATTCCTTGCTATTTTTATTTTTGGTGTGCAAAAAAGAATATATCTATCTAAAAAACTCTCGATTCAGACATGCATTTTAGTACAGTCAGGGAAAAAAATCGTTACTAAATCTATTTAAGGCGGCAGCTTCAGTTAATTTTATTTAAATCATTTTTTTTTTAACTGGTTATTTAATGAATATCGTTGAACATTACGCGCTGTTAAACGACGACACTGCTTTAAAAACTGATTTGCAAAATAAATCTGATGATCAAAAACCAGGAAAAAAAATGTTAATGTTAAAACGTTCGGATAAAAAGTTCCTGTGAAAAAAGGTAAAATATTGTCTACCAACAAGAGCACATTTTCAAATATACGGCACTATCAGGATAGCAATTGAACGAGTTAATCATGTTGGAACCGTGCTGTACTGGCTCCCGTGATGGAACTACTAAACGGGGCTCCACGAGAGATGAGTTATAGTGCCAACGTGAGGGCGAAAAGGATAGCTCTGAATAACAGCTACATGGAAAGGGATCTTATTACTTCAAGCGAATATTTGACTTACAAGCGACTGCAGTATTTTAGAATTTTGAAGACGTTTCCTGGAGTCGTGTTGAAACAGGGGGATACGTACAAGCGTTTTACGAGTGTTTTAGTACGTCAACGATAATATGTAGTTAGATAAAGCACGCGGAAAGTAAGTTGAAACCGTTGCTATGGTAACACGCAGCCCACAACTTAGATTAAAACTAAATAAATCAGCTACGAGCGTGTCGGGCCACGCTCAGTGTACGCTTCCGTAGTTTCCCGTCCGTCACAACAATTAACCTTATTGGAACCCTAAAAATCGGTTACTGCGTTTTCAAAGTCAACCGCCATGATGGTTCAACTTGTGTACCAAGAAATATATTGATACAAACATAACCAAAACAGCAACTCTGCACTTTATTTCGCTTCATATTTAAAAATGTAACAAAACTTATTTTTCATATAAAATCACCGAAGAGAACGCTCACGTGTTTTTTTTCCAAAATATTTTTTGGGATATATACATTTTTTAGTTGTAAAATATTATTTTTAAATAAAAATAAAACTGAAATTCACAATTTACAACAGTAAAAAAAGCGAGACCTAACACCAGCCAAACACTAACACTAACAACATCAAGATTTCGAACTATACAACGGAAGCATAGCTATCATCTCTAAAAGACACAACAATTTCACAGCGAAAGATAATAAATATTAGAACCTTGAACTTAAATAAAATTGAGTTCAGATGTAATATATGTCTATCTATAAACATGGATCTATAAATAATTTGAGGTCGAATGGACATGTAAACAACAAGAGATTAAAAAAATATCAGTCGCCATGTACGCTTCATAAATTCTTGCAATTTATTTGCTTCATCCGCTTATAGGCACCAAAATTACATGTTCTGTGAAATCAGTAGTAAGTTAGGTAGTATATGAATTATCTTAGTGTACTGGTACCCATATCAATAAAAACACAATTCAAGATTTAGGTATGTAACACGATTGCAGACTTGAGTGTAAATGTGGTCCCACTCCCAACCGATAAGGTACAAGATAACTGATTGACATTATGCCACAGACTCCACAAAAATGTGCCGACCGCGTGACCACGGCCAATACCTTTCGAATATCGTAATTAGAGACGCAATAAAAAGACAATAGGTGTGCGAACGCCGGCGTTCACCGGGGTGCTCAAGAGTGGAAAAAAATATTGTGCCAAGATTTCGTATACGTAAAATTCGGATCCCATCATTTGGTCTGTCTTATATAAACTTCTCATCAAAAAAATCGAAACACTTCCGTTTTCATTGTTTCTGTCTGAATTTAACACAAAAAAGAATTCATACGATGAAAAAAAATACATATATTATAGCTGGCAGTTTGGCCATTACAGTAATAAGCGAAAATTCAAAATTCAAAATTAGAATTTCATTTGTTTATCTTATAAACGAAATGAATCACTGTTTTGAGACAAATGTGTGTTTAGGGTTGGAGTACATTTAGCGTTTAAAAACTAAAAATTGGCGCCTATCCTTAAACTTTTTGTTTTTTATTTCAATACTGTGACTTTGGGACGTCTGAAAAAAGGTTTTTCATTACTCATACTCTGAAAGTAGGTGTAAAGTTGCCTGCGGACAGGGTTGGAAGAAGTACTTTTACTCCCTAGGGAGTTTTACTTTACAACTGACAGTTGTTTTTTTAATATTCAGACAGCAAATATTAAAAAAAAAAACTAGTTCTATTTTGACATTTCTATTGAACCGTGACCCGAAGCTTTATACCGAATTAAAATGACATAGAGATAGAAATAATTTAAGAATACTTTTTTTTAATGACTTTATTTAATTTACTTTCAATTATTTCATTAAAACTAATATATATTTGAGAAAAATGTTGACCAGACCCATTTTTACAATGACAAAATGAAAAATATTGACTGAAAAGCCAGGGCGTCGAACACTGAAAAAAAGAATTGGCGGGTAAATGGTAGACTCTTTATAATCTGTGGCCGATTTGATCTTCCTTTTTTTTCGAGGTGTAGAGTTTTGTTTACATTTTGCTAAATCTCTGTTACAAGAAATTTTTATTAACACGATAAGTTCATCAGCTTCAGTTATAAATTTAACGCAAGATTCTTAAGAGAAGAAAACCGCTTACCGCCTAAATCAAAAGAAATATACCTACCTAAAAACATACCTTTGACGACAACTCAGGCCTTTGACGACGACTCAGGTTTTTATTATTTTTATTTTCCTCGTATTCGTAATGAAAAGCACAGTGTTTACCTCAGGTTCAAAAGTTACTTAGTCCCTCGAGCTATTAGCGACCTCTCTCTCGCTCGGTCGCCAAGAAATTTCTCGGGACTAAATAACTTTCTTTCATCCCTCGTATAACAATGTACTATTTTTTCTAAAACGTATGGATACTTCGCCCACAGAAGCCGCCCAAGTTGTGGCATTGCTGGATTCTGGCCTTAGTCAGCGTGTTGTGGCTGCAAGACTGCATCTAAGCCTGTCATCTGTTCATAGAGTCTATAAACGTTATCGGGAGACTGGTTTGTTCACGCGCCGTTCAGGATCTGGCAGGAATCGGGTCACTTCTGAGCGAGATGATCGATTTATTGTAACAACTTCTTTAAGAAATCGACGCCTTAACGCTTTTCAACTGCAGCAGCGGCTTCGTGTTGTACGAAGGGTGGCTGTAAGTGACTCTACAATTAGAAGAAGGTTGAAGGATCGTGGACTGGTACCGCATAAGCCAGCAAATGGGCCGAAATTAACTGCAGACCATCGAAGAGCGCGCCTTAACTTTGCACGTGAGCACCTAAATTGGTCATACCTACAGTGGAGCAAAGTTCTCTTTTCTGATGAGTGTAAAATTATGCTGTATGGTAACGACGGAAGGAACAAGGTCTACAGAAGAGACGGAGAACGTTATGCACAATGCTGCATTGAAGAAAAGGTCAGCTATGGTGGCGGTTCGTGGACGGTTTGGGGAGGAATCAGCGCCGACGGTAAGACAGAGCTTGCTTTCGTGTCTGGGCCACGTCTGCCTGCACTAAACTGTCATCGGTACGTCGAAGAGTGTCTCGAGCCTCATGTGATGCCCTATGCACATTTTATTGGCAACGGCTTCATATTCATGCACGACAATGCTAGGGCTCACACCGCGGGCGTCGTACGAGATTATCTTAACGAAGTCGATATCTCTATTATGGAATGGCCAGCAAGAAGCCCGGACATGAATCCCATTGAACATCTATGGGATGAATTAAAGAGACGAATTCGAGCAAGAGATCCTGCCCCAGAAACACTTAGCCAGCTGCAAGATGCAATCCAAGAGGAATGGGACAATATACCACAGCATGTGATCGTGACTCTCATCCGATCGATGAAGAACCGTATGGAAGCAGTAATTAGAGCTCGGGGAGGGAATACAAGTTATTAAATAAACGTTTTTTAGCTTTTTTTTTCATTTACGTGTGTTGTTTTATCCATTTCCTTTATACTCCATACGGAATAAAAATGACTCATTTAACAAAATACGAAACCTATGAAAAATTCATTTAAATTTAGAACATTAACATTAAGATTTGATAAGCTCATATTACTCACTATTAAACGACATTTAACATTTATTCCTAAATGTACACATTTTTCTGATAATCCTGACAAAACGTAAACTTGCAAGGTGTTTCGATTTTTTTGATGAGAAGTGTATAATTGATACCAACATGGTATGCAAAAGTATGCATTGCATTTATTACACGACCAATGTAAGTTTGCAATTATTTATAGTTGGAATTAGAAGTTCAGTTTTCTTCAACAAGATGGCAACAGTCCTTGCACGCATGCACGATGTGCGCATGAAGATGCAACACCAACCCGGCCGGGGCGAAACGGGACAGAGTTCCGGCGGAATCTCATGTGCACCATGGCACCCCATAATTATGGCGGCAACTCCCCTCTTTGAGAACTGGCTAGGAAGACGTCACCGTGTCCTCTCATTCCGCATGCCACAGGTCCTCACCGTACATGGTAAGTTCGGGTGGTTCCTGCACCGGATTCTTGCGGATGAAACGCCTGGGTACCACCACCACCATTGCGTATACCGCCCGCTTCATACGGTGGATCATTTGGACAGAATAAAGCAGAAAGCGACTTCTCGCGACGGAATCTGGTACAGGCCATTATCTGGAGCGAGGAAGAATGGCAAGCAGTAGTTTCTGCGAAGCAGTATTGTTGGCAAAGCAGGCGGCTACAGGCGTGAGAAGACAGCCCTTAATACCTGGCCGGCGGGAGCCCGACCCCGATTTCTAGCCATCGTAGGCGTGGGTTTGCAGACGACGAGCAATAGTTTGTGCAAAAAAAAATCTCAAAGCCCTGGAACAAAGGCAAAGAAGGAACATAGGAGTGGGTTTTATTTAAGGATATTCTGAATCTCACTCCCGCAAAAGTCCTCTCCGCTTAGGAGCGGGAGAAATCAGTATGATTTACCGTCTAAAAAAAATATTTTTATACAAAGATATTTATGTACGTGTCCAGCTTGAAATGCATTTTGCATGTCTTTTATTTCAGCATTAACCCTTTCTCACTCTTATTCATCGCACTGATAATGGCAATGAAGTTTTTTTTTTTTTTAATTTAGAGCAGTTTGAACTCACTCTCTTTTTACCTACCTTTATTTCCTAGGGATGAATAGTTGGACATTATCATAACCATTTTTTTTTAATTAATATTTAATGTATATAAGATTAAACACTTTTATAAAATATTTTTTCATCAATAGGAAATAAATTTGACAACTCATTCATTAAAACAGCAATCGAAAATTACACAATATTGACATGAAGCACATATTTTTATCAGTTTCAAAACATGCAGCTGTTGTTTTTTCGTCTAAATGCGTTAAACATGTAATCATTATCTGTCAGTTAATTGTAGTAACATTATAGTCTCTTCTAGCACATTTCCATTCCAACTTTTAAAGAAGGTCTACGCCATAGGCGCCAAGCACAAGCAGGGATACTATTTTCTAAGAAAACAGCTTTGAGCGCAGCGCTGGCCTAGCGACAAATCTGATATACCTAATTGGATTTCATTTCCGAACATTCGCTGTGCTCAAGGCGGTTTTCTTAAAGAATAAGCCGGCTGAGAACAAGCCAAGTCGTTTTACTCGTGATGTCAAGTGCCTCCATTGATCACGGTCCTCAAACTGATGTGAAACTTTTATTGTTAGGCAAATAACTGACAAAAGACGGAGCATAGACGAGAACGAACCTAATGCTTGAAGTGCTTGTTCCAGGCTTATTAGTCAGTCCACCCTATGCGTTCCAAATAAGAATAGAATCGATTGCCATATTGTGACATCAAGATTTACTGTCAAATTAAGGAACAAAATTTACGAACTGTGAACGAAAAAAGTTTTATCAGAATCCAGTTCTTCAATTTTACTCATATCTGAGTTTTTCCCAAATTTCTTCAATTTCAAGTACGACTTGATCTCACAACATGGCAATCGATAAACAATCGATCCTATTCTCTTTGGGAACGCGTACAAGAATTTGTGTTCAGTTTTATCACGGATTTTTTAGCCTAGACTAACCTTTACATAGATCATGACAGATGTTAATAATTCCACGAAAATTCCGACTCAATTATGAAGTTTATCACTTCTCGGTATTGCAAGCTTATTTGTATCCCAATGTTTTTTCATGGCGTTGGACCATTCTCAATAATCAGTATCCAAAGCATTAATATTATTATCACTTGCACTTGCGTTGGCCGTGTCATATGCGTCTGATAAAAGCGACCTTTGTTATCAAACTAGTTAGTCACTTGAATTATTATATCAGCTAGAATAAACAAATGAAAGTGTGGTAATAAAGTCGTTGTCACTAGTCAATTCTTGATTAGTCTTCATTTGGTCAGTACGCTTACAACATGTTTGTCTGTAAAAGCTTTTTGTTGCTTACCTTTGCGTGTTGTGCCCTTTCTAAGGAAGGTATGTTATTTACATCGATAGTTTCTGTGTTGTATTTAGCATTCGGATGCATTAACAATAGATTTATTGTTATTTTGTGATGTTTGATCCATGAGGAATTGTTCAATTCGTGATTTAATATACTAAAATATTTAAAGAATAAAACTATATTACTTCATTGTAATCGATAACCAAAGCCCTTAAATTTTGAAAAGTTCAAATTAAGATTCTAAAGCATACATCGTATGAGCATAACCTCATTCAATATGCTTTAGAATCTTAGTCTGAATTCTCATAAAAGTATTAATATAAGTTTAATACGTTACAAGACTGATGTGATCAATGACCATATTGATACGAATAGCTTCTGCCAGCAACTTCGCCCGCATGAAAGTAGGTTTTTTTATACACATTTTGAATCCCTGTTATATCCCCTTAGTTTCGTAAAATTGCGAAGGAACCTACCTGCCAAATTCTAAGTTTTGTAAGTATTATATTTTCTAAGATTTTGTGATTGATCAATGAGTGGTATTTCTTTTTATACACATAGATTATAATGGTAAGACCATTAAATGTCTAACTGCAAATAAACGGCAACTGGTTAGCCAAAAAGCCAACTTGTGATTATTTTCTAAACAATCATTTCTTTACAGAAAAAAGGCTTTTTGATCCATGTTACAAAGACGACATCGAATGCCTTAGCAAAGCCACTGAGTCATTCCTTGAGAAATCCTACAATGGCATCCCAAACACCGGGATTAAGCCTTTCGATCCCTTGATCATCCCTGAATTGAGCGTGGTGGTGGATGAAGAAATGGGACTAATCTTTGACTTCAAGAACATCAGTGTCACTGGATTGAAAAACCAAAAGATTTCCGATTTTCAGTAAGTAATTTTTATCGCTGCCTGAGTAATTAATAATAATAATAATTCATTATAATTTTATAATTATTTAGATATTTATATTATTTGAGTAGTAGCATATTGTTTGAAAATCATTGCGGTCTTAAAATACAAACCAAAGGAACACGAATTGGTTTGAAATAGGACACTCTATTTAACTCGTTTTTTTTTTTATCATAGGTAAAAATCATCCAATGACGAGTCCTCCCCTTGGGCGGAGCGATAAACTGTCTCAAACTCTTACTGGCTGACCAATAACCCCGTTCCTTCCTTGCCTTGATCCTAAAAAACATATATAAGGTGCAAGTACTATGTAGAATTTGTATGTGTGTATGTACGTAACAAGAACATTTCAAACAGTTTTACCATCATTTTGTTAGAAAGAAGTAGATTCCTATTACCAATTTCCCAGTATGATAGTTGTCGGTGAGAAAGCTGTACTGCGCATTGCGAATTCTAGTCCAACTCTTATTCTGCACAAAAGTTTCATCATCATCATCATCCTACGCTTTTCCCATGTTACTTGGGGTCGGTGCAACATGTATTTTTCTTCCACTCGGTCCTGTCACCCGTCACACTATCACTAACTCCCTTTTCTTTCATATCACTCCTCACATAATCCATCCATCTCTTCTTCGGACTCCCTCTTCCTCTCCATCCATCTACGCGTAAATACAAAACTCTTTTTGTAACATGCGTTATGCATGCACAAAAGTTTCCTTGTTCCGAATATTTTACAAAGAAAATTTTCTTATGAGCTGTTGGACCTCTCATTTCTTAGTCGTGCACTTTTGACAGATTCGTGGTTATGTGTTGGTCGAGTCCTGCGCCACCGCCTCTCTCGCAATGCGACACCATACTCCCAAGCCGCCAAACACAGAAATCTGTGTTTGGCGGCTTAGGAGTTTTCACTAACACTGCGACGCGTCACCGATTTGATGAGGTCAGTCCACTGTGTTGGAGAGCATCCACGTGTTGAACCTCCTCCTTGTGTGGAATTGAAGTCGTGGTGAAATTAAATCCAGTGCCTCAGGGTTTTCTTTCACGCAACTATGTACCCAGTAGGCTTCGACCAAATTGGACCACTAATCAACTCAATAAGAAAACATCGTCTTTAGTGGGTGTAATTGGTTTGGTCATGAATTCATGATAACTATGATAAATGTAGGCCGGTGGCACAAGGTGGACCAATGACCGGGTCAGGGTTGCTGGAATCCGATGGATACAAGACGCATAGGACCGGTCTTTGTTGTGGCGCTTGGGGGAGGCCTATGTCCAGCAGTGGACGTCTTTTGAAATGATAATGATGATGATAAATGTTAGAATGATAAGTTACTACCGTATTTATAACTATTTAATTACTTCAACAACATCAGCCTTTTTAACGTTCTCACTGCTGGGACACAGACCTCCTCTCTAGGAAAGGGAATGGACCGTAATCCACCACGCGGGCCCAATGCGAGTTGGTGGATGTCACATGTCTTCAAATTTTTGGTTCTAGGACATTAGGTTTATGTATAGGTTTTCCTTCACCGTTTTGAAAGCAATGTTGATGAAATAAATTGCATAAAGTAATGCGCCGGGCTGGGTTTGAACTTGCAACTCGTAAGTCGAGGCCATTACCACTCAGCCACCACTTCGTATTCTATAGTAAAAAAAATAATTGAATATAGACATCTAACTTCAAGTAATGATTCAATAACAAATTACTTAGCAACAAGTAATTACTTCTTTTATAAATGTGGGTGTTAGCCTTAATTTGTTTTATCGAGTCCCATCAAACCAATCAAAGTAATTACTTTGTGAAGGACAAACAAAATAAAATTTACATTTGTTTGACATAAAATGTGCATTCGTTTTGTAAGAGAAACCAGTAAATTCTCTCAGATAAGAAACCCTTTTGGTTAGAATAACTAAAAAGTGGTTTAAAATTGTTCAGGTCAAAAGCAACTTAATTTACTAAAACACATCAAAATAAAATTTGGAGGTCACTGACTCCGTACATACAGGCCTTTTCAGGATTCAGGGCTCCAAAAATTGTTATAATTATTTTAAATGCAAAAACAATATTCATATTTAATATAAAGTTTATATTATATATAAGTTTTATATTATTATATAAAGTCTATTTTGTAATATATTATATCTACACATGTACATACCTTAAATATAAACTAAACTATTTAAACTAATGTGTAACTATGAACATATAATACAAAAACACAGTGCACTCGGGCGTCGAAATACTCTTCTACATCGCTTTCATCCGAAAATGTACCCAGAAGAGCATTAGGGACATTGCTATTCAATGGCAGCACACGCAAAATGTTACTTTGAATTTCGAACCTTAAATTTTCATGAAGCTCTTGCAGCATCCTTCTGGTACAAGTATAGGAATTATTTTGAAAACTGAAAATTTGTGATTAAATCACAAAAAAAAAAACGTGTGGCACTCGGGGACTGCCGCGGTAAAGCTATTGCATAGCATTCTGTATCAACTTATGCAATTATAATTATTTATTTTTTATTTTTATTTTATTCATACAATATTTCTTTTTCTTTGATATTAATTCAAGTTACACTTTTTGAGCGTGTAATTTTACAAGTACAGCCGTTCACTGTTGTAGATAAATACTTATACACCTATATACTTTCTCACAAACAGCTGATTATGTATTCGTCCGATTTCGGAGCAGCTCGTCTCGATTTGGGCGAGTTCCGTAAAGTCGTACAATACGTCTAATCGCACGACACACAGCGCTGTGTCGAAGACTGCCGAACTGACACGACGTTAGACGATGCACGGCCTTCAAGCCACACCTCCGTGCCCGTCGGAGTGGGGAGCGTGAGGTTTTTTCGTTACGGAATTTCTGGATTTAGTCCCCGCGCTCAAGGCCTGCGATAGAAGCTATGCAATAGCTTAAAAACTTTTCGAGAAAATCTTCGAGACTCGATTCTAGAATTTAATTATTTACATAGGTTGATTTGTACGGAACCCACAGTACCTATGCAAGTCCGAGTCGCATATGCCCAGTTTTTATTTTATTCATCATCATCATCAGCCTTTTTAATGTTCCCACTGCTGGGACACAGGCCTCCTCTCTAGGAGAGGGAATGGGCCATAATCCACCACGCGGGCCCAGTGCGGATTGGTGGATGTCACATGTCTTCGAATTTTTGGTTCTAGGACATGCCGGTTTCCTCACGATGTTTTCCTTCACCGTTTTGAGAGCAGTGGAGATGAAATAAATTACACAAAGTAATGCGCCTGTCTGGGTTAGAACCCACGACCTACAACTCGTAAGTCGGGCCCGTTACCACTCGGCCACCACTGCTCTCTTATTTTATTGCTGCCATTCATTGCCGTTATTTAAAAGATGTCCAATTCCAAACTTGTTTCTTTATCATCCATTAATTCAAATCAAATACTGCAACACAATTTGAGACAGTAAAACACATAACTAAAGCAGTACAATCTCTTAAATTAACAGCTTATCGTCAAGTCCACAAATCACATAACACGTTCCTTTATCAAACAAAAACAAGTAACCGAAATGCAACATTAAATCAACTTATTCATATCACTAATTGCCTGTTTCTACCTCTTTATCGTAATGATAACCTTTTTTATTTCAGAATGGACACGAACAAGAAGTCGGTAGTATTAAAAACGAGAGCAGTTTTGAATATTGTTGGTGATCTTAAAATCACATTTACCAAAAATAACAAGGAGTTTACCGGAACGTACACAGCATCGACAAGTAAGTAAAGAACTAAAACTAAAATTGAATTTAAAAATAAAATTAACCGAATCGGACATAGTTTTATTTTTAAACAATAACAAGAATAATAAAAATATCTAATTAAAACTATACGAGTACATACACACCAAATAAGACATCTAAGAATTCCTCCTCATCGCTGTTAGCTGGAAGTATGCCCAAATCGCTGGCAGTATTACTACGTTATAAATCTATGGCCAAGGTAAAATAGCCCTTGGGTCACGCTAAGTATTAATTAGGTGTTTGGTAATACTTTAAAAAGCATATGGAATCCGAGTCCCCATGACTTATAGCTAATGATCTAAGAAAATACTACCAACACACATGGAATATCATAAGACAGGTTGTAAAGTAACCGAGAGATCACATTTAGTTATTAATACCAATGCAGTTTTTTTATGCACTTGAGATATTGTCTCTTTAACACTGTAACTTTACTGGTAGAAAATGCCTAAGACGTTGGCCACCTTTGTATCTTCATTTGCATAAAAAAAAAATTAAATACAAAATTTAACTAGTTCATAAAGTTCATCTGTAACCAAAGACAGAAAAATCTGTATTCCATATTAAATCAGAAATTTTATTTATTTTACAATTTATGTAGGTACGCAAAAACACATACATACTTTACAGGAGACACATTATAAAAATTGTAGAGCGGTACTGCTTATTAAAAAAAAATACTTCCATAAGACCAGCGAAAGGAGAAATTGGATGAAATATAGACATAAGTGTGATCTACTTCCTGCATTAGTTTCAAAATAAGGAGGTTTACAAACTAATTTACCTTTATATGTTCAACAGCTGCTTTAGGAACCTCACAATATGGCTATAGTCTAACCAAGAAGAATGGTGCTGAATACTTCGATGTTGGCCCAGAAACAAATACTTGCGAAATCCTTGAAGAGCCTGTTGTTACCATTAGTGATGTTTTGCAAAACACTCTGGAAAACGGTGCGTAGCCTAACCTTTAAAACAAGTGAACCTCGTTCTATCCTGCATAACAAAGGGTTTCACTATATATATGCATAAATATACGTTATAAGAACAGAGGTTGGAATATCTCAACCTAATGATGCTTGACCTTTTTGTTTGTCAAGCGCATACAAATCGTAGGTCAGATACTTCTTACGCATTATCGACCCAATAGCCGTCTTTAAGTACCTTTATATCATCTTTAATATTAGTTATGAGCCTCTTTCACCGCAAGATAGAACTCTTGCTTTCCTGTATCTCCACTGTTTAAAGCTAGAACTTCATTTGATCTACTCACGTGTGTAACACGCCCGATTTGAGCGTAGAACAGCGTCACGTGGCTTGGATCTAATGTAGCTCTACAAGTCTAGTTTTCATATATATGGAGACCGACGCGCTCATCTCATTGGTGTACGTGGCTTACGTCTACCTTTAATTTTAAAGTATACTATGTTGTCGATGTCCCCTTTATTTTTAGTTATATACTTTAAAATTATTTGCCAACATTTTATGGATGTCTCTGAAACAGTATCAATATATGTATCCCTGGTAGTCACATTGTTGTTTTAAAAAAAACCAAATACACATAAGATAAGGACAAGCGAATGAGAATAATTACTCCGACTAATACAATATGGGGTGTACAATAAAGTTTCAAATAAATATATAATATATTTCTATTTGCCAACAGACTCAGACGCCCAAGGCATGAAAGCCGACTATGAAACCAACAAATCTTCACTGAGAAAGAAGACACTTTGCAAGATAGTGGAAACCGCTTATGTCACTATTGTTCAGAACCTCAGGGTTGTTGGGCAACTCTTCCCGAAGTCTGACTTCTTCGTGAATATATAAATATAATTAATTAATGTAAAATACACAATGCTTCTAAACATTATAATTTTATTTCTTTCTTAGCCCACTGTCTTGCTAAAAGCAATTGTTTTGTGAAAAAAGTTGAAACGAAATTATTCACGCAACGCATATATTTAACAACTGTCATTCTCAACAAAGCAGTCACCATTATTTCCATAATCATAGATTAAAAAAGTATAGCTCTCTCCATTACCCATCGGAAGAAACTCCAGTATAGATTTGGCATTTCCCTAGTTGATCAAATCCGGAGCCACAATACATAATATAACCACGAAATTGGAAATTAGTATTAGGTAGAACAAATGGTGGCAGTGCACATGAAGTAGTCATGGCCGAATGGTAAAAGTCCCGGTTTACGAGTGTAGTTCGCGGGTTCAAACCTAGCCAGGCGCATGACTTCGTGTCATTTTTCATCTCCACTGCTCTTAAAATGGTGGACCGACATGTTTTAGAACCAAAAATTTGAAAACATGTGTCATCCACCAACCCGTACGACCCCGCGTGGAGGGTTATAGCTCATTCCCTCAACTAGAGAGGAGGCCTATGTCCCTGCAGTGAAAACATTAAAAGGCTGATGATGATGAGAAGAAATGCCAAAAGATTCTGAAGTGGCGACGGCGTCCCGAAAACGTAACGTTGGAAGATCTTCATTAAGGTAGACCGATGACCTGGTGACGGATAGGGTACTGTAATGGATACGAGACACACAAGATCGGTCTTCAGAATGCCTATGTCAAGCAGTGGATATCTTTCTGTTGAAATAATGAAGACTATGAGATAAAAGTCATACTTATTACAACAAAATGCAAGGAACTCATTAAATGAATTCAAGCACGATAACTGCAAACAATATTAGCTATTAAATTCAAGAGCATAAGTACTGCTACTGTGGATATCTTGAGCTGCAACCCTTATAATTATATTTACTGGCATGAAATGCGAGATTGCATTTTAACAAGAATATTGAGCACATTAAAAAGGATCCAGTTTGTAAAAAAATGTTTACGTTATCTTCTGAAAGTTCTTTTAATGTAAGCCAAGAAATGTGTGATGTTGTTTTTTTCTAATACTTGCATTCATTCATATTGACTAACGATTCCATATTTTGCTGAATAGGCAGCATTACAGTCAAAGGTACGATATCCTATTGATGTGTCGTGACCTTTTCCACTGTAGCTTTATTTCGGTTCCGCTTTCTGAAAGGAAAAAAGGTTTACGTTGAAACCAGCCCATATGTATGCCACATCCCACATGGGTACATATTTTAAATAAATTGCTGGCAGGTGACGTCAGAGGCTTGCTGCTGATCTAAGATAAAGTAAGTAAATTTGGAATAGTGATCATTGTCTTTCCAATGTAGACTTTCCTATATTTATTGATTATGTTGACATCTATTGTGACTCTTACATTTTCTAGTAACAAAACGCGTTCGACTTGCACATCTCGGTTTTTTTTTTGTAACTTCTGCATAGTTTTTATTTTCCATTTGGTAAAATAACGTTTTCTCACCCAGATTTTATAGAGATAAGGTCTGGATGAGACAACGTAGTAGGGCCAGACAATATAATATGTCACGTGAGTGAAAAGAAGCCGCGACAGAAAGCGCAGCAGATAATATCTCAACCATTGCACTAACCAAGCCATCAAAGCCAAAATAAACTTAAATTTTATACCTACAGAAACAACTAGTACTAGATTCTAAAATACAGGAAGTGAGAATGGTGGGCGCAAAAGAAGAAGGTATTAAAAGTCACATCATGTCCAAGCCTCTTCCAAATTAAGAATAGAATTGAAATATTTTTATTCTAGACAGACACACCACAATGGTTTCCAACACAAGGTAAAAAACAACAAAAGAACAGTATGCGCAAAGCGTGCCCGCACGAAAAGTGTGACCACCTCAACATTCGCTGGGCGTCAGACTCTCAGCTCTGGTTTTCAGTTGGCACCTCGCAGTGATGCATGTACGATGATTTAATTAGAGGTAAAGCTGAAAGAAGACCTCGTTACCCCGTGTTTTAATTCATTAAGCCCCAAGCGAACGCCGACGTTCGCACACCTATTGTTCTTTAATTGTGTCTGTAATTACAAGATCGAAAGGTTAAATCATGGTTAAATAGAGCGACTGGTTAAACGTCTACAATCCAGTTACTTAACAATACAATGGACGATAAATTAGTTACAATCCTAACTAAAGAACTTTCTAGACAAGTACTACATGCCACCGTCCCTGCGGATGTTGCCGTTAGCGTGGGCTTGCTGACGGCGAGCAATGGGTAGCTCGTCGTCCGTCCATCCGATCAGGACCAAGCTTTGGGTCAACGGAGCGTTGTGTTAAATGCACGCCTCATAGAGAGTCCAGGGGCCAGTTAGGCTAGGCCTGATGCCTGTGAGTTATCAAAGCCCTCATAAAAAGGGAAATACTGTGGGTTCTAGTTAGCAAAAGTCTGACCCTCTTTTACGCATTCATAGCCAAATAAACTTTCTTCCAGAATCTAGGTTTAACAGTACAAAGGTTCAATGGAAAATTCTATAGTTATTACCTAATTGTTATCGGCGCCAACTACGTATAAACAAGTCAACATTCGGGGACAAATATTATGTAGAACATAATGTAACATTCAACAAATGTTTACTTGTATATGAACTTGAACTACCTATGCACTCGTAGATAGTTAGATTTGTTTATAAGTCACTGGGACATCCCTACAACTTTGTTTTGCTAACTTATCTTCTGTGAACATTGGACTCATCAGATAGCAATATTTTCTATAATTCTGGATGAAGCGAGAATGAGTATCAGATCTTTACTGACTAAAACTAACCAGTGTTCTCTAATGTGTAATCTCTCTATCGAACATTTTTGCAGGCCTAACAGGCATTTACCCTCCTGGAGCCTTTCAGTTTGATTAACCTCTTATACAGGCTGTCATTGACATGTTAACGCAAACAAATACCATAGAACTAGTACATAATTCTGGACACCCCATCGGTGGAGTTTTTCGTCGGTTGTTAATGAAACCCTGTATAAGCGCACGTGGATCAAAACACGCTGTCGACTAGATTTTTGTTTTTATCGAACAACATACTCCTCTTCATCTACGGGCCAGAAAGATCAGCTCTCAGATCCTACGCTCTATTCTAAGATATGGTAAGACCAATGACATAGTACAGTTCGGCCGTTCTAATTTGGCGAGCAGGAAGTTTGTGTCTGTGAACTTTAGCGTTTGTGCACTCGTAAAAAATAAATATATGGTTTAAGAAAATAAATACAATAAGCAGTTGCTTGGATGGTTCCTCTCCATAAAAAGGATTCACACATTTATTAAACTTGCGCCTTTATAGATGTGAAGAATTGATTATTATCAACCAAAGAGAATATTTCTCTGGTCAACTAAAATATACATGACTAGCTTCTGTCAGCGGCTTCGCCCCCGTACATAAAATATGTCACTCAGGTGTAAAGAAGCTTTCTATTGTTGCTAAAATTTTTCCAATCGGACCAGCAGTTCCAGAAATTACCTCCTACAAACAAAAAAACAAATTTTGCCTCTTTATTATATTAGTGTAGATGACACATAATATTGCAACTTTATTATCAAACAATAACAGGAAAATGTGCTGTTATTATCAGTATTGTGTAAACATATATCCTTCTAGTTAACTGGTAAACAAAACGAGGCTACGTACATAATTCTATAACACACGAACCTCCCTTTAGGGCATGAGGCAATTAGTAACAGATCCCCATATTACTTAAAGATAAACGATCAATCGAGAAGTTGGAGCACGATGAAAGCTTCCTGTGGTCGTAAACCGCTCATTTCTATTCTATATAAGGTCAAAGTTATACAAAACTAAATTCAACATCCAAGCAAGAATTTGCTGTTTCTAAATTGTGTAATATTCACTTTGAGGTTATGTTGTTTAGTTCAACAATCGGTCACTAGTCTATCTCGAAAGTGAAAGTGAACACCAGGGCCCTGGAACGAAGGCAATGAAGGATTAGGGTGGGTCAGTAAAAGTCTGAAATTATTTTCCGCTCCACCCGAGGGTAGAAGCTGTCGTCATACCAGAGTATATATTGAATGTTGCAAACATTGCTTTTAATTTTAGTTTTAAACACTGTCATGAAGAGTGAATTCACATTTTAATCGAAATGAGGATCATCACTCTTCGTCAACCTGGAATGTCGTTGCGTCATCGTCGTGTCGTTTCTAGGATTAGCATTTCGTACAAGGACTTTCAAAGAATTTATTATAGATTTTTACAGACTCATGACGTTTAAGATCGACCTAGAACACGCAGACCAATGGCACCCCTCTAAATTTGGATCGAGACGATTATTGGACTTAGGAAAACTAAGAAATCAACTTCAGGTAATCACCCATATGACTATGCAATATAAGAAATGATTTTGGAAAACCGAATTGAGAAACCAAAGGTTCTGGCGTGGATGAAGTTAAACCAATGTCGTAAACCAACAAAATTAAATGGAAACCACATTATATTTTAACAACAGCAAAATAACACTTGCGAATACTTTGTAATGAAAGCAATTTTTTTTTTCAAATATCCATAGAGATAGATTGGCCATCACTTAACCTGGTGATGGCCAAGGATCATCTGCAAGCATGGATCTGTATTTACAGACCCATGCTTCAGTATAGTCTTCCTTAACTGCATAAGCATGGGGATTGCGCCATATTCCTGGGGGGAAGGGATACTGAATAGTCGTCGCTTACCAATGATCCTAATAAGACAAATACTAAAACCTACAGTATACCCATAAGGATTACTTAAAAATTCAAAAGCACAATATCAACAAATTGATATGAATCCTGTTGAAAATGCCTGAGAAATGTTACTACGCTTTGTAAAAATGAGAATAACTAAAAGCACTACCGTAGATGATCTTATAAAATGACCAGCAAAAAGTGAACCTTCAAGAAGGGCTCATAAACTTAATCAAGAGTAAGATAAATTGCATCAGGACTTGTAATAAGAGTTTCAACTGTGGTGATTTTTTTTATGGTAGGTAAAAATTATACAATGACGAATCCCGACCTTGGGCGGAGCAGGAAACGGTGTCAGACTCTTACTGACTAAACAACCTACCCCATTCCTACGATACATATATACCAGGGCCAGAGCCTTTCTTTCAGACGCGAACCCTTGGCCCCAGTTGGCTTCGACCCTTCTGCAGTGTCCCTACGGAACCGTGGAGATGTGACAATTTATATTAATTAACAGCTGTAATAAGTTTAATCATTGTGAATAGCTTGTTTTTAAAAATCACCATAAATCACTAACTACATCGTCCGAAAAAATACAAAAAACTACATTTATGACGACTGTAAATACAAAAGCGAAACCAAAAGCTAGTAAAGAATTTACTAAAAAGAGACCTCATATATTTTTGAGATAAGATGTACCTTTCTCGTTTGATGACTGGGTAAATATATCTTGGACTTTACTGCCTTCGATTTAGAATCGCGTGATAAAATCTTATGCTATCAAAGGGATCCAATAAATATGGAGAAGAATAGAGGACGTTATTAAATTTGTGTGTATTGATAGTGAAGGATAAGTGGGTGTATTGTATGATATCTATAAGAAATGTGTAGATACGTTAATAGGTCACTGTAGATGATTTAAGTTTGAGATGGTTAATACATAACACTTACACAACATGTGGACACTTGTCTCACAATACTGAGTTTGTAATAATTTTTATCTCAATTTGGTTGCATAAATTGATAATATCCAACACACTGCTGACTTTTGAGAGATATCTCCCAGTTCAGGATTCAGGGTTTCCATTTATTAGAAATGTATCAGCCTCTTCATGTCAATAATAGTACATTGTTATACGAGGGATGAAAGTTAGTTATTTAGTCCCGAGAAATTTCTTGGCGACCGAGCGACAGCGAGGTCGCTAATAGTTCGAGGGACTAAATAACTCTTGAACTCGAGGTAAACACTGTGCTTTTCATTACGAATACGAGGAAAATAAAAATAATAATAAAAACCTGAGTCGTCGTCAAATGTCTTCGTATGTTTTTAGGTAGGTATATTTCTTTTGATTTAGGCGATAAGCGATTTTCTCCTCAAAGGATCTTGCGTTAAATTTATAACTGAAGCTGACGAACTTATCGTGTTAATACAAATTTCTTATAACAGAGATTTAGCAAAATGTAAACAAAACTTTACACCTCGAAAAAAAAATCAAGAAAGACCAAATCGGCCACAGATTATAGAGAGACTTTACCCGCCATTTTTTTTTTAGTCGTCGTCTGGCTATTCAGTCAATATTTTTCATTTTATCATTGTAAAAATGGGTCAGGTCAACATTTTTCTCAAATATAATATTAGTTTTAATGAAATAGTTAAAAGTAAATTAAAATAAAGTCATTAAAAAAAGTATTCTTAAATTATTTCTATCTCTATGTCATTTTAACTGTAGGTACTGGCAGTATAAAAATTCGGGTCACGGTTCAATAGAAATGTCAAAATAGAACTAGTTTTCTTTTTGTAATATTTGCTGTCTAAATATTAAAAAAACAACTGTCAGTAGTAAAGTAAAACTCCCTAGGGAGTAAAAGTACTTCTTCCAACCCTGTCCGCAGGCAACTTTACACCTACTTTCAGAGTATGAGTCATTACTCATTTCATTAAATAGTACATTGTTATACGAGGGATGAAGGAAAGTTATTTAGTCCCGAGAAATTTTTGGCGACCGAGCGAGAGCGAGGTCGCTAATAGTTCGAGGGACTAAATAACTTTTGAACCCGAGGTAAACACTGTGCTTTTCATTACGAATACGAGGAAAATAAAAATAATAAAAACCTGAGTCGTCGTCAAAGGCCTGAGTCGTCGTCAAAGGTATGTTTTTAGGTAGGTATATATATTTCTTTTGATTTAGGCGGTAAGCGGTTTTCTCCTCTTAAGAATCTTGCGTTAAATTTATAACTGAAGCTGATGAACTTATCTTGTTAATAAAAATTTCTTGTAACCGAGATTTAGCAAAATGTAAACAAAACTATACACCTCGAAAAAAAAAGGAAGATCAAATCGGCCACAGATTATAGAGAGACTACCATTTACCCGCCAATTCTTTTTTTCAGTGTTCGGCTCCCTGGCTTTTCAGTCAATATTTTTCATTTTGTCATTGTAAAAATGGGTCTGGTCAACATTTTTCTCAAAAATATATTAGTATTAATGAAATAATTGAAAGTAAATTAAAATAAAGTCATTAAAAAAAAGTATTCTTAAATTATTTCTATCTCTATGTCATTTTAATTAGGTATAAAGTTTCGGGTCACGGTTCAATAGAAATGTCAAAATAGAACTAGTTTTTTTTTTTTAATATTTGCTGTCTAAATATTAAAAAAACAACTGTCAGTTGTAAAGTAAAACTCCCTAGGGAGTAAAAGTACTTCTTCCAATCCTGTCCGCAGGCAACTTTACACCTACTTTCAGAGTATGAGTAATGAAAAATATTTAATTGCACTATTTCGATTTATTGGAATGTTGTTAGTTTAGTTGTAATTTTTAATCAATGCATCACCACATAGTATAAAGCAAAGTCGCTCCCTGCTATCTGACCCTATGTATGCAAAGATCTTTAAAACTCCGCAACGGATTTTGATGCGGTTTCTTTCAATAAAAATAATGAATTAAGAGGAAGATTTACATGGACAATATATTGTGATAGTGTGAAGTTGGGGCGTTTCGCTAGTCCTACATGAAATTAAATCAGTCCACTTTTGCAGTTGACCATACTTCCTACAATTTGAGTAAAATTTTAGCTCTGTAAACAGAATAAATCAACCAACTCAAACATTAGACGTAATTCCAAAAACATGTAAATCACGATGTTGATTTCCAGATGCCTTTAAGCACTTGAAAGAATAACAAATTGACAATAATTTGACTTTGATCTCATAGCCAAATACTTCATCTTTTTCTTACAAAAAGCTTCTAGATAACTCCGTATTTATCGCTTAAATTTTATTTCTGCGTCGTTCCTAAGCCCATTACATTACAGTATAGCCCGCTCGCTGTCTCAGGTAACTGTACCGATAAACAAAGGAATCTTTTACTTTGATTAATGTTCAGTAAATATTAGAAAACACCATTTTCCTCAGTCAGCTGGATGTCAGGTGAAATTGTTCTTTGCTATCATGGAATAAGGAAAATGTGCTGAGAAAGCCGCCTGTTCTCCTTATTGTTTTAGTTATAAAATACTAGATACTGCCGGCTGCTTCGCCCGTATGAATATAAAAAATAATCCTGACAGAACCCAATACACTTCCGATATAAATAATATCCTATGTCCTATTACAGGACAAGATCTACCCATATGGGTACGCATAAAAAAAAAACCATATGGGCACGGACGCCATGTCTGTGGACCAAATGTAAGGAGTGTGGTTTTAGTCTGTAGGAGTCTGACACTGCCCAGACTGGCTTATATATGAGGTACTCTCGCCGTCCAAGAGGATTTTACACTTCTGCCGAAAAATGAAGATATTCACTTTGACAAAGTCCATTTTATTGAAACAAATGCCCGAAAATTCACCAAACTGAAGGCACATTACTCGTAAAATAGATGGTTGATGGTCAAAAGTTTCTGGATTTGGGTATGCCTATGCCCAACAGTGGACGTCTGTTGACTGAAATGATGATGGTTATGACAATGCATGTGTATAGATCATACTGCCTGCTGCATGATGCGACAACACGTTTCCATTGAATTGTGTAGCAGCAGTCTGCGTAATATTTGGAACAATCTATAGTGGCTCTCCTAAATTTTGCCAAAATACTAGTGAGCATGCAAAGCACGTGTTCTCTCTGCAAATTCAGAGTATGTTACTCAAAATTCTACGGAACAAATAGTGTCGGCATGATCTATCTATCGATAACTGTCAAAATACGTATATTCACAGCGGCTCCTAACTGACACTCCGTTAGTGCAATCTGCAAACCCATATATCATAAATGTGAAATCATACTAGGATATCTCGAAATTGAAACATTTCCCCCGGTGTTCTGCAGTAGGCACATCTATTTTTTTTGAATTTTGAATCCAATGGAAGCCATTGGATGACTTCTTACTCTAGGGTGGAGTAAATGAGCGTGTTCAGTGGCCGTTTGTACTACAGTTTAGCCGTACTATATAGGTTATCAGCCTTTTAATTTTCCTACTGCTGGGACTCAGGTCTCCTCTTTAGGAAAGGGAATGGGCTGTAATCCACTACGCGAAACCAGTGCATGTTAGTGAATTTAGCTTATTCGAATTTCTGGTTCTAGGACATGCCGGTTTCCTCATTATGGTTTTCTTCACCCTTTTTGAAAGCAGAGGTGATGAAATAAATTACACAAAGTAATGCTTCTGACTGCGTTTGAACCCATGACCTACACACAGCTCGTAAGTCGAGGCCGTCACCACTTAGGCATCAATGCTTCCGTTAGCCGTGCTATAATCTAAGACAACATATAACGTCTCGTCTTGAGCGCTTTAGAATCAAACCAATATGCCTAACTGGATTAGGCTGTTTTCTAACACAGGCTGTTTAAGGACTGTAGACCCTTTCAAAAACCCCTGTGACCCTAACGCACATCGACCCTGTAGGACCCTATACCCCCCCCCTTCCCCTATGGTTTTCCTGACACATTTTTGAAACGCACGTGGAACGCTATGTGTCGTCGATGATTCGGGCTGGGTCCTCAGCGGACCGCCGGACAGCGTACCATTACTCGTCATTTGCAAGCCTACGATGGCTGGAGATCGCCTTGGGACTCCCAACGCCCGGGTTTCCTCTGTAGCAGCAGCCGGAGAATGCTTTTCCCTCACGGATGCGGTCATCTTCTTCACATGGCATTACATTAAACTATATGTAATAACCAATTGAACGCCTTATCAAAAGCACGTTGTTGAATTCTCAACAAACGTTAAATTGGAATCAGAGCAATAATTTACTTAGGCGTTAATTTAAGTGTTGACTAAGTGAAAAGACTTTTTTAGGCTTTAGAATTCTTAATTTGTGAAAGTAATTTAAGGATGTGCGTACATGCCTATACCCTATCGGCCACCTATGAGCCCTTTTAACTTCAAAATCACCGACCGACAAATTCTAACATTTGGCGACAAATTGTCGATAAAATTCTCGTGTTATCAAAATTAAGATGCGTGATGGTGGCCAAACTGGATTCACTTCTGCATTAGACAAAAAAAGTTCATAGAAGCAGGTGTGCACAACATTTATTTTTCTAGATAAATTCAAGCAATTTTAATAAATGGTTTTAAAATGAAATTTAAACATTACCTATTAAGATAAACTTGATTATTATAAGTTAAATACTTACATAAGTAAATGAACTAGATTTTAAAAATGGCGTATCAACAAGTTTCCTCTTTACAAAGCATATGAATTACTAGTTTCTTACATATATATATATGATTACTAGCTTTTGCCCGCGGCTTCGCCCGCGTGGTATTGGGGTTAGGGTTGGGGTTTCCGGGATAAAAAGTAGCCTATGTTCTATTCCGGAGTGTATTCTATGCCCGTGCCAAATTTCATCCAGATCTGTCCAGCCGTTTTGGCGTGATTGCGTAACAAACATCCAAATATCGTTACTTTCGCATTTATAATGTTAGTAAGATTGTATCATTCATACAAATAGAAATAGCTCATATTAAATAGTAGATAGTTCAAATGAATACATTTATGTATAACTGTTGGTATGTAAGAGGATTATAACAAATTCAATATCAATTTGAACTGTCTTCAATTAACCAAGAACCTGAACTTAAGATATTTGTTTGGGTATTTCAACAACAGCTGTTCGTTAGTCGTAGAAACGTTATTAGGTTCAGAGAGCTCCGCAATACAATAATGCCACGTTACATGGCTCAGTAAACAGTAACCGGCGAACCGATGAACAAACGTAATCTCTACAAGGCGGGCAGGAACCTTAGTAAGTTAAGCAGGGATTACGAACAGATGACGAACATGACATGGTGACGGGAGCAAATGTATTCTTCTTCCTGCCCTTGTCCCGTTTTATATTTGATGTCGGCACAATACGTTTTTTTTTTATCGGATATGTACATATTTTATATTATTATGTCTATTTAATATTATTTATGATTTCTGCACACCGAACGCCCCAAGTAATTTAATATTTAATAAAGTCTATCTACTTTTATTCAGCACACACATAAAGAAATCTGGTAGCCTGCGCCGATCGTCGATTGTATAAAAAATCATAAATAAATAAACATAAAATCGATTGAATCTAAAATTAAAGAATTACAAACATTCACAAAATTAAAGAAACACTGTACTTGAGAGTTAGTCATACTCACTCAAATGTCTCGCTAATTGGTGCATGGTTTCCTTCAAAATGGTTGAGCTGTGGCCGAGTATTACGTTTCACATTCGTAAACTGACACCGTCTGTTATGATTAATCTGATCTCTTAGCTGCCAGTGGCGACTTTTTATTGATGTTTTTGCATGATACAAACTCTTGAGCCCCGAACACCTATTGTCTTTCGACTATGTTTTTAATTACAGTAGGTATTAAAAAGGTTAAATAAGCGTTCATGAAGTCACTTTCACGTCTTCTCCATATAGATCTTAGGCTAAAAATATGAAATTAGTTTCATCTTTCTGTATCTGCGACTTCTAAATAATTCAAGTGCCCGTAAATGGCTAATTTGACATGAATGCTTTGAATTTAAGTTTGAAGACGCAATTTTGCTTAGCTGACCATTTAAAGGTTTTATAAACTCAGCTAACATGAAGTATCACCATCACAATACCGGTTGCTTCTTTATGAACCCGCAAACTTCATTAATCATCTTCAAAGTTCCACAAGAATAATTCTACAAAGCTCTATTTCAGTAACACAGAAGGCGCAATACGCAAAGAAAATGCGGAAGCCATTTTTATTTCTTAGTAAGACGGAAATTGGAATTATAATTTAATCAAACTCGAAAGAAATTTTTTACCAGGTATAGCCTTGTTACAAAAACAAAACTCTTTTAATATTCCTTTTTTTCGCAACGTCCAAAATAAACGGAAACCCGTTTTCGGCAAATGCTTTTAAAGATAATGTAAGTTGTGTGCCTAAACAAAGAGTGTCTGTGTATATTGCAGCGAATTAGTTTCAAAGAATCATAAGAAATTCGAGTGCTAAAACAAAAATCGTTTCCGGCTTGATGTTTCTGTTACTGGCGGGCGTACCTACTTCCTGTTGCCAAAGGTTTCTTATGAAAGGTTTATTTATGTATGATTTTATCCAGCTTGTATATATTATACACAGTTATCTCTTGTACTCGTAGCTAGAACTCCTTTAATTAAGAAGTAGATAAGGTCAGTCATTTACCTAATGCATACCTGCATATGAGTACTTACTCATATCATATGCAGGTAAGTTCCGTCAGGTACTTACCTGCATATGATATACATCATCATTAATTTTTAATGTTCCTAATAATAATAATAAGCCTTTTTAATGTTTCCACTACTGAGACACAGGCCTCCTCTTTAAGGAGAGGGAATGGGCCATAATCCAGCACGCAAGCCCAGTGGGGGTTATTAAATTGATGGCTAATTTTACACATTTTTTTTCTTCAAAATTATTGTTTTATCTAAAAATTTGTTCTTCCTTTCGGAATTTTACTAGTTTATCAGTTCTGTGTGCTTGCTGTGGTCTCCTTTGTCTAAAAAAGCGCTCGTTAAGGTGCCCACTGAGCCACTGTAATTTTCTGTACAATATCGTATCCTTTGTCTTAGATCCAAAACAAGGAAATAGTTTTGCCAAGTTTGTCTGTCTGTACGTTCGGGGATAATCTCAGCGACATTTAGCACTAGAAAGCTGATTTTTTGTGAGAAATTTGTGACAGGAAGGAAATTACGTTACTCTACAGTGAGCGTGGCCCGACACGCTCTTGATAGATAGATAGATATATTTTTTTTATTTAATTTTTTTTATATATTTTTTTTTCTTTTTTTTTATTGATTATAGTTTGCTCTTGGCCGTTTTTTTTTTTACCCAAAGGTTGGCTGGTAGAGAATGCCTTGTAGCATTAAGTCCGCCTATGTACCTTCTTATCTTTTCTCCTTTTCTGACAAATAGAATACTCATCCAATTTTAAAAAGGCCCGCCCTGACCGGGCTGCCATCTGGCAAACGTTATTTTACAACATCTTCATTACGCTTTCAATAACAGCAAAGCAGTTCCTTCACAAAAACTTAGGCAAACTGGGTATAAATAATGAACAAAGATTTACTTAAACAAAAAATAAATGTAAAGAGTAGAATAAAACCTTCGTCATCCATTTCCGTGACCCATTTACCAAGATCTGGTTGGCTGAACAAACTTACTCAGCTCATTAGCGGCCACAAGACGGAGTTATTATTTTTATATATCGTTACAAAAGGACTAACAAGTTCTGTAAACGATTTTATTGTGGGGGTAAGCGTTTTATATCCTGAGGAAAAGGTACGAGTATACTCAAAAACTAAGTATTCCTTTTAAAGTATTGAACTCTGTATGAAAATTACTCATTTTATGAGTTCCTTGGCACTAATTGAGTGACCAATTATTATACTCATATCAGATTTTAACTAACTTAAAAAAAACTGGGCAAGTGCGAATCGGACTCCCACACTGAGGGTTCCGTACCAATTGCGGTTTACGATTTATGAATATTAAAAAAAAAATATTTACTACGTCTCGGTGGAAGTTTGCATGGTAATGTACATCATATTTGTTTTTTTTTTTTAGTTTTATCATTCTCTTATTTTAGAAGTTACAGGGTGGGACAGACATACTACTTTGGAAGTGTCTCGCACAAACTATTCATTTGATAAAAAAAAATGATTTTAGAAACCTCAATATTATTTTTAAAGAACTATCCGTAGATACACCACACGTATGAGTTTCATGAAAAAAGAAAACATTTTTGAGCTTCAATTGTAATTATTGGAGCCCTTTATTTTTTTTTTTACCTAAACTTTCTTACCAAATTTTAACAGCATAGTTTCGGAAAAAACTGGCTGTGACATACGAACGGACAGACAGCCATGACGAATCCATAAAGGTTCCATTATTTGCTATTTGGTAGCGGAACACTAAAAAGGAGGCTATAAATTTGACACGTACATGAATGTAAAACTGTTCTAAGTGTTATAATTACGAGTATAATCGCATTTAATATTTTTTATTAACCGTCTTAAATTCACAAGTCTCAAAAAAGCATGAGTCAGTTGAAAAGCGATTACCTTTCAAGAAGGTAACAAAATCTGTAAGAACCCAAATCCATTTAAGGCTTTCGTTTGAAATATTAGTATTTCTCAAGATTTATCAACGTGTAATGTTGATACAAGTAATAACGTTAAATAAAAATCTGTTTGCGTTGTGTGTTAGCAGTATTTTATTATAGTTAGCCTATGCTGTCTCGTTTTGTCGTTCCAATTCTCAAGGAAGGTATCCAGGGGTCCTAGACAAGTGGCAATCGCTCCGTGTCGAATCCATTTCTAAGTTCGATGTCGTCTTAATGATGTCGACCACAAAATGGTAGACAACGTGACATCGACTAACATATAGACAAGTCGAAGTGTTGGTTCGATAAAATAACAACTTCTTGGCTATGGTTATCGAATTAAAACGTCCAATTTGACGTATAAACAACTAATAACAATTAGCGAATCGAAAACGTTTGACCACGTGACTTTTCGAAGGCATATGTCAGTTCCATATATTTCGGAGTTTCGAATTTCGTTATCGTTAGTGAGAATGTGACTTTGTCTAAGTCCCCAGGTCGTCCTGCCATCTCCTTCGTGGTCTGTTAACAATAACATTAGACATTTATGAAAACCTTTTATTGCTGTCCTTTCAACCGATTTTGAGTTTTATTATGTTGGTGGAATGACAAATACCGGCTGCAGTAGATAATTAGTTAGAATCCGTTGAACAGACAGTAAAAAGGTTGCATTCAATGTCTAATCTTAAAACGAACAGAGTTCCTATACCTAAGAACATGGAGCGTTTTTTTTTTTTGTGGGATATATAATCTAATGACAAATCCCACTGATCCCACCCTTAGGCGGAGCGGGAAACAGTGTAGACTCTTACTGACTAAGCGACCCACCCGATTCCTTCTGAGCCTTCATAGCAGGGTCGGACCTTCCTTTCAGAAACCGGACTAAGGCCCCAGTAAGTTTCGGCCCTGCAGTTGGGCCTCTCTATTTGCTGACAACTCCTTGAAAGGGGCGTGAGATGACAAATTACGGCTTTTTTGCTTTTAACGCCATTCTTATGACTACGAAATAGAAGTTAAAATCTTAAAAAAGGTTTCTTTGAACGTCTAATCTTATCTCGAAACAACTATACCTAAGAACAATGGGCGTGAGATGATAAGCTTTTGCGTGAAGTCAATGAACTTTGGTGAGTCAGTAAACTTATTACGTAACTGTCAGATCATTCATTTGTACAATAATTTTCCAATTGTTCCTGTCGCAAAATTAATAGGGTTCCTGGTTTTGGCTATGTCACTTTACGTTATCTAAAACCAACAAATGAACGAAATATTGTTGAGTTAGGTCTAGGGGCAGCTTCAAATTGGGGATAAATTACACTTAATGATAAGAAACGAAAAGTGAATTTAATATTACTATCATATTTTGGTAGGTTTTTTATAGTGGAAAAAATCATCGAATGATGAATCACGCAGTTGAGCAGGAGACGGTGTAAGACTTCTAATTACTAAACGACCCACCTTCTTGCCTTAGTTCCAGACCTGGTATTCCGCTTTCGTATCAACCCTTGGCCCCAGACCTTGCTGGGTCCCATCTATATCTGTGGCTTAGATAGTTTGGTAAGTGATTAAAAATATAGGTGACATATTTTTTATGCATACGTATATCAATAAAACCTAAGCCTAAGTTGTGGCCACAAAAGTGAATGGCATATTACTGACACAAAGTGCGTCATCTCCCCGAGCTTGGTCTTTACTGAACGTCGAGCTACTCATTGCTCACCGTCTGCAAGTCCACTCTTATTGTGACCGGGAAACCCTCTGCGGACCTACGAGACAACTCTGGAGGGAGCCAAGGCGTAAGTATCTTGTCTATATAGATCTCAAAATTTATAGAATGTTGCATATTGAACAAATTAAAAATTATACATATTTTGCACATACACCGTTAAATTTTGGTTGTTTTAATCCCGTGGAGGGTCGATCAGAGCCATGAAACACTGTCGATTTGCAAAGATAAAATTAAAAAATAAAGTAAATTTTTTTTCTAAAACTAAAATTAATTTACGCGTTCACGAAATTCATATCATTAAGTACCTACTCGTAAAGAACGCATTCAATGACAATAGGTAGCAAATAATTTTTACATTGTTGTATATTTACATCGCAGTACTGTGTATTACATACTGTATATTTATATCGTATATTTATTATACTGCTACTGCATATTTATATCGCTGTATATTTTACATAGACGAATTTAACACTAGTTTCAGAATCCAGGTCAACGAGAAGTCTTTAAGCCAATCTGAACGTTTGAAAGAGTTGCCGTGGCTTTGGGTTACAAAGTGCAACTAAAACAAGTGGATTTTTATCAATTATTTCCCACCTCAAAAAAAGCCTATCAGGAAGTCTGCAACGCTGGGGAATACCTATAGGTTAAATTAATAAACCACCAAGCAGGTAAGGTGCTCATAAAATAAAAATCAAGATACTCGTAATAATGTCTACCGACAGAAATAATTGTACAAGTTGAGAACCGGTTGTTCGGTCCGTTTAAATCATAATTTCAGTGATACATGAGCTACCCATGAATACTTCCCACAGGGATCGGTACTAGGGCCGCCCCTGTGGAACATCGGGTACGACTACGTGCTGCGCGCCGACCTCCCCATCGGGGTCAGCGTGGTCTGTTACGCAGACGACACGCTGGTCCTAGCGCGGGGAGAGTCATACCAGGCGGCGGTCGAACTAGCGACACGTGGGGTTGCGACAGTCGTAGAGAGGATCCAGCAGTTGGGACTAGAGGTGGCGCTGCACAAGTCCGTGGCCATGTGTTTTCACGGCCCTCGGAACGCGCCACCAATAGGTTCCCAGCTAACGGTAGGAGGAGTTCACATCGGCGTCGGGTCGACGATGAAGTACCTGGGACTTGTCCTCGACAGCCGGTGGAATTTCGAGGAGCATTTCCGACGTCTGGCTCCTAAACTCAATCGGACAGGAGCTGCCCTGAAGCGGCTCCTGCCGAACCTAGGGGGTCCAGACGCCTCCTACCGGAGGCTCTACGCCGGCATCGTTCGGTCCATGGCCCTTTATGGGGCACCAGTGTGGGCGCCGTCGCTGCGTAAACGCCCGGCGGCCCAGCTGAACGCCTGCCAGAGGGTCATGGCCATCCGGATGGTGCGGGGATACCGCACGGTGTCCCGCGAAGCGGCGAGCCTCCTTGCTGGCCTACCACCATGGGATTTGGAGGCAACAGTCCTTGCACACATGCACGATCTGCGCGTGGAGATGCAACGCCGGGGCGAAACTCCGCTGCCTGAACATGTTAAGGCATGGCGGAAAGAGCTCCGGCGGGATCTCATGGTGAAATGGAAACAGCGACTGTCGCAACCTAGCGCTGGGCACGCCATAATTTCGGCAGTAGTGCCCCTCTTTGAGGCGTGGCTGGATAGACCTCACGGCGTCCTCACCTTCCGCATGACGCAGGTCCTCACCGGACATGGCAAGTTCGGGAGGTTCCTGCACCGGATCCGTGCAGAAGAGACGCCCGGGTGTCGCCACTGTGTGGCCAGCCCGGAGGACACGGTGGAGCACACGATAGAAGTGTGCCCGCTTGGGAAGAGCAACGCCGTGCCCTCGTGGGGGTGATCGGCGGCGGCGACCTCTCGCGCCGGGCCTTGGTTCAGGCCATGGTCCGCAGCGAGGAGGAGTGGCAAGCGGTTGCCTCCTTCTGCGAGGCAGTAATGCTCGTAAAGGAGGAGGCTGACCGCATAAGGCAAAGGCAACGGCGCACTCGCCGTAGCCGTCGCCGCTGCGATCCTGCTGATATCCGGCCACCGTAGACACTGGCTTGCGGACGGTGAGCAATGGGTAGCTCGCCGTCCGGTCGTCTGGTAGCAGTCCAGACCGAGCCCAAGTCGTCGACGGCGCGTTCCGTTCCCGCGCGCCTCAAGGAGTTGTCAGCACACCGTAGGGGCCCAACAGGGTCGAAGCCTCCCGGAGCTGAGGGTTGATGCGAAAGCGTTACACCGGGGCTCTGGGAATAAGGCAAGGAAGGCACGGGGTAGGTTCTTTAGTCAGTAAGAGTCTGACACTGTTTCCCGCTCCGCCCAAGAGTGGAATTCGTCATTCGATGATTTTTACCTACCATAAAAAAAAAACTCATGAATACTTTGTGCACAAACAATTACACAACTTCTCAAAGTCATAACCTGAACAATCCTCGCATAAATTAATATTTTGATTTTGACCTTTTTGGCTTTGGTTTTTTTGCCTTCTGATTATAGTCTCCAAAAAGTAAATAAAATAATCTGCTCTTTAATTAATTCGGATAAATGACATCCATATGGTTCAAATTTTATTACAACGAAAAGTATCTCAAGAACGAGCTCACCTATCCAAACTAAATGTTTAGGCTTTGTTCGGACTATTTTGTGGATGGTTTATGTGAAACTTGCATAAAATCGGTCTTGCGGATCGCGGAAATGAATTACATTTATCACATTTTTCTGTTGCCGGGAGTAAAACCGCAGGCAAAAGCCAGTTTAATTTAAAGCAAGAGGGTAGTTCATGATACAATAAACAACATTCACAAGATACCCAGATGTGGAATACATATCTACAGGCCATACAAATATTTGTTCCGTGTCGGAATCGAAAACGCAACCCTCAGCACAGCAGTCAATCGCTCAATCACCGCGCCAGCCGAGCCGCCCAAAAATGGCGTGAGAATCGTGGTACCCATAACACAAGTTAAATCTTTCCTTGGGTACCAGACTCAAAAACACTACAAAAACAAACAAAAACTCAACAGACAACAAACTACAGACTAAAGAGCTTGTTAAATTATTTCTTCAGACTCTAAATGTCCTGATTTTATAGCCCCAGTTTTGAAGTCCCAGCTGTGGGAACATTTTAAGGCTGATGCTGTTCTATGCTGCATAAGTCCTCTCAAGTTTGAGTAACAAGTAATAATGTATGGGCATCAAAATGTTAGCAATAATTATATAAGGTGCTTTTAAAATATATGCCAGGCTTTTTGGGATGTGTACTGTTGTGTTTATAGATTACAATAGTGAAGAGCTTTCGTACCCCGGAACAGTTAATCCAGTTTGAGAAAATAAAGTAGTTAAATAAATATTGACTCTATTCTGCAAAACGTGGTTCACAAATTACGCGCGATGTTTCTCTTCGTCAATGAAACAGCGGTCAGTGGGTAGCCTTAGGGGCGGATTTTTAGGAGTTGGAGTATATCCTTAGGGGCGCTATGAGAATCAAAGAAAACGAAAAAAAAATTTTTTTGGTTAAAAAAATTTTTGGGACTTAGAAAATTTTTGGGACTTGGAAAATTTTTGGAATTTTTTTTTTTTTTCAAATTGGTACCATACGCTGATAGGCACCACAAAATTTTTTTGGTTAAAAAATTTTTGGGACTCCTTACTTTTCACCTTAAGTATTGTTAGGGGCAAACATTTTGAAAATTTTTCGAAAAAAAATTTTTTTTTGGAATTGGGAATTGGTACTTATAGGCACCATGAGCAGTGCCGAAACCGCGCCATAGCGCCCCTAAGGCTACACTCCAACCGAAACAGCTGCTATCTCTTTCCTTTCGTTCTACGAATGAAAACTAAAATCAGCTGACTAGCTTGTCCCTACCTAATTCACTAGGTACGCAATAATACGTAGGCAAACAAGTTTTTTAAAGTGCAATTACTTACCAGTAGTTACCAGTTACGATGATAAACTTCACATCACACTTTAAACAGTTCAGTTCAAGTTAGTGTAAACAATAGGTACTTAGATTAACCTTTCGACTTTTGTAATTACAGACACAATTAAAGAACAAAACACCGGCATTCGCTTAGGGCTCAAAAGTGTAATATCAAATAACGATAAATTACAGGACTTGGCGTATTTAAAAGTTATTTACCTACACCAACGTATTTAAAAGTTATTTACACACTCCCTACCGACTTTGTAACTGTTGCACAAGTCCACCTCTGCGTTGCACACAAATGGGTTTTCACTTTGTTCAATGTGTCCGTTTTACTGTTCACTTGGCTAAATGTTTTTAATAAAAACGCGCGCGATAATAATAAAACTAGATCCAGTGGCGGGCGGGAGGCGACTGGCAAGCGGGTGTTCGGCCAGCGCGTGCGGCGAACGGGGTAGTGCGCGCGGGGGAGGGGGGGTGGCGGGGCTGCGCAGTGACGACCGAGTGGCCGGCGCGCAGGCGGCATTCGTTTGAAATGAATGACAATAGAAGTATGAATGGCGCCGGTGTTTTGCGGCGCGGAGTGGCAACAGCGTATCGTAATATCGTAATACCGGAGGATAGTTTTATGCGAAAAAAGAATTAAAATTTTACGTGAATAATTTTTTGTATAAAAAAAAAAACACAAATTATCAACATTTTATCTTTACTATTGTAATCTATAAACATAATACTATACTTCATAAAAAGCCTGGCATATATTTTAAAAGCACCTTATATATCGCATCTTGTAAAGTTACCAAGATACTGGAAACAGTATCTTGGTAACAGTATCTGGAAAAAGTCATCGATATACTACGCACTAGATGTGGCGCGCCGTACATACACCGTTAAACTTTAGTCGTTTTAATCCCGAAGAGGGTCGATCCAGTACATGAAACACTATCGATTTGTGAAGATAAAATAAAAAAATTAAGTAAGTACTTTTTTTCTAAATCTCTTATTGATATACGCATTTACGAAATTAATTTCTTTAAGTAAACGAGTCATTGACTTGGTAGGTAGTTGCGGTCGTTGCGTACTAACTACCTACAGGTCATTGAGCTCGCTCAGCTGACGTTTACTTGAAGAAATCAATTTAGAACATGCGTAAATTAATTTGAGTTTAAAAAAAAGTACTTTGTTTTTTTATTCTAACTTTACCAATCGATAGTGTTTCATGTACTGAATCGATCCTCCAAGGGATTAAAATGATCAAGATTTAACGGTGTATACGCTATACACTTTTACATCGATGACATTAGTGCATTTTTGACGTATCAGCGCTTTTCTAAGTGTTTGCCCCTAACAATACTCAAGGTATATCAATAAAAAGGCCTGTCATAATAATTTTCTGGTTGGATGGTTAAAAGTTTTATAAATTATTTTTTCTAAAGGAAACCAATAAATAGGTAGGTACGTAAGAAGCCCTGGACAATGTACGCTGAGGCATGTCATACACTCTTCGAAAGTTTAATGGAATCCCCTATTTAAATGGACTTGTAATGTGATTAAAATACTTGTACCTGTCCGACGAATGACCTTTCCTTGTTGCCATAGGACATATAATCATAATAATAGTGATAATACCTGCTCTAAAATCCAGGAAACTTTTAAAAGACCCGGAATTTGTTAAATTATTATTTAAATTCAGTTCAGTTTGTTAAACCCAAGAGACTTCGAACCCAGACTACGTGTTAGGTACTATAGATAAATTTCTTATACCTATGTAAAAATCCAATAACGTTATCTTGCTACAGGAATCATACCCAACACATCGATCAGTCAAGTGATTCACACGATTCTACAATCAGTTTTAAAACCAGTTAAAGGACTTGTATTCAATTTAGAATGAATAAATAAGAGCAAATTTTTTTTTGTTTGTCATACTTAATTAAACTGGTGCCTGACATTAAGAAGAATGCAATAAAATCGACAAGATCGAAGTAAGGAAGTATATCAGCAGGTGTGGCAAGAAATGAGTTACTTGTATTTTTATTATTGAGTTGATTGACCTCTTAGATAGATTCAGCTGATTCAGAATAAAATAATTAACAAGAAATCGATGATACGAAAACAAAGGATCACATAATCTGCAGGAAGGACCATCAAGCACTTGAAAATCCTACTTTTGTATCAACTGTCGTCTTAGTCCCATAGGACTATGCAAATGAGGGGAAATAGTACATTTTGATACAAGTGCAGGAAGTTTGTCATTGCGACCGAGGCGAAATTCGCACGAGCCGTAGGCGAGTGTGTTATGGAGCCGAGGGCTGCAATGACAAATCTGCACGTGTGTCAAACGACGTTTTTCAATACACTTACGACTTTTGAAATATAAAGAAAGAATGAAAAAAAATTAATCGTATCTCAAACATACAGTAGAAATATAAGAAATATATAAGTATAGCATTCAAATCTGCTCTGGTCAGTTTCTAATTTCGTGGGGGTCGCCCAGCGACTCTGGGGGACGCCTCGCGCCTGATTCGATAAACTAAGTAAAACAAAATAATCACCCGTGACCGTGACGATAAGGAAGGAATAAAAAAGCCCTTGTTGTGATAAACTCAAAAAAGCACTTGGGTGATATACATGCTATAAAAAGAAATTGCACCTGCAAAGAGTAATAAAATACTCTCTGAACTATCACCGCCACGAACCGTTCATCTCCACGAGGACACGACGGTGCTTCGTTCAAGCGGAGCACACTTTCACCGTATCCTTGGGGTGGTTTTCGTAATGGTGACATTTAGACTTTCCTTCCGCCTTGACCCGGAACAGGAACCTCTTGGCTGTCCGGTAAGAACATGCGTCATGTGAAGCTCTCTACTCAGCTACTTCTCAACGAGAGGAGTTACTGCCAAGATTGTGGCGTGTCCAAAGATTATAAACTACCTAGTAATTAGGATAATAATGCGGAAGCAGTCAAAATGGAAGTTCAGTCTGCAATTTCTTAACCAACCAAAATTTCTGAACCAAAAATTTACTATGGCTATCGATAGCAGCGCAAAGATTTCTTTGGCTGTACTTTTTCAGGCACAAATGGCAAGATAAGGAGTAAAACACAATAATTTTCGAAATAGAATCGCTATAGTGAAAGCCTTGTCTTCAAAATTGACGAGGCCACTAAAGCCGACGTCTGCTAGAATTGTAAGAACAAAATAGATTTCAGTCAAAATGTCTGGTTTTTCACCAGAGATGTGCTATACAGCTAAACTGCAAGCATGTAATAGCTAAGCTGTGAAACTATGTTATCGTTTCTACTGATACTAAGCTATGTGCCACCTCAAAGCAGCTACGCGAAGATGCGCAGCTCGAGCTATGTGATGTACCTACTAATAGTAAAGAACTAAGGAGGATACTTTGCGCTCCCCATAGCTACAACATTCGCGACAATTCGCAACAAGAATCCATAGCACGCATCCTTCCTTATAATAACCGTATCTTATTTGAATTTGTTTCGACTAAAGCTGTATGTGCATAAATGAATAATTGTTGGATATCAAACGCATCAATAGCAATGTAGCAAACATCTCTGGCGGAAAAATCACATAAAAGTTACATTCTCTTTCATGCCATAAAGAGTGGGAGAAATTATACGACGGACGTTTTAGAAATATCATAATAGATGTCAAATCGGCAAGCAGTGCGAAAGTCGTCTGGACCAAGCCCAGTTTACGACGGCGCGCACTGTTCCCGCGCGCCTCAATGAGTTGTCAGTAACCATAGGTACCCTGCAGAAGGATCGAGGCCAACTAGAGCCAAGGGTTTGTGTATGAAAGGAAGACTCTGGTCCCGGTATGTATGGCATGTATGCAGGAACAGGGTAGGTTGTTTAGTCACTGAAACTGTTTCCCGCTCCGTTGAAGGACCGGATTCATCATTGGATGATTTTTACCTACCATAAAAAAGTAGTGCGACGAGACATCATAAAATCTCTTGACCCCACCTAGATAGTAAGAAATTGTACAAAATATTGCCAAAACTTAGTCCATTACTTACACAGACTACGTATGCTATGCATAATAATGCATTTCATGAATGGAACGCTGCACATAATATTATGCTAATACGTCATCCTCTATGTTCGTTGATTCATATCTTTTGATAATGCATCGTGTTTTGTTTTGTTTTGGGTCGTATTAAAACTGGTCTGCAGTGAGAAAAAATTTAAGACTGTGCTTGTGATAAAATTGGTCTGCAATGAGATTTTTTTAACTTCTATGCTTATGGCATTTACAGGAAGAGTGAACTACTCAATATTATTGACTTAAATTAGACAATTATTGACTTAAATAGGCAATTCTTTAATGACGATTAGACTTTAAATACTAGAAAAAAAATTTGAATATCATTAGATGAGGTATGTAATGGTATTCAAATTTTTCTTCTATCAAAACTATTAATTTTCCGTAACAAGGCTACAGTGAACAGGGTCTAATGCGCTTCACCATCAACGATTACATCACTGCTTACCATCACGTGGGACAGTCAAGCACTAGATTGTATCAATAAAATATTTATATATATATGACTGAACAACAGACTGAACAAAACAGAAATAACCGAAATGTAATAAAAACAACGTTACTCAAACAATATAAATTATAATAAAAAATATTTCGAACAACTTAAGTTTCGACGATCTGGTGAAGGCAGCGGGAAGCCGCTGGATGCGGACAGCACAGGACCGATCGTTGTGGAGATCCTTGGGGGAGGCCTATGCCCCGCAGTGGGCGTCGCTTGGCTGAAGTTTACAAATCACATAGTAAAAATGTAAACTTCTGACGATAGCAACAAAAGTAAAATACTGTAACGAAGCAATCAAAAATATATGACGCAATTGGCTAAAAATATTAAGAGTAAGAGCTCAAATAAACCCTACCGTAACTAATCTTGACATTGTAATCCGTTTACCTAAACCAAATGATGAAATAGGAAATATTTTCGGAACATAAAATAACTGTTACGAAATCCGCTTTGAGGTTTATATTCTCAATATAATCACATAAAGGTAAGCTCATTACACTATCGTCTATTAGTAAGTTATTCGTCTATTTAAGGTATATGGTCCAAAATACTCTGTTAAAAGCAAATGTTTTAACGCAAATGCTCCCACTGAACAAAGAATCTCGCTGTCTGTTCATCTCTCAGGATTTTTCATAAAGGAAGATCATTAAATTTGCACAGATCATTTATCAACCACCCACAAACCTAATTAAGGGTGAAAGAAATAGTGAAATTCGTCTTTTTTTCAACGTTTTTCCTTGGTGAACAAAGACTTTGGTCCAACGGTTTTATTGACTTTCAAAGGATATAAAATCAGTGTTCGTTTCGTAGACAAGTTTAGAAGCATCGTAATAAAAATCGATCTTCTTTTTTGATACAAATACTCAGTTGTTATAATACTGGAAATTGATGACTTTTCAGTTTTTGGCTGTATAGTCAGTGTAAGTCGTCATCTTTTGGTCATAGATTCGTCAATAGAGTGTGTTAAGTACCTAAACTAATATTATGACAGACAAGGACTATGAGTAATCCCCGTTATTGTTCGAAATAAGTGAATGAATGGGAGGTTACGGTATGCCACTTTATTGTCAATTTTCAATTCAACCGTATCATAGAATACCTCAGTCATAACATAAGTATTCTTGATAGCAGTAGTTTTTCTCTGCTTAGACAGAGGTTACCTAGGTGCAGTTATTTTTTTTAAATAGGACCTCGTTGAAATCTCTAAATGCAATTAAATAATTCAGCACCAAAGTCTTTGTATTATCTCGCAAAAGTTTTGTTGTAAAAATTTTCGCACATTAGCGAGTGAATCGACACATGCGGGTCGCAGCACAATGTAAACGCACTTTAAATTTGCTCCAGCGTACGGCGTTCCGAATCCGGTTTTTTGTTTTTGAGAAAATAAACTCCGTACGTATATATAACGTAGGTGCTAACAACGGACTTTTCTTAGCTGTTATTAGTGCAAGCAAGATGGTACTCGGTCGTGTGCACTTCGCCTTTTGTGGTTTACTTGTGTTCCAAACTGTATTTTACTGTGATGGTCAGTTGATTGCGCATAAGAGTTATGATCCCAGTAAGTATCTTTTTGGTTTTATAGTGACGTCTTGTGCGGATAATTTTATGTACCAACTTAGAAGTATTTTGCGGAATTGTGGATTATTTTTATTTAAAGCTTAATAAGACAATCTGGTTGTTGACAACTAATTTCGTTATTGAAAATGTAACATAATTGTTAGTGTTACAGTATAGAGCTGTTTTCGTTGCGGACAATTTTATGTACCAACTTATAAATATATTGCGGGATTGTGGATTATTTTTATTTAAAGATTAATAACACAATCTAGTTGTTGACACCTAATCTTGTTGCTAACATTTTAACATCATTGTTAGTGTTACAGTATTGAGGTATTTTCGACGTGTTGTGCGGACAATTTTATATACCAACTTAGAAGTATATTGCGGAATTGTGGATTATTTTTATTTAAAGCTTAATAACACAATCTAGTTGTTGACGACTAATTTCCTTGTTGAAATGTAGCATCATTGTTAGTGTTACAGTATTGAGCTGTTTTTGAATCAGCTTATTTAATCTAGTTGTAGTAGATGTTTGTTGTTGACTATTGGATTATGTTAGCTGATTCAAAAACCGCTCCGTATTGTAACACTAACAACGATGTTCCATTTTCTTGGGATACATTTCTCCTTTCAATGATGTGCTTGTGCTTTGCAAGCTTTTAAACGATTACCGATGTGATATGACATGACAAACTATAATGCGTGACTAAAAAGTCATTATTACAGTTCGTTTTAAAACAAAAATTACTAAAGAAAAGGCTGTCAGTTTTCGTCTTACAGTAGGTTAAAAAAAAGAAGATTGTGGGATTAAAATTTAAAAATGAATCAAACATATTATTTTTTTAATTTTACATTACAAACAATAGTAATTTTATTTTCTTTTTAAAAACATTACTGAACATTTGGAGCTCACATACACTCGGACCCAAAACCTCTATCTGCAGGCCAATATTTGTTCCGTGTGGGAATCGAACCCACGACACTCTCCGTAGCCGTCAATCGCTTAACCATTACACCAACCGTTCCATCATCATCTTCCGTCTATTAATTTACTTATTCCCCAGTAAATTTGTCCCCACTACTTCAGTAGTATCCCTTTTTCCTGACCCAAATACTATATTTGTCACAGTTCGTTCCATTTATTTTTACTAGAAGCATATCTTTTATATGTAAATATAAGCAATATATCTAAAAAAAGAAACACATAAAAGGAATGAGTTATTTCGTCCTCGTTTTATTGTTGTATTAGATCTAGATTCGGGGTCATAGAGACTAGATAACTATGCGCCAACTGTTTAATACAGAAAGCAATAAATTGTCAAAAAATAGGGTCTTCTAAGAGAATTTAATAGTGGCCTGGCCTTGACTTCATGCCCCAAAATGACACTAAAAGGGGCACTTAGTAAGATATTATCTAAATTGAATTTATCGAGGCAGTGAAGCCCGGATGTGCGCATTTTCTTTGAAAAGGATGTCACTCAGTAGAGTCCCAATTTTACCTCCAAACCCTTTTCTCTGTATAGTAAATCAAATTGTTCTTTCTTCAATACTGCACGTTTTCTTTTTATGTTCAGAGGATTTTGACTATGAATAAGTTTTACTAGGCTTAGCTGGAAGTTTATAGCAACGGCTGACAAACTGAGATCTAGACCCTTACCATTGACACCTATATTTATAAACAAGAATCAGCATCATCATCATCAGCAGCCTTTTAATGGTCCCACTGCAGGGACACAGGCCTACTAACAAGTATACTTAGCTAATTACTTGAGTAAAAATAACTACTTATGTAAGTAAAAATTTGCATTCTGATGAATGAAGATTTCTAACCTCAAGTTCTTGAGGCTAAGATAGGAAGGTTTGGTCCCTGGTATAAAGGCAACGTAGCAACGGGGTGGAATTTTTAATCAGTAAGAGTCTGACACTATCTCTCCACCATCCAAGGGTAGAGTACATGTTTTTCACCCACTATAAAAAAAGAACCTAAAGTAATTACTTAATAAGAAATTACTTGGCAACAAACAATTACTTCTTTATAAATACGGGCATCACGTTTGTATCAGTTCAAACGTGTGAGTTTAGATCGTCAAGTGGATCGCGTTAATAGCTCGTGATAGGGCCTTCATACACATGCCACTCAATAAGTTTGCATTTTTAATGTGAAAAAAAAAACAATTCACTGGCAGATTGTGAGAATTGTAGCACTACTGTGCATCTATTTAAGGAATGTATCAAATTTTCGTCTAAAAGAGATGAATTGTTTAGAAAGTAAAAGCTCGAGTTAAAAATTTACAATGTTTCAATGATTTATTATTATTATTTTGTCGACACCTAACTTTGAGACTAGTCATGGTTTAACTTTTCTTTGCAGAGAAAAAAATAAATGGAATTAGTTTCTTTATGTTTAGTTCTCTTTTGGAGACAAGAAGTAATGATATAAAAAACCAGCCAAGAGCGTATCGCCACGCTCAGTGTAGGGTTCCGTAGTTTTCCGTCCGTCACGTCGGGTCCCTAATGCGAAAAATAAAAGTAACTTTAAAATTAACCCTAATATGTATTTCTTGCTTTATGTCCAAACCAGATGCCATCTATTAAAAAAAACCTATTAAATACGAATTTGACTCGCGCACGAAGAGTTCCGTACCAATAAAATCATGTTTGTTGTATGGGATCTGCACAGCCACCTTAATTTTTTTCCCAGTATTTTTTCAATTTTTTTTTCAACTGTCTATCGATCACGGTTAACGATACGGACAGACAGACAGACAGACAGTGGAATTTTCACAAGCAAGCATTAATTAATTAATCATAGCAATCAGACTCTTACAAAAACTGATTGCTATGATTAGCGTATAAACCATAACATAGCATGATAAAGAACGGTAATAAACATAAACTTTTATAATTTATGTGGTTAAATAAATATCATAATGTTATACCATAAAACTGTGACTGCATTATGTTATAATACAACCGTAACGGAGTTATTAACCCTCTATGACCTCATTCAGTCAAGTTTTATAAACAAAGTTAACTTGCAGTCGTCGTTATTAATATTTAGTTATTATTTTCTTTTTTTAAATACTATCGACTCGCCCCAGCTGCGCACGGGTGCAATGCTGATATTAAATATATTATGCAAGTATTATACAAATGAACCTTCCTCTTGAATCACTCTATCTATTAAAACCAAACCGCAAAATGCTTTGCATTTTTCGAGATCTAAGCATAAATAAGGACAATCACCGTGCACTAGCTTCTGACGTTTTACAAGTGCCCATGTAGGCCCCATGTGAAATAATAATATTTTACTTTGACTTTGAAAGCGACTTGATTTTATGTAGTGAAGTAGCTTCTGGTACTGGCCTAGTCCAAATGAAATTAGAGAATTATCCAAAAGGTAATACTAGATATACCTACCACGCGCGCCTGTAGGAGTCCAAGAATGTGCTTCTGAAATAAAAACTCATCCCTGGTAAGATTCGTGCGGAAGAGACGCCCGGGTGTCGCCACTGTGTGGCCAGCCCGGAGGACACGGTGGAACACACGGTAGAGTGTGCCCCGCTTGGGAAGAGCAACGCGGTGCCCTCGTGGGGGTGATCGGTGGCGGCGACCTCTCGCGACGGGCCTTGGTTCAGACCATGATCCGCAGCGAGGAGGAGTGGCAGGCGGTCGCCTCCTTCTGCGAGGCAGTAATGCTCGTAAAGGAGGATGCTGACCGCATAAGACAAAGGCAACGGCGCACTTGCCGTAGCCGTCGCCGCCGCGATCCTGCCGATATCCGGCCACCGTAGACACTGGCTTGCGGACGGTGAGCAATGGGTAGCTCGCCGTCCGGTCGTCTGGTAGCAGTCCAGACCGAGCCCAAGACGTCGATGGCGCGCTCCGTTCCCGCGCGCCTCAAGGAGCTGTCAGCAAACCGTAGGGGCCCTACAGGGTCGAAGCCTCCCGGAGCTGAGGGTTGGTTCGAAAGCGTTACACCGGGGCTCTGAGAATAAGGCAAGGAAGGCACGGGGTAGGTTCTTTAGTCAGTAAGAGTCTGACACTGTTTCCCGCTCCGCCCAAGAGTGGGATTCGTCATTCGATGATTTTTACCTACCATTAAAAAAAAATCCCTGGTAAGAAAGTCAACGAAGAAACAGGTGTGCAAAGCCCAGCTCCCAGCAGGGTCAAAGCCTACTGGAGCCTTGGACCTGCTTTTAAAAGGAAGGTCCGGTCGCGGTATGAAGGGTTAAGAACGAACGTGGTGGATTTTTTAGTCAGTAAAATTCTAACAATGTCTCTCGTTCCGCCCAAGGGCGGGGGCTTTTGGTCGGAAAATTGGGAAACCGAATATATATTTAAACTTTTGCCTAACCAATATTTGTATAATTGGTTTTAGGTATATGAACATCGAATAAGGAAGGTAGATCTAGGTACTTAAATACATTTAAAATGTGATGCCCTCATCGTAATCTTACTAGGTAGACGATGTTGTGTGACAGTCGTGGAATATTACTATATTGTGTTATTTAGAATAACTGCAAAATATTTTCTCTTATCATACTTCCCTGTGATTCATCACGCTATCATTCTTTTTCTTTTCTTTCATATTCACATAAGTCATCTATTTATCCCTTGACCTTCATTTGTTTTATTTATTTGAATCAAGACTATGCTATCCATTTATCTTCTCTCTCTACATAAATCAACATTTATATATTATTCACCATTCTTTTGAGTCACATAATAAATATGCTCCAATATCATCGAAGTACTTACTACTTCTTGTACACCGGGGCCCTGGAACTAAGGCAGGAAGGAAAGGTGAGTCGTTTAGTCAGTAGAAGTCTGACACAGTCTCCCACTCCGCCCAAGAGCGGGATTCGTCATTTGATGATTTTTCCCACCATAAAAAAAAACCTACTTCTTGCAGATAACTAGCACAGCATACCATAGCATCAGCTTTATATGTATACAGGAAATTAGACTCGTTAAAAAAAGGTTCGTTTTGACATTTAACCTCGTAAGGCCCAACAACCTAATTTAATGACAAAAACAATTTTAACACTCCGGCCCAAGACACTTTTTAAAAACATTGAATTACGGCCCAGCGACCTAAAATTATGACATGATATTTAAACGTATGTTTGGTTTAAATAATCCCGCCAATTTAAATCTACCGTCGACAAATTATTAATCTTGAACGCATGTCTAATTTTGACTATTTCAAAATATTTTTTGCATGAAATAGTTAACTTTAGGTATAAGAAATACCCCATAAAAGAGTTTTTTGAGGTCCTAAATCATCGTCCCAAATCAAAGTTCTGGGCCGCAACTACTTGCACCTATTTTTAGTACATTGGGCCGTGATATATATCGACCTAAATTTAGGTTGTGCCTTACGAGGTTAAGAGAGACCCTAGAATGTAACTTGGAACGAAACAATAAAAAAATATCAGGGAATTATTAAAATAATGCAATTAAAAAATATTATACATCCAATAATACTAATATTAGCTCACCGTCCGGTCGTCTGGTAACGGTCTAGACCAGTAGTTCCCAAACTTATTTTTCTCGTGAACAACTTTCAAAATTTTACTGGTTTCGGTGGACCCCCTGCTGCTACATTTCTACCACAGTCGCTAAAAAATAAAAATTGTGTCGCCTCTGAGTTCTGTCCCTATACAGGGTGTATCTGGGAACAGTTACATCCTTTCAACCATGTGTTCTACTAACCATTTTGAACAAAATTTGTTCTATGGCTTTTCGAAATTCGCATAAAAAAATTTCAACTTTCATACAAAGTCGGTCACGGTAACTTGGCCATTTTGTATGGGGAGTCGAAAAAGCATCAAGTTTTTATAGTGGTGATCAAGTTCATGTCTGAACAAGCACTAAGCATTTTCGGGCGGATAGCGCTTTGCAAATCTGTACATGAATTTGTACGTAATATCGAATACGCAAGTTTGGACAAGTAACAATCACTTGCCTTATAAAAATATTATCTGCTTAGTTAGGTGCTTACATTTTTGCTCTTTACTATCAAAAGCAGATAAATTTTCGTGGACCCCCATTAACATCTTATGCACCCCCATTTTTTATTCATGCCTACGTAGACCCCTAGCAAGTCTTCCGTGGACCCCTGGGGGTCCACCTGGACCACTTTGGGAATCACTGGTCTAGACAAAGCCAGTTCGTCGACGGCGCGCTCTGTTCCCGCGCGCCTCAAATAGTTCTCAGCATATGTCGAGGCCCAACTGCAGGGCCGAAGCCTACTGGGGCCCTGGTCCGGTTTCTAAAAAGAAGGTCCGACCCCGGTATGAGGGCTAAGAAGGAATGGGTTGGGTCGTTTAGTCAGTAAGAGTGATACGTTAGATGATTTTTCCAACCATAAAAAAACACTCATAGAACACCTACAATACTTTAAATGAAGAACATTTCAAATCTGAAACTTCAAGATATTTTTAATTACTTACACACTGAAAGTTGATATCAGTTTGTAACTTTTGGTGGTCAATGTTTTAAAATTTAAAATATTTACAATCAAATACAGCCTTATGAAAAGAATCTTTTGTGAAAGAGTACTACTAACTTAGGTACTATAATCCGGATTGTAGCTTCTTGATCGATTAAAGCTTCTTTACAAACACTTTGTTTATTGCGATTTACATGTTTATAAAATTGATGTATGTCAAGTCAATCCCAATACCCTGATAAAAACTGTTTTTGCACTCGGACATCGAATACCTATATTTTTTTCTCTTTCTTTTCTTTTAATTTTTCACTTAGGTACTACTCAAATCAACTGCCCAGGGAGTTTTGGTATTGAGTGGTTCATTTGGCAAAGGCCTTTTACATAAATAAAATAAAAAGGCTTTTTATTTCATTAAAAAAAAAATACCAATCTAAATTAAAAAAAAAAACTTAATTAAAACCTATTTGTTATAAATGTAGAAGTAAAATGATTCTAATACAAGAATATTTGCCTATTTTGCAAGAACCCCTCCACAGGTGAAAGCCTCCTCCAAGGAACTCCATCTTTCCCTATGTCGTACATCGTACTGTATTCATCGAGCCGTTTTCAAACGCCCATCTTGTAAGGTCTTTTGCGAGAAAGGCCTTTTACAAGACATTAAATGACTGATGACAAATTATCGAAGTCATTAGGCACTCAAGCACTCACACTTCGTAACCTATTAAAAACCAGTTCGAATTTATGTTTACAACACTGTACTTTAGTGCACTTAAAACAGGAAGTCTCAAAAGATCATCAAAGTATTATTATTATGCAGTTTAATATTAAAAGTAATAGTAATATAGTGGGATATTCAGACCTTGATCTTTTAAGCGAACCAGTTAGTAACAGGACGACTAAAATAATTTTTTTTAGGGAACAATGTACGGTATGGTATGGTATCAACCGGTTATAAAGAGATTACTTATTTATTTTTCGTTTTGGAAACCATATATTTTAGTTATAGATATAAATAGTAATATTTTTATCAACCCGAGCTGTGTCGGCCGACTGGTAACGACCCCAACTTACGTATTGGGTCGCGGTGGGTTCAAACTCTGCAAACCCACCCATTACTTTGTGTAATTTATTTCATCACCATTCCTCTCAAAACAGTAACGGGAAACATTCGAAGACATAATGACATCCACGAACCCGCAGTGGGCCCGCGCCGCGTAGTGGATTATTTATTGGATAGAAGGCCTGGGTCCCAGCAGTGGGAACGGTACCTAGATTTTTTTTTAAATTCTTCCAATGACTTCACTCGAGAAGGCTTAGCTGTTTGAACGCGAAAGAGGAAGATTGTAACAAATATACATACATACACACACTGACACTACACATAGACTTAGGTACAAGTGGCTTTGTGTGATGGTAATTGTGTTCTAGCTTAAAGTGACTATCCAGTTCACTGTACATACATCAATACATTAGTTCTAGAACAGTGATTAAGGACCATTGCATACTACCTACGCTCATAGTTCATTACCTGGCCAGCCAGTATTTCAGCTAGACCTACTGTGCAGACTTTGTCGTCTTAGTTTAAGCTCTAACTCCCGAGCAGTGCTAAAAAACAGTGACTATCCCTCGGTAACGGTTTGGTCAATAAGTTACAGTAGGTAGTATTGTATTGTATCTATTGTAATTCGGGCTGGTATCCGCAACTCAACGACTAAGGCTCGTGGGTGGTAATAAAATAACATAATAGGTATAGGTACTAACTAATGCGCCTAGCTGGCTTTGAACCCGCAAATCGTAAGTCATGGGCCCTTACCACTCGGGCACCACTGCCTACGCTTACTTAAACAAAAAATAAACGATTTGTTACAATCAACATAATCCAATCCACAATTACAGTAACTTCTGATAGTTCTGATGATGTTTGGGTCGTAAAATTTTATGAATATCAATTTTGTTTCTTCAATAATCATAAAGGAAATTGCTTCTACAGTTTCTCGCCATTGTCAATTCTTTTTTTCTGACAACAAAGTCAATGATCGTGGTATTGATACTTACCAAACATGTGGTTACTATGGCCAGTCTTCGGTAAAATAAAAGGAACAATACTGGTCTGATAAGGGCCTGTGCACACAACGTTTTTTTAACGCGCTGTTAACGCACGTTTGTAGCGATTCAAACGCAATACGCACGCGAGTCGGTCGCAGGTTGCTGACCTTTAAGGCGACAAGCGAAAAAAAGAGGATCTATCGTCACTTCCCTTGCATTAAGACTATCCAAATCATCATCATCTTCCTGCCCTTGTCCCGTTTTATTTGGGGTCGGCGCAATATGTCTTTTTACCCGACTGCCAAAGAAGGAGGGTAATGTTTTTCGAGTGTATGTAAGTATGTATGTATGTCTTTTCCTTTGTGACCTCCTGTAGCCTAAACGGCTTGATGGATTTTGATGTATGAGGTATCGTTAGATTTGTCTTGATTACGGGAGTGTCATAGGATACATTTTATCCTAAAAGTCCCACGGGATAAAGACATAATAATATTTTTTCTAAATTTCCCTTTAAAAAAATATGTACTCGTAATCTAAAGCCAAATGTCGTCGAAATAATTTAAAATGGTACTTACATATACATAGTCTTCTACATCTACAACATTTTCGTTAAATAAAAACAGCTAAAAAGTTATAAATAAAAAAATTATTATTAAAAAAACAAAATACCCGACTGCACACTAAAAAAAGAGTAAAACAAGCCCCACAATACAAATTTACTGAATATAATTTATAAATGTTGATGGAAAGCATCGCAGGCGGGGACCACCTTGACCGCCACCAACGAAAATTCTGCTAAATGGTGCACAACAGAAATGACTATAAATAAGCCTCTGTTGGTCCCCGCCTGCGATGCTTTCCATCAACATTTATAAATTATATTCAGTAAATTTGTATTGTGGGGCTTGTTTTACTCTTTTTTTAGTGTGCAGTCGGGTATTTTGTTTTTTTAATAATAATTTTTCTTCCACTCTGATTAAGACTATCCAAATAATAGGTAATTTGTCTTCATTTATGAAACACAATACTCTTATGAATAAAAGCCTTATATGAAAAGATTGGTACGTTATCTTTTAGTTTGTGAAAGTTTTATGACAATATAACCAATGGATTTTGCCTGATCTTCAATTTTGTATGTGTTAAGTATAGCTTTGAAAAAAAACCCCAATTCTATCCAAGTTCTATGAAAAATAGTTAAAAATTAGTTTATCAAATTATTGGGCAAATAGTCTAGTTTACGTATTAGGTACCTATATTTTTTTCAAAACATACGGACTAGCTGTTTAATCGTGATGTTCGACTTAAAATCTATGGAATAGGATAAAACCGCTCTGTCGACGAGTTTAAAAAACGTTATGTGCACAGGCCCTAAATTGTAAAGCTGAAGGTTTTTGTATTTCCCTTTGTTTAATTTTTGTGCCAATTATTTTGTGTGACTGGACACACTGGCATTATTTCTTATGCGAGGTCATTGGCACGTGACACTGGCCAGATAAATCACTTGATAAGGAGATTTTAGAAAATGTCGCGCTTGTTAGTGGGAGTAAGGTTGCTGGGATCAGACATTAACAAAAGTTGTGATTCATGATAACTTTTGGAAAATTCTGTGCGCAACGCAGCACTGACAGGTACTATTCTGTACCTTATATATACCCAAAGAGAGTGGTTATATCGTCGTTGTATATACCTTATTTCAGAGATTTAGGTACTGACTGAAATGGAAATGGACGGGCCATATGTTAAGAGATAAAAAGGAAAAATGGACGAGATCAATAACAGAGTGGTACCCAAGAGATGGAAAAAGAAATAAAGGCCGTCAGACGACACGATGGGAGGACGAGATAAAGAAAGTAGCTGGTCTAGTATGGACAAGAGTAGCAAAAGATCGCATAGAGTGGAAAGCTTTAGAGGAGGCCTTTGTCGAAGGACAAGCTAAACCGGTTGCCGATAAATAATATTAAAGGAAAAAAAAATTTTAGAAAATAATATTAAAAAGAAATTATACAATTATTTCAAGTATAAATTAGTTTTAAGGCATGTAAATATTTATTGTGTTAGGAAAAGAAAAGCAATAAAGGCTATTTTTATTTTATTTTTTATTTATAGATATACCTTATATATATACCTTACTATACAATAACAATACATTTTATATATTAGGTACTAGCGACCCGCCCCAGCTTCGCACGGGTGCTGATATTGAATATATTATGCATGTATTATACACATAAACCTTCCTCTTGAATCACTCTATCTATTAAAAAAGCCGCATCAAAATCCGTTGCGTAGTTTTAAAGATTTAAGCATACATAGGGACTAAGCGACTTTGTTTTATACTATGTAATGATATAGTTTTTTCAATACACTTACTTGAAAACTGCCTCTTATCGCACTCCTATTAGGTTCAATATAGCATGTATATCACCCAAGTGCTTTTTTGAGTTTATCACAACAAGGGCTTTTTTATTCCTTCCTTATCGTCACGGTCACGGGTGATTATTTTGTTTTACTTAGTTTATCGAATCAGGCGCGAGGCGTCCCCCAGAGTCGCTGGACGATCCCACGAAATTAGAAATTGACCAGAGCAGATTTGAATGCTATACTTACTTATTTCTTAAATTTCTACTGTATGTTTGAGATACGATTAAAATTTTTTTCTTTCTTTCTTTCACAAGTCGTAAGTGTATTGAAAAACGTCGTTTGATACACGTGCACATTTGTCATTGCAGCCCTCGGCTCCATAACACACTCGCCTACGGCTCGTGCGAATTTCGCCTCGGTCGCAATGACAAACTTCCTGCACTTGTATCAAAATGTACTACTCTCACATAGGTACTTTCCTACCATCATTTCATTCCTAATCTACCAGCCTGGAGTCTAATTAGGACATTGCCGTGGTTGTAATAGTTCAATACGCTTTGTATAAATCAATTAATGCTTTGAGAATTATTTGGGTGATTTGGTTTAATTAAATACTAACACAGTATCAACCGCAGATCATTAAGTCAACGTAATAAATTTTCAATGATTCTAGGAGGGGAGCACACGATGCTAAATTTGCAGTTACTAAAGCGCCATGGGATCTATTAGATTGTGAAGATTAGATTAGATCTATTGAAAGTTTTTATTTTAGTGGGAGGAGAGCATGTAAGAGTTTACAAAAATGTAAAAAAAAAACCTTGTCTTCCGATCACCGTAGGCGCGGGCTTGCGGAAGACGAGTAGCCCTCCGTCCAGTCGTCTGGTAACCCAGACTGAGACGAAGCAAACTGTAGAGGCACGAAGGTCGAAGTCTCCTGGGACCAAGGTTTGATACGAAAGCGTATTACCAGGGCCCGGGGTTGGATTTTTTTCTGAGGATAAAAAAAACCCCAATTTTAAGGGTTCATATCTGGTAGGGTGCAAAGTTTCTCTCGAGTGCCGCGCAAAACCCCATCTGGGCTCCTCATCTGTTGGTAAAGCAAATTGCTCAGTAGGACAAAGCGTTTTCAACATACACGTGCTTACAGGCGAGGCATTTATACCTTCGTCAGTTTTCAAATTCTTTTCATTATTAATTCAGGACCTTTTCAGCTTTGCCTTTGTCTTGTTGAGCCTTTTGAAACACTGAACAACAGAAAGGAATTGTAGGTACCTACACATCTGAATTATAATGATTTTATTTAAGACTCACAGTATAGGTTTGTACCTACTTCCCTGTTTTTTTACATTTTAATGGTACCTACTTACCAAAATCACCGTAAATGTAAATATTTTTTTTTTAAATATTAGCTTTTTTCAAAGTGATGAAATAAATAGTTTCCAAATACTATTTATTTCATCACTTTGAAATTAAAGTATACGTTCTAGTCTAAAAAGTCTAAGTAATCTATTATGTACTTAGGTACTCGTATGTCATATAGCTAATTGACATCAAATTTAAAATTGGCTGATCTGAAATCAATCAAATGATTTATTTCATTGCCAATATTATTATATTGTCATATGTATTCGTTGTAAGAAAAGAGGCTCTGTTTTTGTGTTATGTAATAATGTAAAGTAATAACTGTCGTTCCCATAAAGAACTCATTAGTCCTATTTTAAGTTATCTTTCCCCTCTGTCAAATCCATCCAAAGGTTGTGTTTAAAAAATCGCTTTTAGCGATAAGACCGCCCATTGTAACACTGTCGTAATTTTTAAGTGTCCTTATGTACCAAGTTTTGTTTATGGTGTACCTACAATAAAGAGTATATCTATCTATCTATCTATCTATCTAGAATAAATGTTTATCCTGATATCCGTGGGATGTGGGCCTGGTGATCCGTAACATAGGTATAATGGACACTCTGCTCCTCACATACCTACACCTGACTAACAAACTGTCACTTAGGTAACATTTATTGTGAGGAGGAATAAATAAATCTATTATATATTATTATCTAGTGACCGAGTCCTATACTGTGCCATTAATGTTGTGACAATACAGGTTTCAAAATAGCTGTAACGCAATCTGTCAAACCAAAAAAGCAGAACAGCTTGTGTGACGTACCCTGAGATACATTCAATGATTAAAAGATCAGTTAGAAAGAGTTAAGACGACCCTAAAATGCAAAGTAAAAATTTGGTTAGTAAAAGTTTGGCATTTCCTCTCGCTCCATACACGGCGAGATAAGTGATTATTTCCCATTTTTATTTTTGATGGATGATTTGTCACCAAAGAAAAAGGGGTGACGAACCTATATTGACTGTGACTGTACCTCGAGTCTAATGAGATTATCCATACCACTTAGGCAGAAAAAGTACCTAATTGGGTACACTTATGTATAAAGTTTTGAGTTAAGTAGAAATGTAAACTTCAACCTTGATTCGGTAGGTAAGTACCTAAAACCCTTTTTTGCATTTTTTCTTCGCCTAAACAATGTGCATATTTCACGTGACCCTTTTAAAGGGGACGGAATATTAGATTTTTTTTTTCATTCCTACATAATGTTGTTCGTAAGTTACCCTTGAACAAAGTTTACAAAAGGTTCTCAAAACCACTAAAGGAGCGAAGGTATTGGAGAAAATAAATGTGGATCATAAAATTTTGTGGTTCTATCGACACCTGGCGTGGTATTGAACTTTGATTTTATTTCAACAAACGGTTAAGTACTTATGGATATACTTACTCAATAATAGTTATTTTGTGTTGCTACCTTTAGGAGTATTCTGATTACTCTGATAGGTACCTATTAGTCCAGTCAAATTAGACCAAAAAGAAGGGGTAAGGTATAAACTTAATGGTCATTAAAATACCGTATACCTAGTAGGGTTACCTAATTTGACCCTGGAGTTAAACTTTGGCACAAGCTTATCAACTAATAGGAACATGAGAAACTGTATTTACTGTGCTACTATCGGTTAATTAGCTTGTGCCAAAGTTATACCCCAGTGTCAAAGTTACCCCAATTTACTAGGTAGCCAATTTTGTCATCATAACATACACTTTTTTATTTTATTTATTTCGCCTTCCTTCCAAACCTTTTACTCTCTCAGAACTTAAAAACTTAAGTTTTTTTTGTGAGACTTCTCCCTCTCTAGGTTAGAGCGACGGAGCTTGCAAGATTTATATTTATATACCTAGTTATCCTTTGCACTCCAGGGCCACGGTAACTCTTGGTAGGCAATGTATAAGTAGGTATAGTTCCTATATAACTGCTTTTTTTTGTCAAATAACATAACAGTGCCGACTTTGTAATATGAATATCTAGGTAATCGTTGTAATAAACCCTATGCTATCTTTTGTGTTATTCACGTCACGGTTCGCGCAGTGGTAAACCAGTTGGCTGTTATGCTCTGTATCGTGGGTTCGATTCCTACACGGAACAAATATTTGTACGGCTAGATAATATACTTAGTTGTCTGGACTATTTGTGAGTTTATGTGATTGAGGACGCACCGACGATACAGGAGTAATATCTTTCTACTTATATCTGTTATGTAGCATTGCATAACAACATTAACAACAGCCTTATAATGTTAAGTACCACTGCTGGGACTTAGGCCTCCTCTCTAGAAGAGGGAATGGGCCGTAATCCGCCACGCTGTACCGCAATACACCGTCTATCTATATATAAAAATAAAGTTTAAAAACTAACACCCGACTACTTAAAAACACGCTCTAAAAAGTACGAAACAAGAAAACAAGAAAGCCGTGGTCGTATACCACTTTTTTTAATTTATTATTCTTATGGCATACGACCACGGCTTTCTTGTTTTCTTGTTTCGTACTTTTTAGAGCGTGTTTTTAAGTAGTCGGGTGTTAGTTTTTAAACTTTATTTTTATTTAACATATTTTGGAGTTCTAAATAGGTTAATCTTGGGTTCATTGATTTCTCAGCCCATGAATACAGGTAAAGTCACAAGCAAATGCTAGTAATATATATATATATATTCAAAATGTACAAGTAAAGCGCTTTCAAATGATACCAAACACGGCATATTTATCTTAACTTTATTTTTTTACTTCGTATGTTTTGTCCGCTAGAGGGCGCCACATTAGATTTTGTGAAATCCCATATAGCCTATAACCAGCGGACAATTAAGACGCTTCTAATTATATGTCATTTGTCGAATTCTGATAAGTAGTTTAGAAGTTACGAGGGAACAGATGAACATCCATACCCACATACATACATACATACAGGTCAAAATCATAACCCTCCTTTTGCTTCGCCGTAGTCGGGTAAAAAGCGAAATACTACCCATTGATTAATCATAAAGTCTCAGAAAGAACACCTACAAGCCTAATAAAATTTGGCAGGTAGGTTCTTTATAGGGTGTCAATTAAACGTCCGCTAAGAACAGATTTGCTGCTGAAAACCACCGCAGTGGACTCATCGCACTGTGTGTGTCCTGGGCTTTATGCTAAGTGGTGGGCCGTTTTGCGCGGACGTGCGCACTATGCTTATGGTTTTTATTTATGGTTTTAAGTAAATGATTAATAACTTGTAAATTTGTGTAGGTACGTCCCAAAAACAAAAAAATAAATAAAAACGATTTTATTTATTTATTTATTGAAAAAAAATATTATAACATCTTTACAGACGCGTCGAAAGGGATGCTATAACCGACACTCAAAATACATGATAATGTTCTAAATTACAATTATGCATAAAAATTACGTAATAGTCCGGGCAAAAAATTCTCAATAATTACCTACTTGAGCTTTTTTTTTTTGAGCTGAGTAAACCGCGGGCGAAGCCGCTGGCAGAAGCTATAATAGTCTATTACTTATCTATAAGGAAATCATATTTGCCCAGCTTCGGCCAATTTCCATCGTGTATACAGGGACACCCCGCTTACACAACGGATTGGCCGATTCTGGGCTAAACTAAACTACAAAAATCTTTCCTTCCAGTGTCACCACTCCCGTTCCCAACATGCCGAGCGGACAACATCGACTGTTTACGACGAAGTCTCAGGACGTTCCTTTTTCTAATGGACGGCGGCCATTTCGGCATGCAGCCTATAGACCCCGCCATTATCAACAGTGTGGCCTTGTCCTTACCCGAGGAACAAACGTCATTTCTACTGAGAAGGGTCAACGTTACCGGTGCCAGGTGGACTAAACTCGTCGGAAGGAGGTTGTAATCATTATTCAAAGACTTTAATGTTTTTTTTTTGTGTGTTAAGGAGATTTGCGGTTTAATCTTGGAGTTGTGTTTGAGGGGTTCGGTACCTAGTGGGTCGAGCTAAGTACCCAATTACTTTTGATGTAGTAGACATTTATGTGGCAGGCGATATCGGATTAGTTTATATAGGTACTGAAGTTTATTACTTATTTTGGGAAGTGAGGAATCATAAGGAAAAATAATCTCTATGACCTAATACAGTGCAGATCAAGAACCTACTTGCTAATTTCGACCACGTTATCATCGGGGATGTAACTCAGTGGTAGAGTGTCTGCTTCGCATGCTGAAAGTCCTGGGTTCAAATCCCAGCATCTCCAAACGATCCTTTTTGGGTTTTTGTTTACATTAAAAGAATCTAATAAAAAAATTTTTGAAATATCTTTTGAAAACTGTAAAGAATTTCAGCTCATATTTCATTTTTTTTTCAGGTTCGATTTAGAAAATGGCAAGAATGGTGTGGTATTCAGCACTGACTTACATTTGTCCGGTCAAATCAGTATGGAAGTGGCTGGAAGACGAGAACCACATAATGCTTACATAACAATGGATATTCGTAAGTTGAATGAATCCTACAATAAGTACCTAAATATGCAAAATGTATACCTACATAGGTAAGGATTTAAAAATAGATTTTTTTTTTATAAAATGTAGGTATGGTTCAGTGGCTGCGGGCACTGTTGCTAGTTGAATTCGCACGCGGAATTATTGAAAAAAAACTCGGCTGCGAAGTTAAGGTGTCTGCACAAAGCAGGCGCGGCGCGGCGGGACCGGGCGGCGACGCGACGCTGAGCAGTTGTAATGTACTAGAATAGATAGTACGGATGACGCCACACAGAGCCGTCCCGCTCGACGCGACGGTAACCTCGGATCTGTATGGCGTCGTCGCGTCGCCGCGCCGCCCGGTCCCGCCGCGCCGCGCCCGCTGTTTGCAGACACCTTTAGCTTCCACTGCACATTAGGTACCCACCTGGCACCCCTCACCACACAGCGAGAATCTGCCATACATTACCTACCTTTGGGAATTGGACAGTCCCGATACATAAACTACCTATGATATTTACAGATATAATAAAGTAGGTAGATTTGATTCCCATAGGTAGGTACCTACTGTGATATTCCTAACTGCTACTAATGTGGTTAGTAGGTAGATATATGAAATAACTTTGTGTGTACTTTAACCTACCTACTAAATTTTAGCATTCAACCAAAACATAGATAAAATAAACCAACCCGTCCAAAGTAAACTAAATCCACAATGTTAGGTACACCACCGCGTCTCGTACAATTAAACTTTGTCTAACTGCAGTTTACTGCACTTTCCTTAAATTCCGACTACCCACACAAAAACAACATTTTAAATTTCAGAGGGCGCGGAGAGCAACATAACATACGCGGGGATGATACTCCGCGGCATCGATAATGAGGATTACATCGTAATTGGTCCGGAGAGGATTGCTGTCAGGAATATGCGAATACCATCGTATTTTTTGCAACCAAGTAAGTCTTAATTTATTGGCGCTTTGTTGCAGCAGTATTTCAGGTTGAAGTTTTAAAATGGTCCGTGACTGTCTAAAACACAGTAGTGCAGAACGAAAACATTTTATCGCTTTGGTCAGGGGATTAACTTTTATGGATGGCCTGAAAGTCTTTCTGGTTAATGAGTAGGTACCTACAGTGTAAGGCTACAAGGTGGAAAAGTTTAAGGCCCTACCGTCGTGTCTTCCATGAGGTGAAGGAACATAAGAGTGTGTAACGGATTTTTCGGATTGCTTAAATTCTTCTTGTTGTGAGTAGAAGACAGCCTTGCTGAATACTATCGTACATCTTGTCAGGGTACAGTATTACAAGGAAAATTCTACTGTAGGTACCATTTAGCCTAAATTACTAGGGCAAGGTCTCAAATAGGTAGTCAATTTATCTATAGTCTAGACCTCACAAAACTAGGATAATCCATTAGTTGATTAATAATTAATAGCCTTTGTTGTAGCCTAATATTAATTGCCAAAATAATGGCCGTTAAGACATTCTCGCCTATTAGATAGGTAGTTGAAATAAACAATTCAGCAGGCTCATCAGGCTATTCAGATTCTAATTGCCTACTCAGCAGTACCTAAATTATTAGTATTTTGACTGAAGATTATTTTGTGAATATGATTACCTACTTACTATTAGTAGCTTACATTTTACGTAAAAGGTGGGCTACATGGTTGCAATCTAGTGTTCCAACTAAGGTCACCTTGGTAGGGGCTTGGTATGTGTGGTGGCTAGATGGATATAAATCATGCACTAACACATTCGAAATTCAATCACTGTGGTTGGGAAAACGAGCCTCCCAATCAAGGCCAAGGGTCTTGAAGGTCATGGTTTACAACCAATGTCTAAGAGTACAATAATAAAACTAGCAGGGTCACCTTGTTTGGGGTTTTGGTTTATAACCGTCTGGGCAACCCTAGAGTGACTTATAAGCAGTAGGTGATGAAAGCTAGTTTTTTATGCAGTAAAAATAAAAGATCCAGAGTGAAATGTGACTATCAATTAGTTGTTTTAAAAAACATGGGTAACTTAATTACCATTGGTCCTGACAGACAAAGGAAAGGAGTAAAAGAGGACTTGATTGGTTCCATTATATTTTCAAAGTTCAATCATATTTTCAAACTGTCCAGGGACTCACTCAAATATACATAGTTGCATCTGTAATCAGTCAAGCCGTTTAGGAATTAGGAGGTAATCACATACCTATAAGATTTTAATAATTTACTTGATGAAACAAAGGTACCTAGTTGTGAATAGCGAATTAAGTAATTTTTAATTAATTAAGTAACCCTTTTTTTTACAGATTCTGAAGATTCATACATAATTGATGAAGCCCTACAGCGAAAACCATCAATCTTGGATCACTTTTCAAATGAAATCACAGCAGCCTTGATGCATTCCGTTGTTGATAATTTTAGATTGTTTTCTGGTAAAGTACCTATTAAACACTATTACAAGTATTATAATAAATAATTGTCTCCACTAACAGAACTATCATCAATTCAGTAACAGTGAAAATAACATTGTAAAATTGAATTTAGGTTATTTATTAAAAATTATAAAAACAGGCACAATTGAGTTTATTTTTACACTATTCCTTAAATATGTACTTGAATCATGGAGTGGCAGACACCAGGCCGTAATACAAAAATTTATTGGCTTACTGCCTGAACTTAATAAGTGACAAATACAAAACTTGGGGTCTAAAAGTGGCTTTATTCAAAGTTTGTTTTGGTTTGCTGGCAGAAAACTCTTTATTGAGTTCTCTAATTATAAAATTCGACATATAATAGAAAGACAATATGTGTGTGAATACTAGCATTCGCTTGGGGCTCAAGCCCACCTTTGTACATCATTTGTTAAATAATGTTAAGTTTTGTGTTTGTCAGTTAGTGCATTCTTACAGTAAATCAATGAAACATTTTAATCCTTAGAAAGCATCACCCATAGATTCTTCAACAAACTTCTTGTAGATCGCCATAAACTTAGCCACAAATGCTTCAATGTGGAATATTGCTTTGTTTCCAAGTCTCATTCTATGTTCATAGGTTGCAGCGTGACTTGCGACTTGGCACTTCATGGACATATCACAGTTCCGAACTAACTCTTTCAAAAGTCCTCCAAATATCATATCAGGAGGCACACCATGTATAATCAATTCATAAAGTTTTTGTCGGACCTCACCAAGCTTTTTCGGTGTTTGTTCGGAAAGTATCAAAGCAGCTGTCTCTCTGATAAATAACTGCCAATCCGGTTCAGGTATTTTCTGGTCTACAGTAAAGGGATACTGTTGTACTTTACAAGCTTCACACATCAGCAATGCTCTTCTTAAGTTACGGTCTGCAGCCTTAGCAAGACGCATTGCAAGCTCTGGAGGTATACTTAAACCTTCTTTCTTACAAACTAATTTTAGTACAGAGGCAATTTCAGTTTCTGTAGGTGCTGGTACTCTGATGGTCAGACAACGGGATCTAATGGCAGGAATGACACGAGATATGGAATTGGCGATAAGTATAAGCCGACAAGTTGCGACGTACTTCTCCATCGTTCGACGTAAAGCGTGCTGAGCATCCTTTGTCAGGTCGTCTACCTCATTTAGTATAACAACTTTGAATTCTCTTTGTCCAGAGGAGTCTATTTGATGGGTTTGTGCTACGGTCTTCACTAGATCCATGATAACCACTCTATCGTGAATCCCGACATCAGTTGGGTTTACTTCAATGTGATAGTTGCTACTTACAGTCATGATTTCAACTTTCTTATTGGAAGGTGTAGTGAATGTCATTGTTTCTTGCCTGAGTCGTTCTACGCCAGATCCGTACAGTTCGCGCAGTAGACACATGATGCGAGTCTTCTTACCGGCTCCCGACGGACCGTAAACAAGCAAATGTGGGAAATCACTTTGTTGAACCAAACTCTTCAATCGGACTGCTTGATCTGTATGAAAATCCAGTTTCATCAAATCTCTCGGTCTGTGTTTATCTACCCAAAGACTCATTGTCACAATATTTATTTAGTAGTTACAGAAATAATTAGATTAATATTAAATACAGCGAAAGAGACGATAACAGTTTTACAAATTATCAGCGGGAAACTTTGACACTTTGAAATTGACATTGACAGAAAAAGGCGTAATGGAACGCCTTTTGAACGTATTGGAGCATAGTTGAGAAGTACAAATTATTTGGTTTCTTTCTTACTCTACACTATAAATGTAGCAGGCTATCCTACTCATAATTAAAAAAGACAAATAATGTCAATTCGACTGTTAGGATTAGGAAGTCACTTTCAAATTGCCAATGAAAAAACTAAAAAACCGCGGGTTTTGTTTAGTTCAGTGTTGTAACTTTATGGCCTTAATTACTTACCAATTAATTTTGTAAAATACTCTAAATCACATTTATTTAAAAATGGCTGACTAAGATTATATAATGTCTGGTTTCACCTTTAAATTTTAGGTATTTAACCCGTCCAGTGAATTAGAGTGTAGGTAATATTAAATTAAATAAAACGAAATAAATATTTGCAGCAAACATTATAGTATTTCAAAACTTAGTTTTGCCTTTCATTTATTAATTAATCGTGTATTACATCGAACTTTGATAATTTTTTTATTCAGAAGGCTTACCATAACCTCATAAGGAAATTTTCTATTTCCAGTGAGTCAGTCAAAGGAGGATGGCGAATTGCATGTACAATGGGACCCATTGATAGGAGGAGCGTAAATTAAGAAAACTTGCAACTAGTTCTAGAACTATATAAAACTAGTAAAAAAGCAAATGTGAAATAAATTGTTGAGGTTGGAAGAAAAAAGATATTCAAGGTAAAAGATTGTAACCTAAAATGAACCTAAGAGTGCGTATGTATTTAACATACAATCTTGTCTTTTTTTATACATTAAGTATTTCAAGGTAATAAAAATATTCACCCACAGTACCATCGTGGTTCCGTATCTCTCTAGCCAAGTATAGGTTACCCTCATACCAATAAAAATACGTCCGGAAGCTAGGAACTATAGGCACTTAGTCATAACGAGATAGGAAATAGGTTGGTAAGCATAAACTAGATTGGTATAGTCTGATTCAACTCTTTGTATATCATAAGTTTATATCTCTATAGTTTTTATTTTTTTATTTTAGGAGGGAAAATAATTCAATCACATCTCCCGCTTTTAGCTGGAGCGGAGGATAGTGTCAGACTTTAACTGATTAAAACCCACTCATGTTCCTTTTTTGCCTTAATTCCTCTCCCCAGTCTCTTTCGCACGAATCCCATGCAAGAACCTCCAGAACTTGCCATGTCCGGTGAGGACCTGCGTCATGCGGAAGGTGAGGACACCAGCCACTCCTCAAGGAGGGGTCTTATCGCCGCGATTATGGCGTGCCCGGCACTGGGTTGCGATAGCCGTTGACGCCATTCCACCATCATGTGATCCCGCCGGAGTTCTGTTCCCATGCCGCAGCATGCGGCAGCGGAGGTTCGCCCCGGCAGAGAAGTAAATGAGTTTCAATATCAACTTATACTCAGGCTCCCTCTCCTAGAGAGGAGGCCTGTGTCCCAGCAGTGGAAACATTAAAAAGGCTGATGATGATCAACTTATATGTTTAACTATTACAACACTGACATCATGCGGATAAACCCATTTCTAAACAATATCAATTGCCTGTGCACTTTTGTCGAACAAATCATTATTAATTCGGAATCCTAAGGTAAAAGTGTTTGTCAATATATATAAAATATTTAGTCCAAACGTCCACGTCGTGAATAGTGCACAAAATCATATAGAAAATAATAAATAACCCACGTTATTTGTTGAAAACAATCATTGAAAAAACACTATTTATTAGTTTGACACTGTAGGGACGAGACGTATTTGCCAAACCAGTTTTGAAACCCAGGGCTTTGCTTCAAAGTACGGCTTTGCTTCAAAGTACGAAGTAAGAAATACTTGCAAGTATTTTTCAGTTGCAAATACGATTGTGCAATTTAATATCGCAGCGTCACGGACTAATTTCCTATAAAAGTACACCTAGTTTATCATTGGGGGCACAGTAGCCGTGCTCGAAATTAAGCTTGTGATTGAAACAGGAAGGAAAGATTTCATATCCATCTAAAAAAAGCTGTATATAATTGTCGCATGGTAGTTGCATGGCATTTGGTTTAAAGTGGGTTCTTTTTTTTTTTTAATATAATATTAGACAACTGTCACACAACGGCATCTAGTCCCAAGCTAAGCAGAGCTTGTGTTATGGGTACTAGACAACTGATAAACATACTTATATATTTCTAAATACATACATATTATAGATAAATTACACCCAGACACAGAACAAATGATCGTGCTCATCACACAAACATTTGTCCTGGGTGGGAATCGAACCCACAGCCTCCCGCATAGCAGTCAGGGTCACTAACTACTAGACTGACAGGCCAGTCATCGGTTCTGATCCTGGTATTTGGTTCAAACTTGTACTTGCAAGCCTTAATATTTGCAAGTATCTCTTCCCTATGACACTGACAATCACCTACATTGACAGCATAACGTTCCGTTCTATGTTATCATAAATATTCGTAATAATTATACATTTTTCATAACATTATTCATTTTTTAATATTAAACATAAATGCAATTGTTATATTCACTTTTATTGTTATTTTTTATATTAGACAAGATTTGGTTATTAAAGAAAAAGAAAAACAATACGTACCCTACCATAAACATAATTATACAAGTGTAAGAACGTAAATCATGGAAAGACTAGGTTGGAGCGTAACTCGAAATACGGTGCGTTCAATTAACTGGACGATGGCTTATTTTTAAGTAAATTCTTTTTTTTTCTAATTTTTTATTCCCTTCTCCTAGTGACTCAATATTTTTTATATTATCCTCTTATAAATTCTTAATTATAATAAACATGAACTCGCAAGTTTAACTATTTTTATATAATGTGGGTTCAAACTCATCGTCCTCCTTTATTTTCAAAAGCAGGTCTGTTTCTAAACCGTTAAAAATCGTATTATGTTAGTATTATAACACCACAGAAGAATTCTAATCTATGTCCAAAACAATGATATAAAATAATATACAAACTTGATACAATCGATGGGCTTTCGTTAAAAAAAAATATTGTGCACACCAATACGAACAGTTTGTTATGAGACCAAACCAAATTCAAGAGCAACCCACCACTAAACTGAAATGATAATGATAAAAAATGTTCCAAAAATTACTAAAACTATCTGAGAAATATGATCTTGCAACTTTGAACAAGAATGTCATAGTCAATTTTATGTCAATGTCAATAAAAATCAATTGTCAGTCCATTGTCATTTGACATCTTATTAGACTCAATGACGGCAACAGCGTAAATATTTATTATTAAAAAATAAATCATTTGAATAATTTTACTTATTTTAAATAAATACAAAGAAGAACATCAGATTTCCAAGTTACGGAGGCTTAACCTAGTTGTATAATGATAGTATAAAGAAAGATGAGTATGTTATTAAATATTTTTCAAATCTGTTTTGTTTGTTTGAGTTATTCTTTCGGTGAAGAAATCAATTTATATGGTGATGCTGGAGAAGCATATGCTATAGAAGTTTATATCGGCCATCCACATCAAAAGGTAAGTGTCAAAAAGTCTCATATAGATTTTAAGACCAATATTAAGAGATTAAAAGTATCCAAGTATTATGTTATTATAAGATGCTCTGTATCATTTGGCCAGTATCCAAACATTAGCTTGTTTTTTTTACAAAAGAATGTGTTAAAAGGGATCATAATGGGACATCTTAAATTTAGTTTGTTTTTATTATTTTTGTGTTCAGTGAGTCTAAAGCTATTTTATGAAATATTGAACCAACACTCGAAAGTACCATTATTTTATATAAGTGTGGGCACCTCCATAGGTGGAATAAGTAATTTTTGAGTATAAAAAATTAAAAACTATAAATATATAAAAGCTTTACTTCAGTAAATGTTACAATTACTTTATAATGAAGTGAGTGAAGCCATATAATATGTTATGAAATTAATAATTATGAAGTCTGTCCCAGGTTCTCACAGGTGTTACAAATCTTTAAACTATATTAAATTAATCTACTTTTCTATGAATTACCCTGTCTATTGGCGAAAAACAGCATAAATATTTGTTAGTAATTTTTGTTTTTTTTGCAAACAGATACTGGCCACTGTCAAACATTACTTTATTTTGTACTAGCTGGTACCCGCGACTTCGTCTGCATCCTTTTTTTCGCAATAAAAGGAAGCCTTTGTCCTTTCTCAGGGTCTAAAGATTGTCAGTGCCAAATTTCATCAAAATCGTGTGAGAGGTTTAAGCGATGAAGCGTAACAGACAGACAGAGTTACTTTCGCATTTATAATATTATTATGGATTATGGATGAAATTTAAAAAAAAAAACAGGCAGATGTGGCAAGGGACATTGTTTTATAAACGCAAGGATAAGTGTGGAAAGATAATTTTTATTGATTTATAAGTATTTGTACCTTTCTTCTTGTTGAAAGGCTCGCACTTTACCACTATATCACCAGATAGAAAGCTACAATGTAGTTTTAAATAAGCATTGTAGTTGTGGAGATGCAGAGGCTGAAACACAAATACTAAAAAAGTCTTCACACCTTTATGAAGCTATTCCATATAAAATTACCAATATTGTAGTTTTTAAATATTTTTATATGCCAGTGTATTGGACTATTGATAGATTGATAGATATTCTTTATTGCACACCAAAAATAAAATAACAATAGGAACTTAAGTTTAATAGGGTGTCACAATGAACATTCTTATCGCTAAAAGCGATTTTTTAAAGGCAACCTTTAAATGAATTTGACATAGAAGGAAAAAAGATACATAGTAACGGTGAACTATTTAGATATTTACAATACATAACTAATAAAATACAAAAAATTTAATTATATATAATGCATTTTTATTGGTATAAACAAAACAAAAAAAAGTAAATACTTCCATTTTTGAGTTTTATCAAGACCATTGAAACGCAATGATTTTTATATGATTACATAATAAGATAAATATAAGATAAGATTTACTAAAACATTATCAAATTGGGTATGAAGTAACACAGACAAAAACAATTTATCAAGGTTATCTACACATAACAATCAGTTGCTGTTATTGTTTTACGGCCTATTCATTATTAAGCGCCATATTGTATGATTCTATAGGAATAGACAATGGGGCTGAATTAGTTATGTCTACTTTAACTGCAGCAACCAACAATAATCAACCAATTATAATACTACTGACGAGCCTCTTTTGGGGTCCAGTAAGATCAAAGTTTTCTGGGGCCATGGATTGACTTTAGAAATGGAAACCCATGGTCTTAGAACACAAGGACAAAGAAGAAATGTAAGATTAAAGTTCTGAGAAGTCATTGGAAGTATGCTGTTACCGGTAACAAGAGCCGAGTCACAGCGCAAAGGCAGTGACCCGCAGCATTGCGGCAGACACTTTCAGTGTGAAATAATTTAAAAATTTATCTCTATACTTTAAGGTTCGGAATCGCGTGAATAGTTTGGGAAGATCTCGAGGCGAAGGTGAGGAAAATCACCGGCTCGCGATACTGGTCTTTGAAGTCTAAAATTCACACTGAATGTGGTCGCCGCGTCGCTTCCGGCTGCTGCTATTCGTGTGTGACTCTGCCCTAAGTGATGGGCTACTCTTCCGGTGTGACTTGGTCCTGGACCATCTGGATTAAGTGGTTCTCCAGTTTAAGCAGAAGGGAACCACAATACAGGAAAAGTCTTAGGAAATAATATTTACAGCGAAGAATTCTGAATTCGTTTTTTCGATTACCTACCTAAACCTTGTTTTTTTTTGTTTTCAGTTCAAATTACTTGTAGATACAGGGAGCACAACTTTAGCTTTAGCATCCTATGCTCGGAATGACAGTGATAAATATTTCCATGCAAATAATTCAAGTAGTCTTTATAATAGTGGGAACAGTGTAAGTAACATATTTTTTTATTTATTTAAGGACTTATTGCAGTATTTGATATGAATAAAAAGTTGATTCACACGCTTCTCGGGTGTTTTTAATTGTATGTATGTATAAGATTCATGGGGAATAAACGAAGGGCGGTAACATTAAAAAGCACACCGTCTGGGCTCGCCGTGCAGGCGAGCAGCTGCACCCCTTTTGTGACGTAATAATATCGCAAAGCTCTATCGATATGACTACATGCACCGACGGCGCGATCTGTTCCTGCGCGTTTCAAGGAGTTTTCAGGAAACTGTAGGGACTCTGCAAAATGGTTGAAGCCTACAGGAGCCCAAGGTCTCTCTGAAAGGAAGGCTTGGCCCTAGTGCGCAAGGGAAAAAAAGTAAGGGGATGGAGAGTTTAGTTAGTAAAAGTCTGACACTGTTTCCCGCTCCGCCCATGAGCGGTATTCGTCATTGGATGATTTTTGCCCACCATAAAAAAACGACTACATGCACGCTGTTAAAGTTGAATTAGCGACACTGCGCAGGTAATATATGCTACGGGGACCGCCCCAAACACATGCGCGAAGTCACGCGACGGGAGCCCTCTGCTTTACGAAGCGTTGATACTGAGCTTGCTAAAATTTACAACACTGAGCTTGCTAATTTTTGCACCGACTTCTAAATAATAATTTCATTTACAGATACAAGCCGCATACACTCAAGGCACATGGACAGGGCTCCTAGCTTCAGACTTCATACAGTTTCCATCACTGACTGATATACCAGAAGTGCGCTCAGACTTCGCACTCATTACAGACAGTCACGATTTTTTTACGAAAGCTTCAGGATGGCAGGTGAGCAGAAATAAAATCTTACAAATTTTATAAAGTATATGAAAGTTGACATTACGCAAGTTGACATTGCACAAGCATTACGCTGTGTGCTGCACTGTTTCGATTAATGGCGAGGTTTGGGTGAAAGGAAAGGGGGTAATGAAAGGTTTTGGGGCCTTTTGAGGTTTTGGAACCCTCCTTTAAGTAGATTGATGACCTGGTGAAGGTCGCGGGAATCTGATAGATGCTCTCGAGGCACAAGATTGGTTATTGTTGCAATGCTTGGGGGAAGTTTATGTTTAGCACATCTTTCGGCTGAAATGATGATCATTATAATTATGTAAAACTCAGTTTGAATGCTCACTAATCAATTAAAAGTTAAACAGATCTGGAAAACTGAAGCATAGGCCATGGGAAGACCAGCAGATTCTGGATACCTAAGGAAAAGTTTCTTTATTCCATTTGCCAATCTGCAGTTAGAATCGTCACTTTAATTTAGTTAGTGTGTTCGAGTTCAAATTCCTGGTAGGATGTGTTTGACTCCAGTGAGCCGTTGACCCAATCAGTCGAAGCCGATGTTAGATGACGATTGTGGTCAATGCCCAATGCTCAATATGATATTGATTTCCACTATCCATTGTAGGCTCTTGATTCGAATATTTAGTTCATATCTCTTAGTCTTAATGATTGTTTCTCTTGGTCATAATATGATGCTTCCGCGTTAAGCGGCGTACAAGATGGATTCTAATGTTCCTCACAGTTTATTGTATTTGATGAGGTAGCGTGACGTTATTCAATTTCACGGATGGGTAGGCTTCTTTCCGCAACATGAAGGTGATGAAGACCGATTTGCTTGCATTTGTTTTAATCCGCCAATTTTGTAGCTGTTTTTATTTTGTCGGGACCTTCCTGTAACATTTCCGATAGTATTATAGCATCAAAAACACAGAGACGCAGTGGGGGTGGAATACTATTTATTCCGGTAGTACGCTCTCGTGGGAGGGTGTACTACGCCAAATCGAATAACAAATAGTCGAATATCAATTGATCGACCACTATAAATCGAACGTTCATAATATCGAATGTTTGTTTGATAGAGCGTTCAACGCATCGCCTGTTCGATATTTTGAACACTCGATGTATTAAGTGTGCGATGTATTGAATGTTCGATTTAATAACCATTCGATATTATGAACGTTCGAGTATTTAGACGTTCGATTTATAGTGGTCGATCAATTGATATTCGACTATTTGTTATTCGATTTGGCGTAGTACACCCCTCGTGGGATAAATTTAGTCGCTACCACGGATGAATCCAGTGGAAAAAGTAAGTAAACTAATATTCTTTTTTTGGATCGACACGCACTACAATAAATTATGGGAATAACTCATGTTGTAGTAATGTTTTTATCTAGGCCAATCGCTCGGGGTGCGTCAGACTAACGCACGCAAATACTCTAATTAATTCACATTCGAGTTACGCAATTATACTCAATTGAGCATGGCCTTTATGTTGGGTGGGTAGGAAAACAAGTTATTGGATTCATTTTTAGGAATTATATTGAAGCCACCTGTCCCTCTTCGGGAGGAGGTGTATACTGACCTGACTGACTGGCCTGTTAGCCTAGTAGTTAGTGACCCTGATTGCTATGTCGGAGGTTCTGGGTTCGATTCCCACCTAGTACAAATGTTTGTGTGATGAGCACGATCATTTGTTCTGTGTCTGGGTGTAATTTATCTATAATATGTATGTATTTAGAAATATATAAGTACCTATGTTTATCAGTTGTCTAGTACTCATAACACAAGCTCTGCTTAGCTTAAGACTAGACGGCGTTGTGTGATGGTTGTCGAATATTATTATTACCTATACTTCGTTAAATGATAAATAAATAAGGTACATGAAACTTTGTAAGTGGCTTCATTTTGGCGAGTATTCCGAACTTTCTTTTGTAAGTTTCGTATTGTCACTATAGTCTAAGGTTTGGATTGTGATAGTTTCTTAGAAGGGTCCTTCCTCACTATCCTTTCAAAACGCAGTGCAAGGTGGTGTTCGATGAAAAAGCAACGTGAAAAAAGAGATAACGCCTGAAAATTCCATTGGCATTCGATAATTTCCAAAACTTGTTCCAGGAAAAACGTGTTTTTTTAAAAGAACCATCGCGGTCATTTCTGCCTGATCATGGTAATGAACTCGCTTCAATCCTGCGGCGTGGCGCCAACCAAACGTTGGAAGTTTTCGTTTTTAGTGCATGCAAAAATAAACCGATCGGTGGAAGTGTTTTCAATAGTACATGCTCATCAGGCTCGCAAAGCTGGAATTTTATCAAGTTCTTTTGAAGCTGGGTCATAATTTTTTACTCACTTTGATGCCATTAAGCTCACGAGTAAGCTGTGTTTTTCGGTCCTTCGAACTGTTAATGTGCGTAAAATTCATGCAAGCCCACTTTGCGCTAAACCGGACACACACCGGAAGAATTCTGGCTAATACAGCCTAATCCATGCGTATGTTTTATGCTATAGGTGTTTATTCATCATTATCATTTCAGCCGAAGGGTATGCACTGCTGGACATATGGATTCCCCAAGTGTCGCCACAACAAACTTTCCTGTGCGTTTCGCATCCACCACACGGCCGCTACTCCCAGGTCATCGGTCCACCTTGTGGGAGACCTTCTAACACTGCGTTTCCCGAAGCGCGGTCGCCACTCTAGAACCTTTCGGCCTTATCGACCATGCGTTCTACGAGCAATGTGCACTGCCACTTCAGTTTGACGATTCTTCGGGCTACTATCTTACTAATATTATAAATGCGAAAGTTACGATGTTTGGATGTTTGTTACTCAATCACGTGAAAACGGCAGGACGGATCTGGATGAAATTTGGCACAGGCATAGAATACACTCCGGAATAGGACATAGGCTACTTTTTATCCCGGGAACCCAACCCCAATACCACGTGGGCGAATCCTCGTGCAAAAGCTAGTCTGTAAATAAAATAAACTTCTAATTTATGATTTACATAGAATATGGAATCACGCCGAACCAGTTTTATAAAGGCGCCATTATTCGCTTATGTTCGTGACCGTCACTCCCAGACACGCTTGAATTGATATCCGATTGTTTTGACAAGGGCATCTTTAGTAATGGCCGCCAATACTTCTCTGTGATTTAATTACCGATTATTATCTATGTTTTGTTTTAGCTTCTCACGGTTGTCTAGTTTATCCAGTGTCAAGTCAAGAAAATATTTAGTTTTTACAACCATTGAGTTCTATCATTGAATAATTAAAACATTCATTGAAATTTATTTAAAAAAATCATAAAAAACCCAACTTACCCATTAAATTAAAATAATAAAAGTATTTGTTACTTCTAGATAAGTGTGCTCCATCGTCGATCACCATTAGGTGAGGTAGTGGTCAAACGCGTGCCTATGAATCTATATCTATAACATAGAACACTAGCGACCCGCCCCAGCTTAGCACGGGTGCAAAGGTGATATATTATAGTTATAAACCTTCCTCTTGAATCACTCTATCTATTAAAAAAACCGCATCAAAATCCGTTGCGTACTTTTAAAGATCTAAGCATACATAGGGACAGCGCAACTTTGTCTTATACTATGTAATGATGATGAATCGCAAAATTGTTGGTAAGCTCAAATCTCGAGAACAGTTCAACCAATTTCGCAAATTATTTTTTTGTTGTGTTTGTTATTGTGAGGAGGTTTTTATGAAAGATAAAAATAGGATAGAGTGGGGTAGAGTAGAGTAAGGTAGAATAGCGTAGAGTAGGGTAAAATAGAGGAGAGTAGAATAGAATAGAATAATACTTTATTGTACACCAAAAAAGTAACAAAGTAGAGTAGGGGAGAGTAGGCTAGATCAAGGTAGAACAAGAAAGAGCAGGGTAGAGAGGGTATGGTATGGAGGTAGAGTAAAATAGAGTAAATAGTTGATGGGAGCGAAACCAAGGGAAAAAGTTAGTAACAATAAAACAAATAAGTTTATTTTATATCTCATTTCATCATCTTCTGATTTCCAGGGTCTCCTCGGCCTCGCCTACATGCCAGTAGGCGCTTGGGGCTCTAAGTCCGGCTCAGTCGAATCCTGGCTGGATGCTCTCGACCGTAATGTGAACAAGCCAATGTCATTCCATTTAAAACTCTGTGGACCAACTAGCACGACCAATACTACGCATTATGGCTATTTTAAAGTTTTTGGTACGTATTTTTATGTTATTACTTTGGACAGACACAAGATGATGGCCGTCAGATGGCCGTTGGGGCCGAAAGGCCCTGGTGAGGCGACCGCGGACCGATGACCTGGCAAGGGTTGTGGGAATCTGATGGTTGTGATACGCACATGACCGTTTATTGTGGCGACACTTGGGAGAGGCTTGGATATAACCAACAATGGTTGATGGCTAAAAAAAGACTGGTTTTTCGGTGACGAGCTGTGTGGGTACCGTGCGGTCGAAATATCTTGACCCATTCGAACTAATAAGATTCTTAAAAATGATTATTTTTAAGAATCTTATTTGCAGCGAATGTCTTAAGTGGCAATGGGCAGGGCACATTGCACGCAGAACGGATGGCCGCTGGGGCCGAAAGGTTCTGGAGTGGCGACCGCGTACCGGAAGACGTAGCGTTGGAAGGCCTCCCACAAGGTGGACCGATGACTTGGTCAGGGTTGCTGGAAGCCGATGGATGCGAAACGCACAGGACCGGTCTTTGTGGCGGCGCTTGGGGGAGGCCTATGTCCAGCAGTGGACGTCTTTCGGCTGAAATGATGATGATGATGATGATTTGCAGCGAAGGTGTATTTTTTTGAGCATGTGAACGGGAGGAATGAGTGAGTGTACGAATTTGTGAGTTCGGAACGCAAACTTAAGAGTGGCTAACATATTTGAACCGTAGTGACTGTGGCTGGTACAGCAGAGAGTAGCAGTGTGTAATAGGGACAGCCCTATTATTTACTGATGCATAAACAAAGCATACACTGGGATATCCTTGTATTGGAACAGAATACTATGAGTATCTCTTCCTTTCTCTTAAAACTTAGCAACCTGTGTTTTGTTCAAATTCCAACAATGTTGTTTTGACGGCTTGGCTGGCGCAGTGGTTGAGCGATTGACTGCTGCGCTGAGGGTCGCGGGTTCGATTCCCGCACGCAACAAATATTTGTATGGCCTACAGATAGGTGTTTGTGAGCGCACCCACGACACAGGAGTAATTTCTAGTGTGGGGCAACGTTTTTTTAATGCTGCTCAGTGTCAAAACAGATCGCTAAACAAAACACAACATAAAAAAAATCTTACATGCTGCCCCGCTTTAACCCCTAGTTGCATAATGTACTATTTGAAGTAGCAATATGTTACTGCCTTCTAGCCAAGTTACAATCGTTTCGTTAACTAATCACGTGGCTGAGCGTTGAGATGACGACAGAACAAAGGAATTGAGGGCGTGGCCAACTCAAAGTGTTTGTCGTTAACAAAACGATCGTAACTTGGCTTGGGGGACTGGGTTTTCTTATTTAAATTTTACAAAGTCAAAGCATTTATTTGTATAAAATGTGGTACAGGAGATAGTAGCATATATATATTATTAGCGCAATTACACATTTCGCCATTATCTGGCATACAAATATTAAAATATGAGATGCTTAGTAAGCAAAACTCAACAAAAGGAAAATTATCGCATAATTTCCTTTACGCTCTGCAGGTGATACGAAAATACTAATTATGCATTTTTTTACTTACAGATGACCGCACTCAAAATTCAAATACTAATGTCACATTCCGAACGCCAGTATTACGTCAACGATGGTACGAAGTAGGAGTCATAGCAATCAGAGTCATAAGTTCAGTGACCCCTGAAACAAAAGAGGTGTTAGTTGAAGATAAGGTGAAGGATCCTGATGAAGATATGTGTGTGAACCTGAATAAAGTTAAGAGCATTGTGGATAGTGGAACTACTCAGATTAAGTTGCCGGATGAATTGTTTAGACAGGTATACGGTCATTCGTTTTGACTACCTTTATTTATTTCTAACTATAGTTTATGCTAAGTTCTTGACATTTTGAGTGTGAGAACCTAGCTGTAAAGACCCCGACTTAAAAGTTTTAGGTAGCGGATTCAAACCCAGCCAGGCACATAACTTTGTGTAATTTATTTATTTTATATTTTTAAGTCATGGTGAGCTATACTCTATTCGCACTAAGATTAGACATTTAAAGAAACATTTTTTTACTTTTTACTTTCTGTTTAACCGATTTTAACTTCTATTCCGTGGGCATAAGGATGGTATAAAAAGCAAAAAAGTCGTTTTGTCGCCGTCGGACAGCAAAACACGTTTTCTTAAATGTCTAACGTTATTTTGAACGGAGTAAAACCATGTTTCAATAAGGTTTTAACCTATAATTTTACATGTTCCAGGTTGTGGACGAACTCAAGAATGAATTTAGAAAATCTCAAGTTATATTAGATGAATTCTGGAATAGAAGAGAGGTAAATTCATATTTGTTATTTTTATTCTGTTGCTGTCACCCTGTTGATATACCCTAAAATTCTAGAGTTAGCTAGCTCTAGAATAGGGTTGCCGATAAGCTAGTAAAAATGGCGGCAATTCGCTGTTTGCAAATAGTGCACCTATATACAGGGTGTCATTGACATGTTAACGCAAACGAATACCATAGATCCAGTACATAATTCAAGACCCCCTAAATGGTGGAATTTTTTGTCGGTTTCTTCTTACTTTTTTTAAATTAATTTTTACATTTTTTAAATTAAACTGTATAAAAACGTCATTTTAACATTTTTTCCAAAAAAAAAATCATCATCATCCTGCCCTTGTCCCGTTTTATTTGGGGTCGGCGCAATATGTCTTTTTCTTCCACTCTGTCCTGTCACCCGTCTCGCTATCACTAACTCCTCTTTCTTTCATATCCCTTCTCACACAATCCATCCATATTTTCTTTGGTCTCCCTCTCCCTCTCCATCCATCCACATGTATACTCATGGCTTTTTTTGTAACATGCGTTTCATCCCGCCTTTTTACATGGCCATACCAAGACAGACGGTTCCCTTTCAACTTTTCAGTCACTGGCGCCACTTTCAAACTTCCTCTAATATACTCATTTCTCACTTTATCCATTCTCGTCACACCACACATCCATCTCAACATTCTCATCTCTGCTACATGCAATCTCTTTTCATCCGTCTTTTTCATAGCCCAACATTGTTTGTTCACGGACTTGTAGATTTTACCCTTCAACTTGAGGGGCATCCGTGGGTCGCAAGTTGTTCCAGTGACCTGTCGCCATTTCATCCATCCTGAGTTGATCCGATGTGCCACGTCTCGGTCTACCTCACCATTCCCTTGGATAAACGACCCAAGGTACCTAAAGTCGGAACAGATTGGTATGGGCGTTCCGGCGAGAACTATGGGCACAGGACTAGAGACACCGCCAAAATCGCAGAACAGGTACTCGGTTTTAGTTCTGCTCAATTTTAGGCCAACACTCTCCAGTCTTTGCCACCACACCTCCAATCTGCTCTGGACCTCTGGGGCACTCTCGGCAACCAGCACAATATCATCGGCAAACAGCATACACCAGGGTGCCTCTTCCTGAATGTCCGACGTCAGAGCGTCCATTATTATCAGGAAGAGGTAAGGGCTAAGAGCCGACCCTTGGTGTAAACCGACAGCCACATTGAAGTTGTTAGTGGTGCCTGCTGCAGACCGGACTTGTGTACTGCAGCGAGTATACATCGCTCGGATCAACTGCACATACTTCCCAGGCACACCTTTCTCCTTAAGGGCCCACCACAGAACCTCACGAGGTACCCGGTCGTATGCCTTTTCGAGGTCAACGAATACCATGTGCACCTCTATATTTTTCGCACAACTGGCGTATAGCAAATATGGCATCCGTTGTACCACGACCAGGCATAAAACCGAATTGGTTCTGTGAAATTTCACTCTCTTCTCTCAGCCGCCGTTCAATAACTTTCTCCCATACTTTCATGGTATGCGACATTAGCTTTATTCCTCTATAATTGTTGCACTCAAGCACATCACCTTTGTTTTTAAAGATGGGCACCAAGGAACTGTTGCACCATTCATCAGGTATGGCTTCTTCCTGCAACAGCTTATTGAAGAATAAAGCTAACCACACCCATCCATCCACTCTCAATAACTTCCACACCTCAACTGGTATTCCATCCGGGCCAATGGCTTTACCATTTTTCATTCCATTCACTGCTTCCCTGACTTCCTCCATACTAACCATTCTCACTAACCCCACATTCACTGGTTTATTCTCTAAAACCCCACTCCAATTATTTTCTTCATTCGTAAGTCTTTCAAAATATTCCTTCCACCTTTCTTTGATTTTTTCATCATCAGATAGAACCATTCCCCTTTCATCTCTTACACATCTTACCTGGCAAACATCCCTCGCCTTTCTTTCTCTCATTCTAGAGAGCCGGTACAGCTCTTTCTGGCCTTCTAATGTATCATACAGTTTGTCCTGGGCTTTTGCTTTTGCTATTGCCACGGCTCTCTTGGCTTTTTTCTTTAAAGCATCATACTCACTCTTTCTTTCAGCTTTCAAACTAATATTATCTGTTTGTACACACTGCCATTCCTTGAATTTTTTCTTCTTTTCTTTCAATACATTCTGAACTTCTGTCGACCACCACCATGTATCTCTGTCTATCGTGCCCTTTCCTCTCGTCTCTCCCAAAATATCTTTCGCTGCTTGCATTATACACCCAGCCATCTCATTCCAGCTTTCATTTATACTTTGATCATTCATGTCTCCCATCTCTATCATTCTGTCCACCACTCGCTCTCTGAACTTCTTCGCGCAGTCATTCCTCTCTAACCTGTGCCATTTTATTCTAGGGGGCGGGCGCTCTTTGTTTTTCCTACAATTAATTTGAAACACTGATGTCATAACCAGGAGTCTGTGTTGCGACACTAGGTCTTCTCCTGGCAGCACTTTGCAATCCATTACATACTTTAAGTTGTTGCGCCGAACTAGAAAGTAATCTATTTGTGTCTTATGATTACGACTTTTATACGTGGCCAGGTGTTCATCTTTTTTCTGAAACCACGTATTGGCTACTGCTAGATCAAATGCAGTAGCGGATTGCAACAGTGACTCTCCTTCATTGTTTGGATTTCCGAAACCCCATCCGCCGTGTACTCTTTCGTACATACCTCTCATTCTTCCCACATGTCCATTAAAATCACCTCCCACTATCAACTCCTCATGTACGGGGATGTTCATTAAGGCCGTATCAAAATCGTCCCAAAACTTCTCTTTCACCGTTTCATTACATCCTACTTGTGGAGCATACACACTAACTACATTCAACATTACATTCTCTAACATAACTTTCACAACTATAATTCTATCATTCATCCTATGTACTTCCATCACGCTTTCTTTCAATTTGCTATCTAACACTACTCCTACACCATTTCTTTTGCCATCACTTCCACAGTAGTAGAACTTGTATCCTTCACCAATTTCTCTCGCTTTTGTTCCTCTCCATTTAGTCTCTTGTAAGCACGCTACGTTTATTCGTCTTCTTTTTAATACGTCCGCTAACTCTCTGGCCCTTCCAGTCATAGTCCCGACATTCCAACTTGCATACCTCAATCTCATTTCCCGGGCTAACTTCTTACGTTGCCCCCGCCCGGGATGGTGCAACAACCCTGGTCCATTTCCCACAGGAGCCGGGTGCTGCCCCTGCGCGTCGCCTGCGGGGTACGCCCTAACACTATCACGCATTCCATACATACTTGTCATATTGCTAGGTGGTTTGGCTACTATTTTACAGCCGGCCGCCTGCCTGACGCTAACCCTCCTTGGGAATGCTATTCAATTCAATTCAATTCATTTATTTCATCAACAAATATACATTTGTGTCGAACATCCAAAATTTCACAATACAATTCTTAACAATAATAACAATTATGTAATTATGTAGCACATTAAAAAAAAACATTAAAGCAACACAATAAAAATATTTGTAAATAAATAAATAAAATCATATTCCACACTGGTCATCATCACACTATTATCAAAGTTTAAAAAAAAAAAAAGTCTATGTCAATATAATGAAAAAATAATATAAAATAAAATAAAGTAATGTCAATGAAATTCATTATGTCATGATAAAAATGTCGAATATAACATTATTTGAATATAGAAAAAAATAAATAATATCATTAACAATTATATTAGTTAGATACTATTAGGAGAATCTTTTAGAAACTCTTCTATGCTGTAGTAACATTTCTTCAACAATAAAGACTTTAATTTTCTCTTGAATTCGTTCGAAGTCATAGAGTGTTTAAATTCTACTGGCAGCTTATTGTACAAGGTTACGGACTGTACTCTTGAGGCATGTTTAACAACATTAAGCTTGGGCTGTATAAGATTGGGTAAATCCTTTCTTCGAGTTTTTATCCTAATATGTCTCTGTTCTTCTGTCTCAAATTTATGGATGTTTTTAACAAAATGACTAAGTAGGACCAGAATATAAAGACATGGCACTGTGAGAATATGCAGTTTTTTGAAGTGATCTCTACAAGATTCTGTTTGTTCAATACGAAGCATAGTTCTCAAAGCTCTTTTTTGCATAACAAAAGCGGCATTAATATTATATTGGTAGCTGTTGCCCCAGAACTTTATGCTATACCGAAGCTTAGACTCTATGAGAGCAAAATATACCATTCTGAGATGTGCAATGGTTAATTCGTCTCTAAGACTCCTTAAAGCGTAGCAAGCACTACTCATAGTGTTAGTTACCACTTCCAATTCCTTTTTCCAATTTAATAAAGCATCTATTTTTACTCCCAAAAATTTAACATGGTCTACAGTATCTAATTTATTTCCCGAAAATTGTACGCTAACAGTATCTTTGTTCTTCACAGTCGATTTAAACAATAAACATTGCGTCTTTTTAAGATTTAGTTTCAGATCATTCATAGAGAACCATTTCTCAAAAGCACATAGAATTAATTTAATCTTGTTTTCTAAGTTTTTTACATTGTCACTAGATATAATAGCACTTGTGTCGTCCGCAAAAACTACGAGTTTAGTATCATTTGAGATACTTTGCATGTACTCTATGAGATCATTTATGAATATTATGAAGAAAATAGGGCCCAGGACCGATCCTTGTGGTACACCTTTATTAACAATGACTGTATCTGATTTGTATATCTTTTCGTGACCATCATCCTGTATCGTCTTTATTTCAACATACTGTGTTCTATTAAGTAAATAAGACCGGAAAAGATTCAATACATTTCCTCTAATGCCATAGAATTCTAACTTATCCAGAAGAATAGAATGATCGACTGTATCGAAAGCAGAACTCAAGTCAAGGAAGAGACCTGCTACTTTTAGTTTAGCATTCATCTTACACACAATATCATCAACCAACATATCAATAGCATCTATGGTTCCTACACTATTTTGATATCCAAATTGTTGCTCAGTTATAACTTTATGTTTATTTAGATGACGAACAAGCCTTAGTTTCATAATTTTTTCAAATATTTTAGAACATACTGGCAAGAGAGAGATAGGCCTATAATTCCCGGGATCTGTTTTACAGCCTTTCTTATAAATAGGTAGTATTTTAGCTATTTTAAACTGCTCAGGAAAGACTCCTTGATTAACTTGTTCGTTTATGAATTCTGCCAAAGGGCGAGCTAATACATCAATGTTTTCTTTTATGACAGTCATAGGAATTTCATCGTGCCCAAAAGAATTTTTACTTTCCATACTCTTAATAATTTTAAAAATTTCTAAGGGTGTAACAGGCTCAAAGACCATGTCCTCCTCTACTCTAGTTCCATGATTATGTAAAGACATTTTTGCTTTATTTATGTCACTCATAATTAAATTCGACTTATTACAGAACTTTTCCGATAGAATATTAGCCACTTTAGAGGGGTCATGCACTATTTTATTATTGTTGTCTTTTAGTATCAAATTATCATTTACATGTTTTTTTGGATTTCTCTTACTATTTATAATTTTCCAAATAACTTTACCAGAATTCTGAGCTACATTTAGTTCCTTTCTAACTGCTAATCGTTTCGCATATCGTACTATTTTTTTATAAATATTAAAATAATTTCTTCGATATTTCACTATAGAATCGTCACAACTTTCTTTGTCAACAAAATTTAGGAACCTTTTCATTTTACTAGCGACTCTTATTCCTGTCGTTAACCATTTTGATTTGTTGCTATTTTTAGAATTTATTTTTATATTCTTTTTATTGAATGTGTTACAATGTAGTTCACTGAGTTTATCAATAAATGTACTTGCACACCAGTCTTCCTGCAACAATTTTTGCCTAAAGCAAGATGTATTTCCTTCATTATACAATCTTCTTTCAATGAACGTGAAACTTTGCTCTTTCCTATGCGTTACTTTTTCTAACGACAATGTACAAAAAAGACCTGCATGCCCATCAGATAAACCGTTATGGTCTACATCAATACTTTTAATTATGCTCTCATCAATGTTAGTCAGAAAATTATCTATACACGAACTTGAGTTATTGCGCCGAAACGTATCTGAATTAATTAAATGTCGGAAGTTGTAACACGCCAAGAGTGACAGAAAAGAACTTCGCTTTGAGTCATCGTTTGATAAATTAATATTAAAATCACCACATATTATGCATTGTTTATTGATGAAATGTTGTAACAGCTGTTCTAGTCTTTGCATAAAATTATCCATATTACTATTCTCAGGTATTCTGTAGCAACAAATAATGTAAGTATTTGTCTCTAAATCTTTAACACCACAAACCTCAAAACAGTTAATCTTGTAAAGTTGTTTACAAATTTGTAGGTCTTCAACCTTCTTATCATTTAATGTCAAGATCAAAGAACCTCCACGTTTTTTATTTAATCTAGTATTGTAAGAACACAAATTATAATTAATTAAACTAAACTGGGCTGCTAATGATTGATTAAAAAAGTGTTCACTAATACAAATAAAATCTATTTCTTTGTTCAATTCGCTTAAATATATTTCCAGGTCATCCTTCTTACTATTTAATCCACATACATTTTGATGGTATATAGTCAATGTCTTAAATTTATTTATACAATTTTCCTGGGATAATGTAATTTGTTTATTATTTGAATGATTGCTACTCACGAAAAAAGTTTAATGTATTATCCTGTTCTGAATCATATACATAACTATTTACATATCCATAATATGTCTCAGCGTTAATTATTATTTGCTGTATTTGCTCAAAAATGCTTTTCATTCCTTTATTGTTAATATTACCTCCAAAGGAATTGAACATACTAAAATCATACAAAAGATTAGAATTAGAGTCAATTACAGAAACATATTTTTGTGTTTGAATATCATTGTATAAGATTTTATTAAATGATTGTACTCGCCAGTTATACATAGTTTTATGGCGCTGAAATTTAAATGTTGGAAGACACAGAATAATGTTAGTATGAGTATTAATCAAGACTTTTTGCCGTATTAGGTCAACAAGTTCAGAGTAGTTGCTAGTTATGTTAAAATCTTCTTCGCCAATCAAAATGACACAGTAATCCCGTGAGGTAAGATTATGTATTTTACTATCTAGTCCGTGTAAAAGTTGTTTTATACCACAATTTTCTTTGATGTAGTGACATATACGATACTTTTCCGCAAACATGGTTTCAGCTATTGTTAGTATTTTGTTTTTTGTATTACTACTCAAAATCAGTAACTCATTCTTCTTGTTTTCCTGTTCTTCAGATTTAACCATCGTATGATTGTTCACAAGGTCGTTACCATAATTGAGTATTACCTGTATAGGATTTGTACAGTGGTAACTATTATTCGATTTCAATAACGAACCACTAGCGCCATCAAACGCTGACGACGTTAAATAAGGAGACATATGACCAGCAGTGCAACTTTGGGCTTGGTCGTATTTATTTACTTTTTGTATAGGTTTTGTTGAGTCACTGGTAGCGCCATCTGTTGATATTTCCTGTGTATCATCAATAAGTCCCAAATCAATACAACTGGTATCTTTTGCTTCTTCGTCATTCAATAAGTTGAAACCTTTTACGTTACTTTTGTTCTTCTTGTTTCTTGTTGCGCTAAATGTATTATTTCGGGGTTGAGAACATATTAATTGTAAATTCTTAGTTTTAATTATTTGTTTATTTAGGGCCTTTTCTAGCACCCTTTTCTCTTCGTGAAGTTTTTCGATCTCATTATGGGCACTTGCTAATTCTCTGTTCAGTTTTTGTATCTCCTCTCTCATTTCTTCCTTATCACTATCATATCCCGCAGATAAGTCAGGCAAGCTTAACCTTCTTACTTCGGAATGACTTGAACCAAAAGAGAGATTAAGAGAATCATTTGTTGTATATATATTTCGGCGTATAGTTATGTTATCCTGATCCATGTTTATCTTGATAGGTATTTAAATTTATAAGGTAACACTAACGTTGGTTATAAAATATTAAAAAGTTAATGTAGTGTTTATCCTTTGATAGTAGCGGCATCTATTATTATTGAAAGAAAGCAATATCAGGTGTATCAACTGTCGATCGTGCGGGTCTGCAATATCAACTGTCGATCCTGCGGGTAGCTACTACAATGCGTTAGATGTCGCCTCTTCAATAGTTTCTATATTACACGCATCAAGCGCTGATTGTCATGGAAACTCCATCATAAGCCATCGCCATCTAGATAATAACCGAGGAACCATCAACAAAATGGTAGAATTGATCGTTCGCTGCTACTGTGCACTAGATGTCGCCATCAAATAGTTCATCTACTGTCCGCACGGAGTGCTGATTGTCATAGCAGCAATTTAAAAATCAAGAAAAAAAACCGTCACTCAATATTTTGCTAGTTAGAACTCGTAAATAAAACTGTTTCTGCACAACTAATATGATGATTCCACTGTTACTAGTCTGATTCCATCACACAGTTACTCAGGTACAGTTGATGTAAACATTTCACGTAAGTTCACTGTCACTTTGTCAATTCTAGTTTATTTTTTATTTAACTATTTAAGTTTATAGATAACACTTGTACACGTTAGTCCTAGGATTTCTTTCACTTTGAAGCACAATTCGAGACAATAATCATGAAAAACACATTTAATATTGAATTTACTAAATCTTTGACATGATCTCAATGTTTACAAGATGACAGCGCCATCTAACGGTTTTGTTGGTAGTTTAACCGACCCCACGCGGTGACCTAAAGTGCTTATCAGTACGCACGGCCTTAAAAATGTCCCTTAGTCGCCTCTTACGACACCCACGGGAAGAAATGGGATGGTGGTATTCTTTACGTCCGGCACCATACGGAACTTTTTTCCAAAAAAAAAATGAGTGAATTATATTCCAAATTAAAAATGTCATCTCGTTTGATTAAAATAACGTTGTTTGCCTCGATGATTTTTTTATAATTTTATTTTTTATCTAAAAATATCATTGGGATTGGTTAGAATAACGATTTTATACAGGTAAAAATTAAAAAGACATTAACTTTAAAACTTTTTTTTTCAAAAATTTGAAAAAAAAAAACGACATAAAATTCCACCACTGGAGTGTTCAGAATCACGTACTGAATCTATGGTATTCGTTTGCGTTAACATGTCAATGACACCCTGTATAAGAGAGATAAGCTCTTCATCAGGCTCAAGTCGTCGACATCGAAACCCTACTGGCCGAGCTGGGTTGATATCTGCTAGAACTATGGGAAGGTTTCTGAAAAAAATAGTCACGGTGCGGTGTTACTCAGTTACAATTTGACACGCTTTACACCACTATCTTGGTTTGAACTAAATCTTTAGGTGATATCTCATCTTAAAAAAAAGCTCCAGGAACGTTTGAAATAGTTACCCTGGAAAGTAAAGGCGTGGGTTTTAGTAACAGTGACATACTTTGCTACACCAGAGAGTGAAAGTCAACGTCAAACTATTTTTATTTCACATGGACACTTATAAAACGTCAGAAGCAAGTGCACGGTTCCAAATTGGTCGTTTCCTATGAAGAAGAACCGGCAAGAAACGCCATGGTTACCCTTTTTTAAAAAAAATTGTTTGTGCAAGATTTGCTCAATACAGTTATAATAAAAAAATCGGGAATCTTTAAGTCACGAGGATACTTCTAGGTAAGCGTGCTCCATCGTCGACGGCATCGTCACTTTCCACCAGGTGAGATAGCGGTGAAGCGTGAACTAATAATCAATAAAAACAAAAAAAACAGATAATGTAAGGACAGTGTAGATCAGTTAATATTGTTTCCAAAAGCACAACAAAAATATTCACAATACATAGGAGGTAATTTGAGAATTAGCAAAGTCTACAGTGTTCTCACATTCACATTTAAAAAACAGAGGCTTTACAAAAGCAAAATAATATAAATAATTGCAACGAAAATGATTCGATGGTGACTGAAAAAAAAACGATAAGTACCTTAGTGGTTTTTTTAGGGTAGGTAAAAATCATCCAATGACGAATTCCGCCTTTGGGCAGAGCGGAAAACAGTGTCAGACTCTTACTGACCAAACCTACATGGGAGACAAGGGCTCTGGAACTATTGCAAGGAAGGAACGGTTCCTTCCTTGCCACAGTCCCAGAGCCCTGGTGACCTAGTGGTAGAGCTTGACGATGTTTGTGGGCTAGCTAAGCTAATGAGGTGGGAACTACATTAGAGCGACGAAACTGTGGGTTTTGCGTGATTTGTACGTAGAGTCGCTTCGCGTAACATGGCGTAGATCTAATGTAGCTCTTCAAGTCTAGTTGTCATTTAAAATTTATGGAGTCCGACGTGCTCAGATCGGCGTACGTGGCGTACGTGGTAAACGTGTGCCTAATGTAGTTAGTTCTACTTGGTTATTACATAGACTTGTAGCTCAAAGATTTCGTTGATCTGGTTTCAGGCTGCCTGCTGGCCGGAGCCTCAAGTATGGACGCTTCCTTGGTTAGCCATAGACCTGCTGAGTGCTGAAGGCGATAACCAGTACTTCACACTGGAGATACCACCTCAGGTAATTACAGCTTTTTTATGGTAGGTAAAAATCATTCAGTGACTAATCCTGCCCTTGGGTGGAGTGAGAAACAGTGCCAGACTCTTAATGATTTAGTCACTAAGAGTCTGGCAACCTACCCCATTTCTACGTCGCATTATATACCAGGGCTAGAGCTTTTCTTTCAGACTCGAACCCTTGGCCCCAGAGGTAATTACAACTTAACCATCATTTCTTACTAAACCGGGTTTCTACCCTCGTCTTGGGTATTTAGAGTATGCGGAACGGTGGATGAATTTTCACATAGACCTTCGTTGAAAAGGGAGGATCCTCCGACGTGACGAGTGTTTTGTTTGGTCTGTGGAACTGCCTGATAGTTGATTTCGGACTATTTATTTATGTACTAATTGGGCGGAGAACTTTGATACTGCGATGCAGATATTTAGTTTATCACGTTGTTCATAGATGGCGCTATAGATATGTTGGCTTATCTGCGTTTCAGTCAATCTGCCTAACTTTTTCCAACTGTGTGGCAGACATTGACTTATAACCTTGCTTTAGACAGCGCACGTCCATAGAAACTATTTGAACGTCGTTTATCAAAAAGTTTAAAACTTACAGCGCGTCTAAAAAAAACTGCACTAATGTCATCAATGTAAAAGTGTGTAGCCTGCAGATCACGTAAGAGGAGTAGTCTCTGTACGTCACGTCTCATCTAGTGCGTAGTACACATGAGGAGTGACTTTTCAAAACGGCTTATTTCGGGTTCCCAATTTTACTTATTTTTTTAACGCCAATCGGGACTTTATGTACACTCACATTATATGACGTGAAGTGTCCGGTTCTAAAGTACTTTAATCTCGAAGAAAAATGGCCATAGAAAATGCTTTCCGCAACAAAATAGCTTAATTCACGTTAATTCTCGGTTCTTGTTAATTCTAAGTTTTCGTATTTTTCTTGGTCCTGAAAAAAATGACCATACAGAAATAAGCCATTTTGAAAAGTCACTCCTCACATATACCTATTGATGGTGGTAGATAATATATCAATAATTTAACATGATGCAACTGCCTTATTAGGTAACACGGGCAAGACTGGTGCCATATTTCCTAGCTTCTGTCTCTTCGTAACGACAAATGACAAGCGGGACCAACGATTTAGCGGGCTTAGTGTTTGCGTTTATTAAAGTTTAAGGTGAAAGTGCCAAGGTAACCTCAAAAAAATAAAAAATAATTTCACTGGCTTCCCTACCAATAAATCTACACTTATATATATATATATATATATATATATTATATATAATATAATAAAGAGGTAATGTTTGTTTTTTTGTTTTTTTGTTTGTAGGGGGTAATCTCTGGAACTACTGGTCCGATTGGAAAAAATTAAGCAACAATAGAAAGCTGCTTAACTCCTGAGTGTCATAGGCTATATTTTATGCACGCGGGCGAAGCCGCTGGGAAAAGCTAGTACTAAATAAAATGAAAACTCATGCAAATAAAAATGTGTCATATCATGGAACAGCGGTTCTTTAACTAGTTTATGCTAAGCTGAATAAGGTACTATAGTTTTTGTAACGACACCATTATATTTCGAGTACTAGCCACGGTAGGCCCGGGCTTGCGGATGTCAAACAATAGATAGCTCGCCGTCTCGATTCTAATAGTGTATAGTATTCATACACTTAAATTTTAAAACAAATATAATGTCGATGTTTTCAGAACTACATGTTAGTTGTCGGTGTTCATAACAGCAGCGACACAACTGGGACGGTGTCCACGTATTGTTACAAACTTGGACTGGACTCGGGAGGTGAGGAGACGGTAGTAGGGTACACTGCCATGGAGGGGCTACAGGTAAACATTTTTCTCTGATGATTTCTCGGCTGACCGTTGGTATTGTTGGCCGTTGGGGCCGAAAGGTTCTGGAGTGGCGACTGCGTAACGGAAGATGCAACGTTGGAAGACCTCCCACAAGGTGGACCGATGACCTAGTCAGGGTTGCTGGAAGCCAATGGATGCAAGACGTACAGGACCGGTCTTTGTGGCGGCGCTTGGGGGAGGCCTATGTCCAGCATTGGCATTACATCTTTCGGCTGAAATGATGATGATGAATTTTTCGGCTCAATGGATCTATGTGAAACTTGGTACAGTGATATACCGTGTCCTGGAATATACACATGTACCAAATTATTATTATAGTTTGATTAATTCGTTAGTAGTACAACGCAGACTATCCCCTGTATTATTTTTAGTTCTTAAGATCTTTCCTAAGGTTGTCTTGTAGATATCGCTGTCAGCGATATGACCGCCATTATACCCATAGATTTAAATTTTGTATAAGTTCTGTTACTTTTTGGTGTACAATAAAGTTAATTCTATATATCTAATTTCTTAAGTATACGGGTCAATGACCTTGTAGGTAGTTGTCAGTAGTTTGCATACTAACTACCTGTAGGTCATTAAACTCATCCAGCTGTAGTTTACTGAAATTAATTTCATACATTCATTCAATTTTGAAAGACTATAAATCGGTCGGGGATTTAACTCAAAATCTACTTGTATACTTTAAATAAATAATTCTCAGTTTATCTCCTTCAATTTCCAGGTAACATTCAATAGATCAGCCGGTTGGATCGGCTTCCAAACATCAGACTGTGGTTCCAACGCCCGCGTCACGGGCCCATACAACGCTTCTTTCTCACTAAAATCAACCTGCCAACTTTTAAAACCCGTTACAGAAACCGCTACATCTATTAAAGCGGCCCAATGGGCCTTATGCGCGATATCAACTATAGCTCTTGGTGTCATACTGTACTTACTAGCGCCATGCATTAAGTCATTTTTTGTAAGGAGAATGCCAAGATCGCAGCAGATTTCTTTGTCTCAGGCAGCTTTGGTTGAAGAGGAGTCTTCGTAACTTTTTTTTTATATTACAAACCAGTGCTCGACTGTGAACCTACCTGATGGAAAGCAGTGATGCAATCGGTGAAGGTGAGGAGCACTAGTTTATTAAGAGCCAATTCGTTCTAGCATTGAAGACACCTACATTTTTTTTTTTTTAGCAGCAAGCAAAATGTTTCAGTCCGTCAATGTACTCGGTATATCCAGGGAGCGAAACGCTTAGTCCGGACCGTAGAGGTCTAAAAAATGTAAGGGTGGATAGTTGCCGAAGTTGTATTTAGGAGAAAATCATGTAATTTATTTGTAGCTTCCTAACACAAAATGCAAATAATTTTTAATGTTCAATGCGCGTTGTAGTGTGTCAATGAAAAAACGAGGTACATGATGCGAAAGATATTACGGAATACAGGGTGTATAAACTGTCATTGTGAACTGTAAAATATTATTTTTTGTCTCGATTCTGATCTCAAGGCACAAAAATCTTGTACGAACTTCATTAGAAGTTTGAATGTAGTTTTTTTTTTATTTCTTGTATTTTAATGTAGTTACACCCTGTATTGAATTAAGTGATATTTATTTCAGTGTAATAGAATTTTAATAAATAGCGGTTGTTGAGCGAATGTTTAACGGTGAAGATTTATCTTGAAAAAAAGCCTGCTAGGCGCAAGTGGGACACGCGCTCGAAGTGTTCCATCTATACAACTTTTGTTTACACTATTTTATTCTTTTTTTTTAGTATTTTTTGTTATAGTGGCAGCATAAATATTCAAGGTGTCATTGACATCGACGCACAAATGAATATCACTGATCTTGACCCCCCGGCGGTGAAATTTTTCATTGTTTTTTTTTTAAAGTAATTTCCGTGTCTTTTAATTTTTACCTGTATATAATCGTTATTCTAACCAACCCTAATGATATTTTTAGAAAAAAAAAAAAAAAAATTGACAAAAATAGTTTAAAAAATCATCGAGACAAATAAAGTCGTTATTCTAATCAAACCTGATGACATTTTGAATTTGGAATGTAATTCATTCATTTTTCCGCAAAAAATGTTAAAATAACGTTTTTATACAGTTTAATTTAAAAAACGTAAAAAAAAAATAAGAAAAAGCCGACAAATAATTCCACCACTGAGGGTGTTTAGAATCATGTACTGGATCCATGGTATCCGTTTGTGCGGCGATATCAAAGACACCCTGTATATAATCTATAAACATACTAGTCTAGTGACGAACAGTGAAGTTTTATAGTAATAGGGTCTCGTTTTTACCTTTTAGGTACCGAACCCTTCACATTCTTGATAACTTTTCACTGTTAAATTTGCTTACAAAGCAATTAATACGAGTATAAGAGTCTTGTGATTTTCTTATGGTAAGTGATAATCAAACTAGTGATTTATTAAAGATTCTGGGCTGCATTGTATCATTTTGTCTTACGATTTAATAAACGTCATATACATGTTCACTGATAGTAAGGACTGCACGGTTTTCTGACGCAAAAATATTGGCCCACAATCTTTGGGAGCAGCTGTATACTATCTAAATCTATGTTAATACTATGTGTTCCAAATGAAAATAGAATGATGTGATATTACGCGTACTGTCAAAAAATCAAATATATGATTAAATTGTTTTCGTGCACAGTTCGTATATAAATTAAATTTTAACAATTTTTTTAACTCGATTTGACAGTAAATCGTGACGTCACAACATGACAATCGATCCTATTCACATTTGGAATAAGTATTCCTCAAGTCGTATAAGGCGAAAATGATGTACTTGTTTGGTATGAACAGTGACTAAGAATTTTACGATTAATGTGGTCCAGGCCTTTATCAGTGTTATTTTATTAAGAATAAGAATGCTTTTGGTTTGAGCGACAAATGCCAACGCAACGAAAGTGCTGCCATCTGTCGCCCAAATTGAAAGAGCGCTAAGAATGAATCTAGATATCCTTTTGTTTGTGAATTTATTGTACTTTAAATTCATTATTCAAGATAATTTCAATCTGTCGTGCGTCAATTTGTTTATTTTCTTTTGGCTTAGTACTGTTTGTGCATTTAACCAGTGTCTAGTTTTTTTTTATTGGGGACGAAATTATCCAATGACATCTACCGTTCTTTGGCGGAGAGGAAGGTAGTGTCATTTTACTGACCAACTCTTGGGGTTAACTTTAACATTTACCCATAGCCTCAGTCAAATTTACCCATGGCTCCAGTTACTTTACCCAAGGCTCCCAAGCCAGCGTCTAGTATATAAAATATTTTATTTTATTCGAATAGTGTATAATTAAAACTGCTATTGAACATCCCTCGATCCAAAATCAAGCTCTTTGATAATTATCTTGAATTCTGAATTAAAATATATTTGTAAATATTTTGAAAAAAGAAACTCATACCAAAATTCGAAAAAATGTAGTGTGATAGATATATTGTGTACTCAATTCGGGGCATTTGTGGTATTTAAAACTAGTTATTTACTCTAAAAGAGTAGCGTTTTATTTTTATAAGTCTGAGTAGGTAGGCAGGTGTTAGATTAGTCGAATATTTTTAATATCACTTTTTAAATTACTGTCACATTTTAATAGAAATCATTTAAAATTTTTTAAGAAAATATGTGTGAAACTATCCCTCTTTTAAAACTGTATTATTGTTTACATCAAAGTATTTTCTGAACAGTATTTGTTACTAAAGATGGAAACATTTTTTTTATTTGTATTTTATTTTCAAGAAAATATTGTAATATACAACCGTGCAATTTTGAATTTGCAAAAAAATTCAGGAGAAGGGTAGCTAATTGAAACGGTACATGCCCATTTACATTAGTTAGTAGGTACATGATTGTATTTATCTTGCAGATTTACGACCCGAATCAACAATAAAATGGGTAATTTTACTATTTCTTTTTCCATTAAACCGAATCAGTAACAGCGTTTCTTAGAGTAAATACGTCTGTAGAGTACAGACTGTCGCACTTAAAAAAAAAGTATTATTTATTAGTATTCTTATACCACTATTTACCAGTCTTATAACTCCCTCCTGATTTTTTGTGCAGATACATAACTGCACCATGTATTATAATTATAATGCATATCAAAGTATTATCATACGAATCCTATAGAACTGATCTCAATCTATAACAAAAATAAAAAAATAAGTTTTAATTTATAAGTTTAAGAACAAAAAATGTTAACATCTTTAATAGCAAACTGGAACTTTTGTAAATATACACGGTTATTATAGATATCAGTATTCTGGCACCTTTTAAATTTTCTAATCAGCATTTTGCCATATTTAATATTGTCATAAATATTTACATAAGTAATTCACTCTAAGTATTTATCTTTGTATTATAGTATGTATTAAGTTTTTATTCGTATTTTATTCATTAACGAGTCGTTTTAATGTAATATTAAAGGCCTATAGTAAGAAACTTCATGGTCCTAAAGGAAAATAGTCCTACGTTCCACTCCTCATGATCGCGTTAGATTTACAGGTTAAGCCATATTGATACAGACGTAAAACTAAAGGCAAACTGAGTCCACGTATATCACGTACGCCACGTAAACCATGTATGCCACGCATGCTACGCTTTATGGCGTAAATTCATGAGTCTAGCTCATGAATTTACTTGAGAACAGACTGCTTACGTGAGACGCGTGTGATTAAGATGTTTCTTAGACATCTGTTTTTTAAAAAATTCAAGGGTAACCATCTGGACTAAGTCCAGTCGAAGCCAATTAGGACTAGGTTTCGTGTCTGAAAGGAAGGTTCTGACCCTGGTTTATATGTCAATGTAGAAACGGAGTAGGTAGTTTAGTCAGTAGTAAGAGTCTGATACTGTTAACACTCAAGGGCGGGATTTGTCATTGCATAATTTTTACCTACCCTAAAAAAGGGTCTAGATGTCATAATTCGTAGCATACGTGGGCTCAGTTTGTCTCTAGTTTTAAAGGCTGAAAGTATGCATAGCATGTTGATCACTATCTCCACAATGTAATGCACATATTTCTATGCAAATAAAAAGGAGTGTGGATTCGAACATTGATAAGTTCAGAGCGACCGTCTCCTTTTAGGTTTAAAAAGTCGTATATACGTAAATAACAGAATGTTAGTGAGTTGCCAAAATGAAAAGTATAGCTGCATTGGACACACGTGGACCATGTACGCCACGTACGCCGATCATAAGACCTCCCGAAATTTTCCGGCGTAGTAATGAGGAACAAGACTGATGGCTCGTTTAATCTGGGCGCGTCAGTTTCCATACATTTTATATAACAACTTGTAATCTATATTAGATTTACGCTACGCAACGCGACCCTACGAACAAATCGGGCCACGTGTGTTTGAGTCTAATGTAGTTCCTGTTGATTGTCTATTACGCATGCGTCACTCAGCAGAATTGTTATTATTACTGCTTTGTTTTTCAACAATATATTTAAAAAACAAATAACAGCCTGTTGACGTGATATTTGACAAAAAAAAAAACTTATATTACAATAATACTTATAGTATTTAAGTAGACATAAGTACTTAATATTAATAGTATGATGATATTATTATTGAGTAAGCTTAATTTTATTAATAGGAAATGTTATATTTTTCTTAAATTTTCTGAAAAAATTAGTCATCGATTTTTTCGGTTAGTCATTCTGATTGTAATGTCATTCTAAATTATGAAGTTGCACAAGTATTTTAATAATGAATATTGCACAAACTACAATTTTAGCATATTTTTTTTACCAAATTCAAAGGCTAATCTATGTAGGTACTCCTTAGTGACTTGTTTACCAACTTAATCATCTGGTGAGTAGCGAACTAGAATCAACATTTAAAAAATTTGGGCATTTTGTCCACGTGTACTTATGTGAAAAAAATTATTGTAATGTAGCGACTGCAACAATACATTTTGAGGCAGCATCTAGAGGGAACGTTAAAAGAAAAGACGTTTGTTTGAGCCTGTAATCACATAGCTTTTTGTATTAGTTTTTTTTTCTGTTTAATAATTTATTAATTGCAATATTATTCACATATTTGTGCTTAGGTACTAGTAGCTAAAAAACTTATAGAATGGATTGGTGGTTTCATCCAATAATTAATAAAACCATTGTAAGGGACCATCCATAAATTATTTCCAAAAACTTCTTGATTTTTTGATTCCAGTCATCCTTATCCATTGATATACGAACTACGCACTAGATTAGGCGTACGTTACGTACAGTCACTTTGTTTCACTTAGATGATCTGCATGCCATACATCTTTATATTGATAACATTAGTGCAGTTTTGAAGTTCACTTTAAATTTTAAAAGTGTTATTAGACTACATATTGCCAATGAATAGCTTCAGTGGACTTTCGTATTAACTTTTCAGTATATTGAAAAATAGTTTCTATAGAAGTGGTTATCTTTAGCTAAGACATAAGTCGATGTCCTAGTCACAGTTGGTCATAATTTGTTACACGCCTCCTCTCATATGACGTCACATATTTAGGAACTTCAGTACCGAAACTACTTTAATGAAATCAACATTCATCATTAGTCTTTTTAAAGTTCTAAAAAATTACTCCCCGTTCAAACACACTACACAACGTCATATTTCGTCCACTCCTGTCTTTCCTCTTAATATTTGACATAATTTATGGATGACCCCTAACTAAGATGTTTCTTTTTATTACTAGTCTTAACTTTGAGCAATGACTGTTTGTACAACGTGATTGCTTTTTTAATATCATCTTAATTTTTTTTTGCAACTAATATCAAGGCATCAATCATATTTTTTCTTTCTTGAGAAAAACTCGAAAAAAAAATTGTATGGTGGTAAACAAAATAGCTAGTCCAAGGCATTTGAAAAGTAATAATGCGTGCTAAAAGTGATTGAGAAACAATAGTGGTAATGGCATGTATGTATTATAAGACATACGAGATAGACATAGACATCCTTAGACATATTATGAGAAAAAAATGGCCGCAACATACTGCGCAACGATGTCAAATTGTCAAACAACATGTCCCGCGCCTCGTGAATGCTTTGCCAAATTTTGTTGGGCATGTTACGGAGAGGACAAAATGTCCCCCAATTTAACACATCACGCCGTCTACAGTAAGGCCGTTTATAACTTGGCTTGCTTGAAGTTAGGCTCTGCGGACTTTAGTGCTCGTGGACTTGTAAAATAATAGAGGGTTTAAACTCTTGAGTCACGAGGCGTTCGCATACCTATTGTTTTTCTATTATGTCTCTAATTACAGTATTCAAAAGTTTAAAAAAATAAATGCCAATACCAGTTGTAAACAGAAATAACAATTGCATATGGCATTTATTTATTTTTAACCATTTATTTAAGAGTGCGAAATCGCTAAACTCAGCCTAACTTCAGGCACGCCAAGGTAGAACAGCCGCACTGTAATTGTCCAATAACACGTTCTTCGTCATATGAATGTATCGCAAAGTGTTGGGGGGGGGGGGGGGAACTTTACCTAATAAAGTATGGCCTTCGGATCTTGGCGAGTTTGAAGCTAGGCTCTGCGAATTTTAGCGCTTGAAAAAAAAAATAATGGTTTATACAAATAAATGCTATTTGCAGTTGTTATTTTTGCTGTCAAAAACTGTTTTTGGCATTTATTTTTTTTAAAACCATTTATTTTTGTACGAGTTTTCAAGCGCTAAAATTCACTTAAACTTCAGATTCGCTAAGATCCGACAGCCGTACTGTAATGTCGCAGCGCCATAGATTGAGCATAATAGCGCGGCAAGTTGGGGGACATTTTGACTCCTAATGTATTTAAGGCTCCTCTCAGCCTTCAAGCGAACGCCGGCGTTCGCGGGTACTACAGCGAACGCCGGCGTTCGTGGATATTAACGGAAAGTTATTTATCTATAAAAACTTTTTTTTTTACGTTCTTGGATAAATATCAAAATACCCTACAAAAAAAAAAAATGAAAAAAAAACATTATTTTTTTGAAAATTTGACAACGACAACGCGTTTCGCGAAATCATGAGCGCGAGCGCCGGCGCTCGCTTGGGTGTCAAGGGGTAAGAGGTTGAATTAAAAAAATTAAGTCCTAAAACTTGTATTTACTGACATTATTTTTAAACTTTTTTTGTATTGTATAACATTCTACGTTCCAACGAAGTACCTACCAAGCAAGATGGAATTTCCTATTTTTGTGTCAATTTATTGTAATTTATTATTTTCATATCATCACTTACAAATAAGCACTCGAGTATAATTTTAGAATCTACGTACATCATCAATAGTAGTTACAATAAGGCCTTTATGAAGGTATGTAGTTGTTTTTTTTTGTAAACAACTTCTGTACCTTGTACTTTGGATCGTAGTATGTATTTTAGTCAATTTTAAATATCTGTAATTAATTATATATATTTTTGTTCTCGATATTTATAGTTTGATAAATATTGGTTTTGATATGGTTTTTGGAATTGGTATGGTCAGTAGTACAGTAGGCCGGACGTCAATTGTAACAAAACCAATAAATTAATCTCTTACTCTAGGTCAAAGTGTTACCATCGACATTGGGCCGACTGTACCAACGGTAGAGCATTATTCTGTTCTATATCTGTTTAATGTAAATTATGATGACCAATCTAGGCAAAAGGGTTAATGCTAATAAATTAAAAAATATATTTACAATTAATTAAATTGATCTAACTTTTGTGGTTCATTTTGCCTTTTATTTAAACTCTTTCCCATCATAAAAGAAACCATAGAGTAGGTAAAAATGACGATAATCTAAGGTAGCAGATTAAATTCAAAATTTAAGTTTTTTAATTTTGCAAGTCATTAAAATATGTTTGGCGGCCATGTTGCGTATTTCATGAAAAAGTTATTCTATAGATGAAGATGAACTGAAAGGGTGGTATTGATGAATTTAATTGTAAGGGCGTTACGCCTGCTTTGCTATGTAATAATACAGTATGTCATCGACTCGACTACATGCACACCGTTAAACTTGAACTACTAAAATAGTAGATAGTCGCTGTATCAGTACAGCGACTTAACCTTTTGAGTACCATATTTGGACACATAACAGAAAGAGAATAGGTAACGCCGGCGTTTGTTCAGGGGTAAAGAATTTAAAAAAAAATGAAGGCCCTTGCGCTTTCATTTTACTCTTTCAAAGTTTTTGATTCAAGGTTCTAGATTCACTGGACTCTTATTTTATGCGCCAACTATGAGGTCTGCCGTGACGCCTTTTAGCTGTATTAGGGCGCGACATAGTGTTTCATTTTGGCCTGACAGGTCGTCAATTGTTATTAGGTACGCAACGGATATGGCCTGCCCAGTCCCACTTTATATTGGCTGCTTTTATATCCATGTTTGTGATTTAATAAACTTGCACAAGGGACATACACTGTACCTAACTACTAGGCGTAAAATAGTGGCTTGGGACATTTTTTACCGGTCGACGTGGTTCATAGACTAAATCTGGCAGGAAATTGAATGGTGATATGTTAGGTAGGAGCTATTACTATGTTTTCGCTCGCCTGGGAATCTTATAATATACCTAAGGGATAATTTTAAAAAGAATTTGACGACTATCTCCAAGTTGACACAATTAATAGAAGTATGCTATAAATAGGGTGAAACTTTTTCTATTAGTTACGCGCAGCCACCTATTTCGATTGAAACCCGAAAATCGATATTGGTGAGAATCGCATAAAAATTTCATCAGTAGATCTTAGCTTATTGTGATCATACAGTGAGAAAATCGCGGTTGCAAAGAGGCTTTGGTAGCTTAAGCTAGCACGCTTGGCTCGCGAAGCTAATAGCAGGAAATAGATATAGGTACAGCCTATATCACTCAGTAATAAACTATCGTTCTATAGCATAGCATCAACCATATGTTCCCATTGCTGGGACTCAGGACTCCTCTCTGGGAGAGAGAATGTACTACCGCAATGCACCACGCGGTCTCAGTGCCGGTTGATGGAAATCACGTCTTCGAATTTTTGGTTCTAGGACATGCCGATTTCCTCACGAGATTTTTCATCACAGTTTTGAGAACAGTGGTGATGAAATAAATTACACAAAGTAATAGGTGCACCTGGCGGGGTTTGAACCCACGACCTACATACTCGTAAGTCCGGGCTGTGTCAACATACTATTGGGGAATGAAATTTTTTTTGAGTTTCAGTTTTTGAGTTTATTAATTATTACAAACAAATATGCAAATCTTTCCTCTTCATTATAATACCTAAGTACACATAAATCTAGATAATACCTATCATAGTAGGTAAATAAAATTTATGCGGATGTTTTAACGACTCCACGTATTCTAATAAATGTATCTAAATAAAGATAACCTATGCAACATTGAAAAACTTTAATGACTAATTTTCTCGTAGGTACCTACCTATTGGTAGACTATGAAACCATAAAACCTACGATAAAGATTTATCTTTATATAACCCTTGTGATACCTACCTACTAATTAATCTGGGTAATAACATTTAGGTAGATACATGTGCAATTAGATCCTGTTATAGTGCCTAAGTACGCGGCAAATAATTTGAACCTTTTAGGTAGGTACTATGATCATGCGCAACAAAGGCAACACCCCATTTTGAAAGAGATCCGAAAATTGGTTCTGGTAACGGTACAGACCAAGCCAAGTCGTCGACGGCGCGCTCTGTTCCCGCGCGCCTCAAGGAGTTGTCAGCAAATGTAGAGGCCCCACTGCAGGGCCGACGCCTACTGGGAGCCGGTCCGGCTTCTGAAAGGAAGGTCCAACCCCGGTAAGAAGACTAAGAAGGAACGGGGTAGGTTGTTTAGTCAGTAAGAGTCTGACACTGTTTTCCGCTCCGCCCAAGGGCGGGATTAGTCATTGGATGATTTTTACCTCGCATTAAAAAAAACGGAGTATAGCAGCCGTCAAAACAGGAAGCAGAAGATAGAGTAAAATAATTATATTTTAATTTCCTGTCCTAAGTCTAGGCAAGCAAAAGCGGTAATTACCTTGAACTTAACAACTAGTTCGCGTCGGAAATCAGTATTAATTATCGACTCGTCGATTTCCGTACTAATAGGTAGTGAATTAAAATAATTTCCTGACACCTCTTGACCTGACTGACGTCAGATTAGGATTTGGTGGGGAGAGGGGACATGTTATGAAGTGTTTATAGTAAGCAGAAAATAAGTTGAATCAATGCTATAGTTATGGGCAGCCCCAGCTCCAACCTTGACTGGGATCCGATAATCGGTTATAAATCACGCCACATAAGTTGAACTAATATAGCGGTCAGCCTCGAAAGCGTAGTCATCTTCAGCCTTTCAATGTTCCCACTGCTGGGACACAGGCCTCCTCTCTAGGAGAGGGAATGGGCCATAATCCACCACGCGGGCCCAGTGCGGATTGGTGAATGTCACATGTCTGCGAATTTTTGGTTCTAGGACATGCCGGTTTCCTCACGATGTTTTCCTTCACCGTTTTGAGAGCAGTGGTGATGAAATAAATTACACAAAGTAATGCGCCTGGCTGGGTTCGAACCCGCGACCTCGAACTCGTAAGTCGGGGCCGTTACCACTCGGCCACCACTGCTCGCGTAGTAAGCGTAGTAGTAGCTCTTAATTGGATGAGTAAGTCTTTTACTGCCTCTTGTTCTACACAAGAATAAACTTCTCAGGGTTATCTAACGAATTACCTCCATTGTTTTATTATAAGGGAAGATACGTTAGGTGCTAACATCGCAATCAGAAAACCGGGACTGAAACTCACATATTATCTATGACCATAGTCACAAACCTAGAGTAGCTGATAGACAAGGACAGAGCAAACGAGCGTGATCGCGTTAGCTGCAATTAAGCGACGCCAGGCCTGCCCCCTAGCTAAGTTACAATCGTTTCGTTTAACATTAGCGATTGTAGTTGGCTATGCCCATAATTCCCTTGTTCGCTCATCTCAACAAAGGAATTGGGGGCATGGCCACCTACAATCGCTAATGTTAAACGAAACGATTCTTATTTAGGGGGGGGGGGCAGATTTCACTGGTCCACGTGCTACAGGCGACTCTCCTATCTTCCACTGTTTTAATTTAAGCTCACGATACATAGGTACTACCTACCTATATTTCCTTCACTTAAACCTCTTTAAATTTTAAAATCCTCCGTAATTCATTTACCGCCACGCTGTATCGTTTCCAGACATTATATAAGTGTAACATTCACTGAAAAAAATATTCATTCAAATGGCCCTCGAGTTCGATTAAATAATTCAGTCGTCAAGCGTTTTGCCGCAATTTGCATTGAAACGAGATAGAACAGAAGTCGCGACTCGAACTGAAATTAAATTGCGATTATACTGAGATTGAAAAGAATCTTGCCTAATGCCCTGTAGTAGAAAGAAATTTAATTTTGTACGCGACAGAATTTTTTATATTACTGTTAGTTGTTATGGTTTTACCAGATCACTTGAGGGTAATGGCATTTAGTGTTATTTAATAATAATAAAACAGGCAAATGCTAGTTGAACTCACATACCAAAACTTCGATATATCTAAACTTACTCCATCTATAGATTAACTGTTGTTATTGCTTATTGCTTTTAACAACTGTTTTTGGTTATTTTTTTTTAAAAAACCTTTATTTTTTTGAGCTTAACTTCAGGCCGCTCGTTAGAACGACCGTACTGTAGGTAAGTACTGCAGGGGCCCTCCAGGGTCGAAGCCTCTTGGAGCCTAGAGGGTGGTGGAAAACTGTTACCTCGACTCCAGGAATAAGGCAAGGAAGGTACGGGGTAGGCTTTTTAGTCAGTAAGAGTCTGACACTGGTCTCCCGCTCCGCCCAAGAGCGGGTTTCGTCATTGGATGATTTTCACCTACCATAAAAAAAAAAAAAAAAAAACTGTAGGTAAGTAATTCCATTGCTGCACTACAAACAAACTGGGCAAGTACGTGTCGGAGTCGCACCCTGAGGGTTCCGTACCAATTGCAGTTTACGATTACAATGTATATTACGTTTTACAAAAAAACAACTTAGTTACTTGATCTCGATCAAACTAATTTTTGGTGGAAGTTTACATGGTAATGTACGTCATATATTTTTTTTAGTTTTATTATTCTCGTAGTTTAAAAGTTACGGGACATAGACACACATTTTACCACTTTGGAAGTGTCTCTCGCGTAAACTATTCAGTTTAGAAAAAAAATATATCTACTTACTAGGTTTCAACGGTGTAGTTCTTACAGATGCGGAAAAAAGTGCCTATGACGGATATACATATAGGACATACGGACGGACGGACTGACAGATATTCAGACGAATCTATGGGTGTTCAGTTTTTTCCCCATTTGGCAACGGAATCTTAAAAATTGATGTGGCTACAAAATTATAGTTTCAGATTTATTTTCAATTTGCCAAAATTCAGAATTCTGGTCAATACAAATATACATACACATACATTGCATACAAGGCTTAGATTCCCTTGCGTTGAGTATTTCAGACATTGCAATGAGGACGTAACTCAAATGCACGTTTATAAATATTGGATAGGTACAAGATGCATGGGCGATGTGGGTCCTCACTTGCGCTTCGCACCAATATTTTTAAGAACTAGGGATTTTTCTTTATAACGGATAGGCTCTCTTTTGACCAGATGATTATAGCGATGTCTTAGATCGATAGTCGAACTCTGGGTTGTGCCCGCGGCTGCCTCGTTTTCATGAAAGAAAATGGCTTTGCTCATGTGCCTTTGCTCACGTCTAAACACTAATCCACGCTACGCCTGACATAATGAAGGTAAAAAAACATCATATTTAACTTCCTAAAAAGTTTTTGCTGCAGAATCTAGGTATTTATACTATAGGATTATTTAATTACTGCTATTATTTATTTAATTATTTATCTAATACTCGGAGGAACCTACCTACACATTTGTTTTCAGCTCTTGGCAAGTAATACACTTTGGACTTCAACCTACCTTTTCTCAGAAGGATAACAACGTAGTTTATATTGCTTGATACAAAAACTGGAACTTGCCAGGAAGAACAGGTTCAAAACAGGTTAAAGTAGTGTTTTTTGTGTTGTTTTTAATTGTATGGAATCGACTAGGTCTAGATAGAAACCTTCTAAGGCAAGTAGGTATATATTTATTTATGTATTTTATTGGTTTAGTCCTATCTCATCACCCATGATTTTTTTTATCACGTCTAGAATATCTAGCCATTGGGAAAGTGCCGAGATGAGAGTAAAATAATATATTGGCCATTTAAAAACGGCGTTAAATTAAGAAAAAATACAATAAGGCTCTTAGAGCGCATCATTTATTTACTTATATGAAAAAAAAACTAAGCAGTAAGACAGCAGCGCTGCTGCCGCGTTGGTGTTGCACATCACGCTGTGGCTAATTTGAAGGCGCTCTTACAGTTTTCAAATTTCACATATTTTTCCTTTCCTTTAAATTTTCTATAAATTCACCGCACTGAATTACGCAAAAAAAACGAAAACCTAAATAAACGTCCCAACAGTTTCACCGCGATTTATTATATAATTAACATTCAATTTCGAGAAAAATTTAAGATAAAATCAATTATACAAAAATCAATGTCACTTTTCGTTGTAATTTTATAACTCAAGAACGGGCTCACCTATCCTAATCAAATGTTTAGGCTTTGTTTGGACTATTCAGTAGATGGTTTATGTAAAGTTTGCACAAAATCGGTCGAGCGGTTCTTCATTTATCACCTTTTTTCTGTTTTCGGGAGCGAAGCCGGGGGCAAAAGCTATTCGCTGATAAAAAGATTTGAAGAGAAATAAAATCTCGAAATTAAAATTTGAGCCAAGTTGATAATCTACAATCGATAACGCTAGTAAACTACTAATCAAATGTATGGAAATGACTTAATTTCAACAAAATTAATAGCCAAGTTCACACAAAATAACAGAATGATATGTAATCGTTTCTTGTTTCATTGCTACATCCTGCAGTATTATGATATAATTAAAACTTACGTTGAGGCTTTTCGATAGTAGAAAGAGACTCTCCACGAAACGATTGTAACTTGGCTAGAGGGCAAGGCCATTTGTGGTTTAAAAATCAACACAATGGCTTGTCTACATTCCACATGTCGCTAAACATTTGTGGTGAGTTGACATATTTGTTATATATCGCGTGCAGAGTGCCAGTTATATGATAATTATTTTGTAAATAGGTTTAAAAAAAACACACGTCAGTTTTTTCGTCAGTTTAAACCAGAAGAGACCGGTGTTTCCGAGCTAACTACGCTGAGAAGAAACATCAAAACAAATTCAGAGTTCAAGGTTTCTTATGAAGTTCATACAGGAAATATGTAATGGTCAAATCACATGAGAACCATGTAGATTTGTTTTGACAGAGATTTTTTTTATGGTAGGTAAAAATTATCCAATTATGAGTCCCGCCCTTGAGCGGAGCGGGATACAGTGTCAGACTCTTACTGAAAAAATAGCCTACCCCGTTCCTACGTTGTCATATATATACCAGGGCCAGAGCCTTTCTTTCAGAGACGATCCCTTGAGCCCATTTGGCTTCGACCCTTCTGCACACGGTCTTGACAGAGATGGTCTTTTGAAGAAAGAACCATACAGATTTGAGTGGACCTGTCCAGTCAGTGCTTGTCAGTATTTGCAAAACTCAACTCAGGACTACTAAGGAACTCAACGACTTTAATAACAATACTAAGGAAAGGATATATGAGTAGGCCGAAGAAATTCTCAAATTGTCAGACATACGCTAAAACTGTTGAAAAGAAAGGAGAGAAAAAAAAAGAACAATTCATATAGTCCTTACATTTTCAATTTCACATTTATACCTTGCACAGCTTAGCATCAGCCTTATAACGTTGTCTTTGCTAGGACTCACATCCTCTCTTTAGGAGGGGTCGTAATCCACCACGCGGGCCCAGTGTAGATTGGTGTATGTCACAAGTCTTCAAATTTCTGGTTTCTTCACTATGTTTTCCGTCACCGTTTTGAAAGCACTGGTGATGAAATAAATTACACAAAGTGATGCTCCTGAATAGTTTTGGATCGAACACAACAAATTGTAAGTCGGGGCCGTTACCACTCGGTCACCATCACTCTCCTTACTACATTAATGTTTCTAAACTAATATAAATCTTGGTAATCAGAATAGTAAAGCTCATTGCTCCCTGTTTTGACTCGACTTTGATTTAAGTGAACCTAGACTAAATAGAAGGTGACCCTGCCTTCTAATATTCATGAAAAAAAAAACTGAGCAAATGCGAGTCGGACTCGTACACTGAGGGTTTCGTACCAATTGCGGTTTAGGATTTCTGAAATATAAAAAACAAAACTACGTACCAGATTTAATATACATCATATATATTGTTTAGTTTTATCATTCTCTTATTTTAGAAGTTACAGGAGGATACACACATTTCACCACTTTAGAAGTAAACAGAAAGTTAAAAGAAAATTTTAATGGGGTTACGGAATACATCTACTTAAAAGTTTCAACAGTATAGCTCATTAAGCTTCGGAAAAAAGTGACTGTGGCATACAGACGGATAGACAGACATTACGAATCTGTAAAGGCTCCGTGTTTTGCTATTTGGCTACGCAACCCTAAACAAATATTAAAAATGTCGTATTATATAGGTAGGTAAGTTATTTTTATTTACATAAGATTTAGCATTATTTATTTAATATGAAACATGAGGTCAGTTCGATCACAGCGTCTATATTTTGCGGTAGTTGATTCTAATGATTTCGAGGTCAAGACTTTGTCGTCGGTTTTAGGGGATATGTTGACAATTTATATTTGAGTTATTGTTGCTTTTTTTCCGGTCCGTGGTGCTGCTTTTAGCCATTGACCATCACCTGAGGCCCAAACCTGCTATTTTCAAAATATCGCATACCAACACGTTCCCACTGTCATTTTTCTAAAAAATCATAATCGCCAATCATTGGTCGGTCAGTGGTCTCGTAATAGTACGTAGTGGTACGAGCTGTCTAAACAATGACAGCACAATAACATTCTAATGGTAGGTGATCAAAGGAACTGTCAAAATTTTAGTAGATTACGGCATAACTACGTCGAACATTCATTTGTCATTATTTACGAGATTACTATCTATGCCATTTCTTTCAATGAAGTGTCAGTGGTTGATCATTGGAAAGTCATAATGACGTGATGATATTAAGATTGTCAAACTTGTCAAAATCAACAATTATGAAATCTATCATAAGCTATTCTGACACTATTGTAACAGCAGACTTGAGGTCCTATTCGGTTGTTTGGTCGCGCATCGGAAGCCGCAACGTGGGAAGATCTCTCACAAGGTGGACTAATGACCTAGTTTTTGCCTGTAGGATGCGGTGGATCACTCTACCTACGGTAGTCTTTCAAAATCGCCATGTTCTCGTGGAGGCGATCGGCAACGGTGGCAACTTCTGTTATCCAGCCGTAATTCACTTAATGGTCTGGAGCATGAGAGAATGGAAAGCGGTTAGCTCGTACTGCGAGGCCAGTGTAGGGGATGGTCAAAACCGAGAGTAGAAAAACAAAGGTCAAAGCCGTTGGGAATGGCAGGGCTATCTCAGATTCTCAGGCTTACAGACAGCGAGCAATGGGTAGCTCGTTTACCGGTCTGCGGAAACTTTGGAAAAAGTTACCATCCTCCTAGAACTACTTAGCCGCGGTAAATCTTTAGAAATATTCCGTAGACTTCTAAAAATTTGTCATCATCATTATCTAAAAATGTTCATCATCATGGAGTGCCAAACAAATATGTTTTCTTTCTTTCTTTCTTTTCATCATTTTAGACGGCCACAGACGATAGGATTTACCTGCATTTATGCAAGTAAGTCATAGTATAAAAATATGCGAAGTTAAACATTTCAATGAATACATTTAGGTATCATTTTAGCTCAGACTCAATAATTATTTTCACACGTACTGGCTGCCTTCAACTTCATCCTTCACTGAGACAGTCTAAATTATAATTTATAGAGGCGATAATACAAAAAATATATAAAAAACCTAGTTCAGTTGGATCGTAAATCTCAATTTTGTTTACTAGAAAAACACTCCAGACATGTTTGCCTGAGGTATTATACTTTAGCAAACACCGAAGACACATCTGAGGCGGCGGGAATTCTTTTGCGTTATAATTTTTCGAGTAAAACCATTTCTTTTCTTATTAAATGTTGGCTGAAATTAAAATGCATTTTTTTAATGTTGCCGTATACTAGAAATTGCGTGCTTCTCTATTGTAGTATTTTTTTTCTGCGAGCAAAAAATATCCAATGACATCCCCGCCCTTAGGCGGAGCGGGAGATAGAGTCAGACTTTTACTGACTTAAAACCTACCACGTACCTCCGCTGCCTTAGTTCCAAGACCCTGGTATACACTTTCACATTTACCCATAGTCCCAGGAGTCTTCGACCTTACTGGGCCTCTACGTTTGCTGATAACTCCTCGTAGCGCGTGGGAATAGTAAGCGCCGTCGACGACTTGGGCTGCGTTCACAAATATGTAAACTCATTTACCCAAGACACGAAGACCGAGAACATCTGTTTGTAGGTTATACTAATATTTGTTATGTACAGTAATTGAACCCGCAGCAAGCAGACCTTAAAGAAACCTTTATATTGTCTGTTCAACCGATTTTAACTTCTGATGGCAATAAAAGCAAAAAAGTTATTGCAAAACCAGCTATTTACTGCAGCCGCCATTTCTTATCCCGCCTACGCAATAAAACTCAAAATCCGTAGAACGGACGGTAAAAAAGGTTTTGTTAAATATGTAATGTTATTTTGAACGAAGTATAGTTTGTTAAATAAGTACGGAAACCATACAATTAAAATCATTTGAATTTATTTTTTTTAACGAAAAAAGTTACTTTGGTAACCGCCAAAAAACTTTTTTTTTGTTATGTTAAAATTAAAAGCCAATCTCAGATCTACATTTAAACAGAACTTTGTAGGTATTTCTAAGAACGTCATATTTAAATCGAATACTAAAATAATGTAAATGTGCTAATTTAATCGCCAATAAACTAAAGAATTAATCAAACAGTGACCATTCTCTGAAATCATTGGGATTTCTCGATAAATGCGACCTTTGATCTTTAAATGCAACGCTTTTTTTTATCTTTTAGCATGTCTGTCTTCCAAAATCCGTCTATTTGTTTTCCACAAATAAATGCAATTTGCAGTTGTTATTGCAGTTAAAAACTGTTATTGAAAATTTTTTTTAAACATTTATTTTTGTACGAGTTTTCAAGCGCTAAAATTCGCAGATCCGACGGCCGTATTGTACTACCTACTACGTGTTTTTACCGAAACGGAAAATGATAAGCAGTAATGCAATCGTTGATGGTGAGGCGCACGAGTACCTTTCGAATACCGTAATTAGAGACATAATAGAAAGACCATAGGTGTTCGAACGCCAGTGTTTGCTCAAGTGTTTAATATACAAGGTGTCATTGACATGTTAACGCAAACGAATACCATAGATCCAGTACATGATTCTGGACACCCTAGTGGCATAATTTTTCGTCGGTTTTATTTCAAATTTTTGAAAAAAAAGTTTTGTTTTTTTATTTTTTACCTGTATAAAATTGTTATTCTAATCAATCTCAATGATATTTTTAGAAAAAAAAGAAAAATTTTACAAAAAATATAAAATAAATTTAAAAAAAAAATAAAAAAAACATCGAAGCAAATAAAGTCGTTATTCTAATCAAACCCGATGACATTATTAATTTAGAATGTATTTTACTCAATTTTTTCGCAAAAAAAATTTTAAAATGACGTTTATATACAGTTTAATTTAAAAAACGTAAAAAATTCATTAAAAAAAAATAACAAAAAACCGACAATAAATTGTACCACTAGGGGGTCTAGAATCATGTACTGGATTTATGGTATTCGTTTTCGTTAACATATCAATGACCCCCCCTATAGATAAAAGAAAATCATAACACATTTTGTATCCACAGCTTAATTTTAATTAAATTTTTAGGAAAATTTTTTCTAAAACTTCTGAATAGCGTTTTTCTGCGATTAGGTACGAGTATATTTACTGTACTTGCTCATTGGCGGAATTCCAAAAGGTGTACAGACACTGGTGTTGTCCTTTATGTAACTTGTGCCGGTTCTCAGAGACCTTAAGACTGGCCATCGAATACGTATGTACATGACAACAAAAACACATAAACAGACAACAGGCTTGCACTAATAGGTATATGATCAGTTTGTGAGTGGCGTCTCTGGGTGCAACTATTTTGCTATACTTTTGTTACCTGTTAAAATGTGAAAACATTATTGTAATGCGACTGGCTGTATTTATAATAGCGACTTGCAACTTATAAGTCCGGGCCATTTTCTCTCGGCCATCATTGCTTTGAATGCGTAAAATAAACAAATAAATGCGGGTAACCATAATCGATACTTTGCGTGACCAGAGGGCTGGCTCTTTCTTTGTCCAAAGACTTAGCATTGCCATCCAACGTGGCAATGCTGCCAGTCTTCTGGGCACGTTTCCAGATGACGGCGATGTGGAGGAATATTTCGACGCTTGAGTATTGTGTTTTTGTATTATATGTACATAGTTAGGTTTGGTGTAAATATTTATTTTAGTTAAGTTTATATTTAAGATTTTATTTAAACTGATAATAAAGAAATGCAATTTGTCAAAAAAAAAAAATATATATATGATAACAAAAACTTACACAATTAAATTTATCTTTAAACTCTTGAGCCCCGAGCGAACTCCGACGTTCGCACATCATATATCATACATAAGTATTGTCTTTCTATAATGTCACTCGTTACGGTACTGTACCACAACCCGAAGGTTAAAAAAACCTTTATATTAATTTATTCGGTCGTTGTGGCGGCGCTTTGAGGAGGCCAAGTGTCCAATTGTGGATGATGATTTATTCTTACTTTGTTTTTACGACAACACGACCTCTTTTTATTTACTTTATGATGACGATGTGGCATGATGTAAACTTATGGTAAATCTGGAAATTATGGTGTACCAATATTCATCTCATCATCAATAGTGCATTCTTTGACTCTTATAAGTTAGTTGGGACTGGAGAGTTAAATTTAACGCATCTCCCGAGGTCAGCCCATGCAGCTCTATGGGTATCTGGGCCCCGAGCTGGCTATTCCATGCAGGTACTTCTAATTTTCGAATAAAAGCGCTCACAAAAATGTGTTTTTGTCTTTTTGGAAAGTAAAAAAATAAAATAAAATAAATATATTTCACTGCGATTCAAAATAAAATAAGATGAGCATCATCACTACATAGTATAAAACAAAGTTGCTTACCGCTGTCCCTTACATCTTTAAAAGTACGCAACGGATTTTGACTGCAGGCAGCAGGCAGCAGGCAGGTTTTTTAATAGATATTGTGATTCAAGAGGAAGGTTTATGTACATAATACATGCATAATATATTCAATATCAGTACCCGAGCGAAGCCGGGGCTGGTCGCTAGTCAAAGATAAACTTTAAGTTGTTTATTAATAGAAATACCGGTAGCAGTTTTTATCGTCGTGGATTCATTCAGTGTGTCATTAATGCTCAAACTTATTTCCCATTTACAACTTTTTATTTTAGTTTTATTTGAATATTTATTAGGTTGTATCGTAATTTGTATCCTACTTAGTTTAATAAAATTTAATCTGTTGTTCGTTGCTTGTATGTGGTAAAATGGCCTGTCAGCCTAGTGACCCTGACTGCTAAGCCGGCTTGTGGGGTCGATTCAAACCTAGGACAAATGTTTGTGTGATGAGCCCTATCATTTGCTCTGTGTCTGGGGTGGTCTGGGTGTTATTTATCTATAATATGTATGTATTTAGAAATATATAAGAATGTTTATCACTTGTCTAGTACTCATAGCACAAGCTCTGCTTAGTTTGAGACTAGACGGCGTTGTCTGATGATTGTGGCATATTATTATTATTAATAATTATGTTATCATGTGTATTCTAAATTCGATGAAACTCTTAGAGATGACATCTCTCTAGAGATGTATTTTTTGCAGTTATATTGTTAAAGATGTCGCTGTGATTATGACCGCATGAACATAATTAAGTATCATGTATTTGATATGCATTTTGTCTTTCCTTATAAAATTATATTCACCTAATGTATCATATTTATTTATTTTTTGTTAACTCTACTTAAAAGTGCAGTGGAAATAATGTAAGAACAATGACTTTTAAAACGTAGTAGAACTTCCTGTTTGTACGTTATTTGACAGCGACATCTAAAATTAAAGTAATTTTGTTTTTATTTCTTTCTTTCTTACATTCGAATTTTTTATTTGAAAATATTATGTTTTTTTCTAAGTTTTAGCTCGACTTACAGAGCTGAATATAAATAGTGTCCATATTACTACATAGTATTAAACAAAGTCGCTTCCCGCTGTCTGTCCCTTTGTATGTTTAGATTTTTAAAACTACGCAACGGATTTTAATGCGGTTTTTTTTTAATAGATGGAGTGATTCAAGAGATAGGTTTATAAGTATAATACATGCATAATAACAGTATTGCACCCGTGCAAAGCTGGGGCGGGTTGCTAATTCTATAATAAAGTAACTGCAGAATAAATCCGATCATCTAATACTGACTATCAAATTACCTATTGTCAAATCAACAATGCCGTGATAAATTAATTTCAGAACTTTATTTTTCTTTATTATTCAGTTTAATGGTGGTGTTACTAATGTTACATTTCATTTTTTTTTTAATTTATTTATTTGATATAAACTAATGCTTGACTGTGATCCCACTTGATGGTAAGCAGTGATGCAATCGTTGACGGTGAGACACATTAGTTTATTAAAGCCTATTCATATTGGATGGGAAAACCGCAGAAGGTAAATTTATTGTTCCAGTCCTTCGATGTACGCGGAATAAACGACGAAGCGAAACGCTTAGTTCAAACCGTAGAGATTTCAACAACGAAAGGATGGATACTCGCCGTGCATTGGGTTGTCCGATGACAGTAATGAGATAGTGGAATCAAGTCATGCAATTCCCGTGCACACTCTTCAAAAAGCAACCTGTAGAACACTGAAAGGGTGGCTACCCTACGTCAGTGCCTAATAAAATAAGTGGTAATGTTTTCTATTTCACATGAGAATAAATTTAATCTAGGGCAATTTTTTTTCCTATAGGACGGTTACTGGTTCTTATGAATACCTATACCGTTAAATTTTAGTCGTTTTAATCCCGAAGAGGGTCGATCCAGTACATGAAACACTATCGATTTGTGTAGATAAAATAAAAAAATAAAGTACTTTTTTTCTAAATCTTTTATTGATTTTACGAAATTAATTTCTTTAAGTAAACTAGTCATTGACCTTGTAGGTAGTTGTCAATCGTTGCGTACTAACTACCTACAGGTCATTGAACTCGCCCAGCTGATGTTTACTTAAAGAAATCAATTTAGAACATGCGTAAATTAATTCGAGTTTTAAAAAAGTACTTTGTTCTTTCATTCTAACTTTAGCAATCCCTTGGAGGATCGATTCAGTACATGAAACACTATTTTCATGTACTGAATCGATCCTCCAAGGGATTAAAACGACTAAAATTTAACGCTGTATGAACTGTGCCAATGTCAATCATTACTCTATTTTACTATTTATTGCAAATAAGTGTCAATATTTAACACAGTTCTTAAGACACGTACTTCTGAAGGTTTTGGTTGTTATCAACTGCCCACAAAAAAAGAAGTGTTGCGTTTGCCTTTTTTTAGTTGGCCGTGAAGTTATAGAAACACATCACGTATCATAATTTTAACAATAAAAGCCAGTGGCTGTATTATAATGTAGGAAACATCGAACTCTTTGTTATAATTTTTTACAGTGCCGTATATTTGCATTACGTCTTTTATTAACCGCGCTGTTAATGTAAGGAGAATAAATATACTATGAGATATATAAATATATATTATATGTCGTGGAGAACGAACTCTAGTTACTAAGTCTTTATTTTGTTTTTACAATAGCTAAGTAGTACGTAAGCAGGGCGACGCCTTGACGTCACATTATATGGCGTTAAGTGGGCAGAGTCGGGTTGGAGAGCTAGTATCCTGAAGGCACAGGGCAGTTATGTTTGCGCGTCTTCGAGTGTAGCACCTCTGATTCGAAACTATCGGTTCCCCATACATTCCTTATTACTTAGTATCGCGATCTGTGGTTGCTACTTAAAAGATTAATGTGAACTCTGAAAGTGACATTATAATTAATTGAATATCAAGTGCATAGTTAATTAAAAGCCTTTCGGTATTAACCCAGTACCACTGTATCAAGATGATGACGGCCATATCGCTCAGCCATTCCTGGCGCCGTCGTCATATAGATATAGTTTGGTTATAAAACATCCAATAACCTATACTGAACAAGCGCCTAATTAAGTTCTTAAAATCGAACAAAATCATATCAAAGAACCAGTATGGTTTCCGCACTGGTATATCTTTTGAGGATGCTGCATTGGTTTTAACAGAACACGCTGTTCGGAACCGAGATCTAAAGTACTGCTTCAGACTATTCTTAGAAATGACAATAGTAGGTACATTTTGATACAAGTGCAGAAAGTTTGTCATTGCGACCGAGGCAGAATTCGCACGAGCCGTAGGCGAACGTAATATATAATCTGCCTCAGAAACTTTGGTCACTTGTATCATACCCTGAATGTCTATTGTAGCAGCAATAGAAATAAATAATCAATAAAAAAATCAACTTTTTTTACGGTTTAATACACACAGACCGCTGACAGACGGATTGACAGACCAATCACCCTACTGACTATGTAACTTTAAACGTCTCATTTTATGTTTTTAAATGTTCACGTGGCAAATTATAGTTTTTTCCCCACTACTTTTTACAGAATAATCCGTTTACCATAAATTTAATCTGAGAATATTTTTAGACGTTGAAGTTTTTTCTCTCATGATTCAGTTTTTTCTATTTTTCTTTTAGTTTTGACATTTGAATAAAGTTTCCATCATGACTTGTTGATTGATTGCTAGAATTTAATCTGTTTTTGTTAATTTTATTTTGAGGTACCTTTTTTCCGGTTTATATTGGTATTATAACCATAAAATTCATAAGTTCATCGGTTAATTGTGACTTAATTAGTACCTCATAAGTTAATAGTTAATTGTCCAAATAAATTATAACTTAAACAGACTTATGAAAATTGTACGTAACACGTTCGTAATGATGTTTGTTTTTTTAATTTAAATATGTCCCACATCACTTAATACCCAGAGCAAGGTCATTTAATAAGCATGTTTCTATTTATGCTACTATGGTATTTATTATGTATAGTTTAACACCTCATAATGGTTAGACATGAGCCTCTTTGAACAAAATCTTTTTTTTTTTTTTATTTCGACTTATCAGTTAACAATAAAAGTTATAAAGGTGCATAACGGTTAGAAAATTCAGGAACTTAAACTCCACCCAGGACAAATTTTGCCAGGTTGTCTGGAAGAAATCGCCGAGGCTGCCGATTATATGTTTTTTATTATAAGTTTTCCTTTCAATATATTTTAGTCTTGGTGTACAAGAAAGTGTAAAAAAAAAAGTTTCTGTGATGAGCATAATCATTTGTTCTTTTTCATGTATTTATTTGGAAATATATACGTACATTTAATATCGGTTGTCTAGTACTTGTAAGTCTTCGAACACAAGCTCTGCTTAGCGTGAGACTGGACAGCGTGGATTGTTGTACAAAAAATAAATTAAAAAAATACCAGATGTCCGTTGTGTTTGGGCTAGTTTTTTGGTACTGTTGTATATATTCCAATCGCGCGGAGAACTTCGATACCAACTATAATATAGGATTTATGCGATCTTTAGTCAGTATGTGTCGGCGTGGATGACGTTGCAAGATTACAATGATTTTTATTAAGTAGATAGATGGACACTGATGAGATTAATGATGGCCTTGACAGTAGGTTGCTCAAACTTTATATATAACAGAAGGCGATGTTTCAAGCGATTTGTATCGTGGTCGAGCTTTCGTACGGACAGTGCAGCGAATTAAGTTAATCACAATGAGTGCTCTTTTTAATACGTTAATTTTGTTCACACAATTTATTGTTATTTTTGCTGCATGTAAGTAATTTTTTTATTTATTTTTGGTGTAAGACAAATTATATTAACATATTAATTATTTTAATAAATTTAAAATAAATTATTCATTTACATACTTGTACCTACTTGTTTGATTAATGTAAAAAATATTTAATTATTTTAGAATATCTTAGTATTTATTATTAATTTTGTAAACTAGTGCATTGTGCCACCTGATGGGTGCTTCACTTTTATATTCATATCCAGTACAGTTATAAAAAAAAGTAAAGTGGCATTAAATACTTACATAATTGGTTAATTATTATTAATTAAAAAAAAGTCTAAAGACTAGTGATGTACCTAATGTACAAGTGATTAAAAAAACTATAAATTTACATTGTGATTAGTATAATATTATTTATTTATTTATTTATTACTTTATTGCACACCTTAGTTTTTCACAGGACAGACATTAACACTCCATACACATTAGAAAAATACCGAGTTACTTATTTTAAACGACAATGCTTGTCTTGCATACCTACATTAGATCATCTTCAATTTAATGGTTCCTTGTTTACAATTAACACCTTTATTGACCTCGTAGCGTACAGTCAGGACAAAAAATAACTGATCATTGTTATTATTATAGAGCTGTTGGTAAATATATTTTTTTATAGTTACAATAAAGTATAAAATTATTAAAAAACTTAACTAAATAAAAAAACTGCTAAATTGTGCAGTTTATACAATATACAAATTGATTGTGGGAAATTTTACATTCATAGAAATATTTTTTTTATCAAAGCTATTATAATTAGTAATTAACAAATAGGTAGGTATTTTTTTATTAGTATAAAAATAGGTTGTGTTGTGATTGTTTTTGCTTCGGTACGCATAGATTGAATAGTACACTTAACTAATAAAATTAAATATAAGTTACTAACTATATGTTAAGAGATTACTTTTTTGAGGAATAAAATCGTAAAATAACTTTTTTTATTTGATTCTAATGCTTGGCTGCCAACCCACCTGATGGTAAGCAGTGATACTGTTGTTGATGGTCTAGCCTTGAAGACACTAAAATTATAATCGGATGGGTAGTAATTTCTCCCACTCTGGGTGAAATGACAGGTTGTGTTAGACTTTTACTGACTAAAACCCGCCAGTTATCTTCTCTTTGGGTTCCAACGCCAATGTACCTTTTTCGAATAATCCCTTAAGACTACAGTCTCCTAGGATCAGTTTCTGATATAAGTCATATCTTCGTCTGTATGTACTCTCAACAATAAAATAACTTTGAAAGTCTTACGAAAACTTTACAGACTCTATTTATCTTTACGTTAACTTTAGTTTGCAGCCATAACATTGAACTTTATTTACAAGTTTTTTGTTTATCTATTTTTTATTTACTAAATAAAACTTTTGAACATTTAAACACTTACGTCGGATTATAATTTACATTTATTTTATATAATTACTTATAAATACCTATATATTATATATCTTTGTGTAAATATAACACTGTTAACTAGAACATAACTGACTAGGTAATTGTTTTAGTTATAAAGTCCTCAAAAGAAAAACACTTAAAAAATGCGTGCAGTGCATGTAATTATTTCGCCAATTATTGACATTATGTTCACGGTCAAATCTCAAAGTTAATATTTAAATGTACATGTACGATGTACATTTTTTAAATCTTGATTGCACTTTTTTTCGTTCTCTAGTAGACGATTACGATTATAAAAAACTGCTCAGGTGATTTGAAGATTTGCGCTTACCAACGTATCTAATATTTTTTTATACACATAAAAATAATATTATTGGAATAAACACTCCTGCTCAAAACAACATAAAAATAGGATCAAAAATTTTCTCCTATTTTTCCGAATAGACTTTTAAAAATTATTAATATATAATTATAATAATTTATTTGTCTTTACTGACTGTACCTAATGGATTGTACCCGCTATCAATCAAAATAAATATATTCAAGAACCATGTCAACTTCAACATCATTCTCTGAGGTCACGTCCAATACTTTTTATCTATGTTTTTAGTCATCTACGTAATATAATTTATTAATATAATGATAAAGTATAAAATCAAGATAAGGAATGCACTAAATTACAGAGATAAGCACGAACCACAGATATATTAAAGACTGTTGTTACATTTTGATCTGCGGCACGAACTCTACGATGTAATATTTATAATACAATACATTTGTAGTCAAATCATGTACATTTACGTATTTCTGTGTTTTAGTATTTGTGGTCACGGTCGACTAGGTTAGAACTCTGCGATATCTTATTAACCTTGTCTCTTGAAGAAGTTATATTTACAATTATATATATGCGAATATTGGTGATTAATCGCCATTACGTAACTTATCGGTAACTACTCATTTTAAGTCGCCTATACAAAATTGCGATGCAATACGACGCCGCATCGCGGATATCAGCGATGCGACTTGCTGTGATGCGATTTCGAGTAATAAAGCATCGGTTCAGGTGATTATACAATGCGTGATGCAAGTCAATTTGCGAGTTCTTGTGATGCATCGTGCGAACTCGCAGATTTTTCATCGCAGTTTTGTGTTTGACTTTATGATGAACTATTGTCATCGTTCATGCTTATCTTAATTAATGTAGAACCCCAATTTAATTAGCAAAACTAAAAGAAGAACACTTGATGCATTTAGTCTATGTCTTCCATACTTCCTTATTAGTCGTAATCTCAGAGCGACTCCAGGATATCGTAGGTGCGGACTTCTGAAAGCGAACAATATATAGCTCTTCGTCCGTTAAGGAGTAGGGTCAGATCGACGACTCCTTGTACCTATTCTAAATGCACTTCAAAGAAATTTCAACGAGTTTGAAGGGTTGTCCAGCCCCGTAGCAAAGTTTGGACCATTTGGTTTCTATTCTCTTGCGCCGAACGCGTCGAGTCAGTCACTCCATCTATTTCGTTGTTCTTTTTCATAGAGGCTATATACGGCCAAAGGCAATTGTAGAAGCGTGGGTCTTATTCAGTAAGTGTCTCCCTCTCGTCCCACAAGAACGGTAGAAGGAATTGAATAATATTCCTCCCCAAAAGAAAAGAATGGGGGTTACCCCTTGTTTAACCCCTTTCACTTTCTTGTCTTCGTGACTTCATCATCTCTCCTAACTTTGCAGTGCCCGACAGGATCCGTATTGATCTTGACAATATTTATACCACTTATTATATATATGGAATGCAATAATAAGTATTGAGTATTTACTACTGTCGATTTTTTTTTCGCAAGCTTCCGGCTTAAAGCTGTAGTTAATCCAGAAAAAAAAAATAGATTTAAAAATGTATTATTATTTAACTAGTTTGTGTAGAACTTGAACTTGATTACAAGTAGTGGAAGTATCTTGACCTTGTCATTACAAGGTCAAGATACTGCATTAAAACAGCAGGCCAACAAACTTACTGTTTCATTATTCTAATCGCGTTGACATTTGCAAAATATGTTCTCGTAGATCGTTGATGTGTAGCCAAAGTAAAGAAAGAAAAGATTTATGTATATGCCTCACACAACAACAAAAACAACTCACTGTGAAGTAAAACAGGCGCTTAATTCAGCATAATATATGCCGTGATATTTAAAACAATACATAATGTAGTGGTGGTAATCTGCTAAGGCCTTTTTTTCGGTTTGTAAGTCATCCCATGACATTTTCTTGGGCGGGCGGGAGACAGTGTCAGACTTTTACTGACTAAAGACCTTTTCTGGGGTGGGGCGGGAGACAGTGTCAGACTTTTAATGACTAAAAACCTAATCTTGTTTTTTCGTTTCCGAAACTTCCTTTAACAAATCGATCCTTAACTCTAGTAGGCTTCGACCCTGCTGGGCCCCCACGCCCCCATTACTAATCTGCTCTTATTTACTATCATAAAGTATACAAAACTTATTAGTAAAAGTGTCTTAGGCGATTGCTACGTCCTCATGGGAGCGACAAATCGTAGGCCTAAAATCTACTGGGGCCATTGTAGATTTCTGAAAGAGAATCCCGGAGCCCTAGAGCGAAACTATCTTTTAGATGATTTCCTAACAAAAAAAAAAAAAAACAAAACTAGTTGAAAGAAAAACGAAAATATTGTGCAATGTGCCCACTAAATTGTTGTATCTACCAACTAATAAGTAGGTACACTACATTGTAAAAATACGAGAAAAAATTTAAAATAAATATACTTAAAAAAATATTGTGCCCAAAAACCAACAAACATAGCCGTAGGCTACGTTGATATAATTAATTAATTCTAGGAAAATTGTCATCAGAAATTGTAAACATATACTAAGTAAGTTTCACATTTAAAATAGAGAATACAGAAAGAAAGAAAAAACATTTATTTAGACTCGCACAAACAAACAAAAAAATAACAATAGGTACTACGAAACAATACGAAGAGCAAAAATACTCGTGCTAGGCCAAAAAGTCTCGTATCTAAGCATAAGCTGCCATATTTTTGAAAAAAAGGAAAAAAAAAGTATGGACACTACATAATTTTATCAATAATTACCTGCTTTATAAAATATTCAGTTTCATAAACCCAGAAAGGACCCAGACACTTATACCGAAATATCGATTTGTTTGCTTAAACAATATTTCCTATGTGTGAACTTTATTAGTTATCAAGTAATTGTGAGTTTACTGTATTTGATGTGGCTTCATGTATTTGATCATAAAAATACATAAAATAAAAAAAAATCAAGAAATTCGAACGAGTAAGGATTTTTTATTTATTTTGTTTTTGGTTTCGAATGGTTTGTACATTTGGCTAGTGTCTATGTTTCCAAGTATTTCGTTTTTGATACGACATACAAATATTTGGTTTTCTTTTGAAATGCGGATCATAAAAGTTGACTGGTAGAGAATGCCGCGTTGCATTGAGTCCCACCTTGAAGAGCTCGGAGTGCCTGGGGGCTTCTGCATTAGGCAGACCCTAACGGGGGCCCGAATTCTGGAGGTCCCCGGCTCGGCCAGTGTCGCTGACACCCTGGCCGAGAAGATTAGGGTGGCCCTCAGTGCGGAGGAGGCCCGAGTGTCCAGGCCCACCAAGTGCATCGACATGCGCATCATGGGCCTGGACGACTCAGTCAAGGTGGACGAGGTGGTGGCCGCCATCGTCAGGGTGGGCGGTTGCACGCCCGAACAGGTTCGGGCGGGCACCATCCGCGCTGACAGCACGGGCATGCGAGCCGTCACGGTAAGCTGCCCCGTGCCGGCGGCCAAGGCCATCACCAGTCGGGGCCGACGGCTTCTTGTGGGCTGGGTCTCCGCCCAGGTAAAATTGCTGGAGCCCAGACCTCTGCGGTGCTTCCGCTGCCACGTGGGGCACCACGTGGGGGCCTTCTGTGCCGCGGAGGTGGATCGCAGTGACCACTGCTACCAATGCGGTAAGCCCGGTCATAGGTCTGCCGAGTGCCGGAATGCGCCGCACTGTTACGCATGTGCGGCGGCAGGCAAGCAGGCCGACCACCGGGCTGGGAGCAGGTCCTGCGACCCCCCGGCCAAAGTGAAGGCCAAATTGAGTCGCCCCCCCAACACCACCGCCGCCGCCGCAGCCGCTTCTTCGGCCGCCGGCGCGGTTTCTGTAGCCGCCGCTACCGCTGTGGCGGCGCCCTCTCAGAGGGCTAGGGAGGAGACAATGGACTGCCAATAACGGCCCCATTACGTCTCCTCCAGGCGAATATCAACCACTGCGCCCCAGCTCAGGATCTGTTGCTCCAGAGCATGGCGCAGTGGTCGATAAACGTCGCCGTGGTCTCCGAGCCGCACTTTGTCTTGCCCAGAGCTGACTGGGTTCAGGACCTGAGCGGCTCGGTGACCCTTATCTCGTCGGCCGCCGCTGGTACCCCGACCCTCGAGGCCGTCACGAAGGGTCGGGGTTGCGTGGCAGCACGGTTCGGGGACATTGCAGTGGTAGGCGTCTACCTGTCCCCGAACAGAACTCTCGCCGATCTTCACGACTCCCTCAGGGAGCTGAAGACCGTCGTCGCTGGGTATGGTACCCTCCCCGTGGTCGTTTGCGGGGACTTCAACGCCTGGAACATGGCTTGGGGTTCCCGGCTCACGAACCAGCGGGGTCGGTTGGTGGAGGACTGGGCTCTGGAAACAGGCCTGGTCGTCCTAAACCGGGGTTCTGTCCCCACGTGTGTGCGGGTGCAGGGTGAGTCCGTGGTGGACATTTCGTTCGCCAGCCCCGCTCTGACACCGCGTGTAGTTGACTGGCGCGTCATGGAGGGGGTGGAGACATACTCGGACCACCGGTATATCCGGTTTGACGTCTCCGCCCAGACCTCGACCGCGCCGGTCCGACAGACCCCATGTGGTCCGCGTTGGGCGCTGAGGCAGCTGGAACGGGAGCTCTTCCTGGAAGCCGCGGCGGTGCAGGCCTGGGTGCAAGCACCGGTCAGGCCTGCCGACATCGACGTCGAGGCGGAGTGGTTCCGGGAGGCCTTGTCGCAAATTTGCGACGCGGCAATGCCCCGTCTCCGCCCAGGACGCGCCCGACGCCAGGTGTACTGGTGGTCGCCAGAGCTTGCGACGCTGCGCGCCGCATGCAATGCTGCGCGGCACCGGTATACCAGACACCGCAGGCGCCGCTTCCGCCCGCCGGGTGCGGAGGCCGTAGAGGCGGAGCTGTATGAGGGATACAGGGTGGCAAGGCGCACCCTCCGATCGGAGATAAAGCGGGCCAAAGATGAGGCCTGCAAAGCGTGGCTGGGGACGCTCAACGCTGATCCGTGGGGACGCCCATACAAGTTGGTGCGAGAGAAACTCCGCCCATGGGCTCAGAGTCTCCGTTGACGCAGAGTCTCCGGCCACAGATCGTGGAGGGTGTGGTGAGCGCTCTGTTCCCTGCGCGGGGGGACCACTCCCCCCCGCCCATGGCTCCGCCACCAGCGGTGTCTGACGCGGACCACGTCAGCGACGACGGTACCAATACTCCGGAAGTGACCGAGGGGGAGATGAGAGTGGCGGTACGCAGGATGGGTGCGAAGAATACCGCCCCAGGACCCGACGGCTTGCCTGGAAAGGCTTGGGTCCTGGCCATGGAGGCTCTCGGGTCTCGATTGGGGGGGCTCTTTAGCGCATGTTTGGAGAGGGGCCAGTTCCCACTTCCCTGGAAGACGGGAAAACTGGTCCTCGTCGCGAAACCGGGGCGCCCTGCGGACTCTCCGTCCGCGTATCGGCCCATTGTGCTGCTTGACGAGGTGGGCAAGCTCTTTGAAAGAGTCATTGCAGACCGCCTCGTCAAGCACCTAACACTGAAGGGGCCCGATCTCGCGGACGACCAGTTCGGGTTTCGCAGGAGGCGCTCCACGGTGGACGCCATCATGCGCGTGCGAGCCCTCACGACGGGGGATGCGGTGTCCCGGGGCAGGTGTGTCTTGGCGGTGTCATTGGACATCGCCAACGCCTTTAATTCCCTGCCCTGGAGTTGCATTAGGACGGCACTCCGGTATCACCGGGTGCCCGACTACCTCTGTCGTACAATCGAGGCCTACCTGTCGGACAGGTATATAATCTACCCCGGTCACCAAGGAGATTGGAAACGGCGAGAGATGTCGTGCGGTGTCCCACAGGGATCGGTACTAGGACCGCCCTTGTGGAACATCGGGTACGACTACGTGCTGCGCGCCGACCTCCCCGTAGGGGTCAGCGTGGTCTGCTACGCAGACGACACGCTGGTCCTAGCGCAGGGAAGGTCGTACCAGGCGGCGGTCGAACTAGCGACACGCGGGGTTGCGACAGTCGTTGAGAGGATCCAGCAGTTGGGACTCAAGGTGGCACTGCACAAGTCCGAGGCCATGTGCTTTCACGGCCCTCGGAACGCGCCACCAACGGGTTCCCAACTAACGGTAGAAGGAGTTCACATCGGCGTCGGGTCGACGATGAAGTACCTAGGACTTGTCCTCGACAGCCGATGGAATTTCGAGGAGCACTTCCGACGTCTGGCCCCCAAACTCAATCGGACGGGGGCTGCTCTAAAGCGGCTCCTGCCGAACCTTGGGGGTCCAGACGCCTTCTGCCGGAGGCTCTACGCCGGCATCGTCCGGTCCATGGCCCTTTATGGGGCACCAGTGTGGGCGCCGACGCTGCGTAAACGCCCGGCGGCCCAGCTGAACGCCTGCCAGAGGGTCATGGCCATCCGGATGGTGCGGGGATACCGCACGGTGTCCCGCGAGGCGGCGAGCCTCCTTGCTGGCCTACCACCATGGGATTTGGAGGCAACAGTCCTTGCACACATGCACGACCAGCGCGTGGAGATGCAACGCCGGGGCGAAGATCCGCTGCCCGAACATGTCGAGGCGTGGCGGAAGGAGCTCCGGCGAGATCTCATGGTGAAGTGGAAACAGCGACTGTCGCAACCCAGCGCTGGGCACACCGTAATCTCAGCGGTAGTGCCCCTCTTTGAGGCGTGGCTGGATAGACCTCACGGCGTCCTCACCTTCCGCATGACGCAGGTTCTCACCGGACATGGGAAGTTCGGGAGATTCCTGCACCGGATTCGTGCGGAAGAGACGTCCGGGTGTCGCCACTGTGAGGCGAGCCCGGAGGACACGGTGGAGCACACGGTGGAGGTGTGCCCTGCTTGGGAAGAGCATCGCCGTGTCCTCGTGGGGGTGATCGGCGGCGGCGACCTCTCGCGCCGGGCCCTGGTTCAGGCCATGGTCCGCAGCGAAGAGGAATGGCAGGCGGTCGCCTCCTTCTGCGAAGCAGTAATGCTCGTAAAGGAGGAGGCCGACCGCATAAGGCAAAGGCAACGGCGTACTCGCCGTAGCCGTCGCCGCCGCGATCCTGCCGATATCCGGCCACCGTAGACACTGGCTCGCGGACGGTGAGCAATGGGTAGCTCGCCGTCCGATCGTCTGGTAAGACCGAGTCCAGGTCGTCAACGGCGCGCACCGTTCCCGCGCGCCTCAAGGAGTTGTCAGCAAACTGCAGGGGCCCTTCAGGGTCGAAGCCTCCTGGAGCCTAGAGGGTAAGTGAAAATTGTAACCTCGACTCCAGAAATAAGGCAAGGAAGGTACGGGGTAGGTTTTTTAGTCAGTAAGAGTCTGACACTGGTCTCCCGCTCCGCCCAAGAGCGGGTTTCGTCATTGGATGATTTTCACCTACCATAAAAAAAAAAAAAAAAAAAAAAAACCTATGTACCAAAACACTACATGACGATTAAATAAATAAATGGTTTTTGCTATCTGTGTTGAGTTGTGAGTTTTGGAAAAACTCAAAACGCTTCTAACCTTTCGACTTTGGTAATTACAGACACAATTAAAGAACAATAGGTTTGTGAACGCCATCGTTTTTTGGGTCAAAACTTTGACGTAAAGAGGTGTGAAAGGGGAAAAGAGGACATTAGAAAAAGGGAAAGATTAGAGCATTCAAGCGAAAGCGAATTGGCAAAAACTTAAACTTTGTACGGAAGTCAGTAACGGTGATATTTGCACAAACCAAATTAATATAAATCTTATACATTTTGAAGCCGCGCAAGTTATACAGTTGTTCTTGAGTAAGGTCTAGATAACTGGCATCGGCATAATCAACGACGTTTGATCTTTTGTTTTCCTACAATGCAGCAATGTAAGCAGCTGATAAAAACTAGCATAATTAACAAATCATTTGTTTAAAGACACAATAAGATTGTTGTGGCGTGATTATAGTTTTGCAACACTTATTACCATATAACTCAGGTATTTAAATGAAAAAAAATCAGGTATATCTACGTATTGAGACTCTGCAGCAATTAATAAGGCATTGTTATTCCCAAAGACAAAGTGTAATCTTAATAGCGGCCAACCCGACGTACATTTTCATACAACTGCTCTTTCGTGATTATGATGTTATTACACATCTCTCTTCAGATATTTTGGATAAACATATATCTTGTGGATATTATCTAGGCTTCTATAGACATCAAAACGTAATTTGTGAAAGAGTAATCCAGTATAGACCTCTGAAAGTCTGCTATTTTACGTGAATTTTGACTCCCCGTAATGTACTCCCATGTTAAAAATATAAAAAAGTACTACTATAGAAACCTTGCGCGTTTAATCGAAATTCTAAATGTTCATGTCATTTTTTTTTCTTAAATTCTTTAGGGTTTAATAAAATCACGTATTTCCTGGAACACGTTTTGTGACACATTCGAGTAAATCGTAGAATTATTGAATGCCAACAAATTGACGCATCTAAAATAACTTTTCAGAAACCAAATGGTTCAAATCAAATAAAATAAATTTTGCTGACATATATAGTTCTTTTATTTTTGAAGTACCGATTGTGAGTCAAATTGAAATATGTAAAATAATACGAGTTTAATTATGTATTACAGAAGTCAGTAACTCCAAAGATCAAAGAAAAGAAATATAATCAACATAATTTCTTTATAATAGTAGGTACTAAGAAGAAAACAAAATAAAAACCTCCAAACTCCTCGCCTTTTGTTTAGAGATCCTAGCGCGTTAGTAGTGAGTTTGTATCTCTTCTATAGCGCGTTGCAAATGCCACTAACGCGCTTACTTTTTACGCGCGCTTACAAACCGCGCGACAGCATCGCTACAAAAGTATAAAGATGTTGACTTTTAACAAATGGTGATCTTACATACATATGTAAGATCCAAGTTGATTTACATAAACGTTAGGTAGACTAAATCAACTGGAGTAGTATAATACAAGGAATCACTCATTCGAGTCACAGTATAGTAATAAACCAATTACATTACCTTGTTTATTACTCATTTGCAGAATCAATTGTAAACGGTAACATGTTTATAACCTGTGGCTTATAGGTATAGGCATATTATTATATTTATACTTAGGATATATGTAAATTACGTTTAAAGCACCCATCAATCACACAATAAATTTACAAATATAATTTGTGGTCAGAAGAATTTTAAATTACTTGGTCTTGTTTCCATAGTTAGCTTTCATACATAGCAACCGGTAGTTTTTATATAAATGTCGTTTTTACATAAATAATGGTTTTACGTAAATAAAAAAAATATGACGCTTCGAGCTAGTTTCACTAAAACTAAACTTAGAACTAAGTGACTACGCTAAGGGCACCCAATGGGGAGTACAAATACAGGCCTCGGCGTAGTGTCACTGGGGACGGACAGCAATATCACGTCACACCATTCTATTAACGCCTTTAGCTGGGTTGAAGTAGTGGGGCCACTAACCTACCACTAATAATTTGTGATCATGTTTTACACACTGCTGTAATAGCTTAACCCGTCCCATAAATTATATTAGTTTCTTTGGTTAAGTGTCCCACTTTAGAAACTAAATCAGCTGCGTTTGAAACAAACACGATACGTTTTTAGCGTTCATACATTTTAATAGGCCTTTGTTATGCAGAGTTACTTTGATTGACGGTTTCTTTATTAGTCAAGGATCATTGAACTTGCCAAAACAAATATTTTTTGTATCGAGAGATTGTGAACTTTATACTTAGCTCTATAGATTAACAACTTTTCGAGGATATATATTTTTAAGTAAACTTTAAAATTCATGTATCTGTTGAGATACAACACTAATTATGTAACTCTACTTTGAGAATACTTTTTTTTTTAACTATCTCTCGCCCGTGCCTAGCAGAACAACTTTCTTACCAAGTTACTATCGTTTCGCTAATGTCGAACGTTTGGAATAAGCCACGTAACTGAGCGTTAAGATGAGATCAGAACAAAGGAATTGAGGGCGTGGCAAACTCAAAGAGTTCGATTTAAATGAAATGATCTTGGCTAGGGGTGCAGAACTAACGTTTCCACTGGTTTAATATAGGTATCCTCTCTGTGAATGTAGACGTTTCGCTTGCTTCATCCAATTTCTTCCCATAATTCTTTACCAAATGTGGTGTTCCAGGTTGTGAAGTCACAGACCTCCATATCAATCGTGGTCATTTATAATATTTATTTAATCTGTTCTTTCTCCTTATTTCAGTACCACCCATTCAAAAATGCTCCTTAAGTGACTCCAGCTGTTTAAAGAAGTCGGCCCAGAATGCCATAACTGCGTTTGCTGCAGGCATCGCAGAAGTGGGGACTGAGGTTTTGGATCCAGTCCGCATCGACGTCATCAAGATTGATTTGTCTGGCCTGAAGCTGACTATAAAAGATGCTGATATTAAGGGGCTCAAGAATACTGTGGTTGACAAAATCAAGTAAGTTGAAATTCCGATATGAAATTTTGGAAATATTAATAGGGTTCGTCCAGTAAGGATCAGGACCGAATAGCGACAGCAAGTAATGTAATACGCACGCCTAAAAGAAGTAGGGACGATACCAAATAAGACTGTGGAAACGTTTGAAAGTGTGGTAGAAATAGAGGTATGAGGAAAAATACATTAAACTCAGATATCTTCCCTAAAGAAATCGTCTCTAAATTCAAATATTGTACGCGAATTGTTCACTTTCGTCGCCATTTGATCCACTTACTGGTGAGTTTACTGAGTGAGCTGAAACTTTGCAAACATTTTTAAATCGCGTGACAATGCAATATTATGATGACATGGAGCTGATCTGATGATGGAACTGAAAGGTGGCTAAAGGAACTCGGTAATTAAACAACACCACCCCATCGAGTTTTGGCTTTTGTGATACGTCTTGACGAATACTTTGGTGCTAGGTGGTAATCAGGGTCTGACGATGGAACTAGAAGATGGCCATATAAACTATATTAATAAATTATTATATGGTATATGCCGAGCTATAAAAGCTTGTAATGAAAAAAATATTTTCATTGAAAACTTGTATATTAATTCATTAAATTAATTTATGTTCCAGGATCGATACGGAAAAGAAAGTGATCGAGTTCTCGTTCCACGCCGCTCCCCTCACGCTGAAGGGCAAGTACAAGGCTAGTGGAAGGCTGCTTCTACTGCCAATCACTGGAGATGGAGATATGACTCTGAAGATCAGTAAGTAAATGTAATTTTAGGTAGAATTACAGCTTATTTTGGCGGAATATCGACTAGAATAGGCAGGGTACATATTGCTCGCAAAGAAGATGGTCGAATATCATCATAAGCTTAATTTTCTTCTTATTGTTTTTATTGATTATGCTAGCTCTCAGGTCGGAGCATTGTAAACCACATATATAATCTACGGCGAGTTATACAGAAGACTAAGGAGTACAATTTGCCTCTCCGCTTAGCGTTTGTGGATTTGGAGAAAGCCTTCGATTCGTTCGAGATTTGGGCTGCACCGCAGTCTGCAGCAGAATGATGCTAGATAGACTATCGGTACATTGAAGTACCGAGTAGTATGTTTGTACATAAACATCACCATATTAGTCCGACTTCAGGACCAGACTTCGAAACAGGTGTGAGGCAGGGAAACGTCATTTTTCTGAAACTGTTTACCACAATGGAGGCTGTTTTTCTGTCTGTCTGTCACAAGATTCAGGACTGGAAACGGATAAACATTAAAGCAATAAAATACTAAAAGTGTAGTGTAAGTGTGTAACAGTGGTGGCTGAGTGGTAATGACCCTGACTTACGAGTTGTAGGTCGCGGGTTCAAACCGAGCCTGACGTATTACTATCACCACTGCTCTACACACGGTGAAGGAAAACATCGTGAGGAAACCGAATGTCCTAGAACCAAAATTTCAAAAACATGTGACATCCACTAATCCGCACTGGGCCCGCATGGTGGATTACGGCCCATTCTGTCTCATAGAGAGCAGGCCTGTGTCCCACCAGTGAGAACATTATAAGGCTGATACTGTGCCATACTATAAAAGTGATGTTATTTTTTTTTCAGAAAACATCGAGATCAAATTGACAATGCTGTACGATATTATCAAGAATGAGGACGGCAAAGATGTGATCGACTTGAAGAGCTACAAGTACAGTTTTGAGAACAATGAGAACACACATTTCAAGCTCACCAATTTGTTCAATGGAAATAAGGAACTCAGTAAGTACAGGATCTTTATCTGCTTTTGGTCTTTGGTAATGAGTTCAAGTATAGAGAATGTTTATAATATCGAGCGGATTTTATCACGCATACCAAATTGCTCCATATGCAGGGCTGCTGCTCGATATTAAGCCACGCATCCCTTGTGTAGAAATACTTTTTCAATACACTTACTCGAAAACTGCCTCTTATCGCACTCCTATTAGGTTCAATATAGCATGTATATCACCCAAGTGCTTTTTTGAGTTTATCACAACAAGGGCTTTTTTATTCCTTCCTTATCGTCACGGTTAAGGGTGATTATTTTGTTTTACTTAATTTATCGAATCAGGCGCGAGGCGTCCCCCAGAGTCGCTGGGCGACCCCCACGAAATTAGAGACTGACCAGAGCAGATTTGAATGCTATACTTATATATTATGAATTTGCGGGGGCTACACGTGTGGAGCAATCCCGCTTGCGTAGTGAAATTCGCACGCATTCGTTAACCCCCAAGCGAGCGCCGGCTTTAATATTGTTCTTTAATTGTGTCTGTAATTAACAAGGTCAAAAGGTTAAAATAATAGGCATTTTTAGGGTTCCGTAGCCAAAATGGCAAAAACGGAACCCTTATAGTTTCGTCATGTCCGTCTGTCCGTCTGTCCGTCTGTCCGTCTGTCCGTCTGTCCGTCTGTCACAGCCGATTTACTCGGAAACTATAAGTACTACAGTGATGAAATTTGATGGGAATATGTGTTGTATGAACCGCTACAAAATTATGACACTAAATAGTAAAAAAAAGAATTGGGGGTGGGGCCCCCCATACATGTAACTGAGGGATGAAAATTTTTTTTTCGATGTACATACCCGTGTGGGGTATCAATGGAAAGGTCTTCTAAAATGATATAAAGTTTTCTAAAAAACATTTTTCTTAAAGTGAACGGTTTTTGAGATATCAGCTCTCAAAGTCGTAAAAAGTATGTCCCCCCCCCTCTATTTTTATAACTACGGGGTATAAAATTCTAAAAAAAATAGAGGTGATGCATGCTAATTAACTCTTTCAACGATTTTTGGTTTGATCAAAGTATCTCTTATAGTTTTTGAGATAGGTTGATTTAACTGTAATTTTGGTTAAGTTATTGTGCTTACACTGAAAACGATGGTAAGTTTATTATATTTGCTGCTACGGAACCCTTTGTGCGCGAGCCCGACTCGCACTTGGCCGGTTTTTATTATTGTGGTTATAGTAATTAAAGTATATGTATGGTACGCAAAATACGCGCTTTAAACGTGGAGTTGCGGACACCAGCCCGATATACTATACTACTATGGTAGCAGATGCAAAATTATACTGGTACTGGCTTTTTCTCATGATTCCGTCCCCGATATTGCCAGTTTTGTCCTCTTGTCCTCGTCTTCTTAAAAATGGTGAAGGACAACTACGTGAGGAAACCAGCAAGTTCTAGAAACAAAACTTCGAAGACACCCATCATTCTCACCGGATTCGTCTGGTTGGTACGGCCCATTCCTTCTCATAGAGAAAATGCCTGAGTCGCAGCAGTGGGCACATGAGATAAAGCTGACTATATTAATGCATGTTTTGTTTTTTATTACAGGTGATGCTATGCACTCTTTCATGAACGAGAACTGGAAGGCCATCTCGCAGGAATTCGGAACTCCCACAATTGAGAAGCCGGTTCTGAAAATTTATACCGCTATCAAGACGTACTTACGATCACAACCATTAGAAGAAATAGCTAATGTTTAATTTATTGCCAAAAAATAAACTTTAAGAGAGTATACGGTCTAAGCTTTGAACAAAATTAATACGTCTTTTTTTGTATCCAATCACAAAAATATTTTGCCAAGCCTTTTCCCAACTGTGTTAGATGTTAATCAATATACAACTGTCGGTGTGACGCCTAGGGTTCAAAATTCAGTAGCTCGTTTATTTATATGACACCTTTTTTGTGGGACTGGATGTCAAACATTTAATAATCAGGGATTAAACAACCGCAGGGTTGCTAACTTGAGAAACCGATGCCATAAATATTTAAAGATATCACTAATATTTAAATTAATGTAAAAATTAAGAGAGAAGCTTTAAGAGAGAGTCGGTGTATGGTTAAGGATACGGATGTTGAGCAATAAATTGCTTTTATAAAAATATCTTTTATTTTACAAGCTTAATATTAGATTCACCTGTTCCGATGTTTGTGATCAAATTTTGCAAATTAAAGATCCACTTCCCGGTTCGATTGAGCTGAAATTTTGCACATCTACACAATACAACATTGTGATAACATGGAGCTGATCTGATGATGGATCTGGAAGATAGGCAAAGATACTCGGTAGTTAAATGACACAACCCCGTCAAATTAGGGTTAGTGCGCTAGATGGTAAACCTTTTAAATTTAAGACATTGATATTGTTTAAATTAATGCTATAAATTCGTTAAACTTATATTATGTTTATAGATTTCATTAAAATTACATTAATTAAATATATTATTGTAATTTTAATGAAATCTATAAACAACACAAAATTATTTAGTGAAATATTCTGTATTTTATACTGCTTTTAGATAGCTAATTAAATCTTCTTTGGAAAGAAAAGTATTAATTTTGAAAAAGGCACTGGGCTGCACGTATGTTTTACATATTAGTAATGAGTATTATAAATTTAAAAACAATTGCAGTTAGAAAAAAAAACAGGATTTCAAAATTTAAAAAAATTTTAAACTTTGAAATAATATTATTTCTGCTTTTGTTACAGTTAATTCACAGCATTTAGTGACTTATTATTTCGCTATCAAGTAAACAATGTAAACAAATAGTATTTATTATGATGATACAAGAAAGATGGCTTCTTGTCAGCGTAGTAGTGCTAGAACAGTAGGAGTATCTTTATCTACAGCTCTAAAGGTATTAAACATTCGATATCACACAGGTTCAGGTCTGAAATAGCCTTCGAGAAATTCATCGCTTCGACATAACCTTATAGATTAGTAAACAGCTCCGCGAACCCGTGGCCCTAGTTGGCTTTGACCCTTCTGCAGGGTCCCTACGGTTTGCTGACAACTCCTTGAGGCGCGCGGGAACATTGCGCGCCGTCGACGACTGGGCTTGGTCCGGATGGTTACCAGACGATTGGACGGCGAGCTACCCATTGCTCGCCATCCACAAGCCCGCGCTTACGGTGGCCAGAAATCGGGATCGGAATCTCGGCGGCGTCTCGGGCGTGAGCGCCGTTGCCTTGTACCTCCCGAACTTACCATGTCCGGTGAGGACCTACGTCATGCGGAAAGTGAGAACGCCGTGAGTTCTTCCCAGCCACGCCTCAAGGAGAGGCATTACCGCAATAATTATGGTGTGCCCAGCACTGGGTTGCGATAGCCGCTGACGCCATTTCACCATCACGAGATCCCGCCGGAGCTCTTTCCGCCACGCCTTGACATGTTTAGGCAGCGGAGTTTCGCCCAGGCGTTGCACTTCCATGTGCAGATCGTGCATGCGTGCAAGGACTGTTGCCTTCAGATCCCATGGTGGCAGGCCAGCGAGAAGGCTCGCCGCTTCACGGGAAATCGTTCGGTACCCCCGGATCACGCGTATTGCCATGACGCTCTGGCATGCGTTCAGCTGGGCCCTCGGTTGCTGCTGCAACGACGGCGCCCACACTGGCGTAAAGGGCCATGGACCAGCAGAGGGCGTCCGGACCCCCAAGGTTCGGCAGGAGCCGCTTGAGGGCAGCCCCAGTACGATTCAGCTTGGGAGCCAGACGACGGAAATGTTCCTTGAAATTCCACCGGCTGTCGAGGACGAGTCCTAGGTACTTCATCGTCGATCCGACGCCGATGGGAACCCCCCCTACCGTTAGCTGGGAATTTGGCGGCGGCGTGCTCCGAGGGCCATGAAAACACATGGCCTCAGACTTGTGCAGCGCCACCTCGAGTCCCAACTGCTGGATCCTTCGAACTGCTATCGCAACCCCGCATGTCGCGAGTTCGACCGCCGCCGCCTGGTGAGACTCTCCCTGTGCTAGGACCAGCGTGTCGTCTGCGTAGCAGACCACGCTGACTCCGTCAGGGAAGTCGCCGCGTAGCACGTAGTCGTACCCGATGTTCCACAAGGGTGGTCCCAGTACCGATCCCTGCGGAACACCGCACGACATCTCTCGCCGTCTCCACTCTCCCTGGTATTCAGTTGCCAGGTTACAGTTTTTTTGAAGTTACGTCCAATTTACAGTGGAATGTGTGTTGAAATATGTTGAAACAGTCGTACGGATTTGGATATAGAAAATAATTCTGTGCCTATAAATTAGTACTCAGGGAAGATTACCAAAGGACAAAAAACAGTACAACAAATAAAAGAACACACACACAAAGACAAAAGTATACCTACATGTAGCAGTTTTTTATGGTAGGTAAAAATCATCTAATGACGAATCCCGCCTTTGGGCGGACCGGGAGACAGTGTCAGACTCTTACTGACTGAACAACCTAGCCCGTTCCCACGTTGCCATCTATACTAGGGCTTGAGCCTTAATTTCAGACACGAACCCTTGGCCCCATTTGGCTTCGAGCCTTCTGCAGGGACCCTACGGTTCGCTGACAGCTCTTTGAGGCGCGCGGGAACAGTGCACGCCGTCGATGACAAGGCTTGGTCCGGACGATTAACAAACGACTGGACGGCGAGCTTCCATTGCTCGCCGTTGCATGTAGCGGTTGCAAGGAGGATGTAGTTCTTGGCCAGCTTGCGGCCAAGACCTACATCCCCCTTAGAATATGCATGGGATGAGCTCAAGAGATGCGTTAAACAACACTATCATCTACAACATATTTCAGTTCCACTATGTTACTTAAATACCTATGTATATTTTTTAAATTAAAAACTGGCAATACATAACTGCCGTTGTAGTGTAATCTAATGCGATCAACAATTTTTTTATGTATTAAGGAATTGGCAAAGGGCCAATGGGGCCTGTGTCCCAGCAGTGAGAACATTAAAGAGGCTGATGATGATTAAGAAATTTTCTTAGTTTTAACGGTGACCCGGATTTTTTGCTTTATTGAAAATAAACTAAATTATTCAAACTATCATGAACAGGTACTATTAATTAAATATTGGACCTAAACTTACAAGAGAACTCCTCAGGCTAGAAGTGAACTTTCATTTAGTCAATTAAAGTTATTTTTGGATAAAAAAGGTATCTTTAGAGACCGAAGCGGTTGTAGAATGTGTAACGCGTTTAGTTATTTCAACAAAATTTTGGGTACCATTTGAGTTGCTGTTAAAAAATACTTAAAACTATATGCTCTAACTTGTTATCTTGAATGTCCACACTTAGCAGAAGTGAAGGACTATGGTAAAAGTTTATAGAATATAGTGCCCTATTTAAAAGATTTATGTACAATTGTGCGCCCGTGTGAATGTAGGTTATTTCATACCAATTTTAGACCCCGTTTCATCACCTTAGGAGTTCAATTTCGAAAATTAGACTCTACTGTTGAACATAGGCCTCCCCCTAGCGTCGCCATAACTACCGGTCCCGTGCGTCTCGCATCCATCGGATTATAGCAACCCTGACCAGATCATTGGTCCATCATGTGGAAGGCTTTCCAACGCTACGTCTTCCGGTACACAGTCGCCACTCCAGAACTTTTCAGCTCCAGCGGCCACCTATTCTGCGTGCAATGTGCCCTGTCCATTGCCACTTAAGTTTAGCGATTCTTTTTGCTATATCGGCGACTTTGTTTCTCCTGCAGATATCTTCATTTCTGATTCGATCACGCATGGAAACTCCTATCATTGCTCTTTTCATTGCCCTTTGAGTCTTCTTATGAGACCCATTGTAAGTGACCATGCTTCGGAGCCATATGTCATCACTGGCAATACACTGACTTCGTCTTGAGACACTGTGATACAAGGTGTCATTGGTGACGTCGGTTTTTTTTTTCGAAAAATTCCACCACTTGGGGTCCAGAATCATGTACTGGATCCATGGTATTCGTTTGCGTTAACATGTCAATGACACCCTGTATATTGGACGAGAAGACATCACGCAGCTTCAGGAACATAAATGCCAAATTTTAAGTTTGTAGATGTTATGGTTTCTAATTTCGTGATTAAAAAGTGAGTTGTGGTTGTTTTTACATATTTCTTTAAAGATAACAAAATAATGTATTTCTATAATCATAATGAATATAACATAATAATGTTTAGGTGTTTAATAATAACTAATACAAGCGTATTATAGGAGAGATAAGCCGAGAATTTCATAGAATTAATTATCTGTGCAAAGCGGGACAGGTCTCTAGTTTCAAATATAACAACTTATATCTTTAGGCAGTTGTAAAACATTGATGATATTTATTATAACAGTAGAGCAGTGGTGGCCGAGTGATAACGGCCCCTTACGAGTCGTAGGTCGCGGGTTCAAACCTTCAAACCCAGCCAGGCGCATTACTTTGTGTAATTTATTTCATCACCACTGCTCTCATAAAGGTGCAGGAAAACATCGTAAGGAAACCGGCATGTCCTAGAACTAAAAATTCGAAGACATGTGACATCCACCAATACGCACTGGGCCCGCGTGGTGGATTATGGCCCATTCCCTCTCCTAGAGAGAAGAGGTCTGTGTCCCTGCAGTGGGAACATTAAAAGGCTGATGATGATGATGATGTTTATAACCGTCGAGATTTATTTATATAATTTACTAGCGACCCGTCCCAGCTTAACACGGGTGCAAAGGTGATATATCGGAATAAGGCAAGGAAGGTACGGGGTAGGTTCTTTAGTCAGTAAGAGTCTGACACTGTTTCCCGCTCCGCCCAAGAGTGGGATTCGTCACTCGATGATTTTTACCTACCTTAAAAAAAAAGGTGATATATTATAGCTATAAACCTTCCTCTTGAATCACTCTATCTATTAAAAAACCGCATTAAAATCCGTTGCGTACTTTTAAAGATCTAAGCATACATAGGATCTAAGCAACTTTGTTTTATACTATGTAATGATGATATATGACATTATTTATATACGACATCTGACGCGATATGACTTGACCGTGATCGCCGATTAATCTAAACTAATATAATAAAGAGGTAACGTTTGTTTTTTTTGTTTTTTGTTTGTAGGAAGTAATCTCTGGAACTACTGGTCCGATTGGAAAAATTTTAGCAACAATAGAAAGCTGCTTTACTCCTGAGTGACATAGGCTATTATATTTTATGTACGCGGGCGAAGCCGCTGACAAAAGCTAGTTGAATAATATTATTGTAAAACATTATTCATATTCATAATCATTTATTTGCTAATATGGGTATTTATGTAAAGTTATTGGAATTATAGTCTATCTTGAGGCATGTGAATCACCAGCTTTATTATTATACATTTTTCATGCAAAAAAATCATGATTATTAATTATAGTGCAGTTTATTTTTATTTTTTTCGCCGTAACGAATAATGAAGGACACATACTAAATAGACGAGAGGTTTTATTTTTTTATGGTAGGTGAAAATCATCGAATGACGAAACCCGCTCTTGGGCGGAGCGGGAGACCAGTGTCAGACTCTTACTGACTAAAAAACCTACCCCGTACCTTCCTTGCCTTATTCCTAGAGTCGAGGTAACAGTTTGCACCACCCTAGGCTCCAGGAGGCTTCGACCCTGAAAGGCCCCTGCAGTTTGCTGACAACTCCTTGAGGCGCGCGGGAACGGTGCGCGCCGTTGACGACTTGGACTCGGTCTGGACAGTTACCAGACGACCGGACGGCGAGCTACCCATTGCTCACCGTCCGCGAGCCAGTGTCTACGGTGGCCGGATATCGGCAGGATCGCGGCGGCGACGGCTACGGCGAGGGCGCTGTTGCCTTTGCCTGGAAATCCATTTAACGGTCTTACAATTTGTAGATTGTTGAAGTCTGAACCGTAACTTATTCAGGTGCTTTACTTTATGTTATTAATTTAAACACTACCACTTCCAAAAATTTGAAGGCATGTCACGGCCAATTCCATTTCCTAGAGATAAAACCTGAGCCCCAGCAATGAGTTAATCTACACTAATATAATAAAGAGGTAAAGTTTGTTTTTTTGTTTTTTTATTTTTTTGTTTGTATGAGGTAATCTCTGGAACTACTGGTCCGATTGGAGAAATTCTAGCAATAATAGAAAGCTGCTTTACTCCTGAGTGACATAGGCTATATTTTATGTACGCGGGCGAAGCCGCTGGCAAAGGCTAGTAATTTATAAGGCTGATAGTATAAAAATAGTGAAGACCATCATTTGGTATTTTCTCTATTTGGTATTTTGGTATTTTCTCATTATTTCTTTGATGTAAATTCAACTCACAAAAGGACAAAATAAGGGTAATTATTTAAACCACTGTATTAATTATTCTGAAACTGCAAGCATGCTTGGGCTAATGATTGCTCTAGTTCTTGTGGTGAGACTTCTGTTATGATAAACGGAACCAACGTGACAAATCTAGTCTCCGAGGAAAGGAAAGTAAATACTTGAAGTGCAAATAGTATTTAACAAGACTTGACTGCACTAGATTATATTTCTGAGGAGCATTTTCACGAAGCTCGTTCAAATGTTGGTCCTCTCCTATTTGTGCCATTTATCCATAATGCTGTGGCCCACAACCTCAACAAATAACTTACTGGTGAACTATATTTCGCCATGTTGCTTCGAAGATATGGATGGCGTCGCAGACTGTGGTCTCCAGTGTAGCACGGTATTGGTCTGACCGAACCAAATCGGACTCCTGTCCTTGGGTCTTTTCCAATCTACTTTTCAAATGCTGGCTAGGTGTTTTTAAAAAAATACTGAACGGATTTTGGTACGGTTTTCACCAATAAACAAAACACTAATTCGTGGAGAAAGTTTAAATACATGCATATTATAAAAGCTTTGTAACACCCATGTAAAAATTGGACATGCAGAAATATTTAATTTGACAAATAAAAAATTGTTTGTATATACTCTCTGCTGAAAGTCCAAAAAATAAATGAGGATCAATGCAATGAAATACGAGTATTCTGAATTCTAAACTATGCTGGGTATCTGCGGTTTTGCTGACATTTCCTTGAGGCGCTTACAACCGTCGATGACTCGAGCTCGGTCCGGACGGTTACTGGACAGCCGGACGGTGAGTTACATAAAAAATAGGTAATATTGTTTTACTGTTGGAGCATCATCATCATCAGCCTGCATCAATCAATTGCTGAACAGACATTTGCCGATTTTATAACGCCTGATAAATATCGCATAGCAGCAATGCGTCTAATCATAGTTTTAATTAGATTGTATCGGTTCGGCCTTGATAAAAATAATTTCAATTTCAATATCATTCTCATAAAGAATTCTCAGAGAGTAGTGGTGACCAAGTGGGAACGGGCCCAACTTACGAGGTCTAGGGTTCAAACCTAGTCAGCCGCATTATAGTTTGTGTAATTTATTTCATCACCACTGCTCTCAAAACGGTGAAGGAAAACATCGTAAAGAATCCAGCATGTTCTATAACCAAAAAATCCCGATGTTTTAAACCACAGCTTGCCAATATAGCGGTGTTTTCCATTACACCATCAATAAATAAAATGTCTTTTAATTAGCAAAAAATCAATTATTAAGGGGATAATTGGATTGGTACCATTTCAACTGTATAATACATAAAAGTCGATCAATTGCGGTTGCACAGTAGAATTAATTCCAAATTAAATTGGTTCGTTTAAATTATGTTAATTTCAATTATGCATTGCTACCAAGTACTCGAATCGCAATGAACGACAGATTATAAAGTCATCAATATAATATCTTGGGAAAGTAGGGGAGTGGTGGCCGAGTGGTAGGTAGCATATACAAACCCAGCCAGGCGCTTCACTTTATGTAATTTATTTCATCACCACTGCTCTCAAAACAGTGAAAAAAGTCATCCGGAAACCGGCGTGTACTAGAACCAAAAATTTGAAAGCATGTAACATCCAGCAATCCGCACTGGGCCTGAGTGGTTGATTATCGTCCATTCTCTCTTCTTCTAAGGCTGACGATACTATAGATGAATTAAGAAGCAGTGATGCATTACTTTGAAACTGCAAAGAAAGTTTTGCATTTTTGTTTGAAAGAACTACTGTAGAACTGGAACGTAAAGCACAATTGAAAGAATACAGATGAGTTTTAGTCTGTAAAAGTTTGACATTTCGTTTCGCTTCACCAATAGCGGTAGAAGTTATTTGAAGCCTTCATCTTGCTAGTCTGTCGCTGCCAGGACATTGGTTTTACTTGTGGGAGTTTTTTTTTTAATTGCAATAAATTAGTGCTTGACTGCGATCCCACCTGATGGCAAGCAGTGATGCAATCGTTAATGGTAAGGCGCACTAGTCTATCAAGAGCCTATTCACTCTAGCCTTGAAGACACCTAAATTATATTCGGACAGAAAGACTGCAGCCGGCAAACTGTTCCAGTCCTTCGATGTACGCGTTATAAATGACGAGGCAAAACGCTTAGTCCGGGTCGCAGGTGTCTCAGCAACGTAAGGGTGGATATTTGCCGTACGCCGGGATGTCCGAAGGTAAAATTGGGATGGCGGAATCAAATCCTGCAATTCCTACGCACACTCTCCAAAATGCATCCTGTAGTGGGAGGTTTCTTAATGTTGCGTTTTCATAACCTATCTGCACAGCTAACAATATGTTAATAAGTTTGCGATAGACCGTATTTATTTATTTATGTACACACAAACACAAAAAAGAAAATAACAAATGCAGATAGATATATCTTCTTTTCTGAGATTATATAATCTGTCGCAAATGAAAGACGTGTTTTGCAACTGCAAATTCAATAGTTAATGACTGTGGCTTTATCTTTTACCATTTAACTTAAAGAAAAAGTTCTTCAGAGCCTTCATTTGACAAAATCTTAATTTTATTGCACGTACATTGAAGGTCAATAATGACATTAAGCGGGATGACTTTATTGACTTGTCAGTCGTTGATAAAAATTTATGCATAAAATAAGTACTTACCTAGTGGTGACGTGAGTATTAAAGAAATGAATTTAAAAACTCATCAAATCGTTAAAAAATCACCACAATTGCCTTCGTATAATTTTCTAGTGACAAGCCATCGACCTTTAGGACTCGAGAAATGTCAAATTTTTGCATCTACCTGTAGTGTGACTTTTAAATGGTGGGAAAAATCATCGAATGACGAATGCCCTTGGGCAGAGCGGGAGACAGTGTCAGACTTCTACTGACTAAACGACCTACCGTCCCTTCTTGCCTAAGTTCCAGGGCCCCGGTGTTCCGATTTTGCATTAACCCTTGACCTCTGAAGGTTTCGGTCCTACTGGGTATGGTTTCAAATTCGCTATTGTTCTGTCCCTAGTCTAAAGAGTAAGGCACGCCATAAGGTAAGTGGACACCGACATAACACTATTTATACTGTAGCTTAGCATAACTACTGCCTGTCGTAGGCGCGGGCTTGCGGACGGCGAGCAATGGGTAGCTCGCTGTCCGCCCATCCGGTAACCGTCCGGACCGAGCCCAAGTCGTCGACGGCGCGCACTGTTCCTGCGCGTCTCAAGGAGTTGTCAGCAACTGTAGGGGCCTAGCAGGGTCGAAGCCTTCTGGGGCAAAGGGTTGACTCAGCAATATTTCGGGTGTTTGGGAAACGTGATTGTAATCATGATAACATACAACTTTTACTATGTGACCACATAAAACCAAAACGCTGTTCAGTAATGTTTTTTCGCAGTTTTAGGTTTTCACTTCGCGAAAGACTAGGAGACTAGAGACTAGACTAGAAGGAACAGGTGGAAAAACATCATAAAAGTTATGCAGCAGGGTGATCAAGACCCTCAGCAATGAGGAAGAGGTTTCCTGCTTGTTTTACTTTGTCTCTAAATATTCAAATTTTTAAATCAATCATCTTTGTTTATTCAGGGCTGCGGGTTTTTGATAAAGTTACCATGATCGTGGAACACACAGGGCAGGTGAAGGTCAAATGTATTTGACTATTAAACATTTATACCCATACTAAAACACACCATAAATTATCCATGTAAATACTGTAGTTTGATGGCTATGCGGAAAAATTTAACTGATCAGAAGTTCAAAGTTCACGTTTAGTGCATGTATTATTACATACAGTTTTCTTATATTATTTATTATCAATTATGTTATTTTAATTTCTTTTTTTTTAAGTAACAAAGCAGACTTGTGTGTTTTTTTGGTCTTATGTTACAAATCTGTTTACATGTAGTTTTTTTTTTATATACATAGTGACATTACAAAACTTGGAAATATTGCAAGTGCTGTGCACACCTTTAAGTGGCAAATTCACTCTAGAGCTTAAGTTTGATATTGTACCCCTAAAATGTACTAGTAAATAAGTCGTTGGAGTGCCGTAATTAAATAAATAAGTTTTGATAAAATTATACAAATCTATAATAATTTATGTTAACAAACAGTCAAAGGTTTGACAAAAATAAAAGCATTTTAAACTAAGGCCTATTGTCCACTGACGCTTAACTTCATTGACACGTAAGTGTCATTATACGCTTGGTGTACACCTGTGTGAAGAAAGTGAAGAAACTATGTAACTTTGTCAACGAAGCGGCAAAAACACTATAGCATGACGTTTAATGTATGCTTCACGCAGGCGTACAACAAGCGTATACTATGCGTTCCAAATAAGAATAGGATCGATTGACAGAATGTGACGTCACACCACCGTATTGTCAAATCGAAGACATTTTTGCAAAATTGAAGAACTCAGAGATGAGTAAAATTGAAAAAATGGACGGCGTGCAGTCGTGTGAGCAGTCCGATTGCAGTCGGTGTATAGTTCACACGACTGCACGCCGACTGCAATTGAACTGCAATCGGACTGCTCGGTTGGTTTGCAGTTCTATTGCAGTCGTGTCAACTGCATTCAAACTGCATCCGAACTGCAAATTTGCAGTTGGATTGCAGTTGAAATGCAGTCCGTCTGTCTAGAGCCTTAACTTTTTCTTTCACAGTTTGTAAATAAATTAAATTATTCGTAAATAAACTGAATTTTAAAAATAATTTACCTCGTTTGACAGTAAATTTTGACGTCACAATATGGCAATCGATCCTATTGTCATTTGGAACGCATTGTAATGATGATACGTGTCTATACGTCTACGCATCCGTGGGCCTAAGTTAACATTAGAATTTAGTAATGATTAATTGGTAGTCCTAAAGAGTCTTTGGTCACTAATGTATTCTGTATGCAAAATATTTTTTTTTTCCCGTGAAAAATATGATTCAACACGGGAAACCGTCAATAAAAGTATTATATAGTAAGATAAATTGATCTAATCATGAACTTTGTCCAAGCGTAACCTTCACAATTTTTCGTGTGTAATACTGAAATGTTTCATTTTCTAGTCTAAAGACAAGACTAGACTAGGTTCTTCTAAATATTCATTCAGACTTCAGATGTGAGATGTGTAGTATTTTTTTTTTGTCGTAAATAATACAGTATTTTTTTTACAATTATAAAAGTTGATGGCAATATTAACTAATTTATGAAAGAATGTAATTATGGTCAGTGACGAAGATTCGTCAAGTATATTAACGCACTCTCCTCAAGTTCATGAACAGTTCTTCGTTAACTGTAGAAGAGAGTGTTTCGGAGTTAACCATGGTGTTCAAACTAACGTGTCTGGTTGTGCTGGTTTTCGGTTTTACCCAATCCGCAGGTAAGGAAATTTTAAAATTATTTATATCATGTCAAACTTTATATTCGTGTTTGTTACTTTTTGACTTTTTAACAGCTGAACAGATTTGTATGTAATTTGGCATATGGGTAGATAGTATCCTGGAATACTATAAAAAATATTTCAGGAGTATATGTGCGCTTGTTATAATTTTCTATTCGCACTGTTATTATTGAGGACTTTCGTTATAAATTCTATAAAAAATTGCCGTTTGCTGTTAGTATAACTTACCAATACTGTTAGTATAGTAGATCTGTAGCATTAGGGAAGAAGTTTTTTTTTTTGGTTAGTTCGTGTTGCAAATAACTTTAACGATAACCAAAGTCTTGACAACTTAAGGTGGGCAAAAATCATCCAATGATGAATCCCGCTCTTGGGCAAGGCGGGAAACTGTGTGAGACTCTTACTGACTAAACACCCCACCCCGTACCTTCTTTTCCTTCGCACTGGGGCTAAGCCTTCCTTTCAGAAAGTGATCCTGGGCCCAAGTAGGCTTCGACCCTTTTGCAGAGTTCCTACGGCTTTGCTGACAACTCCTTGAGGCGCGCGGTCACAGAGCGCGACGTCGACTACTTGGGTTTGGTCCGAACTGTTACCAGACAACCGGACGGCGAGCTACCCATTGCTCACCTTCAGTGAAATATGGGTTGCATATTTGCGCCAAATGCTATGGTTAAAGTAACACGACCAGCATCGATAAACCACTCTTATTCTTATTGCTTGCGTTAATAAGAAATAGTCGCTACAGACCGTAACTATAGTTATGATGATGGTGTTTTTCCTAAGACCACCCTATTCTTCTTCTTCTTCTCAGTCGGTACACTCTTGTCAGAGTGGTCGTGGTCATCACTCTGGATCACGATGAGTTATTATCTTGGTCATGCGGTTCCATTCATTGCGGACTGCAGCTTTCCGGGTGCATTCGTAGACCGAGCACTTAGTTGCGGCCTTGATCTGGTCTGTCCATCTCACCACCCTATTATGACTACTCAAAATTTATAAGAAAGGCTCCATAATTATTTAAGTCTCCTTTTGTACATTCTAAAAGCGAATCTTTGTGGCTGGTACTAATATAATTAAAGCGTACTGTATTTCGTTACGATATTTTATATTCAGACCAAGCTTAGAGGTGAAGGGCTATTTTGGTACACAATTTACTTTAAAATAATTAGTCGTTCAACGGGTAATACTGTTTATAATTATTTTCTTGAAATTCTTGGAACTGAAATCATGAATGATTTTAGTTATTTTTAATACTACATTTACATTAATACAATTCAATACAATATGCTTTATAATAACAATAATCATTTATTATCAGGTTATATAAACCCATTACAATTAAAAAAATACAGTCATGTCCAAAATACAATACAGTTACAGTTTATCGTTGATTTTTTAGATTATAAAAATAAAACTGCAGTGCACAAAAAAATAGAAAATATTTCGTACTCGTTATTATTTTGATAAACCAGTTTATTAACGCAACGGAAAAAAGGATACGGGATTTTAGAGCTTTCTAGGTTGCATAGTTTGTTCAATAATATACACCATAAAATCTAGGTATATTCATCGATAGCATATACTGGGAATATACCCAGAACACAGCATACTTAGTGAAATTGGGGTACCTACTTTGATTCTAGGGTACAACTTTGGCCCAAGTTTATTAGCCAATAGGAACAAGAATCACTGTGTTTCTACCTGGGCCAAAGTTATATCTTAAGGCCAAAGTAACAACTACAACCACAAACAACAACAACAACATCAACAACAATTAACAACAACAACAACTTTTCAACAACTTTTTATTTTTTATGCTAATTCAAATAAGAAATACTGTACAAAATAGTAAAAGATGCAAGACGGAAGTCAGTTATAAAGGATAACCTTCACCGTCAACTTTGAATAAATAGTTCATCAATGTATGTAAATCTTATGGTGTGTTTCCTAATATAACTACTATCAAATATTTGCCAATGGCAAAGGTTTCATCTCATATAAGTAGGTAGTAGGTTTCTTAGCTTACCAGATCATTATGATCAGCAGCCTTTTTAATGATCCTGGGACACAGGCTGGGACACAGGCGTCTTCTCTAGGTGTCTTCTCTATGGGCCGTAATCCATCACACGGGCCTAATGCTGGTTAGGACATGCCAGTTTCCTCACGATGTTTTCCTTAACCGTTTTGAGAGCAGTGGTGATGAAATAAATTACACAAAGTAATGCGCTTGGCTGGGTTTAAACCCGCGACCTACAACTCGTATGTGGGGGCCATTACCACTCGGCCACCACTGCTCTTTCTTACCAAATACCAAATTACAAGTCAAAATCTATCTGACTAACGCATTTCCTTAATGTCCTCAAAAGTTAATTTCACACAGAGATATCCTACTAATAGAAATTAAACAATTAAGTTCATTAAACAATAGGGTACTTGTAATCATAAACATAATAATGGCTTGTAAAATACTTCAACAATTCTTACAGGTACATAGCATCAATGTAAAATGCAATTATTGACATCAAAGTAAAGGCAAAATACAAAAAACGATACTATACAATATAATAATAATTGGTATTGAAAAAAAAAAGTAATTATAAAAGGTCTTCAAATAATAAAAATGCCTATAAATAAGAAAAATGCCCAGAAGTAATAACTAAAAAAAAACTTGGCAAAGCGGACTCGCACTCTGAGGGTTCCGTACAAACTAACTTATGTAAATAGACTCGAAAATTTTGCCTAATAGAAAGTTTTTTTTTGTGACGTAACTATTTTCAATTTTCAGGTTTATTCTACTACTACTTTTGCTATAAGACCTTGCTTCTTGCCAAATTTTAGGGTTCTAAGTCAACGGAAAGCAGTAATTTACCCTACCAATTTTGATTCCCTTGAAAGTGTCAAAAAGTACGTTTTTTGCGACATAAACTGTCGTACCTTTTTTGCATTATGTTGTTTAGTTTGATTTTTTCACAGCTTTAAAGGATCGCAAACTTGAGTGTATGGTTATAATTTCATTTCGACACTGATTTCTCGAGATAAAAGGTCTTAGGTTTAAAGAATTTTTATTCTCATAAGAACAATATTACAGTTCACTTAAAATGAGATACAAAGTGCTTATAAATATTGTAACATTCGCATCTGGTGTGTTGGTGACGTCATATGTTACGTACATGCTTCTTCAATTTTAACTTAAACAAATTAATACTATCACATTTCTTTACGTCTTCCGGTAAATCGTTAAACAGTCGTGCTCCTTCAAACAATATTGTCTTTTTGCCGTAATTAGTTCGTGCGCGTGCGGTCAATAGTTGAAATTTGTTTTTACTTCTAGTATTGTATGTTGCTGTCTTTTTACGAAGTTGGATGTTAGATTGTACAGAATTCATGGTGATTTTTTTTACGAGAAAGCAAGTGTAATATGTGTAAAGTTGTCTGATATTTAGTAGGTTGGTTTTTTCATATAGTTTTTTTGTTGGGTATAGAAAGTTATAATGAAATAGTATTTTTATAATTTTGTTTTGTATTCTTTGTAGTGAGTTTAAATTAGACTTAGCGGCTGATCCCCATAGTTCAATGAGGTATTCAAGGTTAGATTTTACTAGAGAGTTGTATATAATTTGCCGTACTTTTTTCGGTATATAGTTTCTAATCTTACGTATCATTCCTAATAGTGACGTTAGTTTTGTTTTTAAATGATCGATGTGTATTCTCCATGTAAGTTTGTCATCTACCCACAAACCGAGGTATTTTTCGTGACTAGATCGTTTGATTATTTCTCCGTCAATCGTTAGAGGTGAGAAGTCGGGTAGTGGTTTATTTTTTGCGGACAGGATCATAAATGATGTTTTTGACGTGTTAATAGTTAGTAAGTTATACTTTAGCCATTCATTTAGTAGGTCAAGGTCATTCTGGGCGTCAGATATAATGTTTTGTAATGACTTGTTGAAATAAAAGAGGCAAGTATCGTCTGCGTATAACGTCTTGACGTCTTGACAGAATATATACAGACAGACGGACTACAAAGTGATCCTACAAGAGTTTTTTCCCATAGGTTTTTCCTATTAAGGTATCACCCCTAAAAAGGCTTATCAATAGTAAAAATGCCTCTTAATAGTAAAAAACCTAATATTCCAAGTTGGTCCGAAGGACTTTCCACGCAAATAAGTTGCCTTGAAAATGGAAAAAAAAACCACGAGCCAGAAATACCTAACTATCGATTTGATGATTCGAAGTGAAGTAAAAATTGGCGTACGTGACTTGGAGTATAATAGCAATGGTGGCAATGGCCAAATTCATTAGTTTTCATATTAATTTGTAATTTCGCGATCATTACTGGTTAACTAATTAATTAGATAGGTCATTTGCGAGGAACTAAGCGTTCTTGCAATTTTGGCGTACGTGACAATCTGAGGTTACACATTATTGTAATAATGGGGTCTTTAGTCAGAATATGGGTCTTTCGATCAAAACTTAGTCCCGAACCGTAGCCGAATTTCTCCCAAACCAGATTTTGATTGTGGTGGTGAATCTTAGCAGATAATTATTAGTCATTAGCATGAGAGATATTATAGTGTCAACAATTATATACAACAAACACATATATTAAAATCACATGATTTTATGTGCACTCTTTTCTCTATCTAATAGGTCCATGGGAAGGCAACTTCTAAATGAGAGAAATTCAAACCAAATTCAAAATTCAATCGGAGAAAATTCAGGCATAAAACAAATAGTTACATAGCATTTAAGGCACGAGGAAAAAAAAAAAAACAAAGAAAAACGTAAAATAAAAATTAAAGCTTTGGTTTCTGTAGATCCCGAATTTGATTCTAATAATAATTCAAATGGCTATTTCGGGTAATATATTTTACTGAGGTACATTTGAGCCTAGCCATAGGCTTAAGATGTTACTGATTTTTCTCTTCTAGATCTTCTAACCATTACAGCAAAAAAATAAAATTGTTATACATTAACGTTATTCCAACAAACTAACACTTTCATCTCTCTCTCTCATCTCTTACTCAATATGATTTAAAAGAGCAGTCTTATCCATAATTATCTACACTTTGGAATTTGCAATCTGGGGGCACGGCAGTTCCCCAGCCAAGTCTCAAGCATAAGATTTTTCTTTTTGGCAGTTAGTTAAAAAAAAGCACTTATAGATTACTCAAATGTAAATAGTATATTATTTTTGAAAAAAAAAATTTGATTTGAATCTTACATCTTAAATTGATTTTAACATTTGGATTAGTTAAAACTAAGCGTGTGTTTGTTTTTGCTTGAACAATGTTTTTAAAATACATCACAATAAGGCAGAGAGTGACTTGCATACCTACTCAATTCTTGCACCGTAGTTGGTTCAAATGATGTTACCTAGGTAAATTATTTCATTAAAACGTCGTCTTTGTTCAGTATATCCGCTAACAATTGCATTTAAGTAAGAATAATCTTTTGTGTTTTCATATTATTCATTCTTTTATTTTTAATTGCATCTCTCGTATCGTTACTTGTGTCTGTTTCCAAGCGATTATTGTGTTGCTAGCATTAACAGTCTATAGTAACAGCAAACACTATTTTTTTTTTCGACAACTATCACACAAAAAAATACTTAAAATAATACTTTATAATAATTGGTACGTAGTACACGTTAATGTACTGTTAATTTGCATTAGTGAAAACTGAAACAAACAATTGTTTTTACTAATTATACTATTACTAATTATAATTACAAAGCAGTGAAAAAAAAAATTTTTAATACAATTGTTAAAATCAAAAGATAAAAAAATATCCCGTTGTTAAACTCTATAGGGGGTACATTCTTGAATATTTTTTCCGAGTTATAACTCTTATATAAAATTATATACTTACAGAGTATAGGTATATAATAATAATATGCGTAAAGGTCGTATAACGTCTTTCAAAAAATAAATTAACATAATAATATTTACAAAACATACATGTAAATAGGCATAATCTTGAATAATAGGACATAATTTATATGATCGATTCCACTATTTAGTTAGAAGAATGCTCAATTAGTTTTTAGCATCAAGACGTGAGTTAGTAAGTGATATGACATCTTATTACGCACGCGAACTCTGCAAGATGTAATTATTTACGACACCGACGGTCTAGGCATTATATTGCGATTTCTTCAGATGTTTATATTAGTTAGATTATTCACCTTTAACACTATCAATGTGTAAAGATAAAATTGTAGTAGTAAAAAACATTTCTTTGTTCACAGTTTTACCATCAGTACAAAAATGCAAGCTCGGGGATTCTGCCTGTTTGACACCGGCGTTCCAAAAAATGATGCCAATTTTCATGGTAGGAATATCGGAAAATAAGGTCGATGTCTTGGATCCTATGGACATGGATGACCTTGCTTTTGAACTGGCTGGTCTTCAGTTTACTTTAAAAGGAGGCATCTTGAGGGGTTTGAAGAATTCTGTCGTTGATAATGTCGAGTAAGTTATATCTACTTTAGTTTTACTTTTTGTCAAAAAGTTATGTTTGTTTTTTTAATTTATCTTTTTGGCAGCCTTAATGTCTTAGGCCAGGGTCGGCGAACCTTTTTGAATCAACGTGCTATTTTTTCCAAAAAAAAGTTTAATGGGGTCATTGAGGTGCCATCAAATAATTTTGACTTACTGATTATTTGGAAAATAATAATAATGAAAACTATCAAAACTCTCTATGAAAGAAAATAAACAAAAGAGATACATTTTAGATTGTTTTCGATTTTGATTTTTGTTGCTGCACATGTTTTATGATCGACGACGAGCCCAAAATATTATGTCGCGTGCCGTCAATGGCACGCGTGCCATTGGTTCGCCAACCCTGTCTTAGGCAATCTCTAACATTGTCGATGCTGAAGATTTCAAAGTGATTCGACGATTGTATCATTACTAATGTCTTTCTTGTCTTGCATAAATTACTCATTGAGTAACAAATATTCAAGTTAAAACAATAAGTTAGTACCAACTACCTGTTATTACATGACCTTTTATTGTACTCATCAGTTGGGACACGAAGAAGAAGAATTTCGCTGTGAACTTTCACTTGGACGTCGCGGTTAAGGGTCACTACACTGCAGCAGGACGTATCCTGATCCTGCCAATCACTGGTGATGGCCAGCTGAAACTGAAACTGAGTAAGAATATTTTTATGGATATTTAATTATCAGCTTAGTCTTATCACATGATGAACCTAAACTGTTTAATGCATCCAAAAGTTCCTTTCTGAAAAATTAAGCTTTCTTCAAGATAAAAGGAGTTTTTTTACTCTTATCGGTGTTTTGTATGATGCTGAGACTTTAAGAAAAGTTTTTTTGTATTAATTGACTGAGTTTCTGTATTGTCTGAAACGGACAAGAGTGAAATCTCAATTATTTCTTTTCTTCTCTTCTGATGCGTTGAGAAAAAAGTGAGAACTTTGCTTATTTAAATTTCTCAAATATTTTTAATATCTCATAAATTGTTAAGTCTTCTCTTTAAGAGTTATCTTTTATTCAACAGAGTTCAAACTTGTACAAACAAATATATTGACATAGGTACACATTTGTTGAAACATCAACCAGTAAATATTCCTTATTTTTCAGAAAACCTTGCAATCAAACTGGTCATTTACTATGACATCGTTAAGAATGTTGGAGGCAAAGACATCATCAAGCCAAAGAAGTATAAAATAGATTTTGAAGTCAAGGATAGTGCTCACTACCATCTCTCCAACTTGTTCAATGGAAACAAGCAGCTTAGTAAGTATCATTTGACCTCTACTAACGCTATTTGTAAAGAAAATATTTCGCGATTTGTGAAATTCATCATCATCATCAGCCTTATTAATGTTCCTACTGCTGGGACAAAGGCCTCCTCTCTAGGTGACGGAATCGGCCATAATCACCACGCGGGCCCAGTGCGTATTTTCGGATGACACATGTCTTAGAATTTTTGGTTTTAGGATATATGCCGTTTTATTATTATACCGTTATTACCTCTTCTCAAAAGAGAGTCGTGGTAATGAAATAAATTACACAAAGTAATGCGCCTGGTTGGGTTTGAACCTGCGACCTATAACTCGTAAGTCGGGGCCTTTACTCGGCCACGATAATGATCGATGTTATTCGGAAATGTGCCCAGAAGACTGGCCACATTGAATGGCAATACTGATTCTTTATCGCCCCCTGATCACACAGGGTCGATCAGACGATAAAAAGTATCTTTGAAACGGAGTATATTAGAATATTCATAGTACCTACGGAAAGCATCTGCGTAGGTCTGGCCTAAACTTGGCCAGGTATTTTTTCTCCGTAACTGTGATAGCAATATATTTGCTTTTCAAAAAGGGATTGGAAATGTAAAATTGGTATGAACTAGGTTAGTATCCCTTATACGACATATTTAATCTGTCAAGAGAATTCAGACAATTTAATTAACGGCACTGACATTAATATACTGAACTATTTCAGCGGCAGCTGGACGCTCATTTCCACATAGCTATAAAAAGGCAAAGCTTTTTTTGATGTGGAAAATCATTCAGTAATTATTACTCTCAGCCGTGAGGACATGTCAGAATTTACTGGCTAAAATCCACGAGAGACCTTCAGTCGTCTTATTTAATACAGAAATACAGTTTCCCTTTTGACATTCCTAGTCTTCGGCCCTAATATGCTCTTATGGTTTTACAAAAAATCTTTTTGAAGCGAGCGTATAATAAATCAAGCACCGTCTGATGATTTAACATCGCTACCAAACTCAATTTCGTATGAATAAAAAACGCTTCAAAAGCCATGCATTTCAAATTGAGTTTCTCGACCGAAAAATGTCAACAGTCTATTCCAATGAATGTTGACAAAAGAATGTGGCATTAATCTTTGTCCAAGATAATAGATGGCGCCACATATTGCTTTTAGGCACACCTCTCGCCACTGATGTTCACTTTAAAAATGTAAATCAACCATTTATTCCCGTAGATTTTCAATTACAATTTGACGTACCAAGGGTTAAATAAATAGTTATGAAATGTCTGATTACGTAAAAAAATAAATAATTTGTTTTTATCGGATTTAAGTGCGAGGTTTTTTATTTTAGTTACTGACCCTCTCGTTAAATGGGGTCCTACCACGACGTGTCAAAATGCCAGGCGTGTGTGCGAGAGAGAAGGAGCAGTACATCATATATTTGTGCCTCTTAAAAGTTCAGTCAAGGTCGCCAAATAGATTGTATCGAGACCTCGCTATAGAGCTTCTAGTTGATTTTTAATATCAGTTCCCATTTTAATATAGGTTCCTATTTTAATATTGGTTCCCATTTTAATATCGGTCCCTATAATCTTTTCTAAAATAAAAGTAATAATGTTTATTTTTGCTTTTATTCCAGGTGAGGCTATGTTGACTTTCCTGAACGACAACGGAAAGCAAATTGCTGATGAGTTTGGCGGACCGATGATGGATTTAGCAGCCAGGACAATATTCAAGAACGTTAAAAACTACTTCGAAGCAATGCCTATTGAAGAGATTACCAGTGCTTAAACCCTATTTGTTTTAATTAGATTGATTAAATAGATTTTGTTAGTGTTTACTATAGTTTTTTATTTGCAGAATCGTAGTTTATTTTTTTACACATGGCTACAGAATAAATAATAGTATAAGACATGGCTAAATTTAACGTCAGCGATTTCTGCAATAAAATGTAGAAAATATAGCCAATTTGTCACTCAGTTATAGAGGAGCCTACTATGGGGAAAGTATTTTTAAAATCGGCTTTGTAGTATTTTAAGTTTGTTCAGAACACAAAAACACAATTCGTTTTTCTGCTAAGGCATGAATGAAAGAAAATAATTTTTTGAAGCGTAAAAAACTAGCATAGAATACTCAGACCTACCAAATATACACAAACGAGACACGACTTTTGTATAATTATGTCGGATCCGGCGTTGATTTGCTGACAACAAAACAAGGCACGCCATCTAGTGGCAACTAGAAGAACTAGAAGTGGCGCGCTTGGCCAGAGTCAGTCGTTTCCGCTTCGCTATGAGCTTGTAGGGGATAATACGCCTGGACAGCGGACACTCTTAGCCAGGCCGTCGCAGAGTCAAGACGTTCTGAAACTGTCCGTTTTGTTGTTTGCACCTACCTTATAATAGTGCACTGTACCGAATCGTACTGAAAAGTAAACTGACTTAGTACCTAACCGTTTTTATTACACGATACCCACGTAGGCCCACCTGGTCTATGATCCGAGTTCGAACCATCCTGGACGAGTCGACACACACCGGTAAATTTTGGTCATTTTAATCCTGTTTAGGGTCTATCCGATACATACTATATCGATTACACTATCGATTTGTAGAGAGTAAGATAAAGTTAAAAAATAAAGTACTTTTTTTTCTAAAACTAACATTAATTTACGCGTAAGTATACGATATTCATATCTTTAAGTAAAGAACAGCTGAGCGGGTTCAATGGTCATAAATAGTTAGTACGCATCGAGTTACAATAAAGAAGAAGGCAAAAAAAAATATTAATAATGTCTATTGCCACGTCACTGAGTGAGATTACTCGCATTTTCACCCAAACATTTTTATTAGGGAAACATTTTAGTAGAACCTGCACAACCCATTCGGCCGCTTATGAATATTTTATTACGACAAACGGATTACTGGGTGAAATGAATCTGTGTGAGCAAATTTGTCTCCCATTACTGGGAAATTATGTAAGCCCTGAATAGCTGAATGTCCGTAGTCTAACTTAATTAAGGTCACAGCTCATTAGAGCCACCCGGCACCCACTCCGCACCGCCTCGCCTCGTGCGGTTAGTATTCTTTATATGAATTTGTATGGGTATGCACTCACTACATCAACTCCGCAGCGTCACCAGATCGCCTCAATCGTAAGCCATTCACGCGCGGACGGCGGGTGGACCACTAGGTGACAACTCGTTGCTCGCATGCTTGCCTTGCGTTGACTGCGCATTGCCAACACGCGGGTCCCGAGTGGACCGCGCGCTACCCGCGAATGATTCACGCGAGGACGATACGTTGGCGTCTGGCGATGGGCCGCTCCCCACCATCCCGTGTAGACCTAGTGCCAATTGTTAACAGACTACTCGGAAATTCGTGGACCAAGTGTCGTCCACTCATTGACCACGCCGGGTCCACTGGTTGACGACGCGAGGTCCACTGGTTGACCGCGCGACGTTTATTGGTGATAACGCGGTGTTCACCCGTCGACCACCTGTCGACAACGAGTGGACACCGGGCGACGAGGCGGTGCGGGGTGGGTGCCGGGTGGCTCGAATGAGCTGTGACCTTTACGCCGAATGCACATTTCATTTTCGTATGATTCTGTTTTAAATTGTACTTTTTACTATTAAAATGTTTCTGTTTGGCGAAGTTTAATTAACTTATCTCCGTAATTTGAATAATCAAACTTCCTAATTTTATTTGGCATTACATTCCTTAACAAAACACTTACATTCCCAAAGGGCTTGTAGTTATCCACCGTATGCGTAGGTTTGCGGACGGCGAGTAGTGAGTAGCTCGTTGTCCGGTCTTCCGGCAACCGTTGGGACAAACTTCAAGTGGTTAACGGCGCGTAGTGCTCCACCTACGCTTCAAAGAGATACGACAGGCCCAGTAGAGTCGAAACCTACTGGGGTCATGGCTTAAATGAAAGTGATCCCTGAAGCCTTGGACCAAAAGTAAAAAAAGAACAGTTAAAGTCTGATGCGAAATTGCGGGAGAAGTCAATAGATGATTTTCCGCCATAAAAAAAAATGGAAATCTATGTAGAACTTGAAGAATCATCAGACTTTACGCCAGCCATAGCAGTAACAGCAATTAGCAGAAGAACATGGCATCGACAGAAGGTATTTAAAAATTATGTAGAATGGAGATGTAGTTGGAGTGAAGACACCAATCGGTCTTATGTTTTCCGCGTATTGTAGAGATTTTGCGATGCAACGTCTTCTGGTATACGATTGGCATTAAACAGAATTACCACTGAACCTTTCGAGCGTATTTGATATGATCATTCTATGGCAATCTCATTGAAGTTTTTTTTTCTTCTATGAAACTTCTTAGTCGTGTACTCTTGACAAAGTGATCATGGTCACGTCTCGGTCGAGGCTTGCGCCACCGCCTGTTTTTGCAATACGACGCCACGCAGCTCTGTGTTTGGCGGTTTGAGAGTGGTTATTTATGCTTCAGTGTGGTACACCCACCGTGTTCGAGAGCGTCCACGTGATCTTTTGACCTCAACTTTTCTTGCATCACAAATCGAACTATCGAGTCTTCTTCACGGTAGATGTGCCTGGAGGACTAAAGGATTTGTATTGACAACGACAAACTCTTTTTTATATTGCATTCTCTCAGAATCAAAATATTAGTTTCGTTCTGCTATGGAACAACACCTAATTATTTTCATCACCATAACTTTTTTTTTGGTGTGGTTGGATATTATACTGAAAAAGTTACAGTATGATTGTATGCTCTGATTGAAGAAAAGGAAATGTCAGGCTTTTAATGTATAAACCCAACTTGTGTTCCTTAATCTTTCGAGTACCGTAATTAGAGACAATAGAAAGACAATAGGTGTGCGAAGGAACGACGGCGTTCACTTGATGCTCAAGAGTTTAAGTTGACTTTTGCATTCCAAAGTTGCGGTAACTCTTTCGTAAAACCCCGTACACTTGGGAAAGACTTTTAACTGGACAATATTCTTCAAAGGTCATCTTCCTTCGATAACATTGCCATGTTCTTCGACTTATATTCTACATAGTGATAGACAAGCATTTTCATAAAAACTATTTGTAAAAATACTGAAAACTTAGAACATTAATTTGCTGCAGAGGTTGATTGGCATTACGTCGTAACAAAACTACTAAGACATCATCGGTAAATAGCTTATTGAGGATACGTCAAAACTGTACTAATGTGATCAAGTCATCAATGTAAAAGTGTTTGGCCTGCAGGACACTTAAGGCCAAACAAAATGAGTGTATGGCATGCCTAATCTGGTGCGTAGTACATGTATATGGATATCATGTCCATTTAACAAAGGATGGTCCTTTCCGACATTAAAGAGATTGACATTTAACATGGGTTTCACTCCATCCAATGTTTGATTGCGGGGTTTTAATTTATTTTTATGCAGGGAAGCTATCGGGATGAAAAACTCGTTAACTTTGGCGAACATTTCGATTGATTGTAAAGCCTATTAAGTAAGTTATATCAATATTCGATGTGTGTTTCAATCCAGCCTGGACGTTCAATTTTGCATTTTTTTTTAAGGCCAAAATTTGATTTGGTTGGGTATTTTGTTGGTTGGTTGGTGGTTTGGTTTAGTTGGTTGGTGGTGGTTGGTTAGCTGGTTGGTTAGTTGTTGAATTTGGTTTGGTTAGTGGTTGGTTATAATCTAAAATTGTATATTGGAATAATCTACATAATTAATTAAAACAACAGGAGGCTTTTTATCTTCCACAAGGTGGACCGATTACCTGGTGAGAGTCATGGGAATGCAGTGCATGCGAGATGCAAATAACTGTTCTTTGTGGTGACACTTGGGGGAGGCCTAAGTCATTTAGTGGACGTCCTTCGGCTGAAATGATTATGAAGATGGATCTTAACAGCGGGGTGTAAATTAAAGTTTACGAAAACACCGCAAACTTTTTGTTGTGTCAAACCATGACAATTTCTTTATCACTGACAAAACTGTCATAAAATTTTCGGTCAATATTTTTCGTCCGGTAACAATAACCGTGTCAAAATAAATAAAACAAACGGTTCGGAAACAGACGGGCCGTTCAATTCGCTGATCATAAACAGGGATGAAGTACTTTGAATGTCACGTGAGTGATATTGGAGGCATGGCGTCACGTCACCTGTTCTACGGTCACTTCACTTTAAAGCTGATTGACACTTTTAACGTGTTATGAATGATGATTTTATTAAAATAAAACCATGGCGATAAAAAAAAGAGTTGTTGAAGCACACAGGTGAGTTTTATTCAGTAAAAATCTGATAGTCTGCTCGTGGAACGGATTCCGGTCTTGTGATTGCAAGCACGAATTTTTTTTTCGTTGGATATAAATCATCTTATGTCAACTGCCGTCTTTGAGTGGAGTTGTGAGAGTCGTCCTGACTAAAATCTCACCCCAATCTTCGGTGATGGAACGGACGAGGTTTAATCAGGCTATGCAATTCTGATGCACACCCTATGAAACGCAACCTTGTCCCGTGTTAGAACATTATGACATAAAATTTAATCCCAGTTAGAGAAGGGTCGAAGCCAATTAAGGCCACGGGTTTGTGTCTGAAAAGGAAGGTTCTGGCCCTAGTATGTATGGCGATGTAGGAACGGGGTAGGTTGTTTAGTCAGTAAGAGTCTGACACTTGTTTTCCGCTCCACTCAAGAGCGGGACTCGTCATTGGATGATTTTTACCTTCCATAAAAAAAAACCCCAGTTAGAGAACCCCGCCAGATATCGGGCGAGTGAAGCCACTAAGAAAATCTAGATTGATAAATATACGGAAGACGTAATAACGAAAATCTTTGGATTTGAATTTTGAAGTTTAATTAATGAGTAAAACTTTTTGCTAAACAGGGCTTTTCATATCTCAAGGCTTTTGCATTTGCAAGCTGCGACTAACTTGAAATTTTCAGCAGAATCATTTACAACTTATAAATTAAGTTTTGAGTTTAGGTTTCTATCTCTTCTTCAATACGTTACGCCATCGACTAATTACTTGCAATGGCTAGAATTTTTAGTTTCTGGTTTGGTGCTGGTGACCCTTTTTTATGGTGGGTAAAAATCATTCAATGATGAATCTCATATTAGACGCACAGGACCGATCTTTGTGGCGGCGCTTGGGGGAGGTCTATGTCCAGCAGTGGACGTCTTTCGGCTGAAATGATGATGATGATGATGATGAATCTCGCCCTTGGGTGGAGTGAGAAACAGTATCAGACTATTTCTGTCAAAACACTTGGTCCCGGGAAGCTTCTCTTGGTTTTCCTGCGGATATTTCCATTCCTGAATTTATCATGCAAAGAAACATTGAGCAGCCCTTTCCATTGACCTATGGGTGACTGTAAGCCTTCTGATGAGGCCCAGTGTAAGCGACTATGTTTCAGTGCCATATGTCATATTAGGCTTCGACCCTGCAAGGCGCCTTCAGTTTGCTGACAACTCCTTGAGGGGTGCGAGAACAGTGCACGCCGTCGACGACTTGGGCTCGTTTAGAACTGTTACCAGACGACCGGACTGCGGGCTACCCATTGATCGTCGTCCGCAAGCCAGCGCCTACGGTGACTGGAAATCGGGATCGGAAACGCGGCAGTGGCAAGAGCGCCTTTGCCTGAACTGTCCTATATTGGATGACAATAAGCGGCACAAAATAAGGGCTCATAAAAAGAAGTTATTTTTAGGTCCCAAAATCAAACTTATTTCATCACGTCTATGTATAAACCAGCTTTTACAGTTACATTGTGGGTATTTATGTCATTTTTTTCAGCCATACGCCCACTGATATGACTGCTGTATTAATATTTTATTTTGACGCAGTTGGTATACGAATGGACATCGCCTTACAATGTTGCTGTTAATTTTTTATCGTGTGTACCCGACTGGTTTCGACCAGCTTGTTTGGGTGCTAAATTATTTTGAAAGGACAAAATTCAGATGTTATTAATATTTTCGGATCGGTTATTTGGTTTTATTATTCTTGTGCTTATATTGGTTGGGATTTCTGTATGAGAAAAACAGTGACTATTTTTCTTCATGGACATTACCTATTATACATACCCGTCTGATAGTGGGGACCATCACTGGGCACTGCTCAATAAATAATCATTCGACGCCATGAGAAACGTATCGTATACGCATGAAGAAGGAAGAAACAATCGCATACTTGCTCCTTGAATTAGCGGGTAATCGATATACACATATGAACCTTAGGGTAAAAGAAATATTTTTTTCACAGGTTCCCTGAATAAACTAGGCCTTAGTCAAACGTGGGCTATGTAGGCCCTCGCCCACGAATGACACTCAAAAGGGCCTCACGTATGCCCTCGGTTTTTTAAGAATGAGGATTTACTTATAGTAGATAGGATCTTTTCTGACCACTTTATCAGCTGATGGTAAGCGACGACGTGGTCGAACGTTGGGTTGGAATAGGTTTTCAAATTTATGAAAGAAATATGCCTTGCTAACGCGTCATCTAGTTTACGCTACGCCTCTGTACGTTTAGAGCGGGACTGGTAAGTATAGAGTCCACCATAATCCATGTACCGTCAGATGCATCAGTTGGTTACCCCTTTCACATTAAAATACTTTAGAACACCAGTTGATGACGCTGCTGCCTGTACAATGGTTCACCGTATGTACTAAGTGAGGAAGCGACACTAGAAATAGCTCGTACGTCGAGCTTGAGTTTACAAACATATACACTCACATGCACAAAACACCCGAAACTGGAACTCCTATCTGTAGGGTAAACAAACATTTGGTCACTACATAGATTGATTTCTACATCAGTCTATATTTCCCATAGATATCCAATATATTCCTAACGGTTGATACTGACAGAAGTTTACTTAAGTAATATTTGTACAACCACAGTCAGCCATTTATGTTTGCAGGTGATACTGCATTTTGCTTTCAAGCGTTACTGACGTTTAGTCATTTATTTCATAAAATGTTTCTTTATTAATAAAAAAAAAAGTGTCCTGAAGACTTTTTCGATGAAACCACACTTTAAGGGAGAGACCTACGAGTTTTGATGATTTTAAACCCAACATCACGTCTAAATGGCTTAACGGTATGTTTCGAAAAAAATATATGGTGAACTAGACTATTTTTTTAAGTTTGATATTTGAATATTTACAACTTTTTTCTTTGAACTTGGTGTATTTTTTTTAAACTTGGTGTATTTTTTTTAAACTTGGTGTATTTTTTTAAAACTTGGTGTATTTTTTTTTAAACTTGGTGTATTTTTTTTAAACTTGGTGTATTTTATTTTTCAAAATTATGTCTATTTGTCTATACAAATAAGCAAAAATCAGGCAAATACTGTTGGGTGTATTTTTAATGAACTTTCACAAACTAAAAGATAATTTAACTACCGATCTTTTGATATATAAATGTTATTCATATTCTGAATAATAAATTAAAGACAAAATTATTATGTATACGATAATTCTTGATGCGCGGGTATTGACGATAGCTCCTCATTTGTTGGCTCAAGGTCGACGATTTTTCAGGGTCATTCAAAAGTTATCGCGGCTTTTGTACGCAAAATACAAGCGAAGGAACAGGGACTCTAGAAGTTACAGAATAGAATAAAACTTAATTATACTTACACCAAAAATATATAGGTACAAAGGCTAAAATCTCCGAAAAAAAAAAATGCGTCCATCATATTCATTTGGTAGCTTATATAAAACCTCAACTTATAGTTCGTTTTTTAATCCTAGACTACAATTTGACAACTTAAAATGTCAAACTCCAGAAAATTGGGAACCTATTTCTAGAGTGTGACATTCTGAGTTGTCAAATCGTAGTCTAGAATTAAAAAAACGAACTATAATACCCACAAACATTGGCCCAAAAACAATTGCTATACGCAAATTGATTACAAACTTCGTGAGACAATTAACTAAGTTGAAACCAATGACTATATAGCCGTTGAAACCAATGGGCAATGTCCCAGCCCCTATTCTATCGATGTAACGGACGTTGATTAATATGCCCACCCTACCTTGAAGGCTGTCTCTAATTAGGACAGATAACGTTATCATTACAAGTTAGGGAACTGACAGGGGATTGTATTAATGAGTGAGTTTAACGCTCTTGTTGTTATAGATTGTGAGTTAAGACGGAATATGGGGTTGTAAGAGACCTTGATGACACCTTGATGATGATGACGGTTTGATTTAGGTACTGTGTAACCCTTTTATTATTTACTTAATAATATATACTTTATTGTACCAATATAAATATTTCAAATTTTCAGCCTTATAAATAGAAACATGGAATGGGTAATATCGCATTCTTCGATCTCTTCCAGGCAGTCTGGGATGGAAAGAAATGGCCTGGAAATAAAGTGGGGTGCAATTGGTGCTTAACAGAACATGTTAACAAATTGGTGAAAAATTTAAGTAAATACTATGCGTTCCAAATAAGAAAAGGATCGATTAACAGGATGTGACGTCACACCGTACTGTCAAATTGAAGATATTTTTGCAAAATTGAAGAACTCGGAGATGAGTAAAATTAAAAAACTGGATTCTGATTAAACTTTTTTCTTTCACAGTTCATAAATAAATTATTTTTTTCTTAAATAAACTGAATTTTTAAAATATTTTGTCTCGATTTGACAATAAATCGTGACGCCACCACATGGCAATCAATCCTATTCTCATTTAGAACGCATTGTACAGTTTAATACTAGATAGATACATAAATACATACATATTAAAATATAGCCAAGAAAACAAGTGACGACTACAATTAATACAGATAGAAAGAAACGTTACTATTATCTCTCACTGCTCTCCAAACGGTGAAGGAAAACATCGTGTGGAAACCGGCATGTGCTAGAGCCTAAAATTCGAAGACCTGTGACATCCACCAATCCTCACTGGTCCCCCATGGTGGATATGCCTATTCCCTTCTCATTGCTGGAACACATGCCTCCACTCTAGGAAGAGTGGAGGCTTATGTTCCAGCAGTGAGAACTTTAAAAAAAAGGCTAATGATGATGATGATTACGAAGGGCCCACCTAAAACGGTAGTAGTTATAATTAAGTTGTGAATAAGTTATAAACAATCTTATGATTTGCCACCCTGAAAAAAAAAAAGGATTTTGAGAGCAGTGGTGATGAAATAAATAACACTAAGTAATGCGCCTGGCTGATTTTGAACCCGCGACCTACTACTCGTAAGTCGGGGCCGTTACAGCTCGGCCACCATTGCTCTCTGGTAGGCCCTTGCTCAACCTAAAACAGGAGTCAACCAACTTTTGTTCTTTCAGATGCTCATTATTATAAGTACTTACGATCCATCCTAAGGTTGACTGGAATATATCGCAATCAGCGATAAGACCGCTATTGTAACCATAGATTAAAATTTAGATACCTGTAGATTGTGTAACTTTTTGGTGTATTCGTACAATAAGGTTTTATTCTATTCTATTTTTATTGCATTGAATAACCATCACAGTCCCACATTCTAAATTCGAATTCTGCGACTAATAACACACTTCAGAATAAAATAAAGATGACGCGTTAAAAACTTACTCAGTAACTTGTAATCCAATTTGAGTTTGTTGTGTCTTGATAAACAGTCTGAAAATTGCAGAAACAAGAAACTTATAAATGTGAACTGTCACAATCAAAAGGCGCCACGTAAATAAATAGAAGCGACGATAAGTTTTATTGATATTTTGTATTTAAAATCGAAGTTGTCTCGACTAAGGCTCTTCACAAAGGAACGATTCTCTCTCCTTCCATTGACTTTGTCGGAGTCCTTCGGTTCCCTATTATTCAGTCCATCGCACACACGATTCAGCACACTTGTCCTGCATTAATACCTGTCCAGTGGTTTAATTTATCCCTTTCTTCGTCTTAGTGGTGGCGATCGGAAGAAGTCGGTTGAGATCGGAATGATTCGAGTGCGGTCGGACTATATTTTGTGAGGATGGTTTTTGATAGAAGAATTATTTTATATATTAGAACTTCATGCAACACAAAGGTACACAGGCGGACTTAAGAATGTGTAATAAGTACAGTAAATCCGAGTTATATGGGTCCTGAGTATGTGAAACTAATACTGATACACTTGGAATAATAAGGTCTAGTTCTAGGTTTCTCTCCATATAATTTTTTGACGTTCTCGAGTATCGCACAAATTCCCAATCTGGATACCCTCCTACGAAATTTTTACTTCAAAATACGAGTAGTTCTGTTACTGAGAAATAATCCTACACATTTTATGTGCTTGTATGTGTGTTTGCATGTAGACCCATGATACAGTAGTATAGTTACTTTGAATAATTTCATTAATTTTAATCAATAATTTTGTTAATATAATTCAGTAATCATTTAACTAATCTAATTTCTTTAATTTGTCTATGATATGATGTATCAATTTAATTTATTTTGAAAAAAAAAATGATATTTGCGATACATAAAAAAAAATCGGTTGTGGGGTGCCTAAAATATTTCTGTTCTGAATGAATTCGTAACAACGTTAAAACGTAGAAGGAAATTAGAAAAGCCAATAAGTTTAACAATCAACTGGTTTTATTGTTGTTTTATGATTTGTTTAAAATTCATTGCTCTATAAAGTGTTTAAACACTCCAAGCTTTTTAATTACCTTTGTTAATACAGCATAAATCTTTCATTAATACTTCGACGATAAGTGCTTGTTCACTGATTTAAACTTTTAAAACGCAAAAGACCGAGCGAAGTGGAGGCGTCTAAGTAGGAAAGCGGACCCCGGGCACCGAGGTGAAAGCCACGGTTAGCAACCGGGACTGGCGCTGGATGATGATGATGATTGATTTAAACTCTTCAGAATTGAAACAATGAAATTATGTCTACTTTTTTGGTTTTTGTACTTCTGTCTGCAAAAACGGAACCCTTACAGGATTACCTTGTTGTCCATCTGTTCGTTTGTCAAGACCCCTTTTTTTTTCAAAAAAAAAAACATGGTGGTATCTCGCTGAAATTAATATTAAATATTCGGGTTTGCAATCTTTAAAGCAGCGAAAAAAGTCCGTACCATCTAAAGATTCAGCCGTAAAAAGGCCGTTTGTCTTTTATGGTGCATATTTTGACATCCGTAAGGAAATCAAAATCTTTTGAGTATTTCCCGTTGGCCTACATTTCTGAGATTTGGCAAGCAATAAGGTTTTATAGCACAAGTAAGGATGAGGTAAACTGTTAATTCGTAGTTATGTTACAAAATAATTACTTTTCCGCGATGGAAATATCGGACGAATCCCTTGAGCGGAGCGGGAGACAGTGTTAGACTCTTATTGACTAAACATAAACAACCTACTTTGTTCTTTCTTAGCCTCGATCCCAGGGCCCCGGTAATACGCTTTTGCATCAACCCTTAGCTCCAGGAGGCTTTGACCCTACTGGGCCTCTTCAGTTTGCTGACAACTCCTTGAGGCGCGCGGGAACGGTGCGCTCCGTTGACGACTTGGGCTCGGTCCGCACTGTTACCAGACGACAGGACGGCGAGCTGCCCACCGCTCGCCTTCCGCAAGCCCAGATACTTTATTCTGTAATCGAATTATTTGTATGGAACCAGTCCAGCTGCATGTGGCAATAAAGGGCATTATGTATTATACAGTCAAGAGCGGTGCAGACCTGGATCAGAAATGTAATTAAGAACCAATTGTCTTACAAATATTTTGAATGGCAGAAGTAAAGATAGATAGATAATGTAACAATACATAATTATATATATCTTATTGCTTGTGGCTGTATACAACGATCAACAAAGTACTTAGTATAGAAGTTTTAGTAAGTTACAACCTTTAAATAGCATTTTTGGTGACTTGCGATGTGAATGACTTAAATACTACTTTTGCTCTTGGTAAAGATAAATTTTTTCTTGCAAATTGTGTATACATTTCACGATAAAAGTTGGTCAGCTCAGAAGGGAAATTATCTATTTTCGTTTTATTTTAGGTGGGTAAAAATGATCTAATGACATCTCCGCGCCTTTGGAAGCGAAAGACAGTGTCAGACTTTTACTGACTTAAAAAACTATCTTGTTCTTTCTTTGACTTTGTTACAGGGCTCCCGGTGACGTTTTCACAACACCCAATGGCCTCAGTAGGCTTTAACCAAGCTGGACCCTTACGAGGAAAAAATAATCAATTTAAAATATGACTAAACCTTTTCGTTAAACCCTGTGTTGATGGATTTACGAATATTTGCATATGGATTAAAACACAATTATGAGTTTAACGAGTTTGTCAGTTACATAAATTCAATGAAGTGTAACGATGTTTCAATTTCCTGTTAAGGCTGCGGGATTTTGGCAAGCCTCAAAGAGTGAAGTGATTACAGGACCATCACGGCGTCCACGTTTTGTTTACCCACCTAGAAAAAAAAAATTGAAAGATTATTCTAGAGAGACAATGCGGCCTAGAAACGCAAAAGACAACTGAAGTAATACGGGTCGGCTTTACTCAGTAAAAGTCTGACATTTCCTTTCCTTTTTGAGGGCAGTGATCACCAAGTAGTAACGGCCCCAACTTACGAGTTGTAAGGTCGTCGCGAAACCAGCATTTCCTAGAATCAAAAATTCGAAGACATGTGACATCCACCAACCCCTACTGGGTCCTCGTGGTGGATTACGGCCCATCCCCCCTCCAAGAAAGGAGGCCTGAGTCCCAGCAGTGGGAAAATCATAAGGCTGATGCTATGCTATACTGCTCCCTTTTTAAATAACTAAAGCAGAAAAGTGATTTAGTAATTTAAAGACTTAAAAAAAACTTAAATTGCTTGCATTTTGTAATATAAGTTAAACTATAATTGAATTGTTATTGAAGCCGCCTTTTATAAATAAAAGAGTTAAAAAAAATATGAAAATATTTAAATTTCCAACATGCAAGCCAGAAAAGTTTATAATCCCAAGGTTCATATTTATATTTATTCACCTTAACGGATTAAGCGTTTCAGGACAATTTTGTGCTTAATTCAATTATTTGGGCCCTCGTTTGACTTTGCACGGAACCTTATGTAGTCTCACCAGAGAGTAATGAGACAACTTTGTGGTCACTACTTATAAGACAGACTATGAAAAAGTTCCATACAAAGCAAAAGTGTTAATAAGTATTTTTTTTATGGTAGGTAAAAATTATCCAATAACAATCCCGCTCTTGTGGCTAGCAGGAGACAGTGTCAGACTGTTAATAACTAAACCACCCATACCGTTCTTACGTTCCTTGTATATTACGGCCACGTTTTACCTATTATTACGTCACTTGTCACCTGTATTCTTACTAGCTCCATTTATTCTTAATTATTCATTTTCCTATGTTGTAAACTTTTGCACGTTTTTTATCACGTCTGATATACATACGTATATCAGATGTGACGTGACGTGTACGCAGGAAGCAGGAGAGAATACTCTCTCCTGCTTCCTGCGTAAGCGTTTATTTCTCAACTTCGAAAGTCAAGGTGGATTAAACACGGTTGAGAGATAGAATTTTTACTGATTAGCCAGGTTATTTAGTTTATTTGAACGTGCAATGGCTTCATCACCAATTTTATTTTGTTTGTGGTCAATCAAAAATTTAATCATTTACAGGCATATTATGATTTTTTTAAATCATAATATGCCTGTAAATGATTAAATTTAAATAAATGCTTTCAGTTTTAGTTATGTATTTTTACGTGGATACAAATAAGATAAATCAGAGCATTGGCGTGTATAGTCATTGCCGGGGGCGCGTTCCTTGCTCTGTGTGACTCACCAAAGATAAGGGCTGCTGATTTGCATAAAACAATTATTAATTATATCTCATGGGACGCTACCATTACGCTGGAATACCAAACATAGGTACTATATTGCTTACGATTGTTATGCAAATTTTAATAATTAAGGTGACATATTCATAGTTAAGTTATGCCATTTTGACTGAGACTTGGGTTGAGTCGTGTTCAATTTGTAAATATGTTCGTTATTTAACATATGTGTGGATAGTTGGGGAGTTTATTGAAAACTAGGGGATATACAAATAAATTGATTAACCATTTATTAGTTACAAACACGAAAGCGCAATTAAATAATAAAAAACTAAGCACTTATGCAAAGATAAACAACTTAAATAAAAATAATAAACCGATGTAGGTACTTAGAGTCAGAAAAAAAGATGAGAGCTATAGTGCGGGGTGCATCTCAGTGTTGTACCAAATGGGAATCCAGCTCAGCATGTGTCAGGCAAATGTACCTGACGCTAGTTTTCTGGTGGATTCTTGCGGTGAAATTCGGACAAACAGCTAGTTTTGTGAGAAGTCTTACGTGCAGTGAGTTGAAGAGGTGGTGAATGAAGTGATGTATATAATAAACTTGACAAAATAAATAATGTAAATTAAAATAATGTGTGTACAATTTGAACTATAAGAATTCTTGATAATTTATAATCTTCACATTTCTAGCCTTTTCTCAAATAGCTAATATAACTAGATACGGCTGAATATCGGTGTTTAACATGGCGCGGAGGGGGGAGGTACTGCCTATCACGTTTCCATAATCCAGTTACTGGGAATCACCTAGAAAGCAAGTTCAGTATAGACAGATATTATTTATTGCACACCAAAAATAAAAAAGCAATAGGAATTTAAAACTAATTATGTGTTTTTTTATGGTAGGTAACTAAATACCGCCCTTGGGCGGAGCGGTGAGCAGTGTCAGACTCTTACTAACTAATGAGCGGTCTTACTGCTAAAAGCGATTTTTTTAAAGACAACCTTTTTGACAAGTTAGGCGAACATAAATGTAAAACTGACCAGCGGATATTTTTTCGCGATTTCAGGTTTAGTCCCAAAGCAAGTTGTTTGTTATCAGTACTACAATTACATATCTAAGTATCGTTGACTAATTACCAGTCACCCTATTTAGTAGCTTTTTCTCCGTTTCTCGCTCTTTCTCCCTTTCTTTCTCTCTAAATGTGGCTAGATTGAGAGGGAGAGGGAGACCAAAGAAAATATGGATGAATTGTGTGACAAGTGATATGAAAGAAAAAGGAGTTAGTGATAGCGTGTCGGGTGACAGAAAAAAAATATATTGCATCGACCCCAAATAAAACGGGACTAGGGCAGGAAGATGATGATGATATCCCTTTCTCGATCGCACGACTGACTTTTTAACACAAGGTAAGTGTCTGTCTGCTCTTTACAATTAAGAGTGAAATATGCATACTACGTAAAACACTTTCAACTACCTAAACCTCACATTACTCACTCAATTTCCCTTCCAAACCATAAGACCACAGTCCTCTCTCGAACGAATTTATCACTCTACTATTATTACATTAATTTTCATTATGAATGCCAACTAGAATCCACGAAATTAATATTCAGCCGAAATATGGACAGTTCAATTTTAAACTCTTTCAACTTTGCCCATTACTCATGGAGCTCCATGTTTCAAACTCAGTCATGTCAGTGCTCCATACAAAAAGTTTTACGGAAAATACCGGTTATGTAATAAGAGCATTGTAAAATGAATGATGAAAAACCGTATATATTTTTTTTTTGTTTTTGCAGTTGCGCCGATGTGCATTTAACGAGTCCTTTTTTATCCTATTTTATTAGTTTAAAAAACGAAGTTATTTACTTTTCGTTTGCCAGTTTGCCGGCAGTAATTATTTGAAAGCGTGTTCCATTTTTAAATTCGTACAAAATCTAGTCGTAGTTTCGACAGCGATCGATGTCAAATTGTAAATTTTTGGCGTATTTTATTTTCAACGGTTGCATTTTAATTCCAGTTTTAATCTGTATAAAATACTTGCATACGTTTTGACTTGTTTTTCACACTGATAAAATTAATCTTTAAAAATTATACCTCTTATTGTGTTATCGTTTAGAGCTTAGAGTAATTTTATTACTTATTTTATTTATTAAAAATCACAAATATGTGCGTTCATTACCATCATCAGCCTTTTTAATGTTTTCACTGCTGGGACATGGGTTAGGAGGCTCAACCAACAGGCTGGCCAGGAGGCTGAACCTATGACGCTGAGAGACCCATGATATAATATGATGATGAGAGGACTCTAGAAGAGGGAATAGGCCGTGATCCACCGCGCCGTTCCAGTGCGGGTTGGTGAATGTCACATGCCTTCGAATTACTGGTTCTAGAACATGTATCGGTTTCTTCACCGTTTTAAGAGCAATAGTGATGAAATAAATGCTTTACTTTGTATATTTTATGTAATTACCACTACTTAAAAAAAGTTTCAAAGTTAAAAATGTAGTGAAAAACCGTTACATTCTAGAATGAATGAATGAAAGTCTAGAATGAATGAATGAATAACATCTACCACGCACAATCTGCAATGAACCTTTTTTTTGTAAGAGTGGATATCATCTTATATTTTTATTGACTAAAACACACCAGTGTCCTTTAGTAGCCCTTTGCGTGATAGAACTACAGCTTTCCTTTTCTGAGAACGTGCACTGGACCTGAGTAGTGGATTTCGACCCAATGTTTTTCCAAGACACAAAGCGTATGATGACGTCTTAGCAATAGCAACATTATGAGGTTGATTATGCTAATCCCATTGACGTAGTTACCTGTAATGTAACACTGACATATATTAGAATCCTTGCATGGTATCTAATCTAAGGGATTACTGCCGCACGCAATATGTTAACGAGGATTAACCAATTATAGGCAATTGAACTGACGAAATCCAATTACATAATTATGGTAATCATATGAAAAATGTCATTGGTATTTCAATTTGCATGAATGCACAAGGCAGGCGGTCATCAGAGACGATTAATGACGTGTTGTAAAGCTTGACACCAATACCTGAAGTGATGACCACGACCACTCTGTCAAGAGTGATACTGACAAAGAAGATATCTATTTGACCATTATATTTATGAGAATAAATAAACGGTATTGTTGGTCTCGTGGACGCAAGCGCAACTGCTGAGTTCCTAGGTCCTCGGTTAGTAGGTAAAAAAATTAAACCTTTATTTGAAAAATAATAAAAAAATTAAACTAGATTAAACGACCCACTCAATGCCTTCTTAGCCCTCATACTGGGGTCGGACCTTCCTTTCAGAAACCGAACTGGGGCCTCAGTAAGCTTCGACCCTGCAGGTGGGCCTCTACATTTGCTGACAACTCCTTGAGGCGCGCAGAAACAGAGCGTTCCGTCGACTACCTGGCTTGGTCTGGACGGTTACCAGACGATCGAATGGCAAGCTACCTATTGCTCATCGTCCGCAAGCCTGCGCTTACGGTGGCCGAAAATCGGGATCGGAATCACGGCAGCTCTCACCGTAGTGTGGATGAAACCATTTAATGAAAAACATCCCAAAAAAATGCGCTAATGGAAACTCAAGTGGTCAATCAAATGATAGTTGGGCAACCCTGCTCTCATCCAGAATAAATTGACGAAAAAATTGAAGTGTAAAAGTGGTTTTAAAATGTATTTGAAAAATAAATTAAGCCTCGAGATGACACCGGTATCCGCACACCTATTGTTTTTTAATCGTGTTTGTAATTACGGTAGTCGAAAGGTTAAAAAAACACAAGCATTTTTATTTTCTTTTTTTCGTTAGTTTTCCACGGTTGAAATACACACATTTACACCCGTATTCACAAACAATACTCAAACGACCCTTGACTAAGCAAACGCACAGCGTTGAAATAGAGCTCTGTGATTGGTTCGTTTGTGTTGCGTAGTTCACAAACCCTGCCCTGTGCGCTCGCGAGCACTGTGAGACCGCATAGTAACGTTTGTGAATACGGGTGTTAGTCAGTGTCAGTTTTAAGAATTTACTATTTATGTTTACATCTTACTTTAACTTTACACACATGCACGCAAGAATAGCAAAGTTGACGCATCAGTTGCCCGATTGACTACAGTGCTGCGTGCCATGGGTTTGTTTCCTGTCCAGAACAAATAATATTTGTATGGCCTATAAATAGATGTTTTGCGTTTGGGTGTCTTATATATGTGAGTTTATACATTTCGGAACGATTCAGGAGAAACTTTTAATGTGGGGCAAAGAGAAAGAAAAATGAAATTCATCCTATCATTATCATGTTTGTTGTGTGACTTAGAACTCATTTAATGTTAAGAAGGAATCAATCATCAATAATGCAACGAGTAAGAAACTGGTTTACTGATTTAGAAGTTTATTTGTTGAACGCGAGATGCATATATATGACTGAACGTTATGGTATCATTTTTTTTGTCAGTCTTTTACTGACTAAACACCTATTCCTGATCTTTAGCATTTCGTAAAAGGGCCGAGTTTTCTTTTTAGTAGCAAACACTTGGCCTTGGTAGGTTTCGAACCTGATTGGCCCTAACGGTTTGCTGACAACTCCTTGAGGCGCGTCTGGAAAAGTACGCGTCGTCGATGACTAGGGCCCGGTTACCGGACGGTGGGTGAAATTTGAGTGAGGCCTATGTCTAACAAAAAGAAAGAAAGAATAACCGTTTATTCGAGCAGCGAGTGTTTAGCGAGTTTAAGCCAATTTTGGTTTAAGCTCGCCTGTGTACATCACCTGTCCAGTATTTTGTAACGTAATGTAATATTTCTGTGTACAATAAAGAATATAAGTGAGTAAGTGAACATATTTCAGCTGAAATGATAACGACGATGGTGATAATTAAGTTTATTTATAGTTGATTTTTTAATCCTCGATTACGATTTGACAACATAAAATGTCAAACTCCAGAAAATTGGGAACATATTTCTAGAGTGTGACATTCTGAGTTGTCAAAACGTAGTCTATAATTAAAAAAACGAACTATAATGTATCTTATATTCTTGTATTTTTTTTTTAATTGATATAAACTAGTACTTGATTGCAATCCCTCCTTATGATAGCTTAGTCTGGTGGATAGCTTAGTATGTTTTCTTATATTCAATAGTTTATGAGTCAAATAAATAAAATGAATAAATCCAGAATAAGAAAAAATATTTCTTGAATTAGCCATAGGAAGCGCGATGGAAGGCCCTTGCCCCGGCGAGAGACAGAATAGAAAAAAAAAGAAATTAAATTAAATTACAATCCTTAAAGTTGATTGTAAAAAGAGCTGTTTCACAGGTGTCATTCAGGTAAAATAAAAAAATATGACGACCTTGTCACGAAGGTTCAGATTTTAGTATATCGCCCTTGATCTTAGTATGACAAAGAATCGATTTCAATAGAGCTATTGTTTTTCAGAAGGGCTATACAACCTGGCAACCTTGGTTGAATAACGATGACTTCATGTCATAGGCCGACATGTCAATGAAAAGAGGTAGAAGGAGGAAACAAGAGCTTCCGGTTTTACTACAGAATTACACAGTGACAATAACTTCACAGACCTTTTATATTAGACTTTTTATATTTGTAGAGAATTATAGACTTTTTTTTAAATAAATAAAATGTTGTTGTATAGCCCGAAGAATTGTCAAACGTAAGTGGCAGTAGGCAGAGTTCATTGGTCACGGAATAGATAATCAACGGGGCTGAAAGGTTCTGGGGTGGCGATCGTGTACCTGCGGGAAAACGCAGCGTTAGAAATTAAGCTTTCCCCAAGGTAGCTTAGACATTAGTCCTCCAGAATGATCACATTATGATGGCATTTGGGGGACGTCTTTTGGCTGGATGGTGATGACGTTGTGTTATGGTCGTATTTGAAGAAGACTCTCTGCAAAATCTTAATTCGGGACCGATTTTTTTATAGGTACTTACTAGTCCTGACCATCTCGATTTCGCATGAGTGTACTAATGAAGATAATGAAGCCAAATTTTCCTTTTACAGCCATGTAAATTAAATAATTTAAATAACAAATCGAATAACTTCGAGGGTTTGTCGGCTCTCGAACTATAAATGAAAAATGATTTTTATTTTATAAATATATTTTACAAACTCTTTTACACGTCAGTTTTTTTTTCTCGTCAGTTGAAACTAGATGAGTCCAGTGTTTCTAAGCTGACTACCCTGAGAAGAAACGCCGAATAAAGATAAAACAGATGAAACAAATGGAAGATACTGGATAACTTAATGTTAATCTGACAATTCTGTCAATATTTTTGAATATTTCTTTGTTGTTTACCGTCTCACTACTTGGACCCTTTAGTCAGAATCAGAATCAGAATCAGATATTTTATTTGTAGAATATAGGTAGGTAAACAAAATACAGATGTGATGAACAATATTAGTACAATATTAAATTTACAATATATTTTTTTACAATATAAAAAAGATTCAGTCCTTGGTTTTTCTAATACCACTAGATACCGCCAGCGCGCAGCGGTTTTGAATGACTGTAAATAGAAATTCGCAACAAAAATTTCGGAATATATCTTTTTTCTTTTATTATTCAATGATAACGTCATTGAATAATAAAAGAAGTTTACGTTACTTTTATTTCAGTTTTTGGTTTATTTTTTTTTCCTGGTTGGTTCTGTATTTTTATTCCATTTATTGAATTTTATGATTTACTGTAAAATTGTAATGTAGTGCAGTTTATTTTTCCAAATAAATGAACAAAATAAAACGAAATGAAATGAAATAAACATTTTTGTAAGTGTTTATTACTTATAAAACTACAACTTATAAATATATAGCTGCTGAACAGTTCCAATTGACCCACTTTAGAAATTAAGCACGTGTTATAAACTATAAACCTATTTAATGTTAAAAATATTACAAACAGTGAACATCAAGACCTAACCACGTTGTGCTTACATTAATTAGTCTGTCCCTCGTCTCAGACATTTTAATATAGCAGACGTCAGGACATGAACATAAGGGATAGGCTTCACTGGGCCAAGACGTCTGCCCTTAGGGATATCAATTTGCGCAACTAATATAGCGTGAACCTACAGTCTAGTTAGTATAGTACGAACCTGAGCTCATTGTGCCGCTCCCCTTCGTATCATCATCAGCCTTTTTAATGTTTCCACTACTGGGACACAGGCCTCCTCTCTAGGAGAGGGAATGAGCCGTAATCCACCACGCGGGCCCAGTGCGGGTTGGTTTTTTTATGGTAGGTAAAAATCATCCAATGGGGTGCATATGGGGCCCCACCGCGGTCTTCGGGGCCCAAGTCAACCTCCCCTGCAAGTTGGGGCACCTGCCGAACAACGGACGAGGCTCTGGCGCTGGCTTTCCCTTTTAGGGTTGGGAGGTCAGACGGCAGTCGCTCCCGTAAAGGCCACAAAAGTCAAATTATCATGGATAGGTCGGAAAAGATAATTGCCACGGATAGGGCGCCGCCGCAAAACGGCGCGCAGGAGATTCGCCCGACTCCTGTGGCAAGTGGGCGAGGGCTACCGTGTACGGGGCGAGCACGGTTAAAGACGCGAGCCCCAGCCCGTAAACTCCGCTTCGCCAGCCTGAACATTGGCACGCTGACCGGACGCGCGAGAGAGTTGGCCGATGTACTGCTTAGGCGAAGGGTGGCCGTGGCATTCCTGCAGGAGACTCGGTGGAAAGGCCGCAGGTCCCGACTCATCGGGAATGGCTACAAACTGATCTATACGGGTGCAGCCGGTGGGGAGAACGGGGTGGCCGTTGTACTCTCCGAGGAGTTTCACGACGCAGTCCTGGAGGTGAAACGCTACAGTGATCGGCTTATGGTCGTAGGTGTGCTTATTGATGGGGTTATAACCCACTTGATAAGTGCCTACGCGCCTCAGGTCGGTTGCAGCGACGCTGAAAAGGCTGCGTTCTGGGATCAACTCGGTGGGGTGCTTCGTGGCATCCCGTTGTCGCAGGGAATCGTTTTGGGTGGTGATCTGAACGGTCATGTGGGTGACAGGTGCAAGGACTTTGAGCATGTTCACGGTGGCTTTGGATACGGTAGCCGTAACGCTGAAGGGGAGACTATCCTCCAAACGTGTGCGGCTGCCGGCCTTGCCATCGTGAACACGTATTTCAAAAAGAAATCCGAACACCTGATTACCTACAAGAGCGGGAGGTACGCTACCCAAATCAATTTCTTACTCACACGGAGGCACCATATCAGTAGGGTGGCCAACTGCAAGGTCATACACGGTGAGAGTCTCACTGCACAACACCGTCTCCTTGTCATGGACTTGCGCGTCAAGCCTAGGGTCAAGGTTGTTGGGCGCCAACAACGCCGTATACGGTGGTGGCGACTGAATGAAGCCACGTCCCAGTCGTTCGCGTCGGCCATCGGCGATAAGTGCGATGGTACCGATGGCGAATCTGTGCAAAGCCACTGGGACAGGATTCAGGTTGCCATCACTGAAGCGGCAAAGTCGGTGCTCGGCTTGTCCAGGGGCGGCCGCAAGTGTGACAAGGAGACTTGGTGGTGGGATGACACAGTCCAGAGGGAGATCAGAGAGAAGAAAGCCCTCTTCAAAACGTGGCAAGCTTCCAAATCTCCCGAAGACCGCGACGCATACAGAACCGCAAAACGTGCCGCCAAGAGGGCCGTAGCCAGAGCCAGACGAGACCACTTACAGCCACTATATGATAAGTTGGAATCTTCTGAGGGGCAAAAGCTCATTTATAAGTTGGCACGTTCCAGGGTCAAAGCGGCACTGGATATCTCTAAGTGCCGCTGTGTAAGAGACCCTGACGGCAATCTGTTATGCGAGGACCTCGCGGTGAAGGAGAGATGGCGCTCGTATTTCCACGAGCTGCTGAACAAGCAGCACAAAGAGGTGTTGTCTCCGGTTCTCCCTCCAAATCAGGGACTTGTGCCCCCGGTTACGCCTGAAGAAGTGCATGTGGCCCTTCGCCGCATGAAGAACCGGAAAGCTGTCGGTGCCGATGGAGTCCCCATTGAAGCCTGGAAGGCGATGGGTCCTCGTGGTGTGGGCATCTTAACCCACCTATTTAACCGCATGCTCCTCACCGGAAAGATCCCGAGTCAATGGAGACTGAGTATTATCACTCCAGTCTTCAAAGGCAAGGGATCGGTGCAGGAGTGTGGCGACTACCGTGGGATTAAGGTTATGTCCCACACCATGAAGCTCTTCGAGCGGGTGATTGACTCTCGGATCCGACAGGAGTGCACCGTCTCGGGATGTCAATATGGGTTTCGACCAGGCCATGGCGCCATGGATCCCATCTTTGCCCTAAGGGTTACCATGGAGGGATACAGATCGAAGAACACGCCTCTGCACCTCTTGTTCCTAGACATGCAGAAGGCCTTCGACTGTGTCCCCCGTGATGTGATCTGGTGGGCGCTGAGATCTAAAGGAGTGCCCGAGACCTATGTTGACATCATCCGAGATATGTACCGAGACTCCGGTTCTGTGGTTCGGACCGCTGTTGGCGATACGAAACCCTTCCCCATCACCGTCGGAGTTCACCAGGGCTCTGTCCTTAGTCCGTTTCTGTTCAGCGTGGTGCTGGACGTGCTGTCCTCCACCATCAGGGACTTACATGAGCAGCCGCCATGGCTGCTCATGTATGCAGACGACATCGCGCTGGCGGATTCGGACAGTGGGCGCTTGGTTCGACGTGTGGCAGCGTGGAAGGAATCGCTGGAAAACGGCGGTCTGAAGATTAATGCGGCGAAGACCGAGTACTTGGCCTGTAACACAACTATCGCTGCTCCTGTTCGCATTGGCGAAGACACAGTTGAGCGCACGGAACAGGTCAGGTACTTGGGATCGGTGCTCCACGAGTCCGGGGACGTCGATTGCGACGTCGAGTCGCGTATCTCGGCGGCCTGGGCGAAATGGCGTGAGGTGGCGGGTGTTATCTGTGACCCCAAAATGCCGGTTAGGCTCAAAGGACAGGTCTATAAGACCATCATTAGGCCTGTCCTTTTGTATGGCAGTGAAGCGTGGCCTGTACTTGAACGACATAAGCAAAGCCTGCGTGTCACGGAAATGAATATGCTGCGCTGGATGTCTGGAGTTTCGCGGAAAGACCGCATTAAGAACTCCCGCATCCGGGGCAGCCTTCAGGTCCGTGACATAGCGGATAAACTGCAGGAGGGTCGTTTACGCTGGTATGGCCACGTTTTACGAAAACCGGCAGACTAGGTGGGTAACAGATGCCTCGCCATGCCGCCTCCGCCGGAACCCGGAAAACGAGGTAGGCCTAAGAGGCGATGGATCGACGTCGTAAGGGACGATATGCGTGCTAATGGGCTTAAGGCAGAGGACGCAAAAGACCGAGCGAAGTGGAGACGACTAGGCAGGAAAGCGGACCCCGGGCACCGAGGTGAAAGCCAAGGTAGCAACCGGGACTTACGCTAGGCTGATGATGAAAAATCATCCAATGACGAATCTCGCTCTTGGGCGGAGCGGGAGAAAATGTCAGACTCTTACTGACTAAAAAACCTACCCCATTCCTTCCTTGCCTTATTCCCAGAGCCGTGGTAACACTTTCGCACCAACCCTCGGCTCCAGAAGGCTTCGACCCTGAAGGGCCCCTACAGCAGTGCGGGTTGGTGGATGTCACATGTCTTCGAATTACCCCTCCCCTTCGTATACCTACGCAATTTGGTAGGAGACAACCCAGAGACTTACTCCAATGATGGCCACTGTACGAAGCGGGTACTATGATTGACTTAGCCTCTGTTGTAAAAGTGACGGCCGTTACAACGGGCCATGGGACCTTTAACAAACATCGCTCTGACTTAGGAGTTACAGACAGCCCACTGTTCAGAGCCTGCATGGAGGAGGACGAGACAGCAGGCCGCCTGCTTCTAAGCTGCACAGTAACCTCTGCGAAATAATCAGTAACACTAAGGCTTTGCTGGCCTTCCTCGAGGAGCTGAGGTGGATCGAATGACGCATTTGCCCCCCCCCCCCCCCTTAAGCAAAATACGCGCTTTAGACGTGGGATTGCGGATACCAGCCGGAAATACAATATAAAACAATAGTATAATACGCGGCAAATAAGTTCAACCCATTTCTAGGGTTATGTGTAGTTTGATTGAGACCTGAAAATTGGTTAGGTACTGCGCATTCAAGGTCGACCACCATGTAGGTTCTATTTATGTGACGAAGATTATATTGTACTATCGTAGAAAATTGCATGAATTTATTAAATTAAGGACTTTAATAATAGTACTTTTAAAATTTTGTAGAGTAGGTGTTTGAATTTGATAGGTACAAAAAATAAATTGGTTGTTTAAGGCTAACTAATTTGAAACACTTAAAGACGAATGCACGCTAACACGAAAATCTTGTTGTCATTCGTTGTTAAGTGTTTCGGATTAGTAAACATACGGGGATATGTTATTCGATATCATTATTTTCGGAATCCTGTAATTCGAGATGGGATGGTTTCTTTGTCAAGATTTTTGTTATAGCGTGCATTCGTTGTTAAGTGTTTCGAATTAGTAAAATTTTGGGAAAGTGTTATTCGAGTTTGTGTTATTCGAGTTTACGTATCGCAACGTAACATACGCGCTATAGTAAAGATCCCATCGCTACAAAACTACCGTGGGTGAGGAGCCTAAATTAGATGAGGTAGGACTTGTCAAATCGTGAAGCAAAAATAAAAATCAATAACATATAATGCTAGTAGGAATAAACCTGATAATTAACCTTTGGGCCCTCTCCACCCCTAGCTACTTATTGATAATTGACTACATGAAGTTCAAAGTATGCTGAATAACTAGACAAGACTAGAATTAGAATAGATTTCTTCGAAGCTTTTTGAAGTTGGAAAAACATCAAAAGACTTGTCTTGCTCTAGACTTAAGCGAGTGGGCGTGTCAATTTTTTACTGGTTAAAATTTACCTACATTCCTTCTTTCGCCCTTTTCTCTTCCCCCCTTCCTCTTCCCACATCGCATATCAATGGCCTAAATTGATATGCGATGTGGGAAGAGGAAAGGTTAAGTAAACAGTGAAGTTATGCTACTTCATAGGTTAACTGATGATTCTCCTTGATTTCTCCTAACCTAACCTAACCTAAACCGTACCCCGTACCGTTACGTTACGTTACGTTAGTATACGGTCTGCGGTCCCTTGAAGCAGTAAAAAAGACACACATTAAGATTTTTTTTTTACTAAAAATATATAAATAGGGACGATTACGTGGCAAAAAAACCTATACTTCGACACTTTCAAGGGAATAAAAAAATCATAGGGTAGGTTCCTGTAGGTTTATTAGGTGTACATCCTACTTTCCGTCGTGAAGTGTGGCATGTAGCAATAACACAAGTAGGTATCTGAAAACTAAAATTTGTAGTTACGACTCAAAATTTTTCTTTTCGACTCGATCCGAAGATTAAACTCTTGAGCCCCAAGCGAACACCGGTTTCGTACATCTATTGTCTTTCCATTATGTCTCTAATAATGGTATTTGAAAGGTTAATTATATACCTTTTGCCTATTTATATAAGGTAGTTTGTACAGAACCCTCAGTCCAGCTCTGCCCAGTTTTTAATGAAACTATAAAGTTGACATAATTTTCATCTTGAAAATATAAAAAAAAAATAAACCCATTGTTTAAGTTTAGCATTTCACGTCAAATTTATGCGATTACCAAGCAGTTTCTATTTCAAAACTGATGCGTACAATAGGAATAATATTATCCCTGCTACCCCTACTAAGACAGCCCTAGCAGGCTACTTGATTGAGGTCAACATTATTCAGCTCGGGTCGTGTGTGATAATACGTTTCAGCAACAATTTTCATTCATTAAGCGCGACGAGGTGTAAATTGTCTGCAACATTGGATGTAGTTTCCATTTTACACCCTTAATATTTTAACTTGAATCAAAATAAGCAATATTAAAACAAAAACAATAACGCTTAATAACAGTGCCCCAAACAAAACCGTTAACGGCTTCTCAAGGTGTCTATAATGTTAAAACTTGAACATTAAGGATAGGGAATATCTGAAACAAGGCTCGTAATCAGCTTAGCGCAAGTACCATTGGACTTATCTTCACGGCAGCGGTTGCCTTTCCACAGGGATCGTCAAATATTTCAGATTTTCAGCTTCAGTACCATTCAGTCTTCACTGAAACGTTGCGGGGGTAGGACGTCTGCGCGGGCCGATCGCATCGCCCACACTCCGCTCGAAAAAAAACTATCGAATTCGAAATTTAAAAATTGACACTGATCATCATTAATGATAATAGACATTTCATGTGAATTTTTTTAGAAGTGGACTTGGAACTTTTTCTTTTACTTTTTTTTTAGGTCAAAATTTTAGTGTAAACTAAAGTGTTGGTGGTTTCGAGTTAATGAATGTTGACGATGTTGACGGATGAACGTGGTAAGCGGCAATACCGAAACACACATCGATTTGTAAAGGATCTGAAAACCAATTAGCATTTGAAGTACGTTTTTTAAAACCAACGCATCTGAACTATATTTGTGAAGTCCTAACGAATCTAGGTTTATGGTTCACGCCCTTAACAGTGCTTTAGAAAACGGCTTTACACTCTTCTAAAATAGAGCGAGAAAATAGAACTCGGAAAACTAAATTGCGACATCAAAATTGTACAATTCGTGTTCCGTTCAGGAGAGATAACGTAATAAAACTTTCGTTCAAGTTCGACCAAAGACTTCTGTACACTCGAATGATTTGTCAACGTTACAAAGTCGTCTTAAGATTGACAGAGAAGAGAATTTTCCGACTAATTTTTCACTTAAATCACAATGGAGTCTGTTAGCGCTGCTTTTAATTCACTTTTTTATTCAATCTTGACTCGGGTAATCAAATTTTGAACCTTGTTCCTTTCGTAGATTGAAATTTTCATGATTGGATGGAAATAACTTTGATCGTGTTTGTTAGAATTCGTGATTCATTAGTATTCGTTATCTGGTAGGATTTGTTCAGAATAACATCAAAGGATTACATTATTGTATTTCTTGTTTCTATTTTCTAATACAGACAGAATATTAACAAAAAAAAAAACAAAACATTTTCACTCTGAATTCTCTAGAAATGGAATTCTTTTTTAGAGCAAATACGAAAAAGGTATTCTTTTTTAGGAACGAGCTACTTTACTAGCTTTTAGGAACCTACGTTCCTAAAATTTTAGCCAAGAAAATCAATTTTAATCCAGTCAGAGATAGCCAAGCAGCGAAAAATCTATAACTGAACCCATAACTTCGTTATATCAACACTTTTATATTTCTTACTCCCTAATAATTGATTTAACTTTCCTTTGCCGTTTGCCACTCCCTATGAAAGGTTCTCTTAAATCAATTTACTTTAGGAACCGAAATATCACAAAATATGATCTAAAGACAATAGAGGAATTACATCAGAGGCCCGTTTTATTGATGTTTCCCTTGGAAATAAAATTCGTCAAATATTTTTATATGGCACTTAAGAAATATAATGTGGTGTGTAATTTATACGATTGAATATACACCGTTAAATTTTAGTCGTTTTAATCCCGAAGAGGGTCGATCCAGTACATGAAACACTATCGATTTGTGTAGATAAAATAAAAAAATAAAGTACTTTTTTTCTAAATTTCTTATTGATATACGCATTTACGAAATTAATTTCTTTAAGTAAACGAGTCATTGACCTTATAGGTAGTTGTCGATCGTTGCGTACTAACTACCTACAGGTCATTGAACTCGCCCAGCTGACGTTTACTTAAAGAAATCAATTTGGAACATGCGTAAACTAATTCGAGTTTTAAAAAAAGTACTTTGTTTTTTCATTCTAACTTTACCAATCGATAGTGTTTCATGTACTGAATCGATCCTCCAAGGGATTAAAACGACTAAAATTTAACGGTGTAGAGAGATAGAGGCAGAGCCAACTGAACTCTAAATTTAACTTTATTTTCCTTATTATCCTTTGGCTACATTTTTTCCTTGTTACTGCTACGTCACTATTTAATGACACTTTTTTAGAGTTTAGCATAGCATATAATTAGCCATTAGCCTTATAATGTTCTCAATGCAATGACGAATCCCACTCTTGGGCGCAGTGGGAAACAGTGTCAGACTCTTACTGACTAGACAGCCCACCTCGTTCCTTCTTCGCTCTTCGCATTAGGACCAAGCCTTCCTTTCAGAAAGATACCTAGGGCCCCAGTAGGCTTTGACTCTTTTGCAGAGACCTTACGGTAAGTTCCCACTGCTAGAACTTAGGCCTCCTCTCTAGGTGAGGGAATGGGCCGTAATCGCAAGCAGTATACGCAAGCCCAGTGCGGATTGGTAAATGTTGAGTTTAAATTATTGAAATGCCAAGTATGATATTTGGTACTTTTTTTCAGGATCAGGATGATTTTTACCATATAAAGCCTACCTATGCTCATTCAGTTTCCTGTGAGTTCCAGTGTTACGCTAACTCTTTCCTCTAATATTCCCTCAAACCGTAGCAGGTATCGACCCTACTGAGCCCTTCCGTTTTGCTAACGTCTAACTCACAAATCTAAGTATCTCTCTCAAACAATCCTGCAACTTGTTCGGTGCTGACGTTGTAGAGTTAGTATATTGTTGATGTTAAATTCACATGAGTTCCTATATAACTAATGTTATATTCATTTGAGTACGTCGAAGGGGTCTTCCAAACTGTTTTTTTTTTCATTAGATTCAATATTTTTATAGATATGTACGTACGTACATACTGCGTAATGGTATTTGCGTAAAGGTATTTGTGTAATGGTGTAGGATTTACTCGTTCGAATTCGAAATCAATATATAAAGAATAGATTCTTCCTAAAATTCCTTTGATTTTAAACTCAATTTAGTTTTATGTTATATGTAATGTGCCAAACGGTATCTACTGAAGAAAAATGATGTAAAAATACCTACTGCAATGACGTAGAAATTATGTTCTAAGCTGTCTTTACATGAAACAAGTCGACGGGTTCTAAGACTTTACGGAAAAATAAGACGAAATGTATTTTAATACGTATTCGTATTGTACACACTAAAAACTATACAGCACTATTTTATTATTTATTTATTATCCTTTTACATAATAATTGAAATCTACACTAATATAATAAAGAGGTAAAGTTTGTTTTTTTGTTTTTTGTTTGTAGGAGGTAATCTCTGGAACGACTGGTCCGACTGGAAAAATTTTAGCAACAATTGAAAGCTGCTTTACTCTTGAGTGACATATGCTATATTTTATGTACGCGGGCGAAGCCGCTGACAAAAGCTAGTAACCAATATTATGATTTACACAGAAATTCTAAATCTTATACAATAAATCAATTTTATATGCGATTTTGTTCTTGGGACCCGTCGAAGTGGGGTTCAGTTCAGTTCCGAAGAAAAGCGCACTAGTGTTACAAAATGCAGTTTATTCAGCCTTGAGCTAAAGGTGTTGGCTTTAAAAGTCAAAACAGAGTATCATAATGTCAAAGACTCGGTAAGCGATCTGACTTGTTCCTACACTACTTTACGGCAAAAGCGTTTAATGTTTAAACTTTTCACAAGGGGCTTTGAAGGTGCTCTGAAGGTGAGCAGATAAGTACCTGTTATGACGGTAACGAGTGTAAAATATTCAACTCTAGCTCCTACTACTAGCTTTACTCGTGTAAAAGTAGAAAATGATCCCAGTGGACCAAACTAATTGCTTTGCATTATGGAGAGTGTGCGCGGGAATTGCAGGTCTTGATTCCGCTATCTCCTTTCAACTATCGGACAATTCGACATCCGGCTAGTCCACTTTTACTTTGTTGAAACCTCTATGGTTCGGACTAAACGTTTGGCCTCGTCGTTTATGATGCGTACATCGAAGGCCTGGAACAATTTGCCTGCTTAATTATTTAGATTTCTTTATGGCTACAGTGTACAAGCTCTTAATAAACCAGTGCGTCTCACCATCAACGATTGCATCACTGCTTACTATCAGGTGGTGTCGCAGACAAAAACAAGTTTCGTTAAATAAAAAAAGCAAATATCGGATTGAGAAATATCCTATCTTATCCAGGACATCGTTACGGAGTCAGGAGTAGGTATCAAATATATATACACGCACAGACATATCCACACAACCCTTCGCCTTAAAAATACTAGAGCAATTTTCTACTTTTGAATCTGCCTATTTATCTCAAAGGAGGTTGCTAGGAGCACATTGCTTGCAGAACAGATGGCTAATGGGGCCGAACGGTTCTGGAGTGGTGACCACGTACCGGAAGACGCAACGTTGGAAGGCGTCCCATAAGGTTGACCGATGACCTGGGAAGGGTTGTATGAGTCACATGACCGGTTATTGTGTCCATATTTGGGTGAGGCTTGTGTCCAGCAATGGATGTCTATTGGCTGAAATGATGATGATGATAATGAGCAATAAACTGACGTTTTTCTAGAATGCTGTCATAGACATGGTCTTTCTATTTCTTTTCTTTCTCTATTTCATTTTACAGCAACTTAATATAAAGAAAGTAATTTTTACCATACATAAATTTATTTATTTTCAATACACTTACTCGAAAACTGCCTCTTATCGCACTCCTATTAGGTTCAATAAAGCATGTATATCACCCAAGTGCTTTTTTGAGTTTATCATAACAAGGGCTTTTTTATTCCCTCCTTATCGTCACGGTCACGGGTGATTATTTTGTTTTACTTAGTTTATCGAATCAGGCGCGAGGCGTCCCCCAGAGTCGCTGGGCGACCCCCACGAAATTAGAAACTGACCAGAGCAGATTTGAATGCTATACTTATATATTTCTTGTATTTGTACTGTATGTTTGAGATACGATTAATTTTTTTTTCTTTCTTTCTTTATATGAAAAGTCATAAGTGTATTGAAAAACGTCGTTTGACACACGTGCAGATTTGTCATTGCAGCCCTCGGCTCCATAACACACTCGCCTACGGCTCGTGCGAATTTCGCAATGACAAACTTCCTGCACTTGTATCAAAATGTACTATTTTATTCTTTTGATGTTTTAGTAAGTAACTACAATTGACAGAAAATAGACTTTGCACTTGTTAAAAGTTCAATTTTTGACTTTGTGCCTTTGCTCTCTATGAACCTATGAAAAGTACCTAATTTCAATTATAATTAATTAAATTATTTATAATCTTTTAATAAATTTTATAAACCAATTTAATATAGTTTCTTATAATGAAATGTTTATTCATGCAAGACTAAATTTTATTGTATTTGAGCAAAACAAGTTATAACATTCATGAAATTATGATTATGCATATCTTAAAAATATTTGCACGACTGAATTCCTAAATAGTAAGTTTAAAAATCTATTTTACCACGCCATTATGTAAGTTTTTATATTCCAGTAAATATTTTTTATACATTTGTCTGAACCCTGTCATCAACAAATCACTATATAGTATAAAACAAAATCGCTTCCCGCTATCCCTATGTATGAAAAACCGCATCTGATTCCGTTGCGTAGTTTGAAAGATTTAGACCTTTCAAACTACGCAACGGAATCAGATGCGGTTTTTGTTAATAGATGGAGCAATTCAAGAGGAAGGTTAAACTCGTTAATCTATATCATTAATAGATTACAATTAAAATATCAGCATAGAAAAATAAGCATAAAATAATCCGAATTCAAAATAATAATTAATTGACAATAAATTGGAAACCTCCTGTTTAAAATCAAAATAGTAGCGCGGGATAGTACCTAGCGTAGTGCATTGCACAAACTGGCAACGTCGCATTGCGCGCGAATCGCGATGCCGCCGAGCGGCGGCTTTTGTAAAGGCGGCATAATGAATTAAGGTAAAGTCACTAATGCTGGACAGTGAACTAAAGGATGACACTTACGAAAAATGTTCTCATTTTAAGAACAATTTTAGTAAAATGATTTTTATTACAATATCATAGGATACCTAGCACTATATAAGAATTATTCTCAAAAACTCCCGACATTATCTAAACGAAATTTCAAAATATCGTCAGTTGTTGCTGATAATGTGACAAAGTGAACACTTGTCCCGCCATTTCTTATTTCGTAGGTTAAGGACGCCAAAATTTTAAGGTGAGTTTTGAATCAATATTTACAAAAAACTTACTTTTTACTCATTTGTTAAGGTATTAATATTAAGTTAGGATAGTGTTAAACATGTTGTTTTTGTGTTTACTATTATTGTTTTAACAAATTATGATATGTCTACTATTAGTTCTAAAAATAATAAATATCTAATAGTTGACAGGCATGTCATCCATTGGTGTTTCAAGATATTTAACTCTTATGTTTGGTTCGACACGATTTTGAACTCTATTCCCAATGAAAAGAATACTGTAGAGATAACAGTAATTTTGGACCACTTTTACTAAAGGTAGACATGGTGTCTACTATTGGGGTATACATGATGTCAATTATTAGTCCAGGCTGTTTCAGACTGATAATTATGCCGCCAATAAAAGGACAGATGTTCCCTTATTCCGAAACAGTCTTGGTATTCTTGAATAGCGGCTTGCTATTCAAGAATGCTAACGAGCAGTTCCGATGTCCACATCGGCAAATAAAAATTGGGGTACCTAGGGTAAATATGCTGAATAAAGTAGGGTGAGAAACCCAATGAAACGAAAAAATGGAAAGAACACGCTACATTTCAGATGATACAGAAGCCTGTAAAGTGGGGTAAAGTAATGGTAAAACAAGAATTCCCAATATACAAAGAAAATTGACAAGATATATCTAGTGTGAAAAAATTGTTGATGATTTGAATTGAGAAACACCTTTCAAAATAGAAGGTCTGGTAAAAGATGGTACAGCAGTTTTTTTTTAAATCACCCAGACCTTATCACTAGACAGCCTGAAAATTTAACTTTGTCCAAAGCTTCAGTCACAATGTCACAGAATCTACTACTGAATTAGTCATTATCAGAAGTCAGGACCTACAGGCACACATCAAATTTCATTTATTTTCTATCAAAATACACATGATAACAATTAGCAAGTAATTATTATATCTGTTACTTAATAATATCAAGCCCAGTCCCCCCTTTAAACCCCAACTGCATTAATTAAACATTGTCAACCATTAGTGCTTTCTGGTGTCTACCTTTAGTGATTTTATTTTTTTGTCATGTTATCTATTGGTACTTAAGACAATATAAAAAAAATAATTAATAAAAATTAAAACTATGTTGATAACTGAAAATTTTATCACAAAAAATAGTTTTCTAATATACACTGTATTACTATAAACAAAGCTGTGATTGTTTTGTTTCACAAAAATATAATTATTTTCATATAAACATAGTGTTTTCATTAAAGTGTCTAGCATTAGTGACTTTACCTTATTATTAAAAAGTTGTCGGGAAACATTTATGTAAGTATTTTTATTTTTTTATTAGTTTTAGCAATAACTAAAATGCCTCGCTGACAAAGGAACGCGTTACTGAGGCACCTTGGGCTTAGGAGGACCTATTCGCAAAGTACTTAAATAAAAAAACCTAAATTCATGTAATTTATTCGATACATTACGTGAATTTAGGTTTTTTTTATTTAACATTACAATTAAAATACAGAGACAGTTATTTTGCACGTCGCGGGACGAGTAACGAACGCGGGGTGGTGTGGTAGCAGCACTTGGTTCTGCCGACACGTCGCAGGCTCGTGGCCACAAAATAAACATACGAGTACAGAAGGTCCACTTACGGAACAACTACACGAATTGTACTACCTACACGAATTTGTTTTACCCAGCCACTCAGACCGGTGCTGGTGGTACTACGACAGGCTTACAGTGTTAATGTAAAAAAATAATGTAATTTAAAAAATTATGTACCTACCTCTAATAATTAGTGTGCGACTAAGTTTGAAGAAAGTTTCATTTATTTAAATTACAGGATTTAAGTAATAATGACGGTATTACACGTTAGTAAGTGAGTGTTTTCTCCAATAACAGAAATTTAAAAACTTTTATTTTATGCAGTTGCCTTCGGCTTCGTAACACCTAAGTAGGTACTTGCGTTTATTCATACTCGTAGCAGTCGCATAACGTCACAGTAGTTACACGTTCGTTGAACGTTGACCTTCTGAACTTATTAATTTTATGGCACAATCGTTTAGTGTTATTTTTTATTTCTATGTTTTCGAAATGTTTTAGGTATTATGATACATTTAGATAATGCTAACTTACCTAGATTTTGAACTGCTCAATATGCTGACCTCCTCTGTCTACACATTGTTGCAATCGCCGACGGGTGTTTTGGTGCACTCGTCGCATCAACAGCGGGTCCTCGCGTATGCGGTTCCTGATTATACGGAATGCTGTGCGGATTCGCATTTCCATCTCCTCCTGCGAGTGGCTTTCTTTTTTATAAACGAGTTGTTTGACCCAACCCCAAAAAAAGAAGTCAAGTGGCGTTAAGTCAGGTGATCGTGGTGGCCACGCCTCGGGACCGTACCTCCCGATCCAGCGGCTATCAAACAACTCGTTTAACCGCGATCGCACTTCTGTTGAAACGTGAGGGGGTGCTCCGTCGTGTTGAAACCACACATTTCGGAGCTCGGCTAGCGGCAATCTGTCGAGGTAGCGCGCGACGGTGCCGTTGAGAAGAGCCAAATACCTCACACGGTTTAGAGTCCCTGGGATGAAGACAGGCCCTATGATTTGGTTTCCCTTTATCCCGGCCCACACATTCAGTGACCACCGTATTTGATGTGCTAAAGGCCGAGTAGCACGCGGGTTATGGCCTCTTTCTGCCCAGTGATGGCATACACGCCGGTTCCACATGCCATTGCGCGTAAATAGGCTTTCGTCGGACCATATGACACTTTCAATGAAGTGGGTGTCCTCCGCGCATCGCTGCAGTGCCCACTGGCAATAAATTAACCGGCGCTCGAAGTCAGCTGGGCCAAGCAGACCTTGCACTTTTTGAAGTGAGTACGGATGCTGCTTGTTTTTCTTCAAAATTTTAAAAACTGCGACGTGACTCATGTTTAACAGGCGGCCAGCTCTTCTAGTGCTTGAATCAGGCTCCTCCTCAAAATGCCTTAGCACGTTTTCTTCCTGCCGCACAGAGATCACGGGTCGGGGGCCACCAGAACGACGCGGCACTATCGGCTCATTATTTCGTATACGCACCAAGGCACTCACGATAACACGCGAATTCCGGGGTTGATGAGCATTGGGGTATCTCTCGGCATACATCCTCAGAGCACGTGCACCATCATAGTTACACTCAGCATAAATGAGCACCATGTTCACATACTCCTGAGCACTGAATTGATAACGACGCGACATTTTTCACTTATAAATTACGCAAGATGTTGCAACGGGAAAGTAATGCACGTCCGCACTTCCGGTCAGCGCGTGAGATTACTGCCGAATTAGGTTGATATTCAAGGACAGGGGGCGGGGCGTACTTCAATAGATCGCCGCCGCATACGCCGCCCGTCATTCATAAATAAATTTGCGACATTGCCATCCTTCAAGTACGCGAATACAGAGTGTTTCTTTTAACATGTCAATACATTTTTTATTGAATATTATAATTTTGAAAAAAAAAAAAAACATTTTGTTTTCGAATGGTAATATTTTTTTTACCATGTATAGATGCTATACTATTGCGAGTTAACGGGAACGCCCTCTGTTAGTTAACATAGTGTATATATATATAATAAATATATATATATAATATAATAAAGAGGTAAAGTTTGTTTTTTTGTTTGTAGGGGGTAATCTCTGGAACTGCTGGTCCGATTGGAAAAAAATTAGCAACAAAAGAAAGCTGCTTTACTCCTGACTGACATAGGCTATATTTTATGTAGGGTAAATACGCCAAACGTCGGCCCCTCCCCAAACTTCGGGCGTCTGCACATTTTCAGCTTGCGTTCCTTTACAGAATAATAAAGTGGCAAGAATGCCACCCTAATTGCAACCTTAGTTCATACTATATATGTACAAACCGTTACTATCCCATTACGTCACTCACTCTTCGCGTACTAAGCATCAGCAGCGATTGCGCCGTCGAAGCGTCATGTCCATATTAAAAGTACCTTACTTGCTGTGAATACCCGCACTTCGGGGATTGATATTAGAACGGTAAGACATTCCTTTTTCTTTGTTTTAAGCTTTATTATTAGTAATAAGTGATTTTTACTATATTTTGAGATAGTTTTTCCAATGTTTTACGTATTGTTTTAAAGGGAAAATAGGAGGCCGCCAATAGAATACTAATTTTGAGTTAAAACCGAATTCTCGGCCGTGGCCGACTTAACGTAAATGCAGTCTGTTTTATAAATTCCAATTGTAGTAATTCCATTGGCTCCGTAAGAGAATTTGCAACGCATATAGTTCAATAAATCTATTTTACGTTTAATCGCCAAATGGCGGCCGGGGTGATATTAGTTAAATCTCGAGAAATAATGGACAAGAAATAGGGGCCGGCTTTAGAAACATTAAAGATCGTAATGTCGACCAGCCTCAAATTCGAGCGCCACTATACAGGCTGATTACTTTTTTTTTGTCAAAGTTATATATTTAATTTATTAATATTATAAAGACTCAAGTTCATAATATTATTAATGACCTCTCTATAATTCAAAGTTATCACGAGTTCCCTACAAAATCTCTTTATATTTCGAACTAAATCAATACATTTCTTTTTTTTTGGTTTGTAGGAGGTAATCTCATAAGACTGAAGAGATTACGACTTTTTTAATTCATGACACACATTTATTGACCATAGCATAATAATGTTTAAGTAACCTTTATTTTATTATTTACCGACTGATTTTATAAATATTGTTACGAAGACGTTAAAACTTTCAAAAACAATCACTTTTGAATTATTACAGTTTTTTTTTTTATTGTGATGTTTATATTTTATTTTTTATAATTATAATTATAATATATAACTTTGTTTAAAGCAAATAGAAAAATACTTTACCTGGTAAGTATTAAACAAATACGATTAATAATGTAGGCATATTTAGTGAGACTCCTGCCAAAATAAATCATATTAATAATATTTGTCAGTTTTAATTTAAAACACCCTATACCCGGCCGACATTTGGGAAAAACGCGACCGACTATGGGCCATGAATGGCCGACTTTAGGAATTTTTCGTTCTCGACGCATTTAAACCTTAGTACTTTTTCCTTGTAGTAGAAATGTTAATCTTATGCCCATAAACATGAAATACATATAATAAACTATCAAAAACCGCATCAGAAGCATCTTTATGTTGCAAATTGATGGTACCAGAGCCATCCCAATACAGAAAAACCGTAAGGGGGCCGACATTTAGCGTATTTACCCTACGCGGGCGAAGCCGCTGACAAAAGCTAGTATTTAATATTAGCATTGTGCCCGTGCGAAGCTGGGTCGGGTCACTAGATCTATGTAAGTATGGAAAATTGTGAGCTTATAGCTTCACCGTGCCAACATTTACGGTGTTCTACCCGAGTGTACTTGTTCGTGGTAATTTATTCATACGATGCTACATCACAATCATGAGATGACAATGTGATTAACGGTTACCTATTAGTATTCATTTGTGTAATGATATTCATGTTGATTTATCATTCTGTAATAATATGTTCCTAAGAGAAATTGATTGATAAACTTACTATATCATCAAGCCGTTTACTATCAACAAGTTAAGACAAATGACTCCTTACCTTATTGAGACATCTACGGTCCGGACTAAGCGTTTTGCCTCGTCGTTTATACCGCATAAATCGAGGCACTGGAACAGTTTGCCAGCTGCAGTCTTTCCGACCGATTATAATTTAGGTGTCTTCAAGGCTAGAATGAAAAGGCTCTTAATAAACTAGTGCGTCCCGCCATAAACGATTGCATCACTGCTTATAATCAGGTGGGATTGCAGTCAAGTACTAGTTTATAGCAATTAAAAAAAAAGATAAAATGTATGGTATTATTAGTACTTAGTTCTAAGTTAATATATACGAATACTGACAAATTTTTGCACTAACTAGACATCATCATGAGCCTTGTTAAATGTTCTCACGGCTGGGACTCAAGCCTTCTCTCTCGGAGAGAGAAAGGGCTGTAATCCACCACACGGGCCCAGTGCGGGTTAGTGTATGTGACGTCTTTGAATTTTTCGTTCAAGGACATATCGTTTCCTCACGATGTTTCCCTGAACCGTTTTAGCGGTGGTATATATTACACAAAGTAATGCGCCAGCCTGGGTTTGATCCCGCGACTAACTAGACAGGTCCACTCAAATCTATATGGTTTTTTTCTCAAAGACCATCTCTGATACTAATCTTTATGGTTATCGCATGATTTTAACATTTATTGATATTTATTTTATTATTTGTTGTATGGACTTTAAAATAGACTTTGACCCCTGAGTTTATTTTGGTGTTTCTTAGGGTAGCTAGGAAACACCGACCTCAAATAGTTTAATTTTTAGACAGTAAATTGTTTAAATTTTTTTTTTGGAAAACCTATTTGTAAAAAAATAATGTTATGAATTTATACGTGGGGTACTTTGCGCTGTTAAGTTGTAGTTTATGGGTTCTGTTTACATAGTGAGAAATCGGTACGTAACCCTACACTGAGCGTGGCCCGACACGCTCTTGTGCGGTTTTGAAATAATTATGTATTGACATTACTTACGGAGAAGTCTCGTAGCAAGTAAAGTGACAATGTCATTGTTTAACATTTACACTTAGCTTTTAGCAGAAACATTGACCGAGAAATCAATTGGTAAGCCTGCAGGGGTGGCGACGAAAATCTACCAATGAACAAAAATACTAAGGCATGAATGTCAAAAAAAATCTCGATTATAATACTTCTGCGTTACTTTTGTACCTAATTAATTCACCACGGATTATTATCAGAATATATAACTGAAAGTTATTTACAAAATTTGATGTTTTGAAACTCAAAAAGTTTAATGCGGTAAGACGAAGCCATAGATCGTATCGCATTAATTAATTACTTATCAGGTCTACCTTAAATTAGAAGGCTTAGAAATTAGGTACCTAAAAGACGAATTCAACACTGTACAATGTCCCATGTTTAGGTACATTCCCACTTCCTCAAAAAAAAAAGGAAGTAAAGTTGAACAACTAATTAATAAAACCTCACAATTTTTCATAAATGTAAGATAGGTATTCATACTTTTGATCACAATTTTAGCAATAGTACCTATGATGCCATGCCTGGACCAATAAGTAAATTAAAAACAATACATAAAGTATCCGTGAATATTGAAAACAATAAATATATTTCTCAATTAAAACTCGGCATAGCGGAAATTTTGTGTGGGGGGAACAATTTGAATTTAGAGCTCTCGAATTGTGTGGCTAGATGAAAAAAATAAATAAAAAGGAGACAATAAAAAGTCTGGCAACAAATCACGGCGAAGGATGCGTAAACATTGTTCGTGGGGTTGTACAATGTTCTTGTGAACTATTAGGAGAATTAACCACGGAGTAACCGATGTCGGTTGTGCGCTTTATGCAAACAAGAGTATTTTTTTTTTGTTGGACAGTTTCCATGCTGATATGGGTTTGGAAAATAAAATGGAGTGCCTGTTTGTTTTAGGGGTGAAGCATCGCTAAATTTTTTGCAAAGCTGTTGAGTTTCCGAATTTATGGGTAGTAAAATATGAAGGCTGTTTTTTCTCTGTCGGTTTTCTGAACATAATGTTTTGTGCAGATTGCCGTCGGAGGGTAACTTTTCTCTGATTACTTAATTCTTTTGTGTTTATACATCTAAGATGATGAGTCCCTTAGTATTTATTTGTGGACACATTTCTAGACTAGTTTCTGCCAGAGGCTTCGCCCGCATGGAAGTAGGTTTTCAATACAAAATTAGGATTATTAAAAAATCAATTAATTAAAAAACAATTGTTGTAGAGTTGGCTGTGCGTTGAAATGTCAGTTCATTATACAAATATAATATATATAATATGCTGCCAGTTTACTGGGCAAGATTCCAGAAGACAGCGATGTGAAGGAGTATATAATATAATACAAAAACACTAAACCTTTTAGGTTTAATGTATATATTTTGTTTAGTTTGTATTAAAAGTTTAAAAAAATTTAAAAATTATGATCTTAATTGACCGATGTCTATACCTATATAAAAAGGAGAAACTGCCTGATGTCAGTCAGGCAGTTTCTCCTTTTTATATATGCTTTTTATATCAACGCACAGCCTAAACTACTGGGACTAGACGCGTGAAATTTTGTACAAGACTTCCTTTTATGGCGTAAGCGAATACTAAGAATGGATTTCCCAAAATTCACCCCCTAAGGGTTGAAACGAGGTTAAAAAGTTTGTGTAGAGAAACCTACTTACACGCACGCGGGTGGAGCCGCTGGCAGAAAGCTAGTATATATAAAGGAAAGGAAAAATATTACACATTATTATCTACGTATTAAAATTTTTCGTTGTTAAACGGGAAAAATGAATTTCAAGCCGGATTAGCATAAAATGCCTCTCGTTATAGAAAACTAATAACTTTTCAGCAAATCCGCGAACACGGCTGGTTTTATTCAGCCAGGTCAATATTCAAACGACTTTTAAAACTACGCTGCGCTTTCATTGGAAGAGTAACTTACTCTGGCGTTTTGCCTACAGCAATAGGCACTGGTCGAGTTGCAAGCAAAATAGTAGATACAGCCAATGCAGATTGTTTGATGTCATGAATTACTACTATTGTATATAGAAAGAAATCACAAAAAAGAAATCAGCAAGTTTTGATCAGCTGGCGAAAATAAATGTACCAGCGGATTTTTTTCAACATAGTAGGTTTGGTCCCATAGTACAACTTTTTTGTTATTATGAATAAAATCACGGGTATTATAATTACCTGACTGGTAATTAGTGACCGATGGAAAGGATATATACATTTTTTTGACGTAATTTAAAATAAAGTAAATATAAAATTATATATAAAAAGTATATATAAAACTAGACTATATAAAAAGTGTATATATAGACTATATTGATAGTCTTGTAATTTTAGTATCGTTACATATCTTTATTAAAAATTCAGAAACGCGTTGTAACATTATTAGTTTTATTATAAACTAGCTGTGCCCGCGACTTCGTCCGCGTGGAATAGTTATTTTGGGCATCATATTAATTTTTGCAAACAACCTCCTCAGCTTTATAAATTATAGCTGTTACCCACGACTTTGCCCGTGTCAATTTCTGTTATTATTTTAGGCAATTTAGTTTTTAAAAGAACATAATTATCTAAAAGTACTTCATAGAGCTACACCCCAACTTGGACACGCCATAATCTCAGCGGTAAGTCCCCTCTTTGAGGCGTGATATCTATCACGGCATCCTCACCTTCCGCATGACGTAGGTTCTCACCAGACATGGGAAGAAGGAAGAGACGTCCGGGTGTCGCCACTGTATGGTCAGCCCGGAGGATACGGTGGAGCACACGGTGGAGGTGTGCCCCGCTTGAGAAGAGCATCGCCGTGTCCTCGTGGGGGTGATCAGCGGCGGCGACCTCTCGCGCCGGGCCTTGGTTCAGGCCATAGTTCGCAGCGAAGAAGAATGGCAAGCGGTCGCCTCCTTCTGCAAAGCAGTAATGCTCGTAAAGGAGGAGGCCGACCGCATAAGGCAAAGGCAACAGCGCCCTCGCCGTAGCCGTCACCGTCACCGCCGCGATCCCGCCGATATCCGGTCTCCTTAGACGCTGGCTTGTGGACGGTGAGCAATGGGTAGCTCGCCGTCCGGTTGTCTGGTAACAGTCCAGACAGAGACCAAGTCGTCGACGGCGTGCACTGCTCCCGCGCGCCTCAAGGTGTTGACAGAAAACTGTGGGGCCCTTCAGGGGCGAAGCCTCCTGCAACTGAGGGTTGGTGCGAAAGCGTTATACCGGGGCTCTGGGAATATGGCAAGGGAGGAATGGGGTAGGTTGTTTAGTCAGTAAGAGTCTGACACTGTTTCCCGCTCCGCCCAAGAGCGGGATTCGTCATTGGATGATTTTTACCTACCATAAAAAAAAACCCATCCGCGCCGCCCGCAAGCAACCCCTCTCCTCGCCCGCCGGCCAGGCGCAGCGTCAAGTTTAGCACATCATGCATCGCGTGTGAATTTTATATCGGAGTTATTTTAAAATTGTAATATCTTCTAAGATGTTCGTTGAAATTAAATGATGTCAATGACAATTTTGTTTACAATTACATACTCTTAATCAACAACACATTTATTTGGATAAAGATGATATTATTATGTTGATAGAACTCTCACAAATAATCGGTAAAAATTGGCTAAATTTGATTCGCATAAAAACGGTTCTAGTAAGTTAATCTTAAAAGATAGACATATACTGTCGCGGACATTTTTTTAGATCATTTTAAAAGGAATAATTCTTTCATATATATTTTTTTGGTATCTTAAACCGTTTTGGCAGCGCACGCAACGGAAGCCCTCAAAGATGAATAATTTTCCCCGTTTTTTCCACATTTTCCGTTGTTTCTTCGCTTCTATTAGTCGCAGCGTGATGTTATATAGCCTAAAACCTTCCTCAATAAATGATCTATTCAACACAAAAAGAATTTTTCAATTCGGACCAGTAGTTCCTGGGATTAGCGCGTTCAAACAAACAAACAAACAAACTCTTCAGCTTTATAATATTAGTATAGATTAAACTTTGACATTTTTAAAAGATGCATAGTCAAACAAAAGTCTAATTTCAGTCACAACATATTTAATTTCGACAGTCTTTACCCTAAAGACTTTGCCAGTCAAAAACATTTTATAGCAGTTTAACATTTTAATAAAATTACAGCTTTCGCAAGATTTTTCAGGAACTCTTTTTGATACAAACAGTTTATTTTTTATTATTGATAGGCTCGCATTTGACTATTATCTCACCTGATGGTAAGTGATGATGTTTCCGGCGATGTAAAGCATTGTACAAAACATCATCAAATTTTTAGCTTCAAGACGTACGTCTTGACAGCTTCTTTTGTTTTTCAAACAGACAGAATTACCATTCTTTTGATTCTGAGCCCCTCAGCACAGGATGAGCGTCTGAATTGCAAGCGTACTTCAATTTCGAGCTATACTTGTAACGCCAGTCTTGAGCGGAAATTAATTGTATACTTTTATTAAATTCTATTCCATATTGACGACGGTGGCCTAGACGTCCCGTCATTCTAAGTGGTTCATGTTTTGCCGAAATTGACATCTTATAAGATAACATTCAAAATTAGATGTTTCATTATAAATAAAATTCAGAAACGAATGTTCATTTCTGAATTTCATTGACAATTCATCATCATCGAGCCTTTTTTATGGTCCCACTGCTAGGACACAGGCTTCCTCTCTAAGAGATGGAATGGGGCATAATTCACCACGCGGGCCCAGAGCGGATTGGTTGATGTCTCATGTTTCGAATTTTTGGTTCTAAGACATGCCGGTTTTCTCACAATGTTTTTCTTCACCGTTTTGAGAGTAGTGGTAATGAAATAAATTACACAAAGTAATGCGCCTGACTGCGTTTGTACCCGCGACCTACAACTCGCAAGTAGGGGCCATTACCACTCGGCCACCACTGCTTCAATTTTGATTGACAATTATACATCAATAATTTGTGCATTTTTATCAGCATATTTTTTTTTTTTTTTCTTATGACGAATCTCTAAAAACCTTGCTGTGAATAAGTTAAAGTTAGCTGTTTTTTCAATAATAAACTTAAAACAATGAATTATTTTGTACCAATTTGTTGTGTTTCTGAACATCACAATTATTTCGAGAGGGCAACCTGACCAAAATTATACGGGGGGCACTAACTAGTTGCATACCTGAGTTAGGCTGAGTTTCACGCCCTAACCTAACTGAAGCTTTTTGGTAGTCTTGTTTGTTTAAATTTTATTTTAGAATACATCAACTGATATTTCGCACTTACAGGTTTTTTTTTATGGTACGTAAAAATCATCCAGTGACAAATCCCGCATTTAGGCGCGCTTGGGAGCGGGAGACAGTGTCAGACTTCTACTGACTAAACAACCTACCCCATTCTTACGTTGACATAATATATACCAGGACCAGAGCCTTCCTTTCGTTGCTCTTTTTGTTGTTGTGTACGAAAGGGCTTCATCGTATATACGGAAAAATAGCGACGCATGTATCTAAAAGAACGTACTTGACGCCCGCGTAATGTGGCTTTGAACGGACATCTGACTACACGCGTCTGAAATGCGCGACACCGAAACGCACGAACTTAGTGGGAACTTGGTCTATCAATAACATCTCAAGTTAGCTTCTAAAACGTCCAAGAACATATAGAGAACATCTGTACAGTAAATAACTAAATAACACTGTAACTAACTAAATACATTCATCACTCCTTTGACCAAAATAGATCTTCAATTTACCTGAACAGGTCCAAACGTTGCTAAGTTCTATACATATTATCAACTTTGTTAGACGAAAGCAGTTAGATGTTCCAAAGCATTTTGGTTTGTATCCAATAACTTCCTCTTCAAGATTATATATTTAACAGGTTTAATTCGCTCAAATAAGTAATTTTCTCGAGATATCTGCCGAAGCTTTGACACTGTTTGTGTTATTGTTTTGAAGACTAAATCAGGTGGGTGTTGGAAATATCTTTAGATAACGGGTTCTTAATTAATTCGATATCTGAGAAGTGGGAGTCCTTGTTTGATTTATTCGATTGTTAGATATCTGAGAATTTTCGACGCTCGAGTAATTTAGGGGGTTTTTAATACAGTGCGGATCTCATCATCTCATCACGCACGTGGGATTGCTCCGTATGTATAACTCCCGCAAATATCCTTTGCATGTATGTATTTATTGAATATTGTGTAGTGTATGCGACGGGGTACAGTAAAAACACACTCATTGTCTTACAATTAAGCGTAGAATGTCGCCATGTCGTTAAAATTTTTATGTCATAAACCACCTGATGGTAAGCAGCGATGCAATCGTTGATGATGAATCAGAATAGTTTTATAAGAGGTTATTCACGCTGGCCTATAATGTCCTGGCCACTACTTACTGACTACCTATAGATTTAAGTTTGTGTATAAGTTGTAATAAAGTTTGTTTTATACTTCTTATTTAAAGCTACAGTTATAGTTTTCAAGAAAATTTTATAAAAATAAAGTAGAACATTTTTAGAATGAACACAAACAAAAAATAGTTAAATAGCACCCACGCCATCAAGACTGAGTTTTAAGCAGCTTTTGTTTCGAATAATTTTTTCGAACTTATTTTGAAACCAAACATTTACGTACTAATAACTGAACAATCACAAACTGATTTAATAAACGCCAATAAATATGAGATCTCAGAATCAAATGAATCAGAGAAACCATACAGCGTATACACAATTTCGGTTTACACCAATCTGAGTTAAACCCGATACCTTCCTTGTGGGCACCTTTGTATATCGGAGAAGTTGAGATGTGGCAACGTTCCGTAATTTACAGAAATCGGAGCGTTCATATTATTACAGATACATACATGGATTTGGGATTGCGGAAGAATAAAAATACCAACAACTTATCCGATTGAATTTATGGCATTATAATATTTTTTCAAATCTTTCTCTCTATTAAATGTTTTCACATTTTTTTACAGATATTCAGTAAAAATGTTTAGTAGAGTAAGTTGTAAGGTTGTTGCGCTCATGCACACTGTGATATGAGCCGATATGACGCGTGGGAGTTATAAAAAAAAAACAAAAAATATGGCTTACTGTATGTAGGTATCGTATTTTATACGCATACTGGCTTTCGCGGGCAAAAGCTAGTTTGCGTATAGAAAAAAAGATACCTTCGGATACCACGTTAAATTCGGGGAAAAACGGATCCCCTTTCCTGATTTATAACACACCGATTTTTGACGTCCTACCTTGAAAACTGCCAAAAGTCCCATATAAAATTTCAGCGCCTATTTAAGGGGTTAGGGGCAGATTACAAAAAAAAAAATGATGCACAATTTTTTTTACTCACATATAGTCCGAATACCATTTTTTAGCTTCCTACCTTAAAAATTGCGGAACGGTCCATACAACTTCCGCCCCTCATTGTGTGGGAAGTTATGAAGAGACAAAAAATAGCCTATGTCACTCTACATACCTTCAACTCGCTCCGTTTAACCATGAAAGACGGACAAATAAGCAGACTTTCCTATTTATAATGTTAGTATGGATTAATGAGTTTTATAGTACATTTTGATACAAGTGCAGGAAGTTTGTCATTGCGACCGAGGCGTAATTCGCACGAGCCGTAGGCGAGTGTGTTATGGAGCCGAGGGATGCAAAGACAAATCTGCACGCGTGTCAAACGACGTTTTTCAATACACTTACAACTTGTGAAATAAAGAAAGAAAGAAAAAACGTTTAATCGTATCTCAAACATACAGTAGAAATATATACAGTAGTAATAGCATTCAAATCTGCTCTGAACAGTTTCAAATTTTGTGGGGGTCGTCCAGTGCCCGTGGGGGACGCCTCGCGCCTGATTCGATAAAAGTAAAAAAAAAAGAAAATCACCGTTGATCGTGACGATAAGGAAGGAATAAAAAAGCCCTTGTTGTGATAAACTCAAAAAAGCACTTGGGTGATATACATGCTATATTGAACCTAATAGGAGTGCGATAAGGGGCAGTTTTCGAGTAAGTGTATTGAAATAGTACATTTTGATACAAGTGCAGGAAGTTTGTCATTGCAACCGAGGCGCAATTCGCACGAGCCGTAGGCGAGTGTGTTATGGAGCCGAGGGCTGCAATGACAAATCTGCACGTGTATCAAACGACGTTTTTCAATACACTTACGACTTGTGAAATAAAGAAAGAAAGAAAAAAAATTTAATCGTATCTCAAACATACAGTAGAAATTTAAGAAATATATAAGTACCTATAGCATTCAAATCTGCTCTGGTCAATTTCTAATTTCGTGGGGTCGTCCAGCGACTCTGGGGGACGCCTCGCGCCTGATTCGAAGGCAGTTTTCAAGTAAGTGTATTGAAAAAACCATTTTCAATACACTTACTCGAAAACTGCCTCTTATCGCACTCCTATTAGGTTCAATATAGCATGTATATCACCCAAGTGCTTTTTTGAGTTTATCACAACAAGGGCTTTTTTTTCCTTCCTTATCGTCACGGTCACGGGTGATTTTTTTTTTCTTAGTTTATCGAATCAGGCGCGAGGCGTCCCCCACGGGCGCTGGGCGACCCCACGAAATTAGAAACTGACCAGAGCAGATTTGAATGCTGTACTTATATATTTCTTATATTTCTACTATATGTTTGAGATACGATTAAACATTTTTTCTTTCTTTCTTTATTTCACAAGTCGTAAGTGTATTGGAAAACCGTCGTTTGACACGCGTGCAGATTTGTCATTGCAGCCCTCGGCTCCATAACACACTCGCCTACGGCTCGTGCGAATTTCGCCTCGGTCGCAATGACAAACTTCCTGCACTTGTATCAAAATGTACTATTCCTAAAATGTTGTGCAGGTTTCAAACCGCACCTTGTAGAAACGACACATATGCAGATTTACAAGTAACAAGCGTCCTTTGTTAAGTGACCAGCGTCAACTTTGTGCCTGTAAAAATTAGAAACTGACTGACTGACATATCAACGCACAGCCAAAACTACTCTGACTAGGAGCGTGAAATTTTGCAAAGGGCTTCCTTTTATGACTTAAGTGAGAAAGAATTTTCCAAAATTCACCCCCTAAAGGGATGAAACACATGTCTAAACTTTGTGCGAAAACCTATTTTCCTGTTTTCACGCGGGCGTCGCCGCTGGCAGAAAGCTAGTTTTACATAAAACCTTCTTAACATACCTATTCCTTTTTTTAATAGTGAAAACCACGTCGAATTTCTTTGCATGGCTCCGGAGATCAAATAATCACGGACTACGACTTGGTCTCATTTCTGTCTGAAGATTAAGATATGTGTATCTCCTATGCTTTAGTTTTTCTGTAACATTTTCCACACACACATATAAATCATTTTCTACAATAGTTTCATCTTCTTCTCAGATATATAACCCTAAAAAAAGGAACGTAAATTACGTTTTATTGTTCGAGGGAAGCGGGTTAAACCATTATTTTTCAACTGTATCTTTTTATGGCATTGATGATGGCGATGCAGCCTTTGGTTTATGTTTCGTTTGTATTGTTTGCTGTCACATAAAATTGACCACTTATTATGAGAATATTTTGGAATGCGAAATTTAATTATTCAGTCAGAATTAAATCAAAAGAATTGCTACCGATCAGCCTTTTAGTGTTTCCACTGCAGGGACACAGGCCTCCTCCCTAAGAGAGGGAATGGGCCGTAATCCACCACGCGGGTCCAGTGCGGGTTGGTAGATGTCACATGCCTACAAATTTTTGGTTCTAAGACATGCCGGTTTTTCCTCACGATGTTTTCCTTCACTGTATTGAGAGCAGTGGTGATGAAATAGATTACGCAAAGTAATGCGCCTGGCTGGGTTTGAACCCGCGACCTACAACACGAAGTCGGGGCCGTTACCACTCGGCCAACACTGCTCCCTATATACCTATGTGAATAAAATGTACTCCCAGGATAAATAGTTTCATAAATCATATTCCAGAATATGGTTTACGCTTATATCAATTTTCGACAAAAACTGTTCAGCCGTTCAAACGATCGAAAACCTTGATCTCCAAAAATTTTAATATATTTTTGGAGATCAAGGTTTTCGATCGTTTCGTTTTCGGTTATAAGTGTGATTATTTATTTCTATTCTATAGGATAGGAACGGATAGGTCAACTAATATAATATTTTTTAGGCTCTTTCACACTTCTTTTCAATTAGTGATAATGTTTTCAAACCACTTCTTCAGTTCGGTAAGAAGTATTTAGTAACAATATAAACTGTAGGTATTATAGAAATCTTTACAACTCATCATGTCTATAGAGTAATTAAATTTATATTACTATTTAAAATATCTATTACTTATTTTTCGTGCACAACTACCACAATGTTGTTTTTTTTAACACAAAGGTTGACTGGTAGAGAATGCCTTGTAGCATAAGCCCACCTATGTATCACTACTGTACATGAAGTTTCAATAAATAAATAATAAACAATTATTTTTATTATAGCAAAAAATAAAACAGTTCAGTAAATTTTACTCAAAATATTTACGTGAAATTTTCGTTTTGTAAATATGATTTTGCAACGAAAGCGTAGTTTGAGCAAGTAAACATAAATTGCTGTATTAATATTTAATACGAAGATTCTTACATATTTTGCCTCCAATTCATATTTATATCTTCTTTTTATGTATATTTGGATTTCATCAACTCATTTCCCACACATCTTACCTTACGTTATTAAATTATACGTATCCTAGAATCTTAGGATAATATTATTTATGAATAAGGAATATGTTACAGAAATCTAAGGAAGTTAATTTTGAACATATTTTTCGTTGCCTACCATTATATTATGGGTATATTTTGATCTCGAAAAGCGTTCAAGATGGGTAATAATAATACAAGTTTATTCTCTTGGGTTTTGTTGTTAATACAAATGGTAGAGATACACAGATAATGTAAATTGAATCTTATATTCAGCTTTGTTTAAACGAGAATTGGAGTTGAATCTATGGTTATATTAAAAGTACATCGTCATCATCATTTGCTTTTTTTATTGTACCCACTGCTGTGTAATGGGGACACAGACCATTTTCTCTCCTAGATAGGACTCTCTAGGAGAGGGAATCGACCATAAAGTACCACGTGGGCCCAGTGCGGATTTGTAGATGTTATATATATTCGAATTTTTGGTTCTATGCCATGTTCCCTATCTTTTAAAAGTGGTCACTACTCTTACTCTACTACAATTCTAAGCAAAAAACAGTTTCGGCCAAGAAGTGACCAAATATTTGATTTGACTTTAAACTAGCATCTCTGAACTGAGTCATCATTAGGGGGAAATTGTTGTTTTATTAATTTATCTAGTACCTACTTTAGTCACGTAAATGGACGAGGAAGCGAACATTTAGTTATAGTTTTAATTAAAAATCGTGTTACGATCAAAATGTTTACGAAGACGTTGAGTTAATCTGTATCCTGCCCCAAAACCCTTCTTATGAAATTTTAATTTCAAACAATTGTTACATAATTATGTACGATATTTGTGAATGATTGCATTCTAACACGTTCGAGATTTACCCACATCTTTTTACTTTTTCCCTACTGTTATATCATTTTTGTCATTTATTTCTTTTTTTTTTTATTTATTTATTTACATCACACTATATACAATGCGAGCACAAACATTATTTTAGTACGCCTAATGTTGATAACTGTGTAAATGTGTAATAAATTTACACATTTACACAGTTATCAACATTCAATTATGATGTAAATTTTATTCTATTTTAGTACATTTCACTATTTATAACACTACAAAACTGTTCTTTGCGTCCGTCACGTCACAACCTCAGGTTCAGTTGAAAATCAGCGTCAGGCACTAGTTGTCTGGTCTGTCTGCTTATTGACTGTAATTTTCGTGTGCCTTCTCTGTGGCAAAATAAATTTATTTTCTTTCTTTCTTTTATATTTTTAGATTATGTTGCAATAGGACGCTTAACCAAGAAGTCGGTGAGCAAATGAGACTTCAAGCCACATTACCCTTGAAAATTATTCTGAAAACAACAAACAAAACACAATCGCCGCAAGTGCGAACAGCAGTGTCCAATCTGAAAGTCACTTCTCCTTTTACAGAGTAGTTGAAAGCGACAGAGATAGACCATTATTATAACGCCCTGAAGCCTGCACTTTATTCAATTATGTGGCATTTGCTTGAGGATTCCAAGTACCCTCGCATTTGTTCTGAAGATGGCCTCAATAGCCATTGTAGACGCGACTGAAGTGGCCAACTATTGGACAAAAATAATAGGGTGTGCTACAATTGAAGATAAAAAGATTGCTAAGATTTCTGAAGCGAATTTCCAAAGTCAATAGGCTCAGTCTGCTTGTTAACGAAGACGCTGCGCGATTGGTGACGTGTTGCGCGCGGTGAGTGACGCGTTGTGCAGCGGGCTGCGTCATCACACACACAAACATATGACAATGTACGACAAACACGCGCAACGTGCCGCGCAACGCGCCGCGTCTCCGTAGACAAGCACTTACTGAATCATGAGCAGATATTATACAAACCCTCTTTTTCCATCGCCTCAAAAGAGATAATGATAGTGAAGAATTCCCATTCCAAAATAAAGATTTTTTAAATGGTGAAAAATTTTTACATAAAATAAAAATTCCGGCTCTTTGTGGAGTAAAAGTCAGGCAGATTCAAACGCACAATGTTCCTTCAGTGACCCTATGCGTCGCGAAAACTTTTGTGTTGGCGAAATTTCGCAGCCCTGGTCCAATTTCGCAGATCTGACAAAATCCCATAGCCTGTAAAACAAACTACGAATTATTTATTTCCTGACTCCTATCAAGGTTTACAAAAAAACATAATATAATAGAATTACCTGCAAACGAAGAAATACGGAAATTCACATCAAATTACGAATTTTACAGAACAGGGAACAAGTGGTAACTTAACAAATGCTGTTAGATTTTCTGCTCAGTAGAGCTTAACATTAAGTTAAGCTCTGTTTTCGGTTTCTAAAACAACAACAGTGAATACTTACCACTAAATAAGTTGGTGCAAAAGGCCAATTTTATATAGTACTAATGATTTTGCCTTATGGCGCAAAATCGATCCTATTCTTATTTAAAACGATTTGTACTTTATTCACTCCATGGTTATGGTTATGAACAAAAGTTGAAAAAATTATGTAACATTAGAAAACATAAATGATTTTTCTTTGTCGGGTAAAAATTATCCAATGAAAACTTCTACCCTTCGGTGGAGCAGGAGACAGTTCCAGACTCGTATTGACTAAAAAACCCACTCGGTACCTACGTTGCTTTTCATAGCCGGGTCGAGCGTCCTTTCAGAAGCGAACTTTTGGCCTCACTTTTGACCCTGCTAGGTCCTTAAAATTTGACACCGACTTGGGCTCGGTCTGGTCCATTACGAGATGATCGGACAGCGAGCTCCCCATTGCTCGTCTGCAAGCCTGCATCTACAGTGACCAGAAATCGGGATCGAAATCCCGGCGGCGTTTGAGGCGTGAACACCGTTGCCAACGCCCAGCACGAGAGATCGTAGAGTGGGAGAAGTCATTGAATGATTTCCTATTAAAAATTGAAACTTCTTTCAGAATATGCTTGAAACCAGCCTTTTGTATCTTTCTGTTCTGTAAAAATATCCCTGGAAAGTTGCAGCATCCATTATCTCACCACACGGTTACCCTTTCTCTTGAAGTGATGTCGGAAAATATTCTCCTTTTAACAAGAATATTGTTAAGTGTTTTGTGTTTTATAATGTTGTGTGTAAGGATAGTCTTCAGATCGGTAGGAAAATATTAAGGGTTCGCGTCTGAAAGGAAGGCTCTGGCACTGGTATATATGGCAACGTAGTCATGGGGTAGGGTGTTTAGTCAGTAAGAGTCTGACACTGTTTCCTGCTCCGTCATAGGATGATTTTTACCTACCATTAAAAAAGGGAAAAAATTTAAAGTCAGCTAATGGATCGAACACTAGGGCCGCAGGTATGTCAGTCTTTTGCTTACTGAAATCACACTTTTTCCATTGTGGGAAAAATCATCTAATGTTCGACAGTTCCGCCCTTGGGCGCCGCAATAAAGAGTATCAGACCTTTACTGACTAAACGACCCACCGCATTCCTTCTTAGCCCTCATACCTTCCTTTCAGAAACCGGACCGGGGCCCCAGTAGGCTTCCGCTGTGCAGTTGGGCCTCTACATTTGCTGTCAACTCCTTGAGGCGCGGGAACAGAGTCTTTTGCATAAGCAGAATAGCGTAATTGGCCTTTTAATGTTCCCACTGCCTCCTTTTTAGGAGAGGATATATGCCGTTATACCTATGCTACGCGGGCGGGAGCGGTACAGTCAGATGTCTTCGAATTTTTGGTTCTAGGATATGTCGGTATCTTCTCTATGTTTTCCTTCATCGTTTTGCGAGCATAGTATAAAATACACAAAGTAATGCACCTGGCTGGGTTTGAATCCGCGACCACTGCTACACTGTCTTTTGGCTGAATTGAAAATAATGGTAATTCCGATTAGAATGCTGTGGCTGTATGTCATTATCTAGGCTTTTCAAACCCACCGAGTTTACTTTGATACTCAATAAAATGCATTATTATCTCGTCCTTCAGCATTTTTAAGGTGGATCTTCCTCACTCGCCTATCGTCAACGTCGCGCATGGTTTAAAAGCTTGTTGCTTAATTTAACGCAATCCAGAAATGTCTGATGCAAAAGTAATGAGAAAAAATAGAGAGATAACACCTGAATACTCTGTTTAATTCTACGATTTACTTAAATGTTTCACAAAACTCGTTCCAGGAAATACGTGTTTTTATTAAACCCTTAAAGATTTTGAAAAAAAAAAAACTAACATGATTTAGAATCTAGATTTAATGTGCTAGACTTCTATAGAAGTACTAATTCATATTTTTAATACAAAAATACATTATGGAGACTCAAAATTCACGTTAAATAGCAGATTTATTTATGTTTTGATTTCTTTAGAAGCATAAATAATACCCCCAAGATATTTGTGTCCAAAATATCTGAAGAAAGATGTGTAATAACATCACAATCACGTAAGAGCGGTTGTATGAATATGTACCTCGGGTTGGCGACTTTTAACATGCTTACTTAAGTAATTATAACAAAGAACTCTCCGCAATATCACAGGTATTACCTCTAACTACCTCAGAGCAGTTTTCAGCTTCTAAAACATTGCCAACGGCGTATAAACCGAGACGTAAGTTGGCTGCATCTAGTTATTTACCTCGGGGAAGATACGCAGTTGAAAGCTTTGTGGGGAACAAATCCTGATGGTATGGATAATCTCCCAAATTGTAAGCACAGTTACTACGAACAGGATTTTCTGGCTAACCATTTTGTGGATATAGGATTTATGGTACTGAGTTCGGATGTTGTAATATTTAGCTAAAGTATTCGTGGTATTATCTACACTAATATAATAAAGAGGTAAAGTTTGTTTTTTTGTTTTTTTGTTTGTAGGGGGTAATCTCTGGAACTACTGGTCCGATTGGAAAAATTTTAGCAACAATAGAAAGCTGCTTTACTCCTGAGTGACATAGGCTATATTTTATGTACGCGGGCGAAGCTGCGGGCAAAAGCTAGTTTAATATAAATAAGCACTACTACTAACGGCTTTGTTCGTTTGGAAATAGAATTTTTTTTTTTTTTTTAACTTGCAATAAACTAGTGCTTGACTGCGATCCCACCTGATGGTAAGCAGTGATGCAATCGTTGATGGTAAGGCGCACTAGTTGATTAAGAGCCTTTTCACTCTAGCCTTGGAAACACATTGTTATAACAATGCCCTGGAACTAAGGCAAAAACGGAATGTGGTGGGTTTTTAGTCAGCTAAAGTCTGACACTTTGTCTCGTTACGCCCAAGGGCGGGAGATGTCTTTGGATCATTTTTGCCCACTATAAAAAAATTGGCCAAGAGCGTGTCACGCCACGCTCAGTGTAGGGTTCCGTAGTTTCCCATCCGCCACAAATTTCTCACAATGTAACAGAACCAAGTAGCCCATGTAAAAATTAGTAACCCAATTTCCCGAGAGATGGCTCTGTACCCGGTGGTAATTTTGGATTGCGTGAACCGATTTTTTTCTTTTTGTATTGTTACTTGAAAGAAGATACGCTCAGGATACTGAAATATATAAAAAAGTTTAAAAAATTTGTTCAAAACTTTTTTTTTTTAATTTTTCAAAAACTATTCATCCTATAAAGTTCAAAATAATTTTCCTAGAAAGTTTACTTAAAGTTCTACTTTTAAGATTTTTCTCATATTTTTTAAACTTATGGTTCAAGTTAGAGGGGGGGGGGGGACGCCTCATTTTTTACTTTCGGAGCGGTTATTTCCGAAAATATTTATATTATCAAAAAATTATTTTACGAGACCCTTAATCATTTTTAAATACCTGTCCAACAATATATCACATGTTATGGTAGAAATTAAAAAAAAAAATCACTTTCCACTTTATGTGTAGGGGAGGTACCCTAATTAAACATGTTTTAGCACTTTTTATTTGTGCACTTTGTCGGCATGGTTGATATACATATTGATACCAAATTTCAGCTTTGTAGTGCTAACGGTCGCTGATATTATCCGCGGACGGACAGACAGACAGACAGACATGGCGAAACTATAAAGGTTCCTTTTTGACTATGGAACCCTAAAAAGGGAACAGATTCCTAGGATTAAAAGTATCTTATGTGCTATTCCAGAACATGGTCTACTTGTGGGCTTAAGTTCATCAAAATTTACTGAGCTGTCTAAGCGTGTTTCACAAACTGTCGTATTTATAATATTAGTGTGATGCGATTTATTTTATAATTTATAAACACAAAGATACAGAAAAGAATTGGAAACTTAAATTGAATTGCAATATTATTAAAACTTTGATAATATTATCATTTTTGTTCCATGAACATACTTTTTTCGCCCTTACCTTTTGAATACTGTAATTAGACACATAATAGAAAGACAGTGCTCATGGGGCTCAAGAGTTTAATAAACTATCTTCTAGATATAAGACGTACCTACCTACCTATATACCAACTAAATCTACTTACTTTTATAAAAACCTACGCAAATAATTAATTAACGTAAAATAAAGCCACTACACCGCAAAGTAACGGCCAAAACGAGAGACTTTCCGTCCAAGATCTCAAAGATAATGTAGGCCGTCGGCAATGTTAATTTTTACAGCGACTCAATAATATTATTATCAAGCGGTCTCATCCGAAAATTATCTCGCCATGAAATTCGTTGCTTTGGCTAATTACTTATTCAACATTTTCAATTAAAATTATTACCTTATTCCCAATTCGAGACTTCCTCCATTAGTATGCTAATCTAATTGTTGTAGTAGCCACTATGGATTTTGAGGGTTTAAAAGGATTTTTTAATGGAAAGTGCTTATATTAAGTTACTAGGGTCAAGGTAACATATTGTGCAATCGTTCAAAAGAATACCACATCCCTGGAACGAAAAGTTATATATAGGTAGAGTTTTGAATTTAGAAAATAAGTAAAAATAGTAAAATAAAACGCATGCTTGTTGTGAAGCGCATGCTTGTTGTGAAGCAAAGTATTATTTAAAAACTATAAAAAAGAGATTTTTTATGGTGGGAAAAACACTTAATGACAAATCCAGCCCTTGGGCAGAGCGGGAAACAGTGTCAGACTCTTACTGACCATGAAAAAAAGCCTTCTGGTGTCAGCTTACCACCTTTTTGTACATAATTATACTTTGTATAACAAGAAACTTACTTTTATTTTGCTATTTTTCCTTCTTTTTAAATTCAAAACCCTACTTTATATAGGTTACTATGTATATGCGTATGTATATTTTATATTTATACTAGCTGGTAAGCGCGACTTCCTCTGCGTCCTTTCCCTATTTCAACCTCATCATCCCTTTTTTTCGTAATAAAAGGTAGGTCTTTTCTCAGGGTCTAAAGATTGTCTGTGCCAAATTTCATCAAAATCGTTTGAGAGGTTTAAGCGGGAAAGCGTAACAGACAGACAGAGTTACTTTCGCATTTATAATATTAGTATGGAATACACGCAATGTTTATGTGAATTATGTTTGTGTAATTGAGTGAGTAATTATTTGTGTGGGACAATATTTTAAAACGATGGATTTAATTTGATAGACTCAGTTCATTATTGACCACAAATTTTTACCGCATAATATTGAATAACAGCCACATGGTTGAATAATACTGAATAAATCTTTTGACAATAAACACTCAAATGAAACAATAAAATCGGGAGAGAGGATTATTTAAAATATAAAAATAAAATTAATTTAATTCCTATGACCTTGATCCATAGTTACTCCGATCCCATTTTACATTATTTTTTTTTTAAGTGTTTGCATACGGTTACGGTTATTGAAAAACAAAATTGTTTTGTATCATGTTGTGTTGCGTGACATAATGATAGCTATTATGTTATTTTTAATGTTAATAACCAATTAGACAACAGTATTATGTTAACAATACGGTAACACCAACATGATAAACTTCATTACTTCTGGGGAAACACTTTGCAGATTTAAACTTTCATACTACAAGCAAAGTAAGAATTTTAGACTTTCAATATTTCCCGAGAGTTTTATAAATATGGCTTTAAAAACTCGCTAACCATATACTTTGTTAAAATACTGACATAGAACATTTTTAATTACTAGCTGGCCCGGCAAACGTTGTTGTGCCATATAAATTAACAAAGAAAAAATGGAGATGGGAGTGTAAAAAAAAGCCCACAACCTGTTTTCAGAGCTACTAAATAAATAATATTTTTTTCATAAAAACCGGTCAATTTTTTTCAGAGGAGTTTGATGGCGAACGCTAGACACGATATTTTCTATAAGAAATTGCAATAACTTTTTTAACTAATCACATAGTTATTTTGCTTATAAATCAATCCAAAATACTACTCTAACTTCTACCATTTAAATTATAATAGCTTCTGCCAAAATTCAACAATCCATTTTTCATAAAATCAAAAAGGAAACAACCCGCAAAAGTTTTAAATTAAATACGGCTTGGACACACCTTGCGAATACCAAAGCTCTTCAATTTAAACCGGGTTTAGGCACGCCTACACGGTTCTAATCTAGGAACGGCTTCAGACTTCGCTCTGGTGGCTACACTCCTTAGTCTTGGCTCTTCAAAGTGACGTGAAGGTGCTCTCGCTTTGATTTTATTTAGTACGGTAGCTGTCATGGCGCGGGAATGAGAGTTTCAGAAAAATGAGGACGGTTTGCGTGGAAGTTAAACATGAAAAACGATTAAATTGTAAAAAAAAGTCGACCTCAGAAACACGTGCAAATAAATTGAAAAAATAAAAATGAAGTTAGGTTATGCGTTTAATTAACTTTCAAGACTTTTAAACTTTGCCCCTACTCTAGTTAATACACCTGTATCGTGAGAACTTTCACAAACACATGAACTGACATACAGTGTAGCCGTTCTAACTTGGCAAGCCCGAAGTTAGCAACAAACTTTAGCGCTTGTGTACTCGTACAAAAATAAAGGTTAAAAAAATTGGAACCAATAATAAATAGTTCTTTACAGCGATAACAATTGCTAAAGGCACTTATTAACCATTTATTTTTGTACGACTGCGCTAAAGTTCGCAGAGCCTAACTTCTGCTTTTACAATCGTTTTCTGACGAACTTCTTTCTTAAATCGAAACGCCTCAACGTAAGTGTTAATTATATCATAAAACTGCAGGATGTAGCGATGATCACTGTAGAGACGATTACATTTCATTCTGTCAATTCTTGTCAATTGAATGATGTGAACTTGGCTACTAATTTTATTGAAACAAATTCATTTTCAAACATTTGATTACTTGTTTACTTGCGTTAACGATTGTAGATTATCAACTTGGCTAGGGAGGCAGGCTCGCCAATTTAGAACGGCTGTACTGTGCATACTAGTAAGTCACTCAGACCCCGAAAACTATTTGTAGACCATCCGTGGATCTACCGTCATATTTGTAATAAATGTTGTTGATTATGTTTATTCTATAGATACAAAATTATGTGTTTACAAACAAAGAATATATTAGAAATGGCCATTGAATGCGCTGATAGCTATAAAAACAGTTTTATGAAGCTTTTATTCTTCGTATGTCTTCCTCTGTTTTTTTCGTTCCTTGCAGAATCTTTATTGACACTGATAAACTTTTCTCCTTAAAAATATTGTTCTCGGTAACAGTGTCTTGTTTATTGTAGTATGTTACAATCTACCATTATTTATTACGACCGTAGTGGTATATGGCATCAAGAAAATATACGACATTTTTCAAAACATAACTTGTATAACGCATTCTTTTGGTGAAACTTTATACTTTAGAGTTCAATTATACTCCAGTTGTATCGTATACAATTCATTTTATTTTAACTCGAAAACAAATTGTTTTATTCATGCAGAGAGTGTTATAAAGTCATTTATTCAAAAAGTTTGATACAAAAATTCGAGAGAGTATTAAATCATGTTCACTTTTACGGGAAAAAAATAAGGAAAAGTGCTAGTCGGATTCGCACACGAGGTTTCTATATCATCCGCAGGAGAAAAAAATATACGGCATAAAATCACGTTTGTTTTATGGGAGCCCCTCTACAGTATCATACATACGTCTGTACAATACGACTGTTGGCCTTGGGAGTCTGAAGTTAAGCTAAGCTCAATGGTTTAAACAAATAAATGCAATTTGCAGTTGTTATTGTTGTTAAAAACTGTTATTCAGACTCGCCAAGATCTGATGGCCGTACTGTACAACATGAATGAGCTTGGAAAAAATCACGAAATGTACACACGGGTGTAAGAAATTCATTTACCCGTTTAATCTTGATTTTAAAACTTTTTTTCCTGGAAAAATCCCGAAAAAGTTTTTTTTTGTTACTATTTTTATCCGATTTTCTAATAAGCACGAAATTACTTAATAATAATACACCCTGCACGTGCGAGGGTATATTTATTTTAGTATGTTCTTATAGTTTATTGTTATAGCGGCAACAGAAATACCAATCATGGCATTGAAGATAAACATATGCCTGTTGACAGACCTACGGAAGGTGGAGTCTTAGTAAAAGGATCCCTTTACGCACAAGACCCTAAAAGATATTTCTGTATCATTTTCTCAGTCTACAAAACTCCTAAGACCTATTTACTTTGTGAAACAGGATTTAATTAACACGAACATCATACTTTAGCAAGAAATTTTCATAACTCTCAAAGTTGTAAGGCGTCTGCGTCACTCATCGAGGCCTTTTGTGACAATACACCCATGTATTTCACTGAGGTGTGCGTAGATTTACTCGCTTTTAATTAAGCCTCTAAGTTTGCTCAGCCTTAATATATTATAGTAATAATGAATGTAATCCTCAGGTTTACTCTTAGCGAGGAAGAATTAAATGAAGGCACTTTCGCGGATGTAAATTGTGGATAAATACCGTTTGGGTTAGCAGCCTGTTAATCTTACTTAGTGGAGCGTTCAGATTTTGGAAGTTGTTTTAACAATGTCGATGGCATGTGGATGTAGACGTTCTGTATAATGACTATGTTTGTGTGTTATTTGTTCGGTAAATAAATAAAGTGACACATTTTTACTATGATATTATTTTTTCGTATGGTTTTATGGTTTCTGTTTGCCTGTACCAACAGGGCGGGATGAATCAAGGACTTTTAACTAACAAAATATTTCATCATAATTAGCAAATACATATTTTATTTTCACCCCTTTCTAAAATGAATTTTCAAAAATCCATTCTCAGTGCTCGTTTGAATAATATTAAAGATAGCTTCGCGTTCCTAGGTCCAGCAGTTCCAGAAGTGCGTTAATACTTGCGTTAGTCAGTATATCTTTTTACAATCTCTATCTGTAGATTTTAAGTAATGATTGAGTTAGAAAGAAAAAAAGAAAACGTGTTTATTCTGCCTGAATAGAGGCACAATTATCATTAAAAAAAAGTAGTTTCCCTGTTAGAGTTGAGCGTATTGTGTTTATTGGTTAATCAGTAAAATGGCTTAGCAATCTCTCACCTAAATCTCGACAATTATACACTAGTGTAGAATATCAGAGAATTAGGCAGGAAATTCTGTAATTAAAAAGTTATAACAAAACATTACAAAGCATCATAACAAAACATTTTTGATTTCGTGAAACTAGGGACGAAACAGTAATATTTAAACAAATCGCTGAACTTTGCCAACTTTGACCAAAACATTTAGTCATAAGAAGTTAGCACGGCTATTCCCTAGAGCGACTGGAATTACCCGCCGACGTTGCATACAAACTGAGTGAAATATACAGGAGCAACTTTGCAGTCGTTTATTTGAAATTTAATGGGATACGGCACTTTGACAACAAAACAGTTCAGTTCACTTAGTACTTGATATTCTTTGTTTTGTTTAATACTTTGTTTACCTACCTTTTCATTTTGCTCAGTTTTGTTTGAACTGTTTAAACATTTATTTCAGACTACATTTAAAGAAATGAAGAAAAAGTACGTTATTATCCTAGGGGTGAAATTAAGTTATTTAGTTTCGAGATGTTGTTTGGCGTTCGAGCGAAAGCGAGGACGCTAATAGTTCGAGGGACTAAATAACTCTTTAAATCGAGGTAAACACTGTGCTTTTCATTACGTAGCGACTTTGTAGATAAATAAATGTTTACAAAAGTTGCAATACCGGTACCATCTACCTTATTAGGCATGCAAATTTTAAAACTTTCTATTTACCTGTTGCAAAATAATTCTGAAGCGATAATAGGTTCGTTCTTATCGCAGCTACGGTCTAAAATATTTAGCGGTACGAAGTTCGAACCCTTACCGTCCGCATTTAGTTCCTTAATATTTATTGGACCCTGATTTTGACCGCTCATTTCGGATTGTTTTCCATTAGTAGAGCCCCTAATGGAACGACCCATAATCAAGTACCTTTTGAAGACAAGACAAATGAAAGTTTCACGTGTGTAAACGTCTTTATATTCTGAGGGTACGAGTTTTTGATAGACTTACTTCCTGAAATTTGGTTTATTGGACTGCGTGTTATAGAGTACTAGCGACCCGCCCCAGCTTTGCACGGGTGCAATGCATGTACCTATTATACATGCATATTAATCCTCTATCCTCTTGAATCATTCTATCCAAAAAAAAAACCGCATCGAAATTCGTGCTTAGTTTTATAGATCTAAACATACATAGAGACAGAGGGAAGCGACTTTGTTTTATACTATGAAATGATTATCACTTTATCCCTTTATGTGTGTGCCATGTATTACTTTACTAGTATTATACATCTACATACAGTTTCTTTTTGAAAAAGAGAAATCCACTAACAGCATCTCTGGCTCTGGGTGAAACAACTGGGGCTGTCAAACCATTATTTACAAAAACACATAAACAGTAATTAAAAAAAAAATCGCTTTCATTTCGGCCAAAATACGTCTATTGGCTAAGGTTAACGACTGGTCCTATGCGTCTCGCATCCACAGGATTCTCGCGACCCTCACCAGGTCATCAGTCTACCTTGTGAGAAGCCTTCCTATAGGTGGTCGCCACTCTAGAACTTTTCTTCCTTCCGTATTTCCGTACTTCCGGTAGGAAGAAAAGTTCTAGAGTTGAATTGACCCCCAGATTACCATCTGGGGGTCAATTCTCAATTTTCGCCATTTATCTTGAGTTCGAGATTGCAGGTCTATCTCTATATCTATGAAAAATATCGATATCAGAATTTCGTATTCTCTGTAAAAATAGAAATAAATTTTACGACAGTGTCGAGTCGAGTGAATATAATGTTACCATTAGGAAGAATCGCACGTTCCGTTTTATGTAGTCATGAGTAAATGAATGATTGGTTTTTTTGGAATGATTCATTCAAAACGCTAACTAAACCTAATTCTTTATGCATAAAACGAAATGCTTAGTCTAAAAATAATCAGCTTGACAGTTAAAGAATTTGCGGTTCCTTCAAAACTTTTAATGTGACTTCCTTACAAAATTTTTACTTAATCTGAAGTTTTTAATGACTTCTGTTTAGCTCAAGTTGTAAATATCGACGACGGCGGGATATGTGCGCTGTTGTCGCCGGGTATTGGCCAGTTGCTCGCTACTTTCCAACAACTCAGAGATAAATATCGCTAATGTGAAGAATTATATATGTACTATTAGTACATATAAAATTGGTTTGAATTTTATATAGTCTGAATTTTTATAAATTGAAATAAATCATGCATGAAGTTAAAACCAACATTGTGAATAATTTAAACATGATTTTAATTTATACTTAGTTGGTTAATTACTAATCATCATCATCATCATCAGCCTTTTTAATGTTCCCACTGCAGGGACACAGGCCTTCTCTCTAAGAGAGGGGAATGGGCCGTAATCCACCACGCGGGCCCAGTGCGGGTTGGTGGATGTCACATGTCTTCGAATTTTTAGTTCTAGGACATGCCGGTTTCCTCACGATGTTTTCCTTCACCGTTTTGAGAGCAGTGGTGGCCGAGTGGTAACGGCCCTGACTTACGTGTTTAATTACTAATAATGCATTAAAATTAGAGATTTTAGATAACAGTTTAGAACCGTGTACGTGAAAATGTATTTCAATGAGCTTTGTGTAATACTCACAAAGCTCATTGAATAAATGAAATCATTGTAATTTAACTAGGTACTTTTATTCATTTAATTTAGACAATTTCATTTTACCGTTTCAAATACCGTAATTAGGGACATAATATAAAAACAATAGGTGTGCGAACGCCGACGTTCTCTTGGGGCTCAATAGTTCATTTTTTTTTCATTATCTTATGATTTATCATGGTGTAAAATAAATGGATTGTTTTTGAAAAAATAATTTCAACTATTAACTATGCTCAATCATGTTACAAAAAAAGCCATGAGTATACATGTGGATGGATGGATAGGGAGAGGGAGACCAAAGAAAATATGGATGGATTGTGTGAGAAGGGATATGAAAGAAAGAGGAGTTAGTGATAGCGAGACGGGTGACAGGACAGAGTGGAAGAAAAAGACATATTGCGCCGACCCCAAATAAAACGGGACAAGGGCAGGAAGATGATGATGATGAACTATGCTCAATCATAATTATAATCTGTGAAGTGTCACTAAGTTATTTAATTTGTCTTTTTACAATTTAAATCACAAGTAGATTTATAATAGGCATTGCTGTTTCTTTTCATGTCAATGGGCTCAAATAACATTTTTCTCAGTACTTGCTACCTAACCTCTACAACTTTTTGATTATTGTTTATCTATGTGTCTATTAATGAAAACCGTATCGAAATCCGTCGCTGAGTTTGGCAGATGTCGGCAGATAAATGTATACAAAAACAGAGAGTGATTTTGTTTTATACTGATTAGCGATTGCATAAAAAAAACTTAATTGTCAGAAAAAAAAAGAGATTGTTATTAGGGACCACAGTCGAACTAACTAGGACCTATGTTTCAGTATAAGGTTGACTATGGCACTCATTTTTTTTCCATATTATTTCCATTTCTGCGGTATGCGGCGTTATAGACCTCGTTTGAAAACTATCAGTATTACTGCGAGGAGATTATTAGACTCCTAACTTTTAAGAAACTATAAGTTATTTTACTAAGCGTAATACGAGTTAAACTGACCCCGTATTTAAGTTTCCACCAAAGTTTTCTGTTTCAATAGGGTAAATTTCTTAGGTATATTTCTAAACTTAACCAAAATGAAGCCTCTGAACGGCTAAAAAAACTATGTTTTTTTATACGCAAGGAAGACACTGTACGAGGTCCATTAGACCTCGTTCCGCATTGAATGTATTAAACTGAAGTAAATATTTGTGGTAGACAAATACAACTTCTAAATTAGAACAAAAGTAACATAGTTCTATGAAGTCAAACAAATGCCATAGAACTTTCATTGTCCATGATAAAATTAATTCAAATAAATAGTCTATTCAGAGTCAAAACACAGATACGGTTCAATAATGAGGTCCTTTAAAACGGCCGACCTTTTGAATATCTGAAATAGCTGGGGAAGCGAGAAGGATGCCTTCAGACGTGCCGGCCCTACGTGCCACATTCACTCTAACCTACCCTATTTTACTCAATTACGAAATAATTTTACCTTCAAATGACCTATTTTTAGGCGGATTGTGAATAGATTTATTCGAAGTTTCTGCACCCTTATTTATTTGTGTATTTTTTCCTATGATTACTTTTGAAGCTTTCAAATATAGCACTCTATGCGAGAATAAAGTGATGTTTCGGAAGAAAATCTACTCTGGATTTAAATTGGTTCATCATCATCATCATAATGAGCCTTTTTATTGTTCCCACTGCTTGGACATAGGCCTCCAAATTGGTTAATGACGTGTTAACAGTACAGATTTTAGAAAAAAAGAAAGTTATGAATGAATTATAGGTAATTGAATGTCTTGCTGCTATGCAATGTTGATCAGGCGTTTCGAAGCTGAGGAATGCCTGTCCAGCAATGAGGCTGATGATGACGGTCCAACGCATTCTATAAATCTTAGTCATGAATTTGTTTTGAGCGTTTTGTCAATCAATCTGTGTTTCCTAGTCTTAATAAATAGAGATAAAGAAGACAGCATAGACCAGTCAAAAAAGTTCAGTAAGACAACAAGTCGCAATTAGTGAAGACTGCTGTTGCATGTAAATGGCTGCTAGACTCAAAAGTTCGAAACACTAGAGATTCTAAAAAAAGAGAGAAAGCAGTTTCAAATAAGCTTTAAGCCTTTCTTACGTTTTCTAGAAATTAATAATAATATTTCAAAACTATCATACAACGCCGTCTAGCCCCAAGCTAAGCATAGCTTGTGTTATGTGTGTGACCGCTAATAAACATACATACATATTTCTAAATTATATAAAACATAACATCCGTGCTCATCACACAAATAATTGTACAGCAGTCAGGGCTACTAACCACTAGAACAAAATGCCAGGTAAAAAAATCCTTTTTTAAATTTCTTTAACAAAATTTTTAACTAATGGCCTTTCTAGCGGTATACCGTTACTAACAACTTTCAATAGTATTTATGGTCTAGTAAATGTGAAAGGAAGGTTAACGTTAAATTATATTTGTACAAATTATAGCTCTAAGAGGTCCCCTTTAGAACATTTACCAATGAAACTACTATCGTACAAGCGATCAATGGATAAACTGCAGTAATAGCGCTTAAGGCTATGAATGCAGAATCTGACTAATTTCTCTAAGTGGTTGCTAAGGAGATAATATTAGGAGATAGTGGTAATGAAAATCATTGGACCAAAAAAAGTCGAAACACTTCAAATCTCGTTAAAAACTTTTATTCTATGTTCTATGAGTAAATTGTATTGTAAGTACAAGAAGAATATTTGTAGTTATCAAGGTAGAGTAGCACGGTGTGTTCGTGTCTAAGGTAAGTTCTTTTAGCGACTAAATTCACACTAGTGTTCCTACTTTGCCTTTTGCGTTCCAAGATCACAGGTTCCCATTTCAAAGATCACATGGCGCCGGTAAACTTCGGCCCTGTTGGCCCGCACCGGTTTCGAAGACAGAGGGGCAATTTGAAGCACGTTGAATCACGTTGGTGAAAACTTGTTGAGATTTTTGTAGCAATTAAAAGCTACAAAAAATTTTCACCACAATTTATTATGACAATATAATAATATTTATAATTAATAACAATTCAACTAGCTAAATAATTAAAAAACGAACAAGAAGGCAATTTTATATTACGGCTGTAAAAATCAAAGTTAACATTGTTCATATATGCTTTCAAAATAGTAGTCAAGCTACATTGTTTAATAATAATTCATCACTACCAAAAATACTTATTCCTCAAGAAGAAAACTTGACGAAAAAAAAACAACACCTCATGATTTTGTTACTTAGTTAATCTTTCGTGCCGACAAAAGTTTGTGAAAATTATCGTCTTTATAATCTACATCCTGAGACTTTTTTGCTTCCAAAAGATGAATCTCGGTTACTTTTCTTTTGCCTACCTTTCCGTAATCATTCGACGGTGCGAATTTTTTCCTTGATAATATTTCTACGTAAGCAAGTCCAATTCTTTCATTCTAACCGTTCTCATTCTTTATAAAATAATCGTGCTTTCTAGATTTATTCGAGTTTATATTAATCCGTTCCTCCACATACTTCGGTGTCTACGTCGACTTGGTTTGATTTAACATTTCATAAGAAGCAATAATTTATTTGAATATTCCTCGCAGATATTATGTATGCTTGCGTAAGATGGGCTGGATGGGTCATAATACACATTCATGGGCATACAGTTCATGAATACAAATATTCTGGGCCTTCCTTTAGATCCGGGCTTTGGTGTCAGTTTTATTATTAATGCTCTTTATTAGAAGAGTAAGTATAACTAAAACACACGTTTTGCTTTCTTTCGTTGACTTTTTTTTTTGATATATATCTGGTTAGCTGTAAATTCTACATGATTTAAAATAACATTATTCATCTCCAGAAAAGAAAGTAAATTTGCTTTCAAGCGTAAAATTCGGAATTTCTACTTGAAGTTCTCGCAACCTTAATACGGTCTTCGTCATAATTATCACGTTTTAAGTTCTCTTATTATTATACTGATTTGCTCTTTATCCTAGTATTTATTAGTTTATAATATTAGCTTATATACACATTTTATTATTATAAGTTACTTATTTTAATACTTCATTCTGTTTTAAATATCTGATATTTATTTATTATGCACATCTACCACACTTTTGTCTTTTTTCCAACCCAAAGGTTGACTGGTAGAGAATGCTTTGTTGCATTTAGGCCGCCTATATACCACTATTCTACATGAATATTATACAAATAAATAAAAGCCATATTTGGGTCTGTTTTAAAATCAGCATATTCACAAGATTTACATACTAATCTATAATTACTTTTTTTATAATCATTGCTTTTTTAGGCATGTATCTGAACATGCTATCCCTTCAATCTACAAGTAAAATCAGTAAGGCATTTTGAATATATAAAAATATACGCCTTTGCTCATTTATTATTTTCTCGTGATATACTCTCTAAACACAACAGAGACACTCGTTTTACACAAAGGGGAGGAAGGGACAACATGACGCCATAGAGCTGTTATCTGTCTCTGTTATCCCTTATTATATAGATTGCCATTTGGGCTAGTATCACTCGCGACGGCTTCGTGGAAATGAGTGAAACGGTGCGTTGTGTAATAAATTATTTGTAATATATTTTATCTTATGGAACAGCCGGGGTAAGCTTCTGAATGGCAGGCAGAAGAGTCAATTTGTATTTCGATATTAGGTGAATTGACCCTTGAATTTTGACAAAGTTGTTCGCGAGTTTCCGACAGGATTTTGTAAAAAATGATGGTAGGTTTAGAAGTGATTGGGTGGAGTGGTTTACATAACATAAATAGATGAAAATGTTTTTTATATCGTATGTACTAGCATATAAAATGAAAGACTGGCTGACTAACATATCAACGCACAATCGAAGCTACTATAGGAGGGGTTCACATCGGTGCGGCGTCGGGTCGACGATGAAGTACCTGGCACTCGTCCATGACAGCTGGTGGAATTTCAATGTGAGTGGTGGTTAAAATGGCTTCAGTGACTATCGTAAGCTAGTGCTGGGCACGATACAATTATGGCAGTGAGTCCGCTCTTTGGCTGGAAAGACCTCACGGCGTTCTCACTTTCCGCATGACGCCGGAATCGTCTAGACCATGCTCAGTCATCGTCGGCGCGCCCTGTTCCAGCGCGCCTAAAGAAGTGGTCAGCAAACCGTAGCAGAAGGGTTGAAGCCAACTAGGGCCAAGGGTTCGAGTCTGAAAGGAAGACTGGCCCTGGTGGTTTAGTCAGTAAAATCGGATACTGTTTCCCGTCGCGCCCAAGGGCGGAATTCGTCATTGGATGATTTTTACTTACCAAAAAGAAAAGCTACTGGGCCTAAGGGGCTGAAATTTTGCAAAAGGTTTCCTATTTTTGACGTAGGCGAGTACTAAGAAAGAATTTTCTAAAATTCACCGCCTATGGGGATGAAACGGAGGTTTAAATTTTATATGGAGGTACGGACCTTCACGCGAGCGAGACTGCTTGCAGAAGTTAGTTTTAGTATACAATTTGTGAGTAAAATTTTGCCAAATATACTCATAAACCGACATAGTACTGTAATAATGCAGATTTTTTCAGGTGTTAATGTGTGTAGCAGGAAAATTCCAGAATCTTGATAATTTTAAGCAGTTTTTCACAGTGCAAACCTTAAGTCGAGCGCGTTTAATTAGAGGTTGGTTTTCTGCCATTTATCTCAGGTTTGGAAATATGTTTATAGAATATTATTTAGCTGAAATCTTAAGATTGACGATTTATTGACTAATGCAATCCTAAATCGTTGGCCCCGGATTTTCGTCTCATTTTAGCCGAAATATGTCCACCGTTGGACTTAAGTTAACAGTGTCGGATTTTAACAAATACAGGTTAATTAGATAGGGTTTTAACACTGTAAAAATCGTCAAATGAATTTAAAAAATATATATATCGACCATGCGTGCCATTGTTGTGTGAACTCATATCGGCTATCAAAATAAAGACTTTGAAGAGACTCATTTGAAAATATGCAAACCAATTTTCAAGCAGATTATTTTAATAATTCGTGGATTTTATTTTGGCTCAATCACACAGTTTATGCTACAAACCACAATAACAACAAGGATAAAATGGTTACAAAAAAAAAACTGTTTGAAAAAGATTTTTTTATTATTAAAGATTTATTTATTTTGGCTTTTTAAAGCTACCATTTGTTTTCCTCTACATGTTTAGAAAAATAATTGTTGTCAACGAGTTCATCAGACTTTTAGAACACCAGTGTAAAACATAATTAAAATAAATTCAACGAAATACCTTGTAACATAAATACGTGCCCATTTATTTTATTATATTGAAGACCGCCTCAGAAACAGTAAACGGCTTCTACATCTAGTGTTACCAATTATAAATTAATTTGTTATTTATAACATTACTAACGTTGGGTTTTGTATTCCCTAATAGAATTTCTAATGAGACCCATGTCAAATGTATGGTTATAATCTCTTCGCAATATGATCATCTATAACATAAGCTTAGAATATATAAATATTAAAAATGAACTTAATAACATAATTTAAGAAATGCATGTCATGCAAATACTGTAAGCGTAAAAATAGCAAATATTCATTTTTCTGGATATTTGGCTAAATAATATAGAATTCAAATGAGATTTACTATATCATTTAAGCCTTCTCTTTAGGATAGAGATTGGGTCGTTACTTACTAGACGGCCCAGTGCGGATGGTGGATGCCACACGTCTTCGAATTTTCGGTTCTTGAACATTTTCTCAAATCGTTTTCCCAATATTACGCCTTTCTTAAATATAACTAAAACATTTGAGTGCGTATTTGCCAGAACCAAACAATTTTGCGTCTATTTATTAAATGTGAACTTCTTATTACTAAATTTGTTTAGTTACAGATGTTCGGGAAAACCGATTCTGGTTAGGTAATATAATTAATCAGGGCGAATGTTTCCAATGCGGTCTGTTCAGACTATTGAAACAACTACAATTTCGAGAGTTGAATTAAACAAGCTATCTGGAAACGATACCCACTTGGGTGGTTTAATCCAAGCTACAGAATATATTGAATGAAACTCACAAATGTGTATCAGGAAATGTTGATGAAACATTAGCTGAGAGTTTCAATACTGTAAATTATTCTTCGAGACAGAACACATCTAGGAAATAGTATAGTTTTGTTAATTTTCTGGATTCTTTGTTATAAACATGTTTCATGTTGTAAGAACATGTTGCATGAACATGTTAAAGTGAATTAGCTCTTTATATACCGTTTACCATCGCAGTCAAGCACTAGTTTAAAGAATTAAAAAAAAATAGTGACTTAATGAAAAATTATACACACCAACTCAATTTTTTTCTTGACCATTATATTTTCAAAAAACAATTAAAATAAGACAGCTTCAGCTTACATAGGCGTGCTCTAGCTACAATCGGATTTTCTAACATCAAACCTTATAAAAAAAAACTAACGTAAAATAGATCTTGTGTAGTAAAAAGTCGTTTTAATATTTTGTTGAAAAGAGTTTGCCAGTATGCGGCTACGTACCTACCAACTTGTGTCCAACCCAAAAATTTATTTTTATGACAATACAAAACAAAAAACTATTTTACTAATCACATTAAAAAGAAGGCCTGAATTAAATATGAAGCCGTTACCTATTATTTACCCGGTTAAGTACCGGAACACTCTAGGAAAATAAAATGAAACGGTGGACAGTAAATGACCCGTGAAGCTGATTTCCTTTTAGTGTATAGTGACCGCGTAAAAGTAAATGTCATGTTTTTCAATCGTTTTCATGAAAGTCGATTTAACGATTTAAAGTCGATTTTCAAGAATCGATTTAAATGTTGATGCGTATAACAGTACTTTTGTGTTATGGAGTGAATCTGAAGACCGCCTCAGAAACAGTAAACGGCTTCTACATCTAGTGTTACCAATTTTAGTGTATAGTGACCGCGTAAAAGTAAATGTCATGTTTTTCAATCGTTTTCATGAAAGTCGATTTAACAATTTAAAGTCGATTTTCAAGAATCGATTTAAATATTGATGCTTATTGTACATTTGTGTTGTGGAGTGAATCTTTATTAAGAGTATCCAATCCGAGATAAATATCCATGTAAACGTTTTTACGTGATTATGACGCTGTTTCCTACAATTCTTTCTTTAGAAAGAAAACATGAGTATTTTTTAGATGTTATCTAGGTTTTATTGAAATTCAAATATGCATTTGCAGAAATTAATCGAGTAAAGATCTCTGAAATATGCTATTTTGTGTGAACTTTAAACTTACATATTGTACTCGTATATTTTAAAAAAAGGAAAGATAAACAATATAATAGAGATTTTTTTTATGACGAATACAATCATTGCAGTATTTGGTAGCAAATAAGAATATATCAGTCAACATTATCAGCCAATACTTAAAAAGAAGAATGAATTTCTTTTCACTGAGATCGCGCCTGTTCAATGATTCCACTATTGTCCGGTCATGTAGACTAATTCGATACAGAAAACTATCAATTTAAAATCACAATATCGTCTAATTAGAAATCACTTTGAGAGTAAATCAATGAACCCCTTACGGAAGCCGTCCGGACCGAGCTCAATTCGTCTACGCCGCGCACTGTTCCCGCGCGTCTCAAGGAGTTGTCAGCCTGTAGGGGCCCAGCAGGTCCGAAGTTTTCTGGGGCCAAGGGTTGATGCGAAAGCGGAACAGCGGGGCCATGGAACAGAGGCAAGAAGGAACGGTCTTTTTGTCTCCTGCTCCACCCAAGGGCGTGATTCGTCATTCGATGATTTTTACCACTTTAAAAAACATAGCTAATGAACGATACTCAAAAAATCTACTAAAAACAGTATAATTGAGTATTATTAGGATATTGTACTCTGATCCAAACAAATATAGGAATGCGACTATGAGATGAACGAAGAAAACATCAAAAAGTACGGAATAAAATAGAAAATAGTGCGGAATAGACGCCTTTACAATGTCAGTGATAGAGACACGTGTCTTTGAGCGCCTACGGAACCAATCATTGATCAAACAGTTTCCCAACAAGGCGGGGGATCTTAAAGCAAACTTAAACAGGTACCGTCGCGCACGAAAGTCTTCTAATAAAAAATTTCCTTCACCATTCAGTAAAACCTACGTCCAACGCTTGGTTCCGTAGTGATCACAAAACTTTTTATATAAGATGACGTTCAGTTCTTAGAAAATAATCTAACTTCGTACCGACTTGGCCACCGATAAACTTTTCAAATTTGATGAGCGCCTATAAATTATTACTGAGCTCTTTGCCTCTTTCGTTATGTAGGTAGATGTCGAAATTAGCTTATCGATTAATTGCGTATGTACAGTCGATAGAAAACTCATAATAGCACCTTCTTTAGCTGGATATTTCCTTTGAAACCTTTATTGTCATCATCTTAGTTGTGGGTGTATTTGGTTAAAATAATGATGATGTTTTCAAACTTTTGCTAAGTAGTTGAATCTGATCAGTTATGTATTTCGCGTTATCAAGTTTTCCAAAAAATGTTTTTTTACCAATTAGCAATATGCATTAAAAAATATTTGGTAATTTAAATACTTTTTAGCTCTGTAAACAAATATGAAACAAAAATATCTTCGTCAAAAACAAAGTTATAAATTTTCAAAAGTACTAATAAGAAAAAGTAGTCCAACATAGTTTTTGACGTCAAAGTCCCCTTGGCCCCTTCACGGTCAATATACATATATTTGTGTAAAATTGTTATAACTCATTTCAACCAATGTTGAGATCGTTTTTACAATTATTACTATTCCATTTTTAAAATATCATATTTATTGATAGTAAATCAATAAATATGATATTTTAGATAACTAATTATTAGATTATTATATATTAGAGTTAGATAACTAATATTTTTCATATATTTTGCCTACTGTCAATTGTGGTTTACATTTTTCTGGGTTCACAATTCAATCTAAAGCCAAGAAAATCTCTATCTCTTTAGAATCGTATTAAGACAAGAGCGTACTTCGTCGGCGACTGTACCCTGAGGGATGCGGCCGTGTGCGTTAAATATTTATTCTGTTAACAGGTCACGTGAAGGCCTTGATTAAATGCTGCTATTTTGATAACGAATTAATAAATTATGTAATTATATTATCAGCTTGTACTTGATTGTTGCTCAGCTAAGGCTTTTTTTGAGAGCATGATTGTTTATTACGCTGGTTTACACGAGTAATAAACAAGGCAGAGGAATTCGAAAGATGTTTTTTTTATTAGATACTAGCTTCTGCCCGCGACTTCGTCCGCGGAAAGTTTGTGAGACAAAATTTGTGATAGCTCGGTTAATATCTCTGTTATATAAATAACTAGCTGTGCCCGCGACTTCGTCCGCGTGGAATAGTTATTTTGGGCATCATTTTATTTTTGCAAACAACCTCCTCAGCTTTATAAATTATAGCTGTTACCCACGACTTTGCCCGTGTCACTTTCTGTTATTATTTAAGACAATTTAGTTTTTAAAAGAACATAATTATCTAAAAGTACTTCATAGAGCCAACTTGGACACGCCATAATCTCGGCGGTAAGTCCCCTTTTTGAGGCGTGATGTCTATCACGGCATCCTCACCTTCCGCATGACGCAGGTTTTCACCGGGCATGGGAAGTTCAGGAGATTCCTGCGCGCCGGATTCGTGCGGAAGAGACGCCCGGGTGTCGCCACTGTATGGTCAGCCCGGAGGATACGGTGGAGCACACGGTGGAGGTGTGCCCCGCTTGAGAAGAGCATCGCCGTGTCCTCGTGGGGGTGATCAGCGGCGGCGACCTCTCGCGCCGGGCCTTGGTTCAGGCCATAGTTCGCAGCGAAGAAGAATGGCAAGTGGTCGCCTCCTTCTGCAAAGCAGTAATGCTCGTAAAGGAGGAGGCCGACCGCATAAGGCAAAGGCAACAGCGCCCTCGCCATTGCCGTCACCGCCGCGATCCCGCCGATATCCGGTCTCCGTAGACGCTGGCCGTCCACAAGCGAGCAATGGGTAGCTCGCCGTCCGGTTGTTTGGTAACAGTCCAGCCCGAGACCAAGTCGTCGCCGGCGTGCACTGCTCCCGCGCGCCTCAAGGAGTTGTCAGCAAACTGTGGGGCCCTTCAGGGGCGAAGCCTCCTGCAACTGAGGGTTGGTGCGAAAGCGTTATACCGGGGCTCTGGAAATAAGGCAAGGGAGGAACGGGGTAGGTTGTTTAGTCAGTAAGAGTCTGACATTGTTTCCCGCTCCGCCCAAGAGCGGGATTCGTCATTGGATGATTTTTGCCTACCATAAAAAAACCCATCCGCGCCGCCCGCAAGCAACCCCTCTCCTCGCCCGCCGGCCAGGCGCAGCGTCAAGTTTTGCACATCATGCATCGGTTTATTGAATTTTATATCGGAGTTATTTTAAAATTGTAATATCTTCTAAGATTTTCATTGAAATTAAATGATGTCAAAGACAATTTTGTTTACAATTACATATTCTTAATCAACAACACATTTATTTGGATAAAGATTATATTATTATGTTGATACAACTCTAACAAATAATCGGTAAAAATTGGCTAAATTTGATTCGTATAAAAACGGTTCTAGTAAGTTAATCTTAAAAGATAGACATATACTGTCGCGGACATTTTTTTAGATCATTTTAAGAGGAATAATTCTTTCATACATATTTTTTTGGTATCTTAAACCGTTTTGGCAGCGCACGCAACGGAAGCCCACAAAGATGAATAATTTTCCCCGTTTTTCTCACATTTTCCGTTGTTTCTTCGCTTCTATTAGTCGCAGCGTGATGTTATGTAGCCTAAAGCCTTCCTCAATAAATGATCTATTCAACACAAAAAGAATTTTTCAATTCGAACCAGTAGATCCTGAGATTAGCGCGTTCAAACAAACAAACAAACAAACAAACAAACAAACAAACAAACTCTTCAGCTTTATAATATTAGTATAGATTTATAGCCTATGTCACTCAGGAGTAAAGCAGCTTTCTATAATAGCTTAAATGTTTCCAATCGAACCATTTGTTCCAGAGATTACCTCCTACAAACAAAAAAATAAAAAAACAAACTTTACCTCTTTATTATATTAGTGTAGATGTGTTAGAGGGGAGATAGTATTACCGTGGTACAGGTACGGTAAAAATAATGCAATAGTCCGAAAGGAACTATTCGGCACTTTACCAGATCAGACAGATCCCATATGGATGGAAGAGTCTCCTTTTTTACTAACTTTTTACTTTTATTCTATGTACCCGTACAAGATTATAATTATATATTTATATACATGTATATTTCGTGGCTAGATCATAGAAATTGATCACTTCATAGCATGGCCAACTAAAATTGTCCAGATCGTTGAAACGCTAACATTTGACAAAATTTGAATAATCGCTTGAACATATTACTGATGTAGAATTTCTATGGTATTAAAAGATCTCAAGAAAGCAGGCCAAACGGGAATTCAAATATCATCAAACTTGGCCAGTTTCACTTGTCCATATCATGAAGACTGAGTGAGTGAGTTCTTAGTATTGCGTGATCCGGCCACGATATATATGCAGTTCATAAATAATTACTTCCCATATGGTAGTGATTCTGATTGATGATATGTATTTAATGTTTTCATTTTTAAAGTTATTAAAAGTCCGTGATGAAACCTACCCTTAAACCATTCAACACTTCGTGTCTACTGCCGGAACAACAGACACCGAAACTAGATCAATTCCAGCACTATCGAGTCGTGCTCACACTTGAAATACAATCCTATTATTCCACGTATTAGTGTAGTCTATACAGTGCATATTGTCGAACGATGTGACGTCACGCCTTGTCAAATCAAGACGATTTGCGATCACACGCTGTGAGCTTGTCCCGACGGCGGCTGCCATTGTTCTTAGTATTGCGTGATATGTTCAATTTATTGTTTCTAATGATCATTGGGAACGTATGGTATTGACATTGGGATTTTACTGTGTATAGGAAATGTTTGGCAAATTGATTTATTACATAAAGAAAGGTTATCCTGTATTTCAGCTTCAGAATATAGAAGATAATTGATACATTTTCCGGAAAGCCAAGATCTTAGGAAATTTGAAACGAAAATATTGTTCATGGTTCAAAAACATAATACTCATTTTAGCTTAAACAATTCAATTGCTCTTTAAATGTCTGTCTGTTGATTTTGTTTTGAAATGAGTTTTCCAGGAAAGGTTCTTTAGGAATGCTTTTAATGTAAGGTCTTTTACAAAAATGTTTTACATCAAAAATACTTCATTCTGTACAACCTTGTTATGAGCATGTGAGTACATTTTCACCAAAGCAGCAAGACATAAATAGGTTTGCTCTGTATGCTGACGATATATTTTATTTCCTATCCTAACAATTCCGGCAAAATATACAACCATATCACGATTTACCTTCATGCGTAGATCAAGCCGTCGAATAACCAAATTTTTCTTTCCACTTTCAGTCTAGGTACGCATTTTTATCGCACGTGATGTTGGGAAAAGGTGCGAAAGTGTGCAAAACGTACGAAAAATGTCAAAAGGACACAATACCTTTCGAACGGTTCACGTGTATAAGCGGTAAATTCGAAAAGTTGATGCCAAAGTTGGTCTCAAACTCGTAACAAATAAAAAGTTCTGTACGTGTGGCTCGGAAATCGCTGGAGGGAAAGAAAATGTTTGTTACTTAAATAATTATCTGACAACAGAATCTTGTTAAGAGCAGCCATCCCGAGGCACATCTTCATACAACCGCTCTTACGTAATTGTGATGTTATTTAGGATTTTAAATCAGAACATAAAGTGTACAATCCGTTCCAAATGAGAATAGGATCGATGGCAATGTTGTGACGTCACGTCGAACTGTCAAAACGAAGAAATTAGGTAGAGTGAACAAAAAAAGATGTTTAAAAAAATAATTTACGTACGATCGTGAATGAAAAAAGTTTTATCAGAATACAGTTTTTCAATTTTGTTTATCTCTGTTTTACTGTGTGATGTGTCTGAGTAGTGGTAAATAGAAGAAAAAGGCGAATTGTTTCTAACAACGAAAATAAGACAAAAAATAGTTTTTCTTGTAAACTATTTATGACTTAAAACAATATATTTGGCAATTATATATTAAACCCTAACGTTTTTACTTCAACTAGAATTAACTAAAATTTAGAAATTAAAAGCAAAAAAAAACTTTTTATTGATACGCAAATAAGATTTTTTTGCAAACCGTACTTTTCACTCAAAATTTGACAGTTCGAGGTTATTGACTTTCCTGTTCTTATTTGGAACGCATAATAAAACAAACCTCTAAATATCTGCTTTTTAATGTGAACTTTGGCTCTCTATAAAGAAAATATAAAAAAGTATTCATAAATTAAAAATATTAAAAAAATACTTCTTTAGGACCCTTTCACATTTAATCTAGATTGTAAATTATGTAAATTTTTCTCAAAAAACTTTAAAGGGTTTTAAAATAACACGTAGGTATTTCCTGGAACAAGTTTTGTGAATTATTCGAGCAAACCCCGGAATTACCAAATGCTAACAGAGTTTTCAGGCGTTATCTCTCCGTTTTCGCGTTGCTCCTTCATCAAACATCGCGTTGGATTGTTTTAGATGAAGCAACAAGCCTTTAAACCATGCTTGACGTTGACGAGAGGAAAATGGAAAAGAGCCATCTTAAGTGAATAATTAGTTGCTTGTATGTTTGCTTACGTGGGCTTACATAACTAATTTAGAACAAAAAAACATAGGATGTTATGAGTCATCAAATCTTTCAAACAAATCTCGATCATAGTGGCTAATCTCAACAGAGATTTTCCAGGTACAATAAATACCCTACAATATCTTACAATACAATACAATATACCCCCCAATATCTTCATATTGTGGGGCTCAGAAGTTTGTAAAAACAGGTTCGGTTCGTTTCAGGTTTTTAAGTTGTGATGTCACCTAATGATTTCTTCTGCTCCAGGTCAGAGTCGGACTTTTGTTGAGTAAATTCATACCAAAGGAAGATTCCTTTAGTTGCCCTTGTGTTCTAGGACCCTTGGCCCCAGTATACTTAGGCCCTGCAGGGTCCTATAGCTTTGCTGACATTTCTTTTAGGCCTGTTAGAAACACTACGCGTCGTCGATGACTCGGCTCGGTCCGAACAGTTAGCGGAGGGTTGGACGACAAGTTAACCATTGCTCATCGTCCACGCGAAAACACAGTGCTCTCTTTGTTCCTTTACTGTGTCTGAACGGACGATAATCTGAAAAGACTGGAGAGAGATCAAGTGCAAAACCATTTGGTTTTTCTAAGTAATTACAATTAATCTCAACCTATTTTCTTCTTTACTTAGAAGCAGAACCAGCTAAAATGTGGCATCCACTGAGTGGAATTACTTTTATAAAGTGTAAAAGAGCTTTTATCGGTAGGACAACGGCACTTCAAACCTTTATTTACCTACGCAATAGCCTACGCAGGTATTTTTCTCAGGATACTTACCCTAGTAAATTACTTCTGTGAGAACACGTTACTCTATTGTCACGTCGCGCCTGTCTGTAGGAGCTTTTAGAGCTTTAACCTACAATTTAATAGAAAAATGGGTACCTAAATATCTACTTTTTAGGCTGTGAAAACATTGTCTAGTAGAAAAATTTTACTAACAATATAAATTGCCTGCCTCATCTATATAAATGTACCTACTACACACAAGATTAGGTGTGCCGAACAGTCACATTGGTTCACTTAAGTGATCTGCAGTCTTGATCTTGCAGTCTTCACTTAAGTTATCTGCAGTCTACACTTTTACATTAATAATAGATATTATAATACATTGTGCAGTTTTGACACATCAGCGCTGTAAGTTTTAAAAGTTTTGATAGACGACAATGCCAATAAAGCGCTGCAGCGGACTTTTGTAGTAACTTATCAGTATTTTGACAAATTGTTACTATGAATATGTTTGTCTATCGCTAGCTATACGTCTAGACTTCTCGATCTATTCCCGTTCAGATCACTTAAGTACCCATTATGCAGCTACTATACTAGTAATTCAGTGACGTCACAAAGGTGCGGACAGCTGGACAGATAGCATTGTTTCAGTGATTGAGTGTTTACAAGCACTACAGCCTTTGCAGTGATAGGTGAACTGATTTATATGAGTTACTGTCTAAACTTTGATATACATAGTGATGTAGTTGTGTAAAAAGTTGTCCCTACATTTTATAAAGTTATTTGAGTAAATACAACATTATTTTTAGTTTTTGTGTTGTTACAATTGTTTTGTTTAGAGTGAGCGCTTGCAGTTGGTCATCTTAGCAAAGGAATTGGGGGTGTGGACAAACCTAAGCGTTCACGTTAAACGAAATTATTGTAACTTGGCTGGGACGGCTGAATCAATTCCGATGATTGATAATTAAGATATGTTTCATTTTTTTTTAGTAATAAAAATTGTTAATAACCATAAGACAATCTATATATGTTATGGGCATATATCACCCGCAACAGCTACACCAAGAAAAATTTTTATAGAATTATTTCTAACAAGACCATCCAGTATAAAATATGTAGAATATTATCATAGTTTTTTTGTGCCTCAATAATCTATGCATGCCTTTGGTTGTGCCTGAAAATATAAGCCCTCGCATAGTCACGTCGTTGTGTGGAGGAATTGACAAGACCTAGAATTTGGCATCTGTGAAAAACATCTCTGTAAAGTGCCTGTACATATTTTTCTCCTTAAGCCTCAGCAGGCATCGACATTGACCTTTGAAAAAGTACAGCTTAGCTCACATATCACGTACGAATATTATATTTTACGAACCAAAATTCAACAAGCCCTCAACATCTTCTTCAAGAGAGCTAGATTTATTTTTACGCCTCAACGTAAAGAAGACAAATCCTAAATCTTACAGCCTAAAAAAATATGAACCCATTTGTACTCAGAAGTGTGGAGAGGTCAAACGGTCTCGCTTAAGTCAAATTTCGTTGAACAAACTCGCATGTTCTTGAATAAATTTAACACAAAATTGAATACACGCTCTTCCATTACGTTGCTGTTCAAATATCAGTGAAGATACCAGTTGACGTAAACTTGAAACCACAGAATACATAGGTACAGAAGGCCGGCTACAAGCAATAAGCGGAAATACATGCACACTTTGATACGCTGCAAGTATTGTATACTGAGTGCAAGAGTGCTCGCGATTAGTCGCAATGGCCATTCGATCGAATTCATAGTAGGTGCAAACGTGTCTTTGTGTGCGTGTGCCACATATCACTCCTTATGAGAAGTCGACCTTCTGTGCCTTTTTATTCTACGGTCGTACCATGCATTATCACTTGTGTGAAAGCAAGTGACGTCGATTCGCCGAGTACGAACCATTAGTCGTCTGTCTGCTTTCGCACTCTCCAACGCTTCCTTTGTGACGGTGAGAGACAAACGATGCGATTATAGCTCGGAAATGGACACCAATTTAGAGTATGGAACGTTTTGGTGCTCGAAAAATATTATACCTATTTGATGGGTCAAAAGGCTTTTGGCTAACTTGTAAAATATGTTGAAGATATTTTATGAAGATGTAGACAGCAAAATAATTTATAATTATTCGAAAAACCTGTTTTGACCTGTTTTAAATAATAATAATGAATCCAAAAACTTGAGATTGGTTTTAAGTGACGAAAACTATATCTAAAAAAATCTAACTATTGAATTGTCAACCAGTGAGTTAGTCACAAAGATGAAGGTTGCACAAAACGCACCTGGAAGGATATAGAAAAAAAAAAAATTAAGAAATTCCATGGATAAAAAACCGCACCATGTAAAACTTTCAGTTCAAAAATAATATTTTTAATGAAAATATTTGTTAATATTTTTACGTACTTATTATCATTCGTAATTTTAAGTAGCCAGTATGTTAGCATTGTAATATTTACTGTATCTAATTTTTAAGAAATTTTTAGGCATTGTTGTATTGCAAATAACTTATTACACGGCCATTTTCTTGAATCACCAACAACAAAAAATGTCAAAGCTTATCTTTAAAAATATATATTTCTTCAATAGACGTACATTTTCTAGAATCACATCACAATTTTATTACGTACTTAATGAATAAAATGAGCATATATCAGCAAATATTACATCTCGTTGTTAAGATATGCAAATACAGTTATCGATTCTCCATCAGGTGTGTGAGTCTCGTCCGTCTTCAGAGAGAATGCCTCTTGAATGCCTTCAACTTCTATACTGAAATGTTTTAATGAAATAGTTGTATCATGTAGAAGCGTTTGAGTAGTAGCTGGTGTATTGTTAGACTTTGAATAGCTTGCGAGTCTATCTGCGTAGCCTTTCCCAGCTATGTCGGGGTGGACTTCAAGTCTAATCATCTGAACTACTGTCTGTGTGCCAGGATTTTACTGTCTACCACCACACCTATATTATTCTTTCAGTTACCTTTTGCATTCCAAGACCACGAGTATCCTTTTCAAAACTATTTTTCTATGGCCCTAGCAGGCATGGGCCTTGCTGAGAGACTTTTGCTGACTTTTTTTCTGGTAGATAATAATCATCCAATGACGAAACCCGCTCTTGGGCGGTATGGGTAATAGTGTCAGACTCTTACTGACTAGAGAACTTATCCCGTTCCTTCCTTGCCTTGATCTCAGGGCCCCGGTAATACGCTTTCGCATCGACCCTTGATGCCAGGAGGCGTCGAACCTACCGGGCCCCTACAGTTTGCTGACAACTCCTCCAACAGTGCGCGCTGAGTCATCTATTCGGTCCACGCGTTGGTGACACCTGGGCGTTTCTTCCACCGTAGATCGATCCGTGTGGTTATTATTATTCTAGCCACGAACTCTTCCTAAATTGTTTTGGGTGGAATGTGTTGAAAAAGTTGACCACGAAACAGTCTTAGAAATTACTGAATGCATAAGGAGTAAAACATATACATTAACTACATTAAAATGATCTCGATGTGTTATGTTTTGGAATTTTTAACGTGATTTTTTGGAGTGAAGTTCAGTCAGTTTGTTAATAATATTATTTAAATAGTTACAGGACGATAGAAGTAATACATAGTAAATAAACAAAAATCACATATGATTTCTAGTAGATATTTTGATGTCAAAATAGTCTGTAAAACTGGACAATATGTTAAACGTGATTTCAGGAAAACGAAGCTGTGACTTTTATTGTATTTTATTGACTGCTTCAGCAAAACTCTTCGAGTAAGGTGACTCGATATATTTGCTGCAAAATGCTGCATTAGAATTCGTTTCATTTACATGATAGTGTAAAATAAAATGATTATTCGCTGTATCTACAACGCTGTAAACTTGATACTGGCTAAATGCATTAGAGTGTTAATTAAACAGACTTTTTTAATAGCATATTTATACGCATCTAAAAAATTACATTCCCTTCTAAATTACTAAGTTAAATACAATTAACGAGCGTCTGAATGATACTATCTAAGCCACTAGTTACCTTCTATGTAAGTCAAGACTTCTAATCAAACCTGCCCGTGACGGAGTGCCTTACAATTCCGAACTCGCCTCATTTGTTCTTGGACTAGGGATCTTTAGTTTTGTGAAAAAGACGAATTTGTATTTAGGAGCTATCTCAATTTCCTCTTGCGTAGTTATATAATTGAGAAGTGTGATCACATGGTTAAAAAAGAAATATGTCGCTCGACTTATGGTTGCTCAATGCATTAACCAAGTTAAGCCAGAAGAAAAAAGAAAACACTGTTTAAACAAAAACTAAGATAAATGATGCAAAACAATCTGACAAACAAACACTTTCGCAATTATAACATTAACATCTGAATAGGCTCGGAGCGTACGAAGATAATCCGCTTAAGTCTTGCGATGAACACGATGCAACAAAAATATGCAAATGTATGGAAAGCGTCATGGAAAACAACAGTACTATCAAAGTGAGTGGTAAACAACACGTAGGAACCTGCCATTAATGAACTGCTACCCCACTCAAAGATGCAATCAACAGAATGTTGGTTAAGCCTAATTATTTTCTTGTAAATATTTATATTCACTGGAATAGCAGAGGTGGCTGAGAGGTAAAGGCTCCACTTACGAATTGTAGGCCACACCCGGGTTCAAACACAGTCGGGCGCATTACTCTATGTAATTTATTTCATCACCACTGCTCTCAAAACGGTGAAGGAAAACATCGTGAGGATACCGGGATGTCCTAGAACAAAAAATTCGAAGATGTGTGATGCTATGCTATTGAAATTGAGGCGGTGTAATATTGTGACTTGTTAATGTAATTTTACCAATAAATATAAATATGTTTATCTGTTATTGACATTGAGGTGAATTGATGACCTCGTGAAGATTGCGGGTATCAGATGATTGCAAGGCGTACAAAACCGGTCGTTATGGCAACACTTAGGGAGCCCTATGCCCAGTTGTGGACGTATCTTTCAGCTGGAATACTGAAAATGACAAAGTGATAATTTTTTCTAGTTTTTTTTTTATCAGTCAATGGAGTCAAAATTCACGTGTACTTCTTCTTAACCTAGAACTTTGAAATTTGACACAATATATAGGAACTAATCTGAAAACTGAAAATTTTTAATAACATCACCAAAAAAAAACTTTTCCGGTTTGGAAAAATCTTCGAGACTCTTTTCGAGAATTGAATTATTTTTATAAATTGGTTTCTTATTGGTTGGTACATAGTCGTAACCAGTTTATTTTTTCATTTAAATAAAAGTCTCAAGTTTCTAAACGTCAATGTTATTGAAAATAATATCGCTTTCATCAACTAGTTTTATTTCCAGATCATTAGGGTGTTCATGTATCGAAACACTGATCCTATTATGAGTGCCCGATAAGTGCTCTCTTCGTAACGTCATCAGCAGCCGTATTGAGGTCATCTTTAGTGCAGGTAAGGGCACTTGGGGATGTGGAGATAGCATAGCTAGCTCAGCGAAGATCATGATATTGACTGGCTAAACTACTCCTCCGTAGATAGTTCGTCTTTACACTTGCATTCAAATGCCCAAACTATTTCTTTATTCATCACACATTTTTTTACAATTGTGACGAATAAAGAAATTGTCAATTAATATAAAGAAATAAAAATTATTAATATAAAGGCTAAAGTCTGTTCGCATGTTCAATAATGTTTGATACTTCTTGACGTTTCTAATATAATTATAAAAATAGATTTAAATGAAACTTTACACACGCGTAAACCACGTCCTGAAATACGTCTTTTCAAGAAAAAAAAATCATAAAAGTTCCTACTTTCGAAGAAGTTCCTCATTTCTTTTAAAGATACTCGTGTTTCTAGGGTTAATTTTGGAATCGACGCAATCGGATCTGCTACCAGTATAATGTTATAAATGAAAGAGTGTGTTTCATTATTTGTAATGCTATCATCACGCTTTAACGACTGGACGGATTTGGCTAAAACCTGGCACTTGAGTAGACCATGCCTTTAAATAAAACAGTGGGTTAAGTACCCTCTGTTTCTGTGACAGAATTAAAAGAGCTATCTTAGTCAACAGTAAAGCAAAACAAACTAAAAAAAGCAAACAAACAGTCGTCAGCGTTAAGCGTCACATAGAAACTGAAGTGGTCGTTAAATGCAGAAACGGTAATTTACAATTTAATCGCCTTTTCATACCAAGGAAAGTAAAAAGAAAATAATACTTTCTTCCAACAGATGCGTTAAGACGTCTTCTAATGACAAAAATACATATTGAAATACATAAGGAAAAAACACCAATTAATTATTAAACCTGTAAAAAAAGTCCTCCTGACATACTCGTGTGTGTTGGTTCTTCGACAAAAAAAAACAATCCAAACACTTCGATAAAATGTTTGCAACATCTGTGTACTCAGTACAAAGCCTCGGAGTATTCACATAATATACACAACCCTGTCCTCGTGAAATTGACATGTTCCCCGAAAAAACGATTTTTCTTTTCACGCTGCTGATGAAGTTAAAGGAACTGGGTAACATCAATCGTGTGGGAGAATTGTAAATGTAGCAAAAATTATTCTCTGTCAATTGTTTACGAATTGTGAATACAAATAATGGGGCGAAGAAAGTGTATTAGTTTTGGAGAACTTGACAATATTTCAGTATGTAACGGTTACATGTCGGAACGGGAAAATAATGGGCGGTGGTATACTTGTAATAATAGTTTTGTATCGAGCTTTTCTGGTTTCCTTTTTATTATAATTTGTTCCAAGAGTACTCCTGTTTTTCTTTACTTCTTTATAACAATTTGATAGCTCTACCATAATATTAAAGATCTTTTTCGGATCCGTTTTATATTCAATTGTATATTTATATTATATTCAGACAAAAGAAATATCCGGGTATTATCACTGTGTTGACCGATCGAGGTTCAATTGGGCAGAGCACTGCCATGTGCTCGTGGAGACGGCTGTCCCATTTCGAATCGTTCTCTCGCCTTCTGCAAAGCATTGTCTTAGACGTTTTCTGGAACAAAACAGGTGTACCTTTCGAATGTCGTAATTAGAGACATACTAGAAAGGCATTAGACCGGTACTCAAAAGTTTAATAGCTAAAAATCTGATGCACTTTCTTGCCTGCCTAAGAGCGGAGCGAGTGAAATCTTCGGATGATATTATAACATTTTCTTGTAATTATTTTTCTTGCTTTTATATAGCCTCTTTCAATAATGTGAATGTGAGAACATTGTACCTAGACACAAATTTTAGATTACTTTCTACCATTTTAACGGTAGGAGTTCAATATTGACTTGTTTGCACTGTCCTTACATAATTTATGTGCTGTAATATGGAAATATTGTAAAGATAACAATTTTTTTAAAAGAGTAACCATGGAGTTTCTTGCCGGTTCTTCTCCATAGGAAACGACCAATTTGGAACCGTGCACTAGCTTCTGACGTTTTATAAGTGCCCATGTAGGCCCATGGGAAAATAAAAAAAATTTGACTTTGACTTGACTTTGACTTTGAACAGCTCAAACAAAAAATCCTTCGGAAATTTACCCGATAAGCTAATCTTCAGCAACAAGTTCGCAAATTACAGCACTAACCAATCCTATAAAATCCGACAGTAATTTAATATTTCAATTCCCAAATATTCATGAACATTATAACAGTCAGATTATATATATACAGGGTGGTCAAAAAGTCGTGGATCAAACGAAACAGGGAGACAAAGGAGGTAATTTCCAACAAAAAATCTTTCTCCAGCATGGCCATAACTTTATTACACAATAAGATATGAATTATTTTTGTTTTTTCCATGAAACTACCGAGATTTTTTACAATTTAATCAGTAGAAAATGAAATTGATTAAAAACAATAAAACAAAAGGTGTTGTATTATGACTCGATTATGTATCAATACTACAAAAATTGTGTTGCAGCTCTTGGTATCAAACTTAACGAGCAATGAATTTTTTTCCGTAAATTTTGAAGCGTTACAAGAAATTACTTCTCACTTTAAGACCACCATTTGAAAAAAAAATGTATTACGGAAAAGTGACCCTGTATTAAAAAAACTTGCTGGTTTAATGCTGATTCGAATGAGGTACAACACATTACTCTTTGATCTTTAGTTTTGGTTTTACGGTCGTTTTTTCATATCAAGGTGCAAATTTAATAAAATAGTAAATTTAAAGGAAGGTTTAGATTTTTTATAAAAACAACGATTATGCCTTAGTAATTTTATTTAAATGCAATTTTTTACATTAAATGCTCAAAGTTCCTACCTCTGACCATAATACACAATCTGCACCGCCTAATAAAATTCGCATGTAATCAGCGGAATGCACCTCTGTTATTTATTTAGAATTTGTAACTTAGCAAACTCGAGCTTTTGTCGTAGTTTTTGTTTGGTGTTATTCTCTCCTTGATACACTATTTCTTTGAATTAGCCCCAAACAAAAAAGTCTATGGGATTAAGGTCGGGCGACCATGCAAGGTGGCCATGCAATAGGTCCGCTTTGACCAATCCACCGGTTAGGGATGCTCTTGTAGCGACCCTACAAATCATTCAAGCACATCACAGCTCCGTCCGGCCAGTGCGGCCGGCGCAGTGTACTAAACTGCCGCCAGGGCGCGGCGAGCGGTACGCGCTAGCGAGATTTTGATCGTCTACCATTTGCTTTTCATTTCGAAGACACCTACCTACCACCAAGTCCCTACACTCTCGTTCAAATGTCCTCGAACTGCTCTAGCATAATGAGGCGGGGCGCCGTCTTGTTGCAGCCACATTTCTGCCACTCTATCTTCAGGAATCTCAGCTTCGTTCAGTATTTGGTTCAAATTATTTTGTAAAAAATTCCAATACACAACACCATTCAGCCTTGGTGGCATTTCATGTATCACAAGCTGCTGGTCAATTATTCCGGCCCACATGTTTATGCCAAACAGGTGCTGGAGTCTATCATTTCTGATGATATGTGGGATCACTCTGGAGTAGTAGTGTAAATTGTGGATGTTAAAAAAATTAAAAAGTATTCGTTCGTTCAGGTAACTATCGGTGCTTAGTGTGAAAGAGTGTCTATCCATCTCATAAATCCTAAGTGTGACAAGAACAGAACAGTTCTAGCGTTCCAACGTACAAAAAAACTAGCAGTTTATGATAAACTAATCAATTTAAAAATAAGGCTAATTTAATGAAATTTGCACCTTAATATGAAAAAACGACCGTAAAACCAAAACTAAAGATCAAAGAGTAAAGTGTTGTACCTCATTCGAATCAGCATTAAACCAGCAAGTTTTTTTAATACAGGGTCACTTTTCCGTAATACATTTTTTTTTCAAATGGTGGTCTTAAAGTGAGAAGTAATTTCTTATAACGCTTCAAAATTTACGGAAAAAAATTCATTGCTCGTTAAGTTTGATACCAAGAGCTGCAACACAATTTTTGTAGTATTGATACATAATCGAGTCATAATACAACACCTTTTGTTTTATTGTTTTTAATCAATTTAATTTTCTACTGATTAAATTGTAAAAAATCTCGGTAGTTTCATGGAAAAAACAAAAATAATTCATATCTTTTCGTGCAATGAAGTTATGGCCATGCTGGAGAAAGATTTTTTGTTGGAAATTACCTCCTTTGTCCCCCTGTTTCGTTTGATCCACGACTTTTTGACCACCCTGTATATCTCATGAATTTCACCCATGAGTTATCATAATCTTTGTAGATATGGTTACTTTTCTACTCGTTTAGCGGTGATATTGGTTTTATTGTGGCACATCTCATATTCGATTACTGTAGCGGAGGTTTCAGTAATACGATCAACGTCTTTCTTTACTTTTTCATCGCCGTGATTTTATGAGGCTGAATAAAATGGGAACAGAAAAAATATTTCTTTAAGAGAAAGTTTCGGATATTATAATATTTATTTGAAATTCATGTAAAGCAATACTTTGCAGACACGTTTCATTTTTTTGTCATGATCACTCGTACCGAGTACAACAGCGAATGTTTGCTAGGTGTAGAATAGATGTGGTTGATGTAAGCGAGTTGTAGAGATAAGAGCTCGGCCGAGTACTCAGCGCTATATTCATACGTACCGAGTATTCGGCCGAGAACACTATCTCGCTCGTTTGTTCGGTACCTACATGTTATCAAGGCTTTATTTCAAGCCATTAAATCTTAAGTTCACCAAAGCTAATGAACGGTACAATGTGTTTTATTACTTTGTACTATTTCTGCAATGGATTAAGGGTCTTTAGACATAGACCATACTCTTTTTATGAACTATGAACAAGGTGATAAAGCTGCTCTATTTTTAAATATCAGTATCTTAATGTTTTTTTGTCTTGCATGTATTTTATTATTATTTTTTATTCATTATTTCTTTTAGATTTTATATTCTTTGTTGTACACATATCAAAAGTTAATACAATTATTTAATAAATGTAGGATTGGGGATATACACAGGTGAGTTTAAGCTTAGCTTTTTGTTGTAATAAGTTGTGTTGTGTTACGAACAAATTATAATGTTTTTCATAAAAATCTTTTTCTTTTTCGTAGCCTTGAATGTCCCAGGCTACGATTGAGCCAATGCGTTCTCCAAGTACTTCCAGATATTTTTATCACACACCGTCTTAAACCAAACTTCAAAAATACTTAAGTCTAATTTCAAAATATGTCAGTTTTACATTTGATTCAAGTTGTATGTTAGATTTCAATGATATCCTCATACTCAGTGGCATCAAATTTCACGAAATCTTAGTTGATTTTAGAAGTGCCATATTCAGTCAGCTACGAGTAGTCATTAGTCAAATCATAGTCGATTCAATCGTAATTACAGGAACTTATCAAATGCCCGTTAATGAACACTTGTAATCGAATCCTTCAGTAATAAAGACAAAACTAGAACAAAGAAGCCTTCAGCCGAATATGAAAATAAAAATGAATCATAAGCTGCGACCCTCTGTAAGTTAGAGGTCTAAAGGCGAAAAACGTGACAGACACGTTTACACATAATCCCACTTTAGCCCTGATATTAATAATAAGAGTATACTGTCGGAAACTAAAACTGGCGAAACGAATTGCCTTCACTTTTTCCTTGTAAGATCTGCCTGTGTCTCGTATGTCCACGTTTTATTATTAGGTTGGTTCGCATTGGTGGCCGAGTGGCAAAGGACTTACTCGTAAGTCACTTACGAGTTGTAGCTTGCGGGTAGAAAATATCATAAGGAAACCGGCATGTCCTAGAACCAAATATTCTGTGACATCCACCAATCTGGGGCCACCAGGTTACCAGGTCTCTGGGGCTAAGGCAAGGAAGGAACGGGGTAGGTTGTTTAGTCAGTAAGAGTCTGTCACTGTTTCTCGCTCCGTACAAGGATTCGTTATTGGATGATTTTTACCTACCATAAAAAAAAACACAATCTTCTCGTATATAGATAAACAAACAATATTACAGTGCATGCGGTCCGGAACAAACGTTTTGCGTCGTCGTTTGTACCATACCACAACGAAAAACTGGAACAATTGGCTTGTTGCGATCTTCCAGCCCGGTTACGAGTACAATTTAGATGCTTTCAATGCTATAGATTGGGCTTTCAATAAACTAGTGCGTTTTACCATCAATGATTGCAATACTACTTTCTGTCAAGAGGGATCGCAGTCAAGTACTACTTTATATTGATTTAAGAAAAACATTGTTTACCCGTCCGTCAAGTTTCGTCCAAATCCGTTCAGGCATTGGTTCTGAAGCAGTAATAAACCTAGAAACATACAACCTTTTGCCTATACAATATTAGTGTGATGTACGGACTTATGTGAGTCTGCGTATCGCACTTCTGTTATCTTTATTAAGCAATCCTCTTCGGGAAAGCGATCATAAAAACACAAACGACATTACCCAAGCCGTGATTTAAAGAGCAAGACGAACTTGGTGTCGTTTCCTGATAGGATGTTTATTTTTTTATTTTTTCGCTTAGAATTTGCGTTAGAAGAAGTTTTGTCAACTGTCTGTATAATCAAATTTAATTTGCTTTGCGAACGTTGGGAGACTGAAAAAGTAAGAAGGCCCTTTGCGTACATAATATGGATATACAGGCCATATTGAAAAAAAATTGTATACTATATCAGTTTAGTAGTAGTCTCTCTTTTCTCATGTGTTTTTAGAAATATCATTTGTTTCGTTTGAAATATTAACTTTATCAATTTATTATTTCCCAAGGCGAACGTTTACAACTTTGCCAGAATGACACAATAGCGAAAACATCAAAAACGTCTCGGTTACTTCTGTATTACCTAAAGTGGCTACAACAAAGTACCTAACAGGCATTTAGATCTCCTGGGACTTACGCGAATAAGATAAGCGGTCGGGCGTAAATGATATTGTGTATGTAAATTGCTGAAAATTCTTAGTAGCTAAGCTTCTGACGTAAAACACGTTATCGATTATACCTTCAGCATGAAAATTTTGAAGGCAATCTGATTATGCTTTGCTTAAATACATTTATCTCTCTTCTTCGGCCATGTATCTCGTCATTGTAATGACTCTATAGAGAGTCTCGTAGTGCAGGGCAAAGTTGAAGGCCACGTGGTAGCTCACTAATGATATGGACAGATCAAAGCCGCAACTAAGTGCTCGGTCTACGAATATACCCGGAAAGCTGCAGTCCGCGATGAATGCCGCCGTATAACCAAAATGAACTACTCATCGTGATTCACAGTGACGACCACGACTACTCTGATAAGATTGTACCGACTGAGAAGAAAATTTCTGTTCTAATGTTGCGTAAATTAATTTTAAGTGGGTTGGCCACATTTCTCACAGAATGCGATCATCGATCATTTCGATGGGTTTGATATGAAAGATTTAGGAAGAGCGGCCGCGCACCAAAACACATGGGGTTAATAGGCCTCTCAAATAGTGAACTGCATGCCTAGTGTGGGTTATATGCGGAATTCCGAAGGATGCGAGATTAATAGGACCGGTCATTGTGCTGATATTTGTAGGAGGCATATGTCTAGCAATATACGTCTTTTGGGGTAAAGTTGAGCATTATGTAATCGGATTTCGAAACCAACTCTAACAAAATATTATTTCATTCCAGTAATATGTCCCAAAAATAGGTTAGATAGATATTATTATAATATTTTATTTCCTTTACTGAATTGCTATCCCAACGTAACTATAGGATCCAAATAAAAGGGCACATAAAACAAAACCACACATATAAGTAACCTCGTCTCCGTTTCAATACGACGCAATAATTTCGGTATCGGCATAACAATTTCTTAGAATAAAAACCTATTCTGAACAACTGATCGTAAAAATGTGAGGTTTCCCCAAACACAAGTGTACCAGACCGTATCAAATGTTGTTTTCGTCTCAGCAACTTGCAATTTGGGACACAGAATGGATGAACACAGAAAGTTAACTTCGCACAACGTATTAAAATGCTCACACGTGTACACTCCACCTGCAGTCACTGCAAGTGCACTTTCAATTGGCATTTGTTTTAATTATACGAATAAGATATACGATTTTTGATGATTTTAAATCAAAGATCACGTCTAAACGACTAGACTGTATGTTTTGAAAAAAATATATGTTAAACTAGACTATTTTCTTAATGATTTGATATACGAATATTTTCTTTTTCATAAGACTTCGTGTGATTTAATTTGAAAATCGTGTCTAACACAGACTAAAACGCGAAGATCAGGGAAAAACCATTGGGTGCATTGTTATAAAAAAATCACAAACTAAAAGATAATTTAACTACTAATTGTTTGATTTACAGTTTTTTTTCAAATTGTCTACACTATATAATATAATAAAGAGGTAAAGTTTGTTTTTTTGTTTGTAGGAGGTAATTTCTGGAACTAATGCTTCGATTGGAAAAATTTTAGCAACAATAGAAAGCTGCTTTACTCCTGAGTGACATAGGCTATAAATTATTTATATAACATGGATGTTAACCGAGCTATCACTACAAGAAATTTTCCGCGGACGAAGTCGCGGGCAGAAGCTAGTGTTTTATAAATGAAGGACAAATTATTATTCGAATAAACTTGATGCGTGGAATGTGCACGCTAGCTCCTCTTTTGTTCTCTCAAGGTCGCTGGCGTTTAGCGTTTCCTTAATTCGACGTCATATGTCTATCTATGCACCTTCTTGATCTTCTGTATAAGTCTATTCTGTGTTCAAAATGAACCAGTTTCTCGCCCCCGCTAATTCTCATGTCTCTGCGAAAATAAGCTCAGTAAGTTTTCCGCTTACTTCAAAAGTTTGCCCTTTATTGCCATGTAATGTCAGATAGCCGGAAAGAAAAGGAGTTAGTGTGGTGTAGTGCAGGAAAACTGACCATTACCGTCATTGTTGTGGACGCTATTTTGTACAATAGGGCTTGTGATTTGATTGTGGTCTGCAGTTTTATTGGTGGTGTAATGATCATTGGAAACGGATGATTCTATGCAATAATTTATTTCGACAAAGAGATCATCTTTTTGTTCCTTTGGTTCTGCCAGCAGTTTGTTTCTTGTGACAAAAGGAGTATATGTCCTACCCTTCATGGTATGCTCCTGTGCTAAGTTTGAATCAAAATAATTTTTATTTAACATAGGAATACATGGGACTTATAAAACTTTAGAAGCTAGTGCACGGTTCCAAATTGGTCGTTTCCTATGGAGGTGAGTTGTAATAGGAGTTTGAGAAGTCTACAGTGTTAATCAAAAGGGGTAAAAACCTGAAAAAGCAACAAACAGGCATATGCACAGACAGACAATTCTATAAAACGCTATTTGTATACTTATCATTGTTATCTATTCATAATCGACTTATTGAGTCATGATAAATTAGTATAACTGACCAACTGACTAACTGATCATCCTACCCTTATCCCATATTACTTGGTGTCGGCACAACATGTTTTTTTTCTTCCACTCTGTCCTGTCACCCGTCACATCTTCCCTTTTCTTTCATATCACTCCTCACACAATCCATCCATCTCTTCTTAGGCCTCCCTCTTCCTCTCCATCCATCTACGTGTAAACTAATAGGTCACCAATAGGTATCAATAGATAATTACTTATTTAAGTGAATTTGTCATTGTTTGTATACTTTTTGAGTTTAAATACCAATCTAAAACCAGAGTTACTTTCACATTTGCTTTACCCATTTGTACCTATGAACCTACGTATCTTTCTTTTTCTTCTTTGTCAAATCCATCCAAAGGTCGTCTTTAAAAAATCGCTTTTAACGATAAGACCGCCCATTGTGACACTCTTTCAATTTTAAGTTCCTATTGTTCATTTTTTTTTTGGTGTGCAATAAAGAATATACAGTACCCGGCAATAAATATTGCACATCGACCTTTGGAAAGAGACAATCGGCTAATTTCGGCTTCGTAGAGCGTTATCTCTGTCGCACACTACCTATGTGACGTTTGTCAGTCGTTGTTCAAGGTGATTGGTGAACATGTGACGTTTGTCAGTCGTTGTTCAAGGTGATTGGTGAACATGTGACGTTTGTTAGTCGTTGTTCACCAATCACCTTGAACAACGACTGACAAACGTCACCTAGGTAGTGTGCGACAGAGATAACGCTCTACGAAGCCGAAATTAGCCGATTGTCTCTTTCCAAAGGTCGATGTGCAATATTTATTGCCGGGTACTGTATCTATCTGTCTATTTATGATTTGCAGTGCTCAATGTAAAAAAAAAATGTAGGTTGGGGTGGAAGAGCGACCATCAGTGTCGATCAGTTGTTCCTTTGTGTTCCTTATTCATTGTTCCTTTGGCCTTAGCGCTGCTGGCCCTGGTATAACCCTACTGGCCCCTACTAAATTGTTTTAAGGCTCGCATGGAATACTACGCGCCGTTGATTACTTGGCCTCGGTTTTTACTAGACCGCCGGACGGTAAGCCACCCATTGCTCGTTATTTACAAGCTCATTATTGCAGTGGCCAGGAATCACCCTGCGATTCTTAACGTTCAGGACATTTCCTGTCGCGGCGGCTCCTTTTTTTCTTCTCTTTCGCTCATATTACTGCCTTAAGCGATTTTATTCTATTTTCCCCTTGCTCTAGATCTTCTACTACCCCCACAATAACAACTCGTGCTGAAATGAATACCGAAAACGTTTTATTACAGAGCGTATAATATTCTTAATGACACACATACAAACAGGAATATTATTCAGTGCTTTCAACTTCAGAAAGCACTACACTCATTAGTCTTAGTTGACGTTTATAAATTGCGCAGAATAATAAACAAACAGATACTGTTTCCCCTTTTATCTCAACATTTCCATGAAACAACGCTCAATTACTTTTTCAATCCAAAACAATGTCAATTAAAAAGTCTCCAACTTTATTCAAATAAAATTTTGATGTTACCCTTTTCGTTGGTAAATATCTACAAAAGGTTTTTACTTTTTAATCAGGAAACGTGGTACAGTTGTCGTAATAAAGCCAGTGTCTACATGGAAAGCACAAAGAAACTGGGAGAATAATTTTCGTACTTATAATATAGTGGTTGGTTTCGCTCACTCTAGTCTTGGCCGTCCAGCCAAGTTCATGCAGCAGCCAAATGGGACGACATATCCCTGACCTGCTTTTCTACATTTATTTTTAGGGACACTTAGTTGAATTTGTTGTTTTTATCTTCCGCTAGTGATGTGCCAGTGGATGTTATTTAGTGTTTCGGTACTATAATTACGGAGAGTTTGCATACTGTTAATGGGACTCTTTTTTTTCGTTACATTTTCATGATTTAAATTTCACTGGTTGCTTGACGTAACTTTTTTGTCGTTTACTGTTAAATAATGCAATTGAAAAGTGTATTTTTTATTGTTAATATGTTTGCGCTATCAAGCGTCCGGAAAACCGAGTGAATTTCGTACATTACCGTTTTTGTTTTATTTTCTCTACTTTCAAAAGCAACATAAAAAGTTATAAAAAAAATTATTTCTTTGCTACCAAATGGTATCTACCAAACACTTAATAGTTTTTTTAAAATAAAATTAATATATAAGTAAAGTAAAATTCTTATAATAGAATTGTGTATCTGGACAGGACAAACATTAGCAAAGACTAACGTAAAATGATTTTTTTTTCGCACAGGATAAACTCTTACCTTAGAATAGTCTGAACGAAAGGAGATAGATTTGGGGCGGTCAGTGTACAAATAATATATCTTACCTAATATTAATTATTATAGACTTTGTGATTAAAATACGTATACACAACATTACAGTAGTAAATATGAAACAGAAAATTGAAGAAAAATGTTAAGAGTTTTCTTAGAAAACTAAGTTACCAAACAAAACATGTGAAAACAGTCTTAGAAACAGGAAAATGGGTTAGTTATTTTTATCAATGTTCTGTTTACCAACGTTCTATAGAAAACCAGTAAAGAAGTTAAGTTTTATGAGAGTTAACGGTTGTCAATATCTTTAGCGCCATTACGTCACAATAATGGCGATAGTTTGACGATAACGTCTCAGTTGAGAAGTGTTGCCGTTCTTAAAGTTTGTCTTGAAAGTAATATTATTCTTTCAACGTGTAAGATATGAAGCCTTTGTTTGTTTGAGGTGGAGGATCATAGATTAGCTCCTATAGCTCAGCTCAGTACTCCCTAGCCAAGTTACAATCGTTTCGTGACGAGTCTTTTTCTACAACTTGCTCGACCGATTTTGTGCAAACTTCACATAAACCATCTATTAAATAATCCGAACAAAGCCTAATGTCTTAAACATTTGGTTTGGATAGGTGGTATGGGTGAGCCCGTTTTTGAGTTATAAAATTACAATGAAAAGTGGCATTGATTTTTATATATTGATGTATTTGCCTTTTTGATTGGCTATAGTAGATACTACTATTTATTGCACGACGATTTAATGTTTCACTTGTAATATTTAGAAAACCGTCAACAGAAAGAAACTTACTATACAAATAAAATAACTATGTACAAGTAACTCACAAAACAACACTGAAAATTGGGAAAGCCAATTTTAGATACAGACAAATAAAGATAGAGGAAAATATGATTATATAAAATGGAGTAAGCACCCACTAGAGTGAGGAAAATTGTTAAATGAATCGCGATTTTGTGAGTTCTGTGGGAGGTCTATCCGAAACCAATTCAGAAGTTATATCCGTGGTGTAGTGGTCAACTAACTTGTCATGCGAATAACTTCATTATAATATGAAGTTATTCGCATTACATTCGTATCTTTAATATGAAATATACGTTGATGTATGGAGTCCAGACTAAGCGTTTTGCCTCAACGTCTATTTTTGCCAACATTGAAGGACTGGAAAAATTTGCCAGCTGTGGCTTTCTGGTCTGGTATTATAATTTAGGTGTCTTTTGAAGGTTAGAGTGAGTAGGCTCTTAAACTAGTTCTTATTATTATTGTAATTATAATGCCAGATATACATATATTTTTTTTGCTGCGTTATTTTGCCCAACTCCTGGGCAAAAGTAACGTTTTATATTGATGGTATTCATAAATAAATGACGCTTTGTAAGGATTAAATGACTATAATCTTTTGAAAATTGTATTTAACATATTTTTCCACACAAAATCAGAATTATTTATTTAAGCTTTATTGTACACCACAATGAGGACAGGATATACAAATATAAAAACTAAGTGTACAATGGGCGGTATTATTTCCCGTATAAAAGTTATTACAGCCCTCGTAGTGTTTGATTTTAGGGCTGAAAAAACTTTTATGCGGAAGAAGCCGCTGGCAGAAACGAGTAAGGAAATAAAATTAACTTCATTTAGAAAGAAAAAGGAAGAAAAAATATTGATAAAAAACAAAAACAAAAAAAAAACAAAAAATAAAAAACAAAAAAAAAACAAAAGAAAAAAAAAATGTATAAAAAACAAAAGGTACATGTCGGTGAAGTCAACAATAAGGAAGGTTGAAAACAAGCCAGATTAATCTTCTGTTAGAATAAAATTGTCCAATGTTACATCTGTATTTATAGAGCATGAATTTAATGAATTTGTAGATTATGACAGTTCAAGATGATCTGACACTATATTCAGACAAAAAAAAAACTTGGAGAAAAAACATTGGTAAGAAAGAACCGTGGGTACCAACGCAGTATCCGGTAGATGTAAGGCTTCCGGGATTGCGGAGTCAGGCAATTTTGTGACTAATATCAAGAATCCTCATAACAACATTTAACATCTATACATATAATAAAACAGTAACGAAAGAAAAACTGTACATTGAGAATTTTCTGGAAAAATTAAGTGGCTTTTGTTAGAAAAAAGTAAGTGATGACAAAAAGTGACTTTTTAGAATTTTTGTCTGTTTGTCTGTTTGTCTGTTTTTCTGTGCCTATGGTACGGGTTGGCGCCAAAACTACTGGATAGATTGAATTGAAATTCAGCAAAAATGTTCCTTGTAAACCAAGGAAGGCTTTAGGCTACATATTATCACGCCTTAAGTTATGGGAGGTAAGCAATATTGAATTTAAATAGTTCAATGGATGCAAGGGTGTAACTTTTTTTTCCGTGGGCCAATTAACTCAAAACTTAGCACAAACATTACCCTAAAGTGGTTATCAAGGATGACATATTTATTTTTCAGTAGTACCCCCAGTGCAAGATTTAGGGGATGTTAAAGTTTGTATGGGAGAATCTTAATCCTTGGGTTAATTAACTTGAAACTTGGCACGTAAACTTATTTAGGTAAATAATAAAGATTCCCATTATTAGTTTTTCAAAACTACGTAATTTGGGCAAAGAAACATAGTTTAATGAATATTAGTAGTATAAAGACAATTTTAAAACAGCGCCATCTATGAGATTACACCAAAATCAAATCAAGTTTCATGTTAACACTTTTTGGAAACTATTAATTTAAATTTGAGCATGTTGGCAAAGTTCATCATCAGCCTTTTAATGTTCCCACTGCAGGGACACAGGCCTCCTCTCTCTAGGAGAGGGAATGGGCCATAATCCACCACGCGGGCCCAGTGCGGTTTGGTGGAGTTAGCAGTTAGTTAGCAGTTAGTTATTCTTAAAATTCATAGATGGTAATGTTACTTATTTATTTTAAGGGAAATATCTTAGGTAGTGGTTGGTTCGATTTACTAAAAAATGTGGGTTAATATTTAATATATAATTTAAAAAAATAGTTCATCTCTAAATGGCGTTCTCCATGTTTATATGAAATATGTTTGTTATTCTTATTCCAACGGTCTAACGGATTTATTTTGCAACGCAACTTAATTTCAAATAACGTTTCAATGTTATTTATATACGTACAACGCCATCTACTGTCCCAAATTAGTACAAACGAAAACATAACATAATATATTTTTTACCTTTTGACTTCCGTAATTACAGACACAATTAAAATACAACAGTTGTGCGGAAATTTGTGTCCTCTTGGGACTTAACTAAAAGTGTTTTACGAATAATCTATTCATATAAATATAATAAAATCGTAGGAAAGTGAAAACTGTTTATTATTATTTTTTTTAAAGATTACTTAGAAAGTGATCTACAATCGATATCGAAGCCAAAAGCATAGTTTTTATTAGAATTTTTGTCTGTCTGTCTGTATGTATGTTTGAGCTAAACTCAAAAACTTACTTGGATATATATATATAAACATACTGCATGGATTATCTTCAAATTTTGCATGAATAAAGGACGGGCCGGGAAAATTGTGAATACTTTTTTTTCTTACGCATTCTGTGACAGTGTTTAATCTAACAACGCATATTTAAATGATGTTTTTCAGTAAGCTATGCTATTATCTGGCTTTACACTATAAAAACTACGTAATTTAAGTAACTTGGACAGAGAAACATAGTTCAATGATTATTAGTAGTAAAAAGACAGTTTTAAAACAGCGCCATCTATGAGAGATAAAAATCAATCAAATCAGCTTCCTAAAAGTTGTATTGTATAGTTCGTTTTGAAAAATTGAAGTTCCAAACAACCCTGAAAATCTTAAGCGGAGTTGAGGAAGACTATTAAAAAAAATACGGTGCTAAGTATTACAAAAAAGTTATGTTTATTGAAATATCGCCATCATCTGTCTGAAGATTTTCTGCGAGCTTTGAGGCGTGCTACTGGAGACGAAATCGATGTAACTGATGAACGTGTGCTGAACACCTGTCTCAGTTCACTTCAAGATGTAGACATTTCTATCGGCGGCAATCCACTGATCGAATATGAATTACCAGTTCCCCAATCATCACCGCATTAAGACTATGGTTGAGACAAATTACGATTTGGGCGAAATGACCACCATACGAAATGACCATGTCGCTTTGTTGTCTTCAGAGCAAAAACAAATTTATGACACCGTCCCTGAAAGCGTTGTGCAAAACCAGGGTAATACACTTCTCATCAAAAAAATCGAAACACCTTGCAAGTTTACGTTTTGTCAGGATTATCAGAAAAATGTGTACATTTAGGAATAAATGTTAAATGTCGTTTAATAGTGAGTAATATGAGCTTATCAAATCTTAATGTTAATGTTCTAAATTTAAATGAATTTTTCATAGGTTTCGTATTTTGTTAAATGAGTCATTTTTATTCCGTATGGAGTATAAAGGAAATGGATAAAACAACACACGTAAATGAAAAAAAAAGCTAAAAAACGTTTATTTAATAACTTGTATTCCCTCCCCGAGCTCTAATTACTGCTTCCATACGGTTCTTCATCGATCGGATGAGAGTCACGATCACATGCTGTGGTATATTGTCCCATTCCTCTTGGATTGCATCTTGCAGCTGGCTAAGTGTTTCTGGGGCAGGATCTCTTGCTCGAATTCGTCTCTTTAATTCATCCCATAGATGTTCAATGGGATTCATGTCCGGGCTTCTTGCTGGCCATTCCATAATAGAGATATCGACTTCGTTAAGATAATCTCGTACGACGCCCGCGGTGTGAGCCCTAGCATTGTCGTGCATGAATATGAAGCCGTTGCCAATAAAATGTGCATAGGGCATCACATGAGGCTCGAGACACTCTTCGACGTACCGATGACAGTTTAGTGCAGGCAGACGTGGCCCAGACACGAAAGCAAGCTCTGTCTTACCGTCGGCGCTGATTCCTCCCCAAACCGTCCACGAACCGCCACCATAGCTGACCTTTTCTTCAATGCAGCATTGTGCATAGCGTTCTCCGTCTCTTCTGTAGACCTTGTTCCTTCCGTCGTTACCATACAGCATAATTTTACACTCATCAGAAAAGAGAACTTTGCTCCACTGTAGGTATGACCAATTTAGGTGCTCACGTGCAAAGTTAAGGCGCGCTCTTCGATGGTCTGCAGTTAATTTCGGCCCATTTGCTGGCTTATGCGGTACCAGTCCACGATCCTTCAACCTTCTTCTAATTGTAGAGTCACTTACAGCCACCCTTCGTACAACACGAAGCCGCTGCTGCAGTTGAAAAGCGTTAAGGCGTCGATTTCTTAAAGAAGTTGTTACAATAAATCGATCATCTCGCTCAGAAGTGACCCGATTCCTGCCAGATCCTGAACGGCGCGTGAACAAACCAGTCTCCCGATAACGTTTATAGACTCTATGAACAGATGACAGGCTTAGATGCAGTCTTGCAGCCACAACACGCTGACTAAGGCCAGAATCCAGCAATGCCACAACTTGGGCGGCTTCTGTGGGCGAAGTATCCATACGTTTTAGAAAAAAAACCTTTTTTCAGACGTCCCAAAGTCACAGTATTGAAATAAAAAACAAAAAGTTTAAGGATAGGCGCCAATTTTTAGTTTTTAAACGCTAAATGTACTCCAACCCTAAACACACATTTGTCTCAAAACAGTGATTCATTTCGTTTATAAGATAAACAAATGAAATTCTAATTTTGAATTTAGAATTTTCGCTTATTACTGTAATGGCCAAACTGCCAGCTATAATATATGTATTTTTTTTTCATCGTATGAATTCTTTTTTGTGTTAAATTCGGACAGAAACAATGAAAACGGAAGTGTTTCGATTTTTTTGATGAGAAGTTTATGTTTTTCTTGGGTTGCCCCTGATGGAACAGAAAAAAAAATGGCATACTTGAAGAGGCAAGGCAATATTGCTATTGAACAGCAATGTCGTCGGGAATCGCTGCCACACTGCTTCCGGGTGGCAAGGCAGAACATGCCATGTTCAAATTCCCATCGATTTAGAGAGCGCCAAAACGCCTGTTTGTGGTGTGTCACGTTACAGCAATAAGGGACACGTGCTTAAAGATTGCTCTCTGATCGTATGGAATGAGCGTACGGTGGCTAATAGGAACGCAGTTGAGTCCGAGGACAGAACCCTGCAGGACATCCGCGGGAACGAACATTTTTATCGGTGGTGTCACAGTTTGTTCAGTGGCGGTTTCGGGCAAACGCTTCCCGTCTTGACTCGGGGATCAATGTCTTACGAGGTGAATGCTACGTTGAAACAATCTTCATTGTAGTCACGAGTTTGTGCGCTGCGCTTGACCATTAATATGTGAGCTCAGCTCGGCAGCAATGCACGTGCTCAAGAATTCTCTGATAACCTTCTAACTCTTGGCGAAGGCACTTTATCTTTTTTATGAAGGGGAAAATAAATGAATGACGAATCCCGCCTTTGGGTGGAGCGGGAGACAGTGTTAGAATTCTATTGACTAAACAACCCACCGTTCCTACTTGCCTTAGTTCCAGGGCCCTGGCGTTCCGCTTTAACATCTACCCTTGGCCCCAGAAGGCTTCGACCTTGCTGGGCTCCTACAGTTGCTGACGACTGCTTGAGGTGCAGGGAACAGCGCGCTGCGCGCCGTCGACGACTTGGGTTCAAGTCAAAGCCCACTACGAGAAAGGTGGACAAGAGGTACTTCCAGAGCCTCTCAATAGAGTGTTATCCAGCTTAGAAGAATTCATTCGCTGTGCACGGGGACATCAGTCGTTTATCAAACCAGCAGAATTCTTGGGTGTGTGAGCGGGCCATTTTGACGTCCAAAAATGATCAGGTTGCAGCAATGAACGAATGCATTCTCTTGGAAATTGAGGGGAAGGTAGTGGTCTATACCTCGATAAACACTGTCGTCGAGCAAGATTACGCCACACATTATCCCGCGCGTACCATCAAGCGAAAGTCGGAGTCCCGATTATGCATCTTTGGAACCTATATCCTAAGAAAAGTAAAGAGACCTGTCAAAAATTCTTACGGGTTGTGGCGTCGGCGAGGCAGTATTTGTACCTCATAATTTCCCGTTCCAGTCCAAGCGCGTATAGTTCCTCGTGAGTGTTTGCTTCGCGATGACCATCAATAAGCCGCAGGGGCAGACACTGAGTGCAGCGGGTGTCAACTTCAGGGCGAGTTGTCTCTTACGCGGGCAACTGTACGTCGCTTGCTCCCGCGTCATCAGTCCTGACTCTCTTTACATTTTGGCTCCTGGCAGCGTAACTACCATCGTAGTATGGTGGCGGAGTGGTAAAGGCTCCGACTCAGTGGTGGCGGAGTGGTAAAGGATACGACTTACAAGTTGTAGGTCGGGGTTCAAACCCAGCCAGGCGAATTACTTTGTGTAATTTATTTCATAACCACTGCTCTTAAAACGGTGAAGGAAAACATCATGAGGAAACTGTGACTCTGAATGTCTTAGAACCAAAAATTCGAAGACATGTGTCATCCACCAATCCGCACTGGGCCCGCGTGGTGGATCATGGCCCATTCCCTCTCCTAGAAAGGACGTCTGTGTCCCGGCAGCGGGAACTTTATAAGGCTGACGCATTGCTATTTTAAAAGTTATTTACTTATAATGCTATAGCGACAAAGCCACCTTAGGTATGTTTGGTGCTGTAGAGCCTTTACGCAGACAACGTCGCGGGCAACAGCTAGTAAGTATATGTAACTGTTAGTAAGTAGACAGTCGTCGAAGAAAAAAAAATCCATTTCAACTTTATAAATGAATTCAAATTCTAAAATCTCTAGACCGAACTAAAAAGACACATAAAGAAAATAAATCGCCGTCATTTGTAACCAGTGCGACTGTCTGTATAAAACTTATTGTCGGTCTTAAATCCTTCACTTTTTAAGACATCTATTTAAGCTCAACAGTTTCGAGAACATAAAGTATTTGAAATATCCCAGTCGTTTGAGGTAACAAATAAAACAAGCTTACTCAATAAGATTCCAAAGAGAACCAACTGGATTTATTCGAAGGAGATTTTAGAAGCTATCATCACACCAAATCGAGAGAGCGACGAAGCATAAAAGACGGATTTTACGATTGCGACTGTGCAAATAACGCATTTTGTGAAAATATTATTCGGTTTCACGCCGCGACACCGGGCTATTAAGCTTAATACACACATGTGCTACAAAATCGCACAAACTCGCACTGAAGCGCGACCAATCGGACACGAAGCGATTACGCGTCAGCGTTGCGTGGTATCGCCACAATTTTTTATACAATTATTTTTATTGGACAAATTCTGTTTACATATTTTCTGAAATCTGGATTCGTTCCAACGGAAAAGGTACGGAAACATATGGATCAAAAACCTAAAATGGCTACAATTGTAAAAGCTTTCTCGTGTTTATCGTACAATATCTGTATTGAATGAACTGTGACCAGAAGTTTATCTATTGTCGTTGAGTTCATATTGTAGCGAACTGTTTGGCAACAAAATATTAGTAAACCTTCTTGGCAAGGCTGTCTCATAATCTGATATAGTACGTGATTACGCCCCCATCGTATTGTGGGTGCAACCAAAGAGTGTGCAATGCCCTTAACAAAATCAAATGGAGATTCTAGTTTATGGCTTTGGCAATGTGCCTGTGGAGATATAAGACTAAATTTCGGTCTTATGACTTTTCACAGTGAGTAACAAAATATATTATTTGATAACATTTACATAATTCATGCAAAATTATTGTCCTAAGTATCTTTCCGCGAAACAATACGAATAATATTCCACAAATATCACAAACGTCATCTAGTCTCAAACTAAGCAGAGCTTGTGCTTTGCGTACTAGAGCCAATATATAAACGTACTACCATGTTTTTAAATACATGCATAATAGTATCATAGGTAAATTACGCCCAGACACAGAATAAATGATGGTGCTCTTCATACAAACATTTACCTTGAGTGGGAATTGAATTGACGATCTCTGGCTTAACAGAGCCATTAACTACAAGACCAACAGACCTGTCAAACATTAAACAAAATGTCTCAAACATTAAATAAATGAAATAATTTTAGTCGAAGTCAAACAATCAGAAAAAGCTTTTTATATATTGTATCTGTAAGAAAATGTGCCACGTAATATCTTTAAAGTCCAGATCCTGATGGCAGTTCCAAGAAGGTCCCGTTGGCTTAGGTTGATAATTTAGCACAGATGATAGCACTTGACTTTATTTTATTTATTTATTTAGGAATAACAAACAGTTACACATTAGGTCTTATTAGCTAAGTAATACATATATGCTCATCATACAAATGTGCAACTCACACCGTTATTCACAGAATAAAAATAAAAACGAAAAACGACGACGACGACGTTTAAAATTAATATAACAAAAACTGGTAATAAAAATACAATAACGTGACAAGTAATATTTTACTTCAAATTAATCATTTCATCAAATGAATTCACAGAAATTTAAATCCACTCGTAATAAAATGATTACAGGCTTTGCTTTTACGACTCAAAATGTCATAATTATGTTGAAAAATACCTCTTTTTCAGTAAATTATTATATAAGACCGTTCATCTTGCTCTCAGTATCACATTAGAGCTCTAGATTACAAAGCTTAGAGTCAAGACTCATAAAAACCTTAAGATTTATAGGTCCCTAGCGGCAAACCCAATAGCTTTTATTAGATTTAAGCGATGCTCACACGTAAAATATTATGACAAATTGACCTTACTGAAGAAAAATGTTTTTAGGCAGCTGTACCGAATTTTTTAAACAAATAATTGCATGTTATAAGAATTATTAACTTCCGGCTTTGTGTTTGCCAGCGTTGAAGTAGAAAATACCAAGGAAATATATTATTGTTCTGATAAAAATTACATATTCACTTATGGACGTGGACTTAGCGACCATTGTTCTTTTATTTTTTTATTGTAGGCACTATCGTGATCATTTCTGCCTGATCAATAAAAAAAATTGTTTGAATTCCACGGCTCGGCCCCAAACCAAGCCTTTGAAGTTTTCATTTCAAGTGCAAGCAAAAATAACCTTAGCGGCGGTTAGACGGAAGTGTCTAGGATGGTACGAGTAGACTGTCAGCTAATGACTTGATAGCCACAATCCTAAATCAACGTCTTAGGATGCTCTCATTAGGAGGCTGATTCAGAAAACAATACATTTGTATACGATTTCTATTGTTAGGGACCTCCCTTTCTCAGACTACTGGTAACTTGGGCCCATTATTCCGATATCGGTAGATTAATTTGTTTTTGTACATTTTTAATTATTTTTTTAAATATATAAGTGACGACGTGGTCGATGAGGGAGCGCGCTTACCTAGAAGTAATCTATTCACTCCTGACTTAAAGATTCCCGGATTGTAGCCAGAAAACACGATTCCGGCAAGGAATTCCACTCTTTGGCTGTACGCACAATGAATGCGTTCCCAAAACGTTTTGTACGTATATGTGGGATATCCACCATGTTCCGGTGGCGCAACGCCGTACGTTTGGTGGTCCGATTATAGAACGGGCAACATCATTTCAGTTGTGTTTTGACATCATTTATTTGTCTCGAAATTCAGCATAATCGATTTTTCTCAAAGGTATCCAGCCATGAGTGTGTCTAAATAAAATATCCCGTTTAATTTATTTCATACTACATAATGTGATTCCTGCAGAATAGGTTTAAAAAAGTATATATAATGTACACTCACGTTTTGGTGTGGTAAGTTTAATGAAAGAATATATACTCAGTTTTTACACAAAACAGTATATAGTGAGTAATTCCATTATAACGTCTGAACATTTGCACAAACTTATTAGCAATCAAATCACTACCAACAATATTCGGTTTACACAGACCATTGCACGATACTATTATAGGTCAGTCGACAGCCTAATCTCTAAATTAATTTACCTTGAAGCTCTAGCAATACTAATTACACTGGCATCACCGTAATGCCCCATTTGGCTGTAAGTGTTGAGCTAAAGATGGCTTCTCGTGAGTGACGTAGGTAGTGACTATATATATTTAGAAGGTTATATTACGACAAACTACTTATATCTGTAAAGGAAATTATGACTAACCAAGTTATGGGGCGCATAGAGTACGTTGTCTGTAGTAATCTAACTACTATAGATTTATCGTTTACACCTGAAGAAGATGTTTAACTGAGGTCGGTTTACGTGGGCTTGCGGAAGACGAGCAATGTGGCACGGCCTACCGGTAACCGTCCAGATCGAGCCCCAAAGAGATATCAGCTCTGCTGAGCTGAAGCCTTCTGAAAGGGTAACCTGGGGTTCTGGAACGCAAAGAAGAGATCCTTCTTTGTTCTTAGTTTAGCATACCTTCTATGTTCGTACTTAAAAGGCCTTTTATTTTAGTATAGCTACCACTAAAATAATTAATGCACTCCTAATTAATATTTTAATAGTAGTTACACTATAGTTCGTTTTTTAATTCTAGACTACGATTTGACAACTCAGAATGTCACACTCTAGAAATATGTTCCCAATTTTCTGGAGTTTGACATTTTAAGTTCTGAAATCGTAGTCTAGGATTAAAAAACGACCTATATACCGGATAAGTCGGTAAGAAGTCAAAATACTAATTAATGTCAGTAGTTTGTGTAGTAAGGTCGATTGATTTTCGTCAATCACTTTACAACTAGATTAGTGCAATCAAGTTCAGTAACACGAATTTAAAATTGTTAGTTGTTAGCCTAAATGCTAACGACTTTGAGTGAAGAAAATAGGAGCTAGCGTCACTCCCCGAGCATCAATATTTTTGAATAATAATTCCACCGTTTCGTTCATTTATTAAATTCAATAGCTGTATTTGAAAAGATTGGTAATTAATTTACCTTTTAGTTTGTGAAAGTGTAAAAAAAAACACCCAATGGTTTTTGCCGCTTTTTGTCTGTGTTAGACATAACTTTGAAAATAAATCACACCAAGTTCTATACAAAAAAAATGATAATATTCTTATATCAAATTATTAGGCAGTCTAGTTTAACTTTTTTTTTTGAGACAATCGAGCCAGGCGTTTAGACGTGATCTGCGATTTAAAAACATCAAAAATCATTCATTCGTATATTTACAACTTGTATGTTACGCAATAAAATTCAGTAATATAAATTCCAAATTGTTATTGAACTTAATTGGTTGGTAAGTAATAATAATTTAATGAAAATGTTAGAACATTTTCTTTGGAAACAATGTATGAAAGTCCGCATCATAAACTGGTGATATTGGCGCAGACTCTAACTATGTCAGCGAAAGATTGTGCAGGGGTTTAACCATTGGATATAATCGCTAGCTTGCTAGCTTCAAAAATATGCATTAGAGAATCTAGGTTTTAAAATAGTTTTAAAATCAGTTCGAGCAGAGAATTCCATTTTTATCGATACTTATGTTATAAATGTGAATATTAATTTTGTCTGATACGCTTTTACGAATAAACTTTTGAACTGATTTTGATGGAATTTTGTAAGACTGACATTAGCATTGTTGTAGCCGCTGGCAGATGTTCATTCCATCCTCACTGCAGCTGGACACAGGCCTTCCCCAATAGTCAACGCCCCGTGTATCTCGCATCCATCGGGTACCCACAACCCTTGCCAAGTCATCGGTCCACCTTGTAAGAGGCCTTCAAGCACTGCATCTGCCAGCACGCGCTCGCCACTCCAGAACCTTTTAAACGGTGCGTTCCAACGGTCATCTGTTCTGCGAGCAATGTGCTCTGCCCAATGCCACGGCGATTCTTTGGGTTATGTCAGCAACCTTAGTTTTCTTGCGGATATATTCATTTCTGATACGATCACGCAAGGAAGCTTAAGAAAGTCATCCTGGTCGTTTTGCCATCTTCTTCGTAGTTGACCTGGGCCCCGCGTCACTGTATTTAGATACCAATCTAGTGTTTTACAGCTAGGTAACACGAGATAGACTATTTCTGCCCAGTTTCATTTAAATTGGACCACATCAACTATTGGCGTTTCAGAAGTTAGTTTTTTATATAAGCTCAGATAGAAAATTCCCTTTTAATAACATTCAAAGTGTTACTCCAACGAATAGAATTTAAATTGTATGGAACTAGAGAAAATACCGAAGCTAATAAGTTCACCTTGGCACCTACCTATTTTTATTGCTTTAACGGGTGAATGAATATTTTGAAACAATTCAGTAACAGTTGTAATTATTTTTGCGTCAGAGTTTTTAGTAATTTCAGAAACAATAGCTACACTATTTTTTTTAGTCCTCAAAGATTTTGAAAAGATATACCTAAAGTAGGTAGGTTGAAACCGTTGTAACCGATTCAGACCAAGAACAGTTCGTCGTACTTTTCCCATGCGCCTCAAGGAATTGTCAGCAAACTGTAACAACAGGGTCGAAACCTCCTGGGGCCATAATTAGTATGAAAATGAACACCAGAGCCCTGAAATAAAGCCAAAAACGGAATGGGGTGGGTTTTTAGTCAGTAAAAATCCGACACTATCGACTATGTGATGGATTGCCAAAAATACAAACCACTTTAATGTACCACGCTTTAAACTTTATTAGAATTGCATCCCAGAAAGTAACAGATAATTGCAAATATGTATCAGATTTAATTCGATAGTTTACAATAGAGTTGTATTTTATTTAGGTAGACGAGTTTCCAATTTTGCTCGTGGTTGATACGAGTATTTGTGTGATGTGTGAAAATATGTATGTTTAATTTTTTGTTTGTGTGTGTTATTTTATTTGTGTTGTAATTTTATTCATATTTTATTTTGATTGTGTGACATGTGAATGTGACGCTGTATAATTTTGATTATTTTGATGTTTTATTTTATTTTATTTTTTTATTGACTGTGTCTGAATTTAATCAATTAATTATCAATAAATTACTGAAAAAACAAGTTTTTTTTTAGCTAAAACTAAGACGTTATCAACAATCATATTGAAAACTAAATTTTATAAATGATGTTTTGATAAATATGACAAAATTGATTTTTTAAATAAAAAACCTTAGTACAAGTAGTTAGTTATGAAAATTATTATGTTTATTAGTACCGGAGCATCACGACAGATACCTACACATCTTGCATACTGATCTTCGACCGAAATCCAACACGTTTTTCGTGACACCAAACTCCTTTTACAACCTAGTACGGTATCTTTAAGTAAGAACCGAAAGATATTAATACGGATATCAGAACCCATCACACGTTTTCATATGTTTCACGGCCTTACAAAATGTCACCAAGATACTCATGCAGTAGAAGAACTAATAAAAAAGTATACATTTTTATTCAAGTCGCGTTCCCAATAAAAATATGAAAAAGCAAAACAAAGGTCAGCAGTGCGGCCAGACACGTTGTCGCCAAATGTGGCATTAAGTTTGGCCGAGGATATTATCGCAAGAATATAATGGAACTTATTTTGTAGCAGTTTTTATTGTTTATCGTAAATTTATTGTTGGGAGAAAATTAAATGTAAGATAAACCTGACCTATTTAGAATGTTTTAAATATTTTGGTAAATTTCGTTACAATATAATTAGTATTTTGAGTTAACTGAAATAAAAGGATAACAAAAAAAGAGTTATATAGGTATCCTCTTTACAATTACCTTATCAGGATTCAACTTAATTCGATCGTGTTATTATCAACTAATATACTATAATCAATAGATTTCTGATTTAATAAAGAAAAAATAAAATCTCCTAGTAGTCTCCACATAGACGTAGTCCTGTCTGAAAGCTACATTTTTTAGAAAAAATATTGATGACTCGATTGCAGCACCATCTACCGGTTCTAATTATTAAATGCTAACCAAACATATCAAACACACATACATACTTTATAACCTTACAAAGTCCCCACTGTTGGGACACAGGCTTCTTCTCTAAGAGTGCGTATTGGTGGATGTCACATGCCTTCGAATTTTTGTTACTAGGACATGCCGTTTTCCTTACGATGTTTTCCTACACCAATTTGAGAGAAGTTGTGCGATCTGCGACTTACAACTCGTAAGTCGGAGCTTTTACCACTCGGCCACCACTGCTCCTCATAAAAATAATAAACAATAATAACGAAACTTAGATTTATAATATTTCTCGCTCTCTCTCTTATTTTATTACTTAGCTAAAACTCTTGCGAATACTCTTAACTCTTAGATTGTTTCTACAAAATGTCTCTTGTATCGAACGTGATAACGTTCACCCATAAAACCAGCTTTATAATCCTCCATCCTTTCTTACTACTCAGTTAGTAATAAAACTGAGCTACCAGTACTGAGTGGACCCCTGCTGTGTAACCAAGATCTTTTTGAGATATTAGGGCGCTTTCAAATTCGGCGTTTCATGCCAGAACTCGGACCGCTGTCACACTGTACCTTTACCGTGTCGCGGTCGGCCAGTTGCACTAGGTTAGCAGTCCGGTAACAAGTGAGTCCGGGACCAATGCAAGGAAAAATGAGATAGGTTGTTTAACTTTGCTTTGCCCAAGGGCGTGATTCGTCATTGGATGATATATTGAATGTTATACCTTAAAAAGTACGTAAATTGAAAACGTAACTGGCAGCAGTGCAATTGTATGTCTTTTTCAACATCGAATCGGATACATTGTGTTTGTGACCGTTACCGTCTTATAGTCGACCGTTTGTGATACGGTTGTCACACCGCGCGCTTTGTATGAAAAATACGATCGTCCGTAAGTAGTACGACTAACGTACCGCGTCGACACCACAGCAGATAGGCTGTCAACAAACGCATAATTTGAAAGCACCCTTCAGGTCACATGTATTAAAATTATAAGAATAATATCACCCCACACATTGTATAAACTAACTCTTTCAAAAAGTAACGGATTTGAATGTAATTCAAATAAGAAATGAGGTTGATACTTGGGTAGAATTTATACTAACAAGTTAAACATAAAGCGGGAAAAAATAGTTCATCTACGTTTCACCATTTCAGGCGTGCCTGTAGTATACCAGATTTCTCAGTTCCAGGTATTTCCATTTTTGTCTCTTTTCTCGGATTCTCCGTTCAAACATCCAACCGTTTTACCCGTTAAGGGATGGAGTATCATAAAATCTTTTTTAGTACTCGTCTACACCCTGTAAGGAAACTACCTGCAAAATTTTAAATTTGTAGGTGTTATAGTTTTTGAGACTTAGTGAATAATAACAGTGATATTTCGCTTTTATACATACCTAGGTACCTATATCTAAAATATATATAAAAATAATGCCACTTTTCGTTGTAATTTTATAACTTGAAAACGGGCTCACCTATCCAAATAAATTTTTAGGCTTTGTTTGAACTATTTAGTAGATGATTTATGTGAAGTTTCCACAAAATCGGTTGAGCGGTTCATAATTTATCACATTTTTCTGTTGCCGGGAGCAAAGCCGCTGGCAAAAGCTAGTATATTATACAGGTTAATGTTGTATACACAAACATTCATATACATACAAACTTTCGCCTTCATAATATTAGTGTGATATACTAGAACTTAAGTTTTAATAAGTAATTAAAACCATAGCACTTTACCTTATTGAGGTATCTCTAACTTAAAGAGCTTTTACTGGTGTACCCTAATGAGTATAACGAAGTATCTGCCGAGAGTGTAGTAAGATGGGTTGTCATTCAACGTAGGAAAGGTCAGAATATTCTTTGATCTCAGATGTAATCAAAGGACTATTTTCACGTGAGTTGGTCTTGAAGATCTTGTATGGATTTAAGGTACGACGTAAAATTATTCGGAAGGAATTCCTTTTAGTTGGTTATGTGAATTAAGAATACTTTTTGCTAATGAAATCTTGTTATGAATTCAAATAGGCAAGTTGTTTTGTTCTAGTGTACATAGTATGTTTGTACCGGTACACAGTAGGTACTATTACTGTGTGTATAATTGTATATAGAGCTATAGAGTGTTTTTTTTTGTTTCATAGTAGTAAAAATCATCGAATGATTTTTGCCACCACAATCCGCTCTTGGGCTTAGCGGGAGACAGTGTCAGACTTCTACTGACTAAACGACCCACCGTTCCTTTTTGCATTAGTTGCAGGGCCTCGGTGTTCCACTTTCACATCAACCTTTAGCCCCAAAAGGCTTCGTCCCTGCTGGGCCCCTACAATTGCTGACAAATCCTTGAGGCGCGCGGAAACAGTGCGCGCCGTCGATATAGAACTGTGTTAGAGTTCACTTATGAAAACCGGTTGGTTCAGTAACCGACTTAACATCGGCCCCGACTCTATTTATTTCTATACTTGTCTTTCCGTCCATCTGTCTAGCGGCTCTTTGTAAAATTAGTGTGTGGTAGAGAGTTCTTTTTTTCCATACAAGAAACGTTTTTTGTTGGCCTTTTCTATTCGATTTTAATTTGTAGTATTGAACCCTACGTGTGTGAGCTCGACTCGCACATTGCAATCGACTCGCACCTTGACATCGAGCGCTCCGTGATAATACACAATAATATTTAAGCATTTTTGATGCAAAAAAAAAGTATACTTGACCCTACGCACATTAAAATTTGAGACTAACCGTCTGACGTGATACATAATGTCTATAAAGTAATGTTAGTAAGAACTATATTGATTATGAAAATTCTGGAACTATTAAAGCATAAGAACAATTGTTTTGGAACATAGCCAAAGGCATAGGCGTCTACATGAAATTCCGTGTCTCCCATGTGTTTTAAGGAAACCAACAAAAATATATATGTATTTTCGACCCAGGCAACAATTTAACATTCTTTAAAAATAGTCACAGATATTCTAGTTTCCATGTCTTTGCACTTTTTTTACACGAAAACATCACGAACCTAGTAACCTTCCAAGTGCTTTTAAGGAAGGTTTTTTATTATGTTTTTCTCCTTCGGTACGAGAAGTCGAGATCTTTGTATTTACAGTCCAAGCTCTGAGAGCTAATAAAGTTGCCAAGCCAAGATTTCAATTTAAGCTCGTAAGTATTTAGATGTTTTTAGTGCTAAAAGAGGGTCAACAATAATTAGTTTTTAATGTTCTGTAGCTTCTCTTTCTTAATTTAAAATGTCAACTGAGACTAAAGTTTTAAAATCTATAGCGAAGTTGCTAATAGGATTGACTTTTTCTAATTAAAGATTGAAGTAGAATTTATTTAAATATTCAATAGAGTCATCAGTCACATTTTCATTATTTTTTACAGCAACCAACATTTCTAGTAAATTGAATGTATCCTTGGCAATGGTTCTCTCAAGTTCATCCCTTCAATCTATAAAAAGGTCCAAGTTTATAGATAGACCTTCACGGGCTGATGTGTTAAAGATACAAAAAGAAGTACTCACTATTTTATAGGCGTATTCCACTTCTCCATCAGATGGATCAATCTACTTAGCATTAACTTCCTAATATATCTCGTCTCTTGAACAAAAACAAATTTATGGGCGCCAGTAAAATTTCGCTTCTGGATCCCTTTTGCCTTATTGGTGTAAGGGCGTGTACAACTTCATATACCCACTGTTTGGCCAATGTTAAGGCTACAGAGTTATTTAAGTAATGTTTTTTTTTGTTTCTTGGTCCATTATTATTTTTTTTTCCGTTCAGATTATTTGGTTTTCTATTATAATTAATGGTAATTAAACTGCTAATTTTTCCTTCGTTCTAGACTATTATCAATTTTCTCATAACAGAATTCTACTGGGTGAGCCAAAAGAAATCACCCTATTCGAAGATGCTCTCATTTTTGCAAATGGCCACCAATGTCAAATCTGTTTTTATATTTGTGGACTAGACAGATGCAGAATACAAGTGAGCAAGTCATGGAGCCATACACTCTCCAAGAACCCGGATTTGAGCGTTCCAGACATTTTTGTAGGGTTTTTGAAGTCCAGTGTTTACGTGAACTAGCCCGACACTCTGGAAGCACCCAAGGACAACATTCGACACGAGTGCAAGAATCTGTCGCTGGAAGTTCTCGCCGAAGTGATGAAAAATGCCATAAAACGAGCCCGTATCGTGATTAATTGTGACGTCGCCGATTTGGCCGATATAATATTCTCGACTTGACCAATAAAATTCTAAAGGCATCAACATCGGATGACTTCTTTTGGCCCACCCTGTATATGAGAAAATTGATTATACACTACACCCACGCTGTGTGTATATTAATTAACACAAAAGAGGTTATTGTATGAAACGATAAAAGTTACTTCACCCTTGACACGAAACCTTATTTCCTCTAGGAAATTGACAGAGAACTCGCCACCAATCTGAGGAAAAGTTCCTATTGGAAAAATATATCTTCAAGAAAAGATTCCAAAGACGTGTCTTGTCACGCACGCTCCACATATGACCTTTTATTTTTCTTTTTTAAACTACGGAGAAAAATTCCTGGTATCATAATAAAAATTAAAGTTACAGCGCTTGAAAATGGAGCATTTAGTTCTTAGGCAGCAACACAAATGATTTCCAACGGAATACTTGGATTCAATTAGATTCTGATTATGAAAACTGTTAAGAACAGTTGTAAGTTTTATTAAAAACAAAAGAAGATTATATGTTTAAAAAATTAAACCATTTGAAATGTTACACGGCTTATAAAATACAATAACAAATTCTCAGAGTAATCTTGGAAACATAATTGATTCTCTGAATCGTTTACTTACTTAATTCTGGTAATTATACTTCACCGGTCCTCATTATTTTGACATTTTAAGACATAATTACAAGAATACTACCTTCATCTTTCCTTATACTTCTGAGAAAGAAAACGTTTGAAGCTTTTATTTATTTAAATTGTATGTACAGTAAGGGCCTGTTTAAGCATTTTTTATGCAATAAACCTTTTCAACTTATCAATCTTCAGGTATGTAAACTATGCTTTAATGATATTTCAAATTTTGTTTCAGATAAAACATGAAGATAAGACAGGAAGTGGATGAAAATCAATTCAGCATTAGAACTTTATGATGGTTGCACATTTCAAAGCCAGAATCGGAAAATATAAAGGACTCAACTATTATGTTTAATAAGGACACATCCCAAGAAAGTCTGAAGACAGTGTACATCATATGATCTAAATGCCTTATTTAAGAGAAAAGTGCGCTGCCGACAGGCGCCGACTATGTTTGACTCGACCAAAGGCGCACTACTCGTAGCGCCGTCTTTATCCAACAGCTCCTGTTGGCTGAACGGCAAAGGTTGGCCTTCGACATTCCCTGCACCAGCTGACATTTTAAAAGCATTCTTCATATTTGCATTATCTATGACAATTGTTTTTGGCAACTTGGTTCTTATCTGTGTCCTAAATAATAGGAGATATATCAAGTATATCGACAATCAGGTATGTTTTTGCATATTTTGTAACATCATTGTTTAATTTGCCAATATTAATTACACATTGCAATGCAATATCACTTGCAACCGTTTATTTAAGCATATTCTTGCATACTAAAACTGTTTTATGATGCTATATTAACCTAATAGTAAACAAGTGAAATTATCCACAATGGACTTCTAAATATTTTGTGGCTATTTAAATATAATAATTTACCTCCATAATGTTTAGTCCATAATCTCTCTCAAATTTCAAATAGCCAATTATAATAAAACCTTGCTTGTGTCTGAATAATTGCTTGTCAGATAATAACAATGCTAGGCAGCTGAATAATGGTAGAATATTACTAGGTTCTACCTAAGTTATTTGGCATCATAAGACATCTTTCTTGGTCATTAATTCCCAATGATAGTTCTCAAAGAAAGTAATTTATGTGGTGCCATATTTTACAGCCAAGGTACTTACTGACCTCTCTCGCACTCAACGATTTATTCACGGGAATCTTGATCGCTCCAGTAGCTCTTCTCCCGGCTTTGTATAAGTGCTGGCCATACGGCGAGATCTTCTGTCAAATACAGGTATGTAACTTCTGAAATAATTGAAATAATAAAGTTAGATTGTTCTACATTTAAATTCGCTCTAGTTAAAGTATACCCAAACAATTTTATTGCTTTTACATTCAATTCTGTGGTAGACTAACTTTAGTCTTATAACACTGAATAAAGTTCGTCTTGCACTCAAACTTAAATAGTAAACAGAAAATAAAATGAGTACACTAAAATTACTTTACCATCAAAATTTCAGAGGAGTTACTTAATTTAGTTAGAGCTAGGCAAAGTTACGAGGTCCTTGCAAACTTTGTTTAAACAAGAGATGAAGAGAAAATGAGTAAAGTTACCTCCAAGGAAAAAAGTTCGCAATTCGCAAAGCAAAGTTAAATGGTAATCGGATGTCAAGTATAAATTGGTTTAATATAACTGTTGATACTTGATTATCATTTAGAACGATCGCTTGGTGAGAGTTACTGAAATTCATTAGATGTGTGATGCCAAAGGTCATTTCAAGATCATTTCTTGTGGCGACACTTAAAGGAAGATTATTTCCTGCCCCCCTAGACAAGTTACAATCGTATCCTTTACAGTTAGCGCTTGTAGTTGGCCACGCCCTCAATTCTCTTGTTCGGACGTCATCACAACAAAGCAATTGGGGGCGTGGCTTTCTACAAGCACTAACTCTAAACGAAACGATTGTAACTTTGCTGAGGGCAGCAATAGACGCTTGGTTCGCAACGCCAAATTTTTTGATTACGCAAGATTCACTAAAAAGTTCTACGAATAACACACAACAGTAGACATCAAGACGTTTAGTAAAGAAAAATATCTGAAGGCCTTTTATAGTTACAAGATCAACTTTACAAAAGGGTTATTGTTGACGTTCCAGCGAAGCGGCGATCCGTGAACAATAAAATTTCTAAAACTTCTATGAAAGCACATAATGCGGTATCAGCTAATGGTTTATAGTGACCCAGCACAAAGTAAGGATGAAGTTTAAGCTTTGTAGGCGACGCCCGGCACTGACTCGTTATTCCTTTTACGAAGTGGTGCTTTTGTTTCGTAGATCAAGGCTATTTAGATGCCCACCAATGTTTCCTCATCTTTGACGTGACTTGTTTCTCAATTTATTTGTATTAAAACCAGTTTGTTTATTTCAGGCTCTGCTGCGTGGAGCTGTGAGTCAACAGAGTGCGGTTATATTGGTTTGCATGGCTATCGACAGATATTTGTACTTGTTGCACCCAGACACATACCATAAACATTCAAGTAAAAAGGTAAGTACAGGGTTGTTTCGATATTGCTTACAGTCTTTTCTTCATTTTTACTTATAGCTTCAGTTATTTCTATCAGTTTAGGGGATATTTTCCATTCCTTATTGCTTTAATCCTACTTATAACGAGATCTACAATTCACAAGCGTTCTATAACCATATCTTAAACTACCATCCCTCGGAAAGTAAAATTTTATAGAACTAAGTCCCAGTAAAAATGTAGTTCAAAATATTAGCTTATCTAAAATTAAAATCACTTTACGTTAGAAGTTAAGCGTTTAAATATTTGATTTATTTTACAAACTTGTGAGTCCTTTAAAGAGCTTTATTCGGGTTCACACATACGAGCGTATACGTAGGTTGTATCATTCTCAGAAATCTCTCTTTGATCGGCTTAGGAAGTTACTCAAAGTATTGAGGCTAAACTTACTTAGGTGCAAAGGGTAGTTCAGAACGTGATTAAAATGAACTTTTTCGTGCTTCAAAATAAGATGTTTGTATAATTTATCAGGTTTATGCTGAAACTTTTAGTCTTGTATTCGAAATCAGTTAAAGCTGACTTTAAAAAGATTTAGGCACTCAAATTGTTTTGAAACCTTTTTAGCTATATTTTTACGGTGACAAAAGTCATAATGTTTTTGAAGGAGAAAGGCGAAATGTTATCACTGTCCTGGCGGCTGATATTTCAGTAACCTCGAGTGTTCAGATTATTAAAGGGATTATTATTCATAACGCTGACGTAAATTAAGTTCTGGAGGTCACTAGACTGTATAAAATATACTGACAATACCATTTATATTATTTTGAGGTCGAAAAGGACGGGGTTATTTTATTGAATTAGGTAGAATTAAGTATATGAACTTGTTTTAGGACTGGAAGCTAATAGGCAAATTATGTAAAGGAATATAAAATTGGTAGCCATTACTGTGAGATATGTTTTTTGTCTTTAAAAGCTTCGTAAAGAGGATGTAAAAAATAAAGGATTGGGTTGCTGATGTTTAGAAGGCTTAACATAAATGGCTAAAATGATAATGGTGATAAAGCTGTTTGTAATTTAAAAATAAAGTTTTTTTGTGCACAGGGTTGCGTGTTAGTAATAAGTATAACTTGGATACTATCAGTCTCCTTGTTTGCTATCATGGTGCTGCCGAGATCTGGATATTATTTCAACTCCACTGGACTCATGGCTTGCGATGTCTTCCATAGTAGAGTGGCTTTCAGGTAACTATTAATTAATTGCTTAAGTTTAATGGAGATAGATTTTCAACCATATATACAGGGTGTCTGGTAATTAGTGCCCGATACTTAAACACCTGATTGTAGTCATGATAAAAATTTACTTTTACTATGGGACCAAACCTGAAATCGCGAAAGAATCATCAAATTCGGTACATTTTAACCCTTAAGGAGAACATAAATGCATCAAAACAGCAGATTTTTGTTCGCGTCGTGTCAGTCTCTAATTACCAGTAAACCTATATGAATAAATATTTGAAACTAATAATTAGGCTGTTTAAGGTTCGTTGGACATTTAGAAATGGCTTAACCATTTGAATTGGTTCAAATAGTAATCATACTGGTTACATGAAAGGTATGGAGATAAATTTAGAACGAAATGTAAATTATTTAGATACTGTATAAATGATTTACTTAAACAGTAATTTCTTATTGCGAAACTACAATTTTCGCATCACTTTTGGTTTTTTATAAAATATATAGATTTTTTCAATACCACACAGTATTACTATAAAGGAATTATTTTGTACGTATATATGTGACTGTGTAAGTGTGTATGGTCATGCTCAACATATACCATGTGGGTTGCCAAGCGTAATTGCCGTCATATACTTTAAATACTAATTCCTTTGCAGTAAAGTTAATGTCAGATACTACTAGTATTTTGTAACGTTGCAAAGATATCATAAAAAACTGCAAATCTTTACCAGGATCCTCTCATGCTGCGCCTACTACTTTCCTACGACTATGGCTCTAATGTACTGCTATGGCTCTGGGTTCCACGTCAGTAAAACTAGAGGGAAGTTTGATCCAGAACCTTTAAGACCTAATGGAGTGCCGGTGCCATGTGCGAAGACATCACACGGTGAACATGAAGTAGTGGTAAGAAATATTTTCTTCTTGAACATATATCAGAATACTGCTAGACTCGAATATTTTAGTGCTTTTAGCCATCCTGACAACATAATAAATCCTTTTACCTGTTTTAATAACAACCTCCATCATGTTTCCTTAACTACCTTGTTAATTTTATTTTTTTAACTAAGAATAGGTTGACTTTTGTGTCTTAATTAAAACAACAAATCTATTGTTTCTTACCTATTTGACATCATGTCTCTGAACCAGATCTACGAATTCAAATATTTTACTTTATATTTTTTAACATATTTCGTGGAATTCTTTTGTAAACAATTTCAGAAACGATAACATTAAATATTTTTTTTCCCTAAACAGATCACGTACCGTATATTCATAATTTACGAGAATACCTTGGTTTGCCTATTTGCCATATATCTCAATCCTTAAAAGAAATATACAAATACAGTGAGCATTCATTATACAGATAAAGTAACTTTTATAAATCAAGATGATAAATAAAATCTCGCTCCCAGTAATTGTATCAAAAAGAATAAAATTATTTCGTGTGCGCAACCTTCCCTATCTTTTTGAAAACTTCGTTACTGATATACTTGAGTTATGATATATTGTCTTTTCTTTTAAGTAAGGCTGACGCTCTCCCGGTTTCATTGATTTAAGTGCCGAGTCCTAGCGGAGATTGTATTAGATCGAGTGAAATATTAGTGTAGAATTACTACTCCGCTTTATAAATCGGGTTAGTTGTGATGAATTGATTTGTTAATCTCTCTCTTTTAATTCTAATAATGAATGAAGTTATACTATTCTCCACCCTGTGGAAGTTTTCCTAAATGACGACAGTCAACCATATTTATAACTGACAATTTGTTTTTCCTACCGACGTTACATAGATACTTATACAGACGTTATATAGATATTTTACTTGAACATTATGAATATGTTTCCCTAGCAACAAACCTGGTTTAAATTTTATGAGTCAATGACAGAAACTCAACATTGATCATCTCATTTTTATTTTTATTTTCCGTATCTGACGTAATCAATGGATTTTATTATTATCAGTATCTTTAAACCAAGTAAGTTTTCATTTAATTTCATCACCGCTAGCAAAGTATACAAGGTTTGCTGCGATAAAGTACTCAATAGAACTCATTAGACTTTGAAATATATCTTTTTATATCTATTTATATATCTTTTTTTAAATCTAAATTCAAAACACAGTATCAGTTTTAGCAAAAAAAAAAAACATATTTCATTCTAATTACAAATTCAAAGTAGTCATATATCTGGCCGGTGTAAGAGATTCATAAATTATTTAAAAAGTATTTGACAGTATAAGAAAACTGCGCTGAATGTCCCATAATGGCAACCTGTGCCTCTAAGAAGTGTGCCCCGCTTGGGAAGAGCAACGCCGTGCCCTCGTGGGGGTGATCGGCGGCGGCGACCTCTCGCGCCGGGCCTTGGTTCAGGCCATGGTCCGCAGCGAGGAGGAGTGGCAGGCGGTCACCTCCTTCTGCGAGGCAGTAATGCTCGTAAAGGAGGAGGCTGACCGCATAAGGCAAAGGCAACGGCGCACTCGCCGTAGCCGTCGCCGCCGCGATCCTGCCGATATCCGGCCACCGTAGACACTGGCTTGCGGACGGCGAGCAATGGGTAGCTCGCCGTCCGGTCGTCTGGTAGCAGTCCAGACCGAGCCCAAGTCGTCGACGGCGCGCTCCGTTCCCGCGCGCCTCAAGGAGTTGTCAGCACACCGTAGGGGCCCAACAGGGTCGAAGCCTCCCGGAGCTGAGGGTTGATGCGAAAGCGTTACACCGGGGCTCTGGGAATAAGGCAAGGAAGGCACGGGGTAGGTTCTTTAGTCAGTAAGAGTCTGACACTGTTTCCCGCTCCGCCCAAGAGTGGGATTCGTCATTCGATGATTTTTACCTACCATAAAAAAATAAAAATAAAAAAAACCTGTGCCTCTAGACGCGTAACATAATCTGTGAATATGACTTTTGAAAAGGCACAATCAGCGCATGATATTTCACGAGACCATATTAATTCCATATTTTTGACTTTTCAACAAAAAATATCTATATAGCTAAAAGCGACATCCCATCCACTCTAGCAGCAACATTACAGTTACAAATGATGACGATATAATTTTCTGCGGTACAGATCCAAGCACCAGTAAGGCCACACAGCGTCAGTACATCACGGACTATGGCTGCGATGTCATTAGGTTTCATCGTTATGGTCACTCCAGCTACTATACAGGAAGTGGTTGCGGCTTGTACCGGGTGCAAGGTATGGATTTTTGCTTTGATATTGTTTGGACCTAATATTTAATCCTTTGACATTATAGTGTTATGTCATTTAAATTTAACATTAAAAAACTGAGTTAATCAGAATTGATTATTTTAGTTTTATAGGTTTTTTTTTTTGGTTTTAGTGTTGATAATTGTAATTATTTTAGTACACGGAACCAGTCTGGACTTCAAACATTTTGTATGTAATGTAATATTTATCAGCATTTTGACTCAAAATATGATTAGAGAAAAAAATGATTAAACACTAGGATTAGGATTTTAATGTAAAGATATAATGTTTAATGATGCTTCTGCTTGTAGAGAAGACTGTCTAAAAAGTTAAGTTCATAATAACATATAAATAACAAGGTGTCGATTAATTTTGGCCTGACCAAGGAAAACTATAACTAAAAATGTTATTATCGTCTGAAATAATTATTTCGATACTTTTTTTCAAGAACGTGTAAAAATAATAGATCTTTGTTAATTTGATCTTGATTTATTTAACAAAAATCAAACAAATTTCACATAATACAATTTTTAACTTTAATTTCATTCTGATAGGATTATACAGAACGATTTTGACCAGATTTTATATCTAATATTGTTTCTTTTTTAACAGGTCCCACCATCCTTGGATTTTATTGTCACATGGTTGGCATTGAGCAACAGTTTCTGGAACCCATTCCTGTACTGGCTATTAAATAGTCACTTTAGGAGGATTAGTCATGAATTATTACAATACTATGTAAGTATCTTGTGGGAATTATAGTGTTGTGGGAATTAGACTAGTTATTGTGTCATTTTAATTTTTAACCAGAGTTTTTGAATTAGCAAATGAAATAAAAGTATAAAGTAAAATTACATAAGTATGTTCAAGTTATATGTTTTGTTAGAAAATGATTGTAAATACGGGAGTAAATTATACCCAAAGATTGTAATCGAACGTCGTCTATACCGGCTAGTGGTATTTTACCTTTCGATCTTGTAATTACAGACACAATTGAAGAACAATAAGGTTTAACCTCTGGTATGCCGATGAGCAGATCTACGCGAGACACAATCGCTTTTTAATTGTGTCTCTAATTACGGCATACAAAAGGTTAATGAATTTATATCATTCAATACTAAAATATTATATTTTACAGGTCTGCTGTCGGAGATCAAAATCGTTCCCGAGCTACGAAAAACCTACAACAGGATGTTGTGGGTCTCCAGTCACATCTGATGGTCTGCATTCCAAAGGCGAATTTGAAGGCCTTGGAGAAAAGTATTGGGGTGAAATTTTAGAACGTACTGTATCATCTTCATCCCTACATGCTATTCAGAAAGCATGCCATCGAGATCCTCTACGATGTTCCGGCTCTTTTAAAGCAACTGGCTGCCAAAGCAGTGCTTGTAAACAAGACCCCAGATACTTCGACGGTTATGGCCCTACAGATTACAGACACCTGGATAGATCAGCTTTTCAAATTGAATCTTGTTCTCGTCAGTGTAGAATGAAGAACTCAGATATGTGCCTCTTTAGACCAAGCCCTGGGCTGGAATGTGGTCGTTCTCGATCTAATTTAAGCTTAGATGAAGGCAATTTCAACAAGACTTGTAACGGTAGGCATCCGGAGTTGTGAGAGTTCCGAAACTGTCCGGTTTTCGGGCATAGAAGTAATAGCATAAGTATGTATCCCGGAGTGGAACATTTTAATTCAAACATTAAGTGGAAGTTTGACGACTCGCCTGGTGTTGACGATGATATGCAAAATTTAGAACATAATCTCGATAGAATACGCAGTTTAAGTCACGAAAGAAGCTTTAACGCCTACGGACTAAAAGAACACGATAATTTATTAGAAGTTGAAGTGAACGATATTGTTGAAGACGATTCAGATGAAAACAAGGACTACGGTAACGGTTGTGGTCATGACATTCATGATGAAAAAAGTGATTACAGTGCTCATAAATTCTCTCGTACTTCATCGCTATCTAATAGAGAACTTGACGTTATCAAAGAGAGCTCGAGGAGTTCGAGTGACACTGAAGTGACGTTAACGCGATGACTTCCGAGGGTAACCTTTGATAAGGCCGTAAATGTTGTTCACTTGGACTTATCCCCGGAACATAGACATCACTGTAAGCAAACGTGTTTATTGTCAGTTAAAAGACATCCTTAGTTATTTGATGGTTTAGAAGAGAAATAGGTTTAAGTACATGTGGACCAGTAGCTTCGGGTCTGATTTCTGTAAATGATTCAATAGTGTGTGAATGTGATTTATGGACGTTGAAAAACAATTGTGCCAAGAAAATAGACGTAGAACTTTGTGATCTCCAACTACCTCTTTGGGAGACACGGATGTTTGTGTAAATATTTTTCCCTTAAGAATAGTATATTGTATTACGTAAATATTTATACTACGTATGAATAGGTACCGAGTGTTTTAGTAACAAATCAGATAAAGGATGTTTTGTATTTTTTGTAATAGTCAAATTGGAGATTATAAAACTATACCTATACATAACAGTAATAAAAATAATTTTGTGTAATTCTAATTTTAATGTCTTGATAAAATTAGTTCGTCTACTGTATTTCTTTATAACTTCGTGTATTAAACTTTCACTGATACTAATGTGAATTTATTCTGTATGTAAATAATAATAAGACTGTTTGAAGGGAAATTCTTAAAGTTATTCAGATCGCACAATACTTTTCTTCTATACATAAAGTAATGATTAAAAACATTGTTGATGTCTACTTAAATATTAAATCAGCAAACGGAGAGAAAATAAATTGTTTGTATAACTTTTGTGTTTTATTTAATACTGGAAAAACCTACAACTTTACAAATATAATTGGATTGTTGAAAAAATCTGTTTTGTGTATCATTGAATTTAACTTTTCAAGAATTCTTTTACCTGTTACGAAAATATTTTTCTTTTACAATTCAATCTGTACAAAAAATAGTGCTTGAGACTAATGTATTCGTATTTTTTTTTTTATTATGAGGAAGACTTAAATTGATAAGTACTAATTTTATTATTATAAATGAACATTAAAACGAAATAAACTTAAATCAAAATGTTGGCACGCAACACAGTAGTTAATCATTTGCCTACTGCGTTAGATGTCGTGGGTTCGATTCCCGCACGAAACAAATATTTGGTCTGAATAGCAAGGCTTAGGTACAAATAATGGTGTCTTGGAGTTTGTATGTATATTTTTACAAACGAAACAGTAGTAATATCTATTATGAGGTAAAATTCAATATAATATAAATAGATAATAGATATTAATATAAATAGATTGAATACAATTACCAATACACGCTCTAATATCATCAGACTTTGCAACTCAAAAGCAGATATAAACTAATGCATAAACTTAGAGATCTCTTGTGTATCTAAATAGAGAAGCCGAGACGTGGATGTGACATAAACATGATATAATCTGTCTTGTCGTACTCATTATACGTGCTGTGTTCGCGTAGATAAACAAAGCACAGAATCACCGAAGTGGCAGTAAATGGAGTCACTATTACTGGACCTCCAGTCTTCTATTACTATAATGTCTATCATTGGTTTCAATTGTTGGCTTTGACAAGTTTGGTAATCTTACTAATATTATAAATGCGAAAGTTACGATGTTTGGATGTTTGTTACTCAATCACGCCAAAACGGCTGGACGGATCTGGATAAAATTTGGCATAGGCATAGGATACACTCCGGAATAGGACATAGGCGACTTTTTATCCCGGAAACCCCAACCCTAATACCACGCGGGCGAAGCCGCGGGCAAAAGCTAGTCTACTAATATAATGGCGTCATTATAACTTTCCAATTATCAACCATTTTATTGAAAGATTTTTGTAATGGCAATCTCGTATATATGTCAAATATTCATTTGTCATTATGAATATTTGACATATACGGTGAATTAATAAAATTTTGACAGTTCCTTTAATCAGTAACTTACGATTAGAATGTTATTGTTTTTAATTCGTTACAAGACAGCTCGTACCACAACTTTATTACGAGACCGCTTACAGACTAATGATCAGACATTATGAATTAACAGATTACAAACTTTTGGCTAAATGACAAAGGAATCGTGTTGGAATGATAATTATTTGAAAAATATAGTGAAATTCACTTATCCAGTCCACACTGTCTTTGTTGAAGAATCATTGTAAGTTGTAAACAATATCCCTGTAAAGAAACTAAACTGGCACATCTATGATACGTATGGTTTACGGTTATTTTTATAGCCTGACTTCGGTTTACAGCTTAAGGCTGCATACACACACGTCAGTCACGTTACTTCAAAAAGATAAGTCGAAATTTATTATCACGATAGATCTTTTCTGAAGCTAAGAAATGACAATACTTACTAATTTATTAGTAAAAGAGTGAGAGTATGATGGGGACGTCTCGTTGATTTTTTCTACGGACGATGGCTTTTTTATGGTGGGAAAAATCATGTAATGGCGAATCCCGCCCTTAAGCGAAGCGGGAGACAGTGTCAGACACTTACTGACTAAACGATCTACCCCATTCCTTCTTAGCCTTCACACCGCGAGCATTAGAAGCGGGAGACAGTGTCAGACACTTACTGACTAAACGATCTACCCCATTCCTTCTTAGCCTTTCACAATACTTGCCGTTCGCAATTCTGAGCCTACGGTAGCTGTAAATCGGGATAGGAATCCCGCCCTTATGCGATTGGCCTCCTTCTTTGCATAACTGCTTTGCCGTAAGAGACGACCGCCTGCCACTCCTCCTCGCTCCTGACCATGGCCACTACCAAGGCCCGGCGCCCCCTTTACACCTCTCAAAGGCCCAGGACCTCAGGTTCTTGAGATGTACAGACGTCTAAAAGTAAAATGTATAATAAATTAAATTAGTCACGTCTGCAATTGTCCTTCAGTTACGCCAAAAAATAGGTATTTATTTTCTTAAGTATTTACAAGCATTTGTACTACGTTACAGAGAATTAAAAAATAGAACATTAGAAAGATTCAAGATTCATTTATTGTTAGAGAGAACCTTACTTGTATAACAATATAGTATCGTCGAAGTCAGAGGACATCAGCCCGATACGTCAGTAACATCACGACCGGCGCGCCTCAATCAATCACACACAATCCTAACATTGACGTGACTGATCAGCGTCCCCTTAGTGACGTGACTTATGAGTGTGCGTGAACCTTTAACCGGACTTCGCGATAGTAAAGTGTTGATGTTCGGCTTTACATCGGTTTATCTCGGGAACCTATCTCTAGTATCTTTACAACACAGTTGTGCAAGCTTGCGATTTTGAAGCTGGAGTTGGGCTGAATTAATTTAAATAAATAAGGTGAGTGGCCTGTAGATGATTTAGGTACTGAATATAGTTTACTTCTTTACGCTTACGTTGGCTTAATCCTGAAAATATTTTTGTGTTCATTTTGCTAGGGTCGTATATTTATCGCCCAAATACTCCATAATTGAATATCTAGTAGACAAATATATAATAACTTAAGTGGCACTGGGCAGGGCACATTGCACAATGGCTGTTGGGGCGAAAATGAATGGCGACAACGTACCGGAAGACGTAGCAATGGAAGCCTTCTTATAAGGTGAACCCTTACCATGTAACACATGGTAAGGGTTTCAAGAATCTGATAGGTGCAAGACGCACAGGACCGTTCATTATGGCGATACCTGGGAGAGGCCTATATCCAACAGTGGACGTTTTTTGACTGAAATGATGATCATGATGAAAATCGAAAAGAAATAACACAAGGATATCTTTTCTATTGCTACTTACCACTGCCTTTATTCTGTTTAAAATGCTGCTGCTGAGGGAAAATTAAGAAAGCAAAGCCGCTAAACAAAGTTGGTCCAAAATGCAAAGTAAAGAAAGTTCTTAGGGTCAGGAGGATAACTTGAAAGTTTTATTTGAAACTTACTCTACTCTTGTCCTTCCTGGTATTTCTGGGAGAAGGTTTGTTTGCGGAAGAAATGGTAGCTAACTACGTGTAGGTACCTCACACTGTGAGTTTAATAAAAGTTACGAAAAAAAATTTGACGGATTTTAGATATCCAAACTAAACCTTAATAGAAATCAATTCGAGAGTACAAACTTTTAAATTGAGAAGAGGAATGGGTTGAGGGAAGAGGAGGTTAATTGATAACCAAATATTTGTAGGTATATACGCTTAAAAAAATTAGTCATCAAATAACTTTGCCCACAGTGGAACTTTGATAGCAAAATTTTACTATTTACCGTACGAAACTGATGCATGAAGCTCCCGAAGTTACCATGTCTGCTGAGAACCTGTGTCATGCGGAAGGTGAGGACGCCGACGGGAATTTCCAGGCTCTCACACAAGGCCCTCTTTGTGGGCTCTTTGCATCTCCATGCGCAAATCGTACATGCGTACAAGGACTGTTGCCTCTAGATCGTATGGTGGCATGCAGCAAGCAAGTAGGCTCGTCACTTCACAGGAAACCGTGCGGTATCTACGCACCATCCTGATGGCCATTACCAAAGGGTAGTGACTCTTCTCCAACTAAGGAGTAGGGGCTCTTGCCCAACATAGGAGTTAAGCAAGAGCCGCTCGAGGGCAGCCCCAGTCCAATCCATTTTGGGATCCGGACGTCGAAAGTACACGTGCGATCCTTTATAATGCAAGAACTTTTCAAAAAAATTCAGACATATGAAATCCACCAACCAGCACTGGTCTCACGTGGTGGATTATGGCTCATTCTCTGTCCTAGAGAGGAGGCCTCAGTCCCAGCTGTTGGAACATTATAAGGTTGATGCTATGTTATCTACACTAATATAATAAAGAGGTAAAGTTTGTTTTTTTGTTTTTTTATTTTTTTGTTTGTAGGAGGTAATCTCTGGAACTAATGGTTCGATTGGAAAAACTGAAGCTATAATAGAAAGCTGCTTTACTCCTGAGTGACATAGGCTATAAATTATTTATATAACATGGATATTAACCGAGCTATCACAACTTTTGTCTCACAAATTTTCCGCGGACGAAGTCGCGGGCAGAAGCTAGTGCTATTATATTAAAGTACAGAAAGAGTTTACTCCAATGCAATTTGTAATACCTACATATTCTCTCTTGAAAGTCATTAAAATGCATTCAATCGAGCTGATTGTCAGATAAACTAAATAAAACCCTTGAACCCGACCTTTGCGACTTCTATGACCCGCTAGAACTAGCTAGAAGTGAATAAAACCATCTTAATTTTAATTGAACGCAGTTGCTTCAAGGGCATATCAGTATAAGAGCCCGTTTACATGCAGCCCATGTAACTTTAACGTGATAACAGCGCAGACAAGATGTCTCATCTATATCGAATGAAAATATTATAGCACACATGCATTGATGCACCTAAGCATCAGTGCATGCATGGTTTGTTAAAATGTAATGATTTTGTGGGTGATTTTTATCCGACGATTTTTTTTTCAGGGATTAAGAAAAATAACTTATAAAATAAATACAAAAAAAAAAATCCCAAGGTCAAGCTATGCAATAAAAAAAAGCTGAATAAATAAAGTTTCAGACAATATACTATTAAATTACAGTAGATGAATCGCGAGGTAAAAGTCACCCAGGTCCTGTGAAACCTACAGAATTCCATATGAAGAATATGAGAATGTAATCAAATATCCGGTATAATTGATGCCAGAACAAAAATAAAAATAAGGCTTAGTAATATAACTCTAAGGGCTAATTCGAACGGCAGCAAAAACACGGTGAGCAGTTTCTTTGCGAAAACATTTTAAACTTTATCTACGTCCTTAAAAGTCTAGTATCGCTTGAAGGGTGCCGGAGCAGTCAAGCGGCCACGGGCGTCATGTCAGCGGCCCTGACAGCGTCCGCCTGCGGCTATGCGTGCTTGGCAACGTCCGACCGCACCCGGCCCTGACAGCCTCTTCGTGTTGCTGTCGGCCGCTGCCACTGAGAAGGAAATCAGCCCTAAAAAGAATTTGAATTGAAAAAAGCACTGTCAATCTTTAACACAAGGACATACCAGCCATATTCTCTGGCATTAGGTTATGTTTTCTACCTATAGATTAAGTTTCCCATCATCAGCCTTTTTAATGTTCCCTCTGCTGGGATACAGGCCTCCTCTCTAAGAGTGAGAATGTGCCATAATCCACCACGCGGGCCCAGTGCGGATTGATGGATGTCACCTGTCTTCGATTAGGGTTGTAATTCTCTGAAAATAATAAACTAGATCAGAAACACCAACAGTGTAAACTTAAGCATTATTACTTAACTATTGTAAAGGGATGATTTTTTAGTTTTATAAAGATGTAATCATTTTATAAATAGTTATCGACAATAACGTACACATTATAATAAAATCATTTTGTAGTTTCGATATTCTGATAAATTCATGATAGTACAAGTTTAAACCTTAGTAGTATTTTTTTTTTGCTATATAAGCAAAAAAAGGTTACTTAATAATAATATAAACTATAATGTAATAGAAATTATTCATAATTCTGTATTCTTTGTTTATTTGACAAATAAATTTAAAAAAATAAATTAAAGTAAAATGATTGAGATCTTCATGGTAAGAATTAATAAAGTTATCTGTATTCTAGTCAAGCGTTCCACATTGTCAATTACTATATGGGTACCATCAGGTAGTTGTCAAACGCAATCCTATTAGTTAAGGAAAAAGGTCAGATAAAATAAAGATTCGGAGAATCAGCAATTTCTCGATTTCGACAAATCGGATTCACAAATCAATTTGTTTGTATACTGACATCTTTTTGTTTTATCAACTTAATTATCAGTATCAAAAAAGTAAATAAAGTTTAGTAAAAATTCTTTACTTTCCAAAAAATGCCACCGTCACCATTACACCTCTATTTTTGAACTCCCTTTTATAATTACGTCGTTCTTTGTACCCAAGACATAATAATTTGTCACAATTTACAAAAGGTTGTTTTTTACGTTCATACCAAGGCGTATTTAGTCAGGAAATTATAACAAATGGCTGCAGCCGCGTAGACACGGAAAATCTTTAGCGTGAAATACGTCTACCGTGTTTTATTGTCACTGTAGTCCAGGAGCTAAGCTAACATCGACTTTTGTTGATCTTTGTTATTATTTATTTGATTTAAGCAATTGTTCAATGACTTTTCTAGGATAGAGCAAATGGCCGTTTCAGATTTTTACAAAAAAAAAAAAAAAAAAACAAACCGTAGTTTTCAGTTTTGCCGCTCAATTTATGAATGTAGTAAAGAACATGTGAAAGATTTTGCCTTTACTGCGTTAATAAATTGTGCAGAAGTGCCCTTTGCGTTTTAGGAGCACAAGTTTCCTTTTTTCTCGTAGTCCTAGCGGGTGTCGGTACTACTAAACCCCTATGGTTTTGCTGACATCTCTTCGAATGCGCATTTGGAACACTACGCGCCATCGATGTCTTGGATCCAATCCTTACCGGACGGACTAGACGAACAATGAATTGCTCGTCGTCTGCAAGCATGCGCCTACTGAGGCCGGGGAAAGTTTTGTGACTTCCGACACTCGGGGTGTCTTCTAAGGTGGCTGCTATGGAGTGTCCAGACCCCGTATTTGCGTAACTTATCCTATTATTATTATTAATTTGCTAACACCACACTAACAACAATAACAAAAACCACAACGAACACAACAACAATAAAAACTTTATAAAAATGTGTTAGTAATAAGGCACAAAAGTACTCAAATTCCTTTGTTTTTATTCACTCTTTTTTTCTTAAAAATCGATGACCGTTTTTAGTTGTTAGATTTATTTTCAAACAAACTCCTCGACTGTTAAGACTAACTGTGCCTCACGGCGCCTGTGTCATTCCGAGTTTCACCGTGAGAGAGAAGATTTCATTTGTCTGAACTAAGCTTTTAATCTCGCAAATTACGAGTGTTTTAAACATAAGTTTTATTATAATACCTTTTACAAGAAAGGTCATTCTAGGTTAATGTAGAATGAGGCTTAAAACAGTAATATTTTTGTACTGTTTTAGTTTTAAAATATGATTCTCATTTAAAGTTCAAAGAATGATATTATTTTTGCTGTATAGAATAATGTGCTTTATTGTAAAAAAAATAGAAACGCATTTGAGAGAATATTCGTGATGATAACATTTACTATTTTTTTACTTTTTTATTGATAATCCTGAGGTATATTTATTTTAAAGATATCAAGCATATTAAAAATATATTTAACTACACTTAATAAAGATAAAAATTATTCTGTATTTTAATACAAGGTGTAGGATAGTAAGTGAAAAGTTTTTTCATTTCTACAAATTGTTAATTTATTAAGTAAAATAATAATTTAATTGATTTTTTTGAAAACATTCTTGGTATTCAGTAATTCCACGATTTACTCAAGTATTTAAAAAAAAAACCAGGAAATACGAAAAACAAAATTGAGAAAATTGGTAGTCATTGAGAATCTCAATTAAATGCGCAAGACATCTACAGAAATATTTTTTTAAGTTCATATTTCCCGTAAAATTTACTAGTAGAAGCCTTGATTATATCAACAAGATAATATCTGAAGAAAGATGTCTAATAACATCATAATCATGTAAGGGCGGCTCTTTGGGTTGGCCATATCACGACTAATTGAAGAGAGAAATTAAATGTTTCCTATGGGTAAACAATTAATAGACAATAATGCTAAACATACTGTAAACACTTAGATACTATAAATACTAAAGTTTTTGTGAAAGTAACTTAAGTCCCATCATAACTGGTCCAAGAGAGGCACAGTAAAATAATGACACTCACAGCCTAAACGCGTAAACTTATACGTACGAGGCAACCCTTTACTCTCATTTTCTGCTAAAACACTTCTTACTTGACCGCACACATCTTCAGAGAAATATATTGCACCACATAATACAATTCTGTTCATATCCACAATCAATGCTGCTAACTTCAATAATATCCTCCTAGAATTATCTCCATATTATAATAAGTTCTAAATTTTTCACTGTTTAGTTTTAACTGTTGGGAAGCCAAATAAAAAAAAGAAATTAAATATTTCGTATGCGTAAACAATTAAAAGGTAATAATGCTTAAGAAAAAAAAAGTAAAAGTAACTTAAGTCACATCACGACTAGTCTACCATAGGCGTGGGCTTGCGGACAGTAAGCAATGGGTAGCTCGCCGTCAGGTTGTCTGGTAACCGTCCAGACACGGCCCAGTTGTCGCCGGTGCATACTGTTCCCGCGGGCCTCATGGAGTTGTCAGCAACCGTAGAGACTCTGCAGAAGGCTCTGCCCTAGTATGTATGGCAACGTACGAACGGGGTAGGTTGTTTAATCAGTAAGAGTCTGACACTGTTTCCCCTTCCGCCCAAGGGTGGGATTCGTCATTGGATGATTTTTACCTACCATAAAAAAACCCTTTACTCTGATTTTCTACTAAAACATTTCTTACTTGACTATATTATTCTGAAGACGTGTACCATCTTCAGAAAAATATACTGCACTACATAATACAATACTGTTTCTATCTACTATGCTGCTAACTCCAATAATATCCTCCTATAATTCACCCCTTATTATAACACGTACGGACAGACGGATCGTTTTACAATACACAGTATAAGGAATTATATTATTATTTCATATGTGGGATCCAGTCTCGGTCACACTGAATGGTACAGACGTGACCGGTGTGTCTATGGGGTATAATCTTACCCCCATCTACGGTATGTGTGTGGTATTCGCGTAAAATGTTTCCCTTGTTAATAGAATTACATTCATGAGATATTCATTGACTGCAAGAAATTTTTGCGCAGAGGAAATGGGTTGCTGGAAATTTGGACACTGTGTTCTTGTCTAGTGTCCGAATCGACACATTTTAATACATTATCCCTGACAATTTGAACGCCATCAAATTCAATGAAGTTGTTTAGTTGTAGCAAGATAAAAAGTTTTTAAATAAAATAATAAATTATTCGAACTTTCCGTCTTAAATTTAATTTCATAGAATACGAGTAGCTTTTCCACGATTGCATTGCTGCTTACATCTGATGGGTTTGCAGTGAAGCACTAGTTTATATCAAATAAAAATAAATAGATTTAAGTAACTTTTTTTTTCCCAAATATTTTACAACCGATTTTTGACTGTACCAAACAGTGTCCAAAAAAAATTAAAAATGGTGTCAATTTGGACATTGTGTCCGAATGCTTTTTAATTTACACATCGTGTCGGAATTATCAGTAAATCATGAAAACAGCCACGACTTGCGTATCGTGGTATGCTTACAACCAAGTACTTTACTTTATACATACACTACATCTTCAATGCTCTCAAAGCAGCAAAGGTAAACTTTGTGCGGTAATTGGCATGCACTAGATCAAAAACTCAAAGACATGTGAATCCACAAATACGACGGTCCCGCGTTTGTAGGTTGGCGCATTTACTCTAATAGATAAAAATCTTGTATCGCAGCAGTGACTGTTCCTGCGCGCCTCAAGGAGTTGTCAGCAAACTGAAGGGCCGCCGAAGCCTCCTAGCGCCAAGGGTTGATGCGAAAGCGTAACACCAGGGCTCTGGCAAGGAAAGAACGGGGTAAATTGTTTATTTAGTAAGAGTCTGACACTGTCTCCCGCACTACCTAAGGGCGGTATTCGTCATTGGGTGACTTTTACTTATAATAACAAAAAAATACTTGAACAGATTTATATCAACAATCTTTTATTCTGCAACTCTGTGTAAACTGAGAAGACGATAACGAGTTTTGCTATAAGCGTATAAAACCAGAAGTAATATCTACCCACAAGCACATACGCCAGAGAACCACAACGTCAGAATAACCTATAGGTATTTTCATAAAATAATTCAGCCATCCAATTTATCGCTGGTATAGAAGGAAATTAATATCCAATAATTCAAAAATGCCTTTTGCTCTCACATAATGGCGGAACGCTCAGGTATGGAATCTTATAGCGACGAGATTTCCTATTACACAGTGCAATGATTCGTAGGAAAATAATAAGTACCATTTTGTATGGATCGTCTCACTAATTGAATCCACGATTTCAGTCGGTTCCTACCCTGGTAGCTGTAGCAGTAATTGGTAAAAATGTCGAACTGTAAGACGGCAAGTGATTTTCCTGTTTTTTTTTTCAATGTGCCAGTCGTGAGAGGACTTATGCCTTGATTACACGTACCGAGGAAAAGGGCGAGACGGTAAATTTTTAGTGATAAGGACTCGGCCGAGCAGTCGGCATTATGTTCATACGTCTGGCTCGCCCTTTGCTCGGTTCGTGTGATTAAGGCCAAGCAATTAGACACCATAAGGTGACAAAAATAATATCGAATATGTAGTTGTAGACTGAAAACTTATATTTGTTATTTAATTTATGAGGCTTTGCCCACTCTGCTTTTCTTGTATACTAGTCATTAAAATGACATGGCGAGTGGTGAGCGAACGGCCCTGACTTATGAAATCTCTCCTAAAGAGGAGGTTTGATTTATTATTCCAACAAGGTATCAATGAAAATATTTTTTCATAATAAGCTTTTATAGCTCGGGATAAAACCGAAAACTAAAAACACGTTAGGGTTATCTGGGGCCAAATTCCTACTCCGGAAGGTACGGGGTAGGTTTTTTAGTCAGTAAGAGTCTGACACTGGTCTCCTGTTCCGCCCAAGAGCGGGTTTTGTCATTCGATGATTTTCACCTACCATAAAAAAAAACCTTCAGACCCTGACTACCATATAGGATCAAAGTACTCGTCAATACAAAACCAATGAGCCCAAACACAATATGGTTGAGCTGTTTTATTGCTCCTATGGCTACAGATCTATCATCAGATCAGCTCCATGTCATCATAATATTGCATTGTCATGCGATTTACACCAGCATGCAAAATTGAAGTTCAATCGGGTGAAGAAATTTGTTTCAAAATTGAGTTGCAAGATTTGAGCCGAACATACATAGTTACATTGCAAGCTAATAAAAAGCTTGTAATTAATAGATACATATTAGTTTAAAAAATAAATTAACAGCAAAACAACTTTACACAACATTAAAAAAACTCAGAACACAGAACTAACAACTTGACCTGAATAACTACACAAATTGAAACTGTTATGTAATGAAGTAAAAAGTAATTAAGGGGAGACTATGAAAGCTGTATTCAAGAGATCTCAGTCACCTCACAGTAAACTATAAATAGATAAACCTGTTTATTTATCCAGCAGTTCGTAATAGCTCTCGTCGAGAAAAACTTCAAGAACCCGGCAAGTCCTCTTTTATTCACTTTTTAGGGTTCCGTTTTTCCTTTTGAAATATAAAAAGAAAAAATAGGAGCCCATATAGGAGGTTGTCCGTCTGTTTATATACATCCTGTCTTTGTCTATTTGTTTGTGACACATTATATCAGGAACGCGTGAAGGTTATTAAAACCATGATGTACTCATTTCTGCCGTACCTTGAAGCTGTAAAAAAACAAACTTCTAAGTTAACAAAAGGTACGGCAGTTTATGTAGCAAACACGTATATTTCGACACTCTCAAGGGAATCAAACATAGGGTACCTACTTCCGTATGACCTAGAACCCTTAAACTGGACTGAAATATATATACCGCACATATTTATACCGCTGGCATAGGTATAAATCTGCCAAGTGTAAGTTTTTAGTTACGTCACAAAAGAAAACTTTTTTCGTTTAGGAAAAATCTTCGAGGCTTGATAATCGGGAGTAGAACTATAAATACTCCCAATGACGAATTCCCCCTTTTACCTATCATAAAAAAAAACTTTAATTGTAGTGAACAGATTTATATCCTCAATCTTTAATTCTGCAACTCCGTGTGAACTGAGATGATGCAACGAGTTTTACTATTAGCAAATAAAACCAGAAGTAAGTAATATCTACCCACTTTTTTCGTTTAGGAAAAATCTTCGAGGCTTGATAATCGGGAGTAGAACTATAAATACATAAATTATTTTGTACTAAACCTCCACTGTGCAAGTGCGACTTACACTTGCCCAGTTTTTTATGCCCTTTTTTTCCCAAACGGGGAACGAGCGGTATTGAAAGAAGTGTAATATTTCACTAGACTGCCAATAAATTATTGCAGCTTGAAAATCGATGCTGCATTGAAAATAGTAGTTTTTCTTTGATACAAATTGTCTTAAGGATTTCATGGTGGGTTAAGTTTTGTAGAACTATTTGTAATTGTGTCTGTTTCAGTACTTGGAAGTAATTTGTGTAGTATATTGTGAAGTATAAATTGTTAAAAAAAAATTAACTACTTAATTCTTCCAAGTAGTAGTTTATGATATTGTTTTTGACCGATCTGTTGGTCTAGTGGTTACTAAACCTTGACTGCTATGCCGGAGGTCGTGCATTCGATTAGGTACCCCATAGGACAGTGCTTGTGTGATGAACACGACCATTTCTTCTGTGTCTGGGTGTAATTTATCCATAATATGTAAATATTTAATTATGTAATAATTAAAAGAAATTAATACATAAATATATAGGTATGTTTATCAGTTGTCTAGTACTCATAACAGAAGCGCTGCTTAGCTTGGGACTAGACGACGTTGTGTAAAAAAGTTTATTAAAATATGGCTCTGAGTTTATAAACTAAACCGAGGTAAAGTATAAAGGAGTCTCTCATGATTAAAAAAAAATCCTACCTAGCTCAGTGTAAAATTAATTAATTCCTAATTTATTTTCCCTTATGACCTAATTAGAAACAGGTACATAGTCAACAAAATATAAAACTGAGTTCGAAAATAAAAACAAATATTCTCACGAGTCGAAGTATAGTTAATATCCATTAAACTAAATTCATAATTTAGTTTGAAGCGCGTTTTAATAGAAACTTTATGAATATTTATCGGAAATTTCCTGTAACATTTTCACGGCTTTTAATTCCTATATTTTCAAATAACATAAATTGGTGCTACAGATAATGAAGAAACGAAAACATACCGAATATATAGTTACTAGTGACCCGCCCCAGCTTCGCACGGGTGCAATGCTGATATTAATTATATCATGCATGTATTATACATATAAAACTTCCTCTTGAATAACTCTATCTATTAACAAAACCACATCAAAATCCGTTTCGTAGTTTTAAAGATCTAACCATACATCCTTATGTATGTACAAAGTCACTTCCCGCTGTCTGTAGGGACAGACATCACAGCGGGAAGTGACTTTGTTTTATACTATGTAGTGATTGTGCAATGATGTGCACAATAACCATATATTCGGAATGTTTCCATTAATTTTGGACTTAACATCTTCAACTAAGAGTTTTCTAGTTTTATTAAAAATGTTTATTATATTTTTCAGTCAATCCAATTCTAGGATCAGATAGAACAAAACTGTTTATTAAAAACAAATATAATAAAACAATCCAATTTCTCCCCTTCCCGTATTATAGGTTTATTTCCTATATTCTACTATAAAATTGTAACAAGAAACCGTAAACGGGACGTATAGGCACTGGCTTTAATAAACCGCATCACCGGATAACGATGGTTTCATTATAGCAGATAGAAACTATAAAATTGTTTATAACCCCTGCCAGTGGATCCTAGCTGACTAGATGCAGTAACGTGTGAATGTGTGATGTAGGCATATAGCTGGTAATAACCTGGTGTACTGAAATGTTTTAAGATCTATTTAAACTTGTGCTGCACCATGATGTATTTTATAACTAGCTTTTGCCCGCGGCGTTGCTCACGTTAAAGTAGGGTAACACGGTTCTCCTTTTCCTGATTTAGAAAATGGAAGAGAGCTCAAGACAGAATATTATGTCATCGTCTCACACAAATTTCTATCTAAAAATTCTATATAAAAAAAATAAGGACGTCGTTGGTAACAAAGAGACTGTGTACTGATTTTTAGCTTTCTACCTTGAAAACTGCCGAAAGTTTTATATCAAATTTCATCCAAAAAGGGGTTGGGGCAGATTTCCAAAAAAAATTATACATGTTTTTTTTTAGTCACAAATAGTCAGCATACCAATTTTTTACTTTCTACCGTAAAATTTGCGGAATGCTACATTCAAACTTCCACCCCCGATCGTAGGGATGCGATGCTCCATTTTGCCGTGAAAGACGGACATACAAACAGACACAGTTACTTTCCATTTATAATATTAGTATAGATATAAACCAGTGTATCTAAAAATTCTATATAAAAAATAAGGACGTCGTTGGTAACAAAGAGACTGTGTACTGATTTTTAGCTTTCTACCTTGAAAACTGCCGAAAGTTTTATATCAAATTTCATCCAAAAAGGGGTTGGGGCAGATTTCCAAAAAAAATTATACATGTTTTTTTTTAGTCACAAATAGTCAGCATACCAATTTTTTACTTTCTACCGTAAAATTTGCGGAATGCTACATTCAAACTTCCACCCCCGATCGTAGGGATGCGATGCTCCATTTTGCCGTGAAAGACGGACATACAAACAGACACAGTTACTTTCCATTTATAATATTAGTATAGATATAAACCAGTGCTTGACTTCGGTCCCACCTGATGGTAACCAGTGATACATCGTACTTCGTAGTTGTAGTTGTAATAAAACTTTTGCTACTACGTCATATTTTTGAATCTCGCTGTTAAGACTTTCCGTGGGTTAATGATCTCTGCCGTAGCTGAGTCTTCACGATTGTGCGTTCATGACATATCTGTATAATCACGGCGTTCTTACTTTCCGCATGACGCAGGTCCTCACCGGACATGGTAAGTTCGGGAGGTACCTGCATCGAATTCGTGCGGAAGAGACGCCCGGGTGTCGCCACTGTGTGGACCGCCCGGAGGATACGGTGGAGCACACGGTCGAGGTTTGCCCCGCTTGGGCAGAGCATCGCCGTGTCCTCGTGGGGGCGATCGGCGGCGGCGATCTCTCGCGCCGGGCCTTGGTCGAGGCCATGGTCCGGAGCGAAGAGGAGTGGCAGGCGGTCGCCTCCTTTTGCGAAGCAGTAATGCTAGCAAAGGAGGAAGCCGACCGCTTAAGGCAGCGGCGCTCACGCCCGAGACGCCGCCGAGATTCCGATCCCGATTTCCGGCCACCGTAGGCGCGGGCTTGTGGATGGCGAGCAATGGGTAGCTCGCCGTCCAATCGTCTGGTAACCCTCCGGACCAAGCTCAGTCGTCGACGGCGCGCACTGTTCCCGCGCGCCTCAAGGAGTTGTCAGCAAACCGTAGGGACCCTGCAAAAGGGTCGAAGCCAACTGGGGCCATGGGTTCGCGTCTGAAAGGAAGGCTCTGGCCCTGGTGTATATGGCAACGTTGGAATGGGGTAGGTTGTTTAGTCAGTAAGAGTCTGACACTTGTTTCCCGCTCCGCCCAAGGGTGGGACTCGTCATTGGATGATTTTTACCTACCTAAAAAAAAAAAAAAAAAAAAAAAACATATCTGTATAATATAGAATAGAATAATAGTTTATTGTACAACAAAAAAATGTAACAATTTTACAGAAACTTATATGAATGGGTACAAAGGCGGTCTTATCGCTGACAGCGATCTACCAGACAACCTTAGGATGGAGTATAAGAGCTTGAACTAAAAAAAATATAATATCCATAGATAATATCATTGCCTAATACTATTAGATAACACATAGCCCTTCTACACAAACAATAAATTTAAAACCAGTCAGCAAAGTGATGGAAATACACAGAATTCTAACCGTTCAACTATTTGGTAACTGTCCGAACCAAGCCCAGTCGTCGACGGCACGCACAGTTCCCGCGCGCCTCAAAGAGTTGACAGCAAACCGAAGACACCCCTGCAGAAGGGCAGAAGCCAACTGGGGCTAAGGGTTCGCGTCAGAAAGGAAAGCTCTGGCCCTGGTATATATAGCAACATAGAAATGGAGTAGGTTGTTTAGTCAGTAAGAGTCTGACATTACTGACTGAGTTTCCCACTCCGACCCAAGGGCGGGTTTCGTCATTGGATGATTTTTACCTACCATAAAATAAAAATCTGTATAACGACAAAAGTAATATAGTAGTGATTTGGGTTAGGGGTTAAACCGAGCAATAAATTAAAGAGCGCATTTCCCGTAATATTAGCTCCCCAAAAATACGACCCTTGGAGGTAGTGAGTGACTGAAATATTATGAGGAAATGCGGAAGGGATAATGATCAACCGGCAAGTTGTGGTGTGACTGCCAACAAACTGTTATTTTAACATTAACCGTATTTAACTTAATTAAATCATAGTAATGTCATAAAGGCAAAAGGAATTTAGTGTTGTTAGTGTAAATTGGCAATAAATAAATAAAAAATAAGATTTAGATAAAATTAACATTTGATAGTGACATAAGTAAATCTATACTATGTGTTTGGGGTACACCGCAGACTACCCCATTTTTAATACTATTTTAAGTTCTTACATTCCACTCTCAGATTGTCTGGTAGATATCGCTGTTAGCGATAAGACCGCCTTTGTATCCATAGATTTAAGTTTGTTTAAAAGTTTGTGTTACTATTTTGGTGTACAATAAAGTTTATCATATTCTATCTATAACATTTTCTCTATTGAACACATATTTTTTTTCTTTGTGGAGCGTGATTGCTAAGATACGATTTTTTTTCGTATTTAATTAGAATGTATGGTTAATAAAGTAAGATTTTTTTTTTGTAAATATTTTTTTAACGAAATAACCTATCGGGTAGTTTGTTGACGGATCGAACAGACTGATGTAAACCTCTATGTGGCTCGACATAAAATCGTTTAACTTTTGACAGTGAATGAGTGCGAGACTTGGCAGCTTTTTTAACAAAGAAAATTTTGAATGGGATATGCTGTACTATCATAGAAAACGATAGAGGTTGGCCCCGCTTGGGTAAAGCACTATCGTGTCCATGTGAGGGTGATAGGCAGCGGCGACCTCTCACGCCGAAGAATAGATGCAAAACAGACGCGGAAGTCGCCTTCTTCTGCTAAGCAGTAATGCTAGTGAAGAAGACAACCACACACGCAAGCGAACGGATAGCCTCATGCTCCAGCCACAGAGATCCCGGCCGACGGAGACTTGCGGACTATGATCAATGTACCCATAGCGACCGCTCGGTCGTCCGGTAACTCTGAGTCCGAGTCTTCGACGGTGCGTAGTGTGCTACGTGCGCCTCAAAGAGATGCCAGCAAACCGTACAGGCTCAGAAAGGGAAGAGTAAAATTTATTCAAATTAAAAAGAAATGCTATTGTATCTTAACTAACATAATAATGGGAATATGGATTTGTTTGTTGTACAAAATTAACCCTATAGAGCAGTGAATCCGAGTCACTGTTAATATTGAACTCCTTATGTGTGTGAATCAATTTAGTTGTTATGAAGTGGTTGAGAAGTATTCCAGCACTGCTAGAAATTACCTTTTATCATTCTTCATCTGAAGTAGGTAGGGTATATCCCCAAGTCTAACAACAGGAGCTATAAATTGCGCCAATCGGTCGAGAACACACCCCATTGCCACAGCCAAAGCCACCAGTCGTAACAAGTGTTGACCTCCATAAAACATTATAAATGGCCCACGATTGACAGTGGTGGTATATACAGTATTGGCACAACAAAGTTTAGTTATTTACCGGCTATGGTTTGATATGAAATAACACTTTTTATTGACATTCGCTAACTATTCTCTAATGAACATAACAGTTAAGTATCACTAATGATTTCAAACTAGGATTCATTTTCAATGAAATGACTTCTTCCAGTCAAAAGTGGAACGTGAGGGCGTGTAAAACTTAAACTGACAAATAAAAATTATGTAACTGGGGGTCTAGAATCATGTACTGGATCCATGGTATTCATTTGTGCGTCGATGTTTTTTATTTGTATATACAGGGTGTATATACAAATAAAAAAATTTACACGTAAAAAATACAATTATTTTCTCTTTATAATAATAGTGTAAATGAGATAAATTGTATAGCCATAGTTCTATTTCATGACACCGGAGATAATAATATTAATAATAAGCCATTAAACCCACATATTAAGAATCTTGGCGTGCATTACAGACAGGCCAGCTCATTAATTGTATATAATATTGCCTTTCACGAAAGAGGAGAAGATAATATGCAATTTAACATACACATTAAGCATCGTGACATGCCTAACAGACTTTCCAGGCCCATAATGAATCCCTGGATAAAATATAGGAACAGATTAAGACAAGGGTAGCTTGTAAACAATTATAAATGGGGATTAGTCAACATTTTGGTCATAAAGCCAGGTGAGAAGCTGCTTTAAGCGTCATAAAATATACGGATATTATTAAGCTTTGAAGGAAGCCGTTTCTGAAACTTTTAATTAGTTGGATTTTCAAACTCTCTCGCCAAAACGGCCCAGTAATGTTGAACTTTTGTTTTATTTTGAGCTATTGCCAGCAATTTTAGCACCTTGATGTGGTTGCAGATTTTTTTAAATATGTATAGAATTTTTAACGGATTTCAATATTACATCATATGCTGGGATAGGAGCCTTTTTGGTCTCATACTGGTCTTGTGAATAATAAACTGATATCTTTTGTTTTTATCTAGGTACTTGTTTGTTCTGTGTCGTTTGCCTTATTTAAGATTTGGTATATGCAGGTATCTTCTTCTTCTTGTCCTTATCGCATATTATTTTCTCCCACTCTGCCCTGTCACCCCACCCACTCCATCACACTATCACCAACTTCCTTGGTATATGCACATCTAATTTGAAAAAGTCTACGGTGTTTTCAAAGTCATGGATAGTCATCTAAACTATTACCTACCTACTATAGATAAGTCTAATAGCTTTACTCTCTATGGTATAAAATATAAAGGGGTAAAATTGATCCGGTTGCAAATATTTTTTCCACTATATGAAGATTCTAGCTATCGCTTAGTGGCATGACGGCTTATGGTAAAACCTTTGCAAGTTTAACCACAGGAAAAAAGTTAGTATAATAATATGACACCAATATACATAAAGAGATAGTGAATTTACAAATTCACGTATTATTAATATTGTAAAGTAGGGTTGCTTTGGTCCTTAAGTATAACTTTGACTAAAGCTCTTTTACAAATGAATGCAATGTTCCATGTTCTTATTAGTCATCTTCATCATCATTTCAGTAAAAAGACGTCCATTGGAAGCCTATGGCTAACAGGCTTCCCCTAAGTATTGCCATAACAACCGGTTCTGTGACGGTCCTTCAGTCAAAGTTATATTTACTCCAGAATCAAAGTAATCTGACTTTACTGTAGCATTTAGCCAAAGTCATAATACAAAATTGATAGACCCCAACGACCTCAAATCTAGTGGGAAATTGTGATTGGTATTCAATAACGACAGTCTCGCGATACGTCCAATTTGCGTCAATCATTTCCTATCCATTGCTAATAGGCGTCACATGTAGTCTCCACACGTGCTTGTTATGCAAGCAATGTATAACATTTTCTTATAAATTCACAATATACAGCATCATCGCGTTCCAAGTTTTCATAATGGATTTGATTTTGTTGTTGTCATATAGTTATAAGATTATTATGTAGTGGCTGCCATGGTGATAGTTTCCGTCCACATGTCTACAGATATTGTTTTTATTTTTTTTACATTTTCTGCACCAAAAGTAACATCGGAAGTCATAAACTGAGAAAGAAACTACAGGGAAATCATTATTAAACCGTATAAATGACTTCAAAAATACAAAAGAAAACTGTACATATGTCAATCACTTTTTATAATTATCACAATTGGATACCGCCGGTAACACTGACACACCATAGAAATACTGGCAATATTCAAATATTTTGCATAAAAAATCATTTTTTTTTTACATAAAATTCAACCCATTTCAATAACAAAACTAAAAAGTCCAAAATAATTTTCTATTTCGAGTGTCCGTGTCAAAAAACAAAAATGAAATCGAACATTTTCGTTCATATATTTTTCACTTTTGAGTTATGGTATTCGACGGTGAGTTTTATTAAAAACTCTTTTTAACAAAAAATGAATGTTAAAAATCAATTTCACACATGAATTGATTCTTAACATTCGTTTTTTTCATTCATTTCACAATCTGTAAAACTATCAACTTAAAATAACAATGTGCCAACCCAACCACTCTACTTTACCAATCTTTAACCTCAACATTCAACCTTTAACACAAATCAGCGCTAAATTTTCCTTCAGAACCGCAACCTATAAAATCGTGCGACAAGAATTGAAACACATATCAGAGGCGGTGACACGCGGTATACGGAACTCCGGGCCTACTTTCCGTAATGTTGGAAGGCTGTTTCCTTCCCATCCAATATCCTCATATACGAGGCTTATAGTTTCTTGGAAATGGCGTTCAACTTCAACGCATATTTGCACAGTATGATATTAAATTATGATCGTGTATCTACATACGAATTGATTTCAGGATTTCTTGTTTACTTGGTTTTGTTTGAGGAAAATGACGAGTTCAAAGGGGATGGGAACGATTTTATTTGTTGATATGGTATAATAATCTGTCGACACTCGCATGTTTTTAGGGATATTTAGATTGAATTAGAAGATAGCATCACTATTTTTTTTTTATTCATAACTATCGTGTATCACTCCTTATCGTTATGTGAAGTAGCATTAATGTTTTAATCTACATCATTAAAAAAAACTTCGAGGTTAGTTCGACAATACTGTTGCCAAAAATGTTGACTATTTTGTTTTTACTTTGTCTTGTTTGTTCATGTCTTCATTCATCTCATTTTTTCACAATCATAAAGTTATTTCTAAGCATAAAACTTACGCTAAAAACATGACTTGCAACGATTCACTATTTCACGTTCACAACATATTTCTATTCTTTTAGATTTTTTAAATTTTTCATATAGTAAACTAACTTAATAATAATCGCGTCTATATTATCTACACCCACAGGCGACCCAAATGGGTACTAAGACAGACATGTTCTAACATACGTCCAAAATTTACCAATATACCTATATTGCAATCCTCTAGCTCCAGGTGAGAATTTTCTGGCCGAAAAGTTCAATTTTATTTCTTTTTATCCGATTTGAGTATCGACCAGGTGCTTCCTTTCAGGCTTGTTACCGATGAACTAAAAATAGAAGATTTTCACACGGTATTGGACGAAAATGTGGAATCGAACGGTAGCTTAGAATGTCATAAGATGCCAACCGGCGACGGCATGTGTCCGCCCATTGAGGCAGAATTATGACTGGCGCATTATGGCGAAGTTGCCTGAGACTGTCGCCCATACATTAGAATGTCTTTCTTCTATAAAATTATTTTTTTACTTCAAGTCTTTAAAAACAGTTTTAATAAAGCGAAGTCGAGGTCAGTATAAAATTTCTCAGCCTCCAACGCAACACGACTTGATTTAGATTTTGCAAATTAGGTCAAACCTTCTAGTTTTTGGGATCTTTATTTATTTTATTTTATTTTAGGAAAAAAACAAACAGTAACACAATAAAGGATATACATAAGATCTTAACATGTATACACGATGAATTTTACTAGTAGGTGAGGATTTCAGAATTTAAAACTCTATATTTCCTGGCTAGGAATCACCAGTCAATTTGAAAATTAAAAAAAAAAACACATACACTTACACAACATTTTTAATACACCATTCGAGAGTGTCGTTGTACAATTACACACAGCAGTGAAAAATAAATCGTAAAGATTTTTAGAAAACAGTTACACTGAAATAAAAACAAATGAACTACATTAAGACAAATAAATGCCTTCTCACCACAATAAACGATTATTCGCCGTACAACAATTTATTTGCATCACTCGAGAAATTCCGTTTCATGAAATTAATATCGCTGTTAGATGGGAATAATTTATTGCCTTTTGTACACAAATTAAGTTATATTAATCTTTGCTATTAGATACCCGCTGCTAATTGCTCAAGACAATTGATAACAATAGCCCGTAGTCAGATTGTGTCGAAATTAATTGATTGCTCACTTTGTGGTCATTTGACTTGTGATTAATTCTTGATTGTGAATAATATAGGCCAAAGAATTTGCATGCTGCCTATCTTCTGGGTACATTTCCGGGTGTTAGCAATGTGATGGAGTACTTTGACGCCTGAGTGTACTGTGTTTTTGTATTAAGTACCTACATATTTAGGTTTTAGTATAAATAGTTTAGTTAATATAAGCTTTTAATGTACATACTAGCGGCTGCCCGCGACTTCGTACGCGTGGACCTCGTTTTACCACCTTAGGGGTAGATTTTCGTAAAATCCGTTCTTAGCATCTATAGAGCATACATTTTAAATTTCAAGTCTCTTACTTCAAAAACAGAGGACTCATACAAACTTCTAACCCCCTTTATTAGACTCTGGGGTTGGGTTGGATTTTGCAAAATTTCGTCTTACTGAGCACCTACGTTCTAAAAGGAACCCTCATGAGAACTCATTTGTGACTTATATCACTTGTAGTTTCTGAGATTTCGTGATGAGTATTAATTTTATTGTTATCATTGCGATACATGACTCTCTTTCGAGCAATTGAGAGGTCCTTATATTTTGTTCATGAAAACGTTTTCTTTTATGGTAGGTAAAAATCATCCAATGACGAATCGCGCTCTTGGGTGGAGCGGGAAACAGTGTCAGACTCTTACTGACTAAACAACCTACCCCGTTCGCCGTTGTCTTATTCCCAGAGCCCCGGTAAAACGCTTTCGCACCAACCCTCGGCTCCAGGAGGTTTCGACCCTGAAGGGCCCCTACAGTTTGCTGACAACTCTTTGAGGCGCGCGGGAACAGTGCGCGCCATTGACGACTTGGACTCGATCTGGACAGTTACTAGACGACCGTACGGTGAGCTACCCATTGCTCAACGTCCGCAAGCCAGTGTCTACGGTAGCCGGTTCCCGCTCCATCCAAGAGCGGGATTCATCATTGGATGATTTTTACCTACCAATAAAAAAAAAATCCCCGCCTAGGTGACGCTCACTCTCGCTATTTTAATTAATTAATTAATTTTTTCTAGCTCGCTTTTTTAATTTCGCCATAACTTCAAAACCAAACGTCCAATTGTAATCATTAAAAGACCAAATATTATCTACATAAACTGTACTTAGTGATGAAATATTTTTTTTGATAAGGATTAATACCATGGGTAAAATAAATGCGTTCAAATGTTGTCCAAAAAAAATTCAAGATAGTGCGTCGCGGACTTTTTTGTAGACATTTATAAGATCTACAATTAATTAAAACATTTTATTGTTCTATCTTTTATAGTTTAGGTGGCGTACGCAAAATAAGTAACTTTTCTGGTTGATTTTTTACACCTTGTGTTCGAAAAACCCAATTATTTTACGGAACCCTATTTTTTTTCTAAAATAAAATTTTGCCTATGTTACTCGTGAATAATGTAGCTTTTGAATAGTGAAAGAATTTTTTAAAACGGTCCAGTAGTTTTTGAGCCTATTCATTACAACCAAACAAACAAATAAACAAAGTTTCCTCTTTATAATTTATTAGTGTAGATATATCTGAATATCATACAGGTTAGAATTGAAGTCGTGGGCATTATTTATACCCAAGCTGCCAAGGTACTACTCACCATGGTAATTCCATTAGATATACTAATATTTACGCGAATTTAAAATATTAGGTATTTTAACAAGAACTAGTTTTTAGTATTATTTAATATTTGTTTATTTTTAATTCCACGCTGTACTGCACTTTAATATTTTGATACTTCACGACTTTTTTATCATGTATTTTTTTATTATTTTTAGTGTTTATTTGTAATAACAATCCTTTTACAAGATGCTTTACTTCATTTTTAAGGTTTTCTATACTTGCATTAATAAAATTTTTGATTTGCGTAATGATAGGTCTAATGCAATTAGTATAGTAAGTAGCGCCTTGGGGAAAAATAATGCCCACGACTTCAATTGTATTCCACCCTGTATATATATTTTTATTATTTTATAATACGCTGAAATATTTTTTTTATTTTTTTTCTGTATTATTGAAATTTGTATTGAATTTCGATAATAATATTTTTAATTTCATATTAAAAATTTAAAAAATCACTTAAAATAGAGATTTGTTTATTATTATTTTTTAGATTTCTAACTAATAAATCAATAATAACTATTTATTTTACCATATTGTCATTTTGGTTCAAATAAAATATAGCATGTGTTTTCTGCTAAAACATATATTTCGTGTTTATAAGATTGTGTCTTTTTGGAAAGTATGTTACATAACTTATCTAACCAATTTAATTTCCGTAGTTTTGTTAAGAAACTTCCTCAGTTGTTAATACGATCGATCCAACTGAAACGTTATTGCTTTTTCATGCCTACCCTGATTCTACTGTTTTTTTTTTTAAGTTCTCTTAATTGTAATTATTTTATATTTATCATGGTATTCATTAGTTTATAACATTAGCAATAGCATATATTATTATGTATTTTATTATTGTAAGTAACTTATTGAAACTACATTATATTTAAAATGTGTTATTTATTTAGATAAGTAACATATGTGATCATATGTGTATCATACAATCATATTTTTAGTAACACTAATGTTACTAAAAACTTGATTGTATATTACATACATGATTGTATATTGTGATATGGGTGGTTAGTTCTAGTAAATTATCTATACTAATATTATAAAGCTGAAGAGTTTGTTTGTTTGTTTGTTTGTTTGTTTGTTTGTTTGAACGCGCTAATCTCAGGAACTACTGGTTCGATTTGAAAAATTCTTTTTGTGTTGAATAGATCATTTATCGAGGAAGGCTTTAGGCTATATAACATCACGCTGCGACTAATATACGCGAAGAAACAACGGAAAATGTGAAAAAAAACGGGGAAAATTATTCATCTTTGAGGGCTTCCGTTGCGTGCGCTGCGAAAACGGTTCAAGATACCAAAAAAATATGTATGAAAGAATTATTCCTCTTAAAATGATCTAAAAAAATGTCCGCGACAGTATATGTCTATCTTTTAAGATTAACTCACTAGAACCGTTTTTATGGGAATCAAATTTGGCCGAAATTAATGCATTATTACCAATTATTTGTTAGAGTTTTATCAACATAATAATATTAATCTTTATCCAAATAAATGTGTTGTTGATTAAGAGTATGTAATTGTGAACAAAATTGTCTTTGACATCATTTAATTTCAATGAACATCTTAGAAGATATTACAAATTTAAAATAACTCCGATATAAAATTCACACGCGCCGCATGATGTGCAAAATATGACGCTGCGCCTGCCCTCCCCGGCGCACGGGGAGAGGGGTTGCTTGCGGGAGGCGCGGAGGGTTTTTTTTATGGTAGGTAAAAATCATCCAATGACGAATCCCGCTCTTGGGCGGAGCGGGAAACAGTGTCAGACTCTTACTGACTAAACAACCTACCCCGTTCCTTATTGCCATAAGGCAAGGGAGGAACGGGGTAGGTTGTTTCTCTGGGAATAATCCCAGAGCCCCGGTATAACGCTTTCGCATCAACCCTCGGCTGCAGGAGGCTTCGACCCTGAAGGGCCCCACAGTTTGCTGATAACACCTTGTGGCGCGCGGGAGCAGTGCACGCCGTCGACGACTTGGTCTCGGTCTGGACTGTTACCTGACAACCGGACGGCGAGCTACTCATTGCTCACCGTCCGCAAGTCAGCGTCTACGGTGGCCGGATATCGGCGGGATCGCGGCGGTGACGGCTACGGCGAGGGCGCTATTGCCCTTGCCTTATGCGGTCGGCCTCCTCCTTTACGAGCATTAGGTACTGCTTCGTAGAAGGAGGCGACCGCTTGCCATTCTTCTTTGCTGCGGACTATGGCCTGAATCAAGGCCTGGCGCGAGAGATCGCCGCCACCGATCACCCCCATGAGGACACGGTGATGCTCTTCTCAAGCGGGGCACCGTGTGCTCCGGGCTGGCCACGCAGTGGCGACACCCGGGCGTCTCTTCCGCAAAAATCCGGCGCAGGAATCTTCTGAACTTGCCATGTTCGGTGAGAACCTGCGTCATACGGAAGTGAGGACACCGTGATGTCTATCCAACCACGCCTCAAAGACCCCTCTTTGACTTACCGCCGAGATAATGGCTTGCCCAAGGGGGGGTGTAGCTCTATGAAGCACTTTTAGATAATTATGTTCTTTTAAAAACTAAATTGTCGAAAAAAAATAATAACAAAAATTGACACGGGCAAAGTCGTGGGTATCAGCTATAATTTATAAAGCTGAGGAGGTTAAATAAGGAGGAGAGGGTAAATATTCCACGCGGACGAAGTCGCGGGCACAGCTAGTTATGAATATACAAGAATAAATCTACTTGTAATCTACACTAATATAATAAAGAGGTAAAGTTTGTTTTTTTGTTTTTATGTTTTTTTGTTTGTAGGAGGTAATCTCTGGGACTAATGGTCCGATTGGAAAAATTTTAGCAACAATAGAAAGCTGCTTTACTCCTGAGTGACATAGGCTATATTTTATGTACGCGGGCGAAGCCGCTGACAAAAGCTAGTATATAATAAAGAGGTAAAGTTTGTTTTTTTGTTTGTAGGGGGTAATCTCTGGAACTACTGGTCCGATTGGAAAAATTTTAGCAACAATAGAAAGCTACTTTACTCCTGAGTGACATAGGCTATATTTTATGTAAGCGGGCAAAGCCGCTGACAAAAGCTAGTTTAATAATAAAAAAGTTAAATTTTTCTTATTTTGTGTGATTAAATTTTAATTTTAAGCCACACTTAGATGAAGAGGACGTTTTTGATTCGCGACACTACACTGCGTTCCTAAGCTGAAATCGTTGAAGTAGCTCAAAAGACTGCCTAATTGAAATGGGACTAGGCAGCATAATTATGTTTGCCGCATGCCTGACTAGCTATAAGCCCATTAAACACACGGCGAGCAATGGGTAGCTCGCCATCCGATCGTCTGGTAATCGTCCAGACCAAGCCCAGTCGTCGACGGCGCACACTGTTCCTTGAACACCGAATTGAGGTGCTTGTGATGTCTTCGTCCTGTTGTCGACCGTGCGTCGCACGGTTCCCGCACCGCGAGCTATGTATGTAAAATACGATCGTCCATGCGCAGAACGACTAACGCATTGCATTTGCCCCGCATCAGACCGAAAAACGGATGAAATGAAACTGTCCTGAAGGTAGAACGAATTTAACATATTACACAAACAAATCCAATAACTGACCACTAATAATGTGAAGTCATTTATCAAAGTCTTCAGAATATATTCCATACTGATCAGAATATATTAAACACCAGCACATGAGCGATGTACTCTCAAACAACTTGTTCTCGCCTCGGCCAAGACTAAGTCACCGAGTCACGCAATATGGCGACTGGCCAAGGCAATAACATTTCTGTTCACATAACAACACTTGGCATAGGTTATAGTGTTGGAACAAATTTATCGATAAATGAGCAAATTGTAATGTAATAGGACTTAGTGGTGACCTTTAGGTGACACGTGTAAAGTGTTAACTTTATTGTTATCAATACTTTGTTTCCGCTTAAAGTTTCGCCTATGTGTATGTGTAGTACCTAAGTCGAAAAATATACCAATGCACTCCTTGAATCAAAAGTATTCTATGTCCTATTAGATAGATGTAAATTAGATTACATGCCGAAAATAATCTTTGTTGATTTGTCTATGGAATGTCTATTTTTTTGCTGGGTATAAATCATCCAATGACATCTTCGCACCTTTAGGTAGGGCGGAAAATAGTGTCAGACTTTTACTGACTAATAAACCCACTTCACATTCACAATAATCCATGGCCCCAGTAGGTTTCGTTTGCTGACAACTCTTCGAGACTATGGAATGACTGCCAATAAAATATAACAACAGTTAAAGTATAACGATACAAACATTACCAAAGAAACTTCTTAAAACACTTACCGCCATAAAGTAAGAAAAAAGTAAACTAACGATAAAAAACAACCTTTTTCTACAGAGCAGAGCTACAGAAAACGATTTTTTTGTCCGTCTGCAAAACATAATTCTCATTGTTTTTGCTGAAGCACAAAGCAATAAAAACAATTCATGAATGGCTGCTATAATGTCTCTTTTATTTTAAGGATCATCATAAGTACGCCTTCATGTTTTTAATCCCATTTTTAAACAGTGAGTAGATGAACTTTATAAAAAATTCGACGAGTTTATTGTCACATAATAAAATAGATTTACAGAAGGTTTTCTTCTATAACCATTCTAATTAGGGCTACGGATTACGTTTGCGATGACAGACTAACATAGTTATAAGTTTTTTAAGTACTAACACTATGACATGCCTGGAAATAAAAGATTTGTATTTTTGAATAAAATTTATTTTCTTCTAATTAAAAGGGGTGAACATGTCTTAAAGATGCAAGTTAAAGCGTTCAAACTTTGCTACGACGTAGAGGTTGGTTTGGCACTTTGTCTGGATATTATTTTTCTCTGGATATTATCAGATCATTATTTAAAATCTCTCAATAACCTATATTATTGATTATTTAACAAACTAGTAATTGGTCTTATTATAAGTTGTCTAGTACTCATAACACAAATAAGACCGCCCTTTGTACCACTATTAAACTAAAAAATTCTACTATACTTGAGTCAATTATTGGTGTACAATAAAAAGGGTAGGTATATAAAAGGAGAAACTTACTGACTAACACATCAACGCATAGCTGAAACTACAAGGCCTTGGAGCGTGAAATTTTACATAAGTTTTTTTATGACATAAGTGAGTGAGTAAGGATTTTCTATAATTCACCCCCTGAGGGGATGAAAATGGGTTTCAAAGTCTGTTTGGAGAATACGACTTTCACACTGGCGAAGCCCAGCGGCTCTGTCCGCGTTAAAATCTGTTAAAGTTGAAGCTAGAGTATCTATTCATATGATATGTCGGCTCGTCCATGATGGTTTCGAGCTTTGATCAATTAGATGGGTCTACGTGGGTGTCGTACAATGAATAACAGCGGCTAAGAGTTGAATCGGTTTCCTCTTAATACATTTCGGTATAGTGCACTGTTATTAACAAACAAAAAAGCGGATAGTTTCTGAAAGTCTTCACTCTGCGTCGGCTTGGCTGAGAGTCCGCTGCCCGAGCGGGTTCTTCCCTCCATAAACTCGTAGCTAAGCGGATACATCACTGACTCTGTCAAGCGTGCCATCTATGTTTAGTTCTTCTAGTTGCCACTAGATGGCATACCTTGTCTTGTTGACATCAAATCAACGCCGGATCTGACATATATATTTTGAACTTCTGTACCTCACCTGCCTACTGTGAGTCATGTTGTCCGGCTGTCGTCTGATGCAGCCACAGTGTTTTGTTTTGTTCGCTTTCCATTTTCCTCGAGTGACGTCATAATCTTGTCCTGTCTTTTTTTCAGATGTTCTCACTAGACCCCTCTATCCGACGACTTTAATATTTTAACAGTATTCTTGAAATTGTGAATGTTTTCTTGTATGTTTTTGTGGTGCTGTAAAAATAGTTTTGAAAGAAGTCAAGTGCTTATGTTGTTACAGAGTTTTGTTTATATCATCATTATCACCATTATCATACCCTTATTTCATATTACTTGTGATCGGCGCAACATGTTCTTTTCTTCCACTCTGTCCTGTCACCCGTCACTCTAAATCCCTTTTATTTCATATCACTCCTCACACAATCCATCCATCTCTTCTTGGACCTCCCTCTTCCTCTCCATCCATCTACGAGTAAACTCAGAACTCTTTTTGTAACATGCGTTTACAATATCGGTTACACAATTTTTACATTTTTAGTTTTTCCTACATTTGCTAAGTTTGTTTTATTGTACGCCTAATTTTATTATTCTTTACGCCATTCGAACTTATAACAACAGTTCCAAATCATCTGTCGGGCAGTTATATATGTGGGATTTTGAACGCATCGATATGAATGAGACCGTAAGTGTAAGAAAGAGAAGGAGAATGACGTAAGTAAGATGACGGATAGGGGTACGACGACGGCATAGATGGAGTAAAGGTGTGCTGAAATAATATAAGACGTATTTAAAAAGACGCTGTGTCATTTCCAACCCCCAAATCCTACATATAGATATTACTTTTTTGGTGTAGGTACAATAAAATATTATTCTATTCAATTCTATAACACCCGTTTGTATGAAATATCCCGCCTTTTCAACGAACATTTGTAAGAATTAACGCTCTTTCCGTAAACCACTAAAAACAAACCATTTGATTTAAGACTACTCTAGTACTTGCGTATCTGCCACTGATTTCTACAATGATTTGAAAACAATAGCGTATTATATCTACAGGCATTATCCTTATGTTTTGGATGGAAGATTCTCAAATAAATCATACCACTCTGGCACTCTCTCTAGATCAGTTTGGGTGTCTGGGTATCGACTGGTAGTAAAAGGGCGACTTACTAAAACTTCACTTATGTTTCAGTCAGTTCAGGGATTTCCAGAATGTTTACAACTATATAAACGTAGTAAAACATAGAACAATCTGAAATTCCGCACCATTAACGTCCACTACAGTTCGGTAACTGATTGCGTGCATGCGGGCCCACGGGATTGGAAACTATGCCGGTTACATTTACGATTCTGATATGTGATAGCAAGTGTACCAATAGAAGAGAATGACAGGAAGTGGGTACAGAATACATTATTTTTATTTTATGGTAGATAAAAATCATGCAATGACGAATCCCGCCCTTTGGCGGAGCGGAAAACAGTGTCAGACTCTTACTGACTAAACAACCTACCCCGTTCCTACGTCGCCATACATACCAGGGCTAGAGCCTTCCTTTCAGACACGAACCCTTTGCCCCAGTTGGCTTCGACCCTTCTGCAGGGTCCCTACGGTTTGATGACAATTCCTTGAGACGCGCGGGAACAGTGCACGCCGTCGATGACTAGGTTTGGTCTGGACGACTACCAGACGACCGGACAGCAAGCTATCCATTGCTCGCCGTCCGCAAGCCCGCACCAACGGTGGCCAGAAATCGGTTTACGAATCTCGGCGGCATGAGACATGAGCGCCGTTGCCTTATGCTGTTGGCCTCCTCTTTGGGAACAGACTATTAATTTTTGTTTTTACTTATTCAAACTGAAGGTGTGATGAAGTCAAAAAACCTTATTTAATTAGTGGAAAGGCAAAGTACGGTCGTTCTAACTTGGCGAGCCAAAAGTTAGGCTCTGCAAACTTAGCACTTGTGTACTCGAATAAAAATAAAGGTTTAAAAAAAATAGTTTCCAGTAACGGTTCTTAACAGCAAATTAATGGCATTAAATTATAATAAGCATAAGAATACTTATGCTATGTAATATGTATAATAATAAGTAACAATAGGAGTGCAATAAAGTGTAAATAAATAATTACTTTTTACTGCCGGAGTACCTATTGCGAAAGCGTAACACCAGGGCCCTGTGATCAAGGCAAAGAAGAAATGGGGTGGATGGATGGATCGTTCAGTCAGTAAAAAGTGGACCGTCTCCCACTCCGCCCAAGGGCGAGATTCGTCATTAGATGATTTTTACCAGCTTAAAGAAAAACCTACGTTCCTTTCGATCATTATAATACTTTCACGAGGGCGTATATAAAAGCCAGGTCAGATTGTAATTAAGTCAGAATTTGAAATGTAAAACGTAACTAAACATAACTTCAAAGTATCAACACTAAAATTTCCTGCAGCTAAACTTAGGTCAGGAATCTGTTTTTTGTTTGAGATCCTGCGAAAATCTGTATCCGTGCCACTCAAAAGACGTGGTGTAAAAAAATGCAACACCAGATTTTCACAAAAAAAAAAAAACAAGGTTACTCGTCTAACATGACAAATTTCTAAAACAGAACTAAAACCATAAAAATGTTATGAAAACATCTCAAAGGAAACATCCAATGCATTTTTTAATACAACGCTATTTCATTACAAAGCCGCCGAGCATTCAAAACAATATGGCAGAAAACGTGCAAGTTTGCACCTTTCCAACCGCCAAATACGAACATGTTTATTTTCTTTCCACAGAGGAATTTATTCAGGGTTCAGTGGGCACGACTCAGAAGCCCGTATACACTATTGTTTATGCGGTTCTCTCCCCAAACCGAGCTGTAATGAGTGTTAAGTGCTTGCGACAGCGTCGCGCTTTAAAATCTAATTTGTACGACAAGAATGCCTTTACACAGTTTTGAACTTCGAACGAAGAATATTACCTTTGAACCCGCAGACTATAATGTATACCGTATATTTCAGAAGGGTACACTTAGAAAGCGACTACATAGAATTTCCATTTTCTTTTTGATCCCACATTCGTATAAAATCAATGTTTTATTGCTTTTCTTTGCTCAGTGTTTGACGAAACTCAGATAGACGAAAACATGAAAAAGTTTTTTGGTACATTTTATCTTGGTCTCTTAAGTTGCATACTTATGAAACATAGACTAAAAAGACTACTGAGGATTTGAAGAGGATTTTTGAAATTATTTGTATGCTCTTCTGTGGAAAATAATTCATAGATCAGACTAATCCTAAAGTTTTGCCCCACGACTGGGCTAGGGAAAAAGATTTTTGTGAAAAAAAGACAATCTAATAAAAACAAAAGTAGTTTCAACCGCAAATATTTTGCTACTAAACCCTCTTATAATGTACACAGAGCCTTCCACCATTGTTTACGCATCCAGCACATCGTAAGCGACGCCTAATGAGTGTCAAGTGACGTCACGAACTACACCATGCCACCATTAGCGCAGATAACACACATCCACTTGTTTCGACTCTCGAAAAATAAAACCTCCTCGCTGAACGAAAATTTATTTTTGAGAATGAAGAAGTATTTTTGAATGAAAATATATGCGATTTGTTAGAGGAGTGTGTGTCATGGTTTTCCTGGTAAACAAAAGAGGAAAATAGAGTATAGATTTTACTGGAAATGTTCATGATCGAAACAAAAATTTTCAGTGACACTTATGGTCTATTTTCTTGCTAACAATTTGAAAAGGATAATGGAATAAGAAGAGATGAGATGAGATGAGTTAATTAATATGATGCATAATAACTTCTAAAATACACTTCTCATCAAAAAAATCGAAACACCTTGCAAGTTTACGTTTTGTCAGGATTATCAGAAAAATGTGTACATTTAGGAATAAATGTTAAATGTCGTTTAATAGTGAGTAATATGAGCTTATCAAATCTTAATGTTAATGTTCTAAATTTAAATGAATTTTTCATAGGTTTCGTATTTTGTTAAATGAGTCATTTTTATTCCGTATGGAGTATAAAGGAAATGGATAAAACAACACACGTAAATGAAAAAAAAAGCTAAAAAACGTTTATTTAATAACTTGTATTCGCTCCCCGAGCTCTAATTACTGCTTCCATACGGTTCTTCATCGATCGGATGAGAGTCACGATCACATGCTGTGGTATATTGTCCCATTCCTCTTGGATTGCATCTTGCAGCTGGCTAAGTGTTTCTGGGGCAGGATCTCTTGCTCGAATTCGTCTCTTTAATTCATCCCATAGATGTTCAATGGGATTCATGTCCGGGCTTCTTGCTGGCCATTCCATAATAGAGATATCGACTTCGTTAAGATAATCTCGTACGACGCCCGCGGTGTGAGCCCTAGCATTGTCGTGCATGAATATGAAGCCGTTGCCAATAAAATGTGCATAGGGCATCACATGAGGCTCGAGACACTCTTCGACGTACCGATGACAGTTTAGTGCAGGCAGACGTGGCCCAGACACGAAAGCAAGCTCTGTCTTACCGTCGGCGCTGATTCCTCCCCAAACCGTCCACGAACCGCCACCATAGCTGACCTTTTCTTCAATGCAGCATTGTGCATAGCGTTCTCCGTCTCTTCTGTAGACCTTGTTCCTTCCGTCGTTACCATACAGCATAATTTTACACTCATCAGAAAAGAGAACTTTGCTCCACTGTAGGTATGACCAATTTAGGTGCTCACGTGCAAAGTTAAGGCGCGCTCTTCGATGGTCTGCAGTTAATTTCGGCCCATTTGCTGGCTTATGCGGTACCAGTCCACGATCCTTCAACCTTCTTCTAATTGTAGAGTCACTTACAGCCACCCTTCGTACAACACGAAGCCGCTGCTGCAGTTGAAAAGCGTTAAGGCGTCGATTTCTTAAAGAAGTTGTTACAATAAATCGATCATCTCGCTCAGAAGTGACCCGATTCCTGCCAGATCCTGAACGGCGCGTGAACAAACCAGTCTCCCGATAACGTTTATAGACTCTATGAACAGATGACAGGCTTAGATGCAGTTTTGCAGCCACAACACGCTGACTAAGGCCAGAATCCAGCAATGCCACAACTTGGGCGGCTTCTGTGGGCGAAGTATCCATACGTTTTAGAAAAAAAACCTTTTTTCAGACGTCCCAAAGTCACAGTATTGAAATAAAAAACAAAAAGTTTAAGGATAGGCGCCAATTTTTAGTTTTTAAACGCTAAATGTACTCCAACCCTAAACACACATTTGTCTCAAAACAGTGATTCATTTCGTTTATAAGATAAACAAATGAAATTCTAATTTTGAATTTAGAATTTTCGCTTATTACTGTAATGGCCAAACTGCCAGCTATAATATATGTATTTTTTTTCATCGTATGAATTCTTTTTTGTGTTAAATTCGGACAGAAACAATGAAAACGGAAGTGTTTCGATTTTTTTGATGAGAAGTGTATATTTCTAAGGTAAAACGCTGATAACTTAAACTTTCAAATATCGCAAGAGCAAAATAAGCAGTAGCCAATTTAAGCGGATGCCATATTATTGCGTTTAGCTTAAAGAAATAGGTGCTTGGAGGGTTGATTCAATATTCGATGCAATGACTGAGAAAAGTGTAACGATTTATTTTACTCCTAACAAAGAAAAACGTTTTTTGAACACAAAAATAATTTAATTATAACTCATCTAATTCTTTTTTTGATTGTCAAGTTGCTAGAGCGGGGGCAACGATACGCGGCGACAGGAAAAACACGCTCATCTATCGTAATTTTAGTCTAATAGTACGGAATAAAAGATAAATTTCACGTCTTTACACTTGCAATACACATGCTGTCGACCAAGAAAGCGGAAAACTGAATTGAATATGAAATTACTTAGCAAATAGTTTTTGCCTTAAAGACCATTTTCTCCAAACCACTTAAAGACCATTTTCTCTTAAAATCACATTAAATGTTACTGGCAGTTGCATTTCGCTGATCATTTATATTCTTGATCCATCTTTCTTCAAATTTTAGTATCATTATCTTATCTTCAAACTATTACAATGTTGAAGAGTGAAACTCATTGAATTACAAAAGTTTCGAAGGAGCTTGACAAATAAAATTCATTCAACGCTAACGAAAATCAACTTCACTTGTTCTTATGAAAAAGTTTACCAGAACTACGACATAACGAGATTTTATATTTGTTGATATTTAGATATTTCAAGGTCTTTCTTTTTTGTCCATATAATGCTATTGTACGTAAAATATGGAAAAGGCAACAGCGCTTACGCCGCAGCCACCGTCGCTGTTTCACTGATCCCGCTTTCCCGCCACCGTATGCGCGCGGATGGCCAGCAAGGGATAGTTCGCTGTCGACCCATCCGGTAACCGTCCAGTCCAGCACTGTTTTCGCGCGTCTCAAGGAGTTGTCAGCCAACTGTAAGGGCCCAGCAGGGTCGAAGCCTCCTGGGGCCGTGGGTTGATGTGAGAGCGAAACACCAGGGATCTGGAACTAAGGTAAAGAAGGAAGGGGGTAGGTTGTTTAGTCAGTAAGAGTCTGACACTGTTTCCGCTCCGCCAGGGCGGGATTTGTCATTAAATGATTTTTACCTACCATAAAAAAACGTCGTGGTTCTTCGCGTAATTAACCTAGACGCATGGCCGTGCGCCATTGGTACAGGATAGGAACCCGATATAAAGCGTTTTGGGAAAACACATTTATTGTGTGTACAGCTAAGGAGTGGAATTCCCTTCCAGAGTTTTTTTTCCTGATAACTACAACTTGGGAGCCTTTAGGTCTAGAAATAAATAGATTACTTCTAGGTTAGCGTGCTGCATTGTCGGCCACATCATCGCTTACCATCAGGTGAAATAGTGGTCAAGTCTAAAAAAAAAGCCCGAACAATGCTCTCTAAACAATGGAAGTAAGTTTGCGGTATTTGATAGTCTTTTCCGCATACCTCTAAACACTATTTTTGATAACTAAGATGATAGACTTTACTTTAAAAAGTAGTCACTGAACAATCCTAAGACTTCGAGGATCAAATACTAGAACATCGTACTTAAAACCTAAATTTTAAAAGCTAACACAAGAAACGATTTATTTGAGGGTAATTTGAATTTCGGGAGAAATCTTGAATTTGTCGTGACCTGGATTCCGTGACAATATTTCTTGAATTCTCTCAAGGAAATTGAAATCGTTTCCTATCCGATTATGGTACCTAACGACAAATTATATTCATTTTGCAAATAGGTTTTACGCGTAAATTTTTTCGTCAGCTTGTACTAGATTCGGTTGACATTTCATATGATAGCTGAATGCTTTGAGAAGAAACACCGATACAAACTCAAGGATCAAAGTCTTTTTTAAAGTCCGGCAAACATAATCAAATCGTTGAAAAACCCATACAGATTAGTGTGTGAGATGGTCTAATTGCGGAAAGGATTAATTTTATTTTTACCCGACTACGGCGAAGCAAAAGGAGGGTTATGATTTTGACCTGTATGTATGTATGTATGTGGGTATGGATGTTCATCTGTTCCCTCGTAACTTCTAAACTACTTATCAGAATTCGACAAATCACATATCATTAGAAGCGTCTTAATTGTCCGCTAGTTATAGGCTATATGGGATTTCACAAAATCTAATGTGGCGCCCTCTAGCGGACAAAACATACGAAGTAAAAAAATAAAGTTAAGATAAATATGCCGTGTTTGGTATCATTTGAAAGCGCTTTACTTGTACATTTTGAATATATATATAAGCACGGCTTTATCCTTAAAACATTTCTCTATCAATATTATAAATTGAAAATATATTAAAATATAATAATATGTGTAAGTTAGTTTATTTAATAACGGTAAATATTTAATAGTTTGTACATACTAAGTAATTTCATTGGAGAGTGTTTTCTTGTTTCGTACTTTTTAGAGCGTGTTTTTAAGTAGTTGGGTGTTAGTTTTTAAACTTTATTTTTATACATAGGTAAGTCTACACGAGTACTTGTGAAATGACAGAGGCTATTGCATAGCTGTTCCAATTGGTGATTTTTTTTATGTAAAAGAACTCCTTAATGATCTTATGTAGAAGAAACTCCATGGTTATTTTTTCAAAAAATGCTTGATATTACAATATTAATAGATCATATTATAAAGGACAGTGTAGACAAGTCAATATCGTCTTCTTTTTTTTGTCCACTTCTAGGGCTACGGCTATGGATTTCTCAGAACCATACAGCAAAGCGGGTCTAAGTGCTCGTTTACCTATATGATTTGATATGATTGTAATTGTCATCATAATTTCAGCTGAAGGAAGTCCACTGTAGGTCATAGGCCTCCCTAAGTGTGGCCACAACGAACGGTCCTGTGCATCTGGCATCCACCGCATTCCCGCAAAACTCACCAGGTCATCTATCCATCGGCTTGTAGAAGGCCTTCCAACACTACACGCACTGCCATGATTGTAATATCTAATTATAAATTCCACAATATGTAGACTAACACTACCCATTTATAATCGAGTTTAGCTCTAGCCTACCATTAGTGCTAAGCTAATTCACTTCAATCTAAATTGTAGCAAACGTGTAATTAGATGTGGCAAACTCGGGAGCAAGTTCTAACGTACCGGGGACGACTTGGAACCTTAATTAAAATAGTTGATTAGCTATACCATCTGGTTTAAGGTTTCTTGATTTTGTTTTGATTTGCGCTAAAAAACAATCTCATATAGCAAACTGTGCAGAATTCTAGGAAAGATGAGACACATAATACAAGTGGCCTGTTGGTCTAGCTAGTGGTTGGTTAGTGACTTAGTTAGTACTGGTCGTAGGTTCTATTCTCACGCACAAATGTTTGTGTGATGAGCACGATCATTTGTTCTCTGTCTGGTGTAATTTATCTATAGTATTTATGTATTTCGAAATATAGAAGTATGTTTATCAGTTGTCTAGTACTCATTTGGAACTAGATGGTGTTTTGTGATAGTATTCCACCACTATACCTATGTTCGTGAATTAAAATTATAATTCAATTACAATTAGTCTTCAAATTGCTATCTTCCATCTTTGATAATCTGTTTTTTACTAAACTACCCACCCCGTTCCTTATTTCTCTTTGATACCAGGACTCAACAGAAGTAGAAAGAGGATGGGCAGGACCGTATTTTTTTATCATCAACTCAAAGAGAAAAAGAATTAGATTTCTATTATCTACATCTACACTAATATAATAAAGAGGTAAAGTTTGTTTTTTTGTTTCTTTGTTTGTAGGAGGTAATCTCTGGAACTACTGGTCCGATTGGAAAAAAATTAGCAACAATAGAAAGTTGCTTTACTCCTGAGTGACATAGGCTATATTTTATGTACGCGGGCGAAGCCGAATATTGACTATAAGACCAAGCTAAGCATAAATAATAATCTACAATGACTTCCCCAAATAGACATCCTTAGAAACAAGATCTAAACGGCATGCCATGTGATTGCAGTTGGAGTAACTTTAAATTGACTTGTGTGATGTCATGTTTCGGCTTGCGTTGTTAGACGTTAGCTTAGTTAGGTTGAATGCATCGCAATGGAACTGTGACTTGTTCAATGTCGTAGATGTATTTGCTTAGTTCCAAGTTTGTGAAAATTGCGGTTGTGAAAGCAAAACTCCCAATTTTTAACAATATTTACAGCTTTGTATGCTTTAATTCGTAAAGACGTGGTCGCTTACTATGGGTCTCTTAAGAAGGCTCAAGGTCACCCAGCGAGCAATGGAGAGAGCGATGCTTGGTATTTCCCTGCTTGATCGAATCGGGAATGATGAGATCCGCAGGAGAACGAAATCAACCGACATCGCTCGAAGGATTGCATCGCTGAAGTGGCAGTGGACGGGACACATAGCGCGGAGAACCGATGGCCGTTGGGGCGGAAAGGTTCTCGAATGGCGACCGCGTACCGGAGGACGCTCCGTGGGCAGGCCTCCTACAAGGTGGACCGACGATCTGGTGAAGGTCGCGGGAAGCCGCTGGATGCGGACAGCACAGGACCGATCGTTGTGGAGATCCTTGGGGGAGGTCTATGCCCAGCAGTGGGCGTCGCTCGGTTGACATGATGATGATGATGATGCTTTAATTGTATTGATGCAAATATGTAAATGAAAAGGTGAAGGTGAAACCTGACGCACGGCGAGTATCCATTCTTACGTTGTTTAAACCTCTACGGTTCGGACTAAGCGTATCAGTTCATCTTTTATTCCGCGCACTTCGAAGAACTGGAACAAATTGCCTGCTGCGGTCTATCCGATTATAATTTGGGTGTCTTCAAAGCTAAAGTTTTAATAAACTAATGCGTCTAACCATCAAAGATTGCATCACTGCATAACATCAGGTGGGATCGCAGTCAAGCATTAGTTTACGGCAAATAAAAAAAAATATGTGAAGGAGAGCAGTGGTGGACGAGTGGTAATGGCCTCGACCTAAAAGTTGTAGATCGTGGGTTCTCACCCAGTCAGGCGCATTACTTTGTGTAATTTATAATATCAGTGCTGCAGCTCTTAAAACGGTGAAGGAAAACATTGTGAGAAAACCAGCATATCCTAAAACCAAACAATAGGAAACAGGTATACTGGTGAACCAGTAACTTAATTTAGTGTGATTAAAAGAACCTATAAAAACAAGTGTAAGGATTTTATTTTCTTCACAACCTCGAAGCGTGTTACACATATATGAGATTGACTTTTGTACCTACGAATCTATTTTGTGACACAACGGTAGGTACTTCGTCCAAGCGGGCCAGATAATTGTGGTGTAATCAAAGTATGTTGTTCGCTTGGGATAATTTTCTAGTTTCATTCATGGAATTCAGATAGCAGAAGTAAGCTAACAAATATTAAATACAGTTAGTGGTTTTCAGTCCTATCAAAGCCAAACCAAAGTCGCATCAAAAACGTATATTTAAACGACCACAATTTAGTTGTGTCAATCACAAAGCCACAAGCTTAAACACAGATACAATGAAATCAGTATTATTCTACTTTTATAATACTTTTGTTTTTAAAGCTCAATACAATTAATTATTTTTTGTTATTGCCGTTTTACCGTAATTCACCACGCGGGCTCAGTGCGGGTTGGTGGGTGTCACATGTCTTCGAATTTTTGGTTCTAGGACATGCCGGTTACCTCACGATGTTTTCCTTCACCGTTTTGACAACTCATAAGGAAAAAAATATTGCGTAAAATTTTTATTCATAACTTTTCTAAAATTTTTATGAATAAATAATGTTTGCTACACGAGTAATCACTCAAACATTTATTTATGTCTCGAATCGGGCCTTGTTATCCACTTAGTTGCCACGAGCCATTCTCTAACTCAATTAATCCGTCTTATATCTAAACAATGAAACTGCGGATCTATCAGGCAGCCATAGAAAGGTGTCGGCCAACCAACTAGTTTACTAATTGAAATGAACGAAGTTTGTTTGTCAATGTTTCTATTTGTTTGTTTGCCCTACTATTGGAAGCCTATGGACGGGAGGCAGTGGTCGCAATGAGGTCAATTTGAAATTGAAAGTTAGTTGATAATGGGAATGTACGAATAGTTAGTTGATATCCAGAGAAAAGTTTACTCTTTGACAATCACCAATTATGAAAGTGTCATGTTGACATCTAAAATTATTCGTTCGGTAAGGTATATAATGCTCGCAGAACAGATGGTCGATAAGGCTGAAAGGTCCTGTAGCGGCAATTACGTACTCGTTATTGAAAAGCCTCCAAGGTGGAAATCCAATAGGAAGAAGACACACAAACATTGTGGAGACACTTAGAAGAGATACATTAGAATTTTTTTCGGCCGAAATGATGTAGGCGATAATATTGCAATCATAGCTAGTCTAGTTGCCTAGATGCGGCGATCTTTTGCGGTGGGCCTTGGTTGAGGCCATGGTCCGAAGAGAGGAGGATTAGCAGGTGGTCACTTCCTTCTGAGAAGCAAAAATGCTAGCAAAAGTGGAAGCCGACCACATTCGGCAAAGGTAACGGCGTTCACGCCAAAACCACCGCCGCCGTGTTTCCGATTTTCGATTTCCAGTCACTGTAGGCGTGGGCTTGCGGACGGCGAGCGATGGGTAGCTCACTGTCCGCCCATCTGGTAACTGTGCGGACCGAGCCCAAGTCGTTGCGCCGCGTGCCACAAGGTACTGTCAACTAAAATTTGGGGCCCAGAAAGGTCGAAGCCTCCTGGGACCATAGTTGATGCGAAAGCAAAATATCTTGACCCCGGAACTAAAGCAAAGAAGGAACGGGGTGGGTCGTTTAGTCAGTAAGAGTCTAGTTACCTATTTTACCGTGTTATAAAATTAAGGGTTAAATATTTAATATTTCTTAAAACTTAAGAGACATGTAAAGATTTTAAGGTACTAGAGTAGGTAACTCTACACAGAAATGTGCTGAAGAATGGAGATAAAACAAAGAAGACGCAAATACGTTTTCAAGCATTTAGTTAGACAAAGATAAATACAGAGTTTCCATGTTTTGAAGTGCCTGATGCTTGACTGCAATTTATAATTTGGTGGGCTTAGACAAAAAAGTAGATATGGAGTATTAAATAGATAATGGATATTTATTTTGTAAAAAGGTTTCAAAAGAACACTTTTACACGTCAATTTTTTTTTTCTTTTTTCGTCAGTTTAAACTATGTAGATGAGGCCGGTGTTTCCTAGCTGACTACCCTAAAAGGAAATTTCACTATACAATCCGTACTTTAAAAATAAAATACCTAGACAAAGTGAATAAATAGCGATCGACGAAAGATTCATCCGCAATGTCGGAAAGTGAATAAGTTTCCGTTTTACGAGTTTCCAAATTGTCAAATAAAATTTTAGTGGAGTTTGTAGGAATAGTTTCCAGAGCGATGATGCGACCGCGAAGTATTATCGACTTGTGTTGAATTTTATTTTATCTCTATTTTGTTATTTAACAACAAAACGACGGTATTGAAGTCTGAATCCTATAAAGTTTTATGGAAAGGATTGAATTTCATGGATTCGCTAGCTTAGTATAATGTTGAGCTCATTGAAGTCAAAATATAACTCCATGTTACTCCCAAATAGAAGCTACTGGTGAGTGAATTCTTAAAATAGGTCCAGTACTTTTTGATTTTATTAATTTCAAACAAAAACTTAAAGTATCTTATCATAATTAGTATAAAACAAAGTCGCTTTCCGCTGCCCCTATGTATGCTTAGATCCTTAAATTACGCAACAGATTTTGATGCGGTTTCTTCAAGAGGAAGGTTCAATGTATAATTCACGTAAAATATATTTAATATCACCATTGCACCCGTGCGAAGCTGGGACGGGTCGCTAGTGAGGAACAATTAATTTGTCCTTTTTTTCAAATCAAATCATCTTTATTGTAGACTATAGGTATACATCATAAATACAGGTCTTAAATAATTAAAATAAGTTCAGCTATGTCCCGCCGTTGAGGCATACAATAATAAAATACAAATCTGAAGTTAAAACACAATTAGTCACTTTAGTCTCGATACATTATTAAAATATTCCAAATTATAATACATACAAAGTCAATTTAAAATCATATTAGTGATAGTTCATTATTAAAACATTGCAAATTATATTATTCAATAAAATTAAAATTAATAAAGAGAGGAAAGACAAGCAATTTAAGTGATATTCAAATACAATTCATAATATTATCATACATAAGTGGGAAAAATTATACTTATTTTTCCTTTCTTGTCATTTGAATACAATATTTTTGTCACACAAGTAATCTTTGACATCATAATAACATTTGTCTATTAATAATGAATATAGTTTCTTTTTAAACTGGTGAATTGGTAATCGTTTAATGTCATCAGGCAATTTATTATAGATTAATGATGTCATGCATAAAATACTTTTATTTAATAGTGCCGTTTTACCATAAGGTATTTGTACCTCTAACGTTTTTTTATCCCTTAATTTTCGATAATAGCTTTTTACAGCCGTCTTATAGTAGCTTGGATTTGATTTCACAAAAATATTTGATTCATAAATGTATAGGGAAGGCAATGTGAGAATTTTTAGATTTTTAAAGTAAGGTTTACAGCTAATTGTACTATTTATTTGGCACATTGCTCTAATGCACTTCTTTTGAGCTTTAAATATAAATTCCTTGTCTACCGAATTACCCCAAAATATAATGCCGTATCTCAGCAATGGTGCCACCAGTCCGTGATAGGCCGTTAAAATTGCTTCTTTGCTAACTATTTTGGAGAGCTTGTAGAGAGCGTATGAGGATTTGCTAATTCTTTTGCAGAGATTGTCAATGTGGGTTGTCCACGAAAGTCTGTAGTCAATATTTATACCTAGAAATTTTGTATTTGTTACCGATTCTACTGTCTGTCCGTTATAATTTACATTAATAATTTTCGGTTGGGTTCTTTGGTGAAAGTGCATTATATTTGTTTTTCCTAAATTTATTTTCAGATTGTTATCAATTAGCCATTTAACTATACTTCTTAGTGTCTCATTAATATTATTTTCATAGTCATTTTTATTGTCACATTTTATTACTACAGTGCTGTCATCTGCAAAAAGTATAATGCGATGCTTTATGTGTCTAGGGAGATCATTAATGTAAATTAGAAAAAGCAAGGGACCCAAGACACTACCTTGTGGAACTCCTAATTTTATGGTTCTCGTTTGGGATCTATATGTCTTCTCATCCCGCGTCTTAAGGCATATTCTAGTTATTTGAGTTAACTGCTTTCTATTACATAGATATGAGTGTATGAGGTCTAGTGCCTTTCCTCTTATGCCATATGAATTTAACTTTTGAAGCAGTATGTTATGATCAACACTGTCAAAGGCTTTACTCATATCCATGAAAAGAGCACATATTGGATTTCTTTTGTCCATATTAGTCAAAACAATGTTAGTAAGTTCATATATCGCAGCGTTAATGGACTTACCCTTGCGAAATCCTTTTTGTTCGCTAGCCAAGATATTATATTTTTCTAAAAAATTGTAAAGACGACTATGAATGGCTTTTTCGAATATCTTTGAAAAGATGGGTATCAAAGCTATAGGTCTATAATTTCCCATATTGCTTTTGTCATTTTTTTTGTGGAGAGGAATAACAACCGATGTTTTAAGTTTTTCTGGGTAAGTTCCAGTAGAAATGCATAAATTAATTATATAACTTAGATGAGCTGCAATTGATGGTGACACTTGTTTTATTACTTTTGTGCAAACACCATCGTAACCCACACTCGATGTATTTTTAAGTTGCTTGATTTCTCTGTCCACTTCTATGGGGGTTGTGGGGGTAAGGAAAATTGAGTTTAGGTTAGTGTATATATTTTGGTTCGAAGGTGCTTTATTATTATAATTATTTGTATGCATCGAATTTGCAGCTTGGTCAATAAAATAGTCATTAAAATGATTCGCAATCGACGTTGGATCTGTAATGCTTACGTTATCTTTTAATATTTCATTAATTGGTTCCCTGGGAAATTTATATTTAGAATTATTTATAAGTGACCAAGTGGCTTTCGATTTATTTTGAGCTGTGTTGATGTGATGGTTATTTTGTGCCTTCTGCGTAAGACATATAATTTTTTTAAATTTCGTAGCGTATTGCTTGAATTTATGTTTGTTTTTTTCCGTCCGGTGTGTTCTATACTGCCATAGTAATTTTCTTTTCATTTTGCTGCAAATTTTAATACCTTTTGAAACCCATTTAGTTTTTCTGTATAATGATTTTGTTATTAATTTGTAAGGAAAACACAAGTTATAGAAACATAAGAAAAGCTCCAAGAAGCGATTGTAAGCTTCGTTTGAATCATTTGTCTGGTAAATGTCTGAGAATGTCAAGTTATTCATACAAGTTTTAAATTTTGCTAAATTTTCCTCACTATAATCGCGTACTTTGATGCGCCAAGATTTTAATGCACAGGATTTTTTGACTGGACAATGCAATAATTGGGCAGTATGATCTGATAATCCTAATTCAATTATTTGACTTTTGCATTTATGAATGTTGTGAGCAAAGTTGTCGATACAAGTGCTACTAATGAGTCTAGTGGGAACCTTAATTTCCAGTTTTAAGTTATGACTTTCTAGAATTTGCTCAAAATCTAAAGTTTGTCGGTTTCTTTTTAATGTATTGATATTGAAATCTCCGCATACAACAACTTTTTTACTAGTATTATCACATATTTGGTGCAGTAACTTTTCTAGATTATTAAAAAATGTAGACATACATGAGTTAGGTACTCTGTATACACAAACTATTATCAAATTATGTTCTGTTAGTTCTATTGCACTATATTCTATGATGCCTTTGCTTGAAAATGTATTATTAAGTACAACGTATGGGTGTCCTAATCTAGTTAATATACAGGCACCTCCCCTATTTACGTCTCTCGAAAAACTTGCTGCCAAGCGAAATTTGGGTATATTAATTGTAACCTCTTGTTCTGATGTCATAAAATGTTCAGTTATACATATTACATCGATGGGTGTATTCTGTAGTTCCAATTCTTCTAAATGTACTGCGAGAATGTCAGCTTTGTTTAGTAAACCAGCAATGTTCTGGTGTAAAATGTGTATATTATTATAGAAGAAAAAACTGTGAGTTTTGCTTATTTTCGTTAGTATCTACGTAAGGAAATAACGTTAAGTCAATTTTGATCCTCTCCATAATATTTTTAAATATGAAATTTATTCCAGATTTATTTAATTTCCCTGATCTATCTGAAAACATGTCAAATTTAAATTCTAGGTCGTTATTTGAGTCAAAATAATATGCATATTTATGATATTCTAGATCCATGTAAAGTAAGTTATTAAATATATCAACTTTATAGTTATATATAGGGGATCCCCGTACATACGAAGGTGTACATATTATGATATTTGTATGGGTCATTTGTCTCAAGCTTTCATTTATTACTTTCACGAGGTCAATATAGTTATTATCAGTTTTAATATCTGAATCGCCTAATAAGATTATACAATAGTCATTTATAGTGAAATCTTTCAATTTTGTTTTAATATTAGCTAACATGTGTCTTATTTTTGAGTTGGGTATTAAATAGCTACAATACTTAAAGTCATACGAAAAAAATTCTTCAATCGCTTGTAATATTCCTCTATGTGTACTATTACTTAATACGCACAGTTTTCTTTGCTTGGTATCATCGAGAACTCTTGGTGTCGTAGTGTTCTTCTTTTTCGGTGTCCAGTTAATTGTTTGTTTTAAGGTTTTATTTAGATTTAGATTAGGTTGACTAGTTTGGGTGGTTCTTGAATCGTTGACTGAAATATCTTTACTCAGTATTTTCACGTCGTCAGTCTTGAAGGGTGGAGCGGAGACATCGAGGGTTTGTTGCTCAGTGGAGTTTAGACAGGATTCCAATGCTTGATTTTGTGAGCCTTGCTTTGAAGAAGGTCTGTCATCGTTAATTTCCTGGTCATTATTACTCGTGTTTAGTTTAGAAAGTGTATGAGATTGGGCTGGTGTAGAGCAGCGTCCTCTTCGTTTATTAGCACGCGATGATAATGGAGTCATGCATCGGCTATCTGATAGAGCAATATTTTTATAAGCTTGAGTGGTTTGCAAGCTTTTATTCAAATCACATTTTAAGCGATAGTTTTCCAAGTTTAAATTTTCTATTTCTTTATGGGCAATATCTAATTCTCTACTTAGACTCTCTATCTTTTCTCTTAGGTCATAAATAGTTTGGCTATCATTTAATGAAGTGTTCGGTAAACTTGTCATAGTAGCGTCGAATAGGTTTGTGTCTGTGTTCGAAACATCATTTAAGGAGAGTGTGAGATGAGGTTTTCTTTTGCGTAAAGTGATATTTTTCTCGGGCTCCATGATTTTGTATTTTTTATTCACTAAATATTTTTATTTTCTACCAAAAGGCTTTTTTTTTTTATTCTGGTATCACAGATATTTTTGTAGCAACACTTTTCTTTTTTTTTTATAATGGCAACACTGGCCAGTATGTCAACTTCATTTCCGCTACTTGACACTAGATGGCGCTGCTTGGTATGAAGAATTTATTATTTAAAGTAGCAACCCTAATATTAATGTCAATTTTACACGTCAATGTCAATATTTGTTTCGCTACTCACTACTAGGGGCGCCACTTGTGGTACAAAGTTCACTTTTTAAAACAAAACATTTTACTTAACAGTTTTATATACATTAACTAGTAATTAATTCACCAGTTATTATGGTTTTAAATGTTCTATTGATGAGAGTACATTCGTATAGGTCCAATACACTTGCTTTTGTCCGTGATTAGCACTTTTTTTGAAGCACAATAATTTAAAAGTCCAAATATTAAACACAGTGGTTTCATTGCATGTCTTGGTTTATGGAAGTCACCAACAATTTCACTTATGCAGTTCGATACGTCTATTAAGATTAGCTACAATACACATCACTTATACTATTGTTTACATTTATTTCGAGTTTTAAATACGCGGGCGATGTTTACTTAATTGCTGTGTTGCCAGCTTTATTCATCCATACCTTTTTTTCGCGTTTGACCACAATCTCACCCGATGGTAAGCGATGATATGATGATGATGTGTTCGACGATGGAGCACGCTTGCCTAGAACCTAGTTCAGTAAAAGTTTGACACTATTTCCAGCCCAATCAGCCCAAACCAAGGGCGCGGAGATGTCTTTGGATATTTTTTACCCATCATAAAAAACTACCATTTCATTGATCTCTGTAATCAAAAATTTGTGTCATACTAAGCTTTATTTTTGAATTCATTCATTACCTTACTACGAACCGAACCAATATTAACCTGAACATTTCACACAAACGAGGTTTACCCACAGACTGTTTCAATTACTCATTAATTACAGTAGTTGCGTGGCTGCAGTTAATTTTGTTCTGTCTGTTGTCATAGATTAAACAGCTATCGCTTAATGTTATTGGCCGAGTGCGGTATATGGGAAAATCTGGTTTGCATATTTTTTATGCTCATTTCTGTGGCGTGATTGGTAAAGCAATAGTAGTTAAGTAATTGTAATACTGAGTAAGTATGCAAAAGCTTTAAATTAACGTTCTCCATATGAGTATTGTTTAAAATTTTAAAAATTGGAGAGCAGTAGTGGTTGAATGGTAACGGCTCTGACTTACTAGTAGTAAGTCAAACAGTAGGGGCCTTACAGGGTCGAAGCCTCCCAGAGCTGAGGGTTGGTGCGAAAGCGTTACACCGGGGCTCTGGGAATAAGGCAAGGAAGGCACGGGGTAGGTTTTTTAGTCAGTAAGAGTCTGACACTGTTTCCCGCTCCGCCCAAGGGTGGGATTCGTCATTCGATGATTTTTACCTAACATAAAAAAAAACTAGTAGTAAGTCGCGGATTCAAACCCAGCCAGGCGTATTACTTTGTGTAATTTATTGCATCACTTCTGCTCTCAAAACGGTGAAGGAAAACATTGTTAGGAAATCGGCATGTTTTAGAACCAAAAATTCGAAGAGATGTCACATATCTACCAACCCGCTCTGGGCTTGTGTGGCGGATTACGGCTGATTCCCTTTCCTTTTTAGTGTCCCAGCAGTGGGAACACCAAAAAAGTTGTCAATGATAATGATGATGATTTCAAAATGTATATAATATTTTTTTTCAAATTCATAAGGAATAATCGAAGTGTTACAGACTTCGGGTTCGTCATGTACCAGCTCGACATGAAAACTCTTTAGTACATCCTTGACATTGTAACTTCTTGGTCTATTGACCCGAACAATTATAAATAAACGATTATAGCGCCTTCCGCTTGTCAGCTTCCGGTACATCAAATAATTAGTAAAAGTTATTATATTGTGCATTATTCTTTGATATATATTATTGTTAATAATTAATATTTAACGAGCCATTTCATTAGATTATTCAATTGTAAATTAATAGTCATGTATTCGTGTGTGTTATAAAAGCTGCTGTGTTGACAGTTTTCCTGATATAAGTTTTCTTAGTTACGGTTGCCAAGCAAATAACATTATGAGAAAATTACTCGCTGCTGTAATATTTGAATTATAATTATAAACTTGTTGAATGAGAAGTATCGTTGTTTTACTGTGACCATCCTGACGTAACAGTTGGTTCACACGAAGTTTGATCCTGCTACTATAAAGACAAAAGTTTGAGAATGTTATGTCGTCGGCTTACAGCAAAATCTCCATTAATTGACAGATACAGAACATTGAATGACGGCTCTTTTATAGTAATTATTTGAAAGTTTTGTATTTGTTAGTTAGTGAGTTCTTGCAGTATGCTGGCGATAAATTTGTATAACTTCTTCACACTCAAACGGCTGAAAGGATTTCGATGTAACGTAGTACACAAGTAGATTATGTCCTAGAATAGCACGTAGAATATTTTAATTCCGTATCTTCCCTTGCAATAATTTGGAGCCGCTAGCTGCAACTAGTATATAAATTGTAAAAAAAAAGAAAATAAAACCAACCTTGCTTTAAATTTAGAACATAAAAAGATTTGCAAAAATTCTGAGCCAAATCTAGACAAGACACGAGGAAAACCTGCAAAATGTTTTGAAAAAGAACATCCAGTAACATCATAACCGACTGTTGCAGGTCTGGATAAGCTGTGTAGAACACCTGCATAGAATATTGTACCGCAAAGATGTAACAAGCTTTGAAATGGAGTAACAATGTGTAAATTTTTACAGCTCTTTCAAACCTTTTGTGAATTTTAAAACGAGAGCGGTCGGTTTTAATACGTTCTGTTTCTTTCTTCTTTTTAGCGTGTCGATAGCTGAAATAGTTTTTTTATTTTTTACAAATTAAATCCTTTGCTTGGTCTAGTATCCGGTAATGTTATCTGCTACGTAACAGATTAATTTACGTATTTGTTATTATTAGAAACACCATCGACATAATATCAACAATATATTTTGCATGTAGGAAATTTTTTTGTCGTGAAATTGCATTTGATGCAAGATCGAATGTTTGCACATGATCTGCAGAGGGACTCAAGGACGTGTCAGCACTCAAGGAGTTGTCAGCAAACCGTAGAGACCCTGTAGATGGGTCGAAGCCAACTGAGGCCAAAGGTTCGTGTCTGAAAGGAAGGCTCTAGCCCTGGTATAGATGGCGATGTAGGAATGGGGTAGGATGTTTAGTCAGTAAGAGTCTGACACTGTTTCCCGCTCTGCCCAAGGGTAGGATTCGTCATTGGATGATTTTTACCTACCATAAAAAAAAACTGCAGCTGAAGGACATCGCACAAATATGGAAAATTGCGAGCTATCCAAGAAACGTCACCTTTTTTATATAGGAAAATCATCTGACTTCTTCTGCCCCACTCTGGTTCCTTCTTTGCCTTCATACAGAGGCCGGGATTTCCCGTCAGAAGTGAGCCTATGACCTTAGTAGGCCTCGACTCTGCTATCTCCTTGAGGCGCGCTAGGGATCAGTCGTTGTTAGGCTTGTTGAGCTCGTATCAGATGGTCGTACGGGCAAGCTGTCCATTGCTCGCTGTCCGTATGCCAGCAGCACCTACGATATAATTTACAATTACTTAATATTTAGGTATACAATATTACTTGAAAACAGCACTTTTCGAAGGGCCTTTAAAGTAACAATCATATTTTTTGAACATTTAACGTTAACCCCTAAAAATGTAGAAACAAATTAACTGATTCACTTGAAACAATTGTGCAGTATTTGAGTGAAGATCGTAATTTTCTTTAGGATAAATAGATATCTCGACAAGTCAGTCCACCCAATGGATTTCAGTGTACATACTGTAGGAAATTGAAGTTTCTTTATGGCTGAGTAAACTATTAAATATTCCAAATAAACCCTCAGATCAAATGTTTGCATACAGAGAGTCAACAGTGAAGCGTCTTTACGGAAATTATATTTGTTGCTATACACTTAAAGAAGACACGAACTTGTTTCCAATTTTTATTTCAAGATGTGATAAAAACTTTAGAAAAAATACTGGGTATATTCGAGTCGGACTTGCGCATTCAGGGTTTCGTACATCTATGAAAACAGTTATTTTTTTCCAAAATGAAAAAAAAATGTGACGTAACTACTACAATTTCCAACCTCAACGACCTTGTTTTATTGCAAATTTCCGGATTCATGGTAAAACCAAAATTTATAACGTTATGAATTTTGGTTTGTTTGAGAGCTTTGTAGTATACTTTTTTTACGATATATACGGCTTTTTTTTTCTATTAGCTTAGGAATTTGATTTTTTCACAGATTTAAAGGACTGCAGACCCGATATGGTTTTAATTTAAACTCGATTGCTCCAAGCGTGCCAGAAATGGTCTTGGACAGACAGATAGACGGACAATAAAGTAATTCTTATAAGAGTTCTGTTATTTTCTTTTAATGGTACGGGACTCTAAAAATAAAATTATTAATCTTTATGTTTCTTTTACGCAACCCAAAATAAAAATGCCTGTCTTCTTTTACATAGTTTTATGACTCCAATCTTTGATTAAGAAATATTTCTCTATGTTACTGGCGTCAGCAAATATCATCCATAGTAATTACAAGTGTCCACCCTTATTGCCTCACAGATTTGGTATTGAAGCAGTTAGCGATGCGGAAAATTAACAAATTAACTTTATGTCACTACACACGAAATACATAATCAGGAAATCTGTGTGGGTACATAAATACTACGAAATATACGAAGCGTGTGCTACGTTAGCTATTTTGCTATACACTGCTTCTTTTCTTTTTATATACTGCTAGACTAGATGTGTGATAAAATTAGAAATGGCCTTGTGAGGCACAAATAAACGTTTTTACTTTTTTTGTTTAATGTCTTCGTCATAATAATTGTCATATTTTAAGTTCTGTTAATTATAATTATTTGATATTTAACATAGTATTTATTAGTTTATAATATTAGCACACATACGTATTTTTTTATTATATACCTAAGTCACTTAATTTAAATTACAATTTATTTAAAATATCTGATATTTATTAATTCTGCACACCTACCACAGTGTTGTCTTTTTAAACCCAGAGGTTGACTGGTAGAGAATGCCTTGTAGCATTAAGTTCGCATATGTACCCCTACTGTATATGAAGTTTAAATAAATAAATAAAATATATATTTTTTTTAATTATATTATTAAGTCTTAAGTTAATTTACTAAAGTCTTAAATTAAGTGTTGATAGAAGACAATGCCAATGAAGTGGATTTTTGTATAAACTTTTCAGTGTTTTGACAAATAATTTTCATGTACGTGCTGGTCTATTCATCATCATCAACCTAGCGCCCGTCCCGGTTGCTACCTTGGCTTTCACCTCGGTGCCCGGGGTCCGCTTTCCTTCCTAGACGCCTCCACTTCGCTCGGTCTTTAGCGTCCCTTGCCTTAAGCGCATTCATTAGCACGCATGTCGTCCCTTACGACGTCGATCCAACGCCTCTTAGGCCTACCTCGTTTTCCGGGTCCCGGCGGAGACGGCATGGCGAGGCATCTGTTACCCACGTAGTCTGCCTAATGTACGTGCTGGTCTATTGTTAGGATAGAAGTCAATGTTATTAACGGTTTGCTTAAATAAAAGTAATCTTAAAACACATTTTAATGAACATAATGTAATTTCCTCACGATACCTTTTATTAAACTCAGTATAACTAATTTTTCTTAGTTGCAATATCTAGAACAAAATTACCGACAAACCAGAGGAGACCGAAGAACACGATGCAATAGTTACTTTAAACGGTTCCCTCACTTCTCGCGTCGCATTTTGCAGCACGTTATCGCATTACAATCAGTGTGAGAGGTTCCTTAGTTTATCACGTTAACAAAGTTAAACCCCAGCGTGTATTTTTAGACAGGTGAGGATTTTCTTTAGTTTACTGTGTGACGTTAACTGGGACTTCTAGAAATAGAAGAGAAATATTACGTAAAATCACTTCTATATTGCACGAACGAATTCGTTTAGGTTTTACTGTAATTATGGTACATCCGCATTTATTTAGTTCTTTTTTGTGATAAAAAACATGATATAATTTCTCTTGCTCTAGGATAGAGGGAGAGGGTTAGACTTGTATGATTTGATCACACGTACCGAGCAAATGGGCGAGACAGTACTCTTGGCTCTTGAAAAATTGTAAATCCTTTGTCTTATATGAAATACGGTTATAATGAACTCTAATGAACTTTGATATGATTTATTGTGTAAAAACGTTTATTTTACAATTTATTTAATGAGAAAAAATATTATGACATCTTTGCAGATGCGTCCAAGGCAAGGCATTTAAAGCCAAATATCGATTATAGAGAAATTTTAATGTAAGTAATAAAGATTTATAACAATTTTACGGGTGACGTATATGTATATAAAAAACCTAGTAGAAATGGAAAGACATGATACATCTACACTAATAAAAAAAAGAGGTAAAGTTTGTTTAAGTATTTGTTTCTTTGTTTTTTTTGTTTGTAGGAGGTAATCTCTGGAACTATTGGTCCGTTTGGAAAAATTTTAGCAACAATAGAAAACTGCTTTACTCCTGAGTGACATAGGCTCTATTTTATGTACGCGGGCGAAGCCGCTGACAAAAGCTAGTAATATATAAGTACCTACGACAAAGATTAATAATAAATCACACTTTAGTTTATCCCACAGATCGATCTAAACTTTCTCACTACTTCACTATTAGTTGGCTCTCTCAACTAATTGCTTTATAGTTTGCTAACTTAGTCAAACTTTGGTTCAGTTCACACGGACAAAATGAACCCAATAAAACTACCAAAAAACTAAGTGTATAATGTGTAAGGTATTTTTTATCGTGGGAAAAATGGTCTAATGACGAATCCTGCTCTTGGGCGGAGTAGGAAACAGTGTCAGCCTCTTACTGACTAAATAACTCACCCCATTCCTTCTTAGCCTTCATACCAGGGTCAGACCTTCCTTTCAGAAATTGGACCGGGGAAAAAAACCATAATGTATTACACATCTTGATAGAAAAGAAAATAATAATAACAATAATAAATCTTTTTTCAGGGCAAATATACCCATTTACATAAATTTTTCAAACAATAAATCAAATTGAACAGAATAAATATAAAATCAAAATAAAACCTAATCAAATCATTATCATAAATAAAGTCAATGATTTAAAATCAAAGTAAAATCAAATTATAATTAATGAAATTCAAGTCAATAAAATAATATTAAATTCATATTTAATACATTAAAAATTAATAATTATAATATACTTACAAGAAACTCCATGGGCACTCTTCTCCATCATATTATATATTACAAATAACTCGGTTTCACGTTTCTTGTCGCTACTCTTACGTGAGATAAATATAAGTAAAGTGAAATCATCTTCGGTTGGTCCTGTTCTCTATGTATCAAGCGCATTATTTCGTCCTTGATTAGTTTTCTAGACTATTCCAGGGTTTTGATCTTTTCAAATCATATATATTTTTTTACTATATATATATGTATATATTTAGTTTATGAAATTGTGCTTATCTCATATATTTTGATTGTATATTGATTATCTATCATATTCACATGCTTTTTCTTTTTTTTGCACCTGCCATTATGATTCTCTGCATCACCCAAAGGTTGACTGGTAGAAAATGCCTTAGGCATTAAGTCCGCCTTTGTACTGTTATGTGCATTAAGTGTTAAATAAATAAATAAATTATCATAATATACCTGATCCATTGCTACTGAAGCAATTTTTCAAACTGTTTTAGTAATTTGTTTGTACTGCGGATTTATTTTTATCCACCAGAATATGTAGTTGTTTGATTAGAAATATCAATAACCGAGATCAATCAATTCCATAATATCCTACACTACAGCTTTTAATACCTCCATGTCCTCGCTTTACCCAGCTGGGTATAGGTAAATAGAACAAATGCGTCAGTCTGAAGTGTTCACCCAAATCCACCTGAACTGGTAATAAAATACACAACCTATTGACAAACACCCACACAATTCGTATAGCTTGTAGTTTAAAGCGCGCAGCTGTCCCTATCCCCCAGGGGATACATTTCTAGTAGGACTGTGCCATAGTTGTAATAAAAACAAAAGTACAACAGACCTGTTAATTTTAATAAACTACAAAAATACTGTATTCACGTTATTAAGTAAGTATTTTATTGAAAATTACACGCTATCACAGAATGCGTAAGAAAAATAAAGATTCACAGCTCCTTCCCCGTAGGTGATAGCGTGATAATATAGCCTATTTATTGAACCAACCTCACAGTAATATTCATGCAAAATTTGAAGTAAATCTATGCAGTACTTTTTGAGTTTAACCTGAAAATACATACAGATAAACAGACAAAAATTCTAAAAACTATATTTTTGGCTTTGATATCGATTGTAGATCACGCCCCAAGTATTCTTTAAAAAAAATATTCTATGTATGTCAATGACGTATTATATATAGACACGTCATGAACTAACATCGCGGCGTTTAAAAACGGAGAAAATACTAGATAACTACTTATACGCGTAAAGAAAGGGAAAGAAAATATGACATCGTATGGTGGAACGCCTTTGCTAGAGAGAGATAAATATACATCTTCAGTTACATCACAGGATAAGTAATAGTAAAACTACATTTTCATTGGTCGAGCGCATGAGTGACGTAGCTATACCTTCATGTTTCAGGCGTCAAGAAAAATAAAATAAAAATAGGTTGTTTGGTGAACTTACGCATGAAATGACACATTTTTGTCTTTAACTTTTGGGGTATAATTTGTACATCGTCTGAACATACACGACGGCATGCTTTCTTTATGTTACGCACAGGTTTACACATACGATATAAATTAAAAACAAACGTAGCGTCGCGCGGCAGGTTGGTGCGTAACTAAGCGCGATGTTGTCAATTGCCTTCATTTCATGTTGTCATTTTAGAGCGCGGACAACGTATCTATAGTTTTATACATCATTGATGTATGTACAGATTAACCGCAGTACATAATTCAGTAAAATTGCTATAGTTGATATCATAGATATATCATACTGTTTGATATATCTATGGTTGATATAATGGATTTTAATAAATTACCTCGGCTGTACAATCAAAAGCATTATTCGGAACTGAATGCTATATTATTGCCATATGCACGACTAATACGTACTGAACCGTTATTCTATTGGTACAATTAGCATCACTTTTTCTGACAGATCAACTTCTTAACATTTCAAATGTATCTGTAAATGGAAAATAAATACTTTTGAATCTTTTTGAATATTGAATAAATTTTATGTAATTTAATAATGGTATGTTACTGCCTGAAATAAACGATAGATAAATATTGTAAAAGACTTGTATTACAATTACAGTGTATTATTTATCTGCTTATCTATTGGAAAATATTATGAGCTGTTTGACGTGTGACATTAACACATTTCACAGACGCAGCAGATTTGCCTTGCGGTTTTAAATGACACTGTGACTATACTCTATGCTTTACATTCCCAAAGAGACGGGTTCATTCAGACTGTTGAGTGAAAGTCTCCGAACTTCAATCGGATATCTTGTTACAGGGTATTGTATAAAGCTATTTTGCTTTGTTATTAAAATAGAAGCTTTGTGTTTCGATTTCAGTTGATAAGTGGATCTGGTCGGGGTAATAAATGTGTTGTAAATAGTTTTTGTTATGTTGTGGTGGATAAAATGTAATACTTAATTTTTACAAAAATATATAAAGAACACCAACCAAAATCGGATGAATATGATAGGTTCCTATAGTCTCTATATATATCGGTGCAAATATCTTTATCAACACGCAGAGCGCACGTGCAACGAAACGTTACGAACTACTCACGCGGCGCGCCCCGCCTTCAGCGCCCATCTAGTCAAAAGTGAAAGGCAAAAAGTTTATAAAAGGCGTGCGCAGCACGTGAGTGGTCATTAGTTCATTGCCATCGGAGCTGATTGGACGTTCTTAAAGTTTATTTTATTATTTTTGAAATTATTGTGATTACATAAGTGTCTTATAATTATTAAATTTATTAATATAAAAAGTTCATCACCACTGCTCTCAAAACGGTGAAGGAAAACATCGTGAGGAAACCGGCATGTCCTAGAACCAAAAATTCGAAGACATGTGAAATCTACCAATCCGCACTGGGCCCGCGTTGTGGATTATGGCCCATTCCCTCTCCTAGAGAGAGGAGGCCTGTGTCCCTGCAGTGGGAACATTAAAAAGGCTTATGATGATGAAATAGTTTTTGTTATGTTGTGGTGGATAAAATATAATACTTAATTTATACAAAAATATATGAAGAACACCAATCAAAATCGGATGAATATGATAGGTTTCTATAGTCTCTATACATATCGGCGCAAATATCTTTATCAACACGCAGAGCGCACGTGCAACGAAACGTTACGAACTATTCACGCGGCGCGCCCCGCCTTCGGCGCCCATCTAGTCAAAAGTGAAAGGCAAAAAGTTTATAAAAGGCGTGCGCAGCGCGTGAGTGGTCATTAGTTCATTGACATCGGAGCTGTTCGGACGTTCTTAAAGTTTATTTTATTATTTTAGAAATAATTGTGATTACATAAGTGTCGTATAATTATTAAATTTATTAATATAAAAAGTGTGATTTATTAAAGCATAATGAGCTATAAATATGATTTTATTCATGAAAACACCCCTCCTCTTACAAATATAATATTTGGAGGCTACACGAAATCGAACTGTAGAAACTGGGACGGGTTTAGAATGGCAACAGAATTCAGGAAAGTGCAACTTTGGAAGGTTATCTATAAAATGGACTGGTGACCTGGTTAGAGTCACAGGAATCTGATAGATGCGAGACGTACAGGACCTATCGTTGTGGCGACACTTGAGGTAGGCCTATGTCTAGCCAAGGACATCTTTCGCCTGAAATGATGATGATGACTGTCTCTAATATAAAACAACGATAAAAATTCATAAATCATTTCCACAAGACGTCTACCCGTCGCCTAACTTGGCCCAAGTTTGTCTTAGAAATCCCCAAGCAATCACACAGGCAGATGAAATTGTAATAGCCATTTGGGCATACATGGATTTAAGTAATTAATTGGTAACACTCGATAGCCCACCAGCATACGATGTACATTTCCTGCCGTTAATACTTCGAGCTGTCTTTGAATTAATTTGTTTAACATATGGAAGTAGGGCGATAATAGATTGGTTTCTATACTTCGTTAATCATACCACTTACAGCAATTGTGGCAGCAATTCTAACAGAAATAGACTTACTATGGATAAGATAGTTTACTTCATCGATGATTCTCTACTTACTTCATTATATTTCAGATATCTATTTCTTTATTAGCTGACTCGGTAAATTTTCATCTGCCGTATTAAGATAGTCTGTCCTAAGAGCGTCGGGTTGACCAGTAACTTGGGTCGAAAAATGAAAATCATTGACGAAAATCTGGCATGACTGCCTACTAGATTTTCGTCATCGATTACATTTAGTAAAATACACAGTATAGTATTCAGCCGCATAATGTTAGACAAAAGTAATTTTTTTAATTACCTTTTTAAATAATTAAAAAATAAAGAAAAGATTAAAGCCTATCAAAATAAACCAAAAAATCTTCCGTTTCAAATCAGCTCTATATTGGTAAGTCAAAAACTGGCGAACTGCGCGCGTACATTTCAAGCTCTCTCGAGCTTTGCTGCGCACGACGCACTGTTAACGCTCGCAAGCAGTACGCGCGTAGACTGCGCTCGCTAGCGGCGCATTCGCCAGATCTGGATAAACCATAACGCGTAAATGTGAGTAAATAACGTTACCAAAATGAAACAAAACTCATATAAGTGATATAAATAATATCACAGCTACAGGTAAGTGTCTTATCCAAGTTTATCTAAGTAAACCCAAAGCAATCTCCCAGGCAGATGAAACTGTAACTGGCCATTTAAGTACATCCTGTGCTTACGAGTTACTAATTGATTACACTCAATGACCCGCCAAGATCAGATGTTCATTTCCTATCACTAATTGCTCGAGAGTCGTCTTCGATTTAATTCATTTTATACATAAGAGTCGGGTGATGATAGATTGGTACAGGCGCTTAATTAATTGGAAATCCACATCGATCTCTCTTATATAGATAGGAACGACTTGGAAAAGCTATATAACAAAAGATGTATAACCTATGTTGGCTGTGGGAAAAATATGATTTGTTCTAGTCAGGCGCATTTCTTGTGTAATTTATTTCATAACCACTGCTCTTAAGACGGTGAAGGAAAACATTCTGAGGAAACTGGCTTGTTCTAGAACCAAAAATTTGAAGACATGTGATATCCCACAATCCGCACTAGGTAAGCCTAGGTGTAAGGTGTATTACAGGCCCACCCGTTGTCATAGTTATTTATTGGTAAGAGATTTTTACAAGTCATAAAAGTACAAAGTGTTACAATTATTGTCTTCGGGATTGGTCAATTTGTTTGGTGCGGCACTTTGTGGCACGCTTCGGGCTGATGGCCTCTCAATCTTTGAAATTCTGACGAGAATTATGTTAATTGCTGATAGGTGCTCTGGAGTAGCGCCACTTTCACGTGGAGTTGCCCAGAAGCAAAAAATTATAAACAACAAACAAGGGCACGGAGGTAATGTCTGTGGATTAAATGTAAGGCAGGAGTGCGGTTTTAGTCAGTAGGAGTCTGACACTGCCCAGACTGGCTCGTTTGTGAGGCAGCCTGGGACGTCCATGAAGGATTTCCCTTTCCTGCCGAAAAAAAAAGTGTTACAATATTTCATTCATCATTTCATTTCATTCTTTTTTTTTCCATTTCATTTCTTTTTTTTTGTGTCATTCACTCTCACAGAGAGAAGGCTTTAGTCATAACAGTGGGGACATTACAATGCCGGTAATGATAATGTTATGCTACTGATTGGGTAACATAGACAGACAAAGAAAGCAATTTTATTTTTTGCTATGAAAACTAAATAGGTACATAGGACACCCAGGCTTGGAATATTATCAGTATGCCAAGAATTTACCACCGGAGTTTGTGTTTCCTGATAGCTACAACCCTGGCGGTTTTTGTCAAGAGCAAATAGGTTACTTCTAGACAAGCGTGCTCTATCGTCGACCACATCGTTGCTTTCCATTACGTTACACGTACGGCGAGTGCCCTTACATTGTTGACACCTCTAGGCGGTCCTAACTAAGAGTTTTGCCTTGTCATTTACACCGCATAAATCGATGGACTGAATCAATTTACCTACAGTGGTCTTCTCGTTCGATATAATGTAGGTGTCTTCAACGGTAGAGTGCATAGGCCATTAATATTGTAGTGCGATGCATTATCAACAATTGTATCCCAGCTTACCATCTGCTAGGCTCGCAATCAAGTACAGATTATTAATCATCATCTTTTTACTCTTTTCCCCTTTTTATTTGGGCGGGCGACACGTTTTCTTCTATAATGTTGTCCTGTAACTCGCCATATTATCACCAACTCTCTTTCCTTTCAAATCACTTCTCACAGAAACCATCCATCTTTTCTTTGGCCTCCCTCTTCTTCATACAAAAAATCCGTAAACACATAACTCTTTTAGTTACATACGTTTCACCTGTCCTCTTCACATGACAGCAGAAGTTTATATCATTGAAAAAAACTATAAATTATACACACTTAACTCTTTCTATATAATACACAATTAACACGAATCTATAAACCGATAGCATCTGTGTAAGCTATAAACAAGCTATGCTTAGTATTCAGCGCCAAAATATTGAACATGTCCAGCTCATTGTTCGGGAAAATCAGGTGGAAACTACGACCATTTTGAGATGACCTCTCAAAATATTCCGAGTAACGAATTTTACTCAGAATGTTACAAGCGTTGGTGGTAAAGAGAGATCAGATTATGTTGGTTATTTCCTTTGAACTTACATGGTTATTGAACTGATAAAGTTAAGAGAAATATTTTTGTACCCTTTTACTACAGATTATTAAAAAAACTCATCATCATCTTCATCATTTAAGCTGAAAGACATCATCATCATTTCAGCTGAAAGAGTCGTCGATCATCAATGTCACTGGAAAAAAATGCTTATGAAACCGCATGGATACTCTTTTTGATCATCTACACAAATATAATAAAGAGGTAAATTTTGTTTTTTGTTTGTAGGAGGTAATCTCTGGAACTACTGGTCCGATTGGAAAAAAAATAGCAACAATAGAAAGCTGCTTTACTCCTGAGTGTCATAGGCTATATTTTATGTACGCGGGCGAAGCCGCTGACAAAAGCTAGTGTTACATACTGCGAAAATGTGGAATGTCTGGTACGACTACGTAGTACGTGGCGACCTCCCCGATGGGGTCAGCGTGGTTTGGTACGCAGACGACACGCTGGTCCTAGCGCGGGGGGAATCGTACTAGGGGGCGGCCAAACTAGCGATCAGCGGGGTTGCGGTTGCGACAGTCATGGAGAAGCTGCACAAGTCCATACGTGGTAACGTCCTCTGACGTTTTATAAGTGCCCACGTAGGCCCATGTGAAATAAAATATTTTGACTTTGACTTTTGACGTAGCCATGTGTGTTCATGGCCCTCGGAAAGGGCCACCACTGGGTTCCCAAATAACAATTCTAATTACACTATTATTATCTCTTTTATTTTCGACTAGCTGTGCCCGCGACTTCGTCCGCGTGGAGTAGTTATTTTGGGCATCATATTTATTTTTGCAAACAACCTCCTCAGCTTTATAAATTATAGCTGTTACCCACGACTTTGCCCGTGTCAATTTCTGTTATTATTTTAGACAATTTAGTTAAGTTAAAGTTTTTAAGTTTTTAAAAGAACATAATTATCTTAAAGTACTTCATAGAGCTACACCCCCCCTTGGACACGCCATGATCTCGGCGTAAGTCCCCTCTTTGAGGCGTGGTTGGATAGACCTCAAGGCGTCCTCACCTTCCGCATGACGCAGGTTCTAACCGGACATTGGAAGTTCGGGAGATTCCTGCGCCGGATTCGTACGGAAGAGACGCCCGGGTGTCACCACTGTATGGCCAGCCCAGAGGACACGGTGGAGCACACGGTGGAAGTGTGCCCCGCTTGGGAAGAGCATCGCTGTGTCCTCGTGGGGGTGATCGGCGGCGGCGACCTCTCGCGCCGGGCCTTGTTTCAAGTCATGGTCCTCAGCGAAGAAGAATGGCAGGCGGTCGCCTCCTTCTGCGAAGCAGTAATGCTCGCAAAGGAGGAGGCCGACCGCATAAGGCAAGGGCAACAGTGCCGTAACCGTCGCTGCCGCAATCCCACCGATATCCGGCCACCGTAGACGCTGGCTTGCGGGCGGTGAGCAATGGGAAGCTCGCCGTCCGGTTGTCTGGTAACAGTCCAGACCGAGCTCAAGTCGTCGACGGCGCGCACTGTTCCTACGCGCCTCAAGGTGTTGGCAGCAATTTGTGGGGCCCTTCAGGGTCGAAGCCTCCTGGAGCCGAAGGTTGGTGTGAATGCATTATACCGGGGCTCTGGGAATAAGGCAAGGGAGGAACGGAGTAGGTTGTTTAGTCAGTAAGAGTCTGACACTGTTTCCCGCTCCGCCCAAGAGCGGGATTCGTCATTGGATGATTTTTACCTACAATAAAAAACCCCCTCCGCGCCGCCCGCAAGCAACCGCTCTCCTCGCCCGCCGGCCAGACGCAGCGTCATGCGGCGCGTGTGAATTTTATATCGGAGTATTTTAAAATTGTAATATCTTCTAAGATGTTCATTGAAAATAAGTGATGTCAAAGACAATTTTGTTCACAATTACATACTCCTAATCAACAACACATTTATTTGGATAAGTTTAATATTATTATGTTGATACAACTCTAACAAATAATTGGTAATAATGTATTAATTTTGGCCAAATTTGATTCCCATAAAAACGGTTGTAGTGAGTTTATCTTAAAAGATAGACATATACTGTCGCGGACATTTTTTTAGATCATTTCAAGAGGAATAATTCTTTCATACATATTTTTTTGGTATCTTGAACCGTTTTCGCAGCGCACGCAACGGAAGTCCTCAAAGATGAATATTTTCCCCCGTTTTTTCCATATTTACTATTGTTTCTTCGCTCCTATAAGTCGCAGCGTGATGTTATATAGCCTAAAGCCTTCCTCAATAAATGATCTATTCAACACAAAAAGAATTTTTCAATTCGAACCAGTAGTTCCTGAGATTAGCGCGTTCAAACAAACAAACAAACAAACAAACAAACAAACTCTTCAGCTTTATAATATTAGTATAGATTTAAGAACAATGTAAGGAAACAAAGAAAAAAAAAAAACAAACAAAGAAAAATTAGCTATTTCTCATAAATAGCTTTGTGGTCGGCAGCGAAAGCTTCATAATAGTTTTCAAAGCAAACTTATTGCATTGTAAAGTGTAAGCTGTGCACTCCATAAGATTTATGATCTGAGGCAACAATTTATAAAAATCCAATTATTTTCAACGTTTTTATTTTTACACTTAATTATTTTTTGTTTGTTGTTTCGAAGTTTGCTTTCGCGAGAAGTTTATTAAATAAGATGGTTGACCAATTTATTTATTTTTGTGGTTGACCATGAGTTTGAACTTAATAAAATTGACTCAAGATACTTTGTTTTAATTTTGTTTTTTTACTTGTCTTGGTCTGGGTTAGATGAGAAGGCCGGTGTATCAGATTTTTACTGACTAAAATCACACCTGTGCCTTTTATTCTACCGATTCAAGGACCGCGGCTTTCCTTTTCAGCTTCTATTTTACTCCTACGGATTAACTGACATCTCTTTGTGGCATGGGTTTCAAGGTCGAACCGCAAACTACAGAGTATTCGTCATCCGCAATCAAAACCTTTGTGGAATTGTTAAAAGAAAGGAACACACGTAGTTTTAGACAGTAAAAGTCTGGCACTCTTTCTCACTCTACACAAAATGAGAAGAGTCATTTCATGACATCCTACTCAAAAAAATATTTAGGAATCCAAGACTTCGTTATCAAAACTAGAGCTAGTTTCAAATAAACCAATCGATTCAAACCTAAAATTAATTAGTCCGTATTATTCAACTGTAGCCAATATCCCTCTTTCTATTCAATATTGTTTTCTGGTAGTACCAGCCAGTCCTTTAGGCAGAAGTTCGATAAAGCCAATAAATCGCAATAAATAACCTCCCAGGCAATTAATATTAACTGTAAAGTACAGCATAAATTCATCCCGCAAAGCATACAGTTTAATATTAGCACGTTGCACAAACTAATCCATCATGAGGCCACCATTATAGACAGAACAGAATATTTATTGGCGAATATTCTCGCTGGGAATAAGCGGCTCTGTGTATTTAAGCCTGTACTGTTGCTAATAATAAATTTTCTCCTGTTTTGCAATCAATTTGAGTACTTAGATCACCCAAAAAAAAAACATATTTTGGTGGGAAAAAGTCGTTCAATGACATCAGCCGTTCGTGAGCGTCGCGGAAGTTAGTGTCAGACTTTTATTGACTAAAATCTCACTCCGTTTCTTCATTGCTTTAGTTCCAGGGCTCTGGTGTTAACTTTCATATTTATCCTTGGCCCCACGAGGCTTCGACCCTGCTGGGCTCCTTCAGTTTGAAGACAACTCCTTGAAGTGTGCGGGAACAGTATGCGCTGTTGGGAACATTACGACTTGGGCTCAGTAAGGACAGTTACCGAACGGTATCATTCGGGAAGTCACGAGCATTAATGTTGGGGCTTCCTCTATTGACCGAGTGATCCTAGGAAAGACAGTAGCAAGGCAATCACGTGCCACCGTGCTCAGCAAAACTCAGGTGTGTACCCACAATCAGTCGAAATAATGCGAACTATTGGAAGTTTGGCTGTCCTGTGGCTGTGGATTTTGATATATCATGTGAAAAGAGAGATCAGGACGGCTCGTCTCTTAAAATAATGATTATTAGAATACCATATAGTGGTCAGTCCACGGCACAGCTATGGCGCGGTTTTTCGAAGCACTAAAACTAAATACACTGTTTAGAATATTGCTGAAAAATGCAGCGAGCATGGTTCAGTCTTTTAACGCCATCGAAAAGTGCGGGTAACATTGAAATGTCCTTCATTTTGCTGGGTGTAACTGCGCTTTGAGATTGATGGATCATCAAGAGGTTATCAAATAAACCTCTTCAAGCATAAAATCTGATTAAAATCTTATTATTTCTACTATGTCAGCCTCTACATAATGTTAGATAGCCCTATAAATGCATTCTAAATCCCTACAATATTATGTTTGAGCTGCCGACTCACACTTACGACCCGATATTATGTTCCACATTGTGAAACCGCAAAAGTGAAACGTTTTTCATTCCAACAATGTTAGAACTTTCTACCTATGCATGTTTTTTTTACGGTTCCGTTCTTCAAAAGGAAAAGGATCTAGGATTCCTTTCTTATCCGTCTGTCAAGACCATTTATTTTGGGAACAACGTGGTGGTTTCGAATTGAAATTAAATATACTATTATCTTGGTTTACATCCAAGTAGCTTCTTTACAAACAAATCAAGGTGACCTTGGTTGGAACGCGAACGAGTTGAGACATGATTTACATCCTTGTAAACAAAAACACAACACAAACCAAACCAAACTGATCTCCAATTAAATTGACCTTGGTTTGAATACTAGTCTGCAACCTTCGCACCCAAAATCTGGCCTACTTTAACGGGTAGGCTTCTCACTTAACAAAAAAAAAACACGACCGTTTATGTACATTGCCACACACATATTGGCGTATACACGGTCCCGACATCTTTGCATCGACGCTACCACCGGTTCACGCTGTAAGCCAGCGATGTGGTTTCGCCACATTATGCATGAGGCCACGACCTTAAGCTGAGCGTTCGGCCGTTTTACGAAAACGTGAAGCATATTTCCCCCATATTATGACTGTAAATTAATTCTAAATTGCTTCATTTTGCGTAAATAAATTGTTTTTCTTTCTTTCATACTACTACAACACAATACACATACCTACGCAAAGCAGCCAGATTCGGAACAAGTTTAGAAGATCATATTATAGATACATATTTGTATCGTGCAGGAGTTGAATCTGCGACATACGGTACATCAGCAAATTGCTCAACCTTGTGGCAATTGAGCAATTCGCCAACCGTGCCATCAAATATTTATGGTACCGCTTCCAACTCAATCAGTGAATACTGTTCCCGCGCGTCTCAAGGAGTTGTCAGCAATCCGTAGAGGCCCAGTTGGGCCCGACCCCGGTATGAAGGAATGGGGTATGTTTTTTAGTCAGTAAAAGTCTGTCACTATATCCTACTCCATCTAAAGACCGGAAATCTCATTGCATGATGTTCACTCACCCAAAAAAAAAAAACGATAACGGATGTTTAGAAGTTAGAAAGAAAATTATTTTTTGGTTAATTATAGAGAAATCGTATCTAAAAAAAAAAAATTAAAACTATATGTGATCACGACCCCTAGGTATTGAGAAAACATTGCAACGAGGAGCCGTATGCCGTAGGCGCAATGTTTTTGTTGTTCAAGACATCCATAGCAGAACCTAGGTTACTGTCATAACCCAAAGTGTCACCAGACTTATAGCAGTGAGCAAAGTATATCACTCACATGACAGGACAGATGATAAGTTCAAAAGCTGGTAGGCTTCCTAAAAGATGGACGAATGACCTAGTGAGGCTCTCGGCCATCCGACGGATACGCTACACGCAACACCGGTTGTTGTGGCGACATTTCAGGGAGGTTTAGGCTGTGCTGGTACAGCCACTGGACGTCTGTCGTCTAAAATAATGATGAAGGTCATGTTTGGTAGGTAGTAGATTACAGTTACATTAAAAGTGAATGTTTTTGTTTATATGTTTTATGCACTTAACAACGCTTTAGATTTTTTATGGTGGGAAAAATAATCTAATGACGAAACCCGCTCTTGGGCGGAGCCAGAAACAGTGTCAGACTGTTACTGACTAAATGACCCACCCCTTTTCCTCTTAACCTTCATACGGGGGTCGGACCTTCCTTTTAGAAACCGGACCAGGGCCCCATTAGGCTTCGGTTCTGCAGTTGGACCTCTACAGTTGCTGACAATTCTTTGTGGCTCGCGGGAACAGAGCACGCCGTCGACGATCTGGCTTGGTTGATTTTATAATTGGTGATTTTGACAAGTTTGGTAATCTATAAATATAATGGCGTATTATGACCATCCAATGATCAACCTTTGACACTCTATTCAAAGGAAATGGAATAGAATGGTAATTTCGTACATAAAAATCTGACGTATGCGGTAATCTGCATAAATTTTAACCGTTCCTTTGATCAACCATTAGAATTTTATTGTTTTTAATTCTTTACAAGACAGCTTGTTCCACAGTTGTATTACGAGACCGCTAACCGACCAATATTCGGTCATTATGAATTAACAGATTACGAACTTTAGCAAAATGACAATGGGATCGTGCTGGAATGACAATATTACGTAAATACGGACTTGGGTCCCTGCAATGTTGTTAATATATTTTGTAAATAAATAATCTGATGATGATCCTCACTATAAGTTATCTTTCATTTAGTAGGCTACAGCGGTTTACTTCGTATACATATTTCTCTTGCCATTGTTTAGTAAAATTTGTTGGCAACATAGTAGGGAAAGTACCTACAAATATTTTTTCATTACATTCTAGCTCAAAAAAATGTTGACGATATCTAAAAGATTGCGTGGGATTCAAGTAAAAGCCAACGCGCAATTAAGGGGCAGATATACGGGTCTTAATGATTTTAAATTGAAAATCACGTCTAAACGGCTAGTCCGTATGTTTTGACAAACATATTATGTTAACTGGACTATTTTTCTGATAATTTGATATACGAATATTTATATGTTTTTCATAAAACTTGGTCATAGTATAAGCTTTATATTATGACTTGGTATGATTTATATTGAAAGTTATGCCTAACACAGACAAAAACGCGAAGATGAGGCAAAACTCATTGGGTGCATTTTTGGTCATTAGCGTTCCCACTGCTGGGACACAGGCCTTCTCTCTAGGAGAGGTAATAGGCCATAATACACCTCACGGGCCCAGTGCGAATTGGTGAATGTCACATGTCTTCGAATGTTTGGTTTATTCATATTATGTTTTATTAAACACAATATCAATAAAAGTCGAAAGACAAATGATTATTTGAATAATCTTGCTGCGCGGGAAATTACGCTAGCTCCACTTTTGTTCGCTCAAGGTCGCTGTCGTATTTCTGCCCCTTAATAAGTAGAGTGGGTGGAATCTGGCTGTGAATGACAACGGATGACAGATTCCTTGATTACGCAATAAGCAATCGACGAAGGAATAATGCTGAAAACGTCCATCTTCAGTGTCGAGGAACTGACATTGACTACTTTTGGCTCATTAATTTATTATTCGAGTGTTTAATGCTATTTATTGGTACAGTTTTGAAATATTGTTTAGAAGTATGTATGCAGTATTTAGACGAATTTCTGTACACACATTCGCGTGGTGGATTTCGGCCCATTCCCCTCCTAAAAGGGTGACCTGTGCACCAGATGATAATGATAGTAATGATAAATTAGTGTGCAAGTAAATGAAAAATAATTAGGTGTCTATGATTCGATTTCCAATAGAATTCCGACCGAGTTAAAACGACGCGCGCGTGTCTTGTTTTTACTCACACGACCTGTACAGTATGGCCGTCATATCTCTGCGACTTTTAAAACTCGAAAAATACAAAAACTAAATTTAAATTTTTTATGACTTATCAAGTGCTAAAATTCACAGAGCCTAACTTCCGACTCGCCAAGATAATATTGCCGTATTGTACCTTCGCTCCAAAAAAATCGAGTATATATTATGTGCAATGACAAAGTTATGCTGCCTCCGGTGTAGCCATCTTGCGAGTTTGAGTAGGTATCGATACATTATGATATTTTTTGAATTGTAAAAATGTTACGATAACGGAACAGTCATCATCAAAACTATAATATTTATAATCCATCTATATAATTAGAGCGTAAATCCAATCATACATTCTGTGAGATCAGAAACTATATTTTTAGTTTATTAATACTTTATGCACATAACACTGTCAGTACAAAGACGGACTTAATGCCCTAGGCATTTTCTACCAGTCGACCATTGTTACCATTTTCTACATATCTTATATAACTATGTCTCAATAGAAAAGTCAAATAAGGAACATGCAATAAAAACACACTTCGCTATTTTAAAGCCATGTCGTCACGGTGGCACCCCGCTGTAAGGACAGGAGGACATTGCGGTCATGTCACTGTCACGCTCACGACACAACAGACGCAGATGGGTAGCTACAGTGTGTACCTTACTTTAGAAAACTAGAATCCGGCGTTGTGTGGAATGACTAGTGAAACGTGCTTTATCTGCGGGTAGGTTAGATGTTTGCATTATTTTACATAATAAGTTGGCCCAAATACGGTTTTTGGTGATATTTTGACAAGTTTAAATTATCAGCTTACCTTTTGCCAGGATTCAGCCCATAAGGTTTAGCCTAGAGATAACTCTAGGAGAGGGATTGAGTCGTAATTCAACATACGGGGCCAAGTACCTAAGGGTTCATGGATATCTCATGTCTTCAAATTTTGAGGTTAGTGAGTGAAGTTCAGCAGCTATTTAATTTATTAACAGCGTGACTCCTAGTGGATTTTGTGACGCAAAATTAGTGTAGTTTTGTTTTTGAAATGTTTACGCAATTGGAAAGCATAATGGCATAATCTCCATAAAATTGTACTGAAAATTTCACTATAGGCTGACTCCGATATAAATGCAGCCGAAGTATTAGGACGTGAATGTTTTACCTCAGACCTGAAGTTTTATGACTGTGTTATTATGTATTACAAAAAATTACACTACTACTAACTAACCTTGAAATTATTTCGCTAAATACACACAACAAGCGAAGTAAACGATAAAAAAGTAGTAATATGCTTATTTCACTTTCTTTTAGTTGTTACTAGCTTAGTTTACTCAAAAAAAAAGTAATTTCTTAGATTCCTGTCTTTTTTTGGTCAAAATACACCATATATTTATTGTATCTCTACTTGCCGGAATTAACTTCCCTCTTAACTCAACTTTCAAAGCAAGAGGAAACTAGTTTATCTTTTGGACTAGTTTGGTCATCGACCTCAGCTGTACCTTTTCGTTAAGAAAGATCAAGACTTATGTACAAGTTCTTTGAATAAGAAATGGTAATAGAGAGGAACCTTAATATATGTCATATGTATTCGTAGGCTACTTTAGAGACGTCCATAAAATAAAAGTGTCTACACTGGGCCACAAAAATAATGGGTCATAGAAAAAAGGTGATAGGTAGGTACATATTGTCCAGATTTATATGTATGTCCATTTTATATAAGAAAGATTTTAAATTTTAAATCAAAAGAGCTTTCAACTTTACAAGGTACTTAATTTTTTTAATTATAAAAAACTAGCTGTGCCCGCGACTTCATCCGCGTGGAATAGTTATTTTAGGCATAATATTTATTTTTGCAAACAACCTCAGCTTTATAAATAACTAGCTTTTGCCAGCGGCTTCGCCCGCGTACATAAAATATAGCCTATGTCACTCAGGAGTAAAGCAGCTTTCTATTGTTGCTATTTTTTTGCAATCGGATCAGTAGTTCCAGAAATTACCTCCTACAAACAAAAAAACAAAAAAACAAACTTTACCTGTTTATTATATTAGTGTAGATTAATAAAAAATTAAAACCCAATCCTTAAAAAAACAAGCATGCTTAATTCATTTGTGATAAATAATATTACAAGATAAAAATAATTGTGTGTGTAAGTAGCTAAGGTGTGCAATAAATAAATAAATTAAAAATAGCAAATAAATTATGAACACTGCTGTTGGGTACAATAAAACTTTAAATGGTAGAGACGAAGAAGAGCGTTATAATAATTTAAAGTTAGAAGTTCAAAATGTTTTATCTATTTTCTTTTATATGTGTCTATAACTAGCAGACGTTACTAGTGACTCGTCATTATTGAGGCACAGGGTATATCATTACATAGTATAGAACAATGTATGCCTAGATCTTTAAAAGTTCGTAACGGATTTTGATGCGGTTTATTTTAATAGATAGAGTGATTCAAGAGGAAGGTTTATGTGTATAATACATGCATAATAAATTCAATATCAGTACCCGTGCGAAGCTGGGGCGGGTCACTAGGTGAAAATAAATGTAACAGACAAGGATACTAGGTTGTCGCGCCAAATAACGACTATGTTTGATTTTTTCTTGAGTCAGCAGTGATAAACATAGAAATTGAAGCTAAGAACAGACACAAACATCGAGTAAACAAATAAGTTCTAAGACTAACCTTATAGTATCTAATCCACATTCTATGGTAGTTAGACGAAACAAGAAATTTACTATTCTCAGATTTATTCCTATACCTACCTAAACCTTGCTTAATGCCTCTCAAGATTCTAGAATCCTCCGTTCCTGTGTTGTTACCATATGCTTGGGTAGAGGGTATGTGCAAACTGTCACCTCGACTCCAGAAATAAGGCAAGGAAGGTACGGGGTAGGTTTTTTAGTCAGTAAGAGTCTGACACTGGTCTCCCGCTCCGCCCAAGAGCAGGTTTCGTCATTGGATGATTTTCACCTACCATAAAAAAAAAAAAACCATATGCTTGGGACGGCGAGTAGATAGGTCACCGTCCGACCGTCGGATGGTTACCGGACGTAACCGTCCGGATCGAGCCTCACTCATTGATGGCGAGTATTGTTCCACGCGCCTTAAGAAGATGTCAGCAAACCATAGGTGCTTAGCAGGGTCGAAGCCTACTGGGGCTAAAAGTTTTCTTCTGAAAGGAAGATACGGCCCTGGTGTGGAAGGTAACTAAGGAATAGGAAAAGGAGACCCATGTTTTTATTCAGTAAGTCTGACAAAGTCTCCCATTTCGCTCAAGGGCGGGAGATGACAATAGATGAATATCCCACCTAAAACAAAAAACAGATCATTTTACATATTCATATTCCGTTCATATTTTACCAATATTTTGAATGAGCGTTTATAAAATTGTTTATTTTCAATCACTTACTGTAATAATGGATTGCAAAATGTTATTTTAATTGGTTGCAGTATAAAATGAAATATGTGGATGGACGTTTTGTTATTTTAATGTCTAGTACTAGATTAATATTTTCTCTTTTTTTTATTAGATTATTAAAACAAGCGTATGATGAAAGAAGATGTTTTAGAGTTTATAATAACTGCTGTAATTCTGCATATTTTAATAGAAAAGAATTGAAAATGATTGTGTCTAGTCTTTTTCTCAGTGACTTTTTTTGAGGTTATAATCATCCAATAACCTGTCCAAAGGGTGTGTCAGACTTTTACTAACTAAAACCATACCTGTGTCCTTTCTTCTCAAAAATTGGAGGCAGAATTTGATCCCCAAGCGAACGCGCCATTCGGTTAAAAACACCAAGCGTTCGCACAGATAATAAAATATTAAGCGTTTTTTTTAAATAGGCTATTTATCCAACAATAAAATCTGTAAATAAAAAGTTTTTCATTGACAAATAAATATGTAAATATAAATATGGAAAATTAGCAAACCTTTCCGTTAATGCTCGCGCGAACGTCGATCGCTTGGGAATCAAGAGGTAGACACTTTTTGGATATCAATGCACTTTAATCACTCAAAACCGAAGCGAGCAACACGTCTACTGTATCAAAAGTAGGATACGTTTACAATTTTTTAATTTTATTTTTTTAATGAATTTAGACGCGGTTTGTGCAATTGGCGGAGCCGTGCTTAGCACTGTCAGACGGATGATAGCGTTAATGTATAAATAAAAATATTTTTTTAACGAAAAAATATTATTTATTGAAGTACGACACATACTTTATGTCCAATGGGTCTAGACGCCTCCTGCTGGGGGTCGTACGGTCTTTGACCCTTTTGCGGTCTATGACCCGTGTGGGCGTGATTGCCACTAAAGAAAGCGACGTTTTTTGCACATTCAAGTGCATTTCATTCAAAATTGATCAAATAGAATGGTTACAGCTAATAAGGTGCAGGATTTATCACACGATAATCATAATGATAAGTCCCGCCTTTGAAGAGTGGTTGGAGACGCGTCACGGTATTTTCACCATGCGTTATTACCAACCTACACCTGCCACCAATGGTAATTAGTGAACGGACCAAGTTCAGTACATTTGACCAATTAAGCGAATATAACCGTCCTGAGTAGCAGATTTTTTTCATAATCATAATCATTTATTTGTCAGAACATGGTAGGTATTACATTACATGGCCTTAGATTTAAAACATTTAGTCTACGCACTTGCTACCCAAGGGGTCTACAAATATAAAAGGCTTACATAAAATTGTTACAGTTAATATAGTAGTTAGTTTTTATTCGGGTTTTTCATTTCAGGGATCATAGTAAAAGTTATTTGTTATCAGGACTATAATCAATGTTTAATTAATTATTCATCACTAATTACCAGTCACCGGAATTAATAATTCCGGGATATTCCTGCAACTTATTCAGGCGGAAGAAACGCCAGTGTCAAATCATTGTCCTAAAACCTTCCATTGTCTTAAAACCTTGTCCGAAGACCTTCTTAAAACATTGAGATAAAATTACACCACAGACACATGAAACACATGCACACATAACACAATTTTTCTTTTTCATTGGAATTTAATATTTTGTTAAGTGTTAAATTATTTATATAACCGTAACACTAAATGCTGTTGTACTGGTAACTTATTTTTCTGGAAGAGAACTGCGTCCTGAAATACAGGCTCTGCCTAGCTCAGGCGCAGTTGCACACTTATATTTTTTATTCATGTGTAATAAGTCACCTTATTCTACAAAAATTGTTAAATATTATGAAGAAATGAATTATTATTATTATAAACTATTATTAATACCTAATTTGATTTTGTTATTTATTTTTATGTATTTAATTTCAATAATTTTAATTTTAGTATTTATTTTTATGGATTTAATTTAAATGATTTTAATTTTATTGTCTAATTATTAATGTAATTTATTTTAATTGTCTTGTTTAATTGATTTTAATTTATTCTTCAAATTGTAATTTTAATTGTGACTATTTTGATTATCGTTTTATTGTATATTAGTCAATGTTTCTTGCTTGCAATAAATTATTATTATTATTGTACCGACCACCCGGAGGACACGGGGATGGAGAGCAAGAGAAGTCATTAGAGGATTTGATACTACGGCGAGACGCAGAACTACTCATTGCTTGTCATCCACAATCCCACGCTAACTAACTAGGAGAAACAGTGTATTTAAAGTTTCATGAAAATATAATTCATATTATTTTTCAAAGTCAACGTGATGAATGTGTGTAGTTTTACCATCAGCGACAAAATACCTCGTTGGCTTGTAATTAAAATTGGCTTAAACTTGCGTCTACATTGAAAAGCTCTATTAAAAGTTTTACGAACGGAACGTATCCTGACGAAATTAAACTTTTTCAGCATCTCATCAATATAAATCGTTCAAATATAGGTCGTGGATTATAAAATATCTAGTTAAAATGCATATAATGTTTTTTTTTATGGTAGGTAAAAATCATCCAATGACGAGTCCCGCTCTTGGGCGGAGCGAAAAACAAGTGTCAGACTCTTACTGACTAAACCACCAACCCCGTTCCTACATCGCCATACATACCATGGCCAGAGCCTTCCTTTTCAGACGCAAACCTGTGGTCCTAATTGGCTTCGAAACTTCTGCAAGGGTCCCTACGATGCGTATTATGTTAAAAAAGGCCAAGTTTTATATTTCACGGACGGAATTTCTAAAAGCAATGACTGTACAATGACGTTCAAATGATAGGTCACTCAAAAATCCCCAGATCAATGGCTCTGTCAAAATTTTAGCAGATTACCGCGTACGTCAAATATTCATTTGTCCATACGTCCGAGATTACCATTCTATAGTTCGTTTTTTAATTCTGGACTACGATTTGACAACTCAGAATGTCACACTCTAGAAACATATTCCTAATTTTATGGAGTTTGACATTTTAAGTTGTGAAATCGTACCTAGTTTCGGATTAAAAAACGATACTATATGCCTTTATTTCAGTGGTTGATCATTGAAAAGGCGTTAAATATTAGTAGTTTACCAATCAACGAGGAAGGCCTAAGAGGCGTTGGATTGACGTCGTAAGGGAAGATATGCATGCCAATGAGCTTACGGCAAAGGACGCGAAAGACCGAGCGAAGTGGAGGCGTTTGAGTTGGAAAGCGGACCCTGGGCGCCGAGGTGAAAGCCAAGGTACTAGCAACCGGGACTGGCGCTGAGATGATGATGATGACCAATCTTGTCAAAACCAACAAATATGAAGACAATGATAGACCATTCTGACGCTATTGCAATAGCAGAGTTGAGGCTCAGGTAGTTGATTTAGCTTGTAGTACCTTTTTGGGTCTGTGAGCAATTTGTCCTGTCTATGGCATTTGACCACATTTACGGTAAAGTGATGATGAGGCCGACGTTGGAGCACGCTTGCCTTAAATTTGCTCTTGACCGAAATACCCCTAGGTTGTAGCTATCGGGATACACAGAAACAGGCAAGGAATTCCACTCCTTAACTGTGCGCCCAAAACGTTCTGTACGTATGGGTAGGATGTCCACTATGTGCCGATGGCATAACGCGCTAAGTCTAGTGGTCCGATGATGGAATGGAGTTGGAATTCAATAGTGCAATTCCGACCTGAAAACTCGAAATGTAAACGGTAGAAAACCTACAGGCTAGCAAGTTGGCGTCAATGCCCAAAACTTTGGTGTGTGAAGTGAATCCAAACTTGTCGAGTCCAAACTCGAAAGTTTGAGCCTTCTACAACTAATAAAAAAAAATTTACCGTTACAAAATTAATTCTATAATTAACTCTACATAAAATTTTGCTGCAAAATGGATGTTGTAAAAAGGTTCACATATTTTGTGCAAAATATGCATTAAACCAACGATGACCGTTAGTGGACAAATTTAAAGTTATTCTCTCTATAACAATGACCATTATTAATACTCGTAACGATTCGTGTAATTTTGTTCACGCTTCCGTCATTCTCGCTTCATTATAAACATAAAGCTGGCTTAATTACATATTTAATTAATGACAAATTTTGAAATAAATTGATTACTATTTTCCAATTATTATACCAGCTTTTATTTTAAAAGTTTTTTTTTTCAGGGTCTGTCTACTTGACCGTATCGTTTTGCACTAGTCTTATTAAATAAATACAATTGTAATGCTTACAATATTACCATACGTAGGGTTAATTAAAACTCCACAATACGCCCTTTTTTCTATACGAAATTAAACTAAATTGATATTAGATACAAAGCAAATCTTTATTGTGGACCATTATTTGATGTTTTGGCAATAATTTTAGAAGTAGTTTTACCCAATTTAAATATTAAAAATATTTTTTTTAACTAGTTGGTGGGGCGTTTTGGCGAGTAGCTGTCGCTTAATATGCCACATGATTTAAGATTGACTCATTTCCCGCAAATAAAAGATTTTCTTTCTTTCCTTTCTTTGTTAAATACAAATTTGACTTTATTGCTTCTTCATAATAATGGTTATTAATAAAAACAATGATTCCAAAAGAAAACAACACCAAAAACTAACCACCTAATTATAAACGCATCCATCCGGTCATCACAGCAAATAAAGAGGAAAAACATTATAATAAAGTGAATAAAACTGAGAGTTTCGTACATAAGTGCTACAAAAAGCGGGCAAAGACATGACATTGACAGATGGTGTGGACATTAGAGCTGAGCCATTAGTGCCACACTGCTTTGCTTTACTCAAAGTCACAGAGTAAAAAATTGTTGCAGAAGGCTGGATCTATACAAAAAGTAAAAACAAATCCACGTGCTTATACGCGTACCTACACTGATTTTAGACAGTTGATTTCGATCGAGTGTGCTTACGTAGACGCATATTTATGTGTGCGTGTGTTTTTCATTCCTTTTACGAATTCAACCTTCTGGGCCTTTTTTATTTCAGTTGTATCCCAGATATAAATGGTTTTATAGAAGCCATGGTCCCTTCATTAATTATGTGTAACACTTCTGCATATTTGGAGAGAACATTTGTTGCGAAAGTTTCATTAATTTATTTAGCTATGTGTAGAAGTTTGGCCGTGTTTGGTTTTGATTTTAATTGCCTTGTATTTGGATTGATAGCTAATTAGTTTATCTGTATTTGTGTACCGTGAGTTTTCAGTTATAACCGTCATTATTTTGGCAATCAATTGATCAAGTAAACTGAAGATTCCATACCAACAAACGTATGTAAATAATTCAATTTGTGAATCGAATCTCGAAGAATTTTCCGAACCGAATAAGTGTTTTTTTTTTGTGACGTAGCCACATTTTTTTTTTAGTTTTCAGATTAGTTCCTGTACTTGTGCTATGAGACCATGTTTCATGGCAGAATTCTAGTTTAAGGGTAGTGAAAAGTGGCTGTAAAACTCTCACGGCGGCGTTCTCACTTTCGGCATGACGCAGGTGCTCTCCAGACATGGTGAGTTGGGAAGGTTCCTGCACCGGATTCGAGTGGAAACGACGCCCGGGTATCGTCACTGTTTAGACCGCCCGAAGGACTCAGAGGAGCATACGATAAAGGTGTGCCCCGCTTGGGAAGAGCATCGCCGTGTTTTGGTAGGGGCGATCGGAGATGGCGATCTGTCTCGCCGTACCGTAGTAGAGGCCAAGATCCGAAGCGAGCAGTAGGAGGAGGCGGTCGCCCCCTTCTGCGAAGCAGTAATGCTAACAAACGAGGAAACCGAGTAACCGACCGCATCAGGCGAAGGCAACGGCGTTCATGCCGCAATCGCCATCGCCACGTCTCCGATCCCGATTTCTGGCTACCGTAGGCTTAGACTTGCGGACAGCGAGCAAGGGAAAGCCCGCCGTCCGGTATAACACACGTTGCTATTAAAAGGTGATCTCAGATTTCATAAAAATCCTGCAAAGTTCATTACTCTGTTAGTTTTCCAATGTTACTAAAAAGATGGTAGTAACATTTCACTGGTTTTATAGCAAAAACAATTCTCGTTCATAAACTTTTCTAGACGATGTCGTTATTAACTGGAGTTGTCGTAGAAAGTCCGACTTATATTTTTGTCCGAACAAATAATTTTCAAAGTCGCCAAAGTTTCTTGCAAAGTATTAGTGGCTGAAGTAATTAGTGAACTTCAATGTTAATAGAGCTTAATGATGCTGAGACATTAAATCAAGTTGGATTATTTATGTAATATCAGCGTTCTGATGAACACTTAGTTGCCACAAAAAAAAAACTATATGAAAACAAAGTGTTCTTGAATAGAGGAATAGGAGTGGATTTTTGTATGTAAAAGTCTGACACTATCTCCCGCCCCGCCCGAGGACGCAGAGATGACAGATGACATTGGATGATTTTCCTAACGAAAAAAAATCTCTTAGGACAATTTTAAATGTAGATATATGCAATGGAGCTTAGTCTTGAGCTATCCTTCCAATCCGTATCTTAACGAGGCCTTCTACATTAGCATTGTTTATGAAGACCCGCATAGTAAAATTGGCAACGCACGCCGCACGGACCAGTGATGCACCACTGCGTCGCGCAGCGTCGCGCTACGCCGCGCGGTGTCACGATGCGCAGCGCTGCATGGAGCAACATATTCATTTTAAACTAAATTTTCATAATGAAATGTGTATCTTTTAACGTAGCAAATAAAGTTTAATTTTGAGTCTCTCTATTAAAATGTACGTGCAGCGTCGTTTCGCGTCGATTCTCGGTAAGAACTGAGCCTTAGACAATGGTATAGTTAATGTAAACGCGGAATCATTGTCGTGGTAAGTTAAGTTAAGAAGTCTTGACCAACATGGCGCACGAAGCCATATTTATCGCCGCAAAGGTTACCGCTGGCACTGTGCGCCTCCTCATCTGCTTTTCACCAGCTCCAGTTTGGTGTAACGAAGTATAAAACTAATAAATCAACATAATATTCAGAATTAAACGTCTCATCAAATGATGTTCAGCATCCATGAAAGTGCTTAAACTAGTTCTAGACACAAAACCAAATCTAAAAGCGATTCTGAGAACCCAATTATGCGGTACAGACAAGATGGCTTCATTACTTAACTATTACTTAACACAGTAAGTTAATGTGTTAGCGAACGGCTATAACCTTATTTATGCTTTGCTTGAGTTGTCTTAATAATATTAGTTAGAAAACATGAAGTTAGATCACGTTGTATTCCCAGAACATGTAGAAATATATATTATTATGTAAGTACCTACATCTAGATGTTGCGGATATTGGAAGACCTTATAAGGCAAAATCGTACCGTGGGATTTTTCGAAAGAGTCACTGCAGGCTAAAGTCCCAAAAAAACCTGAATGAACACAGGAAAACTTGTAAATTAGTGTTTAAGATTGCGTTATTTCTTTTTGCGTTTTTCTTTCTTTTTCTAGGTGGGTTATAAATAGTTTGTTACAATTGTTACTGCTTCTTTCTGCACCCAGAGCTAGGCTAGTTAAGGAAAGTTTAGACTATGACACTTTTTACGGTACACTAACCACTGTACCGAGTGTCGAAGTCCTAAGCGCACCTTTATTGGTGATTTTCCACATTTGAAAAAAAAAATCGAATCGGATTCGCGCACTGAGGATTTTTAACAAATTTGACATGAACAGTTCATTTCCCGAATTGAGTTTCAATTTTTCCGAAGCGAATTTTTTTTTTGCGATTTAACTTCATTTTTCAGATTTTATTTCTTATAGGTACTTGATTGTCTTATGAAACCTTGTTTTATACAAATATCAAGATTCTAGGTCAACGGGAATACTTCCCGGTGACCTAGAATCTTGAAATTTTGCATATGAATTTTGATTCGTTTGCAGGGTCGAATTAATTATTCAGTTATTGTATAAATCAATATCCCAAATTAATTTAGCATAGTATGGCATGTTCCCACCTCTGGGACTCAGGCCTTCTCTATAGTAGAAAGAATCGGCCATAATGCACCACACAAGCATATTTCGATTGAATAAATGTCACATGTTTTCGAATTTTTGTTTCTAAGATAAGCCGGCTACCTTACGATGTTTTAGTGAAAATAAAACAAATGAAAGCATTGTTAAATTACTCCTTTCAAAAGTATAAAATACCAATTTATATCTTACTGAATCTGAAGAAAAATAATTTTCAAAGTCCTTTTACTAATCCACAAAAAGCTTTCGATTTATTGCTTACAAGCCGAATAGTTTCAGTCTTTCAGACCATAAAGGTTGCTCTAAAAATCACGAAACTCGTGTTTAGTGATAAAACGGCTGTAAAAACATTTGCTGCGATTTATGACCGCTGCTGATGTAAACATTTTCACGTTATGGTTGTACTGTTAGCGACACAGTGTAGGTAGTTGTTTGAACAAATAAAGTTGTTAGTGATTCATGTGCCTTTGTTTTTTTTGTAGACGAGACATTTTTTTAATTGCCATAAACTAGTGCTCGACTGTGATCCCAACTGATAGTAAGCAGTGATGCAATCGTTGATGGTGAGGAATTATGGAATAACTTTCCCCACTCTCATGCATGGAACAAGAGATAGTCGATCAGTCCATTTAATGTTGTCTGGTAGAAATTGCCCTGTGCAATAAGACCGCTTATTGTATGCTTATTTTTTACAAATGTTTTTCCTTTGTAAATCTAAGTTATGCAATACTAATTATCTACACTAATATAATAAAGAGGTATAGTTTGTTTTTAGGGTTCCGTAGCCAAAATGGCAAAAACGGAACCCTTATAGTTTCGTCATGTCCGTCTGTCCGTCTGTCCGTCTGTCCGTCTGTCACAGCCGATTTACTCGGAAACTATAAGTACTACAGTGATGAAATTTGATGGGAATATGTGTTGTATGAACCGCTACAAAATTATGACACTAAATAGTAAAAAAAAGAATTGGGGGTGGGGCCCCCCATACATGTAACTGAGGGATGAAAATTTTTTTTTCGATGTACATACCCGTGTGGGGTATCAATGGAAAGGTCTTTTAAAATGATATAAAGTTTTCTAAAAAACATTTTTCTTAAAGTGAACGGTTTTTGAGATATCAGCTCTCAAAGTCGTAAAAAGTATGTCCCCCCCCCTCTATTTTTATAACTACGGGGTATAAAATTCTAAAAAAAATAGAGGTGATGCATGCTAATTAACTCTTTCAACGATTTTTGGTTTGATCAAAGTATCTCTTATAGTTTTTGAGATAGGTTGATTTAACTGTAATTTTGGTTAAGTTATTGTGCTTACACTGAAAACGATGGCTGAACCTTATAAGATAGATCAAAAAATATACTACAGTATTGTACACCTTTAAAAATCCGCGATGATATAAAATCTTTATAATGTAGGTATACTTTTTACGAGAAATGCCGATTTGGGCACGCCTATAGCACGGAATATTTATAAATACATATATAAAATTAATATTCATACATAAAAGTACAAGGCAAAATATCGGGAGAGTTTAGGCTCCATTCACCAGGTGTATAAATTGACATAATAAGTTTATTATATTTGCTGCTACGGAACCCTTTGTGCGCGAGCCCGACTCGCACTTGGCCGGTTTTTTTTGTTTCTATGTTTGTAGGAGAGATGAAACGCATGCTACGAAAAGAGTTTTGAATTTACACGTAGATGGATGGAGAGGAAGAGGGAGGCCGAAGAAGAGATGGATGGATTGTGTGAGAAGTGATATGAAAGAAAAGGGAGTTAGTGATAGTGTGACGGGTGACAGAACAGAGTGGAAAAAAAAACATGTTGCGCCGACCCCAAGTAATATGGGATAAGGGTAGGATGATGATGTTTGTAGGAGGTAATCTCTGGAACTACTGGTCCAATTGGAAAAATTTTAGCAACAATAGAAAGCTGCTTTACTCCTAAGTGACATAGGCTATATTTTATGTACGCGGGGGAACCGCTGACAAAAGCTAGTTAAGGTTTATAATTACTCACTTAAGTCGCTTACCGAAAATTTATTTTCAGAAAATAATGTAATAATTATTACTGATATAAATTGATAAAATATACAATATGAAACATTCACTTTTTTGGCATTTATTATTGTACTAGCTGTGCCCGCGACTTCGTCCGCGTGGAATAGTTATTTTGGGCATCATATTTATTTTTGCAAACAACCTCCTCAGCTTTATAAATTATAGCTGTTACCCACGACTTTGCCCGTGTCAATTTCTGTTATTATTTTAGACAATTTAGTTTTTAAAAGAACATAATTATCTAAAAGTACTTCATAGAGCTACACCCCAACTTGGGCACGCCATAATCTCGGCGGTAAGTCCCCTCTTTGAGGCGTGATATCTATCACGGCATCCTCACCTTCCGCATGACGCAGTTTCTCACCGGACATGGGAAGAAGGAAGAGACGCCCGGGTGTCGCCACTGTATGGTCAGCCCGGAGGATACGGTGGAGCACACGGTGGAGGTGTGCCCCGCTTGAGAAGAGCATCGCCGTGTCCTCGTGGGGCGGCGGCGACCTCTCGCGTCGGGCCTTGGTTCAGGCCATAGTTCGCAGCGAAGAAGAATGGCAAGCGGTCGCCTCCTTCTGCAAAGCAGTAATGCTCGTAAAGGAGGAGGCCGACCGCATAAGGCAAAGGCAACAGCGCCCTCGCCGTAGCCGTCACCGTCACCCACCGCCGCGATCCCGCCGATATCCGGTCTCCTTAGACGCTGGCTTGTGGACGGTGAGCAATGGGTAGCTCGCCGTCCGGTTTTCTGGTAATAGTCCAGACCGAGACCAAGTCGTCGACGGCGTGCACTGCTTCCGCGCGCCTCAAGGTGTTGTCAGCAAACTGTGGGGCCCTTCAGGGGCGAAGCCTCCTGCAACTGAGGGTTGGTGCGAAAGCGTTATACCGGGGCTCTGGGAATATGGCAAGGGAGGAATGGGGTAGGTTGTTTAGTCAGTAAGAGTCTGACACTGTTTCGTTGAGCGGGATTCGTCATTGGATGATTTTTACCTACCATAAAAAAAAACCCATCCGCGCCGCCCGCAAGCAACCCCTCTCCTCGTCCGCCAGCCAGGCGCAGCGTCAAGTTTAGCACATCATGCATCGCGTGTGAATTTTATATCGGAGTTATTTTAAAATTGTAATATCTTCTAAGATGTTCGTTGAAATTAAATGATGTCAATGACAATTTTGTTTACAATTACATACTCTTAATCAACAACACATTTATTTGGATAAAGATTATATTATTGTGTTGATAGAACTCTCGCCTATGTACATCACCTGTTTTGTAAATTTGTATTTTGAAATAACAGTGTACAATAAAGAATATAAGAATAAGAATATAAGATAGAACTCTCACAAATAATCGGTAAAAATTGGCTAAATTTGATTCGCATAAAAACGGCTCTAGTAAGTTAACCTTAAAAGATAGACATATACTGTCGCGGACATGTTTTTAGATAATTTTAAGAGGAATAATTCTTTCATACATATTTTTTTGGTATCTTAAACCGTTTTGGCAGCGCACGCAACGGAAGCCCTCAAAGATGAATAATTTTCCCAGTTTTTTCCACATTTTCCGTTGTTTCTTCGCTTCTATTAGTCGCAGCGTGATGTTATATAGCCTAAAGCCTTCCTCAATAAATGATCTACTCAACACAAAAAGAATTTTTCAATTCGGACCAGTAGTTCCTGAGATTAGCGCGTTCAAACAAACAAACAAACAAACAAACAAACAAACAAACAAACAAACAAACTCTTCAGCTTTATAATATTAGTATAGATTTGTACAAGGAATTATCATTAACTAAGTTTTGAGGTATTATAGTACACGTTGTTCTTATTGATAGTGGTAATTAACATTTTGCTTTTATAGACGTATGTGTCGCCAACACGAGATGAATCAAATCATAATTGAGACAATATTCCTTAATATTAATGGGTTTTGAAATTTTTGGAGGCAGTCGCTCCATGTATCCACTGATATTATGCTCTCTCACACTGAAAAGGCTAAGGGTTTTTCTAATGAAATAAATTAGTGCATGACTGAGATCAATCATTGATGGTGAAACGCGCTAGTTTATTAAGAGCCTCTCAAATCTAGCCTTGAAGACACCTAAATTATAATCGGATGACAATACTGCAACAGGCAAGTTGTTTCAATCCTTCAATGTACATGGTATAGACGACCAAGCGAAATGTTAAGCGTGAATATTTGTCGCGCGTCGATATACGTGTAGAATGGTGATGGCGGAATTAACTTATTTATTTCCCGCGCACAGTGTCCTAAATTTATAAAAATAAACAGTTATTATATAATTTTAATTACAGCTAGAAATTACCTATATACTGTTACCTATATAGTGTGTATTATTAGTTAGTCATTAGTCTTGCACTGGAAATATGCATAACAATAACGGTTAAAACAGTGTTTTTCAATTCTTTTGGTGAAAGACGCCGGTGTAAAACTGTGTTTACACCTGCGTTTTTCACCAAAAGAATTACGAACCATTGACTTCATAAGGGAACTGAACGCTGTCCATACTTACTCAGGATATATCCAGTCCAAAGGGCTCTATTCATAGTCAACAAGCCTTATTCTCAACAAAGTAGTTAATAAGCCAAACACAGACGGTCCTCGGAAAAACTAAGTTCCAAAACTTCCTGTTACCACTATAATACTCAGAAAACTTTGCAAATAAATAAACCTGTTGTTTACGTAGAACCACAGGGGCCCTCGTCGTGTGTACAAACACCATCCGTCAACGTCCACCGCTGTTATTCACTCTGATAGTGTAAACACGGCCTTACCCTAGGGCCATGAAACTAACGCTTGTAGCGTCTTACGTGTGAACATCAAAATTAGAATATCGTTGTTCCAGCTGAGTATAGTATGCTGATGACAATCGATAGCCTTATGAAAGCTTTGGTTGTTCCGTTGGATATGCGAGCTACAGACATGTGGGGAATCTTGAAAGAGGTAATGGCCAGGAACTCTGCAAAAAGCGTAAAGACTTTGCAAAAGGGTAAAGCATGCTGGGGTCCAGGGTCTCTTTCTGAAAGAATGGTTTGGCGCCAGTGCCAAAGGCAAAGAAGTAACGGGGTGGGACTTTTCCCGTTTTCTACCCAAGATCGGGATTCATAATTGGATGATTTTCCTAACATAAAAAAACAGTAATCTCCTTTCAACTAACAGTTTCCTACGTGAGGTCGCACATCAATACAAATTGATCTTTTTTGCGACAAATATTATTCAAAATATTTTACGTCCCTGTAAAGTTATTTTTTACCGTCATAATTTCAGCCAAAAGACGCTCACTGTTGGACATAGACCTCCCAAAAAATGTCGCCATAACGATCGGTCCTGTGCGTCTAGCATTCAACGGTTTCCAGAGCCTCTTTTCAGATCATCGATCCACCTTTTTGAAGTTCTTATTTATTGATGAAAAAGTGGATTTATGAAAAAATACGTAAGAGACTCGTATCGAAATGAAATGTTGGTATTTTTCTTTAAAAGAAAAATAGATGTACCAAATTCAAATTTCGATTCGATTCGAAAATGCCGTTTTTTTCGTAGCCCTCGGGTAAGAGGCTATTTACCACCACAAAAGCATCCGTAGAGCACTTGTAAGTGATAAGTTTGTTAAGGTCGAAGGGATAATCGGTTCTTGGTAACAGATTTGAGTTTAAGGCCTACGTCTTAGACGTTAAAGATGACCTAAGTTTTGATAGTTGTTTGATTACTTTGTTCGAGACTATGATTGGACTTTGAAACTTGGATAATGTTTTGGTGACGTCATGTTTTAGAAATGGTGTTGTTTCGTAAGTCTAAGTCTAGGATGTCTACATTACTGCGAGATTGTTTGAAAGATGTTACCAAGGCCCTGGAACGCAAACGGTAAAGGGGTATCTTTTTGTCAGTAAAAGTTTATCTTGCCTTTTTGCTCCACTCAGTGTGGGAGCAGTTATTATTTATTATTGATAGTCTCCCGTATAAAAAAAGTCTGTCTACTTTTGCATAGACTAACTTTGTTTGTCTGTCTGTTACGCTCTCACGGTTAACCTACTGAACTGATTGTGATGAAATTTGATACTGGGGAAGCTAAAACTTCAAGGATGGGTTTATTCTATATTTTATTGAGCGATTCAGGATTTCATATTTTTTCATCACAGATATCGTTAAACAAGTTATGATATAAACGTAATTAGTGACACAAATAAGTATATTTTGAATTATATTTATGTTGTTCTAAAAAGTGATTAAACGTCTCTCATAATATCTCATCCGTTACTTTATAATCTCGAAAGTTATTTTTAGTGTGCCATAAATTGTAAAAGTGATAAAGTCATCGCTGAAACTATAGTTTGTGTCGCACGATCCGCGATATCTCATATTTATGGGGCAATGATATTTTCATCACTTCCAAGTTTGTAGTAAGCAAACCTTTTACTTTGTTACTGCGATTTATTTAATAAAGTTATTCGTCATCGTTGTTGCTAATTTGAAACTAATTTCAGGTGCAATGGTTTTAAGTAAAGAGGTCATGTTGCGTTTCAGGGCCTCGAGGTTTCTGAAATAAGCATGAAATGAAGTCACGAATCAACGGTCCGAACAAGATTTTTTTATTGCTATAAACTAGTGCTTGACTGCGGTCCCATCTGATGGTAAACAGTGATGCAACCGTTGATGGTGAGGTGCACTAGTTTATTAAGAGCCTATTCATTCTAGCCTTGATTATAATCAGACGAAAAGACAGCAGCTGGCAAACTGTTCCTGTCCCACGATGTATGCGGTATAAACGACGAGGCAAAACGCTTTGTTCACACCGTAGATGTATCAACAACGTGAGGGTGAATATTTGCCATACGTCAGGATTAATGGAAATGAAAATGGATTGGAATTAAGACTAACAAGCACAAAAAATGTTACGTAAAATACGTACGACATTGTTAACAAGTTCTATTTGTACGTAAATCCAGAAATAGAAAACTGACGAATACAAAAAAAAGATTTTACCAAGAATATAGTTCCTGAATATTTACTATCGTCTATTTCCGAATAAATACTCAAGTCTTCCTCCCATTTGTGTGTAAGGCCTCGACCGCCCTTGGGACTTCTCAAAGGAGACAGCTTCGAATCAAATTCAAATATCACCCTTTCAGGATTTCCTTTCCTCGCTACATTACTTTCTGCCCTTTGGTTTACATAGATTTATCATGAATTAATTATGAGGGCAGCCCACACGGCTTTTGTGTTTTGTTAAATATAAATAAAGTTTTTCGGAAATACAGAATGGAGATCAATATCATTTTAAGATTGTTTGTATTATAGTAATTATGGTTATTGAAAAGAAACGAAAATAAGGTGTTTTATTTATTAATGTGATAAACAAAACACATGTGACGTTAAACGTTGCTAACTACTCATAAACTACTAACATAAGACGCTAAGGTTTTATTAATTATGAAACATTGTGTAATTGTTTGTTTTTCCCCGAGAAATAAAAAAAAAACAAATTAAATGTGCTTGTATCATAAAATCAATTCAAATTAGTTTAACTATATGGTATTCACCTTTTTGTACCTACCTTTAATTAAATACTCTTCCCTAATAAACCTACGGAGGTATTTGTAAAACACCATCAACAACCTTGCACGACAGTATTACTAACATCATTAGCAACAACTTTTGTTCTATGGCATTTTATAAAACACAATACTTTTACTCAAAACAAACCTTCAAGATTTCGTTGCTCTAACTAACATATTTCGACTCTATATTTTGCTATGCCTACCTACGTCAGTATGACGTGACGCAATTACGCAAAAGTATCGAGCACCCCCACCGCCTGATTCCCGTACCTCTCAGCTATTGTACTATCGCTTTTACTTAATAATATTTAGAACGTTTAATAAAAAATATATATTTATGATTATGAATGAAAATCTGATGAACAAAAATATGAAAAAAAAATAGTTCCACAGTCCTGAGAGGTTGCCGATGTTTTAAAATAATCCTGTATAAACATATTTTCTGCCTAGTTTATGAAAGGTACCTGGTATGAACTTTGTTTGTATTTTTTCACCCAAAACATATGACTACAAACACCATTTGTCTAAAATGGGCTTAGAATAATAATCCTCATAATTCCTAAGTCGACGACCTAAGCTTTCGTTCATGCTCCATTACCATAACACCTGTGGTCTACTTCAGGGCTCATTTGCATAGGTATGACGATTTACGAGGATGCTGCAGTACGACTGCTAAGTTAGATCTTAAATTGGAGCGAAATATAGGTAAAAGTGGGATTGACATCGTCACAATAATGCACAAAAATTCCTTAAAATATAAAAAAAAAATATTTAAAAAAATTGGAGCGAATTGTTTTTATTAATCAGGGATTTTTTTGAGGTGAGAAAATGGTTTTTAACTGCTTCCGCTCTTTAAAGTTCAACGGGAGGCCCTAACAGACTTTTTTTAGTAAGAGTAGGTATACACTATAATAGCACACCTATGTTTCATCAACTAACACTACTAACTGAAACAATTGGTCTACGTTCAAGCAACACGAATTTCTTTGTAATTTGTGTTTACTTTTTTAGGATTAATCGATGATAATTTCGATTATACCCTTTCGATGATTGTCGAATTGACTGTCACCTTTCAATGCTTTCCAACGAATGAAATGTTACCCAGAGTAGTGTAAGCACAACAGTCGGTCAGTCAACAGTTGTAATAATCTAATGCTTTAATCATATGTACCGAGCGAACGGGCGAGAAAACGGTCTCGGCCAAATACTCGGTACGTATGAACTCCTCGGCCGAGCATTTTCATTTAACATTTATCTATCTTATCTTTTTACTTCATACGTGTGTCATGGCATAACTATAGAGTTATGCCATGACACACGTATGAAGTAAAAAGATTAGTACTATAGAGTAACATAATATAGATGCCAGATGATGTGAGGTGAGTGTAGGGGCTGAAAAGTTCTGGAGTGCCAAGGAAGTAACCCTGACCAGGTCATCAGTCCATGACCTGGTCAGGGTTGCTGGAATCCGATGGATGCATAGGACTAGTCGTTGTGGCGACGTTTGGGGGAGGCCTATGTCTACTGCGCCATGCCGACGATACCATGCTTTTTGCAGCTAGCAAAGATGAGATGTCAGTGTTGCTGGCAAGACTAGAGCGGGTCAGCATGGAGTTGGGGCTCCATATAAATAGGGCTAAAACAAAGGTCATGGTTGTGAACCGAAGCAAGTCCCTCACTCTGTCTGGTATATTCTCTATCTTCCTGTATGGTGCAGAGACCTGGACCCTCAAAAAAGCTGACCGTTGTCGGATTGACGACTTTGAGATGTGAGTTTGGAGGAAAATGCTCGGAATCCACTGATCGGAGCATCGAATCAACGACTCTATAATAGCCAAACTTAAGCCACCAATGAGGCTCACCACCATATGCCAAAGAAGAATTTTTGATTTCTTTTGCTACATTGCCAGGAACAGAGGTGATAACCTGGAAAAGTTGCTGCTAACAGGAAAAGTAGATAGGAAAAGATCAAGGGGCAGGAGTCTAATGCGTTGGTCAGACCAAATCCATAGTGCATTGGAGACTACAGTCTGCGACGCCATCCACATCGCCAAAGATAGGGCAACATGGCGAAATAACTTGGTAGAAGCCATGGTTCGGAGTGAGGAGGAGTGGCAGGCGGTCGCCTCCTTCTGCGAAGCAGTAATGCTATCAAAGGAGGAGGCGGACCGCATAAGGCAACGGCGTTTGCGCCCCAGACGCCGCCGCGATTCCGATCCTGACTTCCGGCCACCGTAGGCGCGGGCTTGCGGACGGTGAGCATTGGGTAGCTCGCCGTCCGGTCGTCTGGTAATCGTCCGGACCAAGCCCAGTCGTCGATGGCGCGCACTGTTCCCGCGCGCCTCAAGGAGTTGTCAGCAACCGTAGGGACCCTGCAGAAGGGTCGAAGCCAATCAGGGCCACGGGTTTGTGTCTGAAAAGGAAGGCTCTGGCCCTGGTATGTATGGCGATGTAGGAACGGGATAGGTTGTTTAGTCAGTAAGAGTCTGACACTTGTTTTCCGCTCCGCCCAAGAGCGGGACTCGTCATTGGATGATTTTTACCAACAAAAAAAAACAAAAACATGGCGAAATATAGTCCATTAAAAAGTTATTCATCGAGGTCACGATCCTCAGCATTGAGGATAAACGACGCAAGGAGGGATGTCCAACAGCGGTAATCTTTCGGCTGAAATGATGATGATGATGATAGATGTCGGCCATCATAACAATCAAAATCGCTAATATAGATTCTTTAAACGACTTTAAAACTTTGAACATTGAAGAATAACGAAACAAATTCTCCAACAATAACTTTAATCCTTTGTTCATACTAAAATTCAATAACTTCTATTAATAACATCAATAAAAACAAAAAAAGTGACCATTTTAAACGGTCGCATAAAAATTGTGTCAACAAGATTGATTAGCCGTCCATTTTCATTAATTAAAAAGAGCATCCTGCCTTTTTGGTAGAAATCTGTTCCGGCAGATTGAAAATTATTAAACGATTAATAATTCTGACATCAGTACAATACAAGTAACGAAAGGATATTTTTAATTAGAGTTTAAGCAAGATCAGATGGGTCAGATTAATAAATAAAGCCTATTTTGTTAATTTATATTAATAATACAAATGTATATAATTATACATCTCACAAGACGTATTCAGTAGCGCAATAAAAATGATTGCAGAAATAGGTTATTTTACAAATTCTTAAATGTAGGATTGTAGGAAATCTTTTCATTCAATTTAAGTCTAAAATAAAATAAATTTCAAAATTTAACCTTTTGATCTTGTAATTACAGACACAATTAAAGAATAATATGTTTGCGAATGCCGGCGTTCGCTTAGGGCTCAATGAAATAATCCTGCCAACCGAATTTTTATCGCGGTGGCTAATCTCAGTGAAAATTAGCTAAGTACAAGTTTTTTAGGTGTAAAAGCATAGAAAAAAACAAAAGTGATCTCTCGGTTCCTTTAGTCTAATATCATTTCACATGTCCAATTTTAGGATCAGGTGCAGAACGAATCACTTCACATGCTTTCTGAGGTACTATTTTCGCATGTCGTATAAAAAGTGTTGTTGGGTCTTCTATTACAATTTCCTTAGTATCAACTTGGAGTTATGAAGTTGGTTGTGTAACACAATATTATTATATACTAGACAAAAACCGTGACGTCTACGGACCTTTAGACATGATCCATAAAAGGGCAACCTTTTTCACATGTCCAGTTTTAGGATCAGGTGCAGAACGAATCACTTCATATGCTTTCTGAGGTACTATTTTCGCATGTCGTATAAAAAGTGTTGTTGGGTCTTCTATTACAATTTCCTTAGTATCAACTTGGAGTTATGAAGTTGGTTGTGTAACACAATATTATTAACTACTAGACAAAAACCGTGACGTCTACGGACCTTTAGACATGATCCATAAAAGGTTGCTAGGTCATCACTTAGTTCCTTCCTTTTGTTACCCATCCAACTCTAACGTAAGTACATCAAATGTTATATTTTCTTTGACCCTTTTCAAGGGTTTTACAATTTGTATTCATAATGCTTGCTACCTATGTTACGTAAATGCTTAAAATGTCTGCTGAAAATATTGGACTAATAAACTTGTTTTGTTTATTCGTTTAAACAGGTTTAATTGTCTTTGTTATAATTGGGTTTAGGTTATTATTAAAATCAAGTTTTTTAGTCTTGTTGTTCCTATTCTACAAGAACTGTGCATTGTCCTGAATAGATTATATCCTATAGCTTAGTATGGCGCGCACCATCTTTTACTGTGTAAATTTTTTTGAATTTTAGCAATATTTCCCCAGATTCTGTGAGGTCCTTTTAAACCAGTTCTCGCATTTTATATTTTATTTTTATCATTGTTCAATTATAATGGGTTGGGCTCCTATTTTAGAAATTTATCTGATACGAATGCTGATATTTAATGTTGGTAAAATACGTTTGGCTTCTTTTTATTCAACTTTTGCTCTAAAAGTATTTTAAGTATTTTATTTTTAAATTTGTGGTACTTTCATGCTGGAACAGAAGGAATGCGACTAGGCTGTCGACGATGGAGCGTGCTTACCTATAATAGAAGTACCTAACCTATTTACTCTTGACTGAAAGATTCCTCGATTCCGGCATTTATGTTGTAGTGTAATGTTATTTAGCTTTATACCTTAGCTATCCCTTACAAATTTTGGCCAAACCAACTGAGATTACTAGTTTCAGAGATTTACTGCAACAAAAAAACTCTTCTACGTTATTATAATATATTAGCACAGATCATTATTTCAGTGATCTCTAAAATTCTCCGTTAGCATCTTTCAAACCGTTTAAAACTATTTCCTTTTCACGTCAGGCTCAAGATGGCTACGAATTTTTATATGAAAACCAGTTTGATCGATGCTTAAAAATGCATTAGCCCCGATAAGTGAGAAGTGTTCAGACGAGCTACTCAATCAAACTATCGTTATGCTTTTAAACAGCACTTGAGCTATTAAAGCGGTCAAAACGATTTTTCACGAAGTTTTCCGATCTATGACGTAACTATACACTGATGTAAATGTTTAAAGAATGACTGGAGTAGAAATTATTGCATTCTCATATAAAACTGTTTTGATTCAATCGCCAGTAATATCCACTCAAAAATTGTTTAACACATCTGTTGAGACCATACAAATATAAAATACGCACTCCGAAATATGTACATACTTTTTAAGTACACGTATCGACCAACTTTTATATTTTTGTGGTTGAACTCTCATTGCTATGATTATTAATTTTCTGAAGTGAATTAACCGTAAAATGCTTAGTTTGTATTTAAACTCTTGAGTCCCAAGCGAACGCACACCTATTACATAATAGGAAGACTTATATGGCTCTAATTAAGGTTTTCAAAAGGTTAAAGTCTTTTCACTTAATATTAGTGCTGGTAAAATTTTCTCTAATATTTAGAATATTTTATCGTTTGTCTATCTCTCTTAATAACTTTAACAAATCTCACACCGGATTTCAACCGTATACTTACATTTTTATAAAATAAACATTCAGAATTTACGACAAGTGCTGGCAGACTAATTGTCTTTATTGCGAAAAGAGAAGTCTAATTAAAAATGACATCAAAAAAGCACGACTCATTTAATTTGTCACGTCATAAACTGTCAACAAAATTGTTGGTAGGTAAGCACAATTATGCAAAGTCCCTGACCCCTATAATGTAGGTAAAGATATATTTGGGGGTGATTAAAATTTTTTGCACGTTAAAGATTAAAGTGAACCAAGTAGGGAAGTGGCTGGAAAGTGCACTAGAGCGGAAAATATCCCTGATCAGCATTAAATGGGTTGATTCTGCTCTTCATTTACCATTTGCAGATTGTTCCCGTCCATTGTCAGTCGATTCGATCATTATTGAATGGAAAGAATAGTTTTATTTCCCCACACGAGCAGGCTTTGGAATATGTTGATTAAAATGAAATTTTTGAATGAATCGGTATTGATAAAGGCTCAAGCAATCTCGTTGAAAATTTTTCGTTTACGAAGAATTTACTTTTTAAATTTATTTTGAGTCGGTCGATTTTTTACAGTCTCCAGAATAATTTGATTAGAAAGGTTTTGTTCGATCCCATTTTAGTACAAGGTTTCTCGGTTTTTCTAATATGAAACTGAAAACTGTTTTTAGTTGACTGTCTTATGTAAATTTTTAGATGCCAGTACAAAGTACACTTACAAGGTGACAAAATCAAATAGTTTCTGGTATTAACTTTCTTTTTGCTTTTTTCACCACTTTGGAGATTACTCTTGTGAATTTATAAACATTTGTTTTTGGTGGTTAGTCATCAAAATAATCCAAAAAGCTCCTTTTAGGCCCCTAGCCCATGGTGACTTTCTGTAGTCCCAATGCTGTAGCGCGTTAGTAACGCGTTGGCATCTCTTCTATAGCGCGTTGCAAATGCAACTAACGCGCGTTAGTAGCAATGCTGTCGCGAGTTTCGTAAGTGTTAGGGGAGAGTGTGTATGAAAGAGCCAAGCTTTGAAAGAGCCGATGCGATTATCTCCCACTTAACAAAATCTTCCCATAATTCAATTTTACTGTTTGTATGGCGACACTGGACAGCTGCCATCCACAGACATTTGACAGTTCTAGAATATCAAATTGCGTCGTAGGACTGAATTGAAAATTTTGAAGGCAAAATGTAAGTATTTTTGGGTTTACTTAAGTTTTTTTGACAAGAGGTGTAAAGCATAGGTTGACAAAATGAATATGTTGTATTGATAAGCCTATAGTTGGCATTATTTTACGCTAATGTTATTGTTATGATGATATGATTTACTAGCTGTAATTTGAAGTTATATTTTTTAATACAAAATGTTTTGAAAGAGCCAGCTGTCGAGTCCATGAAAGAGCCGAAGAAGAGTGGTACCAGTGGAAAATATGTGAAGGGTGGACAACATGAGTCTTGTGATAACAAAGGAGTGATTAATTTCTTTTGGCAAAAATGTTTTTAATTGTTCTATCCGAGTTTTATAAAAGTATTATTAATGATTAAAATTATTGTAAGATGATTATTTGAGACTGATCAAAAGCTGTGATTTTAACTTACTAGGACTTAATAATGTAAACGTTTTCATTATATAAATGATTCAATAGTATAAAAGAGATATTAAAATTGTTGAGAAACCGGTTTGTTTATACAAAGTGGAATCTGGCTCTTTCATGGCACATGGTAGCTCTTTCATTGACAGGTTGTTTTGAAAGAGCCAATTTCCCATTTTTTGTTTAAGTAGCTATATTTCAGATTTCTTTCATTGTTACCTATTTTTTTTCATTTCAGTAACATAATTATTAAACTTATTAATGAAAAAAGGGATTTTTATTTAAAAACAAGCAGCCTAAAATGACTTTTTTCAATACTTTTTAAAACTGGCTCTTTTAACCACACTCTCCCCTACAATAATTCGCTGTGGGTGATGAGCCTTACTGGCTCAAACCTATATACATTTTTTCAGTTACGTTTTGCGTTCTACGATCGCGATGATAATCTCGCAGTATTACACAATACAATTATTTAAACTCGCATGCACAAAACATCTAGAAAAAGAAAAAATAATTTTAAATCATAGAAGTATTTGATTAGCCTAGGACACAAATCCTTTTTACGCTGAGTGCGCTTCATAAATCGTTCCGTCAACTGTGTCTGCTTACTAAACGTAATATTTAGAAGTAAAATAGACTAATTTCATATTACAAGGACTAAAAGCCTATTTCAAACACAAAAGAATCTAAACGACCTTTTGTGTCCCCCAGTCTCTTTGACTATTAGGTAGCTGCCTAAAATAATTTTAAAGGCGCGAGTCAAGATAATTGCATTGACAGGAATTGTTAACTAAGAAAACAGAATTGCCTTTCCTTATTGGATTAACGTTTAAGTAGACGTAACCATTACTTCTCCAGTAAGTTAGAGGTACAATAAATTGGTTAGTCGACGCGCAATCTTCATTCGCACAATTAATTGCGCAAGCTGAAATCAACTTAATTTTATAGGGTGCAAGATTGATTTTCATATGATATAATTTCGGAAGGATTGAAAAGTGTGGGTGCCAATTCAATTAGGTCACTTACTTCTAACACGAAGTACTAGTTTAGAAGGGCTTGAGACAAACTTAATAGTATTCCTAAAAGTTGTGGTGTCGGCTAGTTTCAGACCTTCAGACTTAGTATTAGAGAAAAAAGGTTTTGTTGTCAAAAGAACTTTGTTTATTCTGGACGGAAAAGAAAGAAGCAAAACTTTCCTATGTAATTTCATGGTAAAATGAGATTATATTAAACGCAACATGCGTGAACAGCACTCCAATATTATCATACTTTCTATGACAATACGAGGAAAAATCTTGTTTGGAAAATTTGTTTATTTGGTAGACAGCGCGTCAGCACATATTGATTGACAGACATGAAACATGAAATGATCACAATACTGTCGACACAGGTTGCGTACTGTACCAGAGGCCTTCTTTTGCCGAGCCCGAGATAGTCTCTGACTTTTACTGACTAAAATCCTCCCCCTGTTCTTTCCTTGCCTTCCACAATAGCCTTCGACTATTCTGGGCCCTTACGGTTTGGCTACGTGGACGACTTGGACCCGGTCTGGAGGGCGACCAGACTGTTGGTGATCTTGCCCATTGCTCGCTACGGTTGCACTGAAGATCTAAGGTCTACTCAGCTACAGCGATATTATCGTTTTAGGATCTGGTCTCTTCTCCGAAGTTATGTTGTTGAGACTTACAGACGGAATTGGTATGTGATGATCGTGCTAAGCCTCTAGGTTCTTATACCTGGTATCTCGGCAGAAACAAGAGCTCAACGAATAATATCGTTGATTCTGGTTAACCCCTCGAACGATGGGAGGCTTTGATCCCTTTTCTTAAAATAAACAAAAAAATAAGTAGAAAAATATGTTCACTGAATTTTTGTAGTAAAAAATAAAATTTGTTAGATATGTGAAAAAATTACAATTAAGAATTTTTCAAGGTTGTAGAGACTTATGCACAATCGGCGCTCATGGGGCCAACCGCAGAGGCAGCAATATGCAGCAACACAAGGTGGGCCTAAGCAAAGACAAGTACTAAGCCAGCGCGACACCACCGTCGTCTAAAGAGTACTCAAAAACCTGTTAACTAAGTCAGTACCTATACCAGTTATTTACTATCCTTAATACTGTAACAAATTTTCACCTTTAAAAGGAGATTAAGCGTAAACGCTCCAAAAGTTTGTGTTCAAAGTTGAATGAAAACTACGTAATATAACCGAAAGTTGACGTTAGCGACGAAAGCAAAACCACAAACGAACCGGATAGACACTTGTATCTAATTAAAAGTTTTGTTTTAAGTGCAAATGGCACATCTCTAGTGGGTGAGCCAAGTGTTTGCTTGTTATAACTTTAGTAAGTACTAAGTTGCGATTCAGCTTCACTTAGAGTTTTTCGTGTGAACATTTTTAATTCTATACTTTTCCCGCATTATGTTTCTAAAAAGGAAATGTAGGGTTTATGATTTTTTGATTAACCTTTCGAGTACCGTAATTAGATACATGATAGAAAGACAATAGGTGCGCGAACGCTTGGGGCTCAAAAATTTAAAATTGTTTATTTGAATTGATCATCATTCGTTTATGCTGTAACCATATCATCCTAGTTTATAATGTTATGAAGTGTTCAATTCACTTCACTTTTATCTAGCTATAAAAAATAATGTTATTGGTGTGTTTTGTCGCGTGTGCGTACTGTTATATCAAATACACTAAAAACAAACGACTGTCAATTTGGCATTGCCTTGCATCGCATCAGCTTCATAATGTTCCCAGTTCTGGAAATAAAGCCTTCTCTCTAGGAAAAGACTCAGGCCTCTTCTCTAGGAAAGGGAATAGGCCGTAATTCATCACGCGGGCCCAGTGCGGGTTGATGGATGTCACATATCTTCAAATTTTTGGTTCTAGGGCATGCCGGTTTCCTTACGATGTTTTCCTTCACTGTTTTGAAAGCATGACCAATTTGGACGAAGCCCAAAAAGTGTACTAGTAAACAAAGTAAAGCTATCTATATATGTATTTTTTTCTGCTCTCTCAGCAGAAAAAAATACATGTATAGATAGCTTTGTAAAGTTTTTTTAGTACCTCTATATGTATTATGTCATTGTCAATTAATTTCACTAATACTACTTTAAATTATTAAGTTAATAGCCAATCACTCTTGTTGTTCAGTTTGGGTGGATTCCTATATTTCTGTCTCTCAAAACAATGGGTTTTAGAAATCTTTGTAATTCTCTTCTTTTCTGTTACATGTATATATGCGTCTTCGATTCTCTTCGTCCCTTGTCGGACAGCATCGCGGACGACGGCGCGCGAGACAAGCGGGGACGTGCGTCCACCACATTTCACTAGCACAAACGACCGACGATACACCCGCGTCTTGTAAATTCATCTCTGTATTTTCTTGGATTTACATAGTCAGTTAAACATTCCACTGCTTTTTGTTTGAGTTCAAATGTAGAACCTAGTGAACCACATGAAGAACCGTTAAGACAGACTGGGGTAGGGGACTTTATCACACCGATATAATAAGGATGTAAGAAATAATATAGATAAAAATGTTTGTATTTATTGACATAAATACGAAACATAAGTTGTCACTTTAATTAAATTCAAATAAAATGAATTGAGTTAATTAAATTGATTGAATTGATAGATTAGGTAGTAAAGCAACTGGCATGCCCTAGAATAAAAAATATGTGACGTAGACAAAGCCACACTGGAACTGCGGGGTGGATTACAGGTGGATTACAGTCCCAGCAATGGGCACAATATGGGGCTAAATATGCCACTAAACTATGCTAGGCATAAATTAAAGTTTGTGTAAAGTGAAGCCTGTGACTCTGTTAACTCAGGAGCTCTAATTTTTTGTTGAACACTGACCGACTTGCTAGGGTGTGTAGCAAATGTTGCACCATATACTATATTTGTTTCTGTGCCGTACTCACCACACTTATGCGCAAAAAAAATTTTTTTTTTTTCTTTCAAAGTTCAAAAAGTAATCTTTCCTACACTTCCCCAATAAATAAAGATCACCTTTGAATAACAGTCCAAAAGATTTATTATCCTAAAAAAAGGTCTATATTTTATTCACACAGTTCATTCAAATCCCGAATTAGTTTTAAAATGTTTTAAAGAAGAAGTGAATGTATGAAAAGAACCTAGGTCGTTGTGGTAATAAAATATTGAAACTACATATTTTCTCTGGCTGGTATTCTGGGAGCTATAAATAAGTAAAACGCTTACGAAGGGTATGAGTGGGCCGCTAAAAGCACCTAACATAACTAAAACATTTACGTAGGTGTCGATTCAGAACTTCCGATCTCGTATTGTCAGCGATTTCACTCATACAAATTATTAGGTGTTATCACATTGAATACCAACTACGAAATATCTCGCAGATCATTTATTCTACGATGCCACGTACGATTTTTGATCACATTATCACATTGGTGCAATTGAACGTTTGCATCATGAGTAATTTGAGACGGACGGAAACTAAGGAACCCTACACGCGTGTCGCGTGGCCCGACACGCTCTTGACCGATTTTATTTGACTGAATGTATTACCTATTTAAAATCGTAAGACGAATTATGTTGTAAGTTATTGCAAAAGTTAAAATAACTATTCTACTCTATTCTATTTTTATAAGACACGATAGGTACATACGACGAACGAGAAATAGATATATAAAACCTATAAACCTAATGTCCCAAAATTTTATTGAAATATTTTTTTAAATGTACGGTGGCACCATCTATATCACCACAATTTTTCTGCTCTCTATACAATGGTACACAAAATGATAAATTGGACAAAAAAGAAAATAAAACTAAACAACTGGGTGTCAGTCGTCAAACCCTTTTGTTCTAAATACAGTAGAAGCATTGTATAGATTGATGTTCGCAGTATTTCTAAATTCAAATTTTCACGGAACATTCCAACTTCAATTTATGTATGCCTGATAAATAATGAAAAACGGGTTTATGAACAAACTTCTTTCGTAAAACATTGGAAACATTTTATCGATGTAATGTGTATATGTTACTGTCAATAATATTAATTATTTAGAACTCATATTGGGTTAGAACTCGTCGTTTTTCGAGATCGTGTGTGACGGCGGTCCGCGCATTTTAGTACTTGCTTAACTGACGTCGAGTCTTGTAAGAGTCCATGCCAGGAAGGGTCATGTGGTGGTTCGAAACAGCAGGAACACAAAGAGCAACTAAAAAAACATAGGTAGATTTCATTTCAGATTTTTTTTACTCTAGGTGAAGCAAGAAGGAGTGCCTTATTTGTTTTATTATCCAGTTCAGTTCATAAATCGGTTCTTACTGTAGTGACATCTATGACGCCACCAAGGAACTATACATCGGAATCCTGCGTCAAGTAATTAGAGTTTTTTGCACGGTTTGAACATAACGTACAACAGATCGAAATCATCTATCAGGCAGTTAAACAGATTTATTTATTTATTTAATCTTCATGTACAGTAGTGGTACATAGGCGGACTTAATGCAACAAGGCATTCTCTACCAGTCAACCTGATATAACATAGATCTGATATAACATACGTCTAGTCGGAAGATTCTTAGGACCTCGTACATGGCGACTTTTTCTAGCGATGCTGTAGCGCGTTCACATCGATATAGTCGCAACGTTGTAGCGCGTTAGTAACACGTTGACGTTTCTTCTATAGCGCGTTGCAAATGCGAATAACGCGCATTAGTAATTATGCTGACTCGGGCTTACGGTACTACATAATCATCATCATTATCAGCCCTTTTAGTGTTCCCCCAGCTGGGACACAGGCCTCCTCTCTAGAAGAGGGAATAGACCATAATCCACCACGCGGGCCAAGTACGGATTGGCGGATGTCACATGTTTTTGCATTTTTTGGTTCTAGGACGTGCCGGTTTCACGATGTTTTCCTTTACCGTTTTGAGAACAGTGGTGATGAAATGAATTACACAAAGTAATGCGCCTGGCTGGGTTTGAACCCGTGACCACGACTACTCCTGCGACACAACAGCATGACTTCAAAAAGTCGCCATGAGCGAGATGCCTTTTACCTCCATTCATATATTTAAACTAAAATAAGTGAATTATATCCAGCATAATTTATAATTAGCCATTTATTAACCGTACCCTTTAGAAAATCATTACATTTCTGCTCTTCCAAGCTTCACTAATTGATGAGGGTTAGACACGAAGATTCTTAATTAACATGTCTTTAATTACATACTTCATTAACGTGGAGTAACTTTGAAAACTGCTTTTTAATCAACCCGGTTTGATTTATACCGTCTGACTGAGTTCATTGGAAATATTTTGGGAGCGAAAATGGTTGGAAACATGAATGCATTACTGTGGTTTGTAGGGTTCCGTACCTCAGAACTGTAATAGAAGCACTTTGTTCTCCGTGTGTCTATCTGTCTGTCAAGACCCTTCATCAAAACTTTTGGAACCCGAACGAACGCCAGATTTCTTAGGTCTGAGAAATCCGGCGTTCGCTTGTCTTACTAATAAGTCTCTAATATTCGAAAGATTAAAGAACGCGTGCAGCTATCGAGTTGAAATTAAACCATGTACTCAGACCTGCGGTCTCTTAATGCTGTGAAAAAATAAAAACCACCAATCCGCACTAGGCCCGCGTGGTGGATTATTGCCCATTCCCTACTGTGTCTCAGCAATGGGAAAATTAATAGCCTTATTAATTTTATTAATGATGATAGAAGTAAATTTGAAAACACTAAATGAAGCCTTTACCAGGTTCACAATTCATAATTCACCACGCGGGTCCAGTGCGGGTTGGTAGATGTCACATGTCTTCGAAATATATATAAATAGGTTACTTCTAGATAAGTGCGCTCTATCGTAGCTTTCATCAGGTGAGATGGCAGTCAAGCGTTAGCGCTTGACTGAACCTATGAACAATAAATAAAAAACAAAATGTTTCAGTTTTTACTCAATACCTCTACGCATTCCCATGATAAAGGATCCTGACAGACAATCAGGCAGACGGATAACAAATCCAATAAGGATTCCGTAACACTTAATTTAATTCCGTAAAACTTATTTTAATATCTATATTTAGCATAGTTTGTGTTTATTATTATTATTTACATTGTTCTCACATACTAGTATCAACAAGAAACATGTAACCGAGATATTTGTAATACTTACCATAATTGAAAAGAGTGTCCATGGAGTTTCTTGCACATTCTTCTCCATTGAGATCTACGCTTTGGAATGTGCAATTAGCATCATATTTTTTAGGACAGACTGACTTGACGTTTCAAAAGTGCCTGTAAATGGTTTATTTGGAATAAAATGATTTTGACTTTAGACATTTTTTGACTTTTTAAAAAGAAACTGAAAAAAGCACAGTAAATCCTCTTTTCCTAAATTCGTATAACTCTTGAGCCCCAAGCGAACGCCGATTCTCATACCTATTGTCTTTCTATTATGTCTCTAATAACAGTATTCGAGAGATTAATAAAAACAAATGCGCTATTCCTCGCATTGAGCTTTAAGAGAGCAAAGACTAAAAGAAGGGACTCTTTAATTAATTTAATCAGATCAAACAGTATCGTTAAGTACCGTTCCATCAATTAGAAATTCAGGCCGATATGCAGGTGCCTGTTTGGTAAACAAACATCGTAGACTAGTTAAAAGACGGCGGATTTCCAATCGTCAACAAAGCTCGTGCTTGACATCTTTAATACGTCTGTCATGGTTTAGAATCCCAAAGTAATAGACACTGTAGCTTCCTTTTTACGAACCTCAATTTCATTTCAGACGTGCTTATTTCACTAAAGGGAAAACAAATCTGAGGTTTAAGATTTGCAAAAAAGGAGACAACTCTGTTCCCCTTTACAAATCACTACATAGTATAAAACCAAAGTCACTTCCCGTTGTCTGTCCATATGTTTCCTTAAATCTTTAAAACTACGCAATGAATTTTAATGCGGTTTTTAATTGATAGAGTGACTCAAGAGGAACGTATAATACTTACGGAATAATACATTCTGAAATACATATTTCAATGTTTTTCACTGTCGTTTTTAAAACAAACTATTTAGTCATTCAGATAATAAGTTTTAAAATATTATACAGGGTAAAAGCGTTACCAACATCACAGGCCGGATTTAAGTCGGAAACTTCGAGTGATATTTTTGATATTTTTTTTATAATATATTCTAACACTTTTTTCTTAATATTTTTTTCCATATAATTCTTATTATTCTTAATAAATCTTTAATCAATTTGGTATTGTCAACATCGACAGAAAAAAAATATTATAATTAAAATGTGTCGATTCGGACACTGTGTCCGAAAATGATTCTACCCTTGATTGTTTTCTCTCTCTTTTGTTTTGTCACTCAAAGGTTTGCTGGGAGAAAACTCATTGTTGAGTAAAGCTCGCTTTTGTACATGAATTGTTTAACTACTGTATACTATATTAAATGTTTCGTTTACAATATTATTCTATCTGAATCGTCAGCTACATTGCATAGTAATAGTTGGAGACGGAATTTCTTGACTTAGGTATCTATCAGATTTGGAATTGCGCATTTTATAAATAACTACTAGAATCATTTTAGTCATCCGCGATCTCAGCCATAATATAACGTCATTAAAGAATCCGTCCCATTCAAGTCAATTCGAAATCACATCCCGTGTTCATAAAACATAATAGCCAGCAAAAAAGACAATATTCACAAGCAAAATAATAATGTGAGAAACCAGATTCAAAGATAATGTGTAAAATATTCATTGAAAACCTAGTCTAAAATTATCGTAACACTGGAGTAGTTTGAGCGAATCCTTACACTAGCGAGAATGGCGATCTCCGCACCACTTGACTTGAATATTGCAAATCCTACCCTAGATTTTATCTCACAACCTCCACCATATTCGCTTTGAACAATCTTGAATAAAATCATGCCGAATTTTCCGCATATGGAATAATAAGAACCACCATTATTTTTAAAATAGCGTCGAACATAATATTAATGAAAAAATCATGCGTGAAAAATAACTTTCACGAAAAAAAGAGCATCTGATACACTTTAATAGTTTTCCTTTTGATTTGCTTCACTTTCTAAAAACAAATTGCGTCAAAACAATCAGCGTTCAGCGTGGAGTGGCGACCGTGTGCCGGAAGACGTAGTGTTGGTAGGCCTCCAACGACCTAGTCAAAGTTGCTGGAATTCGATGGATGCGAGACGCACGGGACCGTTCGTTGTGGCGACGTTTGGGGGAGGCCTATGTCCAGCAGTGGACGTCTTTCGGCTGAATTGATGATGATGATGAATCATCGTTCATACGCCGCCGTACTAATAATGTAATCAAGACTATTAATAATTCTAAATGTTTTTGTTTTACAAAAACAATAATTATTTATTAAGCCATCTTTCAGCATTCACTAACAATTTTTAGTTGCACACTTTCCTACTTGTACTATTGTAGCATAAGTTTATTAGATTTAGTTTATATCAAATTTCACCCGCAGGCGGCGTAAGGATACCGCCGCATACCAGCGCGCTATGGACTACAAAATTCAATTCGCTGTAAATCCACAATGGTATAGAGCTGTCACGAAAAACACACATTCTGCAAAATCACTAGTTCATCCAACAGTGAACAAAAACATTTCCCATATTATGCTCCTCAAAAACCGTCTTTATCACAGCTACTTAAGATTTTCCAGGACCGCGTTTCCATGTTTGCTAGTTTGTATTCGTCATAGGACTGCGGGTCGAGTCTTTGTTCTTGAAAAAGTCGCTTTGTTTTTCTGCTTCCTATAGCCCGACAGACTTGCGGATGTGTTGTTTTGATATTTTATAAACAACTTGTTTGTTACACCCAGTCAGGAAGTTATAAAAGTAACATATTTGTCGTTGGGGAGACTACTTTACCAACTTTTAGAATAATTATATGTGGTAGTATTGAGCTGTGCTTTGAGCTCGAGGTTTATACTCGTGTGTACCGTTATTTTTGCTTCATAGAATAGGATGGAAGAAAAAGTAAACATGCTTTAGGAACTTAGTAAAGGAAGTTAGTATCCCCGTGGACGGGAAGCTAACGAAAAGAATTCTTTCAGCTTACGACTAAATCTCAGTTTCTACAGCAAGGCACACACAATCTTCTTGCGAACAGGAACTTAGTAATACATTCGTATGCGAATGTGATACACTCCAAAGTTAATGCGCTCTGGGTCTTTCTCTCCATAATATTGTACCAAAGGATGTGGACGCACAGATTTATTACCCTGTTTTATATTTATTACTTTGATCACTGGTACTTTCCATTTAATATGGAAAAGGAATTTTCATGCGTGACCGCGTTCGGTTGCAATTTATTTCGCGTCTTGGTTTGCCTTTTCCAATGGATTTCCTGATAGGGCCTACTGTTATGAATGACTTTCATTTGGTTTAGGATGCTGGTGAAACATTGTTCGTTACAACAATGGTTCTTCTGGACCTCAAATCTCTACGATAAAATTAAAAATACGGTAGAAAGAAGTTCTGAGCCAACGGTATATTTTTAAGGCACTGTTAGAAGACCAGTCAATGTTTGGTAATTTCAAACATGCCTAAATCTACTATGTATGTACAATATGGAATTTATAAATGTGTAGCTCTACTTAGAGTGGAGTTTTAAAACAAATATGACAATGTTTCGATTTTCCAATACCAAATCATAGTCATCTGAATTTAAAACAATATGAAAATTATAATCGTAGTTTTTGAGGTAATCATAGCTGAAATTGCGAGATCTTCTAAAATCTGTCAGGCGAAATGATAATTACAAAGGATTTCGACTGATTCAAATTTATTAATAGACGTTTCTGACTAAGCTTAATTAAATGCATTGTACTGAGGTTCTCTGTAATAGTCCCAGTCATGGCTGGGACTATTTGATCCCTATTTGATCGTCGGTAAATGGATAATGATTTTCTTCATTCCAAAATTTTTATGACCACCTTCATTGCGGTCGTGAACATCTTCTTGCCTTGAATCCTAGCATGATAGAATAAATTTTAAGGTCTGGTCTTGAAATTTGGCTGTAATGGTTTCTACAAACACGATTCACAAGTATTACAACTGATTTACAGATATTAGCATAGCATCAGTCACATAATGTTACCACTGCTGGGACTCAGGCCTTCTCTCTAGGAGAGGGAAAGGGCTATAATCTAACAAGCGGGCCCAGTGCTCAGTAGAAGAGCAGTGGTGGCCGAGTGGTAAACTCGTAAGTCTGACTTAAGAGTTGTAGGTCGCAGGTTAAAACCCATTCAGACGCATCACTTTGTGTAATTTATTTCATTAGTACTGCTCTCTAAACGGTGAAGGAAAACATCATCAGGAAGCCAGCATGTCCTAGAACCAAAAATTCGTTTTAGGACATGCTGGTTTTAAGACATATGACATCCACCAATTCACACTGATCCCGCGAGGTGGATTGTGGCCCATTTCCTCTCCTAGAAAGGAGGCCTGTGTCCCTGCCGTGGGAACAAAACTAAGGCTGATCGTGATAATGGGTCATATGCGAATTTTTGGTTCAAGGATATAGGATATATAGGTTTACGGATATTATCGGTAACATACTAGAAGTAGCAATGAAGAGAAAGTTAAATCAAATGAAAGCAAACGTAGAGTGACTAATATGGTCCATTACATGCAAGACTCATAAAATCTACATGTGATTCAGTAAACGTAATTTGCCTCTAAATTCGCGAAGTTTCACTGTTTATTGATATTTATTGCCAATGTCATGGATTTGCAGTTCAATCGAGGAGGATTATGCAGGAGACATTTTGTCTCAAAATATCTGTCTCTGTCTCTCTGTCTCGTATTTTCTTGGTAAACACGACAAAATAATCACGAAGGATTTAAAACGTCCAATTAAATCCTCCACTTTGTGTTCTGGCTTTGTGTTTTTCTATAGAATTGAAAGTCATGGCGTGACTTTCAATTTTACGGGACATCCGTATTTCTGCTTTACAAAGTTCTTTCAGATTTTTTAAACTCTCGAGATGGGACTAAAAACTAGGACGGATATCCGATACCCCATAGAATCTGTCTCGCTTTAATGATGTCAAAATTTAACGAACTATCCGTCTCTTTAAAAAAGATTGTAGTAGAAATTTATCGAAGCTTTTCTAGTTAATACCAAAGGTTAGCGTTTAATTAAATTTATTTCCATTGGAGGTACTGTAAAGGTATTGAATTATAAAAGATGTTTTATTTGTCACAATATGATATATTTTTTAATGTTATAAATTAAACTGCGAACCCACCAAAAAAAAAAACAGTAAACATTTGAGACAAGGTTTTTTTAAGTCATTCTCTGACCAATGTCAGCCTTGCTGAAATCCAATGGGTGCGAGACACAGGTCCGGTTGTTATGGCGATACTTGGGGGAAACCTATGTCCAATATAGTGGACGGCTTTCTAGCTTTAAGTACTAATGACTTATCCACTGATTATTCTCTCTTCTATTTTATTGCTCTAATAACAGTAAAAGGATTATAAAGTAATAATCCAGTTTGTTTCTTACCCGTCATAAAATAGAAAGAGACGTTGTCGTATTGAATTATTACTTAGTTCTACTCGTTCTTAAGCTTAATTGAATCTATGAAAATAGGCTGTTCAAACCCAAAAAAACTCTTATTTGAAGTTACGTAATCAAATTACGAAACCCAACCCGCTTTTCAGCTGGCAGTAGGCTCGCAAGTATCTATTTCGGGGACAAAGCACAAGCAATCTTATCTATAAATAGAATTCTTTGGCGAAAAGTAATAGTAGGCGATAAAATGGATTATTTTCCTCGGGCCCACCATTTTCCCCACCCTAACTTACTATCCTCGTCTAATTGCAAGTTTCTTCCGAACATCTGCTGCCTTTTAATTAATGATCATGTCCCACCTCCTGAAACAGTATTGTGTTTTTTAGTTTCCTCCAGTGAGACACTTGTCACTAAGTTTGTAGGTACTATTCTTACTCAATATTGTTGAGACAAATGTCGAAAAAATATTGTTGCAGCTCAATTTTTAGTATGTTGAAAATTTGTGTAATGTTGCAGATACATAACAGGAAGACCATAGGTGCGCAAACACCGGCGTTCGCTTGGGACTCAAAAGTTTAATTTATATCTGGCCAGGGCAACTACCCGATCGTTGATTTCGAGTTGTTGTATATTATAACTAGCTTCTGCCCGCAACTTCGTCCGCGGAAATTTTGTGAGACAAAAGTTGTGATAGCTCGGTTAATATCCATGTATAATATATCTTCAAATATATATTCCTGAGTGACATAGGGTATAAATAATTTATAGCCTATGTCTCTCAGGATTAAAGCAGCTTTCTATTATAGCTTCAATTTTTCCAATCGAACCATTAGTTCCAGAGATTACCCCCTACAAACAAAAAAACAAACTTTACCTCTTTATTATATTAGTGTAGATGTAGATAATATGGCCTAATCACACGTAGAGATTTTGGATTACAGTTACTGTGTGACGTCATACAAATTGCTACAAATGTATGGTTCGTATTCATTTACATTTTTTATTGTGTTTTCCTAACTAATATCATAGTATAAAGAGGAGGGAAGTAGGTTATCTTCATACAAACGCACCGCGCGCGGCTTGTATGTGTGCGCCATAGTATCTATGCGTCGGCGCACGCACACTTTAACAAAATCTCGACCCGTTCCTCAGTGCGCCAGTCGAGGCTAACACTGCACGATGTTCGCGCGTCACTGCTTTTCGACACCGCTAAATGAAACCAAAATGTCTGATTTTCTGTCGTTTCGTAATAGTCGAAACCGAAGAAAGCATTTTTCTGTAGCTAATTTGTAATTTTGTAATAAACGTGTGATTATTGAATCACACGTTTTGTACAAAATTATATTAATAATATTTTTTTTTACAAATCTATTGAGATTTGTTTCTATTATTCATGTTTGTATTAATTAAAAATAAATATGGTCCTTTATGTGTAAAAATACTACATTATGCATATTAAAAAAAATACAAAAATCTGACCAGATTATGTATAAACTACTAAGAAAATAATTTAAACACAAGTCTATGTCACCGCGTGTGCCATCTAGCGCCATAAAGAGTCACACCCCACAAACCCTGTACCCAGACAATACAAGTCAAAAATACAACTTCACGACCCTTGCCCATTTATAGGCACCGAACTAAAATTTAGCTAAAAGTAAAACCTACCAACCCTAAGACAGTAGGCAATTATAACGCGGATTGGGCCGAAGATAGCCTACTTCCCTGCTCTTTATACTATGCTAATATCCTACGATTCCATTTTTTTTTAACTTATTTCATCCTAAGATTAACGGCTTATGGCCTAAATCATTCTTCTAAGAATTCAGTGACTTTTAAAGGACTACAAATTAAATACAAACAGCTCACTCCAGAAAAGCATTGTGCACTTCTCATATAAATTTTATCAGTGGCAATGCAAGCCTTAAGTGGTTCATACCATCCAGCCAGCCTTGATACCGGAAGAGCGTTCGATCTTCATTAGTAAAGACGCTCGTGTTAATTGGCAATACGTTGGCTAAGTGCCTCTATTTAGTCGCGGTACCTTTAGATTAATATCTATAAAATGTCCCATCAAGTTGACAATAACCTGGGTCGGACCTTAATGTACTTTATATTGAACCGTAATGACATCAAGGATCACTCACTGGTTATGCGATGAACTATCCACCCTCTTTGCTTGTTTATCTTCAAAGCTACCATCTTAAGTTTAAATTTCTTATAAAAATTGTTATAACATGTTTTTTTCTTTTACTATAATAAAACTACTTATATTATCATCAAATACTTTATTGATAAAACAAATTATGAAATACCTATAGAATTTTGAATAAGTTTGAATTCCTACGTAAGTAATGATATTTAAAATTTTCCTCGCCATCTATAGCGCGTACATCGAAGGACTGGACCAATTTGCTTGCAGTCTGCAGATTATAATGTAGATATCTTCCAGACTAGAGTGAATAGGCTCTTATTAGATTAGTGCGCCTCATCATCAATAATTGCCTCATTGTTTATCATCAGGTGGGATCGCAATCACATGACTACTAGATTAGTTTATATTATTAAAAATAAACTTGAACTGCCTTCATAAAATTTTGCATTTTTTAACTTAAATAGGAACAATATTGGAAATATTTTATAATCTTACTAGCTTCTGCCCGCGACTTCGTCCGCGGAAAATTTCTTATTTTAACATATTTAACTCTGTTCCTATACAATTTCTCGAGATAAATAAACAAACATTACTTCTTTATTATATTATTCATAATCATAAAATATAGCCTATGACACTCAGAAATAAAGCAGCTTTCTATCAGTTAAAAATTTTTTTGCAATCGAACCAGTACTTCCAGAGATTACCTCCTACAAACAAAAAAACAAACTTTACTTCTTTATTATATTAGTGTAGATTTAATTATGTCAAACAAAACGTGCAAATAGACAACTCCATCGCCAATATCATCAATCAACTGTAGGCTATAAATTGTGAAAATCGGATTTGAATTTCCGAAATATATTTCAATAGCTGAAGTACTTTTTGCTCCGTATTTTTCACAGAGCCATTTTTATTTTGCACCGCCACACTTTGATCCTAGGATTGCAGTCAAAATGCACATGTCGGATTTAAACCTTAGGTCTCGATGGACATTTTATTCCCGACTAGATATTGGACAGCTAAACGCAAATAGGTAGGAACCCGCTTGCCTCGGCTCAAATATCTCAGCGATTCATACACGAACAGATTTTTAATATTCTTTGCCTAGGTGGATTATTTTTCTGTGCCTATATTTTTTTTAGAACACTAATGCATATAGGTTTTATTTCATTTAATATTTGTTTTGGAACATGGTGCATTAGGTAATTTATTTTATTACTTTTGAGGTTTATCCTGTAATATTTTCCATATCAAAACATAAAAAGATGTCCCTTTTGTTGACCTATCTTTTTGCTGATATATTGAAAAATTTGGAAAAATGATATGAGTTTACTACACTACGAAGATTCTAGCAGAAAATATACTTACATACACTACCTAGTCTTAGGAAGGTAAAAATCTGTAAGCTACTTACTATTCCCATTCATACTTCCCTAAAGACAATCAGAATCTTTACAATGAATGGAACGAGCTAGTGCTTCTTACGTTTCTAGCCTCAGGTACGACTTTGTGATGGAAATAGACTTCTAAAAGTACAAGAGAATCCTTTGCAAAGTCCTACTACCGTTTTAAAACTGGTCTTAGAGGAGCAAATTGTTTTTGTGCCCTTGGGCGCTTTGCATCGTCTGGAAGCAAGCGAGCCGGGAAATATTAAGCGGTTGCTATCTCCTTTAAGTGTTCCTCCCGTCCATATAACACAAGCTTACCCTTACTTAGATGCAGACGTTTTACAACTGTATGAAGAAAATATAATAAAAATAGCCATTATATAGAAAAATCTTGAACTTAAATCTCTGTATTCTCAGTGGTGCCGACGAAATTATTTCTTTTGGCACCAGCTGCAGAATTCTTTTATCGTAAAAATGGCACAAAAGGGAATACTAACGTAGTCTGCAAAGAAATAAATGGATAATTTAAGTTGACTGGTCGGAGCCATTCTTTACAAAAGACAAATACTTATATATAAATAAGATAAATCATTAAGAATATAAACACAGTGGTTTTAAAGAAATTTCTATGAGGTTGTCAGCTTTACAGGCTACGTATTTTACCTGAAATTGAAGGATCGCCTTGTTTCGTTTCACTGAGTGAATATAACCAAAAGTTGTTGAAGAGAACCGAGAGAATAACATTCAGGTGGCTCTCAGATTACTGAGCCATATTTTAGTGTACGACCCTCAATTACGACAGGTGTACAAGGGGTTTCAAGAAAGTGTTTGGCACGCAGATATTATTTATTTTTTCTTTTAAAAATGCTCAAGATAGCGGAATTGAGATCGGATTTGTTTAGATACGGAGACAAGAGTCTTGAGTTACACATAATATGTGCTACAAAAAAATATTGAACGATTTCTTGCTAAGGTCTGTTGAAGAAACCACAGATTACGGTGTCTGCATTACGGTATCTCAAGTCATTGCCTTACTTACGACTAAAATCTGGTCTTAACGTTGCCTTTTCAGCCCATTGTGTGCGCCGGGAAGGCTCAATTCATACTGGCTTTAACGGCTTTTAACAAACTCAAGAAACTAGAAGCTTTTAACCAGAGAGGAAGTGAATCGGAATTGTTGCATGTTAGGTAGATCCGTCACGGTAGCAACTCTTACAAATAATATGGTAGGTACTGCAAGATATATGATGATTATGTTATGTTATGTCTGAGTATGGTTTCCGCACTTAATCTTGTGTAGACCATTGTACGTGAGCCATAGCGGCCATAATCTCGTGGGCTTATTCCAACCAGCCCACTTCTCTCCAGAAGCTGATTATGCCTTTCAGGTTTTTCAGGGCGTCAATAAGGGAGTTCGGTGTGCCTATGGTTCGTGTGCGTATGTCAGTAACACCTGTGCAGTCCAGGAGCACGTGGGCAATTGTCTCCTCCTGCCCCAAGCATGCTCTGCACAGGGGGCTGTCCGTAATGCCTATTGTGTGAAGATGTTTATTCAGTGTACAGTGTCCAGTGATAGTCCCCGCCACCAGGCGCAAGCTGCCTCTGTCAAATCGTATGAGTTTTTTAGTGAGGGCTTTGTTAAGGTGTGGCATGACTTCTTTCGTTTGCCTGCAACCTGGTGTCGAGGACCACCAGTGTTCTGCTTGGATCTGTGTGTATTCGCTTAGCCAGCCACGCAGCTGACCGAAGGGGACCGGCACGATGGGTTCGGGTCCGAACACCGCCGCACCAGATCCCCTCCTGGCCAGTTCATCCGCTGCGTCGTTACCCAGCGAGTCGCTATGTCCTTTAATCCACTGTAGCGTAACAGTGTTTCGTTTTGGCTTCGTGATTCTTTCTAGTGCAGAGTGGCATTCTTGTATGATTCTCGAGGTGTAAGAGTTATTATTCAGTGATTGCAGGACTGAGGCACTGTCGGAGAGTATCCGGATGTGCATGTCCGTTACGTTTCTACTTTCTATGGCGTGGGCTGCTAGGATTATGCCAACACATTCCGCCTGATAGACGGTGTTGAATTTACCTAGCGGTCTGGATATTTTAATATTGAGGTCGTTGGAGAAGACTCCAACCCCAGTGCCAGTAGCAGTCTTTGATCCATCTGTGTAGATCCTCAGTTCGTTTGGACTTGAATAGTCATACAATTCCTCTGTTAGATTAACGTTAAAGTTCTTTTGGAAGTTATACGCCTTTGGAGCTTTGTCGCTAGGTGATGCCATCATCGGCTGTCGTTTAATAGCGTCTTCCATTATGCGTATGTGTTTGATTCGGGAGTCTTTATTTAGGGTGCCTGATATGCTGAGCCTGAAGGCTGCTAGGGCAGCCTCTTCCTGCACTATTAAATGCAATGGGGGCAGCCCCAACATCGCCTGCAGGGCAGCCGTGGGTGTGGTTCTCATGCTGCTAGTGATCGCTACACAAGCGAGTCGCTGCAGTTTTTCTAGTTCTTTTTGGGCTGTGCTTAGTTCGGTCCTGGGCCACCAGACTAGAGAGCCGTATGTGATTATTGGTCGGATTACAGTGGTATATAGCCAGTGGGTGACCTTCGGGGCTATACCCCAGTTTCGGCCTAATATGCGTTTGCACTGCCACATGGATATACTAGCTTTTTTGGTGATGTACTCGGTGTGTTTTGCCCAGTTCAACTTTTTGTCTAAGTAAACGCCCAGGTACTTGACTTCAGTTGATAGACTAAGGGTAGTTCCAAAGAAGATTGGCAGTTGTAGTGCCGCCAATTTCCTTTTTTTGGTGAAGAGAACCAATTCGGTTTTAGTGGGGTTTACAGTCAGTTGGTGCTCCTTGCACCAGTCCTCTACTATTTTCAAGGCCTGTCGCATAGGATTGCATAGAGTATTTTCGTGCGTGCCATTTATTATGATGGTTATATCGTCGGCATAGCCTACGGCGAAGTAACCCTTAGTGTTTAGTCTTTTGACGAGGTTATCTGCAACTAGGTTCCATAGCAAGGGCGAGAGGACACCCCCTTGGGGGCAGCCTTTCGCTACCATGGCCCTTGTAGTGTTATTTATGTTTACTTGTACTGCTCTTAAGCTGAGCATATTTGTGATCCAGCCACTCAGAGTCGGGTCAACACCGTGACTTTCGAGTGCTGTGCTGATGCTTCGGAATGTAGTCTTATCGAAGGCTCCTTCGATATCAATAAAGACTGCCAAGGAGGACCCTTTGTGATCTATAGCGCATTCAATTTTAGAGATCACGCTATGTAGTGCAGATTCTGTGGATTTACCTGTGGAATAGGCATGTTGCTGCTTATGGAGCGGTCTCTCCAGGAGAGGTCCGTCCCGAATATATCTGTCGCAGAGCCTTTCCAAAGTTTTCAGTAGGAAGGATGTTAGGCTTATGGGCCTGTATGCCTTGGGTTGTGTATAATCAGTTTTGCCAGGTTTTGGGATGAAAATAACTTTCACCTCTCGCCATATGAGTGGTACATATCTGTGTGCTATGCAGGCACAGTATATCTCCAACAGCCACGGCACTAGGGAGTATTCGCCCCATTGCAGTAGTGCCGGAAAGACACCGTCTAATCCTGCCGATTTGTACGGTTGGAAGGTCCTAATGGCCCACCTAATTCGGTCTTCTGTTACTACATTGTGAGCTCTAGACCAATCAAGATCAGTTGGGGTATGTTCTGATACGCTTGCCCATGATCTTGTCCTCTAAGAGGTTGCAGTCCGGGAAATGCGTTTCCAGTAGAACCTTACTGGTCTCATGGTCTGTTTGTGTGTAGCTGTTGTCTGGTTTTTTCAGCACACCAAGGGTACGTTCTTGGTCAGTTGACAGGATTTTCCTGACCCGTGCTGCCTCAGTATTTGATTCTATGCTATCACAGAAGTTGCGCCAGGCAGAGTTCCTGGCGGTCCTAACTGCTTTCTTGTATTTATATTGGGTTTCTTTGTATTGCTCCCAGTCTTCTGGGAGTCTTGAGTTTTTGGCTCTGTTGAATTGTTTACGTAATGTTTTTCTGAGTTTACCAAGTTCTGTATTCCACCAAGAGTTTCCCTTTCCCTTGGTGTGTGGAGAACTTAACGGGCAAGTTGTGTGGTAAGCTTTAATTATGTTATCTGTGAGTTTTGTTACAGTGGTATTTAATTCTGTAATTATTTGAGTTACGGGTCTTTGTTCCCTTTTTAGTAGGGAAGTTATAAGGTGTTTATATTCAGTTATATTTGTACGGCGAGGGTTTCGGCGTGGTTCTGGGTTATATGTAGTGGCTACCAGGGAGAAACATATTCTTCTGTGATCAGAGCAGGATGGTTCGTTTGATACGCGCCAATTGGAAATTAGGTTAGTTGCGTTTTCTGTGGCTAAAGTAAGGTCTATGATCGTTTGGCCGCGGACCGTGACCCAAGTGGGTTCCGTGCCTCGGTTTACGATGTTAAGATTCGTCGAGAATAAGTATGTGGATAGTGACTCACCCCTTGTGTTGGATACTTCACTACCCCATAAGGGGTGATGCGCGTTTGAGTCGGTGCAGATGATCAGGTCCAGGTTTGCTTCTTCGCAGTGTTGAACCAGGTCAGTCAGTTCTTTTGGTGGGCAGTTTTCGTCGTCGCCTGGCATGTACGATGACGCTAGTACTAATTTCGGGGCATCATTACCAATCTGGAGCCTGACCGCAGTCAGGTCTCTGGAACAGAATTGGGTTAGTGGTGTGATCGGTATGTTTTGGGGTATGTATATACAAGTTCGGGGTTTATCTATATTGTATGAGTTTGATATTAATTTACCTCCAATGCTTCCAAGGCCGCATATCCTGTCATTTCTGACCCATGGCTCTTGGATCAGTGCTATGGTTCGGGGATTCGTCTCCAGCACCCTGCGTAGAGTAGCTGTGGCAGTCTGACTGTGCTGGAGGTTGGTCTGGATGATCGGGATGGGGTTTTGGGTGGTCGACGACGGCGCCGGACTGGATTTACGAGGAGACGGAGCCATCGGAAACCATCACCTCCTCCTCCATCCTTCGCCATTCGTCAGTCGGTGAAGATGCCAATAACTGCGCCGTCCATCCAGGGGACGGGGGCGCCTTATCGGCGTCAGCGTCTGCCATGACAGCTCGGGCCATCTCTTCCTCGAGCTTGTCCATGTCGTTGTCGGGGTCGTTAGTCTCAGTCTGAGTCTGTGCGGTTGGTTCAGTGTCGTCAGATTCAGTCTTGGGATGGGTCTGGGGGTAGAAGCGAACGTATATCGAACCCAGTAGGTAGGATATACGTCGCTCCCGACCCAAGACCTTGTCAACCTCGTCGGTGGGTATACCCAGGGTCAGGTATGTCCCGTAGTTATCCCCACCGACTTTGGTTGCCCTGTAGAGCGACCACCTCCCAATGTCATACCAAGCATTCTGATTAATCAGAAGGCTCTGGAGCAGCGCAATGTCCCCATTAAACCTGGGGACGAAGAGCGCCGCTCGGACACGGGTTGGCACGTCGGACTGTCTCATGACTGTCAGGGTCTGGTCTGAGTTTGGGAGTCTCAGTGAGGGGAGTTTCTGTGTAAGCCAAGTCAGTGCATTCTCATCCTCACACCACATCTGCACGGTGCCATCCTTCACCCGAGGGTAACCACGGAAGGCCGGGAGTGGTTTTGTGGGGTCCGATACCACTGACTCGATTAGGAGTCGTTCAAGCTCAGATTTGACGTGAGTCGCTTCGTCACTTGTCAGGTCTCTTGAGGGGGGAGGTAAGCAGATCGCAACAGCCAGCCGCGCCGGAATATCCTTCGTGGCCCGCGCGTATGTTTTCTGCTCACTTTGAGCAGCCTGAGTCCTCACCCGCTTCGGGTCCCCCTGCAGCGCGCTCGGTGAGGCCGAGTCGTCCGGACGGTCTCTCTTCGCCGTCCCTGAGCCGCTTGGCCCTGGTTGTGGCTTAGAGGCGTTCGGCAAAGTGCGCTCAGCAGAGACTCTAATCAGGCGATTGGACCCAGACCGTTTCCCCCTCTTTCTTATCAGGATTTTGTCGGTCTGGTCCTGGGTCTGGTTTACGGCCTCGGTCGGTACAGTCGCTTGCGAGGGCTTTTCGCGCCGGGTGACCCCTTCGCGTACTTGCCTACGCTCGCGTGTTTCCGCGTCCGGCCCTTTTTCGCGCTGGGCGAACCCTTCGCGTACTTCGGGCTGGTCGCGTACTCCTTTTGAGCTTCCCGCCTGCACATCGCGCTGGCCGGGGCCTTCGCGGATCTTGCGCATGCGGTCGCTCAATTCCCTCTCCCTGTTGCGGAGTTTTTCGCGCTTCGAAAGAAGGACGCGTACTTCGTCCGCAGGGATCGGGGTGCACCCACCTGAGCCGTCAGCCATCCCCGAACCTGGTTCTGGGTCAGCTTTCTTTAGCTTGGCCTCGGTCTTCGCGAGCTGTCGTGTTAAAGCACGCAGAGCTTTACCGAGACTGGTCAGTCGGGCTTTATCAGTGTCGTTGTCGGGGTTTTGCGTTACGCTGTTCCGGACGAGGCTCTGTTGCCAGGCACTCGTGGGCTGTGCGCTCAGTGTCGGTATTGGCGCGTTAGACGCAGCCTGGTCTGTGTCAATTAATGGCGCTAAATCAGCAGCCTGGTCTGTGCTTGTCGATGGCGCTAGAACAGCAGCCTGGTCTGTGTTGGTTGACGGCGCTAAAACAGCAGCCTGATCTGTGCAAAATGGTGGCGCTAAATCAGCAGCCGACCGCGAAGACGCGGCAACAAAAGGCAGAGAGTTGCCCCCTCCCAGAATACGATGGGGGCTGACCGACGAGTCGGCATGGGATTCCCCGGCTTGGCCGGGACCCACCTGGGTAGTCCCGGCCAAGCCGATGATATATTTATGATGATATATTTCAAGTCTTGGTGCAGAGCCAGCATAATAGTTTGTTACTGCTTTAGTCACATGAATTTTATATTGTTTGTAAGTACGGGATAAATTGCAAATATGCTGTAATTTTCTTGTCATTATTCTATGTTTATCGCACAAGACTGGATATAATTATGGTGATACATATGGGAGGCCTATGACCAACAGTTGACGAAACGATAATGATGATATAAATAATAACAGCCAGACGAATCGATCTCTAAAGAGAGTCTGTGATTGATTGATGACCTTAATATATATTATGTCGAGAGATTTCTCCATGCTTCAGAAATAACATTAAGCGGTTGTTCTTGACTGTTATTAACATTTGATAGACGGTTGGTAGTCAGTAGCTAGGAAACCACCATAGCAGCTGGTAGGAAAATAGAAAATTCAATAAGTAGTTGTAGTCTTTTCAACTCATTCATTGATACAATAGTACTGTTCCTTTTTATGGTGACTATATCAATAGAACAAAAACTCTATTAATCTAATTTCACTGCTTTTTATAGAGCTAGTTGCTGTCAACAGTTTTTCACGCGTGAAAGTAGGAATTTAGCCGAAGGAAACATACTTCTACATAAAAAACATGCAATGAGCTGTCCAAGGTTATGGTCTAATTTTGTGCCAAATTTCATCTCAATCCATTCTTTCGGTCTTTAAGCATGAAGAGTAACAAAAATACATATACAGACACAGACATATACGCTCACGAATATTCACCTATTCATTACTACTGAATAGGTGAATATTCGTGAGCGTAAATGTCACGACGCAAGGTCACGTTACCGTGACCTTGCTTCTTTAGAAAAAAAAAGAAGCAAGAACATGTCGCCCTTTTCATTAAATATCTTATCACCTGTAAAACACAATATAACTTCATCATGCAAAACTCACTAAGACCATACAATTCTATTCCGCAACCAATCTTTCACGGCGACGCAAGCATCAGCAATTTCAAGCGTTATATTTTAAGTTTTCTCTGCCGACACAAACAGTATTATGGTACCCATTCCTGGTAATCTCATCTTCTTCGCCGACGCTGAGGCGGGCACATTGTTCCATCTTTATCTCAGGTAAATTACGTTTGGGCTCAGATATTCGTCCCCGCTTGTCTTTTGTTTCGTCTTTCTTCCTTGTAATTACAGTTTTAGTTTTAAATCTTTACGTAAAAGATAACCGATAATCGTTTATAGTTGCGTTTGTTTTTTGTTTTATTTTGCTACTATTTTTGTTTCTAAATCTACTTGAAATGTCATTATATTTTCACGTAATCTCTGTTGCCCTCCTAGCCAAAAAGTGGTATTTCATAATTTTTTTTCTAAAAAATTTCTCAATACAAGGGCAACTCAAAAAAAATTAAGAATCTTTATTGGAGTACAGAAAGAAATAATGCGTACTTATCATTTATGCGTACGTTACAATATCAAAGTGATTATATTTATTAAATCCTCATGCTTGATTTGTTAAACCAATGTTAGTGTTTAACTTTGGACACAAATTAAATCTATTATAGAAATTAGCTTGAGATATTTTTTATCAACATACTGGCTCGATGAAACCATGATTAGAAGCAATACTTTTTTTTTAATTTACTACAAGCTAATGCTTGACTGTGATCCCACCTGATGGTACACAGTAATGCAATCATCGATGATGATGGTAATACCTAATTTACAAAAATAATTGAAACCGTTCTTTACAAAATCGATTTTCATCTTAAAACTAATTTTCATTGAGTTACCGCTTTTTGGCTTAACACTGCTTTGAAATATTCTTGCCAGTCTTCTAAATACGAGCATTCATAAAGTAAAATAATATCAAAATATTCATGGGAAGGAGTCCCTAAAATAGTCAGAGTCTTCCACACATTTACTTAAGCTTAAAATTTTCAATAAGAACACATCTGGCACGGCAAAACCTGATACAAATTCAGGATTTTGGTATACCGGAACATTTCAACCCTATATTCCGTCGGCATTCAATAATTTTCAAAGATGGCGCATGCGGTTTCCGTATGGATGAACTTAAAATTTAATTAAATCACGAGCTGCAAGTACGTCCCTCATCAGTGATGATGTTTATGGTTTGTGCGAGAATACAAGAGTTTTGGAGGAAACAGACTATTTGCTTGTAAGTACGGTTGGAGAGTAATGAGTATTACTTGGTCTTGTGATGGTTTGGGAGTCTGTCCTGCGGTTGGAAATTTATTTAGAATACTCGAAACTGTTTATTTATTTACAAGTTGCTTTAAACAGATTCGCCCGTGTATTCGTTGAAAATTATACCAAGAAAACATTGTCCAGTATAAAAAAGGATTCCCTACTTAAAATCGAATGACGTTAGCTCGAATAACACTTGCTCAAAGACGTTGAATCGACAGTACTTGAAATTTGTAAATTATGAGTGTGACAGCACGTTTAGCCTAGCTGATAATCTACAAGTAGAAAACAAATCAAATGTATGGAATTTCAAGTTCACATCGTTAAAAATTACAGAAAGAAATGTAATCGTTTCTATAGTAATAATCGCTACATCATGTACTTGAATAGTATAAATTATACTTACACTGAGGAATTTCGATTGGAGAAAGAGACTCGACACGAAACGGTCGTAGCTTAGTGAGGCCTGAAGTCCACTATCTTGATGCAAAAAAATCTCGAAAACTATAAGGTCGGAACTTTTCGGAACAATGGCAGTGAGAAGGTGCATTTTCTCGACCAATCATATAATCGATTTACAAAATAGTTTTAAAGATTATATTTGAATACCAATCAATATAATGAAACGCCAAAATACAAGCTTCTTACTCGTATATGTTATTTCAGGACGTGGTCAAAAGTTTCTTCCAAATCCTTTCAGCAGTTTCAGTGTGAAGGAGTAACAAACAAACATAGATATACATACATAAAAGGTTAGAAGCCAAGAAGTATTAAAAATATATCCCAATTTCTTCTTCATAATAACAAAAGCACTGGACTTCATGAAATGATCGAAGAACATTAATTAGTATGAACCTTTTCATTACATCATGAAACTTATTAATGTTCTCACTGCTGGGACTCAGGCCTCCTCCCTAGAAGAAAGAATGGGCCATAATCCACTAAGCAGGCCCAGTGCGGATTGGTGAATGTCACATGTCTTAAAATTTTTGGTTCTAGAACACATAGGTTTCCTCACGATATTTTCCTTCACCGTTTTGCGAGCAGTAGTGATGAAATAAATTATACTAAGTAATGCTCCTGGTTGGGTTTGAACCCCCTATCACTGATTTCACCTTCGTTATAAAAGAAACTCAATACTTTTGTGTACCTACTAGTTGAAAGTTCATATCTTTTCGAGAGTATCAAAAAACTATCAAAATAATAGGCGAAAACGTGAGCAAAGAGTAATAGGTAACCTGATATTTAGTAAGTCAGCAATTACTGAATAAACAGAGGTTCTCCGGGCATTTAATTTCTGGTCCGCAGAGGTTTAATTAAGAGCTCGCCGGGACCAACGATAAATTAATGTGGAACAGGATTTTTGAGACAATGTCCTATCTCCTTGGTGGGCGATTTAGTGGAATGTGCAAAGTATACAGTTTTTTAGTTAAGTTAGTATTTTACGGTAAATTGTTTACTTCTTTTTAAAAAAATCTTACAAACTATTTCAGTGTGTTTTCTTTATGATGGAAAAAAACATCTATTGGTGAATCCCGCCCTTCGGCGGAGCGGGAAACTGTCAGACTTCTACTGACTAAACGACCCACTCCATTTCTTCTTAGCCCTTATCGGGTCGGACCTTCCTTTCAAAAATCGGACCGGGGCCTCAATAGACTTCGGCCCTACAGTTAGGCCTTTAGTGTGTTATACAACCATGAAAAAAAAAGAGCAGCTGGAAGAATACAGGTTTTTTTCAGTGGGGAAAATCATCCAATGACATCTCTCTTCCATGGGCATGGCAGGGCGTAGTGTCAGACTTTTATTAACTGAAAAACCCATCCCGTTTCTTCGTTTCCTTTAATACCGGAGCCGAGCCTTTCTTTTAGAAGTTAATACTTGGTCCCAGTCAGCTTCTACTCTGCTGGGCCCCTACGTTTGTATGACAATTCGTTAAGACGCGCGTGAACAGTGCGTCGTCGTCGACGCCTCTGGCTCGGTCCGGGCGGTTATCGGATGGGAGGAATATAAGTGGGTTTAAGTCAGAAAATCTGACACTGCCTCTCGCTCTATCAAAAGTAGTGAAGTTCCAAAAATTGGAACTCTATTGATATCTCGTTCAAACAATCTAAGATCTTTGAATATTTTTATTAGTGCGTCTTGCATTTGATTTCTATTTATACTGGAGGTTCGATTCCCACCTAGGACAAATATTTGTGGGATGTAAATGATGTTTTTTTTTTTGTTAAAATTATAATTGATTAATGAATATTAATTAATAATATAGGGCATAATTTCTATAAAATATGTATTAATTTAGAAATATAAAAGCATATTTATTAGTTCTCTAGTACTCATGCATGCCACAAACTCTACTTAGTTTGGGACTAGATGGCGTTGTGTGAAAGTTGTGAAAATATTATTAATATTTTGTCTCAACATGAAATGACAAGAACTCGTCACACACAAATAACGCAAAAACAAATGACAAATTATAAAAAGGAAAATAACATCGATATAAAAAGCAATAAAACCAAACAACACTGCATAAAATCAACATTTATTTCACAGATATATCTACATCCTTACATTCCTCACGTACTATTCCGGCAACAGTTCATCATACGGCACTTGTCCCAACAAAACTGATAAATTCTCCACGACAGCCGCACTGAGAGACTGACAGATGGATGGGCCCACGTCAGCAACAATTTCACGCCACATTTCATTTAGAAGCTTGTTGATTTGGTCACCTGGAATGTTCAGACGTATTACATTATTGGCTGCGTCTTTGAATCGTTTGCACTTATAATAATATATTCCACAACTATCACACCACGTCGTCTAGTCCCAAGCTAAGCAGAGCTTGTGTTATGGGTAATAGACAACTGATAAACATATTTATAAATTTCGAAATACATACATATTATGGATAAATTACACCCAGACACATAACAAACGATCGTGTTCATTACACAAACCTTTTTCTTAGGTGGGAATCGAACCCACGACCTCTGGCATAGTAGTCAGGGCTACCACCAGGCCAACAGGCCAGTCCTATAAGATTATGTCCCAATTATTAAAGTTGGGACATGGTTTCCATGGAGTGGAATTTTTTGCCGGTTGTAGCTATCAAGAAATTCAGACTTCTAAAAGCCCTTTAAGTCTAAAGCGAATACATTAAAATACGTGGCAAATAAGTTGAGCCCATACAAATGGTTACGAGCAGCTCTGACTTCGATTTAAACCCAAAAATCAGTTCCTGCGCATTCAAGAGCAATCGCCATGATAGGTAGAATTGTTTGTTGAAGGTTGTAGTTCTTGACAAGTGTGTTCTGTCGTCGCTTACCATCAGGTGTAATACTAGTCAAAGGCGAGCCAAAAAAATTTGTATTAAAAAAAAATCTGTTCGAATAGAATTAAAATAGTTTTAAGTCAACAAGTCATTTGAATCATTATACATTTTAGCCTAATTACATATCATTATCACGGCCAAAATATACGGTGTTTAATTTTTTGTCTAAACAAAGACCTTTGCTTTGAGACCGATCTATACAGTATGAACGTCGGATCTTGGTGAGTCTGAAGTAACGCTCTGCAAATATTAGCGCTTGAAAACTCTTAAAAAAAGTAAAGGTTTTAAATAAATAAATGCCAATAACAGTTTCAACAGCAATAACAACTGGAAATTGCATTTATTTGTTTAAGCCATTTATTTTTTTACGAGTTTCACTTCAGACTCGCCAAGATCCAACAGTGTAAATATGGGAGCTGTACTTCTTACGTATATCATACAGTTACTCCATGAATTATTACGCGAATAAACATTTCTGGACTATCGACAAAGAATAAAGAGTAATCATGTAAGAAAATATTATTTTTTTGCTTCAAGCAGCATCAATCAAATGCACCATTACTCATTCAGAATGACACACTAGCATTTTCGGCCAAAACACTGACCTCATCTACAATAATACCTTTGATATATCATGTTTTCCCTTTTACCCTACCCATTGATTTGAAGTATCACCAATCGTCTAAATTCACAAACATCAAAACATGCAATTCGTTCTCCATTTGTGGAAGTTTTTCGTCATAAATTGTTATGTTTTATTGTTCAGTTATCTGCAAAAGGCTTCCATAACGATCAATCATAAAACTGCGGCAGGTTTTGTTTAGGGAATACTCAGGTTGCCTAACAAAGCTCTATTATTTTTCATATCCGTTTATTCTATTGGGAACGAGTAAATGGATGAATTTATTTAGTTTTGTCGAGCTAAATTGAATTACATTTTTTTCTGTGTTTTTGAACATAATTTTAATTGAACTACAATTGCTTGGCTGCAGTTTCACTTTATAAATCGGTGCTTAGTTCAGCTTTTTATAACATTATAAGGTTTGGTATCCTCAGAGAGTTTTCATGTTTTCTTTTTGTTTTATATTATGTTTGTTTGTGTGTGTTGTGTGTTTGTTTTATAATGTTTCAAATAGTTTTTTAGTGAACTCCTTCTCTTTTCTTGCAGTTCGTACCGCAGGAAAAGAAAACTAGGGAACTCACTTCCACCTAAGATCCGTGAGGCTAAAAAGATGTCAGTCTTCAAGAAGCTAGGCAAACAGTATTATCTCATAATTATTTTTTATAGATATTAAATATTTTTATAATTTTATTTATGATTTATATGTATATTTGTGTGTTTTATTTGCTGTTATTTACATTAATTACTAGCGACCGGCCCCAGCTTCACACGGGTGCAATAGTGATATTAATATTAGGCAAGTATTATACATATCTACCTTGGACAGACAATCCAGTTGGGTAGGTCTAACTTTGAGAAAGAGGTCAATCGTCGAATCCGACTCGGCTGGGCAGCATTTGGGAAGCTACGCGGTGTCTTCTCGTCTAATATACCACAATGCCTCAAAACGAAAGTCTATAATAATCAGTGCGTGTTGCCAGTGATGACGTATGGCTCTGAAACGTGGTCGCTTACAATGGGCCTTATACAAAGTCTCAAGGTCACTCAAAGGGCAATGGAAAGGGCTATGCTCGGAGTATCTTTGCGTGATAGAATCAGAAATGAAGATATCCGCATGAGAACCAAGGTTGCTGACATAGCGAAAAGAATAGCCAAACTTAAGTGGCAATGGGCAGGGCACATTTCACGCAGAACGGATGGCCGCTGGGGCCGAAAGGTTCTGCAGTGGCGACCGCGTACCGGAAGACGTAGCGTTGGAAGGCCTCCCACAAGGTGGACCGATGACCTGGTCAGGGTTGCTGGAAGCCGATGGATGCAAGACGCACAGTACCGGTCTTTGTGGCGGCGCTTGAGGGAGGCCTATGTCCAACAGTGGACGTCTTTCGGCTGAAATTATGGTGAATGATGATGATTATACATATAAACCTTCCTCTTGAATCACTTTATCTATTAAAATAAACCGCATTAAAATCTGTTGCGTACTTTTAAAGATACATATAAGCATACATAGGGACGCGCATCAATGTTTTATACTATGTAATGATAATTTAGCCAATACAGTGTATTTTTTTACATCTACAACTCTCATCTAAGAAGAAATTGCAGTTAAAATAAGCAGTACCTTTGTGATCTATTATCTGTTTTTGTTTTTAATTTTTTATTCATTAAATTTTTAAGTGCTTGTGTGTATATAAATAAATGAATCCGGTTGACTACCACCAAAAACCAACTCTCGATTTTTTACATTTAAAATTTAAACAAGTCCGCCAAAAATAGACCTTTACAGTATTTTTTAATTAGACGAGAATAACTTGCAACCTTCAATTTGCTTGCAAATTTGCATCCTTGAAGAATACAAAAGACGCAGTGAGTAAAAAAAATAGTAATAAACGAGTAATTATACCATTTAAATTAGTAAAGATAATTAATTTATATTTATTAATCTTCCGTCAGATAATTTTATGTACATAGATTTTCCAGTGAATCATAGTATACGGAATTTAAGAATCTAGTTTCAATACAGGCAATTGCTGTGTTTTATATACTTATGGTACAACTTCAAATTGATCGCAGAAGGAGTAGTGGACATCTCTCTAGCCTTATAATATTCCCACAGCTGGGATTGAGGCCTCCTCACCAGCGAATAAGTTATATCGACCATGCGGACCCAGTGCGGGTTGGTGGATGGTCTTTTCTTAGTCGTGCACTGTTGACCGAGTGGTCATGTATCGGTCGAGTCACGCGCCACCGCCTCTTTCGTGATGTGACGCCATGAAGTTCTGTGTTTGGCGGCTTGGAGGTTTTCATTGACGCTACAATGCGTCACCGATTTGATGAGGCCTGTCCACCGTGTTGAAGAGCGTCCACGTGTTCTTTTGCCCTCAACTTTCCCTTGCACAACCAATCTCTCCATTGAGTCCTCGTTACGTGATATGCCGGAAGAACTTGAGAATTTATTCGTATTTGCACAGACGACGATAATCTCTCTTTGATATTAAGTGCTTTGAGGATCGATATATTGGTTCGATGGAGGAGGAGGAGGAGAACACAAATTAATTTAATCATGTATTAAACTTTCCGATTCCAGATCTACTTACCAATGTTTTTGTCATTCAAAAGATTTTCCAGTCTGAATGACGCCTTTTCAACTTCATATTTGATGTCGTGCTTATATATTTTCCAATGTATTTTACCATCTGGTCCTTCTACATGCTCATACCAGAATCGAATGTGTAAAAGTGTATTTTCTGAAACAAAATTGTATGTAGGCATCATATATAGCATGAAAAAAGAATGCCCATATCTCGTACCATACTGGTCACAAGAGTATTAATACCTGTGTCCTGATTTCTTAAACCACATTAAACGATATGAAAATGTTTAATAAATGGTTAACAATTCCTACTTCCTCAAAAATTACATTGTTATTCCTGAAATCATTTTTTTTTTTGGTTTGACACAAATTGATACGCGTATTTGTGTGTTTATTGCGTATTTCTAAGTCAGTTTAATCTCAGATGTATCTGATGATTCACGTGCACATTGTTTCTGTGTTCATTTTCACAAGCCATTTTTATGACATAGATTGGCAAAAACTAACCCATAAAAAATGTATACTGGAACCTACACACGTCTAGGATGAAATAATTACACCTTATTTATTTATAAAACGATTGTTTTTATAATTTAATTGCAGCATACCTACTTTTTCTTCTTTTTGTATACACTAAATTTAAAATCATATAAAAAGTATGCATATTCACAATGGCATTCCCACATTGTAAAAATATAATTACTTATATTTATTAAAAAAAAATAACAAAATTGGAAAAAAATATTTAGTGATGCAATATAATGAAGTTATATTAAGTAAAATTAAATTATACGTTTGAAACTTATATGACGTTTGAAAGTGATGCTAGTGACTTAAAAGTAGAAGAGAATCGTTTGTCTCGATATAGTCATGTAAAGAGGGGGAATGAAACGCATGCTATTAAGAGGGTTATGAGTGTACATATGAATAATAATGATTTATTGTTCAAGAAAAATATACTCTTTTACATTAAATACTTCACTGATCTCCACACTAGGATTCCCTGTGTTGTGGAGATGGAGATAGAATAGATGGAAAAAGAGAGGGATGTCAAAGAAAAAATGAATTGTGTGAAGAGTGATATGAAAAAAAAAAGTTAGTGATAGCATAACGAGTGACATGTCAGAATTGTAAGAAAAACCGTGTTACGCCTGCCCCAAATGATATGGGAAAAAGGCAGGAAGATGATGATTATCAAAATAAAGATATTCTTACTTAGATGTATATTAGAATCTCCATTTGAATTAAGTGGAATAAGAAGCAGTTTCCCACTTAATTCGTATGTGTTCTTCACATTCAGGGTGACTAAAGCGTCTGCTGTTATCAATTTGTTTTCTAGATCAAACCTAAAATCAAAAAACAAAGTATATGTGGAAGTATATTCCTCATCATGTTTTCGCAAGTCAGGTTGTAATTAGGTATGCCATTTTGTTTATCATCAATCCCTATAGGTGACAAATGAAGTGACAAGTTGGAGTATATACTTCATCTTGTCACCTCATCTGTCGAAGATAATCGACTTTGGGAAAAAATACGTAAGTGTTAGTCGGAAATATCCAACGCAGGTAGTAATATTGATTTACAAATTATTGACAATAAATCTAATCATTAATATGACTGAAAACAAAACAATATCCAAATTAGTAATCATTAAATACACAATACATAAACATTTTTCTATGCTTAAAGCAAATATATCTGTGCTGCAATATTTGCAAAATAAATCATTTGTTTAGCCAAATTTATGAAACTCATTCTTTTAGAAAGATTAATATAATCAATCAAAACGTTTTAAATTTACAAGAATGAATCAAAATCAAAGTTAAAAAACACTATTATTAAAACGCTCAAGCATTTTTAATCCAAGTTCTTAAAGTCTGAACAAGAAAACTTACAGAACAAAGCTCAGAAGTAATGAATATGCAAAAGTGTATTTGCATCCATTTAACGAACCCGCTGGCTAGTTTGAATCAAATTCAGCGCGATTATTGCGCGGTTTTTCACACCATTACTCCTTTTGTTCCCAATGAATCATCGCCTGAGCCTAATTATTTCAACGGACCCTTTAAATTACGGCGCCTTCATAATATTATTCGTAATTAAAAGGCCCAAAGCTAATTGTCCGTGAGTCATGACGTCGTCGTTAGTCGGGCACATAGTTCATTATAGACTTACGTTCCTATAGTCTGCAGAATAATTTCAAGCGTAAAAATTCAAGTAAGCTACGTAAATAAAGTAATAATAAGAAAAACCAATTTCATAAATATTTCCACATATCATATATGGCAATTTGGTGACCGATAATTAAACACGTGACTATAGTCATGATAAGAAACAACTTTTACTATGGGACTAAACCTGAAATCGCGAAAAAACTCTACTGCCAGTACATTTATGTTCGCCTAACTGGTCAAAATGTTTTAAATTTGCTGATTTTCTTCGCGAATTCAGGTTTGGTCCCATAACAAAAGTTGTTTGTTATCATGATTACAATCATGATCACTAACAACTTTTGTATCGATCCCTAATGACCATTCAGCTTATATAACACGTTCTACACCAGTGAATTTGTTACTTTTATGAATAAGTCGCAACAACTATGTTTGGATTGCGCTGGGCCTTGATACAGGCCAGGTTCGGAGCGAGGAGGAGTGGCAGGTGGTTGTGTCCTTCTGCTAAGCAGTAATACTAGCAAAGGAGGAGGTCGACCGCAAAAGGCAACGACGCTCACTATCCAGACGTCGCTGAGACTCCGATCCCGATTTTCGGCTACTGTAGGGGCTTGCGGACGGCGAGCAATGGGTAGCTCACCGTTCGGTCTTCTGGTAATAGAATAGTCTGGACCAAGCCAGGTCGTCGACGGTGCTCAATGTTCCCGTGCGCCTCAAGGAGTTGTCAGCAAATGAAGAGTCCCAACTGCAGGGTCGAAGGCTACTGGGGCCCTGGTCTGGTTTCTGATTTCTGCCCAAGGGCGGGATTTGTCATGATATAATTTTTCCTACTATACTACATATTATATATTATTTATGATTTTTTTTTACATTTACGATTGAATTTAAATTGAAATTGAACAAAAAATTGTAATCGGGTTCAATGATCAAACTATTGTATCAGAAGGAACAATTTCCTTATAATTAGCAGCTGTAGATTTGCCCTCTACCCAATGGCAGTCCTTTATTTTCACTTCCTCAAAATCTGTTTGAAGGCAAAAAAGTCCCTCAAAAGGTTTTTAATTGTAGACCACGACAGAAGCAAGGTAAAATAATTAAGGAATAAAAAAATTAAGCTGATGTAATTGAATTTGTTAATGTCCTCGACTTTCTGCTTTCAACCGCCTAGCAATAATTTAAAAGGTATTATTATGTTTTCGTTGTAAAAAAGAATAACATCTTTTGTAAAGTATAAAAGAAATTATTTCAGAATATTTTCTTTTTTATGTTTTCTTCCAAAAAAAAAAATTGTTAGTGACATACATCGTAAAATCGTATTAAATAGACTGCAAATAAAAAATATTCGAATATATTTCAACAAGATTATTTTTGTTAGAAAAATATTCCGATTGAATTTAATAACTAAATTTAAAAAAATCAATGTAGCATAAATATTTGAGAAGACAGTGAAGTACCCAATTTTATTTTCAAACCTTGATTGTTTAAATTGCAATTCCTTATTGTCATAAAAAAAATGCTTTAATCATAGTTTTAATAATTGTTTATACTAATAAAATTTAACGTAGTAGATAGATATTTTATAAAAAATAATCTGAAAATCTCCTAGGTATGAACATCGAGAATAGTGTCGAAGCTATTGATTGTGCAAAGGTTCGTAGATACAGTAAGGGCTTCAAAGAGATTAAACTTCCTTTCTTCTTTTTAATCAAGTACTTGATCCAGCCGTCTTACGATATTCTCCTTTAGTGTTTGGTTAATCCTCTTTGCTATTAGAACAGTAGCTGATATGACTGTCAAATTTTTTTAATTCGCGGCAAGTAAGTTGAAACACTTGTTATGATTACGGGGTTACGCGCAGCTCCTCCGTTATAAAAAAAAAATGGAGCTGCAGCAAATAGTTGGTTTGTAACGACATTTTTGCTTTTAATGGAATCCTTATGTGTCTATGAAATATAAGTTAAAATCGTTTGAGCAGATAAAACAGGTTTTTTTTTTAGTATCTAACCTAAACACGATTAAAACATAGTCAAGAATCACCAGAGATAATGAATTGGTTCTCCCTGACGGTGACATGCTTGACAGATGTCAACCATGGTGTCTTTCACGATAAATCTCCAGAAAAAGAAAATATATATTAAAAGATTATTTTCATATCTGCATTGTTATATATGTAGTTCTATCCAATATTGCTTTTAACGCTACTTATAGTAATCATAGCTACGACAGTAAAATGCTAATGGTGTATCTACTTAGTTCAGAGATATCTAGGTACTTAGTTCATGACTTCTGGCTCTACTCGTATAACTGTATCATCTGAATAGGCAAGCTAATGCATAATGTGACATTTGGAGATATCTTCATCCGAAATCACTTAGGAAACCAAAACTAATCCCTTTTAGTACTTGCTCGGTTTATTAACCTCCGACATAATATTAATAGTGATATGTGCCACGAATTTACGTAAATGCTTTTAGATATTTACATCTACACTAATATAATAAAAAGGTAAAGTTTGTGTTTTTGTTTGTAAGAGGTAATTTCTGGAACTACTGGTCCGATTAAAAAAAAGTTAGCAACAATAGAAAGCTACTTTAGCGAAGCCGCTGACAAAAGCTAGTTAAAGATATTTAAGAACTATTATGTAATAGTTCTTAACAAAAAAAAAAAACAAATCCAACGAATCAGTGCTGTCACTGATTCGTTGGATTTGTTTTTTTTTTATGAATTTGTTTTTTCATGATAACCTTGGTTATTTATAATAATATGTATCTAAGTTTTTATTTATAATTGCATTTGTCTTTTTTTAGTTTTTCGACTGCTAGATTTCGAAATGCCTGTTGCTTTAAGTCCGCCTTTGTACAGGGTTATGCATAAAGTTTTATAAGTAAATCGTTAAGTTAACGAGTTGAAATATTAATAAACTATTGTACTTAAGTCTGCGGTTCCTTGTAGCTGTGAAAAAATCTTTTTGAAAAAAAAACTTCTCGATGACCTAGTCCCCTGAAATTTGGCATATAGCAAGGTATAGCATATAGTATAGGAATAAATCTTTATTTTTTTTATTGATTATAAGTTCGCGCTTGACCGCTATCTCACCTGATTGAAATCGACGGTGCGGTCGACGATGGAGCGCGCTTACCTAGAAGTAACCTAAATCTAAAAATCTAAAAACTGTATATTTAAAATTTCGTCACAAAAAAAACCTTTCGAATCGAAAAAATCTTCGAGATTCGATTCAGGAAATGAATTTTTTACATAAATTTGTTTGTACTGCAACATCAGTGTATGAGTCCGAATCGCTCTTACCCAGTTTTTTAGGCGTTATAACCTTTGTTAATTCAATTTCATGGAAATTAATGAAGTTGCTATACGTATAGTAAACAAATCAGGAACTTTATAATACTATACTTACAACTCATTTAATTACAGCTGATTTATGTTTCCAGGTATTTGAGCAGCCGTTCTTAACTAGGTAATCATTGCTTAGGTACAGACGTGCTCAGTAATTTGGACGCAAACAACTCTATTAACAATCTTTGCTTGGCTAGATATAATTAAACTTGACATTGCTTATAACTCTGTCGGTATTAAAAATTACCGTGCTAGCTAACTAGGTACGAGTATAGGGTTGGTATGTATCTGACTGAAAATGAGCTTGGGCGTATCATGCTTGTATGCTCGACGCATTAACGCATCATCGGTAGAGTGTGAAAGGTTGAATGTTTTATTTGGCTACTCTGGCGTTACGCAACCGATATTACGCGACGCATTTTCCGTCAGATATGTACCGACTCTTAGTCGGCATGGGCTTGCGGACGGCGAGCAATGGGTAGCTCCCTGTCCGCCTATCCGGTAAGTGTCCGGATCGAGCCCAAGTCGTCGACGGCGCGCACTGTTTAGGGAGTTGCGGGCCCCTACAGGCCCAGCAGGGTTGAAGCTTTCTGGGGCCTAGGGTTGATGCGGAAGCGGAACACCGGGGCCCTAGAACTAAGGCAGGAAGGAAAGGTAGATCGATTAGTCAGTAGGAGTCTGACACAGTCTCCCGCTCCGCCCAAGGGCGGGTTTTGTCATTCGATGATTTTTGTCTAGAACAAAGTACGATCGTTTGTTGAAGTTAGATGCCATTTTTAGGGTCCTAATGTGTAACGAACAGGACTTCATTCTGTACATAATGCCTTGATCATATATCGACTAAAAGGCCAAAACAGTAAAATGTTGTGCTCGGCCTAGTATTTGGCGCTATGTTCATACGTGCCGAGTATTCGGCCGAGAACACAGTCTCGCCAGTTTGCTCGGTACGTGTGATCATGGTAAAGGTATGTATCGCTTATTCGCCCGTTAGTCTATCAGAGGGCTGTACCCCAGAAACACAAAAAAAAAAAAAACAAAAATAGGTACCTAGATAGGTTGGTATTTTTTATTCTATTACTATAGCGTTTGTATTTATTAGTTTTAGTTGATAAGTATCATTTATATTAACAAATAATAGTTATTGAATAAAAGTAAAAAGAAACATTATAAATTTGTAAACTGAAAAAGTCGATTAAAAATCAAAAAGATCGATTTTCCTTTTTTTTATTTCATCCAATAAGTAAAAGACAAAATAGTTTTAATCAACTTGTGCTGAATCTACAATTTCGATAGTATAGTCTTACCAGACTGATCACTGAGCGAGCAGTGGTGGCCGAATGGTATCGGCCCCGACTTACGAGTTGTAGGTCGCGGGTTCAAACCCAGCCAGGCGCTTTACTTTGTGTAATTTATTTCGTCACCACTGCTCTCAAAACGGTGAAGGAAAACATCGTGAGGAAACCGGCATGTCCTAGAACCAAAAATTCGAAGACATGTGACATCCACCAATCCGCATTGGGCCCGCGTGGTGGATTATGGCCCATTCCCTCTCCTAGAGAGAGGAGGCCTGTGTCCCTGCAGTGGGAACATTGAAAGGCTGATATGATGATGTAATGATTTTAAACTTACTTTAAGCTCTCCATATGCATTTTTGAAAGTCCTGTAAAGTAGTTATCTTTGAATACCACTTTGAAGCCTTGTTTATTCGGGATATACACCGTCATTTGTTCAACATACAATGGGTCCAAAGGATGGAGTCCTCTCTCTGTGTCTCCCAATGAGAATTGATGAATAGAGTCCCGAGCTGATTTCAATGCGCATTCGTTTAAATTTGGGTCATTTCTTGAACAAGAGGCTATGAATGAAGCTGAAATGGTTTTATAGTATTAAAATAATATTGTGTATTTTTTCTTTTTATATTTATTTTTCGTAATAAATTACTTATTTAATTTACGTGCAAATTAGCTTCAATTTTGACATTTCAAAAGTGCCTGTAAATGGTCTATTTGAAATAAATGATTTTGAGTTTGAGTTTATTTTATGTATTACAATCATACATATAAAGAAAAAATAATATCAAAACACAATCACATTTAAAATAATAATTTGCTAAGTTAAATTATGTTTTAGTTTAAATTTAAAAAAAAATTGTTCTGTCTAAAAATTGTTCTGTAAATTATTTACACGTACAGAACATATTTAAAAACATAGTAACTTGTTTATCCGAATTCAGATCTTGATAATGACACAATTACACGCTTAGAATGTTAATGTGAAATTAAATTCACTGTATTTTGATAACAATCATAAATAATATGATACTATCTAAAATGAGTATATTCGCGTAATCGTAATTGTCGCAAAATGCAGACACATTTAAACAAATATAATAACTAAAATAAAATTACTTACGTAATCCCATGGCGACTGCATAACTAAATAACCCGAGTAAGAGAAACAATTGCAGCATTTTACTAAAGAACTGTGTGATACTAATGAAATCTGGGTGACTGTATACTGCCTTGTTCATTGCCTGGCCTTTATAAACTATTAATGAACAAATTACATGTTACAGGCTTTTCATTATGTAACGTAAACACTGAAACCCTTAATTTTAAGACAACACGTGAAGATTCGTCTCACGTTGGTCTCTACCATTTTTCTTCTACTCTATCGATGTTTTTGTCCTATTTTAATTTCACTTCTAGTTTTGTATATGCTGGAATTGTAAGTACAGTAACAACTGCGCAATGAATATCATTCTTTAAAGTGTAATGCAACTACTAAGCTCTCTCTTAATAGAACTGTAGATCAACATAAGTGTAACTTAAATTCAACTTTACTTTCAAGTCCACAAAGTTGATATTTCAATGAAATTTCTTTAAGTAAACAGTTGCATTACGTGTTCTGACGTAAATAACTTTTTTCACATAATTTAATAGTAAGATCTGAGTAACATTAAATTATACTTTGTACGCAAAATGCGTCACTAGAAACTATTTCGCTTAGAAATTGTTGTTTAAGTTACTGAGATGTATTTAGTTTGTTATGATACGTTCATACGATACTAACACCCGTATTTATAAAGAAGTAATTACTTGTTGCTGAGTAATTTCTTATTAAGGTGTTACTTGAGGTTAAAAATCTTTATAAAATTTTTGAGCCTCAAATGAACCGGCGTACGCATACCTATTGTCTTTCTATTTACGGTATTCGAAAAGTTATAAAATCTTTACTATAGAATGAAAATTGTTACATAATTAGTTAGTTTTTCACAAGTATAAGTTTTACTTTTTTATGAAAAAACAGGTGTTAGAATTTTATTATTTTAGAAGATTTACTATTGTGGTCTATAGTATAATTACGTCTAAAACCGTATTTTATAATTATGTATTCGACGAGAGAAAAACAAGTCAAACCTATGTAATTAGCAATTTGCGATTATTTTTTTTATTCAAAATAACAGCAAAATCGTCAAATAAGTACCTCATTATATAATTATCTAGCTTATTTTTTATGACAAGATGAGTTCCGAGATAATACTACACTAGACTACTCGAAAAAAACCAGGGCTTCCGGATGTCGCACTTTTTCCAAAGCAAATGTAAATAGGATGTACATTTTTTAACAAAAGCAAGCGAAGCACTGCCTTCATTCGTGAACTGTAACAGTATTTCTAAATAAATGATGATACAACCTTACAGTAACTTACAACTGTACAGGAAATCTCGAGTTTCTTCATGGCAATTAAAATAAAACCTCACGCTTCCTGTACAACATTTCATGAGGCTCTGCAGGCCTTTTCATGGCATTCGCGTATGTCGTATTTCATTACGACGTACTGTTTTTTTACAACAATGCTTTTTCAGAAAAAAAAAAACTTCTGGCTAAAAGCTAAAGTGTCCACTTGACAAGGACATACATGAAAAGCGTCGCAAATGAAAAATGTACGCGACAATATATCACCGAGGGAAATGTAAATAAAATCACTCACATAAACATAACAAGATGCATCTTTGACATATGAATAATGTTCGTATAAAATTCGACCTTATTTTCTGGTGTAGAGAATTCAATTTGAATAATGAATACATTTTCTTTCACGAGGTAAAGTAAATAAGACTCTGTTTCGTAAGTCTATGGTTGAATTTTGAATGACACTTCTATGCTAATGTATTTTTTTCTGGTTAAACGTTAACAAAATAGTTTAGGTTGGATGTGACAGGGAGCAAGCCACTTGAGCTCATACATTTGTGTCGGATAAATGGTGTTTATATTAGCTTAAAATAATATCGCACTAGTGAGAAAATTGCGTTTTTGTTTTAGAAAAATAGAGGGATGTGTTTGGGAAAGTTGTGAGATAACTAAATTTAAATTTATAACGTCGGGTTGGTATTTTCACGTTATTAGGGTTTTGTATCTCAAAAAGAAAAATTGAACCCTTATAGGATGACTTTGTTTTCCGTCTGTTTGTATGTCTGTCTATCAAGACCCTTTAACTAGAGAACGCTTAGAGGTATCGAGTTGAAATTAAAAACCTATATTTAAGTAAATGACATCTAGACTCATTGAAACATGACATAAGTTGTAGTATGAGATTATTATATGAAAATGATAATTTATTTATTTAGTTTATAATAATGACATAATTAATAATTTTTAAATTAATCTAAATCAACAAATTGTATGAATAATGATGGCTTGGTAAATTAATTAAAACCTCTCGCCTATACATTGCTGTGCCCTAGCAGGGTTCATTGTTTGGAACAATCTGTAAACAACATGAAATGCAATAAATAAATGAATGAATGAATGAAAGTCTCTTGAAGCTGTGAAAAAATCAAACTTCACTCTAAAATGAATTCTTTTTTTTTTTATTAATATAAACTAGTTCATGACTGCGATCCCATCTGATGAAATTGAACTATTTGCTTAGATATGGTAGGGCACGAATCCGTTTGCCACGAGCTCAATTTTTTTTTAATAGGTACCTTGGTTGGAGCGGGAGATAGTGTCAGAATTTTCCAGGCTAAAAACCCAATCCTGTTACTTCTTTGCCTTCATTCCATGAGTTCAAGGTTCATTTTAACACAAAACATGGTCCCAAAACAAACAAGTTCAAACCCAGCCAGGCGCATTACTTTGTGTAATTTATTTCATCACCACTGCTCTCAAAACGGTGAAGGAAAACATCGTGAGGAAACCGGCATGTCCTAGAACCAAAAATTCGAAGACATGTGACATCCACCAACCCGCACTGGGCCCGCGTGGTGGATTATGGCCCATTCCCCTCTCTTAGAGAGGAGGCCTGTGTCCCTACAGGGAACATTAAAAAGGCTGATGATGATGATGGTCCCAGTAGGCTTCGACAATACTGGGCTTTACAGTTTGCTGACATCTTCATGAGGCGCGCGAAAAACAATAAATGTCGTCGACGACTTGGGCCTGGTCTGGGCGGTTACTGAACGTTTGGACGGTGAGCTACCCATTGCTCACCGTCTGGAACCCCGCGCCTACTGTGACATTTTAAATATTTGAGATCTTGTTGATATTTTCACGTTATTTTTCCTTTATTACTAACATGTAGTTTATCAATGACTAACAGGAATTACTAGGTAACAAAGTTATTGTTTCTAGTCCACTGGTCGTTCAGTTTGTATAAGGAGCAATTTTCCGAGTTACCCGCCTGTAGCTAAACTGCGACATTGAATTATACTCGAGTATTTTCTACTGATTGAGTCAGTATGGTAGGTGCATTGATAGGATTTTTTTTGTGGTGAGAAAAATCATCTAATGACGAATCCCGCCCTTGGGCGAAGCGAGAACAGTGTCAGACTCTTACTGACTAAACGACCCACCCCATTCCTTCGTAGCCTTCATACCAGGGTCGGACCTTCCTTTCAGAAACCGGACCGGGGCCGCAGTAGGCTTCGGCCCTGCAGTTGGACCTCTCTATTTGCTGACAACTCCTTGAGACGCGCGGGAACAGACCGCGCCGTCAACGACTGGCTTGGTCCGGACTATTACTAGACAACCGGACGGCGAGCTACCCATTGCTTATCGTTCACAAGCCCACACCTACGGTGGACGGAAATCGGGATCGGAAACGCGACGGCGACTGCGGCGTGTGCTCCGCTGCGTTATACGGTCGGCCTCCTCCTTAGCAAGTATTACTGCTTCGCAGAAAGAGGCGACCGCCTGCCATTCAGCATTGTTAGGTTAAAGTTGTAATTTACAACATTATGATATTTGTACATTGCCATTATTATTTTTAGATGTGCATCCCTGGTGCGCAGGGTGTGGGCCATTCCCAATGGCATCCTGGACATGAATGCTGACGGGCTGGACTACTGTATAGCTAATCGTTGCTCCAGTATCTCAGTTAGAGAGCTGAAGCAACGATTAATTGTGTGTTTGTTATTCGTTTTACTGTAATTTGTTTGTGTCATTTATTTGTTTCATGTGTAATTTATTAGTGTCACTAACACAGTTGTAAGATTATTTATTGTTATTAACACTAATTGTGTTACTTTGTTACTCGTAATAAAGATTTTTTCGATGATTGAACTGTGAAGTTTTGACAAAGATTTTTCATTTTGTTCAAGATAACTCGTTGTTTAGAATTTTCTTGAATTTTAAACAATCGTAAAGAAGTTTTTTAAGGAATTTATAATAAACCCTACGAACACAATAACAAAGGAAATCACGTAGGTATTTTTTGTTTGCCAAAAAAAAATCCTCAAAAAGACTTCCTCACTAAATGATCAAGTAATTAAAACACCTAACTTTGTTCACGCATTATGGATATGATCTGTAGCAAACCAACCTCATTATAATTTGTATAATAAAGAGATTTGAAATAACATAATGAGTTATATTCTGCGTTAATTGTGTATTTTTGTTTTTTACCTCAGGAAGTTTACGCTTGAAGAATTTGTAGCATATTATATAGTATGTATTTCAAGTTCATGGTCATATTTTGTGAAAACCTTATAATACGTATAATGTGGTAAATCGTCCAGATTTTATGTTAAATTTCGTTACATACATACATAACGACTTACATTTTTAAATAATAGATATTAATAAATGCTCTATCTGATGTCTATTCTCCGCATCGTCTGTCAAATATCTAGAAATGATACCTGAAACCTACGAATTACGATACTAACTACCAACCTATGATTATCACAATTATTTCAGTCTTCTCTGTTGGACAAAAACCTTCCCAAATGTCACTTTACCTACCGGAACTGTGCGTATCGAATCCATTGCATTCCCGCGATCTTCATTAGGTCATCGATCCACAATTTGGGTGGCCTTCCAACCGCTGCGTCTTCCGTTATTTAATCGCCACTCCAAAACCTTTCGTCCTCATCGACAGCTGATCTGCGAGCAATTTAACCTACCCACTGTCATTTAAGTTTGACGATTCTTCGGGCTAAGTCAGTAATCTTGAAGCCAATGCAAATGTCTTCTTTTCTGATATGATCATTGAAAGAAACCCATTTTATTGTCTTTTTGTTGAGTTTAAGACTTCTGTTGAGCTCATAATCGGTCACGACCACTACATCACCTGATAAAAGGTTTTTTTTTATCCAAGTCTGTCAGCATTTTTTACTGCATCCATGACAGAACTGGTTTGAACATTTTATTTAGGTCTGATATGCGTATGTTAGCCACAAATGTCATGAACAGCGTTGACATATGTTCAAATATGGTTAACCTGTCTATCTTCGTATTGTGCATATGTCCTAGCGTGTATTGTTTGTTTTTAGTGTTTGCCTGGCATTTGTTTTTATTAAATTTTACAATTTACTGCGTAGGTAGTGTAAATATTATATCAACAGAGTGACTTCCCCTGTTGGATATAAATGTCTCCCAAGTGTCGCCAAACCGTCCGTTCTATGAGTCGCACATTCATCGGATGAATGATTTATACTATCGACCAATTATGATATTTTAAGCGGTTCTTTTACAGAATCAGGTGCGATAGCGGTCAAGCGCAAACCTATGATCAATAAAAAAAATGATAATTACTTTCCTGACAAATTAAATCTTTTTCTTTATTAAGTTTTCTCGCGGGATCTTTTAGGGTCATCATCATTTCAGCTGAAAGCCGTCTATTGTGTAAGATTTGAGGAAGGTTGTACATTTTGTAAATAGCGGTTTCCTGTCTCTTGGTGAAGTTTCATCTTGTAGGAGGTCTTCCAACGAAGCGTCATCCGACTTGTGGTCGTTATTCCATAATCTTTCACAGTATTGACCATCAGATTTTTTTGCAATGTCTACTGCCACTTGAGGTTACTTAAAGCTAGAAAACCTTTGTGAGTGACCACGTTGTGATTCCATTTATCATCCTATACTAATCCTTGTCATTACTGAAATAAACCGGAATTAACTACAAACGACAAAATACACACACGCATACACACGACAAATAAAAATATCACGATGCCAAAAATACAATAAAAAAGAATAAAATAAAATTCACAATAAAACAATTAAAATAATTACCTAAGTACGTTATCGAATCAATGGGCAATAACTTTGCCTCGCTTTTATATTAATGTATTAGTTTCAATTTTGACTTCAGGGTATTTGCGAAAATAAACAGGAAAATATGAAATACTCATAAACTCTTTAAATAAATAGATTGCTAATAAAATAAAACTAGGAAGTCTCAAACATATTTTATTGTGCTAAAATAGTAGACAAAATCAATTATTTGGTAGAACAAATTTTATTTATAATGACTAATCCTCCACATAAAGTAACTGAAGTTAATCAATTACATTTCTCAGATATTAAAGAATCATATATGTCCCTGTTCCAAATTCCTATTCCTTTGCGTACTTTGACAAGTCGGTAGAAATTAATTTATTGACTGGCACCATGTCGAAGAATTTGTTAAGGAACGATAATATTTGGTCCAAAGCTTTGTCCATGTAAGGCTTGCCAAACGAATTCATGAGCATTTTCCAGTTTTGGTTCAGGAGGTTAGTTACCATTTTGCCTGTAAAAGTTACAAATTACGTTAAGGAAATGTACTAACAAGTTGGTAGTACACATTCACCTAAATAGTTAGAAATTTTTGTTGATTCAGATGGAACAACTCGATTTGGAAAAAAAATGCTTCAAAAACTATCATAAAGGAATCAAATCTCACATCAAAAAACGTAGGTAGTAAGAAAATAAATAACAAACATTTATAATATTATTAACGAATTACATTAATTATGTGAGAACTAACACACGATCCATAACAATGATGTTATCGTAATCTGTAAAACTATTTTAATACTTAACATAATAACATGTTTTTATGAAAATTACTAAGCATCGTAAACAATAAGAACTAATAAAAACGTTAAACGTTGTAACTATGCAGTTTAATATACCTAATGAGTTAAACACAACATAGTTAAATTTGTCTAAATGTGATATAATATCTGATGTCATATCCTAAACTGAATTGGATACTGTTGTGCTTTATTATATCTATTTATGCATACATACATAACATATATTATTTATTAGTATAATAAAATTATAAGGAGACTTACTGGATTCTTGCTTTCCAATATACAATTTGTCAGCAAAGAATTGCACCTTTTTGATGTCAACCCTGTATTTGTTATGATCAGCGCTTAACTTGAGATAAAGTTCGCCATCTTTCTTCTGGATGTGGAAATTGAATTCCACTTTGACATTAAGTCGTTCTGTGAAAATAAAAAAAAATAATTATGTAATTTAAAAAATACCAAAAAGTATTCACAATGTCTATCACAATAGAAGCATAAATATTGCATTTCGTGGGTTTTTTTTATAATCTGTCGATAAATAAGGCTCTTTCATTTTTCGAAAGCTTTGTTTAGATTGGACTTGCTAAAAAAAACAAATTGATAACTATTTTTATAATTGTTTGGATTCAGTCTGAGCTAGGCTTTATAAATTTAAAATATTAAAAAAAAAATTAAATTCCTAAAACATTATTAGAAAATTAGTCATTGACTACCAATTTTCTTCAAAACCAATAACTTTTTCCTAAATCATAATTTAAGGAACTAGAATTGTTACCAACCTATTTTGATTTTTCCATTTCCTTCGCCACTCAGGGAATCACCACCAATAAAACTTTTGATAAGAGGGCTGTTCGAGTACATTTTATAACGTCCTTTAATTGTGAAGTCACAAGTCAATTCCATGAACACTTTTTCAGCTTCTATGTCAGTCCTGTAAAAAATAATCAAAATTAAAAATCAGAGTTGGGAGAAACCGAAGTCTTTGTACGATTGCCATTTTAACAGGCCAAGGTAAAGCCCCAGAGGTGTAAATTCTCATCGTAGGAGCTTAGGTTACGAACACATGGAGTGAACTTACAATCTTAGATGTTCACTTCCTTTAAAAATGATAATTCTAAATTTTCAAATCTTTTAACTTTCAAATACCGTAATTAGATACATAATAGAAAGACAATACGTGTGCGAGCGCTGGCGTGCGCATACAACTCAAAAACGAACTTAAAAGACTATACAAATAGGACAGCATACATAAAGCTGATATAGGCGAGCTTAAACGAAAGTTTTCTCATTGCAAAATTTATTTAAAATAAAAAAAAGATACGCTTGCGCTTCTGTATCACCCTCAAATGACTGGTCAAACATGATTTTTGAATTTTATGTATTGTGTTCAGCAATAAGGTTTTGACTGTAAACCCCGAAAGGACAATTATTTATAGTATAATAAATAATAGGTTATTTTAAACCATGATATCTTTAGATTGATTTTAAATGATAAGTTCAAATAAATTTGGATACTAAATATACGTTATTACTTTCGAAATAAGGTATTTATTGGTGCCTATGTGTTTTGTATTATTAATATTCCTTAGTTAGTTATAATACCAATATTTTAACTACAAGTGTAAGTGATAATATGTCACATAACAAAAAATAGTATGTATACTCACTCAAATCTGTTTACTACGCAATCTTTGGCACCTTTAGCGGTTCCTTCAAGAATGCTAACATCAATGATATCGACAGCAGACGTTGACATATTTCTGAGATCCATGGGATCTAGTGGTGGGATCCCTATTTCTTCCAATCCATTCTTGGCGATTTCTTTAATGATTGATTGGATGAGGTTCTTTCCACATTCAGGGTCGTCTATTTCACATTTTGTTAAAGTGTCCACTGTAAACAAGAATGAGGGTTAAAGAATCTTACTAATATTATAAATGCGAAAGTTACGATTTTTGGATGTTTAGATGTTTGTTACTCATTCACGCCAAAATGACTGGACGGATCTGGATGAAATTTGGCATTTGGCAAAATTTGGCATAGGATACCCTCTGGAGTAGGACATAAGCTACTTTTTATCCCGGTAACCCAACCCTAACCCCAATACCACGCGGGCGAAGCCGCGAGCAAAAGCTAGTGCAGTATAAAATCAAGTTAAGTTCATGCTGCCGGTATGCAGTGTTGGGTTTTGTAGAAGCCCGTTGTAATTTGCGAACATAGAAAGGGGCTATACGTTTATTAGAATAAAAAAACTTCTGCTGCTATGGTCCTCTTTTATATAATGCAGAAGTGATAACAGAAATATACGCGTATTGATATAACAAACACTATGTAAGAGATTTTTGATGTGATAACAAATTACTAACAAACAAAATCTACTGCGGCATTTTCGGGCCATTTGCGTGATCTATACAGAGCCATTATCTTCAAATCGTTTATTTCGAAAAATAATCTTTTACAGTGCTTACGTTCAACAATATCACTGTAAGATCGGGGAATGAAATATTCTTGGTTACGTTTTAGGCCCAGACACATAAACCAAAACCGCAATTGGAAGATACACTTATGTTTGAGATATTTCTGATGAATCCTTTAGGGATAAAAGTAGTCACGTTATGTATTTATTTATTATAATATTTATACTCAACATAATATAAAAGTACTGCTTATGAAGAGATAAAAATAAATGTTCAAATGAAATGAAATTTAACTAAAGTATCAAAAACGTAAAGAAAATAAATAAACAGATTACAGGGAAGATTGAAGAGAAGAAGAGATAGAAGACAAATACAAATTTTTTGAAAAATGAATTCAATATTAAATCTTGGTCGAAATGAGTTCCGCATGGACGGAGAAAGAGAAGTAATTCAATTTATGAGAATGAAATTCAAGAGGGGGTCTAGGTGTAATAACGCACTGTGTTATTAGAGTGACTGTAAAAAGAGTAGATAGGTGGGATAAAACCTAGTATGTGTAAGATGTTAAAAAAGGGCATAAAAGCCAGATTTCGAACGACGAATAGCGACGAAGAGCTACTTGAGTTTCTTGCGAAGATAAAAAATTAAGTCATGTTTTTGTAAACCAAAATTATAATAAATGCATAAGTAAAAATGCTATTGAGTCAATCTTGATGAATAGCTCTTTAGTTGCATCCGGTAGAAAGTAATGACAAAACCTATAATCGGCTGAATAAGTGTATTGGCTAAAGGAATATTTGCTTTCGAAAACAAAAGAACTGTGGAGACATTTAAGTGAATGACAAGAAAAAAATACTTTTCGACTGAACTCGTTAACCTACACAAACCACAAAAGATTGGAGTTAATATTAACAACCGGATCTATGGCAATTTTGGTGTAATCAATACAAATGCCATCGAGAAATAAAATTAGTAGGGACTGCAGTCCCATTGCAAACGACTACTGCTTCGGTACATTTTTTTGGGTTGATCTGTAAGCCAAATGATTAAACTCAAGCACTGATACAAGCAGGTAGCAAGCATAGCTAAAATATCAAAATCAGTACATTAACACTATCAGTAAAGAAAAAACTACTAAACTCTGGTAATGAAGTGAATGAAGATCAAAATATGAGAAGAGGGAACACTGCCCTGAGGAACGCTCACAGTGAGACTATAAAAATTAGATAACCACCCTTCAAGACAGATACACTGAGACATATAACTAAATTTGCAAAATACTTTTCAAAACCCGCAATGTTTTGTAATCATATATCATTTTAGAATAACGAGAACTATTCGACAATCTCTTACGCTACGTGGAAGACGAGTAAAAAGTGGTCATTCCCTTTTAACTTGTAGGGACTCTTAATGATATCTATTTTTCTTCTTTGTCGCCGTGATCAATATTAGATAGCCTTGTAAATCATTATATTTTACCATCACTGCTTTCTAGCGCTAGGAATTTTTAAGCTAAGCTGCGAACAGACGGATGAAAATTGTTTGGAAAAATAAACAGATTTTACTACAATATTAACATGAAATTAGATTTTTTAGGGTGGGTGAAAATCATTCAAAGCAAGTCCTTGGGCGGAGCGAGAATTAGTATTAGACTTTTACTAACTAAACCACCCACACCGTTCCAGCGTTATCTTTATACCAGGGCCAGAGCCTTCCTTTCAGATGCGAACCCTTGGCCTCAGTAGGCTTCGACCCTTCTGCAGGGTCCCTACAGTTTGTTGACAACTTCTTGAATTAAATTAGGTTAAAAAATTATTACAGATTTTCACATGCGCAATTCAATATCGAATGTTTAATTTTTTTACGCTTGCAGTTTTAATTAAACTAATTCTAAATATTCTGAGCTTGAATGTTTAGATATTTCAACTTACAAATATTTGAGAAGATTTGTAAATAAAATCAACTTACCAAATGCCGATTGACAAGACACAAAAACTGTGAACACGAAAAACAGAGATGTTTTGAAATACATGATTCCTTGTCGAAGTCCTACCACAGATAACGCTAGAACTCGCACATTTGTTTATATATATCGTCCACAAAATAAATTCTACCACGTGAAGTGGTTGAATATTTTAAAAAAATAACCCAAGGTCAATGAGTAGTTCTTAACATAAGATATTAACAAAGCACAATTGAATGGACTTGATAACCATCCTGAGGAAAGAGTAAAAAAAATTGACTCTAAACAATGTTTCGTTTATGTAAATAGGTACTAATATACATACATTTATTTCGTCATCCTCATGCATTCAATTTGGACCTCATTCTTATGACAATTAGTATATATCATTCATATTCATAATCATTTGTTTGCTAATCTGGGTAATTATTGCATAAAATTATTGAAAATGTTGTACAGTTCAAATACATTGATTTCAAATCACAAGCTTTACTGTTATTGTTATTTGCAATTACTTGCAGTAATTATTTTTAGTATACGATTTTATTCATTTAACCATGAAAAATAACATAAAACATACTGAATGAGGTTGATACAACGTGAAAAATTGAAGATTAAAATGTCATAAGTAAATGTTAAATGGTAACATTAATAGTTTTTATAAAATTTATATTGTTTATATCAAACAGGAATTTCAATATATATCAGTAAAAATGTTGAAACAATTAAACGAATAAATTACATTATTGAACCACATCAACAATATGTCCTTATATCCTCCATTAAAAAATCATGAACAAAAAATTAAATTTCTTTTTGAATGCATCATACAATAGATGAATTGATGATGTTTCTAGTGGGTAGGGACTTTGGGAAGTGACTATAAATAAACAGACCATACTATTCAGTATGTCTTGGCTAGGCTGTCTTGCTAAAAAATTAAGTCTTGTATGAAATTATACTGTACTAGCTAAATAAATACTCCTAAACTAACAAAATGTCTTTACTAAATAAATTTAATCAACTAACGCGTCTTACCATCTACGATTGCATCACTGCATACCATCAGGTTGGATCAATCAAGTATTAGTTTATATCAGTTAAAAATATTATAAAAATCCAATAGACAAAAAAAATGACAAAAAAAAACAAATAAAACTACCATTTAAACGTGACCTGTTTTTATATCACATACATCGTTTAATGACGAAGTTGATAGAAATAGTTTTAAACGAAAGTTTTTATTCTCAAGATTAAAATAAACTTTTCCTTTAAATAGTACGCATAGTTAAAAAAACTTTTTACCACTTCTTTTAATATACTTCTAGTTTAAGTTTAGGTGTCAGTACTATTCTGGCCTGTAGTGGTATAGGGCCTACCTTATACCTATGCGCCTACGCTCTGGTATAACCATACTACACAAAGTAGGTTGGTTCGTCGTGTGATCGCGGCCTACCGGACGGATAGATTCATCATCAGCATATCTATAATATGTATGTATTTAGAAATGTATGAGTGTTTATCTGCTGTAGACAGTTTGTGCTTATACTAGAGTATAAGCACAAACTCTGCTTGTAGTTTGGGACTAGAATGATGGTGTTGTGTTAAAGTTCTGAAATAATATCATTATTATCTACTCCGGTCATCGGGGAGAGTGAAAACGGCGAGAGATGCCTTACGGTGTTCCGCAGGGAGCGTTCAAACCTAGCCTGACATATTACTTTGTGTAATTTATTTCATCACCCCTACTCTCAAAACGGTTAAGGAAAACTTCGTGAGGAAACCGACATGTCCTACTTGTAAAACTATACATTCGAAGACAGGTGACATCCACTAACCTGCACTGAAATGGGCTGATAATGATGATGATGATGATAGGTGCTGATCTGGTTTGAGATGATCACAATTAAAAAGAGGAAATGAAATACTTTTATAAAAAAACACAACCCTTACTTAAAAGTCGGTTAGAATAGCAAATATTCTTCTGAAAACCACAGCAAAGTCATTCATTCACACCCGAGATAATCGTGAAAAAACATACATACATACAGGCTAAACTGAGCACGTCCTTTATTTAAGTCGTTAAAAAAAAAATTGTATTCACTACAAAAAAAAAAAACACTCAAACGGATCCAAAAAAAATTAATTTAGATTAATTTCGGAAGACGGAATTTCTGGTATTGTTTGTTTGGTATTTAACACCAACATCCGAGATTGTTTTAATCGTTTTTTGTAGTAAAAAAAAAACCGACTGTTATTTTTACTACCTATGTTTTTACCTCATCTGTTAAGTCGATTCGAACTATTCTTACTTTATTTTATTAGTGCTAAATAATTGTACTTTTTAGCGTTTTTTTTCTGGGTGGTGGAAAATCTCCCAATAACTTTTCCTTGCGTGGAAAAGTTATGTTGTTGTGTAGTTACGTGGGATCCACCCCAATAGTTCGTCCCACGTTAGTTAGTCATTTGTTCCAGAGCCGTCGTGTTCTCCCTTAGTTTGTTGCATATGTTCTAGGCCTATTTTCACTTTCACATTTACCCATGGCCCCAGAATACTTCTTTACGTGGTAGTTCATCGTATAAGTTTTCAGGCTCTAGATGGAGAGCAGTGGTGGCCGAGTGGTAAAGGCCCCGACTTACGAGTCGTAGGTCGCGGGTTCAAACCCACCCAGGCGAATTACTTTGTGTAATTTATTTCATCACCACTGCTCTCAAAACGGTGAAGGAAAACATCGTGAGGAAACCGGCATGTCCTAGAACCAAAAATTCGAAGACATGTGACATCCACCAATCCGCACTGGGCCCGCGTGGTGAATTATGGCCCATTCCCTCTCCTAGAGAGAGGAGGCCTGTGTCCCTGAAGTGGGAACATTAAAAGGCTGATGATGATGATGATGATGAGATGGAGCAAGAGTGTTCGACTTTTACTGACTACAATCAACCTATGTCCCTTTCCATTGCATTCGAAAGACGCAGTAACCTATGAATTATACGCGTTGATATACGGATATTTATTACTTCAAACTTTATCTAAGGAACTAGAGGTTGTTTTTTTATTAAAACTTCATTTCATTATAAACTTCTCATCAAAAAAATCGAAACACTTCCGTTTTCATTGTTTCTGTCCGAATTTAACACAAAAAAGAATTCATACGATGAAAAAAAATACATATATATAGCTGGCAGTTTGGCCATTACAGTAATAAGCGAAAATTCTAAATTCAAAATTAGAATTTCATTTGTTTATCTTATAAACGAAATGAATCACTGTTTTGAGACAAATGTGTGTTTAGGGTTGGAGTACATTTAGCGTTTAAAAACTAAAAATTGGCGCCTATCCCTAAACTTTTTGTTTTTTATTTCAATACTGTGACTTTGGGACGTCTGAAAAAAGGTTTTTTTTCTAAAACGTATGGATACTTCGCCCACAGAAGCCGCCCAAGTTGTGGCATTGCTGGATTCTGGCCTTAGTCAGCGTGTTGTGGCTGCAAGACTGCATCTAAGCCTGTCATCTGTTCATAGAGTCTATAAACGTTATCGGGAGACTGGTTTGTTCACGCGCCGTTCAGGATCTGGCAGGAATCGGGTCACTTCTGAGCGAGATGATCGATTTATTGTAACAACTTCTTTAAGAAATCGACGCCTTAACGCTTTTCAACTGCAGCAGCGGCTTCGTGTTGTACGAAGGGTGGCTGTAAGTGACTCTACAATTAGAAGAAGGTTGAAGGATCGTGGACTGGTACCGCATAAGCCAGCAAATGGGCCGAAATTAACTGCAGACCATCGAAGAGCGCGCCTTAACTTTGCACGTGAGCACCTAAATTGGTCATACCTACAGTGGAGCAAAGTTCTCTTTTCTGATGAGTGTAAAATTATGCTGTATGGTAACGACGGAAGGAACAAGGTCTACAGAAGAGACGGAGAACGCTATGCACAATGCTGCATTGAAGAAAAGGTCAGCTATGGTGGCGGTTCGTGGACGGTTTGGGGAGGAATCAGCGCCGACGGTAAGACAGAGCTTGCTTTCGTGTCTGGGCCACGTCTGCCTGCACTAAACTGTCATCGGTACGTCGAAGAGTGTCTCGAGCCTCATGTGATGCCCTATGCACATTTTATTGGCAACGGCTTCATATTCATGCACGACAATGCTAGGGCTCACACCGCGGCCGTCGTACGAGATTATCTTAACGAAGTCGATATCTCTATTATGGAATGGCCAGCAAGAAGCCCGGACATGAATCCCATTAAACATCTATGGGATGAATTAAAGAGACGAATTCGAGCAAGAGATCCTGCCCCAGAAACACTTAGCCAGCTGCAAGATGCAATCCAAGAGGAATGGGACAATATACCACAGCATGTGATCGTGACTCTCATCCGATCGATGAAGAACCGTATGGAAGCAGTAATTAGAGCTCGGGGAGGGAATACAAGTTATTAAATAAACGTTTTTTAGCTTTTTTTTTCATTTACGTGTGTTGTTTTATCCATTTCCTTTATACTCCATATGGAATAAAAATGACTCATTTAACAAAATACGAAACCTATGAAAAATTCATTTAAATTTAGAACATTAACATTAAGATTTGATAAGCTCATATTACTCACTATTAAACGACATTTAACATTTATTCCTAAATGTACACATTTTTCTGATAATCCTGACAAAACGTAAACTTGCAAGGTGTTTCGATTTTTTTGATGAGAAGTGTATATATGTAGTGTATGTACGTAGATTTATTTATTTATTTACTTTTATATCGGAGCGGCTCACTGTAATTAAACCAACTATTCATAGCTAGTTTAGAATGTGCTACTTACTAACGTCATAGGCGCGTTAGAGTGGTAGCCATCAAAAGAGCTGGGGCCCAAGTCTGCTATGTTCAAAATATTGTCATTCCAACACAATCCCATGGTAATTTTACTACAATTTCATAATTAGTTAATTCATAATGTCTGATCAAACGTCGGTCAGTGGTCTCGTAATAGAATTGTGGTACGAGCTGTCTTGTAACGAATTAAAAACAATGACCGTATCGACAATGACTCTATCGTAAAACACACTGATTAAGGGAACTGTCAAAATTTTAATAATTTACCGCATATGTCAAATATTCATTTATCATTATGTACGAGATTACCATTCTAAAAAAAATAATTTAATGAAGTGTCAATGGTTCATCATTGGAAAGTCATAATGACGCCATCATATTAGTAGATTACTAAACTTGTCAATACAACAATTATGAAATCAATGATCGACTATTCTGACACTATTATAATAGCAGACTTGAGATATAATGTAATTGTCTTACTGAGACTTGTGATTATTTTTCTTGCTTTTATATAGCCTCTTTTAATAATGTGAATGTAAGAACATTGTAGACGCAAATTTTAGATGACTTCCTACCATTTTAACGGTAGGAGTTCAATATTGACTGGTCTGCACTGTCCTTACATAATTTATGTGTTGTAATATGGAAATATTGTAAAAATAACAATTTTTTTCAAAAAGAGTAACCATGGAGTTTCTTGCCGGTTCTTCTCCATCGGAAACGACCAATTTGGAACCGTGCACTAGCATCTGACGTTTTATAAGTGCCCATGTAGGCCCATGTGAAATAAAAATTTTTGACTTTGACTTTTGACTTTGAGACCCTGCGCGGGCACTGTGATAGGTCACGTACACTCGCTTAGGTACACAGCATCAGACTAGTTTTCCTCCAGGATTTCATATGTACCAAATCCCATAGCGAACGCATTCTTGAAATCTTAAACCTTTTTGAATGAGTTTTTCAAAGGAACTGCTAAGTTTTATTAAGCTTTTTACTTTTAATTCTATTTTTTATTACTTAGCGATTATATTTGGGTTTATGCGTCACGACTGGTGATGTAATAGGGGAAGATCTGCTAGCCCCGGATACTTGAATAAATCATAAATAAAAAAACAAATAAACGAATTTTCCAACAAATAAAAAATTAGGAACTTACTATTTACATAAATTACGCATTAGTAGTCGTATTACGTCTTCTTCTGTAAAGAACAATTATGTACGATTCTTTTTTTAATAAAAAAAAATATGGCGGGTAGCCTTACGAAGACCAGAATTAAAATAAACGTCTGATTACTATTTCCGATTCCCGGTAATGGCCCTGTACACAAACATACCAAACGAATTGAGAGTTCTAAATATTACTTTCATACTTTGTGTAATGTTATCACAGCAATCTGGTTCTCCTTATCACCCATCCACTTAATTTTAATATGAGAAACGTATTTTTTAGCGTTCCGTATCTCAAAAGGAAAAACGGAGCCCTTATAGGGTCACTTGGTTGGCTGTCTGTCAAGACCTTTCATCTCGGGAACTCGTGGAGATATCGAGTTGTTTAAACCATATTTATAAGTCTGCGGTCCCTTGAAACTGTAAAATCAAACTTCAGCGAAATAAAAAGTTATGGCTGTTTATGTCGCAAAACAGTATTTATAGCCAGACTAACACAATACAATTAAACAAACTATCTCCTAAAAAATTAAGTGATTTGTCCATATTAATAACTAGCTTTTGTCAGCGGCTTCGCCTGCGTACATAAAATATAGCCTATGTCACTCAGGAGTAAAGCAGCTTTCTATTGTTGCTAAAATTTTTCCAATCGGATCAGTAGTTCCAGAGATTACCTCCTACAAACAAAAATATAAAAAAACAAACTTTACCTCTTTATTATATTAGTGTAGATGTCAAAGTAACTCCACCTTTAGTCCATAGACATGTTTGGTACAGAGTAAGATTTATCTTTATTATCTATAGTATGGCTTGTTAAGATCGCGATTGATCACTGTCTCAACTTATAGAAAGCGACAATGTGGTCGACCGACAAAGAAGTTCAAAGAAGGATATAATCAGTTTTTATATACTTTCTGTAACCAATACTCACCTTAGGCTCTAGACAGACGGACCGCAAATCAACTGCAATCGAACTGCACGGTTGGTTTGCAGTTCTATTGCAGTCGTGTCAACTGCATTCAAACTGCATCCGAACTGCAATTTGCAGTTGGATTACAGTTGAATTGCGGTCCGTCTGTCTAGAGCCTTAAAAAAATACTTGTTTAAGGTGAGTGACGCTGTCAGCGTTCAATTGGAAGAAGTCGCAGGAAAAACAATATTTTTTAAGGTAGGAAATGATAATTATAATAACTGCTCTCGTTCTATTGTGGCAAGAAGACGTGTAACTTTTACTGCCTAAAACTTTTGTTACTTCAGATGCCTTTTGTGTTTTAGGATTACGAGTATTCCTGTCTTACTTTGACCAAGTTTTGGACCTAATGGGTCCCTACAGTTTATTGATATCTCTCGTCTTCTATCGCGGAGGCTAGGGCAAAATATGCACAATAAATTTCCTGATCTAATAAATATTACAGTTTTCATCATAAACAATCTTTACCTTTAGATAGACAGAAATGAAGGCAATACCTCGCTTTTACAACTTTTTTATTAGTATAAAAAAGTTGTAAAAGCGACGTATTGCCTTCACTTCACTACTAGTGTATAGACGACTAACTGCACTAACAATGTTGATGTAAATATGCACGAATGGGCAACTAGGTCTCAGAAGTAATACTATATTAACTTATATTGCTTACCCTACAGAACCTGTCCTTAACTGTCCTATTGCAAGACCTTTATATGTCGTAAGAATAAATCCAACCAAGTTTCCGCCGTGATCACATAATATAAGGGCCGCACGACGACAGCATGGCGTGTGCGCAGGTAATGCTAATGGTGTAAAGGTGTGTCAAAGGTTTGCTGGCAGGAAAATTCACTGTTGAGTTAAGCTCGTCTTTGTACATTAATTGTCAATCTTTGTGGGCAATAAAGAATTAAAAATTATAATGAGCCAATGAGATCATCACATCGCGGTAGTTTTCAGCATGGGCAATGCTGGTGTCTGATTTTCTGGCTTCGGTGTATTCTTAACGACTGTCAAAGATCGACGAATAATATCCAGACTTAAGCCTTGAAACAGCAGACGGTTTTATATGTATAAGTGTAAATTAATTATAGTTTAAGTAATATAATAGTTTTTTTTTTAATTTTATTTTTTGTTTTATCTATATGTCGGCTCGTCCAGGATGGTTTTCGAGCTCTGATCTATCTGGTGTGTCTATGTGGGTATCGTGCAATGAATAACAACGCCTAGAGGTTGAATCGGTTTACTTCTCAATACATGTCGGTACATTACACTGTTATTTGAAAGGTAGAAACAACAAAACGGACAGTTTCAGAACGTCTTGATACTTCGACGGCTGAGAGAATTCGCTCCCCGGGCGGGTTCCCTCCTCCGCAAGCTCGCAGCAAAGCGGAAACGTCACTGACTCTGTCAAGCACGCCATCTTTGTTTAGTTCTTCTAGTTGCCACTATATGGCGTGCCTTGTATTGTTGTCAACAAATCGATGTCGTTTCCGACATATATATATTCCTATTTTATCGACCTTCTACGGATTTAAAATGACCAAAAACGGTGTATATATTGAGTAATCCATCCAAACCAAATTCAGTAGGCAAAGCTTAACTTTGGAGATCCACTAACATTATCTTCCTGTCCATTTCCCATATTAATTGAGATTGTCGCAAAACAATTTTGTTTCATTTATCCTGATTTGCTTCTATTACTGATAGCTAATAAATTTTCACACGTATTGTGGTGAAATCATCACAATTTATGAGTATCATCATAACATTCATTTAAATTTTTTGTTTGGCCTGACTCACATATTTATCATTATTTAAAGGTAGGTAGACTAGTTAGCAACATACTTACGCAATCGGTTTTTCAGTGGTAAAATAGTCTTCAAAGATTTTAACAATGTATGTATGATAATGAATAAAGAACAATAGTGCTAATTAAATTCAAATTCGTTATAAAACAATAAACCAGGAAAAAAATATAATATGTTTTATATTTGTATCAAAATAGAATATTTGTAATGGTTACGTAACATAAATTGTATAAAAACAATAAATTTAAATGAAAAAATAAACAAAAATTTTATTGTGTTGAATGCTAAGTTCTTAACTGTCTGGCTGTCAAATTTTAGGTACTTGAATGTTAGTGCCTAGATGTTGGCTAACCAGCTTCTCTAGCCAAGTTGATTAATCTACAATCGTTAACGCTAGTAAACAACTAATCAATTTTATGGGAATGACTTCATTTCAACCAAATTAGTTGCCAAGTTTACATCATTCAAAATTATAGATTAAAATGTAATCGTGTCTACAAATGATCATCGCTAAATCCTGCAGCTTTATGATATAATTAAAACTTACATTGAAGCTTTTCGATAGTAGAAAGAGACTCATCACGAAACGATTGTAAGTTGGCTAGGGGGGCAGATAGTCAAAGCCAGAATTTAACACAAAGCGACTGAGTTTCTGACTTCATGCCAGTCAAACCGAACCGAACCTGACAGAACGTCAGGTGAATATAAGTCTACATACTTGTGCATGATGCTCATAATTCCTTTATACATATTTATCATCTGCTTCTTCTTCCTGCTTTTATCCTATGATTTTCTTCTTCCATTCTGTCCAGCCATCCGTTATAACATCACTAGCACCCTATTCTTTCATATCACTTCTCACAAAATCTATCCATCTCTTCTTTGACTTCTCATTTCCTCTCCATTCATCCACATGTAAACTCAGAATTCTTTTAGTAACATGCATTTCATCCTTCCTCTACCATGACCAAGGACCATGACCATACCATGACAAAGGATTTCCACTTTTTACTCACTGGCACCACTTTCAAACTTCCTCCAATATACTAATTTCTTACTTTATGATTTATCCATTTATTATGTTCTTACTTTGCCAGCAGCTTCGTTCCCGAGATTGATTTCATAAAAAACTATTACACACACCCTATAAACCATAATGTGAGAGTTATCATTATCATTTCAGCTGAAGAACGTCCACTTTTAGACAACCTTCGGCTCAAATGCCGCCACAATGAACAGTTTTGTGCGTCTCGCATCCACCGCATTCCCGCAATGCTTACCAGGTCATAATTAACGGCAGTTATATAAACTAATCTTGTATATTATAATATATGCCAGTCTTTATTATTTGTTTTGGTTACAATTTGTGCCAAATTACAAGTTTATTAATATCTAAAGCAAAAAATCTTTCAGACAACCTCTAACTAAGCCTGTTTCGTTTTTATACATATTGTTATAAAAATAAATATATTTTTACCTAGGTTACTATTTGTGCTCAGTTTTAAACTAAGGAAACAAGTAATAAAATTTCGCAGACATACGAATTTCTTAAAATACTGCTATTCATCTTCATCCAATTTCAGAGACACCAATATTATAGTTAATTTTGTATGGATATGCACCCTCACACACCAGTCGCCTCAGAAAACACGTTGGATGTCAATTCGCAGGGCTACACTCGGTCACCGTAAGCGTAGGCTTACGTAGTCATTTTGCTTTGAGGACTACCACTCCCCTGCACTTATGATCTAATTTTGAACTAATAATATTCCATTCCCATTTAGTCTCGCAAACCTCCGTTGAAAAGGGGATCCTCCGACCAGATAGCAGTTATATCTAGTGGGCTACTGCCCGATAGATGATTTCGGGCTATCGTAATTATGTTCAATTCTCACGAAGGACTTTTATTGCGCAATGCAGGATTCATGCAGTTCTTATGTGGCGCCATAGATTGCGCTACAAGTAAAGATAAACAAATAATAAATAAATAAATGTATCTAGTTTAACGTTCGATTAAAATCAACCCCAGGTCAACCAGCATCGGGTAAAAAGCCCAAGCTACCGTTGGTCAGGGCTGCTGAGAAAAAAATGACGCCCACGAGTACTGCTTTCTTGATTCGATTGCACAACGAGAGCCTCCTCACAGTTCAAGATAAGATCAGTCGTCCAACACTAGTTGATAGCGGTCTATCAACAACTATTGTACTACTCTCTAGTCGATCTATCACCATCAAGAAAAGTCATATCAGTGATGATAGATTGATTTGAACACAACACCAAGTGATACTGCAGTTGTCGAGAACTGGGTTTGGCACATACCTATAATATTACTTCTGTTTGAGAAGATTGTATTTAAAAATATGTTACTAGTAGATAATCCTAGCGACACGGTTGCGATTGACTACTTAGATCAGAGGTTTCGATCATCAATGTTTTAGATCAAGGACAAAATCGTAACGCCATAAGGACAAAATTATAACAAAATCATAACGCAATTGTATATTCGAAATTAAGTTCTCATTATTAAAACTGTTCAAAAATATTTGTTTGAAAAATTAAACCAATATTGTAAACAATAAGGTTTAATATACAAAATTAACAATGGCGTTTATTCTATCAGAATTATTTAAATATTTGTGATGATATTTGTCGGGCCGTTTTCGAAACAGAGACCGGTAATCTAGTACATTGATGATCAAAGATCAGAGGCATGCCGGATACCGGTGTTCCAAACAATATACCTATTTCCGTTAGCTACTCGTCATCACAACTTCGTCTATAATTGCACAGATAAGACTTTCAGTTTCTCTGAAAAAGTCACTATAGCAAATTCAGGATACGATATGTTTTCCGTGTAATTATTATTTCCCACGAAAAAAGTCTTATTATATTTCCTGCTAGTGATACCTACTTCTATTTATTTTTTCAAGCAACACTAGACAGGTTCTCTTATGTCCTCATGTCATTACATCAATAAATGAGTCATGTATGTCCAGGTTTGAGTCATTTAGTCTCAAGTTTGATAACAAAGTATAATAGGGATATCACAAAGATTAATTAAATTTACTGAATTTAATGAAGATCTAAAAACAAACTTTACATACTTCCTATTAAAATACGTAATTGCATGAAAAAAAAAGAATGTCTAGAGTTACTCAGAGCTCAATGAAAAACCATCTGAATGATTAACATTAAATATTAGTAACTAGCTATAAAATAAAGAAAAGTCAAAGTCAAAATATTTTATTTCACATAGAAATACATGACTACATATAATACACATGGGAAAGATATGACAGGTTTACCCAAGGAAAATATGTGTTATGTCAAGTTTGGTTGCCTTAAAAGCGGCCCTATGACCATAAGTTCTTACATATCAAAACTTACAACTCATAAGTTTATAACATTATTACTATTGTACACAGTAGCAAACACATTTAAAAAAAAGTACTTACTAAATTATTGTATACATAGCGGTATATATTATGTTTTACTAATTTTATCAAAACCAAAAATGAAACACGGCTTAAATAACACCCATATTTTATGAACAATTCTCTGAATGGTATAAAACAGTATTTTTGGTTACATTGATAAATGTAAGTTTTTTATACAATAAATTTTATGTTTCTGCGGAACCACTCGTATATAAATTTAATTTAAAATATGTATAACCATCTGCATTAAGGTATATAAAGTGAGCTACTTGAAGTTAATTAACATTAGACATACTTTAGCTTAGTCTAATAGTCTCTTTTAGAATAGTACAATAAACATTTGCAAAAATGATGCAATTAAATTTCATTTTGTTAGCCAGTGCATTCTTTGCCTACTGCGATTCATTAGCGATTCGTAAGTATATCACTATTATGAATAAACTACTTGGTGCTGTGAATAGAAAATCATAATTATGTATTGTTTAAAAAAAAAAAGTTTAATACACATAAAAATGTTGATAATACAACCACTCACCTTGATACATATTTTTATTCTTTTTTTTAGACAAATTTTTATTCTAATATTGTTTGGGTGTTCTATGAATGTAAACTGTAGTTATTTAAGTTGTATGTTTTTCGTACTTAGCAACGTGTCTTTATAAATCTGAAGGTTTATTATAATCATTTTTATATTTGTAAGCAACTAGCTTTTTCCAAAGTTTCATTTCTCTTCTCTCTTTCTTATCTTTGATGAATTTCCATAATTACACAACATTGTTTTAGTACTTGCAAAACCTGAAACATATGTGTGGTATTTATTTGTAAATAATCTATGTATAAAATTTCATAACTGGATCACGTAAAACCACAAATTTATAGGACTAGTTATGTGACTACCTAGTGGGTCCGCATAAATACATAGCCACGGGGCCATCAAGGTTGGCTTTGCTCCCGCATGCAACTATGCGCTGGCACTTAATTCCCGCTATCACCTACCTATAACCTGAGTGGTAACTCGTGTTGGTGGTGTCCAGCTTGTGATATTTTATAAACAATTAGCGACCCGCCCCAGCTTCGCAGGGGTGTAATGGTATACACCCCTGCGATAAGAATATATATATATATACATATTTACAAACCTTCCTCTTGAATCACTCTATCTATTCAAAATCCGTTGCATAGTTTTAAATATCTAAGCATACATAGGGACAACGAGAAGCGACTTTGTTTTATATATGTAATGATATGATTGGAAAAAAATACAACATGATGTAGACATGAAATCCATTAATTTGCTGATTCTTAACAAACTACATTCAGGTTTTGTAAAAATGATGTTGTTTATTTTAATATTGTAAGGTAAAGTTATTTGAAAAAAAAAACTGTAATACTACTCTCTATTTCAGTTGACAAAATGGAAAAAAAATGTTCGGCTAGTGACGACGAATGTGTGAAAGGTGTATATAAGAATTTTATACAAGAAGCAGCAGATAATGGCATTCCAGAGTTGGATATACCTAAAGCAGATCCATTTATAATAAAAGATATGGAAGTTGAAGCTCTTGGAATGGTTAAACTTACAGTAAAGGAAGGAGTAATTGAAGGTTTCAAGAACTGCGAACCAACTGAATCAAAGTAAGAATTTTAAGATTCCTTTTATATGACATAAACATTATTAATACAAAAACCTTATATAATTGAAATGATATCGAAGGAATCATAAATTGTCTTGATTTATATGACTAGGTGTAGGTACATATTTTAAAGTCATTTTCGGTATTCTGATATAATTGATATTTCTATTTTGCATGTTTTGAACGTTGACAATTCACCCGTAGATATTTTGAAATTCAACATTCAAATATATAACGTTGTGGTAAGTGGCGGTGCAATATGTTTTGTTTATATTATACAGTAATACTCGTCACCAGTTTTCTACTCATCACATTTTTCATTTCTTTTGTCGTCAATTATATTGTAGTGATAATATTTAGAAGTAACCTGTATATATTCCAAAATATATAAGTACAGGTTACTTCTAAATATTATCAAGAAGAAATTATTATATTTATTATGCATAAATAAGTAAAATTTAATTATATACAGTTTAAATATTATTCTAATTGGTTTTATTATTGTACAATATGTCAAATTTTTTTTAAGGGTTGATTTGGCAGCTCAAAGGCATACATTAAGCATCCTTTGCCAACGCATCGCTGTTGAAAGCACCTACAAGTTAGAATCAACCCCTACTCTTCTGCAACTTATTGGCGGCATCAACATTCATGGTGAAGGAAAAGGAGGAGCAGTATTTGGTAAGCATTTCGAAAACAATTCAATCAATATACTGGATGGAAAAGATATACCTATACGCTGATTCTCTCTAAAAGGAATCAAAGTTCTTAGTCTAGATATAAATCTAATAGGCACAATAAACAGTGCATTCTAATAGTTAAAACTATAGATATTAACTTCAGTTATATTTTGTTTTCAGAACAAGTCATTTTAAATTTCGATTTTGGGTTTGAATTCAAGAAAATGGCTGATGGCGAAGTATATATCCAAATCAAACCAGATGACACTGAAGAGTCTTTTGAGGTTAAAGGACAAGCATCGGTCCATGCTGACAGTATATTTGCAGGAAAACAGGAGATAAGTGAGTGCTAGTCCTTTTTTTAATGTCCTTTTAGTAATCTTGTTGATTGATTCATTAATTAAAAATACTTATACGTCGATAATTTGAATACAATCATCATTTATAACTTTAGGCTTCCCTTTTTTGAGCCATGCAAAAGAAAGGCTCAATTTTTTTGTGTTTCTGAACAAATATGAAGTTAAAACTAAAAATATTTTTTTCAGGCACTGTGTTGGTCAACATCTTCAACGAGAACTGGGAATTCTTCACAAATAATTTTGGGAAGACTGTCATTGATAATGCAGCGGGATTGTTTATCGAACATGCTCAGACATTATTGAATAAAATCCCAGTTAAAGACTTGATCTCTGACGATGTGTCTGCTTACGTAAAGAGCTAAGATGGAGCGTTATTCAAACTAACAATTATGACTATTTGCGGAACTTATTCATGTAGAAAAATTTATTATGCCAAAAATGCTTATATATTTAAATTTAGTAAATAAAAAAAAACAATGATTCCTATGTAACTGTGTTTCTTATTTATGTCAATTTTATTAGGTGTGTGTTTATAAGGTTCTGTCTTTTTGGCCCGTCGGTCTGTCTGTCTTATTCCTTTATCACAAGAATCTGTAGAGGTATCGAGTTGATAACAAAACTGTGTACTCAGGTCTATGGTCCCTTGAAGCGGTGAAACAATGTCAAATAAACTCTCAAGGTATATTGAAACACTCTTAAGCGAACCAAAATTCATAGGGTACTTCCCGTTGACCTAAAACATTAAAATTTGTCATGAAGCAAGGTTTTAATAATATAGGAATAAATCGGAAAACTGTAAATTGGTGGATAAGTCGCAAAAAACATTAAAAAATTCTCAATCAATTCGGGAATTAAACTATTCGAAAATTTAACTATTTACCCATATAAATAAGTTAGTTTGTACGTAAATAAACTACGTATACAGGGTGTCATTGACATGTTAACGCAAACGAATACCATAGATCCAGTACATGATTTTAGACCCCCCCGTGAAGGAATTTTTTGTCGGTTTTTTCTTATTTTTTTTTTAATGAATGTTTAACGTTTTTTTTAATTAAACTGTATAAAAACGACAATTTAACATTTTTTGCTAAAAAAAAATAAGTGCATTACATTCCAAATTTAAAATGTCATCGGGATTGATTACAATAACTACTTTATTTGCCTCGATGATATTTTTTTTTTTCTAAAAATATCATTGGTCAGAATAACGACTTTATACAGGTTAAAAATAAAAAAACAAAACTTGTTTTACAAAAATTTTAAAAATAAAATCCGACGACAAATTCCACCACTGGGGGGTCCAGAATCATGTACTGGATCTATGGTATTCGTTTGCGTTAACATGTCAATGACACCTTGTATAAAGGGTGGTTTATAGGAACTCATTTCTGAATATAGCTGGCATTTTAGACGTAGCTTTTTTGGATGTAGCTAATGGGTTTTACCAAGTAGAAATAAACAGCAAAGACATTCCAAAAACCAACTTCAATGTCGAGCTTGGGCATTTTAAATTTTTTGAGAAAACCTATCTAGACCTTAAGAACTTCAGAGGTCCTCAAAACATAATAATTTTAATTTATCTTAGCCGGTATCATTGTACATTCTTGCGAAAAGAAATGAATAACCTTTCCCAAATGATAAATGAAAGATAAGATAAATTGATTGCACAAGTCTAATTTCTAAATCCAGTTAAATAGATCCAACCCAAAGCTAGAGACTGCCTAGCCTACTTAGGCCACGTTTTAAACACATAGACTAAAATGTAATATCCAGTGCCAAAAACGTCCACAGAAATAAAACGTGTCGTCACTCAATGTCTTACATAAAGATCACATAATACTCTCAATACGAAATACGTAAATTGCTTCTCGAAAAGTGCAAACTCATCTCACTAACGACCCTTGTTTGATCTGGTCACTCGGCACTAATTCTACTCTAAATAACACACTGTATTATTAGATGTATAATCTTTATTGCCCTTATTGGAACTACCAAAAATCGAAAATATTGCAGAGGGTCATCAACACACGGAAAATCTTAACATCGCGATTCACCGTGATGACGTAATTGCACAACGCCATCTAGGCGTCAATTTCAGTACTAATTAAATATACGCCATCTATGTTAAAACAAGTGCACTACGTTGACGTAAATAAAGGTTTCAGAACTTGAACGTCCAATCCAGTATTCTGAAATTTCTTAACACGAAGGTTTCCAATCTTTTGGGGCGGTATTCTCACAGGATCCCATAGGTAGCAAATAACGTATTGCCTACGTTACACGTACATTGAACACCAATGAGATTAATTACAGCACAATCGCGATGTATAAAGTATCAATACAGGAAATAAGAGTTTTAGACTCATCTAAGGTAGAAAGACTAATGACGGTAATGGTGACGACGATGGTCGACGGTGGATTAACAGTATAGGTTAACAACCTACCTTAGATAAGTCTAAAACTATTACTGCCCATATTGACGCTAAAAAGCCTATTTTGGAGGAACCTATAACCGACGACCCTCTAATAAATTTAGAGAATTTCAAAAGTAGGACAACAGTCATAATACCTTTTGATAGTCACATACGCACACAGCTATACAAGTGAGATAATCCATCCTTGATTTACACATTAGACGGATTTAAAGAATACGTTAACTCCATGGTGAAAATAGGTAAAGTAATAACTTCCCTAGAAATGTACTCTATCAGTCCTATCATTCAAAAACACTTCAAAAGTTCTTCGTTCAATTTGGTATTAACTGTAGTAGAACTTGGGAACGTTAAGAAACATTTACGCCAACAGGAAATAATTTAGAAGTACCACGAAGGAATAATCAACAATCGCAGTATTTATGAATGTTACACTATATCAGCAATACTTCAGGCCTAAAGTAAATGAAAAAATCGCAAGATACAAATTAATATATGATCTGAATAAAAAAAAATATATATATATGAGCGAAGTTTATTAAGAACAGTTCCATCTAGTACCACCTTCAACTACCAGCAACAGCAACAACTCCAGCCACCTTCAGCAGCTACCCCTTCGAAATGATTTGCTGTTCGAAGAAACAACAATTTTTTTACAACCTTAATAGGTTCTTTTTCTGAGTATACATAGGTGGTATATCTGTTAAAGAATAGGACGGCAATGATTGTCACAAAGAATTTGTCAATCATCTGCAACCATCATAGTGACCCGTTAACTTCAGTTACTGATCGAGCCACTGAGTTCACCTACCAGCTGTTTTAAGGATTTACTAGGCTACATAAAATACAGCATCATAAAATCTTAGCTCATACACCAAACGAAAATGGAATGGTAGAAAGTCTTCATGTCTGTTAGAGCTTTTGAGAATATTCAAATTATAATAACACAAGGAGTCAGTCATGAACCTAATAATCTTCGCTATTCTGATTAAAATAGTAGTATACACAGCTATACTTCTCTCTCTCTCGGTCTCTACAGATCATAAGTGGACATTTTGATTAACGCGACCCTTTAAACATATGCAAAACCATTCTTCTAAAATGCATGAATTTATAAGACGAAGTTCTCTTAACCGTAGGACTGACATAGTAAACGATATTAATTAAAGCCGTTAATTGGACGGGTCTTCTAGTCTTGAGCAGCATATATTATATTGAACAAAGAGCATATGGTTAGCAGAGAGACTTCAGTACTAAGGTTCACTTATACAAGGTAATAACTAACTGCCAAATCTTTCCTGAAAATAGTGGGTAAAAGTATACGCCTGTTACAAAATGTTCCGGATGTTCCTAAAGCGGGTTATAGCTGCTTAAGAGATCACATTTGAGAGACAAAAAAATAACCCAGGAGTCCGGTAACTTATACATTAGGCTCATCAAGATTATTTCACAATACCATTATCATTTCAGCCGAAAGACGTTCACAGCTGGACTTAGGCCTCCCCCAAGCACCGCCACAAAGACCGGTCCAGTGCATCTTGCATCCATCGGATTCCATCAATCCTGATCAGGTCATCGGTCCACCTTGTGAGAGGCTTTCCAACGCTGCGTCTTCCGGTTTGTGGTCGCCACTCCATAACCTTTCGACCCCAGCGACCATCTGTTCTGCGTGCAATGTGTCATGCCCATTGCCACTTAAGTTTCGCGATTCTTTCCGCTGTGTCGGTAACCTTGTTTCTCTTGCGGATATCTTCATTTATGATTAGATTTCTCAAGAATCCATTAGTATTCCTCTTTACAATTTATCTATATTAACGCCATAGGATTTAAAATATCTGTCATAAAAATTGAATTAAAAGATATACGGCCTCTATTAATTAAATACTTTTATTATTTGCGTTCTTTGTATGAGCCCCATATTGAGTATCTTAGCAAAAGTTAGATAAAATCTCGTACTAATTATAAAAATTTGTTTTGCGACGTTTAAAAAGAAGACTTATAGGCCTAGGTTCTATTAAAAAAAAAATCTCATGTAACTTAACTTAGATTACATTGACGCAATACGTTATAATTACCTACGTAAACTCTGTAGTAATAAGGAAATATTATAGGTATATAAGTTTCTGGGAATATTTTGACATAATTTGGCTGGGATCCTATTATAATAATAATAAGGTAGTTATTGTTTTTAGAATATTATTTTGTAGAAATTGTCCATCATTCCTGATAAAGCCCATGTGATCCTTGTCCCACTCTTTCTTTACATAGCAATACACGAGGCTTATTTCATGTACATGGAGTCAAAATGTCTGAAAGCAACCATTTGATATATCTGCGAGAAGAAAGTCAGCTACATTCACGGGGAGCAAGCAAATTTTAAATCAAACCATTAAATCAAAATGGTTTTTATTTCACACAGGCCTACATGCGCACTTATAAAATGTCAGAAGTTAGTGCACGGTTCTAAATTAGTCACTTTCTATGGAGAAGAATCGGCAAGTAACTTCATGGTTACTGTTTTTTAAAAAAAATGTTTGTTACATTATTTCGAAATTACAGTTTTGATATGGTATAGACAGTGTAGACCAATTAATTTTGTACCCAAAAGCACAATAAAAATAATCATAATAATAAAAAAAAAAAACAGGTGTGTCATAATAGGAATTTACGAAGTCTACAGTGTTCTTACATTCTCACTGTGAAGAAAAGTTACATAAATTAAAATAAAAAGTATGAGAAAAAAATACATCTATCACTACAACAGTTACACTAGGGGATGTTAAAAAAATACATTATTAATGAATTTTAGAGTTTTGAGGTGTAAATAATATATATATATATATTGCAAAAGCAATGTGATTGCATTTAACAGCTGATCACGAGGTAGAAAATAGACTTTATATGCAGCAGGACTGTCATCGCTCTCTATTAAGAAGTGTTGGAGCGGTTCGATGACAGACATTATACCGTGTCATTCCCGAAAAATACAAATGTGGGAACTTCTGCCGACTGTGTTGCCGAAACACTGCAAAAACTTTCGAAATATCAACAGCAACGATCGTACAAAAGTACAAGTTACGAAAATCATCGATTTGCCGCGTTGACCTGCAACAAATCTGTCTCTGTAGCTAACCGTAACACTAAATTCAGTAAATCTAGAACGACAGAAACGCTAAGATAATAATGCAGCTTTCAATTGTTGCTAAGTTGCCCCAAGACATGTTCTTATATTATAGATGTTATACTAAAAAACTTACGATAAAACAACGACATTCAATAAAACAATAATAACATATTGAAGAAATAAAAAAGCTAATATATTATTCATATACACATAATTATACACTTTTGCACTAAAAAAAATATTATTCCACAAAACAAAGCTGACTTATTTTAGATCCATCTTCTCACAAAACCCTAGATATTCCACAACGCACATCATCCTTCTTCAAGCAAACTAGGTGTAAGAGTCAGATGAGCATTAAGCATAGAAAGCGCTCGAATGAGCAGCGAGTTAGCTCGTCATACTGTCTGTGATATAGGATCAGCTAACAATCGATGTGTTCGTGGTATATAAATATAAGGTTGTTTAGGTACGAGAGGAACAAACAACCTCACCATCTGAGCTATTAGTTCAGGGCAATCATATTAATAGTAACAATAATCTTTATTTCGAGTAACAATTGACTCAATTAGTGTCAGTAACAATAAACAAACTTATAACTATGTTGGTGACACAAATTAATACACATGACACATAATATAATAGACACAAACACATTACAGTAATAAAAAACAAAATCATTGCTTCAGCAGTCCAGCCGAGATACTGGAGCAACGATTAACAGTTAATCGTTGCTCCAGTATCTCGGCTGGTTACTATGCCGCAGTCCAGCCTGTCAGCAATCATGCCCAGGATGCCGTTGGGGCTGGCCCGCACCCTGCGCACCAGGGATGCACATCTTTTACGCATTAATGCATAAAAGCAATCAACACGAATTTTCGCAAACATCCCAGACGCACTACAGAAGCGGGGCAGCCCCATCAGCACCCTGAAAGCATTATTGTACTGAACGCGAAGGGCACTGCAAGATTTTTGCGTAAAAGTACCCACAGGCTACAGGTGTAAAAAGATGAACAGAAGGTTCCGAAAATATTCTTTTTAACCTCCGTAGATGCACGCTTAAACCTGCAGGCAATCATGTTCGCTCTAATCAACAGTGCCCTCAGCTCCCTCGCAATGTCTGACGACAATGTCGTCCCAAGGCTAGCGGTCAAGATATGCCCAAGGCAAGGATATTGACCAAGAAAACTCGACAAGCGATGATGAGCAAAAAATAATTGCACCTTACTTTAAATGAGTTAATTTTCAAAATTAAGTGGAATATAAAAAATGTATAGTATGCAAATAGTTATGGCTATACGTTTCTATAACTCCACCTAACAAAGGATTATATCAGCCTCCGGTCACGGGGCATGGACACGTGCTACTGATACCACGCGTGGCGCCAACAATCACGCCAATGCATCGACCCTTCAAAAATCCCACTTTCGACCGATCATCAGACGTAAACAAATACCCCTTAGCATTACTTCATTGTATTATGTTTATTTTAATTAATTTTAATAAAGTAATGTTTTTTTAAGATCCTTTATTAATTGTGGTGACATCTAGGAGAAGCTTACGTCCAACAGTGGACATCTTTCAGCTGAAATGATGATGATCAAGTCCTCTGCTTGCAGCTCTCGCAATTTACTTCTTCTTTTTTTTTGGTAGTCATGTCATCACGTCGTGAATCATTTATGTCCGGGTTGAGTCACTCATACGTCATGAATGATGAATTAAAGTTTCATAAAAAAATAATATAATAGAGATATCACAAAGATTAATTAAAGTTACTGAATTTAATGCATAATTTATAAAAGAAACAATGTAACATGCTTCCTATTGAAAAAAAAATTGAATAAAAGAATCTTTAGGGTTACTCAGAGCTCGATGAAAACTATTAAAATTTGTATGGGGTGTTTACTCAGTAAGAGTCTGACACTGTTTCCTGCTCCGCCCAAGAGCGGGATTCGTCATTGGATGATTTTTGCCCACGATAAAAAAAAAAACTATTAAAATTTTAATGCACATATTACTAGCTGTCTAATTCGGTTAAATAATTAAAATGGTTTACTGAAAATAATAATGATAAAATATTATGTCTAACCAGGTTGTTCCAAACTTTAACGAGTTTATGACATTACTGTCAAAACTGACAGACTGACATTTCAAGGAGCAATCTATTTCCACACCACGGTATACAGTTTATATACAGATTTTGGTCAGACCAATGTTGCAACACAGTTTATCATTTTAGAACTGCTATCATTAATTATCTAAGTGTTGTTACTATTATTGTTAGCTTCAGTTACTTCTTGCTAGAATATTTAATGAGTAAGACGGATAGGAATTTCTTTTTAAGCACCACCCACATTTTATTTTACAATCTTCAATTTACTAAATATTCTAAAATGGCATTGATATTTAAATAATAACAGTTTTATAAGATAAATTTTATATTTCTACGGAACCACCTACAGCCTAATTTATAAGTTAATATATGTATGACCGTCTGAATTAAAGTATATAAAGTGAGCTACTTGCGGTTAATCAACATTAGATAACTTAGTTCAATAGTCTCTTATTAAATATATTAAATAATATAATAAACAGTAAAAAAATGTTGCGATTGAACTACATTTTGGTAGCTAGTGCAATCATTGCTTTCTGCAATTCATTAGCAATTAGTGAGTATATCAGTATTATGAGTAAATTATTCGTGTAACACATATAATTTGTTTACATTAAAGACAAATAATAACAAATACTTTCATACGTTTTTAATATTTATTTGGGAGATTTTTTTTACTGAGATTTGTTTGAGATTTGGTTCTATATATATAAACTGTATTCAAGATTTTCGTGTATCTCTGTATTTCTACAATTTTATTATTTCGTTTTAAGTTCTTCTAGAGAAGGTTTAAATTTATCCAGTTTCACTTCTTTTCCCGGAAAATATAAAAAGTAGATTTTAGTGATGTAATCCTTTAATGAACATTTTCTATATACAAACGAATTATTATACATTATATTCTAATTATGTAGTAATTTGAAAAAAAAAATATAATGACTAATATTTTCTATTTCAGTTGACAAAGTAAACAAAAAATGTGCGTCTAGCGACAGCGAATGTATTAAAAGTTTATATAAAAGTTTTATACAAGAAGCATCAGACAATGGCATTGAAGAGTTTGGTGTACCTAAAGCAGATCCATTCGTAATAAAAAATATGGAAGTCGAAGCTCTTGGAATGATTAAAATTACAGCAAAAGAAGGAGAAATTACAGGTTTCAGGAACTGTGAGCTAACTGATTCAAAGTAAGATTTATACAATTAATATAACATTGTCATAATTTGCCTTATAAAATTTTAAAGTCATCATAATTATTCCCTTGTTTCATGGCATCTCAATTTAGTATTGGTGTAAAATGTTCTGTTTCTTCAAAGTATTGTAATTAGTCGTCACAAATTTTCTGCTCATCTCATTTTTCATATAATTCATCGTTTCTTTTCATCATCATCATCAACCTAGCGCCCGTCGCGGTTGCTACCTTGGCTTTCACCTCGGTGCCCGGGGTCCGCTTTCCTTCCTAGACGCCTCCACTTCGCTCGGTCTTTTGCGTCCCTTGCCTCAAGCCCATTAGCACGCATGTCGTCCCTTACGACGTCGATCCAACGCCTCTTTGGCCTACCTCGTTATCCGGGTCCCGGCGGAGGCCGCATGGCGAGGCATCTGTTACCCACGTAGTCTGCCGGTTTTCGTAAAACGTGGCCATATAAGCGTAAGCGACCCTCCTGCAGTTTATCCGCTGTGTCACGGACCTGAAGGCTGCCCCGGATGCGGGAGTTTTTAATGCGGTCTTTCCGCAAAACTCCCGACATCCAGCGCAGCATATTCATTTCCGTGACACGCAGGCTTTACTTGTGCCGCTCAAGTACAGGCCACGCTTCACTGCCATACAAAAGGACAGGCCTAATGATGGTCTTGTAGACCTGTCCTTTGAGCCTAACATTTTAATTCATCGTTTCTTTTGCCATCAGTTATGTTGAAGTGTTAATATCAATCATGCATAGTTATGTCTATGTTGTTGTGAGATGCATATAAATATCATTCTTATTCGTTTTATTACAATACTAGCTGTGCCCGCGACTTCGTCCGCGTGGAAAGTTATTTTGGGCATCATATTTATTTTTGCAAACAACCTCAGCTTTATAAATTATAGCTGTTACCCACGACTTTGTCCGTGTCAATTTCTGTTATTATTTTAGACAATTTGGTTTTTAAAAGAACATAATTATCTAAAAGTACTTCATAGAGCTACACACCCCCTTGGGCACGCCATAATCTCGGCGGTAATTCCCCTCTTTGAGGCGTATTTGGATAGAGATTACGGCGTTCTCACCTTCCGCATGACGCAGGTTCTCACCGGACATGGGAAGTTCAGGAGATTCCTGCGCCGGATTCATGCGGAAGAGGCGCCCGGGTGTCGCCACTGAGTGGCCAGCCCGGAGGACACGGTGGAGGTGTGCCCCGCTTGAGAAGAGCATCGCCGTGTCCTCGTGGGGGTGATCGGCGGCAGCGACTTCTCGCGCCGGGCCTTGATTCAGGCCATGGTCCGCAGCAAAGAAGAATGGCAAGCGGTCGCCTCCTTCTGCGAAGCAGTAATGCTTGTAAAGGAGAAGGCCGACCGAATAAGGCAAGGGCAACTTCGTCCTCGCCGTAGCCGTCGCCGCCGCGATCTCGCCGATATCCGGCCACCGTAAACGCTGGCTTGCGGACGGTGAGCAAGGGGTAGCTCGCCGTCCGGTTGTCTGGTAACAGTCCAGACCGAGACGAAGTCGTCGACGGCGCGCACTGCTCCCGCGCGCTTCAAGGTGTTGTCAGCAAACTATGGGGCCCTTCAGGGTCGAAGCCTCCTGCAGCCGAGGGTTGGTGCGAAAGCGTTATACCGGGACTCTGGGAATAAGGCAAGGGAAGAACGGGGTAGGTTGTTTAGTCAGTGAGAGTTTGACACTGTTTCCCGCTCCGCCCAAGAGCGGGATTCGTCATTGGATGATTTTTACCTACCAAAAATAAACCCCTCCGCGTCGCGCGCAAGCAACCCCTCTCCTTGCCCGCCGGCCAGGCGCAGCGTCATGTTTTGCACATCATGCGGCGCGTGTGAATTTTATATCGGAGTTATTTTAAAGTTGTAATATCTTCTAAGATGTTCATTGAAAATAAGTGATGTCAAAGACAACTTTGTTCACAATTACATATTCTAAATCAACAAGACATTTATTTGGATAAAGTTTAATATTACTATGTTGATACAACTCTACCAAATAATTGGTAATAATGCATTAATTTCGGCCGAATTTGATTCCCATAAAAACGGCTCTTGTGAGTTAATCTTAAAAGATAGACATATACTGTCGCGGACATTTTTTTAGATCATTTTAAGAGGAATAATTCCGTCATACATAATTTTTTGTTATCTTGAACCGTTTTCGCAGCGCACGCAACGAAAGCCCTCAACGATGAATATTATTCCCCGTTTTTTCCACATTTTCCATTATTTCTCCGCTCCTATAAGTCGCAGCGTAATGTTATATAGCCTAAAGCCTTCCTCGATAAATGGTCTATTCAACACTAAAAGAATTTTTCAATTCGAACCTGTAGTTCCTGAAATTAGCGCGTTCAAACAAACAAACAAACAAACAAACTCTTCAGCTTTATAATATTAGTATAGATGTTATTAAAATACGTGAATTGTTTTAAGGGTTGATTTAACAGCACTACGACATTCAGTAAGCATTTTTTGCGATCGCATTGCTGTTGAAAGCTCCTACAAAATAGAATCCACTCCGACTCTCCTGGCACTTATTGGTGGCATCGACGTTCATGGTGAAGGACAAGGAGGAGCTGTATTTGGTAAGCATTTTGTCAAAAATTTAATCAATGTACGGAATTAAAAAGATATCCCTCACGCTAATTCTCACTAAAAGGAATCAGAGTTTTTGTCTAAGTTCGTTAAGTTTGTTAAGTGTTGCCTTTGGACACAATGAGCAGTGCAGCATTGCTATGGACTTATGGATATTAACTACAGTCATGTTTTGTTTTCAGAAAAAATTACTTTAAATCTCGACTTTGCGTTTGACCTAAAGAAACGTGATGACGGTGAAGTATATATCGAGATTAAACCAGACGACACTACATATTCATTCGAGGTTACAGGAAAAGCAACAGTTCATGCTGACAACATATATGTGGGAAAACAGGAAATAAGTGAGTTCTAGTCCTTTCTTGTCAATGTGTTTTATGAGTTATTTTATTCTTTGATGCATCAATTAAAAAGATATACCTTTATGATTTGGTTACAATAATTATTACAATCAATTTGACGATGTTCTATCTTCTATTCAGTAGGTTTTTTTTTCTTTTTTTGTGCCATGCATAAGGAAAGGCTCAATTTTTCTGGGTTTCTAAATGTTTATAAAATTATTTTTTTTTTTTTCAGGTACTGTGTTGGTTAACATCTTTAACGAGAACTGGGAATTCCTTACAAATAATTTTGGAAAGACTGTCATTGACAATGCTTCTGGAATTCTCATGGAACATGCTCAGAATTTGATGAACAAAATTCCAATTAAGAACTTGATCACTGATGATGTGTCTCCTTATGTGAAGAGCTAAGACGGAGCATTATTTAAAGAATTGAGTGTGCCAAGTGATCTATTTAAAATGAAAAAAAAAGAATCTTTTAGTAACTATGTTTCTTGTTTACATTAACTTTATTTGTTTTTTTTTTGGTTTGAAAATAAACTTTTTTTTTGAAATTGAAATTTTCATAATTTGATTCATTTTAACTTCGTATCGTACTCCTTGCTTTAATCCAAATCACGTTTCATTAAAATTGTTCAAAGGACTCTGCGAGTCGGCTTCGGCCCTCTGCACGCGTTCTAAAGGGCTAGGACCCAGGTTCTTGAGATATACAACATTATTTTTAACCGACTTCAAAAAAAGGAGGAGGTTCTCAATTATTTTTTTTTTTATGTTTGTTACCTCAGAACTCCGTTGTTTATGGATGGATTTGCAAAATTTTTTTGTACTTGAAAGGATATGCTTCCAGTTTGGTCCCATTTTGTTTCAAAATCGAGTTGTGATGATGGGATCCATGAGAAATCGAGAGAACTTCTCAAATATTATAGGCAACTATATAGTTTTTTTTTTATATTTTCATCGAGAACTCAAGCATTTGCTCAACCGATGCTGGTGTTGAACTTTTAGGACATATCTATAATGCATGGGAAGACAAATGTGATACTTTGGGCATTTTCTGTGATTTGTCCAAGGCTTTCGATTGTGTTATCCATGAAACTTTAATCAGGAGACTCCACCATTACGGGATCCGTAACTCCTCTCTGGATCTTCTTACATCTTATCTCAGTGATAGGATTGTTGTGTTGATATAAACGGGCAAAGATCACACGGATCTGTAATAACGATGGGTGTCCCCCAGGGCTCAATTCTTGGCCCGTTTTTTTTTCTACTTTGTATAAATGATTTACCTTACCTAATAAAGGATTACCACGATATAGTGTTGTTTGCAGACGACACTTCGCTTTTGTTTAAACATAAACGTCAGCAGTCAAATACTGACGATATAAATATCGCGCTGTATAAAATAGTACACTGGTTTAATGTCAATAACCTGCATCTAAATAAAAAAAAAACCAAATGCATTAAGTTTACAATGCCTCATGTTAGGCAAGTTGAAACTAGTGCACAAATAAAAGGTAAAGATTTGAGTCCTGAAGATACCATAGTGTTTTTGGGTATTACTTTAGATTCTAAGCTTCAGTGGGGTCCTCACATTGATAAATTGTCTAAAAAACTTAGCTCTGCAGCTTACGCTGTCAGAAAAATTCGTAATTTAACTGACTTAGAGACAGCCCGTTTAGTTTATTTCAGCTATTTTCATAGTGTCATGTCTTACGGCATTCTACTGTGGGGAAATGCCGCCGACATTCAGACAATTTTTGTTTTACAGAAAAGGGCCATTCGTTCAATTTATAAATTAAGTCCTAGATACTAAGAGATAAATTTAAAAACATTAATATATTGACTGTACCTTGTCAATACATCTTTGATAATATTTTGTATGTGCATAAAAAAAAACATATTTAAAAAGTACAGTGATATCCATAACGTTAATACTAGGAACAAACATAAATTTGTGGTTCCTACAACCAGGCTCAAAAAAAATGGGGGCTCATTTAGATGCCAATGTGTACACTTTTATAATACGCTTCCCAGTAACATACAAGAACTTAGCCTAAATAAATTTAAATTGTTTGTAAAGCGAAAACTTTACCAAAAGGCTTTTTATACTAGTATAGAGTAGGAGTATCTTGAGGACAAGACGGCTTGGGATTGACCTGCTCCAGCACTATTATTGTAGTTTTTTTTTTTTTACTTTTGACTTGCAATAATTTACTTTGCAGTGTTACATTTTTGTATTTTTTATTATTGTAAATGTGAGGACTATGTCGATTACTTTTCCTTCTCTGTAATTTTAATATGATGTCTGACAGGTTTGAGTATTTGATGCGGCCTACACAAATGTCCTTTCTTTGGTATTGATCGTCAAGTCGTTGAGCTCCTTAGTAGTCCTAAGTTTGAGCTACATGAATACTCACAAATGCTTGCACTGACTGGACAGGTCTACTCAAATCTGGTGGTTCTTTCTTCAAAAGACCACCTGAGACACTAATCTGCATTGTTCTCATATGATTTGACCAATACATGGTTACTGTATGGACTTTAAAAGAGACTATGACCCCTGAGTTTGTTTCGGTGTTTCTTCTCAGGGTAGTCAGCTAGGAAACACCGGCCTCATCTAGCTTAAACTGACGAAAAGAAAAAAATATTGACGTGTAAAAGTGTTATTTTAAAACCTACTTACAAAATAAATATCATTTATCATTTATCATTCATTTACAGTCAAAAAGTAACATTTGATGAGGTGGAACTGGTGAAGAAGATCAGAAAATGGCTAACGAAACTTGACACTCGCATAGTAGTTAAGCAACTATGAAAATGTACTATAAACCAATGATCTTAAATAATTATGTTGAAAATGTTATCATCGAACTGATCTGATGATGATGATGGAGCTGAAAAGTAGGCACTGGAACTGCGTAACTAATTAATATATCCTAGCCGTTTTTGGGCTTGTTAGAATTGTCATAAGATGCACTTTGGCTGTAAGGTACTATTAAACTGATGTGATGATGAAGCTGGAAGGTGGAAGGTCGGCACTAGAACTGCGTAACTAATTAATATATCCTAGCCGTGTTTGGGCTTGTTAGAATTGTCATAAGATGTACTTTGGCGGTAAGGTACTATTGAACTGATGTGATGATGAAGCTGGAAGGTGGAAGGTCGGCACTGGAACTGTGTAACTAATTAATATATCCTAGCCGTGTTTGGGCTTGTTAGAATTGTCATAAGATGCACTTTGGCGGTAAGGTACTATTGAACTGATGTGATGATGAAGCTGGAAGGTGAAAGGTCGGCATGGGAACTTCAAAATAAAATAATGTACCCTAGCATTGTTTGAGCTTATTAGAGCTGTCATGGGCAATGGAAAGGGCTATACTCGAAGTTTCCTTGCGTGTTCGAATCAGAAATGAAGAAATGCGCAGGAGAACCAGGGTCACCGACATAGCCCGAAGAATTGCCAAACTTAAGTGGCAGTGGGCAGGTCACATTGCTCGTAGAACAGATGGCCGATGGGGCCGAAAGGTTCTAGAGTGGCGACCGCGCACCAAAAGACGCAGCTTTGGAAAGCCTCCCACAAGGTGGACCGACGACCTCTTCTTAAATCAAAACGATCACACTGTAACAATGTACCTATAATATGTATTCCTACTTATATGACATTGGTAACTTTTCCAAAAGAAATGTAGAAACGATATTGACTTCGTTGCCATAACACATTATAATAAAAAACACTAAACGGCTACAAATAAAAAAAACTTTTTACAAAAAAAAACCGCCCTCAAAAAAAGCCAAACGATAAAAGTTCCTACACTAAAAAGTTGAAAATAAAAATTTGAATTGCTGTAAAGAAACTTAATTGAGAGGTAAACTTATTTGACATTAATATTTTGCAAATATTCAAAATTTATTACTTTTTTTTGGAGTCGGTGCCAGCTAAGACAAGGAATTCAACAATCCCTTGAAAAACTACCTCTAACTTAACTATAAAACTACTTAGTACCTATTTGCGTACTCAAATATATAATACTTAATTAAGACATAAATACATATTAGACTTCTCTAAAAAAAATCATCCGATTTGCACATTTTTTTTAAATAAAAAATATATACTTACAAAAACCTTCTGCCACATTTTAAGTACATTGAAAATTTTTAAGCATTATGTACGAAAAATGACACCGGATATTAAAAAGCTACGTAACATTAGGTTTCAACAATAAAAATGATGGCACCGACTCCAAAAAGAAGTAATAAATTTTGAATATTTGCAAAATATTAATGTCAAATAAGTTTACCTCTAAATTAAGTTTCTTTACAGCAATTTAAATTTTTATTTTCAACTTTTTAGTGTAGGAACTTTTATCGTTTGGATTTTTTTGAAGGCGGTTTTTTTTGTAAAAAGTTTTTTTTTAGTATATGCGAAACCCAAATCACGTGTTCAGTATTTTTATACCTATAAAGCATTTGTGTACAAAATTTCATAACTGTATCATGAAAAATCATAAAGCTTAAAGTTTTATATGTTACCTGGGTGTTTACACAAATTGTTTTGGATTGTTATGTTCCCGCGCCCACAGTTACATAACGTGATCTTTATTGTGCTTAACGTAGAGTTGTCGAGAGGATTTCAAAATTGTTGATTTTGACAAGTTTGGTAATCTACTAATATAATGCCGTCATTATTACTTTCCAAAGATCAACCACTGACACTTCATTGAAAGATTTTTTTTAGATTGGTATCTTGTACATAATGACAAAAGAATAAAATTTTGACAGTTCCTTTAATCAGTGACTTACGATTTGAATGTTATTATGCAGTTATTGTTTTTAATTCGTTACAAAACAGCTCGTACCATAATTCTTTTACGACACCACTGACCGCCTAATAATCAAGCATTATGAATTAACAGATTACGAACTATTAGCAAAATGAAAATGGAATTATGTTAGAATGACAATATTTTGAAAATAGCAGACTTGGGCCCGTGGTTTTTAACAAAAACTATTACTGGAAAATATTATTATGTTCCAACTAGCTTCGCTAGCACCTTTTACTCACGTAAACGTTGTCCTTTAAGTTGTCTGTTCCAATTTGTAACCTACTTTAAAATCGTGAGCTCCACGGGAACGCCGGCGTTCGTACACCAATTGACTTTCTATTATGTCTCTAATTACTGTATTACAATGGTTACATAATTAAAAAAAAAAATTAACAAGGTTTAAAAAATATTCTAATCGATTTTGTTAAAGATTCTGAACAAACTATATTCAAGTTTTGTATACTGATACTAAAAATAATGACGTTTTCCTAAAAAAATAGTAATAATTTTGCACAATTTCACATAATGGTATCCAGTTCCAAACTAAATAGAGCTTGTATTATAAGTCCTAAATAACTAATAAACATATTTATATATTTCTAAACATAATAAATAACTTATATTAATAACACCCAGACCTTCCGAGTTGTCTCCTATAGATGGCGTTGGTGTCGAGGTATATCGTGCTATAGTTTCGTTACCAGCAGTTAAATTTAGGCTAAAGCAAAGTTATTGCCTATTTTTATGTGAACTTTTTTGTTTTGTCTGGTATTAATTGTTTTTTTCTTAACCCTCGGTCTGTTGCGCATATTTTAATAAAGCTGTTCGTCGCGTGGGGTCCATCAAGACCCCAAAGATCAAACACCTATAAAACCCTTTATATCTTGTATTTTTCAAATTATTTTACCAGTTTCTTACTTGCTTATATAATGTTAATAAAACTACAACAAATTAATCAAAATTATTCACATATTTACTATCTGAACTTGTAAATGAAAATTAGGAGCATATATTTTACTCTTTGAGATCACTTCACAGTTATTTTTGTTTTAACACTATTAAATCAATTAACTTTAATTTATTTTCATAGTTCACACTAGGCCAATTAAGAATTTAACATACAATTTGGATGCCACCAACCAAAAAATAATACAACTTTTGGACACAAGACACATACCGTTTTGGTATGTATAGGGTTTATGTTACCCCTGCAAAAGTAACAAATATACTACCACTACGAAAATAGGCAATTATATTGTTACAATCAGGTTGAATATTTTGAAGCGAAGGTATGAATCGTCTATGTTTTATACGCGAACCTTGTTGTTCCGAAGCTACATTTTGTTCGGACACCTTATGGATAAGGTGTTTTCCTCCGTTTACAAATAGTTTTGATAAACACTTTTGTAAGTACCATTTCTATCACCTTTTGATAGCATAAAAGTTGTGTATTAATATGATTTAAAAGAAATTAACCATACATTTTCCATTCATTTTTACTTACGCCGTTCGTCACGTGGGGTCTCGCGCAAAAAACACGTCTATATCTCATTTCGCTGGCGCGCAAACTGAAGTTAGAGGAGATGTGCACAAACTGCAATCCTTTTTCAGAGGGTACCTAAAGTGCCATAACTCTAAGATGGTTTTAAATGTGTTAATTTTACATAATTCTAACACGTGGGCTTTCAAAGACCCCACGCGACGGACCGATAGTTAAAACGGACCCTCGGTAGTAAATACCTGGAACAAATGATAGTGTTCATCATATAAACATTTGTCCTGTAGGGTTATTGGCCAAGTTTTTCAAGGATACTTGAAAAGTGACGTTTGATTAACATTAAACTTTGTAATCGACTTATTAATTTTATTACTATGAATATGGTTGTTAGATAGAAAAAAGAAACAAACTATCTACGAGTTCGTTACCAGCAATCTGTATAAATTAGGTTTTCTATATAATACCTAGGTAATGTACAAAATACCTGGGGGCTCAGGCAATGTAAGACATATTATGAATAAAAAACTTTTTCTAGAAAATATTGTTATCTTCTAACTAACTTCTGCTATCAGCTCACATTAACATTCAAAGTCAAAGTCAAAGTCAAAATCTTTTTATTTCACATAGGCCTACATGGGCACTTGTAAAACGTCAGAAGCTAGTGCACGGTTCCAAATTGGTCGTTTCCTATGGAGAAGAACCGGCAAGAAACTCCATGGTTACTCTTTTAAAATAATTGTTTCTTTTACAATATTTCCATATTACAGTATTATGACATTGATTATGTAAGGACAGTGCAGACCAGTCAATATTGAAATTGTACCATAAAAGTGGTAGGAAGTAATCTAAGATTTGCGTCTACAGTGTTCTCACATTCACATGATTGAAAGAAGCTATACAAAAGAAAAATAATCACAATTATCTGTAAGACAATTACATTATATTACGGATCTATAAAATGGTAATCTAGGGAATATTGAATATGTCAAAAAAAAAAAATGTCGTATAAAAAAAAAGGAAAAAGATGGAACAGTTAACAGACAATTACTCAGAATATTGATAAGTTACCAGGGGGCCACATGTGCAGAAGCAGTCATTGCCAGACAAGTGTGTCTTCGACATAGTCTCTAACCTTATAATATGCTTTTTTGGTTAGGACATGCTTAATATGAGTTTTGAAATTCCTCTCGCTAAGTTCTGACACCCCCTTTGGCAGCTTATTATAAAATCGTACGCTATTTACTAAAAATGACTTGCTGGTCTTAGCTAATCTCCATTTAGGTAAAACAATTTCATGTTGACTACGAGTATTTTTATTATGAAGATCGCTTCTAATTTTAAAAAGTCCTAAGTTTTTACGCACGTATAAAATACATTCTAAAATATAAAGTGAAGGCAAAGTTAGTATATCAATTTCTTTAAATTTATTTCTTAGGGACTCGCGAGGCCCCATCTTATAAATTGCCCGGATTGCTCTCTTTTGCAATATAAAAATCGAGTCTACCTCAGCTGCAGATCCCCACAGTAAAATGCCATAAGACATAATACTGTGGAAATAAGCATAATAGACTAACCTAGCTGTGTCAACATCTGTTAACTGCCTAATTTTTCTTACTGCATATGCAGCTGAGCTTAGTCTACCCGAGAGAGTTCTAATATGGGCTCCCCACTGCAATTTGGAGTCAATAGTAATGCCTAAGAACACAGTTTCCGTAATAATATCAAGTTTTTTACCGTCAAGAATCAGACTGACACCAACATGAGGAACATTTGGTAATGAAAACTTTATACACTTAGTTTTATTTGCATTTAATAAAAGGTTATTAGCAGCGAACCATTTCGAAAGAACAGCCAGACTTTCGTTGACATGTAAGACATCCGCATCTTTTCTATCTACTTTAAAGATAAGGGAAGTATCATCAGCAAATAAAACTATATCGGCTAAATTAGCCATCATGTAAGGAAGGTCATTAATATACACTAGAAAAAGGAAAGGGCCAAGGATTGAACCCTGAGGCACGCCCATTTTTACAAAAGAGCCGGAGGACGTTGCCCCATTAATGGTTACTTTTTGCTGCCTATAAGATAAATAGGAAAAAACAAGATCAGCAGCTTGTCCACGAATTCCGTAATGATGTAATTTACAGATCAGAGTTTTATGGTCAACGCAGTCAAATGCTTTAGAGAGGTCACAAAATATGCCAATAGCATCCTGTGATTTCTCCCAGGATTCCAAAATGTGACTGATGAGTTTCACTCCTGCATCCGTCGTCGACCTTCCTTTCGTGAAGCCAAACTGGTGACTATGCAAAATCCCATTTGCATTAAAATGACACAACATCTGGTCCAGCATGATTTTTTCGTAGATTTTACTCAATGCTGGAAGCACAGATATAGGTCTGTAATTAGAGGGATCACTCTTACTACCTGATTTAAAAATTGGTACTACTTTACTGTGTTTCATTAAATCAGGGAATGTACCACTGTCCAAACATTGATTAAATATGCCTGTTAGGACAGGAGCAATTGAATCAATAATATCTCCCAGAACCTTAACCGATATACCCCATAAGTCTTCAGTGTTTTTTGTGTTAAGACTTTTGAATGTTTTTTTAATTATATCAACAGTAATACGTTTAAATTCAAAGGTAGGTATATCCTTAGTAAAATGTTCCTTTAAAAAAGATTCGGCTAACCAAGAAGAAGAAGGGAGAGATTTAGTAACTTCTAATGGAATGTTGGTGAAAAAATTTTCTAATGCTTCAGCAACCTTTACCCTATCTGAAATGATTTTATTATTAATATCTAGCGACAATTCATTCTGGTCTCGTTGGTTTGACTTTCCAGTTTCTTTGTTTATAACCTTCCAGACTGCTTTTATTTTATTATTAGAATTTCCAATTTGTTTGCTTATTAACTTAGATTTAGCTTGGTTGCACACTCTTTTAAATATCTTTGAATACAATCTAACATGGTTATGCAGGTTACAATCAGAAGACAAGGATTTTTCCTGGTAGAGCTGATATAAAGTATCTCTGCTTTTTCTTATTCCAGCAGTAGCCCATTCATTAAATTTTGATTTATTACTGATTTGGACTTTTTTAATTGGGCATGCCCTATTAAACTCACGGCATACTGTAGAAAATAATGTACCATAGTTTACATTTGGGTCTTGCGAATCAAAATTGGCTGTCGAAAGAGTCCTAAGAACATTACTATTGAAACGATTTAATTTTTTTTTAGTAAGCGGCCTAAACTCAGCAGTGGAACCTGGTTGTAACTTTTTTTCTATTTCGAATGATACAAGTTGACCAGTATGGTCCGACCTCACACCACTAATAAGGGAAGAGTCTTTTATATTCCAATTTGTAAATATATTGTCTATGCAGGAAGCAGAAGTAGGTGTTATTCTTGTTGCTTCTCTAAAAATACATTTTAGATTAAAAGAACTGAACAATGAGAGAAGTTTACATTTATCTGGTGAGTTTACTAATAGATCAATATTTAAGTCCCCGCAAACGAAAACTAATTTGTTATCTTTAATAAGTTTATTTAGTATTTCTTCCACTATGATCAAAAAAGATGTTAAGTTTGATGCGGGTGGTCTGTAGACACATAAGAAAATTTGGCCTTCAACCTCTGCACATGCTACCTCACATAGGCGATCAACAGAGCAAGCAGTGATATCTTTCCTTTCCTTATGTCTTAAAGAATTATTACATAATATCAAAGTACCACCACCTATTGATGATCTGTTGTACGCACTGGCAACTGAAAAATTATTGATATTGAACAACATTCTATCTGGTTTTAACCAGGTTTCACAAAAACATAAAATATCCATACTGTATTTATCTATTAACATTTCCACATCTAGAATTTTGCCAGAGAAGCGATTTATATTCTGATGGTATAATAAAATGTTATCATTAGGCTTCCCTTTTGTCAGTTGTAGAAGTTTAAAGAATCTATAACAGTATTACTAGGTATACTAGATAATACTGTTTCGTCACTTAACCTAATCGTAGTTAAATTATCTATAATTACGTTAATATTATAAGCTAACAAATTAGCTAATAAATGTCGACTTTTCTTGGGAACAAACATATGTTCCCGAATCAATATAAAATCTCTAACAAAATTGTTAGTATCAAAATACAATAAACGGTCATTATGACGGCATGACAAGATATTGTCCCTCAAGTTGTCTGTTATCAGTCTTGTTTGCCACCTCTCTTGACTCTTGCCACACGTATAAGGAAAGAAACGGCCTCACGCTTCACCCGTCTAAATTCCGAACCCGACTACCAGCCACGGTAGACTTGGGCTTGTAGACGTCGCGCAATGGCTATAAGTTAGGAACACGGGGAATTTCTGAAAAGGAAACCGGTAGTATACAAAGAAGTAGCAAATAAAAGGTAACTGAAGTCACAGGTGTGGTTTTCGTAAGTAAAAGTCTCTGACACCCCTCCCACTGAGCCCAGAACAGGAGAAGTCATCGGACGATATCCACCCTTGAAAAAATCTCTTTTAAAACTTTGTGATGTTGGTCCGATTGTCCACATCATCACTCAACTCTGGCATTGGAGTGTTCAACTTGTGGCAAAGTGGCATTGGTATTTCAAACAAATGAATCGTGTGAAGCATCAGCATCAGCATGCACTTTTAAATTGGCATCACAAATCTGAAACAAAGGTTTTGTTTTAGGTAATTGTATAGTTTTATTTACAGATCGAATTACTACTATTAAAAAATATTAGGGAATCATAGAAGTTCATATCAAAATGTACCTTGTTATGTTTAATTGTCAGATTAAGGCATCATCATCATCATCCTAGCGGTATTAGTCCCGGTTGCCAACCTTGGCTTTCGCCTCGGTGCCCGGGGTCCGCTTTCCTGCAAGCACGCCTCCACTTCGCTCGGTCTTTTGCGTCCTTTACCGTAAGCCCATTGGCACGCATATCGTCCCTTACGACGTCGATCCTACGCCTCTTAGGCCTTCCTCGTTTACCGGGTCCCGGCGGAGGCGGCATGTCGAGGCATCTGTTACCCACGTAGTCTGCCGGTTTTCGTAAAACGTGGCCATACCAACGTAAGCGACCATCCTGCAGTTTATCCGCTATGTCACGGACCTGAAGGCTGCCCCGGATGCGGGAGTTTTTAATGCGGTCTTTCCGCGACACTCCCGACATCCAGCGCACCATATTCATTTCCGTGACACGCAGGCTTTGCTTATGCCACTCAAGTACAGGCCACGCTTCACTGCCATACACAAGGACAGGCCTAATGATGGTCTTATAGACCTGTCCTTTGAGCCTAACCGGCATTTTGGGGTCACAGATAACCCCCGCCACCTCACGCCATTTCGCCCAGGCCGCCGAGATACGAGACTCGACGTCGCGATCGACGTCCCCGGACTCGTGGAGCACCGATCCCAAGTACCTGACCTGTTCCGTGCGCTCGACTGTGTCTTCGCCAATGCGAACAGGAGCAGCGTTTGTTGTGTTACAGGCCAAGTACTCAATCAATTGTCAGATTAAGGCCATATGTGTAAAAACCAATTATTTCTGGTTCCAGTCATAACAAGGTTAAATAAAATTTTACTTTTTAAGAATGTATGTCTATTAGTCTATTAAAACACATATAAAACTTACTCTCTCGTAACAGTTATATTAGCAAAAGAGAGACTGATCGCATTAGGTAAAGGCAACGGCGCTCACGCTGCAGCCGCCGCTGCTGTGTCTCCGATCCTGATTTCCAGCTTCCATAGGCGCGGGCTTGCGAGCTGCGAGCATTGGTAGTTCGCTGTTTGCCCACCCGGTAACCGTCCGGACTGAGCCGAAGTCGTCGACGGCACGCACTGTTCCCACGCGCCTGAAACTTAAACTCAAAATTATTTATTTTAAATAGACCATTCACAGGCACTTTTGAAATGTCAAAATTGAAACTAATTTGCAAGAAAGAAGTTCTCTACAAACTATATACTGAGGGAAAATTTGCAATGAGTTTCCTGTATGGCAACTACAAAAAGGTTTAGCAAACTAGCGTCATGCATCCGGCGCCCCTGAATTCGCAAATTCTTTTGTTATCTCAGATCTGCAGAAGATGCAAATAATGTTAGGCGTTAAATTCTCACCAACAATATTTGAATTAATCAAACACAACCACATAAATAAGACAACCTAGGGCTGTCCTCCGATACAGCAATTAAGGCCACTAACTACTATACCAACAGACCAGACAAAATATAATAAGGTGTGCAATAAATAAATATAAAATACATATATTTAAAAAAATATTATACTTGTTACTAATATTATACTTGTTTTTTCTAAAAATACTTATTACATTTTAGAATTTGTAGTGTTTTTGTTTTATTTCTCTGTATCCGTCAGCACAATAAGAACGCCTTTAAATTTGAATAAAATACCTCGTTGCCATCGTGCGGCATTTTGTAGCTGATTTGTAGGCGCTCTTACTGTACTGAAGAAAAACGCGCCCTTAAACATTGTAAAAATAAAATTTAATAAAAAAAAAAACTTAAAAGAAGATAGCGCAAAGAAACGTATATTTCGACACTGTCAAGGAAATCAAAATGATTGAATGATGTAGACGGTCTTATAGCACAAGTAAAAGGTAAAAGGAATACATCTGAAAACAGAAAATTTCTAGTTTCATTTTTTTTTTTATTCCAAATCAAAAAGTCGTCACGATTCGATCTGAAGATCGATTTATTTACATAAATAAGATTGCGCACTTTCCCAGTTTGTAAATTGAAGTTTAAACAATTTTTTTGCTCCATGATAATTTGACACGACAAACCGTGGGTGGTTCGTTGTGACCCAGGCGCTATACGTGGGATACTCGGAAAGTTTTGAGAAACTAAAACACTAACTTCTATGGATAAAATATTCAATTTTTTAGAAAACTCTCCACCAGTTAACCTCTTCCATGGCCTTATCAAATGCTGCAAGCACGTCTTTCGATGAAAATTGTATGCCTTTCAGATCAGCTTGTTTTAAGGAATAAAAAGAAGTCACATGGTGCCAGATCAGGACTGTAAGAAGGGTTCCCCAAGACTAACCTTTGTGGTGCCCAAAAAGTCCTTTGTTTAGAGCGCTGAGTGCGGGTTTGTTGTCATAGTAAAGCAGTACCCTGCAAAACATGGTATTAGGTTGCTTGTTGCCCATTACAGACAAAACTTCTGGCAAGCATTTTGGTCTCGTAATTAAATTGAAATCAGATATCCCGTCAAAGTAAAGAAACTAGCGATCAAAATTTTTCCTGCGCGTTGGTTTTGTTTTTGGATTGATAAATCCAGGATTTGTTACCTGTCACAATGTCGTAAAAGTGCCGAGACAAGCCTGTCACGGCACTACTTCACACGGGCCTGTCAGAGCTTGAGCGAAGCTGTGCACGCTTTTCAAACAAATTTACAGTGTCTGCTTAAACTCTTTGTATGAAAAATAATTTGTTTCTTTTCTTAAATTATTTTTTTTTATTGTCACCAGCATATTTTCTTTCGTGACAGCCGTCATAGGACAACCACTACTTTGTTCATCTACTAAAGTAAGGTCACCGCGTTTGATTTCGCTATACCAACAGTAGACGGTTGCTTTTGAAGGCCTTTTATCTATAAAAGCATTTGAAGTCAATCAAATGACTCATCACATTTAAAATCGCAGCAAATCATCGCGAAAATGTTTTCGATGTCGATTCATTTTTATAGTCATGATAATTTGATTTGGCTCTCGACAAAATGTGGAGGGAAATTCAAAAATCGAATAACGGTATTTCTACATTTAACCATCAAAAGTTTCCAAAATAATTACAAGTGGCCAGTGCCTTATACATAAAAACTTTTTTCGCAAAACATTCTGAGTGGCCTGGTACTAGCAACGCGTACTACAACATTAAGGCCGCTTCCCACTATGTAATGACGGTTAATGTATCGTCGTATGACTATCGGCTCCAACTGTTTCCATTATAACAGCCGTTTGTCGTGGCCTCGAGCGACAATCGTAACAATGACACATGATTTACACCATGGTTTAATCTTGTCGAATGTTTATCGTTTAACGACTGTCGTGCTAGTCGTTCTCACTATCATAACAATCTGGGGCCCAAGTCTGCTATTGTCAAGATTTTGTCATTTCGACACGATTCCATTGTCATTTTGCTAAAAGTTCGTAACCTGTTAATTCATAATGGCTGATCATTGGGCGGTCAGTGGCATCGTAATAGAATTGTGGTACGCGCTGTTTTGTAACGAATTAAAAACAAAAACTGCACAATAACATTCTAATCGTAAGTCACTGTTTAAAGGAACTGACAAAATTTTATTAATTTATCGCATAACGTCAAATATTTATTTGTTATTAAGTACGAGATTACCATTCTAAAAAAAATCTTTTAATGAAGTGTCACTGGTTGATCATTGGTAAGTCATAATGACACCATCATATTAGTAGATTACCAAACTTGTCAAAATCAACAATTATGAAATTAATGATCGACTATTCTCACACTATTGTAATAGCAGACTTGAGGCCCTGTTGTCACCGCAAAAAAGTTGCAGACGACAATTAGTCGTGTCGTCCTAAACGTTAACACTTCTACACAACTATTAGTCGACATGACAAAGAGGGAACGCGGCCTTACTCGCTTATTTATTATAATTTTTCATCTCAAAGTATTTTACTTAATTAACTTGGACTTAACAATTATGTTGCGCGACTGCATGCCACATACGTTCAAGGAGAAGTCTGTCGTGTGTAACGATTTTTTGTGGACATGAAAAATTTTATATGAGGCATTCGTCCGTGATGATATGCTAACAGAAGAATCATCTCATGGAAATTTCCTGAGAACGGCGAATAATGGGTAGCTTGCCGTCAGATCATCTGGTAACTCTCCGAGCTGAGAGGAAGTCGTCGACAGCGCGCACTGCTCCCGCGCGCCTTAGGAGGAGCCAAGGAGTTCGAAGCCGACTGGGGCCAGGGTTCGTGTCTGAAAGGAAGGCTCTAGCCCTGGTATAGATGGCGATGTAGGAACGGGGTAGGATGTTTAGTCAGTAGGAGTCTGACACTGTTTCCCGCTCCACCCAAGGGCGGGATTCGTCATTGGATGATTTTTACGTACCATAAAACTTTTTTTTCTGTTCCCTAACAATATTCAGCAGTTCTCGTAGCCTTTGGAAAAAGGAAATAAATATTATCATACCTAACAGAAAATACTACCTATACATTATTATAACTAGTGAGGTAATATGACCTCACTACTTACGAGTATAAACGGACGAATTTTTTGGTTGTAAACAAATATATTAAAAACTTTTATTTTTTTTCTGTTTGAACCTTACTTACAAAAAACTATATTGATAATGGCATTCCAAAGCTGGGTGTGATCTGCAGCTTCCTTTTTTTAGAGTACTTATACATTTTGTCATATCCCGGTATGGCAATGGGGTCATTGCCAAACCGGGATATGCACGAATTCATGAGAACCGCCTCTGTGGTTGAGTGTGGCCATAATTTCTCTGTTGATGTGCGTACGGAAAACAGCGATGTGCTATCTGAGGTCATTTACTCTTTAAGTAATAAACTCCTCAAAACCTGTGGCAACCGGCTATCTCTCCAGACCAGATCAGACCTATCTTTATGGATCTTACCACTGCTATTGTGGCATTATTGTACATCGCAAGTCCCTGCTCCCCCTCTGATTAATCCCGTCACCAAAATCGTTCGTAATAATTATCATCACGAAATATCGTATCTGATATCATATTTCATTTTTAGTAGATATCAGATTTAGAATGTAGAAAAAGAGCAGATAGTTGAAAGGAAATCGTTTATCTTTGTATGGCCCTGTAAAGTCATCATCATCATCTCTCCGATGTAACGCATGTTACTAAAAAAGCTACGAGTATACTTGTGAATGGATGAAGAGGGAGACCAAAAAAAGATGGGTGGATAATGTGACAAGTGAAAGAAAAAGGAGTCGATGATAGCGTGTCGGGGGATCGGACAGAATGGACGAAAAAACCCCAAATAAAACGGGACAAGAACAGGAACCAACAAATATTTAAGAAAAATCTTTCTTTAAATTACAGTTAGTTTTCTTTTTTCATAAACCAAACACATACTTTTTTGAAATTTGGAATACAAACTATTATAAATGGTAATGAATACATACTTCCTACTGAAATCATTGTCTGAAACCGAATATGAACACCAGGGTTCACAGATCTCGATGAAAAACCTGTGGATATCAATATGAATACTTACTTTATATCATATATATTCTATTAGGTTCATATAAAAATGAATAAGTATTGCTATGCTTATTAATTTCAGTGGGAACATTAACGTGCTATGCTCAACATCAGAATTTTAATGTTCCCACTGAACTCAGGCCTCCTATCTAGTAGAGGGAATGGACCGTAATCCGTGTCTTGGTCCAAGTACGAGTTAGTGGTACTGGGACCACCGCCAGTAGAATGACACATGTCTTCGATTTTTTGGTTTTTGGACATACCGGTTTTCTTATGAATTTTACTTTCATCGTTTTAAGAGCAGCGGTGATGGTATGAGACTCAATTTAGCCTTCAGAATGATCGTCATGGTTGATAAGTTAAATAAAAATACATTACGCCCTTTAACTTTTAAACTATTGAGATGTAGGTATATTTAGAGAAAATAAACATCTGTCTGAGTTTACAAGTTTATAACTCAGTACTAACATCATTAAACCACTATACACAATAATTTTTAATTAGTTACATTTTTTACGGAACCACTTGTAGCCAAATTTTTAACTGCATATTTTATGACCATCCGCATTAAAGTGTATAAATTGAGTAACTTGTTTTTAATCCACATCAGATAGCTTAGTACCACAATACATTACTGAGTATTATAATAAACGCTAGAAAAATGTTGCAATTAATAATAATTTTATCAGTCAGTACAATCTTTAGTTTGTGCGAATCAGCATCAATTCGTGAGTATATTAATGTTATTAGGAAACTAAACAGTATCTTAATAAGAAAATTAAAATGTATTATAAAAACAATATAAGCGTGACAATACGTGTCTTTCTAATAATTTGTTTGATGATCTTTGTTAAAATGTCATTGACCATTTGTTGCGATGCCATGATTTCTGGATTATTTTGGATTTGTTCTCATCCTCCTTTCAAAACTCTTCATCTTCTTTCTGTCCTTACACATATTACTTGGGATTGGCTCAAGATGTTTTTTCTTCCATTCTATCTTGTCACCCGTCATGCTATCACTAACTCCCTTTTCCTTCATATCACTCCTCACACAATCCATCCATTTCTTCTTTGGCGTTCCTCATCATCTCCATCCATCTACGTGTTAACTCAGAACTCTTTTAGTAACATATGTTTCATCCCTCATCATTACATGACCATACCTCTTTTCGAAACTGAAACTCATTGTAGAAAATATATTATTTGTATGATCAACGGATGTAATACAAAAATAGATGAACTTAATTAATTAACAAAATATTTTTATTTCAGTTGAAAAAATAAACCAAAAATGTTCGATACGTGATGATAAATGTATGCAAGGCTTGTACAGAAGTTTATTACAAGAAATGTCAGATAATGGCATTCCTGAGCTGGGTGTGCCTAAAATAGATCCAATGGACCTAAAAAATAGAGAATTCAATTTCCTCGGAATGATAAAACTTACAGTAACGGAAGGAGAAGCTAAAGGTTTTAAGGATTGTCACGCTACCAGTTACAAGTAAGTTTTTTTTCAAGTGCCTTCTATAAATAAATACTCTTGTCACGTAAAGGCTTAATTATACCTACGTTATTTGAAACTGTCATCGTTATTAGCAATGGCCTCATCATAATTGATCTTGTTCGATGTACAACAAGTTCATGTATTCTTCCATAAATCTGTCGTCATTGCAATAATGCGTTTCTTTGACATTTCAGCATATGGATGTGAATATTTCAAACGCATCATCTACACTAATATAATGAAGAAGTAAAGTTTGTTTTTTTTTGTTTGTAGGAGGTAATCTCTGGAACTACTGGTCCGATTGACATTTTAGCAACAATAGAAAGCTGCTTTACTCCTGAGTGATATAGGCTATATTTTACGTACGCAGGCGAAGCCGCTGACAAAAGCTAGTTATGTATATTACGCTTATTTATTTTAATATACATATTGATTATATTTTTAAATATTTATTATAAAAACAATTAAAGATATAAAAAATAGTAGCCCACCGGCATCGAGACAGGGTTATTATCATTATTTTAATTGATACAGTTCTCTCCTAATACTCATATTGGGCTTTGAAAATGACAGATGAAAATCTCTGATAGATGAAAAGTTAAAAGAGAATTGTATGTCAAGGTATGGTAGTATGGCTCTTTAAAGTTTATAAAAATGGATGGGTGGGGTGGGAGAAAAACGCCAAAGGTGGATTGATTGTGCAGAGCCAACTATAACTAGGAGGCTTTCCAACGCTGTGTTCTCTTCCAATAATTGGAATAGGGGCAGGATGATGATGAATGGTGTATATGTTGTTTCTGTTTACATAGTAGATGTATCAAATTTTGACTTAAAATGCAACATTTTTTATAGGAGTGACTTCGAAACTCATCGAGTTATGATAGAGTTTGTTTGCGATCGTTTCACTTTTGAAGGAAGCTATAAGATCGAATCAACTCCCAGTCTATTGGCACTATCTGGTGGTATTAACATTCATGGTGAAGGTAATGGAGCGATTGATATTGGTAAGTATTTAAACATAACACATATTGACGTCAAAAAATTTCGAGGTAGGAGTACCAATGATTCAGATACTAAGGAGTGGAATGCGTTGCCGGATTCTTTATTTTCTGATAGCTTTAATCTTTGAATCTTTAAGTCAAAAGTGAATAGGTTACTTCTAGGCAAACATGTTGCGTCGTGGGCCACATTATTGCTTGCCATCAAGTGAGATAGCAACCAAATGCGAACGTATAAATTATATAAAAGAAAGACGCAATTAAACTGAACTTCAGACTTAAGATTCAGAGATAACGTCATTGTTGGGGCTGCAATAGATTGTATAAGAAGTATACAAGATATACACACGTGTATTCCAATAAATATAGTAAGATTACCATGGAGTTATAACTGTTATAGGAGCATTAAAATCCGTCCATAATCGAAAAAAATAAACTCAAATTGTGAAGAAAATCACATGTTTACAAAACATTGATGTTTATTGTCTGAAATGTTATATATTAATTATGTTATAAACCACTGGGAAAAATGTTTTTCTATACATAGCAACAAAACTGGCGAATTGATGATTTTGCTGAACAAGTTACGTAAAAACAGAGAACTTCCTGTTTTGAAGTGAGAAATAATACAGTATTTTTGTTCTTTGATCATTTTTGTGTTCTTTTCAGAAAATGTACAATTGTCTTTCGATTTCGCAACCGAAATAAAGAAACTGGATGATGGTGAAATACATATAATCATCGTACCTGAAGACTCCTCATACGACTTCGAAGTTAAAGGGAAAGTAACAGTTCAGGCAGATAATATACTTGTTGGAAAAACGGAAATTAGTAAGTACAAGTATTTTTAGGGTTCCGTAGTCAACAAGGAATCCTTATAGTTTCGCCATGTCTGTCTGTCCGTCCGCGGATAATCTCAGCGACCGTTAGCACTAGAAAGCTGAAATTTGGTATCAATATGTATATCAACCATGCCGACAAAGTGCACAAACAAAAAGTAGTAAAAAATGTTTAATTAGGGTACCTCCCCTACACGTAAAGTTAAAAAGTATTATTTTTTATTTCTACCATAACATGTGATATATTGTTGGATAGGTATTTAAAAAGGATTAAGGGTAACGTAAAATAATTTTTTGATAATGTAAATATTTTCGGAAATAACCGCTTCGAAAGTAAAAAATGAGTCCCCCCCTCTAACTTTTGAACCATGAGTTTAAAAAATATGAAAAAAATCTCAAAAGTAGAACTTTAATTAAACTTTCTAGGAAAATTATTTCGAACATGATAGAATGAACAGTTTTCGAAAACATAAAAAAAAAATGTTCTGAACTAATTTTCTAGTTTAACCGTACATGCAAGCATTTTTAAGCTATTGCATAGCTTCTATCGCAGGCCTTGAGCGCGGGGACTAAATCCAGAAATTCCATAACAAACAAACCTCACGCTCCCCATTCCGACGGGCACGGAGGTGTGGCTTGAAGGCCGTGCATCGTCTAACGTCGTGTCAGTTCGGCAGTCTTCGACACGGCGCTGTGTGTCGTACGATTAGACGTATTGTACGACTTTACAGAACTCGCCCGAATCGAGACGAGCTGCTCCGAAATCGGACGAATACATAATCAGCTGTTTGTGAGAAAGTATATAGGTGTATAAGTATTTATCTACAACTTGGACGTGTACTTTATTTGTTTTCCTATCGGTCACCACGCTCAAAAAGTGTAACTTGAATTAATATCAAAGAAAAAGAAATATTGTATGAATAAAATAAAAATAAAAAATAAATAATTATAATTGCATAAGTTGATACAGAATGCTATGCAATGGCTTTACCGCGGCAGTCCCCGAGTCCCACCAGTTTTTTTTTTTTAACTTTTTTATATATTTCACTATCCTGAGCAAATATTCTTTCAAATAAAATAAAAAATGAAAAAAGCGGTTCACACAATCCAAAACTACCACCGGGTTCAGCTCCATCTCTCGGGGAATTGGGTTACTAATTTTTATATGGGCTACTGGGTTCTGTTACATTGTGAGAAATTTATGGCGGACGGGAAACTATGGAACCCTACACTGAGCGTTGCCCGATACGCTCTTGACCAATTTTTTAATTATATTATTAGTACATCTCATTTAATATGTTCTTTATATTATTAATTAAATTGTATTGATATTTAACATAACAAAATTTTTATTCATATTTATTTATGATTTTCATGAAAATATTGTATCATAATATCTCTCAATTACCTTTTTTGACTCTTTCTTATATTAATGACTGCAATTTGAAGTTTTCGTTATTATATGAAGCATGACTTTCTCCATTTTGTATCACGATTGTGTTTTTTTTTTGTATGGTTGATTTTGTTAAAATGTATCTTCACTTTATTCAGACTGTGCGTTTATATTTATATATAATTTTATTTTCTTCAGGTTGCGAGGTGGTTAACATCTTCAACGAGAACTGGCAATACATCACGAATACTTTTGGAAAGAATGTTCTTGATAAAGCTATGGATGTGTTCTTCACACTCTCTAATGAATTCTTTGAAAAAACTCCAGCTAAGAATTGGATAACTGAAGATTTGTCTGCATACGTAAAGAGCTAAAATGAACTTAAGTTTCAAACCCCGCATTTGTTGGAACCAACTTTTCAAACCCCGCATTCATTGGAACCAACCTTTCAAACCCCGCATTCATTGGAACCAACGTCTCATATGATAGCAATTGCGCAATATTTAATGTTGTGAAATATTCTTTTATCAGATATATTAGGAAACAAATTTTCCCCCAAACATTTGTCTAACATGACAGTGTAACCACGGGACCTGTGACAACAAGACGCTGGTCTTGTTGAATCAGAATACGTTGTAAAATCCCAGAACACTGGATTTCCTTGCAGCGTCACGTTAGTTGTTCGAACTGTTGAAGGGACATTATGCGCTTAAGCGGTGGAGATGCGGACACCAGCCCAAAATATAATAATACAAGGGGACATATTGTTCAATAAATATCTAAGGCTATGAACTGTGCTACCATCAATAATTGGTCATGCTTTGGTGATCAAAATATAGTTTCCTGCAAAAAAACATGTTTGCAAGAATAGATTCGCGCAAATTGATTTCCCAATGAATATTCATAATAAATTGTTACAAACAGAATGTTTAATATATTTTTATATTAAAAAAAAAATACCGAGACTGTATTTTTATTTTTATTTGGTATCATATGCATAATTAGCAAAAAAATGCATTTAGTATTTTCTTGAAGCTTGAACACTGCAATTAACTTCCAAAGTTAAGGAAAAGGAAAAATACATTTCCATTTTAATGATGTTTCTTAATTATATTCATTCTGTGTTCATCGTTCAACTGTTTATTTGTAAATAAAACATTTTGATAGCGTTTATAGAAACGAGAATAAAAAGATAACTACTTACTTACATATAATTATTACATTTGTTTTGCTATTATTTGGTTCGGACCAAAATTATGATAAACTTATGTGGAACCTGAGGAGAAAAATATTGTAACTGTTTATAGAGAATTTTTGTTTTTCAAATTCTTATCTTTTCTTTCTTGTTATTTATAATGAACTTCTTTTTTTTTGTTTATATCTTGTGCACACCTACCACAGTCTTCTTAACCAATAGGTTGACTGGTAGAGAATACCTTGTTTAAGTTTGACTTTTCTATCCCTACCGTAAATGAAGGTAAATAAATAAACACTGAATTATTTAACAAGAGCACCTTTGACAGTAGTAGAGACAAGTTTATCTCCTGTCTAAACACTACTGTCACCTATACAATAACTGTAAAAATATATACATACACATAGTTATAAATATTGATGATTTCTTTACTGATATTTATAAAAATAAATACGTCGCAATATTTATAAATATCTTGGATTTCGGTTTCTGAGCAATCAGGGCCATCAGTAAATTGAGTGCCTGCATGTCGAGCCGCTAGAGTCCGTGACAGAGTGACAACGAGCAGATACATGAACGGACATCTCATTAAACCTCATTAAATGTTGTGTTTAGAAATTTGTAAAGAATATCCTTGATTTTATTGTTTCAAGATTAAATGTTTAAATTACACTAATCATCATTTTAAATCTATATATCTTGTGGCTTTTTGCTTCAGAAATAATCCAAGGTTATTTTTTTTACTAGATTGGTTTGTCCTTTGGATAAGATCAAAAATGAGGAAATAAAAAACGATCTAGTTTAAGTATTAAAAAAAAAACATGGTTGTACTCGTTATTATTTTAATTAAAAAAAAATATATATATAAACCAGTTTTGTTCATCTAGTGAAGGTAAAACTTGGCATGGATCTGAGGTTTAACAGTAAGTATGAATAGACAGGTGATAAACTATGGTCTAGCATAAGGCGATAGGTCTTCAATGATGTAGTGTCTTGCAGCAACATTGTCGAAGAAGTAGCCAGCAAACTTAAAGTAGAATTCCATAGCTTTGTCGATAAAAGGTCGACCAAAAGCAGACATGATGAAACTCCAGTTTTGGTTGAACAATTCTGTGATTTGCTTACCTAGAATCAAAAGAGTCATGTGATTATTTGTTCCACTTTATGCGTGTAAATCAGGTATAATACAGATTAACTATAAAATTTGTAAATTATCTGATTGGCCTTGTTAAAATGGAAAAAAAATTATTAAGATCTTACATTAACCAGATAATCTGCAGACTTCCTGGGTAGCTGACTAACAGCCTACCACACGATTAAATTTGAAACAGGTTCTTGGTTTAACATGCGAATTTATTGTAGTTATTGAAGTTAAACTTCTAATAATATTAGTCTAAAGTTGGAAGACATATTTATTTTAAGGCACCCCGACACGGACAGGTTAGGTTAGGATATTTTTTATTACCACCTAGAACGTAAGTGGAAATAGTCTGCTACATTAAGTGAAATTTCACACTTTAATGGATTGTGCGTTAATACGCACAATCCATTAAAGTGTGAAATTTTGTATTGTATTGTATTGTAATCAATACAAAACTGTTATTTGATACCGGATTTAGCGTTTTTCTTTAACTTCATGATATTCACATTCTTAACGATACAATTTAATCGGAATTTAAAATAATGAGCTTGAAAAAAATATTTCTTTTAATACTCTAAGCTTACAAGTGGTATGTTTGTGAATTTTTTTTTTTCAATCGAAAGATGTTTAATAAATATATATGATATCAAAATGTTACACTGCTGGACACAATAGTACTTGAAGCAGCATTGTTTAGAATAAAGAGATTTAATTTAAAAAAAATACAGTTATTTTTGTATCTTTTAGGTGGAAATTATAGTTCGTATATAATTTGTTACGGTTGCTTGATTATACCAAAAACTTAGACAAAATAAAGTCATATAACTACATCTTTTTTGTGATTCTTATATAACAATCTTAAAGGGAAGTATCTCTTGAAGTTAGGAATTTTATTATTTAGTGTTACTTGTCATGAGTTAGATGTCAAAAAATCGAATGAATCAAGGCTCTAAAATGTTGTTTTATTTATACTTACTGGCATCCTCTTTGCCCACATAAAGATTATCAGCGTTTACTACAACTGGGCCTCCAATTTCATAGTCGTACTTGATAAGGTCGTAAATGCATTTTATGTATATCTCTCCGTCTTCACGCTGTTGCGCATAAAATGGGAAGTCAAATTTCAAATGCAGCTGGTCTGTGGATTTGATAAGTTTTGGCTTAAGTAACACATCAAAATTTTTACATCAGTGGTGATAGATAAAACTTAACATGGGTACGTATTTGAATATCGAAGATTAAAATACCTACTGTTAAAATATCGATGTTCATAACATCGAAAATGGATATATCGAACGACCATAAAACCGAAAATTAAAATAACGAAAGTTTATAGTATCGAATGGTTAAATATTCTACGTCCAATATATCTAAAATCTAAATATCTACAAAAGTTACATCGAAAGATCCAAATATCGAAATACAGATTATCGAATGTCCTAAATATCGAAGTACAAACTATCGAACGTCCTAAATATCGATGGGTACATATAATATTTGAACATCGAAAATTAATATACCTACGTCTAAAAATGGGTTAATTTTCAACATGTAATACATTCATTAATTCACCCTAAAAATACGTACCTACAAGTTAAAATATCGAAAAAAATTTGATATAAGTAGTATGAGTGGAAAAAGGTTGCTTCTGCAACGTCTCCGGCGCTACGGGAAGTGCAACCCCTTCGCCCTTGCGTAACAAAGAATAGGCACCCATGTGTGCCTATGCTTTGTTACAGCTTGCGAGGGTTGCCCTCCCTTCGCGCCTCCGGATTTTTATATACACTCTAGGGGTAACAGCCAAAAGACTACGTAAATTCGGGGTGCCCCAATTTGGTTTTGGAACAATTTTGACCTATTTTATCCATGAAAATCAGTGTCTTGGTCTTTAAATTAAAATATTTTCTTGAAAGTCAATATGTTGTGCTACTAAAGTTAGTGACAGAAACGTATCGCTGCAAAACCGACTCCACGTAGTCTTGTCTGCCCTACCCCTAGAGTGTAATTTAGAATCGCGTAGGCGCGGAGGGGCGAGGCAGCCCGCGAGCTGAGGAGCAGGTGGTTTTTACACCCGCCGCCGCAGCTGAGGTTGGCCGGCGAAGCCGGCCAATAAGCCGAAGCTGCGGTGGTGAGCGTTTAGACCATCTGCGACGTTAAGCTCGCGTGGGACTGCCGGAGCCCTGCTTTTTTTTTATGTGGGAAAAATCATCGAATGAGGAATCCCACCCTTGGGCGGAGTGGGAGACAGTGTCAGACTTCTACTGACTAAACGACCCACCGTTCCTTCCCTTGGCCCCAAAAACATGTATAGGTAATTTCCCCATATTATTAAAAATTTGAATTGTCTGCCTATCACGTTTTATAAGATACAGTCTGATGACAGATGCGTCTGCAATAATACGATGATAGTACCATAGCATATCACCAGCCTTATGGTGTTTCTATTGCTGGAACTCAGGCCTCCTCTCTGCGAGAAGGATTGGGCTGCAATCCACCACACGGGCCCATCGTGGTTGCAAGTAGCATAGCATATCACCAGCCTTATGGTGTTCCTACTGCTGGAACTCAGGCCTCCTTTCTGCGAGAGGGATTGGGCTGCAATCCACCACACGGGCCCATCGTGGATGCAAGTAGCATAGCATATCACCAGCCTTATGGTGTTCCTACTCCTGGAACTCAGGCCTCCTCTCTAGGAGAGGGATTGGGCTGCAATCCACCACACGGGCCCATCGTGGATGCAAGTAGCATAGCATATCACCAGCCTTATGGTGTTCCTACTCCTGGAACTCAGGCCTCCTCTCTAGGAGAGGGATTGGGCTGCAATCCACCACACGGGCCCATCGTGGATGCAAGTAGCATAGCATATCACCAGCCTTATGGTGCCTACCGGAGCTGAGGGTTGATGCGAAAGCGTTACACCGGGGCTCTGGGAATAAGGCAAGGAAGGTACGGGGTAGGTTCTTTAGTCAGTAAGAGTCTGACACTGTTTCCCGCTCCGCCCAAGAGTGGGATTCGTCATTCGATGATTTTTACCTACCATAAAAAAAAAAAAAAAAAACCAGCCTTATGGTGTTCCTTCTCCTGGAACTCAGGTCTCCTCTCTAGGAGAGGGATTGGGCTGCAATCCACCACACGGGCCCATCGTGGATACAAGTAGCATAGCATATCACCAGCCTTATGGTGTTTCTACTGCTGGAACTCAGGCCTCCTCTCTGCGAGAGGGATTGGGCTGCAATCCACCACACGGGCCCATCGTGGATGCAAGTAGCATAGCATATCACCAGCCTTATGGTGTTCCTACTCCTGGAACTCAGGCCTCCTCTCTAGGAGAGGGATTGGGCTGCAATCCACCACACGGGCCCATCGTGGATACAAGTAGCATAGCATATCACCAGCCTTATGGTGTTTCTACTGCTGGAACTCAGGCCAGGAGGCCTGAGTTCCAGCAGTAGAAACACCATCTCCTAGAGAGGACTCTAGGAGAGGGATTGGGCTGCAATCCACCACACGGACTTATCGTGGATGCAAGTAGCATAGCATATCATCAGCCAAATGGTGTTCCTACTCAGGCCTTCGAACGAGGCCCAGCGCGGGTTGGCGCAATGCAAGTACACGCGATGCAAGTGTTCATTAGAAAATACATGAAACGACCAGTCCCGTACCGTATCATTAAGACTATCGGTAAATCTAAAACGGCTAATATCTCACCAGGGAGAGTGGAGTCGACGAGAGATATCGTGCGGTGTTCCGCAGGGATCGGTACTGGGACCACCCTTGTGGAACATCGGGTACGACTACGTGCTGCGCGGCGACTTCCCTGACGGGGTCAGCGTGGTCTGCTACGCAGACGACACGCTGGTCCTAGCGCAGGGAGAGTCTCACCAGGCGGCGGTCGAACTAGCGACACGCGGGGTTGCGATAGCAGTTGGAAGGATCCAGCAGTTGGGACTCGAGGTGGCGCTGCACAAGTCTGAGGCCATGTGTTTTCATGGCCCCCGGAGCACGCCGCCGCCGAATTTCCAGCTAACGGTAGGGGGGGTTCACATCGGCGTCGGGTCGACGATGAAGTACCTAGGACTCGTCCTCAACAGCCGGTGGAATTTCAAGGAACATTTCCGACGTCTGGCTCCCAAGCTGAATCGTACTGGGGCTGCCCTCAAGCGGCTCCTACCGAACCTTGGGGGTCCAGACGCCCCCTGCCGGAAGCTCTACGCAGGAATCGTTCGGTCCATGGCCCTTTACGGGGCGCCAGTGTGGGCGCCGTCGTTGCAGCAGCAACCGAGGGCCCAGCTGAACGCATGCCAGAGGGTCATGGCAATACGCGTGATCCGGGGGTACCGAACGATTTCCCGCGAGCCTTCTTGCTGGCCTGCCACCATGGGATCTGGAGGCAACAGTCCTTGCACGCATGCACGATCTGCGCATGGAAGTGCAACGCCAGGGCGAAAGTCCGCTGCCTGAACATGTCAAGGCGTGGCGGAAAGAGCTCCGGCGGGATCTCGTGATGGTGAAATGGCGTCAGCGGCTATCGCAACCCAGATTCGTGCGGAAGAGACGCCCGGGTGTCGCCACTGTGTGGACCGCCCGGAGGATACGGTGGAGCACACGGTCGAGGTGTGCCCCGCTTGGGCAGAGCATCGCCGTGTCCTCGTGGGGGCGATCGGCGGCGGCGATCTCTCGCGCCGGGCCTTGGTCGAGGCCATGGTCCGGAGCTAGGAGGAGTGGCAGGCGGTCGCCTCCTTTTGCGAAGCAGTAATGCTAGCAAAGGAGGAAGCCGACCGCTTAAGGCAACGGCGCTCACGCCCGAGACGCCGCCGAGATTCCGATCCCGATTTCCGGCCACCATAGGCGCGGGCTTGTGGATGGCGAGCAATGGGTAGCTCGCCGTCCAATCGTCTGGTAACCGTCCGGACCAAGCCCAGTTGTCAACGGCGCGCACTGTTCCCGCGCGCCTCAAGGAGTTGTCAGCAAACCGTAGGGACCCTGCAGAAGGGTCGAAGCCAACTGGGGCCGTCTGAAAGGAAGGCTCTGGCCCTGGTGTATATGGCAACGTTGGAATGGGGTAGGTTGTTTAGTCAGTAAGAGTCTGACACTTGTTTCCCGCTCCGCCCAAGGGCGGGACTCGTCATTGGATGATTTTTACCTACCTAAAAAAAAAAAAAAAAAAAAAACGGCTAATATCTGGGTACGTTTATGCAACTGTCTGTGTATAATATGTATTATTTCAAAATTACATACCAATTTTGACTTTTCCATTTCCATCACCGTGTATGGTATTTCCTCCTAAAAAGGTAGACAATAATGGACTGGAAACGTCAACTCTGTAGTGTCCTTTAATTGTAATATCGCATGTGTTTTCTTGGTGGCCCCTTTCTTCTTTGATATTTATACTGAAAAAAAAAGGTAAATCTTGAATGATACTAAGACCACAAATAACATTAACAATTTTCTATCCCTATTTCTTTTCAGTCACGGTTTTTAATACTGCCTTAGATGTTGTTTTGAATCATCAATATCATATTTTAATCATTTACATTCTTGTAAAAGACTTATTTTTTAAATCACTAAGTACCTTCACCATTAAAATATCCCTATATTTCAATTGTGGAGGTTCTTAGTGATTTTATAAATAACCTATATAGTAGAAATATTACCTACTCTTATCTAATCTTTTGCAAACTGAACCATTGTTAGCAGAAAGATCTTGCAGTTTAGCTTTACAACCATTTTTTTAGACCTATATAATAAAATAAGTAAGAGAACCACATTTGCTAGATCTATTATGTAAATAATAGATCTAGCAAATGTGGTTCTCTAAAGTAACACGTAACCGAGATATTCTGAAGTAGAATTCTCTTAATAAATTTTACATTGGCGACACTATCACATGATATATAAAGACAGTGTGTGCTTAATAATTCAGGCAGGGCTTCAATTCCTGATTAGGAATGCCGATTTTTAAAAATATTACACAGTGATGCAGCTTAAATTATTGCAAAAATTATGACCAAAATTATTTAGTACTAGCTTTTGCCCGCGGCTTCGCCCGCGTGGGTTTGGGGTTTCCGGGATAAAAAGTAGCCTATGTGCTATTCCGGAGTGTATCCTATGCCTGTGCCAAATTTCATTCAAATCCATTCAGTAGTTTTTACGTGAAAGAGTAACAAACATCCATACATCCATACATCCATACTTACAAACTTTCGCCTTTATAATAGTAGTAGGATTTTCATAATTCGCTACGTTATTTTTTTTTAATAAGGTTTACTATAAAGACCCCAAGGATTATAGCTATCAGGAAATATCATCAGCAAATAACAAATAAAATCTCTAACTCCGGCAGAGAATTCCATTCTTTAGCTGTACACATAATAAATGGTGTTCCCAAATGGGTGTATGGCTGGGATGTTCACCATGAATGGATGGTCAACGCCTTACGTCTAATGGTCCGAGGATGGAACGGACTTGGCGGGATTAAATTGTGCAATCCAATGCTCATTTCCTGAAATGTAAACGATAAAAAACCAATACTCAAGACTTAGACTGACTCAAGACTTAGAAGACTTAGACTACAAGTCTTGCATCAGATACTTAGACTACAAGTCTTGCATCAGAGACTTAGACTACAAGTCTTGCATCAGATTAAAGTAAACCTTAGCTAGTGGCCTCTATAGCAGCTTTACTGTACACAAACAAAAATCTGTAGATCATACAGATTCGGGGTCGGGATCATTACATTTGTGAATGCACCCGCGACAAAGAATTAACAAGAGCAATTAACATTTCAGTGTCTAAGCGTTTAAGGCTTTTAAGACGCTGAAGTAAAAAAACAAAATGTTTCTTTGCCATCTTTTTGGGAGTAGTGAAAAAATAATTGACATGTATAATAATAATATAATATAATAATAATTGACATATACTCGTACCTACTTTATCATTTTTTATATATCTTCGTCCAACGACTTCGTTTTGTCCCTGACTAAGTCTTGAATAACTCGTTTGGCACTAACAAAAATAAATTTTATTTTTTTGTCTTATTTTTGGTTTTATATACCCAACGTAGCCACAAAAACATATTCAAGCTTCGTACTAAAATGTTCTCAGCGAGACAGCTCACATTATTTTCTATTACCAGCTATTATTTTTTAAATTGTGAAATTACCCAATGGCTTCCCTGCCCTTGGGTAAAGCGATAATGGGATGCGGTATCTCAATCTGGACCAAAACAAAGGCGTGAGATATCACTACCAAACGTTGTTCTGCCAAAGCAGGCCATACCTCCACCCCCTCCACCGAATGTTCCAACACCACCACCATAGCACCATCACCATCATTATTCATCGTATCACCATTATTGTTCATCATTTCTGCCCAAAAGCGTCCACTGTTGGACATAGGCTCGCCACAATGAACGGTCTTGTGCCATAATTTTATGTGCCATTACCCCAAGCGTTTCTTTCGCCTTTTTATTAAATTATGAGCTTGCTGATTCAATGATTCAAAAGGGACGATTGGAGGAATCAGACGGGTCTTTACCAGTAAATGTCTGATACAACACCTTACTCTACCCAGGATGGAAGAAGTTATGTGATGGTTTCCTACCCAAAAAACAAGCTATTACACTCATAGTCATGAGTCAAGGGAGCAATTATGTACACTCCATTTGGCCGGACTTAACAGCGATGACGCTGTTAAGTCCGGCCAAATGGAGTGGAAATCAAGTAAGACATGAGTCTTACTTGATTTCCATAATGGCTATGTTCAAGAGCAGAAAAAAACTGTCATAATATTATGCTTTACGCTTTGTTGTTGTGTGTTGTATACGATACTTTACTCGTGTACAGTAATGTCAAGTAGATTTTTATCTCAGAATTCAAAGAAGACATCAAAGGTAAGGTAATTGGGTTCTAAGAGACAATGAAAATAAAAATATGGTAATTTGTTTTTTTTTTTTTCTCGTACTCCTACAGTCTACCTAACCTAATAATTACAGTGATTTTTCAAGAAAAATATGAAAAATTAATGAGATGATTTTCATGGTCATAGGGAACAATGAGAGGGGATTATAAGAGAGTCTATCCATGTACTCTTTTATAATCTTTCATAATACTATCCTCCAGGATAAGGTTTTAAAAGTACAAATAATGAAACAAAGACGCTACTGCAATCCTTACTGCATTTGACGAAGCCAAACATAATCGTGCAATACTTATTTGGTGCCCATTTCTAAAAACTAATATCATTTTCTTAAATGCAACAATTATCAAAAAGAGCTAACTTCACATACTATGAAATTCTGACAGAAAGTTGTTGAGGGGCCTTTGAGAAAAGAGAGTGAAATTTTACAGAATGAATTCATTTTTATAAGGAGTCGTTCAACAACCAATGCGCCGGTGTTGAAATTTTAGGACATTTATTTATAGTGCATGGGAAGACAAATGCAATGAATGCTCTAGGCATTTTTTGACAATTTCTCCAGGGGTTTCGAATGCATTTTCCTCGAAACAATTTAAAAAAAAAACCTACACTATTGCGGTATCCGGAACTAATTCCAGATTTTTTTTGTGTCTTATCTTAATGGATAGGTATTATCTACACTAATATAATAAAGAGGTAAAGTTTGCTTTTTTGTTTCTTTGTTTGTAGGGGGTAATCTCTGGAACTACTGGATCGATTGGAAAAATTGTAGCAACAATAGAAAGCTGCTTTAATCTCGAGTGACATAGGCTATATTTTATGTACGCGGGCGAAGCCGCTGACAAAAGCTAGTAGGATAATATAATGTCAGTGACAGTGCATTTTTTTTAGAGGCTTTGGATCGACGTCGTAAGGGACGATATGCGTGCCAATGGGCTTACGGCAAGGGACGCGAAAGACCGAGCGAAGTGGAGGCGTCTCAGCAAGAAAGCGGACCCCGAGGTGAAAGCCAAGGTTGGCAACCGGGACTAATACCGCTAGGATGATGATGATGATGAGTGACAGTGCATTTTTATTCAAACTTAAATGTCAGCAACCGGTTACTAACGATGAAAAAGGCTGTTTCGAAAATAATAATTATACTGGTTATCGATTCAAATTCAATTCAAAATATTTTTATTCCACATGGGCACTTATAAAATGTCAGAAGCTTGTGCACGATTCCAAATTGGACGTTTCCTGTCGAAAAAAATGGCAAGAAACTCCATATGTTTATTTAATGTTATTAAATAATATATATATATAAATTAAGTAAAAAATTTACCACGCCTAATTAGTTTAGGGCAGAAACTAGTGTCCTAATCATAGAAATATTAAAAACAGGTGCTAATAAAAGAGTGTAGTCCTGAAGATGTATTCAATATGACTCAAATATACTCGAATTACAAATTATACAAAAACTCATCTCTCATCACTTACAAACGAGGAATTTATTAGATTTAGAGATAGCCCGTTTAGTTTATTTTAATTATTTCCATAGCGTCATGCCATGCGGTATGCTTTTGTGAGGAAATGTCGCTAATGTTAAAACAATTTTTGGTTTTTGCAAACATAACCTAATATCGTTCAACAATGCCCAAAGACAAATTTAAAGACATCAATATAATAAATATACCTACTGTCTCAGTATAGTTACGAGAATATGGTATGCCCATTAAAACATAAATGTACCTATTTGGAAAGTACAAAAATATTCATAATTTTTAGGGTTCCAAACCTCAAAAGGAAGAAACTGAGTATTTTTAAGATTACTTTGTTGTCTGTCTGTCTGTCTGTCAAGACTCTTTATCTCAGGAACGCGTAGAGGTATCGAGTTGAAATTTTAATTATATTTTCAAGTCTGCGGTCCCTTAAAACTGTGTAAAAATAAAGATTGTAAGTTTAAAAAAAAGAAGATACGGCCATCTATGTTGCTAAAAACGCATATTAAGACACTTTCAAGATAATGAAAATTTATAGTGTAGGTAGGTAACTTCCCGTTGGCCTAGAATTATAAAAATTAGCATGAAGCAAGGTCTTATAGCACAAATGTAGGAAAAGATCTGAAAATATGTAGTTATGCCGCAAAAAAAAAGTGATTCGGAAAATTTTTCGTAACTCAAATTGAACTGCGTTCATAGAAACGTCGTTATTTAATAAGAAACAACTATAAAGGAGTTCCTGCTATAGTACCAGGAACTACTTTATCTCAGAGTATGTGTTCACTCTTATCATTTGTACTCGTAAAACAAAGCTTTATCAAAAGGTTTGTCACACTGTACACTACACACAAACTTTTCCTTTATTGCTTTCTGTAATAGTAAAAATTACAACCAAATCTGTAACATGGTTTTGGAAAAATTTGCGAGTAAATAGCCAGATATCGATAGGGACGGTTTTTTTTAACATTTACATATTGCGAACTAATAGATAACTGATAAACAGACTCTTACATTTAAAAAAACATATATATTCCACGTAAACTACGCTCAGACATAGAACATAAAATTATAATCGAGTTTATCACACAAACATGTGTTCTAGGTGAAAATTGAACGCACGACTTCCTGTGTAGCATTGAAGTCCATTTACTAACAAGCCAGTAAAATGTTTCATACTTACGTGATATGTGAACATTTTTAAACATATTATTACCTGAACTTGTTGAAGATACAGTCCTTGATTCCTTTTGCATATCCTTTCACCAAAGTTATGTTGACCAAGTCAAGGACATTGACAGTGACATTTGACAGTTGAATGGGATCAACTGGTGGTATATCCAGTTCAGGGATCCCGTGCTTACCAATATCCCTGATTACCGATTCGTACAGGTCTCGAAGGCAATCGGAATCTTCAAGATGACATTTTGGAAGGTTTCCAACTGCAAAAATAATTGAATTATGATAATAATTGGATTGAATTGATAATGAGTAACTTTATTAAATAATCTTTAATACTTAATACTTAAATCGTTTACTGTAAGGAACAAAAAACAGGGTTTTTCCTGCTGAAAAACCTTTTTACTGAAAAAAGAAAAACAGCCAAGTGTGTGCCGACTAAAAAGGCGCTAAATCAAGTATATATTTAACAATGATGCTTGTATTTATAGCTACTAATTAAAGGTCTTTAAGTCAAGAGTCAATAGGTTACTTCTAGGCAAACGTCCTCCATCGTTCAAACGCAAGCTATGTTTATGTAACTATGCTATGCTTTTCCACTTAAAAGCTGGCTTCCCCTCGGGAAAAAAATGAGAGAGAGAGTCGTTTCAAAACCCCTTTTTTCCCTATATATAAATAATATGTATATGTAGGTATATTATATATAAAAATATAATATGTATATTTATTTTATTCGTATATATATTTTTTTAACTCTGGATTTGATCAATAATCATTTTAATATTTTTTTTATGCACCTGCCTTGTTTTCTCTTCACCACCCGTGGTTGACTGGTAGAGAATGCCTGAGGCATTAAGTCCGCCTGTGTACCTTTGTGTTGCATGAAGTTCTTATAAATAAATAAACCCGATTAAAACCCGACCTGCCGGTTTAAAATGTATTTCCTAACCATTCAGAGAGTTGCTCAAATATGCACAGAAAATTTAATCCAAAATATTTTTTTTTGTTTAAGAACAATAAGTTATGTGACATAGATACAAAATCCCGGCCTCACATCAGTGCACCGATGACCTAGTGAGAGTCGCGGAAATCCGATAGATACGAGTCGCAAGGATCAGTCGTTATGGCGACACATGCGGTAGGCCTATGTCCAACAATGTTCGGATTTCGTCTGAAATGATAATTAGGATGAGGTGAAAGTCGGTTTACCCCTTACGGGTGACTTTAGGGCCCCAGGAGGGTCGAAGCCTTCTGAGGCCAAGGGTGGATGCAAAAGCGGAACACAGGGGCCCTGGAAGTAAGGCAAGAAGGAACGGTGGGTCGTTTAGTCAGTAGAAGTCTGCCACTGTTTCCCGCTCTGCTCAAGGATGGGATTCGTCATTCTATGATTTTTTCCATCATAATAAACCTCTTACGGGTGGACCAAATCAGGGACGTCTACAGGTAGGTCCCTAATAAGGTTATAAGCAAGTTATAAGGAACCTACCTGCCAAATTTTAGGTTTGTAGGTGTTATAATTTCTGAGATTTCGTGCTTAATCAGTGAGTGGTATTTTGTCTTCATAAATAATAGATAGATAAAAAGATAATTGAGAGTATTGGTAACGGTAATTGGTAAGGTCTTACTTGAGGTCAAATTACACTAGTTTACTTGAGTATTGTCCTTGTAATAAAATATTCATAACTAATAACGTGTCTTTGAGTACCAGTTACCAGGAAAAAATATTTAAAAAATCCAGCACACTATTTTTTTTTAAATATTGGTCAAGCATATTTTAAACAACAGACATTTAAAAACGGGTAATTTTTGGCTCTCTTTTTATAAATATTTTTACCTGTATTTTTTACAACAGACCAGCAATACCTAACATAGCATAGTTTTGGTCCCAAATCCTTAATAATTTTGCTAAAATTATTTTAAATTTGATTTTTTTGACACTACAATAAATGATTTTAGGTCAAAGGAATGACTGTTGTTATGACGATAATTCAGATTTTTTTTGTTTTACCAATACGACAAAGTACTGTTTCTAGAAAAGAAATACCTTTCATTGATTGCCCTCGTTTACGGTAATAGATTAAAAATAGAATGCCAATACACCTTATCATATTGTGTCACAAGTATATTAATACCCAATTCAAATTTCATTTCTGTATAATAATACTATTTTTTTTGAACCGCATTACAAAATATAAAAATGTTAACAATTCCTTCTTTCGCAGAAAAAATAACATTTTCGTTTCTGAAATAATTTATTTAGTTTTCCACAAGTTTGGTATGGAACCACATATTTTCTAATTTGAGCAATCTTTTTTGTATTTCTAAAACATACATAACAAAAATTATATTATATATATTCATAAATAAAAAATAGGGGAAGAAATACTAAAATAATATATTCTTGAGGGGATGAAAACTAAAGCTATTACTTATTTTAATACAACTTAATAAAAAAAAAACAGTAAAAAAAATAATAATAAAAAATTGAAAACTCACTAAATGTGGAGTCACAGACGACTACAAGTGTCAACGTGAATAACACTGCAAAGTTTTTGAAAATCATATTTCAAAAACGTTTTTTATTTATACGTTCAGTTAATATATGAACACTTTATGCGAGAGCCTAACAAACACTGGTATGGACGATTGAGTTACAAATTATTTTAATCACTCGTTCTATAGAGGTGAGTTTAACAGTAGTGAATAGCACCCAAGTGCGTCGTGTTTTTATTAATAACTAGCGATTAACCCCTACCTCGCACGGTTAATTCTTGAAATCTATATCTATAATTATTATTATACAGACAAAGAGTTTGTTTATTTCGTTGAACGCGCAAATCTAAGGAAGTACTGAACCGATTTGGAAAATTCTTTCTGTGTTAGATAGCCCATATATCAAGTAAGGCTAAAGACTATATATAGTCTACTAGTGACCCGCCCCATCTTCGCACGGGTGCAATGTTGATATTCCGCATCAAAATCCGTTGCTTAGTTTTACAGATCTAAACATATATAGGGACAAAGGGAAACGACTTTGGTTTATACTATGTAATGATATATAGTCATAAGACTTAATAGGAGCAGAGCACTGATAATAATGTTGAAATTGGTTTCATTTGAGAACTTCCGTTGCGTACGCTGTGTAAAAGAGTGTTGTGAGTGTGTGATTGATTATAATAAAAAAAAAACACAACCAAAAAACCTATCAGAAAATAATCGCCTTCTACGCGGACGGAGTCGCGAGAAAAGCTAGTTTTTATTAAAAATAAACGGTTCGGACACGTGCCGTTAGTATGCAACTAATATTCAATTTTCAAGTCTTTCAAAGGTCAGAATAAAGAATAAATAAATAAAAATCATCTAGAATAAAGAAGGATGCAAACCCAGGGCCCACCTTGAAATAGCTATGTGAGTTACATCATTTGATAGGTCATTTTAACCTTTTTTATGGTAGGTAAAAATCACTGAATGACGAATCCCGCCCTTGGGCTGAGCGGGAAACAGTGTCAGACTATTATTGACTAAACAACCTACCTCGTTCCTTTCTTGCCATAGTCCCAGAGCCCTGGTGTTACGCTTTCGCATCAACGCTTACGTTTCGTTGAACGCGTTAATCTACAGTTTGCTAACAGCTCCTTGAGGCACGCGGGAACAGTGCGCGCAGTCGACGACTTGGACCGTCCGGACTCTTACCAGATGACCGAATAGCAGGCTACCCATTGCCTGCGCTCACAATTTTTGACCAAGTGTTGACGGCACCAACTTCCAAAATTTCACTTCCTTTAAAGTTATCATTTGTGAGACATGGCAGTTTTTCCAATAACCAAGTAATACTACTTATACAACCTTGATATTAATATAATTATACAAAAGTAATATATCAAAATGTCAAGTGCGAAATCAGCGAAATTTGTATTTTTATTGAATATTATACAATTATATATTGATCAATGTTTAATACCATCAAAAGATTTTCGATGCAATTTAGCTTTATTTCTTGTTTTGTTATGATTTGTTGCAAATAGATGTTGCTGAGTTTGGTTTTATAAGTTTTATATGCTAAACCTGAATAAAGATTTTTCATAGTCTTAGAATAATATCTTAACATATTTTACTTTTTCCTAAAAATATTTGAATAAGGTCATAAGCCTATTTATGTATATATATTAAGTATAGGGTAAAGCCGAAATATAGATGCTCCAGTGGAATAGGTGCCTTAGTTTTGCAAATGAATCGTATACTATTTCAATTATTAATCAAAAGACTTTCCAGCTACTACCATGTTGACCGTGTCTCTATGTGATTGCATGAGAAGACAAAAAAATTGCATGAGAATACAAAGCTTTTAGGGAACAGTTGCCCGTTTTGTGGGGAGGGCATCTATCCTGTAAGGTAGTTATATGGATCAGGCACTATTCCACACGTGGGATAGATGTCACAAAATATAGAGGTCCGCTAAAATCGCTAATACTCTAAGAATATAAAAGAAAATGTTTTTTCATTACTCATACTCTGAAAGTACGTGTAAAATTGCTTACGGAGCAATTTGAAAATAGTACTTTTACTCCCTAGGGAGTTTTAGTTTCAACTGAGAGCTGTCTAAATATATTTTGATATTACTATTGAACTGAACATTTAAAAACTCATATTTAATACACGTACTGTATAAATACTTGTCTATGTACCATGTGTATAAAATCCAGAATACTCTAATTTAGTACTTACAGCTATAATTTGTGTCGTCGTTTAAGCTTTGATGCATGAAAACAGTGTATATTGCATTTTAATTTTCAGCAGCTCGTGTTTTTTTTATGGTGGGAAAAATCATCTAATGACGAAACCCACCCTTGGTTGGGCGGAAAACAGTGTCAGACCCTTAATAATTAGTACATTGTTATACGAGGGATGAAAGTAAGTTATTTAGTCCCGAGAAATTACTTGGCAACCGAGCGAAAGCGAGGTCGCTAATATGTCGAGGGAATAAATAACTCTTGAACCCGAGGTAAACACTGTGCTTTTCATTCCGAATACAAGGAAAGTAAAAAATAAAACACCAATGAGAGAAAAATGAGAGTGTTTTATTTTAGGTACATAAATCAACAAATTTAGTGAGACATTTATTTAAAGTACATAAATCAACAACTTTAGTGAGACATTTATTTAAAGTTTATGGTAAAATTATAGCAATTTGATATAGTTAGTGACAGGTTTTTTGCGGGTATGTTGATATTTGATATTTTCTGGGAAACTTGAGTTTCTAAAGTATCTACAGATTCTTGGGTGAATGTTGGGGACATTGATAGTTGTCTGTTATCGTCAGCTGTTACAGCAACATTTATTGGATAATCTGTTGAAGTGCTTGGTTGTAGAGAGTCAGTGGAATGTAGATTTATCGTTTCGGTCAGTCTGTGTGATATTTTAGTTTTGTTTTCCATTGACTTTTCTTTTCTCTTTCTTCCGTAGCCAAGTTGATAATCTACAGTTGTTGTCGCTCGTATAAAACTACTACAGCTATTATTATTATATGGAAATGATAATAATTCTTAACAAAATTCGCAGCCAAGTTCAGATCGTTCAAAATTACAGAATTAAATGTAATTATTTCTACAATGATCATCGCTACATCCTGTAGTTTTATGATATTTAATGGTAACTACGCTGAGACGTTTCTTTAGTAGAAAGAGAGTTGATATCAAAGGTTCATAACATTATGACAGTTATTTTCCAATTGTCAGTCTCAGAACTTTATTCTATTGTTCTTAAGATAGCTATTGAATAGGATAAGACAAACTGGCAGGATTGTATTAATGATTTGCACGATTCATCATCATCATCACCTCCCTTGTTCTGTTTTATTTGGGGTCAGCACACGGTCGGCGCTACACGTTCTCGATAACAATAGTTTGGTTCGTTTTCATTGTCGATTTGAATGACTTTAGTTCTATTAATAAATCTTATATGTTCTATTATTAAGTACTAGTCCATCATCATCATTAAGTCCATCAATCGTAATAAAAATAACATTATTAACATACCTGCTGCATTAAAGTGACCTTAAAAATATAAAAAAAATTGCGAGTTAATTTTAGCATCTCCTATACGATTAGCTACGGATATAATACAGATTTCATCAACAGCCTAAAAATATACTACCATCAAGATTTTTTATCTTGAGGCTTAGTATATTTTTAGACTTGAGTTATGATTTGATAGCACATAATGTAATTTTTTTAACAACCTGATTTAATTACCGAGGTGAACAACAATTAATTACCCAAATATAAAACATAAACCTTCAACTTTTGCATTCACAAACGACGATTCGGACACAATGTTCGATTTGACACATTTTTGTTTCAATGTTTTTTGACTGATGATTCGGACATAACACTATTTAGTACAGTTCAGTTTCAAAATATAATAAATTGCGAAAATACTTGTTACCTAAACTATTTTAGGTTGGATTTAAGGCCAACTTCGGGTAATAAACATTTTTACAAATATTAATATATTGTTTTTAGTATTTTTTTTATCTGACTGCACTTACTTAACAGCTTTAATAATATTGGTGTCTAAATCGACGTTGGTGAAAAACAAAATTAAAATAATGAGTCGGTCTGAATCGACACATTATTTTAAGTTTTTCCACCGACATAAACTCAAAAAAAAAATAGACTCAAAATAAGGACTAGCGCCCACTACCGCGACATCGCACGACACATATTAAAAATCTATCTTACTCTTACTAATATTATAAATGCGAAAGTTACGATGTTTGGATGTTTGTTACTCAATCACGCCAAAACGGCTGGACGGATCTGGATGAAATTTGGCACAGGCATAGGATACACTCCGGAATAGGACATAAGCTTTTTATCCCGGAAACCCCAACCCCAACCCCAATACCACGCGGGCGAAGCCGCGGGCAAAAGCTAGTATTAAAATGAAAGCAAATAAGTAATATTTTTTTATCAAAATCAAGCAAGCAAAAAACTGTTTCTGCGATTGCTTTCGTGGCGGGATTTTTTTTTAAATTCAGCATCAATCTATAATTTCGTTTATCAAATAACATATTTATGACGAAAATATTTTATGATGAAAAATTCCGAGAGACAGGATCCGTGGGAGACGCCAATTAATCAATTAATCGCTTCACTGTTGACGAAGTTAAAACACTATTCCGACCATATTTTGTATGAAATTTTCGAACTACGGCCGCCAAGAATTCATTATTTTTGAAATATTGCTCAACAATGAAGACACGTTGTTTTATTGCATAACGCTCCATTTTTACTCAAAGTCAAAGTCAAAAGTCAAAATTTTTTATTTCACATGGGCCTACATGGTCACTTATAAAACGTCAGATGCTAGTGCACGGTTCCGAATTGGTCGTTTCCTATGGAGAAGAACCGGCAAGAAACTCCATGGTTACTCTTTTAAAAAAATTGTTATCTTTACAATATTTCCATATTACAGCACATAAATTATGTAAGGACAGCGCAGACCAGTCAATATTGAACTCCTACCGTTAAAGTGGTAGGAAGTCATCTAAAATTTGCGTCTACAATGTTCTTACATTCACATTATTAAAAGAGGCTATATAAAAGCAAGAAAAATAATCACAAGTCTCAGTAAGACAATTACATTATATGATGGATCTATAAAATGGAATAAGGAATATTGTGAGAATGTATCAAAATAAAAGAATAAAGGATGTCGTATATAAAAAAAAAATGAAAAAAGATGGAGCAGTTAACAGACAATTATACAGAATATTAATAAGTTACCAGGGGGCCACATGAGCAGAAGCAGTCATTGCCAGACAGTTGTGTCTTCGACATAGTCTCTAACCTTATAATATGCTTTTTTGGTTAGGACACGCTTAATATGAGTTTTGAACTTTCTCTCGGTAAGTTCTGTCACCTCCTTTGGCAGCTTGTTATAAAAGCGTACGCTATTAACTAAGAATGACTTGCTGGTCTTAGCTAATCTCCATTTAGGTATAACAATTACATGTTTATTACGTGTGTTTTTGTTATGGAGATCGCTTCTAATTTTAAAAAGTACTAAGTTTTTACGAACATATAAAATACATTCAAAAATATAAAGAGAAGGCAGAGTCAGTACATCGATTTCTTTAAACTTATTTCTGAGGGACTCGCGAGGACCCATTTTATAAATAGCTCGGATTGCTCTCTTTTGTAATATGAATATTGAATCTACATCAGCTGCAGATTCCCACAGCAAAATGCCATAAGACATAATACTGTGGAAATAACTAACCCTAAACTGTCAACTGTCGATTTATTATGTTTTTAGGGTTGGCAACACTGTACTGCATAAATGGCGGCAAATTCAAAACTTGCGTTAATTTTGGGACACCCTATACATCTGATACATGCTCAGAGGTGCGCATTCTGCGGTAAGAATTCACGCCGATTGACAAATCAGAGGTCTTTTCTATGAGAACCCCATGAATTAATATTTCAACTAACCTGGCGAATGCCCGCGTTCGCGGGTATTAACGGAAAGTTGCTTATTTTCCAAATTTAAATTTATTTTTGTATAAAACTTTTTATTTACGTTCTTGGATAAATATCAAAATACCCTATTAAAAAAAATGCTTCAATATTGTATATTCTATTAGTACTTATAGACCCATTTCATTACTACCCAAGAAGTATTATTTTTGGAAAGCTTATTTTAAAGCAATTGCAAAGAGTTTTTAATACTTTTTTCACTAACGATTCACCGAGCAATTATTAATCGACGACCTGTTCTTTCGAATGAGTTTCTTTCTGTTGTTATATAGTTTAATAATTGAAATTAAAGTTTTTTTTTAAATTAAACACTTTTATTTAAAAACATTAGCAGCCGGTTGCTGATGATATAAATATCGCGTTTTCAATAATAGTACACTGGTTTGATATAAATAACCTGCTACTTATTGAAAAAAAACTAAATGTATTAAGTTTATCATCTACATCTACATCTACACTATCTACACTAATATAATAAAGAGGTAAAGTTTGTTTTTTTTGTTTGTAGGAGGTAATCTCTGGAACTAATGGTTTGATTGAAAAAAATTTAGCAACAATAGAAGCCTGATGCTTTCCTCCTGAGTGGCATAGGCTATAAATTATTTATATAACATGGATGTTAACCGAGCTATCACTACAAGAAATTTTCCGCGGACGAAGTCGCGGGCAGAAGCTAGTGGCTAATATTAAACACGTAGAAACTTGTGTCTTATTAAAGGTGAAAAGTTGAGTCCTAAAAAAACTACAATGTTTTTGGGCATAACTTTGGATGCTAAGCTTCAATGGGGCCCACATAAAGACAAATTATTGAAAAAACTCAGCTCTGCTGCATACGCTGTTAGACAAATTCAAAATCTAACTGACTTAGAGACAGCGCGTTTAAATTAGTTTATTTTACTTATTTTCATAGTGCCTTTCATACTGCATAAATGCCGCTAATATCTAGACATAGACTTTTTTTTGCAAAACAGAGCTAAATTTAAAGAGATTAATTTAACCTTCGGCATACGAGGTGAAAAGAAATCCTCACCTATACAACGTGGGGTTAAATTAACCCCACAAGGGATTGCCTCTACTTTATGTATGCGTTAAGTACAATAAGTTTGAATGAGTTTTTTTATATAACTACATCACAAAGTTAATGAATAAAATAAAAAATATATTAAATTAAACATTTATTACAGAAAAACTTAAAAACCACATAACCTTTCCGTGAATTTAACAAAATGATCTTAAGACAAAATAAAAAATCAACAAAAATATTTCCTAAATTAATACAAAAATTTTACTTATTATATAAAATTAGTATATATTTGGCTTTATAAAAATAATCACAATTAGCACTTTATGGCTATATAAGGGAGATCATTCGTTATCTAAATCAGTACAATTTTGACACATCAAATTCGCATGTTCCTTACATATCGCGGCATTACATTTGAAACAACCGTTCAGAGTCTTCCTATCTTTGTTTCTTGGACAGAAAGAACATCTCTGAGACCTGCTTGGTTGCTTTTGTGGTGGTCCTGGAACTTCTTCATGCAACATTTCATGCACTCGTCTTCTTATATCTCGTGGTATATGTGGATTGTCTTTCCTTTTCCTAATGTGGTCTTCAAGCAAAGAAAGCCCCAATTGCTTGATGAAGTTCTTCCTAAGATTAGTTTTCTTCCTTTCAATGCTGTTATTCAACATATACACAAAAAAAGTATTTATACCAGCATGGTTCACAGCTAGGAAGAAAGTTTTCATCGTACAACGAAGTATCATTTTCTTCCAATAAGGCCGCCGCAATACGATCATCCTGAAGGTTGTTAGACATATTAACTAGCTGAACCTATAATAAAAAAGTATTAAAAAAAGCACTAATTGTAAGTGTAAATAACGAAAAACACAGAAGTAGGCACAAACTTTTTTACGACGTCCCATACAACATGGGGTTAAAAACGCCCGAGAACCACTTTGCGCGTATGCACACACGATGCCGGCGCGCGCAATACTGATCCAACGCTGTGATTCGACGCGGCAATATTTAAACTCCAGCTACTGTGAAAATCAAGTTATTTGGTTGCGTTTAAATATACAATCAACGCAATTTAAAAGTGTTGGGGTTAAAATAACCCCACCTCGTATGCCGAAGGTTAATGATTGTACCGTCTCAGTATACTTATGAGAATATTGTATATGCCTACTGTGTTTCTTACAGTTATATTTTATGATTTCAATCCTAGGAATTATACATAAGTTTGTGTCGTACTGCTACCAAGCTTAAAAAAAAGAAAACTCATTTAAATGTCAATGTAAACATTATTATAATAAACTTCCTAGTAGATAATATTCAAGAATTAACCTTAATATATTCAATAAACAATTAGTAAAATGAAAATTTTTGCAAAAGGTGTTTTATTCTGTAAAGGACTATCTTGAAGACAATAAGGCGTGGGATTGACCTGCTCCAATACGCTCTACAATTATTGTAATTTTATCCTTTTCTTCTGAGTTTTTATTTTTTATATTTAAATTGTGCTTTTTTTAGTTTCTTTTACAGTTTGACATTGATTTTTATTGTTTTTCCATTAGACTTTGACATTTGTATATATTTTACAATGTGTATTTATTTATACATATTTGAAATATTTAGTTTGTTATGTATTACATTTTTCTACAAGTCTTACAAGTTTTTATTTATATTATGAATATGTAAACTGTGTGGATATTATTACCTTTATTTTTCAATATTTTGTCGTATGCTCTACGCAATTTGAGTATTTCTGTGGCTTATCCAAATAAAGGATATTTGGATAAGCCACAACCTTTGGTATAGTTCGTCAAATCATTGAGCTCCTTAGTAGTCCTAAGTTGAGTTATGTGAATACTGACAAATGCTTACACTGACTGGACAGGTTCACTCAAATCAGTACGGTTCTTTTTTCAAAAGACCGTCTCAGACACTAAAATGCATTGTTCTCATATGATTTGACCATTACATGTTTGCTGTGTGGACTTTAAAAGTGACTTTGACTCCTGAGTTTATTTTGGTTTTTCTTCTCAGGGTAGTCAGCTAAGTAATACCAGAGTCATCAAGAATAAACGGACGAAAAAAAAATTGACGTGTAAAAGTGTTATGGAAAATGTATTTGCAAAATAAATATCATTTTTTGAACTTCTATGACAGTCTATCATTTCAGTGATAGACTATCATAGCAGTGCGCGATTTCTGTGACACTTTATCAGTATACTTCACAGATTATGCGTTTTGAACACGCGAGGCATTACGCATTATATACGGTCTAAAGGTTTTGTCAAAAAAGAATCTATATACAAAATTTAATCACAGTGTCATGAAAAATCACAAAGTTAGCTTGTTATGTTTCCTCGTGTTTGCCTCGTTTGGCCGGACCGGTTGGTCCTGTGGGTTATTTTTGACGGCTGTATCAACTGTCAAAAGACTACGAATCAGACGCTTGAAAGACAGACGGTAAAAATCATCCAATGACATCTCGTCGGATCTTTGCTGACTAAAAAAGTTCCTCCTAGCTGGGCCCTACGGTTTGCTGACCACTCCCTGAGCCGCGTGGAACGACATACGCCGTCAACGACTTGGGCCTGGTAAAGATTGACCAGTACATCCAAGGAGTAACGATAACGTATTGCCCAGTAACTGGGTTGCAGTGATTTGTACAAGCAGTTTCTTTATGAGAAATACGAGTATTTGTGCCGCATTCAGTTAAACTCTCGAGAAGTAGTAGTAATATACAATAGGAGTGCGAACGCAGGCGCACTGCATTTTATTACGTCTTTAATTACGGAGCTCAAAAAGCGACCCCAAAGTAGTTGGACAAAGTCTAGATTGAGGCTGATCTATAACGTAATACAAAAAAAAGAAACATAAAATTTATCAAAGTATAAATTAGTAGGTATATAATACATTACATGTGTTTATATATACAGTAACCTTGCTATAATAATTATGATCTTTAACACTAATTTCTATAATTGTTGTTTACTGGCGATATGTATTGTGTTTGTTCACTGGCAATATAGCACGGTATACAATATCAGTTTTTTTTTTTCATGTTTAAAATGTGACAAGCCTGTTTCAGTAATTGTTTTCTTTTTTTAAATTTCGTACCTAAGTCGACAAACGGAACCCTTATACGATTACTTTGTTGTCCCTCTGTCTGTCTGTCTGTCTAGATACTTTTCCTCGTGAACGTGTAGAGATGTGCTTAAAGTAATATCGAATAGAAGTTATGTTTGGTATCTCAAGCTGTAGTGAAAACGTGAATCCCCCTCCTCTACGCTTCGAACCATGGGCTGTACAAAGGCCCGGCGCGAGAGATCGCTGCCACCAGTAGCTAACATGAGGATACGGTGGTGCTTGCCCAAGCGGAGCACACCATGTTCTGTACCGGATGCTCCACTGTATCCTCCGGATGCTCCACTCAGTGGTACAGGATCTTCCCGAACTGTCCGGTGAGAAATTGCGTCATATGAAAGGTGAGGATGACTTTAAGCCTTTCCAGCCTTTCTTCAAAAACGGGGGTTTGCTGTCATAATTACGGCGTGCTCAGTCTTGATGCTATCTTGTAGTACATATCCGCGGAAGCGTACACTACATCACGTAGAAAAAGCAACGTTTGTGACTACCCAACCACATGGATTTTATATTTTGATGATACCTACGAAATAGGTGTTTTTTTTTCTGAATAATACTCTCACTACCTACGCTTGCTCCCTAGAGCAGGATTGAAGACATTACATGATTTCTTTTTTCTTTACAAAATCAATTTTGTAACTGAATCACAAATCATTGCTAATCATTAATGCACAGGCGTCTTACTGATAATTCAGAAAAAATATGTACAATATGAATATGAGTTTTGGCTACTACTCACTAAAGTAGCCAAAAACAAAATTAACATTCTGTGATGAAGAAAAACTTTCTGGTTGTTATCCTAAATGGCCTCGCAACCATCTAATTTCAGTGTTTTTTTTTTTTCTTACAAATGGGCAATCTTGATTGCTTGAAGAATCACAACTTATTTTTAGGCGCTAAAAAGAGATTTAACTAAACCTCTTTTTAAGAAAAGCCATTTGGAAGCTTAACTGAGGTAAAATGTTTTTTGGATGATATTTATTTCAATGTCTTGTAGGTCTAGTCTAGTGGGAGAAAGCACAATTACTGAGAATTTCGTTCTTGACGCGGCCAAGGGTGAAACTAAAGAGCATGTCAGACTTTTACTGACTAAAACAGTCTTAGTTCCTTCGTTGCTTTTCATACTAGTGCTGTGTTTTCATTTCATAAGTGAACCCCCAGTAGTAAAGACCCTATGGTTTGCTGACATCTCCTTGAGGCGTGCATGGAACAATACGCACCGTTGATGACTTCGCCTCGGCCCGGATGGTTACTGGACGATCAGACAGCGAGAAAACCATTGCTTGCCAACCGCAAGCTGAGCCTACTTTAACAGGAAGTCGGGATCAGCATCCTGACGGTTGGGACGCGAGAGCCGTTCACTCGCGCTTGCTAGCATTATTGCTTCGCAGAAGGAGGCGACCGCTTGCCACTCCTCTTCGCTTCGGACAATGGCCTGTACCGACGCCCGGCACGAGAGGTCGTTGCCACCGAGCGCCCCTACAGCGGTGTTCTGCCCAAGCGGGGACAAAGTATCTGGACCCCGCCCAAGAGCGGGAGATGTCTTCGATGCTCAATACACCTCTTTAAACGTAATATACCATACTTTCGTTTTTCTTACGTGATACCATACTATACAGAATCCTAAAATTTGGCATGAAGGACAACAGATATGGCGACAAATTTGAGACCAGTTTTTGAAAGTAATTAGGGACGTCACAAAAAAAGAAACATCTTTTTGCAATTCGGAAATTTCAAGAGTGTTTCTGAGATTTTAATAAATCTAATATTTTATATCACATAAACCAGTTCACTTAATATTACCCATATCAATGATATTTTAAAGTAAGGTTTTTTTTCATCTGATCTGTGAACTAGACGAGTTATCTAGTTCGCAGAGATCAATCGGACTCTAAAAGGAATATCTTTTGTTACTCATATTATTTTAAGCAGTACAATGCGATTTAAACCGAAACTTTAGTTTCAATCGTTTTTGCATGGCAATTAACAAATTAAACGTTTCCCAACTCAGTTTTACATCGGAAAATTAAACAATTTATCCAGGTTGAATTAGCCACGCACGATTAAATACTTTTGATAATTTAGTTAGGATTATTTTAGTACTAACTAGTTTATTTAGTGTCCGAACGAGTCAATACAGACTTTAACAATATATTTAAACAAGGTTTAGTTAATTAGGTTGTGTCCTAAATTAATGTGAATTACGAAGCACTGCAGTAGTTTACATGTGGATGGATAAAGAGAGCCTTTCTCTTTATACATCCAAAGAAATTGATGGATTTTGTAAGAAGAGGTATGAACGATTTTCAAAAATTCACTCCATAAGTCGATAAAATAGACGAATCCATTGGTAGAAGGTAGTAAATGTTCAGCGCCATCCAACACAGTTCATGATTATGCTTGAGCCTCTAGATTTCACTTTAAATACCATAAAATAAGATCGAAATACGTGTTTGGTCTCAAATTATTATTTTCTTCCTGATGGTACGTAATATTCTATGCGCGCCTCAAATAATAATATATGTCAACAAAACCGTTGGAGCCCAGCAGGCCCGAATCTTACTGGAGCTAGGGGTTATCTAAGGGCAAACCCTGGGATCCTGGAACGAAGGCAAAGCAGGAAAAGTAGTTGATTTTAGTCAGTAAAAGTCTGACGCTCCCTGTCCCTACACTCTAGAGCAGAAGTATTGAATGATTTCGGTAGAAATATGTTCAGCGCACTTTGAACTTTATTCTTTTTTACTCTGTGTTTGTAACCGTTGTATTGCATCTATTTTATTTTATTTTCCATCTAAACAAAGGGTCATAACATTAATCTAGCGGTCAGCCATTTTTTTTTTGAAATGTCAAGACAATTTCATTTAGTGTGACAATGTTAGTGCAATTGTGGTCAACTAGTATCCTGAGACATGCCAAAATCGAGATACTGCCCCCTGTATTATTACAAGTCCATACGATCCATCCTAAAGTTGTCTGGAAGATATCGCTATCAGCGATAAGACCGTCATTGTACCCATATGTTAAGATTTAAGTACCTTAAGATGATGTAACTTTTTGGTGTACAATAAAGTTGTATTCTATTTTTCAATCCAAATAAATCTGTTTAGAAATCAAATACGGACTAAGATATCTTGCTAAGTTAAAATAAGAAATAATTAATTATCTTGTTAAGTAAGTTCTAATACTGTAGTTTTATGTTAAAGCATTACAGTACTAACTACTTTAGAACCTTGTCAAAGCCGTAATAATAATCGCCCCATTATGTACAAAATAAGGCTTGCAAACATAAAGTGTATTAAATAGTTATACTAACATAAATATAAAATTTAAAATAACATTAAACAACTAAGCAAATCCTTTTTACTCACCGTTTAATCGATTTTGATTTTTATTACGTTAGTGCAATGATAAATAGCGGTTGCCGTAAATAGTTGTTTTTAACGAATTTGCTTTTGCTTTTAATGCCATCCTTATGCGTACGGAATAGAAGTTAAATTCAGTTGATCAGACAGTAAAAAAAAGTTGTTTAAATGTTTAATCTTAACACGAATAGAGTATAGGTACCTTAGTAAATTCGTAGTTATAAAATGATAGACTGTAGTTACCACGACGGCCTTTAATGGTAGTTGACGTTAGAACGGCGGGTGATAGGTCAATTTATGGTGTTTCTGTACTACTGTGTAGGAAACATGTGGGTTGTGTCGAATTTAAATGAACCTAATAGGAAACTGATTGTACTGCGGCTTTTTAAAAAGCATTTTAGTTATTTAAATATTTGTAAACCTACACACATTTAATAAAAGACGAAGGAGAAACAGAAAATAGTTACAATATAGGGGTCTTTACGTCAAGAGTAAATTGATAGGCAAGCGTGCACATCGTCGGCCACATCATTGCTTATTTTAAGATTTTTAAGACGGACAGACAAACAAACCGTCAACAAATTTAATCCGATAAGCATTCCGGTTTTTCCTTTTAAGGTACGGAACACTAAAATGGTAGTGCTTATTGTGTAGAAATCTTTTCCAAAATATCTGCGAAGGGAGATTTGAAGAAAAAAGAGATGAAGACACCGTGTATGTGGAAGTGTGGCTTATACTCGTATATGTCACTATTAAGTTACATAATTCGACCAATTTTATGGCATGAAACAATAAAAGTGAACCAGATATTATTGGACGAAAAACAGTTGTCGGATCATAAACTTTTATTTTAGGTATGTTATATGTTTATTACCCACGTGTAAAACAAAACAGGAAAACAGTTAAAGGAAAAACTTAAATAATAATAAAAAAATTCTCGCACATGAGGGTTGTCGGAATTATGGAATGTGAATCCGGCTGTTATTGTGCCGATTGTTATTACTTACTGGCACCCTGACGCCCAAAAGCCCGTAAGACAAGATGATACAGAAGGCATTGCTCTTCCATACGACTTGCATTATGAGAAGATTCCTGTGATCTCAAACATAAGCTAGCGTGGATTTTGCTCTCTGCAAAAGCATAATTAATTCTATTGCTAAATGTTTTTTTTTTTAAGATTTAGTTAATAACTATTTCAAAATGTATAACTGCTTATATCTATAAGTATAAATACACAAAATAATAACATACTGGTTGAACCATTTGTTCAACCAGTATGTTATTAGTTAGTTAACTAACTTTGTCGGCGTGGTTAATATTCATATTGGTACCAAATTTCAGCCTACTAGTGCTAGCGGTCGCTGAGATTATCCGCGGACGGACAGACAGACAGACAGACAGACATGGCGAAACTGTAAGGGTTTCTTGTTAACTACATGTAAGTTTGTATTTATAACAAAGTTTTTATGATGTGGTCTATAAGTAAAGTAAATTAAGGTCTATAAGTAAGAGCTCAAACTAGGCGACGCCTATATTTGCGGGCTGAAAAATATATGATTAATATCATATTTTTTATGTGTTTGATTATTTGTAATAAGTTGCATAAATGAGGCAAAATAAAGAGCATATTTACGTGTAGGGGAGGTACCCTAATAAAACATTTTTTACTACTTTTTTTGTGCACTTTGTCGGCGTGGTTGATATACATATTGGTACCAAATTTCAGCTTACTAGTGCTAGCGGTCGCTGAGATTATCCGCGGACGGACAGACAGATAGACAAGGCGAAACTATAAGGGTTCCTTGTTGACTACGGAACCCTAAAAACTAGTTCTATTTTGACATTTCTATTTAACCGTGACCCAAATTTCTATCCAGCCAGCATAATTGAAATAACATAAAGATGGGATTAATTTAAGAAAACTTTTTAAAACGACTTTATTTCAATTTACTTTTAACTATTTCTTTATACTAATATATATTTGGGAAAAATGTTGATTTAACCCATTTTTACTCTGATAAAATGAAAAACATCAGCTGGGTAACCAGCCAAACACTGAAAAAAAAACATAATAGGCATTCGTAAACCTGTATAATCCGTGGGCGATTTTTTTTGTTTTTTCGAGTAGTTTTGTTTATACTATAAATCTCTGTTATATAAAAAAAAATATTAACACGATAAGTTCATGAGCTTAAGTTATGGATTTAACACCAGATTCTTAAGAAGAGAAAACCTTTTACTGCCTAAATCAAAAGAAATATAGCTACCTAAATAATGAAAACCACAGTGTTTATCTTGGAGTTAAAGAGTTATTTAGTCCCTCGAATTATTAGCGACCTCGCTCTGCTCGGTCGCCAAACAATTCCTCGGGGCTAAACACGGCGTCAAACCTTTGAAATTTTCGTTTCCGAGTGCAAGCAAATATGATCATAGCGGTGGCCAGGAATTACTGTCTTCGATGGTACCATTACTGCGTCCTTTCTAGTTGGCAGTTAACATTCAGTTTCTATAAAACTATTTTCTTCATCCTTTTCGTCTTTTTAGTAAAATCTACAGTTTTTCAAAGCTAACCAACTCCGTATCTCATCTACATCTGTTTGGTGAGAACTCAGGACGCCAGGAAATCGACAAAGTTAATTATAAAGTTAAAATAATCTGTCGTTATCCGACTTCAGAGTTTGTTGCGTCCATACTGATTGGGGATTTGGAGAATATTATGAAACAGCAATAAATTTGAAATGTATTTCGATTAGATTACTAACTAATATTTGTAATGACTGTAATTTTCGTGAATCTATTAAAATAAATTATCCGTTAGTATCTTCTGAAGCTACTACGCTGATCATCGTCATTTCAACCAAAAGAACCCTACCGCTACCGTTAGATACTATAATTACTTTTTTGTTATGGTGGGCAAAAATCAGCCAATGACAAATCCCGCCCTTGGGCTCGGCGGGAAACAGTGTCAGACTCTTACTGACTAAACAACCCACTCCATTCCTTCTTAGCCCTCATACCGGGGTTGGACCTTTATTTTAGAAGCTGGACCGGGCTCCAGTAGGCTTCGGCCCTGCAGTGGGGCCTCTACATTTGCTGATTTCTACTTGAGGCGCGCGGGAACAGAGCGCGCCTTCGACGACCTGGCTTGGTCTGGACTGTTACCAGACTACCGGACGGTGCAACATAGGTACCTATATACCTATGTTAATATATAAATTATTAATATATACTTTGGTAGTTTCTTTTATTATTTATTTTTTAAAGGTAACTTTGGTATTTGTGTCGGGGTTTTTTTTCTGGATTTGTAAAACCCTCTCACAAAGTATTTGGGCACGCGGCCGTCACTCACAAACAGACAGACCCTCCTTCCCGCCAAGGTTTAAAAACAAAAAAGAGAGAATATTTTTATCTGACAAATTCAATAGGTATTTTTTTAGGATTTCTATTACGTGTCAATTCGTCGATTAACCTCAACATTTGAACCAAAATACGTCTACTGTTAGACATACTGCGACTGTTATTCTATTTTTGGTGTGCAATAATCTATCTATCTACGAGTATCTATAGGCCTTTCCCAACTGTCGCCAGAACGATCATTCCTATGTATTTTGTATCCATCGGATTTCCACGACCGCTTTTACATTCCAGCTTTCTTTTAAAAGAGGAAACTAAAATATCATTATTGCATGTTTGCATGATGTTAAAGATAATCATCATAAATTATTATACTTGAATATTTACGCAAACGAAGGTTTTTCATAGTATTCTTACTTAGCAATTTAGGCAATTATTATAATCGCATTTAAAATTAACATAATCAGTTTGCTCTACCGTATCGGGGTCACCAGACATAAGCTCATCAGTCATGTTTCAAGTAAGGCCAAGCCCGCAAACGGTGTGGTAACTACCCTACTGTCTAGTACTAAAGTGCCCTTGAACATTCAAATTAACACTATTGTACTTATTTAAATGCATGGTTATTGATCACACTTACTAAACCAAGGGGCGAGAAAGTGCTCTCAGCTAAATACTCGGTACGTATAAACATAGTGCCGAGCGCTTATATCTGCAACTCGCTCAGATCACTGTCTCGACTGAGCAACATTTTATTGTCTCGGTGCATGTGATCATGGCATTAGCCTTGATATGAGACATCGTATTATGTATACTCTAATTCTTAATTAGGTGGTTCCAAGTGACGGCTCCAAGTTTTTTTTCGAATTCTGTAAATATTGTACACCAAATGATGCTTGTCATTTATGTTGTAATACGACCTAATTCAGATTTTGTTAATTTATCTGTAAGCGCTTTTAACAAAAAAAAACATCTATTTTGAAGACCTTCATTGCTTGCACGTGATCCTTAAATTAACTTATGCTTTAATTTCAATCACAGGGCTATTCCAGCTGATGCTACTATAGACGACATTGCCATCAGATATTTGCATAGATATATATGGATATTTGCTATTCGATATGTCATATCGGTAAATATCATTTGATACAACCGTCCCGTCAAAATTGTCAATATGCAGCTAAGCAACAAGAAAGATGGGTCTAGTTAATACTGGCGATGCGCATATTTTGTGCCCTGGGTATTTATAATAGTAAAAGTTCATCTGTTACTCAGCCTTACGAATCGTCAAACGATTTTCACCACTGAAACTTTTCTGGGTCCTGGTATAGACCATGACCAGACCATGACCGTGACGAGGAATGGTAGGTGGTCTAAAGCAGTAATGCTAGCGAAAGAGGCAGTAGCATGCGTGAAGGAACGGCCCTCCCATCCTAGTCGCCGGAATCCTGACCTCGATTTCCAGCCATTGGAGATGTAGCTTTGCATCCGGCCGTTCAGTGGCGCGTGTTCTATTCGCGCTTCAAGAAGATGTCAGCAAAACCGTGGTGCACAGCAAGGTCAAAGCGTACTGGGACTATGAGTTGCACGAAATAGAACCCCGGGGCCCCAGAACGAAGGCAAAGGAGAAACATAGAAGGGAACATGCCTTCGCGCTGGAGCTCAAGAAGTTTTGATGATAATTGGCGATTTTCATCATTATTGTAAAAAATACTGTAGAAAATAAATGTTTATTTTTAATAATGCAGTTGTTATGTAGTCAAGTCATTGACCTGACCCAATTTTTTTCGAGAAAAAGCTTATGGTTAGTTCTCACGACCAGTAAGTACTAAATAATACAATCACTATTCTAAAAAAACAGGTGTAACAAATAGTTGGATACGCAAAACTGAATATAATATAAATATATATATTGTTATAATGTCTCAACACTAGGTAATTCTCTGCTACAGTGAAAATGACACATTTCAATATTTTCACATTATTTGGCACCAAATTCAGTACATAATGATAGACAAGCACGTACATGAAAACTATTTATCAAAATACTGACAACTTAGAACCTATGTTTGCTGAAGCGCTTGATTGGCATTATATCGTCTAAAAAACTACGAGTATTAAGATATTACTCCGGTAAGTAGTTTATATAGGACACGTCAAAACTGCACTAATGTCATCAAGTCATTAATGCGAATACGGCACGCCAAATCTAGTATGTACTACATTTTGATGATCGAGGATACATAAATATCAAAGTGAGGCAGTAAATATTATTTCTGTAATAATTGTAGATAAAAAAAAAACAATAATATATATACCTAATACTCAGAAGAAGAAATCTCCGTCAAAAACAGTCCAGTTCTGTCTTTTTCATTTAAAACTTCTCGGCAATTACTATAGTAGCTAATATTAAAATATTACTCTGTCTAGACTTTCATTCTCGCGTCTGTTTATACACAACCAATACATGTCTAGATTGAATAAAAGCTATCAATTGCGTTGTTTATGTATTAGCCAGATTTCGCAGAGTGCGGTTAAGCATATTAGCTAATCCAAAAGCCGCAGCCTATTCGTTAGCCAATCTGATTCCGAGATTGACTACCGCAAGTGTTTAAGTCATTGATTTTAGGCTTTCGTACCTCTAAAGACAAAAACGGATACAAGGGTTCCGGATCATTTTATTGTCCATTTGTCTATCAGTCAAGACCAGATGTAGAGGTAGATGTAGAGGTAACGGATTGAAATTAATATTTGCAGTGCTTTAAAAGCTGGCTGTAAAAAATCAAGCTTCTGTGTTAACGACAAAAAGATATGGCCGTTTATGTCGCAAAAAATAATAATTTTTACGTTTTTTTTTTATTATTGACAGGCCGACGAAACAGCACGCTTACCTATTATTAAAACATGACAGCAAACGCAAATCTATATATAAAAAAGAAAGTCGTGTTAGTTACTTCACTTATAACTCGAGAACGGCTGAGCCGATTTAGCTGAAAATTGGCAGGGAGGTAGTTTAGAGCCAGGAGAAGGACTTAGGATACTTTTTCTTACTTTTTTATGTAGTATATTTGCTAATTCTAATTCTGAACTCTACTCTCCTACCGAGTAGGGTAGAGTAGGATAGAGTAGGATAGAGCAGGTTAGAGCAGGGTAGAGCAGGGTAGAGTAGGGTAGAGTAGAGTAGAATAGTCTGTTGCCGGGAGCGAAGCCGCGGGCAAAAGCTAGTTATATATAGAAAAATATGCATAACTATATTGAAAGATTTATATAGATACCTCGGTAATGATGCATAAAAATAATAAAGGACGCAGCAGATCACATAGAAGATTGTTGAACAGGTAAAGCAAACTTAACAACAAATGGTTCCCGCTAGCTCTGGACCAAACTAGCTGGAACTCGTGGGCAGATTTTTTTTCCTGTTGTGGGATAATAGGTACAGGCCGACAACAACCAATGGTAAGAAAAATACTAGGGACAAAAAGTGTAGAAATAAATGCTGTAAGTCAGTAAAACTAAGGATTTTTTGGATATACAATTTTTTTGTGTCAATCTTCTAACGTTTTTTTTTTGCTATATTTCGTTACCTACGTTTCGATAAAAATATTATCGGACAAAAACACACTTTTAGATAAGTGAATAAATTTCTAGATAAGCAAATAAATATTGGTTGGAAATTTTTTAAGTTAAATCTACACGAAAAAAGGAGAAAGTAAGAAAAATAAAATTGTTGACCTTTCAGCTAGTAGGAGCCTTAACATGACTAACTTTATTGATTAAATTTAAATTGCTTGATTTATGAAGGAAAATTTTATACATAATTTGCTCACACTGATTGTCACAATACTACCAATTACTGTAATAACAGAGGTATTACACGTCTTATAAAATAATAGTATTAAAGATAATGATGCATCATGAAAGTTGTTAAAAGTTTCGACACATATGCACATACAAGGCACAACAGTAGGACTCCCAACTGTTACCTTGAAATGATTTAATGCATAAATGCAACAAACACGCACCTTCTACTGAAATAGTTGAATATTACCTATTTACTTATGGCCTTATTCTGATAGGTAAGGATAATTTTTGTAAGTTTCGGCGATTCTTTTCCGATATTTTTTTTTTATAGAGGTACTACGTTTCAACCAAAACAGTGCTTGGCTGCTTGCTCTTTCTCACTATCACTCTTAGACTAGATATTCCACCTAATTAATTATCTTATGTCCTAACAGTTACGAAATAAAAAATGTGAGTGTGTGTGTTGTTGTTATTGCGCCTTACCATAAATTATTGCATTACTGCTTATCATCAGGTGGGACTGCAATCGTGCACTTGTTTATATCATTACATAGTATAAAACAAAGTCGCTCTGTCTCTATATATGCTTAGATCTTAAAAACTACGCAAGAGATTTTAATGCAGTTTTTTTTAATAGATAGAGTGATTTAAGAGGAAGGTTATGTGTATAATACAATATATTTAATATCACCAGTGCACCCGTGTGAAGCTGGGATGGGTCGCTAGTTTAATATAAACAAGTGCATCCTATTATTGGATTCGTCTTGACAGATTCCTAATTCTTTTGTATCTTTGTGAGAATAAACAGTTGCTTCTTGAGAATGTCCTTCTCTTTTGTATGGGGCTCTTTAGTACAAAATATCTACAAAAAAGCGCACTTGTATATTGAAGATTTAGTCTGCAACACCAAATTGGGTTTGAGAGACATAATCTGCGATACCAAATAGGAGATTGACATATTGTGCAATTTCATTAGCGGTAATAGATCATCAGCAACCACCATTGGATAGTAACCCGTTTCGCTTAGTTGCCTTGCTGCTTACGCAACGCCGCAGGTAAGTGATAGGCTATATTTTTCTTTACGTAGACAAGTGGGAAATAAATGTAATTAGGAATTCGTCTAATGGTAATGCGAAATGAAACGTATTTGGTACCCCTACATATAAGGGTGTTTTGTAAGAGGTACAAAATTGTAGAAAGAATTCAATTACCACTGCTGTGAGATTTATTTGGTTATGCCAATTAAATGTAGTAATGAGGGATAGATATATCAAGGGATCTTGGAGCCTAAAACTACAGTAAAACTTTAAGTAGGTCACAGCATTTTTTACTGCAAATTCTTCAAACAGCCACTCCTGTAGCAACACCCCGTCACAAATTCAACAAGAGTACCAAAGTACACAAACTTCGACACTACGACCTTCATACTTGAACCGACTTGGAAAACAACACCACTCGCCAATCGCGGTGCAATATCCCAGAATACGGTCGCCGGCGCACGCAGCCCAGCGCATTCACGTCGCGAACATTTTGTGGAACGGATTAGTGGCTAGCGTTCCGTGAAAATCAGGCTTCGAATTGGCAAAGAGTTGGTTGGATTTATGCAATACTCATAAAGAACAAGTTGTATTTACATAAGCGTACTGCGAAGGCACGAGGGTCAGGTCGTTAGTGTGCTCCTGGTTTTTGTGCTATTCGCTGTTATCACAGTTTAAGTGGTACTATGTGTGATAGAAGATATCTTTTGGCTTGCATTCTGCTGTCGGCGGCGTCTATCGTCAGCGACTGCTCAGCGAAGTATGCACGTGAGTTTTTATTGTTTGTTTTGCAATGCTTGGTTGCGCTGATTTATTTGTTACAGCTCAGTTGATTGGTTGGAGACAGAATTGAGATTAACGATATCTGTATATCGTTTGTATTGAAAACAGAATTGCATTTAAAGTCTTCTTCTTAGAATACAATAAAACTTAACATTGTCTTCTTAACTTATTTAAAGTTAAGAAGACAATGTTAAGTTTTTTATGTTAAGTTTAATTTTAAGTTTTTATATAATTAATAAATGTTGATATATCAATATCAACATTTAACAGCTCCAGATGTTTGATGTTAGTGACCTGAATGAAAGTGAAATTGTTGTTTGATATATCTAAGTGTAGCTCATTCACTTTATTAGGTTTATCTAGTTTATATGTATCAACAAATCTATGACTTTCGATTTCAATAAACTGCAACACTTTGACTTTGGGAATCCTTACAATTTTGTAAGGTATACCGAAATTATTGTTTATAACTTTTCACTTTCCGCGATCTATACGTAATTTTGATGTTCTGTCTGTCTGAATTTCTTTTTTATTATATGTTAAATTTGGACGATGGAAAAGGATGATCACAGCCAGTAATATCCAATAGCTATCGACCATAACGGTCTAAGACTCTTGCCATCCAACCATAGGTAGTCGAAAGAACTCCGTGAGGTCTCCTAGTAGCTGCGGTTGAAATTACCTTGAATTTTCATTCTGATTTAATCGAGGAATGGCTGTAGGCCTCTAACTTTAATAAAACATAAGTTAAATTGTAGTTTAGTTTGACCTAGTTTCTTGATTTTATAATAGGTGCATTTAGTCACAGAATAATTATAATATATACCTATCCAAGTGTTAATTTAAAACAGTAATAATTTAAGCACAGATTTTGCTAACGTAGTTGTAATGTGTTAGTAGCGCGTGGCACATCTCGTTACATGACATGTTTGTATACATCAAATGCAAACTAACCTTTTTTTCTATAATGAATTTTCTTGTTGTTTTAACTAAAACGTTACCCCATACCGGGATAAACTCTTGGGTTACCTATGGATGCGTTCACAAACATGTAAATTCATATTATACTGACTGACTAAGACGCTACTAAGAATAGTGTACTGTGTTACTGTACTAAGATTATTTAAATTTAGATACAGATACCTTTAATCAACAATTTTTTTTTTACATTTCTGTAAGAAATAATTATTTTTTAAATAATAATACCTAAATATACCCTAAATATACCCTAATAATAGATTAGAGCAGTGGTGGCCGAGTGGTACCGGCCCCGACCTACGAGTCGTAGGTCGCGGGTTCAAACCCAGCCAGGCGCATTATTTTGTGTAATTTGTTTCATCACCACTGCTCTCAAAACGGTGAAGGAAAACATCGTGAGGAAACCGGCATGTCCTAGAACCAAAAATTCGAAGACATGTGACATCCACCAATCCGCACTGGGCCCGCGTGGTGGATTATGGCCCATTCCCTCTCCTAGAGAGGAGGCCTGTGTCCCTGCAGTAGGAACATTAAAAGGCTGATGATGATGATGATGATACCCTTGTAATAAATAGTATCAAGATTGTTTACCTTTAGTTAGATACCTAAACACATAGAGTATATATACAAACATTGAATTGTGAAATCGTTTATTAGAAAATTTCGCCTATACTTCCTAACGGCATTATCTTTTCGAAGGCCAGAGCGAAGCTGCAGGAAGCAACTAGTGGTACTATAAATACCTCCGTCTACATCGCCGCCAATATTATTAACTAATGTTTAGATATCTCATTTAAACCTTGAATTAATTTCGTTAGAAAGTCTTGCTAAACGTTTAGGGATTGAGTAAGTAGTTACAGATCCGAATAATTTTAAAACTAGCATTTTATAACTGAGTTATTTTTAGGAGATCTAGTAATAATATTGCACTTTGTTAGTATTGCATAGTAAATAAATTTTAGAGCTAAAGAAATATGTGTATACACTTCGATGAATAATGTATTAGATTTGGATTAAAAATAAAATTCTATCACATAATATGTGGCCTAGAAACTCAATATGTAAACATTTTATATTTTTTCAAGAAAAAGTTGTAAATTAACAATACCTAACTTTAGTTAATTATAAACTTAAAAAAAATAGATATAAACTTAAATTTATTTAGTTTTTATTATATTTATTCAAGACCTTCTATCATTAGATGGTAAAATCAAAAAATTTAATTCGAAATTCACATCTCACTTTTTTTTAATGTTTGTTCAAAATTATTTATTCAAAGTTAAAGTTAAGTATTAAGGTTTAAAATAAAATATTAACAATGGTGCCTATTCTATTATGTATTAACTTCAAATATCACCCCACAATCATTTGTGGTGATACTTGTCGGGCCGTTTTTGAAACAGTGTACGGTAATCTAGTACATAGTTGATCTAAAACTTTACACGCGTGAGTGAACAGAAAATAGTGAAAAACGGATGGAATTTTAACTTATTGCTTCCTCATTCACAGTTCGTGTTTTTCAGAGTCGATTACATTGAATGAAAAAGAGTAACGTAAAGTATATTTTTATAATAACGTGAGAGCAGTGGTTGCCGAGTGGTAATGGGCCCGAGTTATAGGTCGCGAGTAAAAACTCAGCCAGACAATACTTTGTATAATTTATTTCATCACTACTGCTCTCAAAACGAAGAAGAAAAACATAATGAGGAAACCGGCGTGTCCTAGAACCAAAAGTCGATAACATGTGACATCTATTAACCTGCATTGGGCCCGCGCGGTGGATTATGGTCCTGGTCCGGAGAGAGGAGGCCTGAGTCCCAGCAGTGGGAACTTAAGGCTGATGATGATGATGATGATGGACGTGCTATCACTCTTGAAAAAAACTTGCTGGTTACACAAAAGTTGAGCAAGTGCGAGTCGGAATCGAACACTGAGGGTTTCGTACAAACCAATTTGTAATACAAAGTAAAAAATGTAGTTCAAACTCTTAATCAAGTTTCGAAAATTTTTGAACTGATTTTTTTTGTGTGACGTAACTAGAAATGTACATTTCTAGTTCTGTAATTTGAAAACGTTACCGTTTTCAGATTTATTCTTATACTTGTGCCATAAAACCTTGCCTCTTGCAATTTCAGGGTTGTATGTCTCCTGGAAGGCACTATGAATTTTGATTCCCTTGAGAATTTCGATACGTTTTGCTGTTTACGACAGTTTGCTAACAACTTATTTCTATACACCGGTGGCGTATCGCCGTAAGAGTGGTGGTCCGAAAATGAAACGGGCTTGGCGGAATCAAGCGCATCAAGCTGATGTCGGGCAGATCCGTCCTCTTTGGGACAGATCTGCGCATCTTTATCCGAGCATTACTCCATATACGATTAAATTTGCTCTTTATAAAGTTTAAGCAGCTGTTCCAACCAATCCATAAATAAAATCGAAACAACAGACTCATAAAAACACTTCACACCTTTGCTGAGTTACTGTTGGTTTAGGTTCAATAATAAACATGTTGGCCCTTGGCTTTTGGAGGTAATTCTGTTAATCTACGACAAACAATACACCCAATGATTGTGTTGTTTTTTGGACTTAAGAAACCATCATCATCATTTCAACCGAAAGGCTTGCACTGTTGGACATATGCCTCCTGTAAGTGTCACTACAATGAACGGGAAATACGTCTCGTATTATTCGGATTCTCGCAACTCTTAACAGGTCACGTGTACACCTTTTAGGAGGCATTGCAACGCTGTGCCTTCTGGTACTCAGTCGCCACTCCGGAACCTTTTGGCCCCAACGGCGGCTGTTAGAGCGAATGTAATTTTATCAGAAATATCTGTGTTAAATAACAATAAACATTTGGAAATATAAACCATCTTTACCAGGAGCAAGGTCCAAGCTACCGATGGTAAGGACTCCAGAAAAAGGAACCTTCAAAACGTATTATTTATAAACAAGAAAAATAGGTTAGCAGGATCCAAGCTACTGAAGAATAGGGTTCCAAACACAGGAACTTCCAATACGCACTACTTGTAAATAGAACAACAATATTATCTTAATTCGATTAAAAATATATCATCACGTTTTTCGTAGAATCATACAAACACGTGTAAGTTAACTGAATGAAATACGACTTTTTTACGACATAACAATGCTTCGAATATTATTTTTGCATAATATTTTTTTACGAAAACGTTAGTCGGTACCGTTGCAAAATAAATATCATTGCAGGCTTAGTCTGGTAACACGAGTACGATTTTTTAACATGACCTTGAGTAATTAGCATATTTTCACTTGACTACACAAACTAAGTAGTATGATGAACCAATGGAAATCTATGAGGTCAAGACTGTTAAGTTACCTACATTGTTAGTTATATTATTGTGGTTATAAAAGCTAATGGGCATATTATACTATTGGGGCAGTTAGTAAAAGTCACCATAATCTTAAGCATCAGCCTCATAATGTTCCCACTGCAGGAACTTAGACCTTATCCTAGGAGAGAGGGATTGGGCCGTACAACATACTATGAGGATACTCTGACCAGAAAGGTGTTATGTCTGGTAGGCTACTTTCCGATAGGTGATTTTAGACTATCTTATACGCTCAAATCAGGACGTCTACTCTTTTTCTTCAAAATTTCGTTGTCATGAAATTTCGTAAATTAAGGCTCGGCGCAAACGGACCACCGACTACTCATCATTCATCATTCTCTGCTGCAAAATCTTATGATAGACTGTTACGAAAAGTTTGCTGGCGCATGGTGGTTTGGAATGGTGACGCGAGCGATACGTAGAACGTCTAGTCGTTATAGTACGTTGGGTCTTGCAGCGTGACAGTGGCGGTGTTGGCGTTTTGTGTGGCCCGTAGCGACTGAAAGTGGCAAGCCACGGACTCTGGTGTAGCGAGTGGCGGTCACCGGCAACACATGTGGTGCGTCGTATACAACATTCTTATAAAAGTGTGTTAAGTCGCTATCGATAGCCACTAGTGGCTGTGGTTGGTTGCCACCTTTGCGCTGAGTCTAAATAAACTGACACGTGATAGGAAACAATTGAATTTTCGATCGAAACTTCGTTTTTCGGAGAAAGAGAGTAGCCCCCCAGGGCTCACCGGACATTAATGTGCCGTTATATGACGCTAGTTTACTCCCCTCCGAAAGTCAGAGCTTGATGGTTTTTTATGCTTCATAACGCGTGCTAGGCCAGAGATAGGTTTCAGTGAACGGGCGCTGTCAGTTGGGACTGGTCATCTCTTAGCTGCCAGTGGTTTATTTTAATTGGTTTAGAACATACTTTACGTACTCTTTTATTATTTTAGTTACATTGTTCTCGCATCATAGCAGCGACAAAAATATGTAACCTATATATTTGTAAAACACAACATGATTAAAAAGAGTGTCCATGGAGTTTCTTGCACATTCTTCTCCATTGAGACCTACTTTTTGGAATGTGCAATTAGCGTCATTTTTTTCCTGACAGACCGACTTTATGACTTTTCAAAAGTGCCTGTAAAGGTTTATTTGAAATAAACGCTTTGAATTTGAATTTGTGAGCCAGAGCCGTAATCAACATAGTTCTCGATAAGTGAAAATTATCTGTGATGAGGCCCCTGTAAGTCAGAGGGTTGCTGTTCCAGTGTCAGCAGCATCATCGTCAGGATGATGACTCCAATGAATCGTAGAGGTGCAGTGCGATATAGGGCTTGACTGCTATCGTCGACCAGGGGAGGTTTTTTATGGCTCTTTATATGCTTGCCGAAGATGAGAAAACATTCCAGAGAAAGGAACCAAAAGAAATATAATGAGTTGTTTTTGCACTTGTAAGGTTGAAATGATGTCGTGAATATTCGGTTGTTCAGCTGATTTTATAGTCGCTATTATATTGGTTACGCATTTATACTTAATGTCTGCACTTGTCTACCGAACCTCTGCTTAGTAGCCTGTCTAGGCTCATGAATAAAGCTTTATGTTAAACCAACCTTCCAAAGAGGTTTACATAAAGTCTAGCGACTCACACATATTTAAGTAGACGTTAATATTAATTTTTAGAATTGTTCAGCGTAAATTTTAGGTAGGCACATAAGTCTCGTCATTGGTTTCTTATTTATTTTTATAATTTACAAACTCTAAAAACTAAGAAAATCCAGAACCGCCAACCAAATAGGGCCAAGGGTTCGTGTCTAAAAGGAAGGCTCTAGCCGTGGTATAGATAGCGACGTAGGAACGGGGTAGGATGTTTAGTCAGTAAGAATCTGACACTGTTTACCCAAGGGCGGGCTTCGTCATTGAATGATTTTTACCTACATACAAAAAAAAAACCACCATCACAGGTGAAATACGGAAACTAATTGCATTTAAGAGTCATATGGTTGGCACATTGCGCAGGAGTGGTACCTCACCACGTGCCATTCTCCCACTTTACCTCCTCGGTGCATGATAACCAGTTCTGATTGTGTCACAAAACTAGACGCTGGATGCCTCGTAGTTCTAGTTTCTGTAACATTGACTCTATTACTCGACAAATGTGTATGATCATGTCACTTTGATAGTGCCGATACTTAAAAAAATATTCTTAGGATCATAATACGTTACATATTTATTAAAAAAAAACTTGTTTCTTTTTTTTTCGGAACATATTCTATTTATTTACATTTATTATTCTAATAATAGCCTGAGGTTAATAAACTGAAAATAGGTTAATAAACTAAAAATTCAATTCAAAATGAGGTTAATAAACTGAAAATTCGAAAATGTTGATTTGATTTTATCTTTGCTAGTATCAGTATCATTTTTATTTTTCTTGTAAAAACTATATTTGACAGCTTAGCATTTTATGGGGTTATCATGTAGTCCCTGAAAGTTTGTTTTTCTACAGTGTTTTGATTGCTGTAATGGTAACATTTTCCATCTAAAGGTGTATTTTTTACGTTATTTCATTTGATAAGATGAAAAAAAAAAGACTGAACTTCACAACTAAGTGAATCCTAGTGGGGAGTCCAGAGATTTGTTAAATGCTATGTATTTACCTTTTGGAACAATAATCATTACAAATAACAACAACGGAACATAATAACAAAGTATTTATATTTTTATTTTTTTGTGTCTATAAATTGATTCCTGTTAGGGTTGCAGGATCGTACGAAAAACTCGCAGCAACCCTGAAAAGCAACGGGCATATAAAAGAATACAGGTGGATTTTAAACAGTAAAAGTCTTACACTTTCATTTGACACACAGAATAGAAAAAGTTATTAAGATTTGAAGACAGTAAAAAAAAGTTTAAAGTTATATGCATAAAACATTTCTATTATCATCGCATGAAGGTTATAACTGTTATTCACAGAGATAGTCATCTAAGTAAATAAACATTACATTGTTTAAAACTTAGTATCGAGATTGTTTTGATGAGTAAATGGTACTTAAATGTAGTAAAATAAGTGGATATCTGCACGCAATATGATTCTAATGCACGCATCGGAGACAAGGCAGTGTAAGGGCAGCTATTAGAGGTGATGCGAAAATTAAGGGCCGTAGGTTACAAGCCAATGATCACTTAATCAATGACTGATTATTGGTTAGTGACCGTGACTGCTATGCCAGAGGTCGTGGGTTCGATTTCCACTTAGGAAAACGTGTTTGTGTGATGAGGACGATCATTTGTTATGTTTTTGTATCTAGGTGGCACTTATCTATAATGTGTATGTAATATGTATGTATTTAGAAATATGTAAGTAAGTTTATCAATTGTCTAGGTACTCATAACACAAGCTCTGCTTAGTTTGGGACTTGATGGCGTTGTGTGATAGTTGTGGAATACTTATATCTATATAATTATCTTATACATATACTTAACTCTATATAGTTTTAAAACTTTGGTCAATTTTATTGTTGTCGCTAAATTTCACGTTATAACAAGGTAAGGTTTCAAGTTTTGTAAATCTGTTTTCTTATTTTTTTTTCTATTCAACATTGATTTTCACATTTTTATTTATTACCAACTACTTTTAGATTTTCACTTTTCGGCCTTTTTATGAAGACCTTGATTCTATTTGTTGTTGTCAGCTTTAAAATTTACTGTTTATACTTAGTTACTTTAATTTTGCGTTCTTGATTCTGAACAAGAGGAACAATCTAAGTTAACCACTTTATCAACATGAATTTTATTTAGGTACCTACTTTCCTTTTTAGAAAAAAAAAGACTTAGTCCCCACACTGCAAATTACTCTTGGGTCGTGGGTGCATTCACAAACATGTAAAGTCACATACACAAGATACCCAGACTCGGAACACCTATCTGTAGGCCATACAAATATTTGTTTCGTTAGAAATCGAACCCGCGACCCTCAGCGCAGCAATCAATCGCTCAACTACTGCGCCAGCCGAGTCATCTTTGCCTTTGCATCTTTGCCTCCAAAAAGCAGACATCATTAACACATAAGCCAAGTATATCTAAATGAAACACTATTATAAAAATCAGATACGTAAAAATTTCCATCCATCCATTGCCTTACGAATACGTAAAAAATGTCTTTATAAGCCCATTACCTTACGAATTGTCAAACAAAGCCACATTCGTCACTGAGACAAAAAGTATGACAGTGAAGTTAAACAATTTACACGAACTGGGTCAAGTTCGGCCATAAAATATCTCCAGTATTAAGGCATTCCGCCCATAAAGGTACCCTACGTCGCCTCGTCGGCATCGTCGTGTGACGAAACACTCAGATATGTAGGATTTTCCAGTAATGTACGTGTTTCCGTACATTGCACGTTTGTAATCAATGGACCACGAGATATTAAGGGGAAGATAGAATAGAATAATACTTTTCATTACTCATACTCTGAAAGTAGGTGTAAAGTTGCCTGCGGACAGGGTTGGAAGAAGTACTTTTACTTTAGTCCCTCGAACTATTAGCGACCTCGCTGTCGCTCGGTCGCCAAGAAATTTCTCGGGTCTAAATAACTAACTTTCATCCCTTGTATGACAATGTACTATTATTTTACATCAAAAAAGTAACAATTTTAAGAAACTTATATGAATGGGTACATAAGTGGTCTTATCGCTGACAGCGATATCTACCAGACAACCTTAACCAACCTTAATTAAGGAAGATGTTTTATGAGAAGTGCTGAATCAAAAGTCAAAATCATTTTATTCCAAATAAACCATTTACAAGCACATTTGAAACTTCAATTCTGTCTGTCCTAAAAAAAATGATGCTAATTGCACATTCCAAAGCGTAGATCTCTATGGAGAAGAATGTGCAAGAAATTCTACGAATATTTGATAGATATCGTTACTCAGCTGTTGGTTAGATGTATAAATTTTAAAGCGTGTGTGTAATATTGTAAAAAATTCACGTAGAGTTTTCCCAACTACATTAACGCCAGTTTTATGTGTAAACGGATAAAAGTGTATTGTTGAAATAGTAAAATACATTTTATTTTTTGATTTTTATTTAAGTACTAGCGACCCGCCCCAGCTTCGCACGGGTACTGATATTAAAGATATTATGCATGCATTATACACATAAATCTTCCTCTTGAATAACTATCTACTAAAAAAACCGCATCAAAATCCGTTGCGTACTTTTAATGATATAAGCATACATAAAGACGCGCAACTTTGTTTTATACTATGTAATGATAACGAAAAAGTAACAGTGTTAAAAAATATCGTCATGGTAATGAATATGTATTTATTCGGTGTAGGATAGAAACAAGTACAATGAGACAATTACCAAACAATTTCTCACGCGCATACATAGTATTCAGAATGTATGCGTTTTATCAAATCGCAGTTATTTTATGACAATATCTTTATGTTGCCAAGGCTTTACTTCGAAATACCGTTTCTTTGATCACGTAATGAGTCGTTTTTATCATGGTGAAGGTACTCTTGAGGATAAAATAGAGGGGAAAATGTGTTACATTTCAGCTCTTTATGCATATATCAGTGCCTTTTTTTTGAAGAATCACGATGACTACTTACCTACACTCATTTCATCTGGAACATATGGGCGTGTCAGTCTTTGGCTGACAACCACTTACATGAGTTCCTTCAACAGCTTTTTACGTTCCAAGACCATGGGAAGTCTTTAGGATATTCTTCATCATTCTGTGGTTTTTGAAATCATGATATCAATTTCACTGTAGAAGACCTACCTCTTCAGACATTTTTTTAACTACACTACATAGCATAAAACAAAGTCGCTTCACTTTGTCTGTCCCTATGTATGCCTAGATCTTGAAAACTTATAGATAGTGATTCAAGAGAACGGTTTATTGTATAATCATCAGCCTTTTTAATGTTTCCACTGCTGGGACACAGGCCTCCTCTCTAAGAGAAGGAGTGAGAGGGAGTTGGCCATAAGACACCACGTGGGCCCAGTACGGATTGGTGGATGTCACATGCCTTCGAATTTTTGGGTTCTAAGACATGCCGGTTTCCTCACGATGTTTTCATTCATCGTTTTGAGAGCAGTGATGATGAAATAAGTTATAAAAAGTAATGCGCCCGGCTGGGTTTGAACCCACGACCTGCAACTGTATAATACATGGATAATATATTTAATTCATTAAACCCTAAGCGAACGCGTTCGCGCACCTATAGTTCTTTAGTTATGTATGTAATTACAAGATCGAAAGGCTAATATCACCATTGCACACGTGCAAAGCTGGGGCGGGCCGCTAGTAAAAATATAATAAAAATGCAAAGCATCTCCTTAACAGATCGCGTGAGCCTATCGCGAAATGGCTGCAGTCTAGTACAGTATAATATTGCCTAACTATTCTGAATCAGTACCTTCACTCATTAGTTGAAGCACTATGTATTACTAAAATATAATGTAATGCATATGAGCTAACATTTTCAGTATACGATACAATTCTTATTTTTTTTGTTAGAAGATTTGATGATATAACTAGCACTTGGCTCGTGGCTTCGTTCACTACAATTTTTAAATTAAACTTTATCACTCATCCTTAAACCGTTTTTTTTTAAGGGGGGGTGGTGCAAATTCGTCCAATGACGCTCTTGGGCGGAGCAGGAGATAGTATCAGACTTTTGCTAACTAGAAACCTACCCCACTCCTTGATTGCCTTTGTTTATTTGCCAAAAGACCTAGTGTTTATTTGCCATGGCACTAAGAGGTTTCGACTATGCTTCGACCCTGCTGGGTCCCTACAGTTTGCTGACAACTCCTTGTAGCGGAACAGAACGCTCGCTCCGGCTGATTACCGGCCACCGGGCCGTGATTGGACAGCGAGCTACTCCTTACCCTTTCGATCGTCATAATTACAGAGTAATTACAGATACAATTTAAAAGACAATAGGTGTGGGGATACCAGTCACGATGTCCTCTAGGGGCTTTATTAACTAAAACGTATTTTATCACACGTTTTAGTTACAATGTGTTCCAAGTTTTAAGCTTACTACCCCAAGAAACAACATTCTTCTAAACAAGATTTAACACCCCCGAAATAGTTTTATAAAGATAGTTTGGAAATACTAATATGGAATTTTAATTGGATTAATAAATATTTATGCCTCTGTGTGCCTATGTCGAAAGTCTATGACCAGTGTGTGTTGTCAGTCATGACATAATGGCAGGATGGTCGATAGGGCCGAAAGGTTCTAGAGTGGTGACTGCGCACCGGAAAACGCAGTATTAGAAGGCCTCCCACAAGGTAAACCGATGACCTCGTGACATTAGCAGGAATGCGCTGGATGCAAGACGCACAGGGAGGTCGTTGTGGCGATACTTGGGGGAGACCTATGTCCAACAGTGAACGTCCTTCGGCTGAAATGATGATGATGATAGTTAATATTTGTGGTAACTTTCATGGCAAACGGAAAATAATTTTTTCATTACTCATACTTTGAAAGTAGGTGTAAAGTTGCCTGCGGACAGGGTTGGAAGAAGTACTTTTACTCCCTAGGGAGTTTTACTTTACAACTGTCAGTTGTTTTTTTAATATTAAGACAGCAAATTTAAAAAAAAAAACTAGTTCTATTTTGACATTTCTATTGAACCGTGACCCGAAACTTTATACCGAATTAAAATGACATAGAAATAGAAATAATTTAAGAATACTTTTTTTAATGACTTTATTTTAATTCACTTTCAATTATTTCATTAAAACTAATATATATTTGAGAAAAATGTTGACCAGACCCATTTTTACAATGACCAAATGAAAACTATTGACTGAAAAGCCAGGGAGCCGAACACTGAAAAAAAGAATTGGCGGGTAAATGGTAGACTCTCTATAATCTGTAGCCGATTTGATCTTCCTTTTTTTTTCGAGGTGTATAGTTTTGTTTACATTTTGCTAAATCTCTGTTACAAGTAATTTTTATTAACATGATAAGTTCATCAGCTTCAGTTATAAATTTAACGCAAGATTCTTAAGAGGAGAAAGCCGCTTACAGCCTAAATCAAAAGAAATATACCTACCTAAAAACATACCCTTGACGACGACTCAGGTTTTTATTATTTTTATTTTCCTCGTATTCGTAATGAAAAGCACAGTGTTTACCTCGGGTTCAAAAGTTATTTAGTCCCTCGAACTATTAGCGACCTCGCTCTCGCTCGGTCGCCAAGAAATTTCTCGGGACTAAATAACTTTCTTTCATCCCTCGTATAACAATGTACTATTATTCTAAATAAATCATTTACAGGCAGTTTTGAAACGTCAAGTCTGTCTGTTCTGAAAAAAAAAGATGTAAAAGATGTCCGCATGCGTGTTTATCTATAGGTAAACACGCATGTGGATATCCGAAAACATCACTTCAAAGTTGAAAGAGGTTTCGATGATTGGTTTGGAAAATATAAATGTTTTTTTCAAAGGCAACAGTGTACTATTTTATTAAAACAAAAAAAAAAGTTTTTACAAAAAAATATACCGACTTCACTAAAAATAACTTTAATTTCGAAAGTCGGTGTTTCTCCTTTTTTAGTTGCGATACACTTATAACCAGAGTGCCTATTTGCCTACATGACAATTTCAATAAACCCAAGCCCTGGTAGGATACATCGTTTTATTATGAAGTTCCTGCGTCTCCCTTCCACCTTCCGGCTCCATCATCAGATCAGTTCAATTGTACTTAAGAGCCAAAGTGCATATTATGACAATTTTATTGAGCCCAAACACGGTTAGGATACATTGATTAATTACGGAGTTCCGGTGCCTATCTTCCAGCTTCATCATCATCATCAAGTCATTTTAATGATACCATTTTCAACCTAACTATTCACAACCATTCATTTGTTTGTAATGTAATTTTATTGTGATATCTATATGAGTATTAATAGCATTGGTCATTTGTAGTCTTCTTCATCAGTTCCACTCCATCAAATGTTTCTTTTTGACTGTAAATGCTTAAGTTCTAGTTGAAAATACAAAAATCACTAAATGTTTGCCTATGATATTTAAGGAGTTCCCTCGATTCCTCATGGATCCCATCATCAGATCTTAACTTGGTGACAATGAGACCCCCTCAGAACTATCTACCTTCGAACAAAAAAAAGAATTGTGAAAATCCGTCAATAATTGGCGGAGTATTCGATGAACAAACATACAAAAAAACAACACACAAACATCCGAACATAGTTCCTCCTCCTTTTTGTGAAGTCGGTAAAAATGAGCTTCTGGTTGAATCAAAACACATCGTCATACTAAAATTACGGCCGGTAAAGTAACATTGGATCCAAGCCACACGGCGCGTGCCGACGTACAACTCAGGCGTAGTCTTCTTGTGTATAGGTGTAAATCAGTAGTTCCCAAACTTATTTTTCTCGTGGACCACTTTGAAAATTTTACTTGTTTTGGTGGACCCCCTGTTGCTACATTTTCTACCACATTCTTAAAGTCGCCAAAAAATAAAAATTGTGTTGCTTCTGAGTTCTGTCCCTATACAGGGTGTATCTGTGAACATTTACATCCCTTCAACCACGTGTTCTACCAACCATTTTGAACAACATTTGTTCTATGGCCTTTCGAAATTCGCATAAAAAAATCTCAACTTTGATACAAAGTCGGTCACGTAACTTGGTCATTTTGTATGGGGAGTCGAAAAATTTTTTGACGAATTTCGAAAACTCGTAGAACAAAAATGTTATTCAGAATGGTTGGTAAAACACGTAGTTAATGGGATGTAAATGTTCAAATTAATATCATGAAAAAAATAATAAGGTGAAATTGTACGTAATATCGAATACGCAAGTTTGGACAAGTAACAGTCACATGCCTTCTGCTTAGTTAGATACTTATAACAATGTAGGTAGGCCCTTATAAAAACTGTGCTTACATTTTTACTCTTTACTATCAAAAGCAGATAAATTTTCGTGGACCCCCATTAACATCTTATGGACCCCCATTTTTTATTCACGCTTACGTAGACCCCCAGCAAGTCTCCCGTGGACCCCTGGGGGTCCACCTGGACCACTTTGGGAATCACTGGTGTAAATAGTTCACGTTTAAGGCTACACTAAACGTCACCTACCTTGAGCTAACAAAAAAAAGGAGCGAGCGTCGCTTCCCGCACATCAAGAATTCGAATAATAATTTGTCCTTCGTTTATTATAATAATTTGTCGATTCGTAATTAAGTCACCTTTTCATTTGTAAAAGTTTTATTAAAAAAAAAATGCTTTCAATGATTTTTGCCCGATCTTTGCTTTTTTTCTGAGTAAGATATAACTTTGAATATAAATTACACCAAGTTCTAGGGAAAAAAATGTAAATATTCGTATATGAAATTATTAGGTGAATAGTCCAGATTAACATATTTTATTTTTCTATTTTTCTATACGAACTAGCTGTTCAAGCGTGATATTCGATTTAAAATCATCAAAAATCATATATGACAGCAGATTACTAAGAGACATGCAACATTTCATTGAATTATCAATCTCAACATACTGGTTTGTCTAGATTAAATGTAATTCTATTTTCAGTATCTATAAATTCGCAATTTACAATCTAAATTATGATGAGTAAAATATCATGCAATATTGCAATACGATAGCTTGCATATTCTTACTTCATTCATCATACATAAGAACTGGTCTTACTGAGTGGTTTGCAAGAATTCGAAATTGTAGTAATAGATAATGTTAAGATGCTTGTCTCACTAAACACATCTTGATCTTTAAAGTTAAGCAATGCTTGCCGAGATCAGTCTGTAGATGGGTGACCGTTTCATAACTATTGACTTCTTTGGCACTCAGGAAACACGTTAAGCTGTGAGTTTCGTTTTGTACATTAATCTTGGTTGTTACGTATAGTAAAGTTAAAAATCAGGAAATATGAAACTATAATCATCAGATTCATAGTAAGTTTAACCGCCGTCAAATCATTGATAGCGTGTAGGATGTTATGCACGCCTCAAAGAGATGTCATCCAAACTATAGGGGCTCAGCAGTGTCGATACCTATTCGAGCAATAGATTGACTTCTAAAAAGGTTACCAGTTGTTCGGAACTTAGGGACTCTGCAAAAGGGTCTTCCGAGCCTTTCTTTCAGAAAGAGACCCGTCTGTTTCTGAAAGAAAGGCTTGGCTCTGGTACGTAAGGAAAAGTAAGAAGGGGATGGAGTGTTTAGTCAGTAAGAGTCTGACACTGTTTCCCACTTCGCCGTAGAGCGAGATTCGTCATTGGAAGATTTTTGCCTACCACAAAAAAAAAAAACCAGTTGTTCGGAACGCAGAAGTTAACTGAAGGCATATAGATATGAACAGTAAAAGTCTGAAGAAAAAAATCATTTGAAAATTTTACATCTCAAAAAAATCTTGCTAATAATAACAAATAATAATAATTTATTGGACTGCATCATATAGTACAAGCAAACACTTACAAACAACACAAAAACAAAGATATACATTAGTGAATACAAATGGTATGTTGGTAGTGTTTATAATGAATTCTGATACCCAAGGAAAGATTTAACTTGTGTTTTGGGTACCAGGATTCTCACACTAGCTTTATAACATTCGACACATCAGAAAGTAATAAGTAATCAGCCAAAAAAAAAAAACAAATCAGTAACAAGTATAATAGCCCTTTCTTGAAATGTGTGTGTTGAGTTATGACTGTGAGAGTGACTTACGAGTATTTTATGAGATTTATTCTAAACAAGTGAACAACAGCTTTTACACGATTGAAGATTTTATGACTGTATATTGACATTACCTATGAATCATACCTCCTTGACTTTATTAGAATCCTGACTTACATAATTAATATCTCTTTTATTAACTATTGCTCAATTAATTTCAATTGTTTGTAATTCTAATGATAAACTATTTAATTTTAATTTATTGACCCATAATTATACAAACCATATTTGTACGCCGGAAACGGCAGAATATTATGACCACAATACATAAGCACATAAGAACTTTGTACAATATTCTGACAAATAAATGCATTCTATTCTATTATAAAGTATTCTAATTATCTTCCGTCTCCCTCCACAGCCGACTTCATTCGCCCCTGCAACAACACAACACCAGCCTGTTTAATACAAGCGACCCAGGATGCAATACCGCAGTTCTCAAAAGGTCTACCGGACCTAGGTGTACCACCGTTGGACCCATTCGTCATCGATCAACTGCCCATACAGTTACCAGGCATCAAGGTGACGTTTTACGATGGAAAGGCGACGGGTCTGCGAAAATGTCAAGTCTTGAATGTCGAGTAAGTGGTTTTTCTTTTTAAATATTTTCAGCATTATCTTGGACATAGGTCTCCCACAAGTGTCACCGTAACGACTTGTAACCATCGAATTAACTTTTTCAATACCATAATTTATTAGAGACATAATAGAAAGTCAAAAGGTGTGCGAACACCAGCGTTCGCACGGGGCTTAAGGTTTAAGGTGACCTTCACGTGGTCATTGGTCCACCTTATGGGAGGCCTTCCAGCACCACGTCTTCTGATACGTGGTCGCCACTATAGAAACTTTCGTTTCCGTTAACCATCAGCCCCCTTAGTCAAGTTACGTTCATTTCGTTAACGTCAAACGCTTTGAGTTAGCCACGCCCTCAATTTGTTTGTTTTAACGTCATTTCAACGCTCAATTACGTGATTTGAATAAAGGAGTTGAAGGCGTGACCAATCCAAGCCTTCGACTTTAACGAAATGATCGTAACTTGGCTAGGGGGGTGGTCTGCGAGAAATTTGCCCTTTCTACTGCCACTTAAGTTTGTTGAGTCTTCGGACTATGATTTACAATTACGAATATAATAGGTGTCTAAATATTTTACCGAAGACTTAAAATTATTTACTAGGCATTGGTGAGATCTTCAGAGATTATGTATTTTTTTTTCTTTTTGTTCAAGTAATAAAAGGACTAAATTAATTCATTGTTCTTTTCACTTTTTAAAGAAACCTTATCGAAACTCTTTGAACCCTTTCGTGATGTTAAAACCTTGGGAGTTCCTGTAACCTTTACAACAGAAAATAAGGGTATTTTGGTACACTCCCCTAAAAAATGAAAATGAAATGTCGATAAAACGGACTAATAAAAATAGCAATGCAAACATTTATAAAAATAACACTAACATTACTGTTGTGAAACTACATTAGGTACCTATTTTATTCATTTTCGTGGAAAAGTATTTGCCGGACACTAGCTAGTTACAATTTGGTTTTGCACGTGTTTTAAAAAATATTCGGGTTAACACGACATCACGCTTTTAATCCCTTTAGAGATAATTTGTGTATCGGAAGGTACCTAACGTACCGTAATTCGATATTTGTACCTCCTATATTATTTTTGCTTATCTTATGATTTATTTTTACGAAGAGTTATTTTTTTGTGAACTTCTTTTGATTTCCTTAAAAATGGTTCATTCTCATAGGCTAAAGCAGTTTAAAAATAGTACATTTTGATACAAGTGCAGGAAGTTTGTCATTGCGACCGAGGCGAAATTCGCACGAGCCGTAGGCGAGTGTGTTATGGAGCCGAGGGCTGCAATGACAAATCTGCACGTGTGTCAAACGACGTTTTTCAATACACTTACGACTTGTGAAATAAAGAAAGAAAAAACGTTTAATCGTATCTCAAACATACAGTAGAAATATAATAATAATAGCATACAAACTTGCTCTGGTCAGTTTCTAATTTCGTGGGGTCGTCCAGCGACTCTGGGGGACGCCTCGCGCCTGATTCGATAAACTAAGTAAAACAAAATAATCACCCGTGACCGTGACGATAAGGAAGGAATAAAAAAGCCCTTGTTGTGATAAACTCAAAAAAGCACTTGGGTGATATACATGCTATATTGAACCTAATAGGAGTGCGATAAGGGGCAGTTTTCGAGTAAGTGTATTGAAAAAACGTTTATGGTCTTTCCGTTACACCATGCACAAATACACATATTATGTATTATGTATAAACCTATAAGTATTAAGTTATAGTGGTAGTCCAAGGGTAACGACACCGACATACAATGGGTTCAAACCAAAAAAATAATAATATATGTAACACTGAACCAACCTACATTCCCCACGCGTGGTATATCACTGTCTATTTTCTCTCTCAAAGAAACGTTTTGAGACCCAGCAGTGAAAAAAAAAATTAAGTTAGTCTGTTTTACATAACTAGGTCCTCCTCCTTAGTCGTTCACTCTTGACAGAGTAGTCGTGGTTGTTCATGTTGCACTTGACACGGTTTCCGGCGTCTCGGGAACTCTGGACCATGGAGGTTTGTGTTGCAGCTCTAATGATGTCTGTCCAACGCGTAGGTGAGCGCCCACGAGACCGCTTCCCCTCCACTTGTCCCTGGACAACGATCCGACTGTCCAAGGGATCCACAGCAGTCGCCGCCAGCACCACATCTCAAGTGTATCGACTTTGCGTCGGTCTTTAAGGCGAACCGTCGACGTTTCTGCGCCATATAGAAATATTGGGAAGACTAAGCTTCTCATGAGTGGACTTTCGTAGCTTTAGTGATGTTACGGTTGCACCAGATCCTTCTCAGCCTGTCAACAGCAGATCGTGTGATAGCACGTCTCCTTCGAATCTCATCCTCCAGTGTTCGTGACGCTGAAACCAAGGTATACATATGATTGAACAACTTCACATAACTAGGTACTGTTTCAGTAATACAGCTAGGATACTTTGTATGCTTAGTCATCATCATCATCACCTTGTCTCGTTTTGTTTGAGGTCAGTGCAACAAATTTTTTTCTACCATTATGTCCTGTAACTCGTCACGCTATTACTGACTCTCTTTTCTTTTATCTATCTCTATCTCACTTCTCTCATATTTCATCTATCTTTTCTTTGACCTCCTTACTTTTGTATTCTTTGTAAAATCAACATTTGGAAAGTGTCTTACAAAAGTATATTTTAGATGTAAGATATATTAGATACATTGAAACTAATACAAAGCCATTATGTATTATTAAACTGTCTTGGAAAATAATTTATTATTCAACGCTTGTGAGAGGCAACTAAAGGCCTAAACCTAGATTTGTATTAAAATTATTAATGCAATGTATCTGTAGTTGAACTACATTCTGTAAATAATTGCCATGTCTTGGAAGCTTTTAATAATACAAGTTAAAGATATTATATGTCCAAACATATAAAGTTGTAGCGACATCTATGATGCCACATAAGAACTAAAAGAATCCTGTATCGTTTCAAATAATAATCAAATAGTTTCTAACAACAAGCGCTTACAATAGGAACATTGACAGATTGACAATGTGGTAACATTTAAATAAACGTTTGAATTTAGAATCGATGACTAATGACTACTCGGTAGAAAACCGTTACCAGACAAGCGATTTATTATTGTCAAAAAAGAAAATATTTATAAGAATAATTAAATGCCTATTATAATGCTAACATCTCACAATTACGTTAAAAACATACATATGTAACGAGTAATCTATACACCGGAGTCGAACTAATTTGCTGGTCCCTAATCTATTAAAATGGCCCTTCCCGTCAACTTGAGTAAATTTGAAAAATTTCTAGTTTCATCCAATGTAATGATAAAGAGGCAATTGAAAAGAAGAGAGATACTATTTTCACGCTCTGTTGACATACGGTAACTACCGTAGCTAACTCGAATGTTTCAAAAAACTGTTCCGGGAAGTACGTTTTTATTTTGAAATCCTTAAAGTTTTTGATAAAAATTTTCTTTCTTCAAAATCTCAACTTCATATGCAAGGTTTTTGTATTCGGCCACAGTTGGCGCTGGCTTGCGGACTGCGAGCAATGGGAAGCCCGTTGTCCGCGCATCCGGTAACCGTCCGGAAAGGCGACGGCGCGCACTATTCCCGCGCGCTTCAAGGAGTTGTCAGCAAATTGTAAGGGCCCAGCAGGGTCAAAGCCTCATTGAGGCCAAGGGTTGATGCGAAAGCAGAACACCAGGGCCCTGGAACTAAGGCAATACGAACGGGGAGGGTCATTTAGTCAGTAGGAGTCTGACACTGTATCCCACTCCACCCATCATCCTACCATAAAAAAAGGTTTCCAATTCCAATCTCAATAGGAAAATAATAGAATCCTTATAGGATCACTGTCTGTCAAGACGCTTAAACTTGGGAAAAGTTTAAGCGTCTTGACAGACACGCGCGAGTGTGGTGGCATTTTTACATAATCTTATAATAGTGATGTCTTTCTTGGAATCTTAAAAAAAAAAAAACATTTTTAATGTGACGAAAATGAGATTTTTTCCAAAAATATCGGTTTGTAGACACGTACCTACTTCATAAAAAAAACTTTAATCTTAAAAAAGAGTCAACCCAAAAACACTTCATTCAACCTTTTCAAGGGTTAAATTCCAGTACCCAAGAGGGATTTTCCAGGTCTACGAAATAACGGGTACACAAAACCTTTTCTACGCAAGGACTTAGAGAAAATTGTTGGAAACTCTTGGCCTGTGCCCTGAATCACATTTGAACAAAGAAACGATTATATCCGCTTCAAATGGCTTCAAAGCTTCAGAGATTATCTTTGAAATTCCTGCGAGGAGGTTGCTTTGTCTCCATAAAGACACATTTGAAGGCCATGGTTTCTACGGTCATTAGGTTATGTGCTTTTATTTTTATTAAAAAATGTGAGTAATAAAACATGGAAGCATTGTCGAATTTGAAAAGTTGTTTTGTAAAAAGTTGTTATTATAGTATTTTATATTTATTTTTTAAATAAAAATATATTCTTAATTAATTAATTATTTTTGTAGCGTAAATAAAAATATAAAAAAATCGCTAGTGAACCTTACTTTATTTCAATACATTTGCAATAGATGCTCTACCTTTACAACATAACTGAGTAAATGTGCGTTGATATCGATCGGTCGAATTTCGATGGCGGCCAATACCAGGCCAAAGTATAGGCAAGTATACAATGTTTCCCGCTCCGCCTAATGGCGAGATTCATCATTAAATGATTTTTCCCACCAATAAAAAGTATACAAGAAACATTCTCGTACTCAAGTAAATACGTAAACGTTTGAGTACGAGAGACTAAGAAAGAGTCTGTTAGTCTGCTAGTCTTTTAGTCCCTTCGACGACCTTCGAGAAAAACTACCATGATGAAGAAAAATGCAATACAAAGAACCAACAAATCTGCTTTCAGATTATGAACCAGAAAATTCTGATTCAAAAGTTTAAAGTGCACTATCGCGCAAGTTTAAACGTTAAGCCATATTAAGCTATAGTTTGCCTTCGGTTTTAATCGTATCGCTCTCGAGCAGCAAACGGCAATGTCTTTCAGTTCTGCAGTATTGTTTGAAGTTGATATTAAACTGGACTTTAGACGTGGATTTCAATGCAATGTTGAGCAGATTGCATAAAATTAAATATATGACTCAAGCTAGCTGAATATACGTAATATACGTACAGTCTTCTTCTTCTTGGTCGTATCACTCTTGACAGAGTGGTCGTGGTTATCATGGAGGTAGCTCTCCGGAAACCGTCAGGATACGTCGCCTTCTCGCCATGTTTGCCTGCTTGTAGTCATCCGGGCGCATTCGTTCAATGGGTGTACGGTCTTAGATTAAATCAAAACGGCGGAAAGTGACTCGCCTCAATCGCGTAGACCGCTAAAGTTGTGCCAATTTGCACGATTGACATCGGTCGCGACGATCATAAACATTTACGCTAACGCTATTTCGCTCGCACGACAGCGCCGGCTCTTATCTCTGTACTTTTCTATCAGTGACTACAGGTTGTATAGGTCCTACACGGTAGTCCAAGTCTTCTGTTTGCGATTTTATGTATATTTCCTTATTAATATAAAAAAAACAAAGCATCGCTACTGCCGCGCTGTGGCCGCGCTGCTGTTGCGCGGCACTTTGCTGCTAATTTGAAGAAAGCAGTCTTATTGCTCGCCTGTGGCAGTAAAGCAAAACTTGTGCAAAATTCAAACTCCTAGTCCTAATAGTTCCACTTGTAACAATCAGTCAGTTTTACCCTTTGTATTAGAATACATTTTTTTTTTTTATAGAAAATTTTAATCGTGGAGCATAGCCAACCTTATAGTACTTACTCAAAAAAAACATTAAAAAAGATGGTTCTATAATCAAACAATATAACTTAACAGCTAGTTTGATAGATTTCACAAAAAAAAAGAAATAAAGAAACAGTACAAACTGAAAAAAAGATTTTCATTTCTTCATCAAAATAAAACGCACTGAACCTTGAAAATATAGATTTTTGACATAAAACTAGCTAGCTAACTATCCAAAGCAAAACACTAATTCTTTTTTTTATATCACAAGGTAACTGATCCATAAAACGAGTACTCTTTAACGCGCGTCGCAATCTAAACGCAACTTAAAAATAGCTCTTACCTAACTGTGACTACTAAAAGAAACCTTGCCACACCACAGCAATGCGGTTTTATTCTCACGAGTTGACGAAACCCTTTGTGTTTAAGTTCTGAATATTTGTAAAACAAAAGGACTTTTCAAGGATAACGTTGATGTGAAAAATTATTGTGTTAGGAAAAGTAATGACATTGTTCTTTTAGATGCTTTTAGGTAAATAAGATGAAACAGTCCCTTTTATGTGGATACAATTAATATTAAAACACTAGCTGGCACTAAATGTTGTATAAAAGCATTAGATTTAAAAGAATGGGAATTATACACAATAGATGAGTAAAAAACACAGTCGTGTGCCTCACGCCTCCACCAAAGTATATACGTTGGGTTTTCTACTTAACCCGAAGTTAAGAATCAACGGACGTATAACATTTTTCTAGTGGAATTTAAAAAATAAACAACCTATTCACAAGAGTGAATATTTTATTAAGTCAAAAGACTTAAAGAGGTTATTATAGCTCTCAGAAAACACTGACTGCGGCACTCTGTAGCTGTACGCCTTATTAATGTGTTCCCAAAACGCTATATACGTAGAAATGGGTGAGATAAGTATATTTAAATAGGTTTAAGATAGTGTATGTATATTATAGACTCAGATAGACTGTCACTATATTCTGCTTGTAAACTAACTCACACGTAGTTAAAAAAAGGCTAAACAGCCAGGCAAAATATATCCAACATTCAGATAGATCTACTAATAGACAGGATTCTCCAAAGCTATAGCCACAACAAATGGTTCTATGAATATCTATAGAACAATATTTATTGTCTTTTCTTACCTACAAGCGATTTGATTCCCTTATTCAGATGTTTGATTTATCCAAACCAAAAACAAATCGCTACCTTAATCAATTGAAGATTAATTTACAAAGCAAACGTTACACGATTCCATCTTCAAATTTCCCATTTTTGAGTTATATCTCTTTGTGATCAATCGACCGAAATTTCTCAAGGCCCGTAAAGGTGACAATATCAAAGAACACTTTCCAAATTCTTAGAAATCTTGTGGACATCAATCCCTTCAAACACTTCTGAAATCTTCAAAAAAAGGACTCTGTGTTTAGATTCAGAAGATACCAGCTCTTCTCAATCTACTTTCAAAGATAGACGAGGAACCGTTTATCCAAATATAGCGCTTTTCTGGGACGAAATATGGAGCTTATTATGTTGTCGTCGGGTAAAAGGGTATGACATATCTAAATTGTTTTTCCTATTGTTATATGGCTCCAAGGGTTCTGAGATGTGGGATAAAAAGGCTTAGAGAAACATTTTGTTCGTAAATGATGAATACAAAAGTAAGTTGCTTAAAACTTTTGGGCCGTCAAATTTTATTGGGTGTATAAAAAGTGTTTTGTAAAGAAGTTGGTGTTTACTTGTAAGTTGTGCCTATTTGTGAGTTGTGTGTTCCATTTTATGAAGATACTAAACTACTTGTGTACAGTGGCTTCGCCCACAAAAAGTAGATTTCTGCATTCAACGTTTGGGATACCATTAAGGGGTGAATTTTGAAATTCTTTACTATCGGATGCTTACATTATAAAGAACATAAGTTTTGAGTTTTACGATCAGCAGTTTTGAGTTTTACGATCAGCAGTTTTGGTTGTCCGTTGATCCGTCAGTTGGTTAGTCGGTCATTTAGGATAAAGCATTTATAGGTTTGAATTTGGGAATTCTAAAGCAGTATTATTAAAGTACTGGTCTATAAAGGATCCTAATACTGTATGTCTTTCTATTTTGTAAGACTTTAAAAAAGGAAGGAAGTGTTTCTTCAGAGTTTTGGGCCTTAACAGAAAAATAATGTGCAATTTTTTCTACTTTTCAGAGCAATACTGGAAAAAAATATATTCAATTTGGACGTGCGATGCAACATTACGATCAAGGGCAAATATACAGCTGTTGGGAGACTACTGCTGTTCCCCATCAATGGTGAAGGAGACTCCAAGATCAAAATTGGTGAGTAGCTTGATAAAGTACTGTTGTGTATTTTTTTTTTTTTTTTTTGTAAGATATAATCTAGTGCTTGACTGCTATCCCACTTGACAGTAAGCAGTGATGCAATCGTTGATGATGAATGGCTCAAATTTTCGCGTTTATTGTAAGCCTTGATGATATCTAAATTTTAATCGAGGAGGAGGCTACAACGTATCGTCACAGTAATTTCTGCCTTAAAAAAGAATCGCATGAATCCTTTGCCTCAGCTCCCAAACACTTTGAAGTTATCGCTTCGATTGCATACAAAAATTAATTTAGCGGAGGTCAGGTGGAAGTGTCTTTAATGGTACGCAGCATAAACGATGAGGCCAAATGCTTAGTCAAAATCGTAGAGATGTTTACAACGTAAGGTTGGACTACGCCTTATTCGCCGGCTTCTCCGTTGATGTCAAGTCATGTAACGTTCCTCTGCAATTAAATGTGACCAGGCAGGTTAAGGTTGATTTTTTACTACGAAGTACCAAATTGCTGCTTATATGACAAATTGAATGGATAAAGTGAGAAATGAGCACATTAGTGAAGATTGAAAGTGGTAGCAGTGACTGAAAAGTTCAAAGGCAATCCCTTTTTTGTGTATTTATGTGAAGAGGAAAAATAAAACGTAGATAAAGAGTTATGAATATACACGGGCCAGATAGACAGGGAGAGTGAAGTCAAAGAAAAGATGGATGGCCAATTTCAGTATGCAAGAAAAAAATGTCTGATAGCATTTCTGCTGACAGAATAGAATGAAATAAACAACGTTTCGCCGACCCTTAGTAATATGGAAGAGTGGCAAACGGTTGCCTCCTTCTATGAAGCAGTAATGCTTGGCAAACGAGGACAATGCACGCGTGAGGCAACGGCCTTCACGCCCCAGGCGCCGCAGAAACCCTGATCCCAAATTCCGGCCACCGTAGGCGCGGGCTTGTGGACGGTTTACAATAGGTAGTTCGCCGTCCGACCTTCCAGTAAAGGTCTGAATCCGGCCCAAGTCATCGACGTCGGGTATCGTACCACGCGCGCCTCAAGGAGGTTTTTTTTTGGTAGCAAGCCTTAGGGGCCCAGCTTGGCGTAATGTATTTGTTTTTACATACACATTCTTAGTAAAGTTACGAGTTATGATCATTCGTAGTAAATATTTAAGTAATTTTATTACCCAAACAAGCTAATGGGTCAAATGGATCATCATCATCCTACCCTTATCCCATTTTACTTGGGGTCGGTGCAACATGTTTTTTTCTTCCACTCTGTCCTGTCACCCGTCACACTATCACTAACTCCCTTTTCTTTCATATCACTCTTCACACAATCTATCCATCTCTTCTTCGGCCTCCCTCTTCCTCTCCATCCATTAACGTGTAAACTCAGAACTCTTTTTGTGACATGCGTTTCATCTCTCCTCAAATCAATGGGTCAAATGGATATAAAGTTTAAAATATTTTATGTACTCGGGCAACCTTGAGTTTTATTCCTCCGTATTCTATTTATCGTTGTTCTTAAGATTGTCAACTTAACCTTTCGACTACCGTAATTACAGACGCAATAAAGAGACAATAGGTGTACGAACACCAGTGTTCTCTTAGAGCTTACATACTTGAGCCCCAAGCGAACACCGACGTTCGAACACATATTGTCTTTTTATTATGTCTCTAATTTTCAAAAGGTTAATGAACTTATTAAGATTAATGAAATGTTTGTTTATAAGGGTAATAAAATTATTCAAAAGGATCATGAAGTAAATTATTAGTTTGCATGAGACTACAAAATCAAAATAGTAAGCCGATTATATCTCAGATTATCCTAGCTTGTCTGTGAAAACAATGAGGATAGTTCTCCAAACAAAGGATTAGACTTACAGGGTTGCTAGCCTCATAACACAAAGCTATCATAGTCATAGCTAGAAAGACTAACCTCGTCAAGGCGCCTAGAAATTACTCTAAGCTACTTGTTGCTATTTGTAACAAAACAGAGAAATAATAAAAAACCTAAATAAACAAAACAATGCTGGATTTTTTCCCCGAGACACAATAAATGATAGCTTTTTTGCTAAATACTTAGAAATAACACTTCTTACATTTTTGATTTTTTTTTTCAAACTAGATGAGGCTAGACTTTTCTAGTTGACGAAACACCAAAACAAACTCAGTCAAGTTTCTTTAGAAGTCCATATATGAACACATAACGGTCAAATCATATGAAAACCATGTAGAATTATGTCCAAGGTGGACATTTTCTGAAAAGCCTAAACAAATTTTAACTAGAGGTCAATGATTTAAAAACAATAGCAAACTAAAGATGTATAGACAAGCTACTTATAGAAATCAAAATGACCGACAATCAATAAATATACCCCTAATACCATGAGGTAAAACCGTATTATCTATACAGCTCTCATATTCATAATACAGGATCATATAAAAACCATTCAGTTCAGTGTCAGTGTTGAACTTTTAAGTGTAGAACCTTACATATTCCAGCTAAGATTTTGCAGTAATTATGCCGCTGATACACTCAATAAATTGTCATCTAAATAACATAAATAAAACCTTGCAATATTCAGGCCTTCTTTCTGGAAAAGGAAAGGTATAGGCCGTAATCTACCCTATCATGTTTTCGATGTTTTGGTTCTAGGTGATTTCCTCACGGTAATGACAATTTCCATCACCATTTTGAAAGCAATGGTGAACCAACACCACTATTTGGAGCCATTACTACATGGGCCACATGTTACTTACATATATGACAAAAAAAGTTCAAACTAATCACGTCGTGATCGATAAACGGTACATAAAAAAGCAAACCGAACACCCAGCCTGCAAGAATCAATTCATAAATAAATTTAAATTTTCCTGTCGTTCTACGAATTCTAAGAAACGCAACACACATACAGTAAACGTTACGTGAAAATAAATTGCAAATATCAGTGAAATACCTTCATGTATTTTATAAACGGATACAAAGCTAACTCGCGATGAAATAGAAATCGTGCATTCGTTCGAATATTAAATATTGAAAATAGTTGCGTTGCGTGCGCCTGTTGGTGATGTCATAGCAATGTATGTTTTGCCAGTATTTTATTGCGCTTCTTCGTAAATATTTTGCAAAGATTATGGGATTAGCTTGTTTGAAATCTTTTCAGGCCATGGTTATTAAATAAAAGGTTGCCTTCACAACCTAATAATTTAAATAATCATTGTGAAGTGTGGTTGTTTATAGAATAAACCCTTGACCCTCGAACAACGATACTTATCTAAGTTTGTATGGGGCAATTGTAATTATATTTTTGTTGCGTTATGTTTTTTTATAGAAGAAAAAGAATAATCATTCATTCTCATTTAACTTTTGAGATCTTTTTTATTACTTTTACCTGTTTAAAAAAGGTTGCATACTTGATAAGACGCATAATCATACACACAAGGTTCATATGGCAAGGTAAATAAATAAATAATATAAGGAACATGAAAGTCTCATTAAGAGCATAGGATGGAAAGGGAAAGGAAGACTCAACAAGAAAAGCATATATTACGTGAGGAATGAAGGAATTGAAAGAAAGAAGTATGTTTGACGCCACGTTCGGGTAATTGACTCGGGTTTGCAACACGCGGAATAAATATTTGGATGACCTACAAATAGAGTTTACATGTTTGTGAACGCATCAATGATACCACACATTTTTTTTGAAGACTTGAATGTGCTTGAATGTAAACGGAGTAACTATATATATATAACATGACAGAGGTGAGAAATAGAGAATAGAATAACAAAAGCTATAGCGTCAACACTAAGTAAAATGAGATAAGAGTAATAAAGAAAATGTAGAGTTGAATATTTATCTTTAGCATCCAATATAGACTAAATTTTTTTCGTCGTGCAAAAATATGTTTATTTTACCTTATCCTTAATGCAGTTTTTGTATGTAGTGTTCAATCAATAATCATTGTGCGTTAATGCGATAAAAAGAGCTCTGTCATTAACTAAATTACTTTATTTTTTATTTTAAATTTAACCTTCAGTATTTTTACGTTCCAGTGAACTCAGTAATCAAACTGAATATAAACACAAAGTACTTCAAGGACGCCCAAGGTCGAGACCACTTCGGGATCAAGAACTACAGGTACACATTCGACTACGGCGAAAGAATCGTCTATACAATCAACAACCTTTTCAAAGGCAACCCTGAACTGAGTAAGTTGGACTTTTGAAGTATTTTTTTGATCTTAGTGGAGTCAACAAATATTGCTGCTGTGTGTGTGTGTTTTAAATTAAATTTTTTTACAGATATTGTGTTAATTTGTCTAGATAAGCATTCACTACCAACGTTTTGATATATTTTCGATAAAAGCCTAGGTACTCTGTATAATATAGGGTGACTAATAAATTAGTGACCGATATTTAAGTGATTAAGTGTCGGTCCAAGTTCATTACATTTTGATCAGTTAGTTAAATTTATCTTTAATATGTATGTATTATATTAACACAAGCTCTGCTTAGCTTGAGACTAGACAGCGTTGTGTGATAGTTGTCAAATGTTTTATATTATTATTATTAGTTAGGCAAACATAAATGTGACTGATCAGCAGATTTTGTTCACAATTTTAGGTTTGGTCCCGTAGTCAAAATTGTTTGTCATCATGACTACAATCACGTGTTTAAGTAGCGGTCACTACCAGTCACCTTTTATAGGGTAACTTATGTGTAGAATATACTAATGCTAGACGTATAACTATAGATCAAAATATTACGTAAAAAGGATTACAAAAACTATTCAACCTTTTAAGCGCGTCAATGACCAGTGTCCTCTATTTGAGACGACGTAGACATGAGGTCGTGTAGTTTCTCATCGGACAGACCAGTTCGGGAGGTGAGGAGATGTCACCCTTGTGCTGATCGTCCGAAGACGGTCAAGCATATGGTGGAAGTTCGCTAAGCTTGATTGACAGCGATGACCTATCGCATTCGATTCTAGATCAGTTCGTAAACAAAAATACAGAATGAAAAGCGGTCACCTCCATCTAGGATAAAGAGCAGTGGATAACTCATCGCCTGGCCGTCCGTTAAGGACCGTGTCCGGGTCAACGTAGTTTGTTAGGGGCGTCTCAAAGAGATATCATCCAAACCATGGATGCCCAGCTGGCCCACTGGCCTTAAGCTCACGGGAACGTTTGAAAAGAAGAAGTTATTACGAGTATTAGAAAATCATTACCAAACAAAACCGACACGGATTTTGTTAATCCCTAAATAATATGAATATAATCTAAATTAATTAACATTTTTACGTGGAGCTCCAGAGCTCTGTTCTGTGTTTTATTTCACCATTAGCTGTTTTTTCGCACAAGCTAATTAATTTTAAATACAGTGCCCCAAGTCTACTAATTTCTTCTGACATTTGTTGAGGAAGCGAGCTCTTTAAATAAATAGCATCATATCCTAAAACTCGGAATGTCTCCCGCCATTGTTATTTCTGCCTCTCCGTATCATTTGAATTTTTGAAAATTTTACGCAAGAGTAAAACTAAAGAATCTTTTCTTCGTGTCTTATTATGAGACTTGGAAACTTTCTATTGGACAATTCTCATGGGTTAACTTGATATTTTCAGGTAAGCAAGTACTCCAGTTCCTGAATGAAAACTGGCGGATAGTCACGGAGGAATTTGGCCAACCTGTTGTAGACTATGCTCTGAATGTAACCGTCACCACAGCGAAGAAGTTCTTTGACGCAGTGCCGTATGATGAGTTGCTTTATGTGCCTATACCTAAATATTGATAAGTGCTCTTGTTCAAAGATTTAATTATGATACTTAAGCTCATATTTTAATAAAACAAAATTTTATTACAACATTTGTTTTTAGTTACTTAATGATTTCTGTGAACTGCGCTTGGAACTGACCAGTGATAAAATCATTTAATATTTCTTGTGAATGATTTTAAAACAAAGTTCAAGAAAGTTATGCAGATGCAAAGAGGAACGGTGAACGCTTGCCAGAGGGCCTTTCGGATGGTACAGTGATACTGAAGTGGCGAGTCTCCTTGCTGGCCTGCCACCGTGGAATCTAAAGGTATAGTCGTGGTATCTAGAGACAAAGTCCTTGCATACATGGACGATCTGCGCGTGGAGATGCAACGCCGCGGCGAAACTCCACTACCACGCTCTCGCGCCGGGCCTTGGTCCATAGCAAGGAGAAGTGGCAAGCAATCGCATCCATCTGCGAAGCAGTAATGAGGAGGAGAAGAAAATGGAGGAGGAGGCCGTCCGCATCAAGCAAAGGCAACGGCTCTCGCTGCAGTCGCTGCCGCCGAGATCTCATTTTCCGGCCACCGTAGGCGTGGGCTTACGGACGATGAGGAATACGTACCTCACCGTTCGAACTTCTGGCAACAGCCTGGATGCAGCCCAAGTCGTCGATGGCGCGCACTATTCCCGCGCGCCTCAAGGAATTGTCAGCAAATTGAAGGGGTCCAGCAGGGTTAAAGCCTCCTGAGGCCAAAGGTTGATGCAAAAGGGCCCTAGGATCAAGACAAGGAAGGAACTTGGTAGGTTATTTAGTCAGTAAGAGTCTGACAATGTTTCCCACTACGCCCAACGAATCCCGCTCGTTTTGGATGACTTTTACCTACCATAAAATAAGATGAGGATATTTTGCAATTAATATCAGAAGAAAATATAAGGTTAAAATGTAGAAGTACTTTCCTGGAAGGGAAAATGTAAAACATTTATTTTATGTTCAGTTTGATACAGATGTAAGTATCCTATTCCATTCCTGTGATTTAAATGTGTTATTAATGTAAAATTTGTTTTAACTGTTTCGCAGAAGTTTTGAAAATGCGATTTTGAATAACGATCCTATAACTGCTTATGTCGGATTAAGCCGACGAGTGTTTTCGTTTATTATTAACTAGCTGCTGCCCGCGACGTTGTCTACGTAAAGGCTCTACAGCACCAAAAATATTTAAGATGGCAGTGTATGATCAGTGTATATCAGATGGTATAGCATTATAAGTAAACAACTTTTAAAATAGTATTGCATCAGCCTTATAAAGTTTCCGCTGCTGGGACACAGACCTCCTTTCTAGGAGTGGGAATGGGCCATAATCCACCACGCGAGTCCAATACGGATTGGTGGATGACACAATATGTCTTCGAATTTTTGGTTCTAAGATATTCACATTCACAGTTTCCTCATGATGTTTTCCTTCAGCGTTAAGCAGTGGTTATGAAATAAATTACACAAAGTAATGCGCCTGGCTAAGTTTGAATGCCCGACCTACAACTTGTAAGTCGGAGCCTTTACTACTTCACCAACACCGAGTCGGAGCCTTTACCACTCCGCAACCATACTACGACGGTAGTTATATTGCCAGGAGCCAAAATGTAAAGAGAGTCAGGACTGGTGACGCGGGAGCAAGCGACATACAGTTCGAGTTCAGACAACTCGTCCTAAAATTGACACCCGCTGCACTCAGTGTCTGCCCTGCAACTTATTGATGGTCATCGCGATGCAAACACTCACGGGAAACTATACGCGCTTGAACTGGAACGGGAAGTTATGAGGTACAAATACTGCCTCGCCGACGTCACAACCCGTAAGAATTTTTGCTTCAATGGTGTGTCTGTGCAGCGAGATGACTTTAAGACGGGTCTCATTACAACACTTTGGAAAAGATAGGTTCCGAAAATGCATAATCGGGATTCCGACTTTCAGCTTGATGGTATGCGCTGGAAGTCCACTTGCTGGCTGGCAGATCAAAAATTCCACGGGATAATGTGTGGCGTCATCTTGCTCGACGACAGTGTTTATCGAGGTATAGACCACTGCATTTCCCTCAATTTCCTAGAGAATGTATTCGTTAACTGATGTCCCCGTACACACAGCAAATGAATTCTTCTAAGCTGGCTAACGCTCTATCGAGAGCCTTTGGAAGTACCTCCTGTCCACCTCTCTCGCGGTGGGCTTGGACTTGCAGCGGACTTTGGCAGAGGCCATGATCCGGAGCGAAGAAGAGTGGCAGGCGGTCGCCTCCTTCTGCGAAGCAGCTGCGTGCAGCTCAAGCTGCAGCCACTGCCGCCTAGTTTCTGATCCCGATTTCCGACCACAGTAGGAGCGAGCTTGCGACCGCCGAGCAATGGGTAGCTCTCTGTCCACCCATTCGATAACCGTCGGGACTGGGCCTAAGTCGTCGACGGCGCGCACTATTCCCTGCGCCTCAAGCAGTCATCAGCAACAGTAGAATCCCAGCAGGGCCGAAGCCTTCTGGGTGTAAGGGTAGATGTTAAAGTGGAACACCGGGGCCCTGGAACTAAGGCAAGAAGGAACGGTGGGTTGTTTAGTCAGTATGTGTATGTGCATTGCTGCCGAGTCGAGCTCTCATATTAATGGTCAAGCGCAGCGCACAAACTCGTGACTACAACGAACATGGTTTCAACTTAGCAATCGGGAAGCGTTTGCCCGAAATCGCCACTGAATAAACTGTGACACCACCCATCAAATGTTCGTTTCCGCGGATATCTTACAGGGTTCTGTCCTCGGCCTCAACTGCCTTCCTGTTGGCCATCGTACGCTCATCCCAAACGATCAGAGAGCAATCCTTAAGCACTTGTTCCTTTATCGCTGTTACGTGACACACCACAAACAGGTGATTTGGCGCTCTCTAAATCGATAGGAATTTGAACATGGCATGTGCTGTCTTGCTTTGCCACCCGGAAGCAGTGTGGTAGCGATTCCCGACGACGCGACAGCAATAGCAATATTGCCTTGCCTCCTGACCTCTGCAAGTATGCCATGTTTTTCCTGTTCCAACAGGAGCAACCCAAGAAAAACATTTTACCCTGGTTTTGCACAACGCTTTCAAGGACGGTGTCATAAATTATTTTTTTCTCTGAAGAGAACTCTGTCTCAGCGTTATACTCTCGATTTCTATACTCTTAATGCGGTGATGATTGGGGAGCTGGTAATCCATATTCAATCAGTGGATTGCCGCCGATACAAATGTCCACATCTTGAAGTGAACTGAGACAGGTGTTCAGCACGCGTTCATCAGGTACATCGACTTCGTCTCCATTTGCACGCCTCATAGCTCGCAGAAAATCTTCAGACAGATGATGGCGATATTTCAATGAACATATATTTTTTTAATATTAGTCTTGCTCAACTCTGCTCAAGATTTTGAGGGTTTATTGGAACTTGAATTTTTCAAAACGAACTATACCCTGCCCTATATATTGCCCTGTGCGATAAGACCGCCCATTGTACACTTAATTTTTGTATTTGTATATCCTGTCCACATTATGAGGTGTACAATAAAGCTTATAATAAATAAATAAATTATAGGTATACGATACCACTTTTAGGAAGAAAATACACACCATCTATGAATTTTAAGAATAACTAACTGCTAACCTTGCCAACATGATCAAATTTAAATTATTAATGTACAAAAATTGTTGACATGTAATTTGATTTGATTTTTATCAAATCAAATAGATGGCGCTGTTTTTAAATTTTATTTATATTACTACATTAAACTATGTTTCTCTGCCCAAATTACTTAAATGGTGGTTTTTAAAGTGTAAAGCCAGATAATAGCATTACTTACTCAAAAACAACATTTAAATATGCGTCGTTAGATTAAACACTGTCACAGAATGCGTAAGAAAAATAAATATTCACAACTCCTCCCCTGTAAGTGATAGCGTGATAATATGTAGTCTCAAGAGGATACAAATTTCCATACAACTGTTGGCGTTTAATTGTGTCTGTAATTACGGTAGATGAAAGGTAAAAATAATATTATTTTGTTAGTGTAATGTTTTCGTTTGGACTTATTTGAGTCAGTAGATGTCGTTGTACGTATATTAGTAACATTGAAATGTTATTTAAGATTAGGTTGCGTTGCAAAATAAATTTGTTAGACCGTTGGAATAAGAATAAGATATTTTATATAGGTAAACATGGAGAACGCCGTTTCACCATTAAAGAAATGAACATTTTATAAAAATTATATATTTAATATTAACCCACATTTTTTAGTAAAACGAACCAACCACTACCTAAGATATTTCCCTAAAAATAAATAAGTAACATTTGCTCTGTTTGGGCTTGTTTTTTTTTTTAATTTCTAATTCCCAGTTTTGAGTAAATTCGACAGCGTTGTAAGACTAAGAAAATGCACATCATTACCATCTATGAATTTTAAGAATAACTAACTGCTAACCTTGCCGACATGATCAAATTTAAATTATTAATTTCCAAAAAATGTTAACATGTAACTTGATTTGATTTTTGTGTTATCTCATAGATGGCGCTGTTTTAAAATTGTCTTTATACTACTAATTTTCATTAAACTATGTTTCTTTGCCCAAAATACGTTGTTTTGAAAAACTAATAATAGGAATTTTTATTATTTACCTAAATAAGTTTACATGCCAAGTTTCAAGTTAATTAACCCAAGGAATAAGATTCTCCCATACAAAATTTAACATCCCCTAAATCTTGCACTGGGGGTACTACTGAAAAAACAAATATGCTGTCCTTGATAACATATTTAGGGTAATCATTGTGCTAAGTTTTGAGTCGATCGGCCCACGGAAAAAAAAGTTACACCCTTGCATCCATTGCACCATTTAAATTCAATATTGCTTACCTCCCATAACTTACGGCATGATAATATGTAGCCTAAAGCCTTCCTTGGTTTACAAGGAACATTTTTGTTGAATTTCAAATCAATCTGTCCAGTAGTTTTGGCGCCAACCCGTACCATAGGCACAGAAAAACAGACAAACAGACAAAAATTCTAAAAAGTGACTTTTTGTCATCAGTTACGTTTTTCTAACAAAACCCACCCATTTTTTCCAGAAAATTCTCAATGTACAGTTTTTCTTTCGTTACTGTTTTATTATATGTATAGATTAAGGAAGCGTGTTGGCGACTTCACTATACTCCGTCTTGATTCGTCCCCAAAGGTGAAAAAAGAGTTGACGAGATGAAGTATTAGGTCGTGGATATGTGGTCCTGGCGGAACAAATTCGGGAGGGTTTGTCGTGTATGCATATCCAGTAAAAAGTACATACATTTGATTGACATCTGTACTTTTATCTCATCTCTATTTTATGTCAAAGTCCTGAAGTACTTTATATCGAATCACACATCCTAATATTTTAGACAATAGTACTGTATCAATATTTGAATCGCTAGGTACTTTTGTTTGTGAAGATACCTACTTTTCAAAAGACCAAATCTTTTAATTTTGACTTTGACAAAAAACTAATTTCCAAGATTTTCCAGAACATGTTTCTTAATTAAGATATCTTTATTAACATCTTGCCTAAAGGCTATTTTTTGTTGCTAAGTTACGTACCTAAATGTAAAGTTACATAAATAATTCATGATTGTATATTTTGGAGTTCATTGTAATTAATTAGTTATTGTAAGAAATGTACATTTTTTTTAAGCCTCTTAATTTTTTTAACGGTATTATTTAACTTGTTAAACCACACATTAAATATGGTGATTTTTTTTTAATCTTCACAACATCCATTGTATCTACGCATTTCAATATGTAGATATTTAGGACTTTATTCTTTTACCGTCTGAAAGATTGGTGACAAAGTACCAATGGGATCTCATAGCGGTCTGTCCTCTCTTTGAAGAGTGGCTAGAAAGACCTTACGGCGGCGACCATCCGTATGACGCAGGTTCTCATCGGTCATGACAAGTTTGGAAACTAATTGTAAAAGATTTGTGCGGAAGAAATGCCTGTGTATCAACATTGCATTATCCGCCTGGAGGTCACAGTGGAGCACACAGTCATGTCAGGTGTTCCAAGCGGGTCACTGCTTCGAATCAGCATCATCGAGCCCTCGTTTGATTAATCGGCGTATAGCGCTGGTACTGGTCATAGTTCGGAATGAGGAAGAGTAGCAGGAAGTCCTTCTGCGAAATAGTACTGCTAGCAAAGGAGGAGACCGCAACGTGAGGGAGCGGCCCTAACATCCCAGCCGCCAGGATCCCAGATCTCAATTTCCGACCACCGTAGACGTAGGCTTACGGACCAAGCTCGAATTGTCGCTGGCACATAGTGCTCAAAGAGATATCAGCAATACCGTAGGAGCCCAGCAGGGTTGGAGCCTACTGGGGTCATATCCGAGAGGGAACTGCTTGAATTACATTATGTCTTACCAAATTTAAGCTTAAGCAAGCTTATAAAGGATATATCAAAACTGCACTAATGTCATCAAATCATCAATGTAAAAGCGAATGGCCTGCATAACACTTAAGTCAAGAAAAGTGAGTGCATGGCACGTGTAATCTAGTGCGTTGAACAAAAAATAATTAAAACCGACCGAGGTCTTCACAAATCAACCTCGACAAGTGTAGATCGACCTGACAGCAATTACTATTTTAGCCACGATCTTCTCATTTTACCAGACATTACCACTTGTATACAAACGTAAAGCTTTTATCTATTTAGACTACCAAACTTTATCCTTAATGAATAATGTTCCATAACAGAAGCAATATGTACCCTCTCTAGTTTCTAAAACGCTTTGCATTTAGTTCCAACTCTGATTGTGGGGCACAGGACCTGAATGTATAACTAAGTGTGTCGCAAATTAATTTATAGAAGCTACCGGCTTGTAGTAGCAAGAACATGAATTTAGATATATGTGTGGGTTCTGTGTTTGGTATAATAATATCTTGCCAGTAATTTGTATAATTAAAACGGTATAGAGTAAATTACGAATGAAAATGATATCACGCGTCGTTTTGTGGCTACACAATTAGTGTAAAAGACTTTAGTGAAGTTAAAGCGACATCTATGGCGCTATGAAGGAAGTAAAATTCAAAATCCTGTATTGAGAAAATAAGGTACGCTACGCTATGCACATTTGTGCTACACGAAACTAGACTTGCAGAATGCGTCGTTTTGTCATTGTAGCTATATGGTTTGTGTAAAACTCTTTAGTGAACCTAAAGCGACATTACGGCGATGGCGCCATAAAGGAACAAAAATTCAAAATCCTGCATTGCTCAATGGCATAACTGGGCGCGTAAATCTCTATACATTTTATATGAAAACTAGACTTGCAGAATGCATTATTTTGTGGCTAGACAGTTAGTGTAAAGCTCTTTAGTGAACCTAAAGCGACATTATGGCGCCATAAAGGAACTAAAATTCAAAATCCTGCATTGCGCAATGGCATAACTGGGCGCGTAGATATCCATACATTTTATATGAAAACTAGACTTGCAGAATGCATCTTTTCGTGGCTACACAGATAGTGTAAAGCTCTTTAGTGAACAGCGACATAAAGGAACTAAAATTTAAAATCCTGCGTAGCGCAAAGCAACATCTATGGCACTATGAAGGAAGTAAAATTCAAAATCCTGCATTGATAAAATAAGGTACGCTACGCTATGCACATTTGTGCTACACACGCCGATCTGGGCGCGTCGATCTCCATAAATTTTAAATGGAAACTAGACTTGCAGAATGCGACGTTTTGTCATTGTAGCTATATGGTTTGTGTAAAACTCTTTAGTTAACCTAAAGCGACATTATGGCGATGGCGGCATAAAGGAACAAAAATTCAAAATCCTGCATTGCGCAATGGCATAACTGGGCGCGTAAATCTCCATACATTTTTTATGAAAACTAGACTTGCAGAATGCATCATTTTGTGGCTAGACAGTAAGTGTAAAGCTCTTTAGTGAACCTAAAGCGACATTATGGCGCCATAAAGGAACTAAAATTCAAAATCCTGCATTGCGCAATGGCATAACTGGGCGCGTAGATATCCATACATTTTATATGAAAACTAGACTTGCAGAATGCATCTTTTCGTGGCTACACAGATAGTGTAAAGCTCTTTAGTGAACATAAAGTGACATTATGGCGCCACAAAAGAACTAAAATTCAAAATCCTGCGTAGAGCAAATGATTTAGAACTACACTGCGCAGTTGCGCACACGTGTGCTACACACACCGATCTAGGCGCGTCGATTTCCATACATTTTACATGGAAACTAGATTTTTATAGCTACAGTATATATATATCACGTCACGCGATGTCGTTCAACGTACAAATTACGCATGTTATACGTGTGCGTCGATCTAATGTAATTCTAGCTTTAGAGTTTTCCGCGCTATTTTAATGATAAATAATGTTTGAATATAGTGTCAGTAGATAAAGCTCATCAGCGCAACCTTTATGAAGCCGGCCTCAAGCCTGCAAGCAGTGATTTTTGCAGCTAGCACCCACGCCTCTTTAGAGTATTTTGACCCCCAAAGTGCCTGACTAGGAAACATTCTCAGCTTCATCAGCAACCAGGGCTAGGCACACTGCACTTTCGACCAGATATACGAAGAGCTGTAAAGAACCACTCCTGGTCAACGTCAGTAGTCCAACCATTGTACAGCACCGCTCTGACTCATTAGAGTCAATAAACTTATCAGACCCATAGGAGCCCGCAGAAAAAGTTGACCCGCTGGAACATCACCTATCCGATAACCTGGTAATGGTTACGGAATCCCATGAGACGAGACGCACGGGACCATTCATTGTAGTGAAACCTGGGAAGACCAACAGTAGACGTTTTTCGGCTGAAATGATGATTATGATAATGTCGATCGTTACCAATTATATTGTTTTTTTTTTTTTTTAGATAGTAGATGAATCATGGGACCTGACATGTATGAACCTACATGTTTTATATAATGTGTAAAAATGTTAATCGAACTATTTGTGCTTCCCTAATCCCACTGGAATTTTCGGCAACCGTTTTCACACGAATCTGACCAAAACGATTTTGCAGAATCTCAAGAATTTATCGGTCAAAATAAGCCAAATAACCGAACTCTTTTTTAAAACATAAATGCCTACTAGCCTACCTAAGACTTATCTCATTCCTCTACTAGACTGCCAATTAATTGTAATTAATAGTTAGAAAAAAAGAACAACGCAAATAATATGTTATTACTTATGAAAAAATGATCTTGGTCTTGACCGGTATCGGCTTGACAGCCATAGCAAAGATATTTATTAAGAGCATGATTAAAATAATCACGGAGTCGTAATAACCAGTATTAGATCATACCAAGGTCGCAGAACCAGTTATTTTGATAAAAATAAAAAACAACAAGAAACTAAATGTAGATTTATTTTCTTCTGGACGCTTTTATCTCAAAATAAAAAGAATAGAATATAATATTATAGAATATTAATTATCATAAATAAGTTTTATGTTTTTCTTAATATATATAAAGTTGAAAAAAGTTTATTTTACACTTTGCTCACCCTTTTTTAGAGTTCTGTACCTCGTTCGGTAAAACTGGAAGCCTTGCGAGCATTGAGTAGCTCGCCGGCCGATCGTCTGGTAGTCGTCCGGATCCAGCCTAGTCGTCGAGGGCGCGCACTGTTCCCGCGCTCCAGCAGCCGTAGGGACCCTGCAGAAGGGTCGAAGCCAATTGGAGCCAAGGATTCGTGTCTGAAAGGAAGGCTCTGGCCCTAGTATGTATGGCAATGTAGGAACAGGGTAGGTTGTTTAGTCAGTAAGAGTCTGGCACTATTTCCCGCTCCACCCCAGGGCGGGATTCGTCATCGGGTGATTTTTACCTACCATAAAAACTGGAAGCCTTAAAGCAGTTGTAAAATGGGGTGGCTCGGTACAAGTCCAAAATCGCGCGTCGGGTTTTCAAAATAACGTTAGGAGTTCTTATCGACGTCGAATCAAAAATGGGAACTGTCTTCGACATCCGAAAATTTCTAAGGAGCAAATCCGAAGTCTGGCTCCCAAACTGGATAGGGCTGAGACTGCCCTCATGCTATTACTGCTTGACCTAGGGGCCCTAAACACATTCTATCGGCAAGTATCGAACAGTTCATTGCCTTTTATGGAGCGCAAATATGGGCACCGTTGCTGCGGAAGCGACAGGTGCCCAAACTGAACGCATGCCAGAGGTAATGGGCATCCGAATGGTGTGGGGATACCGCAAGAAAACAGGGAGTGGTGTTAAAAAAAATTGGAGGGAGTTGGTTGGTTTTTGATTTGAAAATTCTTTTCCTGACAGAAAGCTTCAGTATTTTACTAGCTTTGTCTGTGAACAAATCTTGAAAATTAAATTAAAAGCACTTCATGGATCTGCTGTACTAATTAAAAATTCAGTAAGGAAGGGTTTGTGAAAAAATTATTTCCTCATAGATTTAGATTTCATATAGTTATAAAATCCTATAAAAAAACGACTACTAACATCGTTACTGCAATTTTAATTAGCGCGGCAGGGTTACCGATTGAGCTGAAATTTTGCGTGTGTAAATCAGATATAAGCATAATTGTTTTGACATTGAGCTGGGGACCTAAAATGGTCACATTTTGCAATTTCTCTAAACACAATTCATCTCCTGAATTGCTTTCATACAAATTATCTTTTAGCAATTCTGCTAATTTCGTAAAAAGCCTACACAAATTAGCAGAATCACGCTAATGTAATTTCCTAGCAGAATTGTATTGTGTAAATGTTGCCGCATGGAAACAAAAATATTGGTTTTACAATTTTTTTTTCTTCGCTTTTTATTTATCGGAAAGTTGTTTTGTTTTTTTTTTAGTTTAGTGAATATAATTTTAGTATTTTGGAGTAATAATTTATTAAAAAAAAATGAATTAAAGCCCTTAAAGACGTAGTTACCTAAATCTATGGAAATAATAAATATCATTTTTTTAGGCTGCAACGTATGAGTATGGCGCAAAGAAAACATAGGTTGAAAATAATTAAGCGTAATTTGGCAATTTATGGTACAATATGCATATTTAGGAGCTTAATAGCTTTAATACATATTTGTAGGAACTTATTGGAAATCCAATAAGATTTTGTGATTTTCAAAAACATTAATAATTTACCACTTCGAAGTGGTACTGCAACCATAGCAACGGCCGCCAGTTTAGTTCAACTTATTTGCATTTACAATTTACAGCAGATTTACAACAGATTTTATTACACATTTTCGTTTTTTGTATAACATATTTTAGCGTGTAATCATGGCAACAGGTTCAACTTATTTGCCGCGTACTATATGGCCCGATAAACTCAGGGGCATTTCATAAACCAATTCCATTTTGCGAAGAAATACATTACGTCCGCCAGCGATCGGAGGGTCTCCGTAATGCGCATGCGTTTGAGAAAATGAATTGTCAGTTATTGCTCTTTAGTAACTTCTTATGATTCTGTTAATGAATTGTAAAGTGATTAGTGATTATAAGTGGCCATTTTACGAATGTGCTGTCAAATAGACTCATCTGTCAAAAAAAATGTCAAATAGATGAATTGCGGACTAAGAATATTGTTGACGGATTTACAGGAACTGCCAATTAGTGGCCATTTTGCGATTATTGACAATTTTCAAACTATGAATAACTAGCTTTTTCCCGCGGCTTCGCTCACGTCAACTGATTATTCTACTCTACCCTACACTATTCTACCCTACCCTCCTCTACCCTATCCTATTTTACCCTATTTTTTTTAAATAAGAACCTTCTCCTGACAATAACAAACACGATAAAAAAAGAATTGGTAAAATTGATCCAGGCGTTGTCAAGTTATGCGCTTACCAACACATTTTACGATTCATTTTTATATATAAGATAATATATATGAATAATAAAATGATCAGCTAAAGTGGCCTTTTCAGCCCTCCTGATCTGATGATGGAAACAGAAAGTGGCCATAGAAACTCGGTAGTTAAACGACACTGACAGACCCCCATCGAGTTATAACTCGTGTGATTCATCGTGACGAGTACTTGGGTGTGAGATGGTAACCAGGGTTTGATGATGGAGCTGGAAAATGACCATAGGAACTCGGTAATTAAACGACACAATCCCATTGTGTTTGGGCTTACATTATTCTTGTTGATGAGTGGTTTGGTGGTAGACCTTTCACAATTCTTTAGACAATTCTTTAGTTCGCCCCCAGGTTGAATACGCTTGTATGCTTTGGGATCCCTATTATATTAAATATGAGACTGCAATAGAGAGAGTTCAGCGTAAATTCCTCAGTGCAATGCAATACAAATGTCGCTTGGAACGTCTATCTTATAATAACGCCTTGAATAAGTTTAAATTATTGACATTGCGCTCTAGACGCTTGTTGCTCCAAGGAATGATGCTCCATGGACTTGTACATAATAGATTTGATTGCCCTGAACTAATTAGCAAATTAAGCTACATCGTACCTAGAACGGTAATGAGACGAGAGGCGCGCTCCTATCCACTGTTTGCTACAACTCCCTGTCGAACAAATGCGGGAGAGAGAGCGCCGCTGCACAGATTAGTTAAAACCTACAATAACCATTTTAATGATATCGATGTATTCGCCCTATCCAAACATAAATATAAAAAACAAATTATCAAACGCCTAGCTCGAAACGTTTAAAATCTCTAAATTATATTATATAAGTAGTAATGTTGTTTCTTAACCATTAGATTTTAAGATAGCGAAAAAATTGTATTACTCTAATTGTATTTATGTTGATGTTTATTTTACCCTGTATCTAACTCAGTAATATGTGGAAACGTAGTGGATCGTACATTTATTCATAGCATATTGTATACCTAGATGTAAGATACAATGTATGATTGTTTGTTTTCCCAAATAAAATAAAATAAATAAATAGACGGTAACCAGGGTAGGATGGAACATGGCCTTAGGAATTCTGTAATAAGCACAATAAGATAACCCCATCATATTTGAGCATTTATTTTATGGTCTAATCTTGGTAAGTATTTATTACAGGTACTCGTATATACCGAGCAGTAAAGTCTTGCTATGAAAAAATGTTTTTCCTTAAAAACTTGTACAAATTTTTTTTCTATGTTGTCCTTTGGAGATGGAAAATTGCATGGTTGGTCTGGTTGCAGTAATATTAGCGAAAGTGCAGCACGAAGTAACGGTCTTCACGTCCCAGCCATCGAGATCTGGATTAACAGCCGATCTGAGCAAAACCTAAAGCCTAGCAGGCTTAAAAGCCTCTAGGACCGTGGGTTCACTTCTGAAAGGAAAACCCGAGGCTCTGGAATGCAAAACAAAGACATTGGAATGAGTAGGTTTTATTTAGTAAAAGTCTTTATCGCCCTCCGGCTCCATCCTAGAGCGGGAGAAATCATTTGATGATTTCTCACCTAAAAAGTATCCATTTGTCAATATACTTTTTTTCAAGGAGGAGTCGAGGTTCCACGCTTAAATTAATATTAAATACTCAGATTTCAGTCATCAGTGAATAAAACAATTAAAGTTGCAAGTCAACGCAATCTAAAGAAAAGGCTTTATATATACTGTTTATTTGGCATATTTGGGCACTTAAGGCAAGGGAATAAATACCTATAAAAAGTTTCTTTTTGACCTAGAATCATGAAATTTGGAAAAAATATCCGATAACTGTAACTTAACTAACTTAATCCTAACATCAAACATTTTATATGGAAGCTTCGGTGCCATACACCGATGGTTAAAATTGCACTTGATTTTTTTGCGTCTTAACCCATATTTTTTAACCAGTTATCCTGCTATCTGTCTATTCAACATTAAACAGGAAATTAAGTAGTTCATTTGGTCGTGTATATTAATCTACTAGGCCATAATTATAATTATTTATTATGCTATTTTGCGGCAATGTAAAATCCTATGATGTTCTTCTGTTTGGTCTTTGCAATGTTACGTTTAAGAGTTTGTCCATCAAATTATTAGCTAGGCGTTTTGAATGCATTATTTTATTTTTTTGATAAGTTTTGAGAAAGGCTATTTTTATCAATTATTTTGATTTGTACTTCACGGAGAGTTCTTTAATTAGTGATAGGTATACCTCGGTTCATGTTCGCATATAGTTCGGTGCGCAGAAGTTTTTATTGAATGTTTTGGAGAATTTGTAGGTTAAGAAAAAAAAAAACAAAATATTATTTAAAAAAAAATTGAGTTTCAAATTAGGGAGTTATTTATTTATTGTAAACTTTTTTTCTTGTATCTTCTTTTTTATTTAACTTTCTTTTATACATATATCAGTTCTAGGTGTAGCAAAATATATGTCAGTTTGATCGACTAAAATCCACCTATGTACTTTCAGTCACCCTTTGCTTTTCAGGACTACGATAACTCCTTAGAACGAATCCTCAGAGATGAATAATAATTATTACCCCCAGAAGGTCTGACTCTAATTATTACAATCACACTTCTGGGGATTAAATTACAAATTTTTCCACTCGGTAAATACTAATTACACTTGATACAATGTTTACAAATTACACGTGTTTTCAGAATTATAAATATATTGTATCAGTATTAGTGTATTTAGCAACTAAGTAACTACAAGTATTTTACGCAATCTACAGCAAAGTATACCATAATAATGATCACCGTAACGACATGGTACGTACCTTTACGCCAATTAATTTATGAAGATCACGTTATTATATAATACCATGCTACCTTGTAACGTACATTCATGAAAAAAATAATATAAGTATATGTAAAAATATAATCCTTTTTTAGCGCAGTCAAAAAAATTTATTAAATGTACAAGCTACAATAAGACCACCCATTGTGCCTATTAATTTTAAGTTCCTATTGTTATTTTTATTTTTGGTGTGCAATAAAGGATTTATACATCTATCTAGTTACTTCCAAATAATACACATTAGATTCATACACATCCCAAAATAGTATGCCATCATCCCCAACCGCAAGTGTCCTATCCATTGGTTTCCCGCAACTCTTATCAAGCCAACGGTGCAGGTTACTAAATGACGTGACCAATATGGATAAGTATTTAAGTGTATTGTTGAGCGAGTCATTGATTGGTTTGTAAATAAATTGAACGATAGGTGGCGCTGTACTCGGATCCTCAATTTTTTTTTTAAGGTAGTCAGTACCTAAAAGAAGTTGTTGTTAATTGGGACCGCTAGTATAATTATAATGCTTCATTAATCGTTCTTCAACAAAAACAAAAGTCTTCAAATAAATCGATTTATTTAAAGACTTTTGTTTCAAAACACTTTGACTTTTAAAACACGAGTGCGGAAACATAAGGAAAATAAAAATACAAATGCGGTTATTAATATAGAATGATTATTTTAATAACCGCACTAATTGTATTTTAATTGGCAAGGTCAGAAATTATTATGTATTTCAGTATTTTTTATTATGTAAAGCTGCTTTCAGACTACGCTATACTATAGTACCATATAGTATAGCAAAGAAGCACCTAATTCTATACTATATATCATGGCGTTCACATTACGCAATATTATCGTGTTGTTTAGCTCGTTTCGCTTGTAGAACAGTCGGGAGTAAGGAATTGAGTATGAAGAAAGAGGACGCCGCATGAAATCAGCACATCGCACCAATTATAAAGCGTATAGTATAGTGTGAATGTGTCCATAACAATGTATGGAGCGCGATATTGTTAATGTCCTATGAGCTATATAAAATATACTATAAAAAATTTATAGCTTAGTCTGAAAGCAGCTTTGAACAAATATTTTTGTATTCGGCACTTTTTTTAAGTCAAGTTTCGCTTCCTTGTCAGTTTTTTGTTCCATACTCGAGTATTTTTATTCTTCATCCACTGTAACCTGTATACGGCTTAAGTTTATACACAAAAAAAAAATAAAATAAAAAGGTTTTTAGGACGGCACGCCATAATAACGTCTTCTCTTTGAGGAGTGGCTGGAGCGCGAATACAGGGTCGTCACTTTCCGCATGCCAGGTATCGCTCGTTTGGAGGTTCCTGCATCGGGTTCAAGCGGAAGAAACGCCAATACCATTTTGTGAAATACACCACTTGGGCGGAGTGCCACTGTGTCCTCATGGAGGCAATCGGTGGCAACGACAGGCCCTGGTTTGGGCTATAGTCCGATGAGGAGGAATGGTAGGCGGTTACTTCTTTCTGTGTAGCGGCAATGTTAGTAAAGGAGAAGGTCACCCGCGTAAGGCTTCCTCTCTCCCCAGACGCCGAGATTCCGACCCTGACTACCAGCCACGGTAAATGTGTGCGGTAATTTGTGGCCAGCCGTCTGGTAGTCGTCTTAAGAGTAAAATTGTATTTATTAATTGGCCAGTCAATTGAAAGCGTTTCAGTTTTAGCGGGAAAAGCATAATGCTATCTAGAATTTTGTTTCCAGTTATTAAAAATACTCTTCTTTTCAGTAGTCATTTTGAAGACGCAGTGCCAAGGGTTGGACGAATCCGATGGATGCGAGATGCACTGGACCATTCATTCATTAAGTCTAACAATGGACATCTTTCGTTTGAACTAATGATGATGAGTAAATTAAAATCTGACGAAGGTATAAAAGACTCGTCTACATTGACCGGTTTTTAAACTACCAAACTTAATAAACACAACAATGTTAATAAAAGCAGTTTTTAAGAAGTACTTATCTGATTATGTAACGGAAACAAATTCTCGGCCAAAACATAAGTAAAAAAAAAACTAACTATAATTATACATCTTTGTTTTCGCATCGACGAATTTACTTGAAAAAAAAAATTCACGCATTAAATAAAAAACAGTCAATCTTCAATGCCAAACAACGCCGGCTGAGTTCTATCCATGGATGAGTGCCCAACTGTTACGTACACACCGCAAAATTTTTATCATTTCAATTTCATGGGGGATGGCATTGCTCGCGTCCGTAGGATTTACCACCTATTCCTAGGCCCACCCTACACGTGTCCCCCGGGTGGTGCAAAACGAGCAACAACGCCGGGTCTTGGGCGGCGGTTAATTAACCCGACCCAGCTACCCTAACAAGGTGGCTCTTGTTGAAGATAGGAAATGATCTTCACAACCCGCAAATCCGTTGAGTGATTGACGGAATCGGGGGCATTGACTTCATCGTCCGTGTCACGAGGTAGAAAACCTCTTTAAAAAGTTACCCTAATCCCAAGGTGGGCAACGTGCCGAAGGATGCATGGCTTATAGGGAGTTAAGTCACTAGCGCCAACCTCGACGAACCAGGCAAACGTCGTTGTATATAGCCTTCTTAAGGGAATAGGCGTCACCACTTAAGTGACCTCATAGTTCGTCCTGACTCGTGGGAACATTATGAATGAAAATAATAAACCTATAAATAATCCAAATAATATGATTCAGCAAACATTTCATAAAAGTATGTTTGCTGTAACAGCGCGAAATCGCTGTAACAGTGTACCATCTCTGCCAACAACGGAAGCCAAAGACAAAACACCTGAAAAGAGAGACAAAGAAAATGGATCAACTATCCAGGAAAATCAAACTGATAGAAGTATAGAGAGCACATGGCAAAGAGACATAGTCCCGAAACAAAGACAAAAAAGAAAAGAAACCAGCCCAATACAAAGGGACTCTCAAAAGAAAGCAAAAAGCTCGACTATCTACACCATCCCCACATGCAATCAGTTTGATGCTCTTGAAACTGAAGACGTTAACATCACAGAAAAGGTATATACACCCAAACCTGAGCCAATCTTTGTAACTGGTGTAATAGACGTAACTGCCCTAAAAGAAAAACTGCACAAAATTATTGACAACAAGTCCTATACTATGACTACCCTACGATCTGGTCACATAATTAAACTGATGCCTGCTGACATAGCAACATATAAAATCATAAGGGATAACTTCACTACTAACAATATATCTCACTACACCTACCAGCTCAAGAGTGAGAGAGCGTATCGTGTTGTACTCAGAGGTCTACATGCTACCGAAGACATTGACCAAATAAAAATTGAACTTAAGGATCACCAGCACGATGTCAGGCAGATTGTTAATGCAAGACACAGAACCACTAAAGAAGCATTACCAGTGTACTATGTTGACTTAGAACCTAAAAGTAACAATAAAGATATCTTCAACTTAAAATATCTATGTCAGTGTAAAGTGACCGTAGAGGCTCCATACAAAAAAACCGAAATACTCCAATGCAAGAGATGTCAGAGATTTGGACACTCAAAAAATCAATGTTGCAGACCCTATCGGTGTGTCAAATGTGGTAATGACCATCCCACTTCATCTTGCACTAAAAAGCCTGAGACTGAAGCCACGTGTGCAAACTGCCAGGAAAAACACCCGGCTAGCTATAAAGGATGCATAAAATACAAACAATTCAAAGACAAAATTACAACAAAGACAAATCCAAAACAAAAACAAATAAAAAAACTCAGGAACCAGAATTCACACAAAAAGTGCATGCACCTAAAATGACGCAGAGATTGCTCCAATCTGAAAACAGGGCTAATACCGTACACAAAGAATACCAAACACAAAATGCTTCTTATGCGGATGTGTTAAAATCTAATATTAAAAAGACAAACCAAATAGAAGAACAAAAAAACTCTAACAACATTACAGAAATACTGGAAAGTATGTTCGCTAACCTACAGCAAGTCATGATATCCATGATGGACAAAATGATGGATCGTATGGTCCAACTGATTACAAGTCTGGTATCAAAATTATGTCCAACTTGAAATTTATGACGTGGAATGCCAATGGCTTGACGGAGCGTCGTCAAGAACTCCATGCGTTCCTATTAACGGAAAAAATTGACGTAGCTTTGATATCAGAAACTAGATTCACTGCCAAATCACACTTAACGTTAAAAAAATTCAATGTATATACGACAAATCACCCATCAGGCAACAGCCATGGAGGTACTGCAATAATTATCAAAGAGAACTTAAAGCATTATGTACAGGAAGCTTATCAAACTGACAAAATTCAAGCTACTTCTATCAGACTACAGCTTAAAGACAAATCAGACATAACATTATCTGCAGTATATTGTCCACCTAGACACACAATAACTGGAGTTGAGTACAAAGCATATTTCTTAACTCTTGGACCCAAATACATATGCGGAGGGGATTGGAACGCCAAACATACTCATTGGGGATCTCGACTAATTACTCCCAGAGGCAGACAACTTCACAGAGTAGTACAATCACTACGACTAGAATGTATGACTCACTGTAAACCAACTTATTGGCCAACAGATCGAAACAAGGTACCAGACCTTCTTGACTTCTACTTAATCAAAAACATCAGTCGAAACTATATGACTATTGACCACTGTACTGACTTATCTTCTGACCACACACCTGTCATACTGAATGTGAACTCTTCAGTTGTACTTATGGATCCTCCTTTAAGAATATACAACAAAAACACAAACTGGGACACCTTTCAAGAAGAGATAACCGCCAAATTAGACATACATAAACCAATACAGACGACTGAAGAAATAGAGATGGAAATTGACAAACTGAACAAAGTTATACACAGTGCAGCTAAAATAGCAACTAAAACAAAGAAAAGACTACCACCAAAACTTAACGAATATCCCAAACAAATCAAGGAACTTATAGCAGAAAGGAGACATCTCCGTAAAATATGGCACAGGACTAGATATCCGTCAGACAGAACAGCCTTCAATAGATCCTCTGAAGTATTAAAAAAGCTGATAGTAGACTACCAAAACCAAAACTTACAGACATTCCTGTCGAATTTAACACCATCTGTAAAAACCTTGATCACCCAAAAACGCAGATACCTCCGATCAAAAATAACTCTGGAGATTGGGCTAGATCAGATCCAGAAAAAGCCAATATCTTCGCGGAACACCTTTCTACAGTATTTCAACCACATCCAGAGACAACTCCTGAACACACCACGGAAGTAAAAGCTTTTCTTAAAAGTGCATTACAAATGTGTCTTCCGATAAAATGGACAAGTCCTCGGGAAGTAACTAAAGAAATAAAAATGCTGAAAGACGGAAAATCTCCAGGATATGACATGATAGACGCAACCCTACTAAAAAGATTACCAAAAAAGGGAATTATGCAACTAGTAAAAATATTTAACGCCTGCCTTAGACTCTCATATTTCCCTGCACATTGGAAGATAGCACAGGTTGTAATGGTACCCAAACCTGGAAAACCGCCACAAGACGTTACCTCGTATAGACCCATCAGTCTTTTACCCGTCATTGGAAAACTCTTGGAGAGAATTTTGCTCAACAGAATAAAAATTCATCTTGAGGACATAATTCCAAACCACCAATTTGGGTTCCGAGAGCATCATGGTACTGTAGAACAAGTGCACCGTATTGTGGACACAATAAACCGGACACTAGATAGCAAACAATATTGTTCCGCTGTCTTCCTTGACGTAAGCCAAGCTTTTGACAAGGTCTGGCATGAAGGTTTACTTTATAAAATTAAAAAAATGCTACCTCACTCTTTCTTGCCCATACTGGAGTCATATCTCCAAAATAGATGGTTTGAAGTTAAATTACATACTGATCTCTCAGCCTTGTATGAAATAAAATCAGGTGTTCCACAAGGTAGTATACTTGGACCAATACTGTATACCATATATACAGCCGACCTTCCAACCATGGACCAAACCATAGTTGCCACATACGCAGATGACACAGCAATACTGTCCACCCACACTAATCCAGCAACAGCATCTGCTCAACTCCAACTGCACCTCTATGAAATGGAAAAATGGCTGAAAACCTGGCGAATAAAGGTTAACCAAAATAAATCGTCCCATGTTACATTCACTCTCAGAAGAAAGACCTGCCCTGTAGTGACGCTAAATGGTGAAGAGATCCCACAGGAAGATCATGCTAAATATCTAGGCATGCACCTAGACAGGAGACTAACGTGGCAAAAGCACATTTGGACAAAGCGCAAACAACTAGACACCAGGCTACGCAACATGTACTGGATAATAGGTCGGCATTCACGTCTAAAAGCGGAAAGCAAGATTACCGTGTACAAAGCCATCTTGAAACCAATTTGGACTTACGGCATTCAACTGTGGGGTACAGCCAGTAAAAGTAATATTGAAATCCTTGAAAGGTTCCAAAGTAAAACGATGAGAGCAATCTTTAACATTCCGCACTATATAAGTAACAAACACATTTACAATGATCTAAAAATTAAAACGGTTAAAGAAGAGATCACAAACTACAGTGTTAAGTATCAAGAGAGACTGTCTGGACATAAGAATACACTAGCTTTTAAACTTAGTGGAGGCGGTTCGTTACAACACAAACGTCTAAAGAGACATAGTGTTCCTACACTTCCAGATAGATTCTGCCACATGAAGTGAAAGCCCCCCACTTGGTGGCATGGCTCACTGTGTCTAAAACCACTCCAGATGAAAAACATCAGCCAGAAGCAAGGCTTATTGTTAAGTTAACAGATTGCCATGACGCAGAAAGAAAAAGGAAAAAAAAAAAAAAAAAAAATTTCAATTTCAGATGATTCAAATTATCAAAATTTAACGGTTTTTTATGTTGGGTTAAAGCATCTAATGACGAATCTTGGCAGTGTTTGACTCTTACTGACTAAACGATCCACCCCTTTCCTTCTTAGCCTTCCTTTCAGAACCGGGACCGGGGCCTCAGTAGATGTCGGCTCTGCAGTTGGGCCTCTACATTTGCTGAGAACTCCTTGAGTTGAGCGGGAAGAGATCACGCCGTCGACGACCTGGCTTGGTAATTTAACTTACCTCTATTCTTCAAAAGTTGGGACCATAGAAATATAAAAAACAGGAGAAGTGGCAAGTGGGCGTGTTCGTGTAGATCGCGACTTGCTCAATAAGCACACTTTCGGGCAAACGGCCGTCGTGCGGCACTCAGTTGTAAACTAGTGAGACTCTTCTCTTGTATCTATGGCTGGGACAGTATTTTAAGTATAAAAAAGCTAATGATAACGTAATATCAGTTAAAATCTGTAGTAACACCACGACTTACTTGTGGTCGTCATCGGTCATTGCATGGGTATCAAATACCTACAGGTTGTTGACTCACTCAGATGATGTTCATTTAAATAAATTAATTTCGTACAAGCGTAACTTAATTCCAGTTCAATAAAATAAGTACTAAATTTTTAACGTTCCGTACCTCAAAAGGCCAAAACGGAACCCTTATACGATCACTTCGTTGTCCGTCTGTCTGTCTGTTTTTCAAGTCTGCAGACCCTTGAAACTGTAAAACTAATCAAACTTCCATGTTAACGGAAAAAAGATATGATCGTTTATGTCACAAAAAAATAAATTTCCAATACTCTCAAGGAATCAAATCAAATTGACCCACAATTCCGAAATTTGACACACAGCAAAGTCTTATAGCATAGATATTAGGAAAAACTGAAAATAGTAAATTTCTTGTAATAAACAAATAATAAAAACTTTTTTTAATAGTCGTTAAAAGTTTGTCAAGATTCTTTATCTCGATAACGCATACAGGTATCAAGTTGAAATTTAAACTATATACTCTAATATACGGATCCTTAAAACTGTGAAAAAAAACAAATTTCTAAATCAACTAAATAAAAGATAAGCTCGCTGTCCGCCCATCTGGTAACCGTCCGGACCGAACCCAAGTCGTCACCGCGTCGCCCAAGTCGTCGCGCGCTTCAAGGAGTTGTCAGCAACTATAGGGGCACAGCAGGGTCGAAGCCTTCTGAGGATTGATGCGAAAGCGGGACACCAGGGCCCTGGAACTAAGGCAAGAAGGAAAGGTGGGTCGTTAAGCCAGTAGAAGTCTGACACTGTCTCCTGCTCTGCCCAAGAACGGGATTCGTCATTCGATGATTTTTCCCACAATAAAAAATAAATTAAAAAAAAACAACTAAAAGATATGGTCGTTTATGTTGCAAAAATAGTACATTTTGATACAAGTGCAGAAAGTTTGTCGTTGAGACCGAGAAGGAATTTGCACCACCCGTAGGCGAGTGTGTTATGGAGCCAAGGGCAACAGTGACAAATTCGCACTGGTGTCAAACGACGTTTTTTAACAAGTGACAACTGTTTTATTGTGGGAAGTACACTTACGAAGAAATTCTCTCTTTAAAAACAACGACACATTTTTGTTTACTTCGTATTGAAGAAATGTTACCGTTCATTTTAGTTTTAATTTAGGTAGATTACAGCAGACTAGTTTAAGCATTTTTACCTTAAATCTGTAATCGTATATCGTAATATCGTTTATATCATATCTGGCAGCGGCGGCGTAGGTTCTAAATAATTCTCCTCAAATCTTAATTATTATCTTTTTCACAAATAAAAAATTTAACTGTAACGTTATTAACGCTATTATTTAATAGACGTTTTTCTCACGCTTGGCCTTTGCAGGATTAAGAAGAAGCAATGGTATTAAACTGTTTTATATCCTACAAGGTATCAAACCGTTATATATAAATTAAAATATTTTTGAATTTAGAACAAAGATAAATGTTGATTTGTTGCTACAAATTATGCAGAGCAGTGGTGGCCGAGTGGTAAAAGCCTCCACTTACGAGTTGCAGGAAACATCGAGGGGAATCCGGCATTTCCTAGAACCAAAAATTCGAAGACATGTGACATCCATCAATCCACACTGGGCCCGCGTGGTGTATTACGGCCCATACCTTCTCCTAGAGAGGAGGCCTGAGTCCCAGCAGTGGGGTCATTAGAAGACTGATGCTATATACCTTAGCTAACAAATCATATTTATTAATTATCATTTTTATTTATATTCAAAGCCACCATTTAAATTATCCTTTTAATCCATTAATCAGTCATGATTGTAAGGAACTTTTAAAATGTCAGAAAACTAACTTCTGACATTTTAAAAGTTCCTATTGATCATGTAAATAATAACAACTCTCAATATTGTGTAGCTTTTATAGTTCCATAAAAATAATTTAGTGATATTAATAAAACAACCTTTTAAATGAGAATTTTAAACATATAGCATTTAACTAATCGAAAATTTTCCACGTTTATTCAATGCTAGCTTTAGTCAGCGGCTTCGCTCGCGTACATAAAATATAGCCTACATCACTCAGGTGTAAAGCAGCTTTCTATTGTTGCTAAAATTATTCCAATCAGACCAGAAGTTCCAGAGATTACCTCTTACAAACAAAGAAACAAACTTTACCTCTTCATTATAATAGTTTAGATTATATTAGTGTAGATTACAACCTACAGATTTTATTACAGTTTAAAATTACCTAATCCGTTTGTTTTAGTCTAGAGGAAATTAAAAAAAAGTCTTAAAACAAAAGAATTGCAGCCAAAGACAATAAAAATAAACCTTGCATCTGAGCAAAGCATGAAAAATACGTAAAAAAAATTATGATTATATTACATTATATTGCGGGGCAAACATAGCCGGAGGTCGCCCTAGACAGAAAGGTTTGGAAGGAAAAAGGGGAGGCCTTTGCCCAGCATTGGGACATACAATAGGCTAATAAAAAATAAAATATATCTCTATTCGTGTAATAAAAAGAAAAAATGTCTGTTTTAATTGCGAAACTTATTCATTAACGAACAAAAAGTTATGTTAGTATTTAGATAGTGCATATGATTTAATCCTTACAACAGAATTAATAATAATTTTCCAACGGTATGCAAAGAACCTTGATGCAGTGTTGAACTATGCCTGGATTCTTAGCTAATTTTAGTTACATTGTTTTAAAGTGGTCTTGAAACTGCGACTCACAGACCGACGGTGATGACATCATGATCATGATTTCAGCTGGCAAGCATCCACTACTGGCTTCGACGGCAAGCACTGTTCCCGCGCGCCTTAAGGAGTTGTCAACAAACTGTAGGAGCCCTACAGGATCGAAGCCTCCTGGGGCCGAGGGTTGATGCGAAAGCGTTACACCGGGCCTTTGGGACTGAGGCAAGGAAGGAACCGGGTAGATTGTTTAGTCAGTAAGAGTCTGACACTGTTACAAGAGCGGGATTCGTCATTCGATGATTTTTACCTAACAAAAAAAAAAACTACTGGCTTCCTCAAAGTGTCGCCACAACGACCGGTCTGCATCTATCGTATTCCCGTAACCCTCACCAGATCAATGCTGTTTAATAATTTCAAACTTCCCAATTCAAAAATAACTTTGATGATTTTAACTTTCTATCACCGGAACACCGGAAGACGTAGTACACTTATTGTCGGAATGTGCCAGATTTCAGTCTGATCGACTAGAATTTACACGTCATTATTTTTTTGTCAGTTTAAACTAGATGAGTCCGGTGTTTCTTAGCTGACTACCCTGAGAAGAAACACCAAAACAAACTCAGGGATCAAAGTCTCTTTTAAAGTCCATACAGCAAATATGTGATAATCAAATCATATGAGAACAATGCAGATTAGTGTCTGAGATGGTCTTTTGAGGAAAGAACCATACAGATTTGAGTGGACCTGTCCAGTCAGTGCAAGTGATATCGTGGAGAGATGATTTGATGCATGAAATACTTATGATTCATCTCATGAGTGCATCTCATGACAGCTCTCATCATCATTATCATTTCAGCCAGAAAACGTCCTCTGTTGGACAAAGGCCTCCCCCAAGCGTCGCCACAACGACCGATTCTGTGCGTCTCGCATCGGTCAGGTCGTCGGTCCACCTTGTGGGAGGCCTTCCAAAGCTGCGTCTTTCGGTGCGCGGTCGCCACTCTAGAACCTTTCGGCCCCATCGGCCATCTGTTCTACGAGCAATGTGCCCTGCCCACTGCTACTTAAGTTTGGCAATTCTTCGGGCTATGTCGATGACCACGATTCTCCTGCGGATTTCTTCATTTCCGATTCGAACACGCAAGGAAACTCCGAGCATAGCCCTTTCCATTGCCCTTGACAGCATTGCCCATGACAGCTCTAATAAGCTCAAACGTTGCTAGGATACATTATTTTATTTTGAAGTTCCCATGTCGACCTTCCACCTTCCAGCTTCATCATCACATCAGTTCAATAGTACCTTACAGCCAACGTGCATCTTATGACCATTCTAACAAGCCCAAACACGGCTAGGATATATTAATTAGTTAAGCAGTTCCAGTGCCTACCTTCCAGCTCCATCATCATAATCAGATCAGTTCGATGATAAAATCTTCAACATAATTATTTAAGATCATTAGTTTATAGTGTATTTTCATAGTTGTTTAACTACCTTGATTGTGATATCTATGCGACTGTCAAGTTTCGTTAGCCATTTCTGATCTTCTTTACCAGTTCCACCTCATCAAATGTTACTTTTTGGCTGTAAATGCTTGAGTTCTCGATGAAAATATCAAAATTACTATAGAGTTCCCTCGATTTCTAATGGATCCCATCATCAAAACTCGATTTTGAAAAAAATGGGACCAATCTGGAAGCATTTATCCTTTCAAGTATAGAAAAAATTTTGCAAATCCATTCATAAACAACGGAGTTCTGAGGTAACAAACATAAAAAAATACAATCGTATTGAGAACCTCCTCCTTTTTTGAAGTCGGTTAACAGTAAGGAAATAAATGATTGAATGGATATAGAATGACAATACAACTGATATGATGTGATTTAAAATCTATACTATATTTTAATATTTTTCCATAATTAAACTTGCATTTCAATTTTTCAATGTCACAATTTGTTGAACAATATGTTAGCGAAGTTTGGAGTCATAGTTATGTTTTTGAAACACTTCTTACAAAGACAATGACACAAAGTAAACATGTTCAAAATGGTTAGAAATATGTTCGATTTAAACATGGTTGACACGATATGTCAAATTGGTATAACTTTTTTTCGCGCACTTAGTTTGAAACTCAATATTTGCATTCGCAATTCGCGTGAGAAATTTAACACATAATATATGCAATGAGACAATGTAGAAACGTGACCAGAAGCATTGGAACGAAGACATAGGTGGAACAAGAGTAAGTTTTGTAGTCAGTAAAAGTCTGAAACTATCTCTCGCCGCTCCCAAGGACGGCGAGACGTCACTGGATGATTTTTATCTACTCATAATATTATCATTACCTACCCTTTCATTTCTTTATAGCGTGGCTGGAAAGCTCTATGAGGCGTGGCTGGAAATACCTCACGGTGTTCTTACTTTCCGCTTAACGAGGATCTCACTGGACATGATAAGGTTGGGAGGTACCTACACCAGATTCGTGCAGAAGAGACAGGGTGTCGCCACTGTGGGGACCGCCTGGAGGATATGGTGGAGCATATGCTCGAGGTGTGCTCGCCACCAGGATTACGATCCCAATTTTCGGGTAGCTCCGACATCCGACCGTCTGGCAATCCTTCGGACCAAGCCCAGTCGTCAACGGCGCGTACTGTTCCCGCGCGTCTCAAGGAGTATTCAGCAAACGTAGAGACCCAGCGGAGCCGAAACCTAATGAGGTCTTAGACCAGTTTCTAAAACGAAGGTCCGTCCCCGGTATGAAGGAAGGAACGGGGTGGGTCGTTCCACCCAACGGCGGGATTTGTCACTGGATGATTTTCCCACCATATAAAAATGACTTTAATTTTTAATAGATCGACGAACCATACCATGTATCAACTGCCATTTTTTCGATCTTGGTATTTACCAGAATCTAGCCGCAATGTCCCACAACTGGACAAAGAGTTCCCTCCATTCCGTCCAATGATCTAAAAAGTTGGTGCTCTGTAATCGCACGACAACGACGGCAGGCCCAGAAGGAATTGACTGGACGACTTAGATGTCTTCCTTAGAAGTTGACAAAGAAGTGATTCACAGCAGGATTTTAGTATGTTTTTTCTTAAATTCATTTTACCTTTATGTACAGTAATGATACTCGTACATAGGGTTACTTTATGCAAGAAGGCATTCTTTACCAGTCAATCTTTGGGTTAAAAAAAATACAACTGTATGGTAGGTTAGCATTAGCTTTTTGCACACACACTAAGATTAAAAATACTTATAAAAAAAAAGATTTAACTATGTTTAACGCATAAACCGTGACTTTGCCATTATTTGTAGATCAACTCCACTACCGGGATAACAAGTCTAAACCTACACAATATTTTTTTAAACCTGTTTTTGTCATATCCATCAGTAGATCTATGAAGTAATTGCGATAATTTACCCCAGAGGTCCATCTTGAACTGGCCGTACATCTACAACGTCGGCAAATGAAGGCCTCAAAGTAATCTTCACGTTTAGTCGATATATAACTGTTATGCCCGGCGCGCACGCAACAGTTTGTTGTGGATTTTTAATTGATCAACATAGTGTATGCCGAAAATGAGTTTGCAAGTCGCATTCAGTGGCGTTTTAATATTTTTTGTTTCATTTTACTGCGATTATGGATATGCGAAAATAGCACGTAAGTTTTCTTACGTATTTTTTTTTTCATTGGTAAATTTTATGTCTTTCCATTCAAATTAGTATTTTCCGAGATAAGTGTGTTCAAACAAAATTTTTAGCTTTATAATATTACAATCTAAATTTAAAAAAAAAACTTAAATGAGTAAATAACACAAGTTAACAAAATGATTGGTGTTCTTTATTTAATCAAACTACTCCTATTCCTAGAAAATGATTTAGTATAAGGAAAAATTGTTCTCAAGTAAGTAACTTTGTGTCTTTTTTGAGAAATAAATATCCTTAACCCTAATAAAATGAAATGAAGACATTATTTATTTACACATCTTGTGTACTTTTTTCTCACTATAGATTACAAAACCAAATCGAACTAATTTCAGTTTTGATTTTTTAGTATATAATGTAGATATTATATTTTTACTACGTAGTTTATAAATACACTATAATAAATTTGTAGCTTTACTGACTTCTGCTAGCAGCTTTATTGAGGTTCGCGATAACACTAACGACCAATCTACCCTGTAGTTGTCTTCCTTACTTAATGTTAGCGGTGTTTATACATCCTAGCCTGTCGAACAGGGCGCAAAAACCGGTGTCCTCACCATGTAACGGAAAGGTTTGCTTATTTTTGAAATTTAAATTTTATCTATGAAAAACTTCTTATTTACGCTCTTGAATAAGTACTATATTAGTTTAGTAGTTACTTAATTGTATAATCTATGTCAAATGATCCCGGAGGACACGGTGGAGCACACGGTGGAGGTGTGCCCTGCTTGGGAAGAGCATCGCCGTGTCCTCGTGGGGGTGATCGGCGGCGGCGACCTCTCGCGCCGGGCCCTGGTTCAGGCCATGGTCCACAGCGAAGAGGAATGGCAGGCGGTCGCCTCCTTCTGCGAAGCAGTAATGCTCGTAAAGGAGGAGGCCGACCGCATAAGGCAAAGGCAACAGCGCCCTCGCCGTAGCCGTCGCCGCCGCGATCCTGCCCATATCCGGCCACCGTACACACTGGCTCGCGGACGGTGAGCAATGGGTAGCTCACCGTCCGGTCGTCTAGTAACTGTCCAGACCGAGTCCAAGTCGTCAACGGCGCGCACCGTTCCCGCGCGCCTCAAGGAGTTGTCAGCAAACTGCAGGGGCCCTTCAGGGTCGAAGCCTCCTGGAGCCTAGGGTGGTGCAAACTGTTACCTCGACTCTGGGAATAAGGCAAGGAAGGTACGGGGTAGGTTTTTTAGTCAGTAAGAGTCTGACACTGGTCTCCCGCTCCGCCCAAGAGCGGGTTTCGTCATTCGATGATTTTCAACTACCAGAAAAAAAAAAAAAAGTTGAATGATGTTTGACCGAATGGCGCGAAATCACGAAAGGACACCGATGTCCTTGTGGAGTTTCAGTTATCATGAAGTTTAATCAATGCACATAAAAGCGAATTACCACTGATTAATTATGTAATCTTAGAAACTATAACACCTACAAACTTAAAATTTGACAAGTAGGTTCTTTATAGGATGTAGGCGTCTGCTAAGAACGGATTTTAGGATACTCCACCCCAGGGGTAAACCGACTATCACACGGACAAAGCCGCTAGCAGAAGCTAGTATTTAGATAAAACTTAAAATCATTACAACTTTTCTATATTCAGGAGACTGGCAGAGGCTAGTCTTTAGATAAAACTTAAAATCATCAAAACTTTCCTAGGACATATTTTCGTAATCATAGATGTATTTATAGTTTTAAATGGGATACATTCTATCACACAAAATCTAGTAAAGCAACTATCTGAGATATACTACGTTGGAGGTCAAAGTGCCGATTAATTTATTCGTAATTAGCCAAGACTCATCTCTGTGGTGAGAATTTTATACACCTTTTCATGCTTATGCTTACATTAACATTCACGGTCAGGTTATTGACCATCAAGTAAATTATAAATAGTTAAAACAGTTAAGGAAACAAAGTCAAAACTGCTTCTTGGCCTAGATCCATAATTTACACTTTAACTCGATTTTTTTACATTACAAATGTACTCGTTTATTCCACAAGAAGAATGAGAAGGTTATAAGTACAGGGTCGTAATTAAAAAAGCTATAAAAATATTTTTTCAGTGTATTATTTTGTTTCGTAATACTCAAAATAACACAAAACAAAGCCAATATTTAAAAATAAAAGAGAATAATCAATAATAATAATTAATTGTGGTAATTTTGATTTTATTATTATTAATTTATTTTCTTCTATAATGGTAAGTAAAATTATAAATTAAGCCCCACAAAACCGTTTCCAAACATTTGACTTTGAAGTTGGTAATTTTCTATATATCTACTATACACAGTTAAATTTTTGTTAATTCCATGGAGGGTCGATCCAGTATGTAGAACTATAGATTTGTAAAGGTAAAATTAAAAAATAAAGCACTTTTTTTTCTAAAACTAATATTAATCTACGCGTAAACGAAATTCATATCTTTAAGTAAAGAACAGCTAAGCGGGTTCAATGGCCGTAAGTAGTTGTCGGTAGATGTGTACTAGCTACCAACGGTCATTGAACCTGCTTAGCTGTTCTTTTTAGAATTGATAGTGTTTCATGTACCGGATCGACTGTCTACTAATTAAGCGGTGTATAATTCAATTCAATAATATATCTTAAACAACACATTTCGAAATATATCTATTATCACAAAGGATGATCCCTTACATACTACATTTCGGTGTATAACCATAGATTTTGGACTTATATAAATGTACATAAAGAGGTTAAATTATTTATTTTTTGCTTGAAAGAGGGTAATCTCTAGAAGTAGGCAAGTAAAGTAATACTGTTACATCTTTAAATCATCATTCTCTTACCATCAGGTGGCATCGCAGTCAAGCATTAGTTTATAGCAAATAAAAAAAATCATGAATTCCGTTTATAAAAAAGATAGTGCTATGTGAAAAAGAGCTTGTATAGCTCCGTCTTTCTTTTATACCAGAATTATTATGATTAAAAAAAATGTTAGTAGTACGTAATTTAACAAACGTTGTGGTTGCCCTGACAAATTTTCAAAAATTCTTCCACTGGTACGCACACTATCTCGTTGGATAGCATGGTATAGCCAAACCTCCAATTTTTTCTGCTTAGCAACCCGTGCAATTAAATTTCGAACAGGTTTCTGTCTTTGGAGTTTTGGGTAGTAAGTTCTTGGAGTGATGTTCAGCGACTATATTAATTATTCGCAAATCGATTTCTTATGGATATTATGACATAACTTTACGTGCAACTGGATTTTTTTTAAGGTGGAAAAATCAGGTAATGACGATCCCGGGCGGAACGGGATACAGGGTCAGACTCATCATCATCATCATCCTAGCGGTATTAGTCCCGGTTGCCAACCTTGGCTTTCGCCTCGGTGCCCGGGGTCCGCTTTTCTGCAAGCACGCCTCCACTTCGCTCGGTCTTTTGCGTCCTTTGCCGTAAGCCCATTGGCACGCATATCGTCCCTTACGACGTCGATCCAACGCCTCTTAGGCCTTCCTCGTTTACCGGGTCCCGGCGGAGGCGGCATGTCGAGGCATCTGTTACCCACGTAGTCTGCCGGTTTTCGTAAAACGTGGCCATACCAACGTAAGCGACCCTCCTGCAGTTTATCCGCTATGTCACGGACCTGAAGGCTGCCCCGGATGCGGGAGTTTTTAATGCGGTCTTTCCGCGACACTCCCGACATCCAGCGCAGCATATTCATTTCCGTGACACGCAGGCTTTGCTTATGCCGCTCAAGTACAGGCCACGCTTCACTGCCATACAAAAGGACAGGCCTAATGATGGTCTTATAGACCTGTCCTTTGAGCCTAACCGGCATTTTGGGGTCACAGATAACCCCCGCCACCTCACGCCATTTCGCCCAGGCCGCCGAGATACGAGACTCAACGTCGCAATCGACGTCCCCGGACTCGTGGAGCACCGATCCCAAGTACCTGACCTGTTCCGTGCGCTCGACTGTGTCTTCGCCAATGCGAACAGGAGCAGCGTTTGTTGTAGGCCAAGTACTCGGTCTTCGCCGCATTAATCTTCAGACCGCCGTTTTCCAGCGATTCCTTCCACGCTGTCACACGTTGAACCAAGCGTCCACTGTCCGAGTCCGCCAGCGCGATGTCGTCTGCATACATGAGCAGCCATGGCGGCTGCTCATGTAAGTCCCTGATGTTAGAAGACAGCACGTCCAGCACCACGCTGAACAGAAACGGACTAAGGACAGAGCCCTGATGAACTCCAACGGTGATGGGGAAGGGATTCGTATCGCCAACAGCGGTCCGAACCACAGAACCGGAGTCTCGGTACATGTCTCGGATGATGTCAACATAGGTCTTGGGCACTCCTTTGGATCTCAGCGCCCACCAGATCACATCACGGGGGACACAGTCGAAGGCCTTCTGCATGTCTAGGAACAAGAGGTGCAGAGGCGTATTCTTCGATCTGTATCCCTCCATGGTAACCCTTAGGGCAAAGATGGGGTCCATGGCGCCATGACCTGGTCGAAACCCATATTGACATCCCGAGACGGTGCACTCCTGTCGGATCCGAGAGTCAATCACCCGCTCGAAGAGCTTCATGGTGTGGGACATAACCTTAATCCCACGGTAGTCGCCACACTCCTGCACCGATCCCTTGCCTTTGAAGACTGGAGTGATAATACTCAGTCTCCATTGACTCGGGATCTTTCCGGTGAGGAGCATGCGGTTAAATAGGTGGGTTAAGATGCCCACACCACGAGGACCCATCGCCTTCCAGGCTTCAATAGGGACTCCATCGGCACCGACAGCTTTCCGGTTCTTCATGCGGCGAAGAGCCACATGCACTTCTTCAGGCGTAACCGGGGGCACAAGTCCCTGATTTGGAGGGAGAACCGGAGACAGCACCTCTTTGTGCTGCTTGTTCAGCAGCTCGTGGAAGTACGAGCGCCATCTCTCCTTCACCGCGAGGTCCTCGCATAACAGATTGCCGTCAGAGTCTCTTACACAGCGGCACTTAGTGATATCCAGTGCCGCTTTGACCCTGGAACGTGCCAACTTATAAATGAGCTTTTGCCCCTCAGACGATTCCAACTTATCATAAAGTGGCTGTAAGTGGTCTCGTCTGGCTCTGGCTACGGCCCTCTTGGCGGCACGTTTTGCTGCTCTGTATGCGTCACGGTCTTCGGGAGATTTGGAAGCTTGCCACGTTTTGAAGAGAGCCTTCTTCTCCCTGATCTCCCTCTGGACTGTGTCATCCCACCACCAAGTTTCCTTGTCACACTTGCGGCCGCCCCTGGACAAGCCGAGCACCGACTTTGCCGCTTTAGTGATGGCGACCTGAATCCTGTCCCAGTGGCTTTGCACCGGTTCGCCATCGGTTCCATCGCACTTATCGCCGATGGCCGACGCGAACGACTGGGACGTGGCTTCATCCAGTCGCCACCACCGTATACGGCGTTGTTGGCGCTCAACAAACTTGACCCTAGGCTTGACGCACAAGTCCATGACAAGGAGACGGTGTTGTGCAGTGAGACTCTCGCCGGGTATGACCTTGCAGTTGGCTACCTTACTGATATGGTGCCTCCGTGTGAGTAAGAAATCGATTTGGGTAGCGTACCTCCCGCTCTTGTAGGTGATCAGGTGTTCGGGTTTCTTTTTGAAGTACGTGTTCACGATGGCAAGGCCGGCAGCCGCACACGTTTGGAGGATATTCTCCCCTTCCGCGTTACGGCTACCGTATCCAAAGTCACCGTGAACATGTTCAAACTCCTTGCACCTGTCACCCACATGACCGTTCAGATCACCACCCAAGACGATTCCCTGTGACAACGGGATGCCACGAAGCACCCCACCGAGTTGATCCCAGAACGCAGCCTTTTTTAGTGTCGCTGCAACCGACCTGAGGTGCGTAGGCACTTATCAAGTGGGTTACAACCCCGTCAATAAGCACACCTACGACCATAAGCCGATCACTGTAGCGTTTCACCTCCAGGACTGTGTAGATCAGCTTGTAGCCATTCCCGATGAGCCGGGACCTGCGGCCTTTCCATCGAGTCTCCTGCAGGAATGCCACGGCCACCTTTCGCCTAAGAAGTACATCGGCTAACTCTCTCGCGCGTCCGGTCAGCGTGCCAATGTTGAGGCTGGCGAAGCGGATTTTACGGGTTGGGGCTCGCGTCTTTGGCCGTGTTTGCCCCAGACACGGTAGCCCTTGCCCACTTGCCACAGGAGTCGGGCGAGTCTCCTGCGCGCCGTTTTGCGGCGGCGCCCTATCCGTGGCAATAAACCTTTCTAATCTATCCATGTTTAATGGCTATTTGTGGCCTTTACGGGAGCGACTGCCGTCTGACCTCCCAACCCTAAAAGGGAAAGCCAGCGCCAGAGCCTCATCTGCTGTTCGGCAGGTGCCCCAACTTGCAGGGGAGGTTGACTTGGGCCCCGAAGATCGTGGTGGGGCCCCGTATGCACCCTATCAGACTCTTTGTGACTAAACGACCCACCCCATTCTTTCTTAGCCTTCATACCAGGGTCGGGCCTTCCTTTCAAAAACCGGACCGGGGCCCCAGTAGGCTTCGGCCCTGCAATTGGATCTCTCCATTTGCTGACAACTGCACGGCAAAGGCAAAGGCACGTAGCGCCTCAAGGAGTTGTCAGCAAATGGAGGCAGGGGAGGTTGACTTGGGCCCCGAAGATAGTGGTGGGGCCCCATATGCACCCAATATTTACTGTCAAATACTACTGTATATACATTAGAATTTGCATATCTATATTCTAATTTAAACAAATTCGTGATTTTTTGTCTTAAAAGTATCTTTCTAAAGTGTGCGTCGGTTTAAAGTATTTCTAGCTTGATATTACTTAACATTCGGCCCATTTTGGGTTTAGATCAATGATTTTCAAGGTCACTTTATAGCGAAATCAGAGTTTACAGAAGTTTTTCAAGTAACTTTTATTCTAAGAGTACGATATTGTCGCTGTTGAATCATAACCTTGTTTATCCAGTAATCTTCTGTTCTCGCGCGCCTCAAGGAGTTGTCAGCAAACCGAAGGGACCCTGCAGAAAGGAAGGCTCTGGCCCTGGTATATATGGCAATGTAAGAACGGGGCAGGTGGTTTTGTCAGTAAGAGTCTGACATTGTTTCCCGCTCTGCCCAAGGGCGGGATTCATCATTGGATGATTATTACCTACAATAAAAAAACTTCACAGAAAATGTAAAAAACGGTTGACTTCGTCAATTTTGTTTCATGTTTTGAATGGTAAAAAGTATTTCTTTATGTACTACTGGATTATGCCAGAAAATGACGTAAGAGGTTTTCTGTTCAATATTTTTTGACATACGAGTATTTATTTTACAGTGACGATATGTTTTATGTAAAAAAAAAACACAATTTATTATTACTTTTATGTTTAGTGATTAATTTTACACTCATTGCAGTACCTATAGTAATTGCTAAGTGTAGGTACTCGTTCAGAAAGTAATTCCTCCCTTGTTGAACTTGACCTCATAATTATTTTATGCAACAGCAAGTTCTTATGGATAACTATATGAAAGAAACTATGAGTTATTAATATCGAGCGTAAGGTCAAATCAAAGTTATACTACATTGATTGGATTGACAAGGTTCCTATTTCTATTTTTAACTAAATTAATTTTGAAAGTTACCAGAGCTATATCATTACTTTTTGAATATTTATTTTCAATATACCAGCTATCAAAATATAATCTACCACTAATCTAGGTACGAGTGACGAAATGTTTTAAAAGAATTTATGCAAATAAAAAGATATATAAAACTTTCGAGCACTACATTAAAAGCGACGGCAACGACCTCTCGCATCCGGCCCTGAAATAGGCCTTGGTTTGGAGAGAGGGAAATGGCAGACGTCTCCTCTTTCTATCGAAAGGAAGGAGGCGGTCGTACGCCGCAGCGACCTTACTTTCGACCCACGCACCCACGACCGGGATCCAGATCCCGACTTCCAGCTACAGTAAGGGTGGACTTGCGGACGGTGAGCAATGGGTAGGTTAGCCATCCGGTCGTGCGGTAATCGTCCAGACCGAGCTCAAATCGGCAACGGTTCGCGCGTAGTGTCTGTCTTCGTCATAATTGTCGTATTTTAAATTCTCCATGGATATAAGAAATTCTCTTAATTTTATTTTAATAATATTTATCTATCATAGTATTTATTAGTTTATAATATTAGCAATTATGCGTATTTTATTACTAAAAACAACTTATTAATATTACACTCTATATAAAATTTGTGTTATTTATTTATTGTGCATACCTATTTCGGTGTTCTCTTTTTTAACCCAAAGGTTGACCTGGTAGATAATGTCTTGTAGCATTAAGTCCGCCTGTGTGTCAATTGTACACGAAGTTTAAATAAATAAATAAAATATATAAATAATGCATCGAGAACAACACTACAAAGTTCAAGGCCTTTAATTATGCTAATTGAACCGGTTTTTTATATCTCTATTTCCATTTTACGTAATTTTCAAATTGACAGTTATAACTTGTTATTTAGGTACTCGAAGATGTTATCTGACGTCAATAGAATCGAATGGAGTTACATCAATTTTGATTTTTCTAGTAACGACTCTTCGTGTGACCAGAGGGCTGGGCTTTATTTCTGTCAGGGAATCAGCATTGCCATCCAGCGTGGCAATGCTGCCAGCGTTCTGGGCACTTTTCCCATTGATATCGATGTGAATGAATTTTTTGATGCTCAATAAATCATTTGTTAATATTAGTGTATTTTAGTTTATTTAGATTATTATTAGTATAATAATTAAATGTATGTTAATAAAAATAAAAAAAATACTTTCAATTTAGTAACGCCAATTCTCACGTTGAATTTATTTTGTACTTTGGCTCCATCTCAATTTAATGCTAAAAATATACATTGAATTGTTTAATGGCTTCAATTTTCTTTGGGTTAATTAAAGGTTTTAGTATAACGAGGTATAACTCGCTTATATGAGTAAAATAACATTTTACAATTTCCAGGCTTATTTAGCGAGGTGATGGGTTTAGAAGCGAACACGAACCAAACCAAAAACAAGAATGAGAACTGATTTGAAACTTAGAACAAAGAAATAAGAGGCGTGGATTAGAAAAGAATAGAAACATGCATTATTCATCCATCTATCATGTATTATTCTACTGGATTTGATTGATTGGATTGATTGATTTCATTGACCAAATCTACCTTTCAAATGATGTAATTAATAACACAATACACACGAACGCCGGCGTTCGCTGTAGTACCCGCGAACGCCGGCGTTCGCTTGAGGGGAGAGGAGTTAAAATACTATTATGCTTCACGTAGATCTACGCAAGGTTAAGTGAAAAAAAATATTAAAAACAGATTTAATTTTTTTTTTTTGAGTTTTCATCAGATTTCTTCACCTCAATTTAGACACATTCTATTACAATCATTGTGAGGCTGCAAATTTATAGGTTACTAGATATACACTTTTTTTTACTATGAAACATTTACCCCTGAGTTGGTTTCGGTGTTTCTACTCAGGGCAATCTAGCTAGGAAACACCAGCCTAATCTAGTTAAATTGACGGAAAAAAATGACGTATAAAATGGTTTTGAAAAATCTATTTGCAAAATAAATATCATTTATTATCATTTAGAATAGAAGCTTAAAATTAATAGGGTTTAACACTGGGCGGTCATATCGCAAAAAGCGATTTTTTGCAGTCAACCTTCAGATAGATTTGACAGAGGAGAAAAGATAAGCAGACAGTTCATTGTGTTTACACACAACATATACCTAAGTAATAAATACAAATATTGTTCATAGTTTGAGCCTTTGTTGATACATTTTTTATTGTTATTTTAGCTAAATAACCTCATGTAACAGAGAACAAAGACCTTGATCTTAAGAAAAAATCCACACGTAACAAATTGCGGTAGTCGTTGCATAAGATCGCCTGGTAACGTGAAGTAAATACAAGTGTAGAATATTGTATAAAGTTTATACGTATACTTGTATTATATCATAAACTAGCCACCCGCCCCAGCTTCGCACGGGGACAATGCTGATAACAAATATATTATGCATGTATTATACATATAAACCTCCCTCTTGAAGCACTCTATCTTTTAAAAAAAACGCATCAAAATCCGGTGCGTAGTTTTAAAGATTTAAGCATACATAGGGAGGAAGCGACTTCGTTTTATACTATGTAATGATTCAGCAACAGAAATAAAATCAGTAAACAATACTTGCCAACCTAAATGAGAACTAGAAGACAAATTTTTCAGCAGCAAAGAAACTTCTTTTGTATAAAATCTTGCCTAGAATAAGTTACTTCTTGACAAGCGTGCTCAATCCTCGGCCACATCATTGCTTACTAAGGCTTGACCGAGATGGGTTTTTCGATCTCGGCCGAGACCGAAACCGAGAATATAATACTATCTCGGCCGAGACCGAGAACCGTGACCGAAGACACATAGCGTGAAAAAAAAAGCTTTTTAATATAGCACCAACTATTTAATTATTTAATAATCAAAATTAAATAATGCTTACCATCAGGTGAGATAGTGATCAAACTCGGACTATGTCTAAAACAAAAAAAAAATCCCTTTATCAATCTGATAAAAAAATCGATTGTAATTAATATATCGTACTCGTACCTACCCATCATTAGGTAAGTATATTTCAACCAATAGCTCAACTTATTAAAAAATTTGAAGAACATAATATCTAAAAATAAAACGAATCTTCGAAAGTGTAGATTGCATTGTATTACAATATAATTAGTATCGATCAGCTAATCACTTACTGTTATGGAAGCGAACAATAAATATTTACATCGCTAACATTTTTAAACACCTACCTACTTACATAAAAACGATGGACATATTTTTTTAAAATTTCGCATTTAATAAACTAAAGATTCAATCGTCTGTGATTGTAAAACAGTGCGACATTTTGGGATAAATTCCAAATAAAAAAAAATACCGGTAAATTACCTACAGGTCGGACTCGGTTCCGTAAAAACTTACTTATCAAAACCATTCATTTCCCGAATCGAATTTCGAAGATTATTCCGAATTGCAAAAAAGTTTTTTTTATCACAACATCATCAGCCTTTCAATGTTCCCACTGCTGGGACACAGGCCTCCTCTCTAGGAGGAGGGAATGGGCCATAATCCACCACGCGGGCCCAGTGCGGATTGGTGGATGTCACATGTCTTCGAATTTTTGGTTCCAGGACGTGCCGGTTTCCTCACGATGTTTTCCTTCACCGTTTTGAGAACAGTGGTGATGAAATTAATTACACAAAGTAATGCGCCTGACCTACAACTCGTAAGTCGGGACCGATACCACTCGGCCACCACTGCTCCTATTTATTTTAATTTTTTATAACGTAACTACAAAATTACAGTTTTCAGCTTTTTCCTATAATTGTAATTTAGGAAAAAGCTGAAAACTGTAATTTTGTAATTAACTATGAGAAGTACTCTTTGAATTTGACCTTATCCCCAACATAAGGAGGAGGCGTTCCCTCATTTCTTTATAGATCCCATCATCAAAACTGGATTTTGAAAATAAAATCAATCTGGAGGCATAATTATATTTTAAGGGGTGAAAATCAGAGAGAGAAAAATGAACGACGAGTTCTGAGGTAACAGACCTAAAAAACAATAGAACCAAATTAAAAACCTCCACCTTTTTTCGAAGTCGGTTAAAAAGAAGCATAAAAAGCTTGTTACAGTACAAAGTCCTTTCTTCGAAATAACTTACATCCGTATCACTATGTTCTCTTCTCTAATAGATGTTTATTGTGTAATGTAAAAACTAAACTAAATATAGCCATAAACCTAAAAATAAATATTTGGAAACAAATTCGTGTGCCGCTAACATTGAACTTCGCGTTTTGCAAGATAAAATACGTGCATAATAAATGAACTCTCACACTTTTAAGAATTAATTATATGATCTCGTAATCGTGACCTTTCGTGATTACTTTTATAAATCATTCATTGATTTAAACCATAGGTTTTTTATGATGGGAAAAATCATCGAATGACGAATCCCAGCCTTGGGCGGAGCGGGAAACAGTTTTAGACTCTTACTGACTAAACAACCTACCCCGTTCCTTACTCGCCTTAGTCCCACAGTCCCGGTGTAACGCTTTCGCATCAACCCATGGCCCCAGAAGGAAACCATAGTAGCTAAGAAATGGAATTTCTTCCTTCACCTTCGGCCTTCACTAAACCCAGACTTGTTTAATGAAGGCCTCCCGGTCCGTACGGGTCAATTCTAAACGCTAGAGGTCTTTCTGGACTTCACGTAAATACGACGGTGTTCCGCTCAAGTAGAATTTCAATAGTAGCACGTATTAGAATACGTGCTACTATTGAAATTAGTAGTCTTTAATCTGGAAATACGTTTTTTTTTTAATTACCGTGTGGACTCTGCAAAAGGGTCGAAGCCTACTGTGGCCCAGGGTCTCTTTCTGAAAGGAAGGTTTGGCCCCAGTGCGAAGGATGATTTTTGCCTATCATAAAAAAAAATCTTAAAAGTTTTTGAGGTAAAGAGTCGTCATTCCGAATCTAGATTAAATATTGCTTTAGAAGTACTTTTTTATATTATAAGAATAAACTATGGAGCTAAAGTTTATGTGAGATATGTAACAGATTTTCAGAGGTCTCAACTAGATTAATTTTACACAAATTTATATTTTGATCTCTAATAGAAGCCTAAATAAAATCCACAAGATCTTTAATCTGTGTATACAAAATATATGAAGAAAGATTTGTTATAAGAAAATTCTCACGTAAGAACAGTTGTATGAAAACATTATGAAAATGTACCTCGGGATGGTTGCTCTAACCTATTGAATACCGTAATTAGAGATATAATAGAAATACAATAGGTATGTGAACGCCAGCGTTTGCTTAGGGCTCAAGAGTTCAAGAAGGGGGGTCAATGCCTTGTCTAGGCTCTTTTGTATTGTATTGTACATCAGGCTGGTATCCGCAACTCCACATCCAAAGCACGTATTTTGCGTACGGGTCTAAGCTCTTATAGAATATAATAGAATTATCTTTATTCGAGTAACAATATTACACTCACAATACTAGTAAGACTTAAAAACTATGTTAGTAAAATAAAAATAAAAAACAAAGACAGTAACACAAAACACCAACATACATAACAGTGAGTCACTGCGGTGGCAACCCATGTGAGATGGCACAACAATGACTCACAAAAACACATGAATATATATAATAATAATATAGAAACCAAAACATAAATTTGTCTAAGCGTTCTCCATTATATACTGTTTTATTTATCTGTGTGACAATCAAATCTATTTGTTTACAGCTGACTACATACATCCCTGCAATGATACGTCCAGAGAGTGCCTGATAAAAGCAACTCAAGATGCTGTCCCAGAGTTCGTCAAAGGTTCACCTAAACTTGGAGTACAGCTTCTGGATCCCTTCACCATTGAAAAGTTGTCCATCCCCCTGAACGGATTGACATTCACCTTCTACCAGGGCAAAGTTTCTGGCTTCAGGAACGCTATTGTGGATGACGTAGTGTAAGTATTTACTCATTTGTATCAGTCATCATCAAATCATTTCTCTCACTCTAGGGTCGTGGCAGACTTTACTGGCTATACTCATTCAATCATATCAATAATTATTTAAATCATTTTTTATAATTTGTTGATCACCAAGACCACAACATGGGGTTGTACTTGGTACAAATATAAAAGCAAACAAAAATTGTATAGGTACTTGATACTAAAATAGATACATATTATATGCAAGAGAGTAAAGTGGTAAGTAAAACAATAAAAAAAATCAAATTCTATTTCATTCCATGTTCGGAGGCTGTTCCTTCTAAAAAGACTTCACCTCTGCTGTTTATTAGATATTGAATTAAGTAGACACATATATATGCATATACTCTTTATTTACACACCGTAAATAAAATTACCGTTACATGTAATTAACTTGTATTTCACGAGACAGTTCCCTTCTTAATTTTGTATTATAATTTGTTCACACGCTATGCACAATCTTAATTATGATATAAAAAAATATTCCTACTTCATAAATTTAATAAAAAAAAAATGAAATGAAATGGTATCTATTTCATTTTTTACCTATTTTATTCGTCTAATTTGGTTGCAACCAATAGGTACAGCAATGTTTTAGATTATTATCTGCTCTACAACCTACCGGATAATATACTATAATGTCATGTCATTGAAAACAGCAAACTAACATAAGGAAAATAATTTAATTACTGCCTTTGAAAACTAGTTTGAACTACAGAAAACTGAGCTTATATTAAAAAAAAAAAACATCAATGTCAAAGCGTACAAAGTAATAATAAAAAGGAACATAAAAAGACCAAAGAAAAAAAAACGCATATAGAGCATGGAGTACGCTCTATAAGCGTTGTAATTTTTTTTCCTAAACATACGCGTTACAATGGTTGCAGGCCAATCTTAAGTGCTTGCTTACGACAAACGCACCACGAATGGTCGTACATTGTCATGTTTGTATTGGCACGTGCGATTATGCGGCCTGCTGCTGCAATGTTCGACGAATGCCCAACGCATCGCCCATCGCACCGCGTCTCCGTAAATGAGCAATGTCATTTTTGTCCTCTACATAGTCTTTTACAAAACAAAATGTATTTTTTGCCAAACTTTTCATTTTACAAATTATAAGATATTTTTGAGGATTACTTCTTAAAGATGACTTAGGTTGACTGTGTTTCTTTATCGTGTAATACATGGAAATTATGTTAAAAAATTATTAAATATAATTTTTAAAATAATTTTATTTATTTTTTACTTAATTTATTTTTTTATTCATATTACTTAATTACATATACTAAAAAAGTCTTACAAACAATATTAATATATTATATTATTATTATAGTAATCTCACTCATTAACAACTTAATGTTTAAGACAATTATAACATCATCATTTAACTCGTTTACTATACCTAATCAAGTTTAAGACACATTAAAAACGTTTATTTTTTTAACTTAAGAACTCAATTTAGAAATGAATTGATTACTTACTACATGATTGATTAATTAGGATTTAATGTCAAAACCAATTAGAAAGTTGTAATTTGACAAATCGAACTTGACCTTTGAAAAATTATCTCACTTAATTACTAAACCGATAAACCATACAACAGTATGAATATTAAACGTTATGACACACTAGGTAATAAAAAACATTTTATCTTTAGATATTTTTTAACTACCAAGTCCCGATACAAAAAGACGAGTGTTACAAATATTACAGATAAGTTTAACCTCTAATATTGTATGTCATCATCATCATTATCCTAGCGGTAGTCCCGGTTGCCAACCTTGGCTTTCACCTCGGTGCCCGGGGTCCGCTTTCTTACTAAGACGCGTCCACTTCGCTCGGTCTTTTGCGTCCTCTGCCTTAAGCCCATTAGCAACCTCTAATATTGTATGCCTCTCTCTTAAAGAAGTGAACACATTTAGAATTCCATACCCAAAAATAAAAAGACGGGAACCTTGTAAGGTTACTTTGTCATCCCTTTATTTCGGAAACGCGAGGAGGTATTGAATTAAAATAAAAATGATTTAATCAGATCTGCGGTCCATTGAAGCTGTGGAAAAATAAAACTTTAACGAAAACAAAAGTATATCCACTTATGTCATAAAAAAAACATATATTTCGACACTTATAAAGCAATCAAAATTCAAAGGGTAGGTCTTGTTGACCTAGCAACCTGAAATTTGGCAGGAAGCAAGGTCTTACAGGTCGAGTATAGGAATAAATCTGAAAACTATATATATTTTTTTTAATCCATTCGAAAAAATATTCCGAGATCAATTTGGGAATTAGACTTTTACATGAGTTAGTTTGTACGAGTACGAAACCCTGAGTGAGTTCGAATCGCTCTTGCCTAGTTTAAACAAGATATGAAAGAGAGGCAATAGCAGAGATAAACAACCGAAAGTTTGTAAATATCGCCCAGCAGAGCATTAAATAAAAGGGTGTAAAAAAATTATTAGTCAGAAGTTTTTCAATTTTTAATTCAAGTTTATTCTGAGAGCTTGTTTACATAAAGTTTAACGATCACCTAGAGAAAAAAATGCTTGAGCGAGCCAGCTAAGTAAAATGTGCCCTATTATGGCTATTATGTTGCCAATATTGGGATCCAGGCGTCCAATTTGTGCGAAAAAATGAATCATGCGAAGCAGTAATGCTAGCAAAGGAGGAGGCCGACCGCATAACACGCCCCAGATGCCACCGGGAATCCGATCCCGTAATCCGGCCACCGTTTTTTTTTTTATGGTAGGTAAAATCATCCAATGACGAATCCCACTCTTGGGCGGAGCGGGAAACAGTGTCAGACTCTTACTGACTAAAGAACCTACCCCGTACCTTCCTTGCCTTATTCCCAGAGCCCCGGTGTAACGCTTTCGCACGAACCCTCAGCTCCGGGACGCTTCGATTCCGGCCACCGTAGGACGGGTATGTGGATGATGAGCAGTGGGTGATCGCCGTCCAACCGTTTGGTAATTGGGACATATCAATGACTCACAAAAATCAATTTACTTCCGTTGCAACTTACCTTAATCAACAACAGTAGTATTGTTCACAAACTAAACCATAACATAAAACAATATTATTGTATCTGTTCAAAGGAATCAATCGATTGGAAAATTCTCCAATCGAGCTTACCAATCCATTGTTGTGAATTTCTTTTAAAAATATTTCTAGCAATTTAATAAAATCTCTAAACTGTGTTTATTCTGTAGGGCATTATAATTTTCTTAGTAGCTTTATTTTAAAGGCTTTCTTTGCAAATTACTTCGCTGAAAATACTTTAAAGCTAAGTGAGCCGGAGAAAAGAGCTGCAAAAAGCTAATGCAAATATAGAATGCTGGATTAAGTCTCTTGCATCAAGCTATATAAACTATTATATATATATATATATATTATAAAGACTTTTAAGGAGCGCTACAAGTTGTTTTATGAGTAAGAGTTACAATGACTGACCTGTCAGTCTAGTAGTTAGTGACCCTAACTACTATGCGGGAGGTCGTGGGTTCGATTCCCACCCAGGACAAATGTTTGTGTGATGAGCACGATCATTTGGTCTGTGTCTGGGTGTAATTTATCCATAAGTAGCTTTTGTCAGCGGCTTCGCCCGCGTGCATAAAATATAGCCTATGTCACTCAGGAGTAAAGCAGCTTTCTATTATTGCTAAAATTTCTCCAATCGGACCAGTAGTTCCAGAGATTATCTCCTATAAAAAAAAAAAAAAAAACAAACTTCACCTCTTTATTATATAAGTGTAGATAGTGTAGATATGTATGTATTTAGTAATATATAAGTATGTTTATTAGTTGTCTAGTACCCATAACACAAGCTCTGCTTAGCTTGGGACTAGATGGCGTTGTGTGATAGTTGTGGACATATTATTATATTATTATTATTATAATGTGAAAGTTACTCTATTTTTAACTCAAGTATGGCTGGACCGATTTTAATTACTTACTCGTACTATCTTTTTTAAATGAACATAAACTAGTGCTTGACTGCAATTTCTCGTTTGATACTAACCAGTGATGCAAAGCGCATTAGCTTATTAAGAGCCTATGCGTTAGCGTTTGACGTGTAAATTGTAATCGGACGGGGAGACCGCATACAATCTATTAAATACCGAAAGCTTTGTAGATTGGACTTAACCAAATCTAGATCACCAATTAGAATACAAATATATCCAAAATTGACAGCAACTGTCAAAAACATGATTCTTTATTCTTATAACAAAGGATAAGTTGAATATTATACTTTTATATAACTTTTCCTCATTAATATCCATAATATTAAACTATTATTATGATTAGAACTGGAATAAAAATGAAGCCTGAGTCTATATCTAAAATATACACCACTAAATTTTCGTCGTTTAAATCCCGAAGAGGGTGGATCGATTTGTGTAGATAAAAAAAAAATAAAGAAGTTTTTTTTTATCTAAATCTCGTATTGATAGGTATACGCATTTACAAAATATATATTTTTAAGTAAACGAGTCCATGACCTCGTAGTTTTTGTCGGTCGTTGCGTATTAACTGCCTGTAGGCAACTGGCCCAGCTGACGTTTACTTAAAGAAATCAATTTCGAACGTACGTTTAATTTAACGGTGTAATAGATTAAAGCTTCTTACGCTTTAAAAAAACCAAATAGCAAAAAAAAGGTGTTGGTACATTTTTTTTTTTTTTTTTGTTGGCCTAACTGGTCGATAAATGTACTGAACTTGACTGATTTTTTTCGAGATTTCAGGTTTGATTCTTTATTAAATCTGGTTTGTCAACATAACAAACACGTGTAGAAATATCGGTCACTTATTAATACTAAACACCATATTTAAAAACTAAATGCCTATTGGCTAACCGGCTTCATCTAATTTAAATTAACCCCTTGACACCCAAGCGAGCGCCGAGAAAGAAAACTTCTAAAAATATGTTTATTAAGCTATTAGCAAAATAAACATTATGTATCATAATAAAAAAAAACTGATTCCGTATACATTAGCCGTGAGAAATAATTATGTGGATTAGAAAAAAGTAGATAAGTGATAATTATTTTCTTGCTAATCTGATTGAGAAAAACAGATCTTCGTCCGTAATTTTCTCAAAGGTTACAATGGAGAATTCATATAAAACTAGTTAGCAATGGTTGAGTTATTAACTTTTATAATGATTGTGGTTGTATTTTTAGTGTCTGATGTAATAACTAAAGAATAAAAAGTTCGTAATTAAGACACATTGTTTTTACACACAACGAGTCACCGACATACTACGCTGCCGCTATTCTTATATTATAACTATAAATAATTTTTAATTATTCTTATATTATATTATTATGAAGTGTAGGTAATTTAACTTTTTTTTTTGTTTTACAGTTATTTTTGGCAATTAAGTTATTTTGATATTTTTCTGTATATTCATCAAGTTTTTACAGAAATGTAAACTTCCATAATATATATATCAGATTCTTGTAATCGGAAATATCTCAACCCCTATCGTACAGGTTGACTGGCCTGTTTGACAAATAGTTAGTGGCCTTGAATGCTATGCAGGAGACGTGTGATCGGTTCTAAAAAATCTTTTCAGTGATGAGCACGATCTTTTGTTTTGTGTCTGGGCGTAATCTACATAATAACATGTATAGGTTTAAACATATTATTATATATGTTGTATCATTTGACTACAAATGATACAACATATATAATAATATGTACTACATGTTATGAGTACTAGTACATATTATACATATGTATAATATCATAGCAAAAGTACTGCTTAGTTTGGGTTATTCCCGCTCGGTAACACCCTTTCGTCAACACTGTTGACGATCGGGAAAAAAAAGTTTCGTTCGTTCTTGGGACTACATGGTGTTGTGTGAAAGCTATGGAATATTGTTATTATGATTAGAATATCCTTACTGCGTTAACCAGAAAGTTTGTCTGGTAAAGAATGCCTTGTAGCATTGAGTCCGCTTATATTCCCCTACAGTACAGAAGTCCAAATAAATAAATAAATAAAATATCCCTAATTCAGGAGTTGAGGCTACAATTATGAAATCTATCTTGAAGTTTACGTAATTGTTATTATTAAGTAATCATAATTGCACTGGCCGATTTTTAAGATCATACAACGCTTCAAAGTCAATCTCTAAATGGGAGGAGATCATCTTATAACATCGGCTAAACTCAGTTCCTCTGGAAGCATATTAATCCACTTTTCAAACTGTATCTTACTTCGGTGTAGTAACTATTTAGATGGCATCACAAATTTTCTGTTAGTTGCTATGTTGAAGAAGAAGAAACGACCCAAATAAAAAAATAAATAGCTTAAAGGCAAGATAATGGTGATTAGTATTCAACAAGCATCATTAACCAAACTGGTTTCCTCATTAACAACCTCATAACCTGTATTTTGATTACCTCCAAAAATATCACACAGTAGTGTAAAAAACAAACAGTTGATATAACACAATATTATGACAACAAAAACAAATTCGAGGCAACGAAAGGTTTTGTATAGTCATTAGCTGCTAAGCAAATGTTCAGATCAGTAAACTTTTTAATATAAAACGAATGTATTTCCGTGGCTAATAGTTATCCTCTAATGTTTGGTCGAAGCCTTCTGGGGCTAAGGATTGATGCGAAAGCGAAACACCTGGGCTCTGGAACTAAGGTATTTTTGGCAAAAACGTAACTAAAATTAAAAATAAAAATAAAACTAAAATTTCATATAAAATATATGTGAGTAAAGGACGGAAGTTACCGAATGACAACCGAGCGTTCAGGCGTTATCTCTCTTTATCAAACACTGCGTTAGATAAAACAACAAGCTTTAAAACCTTGCTCACATTGACAATAGACGGGTCAGGAAGAGCCCTCTTCATACCTTCGCATCACAAACCCATAGAATGACAAACAATTTCGAGGTGAGACTGAATAAATATTTCGCGTTAAGTCGGTGTATCACCTGTCCAAAATACGATTAAACGAATCGTGAAAAATGTAAACAATTTACTTCCGTATAGTACTCGTACTAATAGTCGCTCGTATTTTTTTATGGTCATCTACCACAAACTTAATGACAGCAAGAAAAATAACAAAACACCAATTCATTCGCGGAAAATTCTTGTAAACATTTTCGCAAATAGACAAAGTAAAGGGAGATTTAAATATCTCCCTTTACTTTGTCTTGAAATTTATTGAAATGAATTAATTACATTCTAAATTTGAAATGTTATCGGGTTTGATTAAAATAACGGCTTTATTTACCTCGATGATTTTTTTATTATTATTAACTGCTGCTTATATGCATACAGACTTCAGCCGCTATGATATCATAAGGTTACCATCGTCTTTCCAGATTTTTGGGATTGAAAATCGTCAAATAAATTCTCCTGATTTGATCGGACCAAGTCGGAGAGTCAGACGTTCACTATCTAAAACCCAGTCGAGTTCTTTCGACTGCCCTCTGCGTCCGAATAAATAGTCAGGCAATCGAGCGAGTAAGATGGATAGATCAATACACCCTAATAGCTCTATCCATTGAACAGTTCAGTTTAGGTTGATAGAACCTCTGGGCAACGGTAACTCTTTTGAACAATCCAGTCGACCTAGATACATACGAGTATATCTACCTAGATTTTCCTTAACTACCACTGTCAACTTTGCAACATGGAGTTTCACCGTGATCTCATTTGTCATTTGAATGTAGGTTATGAAAGAGTTACACAGTTGCAACACAAATCAATTTTTATTTGTTTGTCCGTTGTTCGCAAGGGTGAATACCAAAGGGACCCGTTTTTTTTTAATTTATCGATGTTTTTCGCCGTCATATTTTAGGAGCTAAACTCAAACCAGGGTGTATGTTTTTTTCGCCCTATTTCTTTTATTTTTGCAATCGATACAACCAACAACAACAATAATTCTAAGTGAGATACGTGAGATACGTATCTCACTTAGAATATTGTTGCCAATTTGTAAAAAGGCTGACCAAATTTTATAGCCAGATAAAAATGGCCAAATGATTAAAACGTTTAATAATAAAACATAACTATTTTACACTGAGATTACTCTTAATGTTGACTATTATATAATAAAATAATTATGTGAATAGATGTTTATATCGTAAAACACAGTGTTAATTGATACATTATAGTTACCCATGATGTGAAGCGAACACCTGGTGTGAACGTTCTATATCATAAAATGATCTAAGCAACAATATAAAAACGGATAAATAACACGAAAACTTCTCATGGTGGCTCCTCATCATGGCCGTGAATTCAAGTCGTGAATAAACTACATAAGTCGTACCTTGTGAACCACCTGCAAAATCCGTCCATATTTATACATTACGGCCGTCGAATTTTAGCACTTGTTAACTCGTAAGAAAATAAATGATTTAAACCAATTAATACAATTTGCCGTTGTTATTGCTATTAAAAAACTGTTATCGGCATTTATTTTTTTAAAAGCCTTATTTTCGCAGAGTCTAACATCAGACGCGCCTAGATCCGACAGCCGTACTGTACGTTCACGCCTGTTTACGGAGCTTCACGGCACTAATCTGGAGCTACCATAAAATATTAACAGAAATATACGTTACCAATCACAAACAATAGATATTTCTAAAACAAACACTTCTAGATAAAAAATAAAATAACATAGGCGTGAATATGTTTTTATATTTTAAATGAACCTTGCTTGTTTATATCCATTAGACTGTTAATGATTTTAATTACTTTATTATTAAAGTTGAAGGTCTAAACTTTGCTAATGAAATACTGACATAAAACAAAAACTGTCATAAAAACTGAAACATCCATTTTGATTTTTTTAGTCGTGTAAAGCGTACAGTGAATTTGTGTTTATGCAATGTTATGCATTACTTCTCTAATTAATTTTTTGCTTCTCGCTAAATTTTGAGTTGTTTGCTAATTTGCATGTTTGTGACGCACGGATTTTTTATACCATAGTAATTCTTATTAACTGTTACCTAGATAGATATTGGGTATTAGAAGGATATTGTAATGTTTCATTAGCACTAGAAAACATGTTTGTTTTTGCTTATCTAAAAGGTGTTTTTTTTTTAATATCTAATCGTGACTCGGATGCCATCATGACCAGATCGGTGCCGTGAAGTTCCGTATACAGGCGTGAACATTTATGTGGACGGTTTTCACGGGGTGTTTACAGAATACGACTTATGTAGTTTATTCATAGCGTAAATTCGCGCGTGAATTCAAATATATTTTTTATGTGGTCAATATTCCTATAAAATAACTACTTTAGCAAAGCTCGTCGAGAAGTCTGAATCGACTTTACTGCCAATTACAGCAAAAAAATAAAAAGTATTTTAATTTTTATGGAGCTACATTAAAAACTAGATACTTTTAAACTTGACAGTCGGTGGCTAAATGCACATATAAAGCAAGGGTAACAAAAAAAAAACGGCTCCTAAATATTTGGTAATCTTACTCATATTATAAATGCGGAAGTTACGATATTTGGATGTTTGTTACTCAATCACGCCAAAACGGCTGGACGGATCTGGATGAAATTTGGCACAGGAATAGGATATACTCCGGAATAGTATATTGGCTACTTTTTATCCCGGAAACCCCAACCCCAACCCCAATAACACGCGGGCAAAGCCACGGGCAAAAGCTAGTCGTACACAATTTATTAGCATCCCAATAAAAGTTTATCTCACAACTTCATCAATTTTAAACGAGCACTGGCCATCCTTCTTTATACCTGTACCATTAACTTTTATTTTTAAAAGTTCAGCCCCAAAAGTCTTAATTACGAGTAAAGAATTCAAACATGGCAAACAAACTTCAATTATTAGGTTGGAACTTTGTTTCAATGTTTTACGCAGTCCCGACATGAAAGAACTCGTACCATCATCGTTATTTTTATATTACGCACTTCTGTAAGTTAAAAATTAGATTCAAGTGGACTGGATTCTTTGGCGCTTTCATTTAATTCAAAGAGCGAGCTAAAGATTAAATAAGAAAGAGAGTTAAGGCAACAGAAAAATATGATAAATGAAGAACCGCTCGACCTATTTTGTGCAAACTTCACATAAACTATCTACTAAATAGTCTAAACAACGCCTAAGCATTTGGTTTGGATAGGTGAGCCCGTTCTTGAGTTATAAAATTACAACTATTGGTAGTACTGATTTTCATATATATTGATTTATTTTCACGAATTACTATACACACACACTCTTATAATATAAAATAGGAAAAGGGATCACTACCTCAGCCTGCATTACGCAACAAAAAATGATCCGTCTAGAGCAAAAAAAGAGAGTAAAAGATAAAAGTATTCAAAACTTTTATTATAGTCCAAACAAAAACCTCTTATGGGGGTTAATAGTAATAATAGTAGCAGGACAGTAGGGAATAGTATAGTAGTAGGGAGTAGTATGTTCAACCGCTAGAGCGTTTATGTCACTATCTATCTATACAAGGTGTCATTGACATGTTAACGCAAACGAATACCATGGATCCAGTACATGATTCTGGACCCCCCAGTGGTGGAATTTTGCGTCGGTTTTTTTTCAAATTTTTGAAAAAAAAAATTTGTTTTTTTTATTTTTAACCTGTATAAAATCGTTATTCTGACCAATCCCAATGATATTTTTAGAAAAAAAAAAATTTTTACAAAAAAAAATTAATAAAAAAATCATCGAGGCAAAAAAAGTCGTTATTCTAATCAAACCCGATGACATTTTTAATTTGGAATGTAATGCACTCATTTTTTTCGCAAAAAATGTTAAATTGACGTTTTTATACAGTTTAATTAAAAAAACGTTATAAATTCATTAAAAAAAAAATAAGAAAAGACCGACAAAAAATTCCATCACTGGGGGGTCTACAATCATGTACTGGATCTATGGTATTCGTTTGCGTTAACATGTCAATTGCACCCTGTATACATAAAAGAAAAAACTGACAAACAGTCATATCAACGCACAGCCGAAACTACTGGGACTATTAGCGTGAAAATTTGCATAACGTTTCCTTTGATAACCTAGACTAGCACTAAGAAAGGATTTCCCAAATTATTCTCTTAAAAGGATGAAACACGGGTTAAAGTTTATATGGAGAAACACGTACACAGGGGCAAAGCTACTAGCAGAAAGCTAGTTTCCCATAAGAGTTATGTGGTCAATATTTCTATACTTGTTGAGTTAAAAAAAAAAAAATCAAATCATTATATCCAGTGAATTCTCTTTCTTATTATAATCCAGGAATATTAGGGGTCACTTCGGAATAAGAGATAGACAGCTATAAACTTGTACAAGTTTTAGGGTGCCAAATACAACCTGTATTTGGCATCCTAAAAGTAGTCTCAAAATCTACTACGTGTTTTTTTGTTTTAATTTGGACTACAGGTTGACCTTCAATGATACCTGCTTGACCTGCCCTCTATTAAGAAAATGATTGAAGATATAAACAAAATGTTCACACAAAAGTTGTAAAAAATTTAATCTTCTAAAATATTATAACAAACACAAATAGATTAAAACACGTAGGAAACGAGTTTATTGCAATAAAAAGATCGATTTTTTTTGCAAAGTAAATTTAAGATATTCATAGGTCAAACCTTTTGGATATCTTAAATTTACTTTTGCCTTTGTTAACAGTCACAATCCATTCATACCATATCATACTAAACGGTTGGATCAAAACCAAAGTTAGCCATATTGGGTACGAAAGTCTATAATTTTTTTCGTGATAGTTTTATCATCATCATTATTTTAAAAATTTACTGGATAAAGGTCACAGCTCATTAGAGCCACCCGGCACCCACTCCGCACCGCCTCGCCTCGTGCGGTTAGTATTCTTTATATGAATTTGTATGGGTATGCGCTCACTAAATCAACTCCGCAGCGTCACCAGATCGCCTCAATCGTAAGCCATCCACGCGCGGACGGCGGGTGGACCACTAGGTGACAACTCGTTGCTCGCATGCTTGCCTTGCGTTGACTGCGCATTGCCAACACGCGGGTCCCGAGTGGACCGCGCGCTACCCGCGAATGATTCACGCGAGGACGATACGTTGGCGTCTGGCGATGGGCCGCTCCCCACCATCCCGTGTAGACCTAGTGCCAATTGTTAACAGACTACTCGGAAATTCGTGGACCAAGTGTCGTCCACTCATTGACCACGCCGGGTCCACTGGTTGACGACGCGAGGTCCACTGGTTGACCGCGCGACGTTTATTGGTAACGATAACGCGGTGTTCACCCGTCGACCACCTGTCGACAACGAGTGGACGCCGGGCGACGAGGCGGTGCGGGGTGGGTGCCGGGTGGCTCTAATGAGCTGTGACCTTAAGACTTCATGTGCGTTTCGCTTCCATCCTCAGCACGCGCCAGGTCATTGCTCCACATTATGGAAGCTTCTTGAACCACTTAAATTTTTACTAACTGATGATTTTTTTTCCAGATCTGACCTTGAGAAACGTCACTTTATCCTAGCGTTCCACTGCAACCTTACGATCAAGGGAACCTATGATGCCAAAGGAAGAATCCTTTTATTCCCAATTGACGGAGCGGGCGACGCCAAAATAAAGCTAAGTAAGTAACACTGCCATTAATAATTCAACAGTTTTTGATGTCTACAGCTTCCGCCTTTACCCTCCTTTTAAAGGTAACTTTGCATTTTCAAATTCATTCTCCTTTCATTGCAGTTTGCGGTAAGATTAAGAAATTATTATGTAAACGATTGCTTATTTAAACATGAAGGAAACGGTCATTTTGCATGCATTTGTAAGTTAGCGTGGACCAAAGTTTGATTTTTCTCTTAGGGGACGAAAGTTTTGTACTGAGACTGAACCTCAAAATTAATGTATTTTTGTTTAAAGTAACTTTAAAAATAAAGACAACAACATTTTGATGCTTATTTTAAAATTAATTCGCACACAAAATGATGTCGAGAGGAGACGAGCTTTATTGCGGTATGCCACCGAGGGATTTGGAGGTCGCAGCTCCTTAAACATGTGCAATTGTGCATGACCTGCGCATAGTGTTGAATGTTTGGGCTAAATTCCACTGCTGTGACATTAGAGTTCAGGCGACATGGTGACAGCCGCAAGAACCTTGGCGGTACGTCCCCCTTCTAGGAGTGGCTGAAAAGATATTACGGTGTACGTACCTTACGCAAGGCACAAGCCCTCGCGAGACAAGTTTAGTTCGGGAAATTTCTGTGTCAGCTTCAAGTTAAAGTAATGCCTAGGTGTCAGCAGTCGACAGTACGGATCGTACACATCTTTGAGGCCCGCGTATAACAAACGCGGGCCTCAAAGATGTGTCAGAAAACCGTCATTTATTTTTGTTTTCAAAACTCGAATAAAAAATGACTAAAACTGGCCATCACGCTCTGCTGCACAAAGAATTAATGTACTCCTTTTCTTATAATTTGTAAGAAGTATGATACCATCTCAAAACAGTTTTTAATTCGTTCGAGAAATATCTTCCGAGGCTAACTTTAATCTAACCTTTCGTGTAACATAGGTATATTTTATTTTGTTTAATTATTTAACAAACATAATTAACATGTTAAACTTTTATCAATGTATTGTTTTTATTCACATACGCATTACCATTACTATACACATCCAGTTACAAAACTAACGTATATCTACTCACAACCTCAAATTCAGTTGAATACCAGCACAAGTTTTTTGTAATTTTCCAAATGTAAATATTTTTTTTAGCTATTTTATTTATACAGGAATTGGAACGAGAACGTGAGTAACCGGAATAATTGTAAACAATAGAGGAAGACCTTTGCCCAGCAGTTGGACAGCACAGGCTAGCTACATATTTATACTTATGAACTTGATATGTAGTCTTCATTTACGTTTGATCTTAACAAACGTAATTTATTTGTTTATTCTTTACTAATTTAATCGTTTATATGTTTGTTACAGCTAATCTCAGAATGAAGGTTGATATAAAAACAAAGTACGTAAAAGACAAACAAGGTCTCAATCATTTCTCTGTGAAGAGTTACAAGTACTCTTTTGACTACGGAGATCGCGTTTCCTTTGAAATTACGAATCTCTTCAAACAAAGCGAAGAACTCAGTAAGTATATACATATTATAGATTTGATAAACGTCAAAAAACTTTATATCAATACTCGATAGTGCCCACGAGATAAATGCAATGATTTTGTTGAAGAAATTGGAGAAACAAAAGAAACTATAGTCACAAATAAATAAAAAGTGGTATCCACTACACATCAAAATATTGAACTTCAGAAGATACAATTTTAACCTCTTTGGCAAATATTTTACACCTCCATAACACGAGTTACCAGCCAACTTAAATTTTATTTACCAGCACCAGCAAAGTTAAACCTTATTTCTAGGTAATAAGGTTGAAATTAGTTTTACCGAGGTGTTCCCACCTGAGAAAAATTTAATTACCACCAAATAACTTTAGCTAATTACCAACACTAAGTCACTATCGGAAACAGAAGCATCATTTGATTAGGCCATCAATGAGGCACTATAGCAATTATTTTACTTAATTGTCCCCTACGCGGTATCCTCCAAGGAAATCCGTTACCAATCAAGCTGTGCATATCCGTGAATATTCCGATGTGTAATAAAAACTCTATTGACTTACTTGGAAACCGCAAATTCTTATATAGACACATCTTCTGTGTTAATCATCGGCACGTCAAGGTTTATGAGGATAATTTCCTCTAGACCAATTTTAAATAAAATCATAAGATGGTATAGTTAATGCTGTGGTACAGCAATTGTTTTTGATATGCGATTCCCGTGCGCAACAAACTATTTCTATGTATCCTGCAAATAATTATTCCAAATTTGAACTCGGAATGTCATGTGATTAAACATTGGTTAATACTCATGACATCCACAACGCGTACAGGGGTAATTCTTAAAAAAAAGATCTTGTGTTTTTTTTGACATCATTAATAATAATTCTAATTTTTGACATTAAATGATATTGGTATTTTTGTATATATTATAAGGTTTTACAATGGTTCATAATTTTATCATATAATTTTAATCATTTTTACATTATACTTTTATCTTATTGGGAATGTAATTCAATTTTGAGCAATGCAGTATTAATTTCTACTATTCTTCTACTTCTGTTACTAGTTTGGAAGCCTTAATATTCATACACAATGTAAATTGTTTCTGAAATAAATCAATCAATCAATCAATCAATCACATTATTTTACGAGCATTAACAACCTTTAATTGTTTCAGGCAAAACAGTTCTTGCGTTCCTTAATGATAATTGGAAGCTGGTAGCAGAAGAATTTGGAAAGCCTATCGTAGACTATGCAGTAGATTTGGCAATCAGGACTATTGAAAAATTCTTCCTGGTTGTACCGTACGAAGAATTGATTAATGTTCCTATTCCCAAATTTTAATTAGTATTATCGTTAAAAGTATTTTACGTACATTATAAGACAATTAGAATATAATTTGTTTTGAGCTATCATTTCTTTGATTTATCTCTTTCAAATTCGTTTTTACAAGCTTTATATAAGTTTGCCCTGTTGTCCTGTCCGATGTTTGTGATCAAATCTTGCAAATTATATTTGATTCACTTCGGGAAGTGGATCTTAATATACGTATATAACTGTACAATATATAAACCGGGGTTACTGATCGGCTGATTTTTTTCATACATATGAAATCTCGTGACAATGCAATATTATGATGTCATGGAGCTGATCTGACGATGGAGTTGAAAGGCGCCTATGAGATCTCAGTAGTTAAACGACACAACCCTATCAAATTTGAGATCGTGTGATTTGTCGTGCTGGAACTGGAAAATGGCCGTACAAACTCTTGTTTATTTAAAACTTGATGCACCAGTGAAACATCGTACGCAAACGGACTTAATGCCTTAGGCTTAATCTTGAGGATTTAGTTGACAGTTTTATAGATGGCTACAACCCAGAATCTTTAAGTCAAGGGTGACCGCATCAATGCTTTCTATCAGGTGAGATAGCGGTCAAGAACCTATCAACAATAAAAAAAATCAAAAAAAAGTCTAAATTTTTATATCGCAGCAAAATTTCTTCATAGAGCTTAAATACCACTTAAGGGATTTGAGAGCAATGCTATTCATTCAGAAAATATCAATTCATTTATCTTAGTTGGATGTGGGAGAGTGTCCCGCCTTTTCCGCGTTCTCGTCATCTTGACAAGATCCTTTCCTATTAGACGTGGCGCTAGATTTTCTACATGACATTTATTTCTTATGATCACTTAATGGCGTTGGACAATTGTGTCGTTTCTGAAAATCTTTCTACTATTTAGTTTTTTATGTTTATTGGCAAGGCGTTGATATATTTTTGTAGATTTTTTTTTATTGCGTATTTTCTGGAATTTGTTTATATAGAATGGTTTAAATTAAAGAAAACTTGTTTTAACAGTTTTTGTAATGCCAGCAGTTCAGAATATTTTTTTAGGCTCATCTACATAATTATTATTATTCTTTGATCTCTTAAATTGTTAATTTATGAAAAAAAATCTAATTACTAGCTAGATAAAAGATTGTCTTAAAATATTTTAGCCATATTTGCATATAAATTATATAATAATACAATTTATATAATTGGTATTGTTAACATAAATAAGTCGGCCAAGAGCGTGTCGGGCCACGCCCAGTGTAGGGTCCCGTAGTTTCCCGTCCGCCACATATTTCACAATGTAACAGAACCCAGTAGCCCATGTAAAAATTAGTTACCCTATTTCCCGAGAGATGGCGCTGTACCAGGTGGTAATTTTGGATTGCGTGAACCGAATTTTTCTTTTTGTATTTTTATTTGAAAGAACATTCGCTCAGGATAATAAAATATATAAAAAAAGTTAAAAAAAGTTAAGAAATTTTCCTAGAAAGTTTACTTAAGTCATAGTACAAACTTATGGTTCATAGTTAGAGGGGAGGGGGCGCCTCATTTTTTACTTTCGGAGCGGTTATTTCCGAAAATATTTATAGTATCAAAAAATTATTTTACGGGACCCTTAATCATTTTTAAATACCTATCCAACAATATATCACATGTTATGGTAGAAATGAAAAAAAAAAAATCATTTTTACCACTTTTCATTTATGCACTTTGTCGGCATGGTTGATATACATATTGATACCAAATTTCAGCTTTCTAGTGCTAACGGTCGCTGAGATTATCCGCGGACGGACAGACAGACAGACATGGCGAAACTATAAGGGTTCCTTTTTGACTACGGAACCCTAAAAAGGTAAACTACTGTAGGCAAACTAGTCTAAGCTTGATTTTGACTCCCAGAGCAATACTCCTTGAATTTTTGATAATGAAACCATTCGAATTAATATTAGATCTAATTTTATCTCAACGTGTATTTTTGTATCTTTACAAGTATTTAGGATCCTGGGGTTCCGGAGTTTTTGAAGAATAATAAGCATTGAAAACCAACTCACAGACGCGTTATAAACGATTTTTAAATACAGATGCACCAACCGACGGTCCTTGTATGCTATTCAAATACATCCAAGGACAATCCCTGTTTGGTGGAAAATCATTGCAAGATATGGGAAGCAAAGACACCGGACAACAAAGACTATGATATTGATCATGTTACAAAGAAATATGTAAACATTATGTCCTCTATTTTAACAATTTCTTGGAAATACATCAATTACTAGGTTTGATTTGCACACTCAACAAATGGACTACTAAAACAGGTCGCTAGCAAGTAGTGACGGAACAATAACAATATCTTGAAGTACTTAAAGAGTGGATAGGTGTATCATGGCGTGATCATGACTAACAGGATAATCCTGAGGGTACAGTCAAATTCTCAGGCATGTTGTAAATGGCATATAGTCGAATCTACCGACACAGACGGAGGATTCCATAATAAGAACAGGGACTAATTTATCGGTAATCTTTCTACCATCGGAAATTCCTACACACCTATAACGGTAAGTAAGTACGGTAAGTATCCACCCTTACATTGTTAAAATATGTACGGCCTGGACCAAACGTTTTGGTCCGTCGTTTAAACCGCGTATATCGAAAGACTGGTACAATTTGCCTGCTATATGCTTCATGAGATCAAATCATATCAAATGCTTTGTAAAAGTCTACAAAAGTCGAGTGTGTTCATAGATTACTATTAATCAAAATCATCAATATGATTTTTGATGATTTTGATGAAAGCCTTGTGCTTACAAATGTGAGACCAAAGGAATAGGTAAGTTGTTGATCTTTATTTGGTTTACGTAGAAGAATGATACAGGAATGTCAAAGTTACTAGAAAACCTGCTTGCCTGTTTTTACATGTTTTTCTTTTTTATCTTTGACAAGGTACATCAACAATAATACGTGAGTAATTAATGAATTTTGTAAAGGTGTTATTCTTGTGAATGTTTTTATTTTACAGAGTTCTTATAATTTAATTTTATAACTCGTGTTTATGCTTATTTCTTTGATTTACCATGTACCCTGAGTTTAACGCCATCTACTAAATCTAAATGAAAGAACTTCTACAATACTTAAATGATTCTTCTCTTGTCCATGAACCCAATAGTTTTACGATATCTTTAAAATAAGAGTGAATAGATTATTTCTAGGTAAGTATACGCCATCGTTAACTATCAGGTGTGATGAGGCCAGATGAGGCCTACCGTGAGTCTATCAATTATGTATAAAAAAAAATGTGTATGTGTAGTTTCCAGCCACACTTTTTTTTAATATTTACCAAAAAAAAATATGATGATACTTGTACTCGTAATTTAACACTTGTCATAATTTGCCATGCATTCGAAATGATAAATAAAGAAATTCAACAATACTGAAATTTTATTGCTAATTCACGTAATATTTATCGATTTGCTTGCATTGGTATTTATTTACCTTTAGAAATATCCGTACAAGGTCATGACATTCGCTTAAAGCTACATTTTATATTTATTTAAATCAATAACGGTTAGCATAACGATTATGACAGCGTTATGTTGCATTTGGTTTTTTGAGAAAACAAGTTGTTATTTAGCGATGATTCATTTTTTGCGTGGCTCACTAAAAGAGAAGTGCCTGCTAAGGCGATTTATGTCTAGCAACTATGGAACAGCACTCGATGTTCTTCACCCAACAGGTATGTCCCGATGATTTTCATGTATGTATGTGTGAATTTGCATGTGAAGAATTTGCATGTATGTGTGCCACCGATCCGCTCATGCTAAGCAAGTCGACATCACCTCAAACGAGACGTGCCGAAACCAACCCCGCTCAACAAGTTCTACCCGTTGGAGGGAATCGCACCACCTGTCGTTCGTAGGAATGTCACGTGTTGATTTAAGAAACGTGATCAAGAATCTAGTTCCTGACATTCCCTATGTTAACACACAGTAGCTACGGATAGACTTAAAAGTTGAAAGAGCGTTTGAACCATCCACGTTGAGACGTAAGTTCTGGGAGAAACACCATTCATCACCGCCCGACTTCGGTCAACCCCAGGAAAATCTGCCACTGGGATTTGATCTGAAGTAGCCTATGGTGGCCCTGGAAAGCTGTCAATAGAATGCGCACCCAAGTAGGCTGCCTGCAAAAACAAGGAAAATGGTCGATTATAAACCGCTCCGATATCCGAATGCAGTGTTTCTAATCAAACAATAACCCACGAATTAAAGTGCCTAAAATGTCTCTATAAATACAGCTTGGAGAACCTAAAAAACACCACTGACGCAGCTGTAAAAGTGGGCCCAAAAACTTTGTGGGATACGGAATCCATCGATTCGATCGAAAAAGATCCTAGACACGAATTCAAGACATAGTCTACCCAGTACCAAATTTCAGCTAAACCCGTTCAGACATTTGAGCTTGAAAAAGTAACAAATATACACACTCGTATACTTTTGCCTTTTATAAGAAGAGAGACGATTCATTAAAAACAGAAATACAAAGTCGAATCGTTTAAAAGAAAAAAGTTAAAAAGAGATCCAGCAAGCTAGTCTGAATGCAAAAGACAAGCCAGAATACACTCTTTGGCGCAAACGTACAGCAAAATCCGACCCCCCTAAACTGGGAAGAAGTTAGGGCCAAAATAAAGAAAGGCAGAATTGTTTTAAGAACTCCTTTCCTTCAAAATCGAACGTGGTACATGTAGGTGTGATAATATCCCTGTAGCCGAGGCGCCATCTATCTCTTTTAGACGAAAATAATATAATATGTCATTACTGAAAATAAGAGATGTCGCTAGTAGTAATCCACATTATGTATTTGTATTTTTTTTATTGTAATGATTGTACGTCTCAACAGAGATTGAGATACACGTATCAATTCATTTATGTACTTTAAGTCATCATAACACTCACATAACCATGGGTTTTGAATTGCGAGAAATTATGAAATTAATGCAAGTTTTCTATTTATATAAAAGAATTTCTGTGTTTTTATATAGTGTATTTATAAATATATTGTTTTCCAGCAACACATTTTATGAAAATTGCTTTTAGGTAAGTACTAAGACAGTTTTCAACGGAGAATGAGGCCAGGATTACGGCTTGTTCGAAAGAATTACGGTAGTTGTAAAAGGCCACTAAAAAATCACCTAGTGTTCCATCGGTTCCATCAGTAACATATTCGCGGTCTTTTGGATGGCGAGCAATGAGTAGCACGCCGTTCAATCGTCTGGTAACCGTCCGGACCAAGCCCAATTGTCGGTGGCGCGCACTGTTCCCCCAATGAGTTATCAGTAAACCGTAACGACCCTGCAGAGGGGTCGAAGCCAACTGGGGCCAAGGGTTTGCATCTGAAAGGAAGACTCTGGCCCCAGTATATACGGCAATGTAGGAATGGGGTAGGTTGTATAGTCAGTAAGAGTCTGACACTGTTTCCCGCTCCGTCCAAGGACGGGATTCGTCATTGGATGATTTAAACCTACGATAAAAAAAACAGTTACCTATTAGTCAGTAAAGGTCTGAAATCTTCCCCGCTCCACTCAAATGGAGAAACAACGTACCATTTGCGGTCTGGTGTGAACTTTAAACGTCTGGTTTTTTTTTTATTATGATAAATGATAATGATAAATGATATGATAAATGATGATATCATTTATCATTATCATTTATCATAATAAAAAAAAACCAGACGTTTAAAGTTTATTATTATTTATTGTTATTTCCCATCGGAAAGGCAAATAATATTACTACCACAGTAACCTAGAGATCATATGGAACAAATCAATATGCGCTTCATTACCAGACAGACCTATTGCAAAAACTATCAAAACAAAACAAAAAATGTCATGGTCTTATTGACTGTTGAAGCAAGAATTAATAACTTCTTAAGTTTTTACTTTAAATGTCCTTTGACGTTTACATTTTTCGTATTTCAAAATTATGTGATAATATGTTGATAGAACGAATAACTTATTTTAACACAACTGCTATCAAAATGGTAAAGAAAAACATCGTGAGGAAACTGGAATTTCTTAGGACCAAAAATTCGAAGACAAGTCACATCCATGAATTCGCACTAAGACAGCATCGTGGCTTACGAACCATTCCCCCTACTAGATAGAAGGTCTTCTAGATGCAATTGGAATTGGAACATTATAAGGCTGATTAAAATTTTGCATAAATATGAATAATATTGATCCATAAGAGCCTTAGTTTAGTATCTAGCGTAAGTCAAAACGTAAGTTATTATGTAGCTGTCATAGTTGAATTACGACTAGAACTTCTAAAAGCAAATAAAAGATAGAAATTTATTTTTTTTCAGAAGTATGTACTGTGCGATTTTTGGAGTTTAGATTTTGTTCCTTCATATATGGATCAGTAAGTATCTAAGATAAGTATCTTAGATACTTATCTGTCGCCGCTCGCAATTACATAATTATACTTCCCGTGAAAGTATAATTATGGTTACAAGAACAAAGTAAGAATGCAAAAAGTAAATAAAAAAGATTTTTCATTTTTGAAACAAATCAAGTCAAATCGATTTTCTCTCCTATTTTAAAACTCCAATCTCGTTGGATGTAGACAAGTACTAAAGTTTTAAACGCTCGTAAAAACGTATTTTATAACACAACTTACTTAATTTTCTCTTGTTCATATAATTCACTGCAGTCAGTAAGCAGATTTTTGCCCTGTTCTCGTTTATTAACGTTGTAAAAAGTATACTACAGGTATGCAAATATTTTAATTAACGCAGAGCAAATTAAATTAATGTAGTACTTGAAGTAAGAGCTTATTTTGTGTATTTTCATCTAGCACTTGAATTTTCAGTATAATTAACAGTAATTATGCTGAAAATTTAAAATATATTAGTAGAGACAGCTCTACGTCCAGAAATTTGTAACTATAATAACTAACTACTAATTTCCCCTCCCGCTTCAAAATCCTCGACAGAAGACCTAAAACGTTGATAATCACAAAAGAAGAGGGCTTGCGGCGTTGTTCGCCGTCCGTAATAGTCGTCAATGGAGAGTGATATGAAAGAAAAGGGAGTTAGTGATAGTGTGACGGGTGACAGGACAGAGTGGAAGAAAAAAACATGTTGCACCGACCCCATGTAAAATGGGATGAGGGTAGGATGATGATGATGATGGTGCATAGTGTTCCACGCGAGCCTTAAAGATATGTCAACAAACTGTAGGAGCCCGGCACGATCAATCGCCGGCTAGGGCTTTGGGATTGGTTCTAAAAAGAGTATACCTACTCATGGTCCTAGGAAACAAATGTCTGGAATGAGTCCAAGTCGTTGACGGCGCGTGCACTCAGAGCGCCTCAACGAAATATCCATCACCAGTAAAGACCATCTCAAATAAAAAAATCTGGTCAATTTCTAAGCAACGTTTACCAAGGTTAGTTTTTAGATAGGTGACCATCTGAACTTAACAAAACTCTTCCACGACCTGAAACTAATAAGTCGTTATTATTAGTATTGGGCTATGTTTCAGCAGTCACACATATTAACAAAATAATAATTAATTATTGTTGATAAGTGGGATTTGGACTCGGCGATCATTGTACCGATAGTCGTGTCTGGTAACGACCCATACGGGGCACCGTAAAAACGTCCTCTTTTTTGTTGCAAAGTTAGCCGTATTGCTACACAGTACAAACGCCAAAAATACAGTGCATTGTCTAATATATAAGTAAAAGCCTTATGCAAAAACTTTTTTTAAAAATAATTCAGAATTTCGAGAAAAAAAAATCGTTTCTTGCGATTTTTTTACACACGAAAACAATTTTTCGTCTCGAAATGCTCAGTATTTTGAGTGATAACTATTATTTTATTTGTAACTATCAACATGAAAATTTAACCAACTAAAGAGAAATGTAAAAATATTTTAACAAACCGTTCTTTTCATTTGAGTATCTAATAAAAAACTGCGAAATATCCTTCATATTAGCGGACACGAGATTCAACTAAAATCAAATGCATAGCCATTTTCAACCTTGTTTGCACCACCCGGGAACACTTAAGGATTTGCTGCTTACAGCGCCTTAATAGCCGCAAATCTCGACCAACACCTTAGGGGGCTCGCGTTAGGCAGCTGCATCAAGGGCTTGATCCAGAAAGCGGTATTCCTGGAGACACGATCCAGAGAAAGGAACCTCCTAACTACGTATAGTTGGATAGCTGGAGCCCTGACCTTGAGTAGCTTAGACCCTGTTCCTAATACCGGTGGGATACTGCTTTTTTTATTATTTTTAAATGATGTATTTTTTATAATGATATATTCAAAAATGAAATTCACATTTAATATTAATTAATAAACAGAAAAATATATAATATATTGAGGAGGAGAAAAATATATTGAGGCTATTTGTCTATCTCAAGAAAAGATCCAAGATGTTTTAAAAACCCCTTATACCGCTTGAAAACCTTATAGATTCTCTCTCGCCTCTCTCTTTCGCTATTTTTCTTGCTAGTTGTTTTGGAACCTTATCCAAGATAACTAGCAAGAAAAATAACAAAACCGAAACACTAAAGTTGTTTCTAAGTTGTTTTCTATTCTATTCTACCGACACATACAACATACACAAACTGACAAGTCACAAACTCTTAATTAAATGCCCGAACAACCCACAAGAGATAAGCAAGTGCAGCGAATTCTATTCTCACTAACAATGCTGTGGAACCTCTGTACAAGTCACAACAAGTCACAACTCGGCAGTAAGTTAACAACTTGTTGTGGCAAGTACACTGAAGTGGATTGTCCCGACTGACCGAACACCATTTTATTGTTCGGACAACTTTGCTTTTACTGAGCGAAGTGAAAAAGTTGTCTGTAATTTTTCGATTTTCTGATAATTGTAACGTATTAAAAGTCTTTGGGAGCGTGATTCATCATTATCATCATCATCAACCTTTTTAATGTTTCCAATGCTATGCTCGGGCTTCCTCTCTAGGGAGCTTGCTTGAGCTGCCAAGTCAAAAATTATCTTTGAAAACAAGTTTTCAATGAAAAAATTTTTTTTCATAACAAGCTTTTATAGCGGTGGTCTATACTTATATAAATAAAACTTGTCAAGACGATTCACACGAGCCCAAACTCGACGTTGTTGTGCCGTTTAATTACAGAGTTCCTATGGCTACCTCGCGATTCCATCATCAGATCAGCTCCATGTCATCATAATATTGCATTGTCATCCGAACTAAACGTGTATACCAAATTTCAGCTCAATCGGAAACCGGGAAGTGGATCAAATTTAAGTTGCAAGATTTGATTACAGAACGACAGACAACGGGACAGGTGAAACTAAATAAAAGCTTGTAATAAATTGCAGTTCAAAATAAAATTGTTTGTAATAAAAGATTTACTGCCATCAAATATTTTGTTGAACGAATTTAACTACCTGATAGTTTGTCAACAAACTACCAGTAAAGTTTGTTAACTTCTTCTTACGAACAACAACAAAGATATGTTGGGAACATTAAAATCAATTTTAGATGATAACATTATGCAATCACAATTTTTTTCTTATCCGGCTCGAAGCACCGCTTTTGCGGCACAATTGAAATTGCAATTTTTAAATTCGTTCAACAAAATATCAAATATTTTGTTGAACGAATTTAACTACCTGGTAGTTTGTCAACAAACTACCAGTAAAGTTCGTTAACTTCTTCTTACGAACAACAACAAAAGTATGTTGGCAACATTAAAAACAATTTTAAAATGATAACATTATGCACCCACAACTTTTTTCTTATCCGGCTCGAAGCACCGCTTTTGCGGCACAATTGAAATTGCAATTGATTTGCGCCGCAAAGTATTATTTAATTGTATCACAAACAAGGAGTTTTAAATACTAAACGTACCTTGACTTAAGTTCTCACACTTTTTGACGTTTAAACGCAAATCAGTGCAAGGCTTAGTTTAGTAACATTTTTTTTTACTTACAAAACATTTGATAAGATCGTATTCAATACGTCAAAATAAATCATATTATGGATGATCGCGTTATATTAAGCAAGAAGTGAAAAATGTATTTTGTTTTACTGAAGTAAAATATTAAATTCATAAATAAACTCAATATTTTTTTGGCTTATCGTTCTTGGCTCTCTAACATCGAGTTTGATCAACTAACAACACTGTTCAATGAATAGCGTAGTCAAATTAATTTGGGTAGCCGCAACTGGTACGGAACTCTCAGTGTGCGAGTCCAACTCGCACTTGCCCAGTTTTTTCATTTAGTAAACGTACTCTCTCTAGTAATCTGCTAAAAGCAAACTTGATTTCGAACTGAAACTCGACACAAAATCCTTAAATCCAAGTACAGTGGCCCAATATTCAAATGAAGTAAATATTCATTGTACTAACGCACGTCAATTGACGTTCGCATTCAAATTCAATCAAACATGAACGTTAATCACTGTTGATTTGTATCAAATTGATGCCACTATTGAATGATGGCTCTACTCCACAAATTGCTATCAAAATTGAACGATAATTCAATGGCTTTCTGTTTGTTTGACTTACTCGTTCACAGATATTGTTTTAACAAATCAATGGGCGATACGAGATTGTTTAAAATCACTGAACTCATATTCATTTCTAATTATATAGGATCACATTTGTTTCCTACATTTAGATCAGCGGTGTCCTAATTGTAACCAATTACAGAGTGATGGTGCTAATTGCTCCGACACGTTGTAGGTTGCGGGTTCAAACCCAGCCAGGTGGTATTACTTTATGTAATTTATTTTATTAGCACTAGTCTCAAAATGGTGGATAAAAACATCATAGTGGTGGAGTGTAATGTAGAGTAGAGTAGTGTAGTGTTGGGAGGAGTTGAATAGAGCGAGTAAAAAATGAATGAAGTTATGAAAGATATAGAGTAAACAAGAACCCCAGAAAAGGACATAATGTGTGTCCTCTATCTTTTTTTAATTTTATTTTCTTTAGTTTTAACTTTAAAATTACGTGGTTTAGTATGCTTATAAGCAACAACCTGAAAATAGTAGTAACTATGTATAAACAAATGAGTAATGGCGTGAGATTAGATGAGAGAATGAGAAAAGTGTCCAGTAAATGTCTATAAGTATATCATATGACCTCTAAGGCAATACCTCTAAATATGTCATCTGATGTACCCATGCTTTATTATTCCTAGGCTTCGTACAAGGGTCAGTTTCCTTTGCAACTGAATTGCAGCTCCTCTCACCTCTCTACATCATCATATATCTATGTGTGGACTTGTGGATGGGGAGCAATAGGTAGCTCACCATTCAACTGTCCAGAAACTATCCGGACCATACCCAAGTCGTTGACGGCGCGTAGTGTACCTGCCTTAAGGTGAGGACAGCAAACCGTAGGTGCCCAACAGGTACGAAGACTGCTGGAGCCATAATTTCGCTTTTGCAAGGAGTAAGAGTTGGTTTTAGTCAGTAAAAGTTTGACACGCTTCGTCAAAAAGTTAGAGTCATCATTGAAGGATTTCCCACAAAAAAATACATATCTACATAAATACCTATCTTATTTATTCCAATTCTGTCAATATCCAGTCTTCAATATTTGATGACCTCTCCACGCTTCAAGGAGTACATCATCCCTCCAACATTATTAGCATATTCCTATACGAATATGCAAATCGGTTCACGCAGTCGGGAAACCTAAAATGCCAGAGATCTTGAGAAGTGGGTATAAGCTCTTATGGGTTGGCATGAATTTTATGGGTTTATTTGTGAGAATATTTTTCTAAATGATCGATTTATGGATACCACATGGAAAAGCTGCCGAGATTCCGATCCCGATTTCCGGCCATCGTAAGCGCAGGCTTGAGGACGGCGAGCAATGGGTAGCTCGACTTCGGATCGTCTGATAACTGTACGATCCAAGTCTAAGTCATCGACGTCGCGCACTGTTCCCGCGCGCCTCAAGGTGTTGTCAGCAAACCGTAGGGACCCGGCAGAGGGGTCGAAATCTTACGCAAGTCAAGGGTTCTGGAAAAAAGGCTCGGCCCCGGTATGAAAGTCAACGTAAGAAATAGCGGGTTTTTTAGTTAGTAAGTGTTTAAGACTATCTCTTGCTCCACGCAAGGGCGGGAGTTGACATTGGATGATTTTTACCCATCGAAAAAAACGCACCACATCGAAAATATACCGTGACCGACATCGAGCTCAAACACACTAGTGGATGGCCGTGATGCGACATGCCGCTGCGAACGGCCGCAGTATATACGGTCTGCCGTGTTCCGGCTAACCATATCATCGCGGTTCGCAACATTTCGTCGTCAGTTCTTCTAGAAATTATAGACATAGAAGTTGCTATAGTTACTTATTTAAATTATTATGCTAAATGTTCTTTGATCTTATTGTGAACTTTTCAGTATAAAAATCCATGGCACGCGTACCTTGCATACAATGTCTAGCGACAGATTGGCGGGTAGCCGGGAATGCGGAAAGCGCTTGCGGCAAACCGCGCCAAGTACGAGACAAAACACATAACCACGTTGCGGCGTTGCACTGTTAAAATCGGTAGTGCCGCCCGCTGTTGTACAGAGATAACCAATTCGTGATTCTTGAGTATAAATAGATGTGTCTCTGCTATTGATCGAAATAAACTTAATAAACAATATATATGGAATTCGCGCCGCGGCAAAATTCGGCTGCGGACGCCACTGCTAATTTTAGCTACTGCAACGTGGTTATGTGTTTCGACCCGTTGTGGAGGGGATGCGGCAAGCCGCTATATTCTACCAGTGCGACCCGCCGCAGCTCCAAGACAACCGGAGCGGTTGAAGGTTGACCGCAAAGTGCGTTGGTAAACAGCGGTATTATATAAAAATTGAAGGGCGCCAAAATTCGTTTGAACCTACTCCCTTTTCTATCATATCTGTGCACAAACCACCCGTTTTTTCTTTGGCCTTATCTCCCTCTTCACCCATCCACATGTATACTCTACTCATTACTCTTAGTAACATGCGCTTCATGCCTCCCTAAAATATCTTAGTACGAACAGAATACCGACCAACTTTTAGTACCTTTATTTTTATTGTAGCAAACATAACCTCTAATTGTGTTAAAACTTTTCTCACAGACGTTCCAAGTGATGCTCTAACTGAATTAAACTTGGATTTATTGGACAAATCAACAAAAACGAGCATTTTATTGTAAACATCAAACTCTCTCTTAACCGACTCCAAAACAGGGGGAGATTCTCAAATTTTACTTTCTCAGACAAAAGAAGAAGTTGCACTCTGGCTATAGCTAAAGTTATCTGGTTTTTATGCGTACTTACATTCTTTGAGTACCTACCTTAATGTATACGAGTACCATAAATTATTATTTTATATACCGATAGGATACATAATAGCCTTAACTTGCATGTAATATATTTTGTTAATTTAAAACGCAGTTAAATAACGAAGAGACGAAAACAAATGCACTGACTTCTTGAAATTGAAATAAGAATAATGTTCATTGTTACAGTAAATATATAATATCTTAAAACTATTACATAATCTAAAGTATCACTATACGAAAGATTTTCGTCTAATGGGATACCCAAGTATTTAATAGTGGGAGTGCGGTCTATGATTGTGCAGGAGCAGTTTGCAAATACAGAGGTTTGGTCTCTACTGCAAGTATAGTATTTGAGTACTAGTTGTTGTGGGGGTCAAATACATTAACAGTATTTTTCTTGTGAAAAGTAATTATTATTTGTATAGATAACATACCTATTAAGTATTTCTGAAATTCCAAAGCAAAACTAAGCCACATTTATATTACACTCTATTTCAAATTTGAGTTATATTTATTGTGCACATCACCACGATGTTGTCTTTTTTAAACCAAAGATTGACTGTAGAGAACGCCTTGTAGCGTTTTAAGTCCACTTATGTACCACTATTGTACATGAAGTTTAAATAAATAAATAAAGCTTAAAGAAAGGTAGGATTCATTTGCCGCGACATTGCAGCAGTTTGTTTGTAGTCTGTATCTATTTGAGATTGCATGTAGCAGAGATGAGAATGTTGAAATGGATGTGTGGTGTGACAAGAATGGATAAAGTGAGAAATGAGTATATTAGAGGCAGTTTGAAAGTGGCGCCAGTGACTGAAAAGTTGAAAGGGAATCGTTTGTCTTGGTATGGCCATGTAAAAAGGCGGGATGAAATGCATGTTACAAAAAAAGCCATGAGTATAAATGTGGATGGATGGAGAGGGAGAGGGAGACCAAAGAAAATATGGATGGATTGTGTGAGAAGTGATATGAAAGAAAGAGGAGTTAGTGATAGCGTGACGGGTGACAGGACAGAGTGGAAGAAAAAGACATATTGCGCCGACCCCAAATAAAACGGGACAAGGGCAGGAAGATGATGATGATCTATTTGAGTTTGCTTTGGTGTTTTTTTTTTCCAGAGTAATCAGCGAAAAAACACTGACGTCATCTAGTTTACATTGATAAAAAACTGACAAGAAAATATTTATAAATAAAAAATAATTTACTGATGTTGCGTTGCAGCGCTACTGAGCTGTATTTTATAAATGACTTGTCAATATTTTTTTATATAGTGCAAGAGACATACAGTATGTTTTTTGGTTTTTTCCAAAGTCAAATTTCCAAGGTTTTTATGTTTATATTATGTTTAATAGAAAATAAGTTCGTGTCAACTAATGACATTCTTAAACCGGTTTAGTAGTCGTTCTTGAATAAAGTTAAGTACCTATTTTATTTAATACTAGCTTTTGTCAGCGGCTTCGCCCACATGCATAAAATATAGCCTATGTCACTCAGTGGTAAAACAGCTTTCTATTGTTGCTAAAATTTTTCCAATCGGCCCAGTAGTTGCAGAGATTACCTCTTACAAACAAAAAAACAAAGAAACAAACTTTACCTCTTTATTATATTAGTGTAGATTAGTGTAGATGTAGATTAGTGTAGATAGTGTAGACTATTCTTTGTTGCTTTTTTATTTAATATACGTATTATAACTTGTTTGTCTTGCAAATAACCTGTTTTGGTTGGGAACAAAAAGATAATTTAATAAAAAACCAAAAACTTGCTGTTTGTGAATTTTATTTACCGGAAAATTCTTTAAAAAATCGTTGATATTTTTAGTCACACACATAATTATGTTTTTGGTTTATTTGTCTTCAGAATCGCTGCTTGGTCTTTATGGGAGACAAAGATGACAAAAATAGATTGTGGTTTTAAATGGTTCACTCACTGTTAAAATAAGTAAGTAATATGCATATTCTTTATGACAGACATAACATTGGACAAAATTACAATCATAGACTACAAGTCCTAGTTTTGCGAGATCATTCGAAAAACATCTCTGGAACAAAAAGGGCATCTAAAGTAACACGACTTTTTTTGTTGGGAAAAATCATCCAATGACATTCCCTGCTCTTGCACGGAGCGGGAGATAGTTTCAGATTTTTACTGACTTAAAAACTTACTCTGTTCCTTCTTTGCCTTAGCTCCAGGGCCCTGGTGTACACTGTCACATTTACTCATGTCCCCAGGAGGTTTCGACCCTGCTGAGCCTCTACAAAGTAACATGAGTTGGCACTCTATAAGTATAGTGGTAGGTTTCCTCTTTGAGTGGGTGACTGAAAAGGAGTCCTCACATTCCACATTACGCAAAATAACCAAAGTTCATCGATGTATATGTACTACGAGTGTGTGTTCTGCATGCCATGCAAATTTACTTTGATGACATTACTGCAGTTTTGACGTACGAGTATCAGCGTTGTAAGTTTTAAAAGTTTTGATAGACGACAATGCCACTGAAGCGCTGCAGCGGACTTTTGTATTAACTTTTGACAAGCTATTGCCAAATAACTTCTATGAACGTGCGTGTCTATAGGTATAGTTCGTTTTTTTAATTCTAGACTACGATTTGACAACTCAGAATGTCACACTGTAGAAACAATATGTCCCCAATTTTCTGGAGTTTGACATTTTAAGTTGTCAAATCGTAGTCTAGGAATCAAAAACGAACTATAGAAGTTTTAGAAAATTATTTTTCGTTCTTTAACGATTTTAGACAAAATTTGCTTTGGAGGAACGGATATAATTTTAGAAAACAATGCAAGCACAATTCCTTTGTGCTCTTCAAAATCGCAGAGTCAGTCAAAAGAACCGTACAGTAAATGAAAATAATAAAATTTGGAAGCGGTCGACCTCGCCCCGGCAGTTTCACAACCCTGTTACAACTTCATTTTACACACAAATTTGATTTAAGTAAACCCCAGTGGAAATACTTTAACGAAAATAAATTTAATTATGAGGTTGGCTTTTTATTTGTACTAGGATTTATTAGGATGTTACTAGGGATGACTCAACTGAAGTCCCAAAGCAAAAAAGCTAACAACTTTATAAATATAATTAAAAATCACTAAAAAAAACCTCTCCTCTCAAATGTCGTTAAGTAAATATTTCTTTGCTTTGATTTATACATACATTAATTTAATTATGTATTGTAAATATGTACCTAAATAGTACACCATGAAATACCTCCGTATCTTTTTCTCTTTTTTCTTATTCTTCATAGGTTTGTGCTGCGGTAAACAGTGTCAGACTCTTACTGACTAAACAACCCACCCCGTTCCATTGTTACTTTGTATACTAGGGCCAGAGCCTTCCTTTCAGACTAAAACCGTTGGCCTCAGTTGTCGACCCTTCTGCAGAATCCCTACAAAGAATTAGCGGGTTGACACAGTCAATGACAATTTAATTCATAATAATCAACCACTTTTATTGCCTTATTTATGATATTGGACAGAAGACTTTTTCAAATATATGAATTACTTTCAAAATCATTACATAGTATAAAACAGAGTCGTTTCCTGCTGTCTATCCCTATATCTTATCCCTAAGGCTTCGATCTTTAAAACTAAGCAACGGATTTTAATGCGGGTTTTTTTTAATAGATTTAGTGATTCAAGACGAAGGTTTTTGTGTAATACATGCATAATATATTCAATATCAGTACCCGTGCGAAGCTGGGGCGGGTCGTCAGTAGATGCATATTTTTTTTAATATCACCATTGTACCCGTGCGTTGCTAGGGCGGGTTGTAGTCACTTGTACTTAACAAAAAAAAACTAGCTCAAATTGTAGTGCTTCATTGAATTATAAAATATATGTGTGTCTAATATTTTAACGTTAGTTTTCATCTAGTTACTTGTTGGTCAACTAGTGCTTCATTTTTGTTTTTTTTTCGAACGAAAGTAAAATATTGCATAAGCCTAGTCAGTGTAGTTAGTGGGAACTAAGCCAGAGTTTTCAAACAACGTTTGCAAAATTTTTGGTGTATTTTTAGTCTTTGGTTTGAAACTGCGGTGTTTCACGGAAAATTGAAGCTAAAATAAAATTCACGTACTCTGACAATCTATATGTTAGGCTACATGACAAACCTGATGTATTAAATATCTATCCATACAGTCTATTTTTAGTGGAAATACGTCAAAAGCCCTTTGTAAGTCTTTGTTGGCCTTTGTATCTTTGTATTTTTAGTTTTTTTTTATGGTAGGTAAAAATCACCCAATGACGAATTCCTTCCTTGAGCGGAGCGGAAAACAGTATCAAAGCCTTGCTGACTAAACAACCTACCCCGTTACTTCGTTGCCTTGATCCCAGGCCCTGGTAAATACTTTAGGTAGGTATGACTCCAAGGCCGCCTACAATTTGGCTACCACTGCTTTTTTATTCCATAGCTATAAATAAAACACGCGCAGCCGCAGCGCAGATAATAGTATAGCGCAGCTCGTGCTGCCGTCGCTTTTGTTGTCGCGCGGAACTTTGCGATAATTTCGGAGGCACCCTAAGTGACGACGAAAAGATTCTGCAATAGGGTCGAAGTCCAGTCCGAAAAGCAAAAACGGAACGGGATGAGGTGTTTAGTCAGTAGGAGTCTGGCACTGTTTCTCGATCTGCCCAAGAGCGAGACTCGTCATTGAATTACTTTTGGCCACCATAATAAAGTCGTCCTAAGTTAATGTTAAAAATTATCCCAAAGGATAAAAATAATATTTCTTTTTACCTTTTGGAATAATTTTCTACTTATCTATGTGCTAGTACAAGGTAAAGTTTACCCCAATCCCCGACCTATTCTGCCGTTTGAGTGTTAAAGGAAAACATACATACATGTACCTTTCTTTTTATCTTTATAATAATTAATGTAATAGTTAATGATTGGTTAGGTAGGTACGTAACGTACTCTGCTTTGGTTTCAGAAATTAAAACTATTTTCAATAAACAATCAATTATTTAATTTTAAGAATTAAATAAAAACGTTTTAGCTATTTTTATTTATAGAGTTGGAAAAAACAGATACGAACTAAAAACAAAAGTAATAAAAAATACTTGTACTATAATTAAAATACGTCATCAAGTTTATAATTACTTAGTCTTTATGATCAATTAACTTTAATGATATGTGAGTAGCCACTTAGTTTATTTACTCAAGTTATTTTTTATCGCTAATATAATCTTTACATAGTATAAAACAAAGTTGCTTACCGCTGTCCCTACGTGTACTTAGATCTTTAAAAGTACTCAACGGATTTTGATGCGATTTTTTTAATAGATAGAGTTTCGAAGGTTAATATGTACAATGCATGCATAATATATTCAATATCAGTATCCGTGCGAAGCTGGGGCGGGTCGCTAGTGTATAATAAAATAAAGCCTACGATATAAAAAATATCTCATTAGATATGTACTCATACTTCATTAATTAAAATATGTAATCGTAAGTACACTTAGAGTTATTTTAATTAATAAAATATGTACATAAAAACCCTAATTATTTATTAATTAGAAGTTTTTTTATAAAGTAACTACGTATTTAAGCATGCAAAGAATCGTAAAACTTATGTTGCAATGGGCAGGGCACATTGCTCGCAGAACAGATGGCCGTTGGGACGGCTGCGTACCGGAAGAAATGACCGGCAGTGTTGGAAGGCCTCTAACAAGGTGGATAGATGACCTGGCAAGGGTTGCGGGTATCCGATGGATGCGAGATGCACAGGACAGTAGTGTCGGTCAGTCATTAGAGAGAATTATTTTTGAAAATTCACTCAGACTCCCGATCCTTTTTAGGGTTTCGTAGCTCAGAAGAAAAAGTGGAACCCTATAAGATCACTTTATTGTCTGTCAAGGCCTATTATCTCAGGAATACGTGGAACTGTCGAGTTCAAATTTATATCATACTAGCTTTTGTCAGCGGCTTCGCCTGCGTACATAAAATAGCCTATGTCACTCGGGAGTAAAGTAGCTTTCTATTATTGCTAAAATTTCTCCAATCGGACCCGTAGTTCCAGAGATTACCTCCTACAAACAAAAAAACAAACTTTACCTCTTTATTATATTAGTGTAGATAGGTACTCAGTACGGCGAAAAAGTCAAGCGTCTAAATTAACGAAAAAAAAAAGATACAACAGACTGTCAAACCTTTATTTTGACACCTCAAAGGAATCAAAATACATAGGGTACTCGTTAACCTTGAATGCTGAAATTCGGCATGAAGCAAGTCATTGAAAAAAATCTGAAAACTATAAATTTATAGTTACGTCACGAAAAAAAAATTTTACGATTCGAAAAAAAATTCGAAACTCGATTCCGGAAATGAACTGTTTTCGATTAGTACCTGCTTGGTTTTTATTGCGTTGCAGCCCCAAACGACTCAAAATTTTAATTACCTATTAGATTACCACTTCAACAATACAAAACAAAAAAAAATTGTTTCACACCAAAAACTTAATAAGAGCGTTTCTAAGAAACTTTTTCGAAAATAAATTCTAAAGTTCCACCTGAAATTCGTAACCGAAGAAAACACTCCGAACGGGAAGTTGTTGGGTAAACTTGTCCAAGCTAATTTCAACGTGTAAAGTTTGGACTTATAGCACCGCGACCCGTTTGTACGAGAATTTATGCTTTAGTCCCGGATTTTCACCTTATTTTTACCTTTGTGCGACCCGGAAAATAGTAGGCTGCGTATGTCGATAGTGTTAATGTACTGAATCTTGAGGTCTAGTTAGGGAATATCAAAAATTAAATTTTAATATACTTTGCGTTCAAACCCAGCCAGGCGCATTACTTTGTGTAATTTATTTCATCACCACTGCTCTGAAATCGGTGAAGGTAAACATCGTGAGGAAACCGGCTTGTCCTAGAACAAAAAAAAATTCATAGACATGTGACATCCACCAATCTGCATTGGGCCCGCGTGATGGATTATGGCCCATTCCCTCTCTTTGAGCGGAGGCCTGTGTCCCAGCAGTGGGAACATTGGAACATTAAAAAGGCTGATGAAAATCTGCTTCGATAAGATCGATGCAGATCGATCATACGTCTATGGTTAGCCGTCAAGATGACATACCAAATTTTACGTATTTTTCAATTTAAATTAATTTTCCTGTAAAAAGCTAGTCGAAAGAACTTTAAAATTTCAAAAATGTGTTGTTTGTTGTGATAAATGATTTGGATATATGTGGAATTCTGGAAATGCGCTGGCCTGATACTGCGTGAGCCAGCGAACGTGACCCACTGCACCGCTGCTCTTCTGAAGATTATCACTTCCTTGCGCACATGATGTGATTCTGAACTAATTGTGCTCCATTGGTGTAATTGCTGCAAGGCGTTCCGATGTGAGGATAAGCAAATAAATAAATAAATATATAAATGATGATGATACTTCGCGGATAATTTTAGGGAGGTTCCTGCACCGTTTTCATGTCAACTGATCTTCTTTAAATAAATGAGTAGACCAAGAATTATACATGTAAAAAAAATTGGAAAAAAGTTCTTTCACACATTACAAATTGATTCATTTAAACGAATAAATCACGAAAAACCGACATACACGTTAAAAATATCCCAAAACAAGATATCTGGGTTTCGAAACGGAACAAATAAATGCCCATACAAATACTGGGATCCATTCAAACAGCGACCCTCTATAGAACAGACATCAATCAAAAGCGAAAAGCAAATAGGAGGGAAAGATAGTTCGTTGAATTTTCAATAGCTGTCTTTAGGCATTCTGATGGATATTTATTCGTTCACACTGGTCTACGTTTTTAACGGTTGGACCCAACTTTAAATAGGATAGCAGCATTATAATGATTCCCATATCTGGGACTTAAGCCCAGTGCTACCCTGCAGAAGGGTCGAAGCCAATTGGGGCCAGGATTCGCGTCTGAAAGGAAGGCTCTGGCCCTGGTATATATGGCAACGTATCTTACGTTGGGGTAGGTTGTTTAGTCAGTAAGATTCTGACACTGTTTCCAAACTGTCTCGGCCAAGGGTGGGATTCGTCATTGGATGATTTTTCACCTACCATAAAAAAGTACAAATTTGTGGATGTCACGAACGAACACAAACTGGATTAGGAACATTAATTAGGCTGATAATGATAATGATGATGATGGTGGATGTCACGTGTCTTCATACCGGTTTTCTCCCGATATTTTCTTTCACCGGTAGGTATGAAAGCAGTGGTGATGACATAAATTACACAAAGTAACCTACAACACGTAAGTCGGGGCCGTTATCGCTCGGGCACTACTGCTCTATCATAATTGGGATGTTACTAGGCAAGTTATGGCATATTATTGTTTTTGTTGTTAACGTTTTATAACAGCCCGGTATTATTTTTAATAGACCTTAAAACTAAATTGCTTTTGAATAATAAGTAATAACTTCAAAGTAGTTTGCCGTTGTTTTTTGGTATACAGAAAAACAAAATGATTAAAACTCATGATAATGCCTCGTATCATGTTTAAGGCTTGCGCACCTGAAAAGGGAACCCTTATAAAATTACTTGGTTGTCCGTCTCTTTATCTATCTTGGGAACGCGTAGAGGTATCGAGATGAAATTGAATCCATACACTCAGATCTTCGGTCCCTTGAAGTCTAGACCTACAGTCCTAAAATCTGGCTTGAGACAAGGTAACAAAGCGCGAGACTGAATCGTACTTCATGGTTGTTTAGAGTTCCATAGTCAAAAAGGAACCCTTATAGCCTATTATATATATAACCCTTATAGCCCTTATTCGCCGTCTGTCTGTCCGTCCGCGGATAACCCCAGCGACCGTTAGCACTAGGAAGCTGAAATTTGGTACCAATATGTATATCAATCACGCCGACAACGCGCAAAACCAAAAGTGGTAAAAAAAAATTCTATTATGGTACCTTCCGTACACGTAAAGTGAAAAGTGTTTTTTTTATTCATTTCTACCATAATGTGTGATTTATTGTTGGATAGGTATTTAGAAATGATTAGTAGTAGTGGTAGTAGTGTACGTTGATATTTACGTATGTAAATAAGTATTCAACTTTACTATCCAACTGGGACAAACACTATTTCAATTGTTACTATTGAATTGTCCTATTCGTATAGACACTGAGGTTTTGTAAATATGAAAGGAACGAAATTCACCAGTTCATAGACATTTGTGTGCTATTTCTGGAACAGAGATCCTCAACTTTCAGCCCGCAGGCTTATAGTTTCAATTATCGATTTGTTCTTAGTAGACCGTTTAACTGTAAAAAAAAACCTGTAAAAATTGTGTTTTTAAAAAATATTACTATGTGAACAGCATTATGTTGGTTGCAAAATACATCTCTAAAGACAAATCGTTTTTGTTATATCGACGACGAAGTGGCCTTTTGACATTATTCCAAACATTTTCTTTTTTATTTGTTTCCGCAATATTTAATGAAATTTTAAGACTTCTAATAATTGCATCAAATTAAATTCTAAAAATACCTCCTAACTAAGCCAAAGTGTAAATTTATAGTGATTGCCTCTTAAATTCTTTATTGTACACAAAACCTTAACAAAGATACAATGATTTGAAAATCCATGGACACAGACGAGCTTAAATCAATAATGAGTTATTATTTATTTATTTATATTTTTTTATTTGAGTTATGCTCGCGCTTAACATCTCCCGCCCTCGGGCAGAGAGAGACGTGTCAGACCTTTACTGACTACAACCCATTCCCCTGTGCTTTCGTTGCCTTGCATTCCAAAGCCCCAGGACTTTCCTTTCAGAAGCGAACCTATGGCCCCAAATGTCACCAACTATTAGGACAACAGGCTATTTAATTAAAAGTCTAGATACATGTGTATGAAAAAATACTCTGACGATTGTAACACATAAAGCATTCAAAAACGAATTGTTATGTTTAATGAAGGCTCTAACTAAAGGACCCTTACTGAGCTAAAGTTGAGCACCTCTGACTAAACTAAGGGGTGCTTACTCCCAAGACAATGAGAACTCTAATTAAATCTGGTTTCTCTTCACTGTCACTATTTGACTCTCTAATTAGATTCCTATGCTCGGGGAGAAATCAACCGTTGACAATATCCTTTTGTCAAAATTGTCTTGAGGAGGAACTTGACAATAAAGGTTTATTCTTTGATATTTAATGGAAGCTTCCAGTAATAAAAATGTGTCTAACACAGAACAGGAAATTTGATTTAGAATAATTTTAATTTATTTAATGCTAGCTTCTGCCAGCGGCTTCGCCCGCGTGAAAGTAGGTTTTTCCATACAAACTTTGGACCTTTGAACCTTTTTTTTCCTTGTCCTTTGGACTTTGGAACTTTAGAACTTTGGAAAAAAAAATAGTATAAACATTTTCTAACTTTAAACTAAGTAAGTGGTAATAAACGCAAATAAAAAATATATAATTCTTTAGGTCTTTCATAATTATGTTTTCGTCAAGTTTTCATTATTTTTAAGATGTATTCTGCTATTCGGGGTGGGGACAAATCCAACGTACCAAAAACTATGAAAATTGGTCTAGCCGATCTCCAGTTATAAGTGTAATGTAACCCGTCTTTGTTTTATATATATAGATAATTTACTTGTAACCTAATGATTTTACTTTATTGTGATTTTATGTTATAACAAATATAGTAGTAGGAGAATTAGTTCAGATTTAGATAAGTTTATTTTATTTGATGTATCTAGTCATTTTGCTTTATCGTGATTGTATTTTAGTCAGTTAGGTTTTTTTTATTTAGTATTATTTTAATTATATTAACCCAAATATAGACAGGTTGTACTAACATAGCGTTAAAGATTGATTTTTTTTTTGTATAAAGCAACTGAATATTTCATCATTAGAGGTTATTTTAGGATCAAGTAGTTCATATCATAAATGAAATATTTAAAATCACGTTACGTTTAAATCACGCATCATTATTGATAGCCATCTAAATTCTAGTGGATCGAACACGGATTGGTCCACCCTATAGAAATACGGTCAACTTCCCCTATTTCATCTAAAGATGTTTCGCCGTTTTTATACTCAAACACTTGACCCAAATTCAGTTGATTGATGAAATCAACGGATGCAATCTACAAAATTAAACGCAGCCTCGATTTCAATTCGATAGAGGGGGATATTGGGGGAAATTGGACATAAATTTTCAGTCATCTTCCCGAAGTGTATGGGACTAACAACCGTCTTCCAAATCTCATCGAAACTTTCCCGATAAGATAAGGATAAGATAGACTAGGGAACTGCATTTGAACTGAGATACCTCCAGATGATATTTAATTGGATTTACCAATTGTTCATTTACCTAGTTGATTTGAACAGCTTTAGTTGTTCGTATTGAATTGAACTGTTTTCATAATTAGGTTTGGACAGAACCCTAAGTGTGCGAATGTGACTCGCACTTTCCCAGGTTTTATTTATATATAATAAATAACATAACGCTACAGCCGAGCTACTGTCTCACGACACAATGGCTAATTTGAAGGCGCCCTAATTATTATCTAAACACAATCATCATCATTATCAGCCTTTTTAATGTAATTTCTGAGACATAGGCCTCCTCTCTAGGTAAGGGAGGGAATGTGCAGTAATCCTCCACGCAGGCATGCGTATTGGTGGATGTCACACATCTTCGAATTTTTGGTTCCAGGACTTGCCGTTTTCCTCTCGATTTTTTCCTTCACCGTTTTGAGAGCAGTGGTGATGAAATAAATTATTCAAAGTAATGCACCTGGTTGGGTTTGAACCCACAACCTACAACTCGTAAGTCAGGGCCGTTACCTCTCGACCACCACTGCACTAAACTAAGCACGATACATATTTATGTTTCGTATTAAACTAGACTTTTTTTTCTGAACACTATATTATTTTATATTATATAATGATCATTAGTTCTGCTACATATTTATAAAAAAAGAATCTTTATACGACCCTAACATTGTCACCCAACCCATCAATAGCGACCACAAAGCTGATGATTTTTAGGATAGACGGTAATAATTATTTGTTGAAATTGAAAGGGTTCTCTTCCTCCTAGAAGATCAAAGGGTATACGCTATTAATTAAATACCAAGACGATAGGACTATACATTATTATGGCTTGAAGGCATTTTGAAATTGAATTTCAGCTTTTGTTATTATTTCATTTATTTGTAAGAAACAACAAAGAAGTCAAAAAACAACAAATACAATTAAAGTTATTTCTTCTTTACTTATCGTGTGTTTTAGTACTAATTACGGTGAAGGAAAACATCGTGAGGAAACCGGCATGTCCTATAGTTCGTTTTTTAATTCTAGACTACGATTTGACAACTCAGAATGTCACTCTCTAGAAATATGTTCACAATTTTCTGGAGTTTGACATTTTAAGTTGTCAAATCGTAGTCTAGGATTAAAAAACGAACTATAAAACCAAAAATTCGAAGACATGTTACATCCACCAATCTGCACTGGGACCGCGTGGTGGATTATGGCCCATTCCCTCTCCTATCCTAGAGAGAAGGCCTGTGTCCTTGCAGTGGGAACATTAAAAAGACTGATGATGATGAAATCTAAACTCTCTTGCCCCTCGGCGTTCGCACACCTATTGTATTTCTCTTGTGTGAATTAATTCAGTTTTGATAAGTCACTGCACAATATTACATAGCAATCAATTGCTTGAAAGTGATATTTCATTCTTATTCTCATTTTATTACTTAAATTTAATATTACAAAAAGCAAAAAACTCTGTCTACGTGACTTATCTTTAGGTTTATAAATCACTAAAATATCGTATTATATTTCTCTACTTCAAAGATTTTACTGTGCTGTATACATATTATGTTTTATTTAATTTGTGTTTTGACTTATTTTTGTTTGATTTCTTGTATTTGTTTTCTGTTTGTTTGACATATTCTTACTCTTTTGTTTTTATCATTTGACATTGTAATATCATATTCGTAAATATTCCAGTATACCTATGACTTGTAAGAATCCCTTAGCAATAAATAACTATGACTATGACATATATAAAAGGCAAGATTTTAACTTGCTCTCTGACTCATTAACCAAATTTTGACTGGTAGAGAATGCCTTGTTGCATTAAGTCCGCCTGTGTTGCAATACTATATATGAAGATTTAATCCTACTACTATTATAAAGGCGAAAGTTTGTAAGTATGGATGTATGGATGTTTGTTACTCTTTCACGTAAAAACTACTGAATGGATTTGAATGAAATTTGGCACAGGCATAGGATACACTCCGGAATAGCACATAGGCTACTTTTTATCCCGGAAACCCCAAACCCACGCGGGCGAAGCCGCGGGCAAAAGCTAGTTAATATATAAATTAACACTTACAGTACGGCCGTCGGATGTTGGCGAGTCTGAAGTGAGGCTCTGTGAATTTTAGCGCCTGAAAACTGGTAAAAAAAATACATGGTTAAAACAAATAAATGCAAATTGCAGTTGTTACTGCTGTTAAAAACAGTTATTAGCATTTATTTTTTTAAACCATTATTTTTGTACGAGTACCCGAAAACCTTGGACCTAGAAACAGAAATTTTGCAGAGAAGTTTTTTTTTATAACGTAAACAAGGAATAAGAAAAGATTTTCCAAAGTTTCACTTAGAGGATGAAATGATAATCCAAAGTTTGTATGAAGAAAGTGATTTCACGCATTCGAAGCCGCGGGCAGAAGCCATAACATAAGGCAGAAGTCATGTAAAGCAATAACTCAAAAAGATCTGATTTTTAAACTACTAAATAATCTTTACTACGATAAAATGGCGCTACTTAATTACGTATGCGCGTACCTAAATTATCAACCTTCTTCCCTTATCTTAATTACCTACTCTACTAGACAGATAGGGAGTGTTAAAAAACACGCTACAAGATGCCCTGGCCGGAGATGGGACGCGCCCCAGTTGACGCGGTAATTAATAGAAATATGATGTACCAGGGATGGACTTGACTATGAGAATTTATGTAGGCGTTTCATCTGAAAATACAACCTGGAGGCCTTCAAGTCAAGAATTACTAGTTAACTTTTAGGCAAGCGTGTTTAACAGTCGGCCACATTAATCTAGCCAAGATCAATCGTTTCGTGACGAGTCTCTTTCTACAATTGAAACGCCTCAGCAGTACCTAAGTAAGTAACAGTGATATTAGTTATTTCATAAAACTGTAGAATGTAGTGATGATCATTGTAGAAATGATAACATTTCATTCTGCTATTTTGAATGATGTGAACTTGGCTACTTTTTTTTTTTTTTAATGAAGTCATTCCCATACATTGATTAGTTGTTTAAGTATTAGATACATTCAAATCGGTCCCTCAGATTTTACGCTTAGCAATTTTACATTCAGTGATTCATTTTCATTTAAACATGTGTATATGGATAACTTATAACCTTACCTTTAACCATGAAGCCATTATCTATGGCAAGAAGCCATTATATAGATGATATTAACAGAAAAGAAATAATCACATGAATCAATGTATGATTTTGTGATTAAAATGTTTTTTTTCATTTGTGTAATTTTGTAGCACATAACTATGAACGCGTTATGAAATATTGTTTAATAAAATTATCAGGCGTTGTAATTTCCTTAATTTAAGTATAACAATATTAACTTAGCTTTTACAAGTTCCAATTTAATTGAAAACAGAAAATTATAAGCAATTTTGATTGCTTAATTGAAAGGGCAAAGCTCGGAAATTCCTTGCATGATTGAATCAGAAATGAAGATATCCGCAGTAGAGCACATTGCACGAAGAACTACCAAACTTGAGTAGCAAATGAGTAAGACACTTTAATCACAGAACAGATTACCGTTGTGGCCAAAAGGGGACCTATGACCTGGCAAGGGTTGCGGGAATCTGATGGATGTGAGAAGCACAGGACCGGTCGTTGTGGCGACACTTGGGAGAGACCTATGTCTAGCAGTGGAAGTCTTTTGGCTGAAATCATATTGATGCTGATGATTGATTGCGTATCGTTCAATTGTCATAGTTTAAGTTCTCTTAATTGTAATCTATACTAATATTATAAAGCTGAAGAGTTTGTTTGTTTGTTTGTTTGTTTGTTTGTTTGAACGCGCTAATCTCAGGAACTACTGGTCCGAATTGAAAAATTCTTTTTGTGTTGAATAGATCATTTATTGAGGAAGGCTATATAATATCACACTGCGACTAATAGAAGCGAAGAAACAACGGAAAATGTGAAAAAAAACGGAAAAATTATTCATCTTTGAGGGCTTCCGTTGCGTGCGCTGCCAAAACGGTTTAAGATACCAAAAAAATATGTATGAAAGAATTATTCCTCTTAAAATTATCTAAAAAAATGTCCGCGACAGTATATGTCTATCTTTTAAGATTAACTTACTAGAACCGTTTTTATGCGAATCAAATTTAGCCAATTTTTACCGATTATTTGTGAGAGTTCTATCAACATAATAATGTAATCTCTATCCAAATAAATGTATTGTTGATTAAGAGTATGTAATTGTGAACAAAATTGTCATTGACATCATTTAATTTCAACGAACATCTTAGAAGATATTACAATTTTAAAATAACTCCGATATAAAATTCACACGCGATGCATGATTTGCTAAACTTGACGCTGCGCCTGGCCGGCGGGCGAGGAGAGGGGTTGCTTGCGGGCGGCGCGGATGGGTTTTTTTTATGGTAGGTAAAAATCATCCAATGACGAATCCCCGTAAGGGCAGTGGTGGCCGAGTGGTAACGGCCCCGACTTACGAGTTGTAGGTCGCGGGTTCGAACCCAGCCAGGCGCATTACTTTGTGTAATTTATTTCATCACCACTGCTCTCAAAACGGTGAAGGAAAACATCGTGAGGAAACCGGCATGTCCTAGAACCAAAAATTCGAAGACATGTGACATCCACCAATCCGCACTGGGCCCGCGTGGTGGATTATGGCCCATTCCCTCTCCTAGAGAGGAGGCCTGTGTCCCAGCAGTGGGAACATTGAAAGGCTGATGATGATGATGATGACGAATCCGGCTCTTGGGCGGAGCGGGAAACAGTGTCTTACTGACTAAACAACCTACCCCGTTCCTCCCTTGCCATATTCCCAGAGCCCCGGTATAACGCTTTCGTACCAACCCTCAGTTGCAGGAGGCTTCGCCCCTGAAGGGCCCCACAGTTTGCTGACAACACCTAGAGGCGCGCGGGAGCAGTGCACGCCGTCGACGACTTGGTCTCGGTCTGGACTGTTACCAGACAACCGGACGGCGAACTACCCATTGCTCACCGTCCACAAGCCAGCGTCTAAGGAGACCGGATATCGGCGGGATCGCGGCGGTGACGGTGACGGCTACGGCGAGGGCGCTGTTGCCTTTGCCTTATGCGGTCGGCCTCCTCCTTTACGAGCATTACTGCTTTGCAGAAGGAGGCGACCGTTTGCCATTCTTCTTCGCTGCGAACTATGGCCTGAACCAAGGCCCGGCGCGAGAGGTCGCCGCCGCTGATCACCCCCACGAGGACACGGCGATGCTCTTCTCAAGCGGGGCACACCTCCACCGTGTGCTCCACCGTATCCTCCGGGCTGACCATACAGTGGCGACACCCGGGCGTCTCTTCCTTCTGCCCATGTCCGGTGAGAACCTACGTCATGCGGAAGGTGAGGATGCCGTGATAGATATCACGCCTCAAAGAGGGGACTTACCGCCGAGATTATGGCGTGCCGAAGTTGGGGTGTAGCTCTATGAAATACTTTTAGATAATTATGTTCTTTTAAAAACTAAATTGTCTAAAATAATAACAGAAATTGACACGGGCAAAGTCGTGGGTAACAGCTATAATTTATAAAGCTGAGGAGGTTGTTTGCAAAAATAAATATGATGCCCAAAATAACTATTCCACGCGGACGAAGTCGCGGGCACAGCTAGTTATTTGATATTTGTCATAGTATTTATTTGTATATAATATCAGTATAATTATTATTATATATATAATTATTTTTATTATAATCAACATAATTTCTTGGTTATTTTAAACATCTGTTATTTATTGTGCATACCTACCACAGTGTTAATGTTTTAAACCTAAAGGTTTACTTACATTGAGTCTGCCTATAAACCTGTGTACTGTACCTGTACGTGAAGTTTAAATAAAATAATTAAGTATCTTGTTTTACAATACCTCTACCTAGTCTACCACAATCATAATCTCAATCAATATCTTGACTCAGCTGCAGTTCAACACTTTTGTAACTCATTAATGATCCTACTCCACTGAATAAGGCTTCAATTAACAAGATGGTGCCATGAATGGAGTACACCTCCGTTAATCACAGAGATCACCCCGTATCTATTGAATGGTAGTTACAAGCACCCCCTGGTATTGACTTGAAGTTGTCTCAAGAGGTTTCTACACACTGAACTTGCAAATACTTCGGTGTGCATATCCTCTGAACTCATCCGTTGTGTATATGGTTGTATTTACATGTATACTTGTTTTTTGGAGCGGGAGACAGTGTCAGACCTCTACTGACTAAATGACCCACCATTCCACCTTACCTTAATTCCAGGGCTATGGTGTTTCGCTTTTACATGAACCCTTGGGGTCCAGAAGGCCTCCGATCGCCCCCACGAGAACACGGCGATGCTGTTCCCAAGCAGGGCAAATGTATACCGTGTGCTCCACCGTTACTATATATTTAGATCTTCGATATACATGTACTACGCACTAGGTTAGGAGTACCGTACAGTTACTGTGTTACTCTTAGGTAATCTGTAGGTCATATACCTTTACATTAATAACTTTAGTGCAGTTTTGACGTTCACGCAGTGAGCGCTGTAAGTTTTAAAAGTTATATCACCCTTAGCTTACACATTAGCGCTTCATTAGCATTATGTCGCCACATAATGTCAATGAACCTCTGCAGTGGACTTTTGTATTGACTTTATTGTACTGTATTGTATTTTATTTCGGGCTAGTGTCCGCAACTCTTCACCTAAAGCGCGTATTTTGGGTACGGAAAATAACTATTCAATATTTTGACATACAACGTGTAACAAAATAACCATATACATCAAGAAGTGCTAAATTAGGTAGCCAGGTACTAAGCGCTCAGATTTACAGTATGTTATTGACCTCCGTAGTGTCGTGACACTTTTGTTATGATTTGAAATCAAGGATCATGCGATAGCAAGAAGTTGGTATATTTTTTTTATTTATTTTTTTATATTTTGAGCTGAAACTGCATGTAGAGATTCTATACAACCTGTATTCTTCAGTGTTTCTTGATGTATATGGTTATTTTGTTACACGTTGTATAGTTTTAATAAGCGTGCTTGTCTGTGGCTAGGATATAAGTAGATTACTTAGATAGTTTCAAATATGTTATTATAACATCATTTTGATATTAGGTACAAAAGATAGAAAAAGTCACTTGATGCAAATCTATTAACAGTTTGATAAAACACTAAGATTGCATCATTTATTTAGGTATCTTTTTAGAGTGTTAATGTCAAATAACCTAATGGAATCATAATGTTAAAGTCAATAGACTTTATACTCTATCTTTAGGTACCTATATCTATATTTAGTTATATTTACCTATGTAAATGTGAACTAAATGTCAAGATTACACTCACATTAAGATTATTAAAGACATAATTGATGCCATATTGCACGATTTTTTGGTAGATAATACTTTCTAAACCTATATCTTGGCCTGTACAATAAAACACACTAGGCATAAGGATTATCTACACTAGTCTACACTAATATAATAAAGAGGCAAAGTTTGTTTTTTTATTTTTTTGTTTGTAGGAGGTAATCTCTGGAACTAATGGTTCGATTGGAAAAAAATTAGCAACAATAGAAAGCTGCTTTACTCCTGAGTGACATAGGCTATAAATTATTTATATAACATGGATGTTAACCGAGCTATCACTACAAGTAATTTTCCGCAGACGAAGTCGCGGGCAGAAGCTAGTTTTTTATAAACGTTTGTCCTGTGATAAGCTAAGGTGTGCAATAAAGTAATAAATATTAAGCAAGGGCGGCGAAGGTCCGCAAACGCATAAATGATTATAGTTTTCTTTTCTGTTACTTAAGTACACAGCACGGCCTTCGGATCTTAGCGAGTCTGAAGTTAGTCTCAGCGAATTTTAGCGCTTGAAAACTCGTACAAAAACAAAGGTTTTAAAAAAATAAATGCCAATAACAGTTTTAACAGCAATAACAACTGCAAATTCCATTTATAGACCAGTGCAGATAGCTTTTGAAAGGGAACAAAATAGTAGTAGAATGAAACTCATTGGAAAAGGAAGATAATATAGCAAAAATTCAAGGAAAAATAAATTACGGTCGATCTGAGGTCGGGAAGTGGATGGGTGTGCGGTTTTAAGGGTAAAAAATGGTTTCTCTCGATTTCTGGAAAAACTATTGGTTTTATGGAAAAATGTCTAATAGCAAACTTGTAGGTCATAAAAAGATCTACCACTTTTGTATTTATACTTTTTCACACAGCTTCAAAATCTATGTGAAAAGTCCAAAAAACCGAGTTTTTTAATTTAATTTTTATCTCCTTTAAAAATTACTTTTTTTCACAAAATTTGGTGAAGTTTCTTTTTCATGTCCCAAACTTACTATAATTTTTTTTATTTAAAATATTCACAGTTACTCTTTATTTTGACTTAACATCGAAAAAACAGCCTATTTTTCAGTCGAAAAATCTCACGTAAATATATGTGATTTTTTTAAAAAGTTTGTTAGCTTCTTATTCACTGAAATCTTTACTTTTTGATGGTGTAAAAAAGTATACATTAATACAGTTTTACGTAAGATTTTTCGATTGAAAAATAGGCTGTTTTTTCGATGTTAAGTCTAAATAAAGAGTAACTGTGAATATTTTAAATCAAAAAAAATATAGTAAGTTTGGGACATAAAAAGGAAACGTTTCACCAAATTTTGTGAAAAAAAAGTAAGTTTTAAAGGAGATAAAAATTATATTCAAAAACTCGGTTTTTTGGACTTTTCACATAGATTTTGAGGCTATGTGAAAAAGTGTAAATACAAAAGTCGTAGATCTTTTTATAACTTCTAACTTTGCCATTAGGTTTTTTTCCATAGAACCGGTAGTTTTACCGGAATTAGAGATAATCCATTTTTTAGCCTTAAAACCGCACACCCATCCATTTCCCGACCTCAGATCGACCATAATTTATTTTTCCTTAAAGTTTTGTTATATTATCTTCCTTTTCTAATAGGTTTCATTCTACTACTATTTAGGTCCACTTTTTATCGTTAACAGTGCTAATTGCACTGGACTATTATTGCTTTACACCATTAATTTTTGTACGAGTTTTCGTGCGTTAAAATTTGCAGAGCCTAGATTCCAACTCGCCAAGATCCTACAGCCGTATTGTAGGTACTTAATTATAAATAAATGTGAAGTCATTACAATGAAACAGTTTGCATGTGTATGAATAAAAATTTGAGTAACCAAAAATTATCTCGTGACAAAATTTCCTCTTGTCCTCTTGCATACATCAGAGGGCCTCGCAAAATATATCTTGCCCACATCAAATTTAGGTCTTGCACTGCCACTGATAATAAGTAACTTCTTTCATTCTGTCTGAAATGAAAGAGAGTCAGACTTCTACTGACTAATAATCACCCGTGTTCCTTTAGTTGATATTAACGTTCTAAAACGCATTACCTTTTTCAAATAAATACCTCTCACTTACTGCCACCTCTTTCACTCGAATTTCTGCCCTGATTTGTAGACAAAAGCGGCTGCTGTCCATAGCCTCTTGCTCCGTACCATGGCCGACCGCGAATTGCCTCTTTCCTGCCAATCCGCACAATGGTAACACCTGCTAAAATTCGAAATAAGAACTTCCCGGAACAACAGTGTCCACTAAAAACCTGCATCGTGAGAGGACGCCGTGGTGCCTTTTTCTAACCACAACTCAAAAACCCTTCTTTGAGCGTCAAAACTTATCACACAAATGACGTGCCCCGAGCTGAGATCCGACATTTTATTTTTCAATTTAATTATTAATACATCAGGTGAAATAGTGGTCAAGAGCGAGTTTCCCGTAGTAATCGCTTCTAACATTAGTGCCCACGTAGGCCTATGTGAAATAAAAACCATTTTGATTTTCAATAAAATTTAAAAAATAACACGATGACAAACAAAACTAATTAAAAACAAAAACTTTCCAAGGATCTAATTTATTGCTAACTTAACCACTTGATTCCATTAGCCGAAAACATGGACTAGTTTTAAATGTCAGTAGTAAGAAGGTAAAAATCTCCATTTTAATGCTTATATCTATATCGCTTTATTTTAGAACATTAGTCATCAGAATAACTACATAATTTGCGTAGTTTTTCAAAGTTAAAATAAAAACAGAACTTTGTTTAACACAGCCTTAATTGTAATTGTTAAAGAATTAAAACCCCTAATTTTGAACATCTACAAAAACTCAGCGATTTAGAAATAACAACAAAGAAACGAGATCAGAACATCTTTAGAAAATCATCACTTTTGTCGTTATATATATATTTTTTTTTTTATTAAACAATAATATTAATAATGATGATCATTATAATAAAACACAACATTATAATAAAAGATAAGAAGAAGCGAAAGAGTTTTCTTTTACACTATTTCTGAAAATTGCAAGAGTTTGACAGCCTCTAATTAAATGTTAGTCGTAGTCACAACTGTGGTGAGCGCTCTGTTCCCTGCGCGGGGGGACCACTCCCCCCCGCCCATGGCTCCGCCACCAGCGGTGTCTGACGCGGACCACGTCAGCGACGACGGTACCAATGCTCCGGAAGTGACCGAGGTAGAGATGAGAGTGGCGGTACGCAGGATGGGTGCGAAGAATACCGCCCCAGGACCCGACGGCTTGCCAGGAAAGGCTTGGGTCCTGGCCATGGAGGCTCTCGGGTCTCGATTGGGGGGGCTCTTTAGCGCATGCTTGGAGAGGGGCCAGTTCCCACTTCCCTGGAAGACGGGAAAACTGGTCCTCGTCGCGAAGCCGGGGCGCCCTGCGGACTCTCCGTCCGCGTATCGGCCCATTGTGCTGCTTGACGAGGTGGGCAAGCTCTTTGAAAGAGTAATTGCAGACCGCCTCGTCAAGCACCTAACACTGAAGGGGCCCGATCTCGCGGACGACCAGTTCGGGTTTCGCAGGAGGCGCTCCACGGTGGACGCCATCATGCGCGTGCGAGCCCTCACGACGGGGGATGCGGTGTCCCGGGGCAGGTGTGTCTTGGCGGTGTCATTGGACATCGCCAACGCCTTTAATTCCCTGCCCTGGAGTTGCATTAGGACGGCACTCCGGTATCACCGGGTGCCTGACTACCTCTGTCGTACAATCGAGGCCTACCTGTCCGACAGGTACATAGTCTACCCCGGTCACCAAGGAGATTGGAAACGGCGAGAGATGTCGTGCGGTGTCCCACAGGGATCGGTACTAGGACCGCCCTTGTGGAACATCGGGTACGACTACGTGCTGCGCGCCGACCTCCCCGTAGGGGTCAGCGTGGTCTGCTACGCAGACGACACGCTGGTCCTAGCGCAGGGAAGGTCGTACCAGGCGGCGGTCGAACTAGCGACACGTGGGGTTGCGACAGTCGTTGAGAGGATCCAGCAGTTGGGACTCAAGGTGGCACTGCACAAGTCCGAGGCCATGTGCTTTCACGGCCCTCGGAACGCGCCACCAACGGGTTCCCAACTAACGGTAGAAGGAGTTCACATCGGCGTCGGGTCGACGATGAAGTACCTAGGACTTGTCCTCGACAGCCGATGGAATTTCGAGGAGCACTTCCGACGTCTGGCCCCTAAACTCAATCGGACGGGGGCTGCTCTCAAGCGGCTCCTGCCGAACCTTGGGGGTCCAGACGCCTTCTGCCGGAGGCTCTACGCCGGCATCGTCCGGTCCATGGCCCTTTATGGGGCACCAGTGTGGGCGCCGACGCTACGTAAACGCCCGGCGGCCCAGCTGAACGCCTGCCAGAGGGTCATGGCCATCCGGATGGTGCGGGGATACCGCACGGTGTCCCGAGAGGCAGCGAGCCTCCTTGCTGGCCTACCACCATGGGATCTGGAGGCAACAGTCCTTGCACACATGCACGACCAGCGCGTGGAGGTGCAACGCCGGGGCGAAGATCCGCTGCCCGAACATGTCGAGGCGTGGCGGAAGGAGCTCCGGCGAGATCTCATGGTGAAGTGGAAACAGCGACTGTCGCAACCCAGCGCTGGGCACACCGTAATCTCAGCGGTAGTGCCCCTCTTTGAGGCGTGGCTGGATAGACCTCACGGCGTCCTCACCTTCCGCATGACGCAGGTTCTCACCGGACATGGGAAGTTCGGGAGATTCCTGCACCGGATTCGTGCGGAGGAGACGTCCGGGTGTCGCCACTGTGAGGCGAGCCCGGAGGACACGGTGGAGCACACGGTGGAGGTGTGCCCTGCTTGGGAAGAGCATCGCCGTGTCCTCGTGGGGGTGATCGGCGGCGGCGACCTCTCGCGCCGGGCCCTGGTTCAGGCCATGGTCCGCAGCGAAGAGGAATGGCGGGCGGTCGCCTCCTTCTGCGAAGCAGTAATGCTCGTAAAGGAGGAGGCCGACCGCATAAGGCAAAGGCAACGGCGTACTCGCCGTAGCCGTCGCCGCCGCGATCCTGCCGATATCCGGCCACCGTAGACACTGGCTCGCGGACGGTGAGCAATGGGTAGCTCGCCGTCCGGTCGTCTGTAAGACCGAGTCCTAGTCGTCAACGGCGCGCACCGTTCCCGCGCGCCTCAAGGAGTTGTCAGCAAACTGCAGGGGCCCTTCAGGGTCGAAGCCTCCCGGAGTCTAGAGGGAAGTGGGAAACTGTTACCTCGACTCCAGGAATAGGGCAAGGAAGGTACGGGGTAGGTTTTTTAGTCAGTAAGAGTCTGACACTAGTCTCCCGCTCCACCCAAGAGCGGGTTTCGTCATTGGATGATTTTCACCTACCATAAAAAAAAAAAAAAAAAAAAAAAAAGTCGTAGTCACAACCGTACTGCGTGCGCAGTGCAGAAATATGAATAGAAAAACAAAAAATATTTTTCTGTCAATCATTATGCATTATTTTTTTTTTCTCTTATATGTTAGACAAAAGACTTTCAATCATAAACTAGTCCAAAACGTCAGTTTCATATATCAGGGACCCGCTTTCTTTGATGTGTATTTCCATGCGTATATGTAAATCCTTCCCCATATCATTATTGACCCTACACCATGAGTATCTCTTCTTCTCTTGTCCGGGTAGTCTCCACATTTTGTCGCTTACATCTTTTGAATTGAGACAAAACTACTACTCGTTTTTTCTTTTTCTTCGATTTTTTTTCAAAGGATACTCTAGTTTTGAAGTAAGCGGGTAAAACCGAACTAAAAGATTCTCTGACCGGCAAGAATGACCCTACTCTAGTCAACTTAACTCTTTTAATTTGATTCTAGTGCTGTCACTTAAAAAACTTTTTGGAGCTTAGTTCTTACGTCAGTAAAAGTTAAAGCACAATTACCAGTTTAAATCTGTTGTCCCTTGCTGTTGCGACCTTGCCCTTTAAGTTTTTATACTATTCAATTTGCTGATATTTTTAATATTACACAAAATCACAGATTTAAACTCCATGTGCCAGTGTTTTGTAAACGAAATTATTTGTCTAATTAAAATTACAACTCTGGATACTAAAGGTACGTTAACATCTATCATTTCAATTTAACAAAATATACTGTTTATTTAATATGACAACACAAAAAAAAAATACGGGACACTAAAGCTAAAGACAACTCTGTCAAACAAGACAGAGTTTAAAATACATTGCAACAATTTTGGCTCCTTTTTTATAATCAAAATAAGATTAAAGTAAATGATTACTCAAAATACACAGTGCTGAAGTATAAAACTTAATAATACTATCACACACATCTTTCTATCTTCCTTGCTTTGTTTTATAGAGTAAGAAAATGCTCAAAACTTTTTTATTAAACATGTCAGTCGTCTAAATACGACCCTGGTGATACATGAACATGACACGCCACCGAGACCCGCTGACCCGTTTCCCTTCAACCACCTGCGACCAGTCAATTTACCTTTAAAAAAACTCAAGCAAACCTCAGCCTGAAAGAAAAGCAGTGTGTTTACTCAACACACATACATACAGTAACGGCCGCATGCCCTCATTTCTTCTGCCACGCAAAAAGTCACTTTACCCTTTTCACACGTTTGCTTTTAAAGTGTATATTGCTGTGAGCTTTGAAGTGGTTCTTCTGTCGTTTGGGAGATGATTTTAGAGGAATGCTTAGGAATGGTTGAGACCTGAAGCGCGATGTTTACGGTATTCAAATTGCTGTCACATGCCTTGCGCGCGGTTTAGGTCCGATCGCACTTAAGTTGGAAATATTCTGTTTTGTGCGAAACAAAGTGTTGCACCCATATGCGTGTAGAGGCACTTTAACTTTACGTCTTTGTTGTTTTATATTATTTTTGCATCAGATGTATGTGTGATCGGACTTTTATGTCTTTCGGTTGCACCTGTTTTCTTAAACTTAATATAGATAGTGAAGGGTGTTGTAGTTACTGAGTAAACAATTATGTTGTATTAAGGTTTTCTGCTTTTTGTTGTATACCAGGCGGTTTTTTTTTTTTCGAAAAATAAACCAGTATCCTATCACTTTGACTATTCGTATATTTTACTTTTGTATGGTAGATTTCCTACTTTTATAAATTTGTAAAAGAGAAGATTTTTTTTTTCATTTAGAAAAATTTACAATCTATGACCAATAGGGTTAGGGACAAAATTGATTACTATGATTTAAAAAAGGTATGTATTTATCTTCTAATATAAAAATGAATACCGGGTAATTTTTTAACCACTGCGTAAATTTTTTTGATGGCTCAGTGTAGGTAAGCAATAGAACACATTTCCATTTTTAGTTTATAACTTTTTTTTTCTCATTTCCACTTTGTCACTTTGTCTCAAGCGACGTCCATAGAATAAGTTTCTGAGTAAACATTTGTCTCTTAAGCGTTAACTTAATTTTTTACTATTGACACATATTTAAATAAAAAATACCTGTTTATTAAAATGTATTCAAGTTTATTATGTCTAAATTTGCGCACTGGTTAAAAAAAAATCCTATATATGTTCGTTAGTCTCGCTAAAACACGATAACGACTAGACCGATTTGGTTAATTTCAGTTTTAAAATATTCGTTATAGTCCAAGGAAGGTTTCAACCTTCCCTGGACAGTGGTAAGAAAAATTTGGAAAAATGTAAGTCGATACAAAGTTTGCTGGGTCAAGTTGTATTACACATTTATTAATGTTCCATTCTATTTACTTCTTCAGGGGTCTCACCAATAGCGTGTTGTCAAGAGAGTGAGCGAGAAAGAGGAATGGAGCTATTCCCCTTAATAAGCTCTAATCCTTTAGCAGTTAAGTTTAGGTCATGAAATGAATCGCATTATTCTCGTAGCCTATGGGCTACGTTACCACCAGAGATGCGCTAAGATGCGAAGCGAGAGATGTAAAAACCAATACAATTGCTTCATTTACCTTGCCTCAGTCGGCAATTGGTTCTTTACAAACATATATTTAGTGTCAACACACTGGTGGAAACGCAGTCTTAACCTACTTTCACATAAGGACAAATTAATTGAATTCCTAATGAATGCTATAAAATCCATACTACACGTAAATCTGTTTCTAAAAGTGACAAACATTTGCAAAGTCTCTCATAATGCGCGATTGCATTTCAAATACTATCCGTTGAGCCCGCGTACAAGTCGAATGAATAATTCAAGGCAGACTCCCGTATTCAAACACCTTATGTATGGATGCAAAGGAAATCCGATCAGTAAGTACTGGAAAATTTGTTTTTACATGACATTTGCGCTTTGATCCCTGAGTAAAACAGACTGCAAATATTTTTTGGCTAGTTTAAGAAAAGATAAAATGCACAACGAAATAAAAATTTGCTTTGAACCTAAAGTTATAGAAGCCTTAACTCTTCTTAAAAAATACAAACGACTTCAACATTGGAAATCGGTGTTTCTAAGTCTATTTGTAGGTATGGTTTCTAAGTTAGTTAACACCGACTTCCGAAATTAGCGTTATTTGGCTATATGATGGTTGTCGTGGGGATGCAGCAGTGTTAAAGCGTCCTGGGGCCAAGGATCGATTTCTGAAAGGAAGGTTCAGCCTCGGTAAGAAAGGCAACGAAGCGAAAAGAGTAGTCAGTAAAAGTCTGAAACTATTTCCCACCCCGCTTAAGGGAGAAAGATGTCATTGGATAATATTCCCACCAAAAAGAAAAAGATAACTAGACAAATGGGGGTTTTCTCTACATTTTGCCTGACGGTGTACAAAGTAAGAAGTTTAGTAGTAGATGCAAAATTATTACGAATTTAATATTATTAGAAGTGATACTGTAGGTTAAGTTTTTTTTATGCTAGGTAAAAATCATCCAATGACGAATCCCGCCCTTGAGCGGTGCGGGTAACGTGTCAGACTCTTCTGACTAAATAACCTACCCCGTTCCTACGTTGCCATATATACCAGGGCTAGAGCCTTCCTTTCAGACACGAACCCTTGACACCAGTTGGCTTCGATCCTTCTGCAGGGTCCCTACGGTTTGCTGACAACTCCTTGAGGCGCACGGGAACTGTGCGCGCCGTCGATGTAGGTTAGGTACCTTTACATGCATTTTATATAAAAAATAAAATAAAAATAAATAAATATAACACTTTTTGCACAAGAGCCTCCTTTACTGAACTAAACGTTTCCGCGGGATTCCTATGTGGAAACTTTTAAGATATTTCGTACACTACTTTATTATGCAGATTGTTCTTAAGCGCGATTGTAAGCGTGAACGTTTCATTATATTCTTTGGGTTGGATAAAAGAGTCTCATTTTGATCTGAATTTGCTTGGTTATTGGAATTTGTAGTGTGTGAGTATGTAACCATGTAATTACACAAGTATGTAATTTGTAGTGTGTGAGTAATTTGTAGTGTGTGAGTATGTACTCACACACTACAAATTACATACTTGTGTAATTACATACGTGACAGGCCTGTTGATCTAATGGTTAGTGACCCTGACTGCTATGCTGGTGTTGTGGGTTCGATTCCTATTCAGAATAAATGTTTTTGTGAGCACGATCATTTTTTCTGTGTCTAGGTGTAATTTTTTTATATAAATGTAGGTAGGTATTTAGAAATATGTAAGTGTGTTATCAGTTGTCTAGTACTCATAACACAAGTTCTACTTAGCTTGGGACTAGATAGCATTGTATGATAGTTGTGTAATAGGTACTTATACTTTCTTATTCACTACTCCATACTATTGTATGTTACATAATATATGCTAGTTTCCGTTACGCGAAAATAAAAATAAATAGTCTTAGGGAATTATGCTCCCGGGAAAAACAGGTCATTTACAATATGCCAACTCAGGCCTAATCTACGCGTGTACGGTTGAGGTATCGAACCTCCACGCGTTCCCGAGATAAAGGGCCTTGACAGAAAAACAGGCAGACAACAAAACGATACCATAAGGGATCCATTGTTTTCTTTTTAAGGTATGGAACGCTAAAAAAAGGATTTTATACAGCGTCATCTTTATGTGACACTGTCTGTACAAAGTTCACTGTTTCATTTATTTACGCCGGCATGGTTCGAGCTGTGAATTAAATACTTGTAATATGAATTATGTTAGAGGTATGTAGGAGGCTGGCATGGTGCCATGTGTGCGCTGAACCTTCTGAAAATGTCAGTCATAAATAAATTATATAAAACTGCTTAGTTTCAACTTTTCACTGAAAACTAATTGTTTTCGCTGAAAATCTGAAAGCACTTCTAATGTTATAATTTTGCAGGATACATCTACCATCAGATTTAGTGCGTTTCTTTTTTTGGCGAAAGGAAACCATGCTCGCTTCTGGAACGAAAGCTCAGCTCAAACAGGACGGGTTTTTAGTCAGTAAGAATCTGACACTATCTCCTGCTCCATCCAAGGGCGAGAGTTGTCATGGGATGATTTTTAGCCACCGAAAAAAATGGTAGAAATAATCCACTCTAGAACGGAGCGGAAAGGACACGTTGGTAAAGCAATGTCAACCCCTTGGAGACTTGGGCTCGGCCCGGCCACTTACCGGAAAGCCTACGCCTATGGTATCTGAAAATCGAGGGTCCTTGACGCGTGCGGTCGCCTCCTTTGCTAGCATTACTGCTTCATAGAAGAAGGCGCTCGCCAGCCATTCCTCCTTGATCCCGCCATAGCCAGGATCTGGCGAGTTTCTGGTGCGGTTCACTTTACGAAATAAGTGCACATTCCAGTCTTAGTATACAAAATAAATATAATATCTGGGACCCTAGTTAAAAATACTATACTATTCGGTAAAAAACAGACTCTACGCTATCTTTAAAACCAAACAAGTTATTTTATTAAAAAGGTCAAAAAAACCTACCAAAACCGATTTAACTACTTTGTTATTTTAAATCTAAATTAACATAATTTACCTATTTTTTTTATTTTGATTACTATTTATCAATGTAACAACACCTGATGAAAATAGATTATTCATGATCAAAATATATTAAAAAGGTTTAGTGAATATTGTATTACTCAGTTTTTATCTAAATAAACGGTTTTTTTTTCACATTATTTCTTTATCATGCAGATGATCCTAATTCCTTCTTACTTGTATGAATTAACGTCTTATGGGAGGGGGTATATTTTATATTCCCAAAGTATTAATTTTGTGGTTAACATAAACATTAAAAATAAGCTAATTATAATAAGAATCATAAACGTTTTTCCTATAAAAAATAAGACATAGTATTTCATTTAATATCGGTAAACTCTCAAGACCCAAGCGAACACCGGCGTCCGCACACATATTGCTTTTCTAGTGTGGCTCTTATTATGATATTTAACGAATAGTCAAACATTCAATTTGAAGCCCCTGTAGTACTTTTCAGATGCTTTTTCGCTAGGGTCACAAATATCATAATTTACACTAATATAATAAAGAGGTAAAATTTGTTTTTTTTTTGTTTGTAGGAGGTAATCTCTGGAACTACTGGTCCGATTGGAGAAATGTTAGCAATAATAGAAAGCTGCTTTACTCCTGAGTGACATAGGCTATATTTTATGTACGCGGGCGAAGCCGCTGACAAATGCTAGTTTTAAATAAAAAGCTTAAGAAAATCCCCCGCCTGTTTACCTGTCCTTGTCTTTTATTTTTCAAAATACGGTTTAATACAAAGTAGGTATAAGCAGCACGATTAAATTGATCCTAATCTCAGATTATCCTATTTCAGTAGTTTTACCTTCAGCTAACGATGTTTTAAGCTTTTAAATTTCTGCTGAATTTTAAGCCTTTGTCCTTGTAAAACACTACCTATTTAACTAATCCTAAATATCTCAAATTCTCCTAAGTACACTTTTACTGGCATCTTATCCTTCATCATCGTACTTTTATAGGTTTATTATTATAGGCACTATCTACTTTTGTGTGAATTCAAGAATCTTTTTAATTTTTTGTTACTTTATGTGACTTATGAATCACAATCATTTGTGTCTATTTTCATATAAAAAGAGTCTTTGCGGTTATATAATTGTTATTTTAGGTTTTTATCTCACTTTTGTTATACATACTTAGTGTAATCAATCAATGATTTTCATTATTTTTAAATGTAATGTAATTTTAACAAAGTTAAATGATAAAAACTATAATAAACAAGCTATGATAGTAAACCTTCTCTTGGTATAATCCACTAAAGTAACAGTAGGAACGTTGCCGTCGTGATACGGTTGTACATCGTCGCTGGGCAGACTACTAAGTGCTACAAATCCCCTGTCCAATGTCCCGCGCCCCACGACTCAGTCAACCGGTGACACTTACGACACAAAGTCGCGGACAAATAAGTTAAACAAAAATCTAATAAAAATATGCCATCGCTATGGTGACGATTTCCCTAATTCTCGTCGTGCTCGCAAATCGAGTCAATTCACAAACTACGTTGAACACAGGAAGCGACATAAACAGTTTAAGCGAAGGACTAGAAGTTAATACCATTTTTCCGTCGCAAATCCTACAAACTCAAACGACTTCGGAAACGACGCTCGCGGCCTCCGCCGGAAACAATCTAAATGACGTTGGCGGCACCGCAGCAGCCTCCTTCGATGTACCAGGAGAGAATTTCCAAGCAATCTCCACAATTTACTCGATAAAAAACAAGAAAACCAATAATAATAAAAATGCGCGCGAAGGAAATGTCAAATCGCTTGGAGATGGAAGTGACACAGGAAATAACGAGAAATACTTGCAGTACTCCAAAGAAAATCTAGGCGCTGTAAAAGCTGAACCTCTAGTTTGGGACAACTGTTTGGAAACAAATTTTCAGGGTAGCAGCCCGCAGAACATGGTGAAAACTCAAGACTCGCAAAATGATAATCATGATTACAAATATCAAGGAAGGAAAGAAATCGGTAGCTTATGGCGAAAAAGAGATGCTGGTAATCTAAATTTGAATTCTACTGCCGGAAAAGCATGGCTAGAGAAATACAACAATCTACTGAATGCTAAAACAGAGGAAAGGCGTCAACAGAAGCCTGATCTAACACCAGTTAAGAAGATAACTACTACAGAGGCTACATCTACTACTGAACAAACAACGGAACCAACTGTCGAAATAACTGTTCAAGTGATACCAATAACAAGAGAAGTGTTCAAAGAACCCAAAGATTTTTTCAACACCACACAAACAACAATTACCGAAGATGATATTATAGCGAGTTACACAGAGGATTGGTTCGAGGAAAAGGACAGAAGCAAAATAAGATTTGGTAATTTGCCACAAAAAGAAACATATTTAATACCCGCACTGAAATTGGAACAGGGATTTTACCCTTTCGGGTTTATGTCGGAGTTTTTTTATCTGATATACCCGTTTGATTTTCCAGTGGGTAAGCAATGGCTTTATTAAATTTTGTAGTACCATGATTGCTTGTATACACAATACTAGGTTTTATAAATAATGTTATATTATGTTATGACAATAGACTGGCATTAGGTAATGTCTTAACTTTGAAGGTAAAATATAATATTAACATGCGGCTTATATGTCAGCCTATTTCCACTGTTAAATTTATATCTAGCTTCCAATATTATTCCCCTATTTGATCATCATCATCATCAGCCATATTAAAGTTCCCACTGCTGGGACACAAGTCTGCTCTCTAGGAGAGGGTATGGGCCATAATCCACCTATCCTATTTGATCGCTGTAACAATATTAATTAACCTAATTAAAAACATCAAGGTATTTCGTAACAGTTACAACAGAACCCCTGTATAGATAAAATAACAATTTACCGCTGCGACCTCGTGCCTGTCCGTACAATATGAAAAGGCTTCACTACAGTTCTCACAACGAGGTCGCGGCGATGATCTCGTTACTTCGCTCGCTAATAAAGTATCTACAAGTATCGGGCTGGATTCTTTGCGTTTTTGTTTGGGGTACTTCTGTTATTGAAAAGTGGGTGTTTGTTTTTCTGTCGTATTTTTTTAAAATCTGTACCCAAGCTAGGATGAAAATCAAAAAAAAATCTTGTTTTTTTTTCAGGCCTTATCAAAGATATCGTGTGGGGTGAATTCACATTTCCTTACTCCTTTTTACAGGTAAGCTGATTATGAAAATATAAAACAAATCTTATTACCAACTTATATTTATTTATTATAATATTTTAATTATAATTTAAATTTTAACAGCCCATTTATTACACTTATAGTTACTTACAATAATTTATTTTCTTTCACATAAAACTTATCATTCTACGAACAATTCATCTTTAGGAACCATTTCAAAGAACCGCTTTACTTTTTTACTAATAATACCAATGAGTCTTTGAACGAGGGGATCTCCGAATTCCTCAGAAACCTGTTTCCAATTCTGGTTTAGAAACTGTAAGACAGCTTCACCTGAAAAAAAAGAAAAGATATTACCAATCTATTTAAAATCACACCCTTTCTTCGATTTTATGATATTCAAGCAGATTGTACAAAAATAGAAAAAACATGAAAGAACACAACAGTGGGGTAAAACTACAGTAATCTTTTGTATATAAATAAACTCCTGTTTCAACATTTTTAAATAAGTAATATAATTTCAATTGTAGAAATAAAAATCAACGTAGAAGTTATCTTGTTAAATTTAAGATTTTTCCAACAAATAAAAAAGTATCACCAAACCAAAAGAAAACTAGTGCAATAAACTCGTAAAGTAAATATTGTGATACCTTTTATACAGTATAATTTCTTTAACTTTTAGGAAAAGCAATAATAATTCATTGTCCTTTATTCTGTCAATTTGGTATTGAAAAATTCAAGTTAATAATTGTTTTCACCTTAGGCCTGACATAAAACATCAAACATCACTTAACGCAAACAATTTATATAGAACAAAAAATATCATATACTTTTATGCATAAGGTTTTTGGTAAGGTTAATAAAACCATGGTCAGTTATCGAAACATAGTAACAAAATATCCATAACAATAGAAAAACAACTAAAAATCGATTCTCATAATACCTAATAGTCGTAATATACTACAACTGCTATACAACTACTGTATCAGACAACGTCTTCTAGTTTCAAGCTAAACAGAGCTTGTATTATGGGTAGACAACTAAACAACTTATATATTTCTAAATACTACTACTTTTCATATTATAGATAAATTACACCCATACACAGAATAAATGATTGTGTCCATAACACAAACCTGATTCTGAGAATCGAACCCATAGAATCATTGAGATATTAATTAAATTATACTTACTAAGTTCAGGGTTTCCTTTGAACAAATTCGTCAAACCAAAAGTAACTTTGTCTCCATAATTTTGCTTGATATCAATTGATTTCACTTCGTGGTAAACCACTCCATCGCGAACAACATCGTGGAACTTAATCCTGCTATGTAACTCATCATTTTCTGAAAAAACAAAAGACAATTAGATGAAAAAATCAAATGTAAAACAGCATAAAAAAATGTCAAATCTTGATAGATGAAAGATGAAACAATCAAATGTTAGCGAATTTTTTACGAATTTAATATGTTCAATAAAAAGACCGAACAATTTCTCTCAGTAACGTCTCTCTGCATAGCATTAACCTTATAATGTTCTTATCTAGTGAAACTTAGGCCTCCTCTCTAGCACACGGGCCCAGTGCACGTTGAAAAGTTCAGATGAATGTCACACGTTTTCGATTTTTTAGTTTTAGGACATGCCGGTTTCCTCATCAGTGGTGATGAAATAAATTCCTGACTAGGTTTAAATCCATGACCTACAACTCGTAGGCTGGGGCCTTTATCTCTCGGTCACCACTGGTCTTCGTCTACGTCTAAGTCTTTTCACAAAAGAAAAAATGTGTAGTGATAACCCCATATCACACGATAAAATCAAGAACGCTACTTTAAAAACCAAGAAAATTGTTCATTATATTTCACAATACCAAAAAATCATACTCACTAATTTTAATTTTAGCATTTCCATCGCCGTTTATGGCTACAATCAATATTCTTCCAACCGCTTTGTACTTTCCCTTGATAGTGAGATCACAATGCATTTTCAAATCAGCTTCATTATCTTTGTACCTAAAATTAAAAAATACATCTTTATCAGTATTTGCTCTATCTTCCATTGTTGATAACGTTATATTAAATACTATTACGCATGTATTATACTTATAAACCTTCCTCATGAATTTACTTTATTTATTAAAATAAAACCGCATCAAAATCTGTTTCAAAGTTTTAAAGATCTTGAAAGACTTTGTTTTATAACTATGTAATGCTTTTGCGATTCATCAAAATTTTCTCAAATAAAACAAAATCAGAATAATATAGATTTACTAAAACTATTCAAAGTCAATTCTGGCGATCTAAAGAAGGTAAATTTGCCCATCATAAAAATGTTTTGTTAATAAATGGTTAACAGTTCCTTCCTCAAAAACAACATTGTCAGTCCCGAATTATTTATTCATATATTTGGTTTCACACAAGTTGGTATGGAGACCCATAAAAAATTTGGCAATCTCTTTTGGAATAGAGAGTTTTTTTGCAAGTAATTCTAACGTTACTCTTAAGGGCATACTGTACAAAATACAGAGCATTTTACACTATCATTATTAAAAACTGTAAATAAAATTAATTTGGTACTTACCATGCAGAATCTACGGTGCACTTCCTAAGTCCAGTCATAGTTCCATTACGGAATTCCACTTTGAACCCTCCAGGAAGAAGCACGTTAACATTATCTTCTCTTAGAGGATCAGTAGTGTCAATTCCTAGTTCAGGAACTCCTTTTGTGAATAATGGCAGAACTTCTTGAACTGTTTTCTTCAAACAATCTGACTTTAGACCTGGGCAGGCTTTGATGTAAGAAGCTGAAAGGACAGATTCAGTTGTAATATAATATTAATCCTAAACTAAACAGAGCTTGTGCTATGATTACAACTGTTTAGCATATTTATTTATTATAATTTAGCTCTTTAAATAAAATAATGATCGCATATATCTGTCTTCGGTTAATATTTATTTAATATATAGACACTAATAAAACAATTAACACATTTTTATTACACTGCGACTGTATAGTCAAAAATCCTCAACATCAGCTAATCTTAACATAATTTTAATTTTAGAATTATTAAAACAAACTGTTTTATTGCCAACAAAAATACAATAAGTAAATCAATATTGAAACAAAAGTTAAAGTAAATGCTCTTAATATTTTTATTTCTTAAACTTGAAATAATAATAAGAAAAACTCACGCGCAACTTTAGTAGAACCTCCATTTATAAAAGCTAAAAGTAAAACAAAAGAACTAAAAACCGTTAATTTAAACATCGTGACCCAAAAGCCGTTTACAGCTGGTGATGTCCAGAGCACTACTGATGTATAATCGGAAGGACCTACAAAATCAATCGTATTTATAATTCAATTGTAAAGAAATAGGCATCGCGGAAAGAGGTGGAGCCTCATATAACCGGTCCATAAGTTTGTATAAGACGCTTAATGCCAGCAACTATACTGACGAGAAAAGACCTTACATTGAAGTTAATAAAACAAGAAAAGAAGTACTTGCTGACGTTTTTGCAGATTTATTTTTAGTCGTAAATTCATTTGTGAATTGCACAGATATACATTACGTGGAAAATGAAACAGCAAATAACAGGTCAGTATGCTTTTTAACTCAAGCACCTAACTGAATAAATTATTTGTTTAAAAGTACAACAATATCAATTCGACCAGTTTGATCTAAAACTAGCCTTTAATAGGCTTTTAATAAAGTAGTGCGCGTCACTATTAACGATTACATCACTACTTACTGTCACGTGGGATCGTAGTCAAGCACTAAAAAAAATCAATTAAAAAAAACTAGCTGCCACCGGTTTTTGTGAAATTAATGTCAACTTCTCACCAATTCTCACAAAAAAAAAACTTCTAATTTGATTTTCAAATAGGTATTTTAATAGGTTCCTATTATTTTTCTTTTAAACTTGTCCTACAACGACAAACATAAATTTAAAGCAGTCAACCATTTTTTAGGTTGTAGGGAGATTAATATAGATTTTGGCTTAAATGTTTGCAAAGCAAAAAAATATAAATTTTAGTTGGTACCTCATAACCAAGCTAAATTTTATTCAGTGTAGTGAACACAGTTTCAATAGATATTCAAACAAAAGCAGCCAAGAGAATATTAACCTGAAATTTAAATCCAAAACCTCAAATATATATTGGTACCTACATTCTCAAATATCAAGCTAACGTACGTCAGTAAAGTCCACACAAAGACATTGACATTTTAAAAGGATAGCTTCCTGAAACCCGATCATCTTTATGGATCCAAGTACCTACGAAGAAAGGCGATAAAGCGTTGCCAATGCCACGTTATGTTTGCGTTCACAATGTATTTTGATAAAAATCTTGTTGTCATATATTTTTATTAAATTTTTCAGTCGGTAAATGTTGTTGGTCGATATAGAAAAACACGGTGAAACTTGGAGACCTAGCGCAAGAGCTGGTTCGAAATAGCTCAAGAGAAAAATACATGAAAACATTCAGGCCAATTAAAAAACGTTAGGACCATCCTTTATTAATTTAATCCTAATAATTTTATTGATCGTCTCACTAATCCTAATAATGTCTGTTTGTATGTTTATTTTTTAGGTTTTTCATAATCTTGTTGAGCCATTTCTTTATAGGAAGTTGATCTCTTTTGCATCACGATGCGAATCAAAGCGATGAACACCAATTTCAATTCCGTTCAAAATGTTTTATATCGCATTGACTCATGTCTTTTTCCATTTTCAAAACATCAGCAGCTAATGCACTGTTCCAGTTGGTCGTTCCCTATTGAGTAAAACTTGCAACTAGCTTGACTATTCAAAATCCTGATTACACACCAATAACAGCTCTATAGTTCGAAGTCCTCAGTCTTATTATACCTTTGTCTTACCTGTCAATATTATCTACCTACATCATCTCAGTTTAGATAAAACTCGAGACACTTTTCCTACAGATTTCCTAATGTTGACACAGTCAGTCCGGACATTGACAGAAGAATCCTTTCAAGTAGAAACCAAGTTCAGATTTCTTTCTTTACAAATTTATAAAACGCGTGTTCACAATTGGAAGTCTTATAAAATACTTTACGAAAGAAAATGGCCGCTTCGGCTTACAATGAAATTGTTTGGGGTGGTGTTTTCAAACATTAACGTTAGTATGTTTTTTGAAAGAAGATCTTGTTTTGAATCGTGAATACAACCACGATTTGTGAATTGAATGACGAACTCGTGAGTCATGACTTAGAGTTTATAAATTGAATTGTAGTAGACAAAAGACCAACAGATACACTTCCTGATTAAACTAATTATGGACATGTCCATCTACCAGCTTCTGTCAGCGGCTCATCTGCATGATAGTAGGTTTGCTACTAAGCTTTGAACTCCCATTTCATCCTCTTAGGGGAGTAGAATTTTGTAAATTCCTCTCCATAGTGCATGCCTTTGTTATAAAAGAATACCATATTTTATGTTCCTGGTCCTAGTAGTTTCGGCTGTGCGTTAATATGTCAGTCAGTCAGTTTCTCATTAAATATAAAGAATAGATAATAAATGGCTAGGCGTGTAGAAAGCTATGCATGAGTTTTAAAAGAGATAAGCCAAATAATCGAAGAGAGAGAGAGAATATTACCAACAAATTGCACCCTCTTTGCTACGAAATAAGTTGAATAAAATATAACGTTTCAGAAAGAATTCAGGATATAATGTCAGGACCATTAGACGATGATTCCTCCGAGATTCCCTCCTCTCATTAACACGATAGCACATTTTTCTTACGGACAAGACACATCGCTCATTCCTAATTACGTGAGCTTTTAACGAAGATTATATCTCTGTTTCTGTTTATTTATTGATATTATTACCAACATTGGAAAATAACTGATAATAATTATTTTTTGCAGAAAGTAAAAATAACGTTTTCACATCGATCTTAAAACTTTTAAGTGTTCTTTTAGCAATTTCTTTTTTGAAGATAGCAATGAATTTGACTTTTGGACGACTTCAAAATAACAAATAATAATAATTTATTCATAGAAACAACATGTGTCAAAGTTTAGTAAAAAACTTATCAACTAAAGGGTTAGTAATACACAAAAAAAAAAAAACAAAAAAAAATAACCTACTGCCCCACCAGCAATCGCAACCAGTTAATAATCACTAGCGCATCATGCTTGTTATTTAAGATTCGAATAATACCTTTGGAGCTGGTGCTAGATATGCAAATATAAATGTGATTTTTAGACCTTCAGAGAAAAAAATAAAATATTATCTATTTTTTTTTTATTTGTTATACTCGTAAACTGCTTCACTGCGTTTCTTGCTAGCGAATAGCTGATTTTTTTTAAATTAGGTAACGCATTGCTTGGTAGTTCTAAGATTTGTTACATAATTATATAAGTGGAATCTTCTACAACGTCTAATTATGTGAGCCATAGATTTACTTTTCTTGCTTACAATACTGTGCTGTTTGTCTCTCCATCACCCCAAAGTTGACTGGTAGAAAATTAGAATATCCCTAAGGCATTAAGTCCACCTGTACTTTTTTGTGCATAAAGTTTTTAATAAATAATCATAGTGCTGTTGTTTAAAGCATTGAGTTTAATTTAATAATGCTATGTAGCAGATTTGGACTCATTGGAAATGCATGTGAAGGGGCTATTTTTTATCTAGATTCGGTTTAGTCCAATTTGCAAAGCTTGGAGCATAGGCGTAGTCAGCCTTTCGGTATTCTACAAGATGCATTGTGGAGAGTGTGTGCAGGAATCGCATGACTTGATTCCAATAAGATGTGAGATGTTAAGATGACACTTTACAGATACTTATTTTTATTCAAAGTTATCATTTCAATCAAATCACCTAAAAAAAATATTTTTTTAGTAAAATTTGTCAATGGCTTCTCTCGCTCGGAGTACGAGAGCGTACTTTTATTTTATTTTGGGGCAATAAAAAGGTACCAATATCTTTTAATCGGGTTTTTTGGTTTTAGTCGGCTTAAACTATACTTATGATCTTTCAGTGGCCTTTTCGTTCCAGGATCACAGGATTCCCTTTCAGAAGTCAACTTATGGAGTTATCCAATGGTAGAAATACCATTGGATCACGCGACGTATTCACCCTTACGTTGTTGTTGAAACCTCTACGGTTCGAACTAAACATTTTTCCACGTCATTTACACCGCTTACATCGAAGGACTAGAATAATTTTCCTTCGGTGGTCTTCTCGTCCGATCGCAATTTAGGTGTTTTCAAAACTAGAATGAAAATTTAATAGGATGTTAAAGTAGCGTGCCTCACCATCAACGATTTTTTTTTATCCCACAACTATCACACAACGCCATTTAGGCCCAAGCTAAGCCGAACTTGTGTTATGGGTACTAGACAACTGGTAAACATACTTATATATTTCTAAATAAATACATAATATAGGTAAATTACACCCAGACACAGAACAAATGATCGTGCTCATCACACAAACATTTGTCCTGGGTGGGAATCGAACCCACGACCTCCGGCATAGCAGTCAGGGTTACTAACTACTAAACTGACAGGCCAGTCATAAACGATTCCATCACTGCTTTCCATCGGGTGGGATCGCAGTCAAGCACTAGCTAATATTTTTTTTAATATAAAATAGCCCACAGCCCTACACTAGGAATTACTCCTGTATCGTGGGTGCGTTCACAAACATGTAAAGTCACATAGCTTTTACCCAGACCCGGAACACCTATCTGTAGGCCATGCAAATATTTATATTAATAAAAAAATAGCATCATTTAGTGAAATAGCCTGTCTGATATCTAACATTTTGATCAATTCTGAGATGATATAGCCACGATATAATGTAACCAATAGCCACCCTACATTCACTCGCTCACGTTAATAGCATCGTACAGTACAAGTATTTTTAAAACGACTATTTATTTTTAAAAACGTCATTTTACATTATAATATGTATTTCTCTTGTATTAATTTTGTCTAAAGGTTAAGTTCAAGATAAACTTAAGGTTAATGTTTTTTTCAGTATGCTTTTAATGTTGCAATCTCTTATTTATTTATTTTTATCGTTGAAAGAATTGCCATTGACGCAAATTCAGAGTAAAATTTGGTGATCAGACACTTTTTTTAGATGGGAGCTCAAATAATGACTTCTTACACTATAGGGTTTTTTTATGGTAGGTGAAAATCATCGAATGACGAAACCCGCTCTTGGGCGGAGCGGGATACCAGTGTCAGACTCTTACTGACTAAAAAAACTACCCCGTACCTTCCTTGCCTTATTCCTAGAGTCGAGGTAACAGTTTGCACCACCCTAGGCTTCAGGAGGCTTCGACCCTGAAGGGCCCCTGCAGTTTGCTGACAACTCCTTGAGGCGCGCGGGAACGGTGCGCGCCGTTGACGACTTGGACTCGGTCTGGACAGTTACCAGACGACCGGACGGCGAGCTACCCATTGCTCACCGTCCGCGAGCCAGTGTCTATGGTGTGGAGTGAGAGGACGAGTAAGAATTTTACTCATTTTAATCAGTAAAAAGGGTTATAACCCACTCCAAATTTCCGGTTACAAGACGCTTCTGATACACTTAATAAGGATTTCGTTTTGACTTTGTTGACTACGGAACTCTAAAAAGGGGTACTACGTATTATTTTTTTCACACAAGCAAAGGTGTTGCAGTACACCAAGGTTACTCTGAATGCCTTTGGGATGATTGCTTAAAAAAATAGGTCTGTAAAGTATCATTTATACATTTTTATATTTATAATTCAAGGAAGTTCCATTTATTAACCTTGAAAAAGAATGAAATTAAATAAATATTCATTATAAATAGTAGTTTCACGTCACTGCTAAATATCAAATTTGTTTGTATAATTTACAAATCCAACTATTTTGTTTCCGTGCTCAAAAATATCGAGTTAAGAACCTACCTTCTTATTTTTATCACCAAAATAAATAAAACAGGTTATTTTTAAATTACTCCTACGCAAGAAGCTTTAACTGGTCTGTAATCGTTTCTTGAAAGATGTCAAACTTTCAACAAAAGTTCAAGGTTTTCAAAAAATTCAAGTTTAATTGCATAACTTAATTCCGCCTAGCCCGCGTCATCGGACCACCGGCGTTGCACCACCGGTACATGCATCCCACATATACGTACAAAAGTTTTTGGGAACACATTCATTGTGCGTACAACTAAGAAGTGGAATTCCTTGCCAGAGTCTATGTTCCCTGATGGCTACAATTCGGGAATATTTATGTCAAGAGTGAATAGGTTACTTCTAGGTAAGCGCACTCCATCGTCGACCGCATCTTCTCTCTTCCATCAGGTCGCTTTCCTTAGGTGAGATAGACAAGACTCAAGGTCAAGCGCGAACCTATCAACAATAAAAAAGAAATTACTGGCTTTTGCCAGCGGGTTCATCCGCTTGTAGATAATATTTCTCTAAAAACTTTGGAACCCCATCTTATCCCCTTCAGGTATCCCTTTCTTGGTGCGCATTAACGTCATATAAGGAAACTTTCAGCAAAATTCACGTTCCTAGTCCCAATAGTTCCGCCTGAGCGTTGATATGTCAGTCAGTCAGTTTCTTCTTTTACATATTATATTTTATTTTATAACTTTAGTTTTTATATCGAGAACATCTGGTATAATTTATTATATATATAATGTATATATATATATATATATATATATATTATAACGTAATTTATTATATATATATTTATTATTTATATAAATAAATATTTGATTTAGCCATCTGAATTTAATTTCTAAGTCATATTACTTGGAAATCAAAACGGATGACTAATAGTAGTAGGTAATTTATTAAAAATTACACCAAGGCTTATAGAAAGCCTTGGATTGGCTTAAAAGTAAAGTAAAAAAGAAACTTATAATTTATATAAGTTAGGGATGGCGAAACCCTGGATTGCAGAGCACGCCAGTATCAAATGTTTAGAATCTAGGTAATATGATACATATAATCACGTTTTATATCTTTAATTAAATAATAATAAAATCTTTGAACATATACGAATTTTTTGTTCAAAAGTCTAGTTCAATTTTTCAAATTAATTCTTAGATGGCGCGTCAAGTGAACATTATTTTTTTCTAGTATTTTGTGGCACATGCTTCATTCAAGGTCACCAACCCTGACCTATGTCATCTCATCTATTTGCCCTTGGCTATTGTTATTTGGGGTCAGCGCAAAATCTTTTTTCTAAAATTTTATTTTGTCTAATGTCACGCTACCACTAACTTTTTTTTATTCGCATCCATGAGCGCTCACACGACATTTTTTTTTAAACTCCATCCAACTCATACATACACTTCCTTGTTTACCATCAAAATTATTATGTAATGTCACTATTACATAATTTTATTTATTTCCGAATAAAAATAGATTAATTTTAATACATAATCTATTGATAATAATAATATTGATGATAACTACAAAAAAAAAAAATTGTGTGTAATATCAACGCTCGATTAAACATTAAAAAAAATTAGACCTTAAAATCGTCTTAACGTTCTAAAAAACTTGCCAAGCGCGAGTCGGACTCCCGTACGAAGGGTTCCGTACCGTCCATATGAAAAAATGAGTATAGGAGCTTCAATTAAATATTTATTTTATTCAATTTTTACAAGCTTTATATTAATTTCACCTGTCCCGATGTTTGTGATCAAATCTTGTAAATTAATTTTATCCACTTCCCGGTTACCGATTGAGCTGAAATTTTGCATACCTACATTTGTAAATCGCTTGACAACGCTATATTATGATGACATGGACCTGATCTGATGTTGGAGCTGGAAGTAGCCATAGGAACTCGGTAAAATTAAACGACACCACCCATCGAGTTTGGGCTTGTGTGATTCGTCTTGACCAAAATTTTGGTGCTAGATGATAACCAAGGTCTGATGATGGTACTGGAAGATGGCCATAGAAACTCAGTAATACAATAGGTAAGTTAACTCTAACGTGGTTGTACTTTTCGGAAAGGTCATACATAAACAAGTTTTCAATGAAAATTTTTTTTTCGTTGAAAACTTGTTTATGTACTTTCATTGAAGACTTGTTAGTATTTGTTGTTATAGCGGCAACAGAAGTAACTTTTAGAGTTCAATCTGTCTAACTGTCTCGGTTCACGAGATACAGCATGATGACAGACGAGCAGACAAAAATACAAACAGCGGAGTTTTAATAATAGGGGCCCGTTTTACAATTTGAGTACGGATCACTAATAACCACTATTACATGTATATATGTAAATTAGGTTCGTGCGTCATCACCAATTTTGCATAACAGGAACAAATATTTTGATCAATAATATTTTTTTCTTACTCTAGTTATTATTAAAACAGGAAACGCAAAAAAAAATGAATGGATTACGTCGATAATTTAATGATGTATGTATTAATTATTGATTTGTTTGGACACGATAAATTTCCATTGCGGAACTCAAGGTAAAACTACCTAGTTCAATGTTCAGAAATTCGAGATGGCGTGCCGAGGTCGTTGCTTTGGCGTATGTATAATTAATAAAATATTTTTTGCAGTAAGTATTAATATATGGAATAGGCAAGCCTAATAGACAAAAAATAACATACAACTCCTTGTCAATTCTCATCTTCAAAACTCTTAAATTTTAGACAATTACTTGTCATTTTACAGCAGAATTGCTACAATTTGCTTGAAGCGGTCTTCCCGTCCGATTATAATTTAGGTGTATTAAAGTTTGATTAAATAGGCTCTTAGTAAGCTAGTGCGATTCATCATGAAAAATTTCATCACCGCTTAGCATTCGATGAAATAACAGTCAAACACTAGTCCATAACATTTAAAAAATATATATACGTTAGATATACGTTTGCGACCTTAAACGAACAAAAGTGGAGCTAGAGTCACTTCCCGCGCATCAAGATTATTCAAAGAATTATTTATCTTTCATTTATTAAACACAATATGAATTAAAGCTGTTTATCAAGAGATAGGTAATTAAATTATATTTTAATTTGTGAAAGTTCCACAAAAATACGTACACTGGTTTTGACTGATCTTTTTTGTCTGCGTTAGACACAACTTTTAAAATAAATTACATAACTGATATTATTAGGAAAATAGTGTAGTGTACACATATTTTTTTCAAGACATACCGACTAGACGTTTAGATGTGATGTTGGATTTAAAATAATCAAAAGTCTTACATACATCAGTGAGTATGATGCTTTAAAGAAAAAAGCAAAGAAAGCCGTGGCAATTGCAAAAGCAAAAGCCCAGGACAAACTATATGATACATTAGACAGTCCTGCAGGCCAGAAAGAGCTGTACCGGCTTTCTAGAATGAGAGAAAGAAAGGCGAGGGATGTTTGCCAGGTAAGATGTGTAAGAGATGAAAGTGGAATGGTTCTATCGGATAATGAAAAAATCAAAGAGAGGTGGAAGGAATATTTTGAAAGACTTATGAATGAGGAAAATAATTGGAGTGGGGTTTTAGAGAATAAACCAGTGAATGTGGGGTTAGTGAGAATGGTTAGTGTGGAGGAAGTCAGGGTAGCAGTGAATGGAATGAAAAATGGTAAAGCCATTGGTCCAGATGGAATACCAGTTGAGGTGTGGAAGTTATTAAGAGTAGATGGATGGGTGTGGCTGGCTTTGTTCTTCAATAAGCTGTTGCAGGAAGAAGCCATACCTGATGAATGGTGCAACAGTTCTCTGGTGCCCATCTTTAAAAACAAAGGTGATGTGCTTGAGTGCAACAATTATAGAGGAATAAAGCTAATGTCGCATACCATGAAAGTATGGGAGAAAGTTATTGAACGGCGGCTGAGAGAAGAGAGTGAAATTTCACAGAACCAATTCGGTTTTATGCCTGGTCGTGGTACAACGGATGCCATATTTGCTATACGCCAGTTGTGCGAAAAATACAGAGGTGCACATAAAAACTTGCACATGGTATTCGTTGACCTCGAAAAGGCATACGACTGGGTACCTCGTGAGGTTCTGTGGTGGGCCCTTAAGGAGAAAGGTGTGCCTGGGAAGTATGTGCAGTTGATCCGATCAATGTATAGTCGCTGCAGTACACAAGTCCGGTCTGCAGCGGGCACCACTAACAACTTCAATGTGGCTGTCGGTTTACACCAAGGGTCGGCTCTTAGCCCTTACCTCTTCCTGATAATAATGGACGCTCTGACGTCGGACATTCAGGAAGAGGCTCCCTGGTGTATGCTGTTTGCCGATGATATTGTGCTGGTTGCCGAGAGTGCCCTAGAGGTCCAGAGCAGATTGGAGGTGTGGTGGCAAAGACTGGAGAGTGTTGGCCTAAAATTGAGCAGAACTAAAACAGAGTACCTGTTCTGCGATTTTGGCGGTCTCTCTAGTCCTGTGCCCATAGCTCTCGCCGGAACGCCCATACCAACCTGTTCCGATTTTCGCTACCTTGGGTCACTTATCCAAGGGAATGGTGAGATAGACCGAGACGTGGCACATCGGATCAACTCAGGATGGATGAAATGGCGACAGGTCACTGGAACAACTTGCGACCCACGGATGCCCCTCAAGTTGAAGGGTAAAATCTACAAGTCCGTGATAAGACCTGTCCTACTGTATGGGTCAGAATGTTGGGCTCTGAAAAAGACGGATGAAAAGCGATTGCATGTAGCAGAGATGAGAATGTTGAGATGGATGTGTGGTGTGACGAGAATGGATAAAGTGAGAAATGAGTATATTAGAGGAAGTTTGAAAGTGGCGCCAGTGACTAAAAAGTTGAGAGGGAACCGTTTGTCTTGGTATGGCCATGTAAAAAGGAGGGATGAAACGCATGTTACAAAGAAAGCCATGAGTATGAATGTGGATGGATGGATAGGGAGAGGGAGACCAAAGAAGATATGGATGGATTGTGTAAGAAGTGATATGAAAGACAGAGGAGTTAGTGATAGCGTGACGGGTGACAGGACAGAATGGAAGAAAAAAACATATTGCGCCGACCCCAAATAAAACGGGACAAGGGCAGAAAGATGATGAAAAGTCTTACATCTTCCCCTTAAAGCAGTCTCTGATCTAGATCATCATCTTAACTACGAAAATAATATTGTATAAAAAATTCAAAAACAGAGGAAGTCGATCAAGTTCAGCACCAAGCAACACAAAAGGTGAAGGTGGTAGTTGTTTCTGTGCAAGGAACATTTTGATTTATAAATGAGCAACCGGTTTGCAAAAATATGTCAGAAGTCAAGGAGAAAATAAAATCAAGTGCTGAAGTAGATATTATCTTAAGCACTTGGTGTTTTTTTTCTCCCTGCACTACGGTAGCCGACGAATTTAAAATTACCATCATCAGCCGCATCCACCACGCGAACACAGTGCGGCGGATTGATGGATGTCACATGTTTTCGAATATTTGGTTCTAGGACATGCCGGTTTCCTCACGATGTTTTCTTTCACCGTGTTAAGAGCAGTGGTGATGAAATAAGTTGCACAAAGCAATGCGTCTGGCTGGGTTTGAACCCATAAGTCGGGCCCGTTACTAGTTGGTCACCACAGCTCTTAAAGTTTTAAAAAAATGATAGAGCATTATTCTAAAAATAAACCGTTTTTAAGTGTAAAAAAGTTTTAAAAACACTCTATTCACAATATTTTTCTTTTTCAGTCAATAAAAGTGGAATCAACGTTCCTCGCATTTATCATCGCGTTTGCCTGCATTGCTCTCGTGATACCTGCATACCTTCTTGTCTTGGGCATACTATCCTTATTTTCAAGGTCCAGGTACGAAGATGAAATAGAAGCTGGAGCTTTATTCCCCGAAGCAGAGAGCTCAAATTGTAATGATAGAGCCTTGGTGGTTGTGACCTTACTCGTCGTGCTCGTTTGTTGGTGAGTAAGATATTAATCTCGTATTTTCTTAACAGGAACTCTCAAAGCCTCGTCTAAAAAGGTTCTTCTCCGTAATGCTACAAGATACCTGAATAAAAGCGGAACAAATTTTCATCTTATACATAATTTGTGACATAAGAAGAATGTTAACTTCACTGATAAATAACTTTTTTGGTATCCCTAGGATACCGTAGGGACCCTGCAGAAGGGTTGAAATCAATTAGGGCCAAGTGTTTGTGTCTGGAAGGAAGGCTCTGGCCCTGGTATGTATGGCAATGTAGGAACGGGGTAGGTTGTTTAATCAGTAAGAGTTTGACACTGTTTCCCGCTCCACCCAAGGGCGGGATTCGTCATTGGATGATTTTTACCCACCATAAAAAAATCCCTAGGATACCAATTTTACGCTAGGTGATTTTGTTGCATTTTGCACGAGGCATTCCGAGGATTACTTATCCTAGAGAGGAGGCCGGTGTCCCACCAGTGGATACATTAAAAAAGCTGATGATGTTGATGATGATGTAGGAGTAGCCTCGTGCACATTACTTGTGCTCATTATTGATTCTGAAAACAATAGTCACGTGTCGCATACACTAAACATAATGTTGAATAGTAATCTGTATGATTAACCTGATTATACAGATTACTAATAATAAATACCGATATTACGTCATTTCACGCAAATATTTTTTTTCTTTCTTTAATTTGCTTTTCGTACGAAGAGGTTTTAAAATAAAATTTATTTATGTTTTACTAGCGACCCGCCACAGCTTCGCACGGGTACTGATATTGAATATATTATACATGTATTATACACATAAACCTTCCTCTTGAATCACCCTATCTATTAAAAAAACCTCATCAAAATCCGTCGCATAGTTTTAAAGATTTAAGCATACATAGGGAACGGTAACTTTGTTTTATACTATGTAAGGATACACTAGTTGAAATGGATCACTCACGAAAACAAAAAATATACCACGAGCCTGCTAAATTTATTTTATCAACACGTGTTAACAGTCAATAAATAATAAAATTGGCACAAAAGCATTTATAAATGAGAACCACAAAACCAATGCAAATCAAACAAAATATTAATTAGCAGTTTTTGACTTAGCAATAACAGCCACAAGGTACGATATCCAAGGTTAAGCTACTCCTGACGAGGTCGGGCTGTGGACGGGTGACCATCTTGTCATATCGGAATTCCTTAGTATGTTCAGTCGTTGGTCCTGACATTATTTATCCAAATTAAAACTCTTTTTAGACATTCGTTACGTATAGTCCTCTTGACACCGATTTTAGCTAAGGAATTTCAAACTCAAACTGATGATGATGAAAAATCGGACACTATCTCACCTCAAGAGATGTCATTAGATGATGTAAAAAAAACTGTTTTACTATTATAATAATAAAGGGATTAGTGACCGATACTTAAACACGCGATTGTTGTCATGATAACAAACAACTTTTACTATGGGACTAATCCTCTATTCGCAAAAAATCAAGTCCAATACATTTTGACCAGTTACACGAACATAATTGTACAGAACATTTCGATTTTCTTCGCGAATTCAAGCCTGGTCCATTAGTACCTAAAATTTGTTCGTTATCATGACTACAATCAAGTACCAGTCACCCCTATATAATAATATTTAGATAAAGTAAACACATTATCGCCCGCAAATTATTCTTAAAAGAATCTTTAAATAAACCACAAGTCCAAGTACATTTTGACCAGTTAGACGAACATAAATGAATACAATAAATACTGAACATGCTCATTTTCTTCGCGATTTTAAGTTTGGTCCCTAAAATTTGTTTGTTATCATGACTACAATCAAGTGTGTAACTATCACATTAGCAGTCACCCTATATAACAATATTTAGATGAAGTAAACACATTATCGCCCGCAAATTATTCTTAAAAGAGTCTTCAAATAAACCACAAGTCCAGTACATTTTGACCAGTTAGACGAACATAAATGTACTGAACACGCTGATTTTCTTTGCGGTTTTAAGTTTGGTCCCTAAAATTTGTTTGTTATCATGACTACAATCAAGTGTGTAACTATCACATTAGCAGTCACCCTATATAACAATATTTAGATGAAGTAAACACATTATCGCCCGCAAATTATTCTTAAAAGAGTCTTCAAATAAACCACAAGTCCAGTACATTTTGACCAGTTAGACGAACATAAATGTACTGAACATGCTGATTTTCTTTGCGGTTTTAAGTTTGGTCCCTAAAATTTGTTTGTTATCATGACTACAATCAAGTGTGTAACTATCACATTAGCAGTCACCCTATATAACAATATTTAGATGAAGTAAACACATTATCGCCCGCAAATTATTCTTAAAAGAGTCTTTAAATAAATTAAGAACTAATTTATTCGATCCCTCGTGTTTACACACGCTCGTGCCGCGGGTGCTACCTAATTAATTTTAAAACATACTTGGGTGGAAACAAGAAACTTCCGACCTCGTGCAATGCGTAGGAAAGTTATATAAAGTTAAATTAAATGCCGACAGTCTATCGTCTTGGAAATCTGCCTTTTGAATCTGATGACTGTAACATGTTTTTGAGACAAGACATGATTTAAACATGTTTAAAGGTTGATTTAATCACAATGTAGTCCTTGAATTGGAAGTGTTGATCGCGTAAAATGTCTCAAATAAGTCTCGAGCAGTAATTTTTTTTTTCTCTCTTTAATGGCAACTGAGCCTGTGTCGACTATTCTGCCAGTGTCAGTATATTTTTTTTTATTATGTTAGAAACAATTAAATTAAATGTCAATCATTAAATACCCCGCCCCCGATCGTTCGATATGGGAACGATACCATAACATTCGCTGCATTACCTGGCTGAATAGCGATGGGTAGTCTTTGCACCAAGAACGATCTAGACCGGGAGTCACCCGTTGTCTCTTCGAGCCTACGGCCCAAATCCCCCACAAAATACTTTGCCTCCATACTCCAACTGCCCAGAGTCTACACAGTTACCAGCGCGAAATGATAAAGCCGCTCCAGCATACTAGATATTTTAGGGTTTCGTAGTCAACAAGGAACCCTTATAGTTTCGCCATGTCTGTCTGTCTGTCTGCCTGCCTGTCTGTCTGTCCGTCCGCGGATAATCTCAGCGACCGTTAGCACTAGAAAGCTGAAAATTGTTATCAATATGTATATCAACCATACCGACAAAGTGTACAAACAAAATCTGGTAAAAAGTGTTTTATTAGGGTACCTACACGTAAATTGGGAAGTGATTTTTTTTAAGTATTAATTTATTCATCAATATCTTTTTCGTTTCCTCCAATGTAATCCGTCTCCCTCCACTCAAGCTAGCGCTTCTTACGCACATAAATAAGTTTCTTAATTCAATTTTTTTTTTCACAAAACTGTTTAGGGAAATAGTGTAAATATGTATATCGCCTATATAAAAATGTTTTAATGAGAATGACGTACGATAATTTTCCTGTTTTTCAACTTACGTAGTCGATCTATAAAATTATCCCACAACTAGTTTATTCAATTACCATTAATCTATAGTAGTTTTAATGGTAATTCAATAATCTAGTTTAACAATAATTTAATTATTTATATTTAGAAGTTTTAATCAATGGAACAACGAGTTTGAATCATTCAAACTCTATAATTATTTGCTTGCGTTTACGCAACAAACGGACGAAAGGATTATTTGCAGTGATTATAGCAGGTATTTTGTTTTAGTAAGTAAATTTTCAAGGTGAACCGAAGTTGTTCCTTCAATACCGGTTTTCGAAAAGTCAATGTGTAAGGCCTGCTGTCCACTGAACCGTTGTTAAAACATGGAAAGACGTAAATTATCCGTGAATTTTGGGCAAAGCGAGACGACAGTGCGTTATTATGAACCGAGAAGATCTGTTACAAGTTATCGATAACAACCATGAAACTTGTTCTGATACGTATTTTTTATAATACAAGTTGAATGTTATTGTTATTTTGAAGTTTAATCATATCAGTGGTTTTAACAATGAAAATAGGTTATCATTGATATTTTTTGTTACGAAATGACGCATGATCGGCTATCTGCCATATAGCTTTTTCTATGCTGCGATTGTGATGTAGAATTGTAGGTGTTTTATTTACTTTTATAAATGAGTATTGTTTTTTTATGTTTATGAGTATGTGAATTCTTATTGTTAGCTACATTAATTGGCTTATAATAATTGAATAATATTATTTTACTTTTATTTTTTACTTTTGTTTCATGTTCAGAGAGTCCGAAATGACCTTTTAAAGAAAATCTAAATTTTTGGATACGCACGTAGAATCGACCAAGTGGTAGTTAACACACTTGTCTTTTTTTAAGATTAAACATAATTAGAAAATTGAAATATGCACGTGGATATATTGTAAAATAATAAAGCAATTATTAAAATTTCAATAAATTTGGTTCAAAATTGACAAAATGGGAGCATTTTCTTATTATGCGCTCTCCTTTAAAGTAACTGTTTTTAAATGACTCGTTTTTACTTTGCCCCCGTCGACATATATTGTAATAAAAAATAAAAACAAGAAAAAAAAAACAAAAAACAGATACAAAGGTAATGCTTATTTCTACAGAAATCTCTTCTATTTTGCTAATTTTATAAGCAAAGAATAAAAATTAAATAAAAATTCTTTGTTTAAAAGTTGGTTTAGAAGCATAACTAGACCACAACAATTTTCATAGTCAAGTACTAAGTAAAGCTGTGAATAACTCCTACGGTTATTAAAATTTAATAGGAATAAGCGGCACCATAGCACCAAATCCCTTTACTCCGCTCATTAAAACCGAACTTCATCTAACGAGGTAAGAGTACAAAAAGTTACCGATTTCCAAGTGCCTTTAATTCAGTTGAGAATTTCAAAATTGAGGAACGATTTGCGGAATTAGAGTAACACGAAATGGTGTTAAGTTTATTTATGGTACCTTCTTGTTTTATTTATAAACAACTTTACTAATTGGCTTCATAGCCATTTACTCTGAAAAGCTAACTTCGCTGTCTTCATAATTTCGCCATTAATCGTATCTGTAACTATAATTCAAATAAACTTTCTTCAAATGAAAAAAAAATTCTCGTCCTCCATACCAGTGTCTCAAAGCGAAAGTCTATGACAAGTAAGTTCATGCTGACAACGATGATATTTGGCTCCGAAACATGGTCGCTTGCCAAGAGCTTCATAAGAAGACTCAAAGTCACCCAAAAGGCAATGGAATGGGCTATGCTCGGAGTTTCGTTGCGTGACTGTATCAAAAACGAAGATATCCGCAGCAGAACTAACGTTACCGACGTAGCTCGAAGAATTGCCAAACTTATGCAGTAAACAGGTCGATGGGGACGTATGGTTCTGGAGTGCCGACCATTTACCGGAACACGCAGCGTTGGAAGGCCTCTCACAAGATGGATCAACAATGAAGACGATTCTTTTTAATTGAAAAAAAATATTCTTAATTAATAAAATTTTATTGAAGTTCACACGTGGTATAAGTTTCTACGATTGTACCCTGACCATCACTAGTTTGAAGTAATATTTCTAGAGAGGTGATGTAGCGTCCCCCAGTAACTGTGACTCAGGTTAATTAGATTAATATATAAAGTTTACTACATAATGTTTACATAATTATAAATTATATTTTTAAATATTTGTATCCCAACAAAACAAAAAATAGAATAAATACGGACCGTGCCAGGAGTACCGCTTTCTAAATCAAATACTAGATCCAGCCATCCAGCCGTCTTAAGGTGTTAGTCGAGGCTCTTGGCTATTAAGCCATTGGCTGATACGACTATCGTTACCAATTATATTATTAGATACAGGGTATCTAATAATTTGTTGTGTAGTGAATACATAAATGGAGTGACTTTAGGAATTACTTGTCAATCAACAAAAACAACCGCATCTAAAAACTCTTAAGCTCGTTTCCTGACACATTCTTCACAGGAATTACTCGTAAACGAACAAAATCAACCGTATCTAAAGACTCCTAAGTCCATTTACTTACACATATTCTTCTTCATTCCAGCGTCCTGATATCAGGCATGGCAGTAAGCAATGAGCAGGCTCGCTTTGCCGCCTCTGACGGTCGCAACGTAGTCAGCTGTGCTTGCTCAGACATTGCGTCTTGGTTGTCGGCTGCTGCAAGGGAGCTGCACCACAGTCTGGTACCGCCCGTGGATCTTGTGCTGCATGCTTATAAACAGGATTTGAAGAGTAAGTGATTCCATTTTTTTCTGTCTGTTTATTGCTATGAAGATACTAGGACATTTTGACTGACCTGTTGGTCTAGTGGTTGGTGACCCTAACTGCTATGCTAGAGGTTGTGGGTTGGATTCCCACCCAGGACAAATGTTTGTGTGATGAGCACCATCAATTTTGTTCTGTTTCTGGGTGTAAATTATCTAAAATATGTATGTATTTAGAAATATATAAATATGTGTATCAGTTCTCTAGTACCCATAACACAAGCTCTGCTTAGCTTGGGACTAGACGGCGTTGTGTGTACAGTCCAGTGAAAAATAATAAATAATATTTATTTTATTTATGTGGCTCACCAAAGATTCACTACACATGTCCAGAGATATTACCATCAACTTTCTGCCCTTGTCCCGTTTTATCGCAAAGATATGAAATACTTTGCAGAAGGTTTGCATTCAGCCACTCGAACTTGATAAAAAAGCTACTGGCATTGCTTTGTTTGTTAACTGTATCTCACGAATTTACTAACAAGATCCAATTCATCTTAACTATTTTGATAGAAATTACAATTGATTGCATCATCCATCCAGCGGTGCCCTCTCTTAATAGTATTTTGTACCAATGTAGCTCTCGATACATGTATTAACTCCAAGGGATCTTTAACAGAACAGGAAACATTCAGCGGATACAATTTGTCCAGTTTAAACCCTTTGTAGAGTTTACACAAGCAAAAAACAAACAATTATTGATTTATAAAGTACCAATGTCCCTTTCAGTTCTTCCCTATTACCAAACTTTTCGTGAGATTTCTAATTTTTTTTTAATACAAATTTCAATAATGTGTAACATCCGTGCAAAGCGGGGTAAGTTGCTAATCTATACTATAATATGATAGGTATGTACATATATAACATGGTAGTTGTTTTATAAAGATTATATATGTTTGTCATTGTCAAAAAGAAACACGAGGCTGCGAAAATAAATCCATAACCATTCCATAACACATTATTTTATAGCCAAAATAACCTATAATAAAATCATTAATAATTCTTTATTTGTTTTGTCTGCTCGAACAGGATCAATAATAATTTCTAGGAATTATGCAGTAATATTGCAAATAAAGACAAGATCAAAGATAACATCAGAGTGTGTTAATATAAAATATAAGTTATTTGAATAAAATGTTGACCTTATCTTCAATGCAGAGTCTAGACTGCAATAACACTTCACGAATCACACTCTGCATTATACTTTTGAGTGTGATGCATCAGATTGAATTAATAAAGTCCCCTTATATTAAGAGGCAAGTTATGATTCTTGATGATTCCTATTTTTTTTTTAATTTGCTATAAACTAGTGCTTGATTTTAAATCTACATTATTTGTTTTGAAAAAATACACAGGTACCTAATAAATACTTTTTCAAAACATACGGATTAGTCTAGTTTAACATGATAATATCATGTTATGTTGAACATATTACAACATATTATGTTGAACTAGATTAATACTTTTTATAATATTAGTTTATATTATACTAGCGAGCCGTCCCAGCTTCGCACGGATGCAATGATGACATTATAGTACATTTTGATACAAGTGGCGAAAGATTGTCATTGCGACCGAGGCGGAATTCGCACGAGCCGTAGGCGAGTGTGTTATGGAGCCGAGACCTGCAGTGACAAATTCGCACGTGTATCAAACGACATTTTTCAATACACTTACGAACACATTACACTTATAATACACTTACCTTCTTTGAAAATTACGACGCATTTTTGTTAATTTTTTACTGAAGAAAAATTTCCTAAGTTTCCGTACATTTTAGATTTAGATTGCAGCAAACTATAGTACTTAAAGCACGATATCTGACGGCAGCGGCTTAATGTCTAAAGAAATCTCTTATAACTTACATTCAACATATTTTTCACAACTACCACTAAATAACTTGGGCACTTTTAAGACTATTATTTAATACACGTTTTCCCGCGCTTATCCTTTGCAGGATGAAAAAGAAGCAAAGACATCAAACCGTTATACATCCTACTAAATATTAAGAATAGAAATTCAAATATTTTTGAATTTAGAACACAGATAAATATTAATTTGTTGTTAATAACAAATTATTGCATAAATAATCATGTTTATTTATTATATTCTGTTAAAAACGCGATTTAAATTTTAATTAAATATTAAAACCTCAAAAATCTGCACCTCTTTGCCTTAAAAAAAAATAATAATTACGCTTGACCGTGACGATTAGGAGGAAAAAAAGCCCTTGGTATGATAAATGAAACAAAAGCACGCGGGTGATATACATGTTATGTCGAACCTAATCATAGTGCGATAAGTGGCAGTTTTCGAGTAAGTGTATTGAAAAATATATTGTATTATACATGTAACCTTCTTCTTGAATTTCTCTATCTATTAAAAAAAAACGCATCAAAATCCATTGCCGTCCGTAGGGACAGGAAGCGACTATGTTTTATACTATGTAATGATAAACTGTACCCGCGAGTTAAAAACCGAATACAGTATTTTAATTTTAACCTCTAATAGAGCCTGACCTAATAAAATAACTTGTATGGTGTAGTTTTTAATGACTACTGTGGTATTATTAAATACAAGCTTTTTAAAAATACAATACAATACATTAATATTCATTATAGATAAACAATTTTATTCGTTCTAATGTGGTGCTAATATTATCCTTGACAGTCGCCGTTAAACTTTTAAAAGGTTGTTTATAACATTATAATAATGTTAAGAACAACCGTAAGAAAGTTAATATTTTAAACAAGTTTGAAAAAAAAATTGCGCGCAACCCTGAATCAATAGAATTTTTAAATTATTTGTTACTTTAATCAATATTTTGAACTTGCCATGTATATTGTATATGCGTGCTTGGAAAATCAGTGTGTACCTTCCCCTCTAGCTTTCATCTACACTAATATAATAAAGAGGTAAAGTTTGTTTTTTTGTTTCTTTGTTTGTAGGGGGTAATCTCTGGAACTACTGGACCGATTGGAAAAATTGTAGCAACAATAGAAAGTTGCTTTACTCTCGAGTGACATAGGCTATATTTTATGTACGCGGGCGAAGCCGCTGACAAAAGCTAGTTTTTAATATACCTCTTTCGGCAAACTACGGCCTCCCAGAGAAGTTCAGGCAGGTTCAGGAGACTTGAGTTGGGGGACTCAGGCCTCCTCCAGTGGAAATATTATAAAGCTGATGCTATGCTCTACCCATATAATATACAAGATTAGTTTTAATATATGCGGAAGCCGAAACACGTGTCTAGTATTTTTATAGAACTTTTTTTTAGTATTTTTATGTAAAGAACCTATGTGTAAAATTTCATAACTCTTTCATGAATAATCAGAAATTTATATGCTTATTAACTGGTCGCCTGCACAAATACATGATCACCGGACCATCTAGGCGTTTGATTGTTTGCTCTACACCTACTCAACACCTAGCTGTGCGTTGGCACCCAATACCTGCCTCACCACCTGCCTATGACTTGTGTTATTAGTGTCAGTGGTGTCTAGTATGTAACCTTTTTTAAATATTAGGGTTCCGTAGTCAAAAAGGAACCTTTATAGTTTCGCCATGTCTGTCTGTCTGTCTGTCTGTCAGTCCGCGGATAATCTCAGCGACCGCTAACACTAGCAGGCTGAAATTTGGTACCAATATGTATATCAACCAACCCGACAAAGTGCACAAACAAAAAGTGGTAAAAAATGTTTTATTAGGGTCCCATACACGTAAAGTGGGAAGTGATTTTTTTTTTTCATTTCTACCATAACGTGTGACATATTGTTGGATACGTATTTAAAAATGATTAAGGGTCTTGTAAAATAATTTTTTGATAATATAAATATTTTCGGAAATAACCGCTCCGAAAGCAAAAAATGAGGCGTCCCCCCCCCCTTTAACTTTTGAACCATAAGTTTAAAAAATATGAAAAAAATCTCAAAAGTAGAACTTTAAGTAAACTTTCTAGGAAAATTATTTTGAACTTGATAGGATGAACGGTTTTTGAAAAATTAAAAAAAAAAGGTTCTGAAATAATTTTGTAATTTAACCGTACATGCAAGCATTTTTCTTTACTTTTTTACATATTTCATTATCCTGAGCAAATCTGCTTTCAAATAAAAATACAAAAAGAATAAAATCGGTACACGCAAATTAAAATTACCAACAGGTACAGCGCCATCTCTCGGAAAATTGTGTTACTAATTTTTACATGGGCTACTGGGTTCTGTTACATTGTGAAAAATTTGTGACGGACGGGAAACTACGGAACCCTACACAGACCGTGGCGCGACACGCTCTTGGCCGATTTTGTTTTTTTTTTTGGGAAAAATTATAACATGGTGTAAAAATTGTTGGAACAAAAAATCTCAGGTTTCACATATACTAAAAATTATGTTTTATGTAGGTGTTGTAGATACATTTATTCCATTGTGGCACATACTTAAAGTAACACAGTTTTATTAAAAGAAATATAAAAAAGCATAGTTAAAACACCATGTAAATTCAGCCATAATATTAAAGTAAGAGCGCTGTTCAAACATTTTTTCCCCAAGTTAATTAAATTTTCACAAAATCTGGTGTGCATATTATGAAGGTTGCCGTTTTCTTTTTGTTTTACTTTAGAACCTTCCTAGAGTATGTAGATAATATAGCACTAACGATCTATCCATAATGAGAAGCCGCGGTTGTTTTTGTTTTTGAAAATTATAATACATGTCGCGTCGGCCACGTCAACGCTTACTTTGGAGGTAAACAGAACAGAGAGTAAAGTGCAATAAACCTCCATTGAAAAGACAGGATCCTCCGTCTAGGCCGCTGTTACGTCTGGTGGGCTAGTGTCCGATAGACGATTTTTATTTAAAACTTGATAGGATGAACAGTTTTTGAAAATTAAAAAAAAAAAACACGTTCTGAACCAATTTTGTAATTTAACCGTTTTATTATCCTAAGCGAATCTTCTTTCAAATAAAAATACAAAAAAAATAAGATCGGTTCACGCAAATTAAAATTACCACCGGGTACAGCGCCATCTCTCGGAAAATTAGGTTACTAATTTTTACATGGGGTTCTATTACATTGTGAGAAATTTGTGATGGACGGGAAACTACGGAACCCTACACTGAGCGTGGCCCGACACGCTCTTGTCCGATTTTTATTTGGCATTACTTTTGCTTCAAACATCACATTGGATTGCTTTAGATAAAGCAACAAGCTTAAGCATGCTCGACGTAGACGATAGCCGAGTCGGTAAGGCCCACCTTAAGGCAATTTAAAAACATGCCAGCTGGTTAAGAGATTTATGCTGAGGTAGAAAATAGTGGAGGTGTTGTCTGCTTCCACATCGCGCGTCTTTCATCCTCTGTTTTATACTACCCATAGATATATCAAACAGTAGAGATATGGCAAGGGGGCGTGGTGCTTGCGAACACATACTTCTTCCCGGTACTAAAAAACGCAATTATGTGCCAAGTCAATTCTTTGAATTGAGAACAAATATCATTGCTTGCTTAGTACAGATCGACCAATTAATCAGCTGGCCTAGATGCACAATGGATGTGTATTTAACGGAAAATCATGCATTTGTCTTTTGTTTTTTTAGGGATGTAAAGTAATATTTGTAGTTATCGATATTTTTCATGATCCCCACGCGTTTCTATGTATGTCTGTCTATTCGCGAGTAACTAAAAAAAAAAAACTGAACGGAATTTTATGTGGTTGTGATTTATTTTTATTAGGATGAAAAATTATTTATAAAAAATATGTAAAATTATTATGTTTGTATATTTCTTCCTCTACATTACCTCTTATAGGTATTTTATTTTAGTAAATATTTCATGAATAAGTGACTACTGACAAAAGCTTGTATTGACGTGAAGAGTATACTTCTTTCTTCAAAATACCATCTCAGGCACCAATCTGTATGATTCTCATATTATTTGATTATTACATGTTTGCTGTATGGACTTAATAAGAGACTTCTAAGTTTGTGTTTATTTTGTTATTTTCATAGTCACCTAGGATAAACCGTCCTTATATAGTTTAAATTGACCAAAAAATGTATGTGTAAGAATTAACTTCTAATAAATAAATTTGTGTACTTCAAAACTAAATTCTTTCATGGAAATCTATCAAACCATGAACAATCTGAGATATTTTTTCAAAGTTGTATTTGTTTCTATTTACTTAATAAAAGTTACAATTATTTCCTTACTTCCTTTATATGGAGCACACTTAGAAGTGACCAGTTAAGCGTAATGTAATTTAACAGCTGCTGTTTAGTGTTTACAAAATTTAAATGATTAAATAATATGATTATAAATTAGAATCTGTCGCTCGTATAGAATTACGTTCCTATTAAACACCTCCTAACTCGAATTTTTTAGCTTTTTTTAAGTGAAGATATTTTTTCGTTAGATAGAAGATAATAGTTGTATGGAGGTCCTATCCCACGAAGTTGGTGACAATCCTGGATGCGTGTGTAGACTCATTACACATTGTTCCTGTGTAAGCATCAGCTATATTTTTTTATGACACAGTTTTCCGTGTCATGAAAAATATAGCTGCAAACGGAATAAAAAGTCATTAACGTATAATTCATTAAAGATTGCATTGGTGAGATAGAATAAATTTTGCAACTCTGAATTTATCGATATTTTTTTCTCAGCTACTTGACATCACTAATTGTATAATTTGCATATGTGTGTTTAGACTGAGCCTATAGTTACAAGAGGATGCTCCACCTCTTTTTTGAGTGTGTTTCATAAAATTATTCATATGTGTTGATATCTATATCTCTGTGTCCGTGAGACATGTGAGGTCGTGTGGCGTACGTATAGATTTTGTTTTTGTGTTAGTGAAAAAATGGGCGTAATTTGGAGACATCTGAACTCGAACAAAATTGTATTGATAACATATCTCTACTGTTTGATATATCTATGATACTACCCCTTTGCCTTTGCCAACAATAATCTTAAATTCTTCAAATTTCAATGCGTTACTACTTATTTCGCTATCTTCGCCGTCGCTTAACCCAATGCAATAAAGAAACAGTAACCTATTAATATAAGTTTATCCTGTACTTCACAATCCACCGATGTAGCCCCAAATGTATTAACAATAATTAATGGTCAGATAATACTAAGGTGATTAATAGTTTCTTTGTTCATCCACAGACGTTGAATCATTGCTGGGAGAACCCATTCAACAGGCGATATCTTCAGAAAGCGGAATTGATTTAGTCTTCGACTCTTTGGCGGATATTATTTCAGGTATAACTTTAGTAATTATTTATTTAAACTTTTGAGCCTCAGGCAAACACAGGCGTTCGCACATCTATTGTACTTTAATTGTGTCTGTAATTACGGTACTCGAAAGGTTAAACTTCATGTACAGCAGCAGATTGCTAATTTCTTTAAGCCATTATCAATGAAAATATTTTTTTCATAATAAGCTTTTGTAGCTCGATATATATTTCGAAAAGTAAAACCACGTTTGGATTATCATATTATATGACTGAGTTTCTATATCCATCACCCAAAGGGCAATGGAAAGGGCAATGCTCGGAGTTCCCTTGCGTGATCGTATCAGAAATGAAGATATCCGCAGCAAAACCAAGGTTGCCGACATAGCCCAAAGCATTGCCAAACTCAAGTGGCAATGGGCAGGGCACATTGCTCGCAGAACGGATGGCCGTTGGGGTCGAAAGGTTTTGGAGTGGCGACCGAGTACCGGAAAACGCAGTGTAGGAAGGCCCCAAAAAAGATAGATCGATGACCTGGCAAGGGTTGCGGGTATGCGATGGATGCGAGATGCACAGGACTGTTCATTATGGTGACAATTGGGGGAAGCCTATGTTCAGCAGTAGACATCTTTCGGCTGAAATGATGATGATTTACATATGTATGCAAAATTTCAGCTCAATCGGTAACCGGGAAGTAAATCAAATTTAATTTGCAAGATTTGATCACAAACATCGGTCAGGTGATACTTATATAAAACTTGTAAAAAGACAACACTGTTTGGTAGGAGAGCAGTGGTGGCCGAGTGGTAACAGCCCCGACTAACGAGTTGTAGGTCGCAGGTTCAAACCCAGCCAAGCGCATTACCTTGTGTAATTTATTTCATCACCACTGCTCTCAAAACGGTGAAGGAAAACATCGTGAGGAAACCGGCATGTCCTAAAACCAAAAATTCGAAGATATGTGACATCTACCCATCCGCATTGGGCCCGCATGGTAGATTATGGCCCAATCCCTGTCCTTGAGGCCTGTGTCCCAGCAGTGGGAACATTAAAAAGGCTGATGATGATGATGTATAGGTCTATCTATCCTTTTAAAATGAGATACCTATGTATTTAATTTTCACTTTTGAATAATGAAATCACAGATTTAAAGAAACAAGTAAATATTTGACCTCTTCTTTAGTGCTCGCCTACATCATATAAGAAATTTTCTTTATGCAAAATTTCACGTTCCTAGGTTCACTAGTTTCAGCTTTGCGTTGATATATCAGTTATTCAGTTTTTTTCTTTTATATGTATATAAAGATATGCGTTAAAATCAGGCATTGTTTAAGGCATTAAGTCCGTCTTTATACAGTGTTATGTGCATAAAGTTTTAATAAATAAAATCAGCTATTAGTATAATGTCTATCGCAAAAATCCTAAAATATCTCATTCGATAATTAAAGTACTTTAAAGTTGGATCGAATTTAACTTGGAAATTATTTAAATTATTTCGCATAAATAACCAACATCACTCAAGATTTCTAAAGTTAAATTTGGTAAAACCTAATCAAATTTTTTAGAAATAAATTGACTCTCTTATTAACTACTCCGAATAAACTCACTCAACTAAGTACACTTCGATGCAATTTATAGTTATATAAAATTTATATATTTAATTTAATATTGTATTAGATACATACGTTTTTTTATGGTAGGTAAAAATCATCCAATGACGAATGCCGCCATTGGGCGAAGCGGGAAACCGTGTCAGACTCTTACCGACTAAAGAACCATCCACGTTTCGACGTCGCCATTATTAACCAGGGCTAGAGCCTTCCTTTCAGACACGAACCTTTAGCCCCAGTTAACATCCACCCTTCTGCAGAATCCCTATGGTTCGCTGACAACTCCTTGAGGCGCGCGGAAACAGTGCGCACCGTCAAAGACTAGGCTTGGTCTGGACCAGACAACCGGACGGCGAGCTACCGATTGCTCACCGTCCGCAATTAGATACATATGTGTGATTATTTTATTAATGTATACAAATATATTTGTACACTTGTTTTCTTATTAATCTTTTCTTTTTTTATGCACCTGCCCAGTTTTCTCTTCACTTCTCTTGGCTGATTGGTATAGAATGCTTAAGGCATTAAGTCCGTCTATGTATCTTTGTGTTGCATGAACTTTTAATGAATAAATAAATGTACAATAACTTCAACTATGCTTGAATGCATTTTTGTGGCAAGGTTGAAAGATTCAAACGTGATTTCCGACGTATAGATGCACGATACTACTAAATTCAAAACCCTGGCCTGCTGCTGATAAAATTCTAAAGGAAAAACCCAATTACTCTTTGCCCTACTTAGAAAATGAGCCCAGAATTTTACACTCATCAGTCGTGCTTTACGTCCTTATATTTTTAGCAATAACTACTTTTCTGTTTTCAGAAAGCGAAGACCTATCGAAAAAGATATCTTCCCTAAGGGACGTGAGCATCAAGGCAGGATCCCTAGCTTCTGCAGCATCAGACAGAATCAAAGACTTAGCTCGTCAATTGGAGAATATGAAGAAGCATTGCACATTAAAGGACTCACCTCTGTGCGACACAATCAATACACATTCACTTGAGTTAAAAATGAAGTTCGATTTGGTAAGCATTATGCAACATGGGAATTATGGAAATGTCCGCCTAAACTAGAAGCTAACTGCAGCATAGTTTGGTTAAAGCTAAGCTAATGGTGATGAGATAATGGAAATATGATTTTGAATATGCATGTCAGTTCTGCAGTATCTGATTTGTATGTTATTATCAGGAAATCTAAACACATTCATAACTACGTTGTATAAAACGAAGTCACTTCCCGCTGTCTGTCCCTATGTACGAGTATGCTTAGATACAACGTAACTTACGTACGTTTTAGTAGACAACGGATTTTCATGCGGTTTTTTTTTAATAGAGTGATTCAAGGAAATACATACAATAGGAAGGTATGATACATGTTTTCAGCATTGCACCCGTGCGGAGCTAAGGCGGGTCACTAGTATACTCTGATTTTAGTAAATCATACGCTCAATTATCTATATATATAAAAGGAGAAACTGACTGACTGATATATCAACGCATAGCCGAAACTACTGGGACTAGGAGCCTGAAATTTTGCACAAGGCTTTCTTTTATGACGTAGGCGAACACTAAGAAAGGGTTTTTCAAAGTTTAGCTCCAAAAGGGATGTAATGGGGGTTTAAAGTTTGTATGGGGAATCCCTATTTTCACGCAGGCGAAGTCGCTGGCAGAAGGCTAGTAGTAGGTACAATAAAAACACGCTAGTATCCATTGCTACATGATTGCTACACATCAGTTAAAAAATAAATAAAAGTAATGACAATTTATGACGATTAATAATCAAGCCAAGGATCTTATATATCCTGCTAGCTTTTGCCCGCGGCTTCGCTCCCGCCACCAACCAACCCCTCGATCGATTCTGTGCAAACTTCACATAAACCATCTACTAAATAGTTCGAACAAATCCTGAAAATTTGGTTTGGATAGGTGAGCCCGTTCTTGAGTTATAAAGTGACAACGAAAAATGCCACTTATTTTTATATATTAGATTGTATACATAAACATATACATACTTGAAGTAATAAGGCATAAAAACAAAATAAAATTAAGAAATCGAAAATTAAATACTATAGTGAATCAAATAGTGGGAAGTGTTTGTAAAAAATCTCTTCCGAAATAGCTTGGCCGATTCGTAGAGTTTATGTTGACTAGGTAAATGCGATCATGATTTATGAACGTACAGAATAGATTTCCTGGTCTATTTTACTCAGCCGGTAAAAGCTACCCTCATTAACGTTGTAACTGCGATTGATGCAAAAGTTTTTGCATCAATCGCGGTTGCACCATTTATTGAGTACTAAAACTTGTTGTTTCAGATCCTACATGAGCAACAACTGTTGGAACTTCGTACACTAGGGGTGGAGAACTTGACGCGCGCGATATCAACAGCAAGACAAGAGTTCAGAACTTTGCCTGCCGCCATATTAGCGCAAACCACAGTGGTCAGAGAAGGTACCCTATAGGACCAATGTTTATTCAGACAAAGGACCAAAATTTGTTTATTGAAACAATGGATCAAATATTTTTTATTCAGACAAAGGATCAAAATTTTTGTGTACAGTTTTGGCTGTTATTGTACCAAGATGCATGATAATCTTCACCCGTATAATTATGAAAATACTAAATTATGTGTTCTCATTATATTAGCATAATATGTATTTAATAAACTAGATCGCCTTTAGTAATAATAGTGGTGATTATTTGTACAATCGTTGCTACATAAAACATTTTATCATAGGCGTTAAATGTTTTTACATTTTTCAATTAATTTATTTAAAAACTAGCCCAAACATGGGTTATTTGTAAATATTATTTTTAGGATACCGTACCCGAAGGATAAAAACGTGACCCTATTACTGAGACTTCGCTGTCCGTCCTTCCGTCTGTCTGTCACCAGACTGTATCTCAAGAACCGTGATAGCTAGAGACAGTTGAAATTATGTATTTCTGTTGCTGCTATAACAACAAATACCAAAATCAAAATACAATAAATATTTAAGGGGGGCTCCCATACAACAAATGTATTTTTTTTGCCGTTTTTGCTAAGGACTGCATTTATGTTATTCACATTATTTTATATATTATTATTATTTATTTCCACAGATATCTTACGAGACATAGAAAATCGTCGCCAAGCAGTCCACAGTTCCGCTAAAGTCTTAAGCGACATAGTGCGCCATCTGACGTCAGGCTTACACACTATCGCAAGACAACTGGAGTCGAGTCTCGAGAGAGTGCAAAGATATGAGTTCGCGAGGTGGACACTTATGTTAGGTAAAGTTTGCACTGTATGGAACTTAGTAAGCGCTGCAGCGCTGTATGTAATCGTTTTGGTTTCCGTGTATCTGTAAATTTTGTACAATAAGACTGGTATTGTTAGATGCAATCACAGGTATAGGTATAGATGCAATCGCTTTTTAGATTTCTTGACGTTATTAACAAATTAATTTTATTTAATATTGTGGAAGCTTACTGTTGTGGGTTACGGAAGTTTAATTTAATACTGTTAGCTAGATGGAAAATCCGAAATTTATATAGTTGGTAAAAGAACAGACATGTTTACTTACGGATTTAGTTTTCCTTCTTAAATTAGCTGACATGACAAATGTTCATTGGGGTGGGGGGGATAGGAGAAAAAAAATAAGCCTACGACCTATTGGTAGAACTACTAATTACACACGAAAAAAATTACATCTGTCAAGCTGTTTCTGAAGATTTCGGTAACAAATTATAAAACTAAAAATATTCGTTTCGTTCGAAAATCAAATTATTATAAAAATAAAACTTTTACATCCATTTATTATAGACCTACGCTAAATGCATTATTTTAGATTGAACTGAGCTTTGTCCATCTAGTGGAGCAGTTTGCATGGCATAACAATAAAAACGACTACCTATTTTTAAAAAACAAACGAATCATTTTGGAATGATAAGCCTACAATATACAGAGTTGTTTGCTGAAATACCTACATATCGATACCAGAAGTATGAATTAACGTAAGGGACATTTTTATGTTTTAAGTAAAAGTCCCTTACGTTAATTCATACTTCTGGTATCGATATGCTTAACGGCTTTGTTTACCCTTTCTATTTTTTTATATCGCCATGTATTCTCTTCTGTATATCTGATTATTTTACCATACCAAATTAATATACTAACATAATTTCAGCATGCATTGTTACTTTTGGCTTTGTTATGATGCTTATAACACTGGCAATGCTTTGTGGTTGTGGGCACGCCAAAAATCATGCAAGAAGGACCTTAAAAGTGTAAGTAATATACGTTAACCAAACTAAACTTTAACTTTCTTTACAATTTTTTTATTAACTCTATAGATAAGCTAATGAATTCTGTTTTATTTTGTGTTCAGCCATATACTTTTGTATCTACGTACAATTTTAATGAATTGAACTTGTTTTGAAATGCACCATTGCAACTCCATTTTATGTCCAGGCAATTTCTATCCATTCCAAGTTGCCTGGAAGAGATCGTAGAATGTGATAAGGCTTCCTATTGTATATGTAAGAACGAAGCTCTAACTATACTATTTATCATATAGCTGTATAATTAAGTTTGAATACTTACTCACTTAGAGAAATTACTTAGAGCAACAACTGAACAACAACCATTTGGCTGTAGTTTAGTTGTTGCATTAAGTACGCCGCAAACAGCCCCTTTTTATTTGAAGTTCATATAGCCCAACCGAAGGCTGTCTTATAGACAAAGATATCAGCGGCAGCGATAAGACCACCATTGTACTTATACCTACTTTAAAGTTAGTGTAAAAGATCTAGTAAATATTTTGATGTATACCTAATAAAAAATATTCCTTTGTCTTCTAAACATTGAGCAATCAATCACCGTACACGACATCTAAATTGTTTCTTTTTTGCACTCTTATTATGTTATAGACCAAAACTTTAAAAAAGATTTGAAAGAAAAGCCTTGGTTAAGTTAAAAGCCCTAAAATATTTAAAACCTTAAAGTCTCATAAAGATTTAAGTTTAGCAAGCTCTCAGAGACAAGAACTTTTCATTATTTAAATTATAATCATTCTTAAATTCTTCATTTTACACAAAAAAAAAAAAACAATAATATTTAATGATGGTACTTACAGACAATTTAATCCATTTTTTTTTCATTGATTCTTTTTATTTCCAGCTCAGCTTTCTGGTTATGCCTCACCTCTTTGATACTGTGGGGCATAGTATCAGCAGTATTCCTTATAGCTGGCCATGCAGAAGTAAGTAGAAACAAAACACTCACATATTTCATGTAGAATTACACGCACAATAATCAAAGGCGAAAAACTGTTTTAAAAACGCCTTTGTTCCTCTCGTTCCCCAGTTGTGTAAATCGCTTTCGTGTGTATTGCTAAGTATTTCTTTGAAGGCGTTTAAAACACTGAGCAACTGAACAAGTTGTTCAAGCATGCGTCTACTGATACTAACTTTGACTTCTAAGTTCGTCTGGTGTGTTATTTGTAAAGTTTGCTGTACCAACTTAAGTTACATGTTAAGGAAGTTACTGCATATTATTACGACTGTTCATTTAAACATATGATTTCAAGATAATACCGTTGCCGTTGCATCTTCATATTTTATTGGTACACTTCATCTTTTTTACAAGCTTTTTATTAGGTTGCAATGTAAGTATATTTATTTAACGAACGGATTAACGCAACGAACGTTAACGTTATTAACAGGTTTTCACTAATGTAACAGATTGTTTGTATCAACGTAACAGTTAATAGACGAAACTGTTCAAATTGAAAAAGGAGCTGACGACGTAGAATCAGATAATTGTAGCTGGTTTTGCGTTAGCAGCTTCAGATAACGTTAGCTACTTTTGAATACCTATTCGTTGAGTTAAATAATAGGCGTTTTGTTAAAATCTTTGATAGATTTAACGGGTTTTGCGGTAAACAAAAAATAGTTAATTCGTTACCATTAGGTTAACAGAAAAAAAAGCCGTTTGTTGAATTAACGCCCACTCCTAGTATAGACCAAAGCTATAAAAGCTTGTTATGAAAAAACATTTTCATTGAAAACTTGTTAAATTATATACCTAAAACTAAAATTTAAGCGGACATAAGGATATCAGGAGTAGTGGGAGTAGTAGTGGGAGTAGGAGGACCAAGGTTACCGACATATCACGAAGAATCGCCAAACTTAAGTGGCAATGGGCAAGGCACACTGCTCGCGAAAAGAATTGCCGTAGGGGCTGAAAGATTCTGGAATTAAGACCACGTACGGGAAGACGAAGCGTTGGTAGATTTCCTACAAGGTGGACCGATAACCTGGTAAGGATTGCGGGACTCCGATGAATATGAGATGTACAGGACCGTTCATTGTGGCGACTCCTGGGAGCCGCCTATGTCCAACAGTGTGTCTTTTGGCTAAAATTATGATGAAGATCGGTCCTATTAGTCATAATTTACTAGGAATAATAATCACTTAAAATATGATTATTCTAGGTCTACGTATGCCACGCATTGTGGGACTCTCAATATGAAACGCTATCAGATTTACTTGATAGACCGTCACCACTCCTGACAAACAATGAAGGAATCTTCGATGCTATGTTTCGAGATCTGGAGAATATTACTATTGATGTATCTGTAAAGGATGTCTTAAGGTAAGTAAATAAGTCAATTTAAATTGTTTTTTGGAGTGAATAATCCTTCTTATAGTAAAACAAAACTCCACTGTGTCTTTAAGTTGGCAATAAATTCAAATACTAGTAGTATGTTAATTTATTGCGCATATTTTTCTGTTTTAGACAGAGTTGTTCATAAAGTTTATATTCATATGTATGAGATAAGCATAAGAGTCGTCAGTTATAATGTAAGGGATTTTTGTTGATTTTTTTATATGAAAAGCATTCAACATTTTTTTTGTGGTGGCTAAAAATCATCCAATGACGAATCCCGCTTATGAGTGGAGCGGGAAACTACTGATAGTTTCCCGCTCCACTCATAAACGGGGTTTTGTCAGTAAGAGTTCAGACTGTTACTGACAAAACACTCCACCCCGTTCCTTCTCTGCCTTTCGCACTGAAGCCAAACATTCCTTTCAGAAAGAGACCCTTGGCCGTAGTTGGCTTCGACCTTTTTGCAAAGTCCCTACGGTTTTGCTGACAACTCCTTGAGAAATCAACATAATTATTTTCTACAGCATTAATGCTGTATAGCTCCTCTATGATTTTTTTTCAGGGATTGCGAAAAAGATAGACCAGCGTACTCCGTCTTTCAATTAGACAAAATACTTGACGTGAACAAGGAAACCTCATATTTCGAGTGGGAAGAACTCCAGAACGATTTTGGAAGACTAGCCTCATCAATAGATGTTGCACTCTTGAAGACTATATCAGTCAACTTCAGTCGATTGTTGCACGAAATGCTTATTGTATCTGATGTCAATATTGCTAAATATAGGTAAGAGTTTTATGGAAAAATATTCCTTTCAATAAAGTCATTACAAATAACCTTAAAATCGACCCAAGGACTCAAGTGCATTATCAAAAGGTTCTTGGTTCTACGTTCCCAAGTCACGTATTTTTATTTACGTTTTAGAATGGATTACAATGTGCCTGTAGTTGGAAAAGATCTACCATCTCTTGTAGATCAACTAGAAAATATTGCAGCTCAAGTGACTGATTTGACAACTGCAGGAAGATTGGAAACTTTAGGTAACGTTGTTTTATTCATTCATCATCGGCCTTTTTAATGTTCCCACTGCTGGAGCACAGGTCTCCTCTCTAGGGGCGGGTTTTATTCATTGTCACTATTGAGTTCAATCGATTTTTAAGTATCATCAAAAACACTTCCCCTGATCATCGCAAAGTTCATTTTTGCTTGCACTAGAAATGAAGATTTGGTTTCGCGCACGCCGTAGCATTCAAGCGATTTTTTTTAAGTGATCAGGCGGAAATGACCGCGGTGTACCTACTAGGCTTTACTCATCATCATCATCATCAGCCTTTTAATGTTCCCACTGCAGGGACACAGGCCTCCTCTCTCTAGGAGAGGGAATGGGCCATAATCCACCACGCGGGCCCAGTGCGGATTGGTGGATGTCACATGTCTTCGAATTTTTGGTTCTAGGACATGCCGGTTTCCTCACGATGTTTTCCTTCACCGTTTTGAGAGCAGTGGTGATGAAATAAATTACACAAAGTAATGCGCCTGGCTGGGTTTGAACCCGCAACCTACAACTCGTAAGTCGGGGCGTTTACCGGCTTTACTATGACGTGTTAAAATGTTAGTCATGCAAGCGAGAAAAAATGATTGAAATAAACATAAATATATAGCTCCATCCGTTTTACACACTGAACTTCATTATTTATCACACTGGACTGGCTGCCGTCAAAATGCTTTTTCAATACACTTACTCGAAAACTGCCTCTTATCGCACTCCTATTAGGTTCAATATAGCATGTATATCACCCAAGTGCTTTTTTGAGTTTATCACAACAAGGGCTTTTTTATTCCTTCCTTATCGTCACGGTCACGGGTGATTATTTTGTTTTACTTAGTTTATCGAATCAGGCGCGCGGCGTCCCCCAGAGTCGCTGGACGACCCCACGAAATTAGAAACAGACCAGAGCAGATTTGAATGCTATACTTATATATTTCTTAAATTTCTACTGTATGTTTGAGATACGATTAAAAAACTTTTCTTTCTTTCTTTATTTCACAAGTCGTAAGTGTATTGAAAAACGTCGTTTGACACACGTGCAGATTTGTCATTGCAGCCCTCGGCTCCATAACACACTCGCCTACGGCTCGTGCGAATTTCGCCTCGGTCGCAATGACAAACTTCCTGCACTTGTATCAAAATGTACTATTGTTCCCGTTTGACATTCGCCATATTGGCACTGCCGGCCACGGTGACTGTAGCGAGTGTCTACGCTACTAAAACTGGTAATGTCGCGCCGCATACAATATTAGTCAAATTTGTTCTCTGGACGCTCGCGATTGGCACTTCAAATAGATACAAAAAATGAGCTGTCAAACATTTGAATCAGTCTGTTCAGTGGTACATATTAGAAGTCAGTGTTTTAACAGTTAAGTTTAAATAGGGCGTCTGCGCTATTAAACACACCCTTAAATGCCACAAACATCTTTCGTATCCTATATGTAGGTATCTAATTACCAAAGTTTGGAAATCTTGACTTACCTTACGTTAAAGAGCTTGACAAGGGAAATACAATGAGAATGGCAGAGGTATGACGTTGACATGGCACCGCAACCTCTACCTAAAACTTAAAATTTTGATATAACAATTAGTTTTCTAGTATCTTTGGTCTAAGTGGTCTTGTGCAGTGTTGCTTATCATGAGGTGCTAGGTTCCTGTTTTGGTAATTGGAATTTTTTATCTTGGTATTTCTAAGTGGCAGCCAAGTGTCTGCTTTTGTCTTCAGTCGAAGGCATTAGACTTATTACCCAATACTTAAACATGGCTTTTGACCGGCCTATTTGTCTAGAGTGGTTAGTTTCCCTACCCCCATAGCCAAGTTACAATCTTTTTGTTTAGGGTTAGCGCTTTTAGATACCACACCCCCAATATTCTTTTGTGGAGATGACATCCGAACAAGGTAATTAGCCAACTAAAGCGCTAACTCTAAACAATACGATTGTAATTTGGCTAGAGGGGTTGTTACTTATTCACCGACCGACCTCGAAAAAAAATCTCCCTCCGATAAACCCTACTTCTTATCATTTTAGAAGAGTTACACCTAACTCTTCTAAAACGTTGCGAACGATGGATGTTGTGGTGATAAACACACGGTAGTATTTGTCACCACAAATACTACGTGTGTTTATCACCACAACATCATAACAGAAGCATTCGATTTTTAAAACTATCTCCTATTTTCAGCTACAAGAACTCAGAGATTGTACCTCACAAACATAAAACCGCTGGAACAGCTACGAGCTGACGTGGTCTTCAAACTGACGGAACTGGAACTTCAATTGTCACCGTTCAGAAGGAAACTGAACATTTCGCTCAGTCACATACATACGGCGCAGTTTTATATCGACAACCAGGGTGATGTTATTGCTCAGAAGGTAAGTTGGAAGAACTGGTATCACGAGGTTGGATATATCTAGGTGTTAAGTGGATCTTAAAGAATCGAACCGAACTAACTGGTCTTGAATATTTTTATAAATTTTATTTTCTCTTCCAAAATTGAAGAGTTCGCCTCTGTACTTCTTTTTTGCATAAAGTATTTAATAATTGAAACTTTTGATACAAGTGGAAAAAGTTTGTCATTGCGAACGAGGTATGATATGCCCATCATCTCTTCATCCTTGTCCGATACCTGAAGTAATTTCAACATGAAGTATAAATAAACGAGGGTAGACTCGGGACTCATGAAGGTTTTTTTTCCGCACTAGTGCGAAAGATGGAAAATTGCGTGCCTAAAAGCGGTATAGATAAAAGAAACTTTTTGAGTAGATGTATTGAAAATAAATAAGAATGAAAAATTTACCCACACCAGCACCGTTTTTTCTTTCTTTATTATTCCTACACAATTACAGGCACAAAACACAACTTAGGGTAGGTACGCTTATCGGTATGGACGTAGCCTAGCGTCCATATCGATAAGCGGCTGGCTTACCCCCCAAATCCTAGTGAACAACTTGGCAAGTAGCAAAGTGAAACTAATGTAGTACTAGAATATTTAACTAGCTAAGTCTCTAAGTGCACTTTAGGAAAGTTTTTAACGACAAATTTCATAACTATTCTCCTAGTTATAACACCTTGCTTTGATGATCAGGCCTCCTCTCTAGGAGGGAATGAGCCGTAATTCACCACTCAGGTTCAGTGTGGATGTTACATGTTTTCGAATTTTTGGTTTTAGATCATGCCGTTTTCCTCACAATGTTTACCTTCACCGTTTTTTGTTTTTCATCTTCATCAGGCCTCCCACCCATCATCACACTCCTTCATCAGGCCTATCACCACAATGAAAGGTCGTCGGTTCACCTTGTAATGCTGCGTCTTCGGGTATACAAACACCACTCCAGAATCTTTCAACGGCCTTCTGCGAGTAATGTGCCTTGCTTATTGCTACTTAAGTTCGACTATTCTTTGTCCGATGTCGATAACCTTGGTTCTTCAGTGCGTACCTTCATTCCTTCATTCAATCACGCAATGAAACACTTAGCATAGCCCTTTCATTGCCCTTTGGGGATTTGTGTTTTAGTGGTGATGAAATATATTAAAGAAAGTAATGTGCCTGTGAATTTGAAAGGAAATCGGTTGGCTTGGTTTGGCCAGAGTTATGAATATACATGTGTATGGATGTAGAGGAAGAGGGATCTCGAGAGGTCAAAGAATAAATTGATGAATTGTGTAAAAATTGATATGAAAGAAAAAGAAGTTAGTGATAACGTGACGAGTGAGAGGAGAGCATAGAAGAATCAAAAGTATTGCGGCGACCTCATATAATACAACAACAAGACGAGGGCAGGAAGATGACAATGTGCCTGGCTCAGTTTGACCTACAACTCGTAAGTTGGGGCCTTTGCTAATGGGCCACGGCTGCTCGAAAGACTGCTAACTAATATTATACATTAGTATTGACCTGTTGATTGTTCCAGAAAGTTGCGATGTACATATCCCGTCTCGTCTCACATGCCGCTGGGTGGCGGACGCACGTGTTAATATCGACTGGGAAGCATGCGGCTCGATGTAAACCCTTGTATGCAGTGTATGCAGCAGCGAGAACCTTGCTGTGCTCCCAATACGTTTCGTCTTTGGTAATAAGATTAACTGTCTAATTTGTCTATACTAGTACGGTAGCAGTTCAGACTTTTACCGACTAAAACAACCACCTGTTTTAGTTAGTAAAAGTTTGAGTCCAGCGGAAGAAGTAATTTAAGTAGTTAACTTCTACCTTCAAAAAAAGTATGTTTAGGAAAGGCCTATGTCCAACAGTGGACGTCTTTCGGCTGAAATCATGATGATGATCAGCCTTCGAGCATACAGCAATCCTTTTTGACATTGAATATTATATATATGTACTTTTGGGTGATTCTTTGAAACTGACGGAATAAGACTGTCATATTTTATTTTACAATTCAATATTATTATTTGCTTATTAGTTTATCTAGTTCGCTAAATATAATATAACTTATATCAAAGGCACTTATTAACGCCCAGTGACTTACAACACAAAATAGAAATAGGTACGAAAAATAGGCCCTAAGAATAAGTCGTATTTCCTTGGTTTCAAAGAATCACTGTTTTACAATACTTTCAGCACGGTTGGTGGGTTTGCGGATTCTTCCTGGGGATTTCATGGTGCGCCGCGTTAACTCCACTTTGTGTCAAACTTTGGCGCGCTTACGGGAGGAAAATTAGGGCACATGAAGCTATGACGCTGGCTAACTTGGGATCCGGGTTAGTACGAGTTTTGCTTTGAATTCGCCCATTTGAAGAGGTTTATGTTATGTGACTTTCACTCGCTTTAAAGCTAAAATAACTGTGTGTACCACCAGTCTGCTTTAAAAAGTGGTATTATTTTCCTTGTTTTCACACTTTTCAATAGTTTACTGTAAATACATCTCATCTGTTCAATTGTTCACTGACAATTCGCCGCATTTGAGTGCGTTAGTGCCAGGTAACACGATGCGTTACAGCGCCGCACCGCAAACATTTCGACGAATCGACGGGCACACAAGCTAATATTTTAAAATGAATAATAGAGTCATTTCAGATTTGCATTGCATCATGAAACCGCTATCTACATTCATTGTGTTAGGATTGATTTTTTAAATTTGTTTTTATTTTTATTTTTTGCAGACAACAAGAAACACCAACTACAGCTTTATGTGACGGCAGTAATTGGAATACCCCTGGGTTAGTGAAATTATTGATAAAATTCATCTCGTTACGCGGTATTTCCTAATTATCTTAAAACTATTTGATAATATCCTGTATACAAAAAAGTAACACATAAAAAGAGTCGTGGCGCTCTTTGACACCGGTGCCGTGGTCCCAACTTCCACCTATATATAGATATTAATTTTTTGTGTAGTATTTTGGGACCACAAATAAATCTCAAATCTTTATTGCAATCCATAAAGTACATGTCAGGTGATATATAATAAAAGATAGAAACAATTATGGACCCTGTCGGGCACAGCAACATTATAAGTAAAAGAGAGGAGGAGCGCTAATCAATTTTCTTAAATCATTCAATTCATTACAATTTGATATTCAGTATTCGTTTAAGTGCAGTTACTAAAAAACTGTAGTCCAGTGCAAATAGCACCGTTAACGATAAAAAGTGGACCTAAATAGTAGTAGAATGAAACCCATTGGAAAAGGAAGATAATATAGCAAAAATTTAAGGAAAAATAAATTACGGTCGATCTGAGGTCGGGAAGTGGATGGGTGTGCGCTTTAAAGGGGAAAAAATGGTTTATCTCTAATTCCGGCAAAACTACTGGTTTTAGGGGAAACATTCAAATGGCAAACTTCTAGATCATAAAAAGATCTACCACTTTTGTATTTATACTTTTTTGACATAACCTCAAAATCTATGTGAAAAGTCCAAAAAACTGTGTTTCTAGTTTTTATTTTTTATCTTCTTTAAAAATCACTTTTTTTTCACAAATCTTTGTGAAAAGTTACCTTTAAATGTCCCATACTTACCCTAATTTTTTTGATCTAAAATATTCACTATAGCTCTTTATTTTGACTGAACATCGAAAAAATAGACTATTTTTCAATCGAAAAATCTCACGTAAAAATATGAGATTTTTTTAAAACATTTGTTGGCTTCTTATTCGTCGAAATTTTTACTTTTTGATGGTGTAAAAAAATATATACATTACAATAGTAAATTTTCTCAGAAAATGCAAAAAACTAAAAAAACTCGAATTAGAAATTTCTTTTGTTTAATCATTATTAACGACCCGCTCCAGCTTCGCAGGGGTGCAGAGGTGATATATTATACCTATAAACCTTCCTCTGGAATCACTCTATCTATTTTAAAAAACCGCATCAAAATCCGTTGCGAACTTTTAAAGATCTAAGCATACACAGGGATAAGTAACTTTGATTTATACTATGTAATAATGTACTGAGGTGTTTATTATTTTTTTTATAAGATTTAAAGGGGATTTCATGTTGGAAATGTGGCTGCTGCAAGTGCGTATGCTTACATAATGCTCCAATGTGGAAGAACAAACCTACGAGGAAGTTAATGATTCAAATGATGAAGTTCATCATCTGAATCATAAGTAAGTTTTTCGAATTTAACCATGAAGAAATGCTATCAAAGAGACAAAAACTAATGGATAAGTGATTAGAATGTAAGATAAAATATTATGAGGCAAGATTATATTATTTAAACATATGTAATGATTATAAATAACGTTGACTGATTAAACGAAGCTAAAATTTAATAAGACAAGGTTTTTACTGCATAAAATTGCAGCAACCACATTTCCTACATGAAATACCCTTTAAATCTTTTATAAAAAATTAAATAAATACCTCAGTACATCATTGCATAGTATAAAACAAAGTTGCTTATCCATGTGTATGCTTAGATCTTTAAAAGCAAAAAAATTCGCAACGGATTTTGATGCGGTTTTTTTTAATAGATAGAATGATTCCAGAGGAAGGTTTATAGGTATAATATATCACCTTTGCACCCACGCGAAGCTGGAGCGAGTCACTAATAATGATTAAACAAATGTAATTTCTGATTCGAGATTTTTTAGTTTTTCGCATTTTCTGAGAAAATTTACTAAAGTAATGTATATATTTTTTTACACCATCAAAAAGTAAAAATTTCGACGAATAAGAAGCCAATAAACTTTTTTAAAAAATCACATATTTTTACGTGAGATTTTTCGATTGAAAAATAGGCTGTTTTTTCGATGTTAAGTCAAAATAAAGAGCAACTGTGAATATTTTTCATAAAAAAAATTATAGCAAGTTTGGAACATGAAAAGGAAACTTCTCACCAAAGTTTGTGAAAAAAAAGTAATTTTTAAAGGAGATAAAAATTAAATTCAAAAACTCGGTTTTTTGGACTTTTCACATAGATTTTGAGGCTATGTGAAAAAGTGTAAATACAAAAGTGGTAGATCTTTCTATGACCTACAAGTTTGCTATTAGACATTTTTCCATAAAACCAGTAGTTTTGCCGGAATTAGAGATAAACCATTTTTTCCCCTTAAAAGCGCACACCAATCCACTTCCCGACCTCAGATCGACCGTAATTTATTTTTCCTTAAATTTTTGCTATATTATCTTCCTTTTCCAATGGGTTTCATTCTACTACTATTTAAGTCCCTTTTAAAAGCTATTTGCACTGGTCTACTGTGTCTATTTTATTTTGGTTTACGACTTTTTTAGGGTCCAAATTTTTTTAAATTGAGATTATGATCTTTTTTTCAGACCACCAGTCCCTCCGACAAGAAGTGATAGTTGGTGAAGCAGTGAATATTTGCTTGTAAAAGCACAAAATGTGTTCAATAAGTACTGACTTTGTTTTCCAAAGTCTTTTAAATAATGTATTATTGAGATGGACATTAGATGTTTTTATAATTTTTTTTTTGGGTATGCTCGCGTTTGACTAATATCTCACCTGATAGTAAGCGATGATGTGGCCGACGATGGAGCACGCTTGCCTAGAAGTAACCTATTCACTCTTGACGTAATGTAATGTTTAGCTTGTATGAATTATAACTTTTATGTGTTTACTACGTATTCACTGTTTTGTAAATATACTTTTGAGAATAAAATAAAAGAAAAATTATAGCTTTTGAGAATAAAAAAAAAATATTATAGATGTTGAGAATGAAATATAATTTTTAAGGAATAAAAGGAACTTTAGGTTTAAAAGTGTTTATAAGTGGATGAGCCAATAAACAAAATATCAAGAAGAAAACCATTGTTATTCTTTCAATCATTTGGTTAAATTATTTAGTAAGTAACTACATCAAATCATGCGCAAAGTGGTAAATAAATTTTTAGTGAAATTTAAAATCGAAAAGTAGCCACAACACATTGCCTATTGCTTTTATTCTGTTTTTGACTGATTTTTTTTTTCGTAGAGCTGTAATTATGTAAATTTTTAAGGTTCTTGTAAACGGGCCTGTTTTGTATTTCTAGCTGCAATGCCATAGCCGCCAAGTAGCTGAACTTATGGCTCAACATGAAGTAGCAGTTGCAGGAATTTAGCAGTGTAGCCCGTCAATATTTTAAACGAACGAAGGAATATATTTGTTTGCAATTCAGAATCTTGCTGGACCATATTCGAAAATATATTGTCCTATCAGGGTCGAATTGCTATATACTGAGCAATCATCATCATCATTTCAGCCGAAAGACGTCCACTGCTGGACATATACCTCCCCCAAGCGCCGCCACAAAGACCGGTCCTGTGCGCATCCATCGGCTTCCAGCAACCCTGACCAGGTCATCGGTCCACCTTGTGGGAGGCCTTCCAACGCTACGTCTTCCGGTACGCGGTCGCCACTCCAGAACCTTTCGGCCCCAGCGGCCATCCGTTCTGCGTGCAATGTGCCCTGCCCATTGCCACTTAAGTTTGGCGATTCTTTTCGCTATGTCGGCAACCTTGGTTCTCTTGCGGATATCCTCATTTCTGATTCTATCACGCAAGGATACTCCGAGCATAGCCCTTTCCATTGCCCTTTGAGTGACCTTGAGTCTTTTTATAAGGCCCATTGTAAGCGACCACGTTTCAGAGCCATACGTCATCACTGGCAACACGCACTGATTATAGACTTTCGTCTTGAGGCATTGCGGTATATTAGACGAGAAGACACCGCGTAGCTTCCCAAACGCTGCCCAGCCGAGTCGGATTCGACGATTGACCTCTTTCTCAAAGTTAGACCTACCTAACTGGATTGTCTGTCCAAGGTAGACGTAGTCGTCTACTACTTCGAGTGTAGAGTCTCCGATCTTGATAGGAGTGGGTGCTACATGGATGTTAACCATGACTTTGGTTTTGTCCATGTTCATTTTTAGACCCACTCTTTCGGAGGCTCTACTGAGGTCATCGAGCATTGTATTGAGCTTCTCCGTAGTCTCAGCCATGACCACGATGTCGTCGGCAAACCGAAGGTGAGTGATGTACTCGCCATTGACATTAATGTCTAGACCACTCCAGTCCAGAACCTTGAAGACATCCTCCATTGCAGCCGTGAACAGTTTCGGAGAAATGACGTCTCCCTGCCTTACACCTCGCTGCAAGAGGATAGGTTTCGAGGTCCGGTCCTGAAGTCGGACTGACATGGTGGCGTTGCTGTACAAACACTTCAGCACTTCGATGTACCGATAATCGATCTGGCACCGCTGGAGAGACTGCAGTACAGCCCAGGTCTCGATCGAATCGAAGGCTTTCTCGTAGTCCACAAACGCTAAGCAGAGAGGCTGATTATACACCTCAGTCTTCTGTATAACCTGCCGCAGCGTATGTATGTGGTCCACGGTGCTAAAGCCTTTTCGGAATCCAGCTTGTTCGGGAGGCTGGAAATCGTCGAACCTGCGCGCGAGACGGTTCGTGATGACTCTGGAAAACAGCTTGTAGACATGGCTCAGAAGTGAGATGGGCCTGTAGTTCTTAATCAGGGCATTATCACCCTTCTTAAAGAAGTGTACTACCACACCTCTACTCCATGCCCGTGGCGTTTCTCCCTCGAGTATGACGGAATCGAATAACTTCTGAAGGGCCTTAAGGACCGGTTTTCCACCCGCCTTCAGAAGTTCAGCCGTAATTCCGTCCTCACCCGACGCCTTGTTGTTTTTAAGCTGCTTCAGAGCCATCCTAATCTCGTATAGGCTGACGTCCGGGATATCTTCGGTATAGTGTCGAGTCAATCCAGCTCTTGGGTCATTTGCTAGATTTGCGGCGGGTTTAGTGATTGACGTGTATAACTGTCCATAAAAGGCCTCAATCTCTTTTAGAAGCTCCGATTTGGCGGATATGACTCTGCCATCTTCGGTCTTCAATTTCGTGAGCTGGCTTTGCCCAATAGCAAGATCTCGTGTAAAAACTTTAGAGCCCTTATTCCGCTCAATCGCCTCTCTAATCCTTGCGGTATTAAAGCGGCGAAGGTCACGTTTCAGAGACTTCGAGATCCGCCTATTTAGCTGCCGGTATCTGCACGTAGCGTCTGAAGACTGCAGAACCATCTCACGCCTCTCCCTCATGAGCTCGAGGGTCGGATCAGATCCTTTTGTTTTTATTTGTACGGTGGGTCTTGAAAAATTTAGACCCGACCGAATGGACAGTTTCCACGAACCCGTCGTTGTATTCGTCCACGGAGCTTCCTAGGCACTCGAAACGATTGTGGAGTTCGAGCTGAAAGCTGTCGGGGTTTTGGATCTGGATCTGTGCTGGACGGAGCGTAGACTTCACCAGTCGAGACCTTTCAAGCGTAATATTGATATTCAATGTGCCTCGTACCATGCGGTGATCACTTCCAGTTTTCACCGCATTAATCACCGAGACATCATTGAATATTGGCTTCTTGGTCGACAAGATGAAGTCGATCTCATTTCTAGTCGCACCGTCAGGACTTTGCCAGGTCCACCTCCTATGTTCACGTTTTCTGAAGAAGGAGTTCATCATATAGAGGCCCTCCTTCTCCATAAAACTAGCCAGTAGGTGTCCCCGGTGGTTCCGATGTCCAAATCCAAATTGCCCCACTCGCAGCTCGTCACCGTCTCGTTTGCCCAGTTTCGCGTTGAAGTCCCCCATGACCACAGTGAAGTGAGTCTTACAACCAATTGAAGTGAGTCTTACTGAGCAATATAGGGCAATAAAAATTGCCAACAAAACTGCAATTCTTATTGCCCGTTTACGAGTACAGGGGTCTTTAGGAACCAGAAATGCAGATATTTAATACAAATACAATGCGATACAAAACTAAAATTTAATTAAATGAACATAATAACTATAATTCTAATTAATATGTCTTACGGCCGTCGAACGATGTTCCTGCCACGAATATGACGCCTGTCAACATGAGGGGTGTAGTGGTGCGCGTGCCGCTTTCATTAACTTTTAGCTGTCATTCCTTCGAAAAACTTTACATCTGTGATTACTTCCTTCCTTCCTAATAATATTATAAAACACACTTACACAACATTACTACCTACACTCATTTTTTTTAGCCCTAATTGTCCTACTGCTGGGCAAAGGTCTCCCCCAAATCTTTCCAAACCTTATCCCGCGCCGTCTCGGACCAGTCGTCTCGGTACGCGTCCAGATCATCCTGGCACCTCTTTCTAGGTCGGCTTCGAGAACGCTTTCTTCCTGCTGGTGCCCCCTGTTTGGCGACGCTTGCACAGCGGTTCTCGTACGTTCAACTGACGTGACCCGCCCAACTTTTAAGCCTGGCAGTCTTTTTCCCATGTCTATTGGAAAGTACTAACTAATTTACTTACTAATTACTTTTTATTATTATAGTTATACACTGTAACTGATGTTTAAAGATTATCTTCACTAGTTGACTTCGATACTAAAAAAGCGGGCCTAAAAAAATGATGTAAATAAAAAACTATGTACATATAATACACAAACACAAAATACACATGTTATCCGGAAACTTTGCAACCCTAATTCTTTGGGCAAAGAATGAGTCAAACCTCTGGTTACGCAAAGTGACAAAGTCGATTAGTCGGTGTGAAATTTCCTTGAAAAGGAGACGTGCACTCGGACCCCACCACTCAAGCGGTTCAACTCTATGCGATCCAAAACGTAAATACTAATATTTGCACCATTTGAGGGTATATATTCTGACATTTTTGATTTAATTTGATTTACATACCTACATGATTTTTTTTTTATGGTAGGTGAAAATCATCCAATGACGAAACCCGCTCTTGGGCGGAGCGGGAGACCAGTGTCAGACTCGTACTGACTAAAAAACCTACCCCGTACCTTCCTTGCCTTATTCACATACCTACATGATGAAATAATATTACGTACATGAAATAATAATATTAAATGTATATGATATTACTACATTTTTTAATTCATTTGACGCATTTTTTTTACAATTTTGTTATACCCATATTTGAAAATATCTGCTATGCATACCACTCATGTATTTTATAACTCCATTTGTCATTCATGCGATAAATTCAGCAATTTTCACTGTATAAAAATACAACATTTTCTAGTCTGGTGCTAAATTTTTAAAACCACATTTCCACAAATATTTTATTTAGTTACGATTTATTTAGCTTCCTTTGTGTTAGCCCGACGTAACGCTTTTAGTCTGAAAATATATAGTGTGAGTAATGTTTTCTTTGTTCTTCCGAATATACTTTACTGGCTGACAGAAATATAGTTTAGAATGTACTGAACATTATTTTATTTGGAATTTAATTTCATAGTTCTACAAGTCGTAATAAATGTATATATTTTTTTCTAAATTTCATAAATAACTCTGTCCTATCTCTAATACACCAATGTCCAAAGTAGAAAAAATATATAAATAAGCCAATAATTGAACCTGTACATTTTCAATGCACTTCACTGCTTCTATAATTAGTTCCCTCCCTTAGTTCTCTAAGGTTTCCGCAAGTTATATTTTATGAAGTTTTTTTTATCGTAGGTAAAAATCATCGAATGACGTATCCCACTCTTGGGCGGAGCGAGAAACAGTGTCAGACTCTTACTGACTAAAGAACCTACCCCGTGCCTTCCTTGCCTTATTCCCAGAGCTCCGGTGTAACGCTTTCGCACCAACTCTCAGCTCCGGGAGGCTTCGACCCTGTAGGGCCCCTACGGATATTTTATGAAGCAGCATCCCGATCATTTATTACCGTTGAAAAGTTTCAAAAACGAATATAAATAATCGCATTGATCATACTTAATTTAGAAAACATACGAACTTAATTAAAAAAAAATGTTTTTAGCTATATTTTTGCTTTAATTTGCTATGGTCCTTCCTATTCTATTACGGTTAACTAACTGACACTGCCCAAAAATGAATCAAAGATACTGTAACGCCATCTATGGCGTCACTTAAGAACTAATCCTGCATTGAGCAATCTAAGTTCTCTGCTCGATTTGAACATGTAGAACAGCCCGAAATCATCACATCATTCACCTTTCCAATGGACGTCTATGGGACTTTACTCTCTGTTCCGCATACCTCCAAAGTACCAATTTCGCTGTTAAGAATGATGTTAGAAAGCTAGGGCTAACCCAGCCTTCTTAACCAACTTCTTGAATGGCTATTACCATCACATTATTACCTAGTTTCCTAACCGTCTGTCAGCTACAACTCCCAGATTGACATGATCTACATATTTATTCACTTCCCTTTCCCAGCGTATATATTCTCATTAAATAAGTGAACGTCGAATACATTGGCATATACTAATGACGTGTGACCTAAATGCCTGATTTGCGTTTTATGGCTCAATTTAAATTGGCGCCGATAGTCGAACTTAATTAAGAAGGACTATTATTGACACATTAAAATTCGAACTGCTGCTAACAACCCATTTAGACAAGCCTCTGGCGTTTTGAACTGGTTTCTTACAGCCTTTTATTATTTGAGTGCTGGAATGATTCCTTACGAATTCTAGTCGATGTGTAAGAAAGTCATACATTTCACCTTGTTCATCCATCTTGAACCTAACATCTCGCGAAGCCATCTGAATCTGACTGTAACGTAAAGTTTCAACATGGCTAAATATAGTTCTTCTAAGGCTATTTTTTTTGTTATTTGTCAATTACAACCTTATGACTAATATAAATAACGACTTTTGGCCACTCCAACTCCAGTGGTTTCCCTGACGATAGTATGACACGACATGTAGCAAAAGGCGCTTTTAATCCCCAAGTGGAATCCTCCAATAATCAAACAACCAAGGCATTAGACATTAGACATAGACATTAAGTAGGTCATTTTGATTCCTCCTCACTGAATTTCGATCATAGTGGCTAATGGTGGAGATAAAACTACCTAAGCATGTAGACTTTCTGGTTCGAAGGGACGCTAACCCAAAACAATCGGGAAGAGATCAGTTGCAAGCAGGCTTTAAGTGCTTTCTGAAGCACGAAGATATCATACCACCAACTTCATAAAGCAGCTACAGAATTATTTCTGCAGTAAAATAAGCTGAAGACCGATGGGGCCTGATACAAAGTGTACTGATGATTTAGTAGTGTCGCGGAAATCTGGCGGACAAGAAATGCACACGACCGGTCATTATGGCGACACTTCGTGGCTTACATCCAGCAGTGGACTGGCCTTACGACTGAAATGGTGATGATGATGGGTTTTTTTCATCCTACCTACGAATCGACCCCTATGTTCATTATTCTGACTTTCAAACACAATATAAAAAACGTTGTTTACAATTCTGTTTTTTTTTTGCTTAGTTACTGTAATTGGTTGTTATACCGTTGTAGTTTAATAAATAAATAAAATAAATTCACCATGACAACGAGTTGTTTCCTTAATAATAAGTAACAACCCTTAACGGTGATCCAGTTCTAATGATTCATTATCTTAACAAGCTTTAACTGCCTGTTGATTTAGTAGTTAGTGGCATTGACTACTATGCTGGAGATCGTGGTTTGGATTCCCACCCTAGACAAATGTTTGTGTGATGAACTCTTGTTCTGTGTATGGACGTTATTTATACGTAATAAGTATAATATCTTTAAAAATATATAAATACTAGCCCGCGGCTTCGTTTGCATTAAATTCGGGGTAACACGGGGTTCTCTTTTCCTGATTTAGAACACAGAAGAGAACTTGGAGCAGAATATTATTTTAATATGCTACTGTAGACAATTTTATATGTATTTCCAGTAGCGGATAGAATGTAATGATTTTGGGATTTCTTGCTGTGTAACCGGTAGGTTAGGTTAGCTAGGTAAATCTGGTTTTTATTTTAGTAGTCATAGAAAAATGTCCAAAAGGTCATACGACCTCTGTAGAGGTTAATTCTCATACTTCTATATAAAAAACGTTGATGATTGAAGTTAAATAAGTAAATATCATTATTAGACCAGTGCAAATAGCTTTTGAAAGGGACTTAAATAGTAGTAGAATGAAACCCATTGGAAAAGGAAGATAATATAGCAAAAATTTAAGGAAAAATAAATTACGGTCGCTCTGAGGTCGGGAAGTGGATGGGTGTGCGCTTTTAAGGGGAAAAAATGGTTTATCTCTAATTCCGGCAAAACTACTGGTTTTATGGAAAAATGTCTAATAGCAAACTTGTAGGTCATAGAAAGATCTACCACTTTTGTATTTACACTTTTTCACATAGCCTCAAAATCTATGTGAAAAGTCCAAAAAACCAAGTTTTTGAATTTAATTTTTATCTCCTTTAAAAATTACTTTTTTTTTCACAAACTTTGGTAAGAAGTTTCCTTTTCATGTCCCAAACTTGCTATAATTTTTTTGATTAAAAATATTCACAGTTGCTCTTTATTTTGACTTAACATCGAAAAAACAGCCTATTTTTCAATCGAAAAATGTCACGTAAAAATATGTGATTTTTTAAAAAAGTTTATTGGCTTCTTATTTATTAGAATCTTTATTTTTTGATGGTGTAAAAAAATATATACATTACTATAGTATTTTTTTTTCAGAAAATGCAAAAAACTAAAAAATATCCAATCAGAAATTACTTTTGTTTAATCATTATTAGCGACCCGCTCCAGCTTCGCGCGGGTGCAAAGGTGATATATTATACCTATAAACCTTCCTCTGGAATCATTCTATCTATTAAAAAAAACCTCATCAAAATCCGTTGCGAAGTTTTTTGCTTTTAAAGATCTAAGCATACACATGGATAAGCAACTTTGTTTTATACTATGCAATGATGTACTGAGGTATTTATTAAATTTTTTATAAAAGATTTAAAGGGTATTTCATGTAGGAAATGTGATTGCTGCAATTTTATGCAGTAAAAACGTTGTCATATTAAATTTTAGCTTCGTTTAATCAGTCAACGTTATTTATATTCATTACATATGTTTAAATAATATAATCTTGCCTCATATATTTTATCTTACATTCTAATCATTTATTAGTTTTTACCATCAGTTTTTGTCTCTTTGATAGCATTTCTTCATGGTTAAATTCGAAAAACTTACTTACTTATGATTCAGATGATGAAATTCATCATCTGAATCATTAACTTCCTCGTAGGTTTGTTCTTCCACATTATGTAAGCATACGCACTTGCAGCAGCCACATTTCCAACATGAAATCCCCTTTAAATCTTATAAAAAATTTAATAAACACCTCAGTACATTATTACATAGTATAAAACAAAGTTGCTTATCCCTGTGTATGCTTAGATCTTTAAAAGTTCGCAACGGATTTTGATGCGGTTTTTTTAAATAGATAGAATGATTCCAGAGGAAGGTTTACAGGTATAATATAACACCTTTGCACCCCTGCGAAGCTGGAGTGGGTCGCTAATAATGATTAAACAAAAGAAATTTCTAATTTGAGTTTTTTTTAGTTTTTCGCATTTTCTGAGAAAATTTACTATAGTAATGTATATATTTTTTTACACCATCAAAAAGTAAAAATTTTGACGAATAAGAAGCCAACAAACGTTTTAAAAAAATCACATATTTTTACGTGAGATTTTTCGATTGAATAATAGTCTATTTTTTTCGATGTTCAGTCAAAATAAAGAGCTACAGTGAATATTTTAAATCAAAAAAATTAGGGTAAGTTTGGGACATTAAAAGGTAACTTTTCACAAAGATTTGTGAAAAAAAAGTGATTTTTAAAGAAGATAAAAAATAAAAACTAGAAACACAGAATTTTGGACTTTTCACATAGATTTTGATGTTATGTCAAAAAAGTGTAAATACAAAAGTGGTAGATCTTTTTATGATCTACAAGTTTGCCATTTGAATGTTTCCCCTAGAACCAGTAGTTTTGCCGGAATTAGAGATAAACCATTTTTTCCCCTTAAAAGCGCACACCCATCCACTTCCCGACCTCAGATCGACCGTAATTTATTTTTCCTTAAATTTTTGCTATATTATCTTCCTTTTCCAATGGGTTTCATTTTACTACTATTTAGGTCCACTTTTTAACGTTAACGGTGCTATTTGCACTGGACTATATTGAATTAACCTGAATGATTGTAATATAGAACTTGTTTCAAAGAGCACAGTCATTGTTTTGACCTTTTTTCTATAAATACAATAATTATTCAAGAAAAATGGGTCGCAACATTTCCCGGCCTAATAAAAAAACCTATTATCAAAGGTACATGTATAGGGCGGAAAGCCGAACTCTTTGAGGATACAACCGGTACCGGTACCGGTACGCTACCGATATTTGTTTACGCGCAATATGTACCAGATTGATTACCAGTATAAATTATTATCTGCTATACATCAAAGAGTATCCGGCCCGAAGGACCCGGTAACTTTTGTTCGTAAATCATTTACGTTGGAATATTTTTTCGGTTACGCTTAACTGTGCTTGGTTTAGGTGTGTTGATTTGTTTGTTATTCTGTTCACTACTGGAAACAATACCTGAAAATAAAAATGTCTTTATGGGGTGAAAACTAAAACAACACCAGCAATTTTTTTGACAATATTTATTACCATTAATCATAAAAAAACCTTTTAGTAAAATTATGATTAAAGAGGCGATATAGTTATTGTTTATGTGTAATATGTTTATTACTCCTTCAAATTCTTAAATAGGTTTCAAAGAAATCTACAAAGTTGGACTATATCTTGGTCTATTTTTCCGGGAGCATAGTTCCGGAATAAGAATTTATAGAAGATAGATAGTAGTTCCTCAAGTAACATATTCCATGAAAATAATTTTAGCTTTTAGCTGGTTGAAATTTAACATTTTCACCGCGGGAGATGTAATGATTTGGACTCGTTCTTAATTGATCGACTGAAGATAGCAAGACATTAAAAGAGCTAGAAAATATGAGGAAGATCTTTGCCCAACTGTGGTAAAATAAAGAATCTTAACTTACTTTAAAATAGTCAATACCAAAGCATTTATGTATGGCTGCTTAACAAATTAAACGTCTAAATTAAACTCACAGGGAAACAGTCCTCTGCTTCATAATAAACAAAAACCAGAGCACATAATTTCAAATGACGATCATAAATCAGACAAAACAACTCAGAATCAGAGCTTTCACAAGACAAATACAATTTAGTTGAATAGAACCTCTCTGATATACGAGTAACTTCGTGTTTGACTCGAACCATTGAATAATTAACGCTCGTAGAAGCGACACTAATTGCGTACTTGGTACAATGGGCCGCTCATTAGTGGTAAGAAAAGCAAAATAAGTAGGAAATATGCTTGAATCAAGCAAGCCTCTTATGGAACTACAGGGTTCAAAAGAGTCACCGTGGCTGTGAAACACAAAGTAGAACTGAAGGAACACGATCTGAAACGAGGAGGAATGTCCGTCTTCGCGACCTAGCTGTAGTGATCCCGACATCGATTTCTAGCCTTCAAATGCGAGAGATTGCTGTCGACAATCAATGGGTAGCTCGCCGTTCGGCTGTCCAGCAACCGTCCGGACCAAGCCCGAGTCGTTAACGGCGCGTAGTGTAGCGTAAAAACGTTAGCGCAGCGAGAACTCCAACTCAGCAACGTCACATTCTAAACTGTGATGGCTCGTCCAGCCCTCCTCCTTCTGTTCTTCTATTCTTTGTCAAAACACTTTCTAGAACAACTGGGACCAAACAAGCAAGACAAACACCACGTTTGTTAATTATAATTGCTGGTACTAAAATTTAGACTTCATCAGTTCACGATAAAGTGCTTATGTACTTAAATCTAGGTGGTGAGAAATAATTGTACCTATTTGTTGAGATGTGATGTAAACATTGTGTTCCTGTTGATGCAAAATTTCCAGCTCTAAACTGAATTACATAAATGGTTTTAGTAGTAGGTAAGTGCTAGGATTACGAAATGGACTTGCCCCTAATAAATGGTAATAGCAATATTGAAAGATTAAAACTATGAGCATTCAATTTCTATAACATTTTGTGTATTTATTTACACATATCACTTTCTTAAAAATAGATTAATTGACCCGTGATGACGTTACTCAAAATGACAAATCCTGATTGAAAGCTACACAATCGCTGAACGCCCAATGATTATTTTTATTGTGCTTTTAAGTACAATATTGACTGGTCTACACTGTTCTTACTTAATGCTATAAATACTGTAATAACGAAATATTGTAAGAAACTATTTTTTTAAGAGTAACCATAGAGTTTCTTGCCGGTTCTTCTCCATAGGAAACGATAATTTGGAACCGTGCACTGGATTCTGATGTTTTATAAGTGCAAAACCATTTTGATTTTGATTGACTGCAGTTATACAAGGTGGGCCAAAAGAAGTCATCCGATGTTGTTTGGCTCTCTTTTTTTTTCTAAATGGAAAACTTCGATTTTATTTATTGATTATGTTTATTTGAACCTTTAGAATTTTATATACAAAACAGTCTGGAACGCATAAATCGTGCGATCTTGCGGGCCATTGCAAATCGCCAAAATGAGAGTTGAGGCGACCCAGAAACGCGATTATTCTGGGTTCTTAGGGAGTGTATGGCTCCGTGGCTTGTTCACTTGTATTCTGCATCAGTCTAGTTCACAAATATTAAAACAGATTTGAGATTGGCGGGCATTTGTAAAAATGAGAACATCTTCCAATAGGGTGATTTCTTTTGGCCCACGCTGTAGTAAAGAAGTCGTTACAGCGACTAGCGACAGAAGTGTGACGTGGAGAAAAGACTTGGTAATGCGGCAGAGTTTATCCTTCGGAACAAGAAACTCAAAGCGTTCACGAAGGTATTGAGGAGCATTAGAATTGGTCCGAAACTCCAACACGTGATCGAATCTGTTCACGCAGTTACTCTACCTACTAAAAGAACGGTATAAATAAGTCGACGTCGACTGAGATATCTACACACTTGTATTAAAAAATAAAACATGGTGCTTACATAGGGCGTACCCGGCGTGCCATATAAATCACATGGCTACCCAATTAATTAAAATTAAAACAAAAAAAAAAAACACAACATCAACTATTACTACACGCAAAACCCAATCAACTAGAACCAGAACACTTAAGGATTAAATACAACATGCAAATATCTACAATTAGGTAGGTGCCTTTGCGCAACTCGTTCGGATGTAATGATCCATCTGGCCACCGTCGACCGCTTAACATTTTGCATGGCCTTAACAGTTGCGACATTTAGGATAGAGATCACATCTGAATTCATTGTTGGATAGATACTGAAGTAATGGTTATGCATGTATTGATTGAAAGGTCGATTGGTAGGTATATGAACTGAAATACTAATAGGCCTTCATTAGAAAGTTTTTTCTGACTAACATTGAGGATATAGGCATCATTGTGCCGTCTTCATAATTAATCCGAATGTTTCTTAATGCACTGCTATCAAAACGGTGAAGGATAACATCGTGAAGAAACCGGCATGTCCTAGAACCAAAAATTAGAAGACATGTGACATTCACGAACCCACACTGGTAGATTTAAGTATTATTCCTTCTCCTAGAGACGAATCCTGAGTCCCAGCAGTGGGAACATTAAAAGGCTGATAAATACTAGTACTACAAATACCTGGATTCTATAAAACACAACAGCAGTCTTTATTATAATTTGAGCTTTCTGACTTTCCTACGCTATGTATGACTTCGATTGTCAATTATTGAGCTTGCTTGAGTTCAATCTCTATATAGACCGCTCTGTTACCGCCTGGTTACCATCCAGACCGGGCCCAAGTCATCGACGGCGCATATCGTTCTACACGCCCTTCAAGGTCAGCAAACCGTAGTGGCTCAGCTGGGTCGAAACTTACGGGGGTCGTGATCAACGTGAAAAGTCCTAGTAGTTTCTATGTCAACTGCGTGTTTATGTCAGTAAATCAATTTTCTCCTTTCATATAAATATAGTATACTAGCTTCGCACGGATACTGATATTGAATATATTATGCATGTTAGCATGTATTATACACATAAACTTTCCTTTTAAATCACTCTATCTATTTAAAAAAACCGCATCAAAATCCGTTGCGAATTTTTAAAGATCTAAGCATACATAAGGACAGCGGTAAGCAACTTTGTTTTATACTACGTAATGATAATGTTTCATGTAATCTGTCAGAATATGAAATGTTAGCAATTTACAAATAAATTAATAAAAATAATAACCGTAATGATTATCTATCTAATCCATGGGCTACCCCATTAATATATTCACAATTAACATTAACAGACCATTTAATTACTGATTTATAACGCTAAAGTCAACTTCTAAATATATGTGTATAATTTATTAGACGAGCCATGACCGTTAATTTCTAAATAACAATTTACATGCAATCAATTTATTCAATGGCCGCTTGCACATGTGATTACATTAACGTTCACTGATAAGACTAACTTAAATTCCCGACGTTGCTTGTAAACTTTTTCTCTTACTCATTTTTGGCAGCTGTTTTGCCCGAACAAAAAATAAAAAATATAACTTTTTCTACAAAAACGTCCCAAAGGAATTAATTTATATTTCTAAATTTAAAAGGAGAAATTAACTGACTGACCCACAGTCAACTATTGGGACAAGGGGCAAGAAAATTTGCCCAAGATATTCTTATATGGACAACCACTAAGTGAGGATTTTCTAATATCCACCTCCTAAAGATTTGAAACACGATTTCAAACTTTATAAACTTTAGAAAAAACTTACTTTCACGCAAGCAAAGCTGCTGCCAGAAGCTAGTCCTAAAATTAATAGAATTCATTATGAAGTTAGACACAAGGACACGGTCTGCCATTTCAGGTCTGAATTTTATCAAAATCCATTCGGTTTTTGTATACACACACATAAATACACGCCTCTGTAATTTTAGAACAACGAAATTTAAAAAAGCGAGTGAACTGCTTTCAAATACATCAATAGCAATGACTTGTCTTTGGAAATAGACTTAAAATCTAAATTACTTGTTCGTAACAGCGCACCGTTTGCCCAGTAAAGTATATCCTGGCAACTGGTAACTTAATAACAACCCACAAATAAACTGTTAAAATGTAACAGCCACAGCAAAATTATTTACTTACGCCTACTAATGATCGTAATCGAGATCCCAAGCCATATTTAGGATTCAAATATCACTTGTTTCTCCATAACGGTCCGGTAGAACAAATTTTAATAAAAATATTCTGACGTCTATCTGTACAGAAATCGTTACAAGTAAATAAGGTAAGCAATAATTGAGCTGTGTACCGAATCTTTACTTAAAACAAAATGCTACTGAAGGTTACAGTAATTGTATAAAGAAAGAAGATAAGAATTTTTAAAAAGCTAATATTATAAAAAAAAAACACAAACAAAAATTCGAAACTATAACAACAAAAATAAACAAAAAACAAGCGAAAAAAAAATAAACAATCGACAAAATCGTTCTTTAGTTATTTTGGGTAAGTTGTCCTTTACTAACTAAACATTGAACGATACGATTTTGGTTGCATGTCTAAGCATAGCATAGCATCAGCCTTATAATATTCCCACTGTTGTATAAGCCCGTGACGTACAACTCGGTAAGTTGGGACCTTTACCTGTCTGCCACCACGGCTCTAGATGTTTAATATGATAGATAATATTTACAACTTTCTAGCTGTTGCTACTTTCTTGACCTTTTATACGTATTAAAAAATTTACAATTCCACCACTTCGAACCAAAAAGTTCATCATTTCACAATAGGCCGTCCGAATATCTTACCTTGGCACAGAATTCATACAATAGTTAATTACGAGTGCTAACCACACAAGCACATTGTTATTATAATCATATGCACCTACATTATGATCATTTTGTTGTAGGACGCTTTAGGCAACTATCGTTATTTCATTATCTACAAATCTATCACGACCAATATATATTCTACCGTCTGTTAATCGATAAAGATGTTGAGAATTTATATTAATCGTGTTCCTAGTCTAGATCCGTGACTAAAATAGGTATAGATTTTATGATGCAAAACCGTCTGTTCATTGAGTCACAAGCACTCACTTTTATATATATGTAGTTAATCCAATACAGGCCTCTCACACGGTGGACTGATAACCTGGTGAAGGCTACTGAAAATATGTAAGAAGATCAGGTCAAGTCGATGTAGCTTATAGGAGATTTATGTCCAGCAGTGGATGCTGTTGGTTAAAATAATGTCTAGTATAGAAATCATTAAGTCATTTTAATGTGCAATTTACAGAGCAAAGGGTAAACTCAAAAAAAATGTTTACCCAAAAGCTGAAGAATATGACAAAATTCTAACTTGGAATAAGAACAAAAGAAATCTGTTTCTAGATTTAGTCAAACAAATTTTAATACCAAACACTAAGAGAGAGAGCCTTGAACATATTAACGCTAATGATAATATTTTTGTAGAAAATTGTAAAACATATGACCACTGTGTAGCCACTAACATAAATATTAGCTAAGATCAATGACCTAACAACAACATACAAAAAAAAAAACAATACAAAAGATGTAAAAGAGCCTTGAACTAATGCCTTATAGACGCGCTGACGAACCCACAGTCAAGTGCCGACTAGACTCGTCTGCTTAGTCTCACCAGGAATATATACGAATTGTAGATGTGGCATTGGATGCTAAACAGTACTATTTCAATAAATTTATGTGCTTAACATGATACAGTTATAGCCGGACTCGTCTATTGTACGTTACATGAAGTAATGGCATTATGGATGTGGCTTTGATTTATTGTCAATTTTTATTTTCGTGTTTCGATATTTGATGTATGCTAATCACAGAATACTTGTGTATAATATTATAAATATTAAAGCCACAAATTAATAGACCAGAAAAAAAACGAATCAAAATAATCTCAATAAATATAAACTCAGTAGTTCTTACGTTCCTTTGGAAAAAACAAGTGACCTATATACTTAGTCACCTGACGGCTATAAGTTTATAAATATCGTTATGCATGCCAAAAATTTATGCATATAATGCAAGTAAGCACTTAATCTAAATCATAGGTTACTAAATTGAAAATTAGTTAATAGTCTAATATGCATTTTAAACGAACTCCTTTCCTTACAGGTTGGTCAAGCTTCTGCGATACAAGGATAGCTGATTCATAAACATGCTAATTTAACGTGTTAATCTATCGTGTTGATTGAAACGATAATAGTAAAGTTAATTTTTCATATTTTTTTAGTTGTAGGTACTTGGTTCTCTTCACGGCTGTGCATGTTGTACTGATTTGACTGAAATACTCTTAACTTTTTTATGCATCTAATATGATACTCAAATTGTTTTACTGGTCATACTTTTCGTTTCATTGTATAAAGTTCTTTTTTTTTTAGATCTATTACACACCATTTTATTTCAAACTCAAAATCAACAAACAATCAACATCATCATCTTGATCTATGTTACTTGCTGACAATGAGAAACATTTTCTTCACATAATCATGATTTATTTTTATATCATCATTCCTAACACTATCTATCCTAGATGGACTTTTACATTGCTCATCCTTTCCAAATTACTTTCTCTTTTAGCCTCACAGAAATTCAAAAGGTTTAAAATACCTAAAAGGTACCGCATCTTCTTTTCCATAAGCAATGTTTCGACTTTTATTATAATGTAAAGGAATGAAGACGAGCAGGTAGCTCACGAACAAGGTCAAGTCTACTAGTTACATAACTTACTATATAATCTACTACGACCTACGAGATCGAATCGTGCGCATCTCGGTGCATCGTTACGTCATCTTCTGTAGGTTGATGAACCTGTAGTAAAGGTTGTAAATAGTGTTGAAGTATGAATAGCTCACTTTAGAATGTTATTGAAATGTTTATGAGATTTTAATAATAATGTTTTATGAAATTGAATGGGTCTTGCGGCAAACCACAAAGTATATACTTGTATAGGTACCTCTATAGCATTATGCTTTGTGTATTTTAAAGTTCAGTTTGTTGGTGTAAGATCCTGAATAAGAAACGATCGACTTATTTTTTTTTAATGTTGTTACTATTACGATATCTATTTTGCACACCCATAGGATATGTTGTGGTAAATCAATAAAACACTGATATAAAAAATGCATGGCATAAAACAACTATTTTTTTTAACTCTGTTCCACACTAGAAGTTGCTTCTGAATCGTGATTACATAAATCAGATGGCGATTCAATTATATTCTAACAAAAAAAAGCAATCGTATTTTTTTACTGAGGTTTAAAACAAAATCTGCAGTTAATTCATCAAAGTAATGTCACTTAACACTCATCTAGCATCTAAAGTGTTTCTTTACCTACTTGCCAAATAAAAATCATTTATCATTTAACAACTATCCATTCATGAATGGGGTTTACAGTAAAAAACGTCTCATATCACAGCATGCCACCATCGCAAACAAAAATTAACACTTAAGTTAAGAACATTTCAAAGTGAATTCAAACCTAAAATTGCAAAATAAAACACGTTCCTTCTATATAATCCACTCTCAGTACAAAGTAAGTAACCAAGCCCTAGCAATTTAATACGTATGTTTCCCCCACACATTGCCCAACACCGTCTGACGGGTTTGCATGACCTTTCACCGCAAACGTCCAGTCAGCGCTCTAGATTCTCTACTAGATAAACCATAGAAGGCTTTACAATGTCATAGACGTGGCAATGAGATGGTTTTGCTTGAAGGATGAAGATTACTACCATATAAAGCAGAATAATGATTCGTGTTGACAGACAAACTAACTCGAGTCAGGACTTCAATTTCTTCTATATTTTTGCCATGATTTTTTGCCTCGGTCGGATTAATGGCATTATTATAATCAGAGCCGAGAAATTCTACTGCCGAAAATCTTAATTTAAATTAATGTTATTTCTTACTAGCTGAGTCGGCGAACTTTACCACCTAATCATTTCAATATTGTGATTTTCTCCAAGAACTACTTTAAGCATTGGTAGTGGGTTAAATACGCTTTTTATAGTTTGGCAAATTCATGAACGTAGTGTCAATAAAATAAAAATTTTGAAAAAGTCAAATGTATTTCTCGTTTTTTTTTTCAGATATTGTATGTCACAATTTTATCTTGCAATGAGTAATGAGTATGAAAGTGGTTGACCATAAGAGGCGATGTCACGGAGAATTCTTGACAAGGAATCCTGCATTGGTAGAACGCAATAAAAATCTGACATGTCCTCACCCCCACCCTAATGTGGGGGAAGTAATTTGATGACTTCCAATCTAAAAAAGCAATCATATTACGCTGGACTTTAAAAAAATTAAATGGAAACATTACTATGAATAATCACAGAATGACATTTGTAGCCACATAACTAAGCTGCAGCTGTAGGTATGCCTTGAAGAATCACCATACATAACTAACAGTGGACAGGGTAGTTAAAAATTATTAAAGAAACTTTTGGAAAATATACAAAGTAAGACTTTTTTTATTGCTATAGATCGCAGTCAAGCTAGTGCTTGACTGCGATCCCACCTGATGGTAAGCAGTGATGCAATCGTTGGTAGTGAGCCGCACTAGTTTATTAACAGCTTTATAACTTCAGCCTTGAAGATACCTAAATTATAATCGGACGGAAAGATCGTAGCTGGTAAACTGTTCCAGTCGCTGTACGCGGCATAAACGGCTGCAAAAGAACGGGGATATGCATTGTACGCTCGAGTCATATCTTTTTGATCTATAGGCTTCTATGCAATAAAATTATGTACGTTTACGAAACATAAATCGGTAGACGCTCGAGAATTCTCGAAGTGTCACAAAAAGTATCGATATCTCGATAATTAATCGTCTCGTTATAATAGAGCGATATAAATACCGACACTGGTTATGAATTTAGCTATTTTAAGAGCATAAATATGTCCTTTTCTAGAAATGGTATTGCTTAAGTGCCACTTTAGTTTGATTTTAATGTAGATGACTATATCAAGGTTCTTAGTGGAAGTTGGTTATTAAGTATCTGTTAACCGATTTTTTATTTGACCTCTCAAGCGTCTGTGTTTCAAATATGACACACCTCATACCAGCTAACTTAAACCTTATTACTTAAAAATAAAATTTAGGTTAGCCAGTATCGGTTAAACCACTATTACACAAAGTCAAAGTAAAAAAAAACGTTAAATCCTTGTTAAAGCCAAAAATGATCCCAAAGGGAAATATTCCCGGGGTCATAAGTATTCTATGTGCTAGTCCAGGGTATGGTCTTTATGTGTGCCAAACGTCCAGACAAACAAACATACACTTATGTACTTTCGCCTTCATAATATTCCTCTTTCTAGTGTCATAGTATTCCTCCCTGCTTCATCACATTCATTCTTTTGATGTTTTTCCATCTATTCCTGTCTCTGGCGGTGTATCTTTAACACTTTAATGTAGTTAAACTTCAATTTCTTTATCAATCCCAGAATCATACTACTGATTCATAGAAAAATAAAGAAATTGTCGTCTCAAAAATTCCTGTAGAAAGTATTTTTTGAACGACTTATTTTATCTACTGAGAATTCGAATATTTAGGCACGAAATAATCTTATCTAAAGCTGCCAAAAATCACAGAGATCCCTTTGGTTAGCACTTAGGTACCGACTATTGTAAAACGCCTTTGTCTATCAGACAAGAAATTCAGACCACAATTCTGACTATCTAGACTCTATCAGATGCTGTCGGCAAATATTTGAAGTTCATTTACTAAAATATATTATTGAAATATTCGCCTTTGTTATTACAAGATCATAAAAGGGAAATTTTCATTGCTGTTACTTTAAATTCTAGTTTCACGTCTCACTGTTGTTTCTTCCAATCGTGACAATCGTCTTTAGTGACACGTTGCTATATTTTTTATCGCCTTGTGCAAAAAGCCAATAATGATTATCAGGCTATTCTAGACAACGATGAATAACTTCCAAGGACTTTTTTCCTTTTTTTAGTATCATAAAGTAGTGCTCGACTGCGATTCCACCTGATGGTAAATAGTGATTATAATCGTTGATAGTGAATCGCACTAGTTTGTTAAATTCACTTTTAGATTTTTTTAGGTATCAACTCGATGGCATCGCTATTAATTAAATGACCAAGATTATGTCCACTTTTTGGAGGAAACTACATTCTACTTCACCTTCTTCTCGCTCTAAGATGGAGCAAGAAGGCGTGTCAGACTTTTTCTGAATAAAACCTTGCCTGTATCCTTCAATGCCCTTTGCGTTCTAGAACCATGAATTTCTTTTTCAGATATTCGCCATGAGTGAGCATCGGCCCTTCTATCACATTTCTAAATTAAACTCATTTTTTTTATAAAAAGAACAGTTTAGAAGCGTTTTTCTCAGTTTTTTCTTTTTTCTTTAAATGGGATTAGTACCTGTGTGATTTAACAGATAGATATTTACGTGGTGTTTGAACTTACCTAAAATTTAGTTTTATGTATTTTGTTTAAATTCGTCTGTGCGTCACTGCTGGTACCAACTGCAAATACTAAAGTGCCCACCTTAGTATTTGTTGGCCCGGACCGAGCCCAAGTCGTCTAAAGGAAGGCGCCTAAAGGAGATGTCAGCCAACCTTAGGAGCCTAGCACAGTCGAAGTCTTCTGGGGCTAAGGGTTGATGTGAAAGCGGAACACCAGTGCCAGTGTTTCTGTACTTTTGCCTTTTTTTTCTCCATGTTTGTAACCATTGTACTCTGAATAAAACTATTTCTATTTTATTCTACATATAGCCCTATTTAATTCGAATGCATGTGCCTTTACCTACGTACTTAGCACACCTGCCCTTCTAAGTCCTAGCATACTACATGAAATCATAGAGAGTCATATCTCACGACACCGTTTGGTCCACTTAGATAATTAATACGCTATTTCAAATGCCTATAACTGAGTCCGACGGTTTCGAAATTACTTCTTACTTGTATGACTAAACCGCGTAGTCAGAGGTAAAATTTATATACGAATGTGCAATATATTTCCACTGGGGATTTTAAGATAGCAGAAACATTGATTAATTATTAGAACGTTGATAGCGGAATAATTAAGACTGTAATTTTTAGGGTCCCGTTCCTAAAAATAAAAACACAGAACCATTATAGGATCACTTTGTAGTCCTTCTGTCTGTTTCTCAAGACCATTTATTACGGGAACGCATGGAGGTATCAAGTTGAAATTAAAATCATGTACTCAAATCTCAGTCCCTTGAAGCTATGAAAAAATCAAGCTTCTAAGTTAAGGGAAAAAAGATACGGCCATCTTTGTCGCTAAAACGAATATTTCAATACTCACAAGGTAATGAAAATTCATTAGGTACTTCGGTAATTACAATCAACTGCTGCTGCAAATGATCCTTATTTGTTCTCCGGGTATTTTTTCCAAAAATCAGTAGGCGTCGGACTTCGTGCAGATCCTGTAAAAGGCACACCTGCAAAAATACTGCATTTGTTAAACAAATTGTAACCTTTTTAATCACTGATATTTTGATGTTGATTTAATCGTTTGATATTTTACTGGCGTGTTTTGCATTTTAATTTACTTGTAGATAATGCAGTACATAATATTTTTATTATCTATTAAATCAAATTGCTTTAGTAGAAATCTTCGGTAGATACAATTTATTCACTTTGGTTCGATTCCCACATGGAGCATATCATATTTGTCTGCCCTTATATGTAAAGGCATACTCAATACAGCAATAATTCCTAGTGTGGGGAAAATTGTACTAATTTATCACATTTTTACATAAAAAACCCAATTACATCAAAAGATTTTTTGACACATGATATGCTTATCATTTTGTTAACCAAATATGGTAGCGTTCTACTTTTTGAATGACTCAGGCAATGTACAGTTGACAAAAAAGATAGGCTAGACGATTTAAATGAAACGACGACACGACAATTTTAGCTCGAAGAAAAATATAAAAGTAGGTACTGTTAAAGCCTGAAGCACTCAAAGTCAAAGTCAAAATTTTTTATTTCACATGGTCCTACATGGGCACTTATAAAACGGCACTAGCTCGACAGGTCTTCGGAAATCAAACACTTCTTTGCTTTTACGTATTGTTTTATATTGTTAGTTACATTAATTGGAAAACATTTTATAAATTTGTTATTCCTTCACTTATTGACATTCTGATCTCCCTTTATTTTTTTTTATCATAAACTTTAAAAGCACACTTTACTATGCTAGTTTGCAGGTTGCATAATATAACCTCTTTGGTTAGTAACCACAGTACTTACCCAGAACTTTGTTAAAGATGTGTCTAATGCCTATGCATTAGACACATCTTATATCTTATATCTTATCTTATATCTATATATAAGAAAAGAGGTCTAATGTCATTAAATACTGAAATAAATCGGTCAAGAGCGTGTCGGGTTCCGTAGTTTCTCGTCCGCTAAAAATTTCTCGTAATGTAACAGAACCCAGTAGAGCATATAAAAATTAGTAACCCAATTTCCCGGGAGATGGCGCTGTACCCGGTGGTATTTTTGGATTGCGTGAACCGATTTTTTTCTTTTTGTATTTTTTTGTTTTTTGTTTGAAAGAAGATACGCTTAGAATAATGAAATATGTAAAAAGGTTTAAAAAAATGCTTGCATGTACGGTTAAATTAAAAATTTAGTTCAGAACGTTTTTTTTTAATTTTTCAAAAACTGTTTATCCTATCAAGTTCAAAATAATTTTCCTAGAAAGTTTACTTAAATTTCTACTTTTGAGAATTTTTTCATATTTTTTAAACTTATGGTTCAAAAGTTAGAGGGTCATTTTTTACTTTCGGAGCGGTTATTTCCGAAAATATTTATATTATCAAAAAAATGTTTTAGGGGACCCTTAATCATTTTTTAATACCTATCCAACAATATATCACATGTTATGGAAAAAATGAAAAAAAAAATCACTTTCCACTTTACGTGTAGGGGAGGTACCCTAATTTAAAAAAAAATACCACTTTTTGTTTGTGCACTTTGGCAGCATTGATATACAATCATATTGATACCAAATTTCAGCGACCGTTGTCGACGTAGCGACGTCTGTCTGTCTGTCTGAACAGACAGACAGACGTCGCTACGTCGACAACGACAGGCAGACGGACGTGGCGAAACTATAAGGGTTCCTTGTTGACTACGGAACCCTAAAAAAATGGCAGCCCACATAAGCACTAATTTGTTATGAGGACAGTACCACTAAAATTAGCACTAGCCTAAAAAAGGGACACTACGCAACAACTGAGACACAAAATGGATTTCATTCACACACTCATTTAACACTTTTTTATAACAATGTAAAAGTCCTTCTTTTTTAATAATTGAGGTTTAACTCAAAGATGTTTCAATGATGAAACGTGAAAATTTGGAGCTGATTGATTTTGCAAGACATTTTTTAACGCAAGACATGTTGCTTTAGCGTAGTTTTACGAAGAAATTATCATAGACTGATAAAATTTTTGTTTTCCTCAAATCGTTCCACATTGAAGATAGTAAGTACTACAATGCACGGACGTCCCAATACATTTATTATCAAAACTACACTCTTAGAACTACACTTGACTGACACCCCAGGCTTCCCAGCGCGTCCGCAAATGTGACGGACGTGCCCAGCGTGTGTGGCGTGGCTGACGTCCCACGCAGTGTAGTTCTAACTTTACTGTTGAAGTCAAAGTCAGTCTTTACTGTTGAAGGTCAGTTTTCTTTGGAACCTTACAATGATGTGTTAAAGCAATAATTGTTCTGTTCTAGGACTGTGGGGGAGGCGGGGAGTAAATCTTTAAAATACTCCCGATTTTAAAGATTTACTCCCGTGTTCCAGCCCTTTAATGCAAAATCAATTGAACGCGTTTCAGGTATTTAATGATAATATTATACCCAAAAAAAAAATGCTTTTTTCATTCATTCGTTAGTTTTTAACGATAGCTCTAAATAATATGACCGGTAGCACCATCACATTCACACAATAACACATAATCATGACATTAGCTTGTCAAAATAAGTGTGACCGAGTTTTTTTTCACCCAACTTCATTTCATTTCGAACCTTGCAACACTGAACACTGTCCTTCATTGCAACTTAATTATATTAATTATAACACCTGTTCAGATGACCTAATATAATTCTGACTAATTAGCACTAATCAGCTAAACTGTGATTTATGACTAAATAGTCAGAAACCTCGACTACCAATCAATAATTTATGGTAATAGCTACAAGCATTTTAATTTCACGGCCTGTATATAAAACATCAACCTGTCATAGGCCTTATAAATCATTTTGTCAATGTTTGTGAGTTGTGACATGAATTGCTTTTGATTATGCAGCTATATATGAATACATGTAATAATTAAATCTCTCATAACGGTGAAGGAAAATATCATGAGGTTACCGCCATGTCCTAGAACTGAATTGTCTCACTGGACCCTCTTTGTGGATTACGGTCTATTTTCTCTCCTAGAACCTCTCTAGATTAGGATACTTATAGGATACTTTTTTAACATAGTATGTTTCATTTGGGCTTATTGTTAGCATAGGCATCAGCCTTATAATGTTCCCACTGCTGGGACTCAGGCCACCTCTCTTAGAGAGGAAGTGGACCGTAATCCACCACGCGGGTCCACGCAAATTCTCTTTAAAACATGAAAATAAAGGAACTTTCAACATTAAAATAAAGACAGTCAACCTTCTCAAGACACAAAATTAAATGTTTCCACTGAGTCTGATGAGTCACAGACTTAATTACGGTAATTATTCATGCTAATTAATGCAGACTTTTGTAATCCCTCGGCAATGGTACTGAGTATTCATACGATCAAAGGACGCACTGTTATATTTTTTTTTTTTTTTACGCAATGTTCTTTTTATAGAGCTAGACTTATTTATTATGATTTGCGATTGCGACTAATGAAATATGGCTATTGCTTAACACGAGTTATACTAAGTGTTAATTCAAATGGTCCAGACCAAGCCAGGTCGTCGACGGCGCGCTTTGTTCCCGCGCGCCTCAAGGAGTTGTCAGCAAATGTAGAGGCCCAACTGCAGGGCCGAAGCCTACCGGGGCCCCGGTCCGGCTTCTATAAGGAAGGTCCGACCCCGATATGAGGGCTAAGAAGGAATGGGGTCGATTGTTTAGTCAGTAAGAGTCTGACACTATTTTCCGCTTCGCCCAAGGGCGGGATTCGTCACTAGATGATTTTTCTCATCATAAAAAACCGCCTATTTGATTGTTAATTCTATTAAATTGTTAATCGTTATTTCGCCTATTTGATTGTTTATTATTCCGCCTATTTAATTGTTAATTCTGATATTTGTTCGAAAATCACACAGAAGCACACACCATCACACATCGCACAGAGAAGCACATGTTGATTTATCACATTTTAAAAGGATTACTTATATTATCTGGTACCACACACCTCAATTTTCATGTTTAGTACATAAAATTACTCTTTCATAAAAGACACCCCAAATACGTAGTTATTACGCTTAAAAATACCCATTTCGTACAATGTCTTCCGTCCTATTATGAGCATGAACAATCTCCAATTTTGCGGGTCCTCTTCCATGAATGAAGTGCCTCGCTTTTAATGCAAATTACTCAGTTTGCCTTATCGCGATCACTTTGTTTTGCCATTGTATTTGCTTTGATATGTAGAGGTTGTTTTTCGGTTAAGTTTTCGGTTTTAATGTTTATTTATGTAGGTAAGATGTCCTTGTAAAGTACCTCTGTGCTATTTTGTATGTTTGTTCAGATATTTTTGATCTTTTGAAAAGTGAGTCCAAGTGTAAGTTTACATTTTTGTATGGGTTCTTGATAACTTGATATTTATGTTGAGCACCATGTGGATTTCAGTCAAAGTGACATTCTGTCAATGATTTTTTTTTAATATTTTTCGCTGATAATGTTGCTCGTTGTATCGCTGGTAATGCTTTGTTGGAAGCCAATAATATAGTATCAAAGTGAAAAACCAAACCAAAGTTTTGTTTGTAATCACTGTTTTTAATAAGTAATTAAATGTTTCAAATCTATGTATCTTCTGGAAGTTCGTGAAGTACGCCTCCTGTCTAGAAGAAGGACTGGGCCGTAATTCACCACGCTAGCCCAGTGCTGGTTGGTAGATGTCAAATGTCTTCGAATTTTTGGTTTTTGAGCAATTGGACATGCCGGTTTCCTCGCGATGTTTTCCTCTACCGTTTTGAGAGCAGTAGTGTTAAATTTGACAAAATAATACGTTTAACTCGACATGAAACCATGACGGCAATTCGTAAGTCGGGGCCTTTACCACTCGGCTACCAATACTCTTCAGTTTATAAAATAATCTCAGAGAAACAACGAAATATACAGTAGAAATTTAGATAAGTTACTTCTACTAATTTAAAACTAACTCCAAGTTGGTAACCTTTCAAACGCGACCCTATCAATAATAAGTAAGAAATAAATAGGCAAGAAAATAATTTATAAAATCCAATTATAAGTGCTTGATAGTACTCTTACTTTACGGCAAAATTTTAGGCTCCTAATCACAAAACTAATGAAAAGAAAACGTTTGCCTAAAATCAAAACTGCTGAAAGCGAATAATTGTTGAAAAACTTTTAGCTAGCGATTATTTACTCTATTGAGAGAGTTTCAGTGAACCAGGGATTGTTATACGGTGCTTGAATTTTTGATTAACTTGAGGCAAGTTTTTAAATGCCTAGAACTTAAATCAACCCATGCTAAAAATAGTAGGTGATTGTTAAATTTCGGCGTAATGAGTTAAGGAGACTTTATAAACGTTATTTATTAACTAGCTGCTGCCCGCGACGTGCGTGAAGGCTCTACAGCACCAAAAAAACCTAAGATGGCAGTGTATGATCAGTGTATATCAGATGGCATAGCATTATAAGTAAACAAATTTTAAAATAGCATTGCATCAGCCTTATAAAGTTCCCGCTGCTGGGACACAAACCTCATTTCTAGGAGAGGGAATGGGCCATAATCCACCACGCGAGTCCAATACGGTTTGGTGGATGACACTTGATGAATTTTTGGTTCTAAAACATTCACAGTCACAGTTTCCTCATGATGTTTTCCTTCACCGTTGAGCAGTGGTAATAAAATAAAATACACAAAGTAATGCGCCTGGCTGGGTTTGAACGACAGACCTACAACTTGTAAGTCGGAGCCTTTACTACTTCGCCACCACTGAGTCGGAGCCTTTACCACTCCGCCACCACACTACGATGGTAGTTATGCTGCCAAGAGCCAAAATGTAAAGAGACTCAGGACTGGTGACGCGGGAGCAAGCGACATACAGTTGCCCGCGTAAGAGACAACTCGTCCTGAAGTTGACATCCGCTGCACTCAGTGTCTGCCCCTTCGACTGATGGTCATCGTGATGCAAACCCTCACGGGGAACTGTACGCGCTTGAACTGGAACGGGAAGTTAAGAGGTATAAATACTGCCTCGACTTCGCCATAAACCGTAAGAATTTTTGCTTCAATGATGTGTCTGTGCAGCGAGATGACTTTAAGACGGGTCTCATTACACCACTTTGGAGGAGATAGGTAATTCCGAAAATGCATAATCGGGACTCCGACTTTCAGATTTATGGTATGCGCTTGAAGTCCACTTGCTGGCTGGGAGTTCAAAAATTCCACGGGATAATGGGTGGCGTCATCTTGCTCGACGACAGTGTTTATTGAGGTATAGATCACTGCATTTCCCTCAATTTCCGAGAGAATGTATTCGTTAATTGCTGCAGCCTGATCATTTTTGGACGTCAAAATGGCCCGCTCACACACTCAAGAAATTCTGCTGGTGCAGTAAATGACTGTTGTCCCCGTACACACAGCAAATGAATTCTTCTAAGCTGGCTAACGCTCTAATGAGAGACTTTGGAAGCACCTCCTGTCCACCTCTCTCGCAGTGGGCTTTGACTTGCAGCGGACTTTGGCAGAGGTCATGATCCGGAGCAAAGAAGAGTGGCAGGCGGTCGCCTCCTTCTGCGAAGCAGTAATGCTAGCGGCTAAAAAAGGGGGTCGACTGCATCAGGCAAAAGCAAAGGTTGCCGTGTCTACAATCCCGATTTACGGCCACAGTAGGCGCGGGCTTGCAACCGCCGAGCAATGGGTAGCTCTTTGTCCACCCATTCGATAGTCGTCGACGGCGCGCACTATTCCCTGCGCCTCCAGCAGTCGGCAGCAACTGTAGGAGCCCAACAGGATCGAAGCCAAGGTTTCAACGTAGCAAACGGCAAGCGTTTGCCCGAAATCGCCACTGAACAAACTGTGACACCTCCCATCAAATGTTCGTTCCCGCGGATGTCCTGCAAGGTTCTGTCCTCGGCCTCATCTGCCTTCCTATTGGCCATCATACGCTCATCCCATACGATCAAAGAGCAATACTTAAGCACGTGACTCACCACAAACAGGCGTTTTGACGCTCTCTAAATCGATGGGAATTTGAACATGGCATGTGCTGTCTTGCCACCCGGAAGCAGTGTGGCAGCAATTCCCAACGACGCGACAGCAACAGCAATATTGCCTTGCCTCCTGACCTCTGCAAGTATGCCATGTTTTTCCTGTTCCAACAGGAGCAACCCAAGAAAAACATTTTGCCCTGGTTTTGCACAACGCTTTCAAGGACGGTGTCATAAATCTGTTTTTGCTCTGAAGAGAACTCTGTCTCAGCATTATATTCTCGATTTCCATAGTCTTGATGCGGTACGATTAGGGAGCTAGTAATCCATATTAGATCAGTGGATTGCCGCCGATAGAAATGTCCACATCTTGAAGTGAACTGAGACAGGTGTTCAGCACACGATCATCAGTTACATCGACTTCGTCTCTAGTAGCACGCCTCAAAACTCGCAGAAAATCTTTAGACAGATGATCGTGATATTTTAACGAACATAACTTTTTTGTAATACTTAACGCCGCATTTTTTTTAATAGTCTTGCTCAACTCTGCTCAAGATTTTGAGGGTTTTTTGGAACTTGAATTTTTCAAAACGAACTATACCCTGCCCTATATATTGCCCCGTGCGATTTTGTATTTGTATATCCTGTCCACATTATGAGGTGTACAATAAAGCTTATAGTAAAAAATAAATAATATACGATACCACGTTCAGGAAGAATTTGATTTTTATGAAATCAAATAGATGGCGCTGTTTTAAAATTTTCTATATGCTACTACATTCAACTATGTTTCTCTGCCCAAGTTACTTAAATGTCGTAGTATTTATAGTGTAAAGCCAGATAATAGCATGGCTTACTCAAAGAAACAACATTTTATGCGTCGTTAGATTAAACACTGTCACAGAATGCGTATGAAAAATAAGTATTCACAACTCCTCCCCCGTAAGTGATAGCGTGATAATATGTAGCCTATATGTTGGCCCATCCTTTATTCAAGCAAAATTTGAAGATAATCCATGCAGTATGTATAAATATATATCCAAGTAAGTTTTTGAGTTTAGCCTGGACATACATACAGACAAACGGACAAAAATTCTAAAAACTATATTTTTGGCTTCGATATCGATTGTAGATCACTTCCCAAGTATTCTTTTAAAAAAATATTTAATTAACAGTTTTGACTTTCCTACGATTTTATTATAATTACCTATATGTATAGATTATTCGTAAAACTCTTTAGTTAAGTCCCAAGAGGACACAAATTTCCGTACAACTGTTGTCGTTTAATTGTGTCTGTAATTACGGTAGTCGAAAGGTAAAAATAATATTATTTTGTTAATGTAATATTTTCGTTTGTACTAATTTGAGTCAGTAGATGTCGTTGTACGTATATAAATAACATTGAAAGATTAGGTTGCGTTGCAAAATAAATCCGTTAGACCGTTGGAATAAGAATAAGACATTTCATGTAAACATGGAGAACGCCGTTTTACCATTAAAGAGATAAACTATTTTTAAAAATTATGTATTAAATATGAACCCACATTTTTTCGTAAAACGAACCCACCACTATCTAAGATATTTCCCTAAAAATAAATAAGTAACATTTGCTCTGTTTGGGCTTGTTTTTTTTTTTTCATTTTTTATTCCCAGTTGTGAGTAAATTCGACCGCGCAGTAAGAGATTATGAAATCTTGAACACGACCTATGTCGTGAGATTTTGAGGGTTTTTTTAAACTGAAATTTGTCAAAACGAATTATACGACTTTTATGAAGAAAATGCGCACTACCATCTATGAATTTTAAGAATAACTAACTGCTAACCTTGCCAACATGGTCAAAAAATTATTAATTTCCAAAAAGTGTCAAAATGTAACTTGATTTGATTTTTGTGTAATCTCATAGATGGCGCTTTTTAAAATATGTCTTTATACTACTAATATTCATTAAACTATGTTTCTTTGTCTAAATTACGTAGTTTTGAAAAATGAATAATGGGAATCTTTATTATTTACCTAAATAAATTTACGTGCCAAGTTTCAAGTTAATTAACCCAAGCAATAAGATTCTCCCATACAAACTTTAACATCCCCTAAATCTTGCATTGGGGGTACTACTGAAAAAATAAATATGGCATCCTGGATATCTAATTTAGGGTAATGTTTATGCTAAGTTTAGAGTCGATCGGCCCACGGGAAAAAAAGTTACACCCTTGCATCCATTGCACCATTTAAATTCAATATTGCTTACCTCTCATAACTTACGGCGTGATAATATGTAGCCTAAAGCCTTCCTTGGTTTACAAGGAACATTTTTGCTGAATTTCAAATCAATCTATCCAGTAGTTTTGGCGCCAACCCGTACCATAGGCACAGAAAAACAGACAAACAGACAAACAGACAAAAATTCTAAAAAGTCATTTTTTGTCATCAGTTACGTTTTTCTAACAAAACCCACTCATTTTTTCCAGAAAATTCTCAATGTACAGTTTTTCTTTCGTTACTGTTTTATTATATGTATAGATATAGATTTACTAGCCTCTGCCCTCGACTTCGCTCGTGTCTATTGACTATTTTACTCCACCCTTCTCTGCTTTACTTTATCCTTCTTTAGAGTAGGAACTCTGCCCTATTTTTTCTTGCATAAGAACCATCTCTTGGCAATAACGAACACAACAATAAATAACCAGGGGAATCGGTTTGACCATTTTCGAGATTTGCCCTTAGCAACACATTTGATTAATTTTTAATTATATAAGTTTTAAGTTCTGGCCCCAGTGTACTGAATTTGGTACACCTGAAACAAGCTGGTTGGTACCAGCAAACTTAAATCTTATTTTCACATAATAAGGTTTCAGTTAGCTTGTATGAGGTGTACCATATTCGGTACACTGATGCCAGAGAGGATATAATACATGTACAATAGTGAAACATAGGTGGACTTAATGCAACATGGCCGTCTCTACCAGTCAACCTTTTGGTTAAAAAAAACAACACTGTTATAGCAGGTATGCACAACAATTGACTAACAAATATTTCAAATAGAAACCTTGAATTGAATTGAAATCAAAATCTTCACAATCATGAAAGTGAATTCAAACCAATTGAATTAACTTAATCCATGTGAGGTACCGATATTATACAATTTACTGCCATTTAAGCTTTGGGCAATTGGGAAGATTGTTTGTTTTAGGTTGGCAGTGGAAGGCATTATAAATATGAAAGAGGCAAATGTAGTGGTCTGAGCATAGCTCTAGCTCGAAGTTTAGGCTCCTGGGACCTAGTGTTTTTGAAGATGAATACAGAGCATAATACTTCAAAACTTTATATTTACGCTACTCCTGTAACATCCTCCATTAAAATATATGTAACTAACTGCTGCCAGTGGTAGAAAATTCTCTCAAGAGAATGTATTCTCGGGGTGAAAAGAAAAAAATATCCAATGTCATATTCCAGAATATTTACGTATACCAAGTTGATATACGTTCAACTGTTTGAGCATCAGAAAAAGTTAAAATATACACTCACAAAGTTTCGCCTTCATTTAGTGTGATTATTTTCTTATAAAATTCTAATCCTACTTTACAGAACTCATCGCTGGTTTCCCTTCAAAACGCATAAATCTTTCGCCTTTTACTCTACACAACTCTTTTTACTATCTAACTCAAATCCTATCCTATATAGCTCTTGTATATAACTCTTTTTACCATTTAATTTAAATTTTATTTTCCACAACTATTTCTCTTATCTAATTCAAATCCTATTTTACACAACTGTTTTTCCTATCTAATTCAAATTCTATTTTGCACAACTATTTCTCCTATCTAATTCAAATCCTATTCACAGATTTTACACAACCCTTTGCGTGCTAACAAGGTACGTTTCTCACGCGATCTCCTTCGATACCACAATATGGTAGACACAATCCGAAAGCAACATAACTGTATCTGTCATACTTCAACCCACCTCTTTCCATTTCAATCCTGTAAGACAAAGCAAGCCTAGATATGAAACTGTTGATCACACAAGCAAGGGGTGTGGTAACCACGTCAAGACTTTTTATATATCTCTGTCAAGGCCGTAAATATATCATATCAAGTAGTATCGTAACATCAACACGACATGCGATTAATATTGCCCACATGAGAGATCATTTTTCTTGAATTTGGACCAAGGTGACGACTTGTTAGCTCTTGTAGTAGGTAGGTTCTGCCATATCGCTGTGGCATGTGACTTCTTTCGTATTTTAATGATTACCACAGTACTGTCTCTATTTATATTGTCTTTACATAAGATCCACTTGAAGTACCTATTATTAAAATTATGTTTACTTTCATAAGGTCTTTGGGTAATTAATTTCGTTTTTTATTTCTCCTGACTTTAGTGTATGAGTTTACTCATACACTAAAAAAGTCAAAAGTAATTAAAACTGTAATAAAACTAATTACAAATATATTCATAACATAACTAACTAGATACGAGTACAATGTATATGCATAAACGAATAGATTTTGACGTCCATAATAATAATTCTTCACCACATCACTGTTATCGGGGCATGACACGAACTAGTTAATAATTTTAAAATGTTGGAATATGCACAAAAAATATAATCACATTCTAGTACAAGAGGTTCAGGGTTCATGGATATACGCGTTCCTGAGATAAAAGGTCTTGACAGACAAACAGACGGACGGACAACCAAGAGTTCCTATAAAAGTTCAATTTTCCTTTTGAGGTAGGAACCCTAAAAAATACTGTAATATTTTTTTGAAATAAAAGAATGAATAACCCTTCTTGCAATCGGGTAAAAAAGGCAGAGTAACATCTTTTATGTTGTAAAGTTGGTTAGTTATTTACACACTCGATTGTCACATAATAAACTTGGTCATGTCCTATAGACTTACCACAGATATGCCCAATATAACCCTTGTACATATCGTGATCATGGTCACCTCACATAACATACCAACATAACACTTAAGATGTACAAAACGTACAGTTGCGCACAAACGTGCTATACGTTGCATAATTAAATTCTAACAAGAGTACCTACTTGCTACAAAATATGAATAAATTAATCTAGTTTCGTGTTTTATGACTAGTAGTAATATGATATGATAATTTCGTTACGCCTTCAGTTTATCGCTTTGTTAATGGGTTGTTTTTCTACTATTTTGAAGATGTATATCTTTGTGAAGTAATAGAAGCAATTGAATGTTATAAGTGTAAGTTACAAGGCCTAAACAACGGCATTTTGGAATGTTTATGTTAATTTTGAGCTGTAAGTAAGGGTTATTTAATAAGTTAGATAGCTAGAGTAAAGTTTGAATAAAGAATCTTTAGCAATCTGTCTTCCAATTTCAAAATCGATTCAACCTGAAAATCGTTCCACTCAATTGACCATTTACTACATCATGGACATCAATTCAAATCAATTTTACCTAAACTTGGTCCTTGGTCCAGCTATAGGAGTATAACAAAAACAAATCCATCCTACTTCAACACCATGGCCTTTCTCTTTCTAACCAATAGAATATTATACTTAATTGATCTGAACCCGTATCACCACTTGACTGAAATTCCTAGTATGGTTACAGTTACTGTATTCCTGAAACTACTTACGGCTTACGTAATATTACTGAAACACACCTTCCAATATATAAAGAAAAGAATAAGAAACAGTTATAATTAATTTTTTTAACCCGGAGTTTCCTTAGGCGACTTAATAACTAGTAGACTAACCTAGTAGTAGTAGTAGTCACTGTTTGATATCCTGTCTCATAAAACAATGTCCTGAAAAAAATACTAGACACTTTTTCAACAGTATAAAAAATATGTCTAGCATATAAAAGTACATTTTATTCTAACCAGTACCGTATTTGATAGAACGTAATAAATGATGCGTGAAGACGTTGATTTTGTAACTTTTGTGCTCGACTATCCACCTAACCACGCCTGTAACGAGATTATGACAAATTACTCGATTGTCTCCAACTGTACTTGAACTTCGGTAATGGAATTCAAGTAGATAGATGATTTATTGAGGCTTTTTGTTTTGAATTAAATCTTTTAAGTGTTTTATAATAAACGAAGGTTATAAGATTCGAGCCAATTACAAAGTTATGTTTGAACATTTACATTTCAATTTAATGTATGTTAAAAATTTCCAAAAAGACTTTAGATTTTTTATTTTTGAGTTGTAAACTCAAATTTAATGTCAAATTCAAAGCATTTGGAATATCAAAAATAAAAGTGAAAATGAAAAAAATAGCCTATTTACAGTTTTAAATTGCCGATACTTAAGTCAATAAAAACATATATCAAAATAATGTCGCGTGCCAATATTAAAAAACTGTTGTCATACGAGTATGATTTACTTAACACCACTTACCTAACCTGTATACTGGGTACCTGACTAAGATAATCCTTTTTTTAGTAATAATCATAAAATAACTCCCGCTCATAGGGATGTAATAGAAAATGGAATAGGAGTGGAATTTTAGTCTGTAAAAGTAACCAAGGACTTAAGATGTCGTTAGATGATTTTTTCCACCTAAAAAGTGATTTATGCTGACTAAAATTATTATTTATCCAGCGGCATTTTACTGCCGACAATTTTTTTTTTTTATTAATATGTGGATAATGCAGTGGGCTGCAATATTGTAAACTCATTTGTTCTGTATATTTTTTCTGTAAAATGTATGTTGTAGCTGTTTATTGTCCCTCAAATAAATAAAATAAAAATAAAATAAAATAAAACCCACCTCATTCTCAGCTCATATAGTTACCCTTGGCGTTTCAGGGCCAATAGCCTAAAACAACCTCGTAACAACCATTTTAATGCCTCAAGGTACAAAGCAAACAAAAGTACTAACATCAAACAAAACTTGTTCTAACGTCAACACGACAGTAATTAAAGTTACTCCAAACATTTTGTGGTATTTAGTGTATAGTAATAGTCTATCAAAATAAAGTAAAATTTTGGAATCTTCTCCTTTTCTAGGTCCAGTTAGTTGGCTCGGAAATTCTGTGGTAGGCACTATCTCAGTACATTAGTGAACTGACTGTACCTCAGACTGTCATTTGTTATTTTTAGGAATAAAACCTTTATGTTTTCACCGTTGTGTTTTTCTATCATCATTCGCTCTATATAATTTTCCATATTTAAATTTATTTCTATGAAAAACTTTTTACTTACATCTTTGGATAAATACCAAAATACCGTAAAAAATAAACAATCAATGTTTTCAACTGAAAGACGCAAAATCACACGAGTTCGCTTGAGGATCAACATATATTTATTATTTAATATTAATATATTTTATTCTCAGGTATCGCTGACCCATATAGTGTCAGCATCACTAAAATAACTTAAAAAGCCTAAGTTGTACTACAAACATAGGTTTATAGTACAACTTTGTTACACAAAAATACAACAAAACATTCACAAAAAAAGTATATGGTAGGTTTTTTCAGTAGATTTTTGACACGAAAGTATATGATAGCGAATTTTTCAATAGATTTGTTAATTGTACGGTGGACGTTTGCCTAGTTTGGGCAGAGCACCCCCAAGTAATCGTAGAAGTGATCGGCGCTTCTTGCGCTGGGCACTGCTCTCTTTTAGGCCATGATGAGGGACAGAAAGTGCGTCCAGGCTATGGCAGGCGTCGCCTTCTTCAACGAAATAGTAATGCTAGAGAAGGAGACAGCTACACGCGAGAGGGAATAATCATCTTCACTCCCCAGCCGCTACGACCCCGATCTCGACTGTCAGCTACGGCAGACATCGAGCAATGGGTAGCTTGCCGTCCAGCCGTCTGGTAATCGTCTAGACAGAGACCAGTCGACGACTACTTTCCACGCGCTAAGAGATGTCACTATATCAGGAAACCTAGTTAATAATAAAAGGACTGTATTAGGCTCCAATTCTCCTTTCGCGAGATTTTGTAGGGTCAATAATGACTGTAGCGACATAATTGACCTGCACCTTAACTCTTTATGCCAATTAAAAAGAAATATCTACAAATATCACCTTAATTTGGATTAGACATACATGCAGTCGCGTATTTTCAATAACAGAATAGTTATAGATTAGTTTAGTTAAGTTTGCTTTTCTTTTTCAACTTATCCTTAATGCATGCGGAGTTTACCTGTAAGTGATTGTTACACAATTGTACTGTATTTTGTTTGTATTTTAACTTTAGCATAATACCAGTGTAAACAATTGTTGGTGAACCAATAAATAAATAAAAAAAAAAAAAACTTAACTTGTAAATTAGTGTTAATTCTTTCACCTCATCATTAAACGATTGTTTCACTGTTTACGTTTTGGTGAAGTCGTAGTCAACCACTAGTTTATGTCAATTACAAAAGTTATTGTTTTTTCTTTTGAAATACAGAACTCTAAACAAACACAAAGTTTCTTGGTTAAAAAAAAATGTCTTAACCACTTCCTAGTAGTAAAAGAACTCTAGTTATATTCTTTTTTTTAATATTGATTATATAAATGGAAATAATAACATTGATCTAATTACATCATCATAATTTCAGCCGAAAGACGTCCACAGCTGGATATAGGCCTCCCTCAAGCGCCGCCATAAAGACCGGTCCTGTGCGTCTTGCGTCCATCGGATTCCAGCAACCCTGGTCAGGTCATCGGTCCACCTTGTGGGAACCCTTCCAGCGTTGCGTCTTCCGGTACGCGTTCGCCACTCCACAACATGCCCCAGCGGCCATCTGTTCAGCGTGCAATGTGTCCTGCCCATTGCCACTTAAGTTTGGTGATTCTGGAGATCTAATTTCAATTTATGTTAGTTCAAAATCCATTGAGCGTTAAGTCGAAGATTTCAATTAACTCCAACGTCCAAACCCCGCAATTTAACTAAAACGATCGTAATCAACACCGTAACTAATTACAAACTCAATTAATTACCTTAATTTATTTTAAAGAGGTAATAATGTAACCTCGTTATTAACAATAAAACTGGTCAAGTACAGGTTTAATTCGCTTATTCCGAATTTCCGACTTACGATACTCATGCGTGCCTTGAGAATGTCGACCTTTGTTACGTAAAAAAGATCCAGTTGGTAAGGTTCTTGATCGGATGTAGTGTTGCTAGGGCAAAAAAATGGACAGACAAATACACCAGCTAATTTGTTCGGATAAAATGGCTGGACTTCTAAGTTACTTAGTATTTTAATTTGAGTTCTAACAGTGAATAAAAAGTTATATCGTATTTTTTTTATTATAAGCTACCAATAGCACTGTAATATGAGCCAGAAACTCTGGAAAAAAACAGTCCTTGCCTTGTCAGCTAACCGTAATGACTCTGCAAAAGGGTCGAAACTGAAACCTGCTGGTTCCAAGGGTTCGTTTCTGAAAGGAAGGCTAGCCCTGGTATGGAAAGGCAGCGTAGGAACGAGGTTTTTTTTTACGGTACGTAGAAATCATCGAATGACAAATCCCGCCCTTGGGCGGAGCGGGAAACAGTATAAGACTCTTACTGGCTAAACAACCTACCCCGTTCCCTTCTTGCCTTAGTCCCAGAGCCCCGCTGTAACGCTTTCGCATCATCCCTCGGCCCCAGGTGCGTAAAATGCCGTAGCCGGACCGACTGGGTATCATCTTATTTGTCCGGATGTACCATCGAAGACACTTCCGCCTGATCACCGTTAAGTTCATTTTTGCTTGCACTCGAAACGAAAACCTCAAAAGTTTGGCATTGCCGCGCCGAGGGATTCAAGCGATTTTTTAAAGTGGATATGGCCGCGATAGTACATATAAACTTACAATTTACACCGGGTTTGATCCGGACGTTTCCTAGCAACCCTAGGCGGATGAACTGGAAAGCCTTGTATGATTAATTAGCAATTTATTGTTTTAATTACGTCATTTTAATTGCTCTCGACACCACAACATCAGCATAGCTTGATTTATATGACAGGTTTAAATAAAATTCACACTTATGACATACTGGTTATAGTGAGTGCTAAACGCACGTAAAAGTAGGAAATTGTCACAAGAGAATATCAGAATGAAATTACTGGATCGCTGCTTACCATCAGGTGGGATTATTATTGGGTGCGTTTATTTGAGTAGGTTTAGGTGGGATTGCAGTCAAGCACCAGTTTATAGCGAATAAAAAAATTAACTATGAATTAAATTTCATCTCAGTCTGTTCAGCCATTTTAGTGTCAACAAGTTAATAAATCTATAGACTCAAACTATCGCCTTTCTGACATAAGTGTGATAAATTACTGCCAACAGCTTCACTCACGTGAAAGGAACATAACATTTATGATATTTCAGGACATAGTCTACCTGTTTACCAAATTTTATCTAAATCTGTTTAACCGTTTGAGCGTGAAAATGTTACAACCATACACATGTGTGTATGGTTGTGTGTATGTTCATACTGCAATACCCACTAATTTTGAGGTGACACGTTGAATTTCATTTGCCTACTCTGGTCGTAATGACTAGGTATTAGACAGATAGTAATAAAAAATATTATATTATAGCGGTTATCTGTGACCCCAAAATGCCGGTTAGGCTCAAAGGACAGGTCTATAAGACCATCATTAGGCCTGTCCTTTTGTATGGTAGTGAAGCGTGGCCTGTACTTGAGCGGCACAAGCAAAGCCTGCGTGTCGCGGAAATGAATATGCTGCGCTGGATGTCGGGAGTTTCGCGGAAAGACCGCATTAAAAACTCCCGCATCCGGGGCAGCCTTCAGGTCCGTGACACAACGGATAAACTGCAGGAGGGCCGCTTACGCTGGAATGGCCACGTTTTACGAAAACCGGCAGACTACGTGGGTAACAGATGCCTCGCCATGCCGCCTCCGCCGGGACCCGGAAAACGAGGTAGGCCTAAGAGGCGTTGGATCGACGTCGTAAGGGACGACATGCCTGCTAATGGGCTTGAGGCAAGGGACGCAAAAGACCGAGCGAAGTGGAGGCGTCTAGCAAGGAAAGCGGACCCCGGGCACCGAGGTAAAAGCCAAGGTAGCAACCGGGACGGGCGCTAGGTTGATGATGATATTATAGCTAGCCTGTGCTGTTCCACAACTGGGCAAAGGCCTCCCTCCATTATTTCCAGTTATCTCGGTTACACTCTTTATCGTTCCAATTCTCAAGGAAGACATCCAGGTCGTCCCGCCATCTTCGTGGTCTGCCGCGGCTTCGCGTCGCTGTTTTTAAATTAATTTATTATAATAATAATTTTAAATTAATAAAAAATAATTTAAAAAAAGAACTACTTAAGTATAACGTAATCTGGATACCGTTTTACAATTTAATAAAACACCTGTAGAAGTTTAAGTACATTTTTCCGTAAATACAATCACAATAAATGAAAGAATGCACTTAAAGTATAAAGTTACGTGAAAAGAAAGATATTAAAACAACTTGACACGGAGTGATATTAACCCGAAATACAAACATTTAAGAATATTCTTTTATAGGCACAAATTATGGATACGAAAAATGATAAGACCGAAAACGTGGAGGTAAGAAACTCACAATAAAGATGCATTTTCTTTTGATGGATATTAAAATACTTAATACAAAATAAAAAGGTATTTGGAAAAAGCGAATAATTGACTAAACTAAATGTGAAGAAGAGTTTTTAGCAGTACATTCAGTTATTTCCCTGTATTACTGCTCTCAAAATTCTAACTAAAAAAAGAGAAAAAGTCACTGGCTCGGAAGCACGGGGTTTTGGATTTCTCTTAGAATATTATTCCTATCAACACAAATGTTATAAAGAGGAAAGATTTTAAGTTTGTAATGAATGATTTTTGCCTTTTTTTATGGTAGGTAAAAATCATCGAATGACGAATCCCACTCTTGGGCGGAGCGGGAAACAGTGTCAGACTCTTACTGACTAAAGAACCTACCCCGTGCCTTCCTTGCCTTATTCCCAGAGCCCCGGTGTAACGCTTTCGCATCAACCCTCAGCTCCGGGTTATGCCTTAGAGTCCAATTTTAAAAATTGTTTCACAGTTAATCTGCTAATACTCTTTATCATTGAATGACATAGAAGCTGCTTTCATAAATTAGTATACAATATATATATTTTTTTATTTTTAGTTGTATGTTTGTATTTTAGGTTTGCAATTAATGACTTATGACTTTGAGTCCATTCACTACTGGACCGATTTTTAATTTATTTCACCGATAGACTGCTAATACTACTTTATCATTGAATGACATAGAAGCTGCTAGCATAAACTAGTATTTAATATATTTTATTATTTGTAAAATGTTTTTTACAACTTACAACACTTTACCGCATCCAAAAACACACTACACCAAAGATTTTGCTCGACTTTTCGAGAAAAAAATTAACTACTTCGGCCGATTCACATTGACCTACATATCTGAAGGCCGGACAAATGTCAACAGGACCTGTGCGATGAGAACCGGAGCACCTGCACTGCCAAATGTTATAAAACTCGATTTTACGCATCGGACATCCATACGATTGCGTAATCAAGTCGTTTCGATCTAGTTCGATGGGCTCGGTTCGATAGATATTTGCGATTGAGTGACTAACGAGTGTATGTGCGAAGGTTGACTTTCCGGATGGAGACTTAAATAAAATGTAGATAGATTTATTTAATTACTGGCACCGCTACTCGCTAGTGATGAACGTCTTCAGCAAAATAGTAGTTGTTTATTTTTTCTAGCTTTTTTATAGCCTCTTTCTATAATGTGAACGTGAGAACAACAACAAAACGGTCGAAGCTGGGGCCCAGGGTCTCTTTTTAAAAGGAAGGCTTGGCCCCAGTGCGGAGGGCAAAGAAGGAACGGGGTGAGGTTTTTAGTCAGGAAACAGTGTCAGACTTATTGACTAAACGACCCCCCCATTCCTTCTTAGCCCTCATACTAGGGCCGGAACATCATCATAGCGGGTCGGCCTCAGATCGCCGCCTCCGATCGCTCCCACGAGTCGCAACCCATGTGAAATCATGAAAATTAACACAATTAAGTGATCCACGCGTTAGAGGCAACTCATCCTATCTTCAGCTATTTTGCTCCCCTTCCCTGCAATCCTCGTTCATTCTTTATTTTCCTATCTCTCAAGTACTTGTTATCACCAAAAGCAAATATATCATCCTAACAACGAAAACTATCTCGATCACAATCGTTTAAGTCCGTGTTCACACGAGTGTGTCCCGAAGTTTTCCCATCGTTACAAGTTATGGCTGACACCGGTCATTACGCCCCCTACTTCCCTTCCTCTGATATAACTTCCCTTAATACACTGCGGTCTTACGATTGCGGTTTGAAAGGGATATAATTGTCTTTTTCGTTTTTTTTTTAGGATGCCGTAGCCAACTAGGTATCCTTATAGTTTCGCCAAGTCTGTCTGTCCAAAATTACCATCGAATACAGTGCCGTCTCTTGGTAAATTGGGATACTAATTTATACATGAGCTACTTCACGTTGTTAAGTCGTTGTTTATGGGTTCTGTTACATTGTGAGAAATTTGTTACGGATGGGAAACTACGAAACCCTACAATGAGCGTGGCCCAACACGCTCTTGGCCAGTTTTTATTATTATCATAACTTTCACACTAATAAAAAAACTACTCTTTTAATAAACCTAAGTTTTATCAACTTACGTGAACTATGTTAAATAAACTACTCTCTAATATTTTAAAATTATGTCAGAGAGCAGTGATGACTGAGTATTATCCGAGTGTTCAAACCCAGTTATGCGCATTACTTTGTATAATGTATTTCATCAGCACTGCTCTCAAAACTGTGAAGTAAAACATTGTGAGGAAACCATCCAATCAACTGCCTAGGGTGGTGCAAACTGTTACCTCGACTCTAGGAATAAGGCAAGGAAGGTACGGGGTAGGTTTTTTAGTCAGTAAGAGTCTGACACTGGTCTCCCGCTCCGCCCAAGAGTGGGTTTCGTCATTCGATGATTTTCACCTACCATAAAAAAAAATCCAATCAACTGACCCCACAAATATGTTGGATAATGCCCCGTTCGTTTTCCGAAGGCCCGAGTCCCGGCAGTAGGAACATTAAGACTGATGCTAAGTTATGCAAAAATATGCTAAGATGCTGAAATTCATCAAACGGCTAAAACCCCGGCCCTTAGAAGCCTTAAATAATGGTTCGTTAATACCAAAGGTCTTTGAGAACAGCCATGAATTGCACAAAACAAGTTGACGCTCACCCACGAGGACTAATCAATCATGTTTATCAATAATGCGCAAGAAAATAGAATCATTAAACTTTTTGTTCTCCTTCATACAAAATAGCTGTAATCAATAATATAGTTTCTATGTTAACATTTTAGAACATAGCTATTAACAGCCTATTGACTTGTAGGAGCCGTTGAGCCATAAGACCTATTATGTTAAATTATCATCATCATTATTTCAGCCAAAAAAAGTCGTCCACTACAGGCCCCAGAACTTTTCGGCCCCAGCGGCCATTTGTTCTGCGTGCATCTCCCTTAACCAAGTTATAATCGTTTCGTTTCTCTCACGTCATCATCATCAGCCTTTCAATGTTCCCACTGCTGGGACACAGGCCTCCTCTCTAGGAGAGGGAATGTGCCATAATCCACCACGCGGGCCCAATGCGTGTTGGTGAATGACATATCTTCGAATTTTTGGTTCTAGGACATGCCGGTTTCCTCACGATGTTTTCCTTCACCGTTTTTGAGAGCAGTGGTGATGAAATAAATTACACAAAGTAATGCGCCTGGCTGGGTTCGAACCCGCGACCTACAACTCGTAAGTCGGCCTCGGCCACCACTGCTCTCACGTATCAAGTCTTAAATAATAGGTACTCGAGATATTGATTAAGTTGCTCTCACTGAATCAAACGTGGCGAGACCCAGCACCTTAACAATTCTATTAATAAAGTTACAAATAAACTGACAAATAATGCAACATTTCTAAGCATAGCTTTGTAAGCCCCTAATTGAACAGCGTGTAAGAATTTCGAAGAAATATTTTTTCTTATTGTATTTTATAGTAGCAATCTCAATTATTATCAACTTAGTAATCTTATGATTAGGTTTTGTAATATGGATTACGCTGATCCTATTGTTTTAAAGCGGTGAAGTAATACTGATATTATTGCCGCAATGAGACGAATTCCTTTTTCTGATTTTTTTTTCGGTGAGTAAAAATCATTCAAGTGAAGCAGGAGATAGTGTCAGAATCTTCAGTATCAGCCTTTTTAAAGTTCCCACTGCTGGGACACTGGCCTCCTCTTTAGTAGAGGGTTTTTGGATTTTCAGTGCGGATTGGTGGATGTCACATGTCTTCGAAGTTTTGGATTCAGGACAAGCAGGTTTCCTCACAATGTTTTCCTGCGCCGTTTTGAGAACAGTGGTTATGAATGAAATTACACAAAGTAATGCGCGTGACTGGGTTTGTACCTGCGACGTACTACAACTCGTAAGTCGGAACCGTTATCACTCGGCCACCACTGCTCTTACACTATACTTCCACTCCGCCCAATGGGATGGGAGTTGTCATTGGATTATTTTAAGCCTCATACATTTTGTTTTTTTTTTTTGACATAAATATCAACTCCTCTGACAAAATTTTTAGGCAATAGTATTCACATTGCTAAGTCAAAGCGACTAAAAAAAAGAAAAGTCATCGTTATACTATATTATTTAATTTTACTACCTAACCAATCAAGTTATAAACTGAACCCTATTTCTAAATCTATGCGCACGAACGATTCTGTTGAACGGGCCAATGAATCAGAATTATTCAAAACCCGTGCATGACTGAAGCTCCTATTAACTGAACCTGTGAATATTGAAGTAATTAATACACAAAGCCTAGTCTAGTACCTAGTGCTTCCGTCTAAAATTTAATAACCGGGAAGCAAGTAGGATATTTCTAAGCATAACAGCGAAAACATAACAGTACGATAAAACATTATGTGCAATTTCCTTTTTAATAACCCTAGACGCAACTTAGTGAAAACGTATGAACAATTCTAGGGGATGTTTGCCCAATCGTCTTGCGATCATTAGAAAATAAAACCGGCCAAGAGCGTGTTAGGCTACGCTCAGTATAGGGTTCCGTAGTTTCCCGTCCGTTACCTTTAAACTACGCCGTAGCTCAAGTTTAAATTTATTTGTAACCCAATTTCCCGGGAGATGGCGCTGTACCCGTTGATAATTTTGGATTACGTGAATCGATTTTATTAAATATATAATAAAACATGTAAACTAAGTTTTGAAAAATTATTTTATATATTCTTATATAGGGGAAATGGTTCATTTGTGGTCGTAAATAAAACATTTTATTATTATCAATTCTTCCTTTCACCAGACAAGACAGCGCTCTACAATAATTTCTTACACTAGCATCAGTGAGACCCAAAAAACTAATTAAAAAACCTTCCATCAGGGACAGAACATGAATTTTCTCAGTTTTTATTGCCCATTCTTGAAGAAAACGTTGGTCAATTAGAAGCCCGAGCACCGTTATCAACCTCAAAAATTACCCCTGGCTTGTATCCAGCAACATCTGAGCTTGAAAGGGCAATTACTGTGGTTAAATGTCACCTACTCCGCGATATTGGCAGACAAACTACACAGGTTAGGCTCGGAGCCAACCCTTCTTGATTATTAGTTTGGCTAATGATAATTACAGGAATAGGCTCTTTCAATCTAGATCCGACAAAAAGTGAACAAGACATTTCTGCTATATGCCTCGTTTATAAATGAAATACCTACTTAAAAAAAAAAATACTCGTAAAAACAGCCACCAGAAAGCTAAAGACTATCATGTTGATTCTGCTAAACAGTATCAACATGATACTGTTTAGCAGAAAATATGTAGTGGCTTGGCTAGCTTTTTTTAATTCATATAAATTAGTGCTTGACTGCGATCCCACCTGATGATAAATAGTGATGCAATCGTTGATTGTGGGGCGCACAAGTCAATTCAGAACCTATTCACTCAAGCCTTGAAGACACCCAAATTACAATCAGATGGATAGACCGTTGCAGGCAAATTGTTCCAGTCCTCCTTCAACGCACGTGGGACAGTACGGCCGAAGGATCTTGGCGAGTCTGAAGTTAGACTACAAATAAATGCAATTTGCAATTGTTATTGGTGTTAAAACTGTTGTTGGCATTTATTTGTTTAAACCTTTATTTTTGTACGAGTTTTCAAGCGTTAAAATTCGCACTGACTCGCCAAGATCCGACAGCCATACTGAACAAAGGACGAAACAAAACGCTTAGTCCGGACATTTTAACACATAAAATACTTTTTAGATAAAATTAAAAACCAGCCACCAGATATTTTTACAAAATAATGATAAACAGTGACCCATTCGTTGATCGTGAGGCGCACTAGTTTATCAAGCGGTTCACTCTAGCTTTGATGGCAACTAAATTAGAATCGGACGTCGACGTCGACGCCGTCAAATTGTTCTAGTCCCTGGATGCACGTAATATAAATGACGAGGTGAAACTCTTAATCGGATTAAGCGTTTCGGCTCGTCATTTATATGTTGACCGTAGAGGTTCCAACAACGTAAGCGTGGAATCCACATACCCGCTGATATAGTATAACTGAAAATTTAATAATATGACTAATTTGTCCAGACATGTCGCCTCAAAGTAAAAACCTAGCGCGTAAGCTTAAAAAATTACGTTTAGCAAAATATTTTAATACACCACTTATTTTTGACTAGCTTCTACCAGTGGCTTCGCCCGCGTGAATCTAGGTTTCTCCATTCAAACTTTCGACCTCCGTTTCATCCCCCAAGGGGTTACCATTTTGTGTTGTTTTTGTCTTTTCATTTTTACGTGTTTTTGTGTACATAAATAAATAAAACAGGATATGTTACGGTTGCAACGGTTGCAACTACTAACGTCTCTAGATAGTTAGTCATTTTGAAATTCTATACCGAGGCGACAGAATAATAGTAGACTACTATTACTATTAATAGTGACAGCATTATTATAATAAATTAAACTAATAATTTATCTGCCGGTTTTGCGAAAGTGGCCTTCGCTGTCTTATTTAGATTAAGCTTGTTTTTCAATTGCATTTTATATCGTTAGTTTTGTAACGTAACATGTAAGATGGCTTTTGGTTCGTAGAATTTCAATATTTTTTTTCAAAATTCTAGCATATTTTCTCAAAAAGTCACAATAACTTTTTAAAGGCCTGTTCAAAGAGTCACAGCACAGCAGCCTTGAAACGCAGAGTACAACTGAAAGGACATTGTTAGGTTTTAATCAATACATATTATAGAGAAATATTTTTTCTTACCCCACCTTTTTTTATTTGATATAAACTAGTACTTGATTGCGATCCCACCTGATGGTAAACTGGCGACCTCTCGCGCCGGGCCCTGGTTCAGGCCATGGTCCACAGCGAAGAGGAATGGCAGGCGGTCGCCTCCTTCTGCGAAGCAGTAATGCTCGTAAAGGAGGAGGCCGACCGCATAAGGCAAAGGCAACAGCGCCGTCGCCGTAGCCGTCGCCGCCGCGATCCGGCCGATATCCGGCCACCGTAGACACTGGCTCGCGGACGGTGAGCAATGGGTAGCTCGCCGTCCGGTCGTCTGGTAACTGTCCAGACCGAGACCAAGTCGTCAACGGCGCGCACCGTTCCCACGCGCCTCAAGGAATTGTCAGCAAACTGCATAGACCCTTCAGGGTCGAAGCCTCCTGGAGCCTAGGGTGTTGCAAACTGTTACCTCGACACTAAGAATAAGGCAAGGAAGGTACGGGGTAGGTTTTTTAGTCAGTAAGAGTCTGACACTGGTCTCCCGTTCCGCCCAAGAGCGGGTTTCGTCATTCGATGATTTTCACCTACCATAAAAAAAAATAAAAAAAAACCTGATGGTAAACTGTGATGCAATTGTTAACGGTGAAGCGCACTATTTTATTAACATTCTATTCACTGGAAAATTAAAAAATATTAATTTGAGACTTTAAGCGCACTATTGTATTAAGATTCTATTCACTGGAAAATTAAAAAATATTAATTTGAGACTTTAATATAGCGTCCAAAAAATCTTTTTGCCAAAAAAAGTTTAACACTTCATCGCGACCTCTAGAACTTCTACGACACCAATAATATACGTAGTGTGATCCTAATATCGTTAGATAACAAAATAAAAGAACACAATTTATCGACAAAAGGTTCATTGGAGTAAACAAATGAACTATTGTTGCTGTCAAAGCCCAATCTGGGAACATTATTATCAGAAAGTATCACCCGACAATACTTTGTTGGCCCTCACGTTTTTCCGCACGATTACTCGTATTTGATGATGTGGAAGAAAGAATTCGTCACTTCTAATTCCTTGTGTTAGGCGTGTAGGTATTGGTCCAGAATTCTTTGCGAGTTGCTAAGTAATTACTTAAATATTATTGTGTTATGGTTTGAAGAAACTTTTTTATTAGATAAATACTAGTGCTTGACTGCGATCGCACCTGATGGTAAGTAGTGATGCAATCGTTGATGGTGAGGCGCAAAATGCTCTTGAAGTCACCCAAATTATATTTGGATAGAAAGACCGCAGCAGGCAATGAAAGATGAAGCGAAAAGCTTAGTTCGAACCGTAGAGGTTTTAACCACGTAAAGATGGATACTCGACGTGCATCGGGTTGTCCAATGACAGAAAACAGTATTTTTTTTACTTTGCAACTGAATTGTAGCAATTGCGACCTTAACGCCGTCTCTGACGCTATGGAAAAGGATAGGCTTATAAAATCTCAATATTAAATCAAAACGTGATAACAGTGTTCCTGTACAACAGTGGTTCCCAACCTGTGGTTCGCGGACCATTGGTGGTCCGTAAGGGTAAAAATATGGTCCTCCCGGATTAAAAGTGGAAGTAATTTCTATAAAAAAATGTTGTTCTTATAACAACACTCGTTACTTCTGATTTTAAGGAATCGGAGTGCTACAAGTTTTTTTTATTATCACGTCCACGTCCACAAGATTTCAATTGCTATTTTTTCTTTATCTTTTTCCTATTTTATTTCTATATGTTTGAGATTTCTTCCTTTATTTCACGAGTCGTAAGTGTATTAAAAAATGTCGTTTGACACACGTGCAAATTTGTCATTTCAGCCCTCGGTTCCAAAACACACTCGCCTACGGCTCGTGCGAATTCAGCCTCGGTCGTAATGACGAACTTTCTGCACCTTCTATCAAAATGTAGGTACTATAAGAACATTTCCAGTACAACAATCTGATGTGATAATGATGACCTTTTTCCATTTTTATCGCATTAAACATAACAATAAAGGCGATATTAGTATATCAACATTTAGATGCTATCTTACATAACTATGTGCAGATCCGAACTACAGTACAGGTTAATTTGAACTTAAATACTTCTCCCATGCCCTTTACAAGTGACATACTAATGTAACCTTGTGGTAATACGAACTTGTATAATTAATAACACACATTTATAAATGTTATAATTCACATACCTACGTAACATTTTATAATGGGAACAGAATTTTTATAATGTTCATAAAATATTTTAAGAGTGTTTTTTTTTTAATTTTTCTAAGAAGTTTAGCTATATGTATAGGTACTCATACATAACGCAATAAAAATGTTGCTTTGTTTATAAAAGGTTATTTTGATTGTACTGGTAAAGTTGGGCATCTTTGACCCTGGGGTATAAGTTTGGCCCAAAGCTTGTTCACCAATATAAACACAGGGTTGTACCCATTGATTTATATTTGAGTAAAAGTTATGTCACTATTTGGTGTAATTATAATCATTTATTTGCATAAATAAGGTACAATAAGTTGACAACACAGATAAAATCGATCTCCTATTCTGCCTTGCAAATGAAAAACGTATTAGTTTAAATTTAATTTATTATTGATTATAATCATGAACACAATTACAAAGATTTATATTCCATTAAAATTATAACGTTGAATTTAAAAAAAAATGTTAGTAAAATAATGAAATAAATCCGTGGCATCACGTCATATTGCATATACTCGTATGAACGCTCCTTAGATTTAGTTTTGTCAGTAGATCAAGTTAGATCAGTAGCAACACGAGTCGAATATTTGGAACGCTACACTTAGTGCTTGTTTACGGAGACGCAGCAGGATGGGCGACGGGTTGGGCGTTCGTCGTACATTACAGCAGTGGGCCGCGTCATCACACGCGCAAACACAAACATATGGTTATGTACGAAAAACGGCTAAATGCCAATGTTGAGAAATACATATTAAACACGATGGATTTTTACTTCTGGCTCCAGTCATAATCTCATCGCAAAATACATATAATAGACACAATATCTTCCATCTACGTCCCCCAAAAAACTCTCTTTAAGACTATCTAGGGAACTACCAACTGGACTCAAACAATCTCAATCTGTAAAATTACACAGTTATGTTAAGCCGTAAATAGCATAGCATCAGCAATATAATGTTCCCACTGCTAGTTGGCAAGCCAAATATTATCTATAAAAATACGGCGTACGGTGAATATTCACTAAGCATTTTGTTTTTGAAGGACAGGAATGGTATGCCTGCTGCGGCCTTCCCGTCCGATTGATTTGTGTATTGTTTTTTTTTGTGATTTTGTGTTTGTCCCATTGTGATTGTTTTTTGTTTGTTTGCATTTGATTAGGCTCTTAATAAACTAGTGCGCCTCACCATCAACAATTGCATCACTGCTTACCATCAGGTGGGATTCCAGTCAATCAATAAAAAAGGTCAGTAAATATCTGTTAAATACGAAAACAAGTGAAGGTACTTCCTCACATAATTTAATACCATAATGTCTTGATTTTCGGCAAGACCACTTCACGAAAACAATACAACAATGTTGAAAGGAAACTGATTGTCAGAAATCTTTTAAGGTCTGAGGACACTTCCATTCACGAGTAACAGATATTTTTAAACTGTCATGTTTATACTTATTACTGCAAAAAAAAAAACGAATGTAGGCCGCCGTTTCAAGGTTAAAACCTTATTAATTTTACGTCTAGCCAAGTGTTGAATTACTTAAGAAAATTGCGACCGAACCCACTTGGCACTATTACACACATGTTGAATTAACTAGTCGGCTGGGAAAACGGAACTTGGATGTAGTGGCAGTAAAAAAATCAGTTACGTACCCTAGGTAATGTTTTTCCATAAATATTTTTTTTTTATTAGCCTATTGTATGTCCCACTGCTGGGCAAAGGCCTCCCCTTTTTCCTTTCAAACCGCTCTGCTGTTTAAGGCGACCTCCGGCCACGTTTGCCCCGCGAACATGATGAGATCGTCGCTCCACCTTCGCCGCGGTCGACCTGGATGGCGTCGACCTCCCTCAGGTGTCCAATGAGTGACAATCTTCGCCCATCTGTCCGTGTGCATTCGTGCGACGTGGCCAGCCCACTCCCACTTCAACCTGGCGGTTTTTTCCCCGACATCCGCTATTTGAGTTATGGAGCCCAGCGTGGTGTTCCTAACCCGATCTATTACTAGACACCTATTGTGCTTCGCTCCATAAATACATTATGGAAATAATTTAACATAAACTAATTTTACGGACGGAAAAAAAAACATAATATTCGGTGTTTCGTGGTTATTTTGAATTACGCGAGTTTTCAAAAACTGTTAATTCCATGAAGTTCCAAATAACTTTCCAAGAAAGTCTTTATAAGGTTCTACTTTTAAGATTTTTTTCACCGAGGTCACCGAGATTATCCGCGGACGGGAAGACAGACAGACAGACAGACATGACGAAACTATAAGGGTTCCGTTAATTGACTATAGAACCCCAAAAAGCTGACGAATAGAAATAATATAGAATCATAATTCATAATCATAAATCTGGTGTGAAAAAATAATATAGAATATTACAATCTAAAATAGAACTGTCAGTATTTTTCTGAAAACTGTACCTAATTTAATCTCGGACATATGCATGCAAGGCCGATGTTAGACTCATAATAATTAAGTAGGCATTATAAAGCAAATACTAAACAGTCTACACGTTATATTGCCATTTGAGAAATATTCTACATTGTTATAATAATACATACATTAGATATAAGTAAATGGAAAGGATTTGTTCCCATTTTAAATAAGGTAGGTAGATAAATTATGTGTGTTTAGATTTTGTGTGTGTGTGTGTGTGTGTGTGTAAATGTCTAAGATATTGTGAGAAGATTCTTAGATAGCCTAGGCCTCCCACCACAGGCGTGGGCATGCAAACGCCGAGCAATGGGTAGCTCGCTGTCTGGCCATCCGGTAACCGTCCGGACCGAGCCCAAGTCATAGACGGCGCGCGGGAACATTGCGCGTCCTGTTCCCGCGCGCCTCAAGGAGTTATCAGCAACTGTAGGATCGAAGCCTTCTGGGACAAAGGATTGATGCCAAAACTGAACACCAGGGGCCTGGAACTAAGGCAAGAAGGAACGGTGGGTCGTTTAGTCAGTAGAAGTCTGACACCGTCTTCCGCTCCGCCCGAGGGTGGGATTCATCATTCGATGATTTATCCCACCATAAAAATAAGGTAGTCTAGGCCTTCCAAAAGGTGAAACGATCGGTTTTTGTGAAAACACCATCACCCAGGAACGAGGACAAAGGAGGAAGTGGGTTTTTTAGTCAGTAAAAGACAGACACTATCTCCCGCACCACCTAAGGATGCGTAGCTATGTCATTGGATGTATCCACATAAAAAAGGGTGAACCAATAACCTGCTTAGGGTTGCTGCTGCTCAGGGTTGCTGGCATCAAATGGATCCGAGATGCAGAGGACCGGTCGTTGTGGTGACGTTTGGAGGAGGCCTATGTCCAACAGTGGACGTCTTACGGCTGAAATGATGATGATGATACTTTAGTGAAAGATTGTAAAGTATTGTGTTATTTTTTTATTCACTAAAAATACTTACACTACTACTACAACTACCTTCAGTTACTTTTTGCGTTCTAAGATAAAGAGTATTCGTTTCAGAAGTCCATCCATGGCTTTAATAGGTGTCGTGGTCCATGGGACACTATGCGATGTTTCGAACTCGGCGTGACTTACTCCGGAACATGGTCTACCTACTACTCTTTTACCGAGTTTTGCCCAAACCTATTCAGCCGTTCGAGAGTGAAGAAGTAACAGTCACACAAACATTCAATTTTTAATAGTTGTGTGATTTCATATTTGTTACTCGGAAACTACAGAATACTGTTATTTATTAAAGTTTTTTTTTTTGCGATAAACACAAAATATATTTAAGAACAAAACTAAACTGCTTAAATTACAAATGGAAAGATTTTTCTATAACGACTTTTTCAAACTATGGTTTAAGTTAAGTTTAAGACAAAAATCAAAGAAGGTAATGACGAAACTATATCTTAAGCTCAATATATTGAATTGCACATAAGAACACTCATTTATTTTATTGCACAAAATTATCTTATCTCATCAAGTGATTTACGATTCAGGAATATTATTACTGAAGCGAATTAAAAAGAATTGCGTTAGGGTCTTTCTCTGATACATAAAATGGATCCTTAAATCTTGATTGATCCGTTCCATCATCGGACCACCAGACGTACGCCATTGCGCCAGCGGTACATGGTTGACATCCCACATATACAAACGTACAAAATGTTTTGGGAATAGTTTCATTGTGCGTACAGCCAAGGAGTGGAATTCCTTGCTGGAGTTTGTGATGATAGCTACAATCCGGTACCGGGTAAAAAGGGGTGAATAGAAACCCATGGGGTGAATAGAAACAAAATTTTTATTAGCATTATTACTTTGATTTTATATTTATAGTTTTAATAAAGCATTTTTGTTTTCAATTTTGAATTTATTAAAATATTTAAATGCTGTAAACAATTTTTGAATAACGTGAGAAAACAACTAAAAGTTGTTGCTATTCACCCCCGATTTGTTTCTATTCACTTCCGATTTGTTTCTATTCACCCCGTTTTACGGTAATCTTTAAGTCAAGACTAAATAGGTTACTTCTAGGTAAGCATACTCCATCGTCTACCGCATCGTAGCTTTCCATCAGGTGAGATAGCGGTCAAGCGCGATCCTATAATCAGCAAAAAAAAATCATAAAAATCCAATCATTCAAATCCAACGAGTGTATACGTGGCAGTCACTTCTCTGGAAAATATTGTGACGAAGCCGATATGTTTTAAAACCAAAAATTCAAAGACATGTGAAATCCACCAACCCGCTCCGGCTCGGGTGGATTATGGCCCATTCCCTCTCCTAGAGAAGTAGTGTAAGTCCCAGATGTGGGAACATTATAAGTCTGATGCTATGCTGTGCTATTTACGGCTGAACATGACCGCGTGGTGGATTACGGTCCATTCCCTCTACTAGAAAGGAAGCTTTTATTCCAGCAGTGGAACACATGCTTCCTTTCTATGGAGCGGATGAAAAAAAAACCCTGGAGCATCTTCAATTTTTTTATCTCTTCTGTATTATCATTATTAATTCATTGTAATTTCTTTTTCTCTTTTATCGTATCAGAAATGACGATGTCCGCAGGAAAACCAAGGTTGCAAGGTTGTTTGGGCTATGTCGGCACATAGGCCAAAGAATCGCCAAACTTAAGTGGCAATGGGCAGGCCACATTGATCTTAAAACAAATGGCCGTTGGGGTCGAAAGGTTCTGAAGTGGCGATCGCGTACCGGAAGATGCAGTATTGGAAGGCCTCGAAAGTATCCGATGGATGCGAGATGCAAAGGATAATTCATTATGGAGACAATTAGGGGAGGCCTATGTCCAGCAGTGGACGTCTTTCGGTTGAAATGACTGCTATATCATGTATTAAAATATATAGGACACTGTTACGTGATAAATTCGATGAACGCAAGATGTAATTTAAAACATTATTCGATAGGGCGACCTTCATTTGGATTATTGTGCATGCATGAAGTTCTTTATTTGGCTATCGGAATCTTAACTGATTGTAATTTCTATTGTAGCGTGAGTATTTTTTGGGAGAGGTCTCAGTTCAATGACTGTGAAAGGTTGCTATTGGTCTGGTATTGGTTGGAGTTATAGCTTATCTAACTACTCGTAGTATTAGTAGGAAATGAATACTGAGCAATCAATGTTTTATCAAATCTACTATCAAAGTACCAACAAATCGTGGGTGAGTAGAAACGACATTTGGCTGTGTTTTCAGATTATTTAAATTTTTTTTTGCAGCATTTAAATATTTTTATAAATGCAATATTAACAAAAGGCTTTAAATCAAAGTAAATATTACTAATAAAAATTTTGATCTATTCACCCCTTTTTACCCGGTATTTACGTTTCTTACTTGTTTGTAAAAAATAATCTCTGAAATACCGATCCTGTTATGAAAATTAGTTCAGTTATAGACAGCTTTTTTACGTGGAATATCATCTAAAACTTCTCCCATTTTGTGTAGAGTGGGAGGGAGTGTCAGACTTTTTCTGGTTAAAACTCGCTATGTTCTTTCAATTACCCTTAGCGTTCCAAAACCTGGGTTTCTATTGTTGTGTCCCAGTAGGCTTTGATCATGCTGGGCCGCTACGTTTTGCTGACATTTCTTTGAGGCATGCATGGAACACTACGCGCCGTCGATGACTCGAGCTTGGTCCAGACTGTCCTCGGATGGCCAGACGGCTAGCTACTCATTGCTCACCGTCTGCAAGCCCACGCGTCGACCTTCGATAATGATAACTACAGATATTGATTCCTTTAACCACACTTAATTTCAATTTGTCCTCGATTTTTTTTTTTATTGAAATGATGGTAAGCAGCGATGCAATCGTTGATGGTGAGGCGGCCTAGTTTATTACGTTGTTTTTTTTTTTTTGATCCAGCTCAAAGAAATCTTGATCGACAATATGATTACGAATTCGTAATTTCTTCAACATTACAAAATCTATAATGAAACAGGAAGAAAGCTACGCCACTAACACCACAATTACTATTAAACATAGCTTTAAGCACTAAATTGTAAAATAACAGCTTGTCCTATAGATAATGTTGGTTCTCTAATTATTTCTCCAAAGCTATGCAACATTTATTATCCTACTTGCCAATCTTACACAAGATATTCAATAGTATACCTATTTAAAAATTCAGAATTAAAGATTACAAATTTTTGAAACAATTGATTTTGAAAGATTCGATTTCGAGATTGGTTTTTTTTTAAATCTAGATGGAAAATGGGATCTATGAGAAATTGAAGGATTTTCTCAAACATTATGGGCAACTATAAAGCTATTTTAGTATTTTCATCGAAAACTGAAGCATTTATTTATTTATTCCCAACAATATCCTTACAGACTACTCCAAATCGATATTGAGGTTTCTTAGAACTAAACATTTTTAATTTAACAAAACTATTATTTACTAACTTAACCGTAACAAATTTTAAAAAGTACGATCTTCGTGAATTCACTCAGAGTACAATAAAATATATCCACGTCTTCAGATATGAGGTTCATAGCATCTGCAGTCAAAAAGTAACATTTAATTAAATGGAATGATGATATTTATTTTGTAAAGGTTTTTGTAGGTTTTTTTTTGTAGGTTTAAAAAAAATGGAACTGATAATGATATAGATATCAATGAAGATAATTAAGCAATTAAAACAACATCAATAAATAAATAATAATCAATTCATTTATTTCGGGAACAAGTACATATGCAAAGATTACAAAAAAAAAAACTGAAAAACTGATCTGATGAGAACGATGGAGACGGAAAATAGGCACCGGAATTCCGTAATCAGAAAGATGTAATCACATCTCCATTTCCTTCAACTAACTTTTATGTATTTATGAAAACTAGGAGTATAAATATTACCCTTAGTTCCACGTCATAATTGCCCCATTGCTCGATAGATGGCGTTGTGCCGTTAAGACTCCCGACTGAATCACGCTATGGTTTCGTTACCAACGCTCGTCTGAGTTCAGGGTAACCAAACTGTTATAGCATTAATAATGTGTGTGTTATAATGTTTTGCCACGGAGGCAATAGCTGTAATAAAAATTTTTGAAAAGTCAGCACTTATGCTGACTTGAGAAACGATAGACTTTGTGGTTGTTTAATTAGTGCTTGATTGCGATTTCACCTGATGGTAAGCAGTGATGCAATCGTTGATGGTGAATCGCACTAGTTCATAAAATGTACATATGAAGACTGAATAAAACGTAAATTATAACTGGATGGTGTTGTTTCAAACCAGATGGTAAAGGGAACATGCAATTGGGTAGCTCGCCGTCCGATCGTCTGGTAATCGTCCGGACCAAGCCCAGTCGTCGACGGCGCGCACTGTTCCCGCGCGCCTCAAGGAGTTGTCAGCAACCGTAGGGACCCTGCAGAAGGGTCGAAGCCAATTAGGGCCACGGGTTTGCGTCTAAAAAGGAAGGCTCTGGCCCTGCTATGTATGGCGATGTAGGAACGGGGTAGGTTTTTTAGTCAGTAAGAGTCTGACACTTGTTTTCCACTCCGCCCAAGAGCGGGACTCGTCATTGGATGATTTTTACCTACCATAAAAAAGGGAACATGCACGACTTCCGCTCTGCCGTATTACTAATCACATTTTACATCTAAACTGCTATTTTAGGAGTAAAAAATAACGAAAATTTTAATTTAAACACATTGTTGCAGTTTTGGATACATCAAAGAAAAATTATTTATTTAATCTTCATGTACAGTAGTGGTAGGTACATAGGCGGACTTAATACAACAAGGCATTCTCTACCAGTCAACCTTTGGGTTAAAAAAGACAACATTATTATAAAACATTTGATGTAGAATTTTATTACTTTCTGACTAATAATATTCACACGCCAAGGTTACGTCAAATACGACATAAATAGATAATTCATTCGTACAGTAAAAAAACCTTCATAAGTTAGTTTAGTTACAAAAGTATTTATTTATTTTTCAATACAAATAGTCTTAGATGTATGTATAGCTCAAACTAAAAATAATTTATTTCAAATAGACCATTTACAAGCACTTTCGAGTTGTCGAACATTGAAGTTTTGTAGAAAATTGAAGCTGATTTGTACCTTCCAAGGCGTAGATCTCTATGGAGAAGAACGTGCAAGAAACTCCATGGACACTCTTTGAAATCAAATTTAGATTTACATATAACTTAGTTACAAATTTCATGTTGCATCTATTATGCGAGCACGATGTAGCGGTACTAAATAAAAAGTTAAAAAAAAAGAATTTGAAATAAGCGTATAGCCGCTAAGAAATGACCGGTCTCATCTGACGGCACCCGTTCACGAGCATGACGCGTGTATCAGCACCATATAATTATATGTTAATACTAGCTTTTGCCCGCGGCTTCGCCCGCGTGGTATTGGGGTTGGGGTTTCCGGGATAAAAAGTAGCCTATGTCCTATTCTGGAGTGTATCCTATGCCTGTGACAGATCATCAATTTCATCCAAATCCATCCAGCCGTTTTGGTGTGATTGAGTAACAAACATCCAAACATCGTAACTTTCGCATTTATAATATTAGTAAGATGATTGTATCAATGTTTTTGTTTAATAAACGTAAAAAAAACACAATCTTATATCAGCTGATGTACATATATAACTAGTTCCTATCGCTAGTTTTTGACTTAGTACTTTACGGGGTATGTTCCTATGTACTAAATTAAGGCCTAGGTCTACTTGCATTTACTAGATAGGCCTGCCTTACATTTACAAATAGCACTTGTAATAATTCCATTGCAATCAAGCTATAAAGAACGGGACATGAACAGAATTAACAATATAGATGACATGTTATTTAAAATTATTAATTATTGTTATTAAAATCTAATTCAGAAAATATATACTTTACTGTCATTTTAATCTTTACATAGTATAAACAAAGTTGCTTACCGCTGTCCCTATGTATGCTTAGATCTTTAAAAATACGAAACGGATTTTGATTGGTTTTTTTTAATAGTAATTGTTAGAGTGATTCAAGAGGAAGGTTTATGTGTATAATACATGCATCATCATCATCAGTCCTATTACACACTGCCTCCTCTCTAGGAGAGGGAATGCGTCATAATCCACCACGCGGGCCTAGTGCGAATTGGTCATATGCATAATATATTAAGTACCCGTGCGAAGCTGGGGTTGGTCACTTGTATCGTATATAAAAGATTTTTTTTATGTGATAATTTTGTTTCTTCTACTTCTATAACATATCTGGACTCGAAGGGCTTTTGACCTTCAATCATGTTTAGGCTAAGCACTATGCGAGTCCGACTCGCACTTGCCCAGTTTTTTTCTTTTTATTTTAATTTTCTATCTATTTTACAATTTAGTCTCTAAAACAAAATGAATTGCTGTATGCCCAAATCTATTTCAGATCAAGTTAGTTTTAGCCTGACCGACGCTCTACTTGGTTTCCGGGCTGGTCAAAGTACAGGAAGTATTATTATTTGTTATCATTTATGACGTAGGTAGCTGGCGCCAGTTGTTGTTGCTGGGGCGCAAACGGACACAGTACTTGGACTTCCGCAATGTCGACAATGACGCCATGTTGGCTAATTTTGCGGTATCCAACTTTACACTACACCTTCTCGAATCCTTCACGAAATACCTTAAAAATCACCGGCAGTCCACTGAATTTGGGAAATTAAACCATTATTTGACCAATTTGGAACCGTCCACTAAGTTCGGACGTTTTACAAGTGCCCGTGTAAGCCTATGTGAAATAAAATATTTTGACTTTGACTTCGATTTGGAAACTCGAACTTTACGGTAGTCCACCGACTTTGGTGAAACAAACTATTATTTTAAGGCCAAAAGTTTGTTTGTATTTTTCTTACACTCTGGGGCCATGGATTGACTTCCGAAAATAAAACCGGGGTCCTGAAACGCAAAAGAAAAAAGGGACATACGTGCGATTTTAGTCAGTAAAAGTCTAACACATCCTCTAACTTCGACTTAAAAAAGAAGAAGTCATTAGAGGATTTCCCACCTTCGAAAAAATATAATATATAGTAATAGGTCTTTGTTACTCCGGAAAGACAGTACTACTTTCGAGCGAACAAAGCAACTGACCAAAGCTAGAGTAAATAAGAAATAAATAACCTAAACCAAAATATTATGCCGTCTTGATTTGCACAAGGGTTCATAAATTTGCAGGCAGTTTCATTACTAAAACAATCCCTCAGATTCTATCACATTTCATACATTACAGTACTCGCACAAATACTAACTTATAAAGTTAATGTTGAGGCCAAAGCGCTACCATCAATTACACCAGATATCATAACTTCATAATCTAAATTAAACCTTATTTTTTATATAATAAGATTTAAACTTCTCCCAACGTTAATAAAATGAAAGAAGGATGAAGATCTTAATCTTTTTGACACTACACTATCGTAAATTAAAATTGTGTTGAATAAAAGTCTAACTTTATGTTATAAATTAGATTTAGGCTTAATTAACTGGTTCAGCAAAAGTGAACTCCATCCATCATAGTCAGATATCGTTATCTTAGTCTCTTACTAAAAGCATTTAGTTTAAACTAAGTTATGAAACAAAATTATATCAAATAATTACAGCTACAATGACGAAATGAAAAAGACGGATGAAAAAATGCCTTACGCTGAGCGTTCGGCAGTTTTGCGCGGATGTGGCGCATATGTATCTTCCTTTTGTAATTAGTTATGTTTGTTAACTAGTCTTAAGTTTGCATCACCATCATCATCAGCCTTTTTAATGTTCCCACTGCTGGGGCACAGGCCTCCTCTCTAGGAGAGGAAATGGGCCATAATCCACAACGCGGGCCCAGTGCGGATTGATCACATGTCTTCGAATTTTTGGATCTAGGACATGTCGGTTTCCTCACGATGTTTTCCTTCACAGTTTTGAGAGCAGTGGTTATGAAATAAATTACACAAAGTAATGCGCCTGGCTGTGTTTGAACCCGCGACCAACAACTCGTAAATCGGGGCCTTTACCACTCGGCCACCACTGCTCTGTAAGTTTGCATCATTACGCATAAATAAACTGTTTTTCTGTCTTTCTTTTTTTCTAAAAAGAATGCATGTAACGGTGACGAGAATGTTGAAATGGACGTTTGTGCGCCACGCCCGTGAAACTGAAAAGTTGAAAAGGAATAATATGTGTAGGCAACATGAAAAAGACGTAAGTATGACAAGTAACTTAATGAAATAGTTATAAGTGCCTATACTTATTGGTGGAGGGAGAGAAGGGACAAAGAAAATACGAATGGATTGTGTGAGGAATGAAATGAAATAGAAGAGAGTAAGTAATAGCGTGACAATTGATAGGCCAAAAAGAAAGAAAAAACGTGTTACTTACGTTTACCTAAGTAACTGAGACGGGGGAGGAAGATGATGACTGTTTAAATGTCTGATATTGTGACGACTAAACAGGTCGCGAGTAGTGGGTAGCTCGCGGTCCGGACGATTCTTCCCACGCGCCTCAAGTAATTGTCAGCAAACTGTAAAGTCCCAGCAAGGTCGAAACCTCCTGGGACTATTGATACATAAGAAAGTCCTGAAGTCAGTGCACATCTGACACTATCTCCCGCTCGTCGGTGGAGCAGTAATGTCATTGGATGGTTTTGTACCACCAAAAAAAAATACAATGACATTGTGAAACCACTCAACTCCAACACTAATAAATCACAAAAAAAAACTGTCCAAATAACAACACTAAAACCAAAGCATTAGAAAATACATTAAAACGATAAAAAAAGAGGAGCGAAGGGTGTGTCGGCTATACATAGTAGTTCGACAGGGGTTCCCACTTACCATCCCATGTTTTATTGATGCGCCGCCCTAGCCTACCGTTAAATTTTCATTGCTTTATCACGCAAAACCCGCATTATGTTTGAAAACAGTAATTGCTGCATAGTATTTGTAGTGTCCGTGTTTTCTAATAGACCTGAAAGCCTAGCCAAGTTACGACCGTTTTGTATCTACGATTAGTACCGCTTCGGCGCGTAAACCATTCCAAAAAACGATAAGTTGATAGCCATGTTAATACGCCCAACCAACAATGTGTTCCGTGACATCGTTGGTTTTTTAAACAGTTGGTTCTGCCTCCGGGCAGCGATTTCTCGCACCGAGCCGTCGCCTCCTGCGAAGCAGTAAAGCTAGCAAAGGAGGCTGCGCGCATGAGGTAACCAGCCACGGCAAGGATCGCCGACCGATTTCCGGGTACCGTAGGCGCAAGTTTGCGGAAGGCGAACAATAGATAGCTCGCCATCGACCATCCGGTAAAAATCTGGACCGGATAAAAGTCGTCGACGGCGAGTATTGTAACACGCGCGCATTCCACCAGCTGGTTCGAAGCCTACCGAAGCCATGGAGCAATGTGAAAACGTAACCCAGGGCCTTGGAACGAAGGCAAAAAAGGAACAGCAATGAGGTTTTAACCAGTAAAAGTCATTGATTGATTTTTCCACCTAAAAACAGCCAACGATGTCTGAATTGGAAAAAGTGTCACATCATTATCATTTGAAAATTTGCAATCGCAGCCCAAACTTTTGTTTCGAGGACAGTCCACCAAAATGTGAGTGTGCTGTGGATATACTCTGTTTAACCTTTCATGGAATACAGGCGTGATGTTTATGTCATGTTGTTCAAGCCTTTGAAAAACTGAAAAGTTGCAGGCGTGATCTCTGTCCGACGGTTTGGATCGTGTAATTAAAAATGCTGTTTTTGTTATTTTGTGTACAAGCCGTGGCCACATAAGTGATATGATTCCAGTGAGTGCATATTTCACTGAAAATTCTACACAGTTGGTTGACCATATTTCAAAATTAAAACCTTTTGCTACACGTGAAAACAGTTAATACAAATAGCTACAGTATTTATGACATTAAAGATTAATTAATTCAACTTACTGCTCAACCAAAGTATCATCTAATCAAATCTACAGAATAGATATCTACACTAATATAATAAAGAGGTTTTTGTTTTTTTGTTTGTAGGAGGTAATCTCTGGAAGTACTAGTTCGATTGCAAAAATTTTTTCACTGATAGAAAGCTACATTATTCCTGAGTGCTATAGGCTATAAATTATTTTTATAATGTGTATATTAACCGAGCTATCACAAATTTTGTCTAGCAAGTCGGAAAAATGTAGCACATAAAACAGATAAATTTGCATGTGCTGCCTAAACAGTTGCTTAAAATTGAAAACAATGTATGGCAACCTGGTTTTAAATCAAGAAATTTTCCGCGGACGAAGTCGCGGGCAGAAGCTAGTTGTTACATATTCCTCTTGCCCATAACAAATCAATTACTATCCACAAAAGAGTACTTCCATTCTTTCATGTGGAACGTCGAAACAGTATTCAAAACAAATCAATGAACACAATCTGTTTCAAGTATCAGACGATTGAGGTCACACCCACACCCACACACTAAACTCCAATGCATAGGCAGGTATGTAGGCGCTCGCTAACTCCCACTAATATTTTAAAACAACCTATTGACAGACCAAAACTCCCACTGAGACTGTGAAAGGGGTTTTTTTTTAAAGTGGGAAAAATCATCCATTGACAAATCACGCTTTTGGGAAGGAACGGGAAATAGTATTAGACTCTGATGGATGAGATTACTGACTAAACCATCCACCCCATTCCGTCTTTGCTTTAGTCCCAGGGCCCATATGGTACGCTTTTACATGAACCCATGGGCCATGTTTAATTACCCTGTATACGGTAGAGTTAATCTTAGTCATCCTGTATCCGTCTACATCACTCCCTCACACTAAAATTATGATAATTCTAAGACATTAATCTAACAGTAAAGTCCCTGCTCGCAATTGCAACAAACATACATACCGAATAAATTCTGAGAACGATTACGCAACAAATTGAGTCTGATATATCGATGTTTAGACTATCAGGCGACAGTAACAAACGAAACCGACTAGTGCCCACCCATTGGGAGTCGATTATTCATATATATTGATATCGAGCTAACGAGCATCTATCGAATGGTTTGCGGTGCGATATGAATAAAACATACCGATTGTTCATAATTCGCCGACTCGAATGCGCAAGCCTATGTAATTAAATTCGTTTTATTAACAAGAAAACAATCGGTAAATATTATGTTAAATTGAATTGTATGAAACCAATATGCATGAGGATGCTCAATGGAAAATTTCGTTTCAATAAATGCATGTATTGAGAACTGAGATATAAAAAACCAATCACAAGAAGATTTCTTTTATTTAAAAACAAACCTATTAATAAAAAAAATATTATAAAGAAAAATGCAATCTTATGGAATCAAACAAGGTTCAAATCAAAAGTATGGTGCCGGTGTTTATTGATATAGTAATTTGATTTTAAACCCATAAAAAGTTTATAAGGTGAACATAATTTACACAAATTATATTGCAGAGAAAATCCTTATAAAGATTTGACTTCCATAAATGAAAGAGATTTATCAAGAACGAAAACCACTTGGAGTCAATTACGTTAAATTTAATCAGTAAACCAAGATTTAAGTACAATGTAAGCGTGGAACAGTTGAGAATAATCATTCATTCTGCCTTTACGGTGAGGTATTACAGTCAAAGGTTAAACTGAGTTTAAGGTCCCGAACTGGTTTCGCAGCTGTTATTTAGTGATGCATAACAGCCATTATGTTGCTCATTGAGGGTGAAATTCTTAAAGCGTATGTTGTATAAAAGCTCGAAGCTTTTGACGAAATTGTCACTCATAAATCAAAGTTTAAGGAAAATAAACGGCAAGATGATGCAAAAGGTGAGCTGTAAAATAAATTCAAATAAACTATAAAAGTAAATTACTAAAGAAGCGTACATCAAATAAAAGTAATGTCTCTGAATCTGAAACAAATTTAAATGAGCTGTTTCCTTTGCTACACAATTATAAACCTCTCACGTATTTATGTTTCTATCCAGGTACTTTTAATGCTGTGTTCCTCGGCACTAATAAGCGCAGGAGTTATTAGAACTGATTATGCTCCCGCCGGTTCAATTTCTTACTCTTCAACTCCTGTGGTCGAAAAAACTTTCAACACACCAAATGGATATACTAAAATTATTCAGTCACAACCCGTATACCAGTCTGTACTGATAACCAAAGAAAGTAATAATAGAAGCCCAGATGGCACCCAGCACATAGGATATACCAAATCTTTGGACACAGCTTACTCAAATCTGAAGAAATATGAAACAAAATCAAAGGATGGCGATGTCGTAGCTAATACGATACCTGGTATTTACTCTTCTTCCGTTCATTCTCCAATTGTCTATCACCAAGGACCAGCATATACCGTCTCTTCTCCTTTAATTCATACGGTACATACGCCAGTTTTGACAAAATCTGTTTCTACAGTCCCTGTATCATATACTACACATTCTGTTCCTTTAACTAAAACTATTGTGTCTCCGTCTTCAGTCTCATACTCTACACCAGTTTTTGATCAAACCAAGTATGTTACTTCAGGGCTTTCTTCATATTCTTCACATACACCTGTGATTGAATCTCAACCTGTTAAAACTACTATTACATATTCACAAGCTCCTTTGGTATCTCATATGTCATTCACTGGCTTAGGAGCTAGCTATGCTTGGTAAATTATTAAGATTTTTCCCTTAATATGGTATGCGCGACTGACTGCTTGATTAAGTTTAAGTTATGTTTAAATGTTACGTTTATAAATTATTTTAGTAAAAATTATATCTTGTAAAATAAATTATTTCTGCAATGTAAACTGTGAGTCATATTATTTTTCTCGTAGTTTGTGAACAATGAGTGTGCCTGTGTATAATTCATGTATTTACAATTTCAGCCGTGATATTTTGATATCTTAATAATATTCTATTCGGAAAACAGACAGTAATTGTAGTTGATAGAGTTAGAACCATTTTACTCAACCAATTTCTACATTCTACACGATAATTACAAGGTAACTTTGGAACAGACCAGTGAGTTGCAAGTCCCAGACGGAATCAACATTCTAACCAATTACATCTCGAAGTCAAATAAACACAACATTTGTGTACAAGTCGATAGTTAATAACACCTTTCAGTATTACTGTAAGACATTGAGTAGAATAATAATCATGATGGTTCCGTTTCCAGTTAATATTGTTTAAAATTATCTTTAGAAACATAAGCTAAGATAAAAATTAATGATAATACTAATAGACCTAAAAAGAAAATAAGAAAAAATAATACATAAGCTATGTTGTTACGAAAAGTGTGATCGTATTTTTGACTTGGAAATAAACTCACTTTTACTATGAAAATCATAGTCAATTTCTTATAAAAAGAAGTTTTATATTTTCCGTAAAACAAACATTATCAGCTGTTCTAAATTAGCATGGAGTTTATTCGACGAGTAGAAGTAGTTTGTAAAATATGAGAGCTTTGACACTATTCATTTATATAAATTTTTGTTTTATAAATCCTGCAACATTTAATAAAAGAACAAGGTTACCTTTACCTCAAAATTTGAATTCAATGTAAAAAAAAAAATAATCTCATTTAGCGAAACATCTAAAGGCCAAATTCACCAATAAAACTAATCAGGATTATTTATAATAAAACACAGACTGTGTTTTATTTTGAACGCAAAATGATTACACGCTCAAAGTGTATTTTGTTTTAAATAATCAAGATTAGTTTTATTTGTAAATTGGCCCTAAATGTACAAAGTAGTTAGAACAGTATTTAGCCGTTGGAAAGCAATACGGAAAAATGTCCCAATATTTCAGTTCGAAAATATAATTCATAAATACCGTAATCCATTTCAGGCAAATCCTGACATCTGTGTCCTACATGTTATGCTAAAAAAAATATACGGCTATATCCATCAGCTTTGGTGTAGGTTTTATTTGGACGACAGATTTTAGGAACAGACTGACGGGGTAGTAGAAGAATAAACCCTAAACCCCACAGGAAATCCCCCACCACCACGCAACATGGATGTCAGAAAAGGGACAAAAGATAGAAAAAAATAAAAAGCACATTTAAAAAAAAAAAAACAAAACAGATAACATGTTTAAAAAAACACTTCACAAACTTTAGTTAAAAGGTATTCGAGACAGTGAACCAAAACTAAAAATGCAATAAAAACAATTAAAAAATTAAAAACAATCCAAAATATGACATCAAAAAACCTCCGCATCGCTGCCGTCTGCCCAACAGGGCCGATGCCTACTGGGGTTATGGGTTCGCTTCTGAAAATAAAATTATGCAAAAAACAAACATAAGAGTGGGTTTTAGTCAATAAAAGTCTGATACGCCCTTCGCGCTCCACTTAAGAATGGGAGAAGAGATTGAATGATTTCACACCTATAAAAAAAAATTGTCTATCCTTTATGTCACGTAAAGTGTCAACAAGGCATTTAGAAAGGCCTTCATACATTTTGTGAGCACTCTGACCCCGCCGCCCGCCCTTGAGTTTCAACCCCAAAAATACAATAGATCATATTCGGGACTGTGTCAGCTTAGTTGAGTCAGTGACTTCAGTTGGGTGGACACGTGCCTTTCTAAGTAGGAAGGCACGTGTATTTTGGGTTCAACTAAGTAACGACCGATAAACTACTTAAAACTGAGCTTTTCAACATCGTGGGCGGATGAAATTTTTAGAACATCATTCTGTAAACATTTTATCTATACGTGTCTTGAGGATGAGAATGAAAACGCCTTCTTCTTCTGTTTTGTTAATGGCCTTAATTCACCTTCAACTGATCTAGTAGACCAAATAAAATATTTATGAACAAAATGCTTTCAAAATATGGGACAGTTCCGTATTTAAATAAACTTTTCCAAGGTTTTTGTAGCCTAACGCACAGAATTTTATTATTTTCCGGGAGATACTATCCTGCACAATCTCAATTTTCCTCAATATCTTCGTGACAAACTTTGAGTACCTCGTCACCAGGGGTAAACCCGGTCGCGCCTTCACTTCTTCTCTATCGTACTACGAGGAGGACGACAGAAGTCATGCTTTCATTCGGTATGATGACTTCGTTTTTGTAACCGCAAAGCATCTCTAGACCTCTCTTCCAAACTCCCTTTGTGCATGTTTTCTAGAGGAAAATGACAAAGAACTTAGCTTTCGTAATTGATATAACGATGTGTTAATTCATACATGTCAAAGAAATTACTTATTTGTGTAGGTTCATACTGTAAACTGGATCCTACCACCGAATATGATATCTAGTGAAAAGATTCTATTAATACTTCCAAGAATTACCTTCAAAAAACAAACAACCCATTTTAACTCTTTATAATATCAGTTCACAAGGTACAAGCTCTAATTAAAACCGCTTATTTGCCTACAGTATCCTGTTAGATTACCAAACACGTGCGTTACGATCTAAGCTCAGATTACCACATGTCAGGCGGGTCCAATCGGGGGCCGGTCACAATAGGTGAGTGGTCACAAGTCCGTTACTTGATAAAGATGTATTGTGGCCACTAGGTACATATTTACGTTACACACTCGACAAGCAGGCCGCACGATTGACCCGTCCATGTGCGTTGCAAAACATAGAGTAAGCAAGGCTCACATGGATGTTAGAGTGATGGATTGAGCTTGTACTCGTATGTGCTATGGTTTTTATGAGGCAATAATTGAAAGCGTATTGGATGGAGGGAAATTTTGTACGGGAGTGTGAAGAAAAACTATGCAACAACAGCATGATGATGGTGATGACAAAAAGAAATAGAGGCAATAAAGTATTTAAACTTATTATACAATAGTTTTCTTTAGGGGATAACATTTACCTAGTTAAAAGTTATAAAAAAACTCATATAATCTGTCTTTTATTTAATTAGAAAAAAGATCACACCTTTTTTTTGTAATTTAATTCAATAATTATCACACTTATAATTACGTATTATTTGCTCCGTAAGTATGAATATTTAATCAAAACCACCCATAATGTATCAAAGGACCAGATAATATTATTACTTCCAGTTCACTGCCTTTTTTGTAATCTCAAGTAAAACCACAAAAACATTGAATCGGAAGTGACAGATCAATTTGTACTTTTAGCCCTTTGTTCCGCGCTATTCATTTTTTACAATCCAATGACGACAGATATCGGTCAATGGTTTCAACAGCCTATACATAAAGATTCAATAGTAAGTATCAAGATCACATTTATGTGTGACATCCACAAACCTGCACAGGGTCTGCGTAGTGGATTATGGCCCATTCCCTCTCTAAGAGAGGAGGCCGGTGTCTCAGCAGTAGGAACGTTAAAAAAGCTGATGATGATGATCAAGATTAAAATATAGTACAAAAAAAAATCAGGAGTAAGTATCAAAATCATCACCATCAGGTGCTTTTAATCTTTAATATTCTACTCGAAGCGTAGAAGATGGACGAACATTATTATCTACATCTACACTAATATAATAATGAGGTAAAGTTTGTTTTTTTGTTTGTAGGAGGTAATCTCTGGAACTACTGGTCCGTTTGGAAAAAAATTAGCAACAACAGAAAGCTGCTTTACTCCTGAGTGACATAGGCTATATTTTATGTACGCGGGCGAAGCCGCTGACAAAAGCTAGTCATCTATATATATATAAAAGGAGACACTGACTGCCATACCAACACACAGCCGAAACTACTCGGACTAGGAGCGTGAAATTTTGCGCAAGGGTTCCTTTTATGACGTAGGCGAACAATAAGAAGGGGTTTTCAAAATTCAGCTCCTAAAGGGATGTAATGGGATCTAAATTTTGTATTGAGAACCCTACTTTCAAGCGGGTGAAGCCGCTGGCAGATGGCTAGTTTAAAGATAAAGAGAGAGAGAGAATATATGCACACGTTACAAGAAATTACTATTCATGTAACGTGTCACGCAAAACTCAATTAACATAGAGCAAGGACACGTAGAAGATTAAGAGTAAGGTTTTTTAAACAAAAGACTCGATGTTTGAATATTTTGTAAAGTTGTAGGCGGGTGCGATATTCTCCGCAACTGTCAGTTATGTGACGACTAAATTATCTCGGACATGAATCTTGATACTTGACCTTGTTAAATGAACACGATGCAAGTTGACGTATACGAATAACAATGGTTTTGTACACATGGCGTGCTTTTGTCAAAATGTGTGGAAATTAGTTTCTTGTAGAGCTTTTACAGCAATTTATAATAATAACAATATTGTTCGGAGGTTTCTGTCTCAGGAGACATTATTTTATGCTGGGCAAAAATCATCCAATGACGAATCCCACTCTTGGGTGGAGGGGGAAACAGTGTCAGACTCTTACTGACTAAACACCCCACCCGGTTTCTTCTTTGCCTTTTGCACTGGGTCCAAGCCTGCCTTTCAGAAAGAGACCCTGGGCCCCTGTAGGCTTTAACCCTTTTGCAGAGTCCCTACGTCAGGAGCTTTTTTTTTATGGTAGGTGAAAATCATCGAATGACGAAACCCGCTCTTGGGCGGAGCGGGAGACCAGTGTCAGGCTCTTACTGACTAAAAAACCTACCCCGCACCTTCCTTGCCATATTCCTAGAGTCGAGGTAACAGTTTGCACCACCCTAGACCCCAGGAGGCTTCGACCCTGAAGGGCCCCTGCAGTTTGCTGACGACCGGACGGCGAGCTACCCATTGCTCACCGTCCGCGAGCCAGTGTCTACGGTGGCCGGATATCGGCAGGATCGCGGCGGTGACGGCTACGGCGAGGGCGCTGTTGCCTTTGCCTTATCTTGTTTGTTGGTCGGCCTCCTCCGTTACGAGCATTACTGCGATGGGAAAAAAAATGTATAATGTAGCTACAACAAATAAAGAGAATACATAATTAATAAATAACTTAATTTATTTATCTTGCAACTATGTATATCGAAACTAACTATTACAAAACTCAAATTAAAAGCTTGCATTTATGATATAAGACTATTTAATGAACCGTAACCGTAATACAAATGGTTCCTATTTGTATTGAATTTAAAAGTAAAAAGCTTAACATTAACTTTATTATTGTACACAAACTTCTTCACGAATCTCATATATCCGTCTTCCAATATAATATTTTGGTCCAATGGTAGTAAATAAACATCAACACATCAAAAACTAATTTATAGAACCACATAAATGTAATAACATAATTTTAATGATTAATCAAGAAGTATTAAACGGTTGTAGATCGAAACTCAGTGAACCGGAACTATATGAACGAATTAATTTGAATATATGAATGTTAAGTAACTTAAGATCAATGGCGACAAATATTTTGCTGAATTACTTACATGCAACAGATAGTGTTGACAAAATATTTTAATAGCTTTAAATATTAGAGATGACAGCTGTTAAAATCTACACCGTTAAATTTTAGTCGTTTTAATCCCTTGGAGGATCGATTCAGTACATGAAACACTATCGATTGGTAAAGTTAGAATGAAAAAACAAAGTACTTTTTTTTAAAACTCGAATTAATTTACGCATGTTCTAAATTGATTTCTTTAAGTAAACGTCAGCTGGGCGAGTTCAATGACCTGTAGGTAGTTAGTACGCAACGACCGACAACTACCTACAAGGTCAATGACTCGTTTACTTAAAGAAATTAATTTCGTAAATGCGTATATCAATAAGAGATTTAGAAAAAAAGTACTTTATTTTTTTATTTTATCTACACAAATCGATAGTGTTTCATGTACTGGATCGACCCTCTTCGGGATTAAAACGACTAAAATTTAACGGTGTATATCATTACATAGTATAAAACAAAGTTGTCCCTAAATATGCTTAGATTTTTAAAAGTACGCCACGAATTTTGATGTGGTTTTTTTAACAGATAGAGTGATTCAAGAGGAGAATTTATGTGTATAATACATACATAATATATATTATTCAATATCAGTTACCCGTGCGAAGCTGGGGCGGGTCGCTAGTTTGATGTAATTTAGGATCACCAACCAAAGATACATAAACATAACACTACAAAAGTTGCTCTTTTGACAATTATACCATTTACATATAGAAGAGTCAAAAAAAATTTAGATTGGTCACTTCTTAATGTGACGAAACAGCCTCTTAGTACTCAAGCTAAAAAAATACCAGACAATGGTAGAGCTGTGCAGAAAGAGTAACATAAGGCTCTCATTAGTTCTAAATCCCAAGGGCTGGAACTTAAGGAGAGAAGGTTTTGCCCAGTTGTGGGATGATGCTGGCTGACAACAACAGTGGTATATTAACAACATATAAGTACCACCTAAAGAACCTGAACGAAGCATTATACGATGCTGTATTTATTTATGATCTAGTTAAAAAGCCCTTTTGAGCCCAGTATCTAATCAAAGTTAACACAAACAAGCACCCACAAAAACCAGTAAGTGAAATCAATGGACTTAAAAATTAGTACATCGGTACCGTGTGAATTGAATACTGATCAAAATCAACCATTAACTTTATGATACGATTGATCGAGTAATGAGCACGGAAAATACAAGATTAGTACCTACCCAGAAATCGTGCTACAAGATCACGGCTAACCACGAAAGAGATGGTAGTACGATTTAGCCGAAGTGTTCCTTTTAAATTGGCGACCACTGCTAGAAACAATGGAAGCAATGGAGGGAGGCCTTTGCCTAACAGTAGAAAAGTGCAAACTAGATAAAATAATAAAGTTGAGGTCAAAAAAAATGACTCATTGACATGTTGTCACTCTATATGAAGTAAAAACTTCTAAGAAGTCTGCCCATTACATTGCATTACACCATGAATCGTCATTGCGATCGTTTCAAGCACACACAGTATGAAACACTACAATATTAGTATAAAGCTAAAACTAAGGTTGTTTTAAAGATATTAGCTACGTGTCCTGATTCTCATTACCCGTTATATTTTTTTCACAGATTACCTCCTACAAAAATTTGCATTGTTATGCATCAGACTTATAATGTTCCCACTGGGATTCAGGTCTACTCTTTAGAAGAGAGAATGGACCGTAATGCACCACACGGGCCTGGCAAAGGCAACAGCGCCCTCGCCGTAGCCGTCGCCGCCGGGATTCTGCCGATATCCGGCCACCGTAGACACTGGGTCGCGGACGGTGAGCAATGGGTAGCTCGCCGTCCGGTCGTCTGGTAACTGTCCAGACCGAATCCAAGTCGTCAACGGCGCGCACCGTTCCCGCGCGCCTCAAGGAGTTGTCAGCAAACTGTAGGGGCCCTTCAGTGTCGAAGCCTTCTGGAGCTGCCGGTTTGTGTGCAACTGTTACCGCGGCTCTGGGGAATAAGGCAAGGAAGGTACGGGGTAGGTTTTTTAGTCAGTAAGAGTCTGACACTGGTCTCCCGCTCCGCCCAAGAGCGGGTTTCGTCATTCGATGATTTTCACCTACCATAAAAAAACCCACACGGGCCTAGTATGGGTTGGTGGATATCACTTGTCTTCGATTTTTTCCTCACGATATTTCCCTATTAATTCTACTTTGAGTAAAAGAAATATAGTTTTTTCACAGATTACTTCTTACAACAATCATTTACCTTTTAATGTGTGTTTAAATAACTATCCTAAATTCTAAATGATCTAGATACATGTAAGCCAGTCTTTTGAAATACCAGTATATTGCCCTTAAACAAAAGCACTTCTAGACTTGCATAACCTGATACTAAAGTATCATATATAAACTATAGGCACACCGCAAAGTAAGCTCTCATAAAATATTATCTTAAACATGGATCAACTTTCGTATCTAGATTGAGGAAAAAAAGGAATTCGTGAAATAAATAGGATATATTTTTCAAAGTTGTTAAAGGACGCTTTAAATGTGATGGTAAAAAATAAATTTAAAGTGATATAAAAATTTTATAAAATTAATTTTAAATATTGATTTATTAAGAAAATATGAAATACTAGCTTTTGCCCGCGGCTTCGCTCGCGTACATAAAATATAGCCTATGTCACTCAGGAGTAGAGCAGCTTTCTATTGTTGCTAAAATTTTTTCAATCGGACCAGGAGTTCCAGAGATTACCTCCTACAAACAAAAAAACAAAAAAACAAACGTTCCCTCTTTATTATATTAGTGTAGATTGACATATACCTCATAGTCACACTAAAATAGATTACATTACAATAGACTTTATAGTACACCAAAATAGTAAAATTTCACAGAAACAAAATAAAAAAAGAAACGTCAATAGGATGAATCGATATTTGGTTAACAAGCTCTATTGCTAAACTAAGCTTTTCAGTTTTTATTTTTTCTATTTTATTGTAACCGTCATAAATCGGTCCGTTAAAAAAGAGTTTTTAATTTTTAAGTGCAAGTAAAGTCATAATTGTTTAATTCATAATAGGCCGATTGGGGCTCCTACCTTAAGTATTTGAAGAAGGGAACTAGGGACAGAAAATATTGGAATGACGTAAGTTAGGCCTTTGCCCTGCAGTGGGACATAACAAGCTCATAATAATAAAACAGACCATGGATTCCTTTTCTCTCTTTCGTGTTATAAATTTTGTTACTCATCCCTGATAGTATCATACTGTGAAACCTAATTTCCCCAAGGACCACTTCATATTAATTCTTCAGTTGCTTAAATAAAAGACATCCTATTAAAAAAATTACCACAACCAAAAACCTGTTTCACAATTAAAAAAAAAAACACAGCTGATAGAATCATATCTCGGTCCTAATTAAACTGGACGTTATTAATTTCTTCATCAAAATTGATAATGAAACTAATGAACAGTATTATACCGACTTAGTCCCACTATTAGCAGATTAGTAAGATAAGAGTCTCTAGACAGATTGACATTTTAACAGCGATAACCGCAGTCGAAGTGTAAGGGATTGATCATGTGGCAATGCGGTCAACGCGTGATAACTGCGGTAGAAACAACTCTTAATTCTAAATGGAATTCCACTGAACACCAAGTGCCAGCGTGAAGTCACTTTGTAGATTCTTGCCTACCCTTCAAGCCAATCTGCACCTTCCAGACCCGGACTGTGAGTTAGGTTTTTTAGGTAGGTAAAAATCAACAATGGCATCTCCGCGCCCTTAGGTGGGGCCTGTGATGGTCCTCTTGCCTTCATTCTAGGGACCAGGGTAACGTTTTCACGGTACGTGAGTAATAACAGTTATCCAAGTAGCTGCAAATTTTACATTTAGTCTTACTAGGCTAAATTTCAAAGTTATTGCTCGTTAGGGCTGCTGCAGACGCTACAGCTGATATAATGTATATATATAAAAATCAATGCCATTTTTCGTTGTTATTTTATAACTCAAACCCAAACCCAATTTTTAGGCTTTATTTGGACTATTTACCAGATGGTTTATGTGAAGTTTTCTCAAAACCTGTCGAGCGGTTCTTCATTTACCACCTTTTTCTGTTGCCAGGAGCAAAGCCGCGTGCAAAAGCTAGTAATTTATATTAATAAGATCAATCTGTGTGAAGCCTAATGAAAGTAGTAGCCGTCACATCACAAAGTTTATAATAGAGACAAATTAATGAGCTGTGAGACAGATCACTGTTCTAAGTAAAACTAGGAAGTTAGAAGTTCATTCAATGATAAAGTGTGATTTCGAAACTACTATATTATTATTAAATGTTCAGGAACTTGGTAATTAGTTAGAAGAGTGATTCATGAATGAAACCACGGTTATAACGTTTGATGCGTAATGTAAGGACACAGTAAGATTGCGCAAAATATTTCCGAGTGATATTTTTCCATAACTAAGTCGTAACAGCATGAAACATACTCCCAAGACGGTGAGCAATAGGTAGCTTGCCTTCCAATCGTCCGGTAACCATGCGGATGAAGTCCAAGACGTCGATGGCATGCACTATTCCCGCATGCAAGGAGTTTTCAGCAAATTGTAGGGACCCTGCAGAAGGGTCGAAGCCTAATGAGGCCAAGGGTTCGCGTCTGAAAAGAACACTCGGCCTTGGTATAAAAGCTAACATAGGAACGGGGTAGGTTTTTTAGTCAGTAAGAGTCTGACACTATCTCCTGCTTCACCCAAAGGCGGGAATTGTTATTGGATGATTTTACCCACAGAAAAAAAAATGCTCCCAGAAAAATCTAAAAAATCTCTTTGAATTGATTTAACAATCGATTGGAAACCAAACTATATTAATAACTATACACACGCAACAGTTAACAGCTGCTAATATTATTATGTCTTAACAAAAAATAATATGTAGAAAAAAACGAAGAAACTCAAATTAGCATTAAATCTTAATTTCGTGGGCTTTCTTAGAAATTGGTTTATGTGTGCAAAATAAAGTCCAATGTTCAAAAGCCTAAACAAAGATCAAAGGTCCTTCCTTCTCTTACTTTGTCATACCTTTTTTAATAAATGAACAATGAGCTAAATACAGAAAAATGTATCTCTTTTTGAGGCCAACAGTTAAAATCAAATATCGGAAAAGATACTGCGATAAAATTTTAAGCCCTAAAGGTTGTGTAAATCTTTGCCTGTGACTTTCATATCACCTTGTATCCTTTGCAGCCAAAAATTCTAAAATGCTCAATATTCAATGGTGCAGTTTTCTAAGTTTTCGCATATGTTACGTTACATATTAGTAAGTGGCATACATTTTGGGAGGTTAGTTTGTGACAGGGTTCTAAGTAGAACTCGCGATACTAGACCACATTTGGTACATAAACCTGCGCTTGCGGGGATAACGAGACTAGTATAAAAGTGCCTGAATGTACACAGACTGTATCACTTGCCGTAGTGGATTTTATAAATCATAATGGCTGCTAAGGTACTTTGTTTTATAGTGTTTTGTGAAGTTTTAAAATAATTGGATTTTTTATCATAAGCTCGAGTAGTTCTGGTCCTCGTGTAAAAGAGTTTGTAAACCTATTTTACAAAAAAAAAAACATTTATCTTTATCATTACTTTTGGTTTTTAAGAAAAGCGCATTTACCCAACATATTACGTAATAAAGTTAAACAAACTATATAAATAAGCATATTTTAAGATAATAGTTTACCTAACTTTAAAAATTTGAATCTCTCTTTATATAACACAAGAAAAGGTTTTACATATAAACAACATATTTGAATTATTCTTAAACATTATCAAAAGAAATAAGGTTAGAAATTTTAAAAAGTATATTCAACTTTGGAATACCGACTCAACATCCTATCTTGCCCTGCCCTTTTGGGAAAAACCTGTTTGTTTCTTACATTCGTGTTACAATTAATTTTCGTTTTTTCTTTCAGTTACTAGTCCTTCTGTGTGCGTTGGCGACAGCCCGTGCGGGTGGCCTATACGCCGCCGCTCCCGTGGCTACATACGCCGCAGCTCCTGTCTACAAGAGCTACGCGGCGCCAGCCGTGGCGTACTCCGCTCCGCTCACATACTCCGCCCCCGTGGTCAAAGCGGTCGCGCCCGCAGTCTCCTCTATCTCATCGTACTCCACACACACCGCCCACGCGGCACCTCTGGTGGCTAAGTCCTACGCTCCGGTCACGTATGCCGCTGCTCCCGTAGCAACTTACGCCGCGCACGCCGCTCCTGTTGCCACCTACGCCGCTGCCCCCGTAGCCACATACGCCGCACATGCCGCTCCCGTAGCGTACGCCGCACCCGCAGCCTACGCCGCCCCCGTCGCTACATACGCTGCTGCCCCCGTTGCGTACGCCAAGTCATACGCTGCTCCCGTTGCGTACGCTAAGTCCTACGCTGCTCCTGCTGTGACATACGCACACTCAGCGCCCGTTGCGTCGTACGCCTCATACGCCGCGCCTTCCTACGCTTCATACGCCGCGCCTTCGTACGCCTCATACGCAGCTGCCCCCGTATACAAGTCCCTGTCATACTCAGCGGCACCCGCCGTTTCTCATGTGGCATACAACGGCGTATCAAACTACGGCTGGTGATCACTTTTTCGACTGTACAAATTAGTTGTTTATGTTTGTATATATACTTTTCTACAATGAGAATAAAATTTATAAAATTATGAATATGCTTGTTTTATGTGCTACTAAATAGAGTTAACCTACCTATGAACATAACTTAAAATTTTAATATATTTTCTGTGATCAGTTCGAAAATTTATCGATAAAACCATGCAAGTACAAGGAGGAAAGGTGATAAAAACCGTTGGTAAAGTAAAAATTTTATATTACCCAAATCCTGATTACTGGTATTAACAGCTTTTCATTAAACACACGCAAGGGTATATTTACGAGTTTCGTTTATATCAGAACATTCAAGTTATTTTAAATAAAGGGATTTATTTGCCAACAAAAATCCAACACCAGACTACTTGAGTAACCAGATTACCAGATTGTTCGAAACAATTACCGTGACCATAGAACATAAAGGCCCACTGAAGGATTACAGATGGATCTTAATCAGTAAAAATCTGACACTGTCTGTAGGTCAATTCAAAGTAGGAAGGGCTCATATGGTGAGAACCCATTGAAAAGAAAAAATGTCCTTTGACCATATATTTATGTGCATGTATGTTTGGTAGTTTCTAACAAATCAGTACTTTTTATTTTATTTTATTTATTTTATTTTATTTATTTGGCTCACCAACAATTGACTACACATATAATAAGACATGAAAAACATGGAATAAACTTATAGACTAGTGCAGCAATTCCTTACAGGTAAGCACAACATGCGTAACTTAACTATCAGTAGCCTCTTAAGAGTAACTTACTCACTAAACACAATAATTACCGCTTATATCTAAAAACTTAATAATTTGGAATTAAAACTAAGTTAACAAGCCAGCCCGATCATCGCATTGTTTCTTAATGATTTTATGTACAATACTTTTAAACCTACCAAGTGAGTCAGAGTGTACATCGATAAGATCACTGTAGTTGTTTAATAATTTGCATAGACGTGGGATGGGAGAATTAGCACCAAGAACGGTTCTACGAAGAGGAGGACGCAAGGGAGTTATAGGAGTTCGTGGACTTTTCGTAGGCACACGAAATTGGATGCAGCTCAACAATTGAGGACAGTCAATTTTACACCTCAAGATTTTAAATATAAATAATAAGTCCAGTAAATCTCTCCTCTTCTGTAGGGATATCATATTAAAATGCGAGAGTCTATCTCTGTACGATTGCTTCTTTTTAGCTATCCCAGAAGAGTATGCCAAGTGCCACAGAAATCTTTTTTGGACCCTTTCTAATCTAAGCGTGTGGGTGGCATAGTGTGGTCTCCACACAGTACTGCAATACTCTAACGAGCTGCGGACTAAAGAAGTATACAGCAGAATTTTTGTTTTATTGTGCCTAAAACCAGTAACATTTCGCAAGACAAACCCGAGCATTCTTGAGGCTTTCTTAACAACATTTTCAATGTGGGGTACAAATGTCAACTGTCTGTCGAATAGAACTCCCAGGTCCCTTATCTGTTCCACCTCCTGAACCAAGGTGCCACTGATGTAGTAATTCGATCGCGTTAGTTTAGTTTTCCTGCTGAATTTTACATGGTAGCACTTGTTAATGTTCAATTTCATATCGTTATCGTCACACCATTTCACCAACATGTCAATATCTCTCTGCAACAACTCAACATCTAAGTCTGATTCAATCACTCTGCAAAACTTTAGATCATCAGCATACATATAACACTCAGAAAATTTAAACTGATTTGCAAGATCGTTACCAAATAGGTTATACAGGACGGGGCCAACGTGTGTTCCTTGTGGAACGCCAGATGTGACCTTGTGGGAACTAGACTGGTAGCCGTTGAGGGCTACAAAGAAGGAACGACCATCAAGATAGGATTTAAACCAATTGAGGAGAGGGCCACTTCATAAAAATAGTTTGAAAAACGAAAGCATTACGTTACTTAGACTTGCCTTACTTATACATATTATTAATATCTAACAGGAAAAGGAAAATCCGCTCCGAATAAATTGTATCAGACACCGAAATTTATTAAATAACACTAATAATTCAAACAAAGGAAGGTGCATAACAATTTTTATTGTATCTTTTGATCCTATCACGTTTACAGTTTAGGATATAACAACAGATAACACAACAAACATCCTAAATACAAAAACCTACAATTAAAATTAAAACTATGTGTTAATTAGTATAATTCGTACAAAATTCCGACAATTTATAACGATATTATGATGTGTTAATACTTTGATAGGCATCATTATAATCACCGTCATTGTCTTCAACAAGGTTAAGAAATTGATGTTGAAAGTATGGGAACTAGCCTTGTCTTATGTCACGCAACCCGCAAACTTAACACGCACTATGACTAGATACTATGTATCACAAAATTTTAAGTTTTTTGTATGCAAATTTTAACAAAAATTACCAAATCTTCGTCATTTCTGACAAAAAATATCCTCTGCTCGACATATGACTCTTTTTAACCGTTGTGCTGTGTCTGTCTCCAATAAAAATATTTCTGTTCTATTCTTAAGTATTTTTTCATGGGCCTAGCTACTGCTTTTGGTATTGGGTCGCGCAACGACTCCCGATATTCATTATTATCAGATTTATCACACCAATATAATATGTAGAATATTTTCCTATGCCTTTCTGTCAGTTATCATCTAAAGTTAACATTAAAAGTCCTTCGTCGATTACCAACTGTAATTTCTACTAGTTTAACATGTTACTTACTTCATAATATAGGGATAACATATTCCCCAAGGCAGGATCCGGGGTCTTAGTAATTTGGAAGATTCCACAACGTCTGCGATATTTACCTCTTTCAAGTTCGTCTGGACTAGGTAAACGTGACACAGAAGATAATTGTAGTATTGCAGACTCTAGGACCAAAAATGTCTCATTTCGCAGTCATTACGAAATTTTTCTCACTTGACATAGATTGGATTTTAATAGTACCTGTGTATTTGGAGCATTGCAGTGACTTACATGCATTACGGAGCAATTACATTAAACGTTTATTTCCTATGCTGATCAAGGCAGTGAAATAAAAATGCTGTGTTTAATTGCATAGTAGCAAGAAGTTCTAAAAGTAAGGGAAACGACACTGCACCGGTTGATGGCATTGGGCTACATAAACTCATTTCTATTTATAGAAACACCCGTCACGGCTTCAATCTGTGCCTTGTAACCTTATGGATTTCAGAAAACTTGTCAAAAGATCTGATGCAACTTAAAACTTAGGATAAGTAGGTAGACTTGGTTTCTTAAATATATTATTTATCACCAGGGACTTAGGACACTGGAACTTAAGCAAAGAAGAAAGCGGATGGGTCGTTGAATCAGTAAAATTCTGACACTATTTCCCGTACCGCCCATGGGCGAGATTTGTCATTCGATTATTTTACCCATCATAAAAAAATATATATTTAAGCTACTTATAAATAAACGATGGATTATCCTGAGATTTGTACAAAGCTTGCATATGTCGTAAAAAAGCGTTGAATATAACATATAACATTGAGTATCTATGTAATTATCCTTTACTTTTCGCAGTTTTTACTAACTCAATCTCCAATGAATTAACTTCTTCCTACCACCTTTATGCAGATGACCTTCAAATATATTCACGAGCTCCTCTTGGAAAGCTGTCTGAGGCTGTATCGGACATTAATCTTGATCTGGTCCGTATATGCGACTGGAGCAAAAGGTACGGACTCATGGTGAACCCTGTGAAGACGCAGGTTATGGTGGTGGGTAGTTCTAGGATGGTTTCGAGGATTGACTGGACGACTCTTCCCCAAGTGTCTTTTGACAACTCAATTATTCCATATAGTGAGAAAGTTAAAAACTTGGGGATATTCATCGACACGACTTTCTCTTGGACTACCCAGCTACAGGAAGTCAGTCACAAGTTATTTGCATCTGCTGGATCTTTGAGAAGACTACGTGATTTTCTGCCAACTGCCACTAAGATAACGCTTGCACAATCTCTCCTTCTACCCATCCTTGATTATGCTGATGCCAGCTATCTTGACCTCACCGAAGTACAACTGGATAAACTTGAGCGACTTCAAAACTTTTGTATAAGGTTCATATTTGGTTTGCGCAAATATGACCATGTTTCGGAATTTCGTGTTAAACTCAAGTGGTTGCCAATTCGCCTTCGCCGTAATGCTCATATTCTTACTCTCTTGTATAAGGTGCTCTTTTTCCCTTCTTCTCCACTTTACCTCAAAGAACGGTTCCAATTCCTTTGCGACTCCCACATAAAAGTTCTTAGATCATCAGATAACTTAAAATTAAAAATGCCAATGCATTCCACTACTTTCCTGGATAAGGCATTCAGTGTCCAGGCCGCTCGCCTATGGAATGCGTTGCCTGTGACAATTAAACGTGCGCAAACATTGCCTGTTTTTAAAAAGCTTGTGAAGGAACAGTACTTGACGCTGTGATCTTGTGTTCGTTTTACTTATTCTCTTGCCTGTATATATTTTGTATGTAGGTATGTATATATGTATCTATTTTTTATTATTTAGTTTCTATAATATGATTTTGTTATATTTTGTATTGGCACCAAGTGCAACCCCATTTTGTATCCGGTAATTTTTGTTTCTATACAGGGTTGCCTGGAAGAAATCGCCTAGTGCGATAAGGCCGCCGATTGTATGTTTTTTATTATAAGTTTTCCTTTTAATGTTTTTTAGTCTTGGTGTACAAAAGTGTATAATAAATAAATAAAATAAAATAAATAATTATTTACATCTAAAAGTCGTACAAAGTATAAAGTACTGTAACTCAAGTTGAATTATACGAATAATAAATACAAGCAAAGTAGGTGAATATTTTAAAGTAGATGAAATGATAGACCACGACATTATGAGACATACTCGTATACTCAAGCTTAAAGCATAAATTATTTATGTCGTGTTGTATTGTGCTTATTAAATAACAATGTGGCAGTAAGTGACCAGTCAATAACATATCAACTAATAAAAAAGACATATCAACAATTTTATTATTTCTTCAATTCTCACAAATACAAGTTATATTGCACAAATAATTCGCACGAGCTTGCAACCTGCATTCGCGCAACGTTCATTCAGAAACTGGCCACATATTTTGGATACCATGTCAATTGGGCTATATTTTTATGATGCTCGACTGGTTATTACTCAACCGTACGAGTACATGTTTATAAGGTGATAATGTTATGTTTCATGTCATGATGAGAGGTGCTGTCGTGAACAACTGGCTGTTAATGTATGATTTTATTTTAACATGCGATTTTAAATAAAGTATGTCTGTATCAGCATGTGATGACATTGTCTAGTATTGTTTTTTTTTTCATTTCTTCACTGTCATCTAAAGCATGGTCATAATTGAGAGTTCAACAAAATTCGACTCTTTGATGCATAGAAAGCTTTAAGTCATATCTATCATCTTTGGAATCATAGACTCATTGAATGGGAACTCTATCGAGCAATTCCAGAAAAAATGACAGCGTTATAACCAAGTTCTCTTCTGCACAGCAAAGCTCGAGGGAGACCCTATGTCAGTATTCTCGGGCATGTGCCTTAAATAGTCTTTTAAGAATTACTGACCCTACAAGCCATAGGCCAACAATAGGTTTTTTTTATGGTGGGAAAAATCATCAAATGACGAATCGAAAGTTACCGGATGGGCGAACAGCGAGCTACACATTGCTCGCTGTCCGCAAGCCCACAGCTGGAAATCGGCATCGGAGACACAGCGGCGGTGGCTGCGGCGTAAGCGCCTTTGCCTGATGCGGTCGGCCTCCTCTTTTGCTAGCATTACTTCTTCGCAAAAGGAGGCGACCGCCTGCAGGCCAACAATACTATGGCCTTTTTTATCGACTCACATAGCTAGTGGTGTACGTACTTATATTTCCTCTGATTTATATGAACACAAACTAGTCATAAGACACATCCGCAATGAATACGGGGTTATTTAATGGCGATACAATTCATCGAGAGAAAAAAATTGGTAAGTTGCCAAAACATATGAGTATTTTTCGGTTTATTACATATCCCTGTATATGATAGAGGGTTCCATTTATTTATTTTCATAGTAAGTAAACGTAGGGGAAGTTGTTCAACCTAGATATTAAGGTTATTTATCATTATGATTAGTGTATAAAGTTTTGTATCACTTATATTTTTTCACAACAGAAAAGCTTTGGTTTGTCTGTTCATATTTTCTGTTGAATATTTTATTTTATGTTACGTATTAATTTTTTTTTTCGCTGTTATCTTTTATTATTTTATAGTTCTATGTATCAACGGATAAAAGTTTAAAATAAAAATATATTTAAAAGTTTCGGCATCAAATTATTCTATATACCTGTTAAAGCCCAATATGTTTAATTTTAAGTGAGCTACACCTATTAAAGTAGCCTACATACATGTTTTGTAGTTTACTAGAAATTAGTCTCTATAAAAAAAGCATGTGGGAGGAGATATTTGAATAATAACGATGAAGGTTTTGTGCATTGGAACTTGGAAAAATTTATACTTTAACAAAACTTCAAAAACTAAACTTCTGATCTTATAAAAATATTTTAATATCATGATTTTATTTTTCTATGCATGCTCATATTGTATTAAGCCATTTGTAAACTAATTTACTCTTATTATGCTAGCAACCTTTCTGGAGGTAAACGTAAATGAAATATTAATGAATATGAACAAGTAGCCGCAGCCACCAAAATCACGAGTGATAATAGAAAATTATTCCACTAAATCATAAAAAGAATCCTATTTGCTATTCCAGTACGCATTATAAGGCAAAAGGACTAATGAACATAAACAAAACATACACTCATACATACAACATTTTGCCCTTATAATATTAGTAGAAAACGCAACACCATAAAGTGACGAGGAAGTCATAGAGGATGAGAAAAACGGTCCTCCAACACGCACACACTTACAAAACAAATTACTTAGGCCGAAACAAGAAGTGTTGAGTAATAATTTAGACAAGAAGTAACGAGATAGCGGTGCCGTGTCACATAGGCCTATCTTTTATTGTGACAACACATGTTGCAGGTCAGCATAGAAACTTGTTATCCTTATAGACTTATAATGAAATCTGGTCCTTCCGTCCGACTTGTTGCAACTTGTATTAGTGCAAATATATGTCTTGGAGTGTGTCTATCTTTCTCGGCGTTTGTAGGAATGAATCATGCGAACTAATTATATCCCGAGAACCCAATTTCAGGTAAGAACTGGATTCTCACATCATTCTCATTCTCCTCATCATCATCGTCTTCATTTTCATCAAAAATCAACGCTTTAACGATTCCATCCACTTCTTAGGATCATCAAAGAATGTATTTACATGCCTTCATTTTCAAAGTAAAACAACAGATAATTTTCCAAAAGGAGTACATCTGCATAATGAAGGATGAGCAGACATCGTACAAAACGATTATTGGTAGACTGAAGATTTTTAGTATGAACGAGCAAAAAATTAAATATCTAAGAAATCAAGTGAAGAAGAAGTGGGTAAGAAAATAAAACAAAGTCAAGGACATCTGTACACGTTTCGCTTACGGATCTATAACCATACCAAAAGTGATCGATACACGGATACATAATCATAGTTTCGAAGGTCAAAGACGGATCAAATCTGGTTATTTTGGAAGTACTAAAGCTTATTAAAGATATATCTACGTCAAAGCAGAACACAAGAAATGAACAGGGATTTTATGTGGACTAGGAGAAGATTCTACAGACGTTATATTGATTGTAAAGTTCTTGTGGCTTGTTTCTGACAACAAAGACTAATATTGACATGATCAGATCAAGATCCTTACAGGTTAAAATTATGAGGGGTATGGTTAGTCGATCGTGATTCTCAATTATGACAACCTTTGTTATTATTTGCCTCCGGGAATCGATCTCTTCAGTTAATGGAGTTCAGTCAATATAAAATGGGTCCTCGCGAGTCCCTCAGAAATAAGTTTAAAGAAATCGATGTACTGACTCTGCCTTCTCTTTATATTTTAGAATGTATTTTATATGTTCGTAAAAACTTAGGACTTTTTAAAATTAGAAGCGATCTCCATAACAAAAACACACGTAATAAACATGAAATTGTTATACCTAAATGGAGATTAGCTAAGACCAGCAAGTCATTCTTAGTAAATAGCGTACGCCTTTATAACAAGCTGCCAAAGGAGGTGACAGAACTTACCGAGAGAAAGTTCAAAACTCATATTAAGCGTGTCCTAACCAAAAAAGCATATTATAAGGTTAGAGACTATGTCGAAGACACAACTGTCTGGCAATGACTGCTTCTGCTCATGTGGCCCCCTGGTAACTTATTAATATTCTGTATAATTGTCTGTTAACTGCTCCATCATTTTTCATTTTTTTTTTATATACGACATCTCTTTATTCTTTTATTTTATACATTCTCACAATATTCCTTATTCCATTTTATAGATCCATCATATAATGTAATTGTCTTACTGAGACTTGTGATTATTTTTCTTGCTTTTATATAGCCTCTTTTAATAATGTGAATGTAAGAACATTGTAGACGCAAATTTTAGATGACTTCCTACCATTTTAACGGTAGGAGTTCAATATTGACTGGTCTGCACTGTCCTTACATAATTTATGTGCTGTAATATGGAAATATTGTAAAGATAACAATTTTTTTAAAAGAGTAACCATGGAGTTTCTTGCCGGTTCTTCTCCATAGGAAACGACCAATTTGGAACCGTGCACTAGCATCTGACGTTTTATAAGTGCCCATGTAGGCCCATGTGAAATAAAAATTTTTGACTTTGACTTTGAAAATTTTTGACTTTGAATGTTAGTTTAGTCTCTCAATTGCATAAAACACTGTAGCTGTAAAATTTATAAAAATTTAGAACAAAGCCGTACATAAAATACTTACTTGAAGGACACCAACTAGTTCACACAACTTTAAAAATGACTATTACATGAATTTTGTACAATAAAAGTTTTTTGGTACTACTTCTGCTAGAGCTAGGTAATTATTTAACAGATAATAAGTTCTTGCCAATTACTTCGGGATTTTTAGTAATAAAAATCTAGACATCATTTCAGCTCTGCGCAATAACAGATAGCACTTACTCAATTACATTAATAATCTTAGCCACTCAAAGCCAAATCAATCGAAACTATTTAAACTTCATATAAAAGGTAGCAATCACCAATCAAATAAACGCTATCAAGCTGCTACTATTAACAATTAATAAATCAGTTCAGTCTAATTAGTTACCACAAGACCATTAGTCATGTTGTAAAAAATACTAATTTATTAATAGCCATCGCCACGGGGCACAAACAGTATGTAAGGCGGTATACATGTTACAAAATACATGTACACATTGACTAGTGGTAGATACCTAGTTTTTGTCGTGACTTGTGGTCGTACCACCAACGGCCCTATGGGTCAGTGACCTTTGAGCAACTATTGACCCCAGATTATTACATATTTTTAATATAAGTGGCATACTGAATTAAGTTGTTTGACGTTGAGAATAAAGATCAGTTTTTTTTATTCAATAAACAAAGCATGAGACAAATGGTCAAGGATCTTTTCTTGAAAGACCGTACTTGAAGTCTGTAGGCGAAAAAGCTAACGCAGTATCCTGTAGCTCATTTGCCGTTGGTGACTCAGGTTCAGACGTTCGTTTGTTATTTACGGACGGCTGAGTAGCGATCTACATTTTGCTCGTCGTCGGGGTCCTCAACGCCGAGAGTCTACCCTGGGGCAGCTCCTGGGGCATGAGGGTGTCTGTTCTCTCACGTTCTGAGCCATTTTCTCCGCTAACATTACTGCTTTACAGAAGACGAGACGAGATGTTTACATATTCCACCACTGCCGAGATTTTTAAGACTGGTAGTAGCTGTTCTGGAATCCGACTATCCGTAACTACTGTCATTGATCTATATATGACATCCAGCACCTACGCTTTTATTCATCGCCTTTATGATTTCTCTAAAGCTTGGAGAAATCTCAGTATGTTAAAATGGTCAATACCATTATTATCATTTTAGCTGAAAGATGTCCACTGCAAGACATAGCCTCCCTTAGTAGAGATAACGACCGATCTTATGCATTTCGCATTCATCACATTCCCACAACCCTCACCAAGCCACGGGTCTATCTTAATGGTCTGGCTTTCCAACGCTGCGTTTACCAGTACGTGGACGTTACTCTTGAAGCTTTCGGCATCATTGACCATCTGTTCTGCGAGAAGGCGCACTACCACTTAAGTTTGGCAAGAGGCTATGTCTATAACCTACCTTGGTCCTTCTAAGGACTCTTAATTTCTGATGCGATCACATACGAAAACTTTTTTTTCTGCCCTGTTAAGATGATCACCCATCTACATACTGACCGCGGCTAGTATTGCTTAACCTTGGGGGTTCGCTCGTACGGCAGTTATTGCTGCTAGGAACAACCTAAGTTAATAATACCAGGTAAGAAATAAAGTTATTGATAGGGTTCGCACTGCATATAATCTAATCCAACATTACCCCATATACGACCATTTCCTTAATTTAAACTAGATTCAGTTTGTTGCTAGAGATAATGACTAGTGATAAGGCAGATTAATATGTCCATTTAGCTGCCCATTTACTTAGCACCTGTGATCCTACAATATACAAGTGTGTATATACAGTATATACTAGTTATTTGCACGTACCATGCCTTTTCTAGAACAACACTATTTGAAGGAATAAACTTTGTCTCCCATGATTAAGTAAGTATTAGATACGGGACAATTTGGATGACTTCTTTAGAATTATCGAGAAGTGACTCAGAGTTGAGAATAATGGAAGGAATGGATCTTGCCCAGAACTAGTTTTTTTTTTATGGTGGGTACAAATCATCCAATAACCAATCCTGTCCTTGGGCGAAGCGGGAAGCAGTGTCAGACTCTTACTGACTAAATAAGAGTTGTAGTACCTATAGTCTAGATTATAATAATAACATTTTCAAAATATGTTAATATCAATTATTCTATTAAATTAGTAGTTATATGAATAATCAATATTTATTTTAATTAAATTACGCACGGAATGTTTGAATCACTTTCTAAAACAAATATATAAAAAGCCAGGCAAGTGCGAGTCAAACGCGCTCGATTCCGTACAAAAAAAAATTAAAACATTTCAATTCCCGAGTACCTACTGAAGATTTTTCCGAATCACAAATAAAGAAAGAAAGAAAATCTTTTCATTTGCGGGACATACACTAATTTACAATAAAAGGTTTTTTAGCATCATAACAACAACAGTTTTCTGATTTGAATTTGGGTGTCTTCAAGGCTAGAGTGAATAGGCTCTTAATAAACTGGTGCGCCTTACCATCAACGATTGCATCACTGCTTACCATCAGGTGGGATCGCAGTCAAGCACTAGTAAGTAAAAAAAAATATATATATTTTTTAGGCTCTTGTTCTATGAGTCCTTGCTTCATGCTACATTGTTTCAGAATACTAGGTCAACGGAAAGTACCCTAAAAAAATTGATTCCCTTGATAATGTCGAAAAATGTATATTTCGACATCTTCTTCGACTGCAATTTTTTTTTTTATTAACTAAAGACATTTGTTGTTACCACGGTTCCAAGGGACCGCAGGCTCGAGTATATGATTTTAATTTCAACTCTTTACCTCCACGCGTTCGCGAGATAAAGGGTCTTGACGGACAGACAGACGGACAAGGGTTCCGTTTTTCCTTTTAAGTTACGGAACCCTAAATATCAATTCAACCTCACCAAGTTAAATATATACGTAATAATGAATCTAGATATAGAACTATCGACGCGTGTAAACGGGAAGGATATTTCGTAACATTGAAAGCATCTTTCCTGTCATAATAAATCTGCATAATTATTGTAATTTTAGTTATTGGTTCTGTCTGGCATCTATTTATGTCGCGTATGCAAAATAGTATTTTTGTAAATATTGTTTTTTAACTAGCAGTGTGATTAGAAATATGAATAGATGTTTTTTATTTTTACGTGGGTTAAGAACATCCAATGACATCTCCGCGCCATTAGGTGTGGCGGGAGATAGTGTCAGACTTTTACTGACTAAAAAAATCCACTCTTGTTCTTTCTTTGCTTTCGTCCCAGAGCCCCGTGTGTAACATTTTCATTGCTCTATGACCCCAGTACTCAGTAGGCTTCAACCCAGTTTGATCACTACGGTTTGCTGAGAACTCCTTGAGTCCGTTTTGGTCCGTTACCAGACGGTCGTCCGGCGTCCTACCCATTGGTCACTGTCCGCAAGTCCGCGCCTACGGCAGCCAGAAATCGGCGGCTGGGGCGTAAGGGCCGTTGCCTCACGCGTTTAGCCTCCTTCTTTGCTAGCATTACTACTTCGCAGAAGAAAGCGACTACCTGCCTTTCCTCCTCGTTGCCTGAATAGAAGTGCCTTTGACGAAATGCCGAAACAAATGAAGGACAGACGCTACAATACCCTAAAGGATCTAGTATGACTTCTAGATAAGTTTTAGTTAGCTTGTGATTCTTTAATTAGATATCTATTCGGATGATTTTTTTTTATTTTTTTGCTATAAACTAGTACTTGACTGCAATTCCCTCTGATGGTAAGCAGTAATGCAATCGTAGATGGTGAGGCGCACTAGAGTAACCTGTAGGTTGATAGGTGACAGAAGTTTAGAATTGTTTTTCTATTACACGGAATTTTTATTTTTATTTCTACCACGATTGCAATAAAGCTAATTAGTATCTAACACTTGCGACATTTGTTTATTTTATTCATTTGTTTCACTTTTTGTGATTTATCATTTTTTTTGCAACTTATTTCGGACATGGGAATTGAATTATTATTAAGAGCTTATTCACTAAGTAACTTTTGGTTCGTTTTTTTTGTCTATGTGAAACAACTACTTATGACGTCACTCGGAAAGAAACCAGTAAAATGGGACGTCTAAATAAAAATAAATATTTGACATAATTTATGTTGACATCAAACAAGTTGCAGTTTGATGGTGTCATTGGATATTCATCCGTCCGGCCTCGCCATGCAAATTAGCAGATATTATTATGTCATTGAACTATTGACCTAGACTGAAGCTAGAACATCTATAGTTTTGTCTATACAGAAAGTGTGAACAGTGTGACGAAACTGTCACACTGTTCTTTTTTAGGGCAACGTACCTCAATATGGAAAAACGAAATCCGTATAGGATCAAGGAGCTGTCAGCAACCGTAGGAAATCTGTAAAATTGTTGAAGCCTATTGGGCCCCAGGGTGTCTTTCTGAAAGGAAGGCTTGACCCGAGTGCGAAGGGCAAAGAAGGAACGAGGTGGGGTGTTTAGTCAGTAGGAGTCTGACACTGTTTCCTGTCCGCCCAAGAGCGGGATTCGTCATTGGATGATTTTTGCTCACCACAAAAAAAACCCTTATAGGATGACTTTGTTATCCAACTCGGTATGTCTGTCTAGACGTCAGTCTCATGAACGCGTGGAGGTATCAAATTAAAATTAAAACCATATACTCAGGTCTGCAGTCTCTTGAAGCTGTGAAAAAAATCAAACAGCAAGTTTAAGCACCAAATACGGCTATTTATGTCGCTAAAAATGTATGCATGCAAAACGTACAGGACCGATGGTTGTGGTAGCACTTGGGGGACGATATCCAACAGTGGACGGCTGCCGGCTGAAATTTTAATAATGACGATGAATTGTAAAAAAAGAGGCATCATAAACCTAATTTTGCCGACGTCCACGCGTGGTCTAGCGCCGCCACTGGGTAAAAGGGACACTCAATTCTAAGATACACTTTTTTTTACATTTTGATGTCAGAGTTTCTTCTTCTTTTTCCTGCCCTTATCCCATATGACTTGGAGTCGCGCATCGCTTTGATGAATAAAAATATAATAGGTCTCTACGTTTTTTACTTTTAATAAGTTTGGCACAACCTAAACGAGCCTTATTCTGGGCACTTTTCCAAGATACGGCACATTGAAATTTATTAATCTACGTCGTGTGATAATATAAAAATTGTTGGTAAAAAACCAAATTATGAAAATATATCGCACAAAATTACATTTTACTAAGTCCACTCCTTTTAAAACTTTATTACATATTTTACATACTTTGGTTTAATTTTTCTTCAACTATTTCAATATTTCTAAAATAAATTAGTATTTAGACACATGTTAACACAATGTAAGCAAACTGTTAAATGAATTTCGTGAAATTAAAAACAACAGTCGAAATTATTGCAATGCTACAAAAATAAAATAAAAACGCATCCATTTCCTGTATTATTAAAACATTTAAGTATACGGCAAATTAGTTCACCTTCAGTTCTTTTATTATTATAATAATATAAAAGTGTTTCAATTTTAAAAGAGACCTTACGTTCAACGTTAGTGGTACGATTATGCGCTATTTTACTAAAATTACATAGAAACTTGACAATGGCGAGGCCGCTTTGTTTCCTGAGATTTCGTTAACTATATAAGCTGACATTTTTCGTTTGGCTAACATTCAACACATCATATTCCAACAAACTACATCAAAATGATCGCTAAGGTAAGAATAGTGATATTCTTCATTAAAAATGCATCATATCAAGGATTTATTAGAATAATGTTAAAGAGTGTTGTGGCAATGGTGCAGTGAATAATTTTAGTGATGTCTAAGACACAGTGAATAGCTTCTAAGGATATTTTGCTAACTGTCCCGGATCGGTAAATCTCTGTTAAGATTTTAAACTTCATAAACATCCCTGTTCTTCCTGTGTCGCCAAGTAGTTGATACTAGTCTTTAACCACAATCGTTAGTAATAAACTCAATTTGTTAGAAAAAAACAGGATTTGGGGTAAACTAAAAGATATCTTGATATCCAAATGTGATACCACAAAGTGCTCGAAAGTAATCAAAGGAACTGTCCTTTGATTACTTTCATATCTACTACTGAGTAGATAATGTAAATAAGTCGACAATCTCAAATCTTCGAGCAAAGCAGATACTAGCAAATATACAGACAGCGATTACTCTGGACCCATATAATCAAAAGTACCTACTTTCTATCAGTAATCGCAATTGTTGAAACATTAAAAATATTAGAGTTTGTAATCTCTCATGGTAAATCACTAACATTTTGCCTTTGGGACCATCATTATAGTACTACACATACAGATATTGAAACCACATCAATTTACGTTTTCCAACAAAAGGGGCTCAATGCAACTGGAGTTGAGGCTCCCAGTTATTGTTAACCAGCCTAAATTTAATCTGCAGGCTGTTTACTGGGAAACCAGTAATGCCGCTTCAATAGCTCAGCTTCAACAGTATCCCCATATTCCGTACTGCCATATAATATTTTATACGTCCTAAGTTACGGACATCTAGATTAGTGAAACGGTGACGCTAGCACAGTTTTGGGCGCGTGCCAATTTTTTTTTTCTCTCAGCCATGAAAATAAATTTCAGTGTGAACTGGCTTTTATGATTTTCTTAAGGCAGAAAACAGTTTTCTGTTTCAAAATGATCTTAATTTCCTTTAAATTTTGAATTTACATATAATAATTACCATGTAGAGAAATTTTAATTGATGAAGTCTCGAGTTGGTTTTCCAGAAACAAATTATCATAAATAAGTCTTTGTAAAACTACCACTATAAGCTAAATCCTTCAGATACCTAAAAGTCTTATCATTTAACAATATTGTACATTGTACAAATTGATATGAGACTACTTTCTAGACAATGATTGCAAAATCTCATTAATAATTTGGCAACAGAAACCATTCACGGATCGAATGACAAAAGAAATCAATAATAATGATTGTCTCCCAAGATATTGATAGTAGTATTTGTCAGTCTCTCATTTGAAATGCATTCTAAGCTTTAAGTTGGCTTTTTATGCTCGCCAAAAGCGAAGTTAAAAAAAGAGACATCGAGGCTTAGGAGAGAGGGACTAATTATTAATCTCCTTAGGGATATGTCCAAATGGCATTGCACAGTGTAACAACAGCAACAACAAGGGAGTTACGAGCTGATCTCTGAAAGATCAAAGAACCCTTGCCATATGGGGTTAATAATATTTCCTACTCTTTTCCCTATAAAATTAAGTTCCTTTTAAAAAAAAAGGTTTACTTTCAAGGCACTAAACATAGGTAGAAAGTAGGGTCCATCATCACTATCAGTATTTGTCGTTTGTTTTCAATACTGTACGTGCAGTGTCAGTCTAACAGGTTTTTTTAGATGTAAACCATTGTAGACACATTTCGTACGTTTAATTTTATGTTGAACATTATCTTTCACTCTATCGCACCACAAACCACAGCTAAAGAGCTGTGATTACTATCAATATAATATTCTGAGTCCAATATTCAACTTTGTATTTAATACCAGGTTTAAGAAATTTTCCGACTAGAACTAGTAGATATTTATAGAAATCATGTCAATATTCAAATTGGTTCAAAATAGTATTCCTGCGAACCAGTATTTACACTTGGGTCGATCTGTTTACACACACATACTGTACATACATTCGCAATTCACACCTCACTGGTTTTCAAAGCCCAACCAGAACAGCCTATTCGCTATTATTCTAAATCTGATCAAAGGCTTGCCTAACCCAGTTCTTATTAAGTAACTCTGGCCTTTAAGCGAATCAATCAGTACTGGTTTTAGAGGAGACAGCTTTCATAATGTCTGTCACACGTGCAATCAAGTCGATCGTTAATCATAATGTCTAATGTGAATTAATAAGTAAGATATTCCCCTTAATATGTCCTGCAATATGGATGTCCTGCAATCACTTGATGTCACCGATTTGACCTTTTATTGAAGTTTAAGCATTGCGTTTCAAAATGACTGGGTCAATTATTTCCATATAAACCGTAGAGCGTAATTACATGTAAACTACATTGGTTTTGGAATAAGTGGAACTGCTTTGCCAACTGGTCATCATTATCTTATCAGGTTAAAGACAGTTGGGCAAGGGCCTCACTCCTTTGTACTTTTTTGTCTATCTTTATCGGTGTTATCTTCTAGTTCTTCTATCCAACTGGTAGGAGCTTTTTTTCAATCATTCTTTGGGTTTCTTCCACCAACATCATTAGCCTCAGATTTAACCAGCAATTAGAAATAATTCAGTAAATCAATTTAAATTTTAGTAGACTGTATCACAAGAGTCAATCCGCTGTATTTATCTAGATCTAAGCTTACAAGTGTCAACTTCTAGACATCTTTCGCAAGATAAGAGTGAAATGAGTCCTTGCATAGCGAATCAATCCGTCACTGCTGTTTGTTATTTAAATCCATCTTGTTATTGCTTCATCTACATTTAAACTTATTAACATCGAAGTTTAGATCTTAATTTGTTCATATTTAGAATTTTAAAATCTGAATAAGAACTGCCGTCCTTACATAGATGATAATTTAATTATAATTATATGTCTGTTTGAAGTCGTATTTTAGTGCCATACATTAACAGTAACATAATAATTCTTGAACACGGAAATTTGTTCCGTGATCCCTTTAAGGGTAAAAAATACTTTAGTACGATGAATTTAATTGCTTACTTGATAAAAACTGTGATTAAGTACGTAGGTGGAAGAATAATGTGGATTGTCTTGTGACAATCACCTGCTTACGTCTCCTTTCGCAATTGTCAAGGTACCGACCTCGAAAGTACCCTAACGACCAGTAACTACAGATGGACCGAGATTTGGGCCTACTTTTAAAGTAGTCATAATTACGTGTCAACACGCTATGTCTATTAAAGGTTGAAATAAAAATGCAAGGTCATAAAAATATCATAAAAGATATATGACAAAAATTTTAAATAATGAAATAGAGTGTTATTTTTAAGTTAAATTGAGATCATTTAACATTTCTTAATATTTCCAATGAAAGTAAGGTACCCAATTTATGTCTTATAATAGTTGTTATTATAATATTGCTCAACTCTACAAAATTTGTCTCAAAAAAAAAAAAATTGTTCCAGTTCGCCGCTGTCCTCTGCTTCATCGGCTTGGCTCGCGCCAGCGGATGGATCGGCAGTGGTCTGGGCTACTCCTCTGGCTATGGAGCCGGCCTCGGCTACGCATCTGGCATCGGTTATGGCCACGGTTATTCCAGCTACGTCGCCCCAGCATACACCGCGCCCATCGTGAAGACTGTAGTTGCTGCTCCAATTGTGACTAAAGCTGTTATTCCCGCGGTCTCATACGCTCCAGCAATTTCTACGGTCTCCCGTTATCAAGTTCATTCTTCACCTATCGTGAAGTCCTATGTCGCCCCAGCTGTATCTTACGTAGCCGCTGCTCCTTTGGCCGTGTCCTATGGTCATGGGTATGGCGGCTATAGCAGCCTGGGCTACTCTGGCCATGGTGCCCTCAGCACTGGTTACGGCTATGGCTCTGGTTATGGCTATGGCGACAGTCACGGCTATGGCTCCAAATACGTTTGGTAAGCAGTAAACAAAACATTGTATATAGCAAAAATGTTTACTCTGTATGAAATTGTAAATATTGTATTTCTCTCTGTATGGCTGTTTTAATTTATAGCAGATTTTATGTTGCTGTTCTATATATTTAATAAACTTGTACCTGTCTAAGTAAGATATTGTTTATTTTTTTAACTGCGTTTCTTTCGTTGAAAACCAAACCTTTGCAATTAAAAATGCATTGATATGACTTTTAAAGTAATTATTTGAACTAGTGTCAATCACTTTAAAACGATTTATTAGAACATACGCAATCACAAGTATATTGCACTGTGGTGGAAATAAAACTCGTTCAGCAAGCACTGCTTGCATGCACGACTGTATCTAAGCTGTCTAAACAAGCTATTTACCAGGTAATCAGTACATCCTTCCTCTCGGTCTAAAAGCTCATCAAATATATAAATACCTCTCATAAAATACCAGAGAAACAGGATTTTCTTGTCCTAAGTCTAAAGATGTTTGTTTAAATTAACATTTCATTTTGTACCTACATAATAGTAAATTTAGAAGTTAGCATAGTACGATAGTAATGATATCTACATGGCGAATATATTAGGTGCTTACTATACAGGAGTTGATTAAGGTTTTACAGACAATTTCTGAAGTTTCAAGAAAAAATCAACAGTGTTTCGGAATATTTAACGATATAGGTACTAGTATATGGAAAAATTGTAGTGAATAGAACTATTTGAATAATTAAAACCGATATAAGAAGCAAGCTCATTTTTTTTAAGGTTAAATATTTTGGTTTTAATAAAACAAACTACGTAAAAAGTACATCTCAAGTTTTTAAAAAAGTTTTCTTTTCAGTGGGTCACCCTTACTAATTCTTCCCTTTTTGTAGCATCTTACATCGTTCTTGTTAAAAATTTAAATGCCTTATATTTGATCTTATTACAATTAAACGTGTGAGTAACCGTGTTCACAGTTGATCGACTATCTTTTGTGGTGTCAAGGGTAAAACCAGCGCAACAGTCATCTCCATACAATAGAAAATTTAGCAAGTCATTATACTAAAGCTTTAAATTGTGGTGATACTTGAAAAAGGATTATGTCCTAAATTGATTGAAGGTAACCATATCGACAATTGAACCATTTTTAAATTAGGAATGATCTTTAAAATTATCAATACAGCAAAGATCGTACAAATAACAAAGCAATTAACACATATTGAAACGCCTAAACATAATGAATTAATAATTAATTTATCAATTACTACGCGTTTTGTATTTTACTCTAATGCCAACCCTTGTACAACAATTCTCAAGATAACACTATAAATTAAAGATTATATCTCGGTACTATTCACACAATAAACTCGTTTAAACCAAGACAATAAGGTTTGCAATTGCCTGTAATATTTCGGTGGATACATTAGTTGATATTGCATTTAAGCCTAATTAATTTCGTTACGCTCCGGTTTTCTCAAAATCTAAAGGGACCTTGAAAAGAATACTTGCTTCCTACATTTTTAATATAAAAGAGTGAAACAATAGCATCTAACACATTCAACTCATCACTGTTGAAGATTCTAGCAACATGTTCACTAAGGTAAATAATTGAATATTTTACAGTATTTAAATCTTAATTACATTGTTCAATTTTGAAACAATCGTTTCTTTGTGTTCATTCTCATGCCTATACTGACCTACCGCAAAGATTGGTAAAGGCATTCTTATGGATATTCCTTTTTAGACTTATTTATTTACTTTTATCGACTATTGTTTTCTTCATCTCTTTTTCAGTACATAATTTTTCAATTTTTCGATTCAATGGTTTTCTGCTCTATTCCAGATCCTTGCCATCGCTATCTGCCTCTTTGGCATAGCCCGTGCCGGAAACCTTTACAACGGTGGCTTAAATAGCGGGCTCTACGGCAACGGTGGTTATGGAGGACATGGTGGCTACGGAGGGTATGGCGGCTATGGAGGGTACGGAGGTTATGGAGGTGCCTATGGCAGCGGATATGGAGGTGGCTATGGTGGCGGTTACGGTGGTTATGGCTATGGCGGCCCAGCCACTTCTTACACTTCCGTAACCAAAGTTGTCCCTGCAACTGGAGCCCATGGTGGATATTCTGGCGCACATGGAGGTTATTTAGGTGGTCTCGGAGGTTATTCTGGAGGACTTGGAGGATATGGAGGATATTCTGGTGCTCTTGGAGGATATTCTGGTGCCTATGGCGGCTATGGTAACCACGGTTACAACGGTCTTGGCTACGGTTCTCACGGCTACAATGGTCTTGGCAACGCTGTATCATCTGTCTCCGTCTACAAAGAACACTCACCTAGCTACGCCAGCGGTGCGTACGGCGGTTACGGTGGTTACGGACGAGGTGCCTACGGTAACAGCGGTTATGGCGCCTACGGTAACGGCGGTTACGGTGGTTATGGCGCCTACGGTAACGGCGCCTATGGTAACAAACTCGGCTGGTAATTCATCAACTAAATATGTAAATATGATGAAAATGATATGATGATGCAGAAAATAAATGATTGAAAAGTAAATATATGTTATTCAAAACCAGCTATTTTTTTATTGCTATAAACTAGTGCTTGAGTACGATCCCACCTGGTGGTAAACAGTGATACAATCGTTGAGGGTGATACCTGAATACCTTACTACCTTTTTATTAAGAACCTATTTACTCTATCCTTAAATACGCCTAAATTATTACCGCACGGGAAGATTGCAGCAATCGAACTATTCCAGTCCTTCGATGTACGCGGTATAAACGTCAAAGAAAAACGCGTATAATGCGGAACGTAGAAGTAGCAATATAAATGTCAATATTGGCCGTACGATACATACGGTTGTCCAATGGACACGAGAATTAAATGTGATGGCGGAATTAAGACATGCAACTACCACAAACACTCTACAAAATGCATTCTGTAAAATACGAAAAAGCTGGCTACTCTACTCCTGTGCGCAAGGCAAACAATTCTTTATTTTTAATTCGCAAGAACTTGAAACTTTGAAAAAAAGGCTGTATAGATGCGAGAGCAATCAAAATGAGGTCTGAAAAAACTGCATCGAGTAAAGCAGAAAAAAAATAGGATAAAAGTAAAACTCAAGCATTAAGCATAAACAGCTACTACTACTTCTAGAAGTCCTTCTTTCAAGGAAAAAATGGGTCGCAATCCACCACGCCTGCCTTGCGTTCGAGGTTGGAGTTAACTTTAATGACGTCACTACCCTGTGACGTCATTACCCAACACTCGCATTTTTAACGCATACGTCAAGTTCTACTGTAAATACCTTACTCCAACCTGCCCTGCTCGAAGTTGGAGTAACTTGGGTTAACTCTTGGGTAGCTACTCGAGTCATAAAAGAATGACTCTGGGTTACAACTCTACAAAACTGTGGTCATTTTTGAACTCAGCCCTGGTGCTGGCTAGTAGACCTGTGTTATTGCTCACGCCTTTTTAGAAGTTTTGGTTCTAGGATATACTCGATCCTCTCGGTGTTCGCCATTGCCATTTTAAGAGCAGTGATGACATAAATTATACAAATTAAAGCAATTGACTGAATAAAAAAATCACTACGTTTAATTCGTAAACCCACTGGAGTACCACTTTTCTTATTCTCTCTCCTCTTAACTCATATTTAACGCAATTGTATTGTATCATAACTGCAGAATACAATAGGTAACTAGCGAGGCGAGCTCAAAAATTTGGAACATAAACCTACTCCTATTTTGGCAAATTCTAGACTCATTTTCAGCGTAGTTTGGTATTTTAATGAAAAGTTTCATCAAGACTTAGAATATTCCTAGAGACGGGGCTTCGACGCCACCTTAACAAGTTACAAACACCTATAATAAAAAAACCCAAGCAGAGTAAATGCCAGTAAAAGCAGATCTTCATTGTACAACCTTTGTGCATAATATTGTAAATTTTTCGAGAAACCTAAAATCATACCCACGTTTAAATGTTATGTCAGTACTACGACCAACTACCGGATATCCCAATAAACAACAAGATTTATATGAGTATACATATTATTATATATTATTACAAAAAGTTAACCGCTTACAAATAGGCTTGAAACGCCATTGATTGTATTTACACCATAACCAAGTTCCGCAAAGAACTTCCTCATTATCAGATCGGAGTACATTCGATGCGACTTAATATCGAATGCCTCGGGCAGATTACACAATCTTATTTTGCCGGGTGGAGTACTACCTTGACATTGAAACCGAAAGTGCCCACGGCTGATCCACAACGGGATCCGATACCAATACCAGTTTGCAGACGACATATAAAAGCGAAAGCAAGTGCTCCAAAAATTACACACAACAACAACGCTCAATACAAACATGTACTCCAAGGTACGCAGTGAATTTTAATATTGAAATTCGATTTAAAAATATTTTTGATCGTCATTGGTGATGGGCTTGATGCCCTTTAAGTAAATTGGGGTTTTTATAACGAAAATTTTGTTTAAAATAAAGTGGCTACAATCAGTGTTAACTTGTGTTCGGATTAAGTTCCTGCTTTTTAGAATCTGATAAATGTGTTCGTGGTAGATAGGTATTAAAAAATGTGTCTTTGTTCTCATCCCAGGTCGTAGTCTTCCTGTGCGCGGCGAGCATCGCCTCCGCCGGCAACCTCCTGCATGCCGCTGCGCCTGTAGCGTACAGCGCGCCCGTGGCATACAGCTCTGCTCCCGCCGTCTCCTCCGTGTCATTCTCCTCGCACACCTCTCACGCACCGGTTGCCACCTACGCTGCCGCTCCCGTCGTAGCCAAGACCTACGCCGCTCCTGCCTACACCGCCTACGCCGCCGCTCCCGTTGTTGCCAAGTCTTACTCTCCGGCTGTCTCTTACCAGAGCATCTCCAGCCACTCTGCTCCCGTCGCCTACGCTAAGACCTACGCCGCACCTGCCGTCACCACCTACGCTGCCGCTCCCGTAGTCACCAAGTCTTACTCCCCGGCTGTCTCTTACCAGACCATCTCCAGCCACTCAGCTCCCGTCGCGTACGCTGCCCCAGCCGTTCAAACTTACGCCGCCGCCCCTGTTGTTACCAAGACCATCTCAGCCCCCGCCGCCGTGTACTCTGCCGCCCCAGTATACGCTAAGGCTGTAGCACCCGCTGTGTCCTACTCTTCGTACTCGTCCCACTCCGCTCCCGTGGCCTACGCCGCCGCCGCTCCCGTAGTTGCCAAGACCTACGCTGCTCCCGTGGTTGCCAAGACCTACGCTGCTCCCGCCGTTGCATACTCCGCTGCTCCCGCAGTCGCGTACTCCGCTGGTCCCGTGCTCAAGTCCGCTGTGACATACTCGGCTGCACCCGCCGTCTCTCATGTCACCTACTCCGGTCTTGGAGCTAACTACGGCTGGTAAACAAATGGTTATAATATTTATTGTTAGTAAATAATCGACTGTATATAATTGTTTATATGTTCGTAAAATGAAACGAAAAATAAAAACTAAAGAATATTTTCATGTTTTATTTAGTGCTTATATACCTAAGTATATCCAATAAAATAAGACTAATAATTTTTGCTTACAATAGTTGATTTCATAATAACTGCTGCTAAAACACGATTTTAAGCATTTCTTACACCTAAATGGTAAATGCGCAAAGTTTACCTCCTCTGCGCTTACACATGTTTCAATCATCAATCAACTTACATATTATATCGCTAATGTCAACTCATATGATTTGTTATTGGCAGGTTAGTCGACCAACCTCGATGTCAAATATAAGATTTAAATTGATAGCTTTCTGAGACTAGGTGTCCAAACCAAGGTTGATATTTTAATCATAACAGCATGTTCTTTAAAACATAGTAACACATCCGCTTCGTTCGTCCGCACAAATTGGAATTTATCCGTTGCTGGTTCTTACGACACTTTTGATTCAAACCACAAACAAAAATTATTTCACAATATATCCTCAAAACAGGTTCCAAGAATCAATTTGAATAATATTTAACTGAATAGCTAAAGTACTAATGAGCGGAAGTTCTAAAATATGATTGGTTATGTCTTTATGCAAAGTAATAAACACATTGAAGCATATACACATATATAAGTTCCCTAATCATTGACATATACTGTTATTGATTAAGTTCAAAATGTTATTCAACATTGTAGATGCATTATTTACGGCTGCACTTAGTAAACAGGGGCCATTTTTGCCATAACATGTTTTTTTTATGGTAGGTAAAAATCATCTGATGACGAATCCCGCCCTTGGGCGGAGCGGGAATCAGTGTTACTAACTAAACAACCTACCCCGATCCTACATCGCCATCTATACCAGGGCCAGAGCCTTCCTTTCAGATACTTCCATAACATGTTAAAATGCCAGGTATACGACCTAGAAAGAGAGATAGAGCTACCCTACACACTGACCTTTATTATTTATCTTACTGGACTGGCTGCCGTCAAAGTGTGTTTTTTCTCCATTTGATATCCGCCATATTGGCGCTGTAGGCCACAATAATTGTAGCGGGTGTCTACGGTACTAAAACTCGTAATTCAAATTAGTTTTCTAGACGCTCGCGAGTGGCGCTTCAAATACGAACAAACTATCAGCTGTCAAATCTATGGAATAGTCTGTCCTGTGGTAAGTGGTAGAGGTCAGTGAAGTAAATGTCCATCCAATTGGACGCCTAGGCTGTTCGTTGAAAAAATGCCAGTCGTGCGAGCGAGAAAGAAGAATGACACAATACACTCTTTATAGCTCCATCTCTTCAACAGTATAGAACGTAAAATGAATTGCATTGAGAGCGCTGTATTGCACACTGGTTTGAAATAGTTCTCTTGCCCTCCTAGGCGACGATATGTCTACCGTGGCCCCTTTGAGTAAATGATAAATGATCTTTATTTTGCAAGTAGGTTTAAAAAACACTTTTTATTACTCATACTCTAAAAGTAAGCGTAAAGTTGCCTGTGGAGCAGGTTAAAAGTAGTACTTTTCTTCCCTAGAGATTTTACTTTCAACTGACAGCTGTCTAAATATAAAAAAAAACTAGTTCTATTTTGAAATTTTTATTGAACCGTGACCCGAATTTCTATACAGCCAGTACAACTGAAATAACATAAAGGTAGGATTAATATAAGAATACTTTTTTTTAAATGACTTTATTTTAATTGACTTTAAACTATTTCTTTAAAAGTAATATACATTTGAGAAAAATGTTGACCTGGCCCATTTTTGTACTGATAAAACGAAAAATATTGGCTGAATAGCCAGCAGACCACCAAAAAAAAATTGGGGGGAAAATGATTAGTATCTCTCTATAATCTGTGGGTGATTCGAACTTTCTTGTTTTTTTCGAGTTGTAGATTTTTGTTTATACTTTACTAAATTTCTGTTATGAGGAATTTGTATAAATACACTCTACTCTAAGTTCATCAGCTTCAGTTATGGATTTAATGCCAGATTCTTAAGAGGAGAAAACCGCTTTCTGCCTAAATCAAAAGAAATATACCTACCTCAAGAACATACGAAGACCTTTGACGAGTCAGGTTTTTACTATTTTTATTTTCCTCGTATTCGTAATGAAAAGCACTGTGTTTACCTCGGGGTTAAAGAGTTATTTAGTCCCGAGAAATTGTTTCTGTTTTCGAGGTTTTGTATAGTTCGAGGGACTAAATAACACTTTTACCCTTAGGATAACAATGTACAATTACACGTAATTTTTTTTTCTGTGTCTCGAAACTAGATGATTCCGGTGTTTCCTAGCTGGCTACCCTGACAAGAAACCACGAAACAAACTCAGGGGTTTTTTTATGGTGGAAAAAATCATCTAATGACAAATCTCGCCCTTGGACGGAGCGGGAAACACTGTCAGACTCTTACTGACTAAACGGCTCACCCCATTCTTTCTTAGCTTTCATACTAGGGTCGAAACTTTCTTTCAGAAACCGGACCAGGGCACTAGTAAGCTTCGGCTCTGCTGTTGAGCCTGTCCATTTGCTGACAACTTTAGAAACGTAGAACTTTATAAAGAAAATTATTTTCGACTTAATATGATGAACAGTTTTTGAAAAATAAAAAAAGAAACGTTCTGATCTAATTTTGTAATTTAACCGTACATGCAAGCATTTTATTAACTTAATTTACATATTTTATTATCCTGAGCGTCATCATCATCATCAGCCTTTTAATGTTTCCACTGCTGGAACACAGGCCTCCTCTCTAGGAGAGGGAATGGGCCATAATCCACCACGCGGGCCCAATGCGGATTGGTGGATGTCACATTTCTTCGAATTTTTGGTTCTAAGACATGCCGGTTTCCTCACGATGTTTTCCTTCACCGTTTTTGAGAGGGGTGATGAAATAAAGTACACAAAGTAATGCGCCTGGCCGGGTTCGAACCCGCGACCTACCACTCGTAAGTCGGGGCTGTTACCACTCGGCCACCACTGCTCTCTCAGCACTGATCCTGAACGTATCTTCTTTTAAATAAAAATACAAAAAGATTTAAATCGGTTCACGCAATCCAAAATTACCACCGGGTACAGCTCCATCTCTCGGGGAATTGGGTTACTAATTTATACATGGGCTACTTTGCACTGAAGTCGTAGTTTAAAGGTTCTTTTACATTACATTATAAGAAACTACGGAACCCTACACGGTCACTACAAAAATTGGCCAAGAGCGTGTCGGGCCTCGGGCCACGCTCCTGGCCGTTTTTTTATGATAAAAAGTAGTAATAACTCAGATGTCTTTACTCGAGCTAAACTTTGAATAATAGACAAAAATCACATTAATTAAAAGTATGATTTATTTTACTATAATATGTTATTTACACATTCACATAAATAAGTCTAATATATGTATATAAATTATACACACAATTCTTTTATGATCTTATATCCACTATTAGTTATTTTCGTTTTTAAGTTTTGACGTTTAATAAAAATGAATAAATAAATAAATAATTTATACCAAAAATATACTAATATTGCTTCAATGTGAAAGGAAATAAAGAAACTACTAGGTAACTGTCACACATCACCTTGAGCTGGTATTCCGATATCGACTGCCGGGATTCCGATCCCAACTTCCGGCCACCGTAGGCGCGGACTTGCGGACGGCGAGCATTGGGTAGCTCGCCGCCTGGTCGTGTGGTAACCCTCCGGATCAAGCCCAGTCGTCGACGGCGCGCGCTTTTCCTGCGCGCCTCAAGCAATTATCAGAATCGTAGGGACCCTGCAGAAGGGTCGAAGCCACGGGTTCGTGTCTGAAAGCAAGGTTCTGGCCGTAGTATGTATGGCAATGTGGGAATGGAGTAGGTTGTTAAGTCAGTAAGAGTCTGACCCTGTTTCCCACTCCACCCAAGGGCGGGATTAGTCATTAGATGGTTTTTTCCTACCATTAAACAAAAAAAACACTTTAATTTGAAATATATCCTTATGAATGAATTCCCTATTTGAACAGTGCAAGGAACAATAGAGCTTAACCATCTCGCTTAGCGAATGCATTGGTTTTAAGTTTTTAAAGAATAGAATATATTTAGGCCTAGAAAAGGCACAGACCCTTAACAGTAGCTAAGGGCCTGTACACATCAAGTTTTTTAAACGCACCGTTGACGCGCGTTTTGTAGCGATACACCAGCGATACGCACGCGAGTCAGACGTAGCCTGTAGACTTTTAATAGAATAAAAGCGCGCCGTCCATCGACGTGCGCTTCTAAAACGCGCGTCACCGGCGCATTTATTTACGGCGCGTAATTCTATACATAACAGAAAGACAATAGGTGGGAGAACGCCGGCGTTTGCGTGGGGCTCAACAGTTTAAAAAACGTGGTGTGCACAGGCCCTAAGGTCTGCCTATTGGGGCCCAGGGTCTCTTTCTGAAAAGAAGGCTTGGCCCCAGTGCGAAGGGCAAAGAAGGAACGGGGTGGGGTGTTTAGTCAGTAAGAGTCTGACACTGTTTCCTGCTCCGCCCAAGAGCGGGATTCGTCATTGGATGATTTTTGCCCACCATAAAAAAGGCCCTAAGGTCTCAATATATGATCTTCAATTAACATATTCGCAAAATTGGGGCTATGAGCTTTGACATTAACATTACACTCAGAACTACAACTAGAATTGCGTAAATACTAATTGTGCCGTTACCCTCGAGCAGTGAGTCACACTCGTGCTTGACCGGTTTTGTCTTGACGGAACAAACTGAGCTCTAGGCAATATCTCATGGAGATTCAATGCTAATACCAGTTTGCAGACGGTGATATAAAAGCGAAAGCAAGTGCTCCAAAAATTATTACAATCATTAACCTCCTACCACACAAACATGTACTCCAAGGTACTAAAGTGATTTTATTTATTGGATTTAAATTCTTCCAGTGTTTTCTTTTTGTCTGTATAACTATGTGACTGACTATTGGGATTCTATAAGTGTTACCGATTAAGTGCAATTTACTAATAGTCCTGTTGGTGCTTAAAAGTCGAAAATTTTACACAACAGTCCTAAGGACTCAATCACAAGATTGGGAGGAACGGTTTAACCCTCATTCGATGTATATAATAAGGCAACTTTTCTTTCACATTTCAGGTTGTAATCTTCATGTGCGCGGCGGGCATCGCCTCCGCTGGCAACCTCTTGGCCGCTGCGCCTGTAGCGTACAGCGCGCCCGTGGCGTACAGCTCCGCGCCCGCCGTCTCCTCCGTGTCGTTCTCCTCGCAAACCAACCACGGTCCCGTCGCCACCTACGCCGCCGCCCCCGTAGTGGCCAAGACCTACGCCGCTCCTGCCTACGCCACCTACGCCGCTGGACCCGTCGTCGCCAAATCCTACGCTCCTTCCGTGTCCTACCAGTCCATCTCCACTCCCGTCGCGTACTCTAAGACCTACGCCGCGCCTGCATACAGCACATACGCCGCCGCTCCTGCTGTCACCACCTACTCTGCCCCTGTCGTGACTAAGACCATCGCTCCTGCAGTGTCTTACTCCTCAATCTCTCACTCTTCTCCTGTGACCTACGCTGCGGCCGCGCCCGTTATCGCCAAGACCTACGCCGCTCCCGCTTACTCCACCTACTCTGCCCCTGTCGTGGCTAAGACCATCGCCCCTGCAGTGACTTACTCTTCTTACTCGAGCCCCGTCATTGCCAAGTCCTACGCCGCTCCTGCCTACGCTTCCTACGCCGCCGCTCCCGTCGTCACCAAGACCTACGCTGCCCCCGCCGTCGCATACTCCGCTGGTCCCGTCCTCAAGTCCGCTGTGACATACTCGGCCGCACCCGCCGTCTCTCACGTCACCTACACTGGTCTTGGCGCCAACTACGGCTGGTAAAAACATGTTGATGAAATATAAGTACATATTTATTTATAATAATCATGCGACTGTATATTAAACTGATTGTAAATAGAAAACGAAATAAAAATTGAAAGATATATAATTATGATCTTATTTTCTTTACCCTTAATTATGAAACTGCCCTGAATTTTGTAATCAAGATTATCTGAAAAGAAAAACCGATCTTTAATCGATCTTATTACCATGTAAAATGGTAATTATCATTAACAGTCCAGGTAAAATAAATAAATAACAATTAAAAAACAACTCAAAATGCGCTTACACTAAATACTTGGCATTTATAAAAGCATTTAAGGTGTAAACGATTACGACAGCTGAATGTAAATACAAGTACCAAGATACTGGCTGCAAATAACACTAATATTATAAAGGTAAAAGTTTATGAGAGTGTGTGTATGTTTGTTTCTTCTTTACGCTCAAACGGCTGAACGCATTTCGAGGCCCTTGATCATCTTTGCAGATATTTTTTTCCTTCGTGTCTTTTATTACATGAATTGTTAAATAAATAAACCTACAAGGTGCACAGGTAGACGCTGAAATAGCACATAGAAATCTTTTCATCTCAAAAATATATTCCTTTTATTATAATTTCCTACTATCACGCACGCTGGCCTTGCAACTAGTAATAGTACAATCTAACCCGAAGCATAACTTTTACACACAAAATGAAGTAGCTTTAAAAAAAAAAGTAGCTTCCTGTGAAAATATATTAAAAATGAATGAGTGTTGGTTGTGTGAATATTTACTGGTAGTGGCAGACCGAATATTCGTTTTCGGCTATTTTCGACCATTCAATGGATATTCTGCTATATTTTCATATTCGGCCGTAAAACAGCCAAAGCTTCGATGAAACTGAATATCAAAATTCCGTGAATAAAAGTTTGAAGGAATGCGCCAATTTTGATTTTTTTTATTACGCACTGAATACACCATCTTTAATTTTTCCACTAGCACTAGAAATGCCTTTTCCACTAAACGGCATTGCGCTACCGGCACATGGTGGACTGGACATACCAGCCGTAGAAAGCGTTTTGAGAATACATTCATTACGTGCAGCAAAGAGTGAGATTCTCTGCCAGAATCTGTGTTGGTGTTGTGTATCTTGATGGCTACAACATAGGGGCCTTTAAGTCTTCTAGGCAAGCGTTCTTTATTCTCGATCATTTCTTACCACCAGGTGAAATAGTGGTCAAACGTGAGCCTATCCATGGGTTTTTTTCTATTATTTGTTTTTAAAGGCTTCAGTCGTAATTCGACTATGACAGCTTCAGTACAAAATTTATAAAGCCACTTCCGAAGTAGGACCTATCCAAAGGTGTACCATCGAAGATACTTTCGCCGCCGTGGAGTTTACTTTTTCGCCGCCGCGATCCTGCCGATATCCGGCCACCATAGGCACTGGCTCGCGGACGGTGAGCAATGGGTAGCTCACCGTCCGGTCGTCTGGTAACTGTCCAGACCGAGTCCAAGTCGTCAACGGCGCGCACCGTTCCCACGCGCCTCAAGGAGTTGTCAGCAAACTGTCGGGGCCCTTCAGGGTCGAAGCCTTCTGGAGCTGCCGGTTTGCGTGAAACTGTTACCGCGGCTCTAGGAATAAGGCAAGGAAGGAATAGGGTAGATTTTTTAGTCAGTAAAAGTCTGACACTGATCTGAGAGCGGGTTTCGTCATTCGATGATTTTCACATACCATAAAAAAAAGATTACTTTTGCTTGCACTCGAAACAAAAACTTTAAAGGTTTGATTTGGCGCCGCCTGCCAATCCAAGCCAATTTGGTTTTTAGTGATCAGGCAGAAATTACGGAAAGGCCAGCCTAAATTATTATTAAATATGCTAAATTAGTATTAGTAGAATTGAAAATATTGACATAAACTCAGATATTTTTACGGTTCCGTGTCTCAAAAGGAAAAAAATGGGACCCTTATAGGATCACTTTGTTGTCCATCTGACTGTATGTCTGTCTGTCAAGACCCTTTATCTCGGCAACGAGTGAAAGTATCGAGTTAAAATTGAAACCAAGTCCCGTGCGGTGTCTTGAAGCTGTAAATTATGAAAGTCAATGAAAAAAGTTATGGAAGTTAATGTTGCAAAAATATACGTTTTCGATACACTCTAGGACTCAAAACTCATATGGTATCTTCCGTCGTCCTAGAATCCTGAAATTTGGCATGAAGCAAGACCTTATAGCACAAGTGAGGAAAACTGCAGGAAAAAATCTGAAAACTGTAAATTTGGAGTTACGGAAAAAAAAAATTGCGATTAGGAAAAGTCGTCGTAATTGAACTGTTTCCATAGGCAAGTTTGTACGGAATCCTCAGTGCGCGAGTCTGACTCGCACTTGCCTGCTTTTTTAAGAATTATTTTTATCAATCAGTTATTAAAAGAGATTCTAATAAATCTGTAGACTTAGTGATTTTTGGCACTTTATCATAGATATACTCGTAAGTAAAAAAATATACATTGTTCTGAAATGTAGTCGCTCACAATGGCCTCATCAGAAGACTAAAGTCAACGACGAAAGAAAGTCAGTTTTCTTGCATGATTGTAACAAAAACGAAGATAAATTCAGGAGAACCAAGATTACAAATATAGCCCAAATAGTCACCAAGCTTAAGAGCAGTAGGCATGACAAACTCATGAGTGATGGGCCTGTAAGTTTTTGGAGTAGCGATGAGGTGATAGCCTATTCAATAGTGCACATCTTTTGGGCGAAATGACGATGATGATCATAAAAATTAAACTAATTTATTGCTACACTGGGCAGGGCACATTGCACGCAGAACGGATGGCCGCTGGGGCCGAAAGGTTCTGGAATGGCGACCGCGTACCGGAAGACGTAGCGTTGGAAGGCCTCCCACAAGGTGGACCGATGACCTGGTCAGGGTTGCTGGAGGCCGATGGATGCGAGACGCACAGGACCGGTCTTTGTGGCGGCGCTTGGGGGAGGCCTATGTCCAGCAGTGGACGTCTTTCGGCTGAAATGATGATGATGATGATTGCTACACAGCTGGATTCATTAACAATCAACGTAGAAGATGGCCAAATTAACGAAATCAAATAAGTAAAAGGATAATTATTATGTGTAGCAATATAACAATTGGTGTGCGAACGCCGGCGTTGGCTTGGGGCTCAAAAGAAAAAAAATCATTTCACATTACATGCTTAAAATAATTCGAATATGAAAATAGTACCAAATTTTTTAATTTTGTCTTTACAAGTCGATAGTGTTTCCCCACGATCCCTCCACGGGATTAAAACGACGAAAATTTAAAGGTGTATTAGCGAATTGACCAAGGATACATACAAGTATGAAGGGTATACAAAAATTTTGGAATTGATTCACTCGTCATTCATAAAAATCGGCTCCTTTTTTCCCTTCACATATGCATGAACATATAAAACTTTCTTTTAGTTTTGTAGAACTATGTTGATCAAGGTACCCTGACAGAAGATTTTCAAAGAAAAAGGAGGTTACGCTGATCCCAAATATATTGGGACACGGACAGGAAGATGATAAGGATAGTTTTTTCAAACGGTCAATTCATAAACTAAGTGTAACTAACATAAGTTCTTTAAAACGAAACATGAATTTATAATTTCATGTTAGCTTATCTACACATGCATGTATGGAATATATTATGCACTTAGTTATGTGCAATTGGGCACCTACTAATAATTTCTATTAACTTAACGGTTGGCGACATATTTAGCTGATATGCCTTAAGCGGCTACTGCAGATGGAAATGTGAACAACATTTTCTGTTCCAGTTTAACACATGACGTGAATCACACTCGCACTTGACCGATATTACCCTCGTAAACAAATTGAACTGTAATCTATGTCAGCTAGGATTCTATATGAACCAGTTTCAGACGCTCATATAAAAGCGCAAGTAAGTGCTCCTAAAAACATTGCATCGTACTACCACGCTCAATTCAAACATGTACACCAAGGTACTAGTGACTCATTTATTCATTTGAAAATAATATTTGTGGGACCCCAGTATACAACGACAGTGCCTTGTTATGATAATGAAGCTTTGGATAATTTTGCATCATCGTATCGGCCCATCAGCTGATGATCGTTCGCAGAAGAATATTGTTGGCAAATATTTGAGAGGCGTTCTGTTGATCCTGATAATTGACACAAAACGAGACGGGATTTTCTTATCAATTCTGTTCAAGCAAATCACATTAATCAAACTTTATTCCTTCATCCCAGGTCCTAGTCTTCCTGTGCGCGGCGAGCCTCGCCTCCGCCGGCAATCTGCTGCAAGCCGCTGCGCCCGTAGCATACAGCTCGGCGCCCGCCGTCTCCACCGTGTCATTCTCGTCAGCGGCTCCCGTCACCACATACGCCGCTGCTCCTGCGTACTCCACGTACGCTGCCGCCCCGGCGTACGCCACATATGCCGCTGCTCCCGCATTCGCCTCATACACCGCCGCTGCTCCCGCTGCCTATTCTGCCCCAGTGTACACAAAGGCTGTAGCTCCCGCAGTGTCCTACTCCTCTGTGACCAGGCAGTCTTCTCCTGTGACCTACGCTGCAGCTGCACCAGCTGTAGCAACTTACTCCGCTCCAGTAGTATCTAGGACCTATACTGCTGCCGCTCCCGCATTTGCGACTTACTCTGCACCAGCCGTAGCGGCGTACTCTGCGCCCGCTGTAACAACCTACTCCGCGCCTGCCGTAGCTGCGTACTCAGCACCTACTGTTGCAGCGTACTCCGCTCCTGCCGTCACCACATACTCTGCTCCCGTCGTAACCAAGACCGTTGCTGCTCCCGCGGTTACCACATATGCTGCAGCTCCCGTTCGATCTGCAGTGACTTACTCGGCAGCTCCTGCAGTTTCCCACGTTGCGTACACTGGTGTGGGAGCTAACTACGGATGGTAAACATTGCCTGTTGATTTTTGATATTTATTTGTAAGAGTGTTTACGCTTATATGGTACAGTCAAAGCAAGAACTTTAATAAAACCTATAAAATATAAAAAATGCCTTAACTTTCTTCTCAATATCCTTGGCAGACAAATATATGCCTTATAGACTACAGCATAAAGCTAGGTTACCATCATAAAGTTATGATGCAATATATGTACAATCGTAATAAGCTTTGAAACAAAAATGCAATTTCAAATGACATTGAATCAGTCAAATGTCGTAAGGCTTTTGCAAGAAGACAAAAAACATGACCCACTGGTATAATAACTGTGCTCACAACAAAATTGATGGAATTTCCTTTTCTTTACCCACTGTCCCTATACAATTCTAAATTAAAAGTAAGGAACTGGCTATTATCATAGTGTAGATAAAGTAATTCATAACTAACGGAATCCAATTTTATACTACATATATGAAAATATAATATAATGAAAAATATATTGGTGTACATGCAAATGCATATACTCATGCATAAACACGCACACATACACGGACACTACACACGCGGTAAAAGTATTCAAAGAATTGTATTGTTATAAAAATATATAACGCGTGAATCGGCATGCCTAAGTAAAGAGATTTCTTTAATATAAAATCAATTACAGTTAACCAAATTGCATTAAAATTTAATTAAATAAGTTAAATTAAGTCAGCAGCTTTAAAAATTTCACATTATTTCATTAAGAGGCCGGTTCGGGACGATTTATCCATACAAACGTAATACCAAAATCATTTGCAAGTCGAGCATATTTCAACCATATTATGGTGATATTTGGATTTAGACAATATTTATCTATGTTCCCAGATCTTTATTTTTTAACTAGCTGTGCCCGCGACTTCGTCCGCGTGGAATAGTTATTTTGGGCATCATATTTATTTTTGCAAACAATCTCCTCAGCTTTATAAATTATAGCTGTTACCCACGACTTTGCCCGTATCAATTTCTGTTATTATTTTAGACAATTTAGTTTTTAAAAGAACATAATTATCTAAAAATACTTCATAGAGCTACACCCCAACTCGGGCACGCCATAATTTCGGCGGTAAGTCCCCTCTTTGAGGCGTGATATCTATCACGGCATCCTCACCTTCCGCATGACGTAGGTTCTCACCGGACATGGGAAGAAGGAAGAGACGCCCGGGTGTTGCCACTGTATGGTCAGCCCGGAGGATACGGTGGAGCACACGGTGGAGGTGTACCCCGCTTGAGAAGAGCATCGCCGTGTCCTCGTGGGGGTGATCAGCGGCGGCGACCTCTCGCGTCGGGCCTTGGTTCAGGCCACAGTTCGCAGCGAAGAAGAATGGCAAGCGGTCGCCTCCTTCTGCAAAGCAGTAATGCTCGTAAAGGAGGAGGCCGACCGAATAAGGCAAAGGCAACAGCGCCCTCGCCGTCACCGCCGCGATCCCGCCGATATCCGGTCTCCGTAGACGCTGGCTTGTGGACGGTGAGCAATGGGTAGCTCGCCGTCCGGTTGTCTGGTAACAGTCCAGACCGAGACCAAGTCGTCGACGGCGTGCACTGCTCCCGCGCGCCTCAAGATGTTGTCAGCAAACTATGGGGCCCTTCAGGGGCGAAGCCTCCTGCAACTTGAGAGTTGGTGCGAAAGCGTTATACCGGGGCTCTGGGAATAAGGCAAGGGAAGAACGGGGTAGGTTGTTTAGTCAGTAAGAGTCTGACACTGTTTCGCGCTCCGCTCAAGAGCGGGATTCGTCATTGGATGATTTTTACCTACCATAAAAAAACCCATCCGCGCCGCCCGCAAGCAACTCCTCTCCTCGCCCGCCGGCTAGGCGCAGCGTCAAGTTTATAACATCATGCATCGCGTGTGAATGTTATATCGGAGTTATTTTAAAATTGTAATATTTTCTAAGATGTTCATTGAAATTAAATGATGGCAAAGACAATTTTGTTTACAATTACATACTCTTAATCAACAACACATTTATTTGGATAAAGATTATATTATTATGTTGATACAACTCTAACAAATAATCGGTAAAAATTGGCTAAATTTGATTCGCATAAAAACGGTTCTAGTAAGTTAATCTTAAAAGATAGACATATACTGTCGCGGACATTTTTTTAGATCATTTTAAGAGGAATAATTCTTTCATACATATTTTTTTGGTATCTTAAACCGTTTTGGCAGCGCACGCAACGGAAGCCCTCAAAGATGAATAATTTTCCCCGTTTTTTCCACATTTTCCGTTGTTTCTTCGCTTCTATTAGTCGCAGCGTGATGTTATATAGCCTAAAGCCTTCCTCAATAAATGATCTATTCAACACAAAAAGAATTTTTCAATTCGAACCAGTAGTTCCTGAGATTAGCGCGTTCAAACAAACAAACAAACAAACAAACTCTTCAGCTTTATAATATTAGTATAGAAAAGCTTGTTTAAAGCTTTTTTAAAAAGAAAGATCTGGGAACCAATAGCTTTAAACAAGCTTTTTTAAAAAATAAAGATCTAGGAACCTAGATAAATATTGCTTAAATCCAAATATCACCATAGTATGGTTGAAATACGCTCGACTTGAGCAAATGATTTTGGTATTACGTTTGTATGGATAAATCGTCCCGAACGCCGGCCTCTTAATTAAAAGTACTCAATTTTTGTAAAATCAATTTATATTTAAAAAATATTAAATTCAGATTAATGCTTTACACTGACTTAAGATACATATACCATTAAATGAGTACTATTAATTTGCAAATAACTTCGATATAGATATAGGATAGATATAAAAAATATATAGGTAGTAAAAATTACAAGTAAATATTTTAAATATTTATTTGGTTTTCATTGCAAACATAAACCTTACACTAAGTACTATTTTTTGATACTACACGTACAAGTTTATTACCAGCCGTACTTTGCTCCAACGCCATCGTACGAGACGGCAGGTCCAGCAGAATAGGTTACAGCAGACTTTAGGATAGGAACAGAATATGAGGATATGGCGGGAGCGGCGTAGGACTTGGTGATGACAGGGCTGGCTTCATAAGTAATAGGCTCTGAGTGAGTTGAGTACGAAGAGTAAGACAGTGCAGGGGAGACAGCCTTAGCCACAATAGGAGCAGAGTAGGCGGTGTAAGCAGGAGCGGCGTAGGTCTTGGTAACAATGGGTGCAGCGGCGGCGTAGGTCACAGGAGAAGAATGAGTTGAGATTGAAGAATATGACACAGCGGGAGATAAAGACTTGGAGTACACTGGGGCAGAGTAAGTCGCGACCGGAGCTGCGGCGTAGGTTTTGTATGCAGAGGCGGCGTAGGTCTTTTCATATGCCACAGGAGCAGAGATGGATTGGTAGGTTATGGAAGGAGCGTACGACTTGGCTACGATGGGGGCAGCGGCGTAGGCAGTGTAGGCAGATGCAGCTTCGTGTGTGGTGATGGGAGCGTGTGATACATGCGAAGTGAAGGACTGTGAGCTGTAGGCTACGGGCGCAGCAGCCTGCAGGAGTTCACCAGCAGAGGCGAGGCTCGCCACGCACATGAAGACAATGACCTGAAACAATGATATTATTGCTTAAATATTGTCTTAAATACAATTCATCATCAACTAAACAAAACTGCATTTGGAATCAGTGTCGCCGCACGATGCCCCAAAACGCGACTACCATTTATCAGCAGTATCACAAATCTAACGAAGATGGTTTGATTGCTCTAGTAGCGTGCGGCGATGTTTTGTCTCAACGTTTTAGGTCAAGAAACGTTGAGACAAAATATCGCCACACGCTACTAGAGCAATCAAACCATGGCTCGCTCCTTGACCTGAGCGAGCCACAAAAAGCGACGATTTGTACCATGTGGCGGCTACCGGCGTCAACAGTGTGCGGCAACCATTAACCAAAGCAACAAAAGGTGAAATTTGCCCAAAATCGCAATATAGCGATGACAAAAATTACATAATTTGACTGAATATAAAATGACAACTTGTTTTATATTAAAATACCAGCGCATACCTTGGAGTACATATTTTTATCGAACGTGGTGGTCGACTGTAATATTTAGGGCAGTTGCTCTCGCTTTTATACAAGTTTAAACTGGACGTTAGCATTGAATCCCTGGAAGACCTTCCCTGTACTTCAGTAAGGACAAGACCAAATTAAGTGAAAGGGTGACTTTGGACTTCAGTGATTTTGGAGTTTTAATTTTTGAACAGTAAGATGAAACTTGGGAAAGTTTTACACAGAACATAGAAACTGAAGCGCAGTAAGTAGGTAGAGTTAGTACAAAGATCTAAATCCGTTCAGATATTTAAGCTTGAAGTAATAACAAACATGCACACATACAAGAATAAATAAACTTTCGCCTTTATAATATTATAAAATATGTCATATTTGGGATTAATAAAATAATTTCAATTTTATGAATGAACCTTCATGAAATCGTTTGAATTTTGTCGATATAACATAATACTTGATGTCATCTGTAAAATATTTTTGTAAAGTTGAACCTCTCAATACATTTTTTTTTAAACCTATACTGTCCCACTGCTGGACATAGACCTCCCCCAACTACCGTAAGAACTAGTTTGAGGTAGCCCGAGAGAAAATTATCTGGAAGTACAATTACCTACACCTTTTTATTTTGCTGGAGTCTGTGTTTCCTGATAGCTATAACCTAGGAGTCTTCAAGTCAAGTGTGAATAGGTTACTTCTAGGCAAGCGTGCTCCATCGTCGACACCATCACCGCAGGTGAGAAAGTGGTCAAACGCAAGCCTATCCAAAGAAAAAAAAATTGTTGGGCACAATTTTTTTTTTACTGACAATAAGTCTATCGTTTCTTTACTTCGTTTTTCATTTTTGCATAAAAAGTGTAAGTCTCATCATTATCATAATTACATTTGCGGTTCAATGACAATGTATTCGAAATTTTTGGTTCTCTTTTTGGTTTTCTCATGATATTTTCCTTCGTTATTTTTCAACATGGCTGATTTAAGTTATCTAAATCAGAGCATCTATCTAGATTTGAACTTACAGCCTACAACTCATAAGTCTGGGTCGTTTATACTAAACCATCACTGCTCTTGAGTAAGTAATCTCTACCAAAAACAAGTACCTATACGTTATACTTAATTTTCAACATTCTAAGTCAAAGAATGAAGGTGTAAGCTTTGAAGTATGTAGTACAATTTGTAGAGTACAATTCTCATGATAAAACCTGTAGATATCATGATAGCAATCAGTGTTGTTACGGTTACTTGTGTGGTTGTTTAAAGCGCACGTAACCATTTTTTATAGGTATAACATTTAATTCATTTTAACAGACGTTGCACCCACACTCACCATATATGTGAAAGTATAACACCAGAGCCCTGGAACTAAGGTAAAGAAAGAACATGGTGGGTTTTTAGTCAATAATATCTGTGCTGTGCTGTGTTGCTGTGTTACCGGCAACCCCCGCGCGCGCCCGTGCGAGTCAGACATATTTGTGACAACGCTGTGTTTACAAATTATTATAAATAGATTAAAGTGCACAAAAGAACTGTAATTATCGTCAAAGTATGTGTATTACTCTTATCTGTCTTAGTGTGTAAAAATCTGCTTGTGTTGGGTGACTTTTGCAAACAAAATAACAAAATAACTTAATTAATACAACGTGGGTGCCAGTGATTGTTCGTTAGTACCGTGACATTGAGTAGCTACAAAGGTCACCAATCCACAAAGTTTTTGACTCGGACCATAACGTAATTTTTGGCACGTTATTGTAAGTCGATACAGTCGAGCGGTCTGCACGTCGGACTGAGAGTCTCAACGTCGCAGGTTCAAATCCACTCTCCAACAAATTATTTTAGCTGTTTTTGTGGTTTATTTGAACGACCCGAGTAATTTATAATACGAATAAATAAGTTAACAGAGTATTATTTGACTTCGGTAAGCCATCAACAGTTCATCTATAGTATTGTTTGGTTTCCAATATGAGTATTCAACGAACACCACCTTCAACAAAAATACTTCGAGTTGGGCAATCCTTGTCCGAATCGGATCTAACAACTTCCGTAGAATCGGAAAGTAAGCAAGTTGGTAATATTACTGTGAGAAACAAACGCCAGCGTATTGATGATTCTCCCAATTGTGAAACAAACCAATTCACGCAGACATTCAATGATTTTAAAAGAGAAATTATGCAAATGCTTACCTCTTGGAAGACAGAGAATGATGATCGTCTTGCAAACTGGAAATCTGAGCATGATGCGGTATTATCTAGACTTACTAAAGATTTGAGTGATCTGAAAATTCAAATCTCGGAAATTCGGGAATCCCACCTTCAACTAGACCGCGGTATGGAGTTTGTGAATTCGTGCTATGAAGATATAAAAAACAAAGTAGCCGGCATGGAAAACCATAAGAAAGAAAGTGACGATCGCATCTACCAGCTGGAACAATATATCCAGGACCTGCAACTCCAGTCTCGACCTGCAACCCTTGAATTCAGGAACCTTCCGCAAAAAGCTAAAGAAAGCTCAGAGGATCTCTTAGCCATGGTGTCAGCTGTGGGAAAAGTGGTTAACGTTGAAATTCAGGCGTCAAATCTACGTGATCTCTATCGTCTACCGGGAACCTCTGGAAGGCCTAGACCCACGGTGGCAGAGTTTATATCAGTCCCAAAAAGAAATGAATTTCTTTTAAACGTGCGGCGCTATAATAAAGAACGTCCAGTAGCTGACAAGCTGAACTCCCATTCAATTGGCCTACCTGGGGAAAAGAAACCAATATATGTTGATGAGCATCTGCCACCATCAAAGAAGAAGTTGTTCTATGATGCCCGCACATATGCGAAAGCTAATAACTTCTCTTGCTGGAACTCTTATGGAAGGATTCTCCTACGGAAAGATCCTAAAGACTCTAATGAGAAACCTACACAAATTAAATCACCGAAGTGTCTGTTAGCTTTGATTAAAAAACAATGACTTTATATTAAAATTACTTTTCCGCATACTTTTCTAAACGAGAAATATGCTGTATATTGTTTGTTTAACTTTTATTGTACAATTTTGTTTCTTTTATTTGCTAAATTTTTGTTAATTCCAGAATTGTTAACTGCCCTTCCAAAGCTAGTACTTTGTTCTATGTTATTGCATGTTTATTTATTATTTTTATGTCATACAGTATGTTTACAAGCATTATTTTATACATTATTTATTTTAGAAAGTAGTATGATCAACTATTGCAACACAATATTAACTTATTTTCGTGACTTCACACTGTTTACAAATTCACTACTCAGTTTACGTTGTAATTTAAAAAAAATGGCCTTAGGCATAAAAAGTCTAAAGGTAGACCTAAAGTTACAAAGTCGTGACATACTTCCACCCCTGGTTATTGTGCTCTTAATTAGAAATGGCTGTAATTAATGATATATCTAGGGATATTGATGACTACTCTTTAGCCAGCGTCCATGAATGTCCTCCTAATCTTTGCAGTAATTTTATTGTTCAACCAAACGAAAATCTTAAAATAATTCAAGTTAACATAAGAAGTATTAAAAAAAATTTTGACCAGTTTATAGCGATGTTGGCTACTACGAAAACTATATTTGATTTTGTCATATTCACTGAGTGCTGGCTCAAAGTATCCGGACCCCTGCCAATCATCCAGGGATACAATTGTCATGCCACTGTCAACAATCGGTCACAAAATGATGGAGTTGTAGTATATTTTAAAGCATCGATACCAAGTACAATATACGAACCCCCATATCTTGATGCAAATTGCCTTGTTTGTACCGTAGAAAATACTGCTGTTATATGTATATACCGCTCTCCCTCATATCATAATCTGGATCAATTCTATCATAGTCTAAACAGCTTAATAAATACCCTGAAACATTATAATAACATAGTTCTCATTGGAGACTTGAATATAGACATAAAATCGAACAACAATGACCCGCACGCAAACGATTACCTTACCATGACTGCGTCACTGGGACTACTCCCTGCCCACTCACGACCTACTAGGTCAGGAAACTGTTTAGACCACGTACTATTAAAAACTAAGGGAATAGCACGCGTCATATTGCTAGAATCCTATATTACTGATCACATTCCCGTCATTTTGTGTCTAAAGACCAAAGGCATTATGACAAACCGTAGTTCCAACACATCCTATCGATATAATTATGCTGCAATAAAAAATGAAGTAGATATTATCGATTTTAAACATGTTTTGGAAGAGCCAGATCCAAGTCTGGCCGCTGATTTATTAATTATCTTGATGCAAGAGGTTATTATGAAACATACACAACGTATACAAATCCAAAGTAAGGTTCGTGTTATCAAACCGTGGATGACCCCAGGCTTGGTCCGTTGTATACGAAATAGAGATATGATGCATAAAAAAGTAATCAGGGATCCATGTAATAAAATTCTTAAAGTCACCTACACGCGTTACCGTAATTTCCTAAATTCGTTACTGAAAAAAATGAAGCGATCCTATGATAAAAATGAGCTGTCTAAAGCTAAGAATAATCCAAAAGCAACATGGAAAGCTATTAAACAAATCACAAATACATGTTCCCAACACCAGTCCCCAAGAGAATTGCTTCAAATAGCCAACGACCCAAAAACCTCAATAAATGATGTCAACAACTTCTTCGTCAACATAGGGCAAACTCTAGCTTCAAACATAACACCACTTACAGGACGCGACAAAGTGGAAACTGGGCGTTCAACTAGTTGTAACTCACTTGTTATACTGCCAGTTGATGTAGACCACGTGAAAAGCCTAATCGAATCCTTACGTAGCGACTGTGCCACAGGGTACGATAATATCCCAGCTAAAGTTCTCAAGCAGTGGAGTCTCACCTTGGCTGTGCCAATAGCACATATTTGTAACCGAGCTATTGATTCCGGCGTTTTCCCTGACGCTTTTAAGAAAGCTGTTGTGCATCCCATATTTAAGGTTGGCGACAAGGCTAATATTACAAACTATCGGCCTATTTCCGTATTGAGCTCGCTATCAAAGATCCTTGAAAGAATTCTCAGCAATTCATTAATCAATTTTCTGAATAAGCACAAACTCATTGCGTGTAACCAATATGGATTCAGAGCTGGCATGTCAACTGAGGATGCAGTGGTTGACGTTACGAAAACACTGGTTGATAAATTGGATGGGAAAATGAAATGCTACGGCATTTTCCTTGACTTATCCAAAGCATTCGATACGGTATCTGTTCCCGCTCTTGTCACGAAGCTTGAGAAAATAGGAGTGCGTGGATCGACGTTGAATATTTTTAGAGACTATTTATCCAATCGTACGCAGTGTGTAAAAATTGATTCTTTAACAAGTGATCATAAAACTATCAATTTCGGTGTCCCACAGGGAAGCATACTTGGGCCCACGCTCTTTCTTCTATATATCAACGATCTGTGTCAAGCTCAGGTTCCGAATTGTGATATATTTACTTATGCTGACGACACGGCATTGATAGTTTACGACGTCAATTGGATTAAGGCAAAACAAAGAGCTGAATGTGCGCTTCGCTTGGTAATGGAATGGCTTTCAGAAAATGTCTTGACCCTTAATATCGCAAAAACAAAAGTTATTCGCTTTTCCTTGCCTAACACTACTAGTCCTCCCCCAGAGTCAGGATTAGTTATAGCTCATACTTGCGCAGATAGTAGTAATGGCTGCAACTGTCCAGCCCTGTCTCTAGTTCATGATATAAAGTATCTGGGAGTCTTCATAGACTATAGGCTAAGCTGGCAACCCCATATTGAAGCTTTATGTACCCGGATCAGGAAACTGATTTATATCTTCAAGGAGCTTAGGTATTCTGCTGATCGAGAATTAATGCTTCTAGTATACCAGAGTCTCTGTCAGTCTCTTATCTCGTACTGCATCTCGGCTTGGGGTGGAACCTACAAAACATCTTTGCTCACCGTAGAACGTTCTCAACGAACTATCCTAAAATTAATGTATTTTAAACGCAAAGACTTCTCTACAGCCCAACTATATTCCGAGGCTCAAGTTTTGACAGTTAGGCAGCTCTTTATTCTCCGTGCCGTTCTGCGTAGACACTCCATGCTACCTATAATGCCAAGTGTTCTCTTGAGACGCAAGCAATTCCCTGTCAGTGATACTGTCAAATGTCGTACCGCATTCGCTAGTCGACAGTTTCTCGCTACAAGCTCTCGACTTTATAATAAAATAAATAAAAAGTTGTCCATATATATTCGCACAAAATATGAGGTCAAAAATATTCTCACAAAGTGGTTGCAAAAGTTATCATACGATGAAACTGAAAATCTTGTCAAAATTAATAGCTAATAGTTATATGCTGTATGCGCTTAAGATTGTTTTCTTTCCTAGTTTATATATCATAGAAGTACTTGCACGTGTATGATATAAATAGTTGTATGCCATTGTTATATCGGGGAACATTGGCTTCTAAGACACAGGCTTATTGCCTAGTTTAGAAGTCAGACGTTCGACCTAGAACTTTTGTCACTGTTGTACAACTTACTTTTAAGTCTACTCTGTACTTTCGCTATATTTCCGTACAAAATAAATATTATTATTATTATTATTATAATAGTCTGTCACGGCGAAGCTGATTTCCCGCTTTGCCCGTGTTTTAGTTGTAATTGGACAGTTTTATAACTCGAAACGTTACATAATCTATGCATATCTAAGAAGGTGTAGCTGCAGGGTCGAAGCCTCCTGGGGTGTAGGGTTAATGCAAAAGCGTTACACCAGAGCTCTGAGAAGACAAGGAAGGAAAAGGGTAGGTTGTTTAGTCAGTAAGAGTCTGACACTGTTCCTGTTTCGACCAAGGGCGGGATTCGTCATTAGATGATTTTAACCCACCACAAAAGTGTAACACCAGGACCCTAGAACCTTAGATCGAGACTAAAAACCCACCCAGAGGTGGGGTGGGTTTTTAGTCAATAAAAGTCTGACAAGGGTGAAGTAAACCCGCTTTGCACGTGTTGGATGGGAGTGCAAGAGTTGTAATAGGATGGTTTTTAAAACTCGAACCGTTAAATAATCTACACATTTCTAGCTGCAAAACAACTAAGGTACGAGTCACACTTTCACCAGACTGATTGATTTTGCCCTTAACGAACTCTAGGGAAGGTCTCTCAGGAATTCAATGTTAACACCCAATTCGTAGTCACTCGTATAAAAGCAAGAGCAAGTTCTCCAAATATTACACACAACCACCACGTTCAATACAAACATGTACTCCAAGGTATTGTGGTATATTTATAGATTTAACTAAATTGAGATAAAAAAAATGTATTAAAGTTACAGTAATTAATATATTATAATAGTCCGAAAAAGTTAGGGAAGGCCTTTGCCCATGGAAAATATAGGCTAGATAAAAAAAAATAGTCCGCAGCTTTCCCACAACACCATCTAATTCCAAACTAAATAGAGCTTGTGTGTGTGTGATATGTTATCATAATCATGTGTTCATGATGGTGCTCTTCATAACATTTGTCATGGGCGGGAATTTAACCCACGACCTCCTGCGTAGCAGTAAGGGTCACTGGCCACAAAACCCACATGCCAGTCAAATTAATTATGTCAAGATAACCATCATTACTTTGAAATGTGTTTGTAAAAAAAATACAGAACTTTATAACATTTCGAGACACTTCCTGACAGTTGTAAAATTTTGTACATGACGAATTGGTTTATTTCAGGTCATAGTCTTCCTGTGCGCGTCGAGCCTCGCCTCTGCTGGCGAACTCCTGCAGGCTGCTGCACCCGTAGCCTACAGCTCACAGTCCTTCACTTCGCATGTATCACACGCTCCCATCACCACACACGAGGCTGCATCTGCCTACACTGCCTACGCCGCTGCTCCCATCGTAGCCAAGTCGTACGCTCCTTCCATAACCTACCAATCCATCTCTGCTCCTGTGGCATATGAAAAGACCTACGCCGCCTCTGCATACAAAACCTACGCCGCAGCTCCGGTCGCGACTTACTCTGCTCCAGTGTACGCCAAGTCTTTATCTCCCGCTGTGTCCTATTCTTCAATCTCTACTCACTCTTCTCCTGTGACCTACGCCGCCGCTGCACCCATCGTTGCCAAGACCTACGCCGCTCCTGCTTACACCACCTACTCTGCTCCTATTGTGGCTAAGGCTGTCTCCCCTGCGCTGTCTTACTCTTCGTACTCAACTCACTCAGAGCCTATAGCTTATGAAGCTAGCCCTATCATCACAAAGTCCTACGCCGCTCCTGCCATAGCCTCATACTCTGTTCCTGTCCTAAAGTCTGCGGTAACCTACTCGGCTGCGCCTGCCATCTCATACAGTGGTGGGGAAGCCAAATATGGCTGGTGAAGTCTTGTTTGTATAAAGTTTTAGAAAATAATATATTATTTTAATGTAAGGTTTACTTTTACTTACATTTGAAATGTAAAACCAAATACATGTATAAAAAATGTGTTTATTTTTTATTTACTTTATTATTTTAAAGCATTATAATATGCGTACCTAATGTAACTTTTTTTATCTAGTATCTAAACATAAGTAATATAGATAAAATTAATGCGTCTATTTGTAATTTTAAATTAACATTATTTTACTGAATGCATAAACAAAACATAGTGACCCAGTTTAATAATTATTTTATCGATCAAATGATGCCGGAAGATAAGGCCAAATTAATGTTTATGCCACCTACGGATCTAGTCGCAGTTTTCAAAATCATATCCTCATTAAAAACATTTCTACTTGGATAGGAGGCAATTAAGACTAATATTATTAATAGAGTGGCTTATATAGTATCATCGGTACTATCGCATTGAGTAGAGTACTTTTTCTACCAACCTTATAAATATAATCTCAATAATAAGTAAGGTGACAAAGATAACATGAACCACTATCACCCTTCTATTCTTTCAAACATAGAGAAAAATATTTGAAAAAATAATCCTTACCTTGAAAGTAATGACCTGCTTGCTAAAAAACAAATGGGATTCAGGAAAAAGAAATCAATCAACCAAGCGATATACGTTAAATTTTAATCCCTTGAAGGGTCCTATTCGCTACATGAAACACTTTCTTTAAGTAAACGTCAGCTGGGCCGGTCCAATGACCTGTACGTATTTAGTACGCAACGACCGGCGACTACCTATGAGTTCATTGACCCGTTTAATTAAAGAAATGAATTTTGTCAGTGTAAATGTGAAATATACGGGATTTAGAAAAAAACTTTTTTTTTACTTTTTACTTTTTTTTATCTATTAGGTACAAATCGATAATGTTATCGGATCGATCCTCTAAGGGATTAAAACAATAAAAATATAAGGGTGTATAGATTTCGCAAGCGCGTCGTAAGTAAAATGGATAAGTGATGTCTGTCTATTGCCGTACTTATGGACATGACTAAAGCATTTGGCCGCGTTAAAATTGACATGGACAGTTTGACGTACAAATTACTAGAAACATTTCCTTGTTTATTAAACTTTCTAAACAGGTAAAATTGTGCACCTTTAGGAAAATTTCTTAGTTTCTATTAAAACCATCATGAGAGGTTTTTTATGGTAGGTAAAAATCATCGAATGACAAATCCCGCCCTTGTTCGGAGCAGGAAACAGTGTCAGAATCTTACTGACTAAAAAACCTACCCCATTCCTTCCTTGCCTTATTCGACTCTGCAAGCATTCGCCGACAGTCGTTTCTCCTTTGGACTATTCGCCGACAGGACGTTTCGTTTTTGAGAGATTCGTCGATAGAACGTTTCACCGATGGACGTTTCGCCGACAGGACGGTTCGCATTTGTTTGTTTCGACGACAGGACTTTTTAACTATGGAATATTCACCGTCAGATTGTTTTGTCTACTTATTCTCAGGCCCTGGTGTTAGGCTTTCGCATCAACCGTTGGCCCAGGAGGCATCATGAGAGATTAGTTGTTTTTCTTACAGTACCAATTTCTGATCGATTACATTGAGCAAATTCTGTCTGGTTAATTATTACCTGTGGTATTAGTTGTAGAAATCAGTAAAGCACACACCATAACATAGCATCAGCCTTATATGTTCTCACTGCTGGGACTCACAACTCTCTGGGATATGGATATGGGCCGTAATCCACCACGTGCGGCAGCAGCGGAAGCTGTGAGCAGTGGTGGTCGGAATATAGTGGTAATGTTCCCGACTTACGAATTTTGGGTTGAAACCCAGCAAGGCATTACTTTCTGTAATTTATTTTATAACCGCTGCTCTCATCAAATGGTGAAGGAAAATATCGTGAGGAAACCGGCATATCCTAGAACCAAAAATTATAACATATACATATATTTATACTAAATTTCTCAGACAGTTGAGTGAAGAACAGCAACAATTGTCATTAAATATTATTTAAATGAAAGCTGAGATCAAAGGTTGAATGCCTTCTGAAGCAAGAGAGGAGTCACTTTATGCAATGAATGGTCAGCCGCTGACCTGTGTCACAAATTATTTGTGCCTGTGTACTGTAGAGCCTTGTGTAAGGAAATGGTGACTTAAGTAAATCCCTCATATATTTTGTTCAGACTTTTTTATTAATTAATGATACGAATTTAGTACCCAAAAAAAATGCTTTCAAAGACTCAAGTTCATGACAGAACTGATGTAATTTTAGCATAAAATTTAAAACTCAAAAAATAAAATAATATTATCAATAATCAGAAGTTCAGAACTAGCCATAGGAAGCAGCTAGATATACTTAATTATTTTGTTTGTTCCTCTTTGTTATTAAATTTTTTATATAAATATTATGTATGTTGTAGTGTAATGTATGCGTTTTCAAACATTTGAAGTAGGTAGCCTTCATTTATATATTTGAACTATTTTTTTTTCTTTGTTTTTAAATCCCACTCTTCGATGTAATCTTTCATTATATTGATCCTTTTGTTAACTAGCTTCTTCTAGCAGCTTTTCCCTATATATAAAATTCTACCCTCTATAAAATATGATTGATATATTTGATGTCAATAGAACTATAGCAACAAATTGCGGTTACCTTATAGATCTGTATCGACTCTTTAATGTAGGCGCTAAGGAAGTACGTTCATGTATGTACACAAACATACAAACTACTTATATCACATTCATAACACTTCCTTTTGGCCTTGCCGTAATTGAATAAAAAAAGTCAAAAATATTATTTTTGTTTTTATTTCGTTTTATGTTTCTCACATACAAACATTATTATATACAACCGTTTATTTACAAACAATCAACTTTAACAACCATTTGTTTACCAGCCGTAGTTAGCTCCAAGACCAGCGTAGGTGACGTGAGAGACGGCGGGTGCAGCCGAGTATGTCACAGCGGACTTGAGGACGGGACCAGCGGAGTACGCGACAGCGGGAGCAGCGTAGGTCTTGGTGACGACGGGAGCGGCGGCGTAGGAGTAGGCAGGAGCAGCGGCGTAGGTCTTAGTCACAACGGGTGCAGCCGCAGCGTAGGCCAAAGGAGCGGAGTGGGTCGAGTACGAAGAGTAGGACACAGCGGGAGCTACAGTCTTGGCGTACACTGGGGCAGAGTAGGTGGCTACGGCAGGGGCGACAGAGTAAGTCTTAGCGTAGGAGACGGGAGCAGAGATAGACTGGTAGGATACAGCAGCAGGTGCCACAGTCTTGGCGTACACCGGGGCAGAGTATGTTGTCACGGCGGGGGCGACAGAGTAAGTCTTAGCGTAGGAGACGGGAGCGGAGATTGACACGGTCTTGGATACAACGGGAGCAGCGGAGTAGGCAGTGTAGGCGGGAGCGGCGTAGGTCTTGGCTACGACGGGAGCAGCGGCGTAGGTGGCGACGGAACCATGAGAGGTCTGCGAGGAGTACGACACGGAGGAGACGGCGGGCGCGGAGCTGTACGCCACAGGCGCGCTGTACGCTACAGGCGCAGCGGCCAAGAGGTTGCCGGCGGAGGCGATGCTCGCCGCGCACAGGAAGACTAAGACCTAATGTAAAGAAAAAATGTATTAGTACCTTATATTTACACTTTTACCTGAATTGATACAGTTACTGGTAATCCAAATAACACAGAAAACAGATGCCAGGTCGTTAACCCATGACCTTACACCGCAATAAAAAGTAAAAAAAATAAATTCAGTTCAGTACCTTGGAGTACATGTTTGTATTGAGAGTGGTTGTCGTGTGTAATTTTTGGAGCACTTGCTCTGCCTTTTATATGAGTGTTGAAAACTGGTATTAGCATTGAATCTCAGTCTGGTATCGCCTGAAGCTATGTTTATTCCGGCATTCAATTGACAGAGTGTAAGTATGATTTACACGTCATTTATAATTAGCGAGTCCTCGAAAATATTGCATTGATTTTGCCAAGTTAGACGTTTGAGTATTTTTGTATGTAAAATAAAGCAAGCTGTTTTCAGTACTAAATAGGAAAGTATACTTTCTTGTTATTTTTTTTTTCTCGCCAACCACAAACAATCAATTTAAATTACTGTTTCGGGACAACGTTTTGGAATCCGCTGTTGGCTGCCTACAAGGTGACCCCCTCGGGCCAATGATTTTTAGCTTACTCATACACCAATTCCATTCGGAGACTAAATTCCAAATTTAATGTTTGGTACCTCGTTTCTCCGAAAAAACAGGAAAAACATATACGATTCCGTTCTAGTATTATAATATTTTAGTTGAGTGTGAGTGGTTAAACGCGACCCTGTCCAAAATAAAAAGTTCATGTTAGCATACTCGTATCTATTTACGATGACGAAGGGTTTGTAGTTAATAATATAAATACTCGTATGTATGCTGGGCCCAGTGTATGTTGGTAGAGTCACGTGTCTTCGAATACATGCCATATAAGCCTATTATTATTATAGCTAGTGCTGTCCCACTGTTGGGCAAAGGCCTCCCTCCATTCTTTCCAGTTATCTCGGTTACTCGCTTTATCGTAGCGTCGACAGACCAAGTAAGCACGTCCACTGCTCACCCATTAACAGACACCGCCTTGCCACACCGTGATGGGTTAAAGGTCTAATCCCCTTCACAAATATAATGAAGAAGAATATAGGCCTATGTGAAATTATTTTTATTTTGCAGACACTTTTTATCACACTTTTCTATTTTCACGCTTTCTTTAATTCAACTGTAATAAACGCTACCAACTCTTTGAAAATTGTTGTATGTAAAGAATTTTAATTTTAGTACGTATCGAAATAGCGTGGTAATCGCGGCCTATTGCAAGTCTTGCAAAAAATATAGTGGTCCTCAAGAGTTCATTGCCAAGGTCACAAACCGATCAACCTGTCAAATTGCAATTTAAACGCTTAACAACCACAACAAATGATTTTGAAATAAAATGCATACCTATTGATGTTCATATTTCGTTCTAAATGAGCCATGGAGAACATTCACGCCCTACTTTGACATCAATTCGAGAGTAATTGTTTATTTTGATGGGGAAAATCATCCAATGACATCCTCTGCCCTCAGGGAAAGAGGGAGATATTGTCAGACTTTTATTGACTAAAAATCCAACCCGTTCCTTCATTGCCTTCGTTTCAGGACCCTGGTGTTCATGTCACATTATCCATTGCCACCAGTAGGCTTAGCTTCGCGTTTGGTTAGCTTCGACCGAGCTGGGCTCCTACAGCTTGCTGACAACTCCTTAAGACGCCCGAAAACAGTACGCGCAAGTTATCCACAAGCCTGTGAATTGCTCCCACCCGATAAAGTGTTTTGTGAATAAAAAAGAGGTCAATAGAATTTCGCTTATTGTAAATGGTTAATTAGCACTTTGCCGGTGACTCCGTTCGCGAAAATGTTTTCATGATAAACGATAATTCCTCCCCTTCCAGGGGGTTCATCGTAGACTGTATTTTAAGAGTAGTTTTGAAAAGCTAATTATGACAGACTTTATATCATTTTGATTAGAATTTTGTGTCATGTTTCAAAATTAATTAACTCAAGAAGGAATCCTCCATTCAATTATTAAAACTACCTAAATTATTATAATGAGGGTAGTTCTAAAAACAAATAATGAAAATCTGTATTACTTAGATAAGTATTAATTGTTGTGTGTGAACAAATTTTACCTTTTAGGTGCTTTTACACAGTGTCTACATCTCTTTTTTTTCTAACTCTCCTTTCGCAGGTGTGCTGGAAGAGATTTCTTTAGAAATAAGCATCACCTCTGTACCTATTTTTCTATTTCCTTTTTCTTTTCTTTTATTATTATGTATGTACAAAATTGTTAAATAATAAATAAATAAGTAACTATTTTTGCTAACATTCAAGTAATTTACAAACAAATAAAATTCCTCCTTTTCAAGGTTTAATTTCAAAAAACCCCTTCTTAGTACCCGCCAACGTTATAAAAGGAAGCCTTGTGCAAATTTACTTGATCCTAGTCCTAATATTTTCGGCCGTGCATTGATACGTTAGTCAGTCAGTTTCTCCTTTTATACATAGAACAACGGATATTGGACTTGTCATTACGGTATACTGACAACACTTTTTCTTTTTTATCACTTTCTTACTTACGTAACTCGCAAAGAGGAACTCAGCAGGGATGCGACATAAACTAAGGAAGTTCTACACATTAGCTTACACTATAATTTATATTGTTACTACCATCGATAAGCTTGCAAAAAAGATTGTATTGTTGCGTAATGAGGAAGACTCTTATGACACAAAACTAGGGTAATGTGTTATCTTTAGTAAGATCTTCACCGTTTATTGATAATGAGTCTAACATTCGACCTCAAAAAATCATGTCAACCAACGTTACCTCACAGTAACATATTCCACATCTTTATCAGAAATATGAAAATGAAAAGACACAAGTATATTTTATTCATACAAAATAAACATAATTATTGTAATGATAAAACTAGCGAACGATCTTGACTTTATTTATTTTACTGAAGCAAACAAGGCTGTTCTGGTAAAAGGTCTCGAAATAAAATAGCTGATTTATTAGTTTAATTAATTTTTAATAAAACTTAATTTAGGTCTATTATAGAAATAATTAGTTCATAAGATGGTATCTGGTCTAAACATTTCATAAAACAGTATATAATTAAGTTAAACATCGGATAGCAAATCACTAATTAAATAAGATTTTAATGACCATTTTAATATCGAACGAAATGCATCACACGGAACCAAATTCAAAAGTAAGTCATGGCAAATATCTAAAAAAACTTACGAAACAATTGGCAACATAATGCATCACGACGAAATAAAACAAGCATTTATATAACTGAGGTAACATGCATTTATTCACAAAATATAAAAACAATAAATTACTACTCTAACAATTTATCTACTCTATCGATATGTTTCACCAGCCATAAGACACACCCAAACCGTTGAAGGTGACACGGGAAACTTCGGAAGCAGGGGAGAAAAGGACAGCTTTAGCATAACCGTTTTGTTGAACACCATTTACAGAAATGGGTAGATATTGCAGCCTGGCACCGTTAGTGGCGTAAACTGGCAAAGAAACCGGTTCAACACCAACGGGTACTTGAGCAAAAGGAGCAGCAGTTGGAACAAGGGTTTTAGTCAGAACAAATTGTTGAGCAGGTAGAAGGTTAGGTTCTACCTGTTGATATATAACTGGTACAGGAATCGGAGCAGGAACATATTTAGGAGCTGGTGGAGGATGGCTCTGAACTGAATTGTATGCCTCTATGCTAACTTTTTGTGGGGCGACAGGAACAGAAACAGTTTGTAGTTGTACAGCAGGTTTGACGTTGTACGTGATCCTTGGAGCAGGAACGTATTGAGTTGGTTGTGGAGATGCCTGAACTTGGTTCACTTGGCTTACTTGGTTCACTTGGCTAACTTGGTTTTGGTTCGTCTTGTATGATGCCAAAGATGGCGATTGAGCTACAAATTCTCCATGAGATTCAAGTATCGCAGTACTAGGTGGATAAAAGGGTCTTGGTGTAGAAGGTCCAGAAATGGTGGAGTATGCTACAGCAGGAGCACCGTATTGATTACCTGGGTTGGAAGGAGGTTGAACATTAACTGATCTTTGTGCTTCAACTAATCTCTGTCCAGAAGGAACAGCATAGTACTGGCCTGATTGTGCTGGATTATTTGTGTACACTACAAATGGTCTCGTTATATAACCATTGTTATTAGCCTGGGCACCCTGACCTTGAGGGCCGACTGAAAAAGTCTTTGCTGCAACTGGAACGGCAAAGTATGGCTTTATGGGTTCAACAGCAGGAGCGTATCTATTAAGAATATTTTTATATTCTGGAGAAGAAGGATCAGCAGCCACAGAAGCTGAAATGCTAACAATTGGTTGCTGGACGTTAGGTGTTCCGTAAGATTGCTGCTTTGCTTGAGATATAGTATCCACAACCGCAGGACTCACTTGATAAGACGGTGCTGAATTGGAAGAAGCCACGTTTTGGTACGAATTCTGAGATGGCAATGCGAGATGGTCTTGTTGAGCAGCTCCTGAATTAGGGGCTTGAAATTTTGCTGGTGCATTTTGTGTTCCAGTATGTACAGCAATTCCGGTGACGTAGGTTCCAGCGAACAGAAGAATAACGAACTGGAAGAAAAATATAAAATTAATACATTTTAAATTAAATTATATTATTATCAGGTATGATTATACAAATTTATAAACAAGAGTAAGTAATCACCTCTCGAAACATGTTGGTCCCGATAGATTTGATGACAAAATAACAGCGAGAACACGTGCATTCACTTTTATACCATCTTCGTAAAACTGGTATCTAGTCCTAGAAGAATCTTTATGCAATGCAAATGATAAAAGTTAGTCATTGAGAAAATGACCTTTCGACCATTGCATTAAGGTGTTTAATAACAGCGTGTTTAAGTTTGTAGTGTTAGAGCATCAATGGAGGCTTCTCATATCAGATTTATACGTAACACTGACGTCATATGAATTCCTTAATAGATTAATGAAATAATTATTTAATGTTCTTCTGAATTTGAGCCACATTTGAATGCCTCCTTTCTCCAAAATTTGTTTCGATGTTTCCTCTCAGGGTAGTTAATTAGGAAACACCGGCCTCGTCTAGTTTATACTGATGAAAAAAAAATACATGTAAAAGTGTTTGTGCAATCTATTAGCAAAAAAGCTACTTAACTATACTACTAAATTAATTACCTATTACACTCAATTAACATTACAATTAATTCAATTATTACTATTGCAGTACTAAATTAATGGTAAAATTAATTCAGTATAGCTTTTTAATAAGGATATTATTTTGAATTCTCTTAAATTTATGAAAAAAAAACACTATGGTTAGTGAGTTTTCTGAATAACGATGTTATCCAGTTTAAGGTCCTTAGAAAGAATCGAGATACATTCTGGAATGCATTTTGCACATCCATTTTTTCTTATTCCCCAATTCCCGAATCACGAAAATCGGTGAACCTATAATAATAATATCAGATAACTAATAATGACGGAGAGACAACATAAGATAATAAAAATATATATAATCAATTAATAAAAAAAACACTTATCATCAACATAATAAATATATCTATTTTCTTTCAATTGCATATCTTATTATTTTCTGCATCACCAGGTTTACCGCTAGAATTTCCTTAGGCTTTAACTACTAATTTGTACTAAATAAATATTAAATTATAAATGCATAAATCAGATTTAATGCATTTATGATATTATGTAAGATGGCTTATTTTAAAGGTTGATAGTTTACGCAACTCCTAACCGTTTAGATATTCAGACGTCTATCGTTGACTTGATAATTTAGTTTTTAGACTAGCTCGCTCTCTAATTTATAACATTTACATAAAATATGTGTCGCAAAATACTTAATTTGAGTCTGAAGTGGCAGTGTATTACAAAGCTTAAAATCACCCAAAGGGCAATGGAAAAAAGGGCTATGCTCAAAGTTTTTCTGCGTGATTACATCATGAATGAAGATAACCGAAGAACAACCAAGGTCACTCAAAGAATTGCAAAGTTAAAGTAGCAATGCGCAGGGCACATTGCTCGCAGAACAGATTGTCGATGAGACCGAAAGATTCTGGAGTGGTGACCGTGCACCAGAAGACGCAGTGTTGGAAAGCTTCTTACAAAGTGGGATAAATGACCTGGTGAGGGTCGCGGGAATCCGATGGTTGCGAGATACACAAGACACATACGGCTCGTTCAAAACTTTGGTCTTAGCGAAATAACGATGAGCGGTGCGGCGAGCGGGTGGTATCGGTAGGCGATTGTTCGAGATAGTCGACGCCTTTAGGTTAGGTTAGTCGAAATCGTGAAGGTGCGATTAGGGGGGCCTATGTAACAATAGTCGTCTTTGTTGACAATGATTATGATAAACTTTTGGATGGACTTAACGAAATTTGGGATTGTCAGAGCACAGACATCAGAAATAATCAAATAATTAATGACTACTAAATATTTTTTCCTTCTGATGGAGATAGAAAACGCCTTTTCTGCAGTATTACAAAAATATAATGATTTTAAAAGCGAAGAAAGTATGTGTGTATTGTATACACGCTACAATTATTAAGGAGTATTATTCACTGCTGACTTAAAGACCCGCAGGTTGTACTATTTGATTATATTCCCAAAACATTTTGTACGTGTGGGTGGGAAGTCCACCATGTACCGATGGCGCAACGCCGTATGTATGGCTAGTGATCTGATGATAGTGCAGACTTAGACTTTATGGAAGTAGAGTACTTATAATTTTGAATTGTTTCTTAAGCATATGTATGCTGTCCACATATTAACAAGCTAAGTTACACAATTATTAAATATCAACTTATTTTTAATATTTCTCAATTAAGAATAAAACTTGGATTCCGATATGTAAAAAATAACTAGATACCAAGAAACTTATAATGACATATATGAATATGATTATATTGTTCATTGAAATTCTTTCCCATATTATCTATAAATGTATAAAGGTCAAAGGATAAAGGAACTGTTCGTGCTGACTAATCGGGGTACGAATTCCTTTATGTGAAGCGGATACCGATCAGGGAAAGGCACGAACAAAGAAACATAGGTAGCCGTAGTCATTATGTTGTCAATATTTTAACAGGCTCAACAATATATATACCTATAGTCGTATATAAAAATTAATTCCACTTTTCGATGTAATTTTATAACTCAAGAACGGGCTCACCTATCCAAACCAAATGTTCAGGCTTTGTTTGGACTATTTAGTAGATGTTTATGTGTTTGCACAAAATCGTTTGAGCCGTTCTTCATTTTATACAATTTTTTTGTTGCCGGGAGCAAAGCCGCGGGCAAAAGCTAGTTCGATATAAATTCATAAGGTCGTATGTAAATGGACATACTCTGTAGATTTTCAATTATAGAAGTTTTTATTAGGATCACAAATCAAACAAAAAAATAAGTTATGGCGAGTCGTTTATTGTTTAATTGGTCTATTTACATAAACAATTTGATTCAGTTTACCAACCGTAGTTAGCGCCGTGACCGCTGTAAGCGACGGCGGGACCAGCGGAGTACGCCACGGACTTGAGGACGGGAGCAGCGGCGTAGGTCTTAGCGACCAGGGGAGCGGAGTACGCGGCGTAGGCGGGAGCGGCGTAGGCAGCGTACTGACCACCGTGAGCGGTCTGGGTGGAGTAGGCGGACACGGAGGAGACGGCGGGAGTGATGGTCTTAGTCACAACAGCGGGGGCGGAGTACGCGGCAACAGCGGGAGCGGCATACGCGGCGTAGGCAGCGGGGGCGGCATACGCGCCATACGCGGCAGGGGCGGCGTAGGTGGCGACGGGAGAGCCGTGAGAGGTCTGGGTGGAGTAAGAGGAGATGGAGCTCACAGCGGGAGAGATGGTCTTGGTCACGACGGCGGCGGGGGCAGCAGCGTAGGTGGCGACGGGTGCGGCGTACGCGGCAACGGCAGGAGCGGCGTAGGCCTTAGCGACGACGGGGGCAGCGGCGTACGCGGCATATTGACCACCGTGAGCGGTCTGGGTGGAGTAAGAGGAGATGGAGCTGACAGCGGGGGAGATGGTCTTGGTCACAACGGCGGCGGGGGCAGCGATGGCGCTGTAGCCCAGGGCTCCGGCCTCATAGAGACCACTGGCACGGGCCACTCCCACGGCGCAAAGGGCGATGATCAACTGCAACGAAATCATTAGAATTATTACTAAGAACTTACCGCACAAGTTATACTTAATGATCTACTTCCTGGTTTAAAACCATATAATTAAATGAGCAAAAAGTAGAATTTGCAAGGGCTTTTAATGTTAAATGTTATCATTTAAATTAAATCAAATTATTTTCTGACTGAACACAAGTTTTATCGTTAAATTTTAAGGTAATAAATAATTCCTTGTAGTACCTTGGCGTACATGTTTGTTCTGTTAGTGCTGGTAACTGAATAATTTTGACAGGAGGTGCTCTGGTTTTTATACGACTAGATCGCTATACATTGTCCAATTCACTTTCATTGTCAAGGTGATCCGGCGTACTTACGGCGGTAAGATAGCCTACGCCTGTGACTCAGAGATAGCCTTTCGATTTCATTTGTTCCGTACTTACAGAAGCACAGGGTGATTACAGCCTTGGGCAAAGCTTATTCGTCCTCGTCTAGATATATCGCAACAAGTATTAACTGATCTATTTTTCGATATACATAAAGGTCAGAATAAAGTACTCAGTGTCTGTAATATATGCGTAGAAAATAGTGTCCTCGTTTTATCAAGTGTTTATTTATTTGAAGCTTAATCCATTCCTTTGTAAAAAAATTGTGCCGATGTGGCTGTATTGACTTGGGAAGAAGGATAATTTATTCTTGGAAAATGGTGAAAGGTAAGTTCGAAGTACCTGCCTAAAGGTTTATATCGTTGTACACTAAAAATATGATGAACATTCTTTTTACCTGTAACTTTTTAAGTTTCATATATTATTATTTTTTTCTATACGAATTGAGGATATCGTCAAACTATTTATTGTTTGGTCCGTGCATTATTTGTGCTTAAACACTACTCGCTCTAAATATTTTCACAAATTCTTCATCATAATTTTTATCGTGGTTTACGGTTTTAATATATTTGTAAAAAATAATTTTAACACAATACAGTAGGCGGAGGCATCTCTACATCATCATTATTTTAGCCTAAATAATATTATGTTCACTGAAAGTAAAAAGATCTCTCTTTACCTTTTGACAACCTTAATTACAGACACAATTAAAGAACAATAGGTTTTCGAGCGCCGGCGCTCGCTTGGGGCTTAATAGTCTAAGGACCGCCACAACGATTGGTCCAATGTTTCGTAGGGGAGTAGCTCCTGCAGGGCTTAGGTCCGGGAGGTATATCTCAATATAATCGCCTGGGAGTCGCAATAATCTAATAAAGTAGTGTGTCTAAAGTAATATTTTTGTATTAACTTGTCGATAATAGAATTGTGGTTGATTTTATTAAAACGATAACTTACTTTGATTGGGAGTTATTTGTATTTCAATATGAGATCTTTTTTACACTTTTTTAGCAGTTTGTAGCCTTTAATTTGAACTCCATTGAAATAGAGATCATTAGGCTTATAAATGTTATAAGGCTGATGCACACCATAAAAAATAATGTGAATCTCTGACGAAGAAAACCGAAAATAAAGAGCTCTATTTGTATGGAATAAATTAAGCTACACGTAAGCTTTCGGTCATAGCGAACGCCGGCGTTCACGGGCATTAACGGAAAGTTATTTGTCTATAAAACTTTTTATTTACGTTCTTGGATAAATATCAAAATACCCTATAAAAAAAATGCTCAAATATTTTACATTCTATTTTTGAAAATTTGACAACGGCGCGTGGCGCGAAGTCAGGCCGCGAGCGCCGGCGCTCGCTTGGGTGTCGACTACTTGAAAATATATATTTTCAACTAATGATCACTATTTCAAATAAGTTCAAAGACTTCAAATTAAAGGTAAATCCATAAACTTCCATGTTTATAGTTTTTATTCATTAGTAAAGCTGTTGCCGAAAGTGGTGAAAGATAACTTTTTTATACTGAAAAAATCCAAAGAAAATACAGATGTAGGTACTTATCTAGTTGGAGTGAATAATTTCCAGTAATGTATTTATCGGTATCTTTAAAATAGAACCTATATCATGGGAGGACTTCTGACAAAGTAACCCATGATCTTAGAACGCAAAGGGCAACTGAAATAAAATAGGTGTGGCTTTAGTCATAAAAGTCTGACACGCCCTCTCGTTTCAGGCAGGTCAGAGGCAAGCTAGAGCTGGAAAAGCCTGGTGAGCAAAAATCATTCAATGACGAATCTGGCTCTTGGGCGGGGCGGGAAACAGTGTCAGACTCTTATCGACAAAACACCCCCGTTTAATTATTGCCCTTCGCACTGGGGCCAAGCTTTCCTTTCAGAAAGAGACCCTGGGCCCCTTTTGCAGAGTCCCTACACTTTTGCTAACAACTCCTTGTAGTAGGCTTCGACTCTTTTGCAGAGTGCCTACGAGCCATAAGATGATGAAATATCTGTCTACTTGCCATCAATCTACATTCCACAATCAGAGCAAAACGAATTTCTGTAAGAGCAGAAACCCGGATCCTATTCAGAGGAAACGATGCTATAAAAACCATACGAAAAACGTCGAAAAACATCAACAAAGGCTTAGTCACACATTCTTTAACTTAAAACTACATAATCATATTCACCGGTAACTTATATTTCTGTCTGTAAGACCATACCGGAACTAAGCGAGACAACAAATTCTTGTAAATTGAAATTGGCGAAACACAATCATGTAGACATATCAAGGACATGGTCGGATTGTATTTCCTTGCCCATGTAATTAATAAAATATGGTATGTATATCGATTTCAACGTGTAGATGTAAAAGAGCCGTACTTTTGAATTTGGTGGTGTAACAGCCTCGTGCCTCTGAAGGTACGTTAAGGGGACACTAAACCCCAACAACCTTGAACGAACAAAAGAGGAGCTAGCTACACTTTCCGCGCATCAAGATTATTCGAGAAATATTTTTTCCATCATTTATTAAACACATCATTACATAGTATAAAACAAAGTCGCTTCCCCCGTCCCTATATGTATGTTTAGGTCTATAAAACTAAGCAACGGATATAGATGCGGTTTTTTTATTTAGATAGAGTGATTCAAGAAGAAGGTTTATATGTGTAATACATACATAATATCAACATTGCACCCGTGCGAAGTTCGGGCGGGTCGCTAGTTATAAATAAAAGATTGGTTAATTATCTTTTAGTTGTCAAAGTTTCATAATAACACACCCAATGGTTTTTTGCTTGATCTTTGCTTTTTTTTGTTTGTGTACGATTTTACTTTGAAAATAAATCACACCAAGTTCTAAAAAAAAATTTCAATATTCTTTTATCAAATTATTAGGCAAATAGTCTAGTTTAACATACACATTTTTTTTTTCAAAAAATATTGACAAGACCCATTTCCAGCAGTGGGAACATTAAAAGGTTGATGATAATGATGCATGCTTCTATACTTATTAGCTTAATAGGTAACCGGATCAAATTTAATTTACAAGATTTAATCATAAACATCAGGTCCTGATGAAACTAAATAAAATCTTGTAAAATATGTTTACACAAAAAATGCTGTTTAAATGTTCAGAATGTTCATAGCATATGTAAACTAAACCATATTTTGTAACGTAAATGGTTTTAAAGCTCTTTGCGGGTAAAAGAGGCAGTATGAGTTTATGAGCATATTTTTTTTTTGATGGTGAGAAAAGTCATCTAACGACGAATCCCGCCCGTGAGCAGGAAACAGTGTCAGACTCTTACTGACTAAACGCTATTCCTTCTTAGCTCTCATACCGGGGTCGGACCTTCCTTTCAGAAACCGTATCTGGGCTCGAGTAGGCCTCGAGTTTATATACATTTAACCCCAGCCAGATGTTCAAGGGACTATACGCCTTATGCTGTTTATCCGGCACGTGTTACCGACTCTCCAATCGTGCGAGTCGAATTACCGTCTCATCGGACTAATGCCTTGATCACAGATACCGAGCAAACGGGCGAGACAGTGCTCTCGGCCGAATACTCAATACGTATAAACACAACGCCGAGTACTCTGCCGAGTGCTCATCTCTACAGTTCGCTGACATCACTGTCTCGGTCGAGCAATATTTTACTGTCACGCCCTTTTACTCGGTACGTGTGTCCATAGCATATGTCAGGAATGAGAAAGTGCAGTAATGTCTATACACTACAGTATCTCTTATGTCTATGGTTAGTCTTCATTGAGATTAACCCGACATAGTCAATCTTCAATCAAGAGGTAAATTTATTTTGATGAAAAAACCTGACATTGATTGATCTACTCCACGCTGTTATCTTTAATCTACACGTTTAAATTAAATTAGCTAATAGATTGGGAATTGCCATTGATGCTGTAAGGTGCCACAAATAACTTACAACTTCCCCCTGCAGCAACAATCGTTCCAACAAACTCTTGTTACGATTAAGAAAGTAAGATCGTACTCAGAGCTATTCTCACGCATGGTCCTATAATAGCGAAGTAAATATTACTCTCACTATAGAAGAGCAGAAAAGACCTAAGTATAATTCGAGACTAGCATCCAGCCACAAAATCTGCTCATCTCATTACAATTCATATTACCTGAAACAAGGACAGAATATATTGATTTATTACTATGGGACCAAACCTAGAATCGTGAAAACAAATTTGCTGGTCATTAATATTTATGTTAACCTAACTGGTCAAAATGTACTGAACTTGCAGATTTTTCTCGCGATTCGTGAAGTCGTCTCTCGCGTCTTGTGGGATACGACTTGTGTAGTTCATTCATGGTGTGAATTCGCGCGTGAATTCACGGCACCAATGTAGAGCGACCATTAGATGTAGATGCTGTGCATGCAGAGACGAATCCCGCCCTTGGGCGGAGCGGGAGACAGTGTCAGACTCTTACTGACTACGTTGCCGTATATACCAAGGCTAGAGCCTTCCTTTCTGACACGAACCCTTGGCCCCAGTTGGCTTTGACCCTTCTGCAGAGTCCCTGTCGTTTGCTGACAACTCCTTGAGGCGCGCGGGAACAGTGCGCACCGTCGACGCCTAGGCGTGTAGACTAACCAACTTGCTTTGATTGGTATCCTTGCTTATAGTACGAATAGCAGCGTAACACAAAAATCGCAAAACTAAAGCGGCCGAAAGGATCTGGAGTGGTCACCGGAAGACGCAGCGTTGAAAGGCTTCCTACAAGGTGGACCGATGATCTGGTAGAGATGATGCGAAATGCACAAGACCGTTCATTAGGGCAACATTTGGGGAGGCACTTGGACTGAAATGATGATAATGAATTATGAACCAAATAGTTTATATAACACAAAAAAGAAAATAAGAACTTATAGGTGACGTACCTTCGGTAGGTACCTATCCACCAATCATAAGCTTTTTAATATGAACGGAAAATTCTTTTCCAAGTGGAATATTTATAGGAATAATAATGTCTGAAGCAGCGTCATATGAAATTTTGTATAACCCACCACATAATAAGAAACGAGTTTTTTGAGGGTAGGTACTTCAATTCTTGATGAAAAACGTCTCGGTAAATTCAATAAAACCTTGACGAATTGACATCTCAATAGGATAATGAATTTCATCGTAAACGGCGGTTTTGAACAGACTTCAACAATATTTAATGTATTTCTTTTTTATATGTAATAGGTATTTTACCTCAGAACTCTTTTATAGATATCTTAGGTACATTTCCAGATTGATCGCATTATTATCGAAATTGATGAAATAAAGTGTGTATTAAAATAAAATAAGATGCAAAATATTACAGACCACAGACCACATGAAATCAACATTAAAATTTTACTATCGCGTTTATCAACAAAAATCCAGTCCTGATGATAGGTCTAAGAAGAAGTGAGGAAATACACAAAATATTATAAGCACACTCAACTTTTCGTAAAAAAAAAATTAAACTCGATTACAATTACAACGCCATCCACCGGGTTCAATAATGTTTTCAAATCATCCAGGGGCCTCTTACCATACAGGGTTCCTATTGGGCTTATTTCATAAGAGAAACAACCGACTACAGCAAATTTAAAGTTATTGAACTCGCTCAGCTGATATTTACTTAAAGAAATTAATTCCGTACATGCGCACATTAATTCCATTAAAAAAAAAAGATCTTTACTTTGTAATTTTATCTTAACAAATTGATATAGTGTTTCATGTACCGGATCGACCCCCCGGGGGATTAAAACGATCAAAATTTAACGGTGTATGGTTTACAGGTAGAAAGTGCTCAGCCAAAACCTCCTTAACTACAGAAAGACCGCCCAGTCAAGGACTGTCACGTCCGTCGGTTCGTCGCCACAGATTTGACGAAGCTGGTATTTGTCGCAGTGAAAGAAGCCACAGCGAGGCAAACCGGATCGCTTTGAGTTCCTACTGCCGATACCCTTTCGGTACTGTTATTAAAATTAATCACGAAGGCCGGTGTAAACTGCCGGACATGTGACGTAAACACTGCGGTTAATGGGTTTATTTACTCACTGGTTTATAGACCGCTTATATAGTTCGGTTAGGTATTTAAGCTTTTACATAGAAAACCTACCATGATATTATAAAATACTAGCGACCCGCCCCAACTTCAAACGGGAGCAATGGTAATATTAAATATGTTATGCATGTATTATACACATAAACCTTTCTCTTGAATCCCTCCATCTATAAAAAAATACCGCATCAAAATCCGTTGCTTACTTTTAAAGATCTAAGCATACATAGACAGACAGTGACTTTGTTTTATACTATGTAATGATGATGATGTAGATACGTTAGAAATGCCACACCCGACTTTTTTTTAGTATATCATCAAGTAACTCTCCCTTGAGAGAAATGATGGCCGAGTGGTAACATCCCCGACTTAAAGGTCGCATTACGTGTAATTTATTTCACCACCAATGCTCTCAAAACGGTGAAAGAATCATGAGGAACAGGAGAAAATGTCCTAGAACAAAAATTCGAAGACATAATAATAATAATTTATTTATTTATTTTCCCTTCACAAATTTCACATATTTTCCTTATGCTAGGTTAAACAATTTAGCACTAAATTTGCGAGGGACTGGTGCCTGATGTAGGTATGTGCAACAACCTGTATTACAGGTCACCAGGACCCTCCCGCGGTTAGTATGCAAGAAAGTTTAGCAGCTCACAGCAAGCAAAAGTGGAACGAAGGCTTAATAAAATTTAAAAAAGACAAAAATATACTAGTACTAAAACATGACATTTTTTTTAGGCATAGTAGAAACAAGAAATACATGTACAATTAGAACAAATACAAATTCCAGAATTATAAGTGTAAAGTTTAACTATTGCGAGATTTATTGTAAGACATGACTGTGACATCCACCAATCTGCATTGGGCCCGCGTGTTGGGTTACTAGCCTTTCCCGTAGAGAGAAGGCCTGAGTCCCGGCAGTGGGAACGTTATAGGGCTGATGCTATGTTATGCTATACTAACTTGTCCGGGCTAGAACAGCGATTTGACTCAAAGGAAAATTTATTACAGAAAACAAATCTAGTAGGTCCTTCAATGTAAGCCGTATAAACAATGAGTCAAACCGCTAAGTTCGGATCGTATAGGTTTCAACAACGTAAGGATGGATAGATATATACCGTACGTTGGGTTGTCTGAGGGTAGAAAGGAGATGGCGGAATCAAGTCATGTATTCACGTGCACTTTTTAAGAAAATGCAATCTACAAAATGCCAAAGGTTGGCTACCTTATGTCAGTGCTTCTGGATTTGGCTTTGTTTTTGGATTGTATTTTATTCGTTTTACTTTAACTTGTTATATAACTGTTTTAGATGACGGTTGAATGTGCTGTCTACGCAACATTTTTTTCATATGATTTGACATTAGCGAACGTTCACTCTAAAGCTTCTGTACAAAGGGGTATCATTTTACATAGAAACTGGAGGTCACTTAAGCAATCGCTTCATATCTCAGATATGCAGTCGCTCCAAAATTTATCTTCTAATGTTCAGCTGCATGCGCTTGGCTTTAAAAAAGCTAATCGCAATATCGATACTGATCTAGCTGACACGGCAAAATTGTTATGCCACATAAAAGAAACCATTCGTAGGGGATTCCGATAACAAGCACTGACATGACATTTTTAATTCTGGTAATATAGATTTATAGACAATCTGTATAATCCAGCATTCTAAGCAATATCAAGGCAATGTATAGACCAAGTCAAAAAAAAATATTTCACATAGGCCTACATGGACACTTCAGAAGCTAAACGTCAGAACCTAGTGCACATAGAATACGGAAACCTGTAGATGATGTATGCAATATTATTTATTTCATACTTTGCACACAATACTGAATGAACAGCCAGTAATATGTGTAAAAGTCGTAAGCAAGGAAGGGGGTGACGTAATTTTAGGGCACCCTGACACGGGCAGATGTAGTTCGTATTGAAAATAAAGACTACTAGTTGATGTGTCGAAGACTTTTGAAGGTGACATTTCTTATAAGGCATATTGCCAGTATATTACGAGACCGCTGACAGAACAATGATCAGCCATTATAAATTAGCAGATTACGAACTTTTAGCAAAATGACAATGACAATGTTGGGATGACAATGGAATAACAATATTTTGAAAATAGCAGACTTGGGCCCCAGATGTTCAACGGGAGCGCATTCCAAAAAGAGGTAGGTATAATATGTATAATAGGTAGGTATCTGCAGTAGGTACACTACTCTTTTTGCTAATCCATTTCTCTGTTATTGAACTACTAATAGATAAGTAAATAAAATCCGCTGTTTTTGCGAGTGAAGGTCAAGCTATCCTATTTGTATCAAATGGGCTCTAAAAAATCCAATGTCACGAGTTCACGACACGGTTATCTATTTAACACGAAACCCGTGTAATTTTAGTTATGTGTAAGTACCTATACTTTTTTATACTTTTCAAATAACTTAACGTCACACTGTTAAATGCTATGTACTCGTATGTAAAAGTAGAAAATGACTGATATATCCAGTCTGGAACTATTTGGGTTAGCTTTGTGAAATTTTGTGATTTATTTCCCAAGGTTTCTTTTTATGAGAAGAAGACAGACTTTTCTAGAAGTCACACTCAAAATTCTCTCAAGGTGATATCTGCAAACTGTAGGGCCCCAGCAAGGTCGAAGCCACCTGGGGTCATGGGTTTATGCGAAACCGAAACACCAGAGTCCTGGAACTAATGCAAAGAAGGAACAGGGTGGGTTGTTTAGTCAGTAAAATTCTCATACTATTTCCCGGTCCGCCTAAGGGCCGGATTAGTTATTGGATGATTTTTCCCAGTCATAAAAAAAAACGTCAATATACTAGACACCTATTTTCACGCACTGGCTGAAGCTTGTTCAGCTATAATCACAATCATGAAGTCCGTTTGGTTCCTCTAGTTGTAATTGTGGTAAGTACAATCAACAAGGCGTCATGCTATGGGGAAATAGTGTTATAGTAGATGAACTGTTTATAATGCAAAAAAAATGTATAAGAATTCTAGCCCAAATAAACAATACTGAGAGCTGTAAACCATATTTTATAAAATATCAGATGTTAACTCTGCCGTCAATATACATACTCGACATTTGCGTATTTGTTTATAAAAATATCGATAAGTTCACTAGAGTGGAAGATACGCACAACGTAAACACTCGCCACAAAAAGAGGTTATGCGCTCCATTCTCAAGAACCAAATTATTAAGTGGAAGCCTATATATGGCAATTAAAATATATAATAAATTACCTGACACCTTTAAAACTGAAAAATCAGCAACAGTAAGCATTCCAAAAAAGACTAAAACAATACCTAATCCAAAAATGTTTCTACTCGGTGAATATTTCGAGTTTTGCCCAAAATAGGTATCTTATTCTACTTAACTGTACCAAGATAGCGATCTGTGCTATACAAACAATAAAATCTTGTCTATCATCTTTTAATAACCTAAAGAGAATGATATTATTATTGCCACTATATTATTTAATTTGCATAATAACATTAAAATTATATTAAATTGATTAATTATTTATTATTGACATTCATTGACATTTGATTTTCTGACATGGCTCTAATTTCTCAATGAAAGTGATATTATTGACATTATAATTATTGTATTAAATTAATTATTATTGACATTAATATTATTGGATTAAATTAATTATTATTGACATTAATATTATTGGATTAAATTAATTATTATTGACATTAATATTATTGGATTAAATTAATTATTATTGACATTTAATCATTGGTCATTTTATAGATTAAATGTTTAATTAAAACAGATATTATTGACATACTATATTGTAATTGTATGAAATGAATTATTATTGACATTAAATTTCTTGACGTTGCTCTAATTTCTTAATTAAACTGATGGTATGGACATAACAAATGTATGAAATTCATTATTATTGACATTTTAATTTCATAATTTCTCAACTAAATTAATAGTAACCTGATAATTATATTAAATTTATTATTATCAACATTAAAGTTTTCATCACTATTGTAATTATTCAAATGAATTGACAATAATAATAATAATGAAGTAATAAAATGTTTATTGCATGTTAACTAGAATACCTAAATAAAAATTGCAATGCTTGTAAAAGGCCGCTAAGTCAAAAGTACTGGCATGATTATGATAACAACATTGTACACTTAGTTCGCAATAAATGTTTTGACTTTTTGACAAAAAAATCGGCCAAGAGTGTGTTCGGCCACGCTCAGTGTAGGGTTCCGTAGTTTCCCGTCCGCCACAAATTTCTCACAATGTAACAGAATCCAGTAGCCCATGTAAAAAAATAGTAACCCAATTTCCCGAGAGATGGCGTTGTACCCGGTGGTAATTTTGGATTGCGTGAACCGATTTTTTTCTTTTTGTATTTTTATTTGAAAGAAGATACGCTCAGGTGAAGAGGAGAGATGAAACGCATGTCACAAAAAGAGTTCTGAGTTTACACGTGGATGGATGGAGAGGAAGAGGGAGGCCGAAGAAGAAATGGATGGATTGTGTGAAGAGTGATATGAAAGAAAAGGGAGTTAGTGATAGTGTGACGGAAGACAGGACAGAGTGGAAGAAAAAAACATGTTGCACCGACCCTAAGTAAAATGGGATAAGGGTAGGATGATGATGATGATACGCTCAGGTTAATGAAATATATAAAAAAGTTTAAAAAAAATGCTTGCATGTACGGTTAAATTAGAAAATTAGTTTAGAACGTTTTTTTTTTAATTTTTCAAAAACTATTCATCCTATCAAGTTCAAAATAATTTACTTAGTTCTACTTTTGAGAATTTTTTCATATTTTTTACACTTATGGTTCAAAAGTTAGAGGGGGGGACGCCTCATTTTTTACTTTCGGAGCGGTTATTTTCGAAAATATTTATATTATCAAAAAATTATTTTACGGGACCCTTAATCATTTTTAAATAACTATCCAATAATATATCACATGTTATGGTAGAAATGAAAAAAAAAATCACGGTCCACTTTACGTGCAGGGGAGGTACCCTAATTAAACATTTTTTACCACTTTTTGTTTGTGCACTTTGTCGGTATGGTTGACATACATATTGATACCAAATTTCAGCTTTCTAGTGCTAACGGTCGCTGAGATTATCCGCGGACGGACAGACAGACAGACATGGCTAAACTATAAGGGTTCCTTTTTGACTACGAAACACTAAAAAGGATACTTAACCAAAATTTAAATTTTATTTACTGTAATTATAATTATGAAATATAATATAATTATAGAATATAATTATGTTTTATTCATATCAGTTTACAGATTTCGATGAAAACTTCAATTATTACCCTAATAACTTTTAACCGCGCTTGTGTGTGTGAATGTGGAGAGGGTTATGTAGTATATTAGGTATATCGACGTGTTATGGCAATCAGTCGGTAAACATAAAACTTTACATAAGCTATGGTTTTCCTGTTTTCTGTCGGCACGAATCATTGATAAACCAAAATAAAGCGATATTTTATGTAGATAACTTAGTTTTGACAACAACATTAAATGATTGATGTGAATAAGCTTCTATTTATTTGAAAAAATAAAATGTAAGAATCGCCAAACTTAAGTGGCAATGGGCAGGTCACGTTGCTCGCAGAACTGATGGCAGTTGGGGTCGAAAGGTTCTGGTGTGGCGACAGCGTACCTACCGGAAGACGCAGTGTCGGAACGCCTCCATCAAGAACGACCGATGACCTGGCAAGGGTTGCGGGTATTCGATGGATGCGAGATGAACACGACCGCTCATTATGGCGACAATTAGGGCAGGGGTCTTTCGGCTGAAATGTTGATGATGAAAAATGTACCTAACAGGTAAAAACGTAAGAGGTATTTTCAAGAAATAGCTAAGAGATATTTACGCCATAATTGAAGTTAAAAATATTGATTCGTAACAATCACAGTTCTTACGAATTTTTCCAACGTTATTTTTATTATAAGATATTACGTAAATTGTTTGTTACATTTATAGATACTCTAACAGTTATATTTAGACATAGTAACAGTACGATAACTTTGTTATTCGGGCGAAATAGCAAAAAAGTGTTAGTGTTGGCCGAAAACTGTATGAAATTTATTTACACCAATAAATCGGTACCTAATAACTAGTTACGGAAATAAAATATAAATTTAATTTTTATTTTGAAACGTAACGACACGAAACTTTTATTTTAAATTTCTCTACAATAAAAATTTCTTTCACGATATCTTTGTTAATACACCACTAAGAAATGGAAAGGACATGTATTCTGGGTCGTAGACGTAATAATAAAAAGTCTACAATAGCATATTATAGAGTATTATTAACTTGTTGCGTGGGGCCAACGACATTATATATTTATTTATTTTATATACTTTATTTTATACCAATACTAGTGACCCGTCCCAGTTTCGCACGGGTGCAATGCTGATATTAAATATATTATGCATGTATTATACGTATAAACCTTCTCCTTGAATCACTCTATCTATTAAAGTAGTCAGTCAAATTCCGATTACAATTCGCTATCATCGGCATCGGCATCGGAATCATCTTGCACATTAATTTATGAACTCGAAATTCAGTTCGAAGTATTTGAAGCATTTAATCTCGTTTAACTTTTTCGACATGATCACAGATTTTGGTCACGTCTCACTGATCACTTGATCGAAGCTTTCATTGATCAGTCTTACCAGGTTTTTGATATTCTTTGATGTGATAAAATTTTTCAAAATTCCTCAAATTATTTCCCGATTGTGAGAGGATAGTACTCGTAACATTCATTCATTTTATATCTTAGTATATAAAAATAAGTGGCATTATTCTATTCATCTATCATTATTTATAACTCAAGACTGGGCGTCTTGAGTTATAAAGAGACAACGTCACCTATCCAAACCAAATTTTCAGGCTTTGTTTGGACTATTTAGTAAGTAGATCGTTTATGTGAAATTTGTACAAAATCGATCCAGCGGTTTTTCATTTATCACTTTTTATGTTGCCGGGATCGAAGCCGTGGGCAAGAGCTAGTTGTGTTTATATACATGTATATTTTTTTTAATATACTTAACAATAAAATATCGTGCAATTTCAACGAAATACAGAGATTATTTTATTTCTGAGCCATTGTTGTTTTCTTTCTTTGTACTCAACATCGGCTGCCTTCTTAAAAAAGTTACCTCACTATGGATAACTCTACGTTTATGCCATTGCTTTTTTAGAACATAATCAAATAGCTAAATTCATTCTATTTAATATACCTATGTATTATTTGTTTATTGTGCACACCTAACACAGTGTAGTTTTTTTTTACTTCAAAGGTTGACTGGCAGAGAATGCCTTGTAGAATTAAGTCCGCCTATGTACCACTATTGTACATGATGTTTAAATAAATAAATAAATTGTTTGTGACTAAAACCGACCTGTGTCCTTTCAGGTACCTGTTGAGTTCCAGGACTGCGGTAACTGTTTCAAACAATCCTGCAGCCTTGGCATAAATAGGCCCTAGAGAGCAACTGCAACTGCACCGTCCGTTTTGCTGAGCGTCCATCCCCCCGAGTCGCGTGTGGAAAAGGGGTGCTATTCACTACGAAATCCAAATAGGCACCTTCAAATCACATACCTACCAATTCAATGTATCTATTTGGATTTCGTCGCTAGGTCATCGCTGCGCTCAAGACTATCTTTTTAAGACGATGCCCCATCCACGTGAATTAATGCCGTTTAAGGCTTTGTTTCGTGCGCATTTTTACTATTGCCTAAAACCCTAATCTTAGATTTTATATAACCTTTGTTTATTATTAAAAAAAAAAAACAATCCTCTAGCAGTAGATACATATTCGTGATAACTTCATTTATAGCTTGGCGCTAAAGAACACGCCATGTTCGACAGTTGGCACTGAAGTACTTAAGACAGCGTAGTCAGTACCATAAGAACTAAACCGTAGCACGTAGGCTTTTTTATCTAGCTTATACTGTCCCACTGCTGGACTGCAGAGCAATTACGTCTCTCCATTTTAGGTAGGTACAGGAAAACATCGAGAGAAAACCGGCATGTCCTAGAACAAAATACTCGAACACATGTGAAATCCACCAATCCGCACTGGGCCCGCGTGATGGATTACGGCCTATTCCTTCTCTTAGAGAGGAGGCCTGTGTCCCACCAGTGGGAACATTAAAAAGGCTGATGTTAATGATTTTTTCACAAGACATGTAAGTCATTCCATCATCTCCTTCGTTGTCTGCCGCGACCCCATCGTGTCGTGCGATTTCAGGACACCAATTTTACCTACACCACATTCACCAAATCCGTGCAAAAAAGGAGCTGCATTTAGACGGCCTCCAGTCAACTCCCCTAAGGTCAGTGACCATAAATCGTTGAAAAAAGAGCATGTACCTATCACACGTAATGTCACGCACGACGTACATACACGGTTATATCTTGCAACCGGTCTTTATAAAATATCAACAAGTGCACTAGCTTTAGGTCATGACTTGATGACAGATTTATGAATGTCATTTGTCTCGATTTAGAACGAAAATAAAAAAGGCTGTGAGTTTATTAGATCTATGCATAGCATAACCCTTATAGAATACTTACCTTCAGCCACAAATTAATTTCTGCCACCGGTTTCGCCTGCAAAGAATTAGTACTTACACAAATTCCTCCTGTATAAAGTATAGCCTATGTTATTCTGATGTGGAAGCTAAGTAGGTATATTATATTTAAGTTTCAGACAAATCCGATCAACCATTTTAGCGTCACCGTGAGACTAACATACACACACCTATTTTCACCTTTAGATAAAGGTACACACTTCTTTAAACTGGCACAGCAGGCAATAGATACTCCTGTATCCATAGAAATAATACTTCCTTGTGGGAATCAAACCCACAACACAGCATACCAACCAATCACTCAACCACTGCGCGAACCGTACCACCCGAATTAGTGCGATACAGGAACAGATATGCAGTACGGCCGTCGGATCTTGGCGAGTGTGAGTTAGGCTCTGCGAATAGATAGATAGATAGTTTAAACTACAGACTCGCCAAGATCCCACCCCCGAACTGTACGCCAGCAAACAAACGAGGAGCTAACCAAAATTATCTTTGTTTGTGAAAGTTCCATAAAAATTTAAAATACACCCAATTGTTTTTGCCTGATCATCGCTGTTTTGTCTGCGTTAGACTTGACTTTGAAAATTATTAAAAACATAATCTATTTTTTTTTCAGACCACACCGACTAGCCGTTTAGACCTGATGTTGGATTTAAAATCATCATAATCAAAAACCTTTATTTCAAATAGACTAATTGCAGGCACTTTTGAATTGTCAAAATGCCGGTCGGTCAAAAAAAAAAGAAAGTAGAGCTAAATTGCACGTTCCAAGGCGTAGATCTCTATGGAGAAGAACGTGCAAGAAACTCCATGGACACTCTTTGAAATCATATCATCAAAACTCTCCAAAGTTATATAAGGCCTCATTAAATTAAAACTTAATTACGCATTCAAATAATTAAATTAGATACAGTATTTAATTTGAAACGACCATGATGAAGTGTCCGCAAAGTGATACGGAATTGAACAATATAATAAAACAACATACATACATCCAAGGTTCTTAAATTGAAACTAAAAACTTAATACCTATCTATTAAGGTAGATAGAAAAGACTAATGACTAGCTCTTACGAAACGACCTCGTAACTTAAAGTTATGCTTTATTCTTTGTTCGGCCTACATTGTTATGCTTTTACCTCTAGACTTTGGTAGATAAAAAGTTCTTAGTAGGTAATATAGAACTACATTGCATCATGCCTGTACTAACTGGAGGGAATGGTAGATGGTAAAGTGTAAGAATGACGTTAAGGCTGCGGAAATGTGCTAAGGTTGCTGTTCGAATCTTGTTCATGGCCCTAGAAAGCAAAGGGCAACTGATCTTTCAGTTGTTCTTTGCTTATATAACCTCCGCTTCAAATCAAGCCGAAAGTGTGAAATCAACCGAAAGTTTCGGTATATCGGAACTCTTATATCTATGATCGGAACCAAAGCCGGAACTCAGAAACATCTCTACCTCCAAATTCTAAATAAAATAGGTTGCAGCACTAATTATGGCAAATTATTTTAGTCAGTAGAAGTCGGACTCTCCCTCGCGGTTCACTCAGAACTAAAAAGGAGTTATTAGGTATTAATAGAAATGGTCCCCCCTTTTTTGACCCAGGTCCATCGCTCATCTAGCTTCTGTATTAGGCTAGCTAGTCTTACTCAACACTTCTAATACCTACCTATAGGTACTTACGTATATTAAAAAGTCGGGAGCAGTGGTGGCCTAGTGGTAACGGCCCCGACTGACGAGTTGTAGGTCGTGGGGTCAACCCAGCCAGGCGCATTACTTCTAGAGATGAAACGGATATCCGGTAACTATCCGGTATCCGGCCTATCCGGCCTTGTTTTCACTATCCGGCCGGATACCGGATAGTAATACAGTATCCGGCCGAATTTCGGATATTAAATTAAAAATACATTACGTAGTTTACACAAAGCAAATGATACGACATATAGGATAAGAACAAGTTTTATTTTTATAATTGCAAAGTAATTGGTTAAATATTAATTAGTTCGTTTAGTACTCAAAATTAACAAGTGGCAAATTGTGGTGAATGAATACCAAATTTTCCGCATTTGTTGGCAACAGGCGACTCCGCTTGGCTTCGTATACCAGACCCGCTTCTGAAAACAGCCTTTCGCTATAAACGCTGCTGCCAGGTGCTGAAAGACAAAATTCTGGCAAACCTTGACAACTGCGGGTACTGGTTCACATTTAAATCAAAATATTGCCAAATTGGCGAACGTTTCTTTAATAATGACATTTCTTTTTAATCAAAGTTAAAACTATGACCACAAATGAAAAAACAATGGCAGAAACAAACACGAACTCGAACGAACGAATGAACGCGCGCGACAACTCGAACGCCCCCGAACCGCCCCGATCTCCGCTCACAGTGCGAATACACCCGAACGCGCCCGAATATTTCCGAAAAGGCCGAATATTCGGTGGCCGGATATCCGGCGCTCCGGCCTCGTAGCTTGCCGAATATCCGCTATCCGGTATCCGGCCAAACCACTATCCGTTTCATCTCTAATTACTTCATGACCACTGCTTTCAAAATACTAAAGAAAACATCGTGAGGAAACCAGCATAACCCAGAACAAAAATTCGGAGACATGTGACATCCACCAATCCGCACTGCGCCCGTTTGGTGGATTATGGCCACTTATTCTAGTATAGGTACAACCTGATGCAGTTGTACCTATACTAGTAGGAGTTTTTGGCAGATTGTTTTTGCCTCAATTTCAGTAGTCATGTGAGGACCAAACCGGGTAAATACCAATGAGAATTTCTTAATTTATATTATCTACTTTTCTAAGTCACACAAGACACTTTGGAAATAAATTCAAAGTATTAGATAGCGCCTGCGTCACAAAACAGCTATCAATATCATATAAATATTAGCTGTTTAGTATTTGATTTATTTCTACAGGCGTTTAGGCATTTAGATGCCTGTATATTAACGATGTAAGTATATCAATATAGTACCTAAACTCTAAGTACCTACTAGTTAAAGAAACTGCTGTTAAATGTACTCTTACTGACTAAACAGTGTGGCTGACCCCAGCTTGCCCACCATCACGCATTTTAATTTGGATAACACGAAAATTTAGTCGATAATTGGTCGAAATTTGTCGCCAAATATCAGAATTTGTCGGTCAGTGGTTTAGAAGTTATAAGGGGTCATTGTGGGCCAAGCCAGAGTCAGCTGTCCCCAGCTTGCCCACATGTGTATCTCAAAAACTAGAGCACCTAGCGAAGATCTGTTTTCTCCCAGATTTAGTCGCCAATAAGTCGAAATCAGTTGCCAAATCTCAGAATTTGTCGGTCAGTGGTTTAGAAGTTAAAAGGGGTCATTGTGGGCCAAGCCAGAGTCAGCTGTCCCCAGCTTGCCCACATGTGTATCTCAAAAACTAGGGCATCTAGCGAAGATCTGTTTTCGTCCAAATTTAGTCGGTAATGTGTCGTAATTTGTCGCTAAGTCACAGAATTTGTCGGGTTATATTTTAAAAGATATAACAAGTTTATTTTTTTAAGGTATAGACCAAGAGCTAGTTGGAAGATTTTACAAGAAATTGTCAAGAAAAAATATTTTAATTATAATGTGAAAATATATTTCCAATTTTTACGGTCTAATGTCCTTAGACAAGGCAGAGAGAGACAAATTTTTAATTAAATACATGTTTTTATGTTTAAAACATAAAAACAATTGTTAACTTAGATTTCTTTGAAAACATTAAGCCTTGCTCTTGGTCTATTTACTGTCAAGACGTACAATCGCGTACAACTATTTTACCGAATTATAACGTTACTTTATAATTTACGTCAGAATAATAAAACATGTTGGTTTTTAATAAAGTTATTTATAAATTTAATACAAGACAAAAGCAAATTAAATAAACTAGTCATTGATTGCGATCCCACCTAATGGGAAGCATATTATTATTCTTACCTAACGTAAGTATGAAACTATTACAAGAAAATCCAGCCACTGTACAAACGACGCTCAATAACACTTTTACCCGAAGTCAAAATACTAACCCTTTCTAAAGAATAGCACAAAATATTTCAATAAGTCTCACTAATTGACAAACTTGTTATAATTAATTACATTAATAAAAGCTGTTGGTGTGTATACTAAAACATTATAAGCAGATGTGATTACAGTAATATTGCCAGGTTATTAATTAGCATGAATATACAATTATTGTATTAATGTCACAAAAAATTGATTGATGGTGCTAATGTCATAATGTGACTTTATACAGATTGCACTGTTTAATGGATTGCTGTAACTGTGTCTTATTGTGATTAGCCGATAGATGGCGCTTTTAGATGGGCTGCACAAAGCCATAATACTATGTATCAGGTTTTAGCATGATTTGTTTAAGTGAAATTCAGTGGCTGTTTTAAATAATTGCAAATTAATTTCTAGTGGATATTGTAATACAAAAGTGAGGTAATAAATGATATAACTACAAAATCACAAATATTTACAATATCATTTTTTTAATGAAGTCAAAGTCAAAATCTTTTTATTTCACATAGGCCTACATGGGCATTGTAGGGTGCGAAGGCAGGGTAGGTAGAGAAGTTGAGGTAGATAGCTAAGGTAGAATAGTTGGGGTAGGTAGGTAGGGTATGTATGAATTCAGACCGCATAACCTTATTTGCAACGTGTAAATAAGGTTATGCGGTATTGTTTCTGTGGAAGGTAACGAAATTAAGTCTTGTAAAACGTCGTAGCACTCCCAAGTTTTTATAAACTTTTGTCTTTTTACTGTAATGTGCACTGGTATGCGACTTATATTAATTTAGAGAAATAAAATTAAATATCTCAAAATATACTACGTGTTAAACTATGGATCCAGTGAAATTTTTTGTTGTTTAGTATGTAGCTGTCAGCTGTCATAGCTTTTTCACATATGTCAGTAGGATTTTTCCATTGTGAATATACGAATATTTCTTTAATCATAACATCTGGAGTTATTATTTAATCACACCATCTAAGCGCTACAGTGGTGACCCCGACATACGGTGAGAAGACACTGCAACTAGATCTCAACCTACGCAGACCATACACCTGGAAGTTCATCATCGCAGCAGTCAGCAAGCCCATCATTGGTGCCGACTTTTTAAGACATCACAAACTTCTTGTCGACATAGCCAGCCGATGTCTCGTCGACAAAGTAACCAACCTCTCAGTAAAAGCGCCAATCACCAATTCTGCTGACCCTACAGTCAGAAGTATCGACGTTGATCAGCCTTATCACCGGCTACTCAGCAAGTATCCCGACATCCTGCGACTGTCTTGCATGAAGGATACTCCCAGACACAGTGTGGAACACTACATCGAGACTACTGGCCCACCAATATATGGCAAGACCAGACCCTTACCACCACATCGATATCTGGCGGTGAAGAAGGAATTTGAGTCGATGATGCAGCAAGGAATTTGCCGTCCAAGCAAAAGTCCATGGTCCAGCCCACTGCACGTCGTTCCTAAGAAAAACGGCGACATCCGCGTGTGTGGCGACTACCGAAGGCTCAATGACGTCACTAAACCCGACCGCTATCCGGTACCTCGTCTCAAAGACTTCACCTACCTACTACACGGCAAGAGAATCTTCACCACACTCGACCTAAATCGTGCTTATCAACAATTGCCTGTACACGAACCAGATGTCGAGAAGACTGCCATCACAACTCCATTCGGACTATTCGAATTCCCTCGAATGTGTCCAGGTCTCAAGAATGCCGGGCAGACCTTCCAACGATTCATTCATCAAGTACTCAACGGATTGGATTACGCATTCCCATTTATTGATGACGTCATCGTCGCTTCGGACAATGAAGCACGCCACGTCGAAGACCTACAAGAAGTGCTACGCAGATTTAACGACTACGGCATAACAATAAATCCATCAAAATGCGTCTTCAGTAAAGAAAGTGTGAAGTTTCTGGGGTATGAAGTATCAAGCAAGGGAATTAAGCCACCTCAAGATAAAATCACCGCTATCACCGCTTACCCAAAACCAGAGACGATACAAGAGCTCCGTCGATTTCTTGGAATGGTAAATTTTTACCGCGACAGTGTTCCGAACGCAGCAATCATACAAGCACCTCTCATCGCGTACCTACATAATTCCAAGAAACGCGATAAGACCAAAATCGACTGGAACAAAGAAGCCTTAGAAGCATTCGAGACATGCAAAGTCTGCATACAAAACGCTGCTTTGCTCGCTCATCCATCTCCATCACCAAACGACGCCATCTCCCTCATGTGCGACGCATCTAGTACCTGCGCAGGAGCTGTACTGCAACAACTTATAAACAAGAAATGGACGCCACTGGGCTATTTTTCGAAAAAGTTCTCCGACACTCAACAGCGGTACAGTACATTCGACAGAGAATTATTATCAATCTACATGGCGATCAAACACTTCAGAAAAATGTTCGAAGGAAGAGAATTGATTGTTTATACTGACCATAAACCGCTGACTTACGCTATTCGCAAGCCACCGTCTGATAACGACACGCAGCGACGCACGCGTCAGCTTTTATTTATCAGCGAGTTCACGACGGACATACGTCATGTGAGCGGCGCAAACAATGTTGTCGCCGACGCACTCTCTCGCGTTGAAACCATTGAAACACCGTCACCAATCAACTACGAGGAGTTATCACTGGCGCAAGGAAAGGACAGCACTATACCCACATTAACAAGACAATCAAATATCCAACTCAAGAAAATCAACATGCCCGGTACAAACATACCAATATTCTGCGAAACATCTACTTTAAACATTAGGCCATACCTACCGACTGACTTTCGTCGCATCGCATTCAACGCCGTGCATAATACAAGTCATCCGGGAATACGGACTACACGCAAGTTGATGCAAGAACGTTACTTCTGGCCAGCAATGAATATCGACATTGGCGAATGGGCAAAGACATGCACTGCGTGCCAACTATCAAAGGTACAACGGCACAATCGTAGTGAAATCGCGACATACCCACCAAGTGATAGATTCCAGCATATTCACATCGACATCGTTGGAAAACTACCCACGTCTTCGTGCGGACATCGATACCTACTCACAATGATCGACCGTACCACTCGATGGCCCGAAGCTGTACCTTTGCAAGATATAACTGCTGAGATTGTCGCAAGAAAGCTGTATGAAACCTGGATATCTCGTTACGGTTGTCCTTCAAGAATAACGACTGATCAAGGACGTCAGTTCGAAAGTCGACTATTCCATGAACTCGCACAACTTCTCGGTATAGAACGGACCCGTACTACAGCTTATCACGCACAGAGCAACGGCATTGTTGAAAGATTCCATCGCTCGTTGAAAGCTGCACTCATGACCAGACTACAAAACAGCAACAAATGGATTTCTGAGCTGCCCATAGTGCTGATGGGATTACGAGCCGCAGTGCGCACTGATACCAACACTAGCGCTGCGCAACTCACCTACGGCCAAGCATTACGACTACCTGGCGATTTCATATCACCATCACCAGCTGTTACAAAGATGGACTACAACTATGCTGATCACCTACACGACATCATCACGAAGCTCACGCCTACATACAAACCGCATTCCAACAAGCGATGTATGTTCGTGCACAATGACCTACAAACGTGTAGCCATGTGTTTGTACGCGATGATACCGTCCGAAAACCACTGCAACATCCGTACAAAGGTCCCTACCAAGTCGTCGAGCGAAACAATAAATATTTCACCGTGCAACTACCAGGCAGAGCAAACAATATATCGATCGATCGACTCAAACCAGCGTACGCTGTCAACATCGAAGACAACGAAAACACAAGTAGTGAGACACTCCAACCGGCTGCAGCTACCACCGAAGATCACTCCAGCATACACCCAGCGAACAGCAACGAACACCGCACCAGATCAGGCAGGATATCTAAGATGCCTGTACGCTTTCGCTAGGGGGGGAGTCCTGTAGCTGTCAGCTGTCATAGCTTTTTCACATATGTCAGTAGGATTTTTCCATTGTGAATATACGAATATTTCTTTAATCATAACATCTGGAGTTATTATTTAATCACACCACCTAAGCGCTACAAGTATATTAAGTCGGTTAATTTATAAAACAAAATTGGAGGCATGAGGTTTGACTTCTGTGGGGGAGAAGGCGATGATGTAAAACATTAGACAAGAAATTAATAACATTTGTCCTTCCTACTCAACTTCTGAGGCGTGTTTTCATGAATGTTAGAAATCGTATTAAAGAGTTCCAGAATCGTGGGGTTAAAGATATGAATTATGTTTAAATTTTCATTTTCTGATTTTGTAAATTAACGCGTTCTCATCAAATTAAATATTGTAGCGCCGGAAAAAATATTTTAGTACGCTGTGGCTTTGCTACACTGTGGTTGCAACGCGTCGCAGCTAATCGTGCGCCAGCGCTGGCCGAAGGCAGGCATGCGGCGGCAGAGAGCGTGCTCCGATTTTTTGATTGCAGATTTGGTGGCACAGACTGGAAAGTGTTGGCCTGAAATTAAGTAGAACTAAAACGAAGTACTTGTTCTGTGATTTCGGCGGTCTCTCCGGTCCTATGGCCTTAGCTCTCGCCGGAACGCCCATACCAACCTGTTCCGACTTTGGGTACCTTGGGTCGCTTATCCAAGGGAATGGTGAGATAGACCGAGACGTAACGCATCGGATCAACGCAGGATGGATGAAATGGCGACAAGTCACGGGTACAACTTGCGACCCACGGATGCCCCTCAAGTTGAAGGGTAAAATTTAAAAGTCCGTGATAAGACCTGTCGAGATTCGCCGACACAACTGTTCATCTGCTCCTAGGTTATAAAACATAGGTATTCGACATATAGACCTGTTTCCGTTTGTTGTTTACACCTGAATCAAGTTGTGAAGACGAAACTTGCAAAACTTGAACAAAACTAACCAAAAAAGTGACAAAAACGTATTTGCTTCAACGTCAATACATGTATCATACATGTTATGGTTATACATAAATGTTCCATCCATCAGCCAATAATTTGCTTCACTTAAAAGTCTGCAACTCTCATTTGTGCCAAATACGATTACGGATTCTTTATTATGAGTGTAGTGACCGATAAGGAAGTTGACATCATTGTTAATTTTGGTTAATTCATCGGGAATCACAACAGCATGTATATCTTTGGGAATACTTGGAAAATTCTTATTCCTTACCCGATGAACCATCATTCTCATGGCATCCCTAGTCGGTATGTAAGGAGCAATAATACTTGGTACATCTTGAATACACCGTTGAACAATTTGTGAGGGTGCATCCATTGAATGGTGGGCTTTTTGTTTGATGTTAGCTTTTACAGTTAATTCAATCTGCTTATCGGGATCCGGCAAATGAACATGTTTAAAATTTTTCGAAATGCAGGAGCAGATGAACAATTGTGTCGGCGAATCGCTCGCCGGTGAAAAGTTCTGTCGGAGAAAAAATGAAAAGTGAATCGTTCTGTCGGCAAATCGTTCGTCATTGAAAAGTTCTGTCGGAGAAAAAATGAATAGTGAATCGTTCTGTCGGCTAATCGTTCGTCATTGAAAAGTTCTGTCGGAGAAATGTTTCAGAATCGTTTTTTTATGGTAGGTAAGTCATCCAATAAAAAAAAAATCATTCAATTAGCTGCTTCCCTCTCCTGCTATACTCGTGCATCTATCTCTTTCTTACTTACCCTAATTTAAACGGAGCGCAAATATCTATCTGCAAGTGACATTTTGGTCGATAAATAATTATATATAGATTTGCTTCGGTAGGTTCAAATTATAGAAAATTTTATATTGCTTTTTATATAATTATATATATGTATATCAAAACAAACGAGCAAAGAGCATTATTCATGATCATTAAATATCATACTGTATAGGAAGTTAAGGATTTTGTACTTGCTTGTACCAATGTATGGAGAAATTAAATTCTCTAATATCTTTTTCATTGCATGCCGACAAATTCTGTGACTTAGCGACAAATTACGACACATTACCGACTAAATTTGGACGAAAACAGATCTTCGCTAGGTGCTCTAGTTTTTGAGATACACATGTGGGCAAGCTGGGGACAGCTGACTCTGGCTTGGCCCACAATGACCCCTTTTAACTTCTAAACCACTGACCGACAAATTCTGAGATTTGGCAACTGATTTCGACTTATTGGCGACTAAATCTGGGAGAAAACAGATCTTCGCTAGGTGCTCTAGTTTTTGAGATACACATGTGGGCAAGCTGGGGACAGTTGACTCTGGCTTGGCCCACAATGACCCCTTATAACTTCTAAACCACTGACCGACAAATTCTGATATTTGGCGACAAATTTCGACCAATTATCGACTAAATTTTCGTGTTATCCAAATTAAAATGCGTGATGGTGGGCAAGCTGGGGTCAGCCACACGACTAAACAACCTACCCCGTTCTTACATTGCCATATATATTCAAATTTATACCTATATCCGTTCTATAGGTATATCCAAGATTTGAAAAAAATACTGTTTGACTTGGAAGACGATCTGGACTCCTCCCAATCTTAAGATAGGTACCTAATTCTTTTTCAATCAATACAGCTTGCACATTTTAATGAAACTATTTATTACTGCTACAATTCGAGTAGATAATAAGAAAATGGATTTACAATTATCTCGTTATAGGTATGTTTGCTACTAACACGCCTTTTAAACATGTAGAACATCCACAGTTTCTGAACAGGTTTTCTAGCAATTAACAATGTGTTCCACTATTGTAAGTCTGGTGTCTGAAGTAAATTTTTGGAAGAAAACTGGTGTCTACAGATCACCAGGTTCTCTCCGTAGCAAAAAGGATAGTGTTTGGGTGGGTCAACATTTTTATTTTTCGTTTTTTTAATAGGCTCAGCCAGGCTCAGCTACTAAAGGGTGCCAAATGGTGTGGTTAATTGATAAATGTAAATTATTATCAAATATTTCGCAATCAAGAGCCGGGCACGCCATAATCGCGGCGATAAGTCCCCTACTTGAGGAGTCACTGGAGAAACCCTCACGGGCGGCGTCTTCACCTTCCGCATGACGCCGGGCAAGGCAAGGTCATCATCATCATCATCATCTCAGCGCTAGTCCCGGTTGCTTCCTTGGCTTTCACCTCGGTGCCCGGGGTCCGCTTTCCAACTCAAACGCCTCCACTTCGCTCGGTCTTTCGCGTCCTTTGCTATAAGCCCATAAGGGCAAGGCAAGGTCATTGAAGTTTTTGCACCAGAATCGCGCAGAAAAGACGCCTGCGTGCAGTTTACGCTAGAGGTGTGTTCCTCTTGGGAAGAGCATCGCCACATCCTCGTGGGGGTGATCGGAGGATTTGTTTTAATGGTACAAAAAAATATGAAAATTGTAAAAAGATTGTAGTTTTGAACAATAAAAAAAGGCGGCGATCTCTCGCGCCGGGCCTTAGTAGAGGCCATGGACCGGAGCGAAGAGTACTCATTTGCCTCAGCTAAATACAAAGAAACTAGTGGAAAAGGTACGGTAGAACACAAAGAGAAAATTGGTACATTGTGTCAGATTTAAGTAATTCTGTATTCAACGTGACAGTTTACTGTGGTCCTAGTGGCTCAATGAATGAGCGTGGTTCAAAATAACCCGGCCTTACAGTATGAATACGGTAAATAATTTTCATTTTCAGTGACGACAAAATAAAACACGAATTAGACACAAACCTAACTTTATTTGTCTTTTAATTGACAGACATTTCACATCAAAATACACAAAGAGTGGCTTACGATCTAACATAGATTAACATACACATTGTTCATATAAATGGCATCAAATACTAAAACTCCTAACAAAAAAAAAACAACTCGTCAATATTTTTCTCGTACAATATAAAAACAAAATGGTAAAAGTTAATAGGAAAACCATAACCAAATAACAATACCTTTAAAGATATACAAACTTCTGAATCAAAGTTGTCTTTGAGATCTAGGTTTTTAAAAATCTAATAACGAAATGATGCGTTCATAATGATTTACATATTTCTAATGCGTTCGGAACCACTACATCTCTTCCCAGTATAAAACTTCCAAATAGGGTCTTATTGTCTCCTCACAGATAGGAAAACATGACCCTGTAAATTTCTATCAACAATTAGGTACCACGCCAATAACGTGGTACCTTTACTTATATCAAATTTCGATGCAAAATTAATAAGCAAAAATGAGAATACTTCATATTTAGCACCCTATATTTAGGCGTTTGGCAAGCTTCAATTCAAAATTGTCAATTCGATTTTAAATCTCATCGATATTATAACGATTAATGTTTATCGTAGCGTTAGCAAAAAAAATGCTCTAGAGTATATTGCCATTACTTGTATACTTAAGTTTAGAGTATTTTAAGATATCTACAATTACATTGTGCGTGTAATTTTTTAAGGTACATTTATCAAAATAAATGCTTTGTATCTAAGAGAGTATTTCTAAATGGTATTTGTATAATTGACCAAAATTACAATTTTTGTGTATTATTTTCGAAAATTCGTTTTGAAACTAAATCCTAATCTATGAAACAGCAATATACTCGAGCGATCGCATATTAATGGCACATTTTAAAGTTAAGCAGTAAAGCTGACATTTTTAATGTCTTTACATTTTTCTAATCTCTTACTAGCACTTGCATTTTTATGCAACCATTACCTTTACAAGAACATTCTTGATTCCTACGTGTTTATCACACGATTCCGAAGCACCATTCAGATATACTTATCAAAAATATGTATATATGTATATTAACTGAGAAGACTACCTTACATGCTGATCTACAAATACGTTTCAATAGTAATTCGATTGAAACTAAACTACTGTCAAAAAACGTGATTCTGTCTTTGGCATAACTAGAACAGAAAACCCTTTCTCTTCTTCTTTCACGAGACCAGCTGCGAATGAAACATTTAATTAAAACCGTATGCAAAAAAATCTTAATACAACTTATTTTAACCTACTATGTATTATTAACCCAGGAAAATTCTAATCCTTAAAAAAATCTAATACACATAATATCCTAGTAGATAATGCGTTTGCGGAATGCGTTCGGTGCGAATCGGGAAAAATCCGACCGAATACGGTTGTTTGTGCAATGAAAATCTAAAATGAGCAAGATCGTACATTTCGCTTTTGCCGTTTTATTTGTTGACAGATATAAGGTCTATTACGCACTTTTTTTTTAATAAAATTCGCACCAAACGCAATGCAATGTATCCTAAATTAATACACCCTAAGGGTACCTACACATTCAAAATTGTATAGTCGAATACAAATATCTAAAGTGTTACAAACGACAAGAGGTGGGAATTCTAAAATACTACTGTGACAGATGAGGCACTAGACAGTCAATCTGACGAATCCCACACCTTTTGCCTTCTCGATAAAGATAGTATTCAGGGATACCTACTATTACAGCACAAAGCAGTCGGACTGCCGAGTGCATCATCTACCTAAAAGTCAATCTACAAAACTACTATTTCTGTTTGGATAATCCTGACTTATTCGCATGAATCCTCTTAGCGTCTCCACCTCACACAACAAAACAATCGATAAAGATAATCGATATTTTGTTGTGTAATCGAATAAGTCCGAGCAATGCCTAATCCTACAGAAAAATCTGAATTACTTCTAAAATTCTACTTTATAAATTAATATTCGTTTATGAACGATCAAAGACAACATTTCAAAAAATGGCCGGAGCCCTACGATCTAACAGTAATACGCATAGACACCAAAATATGTAATACATTCAAACTACTTCAAATATGTTTGTTCGATTGAATGGCATTTCCAAGAGTTATAATAGTCTTATCTCGACGATTTACAACTGTCAATAAGCCCTCAAAAACACGCCTGTTTGTCCGTTATTATAAATAGGCCTGTAATAATTTTAAAATCGGATCTGGCCAAAAGGCCCAGTTACAATAATTTTGATAAAATAGACTTTCAGTCTATATTTTGAAAAAGTGACTAACTCTCAGCCTTGACAAAGGTTTTTTGATAAAGGCATCATCAATCTTAATTATTATCAATTTACCTGATTTTTTAAAAGATAATACGATTTTTATCGTCTGGTGCTCATTTGGCACAATCAACATTGCTTTTTTATGTTTTCTTCGGTACAAGTATCACCCTTGAGCCAACCACATAAGGTTCAACATGCAAAATCAGCTATTCAAGTTAGAAACTATTTATTTAATATAAAGAGTCCTACAGACGAAAGGTCCATATTGTAATTCGGTATTTTAATAATATAATAGTGAATGTAATAAAAATAATATTCGGTGATATCATAAACCCGTCTGTAGACCGCCTTAGGTGCATTTAAACTATCTTACAAATAATGTAATCTGTTCTAAAAAAAAGTTTGTACGTGAAAATACTTAATGAGGTACGATATGAATGGAGTTTGGGAAGTGGTCCACAAGAGTATATACAACAAAATTAATATTATATGATTAACTTTATGAGGTGACCACACAAAAGGTACTATTATTGAAATAATATTCTTTTACTGGTGTAAGGTCTACTTTTAGTTATAGATTTTTCAATAAATAGGAATAATAAATGATTTGCTTTTGGGAGGGAATATCTGAAGGTATCTTAAAAGGGATTGGACGGTTCATACTAAGAGAAAATATGTACCTAAATTAATGAAAATGTTTCGGTTCATAACTAAAGGATTTTGATTTTTACACCCTGTTACGATCACAGACAAAAACTTATAATTAACTAATATTAAAAAATAATTGGGGTTTTAAAAGCTGACAAAGAAAAATTCGATATATCACCTGGTATTTCTATGATGTTACTCCGCATTAGTGTTCTGCAATACGTGAGTATATGTATGACAGACATACATACGAAGTTGTATATCAAAAATGCCAAATGATATATCAAATCTGAATGCGCAATTAACAGTTTATAGTAAACAATCTCGGTTACAGATTCGGCAAATCGCAAAATATCATGAAATATAATATTTTTTTAATATCATTATGTGAAATGAAACAAAGCGAAATAGTATCAAATCCTAATGTGATTACAATGACGTGATACACCGCCACTGATCGTTTGCAAAGGTTCTCCATAAATTTCACTTTCCTACTTTGTGCAAAAGCTACTAGTAAAATTGGTCAAATTGTATACAATGGCGGTAGAAACTTAAATATTTCTTGTTTTTAATTGTAAATTATTTATTTTTGGTAATATGTACTTATAAAATATAAACTAAAGTGTATTTTTTGAGCAAACATTTACAACTTATTCTAAGTATATGTGGTATAATATGTCTTGGATTCGTGGCGCAAGCCGAATGTCTTGTGAAATTTTATCAACATGTTGTGAGAACTCTTCAGCGTTTCATATTCTGTTTTTATACTAAAAAACCTTTTCCTACTAAACATCAATTCTTGTTCAATATCATAGACAGCGATTCTACACACTACGAATAACACTACAGATTAAAAATAGGCGTACAACGTTGAAGATAAAGCAGATTCCTACAGAATCACTTAGATATTTTAGAAGACGCACCACGGTAGTGCTACATGAGAGATTATAGCAGGTGTACGATGCAAGAAAGGGAAGTACACAAAAGATTGGTAACGGTAAATCCTTATTGGTTTCGTGCGAACATAACCAAATGGGGGAGCGTAAATGAATGTAGCATTGGCGAAGAGCATGAGTGACTCTACATCGTCCGTTTTGGGCCAAAACGTAATTTGCAAGGCGAACCTGAAATCAGTGCAGGCGCGCAAGCAGTAGACTACTGGGCCGTATGTGACTAAAACGGGGAAAAAAACAGCATATTCCTTGCCACAAAACATGGTGAAAGCGCCATCAAAAACAAGCCAGACGCGACACGGCCTCTTAAAGAAGAACGTATCAATGTCTTGGCTGTCCGTTCCCTAGGGAACAGATACTTGGTATGTCAGCTTGGTGTCGACATTCACTTTGGCAGCAAGCAGGCCTGGATTCTTTAGTGAATACCTGGAAGGTGAAAAAAAGCTGTAGGAAGCAGGTAAAAAAAATACAACACTCGGTAAGCCTACAAGTAGTATTGCGGTTATTTCTGCTTGATCGTGTAAAAAAAAATCGCTTCAGCCCTGAAGCGCGGCGCCAAACCAAATTTTTAAAGTTTTTGTTACGAGTGCAAGCAAAAATGAACTTAGCGGTGGTCAGACGAAAGTATCTTCGATGGTACATACCATAATTAATTATTATTTAATGAGTTAAGTATAGTTTAGAATGAAGCAAATATTCAAGAAATTTTCATTTATTGTAATTTAATGAGTTCAGAATGATCTAGAATTTAGCAAATATTCAAGAAAGTGTGAATAAAGTGTTCCTAGACAGATTTTTTTAAGGCGGGCAAAAATCATCCAATGACGAATCCCGCTCTTTGGAGGAGTGGGAAACTGTGTCAGACTCTTACTGACTAAACACCCCACCCCGATCATTCTTTGCCTTTCGCACTGGGATCAAGCCTTCATTTCAGAAAGAGATTCTGGGCCCCAGTAGGCTTCAACCCTTTTGCAGTTCCTAAAAAGATTTGGACCCCAAGTCAAACTTCTTCCGTACTTCTTCTCAGGAACTATCTTTGTTCAGTGATAGGGCAGCTACAACTAATCGAGGAAAACATAGTTATCCTTACCCAAGGCCACGTTGCTTCAGACGTTCAATGGTGGCTGGTTTGATACGAGCGCGTCCCTGGCTGTGGCTGCCGCGTCCAGTTATGAAGAAGAGCATCTGATTGCGACGCACGCCTGAATCACGCAGCTTCGAGATATGCGTGTCTATGAATATGTCTAAGGACTCCTTCGCTTCTTTTACGCGTAGGTAGTGAAGGTCTATGGTGGTGCTGTCCGGATTTTTTCTGGCATGATACTGGAAAAGGTTTTATGAAAATGAGAGTTTATTTACAAGCTACTATTTTTTAAAATATAGAATGGGTCACTAGACTACGTAACAGATTTATTAAACTGAGATAAGGGCTGTGCCCCCCCAGCCAAGTTACAATCATTTAACATCGAACGCTTTGATTTGGCCACGTCCTCGACTCGTTTGTTCTGACGTCATCTCAACGCTCAGTCACAAAGTAGTCAGAACAAAGAAATTGGAGGCGTGGCCAATTCCAAGCGTTCGAAGTTAAGGGATGATTCTCATTAGAACGTGCTGTGCCCGGGGCGGGGCCCGGACGGGGCACGGTTTTAATCTGTTTCATATATTTTGTATGAATCAATTTATATTACACAGTGCATTATCCGTGTCCCGTCCGGGCCCGCTCGATGCACTTCAATACCACGTTTTTTGCACGGTCCCGCCCCGCTCCCTCCACGTCCCATCGTAATCCGAACATTTTTCGTGCTGCGTCCGAAAATAAATGGCGTAGCACGGACGGGCCCCGGCTCGTCCACGCCCCGGCCCTGGCACGGCCCGCTCTAATGAGAATCATCCCTAACTTCGATCGTTAACGAAACGATAGTAACTTGGCTAGAGGGCCGGGATTAAATGCGTTCTGAGAATTTATAGATATCCGCTTTAAATAATGGACGAAATTAATGAAAAATCAGGCAACATTCCACAAGCATTATCTGGCATATGACGGTTTATCAAAAAAATAGTGAACTTACGCAACATAAACGTTCCTGCAAGTATTTAGATGGAGTTAAAATTTATTGTTTTAATTTCATTAATATCGCGTAAATGGTACATAAAACTTGAACAATAATAGAAATCGATTAAAGCTATTTTAAAAGAACGAAGAGTAAGATGACATAAAAGAACAGTTTCTGTCGCAGCATCACAAATATTTTGCTATTTCTATTGGCTGAACAGGAAAGCATAGCATCAGCCTTAAAATATTCCCAATGCTGGAATTCAGGCCTCCTATATAAGAAGACATGGGCTTTAATCCACCACGCGGGCCCTGTGCAGATTGGTGGATGTCACATGTCTTCGCATTTTTGGTTTCTAGGACATGACGGTTTCCTTACGATGTTTTCTAGGTAAACGCTACAGTTACTGGCCCCTACACAGTAATTGGCCACTTGAACTTTAAAGACTTAAAATAAGCAGTACCTACAAGAATAGCACAGTCAAAACTGCTTACTGTTTATTGCAGTTTTAAAACTACTTTTCTGGTAAGTTATTGCTTATTTTAGGCTGCCAAAGTTGAAATGGCCAATTACTGTGTAGGGGCCAATAATTGAAGCGCTGCCCCTACACCATTTTAGAGCAATGGTGATTAAATAAATTATACAAAGTAATGCCTGACTGGGTTTATACCCGCGACGGCTACTCGAAAGTCGGGGCTTTTACCACTCGGCCACCACTCGATCCGGAAAAAATGTAAACCAATAACTCCACGTATTCTCTTACCTGCATCAGGGATGCCACAGCCAATCCGTTGGCATATTCATACTTCTGCTTGTGGAAGTTAGCGAGCTCGGAGTAGTAGTTAGCTACTTGAGTCATGCCGCGCCTAATGCAGTCTTGCGCCTTTTGTAAGTTCCTGGAACACACACGTACAATTTATTTTTAATGGTAAACCAGTGCTTAACTGCGATCCCACCTGATGGTACGCAGTGATGCAATCTTTGATGGTGAGGCACACTAGTTTATTAAGAGCCTATCCACTCTAGCCTTGAAGACACTTAATTTATAATCGGACGGAAAGACTGCAACTGGCAAACTGTTCGTCTCTCGATGTACGCGGTATAAACGACGAGGTAAAACCCTTATTCCGGACCATAGATGTCTCAATTCTTCTTCATCAATCAATTAATTTTATTTAGTAGAAAAACGTAGGCAATTAATTGCATCGTCTGCCGAACTCGTATCTTTCGGAGAAAAACACTAGTTAAGCTTTAAGCCTACGTCCAGTAGTGGGAGTAGTATGTTCCTACTCCCAATTATTTTAATATCACCATCTGGTGATAACTATTGACTTATTCATGTAACATGTTCCTTCTAGTCAATTGTAGGGTAAAGTACTAATCATTTTTACTTACAGATTACGACGGGCAAGATGGTTGTCAGCCTCTTCACGGTACGCGTCCACGGTAGCCATATCCACTTTTTCACAACCTTTAGACAGCAACGGCCATTCTGTTTCTGACAGCTCCTGCAAAATATGCTCCTGCATACAATTTATGATTTAGAAATAGAAGAAAATAATATCAACCTTGCCACTAACAAAATTAAGTACACTTTTGAATAACAGTTTTGTAATAACATGAAAAATCAAATTCAGTTGCACTACAATAAATTTTGAGCAGTAATGCAATAGATTTAAGATCCATATTAATTTCGAAATAGCTGACGTGTATGTAATGTTGGACTAAAGGCGCCTTCAAATTAGCCGCAGAGTGCCGCGCGAGAACCGCACGCAGAGGCGCCGGCTTTTATAAAACCTCGTGGGTGCTCATGGTCATTTGATGACTCGAAAAAGTGGAGAAGTGTGAAAAGAGAAATGCACAATGATCGAGCCACAATCAACAGATGTTGACCGGGGACTCAAATCCCGGGGACTATCTACGCAATAATTTTGGCGGCGAATAGGTACCGTCAGTCCCCACGAACACTTGAGTGGATTCTCTGAGCCACCGAGCACCCGTGGAATCGGCGCCCCTTACCGCGCGTCATTCATTTATATGAAACTAGCGACCCATCCCACCTTCGCACGAGTACTGATATTTAATATATTATGCATGTACTGTACACATAAACCCTCCTCTTGAATCACTATCTATTAAAAAAACCGCATCAAAATCCATTGCGTACTTTTAAAGATATAAGCATACATAGGGCATAGCAACTTTGTTTTATACTATGTAATGATAACCATCAACATGTATCCTAGCGATAGACAAGTACGTTCATAGAAAGCATTGAAAAGTTAATACAGAAGTCAGCTGCAGCACTTCATTGGTATTATGCCGTCTAACAATGTAGGTACTGCGTGAACGTCAATCAATACTGCACTAATGAAATCATCGTGACGATCACCAAGTCAAGTAAAAGACTATACGGTACGCCTAATCTAATGATCATCATCTCAGCTGGGATACAGGCACATGGCTTCGAATTTTAGGTTCTAGGACATGCCGGTTTCCTCACTATGCATCTTTGACGGTCGAACAGATATTACGCGCCCTTTTCACGGTGTTATACTTTTAATACTTTAGAAGTTATCTACACTAATATAATAAAGAGGTAAGGATTGTTTTTTTTGTTTATAGGAGGTAATCTCTGGAACTACTGGTCCGACTGGAATTTTTTTTCAGCAACAATAGAAAGCTGCTTTATTCCTGAGCGGCATAGACTATATTTTATGTACGCGGGCGAAGCCGCTGACAAAAGCTAGTAATTAAATATTTTAAGTGCTATCTTTAATAAAAGTATCATGATGACTCAACACTACTGTTATTATTATTGGTGACTCATTTTAAGATAATACTGGTATGCTTAATAAACGTCGTAATTGTAAATAATTATGTTGTATATAAATAAATATGTGCTCAATTCAAGTGGTTGTTATATTTCGCGATCACCTATCAATCGTTACGACGTAGGTAACGGTTAGTTGACACCGAGACGCGACGCAATACAACTCAGTGTAAGGTGACCCTAATGGCGGCTCCAACCCCCAGCCAAGTTACGAACCTTTCGTGTCGGCTTTCTTTCTACTATCGAAACGCCTTAGCGTACTTATCATTAAAAATCACAAAACTACAAAATGTAGCAACGATCATTGTAGAAACGATAACATTTCATTCTGTAATTTTGAACAATGAGAACTTAGCTATGAATTTTGTTCTCCTTCTTTTCGAATCGATGATAAACTCTTTAAGCCGTTGGGGCCCATTAGGTGGCTACGTTAACAGCAGCATCGGTGGCACTCAATAAATCCTCCATAGTGCAATGAATTTAATTTAATTAATTTAATTTGACGAGTTTTGTTGAGATGATATAATTTTCATAAATTTGCTTCGTTTTCTACTAGCAATAACAACACTAAATAATCAAGTTGACTAGGGGGCAGATTTTTTCCGTGAGGCTCCGTAAACATGCGTGAGTTCGCGGGGTGGGGGGTTTCGACCTGTGCAGTTTATTCACGGCTTGGGTTCGCGCGTGAATTCGCGCCACTAATTTGGAGCTATAAAAACAGCATGCGTCATGCTGTTTTTATGGACACATGATTAATAATGACCGTACCTTTTTCTGCTCCTCCATTATCTTCTCCTTGACTTTCATTTCCTCCGATGACACGAATTTGTTTACACCATTCTCCTGTTCAAGTACATCACTACGGCCGGTAGACATCAGCAGGACCTACGATAAAAAAAAAAAACAAAAATAAAAATAATTAGTAATTCATGATTAAAGTACTTCATTGTGAGAAAAAAAGGATTAAATTAATGGATAAAAATAATCAGAGAATGGTTTATACACCATTAAATTTTGGTCGTTTTAATCCCGTGGCGGGTCGATCAGTGTAAAGATAAAATTAAAAAATAAAGTACTTTTTCTTCTTACTTTTTTTAAAATTCATATCTATGGTAGTTGTCGGTCGATGCAGGAAGTTAGTATTAACTACCTACGGCCATTGAACCCGTTCAGCTGTTCTTTAATGGTGCAAATACCGGGCCTAACATTAAATTACTGTATTTAAAAAAGTAAGAAAGAAAAGAAAATTATAATTACCTCAACAGTTGAATTAAAATTATTGTCATGAGCCATCAACAACTCCGTGAGAGTCTCCTTCTCAACATCAGGGAACAAGTTGTACAACTTGTCTCGGGTCATCTTAGCCGCCAAGTCAGTCGGCATATTGTTGCGCCACTCGGCTACATCTTTCTGGTAAATGGCGAGGGCCATATCCATGTCCATGATTTCTTTGAAGTCAGGAACCTCTGGTTCTTTGCCGGCGAGAGACAGCTCTGCTTCCTTTGATGCGAGTTGCCTAGAGGAGAGAAAGATATATAAAGAAAAGGAACTATATAAAAGCCAGCAGAATTATTCTTCTTTCAATGTTCCATCAAGTAATATGAGAATCTGTATCTCTAAGGCTCATCGGTTTGAAAACCTCGAACTTAGACCATCCACGACTGCGGGATTGTTCGAATAAGTTACCATGTTCGGGCTACCGAAGAAAGGCTTAAGTCCATAAAAATCGGACACTCCATCTTGCTCCATTAAACGGAGCGAGCACGAGCCACGACGGAGTCAGGGCAGACGCTTTTCGGTGCTTTAATTTTTTTTAGAAAAAGATTAGCATGTAGGCCGTCCTTAGCGGATGCCCGTCAAAGCGAAAAGAAGGCAGTAAGGAAGCTTATTATAGAATAGCCGTTCTAACTTAGCAAGTCGGAAGTTATGCTCTGCGACCTTTAGGGTTGTACATTTGTAAAAAAATAAATGCTATTAACAGTTGTTATTCCTGTGAACAACTGTTATTAGCATTTTTTTTAAACCACTACTTTTGTACGAGTGCACATGCGCTAAACTTCGCAGAACCTAACTTCAGACTTGCGAAATGAGAACTGTACCAAAGACCGAGTAGGTTAGGAGCTGGTCAATACTTGTAACCATATGTTAAGAACGGTTAGTTACGAGTATTTACTATGTATTTAGGTTATAAAAATATCTTTTTTTTTCTCACCTGGCAAAATCCTCGTCCTGCTGCATCATTTCTGCGGTTTGTTTTGCATGCTCGTCGAGCTGAAAGGTCAATGATTCCATCCATAAGGCATTGATTTCGTTCAACCTAGACATTGGGATGCTAATCCTAGGCACTATGTAGTCTGGGTACTGCATATCTTGTCTGCCAAACTTTTCATCTAACTCTGCTATAAAAGCGCTCCCCAAATTAAAAGTAACTATGACGTCATCGTCAATATCGCTAACCGAACAATCCTCATCGTCACTTAAATCTAAATTGTTGCTGTAGCGTGATTCAAATGGTGGAGCTTCAGCCGACAACCCAGAAGCTACAAATTCTTCAAAGTTATTCTCGTATATGTCTGGTTCTCCACGGCGTATCTTCCTTATCTTGAGGCAATGTTTCGAATAATGGTTGTCTGCGATGACCACATTCTGCTCAATCTGGCGTTTGATTTCAATATTTTCTTGAGACATTGTCATGTCACGTTTCTTCTTTTGGGATTGGGAACCGTTTACCGGCATTGGTAGTTTTTCCTCTATTGGTCGAGTTTCTACTACATCTTGTATTGGAGTAGCTACATCAGGTATGATATTATAACTTGCCAAACATGAGCACTGCTCCAAGCTCTCTTCTTCTGGATCCGAAAGCTCTTCAGTATCAACAGTTTTGAACTGATTGTTGCTCATTCCATCAAGCACAATTTCCACAGACCAGTTTACATCACCACAACATTTGTCAAAGATGTCCCGTAGATCCGAACGCGCGATGTTTTTGAATAGCTTTCTAAAAGCAATGAAATGTTTTTCTTCGTTCGGACACCTATATGCGTTTGAGATCATTACTTCATTAGTCATGCTGCTTTTATCGAGCATTCGTTTCTGTGGGATCTTTTCACGGTCAAACGATATGTGGAACTGATTTATATTACGTGGTGTGGCACTGATGACTTTGTATTTACCGGTTACATTTGTGTCTCCAATTTCCATACATGTACCACAAGATACTGTTTCAATAGGTACCTCTTGGTTAGCAACAGACGTCGACGGAGCTGAATCGTCCCAAGACGGCATAAACATTGATATTTTACTCCAATCATCACATTCATTTACGGTTTTCATCAAACATCCCGCGGATTTCAAAACTGGTGTTTCTGGAGGAGAAACATGAGATTTCCTTTGTGGTTTTGCATCAAGCAAAGTAATAGGAATATTAGTAATGACGGGTTTTTTAAAGGTTTCTTTTGAGGTAGACACTTTTTCTAAGTCTTCCTCATCCCAATTATCACTATTTTCCCACTCTTTTTCTACTTTTTCCAGTTCCTCAAGTTTTTTTTGAGCTTCTATGAACAGCTTCAGCTTAACTTGCTCTTCATCTGTCAAGTCATCATTCTGATCAACCAGAAAAGACTCATTGTTTCCTTCCTTGATGTCTACTTGTGAGTTCAAGTTGGTAAAATCGTTTTGTTGTTCTAAACTGGGAACAGCTCTACTCTGCTCTACTTGCTCCGTTTCTACGTTCACTGTTGATGTTGATGAACGAAAAAACTGGGCATCATTTTGTGAAGAAGTGGCAGAGTCATATTTAACTATTATAGTCTTTGGCGCAGTCTCCTCTTTAACGATTGTAGTCTTTCGCACTTGCTCCTCTTTAACGCCTGTAGCCTTTGGCGCTGGTTCCTCTTTGAGTATTGGTGGAACTGTTCGCTTTACTGGAGGAACCATACCAGCAGGATATGCTAATCCATACGTCTGTCTTAATATGTTACCAGTTACTCCGTCACGATAATTGTCCAGCATTCTTTTAATATTAACTATAGGTACATTGTGCACGTTTTTTCTAACAAGCTGACTAGCTTTTTTAGCCCAAGGTGTTTTTGGTTCCACCACTTGAATAATGTAACCGTTTTTGACGCCTTCTCTTAAATAAGGTTCCATTTCCCACAACTCAATGTTAGTGTTGTCGATAATAACCGGGCTCAATCCCGCTGTGATAGCATTTCTAGCTCTGTTGTGATTCCACGAGTGTGCCTCTGACAGTTTGTACTTATCGTACTGGTATTGGCCCCTAACCATGAAATAGTCATCTGTTGTCAAAATATGAGTCTTATAATTGTTGGGACTAGCTCCAATCATCATGTCTACTAATTGTCGGGCCAAATACGATTTTCCACTACCAGGCACACCTCGCATCAAAATCAATGTTCTGTTGCCTTGATTATGATCGGTTATGATTTCCTTGATCTGTTCAGTCCAGAAGCCCACAGTGCATTGGGGTACCTTTTGAGTTGTTTTCGGTATAGCACCCGTGCTTTGTGTTGGTTGCGCAGCAAAGGCAGCATATGACGGAGTTGGTAAAATCGGTTGATTAGTTATTGATGGTTGGAAGGTTGTACTGTCTTTTGAAAGTTGAATAGATTGGTTGCTTGTTGAAGGTTGAAAAGGAGGGCTGGTTATAGAAAGTTTCGTTGGCGTGTTGGGAGCCGAAGGTTCCGTGATTTTTATGGATACCATATTTCGATTTGTTGCACTTGCCGCTTCCTCTTCTTTTATTACGTTGCCGTCGTTTGTAATATTCATTATTGCATCCACGGACAGATTCACTAGGAATAAAAACATTAATTAAAAATAATGATAATAATGTTATGTGGATGAGCAAAAGAGCAAGTGGAAAAGATTGAGTGGATTGCACAGGTTGTTGAAAATTTTCCAGTTTAAGGAAATGTTCAAATTAAAATCATTTATGTGATTATTTTTAACACAACAATCAGCTGTGTATGAGTTGACATATTTAAAAAAAGTTATAAATTAGTGAGTTTGCATATTTTTTAAAGGAACAAACGGAATTGCGTCAAAAGCTATAAAAGAAATTTGTTCGGATTCGCGATATAATCAGTGACACTAAATTTGACGGCACAGTTGGCGCAGTGGTTGATCAATTCGCTTGGCTGCGCTGTGTGTCGCAGGTTTGGTTCGCGCACGGAATAAATATTTGTATGGCCGACAGAGGTGTTTCGAATCTTGTGTATTTGTGTATGTTTGTGAACACACAATACAAAAATAATTCAGAGTGTGGGGCAATTTACTTACTTTACAAAAATAATTCAATTTCAGATTCTGAAACTCTATTGCACTACAATAACATGAATAAACAACAATATCAAAAATCCATGTAATGTTTAAATCTGTAATTTACATGGTCATTTGTTTTTACCTTTCCATTTGCTCTATGCACACCTTCAAGTTTCAAAACAAAGTCAACCATTATAAAAGTGTGACTAGTCAAACCAGTTTTTATTATGCAAGTTAGATTGAACAAGAATTTTAGGCTGATGAAATATATTGCATAGATAACAAATGTAGTTTAGTATACTGTGGAAGTAAGGTCATACAACCAATTAATAATAACTGCCATACTGCTCTTGAAATGTGATAATAGGTATTGTATGCAAGAAGCTGTAATCAAGGGATTTCCCCAAAATTATCTAGTCTTGATCCCCATACCTATAGTCTACAGTTCTAGAATATGGTTAGGGGGTTTCCCTAATTAATGAGAACTGTGTCTATTATTATCATGTAAGTTATACTATTATTATCATGTACTTAGTTATTTTCTGTTTCAGACATCGACTTATATTCCTGATGATGGATGACCTTTAAACTAGGACAAATCCGGGGAAACCCGGACGGATGGCAACCCTAAATCTATTGCATTATTATCGATGATTTCAGAGATTACAGTACAGCCATAGGATCTTGGCGAGTCTGAAGTTAGGTTCTGCAAATTTATACTTGAGAACTAACACAAAAATAAAGGTTTTAAAAAAATAAACGCCAATAACAGTTCTTAACATCAATCATCATCATCCTACCCTTATCCCATTTTATTTGGGGTCGGTGCAACATGTTTTTTTCTTCCACTCTGTCCTGTCACCCGTCACACTATCAGTAACTCCCTTTTCTATCATATCACTCCTCACACAGTTCTTAACATCAATAACAACTGCAAATTGCATTTATTTGTTTGAACAATTTTTTTTTGTGTAATCTTGTGCAAATAATTCGCAGAGCCTTCAGACTCGCCAAGATCTGACAGCCATACTGTACATCAATATATAAATAAATACTAATTAACTGCTGTCATGAAATATGCTGTAGTATAATTGAATTAAGATTATTTCAATTATGTTAATTATTTTACTCTATTGTTTTAAAAGATGTGGTTTCATTATGCCTACAAATGTGGCACAGACAATTTTATTACTAATTCACTTTACTAAGTATTATGTATTGTTATTATGTCAGTTTGGCAGTTGTTGTATGCCTATTACATTTATTATGAGTCAAGATATGATTATTCACATGAATTTAGGCACTTTAGTAAGTTATTATTTATTGTACTGGACGTAATTTAGCTTCCGTTTGTTTTTTTGTGTTGTGGTTTCATGTTGTTGTAAGTTGCTCTATCTGATTCTAAAGAGACATGCACATTTCTCATTTCATGAGCATTTATATCACAGGCAGGGTAGGGATGCCACAGAGATTTTACTGCAACTGATTAATCAGGACTTCTAATTATTATTACATGTTTAGTCATGCCTATGGCATGCACGATGCACATTGAATTAATAAAATGGGTAACGTAGCTCTGGATGTGAGGATTGACGGTTGTCCTATTGCGAGGGTGCAGGAAGCGCGAAATCTTGGAGTAGTATTTGACGACCAGATCTTTCTTTTTTAAAAAAGCTTTAGAATATTAAGTAATATATCAGCCTTACAATGTTAGTACTACTGTCTCCTCTTTAAAGTAGGATTGAATATTTTTTCGCCCTAAGATGAGTTCCCTGACAGTTCATTTTTTTCCGCGGCACGCATACCACTTTAGACTAAAAAAAAATAATCTGGCAAAATAATTACAAATTGAATGATAAAAAAATACTGCCTTTTGTAAATTACAAAATAAATTATCGTGATTATAATTTAAGTACATAAAATTAAGTACATAAATTAAAAAAGTATAAATTTAGAAAATGTGTAATGCGTTGAACGGAACTTCTGATTATAGAGATTGACACTACCTAATCGACAAAAAATTGATGAATCGGAATGGCCATCTTGGAATCGCGACCGCATCGCGTCAGTACGAGTGCGTTTGCCTTGCATCCTTCCGATATGGATATAAAATGGATACGAAATGGAGTCTTCTCCAACGACCTCAATATTAAAATATCCAGACCGCTAGGTAAATTCAACACCGTCTATCAGGCGGAATGTGTTGGCATAATCCTAGCAGCCCACGCCATAGAAAGTAGAAACGTAACGGACATGCACATCCGGATACTCTCCGACAGTGCCTCAGTCCTGCAATCACTGAATAATAACTCTTACACCTCGAGAATCATACAAGAATGCCACTCTGCACTAGAAAGAATCACGAAGCCAAAACGAAACACTGTTACGCTACAGTGGATTAAAGGACATAGCGACTCGCTGGGTAACGACGCAGCGGATGAACTGGCCAGGAGGGGATCTGGTGCGGCGGTGTTCGGACCCGAACCCATCGTGCCGGTCCCCTTCGGTCAGCTGCGTGGCTGGCTAAGCGAACACACACAGATCCAAGCAGAACACTGGTGGTCCTCGACACCAGGTTGCAGGCAAACGAAAGAAGTCATGCCACACCTTAACAAAGCCCTCACCAAAAAACTCATACGACTTGACAGAGGCAGCCTGCGCCTGGTGGCGGGGACTATCACTGGACACTGTACACTGAATAAACATCTTCACACAATAGGCATTACGGACAGCCCCCTGTGCAGAGCATGCTTGGGGCAGGAGGAGACAATTGCCCACGTGCTCCTGGACTGCACAGGTGTTACTGACATACGCACACGAACCATAGGCACACCGAACTCCCTTATTGACGCCCTGAAAAACCTGAAAGGCATAATCAGCTTCTGGAGAGAAGTGGGCTGGTTGGAATAAGCCCACGAGATTATGGCCGCTATGGCTCACGTACAATGGTCTACACAAGATTAAGTGCGGAAACCATACTCAGACATACATACATACATGGATATAAGCTCTAATCAAGAATCAAGTTCTGATAGTGAAGAGTAAATAAATTATTAATATTTTAAACATAGTGCGTTTTATTTACAGTTTTATCAAAATCCGTACAGTGGTTTTTGCGTGGAAGAGTAACAAACATCCACATACACATCCATCCACAAACTTTCACATTTATAACATTAGGATATTAGTAAGAAAAAAAATCGAAAATTAGCAATCTGATTCCACTTTCTTTGCCAACTGAATCGATATTATAAAAAAATCGATTAAATTTCGTTAGGTCACTTCACTGTAATTGTCAGACAAGAACTGTCAAGGAACTCATCATAGGACGAAAACATATTAGGTATTAATTAGAGATTGAATTACAGCTTCAGTCAATTTGTATGAATAAGTTTATTCATGACAAGGATGGATCTCTTCCATATTGCTTTAGTCATAACTCTTTCTGTAATGTTTTATTTTATTAAGCATATCTTTAATTGCTTTAGCTACAACATTTAACTCTACCTCCAACTCTAGCAAATTGAACAAAATAAACCACCTCTGTTACATCCCTGTTACCTATTACACAGCAGTCAGTGAGTACTATCTTTGTTTGGTTTAAATTATTTTACTTGTTTAATATTATTTGTTTTCAAAAATGATTAGGTTGTATTGACTACAACTAAATATGTGTACGAGATACCTACTACCAAACAAGGATATTGCTCAGTAAAGAATTAAGGCACATGATATAAACATAATATAAAATTATTAGTTACAAATTTATGGTACCAAATGTTTAGTTTAAATGTGTTTACAGGAGTGCTACATGAAAAACAAGGATGGGTTCTTTTCATTCTTATATATCTATATTTCTCTATTACTTACAAAGCAAGATTTTTGGAATAATAATAAAATTCTATTTCAAATTTTATTCCCTAAGGGTGAATTCAGTCCAGCTAGTGTCCTAACATGCTATTATCTTTAACAGTTTCATATTCAACGAGCCAGCATGTGGGTTATACAATAGTTAATAAAATCTAAGTATGCTAAGCATGCTTGGACTTGCTTATCAGGTATTAGGCATAACCACAAGTCAACAATAGCTATGTATTATTATAAAGACTCAGAAGTGGGTTGTGGGCTCACAAACCAAATATTGTATACTATTGACTCCAAACACTTTTAATAGCATTTTATGAGCAAAAGTGAAGCATTTATAATGTACTAAGCACTGCTATTAGTTCCTCAAACTAAACAAGATTTAGATTTGTTCGAAAGGTCTATGTAATGGTAAGGTAATGTCTAAAAAATATTTTCCCCTATATACACAATACACTGTACATAGTTTGATTTTATTACATTTTTATATTATTTTATAAAATTTTAAATGCCACTAAAAGGAATTGTTCAATTTCAATTCATCAAACCAAATCTTATCTTAAAATTATGTTTAGGTAGAAAATAAAGAAAGTGGTAACAATTCCACCAATAATTCTATAATTACAAATATCACAGTAAAATTTTTAATTTCTCAACATCAATCTCTTCAATCGCTTTTAACAAAAAATAAAAATTTACATAATAATATCAGATAAGATAGGCAGAGCATGTGTTAAAAGATTAAAGAAGGTTGCATTGCAAAAAGAAAAAGAGATAATGGGGTTAGCAAATTCAAATAAAATTGCGTACCATAATAAAGACTGAATTATCTAAATATAATATAAATGCAAGTCTTTGTAGTTGATCTAAGTAAGCTATTGATTACCCTCCGTAAGGCCCGCTTTATAACATACAAAGCCCACCATTCGTACTCATCTTTTATGTACAGGTATTGACGCAGTCAAGTTTATAAATAACTATTGATCAAAACAAGCCCCCAGACGGAGTATAGAGAGGAACGGGGAAATAAGTGAGGGGAGCATTGTGCTTGAACAGACTCTGTACCCCTCACCCTGCCCAGGCCACACAAAGCACCCGTAATAGATAAGATCAATAACATGATAAAATTATTTATTTTTATTAAATGATTGTAATTTCAATAAAAATCAAGTTAATAATGATCACTTTAAGTAAGTAGTAAAATTGTTAATTTTTAATAACACATGTTCTTTTGTTATGATAATAAATAACACGAATAGGTAATAATATCAACAAAAATATCAGTTGTTATTGTCTTTAAACAATAATTTCATTTTATCATGTTATTTAAGAAATGGAGATATTATCAATTTGATAAATACCAGCACGTCCATTGTAACGAATGACCGGCCGTCAAGGTCCCTAGAGATGGACTGAATTCGATCCACCCTTTGAATATGGATTTTATGAAAAGTGAGCTAGGTCTGTCATCCTTGTTCCTCATATTAGCATCCTGTAACCACCTACCTATATATACACAACATAGGTACCATTTATTGACCGATAACATCAAAACTACGTTCTGCCTTAATAAATTACTGCGCCGCGCAGCCAATCGGAAGTCTCGTTATACACCGTTGCTTTTCACTCTAACTTGTAAACTACTATTGGATGATGGTTTTCTACTTACAATCGCCCTCGCAACTCTCGACAACAGCAGAAATCACGTCTTTACTCATTACATTGCCAAACATGTTCATTAAATTTTCGACAACATCGTCGTAGTTAGTTTCTTCTTCTCCACAGGGCTCCATGATTGCTTCGTTCAATCAAAGGAATTATCACTAGAACAAAATAACGTGTTCTTGAAAACACTTCCACTTTCGTAATTATTAATCCGCCAAAATCTTCTCGATATTTTTATTGAAAAAACACAGCACACATCACGAACAGGGGAACTTCGAACTGACTTTTCTTTTAGTCAATTTACTTTGACTTGACAGAACACAAAACTTTGGTTGGCACTGCCTATATATAAAGTTCTCTGTGGTTGGCAATAATCCAATGCTGCCAACTAACACAAGAAAAATTCAAGAAAGACCAATGCTACATAACTTAGAGCAGGGAAAAGAAATAAAAAAACATTTTTTTTTGTCACAAATTTTTTTAACAATTAATTTGTTTTAGTTGTTGCATAATATTCTTAGAAATAAACTTCTCATCAAAAAAATCGAAACACTTCCGTTTTCATTGTTTCTGTCCGAATTTAACACAAAAAAGAATTCATACGATGAAAAAAAATACATATATTATAGCTGGCAGTTTGGCCATTACAGTAATAAGCGAAAATTCTAAATTCAAAATTAGAATTTCATTTGTTTATCTTATAAACGAAATGAATCACTGTTTTGAGACAAATGTGTGTTTAGGGTTGGAGTACATTTAGCGTTTAAAAACTAAAAATTGGCGCCTATCCTTAAACTTTTTGTTTTTTATTTCAATACTGTGACTTTGGGACGTCTGAAAAAAGGTTTTTTTTCTAAAACGTATGGATACTTCGCCCACAGAAGCCGCCCAAGTTGTGGCATTGCTGGATTCTGGCCTTAGTCAGCGTGTTGTGGCTGCAAGACTGCATCTAAGCCTGTCATCTGTTCATAGAGTCTATAAACGTTATCGGGAGACTGGTTTGTTCACGCGCCGTTCAGGATCTGGCAGGAATCGGGTCACTTCTGAGCGAGATGATCGATTTATTGTAACAACTTCTTTAAGAAATCGACGCCTTAACGCTTTTCAACTGCAGCAGCGGCTTCGTGTTGTACGAAGGGTGGCTGTAAGTGACTCTACAATTAGAAGAAGGTTGAAGGATCGTGGACTGGTACCGCATAAGCCAGCAAATGGGCCGAAATTAACTGCAGACCATCGAAGAGCGCGCCTTAACTTTGCACGTGAGCACCTAAATTGGTCATACCTACAGTGGAGCAAAGTTCTCTTTTCTGATGAGTGTAAAATTATGCTGTATGGTAACGACGGAAGGAACAAGGTCTACAGAAGAGACGGAGAACGCTATGCACAATGCTGCATTGAAGAAAAGGTCAGCTATGGTGGCGGTTCGTGGACGGTTTGGGGAGGAATCAGCGCCGACGGTAAGACAGTGCTTGCTTTCGTGTCTGGGCCACGTCTGCCTGCACTAAACTGTCATCGGTACGTGGAAGAGTGTCTCGAGCCTCATGTGATGCCCTATGCACATTTTATTGGCAACGGCTTCATATTCATGCACGACAATGCTAGGGCTCACACCGCGGGCGTCGTACGAGATTATCTTAACGAAGTCGATATCTCTATTATGGAATGGCCAGCAAGAAGCCCGGACATGAATCCCATTGAACATCTATGGGATGAATTAAAGAGACGAATTCGAGCAAGAGATCCTGCCCCAGAAACACTTAGCCAGCTGCAAGATGCAATCCAAGAGGAATGGGACAATATACCACAGCATGTGATCGTGACTCTCATCCGATCGATGAAGAACCGTATGGAAGCAGTAATTAGAGCTCGGGAAGGGAATACAAGTTATTAAATAAACGTTTTTTAGCTTTTTTTTTCATTTACGTGTGTTGTTTTATCCATTTCCTTTATACTCCATACGGAATAAAAATGACTCATTTAACAAAATACGAAACCTATGAAAAATTCATTTAAATTTAGAACATTAACATTAAGATTTGATAAGCTCATATTACTCACTATTAAACGACATTTAACATTTATTCCTAAATGTACACATTTTTCTGATAATCCTGACAAAACGTAAACTTGCAAGGTGTTTCGATTTTTTTGATGAGAAGTGTATATCCGTCAAAATTTTAACCCTATCACAGTTCCTGAGATACAAGCTGTTGAAGTGTTGACATACAGACAGACATTAAATGTTGGATCACCACAGTTCATTAAACTAATTTTTCGAGTTTATTGTGTAAAGAAGTACCTATGGACACTAAAAAAAAACATAGATGGATCATTCTGCAGTTTATCAGTCCACTCGTCCAAATAACAATGTCAAAGATTTTACCATGCCTTTTTAGTAAATCATCAAAATAAAATTTGACCTTTACTGATTTTAGTCAGCAAACCACTTTACTGAAGTATATCTGAAAGAATACTCCTGGGTTTTAACCCGTGTTCCTTCTGTTGCCTACGCTAGTCTGTTCCAGCTCCGTAAATCTAAAGGAATCTGTAGACAGTGTTGTATCGAATTCATAATACATATTATCATAGCCTTTTGTACAAGCTAAAAACCACGTAGTTATTTGGTAAATGCCCCAAAGTCACAACATAGCCTTGTCACCACCACATATGTTTCGCGATACAATCGCTTACGTGAAATCGCATCACATATGCTATTACCAACCCGCACTGGGCCCGCGTGGTGGATTACGGCCCATTCCCTCTCTTAGAGAGGAGGCCTGTGTCCCTGCAGTGGGAACATTAAAAAGGCTGATGATGATGATGATGATGCTATTGCAGAGATTGCTTAATGTGCCTACGCAGTAATAAGCCTCTTCGATAAGTGCGAGATACGTGATTGCCATGAAAGTACCACGTGGAGGCTGCGTGGAAACCACATAAATATTGTTATGGGTTATCTTGTAGACGTTGCGTGGGCACCTCGTAGTTAAGGAGGAGAGTAAAAACTACGCAGTGAAAGTAATTTATTGTACTTCACACAACACTAATATTTTACTATCAAAAACTTAATTGACTAAGTACCTAACGTTTTTCATCAAGGTTTTATCCATAAGGTACCTACTTTGGTTCATATCTTTTACCAATATCAATACATAGTATACATAAAACAAAGTCGCTTCCCACTGTCTATCCCTATGTATTCTTAAATCTTTAAAACTACGCAACGGAATTTGATGTGGTTTCTGTTTATAGATAAAGCAATTCAAGAGGAAGGTTTCTATGTATAACACACTTATTTAATATCTGCATTGTACTCGTGCGAAGCTGGGGCGGGTCACTAGTAATACATAATTGTTAAAAAGTTAAGTTGAAGAGATTAGGTATACCTAAATTAAATAGTGAGCTATACCATAGTTCAGGGATCAATATTATGGGATACAAAAAGTATACAATTACTGAAAAAAGAAACGTAGATTGCTTATTTTATTTTCTTTGTCGTGATACAGATATTATTGTTGAAAGCGGTTAATAAGAATAAAATACAAGGTGTCATTGACATGTCAACGCAAACGAATACCATGGATCCAGTACATAGATGATTCTGGACCCCCCAGTGGTGGAATTTTTCGCCGGTTTTTTTTCAAAATTTTGAAAAAAAAGTTTTGTTTTTTTTTTATTTTTAAGCTGTATGAAATCGTTATTCTGACCAATCTCAATGATATTTCTAGAAAAAAAAAGATTTCTTTTTACAAAAAAAAAAAAATTATCGTGGCAAATAAAGTCGTTATTCTAATCAAACCCGATGACATTTTTAATTTGGAATTTAATGCACTCATTATTTTCGCAAAAAATGTTAAATTGTCGTTTTTATACAGTTTAATTAAAAAACCGTTAAAAATTCATTAAAAAAAAAAAATAAGAAAATACCGACAAATAATTCCATCACTGGGGGTCTGGAATCATATTGTACTGGATCTATGGTATTCGTTTGCGTTAACATGTCAATGACACCCTATATAGTAACTTGATATCCAAAAAATAAGTAATTTAGAACTAAAAAAATTTTCATCGGTGTTTATCTTATTCACAATCAAGTTTTTATTTTTTTTTTGGCTTTATAAATAAACGGGTATTAAAGTGCCGAACTTAAATTTTAACCTGGATTTATCCCATTATCCCAATATACCATTTTTATCGTTTCCTCTATATTTGGGAATTTATTATTGAACGGCAGTACCGTAACATGCGCTTTTTTGTATTTATTTCTACAACATTATAAAATAAAAAATCACCGTTCATAGACAAAACTTTATTTTTGAACAGTATGAACACGAAGAAAGAAAGGAAATCACCATACATAAACAAATCATTCTAGAACAAGAAAAAACATAATTAACGATTTTTTTTTTATAAGTAATGGGTAATGATAATTTCAGGTACTGTATTTTTGTATTATAATATGTACATAATTAGGTTTAAGTATAAATATTTTTATTCTATTCTAAAATTATTACTATAGTAGGTACATAGTATTTTAAGATCTTTGAATAAAATGTATTAAATATTACTTCATTAAATATTTTGCTGGTTTTGTTTTCAACATCGATATAAAAGCAGAAACTGACTTGGTAAAAGGCTTCTTTGTTATGATATGAGCAAGCACTAAGAGTGAGTTTTCAACAATTCTTCCCCTAAAGGAATGAAATGGGTGTCCAGTTTCTATTGAGAAACCAACTTTCACGCGAGCGAAGCCGCAGGAAGTAGCTAGTTTATGATATAATGTCTAATTATAATAAGTTTATAATTTGATTATAAATAATATTATAAACTACAGAATTAATTTGATCTTTCTACGTTCTCAATAAAAAATATATAATGGCTCTCGAAGTTTGAACCCAAGTATTAATTAATTATAATAAAGATCCGTGGTAGAATTAATGCTATCCATTTTTATTGAATAAAACTGCAAATCAAATATAGGACGTGTCCGTCTGCCGCGGCAGACAGCCGCGACTTCAGGTATCTAATATAATAATGAATGTCTTATGAGCTGTGCAAACTTTGTGCAAAACTCTCAGATGTAAGTTGTAGGACTTGTTCTTGAGTTCACCTTGGCCGTTTGGATGTCCTAAAGAAATCTGGCGCACTGCGTCCCAACATACTGTGCACACTTAAGCTGAAAACAAATTATAGGACGCATCTGGCGGACTGTATCAATTATACTGGGCCTTTCGCGGTACAGGGGCCCCGACCTAGGCAAAAATTCGCAACATGTTATCCACAACCGTCTCATAGGGCAGCTAAGCATCTGTAATAAAATACGTTTTTTTTTATACGGGGCCCCCGAAGGACTTTTGATACGGGGCCCCTGTGCGACTAGCTACGCCACTGCTGCGATAGGTATGAAAGTAGCAAAGCAGATGCGTTCCGACGCGATCACACAAAGAACAACTTTCGCAAACTTTTCGAGATTTCTTTCAGACGTCCAAACAGTCATGGTCCTCAGCCCCTAAGCTACGTCTACGTATTACGTTTACGTCCGACAGTTTGCACAGCTCAATGTTTGAGAAAGCTTGCACGGCTGGAATCCGCATCCTATAATTTGTTCTCAGCTTTATGAGTCGCGCAGACGGACGTGTCTTAGAGTTTGTTTGCAGCTGCTTTCACGTGGGCAGAATAACCTACGGGTTACAGTTTACAGTAAAGGGTCCTCTTCAACCCCTCGTTCCGAACTGCATCAAAAGTGATAACATCGTGAATCCAATCAACGTGTGACGTCATAATTATTTCTTAATAGCTCAATATTATGATATATTTTATGACTATTGATGATGGATGACCTCATCATACACGCTTTGGGTACTTACAACGAGGGTGCCAAGGAATAAATGTCATAATAGGACACTCTTGTTCGTGCATTGTAGGGAAACACACTAGGTTGTTATTCCCACATTATGGCTATCATATGGTATTTAGGGGGGGGGGGGAGAGATATAAAGAAAATCTGTCTCCTCCAGCGCAGTTCCTCTATCTAATAATCAGGCATGATATAGAAGACGATGAACCATAAAACACCCGAAATTCGTTTTAAGTATATTTATTTATGTAATTGAGGTTTGTGTAAAAATACAGTGATTTTATAGTAATCATGTTTTTTATTTAATTGTCGTATAATAATTCCGTACATACACGTCCAATAACATGCGTAAGTTAATGAATGTGTTTAGTGTGCCATGCGTGCTGTATTTTTTCTCGTTTATATAGACGACGTCATGATGTTGAAATTCTTTCTACTTCGATGTCATATAATCTCAGCTCCGATATTGTTTAGGGCAAAGTTATTTTATGAGTCATTATTATTATATATATCACTATACTTTAGCAGCAATAAATAACGTGGCTGCTAAAAAAAAAAAATCATGCTACTGGTTCATACAAAATTACCCAAACCCCTTTGGTCGGATTCGCAATGTAATTGTTTTTGACGCAGTTCGGAACGTAATAAAAGCACAGACAGACAGGCAAGGGTTATATGGCTATAGCGTATTAAGTGTATAGTCTATGGCAATAGCAGTGTCAAAGTGACATTTGTAAATTGTTAAAATAAAACGGAACGCGATTTGACGCGACTAGAAGTAAATTGTGGCAAATTGTCTGCCTGTAAAAAATCTGTTTGTAATTCTCCAATTGTGTAGAAAATGCTATAATCCATAACTCCACCAAATACCTGTTTCATTAATTCATTCTTAAGAAGGTAGCGATTAAATAAGAAAAAATGGGTGATAATTTCCAAAACAAAACCATGGCTCCGGTTATGATGGATTATGATTTCAAAGTGAAAACTCAAAACGAACGGTCTAAAGTCGAGGATCTATTTGATTTTGAGGGCTGTAAAGTCGGCCGTGGTACATACGGTCACGTTTACAAGGCTAGAAGAAAAGATGGCTCAGATACTAAAGATTATGCCTTGAAACAAATTGAAGGTACTGGCCTGTCTATGTCAGCTTGCAGGGAAATAGCGGTAAGTTAGAACTCTTTCTAAAAGTACGTATAAAAAGCCCAATCAATAATAATCTAACTCGACAAAATGTTTTGGGGGTTATGTAAAAAGAATTGACTTGTCAGGTTTAGCCTTTCGAATACCGTTATTACAGATACAATTAAAAGACAATAGAGTCCCAAGAGGACACCTCTTGGGGCTTAATGAATCAAATAAGTGTCCCTGTCTAGAATGTGATTCTTGTTGAAGTTTTGTAGGTGCCTATTAACACTTTGGACCTACCACTGATTCTGCAATTATACTTTGAGAAAAAGTGTATGGGTGCAGTACTAATATATCAGTCTACTGAGTTTTGATTTGCAAATCAAACAAATTACAATTGCTGAAATTACTGGCATGAGAATATAGGAAAATGCTTGGTGTTATTTATTGTGAAACCAGTGTTTTATCAAATAATTGTTCTTCTTTACAGTTACTCCGAGAATTAAAACATCCAAATGTAATAAACCTCATTCGTGTTTTCCTCTCACACACTGACCGCAAAGTTTGGCTACTATTTGATTATGCAGAACATGATCTATGGCACATCATAAAGTTCCATAGAGCAGCTAAAGCTAACAAGAAGTCTGTAATGGTGCCTAAAGGCATGGTAAAGAGTCTCCTCTACCAGATTTTGGATGGGATACATTATTTGCATTCAAATTGGGTTTTACATCGGGATTTGGTAAGTTTTTTATATTGTTTGACCATTTTATAAATAAATAAATAAATATGTCCACAACTCACACACAACGCCATCTAGTCCCAGGCTAAGCAGAGCTTGTGTTATGGGTACTAGGCAACTGATAAACATACATATATATTTCTAAATACATACATATTATGGATAAATTACACCCAGACACAGAACAAATGATCGTGCTCATCACACAAACGTTTGTCCTGGGTGGGAATCGAACCCACGACCTCCCGCATAGCAGTCAGGGTCACTAACTACTAGACTGACAGGCCAGATTTTATAAAAATATCTTGCAATGATGATGAAAATATTGGCCTAAGTAGATGTTAATGTGACTTAGTTTTAATTCTGGTGAGCCTAAAGTTCTTTAACAATAGCTTAGATTAGCGCTTAGTTGTTGAGAATTAGCTCACCCATGTTAAATGCAACATGTTATATGCAACTTAAATTGAAGAAGTTTTATCAACAAGTGATGTTTGAAGAAACTTTGGATTTAGTGGAGCCTAGTGCTAGGTTACACCACTGTTTCCGCCACTGTTTCCATACTGCCATGAGATCCCGCTGTAGGTCTGGCTGCCATGCTGTGTTTTGTTGTGGCAGCAGAGTTTTACATACATTGTATGTGTTTGCAAGGTTGTACCTCTACCTAATCCTTATACAGATGTGATATTATTGTTACTACAATACTTAATTAATCACTTTCAGAAACCTGCCAACATCTTAGTAATGGGTGAAGGCCCAGAGAGAGGCAGGGTCAAGATCGCTGACATGGGTTTTGCAAGACTGTTCAATGCTCCTCTGAAGCCTTTAGCTGATTTGGATCCAGTAGTGGTAACATTTTGGTACCGGGCTCCGGAACTTCTGCTTGGTGCAAGACATTACACCAAAGCTATTGGTATGTTGCTTTTGTTATTCTTATTTTATTTGTTATGATCATCATTTCAGCCCAAAGATGGTCACTGCTGGACATAAGCCATTCCCTAAAGCCACCACAACAAACATCCTGTGCTTCGTGTGCTATCTCTGTCCATTGCATTCTCGCAACACATATTGCAGTATATCATTTGTAGTTAATTTGTAGTTATGACTTACTTGTGAGTTTGGTGAATGCAAGAGTAATTCAAACTAAACTAAACTAATTGGTTAGGTTAGTTTAATGTGTTAATTTCAGGAACTACTGGCACAAATTAAAAAGTTAATTCAGTGTTTGCCCATTTATCATGCTATTTTTTATATAATATTGTGTACACTTAATAGGAGGCCCTACACCTAACCTAACCTATGATGCGGGTGAGACCATGGGTGACATACCAGTCAATAAAATTGTATTTTGTTACAGATATATGGGCGATAGGCTGCATATTTGCAGAATTATTAACATCCGAGCCTATTTTCCATTGTCGTCAAGAAGACATTAAGACCAGCAACCCATACCATCATGACCAACTGGACAGGATATTCAATGTTATGGGTTTCCCACAGGAAAAAGATTGGGAAGACATTAGAAAAATGCCTGAACATGCCACTTTAGTTAAAGATTTCAAGAGATCCAAGTAAGTAGATTCTTGGCTTCAGATCTGCTGATTGTCATTAACTTTTCTTTCAAGCCATTTTTACTACAGATACAGAGACTAGCAAACAGTATAATACTCGGCAGATGGCAGACAAGTTGAATCCTCATGGCGGTCAACCTTGAATGTGCAGTAACCGATTCAATCAAGGTGGTGGGCTGCGCATAACCATAGCGACAGGACGGGTTCAACTAATTTGCCGCGTACTATAATTGATTCTTACACAAAGTTCGACAGATGGGCTTTTCTTAAAAAAGATCATTGTACACTCCAATATGAACAACTTTTACTATGAGACAAAGCCAAAACTCACTAAAAAGAAACCTGCTGCATAGAACAAATTCACATAACTCGAGAAAATGTATGGTTTTTTTTCGTGATTTTTGGGTTGGTCTCATAGTAAAAGTTGTTCATATTGGTGTGTACCACGATCCTTTTTAAGGAAAGTCAATCTGTTATATCAACTTTGGATAAATGTTTAGTAGATATATTATTTAAGGTCCACCTTATGCCGATTTTCACTATGGTAGCTGATTTCTGTGCAAAAATGAGTTTAGATGTTTTTTTAACCTATTTGTTATGTTTTGTTCCAGTTACCAGAACTGTTCCCTAAGTAAATATATGGACAGACACAAGATAAAGCCTGACAGCAAAGCCTTCAGTTTACTGCAGAGGCTGTTGCTAATGGATCCCAATAGAAGGATCACATCTGAACAGGCTATGCAAGACCCTTACTTTGCTGAAGATCCACTACCAACCCAGGTTAGTATCAAACAACGAAGTAACCATTAATAAGTGTAAGTAAAATAATTGTCATTGTTCATAGCCCAAATTCACCTACAGTTAGCAGCCTCTTTTTTCTTGTGCTCATCGCCATATTAGCTAGTCTCATACTGGTTATACATATATAACAGTGACACTCTGTCACTGTTTTACTCCAATTATCATTATCATGTCTCAGGAAGTGCCTTGCTCCTTTTCTATTGAGTTTTATCATTTGTTTTCTGACCGGTTTCTTAGACCGATTTTTGAACAAACGCTCGCCGTCATGGAGCGCTTGTCTACGATGGTTGTATTTTTAAACACTTTGGCCATATTTGTCGACGTGGTCGTGACTCCATTGAAAGCCTTGTTGTACACGGAAAGGGGGACGGGAACAGGTAGCGTGGAAGATAACCGATACAATGGGCTGACCAGATCGATGTGGGTGTTGGCAGGCTATTAAACAAATGTGTCTGGATGAAATGTGGCGGGAATCGTGCGATGGACCCTGACAGCATTCGGAGAGCTACCTTCGTGGTAACCACGACCACGAAGGTAGTAAGAGTGAACGGCTAAAAAGAAGAAGAGATTAGTTTTCCGATGTCAATAACATTCATATATGTTTTCGGATTTCAAAAACACGCACTATTCTGCAACTCTCAGACTGCACACAGTTTCATTGAGGTCGTTCCGGACGGTTACCGGACGATTGGACAGCGAGTTACTCTTTTCTCGCCGTGCTACACGGCCGTTATACATTTTTTTTTCAAACTACTATTAATAAAAGCCAGCTATTATTATCATGAGTTCATGAAAATATATTGGACATAATGAAGTCGTTCATAATACCCTCACAATAAGCCTCTTTGTGAAGGCTAATGTACCGTTGTTCACTTCGAAAAGAGTGGTAATATTCATAGTATTCTTATCTATCTTCGCTTTTAGCGATAAGACTGCGCGTCACATTTAGAACTTGTTAAAAGTTTTAATTATTCTGGTGTATGATTAAGAGTATTTAATCTAACTTTCATACTAAAATTACTACTGTGCGAAAGAGAGAGAAATGATTTTTGTCAATTTTGATTCTAAATAAAACTTCTTTAGGTGTGTTGAGCACTTAATTTTGTAGGTATGAATAAGGAATGAGACCAAGCTGTCACACTTATGCTTACGCTATGTAACGCTCCTTAGGCTTAGGTAAGTTTGAGTCGACTAAGAGAGCCAGACAGACTGATGAACGATCGACGCGTCACTTCTGTACCCCTCATTGCAATTGCGTCTCGGTTGCAATGAAAAACTTTCTTCATTTCTATCAAAATTACTATTTTTGTAAAAATAGATATATGTTTAGAAAGCTTTTTATTTTGTATTATAATCCTTGTCTTGATGAAGATTTTTTTTCCTTTTCCTTGTGTAAATTTAATAAAGCAATTTTTCAAATTAATTTTCAGGATGTATTTGCTGGGTGTCCCATTCCTTATCCGAAGAGAGAATTCTTGACTGATGACGATCAGGATGACAAGAGCGATTCAAAAGCGCGGCAAAATCAACAACAACAACAGCAACAACAACAAAATAATGTAAGTAGAAAATTATACTTCATTTATTCAATTATATGTTTAAATACAAAGAGTGGTTAATTTGTAGCTGAAACTACAAGCGGGCCATCGCGACGGGTACCCGTCGTGTGTTGATGCGTGTGTGTCGTGTGCTCGGGTCCTCTTTACGGAAATCAAATTATTACCTGCACAGTATATCTAGTTTATCTGTAACGATGTGCCTGTAGTCGTTTCGATGGAGAACTTTAAGGTAGGCCTCACTCGCCATAAAGATGCTTCATTTAACGCCATCCAAAGTAAGTGATTATTGTTGCAAAAGTAATGCAAAAAAAAAAACACCTGAAAACTTTGTTGTCTATTTTCTTCATTCAGATTCAGGTCTTTGACAGTTGTTATTCGGTAGCTAGATGACACAAAGTCTGACCATCAGTCTAACTAAGGACCTCACGGCGTCCTCACCTTCTGCATAACGCTGGTTCTCTCCGTACATGGTAAGTTCGGGAGGTTCCCGCCCCGAAGTCATGAGGAAGCAACGCTCGGGTGTGAACCACTGTGTGAACCGCCCGGAGGACATGGTGGAGCACGGTAGAGGTGTGCACCGCTTGGGAGCAATCTCTCACGGCGAGCCTTGGTAGAGACCATGGTCCGGAGCGAAAAAGAGCGAGACGAGGAGGCGGTCGCCTCCTTCTGTCAATCAAAATCAAAATCAGGGCCAAGGGTTGATGCGAAATCTGAAAACTAAGGCAGGAAGGAACAGGGTGGGTTGTTTAGTCAGTAGAAGTCTGACACTCTATTCCGTTCCGCTCAAGGGGGGATTTGTCATTCGATGATTTTTCCCCCAATAAAAAAGTCAAATTAAAGAGTATTGGGATAATAGGTAGTCACATCCTCATAATTGCTTTACTGTTTTCAACGCTATCTGGTTAGAGTAGAAACCAACTCCAAGTTAGTTAGGAAAAGCTATACTAATATTATAAAGGCGAAGTTATAGGTACAGTACGGCCGTCGAATCTTGGCGAGTTTGATTTTAGGCTCTGCGAATTTTAGCGCTTGAAAACTCGAATTTATATAGCAGGAATCTTTTGTTTGGCCCTCGAAATTAAACTGGCATCGTATTCATTTATTATTTTCAATGTGTTGCAGACACAACAAAATCAAGTACAAGCCAATAACCACGACCACGCAGCGAATAACGCGAAGAGGATGAGAATGTCAGGTACATTATACCGTATGTTATAAGCTTTTTTATTTTATTTTTATCACAACATACAACATTTTGTCGCTAGTAAACCATTGTAAATCATTAGACAATATCCTTAAATAGTTTAATCAGTATATTTTTTTAAACGTTGGAGTTCCTCTTAACTGAGTTAACAGACATGTAAACTTACATACACAAAATACTCACGACTCGGAACATCTATCTGTAGGCAACACAAATATTTTTTTAGTGCGGGAATCGAACCAACGACTCGCACTGCAACAGCCAATCGCTCAATTACTGCGTCAGCAGCACTAACCTTTATTATTTATCTCACTGGACTGGCTGCCCTCAAAGTGCTTTTGTTCCCATTTGATATTCGCCATATTGGCGCTGTCGGTCGCGGTAACTGCAGCGAGTGTCTACGGTACTAAAACTCGTAATGTCGCGCCGCATACAATATTAATCAAATTAGTTCTCTGGATGCTCGTGGGTGGCGGTACAAAAAATGAGCTATTAAACATAAAAAATAGTCAGTCAAGTGGGGTCAGTGACAGTAATTTATGAAGTTTATTTTTACTATTAACACTGTTACGAACCATATTATGAAGGCTAATTTATCAGTCAAAGGTTAGGGATAACTGTTTTAGAACTAATAATAAAAGAACTTATAAAGCTAGAACTTTATTGCATACACGTGGATCACGCACGCCGATCTAGGTGCGTCGGTTTCCACACATTTTATATGGAAACTAGACTTATAGAGCTCTAATCCACAGTACACGACGCTACGCGACGTCCTTCTACGTACAAATTAGGCGTGTCTCGTACTTGACCAAGGTTTATACACCGTGAAATTTTAATGGTTGTTTTCCCTCAGCGAAATGGTTGTGTCTTGGTAATACAAACGTTTGATAAAAAAATAAAATATTAAAAACAAAAAATGGACCTGTAGAGTGCAAGCTAATTATGACGTATCACAACGTGCGAGAGCTTATTTTGGTTTAAATATTTAATGAATCGGTGTCCTTTGACGTCGTGCTGCGCATGCGACTCTAGTAGTATCTACAAATTACGTCTAATGTTCCTATGGTTTTCGCTTTTTTGAGTTGATGAATTTTTTTAATAATAATTTATAAAAAAAAAACTTATTATTTTTTTATTTTTACTGTATGCTTCAAAAGTACTCCTTATGGCAAGTCATTCTGCCGCGGGAAAACAACCATTTAAATTTCACGGTGTATAGTAGGTAATATTAAAAGTCCGGTTTAGCCAAAAGTCATGGAGTCATATCTTTAAAAAAAACTAAGCCTAGATGGTAGGTAATTAGGTATAATTATCTAGCCTAAATTACTAATTATCTTAAGAAATGAAGTCAATTCAGTTTTTTATTAGAACAATTTTTGCGGCACTAATATTAGCTATTATTTTGATTTGATAAACCTTAAAAAATATATTTTTCTGGTATAAATTATGGTGACATAAAGTTATGCCATCGCACTCCTTCCTTATGGACACTACAAATAACACTCCATACCAATGTATGGACTCCAAAAAAATATACAGGATGAATTTTTCAATTGGGCATGAATGGTAAAATACACGTAGACGCACTTCCTTCCCTCGTCTCATATAACTTAGGGTCGGCGCAACATGTCTTTGTCACCTATTCTGTCCTTTCACTTTTTTTGGCCTCCCTTTCCCTCTCCATCCATCTGTATTCTCATAACTCTTGAATAGAATAGAATCGTTTATTCATTTTTTTTTCATCCCTCCTCTTAACAAGACCATACCAAAACAAACAATTCCCTTTCAATTTTCAGTCTCTGGTGGTAATTTCAAACTTCCTCTAATGTACTCATTGTTGAGAGTACAAAGATACTGATTACATTAAGGTCAACCATTATGTTAAAATCCAATAATATCCCAAAATGTTATCCTAATAAGCGACACTATCGGATGGCTAACAAAACCGTGTTTTTATTTTTCATCAGAATCGAACCCAAAACTCCTTTTAGTATTTTTTACTATTGTTCATAGTTTCAGATGCGCCACATGAAAAATTCACACCATATAGAAAACTTTTTATCGATTTTATTATTTCATTCTCGTATATTTTTTTTAGCAAACCTCTCAGCGTAAAATCCTGACTGATTTGTCATTTTTTTCTTCCAGGCCAGAATCAGGGCAACAATGCCGGTGGCGGTGGTCAACAGGAATTCCATCAACAACAACAGATGATGTTTGGCGGCCAACAACAAGGCGGCAGCTCTCAACAACAAGGCAATTTCCAACAAAGGTTTTAACGTCATTTTGTTTAGTTAGCTTTATGTTCAATGTATTTGTTCTATCTTGTCCCTAGTCTCTTGAACGGGAATAATTGTGGCCACGTGTGTACTACATACTGTATTTGACTCAAAAGCAGTGTTGGGAATAAATAATCAGATTAACGATTAAAAAGTTAATCGTAATTGACGATTAAGATTAATTAATCTTAGTCTATGTTGTGATCATAAGTTATAATCGTAATCAATAGTCACGATTAATTAGTATATTACAGTTGTTTGAATAATATAAGACACTGCAATTAAAATGACTAAAACACTTCCAGATTAATTAACTTCCAGAAGATATTTTTTTTTTGCAAATTAATTAAATTATGTAACTTGATTAATTTTTCTCAAATAAATCGTCCAACATTTTGTTCGGTTAAATTGAAACCAAAGACCAAATTCGATAATCAAAATGCGTAAACAATAAAAAAAAAAATCGGTCTATGCAAACACTGGTTGGAAGAACTGTCAACAATCCCACAACATTTCATATCCGGTTGACTATTTGAGACTAATTTTGTGATGATTTTCGTTCGAAAAACTAGAGAAAAAAGCATTTTAAATGTCGGCACTAAATTATAATATTTTGGTGTGGAATAGCACTCATAGCCAAGTTACTATCGTTTCGTTAACTTCGAACTCTTGGAATTGAACACGCCTCTAATCCCTTTGTTTTGACCACGTGACTGAGCGTTTAAATGAAGTCAGAACAGAGGAATTGGCGGCATGGCGAACTCAAAGTATTTGACGTTTTTTTTTTTTTTTTTTTTTTTTTTTTTTTTTTTTTTTTTTTTTTATGGTAGGTGAAAATCATCCAATGACGAAACCCGCTCTTGGGTGGAGCGGGAGACTAGTGTCAGACTCTTACTGACTAAAAAACCTACCCCGTACCTTCCTTGCCCTATTCCTGGAGTCGAGGTAACAGTTTCCCACTTCCCTCTAGACTCCGGGAGGCTTCGACCCTGAAGGGCCCCTGCAGTTTGCTGACAACTCCTTGAGGCGCGCGGGAACGGTGCGCGCCGTTGACGACTAGGACTCGGTCTTACAGACGACCGGACGGCGAGCTACCCATTGCTCACCGTCCGCGAGCCAGTGTCTACGGTGGCCGGATATCGGCAGGATCGCGGCGGCGACGGCTACGGCGAGTACGCCGTTGCCTTTGCCTTATGCGGTCGGCCTCCTCCTTTACGAGCATTACTGCTTCGCAGAAGGAGGCGACCGCCCGCCATTCCTCTTCGCTGCGGACCATGGCCTGAACCAGGGCCCGGCGCGAGAGGTCGCCGCCGCCGATCACCCCCACGAGAAAGTATTTGACGTTAACGAAACGATCGTAACTTAGCTAGGGGGTAGGTTTCCATTCGAGTAGTATGGCAGGAATGGTTGTCTGAGTAAATATGTTTTTTTTTTGTTTATAGTATAAGAAAATGTTTGTAAAAGACTGACATTTAGTATTTTCATTCTCAATGCACTATTATTTCGTAATAAATTCTGTAAAAATATATCAAGATGACCCGCTTGCGTCGGACTGACCGACGACTATTTTTGTGACTTACACGCCAGGGTCGTGTATTTGTGACTGGGTTCTCTATCTCGTTTAGTTCTACAATCCCCATAGGCGACAGTAGAAATGATGAGATGGAGTTTGCGTGAATATGCGATCCTGGTGGAATAAATGTGACAGTATTGTATGCCGAATATTTTTGACGTAGACGGTTAAAAAACTTTAATAATGAACTGAAAATTGTCTACGTGACTTTACAATGCGTTCCAAATAAGAATAGGATCGATTACCATTTTGTGACGTTACGATTTACTGTCAAATCGAGGCAAGATTTTTAAAATTCAGTTTATTTACGAAAAATTTAATTTATTTACAAACTGTGAAGTCCAGTTTTTCAATTTCACTCACCTCTTCTTCTTCTCTTCTTCTCAGTTCTTATATTTTGCAAAAATATCTTCGATTTGACAGTACGGCGTGACATCACATCCTGGTAATCGATCCTATTCTTATTTGGAACGCATAGCTATTTTGACATCGACTTCAAACTTTGTTTTTCGATTATCAACTTTATCATTCTATAACATGGCGGTAAATCAATAAAAAAAGTTGTGTTTACCGATTTATTGGTCGGGGACGTCGTCGTGTTCTAAGCAATTATCTTATGATTTAATTAAATAATCGAAATGCAGGGCCTAATCGCATTTTTGTTGATCTGATGAATTTATACGCTGCAATTGACACTATTTTTCTTTAGCTACGAATTGATATAAGTAATAAGTAATCGATAATAACATGTAAATAGAATAGATCATAAGTGTAATTTGTATAAAGTAATTTTTAAAAATAAATTAGTATGAAGTACAAAAATCGGCTTTGTTATTATTTTTTTTAATTCATGAAGCCTCCAAGCGAACGTCTTCGTACACGTATTGTTCTTTAGTTGTGTCTGTAATTAAAAGAACGAAAGGTTAATTACTATAAACTAGTGCTTGACTGCTATCCCACCTGATGGTAAGCAGTGATGCAATCGTTGATGGTGAGGCGCAATAGTTTATTGAGAGCCTATTCAATCTAGCCTCGAAGACACCTAAATTATAATCGGACGGAAAGAGCGCAGCTGGCAAACTGTTCCAGTCCCTCGATGTAAGCGGTATAAACGACGAGGCAAAACGCTCAGTCCGGATCGTAGATGTCTCAACAACATAAGGGTGGATCACGGAGTAAATATAAAGAGGAGTTGTTGTATCAAGATTGTCCTAAGAAACAGCGCGTGACATTTTGCGGGGTGAGGGGGTGTTACACTCCGCCCATTTCTTTAATTTCCATCTGTCGGTCAATTGCCAAACTACTTGCTCGTTCTGTCGATTTTGTCTTGATGTTACGTAATTATCCATCACTAGATGTCGCTAAGTACAGGGTTCCGTACTGTTGTATTTTCGATGTACAAAAGTGACTTTTCTATAGATTTATTATAATATACCATATTTTATTTATAGATTTTGATATCCAGCGTATTTATTGTTTTAGATGAGACAGCCACGGGACATATGTAAAATAATTGGAATCTAATTACGGACCTATCTTTTTGTTCTGTTTCTTTTTGTTGACGGTAGATGGCGGCCTGTTTACGTTTATGAAGTTGTGCACAGGACGAACGCCAACAATACACTGACTTAAGCCACGCCCACCATGATGACGTCAGGACCGTGCTGAGAATCACAGTGCACAGCCGTTTAGGCCATCTCTTTATATTTACTCCGTGGGGTGGAATATTTGCCGTACGCCGGGTTGTCCGATGGTAAAATGGAGATGGCGGAATCAAATCGTGAAATTGAATTAAAACTTCTAGTCATTATAAATCATATATTTATTATGAAATAAGTACTTAAAAATTAGTACTTAATCTTTATGGACGGAATAATACAAGTAGGAAAATAACTTAAGATAAGACATAATAAGTAATCTTATTATAAATCTAATAACTTAAACATATCAGTCGAAAAAGTAGTATAAGTTGCCGTTAGGTATTTATGGCTGCGGTATTGTGCGTAAAAATTACCGCCTTCGAATGCAAAAGGCAACTGTAGTAACACAGGTGGATTTTAGTCAGTAAAAGTCTGATAATCCCTCGCTCCACCTGAAGCGTGGTTTATTAGATCATTTACAACAAAAAAAAAACCGTTATTGTGCTGCGGCTACAATAGTTTGTATTGTGATATGTTGAACCGTTACGTGAAACTTAACAATGGAAAGTGGGTGCTCGTAGTAACATAGATTTGACAAATGAGATAACAAATCCAATCCAATACCTACATGGTTTTAACAATACATTACAGTCAGCATCGCAAAAGTAGACTGTTATTCTAATATTAGTTTCAAATTCGGGGTATATATCGCATGCTTAATCTTAAAGAGACCTAAGTCAAAGAAGGGTATTTAAATCTCGAAATCCTACGTATCAAAAAATAAGGTCAAATTTTCAACTGCCTTGTATTTTGTGTTACGTCTTTCTTTGATTAAACATGCGATATATTTTAGCCCCCTAGCCAAGTAACGAAATTTTCGTGTTGACTCTCTTTTTACTATCAAAACGGCTCAGTGTAAAATTTTGTTCTGTGTTTGTTCATTCTGTAATTTTGAACGATGTGAACGAATTTTGTTGAGATGATGTCAATGTCATTTCTATATACATTTGATTAGTTTTCTACTAGCGTTAACAATTGTAGATTATCAACATGGCTAGGAAGGCACGCTAATAAAATCGTATCCTGTACGTATTAAGTGCCCCTTTAAAATATATAAGCAACAAATATGATTTACCTACTTAATTTTAAGTATATCGGTATTAAATCGTTTTAAAACTAATAAATATAATCGATTGTTTTTTCATTCGACAATTTACTTAATAAAGCATTTTTGCCGTTTTAAACTCGTATTGCTTCTCTCTTCAAATTGTGTTATTCCATCACATATGTATTTTGCTTTTTTATATTTTATATATAAAACAAAACGACAACATTAATGATGTAAGCCTGAGAATTCAACTATAGTTTTCTGGCCGCTGTTATCAAGAAAATATTGAGCTTTGTTGAGTTCTTCTTTTTTTAGCTTAACGTCCGAGTCAACGGTCCTAATGCGTGTACGAAGCCTGCTACAACGACCTTCCAGCACCTTTTCATAATCTGAAAATATAAAAGAAAAAATTGTTTTATTTATTACTAGCGACCCGCCCCAACTTCGCACGGGTACTGATATTGAATATATCATGCATGTATTATGCACATAAACCTTCCTCTTGAATCACTCCATCTATTACAAAAAGCTGCATCAAAATCTGTTGCTTAGTTTTAAAGATCTAAGCATACATAGGGACAGAGCGACTTTGTTTTATACTATGTAATGATTTTCAGTCATAAATTTATCACTACTGCTGTAAAAACTAAAGAAAAAAAAATAGGCATGACACATTCAATAATGGATTTATTTGTTATGTTTCCATCATAAAAATCTATGAAACAAACTGGTACCTATCAATTTCACGTTCAGGTAAAAAAGTGGTGTCGTCGTCAATTGCATTCTATTTGGTGCGGTTAACAACATTATTCTAGGTATTACCTAGTGGTATACTTTTGTAAGTACATTCCTAGTGATGTGGAAATGTGATATATTTAAAAGCAGTATAGTTTTTGTAATCTAGTTTATGCGCACGGTTGAAGAATGTTTATTATTTATTCATTCATCGTTTGAGGAAATCGGTATTTTTAAAGCAAAGTGATTACACCTGTTTGTGCAGTGCAAGTATCAAACCGGTTGGATCAGTTTGAAAATGTAGTTTTTTTTATGCTTCAATACTGTGAGCCAATCAAATTGTTTGCTGATTTGCAACCAAGGAATTAAGTACCGGCTAAAATGGAGTGAATAGAAACAAATTTTTTTTTAGGATTGTTACTTTGATTTCATATATTTAGTTTTAATAAATCATTTTTGTTTTCAATACTGTTACCTCGTTTTACAGTAATAAAGAATTAACAAAGTATATTGTGAACAAAACTTAAGTCGATACTAATAATATAATGATGATTATTATATTATCATCAGCCTTTTTTTAATGTTCCCACTGCTGGGACACATGCCTCCTCTTCAGGAGAGGAAATGAGGAATGGCTAATCCACCGCACGGGCCCAATGCGCATTGGTGGATGTCACATCTCATTGAATTTTTGGTTCTAGGACATGCCGGTTTCCTCACGATGTTTTTCTTCACTGTTTTGAGAGCAATGGTGATGGATTAAATCACACAAAGTAATGTGCCTCGCTGGGTTTGAACCCGCGACCTATGACTCGTAAGTCGGGGCCGTTACCACTCGGCCACCACTGCTCTCTATAAGACAGCTTCACTTGTATCTAATTTAATAATAGTAGCGAAGTATTAAATTTTGAGGGTCAACCTAGGTCGTCCAAAGAATAACAAAAAACTGCGATAACTAACTAATACAGACCTAACCTACGTCTGACTACACATAGGTACACATGTTATACAGTTCATATAGTCAGACGATATTGTTCAAACGTTTTGTGACTTTTGACGGTAAAACTATGGTACATGCCAATTTTAAACCTGAATTTGATTTAGATTATAGGAGTAATATGTATACTTATTTAGGTTAGGAGCGTGCACTTAGGGCTGGTTAGTGTAAGTAGTAAGGTAATGAAAAGAAACACTTACAATCCTTTTTATATGAGTTGTGGCAAGCCATATGACAGACAGATGGGAAGCCCTTCAAAGTGTGCGGATCTAAAAATGCAGACGATAGCGGGACTGCACAAATAGCTTCTCTTTTTCCCTTGCATCCGTCGATACACGACTCATAGGTATTACGCTTGGGTTTTGGCGTCTTTCGGGCTCTAGTCGTTGTTGGTTTTCTCGTGGTAGTTTTCGGACTGTTGAAATGGACGTTAGTGATTGAACCACTGGGGGCCACAACCCTGATTTTTAGAGGTGCAGGAGAGTTTGGCGCTGGACCAGACTTCAGCAAATTACGACAGGAAGGTTTAGGTTTTGCAGTCGTAGTCGGTAGAATTCGAACTGTCGTAGGGAATGGAGTTGTCGAAGAAGGAGGTGATGTACGAGTAGATGGAGGAGATATCGTAGGAGTTGGCTGAATGATCACTGTCGATGGTTCTCGAGTATTACCTGGAGTACTACTAAACTGTGGCACTTCTGACGACGTTCCTATATTTCCAGGCAAGCCTTGAATGGACTGCGGTGCTTGTTGGTAAATCAAGAAGTAATTTGACAGTGGTTCTCGCGTAGATGATTGCGATAGTTGGTGAGTTATTATTTGTTGGGGCAAATTTTTGTTTTGGGGGTCAACTACAAATATATTCTGCGTTTGTGTTGTTTGAGATAACGTTGATTGAGCGCTAGGTTGTGGTAATGCTAAAGTTGTTGGTAGCTCTGGTTTGACCGAGAACACCGGTTGAGATGGTGGTAGGGTCTGTTCGGTAAACCGGGTTATTATTTGGGGTGCTAGTGTCGGTGAATAGTCTGTTATGGGAGATGGTGTTGTTTGGAATGTAGTTGGCGGAAAACTATGTAGCGAAGTTGGTGGAAAAGTACGTAGAGAAGATGGCGGGATCGTCGAAGATTTCCAAAAATCACCACGAGTAGAGTCAATCGTTGAGATCTTCGTCGGAGGTGCTGATGTTGAGAATAATGAGATCTCGTTCGGCACGGAACTGGATTGTTCTTTCGGCAAAACGATTATCGGTTTTGTTGGAGAAAACGGCGGTTCAGTTGAAAATATCTCCAATAGTGGTTTGGGATAAAAGCCATCATTGATTACGTTTGCCGAATACCAAGATTCTGGTAAGGAGTCCGATATTTCAGCTCGGCATAGTTGTAACACTGAAAAGGAAAAAAATAAATGATTAGACAACAGTAGAATTATGTAGGTATAGGATTAAATAAATTTTGGGCAGTTTTTAATAGGTACTCGTAAGACGTCGTAACTAGACTACAAAATCCAGAGCTGTAGATACCCAGAACTCCAACGGTAAACTCGAAACGATTGCGGCATATTAACAAGAACAACCAGTTAATAAACAAAGCCACTAGCTCAGTTGATTTACGTATATTTTTGCTCCATCACATCCCGTCTTGTCAGAACCAGTTTTCAAGGCCCGCTTTTTGCGAATCTCGTCTCCAGAGAGGTCAAATACCTTAGGGACGGAACCCTTGTGTTTGTGTTTCATTGAGTAAATCGCATGCTCTATATTATGTATTGCACAATGAGTACGGCTGGAAGGCGAGCCGTTCCGAACTTTCACGTTGTCCACTCAACCGTGGCTTTACAAGCGCCTAAATATTTAACGGATGTCGGTTTTATAATGTTTGTGTTATGTATTTTGATTTGTAGTTACGTCTCTTTAACATTATGTCTGCGTTAATTGCTAACTTGTCGACACATGATTGAAGTAAAAGCCAATAAGTGTATCGTTAGACCTGTTGGTAGTTGTCGATCATTACGTTCGAAGTACCTACAGGTCATTTAACTCACTCAGCTGGTGTTTACTTAAAGAAATTTATTTCGTACATGCGTATATTAATTCCAGTTTTAGAAAAAAAGTACTTTGTTTTTGATTTTATCTTTTAAATCGATGTGTTTAATGTAGTAACAGATCGACCCTCAACGGGTATGGATGTTAGTTACTCTTTTACGCAAAAAATATTGAGAGGATTTCGATGAAAATTGGTTCCTAGGTAGACCATGTCCCGGAATGGTATATAAGACACTTTTTATTGTGGAAATTTTCTACTATGACGAAACCGCTAGCAGCACGTAGTATATTTTTTTTCGAGGATTGAATATGCTAAACAGTTTTTTATTTTAGAACCGGCCAACTTGATGTGATTTGGACGATGTCACCAAAATTTTAATTCAGCTATCTAGGTATCTGTTTTGCACGCTTAGGTAGAAGATTTTTACTGAGAACTAAGTTACTAAGAAAACGTATAAGGTAAAAATAAACACGTTTTGCATAATCGCCATGGAATTTTCCATGAATCATGGTTCTAGAATCTTAACCATTTGGAATATGTGTGACCCAGTTGAAAGAATCGGTTTTGTAAACAATTTTGAACTTAAGTATCCATTACTAAGGTCTAATATAAGTAATTCTATCTTAGTTTACTATTCAAACAGCTGCAGTTAGTCTAAGGAATTTAAAGTCTATGGAGCAACCTTGACGCCTTGTGTTGTCAATCAAGATATTACTTTATTGCATTGCGATTGTATATAAAATCACGTTTACGGGTTAGGTCATAAAGGTTTATGTTAATATTTATAGCATTTTCATAGCCTTTAAACGTTAGAGATGATTAATTATAGGGCTATCATTATCCTTTGTAGGTATCTACTAGTTTAGAAGTATTTGGCTGAAAACAAGAGATAGTTTTTTAAAGAACGGTAATGCCAGTAGTAAATTAGGAAATATAGGAATAGGAAATTTTAATTATTTAGCGCCACGCGGGTCCCTGACGGACATGCTCGTGTTTTTGATGCCCCGCACTTTTTGTCATGTGATGGGTTTTACTACGAACGTAAGCCGAAGTAAGCGATGTTGACGAATCCCGCCTTTGGGTTGGATTCGACGGCGGATAACAGTGTCAGACACTTACTGACTAAACTACCCACTTTGTTCCTTCCTTGCATTGATCCTAGGGCCCTGGTGTTACGCTTTTGCATCAACTATTGGCCCCAGGAGGAGTATTTCTATGGTAATTTATGTACTTACTAGCTTTTGCCCGCGGCTTCGCCCGAGTGGTATTGGGGTTGGGGTTGGGGTTTCCGGGATAAAAAGTAGCCTATGTCCTATTCCAGAGTGTATCCTATGCTTGTGCCAAATTTCATCCAGATCCTTCCAGCCGTTTTGGCGTGATTGAGTAACAAACTTCCAAACATCGTAACTTTCGCATTTATAATATTAGAAAGATTCAGAGTTATTTAATTAGGTACTTACTTATTTCCAAAACAAACATACAGTTTCCAAGAACTAGATAATTTGGTGAAACCATTTATGATATTGTGTCGGGTTCCGATCGGATTTAGATCGGACGTAGCGCGGAACCGCTCTAAGACAAGTTGTTTTGAGTTCTTTGGTATGATTAACTGCGGTGTTGATACGGACATTACGCTCCAAGTTGACTCGTCACGCGATCAGTAAATCTCTCGTATAATCTCATTTCAAATCTGTTAATGTTATGAGCGATTGACGGGTAAATAGCAGGCAATCAGATTGTCAAAGATATTATTGTACCTAATGCGCTGTTCGAAACGGTATTTTTGACTTATTTTTGAGTCTTATCTCGGTAAACTTATCAGTGTAATTTTTCTACTTTAAAGAACATTTTACATTTGTTACATAAAGAAAGGTAGCAGCCGACAACTCGATAATTAAGAGTGGCCAACCCGAGGTACACTTTCATACGACCGTTCTTACGTTATTATGATGTTATTACACATCTTTCTTCAGATATTTTGGATACACGGATATCTTGTGGATATTATCTAGGCTTCTATAGAAATCAAAACGTAAATTTGTGTAAGAGTAATCCAGTAAAGACCTCTGAAAATCTCCATAATGTACAGCAGTGGCGAAGGGTGGATATTTTCTGAAGGAAAGCCGGAGCGTAAAGTCAACTCACCTAATGCAGCACACTCCATGATGCAAAAAAATAGGTTTAACATTGCGTTGCGCAGCAAAACTCTGTTAATTACAGCAGTCTACATGAATGAATGTCATTTCAAAATGATGTCCGCAATCCACCGCAATCCAACACACAAAATAAATGTACAGTTCACCTGGCACACATCAATATTAAAAACAAATAAGAAACGACAAGAAAACAATATCAAAACATCGAAATTATTCGCGCCACCCAAACAATTAGCCGCCATGTCAATTTTATCGTATAAAAAATCCTGCCAAATAAAATGTATTATTCGCCAGTAAGAATTATAAACAACTAAATTCATTCTTATTTTGAATCATTATAGTCAAATAGGAATTAATTTTTTTGTCTCGCTCATACGTGCATAGACATCGCTGAGTAGGTATGGTCTTGAACCTGGACACCTGTGCATTACTCGTATTATTATTTATTTTACTCCTAATAACCCGGCGCGCAGCGGCTTATTTTGGTACAATTTTCTGCAAGTTAAAAAGAGACAGAACGATTTAGAGAATAGGTGTTAGTTTATGGGAAAGTAAGAGATAGATGCATTGTATGGGATTTGGATGTTTGAAAAGGGAACTCGGTATTTTTCGGCTTAAGATTTTGACATTTTTATTTCAAAGTTGTAGGCATTTAAAAAATTGGAAGTAAAATGAGCAATAGAACGAACTAACAAGGTCGTTGAACTGTAGAACAAATTTTCATAAGGGAAGCCGATGGGAATCGTGTTATATGGACTCTTCGCCACTGATGTACAGCTATATATATAAAAAAAAAATCTATTGAAGTCTAGCTCATTTAATCGAAATTATAAATGTTGTATTTTTTTTCAAAAACCTTTAAAGGTTTAATAAAAACACGTATTTCCTGGAACAAGCTTTGTAAAACATTCGAGTAAATCAAATCAAACATCAGAATCAAAAATGGTTTTTATTTCATATATATATGCCTACATGGGCACTTATAAAACGTCAGAAGCTAGTGCATGATTCCAAATTGGTCGTTTCCTATGGAGAACCGGCATGAAACTCCATGGTTACTCTAACTCTAAATCGTAGAATTATTGAATGCCAACAGAGATTTCAGGTGTTATCTCTCTTTTTTGGCATTGTTTTTGCATCAAACTTCATATTGGATTGCTTTAGATGAAGCAACAAGCTTTTAAACCATGTTCGATGTAGACGATAGGCGAGACTGGAAGGCCCACCTTAACAGTTATTACTTCAATGAGGCGTCAAATTAAGCAGGTTTGCACTGATTACCAAATGTTTACATACACGTATTAGAAATCTATTTTCAGCTTTTAATGAACCATTTGGATGCGTCAGTGAGTTGTACGAGTATGCATTATTTTTTGCTTTTGTTGCGTACACTGGTTAGTTAATTGTGGATAGCACGATTATAGCTTTACTTGATTTGCTGTATTTTTTAAATCAGTATTGATGAACAGTTTGCGGTTTTTATAGATTTCATTAGTTAAGTCAGTGGTTGAGCGCATAAAGTATAATACTGGCGAGTTTTTAAGGGAACTAGCTCTAGGTATAGGCTCTGCACCTAACTGTTGGTTACAGGCAAAGAGATTTAAAGAGATACAATAGAGTCCTCTAAATAGCAAACACGGTAATTAAATTTATTAAAATTTTATAAATTTAACTATCGCTCGGTATAACACATATCATTAGTGTGGGACTTACCCCAGTCTCTGGTTCTGGGGTCTCTACTTACCTAAGATAATGGGCCCTTTTTTACCTACCCTTTTTTATCCGACTGCTGCAAAGTCATAAAGTGATATTGTTTTATTAAGAAATAGGTCCGCCCTAATGACACTGTATTTCGAGACGCACAGGAAGTTCATTGTAGTGACACTTGGGGGAGACCTATGTCCAATAGTAGATGTGTTTGTCGTGATAGATCAACTTGAGAGTCTTATTAATAAAAAAATTCTCATCATGCTTCTACATGATGGGGTTCTTGTAATCTGGAGGTCCTATATAATTTTATTGTATTGATTGTGATATTCGCTACGCTCCTATTAAGTACCTATGTTAATCTACGAGACGGTTGTGGAAAACATTTAGCTAATTTTTGCCTAGGTCGGGGCTCCTGAGGCGCAAGGTCCCGTATCATTGATACCACAGATAAATGATAAATGATCTTTATTTTGCAAGTAGGTTTAAAAAACACTTTTACATGTCATCATGAAACAAAAACTCAGGGGTCAACGATAGTATAGTCAAAAAACGGCAGTAACTTCGCCCCTGGTGCCTATAACCATTAGAAAGACAACAAAACTGGGACTTTATAAGACTGGGAAGCTCACAATCACTCCTATGTTTATTTACTTTGTCACCCCACTCTTCTAAACATTTCTTTACTTATCTACATTCTCAAAGAAGTAACGGTTTAAACCTGTTCGACCTTTTTCAAATGGGAAAGTATGTGCCGTAGTTAAAACAATAATAGTAATGGTGGGAATTGTAAGAACTGACTCGAGGCGACAAGATGCTCTTATTGTTGAAACAACATCGGATGTTACGGGGAAACAACTTTCTGTGCATAATTTAAATATAGTACACTACTACTACTACTAGTAGGTACTACCACTAGCACTACTACTAATAGTAGTAGTGGTAGTACTTTAGTATATCTGTAATATTTTTGTGACTGAGAAGAATATGTGAGAATTAGACATCCAGATTACGCCATGTACTATCGCCGTCATTTCTATCTGATCATCCTACTACTATTATAAAGGCGAAAGTTTGTAAGTATGGATGTATGGATGTTTGTTACTCTTTCACGTAAAACTACTGAATGGATTTGAATGAAATTTTTCACAGGCATAGGATACACTCCGGAATAGCACATAGGCTACTTTTTATCCCGGAAACCCCAAACCCATGCGGGCGAAGCCGCGGGCAAAAGCTAGTTTAAAATAAAAGTCGCTTGAATCCTGTGGCGTGGCGCCTAACTAAACCTTAGAAGTTCCTTTTCGTTTCGAGTGTAAGCAAAAATGAACATAGCGGTGGTAGGGTGGTAGTGTCTTCCATAGTACCTACGCGTAAGCCACGGCGTCAACATTGCTACTAGCGCGCGTTAGTCGCATTTGCAACGCGCTATAAAAAAAGATGCCGACGCGCCAGAGCATCGCTATAAAAATTCGACGACGGCGAGGGGCCTAAGCCCTAACAATCAGAAGCCCACAAAGAACATTGCTAGAGCGTGTGTGTACTAATGCAACATTAACGCCTAACGGCATTGCCCACTAACACTAGCGATATATATCGCAATAACTTTAACGCGCTAAAGTGTGTGGTTAAACTTGAAATTTGCTTGAGTTATCGCCTAACGCCAAACGGTAATGTTAATGCCATTGTCAAATTATCGCGTTAAGTCGTGGCCACACCTAACGTTAAAGTCGATTATCGAGATAATTCTTAGCTTTTCTCGTTTCTGTGGCCCGGACTTAAGATACCTCTAATATCTACAATGTTTCATATTGCGTTATTTCTAACTTGTTTCTTAAAAAAACATCCGTTGACAGTTAGAAGATTGTAAGATCTCACGCGACGGCAGCACTTCATTGTTTCCTCCATAGTTATGTAAACAATACTGGTACATAATGTCAATATTATCTATTCAATAACTGTTAGGCGTACACACGAGTTAGGTAAAGACTGTAGCACCGGATTCGTGCGGAAGAGCCGCCCGGTGATACCACCACTGTGTGGACCGCCCGAAGGACACGGTGGAGCATATGGTAGAGGTGTGCCCCGCTTGGAAAAGGCATCGCCGTGTCCTCGTGGAGGCGATCAGCGGCGGCAATCTCTCGCGCCGGGCCTTGCTTGAGGCCACGGTCCAGAGCGAGGAGGAGTGGCAGGCGGTTGCCTCCTTTTGCGAAGCAATAATGCTAGCAAAGGACTCCCCCTTTGATAGTATTACTGCTATTAGGTAGCTCGTCGTCCGATTGTCCGGTAACCGTCCAGACCGGGCGCGTATGGTTCCACCTGCGCATCAAGGAGTTGTCAGCAAACCGTTGGGGCCCAGCTGGGTCGAAGCCTACTGGTGCCATGGGGCGATATGAAACGTTATACCCGGAGTCGGAACGAAGGCAAAGTAGGAATAGTAGTGGGTTTTTTAGTCTGTAATAATCTGACACTATCTCCCGCACCACCCAAAGGCACGGCGAAGCCTTTGTATGATTTTTACTTGCCTAAAAAACACATTTTGGTACATGATCCCTAGTCATCGCCAACGCATCGGCAGTGAGTACCTACGAGTAGGTCATTAACAGTCAGATCATTAACTTTACCTTGACTTTTAGTTAGTTTTAGTGCTAAATTTATACAATTTAAACCAACCAAATAAAACCAGAAAAAAGATATTCTAAAAAAATACTTACATGAAAAATAAAAAATGAATTTAATGGATAATAAAGATAAAGCAAATTATATTGCATATGATTTTTTTATTGGGTGTTTATTTATGTTAAGATATTATTATCCTGATAGAACGTAGTTTATAGAATACCTAATGCTTAAAATTAAAATAAATTATTATTTTTATGACCAAACAAAAAATATGTTAAGGTAGAAATAATGGAAAATTTACGAATATGCAGCAGTCATTTACGCTTGCGTCATTTTTTTATTTTATTAAAAAAAAAAACTTTTTTTTCTTAGTTTCACCCTCTTTACTGTCCCGTAGTTTGTGATCAAATCTGGCAAATTTTTGATCAGAGGCGGCGTAAGGCGTGGGCGACGTGGGCAACAGCCCACGGCCTCGCGGTCCAAGGGGCCTCGCGCCTTGAAGGCCCGCGAACGCAAATGTAGATATAGTTACTTGTCTAGCAACATATAATATAAAAATCGGCTAGCAAGTATCTGGCAATACCACCGGGTGCCCAACCACCTCTGTCGTGTGACTGAGGCCTATCTATCAGGTATATCATCTACCTCGATCATCAGGGAGAGTGGAAACGGCGCGAGATGACATGTTGTGTTCCGCAGGGATCGGTACTACGACAACCCTTGTGGAACATTAGGTATTTTCGTGACGTCGTCGGTCCTAGCACAGGGAGAATCGTACCAGGCGGCGGTCTGGGGCCAAGGGTTGATGCGAAAGCGGAACACCGGGCCCCCAGAACTAAGGCAGGAAGGTACGGTGGGTCGTTAAGTCAGTAAAAGTCTGATACTGTCTCCCGCTCCGCCCAGGGGCGGGATTCGTCAGTTGGAATTCGAGGTGGCGATGTACAATTTCGAGGCCATGTGTTTCCACGGTCATCGGCGTCGGGTCTACGATGAAGGTACTTCACTTAGGACTAGTCCTCGACCGCCGGTGGAATTTTGACGAGCATTTCCGACGTCTGGCTCCCAAACTGAATCGGACTGGGGCTATTCTCAAGCGGCTCAAGCCGAGTTTTGGGGGTCCAGAAGCCTCCTGTCGTAGGCTCTTCGCACATGGGCGTAACCTGGGGCGGCTTACAACCGAACTTTTGGCCATTTCTGATAAAATTGACATACAAAATATACAACATAACATATACAAGTTTTAAAAACCATGCTGCTCGCCCGTTCTACGTATCTATTCGGTAGCAACACTGCAAGGATCCGCGCCGCGCTGTCGCATATCGACACAGGATTTTTATGAATTAGAAGAAGTTACATTTGACTCTGCTATGGCTTACTTATTGGATAAATAAGCAGCAGCAGGACTTAGAAAGTATTAGAATAAAGAATAATACGCAAAGGCTTAGAAATTTTACTAACAATGCCTTTATTGTACTGCTGCAATTGAAAGCTATTTATTACATTTAGACGCATAATAATACTCGTATGTCTAAGATCAACTATGATCGAGCATAGGAGCGGACGTCGAGCTGTCGATTGCTCGCCGTCCGTCGTCTACGGTGGCTGGAAATCGGGATCGGAATCCCGACGGTAGCTGGGGCGTGAGGATGAGAACCGATGCCTGCGCATACCTTTCGCGTGCGGCCTCCTCCTTTGCTAGCATTACTGTTTCGCAAAAAAAGTGCGAGTGCGGCCTACAGTTACTTCCGCAGTGAGGGCGCCCACACCGATGCTCCATAAAGGGTCATGGACTGGACAATGCCTGCGTAGAGTCCCCGGCAGAAGGCATCATAAACCGTTTGCTTAAGACCAAAAAGTTACTTTGTAGAAGATTACCTATTATAATTTACGTTTATTTATTTGACGAAGAGCTTGTGAAAAATCTGGCTTACCCCCCCCCCCCTTGGCCCAGAACCTGGGTACGCCCATCATGTCTACGCAGGAAAGCATTCGATCCTTGGCCCTGTATGGAGCGCCAGTGTAGGCACCCTCACTGCGGAAGCAACCGAGGATGGTGCGGGGATACCGCACAGTTTCCCGTGAAGCGGCAAGTCTCCTTGGGATCTGGAGGCAACAGTTCTTGCACACATGCACGATTTTTGCGTGGAGATGCAATTGCCGCGTCAAGGCGCGGGATGGCGGATTGAGTTCCGGAGGGATGTCATCGTGTTATGGCGACAGCAACTGTCGCCACCCAGTTCTGGGCACGCCATAATTATGGCGGTAAGTACACTCTTTGAAGCCTGGCTAGAAAGACTTCACGGTGTACTCAATTCAGCCTTCCGCATGATGCAGGTTCTTACCGGACACGGTAATTTCGGAAGGTATCTGCACTGGATTCGTGAGGAAGTGACGCCCAGGTTTCGCCACTGTGTGGAGCACCCGGAAGACACGGTAGAGGTATGCTCCGACTGGGTGAGGCTCACTTGGCATTGGGATGTCTTTGTGGAGGCGAACGGCAGCGGCGATCTCTAGCTCCGGGCCTTGGTACAGGTCTTAGTCCGGAGCGAGTAGGAGTGACAGGCGTACGGCTAGCAAAGGAGGAGACCAACCGCATAAGGCAAAGGCACACACGCCTCAGACGCTACCGAGATTGCGATACCGGATAGGCGCGTAAAAATTCGAGTATCAAAAAAATTTAACTCTCAACAAAATCGGCCCTTTTGCGTCGTCCTTCAGGGGGCCTCGAAAAATATATCTTGCCCACATCAAATTTTGGTCTTGCCCCGCCACTGTTTTTGATCCACTTTCCTGTTACCGATTGAGCTGAAAAAACACGTGACAATGCAAAATTATGATAACATGGAGCTGATCTGATGATAGAGCTGGAAGGTGGCCATAGTCAGTAATTAAAAGACGTAACTTATCGAGTTTGGACCCAAGTAATACGTCTTGACGAGTATTTTGGTGCTGGGTGGTAACCAGGGTCTGATGATGGAACTGGAAGATGGCCATAGAAAGTCAGTAATACAACAATATAACCCAAACGTATACAATTTGTAGTTTTTGGAAAGGTCTTGATGAGTATAAATTACAAAGGTATATACTGAGCTATAAAACCTTGTTATGATAAAATCATCTACCATAGGCACATAGTGGAGAAATATTATTACATAAGTATTGCAATATTATAGAGGCATAGTGATTGTGCTTGCAAGTGTACCTATCATCCAAACAGGGGTAAGTTTTATTCTTAAGGAATGTATAACGTTGAGTATCCAGGTTAGGTATTTACCAACATTGTCATTGTATAAGCTTCAAGCAACGCCCTTTTAAGTTTGGAAAACTATAATAAAACAATGCCCTGAATATACGAGCTAGCGGGCTGAGGTGCTGGCAGAGTTCACCAGAAAACATAACTCTCCTGGCGTCCAAATTAGATAAGGTTTAGGTTAAGTCTAACATAGGTCCTAAGTCTAGGTATTAAGTTAACCTTGTAAGAGTGTAATAAAAGGTCACACGATATCGAAGCGTTTCATTTGTGTAGTATAACCCGTAACAATATTTTCATTGAAAACTTGTTTTTTCGCAGAGTTTTGGGTACCTATTGCAATAAAAATATCAAATACTGGCATGTCCACTTCCAGCAATGGATGAATACCTTCCGATTCAAGAAGAAACTAAAAAGAAATACCGGCTTGGACTCAAGGAGCTTAGATATACCTGCGATACCTCGAGCGAACAAAATAGGAGCCAGCGTCAACCATGGCTCATCAAGATTATTCAAATAGTAATTTGGTCTTCACTATAATACTATATGAATAAAAGCCGTACCAAGTGAAGTGGGGTTATTTTAGCCTTGGGGTGTAACTTTGGCACAAGCTTATTAACTAATAGGAACACGAGAAACTGTTTCCATTGGCTACCGAGTTGGGGTCAAAGTTATGACTTAGTTCTAGTGACCCAATCTTACGGACGGATTATCAAAAGATTGGTAATTAAATTATCTTTTACATAGATGTACTCTTTCTCTGTCCCTCGTACACTCTTTGCGCTCAACACTCTTTTGGACACGCACCCTGATTGTGATGTGTTCGCGGTCGAATGGAAGGCGATCATGTCAGTATGCCTGGAGTTCTGTAAGATAAGTGTGTGAGTCTAATATATTTTTAACTAATGTAATTGGCGGATAGCCGTTTTTGTTAAAGTAAAATAAATAAATAAATTTATTGTAGGTACTTACACCATAAATACAATTATATTATTTAGTTTGTCTAAGTTCCATAAAAATCATACAAAAATACCTACACGTTTGCCTGATATACGCATTTTTGTCTATGTTACCTAGACATAAATTTAAAAATAAATTACACCAGGTTAAATGAAAAAAAAAGATAAAAATAATACATATTATATACATATAATACATATCTTTATACAAATGACTTTTTTATGTAAGATAATATCGTTCACTGGAGCCTGCCCAATGTGATGTCTTTTGGTATGCCAGCTGGGAGAAAACTCATTGTTGAGTTAAGCTCGCCTTTGTACCATCAATTGTCAAAAATTGTTTTACTGTAAGTTTGTTTTTGTTTATAATAAAAGATTATTAACCTTTTGAATACCGTATTAGAGACATAATAGAAAGACAATAGATGTGCGAACGCCGGCGTTGCTCGTTGTTTAAATATTCGTATACTAGCTTTCGCCCGCAGCTTCGCCCGCGTACATAAAATATAGCCTATGTCACTCAGGAGTAAAGCAGCTTTCTATTGTTGCTTAAATTTTTCCAATCGGACCAGTAGTTCCAGAGATTACCCCCTACAAACAAAAAAACAAAAAAACAAACTTTACCTCTTTATTATATTAGTATAGATAACATTATTAGGAAAATACTCTACTTTATCATATATTTTTTTTCAAAACATATCGACATAGCTGATTAGAAGTGATGTTGGATTCAAAATCATCCAAAAGTCGTAATGAAAGTCGAAATAATACAATAATGAAGTCGACCGTCATACTTCATCATCATCAGCCTTTTTTAATGTTCCCACTGCTGGGACACAGGCCTCCTCTCTAAGAGAGGGAATGGGCCGTAATCCACCACGCGGGCCCAGTGCGGGTTGGTGGATGTCACATGTCTTCGAATTTTTGGTTCTAGGACATGCCGGTTTCCTCACAATGTTTTCCTTCACCGTTTTGAGAGCAGTGGTGATGAAATAAATTACACAAAGTAATGCGCCTGGCTGGGTTTGAACCCGCGACCTACTACACGCAAGTCGGGGCCGTTACCACTCGGCCACCACCGCTCTCTCTCTCTGCGTCATACTTGAAGGCAGTAAAAATGTTTGATATTCAACGCTTGTACTAGATACATTCTTCGTAACTTGTACTGGTAGCAGTATAATATGGTTGCATGCCTTAACATGACAAGGAGGCGTAACAGTGCGTTAGTAAAGTTAAATTTATTGATTAATTTAACGCTTTACAACTGTTTAATATTATAGGAATCATTTTCTACGTTTCCTGAATAGGGCTTCGTGAATGAATAGATACGTAATGAAACGGAAGGAACTCTTATTAGTCCAGTGCAAATAGCATTGAAAATGATAAAAAGCGGAACAAAATAGTAGTAGAATGAAACCTATTGGAAAAGGAAGAGAATATAACAAAAATTTAAGGAAAAATAAATTACGGTCGATCTGTCGGGAAGTGGATGGGTGTGCGGTTTTAAAGGTAAAAAATGGTTTATCTCGGTTTCCGGCAAAACTATTGGTTGTATAGAAAAAAGTCTAATGGCGAACTTATAGGTATTAAAAAGATCTACCACTTTTTTCGCATAACCTCAAAATTTATGTGAAAAGTCCAAAAAACCGAGTTTTTGGAATTTCTTTAAAAATTACTTTTTTTTCACAACATTTGGTGAAAAGTTTCCTTTTTATGTCCCAAACACACTATATATTTTTTTATTTATAATATTTACATTTGCTCTTTATTTTACTTAATATCGAAAAAACACCCTAAATTTCAATCGAAAAATCTCACGTTAAAATATGTGATTTTTTTATAAGCCACGGTTTCTTATTCGCTGAAATCAGTGCTTTTTGATGGTGTAAAAAAATATTCATAACTATGATAAATTTTCTCAGAAAATGCAAAAAAAAAACTCGAATACGATCAAAATGTACAATATTGAGTTATTTATTAAAATTTACACCATAATTTCTTGAAAAAACGTAAGATTCCATGAAAAAAATTGTAAATTGTAATTGTATTGTAAATTGTATACTGCTGAAATTTAAAACCGAATCTAAAATATGAAATTTTCATGTCACAGTGTTTTTTTGCCAAAGTTCTTGCACAGAGAATTAGGATGAAAATAATATAATGTCTACATATAATGTGCTTTTAGCAAATCATATGCTTACATAATGCTTCAATGTAGAAGAACAATCCTACGAGGAAGGTTATGATACAGATGATGAAATTGTAAGTTTATTGAATCTAACCATCAAAGAAAGAAAAAGAAATGCCATCAAAGAGACAAAAACTACTGGATAAGGGATTAGAATGTAAGATAAGGTATTATGAGGCGTGTGATTAACAAGATTATTGTATTTAAACATACTATAATGAATATAAATAACGTTAACTTATTAAACGATGCTGAAATTTAATAAGACAAAGTTTTTACTGCAAAAAAGTGCAGCTGCCACATGAAATCCCCTTTAAATCTTATAATTAATTTTTAGAACATTTTTGCATGGCTTTTTGCAATATTTAAGTTTTGTGGATTTGCAGTTTTTTTTTATAATTGTAATATATGTTACGAATACGTTTTTCTAGAAATTAAGGTGTACATTTGAATAAAAATCAGTACATAATGATTAAACAAAAGAAATTTCTGATTCAATTTTTTTTAGTTTTTTGCATTTTCTGAGAAAATTTACTGTAGTAATGTATATATTTTTTTACCCCATCAAAAAGTAAAGATTTCGATGAATAAGAAGCCAACAATTTTTTTTTTAAATCACGTATTTTGACATGATATTTTTCGATTGAAAAATAGGCTGTTTTTTCGATGTTAAGTCAAAATAAATCGCCCAAGAGCGCGTCGGGCTACGCTCAGTGTAGGGTTCCGTAGTTTCCCGTCCGCTACAAATTTCTCACAATGTAACAGAACCCAGTAACCCATATAAAAATTAGTAACCCAATTTCCCGAGAGATGGCGCTGTACCCGGTGGTAATTTAGGATTGCATGAACAGATTTTTTCCTTTTTTTATTTTAAAGAAGATACGCTCAGGATAATAAAATGTGTAAAAGAGTTTAAAAAAATGCTTGCATGTACGGTTAAATTTGAAAATTTGTTCAGAACGTTTATTTTTTTTTTTAAACTGTTCATCCTATCAAGTTCTAAATAATTTTCCTAAAAAGTACACTTATTTCACTTATTTATTTATTTTCTAAAATTTGTACTTCTACTTACTTAAAATTTGTAGATCTTTCTATGACCTAGAATTTTGCCATGAGACTTTTTTCCATAAAACCAGCAGTTTTGCCGGAAATCGAGATAAACCATTTTTACCCTTAAAACTGCACACCCATCCACTTCCCGACCTCAGATCGACCGTAATTTATTTTTCCTTAAATTTTTGTAATATTCTCTTCCCTTTCCAATGGGTTTCAATGGTTTCATTCTACTACTATTTTGTTCCCTTTCAAAAGCTATCTGCACTGGTCTATATATTATGTGTTTGTTTATCAAAACAAAACGTGTAAATAAATAATATTTAGCAGTATGTTGATAGGTAGACACTAGATATGCACACATATGGTTATATAATAGAGAACACACAATGAAACTAGATACAAAACTATTTAGAGAACAATAAAGAAAGAAATGAGAAGATGAAATTAATTGCATGATGCAGAAAAATATTATTATTATATCATACTTTAGTAAGGTACGGCCGTTCTATCTTAGAGAGTCTGAACTTTAGCTTTTGTGCACTCGTAAAAAAAAAATGATTTAAAAAACAAATGCCTTAGGCAGTTGTTATTGCTGTTAACAACTGTTGACATATTTTACAAACCATTTATTTTTATATGAGTGCACAAGCCCTTAAATTCGCAGGGCCTAACAATGACGGTCTTATCGTTTAAATATTACCTAATTGAATAAAAAAGCCGATTCATCTTATGATTGTAGAGTCACAGAAATACAATAAAATATGATTCATCAAGAAAATTAAAATCGCGATCAAAGCTCGGCAAATCACGAGAACAATCGACTGTTTTCAGTCTCAGCTTTTAACGCAATTTAAAACAGATTTGGAGACGGCAAACCACGATAACCACAGATAAAACATGATATGAAAACAACAACAAAACGATCACAAAAGTACTACGTAAAGAGAAAAACACGTGTAAAAACGTCAATAAATAAAGATAGAGAAAGAAAGAAGATATAAATCATATTGTAAACTTTGTAATAATATTACTTACAAGTTAGAACGAAGAGCGAGATTGCGCGTGTGTGTTCCATTCCGGTCGGACGATGACGGTGTGGCGAGCGAATGGCTGGCGTCCATGAAGTGAGCCCTCCACCGGAGCGCGTTGCAAACTTGATAGTTTGTTAGGTGTTTCAAATGATGCATGCGATTCTGGATAGGGGGGACACAGTAGAAGTAAACGAACAGTAGGGAAACTGCCTACAAACGCTCGGAAACGGCACACTCACACAAACATACGCATCTACGAGACCGATAAGCTTTCTCGCAGTGCTCATAGTAGTGCGTGTCGCGTCAAGACGAGTGGTCACGTTTGAGTTTGCTTTGAGTAATCTTTAGAAAAATGCCCGGAACGTATTGCGTACCCGTAAAAGGTTACACCATATTGACAAGTTTAAGATCTAAAACTTGTTGTATCAATATTAAAATATTTTCCATATTTTTAAACTATTTTGCTCAGGTTAACCGACGCGACGACGGCGACGGCGACGTCACGAGATTACGATTTAAATTTTATTTATAATCTAGTTACCTATATAATTATCTATTCAGTTTGTTGATCACTACGGAACATATTTGTTTTTTTTTTCATAATAACAAACAATATCAAAAACATTAAGTAATAGTGACATCCCTATTGCTTTTATGGAGCGTAGGTATTTATTTTATAAACAAGGCCTAGTTTCTTTACTGTTCGATATTTATTCTGTGGGGGGGAACTCATTCAGTTTTGGGAGCATTCTAATTGCATTACGTTTTTATTGAACCTATATTGGTTATGTATATAGGTGGTGAAATTTTGATTGTTTTAACCTGTTTAATACCGCAATTAGAGATATAATGCGGTGTACAAAAAAGTGTAAATATTACTTAGACGTTTACTTAAAGAAATCAATTTCGAACTTGCGTAAGTTAATTCGAGTTTTATAAAAAGTATGATTTTTCGCTTGTCTTAATTATATATTTGATATATAAAAGTATAGGTATATTTGTGTTTTTATATCTTATAAGTTTTTTTTCTTATAATAAATTTACCCTTATTTTTTCTAATGATTTTTGTCATATATATTTGTAATGCGGTGTACAATAAAGTATAAATAAATAAATAAATATATTTTTTTTATTTTAACAATACAAATCGATAGGTATTGTTTCATGCTTATTTCTAAAATAAACTTCTTATAGCTCAGACCTGCGAATGGAGAGATGAGAAGAAATGTAGGCAATAGTGTGTAGAAATGAGAAGAGTTTGTGAAATCTTAAAACAATAAATACTTATATACAAAAAAAAAAGAAATATAAGTAAGTAAATTATATAAGTAGCGATAAATACATTATACTAAAAATAAATGCATAATATACACACAATATATGTAATAATTGAGAGGAAAGATAGTGCTCTGCTACTAAAGTTTTGAAGAACGAAATAGTTTTTAACCGACTTCAAAAAAAAGGAGGAGGTTCTCAATTCGATTGTATTTTTTTTTTTTATGTTTGTTACCTCAGAACTCCGTTGTTTATGGATGGATTTAATTTTTTTTTGTACTTGAAAGGATATGCTGCTCAAAATCGAGTTTTGATGATGGGATCCATGAGAAATCGAGGGAACTCCTCAAATATTATAGGCAACTATATAGTTTTTTTTATGTTTTCATCGAGAACTCAAGCATTTACAGTCAAAAAGTAACATTTGGTGAGGTGGAACTGGTGAAAAAGATCAGAAATGGCTAACGAAACTGGACACTCGCATAGATATCACAATCAAGGTAGTTAAGCAACTATGAAAATGCACTATAAACCAATGATCTTAAATAATTATGTTGAAAATGTTATCATCGAACTGATCTGATGATGATGATGGAGCTGGAAGGTAGGCACTGGAACTGCGTAACTAATTAATATATCCTAGCCGTGTTTGGGCTTGTTAGAATTGTCATAAGATGCACTTTGGCTGTAAGGTACTATTGAACTGATGTGATGATGAAGCTGGAAGGTGGAAGATCGGCATGGGAACTTATATATATCAAAATAAAATAATGTAGCCTAGCATTGTTTGAGCTTATTAGTGCTGTCAAGGGCAATGGAAAGGGCTATGCTCGGAGTTTCCTTGCGTGTTCGAATCAGAAATGAAGAAATGCGCAGGAGAACCAGGGTCACCGACATAGCCCGAAGAATTGCCAAACTTAAGTGGCAGTGGGCAGACTGGGCAGGGCACATTGATCGTAGAACAGATGGCCGATGGGGCCGAAAGGTTCTAGAGTGGCGACCGCGCATCAAAAGACGCAGCTTTGGAAGACCTCCCACAAGGTGGACCGACGACCTGGTGAGAATCACGGGAACGCGATGGATGCGAGTCTCACAGAATCGGTCGTTGTGGCGACGCTTGGGGGAGGCCTATGTCCAGCAGTGGACGTTTTCTGGCTGAAATGATGATGATGATGAGAGCTGTTATGAGGTGTACCCATGAGATGAATCATAAGTATTTCATGCATCATATCATCTCTCCACGAGATCAAAACGATTACACTGTAACAATGTACCTATAATATGTATTCCTACTTATATGACAATGGTAACTATTTCAAAAGAAATATAGGAACGATATTGACTTCGTTGCCATAACACATTATAATAAAAAAACACTAAACGGCTACAAATAAAAAAAACTTTTTACAAAAAAAAAAACCGCCTTCAAAAAAAGCCAAACTATAAAAGTTCCTACACTAAAAAGTTGAAAATAAAAATTTGAATTGCTGTAAAGAAACTTAATTTATAGGTAAACTTATTTGACATTAATATTTTGCAAATATTCAAAATTTATTACTTCTTTTTGGAGTCGGTGCCAGCATTTTTATTGTTGAAACTAAATGTTAGGTAGCTTTTTAATATCCAGTGCCATTTGAACTATAGCTAATAGTTCGAGGGACTAAATAACTCTTTGACCCGAGGTAAACACTGTGCTTTTCATTACGAATACGAGGAAAATAAAAAAAATAATAAAAACCTGAGTCGTCGTCAAATGTCTTCGTATGTTTTTTGATTTAGGCGGTAAGTGGTTTTCTCCTCAAAGAATCTTGCGTTAAATTTATAACTGAAGCTGATGAACTTATCGTGTTAATACAAATTTCTTATAATAGAGATTTAGCAAAATGTAAACAAAACTAAGTGTCAGGCCATTGTTATTGGTAGCTCACGCATGATGAGAAGAGTGGCGGTTAGCTCCCTGCCTCCTATTGTTTTCAATGGTACTGTCATACCCATCAGCTCTAGCGTAACGAATCTCGGTTTGCATCTTGACTCAACGCTTGGCTGGCAAAGTCAAGTTTCTGGGGTCTGTCAAAAAGTCAATGGGACTTTGCGGTGTCTGTATCGTCTGAGGAACTTTTTACCCGCGAAGACGAAGGCAATGCTTGTGCAGACTCTAATTTTCCCTGTTGTAGACTATGGTGACGTGTGTTACTTTGACCAGAACGCGGTCTTGCAGGATAAGCTGGATAGACTCCTTAACAACTGTATCAGATTCATCTTTAACCTAAGGAAGTATGACCATGTGTCGAACTTTAGGTCGGAGCTCAAATGGTTGCCTATTCGCCAGAGAAGAAGTTTGCGTGCCTTAACTATTCTTTTCTCTCTACTCAACTCTCCCACCGGGACGGGACCCTTAATCATTTTTGAAGACCTATCCAACAATATATCACATGTTATGGTAGAAATGAAAAAAAAATCACTTTCCACTTTACGTGTAGGGGACGTACCCTAATAACAAATTTGTTACCACTTTTTGTTTGTGCACTTTTTCGGCGTAGTTGATATACATATTGATACCAAATTTCAGCTTTCTAGTGCTATCGGTCGCTGAGATTATCCGCGGACGGACAGACAGACAGATCTATATAATTAATAGATAATGAACATCACAAAAGAAAACAATGTTTAGTTTTGTTTCTATTTACCACATTTTACCCGTAACTGATAGTCATTATTTTAAAACTTTGTAGCTATGCAACTATTTTAAAGACATTAACGATATCATTAAGTTTCCAATAAAGAAACGGAGTAACTCCAAAATGTATAAAATATAAAGTTGGAGCTTCCGGTAATATTAGTTTAGGTTTCGGTAGAGGTTGGATATTCCTTTTTAAGTCTAGCTAAGCTAATACTACGAGTATATGATAGCAAACTAAAATTAAAACTAAATCTACACTAATATAATAAAGAGTAAAGTTTGTTTTTTTTGTTTGTAGGAGGTAATCTCTGGAACTACTGGTCCGATTGGAAAAATTTTAGCAACAATAGAAAGCTGCTGTACTCCTGAGTGACATAGGCTATATTAATTTTATGTATGCGGGCGAAGCCGCTACAAAAGCTAGTTGTTTAATATTACAAACAAACACTCAAACAAACATCTCTCACCCTAAACGCATATACCTGCTCCATTTCGTCGTTCTATATAACTTTTTAATGTTTTTTATATGTAAGGTAAGTTTTCAGAGGTCTTTACTGGATTAGTTATATACGAATTTATGTTTTGATTTCTATAGAAGCCTAGATAATATTTACAAGATATCTGTGTGTCCAAAATATCTGAAAAAAAAGCTGAATAGCATCATAATCAAGAAAAAGTGGTTTTGTGAAAATGTACTTCGGGTTGATCGCTTTTAAATTAAAATACTCAATTCGGAAACCCGCCCTTAAAAAGCAAAAGAATAACCTCAAACTCAAAAACATTTGTTTGTTGTTGTTCATTATGCGAGATTTTCTTTCAAAAGTTGACGTATAACCGTTTGACTGTAGGCCACCGACTTCGCTAATGAAACTTTAAAAACGGTTGAGTTGCACTGGCTGGGTTCATTCCGCTTTTATCTCGAAGTGTAAGAGAGTGTAGAGGTGGTCCTTAGTGTTTAAAGTGAGTAATTTCTTTTTGTTTATTATAAGTGACTAGTCTTTAAGGGAGGTAAGGACGAAGAACGAGGGAGAAAGGGCACTAAATTAAATAAGCTAAAATTTTTTAGATCGCGTTTAAAGTTTGGATCAAACTCAAACTTAAAATTATTTATTTCAAAAAGACCGTCTTCCGTCTATAGAACAACCTACCTTGGTGCTGCTGAGCCTCTCGATCAGTCCGTTTAAGTACAGATTGAACAGACGAGGCGAGGTTAAACCTCCTTGCCTTATACCAGCCTTATGCACACCTGTACGTACCGAAGGTCAAGATTAAAAAAAAAAAAGTTATATTGATTGCATAAGTTTCAAACATATGCAATAAATATAACTTTTTTTTACCAACAAAACTATTTACAACTATGATTTATGACAAAATATAAGTTTTTGATGAACTCTGTTACCGATTACCTGGTGAAGGTCGTGAGAATCCGATGGATGCGAGACGCACAGGCCCGGTAATGCAACACTTGGGGGAGACTAATGTCCAGCAGTAGACATCTTTAAGCTGAAATAATGATAGTAATTTATTTACATAATGTGCGTATGTTAGTATATGATACATACTACATGACTATTATATCTTAGTATATGATTATTTATTTACAACAAAAAATAACTGCAATATAGTTATAAACCACTAGCTTTTGTCAGCGGCTTCGCCCGCGTACATAAAATATAGCCTATGTCACTCAGGAGTAAAGCAGCTTTCTATTGTTGCTAAAATTTTTCCAATCGGACCAGTAGTTCCAGAGATTACCTCCTACAAACAAAAAAACATAAAAACAAAAAAACAAACTTTACCTCTTTATTAAATTATATATATATATATATATAATATTAATTAATTAATTAATTAATATTAATTAATAATAATAATTGAAGTAATAAATAACTTATAGTGTACAACAGGTGCCGTTTTAACCTACAGCTACAGTACTAATCACAATAAATTAAAAAGTTAACTCACTTAAAATAAAATAAAAAAGATAAAATTATAAATTAGGGGACGCGATTCTCAACCGATTTTTAAATTCTACTTTTTAAAAACCTTGAAAATAATTAACATACCTATATTAATTTTTGAATATGTGTTTCACTTGTACTATTATTTTTAAGCTGTGGTGGTACTAAAGCAGCAGAAACTGCTAGTAATGTTATTGATTTATTTCGAGAGGATACTGTTAACGAACGCATTGTGGCTTCCTTAGTAGCTGGTAAATTATGATTGAAAGAATAAACAACAAGGAAGATCAGTTTCTAAAGTAAATCATAATAAATTTATCATCGTGTCATGATGGAAGCCGATCCGTACAAAATCACCGAGGAATTCGCAATATGCTTTGAACTTTATATAACCCACCTTATTAATCTATTTGCAGAAATCGGTAAATTAAAAAAATCTGAAAATTTTCGACTGATTCGTGATGACAAGTGGATTCTATATAAGGTTGCCATCCGTTCAGGTTTCCCCGGATTTGTCCTAGTTTAGAGGTCATCCGGGGAGCGTCCGGGGAAGGTTTCATTTGTAGACCGAGTTTAAAAAAATAAATAAATTAAAAAAAAATGGGCCGCCCGCGATACACGCACTATGCTCGCACACCACGATTAAAAAGATTTAAAAGATCTCGTTGATATGTCCGGCTTTCGGACTCTAAAATCCGGGGTATTCACGCGTCTTGTCCTGTTTTCCAAATTTTAGAGATGGCAACCCTATTCTATATATTCAGCTCTTGAGACCCAAGCGAACGCCGACGTTCGCACACCAATTGTCTTTAACTCGAAAGGTTAATATGAACATTGCCAAAGCCAATATCATGGTAAATATCCCTATTGCAGCCAATTCTATGTCATAGTCACCTGACTAGGACAACAACGACAACGACGTTACACCTACCTAGGTGTAACTTCGAGAAACAGCGTCAATCGATTAGTTCGATTCTGCTAGGGAACGTTCGGGAAGATGAGCGATATTTTCTGGTCCAACATTATACAGAGTGCTCGCATAGTCTGTAATCTCATACTGCATTGATTGGTTGGGAAGAAGGTTTAGGAATTCCAGATAATTTCAAAGTCCACGGAGACGAAACAGGCCACAAACTCCGGAAAAAATTTAAGAGTGTTAAGCCTTTTAGAAGAATTTTAATTGACTTAATTTCTGATAAAACGTTTTAAAAAATATGTTTTTATGTTTAAATAAAAATTTACTAAAAAGAAAAATCGTAATAACTTAAAAGTAATTTTAGTCTTAAATTGCTTTGTTTATTTCTTTTAATGACACGCAGATTCACTTTTAGGCAGTTAAAATGTTCTTATTTTATAAATTTTATTTTATTTTATTTTAAAAATGTTATTTTTAATAAAAAAAAAAAAAATAGCTAAAATCTGTATGTAGGTAATTCTTAATAACTTTATTATCTCGTGATTCTAATCAAATCATTAGTCATAATCACAGCAATGTTAATTGTCGTATTCACAGATTTGTTTCCTAATTAAATAATCTAAATATAAATAATAAAACAAACTTATAAATTAGTTTTTTAAATGATAAACCAACACTATAATTAGACTGCTTTGTTGTGACTGGCCTCTTAGACTAGTGGCTAATGACCCTGTTATGGATTCGATTCCCACCTAGGACAAAATATATTGTATCTGGGTGTAATTTATCTATAACTGGCGACCCGCCCCAGCTTCGCACGGGTTTTTTTATGGTAGGTGAAAATCATCGAATGACGAAACCCGCTCTTGGGCGGAGCGGGAGACCAGTGTCAGACTCTTACTGACTAAAAAACCTACCCCGTACCTTTCTTGCCTTATTTCCAGAGCCGCGGTAACAGTTTCACACAAACCGGCAACTCCAGAAGGCTTCGACCCTGAAGGGCCCCTGCAAGCTTCGCACGGGTGCTGATATTGAATATAATATTATGCATGTATTATACACATAAACTTTCCTCTTGATTCACTCAATCTAATAAAAAAAACCGCATCAAAATCCGTTGCGTACTTTTAAAGATCTAAGCATACATAGGGTAAAGCAACTTTGTTTCATACTATGTAGTGATATGTATGTATTTAGTAATATATATGTATGTTTGTCAGTTGTCTAGTACCCATAACATAAGCCCTGCTTAGCATGGGACTAGATGGCGTTGTGTGATAGTTGTGCAATATATTATACTACTAGCTTTTGTCAGCGGCTTCGCCCGCGTACACAAAATATAATTAGCCTATGTCACTCAGGAGTACAGCAGCTTTCTATTGTTGCTAATTTTTCCACCCAGTATTTCCAGAGATTACATCCTACAACAAAAAAACAAACTTTACCTGTTTATTATATTAGTGTAGATTATGTATTTGCTATTTTAGATTTAAAAAAAAATAGAGCGGCAGTATTGTCCAACAATGAGTTTCTAGTCTATGTAATAACGTAACTGGACAAGAAGAACACTCTCTCGTTTTGAACAGATGTCGTTTTAATTATTTTTAAGGGTTCATGCAGTAGTTCCAACCTACGTTTCCCGGTTGTTTTCAACAACTGAAACTCTTTTTTGATAATAACACTCTTGCTTTTTTTTCTAGTAGCTGCATTTTTTCCGATATGTTTTTTGCTTGTTACATTTCATTTACAAAACATTTGTTAGGCTCGGTATAAATTTGAAAGACAACTAGACGTTCCGAGACCCAAACCCTAATGGGAAGATGGTTTGGAGGTATGCGGAAGAGAGTGTAAAATCATGGCGTGCCCAGCACTGGGTTGTGACAGTCGCTGTCGCTATTTCACTATGAGATCCTGCCAGAACTCTGTGTATAAGGTTTAGATGTAAGGTACAAAGCTAAGAATTTCAAAGATTTGTAACACTCGCGTGAAGCGGGGGTGGGTCGCTAGTGTACAATAACTTAAATGAGAGAATTTCATTGCATATGCATTTATTCTTCGTGAGTGTAAAATAATCCTGAAATCCGGGCTTAACCCTCTAGCGTGTGAAGTAATGGAATCCAGCTTAGTCAGTCAGCATTAGTCACAAAAAGCAAAAGCATCCAACTTACATACAACACTGAGTGAGTATGTGTGAGTTTACACTCTATGTAAACTCACACATACACATTCAAGTTCGCTCACATCTAATGCTGTCATTATTATTTTAGTATTTTTACGTAAATTATATTTTACTTCTGAATCATATATTGGGCTGGTATCCCCAACTCCACGTCAAAAGCGCGTATTTTGCGTACGGAAAGTTTTACAATACCCAATTTAAATAAAAATATTTAAAATGTATACTAATTAATGGTCTCAACAATACAAAAATAGATGACTGTGAAAATAGCGAAATAATCTGAACACGTGATTTTAGGGTTCCGTAACCAAATGACAAAAAACGGACCCTTATAGATTCGTCATGTCTGTCTGTCCGTCCGTATGTCACAGATTCTATAAATACTAAAATATTGAAACTCGGTAAGTAGGTGTATTCTGTGAACTGCATTAAGATTTTCACACAAAAATAGAAAAAAAAAAACAATAAAATGTAAAATGGTTTGTCGTACTTTTTTTTATCAAACCCATATGTGTATCTTTGGATTTTTTTTTTTTTTTTTTTTTTTTTTTTTTTTTTATGGTAGGTGAAAATCATCCAATGACGAAACCCGCTCTTGGGCGGAGCGGGAGACCAGTGTCAGACTCTTACTGACTAAAAAACCTACCCCGTACCTTCCTTGCCTTATTTCTGGAGTCGAGGTTACAATTTTCACTTACCCTCTAGGCTCCAGGAGGCGTGTATCTTTGGATAGGTCTTCAAAAATGGTATTGAGGTTTCTAATAACATTTTTTTCTAAACTGACTAGTTTCGAAAAACTTCCAAAATAAAAAAAAAATAAAAGAATGATAAATAAAATACATGATGTACGATAAATGTCGTTTATTTTTAATAGGTACTTCATAAATCGTAAACCGAAATTGGTACGGAGGCCTTAGTCTGCGAACCCAACTCGTACTTGCCCAGTTGTTTGTCCTAAAATAAAGTAGTTTAACGCAAATAGTATTAATATGTATTAATAGAGGTTGCTCTCATCGTCAAATTTGGATGTAAAATTTTGAACAGTTAACAGAAGTAATTGTAACTAGCCTGTGGGTTTTCCCACGTGATAGTAGAATATTAAAAAGAATAAAACCGATATCTAATAAAAGTAATTTGTAAGGACCCCGCCTGGGACTATGTCGATTTCGCGGCAACGTAACAGCGGTTTATTTTTCGTGACTTTTATGAAAAAAACTGTGAGTATTCAAGATTTTTGTTTTTGCAAGGCCGTTATAAAAAAACTAGCTTTATTATTTTTTGTAATTTTCAAATATTTTTGTGACGTAATGTCGTATGATACAGTAGTTGTAAATCGTTAAGTTAGGGTTAGATTCGCGATTTTTTTTTATCGTGCCAACTAATTGATAACATGCTTTGATTTTTTATTATTTTTTGTAACTTAAAAATATTTTCGTGACGTAATATGGTATGATACAGTCGTAAATCGTTAAATTAGGGTCAGATTCGCGATTTTTTTTATCGTGCCAACTAATTGATAACATGCTTTGATTTTTTATTATTTTTTGTAACTTAAAATTATTTTCGTGACGTAATATCGTATGATACAGTCGTAAATCGTTAAATTAGGGTCAGATTCGCGATTTTTTTTTATCGTGCCAACTAATTTATAACATGTTTTGATTTTTTCCCGGCAGTTGGTCATATAGTCAATTTATATATAGTATTTATTTTTCATAGTGATCTCTTTTATACTTGTGGATTTCCAGAGATATTTTTCCGTACAAATTTCATTTTTTCTGTACAAATTTGTTTGGCATTGCATTCCAAAATCAAACATGATATCATTGTAGCCTTTTGTCTATACGAAAGAAAAAAAAAATATAATAAAATGGCCCGTAAAAAGTTATGAATCAACAAAATATTGTTTTTCTTGGTGATTTCAACGTAACTTTGAGTGTAAAAAAAAAACAAAAATAAAATGAAAAATCTCGGAAACGCAGTCGGTCCCGACAAAAACTCAAATTACCAAGTAAAATTTACGTAGATTTAATGGTGGTGGCCGAATTGTGGTAACGGCTCCGACTTACGGTTATAGGTGGGTCAGGACCAAATTTTTGACGCAACGAAAAGTGTCACACTAGAAAATAAATGTGTCACACTGGAAAATTATTGTAGCACAAAAGAATTGTTGCACTAGATTTATTTTCCAGTGTGACACCTTTTGTTGTAATTTCCGTTGTGCGATTACGTCAAAAATTTGGTCCTGACCCAGGTCTCGCGTTCAAACCCAGCCAGGCGCATTACTTTGTGTAATTTATTTCATCACTACTGCTCTCAAAACGGTGAAGGAAAACATCGCGAGGAAACCGGCATGTCCTAGAACCAAAAATTCGAAGACATGTGCCATCTACCAATCTGCACTGGTCCCGCGTTATGGATTATGGCCCTTTCCCTCTCCTAGTGAAGAGGTTTGTGTGTAAACATTGAAAACATTGCCACCCAGCGGTGAAAACATTATAAAAAAATAAAAATAAATAAAATAATCTTTATTTTGGACAAGTACATCCATAGGGGTTAGTAAAAAAGAGATATCTTAAAAACTATGTTAGTATTTTATATAGGAACAAGTCTGTTGTTGGAGATACATCTTCGCATAATGTTATGCAACATAGGTGAATGGTACCTCCCTGCAATGGTTTTCAGGATGGAGTTGGAACTGGCCCGCACTCTGCAGAGCAGCATTATAAAGGCTAATGATGATATAATTGATTTATGCAGTATTTTTTTCATAAATCACGATCTTCCAAAGCACTATTTCTTTTTTTTTACGCGCCGTTTAATGTTGTTACAGGTCTTAACAGTGCTTGTGTGCATGCGAACTGCACTTTGTGCATATAGACTAGTAGCATAATATAATTTCTCATCAATGATAAGATAAGCCATTTTTAATCGTATTGATCTCACCCATCTATGAGTTCTCCTGGGCCATGGGTTGATGCGAAAGCGTAACACCAGGGCCTGGGAATAAGGCAAGGTAAGAATGGGTTAGGTTTTTTAGTCAGTAAGAGTCTGACACTATTTCCCGATCCACCCAAGGGCGGGATTCGTCATTCAATGATTTTGACCTACCATAAAAAAAATTAGCTGCATCGTACCGCGCGACAACAGTGCGTCAGCAGCGCGGCTTTCTGTTTGTTAGTGTGTCTATTTTTTTCATATAAATAAAAACGTGCAGCTGTCACGCTACAGCAACGTGGTAACATTTATTTATAACTAGCTTTTGCCCGCGGCTTCGCCCGCGTGGTATTGGGGTTGGGGTTGGGGTTTCCGGGATAAAAAGTAGCCTATGTCCTATTCCGGAGTGTATCCTATGCTTGTGCTATCATCAAAATTTCATCTAGATCCGTCCAGCCGTTTTGGCGTGATTGAGTAACAAACATCCAAACTTTGTAACTTTCGCATTTATAATATTAGTAAGATAAATAAAAACGTGCGGCTGTCACGCTACAGCAACATGGTAACATTTATTTTTAATTATGAAAAAACAAAGCCGCGAAGCTGTCACGCGACTAATTTGAATACCTAGTGGCATGCTGACTTTTTAATGTATGTTTTGTTTACGAAACCGAGGACATTTCAAACTCAAACTCAAAATCATTTATTTCAAATAGACCATTTACAGGCACTTTTGAAATGTCAAAATTGAAGCTAATTTGCACGTTCCAAGGCGTAGACTCCTATGGAGAAGAACGTGCAAGAAACTCCATGGGCACTCTTTTGAATCAAATTTATATCTACACTAATATAATAAAGAGGTAAAGTTTGTTTTTTTGTTTTTTTGTTTGTAGGGGGTAATCTCTGGAACTACTGGTCCGATTTGAAAAATTTAAGCAACAATAGAAAGCTGCTTTACTCCTGAGTGACATAGGCTATATTTTATGTACGCGGGCGAAGCTGCGGGCAAAAGCTAGTTTACATATATGATGCTTCTATTATGCGAGCATTTAACTGTTGAGCCACGGGAACGCCAGCGTTCGCACTCCTATTGTTCTTTAATTGTGTCTGTAATCTACACTAATACAATAAAGAGGTAAAGTTTGTTTTTTTGTTTGTAAGAGGTAATCTCTGGAACTACTGGTTCGATTGGAAATGGCTATATTTTATGTACGCGGGCGAAGCCGCTGACAAAAGCTAGTTTTGAATAAAATTCCAAGTAAGAGTAATTGATTGCGCCTGAGACGGATAATAAGCATTGATATGCATGGTCAGTTAGTTCTTTTTTGGTAAAGCGATCGAGTTGAACCAGAATTGACACCGTTCTTGTTTTTTTATTAAAACTTCGTAAAACCATGACCCACTTTCATTTATATATGTCAATGAAAAATAAATAATTGTAATTAACATCACGCCTTTATTTTTATTTTAATAAGTACAGTGATAAACTACAGACTAAGTAAATCAGTACCTACACCGTAAACCAAGTCGTCAACGGCGCGCACCGTTCCCGCGCGCCTCAAGGAGTCGTCAGCAAACTGCAGGGGCCCTTCAGGGTCGAAGCCTCCTGGAGCCTAGGGTGGTGTAAACTGTTACCTCGACTCTAGGAATAAGGCAAGGAAGGTACGGGGTAGGTTTTTTAGTCAGTAAGAGTCTGACACTGGTCTCCCGCTCCGCCCAAGAGCGGGTTTCGTCACTCGATGATTTTCACCTACCATAAAAAAAAAACCTACACCGTATATACTTGTAAATCTGAAGTCCAAATATTATACGAAGCATTCAATGTTAATGTGTACAAGTAAGAACAGAAGCAGACTTAATGTCTTAGACATTTTTAATTGTCATCATCATCATCAGCCTTTTAATGTTCCCACTGCAGGGACACAGGCCTCCTCACTCTAGGAGAAGGAATGGGCCATAATCCACCACGCGGGCCCAGTGCGGATTGGTGGATGTCACATGTCTTCGAATTTTTCGTTCTAGGACATGCCGGTTTCCTCACGATGTTTTCCTTCACCGTTTTGAGAGTAGTGGTGATGAAATAAATTACACAAAGTAATGCGCGTTTAATTATATTTTTATTAAATTAGTAACAGGCAAGATTTACCGGAAGAATTTTTTTGCCAATTCTTCTCCACTTTTTTTTAGGAAGCTATCAATTTATTGCATGTATTATATATTTAAGTTTTATAAATGCTAATTAAATATTTTGTACACCCACATTTAAATTTTTCAACACAGGAAACAGGAACATAGATGGGTTTTAGTAAGTCCAACATACCTTTTCGTTCTACTCAGAGATTTTTTTTTGTAGGATAGTCACTCAATGATATCCCCCGCCCTTGGGCGGAGAGGAAAATAGTGTCTGACTTGTACTGACTAAAAACTCAACCCTTTCCTTCGTTGCCTGTCATGCCAGGGCCGAGCCTTCCTTTCAGAAGCAGGCCCTTGGCCCCAGTAGGCTTCGACCCTGCTGGGTCCCTACGATTTGCTGACAACTCCTTGAAGCAGCGTGGAACGATACACGCAGTTGACGATTTGGGCTCGGTCCGGATGCTTACCGGACGGCTGGACGACGAGCTTTCCTTTTCTTTACCTATGGTGGCTAGAAATCGAACCTTCGTGAGTGAAACCAACACGTTTTTCGACAGTTTTTTTTTTAATTTTGATTCACTAATGAAGATGATCTGAAGGATGAAGTAATGTTACTCGTATGTTAAGGAACTATTACCTACATAATATATATTATTTTTCGTGCAATATTGCATTATATATTACTAGCTTTTGTCAGCGGCTTCACCCGCGTACATAAAATACAGCCTATGTCACTCAGGAGTTAAGCAGCTTTCTATTGTTCCTAATTTTTTTCCAATCGGACCAGTAGTTCCAGAGATTACCTCCTACAAACAAAAAAAACAAACTTTACCTCTTTATTATATTAGTGTAGATTTGCATATGATCGAAATTGCTAGCGCCTTTGTGATCTTGATTCCGCGCCTCTTTAAACGGTTTGGGCAATGCATTGATTGATAAGTTTGCTGGCTGTATTCGTTCGCAGGGTTAATCGAAATAGTTATCGTGGGCCTGAAAGATAAAGGGACTGATATTGTCTGAGCTGAACTGAGGAAACATTGGTGAATTTCAGTCAGTAAAAGTTGGACACTTTATTCACTGTTAGATAGAAAGAGACAGAGAGCCCACCGAAAAAGTATCTATCTTTTTTAGGGTTCAAAATAGTAGTAAATAGCTGTTATTGGTTTAAATTGTTGTTGTTGTTTTTTTTTGTTTTTCATTTAAATGGAAAAAAAACGTTACCCTTATAGGACCACTTTGTTGTCCGTCTGTTTTATCCTTTATCTCAGGAATACATGTAAGCATCGAGATGAAATTAAAACCATATATATACTCAGGTTTGTAGTACCTTGAAGCGGTGAACAAATCAAACTTCTAAGTTGACAGGAAAAAACGGTACTTGGTCTTGGGAAAAAATGGTCTCATACCGAATTTGCGACTGTTTTAAGAAGTCATAATAGGTGGTATTTTATTATGTCTTCTACCGTTTATAATAATTACATACTAGCTTTTGCCCGCGGCTTCGCCCTCGTGGTATTGGGGTTGGGGTTGGGGTTTCCGGGATAATAAGTAGCCTATGTCCTATTCCGGAGTGTATCCTGTGCCTGCGCCAAAGGAGACTGAGCGAAAGTGGTCTATGAACCAATAGCGACACTGTGGTGGTACTTATGTAGGGATACCTCAACTACACCCTTGTGTAAAGGTGCATCAAAATCTGACCCGGCAGTTTTGAGAAAAATAGTACTTTAGATCGGCCGCGTATTCTATGACGCGCAATACAAATGCGAGCTCAGCTTACACTGGTGGTGTTAAACTTGATGTGCTCTTGACTGTACAAGTTGTCCTGATATACATTGTATATCAGGGCAATGAAACAACTTTTTAATACATAATATATTTTTATTTATAGTTCGTCTATGTTAATAGAATCTAAAAATCATTGCCATTTTGCGTACTTTATTCGGATTTTATTTTTGCATTTTTATGTTCTAGGTTCCTCATTTATTTGTAACTAGCTGTTGCCCGCGACGTTGTCTGCGTGAAGGCTCTACAGCACCAAACATACCTAAGGTGGCTTTGTCGCTATAGCATTATAAGTAAATAACTTTTAAAATAGCAATGCATCAGCCTTATAAAGTTCCCGCTGCCGGGACACAGACGTCCTTTCTAGGAGAGGGAATGGGCCATGATCCACCACGCGGGCCCAGTGCGGATTGGTGGATGACACATGTCTTCGAATTTTTGGTTCTAAGACATTCACAGTCACAGTTTCCTCATGATGTTTTCCTTCACCGTTTTAAGAGCAGTGGTTATGAAATAAATTACACAAAGTAATTCGCCTGGCTGGGTTTGAACTCCGACCTACAATTTGTAAGTCGTATCCTTTACCACTCCGCCACCACTGAGTCGGAGCCTTTACCACTCCGCCACCATACTACGATGGTAGTTACGCTGCCAGGAGCCAAAATGTAAAGAGAGTCAGGACTGATGACGCGGGAGCAAGCGACGTACAGTTGCGCGCGTAAGAGACAACTCGCCCTGAAGTTGACACCCGCTGCACTCAGTGTCTGCCCCTGCGACTTATTGATGGTCATCGCGAAGCAAACACTCACGGGGAACTGTACGCGCTTGGACTGGAACGGGAAATTATGAGGTACAAATACTGCCTCGCCGACGCCACAACCCGTAAGAATTTTTGACAGGTCTCTTTACTTTTCTTAGGATATAGGACTTTTGCTTGATGGTATGCGCGGGATAATGTGTGGCGTAATCTTGCTCGACGACAGTGTTTATCGAGGTATAGACCACTACCTTCCCCTCAATTTTCAAGAGAATGCATTCGTTCATTGCTGCAACCTGATCATTTTTGGACGTCAAAATGGTCCGCTCACACACCCAAGAATTCTGCTGGTTTGATAAACGACTGATGTCCCCGTGCACAGCGAATGAATTCTTCTAAGCTGGATAACACTCTATTGAGAGGCTCTGGAAGTACCTCTTGTCCACCTTTCTCGTAGTGGGCTTTGACTTGAACCCAAGTCGTCGACGGCGCGCAGCGCGCTGTTCCCTGCACCTCAAGCAGTCGTCAGCAACTGTAGGAGCCCAGCAAGGTCGAAGCCTTCTGGGGCCAAGGGTAGATGTTAAAGCGGAACGCCAGGGCCCTGGAACTAAGGCAAGTAGGAACGGTTGTTTAGTCAATAGAATTCTAACACTGTCTCCCGCTCCACCCAAAGGCGGGATTCGTCATTCATTTATTTTCCCCTTCATAAAAAAGATAAAGTGCCTTCGCCAAGAGTTAGAAGGATATCAGAGAATTCTTGAGCACGTGCATTGCTGCCGAGCCGAGCTCACGTATTAATGGTCAAGCGCAGCGCACAAACTCATGACTACAATGAAGATTGTTTCAACGTAGCATTCACCTCGTAAGACTTTGATCCCCAAGTCAAGACGGGAAGCTTTTGCCCGAAACCGCCACTGAACAAACTGTGACACCACCCATCAAAATGTTCGTTCCCGCGGATGTCCTGCAGGGTTCTGTCCTCCGACTCAACTGCGTTCCTATTGGCCACCGTACGCTTATTCCACACGATCAGAGAGCAACCCTTAAGCACGTGTCCCTTATCGCTGTAACGTGACACACCACAAACAGGCGTTTTGGCGCTCTCTAAATCGATGGGAATTTGAACATGGCATGTTCTGCCTTGCCACCCGGAAGCAGTGTGGCAGCGATTCCCGACGACATTGCTGTTCAATAGCAATATTGCCTTGCCTCTTCAAGTATGCCATGTTTTTTCTGTTCCATCAGGGGCAACCCAAGAAAAACATATTACCCTGGTTTTGCACAACGCTTTCAGGGACGGTGTCATAAATTTGTTTTTGCTCTGAAGACAACAAAGCGACATGGTCATTTCGTATGGTGGTCATTTCGCCCAAATCGTAATTTGTCTCAGCCATAGTCTTAATGCGGTGATGATTGGGGAACTGGTAATTCATATTCGATCAGTGGATTGCCGCCGATAGAAATGTCCACATCTTGAAGTGAACTGAGACAGGTGTTCAGCACACGTTCATCAATTACATCGATTTCGTCTCCAGTAGCACGCCTCAAAGCTCGCAGAAAATCTTCAGATGATGGCGATATTTCAATAAACATAACTTTTTTTGTAATACTTAGCACCGTATTTTTTTTAATAGTCTTCCTCAACTCCGCTTAAGATTTTCAGGGTTGTTTGGAACTTCAATTTTTCAAAACGAACTATACAATACAACTTTTAGGAAGCTGATTTGATTGATTTTTATCTCTCATAGATGGCGCTGTTTTAAAACTGTCTTTTTACTACTAATAATCATTGAACTATGTTCCTCTGTCAAGTTACTTAAATGACGTAGTTTTTATAGTGTTAAGCCAGATAATAGCATAGCTTACTGAAAAACATCATTTAAATATGCGTTGTTAGATTAAACACTGTCACAGAATGCGTAAGAAAAAAAAGTATTCACAACTTTCCCGGCCCGTCCTTCATTCATGCAAAATTTGAAGATAATCCATGCAGTATGTTTATATATATATATCCAAGTAAGTTTTTGAGTTTAGCTCAAACATACATACAGACAAACAGACAAAAATTCTAATAAAAACGATGCTTTTGGCTTCGATATCGATTGTAGATCACTTCCTAAGTAATCTTTAAAAAAAATAAAAAAATAAACAGTTTTCACTTTCCTACGATTTTATTATATTTATATGAATAGATTATTCGTAAAACACTTTAGTTAAGTCCCAAGAGGACACAAATTTCCGCACAACTGTTGTATTTTAATTGTGTCTGTAATTACAGTAGTCGAAAGGTAAAAAATATATTATGTTATGTTTTCGTTTGTACTAATTTGGGTCAGTAGATGGCGTTGTACGTATATAAATAACATTGAAACGTTATTTGAGATTAGGTTGCGTTGCAAAATAAATCCGTTAGACCGTTGGAATAAGAATAACAAACATATTTCATATAAACATGGAGAACGCCATTTAGAGATGAACTATTTTTAAAAAATTATATATTAAATATTAACCCACATTTTTTAGTAATACGAACCAACCGCTACCTAAGATATTTCCCTAAAAATAAATAAGTAACATTACCATCTATGAATTTTAAGAATAACTAACTGCTAACTTTGCCAACATGCTCAAATTTAAATTAATAGTTTCCAAAAAGTGTTAACATGTAACTTGATTTGATTTTGGTGTAATCTCATAGATGGCGCTGTTTTAAAATTGTCTTTATACTACTAATATTCATTAAACTATGTTCCTTTGCCCAAATTACGTTGTTTTGAAAAACTAATAATGGGAATCTTTATTATTTACCTAAATAAGTTTACGTGCCAAGTTTCAAGTTAATTAACCCAAGTAATAAGATTCTCCCATACAAACTTTAACATCCCCTAAATCTTGCACTGGGGGTACTACTGAAAAAATAAATATGCCATCCTTGATAATCACTTTAGGGTAATGTTTGTGTTAAGTTTTGAGTCAATCGGCCCACGGAAAAAAAAGTTACACCCTTGCATCCATTGCACTGTTTAAATTCAATATTGCTTACCTCCCATAACTTAAGGCGTGATAATATGTAGCCTAAAGCCTTCCTTGGTTTACAAGGAACATTTTTGCTGAATTTCAATTCAATCTATCCAGTAGTTTTGGCGCCAACCCGTACCATAGGCACAGACAAACAGACAAACAGACAAAAATTCTAAAAAGTCACTTTTTGTCATCAGTTACGTTTTTCTAACAAAAGCCACTTAATTTTTCCAGAAAATTCTCAATGTACAGTTTTTCTTTCGTTACTGTTTTATTATATGTATAGATTCATTACTTTGATTCTTCGTTGTTTTGTTCATTAAATAGATATAGATTAAAAAACAACAAAAAAAATAAGGAAAATACCTAAAAATCAGAACAAAAAGTATCACAAACTGTTGTAAAATACGTGTATTCTAAAGTACCATTTTTCTCAAAACTGCCGGGTCAGATTTTGATGCACCTTTACACAAGGGTGTAGTTGAGGTATCCCTACATAAGTACCATCACAGTGTCGCTATTGGTTCATAGACCACTTCCCATACAAATGTGCCCAGTCTCCTTTCATCTAGATCCGTCCAGCCGTTTTGGCGTGATTGAGTAACAAACATCCAAACATCGTAACTTTCGCATTTATAATATCAGTAAGAAGTAAGATAAAAAAAAAAACAAACATTTTATTATATCATTAATCTTCAAATAAAAGAACATTGATACCCGAGTATTTACGGAGCTAATGTATTTATAATGTGTTCTTATTAGTAATCTCAAAATCTTTGTAGAATTTGTATAATGTTTATTATTCATTGTTAGATTAAAAATAATACCTGATGATTATGTATTACATAATCATTAATCTACACTAATCTACACTAATATAATAAAGAGGTAAAGTTTGTTTTTTTTGTTTTTATGTTTTTTTGTTTGTAGGGGGTAATCTCTGGAACTACTGGTCCGATTGGAAAAAATTTAGCAACAATAGAAAGCTGCTTTACTCCTGAGTGACATAGGCTATATTTTATGTACGCGGGCGGAGCCGCGGACAAAAGCTAGTCTTATATATAAAAATGAATCGCAAAATGTGTTGGTAAGCGCAAAACTCGAGAACAACTGAACCAATTTCGCTAATTCTTTTTTTGTTGCGTTTATTATTGTTAGGAGAAGGTTCTTATGAAGAAAAAAATATGGTATAATAGGGTAGAGTTGGGTAAAGTAGTCAGTTCACGGGAGCGAAGCCGCGGGAAAAAGCTAGTAAGTATTATTTGTAACTTCTTTATTCTCCATCTTTCTCTGTGGTGCAGAGACTAGGACCTAGACCATGACGTTTAAAGTAAGATTGTTTTATTCCGTTCCAGAGTGTGCAAGTGACAGCGTTAGACACGTTGTCTAGCGCCGTCTCTTTCCCACTGAAAGTAATATCGAAGTAATACTGCTATAAGGGCTTGTGGTAGGCCCCCTGGACCCTCAAAAAAGCAAAAAAGCTGACCGTTGCTGGATTTATGCTTTTGAGATGTGGACAAAATTGCTGGGAATTGACTGGACAGAGCATCGGACCAATTACTATAATAGTCGAACTCAAGGAACCCTCATATATTCCACTGTAGGCGCGGGCTTGCGGACGGCGAGCAATGGGTAGCTCGCCGTCAGATCATCTGGTAATCGTCCAGACCAAGCCTAGTCGTCGATGGCGCGCACTGTTCCCGCGCGCTTCAAGGTGTTGTCAGCAAACCGTAGGGACCCTGCAGAAGGGTCAAAGCCAACTGGGGCCAAGGGTTCGTGTCTGAAAGGAAGGTTCTAGCCCTGGTTTAGATGGCGACGTAGGAACGGGGTAGGTTGTTTAGTCAGTAAGAGTCCGACACTGATTCCCTCTCCGCCCAAGGGCGGGATCCGTCATTGAATCATTTTTACCTACCATAAAAACACCATATATTTAAATGTTACATTTTCATATTCACCTACATATAGCAACAGTAGTAGTTCATAATTATTCTATTTAATTATTTAAACGTTCAAAATAAGGCCTTCAAGAATAATTAAGATTAATCAACATATGTTTTGCAAAAAAGTCCTCAGGAATGTAGTAAAAAAATAAAAAATTCTGAGTGTGAGACTGAGAAAAATGTTAAAAGACTATGGTTATTATTTTGAATTTTATGAGGCCTTGTTTTAATAAAATGGCTCATTATAATACTAAAAATTCTATAAAAAATCATAGTCATATGAAGATATGACTATGATTTAAAAAAAATCATAGTTTGTTTCTCGATTTATACGAGCTTGAACGTTTTCATCTTACTACGGGTGTCGAAATACTGAAAACTTAGAACATATGCTATAGAATAGAATCGTTTATTTCTGAGTACATGGTACATTTAGATCTTAATATTAGACGGAATCACATATACTACCTTTGCAGGTGTAGAAATATTAAATGAGTGAGTATCTAATTTACTAATCACATAATAATTATACTTCATGCAATATTAAACAAAATTTAAGTCATCATCATCATCATCATCAGCCTTTTAATGTTCCCACTGCTGGGACACAGGCCTCCTCTCTCTAGGAGAGGGAATGGGCCATAATCCACCACGCGGGCCCAGTACGGATTGGTGAATTTAAGTAAACAAAATATAATATCTTAACAGTGGCAGTTTTTTTTATTATTAAGTATTTTAAAATATTGGACCATATTATTTTTATGTATACCTAATTAAAAATGAGATGTTTTCTTTGTTAACTGTGTTATATAATGTCAATAAACAATAAAAAGTCATCGAACAAGATTATAATAATGTCAAAAATATTAATAAAATGTCAATATTTATTACCAGTACAATGTCAATATTACTAATATGAAATCAATATCTACTGCCAATACAATGTCATAATTTATTATAAAAGCAATGTCAATATTTTTGCTTTAAAATTCATTAACTGAAGAAACAGTTATCCAAAAGCCAAATGAAAATTGTTTTCTTGATTATTTGTAGGCAACACTCTGATGTATGCAGGTAGATTATTAAAAATTTTGGTTGCCATGCAATAGGAATTCCTGCTGTATAAATGTAGTCTCTGTCTAGGTTCCAGTAATACATTTGGATTTCTGTTCTGTACTCTTTTGGAAACGTGCTCATATAATGGGAACAAGTGTGAATATTTCTTTACAAATAAACAAACTTCATAAATGTATAGACAAGGTAGTGGAAGAATTTTTAACATTTTAAACAAAGGTTTGCAATGTGCTAAATAATCAGCTCCATAAACAGCTCTTACACATTTTTTTTGAGCAAGGAAGGCTCTGCTTACATCTACTGAGTTTCCCCAAATCACTAGTCGGTAACGTAGCACTGATGAGACAAATCCGTGATATGCATTAAGAGCTGTTTCTGTATTGGCTATGCGTCTCAGTTTTCGATGTGCAAATACAAATTTGTCCAGTCGTGTACAGACTCTCTTTACGTGCTCTTTCCAATTCAATTTTTCATCGATAACGATTCCTAAGAATAAAGTTGATGGTACTGGTTCCAATATCGTATTAGAGTATTGGATATTGGGAGGTTTTATCAAGGAATTATTTGTTTGAAACTGTACTAACTTGTTTTTTTCCATGTTAACCTGTAAATTATTACATTCCAGCCATTTTATCGCGCATAATAGTTCGTTGTTTGTGTCAATTTCCAAGTCATTCCTATTTAAAGATTTTATGGTTAAAGTAGTGTCATCCGACATTACTTTAACCATAAAATAACCATAAAACATCATCAAATAGTGTACAATCTTGCTAAATAATGGGGGCCCTAATACTGTCCCCTGAGGAACACCGCAACTATTAATCCTAACTTAAACAATATTCTTTTTTTATATTGTTGTCAATTTTTGATATCACTGTCTTTTACTGTCGACATGACAAATAACTTTTAAACCAGTCATGTGCTTTGCCTCTTATGCCATACTTTTCCATTTTGTATAGTAGGCGATTATGTGGGACAAAATCGAATGCCTTGCTCATATCTAAAAATATTGATTGTACAGACATTTTGTTATTGAGAGCTTCAGTTATAAGTTTAACTAAGGTAAAACATGCAAGTGAGGTCGAACTATTTTTCCTTAAACCTAACTGTTTATCTGCAAATATTTTGTTTTTATTTAAGAAAATGATTAATTTTTCGTTCATTGCTTTTTCAAAAATCTTTGATATGATAGGTACCAATGTAATGGGCCTATAATTGCACACATCCGTCGTATTACCTTTTTTAAATATCGGTTTAACTATTGATTGTTTTAGTCTAGATGGGAATGTTCCTGTTTCAAATGATAGATTAATTATATAGCCTAAAGGCGATGCAATTTTAGTTTTGGTCAATTTTATTATTTTTGTAGTAATCTCATCATATCCTGTTGAGTTAGTATCAGTCAAAGAGTTAATAATTTTTACTATGTCTTGTTCTACTACCGGTGTCAAAAATGTACTGTTTGGGTTATTTGAAATGTCAATGTTATTATTTGCGTTATTATTATTGCTAGGGTTTTTTTGGGCCAGTTCTATAAAATAGTCATTGAATTGATTGCATATGTCATTTGGATCAGTACCTAATTGTTTTATTTTTTATTATTAATTCCTTGATATCATGCTTAACATTTTCATTAATCATATATTATTTTTGATAATAGACCACGTCGCCTTACATTTATTTTTAGAATTATTTATATGTTTTTTGTTATTAATTAACTGTGAATGTGATATACATTTTTTTAATATTTATTATTTATTTATTTAACTATTTATGTACACACATATAATTAATAGATAATGAACATCACAAAAGAAAACAAGGTGTAATATTTTAGAATAAGCTAAGTATATTCTTTTATTATACGATTTGCTTAGGGCGTTATGTTGATAATTATAATATAAGGTTCTCTTTTTTATGCATGATAGTTTTATACCCTTACTGATCCTTTTATTTTTTAATTGTTTTTTATATTTTTTTTTTATTTTTGGGAAGCATAATTTGTAAAATAGAATAAATAAGTCATGAAATATGTTAAAGGCATTATCACAGTCTGTTTCTTCATATACTTCGTAAAAACTTAAAGCCGATATACAATCAATAATTTTTTTATGTTGTTTTTGTTGTAATCTCGTTTTACTTCATAATGAAATTTTCTAATCTCTGTCTGGTCATTAGGTTTGTCAAGAAAGAAAGCTAATGACTGGCCAGTATCATGATCTGAGAGGGCTAAATGATGTACGCTACTTTTAATGTCTTTAATCGAGATATTACTGGCTATTTGATCAAGACAGCTTTTCTTTCTAGTGGGAACTTTTATATGTGATAATAAGTTAAAGTTATCTAAGATTGCTATTAAATCCCTTGTTTGTTTAGTATCTTTTAGTAAGTCTACATTCCAGTCTCCACAAATAATTATTCGATTTCTGCTCGTACGAGTTAATTTGAGTAACAATATTTCTAGTTTTTTTAGAAATATACCTATATCTGAGTCAGGAGTTCTGAAAACACAGACTAATATTAATATATTAGTCGGAACCTCTATACCACAGCATTCGAAACAATAATCGTTACTGACTTCATGTGTTATTGGTAGTGAGATATAGGATATGTCTTCTTTCACCAATATACACGAACCACCCCGTTTTTTGGTAGATCTTGAGTAATTCGCAGCTAATTTATAGTTTGCAAGTTTTAGATTACTTTCATGTCCATACTGTATGAAAGTTTCGCTAAGACATATAAAGTCTATACCCCCTGTCTCTTTCGTCAACTCAGCAATAGCTATTTCAAAGAAATCTAATTTATTTAATATTCCGGCTATATTTTGATGAAATAATGTAAGTTTTTGAGTTCTTTGTGTTTCGTTAGACAGTGGTACGAAAAAGAGTGTTGTTAAGATGAGTTTCACTGTCCATTAATATTCGTAAAGTTTTGTCATCCGAATTGATTGTGTAATTTTTAATATCAATGAGTATGCGACTAAAAATACTTTTGAATATACACTTTATGCCAAGTCTATTAAGTTGTCCTGTATTATATGAAAACATTTCCAATGATAGGTCACGATTTGTGTCAAAAAAATATGCATAATTAAAATTTTGAATGTCCATATACAATAAATTGTTAAATAATTCTACACGATAATTATAAATCAGTGCTCCTCTTACGTAAGTTGGAACACATAAGATTACATTAGTATGGGTTATATTTTTAAAACATTCTCTAATTATTTTAACAAGTTCAATTGGGTCTGTCGAGTCTTTAAATTCCCTTTCTCCGATACTCACTATACAATAATCGTCCATATTAAAATCCTGAATCTTTCTAGAAATGTTTGCCAGTACTTCCTTCAATCTGCAATTGGGCGTAACATAACAACAGAATTCGAAGTGTTCGCCGAAGGTATCTTCTATTATTTCCACTGGTTGATAGTAGTTGCAGGTAGTAATTAGACACATTCTCCTTTTTTTTATTGTTTTGTCGTGATACTAAATGTACTTGTTGGTGGTCCTCCTTTTTACTAAAATATGAATTATTTTTAGTAGTTTGTTTATCAGACATTTCATTTATTTTTATAGCAGATTTTAAGTTTAATTCTATTTCTGGATTCCTGTTACTTTCAAGTGTATCTTCAATAATTTTTGCAAATGTGGTCTTATTTTCTCCTGTCGGTACATTTTCTTTCATCTCCCGCGTTTTTGCAACATATTCCTTTTTTTTCGTTATAGGCGTTACTCGATTTTGTAGAGATTTACGTTTTCGTGCGGAAAGAGGCGTCAAATTTTTTGTGTCTGTCTCATGTATTACTTTGTATGCATCAACTATTTTTATATATCTTTGTAAATCTGATTTAAGCCTAAAGTTTTCGGTATTCAAATTTTCTATTTCGTGATGGGCGCTTTGTAAGTCTTTGGATAATTGCTTAACTTTTTCTTGTAGTTCAATAGTTTGACTGGTATTTATTATGGAAGTATTTGGAAGACTCATCATTGTTGTGTCAAACAAAGCGGAATTATCCGCAGTCATATCACACAGCGAACTCGATCTGCACATTCGAGCATTACAAAAAGTTATGTTGTCTACTACTTTGTCTATGGTATGGTTGGTAGCACTGCTTTTAGTTCGTCTATTCACCGCTTGGGGCCAGAATGGCAGTAGTTATCAGTTTAATTTGTTAACCGACTTCAAAAAAAGGAGGAGGTTCTCAATTCGATTGTATTTTTTTTTTATTTTTTTTTATGTTTGTTACCTCAGAACTCCGTTGTTTATGGATGGATTTGCAAAATTTTTTTTGTACTTGAAAGGATATGCTTCCAGATTGGTCCCATTTTTTTCAAAATCGAGTTTTGATGATGGGATCCATGAGAAATCGAGGGAACTCCTCAAATATTATAGGCAACTATATAGTTTTTTTTATATTTTCATCGAGAACTCAAGCATTTACAGTTAAAAAGTAACATTTGATGAGGTGGAACTGGTGAAGAAGATCAGAAAATGGCTAACGAAACTTGATACTCGCATAGATATCACAATCAAGGTAGTTAAGCAACTATGAAAATGCACTATAAACCAATGATCTTAAAAAATGATGTTGAAAAAGTTATCATCGAACTGATCTGATGATGATGAGCTGGAAGGTAGGCACTGGAACTGCGTAACTAATTAATATATCCTAGCCGTGTTTGGGCTTGTTAGAATTGTCATAAGATGCACTTTGGCTGTAAGGTACTATTGAACTGATGTGATGATGAAGCTGGAAGGTGGAAGGTCGGCTTGGGAACTTCAAAATAAAATAATGTATCCTACCATTGTTTGAGCTTATTAGAGCTGTCATGGGCAATGCTGTCAAGAGCAATGGAAAGGGCTATGCTCGAGTTTCCTTGCGTGTTCGAAACAGAAATGAAGAAATGCGCAGGAGAACCAGGGTCACCGACATAGCCCGAAGAATTGCCAAACTTAAGTGGCAGTGGGCAGGGCACATTGCTCGTAGAACAGATGGCCGATGGGGCCGAAAGGTTCTAGAGTGGCGACCGCGCACCAAAAGACGCAGCTTTGGAAGGCCTCCCACAAGGTGGACCGACGGCCTGGTGAGAATCACGGGAACGCGATGGATGCGAGTCGCACAGAATCGGTCGTTATGGCGACGCTTGGGGGAGGTCCATGTCCAACAGTGGACGTTTTCTGGCTGAAATGATGATAATTTAGAGAGCTGTCATAAGATGTACTCATGAGATGAATCATAAGTATTTCATGCATCATATCATCTCTCCACGAGATCAAAACGATTACACTGTAACAATGTACTTTTAATATGTATTCCTACTTTTATGACATTGGTAACTTTTTCAAAAGAAATGTAGGAACGATATTGACTTCGTTGCCATAACACATTATAATGAAAAACACTAAACGGCTACAAAAAAAAAAAAATTTTACAAAAAAAAAACCGCCTTCAAAAAAAGACAAACGATAAAAGTTCCTACACTAAAAAGTTGAAAATAAAAAATTGAATTACTGTAAAGAAACTTAATTTATAGGTAAAGTTATTTGACATTAATACTTTGCAAATATTCAAAATTTATTAAAATTTATTAAAATTTATTAAAATTTATTAAAATAAGCAAAAGAAAGTTGGGAAAAGTGAAAGACCATTTTAATTCAAGAAAGTCATCAATGTGTATGTACTACGCACTAGATTAGGCGTACGGTACACTCAATTTGCTTTACTTAAGTGTACTGCAGGCCATACACCTTTACATTGATGATTTAACATTAGTGTAATACCTTTACATTGATACATTAGTGCAGTTATTGACGTCAATTATCGACGAAAATTATCAGTTTAATTTGTTTTATTCAGATGGTAGTACTGTCTTTTTTAGTGCCACTACTCACCACTTGGAGCTAGGTGTCGGGTTCAAAGTACAAGTTTTATAAATTATTTTATCAAACTGCACTGTTGCTGCAGCGCTTGATTGGCATTATGTCATCTAACAAAACTATTACAATATGCAGCTGCGGTAGATAGCTTATGGAGGATACGTCAATAACTGCACTAATGTATCAATGTAAAGGTATTACACTAATGTTAAATCATCAATGTAAAGGGGTATGGCCTGCAGTACACTTAAGTAAAGCAAATTGAGTGTACCGTACGCCTAATCTAGTGCGTAGTACATACACATTGATGACTTTCTTGAATTAAAATGGTCTTTCATTTTTCCCAACTTTCTTTTGCTTATTTTTGGGGTTAATGGGTAAAAAGGGGATCCTATTAATAAAATTCCACTATTCGTCTGTCTGTAATCGGTCTAGATATATCTAACTATCATAAATAGTAGTGACAAGACGATTGAAATGGTCACAGATGATGTATTTATGTTGAGGCTCTAACATAAAATCCTATGACATAGTATAAAACAAAGTTGTCTGTTCCTATGTATGCTTAGATCTTTATAACAAAGCCACAGATTTCGATGCGGTTTTTTTTAATAGAGTGATTCAAGAGGAAGGTTTATATGTATAATACATTCATAACATCAACGTTGCACCTATGCTGCTGGGGCGGGGCGCTAGTATAATATATTTAAGTGGGGTTTAAAAAAAACGTTTACACTATGTTAACGTTATTTTTTTTTTACAGATTTACATATAGTTGTTTTGGGTCTCGGTCTCTTGTGTATGTGACATCAAATGTTTATGAAACCTAGTTTGGGGCAAACTTAAAAAATAAACTTAATTAACAAAAAGATTAGAAACACATTAATGTTATCAACATATGTCCTATTAACACCTTTGTCTAAATCCACGTATTTTCTTGCAGTAGTAAAGAATGGCTCCACGCGTGCAAACGATGACCATTTTGAAAGGGGAGGAAGATCAAACACTGACATTGCAGGAGCCGCGAGCATCGCCGAGGAAGTTCCACATAGTGTACCCAAACCTTATCACGTTTAGCTATTGGCATATAGCTGGTCTGTACGGGCTCTATTTGTGCTTCACTTCAGCAAAATGGCAAACTATTTTATTCAGTAAGTAGACATGGTTTATGGTGCTGTGGACATATTTTCTATGACCGCATACATTGGCCATAACAAAGAGCGTGTGTCGTGTATGACGGTCCTCGTCACTGAAACTGGATCATTACCTGCGCATTGTTGCTAGTATAACTTTGACAGTGCGCATGTAGTCGTGTCGATGAAAAATTTTAAGGTATAATGGCGAACTGCAAAGGAATACTCTCGTATGCGATCGCGTGGGCGACAGCTTTTTTTAAATTGTTGATAGTTTTGCACTTGACCGCTATTAAAATGACGATGTGGTCGGCTATAGAGCGCGCTTACGTAGAAATAACCTATTCATTCTAGATTTAAAAATTGGTGGGTTCATATAGTGTAGTATTTTATTAAGCAAAAACTTTTTTTGTTTCAGGTTATATCCTAATGGTGTTGGCAGAAATAGGAATCACAGCTGGTGCTCACAGGCTGTGGGCTCACAAAACGTATAAAGCGAAGTTACCTTTAGAAATTCTTCTGATGATATTGAACTCTATTGCCTTCCAAAACTCTGCCATTGACTGGGTAAGGGATCATCGACTACATCACAAGTACAGTGATACGGACGCCGATCCTCATAACGCAACTCGAGGTTTTTTCTACTCCCATGTCGGATGGTTACTCGTAAGAAAACATCCTGATGTCAAGAAGCGTGGAAAAGAACTTGACATGTCTGATATTTATAACAATCCAGTGTTGAGGTTTCAAAAAAAGTAAGTACTATGTTAGAACAAAAGTTTTCATAAGTGTTTGAAAATATCTAAACCGACTGCAGGCTCAGATTGGTAGCTGCAGAGATAATCAAGCCAAATGGGATACTCCATTTGGCTGGTCTAGCTTGCCCTTCCATCTACACCTTCCACAAATTATGCTAACCCTATGACAGAGCTTTCCGGGTGACTAAATATTTGTATGAATAAAGACGACGAAGAAGAATGATTATTTTTGGAGGATCTTTGTTTTTTAAAGGTTTTTAAGACACGTGTTTTTTTTTGTTCAGGTACGCAATACCCTTCATCGGAGCAGTGTGCTTCGGATTGCCAACTCTCATCCCTGTCTACTGTTGGGGAGAAACCTGGAGCAATGCTTGGCACATCACCATGCTACGTTATATAATAAACCTTAATGTAACTTTCCTAGTTAACAGCGCTGCTCATATTTGGGGGCAAAAGCCTTACGACAAGAAGATCTTACCTACCCAGAACATTGCTGTTTCTATTGCGACCGGTGGCGAAGGTTTCCATAACTATCACCATGTATTCCCATGGGATTATCGCGCAGCGGAACTTGGAAACAATAGTCTTAACTTAACGACAAAGTTCATTGATTTCTTCGCTTGGATCGGATGGGCTTATGATCTGAAGACGGTGTCAAATGATATGATAAAGCACAGGGCATTAAGAACTGGTGATGGCACAAATCTTTGGGGATTAGAAGATAAAAATATTGAAAGAAATGTTAGCAAAGATAAATAAAGTAGTTTATAGATTCAAACAGTGATGATTATTGTGATATTTGTAGTAATTTATTTTGTTATAGTAATTTATACTTTTAGTTAGTTATGCTATAATATTCAAGAAAAAAATTAAAGGTATGTATTTTTAAAATAAGAAAACCAAACACGTTTTAAATAATGAGAGTAGTTTACGTCATCAACTGTAACATGGTTTTATCATTGTTGGCGCAATGGTCTTTTATAACTTTTTTGGTGTTGGTTTATTTCTAAAGTAATTAAGTAAGTTATTTGCCTACAAATATTGTGTGTTCTAAAAGTTTTCGGTTATTGGTTTATATCTACTAAAAGATCTATTTGTTAAATCACACAGCATATTGTTCAAATAGTTGTACTTAATGTTAAAAGTAATAAACCAATTAATATAATAGATTGATGTGGTTTTAAATGACTACGATATAGAGTTTGACCTCGATACCTCAATCACTGTTTTCCAGTTTTAAGTTCTGTAATTAGGCTTAGTCAATTTAAGTTGCCAGCTCGGAATCCAATTGTAATAAATAAATTGAATGTGATTCTATTTATTATACTTTCTACACCACTTACTCGAAAATGCCCTTTTATATATGTGATACGACCCCTACTTAAAGCGAGTAATTTTTTCCCTAGGGATCTCATGTAGATTTTGGTTCCCAAAGAATAATGTGATATGAATTTACCGTAGTACCGTTTGAAATTTTTTGATACTTTTCATCCATACAGGGTGAATACTTCAACAGTAAATAGGAGGCACATTTAGATGCCAATGTATACGCTTTTATAATGAGCTTCCCAGTCATATTCAAGAACTTAGCCTTAATAAATTTAAATCATTTGTAAAACGTAAACTTTGTCAGAAGGCTTTTTATACTGTAAAAGAGTATCTTGAGGACAAAACAGCTTGGGATTGACCTGCTCCAGTAATCACTATAATTGATGTAATTTCATTTCTTATTTTCTAATTTTTTATTTGTTATCATTATTATACATATATATTTTTTTTATTATTTTTAACTGACGATTATTGTTATTTTACAATTATGACATATTTCTCTTTTTTTTTGCAACTATTAAATTTAACATTTAAATTTGATAATTGTATCGTTTTTTTTTTTAAATTTGCAATATTAATGGGTAAAATTACATTTTTGTAAATTTTTATTATTGTGAATGTGGGGACTATGTGGATTACTTTTCGTTTTTCCTTAATTTTATAATGTCTGGCAGTTATGAGTACTTTTTACGGCCTACCCAAATTTCCTTTCTTTGGTATTGTTCGTCAAATCGTTGAGCTCCTTAGTAGTCCTGAGTTGAGCTACACGAGAACTGACAAATGCTTGCACTGACTGGACAGGTCCACTCAGAACTGTGTGGTTCTTTCTTCAAAAGACCATCTCAGACTCCAATCTGCATGGTTCTCATATGATTTGACCATTACATGTTTGTGTATGGACTTTAAAACAGACTTTGACCCCTGAGTTTGTTTCGGTGTTTCTTCTCAGGGTAGTCAGCTAGGAAACACCGGCCTCATCTAGTATCAAAAGACGAAAAAAATTACGTGTAAAAGAGTTTGTAAAAACCTATTTACAAAATAAAAATCATTTATCAGTAGCGGTTAACGTGAAAAAGTGTTTTAGAACTAAACTGACTAAATGTTTGAATAACAGCAAACCGCACAATAGTAATATTTTATTATTACTAATTGATTTTATTTCTAAAAAGGGACAAAATAAGTTTCTTAGACTCAGTCTTAACAAATTGCAGAAAATTTGTCCCATACATTTAAGGGGTCTTAATGTGAGATATATTTCCATCAACGATTGCATCACTGCTTACCATCAGGTGGGATAGCAGTCAAGCACTAGTTTATAGCAATTTAAAAAAATGTGATGAGTTGATTAAGTAGTTATAAAACATTAATAACTGCATGAGTCATTCCTTGAGATTAATCTGTTGATACTGTGAAGGTTCTAGAATGAATAAAACGAAAATTTTCGATGAATTGTTAGTTTTTCCTAGAAGCACTATACTTTATCTTATTATTTATATTGTAATCATTCGATCTGCGTAGCGGTTTGTCAACCGTCTTAAGGTTATGTTCTACTCAATTTGAACTTTTATAACCTCTGGAAATACAAACCTTAAAAAATTACGTCATGAAAAATTATTTTATTAAAATTCAATTTTGCCAAAAATTGGCAAAAATTATCCAATGACAGCTACCGCCCTTGTGTGGAGCGGGAGATAGTGTCAGACTTTTACTGAGTAAAAACCAACCCCTTCACCCCGGCATTACATCTCCACGCGAGCTGTTAATGTAACGTCTAAAATGGTATTATGGTATGCAAATAAAGATACGAATGTGAATAAGATAGCTTTAAATAATGCAGTATGTAATGTTGGGGTTCTTTAATAAAACTTCTCAATTGGCGGAAGTACTTGAGCGGCATTTATTGGCAAGTAATGCACAACAGGATATGGATACAGGATATGAGACCACAGACTACTTTTTGACACAGATAATATATACTTTACATAGTATCTAATTAAAGTCCGAATAAAGTTTTACGAACAAATAATAAAAAATCTATACATATAATAAAACAGTGCACGCAGCAAGGAGAAAAAACTGTACATTGAAAATTTTACAGAAAAATTAAGTGGCTTTTGTTAGAAAAATGTATCTAATGACTTTTAAGATTTTTTTTTCTGGTTTTCTGTGTGCATGGTACAGCTTCACGCAAAAAACTATTAGATAGATTAAATTGAAATTCACCAAAAATGTTATTTGGAAACCAAGGAGCTTTAGGCTACATGTTATCACGCCGTATGTTATGGGAGGTAAGCAATATTGATTTTAAAAGGTGTAATGGACGTTATTCGTTTTTCAAATTACGGTTTAGGCCGTGCTCAAGATTTGCGCGGTCAAATTCGACCAAATCGGTTTTTTTAATAGATACAGTGATTCCAGAGGAAGATTTTTTTTAAATTTTTTTTTGGACCTGGAAGCTGGAGCGGGTCGCTAATAATGATTAAACAAAAGAAATTTCTGATTCGAGATTTTTTATATTTTTGCATTTTCTGAAAAAAAATACTGTATACTTTTTTACACCATCAAAAAGTAAATATTTCAATGAATAAGAAGCCAACAAACTTTAAAAAAAAAATCACATAATATTTTTACATGATTTTTCGATTGAAAAATAGGCTGTTTTTCGATGTTAAGTCAAAATAAAGAGCAAATGTAAATATTTTAAATAAAAAAAATATAGTCAGTTTGGGACATGATAAGGAATCTTTTCATCAAATATTGTGAAAAAAAAGTAATTTTTAAAGGAGATACAAATTAAATTCAAAAACTCGGTTTTTTGGACTTTTCACATAGATTTTGAGGCTATGTGAAAAAGTGTAAATACAGAAGTGGTAGATCTTTTTATGACCTACAAGTTTGCCATTAGACTTTTTTCCATAGAACCAGTAGTTTTGCCGGAAATCGAGATAAACCATTTTTTATCCTTAAAACCGCACACCCATTCACTTCCCGACCTCAGTTCGACTGCAATTTATTTTTCCATTTTTTATCATTAACAGTGCTATTTGCACTGGACTGTAAATAACGTTTCAATGTGATTTACATATATACTTACAACGACATCTACTGACCCAAATTGGTACAAACGAAAACATAAAATCAACTACAAAATAATATTATTTTTAAAAGTTTTATAATTTATAATAAAATAAAAATTTGGTTGATGTGATATAGTTAGCGTCTTTTTCAATAAAATATTTGCAAATTCATTGCCCTTCAACGTTTGCAACATAAGTTTAGAAAATATGAAAAAATCTCAAAAGCAGAACTCATAAAACCTTTCACGGAAAAACAACTCCATACCTCTACACGTTCTCGAGATACTTCCCATCAAAAAAAGTTTTATTTTGTGACGTGACAAGTTTACTGTTCTTAGATTTATTCTTATATCGGTGCTATAAGGCCTATTCTATGAGGTTTGATTCTTTGAGAGTATAGAAAGGTATTTTTTTGCAATATAGATGACGATATCTTTTTTTCCGTTAACTTAGACTTTGATTTTTTACAGCTCCAAGGGACCGTAGACCTGAAACTTCAACATAATGCCTTCACGTGTTCCGAAGATAAAGGACGAATAGAATACAAAATGGTCCTACAAAGGTTCCTTTTTATGGCAGTGCTCTCTAGAACTACGAGGAAAGTTATTTTTAAAGATGGCATGTATGATGTTTGAAAACCACACCACATAAAATTACGATAAACTTTCAGTCTACCCTCTAAGTCAAGAAATATTTTAAGGGTTTAAATCCGAACGCGATGCGCGCAGGCAAAGTCGCGGGCAAAGTGCTAGTGCCTAATCTAAATTATTTTTGTTACATAAAAATAGATTTAATTTTTTGGCTAAGCAAAAAACACTTCAACATACTGAACGACAACAACGAACTGATTATTATAAAATCTACTTATTTGAATAAATATAAATTAACTAACCTGTTTTGTTGAACAGTTGCGTGTGGACAACAGTGGATGGAACATCCCTCCCTATAACAAATAGTGTTTGGTAAAATGTATATGGATTGTAAACTTGGAGTGGGATTGTGTGACTACAATTGTTTCCTGTTAGAAATTGCAATTAAGTCATATAAAATTTTTGAGTCCAATACTTAGATTAACTGTGGGATTATATGCATTTTTAACTACCTCTTTGGTCTCGGGGCCACAGGGTCGTCTATTGTGTGGAGTCCTTGGATTGGGTTCCCTGTTCGGTTTTTCTATTGGTATCTAAATATGCTGTTACAGTCCGAAATTTGTATGTTCGGTGGTGTGACACCTAGGGGTGTCGCCGGGCCTTGGTAGAGGCCATGGTCCAGAGCGAGGAGGAGTGGCAGGCAGTCGCCTCCTTCTGCGAAGCAGTAATGCTAGCAAAAAAGGAGGCCTACCACATAAGGAAACCCCGCACACGCCCCCGATTTCCGGCCACCGTAGGCTCGGGCTTGCGGACGGCGAGCAATGGGTAGCTTGCCGTCCGGTCGTCTTATAACGGTCCAAACCAAGTCAGGTCGTCGATGGGGTGCCATGACAGAAAACCTCCTCGAGCGCCCGCAGGCTGGAGTTCCGGGAGGCCGCCATCGACCCACCCTTGGGCAATCCCTGCCTAAGGGTGCTCGATGGCGGCTTGCGAATATTCTGTTGGGAGTAACGCCTCAACGCGTGTCCCTCTGATTTAGCAGAGGGCACAGCGACGAGGTAAGAGCGGGCTCGGTGTGCACTCACCCTGCCATCGGGCAGGCAGGAGGAAGAGTTCCTCCTCCTTCTGCCACCGCTAGACTCGTAGCCCCAAAGATTGTCCAAGGTCATGTTTCTGACTTTCGATGGGGGTCGAGGGCCTTGGCTTAACCGCCCGGGCCGCGAGGAAGACAACCTCTATAAAAAATCACCCCAAACCTCCAAGCGGCGGCGCACCGTGAGGGAGGTTGTTAGCTTGACTAATGGGTAGCTAAATTAGTCTCTAGTGCGGACCACTGAATTTGAGCCAGTGCAGAATGTATGTACTCGTGGGAACAATATGGAAACATCAAAATTTTTCAAAACCCAAATTTCGGAGAGTGACGAGCGGTCGGAGTCCGACGCTGCGTCCAGAAGGAGCTCAGGCTCGGAGTTGGAGGAGGAGGAGTTGGTGGGCAACTCCGGAAGGGACTCGCGTTCCTTCCGGAAGCGCACCAAATCGGAGGACGGGCAATCGTCCTCCGATAATGAGAAGGGTTCGGCCCCAAAGATCCCCACCGGCAGTCGCGGTGGGGTCCAAAGCCGAGGTAGAGGCAGGGGGCTCACTGCGCAGGAGTCCGCTCAGCGAGCTGAAAAGCTGGCTGCGGAGGGGCGCCACCCTGGTGCGGTCGGCGCTGGAGAGCGCCCGCCGCGTCAGGCCGGTGGCGCGCCAGACGCTGGGGCGGACTCCGCCGAAGAGGCCCGCAGGTCCTTCGGCGAGCTGATGGTCGCGGCGCTGCGCGACATGGGCCGCAAGAGGCTCGCAAAGCCGTCTTCCAAGGCGAAGACGGTTTTGAAGCACGCCACCTCTTTGTCCGAGGCCTTCGATAAGGCCTTGGACAAGAGTGTGGCGAAGCTGCGAGCCGAGCTCCGGGCCGAGCTTCGGGCCGGGCCCGCGGGCCCTGGAGCCGTTCGGCGGGAGGCCGTCGGAGGGGGTCCCGGGCAGGGGCAGGGGCAAAGTCAGCCCCAGCCCCAGCCTGAGGCAGGGAGCCAGCTGCTGACGCTGGTGCAGTCGGAGCTGGCTGCCTTCCGGCAGCAGCTGCAGCAGCAGCAGCAACAGTTCCAGCTGCAGATCCAGCGGCAGCTGTCCCTGCTGGAGGGCATAGTCTTACGCCCTCCACTGGCGACCTCCGGCCAGCGCCAAGCGGCAACTTATGCCGCTGCCGCTGCGGCCACGGCTGCTGCGCCCAGGGCGGGCCCGTTGGGGCAAGCCGGGCGTAGGGCCTCAGCGCCGGAGCCTGCGAGGCCGGCCCCGGTGGCTGGGCAGCGTCGGGCGCGGGCCGCTCCTCCCGCGAGGGGTGCCGTGGCGCCTGCTGCCAGACCAGCGGGAGCTCCAATTGCGGGGGCGGCGACTCAGCCGCGCCTGCCGCCTCCCCCGCCTCAAGAGCCATCGTCTGGCGCCGACTGGACGGTCGTCGGCGCCAAGAAAAGCGCGGGCAAGGCGCGCAGGGCGGCCAAAAAGCGCGCAAAGCGCCAAGAGCGCCGAAAGCGGGCCATGGCGGCGAGACTTCGCGCCCCGAAATCCGAGGCTGTAGTGATCACACTACAGCCTGAAGCGGGAAAGAAGGGCGCGAACTATGACGCCGTCATGGAGAAGGCAAGGCGGGCGGTGTTGCCCCACCTTGAAGAGCTCGGAGTGCCTGGGGGCTTCTGCATTAGGCAGACCCTAACGGGGGCCCGAATTCTGGAGGTCCCCGGCTCGGCCAGTGTCGCTGACACCCTGGCCGAGAAGATTAGGGTGGCCCTCAGTGCGGAGGAGGCCCGAGTGTCCAGGCCCACCAAGTGCATCGACATGCGCATCATGGGCCTGGACGACTCAGTCAAGGTGGACGAGGTGGTGGCCGCCATCGTCAGGGTGGGCGGTTGCACGCCCGAACAGGTTCGGGCGGGCACCATCCGCGCTGACAGCACGGGCATGCGAGCCGTCACGGTAAGCTGCCCCGTGCCGGCGGCCAAGGCCATCACCAGTGGGGGCCGACGGCTTCTTGTGGGCTGGGTCTCCGCCCAGGTTAAATTGCTGGAGCCCAGACCTCTGCGGTGCTTCCGCTGCCACGTGGGGCACCACGTGGGGGCCTTCTGTGCCGCGGAGGTGGATCGCAGTGACCACTGCTACCAATGCGGTAAGCCCGGTCATAGGTCTGCCGAGTGCCGGAATGCGCCGCACTGTTACGCATGTGCGGCGGCAGGCAAGCAGGCCGACCACCGGGCTGGGAGCAGGTCCTGCGACCCCCCGGCCAAAGTGAAGGCCAAATTGAGTCGCCCCCCCAACACCACCGCCGCCGCCGCAGCCGCTTCTTCGGCCGCCGGCGCGGTTTCTGTAGCCGCCGCTACCGCTGTGGCGGCGCCCTCTCAGAGGGCTAGGGAGGAGACAATGGACTGCCAATAACGGCCCCATTACGTCTCCTCCAGGCGAATATCAACCACTGCGCCCCAGCTCAGGATCTGTTGCTCCAGAGCATGGCGCAGTGGTCGATAAACGTCGCCGTGGTCTCCGAGCCGCACTTTGTCTTGCCCAGAGCTGACTGGGTTCAGGACCTGAGCGGCTCGGTGACCCTTATCTCGTCGGCCGCCGCTGGTACCCCGACCCTCGAGGCCGTCACGAAGGGTCGGGGTTGCGTGGCAGCACGGTTCGGGGACATTGCAGTGGTAGGCGTCTACCTGTCCCCGAACAGAACTCTCGCCGATCTTCACGACTCCCTCAGGGAGCTGAAGACCGTCGTCGCTGGGTATGGTACCCTCCCCGTGGTCGTTTGCGGGGACTTCAACGCCTGGAACATGGCTTGGGGTTCCCGGCTCACGAACCAGCGGGGTCGGTTGGTGGAGGACTGGGCTCTGGAAACAGGCCTGGTCGTCCTAAACCGGGGTTCTGTCCCCACGTGTGTGCGGGTGCAGGGTGAGTCCGTGGTGGACATTTCGTTCGCCAGCCCCGCTCTGACACCGCGTGTAGTTGACTGGCGCGTCATGGAGGGGGTGGAGACATACTCGGACCACCGGTATATCCGGTTTGACGTCTCCGCCCAGACCTCGACCGCGCCGGTCCGACAGACCCCATGTGGTCCGCGTTGGGCGCTGAGGCAGCTGGAACGGGAGCTCTTCCTGGAAGCCGCGGCGGTGCAGGCCTGGGTGCAAGCACCGGTCAGGCCTGCCGACATCGACGTCGAGGCGGAGTGGTTCCGGGAGGCCTTGTCGCAAATTTGCGACGCGGCAATGCCCCGTCTCCGCCCAGGACGCGCCCGACGCCAGGTGTACTGGTGGTCGCCAGAGCTTGCGACGCTGCGCGCCGCATGCAATGCTGCGCGGCACCGGTATACCAGACACCGCAGGCGCCGCTTCCGCCCGCCGGGTGCGGAGGCCGTAGAGGCGGAGCTGTATGAGGGATACAGGGTGGCAAGGCGCACCCTCCGATCGGAGATAAAGCGGGCCAAAGATGAGGCCTGCAAAGCGTGGCTGGGGACGCTCAACGCTGATCCGTGGGGACGCCCATACAAGTTGGTGCGAGAGAAACTCCGCCCATGGGCTCCCCCGTTGACGCAGAGTCTCCGGCCACAGATCGTGGAGGGTGTGGTGAGCGCTCTGTTCCCTGCGCGGGGGGACCACTCCCCCCCGCCCATGGCTCCGCCACCAGCGGTGTCTGACGCGGACCCCGTCAGCGACGACGGTACCAATACTCCGGAAGTGACCGAGGGGGAGATGAGAGTGGCGGTACGCAGGATGGGTGCGAAGAATACCGCCCCAGGACCCGACGGCTTGCCTGGAAAGGCTTGGGTCCTGGCCATGGAGGCTCTCGGGTCTCGATTGGGGGGGCTCTTTAGCGCATGTTTGGAGAGGGGCCAGTTCCCACTTCCCTGGAAGACGGGAAAACTGGTCCTCGTCGCGAAACCGGGGCGCCCTGCGGACTCTCCGTCCGCGTATCGGCCCATTGTGCTGCTTGACGAGGTGGGCAAGCTCTTTGAAAGAGTCATTGCAGACCGCCTCGTCAAGCACCTAACACTGAAGGGGCCCGATCTCGCGGACGACCAGTTCGGGTTTCGCAGGAGGCGCTCCACGGTGGACGCCATCATGCGCGTGCGAGCCCTCACGACGGGGGATGCGGTGTCCCGGGGCAGGTGTGTCTTGGCGGTGTCATTGGACATCGCCAACGCCTTTAATTCCCTGCCCTGGAGTTGCATTAGGACGGCACTCCGGTATCACCGGGTGCCCGACTACCTCTGTCGTACAATCGAGGCCTACCTGTCGGACAGGTATATAATCTACCCCGGTCACCAAGGAGATTGGAAACGGCGAGAGATGTCGTGCGGTGTCCCACAGGGATCGGTACTAGGACCGCCCTTGTGGAACATCGGGTACGACTACGTGCTGCGCGCCGACCTCCCCGTAGGGGTCAGCGTGGTCTGCTACGCAGACGACACGCTGGTCCTAGCGCAGGGAAGGTCGTACCAGGCGGCGGTCGAACTAGCGACACGCGGGGTTGCGACAGTCGTTGAGAGGATCCAGCAGTTGGGACTCAAGGTGGCACTGCACAAGTCCGAGGCCATGTGCTTTCACGGCCCTCGGAACGCGCCACCAACGGGTTCCCAACTAACGGTAGAAGGAGTTCACATCGGCGTCGGGTCGACGATGAAGTACCTAGGACTTGTCCTCGACAGCCGATGGAATTTCGAGGAGCACTTCCGACGTCTGGCCCCCAAACTCAATCGGACGGGGGCTGCTCTCAAGCGGCTCCTGCCGAACCTTGGGGGTCCAGACGCCTTCTGCCGGAGGCTCTACGCCGGCATCGTCCGGTCCATGGCCCTTTATGGGGCACCAGTGTGGGCGCCGACGCTGCGTAAACGCCCGGCGGCCCAGCTGAACGCCTGCCAGAGGGTCATGGCCATCCGGATGGTGCGGGGATACCGCACGGTGTCCCGCGAGGCGGCGAGCCTCCTTGCTGGCCTACCACCATGGGATTTGGAGGCAACAGTCCTTGCACACATGCACGACCAGCGCGTGGAGATGCAACGCCGGGGCGAAGATCCGCTGCCCGAACATGTCGAGGCGTGGCGGAAGGAGCTCCGGCGAGATCTCATGGTGAAGTGGAAACAGCGACTGTCGCAACCCAGCGCTGGGCACACCGTAATCTCAGCGGTAGTGCCCCTCTTTGAGGCGTGGCTGGATAGACCTCACGGCGTCCTCACTTTCCGCATGACGCAGGTTCTCACCGGACATGGGAAGTTCGGGAGATTCCTGCACCGGATTCGTGCGGAAGAGACGTCCGGGTGTCGCCACTGTGAGGCGAGCCCGGAGGACACGGTGGAGCACACGGTGGAGGTGTGCCCTGCTTGGGAAGAGCATCGCCGTGTCCTCGTGGGGGTGATCGGCGGCGGCGACCTCTCGCGCCGGGCCCTGGTTCAGGCCATGGTCCGCAGCGAAGAGGAATGGCAGGCGGTCGCCTCCTTCTGCGAAGCAGTAATGCTCGTAAAGGAGGAGGCCGACCGCATAAGGCAAAGGCAACGGCGTACTCGCCGTAGCCGTCGCCGCCGCGATCCTGCCGATATCCGGCCACCGTAGACACTGGCTCGCGGACGGTGAGCAATGGGTAGCTCGCCGTCCGATCGTCTGGTAAGACCGAGTCCAAGTCGTCAACGGCGCGCACCGTTCCCGCGCGCCTCAAGGAGTTGTCAGCAAACTGCAGGGGCCCTTCAGGGTCGAAGCCTCCTGGAGCCTAGAGGGTAAGTGAAAATTGTAACCTCGACTCCAGAAATAAGGCAAGGAAGGTACGGGGTAGGTTTTTTAGTCAGTAAGAGTCTGACACTGGTCTCCCGCTCCGCCCAAGAGCGGGTTTCGTCATTGGATGATTTTCACCTACCATAAAAAAAAAAAAAAAAAAAAAAGTCAGGTCGTCGACGGCGCGCTCTGTTGAGTTGTCAGAAAATGTAGAGATCCAACTGCAGGGCCGAAGCTTATTGGGGCCCTGGTCCGGTTTCTGAAAAGAAGGTCCGACCCCGGTATGAGGGCTAAGAAGGAATAGGGTGGGTCGTTTGTGTAGTAAGAGTCTGACACTGTTTCCAGCCAGAGAAAAATCATCTAATTACGAATCCCGTCCTTGGGCGGGGGATTCGTAATTAGATGATTTTTCTCACCATAAAAAAAAAACACCTCGCGGTGTCACCTAAAGGTACCAATATATTTTATTAGTTATGTATTGTATATGAATAAATAGTACACCATGAATTACTTATGTATCTTTTTTCTTTGTCAAATCCATCCAAAGGTTGTCGTTAAAAAATCGCTTTTAGTGATAAAACCGCCGATTGTGACACCCTATTAATTTTAAGTTCCTTTTGTTCTCTAAAATGAATTTCATCTAATTTCAGAAAGAAAATTCATCTATCTATAAAATGTATGTAATATAGTACATTTATCAGTTTTCTAGTACTCATAATACAAGACCTGCTTTTGCTTTGTGACTAGAGGGCGTCGTGGAATATCGCAATTATCCTCATAAAAATAAAATTAAAAAGAAAGTAACCCGTTCTTATACGTTCTTTCCTAACACCCTTAAGGGATGGGGTACCTTACCAAATACAAAATACATAACTTTACCGAGCTGCTTAGGTCCTCTCTGGGCGGGTCAAACCACGAGTCAGCGACCAATGTGATGTTAAATGACCACTGCGCCATATTCTGGTTTAGTTACCGATTACGGGAGCTACGGTAACTCCTTCGAATAACCTACAGCCCTGTCAGACTTTGACTCTAACTGGTCCCGTCAGTCTTGCCTTATCTGGCTTTTGTGGTCGACGTCGTGGTCACCGACCCGTTCTTCTGTTCCACTTTGAAATGACTGGGTGGTGGACCTAAGCGTCTCAGTGATAATTATTTCGTTGACTGCCGCCGGCAAATCATCTCTTGAGGGTGTCAGGAGAGAAAAGGGTTATATGCCAGCACGAATTCTTGTTGAGTTTTACATCTCTCATAATGAGTTGGGTTTTGTCATCACCGGGTTTAATTTCCCCCCGTCCTCACCCTTAGGGACTTCAATACCAAGATTTTGGCTTGAATTTCCCGGTACACGGTTACCTACACAGAGTAGGATGGCGGTGTGTTTTAAACGCTTCAAAGTTCGATTTTACAAATCCTTTTATAGATTACTAGCAATCCGCCCCAGCTTCGCACGGGTACAATGTTGATATTATGCATGTAGGTATTATACATATAAACCTTCGTTTCGAGTAACTTTATCTCATAAAAAAACCGCATCGAAATCATCGAAAGCGACTTTGTTTTTACTATGTAATGATGTCTTAAATGTAAAATAAATATCCGGATAGATAGAAAACCGCGGGTCTGGTCGATGTGGCAATGCTTGGGAGGAGGCCTTTGTCCCGCTGATTTTTTGTTTTTACTATTTTTAAGCAAAACTAGCTCATTAATTGTATAATTTAGCAATTTGGAGTAATAAACTAAATTAAACCACTAGGTATTTTTAATGTTTTTTGCATTAAATTTAAGCTTTGCACATCACATTAATATACTAATTATATACGCACAATTTTATTACATAAGAAACTCAGATCTGAAACGATTTATAAATTATCTATTATATAACATTAGTATGTGTGTATTAGTAGATTATGTATGGTTAGAAGATATATGCATGTCAGATTGAATAAAAAAAAGATGCACGATGAATTTATGATGATGAAAAATTATCGCGCATCTTTTTTTGGTAACAGGCTTTTCACAACCAATCCCATGACCCTAAGAGCCATCAGCAGTGTGATTCTGTAAGACTTCTTTTTAAACTTTGAATCTGAATCCGCCGTGAGTTTCTTGTTTGGCATTCTAAAACTCGGTTGATAATTCGAATCTATACTAGAGCTACACTTGCGAGCGTGTTTGCGAGTTGAACTAAATTGAATGAGAGATTTTGACAGATAAAGTATGAGATGACGTAAAAAGTGGCATTCTATAACGTAATGCCGCCGTCACTTGGACGCTCATTTCGAATCGACGTACAGCCTTGCCTCTAATCTAGCTCTGCGGTGTGCTAAAATCTCGTTGAGGCGCGGCTGGCACACTTCTTACCGCTGAGTAACCATTCGGCTCTCCTCGGGCTCGGTCCTTACGACGAATCTGTTGTATTAAAATAACTCACTATGATACTAACAAATCATTACCATATCTTCAAGTAGGCTGTTCCCAGAAGACTATGATTTTATTGTTTATTACCGAATCCATGTAAATTAAAAAAAAAAACGGGTTCCCGATATTTGTCTAAAGTACAGTCAGTAAACAAAATTCTGGTTTGTCTTATTCAGTTAGTAAGCTTTGGGGAAAAAATCGTTCTTGACTACGATTATTTTCATTTAATTTACTTGATCTTGATTTGTATTTGACGATTTGTAAATAGCGTAAAATTAAAATTATTTACTATAATTTTTATAAAACCTGTAATTGTTTCATAAGTAGTGCGTATATAAAATAATAGTTTTCATTATCTTTTAATAATAAACATTTATTACTTATCAAAGCTTTTACTGCTGACTATACCAAACATTCTCATGGACTCGTAGGGAATGAAAATGTTTAATATTTTAAAATGACATGGACTCATTGGGAACTAATGTTTGTGTGTGCCTTTTTGAGGACAATAGACTCGTGGAATTTAGGGCACAACCCCTTTTTAGAGTATCACTAAGCAAATGAATAGACATAACATACTTTACTAACAAGTTTTGAAGGCACATTGGGCGCAGTGGTAATTAATGAAAATATTTGAAACACATGTTATCAATATGTTTGATAATAACATCTTTGTTTAATTCCACGTATTTTCTTGTAGTAGTAAAGAATGGCTCCACGCATGCAAACGATGACCATTTTGAAAGGGGAGGAACAACAAACACTGACATTGCAGGAGCCGCGAGCATCGCCGAGGAAGTTCCAAATAGTGTACCCAAACCTTATCACGTTTTGGGTATTGGCATATAGCTGGTCTGTACGGCCTCTATCTGTGCTTCACTTCAGCAAAATGGCGAACAATTTTATTCAGTAAGTAGACATAAGTACATATTTTCTGTGAAAAATTTACGACTTTGTTTATTAATATTTAAACCGCATACGTTGGCTATATCTAACAAACACCCGCGTTTATTCCGCCAGGGCAGCATATCCATGACCATATTCTCCATAGCGTCAGCTCTTTTGTTACATTTGTCAATCTAATAAAAAATTTGATATAGTTTTTGTTAGGGCTACTCCTTATTTCTCCCATTTTAATCTTTGTTCAGCTTTTCCTTGCCAATTTTAGAACAAGCTTTAGCTTAAACAATTGCAGGACTCAGGTGAGAGTAGGCAGGTCATCTACGTATGTCTGATGCCGTCTAGGCTCCGTCAATGAAACTGGATTATTACCTGCAAATTGTCGCATATATATAGTACAACTTTGATGGTGTGCATGTAGTCGTGTGATGAAAAACTTTAATGCATTATTACGTAGAAAAAAAGGTGGAGGTGTGGCGGGCCGCAACGGAATACTCGTATGGGATCACGCGGGCGACCGCTTGTTTTTGAAATTGTTGATCGGTTTGCGCTTGACCGCTTTCTCACAATTCTCACCTCAAGGAAAGCGATGATGCGGTCGACGATGGAGCGCGCTTACCTAGAAGTAACCTATTCACTTTAGATTTAAAGATTATTTGGTTCGTGTAGTGTAGTATTTTATTAAGAAAAGCACTTTTTGTTTCAGGTTATATCCTAATGGTGTTGGCCGAAATAGGAATCACAGCTGGTGCTCATAGGCTATGGGCTCACAAAACGTACAAAGCGAAGTTACCTTTAGAAATTCTTCTGATGATATTGAACTCTATTGCCTTCCAAAACTCTGCCATTGACTGGGTGAGGGATCATCGTCTGCATCACAAATACAGTGATACAGACGCCGACCCTCATAACGCAACACGAGGTACTCCCATGTCGGATGGTTACTCGTAAGAAAACATCCTGATGTCAAGAAGCGTGGAAAAGAACTTGACATGTCTGATATTTATAACAATCCAGTGCTGAGGTTTCAAAAAAGGTAAGTAACTACTATGTTAGAACAAAAGATTTCATAAACGTTTGAAAATCTCTAAACCGACTGCAGGCTCAGGTTGGCCGCTGCAGAGATACCCATTTGATTGGCTTTGGAGGCTTGATTATGCTAGCTAGCCCTAGCTTGCACTTCTACCTATACCTTCACCAAATTATGCGAATCCAATAACAGCTGGCTCCAGGTGACTAAATATTGGTTTGAATAAAGAATCAGATCGACAAAGAAGAATGCTTTAGTTTTGGAGGATCTTTGTTTTCAAGAATTTTTAAGACACGTGTTTTTTTTTTGTTCAGGTACGCAATACCCTTCATCGGGACCGTATGCTTCGGATTACCAACTCTCATTCTTGTCTACTGTTGGGGAGAAACCTGGAGCAATGCTTGGCACATCACTATGCTACGTTATATAATAAACCTCAATGTAACTTTCCTAGTTAACAGCGCTGCCCATATTTGGGGGCAAAAGCCTTACGACAAGAAGATCTTGCCTACCCAGAACATTGCTGTTTCTATTGCGACCGGTGGCGAAGGTTTCCATAATTATCACCATGTGTTCCCATGGGATTATCGAGCAGCGGAACTTGGAAACAATAGTCTTAACCTAACGACAGAGTTCATTGATTTTTTCGCTTGGATCGGATGGGCTTATGATTTGAAGACGGTGTCAAATGATATGATAAAATACAGGGCATTAAGAACTGGTGATGGCACTAATCTTTGGGGATTAAAAGATAAAAATATTGAAACAAATCTTAGCAAAAATAAATAAGGTAGTTTATAGATTTAAACAGTGATGATTATTGTGATATTTGTAGTAATTTATTTTGTTATAGTTTTTTTTTTTTTTTTTTTTTATGGTAGGTGAAAATCATCCAATGACGAAACCCGCTCTTGGGCGGAGCGGGAGACCAGTGTCAGACTCTTACTGACTAAAAAACCTACCCCGTACCTTCCTTGCCTTATTTCTGGAGTCGAGGTTACAATTTTCACATACCCTCTAGGCTCCAGGAGGCTTCGACCCTGAAGGGCCCCTGCAGTTTGCTGACAACTCCTTGAGGCGCGCGGGTTATTTTGTTATAGTAATTTATACTTACATTTAGTTATTCTATTATGTTTAAGAAAAAATAAAAAGATAACCAAACACGTTTTGAATAAGGTGACCAGTAAACGTCATCGACTGTTTTATCGTTGTTGGTGCAATGGTCTTTTATAACTTTTTTGGTGTTGGTTTATTTCTAATGTAATTAAGTAAGTTATTTTCCTACAAATATTATGTGTTCTAGAAGTTTTCGGTTGTCGGTTTATGTCTAGTAAAAGATCTTTTTTCTATCACTACACAGCATATTGTTCAAATAGGTTTACTTAATGTTAAATGTAATAAACCAATTAATATAATAGATTGATGTGATTTTAAATGACTATGATATAGAGTGTGACCTCGTTACCTCAAACACTGTATTCCAGTTTAAAGTTCTCTAATTAGGCCTAGTCAAATTAAGTTGTTGAATCTGGTGCAGGAACAGGAGTGAGCACCTGCGTCATGCGAAAAGTTCAATTTAGTTATGGATTTTGTTTGTTTCAAATCTAGAAGTTTATCATATATTTCACTAAAGATTTTAAATTGAGAGTTTCGTTTTAGCGAACATTCAATCAAGTGTTCTGGCAAGCATTCTATCGAGTGTTCTGGCGAACATTCCAGAGAAGGAGTTCGTTCGCGAGAGTGCTCTTGAAAATGTTCGTAGCAATGTTTGGCTCTATGCTTAGCTGGGCTCGTTGTTCAGTTCGACAAACCAAAAAACGGCGGATGGTCAATGTTCTATTACAAATGAATGTTCGGGTCTATCAGCACCTTTACATATAATTTGTTTCGCTACCTTGTCTTTCAGTTACATATGACTTTTTAAATAATGTATATACTAATGTTGACTACAACTTCTGTTGTATATTGACAATAGCACTGGATACTGACTTTAGTATTGTTTGAAATTTTTCGCTTCTTTTCATCCTCACACGGTGGATTTTTGAGTTAAGACTGTTACTTCAACAGTAGCAGCGAACAGAAAACCTTGTTTTAGAATTAAACTGACTAAATGTTTGAATAACAGCTAATTGCACTATAGTAATTTTTATTTTATACTAATAAATTTTGTTTCTAAAAAAGGACAAAATAAGTTTCTTAGATTGATGTGAGATATATTTCCATTTATGTGATGAAAAAATGAAGCTGTTAGTCGATAAACATTAATAACTGCATGAGTCACTCCTTGATATTAATCTGTTAATACTGTGAAGGTTCCAGAATGACTAAAAAAAACTTACTTGAACTTACATATTAACTTAAATTATAAAGAGTACGCCATTAAAAATTATATGATTAACTTTTGCAAAATTTTTACAAAATCATTCAATGATTAAAAACTCAACCCTTCTTTCTTAGTGTAAGGCTACGAAGGAACGTGCCGGACCTTTCTTTCAGAAATTTCTAGCCTTTAAAACCCCTAAATTATAATCGGACGGAAAAACTGCAGCTGGCAAACAGTTCCAGTCTCTCGATGTACGCGGTATAAAAGATGAGGCGAAACGCTTAGTCCGGACCGTAGATGTCTCAACAAAGTAAGGGTAGATATTTGCCGTACACCGAGATGTCCGATGATGAAATTGAGATGGCGGAATCAAATCGTGCAATTCCCACGCACACTCTCCAAACTGCATCCTTTAGAAAACCGAAAGGCTAGCTACTCTACGCCTGTGCTCGACGCTTTGAAGATTGGACCCAACCAAATCAGGATAACCAAGCAGCCTCTTTGCACGCCTTTCTACGGAATCCAAGGCTGCAGTACTCCACACACGATCGAACCTGTCCTTTGTACAATATTAGAAGCTGTCTCAGAGTGAAGTCCCATCGGACTTTTGCAAGAACGACGAGTTTCCTAGCAGCTAGCTTGACTTTGGACTCAATGAACCGCCCAAAGGTGAGATCAGAGGTAATGTCAAACTCTCAAGAGCTGAAGGCGGTCGGTGTACTTCAGGGATACATCCCGAAAAGCAGGAGCCAAGGTGAACGGGCTCCTTTTGGCGGTGACACGCCTGTGTTTGTGATTTGTTGTAGCGGAATTTCACCCCAGCATTACATCTCAATTAATTAAGGTAACGTCTATAATGGTATTAAGGTATGCTAATAAAAACACTAGTATGAATAAGCTAACATTAAATAACGTCAAGTACTTAATTAAAGTCTGAATAAAGTTTTACCAACAAATAATGAAAAATAAAATAACTTTTGTTTTTTTGGCTATTCTTCACAAACTATACACACGTTTTATGTACTGATTATTCAAAAATCTAGTACTTATTTAAATAAATATAAAGTAACTTAGCTATTTTGTTGAACAGTTGCGTGTGGACAACAGTGGATGGAACATCCCTCCCTGTAACAAATAGTGTTTGGTGAAATGTATATGGATTGTAAACTTGGACTTGGATTGTGCGACTACAATATTGTTTCCTGTAAGAAATTGCAACTTAGTTCTATAATAGTTTTGTAAAAAAAAAGCTAAACCGTAGAATTATATGCGTTTTAACTGCCTCATTGTTCTCGGGGTCACAGGTTCAACTGCTTAGCGTAGCGTCCTTGGATTCGGTTCCCTGTTCGATTTTTCTATTAGTATCTATCTGTTACAGTCTGAAATTTGTATGTTTGACAGTGTGACACTTAGGGGTGTCACACTAAGGGAACTCCCATAATTGTGGTATGCTCTGCTCTGGGTCGCGACAGTCGTCTTGGCCGTATAGCCATTCAATTAAAAACCACGGGAATACCCTACCGCTTCCACTCCGCAACTTTTCGATTTTTGCGCCCAGCGTCAGGTAAGTCTGCGGGGTTCCCGCACTGTCCAGATGGACGCATCTGGACTTGCTTGGCCACCAGTCCCTTCCGCAGCAAAACATCGTTAGGGGTTGAATTAAGTTATCGATACAGATATTTTTTAAGGCAACTCTTGTAACAAAGGTTCAGTGAAATTATTTATTCCGTTAATTACTGAAAACATAAAAAACGCCTAAACCGGGTTCTTGGCATGGAAGTCTTCGAGGACGAACATAAGGAGAGAATAAAATCCGGCTATGACCAAACCCAATTCCACAAAGAAGTATGGAACTCGACGAGAATTCGGTTCGGGTGATGGGTGTTTAACTTTAGACGCCCATCACTGTATATTTGATTGACATGCCTGTTGGTCCAGTGGCTTGTAGCCCTGACTGCTACGCTGAAGTTCGCGTGTTTGATTCCCACCCAGGACAAATACTTGTGTGATGAGTACGATCAGGTGGGATCGCAGTCAAGCACTAGCTTATAGCAATTAAAAAAAAATCATTTGTTCTATGTCTGTATTAATTTATCTATAATTTGCATGTATAGAAATATATTAGTATATTTATCAGTTATCTTAGGTTTAAGAACAACTTTATTTCTCATAAAGAATTGCATACATAATTCACTTACTGAGAAACAATATCTAAAACTAAGATTATAAGAGCGCACAGATGTACGTAATAAAATTATAAAATAACAACACAAAATAGAAAACAAAAAATAACAAAATGTGGGTAGATCTAGTACACATAACACAAGCCCTGCTTAGCTTGGTAGATAGTAACAAGACGGCGTTGTGTGACAGATTTCGATGGAACCCGGTGGTACTTTTGTATTGCATGAACGGATTTTAATCTTTTTGTATTTTTATTTGAAAGAAGAGACGCTCAGGATAATGAGTAAAAAAGTTAAAAAACGTGCTTGCATGTACGGTTAAATTACAAAATTAGTTCAGAACGTTTTTTATCAATTTTTCAAATAATGTTCACCCTATCAAGTTCAAAATAATTTTTCTTTAAAGTTTATTTTAAGTTCTACTTTTGAATTTTTTAAAAATATTTTTTAAACTTATGGTTCAAAAGTTAGAGGGAGGGGGGCGCCCATGTTTAATTTTTTTTGCATTAAATTTATGCTTTGCACACTACATTAATACACTAATTATACTCCTTATGCTTATAGTTTCGTTAACAAATATTTAAATTTAAATTACAGACGCAAGAAACCCAAATCTGAAACAATTTAACTAGATGCACGATGAATTTTGCGATCCGGGAATAGTCCTAGAATGCAAAAATTATCGCACATTTTTTTTTGGTAAATGGCTTTTCACAACCAATCCCTTGGCCCTAAGAGACATTAGCCCTGCTGTACCTCTGCGGTTTGGCGGTTGCGGTGGCACACTTTTCACCGCTGCGTGACGATTGGTCTCTTCTCGGGCTCGGTCCTAACGAGTCTGTTTTAAGTGTTAAGTCATTATGATACTAAAAAATCTATAAAAATCATTGCTATATCCTCAAGATGGCTGTTCCCAGAAGACCACGATTCTATTGTAAACAATGTTTTTTCATAGACTCGGTAAACCGAGTCTATGAAAAAACAAACGCCTTTTGAAGTGTTCCTATGGTAATTCCAAATGGGTTCACGAGATTTGTCCAAAGTACAGTCAGTAAATAAAATTCTAATTTGTCTTATTCAGTTTGTAAGCCTTGGGGAAAAAATAGTTATTAACTACGATTCTTTTCATTTACTTTGATAATTCTGAAAATTTGATTTATAATTTTAGCGTAAAATTAAAATTATTTACTATAATTTATATAAAAACTCTGAATTTTAATTTTGGCTGAATTTTAGTTTATGGCTATTCACCTTTTTAGACACATGCATGTACGTTTATCTCATTATCTTTTCATAAGTAGTACGTAGATGTAATAATAGTTTTCATTATCTTTTATTTCATAGAAATAGAAATAATAAACATTTATCCCTTATCAGCTTTTACTGGAATAGGGAATGAAAATATTTAATATGTTAAAATAAAATGGACTCATTGAGAACTAATGTTCGAATTTAAATTTTTTGAGGATGGAGGAATTGACACGTGGACTTATAGGAAAAACCACTTTTTAAAGTATGTCTAAGCAAATGAACAGACATCAGACAACAACAGTCACAAGAGTATGTGAGATTAAATATTTGTGAACACACTCACAATCAGAATCAGATTTTTTTTTTGTAAAACATAGGTATTTTTATAATAGTATTTTAACAATACAAGAATAAAACCTAGTTCGGGGCAAGGTTATAAAAAAAACTGAATAAAAATATTTGAAACACATGTTTGATTTTAACGCCTTTATCACGTATTTTCTTGCAGTAGTAAAGAATGGCTCCACGCATGCAAACGATGACCAATCTGAAAGGGGAGGAAGAACAGACCCAGAACTTGCAGGAGCCGCGAGCATCACCGAGGAAGTTCCAATTAGTGTACCCTAACCTTATCACGTTTGGGTATTGGCATATAGCTGGTCTGTATGGGCTTTACCTGTTCTTCACTTCAGCAAAATGGCAAACTATTATATGCAGTAAGTAGACATGACCTATTTATAGATCTTTTTTTTATTTATTTTTTTATTTATAGATTATGTTCTATTAAAAATCTTATGACTTCGTTTACTAAGTATTACTACAAAAATATTCTGATTGTTATTTTAACCTTTTAAATGCTTGTATCGAATTGATCTTCCGAGTCTTTTCAATGAATAAAAGTACCGCTTTCATTGAATCGGTATTATAGCTGTTACTGTGATTCATCTAGTTGAAAAATTGGTAAAGTTCTTGTTTAAGCCACTCCTCATTTCTGCCATTTTCAACGTTGTTCTGCTTTCCTTTGTCAATTTTAGAGGAAACCATGGCATAAACATCTGCAAAACTTAAGTGAGAGTAGGCAGGTCAGGTATATATGTTTAATGCCGTCTAAGCTGTGGGACTGTAGGGACCTAAAGTGCGTTAAGTCCGCGACGAGCATCCGTCGCGTGATAAAACGCGGATATCGTATGCGACGGTCGCCGTCACGGAAATCAGATTATTATCTGGTGAATGTAGTCTTGTCGTGTGAGAATATTCTCGTCTGGGACGGCGCGAGCTGCCGTTCAAAGTAGTTTCAGCCCTAGGTTCATACAGTGTAAAATTTTATATTAAAAATCTTTTTATTTCAGATCACATCCTGTTGGTGTTAGGCGAAATAGGAGTCACAGCTGGTGCCCACAGGTTATGGGCTCACAAAACGTACAAAGCAAAGTTACCTTTACAAATACTTCTAATGATATTGAACTCTATTGCCTTCCAAAACTCCGCCATTGACTGGGTAAGGGATCATCGACTGCATCACAAGTATAGTGACACGGATGCCGACCCTCATAACGCAACTCGAGGTTTTTTCTACTCCCATGTCGGATGGTTACTCGTACGAAAGCATCCTGATGTCAAGAAGCGTGGAAAAGAACTTGACATGTCTGATATTTATAACAATCCAGTGCTGAGGTTTCAAAAAAAGTAAGTACAAACAAAGTCACAACAAAGAAATTGATAATTGTTTGAATTTAGCAAAACTAAGGAATATATTTTAATATACAGATTTTTTTTTCTTACAAATATTGTAGATATGGATCTAATTCTCGAAAGTAATGGAAGTAATTAAAAGTTTTCCCAATTCAATTTTAAACCGACTTCTAAAAAAGAAGGAGGTTATCAATTCGGATGTTTCTATTTTTTTATGTGTGTTCGCGCATAACTTCGTCGTTTGCCAACCAATTTGAAAAATTATTTTTTCATTGGAAAGGGTATACTTCCCAAATGGTCCCATTGTCACTAAGTTAGGATCTGATGATGAAATCTTGGCGAAATCGAGAGAACTCTTCAAATTTTATAGGAAAACGTACAGTAGTTTTGGTATTTTCTATAACAAGTGAAGTATTTACGTTCATTAAGAACCATTTTACCATCAGATCTGATGATGAAGCCAAGAGACAGGCAACGGAACTCCATGATTAGAAAATGTAATCCAGCCGTGTTTGGGCTTGTTGGAATTGTAACGGTATGCACTTTCCAGGTGTACCTATGCCACTGATAATTAAATTTCAATAAGTGCAAGGCACATGACATGAAGTTAGCGAGAATTCGTTGGATTTTGTTTGACGAAATGATCAAGATGATTATGTTATTATGTAATCTCTCTTTGGTAATCCAAAGAGAGATTACGATTACCAAGACATTATTTTATCATTATTTAAGAGATTACAATTCTGTACATTTCTTTTTATGAAGAATCAGCGGTTGATTATAATGGCTCTATTTGTTGTATTATTAGAAGATTATCGAACTTTTTAAAACCAACAACTATGAAATCAATGATAGATCATTCTGACGCTATTGTTACAGCAGACTTGAAGCCCTGGATTTAAAAAAAAAATAACGTGATTTAAAATTGTTCCTTAAGGTTTTTATAGTATGTCCTTTTGTATAATTAACTTCAATTCTTTATTGCAGAAAACTTTTAGCGATCTGAACAAACGATTGATTTTTTTTTATAAATACCTAGACAAAGTTACAGATTTTAGACGTGAGAACAACCTCCATAAATGCACAACAAAACTTAACTTAAATAAAATTATGCTTAAAACTAAAAATAAACCAAACAAATATTTGCACAGCACACAATACATTTTAAACATACTAGGCATATTACTATAAATAAAACTTATAAATACGTATTCGTGGGTCATGACTTTTTAATTATTCAAATTTTAAATGGTTTGTTCAAATAAGTCGAAATAACTTTTTTTTTTAAGATTTAAAGTCACTTCGGCGAATAGACCTTTGGACCAGAGACGCAAACTATGAGGGAAAAGATATTTCATTCCTCCAAATTTCAAATCTCTAACAGAGTATCTGACACGAACTGCAGTAATCTCCAGATTGGCACTGCATTTCTCGAGTTCACAGTCGGTTTAGTGATTTCTAATCACTAAACGACAGCGGGCTTAGGTTGCTGCAGGCTGCAGAGATAATTTGGCCAAATAGGGTATGCTTACACAACTACCTGTAGTTTCGAGAGTACCGACAGGGCAGTACTGGCGGCCAAATATTGATAGAAACGATTTAGATCGGTACGAAAGAAGGATGCTATAGTTTTACTTTCTTTTTACGACTACAAAAAGATTTTTAAGACACTTGCTTTTGTTGTACAGGTACGCAATACCCTTCATCGGATTTGTATGCTTCGGATTACCAACTCTCATCCCTGTCTACTGTTGGGGAGAAACTTGGAGCAATTCTTGGCACATCACCATGCTACGTTATATAATAAACCTCAATGTAACTTTCCTAGTTAACAGCGCTGCCCATATTTGGGGGCAAAAGCCTTACGACAAGAAGATCTTACCTGCTCAGAACATTGCTGTTTCCATAGCGACTTGTGGCGAAGGTTTCCATAACTATCACCATGTGTTCCCATGGGATTATCGTGCAGCGGAACTTGGAAACAACAGTCTTAATGTAACGACAAAGTTCATTGATTTCTTCGCTTGGATTGGATGGGCTTATGACCTGAAGACGGTTTCACAAGATATGATAAAACAAAGGGCACTAAGAACTGGTGATGGCACTAATCTTTGGGGATTAGAAGATAAAAATAATGAAAAACTTGATACTAAGGATGAATAAAGTACACATTAAAACTGATGATTATTGTGATATTTGTTGTAATTTATTTTAGTAATTTATTCTATTGTATTCAAAACCACTAAATGATTTTTTTTAAATATTAAAACGAAGCACGATTTAAATATAACGAATTAAAGTCATCGACTGTAACATGGTTTTTTCATTGTTGGCGCAATGGTCTTTTTTATTTTTTTTGATGTTCGTTTATTTCTACTGTAATTAAGTAAGTTATTTAACTACAAATATTGTGTAACTGATATTTTTCGAGTTGGTTTATTTCCACGTACGAGATTTACTTTTGTGAAACACGCAGTAAATTGTTTAAATAGGTATACTTAATGTTAAAAATAATAAACCAATTAGTACAATAATGAGTTTTATTGGTTTCAAGTGGTGGCGCCACGTCTCAGTCGTTCGCGTCGGCCATCGGCGATAAGTGCGATGGTATCGATGGCGAACCTGTGCAAAGCCACTGGGACAGGATTCAGGCTGCCATCACTAAGGCAGCAAAATCGGTGCTCGACTTGTCCAGGGGCGGCCGCAAGTGTGACAAGGAGACTAGGTGGTGGGATGACACAGTCCAGAGGGAGATCAGAGAGAAGAAAGCTCTCTTCAAAACGTGGCAAGCTTCCAAATCTCCCGAAGACCGCGACGCATACAGAGCTGCAAAACGTGCCGCCAAGAGGGCCGTAGCCAGAGCCAGACGAGACCACTTACAGCCATTTTATGATAAGTTGGAATCGTCTGAGGGGCAGAAGCTCATTTATAAGTTGGCACGTTCCAGGGTCAAAGCGGCACTGGATATCACTAAGTGCCGCTGTGTAAGAGACCCTGACGGCAATCTGTTATGCGAGGACCTCGTGGTGAAGGAGAGATGGCGCTCGTACTTCCACGAGCTGCTGAACAAGCAGCACAAAGAGGTGCTGTCTCCGATTCTACCTCCAAATCAGGGACTTGTGCCCCCGGTTACGTACGAAGCATGTGGCTCTGCGCCGCATGAAGAACCGGAAAGCCGTCGGTGCCGATGGAGGCCCCATTGAAGCCTGGAAGGCGATGGGTCCTCGTGGTGTGGGCATCTTAACCCACCTATTTAACCGCATGCTCCTCACCGGAAAGATCCCGAGTCAATGGAGACTGAGTATTATCACTCCAGTCTTCAAAGGCAAGGGATCAGTGCAGGAGTGTGGCGACTACCGGGGGATTAAAGTTATGTCCCACACCATGAAGCTCTTCGAACGGGTGATTGACTCGCGGATCCGCCAGGAGTGCACCGTCTCGGGATGTCAATTTGGGTTTCGACCAGGCCATGGCGCCATGGATCCTATCTTTGCCCTAAGGGTTACCATGGAGAGATACAGATCGAAGAATACGCCTCTGCACCTCTCGTTCCTAGACATGCAGAAGGCCTTCGACTGTGTCCCCCGCGATGTGATCTGGTGGGCGCTGAGATCCAAAGGAGTGCCCGAGACCTATGTTGACATCATCCGAGATATGTACCGAGACTCCGGTTCTGTAGTTCGGACCGCTGTTGGCGATACGAAACCCTTCCCCATCAACGTCGGAGTTCACCAGGGCTCTGTCCTTAGTCCATTTCTGTTTAGCGTGGTGCTGGACGTGTTGTCCTCCAACATCAGGGACTTACATGAGCAGCCGCCATGGCAGCTCATGTATGCAGACGACATCGCACTAGCGGACTCGGACAGTGGGCGCTTGGTTCGACGTGTGACAGCGTGGAAGGAATCGCTGGAAAACGGCGGCCTGAAGATTAATGCGGCGAAGACCTAGTACTTGGCCTGTAACATAACAAACGCTGCTCCTGTTCGCATTGGCGAAGACACAGTTGAGCGCACGGAACAGGTCAGGTACTTGGGATCGGTGCTCCACGAGTCCGGGGACGTCGATTGCGACGTCGAGTCACGTACCTCGGCGGCCTGGGCGAAATGGCGTGAGGTGGCGGGGGTTATCTGTGACCCCAAATTGCCGATTAGGCTCAAAGGACAGGTCTATAAGACCATCATTAGGCCTGTCCTTTTGTATGGCTGTGAAGCATGGCCTGTACTTGAGCGGCATAAGCAAAGCCTGCGTGTCACGGAAATGAATATGCTGCGCTGGATGTCTGGAGTTTCACGGAAAGACCGCATTAAAAACTCCCGCATCCGGGGCAGCCTTCAGGTCCGTGACATAGCGGATAAACTGCAGGAGGGTCGCTTACGCAGGTATGGCCACGTTTTACTAAAATCGGCAGGCTACGTGGGTAACAGATGCCTCGCCATGCCGCCTCCGCCGGGACCCGGAAAACGAGGAAGACCTAAGAGGCGTTGGATCGACGTCGTAAGGGACGATATGCGTGCCAATGGTCTTGAGGCAAAGGACGCGAAAGACCGAGCGAAGTTGAGGCGTCTGTGTAGGAAAGCGGACCCCGGGCACCGAGGTGAAAGCCAAGCTGTGCAACCGGGAATGGCGCTAAGATGATGATGATGATTGGTTTCAATTGACCCTGTTATAGACTTTGACATTGTTACTTTGTTCATTGTTTTTCAGTCTAAATAGTTATATCTAAATGGATGAATTTATACGCGTTTGTGTAAAAAGAAGGGTATACAGCTGTCGTTATCATGGGTAGTTTGAAATCCTTATTTCATTCTCCTTTTTGTAATAACTCCCTCGTGATGTTCGGAAGTTAATTATATATATCCCTTTCTGAGTTCGGGATTAAAACTTAGCAATTTTCATTGTTAGGGTCTAGACTTGAACTCAAATAAAAAGCAGTGGATTGTACAACTATATAACGTACTAGCTTCTGTCCGCGACTTCGTCTGCGGAAAATTCTTGTAGTGATAGCTCGGTTAACATCCATGTTATATAAATAATTTATAGCCTATGTCACTCAGGAGTAAAGCAGCTTTCTATTGTTGCTAAAATTTTTCCAATACAACCATTAGTTCCAGAGATTACCTCCTACAAACAAAAAAAAACAAAAAAAAATAAAAAAACAAACTTTACCTCTTTATTATATTAGTGTAGATATCCAAGAATACAGTGCTGCCACTATACAATACGCCACTAGTTTATGCGATCCCACTTGATGATAAGCAGTAACGCAATTATTGATGATGAGGCGCACTAGTCTATAAGTCTTACTGTGTTTATTGAGTACTTAAGAGAAGTTAGAATTATAATGAGATGCTGTTCTGCTTGTATTCCTTCTTTTAGTTGGCTTCTTGAAAACACCTAAATTAAAATTAGACGGGAAAACAACAGCAGGCAAAGTTTTTTGATTCTTTACCTATACATTGACCTCGAAAAATCAAAGTTCTAAAATTAGTTCTTAGTGAGTCTATGTAATTTTGAAATATTCAATATTTTCATTCCCCACGAGTCCAAGAAAATGTTTGGTACAGTCAGCAGTAAAAGCTTTGATAAAGGATAAATGTTTATTGTTTCTATGAAATAAAAGTATTTATTATCTTTACGCAGTATTTGTGAAACAGTAAACATTACTTTATATGAATGTCTCCAAAGAGGTGAATATAAATGAAAAAAAAAAAAACAGTTTTATGACAATAACAGTAAATAATTTATTTTTCAAAGGCTTTCAAACTGATTAAGACAATCAAGATTTTTTTTTATTGACTGTACTTTGTACAAATTTCGTGAACCCTTTGGGAATTGACTAAAAACCTGTAGAGCACACTATTTGCGTATGTTCCACCGTGTCCACTGGGTGTTCCACGCAGTGGTGATATCTGGCCGTTTCTTCCGTACGGATCCGGTGCAAGAACTTATGGCATGCCCATTTTTGTTTGGGGTGGTAATTCAATAGCGGGAAGAAACGCTGCTAGAAGGTAGTAAGAAAAAACAAAACATTGTTAGTTGTTGTTGCTAGTAGGATCATATGGCATAAAATTATATTCCCAATTTTTACTATGGAGAAGAACCGGCAAGAAACTCCATGGTTAAGTTTCCATATGTATTAATACATTTCAAAGCACTTAGTATAATTAGACAATACTATTATTGAAGTTGGTTAAAATTATAGATACGAAATATGTCCCTGAAAATAAAGTGTTACAAACGTGTATTAAGATAATAGTGTTCCAAATCGATGGTCAAGGTTAAAGGCCCTCAGACACGAGTTGATCGTGATCAAGATCAAGATTAAAAAGTAGATAGAGCATTATTCAGGAAATAAACAAAAATATAAACGCTACCAGACTGAAGATTAGATAAGTATAAAAATCGATTAATTATTTCCCCTACCGGATCAGAATTTTAAATAAACTATGATGGTAATTGGCAAATAGTTTAAAAAAATGGCTCAAAGCGTCCAAACGTCTACCATATTGAGAGAAGAAGAAGAACCGATATTAACTTCGCTGGCGCCGCAAGCAGCGCCTAGAAAGTTCAAAATAGTCTACCCAAACCTAATCACGTTTGGCTATTGGCATATAGCTGGTCTGTACGGACTCTACCTGTGCTTCACTTCTGCAAAATGGCAAACGATGTTATTCAGTAAGTAGACATCATTATTGTAGCTAAAAGGCCCTTTGACACAAGCCTCCTCGGATTGCCCACAGAAAAACCAATGTGTCTTGCATCCATTAGATTACTGCCTTACTAAGTCATCGGTTATTTTTTTGGGAGGCCTTCCAACTCTGCCCCACACCAGAATCGCGGTTCCATCGACGATCTGTTTGGTGAATAATTTACACACTGCCATTATGTAAATACACTAGGTACTCAGTATACCTTAAAATGTAGTACCTAAGTCATATTGTAAAAGGCTTGTTATTGCAATTAAACACTAAACGTGATAAAAAACGCCAAAAGTCGTGAAGTATCAAAATCTTAAAGCGTAGTACAGCCCGCAACTAAAAATAAACAAACGTCAAATAATACTAATAACTAGTTCTTGCTAAAAATAACATTTTTGATTCAAGTTATAATAGGTCTAATTCAATTGGTATCGTGAGTAGCACACCCACTATTTCAATTTCACCCTGTACAATAGAATATAATATTTTTGTTTACTTAGAATGTAGATAAAAATAAGTTGTTTGATACTATATTTGATAATAGAAGCTACGTATAGTTATTTTGTCTTAATGTGGCATGCAAATGTTATAAAATGTAAAAAAAAATAAAGATATTTCCAAAAATATCTTTAAAAAAATTAAAAAGAATAATAATAATAATTTATCTATAGTCGTGTAAAACGTTTTTAAAATTTTTGTTGCAGTTTGTTTTAATTTTATCTTTATTAAAAATTAGAGGAGCCTTGTACAAACAACATTTTTATTTAATAAAATAGTTTTAGATACACCGTGCTTAATAAATTCTGGCATTGAGTTTTCATAGCTGTATTTCGTTTTCTGTTTTCTCTTAAAGTCGCAAACAGAGGTCTATTTATTACAAAATTAGAAAAGTTTATAATTTAGTTACTGTACCTACATTTAAGATTCATAAATTAATTTATTAACGCAATTGTCTGTCACTTTAAGACCAAATATAGAGCTTTTCTTTTTGATATATTATGCAAAATAATCGCGTTTCAGCTAGTAAGATTTTTAAAGTTGTTGTTTCACATTGTAGTTTTTAAGGAGATTAATAACTGAATTATTATGGTTAAGCCGCTTTATTAAACTACTGATTGTATTTATAGTATTATTTACATGTATGGCTCTATATTGATGTGCTATTTGCAAATAATACCAAAGAATAAAGAATACGTCATCTACACTAGTCTACACTAATATAATAAAGAGGTAAAGTTTGTTTTTTTGTTTTTTTGTTTTTAGGGGGTAATCTCTGGAACTACTGGTCCGATTGGAAAAAAAAAAATTTAGCAACAATAGAAAGCTGCTTCACTCCTGAGTGACATAGGTTATATTTTATGTACGCAGGCGAAGCCGCTGGAAAAAGCTAGTATATTTATATACATATAATAAAAATAATAAAGGTACGAGGATGCTGCCTTGCGGTACACCATAATATGTCTTAAAATATGATTTAGAATTTAATTACTTTCTAGATTTTGGATTTCTATCCAAAATCTAGAAAGTAGCTCTAAATCTCCGTCAATTGACTACGACTCTTTAAGTACGTTTAATTAAATTAATGGCATTGTCACGAACATTAAGTTTAATGATTCTTCTGTCTCTGTTGGTAATGTGGTTTCTCCTACCAATATATTCGTTTCTGATTCGATCACGTAAGATAATTCCAAGCATAGCTCTCTTCATTGCTCTTTGGGTGACTCTGAGCCTTCTGATGAGGCTCATTGAGGTGAACACGCTCCTGAGCTTGTCGCACTGCTCAGGAGCGTGGTCACATCACTGGCAACAGTGGCAACACACACTAGTCGTAGTGGCTCTTTGTTCATTAGTCTCGAGACAGTAGTATGTCAGACGAGATACCATCACGCAACTTTCCGAATGGTCTCTAGCCTTACTAGGCTGGAGACCAATCAATGGAGAAAAAAACAATTGTCAAGCTACTGCGTTCGACGATTGATTTTTTTCTCGAAGTTGGACCTATACTGTTACACCTTAGCCATAGGCACCATCTTCACATTCTTCACATCTCTAAATGGAGCCTACCGGGCCCTAACAGTTTAAAGAGTTTATCATCACCGAACTTAGTGAGGGAAAGTTCAAAAATCATATTAAGCGGGTCCTAACCAAAAAAGCACATTATAAGGTTAAGGATTATGTAGAAGACAAGCTTGTTTGGCAATGACTGCTCCTGCACATGTGGCTCCCTGGTAACTCATTCATATTGTGTAATTGTGTCTATTAACTGCTCCACCTTTGTTTCCATATACACTTTTTTTTTTTCTTGACACATTGCTTCTGCAATATTTATATTATTAAGACCAAAAAAAAATAATTAATTAAATAATAATTTATTGTGTTAGCATCCCGCAGTGTAACTGTTGTAGTGATTAATGTTTTTTTTTCTCATACATTTTTTTTTTTATAATATTTTTTTACAATTCACGTTGTAAAGTAAGAACACTGTAGACTTAGTAAATCCTATTACGATTCACCTTTTATTTTTTATTATTATGATTATTTTTATTGTGCTTTTAAGTGCAATATTGACTGGTCTACACTGTTCTTACATAATGATATAAGTACTGTAACAACGAAATATTGTAAGAAATATTTTTTTTTAAAAAGAGTAACCATGGAGTTTCTTGCCGGTTCTTCTCCATAGGAAACGACCAATTTGGAACCGTGCACTAGCTTCTGACGTTTTATAAGTGGCCTTGTAGGCCTATATGAAATAAAAACCTTTTTGTTTTTTTTGATTTTGATTTGATCATCGATTCGAAAAGAAGAAGAGAAACCTGCACCATTTGTCTCAAGAGGTAACAAAAATAATCGTAAATAGGTATTAAAACATCTCCAACTTAGTGTTTACAGACACGAGTGCGGTAATCTATTTTCTTCATTATTAAAAAAATCAGGACATTGTTTCTCAGAATGACGTCCTACCCGTAAATGACATGTATTCAAAATCTCCACAGCAATTTTTTTACCACATTGGGTCCACTTCTCATTTGTGGAATAAATTTTTCTAGATGTTCTACTTTATTTCGTCAATTTTCGAGAAGTTGAAGGTTAAGACTACGGGTTCATTATATTACCAACCTTGAGAAACTTGTGATTAAAAAAAATATTTTCCTTTCAGGTTACGTTCTATTTGTGTTAGCAGAAATAGGAGTCACAGCTGGTGCCCACAGGCTATGGGCCCATAAAACGTACAAAGCGAAGTTACCCTTAGAAATTCTTCTGATGGTATTGAACTCTATTGCCTTCCAAAACTCCGCCATTGACTGGGTTAGAGATCATCGTCTCCATCACAAGTACAGTGACACGGATGCCGACCCTCATAACGCAACTCGAGGTTTTTTCTACTCCCATGTCGGATGGTTACTAGTAAGAAAACATCCTGATGTCAAGAAACGTGGAAAAGAACTTGACTTGTCTGATGTGTATAACAATCCAGTGCTGAGGTTTCAAAAGAAGTAAGTATTAAATTACAATAAAGAATTTCAGAAGATAAAACAAATATAGTTCGAAAAAGTATTACAAAACATCATTTTTTTTTGCAATGATCTCTGTGTTATGGCCAACTAGCGTTTAGAGCACTGGTTTTGCGATGACTTCAAGATTAGCCTGTATTCTGCCAAAGTTCACTATCAAAACAATCTTTTTATTTTTTTACAGGTACGCAATACCCTTTATTGGGGCCGTATGCTTTGGATTACCTACTCTCATCCCTGTCTACTTTTGGGAAGAAACCTGGACCAATGCTTGGCACATCACCATGCTTCGTTATATAACGAACCTCAACGTAACTTTCCTGGTTAACAGCGCTGCCCATATTTGGGGAAAGAAACCTTATGACGAGAAGATCTTACCTGCTCAGAACATTGCTGTTTCTATTGCAACCGGTGGCGAGGGTTTCCATAACTATCACCATGTGTTCCCATGGGATTATCGTGCAGCGGAACTTGGAAACAATAAACTTAATTTAACGACCAAGTTCATTGATTTTTTCGCTTGGATCGGATGGGCTTATGACCTGAAGACGGTGTCAAAAGACATGATTAAACTTAGGTCTAAAAGAACTGGTGATGGTACTAATCTTTGGGGATTTAAAAATGAAGAGGAAAAAAAAGATAGAAAAGGTACCTAAAATGAGATTGTCTGGAGATTAAACAATAATGACTAATGTGATTTAGTAGTAATTAATTTTATCATGGTGATTTATATTTAGTAATTTATTTTGTTATCGTGTCGTTGTCGTGATTTAATTTTAAGATAATTTGTTTTGTTAGTTTATATATGATTTTATCGTTATTGACGCAATGATATATCGTCATGAATGGCGTCGTTATTGGTGTAGGTTGATGTAGGTTACATATGTTTTTCTTTGTTATGAAATATACATATTTTTATATGTCGCGAAGAATGTTGTTTCAATAGTTATATCTAATGTCAAAAGTAATAAACTATTTAATATAATATTTAATTTAGATTTTTCCTAACTTTGATTTAGCGTTTGACTTCTGGTTACAGTTACGTTCAGTAGAAATAAATGAATTTGACTTATTGTTATATTGCTAAACAGCTTCAATAATAATTTTTGTTGCCCGCGGTAATGTAAAAAAATATCCCAAAGCAAAATATTTTCGAGACAAAAGTATCTTATGTGATTCGGATATGATCTTATCCACATAACAGAGCGGCGATCTCTCACGCCGGGCCCTGGTGGAGGCCATGGTCTGAAGCGAGGAAGAGTGGGAGGTAGTTGTCTCTATAATGCTAGCAAAAGAGGAGGCCGACCGCATAAGGCAAAGGCAACGGTGTTTACGCCGCAACCCCCGTCGCCGCGTCTCCGATCCCGATTTCCGGAAACCATTGGCTCGGGCTTAGTAACGCTTAACAATAGGTAGCCCACTGTTCGGTCGTCTGGTAACAGTCTGGACTGAGCCAAAGTCGTCGACGGCGTGCACTATTCCCGCGCGCCTCGAGGAGTTGTTAGCAAGCTGTGGGGGCCCAGTTGAACCGAAGTCTCCTGGCGAAAGCATATTACTGTGTGCCTTGGGATCAAGACAAAGAAGGAACGGGGTAGGTTGTTTAGTCAGTAAGAGTCGGACACTGATTCCTGCTCCGCCCAAGGGTGGGAGTGCCAGAATTCTACTCACTAAACGACCCACCGTTTCTTCTTGCCTTTGTTCCAGGGCCCTGGTGTTCCGCTCTCGCATCCACCTTTAGGCACCAGAAGACTTCGACCTTGCGAAGTCTCCTGACCAGGAGACACGGCGGTGGCAGCTGCGATGTGAGCGCCGTTGCCTTTTCCTGATGCGGTCGGCCTCCTCTTTTGCTAACATTACTGCTTTGCAAAAGGGCCTGCCACTCTTTCACGATAAATTGGGTAGGACAGACGACAACGATCAATCTGAACCATGCATTGGCTTTTTATGATTTATAAGTGTCTATGTAGGCCTATGTGAAATCTAATACCACAACTTAGTAGTCACGCAACACTACTTAGTCTCAAACTGAGCAGAGTTTGTGCTATCAGTACTAGATATAGCTGATAAACTTACTTATAATTATATTTCTACATAAATACGTATTAAAGATAAATTACTCGCAGATATAGATCAAATGATGGTGCTCATTGCACAAACATATAAAAAAACTTTTTTTTATTGCTATAAACCAGTGCTCGACTGCGATCCCACCTGATAGTAAGCAGTGATGCAATCGTTGATAGTGAGGCGTACTAGTTTATAAAGAACCAAATCACACTAGCCTTGAAGACACCTAAATTATAATGGGTTGGAAAGACCGCAGCTGGCAAACTGTTCCAGTCCCTCGATGTACACGGTATAAACGACGAGGCAAAACGCTTAGTCCGTACCGTAGATGTCTCAACAACGTAAGGGTGGATATTTGCAGTACGTCGTGTTGCCCGATGGTAAAATAGACAAATTGTGCAATTCCGGTGCACACTCTCCAAAATTCTTATTGTTGTGAATTGAATTGTTTGGAAACGAAAGAGAGCTTGTTGGGTTTTTGCCCTACTTACTAAAGTACAGGGTGGAGAAAAGAACTATTTATCCTCAAAAAGTTACAGTATTGTCGCTGATTTACTGCTCTTTGTCATTGACCTCTATCAGTCATGTCAGAATTGTCATGTGTGAAATGATCATGTTTATTTTCGATAATATTATTTGTTTGAAAGGTATTCATTTCTAGATAAAGGCCATTAATGAAGAATTGAAGGAATTATTTTACAATCTGCGATTCCTATAAATCACTGGAGGTTCAAATATTACCGAGAACTAATAGTATAAAACCATCAAAGGTGTTTTTGTACAAGTGTCGCTTTAAAATAATTCTGATATTATATGCTTACATGGTTTTAAGTCCCAAAAATGTAAGCATAACGGGAATAGAGGTGAGTTTTGTATCAGGTATGAACCGAAGAATGAAATAGGAGTGGTATTAATTTTTAATGGCTGTATTATAATATTAATCAAATTATTTCAGCTGGCAGAAAGAACGCGAAAACATTTTGATGAAGTAGTACAGCAAGGAGATTGGACACACAATGTAAAAATGTTGATCTTTTGTAGCGTTCCGCACCTCAAAAGAAAGAAAACCTTTATAAAATCATTTAATTGTCCGTCTATGCATCTGTCTTTCTTTTAAGACCTTTTATCTTGAGATCGCGTGGAGGTATTGAGTTGAAATTAAAATCATTTACTCAATTCTGCGATTCTTTAAAGTTGTGAAAAAATCAAACTTCTAAGTCTACGGAAAAAAATACGTTGCCAATCTCAAGGGAATGAAAATTCAATACGTTACTTTCAAGAAAAGGGTCTCGACAGACAAATAGACAGACGACAAAGTGATTCCATAAGAGTTCAGATTTTTCTTTTGAGGTACGGAACATTAAACATAATAATATAATTTACTGCTGCTTATTTATAGTAATAGTGCTATCAAAAAATTTAATTTAAATTTTAAACACTTCTTTCCTACTGTACTTTCCATTGTTCAAGTATAGTCGGAAAAAGCCAAACGAAATTATTATAGCTAGCTTGTACCACAAAAGAGAGACAGATCTATTCTGTGCTTGTACTATCTCACAGCTGTGCAAAGGCCTTCCATCATTATTTTCATCGTTCTCATTTCTGCGAAAATGCTTTTCGTTATCGAAGGAACTCATTAAGTCAAAGCGAAGTTACGCACTTTCATTTCTATTCTCTTGCGTTTAAAGCCTCGAGTAGGCCATGCCTTTGTTCTGACCACGTGATTTAGCGTTAACAGAGAAATAGGAGGCGTGGCCGACTCAACGCGTTAGACGCAAGAGAAGAGAAACGAAACGGCCGTAAGTCCGTAATTTAGCTAGGATATATTTCGTGGTCTGCCTGTTTCAGGGCACTAACCTTGTGTTTAATGAATATGTTTTAACATTGTTCTTTGTACAAAGGTATTTATCTATGAATTTGATGCAAGCATATCAATGTATCACGCTTTTTGCGCTGGAAGCATTATCTCTGAGAAGAGAGTTCTAACATCTGCACACTGCTTTGTTACCAATAGAAAAAAGTAAGCTAAATCTTTGTTTAATAACGAATTATTTATTATACTGTCTGCCATTAAGAGTGTAATCGGTCTTATGTTGTCCCTACTGCTATGACTTAAGTGTCTTTCCTATGAAAGGGCCGTAGTCTATCACGACAGCCCAGTGTAAGGGCGCCTTCAAATCAGCTGCAAAGTGCCGCGCGTGCATTAACAAAGTAGAGTGGTGCATGGCGGCTAATTTGAAGGCGCTTTTAGTTGATGGTTTAACTTTTTTATTCTTGGTCATGTCGAAAACCTCATGATGTTTTCTTTCACCGTTTTGAGACCAGTGGTGTAAAACACCAGCCCAAGTTTGACACATTCTTTCAGCTGATGCTTGATTAAATCAGGTCAAAAATGTAGTAACAAACTTTATTATTTAACATCATTGGCACTAGATTTAGCGAGGCAACCTATTCGCAATGTATTATTAATGGGTTATCTAGCATGTAATATTTACCATAATCGAATAACATATGAGGGTAGATCTTTGTTCTATGTATCTCGTACTATACTTAATCAAACTGGTGCCGTCTGCAAAGTTTTGTCAAAATTAGTTTAGTTGTTGAAGCGTCATTGATTAACTAACAGCAAACTGTATATTACGAAATAAACTCCTAATGGGAAGCAAAGTATGTATGGAAAATATTTTTTTTTTAGTTTAGTTTACAGGCATGCAATGCACTATTTCCCGCACTCGCCTACGGCTCATGCAAATTCGGCCTTGGTCGCAATGACAAACTTTCTGCACTTGTATCAAAATGTAACTTTTTTTTATTACTTTCATTACATTAAAATACTAGACACGTGTTACGGGTTTTTCATACACCTACTAAAGTAAGTGAAGTTTAGGTCATAAGGATTAGGTTAGGTCCTTGCACTGGTTAATAAAACAAAGATAAATAAGTGACATTTTTTAAATAAATAAAAAAAATAAAACATCATTTTTTTACATAATATTTATGGAGACGTCTTATTATGATAAATCATTACCATTCTATTCGTTTCGAGTTCATTCTTCGACCCTTATGAAAATATTGTGGATATAAAAAGTGGAGTGGCATAATTAATAATATTGATTCGTTTTTTTATGCATGTGTTGTTAACATTTAAGTAGTTAATTGTTGCACTTGTATATTACTCTAGTCATTAAGAGCGTCCAACCAAAGGTACAGATAAGACCGTACACTTCGTTTTATAAATGTATATCTATATCCTGTCCACATGATGAGACACAGTAGAGCTTATAATAAATAATGATGATGATGATGTTATTACACTTTTTTCTTCAGATATTTTGGACACACAGATATCTTGTGAATATAATTAAGGCTTAAGTGGAAATCAAAACATAAATTTGTGTAAACCTAATCCAATAAAGACCTTTTAAATCGGCAATTTTAGGTGAAGTTTGGCCCTTTGTATACTCATACATAAAAATACTCATATATAAATACTCATATATAAAAAAGTACATCTATAGAAGACTAACAAATTTAATCGAGATTCTGAGTTATGAAAAATTTTGTTTACAACTTTAAAGGGTTTAAAAAAAAAACATGTTGCCTGGAACTGGTTGTGTGAAATATTCGAGTAAATCACAGAATAAGTTAATTCCAAAAGTGTTTTCAGGCGTTATCTTTCTTATTTTCCTTTGCTTTTTCATCTAAAATCACGCAGGATTGTGTTATATGAAGTAACAAGCTTTTAAACCATGCTCGATGCTGACGATGGTTGAGTGGGGAAGGTCCCTCTTAAGTTAGAAATGTAAACAATTATTAGTTAATCTAAATAAACAAAATACAATAATATTCGAGCCACATATTGAAGTGGTATATTCTGCTAGTTAGCTGTTATGGTTGATTTTAGCAAAGCATTTGATACATTAAATTTTGAAACATTGTACCAAAAAATGGAACAAAATGGTATACAGGGTCCAATGTTGGAACTGCTAAAAAAATATCACACAAATAGATATGATGCTTTAAGCATAGTTGGGGAGCAGAGTGACCTAATACGAACACAATATGGCACGGCCCAAGGTTTGGTACTGGGACCGACAGAATACTTATTGTACGTAAATGATATGTGTAATATATTCCATGTCTCGGTGTACCAATTTGCTGATGATACGTGTTTGATCTCTGCTCATAAAGACATTATCAAGGCGCAAAGTATGATGCAGGAAGATTTTGATACATTGTGCAAATTGGCTCATGATCTAGGATTATCAATGAATTGTAGCAAAACTAAATTAATGTACATACACTCGCCTTACAAAAAAGCAGTGTCATTGCCGATGATCGTCGCCCATGAACACAATTGCATGCATCTTAACAATAATGCTTGTAGGTACATGTAAACAACTCGAAATCGTGCAAGAACACACCTACCTTGGCCTAAAAATCATAAGTTTAATTTGGAATCACACGTTAACCTAATATGTAACAAGCTAAGAGCTATTTTGTCAAAACTATGTGTACTCAAACATAAAGTGCCATATAGAACACTGAGACTTACATATGTATATGTCTTTAGCTGATTCAGTCATAAGTTATGACTTAGCTAGCTATGGAATACGTATAAAACGTATCTAAATCTACACTAATATAATAAAGAGGGAAAGTTTGTTTTTTTATTTTTTTGTTTGTAGGAGGTAATCTCTGGAACTACTGGTCCGATTGGAAAAATTTTAGCAACAATAGAAAGCTGCTTTACTCTTGAGTGACATAGGCTATATTTTATGTACGCGGGCGAAGCCGCGGGCAAAAGCTAGTGATATGTATAATTTGTAGATTAGAATTTTAAAAACAATTGTTCCTTTAAAAGTTAAATTCAAGAACAAAGATAATTATCACAACTTGTTTCATTATTGTAAGGTTTGAGTATATTTGTTAAGAGAGATTTAGCAATTGTAACTCAGTACAGTAGTGATATCTGTAAATTTAATAGGACAAAAAGATTAAACACATTACGTAAACTAGACTATCTCCGGACCTTTGAAATACCAAAATGTCATAACGATTATGGTGAGAGAGTATGGAATGTCAGTCTTGCCCGAATACTAAACAAGTTGCCAAAACACATAGTTTGTAAAATGCAAAACAAAAATAAAAGGCAGACCTACAACATATTGAAGCGACATTTAATGGATTGTAATGAAATAGCAACTTCTTAACTGTAAAATCTATTCTTTTTAATTTTAAGTTAAGAATTGTGTAAAACTGTGTTAAACAGCTTTTTTATTTATTATTATTTATTTTATTCAATAATATCTGCAATATATTGTATTCTGATTTCAGACCAAGACGCCAATTTCATCTGGTTAGGTTCGTGGCCAATGTACTTTCTACAGTTGTAAAAGCATCGGATGCCGGAACGAAAAATGGGAAAAATGGTACACAATGGCGAAAAATGGACCATGTATACACCCAGAAGTTTTTTAAATTTCCCGCTTTCAATCTTGCTGTTGCGGTGAGACTATCATTACCATCTTCTACTTATAATATAATAATATATCGTTAGCTGCCACCCACATCGATATCGATGTGATATATATTTATATATAATTTGGGTGTCTTCAAGGCTAGAGTGAATAGGCTCTTAATAAACTAGTGCGCCTTACCATCAACGATTGCATCACTGCTTACCATCAGGTGGGATCGCAGTCAAGCACTAGTTTATTGCAAGTAAAAAAAAAATATTTATATGTACAGGGTGTTATTGACATCGTATCACAAACGAATACCATGGATCCAGTACATGATTCTGGACCCAGTAACGAAATATTTAATTTTTTTAAAAAAGTTGTGTTTTTTAATTTTTACCTGTATAAAATCGTTATTCTAACCAATCCCAATGATATTTTTAGAAAAAATTAATAAAAAAAACCAAAAAAATCACCGAGGCAAATAAAGTCGTTATTCTAATCACACCCGATGACATTTTTAATTTAGTTCATTCGTGAAATGAAAATTCATTCATCTTTTTCGCAAAAAATGTTAGAATGACGTTTTTATATAGTTTAATTTAAAAAAGTATATTTAAAAAAAATAAGAAAATACCGACAAAAAATTCCACCACTGGGAGGTCCAGAATTATGTACTGGATCTATGGTATTCGTTTGCGTTAACATGTCAATGACACCCTGTATACTTTACAACACTTCCCTATAAACAATAATAAAAATATTATTATTATTATAACTACGATGGTAGTTATGCTGCCAGGAGCCATTATGTAAAAACACCAGGACTGGTGGATGCGGGAGCTAGCGACGTACACTTGCCCGCGTAAGAGACAACTCGTCCTGAAGTTGACACCCGCTGCACTCAGTGTCTGCCCCTGCGACTCATTGATTGGCCATCGCGAAGCAAATACTCACGGTGAACTGTACGCGCTTGAACTGGAACTGAAAGTTATGAGGTATAAATACTGCCTCGACGACGCCACAACCCGTAAGAATTTTTGCCTCAATGTTATGTCTGTGGAGCGATATGACTGTAAAGCAGATCCCATCCCACAACTTTGGAGGAGATAGATTCCGAAGATGCATAATCGGGACTCCAACTTTCAGCTTGTTGGTATGCGCTGGAAGTCCACATGCTGGCTGGGAGTTCAGAAATTCCACGGTATGTGTGGCGTCATCTTGCTCGACGACAGTGTTTATACCAATTACACCAATTGTCTCCAGTTTATTGAGGAGGAGAGGGACAGAAATAGTGTCACATAGTGTACATGCTGTCTCGGTTTCGGTTTCTAGTCTTTTTTCACAATTGTATTGTGAAAAAAAAATAGTAGTACATTTACAGTAGGTACTTAAAAAGTACCATATTACTTAGAAAAAGTTATAATTTGGTCAAAAGGAAAAAAAATACTAATAAACTTATTAACTGCTTGAATGTTTTTTAGACAATGACTCAACCCTGGAAATTTAATAAGTACGTCACTAAAATACCTTATGCGAGTGTTAATATGGACTTTGATGGAGTTTGTATCGCTACTGCTGTTAGAGCTACTACGGTGAGATCTAATTTCAAAGTCTAAAGTAAGCTGTGCGCATCGGCGACCAGGGGCACAAGTCTGCTATTTTCAAAATATTGTCATTCGAACACGATTCCATTGTCATTTTGCTAAAAGTTCGTAATCTGTTAATTCGTAATGGCTGATCATTGGTCGGTTAGCGGTGTCGTAATAGAATTATGGTATGAGCTGTTTTGTTACGAATTAAAAAAAATAACTGCACAAAAACATCCTAATCGTAAGTCACTGATTATATTATAGGAACTGTCAAAATTTTATTAATTTACCGCATATGTCAAATATTAATTTGTCATTCATACGCTGCGGCAAGTTATACAGAAGACCGAAGAGTACAACTTGCCACTTTGTTTAGCGTTCGTGGACTATGAGAAAGCCTTTGATTCGATTGAGACCTGGGCAGTTCTGCAGTCTCTCCAAAGGTGCCAAATAGACTACAGGTACATCGAGGTGCTAAAGTACTTATACCAAAACGCCACCATGTCGGTCCAATTACAGAACCAGAGCTCTAATCCGATCCAACTACAGCGAGGCGTGAGACAAGGAGACGTTATCTCTCCGAAACTATTCACAGCTGCGTTGGAGGATATTTTCAAGCTTCTGGACTGGAAAGGACGCGGCATCAACATCAATGGCGAGTACTTAACACACCTGCGATTTGCCGATGACATAGTTCTTATGGCTGAGACCTTGGAAGACCTGAACATAATGCTCGAAGATCGCGGTAATGCTTCCAAAAGAGTGGGTCTTAAGATGAACATGGACAAGACGAAAATCATGTTAAATGCCCATGTTGCACCCGCTCCAGTTAACGTTGGGAACATTACACTCGAAGTTGTTGACCACTATGTTTACCTGGGACAGACAATCCAGTTAGGTAAGTCTAACTTCGAGAAAGAGATCTCTCGTCGAATCCAACTCGGATGGGCAGCGTTCGGGAAGCTCCGGCATATATTCGCGTCCGAAATACCTCAGTGTCTCAAGACGAAAGTCTTTGACCAGTGCGTGTTGCCAGTGATGACTTACGGTAGTGAGACGTGGTCGCTTACTATGGGTCTCTTAAGAAGGCATAAGGTCACCCAGCGAGCAATGGAGAGAGCGATGCTTGGTATTTCCCTGCTTGATCGAATCAGGAATGATGAGATCCGCAGGAGAACGAAATCAACCGACATCGCTCGAAGGATTGCATCGCTGAAGTGGCAGTGGGCGGGACACATAGCGCGGAGAACCGATGGCCGATGGGGCGGAAAGGTTCTCGAATGGCGACCGTGTAACGGACGACGCTCCGTGGGCAGGCCCCCTACAAGGTGGACCGACGATCTGGTGAAGATCGCGGGAAGCCGCTGGATGCGGACAGCACAGGACCGATCGTTGTGGAGATCCTTGGGGAAGGCCTATGCCCAGCAGTGGGCGTCGCTCGGCTGACATGATGATGATGATGATGATGATGAATTTGTCATTATGTACGAGATTACCATTATAAAACATTTCTTTCAATGAAGTGTCACTGGTCGATCATTAGAAAGTCATAATGACGCCATTATGTTAGTAGATTACCAAACTTGTCAAAATCAACCATTTTGAAATCAATGATCGACTATTCTGACACTATTGTAATAGCAGACTTGAGGCCCAGATCGCCTAGATTGGTGGACGCGTCGGTCTTCATGTATTTTTTATGGAAACTAGTTTAGTAAAACTCAAGGAAATTATATCTCCTAAAGGACAAACTGGAATGCCTTTGACAATCTCAAAAACGTACAAGACCAAAGTTACAAATGAGTATTTAATTTTTATCTTATTCTACTAGTGTGTCCATACACTAGCTGGGTTCCATCTATCTGGCAGAAACTTGATAGTCCGAATTTTATTTCGCATAACACACTTGGCAGAATCTTCTTTCATCGAATATTTTTAAGGCATAAAAAATATTTAGTATTTTTTTTTTTTTTTTTAATAATAATCGTTTATTTATAAAAATAGGACATGAATATAGTAAAGTACAATATAATATTAAAAAGAGCACAGTTTCTTATTTGCCTGAACTAGGGTGACCCTGTGTTTCAGGCTAGAAAGAGCTTAAATACAAACTAATAAATTAACACCAAATACAACTAATTTAAAAACTACTGAATTTAAACATATATTGTGTTTTATTTACAAATTGTAAGTAGGTCTTCTGTCTCTACATACGATACACTTAGGAAATATTGGAAAATAGTCTGTTTACATTTATACTTATTTAATTTGTAGATACTTAATATTCTATTTAATTTATTGTATAAAAATGGGCCTAAAAAGGTAAAAAATCTTTTAACAAATACAAATTTTGACGAAATATTAGAGTCGCAAACAATATCATTCCGTCTCTTATTAATATTTTCGGCGTTGTAGGAAAGCATGGTGTGCTGTTTTAGTATTAAGTGCATTATAAAAAGCTGGCGAACAGTAAGCACGTTACAGCGTTTGTATAGCTGATCTGTAGGATAAAGAAAGGGAAGGAAGTTGGCTACTTTTAAAATTGCTCTCTGAGCTCTTTCAAGAGGCAGCAGGTTAGTTTTATGTGCTCCACCCCAGGAAGTGATACAGTACTGGATTACAGATTGGCCTAGTGCTAAATAAATCTGGGTCACCAATTTTGAATCTGCAATAGCTCGCAATTTCTTGAAAACATAGATTAATTTGCGAACTCTTTTTACTATATTTTCAATATGTTGTCTAAAAGAGAGCGTTTCATCAATTATAACCCCGAGATATTTAATGTCGCGCGTTTTGAAGATGCATGGACAGTCACACATGCTGGTAGAGCGGAATCCACAATTATGGGCGTACAGATTGGGGTTAGCAGTGTTAGAATGAGGCTTGCGCATGCAAAAGTGGATGTATTTTGTCTTGTCAGCATTTAATGTTAGTAAATTGCTTTGAAGCCAATTAGTCACAGTGTCGAAACCTATTTGAGCATATTCGTACAATTCGCTGCTGGTCTTAGCGGTAAATATTAAGGCCGTGTCGTCGGCATATGACACGATTTTGCCTTGTTTTATGATTAGGTTACATAAATCGTTAATATATATCAAAAATAGGGTCGGGGCCAGGATACTTCCCTGGGGAACACCATATCCAGAACATATTTGCTCGTCGCTCGTTGTATCGTCTATTTTGACACATTGATGTCGATCAACTAAGTAGTCAGCAAATAGTTTTAGCGGCGTTCCTCTTATTCCAATGCTCTCTAATTTGTTTATTAGTAAATTTATTTATTATTTTTTTTCAGAATTTTATTTGGCATATTTAATATAGTTTCGTTTAGCATTGTTTATTTAGAGGGATGGTGATATTTCAGGATATTTTGGCTCAGCCTCAGCCGCGGTGGCGGGCCTTCAAACCACCTGCTCCTCAGCTCGCGGGCCGCGCTACCCCTCCGCGCCTACGCGATTTTAAATTACACTCTAGGGGTAGGGCAGACAAGACTACGGAAAGTCGGTTTTACGGCGATTCGTTTCTGTCAATAAATTTATAATATAACATATTGACAGTTTATGATACTATTTTGTAAAGTTGAGATTTCAGTAAAATGAAATTTAAGCATAAAAATATCGGCTCCTCAAATATCACCATCCCTCTAAATAAACATAATGCTAAACGAAACTATATTAAATATGACAATCGTAATTATGCCAAATAAAGTTCTGCTATGTTAAAAGTATGCCGTTGCAAATTCGGACATGTAAACGCTCTGCCAATCAAGTTATACTAAATAATTTTTATGCCTTAAAGAGATTCGATGAAAGAAGATTCTGCCAAGTGTGTTATGCCAAACAAAATCAGGACTATCAAGATTATGCCAAATAAAATCAGGATTATCAAGATTCTGCCAAATAGAAGGAACCCATATTATAACATTCATATAAATTTGTTAATTTAAAGTGATAGGTACTAAAACTAGAAATGTATTTCAGAGCTGGGCAACAGTTAAGTATTTATACAGAGAAGAGGTTGAGATGATACAAAGAAAAGAGTGCGAGAAAAGGTTGTATCGCAATTGCAGACTTTACATATGCAGTGAATACGAACATCAAGAAAGAGACGTTTTTTCTGTATGTATCAATCGTAGTAAAAATCATTTACCAATTTAGCGTAACTTAGTTCCGAACTTATTTGAGTCAATTAAATATTGAGTATAATTTAGAGTATATATTGAGTATATATTGAGTAGTATATATTGAGTATAATTTATTATAGATTGTAGATATGCGGAATAGAATTTGAAGTTCTACAAACCTCTTCTGAAAAAGAGAGATCCTTCGACCACACCGGTATTTAGTCTAGTCCGGGTGACTACCCGATTGTTTGCTGTATATGACCTAATCTCGTGAAGAACTCCGATACCGTGGCCCTTTTTTTGGTAGTTATAAGTGCTCTAATATCCACCCATGTGCTAAACGCAATTGTTGTAAGACACTAACTAGTCATCTACACATAGTTTTTTCTGATGTCTACTTAACTGTTCCTGTCATAGTCAATTATTTTTATCTAAGTAGGTACAGTTTTTTGCGAGTCTGAAGTTAGACTGCGTATTTTAACGCTTGAAAACTCGTTAAAAAATAAATGCTTTAAACGAATAATTGCAATTTGCAGTTCTTATATCAGGTAAACACTGTTGTTGGCGTTTTTTTTAAATAAAACCTTGTTTTTTTTACGTGTTTTCAAGCGTTAAAATTCGCAGAGCCTACATCAGATGCGCCAGATCCGACGGCTGTACTGTAACTGAATTGCAGTAATAGATTTATATTTCTAATCTTTAATCAACAACGCTGTGTATGCTCAAAAATAAATAGTAAATCTATTATTCCAATATTTTTCCAGAAGATGGGCAGCAGAACTAGTCAGGGTCGTAGGAATTCGATAGATGCGAGATGCATTAGACTGGTCGTTGTGTGTCTCTGTAGGAAGAGGCCTATATCCATCGATATATATGTGTAACTAGCTTTTGCCCGCGGCCTCGCCCGCGTGGTATTGGGGTTAGGGTTGGGATTTCCGAGATGAAAAGTAGCCTATGTCCTATTCCGGAGTGTATCCTATGCCTGTGCCAAATTTCATCCAGATATGTCTAGCCGTTTTGGCGTGATTGAGTAACAAACATCCAAACATCGTAACTTTCGCATTTATAATATTAAGTAAGATACGCACTAGATTAGGCGCACCGTACTGTCACTATTACTCCACTTAAGTGATCTGCATGCCATGCACCTTTAGGCGCACCGTACTGTCAGTATTACTCCACTTAAGTGATCTGCATGCCATGCACCTTTACATTGATGACATTAGGGTAGTTTTAACGTTCACGCAGCGTGTCAGCGCTGTAAGTTTTGTTTGACGACATACTACCAATGAAGGACTGCGATGTTTTGTATTACGTTTTCATTATATTGACAAATATTTTCTATGAACGTGTCAGTCTATCCCTAGGCTACAAGTCGATGCCTGTATACAACAATGGATGACTTCTGATTGAAATGATGATAATGATCAGCACATGCAAATGACATTTTTTTATGTTATTCTATTTTAATTTTATTTTTATATGGATTTAAAAAAAAACTCCTATTTTCAATTTTTGGATGTAAAAGTTCTAATTTTAATAATAAAATAATTTATATATACACCGTGAAATTTAAATGGTTGTTTTCCCTCAGCTAAATGGTTGTGTATTGGTAATACAAACGTTTGATAAAAAAATAAAATATCAAAAACAAAAAATGGACCTGTAGAGTGCAAGCTAATGTTACCGAATAACTACTACGACCGATAATAGGCTGAACATAAATACTTTTTAGTGACTACATTTTGTTTTTTTTAAGTAATGATTTACAAACTTTTTGGTCTGTTAAAATAACTCTCAATTATCTATACATATAATAAAACAGTAACGAAAGAAAAACTGTACATTGAGAATTTTCTGGAAAAATTAAGTGGCTTTTGTTAGAAAAACGTAACTGATGACAAAAAGTGACTTTTTAGAATTTTTGTCTGTTTGTCTGTTTGTCTGTGCCTATGGTACGGGTTGGCGCCAAAACTACTGGATAGATTGAATTGAAATTCAGCAAAAATGTTCCTTGTAAACCAAGGAAGGCTTTAGGCTACATATTATCACGCCTTAAGTTATGGGAGGTAAGCAATATTGAATTTAAACAGTGCAATGGATGCAAGGGTGTAACTTTTTTTTCCGTGGGCCGATTGACTCAAAACTTAACACAAACATTACCCTAAAGTGATTATCAAGGATGGCATATTTATTTTTTCAGTAGTACCCCCAGTGCAAGATTTAGGGGATGTTAAAGTTTGTATGGGAGAATCTTATTACTTGGGTTAATTAACTTGAAACTTGGCACGTAAACTTATTTAGGTAAATAATAAAGATTCCCATTATTAGTTTTTCAAAACAACGTAATTTGGGCAAAGGAACATAGTTTAATGAATATTAGTAGTATAAAGACAATTTTAAAACAGCGCCATCTATGAGATTACACCAAAATCAAATCAAGTTACATGTTAACACTTTTTGGAAACTATTAATTTAAATTTGAGCATGTTGGCAAAGTTAGCAGTTAGTTATTCTTAAAATTCATAGATGGTAATGTTACTTATTTATTTTTAGGGAAATATCTTAGGTAGCGGTTGGTTCGTATTACTAAAAAATGTGGGTTAATATTTAATATATAATTTTTTAAAAATAGTTCATCTCTAAATGGCGTTCTCCATGTTTATATGAAATATGTTTGTTATTCTTATTCCAACGGTCTAACGGATTTATTTTGCAACGCAACCTAATCTCAAATAACGTTTCAATGTTATTTATATACGTACAACGCCATCTACTGACCCAAATTAGTACAAACGAAAACATAACATAATATATTTTTTACCTTTCGACTACTGTAATTACAGACACAATTAAAATACAACAGTTGTGCGGAAATTTGTGTCCTCTTGGGACTTAACTAAAGTGTTTTACGAATAATCTATTCATATAAATATAATAAAATCGTAGGAAAGTGAAAACTGTTTATTTTTTTATTTTTTTTAAAGATTACTTAGGAAGTGATCTACAATCGATATCGAAGCCAAAAGCATCGTTTTTATTAGAATTTTTGTCTGTTTGTCTGTATGTATGTTTGAGCTAAACTCAAAAACTTACTTGGATATATATATATAAACATACTGCATGGATTATCTTCAAATTTTGCATGAATGAAGGACGGGCCGGGAAAGTTGTGAATACTTTTTTTTCTTACGCATTCTGTGACAGTGTTTAATCTAACAACGCATATTTAAATGATGTTTTTCAGTAAGCTATGCTATTATCTGGCTTAACACTATAAAAACTACGTCATTTAAGTAACTTGACAGAGGAACATAGTTCAATGATTATTAGTAGTAAAAAGACAGTTTTAAAACAGCGCCATCTATGAGAGATAAAAATCAATCAAATCAGCTTCCTAAAAGTTGTATTGTATAGTTCGTTTTGAAAAATTGAAGTTCCAAACAACCCTGAAAATCTTAAGCGGAGTTGAGGAAGACTATTAAAAAAAATACGGTGCTAAGTATTACAAAAAAAGTTATGTTTATTGAAATATCGCCATCATCTGAAGATTTTCTGCGAGCTTTGAGGCGTGCTACTGGAGACGAAATCGATGTAATTGATGAACGTGTGCTGAACACCTGTCTCAGTTCACTTCAAGATGTGGACATTTCTATCGGCGGCAATCCACTGATCGAATATGAATTACCAGTTCCCCAATCATCACCGCATTAAGACTATGGCTGAGACAAATTACGATTTGGGCGAAATGACCACCATACGAAATGACCATGTCGCTTTGTTGTCTTCAGAGCAAAAACAAATTTATGACACCGTCCCTGAAAGCGTTGTGCAAAACCAGGGTAATATGTTTTTCTTGGGTTGCCCCTGATGGAACAGAAAAAACATGGCATACTTGAAGAGGCAAGGCAATATTGCTATTGAACAGCAATGTCGTCGGGAATCGCTGCCACACTGCTTCCGGGTGGCAAGGCAGAACATGCCATGTTCAAATTCCCATCGATTTAGAGAGCGCCAAAACGCCTGTTTGTGGTGTGTCACGTTACAGCGATAAGGGACACGTGCTTAAGGGTTGCTCTCTGATCGTGTGGAATAAGCGTACGGTGGCCAATAGGAACGCAGTTGAGTCGGAGGACAGAACCCTGCAGGACATCCGCGGGAACGAACATTTTGATGGGTGGTGTCACAGTTTGTTCAGTGGCGGTTTCGGGCAAAAGCTTCCCGTCTTGACTTGGGGATCAAAGTCTTACGAGGTGAATGCTACGTTGAAACAATCTTCATTGTAGTCATGAGTTTGTGCGCTGCGCTTGACCATTAATACGTGAGCTCGGCTCGGCAGCAATGCACGTGCTCAAGAATTCTCTGATATCCTTCTAACTCTTGGCGAAGGCACTTTATCTTTTTTATGAAGGGGAAAATAAATGAATGACGAATCCCGCCTTTGGGTGGAGCGGGAGACAGTGTTAGAATTCTATTGACTAAACAACCGTTCCTACTTGCCTTAGTTCCAGGGCCCTGGCGTTCCGCTTTAACATCTACCCTTGGCCCCAGAAGGCTTCGACCTTGCTGGGCTCCTACAGTTGCTGACGACTGCTTGAGGTGCAGGGAACAGCGCGCTGCGCGCCGTCGACGACTTGGGTTCAAGTCAAAGCCCACTACGAGAAAGGTGGACAAGAGGTACTTCCAGAGCCTCTCAATAGAGTGTTATCCAGCTTAGAAGAATTCATTCGCTGTGCACGGGGACATCAGTCGTTTATCAAACCAGCAGAATTCTTGGGTGTGTGAGCGGACCATTTTGACGTCCAAAAATGATCAGGTTGCAGCAATGAACGAATGCATTCTCTTGAAAATTGAGGGGAAGGTAGTGGTCTATACCTCGATAAACACTGTCGTCGAGCAAGATTACGCCACACATTATCCCGCGCATACCATCAAGCAAAAGTCCTATATCCTAAGAAAAGTAAAGAGACCTGTCAAAAATTCTTACGGGTTGTGGCGTCGGCGAGGCAGTATTTGTACCTCATAATTTCCCGTTCCAGTCCAAGCGCGTACAGTTCCCCGTGAGTGTTTGCTTCGCGATGACCATCAATAAGTCGCAGGGGCAGACACTGAGTGCAGCGGGTGTCAACTTCAGGGCGAGTTGTCTCTTACGCGCGCAACTGTACGTCGCTTGCTCCCGCGTCATCAGTCCTGACTCTCTTTACATTTTGGCTCCTGGCAGCGTAACTACCATCGTAGTATGGTGGCGGAGTGGTAAAGGCTCCGACTCAGTGGTGGCGGAGTGGTAAAGGATACGACTTACAAATTGTAGGTCGGAGTTCAAACCCAGCCAGGCGAATTACTTTGTGTAATTTATTTCATAACCACTGCTCTTAAAACGGTGAAGGAAAACATCATGAGGAAACTGTGACTGTGAATGTCTTAGAACCAAAAATTCGAAGACATGTGTCATCCACCAATCCGCACTGGGCCCGCGTGGTGGATCATGGCCCATTCCCTCTCCTAGAAAGGACGTCTGTGTCCCGGCAGCGGGAACTTTATAAGGCTGATGCATTGCTATTTTAAAAGTTATTTACTTATAATGCTATAGCGACAAAGCCACCTTAGGTATGTTTGGTGCTGTAGAGCCTTCACGCAGACAACGTCGCGGGCAACAGCTAGTATAAAATAAAACCTTATGGCACCTTCCGCTTGTCAGCTTCCGGTGCATTAAATAATTACTAAATGTTAATGAGTGTGCATAATTTTATGATAAAGATTATTGTTATTTATTAATATTAATAAATAACAATAATCTTCTCTCTAAATGGCTAATTAAATATTTAATTAGCCATTTTATTAGACAATTCAATTGTACATCAATATTAATTATCTAGATGTATAAGATATAAAAGCTGATGTGTTGACAGTTTTCTTTTTGAATTAACACGTCTTAGTTATGGTACAAGGCTAAATATATTTTGGCGGGAAAGCTACGCTGTATTCTTGAGAATTGTAATTAATTAAAAAAGTTGTTTGATACGCAGACTCTTGGTTTGATTGTTGACTGTGACCATCCTTTTATAATAGCTGGTTTACACTAATTATGACGTATCACAACTTGCGAGAGCTTATTTTGGTTTAAATATTTAATGAATCGGTTTCCTTTGATAGCATGCTGCGCGTGCGACTCTAGTAGTACCTACAAATTACGTCTAATGTTACTATTTTTTTTCGCTTTTTTGAGTTGATGAATATTATTTATGAAAAAAGACCTTTTTATTTTTACTGTATGCTTCAAAAGTACTCCTTATGGCAAGTCATCCTGCTCCGGGAAAACAACCATTTAAATTTCACAGTGTATGTAATGTAAAACCGTTTTTCTTTGCATGTGGTGTTAACCTGTAAATAATTGTTGCACTTGTAAATGTTAACTAGTAATTAAATCAGGTGTGTATAAAGTGTAATCAAATGTTGGTTAACCTAAATAGATAAATAAAAAAATTATAATGATTATTTTAGGAAACTGAAGGCGGCAGCTTAGTATGTTTTGACACCGGTGATCCAGCGGAGGTAGACACCAAACAAGGAGTGTTAGTCGCCGTGACATCAGTCATAAACGCCGATCTGCCTAGCCTGCACATGCGTGTCGGGTTATTTCATGAATGGATTACAAATACCGCTTGCATCATACCTAACAATGAATTCTTGATTGTTATCTGTATTACTGTTTGTATTAAAACTATTCTTACGTATTAGTGTTGTATTATTTACTTTTACGGGAGACGATGGTTATGATTTAATCTATCTACATCTACACTATCTACACTAATATAATAAAGAGGTAAAGTTTGTTTTTTTATTTTTTTGTGTTTTTGTTTGTAGGAGGTAATCTCTGGAACTACTGATCCGATTGGAAAAATTTTAGCAACAATAGAAAGCTGCTTTACTCCTGAGTGACATAGGCTATATTTTATGTACGCGGTCAGAGCCGTGGACAAAAGCTAGTTATTTATAATCCTCTTGACTCAACAGATGTTTTGAGTCTAGCAAGTATTAGTGACACTCCAGGCACTTAACAAGTCGCCTGTTGGGTACGTTTGCACGTATAGTTCGTTTTTTAATCCTAGACTACGATTTGACAACTTAAAATGTCAAACTACAGAAAATTGGGAACTTATTTCTAGAGTTGGATTACGTTAAGTCTGCGCGTGGCTGGGGGCGTGCCAGTTTAATTAATCTACGAAGGAAACATATAATAAAAAAATACAAAGCACAAGAAATACATTTTGAAATCAAATTTTATTGCGATGGTCATTCTAAAAATTACCTGTCAAGTAAGCAACACGGGCTCTAACTTTCGAAAATGGTACCATAGGCCCGTTGTTATTTCGTTCTTCACAGGCATGTTTAACGTTCAAGACCATCTCTCTCCCAGCACTTTTAATAACTTTCGGCATAATTATGACGAATATATTCTTTTGAAACAATTAAAAACACAAGACGCGACACTTACTCCAGACACCTGACATAAACGACCAATTTTGTCAAAAAATTAAAACAAATTTTAGCCGCACGCAGCCTTTTTTCTGTAATAGGTGTACCAGCTTCTGCCAGAGGCTTCACCCGCGTGAAAGTCTGTTAACCACCATAGGGGTGGAGTTTCGTAAAATCTGCTCATAGCGGACGTCTACACCCTGTAAGAAACCTACCTGCCGAATTTTAAGTTTCTAGGTGTAATAGTTTCAGAGATATAGTAATTAATCAGTGAGTGGTATTTCGGTTTTATATATTTGTAGCTTTTGCCCGCGGCTTCGCTTCCGGTATCAGAAAAATGAGATAAATGAAGAACCCCTTGACCGATTTTGTACAAACTTCACATAAACCATCTACCCCGCATCATCCCGCGGCTTCGCCCGCGTACATAAAATATAGCCTATGTCACTCAGGAGTAAAGCAGCTTTCTATTGTTGCTGAAATTTTTCCAAACGGACCAGTAGTTCCAGAGATTACCTCCTACAAACAAAAAAACAAAAAAATAAAAAAACAAAAACACAAACTTTTTTCACCTACCATAAAAAAAAAAAAACCTCTTTATAAATTTAATAATAATTACATTGTATATGCAATTAATGTTATTATATTAGTGTAGATATATTGATATAGATCCAAATCTATATAATTACTACTTTAATGAAAGTAAACAAATAGATTGAATTATAGGTTGTTTAATTAATTATTATAAAAAAGTCATGAGAACTTAGAAAATATGTACTTTATATAATATATAATATAATAGATTGTTATAATAGTCACTTCATTAAGATTAAAATACACAGTAGCAGTCCATTTTTAACAAACTCTTTAATATCTCGTTCTAATAATCACTTGTTAAGATTCAAATACATAGTAGCAGTCCATTTTCAACCAACTCTGCCAGGCACCACTCGGGTACGAATATTCAGGGAGATTTGTTGTTCTGGTCACCCGAAAAAAATATTTGACAAATGGTCCACTTTTGGAAAATCGTATTGTAGGCCCGATATTTTCTCATTCCTCTTAACAAGCACGTTTGAATTTCAAGATAATATCTTTACCAGCACTTTTAACCATTTTCAGTATAATGATGACGATTATTTACTTTGGAAACGATTAAAAACACGGAAGACAAAACATTCTCTTGACACCTGACATAAATGTCAAGATGACGGCAAATGATTAGTTTCCTTTTTTCGCCGCGCGCAGACTTATCTAAATTCAACTCTAGAGTGTGACATTCTCAGTTGTCAAATCGTAGTCTAGAGTTAAAAACTAACTATACTACGTAGCCTAAAACATCTCCACCGAACGTCACGTTCGTTCCAGTAACTTACTATCTGTTGATCAACTTCCAGTTTATGAATTATAAGTATTTGAAGTTGAGTATTTTTTAACTTTGCTTTCACCTGCCAATATTTGTCTTTAGAGTAGATTAATTCAATTCAATTCAGAAACCCGGACGCGGAATTCAGAAATAAGTTTAATTTCAAAAGTCTGATTAATATTCAGAATATCTGCATACCGTAAAACGGGGTGAATAGAAACAAATCGATGGTGAATAAAAACATTTTGTTGTTTTTTCACGTTATTTAAAAATTGTTTGCAGAATTTAAATATTTTTATGAATTCAATATTGAAAACAAAAATGCTTTATTAAAACAAAAAATATGATATCAGAGTAATAATTCCAATAAAAAAATTGTTTCTATTCACCCCCTGTTTCTATTCACCCCATTTTATACCCGGTATTATCAAATCTTGCAATTACTTATCTTCAAGTTAAAATTCGTTTAAAAATGTTAAAATAGTAAGTTTTGAAGTCATTTTTAATTCAAGTTGCGTGTAAAGAAAAATATCAACCCACCCCCCTAAAGTTTTGGTTTAAAATACGTGAGATGAAAAGAAGAAGAAATAGGCAACATTTGTTCTGGTAAAAATGTAAGGTTTTGTTTGAAATAAAAAAATAGGCAAAAATAAAATTAATCAAAACTTTGTATTGCCTCTTTATCTATTCTCGATCTTATTGCGGCTTCCATCCTGTTTTTCATCGACTTTGTTGAGGATATCATGAATTGTGGTACGCTTTCCTACTTGTCTTGAATCCTCCATCAACTCTTGGAGATTTTCTGCGGGGAATGTTCCGACCCTAACCTTTCTCTGAAGTTCATTCCAAACATGTTCATTAGGTTTAAGGCCAGGGCTCCTTAGGCTACAGCATAACTGGGATTTTAACCACTGAGAGAATCTTGCAGTAGTATATGTGATTGCATTATCCTGCATAAGCATGAAATCTTCACCTCCAAAACTCAGTGTATGGCATAGCATATTGTTCCAGTACCTCACGCATGTATCGTTCGGCGCTCAGAATTCCTAAATCAGAGCTAGATACGAACTCAAGATAAGATTTTCTCTGTAAAAAATGCTAACAGTTCCTAATCCTTCGTTAAATATAACTCGTTTCTCATCTGCACAAAATGTTTTCCACCTCCTCCAACCTCCAAGTCGTCGACGTCGCGCTCCGTTCCCACGCGCCTCAAGGACTTGTCAGCAAACCGTAGGGGCCCCACAGGGTCGCAGCCTCCCGGAGCTGAGGGTTGGTGCGAAAGCGTTACACCGGGGCTCTGGGAATAAGGCAAGGAAGGCACGGGGTTAGGTTCTTTAGTGAGTAAGAGTCTGACACTGTTTCCCGCTCCGCCCAAGAGAGGGATTCGTCATTCGATGATTTTTTAACTACCATAAAAAAAACCTCCTCTGTAGAGTGTTTTTGTCTCCCGCTCTTCCCAAGGGCAGGTTCCGTCATTCGATGATTTTCCCATCATAAAAAAAAACCTTTTAGTCACCTACTCGAACTACTACTACGAATACTACGAATTCGGGATATAAATAAAGCGAACTCTTGCCAAAGCGAGTAAAAAAAATATTAATCAAAACCTTAAGTACAGTACCGATAGTACGGTGTACAAAGCCATCTATCGAGCGCTGCGGAAGCTCGCGTTCGAACACCAACCTGATAGGAATCTGAACCTGATCTAATATTAATCCGTCTATACCCTTTCCTTCAGATTCGCTTCATATTAAAATTTTAAAAAGGTTTTTTTCAAGGTCGAAAATCATCCAATGACTTTTCCTGGTAGAGAAGGAGAGCGTCACAGACTTTTACTTATTAAAACTACACCTGTGTCCTTCAGTTGGCCTTTTTTATTCTACGGCTACGGCGATTATGGGTTTCCTTTTCAGAAAATCCTCGCAGTCCTAAGTCGCTATCTTATAAAGTACGGGTATGGTATAGAGAAATGCAGTCCCTGAAACCAAACCATGCCACACTTCTGTTGAATTTGTGAACTGGCCACACCACACCTGAGAAAACCTACTTGTGAAGCTTTAGCAAAATATACCTAAGTCTAAATATAATCTATAAAAATCAATGCCACTTTTTGTTGTAATTATATAACTCAAGAACGGACTCACTTATCCTAATCAAAAGTTTAGGCTTTGTTAGGAATATTTAGTAGATGGTTTATGTGAAGTTATGTACAAAATAGGTCGAGTGGTTCTTCATTTCTTACATTTTTCTGTTGCCGGGAGCGAAGCCGCTATAAGCCGAAGCCGACAAAAGTTAGTATAGAAATATACCTAAGTCTCGATAAAATCACCAGCACATAACATAAGAAAATAAAACAAATCATAAATGTGAAACTATTTGATATATTAAACCAAGTATTATAGCCGTACATGAATGCTTGTTGTATTTATACATAGGCATGGAAACTGAATTTACGCTGTTGATGAAAGTCTTATATCGTGAGATTCTTGTATACATTGTATATTCCTCTACGAAGGTTCCGCAGATAACTCCAACTAACACCCCCATGGGTCCCTCAGCAGGATCACCTGTTCCCTTACATACTAGAGGTCCACCAGAATCTCCCTGAAAACATGAATACAAGCAGATTTTTGTGTCTATGTACACATACGTGTGAATAAATTGTCCAAAAAAATATACTAACTTCTCCAGCATCCCCAGACCAGACACAGGTACAAACAAAATTATCCATTGGTTTTTCACCCATGCTAGAGCACTGTGTATTCGATATTATGTTTAAATGTGCCAATAAAAGGACAGGACTACTTGGCTAAAAAAAAAAAAAATTAAGTTAACATCGCAAAATTATAAACATGGAAATTCAAAATGTTCATTTATAGGCACTTGAATTGTTATAGATAATCTTAGTCTTAAGTAATCTAGATCATGATAATTTATTTTTATTGAATATATTTTTCTGTTGGTACTAATACGAAATAAAGAATCGAGACAATAGAATAGTTACCAAAATAGGAAGTAAACTTAAAAAGGAAAAATCGGCCAAGAGCGTGCAGGGCCACGTTCAGTGTAGGGTTCCATAGTTTCCCGTCCGTCACAAATTTCTAACAATGTAACAGACTCTTGACTTAAAGATTCCCGGATTGTAACCGATAGCAGAAAGACTCTGGCAAGGAATTTCACACTCGGTTGTACGCACAATGGAAGTGTTCTCAAAACGTTGTGTACGTATATGAGGGATGCCCACCATATACCGGTGTCAGCCTCGCCGACGATGCTCGATGCTGGGGGTCGTGCCTCGGAACTGAATACCAGATTTACCGCAAGTGAAGTAGCTTCTGTGATAAAGAAAATGGTGAGCGAAAAGTCTCCAGGGCATGACAGCCTCAGCAACGAGTATCTGAGGTATGCTGGAGTTCACTTTCTGAGAGTGCTGTCTTTATTTTGCCTGTCTTATTCCTTTTTGTCTGAGACAATGATGCATACCATCGTAGTCCCTGTTATTAAAAATAAAACAGGGAACTCTTCAGATGTCGCAAATTATAGACCAATCTCTATGGCTACTACTATAGCTAAGGTACTGGACGGTCTGATTGAGCGACACTTGGAGTCACACCTGAACTTGTACGATGCACAGTTTGGTTTTAGGTCAGGACTCTAAATCGAAAGTGCTATTTTGTCGCTCAAACAAACATTCCACTAATATACAGCCAGAAAAACTCATGTCTATGCTTGCTTTTTAGACTTGTCCAAAGGTTTTGACCTTGTGTCTTAGGAAAAGCCCGTAAAGCACTTGGATAAATGTTAAGCACTTTATTTACTCTAATGTAGAGCATGGTTCCATGTTTCGCAATAGAGTAGTAGAGCAAAGTAGAGTAACAAAAGCACAATAGACGGTTATTCTTCTTTGTCGGTATCACTCTTGACAGAGTGGTCGTGGTCATCAATTCAGGTGTTGGTGGCAAGCTTCACAACACCTTGCCACTCCTCTCTGATGGCCGCCCTCCTTGTGCAATCATGTAGCGCTAGTGCTACTTACTGGCCTTTATTTGGTGAGTCCACCTCATAGGCGATCTTCCTCGTAGACTGTTATTAGGGCATAGAAATTGTAGGAGGACCAGAGATTTTTAAAAACAAAGATTAGTTTCTTTAGGTATTAGGCACGAGCGAATTTATAGACTCACTCGACGTCAAGGAGCTGTCGACCCAAATTCCAAGAGGTTTTTTGAAATTCATGCGTATAAGTTTGCTACAACCACAACTTGCCCTTTTCATTGTATAGTATGAATGAGCTGTCACACAAAAGGGTGAAGCTGGCTATGATATTTTCCGTGAACTAAATATAATATTTATAGATATATTACATAATTTTCTTAAACTGATTATAGAATAAAATAATTCCTCATGGCCTTATTGTAAAATAATATAATTTTAAAATATTGTTGAATAATCGACATTAGCATGGCAAAACTTACATTGTAATAGGTACGCAGTTACTGCCAACGTTTATGTAGGTCATGACGTCTCACGTAGCGTGGGAGAATGGAATTCTCTGCACTGGACTCGAACCGACTCCCAGCTGCTCCACATCGGACCCGTACAACTTATCTCCCGGCACCCTGCATATCCTCTCAACATAAGGCTTGATCATACTCCCGGCACCCGGCAGCAACATCCTATTCGGTCTTCTTATATTGTTTTCGTCGCTTCATCCAAATAAATCTTCTGTGAGGGTTTTTCTGTCTTCTATATTTTGTATCTTCTTTACTTGCTTTGTTCTTATTGTTCGTCTTCACAAACTTCTAATCTTCATAATTGTATATCTTCATAATTTATTCAGCTACTTTCGTATTCTACGTATGTTGCAAAATTTTAACTGCTGGCTAAGGGTCACCATGTATTGGAGTGATGTAGGCAAAATAAAAGAGAACTGTTCAAGTTAACGATTCGTGTAATAATGTCATAATTTAGTTTGTGCAGTTACAAATATAAGGTTAGGCGAGCTGCACACTACAATATTATAACGTTCATATAAATATGTTAATTTAAAGTGATCCTAAAATTAGAAATGTATTTCAGTGCTGGGCAACGGTTAATTTAATATCGTTAATTAAGATAGATAAAGCCGTAATCTACACTAATATAACAAAGAGGTAAAGTTTATTTTTTTGTTTTTTTTTGTTTGTAGGAGGTAATCTCTGGAACTACTGGTCCGATTGGAAAAAAATTTAGCAACAATAGAAAGCTGCTGTACTCCTGAGTGACATAGGCTATATTTTATGTACGCGGGCGAAGCCGCTGACAAAAGCTAGTATAGTTATATCCCTAGGGATATAATTATACACCGTAACATAGTTATACGAAAGCGATTAATTACTATCTGACTCGGAATATAGTTATAAAACGGTCAAAGTTTAGTGATATACTTATATTACTAAATTAAGTTTAGTGAAATAGCTTTCGGAGTGTGCGGCGCAGGCGGTGCGCCGCAGCATTCAGTGCTATCTAATTCTAGATGTCATGATTACACTTCTTGCCTGAATAAAAATTAAAAAATACTTTTAAAGAAACCAAGATCTCAACTTGTTGATATAAAATAAAAATATCTCAAAACTGTTTGGCTTTAAAAGATTTTTAATGTTTGATTAGTTTTAAATGTATTGTTAATGTTTAAGTTACAAAAAATATGATCGTTTTAAACATAATTACTTTAATACGTGTTAATGTCACAAAGTATTGTAACTAACTGACACTAACACATAAAGTTGATTTATTAATAAAGATAAAACCATTTTTTTTTGTTTTAATTTATGAATAGTATATTTCTATTTCACTAAGCTTAATCAAGTAATGGGTCTATCTCAAAAAAGTGGCACACTTTTGATTTTTTTTCAGTTTTTTTTAAATGTTTGAGAATAAATAGCATAACAATATGACTTTTTTGAGACAAACCCTAATATATTTATAACACTGAACTTAATCTAGTAATATAAGTATATCACTAAACTTGGACCGTTTTATAACTATATTCCTGGTGAGATAGTAATGAATCGCTTTCGTATAACTATGTTACGGTATATAATTATACCCCTAGGGATATAACTATATTACGGCTTTATCTATCTTATTGCGACATCGACATTGTACCCGTACTGGGGCGGATCGCTAGTTATTTCATCCATCCACTTCTCTTGAATTTGTGAACTGGCCCCACCACACATGAGAAAACCTACATGTGAGGCTTTAGCAAAATATACCTAAGTCTAAATCATTATTATCATATCATATCATAGTATAAAACAAAGTCGCTTCTGTCCTATGTATGCTTAGATCTTTAAAACTACGCAACAGCTTTTGATGCGGTGTTATATAATAGGTAGAGTGATTCAAGAGGAAGGTTTATGTATTGTTACAGACTTCGGGTTCGTCATATACCAGCTCGACATGAAAACTCCTTAGTTACGGTTGCTAAGCAAATAACATTATGAGAAAATTACTCGCTGCTGTAATATTTGAATTATAATTATAAACTTGTTGAATGAGAAGTATCCTTGTTTTACTGTGACCATCCTGACGTAACAGTTGGTTCACAGTATATAATACATGCATAATATATTTAATTTCAGCATTGCACCCGTGCGAAGCTGGGGTGGGTCGCTAGTTTAATATAAAAATATACCTAAGTCTTGACAAAATCAAAAGCATAACTTAAGAAAATAAAACAAATCATAAATGTAAAACCATTTTATATATTAAACCAAGAGTTATAGCTGTACATGAATGCTTGTTGTATTTATACATAGGCATGGAAACTGAATTTACGCTGCCGATAAAAGACTTATATCGTGAGATTCTGGTAAACAGTGTATATTGATTATCGACAACTGAGCAGGCAACTCCAACTAACACCCCCTTGGGTCCCTCAGCAGGATCACCTGTTCCCCTACATACTAGAGGTCCACCAGAATCTCCCTGAAAACATGAATACAAACAGATTTTTGAGTCTGTGTGTGTGTGAATAAATTGTCCAAAAAAATATACTAACTTCTCCAGCATTTGTAACTGTGACAGAGGTACAAACAAAATCATCCATTGGTTCTTCACTTATTACAGAGCACATTTTATTCGGTATTATGGTTAAATGTGCCATTAAAAGGACAGGACTATCTGGCTAAAAAAAAATATCACTTAAGTTAACATCGAAAAATTATAAACATGGAAATTCTAAATGTTCATTTATAGGCACTTGAATTATTACAGAATCTTAGTATTAAGTAATCTAGACCATGATAATTTATTTTGATTGAATATATTTTCTGTTGGTACTAATACGAAAAAGAAACGAGACGATAGAATAGTTACCAAAATAGGAAGTAAACCTAAAAAGGAAAATCTGGCCTAGCTCTGTATGCCTAGCTATGACGCATACTGGTCTGAGCATCTGCCCATTTTGTTGAAATGCAACTTTAAACTTTTAAAATAAAAAAATAATATATGTAAAAATAATAAAATATGTGAAAATAGAGCGCAGGTCGTTGTCTGTTCGATGTAATATGCTGGTTCGAAGGTTTGCACGCTGTACCACACAAGTATAGGTAACGCTTTTTTAAGGCATACTGTCAATCCTTTTACACATACAGCCTGTGGGTTAGCTATTTGCAGAGGGCGTACAGTGACCTGCGGGTACAGTACAACAATGCGTTCAGGATGCTGATGGAGCTGCTGCGGTATTGCAGTGCCTCTGGTATGTTTGCCGAGGCCAACGTCGACAGTTTTGAAACAATCGTGCATAAACGTTGCCTGTCGACCCTAACTCGTATGCGAGCTAGTTCCAACAGCTTCTTGAGCGTATTGATGGACCGGTGGGATTCCCTGATGCTTGAGCGCTGGATACGACTGCACGCAGCCAAATAGCATACATGCGTTCTGGTGTCGGGTTATCCTAAAATCTATGTTTTTGTTTCGGGTGTGATTTGTTTTTCGTGTTACTAACAATTTTATGCAGAAATCTTCAAAAAAATACTAATATTATATACGGTTAAATTACAAACTGAGTTCAGAAATTATTTTGTAATTTAAAAAAAAAAGCGAAAAAGGAAAATTGTTTTGAAATTGATGGGACGAACCATGAAATTCAATATAATTTTGTTGAAATTAAAAAAAGTCACTCCTTTACGTGTAGGGGGGATTTTGTGATCATTCTATTTTATTGAATGATACTGATGTAGGTGTCTCTCAATATTTTCCTTGATCTATTTAGAAGCAGTGGCAATAAAACAAAACAAATATATAAAATAAGTGTAAAACATAAAGACCTTACCGTTGCAATATATTTGCAGTCTGCGCAGTCAATCCATTTCCTACGTATGTAAGTATTATACTATCGCAAGTTCAATAGTCACCTCATTTCTAGCCTACCATCTTTCTCGCAATCCATCATTTCATATATTTAAGTGAAGTAGTTTTAAAACCATGGAAAATAAAACACTCCACTGATTAAAACTTACGAATATCTATAAAGGCCGAATTTAATGATGCCGTATTACTTGCTGAATATGGCGTCATAAATCTCCTCCTCAACGCTGTCGACTGATAGTGCCCCCAAAAAGCAGGCGGTACAGCCACGTCGTATGACAGGCTATGCATAATCTCTGACTAGGGTTGCCATCCGTCCGGGTTTCCCCGGATTTGTCCTAGTTTAGAGGACGTCCGGGGAGCGTCCGGGGAAGGTTTCATTTGAAGATCGAGTTTAAAAAAATAAATAAATTTAAAAAAATTGGGCCGCCTGCGAGACATGCACTATGCACGATTAAAAAGTTTGAAAAGATCTCGTTGATATGTCCGGCTTTCGGACTCTAAAATCCGGGGTTTTCACGCGTCTTGTCCTGTTTTCCAAATTTTAGAGATGGCAACCCTATCTATGACTGATATGGAGTCATTTCATTGATCTTTCTTTGCTACATCTTCATTCATATTTAAAAACTATTTTTCATTACTCATACTCTGAAAGTAGGTGTAAAGTTGCCTGCGGAGCGGGTTGAAACTAGTACTTTTGCTCCCTAGGGAGTTTTACTTTTCAACTGATAGCTGACTTAATATAAAAAAACAAGTCCTATTTTAACGTTTTTATTGAACCGTGACCCGAATTTCTATACTGCAAGTACAATTAAAATAACATAAAGACAGGAATAATTATTATTTAAGAATACTTTTTTTATGAATTTATTTTAATTTACTTTCAACTATTTCTTTAAAACTAATATATACGAGTATTTGAGAAAAATGTTGACCTGACCCATTTTTACACTGATAAAATGAAAAATATTGACTGAAAAGCCAGCTGACCACTGAAAAAAAAATGGCGGGTAAATGGTAGTCTGTCTATAATCTGTGGCCGATTTGATCTTTCTTGTTTTTTTTCTAGTTGTACAGTTTTATTTATACTTTGCTATATCTCTGTTATATAGGCCATTTTCAAATTCTTAGCAGGTAAATGTAAATTCAAATTCTAAAAAGTTTAAAATTACAAACTCATTGTTTATTTTTTTTTACTAAACGTAAGCCGTATTGGCCGTGATGTTTTACTAATAATTGTAGGCTATTTTTCAGGTTTACGGTCTAAAGGTGTAAATAAATACCATTCTATTACCAATGTGAAATATTTTTTATTTTAATACAGACAAAAATCTATTAGAAATATTTTGTTATTATTGTTAATTACAACCTCTCTTAGGAACATGCAGAATCACAGTATAAATTGTTAACAATACGTATTAAAATAAAGTCTTAAACAACTATGTTACTTTGAAAGAGATTTTAAACCTTAAATTCTGCCTGAATTCCCGTGATGTTAAATCTCTGACTAAATTTTTCTTTGCATGGTATCGCTTAATATCCTTTGTTTTAGATGCTGTCCTTTTCAGGATTATTTAACGTCGTTACCTAAAATATCGCTGTTTTCTGGAGGCGTCAAAGTCATCATTAAACGACGTCAATCATACAAAATGTCCTGAAACCAATTGTTTATTATCATTTCTTTAAGGTTAAGTTAATAAAAAGCGTGTTACATACGAATTAATATACAAATTCGGGACAACACTAATAAAATACCAATCTCTTATTCAGTTTACAACTCTGTTGCCACGTGCTAAGTAACAGGATTGTCCAAATTTAACATTCCACAAACAATTTATCACAAAATACTCTTCATAGGGAAAATAATACTTTTGATTTAAAATATTCACTTTATGTACAATAAAATAGTGATAAATTATATAAGAAATACTAATTACTTACGCTAAAATATCAGTAACAGTGTGGTAGCTGAATAAAAACACGCGACTTCTTCCACGAATTACGGCCGACTGACTGACATTACGTCCATTCCCCCTCCTCGCGAACTATATACTCGTAGATAGATTCCAGACACCTTACCAAAGCTACGGCTAGGAAAATAGTAGTGCCAGCTGTATTTTTTCATTTAAATTACTAAACAGAGCGTTGCTATGATTTTTAAATGAGGCGTGGGACAAACTTGAAAAATTTAAAACAGAATACTTTTTACCAATCTACTTGTCTATTAACAAATTTAATATGATACATGTCTCTATTTATTAAGGAATATTTGTATCGTACTTCTGTCTGGGACACGATAATTTTATATATAAAACAACTATGTTACTAAGAATGACCGCTATGTTACCTTAAAAAAAGACGACAAATATTGAAATTTGTTGATATTTATTATTTAAGATAATTTATGGAACAATTTATTTTAAGTTTATTCACTTTTTATTGAAAGATTTATGTTATTTATATTTTTTTTTTCTTGAGGGACACATTAACCTGCAGAGATCTTGAAAATGGCCCAGTAAGAAATTTGTATTAACACAATAAGTTCATCAGCTTCAGTTATGAATTTAACACAAGATTCTTAAGAGGAGAAAACCTTATCTCGCCTAAATCAAAATAAATATACCTACCTAAAACATACGAAGACCTTTGACGACGACTCAGGTTTTTATTTTAGGTATTTATTTTCGTCGTAATCCTAATGGTAGGTTTACACGCTTGCCAAGTGTTGGCAAGCCTCGGCCAATCGCTATTGTGTAGCCATTGTATAAATGGGAAAATCCCGTAAACACAATGGCGATTGGCCGAGGTTGGGCCAACGTGTAAACGAGGCATAATGAAGAGCACAGTGTTTATCTCGGGTTCAAGAGTTATTTAATCCCTCGAACTATTAGCGACGTTGCTCTGCTCGACCGCCAAAAAATTTCCCGGGACTAAATAACTCACTCTCACCCCTCGTATAACAATGTACTATTTATTACATTCACCATTCCATTGACTTACATTTTCAAATGTCGATAACATCACAATTAATATGAACCCAATTTTACGATCACTGGAATCACATTCAGACTTTAGTTCACCTAATGACATAAAAACCAAAGGAGACTTACGGAGTCTTCGTCATCCCCCGTTTTTCCATATCCAGAGACTAAACATTTTCCCTCATAATCTATATCTTTGGTTGCCATTGGAATTGGAGCAACATGGTTGTCAAACGAGTATGCTTGTTTTAAGATCTGAAATGAAGATAGAAAATAATCAAACTGCACGACGAGTTTGACTTTTTTATTCTCTTATTATTCTGATCACACAGTTTTTTAGAATTCACCGTATTTTCTCGTCACGCTTTTGTTAGGCAGACTCTTTGTGCGAACATAGTAGGTACCATTTCACGTATATTTCTTAAGGTTATTCGCAAAACTAACATGTAAAACTAAGAATGACTTTGATCGAATTGAGATGAACTTGGTACCTTTGTAGCTTTTGTTCAGCTTGAAATTACCTATCAAACAATACAGCATGCATAGCTATTGAAAGGTGGGCCCAAAATTGGCATCCTCTTTATTTTTGTAAAAAAGAAAAATATAGTTATTATTTAATTAATCTATATACTTTTGTGTGTGTGAGAATGTATTTGTGTTAGTTATCTTGATGAAGGCAAATTGGTGGATTATGGACTAATAGTTCTTCGTACGTAAAAAAGTATTGTAACTAAATCTAAAATATCTCAACAAAAGCCAGAAGCGAAGAGAAAATACGTACTTCAATGCGTCACCATGTGTCTATTACTGTGTGGACCGCCCGGAGGACACGGTAGAGCACACTGTAGAGATGTGAAGCGCTTGCGTCTGCGCAGCGTTGGCGTATTAAGTTCTAAACTAAGTAGAGCTTCTGCTATGGGTACTAGACAATTGAAACGCATACTTTCAACAAAAAAAAAAATATATATAAGTATGATATTATTGCATAATCAAAAATTTCACCCAGACACAAAACAAATTATTATTATAGTGTTGTGTGACTGAAAAGTTGAAAGGAAATCGTTTATCTTGGTATGGTCACGTGAAGAGGAGAGATAAAACGTATGTTACTAAAAGGGGTTCCATCTATCTGGCAGAAACTTGATAGTCCGAATTTTATTTGGTATAATACACTTGGCAGAATCTTCTGTCGTCGAATATTTTTAAGGCATAAAAATTATTTAGCAAAAATATTGATAAGCAGAACGTTTACTTTACAGTTCCGAATTTACAACGGAATACTTTTAACATGTCAGAACTTTATTTTGAATAATTATAATTTTTTGCTGTATACATTATTTAACATATGTTACAAAATAGTATCATAAACTGTCAATATGTTATGCTAAAAATTTATTGACAGAAACGAATCGCCGCAAAACCGACTTTCCATAGTCTTGTCTGCCCTACCCCTAGAGTTTAACTTAAAATCGCGTTGGCGCGGAGGGGAGGTGAGGAGCAGCTGGTTTGATGGCCCACCACCACGGGTGAGGCTGGCTGGCTAGGCCGACCAGCAAGCCGAAGCTGCGGTGAATGCTGTATGGCTACTTACGTGCTGCATGCTAGCTTGTATGCTGCATGTCTGGTTGCATGCTGCATGCCTGCCTGTATGCATGATGCATGTCGGTATGCATGCTGCATGCCTGCTTTTGTTTGTTTTGAATACTTTTAATTGACTTTTTCTGACTATTCCATATTTAATTTACTTTAACTTGACTTCTGACCAACACAATAAAATAATTTGACTACTAATAACTACCTCTCACTAAAAATAAATGACTTCGTTAGCGCCTGATCACAAAAGATGTAGCAATTGATGTCATCGTCGTAAATTCGTGGCTAAAATAATATAGGAATACACTGACTGCGAATTTTCTGCGATATGATGGTTCTGCTTTTCAACTATTATTTATTTATTTATTTATTCGAAGGAGAACCAACAGCTATAACTAAACAATAACAGTTGTATAAGAACCATTGAGCCAATTACAGGTTCTCACGGGTAGAAACAGAAAAAGTAGCAGAAAACTTAGGATCACTAACAAGCACGATAAAAAAGAATACAATAAAATATCACTTATTACAATCAGCACGTTTGAAAAAGTCCGCATTCAGCTGAGTGCGCGCAGTATATGTTTTAGTGATAAATGGGTCAAATGAGAATTCTTATGAACATGAAATTTATGCCTAAAGATGATTAGGTCTAACAAAATTTACAACTTTCTGCGAAATGAAGATTATGCTACGCGTTGTTATGCAAAATAAAATTAGGACGAAAAAAGTTCTGCTTTAAAAGATATACCCTAGTAAAAAAGTTATGAGTTTACATGTGAACGAATGGAGAGAGGGAGGCTAAAGAAAAGATGAATGGATTATGTGAGTAGTTATAAGAAAGAAAAGTTAATTAGTGATAGCGTGACGAGTAAGAGACCAAAATGGAAGAAAAAAGCTGCTGCGCCGACCCCACATAAAACAGGACAAGGACAGGAAGATTAATATTAATGTTTTAAAATATTGTATAGCCGAGATATTCGGAGGCTATATAATTTTTTCAAGAACTTTAAATACAAGTTATGTAGAACTTTAGGGTAAGATGTATTTATTAACATTTATTGTTTGTTCAAATGAGTTTTAATGAAGCTGAGACCCGTGGTCCACTGAAAGGCCATTCCAAACAAAAATCTACGATTGGCCCACGATTGTAAAAAGATAATTATATGTTTTTATCTATCTAAGTAAATATGAATAGTCATATTTACTTCGATAGATAAAAACATAATATAATTATCTTTTTATTTTTTCTCTTTTTTCTTATTAATACGTGTACCTATAGGGGCACATGTATAAATAAGAAAAAAAGAAATTTGGTGATCGTATACACATATGTAGTATTAAAAGTTGGTGTGCCTCCCCCAAATAATTTACGGCCTCAATTTTTTTTATATAATGCCTTTGATATTTACACCATTTCTATATTTACAAGTAGGTAAATGGTACGTAAACATGACAATTTCTTGGTGAATTATTAGATGCGGAGTGTTTGTATAAACTGTGTACTACATGAATACTTACTATGATTGCTATATCATCCTCAGGAAAATCGACTTCTTTTGGGTACACCACTTTTTTCAATCGCCTCCACTGTCCATCTGAATTATATCTTGAATCGGTTTGCAAAGTACCAGCAACAGCGAACATTGTACCGAGGAAGTATCTGCTGACTTGTCTATCTTGAAAAATGTAAAAAATTTAGGGCAATCTATGTCACAAACAATGTGCGTTGGGCCTTGTATTCAGTGAGCGTGGAATTCCATATTTTAAATACGCATGGAGTGATTAATATCTGTAAAGACTGTCCAGCCATCGTTGAGCGCTCTTAAAGGTTATGTGTATAGAAATCATCGATATACTAAATGTACTAGACGAGGCATGCCGTTCAGTGACTTTACTTTACTTAAGTCAGGGTAGGCAAACCTTTATGCATCAACGTGCCATTTTTTCGTAAAAAAATTTAATGTGGTCTTTGAGGTGCCATCAGATAATTTTGACTTACTGATTATTTGGAAAATAATAATAATTAATACTATCAAAACTCTCTATGAAATAAAGTAAACAAAAGAGATACATTTTGGATTGTTTTTATTACACGCATAAATTAAATTACTGTAAAATTAGTGTGATTTTTGTTGCTGCACATGCTTCATGATCGACGACGTGCCCAAAATATTAAGTCGCGTGCCGTCAATGGCACGCGTGCCATTGGTTCGCCTACCCTGACTTAAGTGATCTGTTTGCCATACACTTTTGCTTTGAGGACATTAGAGCAATTTTGACGTACAGACACAGCAACTTATCTGGGGGCTTAGACAAAGTCACATTCTCACTAACGATAACGAAATTCGAAACTCCAAATGTATGGAACTGACATATGCATTCGAAAAGTCACGTGGTCAAACGTTTTCGATTCGCTAATTGTTATTAGTTGTTTATACGTCAAATTGGACGTTTTAATTCGATAACCATAGCCAAGAAGTTGTTATTTTATCGAACCAACACTTCGACTTATCGGTATGTTAGTCGATGTCACTTTGAATACCATTTTGTGGTCGACATCGTTAAGGCGAAATCGAACTTAGAAATGGATTCGACACGGAGCGATTGCCACTTGTCTAGGGCCCCTGTAAACTGAGTGGTAGCGACACCGTCGTTTTGGTATTGTAAATTAATAAAAGTTACCCATGATTGTGTATGTCAGATAAGAAACTAGGTCAACATATAAACATGATTTTATTACTTTAAACAATACCTTATATTGTTTTATAATAATAAAATGCTAATATAAGTACTAAGTAGTCTTCAAAAATAAGAAAATTAATGTAGGTAGATACATACAGAGACTTGAGCGGGAGGTAGCTGGTGGAAGGAGGACCTCATTTAAGCTGATGAAAATTAATGTGATCGTATATTTTAAAATCACACGGATATCATAAAGTTTTTTACTATTCATTCTTGCTTTTGCGTTCTATGACCACGGATCGTTTGATTCTGCAAGCATTCGCCGACAGTCGTTTCTCCTTTGGACTATTCGCCGACATTTTGCCACTCCTCGCTTCGGACCATGGCCTAAACCAAGGCCTGGCGCGAGAGATCGCCGCCGCCGATCGCCCCCACGCACGTGGACACGGCGATACTCTGCCCAAGCGGGGCATACTTCGAGCGTGTGCTCCACCACCGTGTCTTCCGAGCAGTCCACATAGTGGCGATACCCGGGCGTCTCTTCCGCACGAATCCGGTGCAGGTACCTCCCGAACTTACCATGTCTGGTGAGAAGCTGCGTCATGCGGAAAGTGAGAACGCCGTGAGACGCCGTGAGATCTTTCCAGCCACGCCTCAAAGAGGAGACTTCCCGCCATAATTGTGGCGTGCCCGACTTTCACGACTTTATAATGTAATAAATAAATACGTTTCATTAATCGTTTATATTTTTATTTCCCCAATGTTTGCAATAATAAAATACAAGAATTTGGCTAGGTAAAGTAAAGATGGTCTCACATTAAAAAACATTATTTCTTCATGTCTTTTTTCTTGTAGCAAGCTATACATATAGTAGCAGTAGACAAAACAGTCTGACGGTGAATATTCCATAGTTGAAAAGTCCTTTCGTCGAAACAAACAAATGCGAACCATCCTGTCGGCGAAACGTCCATCAGTGAAACGTTCTATCGACGAATCTCTCTAAAACGAAACGTCCTGTCGGCGAATAGTCCAAAGGAGAAACGACTGTCGGCGAATGCTTGCAGAATCGGATCGTTTGATTTAAGGCGACCGAACGATCTACGCGTAGATCTGCCAGCAGCAGGATTCTGGAGCCCAAAAGTGAGGGCAGTCCTAGGCCGTTCAAGTTTAGGAGCTGCATGTCAACAAGATTCCACCAGCTGTCAAGTATGAGTCCCAGGTACTTCATGGTCGACTCGATATCAATGTAATCCTACCGTTATTAGTGAACGCAGTGGTGGTGCATTCTGCGACCAAGAAAGCACATAGCCTCGGAATTTTGCAGAGGCACTTCGAATCTCAACTCACAGATCTCTCGCGCGATGTTAGTTTTTAGTTCGGCCGCCGCCTGGTGCGACTTTCTCTGCGCTAAGACCAGTGTATCTTTAACGTAAAATAACACAGATACAAACCTCGCTAGGGCGAGACGTCATCACGCAGCATATAAGTGAACCCGACACGAGCAGCCCTAGTATGGATTCTGATCATGGATCATTTATATTCTATCAAAAAAGAATAATCGTGAACTGAATGTCTGCACCAACGCAACGCTTTGTTTTGGTTTGCTAATAATGTAGAGCTGCAATGATGGTGTGATTTTATTCTATTGCTTTTTAAAAGTAAAAGGACAATTTAATTAGGAACATACCCGGGATACATAATTTTATTACATTTACTGGTTACATCTTCTTCAAAGCAATGGGCAGCGCTAATGAGCTTTCTTGGACCAATAATAGACGCGCCACAAACAGTAGCGTACCATGCTTTCGATCGACTTTCCAGAGTTTTTAATGCTACCTGTAAAATATGAGAATTGGGTCATTATATAATTCTGGGTACGATTCTCTATATTACGCCTGGGACATTTGTGAAACGGCCGACGAAAACAATTTGAAGTTCTGGATTTTACTCCAAATTATTATTGGATTAATAGTACTTCTAAAGGATCTCTATAAATAATAAATAAATCTCTATAAATAATAAAATCATTCATTTATATTTATAAATAAATATCATTACTAATGTATGCTCAGATGGACTACTATGTATGGTGGGAAAAATCATCTAATGACGTATCCCGCCCTTGGGCGGAGCGGGAAAAAGTGTCAGACTCTTACTGACTAAACGACCCACCCCTTTCTTTCTTAGCCTTCATTCCAGGGTCGGACCTTCCTTTCAGAAGTCGGACCAGGACCCCAGTACGCTTCGGCCCTGCAGGACCTCTTCATTTGCTGACAACTCCTTGAGGCGCGCGAGAATAGAGCGCGCCGTCGACGAGTGGCTTAATCCGGGCTATTACCAGACAACCGGGGCCGCCCAATGCTACCCATTGCTCACCGTCCGCAAGCTCGCGCCTACGGTGGCCGGAAATCGGGACCGGAATCGCGGCGGCGTGGCTTCTTGGGCGTGAGCTCCGTTGCCTTATGCGGTCGGCCTCCTCCTTTGTTAGCATTACTGCTTTGCAGAAGGAGGCGACCTCCTGCCACTCCTCTTCGCTGCGGACCATGGCTTCTACCAAGGCCCGGCGCGAGAGATCGCCGCTGCCGATCGCCCCCACGAGGACACGGCGATGCTTTTCCCAAGTAGGGCACACCTCTACCTTGTGCTCCACTGTATCCTCCGGGCGGTCCACACAGTGGCGACACTCGGGCGTCTCTTCCGCACGAATCCGGTGCAAGAACCTCCCGAACTTACCATGTCCGGTAAGGACCTGCGTCTTGCGAAAGGTGAGGACGCCGTGAGGTCTCTCCAGCCACTCCTCAAGGAGGGGACTTATCGCCGGGATTATAGCGTGCCCGGCACTGGGTTGCGATAGTCGCTGACGCCATTCCACCATCATAAGATCCCGCCGAAGCTCCGTTCGACATGCCGCGACGAGGTTCGCCCCGGCGTTGCATTTTCATACGCAAATCGTGCATGCGTGCAAGGACTGTTGCTCTGTCCATCCTTCTTCGCAGTTTAGCTGGGATCGCGTCTCCTCGTACGTCGGTCTTGTTTGTGCACACAAACTCACTTGCTGGATCTCTTTTTGCATATTTGACCACCAGGTGGCGAGTGGTCGTCCTCTTCTCTTCCTCGTGATTTGTAGATTTAATATCATTTTTCAAAATTTTGATATCACGAAGTAATATACTGTAAGTACCTGATAAGGAACATCTCCTAACTTTGCTGGCCAGCCATTAACTACACGAGGATTCCATTCTTCATATTTTGCATACCTCGATAATGAATCAGGATCATTTTCAATACTGTTATTATTTACTAATTTTGAACGAAGGGTAACGTGAAGTAGTGGAATGGTTTGCTGTAATAATAAATTATTAGTTGTATTTGGTTTGCATCATTCGATAAAAATAGATAAGGTGATAGTCTAATACTTCTGCAAAGTCTGGAGCAGAGGCATAAGGTAACCTGTCTATCGATATTTTACAGGGTGCATTTTCGGAAATTGCCTTAATTCCACCATCATCTTTCTACCAACGGACAACCCGACGTACGGTGAGTAGCCAACCTTACGTTGTTGAAATCTCTACGGTCTAGATTAAGCGTTCCGCTTCATCGTTTATGCCATGTACATCGAAGGACTGGAACAATTGCCTGCTGCGGTCTTACCGTCCGATAATAATTTGGGTGTCTAAAGTGAATAGGCTCCTCATAAACCAGTCAGCCTCACTATCAACGATTGCATCACTGCGTGGTATAATAGAATCAGGTGGGATTGCAGTCAAACACTAGTTCATGTTACTAAAAAACTAACTTGCTTTATGAAAAACGTACCTTTGAAAATAAAGTTATGCATAACAAATACTTAATGAACATTTACGTTACGATAAATTATTTAACTTCAATTCTTAAATGGCCTTTGTGGAAGAGACACCACAATTTTGTCAATAACACGTGCCAACTAATTAGACTATAAATAAAAGCTGGAGAGTATTTAGCGTGAATTAACAGTAAAATAAATATATTTTTCTTTTTAAATCAAAATTATAAAATAATAAAAAAATCCTTCACAGATGTAGACTGACAATTTAGTGACACTTCTATGATCACAGATTATGAATGAAGTAAAAATTACTAATAAAAAAAAAGTAAATAAATTGGCCAAGAGCGTGTCGGTGTAGAGTACCGTAGTTTCCCATCCGTCACAAAGGAGAATGCTCAAGCTCCATAGAAAAAAAACCCAGCTCCGGCAGAAATAAAATGTATCTCAAATCATCGATATTAATAATTAACAGAATAATAATATAACCGGTCATGATCGTCATGCTTACTTGCAATCTTATAAAAATTATTAGTTTTATTTTTTAGGCGACCGATTTAAGAAAATGTTTACTTAATTATTTTCAACCCTTAATTTAAAAATATGATATAATGAAATGCCTAGTTCTCGGTTCTTCTAATTTTTATTTATTTAATGTTAATGATATACTCATTGTTGAAAAACTTAAACAAAATAATTTATTTCGATAACAAAACATTCTTTACAATCAAATGTCATTGAAAATACTATGTAAACAAAATATTATGTTGCATAGCAACAGACAGTATAGTGGCATTTATAATATTTTTTATTTACTTTTTTAGAGATATGCGAAAGAGTTTATAGTACCGCAAACCTTTGTTGAAAAGGCAAGATCTTCCGACCAGACGGGTGCTGTGTTTGATCTGTGCCCCTCTGTAACACTGTTAAGAATATTTGTACCTCTAACCATCATAAAGAAAAGAGAGGAGGTTCACAATTCGGTTATACTTTTTATGTTTGTCACTTCAGAACTTCGACATCAGTGAACTGATTATACCTACATGTAAATGAATAGATATGGTATCATCTGGAAAGATTGTCCTATTTTTTTTCTTATCTATTTTTCATAATATTTCATCGTAAGAAATAGATGAGGAATTGAAGGATCTTCTAAGATATTATAGGTAGGTATACATAAAGCGATTTTGGTATTTTAATTGAAAATTTAATCATTTATACAGTCTGAAAATATCATTTGATGAAGTAGAACTGATGAACAAGACTAGAAATGGTCATGAAGTCATTATTTTGGGGTGAACTTACCGAGCCTGATTTTGTCGAAAGCTTTCACTACATCGAAGATGCTTGATGTTTTACAAAGCATTTCAATAAAGATAAAGTAATAAAAGAAAAAACTTAATTCACACATTTCAGTTATGATACGATTATAGCCAGAGTACCTAATTCTCATGACAATTCCAATGAATCCAAACACTGCTAGAATACATTATTTTATTTTGAATTTCCAGTGTCTACTTTCTACCTTCCAGCTCTTTCATCAGATCAGTTTGATAGTACCTTATAGTCAAAGTGCATTTCATAATAAGTGTATTAAACGCAAACATGATTAGGATAAATTGATTAATTACGGAGTTCCGGTGCGTACTTTCTGGCTCCATCATCAGATCACTTCAATGATTCCATTTTAAATTAACATTCAGAGCCAATTATTTTGCCATAGTTGCATAACTATCTTAATTGTAACAACTATGGGAGTGTGAAGTTCCGACAATCATTTCTTTTTTTTCTTCACCAGTTCCATTTCATAAAATGTTACTTTTTGGCTGTAAATGAGTTCTCGATAAAAAATTCAAAAAATAAAAATGGTTGCATGGATTTCATCATCACAATTAAATTTTGAAGAAAAAATTATGACCGTCTGACAATCTGGTAGAAAGATGTATAATATAATATAATAATATTTCCACAACTATCACACAACGCCATCTAGTCCCAAGCTAAGTAGAGCTTGTATTATGGGTACTAGACAACTGATAAACATACTTATATATTTCTAAATACATACCTATTATAAATAAATTACACCCAGATACAGAACAAATGATCGTGCTCATCACACAAACATTTGTCCTGGGTGGGAATCGAACCCACGACCTCCCGCATAGCAGTCAGGGTCACTAACTACTAGACTGACAGGCCAATATACAATAAAATACATTGATAATACATATATGAGTAAAAAATGGCAAATCAGTCCATAATCGACGGAGTTCGAAAGTAAAACCATAAATATCGTATCGGTCGAAAGAATAAAATTATTAATTAAATAAAAAATAAATTATTTTTTTGTATTCGTGTACTTCTATAACCTGTGTGCGTAATAAACTGAGTAATCAAGTGCTGCATATTATTTATTTCCTTTGTGACGACAGTCGTAAAAATGGCGCCCAACGTGGCACTCGCGACTACTGAACTACATCTGGCAATTTTTATATGTTTGCATGTAAGCAACGCGATAATAATAATTTATTGCCTTATATCTAACTTATCTACACTAATATAATAAAGAGGTAAAGTTTGTTTTTTTGTTTGTAGGGGGTAATCTCTGGAACTACTGGTCCGATTGGAAAAATTTTAGCAACAATAGAAAGCTGCTAAAACAAAAAAAGTTACAAAAAAAAAATGCTAATGTATGCTATCCACCACTCCGCACTGGGCCCGCGTGGTGGATCATGGCCCATTCCCTCTCCTGGAGGCCTGTGTCCCTGCAGTGGGAATATTAAAAAGGCTGATGATGATGATGATGAACGTATGCTATGTAAATTTAAGAGTAATGGATTGGAATCACTGACCTCCAAGGATCTTGGCTTCTGCAAATTACACCCAGAATTTAAATTCTTAATCTGTGGTACAGTACGGTCGCTCTAACTTGGCGAGCCGAAGTAAAGCTCTGCGATCTTTACAACAATGAAGGTTTTCTACGCTAATATAATAAAGAGGTAAAGTTTGTTTTTTTGTTTCTTTGTTTTTTTGTTTGAAGGGGATAATCTCTGGAACTACTGATCCGATTGGAAAAATTTTAGCAACAGTAGAAAGCTGCTTTACTCCTGAGTGACATAGGCTATATTTTATGTACGTGGGCGAAGTCGCTGACAAAAGCTAGTAAAAATTAAATGCCAATAACATTTAATATAACTAACAGCAATATTATAACAACTGCTAGTGGGATTTTTTTAAACCATTTATTTTTGTACGAGAGAGAGATTTAGCTGGTAAAAGATTTTTCAATACACTTAGGTACTCGAAAACTACCACTTATTGCTATATAATTAGGTTCAATATGACATGTATATCACCCGCGTGCTTTTGTTTCATTTACCATACCAAGGGCTTTTTTCTCCTTCCTATCGTCACGATCATGGGTGATTTTTTTTTTTAAACAAAATGTATTAAAACCATAAAAATGAGCGCTTTTATGGTTTTAATACTTAATGATAGGAGATGGACAAATTTTGCCCCAAGATGTACATAATTAAAAGTATTGCAATTAATTAAAATAAATAAAGAATTTATAATATCTAATAATATTTCGTAGCAGTCTCTGAAAAAGTACTAAAATAAAAGAATTTTAACTGATTTTGTCCGTTCAATTTGACTTTTAAAGTATTTTTCAATGTTGCCATTAAATAATACTTGCTTAGAGAAAAATATAACTAAACGCATACAGCAATTAAAATATTCATCATCATCATCATCATCATCATCATCAGCCTTTTAATGTTAATTAAAATATTCATAACAAAATATTTATTTCAATATATTTTTGACGATAAGTAATCCATCAAACAAACCTTCTCTTAATGACTTATCAAATCAAAAGTGACAGTAAACAGACAATAGCATATTTTAAATTAAACACATAAAGGTTTTACTCGACTTAATTATTTACAAACAACACTCAATTAATCCGTCAAACGTCAAAACTGACATTTTATGCTCTCGAAGTACTCTTGTGGTGTCTGTTCCACAAAGGCCATTCAGAAGTTGAAGTTGTTCATACTGTTTTCGCTGTATTCGTTTATTTCGTGTTAATATTTTACTTTGTCTTAGCCCCACGCGAGGGCTCCACTAATTATAATAAACATTGTAATAACCTAATAAGTAAGGAAAATGGCTCTTTTACAATCGTGTGTTAACTGTGGTATCGCTATTAGAGAACGCATCAGGCGGTATGAAAAATCATCATTACCCCCTGATATGACTGTTCTATTATCGGAAATATCGGAATGGTTAACTTTTGAGGTAAGATGTTGTTTATTTTTACACTATAACATACAACATCGAAAGAAACTATATTGGAATCTTCTAAAGTTACGCAATCAGCTCTCATGGGTTAAAAATCTTTGATATTACTATTATTATATTATAATACTATATTACTAATTCATAATTTACTTTTACTGGCGTCCCTGTTATGACACGATGACCAGAAGTCTAGCAACTCATTCAAGAAACAGACAACTTAGACATATCCATGTTTGTTACGGCTGTTGTAATTCCGTCACCCGTGCAAGGAGACAGCATTTCGGAATCTAGACATCTCGCCTTCGTTGTATCATCATGGCATGCATGTGCTGGAAACCTGTTGGATGTTGTGCACATACAATGACAATACTTTGTTACTTGAGATACCAAGGAATTGTTGTTCCACCAGCTGCATTTCTGGATAATGTACTTACAAACATTTAATGATTAAATGTATATAATAATGTATTTAAGTGGTTTTATTGTGTCTTACTCTGTCATACTTACCTATGTAAAATCAGTAACTGCTGTGCCAGTTTTTCCAAGTTACTATAAATATTTATTATTTACCTAAGATATACACTTTATGTAATCAGTACACACTTATTTAACGTTCAGGAAATTATAATTTTATGAATACATTGTAAAATCATGATGAAAACTGATGGAAAAATTCAAGAGTGTCAAATCTTTATATCCTTATTCCACGACTGCATAGCTAATGCAACTTACAATTCTTGATTATTGAAGATATGCCCTTTTGAACGACATATTTCATCTCTGTACATTCTGGGGTACAGGCCCTAAGAATTTTTGTCCATCTCCTTTAAATCGTGTTTTCTAACAGAATATAATAAATAATCATGATATTTATGCAATAATTTGTTACTACATGGTTATTAACATGTGTACGTTACCCCAGCAGGAAAGTTGCACGTAGAGCGACGTGAGTGGGACGTATAATCAGAGCGCAATCTGCTGTAAATGTGCGCCGATTATAAAATTAGTGCGTCTTGTAGTTTTGAAAAAAAAACGGAAAAAACAATTCCTGCTGCGGTAACGTTACCCCAGCAAGAAAATTTTTAAATACTTGTCGGAGAGACGAAAATTGTATATAGGCAGATAGCTTATGCTTATGCAAGAATGTGCCCCAAAAATAGAGTCGGTACGTCTTCAGGTTTTCGAGATATTGCGTTTCCTGCTGCAGTAACGTTTTGCAAAATCACGGATCTCTAAAACCATTGCATGTGCGGCTATACGATAAGTACACACCGATAGCTCTTGCAATGTGCGTATTTGTGACAGAATTAGATTTCGAGAAATATTTATAATTTTCGAGTAATCGCACTTCTTTGAAAATTAAAAAAAATGCCACAGCGCTATAATGAGAAAACGAACAAGCTCCCTGAAAACGGTATTCAGTCCTGCTAAACGTTTACTATACGCACTAATCAGTTCCAAAAGCGCACATATATACGTTATTGAATAATATTGCTAAAAGTCGAGTCGACGGTGCCCTAAGTTTGACGTCAACATACAAGAAACCGGCTCAACCTGAGATGTGTAGGTGTACAACAATAATTAGAGCGCTTAGTCAAGTGATTTGTAGCGAAAATTCAGCTTCGAATAGTTCGCAAATAAGTAAATATAATCGAAATACCAAAACTGTAGATAACGGCCGTCCACCCGACCAAATTTGAATGATCACTAAAAAGCGACGGTTTAGTACATACACATGACCTTCTTAATTTTACTGATGAGTCAATTGACACTTGCTGTACCTGGGTACACTGAAGTAGTAAAGAAGTAACAAAATAAATTTTGTTGATATAATAATAGATTTAATAATCTGGTGGACTACTATTTCTTTTTATTTTAAATGTTTTTTTTTTGTATTCAATCTAAAAAGTAACCAAAGAACTAAGAAATCCACCATTTTCTAAAATAACAATAATAAAAATGTTTGTTTTTTTTTGAAAGAAATGTTTAAAATGTATTCCAATTATAAATATTTATTTAAAAAAATTATAATTAAACCTTTATATGAAAATAAAAATAATAGAAATAATAATAATAATAGTATTTATTTCAGACAAAAGCTCATATTGGATATCAGTACAAGAAATCCTTATTAAACTATTTTTGATACATACACAGACAACACAAAGCGGCACCGCACAGTAGCACCAGTTTATGCCAGGCCCTGGACGCGACCGCTCTCAGTGTGTATAGTCGCATCCAGAGCCACTACATCGGCGAGCCTCAGGGGTCCACAAACACGCTCAGAAGGCTGTTCGGATAATAACCAGTCTCGTGAAAACCAAGAAAGATAAACAAATTGAGAGTATTAACTTAGCTTGAGGGCGTCGGCATGTGAGATGTGGACTCGGTGATCATTATACTTATACTTGTCAGGCAATGTCTTAATAGCCAAGAGCGTCGATCAACACCTTAGGAGGTTCGAGTTAGGCGGCTGGATCAAGGGCTTCGTTCAGCAAGTGGTAAGTACTCCTAGACACGGCTTAAATAGACAGGAGGTTCCTTTCTCTTGAACCCACCCTGGACTCAGTTTGAGTAGTTCTGTTCATTTCTCATGATGATGAGAACCTGATGCTAGAACTAGGAAGTGGTTTGTTTGTATTATGTAGGTAAGTAAGTAAATGATTTGCAACCCGTGCTAATTTGGGGCGAAAAGCTTGTTGACAATATTAAAAAAAAAAAACACTTTAACCTTTCGAGTACCGTAATAACAGACAATTATATAATATAATATATTCCACAAGTGTCACACAAGGTCGTCTAGTCCCAAGCTAAGCAGAGCTTGTGTTATGGGTACTAGACAACTGATAAACATACTTATATATTTCTGAATACATACATATTATAGATAAATTACACCCAGACACAGAACAAATGATCGTGCTCATCACATAAACATTTGTCTTGAGTGGGAATCGAACCCACGACCTCCGGCATAACAGTCAGGGCCACTAACTACAGGCTCAGTTAGATTCTGGCAAGTCCTTTTATTCCAACCTAGAGGTCTAACTTTGATTTTACAAGTTGACATTTATTGTACCTATTATTGTCATATTATTACTAATAAACTTTTGAACACGAATGTACGGACAATAATAGAGACTTATAATGTTCATTTAAGAAGGTCATGTGTATGTACTAAACCGTCGCTTTTAAGTAATCATTCAAATTTGGTCGGGTGGACGGCCATTATCTACAGTTTTGGTATTTCGATTATATTTACTTATTTGCGAACTATTCGAAGCTGAATTTTCGCTACAAATCACTTGACTAAGCGCTCTAATTATTGTTGTACACCTACACATCTCAGGTTGAGCCGGTTTCTTGTATGTTGACGTCAAACTTAGGGCACCGTCGACTCGACTTTTAGCAATATTATTCAATAACGTATATATGTGCGCTTTTGGAACTGATTAGTGCGTATAGTAAACGTTTAGCAGGACTGAATACCGTTTTCAGGGAGCTTGTTCGTTTTCTCATTAAAGCGCTGCGGCATTTTTTTGAATTTTCAAAGAAGTGCGATTACTCGAAAATTATAAATATTTCTCGAAATCTAATTCTGTCACAAATACGCACATTGCAAGAGCTATCGGTGTGTACTTATCGTATAGCCGCACATGCAATGGTTTTAGAAATCCGCGATTTTGCAAAACGTTACTGCAGCAGGAAACGCAATATCTCGAAAACCTGAAGACGTACCGACTCTATTTTTGGGGCACATTCTTGCATAAGCATAAGCTATCTGCCTATATACAATTTTCGTCTCTCCGACAAGTATTTAAAAATTTTCTTGCTGGGGTAACGTTACCGCAGCAGGAATGGTTTTTTCCATTTTTTTCCAAAACTACAAGACGCACTAATTTTATAATCGGCGCACATTTACAGCATATTGCGCTCTAATTATACGTCCCACTCACGTCGCTCTACGTGCAACTTTCCTGCTGGGGTAACGTACACTATTAACATTTATCTGTGATCTAAATTCAAAAATATTTGAATTTCTATTTTTAATATTAAGTAGAGTGTATAACGGTTTGATGCCTTTGCTTCTTTTTCATCATGCAGAGGTTAAGCGTGGGAAAAAGTCTATTAAATAATAGTTTACCTAACTTATTCATTGGTGTTAGTTAGAAAAAAATTTTGAATGTAAGGCATAAGAGATTTTTTTAGACGCCATATATGCAAATACAAAGGGTCGCTTACGTTGGTATGGCCACGTTTTACGAAAACCGGCAGACTACGTGGGTAACAGATGCCTCGACATGCCGCCTCCGCCGGGACCCGGTAAACGAGGAAGGCCTAAGAGGCGTTGGATCGACGTCGTAAGGGACGATATGCATGCCAATGGGCTTACGGCAAAGGACGCAAAAGACCGAGCGAAGTGGAGGCGTGCTTGCAGGAAAGCGGACCCCGGGCACCGAGGCGAAAGCCAAGGTTGGCAACCGGGACTAATACCGCTAGGATGATGATGATGATATGCAAATACAAATGAACTTACTATGTCTGTTGAGCACCTGTGTTATGCGAAAGGTGAGGATGCCGTCAGATCTTTCCAGCTAGATCATACGATGAAAAATGATTTCAGAAAATCAACCACAAAATTATTTTATCAAGCTACTTTCTGCCAGCGGCTTCACCTGCGTGAAGGCAGGTATCTTCATACAAAATTTGAACCCCTATTTTAACCCCTTAGAGGGTGGATTTTAGAAAATCCTCTCTTAGTACTCCCCGCTTGACCAAATTTTTCATCTATACTAATATTATAAAGCTGAAGAGTTTGTTTGTTTGTTTGTTTGTTTGTTTGAACGCGCTAATCTCAGGAACTACTGGTTCGATTTGAAAAATTCTTTTTGTGTTGAATAGACCATTTATCGAGAAAGGCTTTAGGCTATATAACATCACGCTGTGACTTATAGGACCGAAGAAACAATGGAAAATGTGGAAAAAACGGGGGAAAATATTCATCTTTGAGGGCTTCCGTTGCGTGCGCTGCGAAAACGGTAGAAGATACCAAAAAAATATGTAGGAAAGAATTATTCCTCTTAAAATGATCTAAAAAAATGTCCGCGACAGTATATGTCTATCTTTTAAGGTTAACTCACTAGAACCGTTTTTATGGGTATAAAATTTGGCCGAAATTAATGCATTATTACCAATTATTTGTTAGAGTTGTATCAACATAGTAATATTAAACTTTATCCAAATAAATGTAATGTTGATTAAGAGTATGTAATTGTGAACAAAATTGTCTTTGACATCACTTATTTTCAATGAACATCTTAGAAGATATTACAATTTTAAAATAACTCCGATATAAAATTCACACGCGTCGCATGATGTGCAAAATATGACGCTGCGTCTGGCCGGCGGGCGAGGAGAGGGGTTGCTAGCGGGCGGCGCGGAGGGTTTTTTTTATGGTAGGTAAAAATCATCCAATGACGAATCCCGCTCTTGGGCGGAGCGGGAAACAGCGTCAGACTCTTACTGACTAAACAACCTACCCCGTTCCTCCCTTGCCTTATTCCCAGAGCCCCGGTATAACGCTTTCGCACCAACCCTCGGCTGCAGGAGGTTTCGACCCTGAAGAGCCCCACAGTTTGCTGACAACACCTTGAGGCGCGCGGGAGCAGGACGGCGAGCTACCCATTGCTCACCGTCCGCAAGCCGGATATCGGCAGGATCGCGGCGGCGACGGCTACGGCGAGGGCGCTTTTGCCCTTGCCTTATGCGGTCGGCCTCCTCCTTTACGAGCATTACTGCTTCGCAGAAGGAGGCGACCGCTTGCCATTCTTCTTCGCTGCGGACCATGGCCTGAACCAAGGCCCGGCGCGAGAGAACGCCGCCGCCGATCACCCCCACGAGGACACGGCGATGCTCTTCCCAAGCAGTGCACACCTCCACCGTGTGCTCCACCGTGTCCTCCGTGCTGGCCACCCAGTGGCGACACCCGGGCGTCTCTTCCGCACGAATCCGGCGCAGGAATCTCCTGAACTTCCCATGTCCGGTGAGAACCTGCGTCATGTCCTGCGTAATGTCTATCCACCACGCCTCAAAGAGGGGACTTACCGCCGAGATTATGGCATGCCCAAGTTTAGCTCTATGAAGAGTTTAGATAATTATGTTCTTTTAAAAACTAAATTGTTTAAATTAATAACAGAAATTGACACGGGCAAAGTCGTGGGTAACAGCTATAATTTATAAAGCTGAGGTTGTTTGCAAAAATAAATATGATGCCCAAAGTAACTATTCCACGCGGACGAAGTCGCGGGCACAGCTAGTATTTATATAATTTTAAACGAAATTAATTTGAAATGCGAAAAAACGCTTCAGAGTATTACTGTACACTTGTTTGCAGTCATTTGCAGTATAAACATCTGCTATGCGCACTTGCGAGTGGCGCATGGCACAAAAACTTGCAGTGAACTTCTTCTTAAAGAAGAGTGATATAGTAGAAAATAAAACAAATCATAAAAGTACAAGCGTTTTATATATTAAACAAAATATGATAGCTATACATGATTGCGTGTTATATTTATGGATGCTTGTAGAAACCGAGTTTACACTGTCGATAAAAGACGTGTAACTTGAAACTCTGGTAAATAACGATAACTTTTCAGGTACAGTTCCGGAAAGGATTCCAACCAATAGTCCTCTGTATTTGTCTTCGTTAGGATCGCCTGTGTTCGCACATACTAGAGGTCCACCAGAGTCTCCCTGCAATCACGAAGATGTATGAATAAGAGTTTTTGTTTCTTTTATGGTGGGAAAAATCATCTAATGACGAATCTTGCTCTCGGAAACAGAGTCAGACTCTTACCGACTAAACGACCCACCTCGTTCCTTCTTAGCCTTTATACCGGGGTCGGCATTTCTTTCAGAAAACGGACCGGGCCTCAGTATGTTTCTGCCCTGCAGTTGGGCCTTTACATTTGCTGACAACTTCTAGAGGCGCGCGGGAACAGAGCACGCTGTCAACGACATGGCTTGATCCTGACTGTTATTCGCCTTCCGCAAGCCCGCGCCTACTGTGTCCAGAAATCGGTATCGAAATCCAGGTGGTGTCTGGGGCGTAAGCGCCGTTGCCTTATGCGATCGATCTCCTCCTTATATGAATAAGGGTCACGCAGGTACACGTGGGCAATGTAAAGCGTGATCTAATTCAGTCTATGTTCAGTCTATGTTATTAATGATGAGTGATCTATATGTTAAACGATAACTTGAAATAATTCATAGCTTGACCCTAAAGCTACCGCTAAAGCAACAAAATTGTTCAGTTGTTGTATAAAAGATCAAAAACTGGATAAATGAGAGTCGAACTCGCGTACAGAGGACCCACTTTCCTGAAAGAGTATGGCGCTGTACAATGTAAATTGTTAGAAATTTGTGAAGGACGGGAAGTTACAGAATCCTAAACTGAGCGTGGACCGACACGCTCTTGGGGTGTTTCTTTTTTGATGTAACAACAAATTTACCATTTTCAGATTTATCTCTATTAGGAGTGGAATTTGCGCGATACTCGAGCGCGTCACAAAATCAAATGGAGAGGAACCTTGCATCTACAGTAAGACATGCATTTTATTTACAACACTGCGCTACACAAAGACGCAGAACTTGAAATCCGTTCCCACTTACATCATAACATTCACACATCAATACTAGATTTAAAAAAAACTGAAAAATGATTGCCCAAATTTATATGTGGTTCCGTACCGACTTGTGTCAAACCAAACGAAATGAATAAATTATTTCGGATATGACAATGCTAATTCTTGGGTTCGATTCCCACCCAGTACAAATGTTTGTGTGATAAGCACGATCATTTGTTCTGTGTTTGGGTGTTATTTATCTATATGTTTATCAGTTGTCTAGTACCCATAACACAAGCTCTGCTTAGCTTGGAATTAGACAATGTTGTGTGATAGTAAAAAAAAAATTGTGGAGGTAGGAATTGTTAACCATTTATTTACGTTTTTATATTTTTATTGTGGTTGAAGAAATTAATACATTGTGCACATAAATGAAACATTATACTTGGTATTCATATACTTGTAGAAGAAAAAGAGCTTATCCCAAATCATCAATTTGGTTTAGAGAAAAACACTCTACTTTAGATCAGGTACACAGAATAACAAATATTATTGAGAAAACTCTCGAAAATAAGGAAGTCTGCGCCACCGTCTTTTTAGATGTCGCACAAGTTTTGACAGTTTGGCATGAGGGCCTAATATTTAAGCTCAGATGTATGTTGCCACCAGAATTCGCTAATATTCTAGAATCGTATTTAACAAATAGAATGTTTAGAATAAGACAAGATGACGCATATTCCGAGCTTAAAACTATAAAAGCTGGGGTACCCCAAGAAAGTGTACTAGGCCTAATCCTCTACTTGTTGTAGGTACACATGTGACATCCTAAAGCTAGAAAACAACACTATTGCGAACTTTGCTGATGACACTGCTATTATGGCTACAGGATTTAATCACAGAGAAGCAGTAGAAAAAGTTCAACTAGCAATAAACAAAGTTTATGATTGGACACAAAAATGGAAGATCATGCTGAACGAGTCAAAATCAATTCACGTTGACTTCACAAACAAACAGTGCGAATACCACCCAATCTACATAAACGGTATGCAAGTGCCTTATTCTAATACTGCCAAATACCTTGGCATAACTCTCGACGACAAGCTGCGATGGAAAGCTCACGTCAAAAAGAAAAGACAGGAACTCGACATACGCTATAAAAGTATGTAGTGGTTACTCGGAAGGAAATCCCGTTTATCAATATATAATAAAATAATACTCTACAAGCATAATCTGATTCCAATTTGGACGTATGGTATCCAACTTTGGGGTTATACTAAACAGAGCAACATAAAAATAATACAACAATTCAAAAATAAAATACTCAGGGATGCTGTAAAAGCACCCCGGTACATCAGAAATGACGACCTCCACTGTGACTTTAAAATGGATTTCGTCACCACCATTATTCAAAAATTTGCTGAAGCCCATGAACACAGACTTCACCGACATGTGAATGTTGAGGCAATCCAGCTGTTAGACAACACAGATTTAGTGCGTAGACTAAAGAGAACTAAACCCTTTGGGTTAGTGTAGTGTATAATAGTGATCAAAGCTGTGCTATGCATATGACACATAAAAAAAGTGTTTTTATAAATATGAGACTCTAAGAAAGTGATAAGGACTTCTATAAAAGTGCTAAAGAACGCTATTCTTAGTTTTAACAAATCCTCTATTGTATAATAATAAGTTAGAGTTAAATTACTTATTAGTCTCCTAGGCTAGGTTGTAATCAATTATTAAGAAATTTGTTCTTAATAATAAGTAAAAAAAATAAATATATATTAAAAAAATATATATATATACTTGTGACACAGGGTATGGGCATTCTCTTTTATTCATCCTTTTTACTGTTGTGTGTGGAACTCTCTCCTCGAGGAAGCGGGCACTAATGGCTGCGACACAGTTTTATTTGAAAGTAAATGTAAAAATTATTTATATTCCAATAATAATAAATAAATTAAAATAAGATCCTGGTATTCCTCATTGGCGACGAACTAAGAAACAGGCTCCAGTGTAATATCGTGTTTTTCTCTTTGACCCGTACTCCTTGGGGCCGGCACAATAAGTGTTTTTCTTCCATTCTGTCCTGTTACTCGTCACGATTTTACTAAATAACTAAGGAATAGCAATAAAAAAAAACTAACCTTTGAAACATCCGTGTGCCGAGTATCGGTACAAATATTATTATTTCTTGGCTTGTCGGTTGTCCGAGCACATGCAATCTTTGGAAGTAAGACTAAATATGCCTTTAATAAAACTGGACTATGTTTCTATAAAAAATATTACATCTCATTTAATTCAATCTCAAAAAAAAAAACAGGGGATCACAATTCTGCTATTGCTACTGTACTAACGACCCATATCTCTAGGAACTGGCATGTGTAAAGTGTGAAACTAGACTGCGTCTGCTTTACTGCGATTCCACCAGATGGTACGCAGTGATGCAGTCGTTGATGGTGTGACGCACCAATTATAAGAGCCTATTCACGCTAGCCTTAAGACACCCAAATTATAATTGGACTAGCGGCCTGGCCCAGCTTCGCACGAGGGCAATGCTGATATTAAATATATTAAGCATGTATTATACATACAAACCCTCTTCTTGAATAACTCTATCTATCAAAAAAGCCTTATTAAAATCCGTTTCGTAGTTTTAAAGATTTAAACATACATAGGGAGGAAGCGACTTTGTTTTATACTATGTAATAATGAGATGTAACTATGCTCGTATCTGTTAAGGAGTATTAGGTATGATATACCTTTCGACTACCGTAAGTACATTCACAATTAAAAGACAATAGGAATGCGAACACACACCGGTGCAGTCTCCACTTGGGGCTTAATGAATTAATTATGCTTAGTTTGGTTTCATCCTAGTTCAACAGATTTAGCCATACGTAAGTATGGCTAAATCAGTTCATACAAGCAATAATTATGAAAGTTAGAACACCTGTGTTTGTCAGTTTTTTTTTATTTGAGTCACGCATTTGATCTGATGAATTACGATAACCTCTAGGACAAATTACATGAATTGAGTGTACACTAAGACATAATGAATAAATACAAATTTTTAACAGCTATCACACAACGAGGATGCCACAGCCGGCAACAGACAACAGAGAGAAATAAATAAAATGATAAAAATGGATCTGCACAACTTATCCACTTCTTACATAAATATTTCTATTACAATTACCTTGGTAGTCTACTCAATTCTAGCTATACGCATACATATGTATATCGTTTACCGGTCTTCTTCTGCCAGTAGAAGAAGACCATCTTTATTTAAAACTGGTAGAAGAAACCCATTGTCATTTTATTAATACTCTAATTACATTCACTGTAATTATATACGTGTCTAGATATCACATTGTCCTAAAAAAGTCTTCTAAGCATATTTGGTAGAATCGATTTTCACGTAAAAAGTGAGTAAAAGAAGAACAAGGGAAAACGTAAGGACGCCTATGCCATTTTAAACATCTAAGGATATTGTGCTCACGAAAAATAATGAATTATGCTGGTCTGTGCTGTCAGACGTGTCGCAATTATGTGGAAAACCGTATAATAATACCATTTTTTACTGGCTTGTGTTTAAACACCGCCCAAAAAGTAGTATTTTTTTGTTAGTAGTACTTTACTAACAAAAAAATTCTAAACGGTTACCAAAATGGATAAATGGTCACCAAATAACGTTTCCTAAAATATTATAAGTTCATATTTTCGTATTATTGACTACCAAAAAAATTTATGGACGCCCTTAAAATACACTTTAGACCAAATATTATATATTGTCACTACTTAGATATTATCAATTATGTCATACCATGATTTCTAATTTGGTCATTTTTGTTAGGCTAAAAAAGCTAACGATTGCTAGAATATTTACCAAATACCAATCAATATACTGGGGTTCCCAAACGTACGTCGTTTATTTATTGTTTTAAGGAATTCGCTAAATATATTAAGGTTCCCAAACAAACGTCACTATTTTAGGTTAGGCGTATGTTGAAAGGTGGGCGACGCCGGCCGCGCAGCGCAGAGCAGAGCAGATTTTCTAAAGCATAGAACGTCTTTGAGCTACGTATGCTACAGCGCAAGCACGTGCAGCTCAGATGTGTACAGTAACTGCCCTGCTCTGCGCTGTGCCGTTTGCAGTGCGGCTGCGCGGCCTGCTTCGCCTGCCTCTCATCTTATGCCCTCATATTAATGTATGAAGTTAATTTAATATGATTTAAAAAAAAAACAACAAAATCAAATCATTAAAAAAAAAATCGGGGGCGGTTCTCCAGGGTGTGGGGTGCGGAGTGTGGGGTTAAGAAATAAAGGGATGCAACTGTAATTTTAGTCTTACATTAAAGTAGTCTAGGGTCAAATAATGTATTTTGGATGAAGACTTATTATTTTGAAGTAAGATTTTTGGTAGTAATATCTATTGATATTTTTTTTGAGTTGGATAGAATTTGATGACCGTTGATTCATTTTAGAAACCAAAAATAATATTTGTGCGAGGTTTGTGATTTTTGTGATGTTATTCTATTTGTGTATATATATTATACAATTATATTATATTAATGATTTATTAGTATTTATATTCTTGTATTCACTTTTCATAGCTCTTTTATTGCACCTACTATTGTTTGTCTCTCCATCACCCTAAGGTTGACTCCTACGTATATTTTTTTCCCTTCTTTATCAAATCCAACCAAAGGATGACTTGTAGCTGGATAGACCTCACGGCGTCCTCACCTTCCGCATGACGCAGGTCCTCACCGGACATGGGAAGTTCGGGAGGTTCCTGCACCGGATTCATGCGGAAGAGACGTCCGGGTGTCGCCACTGTGAGGCGAGCCCGGAGGACACAGTGGAGCACACGGTGGAGGTGTGCCCTGCTTGGGAAGAGCATCACCGTGTCCTCGTGGGGATGATCGGCGGCGGTGACCTCTCGCGCCGGGCCTTGGTTCAGGCCATGATCCGCAGCGAAGAGGAATGGCAGGCGATCGCCTCCTTCTGCGAAGCAGTAATGCTCGTAAAGGAGGAGGCCGACCGCATAAGGCGAAGGCAACAGCGCCCTCGCCGTAGCCGTCGCCGCCGCGATCCTGCCGATATCCGGCCACCGTAGACACTGGCTTGCGGACGGTGAGCAATGGGTAGCTCGCCGTCCGGTCGTCTGGTAACTGTCCAGACCGAGTCCAAGTCGTCAACGGTGCGCACCGTTCCCGCGCGCCTCAAGGAGTTGTCAGCAAACTGTAGGGGCACTTCAGGGTCGAAGCCTCCTGGAGCTGCCGGTTTGAGTGAAACTGATACTGCGGCTCTAGGAATAAGGCAAGGAAGGAATGGGGTAGGTTTTTTAGTCAGTATGAGTCTGACACTGGTCTCCCGCTCAGCCCAAGAGCGGGTTTCGTCATTCGATGATTTTCACCTACCATAAAAAAAAACCAAAGCATGTCTTTAAAAAATCGCTGTTAGCGATAAGACCACCCATTGTGACCCCTTATTAATTTTAAGTTCCTATTGTTATTTTATTTTTTGTGTGCAATATAAAGAATATATCTATCTATCTACGTTTGATTAGCCAGTTTTGTTAGTTTATTACTAGAGAGTTTAGACGAAACTATGGGAGACGAAAAAAATATCAACGTCATTTTATCTACAAAATAATTATTTTATGTTTTGTTAAACTGTCATCATAATAAATAATGGAGAAAAGAAAAGTTAATAATTTGGAGCATCCCTAAACACGCACACCTTTACAGTTTGACGACAATAAGTACATGACCGGTACTGACACATATCACGCAATTGGAGATCACATCGTTTGTTAACATTTCTCTATCTAGACATTTATATAATCAAAGTATATTCACAACCTGTTCAACATTCCTCTGCTATACACAATAATACACGTAATGAAAAAAAAAGTGTCTTACCGAGTATTTATTTGCCTTGCCTACTCTTCCAAAGCCCGAAGCCAAACATGTTCCCTCATAATCTATATCTATGCGTGCTATTGGAATAGAGTTGACATGATCATTAAATTCGAACGGTTCATTTGTGATCTGAAAAGATAATAATAAAAAATAATATGGTTTAAATTTCAACTCGATACCTCCACGCGTTTCTGAGATTAAGGGTCTTGACCCTCAGACAGACAGACAAACAGACGGACAACAAAGTGATCCTATAACGGTTCAGTTTTTCCCTTTTGAGGTACGGAACGCTAAAAACTGTAACCCATCGGCATTACTAACAGGGTCCAAGCTACTGATAGTTAGAACTCCTGAGAGAGGAATCTTCGGACAATACGCGCCATTGTGGGGTGCATAGGCATGGATTATAAATAGAAGGAATTAATAAATATACAACAGTTGGCATTAGAACCTCGCACGTTTCATTTCTCTCTCTACACACGTAACCCTACACTGGTGACCCCGCGTCCGATTCGCAATAACGTGGGTGACGTCTGATATCGCGCACGCCGTATCTGTATAACGCTCAGCACGCAAGGTTCAAGGTTCAAGAAAAATGAACACACAATACGGACAAGCAGCACAGCAGCCAACTCCAGCAGCCATGGTACCAAAAACAGAAGAGTCAACCGCCATTATCTCAACATTATCGGTTGCAAGTAAGATTCCGGAATTTTGGCCCGAAAACCCTCGGTTATGGTTCTACCAAGTAGAAGCCATACTAACACCACAAAAAACATCAGACGCCAACAAATACTTCATGATCGTAGCAAAACTGAGTAAAGATGTAATCCAACAAGTAGCGGACATAGTTGCAAGTCCCCCGGAAAGCAACAAATATGAAACACTCAAAAATAGACTTTTGCAAATTTATGAAGAATCTGAAACAAGGCAAATTCAAAAACTGATTTCGGAAATAGAATTAGGAGACCAAAAACCTAGTCAACTGCTGCGAAGTATGAAGGAGCTGGCCAGAGGAAAAATAGAAGCCGACACCCTAAAGATACTGTGGCAAGGACACTTACCTGCACCCGTAAGAGCAGTACTCACGGTAACATCAGCGAAAGATCTGGAAGAACTGGCCGTAATAGCAGACAAGGTAATGGAAACCAACCAACCCGCACAAATCAACGAGGTAGCCCGCAGCAACCAGGGAACTTCAACAGCCTTTGATGTAGCTACAATTATGGCAGAAATAGCGAAGATAAACCTGAAGATAGCAGAGATGGACAGAGGAAGAAGAAGATATAGGAGTAGGAGCGGATACAGGAACTCTTCGCCTTCACGTTCTCGGTCAAGGCCCCAAAGAACGCCAGAAAGTCCAGACTGGTTATGCTCGTACCACTTCAAGTTCAGGAACAGAGCAAGAAGATGCGTCGCACCCTGTAACTGGAAGACGAAAACGGCATCAACTAGCTCGGAAAACTAAGAGGACTACAACCAGTGGCGGGAAGTTGAGCAGTCAAGGACCACCGCCTTATTGTAAGTGACCAAAAATCTCATATAAGATTTCTTATAGATTCTGGTGCATGTATTTCTGTCATACCAAAACATTTAGTTAAGAACAAAAGTGAATTAGATTATAATTGTAATTTTAAACTCTATGCCGCAAATGGGTCAGTAAAAAATACCTATGGTTCTAAAACATTAACATTAGACTTAAAATTACGTAGACCTTTCGTATGGACCCCTACACCGTGTCCAGGAATTATAATGCTTTTTGGATCGAGCCCTTGATCTCGCTGCCTCCGAGATCCTCCTGAGATGTTGGTTAAGGCTATTATTATTATTTTACACAATACTTAAAAAGGGTACGAGAAATGTCTTGCTATATAACAATTGTCCTATGAATGTGAATACTTACAATGACTGATATATCATCTTTAGGGAAATCGTATGATTTTGGGAATTGCGCTGTTTCCAGTTTTCTCCACTGTCCATCCGAGTTGAATTTTGCATAGTTTTTTAGACCACCAGCAACTGCGAGCGTTTGCTTGAGCCTTTTACTGCTAGCTTGTCTATCTTAAAAATATCAACAAGAATGTATATAATTTATGTTTTTTTTTGTATCACAAAGATGAAATGTCTTAATATTAAATTTTATTCCACTTATTTTAGATATGTAGTAATTTACTAGAATAATAACGTGATTTGGGCCGATAAAATACAAATATACAATTTGGTTAATGGATATTGATAGAGAACGATTCCAGGAATATGCTAGGAAATTGCTACTACTGAACAGGTATTCAAATCATGAGCAAGTTAGTGTAAGGACTTTAGTAAAACTGATTTTATTATCATATTAACCGGCACAAATAATAGTAATCCTATGAGTATTCAAACTTATTTATATTATACGTTACGTCAATTAAAATCCACTAATGTTTTGGTAGGTCAAATCTACAAGCAGAAATATCTGAATGTCAATCGTGTAAATAATCTACTAAAATTTCTGTGCGGAAATTGTACAAATTCTACCTTACTATCATTACATAGTGATGTTTATATGCCTTACGTAAATAAATTGCATGCTTGTAGATTAATACATAGACAGATTTTAAATCTAAATTATAAATATATGTATCAAAATTATACTGAAAATCAATGTAGACGGAGGAGCCTGTGGTCTACTAATAATATTAGTGTACAAACAACGATTTAAAAAAATATTGGAGTTCAGACTGACGATGTTGAGACTGCTATAAAAACAAATGACACATCTCTACAAACTGATTTTTTTCGTGAATAGTAAAAATGATATCTCTGTAAAATGTAGTAGCAATGTTAATTGTGTCGCAAATAATAATTGTATAAAATTAGTAATCTTTCACCAGAACACATGTGGTGTTTCTAATAAAAAAACGAATTAGACGCCTACGTACAATTTGACTGAGCATTTCTTAAGTAAGTATGTCAGTCGCTTCTTTTAACTTAGATAGTTACAATTTAGCATCGTTTAATACGCGAAATAAGAAAAAGAGGGGTGGGAGTTTAATTTTAGTTCAAGCAGTTAGGAATGTAGAGAAAGTATTAGCAGTTGAAAGATTGTATGCTGTAGAGAGTATTGAGGTATGCTGCCTAAAAGATACCACTACTGGAGTGTACATATGTTGTGTGTATCGTAATCCTAATGATAAAAACTTTAGTATTTTTTTGGGAAAGTTGGAACTATTGCTTGAGTTTTCATTCAATAAGAAATGTTTTATATGTGGTGATTATAACGTGAACTTGCTTCTGGAAAACAAAAAACGTACTGAATTTTTGAGTCTGCTGGCTTGTTACAATTTTAGATGTCTTTTTGATAGTCCGACTTTTATTCGAAATAACTCGTATTCTTGCTTAGATAATATAATAACAAATCTCCAAGAAGAACAGGTATTGAACAGTGTGATTGATCATAATGGTTTGGGAGACGGGCATGGAGCACAATTGAGTGAATTTTTACTAGAAAACCGAGTAAAAAGTAATAATAATCCATTTTTAATTACTAATAAAAGAAAATTTAATCGATGAAATAGTATAACTTTTAAGAATAGACTTTTGAATCAAAATTGGAGTGCAATGGGTATTAATTCATTTTTGAGTAATTTTAATAATGCTTTTCGGAAAAGTTATAAAAATCGAGAAATAAAATAAATTTAAAGAGAGGATCACAGTTAAAGTGGTTAACTAAAGGTGTCAAAACGTCTAGTAAAATGAAAAGAGTCTTATGCACTAATACTGGTAATAATATTCATGATAGTGTAATTAGTTAAAAAAATATATATTCGAATATATAGAAGAGTCGTGATCAAAGCCAAAAAAATGGCGATAGCTGAAAAAATAAGTAGGCAAGGAAAAAAAAAAATGTAGGCAAGGAAGTTTGGAAAGTAATATTAATAATATTAATAACCACAGAAACATTAAAAAACTACAACAGGAACCACTTTTACTAAAAATTAACAATCGTACCATAGATTCGCCGACTGCTGTAACTAACATTTTAGCAGAACAATTCAATTTTAATTGTGTTTCAGCTAAAACTAAGACTGAGGAAGCCTTATCGCTACTTCAACAAAGCTCTGAAAGGGTTATAAACGATATGTCGCTTACGCCTACTACGCCCCAAGAAATAACCAAAATAGTTAAAACTATGACAAACAAGCACTCCACAGCACAGTGGATATGATGAAATCCCTATTTCTATTATTAAAGAGCATATAAAAATATTGGCCAGTCCACTGTCTACTTTCTTTAATAACTGTCTTGAACAGGCTATTTTTCCGGAACAACTAAAGATTGCAAAGGTTGTACCAGTTTACAAAAAAGGTACAAAAACAGACCCTAAAAATTACAGACCCAACTACCACTACCACTTCTACCTACAGTTTCAAAAATGTTTGAAAAGATTTTAAAATCTCGGCTATTGACTCATCTTAGTTTTAATAAAGTTCTACATGACAGACAGTTTGGTTTACCAGAAGGGAATTGGCACTGGAAATGCAATTTATAGACTTGTAAACGATGTGATGGGCAAATTAAATAATAAATTAAAGGTAGCAGGATTTTTTTTAGATTTATCTTCCGCATTTGATACAATTGATCATAATCTACTGATTGCTAAATTAAATTATTATGGTGTCAGAGGCAAAGCTCTACAATTATTTACATCGTATTTGAAAAATAGAAAAATGTATGTAGAAACCAGCATTATAGATCAGGAAGGACAACGGAAAACATACCAATCATCTATGCTTAATTTTACCACTGGCGTACCGCAGGGTTCCATATCGGGTCCTATACTATTTATTATTTTCACCAACGATTTAATAAATTATATTGAAAAAATCATACCTGGCGTTGGTCTAGTAGTCTATGCTGATGACACAAATGCCATAGTAGAAGCTAAAACTATTAGTGAACTTACAGACATGGTCAGTACTATGCTGGCAGTATTTCAATCTTGGTTCGATGCAAATAGATTAATAATAAATATTAAAAAAACAAACATGATGTTGTTTCGAACCACGGCAGGCAATAAAGATAATATGGATATAAGTCTTAACAATGAAAAGATAGGATTAGTGAGAGAAGTCAAATTTTTAGGTATCCATTTAGATGATTTACTGAATTGTAAAAAAGAACCAGCCCATATAGACTCCACTATATCTTCTGCATGTTTTGCCTTAAGGACTTTAAGAGATGAAATAAATATGGACCAGTTAAAGATGGTGTATTATGCTCTTGTTGAATCTAGACTCCGATACAGTATACAGTTCTGGGAGAAAAGCTATGGGTATAATTTTCAGAGAGCATTTATTCTACAGAAAAGAGCAGTTTGCACAATTGTAAGAATATCACAAAGAGAAAGCTGTTGGTTAATTTTAAAAAGTATGTCCATGAATATGAGTCTGAAAACGAGAGAACAGCCAGGAAAAGTACTCGTAGAAAGGACTTCAATAATAAAATTGTACCTAATCTAAATGTTGCCAAATATAGTCCTCAATACCAAGCGGTAAAAATATTTAATAAACTGCCAGCAGATTTAAAAGATTTATTGTACACCAGCTCTTTTAAAGCTGAGTTAAAAGAATTTCTGTTAGCGAGAAACTTGTACACATTAGATGAATTATAATTTAATTATTTCCAATTTTAATATTTTTGTAAATGCAATTTTATCTAATTTCTATGTTATTTTTGTATTATTTTCATCAAACACAATGTAAATTGTTCATGATTAAATAAATAAAAATAAATAAATATATATTTTAAAATCACGCACTCGTTTATTTCTTACAATAATCACATTGGTAGGTACAGATAATTCAACTCAATTGTGCGCGCGGCCCTATGTGTCCGTGGGCTTGTAAATATAGGTACAAAGAGGAATGCTCATAAAAAACCCAGCTCCGGCAGAAACGAGATGTATCTCAAATTATCAATAATAGTAAGATATAAGGCAATAAATAATTATTATTGCGTTCCTTACATGCAAACATATAAAAATTGCCAGATGTAGTTCAGTAGTCGCGAGTCCCACGTTGGGCGCCACTTTTACGACTGTCACAAAAGAAATAAATAATATGCAGCACTTGATTACTCATTTTATTACGCACACAGGTTATAGAAGTACACGAAAACAAAAACTTAATTTATTTTTTATTTAATTAATAATTTTATTCTTTCGACCGATGCGATATTTATGGTTTTACCTTCTAACTCCGTCGATTATGGACTGATTTGCCATTTTTTACTCATATATGTATATCAATGTATTTTATTGTATATATCTTTCTACCAGATTGTCAGACATTCCTAATTTTTTCTTCAAAATCCAATTCTGATGATGAAATCCATGAGAAATCGAGGGAACTCCTGATGTGTTAATGAGCAACCATTTTTATTTTTTTATATTTTTATCGAGAACTCAAGCATTTACAGCCAAAAAGTAACATTTTATGAAATGGAACTGGTGAAGAAAAAAAAGAAATGATTATCGGAACTTCACACTCCCGTAGATGTTATAATCAAGATAGTTAGTTAAAGCAACTATGGCAAAATAATTGGCTCTGAATGTTAATTTAAAATGGAATCATCGCAGTGATCTGATGATGGAGTCAAAAAGTACGCACCGGAACTCCGTAATTAATCAATGGTTTAATACAATTATTATGAAATGCACTTTGACTATAAGGTACTATCAAACTGATTTGATGAAAGAACTGGAAGTTAGAAAGTAGACACTGGAAATTCAAAATAATGTATTCTAGCAGTGTTTGGATTCATTGGAATTGTCGTGAGAATTAAGTACTCTGGCTATCATCGTATCATAACTGAAATGTGTGAATTAAGTTTTTTTCTTTTAGTACTTTATCTTTATTGAAATGCTTTGTAAAATATCAACCATCTTCGATGTAGAGAAAGCTTTCGACAAAATCAGGCTCGGTAAGTTTACCTCAAAATAATGACTTCATGACCATTTCTGGCCTTGTTCATCAGTTCTACTTCATCAAATGATATTTTCAGACTCCATCATCATCAGCCTAGCGTAAGTCCCGGTTGCTACCTTGGCTTTCACCTCGGTGCCCGGGGTCCGCTTTCCTGACTAGTCGTCTCCACTTCGCTCGGTCTTTTGCGTCCTCTGCCTTAAGCTCATTAGCACGCATATCGTCCCTTAAGACGTCGATCCAACGCCTCTTAGGCCTACCTCGTTTTCCGGGTCCCGGCGGAGGCGGCATGGCGAGGCATCTGTTACCCACGTAGTCTGCCGGTTTTCGTAAAACGTGGCCATACCAGCGTAAGCGACCCTCCTGCAGTTTATCTGCTATGTCACGGACCTGAAGGCTGCCCCGGATGCGGGAGTTCTTAATGCGGTCTTTCCGCGAAACTCCAGACATCCAGCGCAGCATATTCATTTCCGTGACACGCAGGCTTTGCTTATGTCGCTCAAGTACAGGCCACGCTTCACTGCCATACAAAAGGACAGGCCTAATGATGGTCTTATAGACCTGTCCTTTGAGCCTAACCGGCATTTTGGGGTCACAGATAACCCCCGCCACCTCACGCCATTTCGCCCAGGCCGCCGAGATACGTGACTCGACGTCGCAATCGACGTCCCCGGACTCGTGGAGCACCGATCCCAAGTACCTGACCTGTTCCGAGCGCTCAACTGTGTCTTCGCCAATGCGAACAGGAGCAGCGTTAATTGTGTTACAGGCCAAGTACTTGGTCTTCGCCGCATTAATTTTCAGACCGCCGTTTTCCAGCGATTCCTTCCACGCTGCCACACGTCGAACCAAGCGCCCACTGTCCGAGTCCGCCAGCGCGATGTCGTCTGCATACATGAGCAGCCATGGCAGCTGCTCATGTAAGTCCCTGATGGTGGAGGACAGCACGTCCAGCACCACGCTGAACAGAAACGGACTAAGGACAGAGCCCTGGTGAACTCCGACGGTGATGGGGAAGGGTTTCGTATCGCCAACAGCGGTCCGAACCACAGAACCGGAGTCTCGGTACATGTCTCGGATGATGTCAACATAGGTCTCGGGCACTCCTTTGGATCTCAGCGCCCACCAGATCACATCACGGGGGACACAGTCGAAGGCCTTCTGCATGTCTAGGAACAAGAGGTGCAGAGGCGTATTCTTCGATCTGTATCCCTCCATGGTAACCCTTAGGGCAAAGATGGGATCCATGGCGCCATGGCCTGGTCGAAACCCATATTGACATCCCGAGACGGTGCACTCCTGTCGGATCCGAGAGTCAATCACCCGCTCGAAGAGCTTCATGGTGTGGGACATAACCTTAATCCCCCGGTAGTCGCCACACTCCTGCACCGATCCCTTGCCTTTGAAGACTGGAGTGATAATACTCAGTCTCCATTGACTAGGGATCTTTCCGGTGAGGAGCATGCGGTTAAATAGGTGGGTTAAGATGCCCACACCATGAGGACCCATCGCCTTCCAGGCTTCAATGGGGACTCCATCGGCACCGACAGCTTTACGGTTCTTCATGCGGCGAAGAGCCACATGCACTTCTTCAGGCGTAACCGGGGGCACAAGTCCCTGATTTGGAGGGAGAACCGATAATGAGAAATGATATTTTCAGACTAAATATATGATTAAGTTTTCAATCAAAATATCATAATTGCTATATGTATACCTACCTATAATATCTTAGAAGATCCTTCAATTCCTCATCTATTTCTTATGATGAAATATTATGAAAAACAGATTAGAAAAAAAAAATGGGATCAATCTTTCCAGATGATACCATATCTATTCATTTACATGTACCTAGGTATAATCAGTTCACTAATGTCGAAGTTCTGAAGTGACAAATATAAAAAAGTATAACCGAATTGTGAACCTCCTTTCTTTTCTTTATGATGGTTAGAGGTACAAATATTCTAACAGTGTTATGTTAGAGTATTTATAAATATATACATAAAACTATGACCAGCAACAAGTCGAAAAAAGTTATTATCGGGTAGTGGCACAGATCAAACACAGCACTCGTCTGATCGGAAGATCTTGCCTTTTCAACAAAGGTTTGCGGTACTATAAACTCTTTCGCATATCTCTAAAAAAGTAAATAAAAAATGTTATAAATGCCACTATACTGTCTGTTGCTATGCAACATAATATTTTGTTTCAATGACATTTGATTGTAAAAAATGTTTTGTTATCGAAATAAATTATTTTGTTTAAGTTTTTCTACAATGAGTAAATCATTAACATTAAATAAATAAAAATTAGAAGACCCGATAACTAGGCATTTTATTATATCATATTTTTAAATTAAGGGTTGAAAATAATTAAGTAAACATTTTCTTAAATCGATCGCCTTAAAAATAAAACCAACAATTTTTATAAGATTGCAAGTAAGCATGACGATCATGACCGGTTATTATTCTGTTAATTATTAATATCGATAATTTGAGATACATTTTATTTCTGTCGGAGCTGGGTTTTTTTTCTATATGGCTTGAGCATTCTCTTTTCATTCGTGTGGCAGTGACACTGCAGTCGTCGTCGGGGCAAGACGTGTTCGTGTACGTGTTCTAACTCCTTTTTTAACGGATACAGTCGTTTACGAAAATGTCTACTTGTTCATGGAGAAAATGAGTCAGGTAAATATTTTTCCATTTTAAATTTAGATGTAAATGATATTTATTGTGATTCTATATACGAAAAAATATGTCTTTTTTTACGTTTACATATTATTGTTTTAGACTCATTGCAGAAACCATTGCTAAGGTATACGAATTTCTGAAAATAGACGCGAGAGATGTATAGAAACTAGTAAGTGATCCAGTTTGCAATGCAAGTCTAATTTTAATATTGAAATCAAGTGGACATTTAAATAGCGTACGGAAAAGAACAGCAATGGCACTATTATGGGGGTCGGGTTTGCGGATGGCGAGCAATGGGTAGCTCGCCGTCCGGTCGTCTGGTAACAGTCCCGGACCAAGCCAAGTCGTCAACGGCGCGCTCTGTTCCCGCACGCCTCAAGGAGCTGTCAGCAACCGTAGGGACTCTGAAAAAGGGTTGAAGCCTATTGCGGCCCAGGGTCTCTTTCTTCAGTAAGAACAACTACTACTTATATAGGCTGAAGGAAAAAAGAATCTGACTCTAACTTTAAATCGCCGCATAAATACCGTAAAAAACGTTTAAAGAAGTTTGAATTGGACAACTTTAACGTTGACGTTATACGTTCCACTATTCAAAACTACCATTTAGAACATCACGAGTTACCTACCTTGCTAAAATTGAAAAGAATATTTCAAGACAACTATGCTGGAAGTATTTCGACTCTGCGTACAGCTTTGTTAAAGTTGGGATCCAAATGGCGAAAAACCGTGAATAACAGACGTGTTGTTATATAGCGGTATGACATCCAAAAACTACGATTATCCTACCGAAAAAATTTACTCAGATAACGTCAAGAAAATCGGTGTATCGTATAATATATCTTAACAACCATGTGCAAAACAAAGTATGGGGTAAGAAAAATGGACATCCTTTAAAAAGGGACCTATCGAAAGGGCAAAGAATTATCATTGTGCATGCTGATTCAGAACAAGGATTTGTACCTAATGCACTATTGACGTAAAAAGCAAATAGTATTTCTGGTGATTACCACTCTAACATGAACGCAGAAAACTATGAAAAGTGGCTAAAAGAACGTCTAGTACCGAAACTTCTACCTAACTCTGTGGTTGTGCATGATAATGCCTCATACCATAACGTTCAAAATGACAGAGTCCCAAATACTAATTCCCAAAAAAAAAATGAAATGCAGAGATGGCTGACAGAAAGAAAATAGATTTAATCAAGATATGAAAAAAAATAAAGAAAAATATATCTGTTACAAAATCGACGACATACTTCAGCCATATGACATTGTGCGGGGTGCGTAGTTGGAGTAGATATAAAAGCACAGATAGGTTTTGGATAGTTTATTTAATGTTCTTAAATATTATGTTAAAATATTAAATGTTATTTGAATGCACTCAGTCCGTTTAGTGTCTGTCCTTTAGTGTAGCGATTCTGAATAATGTTCAATAATCAGCAGCCTCATTAATGTTCCCACTGCTGGGACACAGGCCTCCTCTCTAGGAGAGGGAATGGGCCATAATCCACCACGCGGACCCAGTGCGGATTGGTGGATGTCACATGACTTCGAATTCAAGGACATGCCGGTTTCCTCGCGATATTTTTCTTACACAAAGTATTTCGCCGACCCGCGACCTACAGCTCGTAAGTCGGGGCCGTTACCACTCGGCCACCACTGCTCTATGTTCAATAAATAAACATTAAATTATGAAATAACTGTTTTTCCTTGTAACCATAAATAACCCGCAAATAACTGTATTTGTACCCAACTATACCTCTTATCACGCACACAAAGTCAATTTATATATAAGTTTTATCCACACATAGGGCCGGACGCACAACTGAGTTGAACTATCTGTGCAAAGAAACGCACTTATGTGACAAGTCATATAACCTACTAGCTGTGCCCGCGACTTCGTCCGCGTGGAATAGTTATTTTGGGCATCATATTTATTTTTGCAAACAATCTCTTCAGCTTTATAAATTATAGCTGTTACCTACGACTTTGCCCGTGTCAATTTCTGTTATTATTTTTTTTCGACAATTTAATTTTTTAAAGAACATAATTATCTAAAACTACTTAATAGAGCTACAAACCCCCTTTGGGCATGCCATAATCTCGACGGTAAGTCAAAGAGGGGTCTTTGAGGTGTGGTTGGTTAGACATCACGGTGTCCTCACTTCCGCATGACGCAGTTTCTCACCAAACACGGCAAGTTCAGGAGATTCCTGCGCCGGATTCTTGCAGAAGAGACGCCCAGGTGTCGCCACTATGTGGCCAGCCCGAAGCACATGGTGGAAGTGTGCCCCGCTTGAGAAGAGCATAATTGTGTCCTCGTGGGGGCGATCGGCGGCGACGACATCTCGCGCCGGGCCTTGATTCAGGTCATGGTCCGCAGCGAAGAAGAATGGCAAGCGGTCGCCTCCTTCTGCGAAGTAGTACCTAATGCTCGTAAAGGAGGAGGCCGACTGCATAAGGCAAGGGCAACTGCGCCCTCGCCGTAGCCGTCGCCGCCGCGATCCTGACGATATCCGGCCACCGTAGACGCTGACTTGCGGACGGTGAGCAATGGGTAGCTCGCCTTCCGGTTGTCTGGTAACAGTCCAGACCGAGACCAAGTCGTCGACGGCGTGCACTGCTCCCGCGCGCCTCAAGGTGTTATCAGCAAACTGTGGGGCCCTTCAGGGTCGAAGCCTCCTGCAGCCGAGGGTTGGTGCGAAAGCGTTATACCGGGGTTCTGGGATTATTCCCAGAGAAACAACCTACCCCGTTCCTCCCTTGCCATAAGGCAAGGGAGGAACGGGGTAGGTTGTTTAGTCAGTAATAGTCTGACACTGTTTCCCGCTCCGCCCAAGAGCGGGATTCGTCATTGGATGATTTTTACCTACCATTAAAAAAACCCCTCCATGCCGTCCGCAAGCAACCCTTCTCCTCGCCCGCCGGCCAGGTTGAGCGTCATATTTTGCATATCATGCGGCGTAATATGCGCTGTACCTAATAACTTCTAAGACATCCATTGAAAATAAGTGATGTCAAAGACAATTTTGTTCTCATCATACTTTTAATCAACATCACATTTATTTGGATAAAGTATAATATTATTATGTTGATACAACTCTAACAAATAATTGGTAATAATGCATTAATTTCGGCCAGATTTGATTCCCATAAAAACGGTTCTAGTGAGTTAATCTTAAAAGATAGACATATACTGTCGCGGACATTTTTTTACATCATTTTAAGAGGAATAATTCTTTGGTACATATTTTTTTGGTATCTTCTACCGTTTTCGCAGCGCACGCAACGGAAGCCCTCAAAGATGAATAATTTTCCCCGTTTTTTCCACATTTTCCGTTGTTTCTTCGCTTCTATTAGTCGCAGCGTGATGTTATATAGCCTAAAGCCTTCCTCGATAAATGATCTATTCAACACAAAAAGAATTTTTCAAATCGAACCAGTAGTTCCTGAGATTAGCGCGTTCAAACAAACAAACAAACAAACAAACAAACTCTTCAGCTTTATAATATTAGTATAGATGTTCAGCTTGTACGATTAAGATGGTTCAAACGATACTTCATAATAATATGTCGAGTTCTGAAAAGTACTTAGATTAGTAGCTATGAGGAAACAGATGAACATACTCACATACATGCATACATAGCCTGCCAAAATCATAACCTTGCTTTGGCTTAGAAGTACTCTCAAGAGAACAATTTAGGGGATTTTTAAGATTCTTGGTATGATTTTTATTTTTTGGGATTGATTTGATGATGATTTGATCTCGTTCATACTAATTTTTGGTGGAAGAGTTTACATGGTAATGTACAAGGGAGGACGGGCACAAATTTTTACCATTTTGGAAGTAACCGTAGGGTCCCTACAGGGTCGAAGCCGAAGCGGTTACACCGGGGCTCTGGGAATAAGGCAAGGAAGATAAGGGGTAGGTTCTTTAGTCAGTAAGAGTCTGACACTGTTTCCCGGTCCGCCCAAGATTGGGATTCATCATTCGATGATTTTTATATACCATAAAAAAACCACTTTGGAAGTGCACTTTGGAGGGCTAACTATTCAGTAAAGAAAAAAAAATATACGTACTTATATCCTATACATAGAAAAAAATTATGTATGAGAAATCCCAAAATTTACTGTTTTTTTTTCTGGTTTTGTGCTTGGTTTTGTGTGAAAGTTTTAATGCGGTTCACAGAATACATCCACTTACTAAATTTCAACAGTACCTATTATTTTTACATAGATTCGGAAAAAAGTGGCTGTAATATACGGACTGATAGATAGACAGTCAAACATCACGAATCTATAAGGGTTTCATTTTTTGCCATTTGGCAACGAGGTTCCGTTGCCAAATGGCAAAAAATGGCTTACAAAAATATTCATACACATAGCATTTTTCACCAAAGTTCGCGGAGCTTAACTTCAGATTCGACACGTTAGAACCAACGTACTATGTATTTAAAAACAAAACTAAGACCGTCAAGTCATTATTATTTTTTACTTTCGACCCGCCCCAGCTTCGCACGGGTGCAATGTTGATCATCATCATCATCTTAGCGACCGTCCCGGTTGCACACCTTGGCTGTCACCTCGGGTGCAATGTTGATATTATACATTTATTATACATTTAAATCTTCCTCTTGCATCACTCTAACTAATAAAAAAACCGCATCGAAATCCGTTGCTTAGTTTTATAGATTTAAGCATTCATACGGACAGCGCAGCAACAAGCATCTTTGTTTTATACTATGTTATGATGAAAACCTTATACACGAAAAAAGTGGCTGAGAAAATGCTACTTACTAATAAATAGGCTACCTAAAATTGAATTACCTGTTACTTAAAATCAAAGAAAAACGTAAACTTAATTTAACATTCTTACCCGGGATGTAAAAAGGGATGGCAGCTGGCGAATGCTTTTTCATCAAAGCAGTGGGCAGCACTAAGCAGTTTTCTTGGACCTATTAAAGCTGCGCCACAAAAAGTTTGATACAAATTTGACGACCGTTTCATCAAAGCCTTCAGCGCTATCTGAAAGAAAAGAAAATGTGCTTAAAACAACTTTTTTTTTTGTATTTCTCTTACCCACAAAAATGACTAGAGTATATCAATAAGAAAATAGTCGTGGTATGAAGTGAAAATTGCATTAAACTTTTCAAATACCTAGTAATAAAACAAAATGTAAGAAAATCCCAGCCATACATTAAACGCCAGTACTTGTTGATATTGCTTTGTTTAACAACGTTATTTTATTGTCAGTTTTATTCCAAATCATATAAAAAGCCTTGAGCGTGTCGAGCCACGCTCATTGTAGGGCTCCGTAGTTTCCCGTCCGTCACGAATTTCTCATAATGTAACAGTTATTTCGTAATTTAATGTTTATTTATTGAACATTATCCTGAATAGCTACTTGAAAAGTCTAAAAACAAATGAATTTTCGGACTCGCTGCTCTCACCAAGGTTAATTATGAATCTGACTCATGACAAAAAATCTATAGTATTCATCTTTTTGTTCATGTCGACAAGTACCCCACATCCCTTCATCAATTAACCTTAAACGTTCATTATTTCCGTCATATTTTGGTCGATATTATGCGAAGCAATACTTATATTTATTTAAAACTAGCTTTTGCCCGCGGCTTCGCTCCCGGCAACAAATTATTTTACTCTACTCCACTCTACCCGACTCTACCCTATTTTTTTTTCATAAGAACCTTCTCCTGACAATAACAAACACAACAAAAAAAGAATCAGCAAAATTGGTCCAGGCGTTGTTGAGTTATGCGCTTACCAACACATTTTGCGATTCATTTTTATATATAAGATTCCCCACTCATTTTAAACTACGACTTAACAGCGCAAAGTAGCCCAAAGTATAGCCATTAGTAGTATATAGACATTAGTACAATAATTGTATTGTATGGTAGTTATTTACAAGAGAATTACCTTAGGAATACTGCTATTAATCACATCTGATTATAATGTTTTAGTTTACACACCAATAGCTTTTATTAATGTAATTAATTATAATAAGTCTGTCAATTTGTGAGACTTAATGTTTCGTGCTATTAAAAAAATGGGATAGTATTTGGACTTCTGGGTAAGTGTTGTTATGATGTGTTAAGCGTGGCTTGTAGAGTGGCTGGATTTTCTTAGAGCGTAATTTGTGTAAAATATTAAGAAACCTGGATGATATCACTTCGTTTGATTTCCCACTTGAACTCATTATTACATTACTAGCGACCTGCCCCAGCTTCGCACGCGTACTGATATTATGCATGTATTATACACATAAACCTTCCTCTTGAATCAGTCTATCTGTTAATAAAAGCCGCATCAAAATCCGTTGTGTACTTTTAAAGATATAATGATACATAGGGCATAACCAACTTTGTTTTATACTATGTAATGATTACAATCCTTCACACACAGCTTTGATATGAATCAAGTCTTTTAACGTAAATTTTTGAGCCTCGAGCGAACGCTGCCCTGGCGTTCGCGCACCTATATTGTCTGTCTATTATGTCTCTAATTTTTTACAGTAGGTACTCGACAGGTTAATTCGCATGGGCTACGTCGTCTCTACTCTACCATCACCTTCTTTGAGGCGTGTCTGACACTGTTTCACGCTCCGCCCAAGAGTGGGATTCGTCATTCGATGATTTTTACCTACCATAAAAAAAACCATCACCTTGATTTAGGTGTTTCTTATTCCGTGGTAGAGGACAAGCCGCCTTCATCTTGTCACCCTCCAGAATCTCTACGAAGTACCACGTTTCGCCATCATTCCCACCCTTTCTACAATACTAGCTTTTGTCAGCGGCTTCGCCCGCGTACATAAAATATGCCTAAAATATTTATGTACATAAATAGCCTGTGTCACTCAGGAGCAAAGCAGCTTTCTATTGTTCCAAATTTTTTTCAAATCGGGCCAGTAGTTCCAGAGATTACCTCCTACAAACAAAAAACAAAAACCAAACAACCTCTTTATTATATTAGTGTAGATTACGGCTGTATTTTGTATTGCGATTACAAGTCGGATATATTATGACTTGCTTTTTGATTTATATTTCTTTGCTATGAACAATTTGTGGATTGCTGATCACATTAAGGATTCGAAGTATGAATTCTTTAATTAAATTCATAAGAAATAAAAAGTTGAATTAACGAACGACAGACATTAAAAAAGATGTAAACCGTACCTGATAAGGGCAATCTCCTAAAGCTGCTACGGTACCGTTAATTACGCGCGGACGCCAATCTCCAGACATCGGATTCGATGGTAATGAATTAAAATCATATATGAAACTTTGATTATTAGTAGGAATGGTATAGCCAAGCAGTGGAAGGGTTTGCTATAATGATAAATAGCTATAGTCGTACAAGAGTTGTACTAAGTTTGTACGAGTAACATTCGATAAAATAGCAATAAATTATAAAATTAGTAAATGCAAGTATAAAACTATAACTTGCATTTAATTTTATTATAAGAAAGACTTACTTTTGAAAACAAAATTATACATATTAAATAATTAAGAGACATTATAGCATAATTAATTTTAAATGTCGTAGAGTGAGGTTATTCTTGAATATTCAGGAAGGCTATGACAGTAGAAAGAAGTTATCTGGATTGACTACGTCAACTGATGTCAAACTCAAAAATGTACCGAAGAGTACGAATCGAAAGAGTATGTCATTTCTTTTCACTCTTGTGTCCGTAGACTAGTTCGTACTAGGGGAAAATTTTGTTCTAAGTAATTTAAAAATGTTATTAATATAATATTTTAATGTTATTAATATAGTTATTGTATATTAATTACATAGACTTGCACATTCAAAAACTATTCAATTTATTAATGATAATGTATCAACGCCATCAACTATTTCCAATATGTTTACTAAAGACAACAAAGAGAGTTTTATTAGTTACGGTAAGATTTATATCTAATAATATTCATATTCAGCAAGTCTGGGAATAGGGCGTAAACTGTATTTGACCCTCCTATCCCTACCTCCTACTTTTTTCTGAAACGGCTCGACCGATTCTTACGAAATTTTGTGTGTATATTCAGTAGCCTAAACTCTTGCGGCCGTGGAATGCGTTGCCCGTGCCGGTGAGGAAGGCCCAAACGTTAACAACTTTTAAAAATATGGTTTTATACCTCTCCTTTTGAACCTCATTAAGTACATATTTGTCTGCGTTCATATTATGTATTTAAATATATATATATAAAATTCACCCCCTAATGGAATGAAATGGAGTTACAAAGTGTGGCTGACCCCAGCTTGCCCACCATCACGCATTTTAATTTGGATAACTCGAAAATTTAGTCGATAATTGGTCGAAATTTGTCGCCAAATATCAGAATTTGTCGGTCAGTGGTTTAGAAGTTATAAGGGGTCATTGTGGGCCAAGCCAGAGTCAGCTGTCCCCAGCTTGCCCACATGTGTATCTCAAAAACTAGAGCACCTAGCGAAGATCTGTTTTCTCCCAGATTTAGTCGCCAATAAGTCGAAATCAGTTGCCAAATCTCAGAATTTGTCGGTCAGTGGTTTAGAAGTTAAAAGGGGTCATTGTGGGCCAAGCCAGAGTCAGCTGTCCCCAGCTTGCCCACATGTGTATCTCAAAAACTAGGGCATCTAGCGAAGATCTGTTTTCGTCCAAATTTAGTCGGTAATGTGTCGTAATTTGTCGCTAAGTCACAGAATTTGTCGGGTTATATTTTATAAGATATAACAAGTTTATTTTTTTAAGCTTACGTGTAACTGTCGCCTAAAAGCGATTTTTTAAAGACAAACTCTGGGTGGATTTGATAGTGGAGAAAGATACACGTGTAGTTTGTGGCGTTCTAGTTACATATAAACAATACATAATTGTGAAATTCATATACTACAAATAATATATACGTATACTAGCTTTTGCCTGCGACTTCGCTCGCGTTAAAGTAAGCTTTTCAATATACACTTTGTAACCGTGTGGCTGATATAATTTGTCGCTAAGTCACAGAATTTGTCGGGTTATATTTTATAAGATATAACAAGTTTATTTTTTTAAGGTATAGACCAAGAGCTAGTTGGAAGATTTTACAAGAAATTGTCAAGAAAAAATATTTTAATTATAATGTGAAAATATATTTCCAATTTTTACGGTCTAATGTCCTTAGACAAGGCAGAGAGAGACAAATTTTTAATTAAATACATGTTTTTATGTTTAAAACATAAAAACAATTGATAACTTAGATTTCTTTGAAAACATTAAGCCTTGCTCTTGGTCTATTTACTGTCAAGACGTACAATCGCGTACAACTATTTTACCGAATTATAACGTTACTTTATAATTTACGTCAGAATAATAAAACATGTTGGTTTTTTAATAAAGTTATTTATAAATTTAATACAAGACAAAAGCAAATAAATAAACTAGTCATTGATTGCGATCCCACCTAATGGGAAGTATATTATTATTCTTACCTAACATAAGTATGAAACTATTACAAGAAAATCCAGGCACTGTACAAACGACGCCGACGCTCAATAACACTTTTACCCGAAGTCAAAATACTAACCCTTTCTAAAGAATAGCACAAAATATTTCAATAAATCTCACAAATTGACAAACTTATTATAATTAATTACATTAATAAAAGCTGTTGGTGTGTAGGTATACTAAAACATTATAAGCAGATGTGATTACAGTAATATTGCCAGGTTATTAATTAGCATGAATATATAATTATTGTACTAATGTCACAAAAAATTGATTGATGGTGCTAATGTCATAATGTGACTTTATACAGATTGCACTGTTTAATGGATTGCTGTAACTGTGACTACACCAGGTGTCTTGACTAGCCGATAGATGGCGCTTGTAGATGGGCTGCACAAAGCCGTAATACTATGTATCAGGTTTTAGCATGATTTGTTTAAGTGAAATTCAGTGGCTGTTTTAAATAATTGCAAATTAATTTCTATAGTGGATATTGTAATACAAAATTGAGGTAATAAATGATATAACTACAAAATCACAAACATTTACAATATCTTTTTTTTTTTAATTAATGAAGTCAAAGTCAAAATCTTTTTATTTCACATAGGCCTACATGGGCATTGTAGGGTGGGAAGGCAGGGTAGGTAGAGAAGTTGAGGTAGATAGCTAAGGTAGAATAGTTGGGGTAGGTAGGTAGGGTATGTATGAATTCAGACCGCATAACCTTATTTACAACGTGTAAATAAGGTTATGCGGTATTGTTTCTGTGGAAGGTAACGAAATTAAGTCTTGTAAGACGTCGTAGCACTCCCAAGTTTTTATAAACTTTTGTCTTTTTACTGTAATGTGTACTGGTATGCGACTTATATTAATTTAGAGAAATAAAATTAAATATCTCAAAATATGCTACGTGTTAAACTATGGATCCAGTGAAATTTTTCGTTGTTTAGTATATTAAGTCGGTTAATTTATAAAAAAAAATTGGAGGCATGAGGTTTGACTTCTGTGGGGGAGAAGGCGATGATGTAAAACATTAGACAAGAAATTAATTCAATGACGAACGATTCGCCGACAGAACGATTCACTATTCATTTTTTCTCCGACAGAACTTTTCAATGACAAACGATTCGCCGACAGAACGATTCACTTTTCATTTTTTCTCCGACAGAACTTTTCACCGGCGAGCGATTCGCCGACTCAACTGTTCATCTGCTCCTAGGTTATAAAACATAGGTATTCGACATATAGACCTGTTTCCGTTTGTTGTTTACACCTGAATCAAGTTGTGAAGACGAAACTTGCAAAACTTGAACAAAACTAACCAAAAAAGTGACAAAAACGTATTTGCTTCAACGTCAATACATGTATCATACATGTTATGGTTATACATAAATATTCCATTCATCAGCCAATAATTTGCTTCACTTAAAAGTTTGCAACTCTCATTTGTGCCAAATACGATTACGGATTCTTTATTATTATGAGTGTAGTGACCGATAAGGAAGTTGACATCATTGTTAATTTTGGTTAATTCATCGGGAATCACAACAGCATGTATATCTTTGGGAATACTTGGAAAATTCTTATTCCTTACCCGATGAACCATCATTCTCATGGCATCCCTAGTCGGCATGTAAGGAGCACTAATACTTGGTACATCTTGAATACACCGTTGAACAATTTGTGAGGGTGCATCCATTGAATGGTGGGCTTTTTGTTTGATGTTAGCTTTTACAGTTAATTCAATCTGCTTATCGGGATCCGGCAAATGAACATGTTTAAAATTTTTCGAAATGCAGGAGCAGATGAACAATTGTGTCGGCGAATCGCTCGCCGGTGAAAAGTTCTGTCGGAGAAAAAATGAAACGTGAATCGTTCTGTCGGTGAACCGATCAACGGCGAAACAAATGTCAGAGAAATGTTTCTGAATCGTTTTTTTATGGTAGGTAAGTCATCCAATAAAAAAAAATCATTCAATTAGCTGCTTCCCTCTCCTACTATACTCGTGCATCTATCTCTTTCTTACTTACCCTAATTTAAACGGAGCGCAAATATCTATCTGCAAGTGACATTTTGGTCGATAAATAATTATATATAGATTTGCTTCGGTAGGTTCAAATTATAGAAAATTTTATATTGCTTTTTATATAATTATATATATGTATATCAAAACAAACGAGCAAAGAGCATTATTCATGATCATTAAGTATCAAACTGTATAGGAAGTTAAGGATTTTGTACTTGCTTGTACCAATGTATGGAGAAATTAAATTCTCTAATATCTTTTTCATTGCATGCCGACAAATTCTGTGACTTAGCGACAAATTACGACACATTACCGACTAAATTTGGACGAAAACAGATCTTCGCTAGATGCCCTAGTTTTTGAGATACACATGTGGGCAAGCTGGGGACAGCTGACTCTGGCTTGGCCCACAATGACCCCTTTTAACTTCTAAACCACTGACCGACAAATTCTGAGATTTGGCAACTGATTTCGACTTATTGGCGACTAAATCTGGGAGAAAACAGATCTTCGCTAGGTGCTCTAGTTTTTGAGATACACATGTGGGCAAGCTGGGGACAGCTGACTCTGGCTTGGCCCACAATGACCCCTTATAACTTCTAAACCACTGACCGACAAATTCTGATATTTGGCGACAAATTTCGACCAATTATCGACTAAATTTTCGTGTTATCCAAATTAAAATGCGTGATGGTGGGCAAGCTGGGGTCAGCCACACGGTTACAAAGTGTATATTGAAAAGCTTACTTTAACGCGAGCGAAGTCGCAGGCAAAAGCTAGTATACGTATATATTATTTGTAGTATATGAATTTCACAATTATGTATTGTTTATATGTAACTAGAACGCCACAAACTACACGTGTATCTTTCTCCACTATCAAATCCACCCAGAGTTTGTCTTTAAAAAATCGCTTTTAGGCGACAGTTACACGTAAGCTAATGTATTAATGTATGTCATTATTTATTCATAGATTTCTAGATTTGATTCTGTGAATCAACATTTTTCTATTTCAACCCCTTAGAAGGTAAATTTTAGAAAATCCTCTCTTAAAAATTTGGTCAAGCGGGGAGTACTCCCCGCTTGACCAAATTTTTCATATTTATATAATTTAAAGGAAATTAATTTGAAATGCAAAAAAATGCTGTTTGCAGTCATTTGCAGTGTAAACATCTGCTATGCGCACTTGCGAGTGGCGCATGGCACAAAAACTTGCAGTGAACTTCTTCTTAAAGAAGAGTGATATAGTAGAAAATAAAACAAATCATAAAAGTACAAGCGTTTTATATATTAAACAAAATATGATAGCTATACATGATTGTGAGTTATATTTATGGAAGGTAGAAACCGAGTTTACACTGTCGATGAAAGACGTGTAACTTGAAACTCTGGTAAATAGCGATAACTGTTCAGGTACAGTTCCGGAAAGGATTCCAACCAATAGTCCTCTGTATTTGTCTTCGTTAGGATCGCCTGTGTTCGCACATACTAGAGGTCCACCAGAGTCTCCCTGCAATCACGAAGATGTATGAATAAGAGTTTTTGTTTCTTTTATGGTGGGAAAAATCATCTAATGACGAATCTTGCTCTCGGAAATAGAGTCAGACTCTTACCGACTAAACGACCCACCTCGTTCCTTCTTAGCCTTCATACCGGGGTCGGACATTCCTTTCAGAAAACGGACCGGGCCTCAGTATGTTTCTGCCCTGCAGTTGGGCCTTTACATTTGCTGACAACTCCTTGAGGCGCGTGGGAACAGAGCGCTCTGTCGACGACTTGGCTTGATCTGAACTGTTACTCGCCTTCCGCAAGCCCGCGCCTACTGTGTCCAGAAATGGGTATCGAAATCCAGGTGGCGTCTGGAGAGTGAGCGTTATTGCCTTATGCGATTGGCCTCCTCCTTATATGAATGATCACGCAGATACACGTGGGCAATATAAAGCGTGATCCAATTCGGTCTCTATGTTATTAATGATGAGTGATCTATATGTTAAACGATAACTTGAAATAAATCATCGCCTGATCCTAAAACTACCGCTAAAGCAACAAAATTGTTCAGTTGTTGTATAAAAGATCAAAAACTGGATAAATGAGAGTCGAACTCGCGTACAGAGGACTCACTTTCCTGAAAGAGTATTGCGCTGTACTTTGGGCTAGTTCACGCTGTAAAGTCTTAGTTTAAGCGTTCTGTTACATTGTGAGAAATTTGTGAAGGACGGGTAGCTACAGAACCCTAAACTGAGCGTAGACCGACACGCTCTTGGGATGTTTCTTTTTTGATGTAACAACAAATTTACCATTTTCAGATTTATCTCTATTAGGAGTGGAATTTGCGCGATACTTGAGCGCGTCATAAAATCAAATGGAGAGGAACCTTGCATCTACAGTAAGACATGCCTTTTATTTACAACACTGTGCTACACCTACACTCAGAACTTGAAATCGTTCCCACTTAAACTGTCTTCTGACTACTGTGCGAGCTACCAGCAGGTGTACTTGGTTTGCCGCTGAGCGTTATCGACGGGAATATGCCGCCGACGACCCGCCAGCACGCGGCCAAACAAAACACTGAGGATTCCAGTAGCGACGAAGACAGCCACGCGATGAGCAACGCGGAGACATCCACGCCGACGCCAGGCGTCCACATGATTTCAATGACCGACGAGCAACTCACGCGACTTCTGTCGAACGCGATGAGAAGCGTCATGACACCGACACCGAGCTCGCCATTAGCGGATGAAGCATCGGGATCGACGAGTCATCATCACGTCACAGCACACACGGCAGCGCCAGCAGCCAGCGCGCATGGCAACTTCACCCGGTTTCGATGGCGCTGCACGTGGCGCAGACGCCACCGAAGCATTCATCGAAAACGTGCTCGTATATAAAGAGTGCGCGAACGTGTCGGACGAACACGCTCTTCGAGGGCTGCCTATGCTGCTGACAGGAGAGGCCGCAGTATGGTGGCAAGGTATAAAAGCATCCGTCGAGACCTGGGACGACGCGATCCGCTGACTACGATTCATGTACGGCGCCCCGCGCCCCGCCCATCGGATACTTCGAGAAATCTTCGCGCGCGAACAAAGTGATAGTGATAGTTCCGACTCATATATTTCGTGAATGCGCGCGAGTTTATCTCGTTTACCATATAAAGTTTCCGAAATAATGGAAATAGACATTATTTATGGATTGTTAAGTCTTTTTTTTTTTTTTTTTTTTTATGGTAGGTAAAAATCATCGAATGACGAATCCCACTCTTGGGCGGAGCGGGAAACAGTGTCAGACTCTTACTGACTAAAGAACCTACCCCGTACCTTCCTTGCCTTATTCCCAGAGCCCCGGTGTAACGCTTTCGCATCAACCCTCAGCTCCGGGAGGCTTCGACCCTGCAGGGTCCCTACGGTTTGCTGACAACTCCTTGAGGCGCGCGGGAACGGAGTGCGCCGTCGACGACTTGGGCTCGGTTTGGACTGCTACCAGACGACCGGACGGCGAGCTACCCATTGCTCACCGTCCGCAAGCCAGTGTCTACGGTGGCCGGATATCGGCAGGATCGCGGCGGCGACGGCTACGGCGAGGGCGCCGTTGCCTTTGCCTTATGCGGTCAGCCTCCTCCTTTACGAGCATTACTGCCTTGCAGAAGGAGGCGACCGCCTGCCACTCCTCCTCGCTGCGGACCATGGCCTGAACCAAGGCCCGGCGCGAGAGGTCGCCGCCGCCGATTACCCCCACGAGGGCACGGCGTTGCTCTTCCCAAGCGGGGCACACTTCTACCGTGTGCTCCACCGTGTCCTCCGGGCTGGCCACACAGTGGCGACACCCGGGCGTCTCTTCCGCACGGATCCGGTGCAGGAACCTCCCGAATTTGCCGTGTCCGGTGAGGACCTGCGTCATGCGGAAGGTGAGGACGCCGTGAGGTCTATCCAGCCACGCCTCAAAGAGGGGCACTACTGCCGAAATTATGGCGTGCCCAGCGCTGGGTTGCGACAGTCGCTGTTTCCATTCCACCATGAGATCCCGCCGGAGCTCTTTCCGCCATGCCTTGACATGTTCAGGCAGCGGAGTTTCGCCCCGGCGTTGCATCTCCACGCGCAGATCGTGCATGTGTGCAAGGACTGTTGCCTCCAAATCCCATGGTGGTAGGCCAGCAAGGAGGCTCGCCGCTTCGCGGGACACCGTGCGGTATCCCCGCACCATCCGGATGGCCATGACCCTCTGACAGGCGTTTAGCTGGGCCGCCGGGCGTTTACGCAGCGACGGCGCCCACACTGGTGCCCCATAAAGGGCAATGGACCGAACGATGCCGGCGTAGAGCCTCCGGCAGGAGGCATCTGGACCCCCCAGGTTCGGCAGGAGCCGCTTGAGGGCAGCTCCTGTCCGATTGAGTTTAGGAGCCAGACGTCGGAAATGCTCCTCGAAATTCCACCGGCTGTCGAGCACAAGTCCCAGGTACTTCATCGTTGACCCGACGCCGATGTGAACTCCTCCTACCGTTAGCTGAGAACCTATTGGTGGCGCGTTCCGAGGGCCGTGAAAACACATGGCCTCGGACTTGTGCAGCGCCACCTCGAGTCCCAACTGCTGGATCCTCTCTACGACTGTCGCAACCCCACGTGTCGCTAGTTCGACCGCCGCCTGGTACGACTCTCCCCGCGCTAGGACCAGCGTGTCGTCTGCGTAACAGACCACGTTGACCCCGACGGGGAGATCGGCGCGCAGCACGTAGTCGTACCCGATGTTCCACAAGGGCGGTCCTAGTACCGATCCCTGTGGGACACCGCACGACATCTCTCGCCGTTTCCATTCACCCTGGTGACCGGGGTAGATAATGAACCTCTCTGACAGATAGGCCTCGATCACACGACAGAGGTAGTCGGGCACCCGGTGATACCGGAGTGCCGTCCTAATGCAACTCCAGGGCAGGGAATTGAAGGCGTTGGCAATGTCCAATGACACCGCCAAGACGCACCTGCCCCGGGACACCGCATCCCCCGTCGTGAGGACTCGCACGCGCATGATGGCGTCCACCGTGGAGCGCCTCCTGCGGAACCCGAACTGGTCGTCCGCTAGATCGGGCCCCTTCAGTGTCAGATGCTTGACGAGGCGGTCTGCAATGACTCTTTCAAAGAGCTTGCCCACCTCGTCAAGCAGCACAATGGGCCGATACGCGGACGGAGAGTCCGCAGGACGCCCCGGCTTCGCGACGAGGACCAGCTTTCCCGTCTTCCAGGGAAGTGGAAACTGGCCCCTCTCCAAGCATGCGCTAAAGAGCCCCCCCAATCGAGACCCGAGAGCCTCCATGGCCAGGACCCAGGCCTTCCCAGGCAAGCCGTCCGTAAGTCGTAGAATAAGGAAAAGAGTGTCATGTGATTCCGTTAGTAGTATCGACTGCCTGCTCGAGCGCGCAAGGTACGTAGAGGAGACGCTGGGCGAAGTACGAGTAAGTGAACAGAAACCATTTAATTCACTCTGTGACAATAAGTCTAGCCACCCCGCGAAGTCTGTGGTTCAGAATAGCGAATCGCATGACACACCTCTCAACTCTAGTTCGAATAATAACAACAGTGATTCGAACGCAACGAAACGGGTTAGGCCACGCTGCGTTTTTTGTAAAAAGTTCGGCCATTCTGTAGAGGACTGTAGGAATAAAACTAAATCGGACGACCGAAAGGAAGATAACGTCCGAAAGGAAGATAACGCGACAGTGTCTTGTTACGGCTGCGGTCAACAAGGGGTAATACGATCAAAGTGCCCTAAGTGTAAAAGTACGTCCGCCAACAAGGTGAGTTTCCAAAGTGCCATAACCCAAAATTCCAATTTTTCGCACCCCACATTAAAAATAAAGATCGTGTCTGTAGTAGGTGTGGCAGTGTTAGATACAGGTGCTACTGAAAGTCTCGCTAGTCCTGGATTATATAAAATCCTCCTCGACAGTGGCGCTACCTTCACGCAAACGCGGCGAAGTCTCAGTCTCGCCGACGGAACGCAACAGGTACGTGAATTATGGTCATGTGATACAAATGTTACGATTCAGAATTGCGTTATCCCCACCACTTTCTTTGTAATACCAGAAGCGAGCAATAGGACGCTTTTAGGACAAGACTTCATCGCTAAAGCAGGTATACTGATGGACCTTCAACGTAACCGTTGGTTCTTTAGCGATGCCCCTGGGCAGATGTTTGAGTTTGTAAAAACATACAGCCTAGAATCTACTAGTGGCGCAGGGTTGATGCAAGTCGATACCACCAGCCTGGCGCTGAGAGAGGAAGAAGTTACGAAACTGACACCAGCCCAAAGAACACAGCTTAACCAGCTCATAGTAGGTAGAGCTGAGCGCTTCGCCACCGAAGGACCCCCAACAACGTATGCCACTCATCACATTCGGGTTGACGAGAAGCAGGAGCCGACCGCTTCATCTCCCTACAGGATGTCGCAAGGTAAGAAACAGTTGTTAGACGGTGAACTCGAGAAGCTGTTACGCGCCGATGTGATAGAGGAGTGCGAATCGCTTTGGGCTGCCAACGTAGTCCCAGTAGCTAAGAAGGATGGTGGAGTCCGCCTATGTGTGGACTACCGGAAGCTGAACGCGGTGACAGAACCGGACCGGTACCCGCTCCCACGCATGGAAGACGTGCTTCATGTGGCGAAGACGACCAGCTTCATGACCACGCTTGACCTCCACTCCGGCTACTTCCAGGTTTGTGTAGCAGAAGAGGATCGTGACAAAACCGCTTTTGTGACTCCGTCCGTCACCTACAGGTTTAAAAGGATGCCGATGGGCCTACGGAACTCAGGTGCCACATTTCAACGTTTGATAGATCGCTTCAAATCGAACTTGAATGTGCCAGTTCCAGAGAAGATGAACAGCTCCAGTGCGTGTTCAGACCCTCAAGGATGCAGACCCGTTACCATCTTAGGATACTTGGACGATCTTATCATCCTCTCGGAAACTTTCGAAGGTCATATCGAAGATCTCGGAGCAGTTTTTGACAGACTCGAAAAGTTTAACTTACGTGTCAACCGTAAGAAGAGCTGTTTCGCCCGAGACTCGGTCAAGTTCCTCGGTCACATAATCGTCCCTGGCGGTCTGCAAGTTGACCCAGATAAGACGTCAGCTATTGCTGACATACCCTCCCCGAAGACCGTAAGGCAGCTTAAGGGTTTTTCAGCAACTTCTAGTTGGTTCCGGCGCTTCGTACCAAACTATGCTGCAATTGCCAAACCTTTAACTGACCTCCTTAAGAAAAACGGCACTTGGAGATGGCATGAAGAACAGCAAGCTGCTTTTAAGCGTATTAAAGAACTCCTGGACACTGCTCCCATTTTACGCCAAGCTGACGAGAGCAAGCCCTTCTCCCTCCGCACAGATAGCAGTGGCTACTGTCTCGGCGCAGTTTTGATGCAGGGGGAGAGCCCCGATGAAAGACCGATAGAGTACGCCAGCCGTCTACTAGAGGCAGCTGAGCGCAACTACACAACGACGGAACGGGAGGCCCTTGCCGTCGTGTGGGCTGTTACAAAGTTCAGGGGGTACATCGAAGGATCCAAGGTAGTAGTCAAGTCTGACCATCAGCCGCTACGATGGTTGATGAGCCTCAAGTCTCCTACAGGCCGTCTCGCCAGATGGGCACTTACCCTCCAGGCTTTGCTGGAGGCTCTACGCCGGCATCGTTCGGTCCATGGCCCTATATGGGGCACCAGTGTGGGCGCCGACGTAAACGCCCGGCAGCCCAGCTGAACGCCTGCCAGAGGGTTATGGCCATCCGGATGATGCGGGGATACCGCACGGTGTCCCGCGAGGCGGCGAGCCTCCTTGCTGGCCTACCACCATGGGATTTGGAGGCAATAGTCCTTGCACGCATGCACGACCAGCGCGTGGAGATGCAACGCCGGGGCGAAGATCCGCTGCCCGAACATGTCGAGGCGTGGCGGAAGGAGCTCCGGCGGGATCTCATGGTGAAGTGGAAACAGCGACTGTCGCAACCCAGCGCTGGGCACACCGTAATCTCAGCGGTAGTGCCCCTCTTTGAGGCGTGGCTGGATAGACCTCACGGCGTCCTCACCTTCCGCATGACGCAGGTTCTCACCGGACATGGGAAGTTCGGGAGATTCCTGCACCGGATTCGTGCGGAAGAGACGTCCGGGTGTCGCCACTGTGAGGCAAGCCCGGAGGACACGGTGGATCACACGGTGGAGGTGTGCCCTGCTTGGGAAGAGCATCGCCGTGTCCTCGTGGGGGTGATCGGCGGCAGCGACCTCTCGCGCCGGGCTCTGGTTCAGGCCATGGTCCGCAGCGAAGAGGAATGGCAGGCGGTCGCCTCCTTCTGCGAAGCAGTAATGCTCGTAAAGGAGGAGGCCGACCGCATAAGGCAAATGAAACGGCGTACTCGCCGTAGTCGTCACAGCCGCACAGTGTGTTAAGAACCCCATTTTTGTCTCATCATGTTTTTATTCAAGAAATCGATAATTTGCATCATTTTTAGTGCTAGAGTTCAACTCCGGCTTTGATACGACTTATAGTTTATTTTTAAAAAAATGTCAAAGTCTCGTAATATCCGCATCATGGAAAACGAAAAAAAAATTCTAAAAAATCAACTGAACTATTTATTCTAGTTTTTGTTATTTCCATTAATTGTTCATACAATACCCTGTCTTTTCTCTCATTTCGGTTGATCTAACATGAACTGGACGCGACATATGATTTTTTTTCTCATTTTTCGTTTTTATTTTTTTATTCAACCGTAACAACGTATTAGCAGATTATTTCTACTTTATAATATTGTTTACACTTAGTATTATATACAGTATTAAAACCATAAGCTAATTCCTTGTTATCTAGAAGTTGTTGATAATTTTGTATTTCCTTCAGGGCTGTCACTTGTTAATATCCGAAAAAACAATTATTTGACTCAATAAAAAAATCAATCAATCAATTTTTTGGTTTGTGCCCATAGTAAAAGTTGTTGGTTATCATGAGGTACAATCACGTGTTTAAGTATCATACACTAATTACCAGTCACCCTATATAAACACAGTTATTACATAATTATTTGATTAATATAAATTAAAGAATACCAATGACAACAGGGTATGGTGTAAGTGGAAGGCATTACATTATGTACGTATGTACATTAGAACTTGAAAATAGTTTAGACTAGAGCTCTGACAAAGATTAAAAAATAAACCGAATACTTGGTTACAATTAACTTTCCCTAACATTGTAACCTTCAGTAGATAAATAAATAAATGAATTGAATCGATCCAGGAGACCAGAATATAATTTACATTAATTACACCATCGGCTATTGCTGTAAATAAATTAAAATATTATAGCGTTGAAAACAATTTTCAAAATTGTTTGAAGTGACAACCCTAACTGCGGATATTTCGGATATTACAAAAAATATCTATAACTTCTAGATAACAAGGAATTAGCTTATGGTTTTAATACTGTATATAATAGTAAGTGTAAACAATATTATAAAGTAGAAATAATCTGCTAATACGTTGTTACGGTTGAATAAAAAAATAAAAACGAAAAATGAGAAAAAAAATCATATGTCGCGTCCAGTTCATGTTAGATCAACCGAAATGAGAGAAAAGACAGGGTATTGTATGAACAATTAATGGAAATAACAAAAACTAGAATAAATAGTTCAGTTGATTTTTTAGAATTTTTTTTTCGTTTTCCATGATGCGGATATTACGAGACTTTGACATTTTTTTAAAAATAAACTATAAATCGTATCAAAGCCGGAGTTGAACTCTAGCACTAAAAATGATGCAAATTATCGATTTCTTGAATAAAAACATGATGAGACAAAAATGGGGTTCTTAACACACTGTGAGCCGCGATCCTGCCGATATCCGGCCACCGTAGACACTGGCTCGCGGACGGTGAGCAATGGGTAGCTCGCCGTCCGATCGTCTGGTAAGACCGAGTCCAAGTCGTCAACGGCGCGCACCGTTCCCGCGCGCCTCAAGGAGTTGTCAGCAAACTGCAGGGGCCCTTCAGGGTCGAAGCCTCCTGGAGCCTACAGGGTGGTGAAAACTGTTACCTCGACTCCAGGAATAAGGCAAGGAAGGTACGGGGTAGGTTTTTTAGTCAGTAAGAGTCTGACACTAGTCTCCTGCTCCGCCCAAGAGCGGGTTTCGTCATTGGATGATTTTCACCTACCATAAAAAAAAAACCCTCCAGGCTTACGACCTCCAGATCGAGTACACCCCTGGAAAGGTGAACGTGATTGCTGATGCTCTAAGCCGCCCGCCCTGTTGCGATGAGAACCCAGTCGGTTGCGAGGTATGCTTATAGCTGGAGAGCTACTGAACCCTGGGAGTTACGGTCGCCCTGTAAGGTTAGAAATTTGTATACTTACGATTTATGGCATTCTAAGAGCAACAGCCATGACCTGGCAGGCGTCAGCCCTGCACGTCATCAGTCCCTTTATTTTTTGAACTGTTAAGTAAATTGAATTTCAAAACTTGTTTCTGTAAATTTGAAAATTTAATAGGATAAAGTTTATTTATTGTACATCTTAAAAAAAAAATTGACAGGCGATTACTTAAAATACACAACTGATGAGGTAAAAAAAACTTTATCCTGTATGCTTAAAATTTTTATATGTTTTCAAGTAAACGTCTCAGAGTAAATTTATGTACAATGCCAGGCGATTTTGAACAGCATAAGACCTTGACAGGCGAGGGGAAAGCTGCTAAGGGCGTGTGAGTAAGAGGTGTTGCGTGAAGACATACAGTAAATGAAATTTATTTTATTGGGTTTTATGCAATCTACATTATTTTTAACCGACTTCTAAAAAAGAAGGAGGTTATCAATTCGGATGTTTCTATTTTTTTTTATGTGTGTTCGCGCATAACTTCGTCATTTGCCAACCGATTTGAAAAATTATTTTATCGTTGGAAAGGGTATACTTTCCGTATGGTCCCATTGTCACCAAATTGGGATCTGATGATGGAATCTTGGCGAAATCGAAAGAACTCTTCAAATTTTATAGGAAAATGTACAGTAGTTTTGGTATTTTCTATAACAAGTGAAGCATTTACGTTCAATAAGAACCATTTTACTATCAGATCTGATGATGAAGCCAAGAGTCTGGCACCGGACCTCCATAATAAGAAAATGAAATCCTGCCGTGTTTGGGCTTGTTGGAATTGTAACGATATGCACTTTTCAGGTTTACAAGGGAAGAGGAACGCCGTGCCCTCGTGGGGGTGATCGGTGGCGGCGACCTCTCGCGCCGGGCCTTGGTTCAGGCCATGGTCCGCAGCGAGGAGGAGTGGCAGGCGGTCGCCTCCTTCTGCGAGGCAGTAATGCTCGTAAAGGAGGAGGCTGACCGCATAAGGCAAAGGCAACGGCGCCCTCGCCGTAGCCGTCGCCGCCGCGATCCTGCCGATATCCGGCCACCGTAGACACTGGCTTGCGGACGGTGAGCAATGGGTAGCTCGCCGTCCGGTCGTCTGGTAGCAGTCCAGACCGAGCCCAAGTCGTCGACGGCGCGCTCCGTTCCCGCGCGCCTCAAGGAGTTGTCAGCAAACCGTAGGGACCAATGCAGGGTCGAAGCCTCCCGGAGCTGAGGGTTGATGCGAAAGCGTTACACCGGGGCTCTGGGAATAAGGCAAGGAAGGTACGGGGTAGGTTCTTTAGTCAGTAAGAGTCCGACACTGTTTGCCGCTCCGCCCAAGAGTGGGATTCGTCATTCGATGATTTTTACCTACCTTAAAAAAAAAAGGGCTGACGCCTGCCAGGTCATGGCTGTTGCTCTTAGAATGCCATAAATCGTAAGTATACAAATTTCTAACCATACAGGGCGACCGTTACTCCCAGGGTTCAGTAGCTCTTGGACTATTAGTGTCAGTAGATATACCACACAGGAAACCCGATGACGTGCGCTCAAACCAGCTCAAAGACCCCGAGCTGAGGAAGATAATCGAGGAATTGGAAGCACCTGACGATCCCTTTAGGGGGAGGGGTTGGTCAGAGATACCTGATATCGGATGGTGTGTTGTTCAGGTGTGCACCCGAATCTGAAGACGAGGATTCCGCCTGTCTCGTCGTGCCAGAGCACGAAAGGGAGGCTATGCTGGCAGATTTCCACGACGCTCCTACGGCAGGTCACTTCGGAGTGGAACGAACACTACAACGCATCAGAGCCCGATACTTCTGGCCAGGTATGAGAAGTTTTGTCACTGACTACATTAAACGCTGCACAGCTTGCCAGCGATATAAAATCGACAACCGGAAACCAGCTGGATTGCTGCAAACCCCAGCTCCTACCCGACGATTCGAAGTAGTGGCTGTCGATCTATTTGGTCCGCTACCGAAAACGTCGAAGGGTAACCGGTGGATCTTAATACTGGAGGATACCTGCTCCCATTGGGTCGAACGATTTGCACTAGAGAGCGCCACCAGCGTAGAGTGCGCTGAGGTCTTGATCGCTGAAGTCTTCCTAAGGTACGGAGTCCCGCGCAGGATGATTAGCGACAACGGAGTGCAGTTCGTTGCTGAGGTGATGCAGCAGGCGTGTCACGTCATGGGTATAAAACAGTCCCAGACACCACTGTATCACCCCGAAGCTAACCCTGTAGAACGGAAGAATCGGGACTTAAAGCCTCAGTTGGCTATCTTAGTAGGAAAGGAGCACGCATCATGGGACGCTCATCTTGCAGCCATAAGGTTTGCCATGAACTCCGCTGTAACAGCAAGTACTGGATTTTCACCAGCCTTTCTTACCTTCGGGAGAAAGCTACGCGCACCTTCAGATGTCGTAGCGGACTTGAAAGCCATCGTGGATAGCGATAATTTCGTGCCGAATATTACTCCTTACCTGCGTAAGTTGTCAACCGTATTGCTCGATGCTAGAGATGTCCACAAACGCGCCCAGACCGTGCAGAAAAGGTATGCAGTTGAAGGTAGACGCCCACCCCCCCGATTACAAGGTCCAGGACAGACTGCTAAGTTTATACCTCGTAGGGATGGTCCGTATCGTATACGAGAAGTTGTAAGTCCCACAACCTATGTGTTAGAGGGGACCGTTAGGGGTGAGCACGTTGGACGCTACCATGTCTCCGATCTGACACCGTTTATCGGTGACGTTGAGGTCCCAGTTAGGGAAAAGCGCAGACGTGGACGACCCCGTAGGTATGATTGCTAGCCCGAATGCGAGGGCGCTATATTCGAACTAGAGGGGGAGTGTGTAGCGTTGCAACATTAACGCTGTAACAAGGTTACGCCGCACGGTCGCCCGCTCCTACAAGTTCCTAGCCGCGCGCGCGCCATCTTGCGCGGCGCACCGCTCGCGCAGGCAGTCGGCCCAACGCAACCGCCAAGAGCGCGCGCTCACTTACCGAATGAACCCGCGAGCCCACGTACCGCGATCTATGTATATGTCTCTAAAGTATTGTTTATGTGCCTTGTGTTGTACCTACAGTTAATATACTTTATTATACATCAACCAGTGAGCTTCATTTATACGCCTGCCAACGATCCCCACCGCGTGATTTACATAAATAAATTAAAATAAAATCCTGGTATTCCTCATTGGCGACGAACTAAGAAACAGACTCCAGTGTAATATCGTGTTTTTCTCTTTGACCCGTGCTCCTTGGGGCCGGCACAATAAGTGTTTTTCTTCCATTCTGTCCTGTTACTCGTCACGCTTTTACTAAGTAACTAAGGAATAGCAATAAAAAAACTAACCTTTGAAACATCCGTGTGCCGAGTATCGGTACAAATATTATTATTTCTTGGCTTGTCGGTTGTCAGAGCACATGTATTCTTTGAAAGTAAGACTAAATATGCCTTTAATAAAACTGGACTATGTTTCTATAAAAAAAATATTACATCTCATTTAATTCAATCTCAAAAAAAAAACACAATTCTGCTATTGCTACTGTACTAACGACCCATATCTCTAGGAACTGGCCTGTGTAAAGTTTGAAACTAGACTGCGACTGCTTGACTGCGATTCCACCAGATGGTACGCAGTGATGCAGTCGTTGATGGTGTGACGCACCAATTTATAAGAGCCTATTCACGCTAGCCTTGAGACACCCAAATTATACATAGGGAGGAAGCGACTTTGTTTTATACTATGTAATGATGAGATGTAATTATGTTCGTATCTATTAAAGAGTATTACGATAAACCTTTCGACTACCGTAAGTGCATTCACAATTAAAAGACAATAGGAATGCGAACACACACCGGTGCAGTCTCCATTTGGGGCTTAATGAATTAATTATGATTAGTTTGGTTTCATCCTAGTTCAACTGATTTAGCCATACGTAAGTATGGCTAAATCAGTTGAACTAGGATGTATGCTTGTATGAAATGATTTAGCCATACGTAAGTATGGCTAAATCATTTCATACAAGCAATAATATTATGAAAGTCAGAACACCTGTGTTTGTCAGTTTTTTTTTTATTTGAGTCACGCATTTGATCTGATGAATTACGATAATCTCTAGGACAAATTACATGACTTGAGTGTACACTAAGACATAATGAATAAATACAAATTAACCGCTATCACGCAACGAGGATGCCACAGCCGGCATGACAACAGAGAAAAAAATAATAAAATGATAATAATGATTCTGCACAACTTATCCACTTTTTACATAAATATTTCTATTACAATTACCTCGGTAGTCTACTCAATTCTAGCTATACGCATACATATTATGTATATCGTTAACCGGTCTTCTTCTACTGGTAGAAGAAGACCGGTTAACACACCGGTAACATTCATGATATTGTCACACAGGATGTAGACTCATGTTTGACATCACTTGTGATCAATAACTCATTTCGGAATTTTTTGCACTTATGACGTTATTGCACCAGGTGTGCGATATGTACGAGTATATCGTTAACCGGTCTTCTTCTACCAGTAGAAGAAGACCATCGTTATTTAAAACTGGTAGAAGAAACCCATTGTCATTTTATTATACTCTAATTACATTCACTGTAATTATATACGTGTCTAGATATCACATTGTCCGTACTGAACGGTCTAAAGTCTTCTAAGCATATTTGATAGAATCGATTTTCAAGGAAAAAGTGAGTAAAAGAAGAACAAGGGAAAACATAAGGACGTCAGTGCCATTTTAAACATCTAAGGATATTGTGCTCACGAAAAATAATGAATTATGCTGGTCTGTGCTGTCAGACGTGTCGCAATTATGTGGAAAACCGTATAATAATACCATTTTTTACCGGCTTGTGTTTAAACACCGCCCAAAAAAGTACCTACTTTGCTACCAAAAAAATTCTAAACGGTTACCAAAATGGATAAATGGTCACCAAATAACGTTTCTTAAAATATGTTGAAAGGTGGGCGACGTAGGCCGCGCAGCGCAGAGCAGAGCAGATTTTCTAAAGCGTAGAACGTCTTTGAGCTACGTATGCTGCAGCGCAAGCACGTGCAGCTCAGATGTGTACAGTAACTGCTCTGCTCTGTACTGTGCCGTCTGCACTGCGGCTGTGCGGCCTGCTTCGCCTGCATCTCATCATATGAATGTATGAAGTTAATTAAATATTATTAAAAAAAAAACAACAAAATCAAATCAGTTCAAAAAAATCGGGGGCGGTTCTCCAGGGTGTGGGGTGCGGAGTGTGGGGTTAAGAAATAAAGGGATGCAATTGTAATTTTAGTCTTGCATTAAAGTAGTCTGGGGTCAAATAATGTGTTTTGGATGACGACTTATTATTTCGGAGTAAGATTTTCGGTAGTAATAATCGTTGAGTTAGATAGAATTTAGTGACCGTTGATCCATTTCAGGAACGCAATTGGAGATAGTTTTAGCGCATCGTTTGTTAACATTTTTCCGTCTAGACATTTATACAATGTGTCCGGGTTCGGACTGTACAAACTTTAGGGGGTGATACTGTGCTCTTTTTTATTACTAAAACTATTCTACATGTGAGGTCTAAACCCAACCCCCTCTGAATGGGAGCCATTTTTGTATTTTGGTTCAGTTTTGGGTAACGTCCATACTAAAACTTATGTAAAATTAGAATTTAATGCCCGATTATCGTATAAAAAATACTTCCCGTAACGACAAAGTATTAGCAACCAGATAAACAACTCAAATCATTTTAATTATTGCTATATCATACTGAAATAAATGCTTAAACATCAACTTGATGTCAAAATTATCATCGTTTTTTTAGTTTTTCAAGATTATTTAAAAAAATACCCCGAGAACTGCTCTTTTTTATGAGCGCGACTCACGGATGATAAGTTTACCTAGATAATGATACCAAAAACTCGATTCTATGACAATTCGTTTAAGAGATATTGTTGCTTAAACCTAGCCCTTCCGTGCGTAAGATATGAATGAGCGTTGTATTCTATGGGGAAGTAGGAAGAAAAAAAAGGTTTATTGCGTGTCATTGTAATGAAAATGGGACAAATACGATGTCAAAACAAAAGAAGTAAGTAATCGTCAGATGAAACTCGAATAGATTAATGTTTACCAGTCCCTGTCTTCTGGTTATTGTGGCTATACATAATTTGCTCCTGTGCGCATCGTTATTGGAACTCGTGCTCATATGTCTACTAGAGGGTTCATTGCTGATATTAATTTGGTTTACGAACTTCAAGAGCTACTGTGCGGGAGTATCAAAGGCGATATGCAACACAACATCATCCACAGTAATCCACTGTGGATGATGTTGTGCTGTTGTTGTTGTTGACTGCTCGAGCAAAATGTGGAGGAGCTCCGCTACTAGAGTGTTTACGAGCACGAGTTCCCATAACGAATACTTTTAAAACAACAATGCGCACAGGAGCAAATTATGTGTAGCCACAATAACCAGAAGACAGGGATTGGTAAACATTAATCTACTCGAGTTTCATCTGACGATTACTTACTTCTTTTGTATTGACATCGTATTTGTCCCATTTTCATTACAATGACACGCAATAAACCTTTTTTTCTTCCTACTTCCCCATAGAATGCAACGATCATTCATATCTTACGCACGGAAGGGCTAGGTTTAAGCAACCATGTCTCTTAAACGAATTGTCATAGATTCGAGTTTTTGGTATCATTATCTAGGTAAACTTATCATCCGTGAGTCGCGCTCATAAAAAAGGGTAGTTCTCGGGGTATTTTTTGAAATAATCTTGAAAAACTAAAAAAGCGATGATAATTTTGACATGAAGTTGATGTTTAAGCATTAATTTCAGTATGATACAGCAATAATTAAAATAATTTGAGTTATTTATCTGATTGCTAATACTTTGCCGTTACGAGAAGTATTTTTTATACGATAATCGGGCATTAAATTCTAATTTTACATAAGTTTTAGTATGGACGTTACCCAAAACTGAACCAAAATACAAAAATGGCTCCCATTCAGAGGGGGTTGGGTTTAGACCTCACATGTAGAATAGTTTTAGTGATAAAAAAGAGCACAGTATCACCCCCTAAAGTTTGTACAGTCCGAACCCGGACACACTGTATAATCAAAGTATATTCACAACCTGTTCAACATTCCTCTGCTACACACAATAATACACGTAATGAAAAAAAAAGTGTCTTACCGAGTTTATATTTGCCTTGCCTACTCTTCCAAAGCCCGAAGCCAAACATGTTCCCTCATAATCTATATCTATGCGTGCTATTGGAACAGAGTTGACATGATCATTAAATTCGAACGGAGCATTTGTGATCTGAAAATATAATAATTAAAAATTATATGTTTTTTTGTTTTTTTAATCAGTTTTTATTTAAGGGCTTTTATCAGCATATGTCAGCCCCATCGTACCCTTTTACATTGTCTATATTACTAACTAAATTCAATTTTAGCGTTTACAAAATTAATGTTATAAATCTTATGAATTAACTATTTCATATTAATACTTAAACTAAACGAAAATTAATACGAAAGCTATTCATAAAGAACTGTAATTAAGTGGCATAACTTTTTAGTCATCTCCGATAATGGGACACACAAGATAGATTGAATTATGCCTACATCTAGGCGATTTAGTTTAAATTCATTTATATAAATAGCTCTCGTTCATTTCTGTTCCGGGCACACTCCATCAGCAAATGATGCACGTCTTCAACTTGGTTACAAACTGTGCAGTTAGGAGAATCAGCCTTTTTCATAAGAAATGCAAATTTTGCCGATGGGTAGTGTCCCGAACGGAGTCTTAAAATTAATTTAACATCACTTCTACTTAGTTCCCCATCATCGAACCAGGGTACACGAGATGGCTGTCCTTGTACACTTTTATACCATATAGGCATATACCTTTATTATGTGATATTAAAAAAAAATGTTGTTTCCAGGAATTAAGGTTTGCTAATTTAAATTTTGGTATATATTCCCAATAATCAGGTACGTAAGTAATAGAGGTACCATCTACCACAGCTGATTTAGCTATCTGATCAGCCTTTTCGTTACCGCTTAATCCAATATGCGCAGGAACTCATTGGAGTCGAATATCAATATGATTTTTAATAAAAAATACTAAACATTTTAAAATATCATATGCTATCGTTGCACCTCTGCTGTAACCAGAGGCGCACCGAGCGATATGTTGGAGCGCACTCTTACTGTCTGAAAAAATTATTACTTTATTTAAATTTTGGCTCAGGATATAAGTAATTGCTCGATAAATGGCAATGAGTTCCAGCGACATAATTGAAACACTACAATTTATTTTATATCCATAACTACTCCCTAAATTCTGATCAAACATTCCTACGCCCAGTCCAGAAGCACTTTCAGATCCATCGGTATACACGGCTACAACATCGCTTAGTAACACATTTGGATTATAGTTACATGTACCAGCACTTAAATTTTGGAGTTCAATTTTAATTACACTTTTTTGAATAGAGTAAGTCCAAATTTCTAAACTAAACATTTTAAGCAAATTTGATGATATAATTTCCTCGTCTTTTACCTTATTATATACATTGACCAGTAATGGTTTTTTTCTCTTTTGCCAGTAAGAGGTGTGACAAGCTTCGCTCAAATCGGAAATTACGTCAACTGCAATATTGTTTGACCACGATCTAATTTTAAGACAGTATTTGTATGCCAGATATTCTCTTCTCAAATATAAAGGTGGAATACATAGATCCGATTCTATTACATGAATAGGAGAGCTTTTAATATAACCTCCTATAATTCTTAAGGTCTGATTTTGTAGTTTATCTAGTTTCGATAAATGCGTCTTAGCACTACAGTCATAAATGAACGACCCATAATCCAACCTACTCCTAATTAAGGAGATATATAGCTTACGAATATGTTTCGTATGAATGCCCCAAGAACTCCCTGTTAACAATTTTAATATATTTAAAAATGTTGAACATCTGTTGGCTATTTCATTTATGTGCTTGACCCACCGCAAGTTTTGGTCCAACCACATGCCTAAGTATTTTAGTCCGGTCAAATTAGACCAAAAAATAAGAGTAAAGTTACATAAATTCCCACCTAGCTGAAAATCGGTAAGATTGTTTAAAATATCATTAAAAACAAAATTTGAAAGTTCCCCATCTTTCCCCTGTAAGGAAAAAAATTTATTCAAGGTCAAAGGTCAAAAAAAAGAGTTTTTCGCGATTTTCAGCAAAACGGTAAGTTTTATCATAAAAATACGTCAGACAAAAATTGTAGATCATAAAATTATCTACAAAAAATGAATTAATACTTTTTTTTCTACGAGCCACCGTTTTTGAGATATAACGATTCTAAAAGTTGCAAAAGTTGTAATCGTCATAATATGCACGAATACGCCACGTATATAAACATCTCTATAGTTGTAATATATATTAAAATATTTTTCTATCGGTCATTGTAACTTAAACTACTAATATAAAATATATATAAGCTATAACTATACAAATATCAGGTAAAATGAAACCCAGTCCCTTAATTTATACACCATTGTAACCTTGAGAAAACATCTGTCCCCTGGTCAATTGTGTGCGTGGCTAGGGTCTTATACCTACTATAATAAATGAAACACTGTTAGTCTTGGATGCCAGTTGCTAGTGAAAACACGTGTTTATTCTAACCTATATCGTGCTGTTTTGAGTTTTATAACAAAAATGTCAGAATATTGTTTTATTTGCTCTAAACTTTTAACTGAAAGTGAAATTGTTACTGTTGAACGTGGTATGAAGACATTAATTAATGCAAGTATCGAAAGAGCAGATGAATTTTCGGAGTATCTAAAAAATCAAAAATCTGTGACAATACATGAAAATTGTCGTAAAAATTATACTCGAAAGTCTTCTATTGCTGCAGCTAATAAAAGACAATGTGAAGAACAAGAAGCCAGTACATCCAAAGATGAAGAAGAAGAAGAAGAACAAGAACGAGAAGAACAAGACGAACAAGAACAAGAAGATCAAGAAGAAGAATTTGAAAGTTACGACTCGGACGATTAAATTTCTATACTTTTTTTTTAACTTAAATTGCTTTTATCTTTTCAATCTCTGCGAATATCCATTATTTTTCAATAGTTTCAAATTAAACAGGATCAAAACTAACCGGTGGAATAGGCCTACTGGGGAAACCACGTTAAAAAAAAACGCGCTGAGTACACTACCTCATAGGTGGCGAGGAAACGTGTGCATATTAAGACGATTACAACTTTTGCAACTTTTAGAATCGTTATATCTCAAAAACGGTGGCTCGTAGAAAACAAAGTATTAATACATTTTTTGTAGATAATTTTATGATCTACAATTTTTGTCTGACGTATTTTATGATAAAACTTACCGTTTTGCTGAAAATCGCGAAAAACTCTTTTTTTTGACCTTTGACCTTGAATAAATTTTTTTCCTTACAGGGGAAAGATGGGGAACTTTCAAATTTTGTTTTTAATGATATTTTAAACAATCTTACCGATTTTCAGCTAGGTGGGAATTTATGTAACTTCGAATGTCTAAATTGACCGGACTATTTGGTGCATTCTGAATATGTTAATGACTGACCATTTATATAAGGTGCTTTTAAAATATCTGCCAGGGTTTTAATCTGGGATACTATTGTGTATATAGATTAAAATAGTGAAGAGATTTCGTACCCCGGAACCGTTAATCCAATTTGAAAAAATAAAGTAGTTAAATAAATATTGACTCTATTCTGCACAACGTGGTTCACAAAGTGTAGCTTCTTCAATGAAACAACTGCTATCTCTTTCTATCCGTTCTATGAATGAAAATAAAATCAGATGACTAGCTTGTCACTATCTAATACACTAGGTACGCAATAATACGCAGGCAAAGAAGTGTTTTAAAAGTGTAATTACTTACCAGTTACTGTATTCTTCTAAAAAACCGACGCAAATAAGATGATAAACTTCCCATCACACGTTAAAACAGGCTTTGGACTGTCAAGTTAGTGTAAGAATCGTAATCAATTGGTACTTACTTAGATTAATATCAAATAACGATAAATTACAGTAACTTGGCGTGTTTAAAAGTTAATCATCTTATTTACAATAATTTCACTGTATTTTCACATTCCCTACCTAGGTACTTATCTACAAAACTGTTGTACAAATTCCCCTTTGCGTTGCACACACATGTAAGCACGCTTACGTACATGTCATGGAGTTACAATCACGGTAGCACAAAACCATTTCAAGATATTGTTGATTGGAATACCTACGACGTCTACGAGGCATTTTTAATAAGAGCGCGCGCGAAATTCCCGTCACTATCCGCTGATACTAACTTCCGAGCGGGCGGGGGCCGACTGGCGAGCGGGTGGTCGGCTCGGCTGGCGCGTGCGGCGAACGGGGTAGTGCGCGCGGGGGAGGGGGGGCGGCCGGGGCTGCGCAGTGACTACCGAATGGCCGGTGCGCAGGCGGCATGCGTTTGAAAAGAATGGCAACAGTTTATGAATGGCGCGGTGTTTTACGGCGCGGTACGGCAACAGCTTATCAAGTGTACGGTATGGTTTTATGCAATAAGTGAGCCAAAATTTATACGTGTAACATTTTTTGTATGAAAAAATAAAAAACAAATTATCAATATTTTATCTTCACTATTGTAATCTTTAAACTCAATATTATCTCTAATTAAAACCGTGGCAGATATTTTAAAAGCACCTTATATTAAGAGAAGGTTATATTCGGCGTCTACCCCTACTGAATACACAAAATGTAGATTTAGTTGGAGATAGTTCTAAACCAAGTTCGGCCAGAGATAAAACAATATAGTCCAACGCATTTTGAATTAAATTTTCACATTTCTTAATATCTTTGTCTTGAACATAAAGAACAAAATCATCTGCATATTGTGATATTACTACCTCGAGAGGATATTGACAAATTTTGTATGTAATTAAATTAAACAGTAACGGAGATAAAGGGTCACCCTGAGCTAAACCTTGATTAGTCCATCGATCTGATATCGTATTATTGATTTCCGATTTGATTCTTAGACGTCTTTCACTCAAAAAAGTCCAAATATAGGTGCAAAATTTTGATCCCATTTGAAGTTCATCTAAAATGTTACCTACTGCATCAACTGAAACATTGTTATATGCATTTTGAATATCCAGGAAACATGCTGTTGTGGAAATATTTTTAGAGAAACCATTTTGTATGTAACTGACTAAGCGAGTCAGTGAATCTAAGCAGGATAAAGACTTCATAAATCCAACAGTGTATGGTGATAATATTTTTTCTTTTTCTGTGTACCATTCTAGACGTCTTACTAAAATTAAATGAAAAATCTGGCATAAACACGAAATTAAAGATATGGGCCGTAATTTAGGATCAGTAACAGTGTCTCAGTCTATTCGCTTTAGGAATTGGAATTATTTGTATATTACGCCACTGAACTGGTACAATACTAGAAGGAAAGATTCTGTTATATAATTTGAGTAAATGTTTTTTAGCTGAATCAGGGAGATAATAAATCATAGTATATGAAATACCGTCTTCCCCTGGTGTGGAATCCTTATTTTTTTAACATTTTTCTAGTTCTTGGATACTAAAGTCACACTCTAAAATATCATTTTTTGATATAAATAAGGGTTTTTTGTTTGTTACATAGTCAGGAGTTAGTGATCGTAATAACTCATTTTGCTTTGCGGTAGGAGGATAGCTAGTAGATTGTTTAAAACCCTTTATCCACCGCATACGTCACCACATATCATTAACAGATACTGCTTGATCAATGGAATCACAAAATCTTTGCCACCCCGTTGATTTCGCTTTTTGTATTGCTATATTAGATTCCTTAATTTTTTTTTTCCAAATTCGACAAATTATTGGGGGTAGGATTACGTCGGAACTTTGCTAGAGATAATCTGCGTTGTGCAACTATGTGAGATAACTCAGGATTCCAATAATTTTTTGGTTTAAATTTTTTTATGGGGCTGGAACAGCATTTAATGAAAGGCATGTATTTATCAGCAGCTAGGGTTATTTTCTGTAAAAATACATCATACATTTCTTGAACACTGCTTTCATCGGGAATTATATTAAAGTTTTTAGATAAGAATTCACGATAATTTTTCCAATCCGCCATTTTGTAATTTCTTTTTATAACTTTAGTAAAATTATCAGGAATTTTAATTGTTATTTTAATTATCAAATGATCACTACCAAGATTTTCATTGAGCACTTTCCAGTCGAATTTTATTGCAATATCTGGCGTAGCAAACGTTACATCTGGCGAACTCTTTTGTAACGTCCCGTTAACTAACTTTACTCTGGTTGGTGAACAGTCATTCAAAGATATCATTGAATTCTCAAGCGACGTATCTAGTATTTAAGTGCCTCTTGTATCGATTTTAATAGACCAGTTTGTATGGTGGCCGTTGAAGTCGCCAGCTATTAAAGTTCTATTTGAAAAATGAGAGAATATTTCGTCCCAGTCTGAGGGTTGAGTATTGACTGAAGATGGGCAATAAAGTGCAACAATGTTTTCTAAATCTTTGCAATAATTAATTTTACACTTACTATTTCTATACCTGTATTTAAAATTTGAAAAGAGTTAAGATGTGTCCGTATGGATGTGAACAAAATTTGCTACCCTCCTATAGGAATCGTATCTGTCCTTTCGATATATATTATAACCACTTACATTAATATTCAATTCATTATCCAGCCATGTTTCGCTCACGATTGCTATGAGTATCTTTTCTTGATTTAAAATTTCTGCAAATGAAATAATTTTTGGCCGAAGACTTTGTGAGTTCCATTGTATAATGTTAATTCCCATATTTTTGTCTGAATTATCCATTTATGAAACTAATGATTTTTTCAAACAAATTTCCCTTAAAAAACAGCTTAATATAATCTTCTTCAATTCTTCATATATGCTTTTAAACAATAATAAGATTTTGTCCATAAAAGTTCCTTCCAATGTAAATATTTTCTTAATTTTAATTAGGAATTTCTTGAATTCAAACCTATAAAATAATTAATTGTTCGTCTTTTTGGTCATCTTTTTCTTCATTTTGAGATGAAAAACTGCCATCATTTTCTTCCTCTCTCGATACTTCGGTGCCAAATTGATCTTTCTTTCCTTGTATTTTATTTTTCTTACTTTTTCTTTCTTGAGTTAATTTTTTTGCGCTATCTTGTTCCAACAGTATATTATTTTCTTCCTGACTTCTCATCTCCAGTCTACGTTTTTGTATGGGCTTGGTAAGTACGCTGCTATATGTTTGAGATTCTACTAGTGAAATCGAAGTAATCGAAGAATTTTGTTGCATATGACTTTGAGAACTAGTATGTTTTCGTTGTTTTTCAAGAAACAATTGAAGTGCTATTCTGTATGTAACTTGCTCCATGCTCATTATGTTTCTTATCTCTTTTTCTTTTAAATATAAGGGACAGTTTTTGTCTAGTACAAAGTGATTTCCTTTGCAACTCAGGCATGAGATTTTGTCGGTGTTACAATTTTCATGGTCACCACCACATTTTGGACATTTCCTTTTTTTTGTTGGGCAGTACTTTAGTATAAGACCGAATTGCCAACATCCAGAACACTGAGTCATGGGAAACACATAAGGCTCTACTTTTAAACGGCAATTATATGCATATACATAAGACGGAAGATTCTTACTTTTAAAACAGGCTCTTACAGACTCACTATCAACCCATTTGTTTTCGAAGTTGACGCGTCTCAGTCGTTTTATGGATATTATTTCAGTAGTGCATTCCAAAATATCCAATTTCTTTTTCATTTAAATCTAAATCAACCCCTCTCACCACACCATAGGACAGAGACAATTCATTAATCTGCTGACATCTCCATCCCATATCTTTGAATTTTTGATTTTCCATTAAACTGATAGCATCTTCTTTTTCTTGAAATTGAATTAAAACTGTGTTAAAATTTTTGTATTTGATTCTTATAATATTTTTAATATTTTCACATTTTAATAATCTTGCCAAAGCCATCTGTTTAGGTATGCTTTCTATTGAAGTTATACATACTTCGTGTTTTATTTTGTTACTAGCTGCTGCCCGCGACGTTGTCTGCGTGAAGGCTCTATAGCTCCAAAAATACCTAAGATGTCAGTGTCGCTATAGCTTTATAAGTAAACCACTTTAAAAATAGCTTTGCTTTATAAAGTTCCCGCTGCTGGGATCCTTTCTAGGAGAGGGAATGGACCATAATCGACCACGCGGGCCCAGTGCGGATTGGTGGATGACACATTTTTGGTTCTAAGACATTCACAGTTTCCTCAAGATGTTTTCCTTCACCGTTTTAAGAACAGTGGTTATGAAATAAATTACACAAAGTAATGCGCCTGGCTAGGTTTGAACCCCAGACCTACAACTTGTAAGTCAGAGCCTTTACCACTCCGCCACCACACTACGATGGTAGTTATGCTGCCAGAAGTTAAGAGAGTCAGGACTGGTGACGCGGGAGCAAGCGACGTACAGTTGCCCGCAGAAGAAGCAACTCGTCCTGAAGTTGAAACCTACTGTGACTCAGAGTCTACCCCTGCGACTTATTGATGGTCATCGCAAAGCAAACATTCACGGGGAACTGTACGCTGAACTGAGGTATAATATGAGGTACAAATACTGCCTCGTCGACGCTACAACCTGTAAGAATTTTTGCCTCAATGGTGTGTCTGTGCAGCGAGATGACTTTAAGACGGGTCTTGTTATACAACTTTGGTGGAGATAAGTTCCGAAGATGCATAATCGGGACTCAGATTTTCAGCTTTCCCCTCAATCTCCGAGAGAATTCATTCGTTAATTGCTGCAGCCTGATCATTTTTGGACGTCAAAATGGCCCGCCCACCCACCAAAGAATTCTGCTGATGCGGTAAACGACTGATGTCCCCGTACACACAGCGAACGAATTCTCTCAAAGCTGGATAAAATTCTATCGAGAGACTCTGGAAGAACCACCTGTCCACCTCGCTCTCGGTGGGCTTTGACTCGCGGCGGAGTTTGGCAGAGGCCATGATCCGGAGCGAAAAAGAGTGGCAGGCGGCTAAAATTTGATTGCGGACTCTATTTGTGGATAACTACTGTCTCTCTGCCTGAGCTCTAAGTCGCTGCAAACGCTCGACACTCACAACTCTCTTTCACGCAACTGAGAGGTCCTTACATTTTGTTCATGAAGACGTTGAGAACGCTCCAGCCTCGACTCTCGTGCACGTAACTCAGAGGTTCTCAGATTTGGTTGTGCAAGGCGTTGCGAACATTCGACACTCGACTCTCGTACGCGTACCTGAGAGTTTCTCTGACTTTGTTCAGCAGGTCGTTGTGAACGTTCAGGTGAAGATTAGGGAATCTTCACCTAACATAAGACGTACTTTTGCTGCCCGTGCTAGAGAACTATGTTTAGAAAGTTGAGACCTGGCTCTCTTAGGCATTTTCAAACGTTTAAAAAAATGTTAACAGCTTGTAATGTTCTAGCTCTGAAAAGAACTGTTGGTTAGCCCTGAAAAGTACTATTGGTTAGCCCTGAAAAGAACTGTTCATTAGCTCTGAGAAAAACTGTTGTTTACCTCTGAGATGAACTTTTGCATAGGTGTATTTTTAAGAAAGAAATCTAAAAAAAAATCGCACCAAAATTATTATACTTCGCTCACGACCGCTGCGTAGTAGGCTGACCTGCGGCTTACTGCTTACCTTACTGATAGATCTAAACTCCTCTACCGCAGTCGCACCCCCGCCTTGGTGACGCTCACTTCGCAACGGGCCGTGCAGCAGAAATCGTAATATTTTAATTTCGCCTTAACTTCAAAACCAAACGTCCAATTTTAATCATTCAAAGACCAAATGTTATTTACATAAACTGTTCTTAGTGATGAAATATTTTTTATTGACAAGGATACATAGCATGAGTAAAACAAATGCGTTTAAATGTAGTCCAAAAAAATTCAAGATTTTTAAATAAAAAAATGGTTGTTGTGCCTCACTCGACATAGATAAGTGTAGTGTGTCGCGGACTTTTTTGTAGATATTTATAAGATCTACAGTTAATTAAAACATTTTATGGTTCTATCTTTCATAGTTTAGGTGGCGTACGCAAAATAAGTAACTTTTCTGGTTGATTTTTTTCACTTTGTGTTCGAAAAACCCAAATATTTTACGGAACCCCATTTTTTCTAAAATAAAATTAGCCAATGTTACTCGTAGATAATGTAGCTTTGGAATGGTGAAACAATTTTCAAATACGGTTCAATAGTTTTTGAGCCTATTCATTACAACCAAACAAACAAAATTTCCTCTTTATAATATGAATGTAGTGTAGATAAATATTATTTACACATAAATATTACTTTATTGAACAAAATGTATATATTTCCACGTAACCACGTTAAATTCGACCAAGCACACAATAACTAACAGACAACGCAGGTAACCCCCGTTTCCATAGGTTGCGGCGGCGACATCGTTACCCATAACATCAACTTTTGTGAACGAAACCATAGCGAGATCTAATTCGACGCCAACACCGTCTAGTTAGGAAAAAGGAAACATTTTTATAAGGTGAAAAATTATTATGACTTTACATTGTTTTAGCATAAAATAAATGGCTGTGAGCGAGTAAAAATAAATCCAGCTAGTTTTACATAACATTTAAGTTTGTAATTAAGACATATACAGCATGAAAATATATTAATTTCCAAGAAATAATCACACAGATAAATACCGAACAAAAGTGTTAACAATCAATGTTTATTTTGTACTAACAACATGAAATTGTTGAAGAAATTATCATCATCAATGATCTTTCTTGTAATATTTAACGTCGCATTTTTTAAAATTTGTCTTCCTCAACTCTGCTCAAGTTTTTGAGGGTTTTGTTGGAACTTGAATTTGTCAAAACGAAATGTACCATACAACTTTTATGAAGACAATGTAATTTGCCACCTATGAATTATAAGAATAGCTAACTAGTTACCTCCCAACATGATGAAATTTAAATTATGAATTTCTAAAAAGTGTCAACATGTAACTTGATTTGATTTTTATGTATTCTCATAGATGGCGCTGCTTCAAAATTGTCTTTTACATTCTTTAAAGTTATTTAACATCGCATTTTTTTTAATTTGTCTTCCTCAACTCTGCTCAAGATTTTGAGGGTTTTGTTGGAACTTGAATTTGTCAAAACGAAATGTACCATACAACTTTTATGAAGAAAATATATTTTGCCATCTATGAATTAAAAGAATAACTAACTACTTACCTTCCAACGTGATGAAATTTTAATTATGAATGTCTAAAAAGAGTTAATATGTAACTTGATTTGATTTTTATGTATTCTCATAGATGGCGCTGCTTCAAAATTGTCTTTTACATTCTTTAAACTATGTTTCTCTGCCCAAGTAACTTAAATGACGTAGTTTTTATTGTGTAAAGCTAGATAATAGCATGGCTTACTCAAAAACAACATATAATTATGAGTCGTTAGCTTACACGCTGTCACAGAATGCGTCAGATAAATAAAGATTCACTGCTCCTCCCCCGTAGGTGATAGCTTGATAATATGTAGCCCATTGCACGACCCGGCCTCTTAGTTATATTCATGCAAAATTTGAAGTAAATCCATGCAGTACTGTTTGAGTAAAGTTCGGACATACATACAGACAAACAGACAAAAATTCTAAAAACTATATTTTTGGCTTCGGTATCGATTGTAGATCACGCCCCAAGTATTCTTTTAAAAAAATATTCAATGTACAGTTTTGACTTCTTTACGATTTTATTATATGTATAGATATATAAATCTAAGCTCATTTTACTTTGTAACTGCACCGATTCGGTTCTGTTTAATCTTTTAGGATTTTTCCTACTCACAGTAATAAAGTCATCGTCATTCTCATCATCAACATCATCAGTACTTTCCTGCTCCGTCGTTTTTCTCTTCTCAGCTGATCTCTTCTCACTATCTTTATGTATTTCTACCCGCACAGTTTTAGGTTCAATATAATCTTTTTCACAATTGAACAAGCTATCCATATCACTTCCATCTTCGTCTTCTCCACTCTCCATTATATTGTAGTTTTAGGTTTTTAGATTGGGGTTGCGCCAACTTTGCGCGCGAAACGACGTGAACATCAAAACTGTACAATGACCATAATAATTAATAATTTCTACGTATATTTACACAACTTATCTCAACTTTAAATTTTATTTAAAAAAAAAAATTGCAAGAAAAATCACGCCCGCTAACTTCGACGTTTCCCGCGCTTTTTGTAATATTATGGTTTAAAGGTCAGGGGGCGTTTATGACCCGCTTTATGAAAGTTTGTGTACACTAACCAAATTAGTTTTAAATTGTAGATTTCAGTCTCACTTTACAAAATATGTAATTTTTTTTACGTATCCATTGTCAGAAAAAAGTTATTTAACTTTTAAAAAGTTGAAAACTTTGGTTAATAAAACAGAAGTTTTTACTTTTAGCATTGTGGAAACGTGTGTTACAACCAAAATAAATATGTTTTAATAAACACGAAATACCTCTCTCGCTTGTAAATAATATAATAATATCATTTATTTGCGTAAAATGTGGTAGGTACAAAGATGTTACAATGGGAGATTATGTACAAAAATACATTCCGCCTTTTAGTGAAGGCATGCAAATATTTTGTCGATAGTGTTTTAGTGACTTACAATTACTTATCACTATCTAAAGTTTTATAAATTAAGCAAATGGAATTATAAACAAATCTACTCTAAACTATTTAAATTAAATATTAAACACACATTAAGGTAGTTAAATACCAGAGATTTATGTAAATACTAAAAGTAAAATATGAACACACTTTAACAATATAACACTGACTACAAAGCATTCCTGAAGTGATAGGATTGACATGTTTTTACATTTTGTAAATTTTTTTGTACTTTTTTACATTTTGTATATTTGGCAGATAGAAAAAGCAGGTAGACCAGTACCAAAGAGTGTAACTGTTTACGCGGTTGGGATGACTGTCTAGGCATCGATTTAAGAGAACAGACTTGAGGTGATCTGCGAGGTGTTAAAAAAAGGGTGCATGGGCCAACGCTGCTTATACTGCAGTTATTCGTCATCCGTTGATTCGATCTGTGCGTTTACACCTGATTCTGTTATGTATCATTTTATCGACAATAATAATATTTTAAAAGATCCCACACGAATTGGAAGAAATGGCATGAGGAAACCGGCATGTCCTAGAACCGAAAATTCGAAGACATGTGACATCAACCAACCCGCACTGGGCCCGCGTTGTGGATTACGGCCCATTCCCTCTCTTAGAGAGGAGGCCTGTGTCCCTGCAGCGGAAACATTAAAAAGGCTGATGATGAGGCTCGTGTACACAAGGCCGCCGCACTGTTGGAAGCTGTGTGTGTGTATGTAGTAACCGTAGTTTGCTTTTTATCATAGGACAGGCATCAAGATGTAATAAGTGCACCTGCTGTCTTTTTAGATTATTTTTTTTCGTGGAATAATCATCCAATGACCCCAATGATCCTCTGTTCCTCGCTCTTGGGCGGGGTTGAGAGATAGTGTTGGACTTTTACTGACTAAAAACCCAATCATGTTTCATCGTTGCCTTTCATACTGGGACCGAACCTTCCTTTTGGAAAACAATCCTTGGTACTAGTAGGTTTCGACCCTACTGCGTTCGGCCTCCCCCTTTGCTAGCATAAGGCTTCGCAGGAGGCGACCGCCTTTCACTCTTCTTCGCTTCGGACCATGGCCTTGTGCCAAGGCTAGGCGAGGACAGGGTGGTTTTCTGCCCAAGCAGGGCACACCCCAACCGTGTCCTACGGGCGGTTCTGTGGTGACTCCCAGATGGAGTCACTTCCGCACGCATCTGGTGCAGGAACTTCCCGATCTGATCGAGTTTGTGTAGAAAATGCGTCATGTAGAAGGTGAAGACGCCGTGAAGTTTTTCCAATTATGCCCAAGCTTTTTTAAATGAAATAAAAATAGATATTGATCAAGCAGAATATAAATATTATCAAAGTAGAACTTGATTTTAATTTTATATCCCATAAATCATCATCATCATCATCATCAACCTTTTTAATGTTCCCACTGCCTCCTCTCTAGTAAAGGGAGTGAGCCGTAGTCTACCGTGCGGTCCCTTAAATAGTTTAAAACAACTGCATTTGATAAAATTAGCACATTATAGTTTCTTTCCCGTGGGAATTTCTCCATGGCAAAATATCCAATACCACTTAGGGATGACTGGCTTTCGACTAGTAAAAGTATTTTTGAAATCGGTTCAGTAATTTGAATTAATTCACTACAAAAATGCTTTAAAAATGCCTTAATGATAGTAAGTAAATTTTTTTTTCTCAATTCTCCTATTGCCCACAAAAATGCGACCCATACCACTGTGTTGCACATACATATATCTATATATCTGCCTATATTTTGTTTGTGTACGCCGTGGGTCAAATGCCCGAACAAAGTGCCCAATGACCTTTCAACTCGATACCTTCACGCGTTTCTCAGATTAAGGGTCTTGACCCTCAGACAGACAGACAAACAGACGGACAACAAAGTGATCCTATAACGGTTCAGTTTTTTCCTTTTGAGGTACGGAACGCTAAAAATTGTAACCCATCGGCATTAGTAACAGGGTCCAAGCTACTGATTGTTAGAACTCCTGAGAGAGGAATCTTCGGACAATACGCGCCGTGTCCAGGAATATATATATAATGCTTTTTGGATCGAGCCCTTGATCTCGCTGCCTATACGAGATCCTCCTGAGATGTTGGTTAAGGCTATTATTATTATTTTACACCATACTTAAAAAGGGTACGAGAAATGTCTTGCTATATAACAATGTTCCATGAATGTGAATACTTACAATGACTGATATATCATCTTTAGGGAAATCGTATGATTTTGGGTATTGCACTGTTTCCAGTTCTCTCCACTGTCCATCCGTGTCGAATTTTGCAAGGTTTTTTAGACCACCAGCAACTGCGAGCGCTTCCTTGAGCTTTTTACTGCTAGCTCTTCTATCTTAAAAATATCAACAAGAATGTATATAATTTATGTTTTTTTTTGTATCACAAGGATGATGTGTCTTAATATTAAGTTTATTATTATTATTCTGTTTATTCAATTTTATACATATTTTACATATTTTTAAGTATTTTCTTAAAAATATAAAAAATAGTGTCCCACCGGTATCGGGAACAGGGTCCAAGCTACCGGTGGTCAGGGCTCTAGAGAAAGGAACCTCCTAACAATACGAGCCGTCTCCAGGAGTACCGCTTTCTGAATCAAGCCCTTATTATTATTATTGCTAGCCTGTGCTGTCCCACTGCTGGGCAAAGGCCTCCCTCCATTCCTTCCATTTATCTCGGTCGCTCGCCATATCGTTCCAATTCCCAAGGAAGACGTCCAGGTCGTCCCGCCATCTCCTTCGTGGTCTGCCGCGGCCTCGCGTCGCTGTGTCCGAGCACCAATCCTGTGTTTTACGGGCCCACAGCTCGCTAGACATGCGGCAGACATGTCCTGCCCAGTCCCATTTAAGTTGGGCAGCCTTTTGAGCCACGTCGACGATTTGTGTTTTGGAGCGCAGTGTAGTGTTTCGAACGTGGTCTGTTAATTTAACACTTAATATGCTGCGCTCCATAGCACGCTGGCAGACCTTGAGCTTGGACTTTTGGATGTTAGTCAAAGACCAAGTTTGTGCACCATAGGTCAGAATAGGGAGAATACACATATCCATAAGCTTACGCTTCAGTGACATGGACAAAGTGCCCTTTAATAGTTCCTTCATGGACCAGAAGCTCTTCCAGGCATTTTCTATTCGGCGCATTATTTCTTTTTCTTGCCTTGCCTGGAAAGATACTACTTGGCCCAAGTAGATATACTCTTGGACATATTGTATATTCTCCCCGCCTACGTGTATGCTCCTTTTGGAGCTGTTGGTCATGACTTTGGTCTTCGACATGTTCATCTTCAGTCCAACCTCAAGGCTTGCATCGCTAAGGTCTTGTAGCATGTGCTCTAGTCCTGTGGCTGCGGGAGAGAAAAGGACAATATCATCAGCGAAACGCAGATTAGTTAATCTCGCCTCACCAATGACAATACCCTTGTCTTCCCATTTGGCTGCCAATGTCTGAAAGACTTCTTCCAGGGTACTGGTGAACAATTTTGGAGACAGCGGGTCGCCCTGTTTGACTCTTTTAAGAATTTCAAACTTAGGACCTAATCTCTCTAACTTTATGGCAGCTGTGCTATGGGTGTATATATTGTGTAGTTACTGTATATAAGTGGATTCTATTTTTTGTTTCGTGAGGGAATTAAAAATTGCAGAGTGTGTGATGCTGTCAAAGGCTTTACAATAATCGACAAAAGCAATATAGAGAGGAATTTTGTATTCTTGATATTTATCTACTATTTGGTTGATGGTGTGTAGATGGTCAGTGGTGGAAAGTCCTCTACGGAAGCCTGCTTGTTCTGGGGGTTGCTTTTGATCTAGTTGGGTAGCTATGCGTTTTTCTATGACTTTGATAAAGGTTTTATAAATGTGGGAAATTAGGCTAATCGGTCTATAATTATTTACGTCGGACTTTTCACCTTTCTTGTGGAGAAGTATCATATTGGCATGGCAAAAGTTGTTTGGGAAGTTACCGCTATGAAGAATGTCGTTAAACAGTCTTGTCAGGTAGAAGAGTAATGATGGTTCACCCAATTTTAGAGCTTCGGTACTCACGCCATCTTCACCACAGGATCGGTTGTATTTTAATTTGCTGAGTGCATCACGCACTTCCACTTCAGAAATGGGTGGTATATTTTCGGAACATGAATAGGTAGATTTTGATTGTGTGTGAAGTGTATCGGAATAAAGGGTCTTGTAAAAAGTTGTGCAAATCTCTAAAATTTTGTCTCTGTTAAGTTGTTTTACGCCACTGCTATCTTTTAAACTTGTAATCCACGATTTATTGTTGTTAATGCTTTGCTATTTTAAGTGATTGGTTCTTTTCAATTGCATTTTGTATTAATTTTTTATTGTAATTTCTTATGGGATATTATAAATTGCATATCAAATAAATAATCGCCTATCAATACATACTCATCATTTATATTCTTTTTTACATCAAATAACTTCCTTCACTACAAATAAACAAAACTCAAACTGCAGATAATTCGAAATTATACATCAATAAGACATTACTTTTTTTCTCATTATGCAATACAGTTAAATTTATTTTTGTTTTGTTTTTACAAAAATACTACATACATAGCTTAAATACTGACTGCACAGCAAATTTTCCATATTTCATAGCAAAATAACTATCCCAGTCGCATATTAACCAGTAAGTACAACAAAACCTGCTCATCATATTTGTCTTAATTTTCAAGAAGCAATACTCGGCAAATTTAATGATTATTATAACAAAAAAAATCCTCTCACAATGCATTATTTCTAAAAGCAGAACAAAATAACTGAAAAAGGTTCGTAGCTTCGCGCGCTTTTTCGTCACCTCCGATAGAACTGAAAGACTGGACCTCTTGCGTAGCAATTGGTGAAACTTGACAAGAATGTAAATTTTTTAGAATCTGATTCCGGACTAAATACTTATGTAGTTGAAAGCTCAACAGCAAGTGACATGACATTTACTCAAGATTGGGACACTTGATGGTTAAAAAAAAAAAACGCTTTCGCATATTGGAGAGTTGCTTTACCCACCCAATAAACCGCCTGGGTCAACAGAAAAGGGATCCCTTCTTTTCGCATAATGTTTTTTGTCTTAATATACTTCGACATAACGATTTTGGCACAATTTGTTTTGGCATACATTTTATGTAGGCATAATATAATCAATAATCATGTTAAAGACTAATTTGTTTTGGCATAAATTTGATTCGCATAACGTTAGTAGGCCTAATGACTATTAGCATAATATATTTAGGCAAACAATTAATATAAATAACAAGAACAATGTTCATGCAAATGATTTATTATAAATATACATGACATTTTCAATCGCGAGAAACGCACTAAATTTAGGGCACCCCGACTCGGACAGATATAGGTTAGGGTTATTGTTTGGGGTTGTACTCGAAGCCATAGCGTGATCACTTGAATTTAGAATCGAGTTTAATTTTAAATTGTACAAATGTTGTCCCTAGGCTCGATAGATGGCGTTGGGATCGAGTTAGATCGCGCTATGGTTTCGTTACCGCTGATTAGGTATATCCTTTTTGAATTTTTTATTTTGTGTGAACCGAGTGTTATGTAATATACCCTATATACTCGAAAACAAATAGTGGTATTATTTACTCCTCGGCCATCCGGACCCTCTGTAGAGTTTATACATGGTCCTTCGAGCCGGATCGGTCGCGAGTGTTTTTGGTAGTCTCCGGTGGTGGTAGAGATTACCACCCTTCGCGTCATTACTGGGCAGTGGATCGCTGTCCAGAGCAACCCCTTCAGTGGGGACCCAGGTGAGAGGTACCCAGGAGCTGGAGGTGGAACCGGTGCAGCAGCCGGGAGTCAGGCGTGGTGCAGCCGACTCGAGAGCAGCAGCATTCGGAGGAAGGCGCAAGGGAGGTGCAGGGCGACACTGGTGTGTTGCACACAAGCAGCGGGCGCTGTGTGCGGCGCCGGCAGGGGGCGCCACTTGTATGGTGCAATAAATCGCTATTATAATAGTCAAAATATTGTGTGGTGAAGTGCAAATATCGTGCTGTGAGTGGTTTGAGAAGAAAAACCGTGAGTACTTTAAATTATTAATTATCAGGAATAGAACATTTTAATTGGACTTTTAAATTAATTTAATATTAACTTAGAAGAAATTTTGAATTTGTAATATCGTAGTTAGAACTAGTTTAAAACTTGTAATAGTTTTAAGTTAAAAGTGGTTTCGACGGGGAACCTATGCCCGATTTCGGTCCCAATTTTAAAGACTTGGAAAATTTCACAAATATTATAATTTGTTACTTTGTGTTTTAAATAATTGTTTACATTTTAACATACCAAAATGGATGCGTTTAATGATCTGCAAGAGGACATTAGAGCTAAAATGTTAAGAGCTAAGTCTAATTTTAAAAAATCGCCAAAAGAGCGATTAACGGTTGCTTATGTTGAAACTAGGCTTGATAACTTAGAGCAACAATGGAGTTTATTCTCAGACACTCACACTAAAATTATAAGTCAAGTCAAAAGATCAGATTTGTATAGTTCAGACTACCACAAAAATGCTATATATGACGATGTGGAAGAGTTATATGTAGAATATAAGACTGATTTAAAAGAGATGTTAAATAAATTAAATTCAAATAAGCAAAGTGTTGTGGTATCAAGTGAAAATTCAGGTACACGTTTTAAGTTGCCTGAAATAAAAATCCCAACGTTCTCTGGGAATTATACGGAGTGGCAGACGTTTAGGGACTTGTTTTTAGGGCTTGTGCATGAAAACAAGGCCTTAGATGATGCCCAAAGGTTTTATTACCTCCGAGGACATTTGACGGGAGAGGCTGAGCAGCTTTTGCGAAATATTAAAATGTCGTCTGATTGTTATCAAATTGCTTGGAGAAAATTGGACGACATGTACAATAATAAACGTTTTTTAGCCAACGGCATTTTAAAGCGTATGCTTAGTCAAAAGAATTTAGTGTCGGAATCGGCTACTGAAATTAAAAAATTAATAAGTACAACGTCAGACTGTTTAGAGGCAATAAAAAATCTAGGTGTGGATGTTTCTTCATGGGATCTGATTGTTATTCATGTAATTAGTGCAAAATTAGATAAAGAGACTAGAAAGGCGTGGGAATTAAAGGTTGCCTCGGACTCTTGTGACGAGCTACCTACATTTGAACAATTTTCGGAATATTTATATAGTCGCTTTAGGGGTTTAGAACATTTAGATAAAGAAGATATTAGAAACCATAAACAGTTAAAACATCCACAACCAAAGGGAACACAATCATTTCATGTCGTAAAAGAAAAAAGATTGTTATCATGTACATTTTGCTCAGCTGATCATAAAATTACTTCTTGTCCGAAATTTAGTAAAGAATCGAATGAAGCGCGACGTAAGTTTGCTCTAGAAAATAATTTGTGTTTCGTTTGTCTACTTAACAACCACTCTGCAAAAAATTGTAAAAACACTCTAAAGTGCCAGGTGTGTAAACACCGCCACCATTCTTTGCTGCACCCAGGAGGTGCATCAGGGTCCAATATTGGTGAAGATAGGAGTACGGTTCGCGAGGAATTATCATCAGTCGCTTCAACGTCGGCGAAGGATGATATTAAAAATTGTATTGCTGTAGTGACCGCGCAAGCGGAGGGATCGAGCAAGCCAATGGTATCTTGCCTTTCGACAGGAACAAGCCGGAAAACGGTTTTATTAACTACCGCTTTAATCAAAGTGGAGTCGAAAGACGGATCATATAGGGTTGTAAGGGCTTTACTCGATCAAGGATCGCAAGGTTCGTTTGTGACAGAATCCACGGTCCAGTATTTGGGATTACATAAAACACCTTCACAGCAAGTTGTGATAGGTGTAGGTGGGGACAAAAGTGCCACGGCCAAGTCCAGCGTAATTCTCACATTGAGGTCTAGAATAGACCCAAGTGTTGTCATTAGGGTTAATGCGTTCGTCCTGAAGTCGGTCACAGCTCTTCTCCCAGCTACGAAAGTAACCAGGGTAGAATGGGTAGACTTGACTGATGATGACTTGGCTGATCCAGAATATTACAGGCCTAATAAAATTGACGTTTTATTAGGTGCTGAAGTCTACAGCCAGGTCATCCAGGAGGGCATTAAAAAGAATGTCACTGGGACATTATTAGCTCAGGACACTAAATTAGGGTGGATATTGTCGGGTACCTTTGATGTGGACCAGACAATTAATTCATCACATATTACCGTTATGCATTCAAGTCTTGAAGCGGATGACATGCTTAAAAAATTTTGGGAACTGGAAGCAGAACCTTCTAGAAAGAAAATGTTTACGGAGGAAGAAAATAAATGCGAGCAGTTATTTGCAGCTACGACGGAACGGGACAGTAGTGGTAGATACATCGTAAGACTACCATTACGTGATGTGGACCCGGCCAGTGCGGTTGGTGAGACAAGGAGCATTGCTGAAAAAAGATTAAAAGGGTTAGAGATAAAGTTTAAGAAAAACGATATATTTAAAGAAGAATATGGTAAAGTTATCAAAGAGTACTTACAGTTGAATCATATGAAAAAGGTACCAGAAGTAGATAAAAACAATCAAAAGGCAATCTACTTACCTCACCACGCCGTTGTCCGGGAAGATAAGGAAACTTCCAAGGTTCGCGTCGTATTCGATGCTTCCTGCAAGGGATCGAAAGGGATGTCACTTAATGACAACATGTTAGTCGGCCCTACCTTGCAGGCAGAACTTCGACATACTATTATACGATGGAGAACACATCGCATATGTCTCGTAGCAGACATTGTTAAAATGTATCGTCAGGTCCTGGTACACAAGAATGATACTATACTACAACGTATTCTCTGGCGTGATGATTCTGAAAAGGAAATTGAAGAATATCAATTGGAAACTGTTACCTTCGGCACTGCGTCAGCACCATATCTAGCTGTACGGGCTCTCCAACAGCTGGCTTATGATGAATGTCGTGATGAACCTAAAATAGCTAAAATAATTTTAGAAGATTTCTATATGGATGACGTAATGACAGGAGCTGAAAATATAGAAGACTGTTGCAAAATTTATATTAAGCTAAAAGAAATATGGAAAAAAGGTGGTTTTCCATTACAAAAATGGAGGAGTAACAGTCAAGAGTTATTAAAGAAAGTTATGGATGAAAAGGGTACCACAGAAGAATTAAAGATTCAACTAGATCATATTACAAAAATATTGGGACTTACCTGGAACTCGAACGAAGATGTCTTCCAGTACACTGTGGAACTTCGACCGCTGACAGCACCTGTAACAAAAAGGAAAGTTATTTCGGAGATTTCAAGATTGTTTGATCCCCTAGGTTGGTTAGCACCTAGTATTGTTCAAGCTAAGATGTTTATTCAAAGGTTGTGGCTAGCAGGACTAGAATGGGATCAAGCAATTCCAAATAACTTATTACAAGAGTGGTTGACTTACCATAACAGTTTAACTTCCCTGATGAATATTAGGATCCCACGGTGGATGCGCCATGAAGATAAAAACGTGGTAACGGAATTACATGGTTTTTCTGACGCATCAAAATTGGCGTACGCTGCTGTTGTTTATTTTAGGGTCGTGGACCAAGAAGGGAATGTTCACATTTCTTTGGTAACGGCAAAAACAAAGGTTGCACCTATTAAACAAGTGTCTATTCCAAGACTAGAACTTTGTGGGGCTGTTCTTCTAACCAAATTGATAGCTGAAGTAGGCGAAGTATTGGGTGTCCAGAAACTTGACTGGCACGCATGGACAGACAGTGAAGTAGTTCTAGCCTGGCTCAGCAGTCACCCTAGTCGTTGGAAAACCTTCGTGGCCAATCGTGTTTCTGATATTTTAAATATTTTAGACACACATCACTGGTCTCACGTGTCAACAAAACACAATCCCGCAGATTGTGCATCGCGCGGCGTCTCACCTGCTGAACTGGAATCCATGTCAATATGGTGGCGTGGTCCGGATTTCTTAAGACAGCAAGAATTCGAATATAAAAAGCCTAAACATCTGATTACTCGGTTAGAAGAAGTTAAGGTTAATACATGTACGTTGGATGTGACTTTTTGGAATCGATTTTCTACACTGCAGAGAATGATTCGTGTTGTAGCCTATTGTCGTAGGTTTTTAAGAGTAAACAGACAGGGAATGACGTCAAAACATCTGACTAAACAAGAATTGGATGAAGCATTAGAAATCTGTATTAAGAAAAGTCAAGAAGAGGGATTCGCCAACGAATTGGAAAAATTAAGAAAGAATGAGATATGTGAGAAAGGAAGTCTTAAATCGTTAAACATATTTCTTGATTCGAAAGGAATTATAAGAGTTGGAGGACGGTTGGAAATGGCGCAACTGAATTATAACAGGATTCATCCCATATTGATACCAAAGGAGTCGTTTCTGACGAATCTTTTAATTGCAGAGGCGCATATGAAAACTATGCATGGCGGACCTCAAATTATGCTGACGTATTTGCGAGCCAAGTATTGGATATTAGGAGTTAAACTGTTGGTTAAAAAATTTGTAAGGACATGTGTCAAATGTATCCGGTATAACTCAAAGGTTAGGACTCAATTAATGGGCCAGTTGCCTTCAGCACGGGTCACTCCTAACAAACTGTTCCTCTGCAGCGGTGTAGACTACGCCGGACCTATAAATATAAGGGTGTCCAAAGGACGAGGTAATAAATCGTATAAAGGCTACATAGCCTTATTTGTGTGCATGTCCACTAGAGCGGTGCATTTGGAAGCAGTTAGTGAGCTAAGCACAAAAGGTTTCCTGGCTGCGTTCAAGAGATTTGTGGCAAGACGTGGTAGGTGCGCTGAATTACACAGCGACAATGGCACAAATTTTGTGGGAGCAGCACGTGAGCTCGCTAATAATGGTACCGAGTGGCACTTTATTCCTCCTCACGCACCTAATTTCGGTGGCTTATGGGAGGCAGGAATAAAGTCCACTAAGCACCACCTAAAACGGGTCATTGGCAATTCGACATTAACCTACGAGGAAATGGCCACTGTTTTGACTCAAATTGAGGCATGCCTCAATTCAAGGCCATTGTCCTACGTAGAAGATCAAGACAAGATGACAATTTTGACGCCTGGTCATTTCCTGATCGGGGAGCCCCTAGTTGTACCGCCAGATGCGAGTTACGAAAGCGCAACAAATGTAACCAATTTGAAACGGTGGCAGCTCTGTCAAAAGATGATGCGGGACTTCTGGAGAAGGTGGTCGCACGACTATCTTCACCAATTCCTACAGCGAAATAGATGGTCTTACAAAACTCCGGAACCCACTTTGGGTAGTATAGTGTTAGTAAAGGAGGATAATATGCCTCCAGGAAAGTGGTTGTTGGGTAGGATCGTACAAAAACATCCTGGGGTAGACGGTATTACGCGTGTAGTCACAATCCGTACTCAATCAGCAACCATGAGGAGACCTACATCTAAACTGTGTGTTTTGCCTGTAGCAATTTAGTTGTAACTAGTTGTAAGCACTGATAAATCTTAGAAAGTGTCATTTTTATGTGCCTTATTTACCATAGATTTAAGTTCATTTGTTGTCAAAAATTGGAAGTTCAAGTAAAATTTCAGTTATTGTTTGTTTGTTTATGGAAATATAATATTTTTGTTTGTTATTTGTACTACATCAGCCTAAAATTTATTGAGCACGGTGGGCGGTGTAGAAGGACATTTAACAATATGTCCTTGGTGGGCGGTATGTTTGGGGTTGTACTCGAAGCCATAGCGTGATCACTTGAATTTAGAATCGAGTTTAATTTTAAATTGTACAAATGTTGTCCCTAGGCTCGATAGATGGCGTTGGGATCGAGTTAGATCGCGCTATGGTTTCGTTACCGCTGATTAGGTATATCCTTTTTGAATTTTTTATTTTGTGTGAACCGAGTGTTATGTAATATACCCTATATACTCGAAAACAAATAGTGGTATTATTTACTCCTCGGCCATCCGGACCCTCTGTAGAGTTTATACAGTTATTTTTTTTTAAACCACCCACCCACACTAAATTTAGCGCACCCCGACTCGAATAGATTTATGTTAGGGTTATTTTTTTTTAAAACCACCCAGAAAACTTTCAGTGCACATGCTTTAGGATATTATGCTTAAAAAAGTTATGCTTTAGAACTTTATGCTTAAAAAAGTTATGCTTTAGAACTTTATGCTTAATAAGTTTATGCTTTAAATATTATGCCTAATCATTATTATGGTTACAGACATAATGTTTAAAAAAACTATGCTTGAGCTGTTATGCGTAATTATATTATGCGAAAATATAATTATGCCAAACAACATAATGCTAAGTTATATTAGGTCTTAAAATTTTATGCTAATGGATAGGGAACCAACGGAAAATGCACCTGCCCCATTTTTTTAAGAACTATATGTGCAAGCATATCATCGGACATGCGATCCGACTCAAGTACGTGGCGCCACCTGCAGAAGCTAAAAATGTGCCTATTGGGCAAAAAGGAAGTGTGGACGCCCCGCGAAAGCACGCGCTTTAGTAATTCAATAAATTACAATTTTGTATCTAATTTTATATATTTTTTGCTGATCTCATTATGTGGTAATTAATAAATAATACGACGACTGTGACTAATAAAATGCTGTTTTATTTAGAAAATCTACTGTAAACAATATCAAAATAGAAGCTATATTTAAAAGAAAAAGAGTTAACATGTATAATGTGCATTAAGATTATTAGCTGTGTATTGATGAAAAAGCTTTTGCTTTAGGAAAAAATGCTGTACGCTGCGAAGATAAATTGTAGCGTGTTTAGTGATGTTTTGAGTTGAATATTTTGCTGTGAAATCAGTAATTTTGAAATCACTTATTTTATAATATTAAGTTTATTCCACTTATTTTATAATATTAGGTTTATTCCACTTATTTTAGATATGTAGTAATTTACCAGAATAACAACGTGACTTGGGCCGATAAAATACAAATACGCAATTTGGTTAATGAGTATTGATAGAGAACGATTCCAGGAATATATATTTTAAAATCACGCACTCGTTTATTTCTTACAATAATCACATTGATAGGTACAGATAATTCAACTCAGTTGTGCGCGCGGCCCTATGTGTCCGTGGGCTTGTAAATATAGGTACAAATTTCATTCGTGTGGCAGTGAGACTGCAGTCGTCATCCGAGCAAGACGTGTTCCTAACCCATTTTTCTAACGGGTACAGTCGTTTACTAAAAATGTCTAGTTCTTCATGGAGAAAATGAGTCAGGTATAGTTCGTTTTTTGGGTTTCATAGTCAACAAGGAACCCTTATAGTTTCGCCATGTCTGTCTGTCTGTCCGTCCGCGGATAATCTCAGCGACCGATAGCACTAGAAAGCTGAAATTTTGTATCAATATGCATTAGTCGAAGAGCCCGTGAGAGCCAGACCTTCGCAGCTTCGTATTATAATAAAAGCTGAAAGTTTTTCTATGTGTGCCTTTAGTACAGGTAAGAACGATCCCCACCCATAATACCTGGGTTGTGGTTGCTTTGGAAGGCAACAGGAAGCAAAGGTATGCAATCAAAATTACATCTTAAATTCTTTAATCTATAAAATTTCATTTTTATATATTTGATTCATATCAATATCAGAACTCGGGTTACTCATTGCGAGACACTTATTGTGCTTTCAACCCCCCGCCAGACACCCTTAAAGTATAACATATTGTAATTCTACTTACGTTATATTGTAAAAGCTAAATCAAGGATGGAGGATCGAGGGATCGGCTCAGGAGTGTGTGACTACCGTGGGATTATGTCCCACACCATGAAGCTCTTCGAGCGGGTGATTGTCTCTCGGATCCGACAGAAGTGCACCGTCTCGAGATGTCAATATGGGTTTCGACCAGGCCATGGCGCCATGGATCCCATCTTTGCCCTAAGGGTTACCATGCAGGGATACAGATTGAAGAATACGCCTCTGCACCTCTTGTTCCTAGACATGCAGAAGGCCTTCAACTGTGTCCCCCGTGATGTGATCTGGTGGGCGCTGAGATCCAAAGGAGTGCCCGAGACCTATGTTGACATCATCCGAGATATGTACCGAGACTCCGGTTCTGTGGTTCGGACCGCTGTTGGCGATACCCCATCACCGACGGAGTTCACCAGGGCTCTGTCCTTAGTCCGTTACTGTTCAGCGTGGTGCTGGACGTGCTGTCCTATAACATCAGGGACTTACATGAGCAGCCACCATAGCTGCTCATGTATGCAGACGACATCGCGCTGGCGGACTCGGACAGTGGGCGCTTGGTTCGACGTGTGACAGCGTGGAAGGAATGGCTGGAAAACGGCGGTCTGAAGATTAATGCGGCGAAGACCGAGTACTTGGCCTGTAACACAACAAACGCTGCTCCTGTTCGCATTGGCGAAGACACAATCAAGCGCATGGAACAGGTCAGGTACTTGGGATCGGTGCTCCACGAGTCCGGGGACTTCGATTGCGACGTCGAGTCACGTATATCGGCGGCCTGGGCGAAATGGCGTGAGGTGGCGGGGGTTATCTGTGACCCCAAATTGCCGATTAGGCTGAAAGGACAGGTCTATAGGACCATCATTAGGCCTGTCCTTTTGTATGGCAGTGAAGCGCGGCCTGTACTTGAGCGGCATAAGCAAAGCCTGCGTGTCACGGAAATGAATATGCTGCGCTGGATGTCTGGAGTTTAGCGGAAAGACTGCATTAAAAACTCCCGCATCCGGGGCAGCCTTCAGGTCCGTGACATAGCGGATAAACTGCAGGACGGTCGCTTACGCTTGTATGGCCACGTTTTACGAAAACCGGCAGACTACGTGGGTAACAGATGCCTCGCCATGCCGCTTCCGCCGGGACCCGGAAAACGAGGAAGGCCTAAGAGGCGTTGGATCGACGTCGTAAGGGACGATATGCGTGCTAATGGGCAAAGGACGCTAAAGACCGAACGAAGTGGAGGCGTCTAAGCAGGAAAGCGGACCCCGGGCACCGAGGTGAAAGCCACGGTTAGCAACCGGGACTGGCGCTTGGATGATGTTGATGAATGTAACTATGTAGGTATGTTCGGCTCAAATCTTGCAACTCAATTTTGAAACAGATTTCCTCACCCGATTTAGCTGCAATTTTGCAAGCAGGTGAAAATCGCATGACAATGCAATATTATAATGACATAGAGCTGATCTGATGATTGAGCTGGAAGGTAGCCATAGGAGCTTAGCAATAAAACGACTCAACCTTATCGTGTTTGGGCTCATTGAATTTGCATTGACAAGTACTTTGATCCTATATGGTAGCTAGGATCTGATGTTGGAATTGGAAGGTGGCCATAAGAACTCTGTAATACAATTAGATAACTCTAACGTGTTTGTAGTTTTTGGAAAGGTCTTGATGAGTTTTCATAATATGTATAGGTATATTCCGAGCTATAAAAGCTTGTTATGAAAAAATATTTTTATTGAAAACTTGTTTTAATTTTTATATAACCCGTAAATAACTTACTGAAAATTACTGGTCACTGTGGTTTACCCAGACATAGAGCCGCGTGCACAACTGAGTTGAACTACCTGTACAAAGAAACGCAACATCGAGTTATGTGACGCTTTATATAACCTATGTTCAGCTTGTACGATTAAGACGGTTCAAGCAATACCTCATAATAATATGTCGAGTTCTGAAAAGTACTTAGATTAGTAGCTATGAGGAAACAGATGAACATACTCACATACATGCATACATAGCCTGCCAAAATCATCACCTTCCTTTGGCTTTGGGTTAGAAGTACTCTCAAGAGAACAATTTAGGGGATTTTGAAGATTCTTGGTATGGTTTTTATTTTTTGGGATTGATTTGATGATGACTTGATCTCGTTCATGCCAGTTTTTTGTGGAAGAGTTTACATGGTAATGTACAAGAGGGGGGGGGGCACCAAAATTATCACTTTGGAAGTAACCGTAGGGTCCCTACAGGGTCGAAGCCTCCCGGAGCTGAGGGCTGGTACCAGAGCATTACACCGGGGCTCTGGGAATAAGGCAAGGAAGGTACGGGGTAGGTTCTTTAGTCAGTAAGAGTCTGACACTGTTTCGCCTGCCAAAATCATAACCTTCCTTTGGCTTTGGCTTAGAAGTACCTACTCCCAAGAGAACAATTTAAGGGATGTTAAAGATTCTTAGTAGGTATGGTTTTTATTTTTTGGGATAATAAACTTGAAACTTACAGTATGGCCGTTCTAACTGGGGGAGTCTGAAGTAAGGCTCTGAAAACTTTAGCGCTTGTGCAATCGTTAAATAAACTGGGCAAGTGCTAGTCGGACTCGTACACTGAGGGTTCCGTAACAATTGCGGTTTCCAATATATGATGTATTAAAAGAAAACTACTCGATCTCGTTCATACTAATTTTTGGTGAATGAGTTTACCAGATAGTTCGCCTTTTATAGTGTAGAGCAGTAGTTCTCAAACTTATTTTTCTCATGGACCACTTTCAAAATTTTACTGGTTTCGGTGGACCCCCTGCTGTTACATTTCTACCACATTCTTAAAGTCGCCAAAAAATAAAAATTGTGTCGCTTCTAAGTTCTGTCCCTATACAGAGTATATCTGTGAACATTTACATCCCTCCAACCACTTGTTCTACCAACCTAACAACCTAACATGTATTTTTAATGAAGCAACAAGAATTACACCTACTTCAGCTTCATGCATAGATAATATATTTACTAATTGTAATACAAAAGACTCATCCATAATTAGTGGCGTGAGGTCTGACCATACTGGTCAACTAGTATCTTTTGAGTTGGTAAAAAAGTTACAATTAGATTCATTTGAGTTTAGACCGCTTACTAAAAATAAATTAAACAATTTTAATAATAATGTTCTTGGTAGTCTCTCAACAGCAAATTTTGATTCGCAAGACCCCAATGTAAACTTTACTACATTATTTTCTACGGTATGCCAAGAATTTAATAAGGCGTGTCCAGTTAAAAAATGTTAATTTAATAATAAATCCAAATTCAATGAATGGGCTACTGCTGGAATAAGAAGAAGCAGAGATAATTTATATCAGTTATACCATGATAAATCGTTGTCGTCTGATCTTAGCTTGCACAAACATGTTAAAATGTACTCAAAGATATTCAAAAGAGTCTGCGCCCAAGCTAAATCTATTTCAATAAGTAAGAAAATTGGAAATTCTAATAATAAAATAAAAGCTGTCTGGAAGGTGATAAACAAAGAGATTGGAAAGACCAACCAACAAGATCGAAATGAATATTAATCAAAATGAATATTTATAATTAAAATTATGACCTGAACCTATATTACCTTATTATTTTTTTCTTGTAATTCTATTCTTTTAATAAATAAAGAGCAGTGGTGGCCGACTGGTAAAGGCCCCGACTTACGAGTTGTAGGTCGCGGTTTCAAACCCAGTTAGGCGGATTACTTTGTGTAATTTATTTCATCACCACTGCTCTCAAATCGGTGAAGGAAAACATCGTGAGGAAACCGGCATGTCCTAGAACCAAAAATTCGAAGACATGTGACACCACGCGGGCCCAGTGCGGATTGGTGGATCCAACAGTACGGAGCAAAGGCACACACAGCGCGAGCCACAACCGATATTCTGAAGGCAGCGTTCCCGGGGTCGTCGCATCTTTCGTTTTGGCGATTTGCACTGGCCCGTAAGATCGCCCGATTTAAGCGTTCCAGACTTTTTCTTACGGGGTTTTTTGAAGTCTCGTGTTTACGTGAACATGCCCAAGACTCTGGAAGCCCTCAAAAACAAAATTCGACGCGAGTGCGAGAATCTGTCGCCCAAAGTTCTCACCGAAGTGATGAAAAATGCCATAAAACGAGTCCGTATATCAATCAATTGTGACGGCGCCCATTTGGCCGATATATCTTCTCGACTTGACCAATAAAATGCTAAAGGTTCATATAAACATAATCAGAAAACAGAATCAAAGTTTTTAATATAGAAAAAAAAAGAGAGTCAAACAACATCGGATGACTTCTTTTGGCCCACCTTGTAGGTAGGTTCTTATAAAAACTATGCTTACATTTTTGCTCTTTACTATCAAAAGCAGATACGTGGACCCCCATTAACATCTTATGGACCCCCATTTTTTATTCACGCCTACGTAGACCCCCAGCAAGCCTCCCGTGGACCCCTGGGGGTCCACCTGGACCACTTTGGGAATCACTGGTGTAGAGGATTATATTGAGGAAGAAAAGGCTTGGGATTGACCTGCTCCAGTACTCACTTCAACTGTTGTAACGTTTTCTTTGTTATTATTATTGTTATCTTTATTCATTTTATACATATTATTTTACATTTTTAAATATTTTCTTATAAAAACACATAAAAAAAAACATTTAAAAATATAAAAAATAGTAGTCCGCCGGTGTCGGGAGCAGGGTCCAAGCTACTGGTGGTTAGGGCTCCAGAGACAGGAACCTCCTCAAAATACGAGCCGTGTCGAGGAGTACTGGCTTCTGTATCAGGCTCTTGATCCAACCGCGCAACGACAGCTTCGACAGATGGTCGTCGAAGTTTTTGGCTATAAGGCCATTGGCAGTCACGACAATCGGCACAATGACAGCCGAGTCCACATTCCACATGTCGACAACCTTGTGTGCTAAGTCAAGATACTTGATTTGTTTCTCTTTCTCAGCTTTCACGAGATTCTCGTCATGCGGGATGGTGACATCGACAATCATTGCGCGGCGCGCTAATCGGTCTATCACCACTATGTCCGGCTTATTGGCTACAATAGTCCGGTCGGTGATGATAGACCGATCCCAGTACAACGTTACATGATCCTTCTCGAGAACTGGGTCGGGCACATACTTGTAGTACGGTACCTCAGAATCCACCAGGTTATATTTTAAAGCAAGTTGCTGGTGAATAATCTTGGCTACTTGGTTATGTCTGTGCTAATACTCGCCGTTGGCCAGACGAGAACAACCAGAGATAATATATCTGATGGACTCTCCCGGACGATGGCATGCCCGACACATGTCAACCGTCCCGTCCTTCATAATATGTCTCCGGTAGTTGTTCGTTAGGATAACTTCGTCCATAATTGCACAGATAAAACCCTCAGTTTCTCCGAAGAGGTCGCTGAAACGTAGCCAGGCCACGGACGCTGGGAAATCTACATCAGGCTCGTGAAGAGACCGATAAAAGCGCCCGTGGAGCTCCTTGCTTTTCCGTACTTCCTTGCGGTCATCAGTAGTAAGTACCACAGGTTTGCGCCAGTCCTCCTTAGCCATGGACAACAGGGTTAGTCCCTTGTCCACTGCGACCACATCGCGATGCATACCCACGTCGGCTTTGAGAAAGTATTCTCTGAGACTGCACACCTCGCGGTTGTGTAGAGTCTTTGCGTTCAAAAAGCCCCGACCTCCACATTTCCGCGGGATGTACAGTCTCATCACCGACGACTGTGGGTGATGCATCCGGTTTGCAGTCAGCAGTGTACGGACCCGCCTATCCAGAGCGTCTAACTCAGTCTGAGTCCATTTGAGTATGCCGAAAGAGTACAATAAAACCGGCATGACCCAACCATTGAAGGCGTGCACCTTATTTCCACCTGACAGAAGGCTGTTTAATATCTTCTTCAGGCGGCCAAAGAAGCGCTCCTTCAACGATTGCTTCATGTCAGCGTTAATGCCTAAAGCTTCCGATATACCCAAATACTTGTAGGTTTCGGTTGAGGAGAGAGATCTAAGGTGTATGGAATCCGAGAGTTGAATTCCCTCAGATTCCATAATCTCCCCTCGCTTTACATGCATGACTGCACATTTATCCACACCAAATTCCATCCTGGTGGCACTACTGAAGGTTTCAGTTACCTTGAGTAGTTCCATCAGTCGTAACTTGTTGGGGGCAATGAGTTTCAGGTCATCCATGTAAAGGAGGTGGGATAGAACTTGACCACCTCTTCTCAACCGGTAGCCCAGTCCTGATTCCTCCAGCAACGTGCTTAAAGGGCTCAGGCTGTCGCCCTGGAATATTCCCCGCCTAATCCATATAGGCTCATCGTCCCTCCGGATTGATCGACATCCTGGATAGCGAAGGACTGTGTTCCATTGCCCCATACATGACTCAAGGAAGGTGCGTAGAAATGCATCTATTTTATACAACTCCAACACCTTCATGAGCCATGTATGCGGGACAGAATCATAGGCCTTCTTATAATCAATCCAGCATGTCGACAAATCCTTGCGGGATCGACGACCCTGTTGGCTTAAGGTCATGTCTATGAGGAGTAGCTCCTTAGTACCGCGAGACCCATTCCTACATCCATTCTGAGAGGCAGACATAATTGAGTTGTTGTCAACATGATGGTTAATATTCGTTCTCAGAATGGATGTAAGAAGTTTATAGACCGTCGATAAGCATGTTATCGGTCTATAATTTTTGGGTTCCGCTGTACTACCTGTCTTGTGGAGCAGATGGGTGACGCCACTTGTTAGAAACTGAGGTAGCGACCCAGACTCTAAGGATGACTGGAATTGAGATGCCAAGAGCGCGACAATGTCTCATCAACTACGTTGTATTAATTGTGGTTTAAATGTGTTCCGAATGCAACAGCATTTAGTTGAATCTGACGATGTCCGTTTATTGTTACGGCAATGGACTTCCATTTCTGAGGTATAGTATAATTCGTATTAATATAATGTAAACGGTTTTAACTGAGCTTGATGGTTATATGTAACACAACTTCTTTGTATAAAACTATTCAATTACTGTATATTTGTTGTTTAATCTCTATAAAAATGCATAACCTCCAATTTAAAAAGTCTGAATAACTTCTTTCGTAGAAGTTCAATGTAAAAGTAGAAATCACAGAAATGCTTTTGACATTAAACAACATAAAAACACGTAAGAATATTCACTGTCCATGACTAATTAATATTGAGCCAACGTTACTATGGACAGCTGGCATTGTTCTTTAGCGTATGTCTGGCAATTTGAGTATTTAACGGCCCACTCAAATGTCCTTTTCTTGGTATTGTTCGTCGGGTCGTGTTGAGGTCCTTAGTAATCCTGAGTTGAGCTTTGCGAATACGGACAAATGCTTGCACTAACTGGACAGGTCTACTCAAATTTGTATGGATCTCAGACAAATCTGCATGGTTTTTATGTGATTTGACCAATACATATTTTCTGAATGGACTTTAAAAGAGACTTTGACCCCTGAGTTTGTTTCGGTGTTTCTTCTCAGGGTAGTCAGCTAGGAAATACCGGACTCATCTAGCATAAAAAAAAATGACGTGTAAAAGTGTTTTTTAAAACCTACTTACAAAATAAAGATCATTTATCATTTATCATGGTAATGGGTGGCATGGTGGTGGGTTGACATGGTTTTTGGTGGTATCATTCTCTTACTTTAGATGTTACTGGGGAGGGGGGAGGGGCACCAATTTTACCACTTTGGAAGTGTCTCAAGCTCAAACTATTCAATTAAGAAAAAAAATATACTACAAACATCAGTATCATTTTTGTGGACTTAGCCATAAATATCCTACACGTAGAAAAAAAATGAGTTTCCGTTCTATGTATGAAGAATCTCAAAATTTATTGTTTTTTTTTCTGGTTCTGTGTGAAAGTCTTAATGCGGTTCATAGAATACATCCACTTACCAAATTTCAACAGTACCTATAGTTTTTTACAGTTTCGGAAAAAAAGTGGCTGTAATATACGAACTGATAGATAGACAGTCAGACATCACGAATCTATCATTCCATTTTTTGCCATTTGGCAACGAAACCCTAAAAAGAGTTTACAAAAATGAATTCCAGTAACAGTTATTAACAGCACATAACTGCTAATGGCATTTTTCGCCAAAGTTCGCGGAGCTTAACTTCAGATTCGCCAAGTTAGAACAAACGTACGAGGTATTAAAAAACAAAACTAAGACCGTCAAGTCAATATTATTTTTTACTAGCGACCCGCCCCAGCTTCGCATGAGTGCAATGTTGATATTATGTATTAAATATGCACTTATTATTATTATTATAACCCTTTCTCTTGAATCACTTTAACTAATAAAAAAAACTGCATCGAAATCCGTTGCTTAGTGTTATAGACCTAAGCATACATAGGGACAGTGGTAAGCAACTTTGTTTTATACTATGTAATGATGAAAACCTTATTCACGAAAAAAGTGGCTGAGAAAATGCTACTCACTAATAAATAGGCTACCTAAAATCGAATTACCTGTTACTTAAAATCAAAAGAAAAACGTAAACTTAATTTAACATTCTTACCCGGGATGTAAAATGAGATTGCAGTTGGCGAATGATTTTTCATCAAAGCAGTGGGCAGCACTAAGCAGTTTTCTTGGACCTATTAAAGCTGCGCCACAAAAAGTTTTATACCATTCTGACGACTTTTTCATCACAGTCTTCAGCGCTATCTGAAAGAAAAGAAAATTCGTTTAAAACCACTTTTTTTTGTATTTCTCTTACCCACAAAAATGACTAGAGTATATGCAATAAGATAATAGTCGTGTTATGAAGTGAAATAGCATCAAACTTTTTAAATACCTAGTAATGGAAAAAAAAATGTAAGAAAATCCTAGCCATCCGTTAAACTATGGTTAAACGCCAGTACTTGTTGATATTGCGGATTCTGCAAGCATTCGCCGACAGTCGTTTCTCTTTTGGACTATTCGCCGACAGGACGTTTCACCGATGGACGTTTCGCCGACAGGATGATTCGCATTTGTTTGTTTGGCCGACAGGACTTTTCAACTATGGAATATTCACCGTCAGATTGTTTTGGCACTACTACTATATGTATAGCTTTCTACAAAGACATAAAAGATTTTTTTTAATGTGAGACCATCTATAATTTACATAGCAAAATTCTTGTATTCTATTATTGCAAATATTGGTGGAAAAAAACAAAAGATTAATTACACGAATTTATTTATATTATAAAGCGATGATTAGAAATTGATTAAGAAAATTGTTCAATTTATAGTTTAAGTAAAAGTAGGTTAGTCGTTAGGTCTGCCTAGATTTCAAAAATAAAAAATATTTCATCAGGTGACAAATATGCTGGGCATATATTTGTCACCTGATGAAATATTTTATATTTTGAAATATATTAGGAAAAGTAAAACAAAAGATAATCGTGACTACCCATTTTGTCACATAATTTTTATTACACTAAGCTAAGTATCAAGCGCCTATTATTATCAATGTCACAAAAAAACATCTTATTTCGATAAACTTTTGTGTAAACATGTTGAAAATGTAATCAAATTGGTACTCAATTCTAATTTAACAATTTTATAGGATTTTTTTTATGAATTTGGCTAGGTAAAGTAAAGGTGGTCCCCGATTAAAACACATTCTTTCTTCATATCTTTGTAGCAGCTATATCTATAGCACTTTGTTGCCTTTGTACTTAGTTAAATAGTGAAAACAGTAACCAAAACGATCTGACGGTGAAAATTCCATAGTTGAAAAGTCCTGTCGGCGAAACAAACAAATGCGAACCATCCTGTCGGCGAAACGTCCATCGGCGAAACGTTCTACCGACGAATCTTTCAAAAACGAAACGTCCTGTCGGCGAATAGTTCAAAGGAGAAACAACTGTCGGCGAATGCTTGCAGAATCGATATTGCGTTGTTATACAATGTTATTTTATTGTGATTTTTGTTCTAAATCATATAAAATAACCCCACGGTCTTGAGAGTGTTGGGCCATGCCCAATGTAGGGCTCCGTAGTTTCCCGTCCGTCACCAATCTCTCATAATGTAACAGTTATTTCGTAATTTAATGTTTATTTATTGAACATTATTCTGAATCGCTACTTGAAAAGTCCCCACATATTTTAAACTACGATTTAACAGCGCGAAGTAGCTCAAAGTATAGCACCATGGAAAATGGTTTACTAATTAATATACAAAACTAGACGGGTTATTTATGTTGGGCTTTCGTTTTCAATTTCGGATTGCATGAGTCGATTTTAATAATTCTTTTTTATTTGAAAGAAAACATGTTTAGGATAATAAAATTTGAAAGTAAATTGAAAAAAAATGGTTGCATATACGGTAAAATTACAAACATAGGTCAGAAATTATTTTGTAAAATTTTCTAAAAACTGTTCATCTCATTAATTTCAAAATAATTTTCCTAGAAAGTCTTTTTAAAGTTGTACTTTTGAGGTTTTTTTTTCATATTTTTATAAAGGGTTCCATAGTCAACTAGGAACCCATATAGTTTCGCCAAGTCAAGATAATCTCAGCGACCGAAGGCCAGCGAGGTTTGAAATTTGGTACCAATATGTATATGTTACCACTTTAGGTGTAACAGAGGTACCCTAATAAAACATTTTTTACTACTTTTTGTTTGTGCATTTTGTCGGCATGGTTAATATACATATTGATACCAAATTTCAGCTTAGTAGTGCCAACGGTCGCTGAGATTATCCGCGGACGGACAGACAGACAGACATGGCGAAACTATAAGGTTTCCTTTTTGACTACGGAACCCTAAAAAGATGTAAACTGTACGTACCTGATAAGGGCAATCTCCTAAAGCTGCTACGGTACCGTTAATTACGCGCGGACGCCAATCTCCAGACATCGGATTCGATGGTAATGAATTAAAATCATATATGAAACTTTGATTATTAGTAGGAATGGTATAGCCAAGCAGTGGAAGGGTTTGCTATAATGATAAATAGCTATAGTCGTACAAGAGTTGTACTAAGTTTGTACGAGTAACATTCGATAAAATAGCAATAAACTATAAAATTAGTAAATGCAAGTATAAAACTATAACTTGCATTTAATTTTATTATAAGAAAGACTTACTTTTGAAAACAAAATTATACATATTAAATAATTAAGAGACATTATAGCATAATTAATTTTAAATGTCGTAGAGTGAGGTTATTCTTGAATATTCAGGAAGGCTATGACAGTAGAAAGAAGTTATCTGGATTGACTACGTCAACTGATGTCAAACTCAAAAATGTACCGAAGAGTACGAATCAAAAGAGTTTGTCATTTCTTTTCACTCTTGTGTCCGTAGACTGGTTCGTACTACGGGAAAATTTTGTTCTAAGTAATTTGAAAATGTTATTAATATATATTATATACATTAATTACATAGACTTACTCATTCAAAAACTATTAAATTAATTTTACTAATATTATAAATGCGAAAGTTACGATGTTTGGATGTTTGTTACTCAATCACACCAAAACGAAAAAAAAATTTGGCACAGGCATAGGATACACTCCGTAATAGGACATAGGTTACTTTTATCACGGAAACCCCAACCCCAATATCACGCGGGCGAAGCCGCGGGCAAAAGCTAGTTAAACATAAATCAACGCTATCAACTATTTCCAATACGGTTACTAAAGACAACAAAGAGAGTTTTATTAGTTAAAAAGTATACGGTGAGATTTCTATGTAAATATATAAGATTCGCATGTTTCAAAGTTTTTTGCCAAACTCCTCCAAAATACCTTGACCAAATTTCATATTCAGCAAGTCTGGGAGTAGGGCGTAAATTATATTTGACGCTCCTATCTCTAAGTCCCACTTTTTTTTTTATTTTGTGCATTTCTTATGAAATTTTCTGTGTATATTCAGTAGGTCTAAACTCTTGCGGCTGTGGAATGCGTTGCCCGTGTCAGTAAGGAAGGCCCATTGCATCACTGCTTACCATCAGGTGGGATTACAGTGAAGCACTAGTTTATAGCAATAAAAAAATCATGTGTACTTCAACGTGCCGCAAATAACTGCCAGTAACACACTTCTAAATAGTCTCGCAGTTTTAAGTATTTAAATACTTGGGTCACTGATGACTCATGTGATGAACTGGACATGAAACACGGGCGCTGACTGTCCGATTTAATCATAATATAAAACAAAGTCGCTTCCCGCTGTCCCTATGTATGCTTAGATCTTTAAAAGTACGCAACGGATTTTGATGCGGATTTTTTTCATAGACAGAGTGATTCAAGAGGAAGGTTCATGTGTATAATAGAGTCAAATTACGTTAAGTTTGCGCGCGGCGAAAAAAGAAACCAATAATTTGCCGTCATCTTGACATTTATGTCAGGTGTTAAGAGAATGTTTTGTTCTGTGTTTTTAATCGTTTCCAAAGTAAATAATTGTCATCATTGTACACAAAGTGATTAAAAGTGTTGGTAAGGATATTATCTTGAAAGGCAAACGTGCTTGTTAAGAGAAATTAGAAAATACCGTGCCTACGATCCCATTTTCCAAAGTTGGACCATTTGTCAAAAATTTTTTTCGGGTGACCAGGACAATAAAATTTCCCTGAGTATTTGTACCTATAAAACTCAGAAGGGAAAAGGGCAAAATCAATCATAGAATAGATTCCAATCAGTAAATTTACAAAGAAATAACAGAAAAATCACTTACGCTGTTGCACGCTCGACGATCGTTCACAAGTCCCGCTCTTTTTTTTTTAAACTTTTTAATTTGACATTTAGAACGAGTGTTGGGATCGATATACTAATCGATACCAACTTGTTAATCTCTTAATATGATTTAGAGTAATAAATTAAAATATCTCAAAATATATTACGTGTTACAGTCGGCCATCCTTCGCATAACGTGTCCTCACGTTTTGTCAATTAACAGAGATATAATACTATTTATAAAAAAAAAACTATTACCGCTATTAATAAAGTAAAAAAAACATAAACTCTGTCACTGAAACTAGTCTAGTTATTCAACTGACCGCTATTATGATGCTGTGTAACAATTCCTGGGCGGCGCAATGCTTGCCCCTCATGCCTGCTATACAACACACTAATACTACTATATAGTGATGCAGGGTGAGAGCTACTTCCTTCACCCGCTGCCACTGCGATGCCACGCAACAACTCCTGGGCGGCAAGTTCATATGCCTCTCATGCCCGCTACGCGACATCCCGAGATACTTATCTATAGTGGTGCGGGGTGAGAGCTACTTCCTTCACCTTCACCACGCAATCACTGCGATGCCACGCAACAACTCCTGGGCGGCAAGTTCATATGCCTCTCATGCCCGCTACGTGACATCCGAGGTACTTATCTATAGTAGTGCGGGGTGAGAGCTACTTCTTTCACCTTCACCACGCAATCACTGCGATGCCACGCAACAACTCCTGGGCGGCAAGTTCATATGCCTCTCATGCCCGCTACGCGACATCCGAGGTACTTATCTATAGTAGTGCGGGGTGAGAGCTACTTCTTTCACCTTCACCACGCAATCACTGCGATGCCACGCAACAACTCCTGGGCGGCAAGTTCATATGCCTCTCATGCCCGCTACGCGACATCCGAGGTACTTATCTATAGTAGTGCGGGGTGAGAGCTACTTCCTTCACCGTCACCACGCAACCACTGCGATGCCACGCAACAACTCCTGGGCGGCAAGTCCATATGCCTCTCATGCCCGCTACGTGACATCCGAGATACTTATCTATAGTAGTGCGGGGTGAGAGCTACTTCCTTCACCTTCACCACGCAATCACTGCGATGCCACGCAACAACTCCTGGGCGGCACGTTCATATGCCTCTCATGCCCGCTACGTGACATCCGAGATACTTATCTATAGTGGTGCGGGGTGAGAGCTACTTCCTTCACCTTCACCACGCAACCACTGTGATGCCACGCAACAACTCCTGGGCAGCAAGTTCATATGCCTCTCATGCCCGCTACGTGACATCACCATCACCACCACAGGTAAATCATCCGACGCTTGTCGGCGGTGAACCTGGTCTTCTAACAACCTCAGCCGCTTCCTGGTTTCTGACAGTTCCCGCTCCGAGTCACGCAATCTGGGATCTGGCGTGCGATGACCTCCACGATGAGGCCTATCACGATAGGATTTGCGACTTCGACTGCGCGTCTCTCGACATCGAGAATGACGGTGAGTGTTTCGGCTGCAACAACGGCTGTGGCTGCGGCTACGCCTGCTACCACGCCTGGTACGGTTGCGTGATTTCGGCTACTTCGCATCTCGTGGTCCGAGTTGGGGCGCGGTGTAGTCAGCCTCTTTGGTTTATTCTTATTCGCTCCATATTTGTCGCTCATTTTCTGAAACTCACAGGTATTGATTTTAGTTTTTGATCAATGAATAACTAAATTCACCCCGATAGCAAAAATCTTTCAATTAGGTAGGTGCTAAACGGATAATTCATAAATAAAACAAGTGCTCAAATTAATAAGGAGGCAAGGTCTATAATCTGTTCAATTAATTTCACTATTTTGCATCAAAATTAATGTGTGTCAAAATAAAAGGTGGATGGTAGGTCTTAATAAAATCCGATTTCATCTACAAAATCCATGGCTATAATTCTAAATTAGCGGTTCCAGGGTATTCAGGGTCATATGCTTTGTTACATTAAGTTCATATTTTGATAAAATATGAACTTAATGGGTTTGCAACCTGGTTTTTTTTTTAAGATTAATTTATTCGTGTTCGGGTTTGTGAATTTCATTTTTTTTTTTTTTTTAATCGATTTGTCTATTCCATATTCGTAGTATTATAGTTTTCATATTAATATTTATATTGGCAACTTTTAATATATATTCATGGTCGTTCTGTGATTGGTTGACGCAATTTAGCAAAACCCAAATCAGAGAGCTCGCTTGCTTTTTGTGAAAAATGGAGGGAAAATGAACGAACGGAACGTTTTTGTCGGCCTGCTCTTGAGCCTGTTCGCTTTCTTTTTTTTGGAAGTGAACTCGATTAGAACATAGATAGGTGTTACGAAATTTGAAACCTACTGATAATTATCTTGTGTTAAGTATTGATTCCTGTATCTGCAGTTCAAAAGAAATATATGACAGTTTTGTGTACTGCTTGTATCATTACTCAACTATATCCTGTTCCCGTTGGTCATTGTTTATATTATTATTTGCATCCAGTACTTAATCATGCCTCAAAGTTAATAATCTACATTCAATTCGATGTATTGTTTAGTGTTACATTAGATTTTTACTATATTTGACGAACAATTATGACAAAAATGGCCGCGCCGTTATATTTTCACTAATTATGGCGCGTAGGTTATTTATGCAAAAATAACTTGTTTCACACCGATCCCACTTCTGAGATATTTATAACTCAGAAGGGAAAAGGGCAAAATCAATCATAGAATAGATTCCAATCAGTAAATTTACAAAGAAATAACAGAAAAATCACTTACGCTGTTGCACGCTCGACGATCGTTCACAAGTCCCGCTCTTATTTTTAAAACTTTTTAATTTGACATTTAGAACGAGTGTTGGGATCGATATACTAATCGATACCAACTTGTTAATCTCTTAATATGATTTAGAGTAATAAATTAAAATATCTCAAAATATATTACGTGTTACAGTACCCGAGCGGTGCCTGGCAGATAAACAGAGTTTGTTGAAAATGGACTGCTACCATGTATTTGAGTCTTAATCAAGTGACTACCATGACGATATGAATTCCAACTCTTCGATAAAGTCTCAAGCATAGATTCTGATGAAGATATTCAAATGAAAGGAATTGACCCACTCCAGGACCTTTGCTACGCCAAATTTAAAAGTGCTGCGAGATTAAATGATTTAAGTACAAAGTTGTCATGACTTTTTTATAATAATTACCTGTGTAAATAAAAATATTTATAGTCGATTTGTGTAAATACTAGCTGAACACGATGTAAATAATAACGTTTCTTTATCTAAAATTCTGTTTGATTTTCATATTCGCATTACTATAATTCGCAGGACCGTTCATTATGGCGACAATTAGGAGAGGCCTACGTCCACACATAGGCCTCCCCTAATTATTTAACTAGGCGCGAGAGATCGTTACTCCTGATCACCGACAAGAAGACACGTCACTGAAATGACATCTAATCAGCTATTCCTTAAAATTCAAATCATTTAAATTTCAGATAAACATCCATATATGTTAGTAATAGTAACTAATGAACCATCGTACAAATCGTTCAATGGTTCATCAGTTTATTGGGATAAGTGTGTCTGGTCACTTATCTACCTTCGCAAGAGGGAAGAGTCCCACCGGTCAGAAAACACACTCAGAATGCCATTGGAGGAGGAGCGCAAGCGCGTAAACATGGAAGCGCATCGCTGACGCGCTACAACGCCATGGCAACCTCTAAAGCATCTGAATGCGTTGTTGTACTGAACGCGCAGGTCGCTGTATGCCCGCTGAGTATACTTGGTCCACAGGCTGCACGTATAAAACGACTGGCATAAGGCCTTAAAAAGCGTTATTTTGACAGTACAGCTTGCAAACCCGCGGGCCATCATGTTGCAACGGACAGCCAGCGACCTGCGCTCTCTGTCTATATCGACATTGTCTTTTAAGTCATCAGTGACCCAATGACCCAAATACTTGAACTTTGCACTAAGACCGCAAACGGACCGGAAGCGCCCGGAGTTCCACGGGTACTTATCGAACTCTCCAAGAGCCTAACGGATTTGTTTTGACGTTTTTGTCGGCGATCTCTTCAAAAAATTCAAAAAGTTTATGCTTGAATTTATTTTGGCGGATAACTGCTGGAGATATAATAAAGGTCGGGATTTGCGACTTCAGTCGGATATGCAGCATCTTGGTGAGTCCATCAGTAGTCCAGGTCATCTCTAGTTGTTCTTAATACTTACGCAGACTGAGACGACATGTCAAAAGACTTAATTTTTATCATTCAATCGTATTGATATAGAAATAAGACATAATATATATTGCTATGTTTTAAAATGACGCTGTGGCATCGCATGTGATTTGATTGCACGGTATTGAAATACGTACCTACCACTAGCTCTCGCGGTGGGATGCCGTGGCGTACTACGGTACGTAACGGCAACCTTCACAGCAAGGACACCGGTGCTTATTGCGACGAATCGCGGGATGAGGCAGGGGTAGAAGGAAGACTAAACTGGATCGAGCAGCAGGAGCTACCAAGGCGAGCTTTTTAGTGCAGGGCGCTAGAATGCCGAGTTTCCGAATTCCCCTTTGCCATGCCGCCCCAGTCTGCGTAAGCCTTAATCTGATTAACAACGAGTAAAACCTGGTTAATACACAAGAATAAAATAAAAAAAAAAGCACAGGTCCGATCGTGTGTGGAGTACTGCAGCCACATATGGGCTGGTGCTGCAAAATGTCACCTAGCGGCTTTGGATTCAGTGGAAAGGCGTGCAAAGAGGCTGATTGGTGATCCAAATTTGGTAGGGTCCAATCTTCAAAACCTCGAGCACAGGAGCAGAGTAGCCAGCCTTGCGGTTTTCTACAGGATGCATTTTGGGGAGTGTGCGCAGGAATTGCACGATTTGATTCCGCCATCCCAATTTTACCTTCGGACATCCCGGCGTACAGCAAATATCCACCCTTACGTTGTTGAGACATCTGCGGCCCGGACTAAGCGTTTTGCCTCGTCGTTTATACCGCGTACATCGAGGGACTGGAACAGTTTGCCGGCTGCAGTCTTTCCGTCCAATTATAATTTAGGTGTCTTCAAGGCTAGAGTGAATAGGCTCTTAATAAACTAGTGCGCCTTACCATCAACGATTGCATCACTGCTTACCATCAGGTGGGATCGCAGTTAAGCACTAGTTTATAGCAATAAAAAAAAAGCGCTGTCCACAAGATAGTTAAATCAAAGTAGCTAATCTTGCATTGAGCACCTCAATTATTGATACTTAACAAACGATTTCACAACTAGTTAATTTTTAGTTAAATAAAAAAATAATCTTTTTATAAATTCAAATTAGTTCATCAATAAAAAACTAGACATTTTCATCAACAGACAGATAAAGTTCAAAGATACCAACGCAATGTAATCTATTTTAGTATGATTAAATTCATTCATGCATAGAAAAACTAGATTTTCAATGGCACATTATAGCCAGAGTGCATCTCATGACAGCTCTCATCATCATCATCATTTCAGCCAGAAGACGTCCACTGTTGGACATAGGTCCATTGCCCTTGACAGCATTGCCCATGACAGCTTTAATAAGCTCAAACTGCTAGGATTCATTATTTTATTTTGAAGTTCCCATGCCGACCTTCCACCTTCCAGCTTCATTATCACATCAGTTTAATAGTACCTTACAGCCAAAGTGCATCTTATGACAATTCTAACAAACCCAAACACGGCTAGGATATATTAATTAGTTACGCAGTTCCAGTGCCTACCTTCCAGCTCCATCATCATCATCAGATCAGTTCGATGATAACATTTTCAACATAATTATTTAAGATCATTGGTTTATAGTGCATTTTCATAGTTGCTTAACTACCTTGATTGTGATATCTATGCGAGTGTCAAGTTTCGTTAGCCATTTCTGATCTTCTTCACCAGTTCCACCTCATCAAATGTTACTTTTTGACTGTAAATGCTTGAGTTCTCGATGAAAATATCAAAATTACTATATAGTTGCCTATAATATTTGAGGAGTTCCCTCGATTTCTCATGGATCCCATCAACAAAAATCGATTTTGAAAAAAATGGGACCAATCTGGAAGCATATCCTATCAAGTATAAAAAAAGTTTGCAAATCCATCCATAAACAACGGAGTTCTGAGGTAACAAACATGAAAAAAAAAAAATTTTTAAATACAGTCGAATTGAGAACCTCCTCCTTTTTTTGAAGTCGGTTAAAAATAAAACATATTATAACAGTAAAAACGTTTTATACATTACAAAAAATGTTATGGCTGTACATAATTGCGCGTTATATTTATACATGGGTATAGAAACCGAATTTACGCTATAGATAAATTTCAGGTGAGATGAGACCCTGGTAAACAATGTGTACCTCTCACTGACAGTTGCGCTAGTAATTCCAACCAATACTCCAGAGCTACCTTCATTAGGATCACCAGTACCAGAACATACTAGTGGTCCACCAGAATCACCCTGCAAGCATGAATACAAGATAGATTGTTGTAAAATCTGAAATACACACGAAAAAAGGGGCGGGAAGCTCTTTGGACCAAGACTGCAGTCCCAATTTGTACCTATAAAAATATATTTTTTTGTAGTATTTTGGGACCACAATAAAGTACAATTACCGAAAATCTGTATTTATTTTATTTATTGTCCTAAAAAGTTGGAACGGAGGGCCCGCTCCAAAGATCCCAAAAAAAGTTGGGTTAGCTTTTATTTATATTGGTTATTTATTGTGGTTTTGGTTATCATCTTTTCTTGAGAAATTGTTTTTATCGACGGAAATCATCATCTTCCTGCCCTTGTCCCGTTTTATTTGGGGTCGGCGCAATATGTTTTTTTCTTCCATTCTGTCCTGTCACCCGTCACGCTATCACTAACTCCTCTGTCTTCCATATCACTTCTCACACAATCCATCCATATCTTCTTTGGTCTCCCTCTCCCTCTCCATCCATCCACATTCATACTCATGGCTTTCTTTGTAACATGCGTTTCATCCCTCCTTTTTACATGGCCATACCAAGACAAAGGGTTCCCTCTCAACTTTTCAGTCACTGGCGCCACTTTCAAACTTCCTCTAATATACTCATTTCTCACTTTATCCATTCTCGTCACACCACACATCCATCTCAACATTCTCATCTCTGCTACATGCAATCGCTTTTCATCCGTCTTTTTCAGAGCCCAACATTCTGACCCATACAGTAGGACAGGCCTTATCACGGACTTGTAGATTTTACCCTTCAACTTGAGGGGCATCCGTGGGTCGCAAGTTGTTCCAGTGACCTGTCGCCATTTCATCCATCCTGAGTTGATCCGATGTGCCACGTCTCGGTCTATCTCACCATTCCCTTGGATAAGCGACCCAAGGTACCGAAAATCGGAACAGGTTGGTATGGGCGTTCCGGCGAGAGCTATGGGCACAGGACTAGAGAGACCGCCAAAATCGCAGAACAGGTACTCTGTTTTAGTTCTGCTCAATTTTAGGCCAATACTCTCCAGTCTTTGCCACCACACCTCCAATCTGCTCTGGACCTCTAGGGCACTCTCGGCAACCAGCACAATATCATCGGCAAACAGCATACACCAGGGAGCCTCTTCCTGAATGTCCGACGTCAGAGCGTCCATTATTATCAGGAAGAGGTAAGGGCTAAGAGCCGACCCTTGGTGTAAACCGACAGCCACATTGAAGTTGTTAGTGGTGCCCGCTGCAGACCGGACTTGTGTACTGCAGCGACTATACATTGATCGGATCAACTGCACATACTTCCCAGGCACACCTTTCTCCTTAAGGGCCCACCACAGAACCTCACGAGGTACCCGGTCGTATGCCTTTTCGAGGTCAACGAATACCATGTGCAAGTTTTTATGTGCACCTCTGTATTTTTCGCACAACTGGCGTATAGCAAATATGGCATCCGTTGTACCACGACCAGGCATAAAACCGAATTGGTTCTGTGAAATTTCACTCTCTTCTCTCAGCCGCCGTTCAATAACTTTCTCCCATACTTTCATGGTATGCGACATTAGCTTTATTCCTCTATAATTGTTGCACTCAAGCACATCACCTTTGTTTTTAAAGATGGGCACCAGAGAACTGTTGCACCATTCATCAGGTATTGCTTCTTCCTGCAACAGCTTATTGAAGAACAAAGCCAGCCACACCCATCCATCCACTCTCAATAACTTCCACACCTCAACTGGTATTCCATCCGGGCCAATGGCTTTACCATTTTTCATTCCATTCACTGTTACCCTGACTTCCTCCACACTAACCATTCTCACTAACCCCACATTCACTGGTTTATTCTCTAAAACCCTACTCCAATTATTTTCCTCATTCATAAGTCTTTCAAAATATTCCTTCCACCTCTCTTTGATTTTTTCATTATCCGATAGAACCATTCCACTTTCATCTCTTACACATCTTACCTGGCAAACATCCCTCGCCTTTCTTTCTCTCATTCTAGAAAGCCGGTACAGCTCTTTCTGGCCTGCAGGACTGTCTAATGTATCATATAGTTTGTCCTGGGCTTTTGCTTTTGCAATTGCCACGGCTTTCTTTGCTTTTTTCTTTAAAGCATCATACTCACTCTTTCTTTCAGCTTTCAAACTAACATTATCTGTTTGTACACACTGCCATTCCTTGAATTTTTTTTTTTTTTTTTTTTTTATCGACGCAAATATAAAAACAAATTGTGTTTGTCGAAAAGAATGTCTGCATATGAAGTTGCAGACATTGTTAATATATTTAAAAATATTGACCGTTTTTTTAGGGTTCCGTAGTCAACAAGGAACCCTTATAGTTTCGACAAGTCTGTCTGTCTGTCCGCGGAATATCTCAGCGACACGCGGAATATCACGCCGACAAAATGCAAAAACAAAAAGTGGTAAAAATGTTTTATCAGGGTAACTCTCCTACACGTAAAGTGGGGAGTGATTTTTTTTTTCATTTTTACCATAACGTGTGATGACAAGTGTAAATAGCTTTGAAAATGGTAAAAAGTGAAACAAAATAGTAGTAGAATGAAACCTATTACAAAAGTAAAAGAATATAACCAAAATTAAAGGATAAATAACCGTTAACGGTAAGGAGGGAATAAAAATAAGAGGCAGTTTTCGAGTAAGTGTTTTAAATGAAACTTTTTTTTCCACTTTTTGTTTTTGCCCTTTGTCGGCGTGATTGATATACATATTGACATTACATTCAGCCTTCTAGTGCTAACGGTCGCTGAAATTATCCGCGGACAGATAGACAGAAAGACAGACTTGGCGATGAAACCATAAACGTTCTTGTTGACTATACCTTACCCTAAAAATGACTTGTGGATTACCACATCTTTATTTGACATTTTATTCAGAGCAGCCAACCCGAGGTACATTTTCATACAACCGCTCTTACGTGATTACGATCTTTCTTCAAATCTACATCTACACTAATATAATAAAGAGGTAAAGTTTGTTTTTTTGTTTTTTTGTTTGTAGGAGGTAATCTCTGGAACTAATGGTTCGATTGGAAAAATTTAAGCTGTAATAGAAAGCTGCTTTACTCTTGAGTGACATAGGCTATAAATTATTTTTATAACATGGATATTAACCGAGCTATCACAACTTTTGTATCACAACTTTTCCGCGGACGAAGTCGCGGGCAGAAGCTAGTATTTTATATACACAGATATCTTATGGGTATTATTAAAGCTTCTACAGAAATCAAAACATAAAGCGTATGTGTAATTTGGTAAAGACCTCTGAAAATCTGCTATTTTACGTGAAATTACGTGAACTCTCTATAATGTACATCTGTTCATAATGGCTTATATTAAAAATATAAAAAAGTACTTTTTTAGAAACCTTGCGCATTTAAACGAGATTCTAAATATTGTAATATTTTCTTAAACTTCTTAAGGGTTTAATAAAAACACGTATTTCCTGGAACAATTTTGGTGAAAAATTTGCGTAAATCGTAGAATAAGGCCCGGTATCCACCAAAGCGGAGAGGAGAGGAGACGAGAGGAGATGTGCCGCGAAGCTGGCAGGTTATTTCCACCAAAGCGGAGAAGAGATGCGTTGCGGAGAGATGTGAGCTGTGTGACTAGACACTTCTCCGCTCTGCCGCGCCGCTTGCTCGCTCGCTGCACAAAATTCTATAGAAAAATGAGACATCTCTCCTCTCCGCTTGACCCATTTCCACCAAAGCTAAGCGGAGAAGAGATGAGGAAATAACGAAATCGGATTGGTTTATTCAAACACATCTCCTCTCGTCTCCTCTCCTCTCCGCTTTGGTGGATTCCGGGCCTTACCCAGCGCCAACAGAGTTTTTAGGTGTTAAATCTGTTTTTTCGCATTATTTTTGCAATAACATCACTTTGGATTGCATTAAATAAAGCTACCAGCTTTTAAACCATGCGCAAACTTGACGACCGGCGAGTGAGGACGGCCCATCTGAAGAAAAACATTTCTGAAAAGTACGCATAACATGTCAACCTCTTTTCCTGCTGTTCATTGTATAATTATGATTTTGTAATATGCCGAGCATAGCAGCTTTGCGCAAGTAACAGCAGGCACCCATAAAAATGTAAGCACATTACGGCCATCGGATCTTGGCGAGTCTGAATGATGTTAGGCTCTGCAAATTTTAGCGCTTGAAAACTCGTGCAAAAATAAAGGTTTTAAAATGATACATGCCAATAATAGTTTTTAACAACAATAACAACTTATTTTTTCGACTTTTCAAGCGCTAAAATTCGCAGAGCCTAACTTCAGGATTCTACTCATGTAATTTTTAAAGGTGCCGAAAAATGGTAAACGATCTTGATTGTAAAATTAAAAAATAATACTAACCGATCCAAGGTTTGTAAATTTGACAGAAGTGCAAATAAAATGTTCACTATTCTTTTTCAACATATTGCACACCTCTTTTGGTATTATAGTTAAATGCACCATTAAAAGATATTGACTAGGTACCTAAAATAAAATATTACGTCATTTAACGGATCAACTTATTGGCATTAAAAATGCGATAATATTAAAATTAAGATGATTTGTTCGCAGCCAGGGTACATATTAGTATGTTGAAGATTAAAATAGCTACGGGTAAAATATCATGCTTACAACGTTCCGTAAAAATGTTTTCATCATTGTCTAAGGGCTGAACAAAAAAAAAAAAACAAAAAAAGTAAGTAAGTAATTAAAGTTTCTTGTTCGACAATTAGGTGTGGGTCGTTACATAATTTTCACGTAACGTAACGTACCTAACCAGTGAAGTCGGAGACATCACAGTTTTGGAACTCGTTATTTATGTAACTAGTGATTTTTTCAAATACTGTTCCGGGATTCCATAATTATGGTAATTCTGACAAAGTATGATAGTTATTCACGAAACGATAGAATAGAATAAGGGATGATTCTCATTAGAACGTGCCGTGCCCGGGGCGGGGCCCGGACGGGGCACGGACGGGGCACGGTTTTAATCTGTTTCATATATTTTGTAAGAATCAATTTATATTACACAGTGCATTATCCGTGTCCCGTCCGGGCCCGCTCGACGCACTTCAATACCACGTTTGTTGCACGGTCCCGCCCCGTTCCCTCCACGTCCCATCGTAATCAGAACATTTTTCGTGCTGCTTCCGAAAATAAATTGCGTAGCACGGACGGGCCCCGGCTCGTCCACGCCCCGGCCCTGGCACGGCCCGCTCTAATGAGAATCATCCCTAATACATCGCACACTGGGTGCAATAACGTCATGAGTAACGAATGACGTTTTTTTGCAGGAGATCGATTTAAAAGTTGTTGTTTTGATAAAGTGAAATGTATTTATTCACAATACTATTAATAAAAATCGATGACCAAAATATTGCTCATACTTCATATTTGACAATTTAAGTTGTGTCAGAAATATAAGTGGTACATCTTTAATCATTACATACCTAGTATAAAACAAAGTAGCTTTCCGCTATGTATGCTTAGATCTTTAACGAATTTGGATGCGGTTTTTTTAATGGATAGAGTGATTCAATAACTTCTTCTTATTTTCTGGTGTTTTTCCCTCTTTGTGGCGAAAAGCCTATGTACGTCCACTACCCGAAGTTCCAAATTCTACTCTTCCAACCCACTTCCGCCCAATATCAATCCTTCCTTGCCAATCCAAAGTGCTTGAAGCCTGTGCCCACAAACAACTGACTAATTTTATACACCGTAATTCACTGACTAGTCCTCTACAGTCTGGGTTCAGGCCGGGGCACAGTACTATTTCCGCCCCACTTAAAGTGACTGGCGATATAAGGGCAGGACTGGACGACACCAAAGTCACTGTATTAGTGTTGGTCGATTTTTCGATTGCCTTCAATACCGTCAGTCACGACATCCTGTTAGCCATTCTGTCCTATGTGATGGTCTCTCTCGAAGCACTGGAATGGTTCACTTCCTACCTTCAGGAACGTCAGCAGTTGGTTCGCGTTGGTGACACTTTTTCTCGCTGGTGTGATCGGAAAACTGGCGCTCCACAAGGCGGCATTCTTTCTCCTCTTCTATTCTCTATTTTTATTAATCTCATTACTTCCGTGCTTCAGTGTACGTATCATCTGTATGCAGATACCCTGCAATTGTACTGTCAGGGTTGTGTCGATGAAGTATCTGACGCAATTGAAAGGATAAATAGGGATTTGATGGCTATTAAAACCTGGTCTGATAGATTTGGTGTTGCAGTAAGCCCCAATAAATGTTAGGCGATTATCATTGGGAGTTCTCGAAGCGTCGCCAAAGTAGATGCTGCAACCTTGTCGCCTGTACTGTTCAACGGTACGATCATTCCTTTTAGTAGTGACGTGAAGGACCTGGGGTTGCGGATTGATAATACCCTGAGCTGGCGAACTCAAGTTGCTAGTGTTAGCCAGAGGGTTACGGGAGCGCTGCGGGCTCTATATCGTTTTAAGCACTTTTTATTGTCAAACACGAAAGCAATGCTTGTACAGACCCTAATTTTTCCTATCATCGATTGTGGTGATGTGTGTTACTATGACCTATCACCTATGTTGTTTGCTATGTCCTGAATGCAGATCTCTTCAATAAACTTGACCATCTTCTAAATTACTGCATTCGATTTGTTTTCAATCTGCGTAAATACGATCATGTCTCTTCACATCGATTGCTTCTAAAGTGGTTGCCCCGTCAACGCAGAGAGCAAAGGGCGCTCACTAATTTGTTTTCATTTCTCGATTCACCTAATACCCCTCGTTATTTAGCCTCTCATTTTAAATACATTTGCGCCAACCACACCAAAAATCTACGATCATCCCATAACCGTCTTCTTCTATGTCCCATTCATCACACTGACTTCCTTCACTGTTTCTTCTTTGTTCAGGCTATTTCTCTGTGCAATGCGCTCTCCCAGGAGATTAGGAGGGCTAAAAACCGATTCAAATTCAAGATTGAGGTTCGCGAGCATATTCGTAAGAAGTTGGCAGTAGTATCATCACAACGGTAATATTTCTCAATTGGTCGATCTAAATTAATTCTTTCAGTATTTATATATATAGGTACCTATTTATTTAGTTTGTAAGATTGTGTTTATGTTATATATTTTTATTGTATATATATGATCAATTTATCTATTTTATTCACATGTTTTTTTTTCTCTTTTTATTGCACCTGCCATCATAATTCTCTGCATCACCCAAAGGTTCACTGGTAGAAAATGCCTTAGGCATTAAGTCCGCCTTTGTACTTTTATGTGCATGAAGCGTTAAATAAATAAATTCAAGAGGAAGGTTTATGTGTATAATTCATGCATAATATATTTAATTTCAGTACCCGTGTGAAGTTAGGGCGGGTCGCTAGTGTCAAATAAATCACAAAAGCCAGCCAACGAGATTTTCCCCCCTTAGCACTGTCGTTTTAGGAGTAGACACATGTTTGACATAATTTGTGATCAATAACTAACTCATTTTCAAAATTTTAGCATTTATGACTTTATTGCACAAGCCCCCTTAACTAAGTTACAAACCTTTCGTGTCGATTCTCTTTCTACTAGGTATCGAAATACCACAACATAGTTAACATTAAATATCATAAAATTACAGGATGTAGCGATGATCATTGTAGAAACGATTAATTTCAATGTGCATATTGAACGATGTGAACTTGTTGCTAGGTATTTTGTTGAGATGATATTATTTTCATATATTGGATTCATTTTCTACTAGCGTTAACAAATGTAGATTGACTTAGATATGGGGGCGATGTTCGACATGTCACAAAGTAAGTTTTTGGAACGAAATAAGTTTTTGTAATTATATTATTAATATTTTTATCATAGTATAACTTAATATTTTAATGACTTTTAATAACTTATTTTACAAAAAATTGTAAGTTAGTATAATGCGCGGCACAAGTTGAACCTAAATGGCGATCGACCCCTAATGCACAGAGTAACAGATTTACGGGTGTCAATCAAACTGAGGGGCTGCGCGTAACCATAGCGACGGGTTCTACTTATTCATGGGCTAGAAGGTAGGTACTACCCGTGCTCAATAAGTTGCTACTTCCATAGCATGTTATCTCACACATGAACACGTCTGAAGCATATAAGTAGGTGCATGAAAGTGAGACGTTGTGATGCACTGATTAGTACAGATGCATTCGTAACGTTTCGTTTCTCTATCTTTACTAAAGTTTCGTACACGCGTAAATTGATTTCAGTTTTAGAAAAAAAAGTACCTTCTTTATTTTTTATTTTATCTTCACAAATCGATAATGTTTCACGTAATATAATAACGGTGTATATATATGTGTGTAAAGGCAGAAAGATGCCTATCATGTCTTTTTACATACTATTGCCATTATCTCAGTAGTACCTCATTTCTAGCCATATCATCTTTCACGCAATCCATAGTTTCTGTGATCTTCGTCTATACTATCTTCATTCATACTCAAAACTTTTCTCACTCTCCACATGTTCCTCATTTCAAAATTTCGTGTTTTAAGGTTGTTTACATATTCAATGTGTAATAATGAAATCTTACTGAGTCTTCCGATGTCCCAGTACGTCCATAACCCGAGGCCAAACATTTTCCTTCATAATTTCCATCTACGGATGCCAATGGAATAGGACCGATTTCATAATTAAATTCAAATTTTTCTTTTATAATCTGAGAAGAGAAAAAATGTAATAATAATTTTGGATGTTAGGCAGCGTTCACACCAAAAGTAATTTCAACCGCTAACTGTGAGCTGCTCACTTTCAGCAACTGTGAGCTGCTCACTTTCAGCACCAGTGAGAACGTGGACTCAGTCTGCAGTTTGCGTTTACACCAAATTGAAAATATAATATAGCGTAGAATGCATCCTATGTGAAAAAAGAAAATAGGTTTACCACAGTAATCGGCTACCGAGACTCAGCTCCAAAGCATTAGGCAATAGGCAGTAGTCGGTTCGGTGTGAAAATAAAGTTGATATCTAAGCTATAAACTGCATAACGTGCGCTCACAGTCAGCGGCCTACAATACGTTTGGCCACGTTGTGCCTATCTTTTCTGTTTGATCAATCTCATTACATATTACTTAGCGTCTAAGTGATAAAGGTGAAAAAAAAAATTGCTGGCGGTAGATAGGCCACGTGAGCGATAAAATATTGGATTTCATAGCTCTTCAGATTATTGAGGTCTTTAATACTGTGAGCATTTATATACCACGTATAACACGATCAAAATAAAAAAAAATCTAAATAATATATTAGCTTCTTTATTCTTCTTTATTACTTTAGGCTGATAAATTGGTGGTCTTCTTTTTTAACATTTTTATTGAAAGAAAGAGACTACAGAATAGTCACTAGTCAGGATAAGTATTTACGTAAGCTCACTAAAGGCCTACCGAAGGCGCGGGCTTGCGGACGGTGAGCAATGGGTAGCTCGCCGTCCGGTTGTCTGGTAACAGTCCGGACCGAGCCCAAGTCGTCGACGGCGCGCATTGTTCCTACGCGCCTCCAGAAGAAGGGGCCCTGCAGGGTCGAAGCCTCCTGGAGCCAAGGGTTAATGCGAAAGCATAACACCAGGGCTCTGGGATTAAGACAAGGAAGGAATGGAGTAGGTTGTATAGTCAGTAAGAGTCTGACACTGTTTGAATGTGGGATTCGTTATTGGATGATTTTTACCTACCGTAAAAAAACTCCATCCACTTCCCGACCTCAGATCAACCGTAATTTATTTTTCCTTTAATTTTTGCTATATTCTCTTCCTTTTCTAATAGATTTCATCCTATTACTATTGTTTTCCGTTTCAAAAAATAATGGTACTGGTTTATTAGTGCGGTCCTAATTTACAACCAAGTGATAGCAGCTTTAGTAACTAGAGCACTATAAAAATCCACTAGCTACTAAAACCAATATTTCGCAACTAAATGAGAGGTTAAAATCACCCGGTTCTTTTAACTACTTTGTGAAAAAAAAAAATCCACTAAGTTGGAAACATTTTCAACTTTCATACCGGGGCCAAACCTATCTATTAGAAACCGATTCAGGATTATTCAATGAAATTATGAAAAAAAAAACTCTAGGGCGCATTCAAAATGTTATGAATTATAGAATATTATTAAATTTTTGATGATTTATAGGATACTTTAACTTGTTTATTGATATAAGGGCTACTAATCTCAGAGTAAAAGACAGTTGAATATTCATCATCACAAGATTGTGATGATAGATATTAGTATCAAGTACCACATCAAATCAAATTAAAATCTTTCATTTCAAATTGACTAATTACAGGCATTTTTGAATTGTCAAAATGTCGATCAATCAAAAAAAGAAAGTGAAGCTAAATTGCACATTCACGCCACGTCACGCGCCACGTCGCGACACGCGGTTCACGTTGCACGTTAAGCGTAGATCTTGAGAAGAACGTGCAAGAAACTCCATGAACACTTTTAAGATTTTGAGATTTTTATAGATAGGTTGACGATGTGGTATTTGTTAAGGTCCGTGAGAAATTGACTATATATCATATATATACTTACAAGAACTGCTATATCATCTTTCGGAAATTTATATGATCCAGGCAATCGCACTTTTAACAATCTCCTCCATTGTCCATCCGAACCATGTCTTGCAATGTTTTTTAGAGTACCACCAACCACGTGAATATGTTTGATTTTTGTCTTACTGACTCTTCTATTATGAAAATATCAACAGTTATTAATAGGATTTAGATTATTTATGTCTTAAAGGCAGAATTGGTAATTGGTTTATATTAAGTGTGGATTTAGTGTGTGTGGAATCCACACTTACTATAAACCAATAACCAATTCGTATATCGTATCGTATTCGTATATATGTTTGGAAAGGCTGCTCAGTCAATACTGAGTATTTTTAAAATTAATTGACCTAGCAAATTGTAGTAGTGTGTAGACTCAATCGACACAAACTTGTGATCGCGAGATTGATCATTAATGGTAGTAGAGCTATTTTTAATACAATTTTGAATTAGTCGAGGGAAGTACTTCCTAAGTATTTCGAAATCAGTCTGCTAGGTATGATACCAAATTCGTTGACATGCTCAACTTGTAAATAGTTTTGTAACGCCGGGCCGAAATTTCAACATCTCCACAACGGGGACAAAGCGCGGTAATGTGGACAGAATTTCGGCGGAGTCTTGTGGAGATATGGCGACACCGAATGTCAAAACACAGCACTTGGTGCACCACATTGCGGCGGTGATCTTTCTCGTCTTTGAGAGGTTACTGGAGAGACGTCACTGCATCCTAAGCTTTTTCAAGACACAGGTTCTCACTGGATATGGCAAGTTGGGGAGATTTCCGTTTCGGATTCACATGAAAGAAGAGTCTGTGTGCCAAAAAAAAAATGTTTATGACCTGGTGGAGTGAGAGAGACCTATATGGCAGAGATGTATCCCATTTGGGTGAAGCACCGCCGTGCCCTCATGAAGGCGATCAGTCGCGGTGATTTGTAGGGTTCTCTGGTTCAGAGCGAGAGGGAACTGGACGCGGTCACCTCTTTCTGTTAAGCAGTAATGCTGATGAAGGAGATAGCCACAACCGTAAGGAAACGGCCATAGAAGATGCCATGGGTGCTAGAAGTCACAGGGCGATCTCTAACTGAGGCGCGGGCTTATGGGCGAGAAGCAATGGGTAGCTTGCAATTCATCGTCCGGTAAAAACGAGTCGTCGACGGCGCTTACTCTCAGCATAATCGGTGGGGCACTAAAGAAGGCTGATTCCCTTCGGGAACTGTGGTCCTAGAACTTAAGGGCTCAGGTGGGTTTTAGTCAGAAAAAGTCTGACACGCCCGCTCACTCTATTCTAGAGAGAGAGAAGTCATTGGATGATTTGCCACTTCAAAAAAAGGTTTAATAAAATTACTTGTAGTTTTTAATTTATACAAGTTTATCATGAAATTGGTGTTAAAAGCTAAGAAGGAGAGAATTATAGGCAGTGTTTAATTTGTCATTATTTCAGAACTGATTTTTTTATACCTTTGATGATTAATCAGCAAGTCAGCAATTTCATCATTTATCATTAACTGTTCTCAAGAAGAGGGACAAGAACCACTTAATATAGTATTCCTACCCGGGACATAAAATTTTCTCGCAGTCACTTATTCTTTCTTTTTCTTCAAAGCAATGGGCAGCACTAAGTAATTTTTTTGGAGCTATGATAACCGCACCACAAAAAGTCATAAATAATCCTTTCGCACGACTTATCATCATCTTCAGTGCAGCCTGCAAAAAATAAAAAAATAAGTCAAATTATCATGGTATCTGCCCTGTTTATTCTGTTGATCAAAACCTGCGCACAAAATGGTGGCGTCAAGAGTACCACACTCATCTCTATAGAACATTTCTTTATCAAAATCATTTATTTTTCATAGGCATATACAAAGTTGACGGATGAAAAGAGATTGCATGTAGCAGAGATGAGAATGTTGAGATGGATGTGTGGTGTGACGAGAATGGATAAAGTGAGAAATGAGTACATTAGAGGAAGTCTGAAAGTGGCGCCAGTGACTGAAAAGTTGAAAGGGAACCGTCTGTCTTGGTATAGCCATGTAAAAAGGCGGGATGAAACGCATGTTACAAAAAAAGCCATGAGTATAAATGTGGATGGATGGAGAGGGAGAGGGAGACCAAAGAAAATATGGATGGATTGTGTGAGAAGTGATATGAGAGAAAGAGGAGTTAGTGATAGCGAGACGGGTGACAGGACAGAGTGGAAGAAGAAGACATATTGCGCCGACCCCAAATAAAACGGGACAAGGGCAGGAAGATGATGATGATGAGGCATATACAAAGTTGATACGACAGATGGGCTTTCCTTAAAAATGAATCTTTGTACACACCAATATGAACAACTTTTACTATAAGATCAAACCAAAAATCACGAAAAAAACCCGCTGTTGAGATTTATATTCACATAATTCGACAAAATGTACAATGATCCTTTTTAAGCATAGCCCATCCGTCGTATCGACTTTGTATCAACACTTATAAAACGTTAGAAGAAATGACCAAATGAACCCTATCCCCCTATATTTGCATCATCTGCATGAAGTAGGTGATGCAATAAATTGTAAGTACCTGATACGGAACATCCCCTAGCTTTGCTTCCCAGCCATTAATCACCCGAGGATTCCACTCTTCATACTTCGCAAATATTGATAATGAATCAGGATCATTTATAAAACTGTTATTGTTAGCTGTCACTGGAGGAATGACATAGCCAAGTAGCGGGAAGATTTGCTACAATAATAAACTTAGAGTTAGTGGGACACTTCCTTGACCGAATTAATAATGTGACGCTTATATTGTAAGAAATAATTACTTCTGAAAACAAAATTATACATGACAAACATTTGAAAAACATTCAGGTACAATAAATTTTAATTAAAGCAGAATCATAGATATAAAATATATACTAATTCTTATTATAATAATACATATAATATAGCTGAAAGAAAATCCTGTAGCTATTTCTAAAATGACATGACAGTTAAAATAGACATGATAGAAAAGTAAATATATTGAGGTGAGTTTGTATTAAACTTTACATGAATTATGGTTTTTAGGTAGTATTTTAAGCTATGTTCACATGTCCTTTGTTCCCAAAACTCCATGATTTTATTGTTCTTCATTAACCACAGAATCCATGAAAAAGAAATCGCATTTAAAATGTTCCTACATCAATTCTCAACGGATCCATGAGATTTGTCCCAAAACAGTAAAACCATTTCTGGTTTGTCTTAATTAGTTTATATGCCTTGGGAAAAATAAATATTGACTATCTAGTATTTGATTTATTAATTCTGAAATTGCGATTTTTCACAAATGTCCTTTGTTCCCAAAACTCCATGATTTTATTGTTCTTCATTTACCACAGAATCCATGAAAAAAGAAATCGCATTTAAAATGTTCCTACATCAATTCTCAACGGATCTATGAGATTTGTCCCAAAACAGTAAAACCATTTCTGGTTTGTCTTAATTAGTTTATACGCCTTGGGAAAAATAAATAATGACTATCTAGTATTTGATTTATTAATTCTGAAATTGCGATTTTTAAATCTATTATAGTGTAAAGTTAAAATTGTTTTAAAACTGTTTAATACTATTCATGTTTGTAACTATTTTCGAGACACCTCTTTCAAGACATGCATGTAATATTCACTGTATCATAAGTACAATGGGCAGCTTGCCATCCGGTCGTTTGGTAATCGTCCAGGCCAAGCCTAGTCGTCGACGGTGCGCACTGTTCCCGCGCGCCTCAAGGAGTTGTCAGCAAACCGTAGGGACCCTGCAGAAGGGTCGAAGCCAACTGGGGCCAAGGGTTCGTGTCTGAAAGGAAGGCTATAGCTCTGGCATGGCGATGTAGGAATGGGGTAGGTTGTTTAGTCAGTAAGAGTCTGACACTGTTTCCCGCTTCGCCCAAGGGCGGGATTCGTCATTGGATGATTTTTATTTACCATAAAAAAGTACTGCGTGTGTTAATAATAATAATAGGCTGGATACTAACAACCATAACAAAGTATGGCAGAGAAAGGAGCTTCACGGGCGCATTTACCGGGCCTTACATGGACCGATGTAGACTTAGTGTCCATATCCCGGCTGTACTTTGGTGACTTCTTCGGGGGGAATCGAAGGTTTTGTCTTTGCGATAGTGAACGAAGTTTTGAACACGAACAACTACCAGAAATACATTGTGAGGACGGTACAGTTGACAAATGTCGGGCATGCATTATATCTGGATGTTCTTATCTGTCTAACGGAGACTATTTGCGTAGACATTACCTTGTAGCCAGGATTATCCACCAGCCACTTGCTCTTAAATACAACCTTGTGGAATCAGAAGTACCGTATTATAGGTATGTGCCCGACCCAGTTCTCGACAATGGCAATATCACATTGTATTGGGATCGATCTATAATCATTGACAGGACTTTTGTTGCCAATAAGCCTTACATAGATACGAGTAGATCGACTAAAGCGTCGCACAATGATTGTTGATATAGCGGTCCTTCATGACGAGAACCTCGTGAAAGCTGAGAAGGATAAACAAACTAAATATCTGGACATGGCTCGAGAGGTTTTCGACATGTGGAAAATGGACATAGCAGTCATTGTGAAGATAGTCTTTTCGGCCAATAGCTTAATAACCAAGAGCCTCAACAAACATCTAACGCTGTTTCAAGAGCTTGATTCAGAAGGAAGTCCTCTTGAACACGGCGCGTATAGTCCGGAGGTTCCTCTCTCAGGAGCCCTGACCACCGGTAGCTTGGACCCTGTTCCCGATGCCGGTGGGCTAATTTTTTTTTTTTTTGAAAATATTTAAAAATTTACTTAATACGTTTAAATAAACTAAAAATAAACGGAATAATAATAAATGTTTATTAGCCAAAAGTGTTACAATAAATTGTACATAACCTCCAATATTTTGGAGAGACCAGGCAAAACCGAAATGGGCTATATAATATCCTATAATTGCTAACACAGTTCCTCTCCCCCCCTCTATGAGTTGGAAAAACTATGGTATTGTTTTAGATTATCCGGAAATACTTGATTATCCGGCAACCATTGAAAAAGTAAGTGAGAGGTGGCACTAACACTTATCGGCAACTCTTTAGTAGCTCGGGGGGTATACCGACCCTTCCAAAGGCACAGTCGTTTCGCAATTGCAACAGAGATTCAATCTCTGCATGATCTACTTCTAAAACAGTAAAGAGTTCAAAGAGGGAAAACTGCCGTGGACGGCTGAGAAGTGTTCAAAGTGGATGGATCCATATCAGCGGTTGTAGGTAAAGCAGAATGGATCAATATGTTTGCCGCCAAGCTACTTCCCATATTGGTAAAATACTCACAGACCTTAAGTATGCATGACCCGGGACTCACATCCATTCCTAGTGGTTCAACTCAGCAGGGCTGGAACAGATTTTGGTAGAGTTGGTGATATTTTTAACTGTCCTCCAGCAGGGCTATTATGTAACTCTATTGACAACTCAAGTGATGAGCACTCAAACAAAAGTGTACAACAACAACTGTCAAACAGCCTGTTTCGCATTATCTATCTTCAGTGACCAACTGCTATGACGTCATTAGCCACCGGTGCCTTTGATATCCACCGTAACACGTTTTGACAGATGTAATTGTATCGATACTGTTAAAATTGCGATTATGTAAGCTTTTGAAGTTTCGAGTGTACATCAAATTGAAAGCCACTATACAACTTGATAGACACTGCTCTTGGGTAGTGTTTTAGTATTAGGCACCGGTGCCCAAGTTTAGTTCGGCCGAATGTTGACTTATTTATGGGATTGTGTTTGTATTATTAGTGAAGAATACCTAATAGACACCTAATATTATTTGCATCTGCTGTAGAACAGCGAACACAAAAGAATTTGAAAATTTCACTAAATTCCTATTCTTATTTGGAACGCATAGTACTGTCTTTGGAGATGCCAGACTGGGAACTCATTGCAAATTTTCGTTTAAATAAATGATTTTTATTTTGTAAGTAGGTTTTTACAAACTCTTTTACACGTCAATTTTATTTAATTTTTTTCGTCTTTTGATACTAGATGAGGCTGGAATAAGGATGGATTCCAATTATTCCAATAGATATTGGAAGAATTTGGCCACAATCATATCATGTTTGTTACTTCTTCACAGTCGGACTGGCTAGATGTATTTTGATGAAACTTGATATAGATATGGACCATATCCAGGAATTGCAGAACAGATACATTCTATTCCTACAGTATATGCCTTTGAGATAACTTTCTACAGTCACATCGATGAAGCCGCTCGCAGAAGCTATATACCTAGGATGATTATTATATTTTCTAGGAATAGTTTTTTAAAGATAATAAACTTAATATGACTAAGTAACCATGGTTTTTTTTTACATTCTTTCTTTATAAGATGTACATAAATATTGGTTGTTTTGGGGAAAAAATGTAGTTGGAGGGAAGAATTTATGTTAAAAAAAAATTAAATAAACATCATGTAGACTATAATCACATTTTTATTGTATGCTATCAATCACAGCATAGGAAACACAAATTAAATTCTTTGAAAATCACAGTAATCACCTATAATATACCTAGTTTCAAACTTACACAATACACTATAATAATATAAGCTTTGAGGAACTAAAAACTTGGGGAGATGTGCATTATCCACTCATATTTTGTATAGAGAAACCAAGTGTCATTACTTTCAGTTACATAAATTAAAAACACAGTCATCGTGCTGTTCCAAATCCTTTTTGAGATCTAAGGAGAAGAGCGGAGAAGTGGAGGATTAACTGCTGCACAATCGGAATCCAACAGGACTGCAACCTTATTTACTGATGGAATCTGTAATATTAAAATCTATATATATAAAAATCAATGCCACTTTTCGTTGTAATTCCATAACTCAAGAACGGCTGGACCGATTTGGCTGATTTTGGTCTTGAAATATTCGTGATAGTTCAGGGAAGGTTTAAACGGTGAGAACGAAAAAAAAAAAAAATAGTCGAAACGAAGTTTGCCGGGACAGCTAGAACCGATTTAGCTGAAAATTGGCAGGGAGGTAGTTTAGAGCCAGAAGAGTGACATAGGATACATTTTTTTTTTTTTTTAGAGTAGGGTAGAGTAGGGTAGAGTAGGGTAGAGTAGGGTAGAGTAGGGTAGAGTAGGGTAGAGTAGGGTAGAGTAGGGTAGAGTAGGGTAGAGTAGGGTAGAGTAGGGTAGAGTAGGGTAGAGTAGGGTAGAGTAGGGTAGAGTAGGGTAGAGTAGGGTAGAGTAGGGTAGAGTAGGGTAGAGTAGGGTAGAGTAGGGTAGAGTAGGGTAGAGTAGGGTAGAGTAGGGTAGAGTAGGTTAGAGTAGGGTAGAGTAGGGTAGAGTAGGGTAGAGTAGGGTAGAGTAGGGTAGAGTAGGGTAGAGTAGGGTAGAGTAGGGTAGAGTAGGGTAGAGTAGGGTAGAGTAGGGTAGAGTAGGGTAGAGTAGGGTAGAGTAGGGTAGAGTAGGGCAGAGTAGGGTAGAGTAGGGTAGAGTAGGGTAGAGTAGGGTAGAGTAGGGTAGAGTAGGGCAGAGTAGGGTAGAGTAGGGTAAAGTAGAATAATCTGTTGCCGGGAGCGAAGCCGCGGGCAAAAGCTAGTATATATATATATCATACCATACCATCTTATATATACCAATGTGTAAAAGCATTTAGTAGGTACCTAATGATAATCAATAATTAAACTTTTCTATTGACTAACATAACTCTTGACACTGACTGACATAACTCACTGACATTATGAAAACAAATAATTGAAATTTTAGACTAAGCTTCCTTTAAATTCACCTCCTAAAGGGATAAAATAGGGATCCAAAGTTTGTATAGAGATGCCTACTTACATGTGGGTAAAGCGGCTGACAGAAACTAGTAGAATAGGTAATATAATAATGAACAATCATTAAACTAACATTTCTTGGTAGGTATGTTTCAGGTAATTTAATCCATCCACCACACCAGCGCCGGTGGACGTAATAATTGCCAGCATTTTGTTCTCTAACTCACTCAGAGGCTAACAAGCTTATTTGTTAGGTCCTCCATTGCTTGTGGCTGCATTCCTTTGGCCTTACTCCAAATACTAGAAAGAAAAAGAAAACAATTTGTAACTGAAAATATACTTTCATTCAATGCCTACTATTAAAACTATCCAGATTAATTGTTACCTTATACCAAGCAAAACTATTTAGAATATTAATTATTACCTATATTAAATTAAAATACACACTATTTTTGGAGTGATAAATATTTGTAAATAGTCTAAGTAGAGGAACTTTATGTGATGTGTGGTAAAGATGGCAAATGCTTGAAAAATCTGTATTTTGAATGAAAGTGTCCAAACCAATTCAAAACAGTAGCGCAATGCATCACCTAATTACCTATAGTACATATACCTACATATATCTTCATACAGTCCACTTAGTTTAAACGCACCTACTTACTTGTAAAAAACCAGTATTAAACCAAAAATTGAATAGTCCACACGTCTTTTTATTAGTGAAATAACCCACAAGCGAAATTACACCTTATCGCCCTGAACATTTGGTCCAAATCGAGACGGATAAATAGCACCGGCCGGCCACTGCGAGCGAGCCGTGAGAACAATAGGCGGCCGCATTCCACAGCGATAAGGAATAATTGAAGATTCTTTTCACTAATTGCTTTATTATTTGTGAATTTGATTGTGTTTTACAAACATTATGACTTCGAATATTGAGATTGAGGAACTTCTGGTGTATCAAAGGGAGCTACTAGACAATTTGAAAAATGCTGAGAAGAACTACAAAAAGTCACCTAAGGATAGAATAAAACGATCTTATTTGGAAACGAGGCTAGAAACATTAGAAGAACTATGGAATAATTTCAAGGACGGACACAAACGAACTATTTTGAAGCTAAGTAAAGACGATGACAAGGAAGATTCTTATTTTGAAGAAAATATGTACGAACAGTTTGAAGAGACATACATACAATACAAGTCGAGTTTAAAGGAAGCTCTTCAACCGTTTTTGGATTCATCTAAGCTTCAATTTCCTACGTGTTCGCAAATATCGACGCCGATTGACGGTACACCAACGCCGTTTAATTACGATGTTAAATTACCTCGTATTCAGATACCTACATTTAGTGGCAAGTATGAGGATTGGCAGTCGTTTTATGACTTGTTTTGTTCACTTATACATAGTAACAAGTTTTTATCGCCCGTGCAAAAGTTACAATACCTTAAGAGCAATTTATCTGGAGAACCTGAAGTTTTACTACGAAATTATTCAATTACGAATGCAAATTATGAGGAGGCGTGGAATGAACTAGAGAAACGATACAATAACAAGAGATATAATACTAATGAGATATTGAGAAAATTATTTACACAAAAATCGATACAAATAGCCGCGACGAGTTCTATCAAACAATTACTTGACACAACTTCGACCTGTTTGAAGGCTTTGAAGAACATGGATGTGAACATTGAAGCTTGGGACCTGATCATCAATTACTTAGTGCTTTCAAAACTAGATTCCGAATCAGTAAAAGAATGGGAACAACATTTGAGCATGAATAACAACGAAATGCCGACTTGGCCAGAACTACGAGATTTTCTGAGTGCGAGATTCCGGTCTTTAGAAATGATGGATGGTCATAAACCAAAGGTGGTGCAAGCTAAGCCTGTTGTGAAGCCTAAAACCTTTCATTCGAACATCATTAAGGAAGAGAAAAAACACGAAGTGAAATGTGCGTTATGTAACGAAGGACATTACGTATACCATTGCAAGAAGTTCGGAGATATGGCTACTAAAGAACGACAAGACTTTGTTCAGCGGAGTAAATTGTGTTTCAACTGTTTAGCGCCATCACATTCCGTAGTGCGATGTCGACAATCAGCGTGTTGCCGGAAGTGTGGACGGCGTCATCACTCACTTCTACATTTCGAGAGAGGAGTCAACACCGAGAAAGTGAGTGAGGATGAGTCTACATCTACAGGTACTGTGACCGAGACACAGAGAGGTAAGCCTAATACTTTGTCTAATGATACACACGTTGTAACCAACTTTTCTACAGAGAATTTTCATACAAACAATGTCCTGTTAGCTACTGCACAAGTGTTAGTGGATAGTAGGAATGGTTGCAATTATATACTTAGAGCATTGTTAGACCAAGGGTCACAGGCATCATTTGTAACGGAGGCGACAGTTCAGTTACTTAACCTCACCCGTAAATCTGTAAGTGGTTGGGTGTCAGGCGTGGGAGAGGAACAAACTAGAATTAAACACATGGTTTCACTCACAGTGAAATCACGCTATAATTCCCAGGCATTTGTTAGAGTAAATGCGTATGTATTACGTTCATTAACGACACTTTTACCTAATACTAACCTCAATACCCCTGAGTGGTCGGATATGGCAAACTTAGAGTTGGCCGATCCGGGTTTTGCTACCCCAGGTAGAATTGACATTTTACTTGGCGCTGAGATATATAGCGACGTTATGTTAGACGGCGTGATTAAACACCCTAGGAGTAAATTATTAGCCCAAAATACTATCCTAGGTTGGGTGTTATCTGGTAGGATGACACAAGAGTCTATTTCAGCAAGAGGACACGTTACGAGTTTGCATGTGCAACACAAAGAAGATGATCTCCTTAAACTATTTTGGGAAGTGGAAAACGAACCAAACATAATACAAAAGAGACAATCAGAAGAAGAAAGGAGATGTGAGGAGTTTTATGAGGCTACTACTATTAGAGACGAGAACGGAAGGTTTGTGGTCAGGTTACCATTTAAGAAGGAAATTCCAGAGTGTCAAAACGGTAGATCAGTGAAAATAGCAGCTAAGAGATTTGAATACTTAGAGAAAAACTTAGCAAAAAACAATAAACTTCGTGAAGAGTATCACAAAGTAATAAACGAATATCTACAGTTAAATCATATGGTTGAAGTTGATTCTACAGACATTAATAATCCCACAGCTGTCTATCTTCCGCACCACGCCGTTACAAGGGATGATAAAGATACTACAAAGCTTCGAGTTGTCTTTGACGCATCGTGTAAAGGAATTAATGACGTTTCCTTGAACGACGACCTTCTTATTGGCCCTAAACTGCAACTGGACTTACGACACTTACTAATGAAATGGAGAGTTCACAAAATTTGCATTACGGCTGATATTATAAAAATGTACAGAATGATTCGAATCGCGGAAGAGGACACAAACTATCAGAGAATACTATGGAGGTTTAAAGAGAACGAACCAGTTAAACACTTCAAATTATTACGACTAACATTTGGAACAGCATGTGCTCCCTATCTTGCAGTTAAATCATTACAGAGACTAGCTGATGATGAGAAGGTGAAGTACCCAGTTGCAGCTAAGATAACGATGAATGATTTTTACATGGATGATTTGATGACGGGATGTGAGACAGAAGATGAAGCGATAATTATATACAATGAAATGAACAAATTGATGAACTCAGCAGGGTTCGACCTTCAAAAATGGAGTAGCAACAATGAAAACGTGTTGAAGTACATCGGAGAACACAAACGAATCGATCATGAAGTTCCGCTCAAGCTCAACAGCCTAGTAAAAGTACTTGGTGTGACCTGGAATCGTCTTACAGATAATTTCGAATATACCATCAACTTACCCGAACCTAAAGAGTCAATTACGAAACGTCAAATTCTGTCAGAAGTAGCTAAACTTTACGACCCTTTGGGGTGGATAGCTCCCGTTATTGTTGTCGCAAAAATGATAATACAAAAATTATGGAGGTCAGGACTGGAATGGGATGAGGTTGTGCATGGAGAGCTGTTAGAAGAGTGGTTACATTACAGAGAGAATTTGACACATATTAAAGAAGTAAGTATACCGAGATGGTTACACCACTCTGCTACAGCTAGAACCGAGCTGCATGTCTTCGCAGACGCCTCGCAACTGGCATATGGAGCAGCAGTATACATGCGAGTTGTTGAAGAAAGCGGAGTGTACGTTAGTCTCATTTCTGCTAAAACCAGAGTCGCCCCTATCGAAAAGCAGCTTTCAATACCAAGGCTAGAACTATGTGGCGCAGCATTGGCAGCAAAATTAATCTTCGAGATATCTCAAGTTATGCATATACCTAAGACTAACTTATACGCCTGGACAGACTCAACGATAGTTCTAGCCTGGTTAAAGGGTGGATCGAGTCGATGGGCTACATTTGTAAGCAATAGAGTATCAGAGATACTGAATATCTTAGATTATGATCAGTGGAGACATGTCGCTACTGAAGTGAACCCGGCAGACTGCGCGTCGAGAGGACTTCAAGGGTCAGATTTGTTAAATAATACGTTATGGTGGAACGGGCCAGACTGGCTGTCTTCACAACACATACCCATGAGTACAGACGACTATATCGAGGACACAAGAGAGGAGGAGAGAGTTAAAGTTCTAAATGCCTCGATAAATACAGAAGAGGAATTTATTTGGGCTAAGTTTTCAAATTTAACCAAAATGTTGAGAATCATATCATATTGTAGAAGAATGATAAATTTAAAACTACCTAAGGGAATTCGACAAATATTCACTAAACATGTAACTTTGAAAGAAATAACTGAAACGTTAGAAATGTGTATAAGACAAGTTCAAGGTAAGGAATATATACCAGAAATAAAACAATTAAAATCTAACGGATGTGTACCTAGAAGAAGCAAACTACGATCTCTTTGTCCGATTCTTGATGAGAATGGAATATTAAGAGTCAGTGGTCGTATACAGCAGTCTCAAGTACCGTACGATACACAGCACCCAATAATATTACCAGCTAAGAATCATCTTAGCAGGTTAATAATTAAAGATGCTCATAAAGTGACAATGCACGGTGGACCACAAATAATGCAAAATTATTTACGGTCGAAATATTGGATACAGCGAGCTAAAGACGAAACAAAACGATGTTATCGTGAATGCGTCACTTGTACCCGTTACTCTGCGAAGAACACCACACAGTTAATGGGTCAACTACCAGAGGTGAGAGTGAAACCTAACAAACCCTTCAGATCGACTGGAGTAGACTACGCGGGGCCGATCAATATTAGATTTTCGCCAGGTAGGGGAGCAAAATCCTACAAGGGGTATATCTGTTTATTTGTTTGCATGGTGACCCGAGCGATACACCTGGAAGCAGTGACTGATTTGACAGCAAAAGGTTTTATCTCAGCCTTCAGGAGATTTACTGCAAGACGAGGACACTGTCGCGACCTTTATAGTGACAACGGCACAAATTTCGTTGGCGCTGATAAACAGTTAAGGGAAATGTTTGATAAAGCCAAGTCATTGATCCCCAGTGAGATAGCCCAGTTGTTAACTCTTGAACATACTACGTGGCATTTTATACCCCCGCATGCACCTAATTTTGGAGGTCTGTGGGAAGCTGGGGTGCGTAGTACTAAGACACACCTCAAGCGAGTAATCGGGGACACTACACTTACTTATGAAGAATTGTCTACAGTGCTAGCGCAAGTTGAAGCTTGCCTCAATTCGCGACCGATAAGTGTACTAAGTGACGACCTCAACGATCCTCTCCCACTGACCCCAGGTCATTTTTTAGTTGGTGAGCCGTTACTGAACTTAGCCGACGAGAATTACGCGCAACCTAATATTACTTACCACGAGAGATGGCGACTAACACAAAAAATGGTCAACGATTTCTGGAACAGGTGGCACAAAGAATATCTCGTTAATCTCAATCATAGGCACAAATGGAATACAAAGAAAGCTGAACCAGAAATCGATGACGTAGCTATTTTAAGAGAGGACAATATTCCACCTAGTAAATGGATAATGGGTAGAATAGTACAGAAACATGTAGGTCCTGATAATATAACTCGAGTCGTGTCAATTAAATGTAAAAATGGTATTTTCAAAAGACCTGTGAGTAAAATATGTATCATAAACAAATCTAACTCGATTTAATGCACTTTGTTTGATGTTAAAAAACTTAGACCTTAAAAAAAAAAAATGTTGAATGTTTAGAATACCTAATTACTAACCCTAGATAAAACTTTAAAATGCTTAATATTGTGTATATTGTATACTTACCTGTGTTAACGTTGTTACCTTAAGCTATATCATAATTTAATATTTAAATCAGCTTTCAGTACGCTGATTCGAAACATTGTCTTTAACTATTATAAGATTTTACGGTGGGCGGTTGTACGTTAATGTTTCAATGAAAACACAATTTTTGTAATACATTTTAAATTTGAAATTTCTGTAATGATTAGCGCCCATCGAGTAAAAAACATTGTTAATTTATCCTAATTAGCAGCACTACTTTGTTCTGTGTGATGCGTTGGTTGCTAGTGTAAACTTACTATTACTTGTATCAATATTTTTTTTATTTGTTATTGTTTAGTTTTGGTTACCAACGTTAAAGAACTGCGTTCTTTGGTGGGCGGAATGTCCAAACCAATTCAAAACAGTAGCGCAATGCATCACCTAATTACCTATAGTACATATACCTACATATATCTTCATACAGTCCACTTAGTTTAAACGCACCTACTTACTTGTAAAAAACCAGTATTAAACCAAAAATTGAATAGTCCACACGTCTTTTTATTAGTGAAATAACCCACAAGCGAAATTACACCTTATCGCCCTGAACAGAAAGTTACAGTAAAATTGTGAAAAAATAAGCTGGTATTTAAATAGCTAAGTACTACCCCATACTCCTAATTATTATTTTAGCAGTAGTTAGATTTACCATTGGCCTGATACTCTGATCTCTGAGTTTTTGGTTCTTCGAGTGAATTTAGCTGGATTGCTAGAGATGAACGCTTCCCGGAAGAGCGTCCCAGTGCTACATTGAGATTGGATTCCATTTATGTGTAACTAGCAATTCCATCTACCTTGCCGAAATCCTTCTTCGGTCAGGAATCTTGAAAATAAAAGTTAAATATTAAGTAACTATTCAAATTTAGGTTAAGTCCATGAAATTACATATTTTAAAATTATTCTTATATATCTATGTATTTCGTGGTGTTACTTACTCTTATTTTAGGTTTTTCTTTCACAAAACATGATATATCTGTTTTAATTAGTTATTTTTAGTTATGTTTATTTACATAATGTCAAATGCATTCTATAAGCCGCGTAAAATAAAATGTTCTCCAAAGTGCAGGATTGTAACGCGCAAAATGCGCTATTCAATTTTGCTGTATAATAGTCGATAAAAACTAGTGCTGTGACGCCAGGCGACAAATAGACACCGTTAATTTGTCAAAGCCACCGTAGATTCATAGTCACTTGATGTCATACGTAATACCAATGTAATGAAATGGCTAGTTGGTAACTGAGCTGAGTGGATATTGGAATGGCAACTGGCCACTGTCTATGGAAAGTTACATAATAGCCCTACAGAGCCTTAGGATTATTTTGAGCTTTTTCAAACCCAGTTTTTTCGTAAGCTACTTTTAACTTCCGGAATAGATATAGTACATTTTGATACAAGTGCAGGAAGTTTGTCATTGCAACCGAGGCGAAATTCGCACGAGCCGTAGGCGAGTGTGTTATGGAGCCGAGGGCTGCAATGACAAATCTGCACGTGTGTCAAACGACATTTTTCAATACACTTACGACTTGTGAAATAAAGAAAGAAAGAAAAAAAATTAATCGTATCTCAAACATACAGTAGAAATTTAAGAAATATATAAGTATAGTCTTCAAATCTGCTCTGGTCAATTTCTAATTTCGTGGGGTCGTCCAGCGACTCTGGGGGACGCCTCGCGCCTGATTCGATAAACTAATTAAAACAAAATAATCACCCGTGACCGTGACGATAAGGAAGGAATAAAAAAGCCCTTGTTGTGATAAACTCAAAAAAGCACTTGGGTGATAAACATGCTATATTGAACCTAATAGGAGTGCGATAAGAGGCAGTTTTCGAGTAAGTGAATTGAAAAATATTTATCCCATACCAAAGCTATTGCTCCTGCAAATGGATAGATCTTTATCAATCTTTTATTGAAAACTAGCTTTTGCCCGCGGCTTCGCCCGCGTGGTATTGGGGTTGGGGTTGGGGTTTCCGGGATAAAAAGTAGCCTATGTCCTATTCCGGAGTGTATCTATTCTCTATGCCTATGCCAAATTTCATCCAGATTCGTCCAGCCTTTTTGGCGTGATTGAGTAACAAACATCCAAACATCGTAACTTTCGCATTTATAATATTAGTAAGATGTAGTACCTAGGTATTTATAATTATAAGAGTCGAATAAGTGCATTATCAATTTGTCCGTTTCGAGATTAATTACCTCTTGTTCGACTAAGGGCTGATTTTTTAAACGCCTGATAACTTTTATCTGAAGAATATGTTTGAAGTTTTTGTTTTAGTATAGAAAATATGTCACACCGCCATATTTATTCCTCAGATAGAAGTTAACTGAAGATTGAAAAATCAGAACTACATAGTCATTTAATCATTCTTTCAGCGTTACAGGCCGTTCACGATCTTGCCGCTGAGATTGAATAGGGTCTTGTGGCGTGCTTCAAATATTTTCATACTTTTGATTTTACCGCTCGCCGCTACCGCGAAAACAAAGAAGCCTATGAAAAAAGAAATAGTCAAATGGATATGAGATGGAAAAACTAGCCTTTGTCTGCGGCTTCGCTCCCGGCAACAGATTATTCCCTACTCTACCCTGCCCTTTCATACTCTGTCCAACTCTACCCTACTCTACCCCACTCTACCCTACTCTACCCTACTCTACCCTACTCTACCCTACTCTACCCTACTCTACCCTACTCTACCCTACTCTACCCTACTCTACCCTACTCTACCCTACTCTACCCTACTCTACCCTACTCTACCCTACTCTACCCTACTCTACCCTACTCTACCCTACTCTACCCTACTCTACCCTACTCTACCCTACTCTACCCTACTCTACCCTACTCTACCCTACTCTACCCTACTCTACCCTACTCTACCCTACTCTACCCTACTCTACCCTACTCTACCCTACTCTACCCTACTCTACCCTACTCTAACCTACTTGACCCTACTTTACCATACTCTACCCTACTAATTTTATTGGCGAAATCAGTTAAGCCGTTCTCAAGTTTTGCGCTTACCAACACATTTTACGATTCATTTTTATATTATAGACTAGCAACCCGCCCCAACTTCGCACGGGTGTAATGCTTGTATTAAATATACTTATATTATATTAGAAATCTAAGCATAAACAGGGATAGACAGAGGGAAGTAACTTTGTGTTATACTATGTAGTGGTCTTGCGTTTTGACCCTCTAAAATTGAAAATGCAATTGCTTGGGGGGTCCTCGAAAACAAAAATAAATGCGGAACACTGCTCAAATATTATACCCTTCAGGACCAAGTCCAAGTTGTCAACGGCGCGTTCGGTTTCCGCGCGCCTCAAGGAGTCAGCAAGCGTTTTTACGTTTGTTGGGCATCTGCCTAGCTGCAGGACCGAAGCCTTACTGGGACCTTGGACCAGTTTCTGAAAGGAAGTTCCGACACTGGTATGAAAGCTAACAAGGAAAGGGGTGGGTCGTTTACTCTGTAAGAGTTGGACTCTATTTCCCGCAATGGCCAAGGGTCTATTGGATATGGGGTATTTGTCATTAGATGATTTTTTGCACCATAAAAAAAAAACATTATAATCTAAGTTTAATACTGGTGAAAAGAAAAAAGTAAATTATACCAATAATTTGCATTGACTTTTATAATTATGACGCAACCAAAATACAATTCATTGAAAAATAATAATATAATCAAGACACGGACTGTTTGTACATTATTATAAAATAGAAACCAACGAAAAATTAATTAGGTATATAATAGTGCAAATGCTCTATATATTATACCGATTGTTATAGCTGTACATGATTGCGTATTATATCTATACATGGGTACAGAAACTGAGTTCACACTGTTGATGAATGACTGATACATTGAGACCCTGGTAAACATTGAGCATCTACCAGTCCTGCTTGCGCTAGTAATTCCAACCAACACTCCCTTGGGTCCCTCATTAGGATCACCTGTCTGTGCACATACTAGAGGTCCACCGGAATCTCCCTGCAAATAACACAGATTGTGATCGTGAGAGTTTGAAACACACATCAGAAAAGTTTGGGTGCACTTACATAAATACTGAATTTTTTCTGGTTGAATTTTTTTCTAAACTTGTTATTGAAAAACCCTGGCTCCTGGGCTAGTTAGAAACGATATAACAGGAGTCAGTGTATTTCTTATGTAACTAGTATATTATTATCAACAAATACATATAATAGAAAAAAATATGGAAATTGAAAAAATGTTAAAATTGAAAAACAAAAATATATACGGCAACATTTTGATCCTTTTAAATTCCGTGGAAGATCGATCTGGTACATGAAATACTATCGATTTGTAAAGAGAAAATTAAAAAATAGAGTACTTTTTTTAAACAAGAATTAATTTACGCATGTACGAAATTAATTTGTTTAAGTGAACATCAGCTGAGCGAGCCAATAGCCTGTAGGTAGTTTACAGTTGCTGCGTTCCCAAAATGCAAAAAACTGCCAAAAAACCACTGAAATACAAGATTGTGAAAAAATAAAAACTGACCTTTCCGACGTCCGTTAAACTCACAGAGGTAAAAACAAATTTAGCATTTTTCTTGTGATAGCATTTCTCATCAGTTAGTACAATTAAATGCGCCAATAAAAGAACTTCACTACGTTGCTGTAATAAAATATTACATTTTATTCAACACGTTCGTTGACGTCGCGTCGTTAGGTGATAGTGCATTATGACAGTATTTCAAAAGATGGGGTTGGTAGTACGTGGTCCAACAATAAATTTTCATAATTTTAAATATTATGAAGACCACCACACGCATGACAGTATTCACTGTCATATTTTTAGCAATTTCATATTACTTCTTGTCGTACTTGTAACAGTAGTGTATGGGTTTAATATCTTTTTTTTTGACAACTATCGCACAACGCCGTCTAGTCTCATGCTAAGCAGAGCGTGTGTTATAAGTTCTTGAGAGTCGAAAAAGTGCATTATCAATTTGTCCATTTCGAGATTAATTAACTTGTCTGACCTAAAATATTTGTCGTCTATTTTATCAACATGTAGACATATATTTAATCATTCTTCCAGCGTTACGGTCCGTTCACGATCTTGCCGCTGAGATTGAAGTGGGGTCTTATGGCGTGCTTCAAATATTTTCATAATTTTGATTTTACCGCTCGCCGCCACCGCGCTTAGCTGCGTCTTATAGCAGCAAAGCCGTGATGCGGCATGCCGCTACTGTTAACTGCTGTGGTCAGCCGCATTAGCAGTTCTGCAGCAGTTCATCGTCAATTCTTTTAGAAATGATAGACGTAAAAGAAGTTGCTATAGTCATTTATTTAAATTATCGTAGATCTCTTAAATACATTTTTCTCCATCATCCATGACACGCGCGTCGAGCATGCAATGTATAGTCAGTAGATAATGACTGGTCAGAAGTGAAGACCGCGGGAAGCGCTTGCGGCTAACCGCGCCGAATGCGTGGAGAAGTAGCGGAGTTTCCGGAGCTTCACAGCACTAATCTGGAGCCCTCATTATAGAGTACAGTACCACTTTTCAAACTTGGCTGAAGTTAGTCTTGGCAACTTTACCTCTTGTGCACTCATAAATAGATGAATAGTTAAAAAAAAATGCGATTTATAGTTCTTTTTACTGTTTACAACTATGATATATGATGTAAGATATTGGAATTTATTTAAGCCTGTGACTGTTTGAAAAAAATTTTTGTAAGATTAACCTTTTAAGTGGACTTTTTTAGTCATTTTTTATTTAAAATTGACATAGTCAGATAATTAGGATGGCTTATAGATTTCTTTTTTTTTTAATAACACCAAAAATGAATGCGGCAAAATGCTGATTGTGAAAGCAAAGGAGCCTCTAAAAAAATAATTATAAATAGTCAAGATTAAGCACAAATGGAGTGAAGAAGTTAGTCTCATAAAAAAACTAACTTTTGCCTGCGGCTTCGCACCCGACAACAGATTAGTCGGGTGTCGCCACTGTGTGGCCCGCCCGGAGAACACGGTGGAGCCACGGTACAGGTGTGTCCTGCGGAAGAACAAAGCCGTGCCCTCGTAGGGGTGATCGGTGGCGGCGACCTCACACGCCGGGTCTTGGTTCAGACCATGGTCCTCAGCGAGGAGGAGTGGCAGGCGGTCGGCTTCTTCTGCGAGGCAGTAATGCTAGTGAAGGAGGAGGCCGACCGCATAAAACAAAGGCAACGGCGCCCTCGCCGTAGTCGAGCCGTTACTTCCAACTGTGCACTAGCTTCTGATGTTTTATAAGTGCCCATGTAGGCCTATATGAAATAAAAACCATTTTGATTTGATTTGATTTGAGCCGTCGCTGCCGCGACATCGCCGATATGCGACCACCGTAGACGCTGGCTTTCGGACGGCGAGCGCCTTAAGGAGATGACAGCAACTGTAGAGGCCCTACTGGGTCGAAGCCTCCCGGGGCCGAGGGTTAGTGCGAAAGCGTTACACCGGGGCTTTGGGAATAAGGAAAGGAAGAAACGGGGTAGGTTTTTTAGTCAGTAAGAGTCTGACACTGTTTCTCGCTCCGCCCAAGAGCAGGATTCATCATTCGATGATTTTACCTACCATAAAAAACCCTAATGTACCCTACTCTTCCCTAGTCTACCCTACTCTACCCTACTCTATTCTACTCTATCCTACTCTATCCTACTCTATCCTACTCTATCCTACTCTATCCTACTCTATCCTACTCTATCCTACTCTATCCTACTCTATCCTACTCTATCCTACTCTATCCTACTCTATCCTACTCTATCCTACTCTATCCTACTCTATCCTACTCTATCCTACTCTATCCTACTCTATCCTACTCTATCCTACTCTATCCTACTCTATCCTACTCTATCCTACTCTATCCTACTCTATCCTACTCTATCCTACTCTATCCTACTCTATCCTACTCTATCCTACTCTATCCTACTCTATCCTACTCTATCCTACTCTATCCTACTCTATCCTACTCTATCCTACTCTATCCTACTCTATCCTACTCTATCCTACTCTATCCTACTCTATCCTACTCTATCCTACTCTATCCTACTCTATCCTACTCTTTCCTCCTCTGTCCTACTCTGTCCTACTCTGTCCTACTCTATCCTACTCTATCCTACTCTATCCTACTCTATCCTACTCTATCCTACTCTACCCTACTGTACCTTACTAATTTAATTGGCCTAATCGGTTCAGCCGTTCTAGAGTTTTGCGCTTACCAACACTTTTTGCGATTCATTGTTACGGTTCCGTAGTCAAAAAGGAACCCTTACACCTAGTTTCGCCTAGTTTGTCTGTCCGTCCGCGAATAATCTCAGCTACCGTTAGCACTAAATAGCTGAATTTTGGTATCAATATGTATATCAACTACGCCGACCAAGTGCAAAAACCAAAAGTGGCAGTAAATGTTTTATTAGGGCTCCTACACGTAAAGTGGGAAGTGATATTTTTTTCATTTCTACCATAACGTGTGATGTGGCTGGATAGACCTCACGGCGTCCTCACTTTCCGCATGACGCAGGTTCTCACCGGACATGGGAAGTTCGGGAGATTCCTGCACCGGATTCGTGCGGAAGAGACGTCCGGGTGTCGCCACTGTGAGGCGAGCCCGGAGGACACGGTGGAGCACACGGTGGAGGTGTGCCCTGCTTGGGAAGAGCATCGCCGTGTCCTCGTGGGGGTGATCGGCGGCGGCGACCTCTCGCGCCGGGCCCTGGTTCAGGCCATGGTCCGCAGCGAAGAGGAATGGCAGGCGGTCGCCTCCTTCTGCGAAGCAGTAATGCTCGTAAAGGAGGAGGCCGACCGCATAAGGCAAAGGCAACGGCGTACTCGCCGTAGCCGTCGCCGCCGCGATCCTGCCGATATCCGGCCACCGTAGACACTGGCTCGCGGACGGTGAGCAATGGGTAGCTCGCCGTCCGATCGTCTGGTAAGACCGAGTCCAGGTCGTCAACGGCGCGCACCGTCCCCGCGCGCCTCAAGGAGTTGTCAGCAAACTGCAGGGGCCCTTCAGGGTCGAAGCCTCCTGGAGCCTAGAGGGTAAGTGAAAATTGTAACCTCGACTCCAGAAATAAGGCAAGGAAGGTACGGGGTAGGTTTTTTAGTCAGTAAGAGTCTGACACTGGTCTCCCGCTCCGCCCAAGAGCGGGTTTCGTCATTGGATGATTTTCACCTACCATAAAAAAAAAAAAAAAAAAAAAAAAAAAAAAAAAAAAAAAAAAAACCATAACGTGTGATATGTTGGATAGGTACTCGTATTTGAAAATAATTATGGGTCCCGTAAAATAATTTTTAATAATGTAAAAATTTTCGGAAATAATCGCTCCAAAAGTAAAAAATAAGGCGTCCCCCCTCTCTAACTTTTGAACCATAAGTTTAACCATAAAATATGAATAAAATCTCGATAAAATTAGACAAGACTAATTATGTAATTCAACCGTACATGTAGGCATTTTTTAAAACTTTTTTACAAATTTCTTTTTTTTTTCAAATAATAATACAAAAAGATTAAAATCGGTTCATACAATCCAAAATTACTATCGGGTACAGCGCCATCTCTCGGGTAGTTGGGTTACTAATTTTTACATGGGCTACTGAGTTCAGTAACATTGTGAGAAGTTTGTGACGGACGGGAAACTACGGAATCCTACACTGAGCGTGGCCAGACACGCTCTTGGCCGATTTTTGATATTATAGGCTAGCAAACTATTAAATATAGTATACTTTGATATCACAGATCTAAGTATACATGGGGACAGACAGAGGGAAGCGACTTTGTGTTATACTATGTATATTATAGAGACCTTCTGTTGTGAACATCTAAAATTTTCGTAAGGATTCTGCAAAAGGGAACACTGCTCTAACATTATATATCTTGGACCAGTTTATGAAAGGAAGTTCCGACACTGGTATGAAAGCTAACAAGGAACGGGTTGGGTCGTTTAATCTGTAAGAGTTGGACTCCCGCGATGCCCAAGGGTCTATTGGATATGGGGTATTTGTCATTAGATGATTTTTTCCACCATAAAAAAAAAACATTATTATCACCACTGCTCCCAAAATGGTGAAGGAAAACATCGTGAGGAAACCGGCATGTTCTAGAACTAAAAATTCAAAGACGTGTGACATCCACCAACCCGCACTGAGCCCGCGTGGTGGGTCATGGCCCATTCCCTCTCCTAGAAAGGAGGCCTGTGTCTCAGCAGTGAGAACATTAAAAGGCTGATGATGATGTGACCGTTAGAGCAGAAATTCATCTTCGAACTACAACTCGAGATAAGAGAAAGATGTTGCGCATGTATACGAAACAATGGCACCCAATTTGAACAAGATTTGTGATTTTAGTACCTGCTTGTGAAATAATTTTTTATTTCAATTTTGAGGAAAGTTAATAACCTTTGTAAAAAAAAATAATGTGCGTAAAAACGAGATATCAATATCTACCTACTTAGAGCAAGTTATTTTTTTTTTCTTTAACTTCTTAGTGCATTTACCGTAATATCAAATATCAGCCTTTTGTGATTTGAGTGCACATTTAGCCAGTTAGTGATGTTAATAAAAGTTTTTTTTTAGCATATTGCACACCGTTGGAAAGGGCATTAACTAGAGAACTTTTTGGACAATTCGAAGATCTCCAACGCTTTTAGTTTTTTTTTTAATAGATATTTAAAGTTGAGTTTTAAAATTATTTTGTCATATCCCATACACTTTGTAGGTTTTTTATAGAAAAACTACACGTTACTAGCAAGTAATTTTGGATTTCATAGAACCATACAACAGTACACTTAAATATAAAAAAAAATTTTGTTGGATAGACTAATAACTTTTTTATTTATGTAAGCTTAAATGTTGAAATCCGGTGTTTTTCAGAATAAAAGTTAAAAACATGTTTAAAAAAAACCGGTGTGGCAAGGAATGATTAATTGGGGCTGAAGATATAGCAAATGATCTATCCTGTCGGCCAAATCAATTTGGCAAACGATGCACCAAACACCCTGTATATCTTGGACCAGTTTATGAAAGGAAGTTCCGACACTGGTATGAAAGCTAACAAGGAACGGGGTGGGTCGTTTAATCTGTAAGAGTTGGACTCCCGCGATGCCCAAGGGTCTATTGGATATGGGGTATTTGTCATTAGATGATTTTTTCCACCATAAAAAAAAACACCACAAAAGAAAAAGTAAATTATGCCAATAATTTGCATTGACTTTTATAATTATGACGCACCCAAAAGACAATTCATTGGAACATAATAATATAATCAAGACATGGACTGTTTGTACAATATTATAAAAAAGAAACCAACGAAAAATTAATTAAATAATAGTACGAATGCTCTATATATTATACTGATTGTTATAGCTGTACATGATTGCGTATTATATCTATACATGGGTACAGAAACTGAGTTCACACTGTTGATGAATGACTGATACATTGAGACCCTGGTAAACATTGAGCATCTACCAGTCCTGCTTGCGCTAGTAATTCCAACCAACACTCCCTTGGGTCCCTCATTAGGATCACCTGTCTGTGCACATACTAGAGGTCCACCGGAATCTCCCTGCAAATAACACAGATTGTGATCGTGAGAGTTTGAAACACACATCAGAAAAGTTTGGGTGCACTTACATAAATACTGAATTTTTTCTGGTTGAATTTTTTTCTAAACTTGTTATTGAAAAACCCTGGCTCCTGGGCTAGTTAGAAACGATATAACAGGAGTCAGTGTATTTCTTATGTAACTAGTATATTATTATCAACAAATACATATAATAGAAAAAAATATGGAAATTGAAAAAATGTTAAAATTGAAAAACAAAAATATATACGGCAAAATTTTGATCCTTTTAAATTCCGTGGAAGATCGATCTGGTACATGAAATACTATCGATTTGTAAAGAGAAAATTAAAAAATAGAGTACTTTTTTTAAACAAGAATTAATTTACGCATGTACGAAATTAATTTGTTTAAGTGAACATCAGCTGAGCGAGCCAATAGCCTGTAGGTAGTTTACAGTTGCTGCGTTCCCAAAATGCAAAAAACTGCCAAAAAACCACTGAAATACAAGATTGTGAAAAAATAAAAACTGACCTTTCCGACGTCCGTTAAACTCACAGAGGTAAAAACAAATTTAGCATTTTTCTTGTGATAGCATTTCTCATCAGTTAGTACAATTAAATGCGCCAATAAAAGAACTTCACTACGTTGCTGTAATAAAATATTACATTTTATTCAACACGTTCGTTGACGTCGCGTCGTTAGGTGATAGTGCATTATGACAGTATTTCAAAAGATGGGGTTGGTAGTACGTGGTCCAACAATAAATTTTCATAATTTTAAATATTATGAAGACCACCACACGCATGACAGTATTCACTGTCATATTTTTAGCAATTTCATATTACTTCTTGTCGTACTTGTAACAGTAGTGTATGGGTTTAATATCTTTTTTTTTGACAACTATCGCACAACGCCGTCTAGTCTCATGCTAAGCAGAGCGTGTGTTATAAGTTCTTGAGAGTCGAAAAAGTGCATTATCAATTTGTCCATTTCGAGATTAATTAACTTGTCTGACCTAAAATATTTGTCGTCTATTTTATCAACATGTAGACATATATTTAATCATTCTTCCAGCGTTACGGTCCGTTCACGATCTTGCCGCTGAGATTGAAGTGGGGTCTTATGGCGTGCTTCAAATATTTTCATAATTTTGATTTTACCGCTCGCCGCCACCGCGCTTAGCTGCGTCTTATAGCAGCAAAGCCGTGATGCGGCATGCCGCTACTGTTAACTGCTGTGGTCAGCCGCATTAGCAGTTCTGCAGCAGTTCATCGTCAATTCTTTTAGAAATGATAGACGTAAAAGAAGTTGCTATAGTCATTTATTTAAATTATCGTAGATCTCTTAAATACATTTTTCTCCATCATCCATGACACGCGCGTCGAGCATGCAATGTATAGTCAGTAGATAATGACTGGTCAGAAGTGAAGACCGCGGGAAGCGCTTGCGGCTAACCGCGCCGAATGCGTGGAGAAGTTGCGGAGTTTCCGGAGCTTCACAGCACTAATCTGGAGCCCTCATTATAGAGTACAGTACCACTTTTCAAACTTGGCTGAAGTTAGTCTTGGCAACTTTACCTCTTGTGCACTCATAAATAGATGAATAGTTAAAAAAAAAATGCGATTTATAGTTCTTTTTACTGTTTACAACTATGATATATGATGTAAGATATTGGAATTTATTTAAGCATCTGACTGTTTGAAAAAATTTTTTGTAAGATTAACCTTTTAAGTGGACTTTTTTAGTCATTTTTTATTTAAAATGGACATAGTCAGATAATTAGGATGGCTTATAGATTTCTTTTTTTTTTAATAACACCAAAAATGAATGCGGCAAAATGCTGATTGTGAAAGCAAAGGAGCCTCTAGAAAAATAATTATAAATAGTCAAGATTCAGCACAAATGGAGTGAATAAGTTAGTTTCATAAAAAAACTAGCTTTTGCCTGCGGCTTCGCACCCGACAACAGATTAATCGGGTGTCGCCACTGTGTGGCCCGCCCGGAGAACACGGTGGAGCCACGGTACAGGTGTGTCCTGCAGAAGAACAAAGCCGTGCCCTCGTAGGGGTGATCGGTGGCGGCGACCTCTCACGCCGGGTCTTGGTTCAGACCATGGTCCTCAGCGAGGAGGAGTGGCAGGCGGTCGGCTTCTTCTGCGAGGCAGTAATGCTAGTGAAGGAGGAGGCCGACCGCATAAAACAAAGGCAACGGCGCCCTCGCCGTAGTCGTGCCGTTATTTCCAACTGTGCACTAGCTTCTGATGTTTTATAAGTGCCCATGTAGGCCTATATGAAATAAAAACCATTTTGATTTGATTTGATTTGAGCCGTCGCTGCTGCGACCTCGCCGATATGCGACCACCGTAGACGCTGGCTTTCGGACGGCGAGCGCCTTAAGGAGATGACAGCAACTGTAGAGGCCCTACTGGGTCGAAGCCTCCCGGGGCCGAGGGTTAGTGCGAAAGCGTTACACCGGGGCTTTGGGAATAAGGAAAGGAAGAAACGGGGTAGGTTTTTTAGTCAGTAAGAGTCTGACACTGTTTTTCGCTCCGCCCAAGAGCAGGATTCATCATTCGATGATTTTATCTACCATACAAAACCCTAATGTACCCTACTCTTCCCTAGTCTACCCTAGGCTACCCTACTCTACCCTACTCTATCCTACTCTATCCTACTCTATCCTACTCTATCCTACTCTATCCTACTCTATCCTACTCTATCCTACTCTATCCTACTCTATCCTACTCTATCCTACTCTATCCTACTCTATCCTACTCTATCCTACTCTATCCTACTCTATCCTACTCTATCCTACTCTATCCTACTCTATCCTACTCTATCCTACTCTATCCTACTCTATCCTACTCTATCCTACTCTATCCTACTCTATCCTACTCTATCCTACTCTATCCTACTCTATCCTACTCTATCCTACTCTATCCTACTCTATCCTACTCTATCCTACTCTATCCTACTCTATCCTACTCTATCCTACTCTATCCTACTCTATCCTACTCTATCCTACTCTATCCTACTCTATCCTACTCTATCCTACTCTATCCTACTCTATCCTACTCTATCCTACTCTATCCTACTCTATCCTACTCTATCCTACTCTATCCTACTCTATCCTACTCTATCCTACTCTATCCTACTCTATCCTACTCTATCCTACTCTATCCTACTCTATCCTCCTCTGTCCTACTCTGTCCTACTCTGTCCTACTCTATCCTACTCTATCCTACTCTATCCTACTCTATCCTACTCTATCCTACTCTATCCTACTCTATCCTACTCTATCCTACTCTATCCTACTCTACCCTACTAATTTAATTGGCCTAATCGGTTCAGCCGTTCTAGAGTTTTGCGCTTACCAACACTTTTTGCGATTCATTGTTACGGTTCCGTAGTCAAAAAGGAACCCTTATACCTAGTTTCGCCTAGTTTGTCTGTCCGTCCGCGAATAATCTCAGCGACCGTTAGCACTAAATAGCTGAATTTTGGTATCAATATGTATATCAACTACGCCGACCAAGTGCAAAAACCAAAAGTGGCAGTAAATGTTTTATTAGGGCTCCTACACGTAAAGTGGGAAGTGATATTTTTTTCATTTCTACCATAACGTGTGATATGTTGGATAGGTACTCGTATTTGAAAATAATTATGGGTCCCGTAAAATAATTTTTAATAATGTAAAAATTTTCGGAAATAATCGCTCCAAAAGTAAAAAATAAGGCGTCCCCCCTCTCTAACTTTTGAACCATAAGTTTAACCATAAAATATGAATAAAATCTCGATAAAATTAGACAAGACTAATTATGTAATTCAACCGTACATATAAGCATTTTTTAAAACTTTTTTACAAATTTCTTTTTTTATTTCAAATAAAAATACAAAAAGATTAAAATCGGTTCACGCAATCCAAAATTACTATCGGGTACAGCGCCATCTCTCGGGTAATTGGGTTACTAATTTTTACATGGGCTACTGAGTTCAGTAACATTGTGAGAAGTTTGTGACGGACGGGAAACTACGGAATCCTACACTGAGCGAGGCCAGACACGCTCTTGGCCAATTTTTTATATTATAGGCTAGCAAACTATTAAATATACTTTGATATCAGAGATCTAAGTATACATGGGGACAGACAGAGGGAAGCGACTTTGTGTTATACTATGTATATTATAGTGACTTTGTGTTGTGAACATCTAAAATTTTCGTAAGAATTCTGTAAAAGGGTCGAAACCTAATGGCGCCCAGGGTCTCTTTCTGAAAGGAGAAGGAACGGGGTGGGGTGTTTAGTCAGTAAGAGTCTGACACGAACGACCAACTATACAACATTGGATTATTTTCGCCCACCATAAAAAAACCTCCAAAATTTTGCAAATGTCTAGGGGTGCCTCGAAAACAAAAATATGCGGAACACTGCTCTAACATTATATATCTTGGACCAGTTTATGAAAGGAAGTTCCGACACTGGTATGAAAGCTAACAAGGAACGGGGTGGGTCGTTTAATCTGTAAGAGTTGGACTCCCGCGATGCCCAAGGGTCTATTGGATATGGGGTATTTGTCATTAGATGATTTTTTCCACCATAAAAAAAAAAAACATTATAATCTAAGTTTGATATTGGTGAAAAGAAAAAGTAAATTATGCCAATAATTTGCATTGACTTTTATAATTATGACGCACCCAAAAGACAATTCATTGGAACATAATAATATAATCAAGACATGGACTGTTTGTACAATATTATAAAAAAGAAACCAACGAAAAATTAATTAAATAATAGTACGAATGCTCTATATATTATACTGATTGTTATAGCTGTACATGATTGCGTATTATATCTATACATGGGTACAGAAACTGAGTTCACACTGTTGATGAATGACTGATACATTGAGACCCTGGTAAACATTGAGCAACTACCAGTTTTGGTTGCGCTAGTAATTCCAACCAACACTCCCTTGGGTCCCTCATTAGGATCACCTGTCTGTGCACATACTAGAGGTCCGCCGGAATCTCCCTGCAAATAACACAGATTGTGATCGTGAGAGTCTGAAACACACATCAGAAAAGTTTGGGTGCTCTTACATAAATACTGATATGTTTTTGTTGAATTTCATGTGTTATTGAAAACCCCAGGCTTCTGGGCTAGTTAGAAACGATATCATAGGAGTCAGTGTATTCCATATGTTGTTAGTTCAATGTTATCAACAAATTCACATAATAAAAAAAAATGGAAAAAGAAAAATATTAAAATTGAAAAACAAAAATATATTCGACAAAATTTTGACCCTTTTAAATCCCGTGGAAGGTCGATCTGGTACATGAAATTCTATCGATTTGTAAAGAGAAAATAAAAAAATAAAGCACTTTTTTTAAAACTCGATGTAAGTTACGCATGTACGAAATTAATATGTTTAAGTGAACATCAGCTGAGCGAGCCAATAGCCTGTAGGTAGTTCACAGTTGCTGCATGCCAACTACCGGCTTGTTGACTTTTTTTATTTAAAACATGCAAAAAACAGTCAAAAAACCACTGAAATACAAGATTGTGAAAAAATAAAAACTAACCATTGCGACGTCCGTTGAATTTATAGAGGTGTATACAACATTAAAATCATTTTTCTTTCGAACGCATATCTCATCAGGTAGTACAGTTAAATGCGCCAATAAAAGAACTTCACTACGTTGCTATAATAAAATATTACGTTTTATTCAACACGTTCGTTGACGTTGCGTTGTTAGGTGATACCTAGTGCATTATGACAGTATGTCAAAAGATGGGCCCTGGGTGTTGGTAGTACGTGGTCGGACGATAAATTTTATACCGTAATTACAGACATAATTAAAAGACAATAAGTGTACGGACACCGGTGTCCTCTTGGGGTTTAATGAACTTATTGATATAAACTAGAGCTTGATTGCAATCCTACCTGATTATAAGCAGTAATTATAACTTCAACTGTAGGGTAGAATCGGATGTGCCTTGCAAAATGCTAAATCATCCTACCTATCGTAAGGGCAAAGCTGAGTCGAAGCCTACTGGGTCCAACTGGTATTGTGAAAACGCCTACCGGGGCTCTGGAACGAAGGCAAAGAATGAACGGGAGTGGGTTTTTTAGTCAGTAAAAGTCTTACACTTAACGTTGCGAGCGGGAGTTGTCATTGGATGATTTTTGCCTACCTTAAAAAAACCTACCTTACGCTGTTTTTATTTAATCTAAAATATCGAGGCGATCGTTAAATTTAAATGTTTTATTGGTGACGAAATTTGACGAATAAGACAGAAACTTGAGTTTTCAGTCTATTTAGGATGTACTTATCATGTTTTCTTATAGAGATTTCTATTTGCCGTCATCTTATTTATCATCATTACCTTTTCTCTGTTATTTAGTAATAATAGCAAAAAGTGAAATAAAATAGCTATTTCCCTGCAGAGGCGTGGTGAGCGCGGGTTAGTACCTACGTAGCCTTAAAGCCACAAGGTGTACCTGTCGCGCGAGGGTATTTTGCGACGGTCTCTGAAGCGGAAACCGGATTATTTCCTGCACAGTGTCGCTAGTTTAACTTAAACAGTGTGCATGTAGTTACGTCGATGGAGAACGTTAAATATGTTTATTACTTATAGCAAAAGTGGCGCGGGGCGCCGCTGCCCGCGACGGTTCCGCGCGCGGTCGGTCCGGACGGAGCACTTTCGAATGGGATCACGCGGGATCCCGCTTTACGCGGCGTTGGCTCTTTAAATTAGATGCGGCTGTAGCGCGACAGTCGCATGTTTTTATTTATAAGAAATAAAAAAGCAGCGCGGCAGCAAAGCTGCAGTTAAGCTGCCGACGCGGTACTTTGCAGCTTTACATATTCTATGGCCAGGGTCCTGAATTCAGTATTTGAGTACCTACAAAAACGTATCAAAACCCACTTGAATGTCAAATCAAAAAAAAAAAATATATATATCAATATTAATATTTAAATCGAGAGACTGTGTAATAACGAAACGAATCTCACTTACATTGCCCTCAGTTCTTCCATAGCCCGATGTCAAACATTTTCCCTCGTATTTTTTATCTACAGTTGCTATTGGAATAGGACCGACATGATGGTTATAATTGAATGGATGTTTTAGAATCTGAAAAGAATACAATGAAGAATATAATTATGATACAATATGATAATCGACATCTATCACAAAACGCCGCCTAGTCTCACTCAAGCTAAGCAGAGTTTGTGTTATAAGTACTAGACAACTGATAAACCTATTTATATATTTCTGAATATATATATATTATAGATAAACTAGGGACCCGCCCCAGCTTTGCACGCAATGCTGATATTAAATATACCCTTCTGGACACATATATTGGCCCACCTTAGAGTTTAGGCTTCGATGGACCCTTCCGAAATATGATTGCTAGATTGAACAAAAACTGTTGATGCAGTTTTAAACCTGATACATTTTACCATCTTTTTCGATCGTATTGTTTTAAATTTGAATTCAGACTACATCGAGCTACGCCTAACAAGTCGGATATGCGCCTTGTTAAAGGCAATTGATTTTTGAATAAAAAACATGTTTTATCAAATAAAGGTTTAATTTAATAACGCGTGTTGCCTCCATGGACATTTACCACAGCTCTCATACGATTAGGCATAGAGTTTATCAATCGCTCTATGAAATTTTGAGGGATCATCTCCCATTCCTCTTCTATGGCAGTTTTCAACTCCTGCATCGTCTGGGCAACTGGCTGATGAGCCCTAACACGTCTTTTTAGCTCGCGTTAGTTTGGGCCCATTAGCTGGCTTGTGTGGTACCTTATCGCGTTCTTTTAACCTTCTCCGAACAGTTCGAGTGCTCATAGATACTCCGTGGAAGTCGCGAAGTTGGTTTTATATCTCAATGGAGGTACAATCCGTTCCAAATGAGAATAGGATCGATGGCAATGTTGTGACGTCACGTCGAACTGTCAAATCGAAGAAATTAGGTAGAGTGAACAAAGATGTTTAAAAAAAATAATCGTGAATGAAAAAAGTTTAATCAGAATACAGTTTTACAATTTTGTTTATCTCTGTTTCACTGTGTGATGTGTCTGAGTAGTAAATAGAAAAAAAGGCGAATTGTTTCTAACAATGAAAATAAGAAAGAAAATAGTTTTTCTTGTAAACTATTTATGACTTAAAACAATATATTTGGCAAATTTATATTAAACCCTAACGTTTTTACTTTAACTAGAATTAACTAAAATTTTGTAATAAAAAGCAAAAAAAACTTTTTATTGATACGCAAATAAGATTTTTTTGCAAACCGTACTTTTCACTCAAAATTTGACAGATCGAGGTTATTGACTTTCCTGTTCTTATTTGGAACGCATAATAAGGTGACGATTTCTCAAGCTGGTCGTCACGATGAATCGATCCTGCCTTTCAGTTGTGACCCGAGATCGTGGCCTTCCTTGGCGACGAACAAAGCCGCCAGTCTCGAGGTATCTCCGATAAACATTTCGGACCGCAGATCGACTTAAATTAGGTTGAGCACTCACGTTTCTTTGGCTGTGTCCGCCCTGAATAAGTGCCACAGCTTGGGCGGCGACTACAGGTGAAGTATCCATAGATTATTGATAGAACCTCACCTTAATGTTAAGAATAAGTAATGTTTGTTGCAAAACCAAAGATATCAATCACTTTTTCAAAAATTAAATCCAAGTAAACCAATAAAACCAAGTTTTCTTAGTATAATCCGTTCCAAATGAGAATAGGATCGATGGCAATGTTGTGACGTCACGTCGAACTGTCAAATCGAAGAAATTAGGTAGAGTAAACAAAAAAAGATGTTCAAAAAAATAATTTACTTACGAATCGTGAATGAAAAAAGTTTAATCAGAATATAGTTTTTTAATTTTGTTTATTTCTGTTTCACTGTGTGATGTGTCTGAGTAGTGGTAGATAGAAGAAAAAGGCAAATTGTTTCTAACAATGAAAATAAGAAAAAAAAAACAGTTTTTCTTATAAACTATTTATGACTTAAAACAATATATTTGGCAAATTTATATTAAACCCTAACGTTTTTACTTCAACTAGAATTAACTAAAATTTAGTAATAAAAAGTAAAAAAAAAATTTTTATTGATACGCAAATAAGATTTTTTTGCAAACCGTACTTTTCACTCAAAATTTGACAGATCGAGGTTATTGACTTTCCTGTTCTTATTTGGAACGCATAATACTAGATTGTTTGATATCAACAAACAGGCTCCAAATTGTCTTTTGTTTCTTCAAATTCTGTGTTCGAAATTCTAAAAAAGCCTATTGAATGAAATTGTGATAGTGCCAGGTTCAAAACTGCATAAAAACTTTTTGCTCGACCTTATATAAAAATTTAGCTAGGACCAAACGAAACTGAAAATACAAGGTGGGCCAATAGATGTGTCCAGAAGTGTATTATGAATGTATTATACATTCTTCTTCTTCTTTTCGAATCGATGATAAACTCTTTAAATTGTTTGGGCCCAGTAGGTGGCCACGTTAACAGCAGCTGCGGTGGCACTCATTACGTCCTCCACAGTGCAGGTGTATGGGCACTCCAGCAAATGGCTCATGTTTTGAACGAGGGCACCGCACTCACAATGAGTATTGAAAGGTTTATATGTATTACACATATACACCTTTCAATTGAATCACTCTATCTATTAAAAAAAGCCGCATCAAAATCCGTTGCCGAGTTTTAAAGTTATAAGCGTATAGGGAGGAAGCGACTTTGTTTTATACTATGTAATGATAATAAATACATAGTACAATAGTTTATTACCAAATATTTTATTTACGTACCTAAGTTCGTTAAGTTTTTGTATCTTCATAAATTAATTATTTTCATTAAATAAATCACTATTTCTTTCCTATGTCGTGACATATCTTAGGGACTATCTTGGAGCATTTCATCTCTTAGGTATCTTACTAAGCGCCCCCACCGCCCGCACCTGTCTCAGGCCCCTTATTCGTCATACCCCAGCGCCCTTGTACCGCGCAGGCAAGGACTCAGTTAGACAGTCGGCGTATATACTCATATCAATGGTAACAGCAACACCGAAAATGATTACATTTTGTTTTTGACTGGCCTTTCAGTCTAGTAGTCAGTGACCCTGATTGCTATGCCGGAGGTCGTGGATTCGATTCCCATCCAAGACAAATGTTTGTATGATAAGCACGATCATATGGTCTATGTCTGAATGTAATCATCATTACATTGTACAAAACAAAGTTGTCTGTCCCTATGTATGCTTAGATCTTTAAAACTAAGCAACGGATTTCGAAGAGGTTTTTTCAATAGATAGAGTGATTCAAGAGGAAGGTTTATATGTATAATACATACAAAATGTATTAAATATCAGCATTGCACCCGTGCGAAGCTGGGGCGGGAAGCTAGTTTATTATCATGAAAATAAATCAATCAGACCGGTCCATATAAATGTCAGGTGTAACTTGTTTCTTGACTTTCGACGGAGTCGTCATCGGATTCATCAGAGTCGCCCTGAGTGTTAATAATAAAATCATCATCATCCCGAATTCTATCATGTTTGCAGTACTCATCCTTGGTATTAATAACATGATTAACACAATGCTCCCATTTCTGTACGGAATATTCAACAAATAATCCCTCTAACGTAGTTTTTTTGGTCTAAATTAGAGTTCACACTTTTTTGTGCTAATTGTCCCTTTATGTCACCCCAGACCAACTCAATAGGGTTCAGGTCTGGGTGGTATGGAGGCAAACGCAACACTTCATGTCCCTTTCTTTTCAATCATCATCATCATTTCAGCCGAAAGACGTCCACTGCTGGACATAGGCCTCCCCCAAGAGCCGCCACAAAGACCGGTCCTGTGCGTTTCGCATCCATCGGCTTCCAGCAACCCTGACCAGGTCATCGGACCACCTTGTGGGAGGCCTTCCAACGCTACGTCTTCCGGTACGCGGTCGCCACTCCAGAACCTTTCGGCCCCAGCGGCCATCCGTTCTGCGTGCAATGTGCCCTGCCCATTGCCACTTAAGTTTGGCGATTCTTTTCGCTATGTCGGCAACCTTGGTTCTCTTGCGGATATCCTCATCAACACGTCTTTTTTTTTCAATAACTCGTCAATTTTATTAATATCTTCAGTGTCTGTCCCTTTAATCAATTTAATTAAATCGTCCTTTTTAAGCTTATTATCAAAAACCACGTCATGTCTTTGTAACCATGTTTGCATTAGATACTGTCTTGGTAGAAGTCGTAGTTGGCTTTTTAGGGTTCCGTAGTCAACAAGGAACCGTTATAGTTTCGCCAAGTCCGTCTGTCTGTCTGTCCGTCCGCGGATAATCTCAGTGACCAACCTACGTATATACGACTAACTATGTATATCAACCATGCCGACGAAATGCTCAAACAACAAAAGTGGTAAAAAATGTTTTATTAGGGTACCTCCTCTATACGTAAAGAGGGAAGTGATTTTTTAAATTTCTCCCATAACATGTGATATGTTGTTTTTTTTTTTTTTTTTTTTATGGTAGGTGAAAATCATCCAATGACGAAACCCGCTCTTGGGTGGAGCGGGAGACTAGTGTCAGACTCTTACTGACTAAAAAACCTACCCCGTACCTTCCTTGCCCTATTCCTGGAGTCGAGGTAACAGTTTCCCACCACCCTCTAGACTCCGGGAGGATGTGATATGTTGTTGGATAGGTAAGTATTTAAAAATAATCTAGGGTTCGAAAATATTTACATTATCAAAAAAATATTTTACGGGAATCCTAATAATTTTTAAATATCTATCCAACAATATATCACACGTTATGGTAGAAATTAAACAAAAAAAAAAACACTTTCCACTTTACGTGTAGGGAAGGTACCCTAATAAAACATTTTTTACTACTTTTTGTTTGTGCACTTTGTCGGCGTAGTTGATATACATATTGATACCCAATTTCCGCTTTCTAGTGCTAACGGCCGCTGAGATTATCCGCGGACGGACAGACAGACAGACAGACGTGACGAAACTTTATAGTTTCGCCACGTCTGGTTCCTTGTTGACTACAGATCTTTAAAAACCGGTCAAGTGCGAGCCAGAGTCGCGTAAGAATACAACTACAACACTGTTTGATGGTGCAAAGAATACTTTAGGTATTTTACCAATTGAAATATTTGTAACCAATAAAGTCTAGGTAAATTAGAATTAAACTTTTGGGTAGTTTGCTTATCAAATATCTAGAATGCTGTTAATCCAGATGTTGTACATACCTATGTGTATTGCATAAATACTTACAGCAACCGCTATATCATCTTTGGGGAAACTGTATGTTTTTGGAAATTCTGCGTAAGCTAATCTCCTCCACTGTCCATCTGACTTATATTGAGCCATGTTATTTAGACTACCAGCAACCACGTGTATTTCATCGAGTCTCCGACTGCTGACTTTCCTTTTGTTGAAAAATGTATACAATTTAGTTTTATTATATTGTCACCAAGGTAGGGTTAGTCTTTATAGTGAGTGAGATTTTATAGTCTTTAAATAGTGACTCATCGTTAGCACTCAGCCTAGTCATGCCCCTTGAACAGCAAGAAATCAGAAAGTCGTATTAACATTGGCCAGTTGATAGTTTGCTAGTGCATGTTTTTTTGCAGTTTATCGTTTATAGATTCATGCTTAAGCGCTATCTCACCTGATGGAAAGCGACGATGCGGTCGACGATGGAGCGAGCTTACCTAGAAATAACCTGTTCATTCTTGACTTAAATATTCCCAGATTGTAGCCAACAGGAAACACAGACTCCGGCAAGGAATTCCGGAATTCTTTAATTTATGTGTTCCCAAAACGTTTTGTACGTATATGTAGGATGTCCATCCATGTGGCGCAATGCTGTACGTCTGGTGGTCCGATGATAGAACGGGCTGGCGGAATTAAATTATGCAATTCCGATGCACGTTCCCCGAAATCAAGAATTTGAAGCCCCGACTCGACGAGTGCATCATTGCCATTGATCCTCCTGGCTCGCCTCTCAATAGACTCAAATGCATCAAGTTGGTATCGGGCAGATCCGTCTCATAGATGAGAGAAGTACTCCATAATCGATCGAACTATCGCCTGATAAAGTTTGAGCAGCTGTTTCGGCGTGAAGCATTGTCCTTTGCGAGGATCCCTAACTTTCTTGCAGCCAGTTGAGCCTCTGCTTCGATGTATGGCTTGGGGCCATAAATCTTAGATTGAGAGTAGATATCAAAGTTATACAAAGAAGATTAAGATGGTCGGTTATCGGCACAGTTACACCCCGAAAAGTTGGAGCAGGGCTGAATTTACTCCTTTTAGCGGAAAATAGACACACCTGAATTTTAGCAGCATTGGACCTGTCCAAATTGGCATCGCCCCATTAAGAGACTGCCAGAAACAACCCACCCTGTTCCTACGTTGAATTTATACCAAGGCCCGAGTCTTCCCTTCAGACACGAACCCTTGGCCCCAGTTGGCTTCGACTCTTCTACAGAGTCCTTACAGTTTGCTGACAACTCCTTGAGACACGCGGGAACAGTGCGCACCATCGACAACTAACCTTGATCCCGATGGTTACCAGATGATTGAACGGCGAGCTATTCATTGCTCACCGTCTTACTCAGGTCCATGGCAGCCAGAAATCGGGATCAAACTCCCAGCGGCTTGATTTTCATCAAGTTGATAACAGAGTTTTTAGTATTCTATAGTGAGTTTTATTTTTGCATGAGCACTGTTTTTGTCATTAAGAATGCCTGAACGCGCTCGGTGTAAAATAATAGCAGAAGCTGACTGACTCCGACCGCGTACTTTTTCTCGTTCGCGCAGCCGTTCGGCTCCGATTGTATGCTCTTTCTTGCTCGCGCAGCCGGTCGGCTCCGATTACGTGCTCTTTCTCGCTCGCGCAACCTTGGCTAAGCACCTTCTCCTTTGGCCAGTAACATGCAGAGCCTTGAAGAACCTTTTCTCTCGACGCCAGCAGTCAAGTCCTACCTCGCATAGCACCGCTGCGACTCACAACATTCGAACACAAAAACAAAGGGGCACTATTACGACTCCTTGGAGCCTGCAGCATCACTGGGACATTATCACAAAGACTCAATGGGGCACTATCCCGACTCACTAATCACCGACCGCAATCAGGTCCGGTTAACCATGAACTGTGCGAATTTCAGTTCCGACCCACTGGAACCAACCTACCACTTTTCTTTTTAATGGTAGGTAAAAATCATCGAATGATGAATCCCACTCTTGGGCGGAGCGGGAAACAGTGTCAGACTCTTACTGACTAAACAACCTACCCCGTGCCTTCCTTGCCTTATTCCCAGAGCACCGGTGTAACGCTTTCGCACCAACCCTCAGCTCTGGGAGGCTTCGACCCTGTAGGGCCCCTACAGTTTGCTGACAACTCCTTGAGGCGCGCGGAAACGCTGCGCGCCGTCGACGACTTGGGCTCGGTCTGGACTGTTACCAGACGACCAGACGACGAGCTACTGAGGGCACGGCGTTGCTCTTCCCAAGCGGGGCACACCTCTGCCGTGTGGTCTAAACCAACCTACCACTAGCTTGGCACGCATTATGATGCATAAAGAGCTACCGATCTCCGATCTCCAGAAGGGAGTGATGTAGTGACATCTAAGGAGCCACATAAAAACTGCAAGAGAAATACGAAATCCTGCATCGCCCAATCAATGCTCTCCGCGGGATTTTAATATATACGTCAACCCGAAATCTCCTATCGGGCATGAGCCCATCAGACATAACAGTCGCCTGGTCGGCGCAACCTGCCTTTTTAACGGACGTTTGTGTGACTTACTCTCTGTTCTGATATACCCTCCGAAGGGTTATTATTGCAAAATTGTCGTTTGGCAATAATAGATGATTTCGTGATAATCATTAAAATAACTGGAAACACAGGAAAAACTCAATTTAACAGTCATACCCGGGATGCCAAATCTTATTGCAGTTACTGAATTTTCTTCTTTCCCGAAAACAATGCGCAGCACTAAGCAGTTTTCTTGGACCTATGATAACTGCGCCACAAACATTTCTATATAGTGAATTTGCACGTTTTACCAACATCTTCAATGATACCTGTAAAATACGAAAATTAGACAATATTTCGGTCAATATTGACAATCCGTCAATCACAATAATTCGCACTGTGCTGAAAATTGGTAGGAATCTTTAAAACACCATTATAAATGAAATCTAAAAAGTCCTCACCGATCCGACACCTGAAAAAAAAAATCGACGTCAAAGATCCGAAAAAGTAGTATTAGCAAATTTCAGCAAAACGTGAAGTTTTATCAAAAAATAGCTGAATCAAAAATTATAGTTCAAAAAATTATCTACAAAAATGTCTAAGTTCGCTTTTTTTTTTAATTAGCCCTTACTGTCCCACTGCTGGGCAAAGGCCTCCCCCAAGTCCTTCCAGGTCTTCTTTTCCAGCGCCATCTCGGACCAGTCCACTCAGTACGCGTTCGCTTTTACCATTTTTTTTTTTAGCGAAAATGGTAATTTTTGAGACGTAATGATTCAAAAAGTAGAAAGAGTTAATATTCTTAGCCTGCACATTTTTCTAGGCTACCTTTGAGAAACGTTTTTAAGGATTTCAAAAGGAAAAAACTAAACTCTTATAAGATCAGTTTGTTGTACGTCTGTCTGTCTGTCTATCTATCTGATTGTATGTCTTGTCTATCTGTTAAGAGTCTTCATCTACTTCGCGTGAAGGTTAAGAAGGTTTACCCAGGTTTGGGGTCTCTTGACGATGAGTTAACGAACGAAAAAGTTACAGCCTTTAATGTTGCAAAAAAAAAACGTATATTACGACGCTCTTAATGGAAACAAAATTACAGAGGTTACTTCCCGGTAGGTTGTCCACACAAGAATCAGAAAAAAACTATAAATTTGTCGTTATCACAAAAAAAGATTAGCGATGATTTCAACTCGATACCACCACCCATTCCCGTGATATAGAGAAGAGCCTTGACAGATAGACAAGACAGACAGACATACAGACTTTCATTTATGATTGTGTTTTGAACAATCCTACCAATTTTCAGCCGGGTGCGAATTTTTGTAACCTTATTACTTCTATTGGGCACGCTACAATCATGGGGATAAGTCTCCTTTTTGAGGCGTGGCTGGAAAGACCTCATGGCGTTCTCGCTTTCCGTATGACGCAGGTCCTCAACGGACATGGTAAGTTCGAGAGGTACCTGCATCGGATTCGTGCGGAAGAGACGCCCGGGTGTCGCCACTGTGAGAACCGCCCGGAGGACACGGTGGAATACACAGTCGATGTGTGCCACGCTTGGGCAAGACATCGCCGTGTCCTCGTGGAAGCGATCGGCGGCGGCCATCTTTCACGCTGGGCCTTGGTAGAAGCCATGGTTCGGAGCGAGGAAGAGTGGTAGGAGGTCGCCTCCTTCTGCGAAGCAGTAATGCTAGCTAAGCAGGAGGTTGACCGCATAAGTCAACGACGCTTGCGCCCCAGACGCCGCCGGGATTCTGACCCTGACTTCCGGCCACCGTAGGGGTGGGTTTGCGGACGGTGAGCATTGCGCGCCTCAAGGAGTTGTCAGCTATCATAGGGACCCTACAGAAGGGTCGAAGCCAACTAGGACCAAGGGTTCGTGTCTGAAAGAAAGGCTCTGGCCCTTGTATGTATGGCAATGTAAGAACGGGGTAGGTTGATTAGTCAGTAAGAGTTTGACACTGTTTCCCGCTCCGCCTAAGGGCGGGATTCATCATCGGATTATTTTACGTACACAGTACCTTACTTTATCATAGAATAAGGCCTGCAGTTTGCTACAGGAGGCAGCTATAATTAGCTCGAGACTTCGGTACTCATTCCACCGATGCAAGTGTGCTATATCAGTTTAAAAAAGATTTGGTTTATACTCGCATATTATAGAGGTTTCATAGATGTCTATACAGATGATGATCCAATAAATTGTACGTACCTGATAAGGAACATCCCCTAGCTTTGCTGCCCAACCATTACGTACACGAGGATTCCACTCTTCATATTTGGCAAACATTGATAATGAATCAGGATCATTTATGAAACTGTTATTATCACCTATTACTGGAGGAATGACTTCGCAAAGCAGTGGGAAGATTTGCTACAATCATAAATTATTTATTTAGATCATATTATTCAGCTGAATTAACAATGTGATACTTGCATGGTGAGTAGAAATAATTACTTTAGAAAATAAAATTAAACATAGCAACCGTTTGAAAAACATTCAGATACAACAGATTTTAAACATAGTAGAATAAAGTTGTCCTTAGGTTATATTGTTCATTTCAACTTCAACTCTTCATTAAGAATCTTTTTGGATGAGACACGAAATAGATATATTTTGTACGTATTAAATAACAATGCTGCTGCCTGGCTGCAGCTTATTTCTAAAATTACATGACAGGTAACCGTAGGATATATAAGATCCTCACTAGAATCTATAATTTTATTGAAATCTATGGCACCATAAACTGTACAGCCGGCGAGTTTGAAGTTAGGCTCTGCGAAATATAGCGCTTATGCACTAGTAAAAATAAAATTAGTTTAAACAAATAAATGCAATTAGCAGTTGTTATTGCTGTTATTGTCGTTTCTTTTTTTTTAAACCTTTATTTTTGTACGAGTGCATACAAGCCTAACTATACTATGTACTTATTAGTTCTATAGAAGATATTGATGATAATGAAAGTTTCTCTTATGTAAAAAAAAAACTTCGGAGACTAGTTGCGTTGGACATGCAACGCGATCGAAAAAGTATTACAAAAACCCATGTGGGTTTCAATTGCTCCCATGAAATGGTGACTTTTCAATTGAATTGTTAAAAATCATTAATCAATTTTTTTAACCGTAACGTAAAAATGTTGGGATGATTTCAACTTTTTATGCAGCTCATTTTTGTCAGCAGCAGCTTCGTCATCTGTATCTGGTGTTCCATCTATCTGCGTGGTCTGGTTTCCGCACTAGTCCTCTACATACGGCGTTCTTCACTCCAACCAGCCCACCTGTCTCCATTACCAGATGAGTCATCGTCCACTTCATACAAAAACTCACGTTTCTACACCCAGTGTACATTGAGTCAGTTTCTCTTCCTGTATAATATAGACTAACTTTTGCCCGCGGCTAAAAACAACAAAAAATCCCATATAAATGTTACCCCGTCTTTTAAAGGGTTTTTTTATGGTAGGTAAAAATCATCCAATGACGAATCTTGCCCTTGGGCAGAGTGGGATACAGTGTCACACTCTTACTGGCTAAACAACCTACCCCGTACCTACCTTGCCTTGGTCCCAGAGTGGTGCTACGCTTTCGCATCAATCCTTGGCCCCAGGACTTTGACCCTGTACTTACCCTTCAGTTTGGTGGCAACTTGAGGCGTGCGGGAACAGTGCGCGCCGTCAACGACTTGGGCTCGGTCCGGACTGTTACCAGACGATCGGACGGCGGGCTATCCATTAGCCCTCGCGCCGTGGCTGAGATAGAAAATAATAGGGTGGTGCCGCTACCGATATTGACCATTGTGACACTCTTTTAATTTTAAGTTCCTATTGTTAATTTCATTTTTGGTGTGCAATAAAGAATATATCTATCTATCTATCTATATCTATATTCATAAAATCGCAAGCATTATCATTTTGCGACTATTTATACTCAACTTTTGTATTTTCTGAGGACAATCTTTTGACAAGTTTAGTGTTCAATCTAAGATTTTTAAGGATTCGCACAATTTTGGCGTTTCAGATATATGATTACAGAACTGTGTGTGAACCCACCTTAAAAATATACATTTATCTATGATTTCCTCTATGGTTTTTTCTTCTTGATACTTTTGGCGGTTTTACACTTTACCCTACAGAACTTTACAGAACAACTTCACCAGTTCAGCTATTTCTGTTTTGGTAAAAGTAATAAAAGTTGTTTATTATAATGACAACAATCGCGTGGTTAGATATCGGTCGCTAATTTATTACCAGTCATCCTATAATATGTATATAATATTAGTATTTACCCTAGAACCCGTGAGTGACTGTGTGAAAACTAGTGCTGGGTGTCTCTCAAATGCTAAGGTGCTCACCCTTCGAAGTGAGAGTGAGAGTGTACGCTCAGAGTACTCTGTACTTTTATTCTTTTTTACTTTATGTTTGTAATATTTGTGCTGTGTCTGTCTCCAGTAAATGTATTTCTATTCTATTCTATACTTATATAATAAGATTTTGCTATCCATAATAGACTGTAATTGTTAGTTTTCAGTAATAAATAAAATTAAAAAAAAAAATTAACTAAACAGCGGAATCCATCGATTCGAAAAGAAGAGGAACTAAACAGTCGTCTTTGAAACCATTGAAGCAATAGCTTGCAATTACTACACAAAATCTTCAAACTGTCAGACGGCTATATTTAGGGGAGGCGATGATCTTAAAACAAAAAACAAATAAATAAAAGCTAGATACCGATATAATGTTGTAATATAATAAGGGGAGTAAAAACGAAATTGTAAATATTGCTTCCTTTTTCACAGTGACTTCTAGCAATATAACCTTGATATGACGATAGTCTTATGAACACTGAATTGCGGTCACCGATAGTTCCACTTGCAATTCCAATCAAAATTCTGCGATCGTTTTTTCTCATATCGGAGACATGCTGTGCGTAAATCAACGGACCACCGGAATCACCCTACAGAATAAAATAGTTTTCAATACACTAGCTCAGAAAGTGACTCTTATTCCACTACACTTAGGTACATAATAGCATCTGTTACCATATTGTGATATTTTGATTACCATTCTGCCATTTTAACTTGTAAAAACGATGTATTATTTATAAAAAAAATGTATATATCGTTCCTTTAAATAAAAAAAATATTTTTCTTGGAAGATTATTTTGAACATGATAGGATGAACAGTTTTAGAAAAATTATAAAAAAAAAACTTTCTGAACCAATTTTGTAATTTAACCGAACATGCAAGCTTTTTTTTTACCCTTACATATTTTATTATCCTGAGGGTATCTTCTTTCAAATAAAATAAAAACACAAAAATATTAAAATCGGTACACGCAATCCAAATTTACCACCGGGTACAGCGCCATCTCTCGGGAAATAGGGTTACAAATTTTTACATGAGCTACTGAGTTCTGTTATATTGTGAGAAATGTGTGACGGATAGGAAAATGCGGAACTCTACACTGACCGTGACCCGACGTTATTCAGTGTTCTAACAGATATTCGTTGCAACGCATCCTAATTTACAGCGCCATCTGTTACTAATTTTTACATGGGCTACTGGGTTCTGTTACATTGGGAGAAAGTGACGGACGGGAAACTACGAAACGGGAAAATACGCTCTTGGCCAATTTTTTTTTTTATTACTTGCGGTTTCTTTACCCTTCCAATATCAGCTCCAATAAGCGATGTACATATCAACTTTGCCATTTCTTTTCTTGGGTTGAGCTTAGAACAGTAATCGTAAGGAAAAAGTACTAGATTTGCTTTCAACAATCTGTCAGAACCTATCTGAAACAAAAATTTTATGAAGTACAACAATACCGCTATTCAAGCCATTTTGTTTGTCCACCTAATAATACTCTTAGCAACAAAATGTTCTTGATACAGTTAACACTGCAATTCTATTGCCACACTGCCACGCACTACGGAGCGTAGCGTTTGAATGCGTGTTTTAACGTTGCTTGTAAGTATCACCGCTTGTACAGAAAACACGCACAGCCTAACACACAGAAAATGCATCCACGCGCGTTTATACAGATTACGCGTCTACACGCGGAGAAACATACGCACATACGTACGTGGGTGCGGGGCGAGACGACGAAGACGAGCCACCCCGTTCATCCACAAAACGCACCTACGCGCGTGAGTGCGAAAAAATCCCGCACGATGATGCAGATCTGCACTCCCACGAAGTACGCGTGTAGGTTGGTTACGACGCAACAAGTGATGCGGGGCTGTGTGAGAACCATAAGGCGGTTCACACACTGCCCCGCATCATGCTGCATGTTGCGTTTCAACGTATCTACGCGGCTCTCATTTATTCGCCGTTCTCTGTGGTGGTCGTGCAGTACTGAGCATCACGATAGTTTTGATAGAAATGGTTAATAGTGTGGAACTCATTCAGGACGCTGCCATTATACTTATTATTTTAATTTTAAGATTAAGTTAAGAATTGTGTTAAACTGTATTTTAATGGAAATAAACAGCTTTTTTTTTTTTTACTAACTGTTTGGTTTTTGTACGGTCACAAATACACACACAAAAACAAACACACACGTCACGCCCATTCAAAATCACGCGCGGCACTGCGGGATTCGGTGTGCCATACCTTGCGTCTCGCCCCGCACCTACGCGCAGGGGTGCATGTTTCTCCGCGTGTATGCGCGTGATCCGCATGAACGCGCGTGGATGCATTTTCGGTGTGTTAGACTGTACGTGTTTTCCATACAAACGGAGATACTTACAAGCAACGGAAGAACACGCATCCACGCGCTACGCTGCATCATGCGGGGCAGTGTGAGAATCGCCTTAGAGAATTCATGGCGTATATTTATGAGTACAATATTGGTATACATATTTACATTTTACTTAGCTACAGCAAAATTTGCCGTATCGTCAGATAAGTAGCAAACAAAATTGACGGCACATTGTTTATAGTATGGCTGGTATGATCTTTTCTCAGTCACACATTAGGTACTATAGTTTCAGCTCGACTTATAGTGAAGCTGCAGCTATATGCTAGTATTTTATATGAAGCACTTGGCTTTTCACATTTGTGGATTACATAGATCCTTTTAAATTTTCACTGCGCTGAATTTTGTGGACGGAGCGCTTATAGTTAAAAACACCAAGGTTCCATTCATGATTATGGAGCCGAAACATGGATGATCCAACAAAGATTGAGGCTCTTTTGATGTAGTGCTGGAGGTCTATTGAGGATAAGTGGATTTCTCATCGCACTAACATTTCCATTCTGCAAGAGCTTCGCATCAAATAAAGACTTTCGTCGATTGTTCAACAGCGAATCTTTAAGATGTTTAAGAGAGAGATCTTTAAGAAGGTACAATGAAAGCTCTTTGGAACGTTTAGTGGTACCAGAAAGAGTAGAGGGCCAGTGTTCTCGAGGCCGATCACCTACCAGATGGACAGACCTTATTAAAACATCTTTGAGGTGTTCCAACATTGAATGTACACGAAGTGCCATGAATAGAAAGAGATGAAGAAATCTCGCAAAAGTCGCAACCAACCTACCAGACGATCCATGACCATGTACACTCCACCAGGGGTGTAAGACTAAGAAGTGGCGGCGATAGCTATCACACATATTATAGTTGTAACTGTCTCAGCATGCACTTGTCGCTTACCGTGTTAGAAATCTCTCCATATCCTGACACTAAGCTAATTCCATCATAATCCCGATGTATTTCATCTATCTTAATTGGTTTCACAAAATCGTTGAATTTAAAAGGATCCGTCACAATCTGCAAAGAGAGATGTAAAATAGGCTATTTTCTAATAATTTCCCAATTTATTTTACAGTAGCTTTTGCCAGTACCTTTGCCTGATAGTAAGTTTTTTATACTAAACTTTGGACTCCTTTTATAGCCGCTTAGGGGATACATTTTAGAAAATTATCTCTTAATACTCTCCTAAACGTACGTCATTAATGGAAACCTTTTGCTAAGTTCTTTGTTTCATCAAATAAACGTTCTATCTATCTATCTATCTATCAGTATTTTTGGCTGACATTCCAACACCTTTTGAACCAGTGATCCTCAGTATAAATCTAATTCTAATTACGTTATACGGTTTCAAATGGTGCCTGTTTTAAATGTCAAATAGGTTTGTGAAAGCGTGTGGCTCTTTTTGAATTTTTATTTTCCATATTTAAAGTGCGCATTAATTTCTTTTACATGTCGATGATTGTTTTGCTTTCTATTAAAATATAGGCCTAAATCTGATTTATAAATACAAAGTAAACTATTTAAATTTGATTAAGATAATTAAAGTTTAAATTGAATTCACCTTTGAAAACAAAACCAAAAAGGGTGTGTAATAGCATCTCTATGTAATTTCATATAGAGAGAACACGTGCAGTCACCACCAATAGTATAAAGACGACTGACGGACCTTGGACTGACTGGCGACTGCCCGAATTGTTTTCGATTGTATACACTTGATATTGACTCCTATTCCTTTCAAACAAGGTGCAAAATGCAAGTGCATTGTTTAGGGCTACGATAGGGTTTACGATTCAATGATTCGGGTGTTTCCGGGAATACGACAATTAGCGTAGATCTGCATGCGCATTAGTAATTTGGGAATACTGTACATCTCTTTCTTTTGCCAACCCTTCTTTTGCCAACCCTTCTTTTGCCAACCCTTCTTTCGCATCTATGCTGGAAGAGAATTCTTTAGAAATAAACATCATGTGTGTCCTGATTTTTACAAGCTTTTTATCATTAACTTGCAATGTAACTATGTATGTTTGGCTCAAATCTTGCAATTCAATTTTGGAGCAGATATCTTCAACCGATTGAGCTGGAATTTTGCATGCAGATGTAAATCGCATGACAATTCAATATTATGGTGACATGGAGCTGATCTGATGATGAAGCTGGAAGAAAGTCATAGGAGCTCAGCAATAAAACAACTCAACCTTATCGTTTCTGGGCTCATTGGATTTGTATTGACAAGTACTTTGATCCTATATGGTAGTCAGGGTGTGATAGTGGAGTTGGAAGGTGGCCATAGGAACTCCGTTATACAATTAGATAACCCTAAAATGTTTGTAGTTTTCGGAAAGCTCTTGATGAGTATTAATAATAAAGGTATATACCAAGCTATAAAATCTTGTTATGAAAAAATATTTTCATTGAAAACTTGTTTTGTTTCCTTCCTCTTTTCTTTTATTGTAAACTTTTATTGTGTACGTAAATTGTTAAATAAATATTTTGTTTGCAATTACAAATATTTTTTTCAGTTAAAACTGCTTACCACTACAGCTAAATCATTATCAGGGAATTTGTAATTTTTAGGATAAGTAACACTCCGTATTGCTCTCCATTGCTCATATTCTTCTTCTTCAAAATAAACAACGTTTTTTATAGTTCCTGCAACTGCATATTTATCTTGTAAACTTCTTACATACTTATGATGTCTGAAAATATGAAAGTATTACTACATAGTATAAAACCTTCTATAACTCCCTATGTATGCTTAAATCTTTAAAACTACACAGGGATTTTGATGTTGTTTTTTTAATAGATACGAGTGTTTCAAGAGGAAGGTTTGTATGTGTAAAACATACATATATTTAATATTACCATTGCAACTGTGCGAAGCTGGTGTAGGTCGCTAGTTTTTTTATATATTGAAGTTCATAATAGTGTAAAATATTCATCTTACCTGACGATCCGAGCGATCAGACTATCTATACTAATATTATAAAGCTAAAGAGTTTGTTTTTCTGTTTGTTTGTTTAAACACGCTAATCTTAGGAACTATTAGTTTGAATCGTAACATTATCGTAGTGTTGTGATAACCTATTTATCGAAAACCAGCAAGAATACAAAGTTGTTACAACAGGGACTTTCCCTAAAAAGGATCATTGTACACAATATAAACAACATTTTATTATGAGACCAACACAAAAATCACGAAGTAAATCCCGTTGCTCCATAAATTTATATTCACATAACTCGACAAAATGTCCTTGACCCTTTTTAAGCAAAGTCCATCAGTCGTATCAACTTATTACTCATTATAACGTATATAAAATTAAACTGTATAAAGATTATACCTTTGACAAAAACGAGTAGTTTCACCAACAAAACAATGCACCGCAGATAATATTTTGATTTTACCAATGATAGCACCGCCGCAGAATGTGTAAAACCTCTTCGGATCTTTATCATGTCTCGCTTTGAAGGCTATCTTTGGATAAAGAAAAGTTACTCAATTTATTAAGTATAAGATCTGTAAATATCTCAAGAAAGCGCTAATGCTAAAAATGGACAACCCAGGACACATTGTCCTGGCGCAGAATTGTGAGGAGACCCGACCCCAGATAATGGGAGCAGGGAGTCCGTCCGAAAGAAGAAGAGAAAATCTACAAATACGTGAAAATACTAAATCTTGCAATAGCTAGTTGCTAAGTACTAAAGTTAGTGCTTCTCATAAAAGATATAAATTGCGTGTTATATCCATTTACGAACTAAATAAAAAATATATATATCACGCCATCAGATATCCTCATGTGTTTTTTTTATGGTAGATAAAAATCTTCCAATGACGAATCCCGCCCTTGAACGGAGCGAGAAACAGTGTTAAACTTCTACTGACTAAACATTCCACCTGCTCTTTCTTTGCCTTTCAGAAAGAGTTCCCGGGAAAGCGATTATTCCGGGTTCTTGTAGAGTGTATGGCTTGTTCACTTGTATTCTGCATCTGTCTAGTTCACAAATATCAAAACAGATTTGAAAATGGCGGCTATTTGCAAAAATGAGAGCATCTTCCAATAGGGTGATTTCTTTTGGTCCACCCTGTATAAGTACATTTTATGACAAGAGATATGCAGAACAGTGTATGTACAATGTCTTTACATTGTGCTTTCCCTGTAAACTCCTTTGTAAAAGAATGATCTGCCTCCCAGATGACTGTAGTGTCTAGGAAACTGACCAACCAATGTTGTTTGGCTATTGAATATACAAATTGCAAAGAACTTCGACAGCACCATACAATGTAGGATCGAGCTAATAGGGAAAGAAAAATTCCCTAATACAGACATGTTTCCTTAATGCCCTTTCGCTTTGGTTATGCTTCAGTTCATTTACATTTGAATTTTTATATGCTGCAGCGCGTCATCGCACTGTTACAATTTGCTGCGAATCGACACGGAATGATAGTAGTGAAAAATATATAAAGAAACCACTTAACCTGGTAAGGTAGTTCACCAAGGTTTACGGGTATACCTCCACGAACACGTCTTGTCGCGTTTACTGATAAATACCGCAAATCTCCACACGTGCTTGACTGAAATAAAAGGTTTAGCACTAAGGTTAATGTTGTTATTATACGCAAAGAAGTACTCATTTCATTAATGACAGCAATAACAATTCAATGCGCTGGTATTTCGAAATTAATTATTTTTTGCATTTCACAGAATTTATGTGAGAATTCGTAAATAAAAAAAATAAATCGTTGTTGCAAAGCAAATAACATTGTCGTCATTGAATAAGTGTCAAGTGGTGGAATTAAATACGTCAAATATCGGTCATCCGTTCTGAAACAAGAAAGTTGTGAAAAAGGAAACCTAAAGGTCCTTGTAAACGGTCTAATTTTGTGACAACTGCTTGCTGCAATTCTATAGACGCCAAGTTGCTGATTATATCGCTCGAAACGAAACAGAATTGTAGCAATTTAGCAGTGTATCCGAACGATATAGGAAGTCAAGATATTTTAAACGAACGAACGAACAAAAATTGTTAAGTAAAAAGAAAGAAAAACAGTTTATTTACGCGTAATGAACGCAAAACTTAAAGGTAGATTACAACATAACCAAGTAACATAAGGAAGATATGCGCCACTTCCGCGCAAATCGGCCGAACGCTCAGCATAAGGCTGTGGCTTCACGCACATTGCGATGGGCCACAGCGCTGGTTTTCAGCGTGGGCCGGTGGCTAAGTCGACATAAGACACCGGGACGGTGCAGAATGCAGATTTAGATGAAAAATAAATAAATAAAAGGAAATAACAAATAAATAAAAGGAATAAATAAAAAGGAAATAAAAATGCAGACGAATTATAAATACATAAATAAAAAATAATGTAATAATTCAAATGCAAAATGTTACTGGACTATATTTGGAATTATATTGGACAACAAAAATTGCCAACAAAATGCATTTTTATAGTCTTATACAGGAGTCTTTAAGGATTTTTATGGACCGTAATCTTGACTTGTGATTGGAATTCTAATAATGGGCCTAATATTACATTGCACATTAATTGCAACTCAAAATACAACGCAACGTTCCCAAATGCAACATTCTGATCGTGTACTCAAAACGTTGCATTTGAGAATAGATAGAAGTATTGGAGAAGATGCACTCAAAACCGCTGGAAGTTTTAGAAAAATCAAACTTGAAAAATTGAGATAACCACTTTTCAAGTCTGGTTTTGTTTTTTTAATTTTCACAATCAATTTTTAACCAAGGATATAATTTTAGGATAAGATTTTAGTATTTACCACGTGTGGTAATGGTTGAGGTCAGTGTATAAACCCCAAGGATATTTCATAACAAATTCCAGCGTGTCCTTTAGGAGATATAATTTATCCGTAGCATAGAGCATCCTTGGTCATGTCAAATGCACTGAGTACTATTTTTGTCAAATGTGTCTTTGAAGAGTATAAAATCATATCAAAATATTTAATCTTTATCCCTTTATCCATATCCTTGCGAGTTAAATTCTTATTTAATATATAAAATAACGTGAAATTGAACGATTTGCATAATTATTTTTTATTTATTGGTAATGTTACAAGTAAAAGTGCTTTTTATATCATTTTTTTGTTCGGTGCTGTTCTTTGAAGAACCAGTAAACGCCGTTTCAAATGGAGAATTGGATTTTCGAGTAAATAATGTACTGTTTTTTCTGTATTTATTAGGTAGGTAGGTATATCTTAGGGTAATATTTGTATTGCTCTTAGAAGGTGATAGAGGAGAATAGTCAGTATGTTCCAACAAAGGACATGTGTACCCGAAGAATATTAGGCGGGCAGACCGTGGATATCGAAGAAGTACCATACCAGGTAAAAATATCAAAGTAAATTATACATTTAAGCCGAATAACTGCAGATAAAACTATTTCTGTGCTGCTAGAAATGACAAATTTTTAGCCCATAGAATTTATTTATTATTTCTGTGTCGATAGCACAAATCGTCTTAGATATAAAAATGAATAGCTGTTCGTTAGTCTCGCTAAAACAAATGAAAACAACAAGCTATGTTTTAGCTTGTTGTTTGGGTTCTCTAGTCCAGCCGAACTCGAGTCGTAGATTGTTTATCTACGACTCGAGAACAGCTGGAACAATCTACGACTCGAGAACGGCTGGACTGGAGATTTCCTAATGTTGGTCTTGAAATATTCTTAGAAGTGCAGGGAAGGTTTAAACGGTTTTAACGGCAAAAAAAAATTGAGCTGAAGAAATTTGCCAGCTAGCATTCTTCTTATCAGCAACAAGCAGAAACTGACTGACTGACATATCAACGCACAGCCGAAACTCAGTGGCGTGCCTAGGGTTTCAATATAAGGCAAGCCCAAAAATTTTTACCGATTTCAAAAAAAGAAAGTTCAGTTTTGGACTGAGTATGTAAGTACTCGCTCATAAACTACTGGTCAGATACAATAAATTAAAAGTGAATTCATCCATGTTCTTTCCTCTTTTTTTTTCAATTTCACTCAATGAAGGCATGCTAGTACTAGATTGAATATAATAAATATATCATCAATTACATACCTCCGGTGGCTTTGAAAAAAGCCACTTGGTTTGCTTCATTGCTTGAGGGAACAAAGTTATGGTAAGTAGTTGCTTGCTTCCTAACAGGACTAACAGGTCACAGACAAAAAAAGACAAAACTGAAAGTAAAAAAATAGCTACATAGAATATAATAAGGAATTTAAATAAATTATTTATATTCTAATTGGAATCGTCTATCTTTCTTAAGAAATGATTAAATTACATCAGAGTAAAATGTTGGTGATTGTTTTAATTCTACCAACAACTGTTTTTCAATAGCTATCATTGATAATTCAGAAAGACGCACTTGACCTTGTGTATTTCTCAGATAGGACGTTTAAGAGACAAAAAAGCACGTTTCGCGGAAGAACTTGTACTTAGCCGGAATAGTTAAAACAAGATACACTGACTTTAACAATTCGGTAAAGGGATCTTCGAGGTTATTCTCATGAATGAAATCAATTAATTCCGAATTCCAATTAATGCAGTACGCAAAATACGCGCTTTAGTCGTGGAGTTGCGGACATCAGCCCGATATACCATACCATACCATACCATTCCAATTGATGTCAACAAACCAACAGTTTTACTGTATCTATTAAATTTTCGTTTACGCGATTTACTAGACTGAGAAATACACAGATTAGGCGTCGGTTTTATTAAAGAAATTAACTGTTTTTTTCTGAGAAAAGTTTAAAGATTTTACCTTATCTTCGAAAATCAAAACTTGAACGCATTTTAAATCCTCACAAGGTACAATTAGCTCCATTGTTGTAGGTAAGTCACCAAAATACTTACATTTAACTCTGAGAAAATCTAAGAAAACACATACAACAGCATACAACAAAACTTTTACGCAAGCAAATAAAACTGAAGTTAGTTGCACTCGAGTGTCAAAAACTATTTACGCAAAGTTGTAGTGTAGTGTTGTCATTTAGGCAAAAAAAGTCGCCAGGTATATGAAAAATCTAGCTAAATGTCGCAATTTTTTTACTTTTAAGTTAATGCTTGAATATTTAATTTCCTTATTTTAAAAAGTCGCTAGTTTTTACTGTTGCTAATTCTTAAAAAAAGTCTCCAAACTCGTTAAAAATCTCCAAGATCTCACAACGTTGCTAAAACGGCAACACTAAAGAGTCACAAGCTGACAAGGTCACGCATACGCGCGCTACTTCATGCGCATGCCCGGCTTAAATCTTCTATACTGATCGACTTGTAGACGCAAAACGTCCAAAGTACTTATACGGCACATCGCTATGAGTGCGAAAGAGACATTGAAAGCCCGGTAAAAGCCGGTAAGTGTAAGCGAGATAGCTATATGTAGTGCCGAGTGAAAACGAAGCGCGCGAACAATCGCGATGTGTAATGCAGCGGGCGGGCCTAAGCAGATACTTTGTGTTATTTTGATAAGAATTAAGCGCGCGAACTTTTAAATTGTTCGGGTTTGATATTGATTCTTATCGAGCATTTTAGTAAGGCATGCCGGGCTTTTGGGCTTGTATGAAGGGACCGCCACTGCCGAAACTACTGGGACTAAGAGCGTGAAATTTTGCACAGGGCTTCCTTTTATGACGTAGGCGAACACTAAGAAAGGATTTTCCAAAATACTCACTAAAGGGATGAAACGCGTGTCTAAAATTTGTGCGAAAACCTATATTCACGCGGGTGAAGCTACTGGCAGAAGGCTAGTATAGGTATAAAAATGAATAGCTATTCGTTATAGTCTCGATAAATCTCTAGAACTTATGGACACATTTGGCTTATATTGGTCTATAATATTCCTAATAGCTCAGGGAAGGTTGGAATGATGACAGCGAGAAAAATCGGCGGCGGTACGAAGTTTGCCAGGACAGTAAGTATAATTTACGAAAAGTAAGTGTAGTAAGTAAGTGTATTATTATTTACTTGTAAATTAATGTACGTCCCGCAAATAAAAAAGATTTTATTCCTTTTCTTTTTTTCTCATATAATAATAGGTATTCCACAACTATCCACATACCGATCAAAACCAGCGCCAAAAAAAAACAAAGTAATACTCCATAACCTTAGGCTTAAAACAATACAAGGTACCAGAATTCATGAGTAAATCACGTATTCGGTTCCAAGTTTTCAAATTTCATTATTATGTTCATATGATGTTGTTAAAAATATGATGATACTAGCTTTTACCCGCGGCTTCGCCCGCGTACATAAAATATAGCCTATGTCACTCAGGAGTAAAGCAGCTTTCTATTGTTGCTAAAATTTTTCCAATCGGACCAGTAGTTCCAGAGATTACCTCCTATAAACAAAAAAATAAAACAAACAAAAAAACAAACTTTACCTTTTTATTATATTAGTGTAGAAGACGCCATAGCATCAATTGAGAATGTAATTTTTCGAGCAGAGATGCAAGCCTCCCCTCTTTATATACCTGGGCCGGTTTCCGCTACGTGAGTTTAGTGTAGATTGGACTGATGTGGATATCTGGTGTCTCCGAAGTTTTGGATCTTTTTTATGGGTAAAAATCATTCTCTCTTTTTTTTCAGGACCCCGGCTGTAACGTTTTTAACATTACCCTATGGCCCCAGTAGATTTCGAACCAACGGGCCCCTACGGTTTGCTAACAAGTCCTTGAGGCGCGCGTGTAACGATACGCGCCGTCGACAACTTGGGCCCGGTATGGACGGTTATCGCACGGTCCGGCGGCGAGTTACTCTTTAGTCGCCGTCCGCAAGTTCGTGCCCATGGCAAAGTTGTGGTCCGACTAATAGTTTTTTTTTTTAGGTTCTAATTTTAAAATGCGATGATGATTACTGGGAGTTAATTTGTGGTGGAGCAATCGTGACAGACCGATACGTTGTATCAGCCGCTCATTGTTTCCAAACAAAGTAATTATCTTCATTAGCTTATTCTAGCCTTTTTGCAGTCCCTAGCTTTTAGTATACATAAAGCAACGACCTGTTAGACCTCGGTCTACTTATAGGGTAACACAATAAACAGTAACGACGATTATCAATTCTTCAAAGAAGCCATGACTACGTAAATGCTAAAAGTCAAAAGGGTAGCTCGCTTGGCACGCCATAATGGCGGCAAGTGCTCTTTTTGAAGAGTGGTTAAAAGGAAATCGTGGCTTTTCCGCATGACGCAGTTCCTAACAGGTCGTGGTAGGTAAGTTCGGGAGATTCCTGCACCGGATTCAGACGGAAGTAACCCTGGATTTGGTCGGTGCAATGGTGAAAACCTTTTCAAAAGCGAACTGCCCGAAGGACATGGTGGAGCATACGGTGAAGGTGTACCTATATTACCGTACCATATGGATCTGGATCAGACCATGGTCTCGAATGAGAGGGAATAAGAGGCGGTCGCCTCCATCTGTGAAGCAGAAATGCTAGTGTAGGAAAAGGCCTAATGTTGGAGCACTAATGTGCTCTTTGATTTGTGAGTTAATCTCGTATATATATCTGGGATTTTTAGCTTTTTTAACTGTATTTTTTATAATTGAAATGTTGCTTAGGGGCATGGAATCAAGCTATAGAGTGGTAGCAGGCACTGGACAGGCTTATATGTGTTGGAGGCGAACATCAGAACAGAATGTAAATTCACGAAAAACGTTCACTTCAGAAATCTGGAGACAGATTTTAAATTTGTTTACACATACATATTACAGCAAAAGTGAGCATCAGAATGACTTTGCAGTTTTAGAGGTAAATATTTTATTTTTCTAAAAAGGTAAAAGTTTTAACATAGTCTTAATAAGGGCCATTTCTTTATAGTTCTTAGTCATCATCATCCTACCCTTATCCCATATTACTTGGGATCGGTGCAACATGTTTTTTTTCTTCCACTCTGTTCTGTCACTCGTCACACTAACACTAACTCCCTTTTCTTTTTATATCACTCCTCACACAATCCATCCATCTCTTCTTCGGCCTCCCTCTTCCTCTTCCTCTTCCTCTTCATCCATCTAACGTGTAAACTCAAAACTCTTTATAGTTCTTAGTAATCAACCCAAAACCATAACTTTAGTATCTTAGTTTTCCATATGTTTTATTAGTTTTACATCGACCGATGGCGTCTTTGGGTTTACTTGCACTTGCTTTTAATGTGTACAGTGATATCTAATCCTTGATCGGTGCTACGTTCCATGAATAATGTCTGATTGATAGGCTTTCTAAGTTGGTTTCGACCCCTCGTACGCTTTCTAAAGGTGCTAAGATAATCCTTAAGGCCCTAGGGTCCTAAATTATGAATATAATAGAAAAAATCTGTTCTGTGGCAATTCGATTACAATAATGACGACACTGAAGCATTTTTTGGGAATGGTCTATTAAGAAGCTTATCTTTTGCAAGATTTTTCACTGTTAAACCTGCCGTTTGTTGTTATGTGTTAGATGATGACGCTATAGGTTATTTTTATTAACAAAATAGACTGCCTGAATTCAGACTAAGACTACACTTTTTGACTTTCTAAAGAAAGTCAATAATGACGACACTGAAGCATTTTTTGGAGGGAATGGTCTATTAAGAAGCTTATCTTTTGCAAGATTTTTCACTGTTAAACCTGCTGTTTGTTGTTATGTGTTAGATAATGACGCTATAGGTTATTTTTATTAACAAAATAGACTGCCTGAATTCAGACTAAGACTACACTTTTTGACTTTCTAAAGAAAGTCAATAATGACGACACTGAAGCATTTTTTGGAGGGAATGGTCTATTAAGAAGCTTATCTTTTGCAAGATTTTTCACTGTTAAACGTGCTGTTTGTTGTTATGTGTTAGATAATGACGCTATAGGTTATTTTTATTAACAAAATGGACTGCCTGAATTCAGACTAAGACTACACTTTTTGACTTTCTAAAGAAAGTCAAAAAGTGTAAGTGTGACTTTCTAAAGAAAGTCAAAAAGTGTATTGGTTTACTTACGAGTGACTATTCTTGGTAGTGGTATTTATTCACTTCTTAGTGTTCTCTACATAGGCTAGGCTGTCTGTTTGTTTGTCTGTCTGTCAATCATTGACCTGTATTTTCATAATGATATGAATGAGAGGACTTCTCGCTGTAACCTGATAATCTAAGTAACACTTGTGCTTGAGAGATTGTACTGTGGATGTTTCTGTGATTTGACCTTCATTTTTTTTTTTACAGTTGGATATTCCTGTGAATTTTTCGAGGTTTGTGCAACCTATACCAATGATGAAGACCAGTTACGGCATCGAACTCAAAGATGGTGATTTATGCATGGTTACAGGATTTGGAGAAACGGAAAAAGTAGTTTTTCTTTTATTTTTCTTTGATACATATACCAAATTAGTTTAAGTATATGCGAAAGTTGAAACACGTGTCCAGAATTTTTATGTAAAGAATCTATGTTTAAATTTTCAGAACTGTATACAGCTTCATAAATACATGGTCACCGGGCTATTCGGGCGACTAAGAGGTTGTTTTGCTTTCGCATCCATCCGTAACCTAACTTAACCAACTTAGTATTGGTGTTGTCAACTTGTGACCTTTTGTAAATATTTTTAAGAAAAAAAAAGTGCAGATTTATAATCTGAACCAACCATATTCAAATTTCACATATACTAAAAATAATTTATTTTAGTGTTAATTGATAGTTTGTAAAAGGTATTTTTTGTAAGTACCGATTCGTTGATGAAAAGATACACTATCATTGAGCTTTAGAGGACCAAATAAATACGAATATATACGATTGTCACCGCAGTGAAACTGTGGAAAAAAATAGTTCAAAAAGGGCGGCATTTGCTGAAATATTTTTCCACAACTTTGTTTTTTAATGAATTAATGGCTTTATGGCTTCTAACTAACGCTTTATAATAATGCAATTCTTGAAACAGTCACATGTCACATGTTCCGTCTCACCTGCCTATGGGGCTTTAACTTTGCTTTAAGAAACGCGCAGGAACAACAGGGGACAGGGACAGTCAAAAGCCAACAGTAACGGTCTTCTTATTGACGTGAGATCTCATCAAAAGACTTTTTAGTCTCTACGGTAAATTGAGAGGGCGTGTCAGACTGTTACTGATAAAAATCCACCTAAGTTCTTCTGTTTTTTGCATTGAAGGCCACAGTAACTCTTTCCAACGTTCCCATAGCCATAGCCATCTTCATCATCATCATTTCAGCCGAAAGACGTCCACTGCTGGACATAGGCCTCCCCCAAGCGCCGCCACAAAAACCGGTCCTGTGCGTCTTGCATCCCCATAGCCCTTACAGTTATATAAACCTTACTGAAGGGCAAGATTGAATGGCTTCAGTTTTACTGGCATCCTTTTGATTAATTGCCTTATCTGCTTCGGTAGCTGGGGCATAAGGACATTAGTTTGTTCTTAATCCAGAATCGGAACCTCCCGAAATTTCCACGTCCAGTAAGGAAAGTGAGAATGCCAATCTCTTTAAACACTCCTCAAAGAGGATTTGTAGTGCCCAAAAGAGAAGGGTATGAGATCGCACTTTGGCATTTGCTAAAGATTGTACTGGCACTGTTCATTCTGTAAGATTCAGCTTAGATCCATCAGATGGCAGCGTTTTTTTGTACACGTTCCTTGCAGGTATTGAAGGGTATATTGTTAATGGAAAGTATGTTTTTCAGGCAAAAATGTCGCGGTATCTCCGAATGGTATGTCTTCCTTTCGTATCAAGAGTTAAATGCGCAAATACCTTCGGATTCAGAAGATTAACAGAAAATCAATTCTGCGCAGGAGATTTTGGAAAAGATTGCTGCAAGGTATAATCAAAAGAGATATACGTAATTATTTATTTATTAATTATACACTTCATACACAAATGTACACAGGCGGACGGAAGCATCTTCTACCAGTCAACCTTAGGGTGATGGATTATTTAAAATCCGTCCATATTAGGTATTAAAAAGGTTCCTTAGTTCATCAAGCTCCAAGACGACATCGGTCTCCGCTCACCTTTTAATTGTCTGTAATTACGGTACTCGAAAGGTTAATACGTCTATCCACTTGTATGAAAGCTATAAACTCGAAATATACTTAACATACAGTTTTCATTTCACTAATAGGCAGTGATTCATGAGGGAGGTTTAAATGCATATTATTTTAATAATGAGTTCAGGTGGGAAATCAAACGGTGTGAAATAATTCAGGTTTCTTATATTTTACACAAATTCACGTTGTAAGAAAATCTAGCCACTCTACAAGCAACGCTCATCATAAAAACACTTTTACCAGGAAGTCCAAAAAGTCCCTTTCTTTAATAGCACGAAATAAAGTCTCAATTGACAGACTTATGAACTAAGTTAATTACATTAATAAAAGTTATTGGTGTGTAAAATAAAACATTATAATCAGGTGTGAATAACAGTAATATTTCCGAGGTAATTAATAATTACAAGAATAATTAAGGCTTATAAATAACTAGCATAAATATACAATTATTGTACTAATGTCACAAAGAATAGACAGATGGCGCTTATCTGACTTTATTATAACTGTGACAACACCAGGTGTCTTAGTAATCCGGTAGATGGCGCATGATACAGAGTTAGCTGTAATGTCCTATCGCAGCACAAAGCCGTAACATTATATACCTACTTTTTATTATTATGCTTGTTAGTCAAGCACTCAAGTCAATAGTACCTACGTAAGCTTGAGAACGAGTGAATGCATTTTGTAGAGTGTAAGTACGCAGGAATTGCATGGCCTGATTCCGCCATTTCAATTATTATTCTTACTTCAGACAACACGGTGAAAATCAAACCTTACGTTATTGAAACTTCTACGGTCCGGATTAAGCGTTTTGCCTCGTCCTTTACACTGCGTATATTGAAGGATTGCAACAGTTTGCCTACTGCAGCCCTCCTGTCCGATTATAATTTGGAGGTCTTCAAGGCTAGAGTGAATAGTCTCCTAATAAACTAGTACGTCTCACCATCAAGGATTGCATCACTGCATAACATCAGGTGGGATTGCAGTGGTGGTGGTGGATTAGATTGAGACGGAAAACTTTTTGCGATTCGTTGAAATCTTTATGACTGGATTCGAAAATTGAACATAAACGAATTTAAACGTTTGATTTTTTCTCAGCTTTCAAGGACCGCAAATTTAAGTTTCATTATAATTTCAACCCACCTCATCAAGACCCTTTCTATCGCGTTCTCGAGACAGAAAGGGGTTTGACAGACAGGCAGACAACACAGTGATCCTATAAGGGTTCCATATTTTCTTTTTGAGGTTGGTACGGTAACCCTAAAAAAACGAAAAAAGGGTACCTAAAATTTTTGAAAATTAGTTTTTTTTTCTGTTTCAGGGTGATTCTGGTGGACCTATCACATTTAGGGGATATTTGGTCGGTATAGTTTCTTATGGTCAAGGTGGATGCGGTCAGGGCCCCGGAATTTTTACAAAAATATCTGCCTACACGACCGGGGAGCTGATACCTTTATCCCTAAGTCAGTCATGTGTTATGCTAAGTTTAAATATTCTTAAAGTTGTCTTTTTTGTATTTTCAATTTTTGTACATAATTTTGTTGTGACAAATTTCTTTGTATTCAATAGGTTTTGCGCGTGAGTTATCTGGTTATTTATTTATTTATTCATATCACAAATTGACGATGCAATCATGTATAATGGCGTAATTATGTATATTGGTGATTATTAAATCCGTAATGATCTTAGTGTTGTTTTTTTTATTTTGGTTTTTATCAAAATTTAAACCTGGCATTTACCAAAAAAAAAATATTCGAAGAGAACGTAATTTGATACTTTCCCACTTATACAAATCTACCGTATATATATAAAATAATACAATAGACGGACAAAATCTGACGATGAAATAAAAGCAATTATTTCTTTAAATTAATCATTATAAATAGCAACAGTTTAAAAAAAAGCTGAACTCTTGTTGTAACCGTGGTCGTGACTTAAAATACTGCCATCTAGCGATCTCTTTTGGTATCAGGTAGTATGTTACAAAGCTGCGCTAGGTCAGTTTCCTATGTCACCAACCATCGCGCCGCGAACGTTGCAACTAGTTCCCATAAATATTTATCGGTAGCGCTACTAGCGACAACCTATGATGACAAAATATCTTATATTTTATTTAATAATAGATGGCGCTTTCCAACTTCCCCTGAGGTAGGTTAATATTGGCTCAGTGGTAGGGAAGGGCCTATGATTTACCGGTCATGAATACAAACCCTGGTAGACACTATCTTTTTTATAATGGTTTACTTCCACTGCTTGGGAAAACGTGAAAATTACGAAATTTCTTACATTTCCGTTAGCTATATGCCCAAAATTCTAAAACTCGATTTATAATAATAATAAAATTAAAAAGTAAAGTACTTTACATTTTATCTTTACATATCCTAGACCTTAGCCCCATCAGTGGGAACATTATAAGGTTGATTGATGCTATGTCATGTTAGTTAGATTTTGCGAAGTCAAATCTAGAACCCAACTTTGTTTCAATACTCATTAACAAGACTTCACTTTAAAATATTTTGTCTACAAGATTTCCTCGTTCTAAAATCTTAGCCGTAGTTTTAAGGCGATCGCAGACGCTGTGCATAATACATCAGATGTTTCATTACCTCTAGACTCGGGCCCAAGGCACCGGAACTTGCTTCATAAATTATAACTTCCGTTAGTTTAGACTTGACGGATCAAGTGTGCTGATACAGGGGGTGAAATTTGCAAAGGTGAATATTATAAGAAACTATGTTTTATAGAGGTCTTTGTGGCGGCACTTAGGCGAGGCCTATGTCCAGCAGTGGACGTCTTTCGGCTGTAATGATGATGATGGTATTTTATTGAGAAAAAAAATGCATACGATGCATGGGATCCTGAAAAGGCAAAAAAGGAATAGAAGTGGTTTTTTTAGTAAACAGCAGTTTAATACTATCTTCTATCCTACTCAAGGGCGCGGAGAACACAAAAATAATAGTTTTTCAATTATAGCTTTAAAGAAGTCATAAGGGCAAGGAAAGAAACAGTGGCGGCCGAGTGGTAAAGGCCCCGACTTGCGAATTGTAGGTCGCGGGTTCAAACCCAGCCAATCGCATTACTTTGCGTAATTTATTTTATCACAATTGCTCTTAAAACGGTGAAGGAAAACATCGTGAGGACATATCTACGAATATTTGGTTCCAGGGCATGCCCTGGAACCAAATATTCGTAGATATGTGACATCCACCAATTCGCACAGATCGCTCGTGGTAGATCATGGCTTATTCCCTTTTCTAGAGAAGAGGCCTGTGTCCCAGCAGTGAGAACATAAATAAGGCTGATAATTATGAAGATGTCAAATTCGAATGAATGGGAAAACGAAGCAGTGATGCCTAAGTACTTTTTGTAAGGTGGATTCTACCTTTGAAATTTTAATGAAAGATTTTACAGAAAGAATAATTTATCTGATGATATAAACTGACAAGGCTAAAAATACCGTTGAAAAAGAAGGGAAATCTATTAAACCATATTAGTTTTGCGTGTCCAAACTGGATGTGTTATTGTTGGATTTGGTTACCGAGTCCCTGGAACGCAAAGGGCTACTTAGAACCCAGGTAGAATTTAGTAAGTAATGGACTACTAGCTTTTCTCTCTTCTTCACTCAAATCCGTAGAAGTCATTTGATGATTTCATTTGATACATTTCCCGCCTCAAAAAACATCACACAATTAGCGTCAGCATCATCATTTCAACCGAAAGACTTCCGCTATTGGACACATGCATGTCGGCTCGTGTCCAGGATGGTGTTCGAGCTCTGGTCTATCAGATCCATCATGTGGGCGTATGTGGGCATCGTGCAATGAATAACAACGGGTAGGAGTTGAATCGGTTTACTTTTCAATACATTTCGGTACAGTGCACTGTTATCACTTTACAAATTACAACAGAACGGACAGTTTCAGAACGTCTTGACTCTGCGACAGGCTGGCTGAGAGTCCCCGTCCGCTCCCCGGGCGGGTTCCCTCCTCCGCAAGCTCGTAGCAAAGCGGAAACGTCACCGACTCTGTCAAGCGCGCCATCTTTTTTTAGTTCTTCTAGTTGCCACTAGATGGCATACCTTGTCTTGTTGTCAACAAATCGAAGCCGTTTCCGACATGCAAATAATAATATTGTAAAGGCTTCCCTCAAGTATTCGCCACAACAAACGGTCCCGTGTGTCTAGCATACCTCTGTTTCCAGCAACCCTGATCAGTTCATCGGTTCACCTTGTACGAGGTCTTCCAACACTGCATCTTTCTGTACGAGAAACAATTGTGTACCTATTATTCTTATTCCTATTTCCTACCAAGACAGTGAGTCTAAAATTAAACATCCACAAAAACCCTTATACTCACGGAAATTTTAATTCACCATAGCATAACGTAATTTTCAACTAGGGACCGATCTTAATTCGCAAATTTTCACCTCGTATGGATCAACCCTCAGAAATCCGTAGCTCGAGAATCGTCTTGAGATTTCTATTTAATTAGTGAGGACCTTAACCCGATGTGTGTAGCCAAACCGGATATTAGGCCTGCATACCTAATACCTCGCACTCTGCAAGGTAACCGACGCAAATTGGACGTGAAATGTGCCTTCTAATTGATAGAAATTGTTCTTGGTGATTTGATTAACAGAATAGCAATAAGTGAATCAGACTGCCTGAGTTTTCCGATATTTTTAGTCTTAAAAAAACTATGCGCCGTTGACGACTCGCTCTGAACGTTTGCCGTAGGGCCGGACAAGGTATATTGCTTGAAGAACAGATGGTCGTTGGAACAAATGGATTCTGAAGTGGTGACCACGTACCATAAGACGCAGCGTTGATAAATCTGTTAACCGCTCAACCGTCAATCTACTTCTAGAAGAATGATTACAACCATCTTTTTATTATTTTTATTTTTATGAAGTTGCCAGGATTAATACGATATGACCATACCAAACTTTTGTGCATAATGTGTGTAATATCTGTATGGTTTCATACGATGACAATAGCTAAATAATGTTCCCACAGCTGGGACTCAGGACTCTTCTCTAGAAATGGAAATGGGCTTTTATCCATCACGTCAAAATCTGAAAAGGAGTTTATTTAAGCACCTGTAGATTGTCCCAATCAATGAAAACTGTCTTAACCACTTATTCTACATACGCCTTAAACGTTAAGTTGAAACTAAGTTCTAAGTAGACATCGACAAACTGGTAACACGGTACAAGATCTCGCTAATTAGGTCTGCTAAGTTAAACAAGTTAGAGACACCGTCACTACCGAAATACTAATTAAGTGATACGATGTTCTACTAAGTTGGTACTAAGTTGTATTGTCTAAGTTTAGTTCGACTGTACTGTGCATCTGGAGACTGAACTTTGATCCTCTTAATCTGTTCCTTGTTTTTAATTTTAATTAAGTACGGGCAGTTAATTAACTGGGACCTTTTTGTAATAAAAAAGAACAATGTTTTTTTTTAATGGTATGTCGTTTTCGCTTAATTGCTTTAGCGTAGATTATAATGGCTCAATTAGTTATTTACTGTGCTTTGTTTTGTTACATAGCAAAATTTTTGCTATGAAGTGATGATTTAAATAAAACACGTAGTAATTACAATGTTCTATATCACTCAGTTCAGTTAAAGGGACATACACACTTTTTTTACAAAAAAAAAAAATTACAAAATAAGTTAAATTACATTAAATGAAATTCCATTAAATTTAAATTTGGTTAGGACAGTTATAGTATTTACATAAATTAAATACAACGTAGCTATAATCATCATATTAGGTATATAGTAGATTGATTGATTTAGAATATAGTTTTTAAGAGCGGGGTTTGTTATTGTCTGATTTTTACCTACCATAAAAAAAGATACCCATTGTCAATCTTAATAAAGACTGACTACTTTTACAGAACTCTACGCACTAAAATGCGTATATATGGTTCAAACTGACTACACTTGTCAAAGAACATAAAAAACCACTAGAAAGCAAAACGAACAGATGTGTTACAATACTTCGTTATGCGGACGCCTCGCACACTCAATAAAAACATCATAATGAATCATAATGTTGCACATATGCGACTTTTTAAAGGACAGTAGAGCGGTTGGGTTGGTCTATGTCCTTTTGTTAACATAAAGATGAGTGCCAAATGGTAATAGGCAGAGATTATCGATCCATTATAGGTAGAGTGTCAATTAAAAATGTGGTTAATCCTACTAATCAATTTGGGTGTTTTAAGAATGTTGTGGGAAATAAAAAGTGAGAAATGGAAGTTGTGAAACCGATACATTTCGGTACTATTATATTAACCTTTCGACTACTGCAATTACAGACACAATTAAAAGACAATTGGTGTGCGGACATTGATGTCCTTTTGGGGCTTAAAAAGCCGTAAGATGATACTGGTGTCCGCACCCCTATTGTCTTTCAATTGTGCCTGTAATTACGGTATTCGAAAGGTGGAGTTTCTTGCACATTCTTCTCCATTGAGACCTACTTTTTGGAATGTGCAATTAGCGTCATTTTTTTCCTGACAGACCGACTTTATGACATTTCAAAAGTGCCTGTAAAGGTTTATTTGAAATAAATGCTTTGAATTTGAAGTTTCCAAGGGCGGGATTTGTCACTGGATGATTCTTGCCTACCATAAAAAAGTTACTTCTAGGTTAGCGCGTTCCATCGTTAATCATTTATTTCTTACCATTAGGTGAAACACCATTATCAAACGTGCAAAATGTCCATAATTCACAAACAAAAAAAAACTGACCATACCAGAAGGTCACTCAAGTGGCTAATGGCTCAACAAAAAGCTATTTAATAGTGGGGCACAACGGGGCACAGCACAAGAATCGAGCGGTGCTTATTAAAAATGTGGCCTGAATATCAAATTGCTATCTCTGTATTGTGTCGCACCCCTAAAGCATTGGCCGGTGGTACCCCTTGGATTTTGATGGTAGTGTAATTGTAGAGTATGGAACGAATAGACGTACACTTTTTTTTATAAATTGGATCTTGTAAATTGTTGATAAAGAATTTTTGGTTATTTGTACTGAATATGTTTTATGTACAGTGTGTTTTCTTGCAAATACATAAATATATATTATACACATGGTAGGTTTAGCGGTTGACTAATTGAATTGTGCAGCGTATTGCGGATGCGATTCCATTTAATTCGACAGGTTTTATATATACAAACGTGTAAACTTATTAGTAAACGCACTCACTTCCCGGACAAAATTGAAAAAAACTGAACTGAGTGGAAAAAGACGGAGAGTTCTTGAAAGAAAATAGACTTAGTAGATAGATCCTGTGGACCTTGAATTTTTATATGAAGTACCTGTTAAGTTCAAATACCTATAAAAGCACTAATATTGTAAAGAAGAAAGATGTCTATTTTTTTTTGCTCTAAAAATACAAAAACGCATTTGCCAATTATTTTTTTAATTTTTCTCTAGAAGAATGCCACCTTATTACTGAGTGACAAGCTTATCTATTTTACTAACATGCAGACAAAGTCTGTGGCACAAGTTTGTTAGTTATAACTTGCTCCTTCTAAACTTTCAACACTCTACATAAAAAAAGCTACAAGTCCGAACACCAGTTACCAAGGGCGCCACTAGCCCTAACGTCCCATTGTTTGTTTTTTTTTTATAAATAAATTCAGTTGTCACATCTCAGATGATAAATGGTAGCACTGACATGAGGCTCATATGGCGAATTTAGGAGGAACCCACTTGGGCCACTTGTTACTTTGTTAGTGTCTACTTCGAGGGCGCGATGTTTTCGAAAATGGAATTTTTGATTTTATATTTTTTAAGTTAACGTTGATTTTTTGGTGATTAATATCGTAGTAAGTAGGAAATCATCCAATGACGAGTGCTGCCCTTAGGCGTAGCGGGAAATAGTGACCCTGACCCTGGTGGGCCCCTACAGTTTGCTGACTCTTTGAGGCGCGCGATAACAATGCGCGCCGTCGACGACTCGGGCCCGGTCCGGACAGTGAGCTACCCATTGCTCGCCAGGTCGGAATTGGTTTCGGATTGGATCGTATGGATACATAATGATATTATTATTATGTACCTACAATGTTTAAAAGATTTAAATAATATTATTATGAAGCTCCAAATGCGAAGACAACTGAACACACTTGTACCCAATGTTTTATACTCAAAAATACTAAGTTAAAGAAATTAGACGAACCAAGTTTTATAAATGAGGTCTTCCCAAATTGGAGTTTCTCTGCATCAAATATTCAACAAACAAACAAGTCAGACCAACCCATGTAGATAAATGCATCTTGACAAAAATAATAAAAACCGATTCCGAGGCTAATATTTCGTGAATCTAAATAAATAATCAGTTTGCGAATCCATTTGCTTCGGTTTCCGCATTTTTTCGGCTCTATTACAAGACCGGTGTGCAGCCAATTTGAAAATATTGAATAAGTAAAGCTTCTCGAAATATGAATGCAGAGATGACATTGATAACAGATACGACACTTTGGTGATGTTAAGGTTAAAACGGATTAGGATTAAAATTATGCCTAATGGTTCCTAATGATTGAAAAAGACAGTTGTTCATTTATTGAAGATAAGGAATTATATATCATAATCTCAGTTAACGTATAAATACCAATACTATATAGGTAACCTGCGGGCAATTTTGAACCATTGAAAATTGCATTAAAGTGTTTCTAACCACACCGAGCTTAATGGTATGAGGAAGAGACGGAACGATAAGTAATGAATAGCACTATCCTTTTTTTTTGCAACGGAATCAAGATGACACCATCAACAACATACCATAAAGTAGACTCAGCTCTGACAGTATACAATTTGGCTTATGGTTTCTCGCTTTTAAGGTGGGCCTTCCTCGCTAGCCTATCGTCAACATCAGGCATGGTTTAAAAGCTTGTTGCTTCATTTAACGCAATCTAAAGTGATGTTTGATGCAAAATCAATGCGAAAAAAGAGAGATAAGAAATAAAAATGACATCATTTAGAATTTCGATTAAATGCGCTAAGCTTCTATAGAAGTACTTTAACTTTTAACGAGTGACCCCGTCCCATCTACAAAATGTATTACTAATTTATTCTTTGCCTGCTCAGCAGAAGAGCGAACGCTAAACACATTATGACGAGTTACCGTGTTATATCATGACGTCGCTCCTCAAATATGATAACACTGTTCTGTGGGAAAATACACCATGGAAACGCCATGGAAATATCATGAAAATTACAGCCGCACCATTAAGGCAATGTGGAAACACGGAGTATGCATATTTTGTTGGAGGAAATGGATACTTCTAGTTTTGTTTTCAGATTTTTTGGGAACGATTTTTTAGTGTTGCTTTAGCCGTGTGTTGTCTAAAACTGTTTAGATATTAAAGCACGTCCGTTTGGATATTTAGAGTAGGTACACCTATAATAATGGTTTTGAAGGAAATACACAGTCTGCCTTATTTATAAAATGCTCATGTTTTGAAAATTGATAATCTGATTATGCTGACAAGTTTAATGCCCAAGAGAATAAGTCATCTTTTGAACAGTGTTTAGTGCATATTTTATTGATATTTTTTACATCTTAAATAAATAAGCAGATTCAAAAAGAAGATGATAGACATCTAGAAATTTAGGATTGGTTTTTTTTTTTTAAATAAGCCTGTCATATAAAAGTTTAGAAATGGTATAGGTAGACAATTAAACTATCTGATTTATTTAATTAATGAGCATTGAATAAGGAAACCGCAATGCAACTTTCTTTAAACACGATTTCTTCCTAATATCTATTTCATTTGAATTAATTTATAAAATCATAGAACTAATCACGTATCATCAACGACTCTCTAGATGTATGCCTACTTTGTTTGATCCTATTTTTAACAATTAAAATGAAAGCTGGTTATTTGTGCAATGAACCCTTAACTTTCCACCTGTTCGAATCTATTTTAGCTGGCAGTTTCTGACATTTCTCATAGTTCACATTTGTGTTCTTTTTATGACGGGTTGAGCGTGTTTCCATCTTTATTTTTTAATGCTTTTGCACTAGAGTGTTCAACTGACTATTATAATTATTTTAGTGCTTGCTTTTGCAAACTTGTCTTTTTTTAGTTTGTTAAAAATTGTTACTGACTTGTTGTGTTTTAGCATGAAATTTCTTACTTATTTTGCTAAAAATGTTGTTATTTCCAGAGTTTATTTATTTTTGGCAGAGAAGTATTGTAAAATAACTTTATTTTTGGAAGCCTGGGTTTCTGGTTTCGTTTCATTTGATTATTGATACTATGATTGATACCAACTTATTATAATAACGCAAAGTTGGAATGCAATTAATTTGTTTTTTGAAATGACAAAATGCCCATCACATAATATATGTTAGGTATTAGAGTATACCAGAGTTATGCTATTTAGGTATATCTTTATGATCTGCATCAGATTTAAATATAAACCCTCCTAAAAATATCCATTTAAATAATATATCTCATTCTAATCAAACCAATAAAATGTTGTACAACGAGTACCCATCCTTATATTGTTAACACCTCTACGGCCCGGACTAAGCATTTTGCCTCGTCGTTTATACTGCGTAAATCGAAGGACTTATTTAACAGCAACGGTATTCCCATTCTAATATAATGTATACCTACATTATATTAGAATGGGAATATTTTCAAGGCTAGAATGAATAGGCTCCTATTAAACTGGTACGCCTCACTACTAGAGATTACATTAATGCTTACCATTAGATGAGATCGCATTTAAGTAATGGACTAATTTTTTTTTATTTAAAAATCGGTTAGCAAAACGATAAAAAGGCAAGCGTGCTCCATCGTCGACCACATCATCTCTTACCATCAGATGAGATTGTGGTCAAACGCGAGCCTATCTAGAATTTAAAAAGATAATCTTGAGCTTAGAAAATACAAACATCCAAATTGAGAACCTCCTCCTTTTTTAGAAGTCGGTTAAAAACAACATAATTACCATTTCATAGGAGCTGTCATGTCAATCTCCTTAAACTTTGCCGCCAGGTTCTCGCAAAAATGTCACAGCATGATACGAAAATCAAGTTAGAAGTTTCACGAAAAAAGTCGGCAAACTTTTACTGTGCTAACAAAACAGTAGTAACGGTGTGACTGACGGCTAACCCTTTACTGCGGACACGGGGTACATTAATACGCTTTTATGGCGTATTTGTTTTGTCAAAGACGTCACTGAAGACGCATTCAGTGTGCTATAACGGCGCATTGTGTCAAAATGTTTGCGGGATTTGTTTCACAGCGTGTTGCAATTGTTTTGTTTTTTGTTGTTTTTTTTTTGGTACTGCGTTCTGTTTGTTGCCAGTTTTTGAGGATTAGTGATATGAATTTTGCGGTGGTGCGATAAAAAGGAGTGTACTAAAAATAGTACACCAATTTACGAAAGTGCATTTGAAATGCAGACTGCTTTTGACAAAACTAGGGGTGAGAAAATTAATTGTAAGTACGTATACTTTTACATTTAGTGTTTTGTGGTATTTTATTTTAAATCTAGTTCTGACTAGTTATACTATATTACAAAGATAAAATGTGTGAATGTGTGTATAATTATGTCTTTGTAAGCTTCAATCTCGAATGGTTGAATGAATTGAGTATTGAGTATTGAATTTGGAATAAGACTATGTCCGTTGACTTTTTATTTATCTCTTTGGGGACTGTTTATGCTTTGTGGTTATTTTTTTACTTTCACGCAGGCAATACCGCTAGCAGCAGCTAATTAGTAATAATTTGTAGACTTCAGATAAGTAAACAAAAAATCACTTCCTTAACATGTAAAGCTAAGTGGCCATACTTTTTGTTTACTAACCACTTAATAAGTGTGAACTACCAAAAAAAAAAAATCTACACAACTAACCACAGCCATCAAAAATTCACACTGTTTGCAAACTAATCAATTGGTATCAACATCCGCTGCGCGCATCTGTCCGTTTTTGTCGCGGACATTTCCTAGAGGCCCTTCATAGAAAAGCAATCGGGTAGTCGTAAACGTTAAGGGTCTGAAAGCACCCCCTGGGGTGCTTGTGAAGGCAGGACGATGTTTCTTGACACTGGCAGAAAAAGTACCCGTTGGTACTTTGGTAGCCCCTAATCCCGGATCCGCGTCAAGGGGGTTATAAGGCCAGCAAAAAGTGTAATTTAAAGCTGACTTAAGGTTTCGAATTAAAATGAAGGAGGAAATCATGTCAGCTTGTTTGGCAAGTGTAACGTGACTACTGTTTTGGTCTTTTTTTTTTCGTGAATTTTGCATGGTATTCGTGAATATTTGATGTAGAGGTTTTTATGGCGTTTTTTTTTTTCTTTTTGGGAATTAAAAATAATTTTATTTTATGTGAGTGTGTCGTTTTAAAGTCTATTTTAAGTTATGTTGCAATTTGTTACTATTATAATTAGTATATTGAAAATGTGAGTAGACTAGAAGGTGAGTCGCAAGTTTGTACAAATATAACAAACTGAGCTGTCTTAACGTTTCCAATGATTACGATGTCAGTTAATAAACCTCCTGGTTTCATTGCCACATAAATGAATGGTGCGGATTTAAAAGAGATTTTGTAAAATTCCTATGTAGCTCCATACCATCTTGTGTCAAACCAAATGAATGATTTCGGAAATGACTGTTATTTTATGAGGAATTAGGAATTGTAAACCATTTAATAGGAGCCATTAATTATAATAATTCTGGTAAACTACCACTGTTACCGATGTGCATTTTTGTTATTTTGTATTTAAGATAAATTCTTGTAACAATGGTTAAATAAATTTTATTATTATTATTATTTATTATAATTTTCATATTTTTTATTATGCACATAAATGAAACATTAATTTTGGTATTAGTATACTTATGACACAATATGTGCATTCTTTTTTGCTTATATTTTGATTTTTGCACATACAAGTATAATTAATTATTGTAAGACAGTTGAAGACCATTTACTAAAACAAATAATAAGAAAAAAACAAAAATAAAAGATACAATTATACCTAAGTATTATTTACAAGTTAATTTTAACTATCACTGACAGATACAAAATTCACTACACTAAACTTTTACAGTTTTAATTTTTTATAACGCTATTCTTTCATTAAGTACTTTTTTAGAGACGTCAGTTATCATTTTCTTTTTATTTGTGGCTAGTTTGATACTTCCTTCCAAATCTCTTTATCTAGAGCGATCTCCGGCCAAGTTTGCCCCGCAAACATGGTCAGATCGACACAGCACCAGTGCCTTCGACTGAGTTGAGCTCCTTCAGGTGTTCAACGAGTGGCAATCTTCACTCACTTACTTCAGCCTGGCTGCTTTTTCCCCGATCTCTATCTCTCCTCTATCTGCTATTTGAGTTATGGAGCGCAGCGTGGTGTTTCTAACAATCTATTCGCTAACACCTATTATGCTGAGCTCCATTGCATTTTTTTTATGGCAGGTAAAAATCATCCAATGACGAATCCCGCCCTTGGGCGGAGCAGGAAATAGTGTCAGACTCTTACTAACTATACTTACAACCTATCCTGTTCCTACGTCGCCATATGTGCCAGGGCTAGAGCCTTCCTTTCAGACCCGAACCCTTGCCAGACGGGGGAACAGTGCGCGCCGTTGACGACTAGGGTTGGTCTGGACGATTACCATACACGACCGGACGGCGAGCTCTCTATTGCACTTTGACAAATCTTGAGTTTGGACTTTAATTCAATATAATATAATCATCATCATCATCAGCCTTTATTCATTCAGCTGGGGAACAGGCCTCCTCTCCAGGAGGGAGAATGGTCCATAACCCACCACGCGGGCCCTGTGTGGATTGTTGGATGTCACATGTCTTCGAATTTTTGGTCCTAAGACATACCGATTTCTTCACGATGTGTTCCTTCACCGTTTTGAGAGCAGTGGTGATGAAATAAATTACACAAAGTAATGCGCCTGGCTGGGCGCGACCTACGACTCGTAAGTCGGAGCCGTTACCACTCGGCCACCACTGCCCTCAAATATAATAAATTATATTAGTTTTTAATTTCTACCAGTATCTTTACAATCACGTACAAATTCGTCATTCATTCAATATCATCAATTAACATTCACTCGCCGACTGCGATATGCTAATCCGTATTTCCCTGCTGACTTCGCTCCAGTTACTCGCACAATAGTAACCTGATTATAATGCCTGGATCTAGATCCTATTGTTCCAATAATGGATGTTCAGGAAATTGACTTAGTATGCCAAATGAGATTGACGGCATGGATGGGTTAGAAAATGTTGGTTTAGTTTATATATTTTTTCAAATTAAATCAAATATTTTACATTTGTGATACAGCGTGGACATACTGCTAGCCTTTTGGGTACTTTACTAGTCGACGACGTCTTACTTTGGATGAATATATAGTGTATAGTGCGTATAAGGATAATTAAATGTTTTTTTATATGTAAAAACTGTATAAAAACAATTTAAAAAAAAAATTTATTTACCTAGGAACCTAAGGTTCCTGATAAATGATATTTACTTTGCAAATAGGCTGTATAAAACACTTCTATTCGTGTATAACTAGAGGAAGCCGATATCTCCTAGCCGATTTACGGTGAAAAAAACAACGAAAGCGATTCAGGAATTAAAATGTCTTTTTAAGTTCATACAGCCAACAAATATTGGTCAGATCATATAACAGCCATGCAGATTAGTGCCTGAGACGGTTTTTTGAGCACACACGCACACAGATTTTAGGGGACCTATCTAGTCAGTTCAAGCATTTGTCAGTATTTGTATAGCTCAGAGAGTCACACAACAATATTTTAAGACCTGATTTCTTAGTATTAAAGAAGTCAGTATTTTCATACGACTGTCACTGAAAAGCAATAACATAGACTACATATTCCTTAAATATAAAATTGAGTTGTCAATTTTTATTCTGAACTTGCCTTAATAATTATCATTACATAGTATAAAACAAACAACTTACTTACTGCTGTCCCTATATATGCTTAGATCTTTAAAAGTACGCAACGGATTTTGACGTGGTTTTTTTAATAGATAGAGTGATTCAAGAGGAAGGTTTATGTGTATAATACATGCATAATATATTCAATATCAATACCCGTGCGAAGCTGGGGCGAGTCACAATTTTATATACCAACAAAGCATGCTGCTTAAGAAAATTTCTATAGTCCAATAGTAACAATATGTTGATATGAACATGACCTTCAGATGCGAAGTTGAAATGTCTTCGCATGTCTGTATTATCGACCGACAATTTGACACGCGCACGCTTCCAACTCGAACAGAGTTACACGTTATAAATAGGTTCTGTGGCTTCACACTATAACCTTGTACTATTGCGAAAATACAGTGTTTTCCTTATGAAATATACAACCAAACAAATTGTATTACTTTCTCAAAAATATTAAGAACATTTCTTAAAGACCATATCCGTATACTTAAGAGTTATACGTCATACATCTTAAGTTAAAACAAGCATCGATGTTTCACGTACCAGCCAAGTCTCTAGGCACTCAATGGGCGTGGCTTGAGATGGGCGTGGCCAAGAGGGCGGTCCCTCTGAGGCCTCCCAAAGCACTCAGGCCCCGGAGACGAATGCTAACTTGTTTGTGCCTTGTTGTTGAACTTAGATATTAGTAATTTTATGTGTACCTTTAGTTGGGTAATGTTACTTACAGAAAGGCTGTGTATGTAGTTATGGTATAATACAACTTAGACTATGCCATTTGGCTAGATATATATTTTAATAAATTCTTCTTATTTCGTAACAATAAGACCTGAAAAACTAGCGTCAGTATACACGTCTAAATTTTAGGTCATTTCACTGTCAATTTATAAAGATAAGTGACCTGTAGGTGGTTGTCGATCGTTGCGTACGAATTATCTACAGGTTATTGGACTCGATCAGCTGATGTTTACTAAAATAAAAATGAATTTGATACATGCGTATGTGTATAAAATTGAGGTTTAGAAAAAAGTACTTTATTTTAAAAAATTTATGTATACAATTCGATAATAATGTTTCATGTACCAGATCGACTCTCTTCGGGATTAAAATGATCAAAATTTAACGGTGTATAATCATCGCCTTAAAATTTATCTACAGCGGACTCCTCTATAGAAAAAATAATAAGTTGTAATCTACCATACGTGCTCAGTGTAAATTGGTCTCTACAAACTTAAAAATACTGCGGAAATAATAATATTCCAATGATTCGTGGCTCAGGGTATACCAGACGTTCGTTTATCTATCAGCATTTATAAAAGGATTAAAGTCACCTCAAAACTATATTAAGACTAAACTTTAAATAACTTTAAATAAACCTACCCAGTACCGTATTATCATATCATAATATCCCAATGTTAAGCTAAATTTTTCTAACATTTCAGGATCCCTGGTCCATATTTTGCACTTGGTACTACCAAACTAGTTTTCCGAGAGTAAGCTTAATTTTGATGAGACGCCCAACTATTATATTTAGGAAACTCGATTGCCCTGCCACGGATAGAATATGTCCAATTGATGATTCGCAAAAAATTATTACTTCGAATCGATTCCTAACGATTACTGTCATCAATTTCTATGATCTGGTCACGACATACGTACTCGTATTTACCCCACAGCTTCATAGATTAATAACGTGCAAACTCTATAGTACCTATAGAATCATCAGATCCCTAACTCTACTTTAAGCCTCACCAGATACAGCTGAATACAACCATTTAAATGGAGCAAATGCCTATCAGATCTCCACAATCCAGTTACTAGGCTTGCACATGGAGTTGCTCAGAAACAAAAAAATATAAATATCGAACAAGGGCACGGACGCAATGTCTGTGGATGAAATGTAAGGTAGGAGTGCTGTTTTAGTCAGTAGGAGTCTGACACTTTCCAGACTGGCTCGTTTGTGACGGAGCCTGGGCGTATATGAAGGATTTCCCATTCCTGCCGAAAGAAAATCCAGTTACTGGACAACTGATAGTACTGAGACCGATGGTCTGACTTTCTGGCGTCAGACTACATGTAAAAAATGTTGTCTAAACTCATTTACGTATTCTCATGTAGGTAGAGTGTACTGTAATAATAAAAGAGAAAACACACCCTTGATTCAATGCAATTTGCCTGCTGCGGTCTTCCCATCTGATGATAATTTGGGTGTCTTCAAGGCCAGAGTGAACAGGTTCTTAATAAACTAGTGTGCCTCACCATCAACGATTGCATTACTACTAAGTTGGGTATCTTTAAGTCAAAAGTGAATAGGTTACTTCTAGGTAAGCGCGCTCCATCGTCGACCGCATCGTCGCTTTCCATCAGGTGAGATAGCGGTCAAGCGCGAACCTATAATCAATAAAAAAAAAAAACCATCAGATGGGATCGCAGTCAAGCACTACATATATATTATATTATGATGATGATGTAGAAGAGTGATAATAGCATATTTTTAAAGGTCTGAAATTAGTTTCTTTCAATATTTTCATTTCAATTGTTATTTCTCATTTATAGTACTTTATAAGTAGTAACACACCAAAACGGTGCCTACTACATTTTTTGTAACTTATGTTCATAAAATGTTACACATACACATTTTCAAGACACTTCAGTGCTACTTTACAAAACCTCAGAAGGCTGCAGAGATAATGATTTATCTCAGTAGCAATCATGTTCAGCAAACTTATGAGGCATGACAATTGGGCAAACTTGTTTAGTTTCGTATTCATCTTCTCAGCTGTATATTCCTGATAGAGTAGTCGTGGTCATGGATCGTCTAGTAGGTTGGTTGCGGCTTTCCATCTCTCTCTATTCATGGCACTTCGTGGACATTCAATGAGGGAAAAACTTTGAAGATGTTTTAATGAGTTCTGATCAAAATGGAAACGTCAGCTTCGCACTACAAGATAGCTTGTGACCTGTAGCAACATCATTATCATCATATAGGAACTAAACTCAAGCACCGCGCAATTAGAGATTTTTTTAACAATTAAAAATCAAAAGAGTTTTTACCATGCGCGGGTATTTATAATAAGTATTTGTTGGTCAGTGTCGAGCAACGGCATGCTAAGCAAAGCTATTATTAGATCATTGATTGAATAGGTTCACGTGCTGTAGTAATAGAATGCCTAGTAATAGAATACATAAGGTGCTTTGTCACCAGAGATGTGCTATATAGCCAAGTTCCGAAGACATAAAAGCTAGACTACGAAACTATGTGACTACTTCCACTGATCCTTTGCTTTGTTGATCGCCCATTGTGACACCCTATTAAGTTTACGTTCCTTTTTGGTGTGTAATAAAGAATATATCTATCTATACTCGTATATCAAGTATCTACCTAAGTCGCTAGCTGTACGAGGAAAATGCACTGCTCGAGCTATACGATAAATCAACAGTACGGATGACACGAAAAGCTTTGCAGTGTTCTTTTAAGGTGGGAAAAATCATCGAACGACGAATCCCGCCCTTGGGCGGAGCGGGAGACAGTTTCAGACTTCTACTGACTAAACGACCCACCGTTCCTTCCTGCTTTAGTTCCAGCGCCCAGGTGTTCCGTTTTCGCAACAACCTTTGGGCCAGAAGGTGGTATTGTACCCTGTAAGGCAATCAACAAACGGTGCCGCGCATCGCTGCGGTAGGCGGTGAAGCGGATCTTATATTGCATTGGTCTCTAATAAGTCCGTTTATGCCTAATACACGTACACCGTTCGACTGCTCGGTAGAGTCTGATAGACTGACCAAATCTGCTTTCCAGCCACCATTTACCGCTGCAGTGCTCGGTGCCGTGATAATCGCCTAAATAGCTATACGTCACACCCATCCATACAGCACATTCATAGCACACATACATCCATATAAAAAACATAATTTATCTAAGCCTGTTTTCACCTTTGTTATGTGAACCAAGGAGTTTGATAGGTGGATATCGAGAGCATTCAGAGTAATAAAGTGTAGTAAATCTTTCTATATTTGATTAATCAAAACCACTATTACAAGACATCATCAACATCATCATTTAACCGAAAGATGACCACTGGTGGACATAGGCTGATCCTAAGCGTCGCCACAACAACCTGTTCGTCTCGTATCCACTGAATTCCAGCAACCCTGACCAGGTAATCGGTCCACTTTGTGGGATGCCTTCCAACGCTGCGTCGGCCAGTACGCGGTCTACTTCAGAACCTGTCAAGCCCACCGATAATTTTTCCGCCTGCAATGTGCCCTGTCTATTGCCACTTAAGTTTGGCTATTCTTTGTGCTATATCGGTAACCTACAAACTACAGCCAAGATAGCTTAACGTGCTTTACTTGACACGGATAATTCTCGGTATTTTAAAACGGTCACCCATCCACAGACCGACCTGGGCAAGTGTTGCTTAGCCTAAGAGATAGGTTCGTACGGTTTTTACTATTCTAGTCACCAGTTCGTTGCATAAATTAATTAGTCATCTACATAAATAAAAGGAGAAACTGACAGACTGATATATCAACGCACAGCCGAAACTACTGGACCTAGGAGCGTGCACAAGGTTTCCTTTCATGATGTAAGTGAGCACTAAGAAAGGATTTTCTAAAATTCACCATCCAAAGGGAAGAAATGGGGGTTTAAAGTTTGTTTGAAGAAACCTATTTTGACGCGGGCGAAGCCGCTGGCAGAAGCTAGTTATAATATAAAGTAGAAGAAGAAAGTAGTGAGAACAAGAAAAAAAACAGCAAGTGTAGAAGTAGTAGTAGTGTAGTGGAGTGTAGTTTGGTATAATTTCTGTTACTTTTTAGTGTACAATAAAGTTTAATCTATCTATCCATAAAATTATAGGTACTTACCAACTAAAATAGGTGCCAATGACACTTGTTAGACAAAATCGATTTCAGTATGACCTGAACTTGCCATCTATTTGTGCCGAGCTGATTGTGGCCATATTCCCTTGTGTACCTCCTAAATAAGGCTATACTCCCTTGTGAATCTATGTTCAGAAGGTCTTTAGTAATTTCAATTTGCCTGCTTTTGCTCGAAAACTGTCTTTTTTTAAGTTTTTTTTTTGTCAAAAATTGAATTAAATTTCTACAAAGTTCTATCTTATCATTTTATTTGTCTCTATTGCTGTAGTAAATTAGCGTAATTCTTGTTTTAAAATACTGAAGTTAACTTTCTAATAAATTAAAAAAGATATATAATTAATTAGATAGTATTCTTACTAGTAAGAAGACTTAAAAATGAGGCATCACAATCAATCACTTGTTTAGTAAAGGCCAGACCAAACACTTACTATTTTAAAAACATTAAATAACAATATTTATAATTAAATTTGCAATATTTATAGTTTTATTACTAACTAGCTTTTGTCAGCGGCTTCGCCCGCTTACATAAAATATAGCCTATGTCACTCAGTGGTAAAGCAGCTTTCTATTGTTGCTAAAATTTTTCCAATCGGACCAGTAGTTCCAGAGATTACCTCCTACAAACAAAAAAACAAAGAAACAAAAAAACAAACTTTACCTCTTTATTATATTAGTGTAGATTATTATATTCGTGTAGATAAGCTCGCATTTGATCACCTGATGGTAAGTGCTAATGTGGTTCACGATGGAGTACGCCTGCCTAAAATAACCTATTCACTCTTGACTTAAAGACCTCTAGGTTGTAGCCATTTGGAAACAGTTTCCAGCAGGGAATTGCATTCCTTATCTATACGGCAGGGTCGAAGCCTCCTGGAGCCAAAAGTGGCCCCAGGGGCCCAGTGGGGGTGAAAGCGTAACACCAGGGCTCTGTGATCAAGGGAAGGAAGGAACAGAGTGGGTCGTTTAGTCAGTAAAAGTCTGACACTATTTCCCAGACCGTTACAAAAACGTATATGCACAATTGGTGTTTTCTAACTAGAAATATAGTTATTTATTTGGTTTTTACTCAGGCTTATAACAGATAATAAATAATATAACGCATTTCAGCAAAATATTACATACTAGCTTTTTGCAGCGGCTTCGCCTGTGTACATAGAATAGCCTATGTCACTCAGGAGTAAAGCAGCTTTCTATTGTTGCTTAAATTTTTCAAAACGGACCAATAGTTCCAAAGATTACCTCCTACAAACAAAAAAACAAACTTTACCTCTTTATTATATTAGTGTAGATTTCAAACTACTCATTAACTTACTTTAGTTACAGAAAAAAATCTGGCTCAACGAGAATCAAGTCCTAGTCAACGATTCTTAAAACTTAAAAAAACGTCTATTATTCCATACCTTCTTTTTATATCAACAAAAATCCAATAACTACATAATATTTACTAAGCCCCCTGTTACATAAATCCCTGTTGAATTAACGCCGACATATCTAACCACGGTTTTACATTTTACACATTTGAATTTTATAACGATTGGTAATTGGGCTATTTTTCATCAAGACGAGAAAGTTTGATTGCGATGGTTTTATTATGAACTAGCGACCCGCCCCTGCTTCGCACGGGTACTGATATTGAATATATTATGTATGTATTATGCACATAAACTTTCCTCTTGAATGAAACTCTTTCTATTAAAAAAAAAAAACCGCATCAAAATCCGTTGCGGATAGCGGTAAGCAACTTTGTTTTATACTATGTAATGATGACATTATCGACCGGACCGAGCCCAAGTCGTCAATACCGTGTAGTGTTCCACCTCCCAGGCCCTCCTCAAAGAGATGTCAGTAAACCGTAGTGGCTCAGCAGGGCCGATGCCCTTTAGGGCTGCGGTGTTTTAATGAACAGGACATTTTTAGAATACAAAGAAAATTGAAGAATAGGGGAGTTGTTTTAATCAGTAAAAGCCTGACACGCCCCCCTACTCCACTAGGCGGAGGAAAAATCATTGGGTAATTTCTAAACTTAAAAAAATCCACAGCCATTTTCTCAGTCACATACCATAGAACCTACAATATATATAATGGTATAGATATAGTATAGATACCAAAGAATCGTTCACACGTATATTTACAAAACCTGAAATTAAACAGGTATAGTCAACATAATATATAGGGTGACTGATAATAATTAGTGACCGATACTTAAACCCCTGATTGTAATCATGATAACAAAACACTTTTACTATGGGACCAAACCTGAAATCACAAAAAAATGTGCTGGTCAGTACATTTATGTTCGCCTAACTAGTCAAAATGTACTGAACTTGTTAAATTTTTTCGTGATTTTAGGTTTGGTTCCATAGTAAAAGTTGTTTGTTATCATGACTACAATCAGATGTTTAAGTATCGGTTACTAATTCACCAGTCATCTTACTTATATCTTTTTTCAGGCAGCAGTAAACAACTAGGGCAATCTATGTCAAGTACAAAATTATCTTGATGATTACTAAGGACTCGTCTATCAAATTAGGGCTAAAATCGACTCATAACCGTTGTGTTCCAGAATCATCGACAATTTGGGCTCATCTCGTGAATATAACCCTTATAATAGAACGTAACAAAAGAACGATCATAAGGGAATACTCGCATAAATATTATGAACACAATCCTCTAGACACTTTGCTCTCTAAAATCCAAAATTCATTCTAGTTCCCAAATATAAATCAACAGCGTGTCAACGACCCAAAACGTTATTTTAACGACAGCATTAGCAACTCAGATTTGTTTACGTTCAAACATACAGCACACTTTACATATAATTAATGAGTGACAAAACCTCATCTTGGTCGCAGTTAAAGTCAATTCCCAATGAAATTTCATCATCGTCAATCTAAGTTGGGTTTAATAAGTGATGCTGGTGGTGTGGGCCGTCCCCGAGCTCGCTCGTCCGGCGAGAGGTGCGTCGTCTCATCCAGCCGCTATCCCTTACTCGCGCGTTCGTGTAGCGGTCTCTGAGGGAAACCTCGCAACGTCCCTCCATTACCATAACACGCGTCTATAAATCCACTCGTGTGTGTTGGAATTTTAACAACAAAAATCAAAGACGATTTTTAAATGTTACTTTAACCTATTTTAATACACATTTTTTCCGGGTATAAAAGAAATGGAGCAGTGCTTGTGGCGCCACCTGCGCCGGTGTAGCCGTCCCGCTCTTGAGGCGAGGGCGTGTCCCCAGGGCGCCTCCCCCAGTCCGCGGGGACGGACGGGGCTCCACCAAGCTCGGGCACTCTGCGCCGCGCTCCCGCGACGCTTGTTAGTGTTCCGCAAATCCACAGCGGGATCGCCCGCACAACCGGGACTCGATCCCAGAACGCACATACGATAATACAGAGCCGCCTACCGGATAGTTATACAACAGATAGTTACAACGAAGTTGAGAATTTTTGAGAAACGTACTTTTTTGTCAACGAATGATTTTTGTGGTCTATTTCTGAGGTTTTCTTGTGATTTTAAATTGAAATTATATTTGTGGTAGAACGTTTCTATAAAAAATAATCTGCTGAAATTAGAAACTATTAACTCTAAAACGTAATTCTCTCAACTTTAAAGTACAGACTAACTAATAAGAAAATAAAAAACAGTGCAACGAGAATAAAATTTTGAATTTAGACCGCGATTTTCGGGCGTCTTCGTGATTTTCCGGGGGTGTTCGTGCGCTCTCGGGCGCGTAATCGGGTGCGTGTCGTGATTCGAGATTCGGTCGGACGAGTTGAACGCGGCGGGCGGGTACACGGGTTCACCGTGGCCGCCGCTGGAACTCGACCCCGTGGGATGGGGGCGAAAGCTGTACCCTTCGGGAGCCCCAAGATCTTCAGGTATGTTGGAAAATGACGTAAACTTTGGTATATTTGACAATTTTTTTTGCTATGTAGACTCCTGTCTGATACTGTTTACATGCTCAGAAAATACATTTGAGCTAATAATTACGACAAAAAGAATTTTTATAAAGTTTGATTGCTCAAACTTTTATATTGGAAATTGCAAAGAAAACATACCATATTTTTCTACTTTGTTTAGTATCATCAAAATGTTTTTCACTCTTTCTTCTTTTTCTCGATCTAATATTTTCTAACGGCGAAAAAAAATCAGGCAAATAAAATTCCTTTCTGAAAATTCAATAAAGAAGAATCATTTCAGTTCTAAATTCAAAGTGTTGACATAGCCAAGTCTACAAAGCGTCAACGGCGCGGCATAACAAATGAGTATAACCGTCGTGGCCGCGGCATAGTAATTAATTTTCCGACTAATTCAATGGCGTCTTAGCGAGAAGTAATTTTATTATAGTTTAATTGATAGAACTTTCTGATATACTTTTTTAGTTCATTTTGTGAGTTTAGAATCGTATTGTAAATACTTTTTAGGGTGTATTTGGGGTTAAAGTGGCGACAACTTTAAAAGATATTTTTTTATGATTTTTAAATTAACTATTTCATGTGTAAAGTTTTTCTTGTAAAAAAACTTTGTAAAGTCTTTCAAAAGAAATCGATTGAATTGGTTAGAAAGAAACAACCAAATAAATTTAATCAATAAATAAATTAGCAAATTGCTTTAAAATTATAAAATATGATGTCTTAATCTTTAATAAACCATGCGCATTTTAAGGAAAATATTTAACAATATCATAATTATGATAAAAGTACAATCTGATTACAGTAACTATTATAAGTATATAACATCATTAGATTATGCCTTTGTGATTGATAAATTGAAAATATATAAACATTTATAAGGTACTTGATTTTATGTGATATAATTCAGGAACATTTCGTTCTGTTTGAAAAGTACAAAACTTAAACAACAAACAAATTCAAACTGGGGTGACTGAGATAAACTTTAATATAATATAAATATAAAAATCTTAATTTATGAAGCGTAACTATATTTACATTTTAAATTTTTAGTACAAATGTTACTAGGAACTGAAATGATTATTTATTAGTAAACCAAAGCAAAAATTGTCATATAAAAGTAAGTTGTTAAGGGAGCATTGTAATTAAATCTGTTAACATCATATTGACCAATAAATAACTACTTCTTATGGTTCTAGGTCTTTTTAATTACAAAAACAATTCATTATACTAAAAAAAAATATGCACTGTCTGTTAAATTTTGGTTTTTGATTTTAGAAATCTTTTATTTCTTGAATCTTACTAAAAAAAAATACTGCAAAGCTACAAATACGATTTTGAAAGTATTTCAAGTTATTTTACTAATATATATTCAATAGAACAAATAAGTTTATTATAAGTACGTTAGTTATTTTATTAACTATTATTACAATTACAGCGGTTTTTTTTGTTTAAAATCAATACATTTAATTTATTAAAACCCAAGAAGACACCAGTGTCCGCACACCTATTGACTATTAATTGGGTCTGTAATTACGGTAGTCAGAAAGTCAATGCAAAGTAATAAAAACCTTACCTATTTATTAAACTCGTTAACCATAACAGGCCTTAATTTTTGGAAAAAATAACGACGTAATGATTTTAAGCAGTGGTTAGAAGGTTCTAAATTCAAAAGTAACTAATATAAAAATTTGAATTTCGAATATAAAATCAGTGTTTAAACTAAGCATAATTTGGTTAGCGAACTTTATAAATAATGCTGCATTTGCTTAGTTTAAATACTGAGTAGGGGATTCTAAATTCAAAATAGCATACGTGTCTTCCATCAAATTCGGTTATTTATAGCACAAAGCCCTACTTCAAAATGATTAGTCAGTAATTTACTATCTACAGATGTAGATAGTAAATTACTGACTAATAATTTTCATTTTCAGGAAAGATTTCCTTTTTACGAATATAAACATTAAAATTTTAATTCCAAACTCACTAATATAATTAATACTTAAATTATTCATATTTTTAGAGTTCACTTTTTTTAGATTAAATACTCATTAGGCTATTCTTTATTCAAATTTTCCATAGAATAAAATTAATTAAGAACTTGTTAATGTCATTATTATTATAATCATTGTTAAATTAATCGAAACGTTATTTTGTTATACAAATAAGGGCCTAAGTGTAGTTAGTTATTTAATTTACTTTAAGTTGGTACTTATTTATTATAAGTCTAACACCCCAAATAATTACTTACTAATTTAAGAAAAATTTAAATTTTTAATGAACACTTCTAACGTCAAATAATGATTTAATAAAAAAAAAATACTAACTAACAATTGGCATTATAAAATATTATAATTCCTTACTGCCAATAAGAAATGTACCGTTTCGCTCTTTCATGGCTTATTTAAGTTGGCTAAGCGGTTCTTCTGGCTTATTCTAACAGCACATATGTTTCCAGGCGGGCTGATGTTTGGCCTGCATCATCAGGAGGCGGCGGGAGGCATCCACGCTCAGCCGCGTGGACCTGTCACCTCGCTGAAGGAGGAACCGCTGACCCGCGCGTGGATGACACCAACCTCGCTAGTTGATAATACCAAGTGAGTATTATGGTTAAAAATCTTTCCTTCTTTCTTTTCTTTTTTTTGTCCACAAATATGAAAACTCATATGCTTAAGGCATTAAGTCTACCTTTGTACCGTTATGTGCATGAAGTGTTAATTAAATAAATATATAAGAGACCCGACTCAACCTCCTGTAAGCCATGTAGGTATGTATTGTAGGTTTAGGTTTAAATATTTGTTCAGTGCGGAAATGGAACCCAAGACACGCAGCTCACCAGTCAATTTCTTCCAAGCGTGCCGTTATAATCGTTTTTTTTTTTATAATATTGGAATAATAACAATTATAATGTAGCATAGCATCAGCCTTATAAAATTCCCATTGCTGGGACTTAGGCCTCCTTTCTAAGAAGAGGGAATGAGCTGTAAACCAACGCGGGCCTAGTGTGGGGTGATGTACGTCACATGTCTTCGAATTTTTGGTTGTAGGATATGCCGGTTTCCTCACGATATTTTGAGAGCAAATTAATATAATGTAATAAAGTTAATACTCGAATCTATAAAATATATTATACCTGTATTTTCACGTGCAATGATTCTGAAATTTCGTATAGACACATCCTGGGTACTGGGTAGTTTTTTTTTTAATATATTTTTTAAATAATTGATAAAAACAAAAAAATATATATTTACAAGTAGTATAGTACCTAAATAAGTCAATATATTGAATGAACAGATTAAAATAATTATAATAATACTTGAAAAAATAAATGTTTTAGGATATGGTCTTGTTATCTTGTGCGTTAATGAGTCCCCAAAGAAACTGTTCGATTTTAAGTATAACCTTTATATTTTTTTCTTTAATCAAGCACCAGATAGGAAAAGTAAAGGAAATAAAATAACAACAGTCAAGTGACAGCATGCTTGATTGCAAGAAAACAACCATTGAAACCAAGTATAACTAATTTATAGAAAAAATGTTGGTTAAACCCAAACAAACTACCCTCATTTGATACTCAGTTAAACCATTTAGTGGGCGAAAAGAGCATCGAACTAAACTTATTATATCCACCAAAATTGTATTACCGTTCGAACTCAAAGCAAAACGAATGTACCCTATTTGACATTAAATAACTATAAGGGATTAAGTTCGGTTCCTAATGCGGCTTTTTGGGGGTTGCCGTCAATCAATATGTTTGTCTGTTAGCGGGGAAAGAACAACTGAAATATCTGGTTTGCTCGTTTTGTGGACTTTGAATGGAATGTGTTTTATAATAATCTAAAGAAAAATAAAATCTTCGCTAAATTTTCAAGTAGGTAAAGATTTTATTTGACATTTTTTCTAGCCCATACTGTCCCAGGGCTGGGCAAAGGCCTCCCTCTATTCTTTTAGTGTTCTCGGTTTTGAGCTACATCTTGTCAATTCCCAAGGAAGGCATCCAAGTCGTCCCACCATCTTCTTCTTGGTCTGCCGCGAACCCTTCATGCGATTTCAGGGCACCAACTTTGTGTTTTACTGGCCCAACGCTCGACTGGCATGCGGCAAACATGTCCAGCCTAGTCTCACTTAAGCTGAGCAGAATTCTGAGTCACGTCAATGATTTGCGTTTTGGAGTGCAGTACAGTATTTTGAACGTGATCCGTTATTTTATCACGTGTTATATACGCTCCATAGCACGTTGGCAAACCTTAAGTTTGGACCTTTGGATGATAGTCAAAGACTAAGTCTGTGCACCATTGGTTATATTAATAAGTAGCAACATATTTTTGTAGTTTTAAAATGTCAAAGTTGAAAGAAAATGCCTGAATATGTCAGGGATTTTAGTGTGTAATTGAAACAATAAACTTTTGTTAACTGAATTTATCGGCAGTAAATCTTAAAGAAGAATTACCTACGCAATGAATTTATGAACTAAACTTAAAATATGTAGTGATAACATCGACCAAAAGTTAAAATACTGGTGATACTCAATCTGCCGCAAAGTACAGTCAAGCCTCCTTAATAGCAACTTGTTTATGAACTGAACTTTAGACACCAATACATCTCTTCAATTTTTATCGGACTACAACAAAGCCGAAGGAAGTATTATAATTTTGGAATACACTTCTTGAATAGTGTCTATGTACATGAGTAAAAACTTCACACAAGCCATAATGGAAGCAAGTGCAAATTCATAAAAGCACAGAGCTCTATTAATTATGGCATTGATAGAAAAAGAAATTGTCAGTGGATCATCATGCTAAATGTTGAATACTAAACGCAAACTGAAATGTGTTATGATATGATCCAAAATAACATTACAGAAAACACTTCAACTGCTGCAAAGTACAGTCAAACTTCTTTACAAATCCTTTGCCTAAATACAATTGGTTTTGAAACACCACTTCGATTTTTAAAATAAGAACCATCACAAAAATCACCTGCTGCCTCTCTATCAGCCAATACAATGACGCTATTATCACGCGGTATCCAATCAGGGGCGTATAAATTTCGCACAAGCCCATAATGAAGCATGCGGTAACAAGTGTGTATTCATAAAAGCAAAGGGCTCTATAAATCATAGCTTGGTGCGATGCGGTGGGGCGAACGGGCACAGAATTTTGCTTGCGACTGTACCGGGGTAATTAATGGGGTACTGATGCGTTTATTGTCTTAGTAGATGATGAGGCTGGTGGTGGTGAAGAAACGTGTAAGTCAGAAAAAAAAGATACTTTTAAAATTCTGAAAGAAATTACAAAACAAAGTTTTCCACCGAGTCAACGCAATAAACTTAAAAACTCCAATACGGTTTTTTATACAATATTTACCGATACATACAACGATGCATGAAAAAGGTTTATGTACATAACACAGTACAGAAAAACCGAGAATTTTAAAAATGTCTAACACCCATGTGAAGTTAATATATTTACAAAATAATAGTAATGTATATATAAATATAAACCCCAAAATATTTATTTCACAATAGTAAACATTCCTCCATAATACCATTCAATTATGAATTCAAACTCATAATCTCCAACAAAAACGAACAAGCCCATACATTTTGTGATAATAATGAACTTGTGCAACATTAAACATTTGGCGTACTGTATAATGTGACGTATTGGTGTACCGACTGCGAATTAGGGAGGTATTGTGTTTGCACAGAATCATAGAGCACCCTCGCGCCATCTGTCATCTTTTGGCTAACCGAGTTCCGTTCTTAAAATGTTTACTTCAATTGTTGAATGTTTTTATTTGTGTATCTGGTGTGTGTTTATTGTAAGTGGTGGTTAGTTTAATTACGCTATGAGTGTAGTAAAAATATAATACATTGAAAATATTAAAATTAATATGGTTAACAAGCATAAACATTGAAGCTGCATTACTAGTAGATGTTTCAAAGTATTACATTAAAAATAAAAAGTGTTTCATGAGCCAGTTGACTTATTAGACGGTATCAACCGTCTTGCGTAGCGGACCCCGGGCACCGAGGTGAAAGCCAAGGTAGCAACCGGGACGGGCGCTAGGTTGATGATGATGAACCGTTATAGACCCGCGCCAATTTTTGCCGAAATCTGTTCTAGTGTTTTAGAGTCTCCTGCATAGTCAGCCCGAATCATGTCTCATTCTCTCAAGGCACTAATTCTACGCAACTACACTACTATGCTATCGGTTGTTAAGAAGCCCCTAAACAACCGTATAGCATAAGCATGGTCCTTATCTTACAGTCTTCCTAAAATAACCTCTCAGGCAGACTCAGGCCTTCTCGCTAAGAGAAAGAATGGCCGGTGGTCCACCACGCGGACCCAGTGCGGTTTGATGTTTGTCACATTGCCTACGCATTTTGGTTCTAGGATATGCCGGTTTCGTCATGATGCTATCCTCTTGATTTTACGAGCAATCTTGGTAAAGACATAAATTAAAGCCGGCTGGTGCTGAAAATCAGCGCTGTGTCTCTGTTTAACACATGAGCTGGGCTTTTTGCTGAACACTGGCCGTTTTGGGGGTGTGTCGCACATTTTGCTGTTTGTTTGTTGTTTCTGTTTTTTTTTTTAATACTTATTTTGATATGAGCCACACTTGTGCGCAAATAAACTCTTTTTCTTTCTTTCTTTCCGCTTGTTTAACATAACGACGAGACCGTTACTTCTAGGCTGACAGAACTGGCTAAAAAATACAATTTTGAAACAATTTTAAAGTTCGTTACGCACAAAAAATACCAGTTATTAGATAAACCAGTTGGTGACGAACCAAAAATACCTACCAGTTTAAATACTAGTTCATTACACACCAAAAATTGGTAGGCGAGTCCACATAATCAAGTAAATGTTTTTTTCAATAACCTACTAATTAAAGTAATTGCAAGCAATCACCGGGTCTTGGGATGACAAATGTTGACAGATAGCTACCCGTCGGCGATGACAGGACCATTTGTAAGGGCCACAGTAAATCATTAGGCCGCGCCCGCGTTGTAACGTTTTTAATAAATTACGTTACTAGGTAATGATCCGTCTAAGAGTGGCTGTCCACGCAAATTGTAATTGTTTTGTGTTCTATAAAAGTAGGTAATTTTGTTTGAGTGATTAGGTGATTTTAATTGGCCTTAAGCTAAAAACTAACGTCTGTAGTTATGCCATGTTTAACCTTTACGCTGCTAAAATAAATCAAAAATTATAAAAAAGCTATGTATAAGCATAGCATAGCATAATCAGCCTTAAATGTTCCTACTTTTGGGACTCAGGCCACTTCTCTCTCTTTGAATACCAACACCACGCGGGCTCAAATTTTTGCATGTCATATGTCTTCGAAATTTTGGTTCTAGTGCATGCCGGTTTTCTCTCGATGTTTTCTTAAAGATATCGAATGACCCGTCATTTATGCAATAATTAGCTGTTGTTGCATTTTTGCTGTCTTACTTTTATTATATATTAGCAGCCGGTACCATCCCACTGTTGGGCAAAAGTTTTAATATAAAGAATGATTTTTTCAAATCCAAACCTATGGGAAAGAGCGAAAGAAATTTCAAGTCAATTTTTTGGATCATAAGTGTCAGCCAGATTTCGGATCCATTGATTGTAGAAAAAAAAATTCATAGGTACACCGTAGTATGCGTGCCATGTGGTAATGTCGCTTATAAGAGTCAAACTCTAGATACTTAGTATAATGACATCGGTAATACAAACTTACCTAAATTATAAAATTTGAATGTTCATGTATTTTATTCAAAACTAATGATTTTAATTCCTTAAACTCTTGAGCCCCAATTGAACGCCGGCGTTCGCATCTATTGTCATTTATTATGACTCTAATTACGGTATTCGATAGGGTAATAGCAAAATTGATTTTATAGAATTAAAATGACGCAGTTTTAGTTTCATCAAAAATAACTTCAACTTTCAGTAGGTATTTTTTGTAATTTCGTAAATCTACGCCTACTTGAAAAGTGCACCCGGGTTATTAATTGAGCTGCCCGTTATACTACCCCGATGCAGCTGAAATGTGCAACATGAACTTAAAATACATAATACCAAAAAATAAAAAAAAAACTTCTAATTTTATTTTGTTAATATTCATATTTCTAAAAAACAATCCAACCTTCCAAAAACAAACAACACAAATACAAAACAAAAACCAGGGCACAGATCTAAAAAAAAAGAAACAAAAAAAATAAATGTGTATAGCCAGAAAAAAATCGCCAAAGATTGACAAAACGTACGCGATCTGTAAGCGGAAAAAGCACTACAACCTAATCGCGAACGCGCCGCCGAAACTGGTACCGATAAATAAAACAATGGAGTGTCGCGTGCGAGAGTATAAAATGGCAATCGCGAAACCAATTTGTTTACGCAAATTCTGCAGCGGGGAGAGATGAATGGGCAACCATAGCGTAATACGGTCCTGGTACGTAATGTGTTCTAGTGCTGCTACTGAAATATCGAGGTTTCGGTAACGACGTGTTTGAGGCAACGTTACTTTCGTTGCTGTGAAACGTGATAGAAATGCGATTGATGATAGATTGGTAAAATTGCGCAAATTTCAAAGAAAATACTTAAACAATCGCTATTTATATACATATAATATAAATAATATCTTATTTTAAAATCATGGTAAAAACTTTGAAGGCGTTTTAAAAAGACTCCCGAATGTTTTTTTTTTATTATTTATTTACAGACTTATGTAACTTTTACTACACATGTTCCACAATATTTAAAAATATATTTTGTCAGTTGTTTAGTGCTCATCATCAAGTACTCAAGCTCAAGCAGAAATTGTGGTATGAGTACTAGACAACTGTTTGAGACTAGATGGCGTTATGTGAAAGTTGTGGAACATTTACTTACATATTTCTTTTTGTTAGTTTAGAATAACTTATGTCACAGTTTCACACTTTTTAAAAAGCAAACAAAATCCTTATATTGCTTGGCCATGGGTGGCCGAACAACATCAGAACATCACTAAACACAAGCACATTTACGGGAAACAACAATGAGAAATGAGACCGAAGATTTGATGAACTACACACATTTGAAATGTTGCTCTATCGATGCATTTATTGAGCTCATTGACAAAAGCACAATACTACTTGACCACGCAACATGAGACCTTATTACCTTTGACGTAAGAGACATAGTATATGAATATTTAAATCTGTATTTAAGTTCGAAATTCGAACAACCCCACATGTCGATATCGATGTGTGTGGTGCTATTCGTATATCGTCACTTCATTAGTGTTATCGATATTTTAGAATTGCTTCCGAATGTTAATCTTACATTAGTTTCGGTATGATTCTGTTTCCTAGATATAGAGGTACACTACTTTGTTTTTAGTCTAAATTAAAAACAAAAGTAAAAAATTCATTAGCTACACATTACATACATAAAAAAAATACAAGTACATAGGTCAATATTGAAACTACAATATTTTCAAGTATATTTTGAGTCCGTTTGCGAATATATAACTTTATTGAACAAAATTCTCACAGCTATCGTTAAACTATTGAATAGTACCATTTGTTAGAAAATTAACTCATCAGTACCAACATAAAAAGAAAGGGTTAACAGTACGGTAAAAAAAAAACAACAACAACAAAAGTAAATTGCAAAACGTCATCTTCATTCTCAGTAACGGTATATAATATGCTAAGTAACAAATCAATTTTTGAAAAGGTTTATAATCTGTTCCATTGTTTATCTATGGTTGCAATGTTTGTGGTTTGCTACAAAAGCGCGCCAAATAGTTTTGGTGGCAGCATGCCTATTGACAAATTGTCGTTTGAAAATAAAGTAACTGTGAAAGAAATGCAATGATTTATGATCTTAAAATTTGGGTTCCGGACTTTTTGTGACCAAACTTCATGGTGAATTAATATTTGTTTGTGGAATCTGTGTTGCTATTAATATCTAATGTCTAACAAGATGTAGGTTTGTGGTGTTCTTGAGATACTCGAAGTAATGTTTGTGATTTAAGTTCTTCAAATTACAAGGTTTCGTTCTATTACAAGCTTTTATTTAATTTCATCTGTTCCGATATTTGTAATCACATCTTGTAAATAAAATTTGATCCACTTCCCGGTTACCGATTGAGCTGACATTTTGCATGTTTGTGTGTATCAGATGACAATACAAAGTTATTATATCGTGGAGTTGATCTAATGATGGAATGTGGCCACAGGAACTCTTTAACAACCCCATAGATTTTGGGCTCGTGTGACCTCGACGAGTTTTTACTACACAAGCTTGCTGTGAAAAAAATATTTTCATTGAGAATTTGTTTACGATAATATATGTTTATTAGCTACTAGCTTTTGTCAGCGGCTTCGCCCGCGTACATAAAATATAGCCTATGTCACTCAGGAGTAAAGCAGCTTTCTATTGTTTTTTTTTTTCCAATCGGACCAGTAGTTCCAGAGATTACCTCCTACAAACAAAAAACAAAGGAACAAAAAACAAAGGAACAAAAAAACAAACTTTACCTCTTTATTATATTAGTGTAGATTATTTTTTAGCTAACATGAACTCTTTTGTCCCAACAGCAGCGTAGGCGTGGGTCGAGCGCACTTCGAAAAGCAACCGCCCAGTAACCTGCGCAAGAGCAACTTCTTTCACTTCGTGGTCGCTCTGTACGACCGCGCGGGCCAACCGGTCGAGATCGAGCGGACCGCCTTCATTGGGTTCATTGAAAAAGATCAGGTAAGGGGAACATGTTTCTGTGGGATTGTTCGGAATAGTCAACGTGGTCTTTAAATCCAAAAAACAAGTGAAGGACCACAGGTGGATATTAGTCTGTAAAAGTCTGATACTCTCTCTCTCGCTCTATTTAGGCAGCTATAAAATTGTTTTTTTTTTTCTAAAACTAAAATTAATTTACGTTTATACGTACGTAATTTTATCTTTACAAATCGATAGTGTTTCTTGTACCGTATCGACCCTCCACGGGATTAAAACGACTAAAATATCATCATCAACCTTGTCGATGTTCCCACTGCTGGAACACAGGCCTCCTCTCTAGGAAAGGAGAGAATCCACCGCGCGGGCACAGTGCGGATTGGTGGATGTTACATGTCTTCGAATTTTTGACATGACATGCCGGTTTGCTCACGATGTTTTCCTTCACCGTTTTGAGAGCAGTGGTGATGAAATAAACTACACAAAGTAATGCGCCTTGCTGGGTTTGAACCCGTAACTTACAAGTCGTAAGTCGGGGCTGATATTACCTAGCCACCACTGCTCTCAAATTAAAAAATAACAGTGTATAATCATTTATTTACTTGCTAGGTAGACCGAGAGAGAGTATCAAACTTTTAGTTATTAAATAGTAAAAGTAGGCAGCTACCTACTTAATTTAAATTACAACAAAATAATACGTAACAGAACTGAGCCGATTACCCAGTCTCCAAATAACTTTCAACTTAGTTAGCCCCTTTCAAGACGCGTCATATTGTTAGTTTATCAGGAACGTTCGAGACGAGATACTGATCACGATTCACTCGAGTTCATCAATCAGGATTCCTTCGACATGATGTCTATTGTGTGCACAATACGCATTTACATAATACGCATGCGTGTTGGTGGCATGTGTTAAAATTATAGTTTTGTGTAACTTGTGCTTTTTGTAGACATGTGTGTCAAGAGTCTGTCTTGCTTTGTAATGATTTTTGAATAGTTAGTAAATATCTTTTTGAAACAATGGTTTGGTCAGTCTTTTAGTGTATTGTTGTGTATTTTTTGACAAGGGATCTCTAAGTAAGTTTTAAAAATTTTGTTCCAAAATCTTTATTTTTAGATACGAAAACAATACTGATGGGAAATATTTTGTTTTTCTAATTGGAACAAATTTGCTGTGACATATATTTAGGTAAGGCGCTATACGGAGTTGTTCATTACCTTTGCCATTTACCTTTTAAATACCGTAATTACAGACACAATTAAAAGACAATAGGTGTGCGGACACCGGTGTCCTCTTGGGGCTTAATGAATTAAAATATAATAAAGTAAGTAAAAAAATTGTTTTCCATATGTCACATTATTATCCAATTAATCGAGTGTTGCTCTTGGGTCTGAGGAAAGGTTTCTGAGGGACCTATCTACACCTTGTAAACCTTGCAAAGGTTCAGGACCCCAGGAACCTGAGAAATATACATAAATAATGCTAAGGTTTTGTTTGAGCTATTTAGTAGAAGGTTGCACAAAATCGCACGAGCGGTTCTTCATTCCTCACATTTTTATTTTGCCAGGAGCGAAGCCGGGCAAAAGCTAGTTAATTATATTATTCAAGCAGCAGTCATACACATAGTTCTTGGTGATCAGTCTACTTAAGCCTCCTAAATCAATGGCTAATTGTGTTAAATGTACCAGTTCCATTCCTTATCAAGGATATATTTTCTAATAATATTGTTATAAATAATGTAAATTAGGCGAAATCAGGCGGCTAATACACGTGTATCTACAAAATTCCGCATACAAATCAACCAGCATCAATATGTAAATGAAAACAAGTGAAAAACAAAAAAAAAATATGTCTCCCTATATAGGTTACAGTGTCTGTCGCTAGAGGGCGTTGGCACGTTCGCACGTCTTGTTTGTTGGCGTCGTGTTAATTATTCAAATAGTATACATTCATGTTCGCGTTTTTACTGAATGTGTGGCCCGCACTTTATATGTAACTATTAAAAGTATTACGTCAGACTTTTTTTTATATTGGTAGACAACTTTTGGTAGGTAGTATCTAATATTAAATTCTAGTATTTTTTCCCTATTAATTGTTGGTATAGAATTGGAACAACCCACAAAACAAACCAACCATTAGTTTAAGAAATATTTTTTTGATTGAAACAATTTTTTTTAAATTATCAGCCGATCCCGTCTATCTGGCAGGATCTCCGAAATTTATTTGGCATAATTTTCTTTAATTGAACATTTTTAAGGCAGAAAAATAATTTAACATGGTTTAGTTTGGCTGAAAGTTTAAAGTGATTTCAAAAGTATGCCATTTCAAATTCGAAATTTGAAATGGCATACTTTTGAAATGGCACAATTTTACTTGACATAATTAACATAGTTGTGTTTTGCGTAACGGTTATTTAGAGTAACGATTATAATTATTTAGTTTTGGTATATATTTGAGCGTCAAAAATTAGAATATCTCCTGATAAAATGTCCATGAGAGACCCAAGTAAATAAATACCTTGGGACATTTTTTGCTACCACACGAACAAGTAGCATTAATAATAATAATAATAATAATAATAATAGCCAAGAGCCTCGACCAACACCTTAGGAGGCTCTCGTTAGGCGGCTGGATCAAGGGCTTGATTCAGAAAGCGGTACTCCTGGACACGGCTCGCATAGTTAGGAGGTTCCTTTCTCTGGAGCCCTGACCGCCGGTAGCTTGGACCCTGTTCCCGATACCGGTGGGACACTATTTTTTATATTTTTAAATGTTTTTTTTTTTATAGAAATATTTAAAAATGTAATTAATATGTTATGTAACGAATAAACGAAATAATAATTTCTTTATTTTAGTTAAAAGCTAAAAACTGTTTTACTATATCCCCTTAAAATTTCAGTTCATAAGTGAAAAAAATCTTGAAAAAACAACATTTATATACACCAGACCATTTCATTAACCATAACATTTTGTTACAGGAAGTCGAAGGACAGAAGACGAACAATGGCATCCAGTACAGACTTCAATTACTTTATGCAAATGGTAAGTGACTATCTGCCCAGTTTTGGGGTTACGCCATGACGAGCTTCAAGATATAGATGGACAAATCTCCCTCCTTTTTATGCTAAGGGTAAATTTCTTGCACTCGTATCTTTTCTTAGAAGTTTTAGGAATATTTTATATGTGAACTCAAAATTTTTGAGTAGATTTCTATTTTTCGTTTTTTTTTTTTTTCTAATTCAAAGCATTCATTTCAAATAAACCTTTACAGGCACTTTTAAAATGTCATAAAGTCGGTCTGTCAGTAAAAAAATGACGCTAATTACAAAAAGTAGGTCTCAATGGAGAAGAATGTGCAAGAAACTCCATGTGATTAGTGCTATCATTTGATCTTTGTCTCGGTATAATTTATTTATAATTTTATGTATGCATTAAGAAATATATAAGTATTATATTTTTTATTTATTAGTACTCATAGCACAAGCACCGCTTAGTTCGGGAAGTAGTGGATTATGTTATATTATTATTTTATATTTATTTAATTCAATTAACAAACTCGATTCTCAGCACATAGATCAAGGATTTTTTTTCATATCCTTCAAATAATACAAGTTAAGAACTAAAAAGGCATTGCTTTCAATTTACCCAATTGTAAGGTATTCACGCAGATATTGTGGGTTGTGTGAGATATTGTGGTGTGTGTGTGTGGATATGCAGACAATAGAATTGTAATTTCATTATATTTGTTTTATATTAAATTTTTCTATTGAGTTAGGTTGCTTATCACTCTGAACTTTTTAGTTGTGGCTAAACATAAATAGTTTACAAGTTATATATAGTAAAATTGGTAAATTACCTTTAGGATATAACCATTAAAAGTGTTTTCCTAAAGATTTTTAGGAACCCATCATTATGAAAGTAAACAAAAAAATAATTTTCTAAATCGGTTCTGATGTCTTCGAATAATAAAAAATACTAAAACGATAAAAAAATAAGACAAATTGAGAACCTCAACCTTGTTTTGAAGTTATCCAAAATGTTTCTATACTCAGTTTTTATATTGAGCTATTTTTCAGAACTAGTCGTATACAACCATAATTATAACATCCCTTAAGGGAGTAGCCAAGATATGGCCGAAGACGCGGAGTACTCTACATCTGCGATTTGTATTTTGGATCGAAGTATACTGTTCCTTAGCAGTGGTGGCCAAGAGGCAAAGGCCCCGACTTACGAGTTGTCGGTCGCGGGCACAAACTTAGTCAGGCGCATTACTTTTTGTAATTTATTTCAACACCACTGCTCTCAAAACAATGGAGGAAACATCGCGAGGAAACCGGCATGTCCTAGAACCAAAAATTCGAAGACATGTGACAGATGCGCACTGGTTCCGCGTTGTGGATTATGGCCCATTCCCTCTCCTAGAGAGGAGGCCTGCGTTCCAGCAGTGGGAACATTAATAAGGCTGATGATGATGATACTGTTCCTTACGAAATCTATTCTTTTGATGTCAAGAATAGCTAGTCTATCAAACTACATTTAAAATATGCATACCATACTTACCTACGATCATAGCCATAATTGTATAGACCGTTCGTCTCGACCGTCAACACAGTGATGTGCTGAGCATTATCGGCGGTCGGGAGGTGAGCAAATATTACCCGGCTTGGCTTGCATTGTGACACTGTCATGCATGCTATTGTCGTCTATAGCCATTCAAGATTCTGAGAGCTAGGCAGGTGCTTCGAAATACATTAAGGATTCTTTTCAAAGATATTATATGTATTTTGAGGTTGTTGTTTTTCACTCTGGAAGGTTTGTTTGGCCTTTAAAAACAATTAAAGCACAATTAATTGATTTTAATCTCTGACGTTTAATTTCTGACGTTTTACAAGTGCCCATGTAGGCCTATGTGAAATAAAAAGATTTTGACTTTGACTTTGAATCTATCGCATATTTTGAGAAATACATTTTTACTTGAATTTAGAAGAGTACAAAAGAATGATGATGTATGTTTATAATTTTGAAAAGTGTTATTCATATTGAGTACTAAACAAAATATTAGAGTAAAAAATATTATGCTATACAAAATAGTACTGTGTTAATACTAATAAAAAGCATATTTCGTACAAACACCTTTTAATGTCCTACAAAAACATTTAACCAAGCAATTATACCCCTTATTCCAAAGAAACAAGGCATAAATCAAATGTAAACCTCGATCTCGTATTCAACAGACGTTCGGTGACAACACAGACTGCACGATAGCTCGCATTGTAAATATTTGCCGTCTTGCTAGACCAGGGATAATGGAAAATTGGCACAGAATAGCGAGCTCTTGGACTATGAATGACGGCGGCATTGAAGCTCTTAGACTATATTATAAGAGCTGGGTTAGGTAAATGAGGTGTAGGAAAGCTAGGGTTGTTAATTTTGTTTTATTTGATGTTAGTAATGTTTTTGTGTAAATGAAGTTTTTTCTCTTAAAAGTAACCGAAACATTTTTTTTTTTTGTAAATTATATTAAGTATTAAGTTTTATTTTGTGTTAAAATTTGCGTAACAATTCTGTGTCGCATACTTTAAAAGAAAAAATAAAAAATATGGAAGAAACAGTAATCTGTTTTTTCCATACCGATATCTGTATCAGTCGCCATCTCAGTTATTCGACTAGTTTTAGTCAAATGATATTTCACAAAGTCCATTCATTGTTTTTTATAGTAAATGTATGTTGAAATCAAATCGATTTGATGTAATCACCAAAATAACCATCTCAACCTTGTTGGATAGGACTACTGGTATTTTTCTTCAAACTAATTACAATGGGTAAGTTCTTAGAAATAAAACTTACGGTAATTCAAACGGTTTCGGGCACGGAACTCTAAAAGGAGAGAACCAAGCATAGAGGCAATTGTAGGAGGTTAACAAATTGTGCAATGTCTGCTACGCCAGCACCGTGCTACGCTCGTAGCCTCATAGCCCGTAGCTCGCTACGATCTTTATTGCCACTATGTGTAAATGTTACTGTTTTATAGGAGTGAGAATTAGAACGATCTTAATATAAACACAACATGTTAGAACATACGGGGCGCATGTTAGTTAATGCAATTATTTCTTATCTTTTTTTTCTAATGAGGTTTTTGTCTGTATTAACGTTAGGAGCAAAACTTTTTCAACACAACAAAATTCCTTCCAAATAAATTAAGTATTCTATTCTATAGTTCTAGCCTGTTTAGGTGTAAAACGTACATTATTTTATCGATGTGATATTTATACTACTTCCTTCTTCCACAGGTATCCGACAAGAACAAGACATTTTTGTTCGACTCATCGATTCGGTGACGAAACAAGTAAGACCTTCAATTATTATTCTTCTGTCTTAAGTGAGTGATGGACGTAAAAGCCTATACCGTGGTTTTTAAAAGCCTCGATTTTACTTTGATCGACTAGAGAGTAAAACAGTTTTGAACGACGAGCCAAGTAAAATAGAAGCAAACACGACAAGCCGCGAGCCAGGTTCGCCAACTCACAAAACCGCGGTATTACAATGACACATCGGCAATCTTTACCGATGAGCTATAAGACCGCAATTGTACTCTCTCTTCGATCAGGATCTTTAGGGTCGCGGTATGATAACACAATCATAACTGAACCAATCACACTAATATCGAAATTTTGCTAAACCCACGACAAGGCAAGATGTAAGTATTTAATAATAATTTAAAAAAAAATGAAAAATTGAATGAAATCCTGCGTCGTGGTATTAGAGTTCTCCGTGCGATTTGGAGGTATACCCGCCTGGTTTGAGGATCCTCACTTTTCAAAGGAGGTTTGCTATATTTTTTTTTTGTTTTAGGCTTACAGCACAAAAAAAGCAGATAAAGAAAAGTAAAATAGACTAACACTCAACAACAAGTCCTCATTTATATATAAAAGACTGATAGACACAACTTTATAGTCTATTTCGCACACTGATGACCCCGACGTGATACACGTTTCGTCTTTCCATGCAAACTTCGACACATGTCTAGTTCCTCCCAAAATGGTAGTACCAAATGTGCTCCGCACAGCCACGTGTCCTCCACGTGGCATCCACACGGCTGATTGTCATCGCCGCCGCCCGATTAGGCCCCTAATCCACACGCCCCTTGGTCAACTAAATTGCATTGCGTTTGAGAACAATTATTATCTTTATCTCGTGTTACAATTTTATTTTATTTAAGTTTAGAATTTGACAGTGAATAGGAGTGTCGTGTTGAAGGATTTTTGACAGATTGAAGGGTTAAATCAGCTGGTAGGTGTTAACCCGTTTGTAGGGATTTTGTTACGTGTGAATCATATGGGATTCTGACGTGAAGGATGATGAATGTTTTTCTGATGTTACAAGTTCTCGTATCATAATTATTACGTACAAATTATACAGTTTTGGGTGTGGTTACTTTTAGAAGCAGAATCGATTATTTATACAACACATTATTTATTATTATTATTTACATTACCTACATTTATTAAATGGGTCCGAATTCCTAAGATCTCACACACCATCTGCATGTCACTAGGCTCTAGGCTAGGTATCCCTTTTTTCACCTTTTTTCGATTCGAAAAATTCTACCGAGGCAATTGAGTTATTTAATTTTTTTACTAGTTTGTACGGAACCGTCAGTGCGCAAATTCGTCTCGCACTTACCCAGTTTTTTTCTCTGAATCCATAGTATTAAACCATATAATTTAAAGACAGGATGCAAAGTTTAACTCTACCAGAACATCAAAAATTCATTGAACAATCAACACCAATTATAAGCACTACAAATAACAATATTTAAGTCATGATGAAACTTCTCCACCTCACATATATAATTTCAACACGTCCTCTCTTAGTATTGTGTAACCAGAGGCCAATTACCAAAGATTTATGTTGAGAACATAATTAACTTAGGCCGAACATTGTTAACTAAGAATTACGGAATTGTATGTGGTGTACAGGTTGCAGTGTTTTGTTTAGATTGTAGTTGTTTAAGGTAGATTTTTTTTGTTTGTTGTTTTTGGTGAGAATAGAAGGCTTATGTGTTGCAGATCTCATTGCTGTACAAAACATTTTTTTTTAAATCTTAATGTGAGAGGCCTGGAACTCAAGATAGGCCTAGGCTTAATTTAGACTCTAGATTTCCCGTCCAATTATAATTTAGATGTTCTCAAGGTTAGAGTGAATAGTCTCTTAATAAACTAGTGCGCCTCACTATCAACGATTGCTTCACTGCTTACTATTAGGTATGATCGCAGTAAAGCACTAGTTATAAGATAAAAAATTCCCACAAAATATTTTTTTTTATTTCTTGTCAGTTTGACAACTAAAAACTGTGTTGGAGATAAAAAGTTATGATTATTTTATTATACTTAGACTACAGACATCTCTATCATTAACCGTTCGAGTACTGTAATTAGAGACATAATAGAAAAAAAAAACAATAGGGGTACAAACGCCGGCGTTCCCTTGGGGCTTTTATTTGTAAAAAAAAGTTTTGGTGTACAATAAATTATGTATAAATAAATAAAAATTGTTTGTTTTGTATTATTGTAAATATTCTCTCGATAAAGGTCATTTTTTTAGCATGGGTCAAAATATCTCATTTTTAAGTTTATGGTAATTAAAAAAAATTAAATTCAAGTCGCAACAAATTATAAATACAAGATACAAGACTGACAGGTTCTTTTTTTTACATATTTTTAATAATAGTATTTTTGTATACATTATTTTCATAATTATTATGTTAATGTCTTTTAAATATTTTTATATTAATGTGTGCCTATAATTATTATTTATGTGTGTGGTTTTTTTATTAGAGCCTAACTTTTTGTACTCAATTTACAATATATCTACCATCTTCTACTATCAATCCTGACAAAAACAGTTTATTTATAATTATTGGATGCTAAAAACTAATGAGCTTAAATCAAGATCGCGGTTTGACTGAAGTCAACAAAAGCTTCCATAAATTAAATAAAGTTAATTAAAACTGCACCGCGTCTCCGTTCCTACCCCTTCGAAGGGGTTGTTTAAAGTTATTGCTGTAGGATACAAGGACTCACCTTGTTTAAGGTACATTTTGCCTCTATTATAGGAAGACAATTTAAAACGCGTGTATTTATTTGGATTCACAATTTATTGGGTTTTTGACTTGATATTTCTTTTTACTATTGCATTTAAATTCACAAACAGAATGATCTTTTTAAATCCATTTCATTTTAAGTAAGTTAGAAATTTTTCAAATATGGTGGAAAGGAAAACTGTCTAATAACGAAATAAGGATTCTTACTCAGAAACAGGACTTCACTTTCATTCGGCTCATTAGGCGACTGCTCCCTCTTGATGATTATTTCGGAGTATAAATTCGAATTCTGACCGACAACGCACTGCATGTGTCTATTTCCTGATAGCTACAGCATGGGGGTATTGAATTGAAAACGAATTGGTTCTTTCTAGCTAATTGTGTTCCATCATCAACCACATCATCGCTCACCCATCACCTTGATGTAGAGATGAAACGCTAGCTTATGAATAATATTAAAAACAAGACCCTCCATTCATCATTTTCCTTTAAAACTAACTCAAAACATCCCCACAAATAACACAATAACACAGCTACAAATAAATTATATTCTATCACAACCACTAGCGCGATAGTGTTGTTTTATGAGCAAGTAACAAATAAAAAGTACAGTACTGCAGTGGACTTGAGACGTACCTACTTGTACTTGCAGTACTTGCGTCGCAGTGTCGCGTGATTTACATGACCGACAACGCATGGAGACTGGAAAATTGTGCTGTGCACAGTTTTGTATTGTGCTACGTGTTTTTCAGTTGGAAATGTATGAGGTCAAGTTGGGCAAAGAAAACGTTAGTTTTGGAACTTAATTTCATTTCCATTGACAATATTATCATTATCAAAAATAAATCAAATCAACAAATCAATCTTTTAATTTCTAGTAAACCATTTACATCACCTTTGAAAGGTCATCATAATCTAAGTCACCTGGAGGTTGACCATGCCTAAACATCATCGAATAAAGAAACACAGATGGCTGTACTCATTAGCGATCATTCACGCTATAATCATATAGAGTAAAAAATTACCCAATAAATTAGATCTTTGATTATCAGTGACTAAACCTAATTTCAAATAATATCTAAGATGTGTGCGACCCATTTAGCATACACTTGGCTATCATTTATACTATAAAACTACAGGATGTAGCTAAGTATATATTGTAGAAACGATTACACTTCATTCTGTAATTTGATCTATTATAAACTCTGCTAAAAATTTTCTATTTTTATGTTCTGACAATGTGCTTTAACGTTGCGATTATGTCATTTCTATATAATACATGATTAGTTTTCTACTAGCGGTAATAATTGTAAATTATCGACTTGGCTAAGGCTGCAAGGTTGTGATGATACACAAAGTCATTGAATACTTAGTGTTTGGCGGAAACGCTAAAAGAAAATCAATTTATGTACATTAGGTAGATAGTATTTTTAATTTTGATAAGCTCACAAGGAACTTAAATGTTTAGTACGGTGATGATGCACCCTAGTATAAGCTTAAACTAAAATTGGTAAACTGAAATCTGCAAGATGATATAAATATTAATCAATACCTCTACTCAGTTGAGTCGTCTATTATGAGCCTACTTGACCAAAACACATATCATCATCTGTTGCCAATTATACGTTTACAACAAAAAATCCCACAGTTTATAATTTATTCTTTATGTAAAAGTGCTTCTGAAAATGGCAGTAAAAACAGTTAAAAAGACAACAAACGATATGATTTACGCACGAGGCGAAGAAGCCTGGCAAGGGTGCCAGAACAATTCCTGTAGATACGTACTTCTATTATTATAGCTGTTGCACTCCAGCGCAATTTATTTACGTACTTACATTTTACTGTTTCACTGTCCTTTGATATCTCTAAATGCTCGTAGTATCGTGTTAAACTCTTGAGCTTTAAGCGAACACCGGCGTTCGCATACTTATTGTCTTCTATTATGTCTCTAATTAAGGCACTCGAAAGGTAGGTAGGTAGGAAGTAAAGATCGTGTGGTAAAAACTACTGAAAAGCCCGGCTATTTTCACTATTTTTATAAGTCGACCAAAAATCTAGTCAATTTTTCCTTCTTCAGAAAGCTTTTACACTACATACCTACTAAACAACATTAATATTAACTTGCTATGAGTATTTATAATCTAACTACATAATTTACACAAAATGAAATACAGGGTGTTTGGTGCATCGTTTGCCAAATTGATTTGGCCGACAGAATAGACCTTTGGCTATATCTTCAGCCCCAATAAATCATTCCTTGCCACACCGGTTTTTTTTAAACATGTTTTTAACTTTTATTCTGAAAAACACCGGATTTCAGCATTTAAGCTTACATAAATAAAAAAGTTATTAGTCTATCCAACAAAATTTATTTTTATATTTAAGTGTACTGTTGTATGGTTCTATGAAATCCAAAATTACTTGCTAGCAACGTGTAGTTTTTCTATAAAAAACCTACAAAGTGTATGGGATATGACAAAATAATTTTAAAACTCAACTTTAAATATCTATTAAAAAAAAACTAAAAGCGTTGGAGATCTTCGAATTTCATAAAAAGTTCTCTAGTTAATGCCCTTTCCAATGGTGTGCAATATGCTAAAAAAAATCTTTTATTAACTTCACTAACTGACTAAATGTGCACTCAAATCACAAAAGGCTGATATTTGATATTACGGTAAATGCACTAAGAAGTTAAAGTAAAAAAATAAATAACTTGCTCTAAGTAGGTAGATATTGATATCTCATTTTTACGCACATTATTTCTTTTTTTACAAAGGGTATTAACTTTCCTCAAACTTGAAATAAAAAATTAAACATTTATTTCACAAGCAGGTACTAAAATCACAAATCTTGCTCAAATTGGGTGCCATTGATTCGTATACACGCGCGACATCTTTCTCTTATGTCGAGTTGTAGTTCGAAGACGAATTTCTGCTTTAACGGTCCCACCGCCTTTTAATGTTCCCACTGCTGGGACACAGGCCTCCTCTCTAGGAGAGGGAATGGGCCAAGATCCACCACGCGGGCCCAGTGCGGGTTGGTGGATGTCACATGTCTTTGAATTTTTAGTTTTAGAACATGCCGGTTTCCTCACGATGTTTTCCTTCACCATTTTGAGAGCAGTGGTGATAAAATAAATTACACAAAGTAATGCGCCTGGCTGAGTTTGAACCCGCGACCTACAAACTCGTAAGTCAGGGCCGTTACCACTCGGCCACCACTGCTCCGTTTAACGGTCACAAATGCCGCCTCAATACGTTACACTTAATCATCTCTCGTCTCAACTTCCGTCGCATAAACCAGTTCTTTGGCCCAACTCTCGACGTGAAAATCCAGCGGAGTTAGGTCTGGTGAACGTGGAGGTTACGGATTAGGGCCTGCCTTACAGTTCATCGTCAGTGAGCGGGACAACCGTCATGTTGAAAGACAAAAGGCCTGTCTTCATTGAAAATTGGCAGCTCAGATAACAATAAGGGCAGCTCTGTTTGAAGAAATTCAAGATAATTATTCCCGTTGAGGTTATCAGGTAAATAGTGCGGCTCAACCACATGATTTGCAATTACTCCTGCCCAAACGTTCACACTGAATCGTCTCTGAAATGACTTCTGTCTTTTTACATTTAGCCAGTTAGTGAAGTCAATAAAAGGTTTTTTTTAGCATATTGCACACCGTTGGAAAGGGCATTAACTAGAGAACTTTTTATGAAATTCGAAGATCTAAAACGCTTTTAGTTTTTTTTTTAATAGATATTTAAAGTTAAGTTTTAAAATTATTTTGTCATATCCCATACACTTTGTAGGTTTTTTATAGAAAAACTACACGTTGCTAGCAAGTAATTTTGGATTTCATAGAACCATACAACAGTACACTTAAATATAAAAATAAATTTTGTTGGATAGACTAATAACTTTTTTATTTATGTAAGCTTAAATGCTGAAATCCGGTGTTTTTCAGAATAAAAGTTAAAAACATGTTTAAAAAAAACCGGTGTGGCAAGGAATGATTTATTGGGGCTGAAGATATAGCCAAAGGTCTATTCTGTCGGCCAAATCAATTTGGCAAACGATGCACCAAACACCCTGTATATTAAAATAATACTTAGGTATCGAATTACTTAAATACATCACCTTGAAAACTAAATTAAAAAAAAAATACTTTGCGTAGTTAGGTATACAAAAACCGAATGTGTTTATTTATACTAACTTTTACCAACGGATTCACCCACGTGAATGTCACAAATAAAAATCCCAATAAAACATACTTCCTCTGTTTAAACGTAAAGAAGTAACAAACATACACAATTTCACCTTAAAAATATTAGTATGTTCCAATGTAATAAACAGTTTTTGTACTTATTAACACCTTACTTAAGAACACCTATATCCACACTAAAATCACAGCACAAATAGCCTCGAATTTCACCAAAAACATTCCCAAATTCTTCGTAAACCAGCTTCCGAAAGTCATTTTCTCAACAAAAGGCAACCAAATTAATATGTTGTTTGAACATCGTTAGATAAACATAATCATGAGGCCACGTGCGATGCGCACGCCTCTCCATTCAGCCCATGGAAGTTCTATAGGATTTAGTCGAATCTCATTCGACGAACCATGGTCCAGTATCTTAAGACTATATTCAAACAGAGGGTCGGCAGATTGATGTTTTAGATATTGATATGATAGTGATTTAGTATGGGAACACAAATAAATTGGTTGTTGCAACTTGTATGCATAGTTTTGTTAACAAAAAGTTAAGTCTACTAATATAGCAGGTAGCTCGGACCCCGTTTCCAACACCAGCGGACTACAAATTATTTATATTTAAAAAAATGGTATAATTACATGTGTTTTGAGAAATATTTAAAAATATGTAAAATATTTACTTCAAAATGCATAAACGAAAATAATCATCATTTATTAATAAAAAAATATTGTATTAATTAAAGATTATAAATTATAGTTAAAACAAATGCACAATAGGTTTACCCACTTTAGTTAACTAATTAAAATGAAAGAATAGTTTAATTGGCCATTCGTACGAAACGAAAAATTTATATTGTTTTTTTTTAGTTCAGTCATTCCTGGAAAGCCTGTGACTGTCCGAATTCCGGGTACCATGTTTTCATAGAATACTTTGACATAATTTGCACACGAACACAGTCTTATTTTTGTGTCTTACCAAAACAAGAGTTGCGTGTCCTGTTCGCATGCGCCGTACGACATTAGCTGATTGTCCGTGTACCGGCAGCCTAACGTTTTAATACAATTAAATTGACCGCAACTCACTATTACCCGAACATCTTTTCATCGCCATTTTTGTGAATGACCCTTTTGCGTGTCACTCGATTTGTATACTTATTAGGATAATGCCATGTGACGTTTTGGCTGATAACCTCCTTTGATTCAATCGATTTTAATAATCAGTATCAGTAAAGTAACCAATTTTGATATAAATGTCGGTTGATCAAAATAATTCATCAGTTTCAAAATTGAGAAATATATATTTTTTAAAGAATGGTAAACAACACCTCTTAGGATTGGCGCTGGCCAATCCTCGAATGAATAAGAGTACATGCTGATGTAGAATATTATTTAAAATGTTAAGCCTCTCCCCCCCCCCCAAACGAACGCGGGCGTTTGTACACCTACTGTCTTCCTATTATATCTCTAATTAAGGTAATCAAAAGGTTCATCTATACATATTTTTCCTCCATATAACCTTTGCATTCAATAACACACTCAAAAATGCAATCAATAATTCCACAACACATCACTAATGACTAAAATATGAATCCATAGACCGCACTGGTGTAACTGGGCGTCTATTTTTTAAATCCCTACTAATTCCCCAGAGATTGAATCCCATGCGACGGACTATGCCCAGTGCGGCGTCGACCCCAGACATCCTGGGGGATCGTCTCATTTCAACGAGTGAACTTGAAAAATGTTAGTTCACACCACTATCTGGTCTCCTAGTGTTTTTATCCTTAGTTTCTTACTAACAACTGTTTATACTTTTGTTGGTTGTTAGTTTCTGATAACGTTTGACCTTTTAAGTTTGTGTGTGTAATGTTTGACATCGTTAGGCGTTTCGGTTTATATTTGAATGTTGAACGTATCCTTTTGTCTTGTTCCTGGGTTTTTCGAGTGTCATATAAGTATGGATGGGGATTTATGGTGTTTTTTTTTTGTTTGAAAGTGCGGTGGCAACTTCAATTGGTTTCAAATTGATTCTTACTGGATATTGTGATGTAAAATTGATGTAGGAATGTATCTTAAGTATTTAGATAACTCGACAATATTTAGAAAGAGTTTGCGATTTCGGAGAAATGGAGTTGATTATTTTAATTAAATGCGAGGTCTACCAAAAAGGCTGACATTTGCTGCCTACACTACATTGTAATTTAAAGATGATGTGTGTTACTAGTTTGGGATTAGTATGTTTTATTATCGATACATTTTTTAATTCTAGACTTTTTCCTAGTTAAGAAAAAAAACACAACGTGGCTCATAATTTTAATCATCTTCAATAACTTAGCCATTATGCTACCATGTTATGGTTCTATACCACAGGTCGACTGGTAGAAAATGCCTAAGGCTTAAGTCCGCCTTTTTACAGCATTATGTGCATGAAGTTTTAATAAATAAATAATGTGACTTCAACATTTGGTTTGTCCTTTATTTATTTTCTTTTCAAATTCTGCATCATTTATTTGCATCGTAATGACTAACGATTGTTGATTACACCAACTGCATAACAAATGGAGCCTAAAATCTATTTGATTTACAACACCACCTGATACCATCCCCTTAGTTATAGTTAAGCCAAATGTAGAAAATACGACCCCAAACCTATTTTGGTGTTCTTAAATACTTTTGTATGACCCTTAGATACCTATTACAATATACAAAGCAAAGTCCTTGTAAATCCATGGTACAAAAGATGATAATACCCCTGTTTCATATTCAATTAAATATTTTGTCAGGGATGAAAAAATCTATTTGGGATTTGGGGGGCTTAGTGTAATGTTGGATGTGTAAGTAATAGTATAAATTGAAGATACTTTAGGTAAAAAAAAAAACAAGTGTGCATTTTCGCGGTTTTTTTTTTTGGTTGAAACAGTTTTGGTGGTGGTTGCAATGAAAATGAGTCGAAAAAATTAAAGCACTTTAGGTAATAAGAAGAATAATTTCATAACACTGAATATAAATCGCTTTTATAAGTATTTTAACATGCTTAACATTTTAAGTCAATATAGGCATAGACTTTATTCTCCAACTAGCTTTTGTCAGCGGCTTCGCCCACGTACATAAAATATAACCTATGTCACTCAGGAGTAAAGCAGCTTTCTATTGTTGCTATTTTTTTTCCAATCGGACCAGTACTTCCAGAGATTACCTCCTACAAACAAAAAAACAAACTTTACCTCTTTATTACATTAGTGTAGATTACGTACTGAGCAAAAGTCAAGAGCAAAAACGGAAAGAAGTCCAATGCAAAAATTACTTGACAATATTTTTTATATCTAAACTTAGAGAGCCCTAAGTATCTAAAGGATATATTTTTTGCCAGACGATAATAATTATTACCAGAGATACTGTTACCCTGCAATCAAGAGTTTACACTTCTGAATTTTCTAGACATTTTTTTTTTATTTTGTGAACACTTCATAGCGTTTAAATATCGACTTTTAAAGTATTATCTGCTTCGTGTATTCAATGCGGGAATTATGGTAATAAGTTTTTGGTTTAGATAATAAAATGCAATAATTATGCATGCGAGGGTGCATGAATTAGCAAAAATAATAGCTTGATGAAGACGGCCCATTTTATCTTATCTGTACGACGATTTTTAATTAAATATCATAATTATTATCTTGTGGCCATAATTTGTAATTAAGTTTATGATAATTTTCTGACTCATAAGTTCAAACTATTTGAAAGGGATTTTAGATTGACTTGCAGTAGTAAAGTAGATCAGACAAATGTTATTTCATTTTTTTAGTAGTTTTGTTGCTCTACATTAGGAATGATTCCTATATCGTAGGTGCGCTCACAAACATATGACATCCAGAATTGGAACACCTATCTAATATATAAGCCATACAAACATTTGACGACGCACTTTGTTCCTCAAGGAGCTGTCAGCAAAGCCGTAGGGACTCTACAAATGGGTCGAAGCCTACTGGGGCCCAGGGTCTCTTTCTGAAAGCAATGCTTGGCTCCAGTGCAAAGAAAAAAGAAGGAACAGGGTGGGGAGTTTAGTCAGTAAGAGTCTGATACTGTTTGATGCTCCGCCCAAGAGCGGGATTCGTCATTGAATGATTTTCGCCCACTATAAAAAACCCACGACCCGCAATGCATCAGCCAATCTCTCCATCAATCAATCAAAATGGTATTTATTTTACATAGGCCTACGTGGGCACTTATAAAACGTCAGAAGTTAGTGCACTCCGCCATTACACTAGCCATGTCATTTAAATATTAATTTTTGTCTTTGTTACAGCCCATCGTATATGAAGGTCAAGACAAGAATCCAGAAATGTGCAGGGTTTTACTAACACATGAAGTTATGTGCAGGTACGTTTGCCTTCTTTTTGATTTAATTATGATAAAGTTAATTTCTCTTTAGTAATTTTTTATTGTAATATTAGTATTTTATCCACTACATAACAAGAACGGCAGGTTTTTGAGGGCATTCATGATACGACTGTGTTAATACTTTTATTTACTATAACCAAAAAAAAAACTACATAACAAGAAAAATATTACCCAACTCTTCTTCTAAGGCTGTTTATGAAAACTGCAAGAAGGTTCAGCCTATAAAACCGAAGCTGTTAAAGTACATTGCATACAGGCAGCTCTTTAAAAAAAAAAACATATACCATTGGAGTCTAAAATATCTGTCACAATTCGAATTTGGAATTCCATATTTGAAAAAGACATAATCACAAAAAAGTTATTATGCGTTCCAAATAAGAACAGGAAAGTCAATAACCTCGATCTGTCAAATTTTGAGTGAAAAGTACGGTTTGCAAAAAATCTTATTTGCGTATCAATAAAAAGTTTTATTTTTGCTTTTTATTACTAAATTTTAGTTAATTCTAGTTGAAGTAAAAACATTAGGGTTTAATATAAATTTGCCAAATAATTGTTTTAAGACATAAATAGTTTACAAAAAAAACTATTTTCTTTCTTATTTTCATTGTTAGAAACAATTCGCCTTTTTCCTCTATTTACCACTACTCAGACACATCACACAGTGAAACAGAAAAAAAAAAATTGAAAAACTGTGTTCTGATTAAACTTTTTTTTTGTTCACTCTACCTAATTTCTTCGGTTTGACAGTTCGACGTGACGTCACAACATTGCCATCGATCCTATTCTCATTTGGAACGGATTGTACACATAGATACTTCTACTTCGAAGAAAATGGTAGCGATAGTCATTTGTCATAAATATTGACTCCCAATATTATTGCACGGTCATGTTTCTCCAAACGGCAGGCTTTTGTGGGCATTCATGATACGACTGTGTCAATACTTTTACAATTGCTCATAATGTATGGGTAACGTCCTTTAAAATGGCGGGTTATTTCTTTTAACGTTATGGGCATTTCGATAAAAAAATAACCTGACACATAAGTAAGATGGAAACAAAGATTGAAAACATCTTTAGTCTAAGTATTTTTTTTTTATTTTTTAGTAGGCCATTATCATTCCAGGTTTCCAGTGATCAAGGAAACTAAGTAGAGAGTGTAAAAAGTTTCCTTAACAATTATATAATAAAAATAGTGGCCACGAACGACGTTATCTTGTCCCAAAAACTGACTTTCATCAGATAAAAAATAACACCCATTCGCAGCGCCACATATTTTCAAATCTGAAAATACAATCCATATCTGTTAAGCCGTTTTGGAGGGGTTAGGTGACAAACATACAGAAGGTATATTTTATCAAAGATTAAATATCAAATGGAACCTCTAATCAAAATAAAACACCAGGAACAAGAATTACAAAATAAATGTAAACAACTAACATCACTTATACAAAATATATACACAGACGCATCTTGTAACTTCCTAATTACGAGCTCCGAACAAAGAAATGAGCGTTCTTATTAATTTAACAATTTGTTTGGGGTGGTTTTTCCGCTCGTAAACGTACTGAGTCTCGCCATTACATAGATGTATGAGTGCGTTGCTACACTCCACGCGTCAGTGTGAGCAATTAAAATTTTATTCCACCTTAGACTTGTGTGTCGTTAGCTCTTTCTTCTGGATATGTGCGTCCCTGTCACTCGTCTTCAGGGGAGGAGTCTCCAGGGAGTCTGTCCTTTCAATGTCTTTGCCCTTTGCGTCAAGGAGAGCCCGGTAGGGCGCGTGCAGCGTATTGTTTGTTTAGCGTGGATACGGCGTTTGATAATGTTTTTTTTTCTATTTTGAATTTTATGGACGGACATGAAAAATTGTTTTGACTAACATTTTAAATACTGGATACTGGTTGACTGCTTTTTTATTTTTATATACTTTTATTACCTTTAAAATTTCCGTATTTTGCAGAAATAAATAGTCTGTTATTATTTTGTTCCCTCAAAATGTTTGTTACTCTTGTATATATTAATATAGTATTCCACAACTATCGCAGAACACAACAGCTTTGTTATGAGTACTAGACAACAAATAAACAAACTTATGTTTTTCTAATTATATACAAACTTTAGATAACTTACACCCAGATTAATACAGATACAAATCACATAATTGTTGTGATCATCGCACAAACTCGGTGAAAATTGAACCCATGACTTAGCATAGCAGTCAGGGCTACTAACCACTAGACCAACAGGTCAACCAAATTAAACGTTAGTATTATTTTCTCTACACTACTCTTTATTTCATTCATTATAAGTTACTGAACGTTATATCTTAAAACCTTACTTTATTTCAAAACTCTAGAAATTTCTGTCCATCATATTTGTCTAAAACTACTCCGTAATACATTCTCTAGAAATTACTGACACTGTAATTCATCTTCCAGAAATAGATATTTATGTCATTGCCTAATTTAAATAAAATATAAAAATAGGAAAAACCTGACTAATATTCTAAAAGCAAATCTTCTCCTTCATGCTCCAACGGCCTAAAAGATTTGGATATAACTTGACACATGAATAGACCTTGTTCTGGAACAGAGAGGAGTACGTTTCCATGACTTTCACACTGACAGAATATAGTCTGTACTAATATCTTAAAGAGGTAAAATTTGTAAGTTTGTATGTATGTATAAAACCAAGCAAATCAGATAGGTAATCTTTGAAACTACTAAACAGATGCTGTAAATTCTTTTAATAATTTTTGGTTGCTCCATTTTTGAGTATCATAGTCTATCAAATATTTTATAACACGAGTTTTACGAATAAAACCACTTACAGAAGTTAGTGAATAATTTTCTTATGTTTATCAGTAACGAGCTGTATGATTTTTTTTTCAGTAGCCAATAATTGTTAGGTAAAGGCTGACTGGTAGAAAAGACCAAAGGCATTAAGTCTGCCCTACGCTTCTACCTGCATGAAGTGTAAATAAATAAAGATAGGTACATCAGCTACATCACTACCTAAATTACATTTTATTTGCCCAACTACTCACTATTCATATTCTATCTATTACAAATCGCGCGTTATGACTGATGCATCTAAACCCTTCGCTACGTTTACTAGCAATATATTGATTTTTATTCCCAAAACGAGTAGGTATCCCTTTATGAGTACTCCGCTAAAGGTACAGGGGATCGCCCTAATGTGTCCCGATATTGAGAATTTATTGTGCTTTCTTATGTTATTTTTGACAAAACTATTTTTAAAGATACGTTTTTTATAGGTTTTATTCTGAAAATGTGTTTAGTTTATTTGTGAATCTGAAGTTCATTGTGAGGTCAATAATAAACCTATTTATATTAGAAATGATTATTAATAAGTATATAATAATAAGAAACAAAAGGCAAAAAAATACTTTGGAAAACATAATAATATTTAGATTCAATCAATCATTTATTTTGTAAAACATACATGGGTTAACACGACAGAAAGTTTATTGAAATAATAAGCGCACCATGAGAAAAGAAATAACGTGAAAAGTAATGTGTTAAGTAATAACAAACAAAATTACGAGTAAGGCAAAAAAGCCAAGCAAATAGAATAAGTTTGCCACAATTAAAACCATCAATAAAGATACGAGTGTGTACATTGTCATTTAAAAATAAATAATTCTTGAAAATAAACTAGTAAACATTGTAATTTTATAGTTCGTAAATATCTAATATTATAATTTGTTTACAGTCGGTGTTGTGACAAGAAAAGTTGTGGTAACAGAAACGAAACGCCTTCAGATCCAGTAATTATCGACAGGTGAGTGAGCACTTTAATTTTAATACTTTGGTTTTAACTCTAGAAGTCTTGTGACATTCACCATCCCGCATTGGGCCTGCGTGGTAAATTGCGACCTGTTCTAGAGAGGAGACCTGTGGCCCAGCAGTGTCATAACATCAGCCTTATAATGTTCCCACGGCTGGGACTCAGGCCTCTTCTGTAGGAGAAAGAATAGGCCGTAAACCAACTCGCGAGCTCAGTGCGGGCCCAGCAGTGGTTGTATTAAAATACTGAGATTTGATGATTCTGAACATTTAGTAAACTTTCTACTTTACTTGCCTTAAGGCATTAAGTCCGCTTCTGTACGTTTGTGTGCATAAAGAATAAAATAAATAAAATAATATTTGAAACTGATTTGAATTAGCCATTTCTAATGTGACCACACTAATAAGTACAACATGGAAAACTAAAAAAAACAAATCTATATATATAAATGAAGAAACTGACTGACTGACATATCAACGCACAGCCGAAACTACTGGGACTAGGAGCGTGTAATTTTACCCAAGACTTCCTTTTGTGGCGTAAGCGAGCACTCTCTAAGGGAAAAGACGGGGGTCATAAGTTTGTATGGAGAAACCTACTTTGATGCGAGTAAATCTGCTGGCAGAAAGCTAGTTCCAAATATAACAATTCCATCAACAGTTCTAATGTCACATTTCGAACTTCGAAGGCTCCCTCTTACTCTGCTTCGTTAATCAGCACAAAATCGAAACTGAAACAAAAACGAATCGCAAAGTTCATTGAACACAAAAACAATAGAGTAGCGTTTGTTAAAATTCCGTATTCCACAATTCGCGGCGATTCATCAGGCTGCAATGACGGCAATCTCGAAACTTTTCCGAGCCAAATGCATTTTCGCGATACAAAACTTTTGAGGCATTTTCTCTCAGTTCGCATTGTATTTTTATTGCGATCGTCGCTGCCAGATATCTATTGCGGAGTTTTTGTTCGGAAAATTTTATTGAAAGCTCTTCGGGCGACCTTGTTGATGTGTGGAATTTGTTTTTGTTACGCTGACATGTGATATGTGGTTGACAAAGTTTTGTTACACGGAATTAAGTGCGCTAGAAATACATTTTACAAAACGACCACTTACTTATTCATCAGTAGAAAACTCCCTTTTATTTCCGGAAACTTCAGTCTATTGTGGGAGAGTAGTCACCCATACCATACACCGATATGGCTAATTAAACCAAAACTTTAATTCATCTGGCACAATTTTCGGCAAACCCAATACGGCAGGTATACCCACAAACGTTTCGGCAGTCATCAATCGGGGGCCACAATCTACAAACAACTCAATAAAAACAAAAGCCTGCACAAAATTGCGCTCACATCGGTCTCACGCTGAGCCATTCAGCCTCCTGATGTAGAACAGTGTCGGGAGGAACGGCAGCTAATCAGGCTGACAAATATCCGAAAATTTCAATAGAGCTGCCACCACTATTGATACGAGGGGTCGCGGGGCGTTCTGAGCTATATTTTTTTTTTATTTTTCGGCCTTTTTCGGGAATTCAATAGAGATAGGCGTCTCTCGTTCGGTACGTCGTTCGATATTTGAAATTTAGGGTTGGCGATTATTACCTCGAGATAAGTTCATTTAGTCGACTTTAATAAATCGATAAGTCTTTAATACCATTTGTTGTAGGTATCATTTAAATAGGACAATGGGTATTTATTGAGTATATTTTCTACCTATACCTTTTCTCAGAACGTAACATAGTAAATCTTAGATCATTAAAATGTTTGAATTACTTATACGAAATAGGGTAACTTTTGAAGGAGGACCTACTTATTTTTCTTAACGAAGTCAAACTTTTATTTGTATAAATTAGATTTTGTAATCCATAGATTTATGGTACTCTCAGAATCTTCCGGATATGTAAGTGTTTTTTTTTTAAGTTTTGTAATATACTTACAAAAATCTATCTAGAGATAGATGTAATAAATATACTGGTAGCTAATATCTATTCGCCAACCCTATCCACCAAACGTCGCGCGTCGGTTTTGTAATTCGCTCGATTCAAATTTTTTTCTACCTTGGAAACAAAAAAAATCAACGGCCTTTGTGCCAACTTTCCTTTGGTTTTCGGCGCATGAAGTTGATCGTGGAAATTCTCCCTTACCACCAATAAAACTTGTGATTTTTTGAGCGTTTGATGTATCAAAATTAAACTCGGGTTTTTGATGTTCATTATTTATCAGGATTTTTTTCGGATAAAAGGCTTTTTATGAATATTTATTGTCGTTTATGATTGGTGGAGAGGGAAATTGTTCTTGTATTTAACAAAGCTTTTGATCATCATACGACTCATACAATGCCTAAAAAATAATCCAATATTCTGTTACGACTCATAACCAAAGCCATGAATGTAAGCCTCAGCTTCAAAATTTCTCTTTTCAAAACACTGTAGTGCACTTAAAACTACATAAAATTTACACGAGTTAACGTCAAGCATCAAGTACTATCACTGTCACAAGTGACTATACACGCAGCAATATCCATCAGCCATTCATGTACAGTGCCTCGCCCAGCCGTGGTACACTCGCGAACTAATGCGATAATTGAAATTGTGCAATTGCGTGCGAAACGCCCAACACCGAATTCATTACAGTCGTGTTTTTTGCAATTTGTTTTTTTTTTCTGTTTCACTTTTTTGCACTGTCGCTGCCAGCGAAATGATACGTTCTCCAATGGTTTAATTATTTTATGCATGCGTCATCGTCATAGTCTTTTTACTTAGCAAATGGATGTTTTATCATAAAAGTTATTTTATGAGTAGCATACTTTTTGTAGACGTTTAGTGTAATTTTTATTAGAGTACTTTTTCTGTGATGGATTAGTTTTTCGTAGTTTGCATCTACTTATAGATAGTAACTTAATCTTCTATATATAAAAACGAAATATCACTTACTGATTAATCACGAAATGTCAGAAACTATAACACCTACAAACTTAAAATTTAGAAGGTTATAAGATTCTAGAAAATTTCACTTCTAAGGGTTTTTTTAGGAGTAAATCGGGGTTGCAAGTTTGTACGTATTAACTGACTTTCACACGGGTGAAGCCGCTGGCAGAAGCTATTTAAGTAAATAAATGAATTGACATCACCCAATCACATTTTGCTGCAAAACCCAACTATAGGTTGGGTTTGCAGGGTACTTAAAAAAAGTATCAAGGTGCTAAAAAAAAATCGTATAGTTAATTGAGACTTTTATAGAAAAACAGTAAACATCAACAAGTAAAAATCAGCACAAGTTATTACGTACTACCATAACTCCTTTTCCCATCCCTAACAGCGTCAGAAACAAAACTCGAAACAACACTCTAAACCGTTCCTGTATCGATAACACGGCGAATAATTGACGTAACGGTAAAAGCAGGCAACAATCCAGAACCCTACGAATCAGCAGCAATTTGTTAAGTGGATTTTTGGCCGAGACACGCTCGCGGCTCGTTGCGCATCTGTACACAATTTCATTATCTCTGCCCGCGTGCCCGGCCGACTCTACTATTAACTTATGCGATACTGTTGTAAGCTATGGACATTTTTCAAACATATTTTTTTATTTGCTTGGTTTTTCAAATTTATATGGGTTATATTTTTATTTTTTTTTATATAAAATTAACCAATTAAACTAAGCGCGCAAAATTATTAACTAAATTATATCTAGCCCAGTTTTTATTGGTTATTCCTACAGTAACCAAAATTTGTTAAATTTTATTCCCCAAGGCAGACATTGCTTTGTTACGAATATAATTTGGTGAATGCAAAACCAATTATGAAAGAAAATCGATTCCAACTACATTTTCAAATAATTAGCTTACGTTTTAATAAAAACGAATGAATTAAAATACAGTTGACTACTTAGATTAATTTCAAAACACCCCTCAATATTGTTCCAATAACTACTACCGTTTACTGGGCAGGTACTTTGGAAGATAGACTTTACCAAATCAATTCATGACCACGCAAACGGTCCCCTACGCAATCACTTAAGAATTTTATGTACCGTAATGATTAAGATGTTTTGTCGTACTTGGGTTTAAAGGCAAACCGTGTATGAGGGGCTTAATCGACAAACTGGATTGTTGTGTTAAACATATTGTGACTGGAATAGCTATTAAAGGATTAAGCGGCGTTTTAAAAGTTAGTTTTTGAATAGAGGGTGACTTTAATTGAGTAGAAGCGTGAGAGTGTTCCAATGGAAAGGGCTGTTGTACTTGGAGTTTCCTTGCGTGATTGCGTCAGAAACCTATCCACAGGAAAACCAAGGGACATAGCACGAAAATCGCCATTAACCTGAACTGAAGTAGCAGTGGGCTGGGCACGTTGCTCGTAGAACATATAGTCGATGGAGCCGAAAGATTCTAGAGTGGCGACCGTGCACCTACACCACCGCCTGGTAGCCTCGTACAACGTGGTCCAATGACCTGGTGAGTGTCGTGGGAAAGCGGTAGATGCGAAAGGCATAGGACCGTTTGTTGTGGCGATACTTTGTCCATCATGAACGTCCTTTGGCAGAAATGACATCATCATGATGTAAGAATTTTAGCCAATGTTGAAAGTTGAATGTTAAAAGTATGAACTTCTCTCAAAATTCTATGAAAAAATCATATTTATTTGTGAACTAAGCGTTACGCATCGTCGTTTATACGAAAAATTATTTTTGGATAATTTGGCTCCTGAGGTCTTCCCATCCTATTATAATTTGGATGTTGTCATGGCTAGAGAGAATATGATCTTAACAAACTAGTGCATTTCACCTTCATCGATTGGGTCACTGCTTACGACCAGGTGGAATCGCAGTCAAGCACTAGTTTATCAAAACAAACGAAAAATCTAGATGCTGCAAAAACAGTAGCATCGCACGCCTGAAGTAGCAAATTATCCTAAAAAACCGTACTCCCAAGATAAAATGTAACTCAAATGCAATTACAGGACATGGTCTATTCATGTATGTATCAAGTTTTGTCGAGGTACCGACAGCCGTAAGTAACCTTCAGGCTCAAACGGCTTTTGGTAGTCGTACCTACTTAAACATTCAGAAACTTTTTCGTCTAAATTGTAATTAAGTCATTAAAAGCGATTATAGAGAGATAATTATAGTCGGTCGAATTTATTTTTATCCTAAAATTTTTAGGACCTTAGTTATTTTTCTTTACTGACTTTTTTTAGTAGCTGAGATTGTACTGAAAATCATATAACAACCAATTATGTACAATCAATAACTGACATCGCAGATTCCAATCTGATGATGATAATTTAAGCTACTGAAAATCAATAGCTTCAAGCTTTTTAAATGACAAATGTAGCAAAGGGGCAAAAAGTCCGGTCTCTTTCAACATATGGCCAACATCTATATTACAATGGGATCTTTACACCCTATTTCGGGTGCGACAAAATCGATTCCCAATTCGATATGACCCTCTTGTGCTGCCGGTTTGATAGAGACATATTTTGGGTATAAATGTAGGCTGGGAATAAGATGGAAGTAATTCGAAATTAAAATGATTTAATGATCAGTGAAAAAGTTGAAAAGCGTGCCTTTCCAGAAATGATCCTTGACTTCTAGTAATGGAAGGTCATTATTTGTGTTTCCTTGATCCCACATTCAAAGCATTTTTATAATAAACAGGTATACCTATATGACTATAGAAACCACTTAATTGTTCCATATTTAAATCAGTGTACTACATGATAAATACATTTCGAAATTCGAAAAGATCCACAAACAACGCAATTCCGAAAGCAAAATTCTAATTTCAAATTAAAGTTACGTTACCAAAAGGTGGTTTTCTATCGGCTGCAGTTTTCCGGTGATTTCGGTCTGTAAACGCTGCCGGTGTGAGGGAATCACGGCTATTATATTATCTCATTAGACACGCCGAGCGCCGCGCACCCGCCTCTTTCTTCTCGCCAAATAAATTCCTTTCCTGTCTGATATCTCTATTACCTTTTTTGTTTTGATATTTATCTAGATATCTTTCAAGACTACCTTTATTGGACCCTTCTTTATTTTTATTACCAGCCAACTACTTCACACGTTTTTTTTTTTCAGTTTCTTTTTTTAAAAAGTATGAATTTATCAGGTACTGAAAGCGGAAAACCAGTGTTAACGTGAAACTATAAATTTATATTACAAATAGTTACCAACTACAAGTTTATTGGTGCACGACTTCGGAACGGCTCGGTTTGCAGTTACACTGAGAAAGTTTCCATAACTTCATAAGTCCCTTTATTAATAGCTTTGCACTTTCTTCTGTTCACTGTTCGCGGTGAGGGGAATTTATTTAATTGGACTTTTATTAGGTGTAGCTGGATATGGTTCTATCTTTCTATCATTTCAAAATACCTTGCCAGTTTTGAGCTACATATAAATATTTTTCTATTTTGAGTAATGTGGCTTAATCAGCTAGCCATAAGCTTATCCTTACTGTTACTACATTTTATACATTTCATGTCAAATTACGCTACTTATCCCGCTAAAACGATGCTAGCACAAGTAAACACAATACAAATCACACAAATCTGTACAAAAAGCGGAGGCGGCAACAAAAGAATTCGGCACACTTACAGTGTAATGTAAACCAAAAAAGAAAACTGGTCCCAAAAGAGTACCCTGGGGAATACTCGCGCGCTCCGCTCGGCCCGATACAGACACGACGACTGGTGATTAGGCTTCTTATCCACGAGATAGCGACAGAAACTGTGCAAGACTTAACAACTAGGACCGTTTTCTTATTCCCTCCGACCAAGCATTTTCTTGCCCGCCGACTTATCTAATGCTACTGTTCGGCTTAAAATTCCTATGTAATATTAGCGGCTAACTTTCGTAGCTTATGAATTTTATCCTACGTATTAAATTATAAATAAGTTTTATTGATATTTTGTTTCTTCTATGAGGAAATAAGGTAAACGGGTATTCTGTATTTGTGATGAGAGCTACGAAATCAATAAATCATATTATTTCGGTAATGAGACGTCTCATTTCTGATTTATATCTGCGTATTGGTTGCCCCCCGATTTTCTACTCGATAAGTCTGGGTGGTGATCGTAAATTGAAATATGATAAAGTCGCAGTAATAAGCTCTCGTAATCGCATCGACCCTCTGACTGTTGGCGCTCCAGTGACGACGGGAAAAGTCATGCGAACCTAATTTGGTAGTAGTTTATATTTTATAAATTATTATTGTTACAAGCAAAATAACGTTATACTTTTTTTTTCTTTAGCTCATTAATTATGATCATTTCTATTATCTTTCAACGCAAATCTTTTACTGGAGGCTCCTTTTATTTCACAATGTTCAGGTCTTCTATCTCAATTCCGACCTCATTCCCGATTCCAATACGTGATTCGTCGGTTCGCAAATTATTCGGTGAAAATTCACCATCTCGTTAGAATGTGCGATCCGGTCGGGCGCGGCGAGCCAACCGCTTGATAAATTGTCTGGAATAATAATGATGAATTGCAACTAGTCCGATCCCGATGTAGGATCTAATCTATGGTGCTATTTTACTACCAAACCTACACACACCTACCACTGGCTTTATAAAATCACTACGTACAATATTTTTTTCTACTAGGACTTTAATTTTCTACGAAAAGAAAATATTTCATTCTTGCTGATATGATTTCTAATTAAATTTTATTCGACGGTTTATATAACGTTGAGCTCGACAAAATTACTTCAAATTAGCGACAAATCTATTAAGAATAGGACGTCTCGAGCCCATTTAATTAGTGACGGGGTTTTATCATCCGCCCTCTTTCCTACCACTCGTTGAGAATTTCAACTGTAATACTGCCATATTGGCGAGGCTTAAATAATATTGGGCGTACCTAATAATAGACGTTCTTTTGTAATTTATATTTTCAGAGGAACGTATTTTTCTACGCCAGATATCGAGTTTTATTTCTATTCGTTCATTAGAGTGAGTAATAAAAGTGGTAATGTAAAAGCGTCATTAAATTTAAATACAAATTCACGCGTGACATCTCCTTTGAAGACAAACACACCCAGTACTTGGTAGTAAAACAAACTAAAGTTAATTGTTGCTTTTATGATGACATCGCGTGAGTTGGGGTCAGATAGCAAACTAATTGTTATTTTTATTCTGTCTCTGATGTTAAAAGTAATTTGCTTTTCGGATGCGGCATTGTTTTAGAATCAAGCTACCACTACCTATATAAACCTGTTAAAGACCAACAATATGTCTCAGCATTGTTTCTCAGTATTATAACGATACAAGAGGAAAACTACTCGATATTATAATAACACAGAATTTTTCTTTAAGTTTTCTTTGCAGTTAATAATCTACAGCATGATTTGAATTATGTGCAAGGAAGTTAAAATTAAACTACTTTCTCCACGTTTTCTACACTTTCAGCATTAAAATGTTGTATATATCTTTATATCCATATTGAAGTTTTTAAACTCATTATCTTTAAACCATTTAAAATTTAATCTTCTGTCACAATAACCACAAAAAGCAAAACATCACTTAAATTCAATTTATACGAGTGGCCCATTCATTTGTTTATCAAGATTTGTATGTAATCATGCCCTTTTACTTGATTGATAGTATCTTCAATCTTCTTCAATTTTACGTTTAGTTAATTGCGGCTTGAATCGACCCTGTTACAGCGTAACCACAGTTTTATATCCATTAACTTGATGATAGTGAGTTTTGTCATTAGGATTTCACAGATTTTTATGGGGGAGACCTTTTGTTCCGAATTAATGATTTTTTTTCATTAGAAATTAATCAAACTATTTTTCCAGTCTTTTTTTAATTTTAAAAATTAAAAATAAGGCTAAAAGCTATCTTACACTGGTTCTTCTTCATTGGTTCTCCAAAACAATTTTCACGTGCCACAGTTATCAAACACAACCCCTGGTTTTACCTCACCTATCAACAGAAATCTCATTCCGTATAACAATTTACAAATTCAAAACATGAGCAAACCTATCTCCACTTACGGATAGCAAGCATATGCATAGGAGCTGTTAGTGCCCCCCTTAGGGGCTCCAAGAGCCTCCAAGACGTCAGCGCGTTTAAGCGCCAATTAATTATTAAGGAACACTGAGGCTTCCTTTGGCTCTTTGACGGCGACTGTACAACAATGTGGCTGACTCTCGTGATTGGCTGCTTTGTAAATTGCATTAGCGAGGTTTGCTTGTGTGTTTGTTTGCTTGTATTATGATGGTGTTAGAAGTGTTTATTGGGAATTTATTGGTTTAATAGTAAATTCAATTGAGTTGAACAATTTAGACATCATTTCAGAAGTTTATAGGTTTACATTTGCTTTACAATTTAAAATTTAAATAAATTAACAAGTATATCCTCCATTATTTTCATCAAAGAAAATTAAGAAACTATTGCGCTTCACTATCAAGTATTGAATTATTGTTTACTGTTAGGTTGAATCCTTTTCAATACCAATACGTATCCTTTCGAATACCAGAGACATAATAAAAAGATAATAGGTGTGCGAACGCCGGCGTTCGTTAGGGGATCAAGAGTTAAAAAATATATCATTTGTAATTTTAATTTGAAAAATATTTTCATATGATAAACAAACTGCATCTCATATTGATTTCTGTAGTACACTTACGTACACTTTCGATATAACGCAATAATTCTTCTTTATAGGAATAGAGAGCGCTTTTAAAATGTATTTCGGCAAACATGTCGCAGGGGTCGCCTTTGATGGAAGCGCCTTCTTCAATTGTCAGTTGTAAATTCAATTTTCACTTTATATTGCTAGTTTCACATGTCGAGGGGGTGCACGGCTGATATTAGATACACATCCTTGCGCACTAGATGCGTGGTATGATATGAAATGGATTAGAATACAATACTGTTGCTTTTGTTGCATCGAAAATAGATAGATATACTCTTTATTGTAGGTACACCATAAATACAATCTGGTACATTAGGAGCTTAAAATAAAAAAATATATTATTTACTGTCAGGTGGGATCCCAGTCAAGCACTAGTTTATAGCAAGTAAAAAAAAAAGACTAAATATTTTAGAAATTAATCAAATGTACTTTACTAGTCTAACTTGGTACAGTGGTTGTACGATTGAGCCAAGGATAGATCGATGCCTCCCACGTAAGTTGTTGTAACCCCAAAAATGCAATTTTACAGGAGAGCGTTTTAAAGATACTTTTTGCGATACAAACCACATTTTTCAAGAAATCTTTTTGAAATTCGGTATGAGTGTATAGTTTTTAATATGTTATCGTTTACTACATGTCATTACTTTATAATTTTAACGGTTTCTTGAATTTTGTTGTTACAACTGTTTACCGCGACAGGAGATCCTCACAAAATGTTGTAACTATCACTTACATTATTATACACGGGAGTTCAAGAGCCGATTTGGATCATATCTGATACTTACATCAATTTACGTCGATTACAAATAAAAAAAAGGTGTGGTATGTACATCATTACTTGATATAATAAAATAAATACAATGTTTTTTCAGCCTAATTTCGTTTAAGACAATACCTTTTCGTTGATACGTTACCGAAATACAAAAAAAGCAGAATATTTTCAATCAAGTTTAACAAAATTTTACATTTTAGGGTTTAGAGTTTAGAATAAGAAACGATATTTTAAAGATTAGAAAAACATTAAAGATTAAGATAAAAATAATTTTAAAAAATCTAAAAATAAAAATTGAAGCTTTTTCAAAATTTAAATTATACTTTCAATTCATTACATCGTCCTTTAATAAAATTTTTACTACAGTTTAAATAATCAAAACTCAAAAAAGTATCGTAACCAAAATGATTAAGAAAATTCTAGTAACCAATGAGATTTAATAATAGGTAAATCATCATGTTCCTATCTTAGTCCAATGTGATTTGGAGTCAGTGGAACAAGCTTATTCTTCCATTTTGTCGTATCACCCGTCTCACTATCACTTTGTAATCTTTTCGTCTCTCCATTTTTTTCAAGTGACTATACTTATAGCTCATTCTGTAATATGCTTTATTCTTCTTCTTTTCATAAGCATATCCAAGACAAACGATAGGTAAAAAGTAATATTTTCTAACTTACACTGAATCTAGAAAAGCCTGCAAATATTAAGTTTTGCTCGTAATATATACAATAGAGGGATTGTTTCACGACCCCAAAAAGCTGGTTTCATGCACCTAAGTGATGTATTCATATCATCAGCATTTTGGCATCTTAAGGTATTGTTGTTGAAAGAAGTGGTCATTACCTTACAGTCTGATAAAACATTAAATTAATATTGAATCTTCAGAACAAACTGGTACCTCTTTTATTTTTACGATATTATTATCTTTCAGATCTTTTTCTGTTTTCTCTGTGTACCTTTTAGGCAAAAGCTATACGTTATTACTATATACACTAAAAGTTTAAACCTCTGTCTTAATATAACATTAATGAATTTAGTCAAACATAGTGTGACTCAACTTGCAAGCAGTTGAAAAGACTTGAAATGGTCACAAACGATGGTTTTGACAGACCCAGACTTTTTCACTGGCTGTTAAATATCTTTTTGATCGGGGATTAATACTGCTGTTGGTATATCAAATTTAACTAACACCTTATTAAGAACTTAATCACTTATAGAAATGGTAAAACTGTTGTTTACACACGTCTGAAGTTTGAAGTTTCAGTAACGGCAACAGGCAATTTATTCTTATTAAAATTTAGTCTCACAATAGTATCAGCATAAATTCTAAGCTTGGCTCTCCTATAACTAAATTAGCCATAGTTATACATCGTTTTCTCTGTCACCTTTTTAGTTTAATTTATTGAAATAGTGCTTACAGCAGACTCAATAGACCAGTTTTCCTACTGGCTGTTTTTTATATTTTACTAGAAAGGTTTTCTTTGACGTTGTTAGTCCTTTTGAAAAATCTCTAGTCTGTAAATGTGTATTTTTTTCATTACTTTTTTCAAACGATACTTTATTCAATCAAATAACTGACTGAATTAGCTTAAAGAGTTCAACAGTGCAGAAACATGCAGTTGGTGACTAAGGTAAAAGTAACGAACAACGTTTTCTGATTTGGGAAACTAGCAATAAACACGAACAAGAAGGAAAGTGCTAGTGAGTTTTAATCAGTAAAAGTTGCTTTTACTGACTAAAACTCACATGTAATCTTTCGGTGCCTTTTGTGTTCCAGGCCCTCATTTCCTCGACACAACCTGGATGTCTTCCTTGATAACTGGAAAGAATGGAGGGAGGCTTTTGCCCAGTAGTAGGACATCACAGGCTAGCTAGAATAATAATAATATTATTAAACAAAAATGGCTATAACAGTCGTAATCTAAATGGTTATTATACTACACAGCTATGAAATACGAGTAAGTGAGCAGTTTCAAGGTCCAACGTTATGAATATGCTATCACCTTTTAGTTTAGTCATTTTACATTTTACAACTTCTCAGATTCACTGAAAATGGTTGCCTTGAGTGACTCTGACTTCAGTGATATTCATAAAACACTCCCTGAAAAATACATACAACGTACTTATTTCAAACGAATAGCGACGTAAATCATTGTATATGATGTTACAACTTACTTTTACATATCTAGCATCGAACTAAAATGTTTTACGTATCACTTAACATAAAATAATTTTAAAATTAGCGACGTAAATTGTTGTATGGGATCAATACCATATTTTAAATGGTTATCATGTTAGTTAAAGATAAGATTAAACGGAATAGTAATTACTAGAATATTAAATTAACGACGTAAAAATTGCGTGAGAGGTGCAACTGGCAGCGAATTCCAGCGTAATCTGTGATATGTGTTACATACAACGGACGCACGTGCGCTTTTCCCCGTTGTAAACCATTGCAAGTAATAAATACTACAGTCTACGCCGGAATCGTTCGAAATATACAACATTATACGTTTCAAAAGTACCTTAAATAATAGGTTTTTTGGACTGTTTGTTTTTTTGTAGGATAGATTACATAAAATTAGACACTTTTACATAAAAAACTCAAAATCGCCATTTTGTGGGTTACAACAACTTACGTGGGAGGCATCGAGATGTTCTAGGTGTTCGGGATCTGAGTGTCTTGTCTATGTGAGTTTACATGTCGTTTGTGAACGCTCTTACGATACAGGGATTATTCTTAGTGTGGGGCATTTTTTTTTTATTTTAAATAAAGAAAGTAATAATTTTTTTAATAATACTCAACTTTAGCATTTACAAACAATGTCATTTATTTTTGCTCAATCGCTGCACCAAAGCTGTCGCCTAGGATTAGAATCAGAATTTAAAATAGACGAAAAAAGATTAAGTCTCTACCAAGGTCGAAAATGGTTCAGTAAAGACAATGTATCACTTGGACTAACTATCATTCTCACTGATCAAGCAACTAAAGTATAACGATAAAGAAATCACAGTCTCACTATAAAAACCCAAAATCTATGCTTACTAACTCAACATCCCATAGAGAGAACCCAAAACATTTTTTCTCGGCTAAAACGTGCGTATAAGGAAGAAATTCGGTTATACGCCAACTGGGGTAGATTAAATTGCATTGAGCTACCCATTAACGCCTTGTCAGATCGGGTTACGATTTATATATTTGATAAATCGGATATACTGCAGTAGGAATGCAGGGTTGTAGTACGTGCAAGAATTAATGAGACGTTCTTCATTTTTACTGACAATCAAAATATGGTAGGGGCTTATGGGGGCCAAAGTAGAAATCGCGAAAAATTCAGGAACTTCATTTTTACTGATAAGGTGAACATAAATTGCTGATTTTTTTTCGACTTTGATGATTTTTCCCACCATAAAAAAACCAGTCACCCTATGTACTTGTATTATCATCAAAGTAGTGGTAGTGATTTTACGTTACTCCTTGCACATAGAAGATGTTGTTCAAAAAGTTTCTAATATATAAAACTTTTTATTTTACAGTGTTTGTTATCTGACTTTTTGAAACAATTTTTCCTATTTTTGTGAAATTTTATAAATTTGTAAATAAGTCGTGTGCTACTTTTTTTTACTCTTCTACTCCCACCCCCCATTTTTTCTTTGATAATTTCAAATTATCATTAGATTTGTCATTAGATGATTTTTCCCACTATAAAAAAAAAAACATTTTTTCTTTGATAATTTATATGGATTTCTTTCTTCTGACATAACACTACTTTTGATGGGTCAGCTGGTCTTATTGTTCTGTAACAACCTATCAAAATTATTCAAACAATTTTATAGGTGCAGAAAAAAAAGCAAAAACATCGATAAACCGTTCTAAAGATAATAAACATTAACTTTTCCAAACTTCCGTTACATTTGTTTTCGTTTGTCTTACATTTTTTCCCGTTGTCACGGAGAGTTAATGAAAGAATTAGCTTTCATTACAACTGATACGATTCCTTAAAGGGATTCCCGAATGAAGATGAAGTGCCTTCGTAACGTTTCTGATGGCTAAGGATCAATGTGGGGAGGTCGTCCTCTTATCTCTGATTAGTTTTTCGGGACATATAAAATGCTGTTAGTACTGACACCTACAGCGGTCGTATATACGCAATATGGGTGATCTGATTCCAGATTCCTAACAATCTATAGTAATATTTATTTAGCAATACTTGCTCTTTCTAGCAGCTTCGCTAACATCAAATTTGACTCTTTATGGCTTGAAATCTTAATGGTTCGTCAATAAAGGTACTCCTGCGATGAAATGTTTTTTAAGTCCTACTAATTCTCACACACACACAGGGGTCAGGGGTCAGGAGTTAGGTGATGGTAGTTCATCTATGTTCTGAGTTTCATACAAATCCGCAAAGGTTTGAAGTGGTAACAGACTGACAGAACGACAGAGTAACTTAAACATTTATAACACTAGCAGCTGCCTGTGACTTCGCTCGGGTGAAAATAGAAAATCGTCCTAAGAGTACATACTTACTCTCAGGATAAATATCTTTCCCAAATTACCCAAAATCCCTTCAGTAGTTTCAGCGTGAAGGAGTAACAAACATATAGATAAACAAGTTTTCGCCTTAACATTCAAGTGAATTAAAATATGAAATGTGATATCAGTACATTTCTTTAAAACTTTTTAAACAGCAGTTGATTCACTCCAGGTCATTTTGATGATTTTTTCGTTTGATTAAAGATTATGATTTGTAAAAAGATTATAATTAAATTGCCCGAAATGTTCCTGTAATAATTGAGTGGATTATTGTTTCTAAATCTATTTTGTGAATACACGCGCTTTGAATGGTAGTTTTAAGATGTAGGGATGAAAATGTTGTAGATGAAATGTTTCAAGCTAACTTTGACAATGATACTCGTATATCAATCAGTCATCATTGAACTTCGAATCATCCTTTATTAACATAAAACTTTTAAAAGAAACCCTTCCAATTTATTAAAAGTTTATAATTTAATCTTATTACGGATGTGAAACGTTAAACACAAAGTAAAATGGATGGTTCGCCTCGCCATAAATGAAGAGTCGTCGGGACTTTCAACTCTAATGCATTAATTAAGCTGGACCGATCCCCGAAAATCGTCTAGAAACTCTCTCTGTTTAAATTAGTGCAGAATTCATTTTCTTTTTAATTCGTCTTCCAAATTCAAATAAGATTTCTTTTTTTTTATTACGCTGCGCCGCATAAAAGGGTAGACCAGGATTCGTCGCTCCGTCGTCGTTCACTTCGAAACGCTAATTCCTCCTCGTTCCGAGATACTGATTGGACGATATATTTAACAATGCTACCGACACGCTTCTCTGAGAAAAAATACATCTTACGTACTAACTTTTTTTCTCGCGCTTGGATTCCTTTATTTTCTTATTTTCTATTTGGCATCGTGGCCAAAGGTTAGAAGGGGCGGTGGATTGTACAAGCGTTAATGATACTAATAGCAATTAGTGGAAGGTTGTGTTTGGCTTGTACGGTTTTGGTGTTTAGCAATTCTGTGTTCTGGCAGTATAAGCATATTACGGGGCACCCAGCCCATGGAGGGTCTTAACGGGAGGTCGTTTGCTGCGCTGCCAGCCTGCTAAGATTAATGACATTACGCCAAGACAGTTTGTAAGAGACAAACGTGACAAAAAACTGAGTTGTAATTAAGTAGATCGAATGAATAGATTTAATGGCTGATAGTGGTTGTTGCTGGAATTTATTAGGTTTTATTTAAAGTTGAAACGAATTAACTGCTTTATCAAATGAAACTGCCATCGCTGGCATATTTTGTAGCTTTTTCATTCAAGACAAAATAAACTCAAGTTAAGCTAATTTGAGGTTAAACTTGATAGATGTTAGCAATAAGATAAGCGGTGTAGTAAAATTGCAGACGAGCGTATCGTTGTACAACGTACAAGGCTTTACAAGATCGTGCCGACTTCAAACACTGAAGTCGCGCTGGACATCATAAAATATTTAACACCCATATCTCGTGGAGCGGTCCAAATATTATCGACTTGCCTATAAAATGGAAAAGTCCCGCTAAAAAAAGATAGACATATACTTTACACTCATGTAAGAAAGAGATGTGAACACCGTTATTGTACGATCTTTGGAAATTCGTCGGAAACGTTTGGTTTCTTTTCCATCGTTTTTATCGTGGTCGTTATATTTTGATAGAGCAGTTTGGTAGAATCGGCGATATAACGTTTATGTTTTGGTTTTCGGTAGATACCTTTCGCGTTGTTTTGTTACAATATTTTGTAACTGGTTATTGTTAAGATAGTTGAGAAGCCTGTGGTTAGAATATTTAATAATGAAATAATAGTTTTAATAGAGTTAAAGAAACAAAAGATTATTAGGAAAAAAACACTCTCTTAAAAATACAACTATGATTTAATATCTTATTAGAATTGAGAGCAGTAGTAGCCGAGTGGTAATAGCCCCGACTTACGACTTGTAGGTCGCCGATTCAAACCCAACCAGGTGCATTACGGTTAAGGACATATCGTGAGGAAACCGGCATGTCCTAGAAGAAATGTGACATCTACCAATCTGCACTGGGTCCGCATGGTGGATTATGGCCCTTTCGCTCTCCTTGAGATGAGGCTTGTGTCCCAGCAGTGGTAACATTATAAGGCTTATGATGATGATGATGAAGATTAGGACTTCAAGTGATAGATTAGGTTGAGAATAAAAATATGTACTTTTCGAAAATAATTTTCCATATTTTCTCATGACCATCGCATTTTATCAGACATCTCTACTAAAGGGACGTAAATATGCTTACCTTAAAAGTTTCTCGTGATAAATACCCTGTAGGGCCCGTGAATGTAAAGCATCTGGTACAGTCGCGCACACAACGCTTTGACTCGGTTTTGATTGATGACTGTTTGTTTGTTTTATTGAATGTATTGCGAATATTTTTGTATCTGTAATTTTTTCTTAATAATGATATAGATAGCTATTAATTAATTACATATTAATATGGTCAATAATATTACTAAAACTCTAAGTTTTTATTTGCTAATTTACTAAAGTATAAGCACAAGTAAAAGTGAAAATGAGTGTAACAATTAGATTTAACTTACACTTTGAAGAATGATTTATTTAAGAAGCGTTTTAATAGATATTTGGGCAACGATACTGTCAGATTGAGCTGAGAGATTATTGGCTATATCAAAATAAGGTAAAAAAGAAAAATACTGGCTACATTACAAAAATATTAAATCTAAAAAAAATCTTTATAGGAATTTATTTTTCTTCCATCTTTTTTTAAATATAATCTAGTACTTGACAGCGATCTCACCTGATGTTAAGCAGTAATGTAATCCTTGATGGTGTAGTGCACTGGATTATTAAGAACGTACTCTCTCCTTGAAGGCAGCTAAATTACCCTTTTTGCTACCCCGTAGATAGATTGAAAGAGAAGAAACATATATGAGTGCGTGCATGAAGATAAGAAGTCTGGTGCGAAAGAAGCTTCGAAAGATTTTTCATGATTTCCCAACCAAGAAAAGTGAAATCATAACTATAATCATTTATTTGTTTTGCGAACATGGGTACAATACATAGACCCAGCCATGTATTAAGGTTAAGTAAAAGTGAACCTCGTGAAGGGTCCCCTCAACGGAGGCAAAGAAGAAACAGTAGTGGCGTTTTAGGCAGTAAAAGCCTAACAATATCTCCCTAACCATGTGAGTCGCAGAGATGACATAGGAGGATTTTTACCCACCAAAAAAAAAAAACGGAGAAAAGTGTTATCCTCTTTTCTCTTGAGCGCGCGAGTGTACGGCCGGTACAATAACTCAGCGGGTCCCTCTCGCGGATATGATACAGTGCGCACTGCAGCCACGAATATTTCTCATTCGGCTGCCAAAAATCTATCCGTGCCTCCATATTATAGACTGATTTAGGTGGTTATCTTGTAAGGCATACGAAAGTTTGAGAGTAGCCTTTAGTTCTGAAAATTCTGGAAAATGAACTTGGTGAGAAGGTAGTACTAATATGTAAATGTATATTAATGTGTGAGATATTACAATTTATTCCTGCATATTACGACTTACTGTATTGACATAGATTACATAGGTGTTTACAGACGTCATTTATTTATTCTTAATTTTAATTAAATACAGTTCAAAATAAAAATAAAGTTTTTTTTTCAAATATTCTTTTATTTAGTTAATTTTAAGTTAAAACCTGTTTTTAATGTGGTTTCTTCAACTTATCCACACCAAGAAGGTTACTATCTAACACAGGTTCTAAATTCAAAGTTTAATTAGTGGCCAAACAAAACTTTACGCACTTAATAAAGCCACTTCAATTACGTACAGCATGATCCGCATAGCGTATGAAAATACGCGGCCGCGAATTTCCCAATAATAAATTATACTCCTTGTCCGCTTACCTCGGGTTAACCGGCTTTTATAAACTACCCGGGTAATTTATAACTATTACCCGGGCGAAAACGATCACGTGATATCACTTTATAGCATATTCAGCGGGTAAATATGAGGGTGGCATGTAATAATGTTGCTTATATTTACATAAAAGTAAATGCTAGAAACTATCTGTGATGAGTTTATCATTTTGTGGGTGGAAGGTCAGTTGGGGTTAAATTATTGGGTGAACGATGATTAATATTGAAGCAAGTGATGATCTATTCGAGTAGTGTTGGCCCTGTAGTAAAAACTTCTACGTACGAGTTGAAAGTTGTGGGTTCATTCATACATATTCAAACATATTAATAATTTAGTGTAATTTATTTTTTCACCACTGCTCACCAATAACTAAAAAATATGTGACACGGGACCCGCGTGTTGAATTTCGGCCCATTCGCTCTACTAGAGAGCAGCCCTGTGTCCCAGCAGTGGGAATTTAAAATCTCCATTAAATTATTACTTTTCAGCAATTGTAGTATTCACTTCTAAATATTATTTGTTGTAACCTTTGCCCTAAATAGTCCATATTATAGCATGTAATGCGGTTTCTTTAACAACACTATATTCCAACTTACATTACCTAAAGATTAAACAGACATTGTGTTGTAATAAAAGCAAATATAGCACCATTATTGGCAACTCCAAACAAATATTCCGCTTATAGACAACACCACAACGCTCCAAGTTTTTCATTTAACAACAAAACAGCAACCGGGAAACATCGTGAAAATAGTCCACAAAACACTATCTTACCTTTCTAACACTACAACTGGGTACTTAATGTAATCGCGCTCAATATCCTTTGTTCACTTTCAGACTCATTAAAAAGGCGATGCAATTTAATGAGTTGATAGTGTGCGTTAACCCCCGCTACGTTTGCAGATACGACCTTTTGTTCGCAAACGAATTTGGACTTTATTTCTTTGGGGGAAAGGTTTGTATTCTTTTGGGGGATTGGTGAAGCGTATTGGTATGTAGGGGTCGAAGATTAGTGGCCCACGCCTACCCGGCGGAGCGCTGAGCGGCTGATAGTGCCCAAGAGTGTAGTTACAATTAGACCGGTGCCCACAATGAAGTGATGCCCCGTAATGTCGGCCCTTGTCTTTGTATGTTGATTGTGCACGAAAGACCAATGTTCGTACGTGCATGTAGTCGTATATATGTTTCAAGTACACGTGCCTGACGGACTAGTTAGAGCTTATGAATATTTAAAAGGAGGTTATGATGTTTATTAAGAGGTAGATAGTATAAGTTGAAACGTTAACCTTGACGTATTCGTGTTTATAAGTTACTATAAACATTTCGTCAGATACGCTAATTTTTTGCTTTTATTAGTTTTCAAATTAGGTATAGATTATCTATAAAAGGCCTAGTAATGTTACCAGTGCTGGGACTCAGGCCTCTGCTCTAGTAGAGGGAATGAACCATAATCCGCTACGTGGATCTAGGGTGAGTGTCAGATATCTAGGATTTTAGGTTTTTTCACCGTGTTTTTCTTCACCGTTTAGAGAGCAGTGATAATAAAATTAATTACCCAAAGTATTGTGCCTAGCTGGGTTTGAACCCGCGACCTACAACTTGTAAGTCGAACCAGTTAGTGCTTGCTGAGGTGAAGGGTAAAGAACAGTGGTGGTTCTTTGGTATAGATTATGTAACAAAGCCGAAAAGTTATAATAATATCATGCCTTAATTAACAACATAATTATAGATAGTACCTGAACAGTGTCAAATAATCATTATCATCATCATCAGCCTTTTTAATGTTCCCACTGCAGGGACACAGGCCTCCTCTCTAAGAGAGGGAATGGGCCCTAATCCACCACGCGGGCCCAGTGCGGGTTGGTGGATGTCACATGTCTTCGAATTTTTGGTTCTAGGACATGCCGGTTTCCTCATGATGTTTTCCAATCAAATAATAGGATAAATTGTTTTATTTTACTTTTTTTTTTTAATTTTGTCCCACAAAAGGAATTACTCTTGTATGATGGATGCATTCACGAACATTGAAACTCACATATACCCAGACCCAAAACATCTATCTGAACGCCATACTAATATCTATTCCAAGTAGGTATCGAACACGTAACACGAAGCTCAGTTGTGAGTCTCTTAACCACTTCGTTAATGATGCCTTGACATAATTATCATGAAACATATAGCAAAATTTTGATTTATGTACTTGATGCGTACTTAATTGAATAATTCTTTGCTTGGGGTCGGTGCAACACGTTTTATTCTTCCACTCTGTTCTGTCACCCGTCACACTATCACTAATAATAATAATTCGACGACCATCACACAACGCCGTCTAGTCTCAAGCTAAGCAGAGCTTGTGTTATGAGTACTAGAAAACTGATAAACATACTTATATATTTCTAAATACATACATATTATAGACTAACTCCCTTTTCTTTCATATCACCCCTCACATAATCCATCCATCTCTTCTTCATCCCTCTTCCTCTTACCATTTGCTCTTCTTACTTAATTGAATAATTAAGTACCTACTTAAACATATTTCACACAAACATAAACTAATTTCAAGTCTAAGTACAGTCTCCGATAATTCCATTGTACACTTGACATAACAATACATAAATACATATTATTATAATCAAAGTTAACAAGATACATCTGACTGGTAGCACAACAAGCATTTTACCAGAATTCTGGCAGACGGAGGGGGCAAAGGCGCTTACAAGCCGCGAGCGATTGCCCCGTCTACCAGTAGGTACATTGTCAATTGGAAACTACTCGGCTCCGGGAGCAAGCGCTTTTAGATTTGAAAGAGTACCTACTACAGTATATGTGAGGATTGCAGATAAATATATTTTCTAAATTTTATTGCAGTTTTTTACTTTTTTAATTGTGTAATCTAATGCTTGACTGCGATCCCACCTGATGATAAACAATGATGCAGTCGATGTTGGTGACACGCACTGGTTTATTTAAAGCTAGTCTTCAAGACGCTTAAATTATAATCGTTCAGGAAGATCACAAGAGCCAAATAGTTCTAGTCCTCGCCATGTAAGCGGCATAAACGACGGGGCGAAACGCTTAGTCTGAACTAAAGAAACATGTTTTTCATTCACAATATATAAAATGACTGATAAATTAGTGACTGACACTTAAACAAGTGATTGTAGGTAATATAACAAAAAACTTTTACTGTGGGACCAAATCTGAAATCGCAAAAAAAAAACACATTTTAGCTAGATAGACGAACATAAATGTACAAACCAGTTACTTTTTAACGCGATTTTAGGTTTGGTCCCATTGTAAAAGTGCTTGTCATAATGACAACAATCACGTGTTTAAATATTGTTCACAAATGACCTGTCACCCTATATATCAGTCTGAAATTACTCCCTGTAGAGTATATAGGCTTCTCATGCCTTTGTCGTGTTTTTCTGTCTAGTGTGTCCCGCTTTGAACTACGTGTTGAATGATGAATTAACTTTTTCATTACTCATACTCTGAAAGTAGGTATAAAGTTGCCTGCGGACATGGTTGGAAGAAGTACTTTTACTCCCTAGGGAGTTTTACTTTACAACTGACAGTTATTTTTTTAATATTTAGACAGCAAATATTAAAAAAAAAACTAGTTCTATTTTGACATTTTTATTGAACCATGACCCGAATTTTTATACTGCCAGTACAATTAAAATGACATAGAGATAGACATAATTTAAGAATACTTTTTTTAAAACTTTATTTTAATTTACTTTCAACTATTTCATTAAAACTGATATTATATTTGAGAAAAATGTTGACCTGACCCATTTTTACAATGATAAAATGAAAAATATTGACTGAATAGCCAGACGACGACTAAAAAAAAAATGGCGGGTAAAGTCTCTCTATAATCTGTGGCCGATTTGGTTTTTTTTTATTTTTTTTTTATTTTGCAAAATCTGTTATAAGAAATTTGTATTAACACGATAAGTTCATCAGCTTCAGTTATAAATTTAACGCAAGATTTTTTGAGGAGAAAACTGCTTACCGCCTAAATCAAAAGAAATATACCTACCTAAAAACATACGAAGACATTTGACGACGACTCAGGTTTTTATTAATTTTATTTTCCTCGTATTCGTAATGAAAAGCACAGTGTTTACCTCGGGTTCAAGAGTTATTTAGTCCCTCGAACTATTAGCGACCTCGCTTTCGCTCGGTCGCCAAGAAATTTCTCGGGACTAAATAACTAACTTTCATCCCTCGTATAACAATGTACTATTACATACTTTAAAGTTGGAAAAGTTTCATCCCGTACTGTCTCTCATTGACTTTTGAAAAAAAAAAACTTAAAAAAAAAAACGTGCACCAGAAAATCTCTTTACGAAAACAAACAACTACGCAACGTTCCAAACATCTTCAATCCTCAATACGTGTTCAACATTAAACCATACAATTTCCGTCGAAGCAAAATTCTCCGAAACTAACGTTGACTGTTACGGAGGGCCATGAAAAGGCGAGGTTTTATCACGTTGCCATGACGACGCCGGGATGCCGCGTCCTCCGATACCCCTCTCACTCGACACATTGGAAAAACTACTACAGTGCTTTATATTTACAACCTTCAATATACATATAGGAAGTACGAGTATTGTAGGAAGTGAAAGTCCCCTAAACCAAGGATGGAAATCGATGAGTGCAGCTTTGTAGTACAATGTTCACAGAGATTGAGAGGGAAATAAAAATTGGAACATAAAATATTTGTTTGACTGTTTAAGTGCAATTTTATAGAAAGGAGAAAGTGTTTTATTAAGAGTATTTTATGTTTTACCAATTGTAAATCATTTATTGCCTTCAAGAAGTTTAGATAAGTGACCAAAGTATATGATAAAAAAACACAGAGTAATTTGTTTTTTTCTTGAAGACTGCTAAATGATGTCTGTATATAGGCTATGTAAACCAAAAAACCTTCCAAAACTACTTTGGACCTACGTGCTGGATTAAGGCCCATTCCTTCTCTTAGAGAGGAGACTTGAATCCCAGCAGCAGGAACACTAGAAGGCTGATTACACTATGCTTTGTGGACTAAGTTAGTATTTTTCTATAAAATACAGTTGTCAATCTAAAAATCTCTTACAAACTGTTCGTCATCTATCACCTATCACAATATCCGCAACATTAACACTGCACATGCCATAAGCCTAAACATTAACAAATCAAGTACAAACCTATGTAATCACAATGGAAATCGTTCAATTGTTCCGTCTATTTACACCGTCAACGTAGACTGGAAGCATTTAACCCTTGAATTTGGTACACACTGAAATATTAACGCCCGCTATGGTAGCACGCGGAAAAACAAGGCGAAAACTGGGCCCGTTATGGGCCGGTCGCATGTTACCCAAAGATTAACTCGACGATGTTATTTAGATGGATGTAGACACGACAATCTGTTTTGGGTGTCTTTCAAGTTAGTTTTTTTTTTCAAGATCAATTTAGGTTTTCATTATAAGGAAAAAGAAAAAACGTTTATTCGTACCTCACACATAGAGTAGAAATAAAAAAAATGCATTAAAATCTGTGCAAGGCCAAAAAGGCGTCTAACTCAGCATAATTATGCTGTGATACTGGAGGAGGTCTTTGTAAGAGTCTGTCTGTTTGTTCACAATTAACTCAAAAACTAGTGTACAGATCTTTATGCAGTATACAATAAAAAAACAGTGATTCATTAAGAAAGTTTAAATGTGTTATCTATATATATTCGTAAATAGGAAAAACTGACTGGTTAATGTAAAATTTTGTTGACTTTTATACCTTTTATGGTGTAAGCACTAAGAGTTTCTGAAAATGGAAATTTTTAAGTGCTGAAAATGGGAAAGTTGTTTATAATTATTTATTAAATCGTAGGAGAACCAACAGCTAATTATAGCAAAAGGATTACAATTTTATATGAAACACTAAGCCAAATTACAGGTTCTCACCGGTAGGAACTGAAAAAGTAGCAGACATGCAAAATTGTATTCTTGAATTATAACATAAATAGTAACCCAAGATTTATTTATTATTTAAATTCTCAGCTGTTGAGATAATGTGTTATTTTTTATCGTTTATCTTAATTTCCTCTTCTCATTAAAAAAATGCTATTCAATAAGCATTACTCCTATATCGTGGGTCCGATATTATGTAAACTCACATAAACAAGACCCCCAGACCAGTAACAATAATCAATTGGCCATAAAAATATTTATTCTATAGGTACGGGAATAGAACCCACGACATGCAGCGCAGATATAATGTTTAACTAAGAGATTAATTCAAAAGTCGCCAATCTTGAAAAAGCAGAACCATTTTCGTAACGCAGTGGCAAAGAAATCAGTTCAAAACTCACCAATTACCAAAACACCAATACGATACAACTTAACCCACAAAAACATTCTATTTGACACAATAAATACCACTTCCACCTGCTTAATCTTTGACGTCCGCTGGCGTGTCGGTATTGAGTGGTGGCAGGGGAGGGGCGCACCAGGGGAGTCAATGCCGGCTCTGGGGACCGCCTCCCGAGGGAGCTGGCGACGGGCCCCGGGCGGCTCAGGAGGGGGGGCGAAAGGTTAAAAGGGAAAAGTTATAAGAGACCGCTTGTTGTCGGATCTGCGTAGTTCGATTTTCGTATGCGGTTTAGCGAATTTTTTCTTTGTTGTTCTGTTGAGTCTTGAGGTTACGGGTTAAGTCAATTTAGTTTATGTTATGATATATGTGTATTAGGTATTTATTTGAATATAAAGATCAGAAGAAAAAATAAATATAAATAATTTAAAATAAAGACATCGAAATAATCATTTAGACGCAACGTTACATTTAAATTAAGCCAAATATTAACTTACGACATAAAACCATGCCTCAAAAAAAAAAAAACTTTCATTCGAAAAAAAAAAACATACTCATATATTTACGTCAACTAACTTCAAAATCCACGCCTTGCAATATTACAGCCATAGGTATTTTTTTTTCAAATATTTACCCAAGAAATATCTAATGCAAATAAACATAGTCTATGCCAGCGAGTGGGGTGAGGAGGGGGTATTCAAGTGTTCCGAGTCGACTTGAAAGAGGGCAACCTACAGCTCGGCTCTTTGCCACGACTTAATGCCGTACTAGATTTTTTTCATCGAATAGTGAAAGATGTAAGGGTGTATGTGTATATAAAAATGGAGCTTCTTAAAGAATATCAAAAGATTTTTCTTCAATGAGAAATGAAATATCGTACTGCCCAGTAACCGACGTCTGATAGATAGTAGAATTTAATAATAATGTAACCAACATTCCATAACTATCACACAACGTCGTCTAGTCCCAAGCTAAGCAGGGCTTTTTTTATGGTAGGTAAAAATCATCCAATGACGAATCCTACTCTTGGGCGGAGTGGGAAACCATGTCAGACTCTTACTGACTAAACAACCTACCCCGTTCCTACGTCGCCATATATACCAGGGCTAGAGCATTCCTTTCAGACACGAACCCTTGGCCTCAGTTGGTTTCGACCTTTCTGCAGGGTCCCTACAGTTTAAGCTAAGCAGAGCTTGTGTTATAAGTACTAAACAACTAATTTGCATATTTTTATATTTATAAATACATACATATTATTAGATAAGTTACGCCCAGATACAGAACAAATGATTGTGCTCATCACACACACAATTCTCGTGGGTGGAAATCGAACCCACGACCTCCTGCATAGCAGTCAGAGCCACTAACTACTAGACGGGTCCGTCAATTAAGAAAAAGAAGTTATTATAATAAAATACTTATCCATGTAAAATAACATTATTTTTTTAATTAATATAAACTAGTGGTTGACTGTTGACTGCAATCCTACCTGTCAGTAAGCAATGATGCAATCTTTGACGTTTAACATGAGAGATAATTATTTGATATAAGGTCTCGAACCAGGTTAATTGCGGATAATTTCACTGGGTTTTGCAGTTGGAACAATCTTTAGCACTTTGCGCAAAGTTTCTAAAGCCATCAAAATGTTACACATTTTATTTTTATTTTACATCTTTTAAAGTATGTCTGATTTCAATTATGTTCTCAACACTAAAAGTATCTCTGCTGTAATTGCATTATTGAGCAATTTTTTTTCAAATGTATTATAATTGATAGAACCCCCTATGGCCCGGTAACCATGTATTTGTGTGAATGAAACTTTTTACATTCTTCACATCGAAATACTATACTCGTATTTTTAATCAATAAAAGACTTTATCTGTATAGATAAAGTCTTTTAATAATTCTATTACAAAAATAATATATTTTAGTTTTTCAAATTTACCCCTCTAAAACTGCAAAAAAAACACATTCATTCTATTTACCTAAAGGTAATAATTTTACGGCTTACCGGTCACCGAGAGAGCGATACCAAAGGATAAGGCAACTGTCAGCTGGCCCTTACAATGATATTAATGTTGCGAGCTTTGGATGACCAGGGGTGGACTTTTACGATACGTCTTACTGAGGACTGTGGATAAATACGGCTTGTCAGCTTGAATTTTGGAGATTTTTTTAAGATATTAATGTAGTAGGATTGTAAAAAAGAACAGAACAAGTAAACATAATACACAGATAACGAAGACAGTACAAGACTCGATAACTTATTTTAATAATGATTTAAAATATGTTATACTTATGTTGACTTAAAAAACCTACCAATTTATTTAGCTAATGTACCTCTTTCTAAAGGAGTCAGGAAACATAATATTTTATGAGAGATACAAAAGTATTTTATTTAGCAATATAAAAAAAGCCGTGTATAAATTTTATTTGAAATACATGCGCTATTTTTATTTTCACAAAAAAAAGCAATCACAATTTTTTTTTGTCCAAATATTGGTATAATTATTGACATTCAAAAATGGGTACTTGTATCGTGCATTATGCCAATAACAGTTTTTAACAGCAACTACAAATTGAATTAATTTGTTTAAAGCATTTTTGTTAATGAGTTTTCAAGCACTAAAATTCGCAGAGCCTAACGTCAGACTCGCCAAGATCCAACGGCCGTACTGTACATATTAAGGCAAACAGTATCCATATAGTAGACACAGCCTTGCCTATACAACAAACTCTTTTGCTGTCTGTACTTATCTCGGCAACGACAAATCTAACAAGGCCTACCGCTTACGTATTGTACTTCTTAAAATAAAATCTCCATTCACGGCAAGTCGTTTGACAGTGGCGTAAAGTCGTAACTCGCAATATTGTGACATAAGGTGTTTAACATAAATAATGCGGGAACAGATGTGTGGCGCCGCGGGCACCACAAATACGTTCGCGCGGAACCAACGCCACTCCTATCTGGATACGTTTTTACTATTTGTATGGAGCTGTTGTAACACCTGCTGAAGACTCCAAAATTGAGGACCATTCTAGGATTATATTTTCATACAAATCCTAACTTGTTTGATGAAGATAATAGAAGAAAAACTGCAAGGTTCTCAACTAATTTGACATGAAATTCGACGATTCTAGCTATTTTTATACTTGTTCTCATTGAAATATTGGTCTATAAGTAAGTACTACAATAATATTGTTCATCGTTCAGCTAGGTGACAATGTTATTGATAAAACTTATAATTTCTATGCTATTTCATCTAGCAATTTATATACTAACTAATACAGCTACAAATAAGATATTGAAACTATTTGAAACCTATGTTCAAAAGAAAACAAAATGCAAAATCATAGAATTCTAAATGCAATCATGGTATTGAATCATGAATATGACACCACATTTCAGTGCGATATTGAAAAATCATTTCTCAAACCAAACACAACCTCACCTTTCATAAACGGAAATAATTTATCACGTACATTTAGGGGTGTCTGACAACTCTACTAAATCCACACGTGTTGGCACAGCAATATTCGGCGTGGCGGCATCGCCGGTGCCTCAGGCTATGTAAAATATTTCTGCTAAAGCATTCATCGTGATCGCCCGCCTGATCGTACGCTCAACATTACGCACAAACCAACTTATACAAACACCCCTTATAGACCTTGCGACGACGACATAAAGGCCACACTACACCAACAAAGAACTCCGAACAAAATTGCAAAGTCCGACTATTGTGTGTAATCCGATATGCCGATAGTTGGCCCGATAGACTTTCCGTTGGAAATTGTTTGATTCCGTTTCGAGGTTTCGTTTTGACAGCCAATAAAACAACGTGGGTCCTATATTCTTTTATTTTCAAAATAGAAGTCGAATTTTAGTTGCTGTCTGCACTTTGTCCATACGTTTTGTTTCCTTTACGTCCATTTCATATTCTTTTTTAAATCGTCACACGATTTTTCGTTTATGGCGCAAAAAATAAAAAAGTCGTAAAGTTCACACATTGGCTATCAATGAAGCAAAAACTGTAGTTTGAACGGAAGAGCGGAAGATACAAATTTGTGAACACGAGAAACAAATTAATAGGTTACGTTCAAGTGGCTTGCGTATTGGAGAAGTGGAAACAGCTGCTAAAGTTGTGGTTGAACTTGAGACAGTCGAAGTTCTTGGAAATCATTTGGCTGCTACCGATGTTCAGCTACATGTTTTACTAATTTAGATTAGCATTATCGAAGTGATTGTCTTTACTGATGCCTTCTTTCAAATGCCCATTTAACTTATTTGTTGGAGTGGTTTTTCAAACTGTGTTTATTTACTTCACGCTGCTTTACAATTGGACGTAGTTCCTGAAAAACGTTCCAACCCACAATCAGATGATTGTGGGTTGGAACGTTTTTCAGGAACTACGTCCAATTGTAGATATGAACTTGAGTTTCTAAATATTTTTATATATTTAGTAAATAATTTTAAATTCTACAACAGTTTTAATATGAAACATTACTGTTGTGTCTATAATTCATATGTTGTCGACGTTTGATTTATGTGTCCGCTTCATTTGCAGCATATTATCTGTTCACACGCCCGTCGATATTTTACGCTCCCAGTATAAACTTGTGACAGTTTTTAATATAAAAAAAAGATTTACAAAACAGTTTCCATGTTCACAGTATTAAAATTGTGGTTTTGTTGCAGGTTTTTCTTGAAGTTCTTCCTGAAATGCAACCAGAATTGTTTGAAGAATGCCGGGAACCCAAGAGACATGAGAAGGTTTCAGGTATGTTTTCTTAGAAGTATCAAACTACCTACCTCATTCAACAATGATATTAAAATATGACATTTTTTTGTACGAAAATCAATAGTGGAAAATATTCTCAAAATTGACCTTGCTTTCATTTTCAAATACTTGAGTCAATTCAATACACCTTTAACCTCGTTTATAATTATTTTTATTGGAATACGAGTAGGAAAGTTTCAAGGTCTGTTTAGTAAACACCTTGAAACTTTCTTACAATGATTTCATGAATTTTCAACAATTCATTGCTATGTAGCCCAGTCTTGGATGATTCAAAACAAAAAATAAATCAATGTCAAAGAAAAAGAATCAGCAACCGAATATCTAGTAATTAGTATTGCTGTCATCTGTCATCAAGTGAATGGTAGCTTATTTACTAGACGTAGCGAAAAATTGCCGCGATCTCTACACGAGTCTGTCTGTATTTCTTTGACTATAATTATGCTCTAAGTCATACGCTGAAGAGAATGATTCCTATAATTATGTAATTCAAAAGCTTTCTGACCGAACTGAAAGACCTTTTACTGTTGCATGTTATAATTATGTTGAAATAATTGAAGATATTTTGTGACTATATTCAGTAGAAATCAAGTTTTCATATAATTATGTAATTCAAAAGCTTTCTGACCGAACTGAAAGACCTTTTACTGTTGCATGTTATAATTATGTTGAAATAATATAATTGAAGACATTTTGTGACCATATTCAGTAGAAATCAAGTTTTTTAATTTCTTAATATACGAGTAATATTTTATCGTAGGATATGTATCTATCACCATTTCTATTTTAATTTATTGTCAGTATTGCTGAAAGTGTAATGCGTAGGACACGCCCAGGCACACGTGCCCCAGCCCGTAACGTCTACTTGCAGAACACAACACAACATAAGACAAGCATTTAAATTACATAAACTATACAACGCAAGTTTGACTTGCTTGATGCTTACATACCTAGTCGTCATACTTATAAACTAACTAGATCAACGCAAATACGAGCACCAAATTTTAGTTTTTTAGTTTTATAAGTAGGTACGGCAAGTTATCAACTGGGGTATATAATATGCTTTATTTACCACAAATAGGATAGCATAGCAGAAAATCCGCCTTAAGTTTAATGTCTCCACTGCTAGGATACAGGCCTCCTCTCTAGGAGAAGGAATAGGCTGTAATCCATCACGTGGGCTCAGGGCTCGAATTTTTAGTTCTAGAACATAATAATACTTTTCTCACGATGTTTTCCTTCACCGTTTTGATAACAGTGGTTATGAAAATAAATTACACAAAGTAATGCGCCTGGCTGGGTTTGGACCTGGACCCGCGACCTCGTAAGTACTGAATTACGAGTGGTAGTTCGCGTTGTCACGTTGTCGACTTGTAAGCCTTTACACTCGGCCACCACTGCTCATACCTGCTCTAAAATAGATAGTTTTGTAAAAAAACATATGCTTTTTCATAGACATGTTTGTGAAGCAGTCACAACAAAACATTGATTCAATGGCACTTAGCATTGCTTCTATCTCTTGTACCATACGACTGTCTGTATTGCCCTTAACTGAAGGAAGGGTTGCGTTCACGACTCTTGAATATTTGAAGCGCCTCCAATTTAGGGGAGGAATGAAATTAAATTTATTTATACGAGTTTATTTATTTACTTTCAACCGATCTCTGCTTGCCCTTTTATTGTATTTTTTAATTGGTTATGTTGTTTTATTTGACTGCAAGTGTAATTAATCAGAAGTTGGACGTTTGATAAATGCAAATATAAAAATATTACAATTAAAGTATAGATACTAGAATAAAAATATGTACATATACAATATGTATGACTGAGGCATCTTCTATGGGAGAAAGAAAGGGCCGCAATCCATCACGCGGGTCCAGTGCAGATTTTTTATGTCATGTACTGTATTGTCTAATTGAGGTACTGCATAATTATATCGTACTAGCGACTATTTGTTAGAAAAGGATTTTCTATAGACACTAATAATGTTCTATTGGTGTAATTGCTGTAACGCATTTCGATGTGAGGATAAATACATGAATAAAATAAGTGACAAGTAAAATAATTTACAGTTTATTCTTCGTCTTTCTTCAAGAAGCTAGTGTCAAATTGATGTAAGTTCTAAAACTAAAACAACATAAACTACAAAGTCGTTATTCACACTTAAAACTTCCCCACGAAATCTCGTAGCTCATAATATAACTAATTAGTAACAGCCCTAACATAACTACCCAAAAGGTGCATTCACACAGTCTACTTATGAGTACAAATTTGCTTCCACAGTTGGTCTAAGACATATTTGTCTTACGTGTCCTCTCAGCAACTTTAAACAAATATAGAACTTAACTTCCTAAACATATAGTTCATTTCTATATGCAGCTGATATACTAACAATTTCTGTCAATGTGTGCGTAAGTATAGTAATGTCTATATTTGGGCTTTCTGTGTGTCATTGAATAATTCAGTGGTCGTTCCCCACCGTTTCAAGGGTAAGAATATATGGGTATAATATACAACTAGGTACATATTTATAGGTAGGTGTCGGAATCGAAATAATGCAGTCGCTTTATCGACGTGAATATTGTATTCCAGGTGATTTAGATGTCAAAGTTTGGTTCTGTTTTAGAACTGTGTGCTGAAGTTACTCTTTAGTTTGTGTTATTGTTTCCTACTTTCATGATTCATATATAATAGGTAATTTATTCATGCTTAGCTAGCAAAATAGTTATATCTTTGTTTGAAAACTTTTTCATTAATTGTGCGTACAGTTAAGAAGTAGAATTCCTTGGCAAAGTTTGTGGTTTCTGATAGTAACAACCTGGGATTTTTAAAATCAAGAGTGCATAAGTTACTTCTAGGCAAGCGTGCTTCATCGTCGATCATATCGTCGCCTTCCATCAGGTGAAAGAGAGGTCAAACATAAGTCTAACAACTATAAAAAAATACGACCTACAGATTATATTGTATTGTACAGGTTGTATTACAGTTTATAATGATTATGAACGCACTGACGATACATGAGTCATTATTATTAGTGTGGGGCAACGTTTAAATACTTAATATTAAAAAAGCCGGATGTTACAAAGTTATAACTACCAAAATATTTCGTTCTCTATGTTTGTATTGAAATTAAAACTTTTGTTTATACCTTACCTAACACAAAACGTTAACATACAAACGTCACGCAGGTAGCAAACGTTTGTTTACCCAACAGAATTTTTAAGCTACACTCCCAAAGTACACTCGGAAGCAAAAAAAATATCGATTGAATGGCCGTCTATCAATCGACCACCCACGACACACATATACACTGATACGCATACATGCACACAATGCACTTCCTTGCATACCCATTGGAAGAGTTTCGTCCATTTCGTCGCTCCCGAGACATTGGCTCCACCTCCCTTGGGACTCTCCCTTTCGGTTCCCTTTGCAGTGGTGTGTGTCGGAATGCGGCGTTTGTTTTGATGTGTGAGACGTAGACGCGTCGCATATCTTCGTGCGTTTTATTTTGGTGACTGTACTTTAGGTATTGGTTGTTCTATTAATAGATTAGTAGAGATTTTGGCACAATTTTAGTTTTAAAATAGAGTAATGAAAATAGAGTTTTAATAGAAACAACAGATGCTTAGAAAAAGTAAAATTTAGGTTAATGGAGACTTTTATGGTGAAAACCCCTATTAAAACGTGGAATTCAGGTTTACAAAAATTTGAAATAGCTACATTTGATTTTTCAACTTCTATTATTTATATAGCTTGAGCACTTTCTTACCTGATGGTAGGTAAGCTATGATATGTTCGAGGACGGAACACACTTGCAGAAATAATCTACTCCCTTAGTTTATACTGCTGTCGGTAATAAAAAGAGTACAACATATTTTGAACTTCCGTTGTACTCTTTTTACTAACGACGGCAGTATTGCTATCAGGAAACTTAGACTCCAGCAGGAAATTCCATAATGAATGTGTTACTGTAACGTTTTCTACATGAGATGCCCATGAACGGTGGCATCAGGCGTACAGTGGCGCATCACTGTACGCCTGGTGGTCCAATGAAGGATGAGGCTAAACTCAAAACCTAAAACATAGTTCCCTAACAGCTTCATTTTGTTCTAGGTGGTGATATCAACACAAGTGATGGTGGATGGTCCCCTCCTAGCGATATCAGACAACATGTTTGTCCACAACAACTCCAAGCATGGAAGAAGGGCGAAAAGACTAGACCCTAGCGAAGGTACAGACGGCGCCCCAGACAATACTTGTACGTTTTTGTTTTATTTCTTTATGATTTTTTCTCGTGGGTGATATTGAAATGTACGTTTTGAGCAATTTGTAAATGAGTTTTTTTGTATACATTTTACTTGGAATGATGTGTGTTTAGATATCACCCATTTTTTTACGTTTTTTTTTTTAAAGAAAATTTTTAAATATAATTTAATTAATACTTATAGGAAATAAGTTGATCAAAACGGTATAAATGAATTATATTATATAACAAGAATATCTGAAGATTATTTATTTTTATTTCTGCATTGGTACTTTACAGATGGGTAACTTACAAAGATCTGTAAACTTGTCATGATAAAAAATTAATAAATTTTATTATTTATTTTTGAGAAATTATTTTTACCATTTTTTTTTATTGACACTGTAGATTACGAGTGGCTTACAACGTTCATCCGCAAACTTGCCAGTCAAATCATGATAAAATATAAACAATTTTTTTATTTCTTATTTAAATCTGTAAAATTTGTAAAGTTGTATCATAGCATAATCTTCTTTTAACACCTACGTAAATACGTGTGAAATCTAGCAGTCAATTGACGATAAATGTGCAAAACTCATAATACAGCGTTTTAAGATGTCGTTTGTATTCAAGGAATCACTGTAGACATTTCGCAAAGAACTTCAGCCGGGTGTTAGAGGGGGAGGGCGTTGAAGCAAGCATGAAGCGAATGCGGATAATTTAGTGAGGAATTATGCTCGGAACAAACTTGGAACATGCGTCTGAAATCATTTCTGTGCTGTTTTAATTTTGGGTTTTTCTTTATTGTGTAAAAAAGTAACGGAGTTCTCTGATATGTCAACTAATTTTTTTTTGGCAAACGGTGTATATTATTTTGTTAAGTAATTGTGCGTTTTTTTTTAGAAAATCACGTAAACAAATTATTAAACCTTTTGAATATCGTAATTAGAAATATAATAGAAACACAATAGGTGCGTTCGCACGGGACTCGAGAGTTATAAAAAAGGTTTCTTTTTTTAAGTAAAATCAAATCTATAGATACCAAAATGTTCGGCAGAGTAAATTTCGTACAACCTTGTGTACAATATGAAAATTTGTGTTTTTATCCAAACAAATTGTACAATATGAACGGCTGAACAGATTTCGAGGAAGTTTCCGTCGTGAATATAGTTATATTCACGATAGTCTTTGTCGTAAAATAGCACATAGCTTTTTATCCCAGCCATGTGTTTTGACTAATTTCTATTTTCAAATAGACTAAACTAAATTATTGCAAAGTCCACCTTGAACTAAAAATCTTCACTTTAATCGATCAAAAACAACAACAAAATTAACCTATTCCACATTAAGTAAGCGTAAAAGTTTGGAAGGTGGCTAGACGGCGCGAAACCGACTCGAAGGGATTACACGGTGCGAATGAGAAAATTTACTCAAGTACTTGCAAGCGTCGCGAAAACATTACTTCCTGTGTTAGAATTTCTTTGAACCATGGCTTCCTGATCTATATTTATACTATCTAACAAAATATTATGCTTTCAGTACTTATTAAGTTTAGGGTTTTCTTTTATGGTGGGCAAAAACCATCCAATGACGAATCCCGATCTTGGGCGAAGCGGGAAACAGTGTCGGACTCTTACTGAGTAAACACCCCACCCCGTTTCTTCTTTGCCCTTCGCACTGGGCCAAGCCTTCTTTTCAGAAAGAGACCTTGGGCCCCAGTAGGCTTCGACCATTACGTTTAGGGTTCCGTAAGTACCCTAAAGATACTAAAGAGACCCTATTACTTAGACCGCATTATCCGACTGTTTGTCTAATAATTAGCAACAGAATAAAATAAGTGTAAATTAAAAAGTATAGACGGAACACTTCTTGAGTAAGTCCAATTCGCTCTTGACTGGTTTTTTGACTAGCTGCCGCCAGAAGCGTCACCCATACTAGAATACAGTACCAAAAAGTATCTCGTGTGCTACACGACATGATCTACCCTTGTGCTAAGTTTCATCTGAATTCGTTAAGCAATTTGAACGTAAAAAACTAACAAACACACACATATATTTTAAACCTTTATAATTTTAGGGTGAAGTAAGATAACTTAGCAATTAATACAATATTATTGCTATAATTGACTTTAGACGAATCTTAAAACGAAGATTCAAAAAAATACTAATCAGATTTATTTATCGAAAAATGTAAATAATTAATACATGATCCGAGGAACTTTTTCAACAGAATATTAAAACATCTTTAATAGGGAGAATATAATATTAGTGAAATTAAAAAAGAACCACCGAAGTAATCGCCTTTCGTCCCCTTAAATTCACTTTCTCTCATCTTTATTACTACGTTGTTCGCGAGATTTCAGTTTCCCCCTTGTTCAGCGCGTGTCCCCCCTAAACCTTGCACTCAGAGCAGCTGACAACGTCATAACGACCGTGAAACTGTATTCCATAACCAACTTTATTACTCGCTGTTAAAATTCATTTTCAATTATCCTTACCGATCGGTTAAACCTTATATCGGTGACACTTATACGGTGACTTTTACGGTGTACAATTGTCCTTTTTCTAGAACAGTCTAAAGTGTACGTTCAAGTAGGACGGAGCGAGTTTTAGTGGTTTTGCGTTCAACTTTTAAGTTGTTGTAGCATTCAGCCCTTACTTTTGCGGTTTCTTAGAAGATGCCATTTACGACCCTGAATGCTATTTATATGAAAGTTGGGGAACTATTTTAGGCCGCGGTGTTGTGACTTGCGAAAGCATTTGTGGATTCCGAATAGAAACCTTTGTGTTAGCTTGTTTCCAATTATGTTTGTAGATGCTGTTTGTCATGTAATTGTAAACATTTAGGTATTTCTCTATGACAAAGTTTATCGAACTTCAGCATTAGCAATTGATCGACATTTAAATACGTTTATTTTTAACTTCTTCCGACATCTTTATATATAAAATTCTTCTGTACTTACGTGTGTTTGTCACCTAACTCCTCCTAGACGGCTCGACAGATTTAGATAAAGTTTTGTGCATAATATTTAGTACAAAAGCCACACTTTGGGTAGAACAACACCATCTACCGGTACTTAAATAAAATTTTACCAATTTTGACAGCTTTTTCCAATTATGTTTTGTATTTGGCACATAATCCTATGTTTCTTTCCGCAAAAATTTATCAAAAAACATTTAGAAACATTAAAAAAAAGTTAGTTCTTAACATCATCCTACATAATCGAAACATAACATTAGCATACGATATTTATAAAACTTTACATATGTTTTTTCTTAACATCATCCTACATACTTAAATAACATCTTTGACAGCAGGTCTATATCCTCCTCTGCCGGTGGCTACGCCATGCATCAAGGCGATATCGCCGAGCGAAGGCTGGACGTCGGGAGGGTCGACGGTGATCATAGTAGGGGACAACTTCTTTGACGGACTACAAGTGGTGTTTGGAACCATGTTGGTTTGGAGTGAGGTGAGTTTCACAACATACCTCAGTCATATCATCAATCATCATCAATTCAGCTTCAGTTGGTATTGTAACCACTTTTTTGCTTTTAATGCCATCTTTTTACTCACAGAATAGAAATTAAAAATATTTTTCTTGAATCCGGTAGCAATGATATTATATTTAAAAAAAAATGTTATGAGCGATCAGTCGTGAAGACTCGAATGGAATTAGGACCTTTTTAGGTGATTAGCCCGCATTTTGGTTATCCACGCGTAATTGATAGCTGTATCTTTTACTCTTATTGGATTTATTAAGCTATCTTTTTTCTATGTATTATTTTTATTTGTAGTAAAATTTACAGTAAATAAACAGTATGACTGTATGTGCTGTATAACAAATCTGTTTATTTGAATATCATTATCGGAAGCATGAAGTGGTTAGCCAAGTTTTTTTTTTTGTTATAAACTAATGCTTGACTGCGATCCCACCTGATGGAAAGCAGTGATGCAATCGTTTTCGTTAGTTTTTCTTAGACTAGCAATTAATCAACACTTTTTTGATCATGAACAATGTACTAAAACGATCCTCTTTTATCAGTTAATAACATCGCACGCGATAAGAGTGCAGACCCCTCCGCGGCACATACCGGGCGTGGTGGAGGTGACACTGTCGTATAAGAGCAAGCAGTTCTGTAAGGGTGCGCCGGGGAGATTCGTTTATGTTTGTGAGTATACTTACTTAAATAATAAATATTTTATAAAAAAAAAATTAAGTTTTTTTTCTGAGTTATCCGATTAACTGCTATCAGTACTTAGTTATTATGTTGATTTAATTAACAATATTTTTTATTAAAAAATCAATTTAACAACACAATCGAACCGATGAAATGTAGACAAAATTCCGTAACAAGACTTTCTTTTAGAGGTAAAATTTACATACAGTTGTATGCTATAAAGCATTGTAGCAAATGGTGTATTAGCCACGCATTTTTAGATAATGTTTTATGTTCAGCTATGTTCACAACAGCTTATTAATAATTATTTATCAAGCATAAAGTTATTTTCTCACTGTCGAAAATGATATTAAGTCGTGAGCTAATAAAAATCTGAGCACTTGGCTTCGACAGACTTTGTTTCTGCATTTTTTCAGTCAATCATCTATCTTTTCTTAGTGACAGCCTAAAAAACTAACAGCTAAGCTTTAAGCTATATTTCTCTATAGGTTTTAATATTTCTAATATATATTCATGTCATATACATAAAGTTAGGTTTTGTATAAATACGTAGTCCATGCTTAAGTCTCTTTTTTTTAGTTACAGGGTAAAAAATAAATAAACTTAAAAACATTTTTTTATATTATAAATTGGAAGATCTAAAAAATACCTATCCGCTTCATGAGTCTACTTTTATGCTTATAACCAAATAAAATTGTTACAAAGTCTCATTATTTACGTCCCAAAATTTTTTCCCCGGAAAATAATCAGTAATTAGGGGACATCGGAAAATCTTACACAATCCATCAATTAGGCTTTCATTTGTTAGTGGGCCAACTAATGATTGATTTTGTTTTTCTCTTGTTCGCATAGCAGCGTTGAACGAGCCAACGATAGATTACGGCTTTCAGAGGCTACAGAAACTTATACCAAGACATCCCGGGGACCCGGAAAAATTACCTAAGGTATGTTTTATTTTGATGTACTGTTTCGTTTTTATCCGTTTTGTGTGTAAAAATCTTGTAAATACGTGTAATGTGGGACTTTTTTGAGCATGAGAAATTCCAGTAAAAATTCTTTGATGTGTGTTGAAACTGATTTTTTTATATGAAGAAACTAGAAATATTAGTACAAAATAATACATCAAATTATTTCAGATATAGTGACAGCCATAGTGGTTTTCACAAAAGTAACTAGCTAGCTTAGAAAAATAAATCAAACTATGTCTTATAGATGATTCTAATATTTTTAAATATCACATTTTCAATAAAATCAAGTTTATGTTTAACTTACTTTAGTTTTAATTTTTTTTCTCCCAGGAAATAATCCTCAAAAGAGCGGCAGACTTGGCGGAAGCTCTGTACTCAATGCCCCGCAATAACCAGCTGGGTCTGGGCGCGCCGCGGTCGCCGCCCGCCAGCATGCCTTTCAATTCGTACACGGGACAACTTGCCGTCAGTGTGCAGGATACTGCGGCCTCGCAGTGGACTGAAGGTGGGTTACTGTTGTTGAAATAATAGAATGTGTTTAACTTTTCCCTCTTCTAAAATAATTTTCTGTAAGAGACTATAATTTCTCTTTGTTACTATCATGAAAATCTGTGACGATTTTTAGTCCAAATTACTTGTTGTCAATACATTCAAATGTGTTTGTTTAAACAAAGATACGGCAGCCCGGATACGGGACTTCTGCAATGCTATTTTTTCATGCACAAAGGGTAGTCTCGAATGTGAGAAAACCCAACTTAATTTTTTTTTTAACAACTGAGTTTTTGTGATATTAAAAATAAAAATCTAATAAATAATCGCAATTATATAATAAGTAATTTTCTTCTATTTTTAGTGCTTTTCCAGGTGTAGTCATTAACAATATTATGTGTTGATCCCAGGCTTTTTCTTTTAGAGGAGTACGCGCGCAGTGGCGGCTCAGTATCGCCGCGGTACTGTTCAGCCGCGTCGACACCGCATGCAGCGCCCGCAGCCTACCCGCATCCACAACACTATCCCGCACCGCCGACCTCACTATTCAATACCACATCTCGTGAGTGGAATATTTAATCAATTGTTTTTGCGTCACTGTTTAAGGACTTGGCGGGTTACTCTGCCGTGCACCTACTAATTGATTTTTTAAAATGTAATTATGAATTATTATTTTTGTTCTGTTACGAAAATGGGATAGAACTTTTTTTATTCTACAATTAATCATTTTCTGGTCATTGTTCTATTTGGGTTCGATCCCCAAGTACCAAACTTTGAAGTCCGAATCCTCAGAATGACATATGCATCTAGCTTCTTATATTTTAAATTTTCTAACCCGGCTTATCTCCAGCTAAACAATACAAACAAGATTTAAGTTCACGTTTCCAACGCTTTCTTCGCACGGCATCTGTTTGTTTACGTCGCTTTGTGTTAACCCCTGTTTTCTTTATCCCGTCCAGTGTCTCTAGGACCGTACCATCCAGCGAACATGAATGGACACTTATCATCTGACCGTCACTATAACGCGTATAATACGAAAGATAGCGGTCATTACAGTGAAAGAAATGGGAATTCTAAGAGCCTGCCCGACTGTCCGGTAAACATTCATACAAAATGCACCGGCAGCGATGTGAAAGGGGCTCAGAATAAAGAGTCTAAGCTGAGAAGCGCCTTTGCCGTTGTGAGGCAGAGTCCGCCACGGGTAGCCAATGAGCATCATCAGAATTGGCACCACCTCGCAGTTCAGTGTTAGTAGTTTTGTTTTTATTTTCGTATTGCGATTTTGTTTTGTTTCGCTTTTTTTATTTTTTTTTCGTTGCGCTGTTTTTGATATAGTGTATACCAGTTTGCATGCTTTGCTAATCTATTGCATTTTGGTACGCTCGTGGACAAAAGTCTTGAGGTTAATTTAGCGGTATAAAATGTATAGATCGGTCTACGCTATCCCAGTTTAAGCGCAGCACAAGTAAACTCAAATTGGTGTCTGGTTCTTTTACAGTTGACACTTCACGAATTTGAGCTCGGCTCATGCTCAGCTCCTATAGCGTAGACCCAGGTTTAGAAATACAGATGCATTTGTAAATTAAGTGATACTTTAGTGGAGGTAAAGAGAGCCTGAAGTTTGACTAGATATGAAAGAAATTACCTACGAAAGGCCTATCTTAACATACCTGCTAAAGGAAGGTCTATCTTAACAATATAACAATACGGACATTTTCAAACTCTTTCTTCATCTTTCACACCATTACTAACCATGCTTGTGAACTATAAAAATAAAGATTGAGTTGCTTATTTAAAAAAATAAAAAAATAGGTTAACAAAATCGCCCTAATTTGAAAATAGTAGAGTGATTACTAAACAGAGATTTAAGTGTGACAAAATGGTTTTTTCTTAGCTTAACCCACAGGTAGTTTGTCTAGAACATGTAGTTTTTAATCAACAAAGTCTTAAAGTTATGTTTTTTCTTTGCCCACAGGAATGGGTGGCCTAGTGTCATCGCCATTCAGTGTCAACCCGTTCTCACTACCAACTTGCAGCGCTCAACAATATGCTCAGACCGCTCCGCTCGCTTCCAAGTAGCCCCCACTGACGTATGTCTATGACGGTCAGTTTTTAACATAAAAATCGAACTGTCTTTTGGTCATACGTGTTTGTGTGAAGGTGATACTGAACCAGTGGCTTATTGTTTTTACGTTATTGGACTGATATACCATCTATGATAGACTGGTATCTTTTCATTTAGTGCAAAATGGAAAATTTCTACAACTACAACAACCAAAAATGTATAACTATTGTTTCCGCTTTTCCAGCATTTTTTATTTGCACTAATAAAAGTAACAAAACAATTTTTAAATTATTCGATCAAGTCATAATATTTTCGTCATATACCTACACCACTAAATTTTTATCGTTTTAATCCGGTCGAGTTCGATCCGGTACATGAAAGACTATTGCTTTGTAAAGATAAAATTGAAAAATAAAGTACTTTTTAAAAATCGTATTAATTTACGCATGTACCAAATTAATTTTATTCAAAATGCGTCAGATGAGGGAGTTAATGACCTATAGGTAGTTGCTTACTAACTTTATACATCATTATTCTCAGTACAAATGACAAAATTTATTTCGATTAGTTCTTTTGTTACCGATTGTACTTTATGTCAAATAATCTTAAAATGTGTGCAGGAAGTGGCGGTATTGTAAATATATTTGTAATTTTTGTGTAAATATTTAGATTGTAAATCATTCAATAGTTGGTTTGCTAGATTGGACGTAGTGTAGATTTTATATACATTTGAAAGGCTAACGTTAAACTGCTCAGGACGTTTTTAAAATATCATTGTAAAAAGTTTCTGTTTTCGTTTACCCGTAAATGTGTGTCGATTTTGTTCTTGTAAAATCTGTGATATATTTATTGTAAGTAACGTTGTAAATTTTTAATATAACTAAAACGTAAAAGTGTAAATTTTTCAATTCTTAAATTTGAATAGCGTTTCCATTATTTTTTGCGCTTAGGTTACGATTTCGGTCATCGAAATATTTTACCGAATATTGATCATATCTAGAAACAATACATATCCATTGAATACGAAGCTTGGGATATAATAAAATGTACAACGAAAGAAAATCTGATGCCGAAATGAATGTATACGAAAAAAATAAAATATCTCTTTTCTGGTTCACTTTGCTTAGATTCACGCAAAACGAATTGTATTTTGTGAGATAAACTCCGTGAATATATTATGTAGTACGTATTATTGTTTAACGCAACTGTGTATCAAATAAGACATTGTAAATTGTAATCGTTCATGAAACAAATTATCACGAAATACGAGATTAAATTACGTAAAATAATTAAAAAGTGTTTTCATTTTACTTCTAGTTACATGGCACAAAACATTATTCACGCTGTCGGTTTTGTTGAGTACCTATTTTATCTAATGAGTAACACTTTTGGTTGTGGTTGTAAAATTGTAGGAATTTTATTTGCAGATAAAGTCAAAGTGGTGTATGACTTCGTCTGCAAATAAAATTCCTCAAGAGTGGTCCTGAAAACTATCTATTTAATATTATATAGCGATTAAAACGATATGTGTGTATGAATGTTATTGTAGGAATATTAGCAATGAAGCAAGTATTTTGTTATAATCATGTAATTTATTTATTAAGATGTCGGACTATTACAATGCAGTTTTGTAAGGGAAGAGAGTAGCGCTGCGCAGCGGCAAAAATGCGTAAACATTACAATGCGTTCAATTCTATGGTTGCGTTCAATTCCTAACAACCACCCCTGAACGCAAACCCATTTTTGCTAAACAATACAAATTTTTATGCTCAGTTGTCCCCTTGGTAAGTATATCTGCAATCATCTTATCCCCTCTGCAATAGTTAAATTTAATCTCTAAATTATTTACATGCTCTCTTAAAAAATGATACCTTATATCTATATGTTTAGAACGAGGTAAGTAACAGTCATTGGCAGATAGTTTAATAGCACTCTGGTTATCACTGAATATGTGAAGAGGTTCGACTAGAGGCTGACCGAGCTCGACGTGAAGCTGTCGCAGCCACAGCGCCTCCTGTGCTGCCGACGACATTGCCATGTACTCTGCTTCGGCCGTCGAGAGCGCCACTGTCTGCTGTCGCCTTGAGCACCAGGACACTGCGCCTCCCTGAGAAATAAAAACATAGCCCGTGCACGACTTACGGTCAATGGTATCGCTGGCCCAGTCTGCGTCACAGAAGCCCTTCATCACTGATTCACCATCCTTGGTATAAGTGAGCTTCATGTCTTTAGTTCCTTGTAGGTACCGTAGTACCCTTTTGACAGCTGTCCAGTGTTCTGCTCTTGGCTCTTTATTAAATCTACTGAGAGTATTAACTGCAAAGGAAATGTCAGGCCTTGTACCTTGAGCGATATAAAGAAGACAGCCTATAGCTTGTTGGTAAGGGTAATCTATTTCCTTGCCATCAGCATTCTGTGTAAATTTCTGACCAACTTCAATAGGAGTTTTACACGGTTTACAATCAGACATGCCAAACTTATCAAGTACTTCTTTAATATATTTTTCTTGGTCAATCATAATTTTGTCTTTCTCCTTTGTTATGTTCAGACCGACACATTGTGTGACCTTACCCAGATCCTTCATCTCCAAGTATTGCATGAGCCTGTTCTTTATTATATCTCGTTCTGTTTTATTAGGAGTAAATAAAAGAAGGTCATCAACCCATACAGCAATATAGGTATTCTTGTTGGCATTAAAATATACACAAGGATCAGACTTTGACCTTTTCATGCCAATTTCCTGCAATACAGTGTTCAGTTTTGAATTCCACAATCTACTTGCCTGTTTCAATCCGTACAAAGATTTATGTAAATGGCATACCTGAGGCCCTTGTTCATATAACTCTGGCTGTGTCATATATATATCTACATCGATGTCTCCTTGAAGAAATGCTGATACGGCATCTAACTGATCAATTTCAAGCCCTAATCTTGCTGCTAGTGATATAAGATAACGTATGGTACTGTACTTTACAACAGGGGAGAACACTTCTTCATAGTCAGTGCCCTTCTTCTGAGCATATCCTTTTATGACAAGCCTGGCCTTAAAACGAACTATATTACCACTTGGGCCAGTTTTAGTTTTGTATACCCACTTACAAGGCAAGACCTTTTTATCTAAAGGTAAGTTCTTCAGACTCCAGGTGTTATTTTTCATCAGTGAGTTGTATTCCTCATCCATTGCTTGTCGCCACTGTTTGGCATATGGTGATGAAAGTGCCTCTTCGACTGTCTGTGGATCAGAGAAACTTGAAAGTAGACAAAACATACTGTTTTCATTTGTATCTGGGATATTTCTTTGTGCCCGGTTTCGAGGCCTCAGTGTGATGTTGCCTTGCTGGTGCTGTGAGCGGAACCATCTCGGTGGGGCGTATGTTACATCCAGTTCCCCAGTGTCCGTCTCATACTCGCTAGAGTTCTCATCACAATCCTCATTTGTAACACGATCGTCAGTACTTTCTGCAACAGGTGGGATAAGGTTTCTTACCTCAGAATGAGGAGCTTCTGCTGGCACCAGTACATTGCTATTGTGGCTTGTTGAATTAAGTGGGCTTCCACACAGCTGTGACTCTACTCGTTTATCTTGACAGTTTGTAGATGAAGCTGAAGCATTATTTTTAATAGCTGTTGAATCCATGTTTTTGTTACTCTCAAAGAAAGTGACATTTCTGCTTTTAATTATTTTACATGTTTTTTCATCTAATAAACGATATCCTTTTGTATTATCGCAGTAACCCACTAAAATCATCCTTTTTGACTTCTTATCCCACTTTTGGCGTTTTTCCTTTGGTACAAAAACCATGGCTTCGGAGCCAAATATCCTTAGATGAGACAGGTCAGGTTTCTTTCCATACCATAATTCAAAAGGTGTCTTACCAGCTAAAGCCTTCTGAGGGGATCGGTTTACAATATAAGCAGCAGTTCCTACAGCCTCAGCCCATAGTTTCTTCGGTAGATTGGCATGAAACAGCATGCACCTACCCTTCTCAACCAGTGTGCGATTCATACGTTCAGCCAATCCATTGTGCTGAGGAGTGTAGGGCGTGGATGTCTGGTGTACTATACCACTGAACAACTCAAGTTCTCCATTGGTCCACATAGGTCAGAGTGGACAAGCTCTAATGGTGCTGTAGCTCGGGAACCAATATTCTTGAATGGAAGTCTTGACTGCTTGCCCTCACAGCAAGAGACACATTTTATTGGGTTATTATCAAAGTTTGTTAAAGTGACACCTTTTACACAGTCGGGTAGCTTGTTAATGTCTGAAACATTTAAATGTCCCATACGCAGGTGCCATAAATAAGTCTCACTACATTTCTCCTCGCTAGAGCTTAAATTTGCTGTTTCAGGACTATCATCTGTATCCAAAATGTATAGTTTATTCTTTAGAGTTGCTGAACATATAAACTTTCCATGTGAGTTATGAACATCACATCCTCTTTGAGTGAATGTTACTTTGTAACCGCTACTAACAATAGCACTCACTGAGAGTAGGTTGACAGCCAAATCAGGAACAAATAAGACATTTTTTAGCTGAATGATCTTACCCTGTGCTAGTCTCATATCAGTATATCCAACTCCTCCAACGGACAGCGGCTCCTTATTAGCAACTGTTATTTCCTTTACCGGTGGCTCTGTGACATTGTACATCCTATGCCTATTACCAGTCATATGCATGGATGCACCTGAGTCCATAATCCATTTGTTAATGTTTCTATCTGAAAATGCTGAAAAAGCTGCAACAAAACTTGTATCCTTCTTGCCCTTTTCATTCTCAGTCTTGTTTCCCTTAGCATTCATACAAAACTTAGCAAAGTGGCCATAACCGTTACAATTATAGCACCTTGGCCCTCTTCTTGACTTGGATTGTTGTGGCTGATGATGTTTCTTCATTTTAGAGTTTGCATATAAAGCAGTATTGGTATCTGCTGTTCTGACTTCTTGTATAAGTTTAGTTTTGATAAGATCGGCACTAATCTTCGCGCCAGAGCTCTCAAGTCCCATAATCATTGGAGCGTAGATGTCAGGCAGACCTGCCAACATTAGGGTGCCCAGCCACTCATCGTTGACTTCAAAACCTATATTACGTAGCTTATATGCCGTGGTCATTATTTTGTTAATGTATGACTCCACATTTCCGCTAGATTCCAGAGTAGTATTCACTAAATCTTTCAATAGCCCAACTCTTCGCGTCAATCCGTTGTCGTCAAATGCTCTTTGTAGATTATCCCACACTTCTTTGGCAGTATTGCAATTCTGTACATGTACATAGTTTTGGGGATCTAACAACAATATTAACTTGGACCTCGCTTTGATATCCTTACTTGAATCTATAGGTTTGTCAGTCTTTGGCTCTATACAATGCCACAAGTCTTCGTGTTCTAGATAAGTTTTGACACTGAACTTCCATGTCGCAAAGTTTTCCCGTCCGATCAATTTATCGAGATTAAACATGTGATGCGACGAACTCATTTTTGTACTTCTGAAATGTAACTCGCCGGCCGGTCACTTGTACGTGTATAACCTCCAAAGTGTTCCAGTACACGTACACCAATAAGTACTGATAAATTCTGCACGATTATACTCACTGATACTTGCCGATGAACCACGCTCTGCTACCATGTAGGAATATTAGCAATGAAGCAAGTATTTTGTTATAATCATGTAATTTATTTATTAAGATGTCGGACTATTACAATGCAGTTTTGTAAGGGAAGAGAGTAGCGCTGCGCAGCGGCAAAAATGCGTAAACATTACAATGCGTTCAATTCTATGGTTGCGTTCAATTCCTAACAGTTATTTCTTCACGCTAGAATGGATCAACGCATTTCAATTAAACTTGGCACATGGATAGACCATAATCCTTGAATAGTAGCGATCTCAGGGGTAAGTCCTTTTTAGTAACTAATATTATCATTATTCTAATAACAAATACGAGAATTGTTATCTACGTAGTTTGAAAAATTCTACTGTAAGAAACTGGGGTGTAATTTGAGTGTGTGTACAAAAAAAAAAGTGCAAATGAATTTACACACATATTTTAGATCAAACCACCTTGCTTGCGAAAGAACTATCGTAGCTAGTTACTTCCTTCCTAGCACATGGCACATGCTGGTAGAGAAAATTGTAAAATATGAACTATTTTATTTATGATATGACTGATGACTATCATAAAGATCACAACTGGACTCAACTCATCTATCATCGTCAAATGTGATCCAACAAAACACACTTTTGAACCATTGTGATTTCACACATGGTACTTTTTGCACCCTACTTGAAATATTATACTAACAATTTTTGTAGGGGTAATATTCTCTATTGTGTCTCTTGACTAGATAATGCATGGGTTTATATCTGCCCCTAATTGTACTCTGAAAAAGAATGGCTATCGTATTACTACCGAATTAGCATTAGAAAAGACTCGACCGTTTCGAAGGTACAATTTTGTGCCATTTAAATTAATTATGGTGATCTAATTTTGGGCTTGAAAAGGGTGTTATAATAAATGGGTACTTAATAAGTTTAGAGGCATGACACCAAATATATATGCAAAAGATTTGAAACAATGTAGGCACACATGTTTTTAATTGTAATTCATTTTTTAAAACAATCATTACATGGTATAAAACAAAGTTGCTTATTCCCTATGTGTGCTTAGATCTTTAAAAGTACGAAACGGATTTTGATGCGGTTTTTTTTAAATAGATAGAGTGATTGAAGAGGAAGGTTTATGTGTATAATACATGCATAATAATTATATTCAATATCAGTACCCGTGTGAAGCTGGGGCGGGTCGCTAGTTAGAAATATTTCTCACCAAAATTTACATAACCATATAACCTTTTCAATGGATTTGCAAAAAACAATACAATAAAAAATATTTCAGTTCAATCTCACATAAGGTAGCGCACACACCGGCGTCTAAGTAGATTACGCTACAATAATCTAAATGAGCGTTTAGTCGAGCTCGTTTGTCGTCGTGTGTGGCGCACGTGTTTGCGTCTATCGCACGCGTCTGTCCGGATGTCATTCCATATCGGTGTGAAGAAGGACATTTTAGGAGCAGTCGGTATGGATTTGTATTCTGGGTTCTAATTGAGATTTATTTCATTTGATTGATTAGAATTATTCCACTGTCCTGTGAAATGGACAAATATATATATATATATTTCTACCAATCTTATTCAATGTCTGCACAGTTGCACGAGGATATTTTATACTGCGTTGTCATAGTGATAAAAAGATATGATAGCTAGTGACAGCTTTTTTATGATCACGACTGCTATTTCTTTTGACGCTATCAACTGTTTACTAGTCAATTGTAATAAAAAGATATAACAAATGTATAAATGGGTCATCAGTTATAATCATAGTTATCAAAAAATTCTGGAGAAGGAAAATGTACCTACCAAGGCTTTATTTTTTTCTAAAATAAAACTTAAAATGCAGCAATGGTAATTCCTTAATAAGAAAATGTGATTGAGTATCAAATAACAAAGAGGGCGGGAGTGACATTTTTATTCTTACGCATATTTGTCTGTCCCTCACGATAAACAAGTTAAGTGAACAAATCGTCTTGTCGCGTCAATCTGTCGCGTGGCGGTCGCAACGCGTGGCGGTCGCGTGGCGATGTCGCGCATTACCAAATTAGCGTCCGGTGTGCACCTAGCCTTAAATTATGTTAAGCATGGGTCATGTTACTAATAGAAATGGCTTTATAAGTTATAATTCTTTATGTATAGTTACTTTAAATTTTTAAAAAGTTTATTTAAATTAGCCAGTTATTCTCAAATAGTTACCTACTTATTACTTAAATTATACGCCATTTTGGGTGATACAGTTTCACAGAATAGTTTTTGGGGCCTTTTTTTGATACAAAGAAAATTTAAAGATGGAATTAAATTATACTTTGAAATAAAATATAAAAGACGTCTGTCTTCAGATAAGAAAATATTTATAGTTCAAACTACAGACTATGAAAACAACAAATTCGAGCCTAGAAAACATTCTCAAAAATAAAACGTAAAACGCATAAGAAAGTCGAGGGTGGAACGGGCTGAAAACTGGTGTGGGGAGAGAGGGGGGTGGTCGACAATAGGTGTACAGATAACTTTCCTTCTACAGTAGAGTCAATACCGACCCTAGGGAGTTTTACCCTCGGGGTTTGGTCGCTTGGGAAAACTAGACCCAACAATATAGAAAAGGACAGAGCTATACATCACCCGAAGGGGGAACGGTGCATCGGATTGTACTTATGTATTAATAATATATAGAGGAAAAATGTCGAGGACGTGCGTCGAGTGATATGTTGCGACTGTTAGCTAGAGAGGGATAGATGACATCAATTTGTCGTGTCGTGATGGGGTTTTATTTTGTTTCTCCTTTTGCAATTTTTTTTTTGGGGAGCCATCTATTTGTGTATTTTATTTAGTTCGGATTCGATTGGGAAGGTTTAGTGGTTTGAAGAAAAAGTTTGGGTTATTTTTAAAGTAGTAAGCAAAACTGTGACTGTCATAACTCTGTTTCTGTACCTATACTGGGGACGTGGGTTCGCTTGTGTAAGGAAAACCTGAGATCTGAAAATTAGTTAGTAAAAATCTGGCACGCTCTCGCGCTCTGACATAGAGCGAGAAAAGTTATGGGATGATTTCTCACTAAAACGGGACTGTTTCTACGTGAATATTTTTTCTCGAGTACTCTTTTAGGAAGTAGTTCTTTCGAGACCTTCTATAATATAATTACATAGTATAAAACAAAGTTGCCTATGTATGTTTAAATCTTTAAAACTACGCAATACATTTTTAATGGGGGTTTTAATAGATAGAGTGATTCAAGAGGAAGGTTTATATGTATAATACATGCATGATATATTTAATATCACCATTGCACCCATGCGAAGCTGGGGCGGGTCGCTAGTTTATATATATTGTGATAACTCTATTGCAGCTCAAACAGAAGACAGTTAACAATTTACCAAAACAAACTTCAGCTTTTCTTAAAACAACACCAATAAAAATTAAATATTCAAAACGAAGTCTCTTTAACCTCATAAAGGTCTAAAATCTCCAGTCCAAGTTTGTACCATAACGCCTCAGTAAAACAGTTACAAGGCGATATCGCGGCCGCATCGAGCCGTGTCAACGTAGGCGTTAAAGCGAAATTGAGTGAAAGTCAAGTTAAAGTATTAAAAGTTTTCAGCTAAGCGATCTTTGTGAACGCGACGAGCGACCGCCGTACACTTTGTTGGGATGTAGCTTGGGTGGTGGTTGTCGATATCGATGAAAACTGTATTTTGATTATCACAGGTAAGTAATTTATCAAAATTAAATATATTTCTCGCTGACCAAAAAGTAAATATTACGTGACCAAAGGGCTGAGTTGTTTTGTCTCTACGAATAAGAAAATTTTGTCAGTTTTCATGGCATGGTAATTTCCAACGTACCCAGATGTATTTACTGTCTTCTTTAGATAGGAGGCCTGATTCCCAGCCAGTGGGGACATTATAAGGCAATGAAATGCAGATAGATGTCAGCAGTATGGAGTAATACTTCAACGCCTATGTCACTTATGTATATGCACATAAACTAATACGTTGATGTGTATACTAATATACCTAGTTAGGTTATACGTAACTCGTAAAGACTCGTAGCTAGTCATATAATTTGTCATTTTTGTACATATATTTTTAAATCTCCTAATAAATAGCGTTTTATTCATAACAATTGCTGTTAACTGTCCGCCGCGATCGTTCAAAAGCAGATCCAAGCTGTGAGCTTTCGCAAGAATATCGATACATTCTGGCAATATCGACAAGAAGTTTTTTCGCGTCCGTCCCTACTTCCTTAACACGGTGTAAGTTAATAATGTAATAGAATTACGAGGGAAAAACTGTTGAACTCCGACGGAGCGGGTCGCACTTAATTGTGGCACTTTGTTTTGTGAGTCCCACTGACGTTGCTTGTACACACACTGTTTACGTTTCGATTGTATGTGCGGATATGTGTGTGGATGATGGATAATATTGCCATAGTATAAAGAGAAGGGCAGTAGGCTATCTCCGGCCCAATCCGCGATATAATTGCCTACTGTCTTAGGGTTGTCACTTTTAGCAAAATTTTAATTCAGTGCCTATAAATTGGCAAGGGTCGGGAAGTTGTATTTTTTACTTGTATAATAAAAATAAAAAACTGGTATAAAAATACGTTTTTTTTTGCGATATAAACAGCCGTAGGTATCTGTTTTATTCGTTAACTTAAAAGTTTCGTTTTTTCACAGCTTGGGAAAAAACGAAACTTTTAAGTTAACGAATAAAACAGATACCTATGGTTTTAATTTCAACTAGATACATCACGCATTCTCGAGATAAAGGGTTTTAACAGACAGACATACAGATAGACGAAGGAACAACGAACTGATCCTATCTGAATAAATAAATAAAATATATAAATAAGGGTTCCGTTTTTTCCTTTTGAGGTACGGAACCCTAAAAATGAATAAAGTGACTAAAATATTATAATTAAAAGAAACACCAAAACAACATTAAAAACTAACGCCCATCTCTTAGCCTATAATCGAATTTTTTGTTATGATTCGAACTTTGCTTTATATGTATATCTGATTTACAATTAGTCAATTATTTATTTTGAATTACGATTTTCTAACTGTAAGTAGGTGAGAAACTAAAGTAACTGAGAAATCGGCATAACCAAACGTAAACAAAGCAATAGCAGCAAATCAATTTACAGATCAAAAGTAGAAATCAAGCCTACCTACCTACTTCCTCTGTGTGATAGAAAACTAATACAAAAAAAAGTAAGTAGGTACTTATCTCAAAATCAAGTAAAAATTATATGCTAGAATGAGTATTGAACAAGAAAGGTATTGTTCAATAGGTAATCTGAACAGAGACAATTCTAGAATCTATGAATTGTTAAGACACCCAAACACACAGCAATACCACAGGCAATACGTTCTCCTGCGATTATCAGACATTTTGTTTTGATTTAGCGGTGCCGAAAAGCAGTGACGCGCGAAACTCGTGCAGTGTTAGCCCCGACTGGCGCATTCAGAAACGGGTCGAGATTTTGTTAAAGTGTGCGTGCGTCGACGCGTAGATACTATGGCGCACACATACAAGCCGCGCGCGGTGCGTTTGTATGAAGATAACCTACTTCCCTTCTCTTTATACTATGATATTGCCGGAGAACTGTGTAGAATACAACCTAATGTAAGTATGTATGTTACAAAGATACTTTGTAAAAATCTTTTCCAATAGACTGGTATGAACAATTGTAAGGAAAATAAAGAATACTTTTTTTTAGATGTTGCTCCTCACTAGGAATTACTTCTGTATCGTGTAGGTGCGTTCATAAACAACATCTAGCTGTAGGCTATAGAAAAATGGTTCTGTGTTTGATCGGAACCTGAGACACGCAGTGCAGTAGCTAATTGCTGAACCTATTTAACTTTTTAGAGTGTTTTGTAATTGGATTCGGAAAGTTGTGACAAGTGACAACAACACGTCAAGACGTGTCAAATCTTAATATACAAATCACGATGGAAAAAATCCTATTTAGCCACTGAGACAAAGATAGAACAAACAAGTAAATGGAGAACTTAAGCAAAGTATGAGCATGATCAGCTTTATAATGTCCCCCACTCCTGGGACTGAGATCTAGAGAAAGAATAAGCCGTAATCAACCACGCGTATTGAATGTAGTATGGTGGATATCACATGTCTTGAGTTTGATTCTAGGATATATCGATTTTCATCGCGACACTTTCATTCCCCATCGAAAGAGCAGTGGTGATGACATAAATTACAAATTCGAATTACGAGTCCCGCTCTTGGGTGGAGCGGGAGACAGTGTCAAACTTTTACTGACTAAACGACCCACCGTTCCTTCCTGACTTAGTTCCAGAGCCCCGGTGTTCCACTTTCGCATCAACCCTTGGCCCCAGAAGGCTTCGATCCTGCAAATGACACAGACAATTATTTTGATAACACTAACATAGGAAGCTACTGCTCTCAGTAGCTTCCTATGTTAGTGTTATCACAATAATTGTAAAATAAAATCTGTGAATTCATATGATGTAGGTCTCTAGCTACATCATATGAATTCACAGCTTTTATTTTACACACCATATATAAACTCTTACACACACTATCGCAAATTACTTCGTATTTAAATAATTAATTCTTTAAATTGTTTTATATTTTTCTTTCTAATTTTCTCTCTTTCTATGGCCCTGGCATTGGACGATTTTTGCCTATAATAAATAAAAAAATTGCTGCAACAAATCTGCGTGCTTTGGAGTCCTAAGGCCCAGTGTTAGGTGTCCCTAGTATAGGCTCCAATATCTGCAAAATTAATATAGATACATGTTTTTTTTTTTTAAATTGCTATAAACTAGTGCTTGACTGCAATCACACCTGATTGTAAGCAGTGATGCAATCGTTGATGGTGAGACACACTAGTTTATTAAGAGCCTATTCACTGTAGCCTTGAAGACATCTAAATTATAATCGGATGCAAAGACCGCAACTGGCAAACAGTTCCAGTTTCTCGATGTACACGGTTTAAACGACAAGGCAAAACGCTTAGTCTAGACAAAAAGCTTAGTGTCTCAAAAACGTAAAAGTGGATATTTACCGTACGATTTAGTTGTCCGATGGTTAAATTGAGATGGCGGAATCAGTGTTACAACACTGAGAAAGTACTTTGTTTATGAATTGCATTATAAATATTATAGATTTTTCAAACTAGCCCCAGCTAAATAAAGTATTCAAAACAATACCAACTATTTGAATATGCATAGACGTTAAAACCTGGACACAAATGGAATAGTGACGTCTCTGTGGATCCTAGCAGACAGAAGTTTGGTCTAAAAATCGTGTGTATGAAGGTAGTTAGCGAAAAATTTACAACTCGGACGTGTGATGTCTAACATTTTGTGCAGAGTCTAAATAAACTGCAGAATAGTTATAAACAGTTCGTGGGATGTGAATGTGAGCGATGTGTTTATGGAGATGTGATGTTTTGTTACTGAGTTTTTTTTTTTTATTGTAGGTAAAAATCATCGAATGACGAATCCCACTCTTGGGCGGAGCGGGAAACAGTGTCAGACTCTTACTGACTAAAGAACCTACCCCGTGCCTTCCTTGCCTTATTCCCAGAGCCCCGGTATAACGCTTTCGCATCAACCCTCAGCTCCGGGAGGCTTCGACCCTGTTGGGCCCCTACGGTGTGCTGTGCGCGGGAACGGAGCGCGCCGTCAACGACTTGGGCTCGGTCTGGACTGCTACCAGACGACCGGACGGCGAGCTACCCATTGCTCACCGTCCGCAAGCCAGTGTCTACGGTGGCCGGATATCGGCAGGATCGCGGCGGCGACGGCTACGGCAAGTGCGCCGTTGCCTTTGGCTTATGCAGTCAGCCTCCTCCTTTACGAGCATTACTGCCTCGCAGAAGGAGGCGACCGCCTGCTACTCCTCCTCGCTGCGGACCATGGCCTGAACCAAGGCCCGGCGCGAGAGGTCGCCGCCGCCGATCACTCCCACGAGGGCACGGCGTTGCTCTTCCCAAGCGGGGCACACTTCTACCGTGTGCTCCACCGTGTCCTCCGGGCTGCCCACACAGTGGCGACACCCGGGCGTCTCTTCCGCACGGATCCGGTGCAGGAACCTCCCGAACTTGCCATGTCCGGTGAGGACCTGCGTCATGCGGAAGGTGAGGACGCCGTGAGGTCTATCCAGCCACGCCTCAAAGGGGGCTACTGCCGAAATTATGGCGTGCCCTTTGTTACTGAGTTGGAAATAGAACCTATTACGGGGCAAAGGATTATGATGATATTTATTTTACTTTGTGTATGTATATATTTATAGTAGTATATTTATATTTTTTTATTATATTTTATTTAAGAGAGGAGGCCTGTGTCCCAGCAGTGGGAACATTGAAAAGGCTGATGATGATGATTAATATTTACATTCAATATCATTTCGTTGCCTATTTAATAATTATTGTGTTTGTGTACTAATTTTCCTTTTCTGTTACACACAAAGTCTACTAATATATTTTTCTAATTTTCGAAAAATTTACAACTCGGACGTGTGGTGTCTAACATTTAACGCAGAGTCTAAATAAACTGCAGAATAGTTATAAACAGTTCGTGGGATGTGAATGTGAGCGATGTGTTTATTATGGAGATGTGATATTTTGTTATAGAATTTAAAATATAACCTTTTAGGGGACAAAGGAAGTCTTTATTATTCGAAAATCGCCTCTTTATCATCATAATGTTAGTTAACCTAGTTTACATAGAAACCTCTAAACAACATTTCTCCCAACAAAGCACCACAGCATGCACACACAACATACCTATCCCACCCAATCTGCAACAGTTACACAATAAATTTAAACGAATGTTTATTACTCTGGCACTTCACACAGTATACGTTGCCGATTCGCGCATCCCTTATCAAGATCGCAGCGAGTTTTATGGGCCTAATCGCGGCCACCGCAAATAGGACCCAAGCGGGTAATTTTCTAACCTGACCGATTATAGGATTACAGCTAATTAGCTATTACCGATATATTGTGACTTACAACGCAATTTCGCACGGTTATATTAAAGACTGTTTGTCTTTTGTAAAAAGTTTTGCGTAGAACATTTTTGTTGGAGGTGTTGTAAGTTATGAGAGACGTATGAAATTATTGTTTGCGTCTTTTTGAATGGCGTTGAGTGAGTATAGTGAACAAACCACGCCTAAAATTGATGTTAATTATGGAATTAACATCTATTTTATTAAATACTAGCTTTTGTCAGCGGCTTCGCCCGCGTATATAAAATATAGCCTATGTCACTCAGGAGTAAAGCAGCTTTCTATTCTTGCTAAAATTTTTCCAATCGGACCAGTGGTTCCAGAGATTACTTCCTACAAACAAAAAAACAAAGAAACAAAAAAACAAACTTTACCTTTTTATTATATTAGTGTAGATTGAATGATATTGGGAGATGCAACTGGAGGAATAGAAGTCTGATTTAGTTCCTAAAAGTCTGACAATCTCTCTCACTTAACCTACCCAAAGCGGGCAAGGATACTACAGATTTCTATTTCCATCATAACATCATCAAGCATGGCAATTGTAATTTTCCTGAATAGTCTTCTAATAGTACAACCGCCAACAATATTATTTGGGTTTGATAAAAACCATCGTTGTGACGATATTTGGGGGAGGCCTATGTCCAACAGTAGACGTCTTTGGGCTGAAATGATGATGATAAAAATCATGATATGATCCAAAATCAAACATAATTTGAAAACAGTAACATTACAGTAACCTAATACAAATTACTGTTTTTTGTACTTTAATCTATATCATTGTAGATTATATATACTCTGTTCGCGTTATGATTAAAAACTATTTTATTCAGTCTGTACAACCGATTTTAACATCTAATCCGTAGGCATAACCACCTTTGAATTAAAAGCAAAAATCTCCTTTAAAAAAACAACTATTAACTACAGTCAACATTTGTCATTCCAGCAAATATAAATAAGATTCAAAATCGGTTGAACGTGTCCGTTCGTAAAAAAAGATTTTTTTTAAGTATAATGTTATTGTGACCGGAGTACGTACTACTCATCACTACGCGAATAATTTTCAGTTTTATTTGATCGATGTTCCATATTCGTAGCGCTACGGCTACACACTTTCGTAGCGCGGCTACGTATCTACGAGTAGAGTAAAACAGTATAACTTGAAACCTCGTTTCAAACTTTTGTAAGAGAATCTGAGGTCAACCAATTTTGGATATATGTTGTGCCAAAGTCAGTTCTATGGGTACCCAGTTTTCTATTATGTTTAAGAAAAAAAAAATTGAGCATTTTTTATCCTACAGTAAGTTTACATTATATTACATACTCGTAAGAAATCATTTGTATGATGTTATAAATCATTACTCAAATATATTCTATTTTTTTTTTCACTTCTCTTATTCATTAGTATAGCTTAGCATCAGTCTTATAAAGTGTCCACTACTGGTACACAGGCCCTCTCTCTAGGAGAGGGAATATGTCTTTAAATTTCTGATTCTAGGACATGCGGGTTTCAACAAAAGTTCATCATAAAATTTAAGAAATAATTTCAATCCAAGAGGTGTTCAGTTCAGCCACAAAAAAAAACCATTCAAACTAAAAAAAAGCTTATTAAAAACTAGATATTAGAAAACAGTTCAGAATACTAATTAACAAATAGGACGAGCAAATAATTTTTCCATCGTTAAGTGGGTAGGTAGCACAGATAAGCACCTAGTGCGTAGGACGGTAAGCCGCCCTTATAAATTGGTAAGCTACTTATAAGAGATCGATTTCACATTTTATGGCGGCTGCTATTATTTATTGAGTTCGTGTATATCTTTTAAATTATTATCTGTACCTATTTCTCTTTCAGGTTTATTAGGTAAACGAGTAATGGAATTATTTAATTAATTAAAATGTATGTTTTTAAAAAGATGGATGATAAAAGTTTGCTTGTAAGTTAGATGTAAATGTTGACATATAATTATGTATATATCAACGTCGATATAGATTACATATACACATACATAAATACCATACCACCACCGCCATACCATACTTACATAATATTTTGACATAGTTTTTTTATTAGACATATGTTTTTTTTATGGTGGGAATAATCATCTAATGCTGAATCCCGGAAAACAGTGCCAGACTCTTACTGACTAAACGACCCTCCTGATTACTTCTTAGCCTTCATATCGGGGTGGAACTTTCTTTCAGAAACCGGACCGGGGCCCCAGTAGACTTCGGCCCTGAAGTTGGGCCTCTACATTGGACGACAACTCCTTGAGTGGTCTCAAGGAGTTGTCATCGCTTTAGAGACGAGCAGGAAAGCACGTCAGACTATAACTCACTTACCTTTGCGTTCTAGTACCAATGGTTTCTCTTTCAGAAGTCAACCGCATCATCAAGCCTCAGTAGGCTTTGGCTCTGCTGAACCCCTCCAGTTTGGTTAGCATCTCTTCAAAGCGCGCATACATGGAACACTACGCACCATTGTTGACACGAGTCAGTCCGGACGTTCACTGGACGGCTGGATGGCGAGCTACCCATTGCCCGCTATCTAGAGATGAATGTGTGGTATGACGAGAATAGACAAAATGAGGAATGAAAATATCTGAGGAAATTTGAAACTGGCACCAGAAAAATTTAAAAAGATCATTTGTTATGATACTATAAGATGAGTACCTATATAATATTCGTGGATGGATGGATTGAGCGAGGAATGATATGAAAGAAATTGGATTTAGTGATAACCTGACAAGGGCAAGGGCAGGAAGAAGAAGATGAAATTTTAAGTTTGGTAGCTTACTTTAAGCAAAACTCAATTTTAAACATCTTCAGAATCATTATCACACAGACACTATTAGGTTCCAATAGAGGATAGAATGTATTCTTCCTACTATTGGGACCTATTGTTTAGATTATCTTTCTACTATCATCTAGGCTATCTTTTAAAATAAAACAATCTACTCATACCTACACGTAAATAAAATAAAATTGAAGTATCTGTATGCAAGGAGTAGAATTCCTTGCCGGAGTCTTTGTTACCTGATGGCTACAATCCGGGAATCTTTAAGTCAAGAGTGAATAGATTACTTCTAGGTAAGCGCACTCCATCGTCGACCGTATCGTCGCTTTCCATCAAGTGACATAGCGGTCAAGCGCGAATCTATAAACAAAAAAAAAAACAATGTATACATATATACAAACACAAATTTAAAAACTGTCGGTCAGTCTTTCTATTTGTTTCTGCGAATCTCTGAAACAGCTGAACTGATTTTGATGGGACTTTCACCAGTGATTTACCAGTACTACGAAAAGAAAGCTGATGTTTTAGAAAATAGGTTCCGCACCAAAAACAAATCAATCGCATCTAGATTCAAAAACGAAAAAAAAAATTGACGTGTAAAAAAGTTTGTAAAAACCTACACACAAAATAAAAATCATTTATCAAAACTGTTTTGAAATTGTGACGAGTCTTACGTGAACGAAGTCAAGGGCACTAAAATAATACACTCCTATACCTACATAATATAAATACAAACACTTACTTTAAATATATTATTCGTATAAGTAGATACATCAGATTTTTTTGCCCGTAATCAAGTGTGTTTACCGCTAATAAAAAGAGAGGAGATAGGATTATTAACTATAGCATTATACCTGTGATTAAATTGCTCAGAATATAATTCAAGTATTAATAACCTTCTGGTTCTCACTAATAAAGTAGGAACAAATTCTACAAAGATGTAAATAGCTATTAAAAAACAAAATACAATCATAACACAAGTGATTTCACTGTTAGTAGGTAGGTACCTATTTTAAAACTTTAAAGTAAAATCTTCAACTCATTCCTAACAAAGTCAACAACTTTTCGTCCTCCCAAAAGGCTTTTCGATGCGACCATCGGCGCCATCTTGCTGAAACTTTGTCCACGTAGTTCGGCCATGTTCACAGAGATGGCGTTGTACAATGCTCGGGGGACTTCGGAGCGAACTCGGTTTCAGTGGGCACCGTCCTGAAACAGAACACTGACTTGAGAAAGGGAGAGAGAAATTCTCAAGGCTCGCCGTTTAGGGACTAGTCTCGTTCAGTGCCGATGTTCGTTTTTGTTACAGTTGTGGGTGTGTTCACAGGCGGCCAATGGGAACGATTTCTCTTAGTCCGACCACTCCTACCCAGTTTTCGATGCCTACTGGGACTTGGATGGAAAAAAAAATGTTGGAAATAGGTAATTTTGAACGTCGTTCGCCAGTGACGTAATTGCGAATTTATGGTCCAACGAATTACCTTGTTTATATTGCGAGCTGATTGAAATGGAATTTTAAATTATACTTCGCGAGTTAACTTTCAGTGTTTATGGATTTTCCGCGTAATAACTGTTCCTTTATGTACGGCTGCGTGGTTTTCAATTTCGTGTATAGACTGGGAAATGAAACACTAAAATTGTCTTATTTTCACGGTTTTCTAAATTTGGAACAAGAGGATTTCTAAAGTTCCTGAGTTTTACATAATCACGTCGATTACTTGTTCGCAACGTTAGCATCTCACATATTTCAGAAAGAGTACATTTATATATCATCTGTATTATAGCGACGCTCAAGGGGTGGCTCTTTTATGTGTAAGAAAGGCGCTCGTAGAACACTCCGCGCCACTATCTTGTGTTCACACAGAAAAACCGACGGATATTCCTTAATCCTTTCTGCAGGGGCCCTTCAGGGTCGAAGCCTCCTGGAGCCTAGAGGGTGGTGGAAAACTGTTACCTCGACTCCAGGGTAAGAGTCTGACACTGGTCTCCCGCTCCGCCCAAGAGCGGGTTTCGTCATTGGATGATTTTCACCTACCATAAAAAACAAAAAAAATCCTTAATCCTTTAACTCTTAATAATTTGGCACTAGATACATACTTAAACATAAACATTATAAACACAACATTTTATCACCTTTTTGACAAAGTAGCAGATCTGTCGTTTTCGCGAAAACCTGTTATTTGCTTTAACCTTTTGAATACCGTAATTAGAGACACAATAGAAAGACAGGTGTGTGAACGGTGTCGTTCGCTCATGACTCAAGTAATCACAATATCAATATCTCAAAGCATCAACTTTGTGTTTATAATAGTTTGAGATACCATAACACCAAACACCATATTTTCTAAACACACATTCCCCATCCTTATAAAGCTAAGTACATACACATACACTCAACATAAAACTAAGAACGCACGGTATGCAAAAGATATATCAATTGATGGATAAGCGTCGTGTCCCTGGGAATACCCTAGTCTCAACACGGCTTAGCACTTCCAGGGGAAGCCATGCGCCTTCCATACGAGTTTTAAAGTATACCAAATTGCTTTTTAGTGGCAGTTTTGAATAGTAGTTTCTTTGAAAGTTTTGTGATGGACGTCGTGATGGAAAAGGTGTGAAAGGACAGTGCTTTGTTAAAAGGTTTTCTGGTATGACATTTTTTAGGAGTTTTGATGGAATATTTATCGGTTTTAAAAGTATTCTTGGTTCTGAGTCACAGTGAAATCGATACAGTATACCTACCTACAATTTAACAACACATCAAACTGTGAAGTTTAATTTTTAAAAGATTACTTATGGGTAATGTTTTGATCCAGTTTTGTAGTACTTTTATCAATCAATATATAAAACAGTACCTATTTAATTATTAAATTCCACTAAAATGTCTGTACCTTTATGATTTCTACTTTCTTCAACACAATAGTCATTTATATTTCATCACTGATCAAGCTAACGATTAATTTGACAACATAATTGTCCTAAAGTTTTATTAGATATACGCATATTAAACTATTGGCTGTCTTAATCAGAATATTTTTGATAAGAAAATTGTGATTGTAATTAGTGCACCGTCAAATTGTAGGTAGGTATACTCTATCGATTTCACACCTAGAAATAAAAATAAAACCAAAACAAAATCCATCATAGACTACTAAGAGGTAATCACCATCCATCATTTCTCTATTGCTTCGGTATAAAACGTCAGACACATTATGCTGTATTAAATTCTAAATGTCAAGTATAGATTTTCTATCACACTAACACAACTGACAAATTTAACTCGAATTCCTTTTCATACTCTTGCAAAGTATCGTCTGAATAATTTAAACTAACTAAATAACACACTAAAAATTCGCTGAAATTATAAATTCTACAAAGACATGCCTCTAAATTCACGGTCAAATCAATAATTTTTCAATACCTAACGAACAAAAGCACCATTCCCCAAAACAATTTCTTTCAATACCCGTTAACGAGCAATCATAATTCTATCACATTTCTATGCTACCCCTTTAGCTGCTCCATAGCATGTGTTGTTGCTATTACCACTAACTCCACAATACAACAGAGCTACAATGGTGACAAGTGTTATTTGACAAGCAATAAATTTAATTTCTAACTTGTTCTATTGTTGTTTCACGTGTTCAATGTACGATGAAATTAAGATATTTAGCGATTTGGGGCGTAGTTGGAGAGAATGAATGGGTTGAGTTTGGAGAATATGTTCGAATTTTTCTTTTTTGGTTGGATTGGGCGACGACTTTAGCGTTTGGTTCGTTTACTTTTCTTTAAACTTTTTCTAGTGTGTAAATCTTAGATTCAAAGTATATTAACGATTGCATCACTGCTTACCATCAGGTGAAATCGCAGTCAAGCATTAGTTTATAATTATCTTACTAATATTATAAATGCGAAAGTTACGATGTTTGTTACTAAATCACGCCAAAGCGGCTGGACGGATCTGGATGAAATTTGGCACAGGCATAGGATACACTCAGGAATAGGACAGGCTTCTTTTTATCCCGGAAACCCCAACCCCAATACCACGCGGGCGAAGCCGCGTGCAAAAGCTAGTGAAATAATAAAAAACAATCACTCATTTAGATCTACTATTGCCTAGCGTAATTTGAAATAGTTACCTACAGATGTAACAATTTTATTTTTTAACTATTTCAAATTACGTTAGGCAAAAGAGAAAAGAAACTTAAACCTAGTCAATTACAATAGGCCTCATCAAGAGACTTAAAGCCGTCAATCGGTATAAGACCGAGAGATCTTCTTGCTTCGAATATATGCATAGTACAAAGAATCAATTCATCTAGAACTTTTACATTTTACGCTGTTCGTCGCAAAAACCCCTATAGGAAGGGATGTCAGGTGCAAACAAGTAAGCAGCGTGTTCTCAGCTATCATTAATATCTCGTTGCGTGTAATGCCGTGTGGCAGCCGGAGTACACGCGTTCAAATTGAAATTCTTTCACATAAACAAACTCACTTATCAGATTTATTCCCCTCTGTAGCATTTTTAAAGAGATTTTCCGGAATTCCTTTAGCGTGTTAGGAGATTCTTAAAGTAAATGTTATACTTACATGGTTTTGAACTTTGTTCTTTGGGAAATCGAAATGGTACGGTAACTGTTTTCAATAACGATTTCATTTGTAAGATTTATATGATCAATCACATATGATTATCTAGAAACGAATTGATTAGTATATAATTACATTTTAAAACCACGAATCTATGATCAATAAATATTTATTTGGATGTGGAAAAACATGACAATGTCTTCTCCCACTTTAGACGGAGCGAGAGGGTATGTCAGAGTTTTAGTGACTAATCTAACCCGAGTTCATCAGTACCTTTGCGTTCTAGGACTGCGGAAACTCCGTCGAACCGTTCCCTAGTCTGATGATTAAACGTTGATTGATTTATATTTTAAAGTAATCTTGTAAATAAATAATTTCGAGTCCATGAGTCTCCAGTTGTTTCATGTTGTGGAAGACAGGACATGGTCTGCGGAGAGACGCCGCACAATCACTGATGATTGTGCAGTGTCTCTCCGTAGACCATGTCCCATCTTCCATCCTGCCCTACGTGCCTGTACCTGTTCGCGTAAGAACCTAATGACAGCGTCAGTGGACAGCATTGCCGTGGCCGAATACTGAGCCAGGCAAGAAATTTAGCTGGTTTTGCCATCGACAAACTAAGAAGAAGATGAATTGCTTACCTGTTTTTCTATTACCAAAAAAAGAAAATCATTAAAATAAAATCAGTTCACAGGAAACACCCCTTATTTTTAAGAGACATCGAGTTTATTCTACACCTCTTTGTGAATTTAATTTATTACGCTTCACAAACGAGATTCAAAATGAAATGAGACAAGCTTCTTAGACAGTGTGGATAAAAAGTAAAACATGGTATCTAAAGGTATTTTTCTTTTGAAACAGTCTTATTTAATTTGTATTCCATTTTAATCCAAATCTATTTGCTTTTTAAGCCTACAAGCGTCGATGGTTATTGGTTTTGTTTCATTAAACCTATGTAAAGTTGATTATTACGTAATCTTACTTTTTTTCTTATGTGTTACATATACATCTTATAAATATTGTGCATAATTTTAGTAACATAACTCCCCAATTACAAAAATATGTTTCAGTTACTGTTTTTTTTTAAGAATTCCCATTTCTTATTGTAGGCGAATAATAAATAAAAATAGGAGTAGGCCTGTATTAAGCGCTACTAATTAGCGCTACGATATTGGTATACACGATATAATCAAATTAAATTAACAATCAATTACATTTAGATTGGTAAAATATGGCTGAGCTAAATATAATCTTAAAAAACCTAATGTATTATCCATATTTGCAAAATTATATTTAATTCTATTCTATTCATGTGGTTTCAGTATTGTGTGTGAGATTATATGTGTCAAATAAAATATTTTACTTTCTTTCAATTAATCTAACAATAATTGAACCTCTAAACTAAATCCAATTTAATTTCCACTCGCCTCATTAACATACTTGTGACAGTGCTATAAACATCTTATTGTACAATAGTTAATGGCGTTTGGATCGCGAAACGATTCGTCAATGTACTGCGACTTTGTAGCAGATGTATTGCATTACAACTTCATTTTGTACCGGGTCGTTATCGACTGGGGTTGTGTAGGACTGGGGTGTAGAAATACATGGATACGATCGCATATTTTTTAGCCTTACGAGTACCATAATTAGAGACTTAATAGAAAGACAATAGATGTTCAAACGTTGCGTGTGTGCTGTGCGTTCGCTCGGCGCTCAAGAGTAAAAATGGTTTATTTTAGAGTAAAAAAAATATTTTCAATATCAGCTCACAGCTGAACATTAACATTTAAGTTGTAGAGGGCAGTTTTCTTCAATGAGATGTCAGTATTAGTACTAGAGGAGCCCAGCAAGGCTGATATTTGCTAAGGCCATAGGAAGAAGTATAAAAGAAAAAAAAGGTTCTGAACCGCAAAATATTACTGGAGGAACATTGGTACGGTTTTAGTCCGTAATCTACTGCCACGCTCTCTCGCTGCATTCTAGAACAAGAGCAGTCAGGAGATGAATTCACACCTTAAAAGAAAGCTGTTTTTATATACTAAACTTTTAAGTTTTCATTACCACGATCTATAGCTTCACAAAAGCAATCATGACAAAAGATGCACAGAATCCATGACCACCAAAATACCAACTCAACCCTAAATCTCCGATGGTCACATCCACACTATTCTACCGCCCCTAAGCACCGGCGCGCACGCACCGAGTCACAGTGTAAAGTACGAAATAATTTCACGCATCACATGACTCGCGTATAATGACCCCAGCTCCCTGCGATGTCCCGGACAAAACAAACACGGCCTAATAAGAGAATGAATAAGGCCCCCGGACTCTCGGAAGAATCCTTTCGGAAAAGAAATTGCGTCGGCACTGGTAGGTTAGGTAATGTGTGTTAAGGGAATATTTGTTGGAGTCTCGGATTGTTGCGGGTGACGGATTTGTAATGTCTCTTGTACCTATAGTTATATATGTTTTAGATTTTGGTAAAGATAGAAAAAAGATAATTATTTATTTGATCAAACATGTGTACTACTTACCTACAAACAATAATTAAATCAGTATTAGTAATATCAGAAAGACTGAAGAGAGCCCTTTGTGGATAAGGGAAAGAGAGTCCTAAGCCTTGAAGTGGAACATAATATGGAAATAATAGACACATTAAATAGAAGAGTTGTGTAAGGAAAACCAAATAATTAAGTGAAACTGGTAGTGTGGGTGTAATAGAAGATTTTCACGAATGTGGTTTTATTCAACAGCCCTTTGTTATTACAAATACATCTAATCCTTTTTATTCAAGCCAAAAAAAAAAGTTAGCGTATATTTCTTAGCGGGAAATTTAAGTAAATTGAACTTAAAATATTGTTTATATAAAAATAAAAAACTTTTATCGCATCTCGCACTCACCTCGGTTTCAGAATATTAATTTTTGAGTATTAATAATAAGTCCTGTCTATATTGGTCTAAGCTCAGTCTTTAAACTCTTATAAAAGTTCTAAAATATTAAATTTAAGATGTATTCCTTAGAAATTGGTAAAATGTGGCCCAGGGTCAAAACAAAAGAAGTAATGGGTGAACAGCCGTAGGATAGTACTGGTTAGGTTTAATTTTAATTATCTACTAGAAAAATACAACTGTGGTTTTCAAAAATAGCTAGCTGGCTAGCTAATTGGTAATCCTCAAAAAACTAGATTTTTTTTTCATCTTCAAACCTTGCGTGAAAAATAAAGGGGTAAACAGCAATCTGCGACAGAACCAATAAACCCCAGAGCATTGTGCAAAGAGATCAAACAATCGAATCCCAACGCAATCATACCGCGGCACCATAGACTGTGTTGACAAAACCAATGAACATTCTTAATTATTTGCCCTGTTCGTGTAAACAATGACCTGGTACGAAAACCGATGGAACTTGACCCTCCAACTTGCATTGGTTCCTACCCCGTCGGAACTCTGATCAGTTTTTGTTTATTATTTTGTTTTTTCTCCAAAATGTGAAGGAAAAGAAAAAAATATTTGTATTTGTAAAATAATCTACTTATTATGTAGGGTAATCGATACTTAAACACGAGATTGTAGTCGTGATAACAAATAACTTTTAATATTAATATAACAAATTTTGTTATCATGATTCAGTATATTTTGACTAGTTTTGTGAATTGAGCAGTGGTGGCCGAATGGTAATGGCGCCGATTTACGAGTTGGGTCGCGGGTTTAAACCCAGCCAGGCACATTACTTTGTGTAATTTATTTCATTACCACTACATGTCCTAGAACCAAAAATTCGAAGACAAGTGACATCCAACACCCGCACTGGCTCCGCTTGGTAAATTATGGTCAATCGCCTCTCCTAGAGAAGAGACCTGTATCCCAGCAGTGAGAACATTAAAAAGGATGATAATAGGAATATAAACGTACTGGACACCTAATTTAATCCACGTTTTGTAGAGTTAATTCCATATAATAAAACATTACTTCGAACTATGAAAAGTCATTTCGAAATTAATCAGTCCTTTTTCTGTAGTTTGCCATAAATGCGTATACCAACGGAGGTCATCATAGACTGGTTTTATAAACTTTTGTTTGACAGCACGCGTAGGGTCTGCCGCAATTAAAAGTATTGCTAACACCACAAACAGTTGTCGTTTGAATTTTTGGATTTTAATTGGCTATTTGGATAGAGATTTTTAGATAAAGGTGTGTAGTGTCACATTTGTTGGTATTGTGATCCATATGTCTACTAGTAATGTGTGTGTTGATTGAGTTTATCAAGTAGAGATACTGGTATAAGTTTTTAGGTTAAAAAACAAAACAAACAATAAAAACTAATCTTTATAACACTAAAGATTAGGTTTTCATCAGTAATTTTTGTGGCTTTACAAAAACGATCTTTTTGCAATTTTAGAGTTTGAAAGAAATGTCTTTTTTCAGAATCTAAAATTAGAAAGAGATGTCTTTTGTAGAGCCACAAACTTACTGATGAAAACCTAATCTTTAGTGTTTATAAAGATTAGTTTTTCATCAGTAACTTTTCACAGAACCGTGTATTTTTCGTAATATATAGGCTACACTAGCGCTTGTTAGTGGCAATGTTTCGATCGGTAAAAAGAGTATGTTCGTGGATGAGTATTTAATAATATAAATTAACAAATGATTAGACAGGTTGACCATCTATAATAGCTGTTAGAATTCCTGATGAAACCCGAGTTGAACACGTTTTCCCGAAATTTCGCTCAAGAGTATGCCTTATTATTATTAAATCACTTAGACATTGTAATTTCATTGACAGTATAATGTGTATAATATTATTTACTTAAAAAAAAAACCTATTTAGAAAAATATTTGTGTCAATCAGCAACTAGATTCCACAAGACACCAAACTATGCGCTCAAAAATAAACAATACAAAAATTTCTAAAAATCCTTGAACTAATAGAGTACAGATCAAACACAGTAAAATAATAAGGGCGGCCTTCGTATTATTAACCAGTAAAGTAGCACTCAATTTGGGTGAAGGGCTCAGTGGCCATGCGCCACATGCTTTAAAATAGGGATCGACGGGTAGTGATGGCCATCAAAAACTATGCTATATCGACAATTTATTATAATATGGACTAGTTTTTGATAATCTGTATCGACAATTTCATGCTTTATATAAATGGTTTAATTTTACATTCACAAAACAAATAAGTATTTACTTTTTACTTTGTGGTGGTGAAAATCACCTAATGACATCTCCCACACTAAGGGATGATTCTCATTAGAGCGGGCCGTGCCAGGGCCGGGGCGTGGACGAGCCGGGGCCCGTCCGTGCTATGCAATTTATTTTCGGACGCAGCACGAAAAATGTACTGATTACGATGGGACGTGGAGGGAACGGGGCGGTACCGTGCAACAAACGTGGTATTGAAGTGCGTCGAGCGGGCCCGGACGGGACACGGATAATGCACTGTGTAATATAAATTGATTCATACAAAATATATGAAACAGATTAAAACCGTGCCCCGTCCGGACCCCGTCCGGGCCCCGCCCCGGGCACAGCACGTTCTAATGAGAATCATCCCTAAGGCGAAGCAGGTGATAGTAGACTTTTACGGACTAAAAAATCTACCTCGTTTCTTCTTAGCTCTTTATACCGTGGCCGGTTTACTTTCAGAAACTAGTACATGGCCCCAGAAGCCTTAGGTCCTGCTGGGCCTCTACGATTGCTGACAATTCCTTGATACGCGTGGAAACAAAACTTGCCGTCGACCACTTGGGCTCAGTCGGGACGGTTACCGCACGGTCGGACGGCGAGCTACTCATTGCTCGTCGTCCGCAAGCCCACACCTATGGTGGCTGGAAATCGGTTGAAGTTTATGTGTGAATAAAAAAATAAAATAAAGTCAAGAAAATTAACTATCGAAAGTAATATAATTTATAGTGTACTTCACTACATAGTATAAAACAAAGTCGCTTTTTCTGTCCCTATGTCCCTTTGTATGATTAAATCTTTGAAACTACGCAACGGATTTTGATGCGGTTTTTTTAATAGATAGAGTGATTCAAGAGGAAGGTTTATATGTATAATACATGCATAATATATTTAATATCACCATTGGGCCCGTGCGAAGCTGGGACGGGTCGCTAGTAACTGATATTTTTCTAATGCTAAACAAATATTTTTATTTGTTTCGCTATAGAAACAAATAATTTCTCTCTCACATTAATTTTAAAACAAATTGAATAAATAATACTAACATCGATCATTGGTCTCGCACACCCCTACGCCGTCACCCCTAATTTTTTGACCTGACAGGACATCTAAATATTTAAAAAGCTCTTATGTTATAATCACGTTGATTTATTGCTCTAGTTTCATACTCATTGCTTACATAAACATGGTACAACTTTTTTAATAACTATTTTATGTTATTTATTTTTTATCGCGCTAGAGGCGATTTTCATCGAACGAAGCTCCTACAATGTTACTACTGGTTGACCTTAACACAGCATTCAATATTTTAGTCCGAATCGAAATATGTACCATACTTTGACGCCAATTCTTTTGGGCACTACAAAATTTATTTTAAACAATCACTTTCTCTCTCTTTCTTTCTTACAATAGTAAGGTATAAAAACAGAGCCAAAAATTTTGCTCATATCACATTAGTAAGAATTTCACTTGCTATACATTTTAAAAAGTGATTTCAGAACGTGTATATTAGCTGTTGCGTAAGTATCTTAAAGAATATAAAGAATTGCATCACGTAAACTAATTTGAAAAGTAAAATTATTGCTATGTATTTCGATTAAGAATGATTTATAAAAGAGCGCGATAGTTTAAAATAAGTTAAGAATAAGTAATAATTAACAAGCGAAGGGCTTTTTTCGTGAATTAATGATTTATGGAAACGATATTACTGCCAAAATGTTATGCGTTAATGTTGTGTTCTGTATAGTAACTTATTCTAGATATTATTGTTATTTTCTAAACTAAACCTTTTCTATAACTTCATTTTAGCCTATTAATTAATATTGCTTTTAATGAAGTAAGTTCTTAACATTGTTTTCTATCCACCTAAAAATCAAAAAGTTTCAAGCGTTGACATCACCAAATTGGCAATTTAGTTTATAACCAAATGCAAATACTTCACAACTATTAAAATCAACAACAACACGACATATCTACGTAACATTTGGTAACATTCAGCTTAAAACCATTATCAGGACAGTCGCAGGACATTTTAGAGTTATCTTCGCTCCTCATCTCAGGGGTCGCAAAGTGGTCAGTCTGGTCTTTGGGGCAGCCCGGGTGTCAAGATGAAAAGCTTGTTTTATTATGAGAAGGGTCACCCGCTAATGACTTTAGTGGTTTTTGGATTAAATACGGGCTATTTGGGACTTGAGTAGTGAATTCTGAATTTGTGTAGTGGTTATTTTTGATGGTTTGTTGTGAAATAGTAGTGTGTAGTGCAAAATTATAGTATTGTGTATAGCTATGTGAAGGTATATATGCTTTAGAAAGAAAACCGCTAATGATTGATATATCCACAAGAGATTATAATATAACTGAAATTGTTTAAATGTTGGCGAATAATAAAGGTGTACATTTATTTTTGAGTCCGATTGTTCTAGTTTAGAAAGTATTACGTTTTCAGTCACTGTATTTCCAGTATTTGGCAGTAAATGTCATCGGGTGATCTTTTTCGCGAAACTTTTGCTGCAGTAGTGATTCAGTCAGTCAGGCAAAACATCTCGGCTCCATTTTTTTTTGCTATAAATGAATGCTTCACTGCGATCCCACATGATGTTAAGCAGTAATGTAATCGTTGATAGTGAGGCGCATAAGTTTATTAAAGCCTATTTACTCTAGCCTTGAAGAAACCCAAATTATAATCGGATGGGAAGACCGCATCAGGCTATTTGGCATTTTACCGAAATCTCACCTGTTTCAATGATTTCACATATTATCCATTCGAACAGATACTTGACTTACAACTTCGTAATTTTACATATCAACTAAAAATTAATTTATGAATAATCAAACTACCCACTGAAGTTTACTCGAAGAAATCGCCCCAAAACTCAAAGTTGTGCTTGTTGGTGATTCAGCAAATGTTCACAATATGTTGAGCAGAATAGAATATCAACATAGTACTTACTCAAAAATGAATCCAATCTAGTGTAGATTTCCATTTGCAGAATCAAAAATTCACCAAAAATTATATCGAAATCGGAAAATACAAGAGAAACAAAAATATCGGGATTACATTGTTTCCGTCGGCCGTCAAGTGTGACGCGAATGCATAATCAATCAGTAATTCTGAGTGTCACAGCGCTGTGACGTGACAATCGCATGGGATTTGAAATTCGAACAAAGATTTTTCGATTTCGAATCTTTATGGCTTTTGTTTTAGGCTTGATACAGTCATGTTATATTCGGGGGACTTAATTTTGTTTTAAGTTAGTTTAGAAGACTTAGTTTTTATCTTTGGATATGTATTTTATTAAGTTCTGCTTATGAAAAATGAGGTCGCATTTTAGAAAATCTTATCTTCTTTTGTACAAAAATGAATAGCTGTTCGTTAGTCTCGTTAAGGCTAGGTTTTCCCGGTTTGGCCGGTTTTTGAACTCACTTTTGATAGGCAAGTTACAACTTTTTGAATCTGAAAAAAATATATATTTAAGACACATTCTTTCTCTTTGGCATGTACCCATTCAATACACGATACCATACTATTTTCTCGATAGAAAAAAATTCTGAAGTAGCTTAGATTTTGTGATTTTTTTTACATATTAAACGAGTACTATAACACTTCATATTTTATAAATAACATTAATATAGAGGTAATTCATTTTGGAAGCGATGCTACCGAATCGTTTTTTTTTTAAATTAAATTTATGAATTTTTTATCGATTATTCAAGTGATTTTCGATCCGCGCGTCGCTTGCCAGTGTCTCGCAGGACGTTACCGAGGAAGGACCTCTGCCAAATTTTTGAGCGCGCGCTTCGCTTCTGTTCCGTAAATAATATCAAAATAATACAAATTGTAAATAATAATGTACATAAAGTCGCGGGCAACTCTTGGTAGCGTTAAATGCCTATTTCGCTGAGCCACCCGCCCTTAAAACTCGAGAACAGTTGGACCGATTTAGGCAATTTTGTTCTTGAAATAGTTGTTACATTGCAGGAAAAATCTAAACGGTGAGAAAAATTCACGAAAAAAAATTGATTATCACTATATTCATAGACTATGTATTGGGCGGTACGAAGTTCGCCTAGCGCGGTCAGCTAGTATAATAATATGTTTATGGTGATTATAACTCTTATGTCATTGAAATACTGTGTTTAATGCGTAGGTAAGTACTCTAAGAAAAGTGTTTGATCCTATTAACTGAAGTTCCCGAGCGATATCTAGCAGCAAAAGCCAACACTCTTCCACAAACCTAAAATTATAATAAAAAGGAACTCAAACAGACTTCCATTTACAAACAAAACACATTTCCCAACGGTTTTTCAAAAGGAATCATTCAAAAAGCCGTCAAATCGTTTCATCGAAATCCCGAACGTCTCCGACAATTCCCGATCATCTGTGGTTATCTTTAAAAAGGGGAATGAGAATGACAAAGAAATGCGTTCAATGAATGGATTTTAATTTTAAAAGCTTTCGCGGCGTTTTTGGAATCCGTCTTACCCTCGGGACATTGTCGGTGATTATTGATGTTTTGACAACTCGTATTTACTATTAATTGTGATAATGGATTGAGGAAGGGCATAAAAATGTCTTTTGATATTTTTAAGACGGTTATAGACTACTGTCTTGCTCTTTGTACATTTAAGATAATTTTGACTACTTGTGAGATTGGTATTATTATTTAATCTTGATTTTGAGAGATTCCAGATCGACGGCGCGTTATATTCCACGTTGAGGTACACGTGCGGTAAGCGTCAACATAATTGACGATTCCAGTAAGGTTGCTAGAACTGCGGATTGTTCGAAATAACTCTTTCGAACAATCCGGCTCTCACAAAAGGAGCTACAGAAGAAACATAGAATCAAAATGAATAAGACAGATTAAACGACCAATATGTTTTATAATATTTATGAAATATTTATTTATTTAAGAACAAAAAAATTGTATCTTCTTAATTTTAATTTGAAACGGATCTCATAGTTGTATAGTTTATTTATGTTTAAGCTGTGTACTCTTTTAAGTGACAAGTTCACCATGTTAATCATTGTACTAGTTGTTTATGTAATATGTTATAGTGAATAAGTCGTTGGAGAACCTTTATAATAACATAAAACATACTCGTAACAACATAAAAATTATAATTTGCTATACTCTTGTCTTCTGTCTCATCGGTCTCTGGTTCAATGTGGGGTCTTGAGTTCGACTAGAAATAGGTGCTATAAGGTTTTTCTATTATGAATTCATTGGAGCGTGAAAATTAGTGGTCTCATCAAGCTAGGAGAGTAAAGGAACAGAGTGCATCTGTGTTTTCACACACACTCGTATACTGTAATATCTACTGCGTACAGTACGGCCGTCGAATCTTGGCGAGTTTGAAGTTACGCTCGGCGAATTTTAGCGCTTGAAAATTCGTAAAAATAAATGATTTAAACAAATAGGTATAAGCAATTTGCAGTGGTTATTGTTGTTAAATACTGTTATTAGTATTTATTTTTAACCGACTTCAAAAAAAAGAAGGAGGTTCTCAATTCGATTGTATTTTTTTTTTTTATTTTTTTTTTTATGCTTGTTACCTCAGAACTCCGTTGTTTATGGATGGATTTGCAAAATTTTTTTTGTACTTGAAAGGATATGCTTCCAGATTGGTCCCATTTTTTTCAAAATCGAGTTTTGATGATGGGATCCATGAGAAATCGAGGGAACTCCTCAAATATTATAGGCAACTTTTTAGTGTAGGAACTTTTATCGTTTGGCTTTTTTTGAAGGCGGTTTTTTTTTTGTAAAAAGTTTTTTTTATTTTAATACCTGTTTCTTCAGACTCGCCAGGATCCGACGGCCGTACTGTACTTGGCTAATCCTTGTTGAGTTTGCCTACCACGGTCGAACTTCGGTTGAGAAAGTACATAAATGCTAGTATATATTAAAACCTGAAAAAATCTACTTCTAAAACAATTGTACGTACATCCAGATGTCTTCACACAAAACTCACAAGCATCGCGGTAGTATAATAACATGAAAGTAGCAGCTCATTTCATATCCGCAAAGTGAGCATATTGTTTTACCAAAATATCATGTAACCAGCACAAGATAAAACCTGCCCTACTCCTTTAAAACAAAGGTTATAGGAAGTGTATAATAAAAGTTGCAAGACTAAGCGTACGTCATAACCTCTGAACGAAATTGGGGAAAGTGTGTGAGATAAATCTCGTTACAGATGTTAGTGTTTATACAGATGTACTCAATGTAATGTTAGTAAGATATTGTCTGTTAGTCTATTTCGCATTTTATCTGTTTCTTCATGAACTACCTAAAAGTAGCTAATCTAATAAGGCATCAAAAATCTCTTCCGCATCGCTGTCGACAGGTAAAGTGCCCAAAACGCAGCATTGCCACGCTGTATGGCTATATATATTGTTTTTTTTTTTAGTTTATCCATATAATATAATGTAGTTTTAAGGTAAATTCATTATATCATATTTTTTTTTACAAATAAAATAGACTTTCTTCATTATTTGATTGGATACTCTTGTTAACGTCCGTGAATGTTTCCATGTCATAACAATTGGCCCTAACACCTGTGCTGTGTTATTTATTTTATTAAATATCGGAGCAAATTCTCGTATTTTTGTTCCTTAGTTTTGTGAAAATATGGAAAAAACTTTCGAAATTATATTGGACATAGACACTGAACATTGCTTCAAGTACGATCTTTTTAAGGAGGCAAATCATATAATAACTTCATATACACTATGTGGAGCATATCTCGTCTGTCGATCTTCTGCAGCTTTTTCTCAGCGACTACCAGCCTCTTAGGTACCCCAGAAAAGATTGTTACTATTACTAAATAACTCAAACACAGACATGCAGCAATGTACAATATACGCCATGTTGTACATTGCTGCATGTCTGTGTTTGAGCGTTTGATGACACGGCCCGCTGCTGCAATATTCGATGAACTCCCAATGCGTTGCCTATTACGCTGCGTCTCCTAAACAAGCACTTAGTCTTAAACTTCGATAAGCCACATCTTTAATACTCTTGAAAAACCCTCTACGATAAATCACGTACCACACTAGTAAAAACTAGCCCCGTATGGTCACCGCGTACCCCTCAATCCGCTCTGTGATTGGCTGAATTTCCCACGAGGACCGAGTCGAGACTCAACTCTTAATTTCTTGCTTCAACTACGTCTTGCCTGTTAGCGCGAGGGAAGAATTCTTTAAACATTTGTTTAGGTCGTGCAACAGTTAACAAGTTTTTAACAGAAAGGAGTATTTGTTGGGAATAATGTAACTGTTACTTCTTGGGTAACAATGATTTTTTTTATTGCTGTAATCTAGTGTTTGACTGCAATCCTAGTTGATGGTTAGCAGTGATGCAATCGTTGATGGTGAGGCGCACTAGTTTATTAAGAGCCTATTTTCTCTAGCCTTGAAGACACCTAAATTATAATCGGACGGAAGACTGCAGCCGGCAAACTGTTCCAGTACCTATATTCTCCACGACGACGGTAAACTTGCAAAGACCTAAAATAAATAAAACAATTAATAGTTATTTAGCACACACACGCAAGATGAAGACACAAACATGTAGGTACATACATTAAAATAAAGAAACAATGTCACGGCGGCCCCTAATACCAGTTCCAGTTTAATAACTAATACAATAAAAATAATTCTGATTAATCAATTTAAAATAAGAAATTAAAATCTTAAGGTCCATTCACAAACACGAATGTATCAGCACATCTTGGCTCAATCATTTTGAAGGGGACTGAATAATTCAACAAATACGCCATCATCAGCGAAATATCAGTAAAAGTCTGACACACCCTGGAGGCAGCTCAGACTTTTAACCATCTAATATTTTTCCCGCTCTAGGGCTCCAGCGCTATGATGAGTTCCCACCTAAAAAAATAAAATAAAAATCTCTACAAATTAACATCTATTTTATCACTCTCGGAAAGTTTTAAACTAAGAGCTACAAGAATTTACCTCGTCGTGACAAACACGTATGTAGAACAAAGCCGTGGTAAGGCAACTGAACTGGAAGACTACACGCGAATGAGCTGGTGAATGCTAAGTGTGTGTGAACCCATCCATGAACGAACCCGTCATTCAATGCCATCTTAGGTGGATCATTTCAGGGAGTGGATAGGGTGTCTAATTTTGATGGGTTAGGTACTATGAACCCGCTCAGCTGTTCTTTACTTATAGATATGAATTTCGTATGCACGTAAATTTATTTTAGAAAAAAAAAATATTTTGTTTTTTAATTTTATCTTTACAAATCGATACTATTTCATTTACCAGATCGACCCTCCATGGGATTAAAGCGACCAAAATATAACGGTGTTACATGTGAAAATTTACACAGACCAATATGGACCCTGTCGGGCTCAGCTGAAAAATTAGAAGAGAGCATGAAGGCTAAGTGGGATCGCAGTCAAGCACTAGTTTATTCCAAGTAAAAAAAAATAAGTAGCAATTCATAAAATTCAATAGTTTTGTAGATTGGCTATGTGATGCGTTTATTTAGCTAATTTATGTATAAATTCCAGATAGGTACGGAAGAGTGAATATGAAATATTGCAACGGTGTTGATTTTGTGGTGAAAGAAAAATCTCTTTTACAAAAAACGCTTAGCTCAATATATGACAAGTGTTTTAATTAAAGTATGAATGGTCTACGATCTATTAATCTTCAACTATATATAGATAAACAACGTATATACACCCAATGCACACATATAGGTATGTTTTATGTGCGTCAACGTAGCTTTATCTGTGTGCGTAATCGTATATTAACAATGATATTCTTCTATTGTGGTTATTCAGTGGTACATTATTACGGAAGCCGACCACGACGATGATGGATCGCGACCACCAAGTCACATGAGATTTGAACTTACCCTTATAAAACGGTACACAAATTGGGGTACACAAATACAGAACCGAAATATTTACTATTGTAACCAGAAGCTTTAACTTATAAGCAGATTTGACGCTCTACAAAGAATGGTTATTTTAGTTTTGTCTAATTTTATATTAACAATATTTTTAATTTTTTACAGCATACCTACAGCATAATCAGAACAATAATTTTCCCCTTTGCTGGGTATCAGACTTTTTATATAAAAGAAGGAGGTGTTATTATGTTTTATTACTATGATTTCTAATACTTGTACACCGACAACCCTAAATCTATCTCCTTCGCTAAGTCCACCCAAAGGTTGTTTGTAAGAAATTGCCCTGTGTGATAAGATCGCCCATTGCACCCTTGTTTTTAATAATGTTTGTCCTATGAATAGTATTTAATGCGGTGTGTAAAAATGTATAAACAAATAAAGAGTCAATTGTATTCCCACTATTCGGATTCATTGCAGGTTGGTGGATCATCATAGGCCTGTTTGCTCATTTGGTTTGACAATTGTTTCTTCACCGTTTTGAAAACAGTGGTGATGAAATAAATCACATAGAGAAAAACGCTTACCTGGGTTTAAATACACACTTTTTTATTTCAGTAATAAATATTATACAGTTGTTTCGACAGGGTCTCTTAATGACTTTCTTTAATTTTGTTCAGAAAATAATCTTTATTATTTGGTGACATTAAAAAGGCTCACCACTCCCTATACCAGAAAGTATCCCAAAATCGTGAACCCCATAATCCAAGGTCTTATATTAACATTCGCAACGCTGGGTTCCGTATAAATATTTGACAAGGCGACTCTGTCTTATGCCTAATTTATTTTGACAAATCATCTTTACCGAATAAAGGTGTGTTTGCTAAGGTACCGCGGGCTGATGGAATTGATGCAAGGTTTTTTCAAGGTGTATGGGGATTTGAGTTGGCTTCGTAAATGTACAGATGAGGAACGGTTGATCAATGGAAGAAAATGCGGCTTCCTCTTTAGTGGTTTCAAATTCATTAGCCTTTTTGCTAAGTCAAGAGTGAATATATTACTTCTAGGTAAGCGTGTTCCATCGTCAGCCGTCAAACACAAGCCTATTTATAATAAAAAAGTCATTACAGAGATTTAAGATGTACAACAGAAGAAAATCGAAATATAAATAAAATCATAGCTTAAAATCTTAGATCAAATTCAAATATATTTGACGCAACATTTCACACATTAGACACGGATCAGAACATCGCTAGGGGTACAACGTGGTTTTTTATATAAATAAAACTGACTATCACTCAGGTTTTTTTTTATGGTGGGAAAAATCATCAGGAATCCCGCCCCTGGGTGGAGCGGGAGACAGTGTCAGACTCCTACTGACTAAACAACCCACCCCGTTCCTCCTTTAATTCCAGGGCTCTGGTATTCCGCTTTCGCATCAACCCTTGGCCCCAGAACGGTCACTCTGGTAGTGGTAGGTAATAACACAACTCAAAGTGTAGCAAAAGGTAGTCATTCAACCAGGCATACTTTTACTGTAAAAGTCTGCCTGGTTGAATAAAGCGCTGCCTATGGCGTGAAGGACTGACACGTGTTCTTAAAACTAAACTAACTCAAACAAAAGGCAGGCACTTTACATCATGATGTAAATAAAAGATACGAAATCTACATACATATATCAAAATCATACATGATTCAACGAAAGATAGATTATACAATATAACAAACAAAATACCTTTCAAAGCCCTTCTTTATAAATATCTAGCGAGACAATAAACAGAGTTAACTATATGGGCTACATGCAAATATTTGGTGAGCACATTGAGCAGATAGTTGTACTCTAAGTTAAATAAGTAAGCCACGAGCAAATCCCAGAAGGTCGCGACATCCGACATTCGGCGAGCCTTTATTTTACCTTCCATCTAACCAGACGCATACAGGATGTTACTTTTTTACGACTCAGAAAACATTTCATATTTCCTGATAAATTAAATCAACGGCATATTTAAGGCTGTTAACTACAACGACGAAATACAATTCGTCATTGTGAACCACATATTGTTGCGGCAAAAATATCCAATGACGTCTGCCGCCCTTGAACGAAAAAAAAACAAAACGAAGAGAGAGATAGTTTCAGGCTTTTACTGACTAAAAACCCACCCTATCTATTTCTTCTTTGCGTTTCTTCCAGAGCCCTGGTGTTCATATTCTCATTAGCCATGCCTCAAGAAGCTTCTACCCTGCAGGGCCCCAACATTTTGCTGACGCCTTGAAGTAAGTGTGAGAACAATACGCACTGTAGACAACTTGGACGCGGTCCGGACGGTTACCAGAGCTACTCATTGTTCGCTCTCCGCTACAATCAATTAGTATGGTATTTATTTTTCAAATAACATAATATGCGTCATCAATTAAATTACATTGGGAAATTCAGAAAAAAAATGGTAGAAAAATACTTTTACCAAAAAAAATGCGAGACTTTTTTCAAACAGCCTATAACCACAGTCGTCGGTACCCATTTGACATACCTTCATAATATATGAGACGAGTTAACAAGCGTGTAGTTACGGGCTACCTCAGATGACGGTACTAGTCCCCAGGGAGGACCAGGACTAGTACGGAAACAACTTCGTTTTATAATATCGCTAATTAAGTTTTATCAAATCATATTAATTTTCGGTTTGTATGTAGACTTGAAAAAGGAAGCCTGTTTCTAATACAGCTAAATAGTTGAGTTCTCTACCGAAATCTGTGCAAATACTGTAAGCTTATTCGTAATTACAGTTTTAAGCAGTTTGGAATTGTAAATTCTTGGGTCATGAGGTCCGAGTCGGAATTTCACGCCGTCTAATCGACACTTTGCGCGATCAGGCTGGCTCTTTCTTTGCCCAAAGAATTAGCATTGCCATTCGACGTGGCAATGCTGCCAGTTTACTGGGCACGTTTCCAGATGACAGCGATGTGAAGGAGTATTTCAACGCCTGAGTATATATTGTTTTTGTATTATATGCACATGGTTAGGTTTAGTGTAAATATTTAGTTTAGTTTATATTTAAGTTTTTTTTTAGTGTATTATTAAATTCTATCCTTATTTTTTATTAAATACATATTAGCACGTTAATTTGTTTGTAGCTATAAAACTTCTGATAATTACAAATTTAAATCAAAGGAAAAATCGGTTATTTCTAGGCAAAGGTGCTCCATGGTCGACTACATCATCGGTTACAGCAATAGAAGGAATACAGGTTCTTTTTAAGGAACGTAGATGACTTTTGGACAGTGACTGTAGCAAAACTCTGACACTCCTTCTCGAGCTTCTCTCGCAGAAGAAATAATTTGATGATTACTTCCTTAAAAATAGTTTAAAACTTTTGAGCCCAACGCGAACGCTCACCGATTGTTCTTTAATTGTGTCGTAATTACTATAGTCGAAAGGTTAATGAAAAAAATAGAATAGATAGGTATTCTTGAAATATTTTCTTCCCAAATGTCACGAAAAATTTTCACCGATTCCAAGTTAAAGGCAACTAAACAACTTTGCAATAAAACTACATGAACCTGCCTCGCAAACGATATTCAAAACCAATATCAAATAACCGAATCGTTTTAAATTCATACTGCCATCCAATTTGGTCTCTATCTCAACCTTCTATGAACGTCTGGCCCTTAACGTACCTACATCTACCACAGAGCTATGACGTGTCCTATAGGGCACTACTACGGCAGCATCGTTACAATGTTTCATACAAACCAAGAATGATCGTGAGTGTTGCCGCTTTATCATCATCCACTGCTTGACTTTTTCCAGTATTAAATATTTGAGTTTTGTAAGTTTTTTACATCCACTCAAAACTACTACGTGGTTTGCCCGATATCGTGCCCAGATCCGTTTAAAAAAGCCGCCCGCAATCATCACCATAAGGACCGTTCCTGTGCGTCTCGCATCAATCGAATTTCTACGATTCTCACCAAGTCCACAAGACCACTTTGTGGGAGGTCTTCCAACTAAGGAAGGGTTGTTAATTTATAATCTTATTTCGAATACTGGCAGCCTTTTGGATACTTTACCAGTCGAGATCGATGCGGAAGAGTTTTATGACGCCTTGCTTTAAATTAGGTGCTATTGGTTAGTTCATGAGGTTTTTATTTTATTTATCTATATACATGTAGTTAGAAGGACTGTAAATATATTCAAATTTAAATGTATTATGACTATCTATACTATGTTGCTGCGGTACAAACATTCCGAACTCTATGTCTACCTCGAAGCAGCGAGTATCGGTATCAGATGCAATGTAATTATGTGGGGCCCAAAATGTCACTTCTTTAATATTTCACAAGGGTAAGTTTAGGGTCAGTCTAAAGGGGCTTTTAATTTTAAATCGCGATTGGAAATTGTTTTTGTGACCCTTTCGGTACGTATATGATATTTTGAGTATGAGTTTCAATAAAATTATTATTAGTCAGGATAGAAGCTTGTGTTTGATTTCATAGTTGAATTTCAGGAACAAATAAATACGTTTTCTGAATAAATTTATCACAATTATTTTTGAAATGTTGTTCTTCTTGTTAGCTGTCAGAAAAAAAAAACAAAATGATTTAATTTATTTGATACCATCTTTATAATAATACAAGAATAAAACTAAACTTAAATAAAACAAAAAAAAACTTGAATTGATGTGCTCAAAAGCATTGTCACGATGTATAGCAATGCTTAATCTCTGACCGAGATGGAAGCCAGCCCTTAGGTCATGCGAATAGTCAATCATGGGCGTTTAGATCGTAAACATAAAAATATCAAAATCAAATACAAACGGTTGATTTCGAAGCTTGTGAATTCCTTCCCTGATCCTATTATTTGGGGTCGGGTCACCTCATTTTCCTGCGCTAAGTGCTATCTTGAGTTGTTAATTTTGGCAACTGGGCTTTCTTGAGATCTCTCTATATTTGACGGCCAGGTTGATGGGGGGTGGGGGCAGCTTTTACCTTTTTTTTTGTTCTGGTAGGCGAAGAGCGTGTTTTGAACCACGTGGTCTTCACTGCGTCTTGGACGTGTCTATTTCAACGAAGGCGATTTTCAGTCATCGTTAGAAGCTCGTGGTTAATTTAACTAATATTTCAACCTATTTCGACACAGAAATGCATGGCATCGCATCGCTAGAAAGGCGGTGGCGCTGGACTCGACTGACACATTACCACGACCACTTTGTCAAGAGTGCACGACTAAGAAGAAAGAATATTTCAACCTAAACTTGATTTTTTTACAATGGCAATAAATTGATATCATGATGTATGTATAGCCCAGTTTCGGACTTGCAGTTTGATATCGTTTCTTATGTTATGTTAAATAAACACTACTACCAACATTACCAACAAATTAATCTACTCTTAACATATTTATCTTGAAAATTAATGTCAATTTACGTAGCGGTCAGGTAGTTGCCGAGACTTCTGACCGAAACTAATCTGTCTCCCTAATTGTGTTAGCGACAACTTTGATCCCTTCCCAACGGATATGATCCGACAAGAAATTGTATTAGTTATAGTTGGCTTCGCTAATAAAGGGAGAATTTTGGTGGTCGGAGTGGAAGTGTGTTGGTACTTGTGTGGAGAATCTATATACTTATTTGTGGATGATTGATTCGAAGTCTTTCAAGTGTATAATATCTCATATTGTTAAGTAGTCAATGTATAAGAATTCATGCTATGTAAAAATATTTTTATATTCGTTGATAGTAATGATTGGCAAACTCAATGAAACAATGAAAATATTATTAAAGAATCAGGTAAAACTACAACAAAATTTCTGATGGTCCCATGCGGCTTCTATTTCTGGCACACTTCAATGCTGACGTATTTTAAAAAGTAGTTTTTTTCTTTCAGAAATACATCATTGTCAACTTGAACTGAATTACATAGTACTACTCCTATACTCTAATTGTACTCTTAAAGTATATTTTTGTATAAATCTTGCATCGCTTTATCATAGCGGACATCCACCCACAAAACGTTGAGTATGTGACTTTACATGTTTGAGAACGCACCCACGCACGACACAGGAGTAAGTCCTAGTGTGAGGCAACGTTTAAAAAAAATACAGCACATTCATTGTATGCACATGTAAGAAAAGAAATTATCTTCCCGAATCTATATGACAATGCCTACAAACTGGGAGTTTTTAAGTTAAAAGTGAATGCGTTATTGCAGATAAGCATGCTACACCGTCAACCCCATCATCGTTTTCCATCAGACAAGATACCGTTATCGTACCGCAAACCAAGAGTCAAGTATCAAAAGTAAAAAAAAATGTATATTATTCTGAATGATAATAATATTACAATGCAAAATAAAATTTAGTCCCTAAGACGATACCAACAACATGCATAACCGAGTCTCAACAACTGCACCAAACAACGCGACAATTTTTAAAACCGAAAAAATATGCATGAAGCAATGTTATTCAATGAGGTGTACAAATCCCCCACATCTTGAATATTTAAGGGCTCGATGTCTCGCCTTCCTGAAAATTCATTACAGGGATGTATAAAAATGCCACCCTCTTTTGTTTAAACGCAAAATCTCAATAAACATGTTCATGTAATGGTCTATGCATTTTGAGGAGGCTTTACTGTGAACCGTTTTATTTATTGTTTTAATCTACGCTGTGCTTGCTGTGCGTAAAATTATACTAGACAATCTTGAGGAAATGGTCTGCTGTTTGGGCAAAATTTTGTCTATAGCTTCTTATTGTAATGCAATACGGTTAGTAAGAAAGCTCGAATCCTGTACAATTGGAAAAAGGGAGATGAAGAGATAATGAGCTTATTATACCTCTTATAAAAAAAATATTCAAATCCTAATTTAATTCATTATGACTTAAGCGATGATGATGATGAAGCTCCAAGCGTGTCTTTTTATTATGTCTCTAAGTACGGTAATCGAAAGCAAGGTTAAAGGTTAAATTATTTTATCTGACATAAACTTACAAAACTAGTGCATGTTTTCAAAAGGTAATTTTCTTTACAAAAAAAAAAAAAAAACGCAAGAACCGGTAAGAAATGATGCCCTTATAAAAAAAATAATTGAGTTTTACAATAGTTTCATAATACTATCTTAATAGATATGATACGACAGTGTGGACAGACAACATGGCACCGATATATGTATAATATTATGATAAATACATTACCATTACTACTGAAAAAGTAAATTACTAACGATACACGACGACGACGACGATTAAATTACTTATTTATATGTATGTATTTAAGTTGCACCTACCGTGTTTGTTTCTGCACCACCCTAAGGTCGACTGGTAGAAAATGCCTATGGCATTAAGTCCGCCTTTGCACTTATTATGTGCATAAAGTTTTTATAAATAAATAAATAAAAAGAAAATAGCAACATTTTAGGATCACTAATTCTATAGTTGATACTATACATTGCTTTCTATCGAGCAATACCACATTTAAATAGCTGATTAAGCAATAAAGATCAACACTTATCATAACAAAAAAAAAACTGTAATTAAAATCAGATTTAAAGAATTAAATCATTTCCTCTAAAGCTTTTAAATTAATGATAGATACTACTGAAAAAGTAAATGGCAACACTTTAGGATCACTAATTCTATAATTGACATTATACACTTTCCATCGAGCCATAGCGACTTTAAGAGCTAATTAATCAATATAGATCAACCATAAGGGTTGATCATAACAAACCATAACAAAAAAATCAGATTTAAAGATTTAAAATCATTTTCTCTAGAGCTTTTCAACTAAATAAATTATACTTAAACTACAATCAAAACGATATATATCAATACTATACTTATAAAAAACACTCTACCTACGTAAATTACTTTCAAATGGTCACAATAATAATATATATAAAGCAATGCAAAACGTATTAATCTAATCTCGTCGGATTGTCCCTGGGCTAACTTCAAGCGGACTGTCTGGCTAGTCCCCTAAGACTGGACCGCACTGATATTAGAATGTCTCCAATCGTTATTATTGCTATAGATAGAGTTATTTATGAGGAGTATGTTTTGATTTGCAATGAAATGTACTGGGTGTTAATAATGAGAATTTAAGTCGGTTTAGTACAGTCAAATGTAGGTAACATAATATGTTATATAATGGGCATTCATTCATAATGTAAGTGATACACAGAAAACAGGAATATTTAACATTGGACAATAAATATTACATGGCCAGGTTCTACTCATTTTGAACTTTTTTAAACCCATTGAAAATCAAAAGTATAAAATGAAATGAAAATTAAGACGAAAGTTAGTATTTACGAATACATACAAGTACATTAGTGCCCTTCACGGTCAAACCTGAACAGTTTTGAATGAAATATATACATAATATTATTTAGGAAATTTTTACTTTCTTGCGAGCAAAACCGCTGGTAGAAGCCAGTTGGTAATGAATTTGTTGTTTAAAAAAAATCTGAGATGATTGGGGGTGGCTTCATAGATAAAGGCATATTATTCGGACAAATATCACTGTGACTAATAGGAATCATCTAACTAGAACACATCTTGAAGCATTCATTTGTAAAGTACAATAAAACTTTTCTCCGTTTGCTTCAATCACCAAAATAGATCCTTATCTAAAGCAAAACACAATTACACTGGTTAAGGGACCTTTTTAACGAGCCGTAAAGTATTTCAATTTGCCACATTTACTGGCAAATCAAGCGAGACTTGCCAATTTTGTGGCATTATAGTACAAAATTTGGACACAACCTTAACATAGTTATGTTGGAAACCCATGGGATCATTACCGTTGATCCGATGGTAATGATACAAAGCCTTTCTCATTGTGTGCCTCATTAAATATTATTGAATCAAATTGGTGATACAAATTCGAACACATTAAAATAGTTTTAATGACAATGTGTCCGGTACTGCGTAACGAAGTGAGAGAGGATTGCATTATTTACTATGAGTGAGTGAGAGAGGATTGCATTATTTACATTATATGTAAATAATCTCTTAGAGAGGAGGCCTGTGTCCCTGCAGTGGGAAGATTAAAAAGGCTGATGATGATGATGATGACTACAACAAGGCTCAGGCCTTGTCCCAGCTGTGGGAACATTAAAAGGCTGATTGTGCGTAAACTAGCCACATGAGTAGTAGATAAACGAAACAGAAGCAAAACTTCCTAAGGTCGTGCAATATTTGTACCTATTTTGGTAGGTTTGTGACAATAGGTGAAAAGAAAATAAATAAAACATCTGTTAATTAAGTTATAGTATAAAGTGCTTAAAGCCGCTATACCACTAATGTTTTATGAGCATGGGAATTAAGGCAACGTCTGTACAGCGTCGACGCTACGTAGACATGACGTCAACGTTGCGCATCCGCAGGTTATTAAAGTCTTGAGCCCCGAGCGTACGCTGGCCCTGGCACACCCATTGTCTTTCTATGACGTATTACGGTATTCAATAGGTTAAAATGTATTTTAATTAGATATAAAACGAGCAAACCCAATCGGCGCTATTGTGTATGGCATAAAAGACATCGTTTACCGTTACGTTGTCGCTGGTCAAACGTTCGATAAATGCAAACGCAGCAGAAACACTAGGGGGATAAAAGCCTTAGACAGTAAATTCACTCTACTACTTTTGTGTGCATAAAATATTTAATAAATAAAGCAAACAGACTGCAGTAATATTTTTAAAATAAAAACATTGGGTAAAACAACTTTGTTTAACTTTTAAATAATGATGTTTTTAATAAACCAGCAGACCGAAGTGATCCATTTGTAACAGCTCTTTTACATCCAATCAGCATGAAAACATCATCATTAACACAATAAATAAAGAATGATAAACACATTACTCGTAAATAGGCAATTTTATCCCCATAATGAGACAATGCGACAATAAATAAGCTCGATAAAGTTTGGTTTCGTTATTATTTACCGCGATTCGCGACAAATGGAACGCGTATTGTCGCGATTGGCGGGAATTTGTTGCTGATATTTATGGGTATTATTGTCTCGGAGGTAGAAAAGATTTGCGGTAGCGGTAGAGGTGGTATATTTTACTGTAATTAGTAGGAATGCGAACGGTATCAATTTGAATCGAGATCTGATAACATTTATGGATAAGATATATATAGGTACGTAGATAAATAGATAGATAGAGAGAGATTAAACTTTATTGTACACCAAAAAGTAACAGAACTTATACAAAACTGAAATCTATAGGTACAATATGGCGGTCGTATTAGAAAAGATATATACCTAAACAGTATCAGTAAAAAATCTTAGTAAAGTTTTCATTTTATCTAAGCGAAAATTTTATTATACTGATTTTAGAATAAGATACTGATGATGAATATTCCAGTGACATTCTATCAGCAATAACAATTTTCAAAAAGTCGAAAGAAATTGACCAAGTGACATTTCGGTATTATAAGTGATATAAACATTTTGAAGTTAAGTATTGAAAACGATTTAACAAAAACTTTTTACAAAAAAAAAAACCGCCTTCAAAAAAAGCCAAAAGATAAAAGTTCCTACACTAAAAAGTTGAAAATAAAAATTTGAATTGCTGTAAAGAAACTTAATTTATAGGTAAACTTATTTAACATTAATATTTTGCAAATATTCAAAATTTATTACTTCTTTTTGGAGTCGGTGCCAGTATTTTTATTGTTGAAACTTAATGTTACGTAGCTTTTTAATATCCGGTGCCATTTTTCGTATATAATGCTTAAACATTTTCAATGTACTTAAAATGTGGCAGAAGGTTTTTGTAAGTATATATTTTTTATTTAAAAAAAATGTGCAAATCGGATGATTTTTTTTAGAGAAGTCTAATATGTATTTATGTCTTAATGAAGTATTACATATTTGAGTAAGCAAATAGGTACTAAGTAGTTTTATAGTTAAGTTAGAGGTAGTTTTTCAAGGGATTGTTGAATTCCTTGTCTTGGCTGGCACCGACTCCAAAAAGAAGTAATAAATTTTGAATATTTGCAAAATATTAATGTCAAATAAGTTTACCTATAAATTAAGTTTCTTTACAGCAATTCAAATTTATATTTTCAACTTTTTAGTGTAGGAACTTTTATCGTTTGGCTTTTTTTGAAGGCGGTTTTTTTTTTGTAAAAAGTTTATTTATTTGTAGCCGTTTAGTGTTTTTTATTATAATGTGTTATGGCAACGAAGTCAATATCGTTTCTACATTTCTTTTGGAAAAGTTACCAATGTCATATAAGTTGGAATACATATTATAGGTACATTGTTACAGTATGATCGTTTTGATCTCGTGGAGAGATGATATGATGCATGAAATACTTATGATTCATCTCATGAGTACATCTTATGACAGCTCTCATAATCATCATCATTTCAGCCAGAAAACGTCCACTGTTGGACATAGACCTCCCCCAAGCGTCGCTACAACGACCGATTCTGTGCGACTCGCATCCATCGCGTTCCCGTGATTGTCACCAGGTCGTCGGTCCACCTTGTGGGAGGCCTTCCAAAGCTGCGTCTTTTGGTGCGCGGTCGGCACTCTAGAACCTTTCGGCCCCATCGGCCATCTGTTCTACGAGCAATGTGCCCTGCCCACTGCCTCTTAAGTTTGGCAATTCTTCGGGCTATGTCGGTGACCCTGGTTCTCCTGCGCATTTCTACATTTCTGATTCGAACACGCAAGGAAACTTCGAGCATAGCCCTTTCCATTGCCCTTGACAGCATTGCCCATGACAGCTCTAATAAGCTCAAACAATGCTAGGGTACATTATTTTATTTTGAAGTTCCCATGCCGACCTTCCACCTTCCAGCTTCATCATCACATCAGTTTAATAGTACCTTACAGCCAAAGTGCATCTTATGACAATTCTAACAAGCCCAAACACGGCTAGGATATATTAATTAGTTACGCAGTTCTAGTGCCTACTTTTCAGCTTCATCATCATCATCAGATCAGTTCGATGATAACATTTTCAACATAATTATTTAAGATCATTGGTTTATAGTGCATTTTCATAGTTGCTTAACTACCTTGATTGTGATATCTATGCGAGTGTCAAATTTCGTTAGCCATTTTCTGATCTTCTTCACCAGTTCCACCTCATCAAATGTTACTTTTTGACTGTAAATGCTTGAGTTCTCAATGAAAATATAAAAAAAACTATATAGTTGCCTTAAATATTTGAGGAGTTCCCTCGATTTCTCATGGATCCCATCATCAAAACTGGATTTTGAAAAAAATGGGACCAATCAGGAAGCATATCCTTTCAAGTACAAAAAAAAATTTGCAAATCCACCCATAAACAACGGAGTTCTGAGGTAACAAACATAAAAAAATAAAAAAAAATACAATCGAATTGAGAACTTCCTCCTTTTTTTGAAGTCGGTTAAAAACGATATACTCGTCCATAGATAAATTAAAAATAGTTGAGACGTCTGTAAAAAATGGTCTTACCGATAAGATCGCCTATTGCTACCTCCTATCTATTTTAATCTAAAAGTATTAATTTATGAGATAAAGAATATATCAATCAATCAAAACAGTACTGAATTTGTCCATTCTACAATGCATTTATTTTACTTGAATTTCAATGAACCAAAAAAAAAAAATCAAAATTAATTACTAAAAAAGTTAATGAACAAATGATAAAAGAAATGTCAAGTTGAACAGTTTCATAAATACCACATCCGTAATTCATTTCATATTTCGTTCGTATTGTAAACGTTTATACTCGTAAACAGACAATATTGCATACAATTTATGCGTGGGTAATTAAACGTATCATGTTAATTGCGACCCTTTAATATTGATGTTTTACTACAACATCGAGGATGTATATTTACTTGTGAATATATTTTATCCCTGCGTGTGAAATCGATGAATGAACAAACAGACAAATGAATAAATACGGAGCGGAACAACTAGTTATGAAGATTGAAGTAATATTTATTATGACTGATTTTGAATTAGCCAAAACATATTTTTTTTTATTTATAATAAATATAGACAATATTAAAAATAACAAAAAAAAAACCTATTTAAAAAATAATAATGTGACTATGGACGGTTTTCGAGGGATTAACGGGCGTTCATGCCGATTTTCCGATCATGGCGGAATTCATGGCGTAATGCGTGAATTCATAGCAGTAATTTGGAGCTGCCACTGTAGAAAAACTGCAGTAGAAAAAAAAAAAAGATACCTATATAACATTGGTAATATTTTTAGCACGTTTCATTATTATGTTACATGGTGTATTATCAGCCTAAATTAGGCACTTTTTGGCTTCGTATGGATTTTTTGTTTTATAAATATACCTATTAGCGACCCGCCCCGGCTTCGCACGGGTAGGTACAATGGTGATTTTTAAAATATTATGCATCTTTTAAACATTTAAACCTTCCTCTTGAATCACTCTATCTAATTAAAAAACCGCATCAAAACCCGTTGAATTTTTTAAAGATCTAAGCATACATAGGGACAGACAGCGGAAAACGACTTTGTTTTATACTGTGTAATGATTTGTTAATTTAACAAATAGTTTTCCTTCCTTCTTTCTCTTTACCAACTTAGATATTTTTAAATTCACACAACTGAACAGCTGGACCACTACGCATTTAACTTGTAGATGTTTCACAAAAACTCTAAAAGAAGGGCAATACATCTAAAAAGTTCAGACAAGGGTTGTAAATCGCTGGCTCAAACGTTTTTCGGTTAAACAAATGTGGGTATAAATTAGCTGAAGACTGACAAGGGTTCGCTTTGACACGGGGACATACGTACCTTATAAGTACTTTAGAAATATTATAGGTAAAAGTAGTATTTGCATACAAATTTATATGTAGGGTTGGTGATCGGTCCATCCTGAAAACCAGCGCCGTAGACTCGTTGCAATATGCGTATGTCCTCGGCTTTGTGATGAGTGGTCACTCATCACAACGTGTCTGACTGACTGCCATATCAACGCACAGTCGAAACTAGGAAATTTAAATTTTTGAAATTTTATACAAGATCTCATTTTATGAGGATTTTGATAATTCAATTTTTAGGGAGGGAAAAAGAAATTAGTGACCTGAGTGATTTAAAAAGTTTTTTTTTTTAAACCAGCACTATAAAATAATTTAGAAGATTATGCTAAAGGCTGCATGGGAAAATCTTATAACTTAAAACTAATCAGAATTTTAATTACAAATTCTAATCAGAATTTTTAATAAGTAAAGATTACCATTATCAATTTTTTACGAAACACGTCTGCGTAGCCAAGGCGTAGGCTTATGCTACGAAGTTGCTACGAGACTCTCAAACGTAGCCTTCTTACTCATCTACACTAATATAATAAAGAGGTAAAGTTTGTTTTTTTGTTTTTTTGTTTGTAGGGGGTAATCTCTGGAACTACTGGTCCGATTGGAAAAATTTTAGCAACAATAGAAAGCTGCTTTACTCCTGAGTGACATAGGCTATATTTTATGTACGCGGGCGAAGCTGCGGGCAAAAGCTAGTTTAACAATAAAATTCAGAAAAATATAAAGCAGGCAGACCGTTTAAAATGTTCCACTTACATCATGCTTACTTAATGATTCCTGGACATAATTATCTCTTCATTCGACATTTCCATGTCCCTACAAATTGCATCTACACATTACGTACTATTACTATACATATATATAAGGCCAAACGTTTGATTTCCAAAGCTGTGTATAATCTAATTACTGTGAACAAGCGTCCCGACACATGACATGTCATGACAAGGCATAACATGGAGTTACCCGTGCCTAACTATTGTGGAAATAGTATGGTAATGTTTTGTTTTAGATTATTAGTTTTTCTACTAAGGTATGAATAATACCATACACAAATGAGGTAATTAAAACGAAAAATGAAATGGAGTGAAACGATGGCAAAAGGAGTAACTAATTGAGGGATATAGAAGAAGATATGTTACATACAGCTTTCTTTTTCTATAATTATTCTCCGTGGCCTAACAACCTTGCCACTACAGTTTAGCTAACATATCTTTAAGACATGCGTAGAATACTGCTCGTTAAAACTCGCCTCGACCCGCTTGTTTGCCAGAACCAGGGCCCAGAAGGTGTTGAGGTCGCCGTGTCCACGAGGATACACACGCTCCGACCAAATGGGACACACTTCCACCGTATGCTCCACCGTATCCTCCAGACAGTCTACACAGTGATAATGACATATGGTCGTTGTGACCTCAATCCGGCACAGGAACCTATAGAACTTACCATGTCCGTTGAGGATGCCGTGACGCCTCTCCAGCCACTCCTCAATGAGGGAACTTATCGGCATATCATTTTACCGCCATATTCTCAGTCCTAGTGCACAATGTTATTATTTACTTTTTTTATGATAAAGACCATACAGTCATCTCAATAAAACCCAAAGTTAACTGAACCTCTAATCTAGATTAACAACTTAATTGGCATGTTTTAGCCAAAGTGTAAACAATTTTATTTGTCAAAAAACACGTAAATAAAAATATATTGAATCAGTAATCGTTCAACTGCAGATGGATTGTAATTGTATCTCAAACCACATCCATTAAAGTGTCCATACAAAATAATTTATTGCCTAGAAATAGCTCGGACTTGTCAATACATAACTAGCGAGTACAATCGGCGACATTGACGTTCTGCCACCGGACAAACGTTGCCCCAAACATTTATTACTGAACAGAGAATGTAATGGAGTCGTGTTATATTTATAAATAATCTTTTAGTTCTTTTCAATTCCGTAATGGAGTTTTGACCTGAATTCAGTACAATTAAAACCAATGCAGCAATACTGGGATTGAGAACCAAACTGAATTCCAGTATTGAATTTTTTTTTCAAATTTTCTTCTATTCCCGTGGAGAAGTGGAGTCGTGGTATAAAAATTTCTGGAAAGACCACACAGGCCTTTGCCTAGTAGCGGGACAGTATCAGTAAATAAAAGAAAAACTCCTTTAACAGAGGAAGGGAAAAAAAGACTTAAGTAACTCACTTAACATTTTAGAAGCAATATCCTGACTTGCTTAATAATATCACATTTAATTTAAACAAAAGTTTTTTAACTGAACAAATAAAGAACTTTATTTATTTAAAAACTGCAAAAACACAGATTATAAACTCTTCATCAAATAAAAACATCAAAACTAAAATAATATATTTTTTTAAAAATTATTAAAAACAACAAATCATACACAACAACAAAAACATTTCTCTGTATTACAATGTTTTGTATCGTCGACTCCACGCCTATCACTGTTCCTGTGACGTCTGCATACATCACGGCACACGCGCCATTATTCTAATTGGTCACAAATTATGCCTGATCGGGTTAGCTTAGTTTAGCTGGGGACCGCACGTAATTCAGTTTAACTATTGTGCGATTTACTGCTCTTTATTGATTATTGTATTGTTGCTATGTCAGTTGATAATGAACTAAATGATGTAGGTATTATTTTTAACTATTTTTTTTTTTTGGATATCGTTATCATCACCATCATTTCAGCCGAAGGATGTCCACTATGGGTTATACGCCTCCTTCTAGTATCCAGAACGAACTGGTATCTACCGTATCCTCACGACACCCACCAGGTCATCGGTATACCTTGTGGGAGGCCTTCCAACAGTGCGTTTTCCGGTACGTGGTCGCCATCCTAGAACCTTTCGATCCCTTCGACCATCTGTTCTATGAGTAATGTGCCCTACCCACTGCCACTTCAGTTTGACAATTCTTTGGTCGATGTCGGCAACCTTGCTTCTCTGATTTTTGATGCGATCACGCACGGATTTTTTTGAAATCATGAATTTATATTCGTGACTTGAGATTAAACATTTTAATACAACGTGGCAATACCGCCTGCCTTTTGAGTACACGTCTTCCAGTCGGCAATGATGCGGAAGGGAAGAATTTTTTGACGCCACATTTTAACTACTTAGCTATCGTATATTATAATTATAGAGTTTTAATTAGTTGTTTTATTTCTCTTGTTCTTTCTATGTTAAACAAAAAATGTTATATTATAATTATTATTTTCATTATGATTAAGAGACAGTGTAAAAGGACGATTGATGTGATATGTAAGACAGTTTTAGACGTCAAAAGCTTGTATTTGTAAATAAAATATAATTGTTCCATAGGCAATATTAAACACAGGCAATTTTATTAGAAATATTTTTTGTTTAAATCGTATGACCAATCATTTAATTTCTTTATTGTTCATATAAGAATATATTTTAACTAACGCGGTGGTTCACAATTATAATGACGTACACATATACAATGACGATCTTAAAAATGAACAACAAATTTTCTTTCAGCAAACCTAAGAGGAAAGGCATACAATTTAAACCTTAACTTTTCTACATACATCAATATATTTAAATTAAACATAAAAAACACAGTGTATTATATTATTCGACTAACAAAAAGGTACAGAATACATTAACATAACACGAAAATCCCATAAACATACGACATTTGTTTTAACACCCTTTTGGGTAAGCGACGTCGGATTGTCAAGTTCCCCCTTTTGACGACGAAATCTACTGTATAATAAGCATTTGTCTAAAAATATGATTTGTGAGCAACAAGAGTATGTATTAAGTTGTATAAAAATGCAAATATATTTGATTTGGTTATGTTTTCATTATAGCTAAAACAAAACTAACTACTGTTTTGTTTTTTCTGCGTGCCGATAATCTATAAGTTTCTTATCATTCTGTATTGTTAGAAGCAAACCGCACTGCGGGAACTGGACTGCATGGACTGAACTTCGCGTACTGGACTGCGCGAACTAGATTGCGCTGGGTACTGTGCGTGTTATAAGTAATGCAAGGGAATAAGTTACTTCTAGGTAGGCGCTTCATCGTCGACCGCATCGACGCTTTCCATCAAGTGATATGGCGGTCAAGCGCGAACCTATAATCAATAAAAAAACGAGTATATCTTTCTTGAAAGATTAAATAACAAGGATAAAATAGTTAAAGAACAAGAAAATGACAATTATAATGAAATGAGAGTCTGTCATCTTCTTCATTAATTTTTTTATTTGCTACTTTGTATTGTATATTTATTTTGCTGTTACATTGCATATACAAATGATGCCTCTGAAAATTAATAGTAAAAATATTAAAATTAGTTTCCAACAATATTAACAAATACGCCATTCCTTTTACACAGATCACTTCATCATGAATAATAACGTAAAACTACAACATGGTAATATAATTAAAAAGCCCACAAAATGAATGTGTGGTATTAATTTATATAAACTGAAGCATGCTTCTGTGTGATTACAACAGTATTAACTTAACCCTTCCCTGGTTAATGTGATGTCAACGTTATTTATTGATGTTTAGTTTTAGCGGTACGGTTGGTAAAAGAAATTGAAGAGAATATTTTTATGGAGAAGAAGAATCAGAATCATTTGTTCGTAAACATAGGTGATAATTGTATAAAATATCTTAAAAATTACTTAGTGCGTAATGTTTATGTTTGTTTGTTGTTTGTATGTGCAGAAACGAACGGATTTTTATCTTTTATTTAGATAATGGTCTTATAGTTAAACAAGACACAGTAGTATGAAAATTAGGAAGGTAAGGAATCCTATTTACTGTCAAAATTACAAGTCTACGCTTGTACATATGGTTATACTAGTAGGTATGTAATGGAACAAGCTTGTAACGTTGCTTAACTTAGAAGTTCGGCCTGTGCTTCTGTTGATCATGTGATCAACTGTAATCATTTTTTTATACCCAAAAAAAACTCTTTTTTTTTAATGAAACAAAATAGTTAGGTAGGTAGGCACTGCAGTGCTACCACAACTCACAAAATCGCAATCCATTTTACGACCTATACTGAAAAGAGAAAACTAATATGTTATGCGATGCGACATTAGCAATTTTAGTTCTGTAGACACTCGCTACAGTTACTATGGCGGACAGCGCCAATATGGCGAATGTCAAACGGGATCAAAAACACTTTGACGGCAACCAGTACAGTATGATAAATAATAGAGGTACTTAGTTGGATGTAACTATATAATGATGTATTGCTTCATCTTTTTCTCAATCGACTGATATTTTAACATATCATGATAAGTCCTCTGACGCTTCCACTTACCTACTCACTTTATATGTAAAGTTATTTTGCTGTCTGTACTCTTAGTAGTCATTAATATTAGTGAAAGGGTGTGTGGGCTTCTTATCTCATCTAGTTTGGATATATCTATTGTCTATGAGTTTTAGTCACGATCCTTTTCTATTATAGCTCATCTATTACACTAAGATCTGCTATTTTAATTAATTATGTGAATCGGCGGCGGCGGATTGTATGTTTTTTATTATAAGTTTTCCTTTCAATATTTTTTAGTCTATATAATAAATAAATTATAATATATTATTGAAATTATTTTGTCTCTTCTTTATTTTATTTAGATTGAGAACATGCTTGAAAAAAAAATATTTTTTCAATAAATTTACAAAAATAGAAAACTTGTTGTGAAAACAATATCTAACCACTTTAAACAAATATATCTATCTCTCTGGTGGATATAGATGTGTGTGTGTGTATGATGACTTTAACGTCAAAAAAAAAGGTGGACATGTTGGACTTCTTTTTCTTATTAGTAACTTTGAAGCCTTATTATTTCATTAAAGAGATTTTTTATTTACCAGAGCTAAAAATGATTTCGTTTTTAACAAATAAAACACATTCCATGCATATTCACTATTACAGTAGCGTCAGACTGCCTTCAGGACCAAAGCTCAACTCAACCAAATCCCATGTAAACAAAACCGAACTGCCTAAAAAAAACAACAGAAAAACATTCTAAAACCGCGGCCCAGCCATGTTTTATTCAAATTTACTTACATTTATACTAACGGGAGCGACCTTTGGAATTGTATTCCCTTGCCAGACCATACATCTTCTTCACGCGGAACGTAGGTAGTACGTACTTATTTATTTCCGCGGCGTACAGCAAGGGAGCATGGGGTTTTTGTTAGTTGAGAATCCCTGAAATTGAGGTTTGGAAAATGGTGGGGTAAAAATAAACAAGTAAAATTATTTTTTTCTCTGAAGTGTATTTTATGTTATTTTTAAATCATCTCTCGTTTATTTATTACATAAATTATATTTTTTTAAATATTTCAGTAAAAAAGAAATAATTTAAACCAGTAACCCTTTGGGAAGTAAACCTACGAGTAAGTCCCTATGGAATAATATTTTTTTTGGGTCTTATTTTTGTATCTGCAAATAATTATTACAATGCTTAATGTAAAAAATAACATAAAAGTCAGACGTATTATTTAACTGCTAGCACGCCCCTTTCAGGTAAAAATCAGAATGATATTCGCTTTGGCGATATGATCTATCGACTTCCGAAAAGCGTGTCAGACTACCTTCTCACAACACACCTTCCTCACCTAATTTTTCGGCTCATATTTTCCAAATTCATCAACCATAACACGAACGATAAATAATACTGGTTGTCTTATAAATTATTATCGTGTTAGCTCTCTGCTCATTTGCTGACGAAGTTCAAACCCCCAGGGGATCCAGCCAATCACGGCGCGCGAAACTTGTTATGGGAAAAGTATGATCCAGAAAGTTCCGTAATGTAATGAAGTGTGGCGTAGATTGTTTTATATCTGGAAATATGAGTGGTAGGTGAGAATATGTAGTATGTAGGTAGTGTGGAGCATGGCAAGTGTTATTGAAATAGGCTTTAACTCGTTGACAGCACCCTTAAAAACCGACACATACCAAAGAAAATCGACTCAAAACCGACTGATTAGATCCAATGTTGTGTTGCTAACATTTTTCTAATTGATGCGACTTTTTTGTAAATGTATTTTTATATTTAGGTATAATAGGAAGTTATTTGATTAAAGTCACGAGTTAGGCCTATCTCAATGTGAACCGATGACCTGGTGGGGGTTGAAAGAAGGAAGGACCAGTCGTTATATTGACATTTATAGGAGAGATTGTTTTTTCAGTAGTGACTTTCTTCGAAATGAAAAGATGATAAGTAATTCATTTTTAATTAACTTCTTCATTTTGTAATCGCATTTTATCACTAATGCAAGTTGTTGTGCAATTGAATTTGACAGTGCAAGTACTCACAAAAAAAATAAAATAAGACAAAAAGGGCCAGTTTGCTTACACTTATATTGGTCCTTTGATTCAAACTTCTTCATATATTGTTTAAATGAAGAAGCAATAGAAATAATAGAAAAATAATATAATTATGTTCACAACATGAGTCATAATAAAAAAATACAAGACGGAATCTATCCAACAAATAGCAATACATTAGAACAAAAGGACCAAGAATACTAAAACAAAGCAGGCAACAAATGAACCGAGGTACGGTGATGCATCATCGAGTTATTACAGACGAGCCTCCGACGCGCTGATGGTGACAATTTTTCAACGCGAAGTGGGAACAGAACAATCCCTGATTAATCCTACGGTGAGATTATTGAAGCCATTGTATGCGATGGGGATTGAGAGGTCTTGATACTTGCCAGAAGCGAATGAAGATTTTAAAGTAGCAACTTAGGGTGTCTTGAAAAATGAAACGTACATAGATATTCTTCTTTAGAACTTTTAGATACCTATTAAAAATATAATAATACTTATTTTGCGATTAGGACTCTAAGTGAGAATATTAAAATCTTTATCCAAACTGACAATAAATTAGACAGTTATATGTATTGTTAGAAAAAAGAGAGAATGCAACAGGGGATTCAGAATGACTACTGATAGTGAGTTATTCTTTGATTTTTATTTTGAAATACATTTATAGCTAACGCCTTTTCAGCGCAGCGGTGCCGCGCTGAAAAGAAAAGCTCAGGTGGTAAAACACATTTTGATTTTATTACTTTACTATCAGACTAATCACATCTGATGCATGAAGAGCTATGGATTCAAATAACTACGCAGTAGGCAAAACAGCAGCCAATGATGACGCGGAAATCACAAAAAAGACGACGGGATAAGCTAGACTCGTTTTGATAAATTCATTATTCATTTTTCTTACATACATTTAGGTCTTATAGGCACTTACATTACGGCAGCAGCTAGTGCTCCAGTTGGTCGCTTCGTGTGGAGATGACCTGACAAAAAACTCAATGGTTACTCCTTTAAAAAATTAAAATTGACCTACCATTGCAAAATAAGTACAAAAAAGAAGGTTGGTAGGTTTTAGCACTACAGAATAGACTACTAAATCTTTTAATAAAAAAAGGGTATTGGATCAAGACTAAGCAATCCAAATATATTATAATATCGCGCCAATACTTGCCATAGAACTGGTGCATTAATATTTTGGTTGAGTTTTTCGCCGCCGTCAATTCCCTGAGCTACTAGAGGGGGGAAGTTATTACCAGGAGATATCGCTCCGTCTCAATAAATTATAGGAGATGAGAGGGAACATTAACTAATTACCGACACCGATACCTGAGTGCTTGAGAAAGTAAAGGTATTTTTAGAGGTATTATAGACGAGGGTTTAATAGGTTTCTAGTTGAGTTTTGAAAGTTTGTTCTTCTTAGATTAAAACTCACGTTAAGTTTTCGGTTTACGTTAGTTTTTTGTTTATTGGCCGAATTAGTTTACGATTTTATATTTTTGTATTATTAGTGAGAGATGATTTTATTTAATCTTCATGCATCATAAAGGTTCAAATGCGGTCTTAATGCCTTAAGCTTTTATTATTATTAGTCAATTTATTGTGCTGTAGGTATAAATGTGGAGGATAAACGAAAGAAAATATTGTTTACAAAACTAAACTGATATATTCTGAATTGATTTATTTAATACCCTTACCTAAAATATCGACGTAGGTCAATAACACTGATTCAATATAAATATTCCTTTATATAAAGTAACAAAACACTACGGGTTATAACAAAAGCATAACACGGCTAAAATCAATTACACAAATTCGTCGGTTCTAAAAAGACCTTTCAATTTTTTTCAGCTTGCAACACAAACAATAAAGCATTTCTAAAACTCCAACACACAATACTAATGAACATTGAAACCCTACAATACTCAGTTACAGCAAGCAATCACATCCGACGTCCAACTTAAACACAAAGAACGATTTCGCTCTCATTGTTGCGAAATGCAAATCTAGACACTACACCCCTTTGCCCCGCGTATATTTAATTCAACGGCACAAATGCAGGTAACAGTCGCGAAACACCGGTTACCGTTGTAAGTGTAAACGAAGAGAGAAACGCGAAAAATTTCCGGTAAAGGAAACAAGAAAAAAAGGCAACAAAGTGAAACTCAGCCTTCCTTATTTCCCCTGACGATGCCCGCCGACGTTCCCAGTTTTTCCAGGAAATGTGAAATGGAAAATATTGCGATAAGGCGCATTATAGATTAAACACGTTCCTTAATGTGTTTGTAGTGATCAAGTGTCGCAGATACGTGTGTGAGCGACTTTAAGAAGTTGTAATGATGTTCTGTATGTAAATAATGGGAGAGATAAGGATATTCATATGCAAACTGCTCTTTTTGTGTTTTATAATGTAAAGGCGAGCAATTTATGGATTGTTTTGATCAGATGTTGTTTGTTGTTGTTGTTTGGTTAATATAAACATAAGTAGACATCTACACTATAACTGGCTGACATGGTGTACATTGTTCTGTCTTATTAAAATCGAGATTAAAAATGGGGGAGAGTCTCTGTTTCAGGGGTTTGATAACAAACTTAATTTTGTTTACTATTTCTCTTTCGTGATTTTAACTTTTCGAGTACCGTAATTAGAGACATAATAGAAAGCCGGCTTTCGCTCTAGAGTCTAAAGGCAGGTTTTATCTAAGTATATAATTAGCAGTCAATTTGAAAAATGTCTTTCTGTGTGGGATAACTAGATTCATGGCGCATATTATAATTTTTATTTTATTTAATTTATTAGGAATAAGAAACTATTACAACAAAAAATAATTACACAATTATGTAATCAACAGCATTTTTCATAACAGTTCTATACACATAATCACGCGTTTAATTGAAAATTGGCAATTATGAAATGAATTACTTATAATAAAATAAAATTTGACAAAATAAGAATAAAATAAAATAGTTTGCAATATCACAAAATATTATGTTGCAATAAAATAAATTCAGGCAATTAGTTGCATACACTAGGCTAAATGCACAACATTACGGCCAACGGCGGTGGAGCTTAAGACTCCAAATACAAGAATGAAACCGCGGTGGGCAGCTAGCACATGTATTGAATATTGTAAAATTTATATATGGAACAGGTTTTATAAAAATCACAAAAATAAGCGTGTTAAGTTATTTTTGATATACACCAAAAACAGTAACAGAGCAGTAAGTTGGATATGCAACAAGGCCTAAAAAGGTCGACGGCGCGCACTGTTCCCGCGCGCCTCAAGGAGTTGTCAGCAACCGTAGGGAGCCTGCAGAAGGGTCGAAGCCAATCAGGGCCACGGGTTTGCGTCTGAAAAGGAAGGGTCTGGCCCTGGTATGTATGGCGATGTAGGAACGGGGTAGGTTGTTTAGTCACTTGTTTTCCGCTCCGCCCAAGAGCGGGACTCGTCATTGGATGATTTTTACCTACCATAAAAAAGGCCTAAAAAGGTTTAAACTGAAAACGGAAAATTTATCATAGAAAAAGTTTTTTTAAGGTCGGAAAGTCAAAGTTGGTTAACTTTAACTTCTTCCGTTCAAAAACCACCCCTTACCTGTGTTTTTTATTTTCCCTTGGTGTTCTAGGAATGCGGGTTCCTTTTCCAGGACTTGTACACGACCTTAGCGGGCATCGGTCTGTTCTACTACGGTTTGGTTGAGATCTTTAAGGCGTAGGAAGAATATAAGCGCCAACATCGCCTTGAGCTCGGTCCACACTGTTACCGTGCGACGGACAGCGAGCTATTCACTGCCCATCATCCGCAAGCCGACGCCAAGTTTAGGGTCACAGCGACTAAGGCGTGAGGATGTTTGACCCCAAAAGTGCAGCAAACATCCAACAGAATACAAAAGATACCCTTAATTACCGTTACCACAAGCACTCCAGTTAATCCGCACCAATTTTTCTCATGTAATGCCCACACGAGTGGTGCGTGCCCGTAATCGGTATTAGATCAAAATTTAAAGCCCCGCACACATGCTACTAGCTCGGATTACGCTAGTCGTAGAGCACCCTTATGTTGTGCGCGGTGTCATGGAACGACTCGTAAGGGTCATATTTTTGATGGCTCATCTTTTCTTTACATCTGCAAAATGTTTAATGGATACCTATATATAGTTTAATCGATTACACATTAAGAATTTTCAAAAGTAATTTGACGCCGTTATTAGTTGAATCAATTTTCTGCGACCATTCGAATGTCTTGAATTGGACTTAGTTTCAGACACGTTGCTAATAACTTACATGAAGTCTGGAGTGCAACGTTTTCTTTTATATCGAGTCAACGTCTTTAATGAATTAATCAATTATTAAAACTTTGAAAAGACATAAATCACACACCTTTTATCAAAACTTTCCAATAAGACCAAAAACATAAAAAATTGGTCCTTTGAAAACGAAAACTGAGCCCCGCTAGCGTAACGCACACCACCCAAATGAACAGTCGACGACCAAGTGTAACACAAGTAGGAGCGCATATGGTATCGCTAATTCCACACACTGCCCTTAGGGGTTGAAATAAAATAAAAACCAAATTAGGGGAAGATGATGCAACGGCACACCCCTACGATTTTTGATAAATTCCATTATACGATAATGTCTCGATGCATTACCTACTTAGACTGTTGATGTATGTGGCTGGTTACTTATTCATGATGTACACATGATTATATGCACAAACACAAAGTAGTTACTTATAAAAAAAAATGAATGATAATATCACAATGTGTGTGTGTGTGTCTAATATCATAATTATTGTAATCCTCTTTTTTATATACTGTTTGGTGTACAATAAAGAATTAAAGAAAAAAGAATGTGTGTTTACAGCACAGGCGAACAATTAGTGAAGGATTAGTTACGATACTGACAATTCTGACGAAATATAAGAGGTGTGTAGCAAATAAGCTTATGAAATAGATAGATATACTCGTACGTTTAACGTCAATAATAATTAAAAATAAAGGGAGAGCTTCAAATTGATAAGGTGTAACACAAACAATTAGTCTTACTGCTAATAGCATTTGAGTCTTATAAATTTCTGAACCGGCCCAGTATGTAGGGCTAAAAAGGAACGGGGTATTTTTAATCAGTAAAAGTCTGAGACTGTCTCCCGGTCCACCCAAGGGTCATTGGATAAAGTTTGCCCACAAAATATATGCTATTGCAAGTAATGGCATACTTTTACTGGTAATCTTTTTTTATGGTGGGAAAAATCATCGAATGACGAGTCCCGTCCTTGGGCGGAACGGGAGACAGTGTCAGATTTCTACTGACTAAACAACCCACCGCTACCTTTTGCCTTAGTTCCAGGGCTCCGGTGTTCTGCTTTTGCATCAACACTTTGCCCCAAAAGACTTCGACCCTGCTGTTGCTGAAAACTCCTTTAAGCGCGCGGGAACAGTGCACGTCGTCGATGATTTGATCTCGATCCGAACGGTTACCGGATGGGCGGTCAGGATGCAAGCCCACTCCAGGTAAACTTTAGATGCATTTAAAAGAGTAGTATAAAGTAGGTAGTACGTTGTGTACCGTTTACTTATCTATAAATACATAACCGTATCTGTAGTACTAGGTACTAAAAAACATTAAAGGCAGTTGAATAGTGCTTAAATATTATAACATTACCCATAGCCCATCTGGAGCCCATCTGATATTCTATAAAAAAAAAAAATATTCTAATTATTTTCACTAGCCTAATTATTTGGCTCGATTAGAAAGACCAAAAGGAAAATTTTCCAAAAAAACATTAAAAACCAACACGGCATCAAAAAGTTATCGATTGCTCGGGCCCACATGTTACCCAATTTGCACAGAACTAGAATCTCCCGCTGTGCTGAATAAATTATATTGCAAACGCCCCTGCTATCAAAATCATTATCCTTTACAAAAGCTACTTGATTACGCAAGTTATTATAAGCGCCTCCTAAACTATTTTTGTTTATGATGGCAACATTGTGATATTTTATGATAATTGGTCGCACAAGTGTTGCTTTGTGTTTCGTGTTAGTAAATCAAGTGAGTTTTATGTTTCGGATATTTTTAGATGTGGCTTGATTTTGTTTTCTATACATATAATAAAACAGTAACGAATGAAAAACTGTACATTGAGAATTTTCTGGAAAAATTAAGTGGCTTTTGTTAAAAAAACGTAACTGATGACAAAAAGTGACTTTTTAGAATTTTTGTCTGTTTGTCTGTTTGTCTGTGCCTATGGTACGGGTTGGCGCCAAAACTACTGGATAGATTGAATTGAAATTCAGCAAAAATGTTCCTTGTAAACCAAGGAAGGCTTTAGGCTACATATTATCACGCCTTAAGTTATGGGAGGTAAGCAATATTGAATTTAAATAGTTCAATGGATGCAAGGGTGTAACTTTTTTTTCCGTAGGCCGATTAACTCAAAACTTAGCACAAACATTACCCTAAAGTGGTTATCAAGGACGGCATATTTATTTTTTCAGTAGTACCCCCAGTGCAAGATTTAGGGGATGTTAAAGTTTGTATGGGAGAATCTTATTCCTTGGGTTAATTAACTTGAAACTTGGCACGTAAAGCTATTTAGGTAAATAATAAAGATTCCCATTATTAGTTTTTCAAAACTACGTAATTTGGGCAAAGAAACATAGTTTAATGAATATTAGTAGTATAAAGACAATTTTAAAACAGCGCCATCTATGAGATTACACCAAAATCAAATCAAGTTACATGTTAACACATTTTGGAAACTATTAATATAAATTTGAGCATGTTGGTAAAGTTAGCAGTTAGTTATTCTTAAAATTCATAGATGGTAATGTTATTTATTTATTTTTAGGGAAATATCTTAGGTAGTGGTTGGTTTGTTTTACTAAAAAATGTGGGTTAATAGTTAATATATAATTTAAAAAAATAGTTCATCTCTAAATGGCGTTCTCCATGTTTATATGAAATATGTTACTCTTATTCCAACGGTCTAATGGATTTATTTTGCAACGCAACCTAATCTCAAATAACGTTTCAATGTTATTTATATACGTACAACGACATCTACTGACCCAAATTAGTACAAACGAAAACATTACATAATATATTTTTTACCTTTCGACTACCGTAATTACAGACACAATTAAATACAACAGTTGTGCGGAAATTTGTGTCCTCTTGGGACTTAACTAAAGTGTTTTACGAATAATCTATTCATATAAATATAATAAAATTATAGGAAAGTGAAAACTGTTTATTAATTATTTTTTTAAAAGATTACTTAGGAAGTGATCTACAATCGATATCGAAGCCAAAAGCCTCGTTTTTATTAGAATTTTTGTCTGTCTGTATGTATGTTTGAGCTAAACTCAAAAACTTACTTGGATATATATATATATATAAACATACTGCATGGATTATCTTCAAATTTTGCATGAATAAAGGACGGGCCGGGAAAGTTGTGAATACTTTTTTTTCTTACGCATTCTGTGACAGTGTTTAATCTAACAACGCATATTTAAATGATGTTTTTCAGTAAGCTATGCTATTATCTGGCTTTACACTATAAAAACTACGTCATTTAAGTAAATTGGACAGAGGAACATAGTTCAATGATTATTAGTAGTAAAAAGACAGTTTTAAAACAGCGCCATCTATGAGAGATAAAAATCAGCTTCCTAAAAGTTGTATTGTATAGTTCGTTTTGAAAAATTGAAGTTCCAAACAACCCTGAAAATCTTAAGCGGAGTTAAGGAAGACTATTAAAAAAATGCGGTGCTAAGTATTACAAAAAAGTTATGTTCTTTGAAATATCGCCATCATCTGTCTGAAGATTTTCTGCAAGCTTTGAGGCGTGCTACTGGAGACGAAGTCGATGTAACTGATGAACGTGTGCTGAACACCTGTCTCAGTTCACTTCAAGATGTGGACATTTCTATCGGCGGCAATCCACTGATCGAATATGAATTACCAGTTCCCCAATCATCACCGCATCAAGACTATGGTTGAGACAAATTACGATTCGGGCGAAATGACCACCATACGAAATGACCATGTCGCTTTGTTGTCTTCAGAGCAAAAACAAATTTATGACACCGTCCCTGAAAGCGTTGTGCAAAACCAGGGTAATTTGTTTTTCTTGGGTTGCTCCTGTTGGAACAGAAAAAATATGGCATACTTGAAGAGGCAAGGCAATATTGCTATTGAACAGCAATGTCGTCGGGAATCGCTGCCACACTGCTTCCGGGTGGCAAGGCAGCACATGCCATGTTCAAATTCCCATCGATTTAGAGAGCGCCAAAACGCCTGTTTGTGGTGTGTCACGTTACAGCGATAAGGGACACGTGCTTAAAGATTGCTCTCTGATCGTTTAGGACGATGGCCAACAGGAAGGCAGTTGAGGCCGAGGGCAGAACCCTGCAGGACATCCGCGGGAACGAACATTTGATGGGTGGTGTCACAGTTTGTTCAGTGGCGGTTTCGGGCAAACGCTTCCCGTCATGACTCGGGGATCAAAGTCTTACGAGGTGAATGCTACGTTGAAACAATCTTCATTGTAGTCACGAGTTTGTGCGCTGCGCTTGACCATTAATATGTGAGCTCGGCTCGGCAGCAATGCACGTGCTCAAGAATTCTCTGATGACCTTCTAACTCTTGGCGAAGGCACTTTATCTTTTTTATGAAGGGGAAAATAATTGAATGACGAAACCCGCCTTTGGGTGGAGCGGGAGACAGTGTTAGAATTCTATTGACTAAACAACCCACCGTTCCTACTTACCTTAGTTCCAGGGCCCTGGTGTTCCGCTTTAACATGTACCCTTGGCCCCAGAAGGCTTCGACCTTGCTGGGCTCCTACAGTTGCTGACGACTGCTTGAGGTGCAGGGAACAGCGCGTTGCGCGCCGTCGACGACTTGGGTTCAAGTCAAAGCCCACTACGAGAAAGGTGGACAAGAGGTACTTCCAGAGTCTCTCGATAGAGTGTTATCCAGCTTAGAAGAATTCATTTGCTGTGCACGGGGACATCAGTCGTTTATCAAACCAGCAGAATTCTTGGGTGTGTGAGCGGGCCATTTTGACGTCCAAAAATGATCAGGTTGCAGCAATTAACGAATGCATTCTCTTGGAAATTGAGGGGAAGGTAGTGGTCTATACCTTGATAAACACTGTCGTCGAGCAAGATTACGCCACACATTATCCCGCGCATACCATCAAGCTGAAAGTCGGAGTCCTGATTATGCATCTTTGGAACCTATGATATGATATATTTTAAGAAAAGTAAAGAGACCTGTCAAAAATTCTTACGGGTTGTGGCGTCGGCGAGGCAGTATTTGTACCTCATAATTTCCCGTTCCAGTCCAAGCGCGTACAGTTCCCCGTGAGTGTTTGCTTCGCGATGACCATCAATAAGTCGCAGGGGCAGACACTGAGTGCAGCGGGTGTCAACTTCAGGGCGAGTTGTCTCTTACGCGGGCAACTGTACGTCGTTTGCTCCCGCGTCATCAGTCCTGACTCTCTTTACATTTTGGCTCCTGGCAGCATAACTACCATCGTAGTATGGTGGCGGAGTGGTAAAGGCTCCAACTCAGTGGTGGCGGAGTGGTAAAGGATACGATTTACAAATTGTAAGTCGGGGGTTCAAACCCAGCCAGACGAATTACTTTGTGTAATTTATTTCATAACCACTGCTCTTAAAACGGTGAAGGAAAACATCATGAGGAAACTGTGACTGTGAATGTCTTAGAACCAAAAATTCGAAGACATGTGTCATCCACCAATCCGCACTGGGCCCGCGTGGTGGATCATGGCTCATTCCCTCTCCTAGAAAGGACGTCTGTGTCCCGGCAGCGGGAACTTTATAAGGCTGATGCATTGCTATTTTAAAAGTTGTTTACTTACAATGCTATAGCGACAAAGCCACCTTAGGTATGTTTGGTGCTGTAGAGCCTTCACGCAGACAACGTCGCGGGCAACAGCTAGTGTAATCTGTAGTAAAAAAAATCGTTCTCGCTTTCTGTATCGGTTTTTCTATTTATTCACGAACTTCTACTACTTATATCATATAAAACAGATTTTGATTCAGTTTTGGGCAATTAACAAGGATGATTTTTATATAATGTCTGTGCTTTACCGGGCACACTATGTAATCATAACTATAATTAGTTAAGCATAGAGTGCACATTTCGTAGTTTGATTGTTAAATACTTTTTTTATATAGTTTTATATTTTTTTTCTTCAAACTGAACAGTTTGAAGAAAACTTATTGTAGTAAAAAAAAACTACAAAACTCTTAACCAAATTAAAAAACATTTGCATGCGTGAAAAAAATACAATGCTAGTTTGAAACGAGCTACAAAGTAAAACTGAAGTAATACGTTTCGAGAAGACCTGCTTGATCCACCAAATGCCAGCTATAGCCGCACTTCTCACCATGTTAATAAAAGTAATTATGTATAAAGGTAAAAAAGATGTAGAAGATAAGGCTCGAATGAAACTTAGATCCGTCATACGTTCTAATTGAGGTTGCTTTTAGACTGAGATTTTAATTAGTTCTATGCTTCAAAGCCACGAGAGATTAGACGGAAATACTGGTCACTTTTGCAATTTTCCACAATGAAACTATCATCATTAAATATACATTAATGAGTGGAAAAAATATTACAATCAGAAAGATAAATTCTTTCTTCATCACTCATCATGATGATTTCGTTATTTGTAGTATTTTTTTTTTTTAAGTGAATAAAATTAAATAACTTTTCCTACTTTGGGTGAACCGAGAGATTTTTACAGACTAAAACGTTTCTGATTACGTTCCTTCCAAATAGACCATTCCTCACACAACAAAAGAGAGAGAGAAACAAAAGAGAATCAGTTCAATGCTTTTTTCAAAACTATGCTTCTCTATGGAGAAGAACGTGCAAGAAACTCCATGAACCTGGAACGTGAATTCCTATGTTGCTGCAGTTGTCTTGTGCGATCCAATTTTCAAATTTCGAAATATATGGTGATAATTACCAATGTCTATTATAAGTATTCTTGTATCTGCCAACAATTCGTAGATATATCTGTACTTCAGTAGATACAACGAGCAATCAGTCGCGGTGTTCCTATATAATGAATCCCTGAGGAATGATCCGTCCGTGCAACAATCGTGACTTAACTCTTGATCAATTCCCAATACGTTCTGTAACGGACGGACAGTGTGATTTATTGTGTTAGACCTGTTATGTACGGAAGATGAAGGTATGGGCTTGTTTGTGTATCCGTAACATGTTCCTAGATAGGAGATATTGATTTTTCTATTCATCTGTGAAACGATTTTTTTCTAAAGAAATTTTCTCCACCAATTTGTCTGTGACGAATTATAGTCTAGCTATTATTTTTTTCTTTACAATTTTTTACTACCGACTTTTTTCTGACGAGTCTTTCTGCAGCAAGTTTTTCTCTGACAAAATTTCCGATATATGATGTGGTATCACTTACAATTTTTTAGAACAGAAAAGTCTCTTTCGATTTTTCAATAAATGTAGCGTCATATTAAATAAGAAGGTGAGGTGGTATTACTAGAATATTTTAACTGCTCAATAAAAGTGACACTTATATTCAACTAACTCTTTTTTGTCCATCTGCCGAGTAAAAGATTTTCTAAAATTTTACTGACTTTATTTTATTTTCTTCGACTCATCGAAAACTAATAAATATTTGAAAAATCTAGTCCAACTTTCGTTTACCCATTCACAAATGAATAATCTAAGCACCGTCTATCAAAATAAAAAACAATTTTCAGAAAAGCTTTTACCGGTAAAATTTCCTTGTAATTAATAAAAAAAAAGTCTGGTCCATTAACGGGTATATCGATCTACATCTTGTAACAAGTTGATCCTAACAACCCTCTGGTGGATTAGCCGATATCGCAAAAAACAGGGGCAGGATACTAAATGAGCCGTCTACTTGTTACTCTTGAATATTTATGAGACAAATAATAGTGGGATATTGTTGTTTTTGTTCGAGGATTTTATGTGTGCAGGTTATTGTAGAATTTGTTTTCTGTTTATATTTTGTTTTAATACAGAAAAATCAATTATTTATTTATGCAGCAGTGATGAAACATTTTTTTTTTTTAATGGTAGGTAAAAATCATCTAACGATGAATCCTGCCCTTGGGCGGAGCGAGAAACAGTGTCAGACTCTTACTGACTAAACAACCTACTCCGTGATAAAACATAGTGGAATAAAGCCATGTTTGAAGGCTTTGATTATTACAAGCATTACAATCTTTATCTGTTTGTTGTAAGTAGCTTAAATATTAGGTGAAAATACATACAAAACATACAAAATATTTGTTGTTCAAGAAAATACCAGTATAAATAATAAACTTAAATATTACAGCTTGTTTTGCTTGGTATAAAGCAAAACAAGCTGTAATATTTAAGTTTATTATATATTTAAATAAATTTGCACACAGCCAATATACAAAAACCAAAACACACTCAGGGGTTAGCTTAATGTTTACATTAATTATACACAAGAAAGTCTTTCAGTAAATTGGAATTATGAGGGCTATCTTAAAATTAACTTTGGACAATTACCCACAAAAGATCTGATTTACTTAAAAACTTATAAACCTCCCAGTAACTGTATGAAACCTACTAAGCTAATCCAGTACCAAACCTAAACTGCATTAAGTGGTGACATGTTCCAAAACCACAATAGGGACACACACACACAAACAAACTTTTAATATATGCAGAGTTACTCCAGAACTTACGTAAAATTAGCATATGGCCACAGTGTCGAGTTCTCAGTACAATAAAGCAATTATAACTGTCATATTTCACGACTACGTTGTATTTACATATATATTGGAGACCCGATCTGTTCAACTGATGCTGTGGACTGAGTTCGTTATTTTGAGCTGCGCCGAAAACTTTTGCTCGCATTACGTTTGGGCTTTGTGGTTGGGAGTTCAGCTGTAGTTTTGTTGGTAATTTATACGGTTTTAGTTTTGGAGAAAATGTTTGAAATATTTTTGATGCCACAGGCTATTTGATAACTGTATATGATTTAGAAACATCATTAATTAGGCCTCCTGACCCTAATGGTGCCGTGGCAACCAATCTCAGTAGAGACTTACAAACAATACAGAGTGCAGTGTCATAGTGCACAAGTGTGAGTGCTAACACAATTACAACCTTTTTTCTCTCACTCTGATAAACCGATGGAACTCACACCCCACGCATACCCGATAAAACTAAATTATCATTATAGTAAGAAAATACAAATTAGACAGCCCATATTCATAGACTTCTGTGTAGAACCATCTGAAATATTTTCAGATTTAGTTCATTAAGCCCCAAGCGAGTGCCGGCGCTCCAGACCTAATTGTTCTTTAATTAAGGTATTCAAAAGGTTAAAAGAAATAACTGGGATCATACAAGTAGTTTATTCCATTACGTTTTTCTCAAGTCGTCAACGGCGCGCACTGTTCCCGTCCACCTGAAGGAGTTGTCAGTAAACTGTAGCGGGTCAAAGCTTTTTAGGGCCATGGCTTAGTGCGAAAGCGTCACAATGGAGCGTCGGGACCAAGGCAAAGAAGGAATGAGGTGTATCGTTTAATCAGTAAAAGTCTGACATTATTTCCCGCTCCATTCAAGGGCGGGATTTGTCATTGGATGATTTTTTTTACCATAAAATAAACCAATACTACCGATATGGGCACCATATAGGCAAAACTTTCGACTCTATCGAAAAAGCGAATTTCCTCTCAAAGAAACAACCCATCAGACGCAGCCATATACACACATCTATAATATTTATCCCTCAATACACGAACTACTCGAAAGGATAAAATAAAGTCAGCGACATATGCGTATTTGCAATTCGGTCCACGGCCGAGCCTGCACTCTTCCTGATTCCATTTGGGAATTACTCTGTCGCCACAAACTCACAAATCAGGACTTTCATTATAACGTTACGTAGTATGTGTTTCTGTACGTAAGTTTTTGTAGCTGTATTTGATGTTGGGTAGGTAATATTACTCGGCAACAAATTTTGTTTTAATAAATGAAAACAATTCAATGATAACAATAATCTGGTTTCAAGTTAAACAGAGCTTGTATTATGAGTCCTAGACAAATGATAAACATACTTAAGTATATGTTTCTAAAAATATACATATTATAGATAAATTACAGCCAGTTACCACATAATCAATCGTGCTCATCATACATAAATTTGGTCTAGGTGGTAATCGCCACTAACCACTAGCTAGACCAACAGGCCGGTCAAAAATGTTTGTTATTTTTGCACCATTATCGTCATCATCATCATTTCAACCGAAAGACATCCACTGCTACTGCACATAGGTAATAAAATATAGCAATTATTTAAATTATTTGAAAGTTGTTTTTATTAGTTAATAGTACTTATGTAGCATTTTTTAAATATGTATAAAATTCTGTAAGGAGGTTCCTTGAGGTAATTATAGGTTTAAAATAAAAGCCGTTAAATATATATTTCTAATCAAAAGAAAACCAAAAACAAACTGAAATAAAATTTTGTAGCCTTGAATGGAATAATTTTCGAACAGCAACGTTCATTTGGATTTTTTATTATACAGTCAGTCATACAATAAAACTGAACGAACTTTCTCTAGGACTATGGAAATATAATCTTTCAATCAGAACAAATATTTTTAAAATAGGTCGACAATTGACCAACATATCGAACATACATAAAAAAAATACATGCGGCTGAACATAGAACTTCCACCTTTTCAAAGTCGATTAAAAATATTGAAATTTTGGCAAAAATTGAATATTAATACTAACACATATTTCACAGTCAAAGTATTCCGAAAATCTAAAAATAACAAAACAAACTTTCTTCTTCGTAGCAGGTGCTTTCAATTCAAGTTCCAAATCGCCAATAAAACTTGATATCTCATGATAAAATAAAAATTCAAGACATGTTGCGTCCAAATAAATAACATTGACAGTGTCCAAAATGGCTTTTTCACTGGCCAAATAGGGGGCCACGTTTTTATCCCATTATTGTTTCTGAGAAATTGTTACAGTTTTGACGAGTGACCTGGCCGTTTTTCTTCGGTCGCTAGTCGGCCGGAATGAAAAATTTTCAAGTTTGTCCCCCTTACGTCCCAGGGGGGCCGTAAAACTCTGTCGGACGCAGGATAGTCCGGCTGACCGCCAGCGGACAATTTGTCATATTCATATGTTAACGTGTCCGTCTTTTCTTGCAAAAAGTGGATAACTTAATTCCGGGAGGCGGCGGTACGGTTATTCGATTTGCGGACATTAAAATTTCATGTCTTGTTATGGTAATACAGGTGTTGTCTCGCCCGGGGCGGATTTTTATTGTATTTTGCAGTGGATTTTTGCGGCTGTCTTGAATCTGTCTGATGTTTGTATTTATTTTACATGAGTTTCGTTTGTTATGTTAATGAAAGTTGATATTTTCTTTCAAGAGTACGAAGAGTTTTCAGGTATTTTAGCATAAAAATAAGTACCTAGTTCTTTCTGCAGTTTTCAAGTCCGATTATAATTTAGGTGTATCCAAGGCTAGAGCTCTTAATAAATTAGTGCGCCTCACCATCAACGATTGTGTCGCTGCGTCATCAGGTGGAATCGCAATCAAGCATTAGGTTATAACAATTAAAAGAATAATTAAATATTTAAAAACAAATTTATAGTGATAACTTTAAAGTTGTATTCAATCATTATCTCTGTGCCTTATCCTGTACCTTACCTTTTTATTAAGTTAAAAAAAGTTAAAAATTGACAAATTAAAACTTTAAGACTATCATAGTTTTTTTTATTGAATATTTTATTTCTGTAATTAAAAATTCAGTAAGTATCCACATTTGCTGCGGTATTTGAGACCTTCCTCAAAAACATACTTACTGTACACTCGGGTGACCACACGGCACGCTCGCTCACGCCAATATCAATAACGTGATGCAATTGATGACTTGTCCGATTTGTTTGGAGCAATCGTTTATCACCAGCTTTACGGCGTACGTGTCCCGAGTTGACGTTACCAGCGTAATGTTTGGACACCCTAATCATGTAGGTAAGTGTGTATTAGAAAATGTATCGTTATTTTATTAAATAGCTGACTATCTGTGCTACTTTTAGAGGTTAAATTAAATAAATAAACTTTTTTTTTTTTGTGGAAATTAATTGGTCCTTTGGCAGTACAGTGCTTAATAACTGGGATTAACATACTGACTAATCTGTAAGAAAATATGTTTTTAAGGGTATTTTTTCTTTCAAAATTGTTTTGGTTGAGAGACTAATCAGTTTCTGATACTGTTTGTAATATTTCGATGTGTTATACCTGCTTAGACTTAAGTAATTTTAATAAAGTAGTTTAATAATTATTTTTTTATTAATGTTTCTGATGAAAAAAGCGATACAAAAAAAATGCATTAACCAATTATTTTTAATTTTTCGGAGTAAAACAATTTCCTATTCTGATTCTGAATTTCATGACATATTTCTAATATTCATTACCATCCACAAAAAAATCAAAAAGCACTACACAAAAACGCAGCAGGATCCACTCTAAAACCCATTACACACGAATCACTTAATTAACCTCATTACCATACTTATCATTGTCACTCATTACTTTGCAGCGTCATTTCAGAGGCAAAGTAAACAGAATTTTTGTCACCATGTCCAATGAAATTAACAGTAACGGCGATCGAGGGTTAGATGACGGTTAACTTATGACAGGTAGTCACGCCATCTTTGTCACGGTAATGACAGGATAATAAATTATGTTGTAATAAGTTATTATAATGTGCTCTAGGGCTTATGATACAGGGTGTGGGCAAGCACTTAGTTAGCGAATTTAGTAATTAAATGTTCGTGTTTTTGGTAAGTAATGAAGGGTTAAGTTTTTTGGTGGGGGTGTTATTAGTTTAATAACTTAATAATGGTGTTTGAATAATGGTGGTGTGGGTGACGTCATGTGTAGGTCAATAGGTCGCAAAAGGTTATATTGTTACGAAATTGCACATGTTTATGTAAAGTGAAAGTGTGTAAGTGTTTTGAAAATAAACTTATAAAATTCTCGTGGGGCGTTCGGAGGTAGTGATCTCTCGCGCCGGGCTTTGATATAGGCCGTGGTTCGTAGTGAGCAGTAGCGTTCTGAAAAGCAATAATGCTAGCAAAGGACCTCACGCGTGAGGCAACTGCACTCACACCCCAGCCGCTACCAGGATTCCGATCCTCATTTAGCTATCCCAATTTATTTTAGGAAGCTCGCTGTCTGGCCGTCCGATGATCATCTGGATTGAGCCCAAGTCGTTAACGGCGCGTACTGTTCCACGCGCCTCAAGGATTTGTCAACAAACCGCAGGCCGGCTACTGAGACCAAAGATCTGCTTATGAAAGAAAGGCTTAGTTCTGGTGTGAAAGTCAACGAAAGAACGGGGTGGGTTTTTAACCAGTGAATGTGTAACACAGTAAGAAAAGACCAATTCATTTTCTGGTATTTTCATATTCATGCCATCTCTTTAAATTTCTGGAGTATTTTTTAATCTTTCAATAAAGATACTTCTTCTGTTTTAGCCGTACTACGCAGAATTCATTCTACTTGTGCCAAAGTAATAATTTATGTATTTTCTTCAGGTGTTAGAACATAGTGTTGTCCTGAATGCTGTATTCAATTCGAGGAATGGTTTGAAACAAAGCTGATTTTTTTTTTGCTTCAAAAAATCCGTATTTTTTTTTGCAAGGGAAACCTCTTTGATTTTTATAATTAAGTACTACTAATTTGCTTATGATATAGGTTGCAGATATTATTCAAACAGTTATCGTGGCTGTGGGACGCAAAAAAAACAACCGTAAGGTACAGGTAGAATTTAGTTTAAAAAAAACTGTTATGCTTTTTCACTTCACCTGAGAAAAGTCATTTGATTTTTTTCAACCTCTAATAAAAGAAAAATATTATATAAAAAGAAAAAAACTGCTTAAAAATGTAGGTATGCAACTCTAAGATTTTGTAGCTCTCTCTTTGTGTTCCGTTATTTTTGTAATCCAGTGTAAAACTAAAACTTGTTAAAGGCCTGATTTTTTAACTGTTTTCTAATTTATATATTTATCTAATTCTTCAACTAGAGATTAAATAAAACTAAACTTATAAATTTTATTGTACACCAAAATAATAACATAATTTTACACAAAGAATAAAAATAAGATCTATTTAAGAGAGTAGCATAAATGTTTGAAAGTATTACCGCAGTCAAGAAAAGTCAACCGTAGAGCCGAAGCTTGCTGGGCCATGGGTTGACTTTAGAAAAATAAACCCAAGGAGCTGGAACACTGGGTAAAGAAGGAACATAGGAAAAACCTAGGTCCAAGATCGCTAGGCAAAGCAGGAACATAATTAAGGTTTTAGTCAGGTGTAACTAACTAAAACCTTAATTCAATTAACCAGATTGGAGGGCGTTTTAGCCCTCCACTTTGCCTTAGAAAGAGAGAAGCCATTGAAAAGTGCAGTTGACAGGACTCAAGTAGACTTTAGTCAGTAAAAAGCCTGACATGCCCTCGTAACTTAATCCAAAACAGAAAAGTTATTTGATGATGTCCCACCTCGAAAAAAAAAGACACTATTTCCAAAAAAGGGGGCTTCACCTAAACTTAATTCCATTATGAGTCCAATAAAATGCGATGTAACACCGGTATAAATTCAAATAGTTTATAGTAGTTTAGTAAACAAACGTGCCTACTATCTGTCTACTTAGTATGCACCCTTAGGGAGGCTCAACTAGTATAAAATAGTTAATTTTTAATTACAATTTTATTACTCACTCGCATCCCATCCAATTACCGAAAGAAATATTGCACGCCGCCCAAAGGAAATTGAAATTAACTTTTTTTTTTAGTTTACAACATAGTTCAGGAACATTCTTCAGGGAATTGGATCAATGTTAAAAAAAAAATTAAAAATGATATTGTATAACATCTTTACATGTAAGTACTGCAGTACTTGTATAGAGACTTACTGTTTGCTAAGAAAATGATGGCAAGTATTCCGACAAAAAAAATAAATTCTAATGCCATTAAACAGTTTTCAAATATTTTTTTCAAAGTAGAAACTATAGTGTACAGGCACAGAGTACGAATGGGCCGAAATCCATCACGTAGGTCATAGATGAATGTCACATTTCTTCAAGATGTTTTTCCTCACCGTTTTGAGAGCACCTGACTTTGTTTGAATCCTTAACTTATAATTTCTAAGTCTTTGCAGATACTGCTTTTAAGACTATAGAGACCAAAAAGACGACATAACTTAACGCATTCAAGAATTATAGAAAAAAAAAGATGGCGCGTAATATTATACGTGACACAAATATGAAAAAATTATATCAGATAATATAAGAGCAGGTTTTTATATCATTTTCTATGTAAAAAGTTCGCATTACATGTCATGATTTTATTTGTTTATACTACCGTGAGAGAAATAGGTCGTGTCGAAACTAAAAAAACCCTTTGAAATTCGAGTCGCGATACACCACAAGCTCAAAATCTGTATTCCCCATGCTTTCACCCGATCCGCATACGATATGTGTTATCTGCTAATGCCACAAGGGATCATAGAGAGTAGTGCTTTGTACTCAAAGGCACCTGTTTTTTTTTTTGGAGTAAATAGCATCTATTTTTTTTTCACTTTATTTTTCTATTTGGTTCGTTACTGTTTGAAAGCAGCTGTTATTTTTAGAAGTTTATATTACTTTCTAAAGATATTTTTTCTCCAAAAAACGATTAAAAAACATTAGAACATTTTTCTCATTTGAAAATGTTAATTCTTCGTGATCAAATTCTTTCATTTCTTATTATATAGATATTACCCCACAGTCAAACCCTTGCAACGGTTTTGTGGGGCTTAGCTTATAAGTTACTTATCTTTTATGAGTAAAGACAATAAATAATAATAATGCGACCATCTGTCGAAGCTGTCGTTGCGCGGTTGGATCAAGGGCCTGATACAGAAGGCAGTACTCCTCGACACGGCTCGTATTGTGAGGAGATTCCTGTCTCTGGAGCCCTAACCACCGGTAGCTTGGACCCTGCTCCCGACACCGGCGGACTACTGTTTTTTTTATATTTTTAAATGTTTTTGTTTGTATATGTTTTTTAAGAAAATATTTAAAAATGTAAATAATATGTTTAAAAAAATAATAATAATATTTAACATTTGATGTATAGAGGCGAGCTGAATTCAACAATTGTTTTTTTCTTGTAAACCTTTTAGTGACAGAGAAAGAAAACTGGTTTTTTACAGTTTTTCTCGTTCCTAAGCTGTTTTTTTTTACAACTATTTTGTTTGTGTTAGAGAAAGCTTTCAAGTTTCCAATTTTCTTTTTTGGTTCCTGCTGTTTTACTCGCTACTGGATTATGCATTCATCTACACTAATATAATCTACATCTACACTAATATAATAAAGAGGTAATGTTTGTTTTTTTGTTTGTAGGAGGTAATCTCTGAAACTACTGGTCCGATTGCAAAAATTTTAGCAACAACAGAAAACTGCTTTACTCCTGAGTGACATAGGCTATATTTTATGTACGCGGGCGAAGCCGCGGGCAAAAGCTAGTACAAAATATTACAAGATAACATTTCAATTATTGTAAACTTGTCGGTCGTCGCCGTCGGAATATTAAAATAACAACTGTCAATAAAATCAGTCACCTCAATAATTAATTGTGACCCTAATGGTTACAATTAAATAGGTTGTGTTATTTTTTTAGTGACTAAAAGGAGTGAACACACTAGCGTGCACTAGTTTCTGACGTTTAACAAGTGCTCATGTAGGCCTATGTGAAATAAAAATATTTTGACTTTGACTTTTCAAAAACTGAAAAAAATGGTCCAACGAAAAAAAAGTTATAAACACAAAAAGACCTTTACAGCAGAACAGTATTACTCTTACTAACTACGAAAAAATATGGCACTAAAACTCTAAAAGTTGCGACCACATTCTTTTTTCATTTTCAGATAAAAATAATTAAAAAGACGACGCTTAAAAATTATTAGCAACATTGTTGATAGTCAAGGCTCGAAGAAGCGTCCTAACTATACGAGTACCGCTCTCTGAGTTCAGCCCTTAATTGAACCACTCAACGTGACTCTCCTGGTATTGGTCGAACCTCAAGCCTGTAAAGCAATTGGCAAGCTGACATAACTATCAGTGCAATACGATATTGGTCTCAGCCGAACTAAACTAGCTTGAGTTAAAAAAAAAATGTTTAATCATACTCAAGCTCCTTTCATGGATTTTTTATGGGATTCAAGTCTGACCAGCTCGATCTAGCCACTAGGTATATTATGCCAGTCTTAAAGGCACTCATTAACCAAATGAGCATTAGCAAGGCATAGCAACAGCCTAAGAACGTTCCCATTACTGGGACTTAGGTTAGCCAACCGTAGGCCGGGCCCAGCAGGGTCGAAGCCTACCGACGCCAAGGGTCTTAAAAATTATTAGCAACATTGTTGATAGTCAAGGCTCAAAGAAGCGTCCTAACTATACGAGTACCGCTCTCTGAGTTAAGCCCTTAATTGAACCACTCAACGTGACTCTCCTGGTATTGGTCGAACCTCAAGCCTGTAAAGCAATTGGCAAACTGACATAACTATCAGTGCAATGATCTCGGAGTCCACATCCCACATAGCGAAATCCTAGCGAACCGAGACCAGATTCTTTTTTTTTATTATAATAATTTATTTATTTAACCAATAAACATACAACGCTTACAAATACTTATATAAAATCCTTTGTATGTTGGTTACACTTATACAGAAGAAGATAGGTGATGCAACAACTACTCTTACTAAGTTACATAATAACTTGTATTAAGTATTAGGTAACAAGCCCATACATATCATCATCATCATCATCATCAGCCTTTTAATGTTCCCACTGCAGGGACACAGGCCTCCTCTCTAGGAGAGGGAATGGGCCATAATCCACCACGCGGGCCCAGTGTGGATTGGTGGATGTCACATGTCTTCGATTTTTTTTATTCTAGGACATGCCGGTTTCCTCACGATGTTTTCCTTTACCGTTTTGAGAGCATACATAATAGTACATTTAATAAACTGAGACACAACTAGTCTCTGTTAAAGCACTTAACATTAATATTAGTCTAATTCTCAAAATTTTACAGAATAACTATTAAAATTAACTTATTATTACAATTCATTTACATTTCATTTATTTTCTTATTAATTATTATTTATGTCATATTATTACTAAATTCTATTAGGTATTTATATATACCCATTAAAAGAAAAGATACTTGTCAATAAATTTATTAACATTTTTATCAAAAAATAATTCCCAAAAAATACAGGGAAACAAGAGAGTTAAAAACATACAAATGCACTTGAAACAGCATTACCATTTATCAGCCAATAAATATGATAAAAAGTATTATTGGGGTGTATATGTGTCCGTCGGGATACACCCGCCTTTATTGTTTTTATTTTGCACCCTTTATATGAATGTAAGCGCGAATGTTTTTTATTGAAATGATGTTTGATATAAAGATTTATTGGGAATGTTTTTTTCGTGGTGAATTGTTTGCCAGGGTGCTTTTTTCCGGTTCGAATAAGTGCAGAAATGGACGGTGCTTTTACAAATACATATTAGTTTCAATGGTGAAAATTCGAGTCAAACATTTTACTATCTATTGTAAGATAAATGTGACGTGAAATCATTAGGAAAGAAACCTAAAAGGAAAGTTACAAACCAGGGCCGAGTCTTTTTATCAGAAATAGACACTTGGGGCATTCCCAGCTAGCTTGAAGTCAGCTTCCAATCCAGCCTGATGCCGCTGACTACTTGGGTTTTACATGGATACCACATCACTGTTACTGAGCAACACAATATTCCTCGCAAAGACTGATTGATGGTCAAACCATCAAAGATGTACGAACGACGACCGAAACCAATGACTTTATATTTTTCTATCTTTTTTTTTCTTCTTTTTTCGTTTGTTATTCTCAAAATATTTTTTGTGACCAGTATTTGGCAATACGTACAGCTCTAATAATAGCCTCGTATAGATCCCGAAAAGTGCAAGTGGTTGTGCAGGACGGGCTTTTTTTTAGTAACGTAATTTCAGTAATCACCTATATGAATTGAAAAGGTTACATCAATCCTGATATAACATTGTTATTTAACGAGTAAGTATAGGGTTGAAGAAATAATTGAGTTCATTCATTATATACCGTTCCAATATTATATTTCCAATTTTTTTTAGGTGATATCACCTAAAAAAAATATTAAAGTGATAATTACAAACAAATAGACTCATCACACACCCTTAATAGCGATATCCTACCAAAAATACCTGATCGAAACCACCCCTACAGCAATTTTCCAATCATCGACAGATTCACCCCAGCAATAACGAATCTACTAATTTTTTCAGCAAACAAAACGGCCAATATTGTCACCAATAGTGACGCAATATTAGGGTAAACGTACCCGTCGCCGGCACGTCCTTATTTACTTATTGTAAACTCACATGACAGGTGCCTTAATGGGCGAAATAACATGGCGGGTGCGCCGCCGGTAGCTGGACATAGAGTAAAAAAAGTGAAGAAAGATCACTTTTTAATTTTCAATTAAAATGTTTACATTGTAAGTTATATTTTTTTATTATTAAATGATTTTTGTTTTGTTTTTACAAACTCTTTCACACGTAAATTTTTTTTTTCGTCTTTTGAAACTGGATGAGGCCGGTGGTTCTTAACTGACTACCTTGAGAAGAAACACCAAAACCAACTCAGGGGTTAAAGTCTCTTTTAAAGTCCACAACTAACATGTAATGGTCAACACGTATTGGTTTTGTTTGTACTTATTTTCCTATTACTCTTACCGTAACTGCATCTTTTTTTACTTCTTTCACCTGAAGAGATTTCTGTAAAAAACAGAATGATCATTGTACTTTTTTTCCTGTTTCCTCCATCCTCTTTTTTATATATCATAAATAAATTTACGAATAAACCAAATAATTAAAAAATAACTGGTGCCTACAACATGTACTTACTAATATTTTCCTCACGACATTGCCACTATCAATTTTCGTATTCAGCGTCGCTTCTACATGTGAATTCCCGCTTGATCTTTGCCCAACGTTGAACGAGGATCTCCTGGGAAATCGGCTGTTGCTCGCTAGTTACGCTAGGTGCTACCGGGCGCGCCAACTACCTGTAAACGTAATTAATTAATTATCGATTTTCACTTACCTTTATTATGTACTGTTTTATTGGTTACGTTTATAGCTGGTTGTAAAATTTTCTTTTGGGAGTTAACTTGTAATTAATGATTCAGCAATTACTTAACCAATTTAGTCACTTTTTAATTTATATACTAAATAAATAAACAATAGTAACGGCTCCGGCTTACGAGTCGTAGGTAGCGGGTTCAAACCCAGCCAGGCGCATTACTTTGTGTAATTTATTTCATCACCACTGCTCTCAAAACGGTGAAGGAAAACATCGTGAGGAAACCGGCATGCCTTAGAACCAAAAATTCGAAGACATGTGACATCCACCAATCCGCACTGGGCCCGCGTGGTGGATTATGGCCCATTCCCCCTCCTAGAGAGAGGGGGCCTGTGTCCCTGCAGTGGGAACATTAAAAAGCTGATGATGATGATTAGTAGATTTTATACTGGAAATACATAACTGACATCTAAAACAATTCTGAAACTTTAAGATTTTGATATTCAGAAAATCATATTTTGAAATAAACAATAATTATATATACATAATTACATTTCTTAACCACTAATATTTTCTATTACAAAATTTTACAGTAAACTAGCTTGTACCTCCGATTTTGCCCTTATGAAAATAGACAATTATCTCGTGAGAAAATCTTTGTGGGCTAAAAAATATCCCATTCACTATTCCAATGCATTGTTCATCGTTTACCTTTCATTTAAATCCGTATCTAATTCGTAAACTTTTATAATTCTAATATAAAAGAAATTGACAATAACTTACATATACTAACCACAATACACAACAAAATAAAATAACAACAATCGCCTAAAACATTTACATTTCAATTTCTAAACCAGAAAATCTACAATTCTATTCACACAGCTCTTAGTTGGAACCTAAAACCTAGAGCGTCTGTCGTAAGTGCCAGCAATGGGGACAGTTACCCTATCTCTACGAACCGATAATAGAGCGTGAACTCTCCAGGCGATATCCGTCTGTGTCTTCCATTACTGTATAATGTAGATATGGGTTTGTGTTGTGTGTATGCTAATGTTTCAATGTTTGGAAAACTACCCGTATCAGAATACGAGTTGGTTATCAAATTACAGTGATAGTGACTTTTGTTTTTAGGTGGATAAATTCATCTAATGATATCTCCACGCCCTTGGGTGGCGGGAGATAAAGTCAGACTCTTACTACATACTCTCAAACAAACTCAAACTCTTATATAACATCCTGTAAACCTATGACTTGTAAGAATTCCTTACCTGACCAAAACAAAATTTATTTATTTATTTCTTCATGCAACACAAGGTACAAAAGCGGACATAATACCTTAGGCAGTCCCTACCAGTAACTATAACTATGACAAAAAATCCACTCCAGTTCCTTCTCTGCATTTGTTTTAAGGCCCCCAGTAACGTTTTCACAATAGTCTATGGCCCCAATAGACTTCGACCCAGCTGGGCCTGTGCGGTTTGCTGACATCTCTATGAGGTGCGCTCGAAACTAGTTAAAAAAATCTAGTTGCTTAATAATGTATTATATACAAACTCCAATACCAAAGACCAAAACAAAATTTGAATACTCCTTACACAAACATAAAAATCTGACCGGTCAGCAGAACTGAAATTCGGTGTATTAACCGGCCATAAGGCGTTTGGCTATCCAATAAAAGAAGGTAGGTTGGCAATATAAACATGGTAAACATAACGACGGGTGGAATGTGTCCTGACAGACATAACCAGGGGAGAACCGGCCAAATTGTAAATAGTGCTGGCTCCCGTTTAGTTTACAATATTTGTGCGGTTCCGTGTAAATGGAAAAAGGAATGCATAGTGTAGGGTGAAAGGATAGAGATTACATTAGATATTTTTTTCAGGAATATAATAAATATTATTTATTTATTTGCTCATTCAGGTAAACAGGAAATTCAATAATGTTTTTAACAAACGAAACAGTTCCGAATATGTGCTCAAATAATCACTGTAAATTTTTGCATAATATTCAATTTTTTTTTGTGTTGAGCATATAGTTCAATACCTTGATATATAATAATAGGTTCGCAGCTTTCCTCATTTTAAAAACTGGACAAATAAATAATAGGTAATAATTTATCAAACATAATTAATTGGCTCGCGATCAATATGTGAGATGTAGACTCAAGACTCAGTGTACAGATAATTATAATCATTTCAACTACTAAACTGACATAATAGCTACGATCAACATCTTAGGAGGCTCTTGTTTGGCAACTGGATCAGGGGTAGATTCATAGAGCGGCACTTTGGAACCTTTTTGCGACACCAATGGGATGGATTTAGTATTGATATTTTTTTTAGTGTAGGTAATTACAACAGTACACACCACACAGCATAAACTGTAAAAACTGCAAACTATCGCTGAGGATCAAAACATTCAAAATCAAATCAAAAATTCGTATCGTCAAACTTTGAATATTTTTCCATATTTTTTTTTTATACACTTTTACCTGTGCTAACCCTACTCTATGCATAAAGGGGGTACAACACGATATCGGAAACGCTGATGTGTGTAAGTCGACGGGAATTAGACGTTACGACGGCAGGGAATTGGGCAGGCGCGCCGCACATTGTGACCGTGTGATGAGGCGATACGCCGCGATTATATGTGCTACACTTAATATTGTACGAGCATTTCGAATTTAAAGGTAGCTAGGTAATATTTAAATAATTTGAACTGAGGTAGTTTGGGTTTAAAACCAACTGTAATTATATGATAGTATAATATTGAAGCAGTTTTGATAGTATCACATTTGGCGTAGAAACATGTTACACAATTAATGTTTTCCTATAAAAAAGGTTGTTTTTAATCATTGATGTTTTTTTTTTTATGGTAGGTGAAAATCATCGAATGACGAAACCCGCTCTTGGGCCGAGCGGGAGACCAGTGTCAGACTCTTACTGACTAAAAAACCTACCCCGTATCTTCCTTGCCTTATTCCCCAGAGCCGCGGTAACAGTTGCACACAAACCGGCAGCTCGAGAAGGCTTCGACCCTGAAGGGCTGTTTGTTACAATTTGCTGACAACTCCTTGAGGCGCGCGGGAACGGTGCGCGCCGTTGACGACTTGGACTCGGTCTGAACAGTTACCAGACGACCGGACGGCGAGCTACCCATTGCTCACCGTCCGCGAGCCAGTGTCTACGGTGGCCGGATATCGGCAGAATCGCGGAAATCATTGATGCTGATAATCGTGTATTCTACATGTTGGTCTTCGGGATGAGATTGACTAAAAAAACTAGTCAAGTGGAAGTAGTAGATAGATAGATAAATAGATAGATTAAACGTTATTGTACACCAAAAAGTTACAGAGCTTATACAGAAGGAAGAAGTAGTAGGAGGTTCCGTACAAACTTATCAATGTAAGATTTTTCCGAGTCGCAAAAAAATATGATTTGTTTTTGTTTTTTCGTGACTTAAAAACTATTTACCGTTTTCAGATTTATAAAATATCTTGCTTTATGTCACATTTCAGAGTTATGAGTGAATGGGAAGTACCTACCCTATGAATTTTGATTCGAACTAAACGTTTTTCGCGTCAAAAATTGCCATTTTTTAAGTAAATGCTCTTGAGTAAATGCTTTTAATTTATATTTGATACCTCCGCGCGTTCCCGAAATAAGGGGTCTTGACATACAGACAGATAAAACAAAGTGATCTCATAAGGGTTTTATTTTTTCCTTTTAAGTACCTTTGGAACCCTAAAAATCGCAAAAAATCGTATCTACCCTACAATTACAGCATACAATCGGTAACACGCGTCAACAATGATCGAGTTATCGCTAACAGCGTGTTACTGCGTCCAATTAGCTGCGTCAAACGTACGCCATTGGTGCGTGACGATTAGGACGCGTTGTGTGCCAGGAGTTTGTAGTTGTAGATAAAGGACATCGACATATATGTATATCCTAGCGATAGACCAACATGTTCAGAAAATATTTGTCAAAATACACAAAAGTTAACACAAGTCCGCTGCAGCGCGTCATTTGCATTACTAACTTTTAAAGCTTACAGCGCTGATGCTTCAAAACTGCACTAATGTCATCAATGTAAATGTGTATGGCCTACAGATAACTTAAGTCAAGCAAAGTTTCTGTATTGTACGCCTACTCTAGTGCGTAGTTCATGTATATCGTTTGTAAAGGACTTCAGTGCATTTTGACAAAAGAGAAAGTTTTTTAAGCAACGCAGAATGTTCCATTTAAGAATTGAAATGTCATCGCTCCTTTCAATGTTTTTCCACTCGTACATTCGATAGTTTCTACTATGTATGCCTGAAAAGAAAAGTAAGTAACCATTACATAGTATAAAACAAAGTCGCCCTGTCCCTATGTATGCTTAGATCTATAAAACTAAGCAACGGATTTCGATACGGTTTTTTTATTAGATACAGTGATTCGAGAGAAAAGTTTGCATGTATAATACATGCATGAAATCAACATTGCACCAGTGCGAAGCTGGGTCGGGTCGCTAGTTGATGATAAAGAAAAGAAATAAAAGGCAACTAACCATCTAAAATACGAACTTTTTGAAATATCCACACAGAGATACTACTAAGTATATTGCAATGAAAAATACCAACAAAATGCGAGTCACACTCGCGTGCTAAGAGTTCCGTACGGTTTATAGCAAAAAAAAAAACTTTTCTTTTTTTACCTTCTTGTCCAGATTTTCGACCTAAAAAGCGTTAAGCACTTTTTAGGTCGAAAATCTTCGTCAGTCGTCCTCATCTCATCGAGACCGGCCTCTAGTCCACGTAACCGCAGGCCATTACGTAGGGCTGTCACGTGCCGCTAATCACGGCGCGTGGCGTCACGCTCCGCTAATTCGCACATTCACACCTCCATACCTTGTGCTAAGTGTGTTCAATGTGTGTTTAGAGAGTAATTAATGTGTTTTGTTCGCAAAATTTTAGTTTTAGTTTGTTTCTATGTTTAAAAGTATTAATATTTTACAAAAGCGTAGTGTTGTTTGTTAAACTAAATCTAATTTTATTTCTATATATGCCTACAAAGTGTCATATTCTACTAACGAAAAAGCTCTTTAAATAAAAAAACTGTAAAGTAAATATTTAAATCACAAACAATAAAGTTTTTTTTTAATCTATCAAGGAATATAAAACTTACGCTGCATTACAATTAGATTTAGCTAAAATGTCATTAAAAACTTACCTACATTCAGTACCTCGACTCTAGGAATAAGGCAAGGAAGGTACGGGGTAGGTTTTTTAGACAGTAAGAGTCTGACACTGGTCTTCCGCTCCGCCCAAGAGCGGGTTTCGTCATTCGATGATTTTCACCTACCATAAAAAAAAACCTACATTCACTACAGAAAAATTTCAATCACTTTAAAAAATTGTTTCTGTCTTTATGTCGGACACATTCTACGAGTCGAGTCATTTTGTAATTAAGATGTAAGCACGAGTAGTTGCTAACATAGATAATTTAAAATCCTGTATTATTTGTAGAAATGATAAATAAATTTTAAAAATTTGCTGGCTATATTAATAATAATACATTAATCCCCACAAGTCTGCTTTTTTAATACGTCTGTTATTTATTCTTTTTGTCTTTAGTAGGCAATTCCTCATTTTATGTAATTACTCTATACCCAAAATCAATCGAGTGTAATGTCTGTTATTATAATTAATTAAACACACAAATCACTTTGTATCTACATACTTATATCAAACATGTATTATTAAGTTATTAAATAAAAAACACCACAACAAATCATCAGAAACTCTAAAACTATGAAGCAAGCGAATAGAAATCATATTCCTTAATGTTCTGCTAGAAAATGCTAACCCTAATCTGCCAATAAATGGTTAATTCTAAAACCTTGGCTAGACCCTATTGTGAATTATACATAGGTGATGTCAATCTGTCCGTTCGCTTACTAACAATTGGCAGTGGTGTTCAGTAGGGGTGTTACAAACACCACCGCTCCACATCCGCAGGTCTGAAGCGGATTATCGGAGGTCTAAAATGACTGATTTTAAATTTTAATAATGATTTTGTTTTTTTAGTTATGATTTTTATTTTAATAATAGTTTTTAATTTTAATAATAATTTTTGATTGCAATGATAACTTTAAAACATTGACATTTCTTATGATTCTGACATTGTTGCCGTAAATTCTGATTTTTGTTTAAAATGCTGAAACTATGGATTTATCTGAAATAAATGGATTTTTTTTTATACATTGAAGTGTTTTGCATTACTTGTCTGGCTTTTGTACTGAATTCCGCATCTTTTAATTGTAGCGTGATGTTTTAACCTTTATTGTTGAATGCGCTTATACATTCGACACTAAAATAATTATTCCATTTGAATCAGTAGTTTAAACTGGAGTAACTAATTGTTTAACGCGCTAATCTTTTAGCGCATTAATACAAACGTTGATAACAAACAATACTTCACACAAACAGTTTACGGTTGATTGCTAATATGACGATTAGATCTTAGAAAAAAATCCACATTTGTTTCTGCCTCCGCTAAAATTACATCCGTTGCATATCCTCAGTAAAAAGCCTCCGCATTGCTAATATGCCGATTAGATCTTAGAAGAAATTCCGCATTTGTTTCTGCCTCTGCTAACATCCGTTACATATCCTTAGTAAAAAAGCCCCCGCATTGCTAATATGCCGATTAGATCTTAGAAAAATATCCGCATTTGTTTCTGCCTCCGCTAAAATGACCCCCGTTGCACATCCTTAGTATCTATGCAATGGGCACCAACGTCTGGCTCACCTTACTCGGGCTATTAGATTGTATTGATTATTTAGATTTAATCTATTTCATTGCGTATGAGTTAATGGAAATCAAAAATTTGGATTGGTAAGATATTGGTAGGTTCTGGAAATAATTAAAAGATTTGATCAGTTATAGTAGTTTTTTTATTTAGCGTATTTTGAATAGAAATACCAAGTAATCGGAAATAATGGTCGATATTTGCATTTGCAAAGTGAGACCTGTACGCAAAATTAATACTTGTTTGTATTTTTCACCATTCGGGTTGTTGACCAATAACAGCTTAGGAATAGCACTATTATCAAAAATTTCAAAAAGAAATGCTGCTTTTTTTAAAATCCGACGTTAGAATTATGCAAAAGTATTTTTGACATTAATAATATGTAACTGCTTTAGTTACATATAAATTGGATATAGTTAACCTAAACAGGTACCTACCTAACATCAGATAATTCCCGGTTATTACTACCTACTTTGTTCATGTGAGTTACAAAATTGATCATTAGATTTTTTCTAAAAATTTCAAATTATTCCACCTTTTTTTCTAAACAAACCCACAACATCACGCCACGTACTCCAATACTACGGGATACCATCTAACCCTCAGGGTGCAATAACCCACCGTAGTAATTAACAGGACGAGAAATAATTCACGGCCGGACAAAACGAGAATTTTAATACGCAAATGAAATAATTCCTCAGATTGATGACTCGGATTCCTCGAGCAATTTTATCCCGCACGATTTTTTTTCCCGCTCTCTTTTTTCCCGGAATTGAATTTTTAATTACGCTTTACTCGCTCGCGAATAGCAATTTGTCGGATTAACTGCTTTTTCTCTTGTTTATCGGTTTCGTTAAGTTTTTTATTGTTTCGCTTTTTGATGGATGTTCTAATGTTAAGACGGGGGCGGTAGTTGTTTCGTATTTTATCATGGAAAATAACACCTAAACAGATAATGGTTATTCGTTTTTCTACATACCTACTTATAAAAAAAATATTATATTATTGAGTTTTAATGTACCTACTTGAAAAATATCCTTTGAATAAATTTTAATATCCGGACTTAGCTATAGTGTATATCGATCATAAAAACCATACACATATTTATATGCAAGTAGCGACATCTATCGCGCCACACTGAAACTACAAAATTTAAATCATGCATCGCGAAATTAGAGTTCTCCGCGCAATTAGAACATATTATACGAGTACAACTACCCAAAATCATCTAATGAGATTCAGATCACACACAACACCCCTGCAATTGAAGAAACCTTGTAGCTATGTATGTGGTGTTTACACTCTGTTCTACACACTTTACTTACTACCCGGAGCTACCGGTTAAAACCTAGACAAAATTACTCTACTCTGCAACTGTAAGTACTGCAGCTGAATAGATAACTAATAGTTTGCTTCGCCTAAACAGCTCCCTGGGCACATACTTTATTCTAAAACATAGACTACACTGTTAAGAATTTCTTCCTAGCGAACCTACTATTTTACATTTAGTACCAAAACTTTCCCTTCAGCCGTCCGATGACCTCCTACTAATGTGCTCCCATCTCTAATTAAGGGAACACACAGGACCAAAGTTGTCCAAACTCCGGACACATTCAAGCATTATTATAATATCCCTAACTTTGCTGTCCCAAAATGACATTACATGTACAGAAACGCGTACAGAATACACCGACTTAGCACTCGAAACTCGTCACAGCATAAAAAAAATAATACAAAAAGTCGTCTAAAAATTCAGTAAGTCAAGTCAAGAAGGGGCTTGTGTATGGACTGTGGTAAAGGTCTCGATAAGGGGTAACACACACTGAATGTTGTTTTAAAATGATATGCGTTCCATTTATAAACAGAGAGACGCGCGACCCGGCAAACAGCCTCCCTCAGGAGGTAAACTTTTCGTCCACCTAGCGACAATATTTGAAAGTTATTTCAGCATTCACAACCCTCATAGGCGCCGTTAAAATTTTCCCTGCCACCTTATTCATAATACACGCATCATCCATCTCTTTCGCTCTTTAATTTACAAAAACAAGAGGGAGGGTGACAGAATTATTTACAAACTGACATCTCAAAATTAACGGTGGTCGGCTCATGATAATTTACATATTTAGGTGAAATTAACCTCGGTACGTTAAATTATATTATGAATATTAATAGGTGTGCGTATGCGAAGTAATGTGTTATATTAAATTGGTAAGTGTAACCCCATCTTTATGGCTCAGATTTCTGTTGGAGTTACGATGGTTTAAACAAATAATTCGGCTCCCGATCAGTGGTACAGTTTCCCCTAAATTAGATTCCATTGTAAATTCACTATACAGGTGGTATTTTGAAATACTTTATATAAAAGGCCACCCAGCCCAAACCTTTGTACCTAGAACACTACGAGAGCCTTGAACAAGAGTTTATTTTAATGATGTAGGAATGTAGATGTAATAATATTTTTTTTATTACCAAAAATACAAATTCGACACAGTGAAAGTCCTAAAAAACTGCTTCACAATAGTCAATTAAAAATTAAAATATTTTTTTAAATATTCACCCCTCTATCTCTATCTCTCTATATCTCCTTAGGGGTTGAAGATTCTTTTTCTTCTTGATTCTTCTTTCTTTGTATTTTAACAGGTATAAGGGATTCAAAATTTGTATTAAGAAACCTATTTTCACACAGGCAAAGCTAGTAGAAGCTAGTTTTGTATAAAATATAAAAATATTTATTTTTTTCCTTCTCGCAAAAGTCTTTTACAAAGCTTCATTCTTGAACAAAAAAATCCAAATTTTCCTTACCATAATGCAAATATCCAAGACATCTTGGGGACAAAAATTGCGAACTCCAAACTGGAGGTTTATTTGGTTATCCAATAAAATATTACGAGCTTTGACAAGTGCCTCGGAGCTGCCCCCTGGTGGCCTCTGCTCCTTACCTTTTTCAGTTATGGCTCCGTAAGCAGCGAGTTTGGCTTTTATGTAAAAAAAAAAAAACAAAACAAAGTTAAGATATTGAAAGAAAGACATAATTTTTCTACCAACATGTTTTTCGCTGACTCCTATACTTCTTATGAACGACGAAAAAGATATTTTGAGTCCGCGCTTGGTTTAATGGTTCCATTGTCTAGTTATGTAGACACTGCAAGATACAAAATTATACTGTTTTTATAATTCAGTATCAACTCAGCGGTTTTATATTTCAATACCAATTTAGGAATAATTAAAAGTAGGTAAGTAAATATTATAACAGCTACTGAACTTCACTATAACTATACTCGCCAGAAAGTACCTACTGTTTGTCAAAGGATAGATCGCCATACATTTTCGACTTTTGACAGTGTTAGCGCCGATTTTAGTAATTTTAAAACCATTGTCATAAAGTTTATCATCTACTTAAATACAGTATAAGGCACACCAATTGACTATTACTGTAGTTAAAAAAAAAAAAAACAATAAAAAAAGAAAATCACAAAAATCCTGAAACATAGAATGAATATTTAAAATGTCGGTACCTAGTAGATGGGCCCACTTTATCATAATAAAGGTCATGTTGACCCCTACAAAATTAAACAATACACGGGAAAAGTCCTCACGGCTAGCAATAATTCGGAGGGCGGGAAAAAACGTTAGGGGATTTAAATTTAATTTTCGAAACGGAATGACGTCAAATATCCCCAGCGGCTGTTCTAAGTTCAAGCGTGGAACAACATCTTTTAAAAGTCACCGTTATGAAAAGAAATAAAAAAATTAAGATTGGGGCACATTCGCGAGTAACTTAATTATTTTCAGCCAGTAACTTAGTTGTTGTGAAGTAATAAGGAAAATTGTTTTTTCCTCTAATTCTATTCATTTATTCATCTAAAATGTAGCTTAAGTGTAAAAGTTATTTTTTAAAGTCACGTGTAAATGGAGCCTAAAAAAAAAAGAAAAACTCGCCATCATGAAAAAGTACCTACACAACCGACTTACTTTTTGTGATTAACTTGTTTGTCTTTTTAAACGAATTAAAAAAGAAATACTTTCTGTAGTCATGTTTTTTTCTTCTATTACTTACCTATTTGGGTAATGACCTAAAGTAGTAGTGAATATTATGTAAGAAAGCGGACTCTCAAAACAATATAAATTTAGACCACACAGATCCCGGACAAAACACATCTAACATTTAAATATAAAGACAAAACATTTGAAGGTGCCCCGGGTATATGCGACTTGTACTTGGTAATTAACAGTCTATCCTTAGGGAAGGCCGGTCCGGAGCAATATATTATATTTAAAATGACATCCGCATTGGGGACTTTGAAGGATCGTATCTGGACTCCCTGAATTGGATATGTTTGGTTCCAACTTCTATTATTATGGGTAGCTGTCTCAAAATTGAAATGTTGGGTTTCTGGTCTTCAGGGAAGGAAAATACAAATATTTGTGACAAAATATATACATGTATACGGTTGTATTAAAAAGTTATTGTGACAAGAGCCTCAATCTAAAATAATTACACATGTGAAAAAAAAGTACGTTATGGTAAAGTCCGTTAGTTGAGGACTTCAAAACTTACTACAAGCGTTTTTCATAGAACTAATAATTATAATGGAATATAGTTATCTAAATTGTTTAATTTCGAGTAATTCATATTGAGCCTTTTTTACTGTGGATAAATCATGTAATGACGAATCCCTCTCCAAGGAAACAGTGTTAGACTCTTACTGACTAAACGACCCAACCTATTCCTTCTTAGCACTCATACCTAGGTCGAACCTTCCTTTCAGAAACCGGACCCGGGCCCAGTAGGCTTAGTCCCTGCAGTTCAGCCTCTACATTTGCTGACAACTGGAACAGTGCGCGCCGTCGACGACTGGGCTTGGTCCGGACGATCACTAGACGAACGGACGGCGAGCTACCCATTGCTCGCCGTATTCACATTGAGTTCGTTCATTATCTTCGACAAGTTTAAGTCAAGTCTTCAAAAATATCCTTGTACGCTGAAAAGGCGAGGAACAAAATAATGGTAGAGAACGACTCATTGTGGTCCTTTTGATACTCATTATGATACTAAAAGATTGTCCAAAAGATTAAAATATTGAGATTAAAATGTGAAATCGATATCACCTTTGCAATCACATTTTGTCTTGTTAGAGTTTTTCATATAATAAGGCTAAACCTTAGTAATCCAACCAGGCGCATTACTTCGTGTAATTTATTTCATCATCACTGCTCTCAAAACGGTGAAGGAAAACGTCGAGAGGAAACCGGCATGTCCTAGAACGAAAAATTTGATAACATGACATCCACCAATTCGCACTGCAGTGCGAATTAGCCCTCTCCTACAGTCTTCTCTATGAGAGGGAATGCCTGTTGGCCTGTGTTCCAGCAGTAGGAACTTTAAAAAAGGCTTTAATGATGATGATCAATTTCCATGATCTGACTACGACATAGCCACTTCGTAACAGCCCTGCAGCCCTTTTAAATCAATAATGTATTATCAACATTAAAGCAATACTGAAATAAATATAATTTTCATAGACTGGCAGTTTTTACGATGAACAATACAGCTTTACTCCGTCATTACGACGAAGTAGAATGGCTCTACGATTAATTCGTAAATGTTTCATGAAGTATAAAGTATCTTGTTTCAGGAGAATAATGGAGTTTATAGTGGGTGATTGAGAAAGTTTTCTTCCTTACTTTAAAGGACGAAATGTTCCTAGCACGGTCATGTTATGAAACGGTGAATTCCAGGATTTTTTCGATGTGATGATGGTTGGAAGAAAATTTAGTAGAAGGAAAAGACATACTGTGACATGAAATGACTTTCGATTTAGCCCGAACGATAACGCAATATGAAATTTAAAAATAGTTTTTTTTTTAACTATTTCTAAGGTGCCAACAGAATACCAGATATTGGTAAATGATCCTGCTACACATCATATACTTGATTTAAAAAAAAATGGAAATTAAGTCATACAATAGTCTTGAATCGACATTTTAAATCAATAATGTATTATCAGCATTAAAGCAATACAGAAATAAATATAATTTTCATAGACTGGCAGTTTTTACGATGAACAATACAGCTTTACTTCGTCATTACGACGAAGTAGAATGGGTCTACGATTAATTCGTAAATATTTCATGAAGTATAAAGTATCTTGTTTCAGGAGAATAATGGAGTTTATAGTCGGTGATTGAGAAAGTTTTCTTCCTTACTTTAAAGGAGAAAACGTTCTTAGCACAGTCATGGTTTGATACGATGTTCTGGACAGAATTCTAAGATCTTTTCAACGTGGTGATGGTTTGAAGAAAATTTTGTAGAAGGAAAAAACACACTGTGATATGAAATGACTTTTAATTTAGCCCGATAATAATGCAATAAAAAAAATAATTGTTTGAATCTAGTACTAAGATGCCAACAGAATACCAAATATTGGTGTAGGGACACTCTGAAAAAGGGCCGAAGCCTACGGGGGCCCAGAGTCTCTGAAAGGAAGGCTTGGCTTCAGTGCGAAGGGCAGAGAAGAAACGGGGTGGGGTGTTCAGTCAGTAAGAGTCTGACACTGTTTCCCGCTCCACCCAAGAACGGAATTCTTGGATGATTTTTGCCTACTATAAAAAAAAAGCAGTGGTGGCCGAGTGGTAACGGCCCCGACTTACGAGTCGTAGGTCGCGGGTTCAAACCCAGCCAGGCGCATTACTTTGTGTAATTGATTTCATCACCACTGCTCTCAAAACGGTGAAGGAAAACATCGTGAGGAAACCGGCATGTTCTAGAACCAAAAATTCGAAGACATGTGACATCCACCAATCCGCAATGGGCCCGCGTGGTGGATTATGGCCCATTCCCTCTCCTAGAGAGAGGAGGCCGGTGTCCCTGCAGTGGGATCATTAAAAGGCTGATGATGATAAAAAAAAACAAATATTGTCAATGATCCTGCTACATATAGTGACATATTTTTTTTAATGGAAGTAAAGACATACAATGGTCTCGAATCGACATTTATCGTGATGTTTTACAGTTTCTAGTAATTGTGAGCGTTTATTTGTCAGGTACATTCGCAGATATATTAAGGAAAGTTTTGTGTAGTGTACATACGGTAAAAATTATCTATTGTTATTTAAATTATCTGGCAACTACAATAATGCCAAAACAAACAGTGCACATCGATTGAAAAAAATATTAAATGAGCAATTGTGTGTAATTATAACAATATTTAGGTATTTATCTTTCTACTTTTTGAATATTTTGTCGTTTATTTTTTTTACAGATGTCATGCAGTAGCTTAGTTAATCTACCACAAATCCAATGGTCAACCATAACCAGGTATTATACGTACCCTGTAAACTATAATATTGTTTTCGCCATAAAAACATAGTGAATTAGTATTATACCACGCATCCCAATACACAGCGGCTACTAAATCTTATCCTGACATTATATATAAGAGCTGCTACACCCCTATTGCTTAGTCCGAATTAGGAATTATTGTAGGGTGTGCAAAACAGGTAAAAGTGGGAAGAATTATTTTTGATATTTTTTTATGTCTTATAATGATTCCCGCCTTTCTAGTGATAGGGCGCGTCAGACCTTAAGTGAAAACCTATTCTTATGTTTCTTTTTTTTCTTGCGTCCCAGGTCTTCGTATTAAATATGGCCTACTAACCTTCAACTCTGCTGAGTTCTGCAGTTTTGCTTGAATTCTCTTTGAGGCGCACGTGTAAAACTGCGTGCCGTTGACGATTCCGAATCAGTCCGGACTGTTACCGGACGGCCGCACAGCGAGCTATCCATTACTCGTCATCCCCAATTACAACTTCGAGACATAAAAGACTGTCGCAAACTTATTTATACATTCTTTTTTTTGCTACCTAACTGTAAGTATATTCGATCTATAAATTGCTCTCTGTCTGTCAGTACCTATATTTATTCCTGCTCATCTCCAAATCAGCTGGACCTATTTTGACGGAACTTTGACTGATAGATAACTAACCTTTTAAGCAGTTATTTACGCTACTTTTATTGTAGAAAAACAATGACTTGTTTGGTGTAAAAAAAACTTATTAAAATCGTGACCAGTTGCTGTTTTACGAATTAGTTAATCATAAAAAAAATGATGATCTGATTTGAAGAAACATCATTGTTTTGCCAACGCTACCAACCGGCCCGTTCATCTCCACGTCCGTAACTAGTCTTTTTCACACAAGTTTTATGTGCTATTATTTGCCATGGGATATAAAAGCCGCCCAGGCCAAGTTTACTGCTGGCCCAACCTAATCCTGCAAGCGTAAAGCCTGGGCCAACCCCTTTATGTTGTGTTCGACAGTAAAATCTTAACTTATGTGTCGTTTATATACTTGTGCACATAAAGTGAGAGTATGGTGCTAGGAACAATTTCTGTAATGGTGTTTGTTGAGAGTTTACGAGTGTCTACAAGTGGTAGAGTTACTACCTAGAGTATTACCAACATGAGGTATCTCCAGCTCTAAATCTTTTAGGTAGTTACTAAAATTCAGAAATGGATAAAATCTTTTACCAGTGCTATTACTGTCTTGCTATAGGTACTCTCCTCTTCTCTGTCTCTTCAATTGATTTGTTGTAAGTCAGTCCAATTTTTTTTTATGATCATTTTGTTTTCAATGACATTTTGTATCTGGTTGAAATCTTAGTAAATAATTATAGCATATTATCATTATTATCAGCTTTATATTATATCATTATTATGCCCGTAATATTCCCACTAGGTACTAGGACTCAGGCCTCGTTTCTAGGAGAGTCAGTGTCAGACTCTTACTGACGAAACAAACTACCCTGTTTCTTCCTTGCTTTGATCCCAGGGTCCAGGAAATACGCCGCTGGAAGAAACTAGTATGGGTGAAGTCAGTTTTAGTCAGCAAAAGTCTGTCACTGCCTCTCGCTTTACTCAGCTATTGCAACTTGATCTCATGATACATTTTGTTCTGCTTACAATGTTACTGTCCCTCATTGATACGATAACTTTGTGGCGTGGTGGCGCCTGCCAGAGGGACAAATGAAACGCTCAAAAAAAAATGCCAACTAGTTTATTGTTACAGATTTCCAACCTTATACATTTTTACATGTGTGCGTATGTGTGCGTATATGTTGCCACAACTACCATAATCTTTAATTTAAGACTTTCGTCCTAGCTATTTTAGTAAACTCCTTTTCACCTCCTGATTTATATTCCAAATTCAAACTTAAACCGCAGGATTATTCTAGAAATAGCTCGTAACAATCGGGTTTACCGCCAGGAGAAGTGATTCTGTGTGCAATCAAACTCACACGAACGCCAGATTCCGTGAACGTAAACGTGGAAGTTAACGTTTATCGAGCGAAGCGACGAAATTAGTTGTAAATCCGGAATTGGACTGTTAAATTGTGTACAGGTGTGGTAAATTGAATTTTGAATTTGGAATTGGATTATCCTGACTGGAAATTACGTGACTGGGGTTATTTTAACTGAATAGAATGGAAGGTTAAGTGGAATTAAAGTTTTGCTTAAACAGAACCGAGAGGTTAGAAATACTTGAGAATGTATAATCATATCACATAACGTCGCCGTCTAATCCCCAGTTAAGCAAAACTTGTGTTATGAGAATTAGACAACTGATAAACATACTTATATTGTATTCCTAAATTCTATACATATTTGTGATAGATAATATTATAAATAAATTACACTCAGATACAGAACTATGATCGTACTCGTCACACAAACATTAGTTCTGGGTGTGAATCGAACCCACTGTTTAGCTTGGGACTAGATGGCGTCTGTGATAGTTGTCGAATATTATTATTATTTTCACCTCAAAATGTTACTAGTATGACTTCAAATGCATCTATACGAATCATAGACAGTAGAAGACACATTCTTCAAACAAAAACCCCATAACAAAACATACAGTGAAATTTACCCCTACCACTTGCTCACCAATCCAAAACCCATTTACGAACATAAATAAAACAGGTCTCCCGCGCCCCATACCTTTCAATTCCTACCTTAGTATGTACCAACAATATTCCCGAGGACATACTAAACTACTGTCATTTTATTTTATCACCCGGCTTTTCCCGTAAACTCTTGCGCCAGTGATAAATTTTAATGTTGCTCGAGAAATATTGTCGCGTGGTAGGGGCAAAGAGTTTACGGTTCCATAAGGAATTAAGTCTACATCTGTAAGAATAATTGTTGTTTTTTTTTTTTGTTTTTATTAAAATTTCTATGTTAATTCAGTTGAGAAAGCTGAAATGTCAAATTAGGAAATCACGCGTACTTTCTTTCTTAATCGAATTCAGTCCGGATAGTCGGACAGTTGACTATCCAGACTGAGTTCGCTTCGTCAATGATACGCAGTATTTCATGACCACTTCAAAGAGATATCAGTAAAATCTACCACAAGGAGTTGTCAGCAAATCGTAGGGACCCTGCAGAAGGGTCGAAGCCTACTGGGGCCAAAGGTTCGCGTCTGAAAAGAAGGCTCGGCCCTGGTATGAAAAGCAACGTACAAACGTGGTGAGTTTTTTAGTCAGTAAGACTCTGAAACTTTCTCCTGTTCCACCCAAGGACGGGAGTTGCCATTGAATAATTTTTACTTACCGAAAAAAATTACCGTAATTGTTCAACTGAGCCAAAGCACGCTAGCATCACGTTAAATTTCTTAAAAGGAAACCCGTGATACTAGTACACATAGGACTGGCGAAGGTAGCTCTAGGACAGCTAGAATAACTTTAAAAAGTATTTAAATCAAACCTGATTTTATGTACACAGGCGGAGTTAACCCCCAGGTTTTATAACAACGAGCTTTATGTAATGAGATAGACATTAATTTAATTCTCTTAGCTTAGTAAAAAAAATACAAACTAGCTCAGCATCTCCACTTTTAACTTATAATACATAAAGCATTTATATTGTCCACAAATGTAACGAAAGTCACACACGTCCTGACTTCCCAAGCAAACCTAACTCCCCTTACAAGCTCACACGCCAAACCTGTACATATTTAACCTCCACACGATTAATCTCTGATCTTTCACAAAATAAACAAACCGAGACGCCGTAAGGGAACCGTAAAATTATTCATCCACCCGAAAATTTACGTAACCCATTGTAAAAACGTCGTTTTTTAACGAACTCTCAGAAGTTTTGGAACTCCGTCGCCGTTCAAATCTAACATGCGTCTCAGGGGAATCCCCGTAAAAAATTAAGTCACAAAAGAGTCTAAAAAATAAAGTTTAAATGTCCCCTTCTTTTGGCAGAGTAAACATTTTACGTTCGCTTAGGAATTGGTTGGCTGTGAATTAAAAAAGCTCTTTGTAGATCCGTGTTCCGGTGTTTGTACATACTTGGCTAGTTAGCTAGAATTATTTAAAAAACTTTTCAGTTACTCTATTATGAGCAAGCGGGGGCAAACTGTAAAAAATAAGTATATTCCCAGTCTATTTGATTACTCACGTTTAAAGAGTGGCTGGGAAATGATTCAACCTACAACTTCATCATACTATAAAATTACGTTTTTCTTTAGAGTTGCTAGTAGGCTCTTCAATAAACCTGCTATTTAGACCATAACTTGTAATACCATTGCCTAATCTTGTAATACCAACTTCAAATCTCTTTACTAATATAGAAATAAGTACTACCTACTAACATTTATTGTGGACCAAATTATGTCTTTTTACAAATAAATTATTATTATTATAACAAAGTCTTAATATCAAACGCTATGGAAACGTTAGGATCTAGAAATCACACTATTATTATTAAGGCGAAAGTTTTTTATATTTGTATTTTTTATATTTTTCTTCAGACTCAAAAGTCTGAACGGATTTGACTAAAATTTGGCACACGAGTAAGGCTTTTCCTGTTTTTGAGATGGAATTATGTTAATTTAGGATTTTTTTTTATTTTCACGCCAGCGATACCAATAGCTGTCAATGCAGTCATCATCATCATCATCATTTCAACCGAAAGACGTCCACTGCTGGACATAGGCCTCCCCCATTTGCCGATAGCAGTAGCTACTATAAAATCACCACTTATAAGCTCAATATCTATTGACATTCACCAACGTTAAACTTTCTACGTACTGCATAAACCGATGTTTCACCTCATCATCATATTTCTGCCCTTGTTCTGTATGAATTGGAGTCAGCGCAACATGTTTTATCTTCCATTTTGTCCTGTTACCCGTCATGCTATCACTAACTATCGTTTGTGTGATGAGCACGATCATTTGTTCTGTGTCTGGGTGTAATTTATCTATAATATGTATGTATTTAGAAATATATAAGTATGTTTATCAGTTGTCTAGTACCCATAACACAAGCACTGCTTAGCTTGGGACTAGATGGCGTTGTGTGTTAGTTGTGGACATATTATTATATTATATTGTGGACATATTAACTTCTTTTTCTTCATATAATCCATCCATCTTGGCCTCATAATCCATCCATATATTATACAATTTATGTTACCCAGAACAACAGTGTTAGATCTGGGCATGTCAGTCTCCATACAGTTTTTAGTGCTACACTTGACACACTACACTCGACGCCACGCGACATCGTTCTACGTACAAATCAGGCGTCAATCACACGTCTCTTAACTCCTTTAGTAAAATGTGTCACCTGTCTATTAAAAAATAAATGTACGAAGTATCATAGTCCGTACAACAACGGCCCCGCGAAGCAAAGACCCGCGCAGTGGTTAATTTCATGTTGAATTCATTAAGTTTGTAGGCGCCTTAACTAGGTGTCTTGATAATTTAATCCTACCAGGATTGCCCAATTAAAATGTTGCCAACGACTTTTTAAATATTCAACCAGGAAGGGTTACCAACTTCAAAAACGAGGTAAAATTCATCACTCCAGGGAGGATTTGTGTGAAATAATGACATTTTAGGTGTCGATTAGTAGAAGTTCGGCCGTAAAACTTTTTAGAGAAGGATTTGGGTTGTCAGGGGCGTAAAAATATTTTCCTAACCCATTTTATGTGTTAAGCATTTTTATTTGGAGCAATAAATTATTTATTTATTCACGATTTAGTTAACTAAACACTTATATTTCGACAATGGCACTACAAAAACAAGTTTTCAATAAAATAGTTTTATTGAAAACTTGTTGTAAACAATAGTTGTTTTCATAGCAAGCTATTGCCTATTCTTTATACATATATACCTACTTATTTCTTTTACCTATATATTTAAAAGTCATCAAGACGAATCACACGAGCCCAAAATCGATGGAGTTGTGTCGTATAATTACAGAGTTCCTATGGCCACCTTCCGGCTCCATCATCAGATCAACACCACGACATAATACTTATGCATTGTCATCTGATTGAAACACGCACGCAATTTTTTTTTAGCACGTGAATCAAATTTAATTTACAAGATTTGATCATATACGTTGGGAGTTCTGGACAAGTGAAACTAAAGAAAACAAAAAAACTTGTAAAAAATTGTTCCTTCGCTTTTAATCATTATGATGTTCTTATCGTTTTCACCTTGTATATCTACGTGTATATTAGTGTAGGTATATGTATAAAATAACCACATCATGGCCGGCTAACGATACTATCAGAGTTGTAATAACTGAGATAATTCGATCAGAAATACGCTACAACTCAAAATATAATCTAGAACCTAGTAGAATAGAGAAACCAATGGAATGGTGCATGGGAAAAACAAATTAAAATATTTTTATTTTGGTTATGAGGAACAGCAGACAGTTACCTACATTAAAAAACAAAGATAGCAGACTGAAGTCTCCACTCTCCATAGGTGCAGGCTTACGGACGGCGAGAATTGAGTAGCTTGCCATTTGGCCAAGTCGTTGACAGTACCTACGTAGTGTTCCCTCGCGCCTCAAGGAATTGTTGTTGTTTGTACGGTCGAAGTCAACTAGGGGCAAGGGTTCGTGTCTGAAAGGAAGACTCTGTCCCTAGTATGCATGGCAACGTAGGAACGGCGTAGGTTTTTTAGTCAATAAGAGTCTGACACTGTTTCCCGCTCCTCCCAAGGGCAGGGATTCGTCATTTTTACCTACCATAAAAAAACCTACGTAATCTTCAAAGCACGCCTCAAATAGATTTGCACCACCCTAGAGCATCAATGCAAATGTCTTCTGCAAAGTATCTCTGCAAATGATATTTCTGTATTTATTTAGTAAGTAGGTACCTATATGAATGATTCCTGATGTAGCCTTTTCTAAACCATGTCATTTGCACTCATACAGCTTTTTTTTTTTATGGTAGGTGAAAATCATCCAATGACGAAACCCGCTCTTGGGCGGAGCGGGAGACCAGTGTCAGACTCTTACTGACTAAAAAACCTACCCCGTACCTTCCTTGCCTTATTTCTGGAGTCGAGGTTACAATTTTCACATACCCTCTAAGCTCCAGGAGGCTTCGACCCTGAAGGGCCCCTGCAGTTTGCTGACAACTCCTTGAGGCGCGCGGGAACGGTGCGCGCCGTTGACGACTTGGACTCGGTCTTACCAGACGATCGGACGGCGAGCTACCCATTGCTCACCGTCCGCGAGCCAGTGTCTACGGTGGCCGGATATCGGCAGGATCGCGGCGGCGACGGCTACGGCGAGTACGCCGTTGCCTTTGCCTTATGCGGTCGGCCTCCTCCTTCACGAGCATTACTGCTTCGCAGAAGGAGGCGACCGCCTGCCATTCCTCTTCGCTGCGGACCATGGCCTGAACCAGGGCCCGACGCGAGAGGTCGCCGCCGCCGATCACCCCCACAAGGACACGGCGATGCTCTTCCCATGCAGGGCACACCTCCACCGTGTGCTCCACCGTGTCCTCCGGGCTCGCCTCACAGTGGTGACACCCGGACGTCTCTTCCGCACGAATCCGGTGCAGGAATCTCCCGAACTTCCCATGTACGGTGAGAACCTGCGTCATGCGGAAAGTGAGGACGCCGTGAGGTCTATCCAGCCACTGCACTCATACAGCTGTTAACAGCCTTAAAAATAATAATTAATTATATTTGCATATCTTAATTGCATACCGTATTTCACCTGTAGGTCCTTACCTACAAGAAACTCAGCCATGGGAATTTCCGAAAGGGATATCAATTTTTTAAAGGTCATAATAGACCATCAAATCCCATCTCTCGCCCTTGGGAGGGCGTGTCAGAGCGGGAAAAGACGTTAAACGATTTGCAAAACTTAAAAAAGGACTATGAGAATGTGAAGAACATCTAGCGTAAATAGAACTAAAAAAATATAATACACACCAACCACTCAACAGTTTTCCCTGTTCTATATTCGTAAATAGCCAAGGGACAGTAGGAGTCGGACGTGTAGCTAGAGCGTGGACACTCGCCGGACAGAACAGGCAACTTTTAATATTTTCATTACATCGCGACTCCCGGAGGCTTCCCGTATGATTGTACCTATTTTTGATATAGGTAGCTTCTAGTTTTTTTACTCAAGAGAGATACCTATTTATTCTTACTTATAAATAATATTGCTTTGACAAGTAATAATATTAATTACCTACAATGTAGACATGTACCTATTTACATATTATGTACATAAATTTTAGCGCTTGAAAACTCGTAAAAAAATAAATGGTTTTAATTACGCAATTTGCAGTTTTTATTGCTGTTAAAAACTGTTATTGTCTTTTTTTTTTAAACCTTTTTTTTTGGTACGAGTTTTCGAGCGTTAATATTTGCAGAGCCTAACTTTAGACTCGCCAAAGGCCGTACATTAACTGTACAGTAGGTACGGCCGTTCTAACTTGACGAAAATAGCTCTGCATCTTTTAGCGGTTGTGCACTCGTATAAAAAAAAAATGCCACTCGCAGTTGTTATTGTTGGTAACAACTGTATTGGCATTTTGTTTTTATCTTTATTTTTCGCACAAGCGCTAAAGTTCGCAGAGCCTACGTCAGCGTCAGGCTCGCCAAGTTAGAACGAATGATATGCGTAGGTAATCATATTCTGCGAAAAATTTAATCCTAAGATTTTATATTGGAAAAAAAGCTAAGTCTGGGAAATCAAACTGCAGGGATCATAAAGTTGCCGTAATTATTTTATTTTGTCTATATTTTCCTAAAGGACAATATTATAGACTGCCCCAACTGCAACCAGCCAGCCCAGCTGCTGATGTCCAAATGCTGGGCAAAGGTCTCACCTTTTCCTTCTAAACCTCTCTATAAAGGCCGTCCTCTGGCCAAGTTTAAAAATCACATAAATGGTAGTCTTCCGATGACTTTGAAAAAGAATAATCATTACGTAGTATGAAATGAAAATTAAGCAACGGATTTTGATGCGGTTTTATTTTTAACTAGCTGTGCCCGCGACTTCGTCCGCGTGGAATAGTTATTTTGGGCATCATATTTATTTTTGCAAACAACCACAGCTTTATAAATTATAGCTGTTACCCACGACTTTGCCCGTGTCAATTTTTGTTATTAATTTAGACAATTTAGTTTTTAAAAGAACATAATTATCTAAAATTACTTCATAGAGCTACACCCTCCACTTGGGCACGCCATAATCTCGGCGGTAAGTGCCCTCTTTGAGGCGTGGTTGGAAAGACATTACGCAGGACATGACGCCGGTTCTCACAGGACATGGGAAGTTCAGGAGATTAATGCGCCGGATTCGTGCGGAAGAGACGCCCGGGTGTCGCCACTGTGTGGCCAGCACGGAGGACACGGTGGAGGTGTGCCCCGCTTGAGAAGAGAATCGCCGTGTCCTCGTGGGGGTGATCGGCGGCGGTGGCCTCTCGCGCCGGGCCTTGGTTCAGGCCATGGCCCGCAGCGAAGAAGAATGGCAAGCGGTCGCCTCCTTCTGCGAAGCAGTAATGCTCGTAAAGGAGGAGGCCAACCGCATAAGGCAAGGGCAAAAGCGCCCTCGCCGTAGTCGTCGCCGCCGCGATCCCGCCGATATCCGGTCACCGTAGACGCTGGCTTGCGGACGGTGAGCAATGGGTAGCTCGCCGTCCGGTTGTCTGGTAACAGTCTAGACCGAGACCAAGTCGTCGACGGCCTGTACTGCTCCCGCGCGCCTCAAGGTGTTGTCAGCAAACTGTGGGGCTCTTCAGGGTCGAAGGCTCCTGCAGCCGAGGGTTGTTACGAAAGCGTTATACCGGGGCTCTGGAAATAAGGCAAGGGAGGAACGGGGTAGGTTGTTTAGTCAGTAAGAGTCTGACACTGTTTCCCGCTCCGCCCAAGAGCGGAATTCGTCATTGGATGATTTTTACCTACCATGAAAAAAATCCCTCCGCGGCGCCCGCAAGCAACCCCTCTCCTCGCCCCTCAGCCAGGCGCAGCGTCATATTTTGCACATCATGCGGCGCGTGTGAATTTTATATCGGAGTATTTTAAAATTGTAATATCTTCTAAGATTTTCATTGAAAATAAGTGATGTCAAAGACAATTTTGTTCACAATTACATACTCTTAAACAACAACACATTTATTTGGATAAAGTTTAATATTACTATGTTGATACAACTCTAACAAATAATTGGTAATAATGCATTAATTTCGGCCAAATTTGATTTCCATAAAAACGTTTCTAGTAAGTTAACCTTAAAAGATAGACATATACTGTCGCGGACATTTTTTTAGATCATTTTAAGAGGAATAATTCTTTCCTACATATTTTTTTGGTATCTTCTACCGTTTTCGCAGCGCACGCAACGGAAGCCCTTAAAGATGAATATTTTTCCCCGTTTTTTCCACATTTTCCATTGTTTCTTCGCTCCTATAAGTCACAGCGTGATGTTATATAGCCTAAAGCCTTCCTCGATAAATGATCTATTCAACACAAAAAGAATTTTTCAATTCGAACCAGTAGTTCCTGAGATTAGCGCGTTCAAACAAACAAACAAACAAACTCTTCAGCTTTATAATATTAGTATAGATAGATTCAAAAGGAAGGCTACTATGTCTAATACATGCATAATATATTTAATATCACCATTGCACCCGTGCGAAGATGGGGCAGGTTACTAGTTACTTTATAATTATAATGCTAGAAAATTATAATTATCTCTTTGTTTAGTTTTTTATGTAATGGTAAAATGATTCAAATTTTGTGTAATTTAATTTATTAGTACTAAAAGTGTGATTTTTTGAGATAAATGAATATATAAAAAACCCTTTCTGCAGTATGCGGCAAATAAGTTGAACCCCTAGCAAAAGTTACGCGTAGCCCCCAACTCGATCGAGATCCGAAAGTCGATTACTGCACATTCAAAGTCGACTACTATAATGGTTCAACTTGTGTGCCGTGGATTGTACAGAAATAAAAAGTAAGTTGTTACTAAATACTTATTTCGTAATCATTTCTATCGGCCTCGGTAGCGCAGTAGGCAGCGCGTAAGTCTCATAATCTTAAGGTCGTGAGTTCGATCCTCACCCGGGGCAAATCTTTTTGCATTTCGACCTACTTCTTTCTACTGAGATTATTTATTTTTCTTTTTTTTTAATTATTAATAAGAAAATAGAAAGGTCTGATATGTTCTTGTGTTTTACAATTTGTATTTGGAAAACTGTAACTAAAATAATATGTAAGTACGCCAATATTATTTAAATTAAAAGTACCTATTGTCAATTATGAAATGTGAATAAACCGCGAAAACTATTGTGAATTATTATCATGAAACGTGAAGAAACTTCGAACAAAATAATATAAAAGTTTGTTTCGAAACATTTGGAAACCTTAAGTAGCGACATCTGTCTGTATAATGAGAGAGATATAACCAAACCGCGAACCCGTAGCGAACTACTGCTAATAGATGGCGCTGGTGCAAAGCGCCATCTGTCTTTATAATAATAAACTAAAACGATGTAGAGACATGAAAAACATAAGCGTTAGTGAGAGTTAACGCAGTTTACATATATCGTACTAGAGGGCGCTGTTATAAAAAAATCAATTTGTAAAGAAATTTTTATTTAAGTAACAATATTTTTTGTAATATTTTAATAAAATTGATTTATATAGAATACGCATTTTTATTCTTCCTTGTTTTTTCAAGATCGATTTTATACATAATAAAAGTAGTATTATAAAACATCTAAATCCTGGTTTGCATTCAGGATATTGACATTACTAACCTATGAACTATGGCGTCACTGTCGATTAATTAATTGGCATCGAATGACAGAATACCTACAGAATAATCGGTACAAAAAATCTTACAAGCTTTGGTTTATCAGACAACTATAAAAAAGACAATTTATTGGCGTTTCTAAATCAATAAAATATTTACGCAAACGATTAAAAATAAAATTATATTGTTTTTTTTTTTACAAGGTCGTTCGCTGGCGCCAGCGTTTTAAATTCTTTTCTCATGATGCCGGACTTATGGTTAAATAACAAGGGATTTACCTCTTTTTTACATTTTTAAATTATTAGTGGCAATTCTTTATCCTAACGACTGTTATTTTTATTGTTATGAAGGTTGCACAGTCCATAAAAGTGTGTATTTGTATTTTATTTTACGATATTTAACTTTTTATCGCTGATCGAAATGTTTAGATATCTCGTTTTAGTACAGTGTTATTTAATAATGCCATGAAAATGCTCTTTGATAAATAGATATAAATATCCAATACTGCAAAGATTACCAATACCAAGGTACCTAAAGAGATCGATAGGAAAGTAAAGACATAGATCCAATATAGAAATATGTACCTACTTACTTACATATTTCTGTGTGTGTCATTTGTGTGTACCTTGAAGTAGGTGCCCACGTACCTATCTAAGTTGCTCAGCTTAGGTGGGCACCTGCTTAGGTGCATATATTTTAGACGAAAAAAGTAAATGCTAAAAAGGAATTCCCTTTCACTAACAGGCCAGTCTACAATGAATATGACGATAGCTAAACAATCATTCTCATTAGACAACCACGCTTCTCTTATGGAACACACACAATTATTTAATAAATTTCTCATATAAAATCCAATGCAAGGGGCACTTTTTCTCATAAAATATTATTCTCATGCTTCCTTCACCGTAGACCAGCCACTGGCCAGTAAACTAGCGTCCAGTAAGGTCACATTTGACAGTTAAAGCCGTAAAATAAAACAGCGCTTGCGCCGGTTTGATGGAGTATTGTTTCGGATTCCTTCACGCGTTCAGCGCAGAGCATGGGTTAAGGCCAGCGAACAGTGAACTGATATGGATATTTTCTATGGTATTTTGTAATATTGTGACTTAAAGTTTACCTACTTAGTAGTTTAAGGAAACTATTGACCTATTTTCATTATGAAGTCATAGTCAAGGTTCCAGTCTTAGAAGAACGGTTGTGTCTCTTTTCAATCTATTGTAAAATAAACTAAATAAATAATATTTATTTATTTAATCTTCATGTACAGTAGTGGTATATATGCGGACTTAATGCAACAAGGCATTCTCTACCAGTCAACCTTTAGATTAAAAAGACAACACTGTATTAGATTCTGAAACATTTCTCCGACATTTGTTTCGCCGTTTATCGGTTCACCGACAAAACGATTCGCTTTTATTTTTTTCTCCGGCAGAAATTTCAATGACGAACGTTTTGCTGTCATTATTTCATCGAAAGAACATTTCAACGAAAAGATTCGCCGACAGAACGGAAACAAGGCACCCACAAAGACCAGCCCTCTCTCGCATCCATCGGATTCTAGAGACCCACAATAATTCTGTTCACCTTATTGAAAGTTTTCTTACGCTGTATCTTCTAATACCTACCACTTCGCCATTCTAGAAACGAAAAAAGAAAAAAAGATTTCAGTATAATATATTTACCTACTTGATATTGCAAGGTCGTAAACAATCAAAAATCGAAATCTTTTAGTACCTAACTAACCAGACAAATAACTTTCCATTAATACTCGCGAACGCCGGCGTTCGCTGTAGTACCCGCGAACGCCGGCGTTCGCTTGAGGGGAGAGGAGCTAAGGCGTTTTCTTCTATGCGTTTGTCTATATGATAATAATATGATTAAATGTGTTCAGTCAACATCTTTATATCCTAAGCTCATTTTGTTAGTAGGTACACTACGGTTTAAAATGGTTTCCTTTTACATCTCCTAAAAGGAAACCATTTTTAACCGTAGTGTCATCCAATCTTTTATTTTATTTAATCGTCTTAGTAAATTTTATTTAATCGTGTTAGTAAAGGAGGATGGCGAATTGCATGTACAATGGGACCCACTGATAGGAGGATCGTACATTAAGGAAACTTGCAACTAGTTCTAGAACTAAACTAGTAAAAAAGCAAATAGGCAATAAGTTGTTGAGGTTCGAAGAAAAAAGATATTCAAGGTTAAAGATTATAACCTAAAACGAACCTAAGAGTGCATAGGTATTTGATAATACAATCTTGTATTTTTTTATACATTAAGTATTTGAAGGTAATAGAAATATTCACCCACAGTACTATCGTGGTTCAGTTTCTCTCTAGCCAAGTATAGGTTACCCTCATACCAATAAAAATACGTCCGGAAGCTAGGAACTATAGGCACTTAGTCATAACGAGATAGGAAATAGGCAGGTAAGCATAAACTAGATTGGTATAGTCTGATTCAACTCTCCGTATATTATTCCACTAGGGTTTTAATCAGTTAAAATCTCACACTATCTCCCGCTTTTCAGACAGGTCAGACTTTAACTGATTAAAACCCACTCAACCCTTCTTTGCCTTAATTCCAGGGTCACTTTCACATTATCCCTGCCCTATCCTTCGACCCTGCTGGGCCCCACGTTTTTCTAACATCTACGCGTGGACACGCCGTCAACCACTTGGGGGCCCAAGTGGATGACGGCGTGTATCGTCCGAACGGCTACTGGACGGCTGGACGACGAGCTACGCATTGCTTGCGGTCCGCAAGATATCTCTATTGTCTATACCTTATTGACCTCTCTTGGGTGATACTGAGAATTTTACTTTGTCTTACTTGGGAATCGACCCCATATCCATACGTTCGGCAGTCGTTCTTACGATCATTAGGCCAACGAAGTGCAGGTAACAGAAATAATTAGCCATCATTACATAGTATAAAACAAAGTCCCGCTTTCCCCATGTATGCTTAAATCTTTAAAACTACACAACGGATTTTGATGTTTTTTTTTAGTAGATAGAGTGATTCAAGAGGAAGGTTTATATGTACAAATACATTATCACCATTGCACCCGTGCGAAGCTAGGGCGGGTCGCTACTCGTCCTACATAAATTACAAACATAGATCTCGTGGAACTCTGTTCATAGAAAGAAATTAGGAAGCACACAATATTAAGAATTTGGATTAAAAAAGAGCTTTGTTGAATAAAATTATATTTATACAAAAAAAAACATTTTATTTCGTTTGAGATTATAAAACACATAAAGTGATAAACAATAGGATAAGGGTGTATCTTTGATTTATGTAATTACTGCTTATTCTTAAATAATCTCTAATACATTATCTAATTAAAAGACTATCTAATAATGAATGATGGAATGCTCCACCGTGTCCTTCGGGCAGTCCACACAGTGGCGACACACGGGCGTCTCTTTCGCACGAATCCCGTGCAAGAACCTCCAGAACTTGCCATGTCCGGTGAGCACCTGCGTCATGCGGAAGGTGAGGACACCCTGAGGTCTCTCAAGCCACTCCTCAAGGAGGGGTCTTATCGGCGCGATTATGGCGTGCCCGGCACTGGGTTACGATAGCCGCTGACGACATTCCACCATCATGTGATCCCACCGGAGCTCTGTTCGCCATGCCGCGACTTGTCGCGGCAGCGGAGGTTCGCCCCGGTAAAGAAGTAAATGAGTTTGAGTATCAACTTATATGTTTAACTATTACAACACTGACATCACGCCGATAAACCCATTTCTGAACAATATCAATTGCCTGTGCACTTTTGTCGAACAAATCATTATTAATTCGGAATCCAAAGGTAAAAGAGTTTGTCAATATATGTATATAGAATATTCAGTCCAAACGTCCACGTCGTGAATAATGCACAAAATCATATAGAAAATAATAAATAACCCACGTTATTTGTTGAAAACAAACAATGAAAAAACACTATTTATTAGTTTGACACTGTAGGGACGAGACGTATTTACCAAACCAGGTTTGAAACCTAGGGCTTTGCTTCAAAGTACGAAATAAGAAATACTTGCAAGTATTTTTCACTTGCAAATACGATTGTGCAATTTAATATCGTAGCATCACGGACTAATTTCCTATAAAAGTACACCTAGTTTAGCATTGGGGGCTCAGTAGCCGTGCTCGAAGTTAAGCTTGTGATTGAAATAGGAAGGAAAGATTTCATATCCATCTAAAAAAAGCTGTATATTATTGTCGCATGGTAGTTACGAACTAGACTAAAATATGAAATACGCATTTGGTTTAAAATACTTTCTAGTATTTTAATACCTGGATTCTGTTCCTGGTATTTGTTCAAACTTGTACTTGCAAGCCCTGGTGTTAATATTTGAAAGTATATCTCTTCCCTATGACACTGACAATCACCTACATTGACAGAATAACCACAGATTACTAAATAGTTACCACGTATAACGTTCCGTTCTATGTTATCATAAATATTCGTAATAATTATACATTTTGCATAACATTGTTCATTTTTTAATATTAAACATAAATGCAATTTATGTATTCACTTTTCATGTTATTTTTTTATATTAGACAAGATTTGGTAATTAAAGAAAAAAAAAAACAATACGTATAGTACCGTAAACGTATACAAGTGTAAGAACGTAAATCGTGTGAAGACTAGGTTGGAGCGTAACTCGAAACACGGTGCGTTCAATTAACTGCACGATGGCTTATTTTTAAGTAAATTCTTTTTTTTTCTAACTTTTAATTCCCTTCTCCTAGTGACTCAATATTTTTTATATAATCCTCTTATAAATTCTTAATTATAATAAACATGAATTCGCAAGTGTATCTATTTTTATATAATGTGGGTCCAAGCTCATCGTTCTCCTTTTATTTTATTTAAACGTGTTGGTAAATTTTATTTTATTTAATCGTGTTAGTAATTTCTATTTTATTTAATAGTGCTAGTAAATTTTGTCGATACCTTCTCACGTGTTTGTCAACAACGAAGATGATGTTTCCGCATAAACATGCTTCTTTATTGATAGTAAAACTTATTTAATGTCCAGTTTTAATTGATTTAATAGCAATTAACCTGTAAGACTGACGTTTAAGTACCTACGTATATCACTGATTGAACATGAACCTCCTGATTATTGGAATGTTAACCCGTATGTCAGCAGAGTCGAACCTTACTGGGGCTATGAGTTGTGCAAAAGAGAACCCCGAAAAACGAAAACAAAGAAGGAACTGCAATAGTGGTCAGTAAAAGTCTGACCGGCCCTCATTCTCCCCTCAAGAGCAGAAATCATTGGGTGATTTCCCAATTAGAAAAAAAAAAACGTAAAATAAAACATTGTTATGTTGAAATAGTTTTGTAGTATTGTATAAATTGATTTTATTAATAAAATAAAAAAAAAAGAAAAGAAAATAGTGAAAAAAGAAAGAAAAGAAATAGAAAGTCAAAAATTCATAACACCACATCTCGTGACAAACCCGATTAGCTGTTGATTATATTTTTTGTTCTTACACGTTTGTTGTTGATTATATATTATTGATAGTGTCGCGTTTGACCACTATATCACTTGATAGTAAGCGAGATGTGGTCTAGATGGAGCACGCTTGCCTACCAAGTAACCTAACTTCTAAATAGCATAGGCAAGAGAATATATAGAAACGAGATTAATATCACGAAGGAGGTTCTAATTACTAAAATATAAATTAGCGCACGTCACGATTGTAGCAATGCTTGCCATTTAGATGCTGGATCGCAATCAAGCAACAGTTTGTTTAAAAAAATACAGTTAAATTAAAAAAAAAGCTATAAATAGTTTAATGAAAGAATAAAATTTATTCCCTATTAAAATAGTACCATGACTTTAACTTAACCGAAATCTATGGTTACCAAGTATGAACAAAATTTCAAATACAAATTAAAAAAGAACATAGCTTCCTAAAATTTTAACATACAAATAATGTTTTAAGAATAAAGTGTAATAAGAAGGGTTGACTACAAAGAGTGTGACCAATGCAGAAGTGTGGAAGAAGAGGTCAATTGACGCCTACATCTCGTAGGATTAGTGCAAGACGATGAACAAAGACAAAATATAGGCGAAGAGGGACGATCAGACCACCTCGACCATCACAGTGTTATCAAACCTCGCTTCTGTCTAACCAGCATCGTAAATTAACTTAATAGTAACTTGTATACATTGCAAATTGTTTTATAATGAAATCATTGATCATGGCGATCCTTCAAGTTGACGAGCGTGGCTCTCCGTCACGTTGCAGCGATTAACTAACTTTGTTTTAAATTATAGCTGGTTGCTTCAAGGCGTAGACTGATTAAAGTGGTATTTGAGGATGTGTTTGTCCATATAATTATATACTAGTGTAGTGGGAAGCCAGACTCAGGTGCAGATTGACCATGGTCAAGAGGTTGAAGAATTATTGACCTTATTTTAATATAGCAAGCAAGCAAGACTCTTCACTCTAAATAATCTTCTATTGAGATTAGAATAATACAAGAAGTAAATATATTTCCAAACTAAGAATATGACATGAGGATGAACCTTGTAAAGATATAAAAGTACACATACTAAGGATACTTAAGGTAGTAATCAAAATTTGCATAACAGTAAGGTTTACTGGTCATAAATTGAATGGAATCATACTAAACTTTTCTGGATATCCTTCCTTTTTTTGTGACATCAGTGATATGATTTCAAAGGAATCTGTCAGTTTTGGGCTAATATTAGTTCAAGCATATACTATGGCCTGAGTAGGTTTCTACAAGTTTAGTTAGTAGTTGCCATATGATTTCAGACAATATGTCCACGCTATTGATCATACGGAGGAGATTTTTTAGTATTTTTTATACGAAATCGTTCTACAGAACCTAACATAGGTTCTGTAGAACGATTTCGTACAACCGGTACATGATGGACATTCTACCTATACGTACAAAATGTTTTGGAACCACATTTATACGTTCTTAGCTGGAGACTATGTTTCCTGATAATTACAACCTAGAGGTCTGTCAAGAGTGAAAAGGTTACTTCTAGGCAAGCATGCTCTATTGTCGACCATATACGAGTATCATTACTTGTCATCAAGTAAGATAATGGTGAAACAGGAGCCTATCAACAGAAAGAAAAAAATTTAGTAAGCAGAATGAGATCAGTACCTTAAGAGAAACCTGTGACGAAGACATCACTGGAAATTGGCGGTGGCGCCAAATAATGTTTGACTCGAGTTTTTTATGTGTTCACAGACTTGCTTGCTTTACCGGTTTACCTTATTTGTTTACAACATTTCACGTTATTATTCAGAATCTCCAAAAAAACGTCACGATGGCCGAAGACGCCAAGGTAATCGAACTTCGTTGTAAAACCTCCTTTTGAAGTACTAAGTAAACAATATCAAGTATTATTTTCTGGTATATTATCTCAATTCCGATTAAAGAGATTACTAAACCAACGAGGAAAAATCTTGAAGATATATTTTTATTGAAAAAAATAAAATATGCCAATATTTTTTCATGTTTTTTTTTTATTGAAAATCTTGTTCTTGTTGTCTCTGAGTTTGTATAAAACGATTAGTTGTCTATAGTTATGCTAAGATGCTTTCTAATTTGAGTTTTTAGCCAAATATATTTGGCAGCTAGGTGTGACCAGGATTTGATTTGGGGTTTAAATTGTTTCTATTGAAGACTTGATTTCAAAGAACTCTTTTCTCGTGCCTTCTTGAACCATCCACTTTTGTATTTATTTATTGAGACTTTCATGCGACACAAAATTGCAAAGTCGGACTAAACCCCATACCATGCTTCATGATTCAATTTACAAGATGTTTTTTTACAAAAATTTAACCAACTTTAGTGCAATAAATACCTAATAGAAAAGTGCAAAATAACTTTAATTTTGGAAGTCGGTGTTAACTAACGAAAAAATAACACGAAAGAAACCGAAACCGATTTCCGAAATTAAATTTATTTTGCACTAGTTTTTTTGCCTTGAAATTTGAAAAATTTTAAAAACTAAGTAGGTATAATTTTTGTGTTGCATTTTTTTTCATACTTTGGTGTCTGTTGTTATTTTTATCATCTACAATTATTTTATAAAAAGTGTCTCCAAATTAAATTTTCACCAATCGGATTAATTTCCTACACTATTTTAAAGCAACGTAATCATTTATCAATATCATATCGAAAAACAAAACAGACAGCTTTTTTCATTAAATCCTTTTCAAAACCTCATTCCATACTCATTAGCCCCTCCCTTAATAGGACAAAGGGCGGATTGTTAAAAATAAATCACTATATTAATGTGATTGCTGCTTGACCTTAACTTGGCACCATGCACTTAAGGAATGTTTTAAAGAGAAGCTCTCTTCTGATAGTTTATGTCAATTTTAGTTCACCGACTGAATATAAATTCAGATTTTTAGGGCAAAGTAATTGAAGTTTGATAAACTGTCATGAAAGTTCAGATGAGGATACTTTCACTAAAAATACCTATAAGTATTTTAACGAGCTTTTATTTTGTTTAACCTATCCCGATGTTTATGATCAAATCTTGTAAATTAAATTTGATCCACTTCCTGGTTATCGATTGCTGAATGTTTTGCTTGCATGTGTTAATAAGATAACAATGCAAAAATCGTCGTGAAGTTGATCTGATGATGGAACTGCAAGGGGGCCATGGGAACTCTGTAATTAAACGACACAACAGCATCGAGTTTGGGCTCGTGTGATTCGTCTTGACGAGTTTTAATTGCTTAAATAAAAAAATATTTTTATTGTAAACATGTTTCTCTGATAAAATTAAAGAAACTTCTTTAAAGTTTGGACAATTTATGTTGCAAACATTTTTGACCAGGCTATGTTATCAAATGTTTGACCAAATATTATTTTGTATCTTACAGGTTAAAAATTTATTACACCCGCCAACTACAACATAGGACTTAACACTGACTCTGACAAACTAATATCCAACATTAACTCCAGTGCTTGAATTAGTTGTTTATTGAACTGAAAAAGTATAGTTTAGATCGAAACTCAACAGTAAGGTTCGACACATAACTTTAAATTCTTCTCCACAAAAAAACGGCCGTTAGTGTCACAATTTTGAACGCGGAACACAATAAAATAAAATTGAATCAGTTCTAAATGCAATTCTCATTTTAAATCGCCCCATCATACTAAAGACCCCTCACAACTTCCTCTTAACCCCAAAACGGTGACGGTGCAACCCAAAATCACCCAATTATACCCCTTTTAAGGGGCGCCGCCCAAAGCTATTAACCGTTGAACTACTGATTTATCTACGATCATTAGGTGCATCGTTGATTAGCAACGGTTGCCGGAAAAAAAAGAAATTTGGTAGTGGCCAGTGATTAATTACTTAGGGCCTGTTTTAACAGTTTTCTGATTAGTTACGAATTTTTGTGCCAGTCTTTTTATTGTGCGATGCTTTTATGAAAGACAGACAATATTTTTGAATTTACTTTATGTTCTTTATTTTTTACTGTCTTTTGTTTTGTCTTATAGCCAATTCTGGTGGCTGGAAGGTGGTTTTCAATTACTAAAGTTCAGCGGCTATTTTAATGACCTATTCGTATTCGCAAATTGATTCCCAATGTATATTGTGATCTCGGGTTTTTTTTGTTATGGTGGGAAAAATCATCTAATGACTAATTCCGCCGGGTGTCATCATTGTGCGAATCGTCCAGAGAACACAGTGAAGCATATGGTGGAAGTCTGCCCCGCTCGAGCACCACCGTATCCTATTGAAGGCGGTCGGCGTCTGAGCTTTGGTGACATCGTTCGGATTATGGTATGAGCAGGGGTCCAGTAGGACCGCGGGAACACATGAAACGAAAGAAGTAATTAGATGATTCTTCAACTTAAAAAACCGTGCAAGAGCGAATCGAATTCGCGCACTGAGGGTTATCTGTAAACTTACTTAAGAAGACAGTTCAATTCACGAATTGAGTTATGAAAACTTGTTCGAACCGCATTTTTTTATTTTAATTTTTTTTTTCATAGCAAATAAACATATTTTGTTGTTTAAACGGCCGAATCTTTTATTCCGTTTACATTACATTTACAGAAGTTTAATTTTTTCACAGACCTGAATATATGATTTTAATTCCAACTCGATACCTTCACGCGTTTCATAAAGGGTCTTGACAGTCACCCAACAAAGTAATCCTATGTGTGGAAAACAATAAGAAAATCTATATTCCGTGTTCAATAATCCATGTAAATACCTAAAGCTAAGAAGGCTATCGCCTAAGTTCGTAACAAGGCAATTTAATGATTGAAGATTTTTATGGAACCAACGAGGGTAATGATAATCAAGCAAAACCTCTGATGCTAAAACCATGATTGTAAGATGCAAGATAAAAGGGAGTTATTTTGACACGGAGCTAAGTTATCTCTAAGGAATCGATCGTGTAGGTAAAGTGATCGATATTATTAATGTTCCAACTATTATTATTCAGCTTGCATCTTTTCACAAACGATGCCGACAATGATTCACTTTAAAAGAACAGCGAAGCAATAGAGTCGACAACACCATTTTTTTTTTATTAAATATGGACATGACAGCTAAAATATTAGACTTGTCATAGAATTAATATTTGACATTAATCTTTTAATTTAATAGTGTTGATATGATACGTTAAAGTTCAATTTATATTAAGTTGTCATAATTATTAATTGCATTTTTAACGTTATGCGAAATAGTTTGTCATTGATATATTTTGGGAATAATATTGTAGTCATCTTTATATTATTATAATTCAGTGGAAACACCGAACATCATCAATACTTAACATTGGAAATCTCCCGGATGTATTATTTTTTTGGCTTCACGGATATGACGAGTTACTCATAAGTTTCACAATAAAAAATAAAATAAATTTACTACAATTACCACTCAACGCCATCCCCAATGCTATTACGCCGACCCAAATTGAGTTATCAACTTTGGTGAAATTCATTGTTTTTAAGCTTTTATATATCTTTTTGTGCCGATACGTGTTTAATAGTCAATTAATGATGCTACCTGCGGCTCTTTTTATCCGAAATCGATCGGTCAGGATGACCAGTCAAGGCAGGATGGCCGTAGGGGGTTAGTCCGTGCGGTCGTTGGTCGATTGGACCACATTCGAGTAGCCGCAGGGTTAACTACTAATGAATTGGGATTGTATTTTTATAGATGATTATTGTCGTTAAATTTTAAAATGAATGGCATTGGAATTATAACTGTAAACGAAGGAGATTTTGGACACGCTACTGAGAATGTTTTGTGTTTGAGTTTAATTCAAAATAATTTTCGAAGTTGAGAACAAAGTGACGGTTTTCTTAGCAAATATCTCTTGCTATGCTCATGCAATCACTAGAGATAGGTGGTCACTTACAGATGTGTAAAGTAAGATTTATCTAATTAAAGAATCAGTTTGATATTTTTAAGAAGTTGATATTACTATTAAAAACAGTTATTTTTAATAACTTATAAAGCTACTTACGCAACATTACCTACGTTACTTATTGTAAGTATAACTTTTTTATTAATATTGCAATTTTCTAAAAATCTACATACCACCTTTCAAAACGGTGAAGGAAAACATCGTGAAGAAACATGAAGATGAGGAGGCATGTTCTAGAAATTCGAAGACATTGTGACATCCGCTAAGTTGCACTGGGCCCATTTGATGGACTTCGGCCCATCCTCTCTTTTAGAGAGGAGGCCTGAGTCGGAGCAGTGAGGGTGCAATGCACATAACACCCATTGATATAAGTACCTATAACAAATGCAAGAATAAGTAATAAACCTGTCTGAGTTACGAATGAATCAGAAATGCATCCGTCTCTAAGATATTTTATAAAACAACAAACAAATTGATTTTTACTCCCCCTTTTTTCTAATCAACAAAAATTATCCCGTATAATTTTATAGAGCAGTTCTAATCATAGGGCGGGTTCCAATTCCGGGATAATAGAGGGCGATCATCGCATCGTGAACTGTATTGGACCCGATGAAAATCTGTGGTCTATACTTAATCATAGGAAACGATGGAAATTAGAGAATTCCTTGAGTTAAAATTTGGCCCTTTCTCGTGAAGGATTGGAGTGTGAGTGACTGTTGTTAATGTTGTCGCATTCGATACTTGTTTAAAAAGAAAATAGTTTTCCTTTGATAAATTTCTATAGAGACAGAGAGAGAGATAGATAGATATAAAGTTTATTCAGTTGGATTCTGTTTTAAATTATTATTATTTAAAGTTGTAGCAACACTTGGATGAAGCATATTATGTCAAGCCAGAGTGGACGTCTTTCACCTGAAATGTTGATGAATTGTATGTGCTTTTCATAATTTAAAAAATATTTTTAGTGTGTGGCAATGTTTCCTGTATAGAAATATAAATATTTGATCACTAATTATTTGTAGAAAAAAAAAAATACAAAAACATACGTTAATTTAGGTCAGAATTACCCACTACAACAACAAACAACAAGCCTCCCCTTCCTTCGTTTTGCCCTCAACCAGGTTTTTAGCGTGACTTGGACAATTTCAAACAGCCAGCCTGGTATCCTTGGTCCGTACTTCGCCATCCGCCTCCGTAGTAAAGCTGTCTTCTCTTCTAGATTCTAGTCAAAGCTAAAGTCGGGGTCATCAACTCGTCTAAACTGTTTTTAAGTTAGTAAAGTTAAAAACAGATTGTTGTTTGTTTGTGCGCCTTAATTCACTAATTAAGGCGCACATTTCATCAACATCGCTTTGATTTAAAACTCTTAAAATTTAAATCTTTTCGACCTATTTTCTCTCACAAACAATCATTTAATCCTAACTCGTTACACTTTTAATGAGTTCCCATTCCATTTTTACCATTTAAGCGTCGAAAGCATCAACATTAACTAGTGTATACCCAATAAAAGGTAGCAGAGCTGGGTGGCGGGTGTTTATGACCCAACTTGTGGGTTCCATACTTTTCTGGGAAGGCCAAAAGTCGTAACTCAATAAATGTGAGTTTTGAGAAAAATAGCACAAAGGTTTTTTTTACCTTTTTTTTAAGTAGGAAAATCTTTCAATGACATCTCCGCGCCCTTGGGCAGGAATAGAGTTAGTGTCAGACTTTTATTGACTAAGAACTCACTCTTGTTCCTTCTCTGCCTTCGTTTCAGGGCCCCGGGTTACGTTTTCACATTGCCCCAGTAAACTTCGACCCAGACTAAGGGCCCAACTTACAGTTTGCTGAAAACTCCTAATGACGCCGTGAGATCTTCCCAGCCAATTAATTAGAACATGGTTTGAATTATGTTACCGATATATATAAATCGACTTGCTTTGCTGGATTAGTTTTAAGTTATCTGTTATATGTTATATGTTTTCGTAATTTTGTGACATACACTTTTGTGTTTACGAAGGTAGCTCTCGTATTATGTAGACTTTTATTTCTTACTACCTAGCCTGGCTTCAATTTAGTAAACGGTATTACTGTTGTATGCAATACTTCAGTTAGTATATAGCGTTGTAATGTTTGTTGTTACTTTTATGTTGTGTTGTCCTTACAGATATTACTCAGATTTCAGGTAAACATAAAAAAGGTGCCCCACACTAGGAATTACTCCTATATCGTGCATGCGCTCACAAACATGTGAACACACAAGACTATAACACCCGTATTCACAAACAATACTCAAACGACCCTTGACTAAGCAAACGCACAGTGTTGAAATAGAGCTCTGTGATTGGTTCGTTTGTGTTGTGTAGTTCACAAACCCTGCCCTGTGCGCTCGCGAGCACTGTGAGATCGCATAGTAACGTTTGTGAATACGGGTGTAAGACTCGGAACAACTATATAATGATAACTGTCTATGCATTGAGTACGGTACGGTGCGGATCTTGGCGAGTCTAAAGTGAGGGTCTGCGAATTTTAACGCTTGAAAACTCGTACAAAAAAATAGGTTTTAAAAAAATAAATGCCAATAACAGTTTTTAATAGCAATAATAACAGCAAATTGCGTTTATTCGTTTGAACCATTTATTTTTTTACGAGTTTTCAAATGCTAAAATTCACAGAGCCCTTCACTTCACTTCAGACTCGCCAGGATTCGACGGCCGAACGGTAACTGTCTAAATATTGAGTGTAGAACATCAAAAAACCTGACCTGTTACGGTTCGTAGGGTCCCCGCAGATAGGTCGAAACCTACTAGGGCCAAGGGTTCGCTTCTGAAAAGAGGGTTCGGCCCTGGTATGAAAGGCAACGAAGGGACGGGTTGGATTTTTTAATCAATAAGAGTCTGATACAATCTTCTGCTTCACCAAAGAGTGGAGACAACTCACACCAACGCTCGGAACTCGCTTTTACTCACCGGAAAAAACCTGTTACAGTTTATTTTTCATTCAAAAGGAATATAACAACGTGATAAGGTTCATTGATTGATATCACGGTGACGTGCAACTATCACTGTCACGTCACCGTCATCGTCACAATACCGTCACAGCACCGACACGATACCGTTACTTCACCGAAACGTAACCGTCACGACATCGATACTTCACAGTCACGGCGCCATTATGCCACGGGCCACCGACACATTGCCGTCACGATACCGTTACGACACAGTCACGTCACCGTCCCGTAACCGTCACGACACCGTCACGACATCATAATGTCATCATCACCATCATAGACACGCCTGATGTAACGTGAATGAAGTGTGTAAATTCAATTAAATCTTTTTCGATGTAGATCTTCATGACTCCCAACTGCTAAATGATAAGGCGTTTCTCACTTTATCACACTTTAAAAAGTTCGTTTTAACCACGAAAATTGCATGACCTTTTTTTAAAAAATTGTGTTTATCATTGATATAAAATCACTTGTGACATCATTTTGTCTCATGATTATCGAGGTCAAAGCATTGAATCGATAATTTCGACCTACCACTCACCAGCCGAAATAGCTCAGTTGGGAGAGCGTTAGACTGAAGATCTAAAGGTCCCCGGTTCAATCCCGGGTTTCGGCAATCTACTCTTTTTGTAATTTTGTTTCTTTTGTTACACAAGTTTATGCGAGTGAAATTATCGTAAATTAAAAACTGTAAATATTATTGTACTGTTTTTTAACAATTATTGATTATGTAATTGGATGAAAACAATAAGTCGTTAATTAGAAAATATATTAACGTAATATTTTAGAATAAAGTATCTTGTTGAAATGTACGGGAAATACCTAAAATACTTATTGTGGATAAAATATTTATCTTACAACAATATACAATTATACATAAATAAACTGGTAACAGGAAAAATGAAGATCTTATATTTAAGTCATTATTATTCGTGTAAATGGCGAAAAGTACGTAACACGAGCTCAAAAAACAATGTAGGGTTTAATTTACTTTTAACGAAAAAAAATAATCTTTTAATGATCTTCCTATCATGCATTAATTTACCTACTTATTCTAGTTGTTACAGCAATAAAAAAGAATGGATTTTTGTATTGTTGTCCTGGTTTTTTTTTGGGAAAATCATCAAGAGACTTCTCTGCCTCTCTCTCTAGGGCATGACGATGTTCGCTCTCGGTGCTATCTGTATCATTACATAGTATAAAACAAATTCGCTTCCTCCCTATGACATGTAGGTATGCTTAAATCTTACGCAACGGATTTTGATGCGGTTTTTTTAATAGATAGAGTGATTCAAGAGGAAGGTTTTTTTTATGGTGGGGAAAATCATCAATTGACGAATCCCGCTCTTGGGTGGAGCGGGAGACTGTGTCAGACTTCTACTGACTAAACGACCCACCTTTCCTTCCTGCCTTCCGCTTTCGCATCAGGGATGATTCTCATTAGAGCGGGCCGTGCCAGGGCCGGGGCGTGGACGAGCCGGGGCCCGTCCGTGCTATGCAATTTATTTTCGAACGCAGCACGAAAAATGTTCTGATTACGATGGGACGTGGAGGGAACGGGGCGGGACCGTGCAACAAACGTGGTATTGAAGTGCGTCGAGCGGGCCCGGACGGGACACGGATAATGCACTGTGTAATATAAATTGATTCATATAAAATATATGAAACAGATTAAAACCGTGCCCCGTCCGGGCCCCGCCCCGGGCACAGCACGTTCTAATGAGAATCATCCCTAAATCCTAGGCCCCAGAAGGCTTCAATCCTGCCGGGCCCCTACAGTTGATGACAACTCCTTGAGGCGCGCGGGAACAGTTCGCGCCGTCGACGACTTGGGCTCGGTCCGGACACTTACCGGATAGACGGACAGCGAGTTACCCATGGCTCGCCGTTCGCAAGCCCTCGCCTACGGTGGCCGAAAATCGGGATCGGAGTCACGGCGGCGACGGCTGTGGCGTGAGCGAAGTTGCCTTTGCCTGATACGGTCGGCCTCCTCTTTTGCTAGCATTACTACGGACAGTGGAGTGATAGCAATAAGTTGCCGTTTTTGCCCTCTGTGCGGAACCCTAAAAAGAAGAAATCACATGCATAAGTACCTACTTTATCCAGTATATTTCATTCAGACCTAGAACGTTCTTAACCCGTCATTAAAAAAGGCAAAAAGCGATAAATTCACACATTTTACAACACTCCAAAGTGCGGGGAGGTAGGCATTCTACAACAATGAATCAAGCAGCTAAATACTTGGTTATTACCAACGCCATCTGCCGGCCATTCGTCAGATATCAATTTGAGCGAGAACTCTGCTATTAAACATGTATTATTACGCCATTTATTTTCTTACCGCGTTGTGGTATGTAGTTGATATGCTTACGTAACTTGGTGCTATATTGGGTGGCTCTCCTGCATTTAAAATAGTTAAGAAGCATACACCGTTAAATTTTGATCGTTTTAATCCCATGGAGGGTTTTTTTATGGTAGGTAAAAATTATCCAATGACGAGTCCCGCTCTTGGGCGGAGCGGAAAACAAGTGTCAGACTACCTACCTACTACTAAACAACCTACTCCGTTCCTACATCGCCATACATACCAGGGCCAGAGCCTTCCTTTCAGACCCTTGGCCCTAATTGGCTTCGACCCTTCTGCAGGGTCCCTACGACCCCGTGGAGGGTCGACCCGGTACATGAAATACTATCGATTTGTAAAGATAAAATAAAAAAATAAAGTGCTTTTTTTAAACTCGAACTCTAGTTCGTCTTTGTACCCTGTGTTGCATGAAGATTAAATAATTAATTTAATTAAATGATTACATCTGCTTACTTATCACAAAAACGTTATGCGTATTGCGGGTTAGATACTTCGTCATACATTTTTAAACATGTTCTTTTTTGGAGTGCTCTATAAGTACTATATTTATCGATCATAAACGAGCTCATACACCGACTCGCACTTATCCATAAACAATCGCATAAGCTTATCCAAAATGCGGCATATACATTGAACCGAAATGGCGTCCCAATGTGCAATAACAGTTTTTCGGGTTTCAATCGAAGTATGACACAGCGGAGGGCATTATAGTTCCCGAGCGCCTTAAGGTCTTTCGTCGACGGCGCGCACTATTCCCACGCACCTCAAGGAGTTGTCAGCAACCGTAGGGACCCTGCAGAAGGGTCATAGCCAATTAGGGACTAGGGTTCGTGCCTGAAAGAAAGGCTCTGGCCCTAATATGTATGGCAATGTAGGAACGGGGTAGGTTGTTTATTCAGTAAGATTCTGATACTATTTCACGCTCCACCCAAGGACAGGATTCGTCCTTGGATAATTTTTACCTACCATAAAAAGGGCATCATAGTTCAACTTATTTGCCGCGAACTATATTCCATTATAGCCGTTTAGCAAAATAAATGCGAAGTAAAGACGTGTGAAGGTTGAATAAATGGTAAACGATACGGTGGATAGTAGGAAGATTACTCCTAATAACAGGCAAGCCCGCATTCTCGTCTAGTACATTCGTTGTTCTAAGTACCCAATTAGAACTGCCTACCTATGTTAGTGATTACCTCAGAAGCAGAAATACATGTAGGTAGTCTAGCCACCCTTTAGGAAATAACTGGTTAAGTTATAGGACTTTTAATCACTATTGTAGTGTATTAGGTGAAGTATTGTGACAAATGTGTACATCAAATATATTTGACACCTGTCACGAGCACTTAAATCTACCAGCTTGACGATGATCATCATCGAAGTGAAAGTCAAAATCTTTTTATTTAACATAGGCCTACATAGGCACTTGTAACATGTCAGAAGATAGTGCACGGTTCCAAATTGGTCGTTTTCTATGGAGAAGAACCGGCAAGAAACTCCATGGTTAAATAATTGTTTTTTTTTTACAATATCATCATTAGCCTTATTAATGTTCCCACTACTGGGACACATGCCATTCTTTAGGAGAGGGAATGGGTCCTAATCCACCACGCGAACCCAGTGCGAATTGGTGGATGTCACATATTGTCTTCGAATTTTTGGTTCTAGGACATGCCATGCGTGCCGTTTTGAGAGCAGTGGTGCTGAATTATACAAATTAATGCGCCTGGGCCTACCCAGGCGCATTACTTTGTATAATTACCTACAAACCTATTTGAACCCGCGATCTACAACTCGTAAGTCGGGGTCGATACCACTCGGCCACCACTGTTCTGCACTGCTCAAGAGTTTAAAGACGAAAATGACGCAAAATCACAGACTGTTTACAACATTATTATTATCAAATGCACTTCCTTCGTCACCGCCTCACAATACGACACAAGAGCACTCCTGCGCACGTGTCTTCCGGACTGCTCCTCTTATAGAGTCCTAAGTACTACTTACTACTTACCGATCTACTGATGCATTACACAGATTAAATAGTCTTTGTATTGGTACTGTTTTTGTATGGTTAAAAAAACTAATTCTTCCGGTTGTTTGGAACTGATTATATCATACTATATGTGTGGCGATAGTTTGTGAATGTGTGTGTGGTATGTTTGTTACTTCATCAGTCACGAACGGCAGACAAAATTTGCATGAAATTTCGTACAGGTTGTCCTGGAAAGACACGTGGGTTACTTTTTACCTTACACTATGTGATTTGACCAATATATATTTTCTGTATGGACTTTAAAAGAGACTTTGACCCCTGAGTTTGTTTCGGTATTTCTTTTCAGGGTAATCAGCTAGGAAACACCGGACTCATCTAGCATAAAAAAAAAATGACGTGTAAAAGGTTTAAAAACACTTAAACCTACTTACAAAATAAAGATTATTGATCATTTACTTGGAACCCTTCTGCAGTTTCCCACAGTATTTTTTTGGAATACGCAATTAGTGTTATTTTTTCTGACAGACCGACTTCTTCACTTTCAAAACCGTCTGTAAAGGTTTATTGAAAATGAATGCTTTGGATCTTGAATCTTAATACTCTTTCAATTTTGTGTTAAATCAAGTGTAAAACAGTTCTTGTTAGTAGGTATAAGAAACCGTACTATAAGCTGTTTGACGTTTTCGTGATGTAAGCGGTTCTAATCGTTCATGAACCGAAGGATTAGGGTATTCACAAATACGTAATGTCTCTAGTTGCTAACATATTGTAATGTAGATTAACAGCAATTTGCTGGGTTTTGCGACCCAACGAGACTGTGAAATTTTTTTGCAAGTGGGTAATCAATAAATTAATTAATTTCCACGAGAGGCTGTATCAGACAGAACTTATCCTGTGTTACTTTGCGTTTGAGAGTCTGCGGTAGCTCTTGCGAATAATTCCATTCAACCTGTTAATGATCAATGCACTGATGCACTAAGCTCATCGGCGCCCCCCTGTGGGCCCTGTGGCCGAGGGTTGATGCGAAAGCGTTACACCGGAGCTCTGGGACTAAGGCAAGGAAGCAACGTGGTAGATTGTTTAGTCAGTAAGAGTCTGACAAGAGCGTAATTCGTCATTCGATGATTTTTACCTCCCGTAAAAAAAAACCACTAAGCTCATATCGCGTACTCAACTGAACCTTTAAAGGGATGGATGTAAAGCAGGGTGCATAACTCCAACCCTCTTTTTCGCTCACTTGATTAATATTTTAACACTTTATGGTAAGGCTCCTGGTAATGGTTATGAAGTTTGATGTCCGTAAATCCGTATGTAGTGACATCTCTGAAGCTACATAGGAACTAATTTTAAAATCATGCATCGCGGTATTCAAGTCGCCCATACCAGACACAATACTCTTCTTGCTGAAGGATCCTTCCTTTTCAGTCGATGTTTTTTTAACACATGCCTAGAAAACATGTTCCAAGCAACGTATCAATGCTATTGCATCTAATTGTATAATTGTGCTCAAGTGGAAATGTTCTTGTATACCCCCGCCCTGGGGCGAACAAAATGGGTCCCCCGGACCCCTACTCCTAAAACCACATAGGGTAATCTTCTAAGTACCTTTAGCCAGAGGGCTGGATCCTGAACAGCTGTATCTTCGAATGTAACGTGATTTTATTTGTATCGTTTAAAAGGCTAAGAATGAGATAAGATGGTATTGCAGCCTCATATCTCGTTAATGGTGATTAACTCTCATCAGATAAAATATTTATATCCTAATCAAAAACCAAAAATAAATATTCTGTTTATTTGTGAGTGTTTAACATGTAGGTACACTTGTTTTTCGCACTTCGGGGATGCCCAGTGACCAAGGTCGACTGATGACTGATGACCTTAAGTAAATTATGATAATTATTACACAAATATTATCAAATATTATCGACTGGGGAATGTCACGAGAGTCTGAATTGCATTATATAATCTCACTACTTACACTAGCTTTTTCATGCGACTTTGTCTTCTTTCGTATCGGTTATAGGAAACATGAAGTCAAAGCCAGAAAGTAAGCAAGTAGGTAACCCAATTATTTTCTTAGGCTGTAAGCATTTTTTTGGGGTGGGCCATCAACCAATGAGTTCTCTTAGGTTTTGCAGGGTGGAAAATTGTCAGTTTTGTGTGAAGAGGTAGGTACAGGAAATGATTTTTTACAGTATTATAAACCTAATTTTTCGAAAAAAAAAATCCAAACACTTTAAGGTGAGGAATTATTCTATCTGAAGGAATTATTATTTACATTTAGGTTAGTTCAGTTTTGTTGCAAAATGAGCCGAAAAACTGCCTTTTTCGGTCTTTTGTAAACGCGTAACAGACAGTCGAATTACATTTACGTTTGTAATATTTTTTGTAACCGTTTTTCGAGTCATTGACATTCGAACGAATCGAAACCATAATCTATTTTGCGTACAAATGAAATTCGTTCCCAAATAAAAATTAATTTCCCATAATAATTTTAATGAGTAACCAAACCTCACGAATATTACCTTCCCTAATTAACTACTTGTAATTAAAACCCAAAAACTAAAAACACAAATTAATTCACAAACTAGTCTCAAGTATGAAGAATAAGAAACTCTCTCACGTTATAAATAAACCGATACAGTCGATACACATATCTCCAAGGTACAAGATCGAAAATAATTACGAACGATCATCGGCCATTAAGCACCGTAAATTACTCGGTAACGTAATACGCCCATACTAATTATTAAGCCAGGTATGTAATTGAGGCGTCTTAAATATAATAATAAATTTACCTACTTGTTCGAGCCAATTATTGTTAAGGGGCAACACTGAAGAACTTCCTTTATAAGGGAACGTGGAGATTTGTGATTTTTATGGTGTTCGGATGCGCCTGTATGGTGTTCGGAAGTAAAGACTGGCACCATCTTATTTCTTCCCGTGGGTGTCGTAAGAGGCGACTAAGGGACATACCAGAGAATGGGCAGTAGCCGTCTCTGAACCACACTGTGATCACTACCCCGTCAAAAATATGTTTGGGGGAGGCCTATGTCCAGCTGTGGACTTTTTCGGCAGAAATGATGATGATGATTCGGAAATGTCTACGGAGCCCTGAATATGACAATGACAGCGTCGATAAATACATATTTGTATGACCAGACCGACCAGATGGTTGTTCCAGGTCTGGGTGTCCGTACCCTTGATGTGAACAATCGAAGATATCCACTATGTACCGGCGGTGCCGCATAGGTGCTCGCCTGGCGGTTTGATTACGGAACAAGCTTGGTGGAATTAGTTTATGTAATTATGACGCACACCCCGAAGTACAATAGGTAGAAAACTGATAAGCTGGTAACTCGGCGTCAATGCTCTGGGCTTTGAAGGTCTAGAGGCTCGACGATTGTACATTTACCAATGATCTTCTTGGAACGTTTGTCAATTGACTCAAGCGTATTAAGCTGATATCATCAGGCAGATCCTTTCCATAGAAAACAGCAGTACTACGTACACAATCGAACTTGTGCTTGATAAGGTTTGAGCTCTCTGTTCCTTTAATGTCATAGTCCAATGGGAGGACTGAGATCAAGGGCAGGACTGGGCACGCCAATTATGGCGATGAGATGATTGTCTTTGAGGAGTGGCTGGAAAGAAGTCACGTAGCATGACGGAGGTCCTAACCGTACATGGTAAGTTCGGGAGGTTCCAGCACCGGGTTCGTGCGGAAGAAACGCCCGGGTGTCACCACTGCCCGAAACGCACACACTTTATCAGTAAAAGCAGGCCTGTGACTATGATTTTAAATTTTCAAAACCTTATTTTTGGAAGTAAGGAAAGATATAGAAATACGAGTAGGTTGCAAAAGATTCTCCCTACAGGACAAAATTACTTTAATTACTTTATTAGATACTTAACTTTAAATTACTTTGTTAAATTGATTTAATTAGGTGACATGTTAAATAGTTTAAACCAAGTAATAAACAATATTCTATTCAATTCTATTCTAGGCCTGGAACGCCCGGAGGATAAGGTGCCGTCTAAGTATCGCCGTCTCCTCGTGCGGGCAATTCGTGTTTTCCAAGGAAAGGGAATGTCACACTGCAAACTTCCTCCGGGTTGCTACAGAGTAGAATGGAAAAAACCTAATAGCAGTTTTTACCCACCTCGGCTCGGGTAAAAAGTTCATGGCTTATTTTACGTTCAACAGTCGTGCTTGCGACCACAATTGGTTCACAGATGAATAAAATTGGCAACAAACAGGGAGAGAGATAGCTCGTTATGTCTCGCAGTGCGACCAAACAATAACATACATATGAATATAAGAAATGATAGTAATGTATATATTTAAAACGTGTGTCATAATTTCAAAAAGGCCATCGGAAATCTGTGGCACGTGTAATATTTAACACGGTTGATTAGATTATATCTTTGAGGATATAAACAAATAAATATTTTTGCATACACAACACACTTATTTATCAGATCACAAAGAACCTAGTTTCACTATCACTGTTAACTATTGATGAACCAATCTATGATCAAGATTTTGTCGATCTTTTTTAAGAAAAATAGTAGTCTGATGATTCACGTGAAAAAAACTTTGATAAGATGTCGCATTATTTTCGTACACACGACTGGTTTAATCTAAGTAATGTTTAGTTAATCCTGCCATCCATAATACTTCCTGCGTTGAACGATAATATTAGATTATTATACACGAATATATATTTTATCTGTTACTAAGACAGGCACCTTTTGAAAAGATATATATACTGCATCGATAGTATTCTGAAGAAATTCCGATGTCGTATCAACCGGATGAAAAGATTAGCAAAGATTATGACTGCTATTATACATTATGTAGATATCCAATATATTTTAGTAATCATAATCCACACCGCTTCGGATGAGAAATCATAAACTACTTTTCTGGATTTGGTGGGAGAGAAAGAAAGTGTCAAACTTTGTTTGACACTTTCTTTGTTGACATCCTATAGTTGTTTTTTTGCGTTTCGGGGACATCACTATGTTCCTGAAACGCAAAAAAGAGTCACTACTCTTTCAAACAATCTAGAAGCCATCCATCACACCTTGCCAAGCAGTGGGGTAGGTAGGCGTAGGCTTTGTGACCCTCGCTCACGGCAAAAGAACCTTGCGCAAGCCCTCGCTTCTTTAAGAACGAAGATTGCCAAGGCATATGCCAAATAAGGATGCTATGGGAATTGCGCAATTTTTTAGGGTATCTTTCGAGACGGCAACTCTCCTGGCATGTTTTCCAACACTAGACATTCTGGCAGATATGGTCGCGAAGGTCTACAACTGGATTCGCGATATACGCCGTAGCACGCAATAGTAGGCTGCAGGAACGACACGCGCTCGAAAGATAGTGTGAGCGGCTATAGCAGCCGCAATTCTCGTGCAAGTGCGTTGTCGAAGCTGTCCTGCCGCACTTCGAAACCGGGCTGATAAGAAAAAAGCGCATCTCCTACAAACTCACTCAAGTTCTGACTGGGCACGGTTGCTTCGGTGACTACCTGAACAGAATTGGCCCTGAGGTCACGGCAAATTGCCACCATTGTGGAAGAGACCACTAGCTTCTGACTACTTGTGCACTAGCTTCTGACGTTTTATAAGTGCCCTTGTAGGCCTATATGAAATAAAAACCTTTTTGATTTTGATTTGATTTGAGACCTGGAATCTGCACAGCACACGCTGGAAGAATGTCCAGCGTGGGCCAATGAGCAAAAAGACCTGGTCACCAGGTTCGGGCGAGATCTGTCTGTGCTAGCAGTACTGTCGTGACCGTGGACTCTTCTACGGGGCGGCTCCGGTACCCGGATCAGGGCAGCAGCACAAATCAAACCACGTTGAACTTTTACTGTATCTTTACTCTCTCACGGCTCGACATACAATCTTAATCTTTTTTCATGACAACGTATTATCTTTCATTGTAAATATTTTAAACTACAAATAGTCTGCGAACGTCTTGCCAGCCAGTATGCTACTTCGGAGCGCATGCGAACTCTTCAGAGATATCGCATTCAGCCACCCCTTTATTGAATAGAAATGTTTGGAAATATAGGATAGGACCTACCTACTCCTAACACCGATTTCCCTACCTATACGGGGACTATATATATTTTTTTTTTTCTCTATGGCGGAAGGTTCTGGAGAACTAGTTTAAGCTGGGGTCAACGACAACATTTCAAAATATAATCAACCAACATTTATGTTTCTATCGAGCATCATTCCGCTCTCACCAAACAGCGTTACCCTGCTTAAACTTCACTGGAGCAAAAACCCGTTAAAAGCCACAGTGCACCGCCCTGTCGACCTAGGAAGCCAAAGTGACAACCGGGGTGGTTGTAGTATTGTGTATTGGGATTACACTCTAAGATACAATGCCTTCTGACTTTTATTCCATCGGGCGCTTATCGGGCCAGAGGTCAAAGAGCCACAACCATTGGATCACCTATACTTTGCTTCATTATATGAATCCATTCCAGAGTAATAATTAATCAACACCGATTATTTAAATTTAATTATTCAAGCTAAGTATATCAATGGAATCAACTTGACTCCCTTTGCGAAGACTATGCTTCATTTGCAAAGTTGATATTAGCTCACATTAAGTGCGCAATTTCCTCCTCATTCCCTCTGAAATAGATACATTCCTATCCTATAACCCTAACACTTATCTTTCATTTTGATTTTCTGTGGCTCTTCCTCCAGTCTCCTGGTTGCACCCATCAGCACTTGACCTGGCACGCTGCGCGTGCTTAGACATCTGCCCTGGCACGTTGCTCGTGCTCACCCGGCAGCAATTTTGAGCGCCAAAACATGAAATAAAATTATATATTAACATTTCATTACAACAACAACTTAATATGACAATATTATCTGACATTAATGACTTTTAATGAATGACATAATATTTTCATTATCGTCCTGGATACTATGCCTTTTAAGCCTTATATATTTACAAAGTTCTTAAAATGAAATGAGATTTAATACCTATAAAAATACAGTCTAACTTCTTTCTATAAAATTTCCAAAATTTAAGTTTATTTAAAAATAATTGTTTTTTAAATTTATTATAATAGTATTTACAATTTAACAATTGTGATTTTATTTTATTTATCTGTCTATTATGAAAGGACTTTCTAGCAACCAAACTTTTTTGTGTCATGCACTTTTTAGTTTTACATGGAACGCGATCTTTTTTACGTGACTTATCAAACGCAAACCTTTTTTTGAGAACTCTATGAGTTACCATGGGAGACCGGTCATCATATTTAGTGACAACTTGTGTCATCTCCTTTGTTTCTTTCTGTAAAAAACTTAATTCACAATTTATTATTTTAAAATTACGATGCTCCCTATACTCTTTTCCATAGGTCACGTCAACGTGATCATCTTGAATTATTGCGACAAACGTATCTTTATCTGGAATAAAATCATCGGATGAAATAATACATGGACTGAACACACCCGGGGTTTTGTTTTCATCCGTATACTCCGTGTTGTCGTCGATTTGGCCGCCCACATCACAGCCCTGGTCATCAATGTCGTCATGGCTGCTCACGTCACAGCCCTGGTCATCCTCGTCCTCCTGGCTGCTCACATCACAGCCTTGGTCATCATCATCATCACTTGGCTCATTATCTTGTGGATCATCCGTCATGCTAGAATATAAATCGGTATTATTACTCTGATCCACAACACTAGACGGTTCACCTTCACCGCATAGCGCTGTATCCTCCTCCACGACACATAGTTCCACACTAGACGGTTCACCTTCACCGCATAGCGCTGGATCCTCCTTCACAACACATAGTTCGGCACGATGTTTACATTTAAAACATTCGCACGGGAACTCACTCCTCAATAAATCGCACAACGTTGCGAAGTCCATATCATCATGGTACGTGTACCTAAAAAAATACTGGGCTGGTCCCTGTAGGTATACGCCCAAAATGAGTGCGTAGTCCTTCTCAAACCACTCGTTGGTTCTAGCCGTCAGCCTGAACTCGGCGATAAATTCCTCGAAACAGATATTTTTATCTATTCCCGTGTAATACATTTTTTCCTTTCTAAACACCAATTAAACAATAAAACACCACTTAGCTTTCAAATCCTCAGGCGTGAAGTGACGCCTGCCTTACTTATTTTCCTCGCTTGGCATACGAGAGGTATTGTTTATAAGGGGCTGTACCTATGCAGCCGTTTCCTTTAAACAATCAATTTACTTAAATCTGAAAAATAAGTTTGCGCCTCCGCCAATCTGTCGTGACCGTGGACTCTTCTACGGGGCGGCTCCGGTACCCGGATCAGGGCAGCAGCACAAATCAAACCACGTTGAACTTTTACTGTATCTTTACTCTCTCACGGCTCGACATACAATCTTAATCTTTTTTCATGACAACGTATTATCTTTCATTGTAAATATTTTAAACTACAAATAGTCTGCGAACGTCTTGCCAGCCAGTATGCTACTTCGGAGCGCATGCGAACTCTTCAGAGATATCGCAGTACTGAAGGCTATGCTGGCGGAGTCAGTAAATTGGAGGGAAATTGCTTCCTTCTATGAGACCGTGATCCAGAAGGAGGCCGCCGAGAGAGATCGTAAAAGCGCCATTTCTACCCGTAGAAAACGGCGTCGGGGAGGTAACCACCTCAATGCCTAACACGCTGAAACCCCGCTTGCATCATTTAATACAGGCAGGATTTTGAACTGCTTCGCGGGTGCTCTACTCCGAGAGGGACTCTGCTCACCCATCGAGTGATTCCAGGGAAGACGGTGGCACAGCAATCACGTGCTGCCGTGCAGTCAGGCATAGGGGAGACCATTATACAATCTCCTCAGGAATGTGCCGTCTGGCGTTGCACATAGGGGTTCCAGATTAGTCTTTGAGAGGTTTAGGGTTCCTACTGCGTGCTGATGGTGATCACCGAGGTGGTTGCAGTGAAGTAGAAATCCCACACTCCCCGGACTTATCCCCAAAGTCCGGGCGCCTTTTGAAGGTTTCCCCTCGAGAGCAAAAATAAAGGATAAAAATAGCCAATTACACTAATAAAGGCATAAGTCTATGTGTGTCGTCATCATTGATGACCTATATTGGTAGACCATTTTCTATTCCTTATTCGTTTCTAATTTATGTACTAGATTACCTTTCTATGTCATTTCTTTCAATTGATCTTCAGTGGTTAATCATTGGAAAGCCATAATGATGCCATTATATTAGTAAATTACGAAACTAATCAAAACCAATCATTTTGAAATTAATCACAGGCTGACACAATTGTAATAGCAGACTTGAGGTCCTGGGGACCTACCACAAGCCCTTATAGCAGTATTACTTCGATATTACTTTCAGTGGGAAGAGACGGCGCTAGACAACGGGTCTAACGATGTCACTTGCACACTCTGGAATAGGAATAAAACAATCTTACTTTAAACGTCATGGTCAAGGTCCTGGTCTTGGATTTATATAAGAACAAATAAACAGCGGGAACTTTATAGCTATGGTGATACATACTGCCAACTTTTACGCAGACAAATCAGAGCATAATGTCATAGTGTGCATGTTCATCGGAAAATAACAAAAAAGTCACGTTTATAACGACATCGTCATCAGAAGTAGGTATCTATTGGAAAAAACTGCAGCCATGTCCTATCAAGGATTGTAAAAGATTATGACTCCTAAAATACATTATGTATCCACCACACCTATAATTATCCACTTAAATCAAATTTAATTAGCTTAAGTGAGACAATCAATTTTTTTTTCAAGTGCTTAAAAATGTCGTCATAATTTGCAGTTCAAAGTACGAAGCTTTCCCCTACACAGAATATTTATATCCTGTATAACATAATCATATCCTCAAAATCGTAGGGCCTGCAGAAGAGTCGAAGCCAACTGGAGGCAAGGGTCTGGCAGGTGTCTGATAGGAAGGCTCTGGCCCTGGTATATATGCAGCTTAGGAACGGGGTAGGAAAAGCTTGACAGTATTTCCCGTTCCAATCAAGGGCGGAATTTGTCATTGAATTTTTACCCATCGTATAAAACAAAACATATCCTCAAAAAATTAGGAACTACAGACGTACTAGGTTGTATAAAAATAATGAAGGAAGAATTCTTATTACTCTATGAGATGTAATAAGATAGAACAGTCGTGAATACGACAGAATACGATAAAATAGTGGATGCTCATGTGACCCGAGAAAAAAAATATTTTAATAACCCTCAACTGGCCAATGTCATGATTGATGCAAGAAATTTCGGATGTTTCATGATGTTACCAATACTGAATCAATGAGCATATAAAAAACTGTTATACAAAAATACTGGTATATAAAAACACTGCTTCATAGATTTATATTTACAAAACTCAAAAAAACGTATGGATCGGGTTTTTTGTGATTTTTGGGTTGGTTTCATAGTAAAAGTTATTCATATTGGTGTGTACAGTCGACAGATAGGCTTTCCTTAAAAAGGATCATTATCCTTTTTAAGGAAAGCCTATTTGTCGACTTTCTATAGTCTATATAATATTCTGATTGAGAGTGAGGGAATAACAAACATACAGACATACATAAACTTTTGTAATACTAGATTAATTCTTCAAAAATGCACGTGATTAAATATCTCAATATTCATATCTTGAAATTTAATTTTCTGCTTAGAAATTCCATCGTTTTGTTTGCTCTTTGGCACACCTACTTTTTTCTATTTTTATCATTCATATCTTCTGTATTTTATCGATAGACAAATTGCGACAATAAGATCATTATCAAATAGCTGTTCTATTATATCAACCCTCATTTTATAATCAATATCAATCAGGGAAAATGTTTTTTATTTGTTTTACCAAACTCTTTAGATCTTGATTAGATTGCGTATAAACGGCATCAAAAAGAGATTTGAATCGGATTATTTTTTTCGTCGCATAGTTATATCAGCCATGTGACATGTGTTCTACCTAAATAATTGTTGAGTCACTGAAAAATATCGTCAGAAAGAAAATTTATTTGGAGACAGTCAGATAAACCCCAAGGTCGACTGGTAGAAAATGCTTATGGCATTAAGTCCGCCGGTACTTATTATGTGCATAAAGTATTTATAAATAAATAATAAGTAAAAACTGTCAAACGATAAAAAATCAATAAAATGATCGCCCAAGACAGAGAATTTTGGAAGGAGAATGAGGAGATCTTTGCCCAGCAGTGGGACACAAAGTAGGCTATAATAAAATAAAATAAAAATGTTGTACCTACCTGGGGGCTTCGCCAAAAAGATCCGTTTCAACAATTTTGCTAGACAGAAAAATGCTGCCTGATCCTGGTCTTCCAATGCATCTTAAATCACCTAAGACTAGTCACAAAATAAATGATTTCATCCAAGTCTGTTCTTCTTCTTCTTCCTGTCCTTGTCCCATATTACTTGGGGTCGACGCAACACGTTTTTTTCTTCCACTCCATTCTCTTTCATATCACTCCTCAGACAATCCATTCATCTCTTCTTCATCCTCCCTGTTCCTCTCCATCAATTTACGTGCAAACTGAGAACTCTTTTTGTAACATGCGTTTCATCTCTCCTCTTCAAATGACTATACCAAGACAAACGATTTCCTTTCGACTTTTCAGTAACTGGAACCACTTTCAAACTTCCTCTAATGTACTCATTTCTCACTTTATCCATCCTCGTCACACTACACATCTTTCTCAACATTCTCAGTGGAAATCAGACTTGAAGCAAAAAGCGCTTAAGATCCGTGCCGGTATACGGCTGGACTTAACTGTATGTATACAATATATGCACTTATGCAGCGACTGGCGTCAACGGAAACCGTTCAACTGATTCCAAGTGTCACAGGGTACTACAGTGACTTATACTAAGTAGCTGTAAGTAAAGAGTTATTAACGTAATAGTACAATAAGTAAGCTTACAAGAGTATTAATATAAATCGCATATCTTTGTAGATATTGAAATAAATTCTTTCGAAAATTACCTAAAAAGGTCTTTCTTTGCTGGCCTTTTTTGTCCCTATCTAGTTAAAGCAGTTCTCCAACTCTTTTCATTTTTTGGTAGTCTAAGCTTTTTCCTTCTAATTTTAGCGATAAATGCCCAGTTGCTCCACCCATCTTTCAAAACCCTGTCTCTCCATCTCGGGATACTAACTATGAGCGAGTTTGGGCCACATTTGGTCGGAAACGCGGCACTAGATCAGTAGATTGGCTAATTACTTCATATTCTACCTTAGCCACGACATAACAAAGATAGTACTGATAGTAGGCCTAAATATAAATACCTGGCGCCTTGCTTGCATTAGGTAGAGATTAAATACATCACATAATCTTTTGACGATAAAAATTTATCGGAAATATTTTATCGGCGCAACAGGCAATGTGCATGATAGTGCAGTCACTGCTTACCTACTGCATGACGTACGTACGTACACTGCTTGACTTCTCTTTCGTGGCCTATCCATCACGAAATGTAACATAGCTCGTAGCTAAAATTAAATGAACCGTAAGAGACGGTCTCTTCGGCGGCGACTTCACAGGCCAGACCTTGGTTTTAGCCACGGTACGGAGTGAGAGCTGAGCGGAGTAAGAGCAGTGGTGGCCGAGTGGTAAAGGCCCCGACTTACAAGCTGTAGGTCGCGAGTTCAAACCCCGCCAGGCGCATTACTTGTGTAATTTATATCATCACCACTGCTCTCAAAACGGTGAAGGAAAACATTGTGAGGAAACCGGCATGTCCTAGAACCAAAAATTCGAAGACATGTGACATCCGCCAATCCGCACTGGGCCCGCGTGGTGGATTACGGCCCATTCCCTCTTTCCTAGAGAGGAGGCCTGTGTCCCAGCAGTGGGAACTTTAAAAAAAAGGCTGATGATGATGATGACGGAGTGAGAGGAATGCTATGCAGATGTCCCTTTGTATACCAGTAATGTCTGAAAGAGGTAGTTGCAGCCTTGAATGAACGGTCATCTTAATGCCTCAGCCGCTACGACAGGAGGAGTCTCGGGCAATGGGAGTCCATGAGTGATCCTCAGCTACCGTAGGCATGGGTTTACAGACGACAAACAATGGGTAGGGTGGGCCATCGGAACAGAGCCTGTGTCGTCGAAGGCGCGTAGTGTTCCAAGCGTACCGAAGTTACCCTGTGGATGTGGATGGTGACCTTCACACAAGAACAAGAGTAGGAATGCACATTAAACAGTTGGTCCAGTTTGACACTAGTCTTGCTACCCCTTTGGTATTCAACCCAATCACTGATTTATAGAGGTCAGATAAACAGCTGCTATTCAGCTGCAACCAATTAGGCTGAAAACTGACCTGACATAGGAGGTAAATAAAAACCTAACATAGGAGGCACCTTAGGAGTAGATACGGTGAAGGTCACATATGTGACCTCTATGAACGTCACAATACCTTCACGGCCATATTTGTAACAATTAACACACACAGCAATACTTACGTGTATATAGTTTCGTATCAGTGAAATATTTTTGGTAATCTGCAACCTGATTGCATTGTACAGTGAATTTTTTTTTATTATTATTAATTATTCGAAGGATTTTGGCTTTTCCACTTCATATTGAAAAGATATTTACAGACCACGCTCAACAATGATAATAGACGTTGCAGAATATTGAGAAAACGAAGTAACATTGACTCAATCAGTTTAACAAACTCTATATTGTAATTATTAAAGACTACTATTTACATTTTTTTTAATGCCGTGTAGAACTATGGCTATGCTAACCTTTAAAGCAACAGTGGATGATGATAATGAACGTAAAACCAAAAAAAATATATAATACGAATCCTAACTGTTAAAACACACTAAAATTTGGCTTCCAAAAACTTTTCCATTTCTCTGTTGACTGGTAATTTGACCAAAAGGCTGACGGCATTGCTCACTGCAAGACAATACTTACACTCTGTGCAAGGTAAAAGCCTGCCTAAAAGGACTGTGTGTTCGAATAATATTTATTTGTTGAGATCTACAAAACCATTTTAAAAATGACATGTAAAACTTTTAACCAGAAAACATTTGCGTAGGTGCCCTGGCGCCGATGCTCTAAGAAACTCATATTGTATGCTAATAACACAAGATTTTAGAATGATAATTATTAGAAAAATAATTTGTAAAGCGGCTCATACGTGCCGCAACTCGCCCGCTTAGTGGTAACTGTCTTAATATAATAGATATTACATTTATACCGGTTTGACAAAATTGAAATAGGCCCTTGAATATTCAGGAAGGAACCGTTATATACCTACGCAGATGGTTGTATGTGATTAGAGATATTACTCGTTTAGTTTTGGATGATGTTGCTGCATTTTTTCAACATGGGTGTGTGTAGTGATGTAACAACCGATTCTTAGACTAGGTTCCATCAGAAGACCCTAAGGGCGATAGAGAAGGCAATACTTGAAGTTAACTTCAAGTATGTAACTACTGCGTGATCGAATAATAATATTTACGCTAACGATAATGGGTAGGCTATATTACCCTCGCCTCATCATCATCATCATGGTTTCAGCCGAAAGACGTCCACTGTTGGACATAGGCCTCCTCCAATATTTCATAGGCGTCACCACAACGACCGGTGTGTCTCGCATTCATAGAATTCCAGCAACTCTGTCCAAGTCATCGGTCAACCTTGTGGGACGCCTTCCAATGCTAACTCTTTCGGTACGCGGTGGCGACCGCGTCCAGTTCTGGAGTGTCGACTCCAGAACTTTTCGGCCCCAGCAGCCATCTGTTCTGCGTGCAATGTGCCTTGCATAAAATGTGCTCCTCTTACTAGTTTGGACTTAAGTTTGGACGCCTAGAAGTATCCTATTCACTCTTGACTTAAATACCCCTACGTTGTAGCTATCAGGAAACACAGACTACGTATCACTGATCTTAATTTTTATTTTCCGATTTTAATTATTTATGCTACACCATAAGGACTTTTATATAAATAGAATTTCATTACATAAAAGATTAAATAATGTCTCAACTGACGTTTTGTCTTTGTTTTGTTTATGTACCTACTTCAACAAAGTGTTAAACGTTCAGGATTTTAGTTATCAAGCTATCTCTGATAACAATAGATTGGTTTGCATAATAACTGTTTGTACTATAGTGAAATTACGTATAAATTACAACGACCCTGTTTACTTTACCACTTTTAATCAAAGATTATTTAATCGCAATAATATTTTGAAGGTAAAAAATCGTGAGTGCGTGTAATACACACTATATTTTATTATTTCTTCATTGCTTGCAGAACAGGTGGCCGTTGGGGTTGAATCATTCAGATGTGACAGCTGCGTACTGGAAGCCGCAGCGTTGGAAGGCCTCCTATAAGGTAGACCTGGTAAAGGTTGCGGGGATCCGATGGAGGCGAGATGCATAAGACCGTTCATTGTGGCGACTTATGGGGGTGGGCTATGTCCATCAATTAACGTCTTTCGGCTGAAATGATGCTGATAATGATAAATGATGATTACCTACTTCTTCACGCTCGAACGTCTGAACGGATTTGGCACACAGAAGAAATTAAAAACAACAATTGTCCTCTCAATACCTCAAATGAAAATTCAATATGACTCTACAACCCATAAGTGTCTAGTATAGCTAAGGCAAGTACAGTACGGTCATTCTAATTTGGCGATCCTAAAGCTGCCGAAGACTGATTAAATGCCATTAGCTGTTGATAGTGCTGTTAACAACTGATATTGGCAATTTTTTTTTTAATATATATTACGAGTTACGAACTTCAGACTTACCAAATCAGAACGGCTATATCCCACACTATTTATCTAGACAGGTTCAAAGTTTTTTCGCAATCCCTCACGCAACTTTAACGAGATAAGACAAGGAAAAAGATCAACCATAAGCCCTATTATCGTTACAATACAGCAATTATCAAATCACTCGAAAGTAGTGATTATGGTGGCATTTTCAAGGATCATGCTTAGAACTAAACGTCAGGGGGTTCCCTAGCCGTTCTACATTTCCGGACTGATTACGATCTTAATAGCGCTAAGATAAGTTAACTTCAATAATAGCGTATGTGATATGATATCTTTTGTTATCATACCTTGACATCAAGTGCATTTTGTGTTTAAGGGTGTCTGCAAACAAACGATTGTTTTGATTATTTTTTGTCTTAATTTCATCGTACATTGTAGATGCTGGTACAGCAGTAATGTGATTTTAGTTATGAGTAGTTTTACGGTCATCATCTTCATGTTCTCTCTCTATTTTTGTTTGCTTATAATATTCTTCCTTGTCTATCGACACACCATCATTCGCTTCATGTTCATTTACACGTATCATGGTTTCAACGACCAGTCTTTTCTTTAAAATTATATTTGTCATTACCATTTCAACCTCTTTACTGACGATTAAATAGTTGTCTTGGTTAACTGTCGGATGCCTATAGGCACCCTTAATTGTCTCAGCTATCGCTTTTACCTACATGAAAAAATTGTGTTACAAAAATACTAATTAATCGATTGTTAATTGTTTACAAAGTCACTTGGTTATCTTATAACATATCACATGGCCTTTTGTAACCATCAGATGTTATTTTTAATATGATATCGTTACGTTGAACGAGCAAGCCTACATAATTTTTAAATGTTTGTGTTATGAGCGCGATCATTTGTTCTGTGTTCAAGTGTAATTTATCTATAATATGCATGTATTTAGAAATATATAAGTATATATGTTTATCAGTTGTCTAGTATTCATAACACAGGCTCTGCTGAGCGTGGGCCTAGACGGCGTTGTGTGATAGTTGTGGGATATTGTTATTATAATCTTATAGAACAAAATTTATATCTTAAAAAGTGTCAACTTTTAAATAAACTTAAATCTATGGATGCAGTGGCGGTCATATCGCTAACAGCGATATCTACCAGAAAAGCTTAGGGTGGATTGTAAGAACTTATTTTGATTTTTTTAGTAGGAATCTAACGGTTTGTCACATACATTTTTATTCTTGAATTTGTAATAATTTCAACTGTCACAAAAAATTACTTAAACTTTTTGTTTCTTTGTTGCCAAAAGACATTGACTGCTAGACATGTGTCTCTCCAAATGTAAATTGTAGTTACATTTGGAGACCTACCTATAAATCTACCTGTCATCTATATACTTTCATCAGTATTTCGTGTTCTAAGGCCACCATTACTTTTCCAAAAGTTTCCGCAGACCTCTTGTATTGTATTTCGGGTTGGTATCCGCAACTGTACGACTAAGATGCATATTTTGCGTACAAAACAGGAAAAATTTAATTCCAAGCCTTGTCCTGTCAATTTAATGAGTATTCATAGAAACCACTATTATACCAGTTATTTCTAAAGCAAATTCTACGATTTTCGAGTAGTATAGTGGGTACCTACCTCGGTTTTCCTTAACCCATTCATGCATTAATGTAAATACGGATCTAAGTCAAGGAAAATATTTATGCATACAGTAAGTTTATTATCAGCAAACAATTGTGTTTTCTACATTCATACTTTGTGAAGAATACGTAATCCTTTTTCCACCCAGAAAAAGGGAGGACACGGTGAAGCATACGATGGAGGTATGTCCCACTTGGGCGGAGCGCCGCCGTGTCCTGAGTTGTTGTGTTATTGTTTGATTAGGTTGTTGTTGTTGGTTTGTAGTTGTTGTTGTGTTTTAATATTTATTTAAATGTAGTATAGAAGACTAGATTCTAGCAAGTGTGAAAGTTGAAAATTATCCCGATAGATCATTTTCTCGTGAAAAAGCATACACTATGTCTTATTACCACAAGGCTTACTCATGTTTCAAATTTCATCTTAATCCTTTCGGACATTTGTAAGTGAAGGAGTAACAAGCGTTCACACACACAAGTAGGTACATAATTATACTTTCACCTTTATGACATTAGTATAATTATATTATTATTTGTTCCTGTGCTTCTCATTGATTTATTCATAACCTGTACCAGATAATTATGTAATTATTCAATACCAATTTCCCACGGTTCATAAAAAAGACTTTCTTTGGTAACCAATCTATATTCCCATACTTAACTCGTATTGCTTATTTAAAAAACATAGTCGATAGTAAAAAGGTATGATATCGCTGAATGAGATTTGTCAAGTCGTTCTAAAATTTAAGAGGGCCTTTCCTGGTCTGTATATAGTTAATGTATGCGTGGTTCACAAGCTTGTTTCATTTCATTAATTCAACGCCATGCCTGTTAAAGTAGCAATGCGAAAAAACAGAGATAACGCTTGAACACTATTGGCATTCAGTAATTCCGTCACCAAATCGAATTTTTCAGGGAAACCGTGTCTATCTTTAATTCAATTTTTTATTTTTTTAATATTCATCATTTAGAATCAAAAGGTTTCTAATTTTTTTTTTTAAGTTATATGTAAGTTACAAGGTACATTATGAAGAGCCAAAGATCACAACAAATTTTTAGATTTCCTGTTGGTTTAATTTTACACACGTAGCACACATCCATAAGTTTGTACCTACCAATTATCTAGAAATAGTAGTGTACTAACGTACTCATACTCACGTAAGAGCAGTTGTATAGAAATGTAACAAGGGTTGGGTGCTCTTAAGAAATTTATTAAATACCTTTTGAGATTATTATAGATTTGTATCGGTGAGATTGATACACGATAAGAATCTTATTGTATTAATAAAATTTATTTTGCATATTTTTGTAGTTATTAGTGGGTTATTTTCAAATGGCATTCCTTCATCTGTTTTTAGAAATTAATAGCTAGATGTTTAATACAAACTACTATTACTAAATAATACTTTTAATAACTAACTAATACTTTAATTCATTAAGCCCCAAGCGAGCGCCGGCGCTTGAAAACCTATTGTTCTTTAATTGTGTCTGTAATTAAGATAGTCAAAATGTTAACTAATACTTTTAACTAATACTACTAACTACTACTTTTTAACCGACTTCAAAAAAAAGGAGGTGGTTCTCAATTCGACTGTATTTTTTTTTTTTTTTAATTTTTTTTTTATGTTTGTTACCTCAGAACTCCGTTGTTTATGGATGGATTTGCAAAATTTTTTTTGTACTTGAAAGGATATGCTTCCAGATTGGTCCCATTTTTTTCAAAATTGAGTTTTTATGATGGGATCCCTGAGAAATCGAGGGAACTCCTCAAATATTATAGGCAACTATATAGTTTTTTTATATTTTCATCGAGAACTCAAGCATTTACAGTCAAAAAGTAACATTTAATGAGGTGGAACTGGTGAAGAAGATCAGAAATGGCTAACGAAACTTGACAATCGCATGGATATCACAATCAAGGTAGTTAAGCAACTATGATTATGTAAGATAAACCAATGATCTTACATAATTATGTTGAAAATGTTATCATCGAACTGATCTGATGATGATGATGGAGCTGAAAGGTAGGCACTGGAACTGCGTAACTAATTAATATATCCTAGCCGTGTTTGGGCTTGTTAGAATTGTCATAAGATGCACTTTGGCTGTAAGGTACTATTGAACTGATGTGATGATGAAGCTGGAAGGTGGAAGGTCGGCATGGGAACTTCAAAATAAAATAATGTATCCTAGCATTGTTTGAGCTTATTAGAGCTGTCATGGGCAATGCTGTCAAGGGCAATGGAAAGGGCTATGCTCGGAGTTTCCTTGCGTGTTCGAATCAGAAATGAAGAAATGCGCAGGAGAACCATGGTCACCGACATAGCCCGAAGAATCGCCAAACTTAAGTGGCAGTGGGCAGGGCACATTGCTCGTAGAACAGATGGCTGATGGGGCCGAAAGGTTCTAGAGTGGCGACCGCGCACCAACAGACGAACAGACGCAGCTTTGGAAGGCCTCTAACAAGGTGGACCGACGTCCTGGTGAGAATCACGGGAACGCGATGGATGCGAGTCGCACAGAATCGGTCGTTGTGACGACGCTTGGGGGAGGCCTATGTCCAACAGTGGACGTTTTCTGGCTGAAATGATGATGATGATGAGAGCTGTCATGAGATGTACTCATGAGATGAATCATAAGTATTTCATGCATCATATCATCTCTCCACGAGATCAAAACGATTACACTGTAACAATGTACCTATAATATGTATTCCTACTTATATGACATTGGTAACTTTTTCAAAAGAAATGTAGGAACGATATTGTCTTCGTTGCCATAACACATTATAATAAAAAACACTAAACGGCTACAAATAAAAAAAACTTTTTACAAAAAAAAAACCGCCTTCAAAAAAAGCCAAACAATAAAAGTTCCTACACTAAAAAGTTGAAAATAAAAATTTGAATTGCTGTAAAGAAACTTAATTTATAGGTAAACTTATTTGACATTAATATTTTGCAAATATTCAAAATTTATTACTTCTTTTTGGAGTCGGTGCCAGCCAAGGCAAGGAATTACGAATGGGCAACAATCCCTTGAAAAAATACCCCTAACATAACTATAAAACTACTTAGTACCTATTTGCTTACTCAAATATATAATACTTAATTAAGACAAATACATGTTAGACTTCTCTAAAAAAAATCATCCGATTTGCACATTTTTTTAAAATAAATAATATATACCTACTTACGAAAACCTGCCACATTTTAAGTACATTGAAAATGTTTAAGCATTATGTATGAAAAATGGCACCGGATATTTAAAAGCTACCTAACATTAAGTTTCAACAATAAATATGCTGGCACCGACTCCAAAAAGAAGTAATAAATTTTGAATATTTGCAAAATATTAATGTCAAATAAGTTTACCTATAAATTAAGTTTCTTTACAGCAATTCAAATTTTTATTTTCAACTTTTTAGTGTAGGAACTTTTATTGTTTGGCTTTTTTTGAAGGCGGTTTTTTTTTGTAAAAAGTTTTTTTTTAACTAATACTTTTAATATGAATAAAGGTCCTAGATCCGTCTGTCCAATATACCACAGTGTTTCAAGACAAAAGTCTATGACCAGTGTGTGTTGCCAGTGATGACGTATGGCTCTGAAACGTGGTCGCTCACAATGGGCCTCATCAGAAGGCTTAAAGTCAACCAAAAGGCAATGGGACGGGCTATGCAAGGAGTTTCTTTGTGTTATTGTATCAGAAATGAAGATATCCGCAGGAAAACCAAGGTTACCGACATAGCCGGAAGAATCGCCAAACTTAAGTGGCAATGGGCAGGGCACATTGCTCGCAGAATATAATATGACCATTGATTGGGAGAGGCCTATGTCCAACAGAGTACGTCTTACGTCTGAAATGATGATGTTGATAAAATTGCTACTTTATTGAAGTTAAAAGCTATTTTTAACAAAATACCATTAGCCAACTGTTATTAGCATTTATTTTTTTAAGCCCTTTATTTATTTACGAGTGCCTTGTGGACTAAATTTTTCAGACTCGCCAAGTTAGAACAGCACAGTAAACAAGTTTTCAATGAAAAAATTTTTTTTCATAACAAGCTTTTATAGCGGTGGTCTATGCTTATATAAATAAAACTCGTCAAGACGATTCACACGAGCCCAAACTCGACGTGGTTGTGCCGTTTAATTACAGAGTTCCTATGGCTACCTCGCGATTCCATCATCAGATCAGCTCCATGTCATCATAATATTGCATTGTCATCCGAACTAAACGTATATACCAAATTTCAGCTCAATCGGAAATCGGGAAGTGGATCAAATTTAAGTTACAAGATTTGATTACAGAACGACAGACAACGGGACAGGTGAAACTAAATAAAAGCTTGTAAAATAGTAAGGAAAAAGTAAAAAAGAACTTTGAAATTATATTTTTTTGGGGTATGTAAAACAGGCTATAAAATCACACAAACCTTCATAGAAAAGAAAGAATAATCCATCCTGCTATTGTGTCTGGCCCTGACAACTACCCGATACTTAAGGAGAACTCAAATTCCATGAAGCAGGATTTCGAATTTTTGTTCTTTTGTGGCGTCATAGATGTCTCCACAACTTGGTAAGGTACAAAACTGTAATTCAAAAACAAACTTAGTTCAAGAGACAGACAGATAGACAGATTGTCAATTTCATCTGAAGTATCGTCATGCCCTTTAACCTGGACTTTTACGAAATCTGACTTGACGATAAATGGCTAACTACAGCTTGATACGTCGCTCATTAAGGTGACACTAAATGCCATTAGTGACCTTGAACAAACAAAATACGAGCCAGCGTCGCTTCTAGCGCATCAAGATTGTTCGAATTGTAATTTGTCCTTCGTTTACTACCCTTTTCAATACCGTAATTAGAGACGCAATAACTAGATGGTCAATTGGTGTGCGAACGTCGGCGTGCGCTTGGATCTCAAGAGTTCAAACACAATTTGAATAAGAATCGTATATCAAACTTTAGTACTTAATAAGTTATGTTTAAAAGTTTCATAACATTACAGCCAATGGTTTATGCCTGATCTTCGGTTTTTTTGTCTGTGTAAGACAATTTTTTTTAATATGCAATTCACAATATTTTTTACCTACTTTATTAATGTAATTCCATAATTTTATCAATGTTTCAATAAATCATGATTTGTAAATATTTTTTTCATATTATAATGTATTTAATTCAATCAATTTATTTTATGTAATTAAATAATATTGCTATGGGTTTATTAATGCCTGAAAAAAACGATATATATTAAGTTTGAAAATAAATAACACCAATTTTTATGAAAAACAAAAATGAAAATTGTCGTATAGCAAATTATTAGACAAATAGTATAATGTAACATATATATTCTTTCAAAATATACGAGCTAGCGATTTAGATGTAATGTTGGATTTAAAATCATCAAAAATTGTACATCTGCCCCTTAAAAGACAGATATTTCGCAATAGAAAATCAACATGCAACATGCTTTCGACGGTAGAAATCAATCAAAATCAACCTGTATAAGGTAAATTAGGAAATTCTAAACTATAAAATGCAAGGTTTAAAGTAGCATTAGGCAATTTGGCTTTGCCCACCATAGGAGACATATGTCAACCAATTAGATGACAGATAAATTAATTGCTTTAAGAAAACTCATTTGGTGAGATTCGTAGATTTTTTTAAGTAGATAGACTGTAGCCGGGTAAAATGAAGTGAATAGAAACTCACAGCCCTACAGGGTCGAAGCCTCCAGGGGCCGAGGATTGATGCGAAAGCGTTACACCAGGGCTCTGGGACTAAGGCAAGGAAGGAACAGGGTAGGTTGTTTAGCTAGTAAGAGTCTGACACTGTTTCCCGCTCCACCCAAGGGCGGGATTCGTCATTCGATGTTTTTTACTTACCATAAAAAGGGGGTTTAAATACAATTTTTTTATTAGGATTATTAATATATTTTGATTTCATATTTTTTTGGTTTCATAAAGCATTTTTGTTTTTAATATTGCAATATAAATATAAATATTTAAGTTTTACGGTATTTGATATATCTCACCTGATAGTAAGCGATGTGCAGTGGCCGACGATGAAGATGGAGCACTCTTGCCTAGAAGTAACCTATTCACTCTTGACTTAAAGACCCCTTTTTTATGGTAGGTAAAAATCAACCAAAGACGAATCCTGCCCTTGGGTGGAGCGGGAAACAGTGTCAGACTCTTACTGACTAAACAACCTACCCGGTTCCTACATCGCCATACATACCAGGACTAGAGCCTTCCTTTCAAATACAAACCCTTGGCCCCAGTTGGTTTCGACCCTTGACTTAAGACCCCTACGTTTTAGCTTATCAGGAAATAGGTCGCTAGGTTCACGCTTGGGCGAAGCGGTGGATAATGTCAGAATTTTACTAACTAGAAGTCTCTTTTAAAGTCTATACAGTAAACATGTAATGGTCATGTTGAGTGTGTGTGTTTTATTCTCTTCCGTTCTTACTGAGTGGACTAGTCCAGTCAATGCAAGCATTGTCAGTACTCGTGAGCTACTTTTTATAATAAAATGTATAAAGCTTTAGTAAACAAATATACACTCAGTCAATAAACTCTTTAATCCAAAGAATTCGTGTCACAGGTCTTAATTCACGTGTTCTTGACCTGGCAAATGGCATTAATCATGTTTATTCATTTTGCACTAATGAGCCAAATACCTACTTGTAATAAGTCTACCACACACATTCAGCAACGCGTTACAATACGTGTAAATAAGATAATGTGTAATTAATATTAATATTATTATCGTAACAAAATAGTTGACAGTTGCGAAACAAAATTAAAACCTTGATGAAATCAGTGTTTGCAAATGAATTATTCACACTCATTGTTTCAGGCGTGTTCATACTAATTCAAGGTTAGTCTTTGGGATATGTCGCAGGCTTAATCTTATGGTAATCTGTTCATGTCGAAGAAAAACTTTTAATCTGCAATTAAGATTGACTTCCAGGCTTACTTATCTATGCTTTATCTTAAATCGCTTGTCATTCCTAACACTTCATTAAAACATATAATTGGAACCAAGATTCTTTACCGCGGAAATAACTTTTGCGCACTAAGGACACCATTTGTTTTTTATTATGTTGGGAAAAATCATCTAACGACGAATCCCACCCTTGGGTGGGGCGGGAAACAGTCTGAGACTCTTACTGACTAAACTACCCACACCATTCCTTCTTAGTCCTCATACCGGGGTCGGACCTTCGGAATCCCGGCGGCGTATGAAGCGTTTGCGCCGTTGCCATATGCGCACGGCTCTCTCTTTTGCTAGCATTACTGCTTCTCACAAGGAGCCGACTGCCTGCCACTCCTCCTCGCTCCGAATCATGGCTTCTACCAAAGCCCGGCGCCTACCAAAACCCGGCGCGAGAGATCGCGACGGCGATGCTCTTCCCAAGTGGGGAACACTTCTACCGTATCCTCCAGGCGGGTCACACAGTGGCGACATCCGGGCGTGTCTTCCACACGAACCCGGTGCAAGAACCTTCCGAAATTGCCATGTCCGGTGAGGACCTGTGTCATGCGGAAGGTGAGGATATCGTGAGGTCTCTCCAGCCACTCCTATAATTATATTCCTTTGTCGGGTCCTGTGCTGACCCTACAGAGTAATATAAATGTATAGTGTCGGTGCCATAGGTATTAGTACCTTGAATTCACGCGCAAATTCACGCCATAAATAAACTACACAAGTTTTACCTCGCGAACACAGCGCAAAAACCGTCCACATTCTTGTTCACGCCTGTTTACAGACCTTCTGGGTCAAGGCACCAATCAGAGCGCCTAGTGTAAGTTTGTTTCACGCTAACGCGATCGACGCGTTTATGACGTTCAGCGCTCCGATTGTCCTGCTCCTAGCTCTTTAACCAATCAGAGAGATGAACGCGCTAAACGATTCGATCGCGCTAACGTTATTACAACTCACACTCAACACACTGGAGTCGCCATAAAAATCGAGAACAAAATACAAGTTCGTGAAACAGACTCGCCGCTCGAGTCGGCTTCTTACAGAAGCAGTAATTGAACGATTAAATCTACTTAATACTTTATTGATAACACTTTTGGAACTTAATAAGGGTAAGGTCGATCTCATACATATTTGATTGACCTGGGCCAGGCTATTGTAACTTGTACAATAGAACCTACAGTAGGTAATGAGGTTAGTGTTATATTAAGGTCACAGATAACCTAATATTAGGAGTATTTGTAGAGAATATACGGCAGAGAGTAACAATATTAACTTTGATGTGTGATTTGGTCACAAGGGAATCTTTCTTTTTTCATAATAAAAAAAAGTTGCCTTACTCGGGGAATAATTCTGTATGGCATACATACCTAGGATACTCGGGCTCAGAATATTTGTAGACCACGCATTATCATTATCATCATTTCAGCCGAAAGACGTCCACTTTTGGACTTAGGCCTCCCCAAGTGTCGCCACAACATCAGATTCCAACAACCCTGACCAGATATTTGGTCCAGTTTGTGGGAGACCATCCAACGCTGCGTCTTCCGGTACACGGTAGCCACCTTACGGCCCCTAAGTTCTGCGTGCAATGTGCCCTGCCTATTGCTATTCAAGTTTGGTGATTCTTCGTGCTATGTCGGTAACCTTGGTTCTCTTACAGATATTTTGAAATATTCTTTATTTATCTTAATTTCTTCGCATATATTTTATATCATTCTGGGATTGTATGGTCAGCTTAACTTTCTTGTGATGGGCATTTACTTAATTTACTTACTAATCTTATATGAACAGCAGAACGAGCATGCACAGCAAGAATAAAATGCTTGACTTAAAATATATATATATTTATTTGCACGGGAGCAATGCTGATATTAAATATATTATGCATATATTATACATATATATAAATCTTCATTTTATTCAAGAGGAAGGTGCACTCTATCTGTTAAAAAAAACAAGCATCAAAATCCGTTGCGTTTTAAAGATTGTGATTATTGAATGGTGGTGGTTGCTTGGCCAACTCTTAGGTACAGGAAAATCGTTGCTCACTTACTGCATCACGTGAATTCTGATGATTTCAGTCTTACATCATTGTCTTCACATCCTTTGCATGTTTATTTGTTTTTAGAAACTTACAGTTTCAACTTGTTGACTAGACGTGAGCGTATGATCACAAACTAATTAAAAAGTACACATAATGTGTTAGCTTACCAATTAGAAGAACAAAGGTTGAACATTACGGATACGGGTGTGTCTACTACGTAGTATTCTTTAGTTATTTCAATATCCTTGTCTTTTAATTAGTTATTTAAACTAAATTACGTTTGTCTTGGCAAGAGAGCTCCATCAACGATCACATCATCACTTTCCATCAAGAGTGAACCTACCAAAAGAAAATATATAAATAAAAAAAAACGCTGCCCCACTTTAGGAATTCTTGCTTACATAAAACTTGATGTTGAAATGATTCTTTGCGCCAAACATATCGTCGAAAAAAAAAATGAAGTAATATTGTCATCATTTCAGTCGCAGACTTCTTCAGAACATAGTGTACCCCATATACACCCTCCAGTATCACCACAATGACTGCTATGATGTGATTCATCAGCCAACCTTATGGGAAGCTTTCCAACATTCATTTTCCGGTACGCAATCGCCACTCTTGAATTTTTATTCGATAACACAAGGAGGGGACACAAAAGGGCAGGCTTTTCCCCAGCAGTGGGACATATAATAAGTGATTAAAAAAAAAAAACACAAGGAAACTTTGGGTTCCATCTATCTGGCAGAATCTTAATAGTCCGAATTTTATTTGGCATAACACACTTGGCAGAATCTTCTTTCGTCGAATATTTTTAAGGCATAAAAATTAGTTAGCATAACTATTGATTGGCAGAACGTTTACATCTCCGAATTTGCAACGGCATACTTTTAACATGGCAGAATTTTATTTGGCATAATTACGATTGTCATATTATCATTTAATATTACACAAAGTTTCGTTTAGCATTATGTTTATTTAGAGGGATGGTGATATTTGAGGAGCCGGTATTTTTTTCCTTGAATTTCATTTTACCGAAATCTCACCTATGGCCGACGTCCTTTTTGCTGTAGACATACTTGATATATGTTACAAAATAATATCATAAACTGTCAATATGCTATGCTAAAAATTGATTGACAGAACCGAATCGCCGCAAAACCGACTTTCCGTAGTCTTATCTGCCCTACCCCTAGAGTGTAATTTAAAATCGCGTAGGCGCGGAGGGGTAGGGCGGCCCGCGTGGGGCCGCCCAAACCCCGCAGCGCCGGAGCCGTGACAGAAACGATGCTTGCTGTATGCTGCATGCCTGCTAGCCTGCTGCATGCCTGCTTGCATGCTGCACGCCTGCTTGTATGCTGCATGCCGGCTTGCATGCTGCATGCCTGCTGCATGCCTGCTTGCATGCTGCACGCCTGCTTGTATGCTGCATGCCGGCTTGCATGCTGCATGCCTGCTTGCATGCTACATGCCTGCTTGCATGCTGCACGCCTGCTTGCATGCTTGCTGCATGCCCGCTAATAAAGAAATACATTGACTGCGAATTTTCTGCGATATGATGGTTCTGCTATTCAATTATTATGGACATGAAATTTATGCCTAACGATTATTCGGACTAACAAAATTATGATTTTCGAATTTATGATAAGTGAGTGTATGCCAAACCACTTTCTGCGAAATGAAGATTATGCTATGCGTTGTTATGCAAAACGAAATTATGACGAAAAAAGTTCTGCTTTAAAAGGTAGACCCGGAAACTTTGCGCACAACCCTATCAAATGCCTTTTGGGTGACTGATACAGGATGTTGCTTGTTTTCCCCTTTTGAACATGCACCCATAAGCATGTCTCCAAGTCATCGACGGAGAGCTCTGTTCCCGCGCGCCTCAAGGAGTTGTCAGCAAATGTTGAGGCCCAACTGCAGAGCTAAAGCCTATTGCGGCCTTGGTTCGGTTTTTGAAAGGAAGTCGTCGTTTAGTCATTAAGAGTTTCAAACGCTGATTCATCATTATATGATTTTTCCAACCATAAAAAACCCATAACCATGTCTTATTAAAACTATTTAATCTAAGAAATAAGCGATTATTTCCATTTGACACAATGCGAGGTGATAGTTCTGCGGTTATGAATATCAGATTGCCATTCGATCGTTTTCGCTACCGGGGACATATCTTATGTCCATTAAGAATTCACACTACTTTGTATAGAAAAAACTAGTCAAGTGCGAGTCGGACTTGCACAATGAGGGTATTGTACAAACTTAGATACCTAGGTAAAGAAACATGAATTCTGGAATGTAATCTCGAATATTTTTACAACTCGAAAAAATTGCGATTTTATTTTATTTTACAACAATTTCATTTTTTTCTTCTATTCAGACCAGTATCAAGTTTTTTTTATTACAATCTAAGATAACATTACAATTTGAATTTTCAAACCTGAATTTTCTTAAATGGTCATCATATGATTTTATATATTTTTTTTTAGGCGGTAAATGAAAATACCATACTATTCTTTTTAAGGAATTATAATTTTTGGCCCCTGTATCGAAAAAAAAACTTACTACAGGGCCGTGGTCCAATATTTAAAAAAAATCTATTTCGTGCTAATTCTAAAATGGTATAATACTACAAACATTCGGAAGTGACATAAAAAAAACGAACGATAAAAAATAAAATACATTCAAATGATCGAAAAAAACATTGAGGTCATTATTTTTTTCTTAAACGTTGCAATGATTAATATCAATCTCGTAAATGATTTGGTAGTCCAATTAACTTGAGTGATAGTATTCGCCTTAAAAGCTTAAATAATAAATTATTTTTAAATAATATCCATTAAACATGCTCATTACATGACGGAACGCCTTCCAAACTGTCGATGCATATTTTAGTAGCGCGATTTAAGTACCGTTAGTACACAGATTATAAAATAAAACAGAAGCTGAAACTATACATGTGTTTTTTGCATACAAAAGTAAAAGCTTTTCGAAAGAATTATACCTTGAATAGTTTACCCAAGCTCATGATTTGCTGCTTTAGACAGACAAATAATGTCATTATTTTGTTAAAATTCTAGTAGCAACTTTGCATATCAGTACCTTGCCTGTTTCCATACATATTAAAATGTAATCATGTCTATTAAATTATAATTATAATAATTTATAAACTTTCAGTAGGTACTCGTAACTAATTGAATTCCACGAAAACTACCTTTAATTACCCTTCCCTGACCACTCCTTAAGTTGCCATTACTACACAAAAAAAATGTCTTTTACGGCTTCATAATTATGTTTAATGAAAAATTATCTCTGTTACCATCTTCATCTATTAAGCACCGATTACAAAGTACCTCATCGATTACAAACAAGCTAGTCGTTTAAAAACTCGTCCGCTGTAGCTCTTTGGTCTTTATCTATGCTAATAACGATTGTGCATGTCCATGCAAGAATATTCAGTAAAAAATACGTATCTTACTTTACATCCATTAGCTCCTCATATGATATGCAAATTGCCGACACCACAGGCCTACAATTATTACGGATGGACGTCAATTTCTCTTAATTTTAAGTATTATTTAAAGCTTCTTCCTTCTCTTGAATTTCATTCTTATCTTTGAAGTTTACGTTCACATTATGACGTACGGTCAGCAGCAAAAAAAAACAAATCAGACTATACAAATCTGTTTGTCAATTTCACTTTTAATTTAATTAATTTGACATATTTGTATTTAATTTATTGACATTTGTACCTATTTGATTTATTGACAATTGTATTTGTATTAGAACATAATGAGTCCATGGTTGTTTGAATCAATAAATGAATTATGGTGAAAAGTTGAAAATCGTTTGCAGAATTTTAACAGTTTGTCGTATTCTGATGTGCTGCTTACCGTACATATTATGAAGGTGATGATTTTGGGTGGTCTACCTTTGAAGTAATGATGTTATTATTTATACGGGGTTATTAATGGTCCGTTTGCTTCAACTGTCTCATCAAGATAAGTTTGTTTTCAACGAGCACACATTACTATGCTATCGGATGAACGATTGACTTTTAAATGTTTATCTGTGTTTTAAGATTTTATTTGTTTGTTTTTGAATGTTGCTATTCAAATTCTGTGTTTTAGATTTGTAATGAGCGTTAGATACCATTTGTATTATTTTTGAATTGATAAAATCAAAAATTTTGAATGATTTACTTAATATCTGCTTTACACGTATGCTATGAATAAGCAATATATATACATTTATAGGCATAAACTGATGTCCAAATAATTATAAAATTTATATTAAAATGGGTAGTAAATCAAAGTTCAGGAAAGGTATTAGTATGATATCTTATCGAAATCATTCGATTACGAATCAATAAATATGTGCATACGAAGTAAATATGCAATGCATATAAAATTTAAAGCTCTATTAAGATTACCATTTCAATTTTGGCATTTAAGACAATTGCTAAACTCTACCATTGCTACCGTCCATAGTCTTTAGATAATTATGACGATGTCAAGTCATCGTGTCGTGATAGCCTCCTATTCTGTAGCATTTCATCCCATTGGATCTGTATGTGATTCGAATGTACCTTCTTGGATTTCGTCGCTGGGCCAGCGCTGCGCTCAAGGCTGTTTCCTTAGCTGGTACTTTCGTCGACCCTGCGGCTGCGAGAAACCTCAAGCGACGGAAAGATAACAACCTCGTCGGTTGTTATATTTAATTCATTAAGTCTCAAGAGGATACCGGTGTCCGCACACCTATGGTCTTTTTTTTGTATCTGTAATTACATTAATCGAAAGGTTAAGATCTGTTTGGATTTAACTCTTGATTCAAAGGCTCCTAGTGTATTATTAAGCGTAGTATTAATTAGCATCTTATTTTGTAATTTTGGAAAATATGAATAGCTAATAGCAGCCCTTCCGCTTCTGTAAATCAGGCCTCTCAATGAGAAGGAATGGCCCGTAATCCACTACTCCAGCCAGGCCACGTCACATATCTTCGAATTTTGTTTTTTTTTCCTCACTACATGCTTACATACTTACATGATACTCACCACCGAGGCCCTTGCAAATCAAGGGCCTCGTTGGTGAGTATCATTCCGGATTATATTCACCGCCGAGACCCTCGCAAATCAAAACACTCGATTTCTACATGATGTTTTCCTTCACCATTTTAAGAACAGTGGTGATGAAATTAATGTACTAAGTGTAACGCCTGCCGGAGTTTAAACTGACTATAACAAATTATTCACTCTTGCCGGAGAGGCCCTAGGTTGTAGCTATTGTAGACTTCCTTAGAGAATTCCACTCCTTAACTGTACATGCAATGAATGTATTCCCAAAACGTTTTGTGCGATTGATTGAACTTCTATTTTCACAAAACCGAGCACATAAAACCCTCGATGTCAAGCAAAGAGGCCCACCTCTTCCCGTTATCAAAATGCTGGTGAACTATTTCACTTATTACGGTTATAAGGGTCATAGAAACTGGTTGCCTCATCCGTGGGAACTTGGGCTATTTGCCCGCAACGTTTGTTGGTCTCTCGAAGACGACCAAACACTCGACGCCTTTTGTCCAAAAACGTAATGGGGATAAACAAATAAAAATAGAAGGACACTTCAATGGACGGCGCTAGATATTTCGGGAATAAGAGAATGCATTGTCTCGTTTTTTTGGGTTATGAATTTCGACAGGTCCTGGTGAAATGGGTATTTTTTTTATTGGTTTAATTAGCTGCAACTAAGCGCTGTCAAATTTTGTGGAAGGATGACCTTCAATTTTTTTTTTCATCAAATCACTATTTAGAATTGAAAAAAACCAGCAATTTTCATAACGTCACCCTAATTAATCAGAAACCACCAAAATTGAAGTGTAGGAAAGCATCAGTTAAATAACTTTTCAAAAAGGTGAAAACTTCAAAGTCCCTGCAAAAAATAATAAACATTTGTATATTAGCACACCTTTCGATTTCTGCACCAAACAGCACTGCAGTTATTATAAAAAAAAAAACTTGAGACATTCTTCGACGCCTCGTCTCCTCCGCACCTCTGTTATGGCTCAACATATCCGCGAGGAACCTAATGGACTTGTAATACCCGACGACTTCAAACAAACGAGTGGCGTTAAAAGGACAAAGGGCCAACACAATACGTTTGGGTGGGTGGGTTAAGTTGGAAGAGATAGCGGTAGCGATAGCGGAAAGCTGAAAGCTGTACTTTCCTGAGGCCCTACGACGAGTTCTTAATGCGATCCATTTGGTGACCTAACCTGATCTGTTAAAGTGGGGCTATACAGAGTGTATAGCTACATACCTCCTTCTTGCTCACACGTTTGAGATTTTAACAACTCAAGATAAGGCCGCTGAAATCTGATGGATGAAAGACGTAGAGAACTGGTCTCTGTGGCGGCGCTTGGGGGAGGCCTATGTCCAGCGGTGGACGTCTTTCGACGATGATGATAAAGACGTATGATGACAGTGAATTCGTTTGTAACCTGAAAAAAAAAACATTTTTTAATGTAGCAGGCTGACTATTTGTATATTTTAGACCAGATAAAATGTTTATGGTCCCCATTTTCAAAGTCACTCTACCCAACATTTATTGCAATAGAAGATTCCTTTCTCATTTGTTCTGATTTTAAATTCGTATTTTTTTCGTATCTGTAAAAAAACCAGTTTTTTCTATTGACATACATAATAATAAGGTTTATATAATATAATAAAAATACGATAAGGCTCACATAGTGAAAAGGTTCCTGTCTCTGGGGCCCTAACCACCGATTGTTTGGACCCTGCTCCGGACATCGGTGGATTATTATTTTAGTTTTTTAAGAAATATTTAAACATTTAAAAAATATGTAATTAAGAAAAATAAAGAGACAATCATAATAAATCATTTATTTTCTGTGATTTTCAACCTTCATAATAATAAGTAAAGTAAATACAGGTTATTGTTAGTAAATTTGTGTATAAGAAGTTTCTCCCGAACTAGGCAGGTCAGTGTGTCAGGAGTTAGCGCTTTCCCAATTTTATTTGTAAGGTAACCCATATATCTAACTTCGGTTCTTTGAAGGTACATGTCAAATGGTTAAAATCGCTTTTTCTTCTAATTTGTACCAAACTTCTAGACACTGGACGTCCAATATTTACAAAGTAGAGTATTTTTTGTCAAGCCCGAATGGAAGGGTTGAATGGTTGAGGGTATTTGGAGTGAAGGCAGCCAAGGCAACCTTCGTAAGGACATGGAAAATTACGGCCGAAATAATAGGATGGCTTTGTAGTTATGTGATGGGCTGTGCAGTTTGTGTTTGAAATCAAATATTGTGGATGTTTTATGCTTATGATATGAGCATATCTACGAAGAAACGGTGTATGGAAAGATCACCACAGGACAAGGAATCCACCACAAAGGTGCAATGTAAATTATTATGATTATACAATGAAGTTCGTCTTGAAATGGAAATGTATTTTTGTCATTAAAATATAACTGAGTAAATATTTACTTACATAAAAGGTTTTGTTTTTAATAATTGATAATTTAATATTAATAATCATTCTAATGCCTACTACCTAATTGTTACAAACGCGACTCTCATTTGACTTGCGCAGGTCTTTTAAAAGTTATATTATAAAGTTATATATAGATATTATATATAACTTTATAATATAACTTTTAAAAGACCTGCGCAAGTCAAATGAGAGTTACATCTTAAACTTAATAAGAAAGAATCTTTAAATTTTTCAATATCATATCAATTATCAAAGTTAAGATCTTGTAATTAATAAATAGTTACTTTGAACCTTTAGACTTTTTTGAGAGAAACAGATAAAATATTCTTATTTAATTTTTAATAAAATAGACATTTCTTTGATCATAACATCCAAAATAGCAAAAGTTAAGAAAAAACATGGCAATCGTGGATATATATCTATTAAGGCTGAAAAAGGAGGCATATTATTTAATCCTGCAATACTGTCAGGCTGTTCAAATAATCACGCCCTAGAAAAAAGAAAGAAAAAGGGTATACAACGGGAACATTCATTGCGTGTACAGCTAAGGAGTGGAATTCTAAAGTGGGTTTTACAAAGTAAAATTCTTAAACAAAAAATAATACAAATAACTAGCAAAGTCCCTCTTACAGTAAAGAATTCGAAGGAGAATTTATTTGATAATTTCCCATATCAAGGTATTATAGGTCCTATTGGAATATCCAGCAATTTTTGCCCCATTCCCGCTATACTCATGAAATAAGTACGCTTTAGCACACCGGCTATTTGCTCACCACTTCAATTTCCTCATAACGAGAGATTATTAAAGGCCGGGAGACTCTCAAATATTATTTATTATTTGGCTCATTGTTCTCTTTGCTTGCAAAATTTTTACTTTATTCATCCAGTAATTAAAACAATATTTTTGAGTACAGTTACGTATAATACCAAACAAACATTTTTTTTTTTGAAAAAAAATATTATTAAATAAATTATATTCATTATAAAGCATTATATCGCATACTTGCACTGCTTATGCCAGCATCGTCGCCCGCGTGAAAATAGGTTCATCATCATCATCATCAGCCTTTTAATGTTCCCACTGCAGGGACACAGGCCTCCTCTCTCTAGGAGAGGGAATGGGCCATAATCCACCACGCGGGCCCAGTGCGGATTGGTGGATGTCACATGTCTTCAAATTTTTGGTTCTAGGACATGCCGGTTTCCTTACGATGTTTTCCTTCACCGTTTTGAGAGCAGTGGTAATGAAATAAATTACACAAAGTAATGCGCCTGGCTGGGTTTGAACCTGCGACCTACGACCTCGTAAGTCGGGGCCGTTACCACTCGGCCACCACTGCTCCGAAAATAGGTTACTGTATACAAATTTTGGGCCCTGTTTCATTTCCTTAAAAGGTGAATTTTGAAACATGTCATTATCTCTTAGTGCTCGTCTACGTCATGAAAGCAAATCTTGTGCTATATTCTAGTCCCAGTAGTTTCAGATATGTGTTGATATGTCAGTCAGTCCCTCCTATTAGGTACAAAACAATATCTAAATGTAAAATGACGACGTGTAATGACACCACAGATAAATTACCTTACTACTTAATTTGTACCTTTAAAAAAACCACAATGTCCATACAATTCATTGACCACCATCACTCATTCATTTCTTTGAATCCCCTTCAACATATATCACTCGAAACTAAACGGTACCAAACTCATAAAAAATGTATCTAATTGTATTTAACCCTCAGAAGCCACGTGTGATACAAACTGGTCCCTCTTTCTAAAGAATCCATTTACGAAAATATTTTATGAATAAAAAACTGTCTTATTTGTTTATAGGGTACTGGTTGGTGCAGTGTAAGCCAAATGTTTGGCCAAGGTGTTAGCGGTCCCTTGGCTGGTTACAAAGTTGGCTCGATTAACGTACGATTAGTTTTTGGAATATTTCTTTCTGCCTTTCCGTTCAGGTTCTTAGGTGAATGTTGTCAAGCCTCTATGGGTGTATTTTATACGCTTGTTATTATGGTTACCTACTGCGTTTTATGTTCAAGCAACTTGGTTACGTTACGGTAAGGATTTCATACTAATTAAGAGGCGTATTTTATAATTGAGACCATTGACCGTTATTTCTATATTACGGAAGAAAATAAATAAAAATATCGATAAAAATTGTATTTTACATACTACTTCTTAATAAACAAATGTACCGCTTTCTTACCGCAATCACTTTTCACACCTAAAATACACGATAATCCGCATTGTAATGCATCATTTAATAAGCTTTTAAGATCTTCAAAATTAATATTCTTACCACATACTTAAGAGCCTCTCGTGGTACACCTGCATAAGGCGCGGTATGCACTGACACGTACTATGGCTAGTTAACACATACATCAGTACAGTACATATGTTAGTATCGACAAACATATTAATCGACTACATATGCGGCGGTATGCTCTTGCCCGAACTTGCTTATACCATAGAGTAAGCCACGATTTAGAGGCGCAGCCTTTTTTGTTTTTTTTCTGGTATATTCTTTTTTTGTACTTTCATAAGCAGTCTTTTTATGTTCTGGCGTTTCAAATTTTGTTTTTGCTAATAAGATGGAAAAATTGTGAAAATTTAACTTGTCTTAATGCTGTTGGTGCGCCAAATCGACGCAACGTCAAACTTATCGCAACTCGTGGAGATGCCTTATTATACTTCTAGTCCTTATTTGATTTTATTTGGGTTCAGTGCAACATGCTTTTTCTTCCATCCTATCCTAGCAGCCGTCACTCTATTACTGATTCGCTTTTGTTTTCATATCGCTCCTAACATAATCTATTTCTTTGACCTCTTAAGCCACGTATTTTGGTAAATCTTTAATAACATGCGTTACATTTTCTTCATTTCTCTTCATATGACTTACCAAGACAAACAGTCTCTTTTCAAGTAATCAGAGTTACGTGATGACGTATTTTACTTCCTCTAATATACACATTTCTTACATTAACTACTTAATTGTAAGACTGCAAATCACTGTAATATTTAAATACAATGTATTAAATATTATGTTTTTGTTACGGAAGTTAATGCGTAAAAATAAAACTGCTAATGCACGCGTTTTCATGTCTTGTGTTACAATTTCAACCGATAACAAATCATAATATTTTTTTTATTCTAGGTAATGCGTTGTTGGATTATTCAATGTGTCTTGTTCATCAAAGATTTGAGTACTAACCTAAAATATAATTAATAATTGCAAGTGTTACTATGGTTCTTATCTACGTTTTGTTGATGATTCATTTACATTTAGACCTTCATTAATTTTGATTTCTACTGCCTATTGATTTGCTTAAGGCTATCTTAATATTCTTTGATTTAATCTTTCGTCTACCATAATTACAGACATAATTAAAAGACAATAGGTGTGCGGAGGCCGGTGTCCTCTTACGGCATAATTAATTAAGTAAACCCTTAATATTTCTTACTTTTACGTTAATAGGTTACGTATTTAGCCCAACGAAAATATATCTAATGAATTTTTCAATAGGTTCAGAAGTTATGCACAATTTGACTTTGCCTTCACCGCCATTAGGTTAAGCACGCACAAAAGAAGTAGCTAGATGCTCCCACCACGCCCCCACTCTTCCTCATACCAATATTTGAAATGTTAATTACTGCTTTGTTTGAAATCAATTTTGATTTATAAAAAATATTGTATAAAAAACCCTACTATCAAATTAAGTAGCTCTAGGGATATTGTACGTTCGAAACACTACACTGTGCTTCAAAACACAAATCGTCGATGTGGCTCAAAAGGCTGCCCAACTTAAATGGGACTGGGCAGGACATGTCTGCCGCATGTCAGACCACGGCAGACCACGAAGAAGATGGTTGGACGATCTGGATGTCTTCCTTGGGAATTGGAACGATAAAGCGAGTAACTGATACAGCTGGAAGGAACGGAGGAAGGCCTTTGCCCAGCAGTGGGATAGCACAGGCTAGCTATAATAATAATAATAAAGGGGTATTGCTGTCAGAAAGAAGGTCGATAGGATCAAATGGTTCAGGAGCTGTAACATGGCATATAAAAACCAAGCGTTGGCATCAGTAGTCTAAAACCGATCGATGTGACGAATTTTGAGAAGGCCTATATCCAGCGTGAAATGATGCTGATGATGAAATGTAAACAATGTATGATGCAATATATTGACGTCGGTACTGCGTGTAAAAAACGGTGACGCAAATTCTCACCGATTATAAAGATGAAGAAATAATATAATATTACAATAGCGGACAAAGGCGTGTCAAATCACGACTAATGCTTCTAACAGTTTACAATACGTTATACGATATAGAAAACAAAGAATACATATAGTTAAACTAAGTTATAATTATTCGTTTTATGCCAGTAATTATAATAAAATGATTTGGCACAGAACACATTTTATTTCATGTTGATAAAGGGTTTTTGTAATTCGATTCGGTTTAATTACTCTTTTATTATTTATCATCACGTTCAAATTTATTTTTATTACTTCTGTGTTGTCAAGTTGCCTATTTACTGGGTTGGGGAAGTCTGATAGGCTGTGACCCTAACACACTAGAAAAAGTTTAGGGAAATGACGATTTTCTTTATTTTTGTGGTAGGTAAATATCAATAATAATATGAATTCCGCCGCTGGGTGGAGTGGGAAACCGTGTCAGACTCTTACTGACTAAACAACCTACCCTGTTCCTACGGCGCCATTTATACCAGGGCTAGAGCCTTGCTTTCAGATACGAACCCTTGGCCCCAGTTGGCTTCGACCCTTTTGTAGGGTCCATTACCGTTTGCTGACGATTCCTTGAGGCGCGCTGTTCACGCTTGACTGATATCTCACTTTCTTCTTCTTCTTTTGAAAGTGGTTGGGCCCAGTAAGTTGCCACCTTTGCAACAGCATCAGTTCCATTTTTAGATCTTCCAAAGAGCTCACATGGGGATACTTTGGGCTTTCTAGTAAGCGGACCGTAATCTGGTCTGAGCACCGCACTCGCACTGGACACTCTAGTAAGTAGGATAACGACTATTTTATATCGATTTGGATAATAAATTCTCTCCCTTTGAAATACGGACCGCATTACTCAAATTAACTACGGAGAAAAACATATTATCTATCTACTGTTATTTTATCAATAAACAGTAATTAAAAGAATCAGTCACGAGTATCAGTACTGAAAGTGAATCTCTAGCAAAGGTCAACGTGCCAATACTCATTTTTAAAACAGTAAACATAATGATTAAAACAATATTATTTTTACCTCATCTTATTTGAAATCCTCTTGAAAATGTTGATCAAATACTGTCGTACCAAATTCTGAATGTACCGACCACTCATCAATCATATAAATATCAATGATTGCTTCTAGCACACCTAAATAGGCGCTAGTACTTGTACATTATCCACAAACATACAAAATTAAACATACCTTGTATTGCATGTTTTCTTAGGACATGTTTTATTAAACATTCAGCAAATAGAGGATCGAATTGAGAATTGCTGTTCTTGATTTTAGACTAAAATTAGACATAAGTAGTAGTCAACTGTAATCTCGAATGTGTCGTCGATGCTAAATTTAACGTTTCTGTTTACCCTTTCTTTCTCTTTTATGGTAAGCATCATTGATTTTGGTAAATACTTTATCTTCGCTTTTAAGGTTTCGTAATATCGCTGTCTGCGAATTTGCAAAAAGGCTCAAAGAGTAGGTCCATAGTAGGTAAATGCGTCCAACACAGATATTTTTTAAATATATATATTTTTTTATTTTATTTCAAAATAAATAACAAAAGACACATTTACAACACTTACGTTTGTTGTAACACCACAATATTTACAAACACTTTTCCTAGACAAGTAGTTGTTATCTCTGTGCTTATCTTACTCTGTGGCCCGACGCACTAGGTGCTAATCGGAGAGCGCACACGCGCGACGGCATCACGCCCTGTTAGCCCCACTTTACCCTATTTGTTCTAAATGTTACATTTTACCCGCAAACACCCTCTTCCGGCGAGATTATTGGAAATATCGCCTTTTTTGTGGCCGCACCCGTCTTGCTACTTTTGGGTAAATATTCATTGAGGCGAGTATCAGATTTCAGGAATTTATTTTTTTTATTTGAGACATAATAAAAAGTGGCTTTATTTAAACCACCCCAAACTGCAGAGAACGAAGAGTGTTTAGCTGACTTTCGCTGACAAGAAAAGTGACTGCATTTTTTAAATTTAGAATTAGGAGTGTTTGTCACTGTACTTTTAACCTTTCGACTACCGTAATTACAGACACAATTAAAATACAATAGGTGTGCGGACACCAGTGTCCTCTTGGGGCTTACACTCTTGAACCCCAAGCAAACGCTGGTGTTCACACACCTTTGGCGTATTTCTATTATGTCTTTAATTACGGTATTCGAAAGTTAAATGAATTAATGTCAAAGAAGGGTTTTACACATTTTTATGTTTGGGCTTGAACTCAAGTTTTGTTTGACAGAATTATAAAAAAAAAATGTGGTGATAGAGTCATCGTATTAGTCAGGGTTTCAGGAGGAAAATAACACAAGAAATGCGAGTTAAATATGATTTAATTTCGTAATTTTTCTTAGCAATTATATTTCGTTCTCAGCATCTGAATACTTATAATTAGACACAATAATACATAAGACAGTGTCAAGTTATTATAACGATTTATTATGTATTTAAGCGCATATTTTGTAAACTATTTTACACAATGTTTGGAATGTTTCAATGTCTTTTAACGGTCTGTCTTCTATGTATTATATTCTATAGAATAATGGTGGAATGTAAAGCAACATATACACTTAATACATTGACTGAATGGTGACAACGGTCCCGCGACGCTTTATTGTCTAATGCCGAACATTATAATGAGAGTAGAACATCGTGGTTCATTGTATTTTTGAGTACATTTCAAACGATGCCAAGAAGTTAATGACTCTTGGAGAGAAGCCTTAAGTGCAACATTGAAAATATTGCTTGTGGCGCCATTGTCGTAACCCACGAGTTACTCATTGCACTATAATGTTCTACATTAATCAACAACTTCATTTTTAATTTGAATATACACTGGGTACATACAGCTATTATTTTTCCTAAATTTTTGAATGATCGTTGCAATCATTTTCAACAGGTATACAGTGCTACGCATTTGTTCTGTGGTGGGCACATAAGAAGGTAATTTGGTATCGACAAACTTCCTATTTTCACTAAAATTATATTTGAATACTGCTTATAAGAAAATTACGTCATATTCCATATGTTCCCTTTGAAAATGACTGCACAGTTGAATAAATTCTGTAATATTTTCTTAAGTTAAATATTTTTATCTACTCCAAGTTTACAGACAAAATTAACACACTAGTTATAATGCGAACACATAGATACACTGCCACCACACTATGGCACAGATCTTATTAAAATATTAAGATTATAAATGTCCTTTATATGTATTTACGGTGACGAACATATGGATAATAGCAGAACACTCGATACTGACGCCTTCCATGTTCCAGCCACAATGGATGCTCAAACTGGCAACTTTATGTTCTATTGAAAACATAAGAATCGTCAGAAATCAAGAAGATTTCGACAAAAGAGATTCAAATACCTATCACTCTCATACAAACTCTTAAAATAATATATACAAAGCGCTCGAAATCATACAATCAAATTCACATATCGACCGGGAAATATATTCAAATGAACATTAGTAAGGAAAATTTTCAGTACATGGAGTTAGTAAAGAAAACTAGGTCATAGCGACTGTGGCTAATCACAAGAGAGCGGTTGGTCGGATAGATTAAATACCCATAATTAAATACAAAACATTTTAATACAACTTTACATCTAACACCTACGTTTACAAATTTCTGATTAACTTTTGTTTGATAAATAAGTAAACACAATTATTTTTTTATTATATTTACAAGCAGATAACACGATCCATACTTAATAGTAAAGCGTTTTAAATAATAACACACTGAGAATTGACGTAAAGGCGTTTTGCTACACTGATGGCGAGCCAGCCGGTGCTCTCGGGGCTACACTGAGGCCGGCGCTGACCGAGTTGTTCGCTGTCGCCTGCCGCCTCCTCCAGCGGTGGTCCGCCGGAACACTCGTGACTGGCGAGACTACTATTTGCTCTTTCCACAGAAAACCTTTTTTCCTTTTAGAGCACGAGTCCGACCGCTGGCACAAGAGCAAACGAGCGCCACGATGTTACACGACCTTAAGGAATTTCACAGCTCCGTCGTCGTCCCGGCTCGGCGTTTTTTCCCCCATTCAAATGTTTGCTCTCTCGCTCCAGCTACCATTCATGCGGCGTTTGAAACGCCGCGGCCACCGCGGGCTAACCTAACGCTATCCAGTCCACGTCACTGTAATAATACTGCGATAGTTGACTAATACTCTGTCCACTCACTAAGTCCATCGACAGCTGGCAACGGAACGCGCGAAGCGTTGAAGCGTAAATGAGCTGCTATGTGTTGAAGAGCTGGAGGTCTACGTGCCGTCGCAGTTCCTCCGCCTCTGGGGCCGGCCGTGGTGGTGGCGCGTGCCGTGGCAGGGCGCCTTGATGGCGTTCATCGACGGCCGGAGCCTACGCTGCGGGCGCCACTTCGGCAGGTCGCCAGCTCGCATTATGTTGTGCCTGTTGATATCGAAGTCGTGGGCCTCCTTCATGAAGGAGAAACACTTGTGCAGTCGCTCCGTGAGGCGACTCTTGCCGCGCCGCAGCTGCAGCCCCCGCCGGTTGAACCCTATGTAGCGGTCTTCGTTCTTCACCAGGTGGTATCTGTTGTAGCCGTCCACAAATACCTCTTTGAACAGGCAGTTGGGTTGTCTCTCCGCTTGAAAGCGTGTCTGTTGACAATGAAATGATTTATTAACATCAAACTTTAAATAAAGGTGATGTATTATGAGACGGGAGTCATTTGAAGTTGAGAATAGGATCAAACGTGATTGATACTCACCAGTCGTCTGCCCACTAGCCGGGACCGGTTGAAGCAAAGGTACATGTCCTGCATCGGAGAGTGGATGAGCAGTTCTAGGTTGACACCGCGCGTACTGATGGTGAGATTCGCTGAAACAAATGAAAACCATACATAAAGCACACCACTTAAAAAGATACTAAAATTAGGATCAAGAATTAAAAAAAATGTTGTATCGACGGTTAATATTTTTATTATACCAATTTCTTTATTAAAAACGTTGTTCACATTAAGAAAAACTAATATTGCTACAACAAACACCAGCTAATGAAACATAAATCAAACTTTTTTCCCGAAGCAGAATTAATTAACTCATAAGAGTAGGGAATTAAATGAGTAGAAAGTAAATATTCAAAGAATTCCCGACGTTTACTCCTGGCTATGGTAATAACGACACCCCAGGTGCATATTTTCTAATTTCAATCAACGCCGATGGCCATGCTCACGTAATAAATTCAATTTATATTGTGGAAGGGTTAGAAACGGACTCAGGTGCAACAAACTAATCGTTAATGATATTTGAACACTAATAAAGTACAAAAATAAAATGTCGATAAATATTAATCTATTGCTGGACATTCAATACATGGAGACGTTAGGACTGGCTTACATGGCGAGTGAATATTTTATTGTTTCTTTAAATATTTTCTTCCGTAATGGTCGTATAGGGTTTTGTTTACCGTCTAAAATAAATAGCATTATCTTTTTTTCACGCTGTTATAACAATTATTTTATAACCTCTTGGTGTCTTATCTAAATTCATTTAAACATTTTAAATGAGTTCTGTCACTAAATCACAATAAAATATCATCACAGACACTTTGTCTATACCCGTAACTGGATTTTTTATCATTTTAAAGCATTATATTTAATGACGACTCACTTATCGACATTGACATTTTGAACTAAGTGATATTGTGAAATATTTTATTTTGACCACACACATTGTTTTAAATTGAATTGATAACGCAACTAATAAAATAAATCTAGAGTTTTATGAGGGAGTTCTGATAACTGAGACAAAATATAAGTGGAAAGATTTAACAGTGGCATTGAGTGCTTCAAATCTTTATCATTTTATTCCAATACAAAATATTTACGATACGGTTTTACGCTTAATATTTTATCACTAAAATGCGCATTATTCGACATGCAAAACCAAATTAAAACGTGATATTTTCACGTGTTTAACTCAAGAAATATTATCTCAAAATAATATTAACAGTCTCGCCATGTAACCAGCTACGACTATCGATAGATAACATATACAAGGGAAAAGTTGAAGTATGGAATTCGAAGACCAAACTCGCTAGCTCTCCAATAAAAAGCATTAATAAAAATAAAACTATGTACACGGACACGGCCGCCTGTGACACCGGCCGAGTCATTTCAATTAACATTAAAAGAAATAAAAATGCTTTGACTTGAACGGAACATAAATTCGTTATAATTTCGGTGTGACCTGTGAATGGACGTTTGTGTGTGTGAAAGTGGAAAAATTGTATGGTATAGAGTTCAGAAACAAAACGATTTCAGCGGGTCAGATTCGACTGGTGAACATTATTTAGCAATTTAATAGAGAACATCATTTTAGACCCGGAAAACGAGGAAGGCCTAAGAGGCGTTGGATCGACGTCGTAAGGGACGATATGCGTGCCATGGGCTTACGGCAAAGGACGCGAAAGACCGAGCGATGTGGAGGCGTTTGAGTTGGAAAGCGGACCCCGGGCACCGTGGTGAAAGCCAAGGTAGCAACCGGGACTGGCGCTGAGATGATGATGATGATCATTTTAGACAAAAGACGTCCACTATTGAACATTGGTCTCTCACAAGTGCTGCCATAGCGAACAGTTCTTTGCTTCTCGCATTCATTGGATTCCTGTGACACTCACTAGGTCTTTAGTGCACCATCTTTTAGTACGCGTTCACTACTACAGTACCCTTCGGCCCCACCAGAGTGTCGGTGGGGGTTCTCCAAGCATGCCTTACGTTTGATTACTTACTAATTCTTAACTTTGATGGTTTTTCGGGCTATGTCGCTAACCTAACAAGATAATCAGTCTTTTACTGACTAAAAATCCACGTTTACTTTTTGATATGACCTTTGCAGTACAGGAACATGGCGACTATATACTATACTAGGTTCTGCCAGTAGTTTCGCCCGTGTAAAAGACGGTTTTGTCTCCATTTTATCCCCTTAGGTGTGAAATTTCGTAAAATTCGTTCATAGCGGAGGTTTACATCCAATAAGAAACCTGCCAAATTGTAAGTCAATAGGCGTTATAGTTTCTGAAATATCGTGATTAATCAGTGATTGGTATTTCGCTTTTAGAAGATTAAAAAATTGATCAATTGAAAATTTAATTCAGAAAATGTTCTGACATTTGGAATTACTTTAAAACAGTAACAATCATTGTGCACGTAAAATGTTAATCTGTAGCATTAGACACGTAACAGCTTACTTAAATATTTTCTTTAACATTTACGACACCGGCAAATAAGGCAAAGATAACAAAGAAGTACAAGTGTTTTAATGTTCTTTATTATCTAATCCAAATTTGTGTATAGAGACATCGTCACGTGACGTTTTTATATAATTAGCTCCGTAATTGTTAAGATTAGTCTTAGTCCTTGGATTAGTTAGAAGGTATTATTCTGTTTTACAGACAAACTAACTCACACTTTTTTTACCACGACGTAGGAAAAAAATGTACAGTGCTCGATATATTGTGCTACAATCTTATGCTACGTTTATAATTGTGGGCCCAGCCTCGGCCAATCACCATTATGTTAAGTTTTCCCGTCTATACAATGATCACACAATAACGTTCGGCCGAGGTGTGCCCACATGTAAACTTAGCTTTCAATCTTTCAAGTTTTTCATCCATCAACATTTTTCTTTTTAAATAAATGACTGTAATGAGTTTAATAAAAGCTTCAGTAAGTGGCTCATCATCACAGCTTGAATGCATGAGGAGGGCGGCCATCAGAGAAGAGTGGCGGCGCGTTGTAAAGCTTGCCATCAACACCTGAAGTGATGACCAGGACAACTCTGTCAAGAGTGATACCGACAAAGAAGAAGAGGATGTAATTTTCCATAACATAATACATTCAAATTAGTTTTATAATAACGCTTAGTTAACTATTCGCTTACCCAAGGCCTAGATTCTACCTCGGTCAGAGATTAAGCGTTCCCATACAACGTGGCAATGCTGCCAGCCTTTTGAATAGAATATTTACCTTACCATCAACGATTGCATCACTGCTTACCATCAGGTGGGATCGCAGTCAAGCACTAGTTTATTGCAATAAAAAAAAGAATAGAAATACTGTTATTGACACACTGCAAGTCGACAGCAATGTGAAGGAGTTTTATGATGCTAAATTCAGCTATAAATAATCCCTTAATAAAGATTTAGTTTTAATTCGTTTATTTAAATGTTATTATATTATTTTTTTTTTAATCGCCTAGGTATACAATTCTCATTGAGAATTTCTGATAAGGAAACTAGTGGCCCTTTTTTTTCTTTTTTATTGTTTATAGGTTCGCACTTGAATGCGTGCCCTTCCGCTTTGCCTTTGGGTGGTAGAAGTCATTGGATGAATTCTAAACTCAAAAAAGGTAAATATATTATTCTATACATTGTTTTGAAATCAAATACCACACACATTGAATACACATGGAATATCACAAAAATTTTGAATATCAAACAAAATTGTCTATTTTTCCGCCACTTGAACCTCCAAGCAACCGTGAAACGTAAACTAGATTCTCGCATTTTTTATCAAATAGGCATAATTACATAATAAAATTCTACTTATCATAGTTTATGGTGACAAATGATAGACCAAACAAAATCCAACAAAATCATTGTTTACCTACCTAGTTTTACAAGGCTTTTGTATGTTACTACATCATGAGATAAAATAATGTTTTCATGATATAAAAAATAGTTGAATATTTTTTTGAAACTTTGAAGGAACAAATATGAACCTAACTTAACATTAACCAACTAAATCGGTTTCAGCTATAAGTATTTTTAAAATAAATAATTTTTTTATTTTAAAATATGCAAGAATTATTCAAGATAAATCTGTTTTTTTTTATTACGCTACTAATATAGTACCTACGTTAATAATTATATTATTTACCTACCATTAGGATAAACTGACTTCTTATTCAATTTAAGTGAAACTTTAGTGCTTATATTATGAATGTAATTTTTTTTAAATAGGGTTTTCCATTATTCCATTTATCTATGGTGACTGGAAATTAATAACCGATACTTAATCGTGATTGTAGTTATGATAACAAACACCTTTTACTATGGAACCAAACCTACCTTAACTTTTTTTTTACTATGTCATTCATAATGTGTTATTGTTTAGTTTTCCGAAATAAATAAAATAAAATAAACCTGAAATAGCCAAAAAATATCAGCAAGTTCTGTACATTTTGACCAATTAGGCAAACAAATCGACCAGCTGACCAGCAGATTTTTTTCGCGATTTCAGTTTTGATCCTATATATAGGTAGTGCATACCTTGTTTGTTATCATAACTAAAATGACGTACACGTAACGACGTGTTTAAGTATCGGTCACTAATTAGCAATCACCGTATTTATGTTGTACTTAGCTAAATATTTCAAGGTTGTGTTTCTACACCACCTATTGAGCGAAGCAGTAATGCTCGTAAAGGAGGAGGCCGACCGCATAAGGCAAAGGCAACAGCGCCCTCGCCGTAGCCGTCGCCGCCGCGATCCTGCCGATATCCGGCCACCGTAGACACTGGCTCGCGGACGGTGAGCAATGGGTAGCTCGCCGTCCGGTCGTCTGGTAAGACCGAGTTCAAGTCGTCAACGGCGCGCACCGTTCCCGCGCACCTCAAGGAGTTGTCAGCAACAGGCAGGGGCCCTTCAGGGTCGAAGTCTCCTGGAGCCTAGAGGGTGGTGCAAACTGTTACCTCGACTCCAGGAATAAGGCAAGGAAGGTACGGGGTAGGTTTTTAGTCAGTAAGAGTCTGACACTGGTCTCCCGCTCCGCCCAAGAGCGGGTTTCGTCATTGGATGATTTTCACCTACCATAAAAAAAAAAAACCACCTATTGAACTACTCTATAACTAGAAGCACACTATTAATCCCACAAAGTTTAAAGAAGCTCCAAGTGAAATTACAAGCGTGTGTCGGCACTTCAAAGCATGTTTGCTTTACTAACTCGAGATTATGTTGTCTCTACAAAATTAGCCTATTACCAACGTTGGGCAATGTGTACGCGCTTCGTTACGTCTGAAAGAAAGTTCCATCGACCTTAAGTCGGCCATACGGCCCCAAGGTGAACCTACAAAGGTTTTTGCGTAAACATGGAAACAAATATTTGGTTTTGGAAAACTATGTGCTTGAGAAATAAAAATATGTCCCACGTTGTCTTTGCCGTAAGGTTTTTTCCCGTTAGAATTTTTTCTGTAGCTATTAGGGTTTTTTACGGTGGGTAATAATCACCAAATGACAAATCCCGCACTTAGGCGGAGTGGGAAATAGTGTCAGACTTTTACTGACTAAAAGACACCCCCCCCCGTTCCTTCTATGCCTTACGTCCAGGGTCCTGGTGTTTCACTTTAGTATCAACCCATGGTACCAGGAGGCTTCGACCCTGCTGGGCTCGCCGAAAGTCGATATCTTGGGCTCAGTTTGGACGGTTACCGGACGGTCGGACATCGAGCTACCCATTGCTGTGTAGCTATCGGGGAACCAAACAACAAATCTTAGCTTCTAAACTGAAGACCAATATGCAGTCCTCATACAAGAGACAGAGAGATAGTTTCATGTAATCTGCATACTTATGATTGACGATACGGTTGGTACATTGGCTGGGCAATAGGCTACGCTATGCTAAGCTATATGTTGCGAATTCGAGTCCTACATAGAATAAATATTTATATGGCCTAAAGATAGCCATTTCAGGTCTGAATATCTAGTGTAAAAATGTGACTTAAAATGTGTCCCCTACAGGCTAAGTTAAATAAAAGAAGCTTTATTTTTTTTTAACAACGTTTCTGATTCTGTGTTGATGACACCGCCATTGCACACATAGATTTAAGTTTTGTATAAGTTACTTTTTGTGGTACTATAAAGTTTAATCGACATAATTATTCTATTTTTACAAACTATCCAAAGAACCTTAGGAAACAAATATTCCAGGAAATAATTATTTTAACTACGAGTAGGCATGTCTCGGTTCAAAGTGGATTCTAACCCATAATATTATGAATTTTCCAGAAAGAAAGTATAAATATTTGGTGGTAGCCACACGATCGGGTCAATGACTGGCTATCGAACCGATAACGATATCGCCGTAATCTTTGTACTCGTTACCTGAATTCTCAGGAGCAACATCTCTATTATCGTGGTTACAAATTACTTATGCTCGTAATAAGACTAGTTACTACCAACGACTTCGGCCGCGTGTAAGTTGAAAATTATGCTCTTGGTATGCAAATGATTGTATCAAAATGATCTCATTTTATTTGTACTACGTTTTGCCAGCGGTTTCGCCCGCGTGAAAATCAATTTCTTTTTTTCGTAATTAAACTCAAAAAAGATTAAAAATTGGCAAGGGGGGCAATACTGCTATTGACAAACTCTATTAAGAATATCCGAATCCGATAGCTATTTTCAGGTTTAATTTTCGACCAATAAACCAAATAGATAGACATTTTTTGGTTTGTTCATTTACATTATAATAGGTAGCAAATTAGCAGGTATTAAAAATATCATGATGGGTAAAATCATCAAATGACGAATCCCGCCCTTGGGCCGAGGGTGAAACAAGTCTTACTGATTAAACGACCCACCCCATTCCTTCTTAGCCTTCATACCGGGGTCTGACCTTACAAAAACCCGACCAGGGCCCCAGTAGGCTTCAGCCCTGCAGTTGGGCCTCTACATACGCTGACGACTCCTTGAGGCGCGCGGGAACCGATCACGCAATTGACAGTATAGATTAATTCGATTGTCGTTTGTCTAAAGTGCATAGTACAATATGTTCATAGTCCATATGAATAGTCAATTACTATTTTTTTTCTATTATGTGCGTGTATGCTTGCACCGCATTTGCATATTAATGCTGATTGAAAAATATGAAGTTTATATTGTGAATGAAAACGGAATAATTATTATTGATATTGACAGTGTAAAAGAAAATTAGAAATGAAGAATAATTCTATACAGCACATTCAAATTTTTTAAAAAAATTTAGGAACCTCACTAATGAATACAACAATTAGTTACAATTAAATTTAAACATATTAACAATGTTAAACGAATAAACATCTGAAAATATATTTCACAAGTCATTATGTGACTATTGTTCGAAGTAAAGCAGATATTATTGGAAAATAATTTATGCTACATGTGGCCAGTATGTCTGTTACATTCGATAGCATGACTCTGAACAGCCTTGAATATTGAAATCTAGTTGTAAACATTGATTTATAATACTGATATATACCTGGCGATTGTTATAGAAATTCCTACGTCTTTTGTTTTTTTGGTTCATTTGTTATTTATATGATGAACAGTTAATGAGGTGATAATCACTTTCATCACCATCATAAAATACTCATCACCGAGACGCCCGCTACTGGGTGGGTATAAGCGTTTGCGTTCTGTACCTATTGCCAGTTTGTTTTAAGTTAACGTGATCTACACGCATGTGACGTTTGACGCTCTGATTGGCTCCCTCCAAGCTCTTAACCAATCAGAACGCGTTAATGTAAAAACAACTCTCACTCAGCGACCTGTTCGTCTCTTATGTAAGTTTTCCTACAACTGTGCCTATAATAATCATCAACGCAAAGTGCAGGTTAGTTATTCCCAATAAAAAACAACCAATTGGAGAAAAAAAGTGACTGCACAAGTTACATATAAAACCGCTGATCTCATAAAATCTTCTAAAATACCGACAATAATGTTGCCACAAAATTAAAAAGAGACATTCAATGTATAAAATTAGAATTAAATTCACGCCGGCGCCAGTCCCATTTAAATTAACCAACCGGATTCCCACATACTAATTACAGTTGTTGATAAAGCGAAATCCCAGTTAACAGAGTCGTCGTAGACAGATAAACAGATATAAACTGGTGAGCGGGTACGACGCGTCTTAACCCTACGGATAACGCGCGTAATCTGACCAAATCCGACAGGATACGGCCGCTGCGGTAGGTAAGTATTTGTCGGGAATCTTGTGTTAAATTCCAGACCGCTTTAGTACTGGGCGCGTTTTCATTGTTACTTCCGACATCTGAATAATAAACGTGACAATATACTCGTAGATATTATAACCAAAAATGTGTCTGTAATGAATTTCGATCAGTAATGTAGGATACAGAAAACATAAAAAAATAAATTTTTGCGTATACGCTGTTGAGATGTCCGCGACATGCATTAAAATTGTTTGCAATTAACTAAAATCACATATTTTCAGAAAGGTATTTTCAGTTTATGAGCACCTTAAAATGGTTTGCTAAAATATCTATTTAGAACCAGTATATACATAGCTTAGAACGAACAAATCCAACTGAAACCTTCCTCAAATTTCTAAATTCACAAAAAGATTTTAAAAAATCAATGATTTACAAAGTGTATTAAATTTTCTGTCTCTGGAAATTCTGTGACAATGGAAACGTTCTCCTAGCGCCTCCGCGGCGACAGGATATGTACCTACAGAGGCACTATAAACAGGGATTATGCGCGCTATTGAAATCCTTTAGGCTGCCTCTGCCTTAATCTTATACAACTTCATAGTTATGAAAGTTATGAATTGTTTCTTGGCTTGCTTTCGTTTCATCATGGTTAACAAGGAGATTAAAATTAGTAGCGGTTTTGTGTTCTGCTTTTAGTGTAAGTTTGATATTAGTTTAGCTTAGTTTTTTACAAAATTTCTTTCGGATATCAAAACTAAATATTTTCTATCAAGTATCAAGACAGGTAATATGTAATATTTTGAAATCTTGTAAAACAGTTTTCTCGACGATACATAATTAATGTAATGTCTTCCAATAGATGGAGTGCAAAACCAAAACACTAATTTAATTTTGCACAATTTTTGTATAAAAATGTTTGAAATAAATAAATTGGTATCGTCATAAAGTTGGCGTCTGTTTTAAATGCGTAGAGGAAGTATCTATCTGTTTACAGAAATTTGATATTAATAACGGGTTTTTGGCAAAATTATCATAATCCTTAGTCATCATAACACATTGTCAAGGGTATATTAAAAACGATACCTACCAGGAATTCAGACGATTATAAGAATACATTAGCAAGGTGTGAAAAGCAATGAGTAACATGACATAAATGACATTGGATTCACTGAATCAATACCGATTCTAGCGAATTTAACAATTAAAATATCTGCACATGTTGAATAGGAATTAAAAATACGTGCTACTGGAATGTAGCACGTTTCGTCTGCACACTTGTTTTAGTGTCTTTACATATGTGTATTAATTACGGAAAGTACTTTAACATGCACTAACGAGTTGTTTAATATAATTACTGCACATTCCGATATTATCATGTGAATAAATAATGTCTACGTCGGACCGTGCTATACAATGATCGCTTAGGATGTCATAAGGATTCCAAAGTATAAAGCCTTTACAAGTATTTCCTTGTCAATCTTCCTTGTCTTTAACGTCACAATATCGTTTACCTACTTTACAAGAATCCTGACATTTTGAGGCGGTTTCACATCGACGGCGACGGTTTTGTAACAAACGTTTAATAATTCAGTGTATCTACTTACTTATTTGAATATTACAAATATCATGGTGCGTCAAATATCAATATTTCAAATGTCAAATGCTACTGGTTTTCCGTGAACTTGATTGAAAAAAGAGTCAGAAGATGTCATGTTTCATAATGATAAAATTTATCATTTATAATAAATGGATCCTAAAAATGAAGCATACTTAATTTTCATAATTATCTGAAATGTCTTAGACTATAGAATAAAACAATACAGACTTACAGAAATAAATTCTTGTGAATTAAATTTATTGAAATATTTAAATACTGAATCACGTGACCATAACAAATGGATTCTAAATTAAACAATGATAGCAATAGTAACTCCTTACATATATAAGGCTAAAAATATTTTAGATACTTCTACGTGCAATACTGAAATTTTAGTCTAGTAGTATGAAATTCCTATCATAACTATCAAACACTACTAAGACATTTATAATAACTCAGATTTACCTATGAATTATTAGCATAAGCATATCTGCTTTATAATTTTCCCACAGATGGGGCTCATGCTTTTTTCTAGAAGAGAGACTCAGACCTTTATAAATACACTAGCTTTTGTCCGCAGCTTCGCCCGCGTACATAAAATATAGCCTATGTCACTCAGGAGTAAAGCAGCTTTCTATTGTTGCTTAAATTTTTCCAATCGGACCAGTAGTTCCAGAGATTACCCCCTACAAACAAAAAAACAAAAAAAACAAACTTTACCTCTTTATTATATTAGTGTAGATAATGCCGGTCTATTGCGGTTTGGTGAAGTATTATTTCAATACTTTTTGAATAGCTTTTCTATTAATTTTGCTCTTAGGCTACGATTTCAAAATATCGAAGCTTGGGTGAGCGCAACGTTTATCTTCTTCCATAGCTAGCATAGCATCTGCTTTATAATGTTCCCATTGCTGGGTCTCAGGCATCTTCTCTAGGAAGGGAAATAGGCCGTTAGCCGCCATCAGTCCAGTGTGGTTTGGTGAATGTCACATGTCTTCAAATTTTTGGCTCTAGGACATGCCGGTTTTGTCACGATGTTTTCCTTAAGCATTTTGAGTGCATTGGTCATCACCAATGCAAAAAAAATAATGTTTAATTTTAGTAATTTTTTTTTCAGCTAAGCTATCTCTGACACACTTTTTTCCATCTTTGTCAGTATTAAAAATGTTAAGAATTGTTCCTAAAATACTTCACAGTAAGTTTAACGGATGCTATCTAATCGCATCCTAAGACTAGCAATACATTACATTAGCTTAGATACTAATATCAAGTTACCGTCTAGTCTGACTAGATTATGTGACCACAAACATTATGTGGCATTGACACTAATACGAGATATGTCTGATACCTTTACAATATTGTTAGGGAACTCAGGTACAAAATAATAGATGATTTATTCTATGCGACTTTTGGAAACATTAAAAAATATCGATTTTCTATTGTAGCGACATCTATGAAGCAACATTGTAACTAAATACATTGGAATCTTGTTTCGCCGTATTATATGTAGTTCTCTGCGTTATTGCATATACAACATTCCAAAATGAATTATTAGGCGGTTGCCTGGATCAGACATAATACCCGTCTGGTTGAAATACCGTCGGCAGGACTTTACACCCTGTTCCACATACCTCTAAAATATGCTTACAAGGTCTTATTGCCCAAATACCGAGTGTAAAGGACTCTCAATTTATATTTCAATGTGTGTTCTTTAAAATCGTCTTTGCGTGCCAGAGTCACGGTAAACTTTTTCGAGTATTTGCTCAGCCCTAGCAGACTATCTTGCTAGGCCATGCCTAACTACAAGCTTTTATCCCGGCTTTGCCCCTATAGAATTATTCCGTTGGCACCGTTTTATTTTTTGGGATAAAAAGTCATAAAACACTCAATGAAGATATCAGTGACAAAATTTTCATCATCGAATTAAGTAGTTTCAGAGAGTAGAAAAAAACAATTTCATTTTTTATAGTAGACCCTATGCGAGTAGTTTTTAACGCGTTTATCTCTCTGTCACTCCGATTGGCCCGCTCCAAACTTTTAACCAATCACAGAGCCAAACGTGAGAAACGTTTCGATCGTACTCAGCAAACAGAAAGGAGTGTGTTGTACAATAAAAGATTGTGCAGTTACTGTGCTACGAATTGCCACTTGAGTGCTACGCTTTCGTAGCAATGCAGATAAATAGATTTTTCTCAAGTTGAAGCACGGTCGCCTAACTTATTCACTCTTGACTTAAAGTGAAAGATACGCGTGAGCGTCAAGCAAATATAGTCATTCTTAAGTACTACAACTTTGCAAGCATAAACGGTCAAAATAATGTGGATTTTGTGGCAATAAATTTGGCTGAGTTTTTATTTTCGCGAATATCAGATTCTTGATTTGGCAAGGCTGCTGACAGAAGATAGTCTATCAAAAAATATTCTTTATTTTCAGTCCATTTTGATAAGTTTTGGACGGAAACTTGTCTGTTTGTATGTCTGTGATAGTTGGGTATATATTTATGTACAAGACTTTCAACTGCCACGTGATTGGAAAGCGATACATTTTCGCACATTATCGCGCTGTTGGTACACCCCTAAGTTATCAGTGTTTTCGTGGAATCTGGCACATGACACACTAGCTAGACGCCCCCTAGTCTGATCGCAAATATTCGCAAAATGGCGTTAAGTGATCACTGTGTTTGTTCACAACATTTCTGTGATAAGACTCTGATATTTATACAATTCTTTGTCTTTTGGTTGTTTTAGACTGAATGTTACACTATCCTAGATTTGAAGTATATTCTTAAGATACTAATTTTGAAAGGAAGTGAAACCTGGTTTGATTTCTTAAATCCCTGCTCTGAATATTTTCATTTGACTGATTTTATCTTCATATACAAGAATATATACGCAACATCTACTAAACATGAAACTAAGAACCGAAAACTTCTAGGCAAGCGTGCTCCATCGTCGGCCATAATCATAGCTTACCATCAGTTAAGATTGTGGTCAAACGCGAGCCTATCTAGGATTTAAAAAAAAAATCTTAGTTCATTAAGTAAACATTTTTTTTCTTAGCCATTACTGTCCCAAAGCTGGGAAAAGACCTCTCTTAAGCCCTTTTTATACGCTGTCCTTAACAAATCTTCATGGGTAGCATTTTGGTATTTGAAAATATACTTAAAGGCATATTTTATTTACTTTAAAAACAAGACACTCCTTTACGTACAAATTGACCCAGTAACACATGACTAATGTGTCTCAAATCTAGACTTATGAATCAATGACGTTTTTGCCAAAAACTGTGTCAATATTGCATTTACAAACTTTACGATGTAGCGCAGGCAAGCCAAAACCATCTCTACTAAGTAAACAATAGGCGTGATTGGAACTGTAGCATGTTATCTTGTGATATGAATGGGTTTGGAATCAGGTCAAACGCATATTATGTAGATAAATGCCAAATTCAGCAGAAACTCTTTAAGATACGATAAAGTCGTTTCGTTTCGTTGTTTTAACAGTTTATCTGATTGGATTTTCTTTTACAAAAATAACGAATTTTAAAAATAGAATCAAAATTGTGTATCGACATATCGGTATATTCTTTAATTGACCTGGGTAACAGTTAAGTGAATTTGGTTCTCTTTTTCACAAAACATGGATCACATGAATCTTAAATGTGAACTAAAATATATGATGTCTATGATGTTTATGTCTCTGTTTAGTAGTCTAAACGGATTTTGACAAAAAAGGGACGAACATAAATATACCATTGTCTCGTCAACACATATGTTTCTAATATTTTCCCTCTTCTAGAGAGGAGGCCTGTTTCCCAGCAGTGGAAATTAATAAGTCTGATGATGATTTATTTCTCTATTACATTGTTTTAGTATATTTTCGTCGTATAAAAAAATAATCACATTCACGAACCATCAATACTTCACGCACTTTCAACGTACCAATTTGGAGTATCGGCCGAAAAAAAGTAGCCAGTACGAATTCCCTTCGCAATAACAATAACATAACCAACAAAGTACGAATGTTTACAAAACAGCGGGTTTTTTTTTCGCGACATCAACACTGGAAATACACGCAAGACCACCCAACGTGGTATTGTCGAACACATGTTTTAATAACGGCAATGAAACAACAGATAAAACTGTATCTGTCTGCTATTTTGATAAATTAATGTGCCTGAAATTCCTATCAACTAATATTATATTAATTGAAATATGCGATAAAAATAAAGATAAATTAATTTGGCACACATAGTGTGTTTATATTTATTAAATAATATTGTGATTAGATTTAAAAGACTAAAGTTTAACGGAATATTTTTTTTTTAATAACGAATAATATTTTTTACACCAACAACAACAATTATAATTTTTGTGTACACAATTGTAAAAAAACACAAATGCGTGACTAACTAACATATAGTTATTATAATTATCGATAAAATATTGAAGAGCACTACTGATATAAGTGTTTGTTTACCTTTAGGAGAAAAAAATATATACAAACGTGTACCTATGCAAGTCATGCCACTTACTTTTAACAAAAAACATGAAACGTTATCACTAAGTATCTTGCTAACAAACTAACCATTTATAATTACAACATTTGAAAAAAGAACGATTTTAGTTTTCTAAAAACTTTCAAAAAATTTAAAAGAAAAACAAATTCTATTGAAGAGCCATTCAACATTTTAGTAGATTTTACTAAAAAAAAAAAACCTTTGAATTTGGAACGTCTATAATTTTTTAAAGCGCGCGCAAATTGCCAGCATTTTTAATTCTCCCTATTAAATTATACCGCATTATTGAAAAGGGGATCGTGCGTGTGGTATATTTTTTTGCGAAACAGAGGAACTTATGGGTCTTCATTATTATGTTTTAAACGTAACAACTTAATTTAGGTAGGCGCCGTACCGCCTACGTCGATTGATTTCATATAATTTTCGTTCCGCCAAACAATCTTTCGATGAATTGCCACAAAAAATAAACCATCGTGTGAGTTATCAGGATTTAAGAGCTTGTGGTTTCCGTAAATTATGTTTTTAACTGTAGAGCAGTGAATGCATTTTGGCATTTAGTCTACACATATCTTGCCGAATATTCAGTATTGCCATAGCATTAAAATATTTCTGCAAAAACAAATAATATTTCTTTGTTAAATTTATTATTATCCATAATAAAAGTCAACTTAGTCATAAATAATAAAATACTGGCATACAAGAATGCATGTTCCAGTGTTCTACATTTGAATTACTAATCGATTAATAAAATCAAACCCATTTGTTTTATAAAACCTGTTTGTGGTGACACAAAAACTCATAAATATTTAACCAAGTTCCATTTTCAAAAATATCTTTTTAAAGCCTGCGGCATCCGCACTGTTGCCGTTAGATCCAACCAGTCGCTGTTTCTAACACGATGGGAATAATTAAATTTCGTTATCAGCGCCTTTGAATCTAATTTTAATTAAAAAGCGTCACATATTTCACACAGTATTCGGTGGTAGGCGGTGCAATGTGTCCGAAGAGTACAACGAACCACATTCAGTTGAGCCACATTCCATTAGTATTTTCATATAAACAATCATAATCTACAGATCATCCCAAACTGGCGATGCAATATTAAATCGTTAAATTTAATATTGGCTGTGTAGTTTCTTTTATTGCCTCACAACTAACACGTATGCTAACACGGGTCAAGTGATTAAATTTTTTACTCTGGCAACAAATAAATGTTTATTCTCACGCGATTATTGTTCATATTAAATTAATGGCTTTCCGCTCCGTATTATTTATTGACGTTATGTAAAAAATGTACGTAATGTATGACACATTATTGAGCGTCGGTATTTTTGTAAGTGGTAATTTGGATATTAGAATTTATGATCGAATTAGATTGTAATTAAGTGTACGTGGGTGACGCAATTATAAAGCAAACATCTTCATAATTAAATTACGTGTCAAAATGCTGATATGAAACTGTCGCAAACATTATTGGGTCACTAGTTGTGCGACCGTCGCACGATGTAATGTGAACTTCACAATAATGAGATGGTACGCTTTGCATAAACACGGCTACTTAGAATCACTAATGGAAGCAATTTCAACGTTATTAACTTAAGTATAAAGCTGAAAGTCCCACAGGACAGTAGAGGACTTCAATGAAGTACATAGATAAAAGACACCACAACAATATGCCTGCATGTTTCGTAATCATCAAATTCCTTTCTCTGATTTCGGATAAAGATCCTTTTGCGCTTACCAATTATAATGTGTTAGCGATACGGGCATACAAATGCGTAGGGTAGCAATGATCAAAATCACAAAATAAATCCCGAACATTCACTGAATATTTTAGTGCCCACTTTTGAGATAGTAGCAGCAAAAAGAGAAGACTTAATTGGAAAGCAGAACTTGGCACTTATCCAGACAACGCTAGATAAAAAAATGAATATTTAAAATGCATTTCGCTGGAAATACAATCAGATATTTCAAACCAAAGAGTGATTAAATTCTAAGAATACGGCGTCGATGAACAGATAAAGAATAAAAAAAAAGAATTGTAAGCAGAATGAAGCAGAAGCTAGGAAAGTACACAAAATGCTTCGTAATACCCATAATAAGCAAAGTCCAAAAATAACGAAAGGTGAAAGCAAATTTAAACAAGCGCTGACGCCAAAGTTGCGTCGTCTTAACACAAACATTAAGTAATTCGCAAGTAAGAATACTATTACATATTCGCGAACACTACTTTCATCAAATAGTAGAAAAAATGAAAACCCTTCACTTTACCGAGCTCGACTTAAAAGCCAAGTCTTGTATAAATAGAAAAAGTCGTCGATTTATCGCCGTTGTCGTTAGGGGAGTTTTTGCAAATATTTTTGTTGGAACAGGGAGGAATAATGATAGAAAATAACCAAAAAAGTTGTTAAGACTTAAATTATCGCTGGGTTTATAGCAAAAAACATCGTCGAGCGGCTTTTTGTTATAAATTATTGCAACAACAGTTCCTAACAGAATTCATTCATTATGCACTTGAGGATCTAATAAAAACTCGTGACTGTACAGATTGGGGACTATTAAGATATCTAAATACAGATTGACTTTTTAATAAATGTCATCATTTGGAATTATTACCATCCAGAAAAGTAATATTTTAAATAATGTAATCTGATCTTACCCAAATATTTATGGTTTACCAAACGAATGTGTAAAATGCTGAAGACATGACTGGACGCAATAGAAAAGACTCTTCACCCATTGCAAGTTTCCTGACAGCTATGATGCACCATGTTTACAAACATAGCAATGAAAATACGAATACAGTATACCTTATCGATTGAAAAGCCTATTGGAATCCAAGCAATTCTTGAACGTAAGTCCTTTTCACCAATAACCCAGGTATAAATATGCGAAACGCTAAGAACAGTCACATTTCACAGTCATAACTTCGTAGCAATGCTGTACCCGTTACTATATCGCACAGTGGTCTGTACCTGTTGCGGTGACTGGCCGTTGACCCGTCAAGTATTGACATATTCCTATAGTTTCTCACGTCTAGCCCCTACACACTATTACACCGCGTGCTTTTACTGTGTTAGCGAATGCAGCCTTCATAGTACATCTTTGAGTTCCACTTCTTGTGTAACTTTCTTTACTTGTTTGAAGAAGTTTTGTTATGTTACATTTTAAGCCCAGTATGAGGATCTAAAAGATACAACAATTGAACATGTCTATGTAATCAAAGAAAACCAAAGTATGCATTCAGTTCAAGAATCACAAATCTTACATAAAAGCAGAACAATACCGATTTTTTTTTTTTTAGTTCAAGCTCTTATACTCCATCCTAAGGTTGTCTGGTAGATATCGCTGTCAGCGATAAGACCGCCTTTGTACCCATTCATATAAGTTTCTGTAAAATTGTTGCTTTTTTTTGGTGTACAATAAAGTATTATTCTATTCTATTCTATTCTATTCTACCGACATTTTGTTTTACAAAAAAAAACTATAAGAAAAGCTGCTGAGTCTCAAGCCGTACCATCTTCAAAGGACGTCACAAAATAATCCATAGCTATGTCAATCTCCTTAATTGGTTATGAAGTATCTATCAACAGATTTACACAATGCTTAACCACAGTCAAGCCAATAAATTTATAAAACCCATAGTTAATTATTTTATGGAATTCCCCAACAGACTCTTTTAACGATTACTGCGAGAATACACAGCTGTTAAAATGTATACTGTTTTACCATTTTGGTTTTCAGGTGGCAGTTGAATAAATGTAAGCGAAAGGACACACCTGGCATCTACAGCAGCGGTACTCAACCTTTTCAGTAACATACCAAACAAGTTGCTGTGAGATACTGACTGAGACAGTGACCATTACAGTGGCAGTGAGAGTAAAAGATATAAAACTACTGAACCAAAACAATAATAAAGCCCACTCGTTAAAATTGAACTGAATCATTTCTTTTGACTTAAGATTTCATTAATTTATCAATATTCTAATTTAAAACCTGAATCAAAATTTGGCATATACTATATCCATAATACTAAAACCTCTACTGACAGACAACCAATGCGTTTCACCTCTGCAAAATAACAACCGCTTCCAAACTAAACGGTTGATTGTCATCAATTACAGCATTACTTATTCAACAGCTAATGTCTGTATTGTCCTCGCGTTCGTAATTCAATTGGGGGTAATTGATAATTGTAATCGGACATTGTGAATCATATCACATGTTTACTTTGCAGTGTTAGGATCGATATAGTTTACAACCTGGATTTTGCTTTATGCTTCCTTATTTGGTTTTGTTGCAGTTATATTGATTAAACTATCCTTTCCTTACTTTAGTATATACTTTGTTAATGGTTCATAGTTGACTATTCCAACTTTATTATTCTAATCCTGAATGTTGTGTCCTCCTAAGTTGTTTAGTTTTATAATCACAGTTATGATGGTAATTTTACTGCATTCAACTTTATTAGTATTCTCACAATGAGGATTTGATGTCCTTACCAAAGTATGCAGTAAAAGTCACATAATAACTAGGATGTAAAATTGTAAATACAGAAGGTACTTACGCTGGTCGTTTCCATCGGAGCGAGCCATGACGGTACCGTTTGGAAACACGTTGACGTACAGATGGGAACACTGGCTGTAGAGGCGAACTGACCGGACCATCGATGGCACCGCACCGCAGATCACCACCTGGAAACAAACAACACCACAAATTTAATCAAAATTACAAACAACAGCGATAATCTCAAACCAACAGATTGATTGCACAATTAAAAGAACGAACAGCATAAGATAAGACTTTAATTTGATGGAGCGCAGGAATAAATTCATAAACGATTCAGAATATTCTAATATGTCCAGCTTATCGGGAATCAGGTTTGTAAGGGTGATAATTATGAAAATTACCAAGCACGACAAGATCTCTTAATAAACATTTAGCAAGACTACCTATAGCCATTAAATTCATGAACTTATTGAGCCATTTTGTGTGTATTCTCGTAATGAAGCAAAGTGCTGGATATTTTCACTGCTATCGGCGTTCAAACAGACTGATGGTCATGCTAAATTGACGGCGCGATAACACTGTGCTGTAAAGCACTGATTTACGCAAGGGTTACTCACAATTTTTAATGTGACTGGGTCATAGAAATGACGTCATATGAAAGTACTATTACTACGCAAATGTAAACTAATTCAGAATTGAAAATTCGACGCAAGGAAACAAAAGTTATGTAATGGATTGCGGTTTCAAAGTCATTTGATTAAGGTAATACTCCCAGTCAAAGGAAAGCGCATGACGTAAAAGTTAGTATAGATTTTATAGAGAAATTTTCCAACACTCTTCTGCTGCGTGTGGTCCATTCCACCTCACTCTAACAGCTAAGTGTCAAGTCGTTTAAATTAGTTTCCTTATTCTGTTGGTGCTTTCACCGGGATTTTAATGGCGCCAGTGTCGACCGACACCTCATTACGCAGATATTGATCAAACCCTATCTCCTATGACCTTGCGAACTTCACGAGTTTAGGTGTTGAATATTTTACTCGTTAACCTCGAAACACGGCGAAAATTCTTTTTTATTTCCACAGCCAGATCTAGATTTACATTGACACTGTATTAAACACGAGGAACGTGTCTAATATTACTAATCAAATTAAACTAATGCAACAACTACACAAACACGCCCATGCAGTGATAATCTCGACGTTTGCACATTTCAAACGGTGTTACGTGCGCTTGGAGAAAATACGGCCACATATTATAGTCATATTGAATTTTGTAATTATTACTAGAACCTCGCGTCGCAGGCACCACAATAAGGAAACAATCGATCGTTTTAATGGGTCAGCCGTGCTCAGCTAATCCGACAGACTGAGGGTTTGGATTGCGACGTTTAGGCAATAATAAATCCTATTTAAATGTCTATCAAAGCTGATTTTTCTTATTTATCTACAGTTGTTTTAAGTCCTTTTATAACTGTACGAGCGGTGTCATATTCAGGTGGGAAAGCATGGGCTACCGCGACGCGGTCACTATTCAGCCATATTGCATTTCACGTGAACTTTTTGTAAACAATACCGCATTTACTTTTTAGTGTTGAATGTTTAAGTTATTCGGAATGTTGTCGTTGCCATAGCAATTTAGTAAAACCAATACATGTAAATGTAAATGAGATAGATAAGGTTGCTAGTTTTGTAGAAACGTGTACAAGTCGAAAGTTTAATTAACAGAAAATACTTTTGGTTTTTTAAATCTTGACACATAATCATATCACAAGACGAGTCATACTTAAAGATAACAGTCTTGTTTCCAAATACGATATAAGAGTTAATTATGTTAATGGAAATGACGGAGATTTTCATAAACTTTGAAGAAGTAAGGAATATTATCTTCCATTGGTGTTTAATAAAGCGGTAAAGTATGATCTTATAAAGCTAGTTACGTGAACAGCAATAAACTGTAATCATATTTACAGTAAATAAATAAATGTATGTTTATCTCAATTAGTTGTAGCATCATGTGATATTAAACTTTGTACACTTGATTCTATTAAGATAATTAATCGAGATAACATATCTTAATGTTGTAACTATGTAATTTATGCGTTACACACCATGATATAAATATTTAGAGAACTAATTTATTTCTACAATTTGTTTCTTTAGTACTGAAAATAGTTTTGAGATTTTTTTGACGTTCCATACATTAAAGGGAAAAAACAGAACATCTGGAACCTGATATATCTATGTCTGGAACCCATAAGGTATCGTAAGTTGAAATAATTGAAACCACGTAAACGAAAAAAATATATAGTACGGCCGTATAATATGTCTCTACTTCCCGTTGACCTAGAATCCTGAAATTTAAAGTGAAGCAAGGTATAATAGCACAAATATAGGAAAAAATCTGAATACTGTTGTTTTGTAGTTATATCACAAAAAGCAGCAATTTTGCATTTGGAATTTCCAATAGAGTTTCTATTCTCATTTCTATCAATTCATACACCTTTCATTTCGTAACTAACTGTACCTATTGCAAATATTTTTATAACATTAGTATTCACCAAATCATGTTTACGGTACATGTATTGAGAAGAAGGTCGATACCATCCATATATGCAATTATCGCCTATTAGGAGGTCACTGATCGTTTTGTCATTGGGCTTATCTTGGCCGACCCGAGTAAACGCATTATTGACGCTTGATTACAACCAAGCAAAACTATCCGGTACCTAGTGTATCGGAAATTTTCACGGTACGCGGCGCAGATACCGGTGTTCAATAGCATGTAATCTTCAGTACTTTGTTATGATACTTTTACACTTACTAGTAATTTTGAAAACCATATTTACTCAGCTGCTTATCGTGTTTTGTAAGCTTTTGATTGTTTATCGGTACTTGCCGTTAAAGCTTCTGGATCAGAAAGCCACGCACCAGACCGTAGCAAATTGAAATATGGTTGCTATATAGGTACAACCGGTTTATTTATAGTATGGTGGCCTAAAAACGGGAATATAATCAACCCTTTCCGCATTTGATGTGCGTAGATTTATTTAATTTTTGTGCCCATAAAAGTACAGATGTGAATTTTATGTCATAAGGCATTTTCTACTAGTCAACTTTGGGATGATTCCTGTAGGTGATTCAGCGACAATGAATATTCACATAGATTCTAAACATACATGACAAGTGGGTCGATTTTTTATAAATACTATTCGTTTGTATATTTTATTCATCCTGCTTTCAGACCTTTTATGATTTTGTTTACAGTCATCGATTTCAGTTACACCTCATGTTATAAGTTGATGGTTTGTTGTTGCTGACGTTGAATGTTGTATGTTGATGTATTAAAAAAAATATCGAACTATATTATTATATATAAGTCTGTCTATAAAGTCCGGGTCCATCAAAATTAATTGAAGGATTTCCTCCTTCTTGAAACGGAAAAACCAAATTCGATTTAAGTATTAGAATGCAATTTTTTTATATTTTTTAAAAATTCCGTAAGTGTAAACTTGAGGCTACTAAAATATTTTCCACTTATTGATTATGGTATTAATAAAAATTCCTTATCATAAAAAGACGATTATCAAATATTATTACAAAATAGACACTTTTGTAGACAAAGCCTAATCTTTCAACACGCCTGACCCAAATCCAATGCGTCGTAATCACTTCCTAACTTCACTATCAATGACTGCTAATCGTGGCTTAGTTGAAAATGGTCGATTAAATGGGCTATCTGTCTGACACATGTATAGGTCACCTCACTATTCTAGAAATAGAAAGTAAGTGAAACTGTTCGGGTAGATTTCACTAGTTCGCGCTATATGGCTTTTGATGATTTATTTTCACACATTTCCCCAAGTGGGGTTGAAGAACACAGCCTAACACTTTGTGCCTTTGTTTATTAACGCTCTTTACAAATATATTGCAAAGAAAGCTAAGCAGTAGGTAATAACATTTGCGTGTATGTACTAAATGCATCAAATCGTGATTCTAAATTTATTCAAATGAAAGTAGAAAACTATCGTGAGAGAACTCTCCGGATAGAAAATATCTTATATCCAGGATATGGTATTTTTGTGTGTCATCAAATTTCATCCAAATCTATTCTGCCCTTTGGGCATGAAGAAGTGTAAAACATATACACATACCTATATTTTATATAAACTTTGCCTTTATAATATTAAGTGTGAAGTACCGAATCATTACATGACATTGGGCTAAACGACGAATCTGTTTGCAAAATATTGCAACATTACTGTTAAAGAAGCAGAAAATCTTACTACGCCGATCAGTTTTGACTTCAAATATGTAAAATAGTCTTCTGTTTATGTTATATACTGTGTGTATTAATAGCAATAAAAATAATATTTTTATTATTTCTTTTATATTTTTTATATAATTTATAAATGTTTTAAATGTTTCTAAAATCTTAATCAATTTTTATTATTATTATACTTTTAATGATTCTGTTTAAAAGATTTCCGTAAGCTGCAAGTAAGACCTCACAATGAGGAAGTTTGGTTTCCAAATCCTTCTTTATCAACAATCATTACTTACGGATTAGACCGGCCACACACGCGACATAATAAAGTGATAATAATTGTTTTACTTTAATAACGTAGGAAACTGAGGCACCCAAATATAAAAAAATAACAATGTGTACGATAGTATAAGTTTAATGAAAAAAATTGGAAGCTACTAGGAAAATGGATATTCGTTGAAACTTATAAAAACAAGGGATCAAATTTTAAAATTAACATACTGCTTAAGCAGTTACGAAAAAAAAACGATAAAAAACAAGACCTTCCAAAGAGAGAGATTTAAAAGCAAAAAAGTATCACAAAAGTGTTAAACGACAAATCGTGTAAATGATTTGCGCAGATCCGTTTATCGTGTTGCATAAACCCGTCCTCTGACATTTTCCGTAAAATTATCATTTTGCCAAATTTATGCTTTTTATGGAAGGATGCCTAATTGTCTTCATCATTCTTATTTTTAACTAAACGCGGATTCCTTATTGTTATTTACTATTTGGATATCGTTTAATTTTATACATTTTTTAATGATGTCCAAGTTCATCTCTGAGAAGTATATAATTAATCAGTTTTAATGTCAGTTTTTTTGTTTATGATTTGCATAAAATCAGCACGTGAAGCGTGGATCCTTTTTGAGAGTTATATATGTATATCCGCATAATAAATTTTTAAACAAAAAAACAATGATTTTGAGTTTCGAGCACTTCCTATACCTGAATAAAATAGATATATAATATTAGACTGCATTCCAAGATTTCAATGCAAAACAAATGTTGCTCAATTTATTATATCGAACCGTTTACATATCGATTACATGGGTACGTCAACCGATACCGGGTAACAGATAAATTTTAAACTAAACAGCCCAATATTGGTAGTAATTCTTGCGTAGAGGAAATTACTTGTTCTGTTATACAAATGTGATTTACGTAGATATAATATCTACGAGTATATTAATGATTATTAATCAGTTCTATCTAGAAAAGAAAATGGACCGATGACCAATATTTGATAGCTTTTTATGGGAAACAAAACCAAATATCGATACGAAGAAGACATGTAAGCAAGATAGAAAAAATATAAGGAAACTGACAAAATGTGAACGTAGTAATAATCAACAGATAATGAATTTGAAAAGTACATATAAGTCACACGCAGCTTTTAGTGGTATCAATGCACTTGGATTCGATAATCTTTTTGATTCTGATAACCTAGTTATAGGACATGTGTCGCCGAAATGTCGAGTGCTCTCATGTGGAGGCCTTCACATGGCACCAGACAGATTAGCAAACTACAACCGATTCTGTTGAGAAAATAAATATTGTATCTAAAAGAAAGGTTTATTATTATATGTACGAGTATATGGGGTTTCATTAAACGTACGGTAGCTATCACCATAAAACTGGGAGAAAGTATTGAAATATTGAATATTGTATATGTTTGTATTGAATAAATACTAATTCTAACAAGGTTTGCTAAATAATGTAAAAGAGGCATTTATACATCAAAATTTCACTAAGCGACCGATAGTTTTTGTAATAAAACTGTGAGAAAGAGGGAAAACCAGGGCGTTACACCTAAGATTAACGATTTGATAATAATTTCACAAGTTACTTCAGAGAATTCATATTATCACCTTTATCGTGCAATCATTTGATATTATGACAGAGATAATGTCTTAATCAAATTCCAGTTAAATTATTTTTTCTACTTGGTACGTGAGTTTTACTGGATAAACGCTTAGTCGTGTTAGGTCTGAAGTTTACTTTATAATTAGTGCTGGCCTAAATCGTGATTTAGTATAATTATCGTATCACCAGTCGAATAATACTCGTAATCCTTCATTACATCTGACTGGACTTTGAACCGAAAAATTCATGTATGTTTTGATGTTCGAGTATGTAGAAATCGTCAAGAGTTTTAATCAGAAAACACCGTAACTTGTTTTTATTTAGCAGAGCCAAGACAGAGACGAAATATGATACCAATATTTATAGAATATTTTACGTAAAATTGATAGTAGTAATAGTTTAGAAAAACGATACTTGTAAGCAGATTGAGTTTTAAATTTACAGCTAGTTGTGCAAATGAGCACCAGATACAAGATGAAAGACAAGAATCAAACGCCTACAATACATATCATATTGATGAACATATGAAGATTGAAAGCCTATTTAAAAAAGAAATTGAACCTCATCATAAACGATCCAATAATGCATAATAATATAACCCATGTCTTATAGCAGACTTTGTAATTGAAAAACTAGTAATAGGCGGTATTCAATAAGAGCAAATTTCTTCATCGGACAGCGTGGAGTGTTTGCGTATGTAATCATGGCAAATGATAGGTGGCCGCTAAACTCTCTCATGTCCCGTACTTTAAATATGATGTGTTCGCGGAAAAATAGGGAGCCTTTACAACTTTTAATACAGTATTCAGGGTCTCATTAGACTTGATTAAAGGGTAGTCTTTAGTAAGAACTTCATCAGTGTTCATCGTAAGAGTTAGCTTAATAATTTTATCAAGCAAAGAAGTAAAAGTAAGTAATATTACATACCTATCTATCGCCGATGTATTAATAACATTGACCTTTCGGGACCTGTCCTGACCATCGTCAATAAAAACTACGTGAGCCTCTACTAGTGTAATCATTTCAACTAAAGCCAATTCTAATAATACAGCTATTTAGGCAATGATTTTTTTTCCCATTTCCATGATATTCAATTTTAGTTGTATCATTATTGAATGTAAAATTTACATTCACGTCGTTCGTATTTTGGCATAAACTACATAGTCACACATGTGATAATTACGACGACTAAACCACACGCGAATACTTTGCTATTTACTAGAATTAAGAAGTCAATAAGTTAATACTGACTTTGCTGGTTCGAGGAATTTTTGAAGCAATTTTAGAAGAAAATCATTAGATAATTTAAACAATTTGAGCATCAAATATAAAAATACTAAAAACAGTTCACCTACATAGGAAAAAATCACAACTTTTTTAGTTATCTCAACAAGCGTAACAGCCCTGATAATAATCAACATCGCAAATCAATATTACGTTATTGAACAGATAATTGATTGATTTAATTAAACGAGTGAATGATTGATTTATTATCGTCGTGCGTCCGATAGTGACGGCGGGACACGTCACGTCAACGTCTAGACGTCCGTATCGAACGAATGCGGAACCCTGAAGTATTATTTGTGTACAATCAAGAACATTAATATACCTGTTCGAGCCAATCCAGTAAATGGAACTTAGAAACATTGTGTTGCAAGGAATGACGTTCAGATAGAGGAAAGCAAAATTATGAGGTTCGAATATTCTGTTAATGAAGTAATTCTCTTGTAATTTTTAATGAATAGCTACATTATATAAGCAGATTCTATTTTTTTCCTGTTTGTAAATATTAATTAAATAATTATTTTTATTTATATTTTCTAATTTATAATATATACCTACTAAATTAAAAATTAAATAAATATATCAAATTTACTTAATCCGGATTCCCTGGATCTTATGAGGTTTGCACTCTTGTCGATCATTTCTATGCTTCTCCTACGGGATTCCGAAACCTTCTAAACCTAAATTCTTGGATACCTACTTTTTAATCACCAATCTAGAACCTTCAAATATTCAATAATACGAATATTATACAGTTATTATTTACATAGTTTGTTTAGTGCAAGTTTCTTAGCTTAATTTGTAAATAAACCATAGATATTTTGTATTTATCGTAAAAATTGAAATGCTGCGGTTTTTTACACAACCTGTGCAACCACTTAGTAATACGAAAATATTTTGTAATAATACAATACCTATTGTAAATTGAAAATCAGTTTACATAACATGTTTATAATTTAAAAGAAAATAAACTGTAAGTATACGCTAATCAGTCACGGTATTCTAATATTGAAAAGGAAACTATACGTTAAATTACAAAACGATAAGCCAAGGATGGATATTTTAAAGTTACGTGAAGACACAAACTAGAATATAAAATATCTCCAATTATGAATGACAAAGAATATTTAAAATTACAAAATTCCAACGCAAAAAAAATTAAAACAAAAAAGCCTAAATGGACAAAAGTTGGGAGACTCGCTAAACATCAATATTTGGAATGGGCCTAAAATAGGTTCCTGAGGAACTCTTTCAATGTAACCCGTGTACAATATAAATAAAAATAGTTTCTAAGATTTAACGGCTGGTATGTAATGCAGATTGATTTCAGTCATCGGAAATATATTCTGGTAGTCTGTTAAAGCTACAAATGCCTTAGATAGGCACCAACGCTGCATGGAACCTAATCAAACGTGGATTACGAATTGGAAATACCAAAGCTTAGTTATTTACTAAACCTCGGTGTTCTTAATCTTAATTGTTGACTTGTCGAAATATTTACATAATTACATTTTATGTTATCGTTTCGTAGACAAAATGAATATGCAAAATCTAGAATTAATCGTATAATTGTACTTATTCTGAAGTATGACGTGTTACCATAGTGGATTGGTATTTCCTAACCCCTTTTTTGTATGGATTTAAGAGTAAATTATAATATGATACGAACAAGAGAGCATCTCACAGAACAATTTACATCGTAATGCAATAATGGCACATTTTGTTCAGTATCTTTTTCTTTATGCTTGGAAGTATTTCTCAGAACTTTTATCGTACTAAAATGCGTCGTATGCGCTTCACTGCTAACCGGCAGACGTTTTCTCATTACACCTAGCTAATGTGAATAAAATGATGGCTGCGATTGAAACTACTAATCCTTTTATACCGGATAACTGACCTTTTTACATGTTACGTAAATTGGTTTTATTAAGAACTCACATACTCATGTTATGAGTATACATAACCTAGATAGGAACGAATCAGGCAAATCGACACCTGATGCTAATTTTCAATCATCGAGTGAGAAATTTTATTTTGAAATCATACTAATAGTTTCATGTGTGTCAAGTAATCGTTCGATTTGAATTTTACCATCTTCGATAATTGAGTTGTTAAGTGAAGTAACCTTTTGGGTCTTAAATTTTAATCATTCACAGACTTGAACCGCTTCTTTCCATTCTGAATTATTATACTCATCACTAAATTGATTTGTATTCACTGTGTAGGTTAAATAGGCGAGGCACATTAGCATCAACTTTCCTAAAATATATTTTACTACTTAAACAGCCCACTCATTTCAATCAAATTGATTATAATTATACAGTAGCGAATTTTATAGACTGCCACGCTTCCAAATTACAAGTTTATGACTACACCCGATAACCTTAAAATCTGACTTTATTTTTATTTAATTAAAACCTCTCACAACATTAATAAACTTTATGATCACACTTAATTTATTTTATCGCAGATTAATTGAGAATTAGTTTTAAAATTTATGTTCTACGCCAAATGAGTTACTAATTCCATGTCTATTAATGCAGTACAATTTATTCTTTTAGAACCAGTTAAATACAATAAAGTAGGAAGATAAGAGAACAGGTCACGCAAAAGATTAGCGCTTGTTATTATTTTACTTAATGTCACAGGTATTTTTTGTTCTAAAATATCTTTAGGTTTTAACGTAAAGTTCAAATTAAACAACTTTGAAATAAGGAAAAGTAACGTTATTTTAACGTTTGGTTCTTGAAATTTTACTCAATATTTCTTTTTATAGCATGGAATCCTTCAAATCATAACCTTGTATTTGTATTTCTGGCTAGTACCTGCAACTCCACGACTAAAACGCGTATGTAAGAATCTACCTACATGTTTAGTTCATAATCATTCGGTTGTGCATGTAATAAAATCGTAACAATGTGAGCACTTACCATCAGGAGGCACAATATCTTCGCAGAGACGGCAAGCTGTGGTAACCTGGAACAGAAAAGAAAAACACATGAGCATTTTTTCAGGGTTACTGCAACGGATTGAGGTACATATCGAATTAATTGATTCATTCAGGGATTTTCGCCATCAACTGTCCACTAATGAACAAATTATATATCTACTTGCTTTTGAGCAGCTTCGCTCCCAACAACAGATAAATGTGATAAACGAAGAACTGCTCCAACCATCTACTAAATAGTCCAAACTAAACATTTGGTTTGGATAAGTGAGCCCGTTCTTGGGTTATAAAATTACAACGAAAAGTGGCATTGATTTATATATATATATATGTTGATGATGTGCCTTGTGCTTCATGAATTCAGTAGACTACTATCGAGCAATTAAATAAAAAAATAGTGATGGTATACATCATAAAAAGAAGTTTAAGAAAAAGTTGCTTACTTTACTTTTGGTTATGCATTGGTATCAATCAGTCAGTTTCTCTTTATAATATATAAATTATACATTTATTTATAAAGAAGATACAGTAATAATATGAATAGGTATGTAGATTAAAACCAGAAAGTAATCTCTCTCGCCAAGTGAAAAGCACAAACAACGAAGGTAGTATTTGCCTTGTAATGCCTAAGTAGATAAATATTTTATGGTTAATTAGATATAAGTCTTATTATGCTACCTCTTAAGATAATAGAAGGAATATTTCCCTAGGGCATTAGCAACTGAGTTTTAATTTATTAGATTTGATAAATAATTTGTTATCATAGCTAAACTATGATACGTGTGACATTCCTACCTATAACTTGTGAACCAGTAGGTATATACATCTAGGTATACTATTTTGCATTTAATTAAAAAATGAGCATTATAATAAAATTTGGTAAAATTAAGTGAAAATATTAGAAATACTTCGCCTGCTTAAAAGTAAAAAAATATCCCAAGGGAACACCCTTTGCTTATAAAGATAATTATGCTCTGCCCGTGTTCCAAAGATTCATCAATAAATAATATACAACCGAGAAATAGTAATAAATATATAATGTTCTTACTGCTGGGACTCAGGCCTGTTCTCTAGGAGATGGAATGGACCGATGGAGTGGATCTAGTGAGGGGGGGAGGGCTGTGCGGGATGGTGGATGTCACATGTCTTTGATTTTTTAACACTAGGACATGCCAGTTTCCTCACAATGTTTTCCTTCACCGTCTTGAGAGCAGTGGTGATGAAATAAATTACACAAAGTAACGCGCCTGCAACCCGCGATCTACAACTCGTAAGTCGGGGCCTTTACCACTCGGCCACCAATGCTCTTCACGCTATATAGTAACAGAAAATTTCGTCTTCGTTATATTAGTGTACTTCTTTATGTATTCAGTATTTTCTACCACCTTTGGGTGATGGAAAAACAAATCAAATATTTGCGTGATGACCTTCTGAAAGAATGTTTGTTTTTCCCAGTTTTTCCTCATATTTATCGTCATCAAAAATTGTAATATTCATTCATAATCTTATAAACCCCTACCTGGACTATTATGTTGTTTTTGTCTCCAATTGTTTGCTAATTTATCGTAATCTTTAGAATATTATGAATCAACTATTTCTAAGATGATAAGCAACGATTAAAATATAAATAGAATTTCATTAACAATCGAACATCGGTCTATCTGTGGTCAGTACACACACGGACTGTTTTATCTATGACATTTACTATTATGTAACATTATTAGAAGTTTTTTTTTATGGTAGGTAAAAATCATCCAATGACACGCGCGGAGCGCAAGCGCAGGAATGGCGCTTCGGCGGAGCGGGAAACAGTGTTAGACTCTTACTGACTAAAGAACCTACTCCGTTTCGTCCTTGCCTTAATCCCAGAGCTCTGGTGTTATGCTTTCGCATCAACCCTTGACCCCAAGAGGCTTCGACCCTGCAGGGCCCCTTCAGTTTGCTGACAACTTCTTGAGGCAACATTAATAAAAGTATGGTCAGACCACAAAAAGAAAAGATTAAATACTGAAAGAGATACTTATTTACCAAGTATAGTGAAACGAAAACAAGGCAGGTGCATAAAAAAAAGAAAAGATTAAAGTAGTTTTTGAGACGACTCCCCCCCTATCTCAGCTCAAACCATCACAGTTTTATAATATTCCCACGGCTGGTTCTAAGGCCTCATTTCTTGTAGAAGAAAGAGACCAAACAACTAAGGACTCATCCTTCTTTTACATTTCATTATCATGTTTTATTCTCAAATAAAATATGATAATGGAATGTAAGATATTGAAGATCTCCTAATCCCCAATACCACAGGCTTACCTAAATGGCTAACTAAACCACCAAATTATCGAAAACATCATAATGATAACTGTAAACGTATTCACAATCATTTTGACGTGCAGAAAATGCCCACCGTTCCGGTATTTCCAAACCATAAACAAGGTAGAGTTTACGCCATAAAGAAAACAAGAATGTAGTTTCTTATCTCAACTTGAGTTGTGTTTTCAAAGACGCAACGATTGAATAGATTAGAAGTTTTTATTTAACATGCTCTTAACTAACACGTAAGCTACAATAGGACATAAAATTTCAGTACTTGGCGAGAGTTACTACATAATAAGTCTCTAGTTACGTAAATGCTTGCAGATCTGAAAAAACTGACAAAGTACAACTTCTTAGTAAAATTATTTTCCGTATATTATAAATAAACATTAACTACTATGTATTTTGAAAGTGTTTTACACGGTATGTCTTACTCAATAAAATTTGTACGTATGGATGTTTGTTTCTCTTTCAAGCAAAAACTACTGAATGGATTTCGATGAAACTTGATATACAGGTAAACTATGCCCAGAAATAACATATAGGACAATTTTTCTTCTAGGAGATGGTTCCCTTAGGATAATTTTCTACTGTATCGCGGGCGAAACCTCTGGCAATACCGCTATAATAAAACATTAAATAATCATCAACCTTCAGGCAGGTTTTTCATCGCTATTGAACCAAGTAACTCTAGGATTAACAAACTGACAATTGGAGGATCAGGCTAAAATAAGCCAAATCAGGTCATTGACACTGATGACCGAAGCTAAAACCACCGACCACAAATCGATATTTAACTTCATGAGGTGAGTAAAGAAATGAAACCTTTACACATGTAATCTAAACGAGTATTCTAACAGCGGTTAATTTCTGGAAGTCCATTTTGTAAATAGGAAACTCCTCCACAGCTAGACAGAGGTCACTCTCAAATCTGTACAACGACCTTTATCCATCATCATCGGATTCCCGTGACTCACACCGAGTCATCTGCCCATCTATAAGGAGACTTTACAAAGCTGACTTTTCCGATAGGCAGTCGCCTCTCCAGAACTTTTTGGTCCTATCGATCAATACAATATATCAAAATCCATCACGTATAAACACAACTCTATAGCGAGAACTTCATTATCACTAGTACCGGAACACACGTGTGCCATACCTGATTTGTAGGTAGAGACGCTTTACGTGGCGTGGATCTAATGTAGCTCTACAAGTCTAGTTGCCGCCCAAAAAGTATGGAGACAGACGCACCCAGAGCGGTGTACATGCCCACGTGTGGCAGTTCTACCATTAATGATTCCCATAGACCACAGAACGTCTGCAGATAATATCATATAAGTGCACGTGTACTGAACTGGATAATTTATTAACAAAAAACCGGGCTAGTGCGACTAGGACTCACACACACAGGGATCCGTACTTTATCTATGAAAACAGTTAAATTCCCGAATCGAGTTTCGAAGATTTTTCCGAATCGAAACAAAAAACTTTTGACGTATGTAACTACAAATTTATAGTGTTCACATTGTTTCCTATACTTGTGCTATGAGACTTTGCTCCATACTGAACTTTAGGATTTTAAACCAACGGGTTACCTCCTGTTGACTTAGAATCCAAATAAAAAAATTATGGGGTACTCCCTATAATTTTTTTATTCCTTTGAGAGTGTCGAAATGCACGTTTATTCGCGATATAGGTAAACGGCCGTATCTTTTTTTTATCGTTAACTTATGAATTTGCGATTTTCATAGCCTCAAGGGACTTTAGACTTGAGTCTAAAGTCCCTTGATGAGAGATTTTAGACTTGAGTCTAAATTCCCTTGATGCTATGAAAACGCGTTCCCGAGATAAAGGTCTTGACAGACAGACAGACAACAAAGTGATACTTTAAGAGGAAAAACGGATTTTTTTTACCTTTTGAGTTACGGAACTCTAAACCGAACTTACTCGTATTATACAAGCTACTACAGACAATATCTAGATTCCATACAAAGTCATTAATCACTGATAATCTTACGGTCTGCCATTAGGTAATGTGATACGTAGGTATCGCCGCTACCGGGCGGAGTGCGTAACAAAAACTTGGGTTCATAGGCCAGGTAATCATCCTTAGGTAACTTGAATGTGTGTAGATTGAATATCGGCGATGACGAATTGCAGATTTAAGTCGCTGAACATGTTTTGAACAAAATAATAAAACCTGGCGAAGAGCGTGTCGGGCCACGCTCAGTGTAGGGTTCCGTGATACACAAATTTCTCACAATGTAACAGAACCCTTAAACTACGTTTAACAGCGCAAAGTAGCCCAAATAACCAACAATACCTATCCAATAATATCACACACACATTATGGTAGAAATTAAAATAAAATACACTCCCCACTTTACGTGTAGGGGAGGTACCTACCTAAATTTTTTTTTTTACCACTTTTTGTATTTTCACTTTGTCGGCGTGATTGATATACATATTGGTACCAAATTTCAGCTTTCTAGTGCTAACGGTCACTGAGATTATTTGTGGATGGACAGACAGACATGGCGAAACTATAAGAGTTCCTTGTTGACTACGGAACCCCAAAAACTACCATAACACAAGCTCTGCTTAGCTCGGAACTAGATAGCGTAGTGTGATAGTTGTAGAATGCTTATACTTAAATGGATTAAAACATTTTGGACAAATTTGCCAATCATGATTAATATCATATTCAGGATTAACTAAAAATATCGACGTGCGTTCGCGGACGGCAAGCTACTAATGACTCACCGGCTGACTGTCCGATAAAGGCAAAGCTCGATGTCAGAAAAAATGTTAGGGTTAAAAAGTTATCTAATTATCACAACCCCCACAAAAATGGCAACTAAAGAAACACACAGTGGATTTTATTTAGTAAAGGTTTGACACTCCTTCCCACTGCCTCCGGAGCGGAAAACGTTATTTAACAGTATGACTTCAAAAAAAAACTTACACTACATCCAGTAGAGAATACAATTTGTCTGAAAAGCTTTCTCTGCATCTACTTATCACTAGACTAAAATAATCCAATGAAAAAAGTGTATCTACAATTAAGTATTCATGTTTCTAAACAAGTTCCTGTTACGATAAATTATTCTATTCTATAACATACACGTGTTTCCTTCACTAATGACTTCAAATAAATCAGCATCAAATATCACTAAGGCTTGTTTATTAGCATAAAAGGAAAATCATCAATTTCTACATAAAAATTCTTTAAAATACTACCTGGGTAGGGTTTCCGCGGTATATTAACTAATACAATTACACAAGTACGTTTGATATAGGATATGCCACGTACACTTAACGTAAATTCTAACTAATTTGTTTGACGTATCGTTTAAAAATTCCGTTTTACGCAAGACAGGAATGTCTGTTGAAATTATAGTAAACATACGTCAATACATTATATGCTATGTATGTTTTAAATCTGCTTCATTGACTTTTTGATGCCAGTATTTTATTTGGTTAAAAATGAAACAAAATATCTATGATAAGTTTTACTATCTGCGTGAAACCAGACATCACACAATAGTTATTTGAATTTCGAATGAAATATTTTTATTTTCCTTTCTCAATTCAAAATCTAACAGTTTTTTGAAACTAAAATACACTACGCTTAGAAAATCGATTAACACAAATGAATTAAGTGTTACTGGCAATCAAGTGAAAAAATGTTACACATATAAAAAAAACGTAAAAAATGTTCGAATGTCATTAAATGGTTTTCAAAATTCAAACAAACAGTTTTACAACTCACATTAAAACGATAGCAAATAATTATTTGGATTCGGTTACTTCCTTAAGGTAATGCGCAAGGAAATCATAATGAAATACTGGATTCCTTTAATTATTCTAGTCATTAAATGAACCGAGGAGTATTCGCTATTTTAACACACAACAATCCACTTTATAGAAAAGATAGTGATTGGATTGGATTAAATAAAATAAACCCACAATTTTTTATCGAATTGGAACTATCCAGTACAGAAAAAAATACTCGACAATTTCAAGAACTGATAACTTATTATATAACGGCAGGTTAAAGCCCAGTAACCTAGTTCCATCAATCTATTCTCAAGTAAAATGATAAAAGGATAAGATAAAAAAAAATATCGCAACTGGCAACATGATCAATAGAATAAATATATAAAGCGCCATACTCGTGCTGCATGGCACAAAATATACCGGTATTATGGCATTTCAAGGCTGCAATAAATAAATAAGTGGGTTCGTTTGAAGGACACAATTATTAGTGACTGAAGCAAACCTTTGTGCAGTTTTCACATAAAATATGGTTGCGGAATGCTGTCGTTTTAATTTAAAAAAAAAAAACAGACTTTTGAAAAACGAATGTTCTTATTTTAAACTGGACTGCTTTCAAACTTTTAATTCCTTATGTATAGTTATTAGTTTGTAGTTTCCTATTGAGGTTTACTTCAATTTAGAATCAAGATTCTAACCAAGCAACGTTCTAGAATACTAAATATTTATTTACCTATACTCAAAATATCTGACGTTTTGTGAGGATCTAGACAGCTTCGAATTACGTCTGAGTAGTACACCTTCAGAATTTGATTAAAATTCTAACCTACATAGCCTCCAAGCTGTCCCCAATTGGCGCTTAGTTTACCTAGTGTAAGTAAGCATAAATTAACCCACCGCGAAAGTGGAATTTCATAATACAGACGTAATTAAATTCCTAGTGCCTAGAATTCTGCTTGTATTAATGAAAATGAACTTCGTACTATTTACTAAGCATTTATACATGCATATACAAATTGTAAAGAGGGAAACTACCATACTGTAGAGGCAGTTACCATAGAAGAGGACAAGATACAGAAGGTTGATTCTGTACAATGAGAGAAAACAGGCGCACGCACAAATAGACACCGTACAGTAATGTCAAACAAATGCCGGTCTCAAGTGTCACTCGCTGTACTCGTAAAGCATGTCAGTGTGACCGTACAATTTCACCCATCGTACTGTTTGAACTAACCTTCTGTGATGTTCTCTCCTAAATACTCCGTTGGTAATGAATTTTCTCGCTCCGGCCTTGAACTTCGCGTGGTTTGAATACAAAATGAGCACAGTTTCTAGCGACTGTAAATTCTAATAAGTGTCTGGGAGGTCTGTATTAACATAAATGTTTCGAATACTAACATAAATATTGGGGAATTCGTAACATCGCATGTGGTAGCGAAAAATTACGTGTTTTGACTAGATGTATAAGCATTCTTATGATATTATTATGTATATATTACATTAATGTAATGAGGATCACATGTATGACAGTCTCATTTCAATCGATTGTTCTAACTGAAGAGCTGTGTGGTAGCCCAGTGGTTATAAACGTGACTTCCGAGTTGTTTGACGTGAGTTGAAACCCAGGCAAGAGATTTTTTCTTGTAATTTACATTGCTTTTAAGTTTATAGCGCTCTCGTAGTGAGATGGCCTGAGTCCCTAAAATGTAAAGAATAAAGTAGATACCAAAATTTAAAAAAAAAATGTTCAAGAGTATTTATAAATAACTGTTCTATAAATATAAATACCAGCTCGTGGATGTAAAAAAAAAACTCCATAAAGACATGAAGAATTTTTAAGACCATCGAACTTTGGATATGGCACGCGTATACAGTATGCTCTATAGACGAGTCCACGTGTAAAAACAAGTATAGACCATACTGTAATTACCGTTTTACGTTTTTTTTTTATGGTGTTAAAAAACATCTATTTGCGAATCTAGCCTGGAGCACGAAACAGTGTAAGACTCTTACTGACATAAACGACCCACCGCGTTCCTTCTCGCCTTAGTTCCAGGGCCCAGGTGTTCCGCTTACGCATCAACACTTGGCCCTAGGAGGCCTTCTTTTATTTATGAAACACGGCGGCGGTGGCTGCGTTGTGAGCAACGTTACCTTTGCCTGATGCGGTTAGCCTCCTCTTTTATTACTATTACTACTTCGCAGAAAAAGGCGGCCAAATGCCACTCCTCCTCGCTCCGGACCACAGCCTCTACCAGAGCCCGCCGCGAGAGATCGTCGCCTCGAATCGCCCCTACGAGAACACAGTGATGCTCTTTTCAAGCGGGACACACTGTGTGCTCCACCGTGTTCTCCAAGCAAATCGCTTTACGTTTGGACTCTGAAATGTCTTAACATTTATGCAATATACCTATTCAAATACCATTTTTTTACCAATTTCAACACTAACTCATCTTTTACAATATAATTACTACCTACTAAGTAAGTCGTTACCATATTTGTCCGTTATATTTTTGTTCTTTTTATTATGAAAATATTACAAGACTGCTAATTCGACCAAAACTTTAAAATATTAAGACATCAATACAATTTATTGATCTATAATTCAGAATCAAGACAATATTATCGATATTTTATGCTAATTAAGCATATCTCTGTTTGGAAATCAAAGCAACGTACTAGTTGGTACAAGAAAAACTAAATATGTACCGTCGAGTCGATTACGATTACCTATAAATTTATAAAGCTGTCAACATAATCAAATTAGTAAAATATAATTCAACATCCTTTTAATGGCAGAAATACAGTAAGTACCATTTGTATTTTTTTATTTTCTAATAATTCTTAATAGGTTTGCTATTAACCATTAGATAATTATAATAAGTGATGGTGTGGCCGACGATGGAACAGTTTGCCTAAAGTAACCTATTCACTCTTGACTTAAGGATGTTGTCGGGAAACACAAACTCCGGCAGGAAATTCCATTCCTTAGCTGTACGCACAATAAATGTGTTCTCAAAACGTTTGTACGTATGGGTGTAAAGTAAAAGTGTAATATAATTAATTACCGTGAGTAAATTTCTATTTCAGGAAAATTTTACGTACTTCGGAAAATTAGCATTGATATTATTCCATTTGCAACTTTACATCTCACTAAATATTCTTGTTGGTTGTAAAATATTCACTATTCATTGTTTTATTAAATAAATTTGTCATTTATGACTTCTTATTGTTTATGAGCAATAAATCATTATTCTATAACTTAACTACGTTTTCTTGTTGAACAATAAATGTAATTGTAAAATGAAATAAATTATGAATATATTCTTGTGTTAAGTGTGATGAGCATTTTGTAGTTAATTTTCAAGTTTTTGAACACAACACACCGTCTCCAATCAATTTTATGAACCACTCAAGGAACTTGCTAATACGAGCTTTAATTTTATTTTTATTTTTTACACCTTCTAACTTAGTACTGCGAGGTAGTTTGAAAATGGAATGCAAGGGTCATCTAAAAAGATACGCGTGGTTTTTAATTAGTAAAATTTTGAAAGCCCCTTTCTACACTCGGGAACTTGACTGATTGCAGCGAGAGGAATTTGCAGACTTTACCTAAGAAGTTTTAATTCTGACGACACGCTACCACAAAAAAAGTTAAGTGAGCAATTTTATGAAATTATTTTTGAATCGGTTCTATAAATAAAACATTTTCTGATAGAAAATTTAACATAACAGCATCATTTATATCAATATTTGTATAGGTTTTATGTCAGCCATCGATGTCTCATTTAAAATCACATGAATAACATTTATTCGTAGCGAAAACTACGAACAATACGAATAAAATATAAGATTTACGACTAAAAACAATAAGGTTTTGTACTGCAATGCTGAGACTTTCACGGAATGGGTATTGTGTATTTTGAGGTGTACCTATTGATTTTCATTTACTATTGAAAATAAATCTATTGTATACTTTTTTTTCTTATTGTGTAACGGCTTAGTATATGCCTAGTAAGAAGAAATGATAAGGAAATTATTCATTTTATAAAGTAAATTTTAATGATGCTTGAAAAAACGGTAGTCTATATTTCAGACTCAAGATATTCGTAGGACTTTTTTCAATTGAATTGTACCAAATGATTACTATTGATAATATTTAGTTGTCTTCAAGGCTAGAATGAATAGGCTCTTAATAAACCAGTGCGCCTCACCATCAACGATTGCATCACTGCTTACCATCAGGTGGGATCGCAGTGAAGCACTAGTTTATAGGAATTTAAAAAAAAATTACTTCGCTCGCTCTTGTGAGACCCACCTGTGTTCTTTCAGGTGTATTTTACGTTCCAAGGCCGATGCAGCTGCCATTAAGATCGTCAGTCACTGTTTGAAAAACGGTGAAGGAAAATATTGTGAGGAAGGCTTGTCGTAGAACCAATTATTCGAAGATATGTATGCCCGTGTAATGGATTACGGCCATTCCCTCTCCTAGCCTGTTGATCCCCAAGCAAACCCCATTTGGTTGAAAAACAAGTGTTCGCTTAGACTATAAAATATTGAGCGTTTTTTATAGGGTACTTTAATATTTATCCAAGAACAAAAACAGGAAAATTAGCAATTTTCTGTTAATGCTTGCGCGAACGTCGGCGTTTGCGTAAGAGTCAGAGAGGAAGCCTCAATACTAAGGTTGATCATGATGATTATGTATGAGACAAACAAATATCTATCATGAAAGAAAATACTATTGAAATTGTAAATAGCTTACAAGCCACCATGAAAATATGCACATACTAAGTACGAACACAAACAAATGCATTTATTGCTCAAATAATCTGTAGTTATGTCTGCGCCACATTAAGGAGAAATGCCGAGAATTATCGCGATAATTGACGTTTAAGTTAAGTGTATGCACGACTTAACGCGATAATTTGACAACTGCATTAACATCGCCAGATTGGTGATAGGCTGTTCATACGATACACTCAGAATCAGCGCAGAATCATCACTCAGATCAGTGTATAATCAAATTTTTTTTTGTTACTTTATTTTACCGTAGACATGGACGTGGTCCACGCACTTTTCTATAATATACACAATAATTATTTAAACAGTTTTTTTTTGTTTTTGAATTGGCATTCGTCATGCCCTCATCTTCACTTAAAGCTAAGCTTAAAAACTACGCGAGTCCACCTCACACTATTTTTTTTTTTGCTTATTATCACAAAATTGTAAAATGAACCCAAACCCATGTTTATTAAAGGTTAGACTTGGACAAATTTATATTACTATTTATTATAAACTTTATTAAATCCTGAAATTATAAATTAACGTATTAGTTCTAGCATTGTGTTGAAATTATATTTTAATTCATTCGACCAACACAAACGAGATCTGTGTAATCAAGTTACCAATAATTAAGATATAACAGTGTAAATAATACTTGATCGAATGTATTCATTAAACATTAATAACATTCGTTCATTAAAGCTAACATCCATTTCTTGTGACAAAATGGAAAAAACTCAATTAAGAAAAATAAAACACATGAGTGGGAAAATAAAAAGGAAATTATAATTTTCTTCTAATTAATAAATTCAAGCATTATTTTATAATAGCTTGAATGTAATGGTTTTAATTAATGATTAATAATATTAGTTCAAAATTTAAATTAATTTTATTTAAAACTCATCATCATTTGTCAGTCGAAAAACGTCCACTGTTAGAAATAGCCCTCTCAAGTGTTAACGAATGTTCCTATGCATACATCGGGTTCCTGCTACCCTCAGCCAATCAGTGGTTCACCTTAGGGGACTCCTTCCAACGGTGGCCCCACTCCAGTACCTTTTAGCCGCATAGACTATCCGTTCTGCGAGCAAAGCGTACCCTGACCACAGTGACCAAACGCCACTTAAGTTTGGTAATTCGTTCGACTATGTCGGTAAACTAAAATAATCATAATAATAATATATAATCTTCTAGGCTAGAGCCAATAGGCTCTTAATAAACTGGTGCGCCTCACCATCAACAATTGCATCACTGCTTACCATCAGGTGGGATCGCAGTTAAGCACTGGTTTATAGCAAATTAAAAGAAAAATCATTTTAAATAACTTCACTTACTTATTTTTTAATTAGACCACGTGGCCAAGTCATGTTGACATTCAGAAACAAGTGGAACCTAATTAACCACAATATTAAATTATTAAAAACAATTTTAATATCTTACTGATAGCTGTCATTATGCAACAGATCAGAATACTTTGACGTGAAATATTAAAACACTAGCTTCTGTTACTGGCTTTGCTCGCATGAATGTAGAAAATATATGCGTATGTTATTTAGTGACAAAGTAGTATTTTATAAGTGAACGATTTTTTTATTGAATTACCTAATACCGCCCTTTCGATCGTTTACAAACAGAAATGTATTAATATAAAATCTCTTTACAATATTAAGTAGTATAAAAGTGTAGATTTAGACAGCTTTGTGTCCATAAAAAGTTATACGAATACCTATACACAAGGATTTTAATTAATGATTAAATTCTGAATAATGTAAATGACTGACTAGAGACTTTTAAGGTTCAGATAAATTTATCAAACAGCATATTCCGACACGGCTATACGGCCCATTTCCTCTCCTAGGAGAGGAGGCCAAAGCCGATGCCCAAAATGTGGGAACATTGTAAAAGCTGATGCTATGCTATGCTATATACACATGGCATATATATATGGCATTCCGACACATGGCGCTCAACGCTCAAAGAGTGGGTTTTGATTCAGCCCTCAATATCAGAATAACTATTGAAATATCGATAACATGTAAAAAAAATATTTAGAAAAATATCCAAAACTGAAAAATTACAGCAATTGTCAAATACATTTGTCACAGTCATTCCATCATTCGGTTATTCATTCCTTTATTCGTTGACTATTAGGTAGTATAGAACTAAGCAGATAACTTGAACTATTCGCTATTCCAATTTCAATTGGGATAACGGAAACGGACTCATCTAGTTTAGACTAACAAAAGAAATTGACGTATAAAAGTATTATGGAAAACTTATAATTTACAAAAATAAATATCATTTATCAATTGAAACCCGAAAATCGGTTATTGTGTATTCAAGGTCGACAATCATGATAGTACAACAGTTATCATAGCACTAGGTTCAACTTATTTGCCATGTACCTACTACTACGCCTTTCGCCGGGTCAGATAGTAAATAAATAAAATTATAATCAAAGTTTTGTTCCTATTAGCCCCTGCGTTCCTATTTACCTCGGTACTAAAGTTTATAGTAATTAAATCGTCTCTCTATATCACCCCGGGGGGTATGTAGTGAGGTTGTGACCTAGGTCAGCCGCGATGTAAATGATAACATCATAGTACTATGCGCATATTTAAAATCTACGTGACATACATAGGTAGTTGCTTCAGATGTTAGACAGGCTTTTATTACTTGCTAGTGTATCTGGAAGTGGCTTTTACTGCGTATGTTTTCTTTCTTTTCTTTTTGAAAGAAGAATTTTTAACGAAAGAATGGATTGTAGTTCACTATTCGGATGGTTAATAGAATTAACATGACTTCGACTGTACTGTACGATTCTAATCCACTATTCGGCTCTAGCGCTGGTTGGTAATTTACAGAGCAGTAGTGGCCGAGTGGTAACGGCCCTGACTTACGAGTTGTAGGTTGCGGGTTCATACCCAGCCAGGCGCATTACTTTGTATAATTTATTTCATCACCACTGCTCTCAAAAACAGTGAAGGAAAACATCGTGAGGAAACCGGCATGTCCTAGAACTAAAAATTCGAAGACATGTGACATCGATCAACTCGCACTGGGCCCGCGTCGTGTATTTTACTGCTCATCCCCTCTCCTAGAGAGGAGGCCTGTGTCCCACCAGTGGGAACATAAAAAAAAAATGGCTGATGATGATGATCATGCTGGTTGGTAGAAGACACATAACTTCGATCCTTTGGTTTTAGGATATACCGGTTTCCTCACAATCTCATCCTTTACTATTTGAAAGCAGTTGTAATAAAAAAATTACTCATAGGTACTAAAACATTTGCTTCTCAGATTTGAACTTACGACCCACACTCATAAATCGTAGTCAAGTAATTATAATAAAATATTAATTCCATATTTTAATAAATATATATTTTATATATTTTCATATACCTATAAAATATTATTTGTAGAACCCTTAAATAACTAAGTTAAAATTAATGGATCATTAACTGTCTCCAAGTACAGGGCATTAGCGATACAAGATACTTAGCTTACTTAGAAGTTAAAGTAGCTGTGATGTTTATTTATTATATGATATACGATATTACTTTTCATTTTAACCTCACATGAAGATAGATATTAAGTACATAATGTCTAGCTTAGGCTACACGTTATTAAAAACATAAAACGTATGTAGAAGACTATTTTTTTATGGTAGGTAAAAATCATCCAATGACGAATCCCGCTCGTGGGCGGGGCGGGAAACAGTGTCAGACTCTTACTGACTAAACAGCCTACCCCGTTCCTCCCTTGCCCTATTCCCAGAGCTCCGGTATAACGCTTTCGCACCAACCCTCGGTTCCAGGAATGTAGAAGACTGTGGGTTTATTCGAAGGAATAGTCAGTAATAGAGCAATACTCTTTCTCACTTTACTATCAAACTTAAAAAAAAATTGCACTTCAATCCCCACGCGAACGCCGGTGTTCGCACACTTATTATATGTCTATTATGTCTTTACGGTATATACAGTCTATTACGATATTCAAAAGGTTAATTAGTATTTGTAATAATAGGCCTCTTATTAAAAAAAAAAAACAAATAAAACGGGACAAGGGCAGGGAGATGATGATGATGAGGCCTCTTATTCACATTTTACTAAGAATTGCACGTTACAATCTAATAAAAATACAAAGTTATTTACTTGAAAATGTTATACAAAAATTACGATACAATATTTATTTTTGTTAAGTTGATAATGTTTTAGTAGATGACGCTGCAAATGAACAAGCACGTAACTGCACGATACGCAAGCAGAAAAATAATGAACAATGTAATAATGTCTATATTATGTTGGGTAAACTTGTCATAACACTCTTGCCACATTTATATACAATTATAACAAAGATTTAGTTTATCTAGCATATCGCACACAAATCCATGAAGATAACTATTATGCGGTAAAAAATAAAATTCCATTCATAACAATATATTCATGGACGAATTTACGTCAGTTGTACGTCGACAATATTCAATTGTAGTGGTCATCATCGTCTGTGTAAGATTAGATGATTTACGATTAGCTTAAGCTAAAAATAAAATTCCACGATAAAATACACGAAAAATAAAATAAAAATTATCTCTCCATTCATGCCACAGCACTAATCGCATGGCAACTAGTGACGCAAATAAAAAAGTCTTACTACAAAAAAAAAACTAAATCCACTTACATAGCCGAACTTTGCCGTCATGTTGTGTCCCGTTGTATATTATGTAGAACATACATCTAACTGAATTACTCGGCCGCTTTTCCTTTACTAAAACTGAACAATCCACTTTTATGTAATATTTTTTCAACACACTTCTCATTCAATAGAACAAAACACTGAAAATAGTATACTTTTTGTGCTTCAATTCAAGCAAAACGCAAACAATAGCTTTTGTAGTCACTAGAAAAAAATACAGAGGAACGCTGAACGTTCTCTGAAGAGAAACACCTACGTTTCACATCACTTTCATAATTTTCCGAATAAACCCAACGAGCGCGATTTAAAAATGGAACACCTTTTTTTGGACGATTTTGACGTGTCTTTGAAATATCCAGGGTGGAATTTTTTGTTTAATTTTTATTATACGGCGAGGGTGTATTTTCACGCGCGTATTTGTGAGGCTTCAGCGCCGACGTGGACATGTGCGCGGCGCGGCGGGCGGCCAACGACTACGAGATAAAAACCTCGCTTGATTATAAACTTATAAGCTAAACTTTTTTGTTCGTGTGCGTGCGTTCGTATTAGTGTGCCCGCCAGGCTTTGTTTGTGACCTTACAAAGTTTTCACTTACGTAGGTTATTCTAGTAGAAAAGTCGCTTTTTGAATCTTGGAACTATGGAATCGCGTCATCTGGTCTTAAAATCGGTAAACTCCCTTTTTTATGGGTTCTGTATATTTTACGTGAAACACAAAATAATAAGCACATTTTTATTTCTAAGAACAGTTTTTGAAGAAGCCTTCTATTGATCAAAGAATTTTTAATTCGATCCAGTGATTTTTGAGTTTATTCATTTAAAACAAAAATACAATTTTTTCCTCTTTATAATTTTAGTAAAGAATTTATAGGTTCAGCATATAATATATATCACATTTTTTTTTTGTAAAAATATTTTTTTTTGACAATTACAAAATTGACAAACTTGTGCAAAAAAATATAAATGGAAAAGTTAATACCTAATAAAAATTTTGGAATAAAAATCCGTTATTATAATACCACAATTTTTAATCTTAAAATAATCTTGCTAACATACAAACGAAGTCAATTTGTACTAAAGACTACATAAACACGTGTTAATGAACATTTAAAATAAATTATTATTTATCTATGTACATAAATACATACATTTACTCGGAACACGATTAGTCACAAAATACCAAAATGCAAATTAAATTATTGAGAAGGAATGTGAATCTTGGAATTTATTAATAATTATTCTATGACTTACCCGTATTAATAATAATGGTATTTTTAGGCATAGCTTCTGTTCGTCATTAAGGGTTTGTTAGAATTTAATATTTAATTTTTATTCTAGGATATTAAAACATATTAAAACCTTTCTTGAATATTAAACATATTAAAACCAACGACGCAGTTTTTAATCAAACAACTCGTCGTATCGCAGGCCACTACAGCACAGAGGCCATAGAAGATAAAAAACACAATTAAACACCTACATTAAAATAAATATTAACAAAAAATAAACACGGAAAGCGATGCATACAGCACCTGAACATTAAAGTGGACGGACGTAATCTATTCACGACTTTATCAAAATGGGTCAATGCGGTACCCACGGCTCGGTTACTCCTTTCTGCGGCAGCCTCGTAGCGAACGATAGACACGGTTTGTTACACTTACATTGCTCGTTTTGAATTTCGTAATTTGTGTGTGTAAAGTGATTTTTACAGCAATGGATGATGTGTTTTTTATGGAGGATTTGCTACTGAGGGTAGAGTGATTTTTTTGTGGTTAATAGTATTTTGATTTTGATATCGTGATGATTAGGAATTAGATTGAAAGGTTGTCGATCACGGGTTCGAAATCAACTATTTTTTGCTGTAGAAATAAAACTAAAAATACTGTGACTCATTTGAGTCTACTTCAGGTTAAAATAAACGGTATGTCATTTATTTAATTTTTTTTTTATTATATACAAACTATTTATTTTTATTCTAGAAATTATGAAAAAAATAAAAAATGAAATATAAAAAGTGCAAACTAATTATTGGAATTATAAAATAAAAATCGAATTATTAAACAGAGTAACAAACGTAATACGTGTGGCTTTTGTAAAGCCTGCATAGTACATATAAATTTTTTAACACATGCCAAGTACAATAATTAAGAAATATGTTAAAAATAATTAAAAGTAAATAGAAACAGTGCGGGCTACGGGTATGTACGAAAAAGTTACCACAGCCCTGAAACGCAAAAGGCTATTCAAGGAACACAGGTGTTTGACATTCCCTCTCAGTCTAGATTCCCCATTCAGAATTTAAAAAATCAGAATCAGTGCGAGTTAAAAAAGAGAAAAAAATACACAGACACCTTTATTACTTTAATTAGGTACTGGCTGACTAATCTACATCTACACTAATATAATAAAGAGGTAAAGTTTGTTTTTATGTTTTTTTGTTTGTAGGAAGTAATCTCTAGAACTACTGGTCCGATTGGAAAAATTTTAGCAACAATAGAAAGCTGCTTTACTCCTGAGTGACATAGGCTATATATTTATATATATATATATATATATTATATATATATATATATTATATATATATATATTATATATATATATATAATATAATAAAGAGGTAAAGTTTGTTTTTTTGTTTTTTTGTTTGTAGGGGGTAATCTCTGGAACTACTGGTCCGATTTGAAAAATTTAAGCAACAATAGAAAGCTGCTTTACTCCTGAGTGACATAGGCTATATTTTATGTACGCGGGCGAAGCTGCTGGCAAAAGCTAGTAGGCTATATTTTATGTACGCGGGCGAAGCCGCTAACAAAAGCTAATATAATTAAAAGCCGATGCTAATTTTTGAACGCTGTATTTAACAAAATAGTGTTGTTTTTTTGTGGTTACAAGTTGGAGATAACGATAAGTATTATGTTCAGCAATAAGTATGGACAATGTTTAGTCTTAGCCCGCCGTCCGGTCGTCTGGTAACCGTCCGGACCGAGCTCAAGTCGTCGACGGCGCGATTCTGAAACATTTCTCCGACATTCGTTTCGCCGTTGATCGGTTCACCGACAGAACGATTCACTTTTCATTTTTTCTCCGACAGAATTTTTCAATGACGAACAATTCGCCGACAGAACGATTCACTTTTCATTTTTTCTCCGACAGAACTTTTCAATGACGAACGATTCGCCGACAGAACGATTCACTTTTCATTTTTTCTCCGACAGAACCTTTCACCGGCGAGTGATTCGCCGACACAATTGTTCATTTGCTCCTGGGTTATAAAACATAGGTATTCGACATGTAGACCTGTTTCCGTTTGTTGTTTACACCTGAATCAAGTTGGGAAGACGAAACTTAAAGTTTTATGCAAAACTTTGTCGGAGAAATGTTTCAGAATCCGACGGCGCGCACTGTTCTGTCAGTAAACTGTAGGGGCCCAGCAGGGTCGAAGCCTCTTAGGACCAAGGGTTGATGCGAAAGCGTATTACTGGGGCCCTGGGATCAAAGCAAGGAAGGAACGAGGTAGGTTGTTTAGTCAGTAAGAGTTTGACACTGTCTCCCGCTACGCCCAAGATCGGGATTCGTCATTCGATGATTTTTACCTACATATAGGAAAAGCTATAAGCACTGAACGCAAGACAAAGAAGAAAGTCTGATACACCCCCTACTTTAACCTATATAATACCCTACCTAACGAAAAAGCTGCAAACATTGCCCAATATTTTCCCTAACTTAAAATTTACGTTTGACTCTCCCTGACATATTTACATCAGGGATTGTAAACATTTGAAATATAAATAAAAACATTTAACAAAGGCTTGCACTTTGCAGTATGGCCTACAAAAGCGCAATATTTTCGGTATAATTTTGTGCTAATTTACTGTTTATCACGTGTTTTCAAGCATTACCTTGTGCATGTTTTTATTTGCGTTTTACATACTAACATAGTAAAAACCTCTAATTGTTTGCACAAAACTGACATTGCAGAAGTTTTAAATGTTCAATGTTGAGTTATTATTCGTACGGAAAATAACGACTGGACAAAATATTAGGATTATGTAGTTTTACCAAGGGCAGGCTTAAAATAGTCATATTTTGCAGAGATGCTCAAATATTCGAATGCAAACACAGATTTTTGGTTAAAAAAGGGATATATTTAGATCTGTGCATAAAACATCATGTTATTCACTCAAAATACTAATTGTAAATCAAATACTAACGCACTTTTTTCAATTATTAAGAAGTCAGGCACTCCGTCGTCAAGGGGAGAACGTGGTTATTATAAATTAATCAGAAGAACATATTTTAGTACACAATTAGTATTTGGATGAGTCAAAGACATTATTTTGTACAGGATAAAATTGAGGAACATTAAAAACCCGAAAAATCTTTGAATAATTTTTACTCTCTGGAAAAAAAATCATAAAAATTTCGCAAAAATCGATATGCTCGAGCTTAGCTATGCGTAACAGACAAAGCTGCGATTGCCACATTTTTAATCTTTTAATGTTCTTAAAAGCTTTTATTACTGTCATATAAAAATTTATTATAATATAAAATCGATTACATCACGCACAGGTGTTTCCTAATCAAATTTCTCGATACTATAAACTAAACTTTTCTTCCCAGAATTGTAAAAATACCGCTGCCTTGATGGAAAAAACAGATGAGTTCGTAAGAATCGATTTAAACAGTGACCTCTGTTGGTCACATTGTGCAACACTACTTCCGAGTTCTGACTGAGTACAATAACGTTTCTTTTTTCCTTGTTTAGAGTGGAGGATGTCGTGGAAGGTATGCAAGTAACTGACTGTTTGGACAGCCTCGCCTTGACCCGCCCAGCGCATGACTGCTTGATCGTCAACCAATAAATCGTGACCTTTTAAAAACTCATTCCATTTCCTTTATTTACCGTCCCGACAAGTGTTGACGGTGGAAGCAGAGGTACTCAGTAACTGGTCGGAAATCGAAAAAATTAGTCACTGACAATTTCACCACAGCCGTCTATTTTTCAAACATTAATTAGCCTGGCCATGAAAAAATAAGTATTGCATTTCCCAATTTTCTTGACAGCGCTGACGAAACCATACCGCGACGCTGCATCGTAATGAAAACTTTGGACACGAGAATATGTCAACAAACTATCGCTTCACAATTTGAATAATGTCCAATTTAATACACTATTAACGTCGAACTAATAATAAAGCCGGTCCTTATGGCGAAACGGTTAAATAACACTACAATAATGGCGAACTCGGCTGCTTGTTGTAGCGTTTACGAGTGTTTATTTGTTGGTTGCACTACAATGCCCGTATCGCACAATAAAGTTACGCTCGAAAAGCTATAATCAGAATGTTCTGTGTAAATAAACTTGGTCCGTGAAGACACTTAAAGCACGAGTGCATAAACGAGGCCTTTACTTAACGTTGTTCGCCGATAAAAGGGCTCCTCCTCGGCGTGACGTCTTATTCCAGTTTTAGTGCGACCAACATTGTCTGTCGCACGACAACCGACTATTCTGTAAATTTATGCTTCAGGTAAATCTGACAAAAAACTCTAAGCTGCTGATGTAAATTACAACGTAACGCGAAGTTAGAAAGCGAATTAGTTTTGTTTAGAGGTGGTTTTTATTTATTTATTTATAAAAACTTTATGCTCTTAATACTGTACAAGATAGACTTACAGCCTGAGGCAAGGCTTTGAGATTAAAAACAAAACGGGTGTTAAAAAACGTTCTCTCCTTTAGTAAATATAACTTTTATATTTTAAATAATTTATAATACGTTTTTAACAATGTTTCTTTAGTATTATTATGTATTAAGAATAATGTATGCCGTACTTTAAAGTAAGTACCTACTAAAGTAAGTGTTTTTGGGAATTGGTTTAATTTCCGTTTCTATTATTTCGTCCAGTAACTTAGTTAAGTTATTCAATTTAGTTACAGCCTGTATTTGAGGATTACTTTGATACCTAAAATGTCTTATTCGCTGCCTTGATCTTATAATATAGGTATACAATATCTGCATATTTAGAAGGGACCGTGATTTTATTAGGTAGCTTTCAAAAATGGCAGAAGGATTTCGAACATCAATTGGCCCACAATCTGGGCAGGCGGCTCCGTTACCAATCTTGGTGACTGGCTAAGTATTACAAATATTTTTTCCCGGTGGTATTTTCCATCGTCAAAAAAGACGAACTTTCGAAAATACAAATAATCCAAATAGTATTAAAACTATTTGGCAAACGATGCCTACATACAGTAGTTGAGACTGTGGTATGTCGGTCAATGAATTCAAGAATTATTTTGAGGAAGGACTTAGCGATGACACATTGGAATTCCTCAATACTCAATCTATGCGGTAATTCTTACATATTTTTGAGTAGCGATATTTTATGATATTACATGACGCAATTACGATTGATTCGTAGATCTTAGGTCAGGACCGCACTGCGAGCATCGGAAAATTTTACTTACATATTTCTATTGTCAAGGAATTTTCAACCATGTTCTAGAGTACATAGAGTTTTATTTACTTATTTTATTTTACGCTAGCTAAACGTTTGTCAACACATAAGTATGTAAAGTAAATAAATAATAAAAGAAGCGCCGCCTACACGTTTCGATTTGATATTTATTTAATTTACTCAACGTAGTTTATACTAACAAATATTTTAAGTAGTACTGTAATTAGTATTAGCTAATACCTAGCTGCCTGAAATAACATAATTACGTACCTAGTTTTAAAAGTTAGTGTAAGGAGTTAATGATAGCGTGACTCGTGACAGGACAGAATGGAAGAAAAAAGAAACAAGTTGCGCCAACCTCGAGTAACACAATAAGGCAAAGTCAGGAAGATGGTGATATATCTAATTTTGAAAGTAAGCTAAACAATTTTAATTTTTAAGTTGATACGGAATCAAAACATATTCATAACTAGCTTTTGCCCGCGGCTTCGCTCCCGGCAACAGATTATTCTACTCTACTCCACTCTACCCTATTTTTTTTTAATAAGAACCTTCTGACAATAACAAACACAACAAAAATAGAATCAGCGAAATCGGTTCAGCTGTTCTCGAGTTTTGCGCTTACCAACACATTTTGCGATTCATTTTTATATATAAGATTAAGATATTACGAAAGCATTGAAAGTCGTAATTAAAATCATAATTCCCGTTAATTTATATTTTTCAATATTCAAACCTAGGTATTTTCTGTGGATTTTTTTTTGCGTCGCATTAGCCTTGTAATGTTCCCCTTGTTGAGACTTAGGCTTCCTCTCCAGAAGAGGTTTTGTTGAGTATTCGATTAAAAATCTTGTCTACCGTGTAACACTTGATAAAACGGAACGAAATACCTGTGAAAGTATAAATGACGTCCATCTACATGGAAATCCTTAATATTGAATAATACGTATGTAAATCCCAAATCTGTCGTGAGTTACTCAAGAAATAACGACAAAACTAACGTGTCATCGACTTTCATCTTCGAGTCTTTTGAACTTGGTCCTCTACAGATTTTTTAATGTTGGGTAAAAAACAACCAAGGTTGACCACATCTTTGCTTACCATCTGGTAAGACTGAAGTCAGGCGCAAGCCTATCAAATTAAACAAAAGTTAGGTGTTTTTGGTGGTAAAATTATATAATTACATCTTGGGCGGAGCGGGAAATAGTGCCTGCGCTATTCAGTCATTATTTATTTTCATTCAGAATTAAAATTTAATTTTCATTTCATATTCATTTATACCGCGTACATCGAGGGACTGGAACAGTTTGCCGGCTGCAGTCTTTCCGTCCGAATATAATTTAGGTGTCTTCAAGGCTAGAGTGAATAGGCTCTTAATAAATTAGTGCGCCTTACCATCAACGATTGCATCACTGCTTACCATCAGGTGGGATCGCAGTCAAGCACTAGTTTATTGCAATTAAATATATATATATATATATAAATTCAGAACTTTTACTGACTAAACAACCCACCCCATTCCTTATTTCCCTTTATACTAAGGCCGAGGCTTCCTTTCAGACACGAACCCTCGGCTCCAGTTGACTTCGACCCTTCTTCAGGGTTCTTGATCTTTGTGCGAGCAAATCCTGTAGTAAAATATAGCTAGTTATAGCCATTAACGAGGCTCGAAGTATTTATAATGAATACTTAACAGTTTTATCTGTTGATCGTAACGCACTAGCTGCTAAGATGGCGTAATGTGTGAAATTCTAGCGTACAATTAAGTGCTAAGTATCAAACCTAATATTGACACAAACTTCTGTGATAAGAATATATTAGTACTAGCTTCTGCTTGAGGCCTTGTCTGCGTAAAAGTGGGAAATATTTTACTTAGTGATAAAATAGTGTTCTACTGGTGAAAGTACTTTGTAATTTTTATTTAATTCGATCAAACATAATTTTCTCATTAATCTAAATATTTGCATATAATAAAAAAACACACAAAATACACTTAGGCGTTCCAACGAGTACTGCTCCACACTCAGATGTCAAAGTACTCCTCCACTTCGCTGTCATCCGAAAACGTGCCAAGAAGACTGGCAGCATTGCCACGTTGAATGGCAATGCTAATTCTTTGGGCAAAGAATGAGCCTCTGGCCACGCAAAGAGTCGATTAATTGGTGTGATTTTTTTTTTTTAAAGTTCCAGAAAGATTAGTATTCATTAAAACAAAAATTCAAATCTTTCTTATTTATTATTCATTTAAATATAGCGCACTGCAATGGAAAAACTGCCTTAAAAACTTTGAAAGAGTTGTGACTCGTAGTCAGGCGGCATTTTGTGTTCAAAATGATTTTAGATTATAAAATATTTCCACATCGGAATAACAACAATTTTCAGACTCAAACACTCAATACTTTTGTTACTTAGAAAAAATATGGCACTATAAATATTCAGGTCAAATTCGATAGTAATCTTAGTGTTTATAACCTGTCTAAGTGCTAAGGAGTGGCATATGGGTTATAGTTACTGGATTATACGAGACTGCTTGGCTCCTAGACGGGTATCTAACAGTCGCTCTTCTTAAAATACTGGGATTCAGTAAAATTTTGTTAAGCTGGAAGTCACCCTTCACGTAGTTGAGAAATACTAAGCTGATTGTACAGCAAGTTAAACAGTGAAGACTTTTTCTTTTGTAAACTATAGTTACTGTATGTTTAACAATTAATAAATTATGTACTTTTTTCCAATTGTATTGTTTCTTTATTTTCACACCTGCACTTTATTTAATCGTATTACTTAGGGCTTTTATTGGAATTTCAAGTGATGAAACTATAGACGTACGTTTTATCGACATTTATGATGACTTAATTTGGGTTTTTATTGCATGCATGAAATATTTATGTAACTACCAAAAAAATAAAATATCAATAGGAAAATTTACAAACATGAATTTTTATAGTTACAGCTAGCTCCAAACGGCTCAAACATACGTTTGGAGCTAGCTATAACCTGCCTACTGAATCAAAAGTAAATAAGCTCCTTCCAGGACAGCTCGCTCTACCATCGATCACATCTTCGCCAACTACATCTCCTGCTCTTGGGCGAAGCGGCAAATAGTGTCATACCTTTTACTGATTAAAAACCCACTCCTGTTACTTTTTTGCCTTGGTTTCAGGGCCCCGTACACTAACACACTACCCAAGGCAAAAAAGGTGCATGTACCAACATATTTTTAAGTAGGTCTATTTAAATAAGTACCTACCTAGATATTATGTAAAGGAGCGGTTTACTTAAATAATGGAGTTAATTTTAAAAATGTTAAGCTTCACCTTATACAAACATATTAAGGAAAGCAAATATCTACTTAAAGACAATTTGAAACACTTTTATCGCCTAAACATGTCCCAATTCGTTAATGCAGGCGAAATATTATCAGATAATATGAAATTCGGTGTCAACGTTCCGTTTCCTTTAAGACAGATACCTAATCTCATATATATGAGTTCACAAAATCAAACAGATATAGGTCGTGATAAATTAAAAATGGATGATGTCAATCCTTACGATATTGTTCGAAGAATTTCGCCTAAGCACCCGTTATCTTAATTTTTTATGTTAATTTTACTGACAATCGGAATACAACGAAAAACTATGTCATTGGTAATTTTATTCGTTATGTGACGCCATTTGTTAATTTTAAGAATTTTGTTTGAACGATCTTATTATTCAAAGTATGTAGGGAAATACGTGTAAAGGAAGATTTACACAAGGAGCGTTTCTCGTACGTCGAGGGGGAAAATATCGATGCGAGAATACTAGACTTTATGATTTTACACGCAAGTGTACGTGTAAGTGTCAACCACCAACCCTCATCGAGATGCCCCGTGGTAGATTACGACCGATTTTCTCTCCTAAAGAGGAGACCTGTGTCCCAGCAGTGGGAACATTAAAAAGGCTGATGATGATGTACGTGTAAATGTACTTTATAATTTTTAAATGTTTGTTTTTTGGCCAATCGAAAAACAAGAACTTAAAATTGATAAAGTATGTCAAACAAAACTCGCCACAACGCCATTGTCGCCTCCAAAGGTCCGGAGTAGTTCGGACTAACCGTTCGGAGTCATCGTTTATATGACATACCTGGAAGGACTGGAACAATTTGCCTGAAGCGATCCAGTGGCTGGAGTTATTAAGCTCATAATAAACTAGTGTGCTTCACCATCAACGACGGCTTAATTACTTTTTATCATTAAAAGTGTAAAGGTAATAAGATTTTGCTTTATCCTTGCATTGCCCCCTCCTTGCAGTGTTACCCAAACTTTTAAAAGTGCCAGTATTGTACTTAGTATTTGCAAGAGAAACTTTTTATATCCCTTCAACAGTCATGTATTGGAGTCGAGAAACTGTAATCGTGTAAATGACACGTTAGTCGATGTGTTTAGATTAGTACCGCTAATCGACCAACGAGGTTAATTGGAAGGAGGCTAACAGGTCTTTCTTTTAGTACTTTCCCTGCAAGTTGTTGTAGGAATTGAACATGTGTTTTTGCAATGTTATGTTGTGTTGTTTTGTCGTAAAATGCAAATTAAAGATTAGAAAAATTGTTTGATAGACACGATGACACAATTAAAAATAAATTTTACTAAAAAAATTGTCTCTAAATATAGTATCTCTGTTAATAGTCAGTAACAATTGTTTCTTAGGTATTCATTTAGAATCGATTATGTCTAATAAAAGATAATGAAATCGTCGTTTCCATTTCAATACCGTAATTAGAGGCACACGGAAAACGAGGAAGGCCTAAGAGGCGTTGGATCGACGTCGTAAGGGACGATATGCGTGCCAATGGGCTTACGGCAAAGGACGCGAAAGACCGAGCGAAGTGGAGGCGTCTTATTAGGAAATCGGACCCCGGGCACCGAGGTGAAAGCCAAGGTTGGCAACCGGGACTACCGCTAGGATGATGATGATGATGATGATGAATTAGAGGCACAATAGAAAACAATAAGTATGCGAACACCAGCGTTCGCTTGGGGCTTGACAGTTTAAACAGTATTTTGTATTCTAGCTAAAATCATTGTAAAGTTAACGTTTTTGCACATAATCCTCATAAGGTTGAGTAAGTGTTAAAACTAGGTACATTAGTAAATCAGGAGTCCCGACGCTATGTGTCTATTTGTTCGAACAATTAGTGAGAGCAGGCGCCAGTAGGCAAACACAACTATTATATGACAAACTTTGAACGTGCGAATAGAAGAAATATGTGGAGGATTGTGTGTTGCACAATTAGAAGCAGAAGGACTATCTTTAGTTAAGAAAAAATATTTGCAACGAAATAGCAGCAAACCGTAGCCCAAAAAGTAGATGGTAAGAATCATCAAACTTAAGTGGAAATGGGCAGGGCTCACAGAACAGATGGCTGTTGGGGTCGAAAGATTCTGGAGTGGTGACCGCGTACCGAAAGACGCAGTGTTGGAAGGCGTCCAACGAGGTGAACCGATAACCGGGCAAGGGTTGTGGGTAACCGATGGATGTGAGATGCACAGGACCGTTCCTTATGGTGACAGTTGGGGGAGGACTATGATGAGCAGCAAGCCCAAGTAATGGTTAGTCACCATTGAACGTTTTTTGATGTGGCAACCGCATACCAGATAATACAGTTTCTTTATTTTATTTCGCATGAAATGATGGAAGCAGCAGAAAAAGCAACAATAAGGTTAATGAAGTAGCAAGCAGGAGTAAGATGAGAGTGAATTTTCCTAACAGTTTCCAGGGTGCCGGGAGTTGAAATTTCGCGTGAAATAATACAAGTAGCGGGAAAACATCCCACAAGTTGAAGCGATGACCTGATGAGTGCCGCGAGAATATGCTGGATGCGAGAAGCAAAGGACCGGTAATTATGAGACCTGTAGCTCCATCTATGTTGCCACCTAAGAACTACACAAATCCTGCATCGCGCAATCAAAGTTCTCCGCGCGATTTGAACATATATGACAGCCCGTAATCAACTATCGGGCAGTAGCCTACCAGACAACAACACCTGTCTGGTCGAAGGATCCTCCCTTTTCAACGGAGGTATGTGCGACTTTGATTTTACTCTCTGTTCTGTTGTTCTAAAGACCTGTACAGCCTTATTTTGGCTGAGGTAACGATGATGAGGGGAAGAGAGGGCAAAGGTAGAAGGAAGACAGAAACTTGGTCCTTCATCGCTGCTTCTGTAGCCTTATAATTGAAATAGATCTTCTGAAATCTCTACCTTGTGATCCTGACATATAATGTGCTATTTCTTTTGTTACAATTTTTTTTTGTTACAAATATTTAAATGTTTTAAATAAACGCTATAATGTAGTATTTTGCTGGAGTTTTTTATGAGGATGATATTTTATTTTGGTTCGTAATGTAACGAAATTTAGGATCCTACTTTCCCTTCAACAGTACTAGTATGTTTTAAAAATAAAGAAAAAAATACAATGATAAGCAAACCAAATTCTCCGAAGGATAAGTATATAGAAAAGAAAATAACAAGACGGGAGCTAGTCCTGAATGACAAAAAGAACAAAAGATAAAATACATCTTTCTTTTTGTGGCACCTAAATCAGAGCAGAGCTGGCAAAATGGGAGAAAACACATATTTTCTTCATTTACCATAAATCGGGCAGCAAATAAATGAGATATTCGTAAATCCGACGATGTACTAAGCTAAGTAAGCCTTATTAGCTCAGCAAATAACATCTACAATTCTATCCTTTCATTACATGAGCTGTCATGTAACGCAGTAACCTTATAACAAATGTGCTGAAAGATAATTTAGAACTAAAGGACAAATTGGACGTAAGATGAAACCTACATCTTTTATCCGATTTCTTTCAGGATTGCAAATAAATTTATTCTGCAGGTTTGCTTTGCAGGTTTTTGCAGACTACCTGTGGAAGACACGGTGACTTCTCGTGAAGGGTCGGGCTCTTGTTCAGGCCATGGTCTAGGAATAGGAAAAGGTACGAAACTGATCGCAATTGTTACAAACCGGATATCTTCACGCCCTAGGCGCTACCTCAGAAGACGCTCCTTGCATCGAGAAGTCAAAGTCAATTTTTTTTATTTCACATGGGCCTACATGGGTACTTATAAAACGTCAGAAGCTAGTGCACTAGTGCTAGTGAGATTCCTACGGTATGCTACGAGCAATAGCTAGCTCACCGTCCAGACATCCAGTAAGGACCGAGCTCAAGCTCGGTCCAAGTTGTCGTAGAGTTCTATATGCGCATCTAAAAGATGTTAACCAAACTGTAGGGACACTTCTGGGCCGGTGCCCGCTTAAGCTAAAATTTTATTGAAAGAGTTACTGTGGTTGTGGAATGCCATTGGTAAATGGAACAGATGCTCTGATGCTTCACATAGCTCTCTTGCTTGAGCAACAAAGCTTTTTGACCCTAGCTAGGCTTCTCCTAGGATCAACCTAGGAGAAGACTTTTTCAGAGGTTTGCTCATGTGGTCTATCCTAATAAAGATACAGGTATTTACGGGTTGCAAGTCGCAGTGAGCAATATAAACGACCCCGATTTGTGACGGGTCCAAACTTTATTAAAAAATGTATTGTGCCTATTCCGTTCTCTCGTTATGACACTTGCTGTTGTAGCTATCAATCAAAAACATTTTTTTAAATTATATAATACGTATCTTGTTAAGTGTCAACAGGTTTAATTTCAGGTTTCTTTCTAATTGATTTGCATATGATAATATGAAGATCAAACACTTTTTCTTCTGTTTGCAGTACTTAGTTGGTACTTCACTTTCCCTTGCTTTTTTCCTTATTCGTCTGTACAAGGATAAAGAGCTTAAATAAATAAATTAATCCTTTTTGACAAACTTAAACGTTTGTCGTTGCATCACGACTTGTATACTACCTAATGGGGAAAATTGGCAATTGTGGATGTGAAGAAATAGTGTTAGTGTCGCAGCCGTCCCGAAAAATACAAATTACTAAGTATTACAAGTTGCCGCGGCATATTGAGAAATGTCGCTGTAATGTAATGTGGCTACGTCACATTCAGCTATCCAGCGACACGATCTGGTGATGATACGTTCCACAAAGCGACGTCCAACGGAGAGCTTTACACTAGAACTAAATTACGTCGACGTGTAACACGCCTGATTTATACGTAGAAAGACGTCGCGTTGAGTGGACCAAGTGTGTAGTTCTACAAGTCTAGTTTCCATATAAAATGTATGGAGACCGACGCACCCCAGATTGGCGAGTGTGGCACACGTGTCAGTAGTATAGTTCTAGCATTAGAGTATCATCCGTGTAAGATGACTTTAAGTTATCATTACATAGTATAAAACAAAGTCGCCTATTCCTATGTATGCTTAAATCTTTAAAACTCTGCAACGGATTTTGATGCGGTTTCTTTAATAGACAGAGTGATTCAAGAGGAAGGTTTATGTGCCCAATACATGCATAAATATATTCAATATCAGTACCCGTGCGAAGCTGGGGCGGGTCGCTAGTAAGTAATATTTGATATTAAAATCGAGGCGTTCTCAACAGTACAAAAAAAAATAAAAAAGTAGCTTCTTAAGTTTTTAAAATTATTATTTTTTAACACACCGGAAAACAGTAGAAACTGCCAAAGATTATGAATAACTGCCAATTCCTATAGAAAAATATTTAAATTATGATACATTTTTGTTTCTAGATTTTCAAACAACTTTATACACGGTAAAATGGCGTCATCCCAATAGAATTCCGTATACAACATAAATATCTGTCCTCAAATCTCGCATAAAGCTAATAAAACAAACCATAACAACACTTATCAGCGTCAATACTTTCATAAACTGGCGTCTGCGCCGTTCAAAGTTATCGCCTTATCATTTTATTATTGCTATCATACACTCATTGATTCCTGGCGCCATCGTCCTATCGCTGGCTTTACGATATATGCCCATATCTGCATCGTATCAAATAATACGAAAACTGGTACATTCACCACTATGGAATACGAAAAGCAGTGATGTAAGAACTGATTCATACTAATTATGAATAATTTGGGTTGAAAGTATTATTTGTTTTTTTTTTTTTATGGTGAGAGATTGTGAGATTTTTTTTTTTGGTAGGTAAAAATCATCCGGCCAATATCCGGCCCTTAGACGAAGTGGGAAACAGTGTCAGACTCTTACTGAATAAACATCCTACCCCATTCCTACGTTGCCAATGTATACCATTGTCAGAGCCTTCCTTTCAGACAAATGCAGCAAATCCTATTTGCAGTTGTTATTGCTGTTAAAACTGTTATTGGCATTTACTTTTTTTAAAACCTTTATTTTTGTTCGAGTTTTCAACCGCTAAAATTCGAAAAGCCTTACTTCAGACTCGCCAAGATTCGACGGCCGTACTGTATAACAGAAACACGGGTATTGAGTCGCATCCAATTTGTCTAGAAGCCGTCTCCGAGCTAGTAGGGAAAAGGTGAAGAAGTAATGGGATGTTACTTTAGTATTTTAAAGTTAGTTTAAATTAAAAAAATATATCTATAATAAAAAAAATTGTTTGTCAGTAGGTGTTGAATGTTTTAACAATATAAGCTTGCATTTTAATAATAAAGTGATATAAATAAAATAGGTATTTCTTTTTTAGAATATAATGGAATGTGGTAAATGTAAGTTTTAAACCAGAGTGAGAACAGTCAGGTGTCACAAAGTACATCAGCATTCCATTAGTTCTAATCCGTGCATATTTAAATTAACAAATCTAAATAGAAAACACATCAAACCTATTTATATTATTTAATGCATATTTATACACGCCATTTAAAAGTATAAGTCACTATATCTAATTTGGCCTATTACCAATAATCTACGACACTTATTAGTGGAATTAACTAAAATAATGTTCAATGACATCTGACTAATCAAAACCACTCAATGCTTACATTATAAAATCAATTCAATAAGAGATAAGAGCGATTGCATAAACTTTCTTCGAAGCGCACTCAGCACACAGACTAAAAAATTTGAAGACAGAATTTTGTTCTCAGTTGGTCGACTGGTTATTTCTTGGTCATTATTTTTCAAGCTGTGGTTGTCCATGGTGATGTGTCGCAATGCATAGAGGAAGCTTAGCCGCTGTCACGTCATTGGTTGTCATGTGGTCGCATGTGACGTGTCAATGAACTTGTTATGTGTCTAAATTCAATTGCGTTTAAAGTACTGGAGATTGACTGGTGATTGGTACGTGTTTAATTAGGTGTACCATACTTTTACTTACATCTCTTTGGTATCTGGCGGACCGTGAGTTCTATAGAGTTTTTGAGAAAAACAAGGAGGATATACAATCTTTTGATGATTTTGAATCCAATATCACGACTAAACGGCTGATCGGTATGTTTTGAAAAAAAGGTAAACTAGACTATTTGGCTAAAAATTTATTTTATGATTTTTTTTTTTTGAAGTTGGTGTAATTTATTTTCAAATTTATGTCTAACACAGACAAAAAGCGAAGATCAGGCAAAAGACATTGGGTCATACTTTTATAAAACTTTCAGAAACTAAAAGATAATTTAAGTAGGTATCAGTCATAGTGTGAAGTCTTATGACTAATATTTATTGGTTTATTGTTCATTTTTGTTTAGAAATAAACGAAACCACATAACTAAATCCGACTACAACATGCCTAACTTTGACAAAGTTAGGCATGGACACGTTAGGCTTTTTAGTTGCATGTCCGGCCAAATTAAGCAGCGTCTGGCCTGTCCTGTCTATGATAGGTGTTTTTTTTTATTTATCATATGTTCTACCTCAACATGTATCACTAGCGTAAGCGGAGCAGACTAGCAATTATCATAATTATATCAGTATATTTTATTTATGTGAATTTAACAAGATTTTAAGGTTACTGATAAGATAAAGCCGTGAATAATTTTTAAAAAATCGACCTTTTTACTCAGGCAGGTTTTTCCGACTTCGGTTTCAAGACCTGGCAACCCAAGACTTTTTTAAGATGAGAAATCATCCAATGAAAAAAAAAATCATTTTTCGCTCAAAGGAAAAGTGGGCTCTCCCACATTGTCACGTTTTTACTGAAACCATGCTATATTCCTTTTTCGCCTTACATTCCAGGACCCCGGGTTTCCTTTTGGAAGCCAACTCAAACCATAGACGTACAAATAAAAAATTACACAAATGACAAAACACTGGGAAGGCTGTAAGGCTGTTTTGTATATTTCTGTTACACGCTAAACAAAGAGGAAAAAGCGATATGTTTTCAACAATATTTTCCCTTACTTAGCTACCACATAAGAAACTGTACTTACCTAAATCCTTATGAAACAATACATTGAGGATTACGTGATCCATTACGTACAAACGTCAACAAACACATAAAACAATTAATACCTAACAAAAAAGTGCATTGTACTAGAATTCAATGAAATTGGTGACCAATACAATTACCTAAGCTATTTAGTCATAAGTAGGTAGGGCTTATGAAAATGATTGTGGCTCATATGTAAGTTAGTAGGTACTGAAAGAATTGTGAACAGAAACGGTTGGGAACTTTTTATGGTAATAAATATAATACTAGCATTGGCAAGCGGCTTTGCCCACGTGAAAATAGGAAATATTTATTATTTATTTATTATTATTTAGTACAGCAAAAAATACCATTAACACTAAATTAAATTAATTAACCCTTTCACTCTGTTTTCTCACAGAATCGTAGGCTTTCTAATAATATCGTCTTCCATTCATCAGCAAATAAATGCAGTCCAGGGTTGGTCTCCACGAGCGCGTTGAGCATCGTTAGCATACGCGGTAGAGAAGTGAATCGGGCTACAGTTCGACAAAATGGGACGTTAAATAATTTATGTTTTCTAGAGCGATTGTAATTATTTGGAACAAATAATTGACACAACTCCGCATGTAAGTTGGACGCATCAGTGTAACCATCGATGATTTTATAGGCTGTTGTAATTTGATCAACATATATATAGTTTGTTTCACACAGTGATACAGTACCTTACTATTCAAATTCTTCAGGTATGTCACCCGTAACGAGAATTCGCGATTGGTAATGCATGAGAAAGGTGAGGGTAAAAAATCACCAACACGGTGGACGAACCTCATCAAATCGATGACGCATTGAGCGCGTCAATGAAAACTTCTAAGCTGCCAAACACAGAACTGCATAGCGCCGCATCGCGAGGTGGCGCAGGACTTGACCAACACACGACCACGACCACTCTGTCAAGAGTACACGACTAAGAAGAAGAGGCCTTACTATTGGAGAAAACCAAATTAAAATCGGTCCTGATCGTATTTTTTTGTCATGTGTGTAGAATCAGGTTTTAGACAACGAATTATTTGATTGTATGATGACTAAAAAATGGTTACATATCTAAAGGAAAACCGGACAATCACGAATGGAGTACCTTAATCGCCAATCATTATTATAATCAGCCTTTTTTAATGTTCCCACTGCTGGGACTCAGGTCACTTTTCTAGGAGAGAGAATGGGCCATAATCCACCTCACGGGTGTGTGGATTGGTTGATATTAATCGTTTTTTAATTTATTCGCTACGAACAGAGATATAAATCTTATCTTCTTTATAACATTCCACTGAATTTCTACAAATTATCATTACGCATTATTACCTCAACTATCTACCATAAATCACAACTGAAACTTCAGTTAACACTATCACAAATCAGTCAAAAGAAAAACGAGAAACAAATGCCTGCCGTGAAAAACAAAAGATTATTCCTTATCGGGCAGAGTTAGTCATGACATTGTTCGGCTTGAGAGAGATTTAGTTAATCGAGTTAGCAGGCTACTGATGACTATAACAGTGTGTTATTAGATCAAGGACATGGGTCAGACTAGGCTTTTCATAACTGTGTTTTTTACGGTAGGAAATAATTTAATGACGGCAGTGGCCTTACTAGGCTATATAGCTGATATACTATATAGATATTTCTTTGAGGAGCGCATGAAACACTACACACTATTGACCACTTGAGCCTCAGCCTGAACGATTTCCGGACGGCCGCAGGGTTAGTTACCTATTGCTCGTCGTCCATAAGCTCACTCCCACCGGGACTAGTAGTTGGGGTCGGGATCGCGGCGGCTAGAGCGTGAGGATGCACGTCTCCTTCGCTAGGATTAGCTTCCTCCTTCAATGATGGAGGCGACTGCCTTCCATTCCTACTCACTGGACTGACCCAGGTTCTGCGGCGATAGGTCTACTGCGATTGGTAACGGAACGACCTAATAGACCTAGAATAGGTACTGTATTCACGTACGATTACGATTACTCCTTTAGCGGTTGAAAGGATTAAAATTAATGACTATGTTCTGGATTATTAAATGTCATGATATGTTAAACATAATAAAATTGTTATTATTTCACTTGAGAAGATGGCCTTTATAATCTTGCTAGGTCGCATTAATTATACAGTGCGTTTTTACGTCTAAGTTTCAAGTTGTTTTCTTAATCTTAAATCCACGGTCAAATACATATTTTGGGATAAGTAGCGTTTGTGAAAAACAAACTCTTGAGACATTTGAAGTTGTTTTTCTTACGACGGATAACTTGAAAAATTAAACAAACTTAGTAAATTGAGGAAAATATTCAGGCCAGTCATAATCTTAAACAAACAGAGATTGTTTATTTTACTGGCCAACCAAATCCCCAATAACTTGATACAGTGATTAATTTTATCTCAAAATGTAAACACGTGAAGTCACATTTAAAATCTTAAACATTTTTTGTTTGATCACATTCATCGCATGTGCTAAGTCAAATCCCATGTATTTTAATGTTCGAAGCTGACGTTTATTTGCTGACGACATGCCTGAGCATTGTTGCAAGACCACTGTGCAAATAGATACGCCATAAAGCGATGCGCCTGACCTTACCCTAAAGTCGATGTTCTGAGGCCGCGAGGTACAAAATGGTCCTTAGGGACGGAATAGCAACGAGTCGCGGTTTGCCAGTAATTTCAAATATGATTTATTGCTTTTTAATGTTTTCTATTATGTGTTAACGTCTGTGGGCTTTGAATATTTTCCTTTTTTATAATTTACATAGTAGCTTTTAAACCATACAAAGTAACGTTACAGGGTTTCCGTCATTAAAGCTGTCTTTAGATATTTTATTTGGTCTTTTGGATGTAAGAAGCAAAGGACCAATACATCGTAGCCTTTTCATAAAGAACGGCAACTTGCGTTTTTTTTATAACTAAAGGTTTCTCTTTCTAATAAAAAAAAAGAATTTATGAAAATATGTTAACAGCATATATTATATTGTAACATCTATGATGCCACAAAAGAACTAAGAATTAAAGTGCCTTGGGGTATAAAAGTTCTGCACTCGATTAGAATTCAATTATCGGGTAGTTGCCCCACCAGAAATTACACCATCTGATCGGAGGATCCTCCGTTTTCTAAGGATGTTTTTGGGACCCTTTACACTTTGTTTCACATACCTCTAAATAATTTAGCGGACCCCGGGCACCGAGGTGAAAACCAAGGTAGCAACCGGGACGGGCGCTAAGTTGATGATTGACCTCTAAATAATTCGATCAATAATTATATAAATAATAAGTTACATTTTTTAAATGATACTTTTTAACTATAGAAGACAAAAATAAGTTCCTGCTAAAAAAGAACTCAAACAATATTCTTTAGAAGGCACTACGAGTGGTGACGTTGGGAGAAGGTTCGTGTCCTGCAGTGAACATCTATCGTCATAATGATTAAAAGCTGTTGACGCTCAAGAAAACATAGAACTGACATTAGATCCGCTTTGAAGGTAATTAAACAAGATTACCTACATACGTAATCATAATATTCATTATTTACTGACAATTACGAAGTAAATAATCATAATTAAACATTAATTTCATTGTGATTACTATGAAACCATTACAAACCAAACCCATTCTTATACAAATGGGAAATCGATGTATAGAATTACAATTTATTATCAACGTTAGACTTAGTTCCTACTACTGCATGGCCATGTAATGTAACTAATTGTAATTAAATTGATGATAAAATGTAATTTACATTATTTTAATAGTATATACTACGTCCTTGTTTAAAAACGTCGACATTGTAAAATATTTTTTTTAAGGTGCAAAATAGTATATTTTAATACAAGTGCAGAAAGTTTGTCATTACGATCGGGTTGGAATACACACGATCCGTAGGCGAATGTGTTACGGAGCTTCGGGCTGAAGTAACTTTGCGCATGTGTCAAACGACATTTTTCAATTCACTTGTGGCTCGTGGGGATTGACCCGCGCTTCTTGGGGTGGACTCATGCCCAACCTGATATAATACACAATTTTATTACAACAATTGTGCTCATTGGCAACTGAGCCTCTTCTAAGTAAGCGTGCTTTATTGTCGGCCACCTTGACATCGCTTGCCATAAGCAATTAAATAGTGGTCAAGTGCAAGCGTGTCAATAAAAAAAACAATCAAGCGCGAGTCCAATTCGCGCACTAGATTTTCTTTAAATTAATTTTCGAATTAAATCACAAAAATATATATTAATAATTATTTTAAAGAGACAAACAGATTAACCACAGAGTGAGGGTTTACAAAGGTTTTATTTTCGCCGACTAAGGTACGGAACCCTAAAAAAGGACAAAAGTCAACGGCCGGTCAGGTCAGAGCCTCGGGCAAGGCAACACCAAGGTTTTAAGGTTAAGACAATACACACGTGAAGAACCCTTCAATTGCTACATTAGCACTTTTTACTCATATTTGTATAAAAGTTCGTTAACTCGAGTTTAAGTGTTTTGTATTTGTATGATTTAAATTGTACTATAATTTGAAAGTTTCTTGGATAATTGAATGTTGTAGATACACAACTTACTTTTCCCCTTATAAACGTGGCCAAAAAAGCTACGAGCGTAACATGCGAGGTTTTTTTTATGATAGGTAAAAATCATCCAATGACGAATTCCGCCCTTAGGCGGAGCGGAAAACAGTGTCAGACTCTTACTGACTAAACAACCTACCCCGTTCCTGCATCGCTATCTATACCAGGGCTAGAGCCTTCCTTTCAGACACGAACCCTTGGCCCCAGTTAGCTTCGACCCTATAGCATGCATAGTTCAAAAAAAGTTTTAATTATAATACTACTGCTTCTTTGGAGGAGGATTAACAGACTGGACTACAAATACTTGGTTTCTCAAAATTCTGTTTTATTTTTTTTTTAAGACATAAAAAGTTGCAGTCAAGCACTAGGCTTGACTGCAACTGAACCTGATGATAAACATTGATACAATCGTTTATGTTAAAGCTCCCTAGTTACAAAAATTATACAGAGATTCTAACCTTGAAAACACCTGTGAAATAGTATTTAAAATACCTCCGAATTCAATTACCAAAGTAGAAACATCCACGTTTTACGATAAAGAGTTAAAGATCGCCAGATCAGATGGTTCTTGCATACTAAATAGAGTCGTTGAATTTTCAATTAACACAACCAGGTCAAGATGTTTTTAGCTAGATTCCTAACATTTTAATTTGAACCTGTAACGGTTTATTAGTTTTCTGGGCACGTGGCAAGTCAATTGAGACTTTGCCTTCTGACTCTTGACTTTTGACTTTAGTGTTGCAAAGCGGGCCTTGTTGACAGCATTTATGGTGTATCATAAAAGCATCATTATTTATTAATTACCCTTGGTCGGCTACTGCTTTTACAAAATGCCGCTATGTTTCAATATTGCGTATAAAGTTTTATGTCAGAACAGATGTCTTCAACAATCGTATTTTTATGTAAATTACCAATTTTTTCTTTCGACAACCAAACGTTGAATTGCATATCGATTGCTTCATCATATTCTACTGAGTTAGCCATATTCAGTTCTGTATGTTTGCATACGATCAATGGAATCTGGTCTACACCTACATTCAAACTTGATTCAGTGCCCATTGAATGTATTTTTTCATCTTCAGTTTTGGCGCCAGCCGTGCCCACAGCAGCACTTAATCTCACACCCAAATCGCTAAGTAAGAATACGTGAACACACACACCGAACATAAGTTTATCGAGGTCAATCCACGAAGTTTTCCGTGTTATCCACCGGTTTCCCATCGTCACAAACATTTCGTTGAAAACATTAGCTAACAACTAATTAATGCACCCTCACGTCCAACGTCTTAACATGATCGTAAGCAACGTGTCCGATTTTTATTTTTTAATTATAATGCAAATATAGAAAGTAAATAGTCATGTGAACATTCCGCAGGTATTAAGTAATTGTGTCATCAACTATTTAATTCATTAACACGTTCTAATTGAATCATGATTACTTAAGAATCTTAAACACATAAACATTGTGATACCTACACATTAATGGGTAGGTACGAGTCGATATCAAAGTCAATTTAGGCGCCGTGGCTTATGCAATGCAAATATGATCATTTCAGAGATCTTTTTTAATCCGGTAAGATCTAGAAACTCACGTGATGTAGCTATGCAAATGAAATTTGCTGCCAAACAAATGAACTACTGCAAAAAAGGATGTACATTTCGTCAGCACGTGCTAAATTTGGCCTGGTAAATAGTGGTGCTTTATTGATAAAAAGCGTTGTTCGCTTCATCTGGAAGAAAAGGTTGAAAAACCAACGGCGCGCACTGATTAGAAAAAAATCGGCCAAGAGCGTGTCGGGCCACGCTTAGTGTAGGGTTCCGTAGTTTCCCGTCCGTCACAAACTTCTCACAATGTAACAGAACCCAGTAGCCCATGTAAAAATTAGTAACCCAGTTTCCCGAGAGATGGCGCTGTACCCAATTTGCCCTAAAGTGAACCGATTTTAATCTTTTTGTATTTTTATTTGAAAGCAGATTCGTTTAGGATAATGAAATATGTAAAAAAATGCTTGTATGTACGGATAAATTACAAAATTAGTTCAGAACGTTTTTTTCTAATTTTTCAAAAACTATTCTTCCTATCAAGTTCAAAATAATTTTCCTTGAAAGTTTATTTTAAGTTCTACTCTTGAGATTTTTTTCATATTTTTTAAACTTATGGTTCAAAAGTTAGAGGGGTTGGGACGCCTCATTTTTTACTTTTGGAGCGATTATTTCAGATAATATTTAAATGATCAAAAAAATACTTTACTGGACCCCTAATAATTTTTAAATACCTATCCAACAACATATCACATGTTATGGTAGTAATGAAAAAAAAAAACACTTTCCACTTTACGTGTAGGGGAGATACCCTAATTAAACATTTTATACCACTTTTTGTTTGTGCACTTTGTCGGCATGGTTGATATACATATTGATACCAAATTTCAGCTTTCTAGTGCTTACGGTCGCTGAGATTATCCGCGGACGGACAGACAGACAGACAGACATGGCGAAACTATAAGGGTTTCTTGTTGACTACGAAACCTTAAAAAGAGAGGTAGCAGCCATAATTGTACAAAAACGAGATCAATAAAAGAAAAAAAAGCTGGACTAATACTATAAACAAACATAGATGAAGTACTAGGACAACATAGACGACGTAGAGCTCACAACATAACATTGAACCTGAACTTCAATCAACACGAACCAGGAAGACCTATAGCACAACAAAGAACCCAAGTAATCTCAAAGACGTAAAGTCTTAACAGCCGCGTCATTTATCTGCCATACTGCCAACACTTCAAGGTTCGCCGTATCAAACGTACAAGATATGATTATTGGGATGGCACAGTCGACCGCACGCCACGGCGATTACATATAGATCTCTAATGGAAACCGCAACACAGCGTTTGTTAAGCTTAGGACTTATCGTGTATTTTGCACTTTACGAAAAGAAACTACAGTTTTCTAACATGAACTAATCAGAAATAGACACACTAAGGCGAAAGTTTGAATTTATTTCTGTTTACATGTAACATATGTGTAAGCCCTCCATATAGCACATCTTATACACTCAAACTGCTGAACGAATTCAAATGGAAATTGGTATACGGATAGTCTTTGTACTGGAATGGAATATAGGATACTTTTATTTCAGGAATATGTTCTCTTGGGTTATTTATTTCATTTTCAATCATGAGAATCCACAGGCAGCTGCCACTTTTGTTATAAAAGACCAAAATGATATCCAAATCAATAAAGAACAAGTTAAGAATAGTTTAAGGGCCAAATTTTCATACAGCATAAGGATTTAATCTTCCCAATTACAAATACAAACAAAGAAAAGAAGAAAAAGAGTTTTACATGGAACTACTGCCTATCAGACCTTCACAACCCAGGTACTCGGCAAAGCAATACTTCTTGAATAGAGTGATGGTCGAACTTTCTGACATCTGACTACCTTCTTGTCGTCTTCTTTTCCACTTGATAGCGTGTCGACGACCAAAATAGTTATATTCCCTACGTAATAGGGCACGTAATACAGGGTAGAAGGTGGGACATGGTCTGCGCTCAATCTAGGTACGGAGTCTGTTTAGAGTTTTCCTAACTGTAACAACTATCAGAGATCTATGAATGACAACCGGGACCAACGGCTTTCCGTGCTTTCCCGGAGACACAGTTTCTAGTAATCCACGAGCAATTAACAATAAAATTAAAAGGGTTATCAATCCACTAGAAAAAAATGAAACTTTAGAAACGCAATCACGGTATTTCACTCGAAATCGTGTAATGTATGTAGCACTGTTTTGTTATTAATCAGCAAAGTACAATAATGCCTTTGTCAAATAGTGCATACTTATCTTTATGATACTGATTAAGGATACAATGTTTTCATCAGCTCGTGACCTTGAGAAATTCATATCAAATTAATCACATAACTAAATATTATGAAGAATTTTTATAATATTATGTTAACATTTTTTCTGCTATTCGACATATTTGTCGAACATTAGGAATATCTTTTTTCTTGAGTGGGAATTCTTAATGTAATTTCTTCTGCTCTGGGTGGAGTTAGTGTTGGTGTCATACTTTTACTCAGTAAGGTCCATTATGTTGTTCAAGGAGTTGTCAGCAAACTGTAAAAATTCAGCAAAAGAGTTGAAGTCTACTGGAGCCCAGGATCTCTTTCTGAAAGGAAGGCTTAGCCCCAGGGCGTAAGGCAAGGCCGCAGAAACAATATGACAAAATATTCCCGTATTTTGTCATATTGTTTCCGCCCCAAGAGGACACCGGTGTCCGCATAACTATTCTCTTTCAATTGTGTCGGTAATTACGGTAGTCAAAAAGTTAATTTCACACGAATTTTACTCTTAAAAGTATCAAAATAGACACAAGTAGGTACAATGTATCACAACAAAAACCACGAACTTTAATCTTCGACGAGCTTCACCTTCACTTAAGGGCACGACACCCACACAAAACGCAACAAACAAACATGTATGGAAAATTTTTGAATTGACACATTGTCACTCCATTGGCAAGACCACCCGTGGCTAGGTAGGTACTGTTAGGTATGTTGTCCATGTACCTATTGACACCTCTATTCAATGATATTACAGGTCTTTTCAACATAATTGGTAGGTACATCCACCCATCTAAGATGTCAAAAGAATGATAAACTTATCTCTATTTTCATGCAAATCTTGTATATGTGTGTCATAACTTGCAAGATTTAATGTTTGCTACAAACATTTTCTTAAGGCATAGCCAGGCAATATTTTTGGCTATTGACCCAATATAGCTTGGCAATATATGGTAGACCACACAGTATATCTTAGCTATATTTTAGGTTCTGCATGCAAATTATTTGGTGTCTAGACGAGTGGAAATGTTGGAATACTAAAGTTATGGAGATTTTAGAAGAGAGTTTTTTTCTACATAGGTCAACATTTGAAACAAATCCTGACTTTACCGACTTTTGAGCTGTCCAACACTTTTAGTAACTGAGTTCCTTTTAAATGTAGATTCAATCTTTTTTATTTATTTGTGTATTTATTTTGTAAATGTATTTTTGATTCTTCATGCTCGAATGATAGTTCGGATCATCAGCTGTAGACCATTTCTAGAATAGCAAGATATTTCTCATCCCAGGGAATGTTTGCTTAGAGTATATATTTCTAATATCATAGTCATAGCAAAAACATGCATGTCATCATGCGGGCCAACACGCTAACAGTAACTAGTAATGAAATAAATGCTCATCTTTAGAAAGCCAAATTTTTTACCAATTGCGATACACAAAATGGAATGTGCAAAAGACAACATATGTGAAAATTACTTTGAGACAGCGGATGTCAACTCCATGACATAACATTTTATCACCCATGTATTTTGATGACATGACAAATAAAGATAACGTATGTTAACAATTATTTGACAATGTTATTAACACGCGGATTCTGACAATTAGCGTTTTTATATGAGATAACAACGACTTCAATGCGGTAAGTTTTTTTTTTGTTAACATCTTGTTGTTGTCAGTTTTGGTAATAACTGGCTTGTTACTGTTCCACCCCAAAACAAGCCCCTTTTTAGAGTTCCGTAGTTAACAAGGACCCGAATCCTGTAGGGTAAAAATACAAAACGATTAAAATCAGTTCACGCAATCCAAAATTACCACCGGGTACGCCATCTCACGAAAAATGGGTTACAAACTTATGCATAGGCTACTGAGTTCTGTTATATAGTGAGAAATTTGTGACAGACGGGAAACTACGGAATCCTACACTGAGCGTCACCCGACACGCTCTTGGCCTATTTTTATATAAATAAGACATGAGCATTCTTCCCCATGTTTGCTTAAAGTTGATTCAAGATTAAAATCCCATCGATCACTAATTGCTACTTGCACTACTGTAAAACGATTCTTACACGAAGTAGAAGGTGAAGTGAATATCACGTCGCATTAGCTTTTATGGCGCTTGGTACACAAATCACAGCATTACCGGATAAGAAAGTGTTACACTTTTATTAATGGGCTTTTCTATCGATTTCAATCAGCGCGGCCACATCGCTAGAAGATTTTCAACGCGGAAAGTCACACTCAACAACGCTAGTTTGCGTGGAATTCCTTCTTTTCGCGCGGAATACCAACTCCCCGCGTGGTACTTTGTGTCTCCGTGAGGCACACCAACTTAAAATCCACATAAAACAAAAACATCCGCTTAAAAACTACAGGCGTCTTGTGAATACTTACTCAATATTGACTCAATAGAGCAGTGGTAGCCGAGTGGTAACGGCCCCAACTTGGGAGTTGTAGGTCGCGGGTTCAAAGCCAGCTAGTCGCATTACTTTGTGTTATTTATTTCATCACTACTGCTCTCAAAACGGTGAAGGGAACCGGCATGTCCTAGAATCAAATATTCGAAGACATGCGGCATCCACCAATCCGCACTGGGCCCGCGTGGTGGATTATGCCCATTCCCTCACCTAGAGAGATGAGGCCTGTTTCCCAACAGTGGAAACCTTATAAGGCTGATGCAATGCAATATTTCTAAATAAAATCATCTCATCTAAGGCTGTATTTTCCGATTTCCCACTTAAAATCAACTCTTAACGAGTTGCATAAAATTGTGCAAAAGGCTTTTCAATTTTACTAATTGGAAGACTTTGAGCCAATGTTCACCTACTTTCACATCGTCTTCACACTTATCTTTTATCACACAAGTAGAATTAGAACCCTCATCGAGATAAACAGTAAGTAGTCGTTACTAACTAAGATATTTAATTGTTATCGGATATCGAACTAACAGGACGGTACCAAAGACGATAAACGTTGCATGAACGCACGAGGAGGGCGGCCATCAGAGAGGAGTGGCGGCGTGGTATAAAATTTGCCATCAACACGAGCGTTGCTGTCGCGCGCTTACGAAACATACGACAGCATCGCTATAAAAAGACACCATGGGCGAGGGGCCTAAGATAAGAGTACTTTAAAATAATTGCCATCTTTCGCTACAAGAAATTGTAGCAGTCATACGGCGCACACTGTTGCTGCCCGCCTCAAGGAGTTGTCAGTAAACTGAGGGACCCCGCAGGGTCGGAGCCTCTTGGGGCCAAGGATTGATGTGAAAGTGTAACACCAGAGCTCTGGGATTAAGACAAGAAAAAAACGGAGTAGGTATTTTAGTCAGTAAGAGTCTGACACTGTTTCCCGCTCCGCCCAAGGCCGGGATTCGTCATAGGATGATTTTTACCTACCATAAAAGTAACAACTACCTTGCATATTTTTATAAGTTTTAACAACTGGGTTACTGGTACGATTTGATTAAAAATACTTGTATAACAATGAAAGACCACACTTCCTAGGATAAAGTTCGTAGAATTCAGCTCTAAATGACGGTTTTTATGTGATAACAACTTTGTACCTTAGTTAATCATTTCTTTGAATTCTATGTACATTACATAATATATTTTACGACTACATTGTATGAATATAAGTAATATGAGATAATGATGTAGAGAAATCGTTTGGTTTTCTCGGTATTCGATTTACGTTTGGCCTGTGAAGGTCGAGGGAAATCATTTGAAGACGGAACTACGGATGATGGTATCTGGAAAATCTTAGTTTAGCGATACAGTTCTATCGGTCAGTACTATGATATTTTTTTCAAAGCCTCGAGCACAGGCGTAGAGTAGGTAGCCAGTCTTTCGGTTTTCTACAGGATGGATGATTTGATTCTCAATTTAACCATCGGGCGATACGGTGTACGGCAAATATCGAACATCGGCATCTACGGTCCGGACTAAGCGTTTTGCCTCGTCTTTAATACCGCGTACATCGAGGGACTGGAAGAGTTTACCAACTGCAATCTTACCGTCCGATTATAATTTCGGTATCTCCAAGGCTAGAGTGAATAGGCTTTTAATAAACTAGTGCGCCACACCATCAACGATTGCGACGCCGCTTACCATCAGGTGGGATCACAGTCAAGCACTATTTTATATCAATAAAATAAAATTACCAATATTTTTTTTCAAGACTGACCAAGAACTATTGTGTGCTTGCACACTTATACCTAGTCATTCTACGTACAGCTATGTAACTTCTAGGCCAGCGTAGTTTATCGTTGTCCACATCATCGCTTACCATTATGTGAGATAGAGGTTTTTTATGGTGGAAAAAATCTTCGAAAGAAGAATCCCGCCCTTAAGCGGAGCGGGAGACAGTGTCAGACTTTTACTGACTAAACGACCCACCATTCCTTCTAGCCTTAATTCCAGGGCCACGGTGTTCCGCTTTCGCATGAACTTTTGGCCTCAGAAGGCTTCGACTCTGCTGGGCCCCTATATGAGATGAGCTAAAACCGGAGCCCGTTAATGATAAATAAAAAAATGTTTTCACTGTGTGTACAGCGAAAATTAAAACGAAATGTTCAAAAAAAGGCAAAAATGATTTGTTAAATATTAATAAGAACGATAACCTAAGAGGGAGCCATCAATTAGCGACAGACTCCATCGTTAGGGTGCATAGAAAATAGGGACCCCTTAACGAAGTGCTGCAGACGTACAATTTCGCAGAAGATCATTGTTTTGACCCACTTAAGGAGATTTTATTATGCACTTCAAAACAGTTATGGCTATGGTTAGAGTTCGGTTGTTAGTGTCTGACGATTAAGCAATTAAACCATTGGAATTATGTGTTATTGTTATTCGCAAAATTACTCTCTATCATTGCTATTGTTTTTTACTTATTTAAACTTCATATACTATAGAGGTTTTTTTATGGTGAGTAAAAATTATCCAATTACGAGTCCCGACCTTGGGTGGATTGTGAAACAGTGGCAGACTCTTACTGACTAAACTAGTAGCCTAGTATTACGCTTTCGCATCAACCCCTGGCCCCAGGAGGTTTCGACCCTGTAAGGCCCCTTTAGTTTGCTGACAACTCCTTGAGGCATATCCTTGATATACCATAGTGGTACATCGGCAGATTTAATGGAACAAGGCCTTCTCTATCAGTCAATCTTTAGGTTAAAAAAGACAACACTCTAGTATTGCATGATAAAAAAAATAGTATCAAGTGGCTTATAATAATAAAATACATACTAAATGTGCTAGATTTACAAACTAATAACTATGCTAAATATCTAATTATTATAGATAAATTGAGAAAACGTAAAATTATGACGAAATCAAACTATGTTACAAGAAGAACTTTTTTAAGCCCTTTTTTTATTTGCTATAAACTAATGCTAACCCCAAAAAGCTAGCTTTGAATAAGTCGAGAAAATGTTTTCCTCCATTAATTACCTTCTACGTACCTACTACGGTTGGTAGGGAGACTGTAGAGCAAGGTTTTTCTCGAATTCTAAAGCTATGTAGGTAAAGTCAAGAAGCAAATATTCAAGGTTCGTTTAATTTAAAAGTAGAAAGGGGTGAAACGATGCCGTTTGTAAAGTTAAACACTAACGTAATGCAAAATATGTCTGCTGACAGCATTTTAGAGACAGTTAAGATATATGGGCAGAAATAATAATCATTATCATCAGCCTTTTAATGTTCCCACTGCTGCGGAGAGGGAATGCGCCATAATCCACCAAGCCGGTCCAGTGCGGATTGGTGGATATCACATGTTTTCGAATTTTTGGTTCTAAGACATGCCGGTTTCCTCACGATGTTTTCCTTCACCGTTTTGAGAGAGAAATAATAATCCAAAATATGAAATCTAATCTTAATTAAGGAACCTTGAATCTACCCAATTCAATAATTTTCTAACAAACTTAATTAAAACTAAATCCAATCCAAGTTAAATGGCCTAATGAAATCTAAAACACAGTGTAGCTGGAATACATAAAATAATGCTCGAGAATCTCGACCTAGCTTGGACCTAAATTACTAAAGCACACTGAACTCTAACGAATTAAGAACACTGTGTTGAAGGGGCACGAATTGTGTGGAAATAAAACGTTGGAGAGGCTTCATGAATTGGATTAATTCAGTGACCCCAACCCCGTTTACCGACATTGAAAGTCACGCGAACTTCGATTTGATTGTTGCTGAGCTATTTTCTAGATTACGTATTTTAAAGGCGGGTCTTCGCTGTGGTAGACAAAAAAAGATCAACCTAAAATATAATATAAAACTAGAATGCATAATTTCATCCGAAAGACGTCGATTGCTGTACATGTACCTACCTCAAATGTCACCACAATGAACGGTCCTGTGCGTCTCCCGCAAACTTTATCAGGCCAACGGTTCACCTTGTAGGAGGCCTTCCAACGCTGCATCTTTTGGTATGCGGTCGCCACTCCTGAACCTTTCGGCTTCAACAACTATTCTGCGAGCAATGTGCCTGGTTCATTGCAACTTTAGTTTAAAAGCTAGAATTTGAAGTTGGAAAAACTAGGACGCTCTAAAAAGTGTTACAAGTAATTTGAACAAAATATACACGAACCAAGAAATAATCCAAGCACGAGCGCTTGGTTTCTCTAGAATCAATCCTCACTACACTTATTTGAATCAGCTCAGCTCAGTTCGGCACCTCTAGCGTAAACCCACCTTAATAGTTAGTATTTCGTTTGTAATTGTTAGTCGATAAAATACTTCGAAGACCCAACAGCACTGGCTGCCTAGTTAGGCTTCTAGTTTATTAAGTTTTCAACGAATTTTATCGCTGGTTTTAATATTCTGTTTCACAGTAAAACGAGTGTTCTAAATTATAATAAACTGACTAAATTGTAGATATCACGAACGTACTGAGAATTCTTGTACACAAAATTTTGATCAAGGTTTTCAGTTCCTAGGGAGTTTTAAAAAGACTTTCTTTTAAAAGACATTGTTCTTAACTAGAGGTACGCGGATCACAAAATCTTCTTTTTCTTCCTTGCTTTATCCGCGCCAGGATAGTCTATCATTGTTGGTTGGTTGGTAGCTCGTTCCAGGTCTTTGGATAAGATTATCCACCACGCAGCTCCCCCGCCCTCTTCATTTCTGGCATCGCTATGGCCTTTTTCAAGTTATAGAGTTTAAAATTTTTTAATTTCTGTTTTGTGTAAACTGTAAAGTTAGATTAATGCGCACTGATTTTAAATTTTCATCAGTAATGTTTTGTTTTCTATGACAATGCTAGTTACTTTTGTTTAAGTTTTGATTTTAAAGTCTACTACTCTTTTAAGTCTACTGTAGTTTAGACTGAATGTTTTTTTTAAATAACTTACTTAAGTTTTCTTCAGGACATCTGGTCTCTCCTTACAACTAAGAAACCAAAGTAGTCCACGGTTCACGGATTAGAAATAAATAGAAATCGTGGTTCTGAAACACAAAGGGCAACTGAAGGATACAAGTCAGTTTTAATCAGTAAAAGTCTGGCACGCCTTCTCACTCCACTCTAGAGCGATAGAGGGAGAAATAATTGGATGTTTTCTGACCTCAAAAAAAATAGCCCATGGTTAAGAAAAGTTTAGAAACTACTGTTTGGTTTATTTGGCGTCAAACTTAAGTGACGATGTCATTTTGAACAAAATCAGCCCACACGACTTTAGGAGGATTACCGGATGAGCTATGATGACTAATTTTCTTCTCATACCCGAAATATGCACACACAATCTAGGTAATGTTTAATTTCTCCGAACATATGTCACAGTATCTTCATTAATTAGGTCTTCAGGGAAATTCTTCGTTTAGACATTTTAGTCAGACTGCTTGACGTCAACTAGGCATAGTGACTATGTCGGCAAAAATGTGGAAAATTTGTTATTTTACGTAGATAACATGAAATTAATTTATAAGTTTTTGAGTCATAAGAAAGATGGCTTGGCCTAAGTGCGAAAGGCAAAGAAGGAATGGGGTGAGGTGTCTAGTCCGTAAGAGTCTAACACTGTTTCCCGTTCCACCCAAGAGCGGGATTCGTCATTGGATGATTTTTGTTCACCATAAAAAAGTCATAAGAAAGATAAATGAGAAAGAAAATATATTTAGAAAAAAAAATTACTTACAACGAACAATCAAGTATATAGAAACTTAAAATATTTAAAATAATAAAACAAAAAATACGATGATACGAGCGTCCTTAAAAAAATAGGCGTAATCTATTGTCCGGACGCGTAGCTTCAAAAACGCATATTCGTATTCGTTACTATTCGCTTGGTAAACGTCAGCTCATAGCTTTACATCCATAACTATGAAACTCTGTTGTCGAAGCAGCAACGTCGTCCAGTAGCTTCGTCGACCAAGTTTACGCAGTGCAGTAGACATCAAGCGTATAAAGACGAATACCTACGCGTCTATAAAGCTAAGCGTTCGTAAACCTTGTTTTTTTTCTTCTTTGAATTTCACGACTGCGCCAAGAGAAGAGAGAAGACAGAAGAATTTTACGTTCTAGGACTACTAGTAACCATTTCATACTTTTGCCCTAGCAGACAACGACCATGATAGGGCTACGGGGTAGGAAAACAAAAAGGTTTTAATCTCTAAGAGTATGATAATGCCTCTAGCATTACCCAGAGTAGAAGAGGTTATCTGATGATTTACTAAAATCGAAAACAAAATGTAATGATAACTAATACTCACTATTAAAATCAAGCGAAAGTTTTGATTTTGCAGAAAGATTAACCTTTGTAGACAGTTCCGCGGCGGTCGCTCTAGGTGCTGAGATTGCTTCATTAAAACTGGCTTTCGTCTCGACTCGGCTTTATCCGGATCTCATCTTTATCGAACTTGTATAGTCAGTATATAAATAATAAGAGATCTACCGAACATTGTTGAATACGACTGATAAACACAAATATTTGATTTCGCCAACATTGATTTACATACTGAGCTGACGAGAGATTCTACCCGTCTTGCAGCGGTTACCGTTCAAAGGTAGATATACAAATGAACGTGTGTGGAAATAAATTACTAACATTTTAATTTAGGTAAATTAATCAATGATGTTTGTTTAAAGAGTTAAATATAGCATATTTTTGCATAATTTTTGGAATGCTTAATTTATCTACATCTAAAGTTCAGCATCGATAATTTTAGAGGCAATGAGTGTGTTGGATATATTTTAAGAATACTTTAAAAAATAATATAAAAAAATATATAGTTCAAAATAATTTTAACCACTCATACACAAGTGTACCGAATTCAGTACACCTCGATACTAGCTAACTTAAAGCTTATTTTTACGTAATAAGATTTAAGTTAAATGGTATGATGTGTACCGTATTCGCCTGAGAGGTTAAATTTAAGTATATTAAATTCTTAAAATTAATCGTAAACTTAACTTACGACACTTTTTAGGTTTTTTACGATTAATTTAAATACCGATACCAATAAAATCAAAAGCCGAGCTTTACAACGTTTAGCGGTAATAAACCATTGGTTTACAGCCAACGCGTTCCACGCGGTACACAAGCGCCTATCGACAAGTCTGGGAGCTATCCACTTTTGAATATTCATAAGAAAACCTTGACCAATACATTTGTCCATACAACGGACGGGTCCCACTACAGTGACGTTTCAAAAACCATGTCTATGTAAATTACGAATTTCTACCGATTGAAACTGGACATTTCTTTGGAAATACCGTTTTCAACGTATTTCTGCAACATGCAATTACACCTGGATTATAGGTTAATTTGAGTGATGAAACAGCTAAGCGCCGTTTAATTAGCGGTCAATTTGTTGGACGTGCTGTGGTTTTAGTTGATGTAATTATCGAAGTCTTTAATTGATGCCGAATGTATTATGAAAAAGTTTTGATGACGCACTTTGTGGTTTGGATAAAAATATGCACGAGTTTGTAAAATATCTAACAATGCGGCGAGTTCCCCTATTCCATAATTTAGGAGCCAATTATGACAATTATGTCAGCATATCTGAAGTTCTTTGAAACGAATGTTTGTATTTCGCGTATACTAGTTAGTAAAAAGAAGTATTATATACATAATCACCTGAGTTTTTTTTTTCGGTAGTTCGTCCAGGAAACACAGGCCTCATCTAGTTTAAATTGACGAAAACATTGACGTGTAAAGTGTTTTTAATAACTTTTTTTCAAAAATAAATACCATTTAATCTCTTTTTTTTAAGTTCAAGTCTCAAAAAACTTAAAAAAACAGTCACGAATAATTTTAACGTTAACGCTTTATCATGCGTCATATAATACACAAACAAGTAGGTATACAAAACAAATGGCATCCTAAATTCAACACAGGAAATACCGCCGCGTGTGGCCATCTCGAGTTATTCCCGTTTTTGCATCAGCAGACAATATACCATCATTAATGGGATAAAAGTAAGATAAAAAGGAAATGCTAATAAAATACTTCCATCGAAACGTAACTGTATTCTACAAATCAAGACAGAATAATACGAACTTGGATTTTCTTTCTGTAATTTAGTGTCTACATTTATGAAGTACTAGGAAAAGCTAGCGGATTCGCCTTAGTGGTAATACAAAATTAGCCCAAGGGAATATACTCTCGTGATAATAATATTATATTTATATGCTATTTGTCTAAATATTAAAATAATAGGGACATAATCCACATGTTTAGAAGTTTGAGCGTGAAAGAAGAAAAACATATGCACAAGGCATATTTAGCAATTGTACCGACACTTTGATTTAATTTAGATATTTTATTATTTATTTAAAAAGTCTTCACTGAAACAATCTTTCAAGTTATAATTCAACTTAGCAGCAAGAACTTAAACTAGTCAAAAGTTAACATATCTATACAGCTACCCAAAACCATAAAATAAAGAACTCAATAAAACTGTAACATCAGTAGCCAACTCAAACTTTACATTCTAGACATAATGTTAATCAGCTGATTGAACAAGAATGCGACTCGTGGGAAGGCCCACCAATATATTACAAAGTGTAACATTAGAAACAGAAGCATAACACCGACCCATCGAATCGAATCGATAACGACCATCGAGTTACGTTTACGACAATCGGAAACGAAACGAAACGACATCGTATTTAATGCAAATGTCAATTTAGAAATCAAGAATTCGACAACAAAAGATAATAAATAAGTTTCCCATTTGAAAAATGGTTCCACTTTCTAAGGCGTGTCTTTATATTCTTTAATTTATTGTATTCTAATAAAGTCATTATTAGACCATCTTGAAAACGTCAAATAGCTTGATAATTGTTTTGGGAAAAAGGAAAAAATATAGTATAATGTATTCCTTATTTATTATTTAGTAGAATATTACGAATCTTTGTAATTGTCGAATTTTCTTTGATGTAATATGCAATTAAACTTTCTTCAGTATCTACTCTGAGTGATAACTGCATGAGCTCACTCATGTGTGTGTGAACTCAGACAAACAAGGAGTTTGTTTTTATGTCTCTTATACATGTAAATTCGTAACAACGTTCTTAATTTATTACCAAAATTAATACAACGTGTAACGTTAAATGCGAAAAATCTGACACAAAAATGTTTTTAAATTTAATTTACTTAATTCTGAAAAAAAAAATGTAAAGGTTTTATGCGCTGTTTTAGTTCTACTACATATTTTGATAATTTCTATAATAAGAACTATTATTATTATTATCCAGCGTATAAGAAAATTTAAATAGGACGAAAACCTTTCTAGTTCATTGAACTATTTTGATAGCTTCGTATATGTGATAGCTTGGTTTATTATTAACTGACAGTGAAACATTTTTAATGTTATTTTTTGGAAAAATGTGACTGATATTAAAAAAATGCTTAAATTGATTCTGCTCGTTATTCTGCGCAAACTATTTTCAGGTTTTGCGCATTTAACGTTACACGTTGTATATATAGTAAAAATGAATACTGCTTTTCATTGTTATAAGTTTCAGCACAAATTTTCATAGCTGTTCAACGTTTTCATTCAAGTATGACTGGGTTTTCTTTCCAGCATACTTCCCAGGAGTTGGCTTCACATGTTGCCATTAACACAGTCCAATGTTTAGAACTCTTTGTCCACAGTGAAAGTATTATTTAGTGAACGTTACATGTATTCTTGCAGCCGTACTGTTTTCTCGAGGAAAACTAACACAAATATTCGCATATTTCCATATGCTTTTGTAGAAATGGAACAAACGGGTAGACGCAAATCAGCAATATGTCATCTCTTGCATATTACAACCGAAAATATGTTGACTTTGATATCTGGATATTTTGGTCAAGCAACCCTGATTTACTTATGTTGTTAAAAGGAAAATATGATTGTTTTCCTAATGGAATATATTTTTTTCTGATTGAATCAAAAGATTTTCTGTATAGCTTGCAATTTATAGAAAAAAAAATGTCTTAGTATACTTTGATAAAGTATATTTGGATATTGTATCCATATCCAAATTTTAGTATCTACTACTACAGTTGGTAGTATTAGAAGTAACTGCCATAAGACAGCTGATTCAAAGTGACTCAATTTCGATTTCAATAACCAGGACATACGATATCAAAAGCCGTCACAAATTCCATTTAATTTAAATTGTTAATTATGTGAAAAACAAAGGTGTGGGTAATTAATTTTATTTTATTTGACATATTACTGCAAATTCCGGAGATGATCCGCTTGATACCGGCTATAGACCAATAACTATTTGTCGAAACAATAATTTATTGTACGTTTATGTTAATTGAGAAACTAGTAGGAGACATAAGCAGGTTTTATGGAATTTTCATTATCTTTTTTATTGTTTCATGTTTGGAATAGGAGGATTCCTGTTTGTGTCAGTTTATAATAATTTATTTTTGTCAAATATTATTTTAACATTATACTGCGCTTTAAAATGCTAGTCGTTGATGTGGCTCAAAAAATTGCCCAATTTAAATGGGACTGAGTAGGACATGTCTGCGGCGTGCCTAAAGATTTGTAGGCCTGTAAAGTACAAGAATAGTGCCCAAACACAGCAGACTACGATGGAGATGGCAGGACGACTTGGATGTCTTTCATAAGAATAAATAAGTGAAAGCAAGGAACCGTGACCCTTGAAATGAAAAATGAAGGAAGGCCTTTGCCCAGCAGTAGGATAATACAGCTAGCTATAATAATAATTATTATTATAGTACGATAAAGAAGCCAAGAAAAATGTAAGTTTAAAAACGAGGTATAAAAGTTCTCCAATAACATTTAAATGAGTTTTACGAGAGCGTGTTGCACGACAGCAATAGAAAATACGTCATACGTTCATAATATTACTCATAAGTTATTGCTCAATATTTTAATCAACCGTCCAATCAAGCTGTGCAATTATTATTTGTTTCACAAAAAAAAAATAACAAACTTTTACGACATCCACGATTCGCACGTCTCTTTAGAAAAGCATAAACAAAAAAAGCGGACAATTAAATTGAAATGGACAAAATGTCATGTAAATTGGCGGATTTACAATCAATTTATTATAATGTTAGATCGTTTCGGTCAATTATGGCAATTTTATGGCATTCCTTGTATTGTGACGTTGTTTTGTCCATTGTGCTACTGTAGACTTAGCAACAATTTCCAATATCATTAATTAGAACGTCTCCTTTGTGTTTTAATTTTACGACTTTGATTTGACAGATAAACTTGGAGTTAACATTTGGCACCGTGTTTAAGTATTTTCGGCCAGTTGGTTTTATTTTTGGTAAATCCGCTTTAAAAAGGTTATAGGTACGAACAATGTAGACAGTATAAATATCCTAATAACTGTTATGAGATCATCGATCGAGATATCAAAGGTTGTATGCAGTAGAAACGACCGGATGATACAACTCGCATTTAAAGAACTTACTTAAAAAGACGAAAAACCAGAATTTTCCAGAGAAACAAGGAGACTATAGGAAAAATTTAAATAGACGCAAAGGTTTTTTTATGTCTCGTATCCTCATTGTCAGATCCTTCTAATAGACATAAAAATTGTCCATCATCTAACGTAAAGTAGAAATATTTGTATGCAACCAACACTAGGACCATTTAGAGGTAAATCACACGTCTACCGACCTCAATTATAAATGTATAGTTTTTCCAAAATAACATCTTATTAGTATTCCGAATGTGAATACAACTAGTGTGTTCGCTTTAGTATTCTCTAAACACTATACATTGTCGATTTAGAACTGATATCAATTTGTACTTAAACACGCGAACAGAATATTAAACGCAACGTACACGTAATAAATTTGAGTGAAAAAACGTTGCATACATAAACACGATAGGCTAACGATTTGTTTCTCTTTTTTTATTACGATTATTAATATTTATTGTTGGTAGGAATTTGTAGGGAGTTGAGGTCGGACGATGTGACAAGTTTATAATAAAGGTGAACGCATACTTAGCTGAGTCAAACGCGTCGAAAGAATTGAAAAAATAAGTAATTAAAAACTTTCTATCTGTAGATAGAACAATAGGTATATATATAGAAAGATTAAACTGTATTGTACAACAAAAAGATCTCATCTGTAATTTTTCAGTTGTTATTTGGATTTCAAGGCCTCGATAACTTTTTTGACCAATCCCGTCACCCTGTCTGACATTTGGCCGCTCTTTGAGGTGAGCGTGCAACACAACACGCTGACGAATCATGCTTGGTCTTTATCGGATGGTGAGTAACTTATTGCTCACCGTCCGCAAGCCTATGCATCGGTCAATACCTTAACAGTAGTTATAGTCCAAGTTAGTTCAGTAAATCAGTGCTTCGATAAAGTATATAAGTATGTCTATGAATATGTATGCTGAGATAATCTCGATAAAATTGTCATGGACATTAGTCAGGTTCTGGTATCAGTAATTTAAGCATTGCTGTTTGTATGTTTGTGATAGTGACAAGTTTCGGATCTTCCGGGGTAAGTAGAAGCGATCTGTCAACGTTTGACAGCAGATGTACTTTTTTTTTGTGGTGTGCAAATATCATCCAATGACGAAACTCGCTCTTGGGCGGAGCAGGAAACAGTGTCAGACTCTTACTGACTAAACACCCCACTCCGTTCCTTCTTTGCCCTTCGCACTGGGGCCAAGCCTTCCTTACAGCAGATGTACTTGTTCAACGCTTTCTATAATGCTTTTTTATACTATTCGCTATGAACTAATGCTTGACTGTAATCCCACCTGATGGTAAGCAGTGATGCAATCGTTGGTGGTGAGGCGCACTAGAGCGTACGTAGAGACATCGGAGAATAATGTCTGAAAGAACTTCAAGGAAGATTTCGGCAAGTATTAGAACAGTAATAGCAAGAGAAAATAAAAATATTGATGATAATTTACTACTGCCACTACCGGAGACCTTTCTTGTCTAATGGCTTTTAAATGTCCGAGATTTCTTGTGGAAAACATACTTTATCAATTTTTTTATTATGGCTAGGTAAACCATTTAACCCCAATGCCGTAATTAGATACATAATAGAAAGACTAATGGAGTGTGAACGCCGGCGTCGCTTGGCGCTCAAGAATTTAAATTGTTAAGAACTGTTCTACCTTTCGAATACCATAATTAGAGATATACTAAAAAGACAAAAGAAGTGCGAATGGCGGCGTTCGTGTGGGGTTCAAGAGTTTAATCTTTATTGTTTCATAAAAAAAGCAGCTCCTCACAAAAAAGGTAAAAAAAAAACAAAAGTATTTTACCGAAACAGACACAAAAATTAATGTATTTTTCCTGCCCTAATCACTAATTACTTTAAGTAACGTGAACAACTGTCACATTACTCAGTAATCAGCACAGAAGTAACATGTGCAGTACTAAGTTACGTCGCACGGGGGCGCCGCCGTCTTCGCAGATATCGCACCGGTATATCGATGCTTTGAACACCGCCGCGAATTATCTCAAGCTGGATACACACCAGGGTCAAAATAATACTGAAGAGGAAAAAAATAATAATACTCCTTTATGTCAGTTTACTTCAAAATCCTATTGGCTGGTAAATACCAACTGGTACACGCAAATACATCATTACATAGTATAAAATGAAGTTGCTGTCTATACATATGTATGCTTAGATTTTTAAAACTACGCAACGGATTTTGATGCGGTTTTTTTTAATAGAGTGATTCAAGAGGAAGGCTTATGTGCATAATACATGCATAATATATTCAATACCAGTACACGTGCAAAGCTGGGGCGGGTCGCTAGTTAATAAATAATTTGGTGGCAAGCAAGTTTGTTACGGATTGTTAAATGAAAAAAAAATCTTTTTTCACTTTTTTTATGATGGGAAAAATCATCGAATGAGCAATCCCGCCCTTAGGCGGAGTGGGAGACAATGTCAGACTTCTACTGACGACTCACCGTTCCTTCTTGCCTTAGTTCCAGGGCCCCGGTATTCCGTTAGCCCCAGAAGCCAAATCTTTTTTTCACTCCTTTTACCATTTTGTCCAGCCCAATACCACTAAATTGTATAGTACACATAGAGCTATAAAACGAATATTATTCACAGTAAGCTCCTAAAGCAAATAAAACGTTAATCGAATACATTCAATTATAAATTCAAATAATACAATATCGACACCCCAGAAATGTTTTGTTAAGCAATTTAACAGTTACATCGTAAAAGGAAATTCAATTAACGGCCAATCCAAAGGCGTGTGCGCACACAAGTCATTAATTAACTATTGCGTTCGAAATTCAAAATTCTTAACGTACAAAAATAAATGTCATCGTAAGTATCTACCTATATGTAATTAATTACGTGAAGCCAAACACACATTGGTGTCACAGACTTTGTTCATAATTAGCATGTTACGGTATGTACACAATGACAAAAACACAGCAGTGTAATCGTTAAACAAGCGAAATTTAACATCGAGTTGACAACTATACGCCTATGTTCTTTATGTTCGTACACATTCGACTAACGGTCGCCGAACATCGAACACTTATTGTGCTCACAAAGTTGTATAGGATTAATTTTATATGCAGCTTGCTAATGATATTTGTATGAATGACTATCGACCACATTAGCATACGCAAGCATTGCTGTTTTTTCTACTCAATGTTCGTTTTCGTTTTTTGAATACGTTAGTGCGCAGTTACGGTGCGGGCCGTCCCCGTTGTGTCCCATACCGAATGACAAAGATTCTCAAGTCGCTCTCCGCAGTATCTCGATTGTTTTGCATATCGCGCAACCATTTCAGTGCAGCTGATGCGAGGCAAATTAATGATCAAATGGAATCCCGCCACTGCCCGGTTTACTTGAACTTCCGACGTGTGCCGGACAAACGAAGAATGCACATAACAAAACGCACTTTGAACTTTATGCCGCCGACACATGAAAAAGTTGACAAAGCCTAAGTACGAAACCACTTTGGAATCATAATTCAATTACGGCGTCCTTGACGAGCGTGCGGACGTCTCGTCCATCAATCACACTTTCAACTGTATCAAGATTTTTTGCCGCTTGCGCCATCATCACGTCTCTTTACGAGACCGACGAACAGACTGCCATAATTTGTCAAACTTTTTCATTCAATTAATTGATCACCGTGACCGAGCCAAGACGAACGCGTAGCGCACTAAGGAAATATTAACATACTCCATGATTGTGTATCTAAGAACTGAATGTCATTAACCATTTCCTGCACAAGAGTTTCGAGTGTCCATCTTTCAAGTCGGTATTGAATAAATATTGTTCAACAAGTTGCCAAGTGACATTTTGTTGCGCTGCCACATCGGACGGCTCCCCCTCCCACGGCATCTCACGATGTCCACTCTCAACGTGAACAATTTATTTCCAATGCGTTTTATGCAAAACATGACAATTAAAATTGTTTTATGAATTCATAGTCGGATCAATTAAGATTTCATTTTGATAAGGATGCTACTTTTGTGAACTATATCATTAGGCTTCATCACGACTATCTAGTAGTTAGTTATGAGGGGATGCTCCTGTATTAATCTATCGTTTGCTCGGTAATGACAGTTTTTACAGACGCTGTAATCCAGTGACGAAGCAAAGACATATTTAAAAATTATTTCAAGTAAAGACTACCGCCATTATTCATACTAGTATTACAAGTGAAGCTTACAACTTCAGGTATCAATAAAGTTTGAACAAATAAAACTAAGAAAGATGAAGATTTAATGCTAAGTGGCGCCGAACTACTGTCTCTGATCTTATTAAATTTATGAGAATCAGGTTACAGCGGTGCACTCCCATATTTATATCATTCCGACAAAAGCAGCGAAGCAAATGTTTTGAAGAAAGAGGACATAAAGAGAAATAATACAGACCTCATACATGTTTCAAAGAATAACACAAAACGCATAACTGCCAATTTTCTACTTATGAAAGTAAAGTACAAAAGCTTTAAAATACTTCGAACTGACTCATAAAAATCTTCCGAAAGGCAGTCTTATATGGAAAACGGCCGTCAAATCTTTAGGGAGTTAAAATGAAGACATAAAGAATAATGGAGGCTCGCAAAAGCAAAAGCAGTGTTAATTTCCTTCAAACATTAACAGGGCCATCTTAACAGCACATTGGTACTGCACATACTGACGGACAAACCCCTATTGTCAGTGGTGCTATTCGTGTCATGGACGTAGTTATGCTGGACACAGCAAACGTTGCTATTGTCAGGTACAATGTAAATATGAATGGAGACGGTAAAGACTTCCGATTGTTTGAAAAGTTCGTCTGCTACATTATTAGCAAAGACAGTTCTCACTCACTGACTGACACTGACGGTTTTTTGTGGAGCCTACATAAAAATTGACAAGAAATTGCAAATATTTCTAGTATTCAGCGGTGTCTATGCGTGTTTTCTTGTTCATTTTTGACTTCATATTTTGATTTAGTGATAAAACTACCCAAAGAGTTTTGTACATCTTATTAAATTAACTGTACATTATTTACCATTTACAATTGTATTTTAAACATGTACTCGTAAAACTGATGAAACACCTGCTGTTTAAATTCAGTTAAAAACACATAAATCTCACTAAACAGACTGTAATGATGATTGGATTGCGACTGCAAATGAATACATTGTCTTATTTAGACATGGAATGTGGGCACAACATAAACATTTCTTCTTAGTAGGCCTAACTAATATCTCATGTTGTAATCCTTACTAAAGAAAAATTTAATGCTTTTAGAATAAAGTTGTCTTACCTCGACTCGCGATCCTTACGTCTCAATATCTTCCTTCATACACAAAAAAAAACCTAAAGAATATTTTAATGTATGTTCAGACTTATTTAACATACCCACTGATATCTTTATAGCTTCTGTAACCATAAAATGTTTCGCGAAAAATATAAACGTGATTTATTGTGAAAGTAATTTTATAATAACATCTTGACTTGCCGCTTCAGAATTCTCACAGTAGACTTCTAAAAAAGAAGATGGGTAAACGAAAAATGAGATGAGATAGAGCAGTCGTAGCAATGGCGCCTTCGTATCTAAAACATTGATTGGAAAGAAAATAAACAATGTTAATGAGTGTTGTCTATCAAATCGTGATTGTTCGGGATCGGTATCTAAGCTTCGTGTTAGCCAGTGAGCTAATATTCATTTCATAACCATTTATTTGTTTCGTGATCATTAACGAATTGATTTTGATATTGATTGCTCACTTCCGCATTGTTCGTGTCCGTCTGCTCGTGTTATGTTTCCAAACAAATTGTTTGATCTTCATCAATATTAGTTTTGAAATACGATCTATTAGAAATCGTGTAATTCTCCTGATTATTAGTTTAGTGTTGTTTGACACGATCACAAACTGTTTTATCTATTTTTGTCTGGAATATTCTATCTGCTGTTAGATTATTCTATTTTTATTCAACCATTTCTTCTGGGTGGTTTATGATGCAGTAGTGTCTATGTTAATTTATTACAGAATCAATTATGTTTCACACTGAACCTGTTGCAATGTCTGGAATTGTCCAGGAACTTGTTGCAAACTAATAGCCCTACAGACAATCGTGTGCTCAGAACGATTTGATTAAATTAATTTATTATTATACGCTACCGTAATCGCAGCTCATGTTTCTTCATTAAGACGACCATTTGTTCACCCGCCAGCTGCCTACTGTGCTAATACGCTTTTAATGGAAAGATGGTCTTTTTTAATACAACTTTGAGGTGCTCTGACGCATGTCAGTGGCAAAGAAACTTTGCGATTGATTAATTTCCAAACTTTCTAACTATAAATTTTATGATGCATAAGTAATTTTGTAAAAGGTTTTTTGGCATTTCAACAAAATTCAATTAATTTTTGATAGTAAGCTGATATTTGTAGAACAATAAAACCACAGCATATCCGTTAATTTATGGATGTTGTAGTGACTATATATTATCTGTCAGTGACATTACAATCACCAATCAGAAGTATTTGTGTGTTAAGTTTGTTTAATAAGCTAAGCGTAAATAAGACAGTTTTTACATTTTATGCCAAATCCTTTTTCCTTTACGAGGGCAATATTTTAAAGGCACCCGGACTTTGCGGATAACTTGGTCCATAAAATTTCGGTTTACTGGACTAAAACCACCCAGTATCAACTCGTAGAAGACTTGGACCACTTAAAAGTCCACATCAGAACCCTCTCTATGTATCACCTATTAGGACAAATTCAAGCAAGTCCTACTCGAAGTGATTATTGGAATGTAATCCTTACAAATTAAACCAATCCCTCAAATACATCAAGAAATTACACAATAATATCAATGGAACGAATTAGTCTAGACTCCAATAACTTTCTCTGGGCATATTACAAAATGTCTTTAAATCAGTGGTTGGGCGTGTTATCAATTAGCAACCACGTCTTTAGCGTTCATTTGATTCGCGTTATGTCCGATTTAATTGACCGTTTGCTACGCCTTCCAATAAATATTAGAGCGGTGTTTAAGAAATGATAGGACATTCTGATGTATGTTACGAGTATAGAAAAAGTGAAATTATAATGAATAATAGCCATGCCAATTTGATTTATAAATCGAAAGGCAACACGTTTGTTTTCGTAACTTCAATTCTTGTTTCGTAAATTCATAGCTCTTTACTACTATTACGCTTGCATACCAACTAAATCATCCTCATGAATAAGTCACTCTATTCATTGGTAAAAATCACATGCTCTAAATACTGAAGATTGAAAATCAATGTTTTTAGTTAATTCATCACCATCATTTCAGCCGATAGACGTCCACTGCTGGACATAGGCCACCCCAATTGTCGCCATAATGAACGGTCCTGTGCACCTCCCATCCATCGTATACCCGATACTTTAGTAAATTCATCATCATCATCATCAGCCTTTTTAATGTTCCCACTGCTGAGACACAGGCCTCCTCTCTAGGAAAGGGAACTCTTTAGTAAATTGCGATCAGAGAACAGACGAGGTAGTAAACTTTATTTTATAATATATCTAAGGAAAGGATAACAGTCATGCTATTTGATTTATAAATCAGAAAGCTATCAAGGTCATTTATTTTTTTGACGACAACTTTTGTTTTCTTAATAAAAATCCAGATCGGGAAAGATATTTTCGAACGCAGAATTTTGCGGCAAACATCTGACATTCTCCTTTATCTTAACCATGATCTTCATCATAATTTGTTGTAAATTATGACTCAAGTGAGCGAATATGACGTAAAAACTAAAAGAGTCGCTCAATTATAAGTATCAATATTATTGTACGGAAAAGTATGAATTGCTTAATTTTTATAACTCATAAAAATTAATTAGTACAAAACAGTAGCGCTTAAATGTCATAACTTTAAGGAGGTTTGTACACTATTGTTATTTGTTACAAATATCTTGATTTTACTAGACTTACAATTCTTCATAATTTCTTTTGCTGTTATGAATATATTTGATTGAGGTCAGCACAATACGTTTTGTTCTTCTAGCTGACCTGTCACCTGTCACGCAATCACTAACTCCTCTTTCTTCTATATCACTTCTCACACAATCCATCCATCTTCTCTTTGGTCTCCCTCTCCATCCATTCACATTAATACTCGTAGCTCTTTTAGTAACATGCGTTTCATCTCTCCTCTTCACTATATCTGTTTTATATTCTCAAGTAAAATGTACATACATATATGAATCTTATCTGCTTCAATAAATGTAAATTCCTCTACAAAGAAACTGCTACATTGATAATTGAATTTCGCGCTAAGTCAGCTAAATAAAGCTACAACTGTAAACACGATACTCAGACATAGAGGCAACATTACAAAAAAAAAGTACAGAGCCTTGCAAAAAGTTTATAGTGTGTAAAAGGCTTAAACAGATCAGATACCGCGTTATTGCTACAAGATAAAATCTTTTTTTTTTACGATTCCGTACCTCGAAAGGAAAAAACGGAAGCCTTCAGGATCACTATGTTGTTCGTCTGTTTGTCTGACGGTCTGTCTATCTATCTGTCAAGATATTTATTTTTATCCCTTTATCTCAGTAAAGTGTAGATATATCCACTAGAAATTTGCTGCAGTCCTTTGAAAAAATTATGAAAAAAAAACTTCTAAGTTAACGGGGAAAGATATTACGGCCTAAAGAAAAAGTATATTTCGACAGTCGCAAGAAAATCAAAATTCATACGATACTTCCCGTTGTGCTAGAATCCTGAAGGCATGAAGCACTATCTCATACTACAGATAAAGGAAATATACTGATAACTTTAAATTTGTTATCTACAAATTTAAAGTTATTAGTATATTTCCTCCTTTCCTTTGTCCTAGACACCAAAAGAAACTTTTTTGCGATTCGGAAAAGTCTTCGTAACTCAATTCAGGAATTGAACGGTTTTCATCGGTAAGGTTGTACAAAACCCTCAATGCGCGAATCCGACTCACACTTGCCCGGTTTTTTGTTTCATAAAAATTGTTCAATGTAGTAAACATTTTATTAACATGCGATTACTTTAATTGTAAACTCAACGGGAATAAACCAAGTATTTTATTATCATTAAAAGCGACACTTTTGCTTGCCGAAGACATGTCGATTACCAATTGAGTACCGATGACTTTTTTGCCGGAATGTCCGTAGAAGGAATGTAGCGTTGGTTTATTGAGACATTCAAGACTAGTGGGCTAGGGAATATATGGTTCGTTATAAAATCTAGTTATAAACGTTTTATTATAATAGATATTTCGCAGCTATCAATTTTATGACCATTCCATTTTGTTATAAATGTTTCACCATTAAGTTTATTAAGGAGCTAGTGGCGATGTCGACCGATGACATGGTGACGGTCCATATTGCCACTAGCTCCTTAATAAACTTAATGGTGTGTCATGTGGACCGATGACACGTGGGGGAGGGTTATGTCCAGCAGTGGACTTTTTTCAGCTAAAATGATGATAATGACTACGCTGATATATTTGAATCAAAAGCTCCCGAAGACGAAGCGCGCTGGAAGGCCTCTTATACTGTACTTAGGCCAATAATTTGGTTGGAATTCCGATGGATGCGAGAAGCAAATATATCTGTAACTAACTTCTGCACTGGCAGAAGCTAGTTACAGATATATTTGCTTCTATTTATTATTTGGATGAAGCCACTGGGCTTCATCCGCGTATAAGTCGGTTTCTTCATACAAACTTCCAAACCCCGTTTTACCCATTTGGTTTGGAGTTTTGACGTTTACACTCTATACGGAACCTATTCTCCAAAGTTAAAGTTTGCAGGTTTTATAATTAAATTCTGAAATTTCGTGATTAATCGCTGAGTTATATTTCGCTTTTATAAATGTAGATAGTATATTACTACATTTCTCAAGATTTGAGCAACTTTCTTACTTTATTCGCATTGGTCACTTCATTTCGCCCGCATCCGAAGCAATAAAACTGACTGCAATAAGCATGCTACAATGTGAACACCCCTTACAAAACAACAACATCATTAGCATGTATTCTTGCTAATTGCTACTCACTGGTCTTACAACGTTGAATAAGATACAACACTGAATTTTTATTTCTTTCTTTCCTTAATGCAATTGATACTGATAATTATTTAAATTCAATTGGATAGCAAGTGCATGTCTCATACTATTATACGAAATGGTAATGTAAGGTTTCATTTAAATCCGAGATAGTACAGAATCGAATTAAAATGGCGATTTTATAGAAGCTTAGTCACCCTTGGGCGTGGATTAGATACTGACATTTAATTTAGTTACTAGTTTTCAATATGGGTTTGCCGTTGGCGTCTATATTTGTGCGTTAATTGACGGTGATTGCTGTTTTATCTGTTTTAGAAGGAAGTTATTCAAATATACTACAAATATCAAAAGGAAAATATATCGCAGAATCCTATTCCTGACAAAAAAGGAACTGTTTTTTTTTTCAAATATAATTTAAGCCACAAGCGAACGACGGCGTTCGCACATCTATTTATTGTTTTTCTATTACGGTATTGGAAAAGTTATGCTAGTTCTTGACTGTTATCAAATCGTAATGCAAACATTAATAGCGAAGCAGCCTAGTTTATTAAGAACCTATTCACTCTAGCCTATGAAGACATCTAAATTATAAGTGTCACATTTTCTACCTTCTGACCGTAGTAACGACTGCTAAAATTTTACTAATGACACCCGGGACAACGACTTGATGTGCTTTCCGAGGCATGGAGCAATATTAGTTTAGTAAGATGGCCCAACCATATACAACACCTGAAACTTGGAAAGCACTGTTTTACCTTGGGGATTGACAGATTTTTACTGACTAACACCACACTCATGTTCTTTAGTTGCCTATTGCATTCTAGTGCCATGGGTTTCCCTTTTAGGAATCAACTCATAGCCTCGTAGCACTACTTCTATGAGGCTATGAGTTGATTCACAGCTAATATTCTTCAACACGCGAGCTCTTCCAGCTTCACTTTCAAAAGTATAGTTATACTAGTCGCTGCCGGTGAGAAAGTAGATATTATCCGACAGGAATATACGCTCAGAATAAAAGAGTGGAATTCACTACCGGAATCTGTGATAGGTACAAGCTGAGGAGCTTTAAGTCAAGATTAAATAAGTTACTTCTAGGTAAGTGCCGTGCTGTATAGGCGTCCACACCTTCGCTTTCTATGTGGTAATATAGTGGTTAACACGAAAAAATACGTATTCTTATTGATATTGAGTATTTAGTAGGTTCTGTTCTTATGCCGATTGCTATGCCAATCCGTTCAGCCCTTCGACTTTGAAGAAATAACAAAGTATAATATTAGTGTGACAAAAAAACAGATATTCCCTGGAATCCATGTACAAGAAAGAAATAAAATTACCCTTTATACACGCCTATAAACCCATAAACATAACTTTGTATCTACAATCTGGACCGTAATTCAAAAAAAAATAATATTCATACTTGGCATAAAAATTAAAAGTCCGTAAAGAAATATTCACACGACCTCAAAGTACCGACTGTATCGATAGTCATCGGCCTGAACTTGAAGTTGTTATGTAAAGTCTAGATCGCCGAATACGATAAAAAGCCTAGCTTAGATCTTAAATCTAGATAGGGTGGAAACTTGAGCCCTGGAAACGGGTCAGGGACTTAACGAAATAGTGGCGGAAAATATAAACGGGCCTGATGCGGGCGGCGATACGACTATGTGTACCGCTGAGTAAGGGTAAGAGCTCACGGAGCGGTTTTCAACTGCGCCCGTTGCGCTAGTGAATACCGCTGCTTTATTAATTGTTAACCCACGAGACCGCAGTTTTGGCGGGTACGCAGCCGTTATGGTTGCGATTTTCGCCCGCAAACTTGGTGGGTGATTCGTACAAGACATGTTGTTGCAAGACGGTCTGCTGGAGCAGCAAGAGCCACGAACAAACACGCACACCGCGAGCGTAAAACGCGTGATAAAAAATGTGCTTTAAACTTGAGCTCCAAGCGAACGTTTGTACAGCTATTGTCTTTCTATTATGTATCTAATTACGGAATTCAAAAGGTTATTTTTTTACATATACATAGCATTTTAAAGAAGCTGTGGGCCGGTAACTACCTACAGCCTAAAAGCTCAAACACATGAGCGCTATATTGGCAACGCGAAGTTGAAACTAGTCAACGGCTGCCGCCGACGTGTCGACGGCTTTAGCTAGCTGCAAGCAACGAGCCGCTAGTGTATATAAAGCCTAACAAAATGACTTTGTTCAACAAATTAGAAAATTGGTTGCGTTGAAACAGGTGCGACTCGTCCTAAGTCAATATGTAAGGTTCAATGATCAGGAGTGAAGCATTGTTCTTCTTTCAACAGTGTTGCTGCAATGATTTGGTTAATTATGGAACCGAGAAAAAGGTTTGAACCAGGAAATATTTGTGTTACAGGCGACTAACTTAGCGCTGCATTAGCGAAGACTAAATGGGGAAAAGCTAACAAACAATTAGCGTTGCCTAGCTGTCTGGGTGAAGTAAAATGAACTGAACATTACGAGGATAAAACTAGACAGTGTTTATTTTAAACATCTTTTCATACTAATAAAAAAGGAATGAGAAAATTCCGATGAAAATCTAATATTTAATAACTCCTCCCAAACGGCTTTATCGAGTTTTATAATATTTTTTTTATCGTAGACTACGTCCCATGCTCAGACCTACCAAAACATGGCGAGGAAAGAACGGGGTAGGTTGTTTAGTCAGCAAGAGTCATCGTGACACTGTCTTCCGCTCCGCCCAAGGGCGGATTTCGTCATTGAATGAAAAACAGACCTACCAAATGGTGGATCAGCTCCCCTAGCCAAGTTGCAATCGTTTCGTTTAGAGTTAGTAGCGTTTGTAGATAGCCAAGTCCCAAATTACTTTGTTGAGATGACGTCCGAACAAGGGATTTGAGGGCAAGGCCTACAAGCGCTAACTCTAAACGATACAATTGTAACTTGGCATTGGGGTTAGAGAATAGGACATAGTTTATTTTCAACCGTCCTAGCATTTATACTCTGATATTTTATATACCTAGCAGAGCAACATTTGCCGGGTCAGCCAATTTTAATCAATATAAAATTCCTTTACACTCCAATTGTTCTCTTTCGCATAAAACCACATTACACTACTCCATAAAATTTCACCCCGACATTTAAATCATACATTGAGCGACAAGAAAATCGAATCGAACCACGAACATTATAATTACGCGGCTTTTAATTTAAATTAACTAACCGTGAGATGATTTTACGGCAATAAATATCAGTAACTACGAACATTGGTACATTCGAATATTGGTCGAACATTGGTACATTCGAATATTGGACCAAGATATGGTTATGTTCGAGAGTATGTCGAAACTGCTATAATATTACATTAAATAGGTTATGAAAGTGTCAGAATAACGTGTTCGTAATAGAAAATATTGTGGTTATTAAATTAATTGTTGGTAACTATGTCTGACCACACGGTTAGTATTTGTAAGTTATGAGAGAGCTTTTATTGGTAGAGCTTTAAATGTTTGGATATATTTTAAGAAATTGTTTTTTTTTTCCGACATGGTACGTAACTTATATTGATACTGTACAGTATCTATGTTGCTTTTACATCGAATATTAAATTCAGACAGTTGAAAATTACAAAAAAAAAACAATCTAGTTAACGGTCTATTTATTAACTAAAACGGTTTATTGGCTGACATGGTTTGTAATTCATATCGATATTATACCATATCCATATTGCTTTTGCATTGAATTAAATTCTGGCAGTAAAAATTAAAAAAAAAGATTATCTAGTTAGCGGTCTATTAATTATCTAAAAAGGTTATTGGCATATGAACCACAAAATTATCAAGTAGTTTTCTAGTGAAAGTTTTCTTAACAGCATCATGCTCAAATTACACAGCTTTTAACTACACATATCTGATAACATTTCCCTTATATTAATGCTATCATTGACCATAATTATCTCACTTAATCAATCATTCATTGATAAAACTGACACTTCTAGAATTCAACTTTCGAAAAACTAACACGTTCGAAATTCAAATTCTAAATTCCAAAATGGCCACCGCGGTTTAATGTCAAATAAATTTTAATTAAATCGAACAGTGTCAGGATGGTCGTATGCCAGTAGTAATTGACAAGGTCTTGATGAATCGTTTCAGCCACCTTGTTATGTTATAACTAGAACCCATTTGTCTTTTCTTGGCACTTTAGCCGTACACTGGAGAGGTTTAATTTGAATCTATGAGTGATATATCGTATAGGTTTTTGACATTTCGATTTCTTTTTACGTATTTGTTTGTTTGTAGAATAGGGTTAATATGAAATCCGATTTTATTCGGTTTTCTTAACCGACTTCAAAAAAAGGAGGAGGTTCTCAATTCGATTGTATTTTTTTTTTTTATTTTTTTTTTTTATGTTTGTTACCTCAGAACTCCGTTGTTTATGGATGGATTTGCAAAATTTTTTTTGTACTTGAAAGGATATGCTTCCAGATTGGTCCCATTTTTTTCAAAATTGAGTTTTGATGATGGGATCCATGAGAAATCGAGGGAACTCCTCAAATATTATAGGCAACTATATAGTTTTTTTTTATATTTTCATCGAGAACTCAAGCATTTACAGTCAAAAAGTAACATTTGATGAGGTGGAACTGGTGAAGAAGATCAGAAAATGGCTAACGAAACTTGACACTCGCATAGATATCACAATTAAGGTAGTTAAGCAACTTTGAAAATGCACTATAAACCAATGATCTTAAATAATTATGTTGAAAATGTTATCATCGAACTGATCTGATGATGATGATGGAGCTGGAAGGTAGGCACTGGAACTGCGTAACTAATTAATATATCCTAGCCGTGTTTGGGCTTGTTAGAATTGTCATAAGATGCACTTTGGCTGTAAGATACTATTGAACTGATGTGATGATGAAGCTGGAAGGTGGAAGGTCGGCATGGGAACTTCAAAGTAAAATAATGTATCCTAGCATTGTTTGAGCTTATTAGAGCTGTCATGGGCAATGCTATCAAGGGCAATGGAAAGGGCTATGCTCGGAATTTCCTTGCGTGTTCGAATCAGAAATGAAGAAATGCGCAGGAGAACCAAGGTCACCGACATAGCCCGAAGAATTGCCAAACTTAAGTGGCAGTGGGCAGGGCACATTGCTCGTAGAACAGATGGCTGATGGGGCCGAAAGGTTCTAGAGTGGCGACCGCGCACCAACAGACGCAGCTTTGGAAGGCCTCCCACAAGGTGGACCGATGACCTGGTGAGAATCACGGGAACGCGATGGATGCGAGTCGCACAGAAATGGTCGTTGTAGCGACGCTTGGGGGAGGTCTATGTCCAACAGTGGACGTTTTCTGGCTGAAATGATGATGATTATGAGAGCTGTCATAAGATGTACTCATGAGATGAATCATAAGTATTTCATGCATCATATCATCTCTCCACGAGATCAAAACGATTACACTGTAACAATATATGTATTCCTACTGATATGACATTGGTAACTTTTTAAAAGAAATGTAGGAACGATATTGACTTCGTTGCCATAACACATTATAATAAAAAACACTAAACGGCTACAAATAAAAAAAACTTTTTACAAAAAAAAAACCGCCTTCAAAAAAAGCCAAACGACAAAAGTTCCTACACTAAAAAGTTAAAAATAAAAATTTGAATTGCTGTAAAGAAACTTAATTTATAGGTAAACTTATTTGACATTAATATTTTGCAAATATTCAAAATTTATTACTTCTTTTTGGAGTCGGTGCCAGCCAAGGCAAGGATTACGAATGGGCAACAATCCCTTGAAAAACTACCTCTAACTTAACTATAAAACTACTTAGTACCTATTTGCATACTCAAATATATAATACTTAACTAAGACATAAATACATATTAGACTTCTCTAAAAAAATCATCCGATTTGCACATTTTTTTTAAATAAAAAATATATACTTACAAAAACCTTCTGCAACATTTTAAGTACATTGAAAATGTTTAAGCATTGCAAGCACAAGCAAAGCTACCTAACATTAAGTTACAACAATAAAAATGCTGGCACCGACTCCAAAAAGAAGTAATAAATTTTGAATATTTGCAAAATATTAATGTCAAATAAGTTTACCTATAAATTAAGTTTCTTTACAGCAATTCAAATTTTTATTTTTAACTTTTTAGTGTAGGAACTTTTGTCGTTTGGCTTTTTTTGAAGGCGGTTTTTTTTTTTTGTAAAAAGTTTTTTTTTTTTTATCCGGCTTCAAAAAGGAGGTTTTCACTTTGCCCTTACGTTTTACTGGTTACAGTCAACTTCTATCAGAGTGTATTGCTAAGCAAGGGCCTGCTATAACTTCCAGCTGTTATAGTCCAGGGCCCAATTTTGTTTAGCAACAATTTATAAGGAGTTTTTTTTTATGGTGGGAAAAATCATCTAATGAGGAATCCCGCCCTTGGACGCAGCGGGAAACAGTGTCAGACTCTTAGGTACTGACTAAACGACCCACCCAATTCCTTCTAAGCCCTCATATCGGAGTTGGCGTTCCTTTCAGAAACCGGATTGGGGCCTCAGTAGGCTTCGACCCTCAAGTTGGGGCTCAACAATTGCTGACAACTCCTTGAGGCGCGCGGGAATAGTGCGCGCCGTCGACGATTTGGCTTTGTGTGGACTTTTACCAGTCGACCGAACGGCGAGCTACTCATTGCTCGCCGAGCCTTTATAAAAGAGTAGTAATATATTCTTTTTTAGAAATACAGATTTTATTTTCGTAATTGATTCAAAGAAGTTATAAATTCAACATCACATTAATTCTCTAATCCAAATTCCCACAACATTTTAGAGGCATAATCTTAGCATTTCGGCCTCCACAAAAGATAATCCTTTTTGATACATCAAACATAAGCTTATAATTTAACGATTTTGAATAGAAACGTATCAACATTTTGTAATAAAACTCTCGATAAATTAATATCCTTCCTATCGTCACATAACGGTACAAAATCAAAACTATAAAGAATGCATTCCTTTGGTATCAAAAAGGAATAAAAACAAAAGAGAGTGTTCCTTGAGTTGTATCTTCGAGGCGAGAAGTTGACATTATTCTTCTGTCAGTGCTGTCAGTAACTGTCAACTGTCGACAAAGATGCTTTAAAAATAGAGGTGGCAATTTTTTATTAATATATTTTTTTTTTTTTTTTAATTTTTCTTTTAAATAGGTAAGTAGTACACAGTGGTATTTTAGGTGTGAGTTGTAAAGTTGTTGTTACCAAATCATTGTTCAGTGTTGCGTCAAAGAATTTCTTGAACTTTGAGCTTTGTTATGCCAAGGACTTATTTTTAAAACCCGTTTTTTATTGTTAGATATTTGTTATTTATGATTTAGATGTTGTAACATAAATCTCTTATTGAAATACTTTCAATATTCGTGATGGTAAAATGAAATAATCTTCTTTTTAATAGAAAATCTCTATTATATTTTAGCTCCGTGTACCGATACCATAGAAACTTAGTCAATTTGTCTTTAGACATCAGAATCTTTGCTCATTTTGTAAAATTAATCTCACTATCCCGTATTAAATCAACTATCATACTCCTACACAGATTCCTATCAACTCACATTATTTCATCCATTCGTAATAGTCACTTGGAGATAAGAACAGGATTGTAATAAATGAAACTCAATAAAAATACTTTTAATCAAGGATTACAATCTAAAAAATGTATTCAAATTAAACAATAAATTCAGTGATTAAGCTACTAAAAAAATAATAAATTTTCAATAACAAAATTACATCAAAAACGTAGGAATCGATTTGAATAACAACAGTTAACTTATGAAAATTATGAACCGCTGGCAGGATACAGCTGCGTTTAAAAAAGGAACACAAGATTCCATAATTAAATTAGCGTGTTGGAAATTAAAAATGGAGAAGAACACACGGGGCGTCCTACCGACCGCCGTGGGGCGCCGTCCATACGACACATACCATACCGTTTTATACCCATCAAATCGACCGATAATTGAAATGAGTTCCTTGTAAAAAGCAGAAAAACGATTATCCCTATACCTTTTAAGACGTCCGAGATACACAAATGGACTTTGTATTAGAATTTATGTCACTTAAAAGAGATGATACAAAAAAGCGCCGACGGGTTTACACGCAATAAAAATATGGGAACGACGAGAATGTCTTCCCGGTTGTCAATCGAGAGGTTTAATAATCGTAAAATGTTTTTTGATCTACTCAGGCCGCGTGGTTGTGTTTTGTTTTGTGTATGACACTTTGTTTAATGGTTGCAAGATTTATAAAAAAAATTAGCTGGCCGAACAGACGTTGTCCTGTCTGCTAAGACACAGGTCTTAGCAGACAGGACAACGGACTGACAGACAGTTGCTAACTGTCAAACGCGCGAACAGTCAATCTCGCGAAGATTATTTTCTTTTAATTTCTGCGTAACTTCCTTCTTTATTTTTTATTGACCACATAACATTTAATAATACACAGTAGATAGACAATTTATGTATAAAGGCGAGGGAGACGATTTCGTTCATAAGAATCTTCTCCAGACAATAACAAACAAATCTAAAAAGAAAAGCGAAATTGGTCCACGCGTGATGACGTGCCCAAGGAAAATGGGGATTAAATTTTATATCTAAAAATATTGTGTTGAGATTATTGATTGCAAGATTTATAAAAAAATTAGTGTAAATGTCCTGATTTACTTGATTAACTTCAGATATATTTGTCTAAATTTTCCTTAACAATTATTGAGAATGTCATTGACTTAATGTTTATGTAACCATTTAAACACAAGAATTTTTATCGAACAAATAACGCAATAAAATGATAAAATAAATAATATACTGCTCATGATATAAGTTACTAAATATGGGAAAAAATACACCTAGACGTGTTTAATTTATTAAAATAAAATTAATAACACGCTGCGTCTCAGAATGCGTGTGAGACATCAATATGCTGATATTGACTTTATGACTTTAAGTGGCAATTACAAGCGTTGTTTATCTAAAAAAATTAGGTACTCATTGAGCAAGTTTTACGATCTATGCAGCAATATCATATTAAATAAACTAAAACGATATAAAAAAAACGTTTTAACGTTCTTTAAAAACCCATAAAATAATATAATTATTGCATACTAGTTACCACTTTCACATGAATCGATCATTTTACTAAACACCCTAAAATATTATAATTATCTTTAATTATAGCGACGGTTTCTTAGCGGCTATTTTTCTCGTTTCTTAACTATTTTCTGACAACTAATAACGCGTTAACGTAATCGGTAGGTAATTTATATGCCGAATTCTTTACGCCCTGAACGATTAACGCGATGCTCTTTTTAATATTCATTATATTGGTCTTTAGGCATTCTGTTTAAACGGAAATGCATACTTCACAGTTTATTGGATCGCCTACACAATCGAATTTATGAATAACAACACTAGTTCACAAAAAAAAGGATGTTAGCTCTCCAAATATTGTTGTTTGTTTAAAACTTAATAAAAACTGTAACAATAAAATCTTTATTGATGTTTGGTGTTATTATGTTGTTCAATAAAAATAAAGTTGCTCTCAATAATCTTAGTAATATTATAAATGAGAAAAACTGGATGTTTGGATGTTTATTAATCTATCAAGCTTCAACAATTTACTTAACAAAGTGATAAGACTTGTAGGAATAAAGGACTAAAGGAACACTGATAGTTTTGTTCACTGAAAGTCTGGCATTTGCTCCACCCAGGGTAGGAAAAGTATTTTTTTTTTTTATTTTATATGATTTCTGGCGTAAAAAAAGATCATCTTATCTTATGGACTTTAATTGCGCGAGTGCGTTCTATCGGCATAAATTAAACCAATATCACGTGAACTTAAGAAAATTACATAATGAAATAAGTACGAGTTTGATAGCCTCGACAGACCTTTCACCTACCCCAAAGCCGAGGACATAAATGTGGACATACTACTTAAGAAAACACCGTTAATCTGCCTATATGTGTCGAGAACCGACGCAAGAAAACTGCATTCGAATTTATTTTATAAGCTGTCTATGATTATTAAAATTTAAGAACAGTCAATTAGACCTCTGTCTGAAGTCTTCGGTTCAGGGAAGGATCTTTACGACCTGATAATTATAAGGTTTTCTGTTCAAAGATCTATAAACTGTGGGTTGGTCATAACAACCTCTTTAATTATTGGTAGGTCATAATCTGGGCACAGGTATACTCGTTATCCTGCCAGAGTGGTGTTATTGTTTGAAAAAGAATGCAAAGGGCAAGGAACATAGGTCAGTTTTAGTTATCAAATAACTTGTTTCGCTCTGAAAATAACAAACCACAGGGAGTCTGAGACTTACTGACTAAGACCTAGCTTATATTCCTTCAGAAACCTTTTGCATTCCAGGGTCACGATAATTCTTTCTAACATTCTCGCAGTCAGCAGGTATCAGCCCCATACATCTACTTTGGTGACATCTCTTTAAAGTATGCGTGAAAGACAATCGTAGTCGACTAAAGCTTGTCCTTTAACAGATGACTAAACCATTATACATTATTCGCCGTCAGCAAGCCCACGACAACGGTGGCCGTGAATCGTCCTCTGATTTCCAACACTCGAGGTGTCTAGAGTCTACCTCAAAGTCAAAATATTTTTATTTCTAATAGGCCTACATCGACACTTGTAAAACGTCAGAAGCTAGTGCACGGTTCCAAATTGGTTTCCTATAGAGAAGAGCTGGCAAGAAACTTCATAACCTCACTGTTTCAAATACCTCCTTCGCTCTCATTACTGTTTCGCAGAAGGACTTGATTGCTTCTCATTCCATTTCAGCGCATTCTATTATCCAAAACCAGGGTCAACAACCAGCTTAATCGAGTGTAGATGAATACCTTCTCTAAAGTGGTTCGCTACATAGTCATACATCGTCAGCTTTTTTAATGTTCCCACTGCTGGGACACAAACCTTCGCTCTAAGAAAGTGAATGGGCCATAATCCACCACGCAAGCCCGGTGCGGATTGGTGGACGTCACATATCTTCGAATTTTTGATTCTAGGACATACAGGTTTCCTCACCATGTTTTCCTTCACCGTTTTGAGAGTAATGATGATGAAATAAACTACACTAAGTAATAAGCCAAACCCAGCCAGGTTTGAACCCGCGATCTATAGATCGTAAGTCAGGGCCGTTACCACCCGGCCACCACAGGCTCTCCTGCTCTCCAAACCAGTGTTCTGCTAATCTAATTCATAGTACAAAAAAACGTAGTAAAGTGAGCTTTTTATACATTCCACTGCCATACACAACTTTGAAAATAATTCATCCTACATAGTTGTACCAAAAAAGTCATAAAAGCCGATGTAATTAAAACCTTTAGCGCTGCATATATATTTCACGAATAATCGAGATAAGCTGATGGTCGCTGTTAATAAGACATCAACGGTTTATGGTATAAAATCCTGCCTCCGAGTTAATATAATACCTATTCATTAAAAACACTTGCTCCATGTAAAAATACTGCAGTTAGGGTGTGGTACAAGAGATGAGCAATCAGCGGGATGCACGTAAAGTATGTGCATCTTTTAATTCTTTGTATTCTTGCTTATTTTATGTATGGTATATGTTAAGCAAGGCTGCTTAAGCACACATATTTGCAGGCGCAAATAAAGAGTAATTTATTAATGAAAACTGATTAAAATTATTTATGTTCTTGAGTTTTTGTTAAACTTTTTTCTGTTTGATCACGTCGGGGTCACCAATGTAAGTGTTTGCTTGGGGTACCTATTAGGGAGACAAGTTAAACGCGCGGCTTTATTATTTGAGAATTCCCACACTAATACAATTGCACGTGTGCGTGTGTGTGTCTACATTATTTTTCTTTTTTCAAGCGTGATTTTGCGTTGTTTTGCGTGATTTTTTTTACAGCCTCAAATAATTCTTATGACTGCTTTATAACAGGGAATACTAAGTGTAATCACAATCATATTGTAATACTCTAACAAAGATTATTAAATTGTATGTAAAGCTATCAGTTAACTACAAGTTAAGTAGAAGTCTGACACTGTCTCCCGCTCCGCCCAAGGGCGGGATGATCTTTCCCACCATAAAAAAGACTCAGCAAACTATAAAAATAAGTAGAGACTTAAAGTTCGTAACTCTTTACTATCTACCTATTATTAGCAATAGTCAATGTTGGTCACACCTCTATACCCAAACATAGCAACTATTTTAATGAAATTATTCATTATACAGAAGCTGTCGTTTGTTTAAGTTGGCCATCAACACATCGAACAGTAAACATAAATGGACATTTTAAGCCCAACCCAAATCTTTTGTTTTCGAAGACGATTCTTCAGCGATTTGCGAGTTATACATATAACTGCAACGATTGAGTACCACACCCCCTTTTTATGGTGGGTAGAAATCATCTAATGACGAATCCTGCCCTTGGGTGGAGCGGGAAACAGTGCCAGGCTCTTACTGACTAAAACACCCACGGGGTGGTTTCCCCTTTGCTGGCCAGAGCCTTGTTTCAGACCCAATACACCCTACCACCATTAAGGCAAAGGACGCAAAAGACCGAGCGAAGTGGAGGCGTCTAAGCAAGAAAGCGGACCCCGGGCACCGAGGTGAAAGCCAAGGTTAGCAACCGGGACTGGCGCTAGGATGATGATGACCATTACATTAAAATACCGTATATACCGCGTACATCTAAGAACTGAAGCATTTTCCTGCTATGGTCTTTCTCTCCGAATATATGAGTATGATGTCTTCATGGCTACAGTAAATAGGCTCATAAAAAACTATTGCACTTCACCATTAACGATTGCATCACTGCTCTACTGTAACACCATCTGGCGGGTAAGTGGGTACAACTCGGTACGTCAACTGGGTACGAATACAGTATTACAGGCATTACTTTATATAATTTGCGTGAAAGAAAAACATACATTACAACTTGAATACAAAAATAAAAATACCCTTTATAATATTAATGTGAGTCTGATATAGAGATATAGATATGTATATAAATGTTTTAATATTTTTCTAATATGTTTTATTTAATTTTTAATTTGTGTTTTGATTTTTTGTATTTGTTTGACTTTTATTTTTCTTAGCCCCTTAGACATTGTAATATCGTATTCGTAATCATTTGTTGACTATTATATATCATTCTGTGTAGCTATTACTTGTATATAATCTCTTACCAATAAATGACTGTCATAGTCATTTATTGATATAACATCTGAGTAGAAATATATATAAACATAAGGTTAACCAAAGAGCACATTATCATTCCAAATCCATTGCGTCATTCGATTTTAAAGAAAATGCTTGAAAACCATCCACTAGCTCTTGGTATAATTGTCAAAACACCTAACGTTACTTAAATAGGTATAACTTGTTTGAATTGTGTATATTTTTCTCTCTATTATTCCACCTACGCCACTCTGGCTTGGTAACAGGTGTGATCATTCAGAACAAAATAAAACTAAATATACAGAAGGACTAGTTTACAATTCTTGGTCACGAATTAAAAAGTACGCTGACACTGAAAACCAATCTACAAAAATCATACTTTTAATTCAATTTCAAAATGACGAATAATGGATTTCTAGTCAGTAAAAGTGTGATACACCTTCTCACTCCACGCTAGAGCGAATCATCTTGATTTCCCAGCTCCCAAAAAAAAATAGAATTTTTTTTTATTACTCTTTTCGTAATTTGATTGACTACTAACACCTGTATTTATAATAAAGATAATTACTGGAGTAAAAGTAACCGATTTGTATTCTGTAGTTAAGAAAAATTTAAATGTTTAATTTTCAAATTTCTAACCTCAAGTAATGACAATAGGAAATTACTAAACACCAAGTGATTACTTTTCTATAAACACAGATGTTGTTAGCCTTCTGTAGATATATTTTATGGTACGATAAAAAGAACGTGCCTTTGTCAATGTCTCATTGTCGCTTTCTCCGCCCACGCTACCTCTCGTCACTCGAGCCGAGGTGTTAACTACTAAACCTACAATTACGCATATTGCCTGATCACATCAAAAGCCCAGCCCGACAGGCTATTATGATGCGGACGACGAATTAAAATGAAAACATTTAATTTTGCTATTAATACTCATAGTAGCTATATGTCTTAGGGTAACTACGGTCTTTGTATGAGAAGCGCGGGCTTTATAGTCAAAATAAAGTTAAGAAAATTATATTTAAAATTTTTTCTAGCAGAATTATGTTATGAAGAGAGTAAATGTGATAGATACATAGTTTAGCATAGCATCAGCTTTACAATGTTCCCACTGCTAGGACTTTTGCCTCCCCTATAGGAATGGGAATGGGTCGTTATCCACCACGTGAGCTGATTGCATGACGGACGTCACATGTCTTCGAATTTTTGGTTCTAGGACATGCCGGTTTCCTCACGATGTATTCCTTACCTACCGCTTTGACAGCAATGGTGATGAAATAAATTACACAAAGTCTGTTTGTGTTTTAACCTGCAAAATACAACTTGTAAGTCGAATCAGATAACTGTAAAACTCCATTTTCCTGATCGTATATATATTTTCCATTAATAAACAAAATCTGAGCTTGTCGGCAAATGTAACCCTGGACCAAACTTCATCCGTCCATTAGACATGTTTATGAATAAACCGTAACCTGACCACTCAATGTTTTTATAGCAATTAAAGTCAGCTCTTATATAAACAAGAAATCAGCAGGAGTGCATTTCACCCCACTTACATCCTTCAAATCTAAATCAAACCTCACAAAGTTTCTTTCAAAGGAAATATCCCAGAAAACATCACAAACGAAAAAAGAAAGAAAAACTATTTTTAAATGAAATCCTCTATTGCGTAGATAATAAGACTTTCATTCCGCTTCCAAATAGTTTTGTTTTCCTATCTTTTAGGAAATGGCTAGTCAAAGTTAAATAAATTCTTTTCCTCCGCCATTTTAACTGTGGGGACGAAGTTACACTGAGTCTTTATTGTAATGGACGTTTACTACGCAATAAATGAAATGCATTTTTGTGAAGTTGCAATTCAGAGGCACTGTAGAATAAGAAGATCGAGTTAGAACCCAGATTCTTTTGCTAGTTTAAATTTTCGAATAAAGATACTTTTTTTTTAATATCTATTCATTAAAATTAAAACATGTTGCGCCGACCCCAAGTAATATGGGATAAGGGTAGGATGATGATGATGATCAATTCATTAAAATTCAACTCAATGTTATATTTCGCTTAGACCTTTTTTAAACACCCTAAGGTGGAACGACAAGGCACGTCAGACTTTTACTGACAAAAACCGACCTATGTCTTTCAGTTACCTTTTACGTCCTAGAGCCACAGTTACTTTTTTAACGTTCTCTCAGTCCATTTCACATGGGTCTACATGGCCATAATACCATCAGAAGGTAATACACTGGTTTAATTTGTCGTTTACTAAGTATTTTTTTATGGTAAGTAAAAATCATCCAATGACGAATCTCGCCCTTGGGCGAAGTGGGAAACAGAACCCACCCCATTCCTTCTTAGCCTTCATACCAGTGTCGGACCTTCCTTTCAGAAATCAGAACGGGGCCTCGGCCCTGCAGTTGGACCTTTCCATTCGCTGACAACTCCTTGAGGTGTGCGGGAATAGAACGCGCCGTCGATGACTGGCTTGATCCGGACTATTACCAGACAACCGAACGGTGAGCTACCCATTGCTCACTGGACACTGGTGCGTCGTTAGGGAATCCTTCAACAAATTACGGAAGAGTTGAAGTCAGAATTACCGCAATTACTTACAGCCAAAAGATGCGATAATTTGAGAAGACTCTTTAGCCAAAGTACCGACAAAACAAGATGTCTACGTCCAGAAATCCCCAGTCATGCCACTTAAAACAAATCAATAGACCACTGATTGCAATCTCCTCACTAGAGGTGAAAGTGATCAACTTATTACACAAATATTTATGACACACACTTTCTGTCAACTCTTGTAAATGCTTCATTACATATAATGTGTTTTTCTTAGCCTTCTCCCATAAAACTAAGACATTGGTAAAGTGGGTCAAGCCGTTAGAGACGTTATTGAAAGTCAACAATTGGCTATCTTCATTACTTAAGTAATTTGTCACTTTGGAACCAATTGGTGGAAACCGAGGGATTTTTTTGTTGATTGGGGGATATAGATTTGTTGTGGGCATAGATATGTCATAGTTGTGGATCTGTCAGACTTTTATTGATTAAAACCCACCTAGTTGTTCTTTGTATTTCAAGGCTACTAAGGTAACTCTGTCGAACAAACTGCAGCCTATCTCTTCCTCAATTCTTACATTCGTACTCTCACAAAACTTAATAACAATGTCTCTAAAATTAACTAATATTAATTATTACACTAATATTACATCTAAAGACGAAAATTTGCACTATGTGTGTATATGTTTGTTAGTCACTCTCAAACATAAACATAAACCATGTTCTAGAATAAAACACGGGTGCTTTTCATCCGAGGAGTATGTTCCCTTGGGATAACAATTTTCTACTTACACGTGGGCGAAGCCACTAACGGGAGCTAGTAAGGATATAGTACATAGTCTTACAACCACACAAAACGACAAACTTAAACTTAAACAATAATCTACACGACAAAACAGTTCTAAGTTTAAACCACATTTCCTTTACAGATTTGAAAATAACATGAAATCGTTGAACCGACGTAAGTTTTCAGCATCGCGTCTTCTAAAGGAAAAGTAAGTTTGCGTTTCCCGGAGTACTAACTAGCTCCGTTACGTGGGAGATGCCATTGTGATCCAACAAGCCAAGTTTGTAACAAGCAATGTTGGTGCAAACTTTGTCGTACACGGAGGCAACAACCTCGTGGCAGCGCTGATAAAGGAACTGTTCTAGTAAACAAACAGAAATATCTGTAAAGGATATTTTTAAACTTGGCATTTTGGTAAATAGGGTTACGTACTCCAATTCGGACTTCTTCGTCTGCAATGTCGTCTACATTGCGATGTTTTGTAGAACTGCCACCGAGCTAAGCTACAATCGATTCATTAACGTTGAACGCTTGGAATTTTATGCCGCGCCACGACTTCAGTTCCTTTGTTCTGACCACATGACTAAGAGCGTTCGATGTTAACGAAACGTAAATTTTCTGTACGTCTCTTTGTCACCTAATTCCTTCTAAACAAAATTTTATAAATTTGAATGAAATTTTATGTGTACATTTGAATGTTTGAAGGATAGCGCTGCTCGTGTTTTTTTTAGGAAAAGCCTGCTTTTCGACAGGACAACGTAACGTGGAGCCTTTTTAGAACAGAAAAATCGTTGAATGACTTCTCCCTCTCGAGAGAGAGTATGTCAGACTTATTGTAACCACTACCCACCTGTTCTTTCATTCATCATCATAAATCTTTTTAATATACTCACTGCTGGGACGCAGGCCTCCTCTCTAGGAGAGGGATTCTTTCACTGTCCCTTTGCATTCTGTAGCCATGGTAACTCCAAACGCCCTAATTTTGAGCTTCATTGTACTATAGAATTTTGTGTATTTTTTTTATTTGTAATACACATTTTCGGACACGTTACTTGGAAAAGCTGGATGTTAAAACAGCTGTCTTATTGTTCTCTATTCAATTCATAAGAGGTGTTCCCGAACGAGTCCGGATCACACAGCTATGCTAATTAATTTAGTGACACATCCGTGCTTTTTGTATTATTACAGCTTTAAACACACGTGTAGGTCTTCGAAGAATCGGGGGCAGAGCCCTAATTCACGTAAAATTAAACAATCCCAATTCCATTGTCGTTCCGTTGTCGTTCGACCGTAGTCCTATCCAAAATCGATATTCACGATATTTGAACCACAATATTTGACGTTTAGCCGTTGACGTCCTATCCGACAACGATGGAAAGACGATTGAATAGCTGAATACGCTTCAACGACTCTCGAACGAGTTTAAAATCAGTGTCCTTCAAACTCGATTAATGGATTTGAATACGAAAATGTCAAAGTCGCTACGATATCGCTACGGTTTTGATTACGAGAATTAGGCTACTGTTACGGCATCAAAAGAAACATAGACTAGACATTAGTCAAGTATAGTGAATAGGCTCTTAATAAAAAATCGAGAAATCGTGTGGTTTTCTCGGTATTCGATTTACGTTTGGCCTGTGAAGGTCGAGGGAAATCATTTGAAGACGGAACCACGGATGACGGTATCTGGAAAATCTTAGTTTAGCGATACAGTTCTGACGGTCAGTACTATGACATTTTATTTAGAGCTAGATTTAAACTGATTTATTGCACTAACGACTCCACTGACCTAGTTGCTAAACATATACATAGAGAAATGGCAATATTAGGTGTCTTCAAGGCTAGAGTGAATAGGCTCTTAATAAACTAGTGCGCTTCACCATCAACGATTGTATCACTGCTTACCATCAGGCGGTATCGCACTCAAGCATTAGTTTATATCAAATGAAACTTTACAAAATTCTAAAAAAGTACTCCCATTGTTCATTTAGTTTCTAGTACCTATTAATGAAACTCACGTAGGAATTCTAATAATTTAAGATTTTATTTTTGCAATTAGTTAAAGACTTATTATACATTAATTAAACCAAGATTTTTTTTTCATTTTCTTCTACCTTCATGTACTTTTTCTTTCATCGCATCTGTCTTAGTCTTTATCTTTCTCTCTTGCTAACTCCTGTATCCCTTAACCACAAGTCCTTAACTCGCTAAGCATCTCCTCAAATACTCAGCTGTTTCTTGTCACATTCTAGGAGCTGTTCGGGTAACTTACAAACATGATGACCCGTGGAGCAACTGTTCGCGACATGAATGACAAATTGAATGCTGCACTGAAGGAGCTTGAAGTGTCAAGAAAGACTTGCAGAGACCTACTGCAGGAAAGAGAGGAAAGTGAGGTGGAAGTCAAGAAGCTAGTTGACAAGAACACTCAACTGAAGAGGCAGCTTGTTGAACTGCACACTCAGCATGAAGATATACAAGACCAGCACAACCATCTCCGTCAACTGATGGCACAGTTTCAAGAGTGCAGAGACACCCATGACCAGGCACTGAATCGCATATCAGGCCTTGAAGCGGAATTGTGCAAGGCACACAACACTTTGTCTACCATCAATAGTTTGCGAGTTAGTGAACAGGTTGCCAACACCGATAACCTCTTCAACAAGCTGGTTGGCAGTGCATCCGAACATGAGTGTAAGAAACCCACCGTTACCATCGACCTTACAGGGGACGATACCTTAACTACAAATCCCGTCTTGAGTAGTCACAACAAAATTAAAAAGTACATTAAAATAACAAAGAACATCAAAAAGTATAAGAAGCTATTAAAGACACAAAATGTTTACAAATGTAACATTAATCTTAAACAACAGCGTTTTCACTTATTAAAACAATTAAATGAATATAATTATAAGTTGGAAAATAGCAAAATAATGTATAATTCTGATATACAGAAACTTCAAAACGAGCTTCTTAGTAGAGAAAACACAATAAAAGAAATCTTCTCTAAGTATGAGCTGAGCCAACAAATGTTGAGTGAGCGAATGCAGGAGGCTTGTGAGTTGGTGGACTTGGTAAGGTACAATGCGGAGAGGTATGAGTCCTTGACCAACAATATCACATGTAGTTGTGCTTCCACACCGCCACCTCCCATGTCTCTGCATGTTTCTGAATCTCCTACTTTTGAACCTCATACTACAGAATGTATAAACCCTTGTAAAAATAATATTTTGGTGTTTTCAGATAGATTAGGAACAGGTTTTGGCTCTTTGCTAAACAATCATTGTAAACATACAGTTGTAAATCATTGTTACCATAACTTGGATTTTAATGAGCTCATTTATAAAATTAAAAATACACAAATGAATGAGCTGACCACAGTGATACTTTTGTTTGGAAATAGTCTTAATGTCACTAAAAGGGATGTAGCTAATGGTGTTGAAACCCTGCTTAAATTAAAATTAGGCAAATTAATATTATGTGCATTGCCATATTCAAAGAATTTAGAAAATGATGAAAATGATTACATTTTTGGCATAAATAATCTGATGCATATTTTGTCTTCTCGTCATAGTGACCGAGTATTGTATTTTGACACTAACATTTTTGTTAGAGATTTTGTTTTAACTTGGGAACATATATTTCTTCCCAGAAAAAGTCGACGAAAATTAGCTACATTGTTAGCATTTAATATAAACACAGTTATTGATAGTTTAACTGGGATTAGGTTAAGTGACGAAGCAGTGTTATCTAGTTTACCTAGTAATACTGTTATAGATTCTTTAAACTTCAACAACTGACAAAAGGGAAGCCTAATGATAACATTTTATTATACCATCAGAATATAAATCGCTTCTCTGGCAAAATTCTAGATGTAGAAATGTTAATAGATAAATACAATATGGATATCTTATGTTTTTGTGAAACCTGGTTAAAACCAGATAGAATGTTGTTCAATGTCAATAATTTTTCAGTTGCCAGTGCGTACAACAGATCATCGATAGGTGGTGGTACTCTGATATTATGTAATAATTCTTTAAGATATAAGGAAAGGAAGGATATCACTGCTTGTTCTGTTGATCGTTTATGTGAAGTAGCATGTGCAGAGGTTGAAGGCCGAACTTTTTTATGTGTCTACAGACCACCCGCATCAAACTTGACATCTTTTTTGATCGTAATAGAAGAAATATTAAATAAACTTATTAAAGATAGCAAATTAGTTTTCGTTTGTGGGGACTTAAATATTGATTTACTAGTAAATTCTCCAGATAAATGTAAACTTCTCTCATTGTTTAGTTCTTTTAATCTAAAATGTATTTTTAATGAAGCAACAAGAATTACACCTACTTCAGCTTCATGCATAGATAATATATTTACTAATTGTAATATAAAAGACTCATCCATAATTAGTGGCGTGAGGTCTGATCATACTGGTCAACTAGTATCTTTTGAGTCAGTCGAAAAGTTACAATTAGGTTCATTTGTTGAGTTTAGACCGGTTACTAAAAATAAATTAAATAAATTTAATAATAATGTTCTTGGTAGTCTCTCAACAGCAAATTTTGATTCGCAAGACCCCAATGTAAACTTTACTACATTATTTTCTACGGTATGCCAAGAATTTAATAAGGCGTGTCCAGTTAAAAAATGTCAATTTAGTAATAAATCCAAATTTAATGAATGGGCTACTGCTGGAATAAGAAAAAGCAGAGATAATTTATATCAGTTATACCACGACAAATCGTTGTCGTCTGATCTTAGCTTGCATAAACATGTTAAAATGTACTCAAAGATATTCAAAAAAGTCTGCGCCCAAGCTAAGTCTATGTCAATAAGTAAGAAAATTGGAAATTCTAAGAATAAAATAAAAGCTGTCTGGAAGGTGATAAACAAAGAAACTGGAAAGACCAACCAACAAGATCGAAATGAATTGTCCCTAAAAATTGATAATAAAATAATTTCGGATAAGTTAAAAGTGGCTGAGACATTGGAAAACTTTTTCACTAACATCCCAATAGAAGTTACGAAATCTCTCCCTTCTTCATCTTTGTTAGCTGAATCTTTTTTAAAAGAACATTTTACTAAGGATATACCAACCTTTGAATTTAAGCGTATCTCTGTTGATACAATTATAAAAACCTTCAAGAGTCTTAATATGAAAAACACTGAGGACTTGTGGGGTATATCAGTTAAAGTTCTGGGAGATATTATTGATACAATTGCTCCTGTCCTAACAGGCATATTTAATCAATGTTTGGACAGCGGTACATTCCCTGATTTAATGAAACATAGTAAAGTTGTACCAATTATCAAATCAGGTAGTAAGAGTGACCCCTCTAATTATAGACCTATATCTGTGCTTCCAGCATTGAGTAAAATCTACGAAAAAATCATGCTGGACCAGATGCTGTGTCATTTTAATGTGAATGGGATTTTGCATAGTCATCAGTTTGGCTTCACGAAAGGAAGGTCGACGACGGATGCAGGAGTGAAACTCATCAGTCACATTTTGGAATCTTGGGAGAAATCCCAGGATGCCATTGGCATATTCTGTGACCTCTCAAAAGCATTTGACTGTGTTGACCATAAAACTCTGATCTGTAAATTACATCATTACGGAATTCGTGGACGAGCTGCTGATCTTGTTTTTTCCTATTTATCTCACAGGCAGCAAAAAGTAAACATTAATGGGGCGACGTCCTCGGGGTCTTTAGTAAAGATGGGCGTGCCTCAGGGTTCAATTCTTGGCCCTTTCCTTTTTCTGGTTTATATTAATGATCTTCCTTACATGATGGCTAATTTATCCGACATAATCCTTTTTGCAGACGACACTTCCCTTATTTTTAAAGTAGATAGGAAGGATGTGGATGTTTTACATGTCAATGAAAGTCTGGCTGTTCTTTCTAAATGGTTTGAAGCTAACAACCTCCTATTAAATGCCAATAAAACGAAATGTATAAAATTTTCATCGCCAAATGTCCCTCAAGTTGGCATCAGTTTAATTCTTGACGGCAAAAAACTTGATGTCATAATGGAAACTGTTTTCTTAGGTATAACTATCGATTCTAAATTGCAATGGGGCGCTCATATTAGAACTCTCTCTGGTAGACTAAGCTCAGCTGCACATGCAGTAAGAAAGATAAGGCAATTGACAGATGTAGCCACAGCTAGATTAGTCTACTATGCTTATTTCCACAGTATTATGTCTTATGGCATTTTATTGTGGGGATCTGCAGCTGATGTCGACTCAATTTTTATTTTACAAAAAAGAGCCATCCGGGCTATTTATAAAATGGGTCCTCGCGAGTCCCTTAGAGATAAATTTAAAGAAATCGATATACTGACTCTGCCTTCTCTTTATATCCTAGAAAGTATCCTGTATGTTCGTAAAAATTTAGGACTTTTTAAAATTAGAAGCGATATTCATAACAAGAATACGCGCAGTAAACACGAAATTGTTTTACCCAAATGGAGACTAGCCAAGACCAGCAAGTCATTTTTAGTTAACAGCATACGCTTTTATAACAAGCTGCCAGTAACGGTAACTGAACTTAGTGAGGGAAAGTTCAAAAATCATATTAAGCGGGTCCTAACCAAAAAAGCATATTATAAGGTTAAGGATTATATAGAAGACAAGCTTGTTTGGCAATGACTGCTCCTGCACATGTGGCTCCCTGGTAACTCATTCATATTGTGTATTTATGTCTATTAACTGCTCCATCTTTGTTTTTATATACACTTTTTTTCCCTCTTTTTTCGACACATTGCTTTTGCAATATTTATATTATTAAGATTTAAAAACTTTTAAATTAAATAATAATTTATTTTGTTAGCATCTCGCAGTGTAACTGTTGTGGTGATATATGTATTTCTTTTTTTTTTTTCATACTTATTAATTTTTTTGTTTTATATAATATTTCTTTCTTTGCATCTCACGTTGTAAAGTAAGAACACTGTAGACTTCGCAAATCCTATTACGACTCACCTTTGATTTTTTATTATTATGATTATTTTTATTGTGCTTTTGAGTACAATATTGACTGGTCTACACTGTTCTTACATAATGACATAAATACTGTAATAACGAGATAATATTGTAAGAAACCATTTTTTTTAAAAGAGTAACCATGGAGTTTCTTGCCGGTTCTTCTCCATAGGAAACGACCAATTTGGAACCGTGCACTAGCTTCTGACGTTTTATAAGTGCCCATGTAGGCCTATATGAAATAAAAACCATTTTGATTTTGATTTTGATTTGAATTCCGATAGAATTACAAATGGTTTCTACCAAATGGTGCAAGTTTACCTTAAATGCGAGTACATTCATTGAAATTCACATTCATCATCTAAACAAACTAACAACAATAAAAAAATATATTTTATGACAAAAAATTAAACAAACACAAAGCTATAGATCATAAAAATTACTTTATACGTATATAAAGTTTCAAGTTTGACTCCTTATACCAAATAAAGTGCGCCCACGCAAGTCTTGGTAAAAGTTGCTTTCCAAACGCAATTGTATGGCGTGACGAGTTCAAAAAACCTGGTCATGCTTCCCTGTAGTAGCCAATAGCTATGGCTGCTTACAATAATTTGTAACGTACTAAACACTTTTACTTGAACAAGTAGTATTTTTTGCTATTTAAAAAATAGTCAAGAAAGCGCTTGAGCGTTTAAAAAATAGTGATAAAAATGTTGATTTTAAAAACTAAAAATAAAAAGAAATGAAAGAAAATAGAATTAAAATCTTTAAGTGGCTAAAAAAGCGCTTAACTCAGGATATTAAAGCTTAGTGAACTTTGTCTGCACGTTACCAGTTTTTGTTTTTTTTTTTTTATATTATTGTAAGACTTGTATTTGATCACTATCTCAACTAATGATTAAAAATGATGAGGTCGCCGATGGAGTACATTTACCTAAATGATTTTTTTTTAATAGTTTGCTTTTACTAAATTTAATATTATCTATGTCAGAATTACCTGTAGCTTATATCTCAATTTTGACACTAAAGACAATAAAAAACTGTAACGACTAACATTGATTTCATTCATAAAAATATTATTTACGGTCCCCATTAACCAAATTACAATAAATATCAACATTCCATTCTTATTTTACACCCTGAACCTTCATCTTCAAAGAATAAATTTCTTTAATAACTATGGACAATAAATTGCAAATTAAATGTGTGTAGAATTAATTAATTCGATAACTTGTGACCACGGAATAAGTATAAAATGGAGTGAGAAAAGTATCAACCTACTTTAATATGGAGACGTAAAAATTGCTAACAGCTTTGACCCTGCAATGTACAGTTAACTTTTTAATTTGTTAGCTTAATAATGTATATCTAGTCAGCCTTCATATACAGCAATCGTATAAAAGCACCTGTGTTTGCGCACACACTTGTCATTTATTATTCTATAAGTTAGACACAGAAGATGTGTCGATGACTAATTTTATCTGAGAATGAGAGTCATAACCGAAATTTGGGCTGAAGAACTATTTACAGTAATCTTCATAACTTTTTTTTTTATATTCGATGCCTAATCGTAGAGACACTTCACCCTATTGCGGTCTAAAAAGTAAATACATATTATGCATGAGCACTCCACGTAAAAATAAGTTAGAGTTAAATTACTTATTAGTCTCTCAGGCTAGATTGTATTCAATTATTAAGAAATTTGTTCTTAATAATAAGCGAGAAAAAAAAATGAGCACTCCATTTGAATACTCCGTGTCCATTCCACACGATCGTGTTACAGCTAATATGCCGTATAATAATGAACATATTACCTCGACCGTCTGCCCACTGCGACACCTATTAGCTAAACAAATTGTAATTACATACATCACCTCTGTTTAATTAATGTGATTAGGAATTCACACTAAGGTTAAGCAATTAGGAGTCACAGATTATTGTGTGGGCGGGCTTTATAATGAGTTGTTTAAACTTTGATATTTTCGGGTATAGGTATCGCGAGGATGTGTTGTATTTTTTTTGGTCTTTTTGTCCTCAGAGTGACTCAAACTTAGGCTGTAGTTAGTGTGGCTTTGAAACAAAGCGCAACTGAAGAAACACATATAGGTGGTCTGTAAAAGTCTGACGAACTGTAACACTAATTGTTTTTAAGTTTTTTTTTATGGTGGGCAAAAATCATCCAATAACAAATCCCGCGCTTGGGCGGCGCGGGAAACAGTGTCAGGCTCTTACTGACTAAACACCCCACCCCATTCCTTCTTTGCCTTTCGCACTGAGGCCAAGCCTTTCTTTTAGAAAGAGACCCTGGGCCCCAGTAGGCTTCAACCCTTTTGCAAAGTCTCTACTATTTGAATTGTTTGACAAAAATGAGCTCGGCAGTTAAGAGTTTTTTTATGCTCACTCAAATGTCTTCCTAATGGAGGCATGTGTTTCCTTCAAAATGGTTGTGCTGATATACCAAAGCGTCAAGTCCATGGACGGACGCTGTCAGTTAAGACTGGTCACGTCTTGACTACCAGTGGCTTATTTTAATTTCTATATTTACCTGTTTATATTTTACTTTATTTACTTAATTTTTACATAGGCACTTAATAAATTGGACAAAATATGTGTAACCGAGGTATTTGTAATACATGACATGATTCAAAGGAGTGTCCATGGAGTGTCTTGCACATTCTTTTCCATAGAGATCTACGCAATTATCAACACTTTTCTAACTGAACTGACTGACTCTATGACAGTTCAAAAGTGCATTATGCTTTATTTGAAATAAACGATTTAATTTTTTATTCTTACTTCACTCAGAGGTAGAACTCATTTGATGATTTCACACGTCAACCAAAAAAAAGGATTGTCTAAAACTTCGCCTACCTCTAATTCCCCGAAACCACAAGCATTTTTATAACACGACAGAACTGCACATTTGTGACGTGACGATCACCGTTATGTTTTAAAATATACAGTTTCATAATATAATAACATTTATAATACGTCGCTTCTTAGGTATCGTTTCGCCATTGACAACAATCAGTAAAGAAAACTAATCTGTCTATTAGTATTAGAGGCCCATCGCACCACTTAGCTCATTCAATTCGTGTGCGACGCTGTTAAGGCGAAGTTTTTACTTCTTCAAAAATTTATTTGTTATCAAAATGTAAAATATTTTTTTTATTTACTGCATCAATCAACTGATCGTTATGGCACGCTTGAGAGAAGCCTATGTTTAATAGTGGACATCTTTCGACTGAAATAATGATACACAATGAAAATACAAATTAAAAAAATATATAATTAATTAAATAATGTAAATTTTATTAAATTAAAAAAATAGTTACAGACCAGTCCTAATAGGAGTATCGTGATTCTGTTAAGGTGCAGGAAATTAAATTACAACTAAATAACTATAAAATTAGGAAGTATGCTTTTTGATTGCATCTTTTTTGTGCAAAATATATTATTTTTTATAATTCGGTTTGCGATAAAATGAGATTTGTGATATATTTTTATTTGCATGAGAATGAAAAGAAAATTGTTAAACGCTATCCTGTAAAATAATATTTTTAATATCAACCTTGTCGCAAACGAGCGATTTATATTATAGCATAATAATGCACATTTAACAACTTTACGATAATAATGGTGTTTATGATTCAAACAAATATAAATAAAAGGATATAACTTGCCCTCGAATTACTAAAGAATACATAAGGTTGAACAATTTTCCATCTCTATGGAAAATTTGCCAACTTACACCAAGAATAGACCGTGTTTATCATACAATAGACGTTATAAAAATAGGTGCTCTAAAAATAAATCTCGTCTCAATATAATTAGGCTTGGTACCTTATATTCAAGGAAATAACAACACAATCACGTGAATCAGATAAAATATGCTGCTAAGTTCTTTTTGAAAATTCTTGGAAAATCCCTGTCACTTTGTTTTGTTACAAATTCACAAAAATATTGAGGAAACAAACACGAAAATGAATTTGGTGGAAAAACCGTAAATCAAAGAAAACGCATGTGATTCTGTACGTGACTACATTGTGTGTCAAAAAATGACACCTTTAGTTAGTTCAATCAGTAATGACGGATCAAAATACAATTTGTTGCCTAATCCTCGGCTCTTCTTCCAGTTTCGGCCGTAACCCAACCCGTATTCGAAACTGACATGGTAACAGAAAAATGGACAAAAAATTAAAAATATATTTCGATACTAAATTAAGATAATATATAGTTATTGTATAAAAAATCTCACGCTCAGTAGTGGCCCTTCGACCATGATCCCGATGAAGCAGTTTAAGAATACTTTAATGCTACAGTCTTACATTAACTTAAAACAGCGGAAGATTCGCTTCTAGAGCGTGGACTGCTAAAATCAGACCTATATGGCACTATTTTACTAAGTCGCAATCGGCGAGTGACAAACTCATTTTTTTTTATTTCGCTCGCATGACAGTGCTGGTTCTTATTTCTGTCCTTGTCTATCAGTAACAATAAGGTTGCGTCTGTCATGACATTGATCATATATGTGCGAATGTTTAGTTCAGATTTTCTAATTGTGATGTTAGCACGTAACGTATGCATCCTTATAATATAGCAATGGCTTCAGTTTGGCAAATTCTGAACATCAGGATTTCCTGGGGCCAAGGGTTTGAGTCTGAAAGGAAGGCTCTGGCCTTGGTATATAAGGCAACATAGAAACAGGGCGGATTGTTTAGTCAGTAAGTGTCTGGCACTATTTCCTGCTCTCGAAGAAGGATGATTTTTACCAACCATAAAAAAAACTATCAAGAATTCTCGAAAAAAAAAACGATGCATTCCACCCTTAACAAACCGGGCATAAGTACCTAGAATTTCAATCGCCTATTAAAAAATTAAAGCTTCTAATAGCGTCTACTTAACACGCACCATCTCAATAATTCATCAGCCTCTATATTTGGGAGGCGTGTGCTGAGTGAGTGACATATGAATTACATTGTGTCTGCTACCACGGCTGCCTCACGTAGCGAAAAATAAAACGTCTATTTCTTTTACTAATAGACAGACAGTACTTGTTTGCTTCAGCAAAAAAGTTAAAGTCTACATAACATATTTAGATTTTGTTTTCTGAGTTAGGCAATCACCTAATGACTTTTCCAGTGAGTTCAAAGGTACTGTAGAGACAAAAAATCGTGTGTTACAATATTATACGTTAACAGTTTGTTTGCCGGTTTCAATATGTTTACAAAGGAACTGTGTATAATGTAATAATTACTCGCATTTTATCAAAATATTTAATTTTATTTGCACTTTTTTTCGAGGTGGGATATCGATTCGTAGAGAATTTTTTTTTGCCTTTGGTATTTATCGAGAATAGTAAAAAAACTAAAAGGAAATTATTAAAATATTGAGGTCTACTTATTTAAATATTTTGCTTTCCAGAAAAATTAGTCTTAGGTATTGCTACCTAATTCAAACTCCCAACAATTAAACAAAATACGTAATGAACTTGAAAATAAATCCTAATGCTTCTTGACCTCGTGTAACCCGAAACTGCTACTAGACACAAAACAATCAACTTACAACGAAACAACAATCAAACTAACGGTACATGCACACCGAACACCAAAACTCAACCAAACCATATCGCCATACATCAAACATTGGAACAAAACGAAGCTACAAGCAGAATCAATCATGATTGGTATGTTCTTAAATCCCGCCCACACTTACAAGTAGCTGAAATAAAAAATGTCTGCCTTACAATGTGTCTAGACAGTTCTGTTGTAATCGTAAGTTGCCCGCTAATTGGCGCCAATGTTTGTGGCATTGTTGTTGTTTGCTGGTTCAAATGTTCTGATGTTCCAGTTGTTGGAACGCTCTTACGTTTCTTATGTGTAATCTTAAAGTTAAAAAATATGATCCAAACAGTTACTATAATTGCAAAACCTTCGTAAGCACACTCCTACTCGTATCTGAATTTATTTAGGGTCGACTTTTAACTGTGGTTGCCTAGTGGTGGAAAACACTGTGAACAAACCGACAGGACGAAAAATTCGTAAATCTGTGATATTTAGAACCCCACACTGGACCTGCGAAATAGTTTTCGATGCATTGCCTCACATTATAAATCTGATTACACGGTGCCTATACGGTGTGTTATATCTCCTTTCTAGCATCTATATGATACATGCTGTCAGCTCCAACTGACAGATGTCACGTAATCCATCCATCTTTTTATTTTTGTTTAACACTCCTTCTTCTCAACTCCATAAATCAGTCGATTTGAAACATTTCTAACGTCCCCTGCTCCATCGAATCTTTGGCCCAAATATTGGTTCCAATATGGAAATATAGCAAGTAATATGAGACGGCCACAAACAATATTCATCTACCCACATCTAGCATTTATTGTTCCCGCGACTGGCCGGCGACGAGTCGGCGGTTTGTTAATGTGCGAATAAAAAATCGTCTAAGACCATTAAATCTTGTAGTTACATGCATGTGAAGACAGCCGTTGGAATAGTAAGGAGTACATGGAAGTAGCATTATTTAAATGTATGTAAATGTTTGTTACGTAGCTAAAAGATTAATGAATTATATCTGACAATGAACATTGTTGGGGATTGGGCACCCGTCTTTATATTTGGAATATACTGCCGGATTTACATTAAGACGAGAGGAGAGTTTTACTCAGTAATATTCTGACACTCTCTATTGCTAAATCCAGAGAAGAAGTTTTTTAAATATTTTTTTATGTAAAAGGAGGAATCGGCAATAAAATGATAAAACAAAATCTATTTCAAATTATATTCTAAGTTTACGTAATGACATTGATTTACCCAGTAGAATAAAAAAAGTAAACTAATATAATTAAAAAAAAGTAAGTTTGAAAACTAAATCTGAAAAAACATTGAGATTATCACAAAGAAAGAAGAGAACTTTGAGGAAAATACAGAAACACGAACAAGATACAGCAAAACTTCAGCGAGAATTTTACTTCCACTTAAATATTCTTTGCAACTAGAAATCTTTACACGATTATATATTTATTTACGAGCAAACGGATGACAATTTGATTCCAAGACATCGCTTTCACTAGGACGAGATGTCATTCAATTATAGCCTTAAAAGGCTACTCAAAATAGGCTTTAAGCTATAAAAATCTTCTGCAATAAATTCCTAAGCGCCACATTATTGTCTGTTTACTACGCAGCGGCGTCTATAGAAGTTACTTTGTGTTCAATTTCACCTGTTTGTCGTGTTTTGCCGTCAGATGGATTTGCATTGATCTTTTATTTAGGTGTCATGGGAAGCGATTTTTTTATGGTGGGTAAAAATCATCCAATGAGTGGGACGAAGCGGGAGATAGTGTCACACTTTTACTGACTAAATAACCCAACCCCTTCCTTCTTTGTCTTAGTTTCAGGGCCATGGGGTTATCATTTCGCAACTTCGACCCTGCTGGTCCCCTACAGTTTGCTGACTACTCCTTGAGGCAACTTGACGCAACAGAAAAATGTGATAAATGAAGAACCGCTCGACCGATTTTGTGAACTTCACATAAACCATCTAATAAATAGTCTGAACAAAGCCTAAACATTTGGTTAGGATAGGTGAGCCCGTACTTGAGTTATTTATAACGAAAAGTGGCAGTGATTATTTTATATATATATTGATAAAATATTTCTAATTTGGAATCGTGAAAAGGGCACTTACTGACCAGCTTAGTTTTTTAACAAATCTAAAGTTATTTAAACGATAACTTAAATTCTAATTGACATTTAAAAAAAAAAACATTTTTTATTTTACAACCTTACATAGTCACTTAACAGATGTATAAGTATAGTCATAATCACGATACTTGCTTCAAAATGACATCATAAGAACTTAATCCCTATATTTCTCAATTAAATTGGTTTAGTTCCGATGTTATCATTGTCATACAAATTGTCACTCTAATTGGAATTACTTTTATGACTCATGTCGAATATTTGTCAGAAGTATTGTCATACAGATTAATCGTCGTGAAGGTGACATAATCTTTTGATAAAACGTTATTATTAACTCAGATTTAAAAATAGAAGAATATGCATTACTTAAATTGCACGTTGTAAGGTCGTGTTAGTTAAAAAAACTTGACATTTGTATAAGTACTTTATAGGAATTCAATAACTGTCCAGGTACAAGTCGGAGTCACGTACGAAAGGTTCTGTAGATACTACACTATTAAAATTGAGTAATACACTCTGACAAAACAATGTATCGGACTTTTTAAAAATTTATTTCAATGTGGCAATAGAAATGCAAGTTCAGTGAATATTTGAACTCGTTTATGAGATACTGCTCGCTGACAGATGGATAGACGAACAAACAGACAAATAGACGTACATAGGCATAATAATAGGGTCATGTGCGCCGCACGAAACCCTAACACACGTAACCCTAAAAATGCATGACAACTATTTGTTATCGCTTATGTTTTGTGTCTCCAAGAGTACATACATAATCTACGAAAATGGTCACAAAAAATATGATCGATCTGTGCTTTTGGAATTAAATCAATACTGGCCGGAAACAGAAAATTAGAATAGCCTTGATCTATTTTAGTAATTTAAATCAATAATTCATTAAGTAATTTTCTGCTGCCCGTGGCGGAGTATTCCTCATTCAGCACCAATTTTTTCGGCACCAATCTATCCCTCTTTCGGCACCAACGGTGCGATAGTTTCTAGTGATGTTACCGCATAGAGATATTTTTAATTACATATCTCTAAGCCAGTAACAGGTTTTTGTCACTTTTTGGAGCACCCTTAAAGTGTGATATTTTGTTTATGTATAAAAAATTACCAGACACGGCATGCCGAGAGACGCAGTCTTGAAAGGCCTCCCACAAAGTGGACTTGAGGATGGATGTGAGATGTACATGATCAGTCGTTGTGGCGTCTGACAAACGCACAGCTAAAGAGTGGAATTCTCTGCCGGAGTCTGTTTTTCCTGATGGATATAACCTTTTAGTCGAGTGAATAGGTTACTTCTAAGCAAGCTCACTCCATCGTCACTTTCCATCAGGTCAGATAGCGGTCAAGCGCAAACCTATCAACGACTAAAAAACGCCTAAATTGAAGACTAAGGTGATAAAAAACTATGAGGCATCGATTCTTCATTTTCCCACCAAAACCAATGACAACTTAACACGTCTTTTTTTAGTTTTACCTAAAATTATATAACATTTTTTCCTTATGAAAAAAAAACTAATAATATTTGGCTAGCGATTCGCAAGCTAACAAAACTATTAACATACAGTAAATATTTCAAATAAGTAAATAAAGATGACACACATTTTATTACTCATTGACTCTCATTTGAGCCAATAAGACTTTAAGATCGTATTAGAGTTACAAATATACCTGACTAGCCTGCTGCCAGCGGTTTCGCCCGCGTGAATGTAGGGTGCTCCATACAAACTTTAGACCCCCAAAACATCCCTTTAGGGAGTGAATTTTGAAAAACCCTTTCTTAGTGTTCGCCTACGTCATATAAGGACGCCTTGTGCAAAGTTTCATACTCCCAGACCCTGTACTTTTGGCTGTGCGTTGATATATCAGTCAGTTTCTCCTTTTATATATAGATAAGCGGGACTTAAGTATCTATAACGTGATATTTATATTAGTTTCACGTCTTCAAAATATGTAGAATTCTTTCTTATATAGTGTCTTAATCTCTTTCATAAGCTAGCTGGTATTTTAGCCAAACAAACTTCCATCTGACCTCCAGAGGTCAGACGGTAGTGGTAGACAAATGCTATTGAACTGTTAAGTTCTGACTGATTTGGACTTGCCCATGACGAGCAATGGATAGCTCACCGTCCAGCCGCCCAGGAAGAATAGAGCTTGAGTTATGGACAGGGCGTTGTGTGCCCCACACGGTTCATAGAAATGTTAGCAAAACTGTAAACGCTCAGCAGGGCCAAGACAGATATAGATACTGCTTTTTACAAGCTTTTATTTAGTTTCACCTGTCCCGTTGTCTGTCGTTCTGTAATCAAATCTTGCAACTTAAATTTAATCCAATTCCCGGTTTCCGATTGAGCTGAAATTTGGTATACACGTTTAGTTCGGATGACAATGCAATATTATGCAGACATGGAGCTGATCTGATGATGGAATCGCGAGGTAGCCATAGGAACTCTGTAATTAAACGGCACAACCACGTCGAGTTTGGGCTCGTGTGAATCCTCTTGACGAGTTTTATTTATATAAGTATAGACCACCGCTGTAAAAGCTTGTTATGAAAAAAAATATTTTCATTGAAAACTTGTTACTACTAAACTCTTAAGGCCCAAGCAAATGACGGCGTTCGCACACCTATTGTCTTTCTATTATGTCCCTAACTAGGGTATTCAAAGGCCAAAGGCAGGGGGTTCCACTATTTGGCAGTGTACATAACGAATATGGCTCCAATAGAGATCATACCGTTCCATAGAGAAGTCAGCCTCCCGGTGCTGAGGGTTGATGCGAAAGCGTTACACCGGGGCTCTGGGAATAAGGCAGGGAAGGCACGGGGTAGGTTCTTTAGTCAGTAAGAGTCTGACACTGTTTCCCGCTCCGCCCAAGAGATGAGAGATGGGATTCGTCATTCGATGAATTTTACCTACCATAAAAAAAAAAACCATACAGAAGTCAAAATATTAAGACCAATCAACTTTAAATTACCTTGACTAAAAATTCGATCTCATCAGTTTTTTCTTTATTTTGGGAAGTCAATCCAATGACTACTCCGCTTTAAACTTTTGAGCCCCGAGCAAACGCCGGCGTCCGCACGCATATTGTCTTTCTATTATGTCTCTAATTATGGTATTCCAATGGTTAAGGCGCAGTGAGATGGCGTGGAAGACTTTTTTGACTAAAAACCTCTCGATTGTTCTTTGTCTTGCTATCCAGAATTTTCCTTGCGATTCGAATATAATAACCTGACCTCATCAGTTTACTTCTGTCTTTTTACTTCAGTCATAAGCCAAAGCCATAAAGCTTCTGTAAGGTTAACAAAGCTGATCTTCTAATAAGCCCAGATCCCACGACAGTTCATTACACGAACTAAACCAATTACTCTTTACTTAATTAAGAAGTGATCGTTCAACATCCAACTACAAATATTTTGTAAGTCTGGACAGTTCCGATAACTTCTTGCGCAAGGTTTACAAGTTACAATTAAGTATAGTTACAAATAAGTCTCGTGATATGTGCGACACTGAACACCTTTGAACTGAGTGTAATTAATTAAAAGTGAGTGAAGTGAGTGTTAAGAGTGTAAGTAATGACGGGTTAATTCAGATTTCAAATACTAGCAGCTATTTTTTTTTGCGTGGTAAATTATTATTATATTACTTCTGCCGCCATGGATAGAATGAAATGGAGTATCACGTTAAACAGATTAAAAATAACCTATGTTTTTTTTATTTTCCCTTTGTGTTCCAAGGCTACGGAAAGTGTTTCGAACAAACCCGTAGCCTAGCAGAAAAAAAGACAATCCTGACACAATAAATTCACGACTTCATGAATTAAATTACAATAACTTGGTATTAATTCATTAAGCCCCAAGAGAACGCCGGCGTTCGCACACATATTGTTCTTTAATTGTGTCTGTAATTACAGAATCGAAAGGTTAATTGGGTCTCCTCACTGCATTAAGGCGCGGCCAAGCAGAAAAAAGGGTTGAAAGGCAGAGAAAAAGATGAGCTGATGACATTATAAAGACACGGCGTTGAAAATCCTGGATGACATCAGGTGGACTGATGACCTGGTGTGGATTGAAGGTATCCGATGGATGCGTGACGCATAGGACCGTTTATTGTGGCGATGCTTCAAGGGCCAATGTAAAACAGTGAACGTCTTTCGGTTGAAATGACGATAATGATCTTTTCGTTCAAATAATTGGTTGAAATACTTAAAAATACATGTATTACAGTTTTTTTTTTTTACCCAACGCAAATAAAAATAAAATAGATTCAGTGTATTATTCAAGAAACAATCTTATTAACATTACCCGCTATCTTTCTAAGATCTTTGTTTCATTCGGAGTTCATGACCGAACAATACAAAATAACAAAAATACAACCAACTGTACAGTTTAACCTAACGTTACTTAAATCAATTTACAATACGCTCACCCCAACAACAAACATGTGTTACGCTATCCCAATTCAAATGCCAAATTCTAATTAGACACATCGACTAACAAAAAAGCAATATGTATGCTAATATACAATTCAATAAGATCTATTTACATGATAAAGTAACCTACTGTACACTGTAGACTTTGCAAATGCTTTTCATTAGCTATGCATCGTCCCAGACAACCGTTGATATTAATTATCCTATTGTATCCGAATTCGGTGTATCTTGAGTACACAGTGGGTGGAACTCATCGGTCAAGGGTACATTTGGACTATATGCAGCCAAAATCCTCCAACGACCTTTAAGATCCGATACAAGTCACCATAAAAGTCGGTTTTTTCATTCTTTATTTACAGATTTTAAGGTGATACGGTGATCAAAACACGAGAAACTGTTGTTTTGAAATTCGAATTTCGAAATTAAGAATGTTGTATTGTTCGCTAATACCATAATCGTTTTCGTAGATATTGACATTTGAATAAAGCATTGGATTTATTAAATTCGACATTTTTATTGATTTTTCTACTGTTTTAGAATTGAATTTAGGGGACATCACATTTATATTACTAAGGCGAAAGTTTGAATGGACGTGTATGTGTATTACATACGCTCAAACGGCTCAATAGAATTGGATGTAATTTGGCATATTGGGACACTAGTAGATGATGTTCTTGAATAGCACATAGAATTTGTTTTTTATCCTGGGAGTACCCACAGGATAATTTTTAAATTTCAGAGGAGACGACAGACAGAAGCTAGTATTATATCATGAAATATAAACAGACTGTCGCTCTACTAAACTTTTCAAGCCAAACTAGGCACTAATGACAGGGTTCGATCTTACTTCAAGTTGGTTGACTTGTCAACTTTTAGCACCAGTGTAATCAATTTGTTTTCTATACTTTATTTACTGAAAACCAAAATCGATATACCTACGCTACATTACGAAATATTTGACCCCAAACGGAATTTTAAACAAAAACCACTATATGTCGGGTCTAATCTAAACACAAGTTTCCCCACCGACCGTGTTCCCACGTTGTCGTCGTGGTGGGGCTTGCGTGTCTCTGTGATCTTGAGGGCTATGCCGGTAGAGCTACTCGTGCCGGAAGGCCTCAAGGGAGAGACCAGACCAAGAGGAACACAGGGCGGAGTCCAGTCGGACCGCCTCAGGAGGAGCGCTGCCTAGAAGTATCGGCACCAACAGCTGTTGGTGCTCTTGGCCAGCGATTTTGAAGAATGGGTTTGCCTCCGGTACGTGTCTGAATATCAGACATGACCAGGATGGCGAACGTGGTTATTGGGGACCCCACCCCAATTCAAAACAAAGGCAAAGCTGTGACCAGCACAACATGAGCGCGAGTAGAAAAAATATATCTACCCCAGGAGGGTACCCAATTGCGGGAGAATCCCTCCCCGAGCAGAGCTCGGGCTGCCCCTCGTATTCTGGGGGGGGCAACTACCGCCTCGGGTCTCCGGACCCCGTACCGTCCCTTAAGGACGCAGTGAGCCAGGGTGGCTCACCCGCCCGCGTTGTGGAGTCCCTGGGACCCGTTCCCAGCACGTCCGCAGCGCCAGCGGGTTCAGAACAGGCCGGCAGGAGGTTCGGCCTTAGGGAGGTGAGCGGAGACTCGGCGTCAGATTCCGATGCCGCGTCTCTGCCCGCCTCGGAGAGCATGGAGGTGGAGGAAACCGCTTCCAAGAGGCATCAGTTCCTCCGGAAACGCCCCAAGTCTGGGGACTATAAGGGGTCATCCTCCGACGAAGCGTCGGCCCGTAAAATCTCGTCCACTGGACGGGGTGCGGGTCACCAGACAGGTAGGGGAAGAGGCCTCAATGCCCAGGACGCGGTTCGACGATCTCTGGAAATCGCCAGGGAGGCGCTTCAACCCGGAGTGACTGGTGGCCAGGCCAGCCGATCGGAGCCGGAGCTGTCTGACTATGAGTCAGACGGCATGACGGAGGCGTTGGCGAAGTACTCCGAGATCGTGAAGGCCACACTAACGGCAGTCTCTAAGAAGAGGCTGGGGGCTTCAAAGGGGAAGGCCATGACTACGGGACACGAAGACCTCATGGACAAGCTGTCGATTGTCTTCGAGCCGCTCAACAGAAGGATTGGGCGGCTCGAGGTGGCTCTGGCCAATGTCCAGAGACGTAAACCGGCGATGGCACAAAAAAGGGAACGCCAACAAGATCAGAGCGTGTCCCAGTCCTTGCCCCAGGCGGAGAGTGGGGTGCTGACCCTGCTGCGGCAGGAGCTGGTAGCCTTCAGGCAACAGCAAGAGCAGCAGCAACAGCAGTTTCAGGAGCAGGTTCAGCGCCAGGTGTCTGTCTTGGAGGGCATCGTGCTGCGCCCCCCACTTGCGGCCTCTGGACCGAAGAGGGCGGCAACGTACGCCGCCGCAGCCGCGGCCACGGCGGATGCAGCGTCCAAGGCGGGATTGTTGGGGCAAGCCAGGCGTAGAGCTGTAGCGTCGGGGCCCACGAAACCGGCCCAGGTGGACAAACAGCAGCAGCGGCGGCAAAGAGGGGCTGTCCCTCCTCCCAGAGGACCCCCTGTAGCGGCGGCGACCAGGCCGCGCTTGCCACCTCCCGAAGAACCTTCGGCTGGCGCAGACTGGACGGTTGTCGGCGCCAAGAAGAAGGCGGGCAAGGTGGCTAGGGCAGCCAAAAAGCGCGAGCGGCGACGTGAGCGCAAGCGGCGGGCCATGGCGGCCAGACTTCGCGCCCCGAAATCCGAGGCTGTAGTGATCACGCTACAGCCTGAAGCGGAAAAGAAGGGCGCGGATTATGACTCCGTCATGGAGAAGGCAAGGCGGGCGGTGTTGCCCTACCTTGATGAGCTCGGAGTCTCTGGGGGCTTCCTCATAAGGCGCACCCTAACGGGGGCCCGAATCCTTGAGGTCCCCGGCACGGCCAGTGTCGCGGACATCCTGGCCGACAAGATTAGGGTGGCCCTCAGTGCTGAGGAGGCCCGAGTGTCCAGGCCCACCAAGTGCATCGACATGCGCATCATGGGCCTGGACGACTCAGTCAAGGTGGACGAGGTGGTGGCCGCCATCGTCAGGGTGGGCGGTTGCACGCCCGAACAGGTTCGGGCGGGAACCATCCGCGCTGACAGCACGGGCATGCGAGCCATAACGGTAAGCTGCCCCGTGCCGGCGGCCAAGGCCATCACTGGCGAGGGCCGACGTCTTCTGGTGGGCTGGGTCTCCGCCCAGGTAAAACTGTTGGAGCCCAGACCTCTGCGGTGCTACCGCTGCCACGTGGGGCACCACGTGGGGGCCTACTGTGCCGCGGAGGTGGATCGCAGCGACCACTGCTACCAGTGTGGTAAGCCCGGTCACAGGTCTGCTGAGTGCCGGAATGCGCCGCACTGTTACGCATGTGCGGCGGCAGGCAAGCAGGCCGACCACCGGGCTGGGTGCAGGTCCTGCGACCCCCCGGCCAACGTGAAGGCCAAACTTCGTCGGCCCCCCACCACCACCACCGCCGCAGCCGCAGCCGCTTCTTCTGTCGCCGCCGCTGTTGCTGTCGCCGCCGAAACCACTGTGGCGGCGCCCTCTCAGAGGGCTAGGGAGGAGACTATGGACTGCCAATAACGGCCCCATTACGTCTCCTCCAGGCGAATATCAACCACTGCGCCCCAGCTCAGGATCTGTTGCTCCAGAGCATGGCGCAGTGGTCGATAAACGTCGCCGTGGTCTCCGAGCCGTACTTTGTCCTGCCCAGAGCTGACTGGGTTCAGGACCTGAGCGGCTCGGTGACCCTTATCTCGTCGGCCGCCGCCGGTACCCCGACCCTCGAGGCCGTCACGAAGGGTCAGGGTTGCGTGGCAGCACGGTTCGGGGACATTGCAGTAGTAGGCGTCTACCTGTCCCCGAATAGAACTCTCGCCGATCTTCACGACTCCCTCAGGGAGCTGAATACCGTCGTCGCTGGGTATGGTACCCTCCCCGTGGTCGTTTGCGGGGACTTCAACGCCTGGAACATGGCTTGGGGTTCCCGGCTCACGAACCAGCGGGGCCGGATGGTGGAGGACTGGGCTCTGGAAACAGGCCTGGTCGTCCTAAACCGGGGTTCTGTCCCCACGTGTGTGCGGGTGCAGGGTGAGTCCGTGGTGGACATTTCGTTCGCCAGCCCCGCCCTGACACCGCGTGTAGTTGACTGGCGCGTCATGGAGGGGGTGGAGACATACTCGGACCACCGGTATATCCGGTTTGACGTCTCCGCCCAGACCTCGACCGCGCCGGTCCGACAGACCCCATGTGGTCCGCGTTGGGCGCTGAGGCAGCTGGAACGGGAGCTCTTCCTGGAAGCCGCGGCGGTGCAGGCCTGGGTGCAAGCACCGGTCAGGCCTGCCGACATCGACGTCGAGGCGGAGTGGTTCCGGGAGGCCTTGTCGCAAATTTGCGACGCGGCAATGCCCCGTCTCCGCCCAGGACGCGCCCGACGCCAGGTGTACTGGTGGTCGCCAGAGCTTGCGACGCTGCGCGCCGCATGCAATGCTGCGCGACACCGGTATACCAGACACCGCAGGCGCCGTTTCCGCCCGCCGGATGCGGAGGCCGTAGAGGCGGAGCTGTACGAGAGATACAGGGTGGCAAGGCGCACCCTCCGATCGGAGATAAAGCGGGCCAAAGACGAGGCCTGCAAAGCGTGGCTGGGGACGCTCAACGCTGATCCGTGGAGACGCCCATACAAGTTGGTGCGGGAGAAACTCCGCCCATGGGCTCCCCCGTTGACGCAGAGTCTCCGGCCACAGATCGTGGAGGGTGTGGTGAGCGCTCTGTTCCCTGCGCGGGGGGACCACTCCCCCCCGCCCATGGCTCCGCCACCAGCGGTGTCTGACGCGGACCACGTCAGCGACGACGGTACCAATGCTCCGGAAGTGACCGAGGTAGAGATGAGAGTGGCGGTACGCAGGATGGGTGCGAAGAATACCGCCCCAGGACCCGACGGCTTGCCAGGAAAGGCTTGGGTCCTGGCCATGGAGGCTCTCGGGTCTCGATTGGGGGGGCTCTTTAGCGCATGCTTGGAGAGGGGCCAGTTCCCACTTCCCTGGAAGACGGGAAAACTGGTCCTCGTCGCGAAGCCGGGGCGCCCTGCGGACTCTCCGTCCGCGTATCGGCCCATTGTGCTGCTTGACGAGGTGGGCAAGCTCTTTGAAAGAGTCATTGCAGACCGCCTCGTCAAGCACCTAACACTGAAGGGGCCCGATCTCGCGGACGACCAGTTCGGGTTTCGCAGGAGGCGCTCCACGGTGGACGCCATCATGCGCGTACGAGCCCTCACGACGGGGGATGCGGTGTCCCGGGGCAGGTGTGTCTTGGCGGTGTCGTTGGACATTGCCAACGCCTTTAATTCCCTGCCCTGGAGTTGCATTAGGACGGCACTCCGGTATCACCGGGTGCCCGACTACCTCTGTCGTACAATCGAGGCCTACCTGTCCGACAGGTACATAGTCTACCCCGGTCACCAAGGAGATTGGAAACGGCGAGAGATGTCGTGCGGTGTCCCACAGGGATCGGTACTAGGACCGCCCTTGTGGAACATCGGGTACGACTACGTGCTGCGCGCCGACCTCCCCGTAGGGGTCAGCGTGGTCTGCTACGCAGACGACACGCTGGTCCTAGCGCAGGGAAGGTCGTACCAGGCGGCGGTCGAACTAGCGACACGTGGGGTTGCGACAGTCGTTGAGAGGATCCAGCAGTTGGGACTCAAGGTGGCACTGCACAAGTCCGAGGCCATGTGCTTTCACGGCCCTCGGAACGCGCCACCAACGGGTTCCCAACTAACGGTAGAAGGAGTTCACATCGGCGTCGGGTCGACGATGAAGTACCTAGGACTTGTCCTCGACAGCCGATGGAATTTCGAGGAGCACTTCCGACGTCTGACCCCCAAACTCAATCGGACGGGGGCTGCTCTCAAGCGGCTCCTGCCGAACCTTGGGGGTCCAGACGCCTTCTGCCGGAGGCTCTACGCCGGCATCGTCCGGTCCATGGCCCTTTATGGGGCACCAGTGTGGGCGCCGACGCTGCGTAAACGCCCGGCGGCCCAGCTGAACGCCTGCCAGAGGGTCATGGCCCTCCGGATGGTGCGGGGATACCGCACGGTGTCCCGCGAGGCGGCGAGCCTCCTTGCTGGCCTACCACCATGGGATTTGGAGGCAACAGTCCTTGCACACATGCACGACCAGCGCGTGGAGATGCAACGCCGGGGCGAAGATCCGCTGCCCGAACATGTCGAGGCGTGGCGGAAGGAGCTCCGGCGAGATCTCATGGTGAAGTGGAAACAGCGACTGTCGCAACCCAGCGCTGGGCACACCGTAATCTCAGCGGTAGTGCCCCTCTTTGAGGCGTGGCTGGATAGACCTCACGGCGTCCTCACTTTCCGCATGACGCAGGTTCTCACCGGACATGGGAAGTTCGGGAGATTCCTGTACCGGATTCGTGCGGAAGAGACGTCCGGGTGTCGCCACTGTGAGGCGAGCCCGGAGGACACGGTGGAGCACACGGTGGAGGTGTGCCCTGCTTGGGAAGAGCATCGCCGTGTCCTCGTGGGGGTGATCGGCGGCGGCGACCTCTCGCGTCGGGCCCTGGTTCAGGCCATGGTCCGCAGCGAAGAGGAATGGCAGGCGGTCGCCTCCTTCTGCGAAGCAGTAATGCTCGTAAAGGAGGAGGCCGACCGCATAAGGCAAAGGCAACGGCGTACTCGCCGTAGCCGTCGCCGCCGCGATCCTGCCGATATCCGGCCACCGTAGACACTGGCTCGCGGACGGTGAGCAATGGGTAGCTCGCCGTCCGATCGTCTGGTAAGACCGAGTCCAAGTCGTCAACGGCGCGCACCGTTCCCGCGCGCCTCAAGGAGTTGTTAGCAAACTGCAGGGGCCCTTCAGGGTCGAAGCCTCCTGGAGCCTAGAGGGTATGTGAAAATTGTAACCTCGACTCCAGAAATAAGGCAAGGAAGGTACGGGGTAGGTTTTTTAGTCAGTAAGAGTCTGACACTGGTCTCCCGCTCCGCCCAAGAGCGGGTTTCGTCATTGGATGATTTTCACCTACCATAAAAAAAAAAAAAAAATCTAAACACAAGTTTAAGCACCTTCATATCAAGATTTTTATATCAAGCAAAGCCCACGAACCGTATTCGGAATCATTCGAATAAATCGATATCTCTGGTAAGCCGATAATCGATATCTCGGTTTACCGATGACCCGTAAAATGTAAATTAATCTTGTAATAACGAATTATCTGTTTACCATCAAACAATATGACATTCCTTACATCTTGACATGTCTCCGTGATTTTTTGACAAACGCTGTGAGCAAACAAACCGTTTGTTGCCAAAGTTTTTTGCATCTCCTGTTGATTATATTAACAGATCACGTAAGACCCACTTTTGGTTATTGAGTGATATAGGTAATTTATTTGCCAAGTCATTTAGGCACAAAGAATTGTTTCAATTGGTAGAAATTAATTTTCGTTCAAGATTTCCCCTGTCCGCCCCCAATGTCAATAATATTTCATGTATGAACATATCCTTAACAAACCTCGTCGACGGTTACATTTTTGAATCATTTGGAGTTCTCAGTGCTTATACTCTACCTAAAAATGTATTCAAACTTCTATTTGACACTTCGCTTGACTCACTCGCTTTTGATTTGGCCAGGGCTGAGGCATTGCCATACAACGTGGCAACGTAGCGTTGGCAAACTCTTGGGATATGCCAAAAAAATTGATGGAATTGCCATTTACCATTCCAATAAACAACGAGAAAAAATTTTTGACGCTAAATTTTAATATAATACTAAAGTAATATTTTTTTTTAATTTTTGTCGTTTTTATGTATAATCCAATATACTTCTCTGACAAAACTCACCATACAAAGTCAATGATTCAAGTAATAATACACACATATATTTATAGTTATCTAAATCCTGTACTCCCAAACAGTCGGAAGCATTTTACTGTAACTGCGCTGTGTGAATGAACTTTATCTGTCTTATCGAAGAGCACTTACCGTAATCTGTCGATGGAAATTTATTTCTACACTAACAACTAGCAACAGAACATTAATGTTAGAATAATGTGAAATATATTCACTAAACACGAAACTTTCTTTCACGAAATCCGGTAGTTAAAATTGACATTTAGCCTAATGTAAGAAGTTCATTAAATCAAACATTGTAGATGCTAGAAAATTATATACACGCAAGACAGAAAACGGACATGAAAATAATAGCAGTTATGTTTCTATTGTAAACAAAGTTAGTCACGAACGTACTGAAGATAATAACATTAAGAAAGACATATTCAAAGAAGTTTTTGAGCTGACAAAGGCAGAAATACAGAGAGTCGAAACCGCGCCATAAATCGGACAGTAACTAGCCACTCCCGTAAGACATGCCGAAGAATTTAACGGAATGTATTGACACGTTTTATGTCCTTTACATTGATGAGCGTAAAGCAAAAGCCTGTCAGTAGTAGGACAGTAATGATCGTAAAAGTTCTCATTACCATTTAAGATTTATTTCGACTGGAAATGATTTTAAGAGGCATAAAGTTAGAATTCATCACATACCTATTAGTTCTAGTAGTAACCGGACAAGAACGCTGTCCAGAGATGTGATGACTGGATGTCGTGAAGATGATATAACCGGTAAAAGCGAATAATATCAGTTGGAAGGCAATCCCTTGGCTACAGTAGGGAATGAGCAATATGACGAATGAAAATAAAAAGTTATCTGTATTGAAACTAATGTTTCCACACCCCTGGTATAAATTAAGTATGGTGACAATATACAAACATATCTTTTAGGTTTATCAATAGAGTTTTAAGCGACTTACCTTAGCCATTCTTAAAAATTAAGCAGTTGAAATCGAAAATCAAAATGAAGAAGTACGTCCGCTTATAGACATGAATAAATACAATAAAACATATTCACACACAAGAACCATAGACGCGTGTAAACATAAGTTAGCAATAATAATAATGTTTGATTATTAGAAGTAATACTCACGTGTATACAGATAGTAGCATCCAGCACTGCAGTCGCGCGCTGGGAAGCCACGTGACGTAGCGACCTGACAGCGCACAGGTGATCCAAGATGCAATATAAAGCATACCACCGCAGTGGCCACCCCGAACCGACTAACGCAATCTCTGGTAACTCACTATACAACGATTTTAACTACTCTGACTAGTTTAGTTTCAAAATTTTTAACTTCTGTTTAAAATTTTCTACTTTTAGAATTTTTATTTTTTTAATTTTTGGGCCGAATGTTGGGAAGTTTTATTGTCTTATTATCATCTACTTATCTATGCACCGGCTATCGTCAGCCGAGCTGAAACTGATGTCTGTGGGGGAAGAGGTAAACGAGGTAACTCTCCTCAGAGCACACCCCAGCATCTTTGTTTTTAGAACCGATTTAAAAATAACGGTTTTTATTTAAATTAAAACTTATTCAGAGTCTCCTAACAGCGTGCCGATCCAATACGTCATTTCCATATTGTTCCTGTAACAAAAGAAATGAAGCGTTAAACATTTTATTGGTCCCGATCACATATAAACATTCGATTCAATTTAGACTAACATAACAAGTCACAAACCACCCAAAGTCGGTCAAGAGATCGCTTTGAAAGGTAAGGTCGTAAATAAATCGCACCTTCACACAAGTCCCGAGTCCCTTTTGTTTAAATGCTACCAAGCATACAAAAAACTGTATATTCCTGGCAAGCTGTATTAACAAAAAAACAGAACTGACCAAGAATTGTGCAAGATCACAACAGAAAAATCATTAAACAAAGCCTCTGCTAGGAATTGAGGTGTTTATTATGTCGGTCCACGTTCGTTCGTCCGAGTGATTCTGCAAAAAACGAGCATCCAGGTAAGCTGTTACTACGTTTTTTTTTGCACTTGGGAACTTATTATGCGGGATTTATGTCACTTTTTGTTGCGTCCGAGCTAATTATTGTTATCTGCTTTCTGCTTGACCATCGTTTTCTATGGAGCAATAATGGGCCACTAATTCTCCTAACACCTCCTGAGTTAAAGCGTCAATCTCCGGACGGACGGGCCATTGTGTGAGTGGACAAAGCCACCCGCAATTCCTACCGTGCCTTTAACGTTTTTATTATTTGCATTGTAGATGTCTCATTCAGCCTCATCTTGAGATACCTTTGGCTTTAGCGAAAAATTTTCGCACTATCCGCTTAAGCTTATTGGTGTCATCCGTTGATTACCATAACGCTGACTCACTGGATCTGCCGCTAATGGGCTAACAAAGGATTGCAAATTATTTTTTTTTTTTGTGCGGCGTGCGGCAAAGGAAAAAATGTTACAAATAAAATATCGAATTTAGAACAGCAGTCGGGGCGCGGGCTTATTATTTTAGCCAACAAAGTAGAAAACCATTTACAATAAATCATTTTGAATGCTTTCTTGGTTCCCATGCGTCGGGCGACGCAAAGGGTGATTTCTGTCTGAGTGTACATAAATAAAGGTGAAGGTTCCGAGTGCGGATCCCAGGTACTTTTGGTTTGAAGCTGAGTACACAAAGATTGTGTTACTGGAAATGGCAAGCGCGTACCACTGTGCGCTCAATATAATTGTCCGGATTGTTAGCGTAGTGTTTCTACGCAGTGAGTTTATAAGACGCTGACATTGGAAATTAAACTAGCATTAGTTTTTAAAGCGGTATTAACTTATTTTTATACAGCCCAAATATTCACCTAAGATATTCGGCAAAAAGTAAACTTAACCTCCAATGCTTAAAGACAGTTTTTAGCAATCTATGCGTACTTTTGCCTAAACGATTTTAATTAAGATTCGCGTTCGAAATTCAAATTAAGTCAAACCAAAATCTCGAAAGATCACTTTCAGTTACAATAAAATCTTCGTGAATACTACGCTTGTGGTGTGGCGACCGCACCATAGAATGTTGCGCTGACACACGCGACACGAGCTTCGAACAAACGAAGCAAATGCCTTGCTTGCATTCAGCTAAAGAGAATGGACTGAGCTCTTCGAATAATATTTTTATATATCTAAAAACGTTTGGAGGAGGCCTATGTCCAGCAGTGGACGTCTTTCGGCTGAATTGATGATGATGTTGATGATATCTAAAGATTTTGTATCATGCATGTATAGCTCTATCTCTTTCTTGTTCTGCAATTATGATAAAATGCAGCACAAAGAATTCAATCAAAAATTAAAATAATGAATTTGCGTAAAAAACTATAAAAGAGGTAAATCGTGGTTTGTTTATGAATTCCTAGTTGGATTTTACTTCTTCTAGAGAGAAAGCCTGTGTCCCTGCAGTGGGAACATAAAAACAAGGCCGATGATGATGATAATAGTCGGACTTCACATCATTACTACAGCCTACAGAAGACAAGTTGAGCCGCACACTCGCTTTGTCTCTGTCTATTTAGTGGTTAATTTAGAAAAGTTGTTGCTCTGTCGCTCAGTCCATTTTCTATGGCTAGGGGCGCGTCCGCATCACACGCGTTAGATGCGTTGCGGTAATGAACACAGCAACGTGAGCGTACCCTTTACCGCGAGGACATTTGTGTCCAGGTAATTGAAAATAATGATTAATTTCACTTGGCGTTTGCCACCTAGCGTCTAGGCGGGAATAAATTTTAAGTATCATAGACATCTATTTATATGAACGACGAGGAATTTTCTGCAGTCTCGAGGCATTTATGTTTTGCTGTTACGTTGATTAGACTTATAAATATTTGCAGAGTGTCAGTTGATCTTTGTCTGTTGTAAACTCGAAAACAAATATAATAAAAATGATTTTTAAGGCTCTAGACAGACGGACTGCATTTCAACTGCAAATTTGCAGTTCGGATGCAGTTTGAATGCAGTTGACACGACTGCAATAGAACTGCAAACCAACCGCCGGTGTACATTTCACACGACTGCACGCCGACTGCAATTGAACTGCAATCGGACTGCTCGGTTGGTTTGCAGTTCTATTGCAGTCGTGTCAACTGCATTCAAACTGCATCCGAACTGCAAATTTGCAGTTGGATTGCTGTTGAAATGCAGTCCGTCTGTCTAGAGCCTTAGATGGAAAACAAATTGATTTGCTTATTGAAAACCTAATTATATTAACAAAAATATAAACGTAATACGGTGGGTGGTCCTTTTAACGTCTCATCGTGTTACAAATAAGAGTCGTAAAAAGAAACGACACTCAATACTTTGAATTGTTTAAATTTTGAAGGACCACAAGACTTTTACTTTTTACTGTTTGGAAGCAATGGACCTTCTTACCAAAAAGGGTGACCACAGATCCAAAAAAAAAAAACAATGAGTTTATTTATGGCACCGTATAATACAGTAGTAGGTATATTGGTACATTTTTTTTGTTCTTTTAAACACTTTTTTTGCACGATTTTTATTGAAGTTTGAAATAATATCGTTGAAAATATTTTAAAAATAAGATAACTAAGTTTTAAATAATAAATAATGATTGCTAAAAAATTGGTTCCTATACTAACCTTGTTTAAAAATAAGTACTACCTACATAAAGGATACCTACATTAAAAGTCATAAGCCTAAAGGAAATAAAAGATTGTGACATAATAGTATGAATGACTGAGGGACCAAGTATACTTAATTTTACAAAAATCTTGCGAAGCCCAAAAAAAAAACTTTTGATACAAATTGAAAACGCAACTGACGTAAAATATAGCATTCTCAAACCAGTAGCAGTTAGCAGGCAATAACGAAACTGACACTATTAATCACTCGCGACGGCTACCAAATTCATTTGGCAGCTATATGGGAAATATTGGAAAGTTTATTGGAAAAATTGATGATATTTCAAGCGAGGAAATGTTGCAAGCCTACAATATTGTTAAGTGGAAGGTTTGTTCAAAAGAGTAAGTGCGGCACTGGGACGTAAAGAGCGACTGAACGACACGATCAGTAAAATTTGACAGTCAAACTGTCAAAAAAATTATTAATGTAATTTAATTAACTATATTTTGACAAGATTGCGTTTGACCAGTGTTTTATTAGATGATGAATGATGATGTAGTTGATGATGGAATACGCTGGCCTCGAAGTAAAAACACTCAGATTATTGCATATTAGAACGTTTTTAATGATTATAAAAAAGCTTTTGCCTGCATTTCTTTACAATTAATTCGGAAAATGCATGTAACAAATAAATGTAATGCAATATGGATGTAATGTTGTTAATTTAATGTGATCTATAAAGTCAAATCATCAATAAAGGATGCTAAGGTATTTTATCAGATGAAAGGGAAAATATTTTGATCTCCTGAAGTTCCAACTATAATCTCCAAAAATTTTTGTAGAGTATAGTTGGAGGTCTACATAATTCAATCAATCGGTTATTACGTTTCAATAATTTTGATAATAATTCCTAATTAATATTGATATTGCTGAGGTTCAAACAGTAGATCATTTGGATGGGTGTAAAGAAAGTTTGACGTGTGATATGAAAGAAAAGAGAGTCAGTGATAGCGTGACGGATAACAAAACAGAATGGCAGAAAAAAACGAGGATAGAAAAGTGATGATACGGAATTGATGGTATATTACCATTAAATTATGTTAATTATGACAAAGAATCATTTTAACTACTTCGTATAATAATGTCTTCACGTGGGTGTCTAGAACGATAATATAAAGTATACATAATTATGTATTAAAGTAATTTGATACTGCTCGTCTAACTCTTACTGGAGCTGGTTTTATTTGCTTTTGTAGTAATAAATATTATTGAAACATTTAAGGCGCCAGCCCATTTAATTATGTAAAGTAGAAGGAAAAACACAATAGAAATATATTATAGGTGTTTTTGGACCACTCGTTATAAATGTCGATTCTTTATCAGATTATATTTAATCACTTTTGAAAATCCGGAAAATATGCAAATGAGAACTAAATGTAAAAATTCCTTAGGAACAAACTAATAATAAAAAGAACAAGTTTATGAATCTGTACGCCGATCCTTACATTGTTGAAACTTCTACGTTACGTACTTATTATTTTGCCTGCTGCGGTCTTCCCGTCCGTATTATAATTTAGGTGTCTTCAAGGCCATAGTGAATAGGCTCAATAAACTAGTACACCTTACCAGCAACGAGTGCATCACTGCTTACCATCAGGTGGGCAGTCGAACACTAGGGCCCAGCGCACACCGCTGGAGGCGCGGCGGAGCTTATGTCAAGGTAGTTAATGTTTATATTAAACTAGCGAACCGCCCCAGCTTCGCACGGGTGCAATACTATATATTACGCATGTATGATACTTATAAACCTTACTCATGAATCACTCTACTTATTAGAAAAAAACCGCATCAAAATCCTTGCGTAGTTTTCGTTTGTAGTTTTAAAGATTTAAGCATACATAGGGACATGCGACTTTGTTTTATACTATGTAATGATGTTGTCTTTAATTGCGCTCCGCCGCCTCCTTCAGCGGTGTGCCCTGGGTCTTATTCATATCAATATAAAAAAAACTTTCACTTAAAATATACAATATAAATGGTACAATAAGGTCTGGCGTCATCTAATTTTGGCCAAACCTATTGACGTCAATATATGCCAATAAAAATCAAGACAATAGATTAAATCAAAAGAATACGGATATTGTGTTACTATTATAATAGCCTGACATGACCAAAAATTTAAATAAAAATTATTGTCATTATGCCAAATTTAGAATATTTTATTTCAATCGTCGTGATTCTAAACACTCATTATTTATTTCACGGATGACTTTTACATATATTTTGTATAGACAACAGCTTAACGAACATGATATTAACTCCTTTTTAGTACGACGCGTGTCCTTATAATATATTTCATATTATTTATGCGTCTGGCTGTTTATCCATTTTTGCATCAATTTTCGTCGGTTTTGGTCTTTTTGGAAATATTAATGAACTGGCTAATTAAGTGTTTTGAACTTGTTTTTATCTTAAACACTAAATGTTTTCCTAATTCTTTTTAGAGAACTCTTCTTTTAAAGGCAGATACTAATTGGGTTCTTACCTATTTAATATGTGTAGTTAATTATTTAGTTCCGGTTTTCTCATTCTGATAGAATATAGGAGACATTACTTTTTTATGTTTTGTTAAATTTTTTGTTTGTATGTATTTACTTCTTAGGTAAAAATCATCCAATGACGAATCCCGCCCTTGAGCGGAGCGGGAAAGACTATCAGACTCTTACTGGCTACACACCTCGTTCTTTCTTTGCCTTTCGCACTGGGGCCAAGCCTTCCTTTCAGAAAAAAGACTCTGGGCCCTGGTTGGATTCAACGCTTTTCTGAAAACATCTTGAAATTCCCCGTGGCTTAATAATAACATAAAAATAGATATAACAATTTCAATTACGTAAATGTTTTGGGTAAACTGTACACCCAACAATAAATTCTGTACGAAAAACAATTCTGCCCACCAGTACAAGACGAATAGTCGAAATTTTTCACTCGAAAAATTGCAGGCGACACATGATAGGGACACAACAGAATCTCATCTCGTTTGTGTACCGAAAACAACCATCCATTTCGCGGCAAAAATAACCGAACCAATAATAAATCACCAGACATTTCTCAATCGACGTTTTATACTAAAACGTTCGGAAGTTACCCGTTAGACGTGTCTGTTTACTTGTTTGGAGACAACTATGGGAAACATTGTCGTATTATTCTCGAAAAAACTTGCTAAGTAATTTTTTGCGATGGGTAAAACTCAACCAATGATATCCTTGGGTCTACCCAAGGGCGGGAGATTTCATTGGTTGAGTTCATTGGTTGCTCTAGCAAGAGATAATGCCAAACTCTTACTGACTAAAAAATCCACCCTGTTCCTAAGCTGACTTACATACCGGGGCCATGCCTTCCTTTCAGACAGTTAAAAATTGTTATGTCAAGTCTAAGCAATAAATATGTTACTATAAATCCTGGTATTTTGATGAAAATATTCTTAAGGACCATTTAGATGGCATGAATGGCGCAGTATTTGAGTGATTAGCTGCTACGCTACGTATCGCGGGTTTCATTTCCGCTCGACAAACATTGGTATGGCCTACAGATAAGTGTTCCCGACATCACCGATTTTATAGATTTTTATGTGTATATTTTTTAGGTCTAAAAATAGATCCCAGACCCCCATGTTTTCTTTAATAATTTATATATCAAACCATAATTTACCAAATCTGCTATTTTTTATATATATTTTAAGCTATAATAAAGTGACAAAGTATCGTCTCTAATCTTTCTAATCTACACGATCATTCACTTCGATTTTTTATTCCAACTGTCATAAAAGACACAAAATCTTTACAAAGCGTCATAAAAATACCTCTGTGCTTTAAGAATCTGCCGCAAGTCTGTCACTGTAACCTTATCGACATGTTATTTCATCATTGACTTTCTGTTATTGTTTTACCATATCGTAAATGAAAAGTTAATAGCCAGTGAAACAAAATACCGATACGTTTTAACTAATATGGAATTTAAGTCGCCAATCGACATTAATGTTGTAGTTAGTATCATAAAAGAAACATGTATATGAAGAAACAACTGTTTCTTCGTCGTCTACCTCAGTAAAACTTCCTAGATCTGAAACGAATAAAGCTATAGCTTCAATCTACACAATGATTTTTCATTGAGCCTCATCAGAATATTCAAAGTTACCCTAAAGGCAATGGAAAGGGCTAAGCTCGGAGTTTTCATACATGACCATATCACCAACTAGGGCCAAAGGTTCGTGTTTAAAGGGAAGGCTCTGGCCCTAGTATATATGTTGACGTAGGAACGGAGTAGGTTGTTTAGTCAGTAAGAGTTGGACACTGTTTCCCGCTCCGCTCAAGGGCGGGATTCATCATTGGATGATTTTTATATAAAAAAAACATGATCAAGAACTAAGGGTACCAACATGGCTCGAAGAATCGCAAAACTTCGTGGCAGTGGGCAGGGCACATTATTTGCAGAGCACGCTGTCGATAGGGACAAAGGATTCTGGAGTGGCGACCTCGGATGGGAGCATTGGAAGTTCTCCCACAAGGTGTCCACCATGACCTGGTTTGGGTTGCGGAAATTCAATAGATGGCGAGAGGCACAGGACCGATTGTTATAGCAATACCTGGGAGCGGCTTTTGTCCAACAGTCGACCTATCTTTTGACAGAAATGATGATGATGAGAAAATAAGCAACACCACCCGTTTTTTTTTCTGTCCATAGAAATATAAACAATAACGTTAAAGGTTGTTTAATGTCAAGTCAAGAAGCTCTCATCAAAGAAAAATATACCATTAATCCAAACACGATTAATACCAAAATAACACATACAAAGTAGAAACTCGATCACTTAAAACGCTTAATCGAATGCCAATCGAGTTATCAAGGTAAGTGCCAACACACACGAACCCAAAAATACGCACGTACGTTCCAAAGTGAATAACGCATTCGGAAATTGTGAACGTTGTGTCGACAGAGAGTTCAAATGACATCAATAGTGCAGTGAACGAAGTGCAGCCGTGCGAATTGTAGATACGACCATTTAAAAATACTGGAATTTTATTTTGGGGTGCTTTACTTTTATTTTTAGCGCTTCTATTGTTGTTTTTCAATGTGGCGGCTAAACTGTTTCTGTAAATGGGTTAAGTTCTACTACAATTTGTTAGGAAATAAACTAATTTTGAGCAAAAAAATTAAAAGTTAATTTATATGACTTCTACGTCCGTCCGTCTGTCCGCGGACTTTATCTCACAAACCGTAAGCATGATACACAGCCAGCCGAAAATTATGCATAATGTAAGGCAATGTAAAGTCCTCCGTCTTTCAAACCTCCGTTGAAAATGGAGGATTCTCCGACTAGACGGGTGTTATGTCTGGTATGAGCAACCGCTCAATGGATCATTTTGGTCTGTCGTTACTGTACAAATCGCGCGGAGAATTTTAATTGCGTGTTGCAGGATTTTGTAGTATTTTTTTAATTGATATAAACCGCATCAGGTGGGATTGAAGTAAATGCAATCCCAATGGTAAGCAGTGATGCAATCGTTGATGGTGAAGCACACTAGTTTATTAAGAGCCTATTCACTCTAGCCTTGTGGACACCCAAATTATAGTTATAGTTCTTATGTGAAGATGTAGATGTATCTACATACCAATCCTCACAACAATCGTAAATTGACCTCGCAATAAACCAGAAAGGTACACAGTGCATGCTAATTGAAAATCAAGTTATCACAGTAAGTGCAAACGCCAACAGTGCGAAATATACGCACGTACGGTACCGAATGACTAACGATTTCGGAAATTGTCGAACGTCGAACGAATCTTACCGAAAATGCTGAGTGCAACGTACGATACATTCGGGCGATTTAACACGACAAATTGCGAATATGTGAAATATTTTCGCGATAGTTCGGGATTAAGATTCAACTGTATGTAAATTGAGTTTTGTGAAAGAAACAAAGAGTTTTGTTGAATTCAGATAAATGGGTTACGTAGAAAGGTACTATTCTAGTCAAAATATACTATTGTAACTGAGATTTCCAATCTTTTGTTTCAATTTATAAAGAAACCCATATAATAAGTTTTTCAATTTATTATATGGGTTTCTTTACCAAAGATGGGTAAAGAAAAAAGGTAAACCTATCGAATACCGTAATTAGAGTCATAATAGAAAGACAATAGGTATGCGAACACCGACGTTCGCTCGGGGCTCAAGAGTTGATAACACCTATAAGGTTATCTTTACTCGGGCGGGCGTCTGAATTCAGTTAAGAACTTTGCAGCCCACAGTGCTTCCACATTTAAACTAGTGACAGGTGGTATTACAGTGCGTATTCGAATACGCTAGTAACTCATGCGCAGGTGACGCGTGGCGCTATCGAGTTGTGGGATATTAGCGATGCAGGCAGTTTATTATATTGATATTGTGCGATTACATAGGAGATCGTCTTTCTTATATATTATAAATAAACGAGTCAACAAAAAAAAACTTTTACAGAGTTGAATTTTTCCACCAAATATTTGTTTTTTTTTTTTTAAATATCTATAAAAATATATGTAGTAACGTCGGAATCACATAATTATGAGCGGTTATATCGCTGCTTAAATTCAAAAGGGCTGCAAATCAAAATGATCAAAAATACTTTTTACTACAAAAATCGCATCACTTCACTATGGTAAAAAGATACTCAGTATTTTTGCATTATATATGGTCCAATCACATTGCTGCCTTTTTTGCATTTACACACTTTGGTGGCTGACTTTAGAGCAAAGCTTGTCATCTACGACCCGCCAATCTTCGTAACAGGGGGGCTACTCTCTTTCTCCGAAAAACGAAGTTTCGATCGAAAATTCAATTGTTTCCTACCACGTGTCAGTTTAATTAGACTCAGTGCAAAGGTGGCAACCAACCACAGCCACTAGTGGTTATCGATAGCGACTTAACACACTTTTACAAGAATGTTCTATACGACGCACCACACGTGTTGCCGGTGAACGCCACTCGCTACACTAGCCTCCGTGGCTTGCCACTTTCAGTCGCTACGGGCCACACAAAACGCCAACACCGCCACTGTCACGCTGTAACACCCAACGTACTATAACGACTAGACGTTCTACGTATCGCTCGCATCACCATTCCAAACCACCATGCGCCAGCAAACTTTCCGTAACAGAGTCTATCATAAGATTTTGCAGCAGAGAATGGGTTTTACAATGTGGTGGTTTCCAAACACCAGTGGTTGTCGCTCGTTACTTATACCTACTGTTACAAATGTGTTAGTAGCGCGCGATAGCCATCGGTTGCTGTAGTCGGTGGTCCGTTTGCGCCGAGCCTTAATTTCCGAAATTTCATGACAACGAAATTTCGAAGAAAGAGAGTAGACATCCAGCATTTATGAAACATAGTTAAAACTTACAGTATAGCCATCGGATCTTGGCGAGTCTGAAGTTAGGCTCTGGGAATTTTAGCGCTTGAAAACCCGTAAAACAAATAAAGATTTTAAAAATAATTGCCAATAACAGCTTTTTAACAGCAACAACAACTGAAAATTGCATTTATTTGTTTAAATCATTTAATTTTTTACAAGTTTTCTAGCGCTAAAACTCGCAGAGACGAACTTCAAACTCAACAAGATCTGACAGCCGTACCGTATCCCGGGTTGAACGCTTTCCTTTCCATTTTCAAAAATACAAATTCTCTATCTCAATCGCAACTTCAGAGCACTATACGTTATTATAATGTGACAACGAGACATCCAGACACAATTTGTCAATATACACTCGAACTATCGAACTCCACAATGATAAATAGATAAATATTTTAAACTTAACAATACATGAGAGTCTTACAAATTTGTAGTTTATGGGTCTATTAATAGGAACGTGAAGAAAATAAGGATTTAAAGATGGTTTTTACTTGACTCATTGGCGGCGTATCATAACATGTTTTTGTTCTGATATTGAAGTAAATAAGTTCTTATTATAATGCTGAATTGTTTGTAGAATATTCGGATATTTTCGGAAATATTGATGAATAGTCAGAACTGTTAATTCTTAGTTCTAGTTTGATTATAATGGCTGACTTCTATCTGTTTACAGGCTCCTACAGGAGGGCCAGGCAATAAACATGTTTTCTTAGAAATTGTTCTATAACTACTGTAAGACAAGACGAGCAACAAATTGTGAATTTGTATGTAATAGCTAAAGTAAGGGGTTTTTTGTTTCAGAATAAAAATCAACTGCTGTCTTCCCTCTGAAAAACAATAGTTGACAAACTCATTGAGAGTGGTCTCTTTAGAGACTCTTTGAGAGTGTAAGTGAGAGTTTCGAGAATGCCACGAATGCGAGTCGCGTAGGACCATTTGTTGTGGCAACACTTGAGGGTGGCCTATGTCTAATATTGGACGTTTTTCAACTGTTTAAAGAGACTATCATGTTTTTTTGAACCTACACTATATTTTTATATTTATTGACCTTGCTTATTTATATGTATGTATCTAAGTATGTATTTATTCTTATATTTTGTTTATTTACTTTTTGTCTATCTTTTTAAGTTGCACCTACTATGTTATGTTTGTGCACCACCCTAAGGTCGACTGGTAGAAAATGCCAAAGGCATTTAGTCCTCCTTTGTACAGTGTTATGTGCAGGCAATTACAGTGCAAGCAAGCAAGCAAGCAGGGAATAGACCTTTCGATAAAAAAATGCCTAAACAAACACAACCTTTTAGTCGTCTATTGAATCTAGCTCATAAACAAATATATTGCCTAATTCCGAATCTCAAGACTAATTACTCAAAGCATCATCAACAACGTTCGACAGACGATATGAACTTGCGCAATTCAGAAGTCGGTTAACTAAACACTGATGAAGTAGGAATAACAAGCAATTAATCAATCACTGACCAGGTCTTTATAGTACATAGGCTATAATATATAGTACATTACATTGGCATACTCTGAACTTAATTACTTTGCGACCTCCTTGAGGAAATTTTTGTTTGAGTTTAAAAGGTTTTTTGAGGGGGGATTATTGGGGTATTTTTTTTATATTTGTTTAGTACAACAAAAGAAAAATAATATCGTTAAACTGTCAAATAAAGTCTAATTTTATATCAATCAATCAAAACATTTATTTGCTAGAATATGGTACATAAGGTGTTACAATATATAGGTTTCCACATATCCTGCCACAGCATGGCATACAAATATATTCACAGTATGGGGAGACATTGTTTTTCGTTTCTGAAATAAAAAACTTGTGGAAGGTTGTTTAGTTTTGTCTACTGGGCAAGCTCTTAACGATTGTGAAGACCCCTACAATGTTTAGTTATTCTATACTAATCATTTTTGCCAGCCCAAAAGAACATACTCACAAAATAAAAAGTATCTTATAATCTATTCTAATGTGGGAAATCATGATCATGAATCAAAATGTATCTCCTTGAAGGTGGAGAAAAGACCGTGCTAGACTTTTATTGAATAAAACAAGTCCTGTGTTCCTTCAACTGACTTTTGCGTTCTAAACCTCGAGTATCAAAACATGGTCTACCGGTAAACTAAATTCCACTGAAATCCATTCAGCCGTTTGAGAGTGAAGGAGTTACAAACAAACACACAAATATACAAACTTACATCATTACAAGCATGCGAAAGTGTGATTATATAACTCGCAACCTTCTACAAACTACTATGCAATATTGATCTAACTTCAAAGTAACTACATTTTCAGTGTTACAGGGTTCATTGACCTTATTCTAACTTTTTCGCTCCCCAACACCCAAACAAACATGTTTTTAATCCAATCACATTACCAGACTTACAGAATTTACCCATACATATATTAGGTACGTTACATAACATTTATATACATGTATTCTTCAACACCCATGAGCGTTTTGAACTAAAACTTTGTTCGAAGTAAAATTTCATTGGAAGTAAAACTGAATTGCATTGAAGTGATTTCAGGAAAGATTTTCTTTAACAGCTGAAAATATTTACTATAAGATAATACTTTTATCTTCTAACTCGCTAACGACCGCGGATTTGCTTGGAAGAAATTAGTACTTCCTAATTTATAAAATGATTGATGAGTTTCTTTCGGTATTTCTTTTCAGGATAGTTAGGTAACACCGGCCTCATCTAATTTAAATTAACGAAAAACAATACCTGTAAAAGTGTATTTTTAAAACCTATTTGCAAAATAAATATCTTTTTAAATTTAAAGATTTCCTGTTGAAATATAAGCTATCTTGATATTAAATTTTCTCCAAATCTATACAACCGTTTGATCAGGAAAGATTAACAAACATCCAAAATAACTTTCCGAATATCAAAAACGTTTACAATATCAGCGTAATTTATAAACCTGACCTGATTTTATTTATAAGCATTATTGTAACTAATCAAAATGTATCAAGACTAGTTAGTATACAACTTCCTATGCCAACGCTCTACTAGTCCATCATTTGTGGTGTTACGTGTCGTTCATTAAACCCATCACATTATTGTTGGACACGACTGTAAGGGTATTGACATATCGGGGCAGTAACGCTTAGTGTACCAATTGCCCTCTATAGGAATAAGGACAATAGAAGTAACTCGAAGCTAAAGGAGGTATTCGTGAAACTTATTTAAAGAAATGCTCAATGTTATAATATATATACCTAACTGTTTTTGTGCAATCTTCTAATGTGTTTAATTAGTTTTTTTGGGAATTCATATAAAGTCTTTATTTTTGAAAAGTTTTTGAAAAGAAAACCCGTAATCCTAAAACGCAAAAAGGCTAAAAGTGAAAGGTATGATTTTAATAAATTTTAGTCTGAAAAGCCCTCTTTCCTGCGTAGCATCCTGCATCATTTAAGTCTTACACCAATCATTTTGATAATATCAATGGTCATTTGCGCATTCAATGGGACGACAGCGCTGTTTTTAAGGAAAACCCTACAAAAGGAGCCGGAAAAGCGCAGATAGCAAGAAAGAAAATAATTGCTTCAAATGACATCAAATTACTTTTTATTGCACACAGAATCTACCTAACTAAACCAAACAACAAAACATAAGAAATAACTACCCAAATATAACTTTTATTTCGCGGAATAAAGCCCCAACCGAATATATTTGGTTGTACATACATAAGCAGGTTTATATGCTCTGAAACTTTTCGAATCGTAGATGCAGTTTCTAAGATACGCTTTCGGAAGTACAGTCGCGTTGCAAACAGTTATCCGCGAACTTATTCTTACGAGTCAATAACACCGTTTCGAGAAATATATGGGATAGCGACTTTAATATCCATTCCAACTTATTCCTCTGTACTGTACGCGATTCCGTTGAACAACATTTTACCTGTGACATATTGTACTGCGTCGTGGAATTCTATTTTTAAAATCGCAAAAGTTTCAAGCCAATTTATCTTGTTCACGAAGACGATTTTAAAATCGTTGACTTTAACGTCTATATTTTGAGCTAAGAATGACATATCGACAGTTGAGTTTGTGTTGACGCTAATCCTAATTAGTTTGATTTTTTATTCAAATTAGTAATATTGATACACCCTAGAAATCGAATTCTCATATCGATTCTTTCAATATGAGAATTCGATTTCTACGCCTACAGAAAATCAACGCAGAAAACATTTGCCTAGTGTATAACCGCTTGAGCGTCCCGCCCATTTTGATAACGTCACGTGATCAAAAAAAAAATGGCTGCGCGCACAAAAAACGTGTTTGGTGACGCGAGCGTAACATGAGTCACTTCAAGTGATGTTTTTGTTTAATGCTATGAACGACTCTTTCAAGTCGTGTCAAGTGTTTGTTGACATTGGGTTTCAAATATTTTGTTTAGAGCGATAAACATTGACTATAGTTGAAATTGTTGAAACAATCATTATTTCAACTTTAGAGAAGATTATTTTTAAAAGTAAAGCGATAACATATACTTTTTATGACTTTTATTGATAGAATGGTTCTTTATACGTACGTTAAAATAAAAACATCATACTTCGTAGTAAAAAAAAATATTTAATAATAATAATAATAATAATAATAATAATATATTTATTTGCGAAAAACACGGTATACAAAGTTGTTAAGATATACAAGGTCCAGCATGTTTTGCTTAGAATTAAAGCATGCAAACTTGTAAGTAGTCAAACGCTATAAGATTTTACAATATAATAAACTGAGGTCTATGTTCCAAAAATTGCTTAATACTTTATTTAGAGGCACACGATTTGTGCTGACGTCACCCAAATTAAAAAAAATCTAGAACATTTTTTTTTTTACATTATTTTTTTAATTCAAATTAACCATTGTGAAACAAATATCGTATTTTTATCATGAAGAAATATATCGAGATTCGATTAGAAAAGAGACAGAGTAATAAAACATCGTATAATAAACACAAATAGGTATATTATGACGTGGTGTCGTATTACAATGCAAAAAGGGACAAAAGTCACTTTGGGACGTTTCAGCGGTTATGGAAAATCGTGGCAGTTGTTTGCAATGCTCAAAAATAACCAAGACACGAGTAGTTCTAATAAAATAAGGCCATAGTTAGACGATATTTCGAGTTTATGCGATTTTTATTGTTCATATGACAACTCGTGACAGCTCTACTATATTCGTATGAAGCCCTACCCTTATGTAGTGTTACGAAATTTTTATTTTTTCACATCAAGGACATGCCTACTCTAGTAAAAAAGGTTTTATATAGTAGTTATAACAGCAAAATATATCTCTCTCTCAAAACGGTGAAGGAAAAACATCGTGAGGAAACCGGCATGTCCTAGAACCAAAAATTCGAAGACATGTGACATTCACCAATCCGCACTGGGCCCGCGTGGTGGATTATGGCCCATTCCCTCTCCTAGAGAGGAGGCCTGTGTCCCAGCAGTGGGAACATTGAAAGGCTGATGATGATGATGATGATGATAATGTTTCCACTGCTGGAACTTAGTAACTAATTGGCTGTATTCTACCACACTCGCCCAGTGCGAGGTGGTGAATGTCTTAAGACTTGCCGGTTTGATTAAGATGTCTTTCTTTACCGTTTTAAGAGCATTGGTCATAAAAGGAGATGAAGTAAAGCGACTGTCTGAGTTAAAATTCACAACGTAAAACTGGACTTGAACGTTTAACTGTATTATTTTATGGATTACTATTTTGTGTTTATTTTCCTATTACACATTGTGACTATATCTCCATTTTTTTTTTTCAAAAAGTAAAATGTCTTCTCGTAGATATACTGAAAGATATTTCTATAGAAATAAGCATTACTGTTGTACCTATTTTCTTGTCTCTTAATTTATGTGTGTGCATAAGTTATTAAACAAATAACTTGTAAGACCACTGGGCCACAACTGAACTTGTCAATAGGCAAGAAAAAGTGGGTCAAAGTTTGATTACTACATGAAATGTCATAAGTAGGTACGTAATTAAAAATACAAAAAACTCTGGTCTAGTTGTACAACCTTGAGACTTGCCCATTAGCACGTATTTCCTAAGGCCACATTAACGTTAAAACATTTTGGTTCAAATTTTAATTAGGATAAGTATATATTCTGATTTTGTCGACCTTCTTTAAAGGGCCAAGGACTTGACGACTTTGGACTTTGATATTATTAGTAACGAATCATGCCTTTTGGTAGCTGTTGGTATTGATCGATTGTAATGCATTTTTTATAGTATTAAAAGAGTACTGATCTTTATCTATTTATAGAACATGTGAATCTAATACTTATATGTTTTTTTTTAAGACTCTGGGGTGTGATTTGAAAACTATCTCGCCTGATGGTGCTCCATTGTCGACTAAATCATTGCTTAATGATTTAGTCGACAATGGAGCACATTTGCCTAGAAACCTATTCACTCTTAACTTAAAGACCCCTAGCTAGGATGACTAGGCATAAACTGCCTTTAAATGCAAGTTGTACGTTTTATCCTACTCAACAGATAACTATCGCAAGTTTTAAACAGCTTCTTAGGAACACAAGGTATAAAAATCCACTTTTCCTTATAGGTACGGAAAACTTTACCGGTTGATTCCTTACATGACACGCAAAACCGGGCTGAAGTCATGTTACGAACATTATTATAATGACATAAGATACGTTAACAGCTGTCCCGATGGTTAGTTCACTTCCCATGATACGTTCAGCCGATTTTAATTACTGAAAAGAATACTTGTCGGACAGCCGATTAGGGCTGGCATGCACTGATTGCCACACAACACTGATGCTTAGTACATTCCAGTTTCAGTTTTATGTTAAAGCTTTGAACCATACTGCTTGCGCTTGATTAGAGATACAAGATAGTAATCGATTACTCGTTAAAAATCTTTTTACACGATTATTTTTACGGTCAACGTGAAGGTGTCGACACACTCGCTCGGTTTTTCCGATTCAACGCCCACTTGTTCAGATTGAAAATCAGATTTGTTTCATCGAAGATTATTTCGTCGAAAATTGAGATAGTGTGGCGCCAGCCTAATGCATATGTAATATGATGAAAGGAATAGGATTCTTAAAGGGTTGAGCAAAGTTGCAATTAGTGTGAAAGTACAATTAGTTAAATTGAATTGTATCCGCATTTGGCACGTGTTTAAGTAAAAGTTGACGATATTGCGTTATCTTTAAAGATGGTTGATTTACGTAACATAATATGTACTTAATTGACAAACTCGAATATGTGAAATCTGCATGATTGTAATTGCTGTTGTGACATCGGAATTCTGACGCCAGTAATTAGAAAAATGATGATAAATATTTCTTTTGCAAATATTATAAAAAAACACCTACACGCAATTTTTTCCTCAATTTAATCTAGATGAGGCTGGTATATCCTAGCTGACTACCCTGTTAAGATCAGACCGTGCAAACATTTGCCAGTATTTGTATAACTTGACTTTGGACTACCGAAGAGCTCACATTAATAAGAAAATAATTAAAAGAATCACTAAGAGTGATTCAATACGATCATCTTAAAAATGTAGACAGGTGAACCCTATATATCTTAAGGAATGCTTGTGCTGGCGCAAGAAAAAAAACTTTAATTGCCTTTAAAGTCAAAAGGTTTCTTAGTAACAGTGGCAGTTTCTAGCGAATAATTTACTAAGAAATCGCATTATCTAATATAATAAAACGCAAACTATACAAGGCTAAGTAGCTAACTTTACGATTAGCCTCATTTCCATTACTTAGAAAACTATAACAATTTTATAATCCATTTATTAAGACTGACAAACTTCTAAGTTAATATTTACTTTCATAGAATTTTATATTTCTGTCACAAACAATCGGATAAATAACAAAATTAACCTGATTCTGTCTAGACTGTCTTTTATTTTCTTTTTATGAAATTATTTTTGTTCAATATTTTTAGCTTCGTAGATTTGGCGAAATTGTTTTCCTCATAAAATATTGATGTTAAGAAAATGGCTAATCTATAAAACTAAGGAAAGGTATACTAGAGCTGTTCTATTGGTTGAAATAGCTACCGAAGCCCTGAAAAACTGAAAGGACACATGGGATGTAGTCAATAGACGTAAGATACTTTCTCTCACTCCACCTCTGGGTGAAATCACCTTTGGGTGAAACCACCTCTGGGTGAAAACACCTACATCTCTTTACACTCAAGCGAGCGCCGGCGCTCGCGGCATGATTTCGCGCCACGCGAAATTTTCATTTTTTGTCAAATTTTCAAAAATATAATTATTTTTTTAGCATTTTTTTTTTAGGGTATTTTGACATTTATCAAAGAACATAAATAAAAAGTTTTATAGACTAATAACTTTCCTTTAATACCCGCGAACGCCGGCGTTCGTTTGCTAAAGGTTAAAAATAAAAATCTAGAAATATCTTAACCAAATAATGTGTTTTTTATATTAATTATAAAAACCAAGACTAGTTGTTTGTTTTTTTGTATATTTTTAACTAAGTTGTTAACGGACCACTCCCTCTTCTGGAGAGACGACCTAAGTCCCATCAGAAGGTGCAGTATATGGCTGAATGCTTATACTTTAATAGTTAAGATACCTTTATTTGTATGTTAAGTACCCAGTAATAGTATAGTAGTAGGTACCTTTATAAGTGTATTTTCACATATCTATACATATTCGTTAAAATAATTGTTTTTGTATCATTTTAAACCGCGGCCACAACGAGTTCGATTCTACCTAAAAAACCAGCCCCATTCATTACTCTTGGATAAAATGGAAGGAATCTTGCTAAAGTAATTCTCACAACGTTAGTTACAACCAAAATAATCTAGCCATCTCACCTCTTGTCATAACATCTAAGTTAAGTGAATAGCAATTAAATTCAAGCGTTTTATTGAAAGAAAACTCGCCACGACTAAGAAAAAGGAAGACTTTCTAGTAACATCTTTAGACGTGTAGTCCCTTTAACAACTGTCCGGCGTTAAATGTACACATACCTACTTGTACTGTCCCCCCATACCCGCGTAGCGCCCCGCTGCCCTTTAAAACAATTTTCTTTGCGAAATATTCTTTGTTTTAACTATGCTATATACATTCTGAAGGATACTTTACCAGTGTTTTTCTTTGCAAACATATTTTTAAATATTAAAGCCGTTTGAAATTAGAAAAAAAATCGAAAAAATATCATGTTGTTAATTTTTTTTTTTTTGACAAAAGTATTTAGCCCTACGAAAAAATCATTAGTCTTGATAATCTTGCACATTTATTAATAGTACATATTTTTTTGACGTTACAGAGGAGTAGGCTTCAGAAAGTAATTGTTTTATGGCACTGCTCGGGAGCTAGGGCCTTAACGTAGATGCGCTCTCTCAAACGTAGCCCTACGAAGCTATGCAATCACAACACCTTATTTTCTAATTCACCATCAAATGTAAGATTTTCATCTTTATATCAATTGTGCTGTAGTATTATTTAAAAGAGTTACCGAAGATTTGGAACGCAAAGGGCAACTGAAGGCACACGGGTGAGTTTTAGTCAGTAAATGTCTGACACTTCACCAAAAACAGAAAAAGTTATTTCATGATTTGCTGACTGTCTTTGAGATATCAAAGACAGTACTTTTAATCAATTCATATAATTTACAAGCAGTTTTAATTTTTTTAAATGTGCATATAACATTTCACAGCGTCTTTTAAAGACGTGAAATATATAACTTAGTAGGGAATCTGGCTGGTTGCATCACCTATCTGCTTCTGTTTAAGTGTAACCAACTTACAAAGGATTTTATATATGTTTTTGTAAGCAATGTAATTTAAAAAAAAAATTACAGATACACCTAAAAATCCGTACGTTTTATCATAAATTTTTCGAGACAATTTTCAAAAAACTAATGCTTCCATTGGCACAAAATAGATGCTTAAAACCTAATTTGAAAACATGCCCAATTTAGCATCTTATTTTCATTTTCAAAAACCCGTGGATAAAAAAAAAACAAATTATATTAGACCATCTTTAAATTCTTTTACCGATCATTTACTTACTCTTCGCGATAAATTTTAAAACATAATAATTAAACCTCACAAATGAAAACGTACTGAAAACAAGTATCAACACATTAAACACCCTTTTAATTTACGTAAGAAAACATTAAATTACTCTATCCGAGTTTCAGAGTTTTACAGTATAAAACCTTTTTTCTTCAGTTCAATTCCTTCAGCTGCCTTTTACTTTAAACACTCTGAAACTCATTTAAAACTGTTCACAATAGAGGTACCAAACTATTTTATAACTATCTATATATAAGTATGTTCTTATGAATATTTCATGAAGAAAAAACCTTTTAATATCTTTTGGTACTATGTACGCTTAATCCATCCGGTCACAACGCGTTTTTAAAGATCTCTTATAAGATAAAAGATTAATTTTATTATCACCATAGACGTATTTCCGATACTATTAATTCGTACGGTAAGAAATTAATCATTGACGCGCGAGGTTGATCGGCTTCAACAATTTTCTAAGTGGTTTATAACTGTTAATGCGAAGGCTTCGTTGACACGCTAAATAGATTAAGTAATAAGTTTTTTTTACGCAAATAATCAGCCATTAAAAGTAGATCGTAAATTATTTATCAGTTAATAGTCATGTCAATTTATTTCTCCTTTAAAATACTTTTAAAAAATACACGAAGTCTGTATTTGAAAAAAAAAACGAAATAAACATTTTCCTATTTCTCCATAACTTTTTCTGTTCAAATCACGAAAGAGAAAATCACGTAAACCTAAATTGTATACCTGACAGGTTAAAAAGAACTGTCGGTCATCTATCTTCGATAATAATGCGTTCATCATAATCGTAAACTAACATTAACGCACATTCCACTTAGCCGCCCAATAACTGCCGACCTACGCAGTTTCTCATAGTTTCCGCAAGCACATAATTTACTATAACTACAGCAATAAAATCAAGCACTTAATAACTTATTAAAGTATGCATAAAGTTAAAGAAATAATAATTAAAAATAAATAAAAACCAACCAAAACTCCGGAACAAAAAAATCCAAATCAAACAGTGCACAAAATAAAAATCACTTCACACCATACGAATGTTTCGGCACACGGTACGGCACACAAATAAATTAAAAGAAAATCTTAAAAAGCTCTGAAAGTTATCTAAACACTGTTAAGGACACCAACACACAACTTTACCGTTTGCCGCCAACTGCTCCAAATTTTTCAAGTACAGAAAAAAAATTATATAGTTCAAAATTTTTCGTTAAATATTTCGCGAATTCGAATTTCAACTTTCGCGTCGCGTCGTCGCGCTTGTCTCCGGGAATGTGGAATTTTCGGCTATGATGGGGAAGATGCTCGCATAGCTGTGGCTTAGATGAGACTGTGGTGAGGTACCGCGCCGATCCAACTGTGTGGCCGGAGCCGACTTTCGCCCCGACCGGTCGCCCTACAGCTCTGGCGACCGGTGACGCATCCAGGAACTCTGTCAATTCACTATATTTAACGCCATGACTAAATTTTTTTCTTGGGATATTCATACACGTTAGATCCCCGACTGACAGCCGTATTATGCAGAAAAAAGTTAAAACTTCATTAGAAGCAAAAAAAACTTAAACACTTTGAGCACGTAAGGGTAGAATGGTAGAGCCCGGCTATGAATGAATGTTGTCGGCAGTGAAATTATTGCAAGTATTCATTCTATTGTTGCTGCACCATGTTTTATTCATTTATTTTATTTACATTACAATTTTTCAATCGGAAGTGCGGTGTCATTGCAAGAAATTGATGCGTTCAAATATTTGTATACAATGTTTTAATATCGATTAGGTACTCCACAAAAAGTCGATTCATCACTTCCTAACTGAGAAATACGGTCACATTATTCATTTTGCTAATGTCAAAGCATAATTTAGTTGAAACTGGGTCAGTTATTTAACGACGAAAATAATTCTTTAGAAACAACATCAAATTACCGGGTAGCGAGAAAAACAATTAAAGGCTATTTTAATAATAACTACTGAATGACGAATAGAAAAACCGCAAAACTGAGTCGACTTATATGGTGCGGCAAGTTTAAAATAAAGCAAGAGATGAGTATGTATTTATATAAGAAACTCGTAACCTAAGCTGCGGTTAAGTATATATTTGCAGGCATAATCTTAATCTGTTATCTTTGAATCTCAGAGCGTAAAAGTTTAAGTGCTTGGAAAGAAAACAGCAGTCTTTTAATTAATGGAAATTAGGATAATTTTGTCTAGAACTAATACCTAGACTAGACTTTTATATTCACGACCTTTTCAACCTTTAAGACGACCGATGTTATCAAAACTAGTCCTTTCTCCAACAAACATTTCATCTACGAAAGTTCTTATAAAGGAGAAAAAAACTACCATAGAAAATATTTTTAAAAGGAATATAGCAATACAACAAATAAACGGAATAGTAATAAAGACGTTATCTTGTATTATGTCACCAGTAACCCAGTTTGTGGACAATGCAAAGTTAGAACAAGGATTGCAGGGACCGCAGGAAGTGACAGGAGCAGGATATTCCGACTGCGAGTCGAACTGCGACGGAGCCGCGGAGTTTACAACAGTTGCATAGTTCGCCAAGCTATTTATGATAGCCTGGTACCATGATTTCTATGTTCAGGGCAGTTATTGTATTACGTAAATTGTTTTCTTTTTATTGGTCGCAAAGAATGTTTTATTAAAGCTGGGGATTGCTTTTATTCCTGAAATGCTGAAAAGGTTTGTACTTATTTACTTATAAACAGCTGGTAGACTTCTCGCGTGACCAGAAAGCTGAGATTTTCTTCGGTCAACGAATCACCATTGCTATTCAACGTGACAATGCTACCAGCTTTCAAGGCACTTTTTCCGATTCATGAGTTCTTTTTGTACCTGTTTGTATATATTATTACTTTTAGTTTGTTTAAAAACCAATTAAACTATAATATTTATTCATTTAGATATTTATAAGTAGTTATATAAGACGTAAAAGAAGAAAAAGAACTTATTTCATTTGATAAATCTTGCAACTGAATAATACTTGTCTACCATCATTAAAAATCTCATATCATTACATTACGCTTCTGGATCAAAATTTTCTATACCTTGATAATTTCTACCAATATTTGCTGATTGCTGGCCTGGAAAAATTGAAACCTCTGACATTTAACATTAGGCAAAAATACGTCACCGTTATCTTCTATCAATCACATTTGATCATTTCGGAAAGAGAGTGCAACTACCTATACAGTTTTAAATATTGATAAAAATCAGTTAGTAGCACTAAAGCGTGGAAGTGATTTGAAAGTCTAATTTTCTTTCGAAGGAAATTAATTAAGAATTAATTTAACGGTGATCCATAAAAGTTGTACATAATTAGGTATCTTTTTCTTAAGGTCCGCTTTTCTGAGATCGAAAGATGTTGTGGAGGTGAAGAAATATGCTGCATTAGTGACCCCCTGGACTCTATTCCTGTGGATCATTATAATAATAATAATATTTTTAATAGGAAAAAATACAAATTTGACATATCTGAAGTACACAAAACTATCACATAGTCAATTCGAATTTTCATTATGAACACTATATGCAGTACAATATTATACATAATCATACTAGCCTGTCGACTTCACCGATCTTGCGATGGTACCGCATTGTCATAAAATCCTGGTTGGCTAGACTGATGACTGCAGGATGAAGTTGTTCATGTATCCCAGATATTTGTAATACTTATCATAATTGAAAAGAGTGTCCATGGAGTTTCTTGCACATTATTCTCCATTTTTTTAGGACAGACCGACGTGACGTTTCAAAAGTGCCTGTAAATGGTTTATTTGAAATAAAATGATTTTGACTTTGACTTTGTCAAGACTCATGCAGAACTTGGTCCTCTTTGACCACTTTTCGTGTCTTCCTGGGCAAGTTATTTTATGCCCTATAGGCATACTAGCAGGTGGCCGACCTAGCAGGTTATAAATGATCACTGCCAACTATTTACGGATCAAAGAAGTGTAAATTTCCTTCAATCGTAAAGAAACTACTACTGGTAAACATACTAACAACTGCTATAGTCTACTCTTTGATTTGGTCTGATATCACATTTTCGTAAGGACTCTGTAAAAGGGTCGAAGCCTGCTAGGGTCCAGGGTCTCTTTCTGAAAGAAAGACTTGGCCATTGGCTTGGCTTTGCGAAAGGAACGGGGTAGAGTGTTTTCTGTAAGAGTCTGACACTGCTCCGCCCAAGAGCGGGATTCGTCATTATATGATTTTTGCCCACCATAAAAAAAAATATTTTGAGTTTCTTTTATTATGTTTTGATATATAGTAGATAGTTAAACATATTAAAATACTAATTATTCTTAATTCTATTTCAAATACTAATGATTTATTTATTACATTTTTTGAGGTGGGAATCATCACACCAGAACTCCTTCTTGCCCTTCACCGACAGTGAGAGAAGTCTCACTATGGGTGAAAGGGAAGACGTGCCTCTATTTGCACTTGGCGTTCCAGGCCTGCAGTAACTCACATCCCTTTATTAGTCACTAGCTTTTATCAGCGGCTTCGCCCGCGTACATAAAATATAGCCTATGTCACTCTGGAGTAAAGCAGCTTTCTATTGTTGCTAAAATTTTTCCAATCGGACTAGTAGTTCCAGAGATTACCTCCTACAAACAAAAAAACAAACTTTACCTCTTCTCTTTATTATATTAGTATAGAAGTATAGATTCCTACCACGGTATGGTCTTTTTACGAAAAGGTTGGTTAAAAAAACTATGGAGAAGCTTTTCAATAAAAGTTCTCATAAAGGATGCTCTTACGCAATTCACGCTGGCAACTTAACCCACAGTATCTGCCGAAGACACGTCCACGATGGCTATTTTATCATTTACGCGTCTTTGTCTGCGCACAAGTCAAGATAATAAGCATAACAACAACGGTAAAAGATTATTGTTGACACCACGTATTCTATAATTATTATGTATTGTTTTTGACTATAACAAGAATGTAGCGATTGGTATGTCTTCACATAAAATCTAGTCTTAAACGCATTATTTCAAATTCAGCCGCTTCAAGACAAAAGGCTATTGAACGCATCATATGCTTTATTGTTTCTTAGAGAATATTATGACAACCTTAAGTGTTATTTTCATTATGTTTTCTGGTATTCTCAACTAAATTTTACATGACGCAACGGAGGTACTGAAAATTTTACTATCTGCGAAGAATTTCGCTTTATCTTCGCCAGTATCGTTGTATCTGTGGTTTACACATACATATACTACCTAAGTAGGATAATATCACGGTAAAAAATCTAACCTAATTTCAATAATAATCATTTTTTTAAGTTCAATTTTATTTATTTTTTAAGATCAAATTAATTTGTTTTTAATCAATTTAATTATATTAAAAATCAACTTTATTATTTTAAAGGTATTTTATTGTTTCAATTAATTTTAATGCAATGGTGAATTTATTAAACCAATTGTTGTAATTTTATGTTAATAAATCTAATATATACGATATAATAATATATATTATAATAATTTACTAAGTACTTATTTGGACTAAAAAATTGTCTGTTTGATTTATTTTTTAAATCAGTTTTCAAAGACTAATTTATCATAGATATTATTATATAGCCCAAAAGCATCGTTCGACTGACATGAATATTTGAATGCAACGAAAACGTGTGACTACAGTGTCATTCATTAAACTTTCTCTCGAGTGTGACGCCCTTTGACTGATATCAATGGGCCCTCAACAAATAGGTTTAAAATGTTCGCCTCAATTGATAGCCTACTAAGAAATCATCATAAGAATTGAGTATGAGTAACTACTTAACGCATGCTCCTTAATTTGCTTGTTTAGGCTGTGAGCCCTTTACTGAGTACACTCAACCATGGAATCGTCTCGAATGTAATATTTTAAAGCCCAGCTTTAAAGTAATGCTTCTCGTTAAGTATTTGAACATTATTGATTACAAAAGAAACCATTAAAATAAATGAATGAAGTAAAAACATTAAAACCACTGAGTACGCAAACACATAAAAGTCTAAGTGTTGGCGTATCAAACCGGCATCTGTTATTAAATACACCTTACCGCATTAGTTAAAATTATCGAAGTTGCAAGTCAGGTACCACTTTAATGACAAACTTGATTTGGAAATTATTCGTTATCGTACATCTATCTTGATCTCGCAGACAACTCACTCGTAGAGGCAGCTTCTGCAGAGCTACCGTCTGCAGTAATAAACAGAAATCCGATACCCTTGCTACGACAACCATTTAAACTACCAGATCTCTGATAACAGCATCATTCCTTTTATTATTTACAACCTGTACTCTGTCGTTCATTACGCCAAAATTAATATCAGTTTTATTTACAGAGTAGAACAGTTTGCGAGAACTACCGACCAATATTTGAGCTTTGTAGACTTATCGCAAAGCGAATTCATAATCGTTGATAGTGGAATCGCATTACAAATTCAAACACGGCAACAGCTGCGGCCGAAACTACAAATTCTAAGGCCTCATATTAATTTATTCATTTACCCTTCACGCCCTAAATCCCTCGGTGGTGATGAATAAAAGGGGTCGATGCGTTCCCACGTGCGTCCGCGCCGTGCGCCTGCCCATCCATCACGCGCGATGCGAGACTAATCGATTGCTAAGCACGCGTGATTTGTTATTTCATTATCGGCAATTTGTTCTATCACTTTAGTAACAGACGCTACCGTTCCTGATTTCCATTTTAGATATTCCTCAAAATCGTCAAAATTAACTAGCGTAGTTAAACCAATATCTTTTTATTGGAATACTTTATTGCAAATAAAAGTTGTTGACATATCATACGTTTTATATCGAGAGCTGTTTTATTATACTTTTTGCAACATAAACACGAAGAACCACGTAATTATTTCTGCTAGATATTATCGCTGTTGTTAATTAATTGCAGATAACGATCAGTTACTTTTAATATCAGCCGGGTGTACAACATTTCATGTAGAGGAACTTGACAAAGTACCCGTTTGAATCTGTGGAATGTTAAATATTGCACAATAACCATAGATCATAATTAAAGAAAGATAATGTTGTTTCATGTGCGGATATCTTTGGAACCGGTACCAGAAGCTCGAAGATTTAACAGCGATTATTATTATCTTAATACTAATTTATTGCAGTCTTCCTTTTCACCTTGTTCATACTTACCTACTAAACGTTTCTATTTGACACTATTAGGTACGTTTAATACTGAATGTGATGGAGATTACTATACACGTGCAAATTAGGGAAAGTGGACACATGCGATTCGAAGAAGTATCGGTTTTACGATTCTTGCCTTATCATGTTAATGAGACAACTTGCGCTTTTATGTTTAATGATTTCGTTGGGTAATGTACAGTATTATTATGGGCCCAAATTTTCTAAAAGGGAAGCAATGCCACAAATATGTAGATCTCGAACAAAAAAGGTCGTTGCGGTTCGTACGGAAGCCGAAGGGTGAAATAGGAAGTGATACCGGTTTTTATTTCCGTCCCCACACTATGTATCGATTCCCCGCTGTCACCGCAACGGGGTGTTACTTTTGAAATCATTTTGATTGATTTGCACACTGTATTGTTAACGTGCGAATCAAAAGAATATTGATTCGAATCTGACAAACAAATAATTTTCGTTGTATATTTTTTGTTATTTATTTTCGGGTTTATTTTAATACGTTTTTTTTAATCTGTGCGGCTTAACAAATACAATTGTTATGGTATTTTGAAGGCGTGTCTCGTTTTAAAGGAATATCTTCAGTTGTAAATTCATCCATTAATAACGTGTTTTTATTATCTACCGTGTCCGTATTTACTTATTTTAGCAACATTACTGCCATATTGATTTATGTATGAATATACGTCTTAATGTATACATTTATTTATATATATATATATATGGGTTTGTTAATCCCAATATGTCTTTAGTACTACAATATTGCTACTTTGACACTATGACAAACTATTCTAATGATGAAGATCTTATTCAGCATCATATCTCTCATTGTTTGAAACATTTTACGGTTCAAACTTGGCATTATTTGCACATTACTTTTCAAAGGAACAACTACACACATTTGAATAATACTACAGTAGATTACTTCAAAATTATCTACTATATATTCAAAAGCAGATATGCTAAAATAATCTGCATATGGAGGTGAGATACAATCGCTTTCACTATATGTTACAATAGAGTACAATTGCAAACATCGCATTGTTATTTTAAGAACTGCAAGTTTTAATTAGGGAAACATTATTATGCAAAGCCATCGTGTCCCAAGCTTACAGAATGAAGATGTAAGCGGATGGGTGTCGTGTGCCAAACCGGTCTACATTCAATAAAGCTGTAGCTTTTACAACGGTGCTATTGTTAACATTTTAATTGGCATTACCATCGCTGAATTAGCATAAGGGCGAGGGTCATAGCTAATCTAATTCCTATATCCAGAGCTCTCTATGTCAGTGGCGTAGATACCACCGTATTCATGATATGGGGCCCCCGGGCTACAGGGACCCTAACATTGCTAAAATTTGTAATTTATGTGATCTTAAAGCTGCGTATCCTTTATGCGCTCCTGACACGCGTGCCATGAGCAACCGCGCCGAGAGTGCGTTCCGCGGAACGCACTCCAAATATTTAAATGATATCAACTAAGACTTTGAAGAACTTTTTTGCGTGGTAAAAACCCGACTCTAGATGAAACGGGCCGCTATAATCTCGAGCATTCCAACAAACACATTGGCGCGCGTTCCAAAATGGTACCAATTTCGCGCGGCCGGAACGCGCACCAATACCTATTTGTCCTCTTGGAGAGCGAAGTTGATACGCGGCTATAATCTTAAGAGGCCATTCGTTAATGAATAATGACTAATTATATTAGGATGTTCTAATGATCTTATTTCGTAGCTTCGATTGTTCTAGCATTTTATACGTAAAACCGCAATAAAAACATAACTTATCCTAGTACAGAATGCTCCAATAAATGAGCTTATTAGCATAGTAGCGGCTTCAACCCTGTCGCTCTGTCACAAGGCACTAGTTCCGTGGTCTGTGTATCTATTAAAAAAAAAAAACGTCATTCAGCCAAAGACGTCCAATATCGGACATAGGCTTCCCCCAAGTGTCGACCCAATGAACGGTCCAGCATGACGCATCCATCGGATTCCCCCAACCCTTGCCAGATCGCAGTTGTTGGAGGCCTTCCACGACTGCCTCTTCCGATACGCAGTCGCCACTCTAGAACCTTTTGACCTTTTCTGCGAGCAATGTACCCTACTCATTGCCACTTAAGTTTGGCGCTTCTTCGTGCTATGTTGACAACCTTGAGTATTTTGCGGGTACCTTCATTTTTTAATACGACAAAAAACCTTCAATTGTTTTTTTTTTAAACAGGGCCCCTTTAACCCCCTACTACCTACACCACTGTTCTCTGTATTAGACAGCATTGGTGATCGTAAATGGAAACAAACGGAATAAATGTTGAAATAAATTTTCTTGATAGTCTATGAATATGTTAAGCTGTTACTGAATGTCAATTTTGATGATTAGGAATTGGATTTGTATTAGAAGCAGCTTATCTGCCTTCGCAAGATGTAGGAGTCGTCGCCGACGGGTTATGGGGTCGTTTATTGTCGCAGTAGGCGATTGTGGGCAATCTCTATATAGTTCATTCTAATTCATTCATTGATATGACCATGGAGTCTCTTGCCGGTTCTTCTCCATTGGAAACGACCAATTTGGAACCGTGCACTAGCTTCTGACGTTTTACAAGTGCCCATGTAGGCCTATGTGAAATAAAAAGATTTTGACTTTGACTTTGATAGTGTTTCCTCTGAATGAATTAAAATGAGTTCTTTATTTTTCAGGAGTGATGGTTTTTTCTTCGGTAAGTAAAGTGCTATTGGGCGAAGCCGGAGTGCGTAGTATCATACTTTTGCTGACTGAAAATCCCACCCCGTTCCTTCGTCGCTTTTTATAGCAGGGCTCGGACCGAGCTTTCTTTCCAGAAGAGAACACTTGGCCCCAGTATACTTCGACCCTGCTGGGGCCCTACGGTTTGCTGACAACTTCTTGAGGAGTTTTGGTTTAGGATGGTTATGATATATGCAGGAGAACCAAGGAAAATCACCAAACTTAAATGGCAGCTGGAAGGCACATTACTCCCACTGGTGGACCAATGACCTGATGAGAGTATTGAGAATCCAATGGATTCCAAGTGGTGTCTCGAAAACCTTGATGATTTCGTCATTTGACTTTAACTGATCGCCTATTGGTTGAAAATGCGTCTACCGAATTTAAAATATTTTTTTTTCTTATTTATTTATTTATGTACACACAAACACTTAAAAATGAAAAGACAGAAACAGATAGAAAAGGACAAAGGTAGGTACTGCTTATTTCAACTGAAATTTCTTCCAGTAGATATGCGACAGCAGTGTTGGATGAGAGTTGTAGATACAGTGTAAACAAATAAGTCAGAAAATTAAAAATATTCTTCTCCTTTTTGTGAAGTAAAATTTTGATTATAATATTCTATAGTGGCTGTATTGTTTCATCAAGATGACACATCATCAGTATAAATTTAGTGATGTAACCAGATGGCTGGAAATCTGATCGATGACCCCCATATTTAATCTGATCCGATTAAGTAAATACATATTTTGACTGCTTAGGACAGCGTTAATCCGCATATATCTGTCCTAATTTGGTTTAAGAGCTTTTTTATAAATAACGGAGCTGTGTGACTTCTGTGTTTCTGATTCCGCAACGCCAGTAGCACACCGCGATAACTTACATAAACAAAAATAACACGTTATTTTTGTGTTTTCACTGATTCTGATTCATTATGCAAAATACAATAAAAACCTATCTAATCAGTCTTTAATTTCATATTCAACAAAATCAAATTAGTAAAACGAAGTATCGTGGGATATAAATTTTTAACGCAACGCAATAAAATGAATGATATAGCGTATTAGTGGCAGGGCAATAAATAAATATTTATAGCATATTAAACATCAGTAAAATCTCAATAAATGGATGAGCTGTTACACTGGGAGCGTATTGTGAAACTACACAACGCCAACAATAGCAGCTACTTGAGTAACCAACGCGGTATAATCTGAAACGATTCTTAGCTAAACGATAAACGTTGTCTGATCGTAAACATAATATTTGGGAGAACTACTGTGCGTTTTATAGTCTCTAAGTTTGGTGTAATGAATGCCATACAAAGGTTCGGTTACTCGGTAGATCATATTTTTATGGTATATTACCAATTACTGGAGAGAGAAACTGGAGAGTAGTGGTTTTTTTATGATAGGTAAAAATCATCGAATGACGAATCCCACTCTTGGGCGGAGCGGGAAACAGTGTCAGACTCATACTGACTAAAGAACCTACCCCGTGCCATCCTTGCCTTATTCCCAGAGCCCCGGTGTAACGCTTTCGCACCAACCCTCAGCTCCGGGAGGCTTCGACCCCGTAGGGCCCCTACGGTTTGCTGACAACTCCTTGAGGCGCGCGGGAACGGAGCGCGCCGTCGACGACTTGGGCTCGGTCTGGACTGCTACCAGATGACCGGACGGCGAGCTACCCGGTGACCGGATATCGGCGGCGACGGTGGAGAGTAGTGGTGGGCTAGCGATAACGTCCCCGACTTATGCTATGATTACACGTACCAAGTAAAAGAGCGTGACGGTAAAATGTTACGTGTTAAATACTCGTATGTTGTAGAGTTAATACGCAAAATTTTTTTTTCAGTTAGGAAATCGACTCATAATTTGATCGTGTTCCCTCAGTATCTCTTTGTATTTCTGGTTTGCGGTGAAGCTCTCGAACAATCCTGCATCTTATAAACCATAGTGAAGTATTTTTGCTTGCTTAAACATAGTTTAGTTTTTCTTATCAAGTAGGAACTCATTAAACTTAGGTTTTGGCCGGGCAAACAGTGTTAGACTCTTTCTGATTAAATACCCCCCCCCCCGCTTCCTAAGTTGTCTTTATACCGGGGCCAGAGGCTTCCTTTAAGACACCAATCCTTAGCCCCCAGTTGGTTTCGACAATTAGAGAGAGGGCAAATCAGAATTTTGCTGAAAAAAAGGCCTTCAGTTTCCTGAAGCCTTCTCAAAAAACCCTGCAGTCCTGGCAGGCATCGACTCTTTCAGTTTTGTTTGAGGAACAGAAAACATTATCGACTCAGGCTTGGAATTTACCGGACGGATAGAGCTCGTCTCTTTGCGGGTCTCGACGTCTGACACATCTACGGAGGAGCCTGGTGTGTTAGGATGTTTCATCCCTCCCCCTTTCTTTCCCCTTTCTTTTTCTTTCTTTTTTTCTTTCTTTTCCTTTTGTGTTGGATATTTTATTTCGTCACAATGTCTTACGTTTCCTAGGCTGGTATTACCGCTTCACAGAAGGAGATTCACTCTCCATTCTTCCAAACCTAACCTAAGTTATTTAAAACCTTAAGTTAACGGTAGCTGCCGTAAACATTGCAAGCTAGTTTTCGAATAAGGATAATCTGCTTTCGGCTTTAGTAGTCACTTAACACCGGTTAACTTGTTTGTAAATGGAAGCATAATCAGCCGTGTAATGTTCCCATTGCTGGGATTCAAATCTGCTGAATAAGAGAGAGAACAAGCCGTAATACCACCACACAGCTGTAGTTTGGGTTAGTAGATATTACATGTCATAATTTTTTTGCTTCTAGTTCCTCATGAGGTTTTTCTTCAAGAGTAGTGAAATAATATAAAATAGTAGTTGACTGCGATCTCACATGATGGTAAGTAGTGAAAATAAAGTCTGAGCTTGAACTCATGACGTATTATTCGTAAATGCTTGAATACATGTACCGAGCAAACGGTCGAGACAATTATTTAGATCAATGCATCATATAAAGAATTATTCTACTCATTTATTCGACTTAAATAATTTTTTTTTTTTTTTGGTACTTACCAAAGACTCACTTCAGTTTCATATCATAAACATAATAACACAGACAATACAAGTTTAAATTATTAAAATTAAATTTCAATCAATTATAATATTATCGAATCTAAGTGCATTTAATTTTCAAATAAATTATAAAAGATAGATACTAATTGTATAAAATAAATACAACTACATGTCATTACTAAATTAAAACAAAATTAGCTTTATAACGGCGAATAACTTACCGTACCTTTAATATAAAGTTTATTTGAACTTATAATGCCAAGGCAATCCAAAGATATACGTAAACTTCTAATAAACCCGTTTTAAAAAAAGGCAATTTAATTAATAAAGACTTACTCCTATTATTTAGTGTCAATCATCACTGCAAATTGCAACTGGCCAAAAACAAACAAAAAACGAAAAATCATTAAAAAAAAAATAATACGATCGTTCCGGCGCATCCCGCTAAGAAAACCACTTTCCTCCATTCAACTATCCTACATAACCTCTAAAAGAATCCAACAAATAATTATCATATTATCTTTAGCATATTTATGATATTATTAGTGATGGCATGACATGCGCATGGGCCATTACCATTAGATACAACACTTAGTAAAGCTTCGTGAGGCATAAAACAACGTGTTTCGTAAGGTGACTATGAAGACCATATAGTCGAAGGTAATAACGAAAACTCACGGGCTTTCATACCCATAAAACAATATAAAAAAGTTATTGACAATAATTTATTCAACACAGCGTACAGCTATGACGGTGGCTTTGGTAGTATGGGACTTTATGTACGAGAAATTATAGAAGTGATAATGGCGTACCAATGTTTTGCCAACTGTATATATTTTGTCAAGTTCAAAGAGGGTTTTAACGGGATTTTTTAAGTGTAGTTCAGTGGTTGGTTGCTTTTGTGATGTAAAATTGCTATAGTATTATATCTAAAGAATCTACGCAAATTGACAATATGTGGAATCATTAAATCACGCTATATAATACATATAACACAGAATTTTGTTGTAGTTTTGACTACCCCGAAGTTTTTCAAGTAGGCTGACTTGATACAATTACTGCTAAATACTACAAAAACATTAGAATTCATATTCCAATAGTAAACAAATCAATTTTTCATGCGTAGACATGGCTCAAAAGACTTAGTATGAAACCCTACATTAAACACATTAAAAAACATTGCATGAAATATATTCAAGTTCAAACTGTGAAATACAAATGACTGCCCGTAAATTATAATATAGTGTACTAAAACGATTTCATTTGTTTTAAAAATATTAAATCGTACATCGTTCGAAATTCAAACTTTCAAATCAAGACTAATATCATCTTTGCAATATTCGATGTCAAAATTTGAGGAAATAAGGCTTACGTTAAATGACGTTGCCAGTTGCCATAAAAAAATAAAATAAAATGACGTTCACCAGGTTACAGTGGCATCAGCGTCACGTATCAATACGAAAAGTAGAAGTATTCTTATAGGCGTAGCACACAGGGGTTTCCAGAGTGGTATTTTAAGAGGACTTCTAAGTCCTGATGGTAATCACCGGGATGGTTTTAGCGAGGTAAAATTCTTACACCCCAAACTTATCCCCCAAAGTCCAGGCGACCTATGAAGCTTAGAATTTCAATTACCTACTCCAAAAATTCGATGATGTGAAAATGGAGGCCGTAACGAGTAAACTATGTATCAAGTCTCCAATTAAAACTAAAACCATTCGATTATAATTTTGACACAGTAAGCTTAATTACATCCACCAATTCGCACTGGGCCCGCGTAGTGGATTATGGCCAATTCTTTAATTCTTAGAGAGGAGGCCTGTGTCCCTGCAGTGGGAACATTAAAAGGCTGATGATGATGATGATGATGAAGCTTAAATCCTCTGACTACAGCAAGCCGCCTTAATCTGCGTGTTATCAAGTCAGTTAAAGCAACTCCAAGTCGAGCTACAGTCACCGACACCGGCGCGGGCCCAGCGTTCACATCAAAAACTATAAATTCGTACATTAACGTCTATCCCGTATCTCTTATGGTGTATTGAGTCAAACTCTATGGGAAGCCAAGTGGGCGGCCCTAATCTACTGATTACAACAGCATTATCATAGACGAACCAAAGAAGCAGACATAACTTATCCATAAATACGTAATTTGCTTGAAGTATATTCTATTCATACATTTTGTTTATTCAATATTTTATCGAGTGTGTATACGATGTGTCCCGAAGCATAATCTCAGCTTATATCTATCTGTTCGAAAGCATATCTATTGAAATTAATTTAATTTAAGATCGTAAAATTTTTGGAATCACCAAATGGAATTTCTTGTGATAACAGTGACAATATTTAATACTCAGTGTAATATTTATTGTTGGGTATCAGAGTGAAGACGTGACGATAAGAATCTTTTCACCTATTTTTATAAAAGTCATAAAATATTCAACACAAAAATTTCTAATTTTTCTTGATAATAAAACATATAATGTTAGTGTGCTTTTTAGTAGGTCTTATTGTGCGCAACTACATATAAGAATTTAAAGTTATGAAAACCGCCAAAATTTAGATTACGATTAATCCTGTCTCCTAAGATACAGGAATACCTAGTTTAGGAGACAGGGTTACACATATTGTATAGATTTATGTAGACATAACATATCACTTTGTATATCTGTTCATTTATCACATCTGTTTTTATTTCATGAATCTTTGTGTATGGTTAATAAAGATTATTATTTATTATTATTAATTATTGAAACAAACATTAAAAATATCTACAATTTATCAAGCCCCAAGCGAACGTCCACGTCTTATAATTGTGTCTGTAAAACGTCTTATAATTGTGTCTGTAATTACGGGTAGTAGAAAGTCTAATGAAATTTTCAAACATAAATAGATAATTATCTAGCACTATTCCTTCTAATAAATTGTGCTCCCTAGCCATACATTTAACCAAACACCTATATATATATATCTACGACTGGATAGTTTGCTAGCCTGTCGACTCGAAGGCAGTCGCAAACAGCGTGCGCCCGCGCCGGCGCGCGAGTCATCGCTCCTTCAAGTGTTGACATTCGATTGTTTATTCGCCTCGTCAAAGTCACATAACAGTTGCACAGACTAATTACATATAAATACGACATTTTTGTACACAACTTTAACGACGACAACTTATTACTTATGAGTATTGACCCTCAACTCTGTGAACCCTTTTGAGGTACTTCCCTCATGAAGGTAAAGTTGTAATGCCTTATAAAAAATACTCATTAATAATTCAATAAAATAATTATGTATATCAACATTTACGAATTTCGGTAAATAAACTAAGAAAGAATGTACTTGTTTGAAATATTTGGCAAATATTGCAGAAGCATGAGATGGAATTTTAAATGGGAATCACCTATAGTCCACAATGACAGTCATCATTATGAATAGTTTCATCATCTACATCTAATCATATAAAAACAAAACAATTGGCGTCTAATTTAGTTCTCTGTCCTTGCCTGTTTCTTCTAATAGAATAGAATAAAATGTCTTCTGTCTGTTTTAACTTTTTTTGTCTCCCAACCCAATTCAATCATATTCCATGTTTTATTAAGAAGAAGCTAAGTGACGCCAAAAGTTTATATATCCTTTATATATTTTTCCCGCCACCGCATCCTTGACACTTCTGAACAATATTTTGATACTGACAACAATGAATACTGGCGAAATTTCATTGTGTCAGTATTTACTTACCATATAAGTATTGTATGTGAAATATTAAGTACACAAAGTCTGTCTGCCAAGGTCGAAGCCCAGACATAATCTTTTGCCTTAAAGAAACAGATGGAACAGAATAATCATATGTTTATATAAAAAACAAGCATTATTCATATAAAAAGTTATGACAATTTACGAACGAATTTGCATTGGTGGTAACCTCAAAACATCGTTTTTTTTTCATAATAATTTTTCGTTACATTTTCCGACTTATCTGTCTTTTCCTATCCTTAAGAGAAAAATCTTTTTCTTTTCCTAAAATTTTATCAATTGGATATAAAACTAAAAATCCAGTTAATGATTTAGTCATATAAGTAACTATATCCATTAATATGACCATATATTTTACTGAAGTAGATGGAGTTTCATGCACATTCTCCTTAGAGATCGACGTTTTAAAATTTACAATTAGCATTATTTTTCTGTCTTCAAATTATCTGTCTTCAAATCCAAAAGTGCCTGTAAATGGTTTAAATTCTTTCTTTAATTCTTGAACATGGCTTAAGAAAGCCATTAGACCCTGAAACGATAACTTCATTGACTTTTGTATCTAGTTAGCCATCTCCCAGTCTTCGTACCATCAAACTTAGGCACTATACTCACGCCGATACTTGTTCTAAACTCAAGGACTCTTCCGTTCTAGGCATCGGTCCTTCAATAGACTAATGTAGCTTCAAGGGCGCTTCTAACTTTCGTAAAATCTATTCAAGTTGAGAGTTCCGTTTGATAAGTCACTGCGAAGGAAGTTGTTCTTCTTCATTACATGTCCTGTACGAAGAAGTATAATGACTGATTGCTTGTTCTAATCATTTTTTACTAAACATTCGTCATCAATTTCATCGAATGTATCTTCAGGAAGTCCTACTTTCGTATCAAACCTCTCGATTGCAACACACCGTCAATCGATGTTTGTACACACGATAAAATGCATATAGATATCAAATAATACTGCGTTTCTGTCCATGTTATCTTCACTTGTCAACTTCCTTAGTACAATCTTAGTTACATAGGTACCTGCGGTGTGAGTGAACGTACTTTAGAATATGTAAAACACTCTTCCAAGAATATTTATCAGTGAATTAAATCATGTATGTTTTAGTGGTATCTTATCAGGATAACGTAATAAAAGAATTTGTGTTTAGTGACTAACGTCATTATTATGTTCAGACTGATGTTTATCAGCCAGACAGAATTGAGCCTGAACTTATGTAGCTATATTATCAGTTAGACAATACTAGTAATCATTATTGTCAATAATCTTTAATGGCTAGTGCATCGGCCTCTTTTATTATAGCCTACACACTTATCTTACGTAATAATGTTACTGGACGTAAAGACATAAAGTAGTAAAAAAATTTATCATTCACACAAAAAAAAACAATGACATTTGAAAACAGAACGTTTCAATTCTTTCACAAATTAAATATCGAACAATCATAGATACAGGACAAAAATAATTTCACTTTTTACCGTTTGCACATTTCACTTCCACATCGCCGGGTCGCGGCATGCGAGGAACACATTTCCTTACAAATCGTTATCGGAAATGGCGTCGAGTGAAGTTGTTTCACTGGAAAACCCTTATCTTGCAACAGAAGGTATGTCGAGTACATCGTCATCATATTAATATGTGCGTAGGGCTGCACATTTTCTCTTAGAAGTTCTTCAGTCCCTTATTTTCATATAAACTACCAACTATATAAAAAATATACACAGACATGTCAGCGTGGGTCACGGATTTTTATAAGGTACAATAAATAGTAAAACCTAGTACAGTATGGCCGCCGGATCTTGGCGAGTCTAAAGTTCTGTGAATTTTAGCGCTTGAAAACTCGTAAAAAAAAATTGTTTGAACAAATACATGCAATTTGCAGTCGTTATTGCTGTTAAAAACTGTTATTGGCATTTATTTTTTTAAAAGCTTTATTTTTGTACGAGTTTTCAAGCGTTATGTAAGGACAGTGTAGATTTTTTTATTATTGATTATAGGTTTGCGCTTGACCGCTATCTCACCTGATGGAAAGCGACGATGCAGTCGACGATGGAGCGCGCTTACCTAGAAGTAACCTATTCACTCTTGACTTAAAGATTCCCGGATTGTAGCTATCAAGAAACACTGACTCCGGCAAGGAATTCCACTCCTTGGCTGTACGCATAATAAACGTGTTCCCAAAACGATTTGTATGTGGGATATCCACCATGTACCGGTGGCGCAATGCCGTACTCTGGTGGTCCGATTATGGAACGGGCTAGACTAGTCAATAATGTACTCAAAAGCACAATACAAAAAAAAAATATAATTATAGATACAAGTAAAGCTAAATCCTGCTAAGACTCCAAATCTGGCAGCCCTATGAGCCCATCGCTGGAACTTTGAACCTGTTTAACATGACATAATGTAGTTGGAGTCGGCCTCGTCAGCCTGCAGATCTTCACGGTGATTTGTATTATTTTTACTAGCAGACAAATAGCGCTAGAACTACAAGATACATGAATTTCTAAGTACATGTTTCGCTATTGAAGAGGAGTTTCACTGATGAAGAATATTATGGAACACACATAATCTACACTAATATAATAAGGAGGTAAAGTTTGTTTTTTTGTTTTTTTGTTTGTAGGGGGTAATCTCTGGAACTACTGGTCCGATTGGAAAAATTTTAGCAACAATAGAAAGCTGCTTTACTCCTGAGTGACATAGGCTATATTTTATGTACGCGGGCGAAGCTGCGGGAAAAAGCTAGTATATAATATTACTAGCTTATTCCCGCGGCTTCGCTCCCGGCAACAGATTATTCTACTCTATTCCACTCTCCCCTATTTTTTTTTTCAAAAGAACTTTTTCCTGACAATAACAAACACAACAAAAAAAAAGAAGAATTAGCGAAATCGGTTCAGATGTTCTTGAGTTTTGCGCTTACCAACACATTTTGCGATTCATTTTTATATTATAAAAAGAAATGATGGTGGTTACAAATCATGTAATGACAAATCCCACTCTCAGGCGAAGTGGCAAATAGTGTCAGACTCTTACTGACTAAACAACCCACCCCGTTCCTACGTCGCCTTTACACCAGGGCCAGAGCCTTCAGACGCGAACCCTTGGCCCTGGTAGGCTTCGACCCTTCTGCAGGGTCCTTACGGTTTGCTGACAGCTCCTTGAGACGCGCGGGAAACATATCTGATATGAAGTTATCAAGATGGGTAATACGTTTTTATTTGTAAAGGAACTCTTTCGTCTAAGCTCTATTTCTTATTTTATTTCTACAGGTGAGCAGCAGGAAAATAAGACTGAGTCCTTCCAGACTTGGGGGAGGCCTTTGCCCAGCAGTGGGACAGTAAGGGCTAATAAAAAAAAAAGTTGAGCAGCATTGCTGTGTCTAGATTCAAAGTGTTTCTAACTGCATTTTTGTCTTCTCCGGATTTTTTTAAATAATTGTTTAGCTACAGCTTAACCACTATGTCATTAATGATTTCTTGAGCATTAATGTAGTCGACAATTGAACACGCTTGTCTAGAAGTGACCTTTTTTCTTGACTTTCTTTAAGTCAAGAAAAAACAAAAAGAATAGAAAAGAAACGCTCATAAAATCATAATTATCATTAGGTTAGCCGCTTGATTATTTACCTACCAATGAATAATATTACAATACCTAATTTTAACATAGAAATATTTAAAAAAAAAGAAGAAAGCATACGTACGTACTGCCGTTATTACATCATTTATTTTCATTGAACAATTACCATGTAAACGCGAAACCGATGCCAGTCCATAAACCTCGATAGCCAATAAAGAGTAATATGGAGAAAGTTGTATCGAATTGTATGTTATAGTATCCTTGACGCCTCTAATTGGGATCCAGTTGCTTAATTATTGGGAGAAAAGTTCGGTAGCACATTTTTGGAAACCAAAATTGGGTCAACAACATCGCCTATGTGATTTATGCCTGGATCGATAAAAATGCTAGGGGGAATTGATAACATTTTCTTTCACATTGCTTATTCAAACTAAGAGATCGTTTTCAAAGTTGTTCTTTAAAACGAGTGACATGGGTAGTACAGTACGGCCGTCGGATCTCAAACTCGCCAAGATCCGATTAAAAGATCCGATCAAATTAAAGAATTAAACATTTCTATCTTCTACTTGTCAATTTTGTTGATTTCCCTCGCTCAATATCCATTTCCATTCATCATTTCAGCCGCAAAATGTCTACTATTGGACATAGGAAGGGTTCCTGTCCAATGCATTCCCGTGAACCTCACTAGGTCATCGATTCACCTTGTGGAAGTTTTAACGATGCGTCTTCAGGTACGTGGTCGGCACATTTCGTCCATTTACCTAATAGCTTCTTTTAATCTGTTTGAAGTGCAAGGAAGTGTCAGAATTTTACTGACTTAAACCCACCTGTTTTCTTTAAGTTGCTTTGCGTTCCAAAGCCACGGTAACTCTAACAACTAAGTGGACAGGATCAAACAAAACTACCAAGACAAACACCAACGACAAACAGGAAACCTCATTACACAAAAACCACAATACTTAGTAGCTTAATCGTAAGTTGTTGTGCTTGGCCAAGTGCGTGCAAATCTTAATGTGTTCAAAACAAGTTGTGTGAGGGTGCTTGTGAGGCGCTAGTCACGCACTCACCTCCTTACAACGGACTTTATAGATGAGACTAACTGTTGTCGCGGTTTGTCTCTGGTATTTTTTGAATTTTAAATATGGAATGGACTGATTGTCTAGTCTAAAACATATTATGAGGATGGAAGGGGAATGCAAATGTAGTAAATTACTGCAAGTGCGTTTTTTTTTTTTAAGTGGGAAAACATCCAATATCGTCTCACGCTTTAGAGCGGAGCGAGAGGGTGTGTCAGACTTTTACTGGCTAAAAGGACACTTATATTTTTTGGCATATTTCTCTTTAAGCGCTTGTGGACCAGTACGCGCCGTAGACGACTTTGGCTTGGTCCGGACTGTAACTGGATGGCTTGACGATGCACGATGAACTACCCATTGTATAGTGGACTTCTGAAAAGGAAACCTGGGACCGCAAATAGCAGCTAAAGGAACATAGGAGTTATTTTAGACGCCCTTTTGCTCCACCTTAGAGCGGGGAATTCACTAGCTGGTTTACCACCTTAAAAAAATGTTATAATTTTTACTAACTTCTACGCAGGCAGTTTAAACTTTTCACTAAACTTGCGTAGGCTACCTTTTAAAAAACGTGATATTTTTCTCCAACGTCTGCCATAACCAACGAATAATAAGTTCAATGAAGTAAGATTACTTTGTTTTTTCGGAGACAAAATCAAGCAGCTCTATTGTTTAAGGCCCATGAGTTTTATCGAATCCTGTGAGGGTAGGAAAAAAGGGAAAAAACATCGTAAGGATATCCGCACACCTAGTCTGTGTAAAAGTCATTGCGCTAAATTTCTTCTGATAACTAATCTTCAAATTCAACCCTATATTAAAACTTTTTGCTTCTAAAAAGTAATATATCTTTTTCTAAATAGATTAGTTTTAAGTTACAAACGATATTTTAAAGACATTTGTGAGGTAAATAATGTATTTTTTTTGTGTTTCTCAATTTTCTTTTTTATTTTAAGTTTAACCTTTTGACCGACACAGTCGTAAGTCGACACAGTCGTACACGACTAACCAAAATGCGTTCTAAAATGCCATAAATCTTAAACAAAATTATTAATGTACAAATTTATCCACATCACTGTCGATGGGAATAGTGCCCAAACCCCTAGCAAAGTTACGATCGTTTCGTTAACGTCAAACACTTGACAGGATTGGTCACGCCTTCAATTCCTTTATTCTGATCACGTCGACGACTTAGCGTTGAGATGACGTCAGATCAACGGAATAGGGTGCGTGGCTAACTCAAAGCGTTCGTTGTTAACGAAAGGATTGTAACTTGACTCTGCTGGCATCAACATTGTCACGTTGAATAGGAAAGCAAGTTATTTGGTCGAAGAAAACCCTTGTCCTAATTTATAATAAAATTATTTCCGTTTGAATTTCAGCCAGGCAACCGTTTTTATGAAAAAAACACTTGAATATGATGAAATTATATCAAATTTAATCAATTTTACAACAAAATAACAAGCAAACCATCTGTAGATATTACTAATAAAGATTATTATGTCTAGACTGTAGACACAAGTACTCACAATTCAATAACAATGATTATTTAAAGGATGCTAATATTAAACATAGCATCTAGTTCAAGTGCCTCTTAAGTGACCTAAATGTAAACCATATACGAGTGTTTAAAGGTAATCCCCCTTACATATTAATTGTTATTTACATTATTTTACCATATGTACATAATGTTAAATAGATTATAATCGTATTAAGGCCCTGACAAATCGTAAAACGTGACCACTGACGTACTGCAGGGCCGAAGCCTACTGGGGCCCCTGTCCGGTTTCTGAAAGGAAGGTCCAACTCTGGTATGAAGGCTAAGGAGGAAAGGGGTGGGTCGTTTAGTCGGTAAGAGTCTGACACTAATTCCCGCTCCGCCCAAGGGCGCGATTCGTTATTAGATGATTTTTCCTACCATAAAAAAAACCGCTGATGTACTGCACAGAAAAAAAAAACGACGACGACGATTTACTGTAAAATACTTTATGTTTACGAAAAAATGTAATAAGGCAACTATTTTTTGCATTTATTAATTATACGTTATTGTTATCATTCGACGAAAATTTCTGACTTATGTTGATTCAAAATAACATAAAAAAAATTGCAAGGGCAAAGTTAGAGCCAACATTGCCTTGTTTGTTAGAACAACTGCATTAATTTCAATACGGATTTTGTTCTAAAATATATTTTCAGACAATCTAGTTTTCAGAAGCATTGTTAGGTTTATTTCCTTTTTTTAGACAATTTCCCATTCACTGATCGACACTGCGTAATCAGTGGATAAACTTGATTTTTGCCCAAAAAAATTGAACAATGTGCCCTTCCCATTGCCACTTAAGTTTGGCGATTCTTTCCGCTATGTCGGCAACCCTGGTTCTTTTGCGGATAGCTTCATTTCTGAAACGATCACGCAAGGAAACTCCGATCATAGCTCTTTCTATTGCCCTTTGGGTGACTTTGAGTCTTTTTATGAGGCCAATTGTAAGTGACCATGTTTCGGAGCCATATGTTATCACTGGCAACACACCAGTGTTATAGACTTCAGTTTATTATGTACATCTAATGCTATTTTCTTTTTATATCTTTGGTTTTTAACAGAAATTAAATAGTGATATAAAAAAAGTTTACGATTTAACTTTGTCTCATCCCAAACAATATTTTTTTAAAGCAAGATAATTTTTGAATAGTTTATGATAACTTTGCCTTCGAAGACATTCCTCCTTCCAGTCCTTGTGAATTCGAAGACATGTGACATTCACCAACCCGCACTGGGCCCGCGTGGTGTATTACGGCCCATTCCCTCTCCTAGAGTGGAGGCCTATGTCCCTGCAGTGGGAACAGTAAAAAGGCTGATGATGATGAACTTTGCCTTAATAAAGCATAAGTCTATTATTGTTCGTTGTCTATCGAAGTGATTGTACGCAAATTGTACGTTTACGAAGTAAAGTGGCGCTTAATTATATCAAGTGGGTTGTTTTATCAAATGCGTGTTATTGTTTACCTTTTCTTAGAAAAGAAGTGGGTTGTAACATGTAATTTAAAAGGTTAGATTGTAAAATTATTCTGTGAATACTCGTAATCACGGTTTTAGTTCGGGATTTTATTTGAGTTTATGAGAAGCTAGCTTGTGCCAGCATGAAATAAAAAAGTACCCTAAGGTAAATATCCTCCTGAGAAAAAAAAAAATAACTGAATGTTATAATAATGTAGTCTCTTTCTGTAATTTAAAGGTTTGCTGGGAAAAAACTCATTGTTGAGTTAAGCTCGCCTTTGTATTGTATCTATGTTAAATTTGTGCGTACAATAATGAATTAAATAAGAAATTAAAGAATGTATGAAATAGGAATTTTATAACTAGGTTAATATTGTAGCAGTTTTTAAATTTATATGGTTGCTAACCTCATACTATAAGTGCAAGTTCCAAATAAAATGGCAATATTAAAAAACAACTGGCTAAGTATGAATCGGATTCGCACACTGAGGGTTCCGCACCAATTGACGTATTAAAAAAAAGTATTTACTTGATCTCGTTCAAACCAATTTTCGGTGGACGTTTTGGTAATGTACATCACACATTTTTTTAGTTATATCATTTTATTAGTTCTCGGCGAGTTTGAAGTTAGGCGTTGTAAATTTAAGTGCCAGAAAACTTCGCAAAAAAAGAAGAAAAAAAAACCACAAAAAAAAACAAAATTCGCAGAGCCTAACTTCAGACTCATCAAGATTCGACGACCATAACTACAAAATAAGATAACATAACAAACTGAAACTTCAAACTTCATCCTCGCGGATATCCGATGGTTGCGAGACGCACAGGATCGTTTATTGCGGTGCCACTTGGGGGAGACCTATGTGCAACAGTATATGACTTTTGAATGATGATGATGATGATAACAAAATAAATATCTTACTTTTATTGTGGACCAGCTTAATTACAAAATCACCCAAAGAGTGATTAATTAATCTATGTGACAACAATAAGTCAGATAGTAACAAATGTACATGACCATTACTAGTAAACGACACTGTAAAAACGATTATCTTTTAATAAGAAACAAATAATGGCCATTTAAAAAATTGATAATTTTTGCAGATGTTTTGTTGTCATTTCTGATCCTATTTTACCATTATACCTAATACTACTACATAGTACATTATTATAGTATCTAAACTTACAAATAAATCACTTTGTCTATTTGAAAACTGAATGAAAATCCGTCCAGTAGTTTTTTTTTTCAATTGTCTCTCTTTGAGGCGTGGCTGGAAAGACCTCGACGCAGGTACTCACCGGACATGATAAGTTCGGGAGGTACCTGCCCCGGATTCGGGAGGAAACGACGTCCGAGTGTGGCCATTGTGTAAACCACCCGGAGGACACGGTGGAGCACACAGTAGAGGTTTGCCCCGCTTGAGAAGAGCATCGCCGTATTCTCTTGGGGGCAATCAGAGGTAGCGATCTCGCGCGTCGGGTCTTGGAAGAGGCCATAGTCCGGAGCGAGGAGGAGTGGCAGGCGAATGCCTTCTTCTGCGAAGCAGTAATGCTAGCGAAAAAAGAGGCTAACCGCATCAGGCAAAGGCAACGGCGCTTACGCCACAGCCGCTGCCGCCGTGTCGGTGATCCCAATTTCCGGCCACCATAGGCGCGAGCTTGCGGACGAGCTCACTATCCGCCCATCCGGTAACCGTCCGGACCGAACCCAAGTCGATAATGATGATGATGTGCAACTGCAGTTCGAGTCCAGGGGGTTTATGTTCTGGTGGGCTGAAGTGTGAAGGAGATGTCTCTGATTCCGCAGTCGGTATCTTTCATCCACCGCCTGTCTTTCAAGGAGGCCGTAAATCTCATTAATCTTTTACGGTTCTTAGACGAAAATGTTAATTTTCGCAGATGTTCTGTCGCCATGTCTGCTCCTAGCGTTTAACTGATTAAATTAACTGTTTATTTAAGTAGGTCAATATAAATTACTAGTGGCATGTAAAGTGGCCTAGAAACACTATCTGAGGATAAACTTACATGGCGGTCGTAAGTGCTATAAAGCGTGGGTGTTAACGCAAAAAATCAATTAATATTAAATAATTACCCCGGCGAACCGCACGCGTCGGTCGTTAATTGATTTTGATTGAGGTATTTAGAGCGCATGCGTTAGTGACGCGTGTTTATCTGATCGAGAGAAAACTGGAGGACTAAGTTTTTTTTTTCTAGGGATCAGTGGTGCCCGAGTTGTAGGTCGCGGGTTCAAACCTACCCAGGCGCATTACTTTGTGTAATTTATTTCATCACCACTGATCTCAAAACGGTGAAGGAAAACATTGTGAAGAAACCGGCATGTCCTAGAACCAGACATGTGACATCCACCAATCCGCACTGAGCCCACGTGGTGGATTATGGCCCATTCCCTCTCCTAGAGAGAAGGCCTGAGTCCCAGAAGGTGATGATGATGATGGTTTTGATATAAGTATAGGAATATAATTCCTCTCCGCTCATGTCTATCTACTCGCACAACCACACGCTACTACGACGCTTGGACACTACTAGCGATTGACTCTGTTTTTTTTAATGCATAAATGTTTGGATAATAAATTGTAAATCCATAATTGGCTATAACATATGCCCAATTTTCCTATTATTATGAAGGAAAGAGAGGATGCAAGACGTACAAGACCGGTCTTTGTGGCGGCGTTTGGGGGAGGCCTATGTTCAGCAGTGGACGTCTTTCAGCTGAAATGATGATGATTAAGGAAAAATGGTGAAAGAGCTGTGGATTTTGTGAATAAATAGTCTACAGAAAGTTTTACGGATCTGAGTATCATCTGTACATGAGTCACCATGTATATAAACGTACCGGCACTGGAATAATTCCCAAAGCGGGGCAAAGTTTAAAAAAAAAACTGAAACAAAAAACAATAAAAGACAAAAGCTGCAAAAAAGTCTTCAATCTTCATACAAAACCGCCACGATTTTATTCTAAGATACAAAACGTTAGATCGCCCACACAATATGATATTCGCCGTAGGACACTACATAAAATAATAATGATCTTGTTTGTATGTTTATTTCACTCACGTACTTATTTGCGAGCACTGTGGTCCGTTTTATAGCTTCGTTTCAACAGATGATGGTCCGACTTAGAATATTAAAGAGTGGAATTTAACGTTATAATCAAGGTGCTTTACCTAATAATAAATGATTAATACGTAGAACAACATACTAACATACCACAGCGTCTCAACACGAAAGTCTATTCTATTATAGTCTACCAGTGTGTGTTGCCAATGATGACATGTCTCCGAAACGTGGTCGCTCACAATGGGCCTCATCAGAAGGCTTAAAGTCATCCAAGCGGCTATGGAAAGGACTATACTGGGAGTTTCCTTGCGTGATCGTATCAAAAATTAAGATATCTGCAGAAGAACTAAGGTTGTCGACATAGCACAAAGAATCGCCAACCGTAAGTGGCAATGGGCAGGGCACATTGTTCGCAGAAAAGATGGCCGTTGGCGTTGACAGGTTCTGGAATGGCAACCGCGAACCAGAAGACGCAATGTCGGAAGGGTTGCGGCAATCCGTGTGAAAGTAGTCTTCTTCAACTAACTGGCCTGTTGGTCTAGTGGTTAGTAGCCCTGGCTGCTATGCCAGAGGTCGTGGGTTCTCTTCTCACCCAGCACAAATGTTTGTGAGATGAGCACGATCATTTGTTCTGTGTCTGGGTGTAATTTATCTATAATATGTACCTATATATTTAGAAATGTGCAAGTATACATAAAAATCCTGGTCTTCAATGTAAATAATTAAAAATAATTTCAATTTATGGGTTGAAAATTTATCATTTTTAATTGATGCTTCAATAAATTTCCCCACAATAATATCAACCACAACAGCTGAATCTCTATAAATCTAAAACCATTTACTGCTCATCTGGCGCTATTAATTTAACAAGAGAAGCGACAATTAGTGGAAATATAATAGTGAAGGGGACCCAAATCTAGAGCTAATCGATTTACCTACATCATCGATTGCATTCACCCATTCACTCACTCATTCATCACTCCCCCAATCCCCGCGCCGCGCCATGAAATGACCAACTCTGTCACCCCAAAATAACATGAATAGGAAACATATTATTCTCAGCTAAATTGGTCTATTTCCGCACAAAATCGAACGACTCAATTCGTCACGGAATGGACGATGGGCACGCCTTTTTCTTCGCTGGAAATTGGACCCTATAAGTTGCTACGTAAAGTCTAATATGGAAAGAAATGGTTAATAAAAAATCGGACGAAACGACTAAATTATTCACGTCTTCCATTGAGGGACCGTTTACACCTTACAGTAAAAGTTTCAGTTTAGTATAGTTGACTATGATGAACTGACTGAAGCTAACTCATGATGAACTGTAGATAATTCACACTGTTTTATAAAACCCCAATTTATTAATAGCCCTTACTGTCCCACAACTGGGCAAAGGCCTACCCCAAGTCCTTCCAAATCTTTTTTTTCTGTGCCATCTCGAACCAGTCCTCTCTGTACGCGTCTAGATCATACAAAACCCGTTAAGAACAATATATTTTTAATCAATTATTCCATTATTTATTGGTGTGAATGGACGCTCCACTAATAACTTCACCTTGGCTTGACAAATTGAAGAAATACAATAGAATAATAATTTTAATAGAATGACAGCTTTCAACATCTGCTCTATGAATTTGTAAAGGAATATTTTTGCCACGTGTCCTGTCAAACAAAAGCAATATATTGAATAAATCTTATTATAATCGCTACAATAGGTGTCAAACGGGCAATAATTCTTTGGCATTGTGGTCAATCGGATGCGAAGCTATTCGGGAACAAACGGGATTTTCCAAATCATTACATTTTATTTTCGAGTCCATTTATAGGATTGCGGTTGTTGTTAATGGTATTAGAGCAAATATTTCTGTCAAAATATTGAATGTAAGTACAGTTTATTTAGTAAAACCGTGATATAAATAAATCCTTTCACATAAAATCAAGAGGGAATTAAATTAGGAATATCACTCAAGGAGAAAAGGCCGTATAATCCTGAAATATCAAAATGTATACCATTATATTCAGCGTAACGCAATAACATACAAAAGAAGTAATACAAAAGAAGTTGCGTATGTAAATAAAATAATAAAAAACACAATTGGGAGTGACAGCATAATATCGTAAACGTCATACTACAATACTCGCTAAGTAGGCAAATGTCGTAAACACTTGAACGTCTCATATTTTTTGTGTCACTTAACTGACACACACTGTATTATTAAACACGTTTATACTAATTAACTATAGACAGTTTCGTCAAGAAGTGATATTTGAAAACATAAATTAGATACTTTCAGACTTCGACTATTTTTTAAATAGGACATTTATTAATCAAACATTTTAACATTATACATTCTCGTAAGTTAACATTTTGAACCTAAAATCATTTAAATACTGTTTTTTTTTACACCTCTCAGTTCTAAGCCCATATATAAGTTTTACTCTTAATCTTACACATGAAACAATAACACATTAAAAATCATAATAAATGCCAACAAATTAAAAATACAATAACGATAAATTCGATATCCAATAATATCGGAGATACATTTTCCTTCACGGTCCCTTTAGTATACTCATAACCAGATAAAAGTGTGTATTACACCATGCCCTAAGTTCGTTACTAAACCTAGTCTAGCCTAATCATGGTACGAAGCTTTTACTGTTTTTATTATCATAAATAAGCCTCTTGTCCTCATGGCCGACAGCTTTGTGGCTTTTCTTCGAAGTTTTTCTGTTCCCAAGAGATTATTATACTTACTTGGGATTTTCTTCTGCCCAATTTATCCTTTGTACTAAAAATACGTCATCCTATTTACTTTACTGCTGAACTAACAGTTAAATTATGCTGCTAAATAAAAACTTATTAAGTACCGAGACAAAAAAGTTGCTATTTTTATTATATTAGATTACGTTTTTGCAAGCCGTATGTAAATATTACAGTGAGTGAGACAGACATCTTACTGGCCTTGATAAAAAATTGCCAATCATCACAAACATTCGAAGACATGTGAAATCCACCAATTCACACTAGGCCCGTGGATTATGGCTCATTCTTTCTCCTCGAGCGGAGGCCTGTGTCCCAGCAGTGGAAACATTAATAATGCTGATGATGATGAATCATCACAAACTGGCTGTCTACCTAGCTTATTCCCATCTATATTTTATTTGTCTTCGTTTCCTACTCAGGGTAGAGAAGGAGAGCAGACTTTTCCATCTGTGTTCCAAAGCCTCAGTAACGCTTCGATCAATTTCGCAGCTTTTCCCAATTATGTTTGGTTCGATTTCCAGTCTAACTAAATGCAGATGGATATCTCAACCAGTATGTAACACGCAGCGACTGCCTATCTGACCTCCACAACCCATTAATTGGACATCACGTTACTCCTTCAAAACTGACTGATGTCAGATTTATCATCGTCATTTCACAAACATGTACTATCAGACAGCATACATCAACTTAGGCAAAATATTTTTTGCTAGTCTCCTTGTAAAGAGTAACTAGAAGAGGCTCATTAGCCAGAACAATCAAAATAAAGAGATCGACAAAAACTGTCGCTCGTCTGTCGCCAACCCGATAACCAGGTGCGACGTTTTTGCATAATTTTCTTGCGACAAAAAGTCTGAAAGCAGTCCCGCCAGATTAATTAACAGTTTTATTTGTGGAGCACGTCTTGTCGCGTTTTCAACGATGTTCATTGTCGCATTATGATGTATGGCAGGAGGCATTGTGTGGCGCAAAAAACTGTGGTACAGAATAGTTGTAGTGTAATCAATTCGCCAGACTGCGTGCCGCGTGTGTTGCTAACTAATCTAGGTGACGCGGAGCTACGAAGAATATATAGCGTAGACTAGATGTTTGACTCATTGAATAAGTTGTTTTGGAAAATAAAGTTACTTTGAATAACTGACGCAAATGTCGGATGGAGCACCAACTGCTATTAAGAAGTGGTTAAGCTAATAAAGCTTTTTTGGTAGAATATCATCAACTTCTCTACTCTGAGTGGAGCAAAAGGCAACATTAGGCTTTTACTGACTAAAACTCACCCGTATTTCGTAAACGGTTCAACGGAACCACGGGGTTACGCTTTAAAACAATCCCTTCGACAGAGCTTCAGAATGGTTTTGAACGTAATTGTTCAATTTTTGCATCAACGACCACATACAACAATCACCAGATGAAACATAGTATCGCAAAATAACTCTTATTCCAATTTTTACTTTAATTTTTACTTGATGCACGATAATTTCTAAAGTTCCAAAACCAGAAAGTCAAGTTTCCTTACTTAATTTTTTTGTTGTTAAAATTTTAAGTTATCAACCCAGTTTTAAAAATAAAAAGCAGTCTTGACATCCACTGTGGAAGACAACACACATAAGGAAGGTGTTGATAGACTTGTTATAAAGAAAGTTCCAATTTTCCATAAATATATCATCAAAACTATAGTACACTTTCACGTTGACACGTATATAAATAAGTTGGTAAGCTAATGTGGTACACTTGATCCAACCTACAAATTTGATCACTCTCTACCAATCAAAGTTTTACTGGGGGGAAACTCATCGTTGAGTTGTGATCATCGTTGTGAAGAATTAAAACATGAACTATCTTGATTTTAAACCACAACATAGGCCCTCGGCTAGAAGGTAACTAGACCAACTTCTGGCATGTTTGGCTCCACAAATTAAGCTGCGAATTTTGTGGTAACTGATTTCTTTTTTTGCAATAAAAGTAAACGTAGACAGACAAACCCAAGAAAAATATATTAAGCTGTATTTAAGCCTTTTTAATGTACATTTCCTAACTAGATCATGGACTACTAATAATACTAATCTTTGCATACTTGTGAATTTATCACAAATTCACATCCAAATCAGAATAATCGCAATAAAAGTTAACGTAGACTGACAAATTCAAGAAAATTGATCGGCTGTAGTGTAGTTGCAGTTAGGAAATTTACATTAAAAAAGGATTAAATTGTAATGTATATTTCCTAACTAGATCATGAACCACTGTCTTTGCATACTAAATTCACTTCCAAATCAGATTAATTGCAGCATTTAGTACCTTGAATCAATGTAACCTCCACGCACTTCCTCGTCCATTTGAAGTTTATATCCACTCCATACTAATTACATCGTAGCTCCTTGTCTCAACACATCTGGGCGACCCAAGGTCTGGGAATTGAGGAAACAGAACCGAAGACCTTATAAAAAACTAGTATACGATTAGTCTATTATTTTTATATCATTAAATAAGTCGTTCCATCGCAAAGAAAAAAAAATTATATACAAATATCGTTCAGTAGAAAAAAAAAACCGACAAAAAGTAATCAGCGAACAAACTAGACCAACTTCCTTGTCAACGAACAGTTATTTTGTAAGATTTATTACTTGTTTGTTCGTTGTAAAAACTACGTACATATGATTAGGACTCGCGTCCATATAATTATCGCATTGGTATTATAAAACACGGTCAGTAGTAACTCGTGTAATCTTTGTGCCGTTAAATAACCTGAATAATGTAATCGGCCTGGTGAAACACTTTTTTTTTGGATTTAAATTGATTAGTCCTCAATGAAGCCTCTTACATGCTCACGAGTAATTTTTTGCATGGTCATATCGCAAATCTTTTTAATAGATCCATGAATCATTAACCATCATCATTACATTTCAGCCCAAAGACGTCCACTGTTGGACATAGGCCTCCTACAAGTTTAGTGTCGCCACAATGAACGGTCCAGCACGTTTCGCATCCATCGGATGCCCCCAACCCTAAAACAACCCTTAAGTCAACGGTCCATCTTGAAGAGGTTTTCCAACCGTCTTCCGGCACGCGGTCACTACTCCGAGAATAGCGTTTTCCATAGCCCTTTGGCAATAACCATCATATCAGAAATAAATCTACTACCATTTTTTATGCCACTGGTACACGATGAACATTCCATGAGTACGTACGTTTTAGGAACTCATTCATTGTTAAGTAGTGAAATTCCCTGCTGTCTCCTCTCTAATCTCTTTTCCTGTCTGTTTTTCCTGATAGCTACAACCTAGAGGTCTATAAGTTAAGAGTATCAACTCTTAACTCAATTTCTAGGCAAGCGTGATCCACTGTCGACCGCATCATCGCTTGCTATTAACTGAGATAGTAGTCCAGCATGTATGCACCTATCGATAATAAAAATAAAATAAAATATTCAGCTATAGAAATAAATCCCATCGGCATCGTCTGGACGCAGCAGCTAAAGCAGTCAATCATTCTATATGGCACAAAAATACTTCATTCCCTTCACTCATAATTTGAATATCAGCGTGATAAAATTTACGACATGGTTCTATTCGCAGTCCAATCTCATACAGAATCATTATTTCCCATTCAAAAGACAAATTTTCACAAATTATAACCGCATAAACAATAAATTACTATAAAGTCTGTGTCTCCATAGTTTAACGTAAATCACGGTATCTTATCGTCTGCAGTCATAAATACTGCACCATAATAAACGATAGCTATGCAAATTTCTTTATGGCACTTTAAAAAATGTTTTTTATTGAAAACACAAAGAAAACTATGGTTCATTTTCTATTCAATGACTCATATTCAAGACTTACATGCTGTTAATTTCAATCATATACCGTTCTATGAACCAAAGTACTGGTTCACAGACAATGTAATTTGAATTTTGTATTGCTCTCTGAACAAAACGTTGCCTCAAAATCGTTTTATATCGAAACATTTAACCTACATGCAAGACACAAAGAAAATACATGAGTTAAAACGCTTGTAAAATGTAAAATAATTGAAAAACTATTCACTGACCCACCTACGGGTTCCAATATCAAAGAGAAACTCAATAAAAAAACTCGCATGTCAAAATGCTAAGATCAATGGCTGATATGAAAATCAATAAGATATAATGACGATATTATTATACGTTATAAACAAACATTTGCACATGAATTGTCTCTTTCTCACGTAAATCAATACAGCTTTCTTTATCCGTCTCGAAAATTGACATCTTACTTTATGAAAAGATTCGGCGACTATATTTTTATTGGTCTATTCATAGTTATCTTGGGTGATTTACGAAAATTTAGTGTTTCATCATAAGATCAGTGAACTGTATGGTGACAGAGTTATAAACTAAACTGTTCCATCAGAAATATTCAGTTTTTATTGTACTTAAAGAGCACTTGTAGCTTGGACATCGCGATGCATCTCCGTTGTCCTTTACAATAATATGAAGGACGACATATTCAATCCATTACATACATTATGTATGTACATAACTCACAAAAATGTCAATGACATGAATATCCCATGATTTTGCTTTTGTGGTATATCTCCTGTTTTACATGTTTGACTATGATCTCCAGAAGCGAAGTTTGTATTACAGACTATGTATTTTATTAATTGATTAAGCCCCAAGAGGACATCGATGTCTGCACAACTATTATCTTTTAATTGTGTCTGTAATTACGGTAATCGAAAGGTTAATTCGCTTTACATAATTATACAAATTTAAAAAAGTTGTCTGTAAATCTTTAATCACTTTTACTTATAAAACTGCCCAATATTTCCCCTATTAGTTATAAGCTCGTAATTTTTTTTCAGTGTTACAATAAAGGTTATATCGCTATCTATCCATCTATAATTAGTATAACATTATAGTCAACAGAATGTTGAACAACATTCTCAAAATTAGTACGGAGCAACACCGTGACTAAAACTGGTACATTATTCAAACAAGTATCACTGCGTTGTCCATAATAGTCCACAATTCATTAGCTCCCCCAAGTGAAGAATTAAAGTTGATTGATTGGTGACATAAAAATTTAACGTCTTGGCTTAACTGGGTATCAATCAGTCGTTTCGTCGGCTGTCTCATTGACCAGATATGACTTATACTTCGGGACCTTTCATGTTGTAAACACCTTTACATACTTGAGTTAACGATGACAGTTTTATTTAGGGGCTTATCTAGTCGGGTGGCCTGATGTCAGGCCGTTTTTGGACAGTCTACTCAATAATTAGGTAGAAAAATTATGGTTGGTACTTCAAGTAACATTAAAAAGTGGTTATCTGTGATTTTCTTTTCTTAATGTATATCAATGTCAGATGGTAACTACGTTTTCGTTTGAATGAGAGTGTCTCTCACGTTGAAAAGTTCTGTTATGCAGTCTAATTTTAAGACTTGGTATTTTCTGTTTTTACCTATTTTACCCAGTAATATGTGTGGAGCTCTTGTTTATTAAAATTCGGCATGAATCACTGAAAGTTTCAGTACAAAAGGGCCCAACAGGGTCGAAGCCTGCTGAAGTTATGGGTAATGTCAAAAATTAAGCCGAGACCGCGGAACGAAGGTAAAGAAGAAACAGGAGTAGGTAGTAATGTCTCCCGTTCCACCCAAGGGGGAGAAGATGTCATGGGATGATTTCCCACTAAAAAAAAGTCATCGCTATCCTTAGTATAAGTATAACGTAATTTACGTAAATTAAAACGACTAATAATTCAATTTAACTCTAGCTTATTTTTAGCTTATACGTAATATATAAGCTAGAGTTAAATTGATTAATTAGTCGTTTGTAATAATACAGTATAAAAAAGTGGATCCTAAAAGCAGTTTTCAACGAAAGATGTCTCTCTAAAAATGAACCTACCGTAACAAAATATACTGCATCTTTATAATTTTCCCATGGTATGTATCAGCTAAATAAAACGAATGTTAAAGTTAATCTAATAGTGTTTCAATAATTTGAATAACAATGAATACGTAATGGGAATCGATGAACCGTTTAATCGACGGATTTGTTAATCCCTAACTTGTTTAGATTTCTTGAATCTTATTATAATAAACAGTGAAAAAATACCTACAGCTACACATGTTTAGACATTTTATTAGAATCTTTTTGACCTTAAAATATGGGTTAAAGACATAGTAGATAATAAAACTTATTGTTCGTAAGACATTTGATTAATTTTCATTCTTTACAACCGAACGAACAAACAACTGTGATTTTAATTTGATTTTGATGTTTGTAGTTTTATGTGAATATTAAAGTTATGTCTGAAGATGTTATTCAATAATTTGATTGTTACAGAAGATTTAGAGCGGAAGTTTGACAATATTATTTCATAGATGGACATGAAACTTTACGATCTGAACTGAGCCATCAAGTAAATAAATATAACAATAAACTAGGTGCATAAAACACTCATACCTATTTAATAACCAACGATACAAAAGTGAACTATATAACGTCGTTTTCTCAGCATTTGCATACTAATCAATAACAAAAAGTTTCTTCTTTTGTATGCCCTAGCTATCAGACCTCAACAGTAGACAGTGAGAAACTCAAAAGCATTTATTTCAAATAAACCATTTAGAGGCACTTTTTTAAAATAAATAAATCTAACCTAACCATAATATTGGAAAATGTGAGAGTAAATCTGTTTATTTTTTAACATTTACACGCCTAAACTGTTGAACTTAATTAAATTAATTTGGTATAGAGATTTTTTTTTATGGTAGGTAAAAATCATCGAATGACGAATCCCACTCTTGGGCGGAGCGGGAAACAGTGTCAGACTCTTACTGACTAAAGAACCTACCCCATGCCTTCCTTGCCTTATTCCCAGAGCCCCGGTGTAACGGTTTCGCATCAACCCTCAGCTCCTGGAGGCTTGGTATAGAGATAGGTAGGAGATAAGTATAAAACTACTTTTCATCTCGTAGGCTCGGATTCTTTCGCGTACATAATTTAATATACGGCCCAATAAGCAATAAATTTTATAACTCATTTGTATACATACCTAATAATTGATTGTTGGGACTTGTCTATTTTTTATGAAACCAGAAGACAGTCAATTGAGAGAAATTTTTTCACTATTAAATATTTTCACACAACTTTTTTCGCTGTAATGCGATCTCATAACCTACTATTACAAACTGGTGATAAAACTGGACGAGCCGTAAACACGAGACTCATAATTCACTTGAAAATATTCTCTAACGTCAGCAGAAAAATACATCCAGCCAGTACTTCGCGGTTTCCTAAAAATAATCTTTTATTGCAACGGGAAGGTACTGTGGAAGTTTTGTCAGGTGCCGATAAATAAGAAGTTGTCCACTTACATTGTAAGACGTAGCTGTAAATAGTTGGCTTGTTTTTCTAAAAGTAAATCGGTTTATTCTCTAAATGTTTAAAGATTTAGTTGTTTTGATGGATCAGTTTGGATTAAAAAGTCACTCGGTCGGGCAATGGTGAATCATAAGTATCCATAAGTTATGAGACGGTAGTATGGCTTCGAGCTTTTGCTACTATTCACCCTTTGTTGCTTAAAGGATTTACGTTAGTCACTTTTTAAAATCGGTTTACTAATACAAATAGCAATCAAGACACTATTCATAGTCTAATGCATGAAAAAAGTCACCAAATTGTAATTTAACACATTCAAGGACTTACAACATTTGTTAATAAAGTGTGTTAAAAATAACATTGCTAAGAAAGTCGATACCGACTTTCCGACTGTGGTTGGTTAATCTAGCAAAACAACTTTGTAATCTAGTAGTATTCTCGGATCCATTACATTATTTTAATACATATTATAAATGTAGTTATATTGTTTAAGGTACAATGGGCTTGACGTGTTCTTGTGGATAAAATAACCCTCAAACTAAATAACTACTGCCGACAGACCAAAATATTTTTGCATTCCGAGTATACTGAACTCAACTCAGGTAATATTCCATAAAGATCGAAGATATCTCGTTAATCATAATCAAACGTAGTCGTAAAAATGCCAGTGACATCACAATCTCACGAGTCAGCATTTAGCAGGTGCGCGCCACCAAACAAATCATGTTATGGCGCGTATGATTCGATTTTCGAAATATTCAACGTCGTCTTTTTATTTTTATCTGTCGCCAGTCTCAAATTTCCTGTTTTTCAGACATTGTCTTCGAATTCCAGGATATATTTGCTTTTGTTTTCCACCTCCTTTTATACGACTTCTTGTATGGCATTGATAGAAAGTTTTCAAATGATTCTTGAAACTGTATCTCTGTATAGAATAAGGGATGTTTTTTTCTTGTATTTTCACTCTTGGTATTTTTCTTCCTTCTATTTGTATTCGTTGTGAAAATACACATGCAATGTGTGTTTTCAGGAACATTCGTACCAGATTTGAAAACATTACTTTCGACGTCAATACCACTTTGTCGTAATTACTTAACAGGTATGCCAAACTGATGAAATGAGTTAAAACTGAAAGCATGTCCGAATTTTGGCTGGCCTATCAGTCTAGTAGTTAGTGACCCTGACTGCTATGCGGGAGGTCGTGGGTTCGATTCCCACCCAGGACAAATGTTTGTGTGATGAGCACGATCATTTGTTCTGTGTCTGGGTGTAATTTATCTATAATATATATGTATTTAGAAATATATAAGTATGTTTATCAGTTGGCTAGTACCCATAACACAAGCTCTACTTAGCTTGGGACTAGATGGCGTTGTGTGATAGTTGTGGACATATATATAGTTGAAGGAGAATGGCCCATCATAGGACTTTGCTAGGAGACATGCTGTTTTGAGAGGCATTAGTAGACGAAAAAGAAAGTTAATTTTGAATAATAAGACTATGATTATTATTCCTTTACATAATAAAAAGCCAAACAACCAATTCCAATACTTGTAAGCTAAGAATAGAAATGAAAACTTCATGAAAACTCTGTAACAAAAAATCCATTACCTCACACAAATAAATTCAGAACCGAAATAATATTAAAAAAACAGCAACGTCAACGTTTACGTAAACGAACAAAATGTGCGCGATACAATTCCCGATTCGCGGTCGGCATAAATTGAATTCGTATGCGACGTGACCCGTAAGCCACAGAGAAGGTAAAGTCAAATGGAGGATTAACTCAGCTGTGATCGAAGCAAGCGAAAGAACACAACGTTGCGCTATACTAAAATAAAATTCTTTTTATTAAAATATATAGGATTACCTTGTTCACTAGAAAATTTAAAAATAGAAATCGTATATTTTTGTCTATAGTTCTATAATAAAAAGGAAAGCTTTGTATTTTTGTTTGTAATTAATAAACTCAAAAACTTTCATCAATAGAATGCTACTTTATAAGCGTCAAAAGTCAGTCTTTATTTTTATTGAACTAAATCATCCAGAGAAACTTTAAAACTTTTTTTCTAGCCATATGTCAGTGAGATATAACACCATTGATTGACAGATTGACACCATTGAGTAACATTTTATATCCCATACGCGTTTCATAAGCAATAGAAAGACCTATGCTAATAGTCTGCTTGCGTGATCGTATCAAGAATGAAGGTATAGGCGGGTTAACCAAGGTTACCGACATAGCCTGAAGTATCGCCAAATTTAAGTGGCAATAGGCAGGGTACATTGCTCGTAGAACAGATCGGCAATGGGGCAGAAAGGTATTGTAGTAGTGACCAAGTAACAGAGGGCCTCCCACAAGATGGACCGATGACCTGGTGCGCGGAAATCCGTTGGCAGTTATAGCGACACTTGGAGGAGCCTTCTGCCCAACAGTGGACATCTATCATCATCATCAACTTTGATACATTGTTTTCTATATTGTTTCAGGGTGTCCAATCAGGAATTTGTTAAGGCATTATGATTCTAATTACTCCATTAGTTATTAACTCCACTTAACAAACTCTCTTATACAATTCTAGAGTCCTATTTAAATGTATTTCGTTAAATTTTACTGGAATGAAAATTTTATACGAAATCTTTTAATTAAATCTTAGCTCGAAACCATTTAAGTTGTTCTAGTTTTAACTTGGTAGTAGCCGCTTTAAATATTTTTCTAAAGCCGATGGCTAATACATACACATTATAATATGCCTTCGTTTTCTTATATACGTAATCTTCTTCATATAAAGCTTTTCTTGACTGCCTGAGTTGTATTAGTCAGTAGTGTATGAAAACAAGCAATATGGAGATAATAGTAAATTAAAGTAGTTGTAAACTGTGACAGGTAATGAGCCTTCATCATAGAATGATAATAATCGAAATCTATCGTAACAGGGTTGTTTTTTTTTTTGTGGGAATATCATCCAATGACATCTTCGCGCCCTTGGGCGTAGCGCGAGATAATATCAGACTTCGGGCCAAACCTTCCTTTCAAAAGCAGACCCTTGGCCCCAGTAGGCTTCGACCCTCCTGGGCCCCTGTTTGCTGACAACTCCGGTTACCGGATGGTCGAACAGCGAGCTACCCATTTGCTCGCCTGCAAAACCCGCGCCTACGATGGCCTCAGGTTCGGAGTCCCGGCGGCGGCTGGGGCGGGATCACCGTTGCTTCATACGTGCTGCCTCCTCCTGATTTAATTAATGAAGAAGTTCATAAAAAAACTCGCCATAGTCACGGACTTGGTCAATATCGAAGGGCCAGTTACCCATTGGTCGCGATAATTCAACTAGTTTATTCTCATTCCATACACTTAAATCCAATCTAACATGGTAGGCCGTTTTTGTTTGAACTAGGTGAAACGTTGGCAAAGTTATATCGCAAATTGTGAAACGTGGGCAGATTTTATGGCACAAAATAAATTACTATGTACAGTGACATCATGCAAGTCACTAACTACAGTATTCCCACGCAAAAGAAAATTATGAATGAGCATGTCCAAGGGATGCCTACGTCAAAATACTTGGCACGTAGCCAACTCTTCAATATGCGGGCAGAAAAATACAGCCAAATGTCAGAGGTCAAGAAATTAAATGTAATGACCTTTTCAATGGCAAGTTTAGTGAAACTATTTGCAGTTAGAGATATCAGATTCGTTGAGCAAATTAATTTGGATGTGATGTGCCTCTACAATGCTGTCAAATTTTCTTAGCTTAATCTTATAGAATATATAATTATAGTAATTCTAGTTTATTTTATGGTTTTATTTTTCGGTAACTTAAGTCTTAATTAAATATGGCAGCAATTTTAGTTAATCAAATATATCAATGCTCGAGAAGAAAATCGTTTTTATTTTACCAAAGCCATCTTGTCCTCTAAGTTTTTTCTCTTTTTGAAAACCGATTACAGATGCTTTTCACCATTGCAAAAAAAAACCTAAAATAAAATAATTATGTTTACTAATGGCACATGAAATTATGATACTACAAATATGAGAGGGATAGCTCGATAGATAATGAAAGAAACAGCTTGCTACGAAATCTCGTAGCACTTTTGCTACGAGTACGACGACTGTTTAAACCGACTTCAAACTAGATTTGAAATCGTTCGTTTTGTTTGTATTTCTCATTAATAAAAGTAATAACAATTGTTAACAATCAAATAATCAACAAAGGTTTAGGCCCTAGGATAAATAAAAAAATAATAATAAGTTAATATAATTATATTGAATGAAATAGGAAATAGTGTATTAACTACGTTGGGTCGGTAATGTATTGTGGTGAGTCGTGGTGTTGTTGCTTTCTTTCATTATAGCGGGTTTTTATACAAAGTTAATACAACCGATGGGCTTTCCTTAAAAAGGATCATTATACACACCAGTATGAACCACTTTTACTATGAGACCAACCCAAAAATAACGAAAAAAGAAACCCACTGCTCCATAGATCTATACTCACAATGTATGGAGCAGCGGGATTTTTTTCGTGATTTTTAAGGAAAATTCTTTTTAAGGATAGCACATCTTTTGTATCAAATTTGTATATTACTAGACCTTGAAAAGGGCAGGTGTGTAGGTAGGGTACCTGACACTTAGGAAGCTAATGTTATCTACTACTTATGTTACTAGTGAACATAAATTAAACCGAAAACGTGTTTTATAAAATTGTTTCGTACATTTTATTGAGTTGCAATTTTTTTTTCTTTCATTGAATATACGTATATATAGGAATATAAGTACCTGGAGTGTTAATTTAGAGTTACGCTTGAAATTACATTTCTTAATTCTGTCTTGTCTTGGAGTTAAAGATTAAAGTATTCTACTACATTCAAGGGATTATAATGTATTTGATATTTTTATTTATAATAATTTCTCGTAACGGAATTAACCAACCCGCACTGGGCCCGCGTGGTGGATTACAGCCTATTCCCTCTCTTAAAAGCAGGGACACAGGTCTCCTCGACCTGTGTCCCTGCAGTGGGAACATTAAAAGGCTGATGATGATGATGAACGGAATTAGCAAATGTTGTCGTAATGAACCAGCGGTTAAATTAAATTAATTTATGAATAAGACGTTGACAGCTGTTGACTGGAAAAATAGTATTTTGAAACGAATGAAGAAATTTTTAGGCGGAATTAGCTGAAACCACAGGTAAGCAAGCGAGGGTGTTATGGAGCCAAACGCAGCAGTGACAAATGATACGCGATTCGTGGAGGTTGACGAGCGCCCAGCTTGATACGATAAATGTTATAAAATTGAGGCAAGGGCGCGCACACTTTTCTGCATTAGTGCGGAAAAAAGTCAATTGTGAGCCTAAAAACTGTAAGAAAACAACAGTTTTTCGAGTATTGAAAAATCGTTTCCCATGTTGTGCTTATAGTCATTAGAAAAAAAATCGAAATTACGCAAAACATGGTTTCTTTCATGGCATCGTACTGGCCGACAGCCAACTGTAGCAGCGTGGGTTCATCTGTCCCGATCTCCCAAAGGTTAAGGGTGACAAAAATAATGTACCGGACTACTTTCTTTACGTAAAGATCTTTTAACAATGGCGGTATCGTGTTCGGAAAGTGGGCGTTTGTGCGATGGGCCGTAGAAGTTACTGGCAGTTTGCTCTGTAATGTAGTGACTAGTAATGCTGTTGTATTTTATGAATTGAGCACTGGAAGGAAGTATTTGGCGTATCATTGTGATGAGATGGTCGTTTTTTTTTCTTTTTTGGCAACTATTTGGTGTAAGTACTCATTCTGGGACACGTTGACTGAAGTATCTAAATTATTTGTGAATCAATTTCTTTCTTCGAACTTTTCTTTTTCTTTCTTCAAAGTTTCAGCGTGAGTCGATGTGAACTTTTGGTTACGCTTCTACTCTAGACTTTGTCGTTTGTTGGAACTATACATCTAAAATTAATTATTGCAGTGCAGAGGAGCTAATGGTTAAAACTATATCAAACACATGGATCACTTGTAACGGACGGAAAAAGTTAGGCAGAATGGGAGATTATAGACCCCTGTGACACACAGTCCAAGTGCAGTGTTCCTGATCAAACAATGGCCCATCTATTAGAGTACCCAAAATGTCCTCACAAATGCAGTCTGGAGGAACTTTAAAATACCACTGAAGCTGCTATAAATTCTTCTAAAAAATCTTTCAGAGAAGCGGAATCCATCGATTCGAGAAGAAGAAGAAGTTCAAATAATCACGCCTCAACAACTTTATTGATAGCAAATTTATTATTGACAACAAATTGTGATGAAACTGGCACACGTATAATTGTATCTGACCTGAGCTGGACAAGTTCTATCCCAGTACGTTTACGCGAGCAAAGCCTCTGGCCACAGCTAGTTAGATCACAAATCTGCTATATTGTTTACGAACTACTATTCTACAGTAGCACACACGAGAATCGCGGGAAAACAGACAGTAAAATGTTTATAGTACTATAAAATATGAAGGTCTTTGTGGCGGCGCTTGGGGGAGGCCTATGTCCAGCAATGGACGTCTTTCGGCTGAAATGATGATGATGATGATGACTATAAAATATGAAGGAGATGATTTCATTAATAATGTAAATACGATACGTTTACGAGGCGATGCAGTGGCTGCGTAGTCTCAATTATTACTATATCTAGCTTGTACGGTCTCACTAATGAGCAAATACAATTGTATTTCCAAAGGTTTCCACCCTCTGGCACAATCCATGTCATCCCGCGATCTCCTTGTTGGTCTGACACGAACCCGTCACATTTTTTTTTATTTACGTACCCACCGTTCAATCTGCATGGGCAATTGGGCATGCGAAAAAAGAGAGGTAACACCTGAAAACTCTGTTGGCATCAGGCAATTCTACGGTTTACTCGAATATTTCACAAAACTTGTTCCAGGAAATACGTGTTTTTATTAAACCATTAAAGATTTTTGAATATCATCATTTAGAATCTCGATTAAATGTACTAGGCTTCTATAGAAGTACTTTTTATATTTTTAATATAGGTACATTATGGAGAGTCAATGTTCACGTAAAATAGGAGATTTTCAGAGGTCTTTACTGGATTACTCTTACACAAATTTATGTTTAGAGTTCTATAGAAGCCTAGATAATATCCACAAGATATATGTGTATCCAAAATATCGAAGAAATATGCGTAATAAAGTCATAATCACGTAAGAGCAGTTGTATGAAAATGTATGTCAGGTTAGCCGCTCTTAACTTCTTATCCTAAACACGAAAGAGTCTCGGTATGTTATGGATGGATCAAGGATAAGGCCTTGAAGATTAAGGTAAGCCCTCGGCAGGTTTTATGAACCACGAGCCTTAAATAGCTCTACCGATCTAAATAAATAACAAATTATCACGTAAACAGTAAGCAAATTTCCATCTCCCCTTCCCCCCCTGCCTACGTTTGTCTACCATACAGACTTGTGACGTCACAAGTCCGGCCGGCGCCTGTTCTCAATGACTAAGCTGTATCAATATACTAGCAACGTGTTTGCCTCGGCGTCTCCTACGCACTGAAAACTGCGTGGGAGTCACTGAAACTATTCTAGATGGTGTTCTCTTTTCAAAAAGTTTGTTCAAGTTTTTGAGGTTGGCAGTTGGAAGTTTTTAATTGATGTGTTTTTGTTTTGCATGAGAAGTGCGTGGGTTTTTATGCGAGGAGGAAATAGTTTGTCAGGAGAATTATTGGAGCGATCAATACCTCCGTGCTACGGAAAGTAAGGGAACTGGTTGTTTATGAGCAGTCAGAAGCCTTAACAGACTAAAGTTGCTATGGGATATCGTGTTTCTCAGTTATAGGATAGTGGAAGGAGGATAGGTACTCGCACCATGTAAAAAAAACTCGTATCCAGTTGCATCAGGAGAAACTGAAATCCCAACTCAAAATACTTATTGGAGTTATAGAAAAAAACCGACCAAGAGCGTGTCGGGCCACGCTCAGAGTAGGTTCCGTAGTTGCCCGTCCGTCACACTCACAATATAACAGAACCTAAACTACGACTTAACAGCGCGAAGTTTTATTTTAGCACTTTGTCGGCGTGATTGATACACATATTGGTACCAAATTTCAGCTTTGTAGTGCTAACAGTCACCGAGATTATTCGCGGACAAACAGACAGACAGACATGGCGAAACTGTAAAGGTTCCTAGTTAACTACGGAACCCTAAAAAAAATATCAATTCTTGGGTACAATTATTTTTCCAAATGAAAATACGCAGCCAATTTTATAAAACAAATCATATGCCAAGCTATAAGCGTACATTCACAAGCAGCTATCTAAAACATCTTCAACTACGAACAACCGAACAAAAATCTAGAAATTCCTTTGACTCACAAAGTGTCTGAATTCTTTCGTTCAAATTCTAAGACGCTAAAGCTAAAATGTTCTCTTTAAACATGCTGTGCATACGAGTCTCAGTGGCGTCGTCGCGGCTAGGGTGCCGACACACTTTCCATTGACGGGCTGAATCCGCCCCGTACCACCCATCCCCGCTATTTGGGGAGAAATGGAGAAATTTATACTAATGACGTGTCTATTAAGTAACAATGGACGCTGTACACTATTTTTAGGCAAGTGAACGTTAGTATTCATTCATGGAGGAGAAGTGGGTTATGGGGTTTGGATAAATTACGTGTTTAAGTTTGTTCTAACAAACGTTTGTTAGATATTCATTGGCAAAATAGTTTGTATATAGATTGCTTCTGAAATCTTAATACAATTTTATTGTGACTTAAGAATTTGTTCTTTTTTTCTCTTAATTTATTGATCACTAGGTTTTTCTTGTGGTTTCGCTTCCGTTTCAACTTTTAGTCGTTGACAAAATTTTCGTCATTGATCTTCCAGGGATTAGAACCATAGATTAGAACAAACCTCTTCAATTATCTCTGTATTACTTTACCTAAATAAAACGAAAACTGTTGAAAACTTCCTATATTCGGTACAGACTTTGAAAATATCCAACCGTTGTGCCCCCAACTTGTTTCAGTAGATAAATGGTTTTAGAAAACTAAAACATTTTTTTTTATTGGATTATAATTTTTTTTCCTTAATTTTCAATAAATAAACAAAATGTTTGTTTGAAGTATTTTCAGCGACGTAGAACACAGGTATCCGCTAATTATATAATAAAGTACAGTCACCCTTATAATGTTCCCACTTAGAGACGGCCGCGTCCCGTGTGTATTGGTGGCTGTTTTCAAAAGGTTCAAGGACATACCAGGGGTTTCTTTATGGTGGGTAAAAATTATCCTATGACGAATCCTGCCCGTGGCCGGAACGAAAAACAGTGTCAGAATCTTAACTAACTAAACAACCTACCCTATTCCTACGTAGCCATATACACTCGGCCAGAGCCTTCCTTTCAGACGCGAACCCTTGGCTTCCAGTTGGCTTCGACTCTTCTGCAGGGTCGACTTACGTGTTTACGACACGTAAGTCGACCGTCGATGCTATTATCACTGGGACACCACTGCTCTAATATTAGTTTAATTGACAAAATTTTTGAAAAAAAAAAACTCTGAATTATTTTAAAAACTTCTATTTCCGGGTTTTTTTTTTATTACCGATCATGTAGTTTCTTCTTGTGTTCAAGAGAATTCTTTGGAATTCGGAAGACACAGCGTTTGGAAGGCCTCCTGCAAGGTGGGCCGATGAACCAGTAAAAGTTGCGGGAATCCAACGGATGCGCAACGCACTAGACCGTTCATTGTGGCGACTTTTGCGTATGTCCAACCGTAAACGACTTTGGTTGAATTAATGATTAAGCCAAGAATGAATAGGTTACTTCTAGGCAAGCGTGCTCCATCGTTGACCACATCATCGCTTACCATCAGGTGAGATAGTGGTCAAATGCGAGCTTATGTACAATAAAAAATAATGATGATGATTTTAGATGCTACGCCGCCGCCGCCAGATATTGTGATTAGGATAAAAAATACTTGCTAGGCTGCTGTCATCAAAATCAAAACTTAAGTATATATTATGGCAACTTTGAATATTTTTTTTTCAGTACAAAATAAAAAAAAATGTTTCGTAATTTTCAGAGAAAGTATTTCCTCGTTAATGAATTGAAAAACGTCGTTTGATACACGTGCAAATTTTTCACTGCATCCTTCAGCATAACATACTCGCCTACGGTTCAGGCGAATGCCGCCTAAGTAGCAATAGCAAACTTTCTGCACTAGTGTCAAAACGTACAACTTCTCTATGGTAAACTGGGGACATTTCTTTTATTTCCAATTGACCATAGAGACAAAATTAATTCGTCGTCGTAAAAGGGAACCATACATCCATCGTACAGCTTTGGTTTGAGCCATAAAAACAATGATACTGTTATGGTGATGTCGGCAATAAACCACGTTTATATCTATGTTCTTCAGAATAAGCAAAATAACAATATAGAGTGCCATTTACATTAAACGTTATATACTCTTATTCAGAATGTTCAAGTTCAGGCAAATGGATGGGTACTTAATAGTATAGTTCGTTTTTTAATCCTAGACTACGATTTGACAACTTGAAATGTCAAACTCCAGAAAATAGGGAACATATTTCTAGAGTGTGACATTTTGAGTTGTCAAATTGTAGTCTAGGATTAACATTGTGACACCCTATTAATTTTAAGTTCCAATTGTTCTTTTTTTTTATTTTTAGTGTGCAATAAAAAATATATCTATCTATCTAATTAAAAACGAACTATAGTTAAAATAAAGCTCACATTATATTTAGAACTAGCAACCTGTCCCAGTGTCGCACGGGTGAAATGGTGATTTTAAATATATTGTATTATACACATAAACCTTTTTCTTGTATAACTCTATATATTTAAAAAAAACCGCATCAAAATCCGTTGCGCAGTTTTAAAGGTACTACTACTACTAAGACCATTCCAAGTTGCTAGCACTTTTTTGGTGTTGGTTGACTATCACCTAATAACTTCTCCCACTTTCGGGCAGAGCGGGAGTTAGTGTCAGACTTTTATTGACCAAAAAACCCACCCGTTCCTTCTTAGCCCTTCATACCGGGGTCAGACCTTCCTTTCAGAACACGTCCATGGCCCCAGTAGGGATAGGGCTTCGACCGTACTAAGCCTCTACGATTGCTATCAACTCCTTGAGGCGCGCGGGAACAGAACGCGCCGTTGATGACTTGGGTTCGATCCGAACGGTTACCGGACGGTTGCCAGCACTTAATTATGCTAAACGAGATCTCAGTTATTACATTATCACTAATTGTAAATGTGCTTAATCCGTTCAAAATTATTTACGAACTTAATTCGGTGTGTGAATTCACTTAAACCCACTTTCAATTTCACAAATTTTAATGAATATTTTGGAACCGCACCATATTAACTGTTACCGACAAAGACTTAATATAAGATTAGTTAAATTAAATGAATGCTTTTTTGAATAATATGAATATAACTGTGATTGGTTCAGTGCGGTGGTTGTTTAGATCAAAAGAGCCGCGTATTATTTAGTTAACATGAACTAAACGCTAAAACTGATTTGTTAGTCACGCCTGAGCGCGTCGCGAGGGTATGAATAAAATATTGATGAGCCAATAAAATGTTTACGATATTCCTATTCAAAATTAAATGTTTGAAACGGGATTAGAACAGTGATAAGCTTTTTATTGAACTGTATGGCGACATATCGATCAAATATTCTGTATTCTAAAAATTTCTAATGAATATATTGGCGTTAAGTTATGACTAAGTATTCCAAACTTCTGTCGATGTTTTTAAAATTCCTAACTTTTTTGACGATGTTTTTGACTTGAATACAATTTTACATCACAAAACTCACTACCAATCAATTTGCGAATAATTAAAACAGCTACTGAACTCTCTCAAATAAATCCCGCCAAAAAACCTATTCAAATCGCTAATTTGATACATTTTTTTTTATGAGCCCTAACTGTCCCACTGCTGGGCAAAGGCCTCCCTCAAGTCCTTCCAAACCTTCTTCTCCCGCGCAGTCTCGAACCAATCGTCTCGGTACGCGTTTAGATCATCTCGCCACCTCTTTCTAGGCCTACCTCGACAACGCTTTCTTCCCTCTGGTGCCCACTAATAGACGTAGGCAAAAAGGCTGCCAGGCTTAAATGGGATTGGGCAGGTCACACTAGTCGCATGCACGAGGACCGCTGGGCAAGAGTCGCCACACAGTGGGCACCAGAGGGAAGAAAGCGTTGTCGAGGTAATTTGAAAAATGACTGTTAAAAAAAATTTGCAAGACAGTTTTCACTGCAAGTGCTGGCCGTTTCTCACGAGACACATTAAAACAAATTCTATAAAAAAAAAACTACAAATCTTAATGTTTTTACTGTAAGCACTGGCCGCTCCTCACGAGACACAATGCCTATTACACAATTTTGAAAAAAGAATCACAACATGACCACCTCTACTCCACGTCTAAAGCCACATCTACCGTTATGTCCTTTTCGCACATCACGTACAAATCTTTAGGTCGCTTTGTTAGTTACAAACGTGTCCAACTGTCCACTTGCAGGGGATTAGCGTCCTACAGCTATGAGCAAAAAGGTCGCATCTAACCAAAAGACAAAATTGAAAAAAAATATATACATTAATTTAGCACGAACTTATAATTTGCCATTCAGTTTTCATAAAATTAATAAAAATCCAAACTTATTGTTAGAATAACTTCAACACAGAACGCAAGGCAATGACGAACAGAGGTGAGTTTCAGTAAAAGTTTGACAGGGTCTTTCAATCTTCAAGTACTTAGATGATTTCTCATTTCAAAAAAAGGAAGAAAGAAGAAGCTCGTAGAACATAAAAAAATATTAAATACCTTGACCTTTTTTCTAATTGTCTAAATGTTAATAACCAGCCTATAATGTACACTTGGAACAAAGGTGGAATAGGGTCACCGCTACACCGTACATTTTTGTCACGCAGCTCGCAGACCTGCCATTTAGTACTCAATTTCGCGTAAAAGAACAGATACATCCCTTTTCCTTTGGGCCTCAACATCAGTGACGTCATCAGACATTCGCACGAGTATTCTCAATAAAGCTTAGGACCCATCAATGGGCACCGGATGAGAAAAAATGTCCATTGAGGTTTTGTTTGCGAATTAAAATATTTAAAGGGTGGGCACACTGAGATGTAACGGTATCAAATAGTGCGAATGTGTTGTGTTGATACAAAAGAATTTGTATCGGGTCCTTGGACTAATTTCTTTATTGAAAATGTAAGGAGGTCAGTTAGCTCGCTATGGCACACGTGGTCAAACTGGAAGATGTCATATCGGTAGTCATCATAAGTATATGGTCAGTTGGACATATCATATAGTATACCTATACCTATGTTTGCTCCTGTTATATTTTGTAAATAATAAAACTAACTACTAACTTAGCATTAGTATTATCGGCCTTGTAATGTTCCCATTGTTAGGACTCAGGCCTCTTCTCAGAGAGAGAGTCACATGTGTTCGAATTTTTGGTTCTAGGACATGATGCCGGTTTCCTCACGTTTCTAACTTTACCGTTTTGAGAGCAGCAAACTGAGACAAACTGCGTTGCATCGAGTGGGATCGCAATCCAGCACAAATTACATAAAAAAAAAACTATATCCACTGCTCACAACGACTTCTAACCAGGGGCCCAAGACTGCTATTTTTAAAATATTCTCATTCCAACACGATTCCATTGTCATTTTGCTAAAGAAAAAAAAGTGACAATTGTGATAAGTGAAAATGACAATATTGAATTGATTAAAAATCATTATGTAAGTTGACAGATAAATATTAATGTTATTGTTTAGCTAGGATAGGTTAATTTAGTTTTTAATTAGATCTAAGTTAATAATTAGTAACTGCACTGTCGCATTGGGTGGAAGCCTGTAAAGGCAGTTGTATGAGGAATAATAAAAAAAAAAAATTCGTAATCTGTTAATTTATAATGGCTGATCATTGGGCGGTCAGTGGTGTCTTTTTAGAATTGTAGTACGATATGTTTTGTAACGAATTAAAGATATAACTGCACAATAACTTCTAATCGTAAGTCCCTAATTAAAGGAACTCTCAAAATTTTATTAATTTACCGCATATGTCAAATATTCATTTGTCATTATGTACGAGATTATCATTCAAAAAAAAATCTTTCAATGAAGTGTCAGTGGTTGATCATTGGAAAGTCATATTGATGCCGTCATATTAGTAGATTACCAAACTTGTCAAAATCAACAATTTTAAAGTCAATGATCGACTATTTTGACACTTTTGTAATAGCAGACTTGAGGCCCAGTCACTGTGCAATCATTATAAACGACATCAAGCGCCTCCCTTGAATATGAACGCATTATGGAACAACTTTAAAATAACAAAATCTGCACACGTAATATCGTAAACTCTAATCAGTGATCTCTATCTTTGATTTTATCGACATTTTCTTGACACACAAAAGTACAATAACGATCGAATTATATTGTAAATTATTAAGGGGAAGATATACGACTTTCAATGTTTTTTTTTTTTGGCTTGGTTTTAAAAAAAAATGTGTTAAACTAGGCTTTTTTTCTAAAATTACATTTTTTTTTTTAAATTAAGAATGTAAATTAATTTTCCCTTTAGGGTCTGTATATAATAATATACCTACATTAACCAACACATATATCGATATAGGTACAAGCCATTTTAAATTCTGTATCTAAGAACTTTGGGTATAATTTCCAAATTACTCATACTATTGAATGTTAGTTTAAACTTTGTTTGCATATTGAATGAGGAAGTTAACTTCTGCAGAATAGCACAACTACTGTACGGGCAATTCTGTATTTTTATTTAACATCCATCAAATCTGTACCGAGTTTAGTCACAAATTGTGATAAGCGATTATGCCATATAGGCATCTTGTTAATCAAAATATGAGTGAACACACTTTCCCCTTTTAAGGCTTACAATACAAATTCATGTACCACGCGTCTACTAAGTAGAGGCAATTTAAAGTGATAAACAGAAATAATACAATATTGTGCGTTGGTCCGTTCTTTAGAACACACTGGCCGCTTGTTTGACTTTACAATTTTACGTTCTTGGAAGGTGCTGTGAGTGCAGGTAGTTTTTTTTTTACCACTGGCCACACCGCCAACTCTTTACATACGACGAGGCTGAGTTTCTATATTGTGTTTTAGTGGAGTCTATGCTAAATAGATTTGTGTTCCATTCATGAATTGCTTTTTAACTCTCTAGTAGCCATAAATTTGTTACTTGAGCAAATTAATGAGTAAGTATTTATTTGCTTATTTATGTACACACAAACACTTACAAAAAAAAATAACAAATACAGATAGAAGAGTACAAAGGTGCTGCTTATTTCTAACGAAATTTCTTGCAGCAGACCTGCGGGCTGCGACAGGAAAGTTGGAGGAGAAAAAGTATGTTTGTTTTTAGTAATAATTTAATTTAAAATAAAAAAATAATCAGCTAAATTCAAAACTGCATCAAAAATCAACACGTCATTTCTACAAATCAACAACAAATTAGTTTAATCATACCAACTGACAATTTCCGCCTCATCAAACCATAGACAAAAAACGTACCTCGTCAAAATCAAAACATGCCACGTCTGAGCTCGAGTGATTGATTTAAACTGACAGTTATTGCCCGATTATGGACTGACGCGTTTACCTTTGACATGTCAATATCGTAAACATAGTATTTTATTAGATTTATTAACGAGCAGATTCACTGCTTGTATGTTATCTTTGGATGATCCTTTATGATTTAAATTGAACTTAGATTTGAAATATCTGTTTTTTTTTTTATGAGGTCAGTTATGACATCATAGGATTAACTTAATAAACAACACTATGTAAAGCGAAGGTATTACAACGCGTTTACAAAATTGTACATTGATACGTTACCATCACATTCTTACAGATTTAACCAGACTACATTTAACCGTTAGTACTTAAGCAACTTGTCGAGCTTCTGAACTGCTTTTCAGTCAAATAATTACTATAGTGAATTGTTTAGATAAAAGGTAGGAACTATGCCCCGCTTGAGCGGAGCATCACCGTGTCTTTGTGGAGACGATCAGTAGTGGCGACATCTCGCGTTCGGGCCTGGTTTAGGCAGTAAGCTTTATCTGCGAAGTATTAGCGAGCGAAGGATGCGATGGAAACCATGAGGAAGTGGACATCTTTACAAGTTTACATATTATTATGTTAGTGCAGTTGATCGACACAGTTGTTTAGTCCTAAATAAATCATTACAATTAATAATTGTGTATTTCATTTATTATTTTTTTTACATTTCTTTTTCTAGTCATAAATCGAAAGAATTTATCAAATCCTTTCGATATTAGAAACAAGTTGGAAACGTTCAACTTAGGAACATTTTAGGTCTGGTAAAAACAGGAACTGTCTTTAAAACAGAACAAGGATGCAACGACAGAAATGTGACGTCAGTGTCATCAGAAAATGTGTGAATAAAAGAGATAGCAAGATGTCACCGCTACGCCTCTCTCTCCACTCTTCATCATAGCAATATTTAAAATAAGAACATTTCTGCTTTATTTATGGACAGCTTAGGATGCTGTTAAAAAAATATTTCTTTTAGTATTTTTTAAAGTCATCATTATCATCATCATCAGCCTTTTTAATGTTCCCATTGCTGGGACACAGGCCTCCTCTCTATGAGAGGGAACGGGCCATAATCCAACATACGGGCCCAGTGCGGATTGGTGGATGTCACTTGTCTTCGAATTGTTGGTTCTAGGACATGCCGGTTTCCTCACGATGTTTTCCTTCACCGTTTTGAGAGCAGTGGTGATGAAGTAAATTACACAAAGTAATGCGCTTGGCATTTTTTTAAAGTACCTAATTATAATACCAGCTAATACGTCCGCAAAACTCCAATACCAACAAGGTTGCTGGAGTTTTATAGCCGAGAAAATGCTTTTAAATATAGAAAACAATGTGACCTCACATTCCTGAAGCTGTTCTGTAGTGACCATGTTGCTAATCGTGTTCTGTATGCGACATCACGGAGGTACCACTTGCAGCCGTAAAACCACGGCTCGAGACGAATGCACGCATAATGACGTTCAGAACACTATACGTCATTGTTACCAGTTAGAGTTCCAAAGAATTGTTTATTAATAGTGGCAGTTAAGTCAATATTGACTATGAAGTTGGTATGCCAATGTTTTTGGATCTTACTGTAAACTGTTAGTTTGAATATTTTAGATACAACCTCCTTAGCTAGTGGCTTTGACTTGTCGTTATGTTCTCAGAGTCCATTTGCAACAAATATTTCATTTGCAACTAGCGACCCGCCCCAGCTTCGCACGGATGTAATTCTGATATTAAATATACTATGCATGTATTAGACATACAAACATCATACTATGTAGAGCTAACAGTGCACCAGCCAATCGCGCAATCCTTGCGTCAGCCGTGCCGTCTACACTACGTGTTCCAAATAAATTGAGGTAGCTTTGACCCTGGGGTATAACATTAGCACAAGCTAACTAACCAATAGTAACACAGTACACACTGTTTCTCATGTTTCTATTGATTGATAAGCTTGCTAAAGTTCAACCCCAGGGCCAAAGTAAGGGTTACTTTGGCCCTGGGGTACTGGCCACTTTACGGTATGTTTTTTTTCTATTATTTTGTACTTTAATTATTATAACGTATCAATTTTACATCGTCATTATCTTTAATTTGTTTGGTCACACTATAAGTTCGTAGCGCAAAAGATATCGACTAATTCCTATAAGGTTCAATCAGCAAAATATATAATACTAGCTTTTGTCAGCGGCTTCGCCCGCGTACATAAAATATAGCCTATGTCACTCAGGAGTAAAGCAGCTTTCTATTGTTGCTAAAATTTTTCCAATCGGTCCAGTGGTTCCAGAGATTACCTCCTACAAACAAAAAAACAAACGTTAGCTCTTTATTATATTAGTGTAGATATATATTCCACAACTATCACACAACTTGGTCTAGTCCCAAGCTAAGCAGAACTTGTGTTATGAGTACTAGAAAACTGATAAACATATTTATATACATGTCGGAAACGGCTTCGATTTGTTAACAAGACAAGGCACGCCATCTAGCGGCAACTAGAAGAACTAAATAAAGATGGCGCGCCTGACAGTCAGTGACGTATCCGCTTGCTACGAGCTTGTGGTGGGGTGAACCGACCCGCACGGGGAGCGGACACACTTTGAGCCAAGCCGTCGCAGAGTCAAGACGTTCTGAAACTGTCCGTGTTGTTGTAATTTGTAATTTGTGATAACAGTGCACTGTACCGAAATGTATTGAGAAGTAAACTGATTCAACTGCTAGCCGTTGTTATTCATTGCACGATACCCACATACGCCCACATGATAGATCTGATAGACCAGAGCTCGAACACCATCCTGGACACGAGCCGACATCAGAAGTGGGATTCAATCGTGCAAATGAATCGACAAGCTATGTGAGCAATAATTACGCAACACTGAAGAAAATGGTGAGAACAAAGACTGTTGAGAAGTTGAGAGAAGAAGTTGGCGGTTAATATTCGAAATTCAAAAATTCGAAAATGAAGACCCGGATCGAAGCATAAACTTGAATGGTCTGATTAGGTTTTTTCTGGGGTTTTTCCCTAATCCTGAGCAACGAATGTTGGACCATGGTGACGTTGTTGCCCCAGAGCGCAAACTACAACGTTCTACCCAGATTGTGAATCTACCCAAATTCGGCCCGGAGAGACGAGAGCAATTCAGAAATCACTATGGAAAAATTGGACATACGCAAACTGAAAACAAGAATATTCAAGCCTCAAGACCACCGGCAATAAGGTAGCAAGCCAATCCAGGTCGGCTTTGGAGAGCAGAGTTCTTGATGGAGATCTGGATCCCTGAGAGAAGTGGCGCGGTGGTAACCGTGACGGTGCCGTTGTGACAGCGAGCGATGGGTTGACGTCGTGGTCGCCGATCTTTCATCAGAAAAAGGTCAGATATTCTCATTCCACTTTTATTCTAAAGTTGAGTTCTCATTCGTCAAAGATTTTTTTATGGTGGGTGAAAATCATCTACACACACGCATACAAACACTTTATTCACATGGTTAAACACAATTTAAGTAAACCTAACCTATCACTTATTTAATTGATTTTTTATCTTTTTTATTCACAATTTGTATCAAGCAGATAATGGGAGAGGGCACTGACTTCTGTAATACAGGTTTTTACCTAGCACAGAAGTCAGGGTTTTCATAGGATTCTTGTAAAAAAGTTTGTGAATAAACTATTATTATTATCTAATGACGAAATCCGCTCTTGGGCGGAGCGGGAGACAGTGTAGGTTGTCAGTAAATTTTGGGGTAGATTTAAAGTAAAATGTTACATTGACAAGTGTAGGTGACATATTATGACGGTACTCGGTACAGATCATTACTTGTGTCGTTGAAATTGATAATAGGGACTAAATCGCGATTTTATTACGTGAACCAACATCTATTTGCGAAATTAAATCTTAGGCCGTGAAATATTGTTGCAAAGGTTCAGTTGAATTAGTGACCGTGAAACATTTTTTTGAAAATAGCTTAGGTTCATGGCTTAAATAATTGTAATTACAAAGTACCCTCAGTAGATCCGATAATAACCGTTTCGATCTTTTTATGACGGTGACAGTTCTCCGAAATTGTTGTTGACACCGACGTGTCCTTGAACATAAACATGCGATTATTTCTGTGTCGTTTCGTTAATAATTGGACTATTTTACTATCGGTATGCTACAAACGCGTGCAATAAAAAGTGATCTAAATCGTTCGATTAATTTTGACTGTATAAAGACGACAGCAATAGTTTGGCGAGGATGAATTAAAAAAAAATAATTCGTAAGCGGGTAAATGAATTATGGTGCGACCGTGTAATTCAATGATTGCAAAAAAAAGGACCTGAACTCGTCTTTTAGTTAAGAAATACGACGCGTTAAATTAAATGTGCAGAGACTATCGAAGACTAAATAACAATACCGTACCGAATCGTTATTCGTTGCTATTTATCTCGGATCAAATATCTCAGTTACACGACCTAGGGTAGTGATTGTTGTATTTTCAATTACATATTCCCAATGTTTGATATAATTAGAGTATTGGTTTAATGATACAATAGTTTTGAGAGCGTCGACTAAAGCCGGAATAACGTTACATTTGAAACAGTGATCCGTTTTTGATAATTAAATTCAAGTGGTGAGGCTCTTCATCCGTGGTGGATAGTGTCATTCGATATGGTTTGATCCTAGGCGGGTGATGAAAAGTAAGGAGGCTAGATCCAAAGCGGATGATGCCCTGTAATAGTGCCAATATCTTGACACGAAATGATTTCTGATCGATTTTGGTCGCGCGTTATCTGCCGTTAATGACAAAAGATGACGTAATTCCCTAGATTGATTTAAATGTCGTGAAAGATTATGCGTTACGCAATAAATACTGTGTAGTACCATATTAAAGGTGTACGAGGAGATAAAACCAACCTACCCACAAACAATATAAAAAAAAAGAAAGACAATAAAAAAACCGTTTGAAGTAATAGAGAAGGAAATTCAGAGCTTATAAAGTAGACGTACGATGAAGTAGTTGAGATAATTAAGTTTACAATATGATCGGACACTAGGAGATTAGATTTATAGGCGTAGCTTAATAGAAAACAATATCTAGTGGCGACAGTAGACCGTCAGTACCTTAAATTAGGGACGTATTTTGTAGGAGACCATTAAGTAGTGAGAGACTTGGCGATCCTGGAGGGATGCGCAGGTGTGGATGACCTAGAGGTTACTGGGCTATGTGTAGCCAGAGATCATATGTAGAGCTCAATTATTGGTGTTTTGGATTAGTTTGATTAATTGTGTGTACTGTAAAGGTATCACAATAGGTTAAGAAAGAAGCACTTGTACACCAACTGAGTTAGGGAAGTATTTGAAAAAAAAAAAAGGAATAAAAAAAAAGAGAGAAAAAAAAAAGATGAAAAAAAGGAGAAAAAAAAATGAGAAAAAAAAGAGAAAAAAAAAAGAAAGTAACAAAAAAATGTAGGAAAGAGTCATTGAAGGGAAAATCCGGTCCAATGACTCAGCTAAAGGGGTTGCGATCCGACCTAGCCCTCCGACTATAAGGATTGCAATCCGGTCTAGCACGTTTAGCTAAAGGGACTGATGTCCGGTCTAGCATTCGCTAAAGGGACGGATGTCCGGTCTAGCATTCGCTAAAGGGACTGATGTCCGGTCTAGCATTCGCTAAAGGGACTGATGTCCGGTCTAGCATTCGCTAAAGGGACTGATGTCCGGTCTAGCATTCGCTAAAGGGATATTTATCCGGTCTAGCACAATCGTCTCCAGTTCTAATACTGATGAGATAACGTAGTACTTGTGGTAAGCTGAAGGGTTAACCGGACCAAGAAGCTAATCTTGTAGGGTCAGTGGTTGACCGGACCAAGAAGTAAGCCTTGTAGAGTCATGACTGACTGGACCAAGTGCTTAAAATTCTGAAGGGCCTAAGTAGACCGGACCAGAAATAGTAACAGTATGACAATTTTTATTACCCAAAATTTGTATTTGGTTTATTGAGTAAAGATTTGTTGTCACATTAAGCGATTGACTGCGTGTTGCGAGTTCAATTCCCGCACTAAGCAGATATTTGTGTAAATGGTCGCTCATGGCCAAGATGTGAATTTTTAATCTTGTGTGTGTGACACGTAATCTCAAACTTGCGTGTTTGGGACTGCACTCGCGATGCGAGATTAATTCCTAGTGTTTGTCAGGAGTGACCGAGCTATATGATACTGCGAGATGTGTTTTGTTTCAGAGTAACACACAGCGCTGGATGACTAGTTGGAACATTTCATCAGTGGACATCTTCCAGCTGAGGTGGCGATGACGACTAACACACGAGGACGTGTGTCTTTCAGGATGGCCGTGTCGGAAACGGCTTCGATTTGTTAACAAGACAAGGCACGCCATCTAGCGGCAACTAGAAGAACTAAATAAAGATGGCGCGCCTGACAGTCAGTGACGTATCCGCTTGCTACGAGCTTGTGGTGGGGTCAAACCGACCCGCACGGGGAGCGGACACACTTTGAGCCAAGCCGTCGCAGAGTCAAGACGTTCTGAAACTGTCCATGTTGTTGTAATTTGTAATTTGTGATAACAGTGCACTGTACCGAAATGTATTGAGAAGTAAACTGATTCAACTGCTAGCCGTTGTTATTCATTGCACGATACCCACATACGCCCACATGATAGATCTGATAGACCAGAGCTCGAACACCATCCTGGACACGAGCCGACATACATATATATCATAACATACTCGTAGTATAAAACAAAGTCGGTCTGTTCCTATGCACGATCTTTAAAATTACGGTTTATATGTATGTGGCGACAGGTCACTGGAACAACTTGCGACCCACGGATGCCCCTCAAGTTGAAGGGTAAAATCTACAAGTCCGTGATAAGGCCTGTCCTACTGTATGGGTCAGAATGTTGGGCTCTGAAAAAGACGGATGAAAAGCGATTGCATGTAGCAGAGATGAGAATGTTGAGATGGATGTGTGGTGTGACGAGAATGGATAAAGTGAGAAATGAGTATATTAGAGGAAGTTTGAAAGTGGCGCCAGTGACTGAAAAGTTGAGAGGGAACCGTTTGTCTTGGTATGGCCATGTAAAAAGGAGGGATGAAACGCATGTTACAAAGAAAGCCATGAGTATGAATGTGGATGGATGGAGAGGGAGAGGGAGACCAAAGAAGATATGGATGGATTGTGTGAGAAGTGATATGGAAAACAGAGGAGTTAGTGATAGCGTGACGGGTGACAGGACAGAATGGAAGAAAAAAACATATTGCGCCGACCCCAAATAAAACGGGACAAGGGCAGGAAGATGATGATGATGTATAAAACGTGCATATTATCAACATTGCACCCATGCGAAGCTGGGGCGGGCCGCTAGTATTGATATATTTCTAAATATATACATATTATAGAAAAATTACATCAAGTAGCTAAGAACAAGTACCTAATCGTGCTCATCATACAAACATTTGTCTTGGGTGGGAATCGAACCCACGACCTCCGGCATAGCAGTCAAGGCCACTAACTACTAGACCAACAGGCTAGTCTAAAAGTGTGGTTTAGCCAACAATAAGTTTGCCATTTGCCATTACCAAAGAAGGCTAAGTGAGATTCAGCTGTAGAAAATCACTCCTTGTTTAATTTGCATATGTTGAGTTTTATAGCATTGCCGTAAATCGTCATAACGCAAGCCGTGGCAAATACAATGATTTCATGCGTGTTGCCGTCAATACGTGTTAAGTCGTAGAGCGTGATTAACTGTGGGTGAAATCGGCTGGATTATCTCCTCCGTGCCCTATTGACCGGCTACTGCTTCTGACAGCTTTATTCTAAGCACAGTTGTCATAAATTAGAAAGGAATTGTCATGTCGCTCTGTTGGGAAAATGTATGGGATTTTCTTGTAGAAATTGTTCTCTGCGTTGTTCGTCTTCTGTAAACTTTCTTAGGATAGAATAGAATCATTTAGTTTTGAGTATATGGGAAATTAAGATTAATATTAGACGGAATTATATATATTATATGTACTACCTTTGTCGGTGTAGAAATATTGAATGAGTAAGTAACTAATTTAAAAATTCATATTAAATTTTAATTAAAAATTATACAGACAAAGAACACTAATATTTGCAGTTTTTAAAAGAATATGTGTAACTTTATGGACCACGTCATTCTTATGCATACTTAATTAAAAATGAGATTCTTTTAATGTCAACTATTTAATATAATATCACAATGGGCTTTAAGTTGTCATCTTTTTTGAGATGAGAAATAGAAATAATGAAATGACTGCTCCCGATTTTAGCGGCCTTCTGCGTTTCAGGACCATGATAACACTTTCAAAAATATAATAACCTTGGCTTATAAAAATACAATAGAAATAGATAACTTCCTTAACATTATGTATTTAGATGTTAAAGAAATTTTCAGATGCAAATAATTAAATGGTCGATTAATGAAAACAAGTTCGAAAAAACATTGAGATTTTATTTTTAAAGTTCCGAAGTGCGAATGAAAACACGAAACCCTTATAGAAAAACTCATGTGTCTGTCTGTCTATCAAAACTAATTTGCTACTTTAAACATCAATACAGTTTAAACTGTTAATGATTGCATTAAGTATTCGCATTCCAGTTCTCATAACCATATTAATAAAACGCAAGCTGCGTACTCACAACAGACAAATACGAACTGACGATAACAGCGTAGTAATCCTGACAGTATACACAAACTTGATATGGGCAATAAAATTTGACAGTACGCTACACTACGACAATTACACGAGGAATAAACAGAGATGTTGCCATCACTATTGGAATTCGGACGTTTTAAAATCTGTCGAAAGTCCGCTTACTGGCTTCATGATACTTATATCATCATCCTCATCATTTCAGCCGAATGATGTCCACTTTTGGATATAGGCCTCCTCCAAGCGCTGCCACAACGACTGTTCCTTTGCGTCTTGCATCGATCGGATTCCAGCGACCCTGACCAGGTCATCTATCCACCTTATGGGGGGCCTTTACACGAGTCAATTTACCCCAGGGTGACCGACTCTATAACTATACTCTCCCTCTCTCATACCTCTTCAACTTGTGTCCACCTAACGATCCTCCGAACTACTCCGTTGTATTCGTCACCTTATTTTTATTTTATTGACGTGACAACGTCTTAAATTAGGTTGCGGCTGGGAGTCACTTATGAAAAAGTGTAACGCTCGGTAACGTTACGATGAGTCACCGAAAGAGAGAGAGGCCCGCCGAATGCCTTGCGTCTCTCTCCCACTCAACTATGATCGGTCTGCCGCGCGCGCAGCACTAGAGAATTAGGACGTTGTCACGTAAAATCTTCGCCCGTAAAACCGACTTTACAGGCAACCATTTTTTTTTTTATTTAAACCTATTTGCACACCGTTTCGTCGTCTTTGTGTAGACACTGCCACCGGCCCACGCTGAAAATCAGCGCTGTATCTCATCACATTATGCGTGAAGCCACAGCCTTATGCTGAGCGTTCGGCCGTTTTGTGCGGATGTGAAACATATCTTATTTAGTTGTATAATGACTATCTTTCTTAGCTAGATTTAAGTTTGCGTCATTTCGCGTAAATTAACTGTTTTTCTTTCTTTATTACAAGAAATAAATTCCAGGTGTAAAGACCCAGTTAAGACTCGGTGATAGACTCTCAACGCTTCTCCACTATCTAAACCATGCTGATTGGTGATAAAGTTCTTAAATGATCATTTAAAGTAGCATACAAAATGCTTATTACTGGTGTTGTCTCTTGTATAATTAAATATTGTGTAACTCCAATACGTAAGTTTTTAACTACCAATTATTTATTCCTGGCATTATAAAGTTGAAGTATTTAAGGATAGTCGTTTTACACTCATGATGACTTGCTAAATAGGGAAATACCTATTACTTGCTATTTACTTGTAATTACCCACTGTTGGTAAACACGAAGTAATTATCTGTATAGTTTTTAACGTAGGTATCATATTCATTTACGTAGTTAAACTTTGAATTTTATTACTTCCTTGACTCCTTATTTTTTAAAGTTTATTTTTGTGGTAACCTTCCTCTTCGGTCTCATGGCGGCAGCTGGGACGTAAGGATGCCCGTCACCTCACAATTACAGCTCCTTCGCTTGCTGCTTTGCAAAAGGAGGTAACCTTCCCAATCTCGCTCCGGACTATGGTCTGAACATGGGTAGAATGCGACAATTCGCCACCGGTGATCACTTCCACAAGTGCATAGAAATATTCCAACCAAGGGGAGAAACCTGCACCGTGGCTGGTGACACCAGAGCGTTTCTTTCGCCAGAAGCCGAAATAGGAACCTCCTAAACTGGCCACGTGAGATGAGGACGCCGTAGAACCTATCTAACCAGTCCTCAGGGAGGTAACTTACCGCCATGATTGTGGCAGACCCAGTAGAGCCTTTTAAAAACTATGTTGGAGTTGGCTTCCAATCTAACCGAAAGCTATAGAAATTAACGTGAAACGACTGCCTATCTGACTTCCGCAACCCAGTAACTGGGTTAACACGATACCTCATTGCCAAATGATTTTTCTATAAAATAAAGATAATTTTCAAAACACTCCTATTTAAATAACTCACTGCGACTTCAACGAGGTTTCAACGAAACGTCGTGAACAGCATATGAGTTACTGCGGGGAGGGTGTCTCGGTGAGCAATTTGGGGTTCCTCGGCGGCCTGCATGCATGTGCAATGTGTTTGCAGTTCAAACCCGTGCCAAAATTGCCATCTTTCCGCTGGATAGCTGCGAGCTGACGAAATGAGGTGTCGCCACCGTATTTGGTTAGCTGTAATCTCGGATTAGTTTGGCGGTTTATAGTTTTAATTTTAGTTCGTACGGTTTAACTGCTGATAGAATGTGATAGGAATGTGCGATACGGAATATAGATGAGGTTTTTGAAAATTAATTGCGTAAAGATAAATTCTTGGTTTTCATTTGGTTTCTCACGCTATTTTTCTATAAAAGTAGCACAGATTTAAATTTTAATATCACTAGCCAATAAGGTAAGGGTTATGTATGAAAATGCGTACGGTATTTTCATAACCCTTACCTTATACCTTACATTACCCATACCTAGACAGCCAGAATGTACCGCACACTTTGCGATCTAGTTCCATCATCAATCGCAATCGAAAACAAAGGTAAGAGGATGCCTTCGATTATCTTTAGAATTTTGTTTAGATAAACCTAAATATTTATATTTTATTATTTCAGCCGAGTGACGATGACGTGAACTTCCGCCAAATTGACCAGTCCTATACTTTTTGCTTCCAGTGGACTCCCTGGTCCTCCACCTACCACCTCGTCATCTCTTCATCTTGTGAGTGTCCTTCCAACGCGAGTCGCGAGTCCCTAAGAAATAAATTTAAAGAAATTGATATACTGACTTTGCCTTCACTTTATATTTTAGAATGTATTTTATACGTGCGTAAAAACTTAGGACTTTTTAAAATTAGAAGCGATCTTCATAATAAAAATACTCGTAGTCAACATGAAATTGTTTTACCTAAATGGAGATTAGCTAAGACCAGCAAGTCATTTTTAGTAAATAGCGTACGATTTTATAATAAGCTGCCAAAGGGGGTGTCAGAACTTAGCGAGAGGAATTTCAAAACTCATATTAAGCCTGTCCTAACCAAAAAAGCATATTATAAGGTTAGAGACTATGTCGAAGACACACTTGTCTGGCAATGACTGCTTCTGCACATGTGGCCCCCTGGTAACTTATCAATATTCTGAGTAATTGTCTGTTAACTGTTCCATCTTTTTCCTTTTTTTATATACGACATATTATTTTTTATTTTTTTGACATATTCAATATTCCCTAGATTACCATTTTATAGATCCGTAATATAATGTAATTGTCTTACAGATAATTGTGATTATTTTTCTTTTGTATAGCTTCTTTCAATAATGTGAATGTGAGAACATTGTAGACGCAAATCTTAGATTACTTCCTACCACTTTTACGGTACGATTTCAATATTGACTGGTCTGCACTGTCCTTACATAATCAATGTGATAATACTGTAATATGGAAATATTGTAAAAGAAACAATTATTTTAAAAGAGTAACCATGGAGTTTCTTGCCGGTTCTTCTCCATAGGAAACGACCAATTTGGAACCGTGCACTAGCTTCTGACGTTTTACAAGTGCCCATGTAGGCCTATGTGAAATAAAAAGATTTTGACTTTGACTTTGACTTTGAACGTTGTCACCACGCCACTCAGACCTTGATCGGTCAAATATTGGTAAGTATATTTGGTGGTATCCTATTGAAAAGAAAATGCATCTGTGAGCAATGTGCCTACAATTATTGCGATTAATATTGACAATTCTTCGGATTTAATTAGACGTTTTTGGTAATTTACATTTCTTGCACTAAATTAAACATTGTGCCATCGGCCACATTATAAAATAGTCTTCGACAATGTCGCAGACCTCATAGGCTTCATGGAGCTCATTTTTAAATAACTAAGTCACATATCTCTATACGTCTGCTCGACAACTATGAATCTTAATATTTAAAGAATAAAAGTTATTATTGGTGTACAGGAAGTTTAAGTGCCACATCACAAACTGAGTTAGTATGGCTGCCATCCAAATGTGATGCAATAATCTTTGATAGTCCCAACTAGTAACATTTTATCACATTATTGAGAAGCTTGATTTAATACGAACAACCTTATATGAACTCGTAAATGTTTCTAATATACCTACAAGTTACCAATATAAATTAAATGGAACATATCCAAGAAGGCAATGCAATTTAGGGAAGTTGCGAAATATTGGGAATTGGGATTTCTCTTTACAATATGTATAAAAATCAATGCCACTTTTCGTTGTAATTTTATGACTGCATAACTGGCTCACCTATTTAAACTAAATGTTTAGGCTTTGTTTGGACTATTTAGTAGATGGTTTATGTGAAGTTATGACATTTTTCTGTTTCTGGGAGCGAAGCCGCGGGAAAAAGATTGTAATATATACAGGGTGTCATTGACATGTTAACGCAAACGAATACCATAGATCCAGTACATGATTCTAGACCCCCAAAATCATGTACTGGATCCAAGATCCAAGAGCTTTTAGATATTATTGCAATAGTTTTTCAACACGTCTTTTCTTTTACAGTGAGAATTCTTCTAATGATTTCTCCCAGTCTAGGACGGAGTATGAACACATGTCAAACTTACTGACTAAAATCATACCTACAATTTTTCAGTTGCCATTGCGTTCTGGGACCACGGGCAAGCTTTACAGAAGTCCGTTATGCTATGCCATATTTACGTTCAATTTTTTTTGTGGCATTCACCTACATTAATATGTTCACACAACAAAATACATTCATTATTTAATTAGGTACAATATTTTACAGTTACAAAACATCACTTGGGTGCTGTTAGCACAAAGTTAGCATTTTACAATCCCACATTAAATATTATAACAGCTCTAGGACAATAATAAAAATAAATTATGTGTTGGTGAAGTACCAAAACATATTGTAGAGGGCCCAACAGTCATGAAGGTGTCATAAACAAGTTTATGATATTATTACTAAAAACCTACACAAAATTACTTACGTGACAATTAGTAACTGTGTTCTTAAAAAACTTTGCTAAGCACTTTAGTCTTCGAGTGTTCCAATACGGCCGTCGGATCTTGGCGAGTCAAATTATAGCACCTGAACTGGTAAAAAAAAAATGTTTTAAACAAATAAATGCATTTTGTTGTTATTATTGTTGTTAAAAACTATTGTTAGCATTAATTTTTTTAAAACCTTTATTTTTGTACAATTTCATCATCATCATCAGCCTTTCAATGTTCCCACTGCTGGGACACAGGCCTCCTCTCTAGGAGAGGGAATAGGCCATAATCCACCACGCGGGCCCAGTGCGGATTGGTGGATGTCACATGTCTTCGAATTTTTGATTCTAGGACTTGCCGGTTTCCTCACGATGTTTTCCTTCATCGTTTTGAGAGCAGTGGTGATGAAATAAATTACACAAAGTAATGCGCCTGGCTGGGTTCGAACCCGCGACCTACAACTCGTAAGTCGGGGCCGTTACCACTCGGCCACCACTGCTCTTGTACAATTTATCAAGCGTTAAAATTCGCAGAGCCTTACTTCAGACTCGCTAAAATCCTATGGCCGGACTGTAGGTACTATTGAATGCACCGCTCGGAAGACAAGGTGGAGGTGTGTCTCGCTTGAGTGGATCACCACCATGTCCTCGTGGAGGCGATCGTTGGCAGTAATCTATCATCTATAGTCAATATCTACACTAATATAATAAAGAGGTAAAGTTTGTTTTTTTGTTTTTTTGTTTGTAGGGGGTAATCTCTGGAACTACTGGTCCGATTTGAAAAATTTAAGCAACAATAGAAAGCTGCTTTACTCCTGAGTGACATAGGCTATATTTTATGTACGCGGGCGAAGCTGCGGGCAAAAGCTAGTAATATAATAAAGAGGTAAAGTTTGTTTTTTTGTTTGTAGGAGGTAATCTCTGGAACTACTGGTCCGATTGGAGAAATTTTAGCAGTAATAGAAAGCTGTTTTACTCCTGAGTGACATAGGCTATTTATATTTTATGTACGCGGGCGAAGCCGCTGACAAAAGCTAGTAGTCAATATTCCTCCTTTACTGTCCAGGCGATTTCACTTTGGAATACGCTCCCTCCGCATATTAGGATGGCGACTAGCCGATTTTCTTTTAAAGTTAAGGCACGAGACTACATTCGCGACAAGTTGGCGGATTTATCTCAGCAATGATTGGTGGGATATGTTTTCACAATGACCTTGTCAGTCATCTAAATTAATATATTACTATATTTTCTTTCTTTCCTATTTATCTATTTTTTTAAGTTGCACCTACCATATTATGTTTCTGCACCACCCTAAGGTCGACGGGTAGCAAATGCCTGAGGCATTAAGTCTGCCTTTGTACAGTGTTATGAGCATAAAGTTTTAATAAATAAATAATGTTCATAAAAATCTGTAGGTAGGTTTGCACACCAAACCTCTTCTGTAAATAACACCAACATATACTCTATTAAATTTTGGTATTTTTTATCCCGGTAAAAACGTAAGTATTGATTTGTAAAGGATAAAATTAAAAAATAATGTACTAATTTTCCTAAATCTAAAATTAATTCACGCTTATACGAAATCATATCTTTAAGTAAAGGACGGAAGGGATGTGTGCTAACTCGATCGACCCTCCAGGGGACCAAAATTTAACGGTGTATAGGTTATATAGTAAAATAAGTATACAACAAACAGAACCGATGGCCGAACTAGTGGCAAAAACTCTCAGAGTTTCTTCAACTGCACCTTGTCGTTGAAACGTTAACACTTGAACAGTTTACTAGTAAACGTTCATCACAAACCTGTATTTAACGACGTATCTTGGCACATAGGTTCGTAGACCATGAGTTACGGCGCCTTCACGCCGCCAAGTCCCACGGTGGGTGTTTATGTTGAACGATCCGCTTGTGATGTTCCGCCGTCCAATTCGCATGTGCGTCGTAAAGCTGCGGTCGACTCGCGCGCATCACACGTGTTTGAGGCCATGAGGTGTGAGGTGCTGGTAGTGAGTGAATGTTTCAGCTTTGCCACCTTAAACATTCATTGCCAAACACCTGTGGAGAATTGTTCAAGGATGTAGGTCCTGAACTGAAACGATTGAGTTAGAATAATAGCTTATTATTATACTAGCCTTCTGCCAGCGCCTTCGCCCGCGTGAAAGTAGGTTTCTCCATACAAACTTTAGACCCCCATTACATCCCTTTAGAAGCTGAAATTTGAAAAAACCGTTCTTAGTGTTCGCCTACGTCATAAATGGAAGCCTTGTGCAAAGTTTCACTTGCACTCCTAGTCCCAGTAGTTTCAGCTGTACGTTGATATGTCAGTCAGTCAGTTTCTCCTTTAATATATATAGATTAATAGGTTCACGCGTGACCACTATCTCACCTGTTGGAAAGCAACAATTTATTCGACGATGGAGCACGCTTAACTCGAAGTAACTTATTCAGCCTTAACTTAAAAATCCGGCTTCGCACGGGTACTGATATTGAATATAATATATTATGCATGAAATATACACATAAAACTTCCTGTTGAATCACTCTATCTAATAAAAAAACCGCATTAAAATCCGTTGCGCACTTTTAAAGATTTATGCATACGTAGGGACAGGGGGAAGCGACTTTGTTTTATACTATGTAATGATTATTTTCATACGGAAAATACAATTTCAGGAACTACGTATTATTTCGTCGGGCGATGCTAAAACCTATATTTTTCATAGCAAATTTTGGATGGAATTAGAGATGAAAGAAGGACGATCATCTACTGTCGATGGGACTTATAGTTAATTTTGAATGGCTGCAGCATAGGAGCCTAGCATTTACTCAACCGTCGCGAATTCAAGGCTTAGGCAAAGAATTCTTCGAAAGAGGTGCCACGATCCTGGAATACACAAGGCATTGTTTTTTTAAAGTTAGGCTCGCGTTTGACCGCTATCTCACCTGATGGTAAGTGATGATGTGGCCGACGATGGAACACGCTTAGAAGTAACCTATTCAGTCTTGACCTAAAGCAAGTCCTACTTTGTAGCTTTCACAAAACACAGACTCCTCTCCTCTGCTGTACGCACAATGACTGCGCTTTCAAAACGTTTTGTACGTATGGTCAGGCAAGTATAAGCATTTTTTCAAATTAAAGAAGAAAATTACTGCGATAAGCACAAACTTTTCTTTTTAAGGCTCGATATGCAACTTGCTGATTCGTAACTACCTACAACTGTCTTCCCAACCTCAAAGCACTCTGCGCCTAAATCTCCCGTTACCCGCCGATTTTAGGACCATCACCTGAAAGATCAACCGCTTTGATTTGAAAACACCGCAACTTTAATACGCCGTAATCCACACTACTATTGTTGAAATTAAAAACAAGGGAAAAGAGACTCTATTTTCCACGTAATAATGATATATATTGGCTTAGTACGGTTGTAAATAGTGTTGTATGATCTTCTGTAAGTGTCAGCAAATGTAGAGGCTCAACTGCAGGGCCGAAGCCTACTGGAGCCCCGGTCCGGTTTCTGAACGGAAGGTCCGGTATGACGGTTAAGAAGGAATGGGATGGGTTGTTTAGTCGGTAAGAGTCTGACACTGTTTCCCGCCCCGTCCAATGGCGGGATTCGTCATTAAATTATTTTTTTAAATCTTTTAGGTATATATAATAGTCAAAGCTGTCACTCTCTCATTCAACGCCTAGCCCAAACGCTTGACCTAGGACCCTGAAATTAGGCACAAAGATTTCAGTTGTGATGTGTATGTTGAGGACAGATTGTAGAAATTGACACTTCGTGATATAGCCAAGTAAAACTGGTCAGAAAATTTTAATTGTTAAACTTTGATGGACGCTTACCGCAAAGGCTGGTTTGAGATGGCCAGAGACAAAGATACCTGGAAGAGGTTGGGTGACATCTTTTCACAGCAATAAGATAGTATAGGCTGATAAAAAAAAGAAGTTTTATGATATTTCAATTCTCATTCAGCTTACTTTCCTTAGACAATTTAGTATCATAGAAATACTACATCAATGATGTCGATATGGTCAGTTGTAGCTGGCCATATCATGAAGGATTAAATTACATGATGATGAGATGACAAAGAATAAGAAAGGATTTTCCAAAAATCATCACCTAAAATTATGAAATGAGAGTTCAAAGTTTATATTGTGAAAATTACTTTTACGCGGGCCAAACTGCTGGCAAAAACTGTGAAAATCATACATCATCATCAGCCTTTTTAATGTTCCCACTACAGGGACACAGGTCTCCTCTCTCTAGGAGAGGGAATGGGCCATAATCCACCACGCGGGCTCAGTGCGGATTGGTGGATGTCACATGTCCTCGAATTTTTGGTTCTAGGACATGCCGGTTTCCTCACGATGTTTTCCTTCACCGTTTTGAGAGCAGTGGTGATGAAATAAATTACACAAAGTAATGCGCCAGTCTGGGTTTGAACCCGCGACCTACGACTCGTAAGTCGGGGCCGTTACCACTCGGCCACCACTGCTCTCAAAAAAATAATTTATCTTAATTAGTTATCAAGAAGGAGATGGCGGGACGACTTAGCCAGATGGCATCCTTGAGAATTGGCAAGAAGTGACTCAAAGCCGAGACTGCTGGAAGGAATCGAGAGAGGTCTTTACACAGCAGTAGGAAATCCCTATGCTAGACCGTACATGTTTATTTTTTTAAGTTTTATTTTGTTAGAGCAGTACCTACACTACCTTTTTTTTTAGTTCAAACTCTTATACTCCATCCTTGTACCCATTCATATAAGTTTCTGTGAAATTGTTACTGTTTGATGTGCAATAAAGTATTATTCTATTCTAGATATAATAATAATCCTAATTACCTACATTCAATCAGTTTCACATACATCCTCATAATAATATTGTAAGTATAATAATAACGGTTGATATCACTTTGCAAATCTGTCACAATCTTGCACCCCAGAAAGTAAACGATTTACTCGTTTCATATTTATTTTCCTTCGCCGTAGAAAGATTACATTATCCAAGTTAACATAGAAATTATTTATGATTTATGAGGTAAACGTGACATAGTTTTATAGTATTAGTATTTTTGCGAAGGTCTCTTTTCAGGCTGAAAACAAGCGGCTCGTTGGTCTAGTGGTATGATTCTCGCTTTGGGTGCGAGAGGCCCCGGGTTCAAATCCCGGACGAGCCCCATTTTGAAATACTTATTTTAATAAAAATATAGATTCTTTACCAAAGGCGTAAAATCTTCAACATCCGACCTTCCCCGCAGCCTGTTATGTTATTAAGACATTTTAAGTTGTGGTAACAACATTTAATAAATAAATATTTTTTTTTTCGATTCGTAACATTTTTACAGCTTTCAGATGTTCTGTATGCTACAAGAGCTTATTTTATGCCAAATTTCAGAACTCTGGGTCAACGGGAAGTACTCCATGAATTTTGATTCCTAGAGTGTCGAAATATACATATTTGCAACATTAACGGCCATATCTTTTTTTTTGTGACCTTAGAAATCAGATTTTTTCACAGCTTCAAGGGACTGCAGTCCTGAATATATTGTTTTTATTTCATCTCAATACGGCCACGCGTTCTCGAGATGAAGGTTATAGACAGAAACACGGACAATAAAGTAACCCTATAAGGCTTCCGTTTTTTTTTTTTACAGTACAGAACCCTAAAAAAATATCTTTATTTCACATTTTAACTTGTCTGTAAGCTTATCAACACAGACTTATATTCAATTTATTACCAAGCAAACTGTGTAGCGCATCTTTATTTTGACTGAAACATAAACATTCTCACATGCAAATGCTAATACATTAATAAATAAAGTATTTCGTATCTCTGGTATTTGACACTATTTTATATAAAATACAAATCAACATTGCCAAGCAATAAGTCGCAAATCGCAAAAACAAATTTTACAATTATCGACTTTTTGTCCGAGTTTTAAAGTCGAAAATCGGAAAACTAATTTCTGCGATTAAAGACTTATTGCCGACATCGAAATAGTCATGATCAGCACACATTTCACAACAAAATAAGAAATTAATTATACAGATCCGAATTCTATCTCTATAATATTACAATCCCTAATAAATAGTATATAAATAATATTAAAACCGTAAAGTAAGAGTTATGTTCCGTTGATGAAGGGAAGGAAACATGGATGCTCAATATATTACAGCCTAATTACCAATACATTATACTTATCGTTCGAAACGACAAGAAAAGAAAAATGTTTTATTTGACCTGTTGAAATATATCCGGTATTTACATGTCTATTAATAAGATTAAAGGAGGATTTCGTTACACCTGTTTCTTACCGGTTTGTGGGCTATGGAGTTGTGTCCACGACTGTACCTACAATGAAAGGATTTTTGTAAAGCGGAAAATTTGTATTTATGATAGTGTGAATGGAATATCAGTGTCGGTTAGTTGGTTTATTGGTTCGGTGTGAAATATTGTATTTGGTGTTAGTTTTGAGGAACCGTATAAGGGCGTAACCACATTACCACGACGGTGCAGCGTCTTTAAGGCGATTGTGAAGGCCTTGAGTGAACAAAATAGGAGCGTCGCTCCCCGCGCATCAAGATTTTTCTAATAATAATACGTCCTTCATTAGTTAAACACAATATGAATACAAAAACGAAATTCTCTTTTTTTTTTGGTGAGTATTGGTGAGTAAAAATCAAGCAATGACATCTCTGCACCCTTGAGTGGGGCTGGAGATAGTGTGAAACTTTTACTGACTAAAAGCCTACTCTTGTTGACATCGTGAGGGCCCTTGCCTCACGCATGCTCTTTTGCTAGCATTACTGCTTCGCGAAGGAGGCGACCGCCTGCCACTTTTCCTCGCTTCTGACTATACATATAGGCCCGGCGCTTTCGCCCCCACGAGAATAACCTACTGCTGGGTCTCAGTATATAAAACATGCTGTCATCTTCCTCCACCTCGAGCGCAGCGCAGGCTCAGCGCCGAAATCTAAATGGGTACATCCATCACATACAAATAAAATGTATGCCTGGAGGACTCGCTCAATAGGGTTTCGGTAACCCTGTACGTACCGAAACCCTACTGAGGATGAGCCTGATCTTATGAGGATCCCCATCCTCGTAGCAGCAGTAAATCGAACTATAGACTTAATATCTGTATATTTTCGCTTTCGGGGTCGCACTTCAACTGAATAAAATCACATACTATTTTCTTATTCAATTTTCAAACCTATTTTAAACTGCGAACATTCTTCGACACATCTAACAAGCCAGTTCGTTGGTTAGTAACTTATGTGGTCCCTTTGCAGGCGCCACCGTACCTAGAATATCATCATAGATCCCGGTCTTCGATTCATCTTTTTTTTTATTAATTATAGGTTCGCGCTTGACCGTTATCTCACCTGATAGAAAGCATCTTGTAGGCATTCCTATGTTTCGTCTTCCAGTAGAAGGTCGCTACTCCCCACCATTATATAATTTATTCAAAATATTGATACAAGATCAAAAGAGGACAAATGTCACCTGCCATAAACTCCGAACACTCTCGATTATGTTAATAAAAAAAGTAAAATTCATAACAAGGGATGTGGCGTTAACAAAGCTCATGTTACTTTTTATTCGATACATTGTGATCGGACCAAGTTTAATAAATCGCTTCCTGTCGCGTTATCTAGTTTTTTTTTATACTATTATTTTGAATTTATTTATCTGTTGATTTAGAAAACAATATGTGACCTTACAAATGGTTAGTTTAAGGAGCATGCTACACAGGATAGCACGCGATATCATTTCTGAATGATTTATTTTTTTGTTTGACTTAATTTGCAGTTCAATATCAAATAGTAAAAGAAAAAAATTGATTGATTGAATAGTAGGGTAACAAAATGTATTAGGTATGAGAAGTTTGTATTAACACAATTATTCTTATCAAAACCATAAAATAACTGTCTAACTTTGAGAAGAGCTATAATGTGCCATTTTAATTAAAACTTAAAGTTATCCCTCTTAAACGGCTTGATTATTATGAATATTTTTTTTGCGTAATAGGTAGATCTATGAATAGGTCGTGGACCCTAACCTCATTTTATTATTTGATAGTTTATATGGCAGATCAATATTTACCAGGTTAGCTAGTATTTTACTGAATAATTTATAATTATAAAAAAAAAAACTTATTCCTGGAAAAACCAAAGTTGAAGTTTACAATGCTCTTCTTGAAAAGGCTCGAATTATGTGTACATATACAGATAGGTAGCAGAGGAAGGCAGGTATAGATTAACTGAACTGAACATTTTTTTTTTATGGTAGGTAAAAATCATCGAATGACGAATCCCACTCTTGGGTGGAACGGGAAACAGTGTCAGACTCTTACTGACTAAAGAACCTACCCCGTGCCTTCCTTGCCTTATTCCCAGAGCCCCGGTGTAACGCTTTCGCACCAACCCTCAGCTCCGGGAGGCTTCGACCCTGTAGGGCGCCTACGGTTAACTGAACTGAACTGAGTTTTCACTTTGTATCCTGGTCAGTGTGATATCAGTTCCATGTCATCATAATATTGCATGCGATTTACAAATGTATGACAAATTTTAGATTGCTTTCCTATACAGTAATAAGAACTAACAATGATCACACTAATAATTGTATGTGCGTGTATGTTTAGTACTCCTTCACGCTTGAACAGCTGAACTAATTTAGATTAAATGTGGCTTGCGGATAGACCAGGTCCTGGAATCGAACCTAAAATGAAACAGGACCTTCTCTAGGAATTTTCAGCAGGAGCTTGCACTGAAAAAACCAAGAACAATATATAAAAGAAATAGTAAATAAAAGGCATTAAGGGCAGAAGCCTAATGAGGACTAGGGTCTCTATCTAAGGTACGAAGCCTACTGGGGCCCAGGGTCTCTTTATGAAAGGAAGGTCTAGTACGAAAGGCAAAGAAGGAACGACGATGACGAACGACGTTGCCCGCTCCACCCAAGAGCGGGATTCGTCATTGGATGATTTTTGCCCACATTAAAAAAAAAACCTTCACGAGGCTGAATGACTAAGCCGTCTATTACGAACCATAGTAATGTATTCTTATGAAAAATTACCTATTAAAACTTATAAAACCGTTCAATAATAACATGCGTCAAACGTACTTATGATTAGTCACCGGAAATTGTTCGCTAGTAAGGATTCTACGCCTTTAATGGTAAAACGGAACCCTTATGACATCACCCCAATGTTGCTTGAGGCACTTGATGGTACAATTTAGTACCTTCTTTTAATGACAGGAGCTAATCGTGAGGATAATAAAGCGCAAAAGTACGGTACGGCTGTCGGATCTTAGCGAGTCTGAAGCTAGGCTCTGCGAATTTTAGAGCTTAAACTCGTACAAAAAAAAAATACGTGTGGCACTCGGGGACTGCCGCGGTAAAGCTATTGCATAGCATTCTGTATCAACTTATGCAATTATACACCTATATACTTTCTCACAAACAGCTGATTATGTATTCGTCCGATTTCGGAGCAGCTCGTCTCGATTCGGGCGAGTTCCGTAAAGTCGTACAATACGTCTAATCGCACGACACACAGCGCCGTGTCGGAGACTGCCGAACTGACACGACGTTAGACGATGCACGGCCTTCAAGCCACACCTCCGTGCTCGTCGGAGTGGAGAGCGTGAGGTTTTTTCGTTACGGAATTTCTGGATTTAGTCCCCGCGCTCAAGGCCTGCGATAGAAGCTATGCAATAGCTTAATAAAGGTTTAAAAAAAAAATTTCTAATAACAGTTTTTTACAGCAATAGCAACAATTACTTTTTTACGAGTTTTCAAGCGCTAAAATTCGCAGAGACTAACTCCAGACTCGCCAAGATCCGATGGCCGTACTGTACATGAGTAAACAGATTTTTTTTAAAACATACGAGCTTTCAAGAAAATACAAGATAGTGTGTTTAAAACCCTAATATATCTATTTTAATAATTACGATAGAAATATACCTCTAAAAATATTTGGTTGTTATAATAATGGTTGTTAGTAAAAATTTAACGGAAAAGGAACTAAAAACTAAAATTCCTGTTCAGCCCAAGGCGGGAGAACTTATTTGATGATACCCTACGTAAACAAGGTAGGTACTTAAATGGTAAATAAGGCTGAAAGGTTGGGGATGGCCACGGAAAAGGAATGGATGCGAGACGTACAGGAGCTGGCGTCGTGAGGACGCCTTGGGCGAGGTCTATGTCCAACTGTTTTTCGACTGAAATAAATTATGATTATAATGATGACCTAAAGGATAACTAAATATGTTCAGATCGTGACTGTATGATATACAAAGTTGATACGACACTAAAATCACGAAAAAAAACCCGCCGCTCCACACATTTTGTCAAGTTATGTGAATATAAATCTATGGAGCAACGGGTTTATTTCGTGATTTTTGGATTGATCTCATAGTAAAAGTTGTTCATATTGGTGTGTACAAAGATCCTTTTTAAGGAAAGATCATCTGTCGTATGAACTTTGTATATATCCATATGTAAGGTAGGTACATAGATAGCTATACACTGTTAAATTTTAGTCGTTTTAATCCCTTGGAGGATCAATTCAGTACATGAAACACTATCGATTGGTAAAGTTAGAATGAAAAAACAAAGTACTTTTTTTTAAAACTCGAATTAATTTACGCATGTTCTAAATCTGATTTCTTTAAGTAAACGTCAGCTGGGCGAGTTCAATGACCTGTAGGTAGTTAGTACGCAACGACCGACAACTACCTACAAGGTCAATGACTCGTTTACTTAGAGAAATTAATTTCGTAAATGCGTATATCAATAAGAGATTAAGAAAAAAAGTACGTTATTTTTTTATTTTATCTACACAAATCGATAGTGTTTCATGTACTGGGTCGACCCTCTTCGGGATTAAAACGACTAAAATTTAACGGTGTATAAGGTAGGTAGATAGGTATATTAAGGCAGGTATGTTACGTACTCTTCATCTCACTCACATTTAAGAACTGATGTAATAATGAAGTCAGAAGCGGAAGCCATCGTTGTTATTGCACTGTCAAAATCATCAACACACCTTAATACTACAATTTAACGAATGTTTATAAGGAAAATTTCGACAAGAACATACAAAACAAATGGCGTCTTCAAGTTTCCAACCTTTTATAGTTTCCAAGAATGTGTCCTTAGCCCTTGAATGAAGCGAGGTCGTGGACGTGCAATCAATAAATACGACGCTTGAACAAACCATTATTAATTACTAGCACCTGCCCGCAGGTTTGTCTAGGAAGTGTTTATAAAGCTAACATCATTTTAGAACTAACAACTTTTGCGAGCGAACAATAAAAGTTTTACTAGCCGAACGTCTCTACAATAAGTTATGTATTTAATTTAGTCCAGTGTTTTTTCACGCATTAAAAAAAGTAGATATACACTTCATTAATGCAATCCAGAATACATTCAACATTTGACCGATTTCTGAAATGAAAAACACGCGATTCTCAAACTCAAATTCATTAATACATACTCAACATCAAATTTGTAAACATGCAATTGGTTACCTAAAGCTACTAACCGTACGCAAAATACGCGTTTTAGACGTGGAATTGCAGATACCAGCCCGATGTACAATATAAGACAATACCTAAAGCTAGAGTCCTGTGCATCTAGCATCCATCGGATTCCCGCGACGCTCACCAAGGTCCAGATCATCTTGTGGGAGGCCTTCCAATGTTGAGTTTTGCGATACACCGTTTATACTACCCCAAAACCTTTCGGTCTCATCGACCATCTCTTCTGCAAGCAATATGCCAACCCCACGGTCACTTAAGTTCGTCGAAGAAAAGTAGAAAAATGAAAATACCGCATTGTGATGCAAATGCAAATCTGATGCAATAAAGGAAAGGCATTATAAAAATCATAAACAAACGCACAGACAATCTTCTACAATTTCAATATAACTGCTATAGACTTTAGACACTTCTAATAATTAGTGAGTATATTTATTAACACATATGCGAGGAATTCACCGAGCTTCCCTGTTGTGTAGTTTGTGTAATTAGGACGCATTCTAGGTCACACTGAGGACCTAGGTAAATAATACCTAGACTATTGTGTACCTAAGTGTCAATTAATAGTGCGCAATTATTATTGAAAGACGTCAAGTCATTGAACAAGCTCTAACGGTATTTGTTTAATTGCATTTGCATTGGATACGAGGAAATGACGGATAAATTTATTTCATGTTTGCCTGTAAATTATACTAGTAATTGTGACGTAAACTCGGCACAGGTTTATTTATTTAAAATTAATTTACAAACAGATAACACACTTGCGGTCTTCCCATCCGATTATAATATTTTGGATATCTTTAGGGCTAGAGTGAATAGGCTCTTGATAAACTAGTGCGCCTCAAAATCAACGATTGCATCTCTGCTTTCTATCAGGTGGGATCGCAGTCCAGCACTAGTTTATATCACATTAAAAAAATCAGACAAGAAGGGTAACGGTGAGATCCTCCTCCTGTGAAAGAAAACTTGAAAAAAAAACAACTGATGTAGACACCGTGTGTAAGAGTACCTACTAAGAAGAGTAAATAAAAAGTAGATACGTATATTATAGTAGAGAGGAAAAGTTTATACTTATTTTGTTTGTAATGTATAAATCCAAAACTACTGGACCGAATTTAAAACCTATTTCACCACTCGAATGCTCCTTTATTTCTGAGTTACATAGACTTAGATATATTTTCTAGTTTCATGCGATCGAAGCCGTAGGAGCTAGTAGACGAAAAAAACACAGATATTAAGAGGCTTAGTGGCAAAATCAGAATGCTGATGTGAACTGTAAACTAAAGCAAACATATTTCTTAGGTTAGGAATAACAATCTCTATTATATATAATTTTCAATACAAAATTCCAAACTGCAGCAAATGCTAGAACACACGTGCCACACACGCCAGTCTGGGAGCATCGGTTTCCATACATTTTATTTACAAACTACACTTGTAGAACTACACTTGATCCACGCCACGCGACGCCTTGTGACGTCGTTCCACATACAAATCAGACGTGTTAAACAGTCTCCTAGAACCAAAAATTCGAAGACATGTGACATCCACCAACCCGCACTGGGTCTGCATGGTGGAGTACGGCCCATTCCCTCTGAGAGAAGGCCTGTGTCCCAGCAGTGGGCACATTAAAAAGGCTGATGATGATGATTCATCATCATCGTTGGTCTAGCTTAGAAGTTCCATAAAATTATAAAAAATAAACAGTCATTATAAACGGTAAAATACAATGCAGCTTGGCTGCAACATTGTAACGGTAAAATTTTGTAACAGTGATTCCTTTTTTAAAACTATAAAAAGAAAACAATTATTCAAACAAGTGTACCTTCAAATGATAATCATCTCCTTCACAGTAATTCTATATCCCTTTGAAACGGAACCTATAATTTATGATAATATATCAATATGTGGTTCCTTAAACTCCAGGTTATAATTAAAACATGACCCTTTGTCACAAAATACAGGTATTGATATCCGTGGCGGCAATACCCTTTAATTGTGTTCAAATCGAAACCTAATTTTATTGTGGCTTTGTTCATTTTATCGATCGACTTTATTAATCGCTTTATTTGTCATAGATTAAAATTTTCAAACTACCTCATGTTGCCTATTTTTTTTTAATTTTTACTTACCCGTTTTATTTTATCCCACTGTTGGGCAAACTCTCTTTACTGTCTTTCCACTATTTCTTGTACAGAGTATTGAATCTGGCAAACTCATGCTGCCAGCATTATCTTCCTCTTGGCTTGCCGCAATGACGTTTCCCGAGGGTCATTAAAAAGAAACTGAACTCTTCTGTAGCAAAAAAGAGTTCAGTAGGTAGGTACTGTAGAAACTTTCATATATTATTTTCATAAAACACTGGCCGTAATTTTTTCTTCATTATACATTCTATAGTTTCCACATATTCAAAACCCTGCATTTAACAAATACTCGTACGAAGTAATGTTGTAAAAAAATGTCGATAATGTTGTCAACCCCACCCCAACAAAAATATCAAAACGCCTTTTACAGTTCCTGAAAATCAATAATTTTACAGACTCCTCACAGAGGAAATCTGCAAGTATGCACAAACCTTAAACTTGATTACCGCTCTTCCGCCAGGACCACAGAAGCGACATTGTCGGCATCAACGGCCCCGAGGCACGCAGACAATATCGCTCCCGATTGAATTATCGATCCGATAATAGGATCGCGAGAATAATGCCCCTATATATTGTTCTTGCTACTTTAATTATGGCAGCTATTGGACCTGCTTGTTTATTAAGCACTTCTTGTGACTAGGATCTGATAATTAATCGCTGAAGAAAGTTTAATGTATCGTGAAGTTAGAACATGAAGTTTTAAACAAATCGTGATGTTCAAAATATAATCCATAATCTTTTAATGTTCCAAGTGATAAATAGGCTAATTAGTTCTAAAAGTCTTAAAAAAACTTACAAGGTAGTGACAGCTATTATTCAAAGTAAATTAAAACATACTTCATTCCATCGAAAGCAATTAAACAAAACTGTATCAATTTCATTTAATCAAAAAATCTAAACAATACAAACCGTCCTACAGACAGTGTTCAAAAGCGTTGGTTACCAGATAACAATCAATATGGCGCCCGGAGCGTCACCGGCTGTCACCCAAATGAACGAGCACATTAAAATGAAACGCCTCAGAGTAATGGACATAAATTAAATAGTCGTCCACGTCACTCAAGCCGCAGGACCTGAAGAAATACGCCCTGACGGAAGCCAGGTAGTTAAGATTCCAAACAAAAATATAAGATAACAACAGTTAAGATGTTACGTTTTATTAGTAGCCAACAAAGCGACGCTAATTTACGTCCTTTTTGGGTCGTGAGATAAGGACAACAGTATTCTCTTTTAACGATTCAGATCGTCACATTTCACCGTGTGAAACCCCATTTACTAAGAAGACTGCCTAGTTCAACCACTCACGATTTCTAAAACTACAATTTTAGACACAAACATGGCATAAAATTTCTTCACAGCAATCGCTCATCTTAAATTATTGCTGTGGGTTATACCACACGCGAATGTATTGCAATTCATTACAACACTAACGTTAGAAACGGATAGTTACAATACACAGTGGTTACAAGTAAATTACTTGAAGCACTCGTAATCTACGCCCAGGAGGCAAACAATAGAGCAATAAAAGCAACTGCACCCGACAACTCGAGAAAGCAACAAACGTATCGACAACATATAAATCAGAGACAACCTCGAGCGTTACTACTTGAAGCTACCCAGAAATATATCAGTGGACGTTACCGACCAAACACTGGGGCATAATTCAGTTTTCCGTAACATAAAATACTCTGTTTCATAGAAATAGATCCCTGTCAGAGCGAACTATCCGCACTTTGCACTATCTGTCTCATCTCTGCGCTGATTTATTTGTTGAAGTTGACAAAGTATTAGCAACTTAATTTTCTGCTTTGGGTTACGTTTTTTAAGGGATACCCAATTCATATTCCGTTTTGTTATTATAGAATGTGAATCGAAGTGGGCCTTATTATATTAATGAGAAAAAAGCATTTTTTTACTTTGTTTCCACAATTATTTACATTTAAATATTTAAAGCATTTATCTACCGTAATCTAAGTTTAGTGTAACACTTTTTACAGGATAGCACCGCAGGCCCATTGAACATTTTAGGTATATATATGAGATGACGTCCATTCACATGCGTTTTTGTTTCTATTTTGTTGTTTCATCTAGACGACTGTAGTTACAATTACGATCTAATAGTTTCCATTGGCCCAAGTACAAAAGAATAAAGCGCAAATTCGACCGCCGCATATCAGCATTTACGGTCAGAGATGTCACAATATGTCACACAGTAATAAAATTTTGGTACAATTATCCAAATACGTATTTGAGCTGCCGGAATTCCTTCACGGTACATTTCGTAAACAAAGGTAATCTAAAGGGCATCGGCGCAGGTGGAAGGGAAATCAACATAGTTGCATTGCTTACCGGCCATCAACAATTACAGCAGTTTTCATAAAAACTCTGTTGATACAATCAGACTGGCTTTCCTTTGTCATCTTTGTAAATAGACTAACGCTGACGAAATCATCTCATTAAAATATTAGATAAAAACCACAATTATTATTATCATATCTATGTATCTCAGAGTGAGTTGTAATGCAATAGAAAATTCACGATGTGGCTGAATGACTCATAAACGGTCTTGAGGATAACAGTCGACTAATATGATAATGATTCACTTACATATAAAAGGCGCACAGGACTCCAAAGTGATCCCATACCAGAATACATAGGATGTCCAAAACGGAACCCCAGATTTCAGGAACACAATGCAATGCAGGAACCATAACAGTGAGTTTTAGTCAGTAAACGTCTGAGATCCTATTCCGCTCTACAGCGTCTCTATCTCCAGCATATACGGAAAACAAGGTATTAATGGAATACTAGTACATTTAACCATGAATGAACTAGCCACAGCATCTCACATGCATTTGTCATGAGCACCAAATCTTCATGGCTCTCTGATAGGATCAGACTCGCGTTTCGTTTACGTGATGTCACCTATTTCACCGTAACAAGACTTGTTCTCATGAGTATCTTGATCTGCGTCAATTTGAACTGTGATATAACGTACCACTTCGATAAATCGACTAGGCCCTTTGTTGCCGGTGTTGTTTTAGTTCAGAAATACAGAGTATTAACCTTTCGACTTTGGTAATTATAGACACAATTAAAAAAGAATAGGTGTGTGAACGCCGGTGATAGCTTGGGTCTCAAAAGCTTAAAAGCATTGCAGGATTATCATCCGCAATCCGTAGGCTAGAGTGAATAGGCTCTTAATAAAATAGTGTGCTTCACCATCAACGATTGCATCACTGCTTACAATCACGTGGGATCGCAGTCAAGCACTTGTTTATAGCAATTATAAAAAAAAAATGTTGCTTATGCAAGAATATTTTTCAATCATCAGAGCTGAACAGTTTACTAACTTCATGATTATTTTCAAGAAAATGTACTTGCTTCATCATTATTATCATTTATGAGATTATCAGCGTCAGTTAGCTCTCTACTTTTATTAAAAAGAACGGTTATACCCTATTCGCGCTAAGATTAGTCATTTAGGGCGGCTTGCACGACTTGCTCTTAAAACTAGATTTTGTTAAAGTCGCATTAGTCATTCAGCTCGACTTAACTTAAACTGTATTAGTATCGTCTTGCTAGGGCGGCTTGCACATCTCAGTTAAATCTAGATTTAGTGTGATTTAAACTCGACTTAAGCTTAAATCGAACTTAACGCATTGCACGACATCGGTTTAGCGTAAAGCTAGACTTAAAGAAATGTCAAATTTAAACCGACATGGTAGGCGGTTTAAATTGCTAATTCTAGATTTAGTGAGTGTCTGATGACATAAACAATAGCAAACGTCAGTTTGCGTCAAGGATCTTATATCTTTATCCTACGGATAGTCTGGATTGATGACGAAGCAATATTGCAAACTCTTTATCAGCAAACAGCACGCTATCATGGAGTGTAGTCAAAGTCAGTTAACAAAGGCGGAAAAGTTTAACAGTTTGTAAGAGTTTGTCACACTCAAGAACTCTCTGTGTTTAAAAACTTTTTTTTCCACTTTTAGGCCAATTTTTGCCAATACTTGTAAAGTTACAACGTGCGCACTATTAACCAAACTTTTTGCGACACTACAAACTTCTGCTAAATATCATCCGGTCCCCGTCTTAGCTCGCTACCCCATTTCTTAACCCTTCCTTTAAATTATGATTTTCTCATTACTTTTAATTTTTTCGTCACTACTGCTCTCAAAACGGTGAAGGAAAAACAATCACAAAAAAAGGCTGAACGTCAAGTCTATGTAATTATTGTACTAATAACAGTAATAACATATTTAACTTCTTTAGGACACAGCTCAGAATTTTACAGCATGCACTACGGTGCGAATACCATTGCGTTATTAAATGGATATCTATCTATATCGATATATATCTTTATAATATCTACATCAAAAACATCTCGAACTTGTTTAGCGCACTTGTTGGACACACTAGACGAACGAGATAAAAAAACCATTTTTTAACTTTACTTTTCAGAACTTTTTCGAGGTTGTCGTAAGCTTTCCAGTCACTCCTATATAAAATCCTTGGTTTTTTATATTTGAAACGTTCCATACCTCCAAAAAAGTTGTAAAATATCTAGCACAATTATGAAAAATGGAACGCAAATGAATGAACAAAAAGAATGAAACGTGTTAAGCTAGGTTTAGTTAAGTCGAGTAGATTTCAACACTAGCAAGACGCCACTAATACAGTTTAGGTTAAATCGAGCTTAATGACTAATGCGACTTTAACAAAATCTAGTTTTAAGAGCGAGTCGTGCAAGCCGCCCCTAGTGTCGAAATCTACTCGACTTAACTAAACCTAGCTTAACACGTTTCATTCTTTTCGTTCATTCATTTGCGTTCCATTTTTCATAATTGTGCTGGATATTTTACAACTTTTTTGGAGGTATGGAACGTTTCAAATATAAAAAACCAAGGATTTTATAAAGGAGTGACTAGAAAGCTTACGAATACCTCAAAAAAGTTCTGAAGAGTAAAGTTAAAAAATGGGTTTTTTATCTCATTCATCTAGTATGACCATACACTAACTACGTATTACGGGACAATTTTGCTCTAAACAAGTTCGAGATGTTTTTGATGTAGGTATTATAAATAGATATATATCAAAATAGATAGATAGATATCCACGTAATAACGCAATGGTATTCGCGCCATGGTGCATGCTGTAAAATTCTGAGCTCTGTCCTAAAGAAGTTCAATACGTTATTAGTACAATAATTACATAGACGACGTTCAGCCTTCTTAATGTTCCCACTGCCGGGATACAGGACTCCTCTCCAAGAGAAGGAATGGGCCATAATCCACCACTCTGGTCCAGTGCGGATTTGTGATTGTTTTTCCTTCACCATTTTGAGAGCAGTAGTGATGAAAAAATTAAAAGTAGTGAGAAAACCATAATTTAAAGGAAGATGGGTTAAGAAATGGGGTAGCGAGGTAAGACGGGGACCGGGTGACATTTAGCAGAAGTTTTTAGTGTCGCAAAAAGTTTGGTCAATAGTGCGCATGTTGTAACTTTGCAAGTATTGGCAAAAATTGGCCTACAAATGGAAGGGAGAGTTCATGAGTGTGACAAACTCTTACAAACTGTTAAACCTTTCCGACTTTGTTAACTGACTTTGACTACACTCCATGTTAGCATGCTGTTTGCTGATAAAGAGTTTGCAATATTGTTTCGTCATCAATCCAGACTATCCTTAGGATAAAGATTAAGATCCTTGATGCAACTGTTTGCTTTTGTTTATGTCACAAAATCTAGATTTAGCAACCAGAGTGGTTTTTTTTATGGTAGGTGAAAATCATCCAATGACGAAACCCGCTCTTGGGCGGAGCGGGAGACCAGTGTCAGACTCTTACTGACTAATAAACCTACCCCGTACCTTCCTTGCCTTATTCCTGGAGTCGAGGTAACAGTTTTCCACCGCCCTCTAGGCTCCAGGAGGCTTCGACCCTGAAGGGCCCCTGCAGTTTGCTGACAACTCCTTGAGGCGCGCGGGAACGGTGCGCGCCGTTGACGACTTGGACTCGGTCTTACCAGACGACCGGACGGCGAGCTATCCATTGCTCACCGTCCGCGAGCCAGTGTCTACGGTGGCCGGATATCGGCAGGATCGCGGCGGCGACGGCTACGGCGAGTACGCCGTTGCCTTTGCCTTATGCGGTCGGCCTCCTCCTTTACGAGCATTACTGCTTCGCAGAAGGAGGCGACCGCCTGCCATTCCTCTTCGCTGCGGACCATGGCCTGAACCAGGGCACGGCGCGAAAGGTTGCCACCGCCGATCACCCCCACGAGGACACGGCGATGCTCTTCCCAAGCAGGGCACACCTCCACCGTGTGCTCCACCGTGTCCTCCGGGCTCGCCTCACAGTGGCGACACCCGGACGTCTCTTCCGCACGAATCCGGTGCAGGAATCTCCCGAACTTCCCATGTCCGGTGAGAACCTGCGTCATGCGGAAAGTGAGGACGCCGTGAGGTCTATCCAGCCACGCCTCAAAGAGGGGCACTACCGCTGAGATTACGGTGTGCCCAGCGCTGGGTTGCGACAGTCGCTGTTTCCACTTCACCATGAGATCTCGCCGGAGCTCCTTCCGCCACGCCTCGACATGTTCGGGCAGCGGATCTTCGCCCCGGCGTTACATCTCCACGCGCTGGTCGTGCATGCGTGCAAGGACTGTTGCCTCCAAATCCCATGGTGGTAGGCCAGCAAGGAGGCTCGCCGCCTCGCGGGACACCGTGCGGTATCCCCGCACTATCCGGATGGCCATGACCCTCTGGCAGGCGTTCAGCTGGGCCGCCGGGCGTTTACGCAGCGTCGGCGCCCACACTAGCAACCAGAGTGGTGGATTATGGCCCATTCCTTCTCTTAGAGAGGAATCCTGTATCCCGGCAATGGGAACATTAAGAAGGCTGAACGTCGTCTATCAAATCAAATCAAATCATCGTTTATTTGCTTAGACAGTAGGTACATAAAATAAGGTGTTTACAAATATATAGATCTTGCTACAGATGTAATTATTGTCCTAATAATATATTGAACTTCTTTAGGACAGAGCTCAGAATTTTACAGCATGCACCATGGCGCGAATACCATTGCGTTATTAAGTGGAATCTATCTATATTGATATATATCTATTTCTAATACCTACATCAAAAACATCTCGATCTTGTTTAGAGCAAAATTGTCCCGTAATACATAGTTAGTGTATGGTCATACTAGATGAATGAGATAAAAAACCCATTTTTTAACTTTACTCTTCAGAACTTTTTTGAAGTAGTCGTAAGCTTTCCAGTCACTCCTTTATAAAATCCTTGGTTTTTTATATTTCAAACGTTCCATACCTCCAAAAAAGTTGTAAAATTTCCAGCACAATTATGAAAAATGGAACGCAAATGAATGAACGAAAAGAATGAAACGTGTTAAGCTAGGTTTTGTTAAGTCGAGTAGATTTCAACATTAGCAAGACGCTATTAATACAGTTTAAGTTAAGTCGAGCTTAATGACTAATGCGACTTTAACAAAATCTAGTTTTAAGAGCAAGTCGTGCAAGCCGCCCTTAAACCGCCTACCATGCCGGTTTAAATTTGACAATTCTTTAAGTCTAGCTTTACGCTAAACCGATGTCGTGCAATGCGTTAAGTTCAATTTAAGCTTAAGTCGAGTTTAAATCACACTAAATCTAAATTTAACTGAGACGTGCAAGCCGCCCATAAACAAACTTTTTTTTTACTGTCAGTTCAACCGATTTTGACTTTTATTTCGTAGACATAAAGATGGCATTAAAAGCAAAAAAGTGGTTAAAAAACCCAACTATTTACTGCAGCCGCCATTTGTCATTCCACCAATGCAATAAAAATCAAAATCGGTTGACCGGAAAATAAAAAAGGTTTTCTTAAACTAATGTTTTTGTGAACGCCGTATAAATATATCTCAAAAAATTCAACTAATATCATTGTTAAATGTTCTATATTTCATTTTAGATTTCCATCAAACTATAAGGTTATCTAAATGCGAAAAAAAAAACACAATGTACATTCAAAATAAATAAAATTTATTTCAAAAAAGTTTCACATACAATGTATGTATTGTATAATTTTTCTGCCATCGGTGTCTCAAAATTCCACCAGGGACAGACATGGACATTATACAATGTACGGTCGACAACTGTTTTAAAGGTAAAATTAATATTAGAATAGAAATAGATGAAAATCTGGAGTACATATTTTATTATATTTAGTATTGTTGCTACTTATATACAAGTATTGCTTGAAAACCAAAAAGGCACGTAGATACAGACTTGACTTAACGATGCGACAACTCTTTTTATACAAAATGGATGATGTCACATTGTCGCATCACGCTTAGCCACCACAAACGATGTCAACTTGCAAGTTATAACACTAGTTGCAAGTTAGTGGCGATTCGGAAATAATATATTCGGAGTGTCCGAATCGACCCATTTTTATTTCAATATTTTTTCTGGCGATTCAGACACACACTGTTTAGTACGGTCAGATAATAAGTGTTAAGGGCGAAAAAGCGTTACCATAAAAAATAAAATATGTCTATTCAGACACTGTCCGAATCGTTAGCAACTCCTAGTTGCAGCCATAAGATAATTTTTACAATTTCGTAATCCTTAAACAGACCGTATTCGTGTAACAATTACATGACGCACACAAACTCATATTTTTGAGACTAAAATAAATTAATAACAATACAAAATGTATATTTTATTATGCTTACTACTATACAGGAATATTTATAGATATTACATTGATTACAATTAATTTCCTATGCTTGTGGAACACCTGATTTTTTTTTGACCAGATATGATTAAGTATTTAATTAAGTTATTAAGAGAATACGGAAAACTATAATTCTAACTACATACATGGTTATTTTCCAAGGACCAACCAATTTTTTTCTAGGCATAAAGTATTAATAAAAGAAAAAACAATCTGCATTTTAATTAGTACGCCTGCGTAATCCTGCCAAATGTAGGGTTAAATATATACGCCTCTTTGCTTCGACAATGTTATAAGTCCTACGAAGCTAAACGTTGTTGAAGCAATGAGGCGAAATCGATTTTTAATTGTGACCAAATACTTGCAAAACTTTGGCTGGCCAACATAAGAACACCCAAGTTGGTATTTATACCAACGCTACTATTTCAATGCTAATCTATGGATTAAAATTCTATTATTATTAGCCTTCACTATAAATAAATTTCATTGTAAACTACCAAACATGTTAAACTACGGAAGAAAAAAAGTGAAATAATTTGAAATTAATAATCATTGTATTCAATAAGAATATATTCAATTCAAGACTTCTTCCCCGGATTTTTTTAAATAAATAGACGTACAAAAATGTTTAATGATTAAAAATTCATTTTCATTTCATTGCATAGGTATCTTAATAATCATTTTTGTAGTCATAAGAGGACCTTTTATCTGAATCCGGTCTCCTTCTCCAGTTAGTGTCAGTATCCCTATTCCTTCTGAAACTGTTATCGTTCCCAGTACTTCTACCACTGTTATATCTATCATGGTTCCTATTGTTTGAACTTCTATTATATCTGTTATATCGATCCCTGTTTCGATCTGCTTCTGGTAGATCCTCATCTTCGACTAACGGTGATCGTTTGTAAGGAATTCCACCACCTATAGATTTGATGACTGTTTCTTTACCTAAATCGGGTGGCGGAGGTTTGGTCCCCAATAGGTCAGCTAAATAGTTTTCTCGTTCTATCTCGTACCCGCGAGCTTTTTCAAATTCTGAAACAACGTTTTCCGTTTTAGTATCGTCTATATAAAAAAAGTAAAAGTATCTCTAAACAGCTAAGGAGATATTTCGAAATTCCATAAGATTTCACCTGTCTAATAACACTTTCATCAGGACACATAATAAACTTATATCGACAGGGTGTGCGAACCAGCGAACACTAGTGAAGCAATAAACAGTTCATGTAGAAATATTTATAGACAATAACTAACTCTTAATAGCGTCCTTGGCGGGAACCCCGAGGCGGTCGCGCATGTACCGGCAGACCATGTAGCCGGTGCGGTTCAGGCCGTGCGTGCAGTGGACTCCGACCAGGGCGTCTGTAAAATGTCACACTTTTATATTCTATGAAGGTAAGTTAGAAGATTGAGAAAAAGGGAAGGTGAAAAGAAACTAACATTTTAATGAAATAATTCTTCGAGTGTTATGAACTTCACTGGAAGTGCCAAGGAGTTGCAAATCGATATTAATATTAAGTGGATAGAGAGAATCCCTGCAAGAAAACATGAGTTACGAAATCATAACCGACAATTTCCCTAAAGCAAACCATAAACAATATTACAAAAAGACAAACAGTAATGCAATCACGATCGATAGCCACTAAAGCGCACCGCGGAAAATAAACGTAAACCTCATGTTTGTGTCTTCAAAATCGCACGGCAAACATGGGCCGGAGGTCGTTGACTCCCACCCCCATCGCACCCCATCGCTAAGCGAGGGCGGTGCAGCGGGGTGGCGCCGGGAGAGAGGAAGTCGTGGCCGCGGTTTGACACTTCCTCAGGAAGACCTTTGAAGTAGCAACTAAGATGTACCTTCACTTCCTACACAATTGCACAAAGCCGACTTTTAAAATATTTAAAAACGTAGTTGAGTTTTCAAATATTTTTTTACGTTGCGTTCAAAGCTATAAGAATACTTGCTGGCGGCAACTCTCTTTCTATTCTAAAGACAAATCTACAAAGATTTTTTATAACATTATAACTCAGTATTTTTTGTCATTGAAGAATATGTTTCAGCCAATGGCGAACAGAATCATAAACCCACGGAACATAGTACAGACGCGAGCATAATACAGACGTTACGACCTGACTTTATCCGCTACATATGCACCTCGCAAGTTCCTTAGCACGAGACAAAAAACGAGCAAAAACCTTATTGTCGATGCAAAATTCCCACGCAGAGCGGCCAAGGGGTAATGCATTTGAGGCATTACACATGCAAATTCATGCCAAGTCGGGACAGACAAAAAAACAAATTTTCATTTAAAACAATCCATCAAGGCAAGCTTTAGCCAGCAACTTAATTAACGTATGTACATGTTTTCAATTACAGAAACAAACAATGAAATGATAATTATGAGAACTCACTCAGAGGTATCTTTGAGATAATATTTATGAGCAAGATGTACGCCGCAGACTTAGGTTACTCAATGATTTAACCATTTCGTTTATGGCTTGACGTGGGCATAAATAGCTCGGAATAAATTCCTTTTCAGTGATAATTTGCTTTAAGATTAACCTGCTCCTGTCTAGAACTAATTTACAGAACATTTTATTACGCACCTGTTTAGGTATTTCTGCCAGGACTGCGGTATTGTTCGGCCGTACGACGTCATCAGAATGAAAAGGTGAGTTTTAGCCAATTAGAAATACTACTACTACTCCCTATTGCTCCAACCAGAACAGGAGCCGTCAGAAAAACATAATTCATGGTATTCAACAAAAAGGTTATTTTACTGTCTTAGGCTTAGAAACCATCTTTCTTCCTGGTTTCCGCCATTCAAGAAACAGCTATCATATTATAAATACAGTAATATTATAAAAACGAAAGTTTGTGTGTATGTTACTTCTTCAAGCTCGAACGGATTTGAATGCAACTTGGTACAGAAAGTCTTGGCCTGTCATAGCACATAGGATACTTTTTATCTCGGGAGTATATTCCCTCGGGATAATTTTCTACCTTTTTTCTACATTCAGGGAGGTGGTGGCCGAGTGGTAACAGTCCTGACTCGGGACCGTTGCAGCCACAGGTCGTGGGTTTAAACCCAGCCAAACGCGTTACTTTGTGTATTTTATTTCATCACCACTGTTCTCAAAACGGTAAAGGAAAACATCGTGAAGAAACCGACATCTCCTAAAACCAATTATTCAAAGATATGTGACATTCACCAACTAGCACAGGACCGCGAGGTGGATTACAGTCCATTCCTCCTCCTAGAGAGGAGGCCTGAGTCACTGCAGTGGGAACATTATAGGGTTGATGCTAATTTTCTATTTTCAAGCGGACGTAGACACTGGCTAAAGCTAGTATCACCATAATAATGTTGCTTACATGCAATAGAACTGCCGTTTCAGGTTTTCAAAGTAGCGTTTGGTGGCATTTCAAATGTGAACTATTACGTTACGTTGCAGCGATTCAGATGCAAATCACAGCTGACAATACAACGAGCCAATAGCCCAAAACACGTTACCACTTGCAAGTCACTTAGCATAGAAAGCGTGTACGTACTGTATTTGTAATGTAATAAACTTGATAGAAAATAAACAAGTGGTATTCCATCGTACCGTTCAAACAAATAGACAAAAGGTATCAAAAGGGGGCGTTACATAATTATAATAACGATGCATTGATGAATACATATTACAGCGTAATAGTAGGACCCACCGCAGTCGAAAATCTCACAGATTACTCCAAAGCAAACTCTTCTAGCGCACCTTAATAAGAAAACCTAACAAAATTAACATCGCACACAATGCTAAAATGTTTCTGTATGCAAAACATGTTTAGACTGTAATATTTTAGTTAGCATTTCATTTATTTGACGTCAATAGCAACTCATGAATAATGAAGTACAATTAGTATAATCACAATCTGAGAAAACATTCTTTCCGCAATTTATGAGTACGTTCAAGTTGGCAGTTCCACGATAAAAGTTACATCAAGTATGATATATGTCTTAACTGAGACGAATAGGTGTGCGCATCGCGTTTCATATCGATTGTCGACAATCGATGCATTGTGAACGAAACGAGTCGATATCGATACGCGATAGTTCGCCTACGCGCGACCCCCTTACATCGTAATCGGCTTATTAGGATTTTACCACACGCATCCATGTGACTGCGGTGTGTTAACAATGTTACGATGTCGACCTAGGTGTCTCTTTATTGTGCTATCCAATTACATTGCACTTAAAAAAATTGCGTGGCTACCTGCCTTATACACTCGTTAAAAAATAAAAGGCCCGTTTTGACGTTTGAGGAAGACACTAGAATGTAACTCGGAACAAAACTGAAAGAATCAATAGGATAATCTATAAATAATAGTGTTTCATTGTAATAATTTAGACACAACCTAAATGATAAAAACGTCAAATGTCAAAACGATCCTTTTATTTTTTTCAACTTTAAGTATAGGCATGATGGACAACTTGCTCCTACATACATAATTTGGTACATAACAGTGAAAATCCAGAAACCATATTCACAACCGTAAAGTATAATATTTTCAGGTACAGGTACATTGTATGAATCCGACAGCTGTCACGTCTACCATACCATAGCAATTGTAGTATAGGTATTTAATTATTTTCATTCAAAAAAGCAGGTTTCAGAGTGTAAAATTCACTCGTGTCAATCTTTTTCTTTATCGCTGTCGCTTGTGCGAGCGAGCGGATACAGCAGTGACAAAATTGCCTATAAACTTACTAATAGATACTTAAAAATCACGATAAGCAAATAAACTTACATTAAAACTATGACATTACAGATATGAGTAGTAAAACAAACCAAAAGCGCCGCGGGACGCTATAAATGTTGCCTTCATTTGAGACGCCACTTGACGCAAACAACATTTTTCGGACGATAAAGGCCTTATTACGTATTAATGCATTGATATTTTTATGATAACATTTTATGAAGTTACGAAGTTAGACTAGCTTTCTATCAGAACTGTCATAGAAGAGGAGAGATGAGCGAGAAACAGTCCATCCACCAATAACTACAATTAATATGTCCTTTAGAATTAGATCTCTGTTAGTGGATTATTCTTGCTCATCGCTATAGTAGTTTAAACATCACAGATGGAAAACTATTTCATAGCCCTTTTTACGGTGGGAAATCGTCCAATAATATGTCCTGGTGGAGTGATATAACGTGTCTGACTTTTATTGAACACACACCTATGTCCTTCAGTTGCCATTTGCGTTCTAGGACTATGGCTTTTTTTTCAGAAAATCCCCGCGTTTCTAACGGGCAGCGGTCCTGTCGGGCCTGGTTTACTGGTATCTCTTTACAGAGAACATGGATCACTACGCGCTGTTGACGAGTAGGACTTAATCCACCCATCGGATGGCCCGAAGACGATCTGCCAAAGTAGCTTGACGTCCGCAAGTCTGCATCTACCGTAAAACTATGGAGCACACGGTAGAAGTGTGCCCCGCTTGGGAAGAGCAACGCCGTGCCCTCGTGGGGGTGATCGGCGGCGGCGACCTCTCACGCCGGGCCTTGGTTCAGGCCATGGTCCGCAGCGAGGAGGAGTGGCAGGCGGTCGCTTCCTTCTGCGAGGCAGTAATGCTCGTAAAGGAGGAGGCTGACCGCATAAGGCAAAGGCAACGGCGCACTCGCCGTAGCCGTCGCCGCTGCGATCCTGCCGATATCCGGCCACCGTAGACACTGGCTTGCGGACGGTGAGCAATGGGTAGCTCGCCGTCCGGTCGTCTGGTAGCAGTCTAGACCGAGCCCAAGTCGTCGACGGCGCGCTCCGTTCCCGCGCACTTCAAGGAGTTGTCAGCAAACCGTAGGGACCTGCAGGGTCGAAGCCTCCCGGAGCTGAGGGTTGATGCGAAAGCGTTACACCGGGACTCTGGGAATAAGGCAAGGAAGGTACGGGGTACGTTCTTTAGTCAGTAAGAGTCTGACACTGTTTCCCGCTCCGCCCAAGACTGGGATTTTTTTTTTTTACATGCAATAAACTAGTGCTTGACTGCGATCCCACCTGATGGTAAGCAGTGATGCAATCGTTGATGGTAAGGCACACTAGTTTATTAGGGATTCGTCATTCGATGATTTTTACCTACCATAAAAAAAACCGTAAAATTAAGCCCTTAAGTTATTCAAGCGGGAACCGATTTTTGCCAGGCTAAAACTGAAAATGACAGAAGGCAAGACGAAGCTTGAAAGGCAATAACATCAAAGCGACAGTAAACTTTACGGGAGTGATTTTTTTAATGGTGTTGAAAATGACGAAGCTATCGAATTCATATATTATTAACATCATGATATTATTATCTAAATCCAACGTTTTTAAACAACAATTTTTTCTCTAAATTTTTTAACTTAAAAACAGTCTTCTGTAAAGTCTACTCAATGTCGCTTAGATATTTTTGCCTTTCAAGCACCGATAGAATTTTTCTGGATACCACCTCTATTAGACTATGACTCTATGAGACTATACAAACGTTTGTATAATAAACTTCATCCGAAAAAAACCGTATCTATGAACTTGTTGCGTGTTGCCACATCGTCCGCGGCGCCACGCGTGGGACGTGATGTGATGATCAGATGACTGATTAGGTATTTAAGAATATTAATTGTCGCAACAGATCTACATTTTTCGCTCGGAATTTTTATTGAACACGAACGACAGAAATACCAATAGTAGCTATTGATCGATTAGCGGCCGCACATAAAATATTGTAAAACGGTACGTTCAAGAATTTACAATCAATAAAACAGGTAAAATTTCTAAGTAGCTGAAGCTAGGATTGACGACTCACAGGAACAGCTAAATACATATTCTAAACAAAACAAAGAAGTTAAACACTTCTTGAAAAACTGGGCAAGTGCGAATCGGATTCTCGCACGAAGGGTTTCGTACCGTCCGAAGCAGGCAAAAGACTGCCGCCGACCGTGTCCTCCTGGAAACAAACGGTGGCAGCGATCTATCGCGCTGGTACCTAGTTTGGGCTATGGCCCGGAGCGAGGAGGAATGACAAGCGGTCAACTTCTTATGTGAAGCTGTAATGCTAACGAAGGAGAAGGCCAAACGCGTGAGGGAATGAAGATCTTCACGCCCCAGCCGCCGAGTTCCGAAACCCGACTACCAGCCTCGGTAGTCGTGGACTTGCGGGCGTCACAATAGGTAGGTTCGACAATCCGGTAATCGACTTGACCGTGACCCAGTCGTTGAAGAGATGTCTGCAAACGTAGGAGACCAGCAGGGCCAATGCTTACTAGGACCACGGTGACTTTCAGAAAAAGACCCGTAGTCCTAGAATCTAAAGGTCAAGTGAAGAACACTGGAGTGGTTTTAATTCTTAAAAGTCAGATACGCCCTCACACACCACCCAGACAGAAGTCACGTTGTTACCTGTTTTTGGCTACGGAACCCTAAAAACTGTTCGTAAATCCACAAGCGGCCGTATTCCAGCGTTATGTGACAGACAACATTCAAACACAACAATAAGCGAATCTACAAGCGACAAAATTACTCTTAAAGAAAACACTAATTATGGTTGTAGAAAGGAGCGGCTCTAACACAAAAGATGAACAATAGCTACTAACACATATGGAAATATTTCTGAGACAATGCAAACTTATTGGTACTAAATTATTTATCTTTAAATAAACCACAAGAAAGACAATACCACAGAGTTCAACAAAACCGTAAATAAAGATAGTGTTTGTAAATAATAATTTAGAAGTAACATAATAATTTACCAAATAACAATTGCAATATATTATGAGCAACTGTTAAAGTACGTTATCACTCCACAAATAGACGGACAAACAGATTCCTCAGCAACATTTGTCACTGCGACTGGTTCTATTCCAAAAGTGCAACTTTGTCTAGAACTATCTCGAAGTCAGTAAACTGCTTGAAACGCAGCGATTTATCCAGCTCCCATATCAACAAACTTTGAAACTAAACTAAACTTTCAGACAAACTCATTTTTACATGACGCTATCCCAATAATATAAAAGTAAGCGTATTTTATCAGTGTGGTCTTTACGATGCAAGACATACAACAAGCATAAAATGCTGATAGAAAAGATTTTACTGCAAAATACTTTGTCACTCATCAATCCAAATGAAACCATTGGAAATCAAATCATATACGTCGCAGAAAGAAACACTAGAACCAATTGTTTACACTGACTTTGCAATGTCTAGTAAATTTCCTACTAACTACTAACACAAAAAGTAAGCAAATCCCCATCGTTTATCAAGGCTTCGTCGAAAATAGCAAGTCATCTACGTAGCAGAAAATAATTCCATCCATCAAGAATGCGACAAGCGACAGTTGGCCATCTAGACTGCGACACACGTCAAATAACTCCTTGTAAAACATTTATAATAGCGATAACTTCTATAATTAATTTCAGTACTATCCATCTGTTAGAAACATCGATAAAAGTGGTCGATGATAAAATTGATTTTTAATTCGAAGCGAGCACGATAAATTATTTATAACGATGTAAATGTGACGCATGAAATGATAATAAAGTTTCTTATGTACTTAGATCAAATACCCAGAAACTTGAAACGGGAGTAATTAGGATAAGGTTGAAATAAATTAACAAACCACGAAACGCAAATGTAAAGGATCTTGACCAAAGCAAACATAAGAAAAAACAAAATTAAAACATTCGATAAATTGAGTAAAGTTTAAGCGTGAGTACATTACGACCACCACGGGGTGCACAAACAGTAGCAAGTGTAACAACATTCCCGCGCATGCGATATCGTGTAAATCAGGACGCGAGCGCGATTCCACCGCAGATAGCGAGTGAAATACGAATATCGTCGCCTTACCACGCGGCGGAACGCCGAACGCTACCAATGGTGTCATTTACTTAAACGCTCCGCACAATCATCTTATTTAAGAGATCGCAATCCTAATTTATTCGTTAAAGAAACAGGTTAATCGCAATTGAGAAAACGGATCAAACCACACAGATCAATTTACATTCTTCAAGAATCTGGCGCCAGCCTTAGCAAACCAGTATAATATACATCTCACTCAATCTACTTAGCGACACCGATAACCGGCCATTACCAATGAAAACGCCGACAGATAGTCGCATGCTCACAATTAATTGAAACTGCCCACGTAATCTAATAAAAGCTAGTTTTTGTGATCAAGACAAACAAGGGCGCTCATTCGTAATTAGAACTTAATGAACATTCGGTATATTGAGTTCGGCACCGTGAGAAGTTCGTCGATAACTACGATTTGTGTCAGTGTAATTAAAAGCGTAGCTGCCGATAAACTGGACGTGTAGACTGAACCTACTAGTTTTGACTGCGTCGAACAACCAAAATTTGAGGAGCTCTCCAATACTTGCGCCCCGTACAAGACAGGTGAAACGGAAAAAGAATATGAGTTCTTTGAAGAGTGAACACGAATCAAAATTCTCGTTAAAATCGAAGGGGCCTTTAATTGAAATCGTATGTTGTGTCGAACGTCACTGATAAAGCCGTATTCGGTTCTGTTGACGCAATGACGTAACTGACCGGCGATGCAAATTGAGATGCAATGAAATTAAAATTACGATATATTCATTTCAATAAATACATATTTCATATGTTATGATTCATTTGCTGTGTTTGTATTCATTTAATTGAGAGTGAAAGCTTTAGAGATTGTTGTTATTAAAAGAAAAACACTTCATTAATTTAGCTACAAAATATCTTTCGTTTGTAACCATGGTCATAACTCTACAAACAACAAGTTGACATGGTGCTACTTAATCCGTTGAACATTTTATGACTATTCTCTAAACAGTACCTTGATAGCCCCGACATATATGACTATATTTTATTTGAACAACTTTATTTTCACTAATCGCAGTAAAAGATAGACTTGTCAGAATGAGAAATGTTTCCGCGTAGAACGTAAAACTTGGGACAAGGAACACCTAATCTCGTAATAGGTTTTATCGGTCAACCTGACTTATTCTAAGACGGTATACATATGTCTTTTACCCACTAATATTTGACGACTTATTTTAAAACATTTGTGTGTTCTTACAATAGAATAACAATTAGCTACTATTAATAGTAAGTACCGCCATCTTCCTAAAATGGTCTTCTCGTAAAGAAATACGATTAAGCAATGGGCGTGCATTAACACCTCACTACAAAGTTTTCACCCACGCGAAATGAGTGTACTTATACCGACCAACTCATGACTTTAACCTACATGAGCGTTTGCAGTGCGCCGAGCTAACAACACACCCAATTGTGAGCGTTTGTTTAGATTGAATGTATGAACGGATCTTACCTGTGGTCGACAAACCGAGACTGGCTCTCTTTACTTGCACGGCCACTAAAGAGAAAACCGCAACAGCAATTTAAGTCCGCACATAAAAGCCGCTATTAACCACGGCCCAAAAATAATCAAAATGTGCTAACGTTGAGGGCAAACAAAATTTTGACTCACCACAATCTTTTCCCAGGAACTCGTCAACGGTATCCATAAATCTGGAAAAAAACAAAGTCGATTTAATAATAAAAACAAACAATGGAATAAGCTGTGTTCTGAGTAATACGTGTTTTGAGTTAGGTGCCACTAACGATGAAGATGTATTAGCACATACGACTACCATCAAACCGCGTAAAACTGTGAAAACTATAAAGACAGGGCTCGTTAACGAAAAAATTGTTAACAGAGCTAAGGAAAGAGTTACAAATAATATAGATTTAATTAAAAAGAAGCTCCCTAGTTATCTTGTGGCTGTTCTCAGCCTGCACCTGGACGTAACAATGTTATAACATATCAGAAGTTGGACGACAACGTAAATTCTCTACATTCCGGTAGTAATTCTTAATACAATAAACTATAAAAGTTAAAAACGATGTAAAGTGATACATAGCAACAGTTATTCCAACATAAAACATTTAATTGAATTTCACAAAAATATAGAATCTACGGCACCCGTCAAGAACCAGATGAAATATTATCATGTATCGATCGCAGCGTGTCGCCATACTTTAATCGATTTTTTTACACCTAAAACCGCACGATCCGTGGGCGTTCAGAATTACAAGGCGTTTTGCCGACCGGTCTGCCAGATCGACCTATTTGGTGAAATATGTTTGTTTTCATCATAACAAATGTCTTTTAATATTTGCTACGAGGGGGCGCCGCCAAACCCCAACTTGGCATTATTGGAATGTTTTCTTAAATAACTTGCAAGGGTGGTCCGATGTTGATGTTACGGCTCGGAATTTTCTTTTCACAGGCAAATAAATGTGTCGCATAAAGCATAAGTTCTGATATAAAAAGAAATTCTGCGCACAGCCGAGGGTTGTGGTGATTAAGTCTTGTCATGCAAAACTGCAGGCGTTTACTAAGCGCCATCATTTTCTAATTATTCTAGAGACTCCCCCTCGAGCGACACGAGAGCCGACAGCGCGCGGCGCCGCGACTAGTTGCATTCAAACGAAATTTACAATTCAGTTTATCATCATCGTCAATATTAACATCTAAAACGGTGCAAACGAGCTCTTCATTTAGCACGAAGATGAATTATTGGAATGGCGGCGATGGCTGCTTCACAAATATTTTACGACTACAAAGAGGGGCTGTAAAGTTGCTGGTTAATAATAATATCTATGTCGTAAAAGACATCACGAGAGGAAAAACAACTACCAATTCTAGTTATTGAAATAACACAGCAAAATAATGACCCATGAAACTGTAATTAAAAACGATGGTTGTTAAAACTCAAATAGAACTATGTTAACAAGGTGATTCTGTGGAATTTAATCTGTACTCCAATAACATTTACAAATGAAACTAGCCGCGACGTGTGGCGCCAAAGAGTAAACAGTTTAATTGTGTATAAAGTCACGATTCAACAAATTCGAAGAATATTTCCCCATCAAGGTCCTTAGTTACGTAGATTTTGCTTTTAACGCTTTTTCATAATTTCTAGCGTTTAGTACAGTCAACACTGCTAAATACACATCAAATTAGAAGAAATTTAACACCAAATAAGGTAAGAGACAACCGATTCTTAGGAAGAAATTCTGATCATAATTTAAGTTTCATTACCATAGTTTTCTTCGTGTTTTAGAATCAGCTCTCCAAATCACCTTATGACCTTACATTCATAAAAAGTATTCGTGACAGATAAATTAAAATAATTTAAGTAGTACTTGAACAAGGATCAATAATACTCGTAGGTAACTTTCTAAGATAATTAATTTTACAACACATTACAATTTGTCACGCAGAGGAAAATGAGCAGATTATTATAAAATGTTGATAGTTTCTAGAGTTATAATATCGAATATTATTAATTTGATTTTTTTGATAAATAGGTTGTTTTAAAACGAATGTCAGCATTCCAAATATTTTAAAATCATTAATTTAATTAATTTACATTGAAATAGCAAGGATGACAAATACATTAGATACAAATATAGACATGAGATAATTTTCGGATTACCTATAATCCTTATTAATCCTATAATGGCACGTCATTTTTTATTTATGCTCACGTACTACTAACAGAACAAACTTATGTTAACGACAAAACACGAAATGTTCTACAAATGGTTACAATTAATCACAAGCAAGGTCGACATGATCACTGAACGACTTCAAAGCAGTACATTGTAACATACAAACTTTCTAAGCATTTCCTGACCAACACGGACGTCATTATTTAAAATCTGTCAAAATTGTGTATTTTATTACTCGAGCGGCAGATCGAAGCTACGTGAATTACATGCTTTCTTATTTAATATTAGTAGCGCCTTGCGTTTGTGAGATAATTTATATCTAGCGGTCTTATCTGTTCGGTAAGATCGCTCCCGAGTTATAATCCGGGTATTTTTCATGGCACACCGGCTGCGGTGCACCGCCGTGCCCCTGCTTGCCTTATTGGAAAATTTATGTAACTATGAGGCACCGCGCGCTGCAATTATTATTGCCCCTCCGACACTATCCGAGAATATTCGTGAAGATGACTGAGAGCTACAAGCAGGATTACTTACTTCTCTATATATTTAGCTGCTTCGCTATGTTTGCCAATCACCAACACATAATCAATTTAAATTAAAATGCATTAATTTTAATACATAAATTGACATAAATATGTTAATTCTACGGATTACATTGATTAATCTCCTGATGATTTCTGAATATTACATATTCAGATAAGCCGATAATCGATAAGCCGCGGTTTTAATGAAAAAGATCGTAAGCTTTAAAATTTTGTAGTCCATAAAATGTCAAATTTACAAGACCATTACACGAGTTTGACGACATACGACCATAAAATATGCGTATAAACTGTGTCATAATTTTATTGCGAATTAATAACGACATTTATTATAATTTCAACATTTTCAAACTTGTTCCTTGTTTATTGCCATTGTATTTAGGCACAGTTGCCCCAAACATCAATGTTCAAAAAATCTTCTGGATTAATATTATTGCAACATATTATACAACGATTTAATTTAGTAAATTCCATCAAGTAATCCGGTTACTGCGCATAGAATAGAAAATGACAAACATGCTTTCACAAGACACCAGACCTCACATACGCGACGTGAACGCATCCATCATGGTAGGAGCGTACATGTCGTTATGTGTCGGTACCCAACAAGCGCCGAAAGTGCCCCAAACAGAGATAATAGGCGACATTTTGATACAACGCCAGATAAGGGCCCAGGAGGTTCCCATGCGATCCAGGGCGTCCTCACAAATGAGAACAACTTTGAAAAACAACGGGCCAAAGGTCAGACGTGGATTAAATACAAGCAGAAAATATGCATCCGGTGACAAATAAAACAGGCGAGCAGGTCCTTCCGAAGTTAAAAGCTGGATTTTGCTACAAATAGGAGAGTAATTGAGAGATTTATGAGATCATTATGTACGGTGAAGACAGTGAGGTCGTACCGATCATTAATATTACAAAGTTATTAAACATGTAAGATGAAGACACGAAGGACTACGAGACTATCAAAACTGTTTTAATGATTTGAACATAAACTTAATGAAGTTTTAGTGTTGTGTGTAGTTGTAATATAATTTATGCTGGAGTAGTATCGTGGGCCCGTCATCAAGTTCGTGTTTACGGCGTGCAAACTGCACGACCGTCGGTGGCACACTGCCGTCGCGAAGTAATTACCCAGTGATACATCGCCTTGATCCGAGATGCGCACGCGATCCTGTTCTACTAATGCTATGTTTCCCAACAACCTGTCTGTCCTTTAGGTAATATATGGTTATATAATGAATATTTAAACACCGAAGTTTTGAATCTAATTAATAGCTCTACTATTTTGCAAGTATCGGTTTGAATAAATTGCACGTTTCTGTTGAAGCGCTTGAGTTATCGACAAGTGGTAGTTCGGCCTCTGGGCAGAAAACTGTAGACAGTCAAGTAGTCGTTTGAATTAAAGGATTACATGTTACTACCGAAGCGATCGGCGCTCACATAGATTTTATTTATCACTTCAGAACTGAACACCAATGAACAAAAATCATTGGTGTTTGAGACAGTTTCTTTCACTCCGTTAGAAGAAAATGAAATTAATTTTAAAGATCACAGTTAGAGAAGATAATAGGTTCCCGTACCCGTTGTGACCGTAAATTCAATAGCAGATTCCAACATAAAGCTAAATGAGTAAAGTTTCCTAGGAATATAATTCAAAGAGTTTTACTCATTTAAATAGTTTTGCTCACATATTCTCAAATTAAAAGCCACGTAGGGGATATTAGTAAAAGTTACTATGAAATTGTTTAATAGCTATGAATATCAATGTTCTATAAAAGACTATAAAAAATCTGAGAAGTTAAAAGGAAAGTTTATAAAGAGATTGGGTAAATAATTTAGAGTCGTTTTATATTGACTGTTTTATGTGATATGCGTGATAGTAATAAGTACAAATCAATGTCGTCATGTTCCATAAAACAAACTATAAAGAAAATTTATAAATACCCCATAATAAATTTGACAGAAATAATGAGATAAAATTTAATGTACCTAAACAATATGATTAAATCCCACCAAATCCACCCAGATCTAATTTAAAAGGAGTTAATAATGTATCAAAAGTATTAGCATTAAAATATAAAACTAACACAAATAATGTTAAAGGTTTCTCATAAAAACTTAAATTGCCTATATGTGTTATGCCAAGATTTAATTTAATAGCATATTTCGCACCAAAAACCAATTGATTCTTTGATACAATAATAATATTAATGGAAATTTTATGTGCGTCTTAAAATAACAGCAATAACGACACCATTTAAGTCCTCTAAAGAAATCATTTTATTGTGAAATCGCAGGAGCTGAAGGTGTTCCCCGATGTTTCTTGATTGCCAATTGATAATGCCAGTAAATATTACATTTATAATTTAACGTCGATTGAGCGGACAATAATGATGTTTATGAAAATACTAAATATTCGAGATTTCTTTGATTTTTTTTAATGGTTATTTACGGGGTATAAGGCGGAACGGGAAGGGGAGTTAAACTTTTACTGTATAAAATGCACTCCTATGATCCTTCTTTGCCAAGCGTTCCAAGACTTTGAGAAGCAAACCCATGGACCCAAGCAGGCTTCGATCCTGCTGGACCCCTACTGTTTTGCTGAGAATACCTTGAGACGCGCGTGTAACACTAAGCGCCGTCACTGGCTTTGCTAGCAGTCCGCCCATGCTTACGGTGAACAGAAAATCTTAAGTCTTTCTACGACTGTAGTTTAACATTTAAACAAAGGGTACATTACAAATAATGATAGGTTTTATGTCTAAACCACAATTGGGCGTGATAAAACTAATAAAAACTATAAATAATAGTTTTATCTTGAGGACGTGTTGTATTGAAGTTATTATTGTATTCAGTTACAAGTTTAAGCTATAATATTTTATTATTAGTGCGGTACTTTCGGTGTATATTTATAGCAAAACTGTCTGAAAATTTTACGAGCATAATGGTGGAGCTATATCACCACAAACATTAGTCACACTATTGTCCAGAATCCTAAATGTAGGGTTGTCATCTGTCTCTTTGAATCTGGATACAATCCAAGTTACCAGAACTTCTAGAGTAGTAAGTATCATTAAAAATAATTTTGGGATTTATCCAAATCTGTCTAGTGTAATAGAAAGTTTCTTTTGGGAAGTGTATTGAATGTTTTACAGAGTATCCACATCGATTATAAGTAACTTTAGCATTATATTTCAGTTATAAACAAAAAATGAGAGAAGTAAGTTTTGCGGAAGCATTAAAAATGACAAACGACAAATGTCCTGAGTTAGAAGATTTAGTTCGTGAATCTATCCGAAGATAGTCCGTTTTCCCACGAACGTTTCCAAGAAATATATATATTTCAAAGGCAGTCGTGACATCCCTAGACAAATACACTGATCAGAAGAGAGTGATTGTCAAAAGTAGCGCCATTCAATCAGCACAAAAGCCATGACACCCCATTTCATAAATGTTTACGTCGGGAAAGTTTCAGAATCGCCCCCAGAGTAACCTCTGTGCCTTTCAGTCTCTGACTAATGTAGGAATAAAGGTGTCTTTCCAGACTAACAATAAAGGAAACCCTCTTTTCTGTACCAACTTATTGAATATGATTTGGTACATACTAACTATTACACCGCTGCGAAAATCGTTATACAAAACTGTAATAAATTGGTCCGCACGATATTTTCTAATTGAGCCGTAAAAAATACAATGTAACCAACAATAATATTAGTTTACTCAAAACATAATCTAATGGAGATGGATAAATACACATTTTTAAAAGCACCCATTGTATACACAGTTACTTACAAAAGAAAAACCACTGATATTTACACAAAGAAAATCCATCATGGCGACAACAGTACAATTAACAATAAAATCAAAGGACTTCTATTGAAGTTTAGACTAGACATACAGACTAGGTTCTTTTTTTAAGAGCTATTATGATATAGTACTCTTTTGTGAAAATAACAAATAAACTACATAGTCCAATAAAACAAAATTCTTACGAAAGAAATATACCTATATATTTTTTTACATAAAAAACATCACAGCCAATTTGGAGAAAATTTTAATACCATAGTTCAAAAGCATGATTATAGAGTCTAGGCAAGTTTTCTAACTGGGGCAGGAACTAAATCAATATTCAAATTTTTCTCCCGAAGAACAATCTCCAAAAGTTTTGACGTTATGCAAATACGGGTACATAACATGATCTAACGTAGACAAGACATGGAGACTATTTTTAGAACAGTGACGTCATCCACATTATTTGTACGAAGAATTCTGTGTTCTAAAATACTCGAGACGATCTTACGTCTCGCGAGACAGCAAACGGTCCGGAAAATGTACTCGGTTAAAATACAGGATGGTCACCCTAAGCTCTGTCAGACAAACTTTATTTTCCACAATGAGAATTCTTTTCTTTAATTCGTATGTTTGATTTAGATGATTAGTTTCATAAGTTTGTTCAGGTTGTGAAAATAAGCTTTGTATGAAAACATCTCAAAGCATGTGATTTATTCTAAGAGCTAAGTATATCTGATAGCAACTTTTCTGAATTAACTTTCTTTCATATTTGCTCTAAAACTATGAATGTTTTTCATATTTATAGGATTATTAATATCCAAAATGATTAGGTAGCAAATAAAAATTTCTTAATTTTCTGTAACATATTCAATTTTTTTTTATCAAGACGTGCTTATGATTTAATACATTTTCAACTAGCCATGTTTCCGGGTGCATATTTGTTTGTCTGCGAATAGCATGAGTAACAAAACTGAAATAAGTTTCAATAAATAAATAAATTACTCACTTTATACACAAAAATAGCACCCACTAACCAAAACCACGAATACAAAAGCTCTTAATTAAAATTATGAACATATTAGCCATCGTGTGCAAGCCCCATATAGTCATCTACATCTGCCATAACAGTGCTGAGTCACACATTACGTGTCCCGCAATACTCTAGTACTCGTAAAAACTATCCTAATTACGCATAGTGAATCAGTTTGTTTAATGTCCCTAACTCGACCATTAGACGATGTAATGCAACAATGAATCAAGCCACAAACCCAATAAATTGTTTACAGGTCATTTTGTACGTCAGCTTTCTGCCGGTGACATCGCTTGCGTGGAAATAGGTTTCTTCATACCTACATATTTTTGAACCTTGTTGAGTCCCCTTAGCGTGTGGATTTTGAAAAATCAGCTCGACTAGGGTCGTAAAGGAAGCCTAAAGAAAGGAAAGAAAAAATTCACATTCCCAGTCTCAGTAAATACGCGTTAATATGCCAATCACTCCCTTTATATTTATATAGATAAATCCAAATAATAAAAAATAGAACAGCTGACGTTCTTCACTTTATCTTCCCAGAAACGATTTAATTTGGCAGTTTTTATTTAAATAGTCCAAATTTGATGACATTCCTCCAAAAAAATCATCATAATCGCGTTATTTGACTCGTGTGGCAAATTTTTTTTCAGAAACTTGGGGTTACAGCCCCCTAGCCAAATTACAATCGTATCGTTTAGAGTTAGCGCTTGTAATTGACCACGCCTCCAATTCCCTTGTTCGAATGTCATCTCAACAAAGGAATTGGTGACATGGCTATCTACAAACGCTAACTGTAAACGAAACGATTGTAACTTGCCTAGGGGGGCTGGTATAAAGAGTTGAAAGCGACGATTTTTGTAAGAAAGACACTTCCAACACTTTTAAAGTCTATTTAGTCCTTTCCATAAAACTTTCGCTTGGTTCGTTGTTGCATAACGCCGTCCGATAGTTGCGATTATTGTTACCGATTCTAAGAATAGGTACCTTCTGCCTCCTTTGTGGTCTAGCCGTGATGCCGCCGGCGCTGCAGTACAATGATCAAATCCAAACAAACTGGTCATTATTACTTTAATGTCGTTGATATTGAGCCGTTTCTGTTGAACATCGTTCGAGTTAACCACTGTTATTATTATGGCTTAATCTTTGTAGGGTTTGATAAATAAGTGTCCAGGCTTTTGGTTTTAGGGGTGTTATTCTTTATGAAAACAGCCTTGAGCGCAGCGCTGGATCAGCGACGAAATCAAAATCGGTACATTCATATCAAATACGCTAAAATTCAATGTACCTATTTGGATTTCGACGCTAGGATAGCGTTGCGCTTAAGACTGTTTTCTTAGAGTACAAGGGACATAATGTCCTGGTTTTATTTCGAGTTATCATTAGTGAACCTCAATATATGTATTTTAACTACTGGACCTATTTTGAGGATTCTATCACCAGTAGTACTTTGTCTCTCAATTATAATAGTAGAATTCTACTTTATAATTGAGAGACAAAGATATATACACCGTGAAATTTAAATGGTTGTTTTCCCGCGGCAGAATGACTTGCCATAAGGAGTACTTTTGAAGCATACAGAAAAAATAAAAAAATTAAAAAGTTTTTTTTTTTATAAATAATTATTAAAAATATTTATGAACTCAAAAAAGCGAAAACAATAGTAACATTAGACGTAATTTGTAGGTACTACGAGAGTCGCATGAGCAGCCCGCCGTCAAAAGAAACCGATTCATTAAATATTTAAACCAAAATAAGCTCTCGCACATTGTGATACGTCATAATTAGCTTGCACTCTACAGGTCCATTTTTTGTTTTTAATATTTTATTTTTTTATCAAACGTTTGTATTATCATGATACAACCATTTCGCTGAGGGAAAACAACCATTTAAATTTCACGGTGTATATTTTACACTTTAATGTGTATTTTTTAAAGCAGAAAATCATCCAACGACTTCTCCTACTCTGGGTGGAGCAGGAGTGCGTGTCAGACTTTTATTGACTTTTAATCGGTCATACCGACGGCGGGGTTTAGCAGACATCATCTATGCCAGGATATGTATACGATACCTGCTAAGGCCAGGTCCTTACGGTTTGCTGACATCTCAAGAGCACGAGCTGTCGGCGATTCGGGTTTGGTCCGATCATGTACCCATTGCTCGACGTCCGCTAACCCACCTCACATTTTCATGTTCTCATGAAAATGTATTACATAAACTGCAAAGTCCACAGCGTAAATAACTATTAACGAAACTATTTTACCGTTTATATCGCCACCTTTATCTTAGATAAAAATTCAGACATGCTAATTAAAATCTTAATAAACTACAAAATAAACATGAAAGCGTTTATGAAGTGTTAGAAAAACATTCCTTTGACCACTGACCAATGACAAAAAACCTACAACAATAAACCAAATATTAGAAGAACTGACAAAACAAGAAAACCCGACCATCCTTGTATGGTAATCGGTATAATAGTAATAAAACCACAACAATGCGATTCGTCACCTATTAAAGATGTAGGATGTGCAAATTAATTAGCGAGATCATTAGAAACGGCGCCAATGACACATAAAACTACAGTATTATTTTACACAAAATTGACTATAAACGTGTCAGTTATGACCGGGATACGCAGGGCTAGTTTTCGAAGTTATTATTTCAAGATAGTAGTTACATTCATCATTATCAGTCTGACACAAATTATCACAATAATTATCATCATTATTATCATCATCATCATTATCATCATCATCAACATCATTATCATCATCATCATTATCATCACTATCTGCTGGATATTCTTCTCCTAAGAAATCACTTTGAGTGATTCTGTGCCTCTTATATCTAGCTGCTTCGTCTACGTCTTTTGAACGACCGAGGTTCTGGTAGGTATATTCTAAGCGTGATCTCTTGCCGTCTATATAGTTAGGTTCAGGGGAGACCCTATTAATCTCCTTAGGGATTTGCCCTAGCAGGGGTTCCGAGGTGGTCTTTTAAGAGGTTCCATGTGTTGATAGCGATTACCGGTGTGGTTTTAGAGAAAGAAAAGTATCCCACACTCCCTGATCTTTTGAAGTGTAACCAGAAATCGATTCTCATTGTCATTAGTCTACCGAATACAGTAAAATGCTGCTTCACGCAATAAAGTCCTATTTTTTGAGCCAATGGGGCATCAGTAATTTGATTTACTAGCGTCATTGCTTGTGAACTATCATCGACTACCCGCCCAATCTTTATTAACTTGGCTAACGGCCTATACGTTTGCTATCTTTACTTCTACTAGCATCGTGTATCCAACCCGAGGGTGCACCGCGAGGGCAGTATCAGGCTTTTACTGACTAGAACTACAATTGTTTCGTTCAGTTACCATTAGCGTTCTCTCACGGAGCTGAGGGTTGGTGCGAAAGCGTTACACCGGGGTTCTGGGAATAAGGCAAGGAAGACACGGGGTAGGTTCTTTAGTCAGTAAGAGTCTGACACTGTTTCCCGCTCCGCCCAAGAGTGGGATTCGTCATTCGATGATTTTTACCTACCATAAAAAAAAAACAATTAACGCTCTAGGAACGCAGGTTTCTTTTTCAGAAAATCCCCGCGGTGTATCCCAGCCTTTATGAATAAATTAATTCCATCACTCGAATCCTAGAAAGCGTTATATTCATTAGAATTTCTGTGACTGTATAATTAGCTCAATTACTGTACCATTACTGTACAGTACAGTCATGTCTTTATTATTATGAATAATCCACAATAAAGATAATTCGTGATGAGATCATTTGATATCTTTTAGATTGGTACATAAGTTTTGCTGGAATTACGGTACGAACCTTATTAATGAAGTGAATCAGCGTGCACTGTCATTTGTTTATTGTTAAATTATTTTTTACGAGAATCGTTTTCTTATCCGATAAAGACCCTAATCAAAATCTCTGTTTTTAAATCTCAAATAACAAGCTATTAAGGTAACGATATTTTAATTTAATAAAAGCAAAATTAACTAACGAAAATCGAGTTAAAGTGTCTTCATCAATTTTTTTTTAATTCTTAATTTATCATTGTAAAGACCCAAACAAACGTTATCAAACTTATTACATAAAAATAATTATCTAAAACACTATATTTTACCGTCTATACATTTGTTATGAACGTATAATGAACATTTTAATCTACAAAATGTCGCTCAAATACATCAAACTTGTCATCATTACTCGCTGAGACCAGAAAATAATTACTTATATTAAAACAAGGGCACGTTCTAATCAAATCATGTACTGGCTTTCGTAAGCGTTTAATTAACTCGAAGTACGATGCAACCATGAGCTTTCGTAACCACTCAAGAAGATAAAAAGTAGGTTTAATAGCAGGACAACTTATACAATAATACGTACCTACAATGTCTCAATTACATACCACTCTGTGTGGTCCGAATCATTACACATACACTGTAATAAAGAATTCTATAACATTATCGATATTTAGATCAGCTATTACGCTCAAGCAACTTGTAATACACAAGTTATTAGCATTATTATACACATTATAGAAAATCGGCAATTCGTTTCATCATTCAACAGAAAATGTATGTAATTATTATTGTTGGGCAAGTTATGAATAGCGTAATAAAATATGAAAGTTAATATTGATATAAGGAGAGAATATTATATGTTGGTATGCTAGTTGTAATTGGCGCTATGCGATAGCTCTGATAGATCTTATCACCTTCATTAGTACAGTTCGATATTAACATAACCAGCCTAGCGTTAATGTTTTAAATACACGCTTTACTAATAATAATCGTTGTTTGGTTAACTCGTTGCGTTGTTAGACCAGTTTTTTGGTACATGGTTATTTTAACTAATTAATTGTTAAATTAGTACGTTAAGTTAACAAATTCTAAATTTTCTCTCCTTTTTATTACTGAATAGTTTAGACTTTATCATGTCGCCCTCAATGAAAACGAAAATTTAAAAGATAAGTACAGTACGGCCATCGGATCTTGGCAAGTCTGACCTTAGACTTTGCGAACTTAAGACCTTGTGCACTCGTACAAAAATAAAGGTTTAAAAAAAACGCTAATAACAGTTTTTAACAGCAATAACAACTGCATTTATTTGTTTAAACCATTTATTTTTACCCGACTACGGCGAAGCAAAAGGAGGGTTATGATTTTGACCTGTATGTATGTATGTGGGTATGGATGTTCATCTGTTCCCTCGTAACTTCTAAACTACTTATCAGAATTCGACAAATGACATATCATTAGAAGCGTCTTAATTGTCCGCTGGTTATAGGCTATATGGGATTTCACAAAATCTAATGTGGCGCCCTCTAGCGGACAAAACATACGAAGTAAAAAAATAAAGTTAAGATAAATATGCCGTGTTTGGTATCATTTGAAAGCGCTTTACTTGTACATTTTGAATATATATATATTACTAGCATTTGCTTGTGACTTTACCTGTATTCATGGGCTGAGAAATCAATATATTCAAAATGTACAAGTAAAGCGCTTTCAAATGATACCAAACACGGCATATTTATCTTAACTTTATTTTTTTACTTCGTATGTTTTGTCCGCTAGAGGGCGCCACATTAGATTTTGTGAAATCCCATATAGCCTATAACCAGCAGACAATTAAAACGCTTCTAATGATATGTCATTTGTCGAATTCTGATAAGTAGTTTAGAAGTTACGAGGGAACAGATGAACATCCATACCCACATACATACATACATACAGGTCAAAATCATAACCCTCCTTTTGCTTCGCCGTAGTCGGGTAAAAAAAATAAATGCTAAGAACAGTTTTTAACAGCAATAACAACTGCAAATTTCATTTATTTGTTTAAACCATTTTATTTACGAGTGCACAAGCGCTCAAATTCGCAGAGCCTAACTTCAAACTCGCCAAGATACGACGGCCGTATTGTATTTGTTGTAAAAAGTGGAAAATCCCACGTAAAAACTGCTTAATAATTGATCAAAACACCAATAATTTAACGTTCAACATCACATTATCTTCGGACGGTTAGAGAAAAATAACCGTTCACACTGTTAGTAGAATGGGTTAGTGACAGTAAATTTGGACAATGGCTGGCGGTCTCTATATTTATGTGTTTGTTATCACGCTCGGAAGTCTCCTATCTGACTCTGATTTACACTGGCCTCTTACTAGACAAACAGTCAACAACGTGAGAATTTACTCTTAACACCTTTAGTGCGATAAACGAGTTCACAGCTCGTAAGATATGTACATACGTGGACATACTTTATCGAGCTATCATTAAAGAGAAGGCGTCTATTGTCTCTTTGAATCGTCCAGCCCACAGACGAAAATTTCTTGGAAGCTGTCTATGATCGCGATGATGTCAAACCAACTTTTTGCACACGTGTCGTTTTATGTTCTATTACAACCGCTACATATATGCAAAGTATGTATAGCCACAGTTGATGTCACAGCTCTAGGGTCACAGCAATTAGACGCCAGGTTAAAGTCCATTTTTATACGTTTTTCCCAACTCTGATTGAACAGACTAAAAATAAAAAAATGACTTAATAGATACTATGTTAAATTGTCTCGTTATAAGTCTCAATCATGCGCTAATATTATCACAAACAAAAAACAAAGGCGAAAAAAGCTCAGAAGCGGATTTAACAAGTATCGATGACATAGAATCTGATGTATCAATATTGGATCAATCGATGACTTTAGCCCGTGGGTGTACCTCGTCTCGGATAACATCGTGTGCATTTTTGGAGACAGTAAAATCTATAAATGACTATACGTCTGTTGTCGAGTGAAACATTAACTTTATCACTATCTTCCCGGAAAATAGGCCTGTAATGGGCGTAGCTTTAGAAGAATCGGTAACAAACAGCGAATAAATCGTCAAAACAATAAAACCCTTAAAAGCGGAGCAGTAAAAATCTATTAAACGGACAATCGGTACCACCGGCGGTGTTCACAATTTATAGACGGGGTGATATGTACACGAACGGGTTCGTAATGACGACATGATTGCCGACAGTCGACATGGAAAACAAGTAAAAATACTGCCGTGATAAATGAACCGGCCTAGCACGTGAGCATCATTACCAACGGCGTCCGATCATCTCCCTCCACTAAAAGGTCGTACAAATGAAGGTCTCATGACAATATATTTATCCTCAATTTGCTATATTAATAAAATAATAGTGCCGTTTTATTAGATCTCTTGTTCACCCTACGTTACCTGTCTAGACTAAATTGCAGTGTGATGCAATTTACGTTGAAAATTTTTCGCGCTTTCGAAGCGGATTTTCGTTTAGAGTTTACTCATAAAGAAAATTTTCTATTTAAGCTTAACTGAGTTTAATACAATTTCTCTATTGTTTTTAAAGTTTACCTTATCTTAGTAAAACTGTAAACATTCCTCAGAGTCAAAACAGTGTAGTCCAGAATCGATATTTTAGAACTGTGAGAATCCCCCCGAAGTATCCTATTCTCAAAACATATAGACCTGTCATTAAGTCGACGTGCCTTTTAGTTAAGATTCGAAGTAGCTATACGGGTGGCGCATTAGTCGAACGTTAACTGACAAACAGATGCGAGGTCCGCACCTTGATAACAACAGCGAACTATCTCTGAAATGCCGATAGTTATTTATGTCTATGGCAGCCGACGATGGGGCGCAGCGACGAACAAAAGACCAGACAAATGATCCGAGATAATCTTAGAGTTAAAGCTGAGCAAATCATTCTATTTATTGATATTCAGTATGATTTGTTCGCATTTCATTTTCTGAACTAATGGTTCTGGACAGCGAGTCATTTTGGATTGTAGTAGACGTGTAAAATATATTCTAATATTAAAACCTGGAATTAAAATTTGCATCTACGTAATTTAAGAATTATCATTTCAGCTTGTAAAATGAACTTGAGTCATTTATCTCTAATTCTCCATAATACGCTAGCTCTATAAGTGCCATGACTAAATAAATCTGCCACCTTCGAATTCCAAAAGACTACATTAAGATATTTAGTATATTAATAAACATATCAATTAACAGAAATTCTGTAATATGACTACTTCGATGGAGTCAAAGTTTACGACATAATAAAACCGCCGTGTGTTTTAGTTACAGGGGGACAACCGGACAACTGCACACGCATCGTTGCTGCGACAAATGCCTTTCAAATTCCGAAAGGCATCGGATCCCGCGTGGGAGGCAGACGCCATCGACACAAGCGCTAGATGTGACCAAGTTCAATTGAATACGAGAATAGGTACCTCCAGCGGCACCGGTCGGGTCGACGGCGGCCCTTAGGCGCGCGCGCCGCACCGCCCACGCAACCCGCGTAGATTTATAACATTACCCATATTCGGCCTACGAATGGCGCCAATTCGACGCTTCAAATTAAAATCCGCTGCCAGTGCAAAACGATAACTCCGCGCTTTGATAGATAGCTGTTCTGTTTCTGATTTACGCACCACCGTATAAGGTGAGTGTAAACTTGTTATGTCTCATCCTTAGGCGAAATGTCGTCCAATAAAGTCCATATCAATCACTAGTATTTACTGTTCTGTAGTCTGTCGTCTGTTCAATGATTTAGAGCTGTAATATTTTTAAATGCTCCATGGTTTTCGAGAGCCTTTAAAAGAATGTCGATACGAGCAATCTCTACTATATTTCAGTATGAAATATTGTCGCGGTTCGATATTAACACAACAAATACTACGTCACTTCTCAATGCCTGACTTTCAAAGGTTTATGAGATAAAGATTACGTCTGGAACATGTACGTATGTGTGTGAAATACATCTTCTACTTGGGCGAGCTAAAAAGGCTGGGCTTGGCGTCGTGAAGACGTCTTACAAGAGAGCGCGATTAATCGCACGTAAACAGCGCCGGGCGAGATGGACTTACTCTATCACTTTTTCCTCGGGGGGTATTATGCGGCCGGGTATGTAAATTTTCTTGTGTAGTACGCCCTTCGATTGTAATTCCTATAACAAAGAAACAATTATTAACAAAGTAATTCCTTTGAGTCGTCCGATGCGTTTACATTAGACACGCAAATTTATAAAATTATGCTAAAGATAAGTTTGGCAGAGGAACAGCGTAAATAATTTAAATTCCAAAAATCAATAAACCTTAATTCATTTGTAAAGTCGTATACAGTACAAACGGACCGCCAAAACACGGGTCAAGAATTTAAATGAAAAGTTAAGTACACATTACATTAAGCCGGTTTCAAATGATCGTGTTATTAAAGATACGTATTTAATAATGAGATTATAGAATGTAAGTAGAGCATGAAACAGTCGATGGTTTATGTGACACGGAGGATATAAAAAATGGAGTTATAACGTGAGTTTGTTTCTAAGCAAGATAGCAAGACAGACCAGACAAATATCCACGCCACTATCATAGACATTTCCTAATTACTGTTTCCTACCTAAACTATATTAATTACATAGTTAATAGTGCTTTTATATATAAAACCTGACTTGATGATCACGATCCACAACTTTGTCATATTAAAGATTTAATCAATACACTACTTATTTATGCAACAATCAACGATTATATTTAAACGATATTATTCAAATAATTTTGCATTGTAAAGCGGCTTGTTAAAAAAGTGTATCGAGATTAATATTAAAAAATCAGGCAATTTATATGAACCTATTTGATAGTCAACATGTTTTTACTTGTTTTGCTGCCTGTCCAAGAGTTTGCGTTTGAACACTCCATCGACTTACTAATCTGTGGCACATAATAATGAAGTAAGCGAAGAGTCACTAGACGTCAACCGATGACAATTACCAATCAGATTAGAGAGGTGTCGAAATCTAAACCAGTCATATTCACTGCGGCTTAATTAATAGCTTATTTAATATTACTATATAATTCTTATGTATTAGACATCTGAAGCGAATAAGGTGTTTGAGTTAAGAACATCAGCATGGAATTTATGACGTCACTGACATATTGAGACGTGATTAGTTACATTTAATTTAATGAAGATTACAATAAGCCAAATGTATTGGGAACGAATCTTCTTATTGTTAATTCGACTGAAATATATTATATATATTTAGGTATTTCTAATACAGACATATATTAAGATTATCTTTGATTTGAAAAGCTTTCAGACAATATGCGATTTGTAAATTTGCTTCTAAATCATCAGTTAGTTCGACAATGTTTTTCGTCTGTCGTATTTCATAAACAAAATCCCCAAAAATCCTATGACACTTTGTCTTGTCAAACTAATGCGTGCTGGTCGCACAAGCGTCAATGCGTCAAAATGACACGTCTGTCAAGCGTCGACATTGAAGGGTGCTGTAGTCTCGTGCCCCGAAGCGACGGGACGAATGATGCTAACCTGCCTCTTCCAATCAACGGTGTGATTTGTATGTCTCTCCGCTGTGTCTACGCATGCTTCAACACTTTTAAACTGAATAATGACTTTACACTGTTTTGTTCAACTATTGTAGAGTTCATACAAAGTTTGAAGCCCACCAGACCTCAATATTGTCAGGTCAAATGTAGATATAGATAAAAATTCAGATCAAGAGCAGAAGGTTTTTTTTTTATTGATTATAGGTCCGAAGGATGCGGTCGATGATGAAGCGCGCTTACCTAGAAGGTACAAAAGGTGACGAAAGTACCTTTAAATCGGTTATAAATCGGTTATAACCTTTTAATCGCTAAAGCAGTTTTGAAAGCTAGTCTCAATCATTCTGGTGTAGGCTTACAAATCAACCAGAGAGAGAACACCAGTATTCAGCTCACCGAATGTCATAACAAAATAAATTAAAAATCAGTCTTAAAACCGAAATCAAAGGGCACTTAAAAATCTCAAGTATAAGGTTCACAAAGTTCAGCTCATACGGACTTCCAGCAAAATTTTCACACCTGACAGTCAAATAACGGTGTACACCCGTCATACACATTAGCAAACCAGCATGAGCCATGACAATGGCAACGAAGGTACCTATCAGAAACTCCTGAGCATTTATTACAAGTGTTGAAGTGTGGATAATGGGCCAACAAGTCACAGTTGTGTGTCACAACCAGGTTTACGGCGTTCACAGCTATCCAACGGACATTCTTCACAGAATTTGCCGCCTTGAGTTACAGGCTTGTCTTCATCATGTTTGTAGCGTGTTACTCACTTAGTACCGTTCCGTTTGAAGTAAGCTTTGGATTGTTTTGGGCTACATTCACACTGGCAATCAATTTAATCTGAAGATCGTGTGTGGCCGCTATCAAACAGCTAGTTTGATCAATGTAAAATAAAAGAATGTCAAAATGCGTTTCAGCCGATATCCCACAGAATCACAGTAGAGTCAGAATTTAAACAACAGGATTAACCAAAATAGGGAGTCCTACGTATTCAGTACTAACTAGTACCAATCTTATTTTATACCAAGTTATAAGTAAACAAGAAAAATGATTTGCCAGTAGCTCGAGCTGGCCTAAGCTATCTACACTCAATTAACACCTACATCATAACATTATGAAACTTGAAGCATACCCATAAATTAAGGAGCATAAAGAGCTGGTAACGCCTTAAGCTTTGCCCATGTCGTTAGGTGACTTGGACTACAACGGGCTAAGAGTCAACTGCTCCATGGAAACCATGTTTTACGATCGGATTATGCTAGAAGATGAATGCAAGGCAATCAGACGCAAGAACGAACAAAGCATCGTACTGGAAAATGTGACTTTCAATCGTAAAACTGAACATAATTTTATAGCTTCCCGGTATTCTAACACATGGCGGGCGGGCCGAGATTCCTACGGGCGCTATCCGAACAAGCACGGGTCGTAACTAGCCCTACGCGTTGTCTTACATTTGTTAGTGCAGAGTAGTTGTTAGCTTTCATTACTATTAACAACCCACCGAGGATTGTTTATGGAACGAAGATGTTCGTTTCGGTATGCGGTATGAATGTCTGAGCTTTCGTATTGTCCTGCTACTATGTCAATTTTAAAAGGATTTGCTGTAAGACGTAGAATGTTGTGCTTACCTCAGGACTGCAGAGTTACGTATTGTTTTACTACTATGTCAGTTTTAAAAGGCTTGTGTATAAGAGAGAATATTGTGTGTACCTCGGGATTGTAGAGTTTCGTATTGCTTACTTCTATGTCAATTTTAAAACACTTGTATATAAAATGTAAAATGCTATTCGTACTTCGGAATTACAGAATTTCAAGGATAAGACAGAATACTGTGTGTACCTTGGGATTGCAGAGTCCTTACTAATATATGTCTGTTTTAAAAGTTGTCTCCATAAAATGTACAAAGTTGACGTACCTCGGGATTGTAGTATCGGGCTGTGTTCGTCAAATCTATGACTCCTGCCAAGTTCGGAATTGTCTCTAGTAGAGTAGGCACTGTCCATCTGCAAATAAAGAACAATTATTGTTATTTTAGAACGTATACTGCTTACCTAACCGGCAAGTGAAATGATGACGGATTGGCACGTAGGAGTAAACCCAAATAATGTCCAATTACAGAAAACTGTGTACCCGACGGCGTTAAATAAATAACTTGAAGAAAATCGTTCAACGCAACAGTTTAAATATAAAAATAACTTTCTAAATTAGCTGCGGCGCCGGCCAACCTACTGCACGTCGGCAAACATTTGCATAATTATGGCGTTACAACAAGTTTTTCTTTAAACAATAAAACACACTGAATTATCAACCCTCCATTGAAATCAATCTTGGAAAATCACTCATCCATCATTCAAGACCTTTTTGCTTACAGATGCGATTAGAGCTAAACTTTATTTATGCTTTATCCATAAAGTACTTAAGGTCAGTGAAATCGTTTCAATAAATAAATCATCATACTAATCATCACTCTACACAGAAACATACAATAAGGCGAAAGTTTGAATATGTGTATGTGTGTTACTCCTTCACGCTCAAACAACTAAACGAATTTAGCACAGGAGTAGACCATATCCTGGAATAGCACATAGGATACTTTATTTCCCGAAATAATGTTCCCTTGGGTTAGTTTTACGAACGCGTTGACGAGAAGCTATGCACTAAATAAATATTCATAAAAGCTTTATGTCAGAAACTCACACTGAGCCTTATTGAAAATATTGAAAATTTAATTATCCTATCACCATTACGGTGAAAGGGTCACGATTGGAGGCACTTACTGCAAACTGTCAGTTTTTCAATTTACAAAATGTCCACTCACATACAGATGGCGCCACACATGTTTACAGCAACGGGATTATTAAAGTTTTAAATTTGAATCTTAATTAAATGGAATTAAGGACTGCATTCAAATGTAAATTGGAAACGTAAAATGATATCCATGAAATTGATCTGACGCTAATTTTCAATATTTATTTCATCCGTGCTGTCCACACTTTCACTAATAAATAAATAATCATTACTGGCTATGCAGTTTGTAATCTTTTAAAAAAATATGAAAAAGCCTTCTTACATTTGTTTAATGTCCTTGTTCGCTGTCTGTACGCTCTGTAACAACCAAAAATGTTTACACTTAGTAATAATAAATTAACGATTATGTAAGATTGTGTTTTGGGCATAGTTGTACTGCTATTAGCGTACGCTTCTCTGGTTGTAGACAATGTGTCTTTGAGAAAGCCGCACGTAGGCGACGCGTGTGATAAGGGAGCAGATCAATCATCTGCTGGCCCTACCTGACCGGTGTCAATGAACTATGCCCAATGAGGGCCACCTGACTCGATCCACTTTGGGATTTTTCGACACACGACACAGGTTCAATCAAAAATTAGTATGCTAATAATATGAAAACTTCACCGTTTAAGACTTTATCGAACCAGATAACATTTAAACCATTCCAAGAAATCGATAAAATTTTATGCCGACAGAATAAACAATGAATTAGAATTTTAAATAACTCTAAAATCGTTGGACATAAATCTCAAAAACCCATTTCAGTTACACCGCAGGCCAAAAATTTTGGGTGAAAATTTTCAATTTTGCCCAAAATCACCTTAAATAAAATGTCAGAGTCCATAATAATAGCTTGTTAGAGAGGTAATAATTTATCGACAGTGTTGACATGATGTAAAGGAATGTTTAAAAAAAACTGAGCGCCAGGAGGTGTGTCTAAATGGGGTTAATTTTCAATTTGGATTCGCCGGTGGCCTTTATAAATTAACAGGCGGCAATTTAAATAAATCCATGTAGTTATGATACGGAAAAATATACATAAATATTGAAATATTGATCCTTGATTAATAACATTTTATGTGATCGATTAAAATTAATCGGAGACATGTGAAAGTTGCCGAAATGTTTCGACGACATCTTCTTTTCGGCGAGGTACCGAGAACCAATCGTGCAATTAATTAATTGCTTAACAATCTGGCAAATATGCGCAATAAATTAATAATATGTAGGATGTTTCATAAAATTAATATTTCATCATTAAAATGATTATTAATTAATATTAACACTTCTGGAGTTCGTAATTCGGTCTTCAGATTTATTTATAACTACTGGGGCAAAATCGAATTTGTTACTTTGAATGAAAAGCTGTTATAACCATTTACATGTACTACACACTAGAAAAATTAAAGCAGAATATTTCGAATAAAAAAAATACAAACGTCCGACAATACTTTAAACAACGCGACCTCATCGGGTGCACTTACCACGATTTTCAATTAACACTAAAGGTCACAGCTCATTAGAGCCACCCGGCACCCACCCCGCACCGCCTCGTCGCCCGGCGTCCACTCGTTGTCGACAGGTGGTCGACGGGTGAACACCGCGTTATCACCAATAAACGTCGCGCGGTCAACCAGTGGACCTCGCGTCGTCAACCAGTGGACCCGGCGTGGTCAATGAGTGGACGACACTTGGTCCACGAATTTCCGAGTAGTCTGTTAACAATTGGCACTAGGTCTACACGGGATGGTGGGGAGCAGCCCATCGCCAGACGCCAACGTATCGTCTTCGCGTGAATCATTCGCGGGTAGCGCGCGGTCCACTCGGGACCCGCGTGTTGGCAATGCGCAGTCAACGCAAGGCAAGCATGCGAGCAACGAGTTGTCACCTAGTGGTCCACCCGCCGTCCGCGCGTGGATGGCTTACGATTGAGGCGATCTGGTGACGCTGCGGAGTTGATGTAGTGAGCGCATACCCATACAAATTCATATAAAGAATACTAACCGCACGAGGCGAGGCGGTGCGGAGTGGGTGCCGGGTGGCTCTAATGAGCTGTGACCTTAAAGCACCGGAACAAATAAAACGCAGTCTGGACAAAGGAGTTTATTGAAACCGCGAATATCAATGTAAAAAATGCGGTGGCACACAAAATTAAACCTTGACTCATTGCATGCGTTCGAAAAACAACGCAATTTTTACTGCCCTGTGGCGAAGCACTTACAATGAGAACGTTGAAAGTGTGACGGCAAAATACAGTTTTTTAATTACTCCCTCATTATTAATTGTAGGAACGAACCGTGCTCTAGCCATTACAAACTACATCCCAAGACTTTTAAACTGAACTGTCGATACACTTATCGATATAGCAAGCGAACAAAAATTCATTACACATCGCAAACAAGCCGATGATTCAAAATTAGCAGCTAGTAATAAGGCCTTCAAATGTATTTAGAATTAAATGCAATACAGAGCGAGCAATAAAATCGATTGGATGATTCTAGATCATAAATCGATTCCATTACGTTACGATATTAATGACAATCGTAACTCTCAATCACAAGTTGGATCTGCACGCACCGATACGCACCTACATTATTGGCTCTGCCTTCGATTAACGTCAACAAAATAAAATATTTATTTATTTACCACCATTTAAATATGATATTTTATTTTCTTGATGGCTTTAACGATAATTATTATTATATTGATCCTGCAGTGTGGTCCCAAAAATGAGAACTGACCACCCGAAATCAATTTCATGGTTGTCGCAAGACATGGTTAAAGCAAATTGGCATGCAGTAAGGTTTTTTAGGTGGGTAAAAATCATCCAAGGACATCTCCGCGCCCCCGGTGGAGGTAGTGTCAGAATTTTACTGACTAAAAAACTCACTCCTGTTTCTTCTTTGCTTTTCTTTCAGAGCCTGGGTTTTCACAATAACCCTTGGCCCAAGTATGCTTCCACCCAGCTGGGCCTCTACTGGCGGCCGGCGCGAGAAATCGCCGCGCCGTTGATCACCCCTTCGAGGACACGGTGGTGCTCTTCCCAAGCGGGGCACACCTCTACCGTGTGCTACACCGAGTCCTCCGGGCGGTCCACGCAGTGGTGACATCCGCGCGTTTCTTTTGCACGAATCCGGTGCAAGAACCTCCTGAACGTACTATGTCCGGCATGCAGTGAGCTGCCAGATAGTACATCATACTTAGAAATCATACGAATTCTACAGCAGTTTTTAATTTTAATTACGTATTTTTGCAGACCGTACCCATTTCTTGGTACGTTACAACAGGTGAAATAAATAATGACAAGGAGGAGTTATGTCGACACTACATATTGATTTCTCATACAACTTAGGACTTTGTGTAATTGTTAGGGATTATTATAGCAACCACTGAACCATGATTAATAAATTAACAAGTCTTCAAGCATCGTCATTAGCAAAAGTAACAGCTATTTATAAGTTGTGATAAACATTGATCCGTCAAGCCTTTCAGCAGAACAACATGTGGTGCGGCGATCCAAGTTGTGATTGCGAGTAACGTTCACGCAATCGAAAGAAGTCGTTAATAAAATAATCAACAATGCGATTCAATAAATTGCCGATTGCCCGCTGACAAAAACCATACGACACGACAAGACATTACTTACATGTGTCCTACAAGGCAATAAATGTAACTTTGTCATTTTTACGACATACAACATGTACATACATTTGCAAGCACGGAGGGGGGAGGATCACCTGCGGGGACGTGACGGTATTGAGATATATTAATTTGAAGATAAGCATATCTTAAAGTGAAACATACAAGATTTGTATCCCATTAATTAATCAAATTGATATAAATTATACCCGGCCTCGAAATGGCTGTACCCATTTGCCAGCCTTGCCTTGATTTATTAATCAACCCAGCCAAATACCTGTATAAATAATCGCAGTAGCCGAAACGTACGCACCTGCAAATAACTTATTACAATGAGTGTTTGCCAAGCAGATTTTAAATCGTTCAAATCGATTTATCATAAAAAGCAGACCACTGCATAAACACTACGAGCGGTTTACAAAAAATAAAACTATAAGGCTCGAGGACCTCCCATCAAATTACAAGTGGCAAGCTCCGGACTTATCTCACGATCGCGTGTCGACAAAACGAATAACACCTTCGCACGCTTCGATCATATTTGACAAATGCGAGGATCAAATAATCGCAAATACGTTTCTGAGACCATGCAGCAAAAAGCCAACCTATATTAATAAATAATAAGAATCCAAACAGCATGGCAGCAACCTTTGCAAATCATGTGATAGATATCAGAATATGTTAAATAATGATGTAGGCTCACTGGTAAATAGTAAACAGTAAATTTATCAAATCAAGGAAGAAACTTAAGTATCGACATTTGCAATAAAATGAATAATAGTGCAAATTGAACAGCGTCAACACAATACAAAGTAGATACACAAAAGCATGTAGACATTTCGCAAAATTGAAACGTTTTGGGTGAGTCAACCTAAGTTCGAGTATTAAATTTCAATGAAATGTTCAGGGTACAAATCTGAACCGATACCAAACAGAATTTACGAGGTAACAAGAAAGAGCTTGTAGCAGCTTATCACGATGCAAATACCAAATCACTTCTGTGACTTTCTCTCGACGATCCACGGTAGTAATACTGACTACTTGAAATTCACGTGCCAGTGGCGCAGCACGCGGATGAAACAACATAATCATATATGGATAATCATGCCTGGTTAGTGGTATGATGGAGATGGCATAACTTTACTGGTAACATTAGAAGCCTGTGGAACAAGCTCAACCACATTATCTTTCTAATTTCATAATCGTCTAATTACAATGCACAAAGAAACTTATTAACCAGTGTGCGACACTTAATTATTCAGATACATTGTACATTGTTAAGTGACAAAAATTAAGACGGCGCCGCAGTCTATAAATCATTTATAGGGTAACTGTTTCGACATTTTAAAATATGCAAGATCACAGTAAGATTTTTGGGAAGAATTAGGAATTGTATTTATTGGTGTATAAGAATGATTTTTGTTTGTATTTGTCGCGATATACTGTCGTGACCGCGTTGCGTTGTCATCATGTTGTTTTTGACAATCATCTGATCCGTTACGTCGTTTATTCCAATGGTAATGATGGCATAATTGACAGAGGGCAACTATTGTTCCCATTGTGTTCTATTGATATTACAGTTTTGTCGCCTTGTAATGGTTGAGCTTTTTGTATTGTTTTATGGATCGTTACTGACTTGTTCTCTTTTGACACCGAGTCGACTGCTGCGGTAGATTTAAAAAGGGTGGAGTTAACTCATTCAAATTCGTGACCTGTCTAAGAATGTTCGTGCCTTTACTAATTATATTCTGTTATTACAAGGACGCATGTACTGAAAGATGTCGAAGTGTGATATAAATTATTCCATGCCTATTAAATTTTCTTATACGAACAACAATAAAAACACGATAAAATAAATGCTGTTGATTTATTCATATTATAAACCACAATCAACTGATATTGACGGCACTGAAATGACCCTCGTTACGGTCGAATATTGAGAGTAAGACATAAAATTTAACAATGTAATTGAGTAATGATCAAAAAAACATTTGCTGTCACAATAATTGATATGTGGCTGACTTCTTACAAATGCGGGCTCTGTCAATACAAAAAAAACTTATGTCGCTAGCTGTTAACTAATTGAAAAGCCAAATGTGTTAAGAAACATAGGGGTTTCAATAAGAACAATTAAAGATTTCCAAGACCGTGGACATCTGAAAATTAAACGAATTCTTGCACCTTCTCGATCTTAATAATTCGTCATAACCATAAATAACATTAAGTTGCGGTCGTAAAGTAAAAGAAAAATCCAATCATAAGTCAAACTAACTGGCTTTAAACAACTGAGATTAAAATTTGAAGATCAGAAGAGAACAAGCTAAGATAAGTATCAAAATATCGCACGAGGTGCTACATAAAAAACTAAAAGGTACGACCTGTTAAAATGGGATTCCGTATTCGTTTCGACCGATTAATCGAATGAAAAGCCGGTGTATCGTATCGTATGTCGGGGGCATTTATCGCGCCTAATTGCGACCACCGCCGAAATTCAGTTTAAGAACGTACTGGGTGGCGTGATGGGCAGCGATGATACTCCTCGGGTAACCCAACGTTTTGAAAATTATGGGATAATCAAAACCCTCCCGACACCTCCAGCTCAATTATGACGGTGTATAAAAGTCATGCGGACCGTTATCGTATCTTAAGGATAATAACATATCCTCCTTACGGTAACGTCAGTTCTACTTTTTCAATTAATGATTACGATACCCGCAGCTACGATTTAGTATTCGTCTTATCAATTGATATATCATGCGAGTTTTTCTTTTATAATAAGTACTATTAACATAATATTTGTCAACGACTATAGCCAGCCAAGTTGCCCACGTAATGCAATCACGAACTTTAAAGTTTTTAAGTTAAGCAAGCCTGATTAAACATCCTTTTTTCAAGAGCCATTGATACTCCTTGTCAATTTATTACATTTTCAAAGAAAGTTACCAACAATGAAAGGTGCTGCGAGTAATACAATGCACAAATTAAGATATCACAATAAATCATATAAATCCATAAATCAACAATTCGAAAAAAGGCGAGAGTTGAGTCCAACAAGCCATTATCGCTAAATGTATGAAGTTATTTTCAATGTATCCTGATTATTTACTGTCAGTCCGAAGCCAATACAGCTTCATTGCCGAAACGGTCTCGTAAGTACACAGGTATTTGCAGATAAAAATTTAAATTGGACTGTAAAGCGCTTTTAACAGTGTGATACTTTTCATAATTTACTCAATAAAAAGTCTTAAAATAGAGTGATTCAGTCTTGCGAGTGCCAAAATGAAGTTTTGAGTGCCTCTGAAGGACGTGATTCGTAAATATACCTCAAGATAACTCAATACTTAATGGTCACCCTACCAGATATCGCTTTTCGGGTGTTGCCAAATTAAGAGTTAATTGTATTCTTTTTGTGCGTCCGCGCACGAGCTTAAATCTCTTAAGCAAGATTGTATTTTAGGACAATCAAAGAGAATTGTCGTCCGGAATTACGAAGCAACCCATTATAGTAATGGTGTAAAACCTTGCAACATGACCGGAACACGAGAAAATAAAAAATCATATCAGCGATTGGAATTTGAATGGATTTCTTGAATACCTACTTCCGGAATCCGGATCAACACACTAAACTGGAAACTACCCAAAAGAGTGATAAAAGGTACTTATTTGAAGCTAATAAACGCTTATGTGTTTTTATTTCAAAACATGCTATTTTTATACTTTGCAAAAAAAAAAATCATGGAATAAAAGCCTCGTTTGAGATGATTTGCTGCATTTTCCATACATTTTTATTGGAAGGTGTGTCGGCTTAGTTGAGAAATTACACCCGTTGTGCGGCAATGACGGTGCAATCATAAAAATCCACATAGCCTCCACCGAGACCGGTGTTTGAACGTTCAATTCAAACTAAATCATTTACTGCATGTTACGGGGGTAATAACAGGTGATGATACCTCGTGAATTGATTAAACCACGAGACGTCTGTGGTGGTACGAGATCCATTTATGTATAAACGTTCAGGAAGTCAGGAAGCTTGGGACATTCGCGTAAAAATAAGACAAAGTTGCACCCGCAGAATCAACTTCGCACAGAAAATCAAATAATACCAAAAATGAACAGATTCTATAAAACAACTTGAAAGCTATTTAAAATTAATTTAAGAAATAGCAATCCCAAAAAACTGATACATATTAAATCACCGCAGCTTACGTAACTCAAAATCGACGTGTTCTCAAAAGGAATTCATTCAAAATCTTTAATGGGCATGAAAGTATGAATAATTGTTAAGTAACATTTAATTTTCAGTGCAGGCATAATAATGTAATATGGTCACTATCAGGGGCGGTGATCTCCGTTAACAACCACCAAAATATTATGAGACGTGACAACCGGATGACGTGTAAACGAAACCATGCTAAGGTTCTCCGCCCTTCAACGGTTGCTTTAAATATGCATGGCGCACGCAACTCGCGAAGAATTAACACGATCTGGAAATGCTTTTAATGGATTTTGCTTCTCTTAATTTGATAATTTACAGATGCCTGTAGTTCGCTTCGGAACTGCAGTTTGTAATAAAGAAACATGCACAAGCTTTGAGTCCAGTTCTGGACGTCCAAATTAGAGATTTGGAAAAGAATCTGTAATTAATAGATGGACCCATAGGATTATAGTCAGAGGGGAAAATTATGAAATGATGAAAAGGAAGAAAATTATATACTTCGCTAGTACCTACTAAACTGTGTACTATCAGTTCATCATCATCATCATCATCATTTCAGCCAAAAGACGTCCACTGCTGGACATAGGCCTCCCCCAAGCGCCGCCACAAAGACCGGTCCTGTGCGTTTCGCATCCATCGGCTTCCAGCAACCCTGACCAGGTCATCGGTCCACCTTGTGGGAGGCCTTCCAACGCGTCGTCTATCAGTTCTGTTAAACAATATTTCCTTGGTATCAGACACAAGACAGTCAAGAAAGCTGATTACACGGTGCTCCCACGATCTCATGCCCCGGCTTGTGAAGTACGAAACTTGGCGCGTACGTGTCAAAAGATGTAATTATGAAGAAATCCAATCAGCGGCGGCGCGAACTTGCGCGTACGACGACGTTGATTGAGCGATAAATTTATTGAAGATAAATCACCCGGTCGCGACAAATCGGTAGCAACAACGGACCTTTGTTAATTTTAGGCGGCGAAACGATACCTACACAGCTCGTAATTCGATATGACTGTGGGTGTTCGACACCATCAATATTATTCTAATAAATAAACAAATTATTTCATGACACAAACCAATTTCTCAAATGAATGTCATAATTTGGTCAGAGATAACAACAGTAAGTAACGAGCGCTTCGTTACTCACAATGAGCACAATATTTACAATGCTGCTCTCATTTAATTCCAATAAACATTTTTAAATTGAAAGTTGCTGATACACGATTCAGATTAATTTCAACGCTGGCGCCATCGTGCCGCCGTTTTTCAGCTCATATTTCTGATTCAGGACCTCACGCGTGACTCAAACGAGTGGCGTAATAACTTCAACGATAACTTTCAACTATAACTTACATGAGAATGAATGTAACATTGTTACATTGGGAAGAAGTCTGTGGAACGTCCAATATCCAGCCAATATCAACACAAAGAGCAAACACGAGACGCCACTCGGTGTACAAGGCGAACAGTTAAAAGACGGTTTGAGGAAAAATATATCACACGATACAAGCTATTCAACACAGAACGATACCGCGGGCGAGCGCAATAAATTCAACGAAATATACTCTTTGATATTCGTCGACAACGAGACTGAACAAAAACGTCATACAAGGAGTTTTAATGTCACTTGTGAATTCTTATGAATAAGCACTGGCAGATGAATCTGCACACGACTGTTGAAATACGACGTCTCCACTGGCCAGACAGTCAATATAAAGCACATATCTTTGTATTGTAGGCGTATTGATAGAACCTTACCTCCTATGAACTCTAAAAGACTTTATTGAAGAACAAAACAAAGGGAAGTCTATACCTAAATTGGTGTTTAATATTAATTTATCTAAAATGCATGGCACGCATAAAATATCAATAAATCAAACAATTTCACACTGCATATTGCATAGTGAAATGCCTGCGGCGAGTACAGCACTAAACAGGCTGACTAATTAGACGTACTAGGTAACAAAGGGCCGTCATACGAATTTCACTGTTCCGTTGTGGTAAAGGAAATTGAGCCTTATTTGTAGGGATTCATGTAGGGGAGATGTTACAGGTGTGGTGGCAAGTGTACGTGTGATGGCGGTACACGATAGGCCGCCCACGCGCAGGCGCCGCACCGCGAAATTCGTGAGAGCTACGCCGGCGCCGGCGACTCTCATAATACAGCCACGGGTTTAGAGGAGGTAAAATATTTCAACATTTTATATTGTGTTCATACAATAAAACTACTTGAAATATTAACGTAGACTCTTTTGTAGCTACAAATAAACTGTTTGCTAACTTGCTATCAGAGGCTGAACATTAAGCTTTACAAATCTGTGAGATGGTATCACTTGTGTGTTACTCTTACCGATGGCAGCTCCACCTGCCTAATCGTAAGCGTTTTTCTGTGGATTCCTGGATGGTGTTGGTATATACACCATACAGGAATCTACAGGAAAACTCTCAAAAAATTAGTCTAAATTGTTCTAAGAAAAAAAGATATTCAGAAAAAAAAGAAAGTAAATTCTTGAATGAATTTAGGTGAAAATTGGCATACGGGTAGACTATATCCTGGACGCTACTCCAGGATACAGGTTAGGTATGTGCTACAATAGGATATTATTGTCCTGGAATATGCCGCGGGTGAAGCCGCTGGCAGGACCTAGTGATCTTTAGATATACATAAAGAAGATAGCAATATGATATCAAAATACATAACATAAAGCCCCTTTCCAACAAATATTTTTTTATTTAGAAACTAATGTCAGGTCGAAGAAAATTTTGAGTTTGGAATGGTTTGGACCAATATCAATAATACGTTCTAACTTAATATCAATGGTTAGTTGCCACTAACCATTGTTTACAAGTACCTCTGTTCCATGAGATAATCTGTGACATAGCATCTGCCAACACGATAAAAACAAACGTTCTTAGAATCGAGAGATCAACAAATTTTCAAGTAAGCATAACAGGCTTGAAAACCACAAAAATGTATGTAGGTAATTTATCGTATGTTTAATAAAACCATTTGTACGCACACTGCATTCAAAAACTGACTGAAGACTCTTAATCGTACATTGCATCACGAAATTACTTGTAAATCCTTGAAAAGCAGGCCATCCTGATTCACGTTCGAGAATTCTCATCGGAAATGTAGGTACAATACATGGAATTTGCAATCGTATACTTAAATCACACTTCATAAAGAATTGCACCACTGGAGATCGCTCGGACACCATTTACTGTGACAGGCCCACAGTAAAATGTGGTAACAGTTAACATCGTTAATATAAAAGTGTAAACATTAATAGTCATCAAGCCAAAATATAATAAATTAGTCATAACCGCAAAACAAACACTCGAATGGGACTCGCAAAACTTAGCAGCCGAGACATCAACAAAAATTGAATTAACTAATTAAGTCGAGACCACTTGAGAGTCAACAACGCGTTATGTTTACGACAAATTGTTATTGACTAATTGTACGAGTCTTGAAAGTTTGGTTTAGAGGATGGTCTGATGAATCGTTTAAATTGCATATTAATAAGGATTATAAAGACACACAAATAGAAGCACAAGAGATTGCAAGAGCATAGCATGTGACTTTAAGCCTTATGGTGAAGCCTATTGTGAGCAACCACGTTTCAGAGCCCTCAAATATCCACTAGCAACACGCACTGTTCATATACTTTTAGCTTGACATGCTAAATGTCACAGTTTTTATATCCAGAATGCTACTATACTACATTTTGACAATAACCTTCTCTATTTTTGGCTTAATAAGCTCGAATAAACTTTCACCATTATAAATGTCTAGATTTATAACTGCATCTCATCTTCCTACACTTTTCTCATGTTACTTGGGATAGGCGCAACATGAGTCTGTTTTTCCATCCCTTATCAACCTTTATCCATAGTTCAACATGCAAAACATCGCTTCCAGGTTATTTTCTGGAGAACAGGGTACACAGTGGTATCTAAGAGAACAGTAATTGCATTATTTGATTTCAAAATTTTTGACTCTAAAATTATTTTAAGATTTTTTTTTTCGAGGACTGCCTTTAATTGAATTTGGACTTTAAGAATTAAATCAACTCTTTATTATTTCTACTCTTCTTTTTTCAAGGAAATTATAAACAACAACCAATATACAATTACCGTTTAATAATAGGCACATGGTAGAACAAAATCAACACTGCCAAGTTGCGAGGCTGTCGTCGGCACATCAGCGGCAGGGCGTGGCGACACACCTCTCTATTACTGAACCCGTCGCAGGCGCTACAGACTGCCTATGTAGTACTCTATGTACGTACACTTCATTAAAATTTTTTTACGTTATATAAACAGGAGGAAGGGAGAATTATAGGGAAGGTTTTAGTTACTTACGACGTTTTAAAAATTATGGAAATATTTATGTATTTCAATTGATGGGATGATGAACTTGAAACATTTAGAGGACCTGGGACAAATCTTAATTTATGAGTAGATATAACATCAGTACACATAAGTGTTAAAATTGAAGACGGATCATAAATATAGGAAGAGACTTCAGAATACTTTATTGGACCACATTTGCATGTAGGTACTAAATGGCTACAGATTTTTTCTTACCGATATACCAACCATCCGATTATCAGAATAAATTAGGTATAAAAACCCAGTAATAAACAAAATAAACGATCCAACTGTAACAATATTACTGAGTGCAGACAGATAAAGAAATTGAGATCCTTACACGATAACAGACCAAATTACAAACGATAAATTACTGATCAACATGCGCATGCGTGTAAATTGAATTAAAAGATAAGTTTAAACGCGAATGTTATATGCGGTACTTGAATATAACATTTACAATTAAAGATGACTGCTTACATCCGGATGATATGCTGTGAAATCCAAGTAAGGGGCATAAAGTTAAAAAAAAAACCACTTTTTTTCATAAATGACAATTAGATAAAAGAACCCGGTTTAAGACTATAGAACATCAGCTGTAGGTATCTCAATTTTTACAGTTTGACTTGAACTGTGACCTCACTCAACATACCTGACAAGATACGAAACACGAATTACATCACAATCCAAAATATTTCGTAGAACGTAAAAGTAAAAACGCATGTGAAAACGACAAGATAAAGCTCTTAAGCGCATAATATTTTGAGCAACTCCATTTATCTTCTTAATGAAAACATAATATATTTATCATCAAACTACTGCCCGAGAACAGGCAATGCTTCATTAGCTTTATTTAAATTATTAAGCAATAACAAGTCACTCGCTACATAACTTATTCCAATATATATGATTTACGTGTCTAAGATTATTTCCTAACTAGCCGAATATGCATGTTTGAATAAAGTAATAAAATGAGAAAGCATTAAAATATAAATTAATGACGCAATTATGTATACCTTAATTAATTAATTATGTGACGACGATGTTCAATCAACACGATGGTTAAAAATTAGCTGACAAACTTAATAATGAATATGTATAGGAGTTTCTAAAATGAAAATAATAAGCAAGACACAATTTTTACGATGTGACGGCAATAAAAATGTGTATAGTCAATAAATTTTAAAGATAATAAAATATGGTGTATAGAATCATAGAATTAAAGGAATCTGCAGAATAATGTTCAACCTTGTTTAGATCGTAAACTAAAATTAACACGTAATATCCGCATCAAAAGTACACTAGACCTTAGATCAACAATACACGGATGCCTCAGATATGACATCAGTTGTTAAAATAAGCTTGAAAAGGCTCCAAGAAATGCTAGCCGGATACTGAGGACATTCCAACGTTAAAGATAATTACAGAACGGAAACGGACATTACGAGTTTGCAGAAACAATAATTTTCTCATTTTAATTGATTGTAGCTAATTAGTAACACCTACATCAGTAACCACAAGCGAGGATGTATATAAAACTTATATGAATAACTTTAGGCCATCCAGGTAAATTACACCAGAATACTAAAAACACGAGTAAGAAATAATGCCGCAGAAAATTATATAAAAAAGCTCTTTTAAGCGTGCGATCAATTACCTGTAAGTCGGTAAAAACAATGCGCCCTACATGAATTATTCGAGGAGGAAGTACCTGCGTCGTACCACCGCTTTATAAGGTCATAAATCAAAACCAAATTCCGACCGAACATCTTAATTTGCATCGCTGCGAGCCAACCGGTGACACTAACGATCCACTAACGAAAACAACGGAACGGAACTATCAATTTTTGTGTCCCCAAAAGCTTCATTTAAAAACCCGAAAAACACCGGCAAAGACATTTTATACGTGTGGCTAATGCCATGTTCATTAATTTTCAATCATAGAGTCTTTAGAGTTAATTAAGACGGAGCCGACACAACTAAATTTTATGTATTTTATACGCAGATGATGAGTAATAATGCAACTTTCCCTAAACAATTTATTATTTCGCGATTGTATGCTAATTAGGATTTTCACCGTTAAATGTTCAAGTTGGACATAATTAGGAAACTACCGTTGACAATACCGTAATACGAATAAAACATAAATCGATAAATTGTTTATTAACGACGGAATGCAATAAAATAATCACCAGTGCGCTGGCACTTAATCAATGGTTTATATCTTATTTAGGAGGGAGCTAATGAGAGGCGTAGATCACTTTCGGGTAATGATGACACGGGTAGATTTATCAAACACTTTCGATCCACAACTTATGTGTAGTGATTAAGGTATTCGTGTTGACATAATGGCTGGGCAAACGGAGTTAAACGAGACAATTACTCATCTCCTAACTATTTTAAGCTTCAATGGACTTAAATAAATAACACACCTTTTACAGAATCTGAAATCATTGGACTAATAATACACGATCGATGATATAAGAATGCTAATTATAGCAATACTCTTGAAAGCAACAAAAAATTCACTCATAAATTAGCACTAGAACATCCATATATGTAAGTGTCAACATGAGAAAAGAACTAAGCCAACACGCATGAGAATCAGTGCCAAACTCATGAATAAAGTCAGTCATCAAACAAGCGCAGCATAATTAATTCAGTGTTATTCATGGCGTGGTAGCGATGACGAAACGCAAAGAAAGCAAGCTGCAAACTGTAGTTCACACACCGACAGCAAGATGTGGAGATACCTTTTTAATTCCATTGTGATGATTCCAATATTAGAGGGTTCATAATTATGCCATTACATTTTTTCAAGATTTTCTCAATTTGAGAAAGTCGAGAAAATCTTGAAGAAATTAAAAGAAATATCAAATTTAACAAGACCAATCTAAAACCTGAAAACACTTTGGCTTTATACCAACAACCAGGTGAAGGTATTTTACAATATGTTTTAGTCCCTCAACTAAATCAACACAGAACCGTTAAAACAGAAGCGAGCTTCAAGCTTCTAATCTTAACTGAAAGCCAACGCCAATTCCGTGCGTAGGACTCGTTACTAATATTCAGATTAAAGATACTGAGTCGCATCCACGAAGGGACAACACGCAAATCGGACCACTGCACATTGTATGTTAAATGGTGCGCCATTAAAGCGAACGGCGCTTAATAAACACATTACAGTGCAATATTAGGCGCGAGCGCACAGCCGACGTGATTAAGCGTCAAGAACGTGGGAACAGACAGAGAAAGAGAACGATGAAAGGGGATAGTTATTGCGACTAACAAATAGACTGCGATGTTAACATTTTACAAGGCTTGTTCAAGAGATCATTTGTGAGATACCTCATTTTACACAAGTGGTCTGTCAGCGGCTTCGCTTGCGAACAAGTAATATACCTACCAACTTTGAATAAATGGACAAATGTAACCGAAATCGCATTCAGGTAGACGACTTTGACTAATATTCTTCGTCTTAATGTTGTAGAAACATTAAGACGAAAAATATCGGAAGCCTTCGATTAGATACTAAAAATGAAACTTACAAAGGCAATAAAATTACAGAACCGACTGCCGCAACGCACCATACCGGCAATAAAATATCAAAATACCATAACGAAAATACACTAAAACCAGACGTACCTACATTGAGCGTCGTCACCATACAATGGATGCGCGCTTTTATGAAAATATCAATAATAGTATTCAACGTAGTTTAGTGCGCTATTAATGCACCGAGCGCTTGCAGACAAATTCAATTGACAAGAGCCTCCGCCGGAGCCCCAGGGTGTCCCTCGTTTACATCTACCCGCCTATCTATTTACGCTGGTATTGGAAATAAAATTGAGCGGCGAGATTGCATAGGAACTCTCAAAGGATGCGATCGGAACTTTATGATCCGATTTTATTGTTGTCATCGACACTGTCGTCTTTATAAACGCCGCAACATTGCGGTAGAATCCTTTAAATGGACCGGAAAATTGAACGCGACACACGCTGACCTCCCAGTTACGACGCGCCTAGCAGCAGAAACCAATGATAACATTATTGACACATGTCTACATAGACGTTATAGTAATAAGCATGACATTACGGTTACTCAGTGTGAAATAGCATTGTACCGTTGCACACGACTATTGTCACATAGCTTAGCTTCAAACCAGATCGACTCAATACGTTTACGAGATGCGTCCTAGTGGCGTTATCACAAAATATGATAGATCGTCGGGCGTGCGACGACGCTCTCCCACGCGGCACAACCGTGATTAATTATAATTCGAATTTTATTCAAAGTGAACAGCGGACAAACTACGATACCAATCAATAAACGGTTCCATACCGACGACGGTACCGACACGATACCACAATTTACTGTTGCCGATAGCACATATGAAGACGTCAAAGCCGAAGTGAATAACACGCTCAGATAGAAAGCTCCGGAACAATGGTAGCTGCATTTTCATTGTGATACGAATCCCTTGTAACAATATAATGTAAAGCAAACGCGGGATGATCTATCACGGAGCTCACATTAACGTCTGACAAAAGAGAATTTAATTTCAAGGAATAGCTCGCCTCATGCGAACACTAGGCTGAAGCCACAAAAACACCAAAGAAAATAAAGTTCAACATGAACCCATAACTAAAGTTATCAAACGATCAGTTTACGAGTGTGAATAAAACATCAAAAGACAGTCGCACAGGGAGGCAAAGCCAGAATGCGACGTTACATCGCTATAAAATATACATGAGTGCCGTCATAATCCTCAAGAAGTAGTAACATTTTAAATTGCGCAACAGGCTTATTATTCAATAAACACATTTGTATACACAAATTCCTGTGAACCGTGTGTTTTGATCATTAGCTATAGATATTAGACCCCCACGAGTAGAGGCTCATACTGCGTGAGAAATAGACGGTCATTTGACAATATCGTCGCTACGAATATATTCCACAGTACCCGGCCAATATGACATCGCGTTATATTACTCAGGACTTCATTATCTCGTGGTGACGGATTTCACTACTAACTACTTGGTCATGGTTGTGAATGGGCAGATTCTGCTTGCTAGTTCAAGCTTCCTTATGATTCTCAGTACCTTTCTCATAATTATTACTCAAGTAATGCTGTTAAATCGGTAGTTATTTATTTTATCTGTATGTTTCTATTATCAAGAGCTTTGAAGTTTTCATTATCAAATACAAATTCAATGTGAAAATAAATACAGTACTGTGTAGATAGAGACTGTTTTTTCTACATTCGGATACAGTCAAAATTTTATGAATGAAACAAACCATTGTCAGTAGTAATATGATTAATATGAGAAATAATTTTCTCTATTAACCGTATTTCACATGTTTGAAGAGCAAGCCGCACTCCGATTCGTGTGGCCGTAATTACGTCCTTATAAGCACAATAAATCATAAAGACGAGCTCACAAGCGCCACAAAGATAGGAGCGACACGCATCCTCGTCTCAGGATAATAAATAACATCCAGTTCTCGTTTTCAAAGTGAGGCCGGGGAGCAATAAGTCGCGGACGGGTCAGAGGTGAACTGAATAAAAAACGGCCAACAATTAAATAGCGTTCTTGAAGGTTAATGAGCACAATAAATATGTTGTCGGCACCGCAGCTGCGGACAAACAAATGCATAGTCCCGTCACTCGTGAGGAGGGTTCACGGCATAGTCGCGCCTGTGTGAGAAGCCCGCGGCCGGCTCGCGCCTGACTGGCAAGTTCATTGTCGAGCCGAGACACTTCCACGATGTATTACGAACGTGACACATTTATTAAAGAAAAGAAACAAGGTTAAACAAATATTGGACTCCAAAAAGACCTTAAGAAATATTAATACCACACGTTGAATCAAGTTTATTGAAATACACCATTCTATACGCCCAAGTAAAATAATCATACAGTTCTATTATTCGTTACGTTAATCCAATAATTTATTATAGTTGTTGTTAAAAACAACCCAATTTTTTATTGCCCCTAAGACTTGTTTATGAAAACAAACTTCACCAAATCGGTCATGGCACATTCGGTACAAAAAAAAATGAAATCTTTATTAGTTTAATCTTTTAATTTATTGATCAAATAGCATTACAAAGGTCGTTTTTCAAAATGATGGAGGAAGTATGAATTAAAGTTACAATAAATTACGAAATAGCATTAAAAACAAAATATTTTTCTAGATACGACTTTTTCCTCCAAGTAAACGCATAAAGTTGAATTGCGTGCTTAATTAAAACATCCCCAAAACATGAGCATAATAGCAAGCATCGTTGCAGAAATCGCCCCCGCAAGGGTTTGCAGCATTCCACACGACTGCCCCAGACGGAATCATACCTGCGTTTGATTTATAACGAGGAGGGGACACGGGAACTGCGGGTGTGAATTCAATCGGCGAGCTTCAATGTCCCGGGGCAAACGAAACCAGTTTATAAGATCTCTTGCACAAAAACCAACATTCCCTACTTAGCCATTTGAGAAAAATATTGGAAAGGAGGAAAGGGTCAAGTTATCCTGGTAAGGGAAAGATATCGCAGCGGGTAGCATCAACTGCTGGCGCCTCAGACAATACCAAGCACCTTCGTGACCACTACCTATTATGAGTTGCGGCTTTTATAGATTTTTTCCAATATTCTTTATAAGGAACGTGACTGTACTGTTTAACGGACACCGCCGACAGCTCAATATGGATTTTCGAATCCATAATCGATTCATTTAAGTGCGTGTACGTAAAGCTTTAATAATTCCATTTATAAAGTTGAACTACACTATCAAAGATATATGAATAATTTGTTTTTTTTTTCCCATAAAATTAGAAAGACCTTCAAAATGTAAAAGATCTTGTTCTAAAAATTAACACTGTTGTTTTGGGAACATGTCGTAGCCTATAATGAGAAGATAAACCTGTTTTAAATAATAACACGGAAGTCTGCATTGATAATTTGATTAACATCTGCATTGCGACGGATGTCTTTAAGTACACGAAAAAAATGCATTACCACAGTCATGATTACATCTTTGTTGTGTTTCACAAAGTTCAGCTAAATACATAGTGTGAATTAGGCAAGGCTTGCGAACACACAAACTTTCTTTACAGCTCTACGAACTTTTACTACGTTAAATATAAGAGGCATTATTGCTGTTGGCAACAGTGAAAAGAATGTGGTGTAACCACAAAATCAACAGGGACGTATTAACACCAGCCGGAAGGTGGAAATCCGTGGGTGTTCCTAACCAGTCGTATTTTTGTATACACTAACTACCGCAAGCATATTTGGTAATGGATGTGAATAAGAAAGAAGCACAAGAAAATATTTCTAAGTCTGATTAAGACGTCGATAGACCATTACAGGGTATTCATGAATTGGTAGTTATTAATCAACTGGTAATAGAAAATATCTATCTAAACGATAATGAGTAATAAAACAAATTCAATGAAATGTCGTCTAGGAGAGGTGCATTATCCCGGAATGATAAATCTACACCTGTGTCGTGTCGCTCCACTAACGGTTCCTTTCGGTGTTCCTTTTTATGTTTACTTGTTTAAGTGTTAGTAATAAAAATTATACTCAGACATACTATTTAAGTAAAATAAACGAGGATAAAATTAAAATGGATTTACTCGGAAAGGCTTTAGAACAAGGAATTTGTAGGCATTCTGAAAGTGATAACAACGAAAAGGATAGCATCTCTAAGACAATTTTCGAATATTCAGGAGTATAAATGAAAAATACTAAAGTTTTCATCAAAGAAAACCAGATTGTAAATCATGGACACTAGCGAAGCCGCATCCAAGAGTTAGTAACGAATAAAACCAATAAACCAAGGTAATTTGAGGCCACAAAGACAGAAGCGACAGTACAAAATCTAAACATAACCCGAAACCGCGTTGCACTTAAAAAATACCTTAAACACACCGGTGGCTGGCCGAAACGCCGCCCTCTGTTCTAGAGAAAAAAGCAAACAATACGAAGATAGTGGACAAACAAATGTAAATGACCGAAATGTGAACGTCATGTTTGGCATTCCCATAAAGCAACGTTAACACGTCATTAGAAGTAATGATGGCGTGATTACAGAGAGTGGGAGCGGGGTGAGCGATGTTCAGGTGATTGCCTGCTTACTGTGTGGTCTTGTCTGTGCACCTTTACAAACACGCGGTCTGGACACGAGAATTAGTACCGCAGTACCACGTGGCTGACGATTGACTTTAAGGTCGCTGTGTTAAGTTCCTTTATTTAGGCAGGAGGAACCAGATGGATCATTATTTTGTTTGTTCATGTCCAGTTGTGGTTTGGAGAAAGTTCTTTTTGTTTTTGAGGAATCTGAACTACGCATACCAGTGTTTTGGCATGTTTGACTTTGTACAAGTAATTTCACTTTTACTCTTGGAGATTTCGGAAGGTACTAGCGATTCGACACCAGCTTCGCACGGGTGTTACAAATTTCTGATCGAACTCTCGGTTTTTTCTCTACTACAATATGCATGAATTAAACATCTGAACCTTCCTATTAATCACTCTGTTTATTGGTGAAAACCTTTTAAGCATCCGTTCCGTAGTTTTTGTTTTTATCGCAAACAGACAGATACGATGAGAGCCTCTGTTTTATAATATCTACATAAGGATTAGTTGGAACTGTTCAATAATTTGTAGCCATTCGACTTGTATTAATTATTCCCCTAATTTTTAAATACCTCTACTGAATTCTCTAAATTCCTGACTGCACCCCATTTTGATCAATGACAGTTGCCTCCATAACCCCTTCTGTAAATCATCGACAAAGAACAAACATTTTCAAAATGGCTGCCGGGATCACTGGGAGATGTTATCGTACCATAGATAATTTATCGCTGGTTTATCAGTCGATCTGCGTAATTGATACGGGTACAATCATGGCGCGGCTCTGACGGGCCTAAGACTGTGGTCATATATAAATATTCAGTTTACTTTGAATGCTAAATGGTAATCGTAGATAATTCTTAATCAATGACAATTTTTCGTTTAGAAAATACCCTAAAAAAAGAAAGTAATGCGTAGGTTTCGATAAAGCCTACACGGATCTTGTAAGTAAAGGCAATCTGTTTTAAAGAGCAATCGTAAATTTAAAATGCAGCAACTAGCTGAAAGAAAGCTCATAACAAACAGATCGTTTAAAAATGATGATCCTAATAAAACCCAAAGAGTTCAAAACACAATTTTTAAACCCCACTTAGCCTTGGTGGTCCATCCATAACAAATGCAACGCCGTAATAGAAATGCCACCGGGACGCGTATTGCGACAAATAGTGCCAATAATAATTCGTGGTATAATTCGTGGCCGGCGCGTGCGCTGAACAACCGTCACTGATTGAGGATCGCATAAACTGCGCCACCCACCGGCTGTCATTTGCATTGTACACAGTTGTTCATAATAAAGAGGATATCTCCTCAGTAGGGATCGCACGGTGGTCCCTTTATACGACCAAAAATAAGGCCAACGTAATGAAACCTTGGACTTTCTCGTATTACAGGAACTACTATAAATTCCAGACACTGAAATAAATCAATAAACAAAACTGTGTCAATTATAATAGGGAACGTACGTAGATATGAGTTCAATTCGTAATTCACTTGTTACATACCATAAATTTTAATTAACTCTAATTGGAGAACGTCAGAATGTTCAAACAATTAGAATGCAATTGATTTAATATGCACCTAGAAGTTATTCAGGAAAAGTTTTCTTTTGGCTGGCTCGTGGTTTAATGATTTATCAGGAACTAATTGAAATCACACGCAATGTTTGTCTATAGTGCATTCGTTGGTTTATATACTAGACAATTAAACGCAGCAATCGGCGATATATCACGGCGCAAATTGGCAATCAACGGGCATTGATTAGCAGGAGTCGAAGCGCAGCGCCGTCGCCGTAGGGGTCCCTCCACTTCCACCACGCCTGTAGCCCTACACAGCTGCGGCGAGGCGCCAGATAATACACTCATTTATTAATTGTCGACTCTAATAATCGTATATCAATTTCCCACAGACCGCTTAATGTCAACCCCTCCTTAACAATGACTAAGAATAAGATCAAAAAATTTAAAGTGGCTAAATAAATGAGCTCATAACTTAACATGGTAATAGCAGACAGGGCGTTACCATCACGATTATCGTGTCCAGAAACCGTCGGTGACATCACCCTAATGATTCTTTATGAGAAAAAATATCACAACACAATCAGCAAAAATGAAACGATGACAGCACTACACCAACAGTAAGTACGTTAAACTTGACGCAATCAAGCACGCTACAGACTATGTACGACGCCCAATGTTTAGTTTACACATTATCACACCAAAAATGCATAGATCACAAAAACAAAGTGTTCCCAAACGGCTATTTTAAGATCAAACAGCTCGCTAAATAAGAGGCCATTAACACTGCCCACCGGTATCGGCGACGCAATCAATACGATGCTAATCGACTCCGCGGCGGACTTGATTTTAGCACATCGATACTAATTACCAATTACCACGCGCCACGATCAAGACATTTGCCTAAGTACTCGTGTAATGACAATCCAAGCGGATATTGAGCACTAAAAACTGACCCTATTCTATAAATATACACAGGAGATTATTTATTCCATTTTCAAGTCTTTATCTTGCAAGAAAACAAATAAATACATACAGAGAGTACAGTAAACAGATGGGTTGACGCACAGCCCCCAAGCCCAAGCCCACCGTTTAACGCCGGAAACCAGACGGAGAATAAATTATTGCCCTCCCTTTGCCCAAATACAAAGAAGTCTCGGTTTTTTCTACATTTCTACGTATAATTGAGGTGTAATTTCGCGGACAATGCCAAACAATCGGGCGATCGAAATGTACCGGTGGCGCAGGGCAAGAAGGGGACAAAACGAATAAAAGCTGAATTAGAAAGTGTCCATTGACCAAAGTGTCTTCCGATGACCGTGATTTACGTCAATCCAGACACGGGATCCCCAAGAACATAATATTGAGCCGTAACGTCCAGAATGGATCGTAAAGGTGAGCTCGAAAGTTTCTAAATCATTTAACAAAAGCGTCGTTTTGGCGGGGAGAGGTGCGGAACCTTGCTGCGTTTCAAAGGATGCGCCGTTATGGGACGTCGATCAAACTGGCACTGAAGAATGATTGAAGTCCGCTCGTAACACCTTCGTTACTGACGCTCGATCGGTTTCTTTATTAATTACTGAATCCTTTACACCCTAATGAATATTCAACACGGTGCGAGAACTAATTCAACCCGACCTTAATACGGCGGTGGCCGGGCTAGTTTTTAGTTTGTTTTACGAGCGTGTAACGCTATATCATTACATGCCGATAAACGATAAGTGCAACGTATTGGGGCTTTCGCTGTTGTCGGCTCAATAAAATAAACGGCCGATATCGACCTACATTACTACCCCGTGTTCCCAAGCCTGTCATCGTTTTATGACTTTTTTATTTGGCCTGATGGCCAGAGAAATGCAACACCATTCCCGATTCAGATTTCCACACCGATACTGAAGTGTGGTGTCCTATAAAACGAGTAAATGAATCGTTTTGGACCAATCACGGTGCATTAAAGTTGGTCATTCCTAATGTGACGAAAACTATGTTAATTGTTTTTGGAGATTAACTAAAAAAAATTTAATGCAACGGAACATAAAGTGATAAAATAGATCCTGACACCCAAGGAGATCATAAAAGGACAAAAATTGAAATTCGATACCATAGAAAATGCTTCGTAATAATCATGTCTTATTATGGTGTCCTGTCATAATAGTGAGAATGTAAAACAAAACCCGACGTACAATATATTACGAAGGGAACCCAGAGGTTTTTCTGACTCAAATACCTTTACAGTTCTATTTTATATATTATAATTTTACAAGTTCATAGGACCACACATTACAGGTTAAACCGGAGACAAATCGATATTGACACCGATTTAGTTTCGTAGCTATTACAACGGCATACCAATTACCCATTAAATCGATTAAAGATGTGAGATATCGGTCAATAACATTAAATCGGATAATGCATTACCGATTGACACTTTCCGAGTCAAGTCAGAGATAATCGTTTGTTTCTAATTGTTCGAGTCGAGATATTATTTCAGGTGTGGGAGGTCCGAGGTTGATCGATATTACAGAACATGGTCAAGTGAGGCCATATAACACAAAGAACTTCGTAAAAATAAATAGATACAGAATGACAGGTTTATTTTTCTCTGGTCCAGCTCATACATCGGGTCAAAACAAAATTACTGCGAGTGCAGTAAGAAATGGCTGTCGCTTAAAACTTTATATCTTCTTGTGCGCATAATGAACACATAAGCGTACATCAAAGTCACAGACCAATTGTATTGCCAGCCCTAGAGGTGATATCGTAAAAATATATTGCGAAAAGAAAACATTATTATGGTTAAGTCGTTGAAATATTTGATTGATACAATGTGTTACATCTCGCATCTGTTCAATACATTGCTTTTACTGATGAAAGTCAAAACACGACACGGAATCAAAAAAAAAGAAATACTGATCTCAACAGTATCAAAACAGTGCGACCAGTATTAAAGATCTCTCAACATTCTAATATACTCTCACTCAAATGTCTGCTCAAGCACGGAGTACAGTCAAATAAATGAAAGGCCGAAACGGTGCCATCTGCCACCTGGATGAATAGGTAACGCCCTTGTAACTGTCATCATTCATCATAATTATAATAAGACCGAAAAAATGTGACTAAACGGTTTATAAGGCGGCAAAATTAGCCAATATGACACGTTTCCTGTCATAGAAAAAAAATTTGCAAGCGTTCAAATCTTGTATGTCTTACATCCTTAGTATCATAAAACATAGTCTCAAGCGTCTGTCTGCTCGCCATAAACTCAAAAACGACTGCTTGGATTTTCGTACGTTTTTTACCAATAGACTGAGTGATTCATGCGAAAAGTTTAGATTTATTTAAAGAAAAGACGTTATTTTTAAAACTTGTTACAATATGCGGCATATACGTTGAACCTAAATGGCGAACGTTGATTAATACTCAGTAACAGATTTTCGGGTCACAATCGAGGCGGAGGCTACGCGTAACTAAAGCAACGATGGCTGGTTTGGTTCAATTTATTTACCGAATACTATACAGTCATGCGAAATTAGGCCGCGAATTAAATTGCTAGGTACTTTTAATGAAAAGAGAGTAAAAAGAATATAAGTGGAAAAAAAAAGTTAAATGTGTGCTCGTTTCTTTCTTTAAAAACTCATAATAATAAAACAAAACCATTCATGATAAAAACAACGAACTCACCCTAACTATGGGAAAGCAAAGGTCGACAGTGAATCATAACGATGTAACAGTTGAGGATCCATGAATGATATCACATTACACCTACCGATTGCCATTAACGTAATACCCTTTATAACTCAAACAGAACAAAACTATCTCAATTTATAGCTATATACCGTTTGAATAGACAAACGGAATCAAAGCGCCACGGATACCGTATAAAGGGCTATATTTCGAGAAAAAAACCAAAAGATGTATAGATAAAAAGAATCAAGTATTCATAGAGCAGTGTGCGAGGCACCCGCTGCTTTATCAAATAAGGGATTAGGCCTTTCGATGTTGGGCCCGTTTCTTTTGTAACAAACAAATATTATGACACGCGGTTCGGCAAATAAAGCCAAAATATTTCGTGAAAGGTGAGATGAATAAGGCTTATTTTGACAAAAAATAAATAAACTCAAAACTAGCTTTTGACTATCGACTCATATTTTAGCACAAGCCGTTTATAAAAGCTATTTGTGAAAATTCTGAAAAGTCAATACAAAAGTGTGCTGCATTGAGATTATCTTGACAGGTCTATTCAAATCTGTGTGGTTCCTTCTTCAAAAAACCACCTGAGACACTAATCTGCATGCTTCTCATTTGATTTGACCATTACATGTTTACTGTGTGGAATTTAAAAGTTACTTTTTGACCCCTGACTTTGTTTCGGTGTTTTTTCTCAGGGTAGTCAGCTAGGAAATACCGGACTCATCTGGTTTAAACTGACGAAATGAAAAAAATTGACGTGTAAAAGTGCTATTTTAAAACCTGTATAGCCTGCAGATCACCTGATTCAAGTACGAGTAAAGTGACTGTACGATACGCCTAATCTAGTGCGTAGTACATTATAAATCGATACTTTTGACAAATTTGAAATAATTCACTAAATTGTGTGTACAATCAGATTATGAGACGGCCACATGCTCGTTGAACCAATTACGATCTCAAATGACATTCACGAAGCTTCTAATCGTCCCACATAGTCGATATAAAGACTGAGGGTGACATCAAAAGACGTACTACATGACCGCGTGTCTGCTAACAGGGGCACGTATCAGAGGAACTCTCCGCGGTATCGCTTGAAAGCCTTTTCAACCGGTAAACGTTTACTAATCTATCATGTTTAAACTTGGTTCCATAAAAATGGCTCCGTTGCTATGATACGGGTGGCATACACGCTGGAAAATATCTTTAGATGCTGAAAGGGTAATTCTGGAAATGCAGTGTCTACCTGCCATATGGAACCAGGTGAATACGTCTGGGGCGAAACCCATTGCGGGTCTCACGGAAACCGTCAATGCGTCCGCACGTGGAAAAACCTCTCCCTGTCTAAAACCCACCCACCAGTTTCAGAGCCACGGTAACACTTTCGAATATTCCCGCAGCCCTACACAAAAAACTGTGAAACTACCAAAGCAATTAATTTTTTAAATTAAATTAAACAAGTCTATCGATTATTTGGATCTGTATTTCTGTAGCCATACCTATCTATAACCAAAAGTACTATTGAGTTTTCCAAGTCATAAGCTAGTAAATCACCCATAACCAGCAATCTGACATGACAATCTACAGAAAATAGAGAAATCAATTCGACTTTCATAAAATTAATCAAATGCGTAGTTGGGGAGCGCACACGTATAAAGGCACGCGCGCAATTCTCGCATCAAGCTTTGACCGGCATAGTTGAGGAGGTCGACTCCGCAATCCGCCCTGAATTGTCAGGTTACGAGTATTGTTGAAGCATTGGTGCGCGGTAATGAACTTCTCTTTAGATACCGCCGCGTACAAGGAATAAGACTTTTTCTCTGTCAAGTTCTTTCGCTTGAAAATGACTTTTTAAGGAAACATCAGATCGTGTGAGAATTAGAACGCGAAAGTAAGCCTGTAACACAAACTACACGACATACAAGCTGGTGCAAACAAACTCAAAAATGCTTGAAGATAATTCTCATGATTTCTTTCTTGAGACATTGCTCAAGCGTCTCGATTAAGGCACGATGTACTTAGTTTACTTGGAAGGTTTTGTTGACTGTAACAATAACGTGGCGAGTTAAGCCCACAGTTTCAACAAATATGGAGGCTGATACGGCGTAGTATTAATCTTTAATGTCAAGTGGCGAAACTTGGAGAACTTCCTACAGAATAACTGAGAAGCAAGGAGTACTGTTCAGAGAATAGCATTAGCTTTACTTTATAAGTACAGCAAAAAAATATTTATCCTGTTCCAGATTCTCAGAACACAGAAGGCGGAAAATTTAAGCAGATTTTTTGGAGCTGTGAGTCAAGTTGGTATATTTTTACCTTTAAACTAGCTGAAAAAAAGATAAAACAAACAAGTTGATTGCAGAATTATTATTCTTTGCCAGAATGTTATTTTCAAGCCTACTAGAGGTTCGCGTCTGAAAAGAAGGCTCGGCCCTGGTATAGGTTTTTTAGTCATTAGGAGTATGACACTATCTCTTGCACCCAAGGACGGGAATTGTCGAGAAAAAACCCTTATTTAATAGTAGGGTAAAAATGTAATAGAACTGGTTATTTCTATCATCATACAATAAATACTTAAAACAATCTGTTTCACGAATCTGGGCCACTTAACGATTCTCTTCGCAAATATTCGATATCCCGGACCGATCGATTATCGTTCGGTCTCGAGAGGCAAGCCAAACACTCGGCTGATATCGCCACGATGCAAGCGCTATGCAGAACAAATTAACACAGATCGTCAAGAGTCTGTTTGCCATCTAACTGTGGTACGGTCAAGTGAACGCCCAGGCAGGCTGGTATGGCGGACAGTTATACAAACACGCATTGTGCGTCTCGCTTATGAACCAATAATGCATTTCATTGTCGGCTCGCCTCTGCTAATGCAGGTGCAAATGCTACCATTTAAGTTAGGTACTACTGCGCTGTGAGCAGTTTTAAGTCAGTGTACTAAACTTTATTAAAGAACACTATATTCATTTTTAGTGTGAATAGAGGCGTCACCACCGTATAAAAAAGAAATTGAGTTTTTTTAAATATTTGATTTACCACGAGATCCTCGTGGGGGTGATCGGCGGCAGCGACCTCTCGCGCCGGGCCCTGGTTCAGGCCATGGTCCGCAGCGAAGAGGAATGGCAGGCGGTCGCCTCCTTCTGCGAAGCAGTAATGCTCGTAAAGGAGGAGGCCGACCGCATAAGGCAAAGGCAACGGCGTACTCGCCGTAGCCGTCGCCGCCGCGATCCTGCCGATATCCGGCCACCGTAGACACTGGCTCGCGGACGGTGAGCAATGGGTAGCTCGCCGTCCGGTCGTCTGGTAAGACCGAGTCCAAGTCGTCAACGGCGCGCACCGTTCCCGCGCGCCTCAAGGAGTTGTCAGCAAACTGCAGGGGCCCTTCAGGGGGTCTACCTTTTAAAGCAGAACTTTTTTCGTCATAATTTTGTTTTGCATAACAAAGCATAGCATAATCTTCATTTCGCAGAAAGTTGTTTGGCATACACTCACTTATCATAAATTCGAAAATCATAATTTTGTTAGTCCGAATAATCGTTAGGCATAAACTTCATGTCCATAATAATTGAATAGCAGAACCATCATATCGCAGAAAATTCGCAGTCAATGTATTTCTTTATTAGCCATGCAAGCAGGCATGCAGCATGCAAGCAGGCATGCAGCATGCAAGCAGTCATGCAGCATGCAAGCAGGTATGCAGCAGGCAAGCAGGCATGCAGCATGCAAGCAGGCATGTAGCATGCAAGCAGGCATGCAGCATACAGCAAGCATCGTTTCTGTCACGGCTCCGGCGCTGCGGGGTTTGGGCGGCCCCACGCGAGCTTATCGTCGCAGATGGTTTCAACGCTCACCACCGCAGCTTCGGCTTGCTGGCCGGCTTCGCCGGCCAGCCTCACCCGCGGTGGCAGGCCTTCAAACCACCTGCTCCTCAGCTCGCGGGCCACCCTACCCCTCCGCGCCTACGCGATTTTAAATTACACTCTAGGGGTAGGGCAGACAAGACTACGGAAAGTCGGTTTTGTGGCGATTCGTTTCTGTCAATAAATTTTTAGCATAGCATATTGACAGTGAAAATGAAATTCAAGGAAAAAAATACCGGCTCCTCAAATATCACCATCCCTCTAAATAAACATAATGCTAAACGAAACTGTATGTAATATTAAATGATAATATGACAATCGTAATTATGCCAAATAAAATTCTGCCATGGTAAAAGTATGCCGTTGCAAATTCGGACATGTAAACGTTCTGCCAATCAATAATTATGTTAACTAATTTTTATTCCTTAAAAATATTCGACGAAAGAAGATTCTGCCAAGTGTGTTATGCCAAATAAAATTCGGACTATCAAGATTCTGCCAGATAGATGGAACCCCCCTTCAGGGTCGAAGCCTCCTGGAGCCTAGAGGGTGGTGGAAAACTGTTACCTCGACTCCAGGAATAAGGCAAGGAAGGTACGGGGTAGGTTTTTTAGTCAGTAAGAGTCTGACACTGGTCTCCCGCTCCGCCCAAGAGCGGGTTTCGTCATTGGATGATTTTCAACTACCATAAAAAAAAAACCCTACGAGATGGGAATAACATGTTGCGAATGGTTGCCAGAGGCGGAGAGAGATACGGCGGAAGACCGCAGCAGGCAAGTCCTTCGATGATGCGGTATAAACGACGGCGACGAGGCGACACGCTTGGTCGCAGTTCCGGACCGTAGAGGTTTCAACAATGTAAGGGTGGATTGAATACTCGACGACCGAAATCGGCTTAAGTGCCTACTTTAGTAACATATGATTTAATTCTCAATCATATATGTATTTAAGTCAGTAGAATAAAATTATCAACAACAAAATTATCACTACGTCTACCTATAAGTAGAGTGAAGATTGTGCCCTTTTTAAACAAGTTTTCAATGAAAATATTTTTTTTCATAACAAGCTTTTATAGCGGTGGTCTATACTTATATAAATAAAACTCGTCAAGACGATTCATACGAGCCCAAACTCGACGTGGTTGTGCCGTTTAATTACAGAGTTCCTATGGCTACCTCGCGATTCCATCATCAGATCAGCTCCATGTCATCATAATATTGCATTGTCATCCGAACTAAACGTGTATACCAAATTTCAGCTCAATCGGAAACCGGGAAGTGGATCAAATTTAAGTTGCAAGATTTGATTACAGAACGACAGACAACGGGACAGGTGAAACTAAATAAAAGCTTGTAAAATAGGAGGATTTTCGCAATTTAGTTGTATTTTTTTATCAACGCCATGAACTGAAGACAACGAAAAGCGAAAATACAAACGACGTCAATATAAAATTTAAACACTGTAACTGGTTGTATTTTTGCACAAAGTTTTCTTATTATATATTTTACTAGCGACCCGCCCCAGCTTCGAACGGGTGCAATGGTGATATTAAATATATTATACATATAAACCTTCCTCTTGAATCACTCTTATCTATTAAAAAAACTGCAATAAAATCCGTTGCGTAGTTTGAAAGATTTAAGCATACATAGGAACAGACAGCAACTTTGTTTTATACTATGTAATGATAAGGTTAAATAATTCCAAATTGTATTATAAATTTCAGTTTTACACTTTCATTTGAAATATGAACAAAATTATTTGTTAAATTGTTGTGCCTGTTGAGTCTGTTCACAACTTTTAAAATGTTAACAGCACAAAACTGTTTTGTAGCGCCATCTATTGTAAACTGCTTGAAACTATTAGACACATGTCATAAGTTGATAACAGATGGCGGTGTAAAAAGAAAAAAATTGTTTCAACGTGATTATATAAAATTACTGCAGCAAAGTTTACCAAATAAATTAAAAAAAAATTCTTTAACAAACTTTCCTTTGCTATGAAATAATAAAGCTGACAACTTTATCATTCTTATTCAAATCACTTCTTGCTCACATTTCATTTTAGGATTTCAGCATTAATTTTTTTTTTCAGTCCATAAAATAACTTCATAAGCTGTGAGTGGAGCGAAAGGGTGTGTCAAACTTTTATGCACTAGATTTAGTGTAGGTAACATGTCTTCTTATATACCTCGTTAACCTTTCGAGTATGAGGTGTCTCACGGCTCAGGTGAACTTTCACTTCCTTGTTTATTAAAACTGTAAAACTTTATTTTTAATATAATTTCATATCAATTATACTAAAAATAAACTCAACACAAAAAAAAAGTTATTATAGAATACATTTTTACAGAAGTGGTTTTTATAGGACACATACTTAATGCAATATGCATTAGGCATATTACAAAACTCATTGGCAACAATAAATGAGTGAAGATCATCAATAGCAATTATAACAAGATAACAATAATAACATGTGTTCTTATGCCATTGCCATTAGGAAATAGGGGCATGTTATTATTATATGTTTACATATTGCCAGTAATATTTAAGTCATGAAGAAAGCGTAATTTCATTCACTAGAATAAAACTAAATCAAAATTAGTATGCAGTTGGTCAAGATTTTGGTATTAACAAGTATAATGTATATTTCTTATGGTAGTTTTCTAATAAATTGTTAAATCCACGTTCCATACGAAAACCACATGAATGTATAGTATTGTTATGTTATGTATGTTTACAAAATATTATACATACTTTTTTAAGTGGCACCTTGAAGCAGATTATCCTGGTGCCTTCGATAACATTGCCACAAGCTTTATATGGGATCCATCTGAAATATAATTGAATCAATTAAAAGGTCTGTCGAATAAATCATAGTACGCAACAATATTGACAACACATTTAGGAAGGCTAGTTGCTTGCTTATTATATTAAAGATTTCATACCTATCAGGAATAGCAGGAGCCATCTTCCTTTAAATTTTATACTAGTAAATAGTAATTAGTGGAACTAAATTAAGGAATACGAAATTTAATTTGTCGAATACATATACAAAATAACCTAAGTTTATAAGTTATTCTCTCTTGACAGTTTATTTTTTAATTTTCGAAGTTTCGTCCAGTATTTCCAGTAATTGCTACAGCTACAATGATAGGTACTTTATCAAGTCTGCCAATGACAATTTTGTTAGAACGAAGAAGAACTAAATATGTTAAACACTTAATAGTTTAATTTAATTCATTATTTATTTTATTTTAATTAACCAAAGAAACAATCTCTCAATACATCATATATCAAAGACTTTTAAAACCAAATAAAATTGTCTATGCCTGTTGACGATAGTGTGACCACAAAAGAAACCTTTCCACTAAATCTGGGAAATAGGAGAGTTTGAAATTCTACTTATTTTTCTAAAAAATCTAATAAGGCCGGCCAGCCCTAACTACATTTTCATATAACCACTCTTACGTTATTATGATACACATCTTTCTCCAGACATTTTGGATACAGAGATATCTTGTGGATATTGTCTAGGATTCTATAGAAACCAAAACATAGGTAAATATATTATTGTCTTTCTTTTTTCACGTTCCCTGAACATTAAGTATCAAGTTGGATTGCATCAGATGAAGCAACAAGTTTAAAAACCAAGTAAGACTGATGACACCTGAGTGGTTCCATGGCTCTAGGTAATCCATCCAAATGGCCGCGTTTCCATCTACAAGGAAATTGCATGCAAGTCGAGTAACAATGCGTGGTGAGGTCCAGAGTTTGATCACATCATACCGTGGTAGTCGGCAATGTACTGCAACTTGCATGCTATTTGCTTGCAGGTGGAAACGTCGACTTAAAGTCGCTTTTTACGATTTATTAAATTTATACAAAATTTAATCTACAGTAATCTACATCTACTCTAATATAATAAAGAGGTAAAGTTTGTTTTTTTGTTTGTGGGAGGTAATCTCTGGAACTACTGGTCCGATTAGAAATATTTTAGCAACAATAGAAAGCTGCTTTACTCCTGAATGACACAGGCAATATTGTATGTACGCAGGCGAAGCCACTGACAAAACCTAGTATTTAATAAATAAAAAAAAATGGTTGCCTGTAAAGTCGGTTTTACGGGCGAAGATTTTACGTGACAACGTCTTTTTCTCGGTAGAATATTTATTGATATGAATATAATTAAATTGCACAATAGGAACAAGGAATTGAATGAAAATAAGAATTGCACAAATTTTAACTATAGAACTAGTGCTGCGCGCGCGGCAGACCGATCATAGTTGAGTGGGAGAGAGACGCAAGGCATTCGGCGGGCCTCTCTCTCGTTCGGTGACTCATCGTAACGTTACCGAGCGTTACACTTTTTCATAAGTGACTCCCAGCCGCAACCTAATTTAAGACGTTGTCACGTCAAAATGCGATTTCTAATGTGCTGACTAGAATTCACAATTTATCAAATGATAAAAAATGTTTAAAGTAAAAGACTTTGCAATGTACTTGAAGGTTTATCTAGTTAATTAATACGTGTTAATTTTTTTTTTAATGGTAGGTAAAAATTATCCAATGACGAATCTAGTCCTTGGGCGGAGCGGGAAACTGTGCCAGACTCTTTTGAGAAAAGGTCAGGAATAAAAAGTCATTTTTCGTGAACGAACACCAGAACAAACCAACGTTAGAGGGAACTGTCAGTGACTAACTGACAGTTGAGTCAATATACTGTCTGTATGACGTAAACAGAGACATTCAAACAATTAAAATATAAAAATAGACTAATAAATCTTATTAAACATAATACAAGTATAGATCAATTGTGACTGAAATGCTAACATTCTTACTGACAAAACAACCTACCCTGTTCCTTCTTTGTCTTAGTCCCAGAGCCCAGGTGTTATGCTTTCGCATCAATCCTTGGCCTCAGGAGGCTTCGATCCTGTCCCTTCAGTTTGCTGACAAGTCCTTGAGATTAATCAAAACTAGGATTTAATCTTCAACTTCAACTCTTAATGAATGGCCTTTGTGGAGAATTTAATCTATTATTAATTAAAAAATTGTTATCAGTAGGTACCCACTGTCAATACAACTTTCGATTTCCCTTCTCAGTTTTTTTTAAATTTATTTTTATGATGTTCCCATCATAAAAAATAAATGTAAAAAAAATCATTCAATGGCCAATCCCGCCCTTGGGCAGAGCGGAAAATAATGACTTCTTTATCAGTTGTTGTTTCAACTATGAAGTGAAAAGCTTTCTAAGAAGCTGGTAACATTGTAGCAAAACAAACAAAGCATAGACCACGAAAAATACGTCTGTTTGTTTTTTTTATTTTTTATAAGGTTATGTTTAATATGTTTACTCGAGATTTTACTCGTGTGGTTTTCTATATTTTATAAATCGTATGAATTCATGAAGTTTTACGTATAATTTTCAATAAAATTTTATTGTAAATATCACTTTATATTATGAATAGGCATGGATTAGTAAAGAGGTTAACCAGTAAGAAGTTATTTATCTAGTAAACAATCACAATAATCCGTTGCTATAGAAACATTATGAAAAGAAATTGTTTGATCGAAGACTTTGAAGATTTTGATAGCATCCAAAAACGAAATAAAGTTTCCCAGACCTGCCCAGTAATGTTCAGGAACACTATTTGGTATCGTTCGCTGCTGGATGCTGAGAAATCTTGTATGAAAGAGGATAAATTGAAAAAGATTCACTACAAGTTCCAAGATGAGAAGGAAATGGTAGAAGAGTACAATGCAGACACGCAGGTTTTACTGCGCCGAGCTTGGAAAGTGAAGGGAAAACTTGGTGGTGCCGGAAAATGGGAGGTTGAGATTGGTGACCCTATCCCTGATGCTACTCCTCAAATTGAAGGTTCTGGTGCTGATATCATGGAAAGTAAGGATCAGGTATGTTTCTTCTCTCATTACCATTGTAATGGTCTTTGTAAACAACACATAATCCCTCTTGAAGGTTTTGAACTGTTTTTTTTTTCAATTTGTGTTCAACGCAACATCAAATTACACATTAACAACAACACATACATCAACTTTTTATACTAATAACCACAAAAGCCATTACTGGCATGTATATGGCTAGTGGATTCTGAAAAAATTGTAAATAGTCATGTTTTAAACTTAATATTCAAAGATGTAAGTGAATATTATTTGGTGTGTAGAGACTGGTTTTGTAATAAAAACTTTGAACTTCCTTTGCAGCCAATCCTGACCAGACGTAACACAAGAATAAACTTGGAGTGGAGAATTCGCAACCTGCCCTATCCTATTGATACCTACTCTGTGAGTGCCAACAATGAGGAGAGGTGTATCATTATCCGCACAACTAATAAAAAATATTTTAAAAGACTTCAAGTGCCTGAACTGGACAGACTGAACTTACCGTTAGAACAAGCAAATATACAATGTACTCATTCCTTCAACACATTGATTATTACAGTAAGTTATATTTTTATTTAATTGATTATCAGTCCTTTTTGTACCCTGAAGAAAACAGTTTTGCATTGGTAGGAAATTGCCATCCAGTGGTCACAAAGCGGTTATGCTTTGGTTTATCCACCGGTAAAATTTTCCTTCTACCTTATTCTTTCCTTTTGAATAACAAATGCCTTAGGGAAAGCAATTTCACATAGGTAGAAAACTGCCCTCATCTTGGACACTATGATTTCCACATAATGCTTTAGTTTATCCACTTAGTACAATTTTCCCATTGACTTAACACATTCTGTAAATATTTATGCAGAATTTCATAAATTATTATGTATTTGAAACGTAATCTTTTTTATATTTTTCAGTATAAAAAGCCTCAGCAGCTACTAGAGATGGATAAGGAGTGGTACCAAGAGTTGAGCAAAGTGAAACCGATCAAAGATATCCCCAGTGATTGCAAAACTCAATAAATAGATTAATTAAATAATGTTGCTCTCTAATGCAGAACACTTATTTTTTTTTTCGAAAATATTGTCTTTAGTAATGTTTGAAACCCACCTGTGCTTAAGGGCCAATGCTGCGTAAAGCGGAATCCCACACTGGCCCCTGTGTGCCATTTGCGGTGGTTCCCATAGCAAAGATCAGATTATTACCAGTGTCACTAGGAGGAGGCTGACCGCATAAGGCAAAGGCAACGGCGCACTCGCCGTAGCCGTCGCCGCCGCGATCCTGCCGATATCCGGCCACCGTAGACACTGGCTTGCGGACGGTGAGCAATGGGTAGCCCGCCGTCCGGTCATCTGGTAGCAGTCCGGACCGAGCCCAAGTCGTCGACGGCGCGTTCCGTTCCCGCGCGCCTCAAGGAGTTGTCAGTACACCGTAGGGGCCCAACAGGGTCGAAGCCTCCCGGAGCTGAGGGTTGATGCGAAAGCGTTACACCGGGGCTCTGGGAATAAGGCAAGGAAGGCACGGGGTAGGTTCTTTAGTCAGTAAGAGTCTGACACTGTTTCCCGCTCCGCCCAAGAGTGGGATTCGTCATTCGATGATTTTTACCTACCATAAAAAAAAAAAAAAAAAAAACCAGTGTCACTAGTTCAACTTTCAGTATGCATGTACGTCAGAGTAAAAGGGGTGTTTTGTGCACATTTTGTATGGGACTGCGTAGGCTCCTGCTTTACGCACCGAGGGTGGGCAAGAATTCAAATCAAGAAACAAATTACCTACATAGAAAAATAGATATGTAGACATGTGTTGAAATCAAATACAAAAATCAATCCGTTGTGGTTGACTATTAGTAAATCAAAGACAAGTTACCTTAAAATTACATTTATTTACAGTTAAAAAATAAAATAATGATCACAACTTAATTGAAAAAATTCAATTTTTTAAGTTATACTTAAAAACTAATACTACAATCTAATCGTCTGTAATCAAGCTTTTTGCTATTTTCTTCAATTCTTCTTCATCTTCCTCTTTGTCTAACAGACCTTTTGATGCTAAATATTCACCATATTGTTTAGGAATACCCATAAAGGTTTTTATCTTAGCCCGTAACTGTTTCCATGTCTCTTGATAATAGTTTTTCTTGTCTCTTTCCATAGCTTTGTAGTCATGTCCATATTTGTCTAGTAAATATGTGATAAATTCAACTTGTGGCTTTGGTAACCTGAAAAAGAATTATAAAATTATGCATAGATATGGAATTGAGAGAGAGATTAATGTAAAGAATTTAACCTTTCAAGTACCAGAATTACAGACACAATTAATGAATTAAGCCCCAAGCAAATTCCGGCGTTCGCACATTGGGAACACCTATTGATCTTTGTATCTGTATCTAAAGGGTAATTAACAATGGGTGTGCGAACGCTAGCGTTCACTTGAGGCTTAAAAGTTTAATAGGTGTGGGTTAAAATGGCACATAATGTATTTAACATGTACATTATAGTTTTATCAAGCTATTAATTAACCTATGATCTGTCACTTAAACTTACATAAATCTTCTTGGCCGAGGGGCTTTAGCTTCCTTTTCTAATATCTCAACAACCTCTTTTTTCACTATGGGCTGAACTACTTCTTCTTCACTTTCTTCATCGGATTCTTCTTGGTTAACAATCTTTTTAGCTTCTTTTACTTTCTCCTGCTTGAAGTTTGGTATTTTAATAACTTTATTGGGATCACTGGCAAGTCCCATTTCCTTCATGTTGCGAAGAGAAGACTTTTTAAAATCCCAGGCGTCTTTTATCGGTTTACTGTAAATATAAGAACTTATTAACACAAGGCTAACGAATAAATACGGAAATATAATAAAAGGAAACGAATTCTAACCAAGTAACTTCTCCGGTGCTACGCTGTTTGAGATGCATTCTTTTTCTATTCAGTTTATGAAGGTATTTCTTTTTACGATGTTGCTTCTTGATCTTCATTTTAAATATAGATTAAAATAGTAAACTTATTCTCTGAACAAATTATAAGATGAACTAAACAACACGATCCACGTGAGAAAATAGGTTGAGACGTCAAAATTGTCAAACAAACGTCAGTGAAGTCTGCCACTCTGCCCTGATTCAAATTGAGCTTGGAGTTAACTAAAGACGTCACAGGGTAGATACACTTCACTTGTATTTTGGAACGCAAACGCCAATTTCTAATCATTTTTGAACCCTGCCCGGCCTGGGCAGGGCAGGCTTGGTCATTTTAGTTTTTTAGGGGGTGGTAGTTTCGTTTTTTAGTAGTGTAGAGTTGTAACCTAGAGTCGTTCTTTTATGACTCGATCACTCGAGTAGCTACCCTAGAGTTAACGCAAGTGACAGGTAGGTTGTAATAAGCCATGGTGTCTCTTCCACACACTTCCACAAAGGCCATTCAATAAGAGTCGAAGTTAACAATTTGACGTTTGCGTTCAAAAATGCGTTATAGATATCTACCCTGTGACGTCATTAGAGTTAACTCCAAAAAAAACCACACGAGCTTAGGCTTTGCTGGCATTACTGCTTTGCAAAATGAGGCGACCACCTGCCACGCCTCTTCGCTCCGGACCACGGCCTTTACCAACGCCCGACGCGAGAGAGAAGCCCCCACGAGAACACGGCGACGCTCTTCCCAAGCGGTTCTATGCTGTGGACTTGTATTTGTAGATTGGCAACACTGGTCAAAGCTACGTCAAACTCTGTCAGAGTCAATGTCAGTTATATCTGTCGGCAGATTGCTGGTGTAGATTTTTTATAGGTTATGTTTTGAAGGCAATTTTTTTATTATCAAGTTATCAATACTTTAATATTCACAAAAATGCCTCAAACAGGAGCAACACGCCGCCAAAAATTTCTGAAATCAGAGAAATCCAAAACCAAGTTAAAAGCAAAAAATAAAGAACTCCCCAAAGGCACAAATGTGACGAAAACGAACTTTAAAATCAAAAAGATTGTAATAAGAGAACAGCTGAAGAAGCATGGTGAAACTGAAGCATTATCAGCAAGAAAACTGAATATAAAAGAACTTTTGTCACGTCTTAATCATTTTAACACTCACTCTAGAACTGAAGCCCTTACTGGACTAAAGGAACTATTCGAAGCTCATCCCGAAGTATTAGAACATAACCTTGGAGAACTTATTCACGGGATTACACCTTTGGTTCTAAATATTGAAAAAGTCGTAAGTAATTAATAAATAGTCGCTTCCAAAAATATATTTAAGAGTGCAGATACAGGTCTATCTTGTTAGTCCTTTTGTCTATTTGTTTTGTTTGCTTATTGGTTTGTATCTTCTTAGACTTATTTACTGGCAATCTTTGAAACTAATAAATGTTTTATTTTAGGTGCGCCATGAATCCCTCAAGACACTGCATTTAATGTTATCTAAGGCAAACATGGAAAGAATAGATCCGTTCTTTGACATCATGTGCACATATTTAAGAAGCGCAATGACCCATATTGACGGTAGAATACAAGAAGATTCACTTCTGTTTCTGGATACACTTCTTGCATGCACACCCACCAAAGTGGCTGAAGATTTCCACAAAATTATACCAAATTTTCTCGACATGATTTCAAAGTTACGAGTTGATTCAAAACCTGGAAGAACACTTACTGTTAACCTAGGTAGTCAAATTACTAGTGTGAAATGGAGAGTCAAAGTTCTGCATCGCCTGAAAGACTACCTAAATGAGTTTGTGAAATACAATAAGATTCAAGAATTTAGAGAGCCAGTTGTTGAGGCCACCAAGATTTTTGACCCATCTAAAATGAATCACTTTTCTCTGTTTAACCCAATTTATGTCCAAAATTGTCAACTATCCTGCTTCTCTTCTAAAAATTTGCAAGAAGCTGTGCCTCTAGATGAAGTAGATAAATTCAAGGAATATACAGACACTTTGATGCCATTGCTATTTGAAACCTGGCTGGAAGTATGTCCTAATGTAAACTCAGAGAAAAATATTGAGACTGTTATAAGTGAAGATGCAGCATTATTACTGAAGCACACACTCGAGGTTATTTCATTGATTTGGTCAATTGTTAAACATTTCAATATAAAGAATCCAAGCTCAAACATTCTAAATGCTTTCTCACAAAAGTTTCGCCAGCCATACTTACAACATTTTGTAAATGCATTCCCTTACGTTACTAATATCCGAACAAAGCAAAGGAATGCAAATGTACAATTGGGAGACTCTATCACTGATCCTAAATTGGTGATGCAGAATCTGGAAATATGTCAAGTATTTATTGTGCTGAATCCTAACATAAATGTGAAGAATCAGAACAAAGACATGATGTCAATATTGAATTATATTGAGAAAACTTTCAGCAAAAACACTCAAGCAGAAATCAATGATGTTATCATTAAAATATTGCACACAATATTTACAAATGAAGTAAATAATTGGACCAGAACCCTTTCAGTCATGGATGATTTATTTAGAAAGATTATTTGGGCATATTTTAATAAGGATATGTCTAGTTCATTTAGACAGAAGATTTTCAGCCTTTTATGTAAAATTGCTCTGAATGACAAGCTGTTACATTTCCAGGAAAGTGATGCTTACCATACATGGCTCCAGAAATTACCAGATATCTTGTTAGAGGAGACCGTAACAGTTCAAACAATAGATATAATTCATAAATTTGCTGTTCGGAATAATAAAACCTTCAACATGGTTGTAAGGCCAAAGCTATTAGAGATTATACAAAATCTACCAAAGCTTGTAATATCTGATGTTGATATTAATGGAAGTGGCTATTATAAATTATTCTCATTACTGTACTACATCAAAAAATGGGATGATGAATCTTTAGATCTGCTAAGAGATCAATTATTAAAAAATGTTTATGACCGTGATTATGGAAATTTCATATTTGAGACATTACAGATAAGAACTGAAGATGCCTAATATTTACCTTATGTATTTTTATGTAAATAAAATAAAAGTGTATAATTATGATAGTCATTTATTTCAATAAACTCAAACACAAATTATAATGCAAAATTGTGACAGTCAACTAATAAACAAAAAGTACACTTTAATGTAACGAGGTAACAAAATTATATGGTAACATCAAAGTATTGCAAAATGCAGTAAACATTCCATTAAAAACTGCACTGAAAACTATTTTAGAATAGTTTACATTATTGTATTATAAATACTGCAATCAGTTATTACCTACACAACATTGATTACATTTAATTTACATTAATTAGGAAGTAAGGGTAAAAGGAACTTTCATAAATTTCTGGGAGAAAATGGATTGGTAAGATTCTTAGTAAAAAATACTCAAACATATTCAATATCCCACATATTTTGCAATTTGTGCTGTACCATTCTTTTCTAGTTTTCCTGGCGTAAATGAGCTCAAATTCGGTATCACTAAACCAAGCCCTGGTTTAACTTAATCATAGATTTGCATCAGAGTAAGCAATTATAATAATAGGCATTATTTATTAGCATTTGAAGGTAAGTCTATGTTGCGATTTGGTAATTATGTGCCTTCTCCCCTCATCTAGCCAGACACTCGTACAATTCCGATATGAAGCCTCATTGAAGCCATTTACATATTAAATTCATTATTAACGACTAGTTTTATCTTTCTATAAACTAATTCTATAATAAATATGACTAATACAAAATAACTTCTGCTAATTGTTGAGTCGTTTAGTGTCAATTTGGCAATTTTTGGCTAAAATTATAAATTACCGTAAATGAGTCCGTGAACTTGATATTAAAACATTATTTCAATAACAATGCTTATCAATTCTAGTATTTATTTCTAGAAAATTATGTATATCACGGCTGTAAGATGGTTGACTTGATATATAACAGCAACTTTTGACTAACTTAATTTTATAGTAATTTCTTTGAAAGATTTATAATGAACGACATAGCCATGCGAAAGTAATACAAATACTGGCATTGAGTTAAAAAAAGGAGCATTATTAATTATTGAGAATTTTGTTCTCATAAAAATATCAATAAAAACAATTACGCATTTAATGCCTCATATAATAAAGTATGACGGATAGCCATCGTTTGCTTTTATAGGTAATCATCAGCCCACAACACGCTGATTAAATAATAACGCTGAGATCAGCAAGTAATAAACTGAATAAAATTCTACTATTACGACTACGTATTTATTTGATACGTTTGCGTCTTAATACAAATAGAAGATATTAAATCAGATGCCTTAAATAGGTCAAAAATATGTTTTCGAGTCTTTATATAAAGTCCATGTTTATAAACTATGTACTTATTATTTCAGACTAAGGTGCTACATATTAATTAAAATGAGTCATGGTGTCAATGAGCTGCTTGCTGCTTATTCAATGTTTGGCTCCACCCCTCAGACCTGTCTTATAAATTAATTCGTCCAATGATCATTCAGTCTGAATATTCTTAGCCGCATATTATCTAAAATCTGTCTTCTAAAATGAACATCTAAGTGAGTTCGCATGCAAGTCTAATTTAAAGGCCAATAAAATACATAGTAAACATGAATTTATGACATTGCTTCTATAAGCGCGGAAGATTGGAAAAACATTATGCTCCCTACTAGCTGCACATAATCTTCCAATATTAACTAAATAAAATATTTAAGATCATTTTCCAGAATATAGAGAGCATAAATTGTTCTTGCACGAAGCTCGGCTGTAAGGATTATCAACATATACTTATTTGGGTAAGATCTACTGTGTTTTCCTTTTATTAGATTTTTTTGCGCGAGGTATGGTATTGGTAGCAGAGGCCGTCAGCATTGCCTGAAAATAAAAGGAGTAAATTGAAAACTAACTCAAAAAAGCATAAGCACACTACTCAGTTGTAGTTGTATGGTGGCAATATTAATAGTTAATATTCAGTCCATGTAAGAAAGTGCGATCATAAAATATACAGGTACAAATTGGCTTAGGTTGTCAGTGATTACACAGGATTAGGGAAGAAAAACATCGATTAAAGTAAACGTAAACAACATAAATACGACACAGCACACATAATAAAATGCAAAGCAAATAATTTTAAAGAAAAAATTAAATCTTGATGATAAATATACTCTTCAGATTACAATATTACGTATTAGTGAAGTCTGTTAAATTAGACGCTCAAACTAAAACATGCATATCAGAAACACTCGCAAAACGAAACTAAAATAAACATACTGTTTTGGCTAACTTCATCTGCAAGTAAAAGCGGGCTTGGGAATCTAGGAAAGCCTTCTACACATCAGTGCTTTTTGACGAAGTCGGCGCTTCGTCATGTAATGATATAAACTTATATTCTGGATGACCAGCTATTTTTGCATCAATAAGCTTCTGTAGAGCATCGCTCTTGTTTATTATATCTTGGGATATAGCTTCTTCACCTAATTCAGAGGCATCTTTAAAACTAATTTGATCATCTGGTTTTTCTATTTGAGATGCTGTATTATTATCTCTTATTGTACTCTCGTCTGCGGCGATAGTGTTCAATTCAGAACAGCTTTGAAAACCGTCAGCTTCTATTTCAATGGTAGATGATCTTCTACTGTGATCATCAGTTGATGAGGTTGATGTCTCATCTGACTTTTGTTTGTCTTCACTCTTGTGCCAAAAAGCAAGCTTGCCTGGCAGCTGCAGTAATTTACCCAATCCTGAACCGCTGCCTTTAGGAATTCGCGCTGGCGATTTTGATTTGTGCCGCTTTTTATTTTCGGCTATAGGATTAACAACTTGAAGACCTGTGTGTAATCCTGATTCTTTAATACTGGTATTTGGTAATTTATTTACGATGTCATTCAAGCTTTCTTGTGATGTTGCACTTTTTAAACTCGTATCTGGCTCTGGTGTACTTGCTTTATTACTATTATCTGTGGTTACCTCTTCTGCCTCAACTTTGGGCGGTGGCAACGGCGCCTTTGCTTTACCATATTTGCCTTTTAGCGATTTTCTTTTACTTTTAGGGGAATCTTCTGGTGTTCCAAAAGAAGCTTCGTCATCGCTTTCGGCAGTGTCGTTATCGTTTAGAGAGGTATCAAGACTCGTATTATCAATACGTTCATCTAGCACTTCAGTTAATGCCTCTTTTGTGACAGTCTCAACTGTTTCTGTATCAGTACTATCCAGAGCAGCTTCAAAAACTATATCTTCATTGTTTGAACTAGATTGGTCATCTTTATTGTCTTTTTGTTGACTTGCAACAGGAATGTCGGATACAATATCGGTTTCTTTATTTTTAATATCTTCTTGCTTTACTATAGAATCATCTGTAGTAATTTCTTTAACTTTATCTACTGAACTAATTAATTTAACTTCTTCAGAAGTGCCTTCTTTTTGGTCCCAGTGATCTGTATTTTTATCAGTTTGATTATTAACACTTGCAATAAAGGGATTATTACCTAGCACCTGGAGGATCTTTACTTGGTCTCCAACGTATTGGTATATAAAGGGGGGTTGTGTGTGGGATAAGAAGATGGGAGACGGGAGATTAACAAGAGCGGGCATATTCGAATATTCAAAACTATCGTCGTCCTGAAGCTCCTCGATGATTACTTCACTTTCCTTTAAATAAAAAGTACTTAAGTCTATATCAAAATAAAGAAAACCCAAACACAAAATAATACAAGCTAATAAATGCAATAAACAGACTTATTGGCAAAACATCATATTGATATACTGGTGTACCATTATGAGAGCTAGATATACTCATGCAATAAAACTATTGAATAAAATGTTCTTAAAAATGAAACGGAACCCAATTTGAATATGAAGGAACTTCCTTAATAAGCCAATCAGTTCACCTAATACTACCATAATACGTTTTGTTATATTTTTATCTTACACAAACCATTACAAATATAACAATTTTAAGCAGAATAGCAATAACGTTATAGGGTAGGTATGTCATTCTACATTTGAGCCTTTACACATACCTAGCCATCAAATAGACATCATTCTTTTAAAGATATATTTGTTCAGTCAAATAGCCAATATTTAATAGATTTTCACACATCGCTTAATAATGTTTTGGCTTTAACCAAGACCCAGCACCAATCATACCCTGGCACACCAAAACACTAAAAAATCATTCATGTAGGGTAGTTTACAGCTCATTTTTTTTTTTCTAAAGTGACATTTAAAGCCTCACATCTACAATTTGAATATACGAATTTTACGTTAGTGTGAAAGTACTGTCTGCAGAATACCCTTCATAAATGGATCCACATCGGATCTTTCATAATACAATTTTCGAATAAAATATCGTGAATAAAATTAGTGTAAGTAACGTGATATAAATTTGTTTTTCTTGCTGTAATTATTCCATTCACTGTCACCAAAGTATTAAACAGTAATTCTAATGCGAAAGGGATAATTACAACAAATTATTTTAAATTATATTTGCCAATAGCTCTAGTTCAGAAGATGTCTTTTGTTTTTCATAATCTATAAAACTTTAAATTGTCTGACAAAAATCAGATACATTTTTGTGCGTTTTCTTTGAACGTCTTGAATTGTAAATTATTTGAATTGTATGTGGAGAAAACATCATACATGCCAGTTTCAACATCATTGTTTGATCTTAAATAATTTCACAATAAAAACGAAACATACTTTATTTTTAAAAGTATAATATAGCTTATAAGTAATAATAATATAACCAATCCACTTAGTCTATATTCGATCTTATTGCCTCTTAGGTCTGAAAAACATAAAAAACAAAAAAAGTAAATACAACATCATTGCATCAGGCACAAGAAAGTGATAACTGCCTGTAAATAATATTATTTAATTACAAAGTTACTGTACTTTAAACTAAAACTTAATTAAAGTAAATAATATTGAAACCAGCACTTAGTACATAAATAAACATCTCTTGAACTAGAGCTACAGAATAAACTACATACCATACGGAGACTTGGAATCATTTTTCCACTCACACAAAGCGTTAATTATTCGCTAAATGGTAGTCAAGTGTCTGTAAAGTATGCAATCTTCGCGTAGGCGCATGAGCGTAGCTATTAGGTCAAAGAAATATTTTACATAATTATTAAAGAAAAAAAAACAGTGTCGCGTGATACCCGATTGGAATAAAGTTCGTTTTGTATTAATACCACATTATAATGGTCATTGTAACAACATCTTGAATTCATGCTAGCCTAGTACTTTTTTTTAAGAAACTGCCTTCGAGTTTGTGTCGACTACAATACCGTCTTTAATGTACTGAAGTACATACTTACTACAGGCATACTTCTTTTTTTAAATAAGTTTCTTGGTTTAACCCCTTGACACCCAAGCGAGCGCCGGCGCTCGCGCTCATGATTTCGCGAAACGCGTTGTCGTTGTCAAATTTTCAAAAAAATAATGTTTTTTTCATTTTTTTTTTTTGTAGGGTATTTTGATATTTATCCAAGAACGTAAAAAAAAAGTTTTTATAGATAAATAACTTTCCGTTAATACCCGCGAACGCCGGCGTTCGCTTGAGGGCTGAGGACAAAAGAAAGTGTCAAAGAAAATTTTTACACATTTTCGCGGCTTACCACTCTCATTCGCCAAATAAAGTACTTTGATCCAAGAATAAATAAAAAAAGAAACTCTTTTCCCTAGCAGCTACGCCCATGCTAGTAGATTGTAGTTGTTATAGAGTGTTACCAGACCTCAGCGGCTTGCGGTCGCTTGATGGAGGTGACGGTGGTGCGCGAGGAGCGGCCGCGCGCGCGTGCGCCGGCGCCGAGCGACGCCGTGCGCGTGAGCGACGCGCTGTTGTCCGCGCTCGAGTAGCCCGAGCTTATGTCCTCCGATGACTTTATGTGACTGCAATTTTTTAATGACGATTAGTCGAAAATGGAAATATCTCAATGGACTATTTTTTTTTTCAAAGTCAAAATCTTTTTATTTCACATAGGCCTACATGGGCGCTCGTAAAACGTCAGAACCTAGTGCACGGTTCCAAATTGGTCGTTTCCTATGGAGAAGGACCGGCAAGAAACTCCATGATTACTCTTTTAAAAAAAAATGTTTTTTTTTTTACAATATTTTCATATTACAGTATTAATTTATTATTGATTTTCAATAGCCCTTACTGTCCCACTGCTTGGCAAAGGCCTTCCCCAAGTCCTTCAAAGTCTTCTTTTCCTGTACCAGTCATCTCGGTACGCGTCTAGGTCATACAGGGACTTATACAGCTTATAAATTAGAACCACTTACGAGTTGTGCAAGTATTTACAATTTTTATTGCTGGCTGAATTTTTATGACTGGCCTGTTGGTATAGTGGTTAGTGGCCCTGACTGCTACGCCGTAGGTCGTGGGTTCGATTTCTACCCAGGACAAATGTTTGTGTGATGAGCTCAATCATTTGTTCTGTGTCTGGGTGTAATTGTATCTATAATATGTATGTATTTAGAAATATATAAGTATGTTTATCAGTTGTCTAGTACCCATAACACAAGCTCTGCTTAGCTTGGGACTAGACGACGTTGTGTGACAGTTGTGGAATATATTATTATATTATTATTATTACAATATAATAATGGACTAAGACCCTGTTTTAATTTTTTGCTTTCGCAGGTTCTATCAGACCAATAAGGTCTTGTCTGCTTAACAGGACTGGCAGTGGCTTTAGTCAATCAAAACCTACAGCTAAAAATTATGATCTAAACTCTCTACTTTTACAGAGGCGTATTGCATAAGGGAGATATAACAATATCTTTCTACGTGTCTATCTGCTAGGTACAATAATTTGCGTTGTTTTTCAGCAAGTTTAAAATATTTTATGACTGTTTCAAATCTGGTTGTTTATATTGGTACGTGTGTCAAATCCAAGTTTCACGATGGTGACATTATTATGCCAGTATTGTGAGGTTCAGATATGATTAACATTAATCATCTAAAATACGATATCAACAAGACTTAAATAAAAATATTTGAATCGATTTGTGAATCTCCTCTGTTTTTGTGGGTTGAAAATAAAGTCCACCAACCTGAAATCCGGTTCGTCAGTCCTAGCACGAGGTCTAACATCAACATCGACCTCGGGGAAGTACATCGGCGAACGACTGTTGGACTCGGAAGCGCTGCGACGGGTGGAGAAACCACTAAGACAATAAATAAAAAATGCTTTATATTTTATGTCTCTGTAAAATTATAAATACCGTTAGATTATAATCTATCTCACGAGATTGTAAACTGTCGAAAGATTGTAAACTGAATCGTACTGCTTACGTAGTAAAACTGTGGAACTTACGTCATTATGTAACTGATTAGAATTAGTGTTTTTTTTTTTTAAGTATACAAATAGATTTCTTATTGACCTACAACCTGTGTTCATACTTAAAAGCCAACGTCTGCTTAGTTCTTATTAATTTAATTGTGTACCTAAACACGATCCTCAAACCCGAGTCAATTTACGATTATAGTGCATGGTAACCTGAATTAAACTAGTTGCTCGGGGGTCAAGAGGTCAGTAACAGGCTCTATTAAGGATGTAGATCTATATCCCAGACTACAGTTTTAGAACTACACAGGTGTTAATTAGTATCTGTTTTTCGCATCTCAGATCCATTGTTCATATTGTCGTAGTCTCTACTTACCTCTTACCCCCTCGTCGTATGAGCCGCGGCTCAGTGAGCACATCGTCGGCCTCATCGCTGCCTCGCTCCTCGCGCGGCTCACACTCCGTCAAGTCAGACAGACTGTAACTCTTGCGAAGTTGCTGTACCAACCCGCCACCGCCCTGTGGAATTACGACAAAATATTAATTTATGATCAGGACAACATAGTATTCAGTGTATAACATTTTTAGTTGGAACCGGAAATAGAGACCTCGAAAAAATATTACTGGGGGAAAGGAATAACATAGATATATAAATATTTCAATAGTAGTTTGCGCCTGTAAAATAATATTAACCGATTCCGTGCGGATGATGCCGCACAGGCACCATGTAAATCTATTGCGTTTGGCGTATGGTGCCCGAGAGGATACAAAACTAAAACATAAAAAACTCGGCTAAAACGACACTTGTCAAAAGAGTCCCATGAATAAAAGTGTCTTTATTTGTCACCCATATCATGCCCACAGTGTTCGTTTGAAGTAATTTCGTAAATTAGCAGACTTCAGGGGTTGTAAACCAAGTTGTCGAGTCATTTTTTATCAATAAAAATACATTTACATTCTTATCCAAATAAAACACTTCATAATCATGTTAGTGTTTGTAGGTACAAGTAGAATATTTTTTATTCATTAGAATCGGACTTCCCATTCAGGTATACATATGTTCTATTTATTATTCAGCGTTTTGTAGAGAAACAATATTACCATCGAAATAGCGGATTCAAAATTGTTTCCCTACAAAACACTGCATAATAAATAAAAATGTCACCTGGCTGCAAAATGAAATGGTACGTGAACAAATTCTATATAACACTCCCAAAAAAAATAAATCAATAAAATAATGCAAAAAGGTTTACAACACCTGGTAGAAATTAGTCCTTTACCTTCCATTTCCATAAAAACACATAGATCGTCACTTTTAAACGCACGGAATGAATTTACTGACCGCTTACTTTCGATACACAATGGCAAATGACTCTTTAACACGTGGAAACACGAGAACAAGCCAAAAGTTACAATTCATGGCGGATGAGTCTCCAGAGGAATCATCAAAGTCTCTGGCGCTTGGTGCCCCAGAGGCATCACGGAATTTTTGTTTGACGCCAGGCACTAAAGATTGCTAAAAAGACCTCCGCATGGAATCGGTTAAACACTTTTCCTTGAAAGCTACCACTTTGCTATTTCTTTTTCTAAGGCGAAATGTGTGTAGTGCAGGCTTACAGTTAGCAAATGGAAAAATGACTTGATGGCTTCAAGCTTCTATCTATTAAATAAGTAATTGTCTTTTGGATAAAATGATGTACTTACTTCATAATAGTCGATTATAAGCTTAGCATTAAAATAAAAGAAATAATACTCACGTGAAATCCGCAGTAACGCTTCGGTTACACAAGCTTTGTGAGGCAAAGCGCATGCTGTCATAATTTCTATTAAAGCGATGAAGTTTTGCGCTTTGCACAAAAGTAAACAATAGCGAGGACACTATATTGATTTATTGAGAAATCATCGAATATAAAACTAAATCAGTCACACAACTAAAGCTAAATAACACAATACACAACGTTGGTGGTTCACAACACATGCTTTTTACAAATATGTTATGTATAGAGGTAATATACGTACAGTAGACAAGCCTATCTAATTTTTTCGTCAATTGAAAGGGACGGAAGACTCTGACCTATTACAGGAGATAGTCGTTCGAATTCGACTGGGTCATGCAATCTTCTGAATCTTTCTTTAAAGTATTAACAGCTCGAATTTGGTTTGACGGACCAAATCCGTCGACTAAATGCGTTCTTACAACAGACACCCGGATCGAACAGTTTGCGTACGAAATCAAAGGCACGCCGTCAGTTAGCGGACCTATAAGGACATAAATAATATTTATGGACCAAATTCGTGATCCGATCGTACCAAGTTTGAGCGTGTGTTAATTGTATTACACATTTTTGTCACATTCTTGCCTACTTAATGTGTACCACATCTATTTATATTTATAAACACATTATGCAATTAATTACAGACTTCATGCGATGTAAAATAATATTAATTAAATCGGTACGACTATGAGATTGTGCAGGACAGTTTAGGAACAATGAAAATTGAAGAACGGCTTAATTTTTATGACAATTTCAACGAAATTGCGGATAGGTCCCTGGCTTGCCTAGTACAAAGAAATCCATACAATTGAAAAGTTGAGCAAGAATTTCATAGACATTGAAAAATATATGTACTAGCATAGTTTTTATGTACTTAAAGCGAAGTTCAGACAACACAATTTTAGTTATAGAACATACGATATCATTATATTATAGTGAAAGCTACAACCCCAAGCTTGGCTGTATCCTCGCTAAATAACACTGAACTCAATATTTTTAGAATGGACGCAAAATAATAAGTCAGGTATTTTCTAAAATCGAATAATTCCCCTTAATGAACCTAAGTATGAGCCACACGGATGCAATCCACCGTCCTAACCGAGGTCAAATAAGAGCTTGGTTTGTAAGTTTAGATTATGTTACGACCATAAAAATCTAATCCATACGTTCACAAATCAGTCACTGCGATCAAAACTGCAGTAGGAAAAACGCGCCTGTCTTCTAAAGACGTTGAAAGTCATATCAACATCTGCGGTTTACACGCGTTGCTACAAGCAAGGTCACCTCTGTTGAGATGTTGAATTGCATCCGTGTAGCCCATGCTTTAGTAACATTGGTTTAAAATTTACCCAATTCTGACTATTCTCTGCTCTCTAATAATATTCCCCTAAATAAAAAGTAAATCAATTTTAGCGCCACTTAGAGAGAAGGCCACGCGAGAGCCTGTAGCTTTCACTCTAAACAAGAAACAATAATGCGACATTAATTTGACAATAACTTTGGTTTGAGTTGCGTAGAAACTGTTTATTTTTAATAAGTAGTTATAAAAATTAGGAATAAACAGTTATTTAAAAAACATATATATCATTACAAAAAACGCCTCAAATAATACATTTTAATCAGAATGAAATTCACAAGAGGCGTTTGTCCAGCATAGCCTCGCAGTACAAAAAAAATGGTTTCTGGTGTAAAAAAAATCTATATAGTAAGTATTAGACATTTATTATATTATAAGATCTCAAAATCTTTTGGTAATAGAGTTCAGACCTACAACAACAACTACGGATATGATATTTGTATTTATAGTGACTATTTCACCACTAAAAAAGCTCGATTTTCGTGATGTCAAAATGAGTCATTTCCCAAAAAGTTCGTTTCTACTACATCGGATGTGCGGGCGATAAAATGCCTTATGGCCTAGTGACTGAACTGTTTATATAGCCCAGTTTATGAACTAGTAACGTTATAAAATTACGACATTTTGTTGACCCAACACAGCGGGAATGAACTCGAGAAATGAGAAGAAGGTTGACATACATTTCAGACTTATTTCAGTCGGTGTGAGAATTATTATTAAAAAAAAAACGCGGTGGCTGTCAATTTCAAATTACGCGATATAATTATTCGAACTAAAACAATAATAATTAAAAGTGTGATACACTTGATACTTTAAAAACAACGGGTCATCCTAATCGTTGTCTAAAATTATCTAAACATCACAGTTGAGCTTCATTCGTACTCGTTACTCAGTCGACCATAATTTCGTTGTTCTCTTTGTCTATGGCCGCTTGGGATCTGGTACGGCGACCTCGGGACTTGCTCCGAGGTCGCTTTTCCTTTTCTTTGGCAACTTTACGTTTGCGAACGACATTGCCTCGGCTGCGGGCCGATGTATCATCAGGCTCGTAGTCCGGGTCGTGGGGGTCACCATCTCCTAACATGTAACCATCTGGTTGGTCATCTTCGCGGTCCAGTTCCACTATCTCCACTATGCCAGGCAGGTCGGAGCGTTGGTACTCCAAGTCATCGTAGGTATCGTGGTAGCCGTCGGTGACGTCACGCGCCCTGATCGGTTGCCTAGCGCGCGCCTCTCGGTCTTGCTCGGGGCTCGGCAGATTGAAGTTCTGCGTGAAGCAGCAATGGAAAGGATATTTGGAAAAGATGGGGTGGAAGGGGAGAAATTAAAAAAGCGTGTTAATAAAAATTAAAAAAGACGAAATTAAACAAAGCGGCTATGTGGTTTGATCTAATCGATGTGATTGTTGAGATATTACATGGTCTAATGTGGTCATGCCCGATGACTGGTGGCTACTGGATGGCTAGCTTGCTATGTGCGATTAGGCCAATTTGGGGAATACAAAAAAAAAACATGTAAAGCTGTGCGCAAATTAGCACTGTGGGTGCAATTCACGTTTTGCTAACTTATTTGCATTAAATACACACTGTAATCAAACATGCCACACTTGCTTTGGTAAACCTGTTTGCTGTGACAACCTTAAGTGGTATGAAAATAACACAAAGTTAAACATCTAATTAACACTTGGAACTGTGTATTTTAGTTAAGGGTTAAAGCCCACCGACACCCTTATTTAGCTCATTTAAGAACTGTCGAAATTATATAAACGTTTCGTTTATCTACAGATCTTACATGAGAGGGTAGTTATAAAACTAAGCATGCCACAAAGGTAATTGCAGGGTTATCAACACTTACTTTTATGGCAGTCTGCATGATAACAGTTGTCGCATAGTTGACGCCTTTGGTGCCCAAATTGAGCACTGTGTGGTAACCCTGGTCTTTGGCCTTCGCTATGTACTCATCTATTTCCTGTAAAATGAAAACATTAAAATTTGAATAGAATTTTCATAATTGTTTCATAACGATGTTGAGTCACGCGTTTCTAAAAATGCCCGTGATTTTTAATTAATTACTTGTACCTCAATTAGTTTATAACAAAGCATTGGGCAGTTCCGTACAATTTAAACAATATCAACATAGATTGTAGAATATTATCTAATACGTTCTAAGCTTCGGCTCAATGATAAAAACACAAAGACTTTGAATTGGAACAATACATTCGTATCAATATCACATTTAGGGCAATCAGTTCCAACGATAGGGTACGGCTTTAAACTTCTTTGTTTTTTAAATAAACCGCAAGTTCCAAATAAATGTAACAGACGGTTGAAACAATCTGAGATAATAAATCCTTGCATTAACATAAAAACAAATAAGTAAACACATTGCTTCAGTGACGCATTAGGTTTTACATAATAAGGGATTTTTTTTTAATTTACTATATGTATTTTTTTTAACTGTAATACTTAATATAAGAAACAGCGGACCCCGGGCACCAAGGTGAAAGCCAAGGTTGGCAACCGGGACTACCGCTAGGATAATGATGATGATGATGACTTAATATAAGAAACAACAAATGTATATAATATACATAACAAAAACGAAGCTATAAAGTTTCAAAGCTATGTTATGAAAGAGAAGTACGACCTGGTCTTTGACGTCAAAGGCTATGACACCAATACGGTCCCCATAGAAAACGCGTCTTGGTAAGAGAGACACATAATTTGACATAATATTTCGTTAAAATTTTTATATCTCGCTTGCTTTCCTACCAATTTTGATATTGTTTTTAGAAATAGTATTCTATATTTGTATACAAATGAATTGTATAATACATATTTTCTACTATATTTATTGCATTCCTTACATCATATAAAGTTATCAGCCAAACAATAATATGCAATGTAATCTCAGAATCTCAGCCCATAGAACATCATCTTATCACCGCGGCGTGGGTGTGAAAATTGTCAACGCTACAAAAGGATTAAATTACTCGCATATACAAGAAATCTATTTATGTACTAACAACAACGCAACAACTGCGAATGCAGTGCGTATAGATTACGGAAATACCTTAAACTGGCTTATACGGTCTACAAAATATATGTGCCATAATTTTGTCCTATGACAAAATTCATTAAGTACAGAATTTTGAAATGTAGGGTTAGCTTCTTGTCTGTCTGGATACAACTGAATACAAGTAATATAAATTAACTGTCTATGTATGTTAACAAAGCTCCATCACCCAGAAACTGGGTAACAAGGCTAGACTAGTCTAACTTTTTGGTAGTCTGCTAGTTACGACTAAGACTTTTAGGTTTCTAAATATTATGGGTAGTCTGTTCTGTCGAAACCTGCTAAGAGGGCTTTCCCTAAGCCGCCGTCATTCTGACTCTTAGACTTTTTAAAATATTTATTTTGAATTAAATGAGCACATTATGAAGGGCCACAGTTCACACGCAAATTAGCAGATTTTTAGACGTCGTGGATTAGTTTTACAGAAATTTATGTTTTTATTTCAATGATAAATAATTTCCAGAAGATATGCGTTTCCAAAATATCTACAGAAAGATAGTTTAATAACATAATAATCACGTAAGAGCGGTTATATGAACATGTATCTCGGTTGGCCCCCCAAAGACCAAGTAATATAATACAATTATGGAACACAATGTCAAAAAATCATTTGTCTCTATAGAATTCGTATGTTGGACAATGTTCGACCTCCACCTGACTTCATAATATGGCGTAATACTGCAAAGGTCGTTACTAAAAGTGGACGTTAGGGACGTATTCATCACAGTTACGATCCCTTGGAATAAACATTTAGCAACTGACTGCATTGAAACTTAGTAGCTATCTGTTTTACATACTATATGAAAATACATGCAGTACATTTCTTAATCTAAAGCCGCTTGGATCCTTAAAATTTACGCTGGCATTCTCAATAGAATAGAAACTGATTTAAAGAGTAATTTTAAATTTCGAAACGTCAAAAAAACAAAATGGTTGCTCACCTGTTCCCGTCTGCAAAGCGCCGGGTGCACAAACTTCCTGTACAGTATTGAGGAGCCCTTGGTGGCTGGCGATAGCAGCCACAGTACCAGAACTATCTTCACCTCGTAGTAAAACGGGAACCATGACAGGAAAACGTCCGTGAACGTCTCTGTACATGTGAATAAAGCGAACACTATCCAGTACATCATCCATTTTACCTGAAATTGATAGATGAGAGTTTGTTTTAGGGTGTGTACTAGCTATTACAGAACAAAAAATACAAGCATCTTTAATTGAACAGAACTCTACATTTTATAAAAAATTTAGTCGAAAAAAGTAATGTTCAGGTAGTACGACAAAGAGTGAAAAAGCACTCAAATCCTCGTATATGGCTTAATGAGTCTAGAAGGGGAGAAAGGGGAGGGACAGACGTACATACTAGAACCGGCGAACCCTAGTAAATTAAATTGGTTTCCTAGGTGATGGAGGGGAAAACTGACGGGCGCTATTTCAATAACGGGCTTTGAGTAAAATGTTTCCGTCCACAAAAACACTATATTCTGTATGAGGAGCGAGAGGATGACGAGCAAATTATGAATCCAAGAGCCTAAAGTAGGTCACAAAGTTATCAAAAACAATGAATAGATTTTGTTGTAAAATTACAAATAGTTTATTAGTCATTTGAAAGCTGCTCAAGTTATTGTTTGCATACATGAGGAAAATTATGTATAAAACAGAGCCTAAGCAATATGAATATTATTATTGCGGTATGAACACCGTAGTAATCTCTTACTAAGAATCCTCTCAGTTCAACTTCGGTAACCAAATATTCATTTAGATCCATGACACTCTAGTCTACATTCCGGGTATTGTTTATATAACAATACCGAGGGATATGTACCTGCTACCGGCGGCAAGTAATTAGTCATAGGAAGCCGGGAACAAGGTAAAGGACACAGTGGGAGTCGAAGCGTTTCAAACACGAGCGAGCGCCCGTAACAAGGCCACCAATGTACTTTACTGAACCATTTACAGCAAATTACACATTTTTTCAACGCCAAATTGTCGCTCCACAAATGGTAATTCGTCGTTTGAGAATTACTTGCCTTTTCAAGCTTATAGACAGTAATGTCGTTCAATTGTACGCTAATAGCTCAGGCGTCACAGAATATGGAGCACAGAATTGCCTTATTATTGTAGGTCTATAAATATAAATTGTACTTACGTATTCCTTTAAGTTCTTCGTCCGGACAGCTTTGTATGAAGCATAAGCCGGGTAGAGGGTCCCGAATACCAATCTGCAAAACGGATACACCACCAGATAAGTGATCATCTTCGGTGCGAAGAGTCCAGTCGTTAGGGCTACCAGGCCAAAGTTCCCAAACGTGACACTAGGGATGCATCTACTGAGGGCCAATCCTAGGTTCGTTGCGAATCGATTCCAGACTTGTCCTCTCGGTTGACCGAGAAGGGAGTCATCGTAATCGTCGTAACCCTCGTCGACGTTCGGGTCGTATTTGACGAGTTCTTTGCAGGATTCAAGTGTGTCGGCCGCAGTGACACGAGTGTATTCCGCCTCGAGCTTGTTGACAATGAATCGGACGCTGGACAGTCCGAGGCTCAGCGGCGGCAGGCGAGTTCTGTCGTCACGGTTACCGGTCGCACGACCCACCGCCATGGATACGGTATCCACGTCATTTGTTTTCTAGCAACGCATGTGTATTCACTGTTTATGTATCGTTTTATAGTGTCTGTTCGAGTGCACTGCACATTAATATTTAAGACGCACGCGCTAGATGAATCGCTGAGACTGATTGAATAAAAATCTGTCTCGGCATGATTGGCGAACTGTTAGCTACCTTGTAAATCAATACTACCGTGCTCGGTACACAGTGAGGCCGCATGGACTGGTGTTTATTGAAAGGTAACAGTCACAAAAGGTATACAAAGTCGACCTTCAACTAGTAATTAGGTTCTTAATTGTATTTCACAGTTGACTCTAATATCTTAACTGGAAATTAATTGTTTGGTTAGGTAACTTCACCGAGAATTGCTTGTATTTTACTTGGTAATGACTAGATCTTGTAATTGGTAAACGATACTAACCGCGTGGGTGTTTTGCAAGGTTTAGATGGGCCGTGTTCGATAGCAAGCTGTTAAATAAATATTACCAGCGCTTACAAATTCATGATTGGTTATAAAAAGTCCACTTCGCTTGTCGACAGTTCGGCATTTGGTCTTTCAAATATTTTTGGTTTTGCATCATGCGGTATACTACTTGCTCACTACCGGTTAAGTGCACGAATGCGTGAAATTTTAACGAGTTAGTGCTTACTGGAATTACGCACCGATAATATTAGTGGGATTAATTTTAATCAATACTCTTGGTTAAAGTTTTTCATGATAGAGGGATATTTGGAACGTAGATACGGTGTAATACAAGACCATTCCAACCTATTAAAGATAGCACGACGGAAGCCAATAATGCAGGAGTGGACAATCCAGATGAATGATAAATGGAAGCCGGTTGGGAGTCTTCGCCAGTTTAATATGATCCACCCCGATCGTCGAATTGGTCGGGTCTATTAGATATGAAGATTCCTATTATACTGGACGACTTTAAAAATAAACACAATTGCACCGCAGTTGCACGTTGTACGTACGTAGATACATACATAAATACCTGTGGATATGTCTAAGGTTAGTCTGGAACAATATCAGTATTATGCTTTACACGATGCCAGACAATGATACGTTTGTTTTCGTTTATTATCATCGTTGTATTGTTTTTTCTTTATCAATTATCATGAACGGCTTAGTTGTAACCCGCAAATCGTGATACGATACCCCCATTACGTTAAGCATCTACATAATATGAAGAATTAGATAAGATATCTTTTCATATCACTTAGTAGAAAACATATTTTTAGTTTTGGTAGGTAAGTAATGGGTTCGATAAAAGGTTTATTGATGACTAAGACAGGGCTTACAAAATACTCATTCTTGAACATATTTCTGTACTGGCCACAATGTAATGCAAGTTTCTCAACTTCAATTTAACAATGATCATCCATATACGAAAACTGTATGATGTCATTCAGAAACTGCACCCACATGAGGGAGACAATAAGCTATATGTTACCAATAAGGAATCGAACATAAATCATTATGTAAAATGTTCTCGTAAATTATCTTTGCAATTTTTCTGTTTCTTTATTTTTATGGATATTGCTGCTAATAGGTGGTGGTTTCCGCCAACGCCTTTTTTGAAGCCACGTAGAGCAGAAGCAGCTATACAAAGTATACCTGTAAATGCGCTCATATAATTTCAAAATCGGAAATGTACACGGAATGTATCTGTTTCGTATCAGGCGAAGTGGAACACTAAATGTGGATAAAACTAGATCATCATGCGTGCGAAACGAACGTGCACGCACATGGTGCGGTTTCACAACTAACTCCCTAATAACGTCCTAAAATAAATAGGCGAGAAACTCGACCCATTTGGGCTAAATCGGTAGCCGTTGCCAAAGCATGTGTATTATAATTATAACATCGATCATGCCCTTACGTGGGTAGAGAACAGCAAAAAGGCCAGCTGTAAACGTGCAAAAGGTCATACTCGGTCTTGCGCCTTAGACCTCGTAGACGTAATGGATATTGGATTAAACGAAGTGAAGAACCTTATCGTCCTAAATTTGGAATCCATCAATCTATCAGAAACTGGACTAGGAATATAAATACGCTATCAAATATTGTGGATGTGAGAGCGACCACAAATTGGAAAAGACCTTTTAGCTCTGAGTCTCCGAAATACAGGCATTGGTATAATATATTGGAAGTTTGTGACCTTTAAAACAATATATCAGCAGGATGATTTCATTATCAGGATTCAGTCTTTCTTGATGCTATTATAATAAGCACACGTTATTGAGAGACATTACTACGGATGAATGAAATCAAACAGGGAGCATTACTAAAAATGATTACGTAAATTCAGCTGATGCGTTTGACAAATCATGCGTGAAATTCAATCATCTGTGAAAATTATTTAACCTATCGATTTCCTGAATGTCGAAACGGTGGAATAAATCTTCAACTTCGAGTAAATGTGGGTGTAATTACTTTATTAAGCATTTGACCTTATCGTAAATGTCTTTAGGCCTTTTATAGCGGCATGAAATTGAAATAAACTCTACATGTATCAATTTTAAGTCTTTTCCGAAGTAAGAGTATCAAATATCTTCTCTCATAAATTCCGAGTTTAACTAGTCGTGAAGGAAATGATATGTTATAAAAATATACGCCACACATATAGGTCAAGAACCTCTAATACAGTTGGTGCACCCGAGCATCTCACGCGATGTTAGAAACCTTTGTTCAGTTGAATTTCAGCTTCAGGGTTGGCAGTGCACGGCAAACGAACAATAATGAAAATCCTATTACTGCTGATCGATTATTCCTACAGTAACATCGGCATTTAGTAACCCTACGTCGGCGTCGTGATTGCAAGGCTAATATTCATACTCGTTACTTCATTGTGTTGTGCATCGTAGAACAAATTATACCCTTGTGGATTTTATTCGAAAGGTTATCATCTATTCTTGTAAATGAATCATAAACCTTTGTGCTGGACTTCTTTGTTTAACTTATTTAGACAATTATGACGAAATAATGTACACATTAGTTAGAAAATTAAATACTAGAGCAACTTTCTATCTCGGAAAAATGTAATTGAAAGCGGAACAGGTTGTTTTGAATGGGCCTATGGGTGAGTTACTTATCGAAACCGGTTACTAGCTTCCCATATTCAAATCACGTTTTATTGGAATGCATCCTGTTACATCGATAATGAAACGGCTTGATCCTTTCTATACGAACGATTGCGGCTATTGGTGGTCTTAATAAGGTGTGCATCGGATCGTGCGCATCGCTCGCTTCGTTCTTCAGGGTCGATGTAACAGTCAGTTGAGCGTGTCCAGCGTTGCTTATGATTAGGTATAATATTGAATAACGGGTGTGCTTTTTTGTTTCAGATCGAAATGGATCACTTTTTACTGACTATAATTGTAGCTATTTGTAGAGCTAAATCATTACATAGTATAAAACAAAGTTGCTTAGTCCCTATGTATGCTTAGATCTTTAAAAGTACTATACGTTCCAAATAAGAATAGGATCGATAACCAGGATGTGACGTCCGCCGTATCGTCAAATCGAAAATATTTTTGCAAAATTGAAGAACTCTGAGATGAGTAAAATCGAAAAATTGGATTCTGATTAAACTTTTTTCGTTCACACTTCTTAAATGAATTAAATTTTTCGTAAATAAAATGAATTTAAAAAATATCTTGCCTCGATTTGACAGTAAATCGTGACATCGCAACACGGTAATCGATCCTATTCTCATTTGGAACGCATAGTACGCAACGGATTTTGATGCTTTTTTTTTATAGATAGTGTGAATTCAAGAGGAAGGTTTACGTGTATAATATATTCAATATCAGCACCCGTGCGAAGCTGGGGCGGGTCGCTAGTTGGTCATAAACAGAACATTGTCTACATTTCTTTTCCTTTTGCAGATCTGCTGGAAATTTCACCGAAATGGCTTTTATAAGCAGTGTCTTTGTACAATTTTTTATAATGATCTTTCTTTCGTCTGTAATTAGAAGATAAATAAATGCTCAAACATATTTGTATCAATTATACTACTTATATGGTTCGATGCTTGTTCTCCATAAGCATTATAACTTCGCCTGTTTGTCTTACAGTAAGAGTCTCAGGTTTGTATCGGATGTGGATGTGACCCAAATGAACCGATTTTTAATTTTAGATTTTTCCCCATTTCCTTTTGGTATAAACATACACGCAAGTCGTCGTTTGGAGCACTCGATGTTTAGACAAGGAAACGGAGCGTTCAGATCTTTATGCGCATTTCAAATCGCTGTACGTCATCAATGAGATCTCACAATGTAAATACAAATACTCAGATCGTAATGCATTCACATCTTATCAATTTACACTAACTCAAGTTTGCGTAAATGTCGTACCAATATGTAAACTTCCTGTGTATTGTAAGAATCGGTCAAGCGTGCCATTGGTTCATTACAATTTTAAATTACTTGGGCGTTTGTTGAAAACACTCCTCCATCAAACTTTGCTTATTGCTATACAAATTCTATTGGATTTTGTATGAATAACTTTGAATTGACAAACATTCTGCACAAACAAAACAGACGAAAATGGACAAGTTTGTGAACTAGATACTTAGGAATATAAAAATGAATGGTAGATTCAAATATTTTACAAGACCTTGGATTGTTTTGTCACGATATACCAAATACAGAACTTTCTAAGTAGTTGGTTATTTTGGTAAATGAATACAGTAAGCAATTTCCTGTAATGAAACAAATAACTTCGAATAACACGGGTGCATCGAATAACACGGGTGCATCGAATTATTGAGCAAATGCAGATTTATTAGTGAAATCGTGTTAGGTACGTGCTAGAACTGTTTACTAGTATTTGATTTTATTTATTGTTTTCAAAGTGAGCTTAGTAATATTAGGAATAGGTTCAATTTTATCGACTCACTGTGTACTAGTCACAAAATTATGCCACAGTTATTTTGGGAGAGTAACCCAGTTATACACGCTTCATATTTATCATTACATACCTATGGAAGTTAATTTTCATAAGTAAATTCATTGTACCTACCTAAGATAAGTTACTAAATAGGAAAGGGAACATTATCCTGTGGCTGAAGGATTTTCTGCTCTCTTGTGTTAACTGTGTGTGCGTATTAGATTTCAAACAACGTCGCAAGGCATTCGAAAATAAACACAGGGTACAACTCATTTTATATTTATAGGAACTTACATTCAAGTTATTAGCACTTACATACCGTTAGTTAAATATAAATCACAACTACATGGTTTTCATAATAAATAGTTATTCTTATGTCAATTTTCGTACGCGAAGACATTTATAAATTATACAAAAAATATGTCACCGGCGAAACTGGGTAAAGGTACACGTAATTCAGCCGAGGTTGTTCCTAATAAGGCAAGACAAGCGCTCTTAATAAGCACATAACATGGCGCAGTCAAGGTGTACGACCTCCTGACTGTGCGAGCACATTGAGCGCACTCGGAACAGACACTAATAACTCTTCGCGAAGACCGAATGTCGATAAATGAATCACTCTACAGTTAGGTGTCAACGCACTTCACTTGTTGCATAGAACAGACGGACGCAAGCCGTGAGCGCCACAGACTAAACCTTCTCCTCGCTGCACCAGAGGCGAACGCCCGAGCTTCGCCCAAAATAGCACCCGGCAGTGCACTGGGATACCCTAGTGACGAATTCCGCAACGAAGCTGAACTTTTCTTTGTTTAATGAATCACCCACATATTCAGTTACAAAAGTACTTCACTGCCACTCAAATCAGATTACTAATATCTTAAAATATCTTAAGAAAACTGGGATTTGATAGTTTTGGAACTTGATCCGATAATTATACAACTATTCCTCAAGAAAGCTAGTTTACGTCTGAAGGTGAAAAGAATGATAAAAGGCGTACACAAGTCTAAAGTGTTGCCAAATTTTAGGACGGCAGGCGCTCCCAAAATCAAGAGATTTGGACTGCTGCCAATACTGAACTATTCTCTCAGCTAGTTTGAACTAGGGAACAATTACAATGATGTAAACTGGTGACAAGAATTAAATTATACAATTTGGAGCCAGTGATCTGCATTATTTTATGTATTTTACAGAATTATTAAACAATATAACACTCTAGAATGGAATGATCATTGACAACATACAAAACTATACAACAAATAAAAACAATAGTTCTATGGTTGAGTCTAACAAAGTATAGGATAAAGATAAAGAAAACAAATTCAATAACTACATGGAACATAACCACAAACTGTGTTAGTTAGCCACTAACTAACATAATAAGTATAATAATTAAAACTCTGTCTGACTGGCATGTTAACTAATGTGAATTAATTTCAATTTCCAACCACTGTGTGAGGTGGTCGTTTCAAAGATGCACAAAGAAATTGAATGACTTTCAATTTAACCTTTCAAGTAATTAGAGACATAAAGACAATAGGTGAGCAAACACCGGCGTTCGCTTGAGGGTTGGGGCCCAATAGTTTAGGTAAATAATTTAAAATATAATATAATTGTGTAATAAATTGTTGAAATTAAAATCATAGTCATATTTTTGGAACATATTACTTTTTGTATGGCCTGTTTACACATTCAAAATAAAAGCTGAACCTTTGTAGCTATTATAAAAAAAATAGTTCACAAAAAAGGAAACTTCTACCTATGATTCCTTAAATTGGGGTTGTTTTTTTTTTATTAATAACTATTTTAATTAATAATACTCACATACATCTAGAAATAGACTTAATGGCTGTTGCATTTTCTACCAGCCAATCTTTAGGTTACTGGTCAGACTACTAAACATTATTTGTTTCTACGGCATGGTGCAGTAAAAAGTAAAATAATGGTTAGTATAAAAGATACACATTAGATGTATTTTCATAGAGTCTGAAATTACCTAAGTACTAGCAGCCATGTAATAACTAACAATCCAGGAGGCAAGCTGGTTTATTGGAGCAACCAAAAAATTTGGTAAAAATGTCAACTATCTCGATGAAGTTTAACTTAAACTTTTGAGCCCCAAACAAATGCCACCTATTGGTAATTAAATATTGTTCTTTAATTGTGTCTGTAATGACCAAAGTCAAAAGGTTAAACTGTCCAGCCCCAAGCAAACTCTAGCTTTCCGACACCCATTGTGGAAGACCCAGAGTTCGCTCTAAAAATGTAGCCATTTAAATCATTCACAAATTTACAAATTGTATTTGATAATAAGTCAATTACTTGTGTTAGGTTAGACAAATCAGATATGAATAAACAACATGGTTTAATTTGGTAACAAATGTAATGATTCATAGGTATGTTCATTGCATTTAATTGAAAACAATCAAGTATGGGTCATGTCAGAAGGTCATGTAGGGCGTGAAAAATATAGTAACTAATTAAATAACCTTAAAAGAGGAATTCAAACATTTTTAACCAAGTTTTTGAAGATTCAATATCACAGCTGGCATTCAAGCTTTAAGTAATAATAATAAATGTGCCTTTTAGTAGGTAAGTAGTAAGACAATAACACGCAAAAACTAGACTGGAGAACAAACTACTTAGCAACTGTAGACCGGTACAAACTAATTAAAGAATAAAATTAATATAAAATACGAACAATATGCTTGATGACGACTAAATTGTATAAGATTATCTGGAAATTATGTTTTTAAATATGTTGCAATAGATAAGTCTGATGACAAAGAACATATAATCTCGTTGATTTAGCGCCGAGCACAAACGGGAAATAACAATTAATATTTTTTTCATTTTTCAAACAAAGGAGTAGACAAAAATAATGTTACTTGGCGAAGAGTACAACAAATTGGAAATAAAAAATATACTTACATGACCAGTCGAGAGATTATCGACGATATCATATTAATAGTCACATACGAAAATTCACTCAAATAATCACAATACAAAACATAGCAAAACACAACCGCCCGTTGAAAAGTCTAATACGCCATGATGATATTGAATTGACAGTTGTTTTGATCACGTGACTGCACAAATCAATATGGCTTCAAGGAACGGTCCACAAGGAGGATGAAAAAAACAGCTATTTATCCATTATTTTATTATCTTACTTTTACTGGATCCGCACATCATTAGTGTGATTTATGAAATATTTAGTTTGAAAGAAGAAGGCTTCTTTGTTTAGAAACACACATTATTTCCCATTAACGGTTCTTAGCGCCATCTATGTTTTTTTTTAGTATTACAAGCTACACTCTAAGGGCGGCTTGCACGACCTGCTCTTAAAACTAGATTTTGTTAAAGTCGCATTAGTCATTAAGCTCGACTTAACCTAAACTGTATTAGTAGCGTCTTGCTAGTGTCGAAATCTACTCGATTTAACTAAACCTAGCTTAACACGTTTCATTCTTTTCGTTCATTCATTTGCGTTCCATTTTTCATTATTGTGCTGGATATTTTACAACTTTTTTGGAGGTATGGAACGTTTCAAATATAAAAAACCAAGGATTTTATAAAGGAGTGACTGGAAAGCTTACGACAACCTCAAAAAAGTTCTGAAGAGTAAAGTTAAAAAATGGGTTTTTATCTCGTTCATCTAGTGTGTCCAACAAGTGCGCTAAACAAGTTCGAGATATTTTTGATGTAGGTATTATAAATAGATATATATCGATATAGATAGATATCCATTTAATAACGCAATGGTATTCGCACCGTGGTGCATGCTGTAAAATTCTGAGCTCTGTCCTAAAGAAGTTAAATATGTTAATAGAACAATAATTACATAGACTTGACGTTCAGCCTTTTTAATATTTCCAATGCCGGGACACAGGGCTCCTCTCTAAGAGAAGGAATGGGCCATAATCCACCATTCGGGCCCAGTGCGGATTTGTGATTGTTTTTCCTTCACCGTTTTGAGAGCAGTAGTGATGAAAAAAAATTAAAAGTAATGAGAAAATCATAATTTAAAGGAAGATGGGTTATGAAATGGGGTAGCGGGGTAAGACGGGGACCGGGTGATATTTAACAGAAGTTTTTAGTGTCGCAAAAAGTTTGGTCAATAGTGCGCACGTTGTAATTTTACAAGTATTGGCAAAAATTGGCCTAAAAAAGCAAAAAATAGCCTCTGAACACAGAGAGTTCTTGAGTGTGACAAACAAACTGTTAAACATTTCCGCCTTTGTTAACTGACTTTGACTACACTCCATGTTAGCGTGCTGTTTGTTGATAAAGAGTTTTCAATATTGCTTCGTCATCAATCCAGACTATCCGTAGGATACAAGATCCTTGACGCAAACTGACGTTTGCTATTGTTTATATCACTCACTAAATCTAGAATTAGCAATCTAAACCGCCTACCATGCCGGTTTAAATTTGACAGTTCTTTAAGTCTAGCTTTACGCTAAACCGATGTCGTGCAATGCGTTAAGTTCGATTTAAGCTTAAGTCGAGTTTAAATCACACTAAATCTAGATTTAACTGAGATGTGCAAGCCGCCCTAAAACTTCCATTATTTCAAAGCAATTAAAAAATATATATACTTAATTTCCTTGTCCCGTGTTATTTGGGTTCGGGGCAAACACCGTAACTAATGTAAGATTACGGATTTTGTGTGTAAAGCAAAAGTACAAACCAACCGTAAAGGTATATGGGTTTAAATTTTTGTTTCACGTTTATATTAGATCAAGTTAAAAAGAAGACAAGACAAGACAAGATAAATGTTTATTGTTTATTGTTACAATAAAATCATGATATCTTAAAACTAATGCATAATCTAAAATATCACTTGTAACTATTTTATATTTATTATACATTTTTGGATGATGATCCCCAAACTAGGTAGGACCAGAAAAGACTCAAAGTCTTATTCAAATCTAAAATTAATTTTTGGTTGAATGGAAACTTGTGTTACATCAAAAGCTTATTAAAATATTTTATTAAAATAATAGAATTTTAGGATCATAGATTATAATAATTCAAGATAGTTTGTTATTAAGAGACTTTGAATTAACTACCCCTATCGGTGATCTTTTGAACTAACACGTAAAATCTACGTCCTTGTAAAATGAGCTTATAATGCAAACAAATTCAGGAGCTGAGTATATCGATGTCGTGTTTGTAAAACTGTGCGATCATTTTACCCTGGCAAGGTTATAACAAGTTTCATAATAATACTACCAATTGTGAAAGTTCTGAGCGGTGTTTATTTTCACAATAAGGCAGTGGTCTCTTAAATTCAGTCATGTAACATGTACGTTCTGCAGAAACGTTTCTTGTGTTTTCCACGTAGTTTCCCTTCGCTCAACGAAGAGTGTGACGTGTAGTGCGTATAACGCTGAGTTTCTTGACGTTTGTGTAGTTTTTAATGTGAATAATGTGATTGTGTAGTTCGTTATGGCTTATAAGTACCGTGAAGATTTAGTTGGCAAAAGATTTCTAGCTGTGAGTGGTGTGACAAAAATTAACGTGAATAAAGTTTCTGAATGGGGATGGAAAGCTGGTGTTATCAGAGCAGCATCGCTCAAAGATAACAAGAACAAGGAGCTTCAGGTAAAACTTAGTGTTTAATGGAAGATTTAATTAAAATAATCAAGGGTTTCATTCATATTTTTTGCAAATTTCTCAATTCTCTAAAGTTATCTTCGCGATTTGAACTACCCGGTTCGACGCGCGGTTTCTCGTACCTAGGTACCTACCTACTACTTACGATACCTAACTAGCTGAACGTATACTTCATTGGCTACTTTCCATAATCTCATTGCTTTTCATAGCCAACTTCAGAAGATTTTATCAATGTCGTAAAACGCGAATCAATGCCAAGAAAAATTATTATTTTACTGTGATTGCTGTTTGTTTCTATAATTTTTACACGACCTTCAAAGCTGACAAGTGCATTGATGTGTAAAATTAAATACCTACATACTTATCGAAGTAGGTACTAGGTAGGTGTTGTACGCTTAGCTGTATATACCTATAGTAGGTACATCTCGTCCTACAAGCTCGGGGGTGCAGGGAGGAGGGGGGGGACAAGAAAGGGCTCGAGCTCGCGAGCTACGGGCAGTTGGGAAGGGCCTGGGACTAGTAAACCCTGGAATATTGCGGCTCTTATATACTTACATATCTTTATATACATTAGCTATGTATGGTACCTACTTAAAACTTTAGGTGATATGATTAGGAACGTTATCTTCTGAAGTAAGTTACTTTGGTTAGTTACCTAGATCATAGGTGCCAAGTCAAGGCAAGATTACTTAAAATTTTTACAAAATACGGGTAGGTAGTTCCCCTAAATGAGCGTCTTTTTGTAAGTAGGTGCACAGACCCTTTGTCGAAACTATCGTAGCTAATACCAGTAACAGCTAGTCACCTTTATTGTAGTACCTGCCTACCAGATAGGTAGATATAACTACATAGTTACCCACTTCTTGTGTTCGTAGGTATGTATGTCCTACCTACCTACAGACAGGTAGTCAGGGAGATAATTCAAAGTTGCGAGTTCGTTTTGACAGTAATCTGAGAGGCATGACATTGTTCCGTGTTCACACATACCTAGTCATTTCAAAGTACATTATTATATACTTACTTAGTTATATGCTACTAGAACATGCACTTAACTACTAGACGACAATACCTTAGTCGTAGTAGGTAGAATATTTTGCTTTATTAATTCATACATAATAATATTTATGGGAAGGATCATGGTAAACTACGCAGTCGAAAAAAATCGGACAAGGTATCCCAATAAAAAAAAAATACACGAATCCCACTCTTTGTACGACTTTAATTAATAACTTGCGATTTTTTTTAAATTTTATTTACCGACCTATTACCGTTCATGAGATATAGCTCGCTGACAAACAAACACACGAGCGTCACCTTAAAAATAAGTTTGTAATTGACAGTAAAAATTTTCGTGTAATACGACCTACCCAGATAGTCGTAACCAAGGAACCCTGAAAACACTCCTTAGGTGAACTGTGGTCATAAAGGACTCTGGCAGGTGTCACATTTTGCGCAGAAACTGGAACTGTCATTAATCAAAATAAAATCCTTAGCAGATAGGTACACTACAGGCTGTTCAACTGTTCAGTAGAAAAGAAGCTGGAATACCAAATTGCTCACTTTAATTATTCATCATTATTTGACCTTTAGTATAAAGCACAGTAATAAACAGACAAATAATTGAAATATGTACACAATACCAAGTAGTTACTGAGATAACATTCTTGCCACTTCTTGTTTGCATCATTTATTTGTTCTAAAAGATTGTTAATTTGTATCATTATATTATCATCTATGTTTTGAATTAAATCAATAAATAAATATGACAATCTTTTTATTTCCACATTCATAGAATGATTGTGCTGAACTGCAGACTTTTATGTAAATACAAGTTAAATAAAATCGTTTAATAAATTATTATTTGCAGTCTTCCATGATGATGAAGACCTACCTTTACTTAAACTAGAAGGTACTAAAATAACACCTACTTTCTCACACGCTTTTGATTGTATGGAAAGTATCTATTTTCAGATTGATCATAGCATGCTGGTCTCTACCCTAATTCATCAATAGTTTTTTTATGAGATTACGAACGAAAAGATTTAAATTTTATCATACCTACAATTTTATGCCAATTTGAAAACAGTTACTTACAAGCGGTGTTATATAATACTTAGAGACGTTTTTTACGTATTACCTATTTATTGATGGTTTCACTAGATCTTTGCAAGGTGCATTTTCCTCGAAATTTCCAAAATCAAATGTAACCATTTCAAAGTCTATTGAATTAAATGAAAACTGATCAATCGTTATTAGTCTAATTCATTATGACGAAAATTGCAATTAGGTACAAAATTGTACAAATCTAAATGCACATGGCGCGAGGTTCATCGACCCCGCTCTCACCGCGTTCGATGCACCGACGGTACTCCGTACGCACCGCTGGCTGTGTCGACTCGGCCCAATCAGTTTTTGGATTGAGAAAAAAAAGTTATTAGACATGGAAAGGTTTTACCGGATTTTACTCGAACGAAGGAATTCCAATTTGGATATAAATTATTCCAATTGACTTGTCCCATGTTCTCCTCCAATCCTTAGCCAGATCCTTTCTTCGTGAATATTAAAGGGGATTGTGTTAGTATTGTCTCGTTACATATGGAAAATGCGAATGAAAAAGTAATATATGAAAATAAAGTTACTGAGAGGAAGACTTAAGAAACTTAGTTTTAGGGTTTTTTCCACACTACGTCTTACCAAACTTTATTCTAGGATGTAGGCCTAATACAATAATAAGACCACTTTGAAAGACTTCAAATTAAATAAAATTAGATTATATTCATTACTTAAATAAGTGAACGTCGTTGGATACGAAAAGCAAAGGACTGGTTGATGCGGCAACACCTATTTTTGCAACACCATGGCAGCCCCATTAGTTTCCTGAAGACGTTATTGTATTGCACACGCAGGGCTCCCTACAATGCCTACGAATACTTCTCCCACAAGCTACACGTGTAGAAGGTAGTGCAGAATGCTCTAATCTAAAGAGCGGCTACTTTATGACAACGTGCAAACCTGCGGGCTATCACATTTGCACGCACGCGCACGGACAGAGTCGGCATTGCCCTGATCGGTGGTGACCACAGAAATCTATTATTAAGATAAACCAAAAGACCGAGGTATTTAAACTGTTAAAACTATTGATGAATTGTGTCATTCATAAATTTCACTTCCTGGTCTTTATTAATGTCTGATAAGTAAAAGTACACCAAAAAATATTTGTTTACCCAAGAATTCTTGTATTATTACAAAAGTTTCAACTTAGGTTGAGTTGTGGAAGCATTATCGTAAAAAATAACGACGTTGACGTAAATTATGAAGTCTTAGCAAAAAACAAACCTTGTTATTACTAGAGCAAATACTAGTACAACCAGTGGCGTGCCTAGGGTTTCAATATAAGGCAAGCCCAAAAATTTTAACCGATTTCAAAAAAAGAAAGTTCAGTTTTGGACTGAGTATGTAAGTACTCTCTCATAAACTACTGGTCAGATACAATAAATTAAAAGTGAATTCATCCATGTTCTTTCCTCTTTTTTCTTCAATTTCACTCAATAAAGGCATGCTAGTACTAGATTGAATATAATAAATATATCAGCAATTGCGATTTACTAGACTGAGAAATACACAGATTAGGCGTCGGTTTTAATGAAGAAATTAACTGTTTTTTCTGAGAAAAATTTTACCTTATCTTCGAAAATCAAAACTTGAACGCATTTTAAATCCTCACAAGGTACAATTAGCTCCATTGTTGTAGGTAAGTCACCAAAACAGTTACATATAACACTGGGAAAACTAAGAAAACACATAAAAAAAACTTACTAACTAAGAAAACAAATAAAACTGAAGTTAGTTGCACTCGAGTGTCAAAAACTATTTACGCAAAGTTGTAGTGTTGTCATTTAGGCAAAAAAAGTCGCCACGTATATGAAAAATCTTGCTAAATGTTGCAATTTTTTTACTTTTAAGTTAATGCTTGAATATTTAATTTCGTTATTTTAAAAAGTCGCTAGTTTTTACTGTTGCTAAATCTTTAAAAAGTCTCCAAACTCGTTAAAAATCTCCAAGATCTCACAACGTTGCTAAAACGGCAACACTAAAGTGTGACAAACTGACAAGGTCACGCATACGCGTACAACTTCATGCGCAAAGCCCGGCTTAAATCTTCTATACTGATCGATTCGTAGACGCAAAACGTCCTAGGTACTTATACGGCACATCGCTATGAGTGCGAAAGAGACATTGAAAGCCCGGTAAAAGCCGGTAAGTGTAAGCGAGATAGCTATATATAGTGCCGAGTGTAAGCGAAGCGCGCGAACAATCGCGATGTGTAATGCAGCGGGCGGGCCTAAGTAGATACTTTGTGTTATTTTGATAAGAATTAAGCGCGCGAACTTTTAAATTGTTCGGGTTTGATATTGATTCTTATCGAGCATTTTAGTAAGGCATGCCGGGCTTTTGGGCTTGTATGAAGGGACCGCCACTGAGTACAACAATAGTACCTAGTGACTAGTGTAATAAATTCTATTGAATTGAAAACTTGAAGATTTTGTACCAGTCATAGTGAAGCAGAAGAAACTACGCAGTTAAGTTTTGAGTTCGTTATTAATAATTCTAATGAAACGGCCTTCAAAAAGGTTTTTAGTGGCATTTGAATTTAGAACGACACACTGAACTTTGGAACAAAGTAAATTCTGTCAGTACAAAGTTATCTACGAAATCTTTGAAACAATCTGGCTTTTAAGTACTTAAATAGGGTCAAAATCAAGAAGACAGCAAACTAACGATAGTGAACTAAAAAGAAGAATATTTTAATTAGAATTCAAGTATTTTTCATGTAGCTTAGTAGGTATCGGTAACCTTTTATTCTATTTTTCATTAGCACCCAAAAACCCCTGGTGTTATTATTTACCACATTTACTCAAAGAGCAACCTGTGTGATGCTAGCCCCTCTAATTATAACACACCTATAAATACCTTGCTCACACGTTGCGTAATCGGTTATTGAAATTGGCAACTTCACGCACAACATAACGAGAGCCCATAATTAACTCTATAATCTCATTAGTGTAGTTCTTGCAATACTTCATTTATCGAATCGAGTTACAGACTCTTATCAATGTGATTGCACCGGACAATGACTTGAGTTTTGAAGAGATAGTGCGCAAAGATATGATGACAGGCATGTTTGTGCAGAATTTGCGTATTCTCTCTTACGAACGTCAGGTGCCGTATAACACAAAACATTCAAAATCAAGAGACACGACAAAAGCCAAGTTGCTCTGTGATGCGTCCGCACGCCTGCATTACTCGCCTGTTATAAATAGACGACATATCTTTATACCACTGCATCGCTATTCGCCTGCTCTCCCGCCGAGTGAGAGACGCCAGACCAACTTCACACAGCTATACGCCACATGAAAGATAATTTGTTTAGATTACCTACGCGTTTTGAACACTGGGCGCGATCGCAGGTGTCTTTTGCTTTTGGATAGCAATATTAAACAAGAGGATTAGTTTCATAACAAAGTACAGTTTGCCTGTCACCAGCCACCACTCATGCAGTCTGGTCCAATTGATATGTCCGTTATGTTAGTCTGTTTCTGGTTTCCTGTTCTACTAATTAACAGGTTATGTCAAAATGCTTACCTCAGAACTTGACTAGCCCCTTATAACGCTAGTTTTGGTCTGCAAAAAGGTTTTCCCACGAAAAAGTTTAGGATCAATAACGTAAAAAGATAGCTATATCGATTGGGTCGATAGGGTAATTAAATGATTAAGTTATCTATGTTTGTCTTTGAATCCATTGCCTACAACAGGCATTTACATAATGAACTAGGTCATCATCATCATCATCATCAGCCTTTTAATGTTCCCACTGCAGAGACACAGGCCTTCTCTCACTAGGAGAGGAAATGGGCCATAATCCACGACGCGAGCCCAGTGCGGATTGGTGAATGTCACATGTCTTCGAATTTTTGGTTCTAGGACATGCCGGTTTCCTCACGATGTTTTCCTTCACCGTTTTGAGAGCAGTGGTGATGAAATAAATTACACAAAGTAATGCGCCTGGCTGGGTTTGAACCCGCGACCTACGACTCGTAAGTCGAGGCCGTTACCACTCGGCCACCACTGCTCTATGAACTAGGTGTTTTACTTAAATCTACAGAAGCCAATATTTTTGTAAGCTCCAGAGGAACGGGTGTTCTATATTCGTCAGGAATAAATAAATCCTTTGATGTGCGAGATGAAAAGAATACATAATGCTTTAAGGGCTTTTATTAAAAGGGTGTTTCTGATGTAAATTTTTATTTCGTCACGATTGTTCTATTACTTGAAAAAAGGCAATCTTTACCAAAAGAGCTGATGTAGCCGGATCCCACAAGTTGAGCCTCAAGAGTTTTTAATTTATTTACTTATCATGTTTTTTTTGATGATGAGTAATATGTAGGTAGGTTCCTTTCATGGACAAACAATCCTGTTTAAATATACTCGTTTTAAACCAGATCAAACGAGTTTAAATATACACGATACTTACATTCTTATAGGTCACACCGGTTTCGATAATATTGTATGTGCATATTGTTTTTCTTTTGTTAATTTTACATGCGCATTATATTTTATTCTGGCTTGATATTCTGAGGCAGTTAGTTCTTGATTTGAGTGACTGATGTAAAGTATTCCTTTACGATTATCTGTAAAATATCGTTATTTCGAACGCAATGGCTTGAGTTTATCTAAAACACAGTCTGTAAATTCTTAGAACTCTTGGATTTTAAGCAATTTATCAATTTTATTTAGACCAATGTTTTGTTCATTATCAAAGTGATGTCAAATTAATTGAGTCGAACCAGATGTCAATATTAATAGGTCATTTGTTTTTAATTGAACTGTGGCCAGAGAGAGACCGGTTTGTTAATCAATTCTATTTTATTCGTAGTTAACCATTACGTCATCATCACCTAGGCAACTGCTACTATTGTAGGATGATTGTGTAATGCACGTTCTATGGTCTAGTATTACAATGACTTTGTGCTGAATTCATCGTAATCTCCTCATTATAGTTTTTGTTCGAGTGCTATCTGAGCTTGGCGGGTTTGTCACAAAAAATGTCTTCTTGAAATATGCGTTGAATTCTGTTCCACTTGACTTACTGATGACAATCTGAATCAGAACGTGTCTAGTTTAACTTAAGTGTTTCAAAAATTTTCGAAGCCTTATATTTCCTAGTTAAAAGCGTAAACAATTATTGCTTTATAATCAGTCTTTGTTCTTTGTGATAATTTTAAAGGATCGCACGACTTAGTCACTGCTTAACGGCGACACAGGCCTAATGGGCAGACATCGTATGTAGGGTAACGATACATATTATCAAGGCCGCCTTTAGAAGGGCAGGACATCATGGTCCCTCTCTTAGAATCTTTTGGAAATAGTCCAAATAATCCAGAATTATTTCCAGTTTTCAGGTGACGAAATCATTTATCACTTCAGGTGACATATTGCGGAAAATTGGTGTCTTGAAATCCGATCTTGCACGACATGTTTTACCCACGTCCCTGAAATAGCACCTACGGTAGCTACTCTTGCGTGCTCATAGGAATTGACTGTTGACATTGCTGAGTCAGGATACAGTTGACCTTCACAAATGTTTTATTGATCTAACTCAGGTTCATTAGCGATTTGACGCACCGTCATTTTTATAATGGTCATTGTTCTGCTAGTCTTCATAAATATTGAATTATTAAGACTCATAGGTATTTAGTGATTCGACTCGAATTCTGGATGTTAGATATTTAGATAGTCTTTCTCGTGTTTGGGTGTAAAACACTTCTACTGTTCTAAAATTTAAGTGTAGGTAAAAAAATTAAGTTTTACTTAATAATTTTGTACTCAAAACACAATCATGGAAGCGGAAGATGTAAAAAGTTCAGCTGTAAAATATCCATTAGAGGTCGACCTTCGTAGGCTCGTAGCACTTGGAACTGGGAAATAGCCTGACGTTTACGAATACATTCTAAATTCAAAACTTACAACTTGTAAACGAAAATGGCGGTTGCACTCTTATGTTTACTAAACATGACAGGTATGTCTTACGAATAACTTACGAAAACAAAAACAAAGGAGTAAGAAATAATATATTTAACTATCGTCATAGATCGTCATAAAACAAGAAGTTACTGTGAAAGTTATTTGGTGCCCACGTAACTACCGGTCGTTGACATAAAGAAAGTTGTAATAGCAATAGAGTAAAGTATAACAAGTTATCGAAATCGTAATAACAACCAATATGTTCGAGACGAAGATTACAAGTTCAACAAACTCTCTGGGAGAGTTTTGCAATGCGATCCAAATTCAGAATAGAGGTGGTACCTATGATCCAATCAACATTATCATCCAGCTGATATCAAACGAGTTGTGCAAGTGGCAGCACAAAGATCGCGAGGGCGAGGGCGGGAAGTAGGTCACAGAAGTGAGGGGGGAGCCCTTAGGCCACTTATCAAGCGAGCGACCGGGGCCGCGGCTAGCGGGGAAAGCGAGTTTGTCTCTTGAAATTTTTGTTGGTAGATATCTGGCACTGTTGTGCTCGTTGGCTCGAGTTTAATGCTTCTCCACAGATGAGATAATTATAATTTTACCTTTATTCGTAATGAGGAAGGCCATGCCCTTCCTAAAGCGTAGTAGAACTTTGTCAGTGCCAGTACAAGGTAAATCATTTAAGTGTAACATCTGAATCGTTGATGGATGATTGCAAACTGTATCATCTCTTGTTTATGTAGATTTGTAAATAAATGCCTTCAACTTTCTAAATATTTTGAAACAACTGTCCACTAGGTAGATAGAGGTGAAATCACTCGTATTCACGCGTGAGTCGCTTTCCATCTGCCCTGATACCAGTTTGAGTGGGCTTGACAAAGTGGAGGCAGCTGGCAAACTAGTTAGGTAGTTATCTACCACACTTCTTGTTTGTCCTCTAAAGATAAAGTGCTGGAAAGAAGTCCAGAGATTGAATCTGTGGGGAAAGGAGGTAAACGTTTTGAGTACTAAACGAATGAACTTGCTGTAGAGAAAGCTTGACAGAGAACGTCTATGGTGGGCAGGAAGTGGTCATTACGTGGTCAGCATTCAAAAGGGCCCGCACCTGAAATGTACTCAACATTAGACTAACAAAAGCAGCTAATATAGAAATAACAAACTCATCGTCTATGTTTGTAAAACTTGAAATAGTTAATGGTCTCTAGTTTTTGTTCGATGTTTACCGTCCAAATAAGGTTTAGCTATTGTAACCTCGCAAAGCCCTTCGCGTCGAACAACCTGCGAGGCCCCCGATTCTCAGTGCCATCAACAAAAATAATACTTATAATACTTATAAAATTCGTCTGTTTGTTTTTATTCTATCTACCTCTTGAATTGAATGTTACACTAATAGTATCTTTCTTCTCTCATGGAGAATTAGGTTTAAAGAAACTTTATTCTCAATAAAACATACACAAATGTCACTTACTTGAGAACAATAAATTAATGTTAACAATATGAAGGTTCGACTTCACCACTATGTATAGTTTCACAAACATGACCCACCCAACGCATTCATTTCTGTGAGCGTTTAATGTAATTATTTTCTGTCTTTAATACTATTATTTTAACTTTTTTGTAATCATTATCATCTTGACCTTGTCCCATGTTACTTAGAGTTAGTGCAATACCTTCTTCCACTTTATGTTTAGTATATCTACGAATAATTTTAATAATTAATTCTGGTTTTGGAATTAGTCGTATAATTATTTCCTTACTTTTGGAAATCTTATTTAAAGATAGACCCGTTGCTAAGTTTTCCAGAAAGCCTTTCATAATGTAGGTCACAATCGTAAGAGATGTCGATATTAATCACATTTCTAGTGAGTAGTTACTGTAAAACAAGTGTTTCCTGTTTGTTTATGTAAGCAATTGTCGATGCAGGTTGCAATGAACAAAGACACATAATAAATACTTCATTCGTGTCAGTTTCTTTGTTGCTGAATAAAATATTATTGTTCTCTGAGCAAGCCGTTGTTTTCTTTAAATACATAGTTCAATTGTTATTTTCTTGTTCGAACCGTTCAGAGTAATGTAGAATTGGATGTAGAAACCAAGGTTGGCTACTGTTATGTTTTAATCATTTATGTAACATTTGGGAGAGTCTGTGGTTGCTTTGAGTTCTCGAATGTAGACTTCATACTCTCTAAGTAAATAGGAACATTGTGAGTAATGTGAGCTATTTTCTGTTGATGTAATTCAGAATTGTTTAAAGGTCAAGCTTCTAGGTTGTTGTTAATTTACAGTCTAAAATAATGAAAACATGTTTACTAGGTCGCGATAGTCTGGCTAGAAGTATCTATTCCATAATACGTTTGCTTATAGAGGAATGAGCAAATGAGATAGCTACATACATCTTAACACATATACTCACACGCGGTTGGAATCCACTGCACGGGAAGATTGGAAATAGCTTGCCGCCCAAACTGCACGACCTAAATTCTCAGGGAATCTTCACTTTTATAAACCCAAACTCCAATTATCAAAATAACTGTTTCATGGCAACCTCGAAAAGAGAATACATTACATTTTCATGAAAATTATGTAGGTAAATGTAAGAATTTAAAATATGATTCTATTGTTAAATTTTTCATTAAGTAACTGAAGGACAATAAAATCTTGTTTATTATTAAGTAACTGGAACACGTTCATCAATATATTACAAAATTTATTATTATATATTTTTTTTATTAATTCAATGGTTGGTATTAAAACAGAATCAAAATCATATTATTCAATGGACTTGATATTATTAACGATAAATCAAAGAACATTATATTACATGGAATATAAATCTAAATCTAAATCTGTTTTGCAAAGTCCGAGTTACAAACCTTTAATAATAAAGGACCTCCAGTAGCATCGATCGGTCCCGTTATTTTATATTCTGCAGAACAAAGCCGAGGACACATCGCCGTCGGTCACGCACCACGGTTCTTCCGTCCGTGTGTTACTTGCCCTGCATTCATAGCAACCACTCTTACATAACAGGCATTAAAATATGAGAAGTAATGATCTGTGATTTCAATTACGTTCAATGAGCCAAGTGTAATAATCATTCTATATTTGTTGATGATGAGCAGTGTTCCAATGGAACATGTAATCATGATGCTAATGTGTATTGGGCGATCCATGTTGATGGGACTCTGTAATGAGATGCTGTTTTTAAAATATGCAATAAAATGCTAATGACTGTTTTTACTTCTTTGACATCAAGTGCTTGATGCAAGAATTATTGCAAGACTGACTGCGACACGGGTTTTTATGAACCCAAAATTGATGACTATAAAAAATACTCTTCGTGAGTGGTCAACAGCTTTTATTTGAATCACAAATCAGCCGATAGCAGAAGTCACAAACTATAGTTAAATGCAATGGAATCTGTCGAAGCAAACCAGGAAGCATCGGTGGGCACGCGACGCGATCTAACGGAGCGTGACACGAGAAATTAACTGTTATTTATACCAACAACGATGGCCCCGTTGAAATAACCTGTTACAACACCGACGAAAGTATTTCGGCATCGATTTCGGATTATAACGACAAGTCTAATGTCCGCATTTTAGATTAACAACCGAATAAAATCTACCGAAAGTGGTTGCTTCACTTTTAGATAGCGTAATGCACCAGTTATCTTTTATCTTTATTGTTCGTTGGAACATCATCAAATAGTCTCTGCAGTCTGCTGCTCTGAGTGGAGCAAGGGGAAGTATCATATTTTACTTACTAAAACCCACGTATATCCCATTAATTTCCCTTTGCTTTCCAGGGCCACAGAAACGTTCCAAAGTAATTCTTACGAAGAATTCTACAGCCCTCGAATTATCCCGTTTCTATAAGTGTTTGTATATTTGTTTTGTACACAATATTCGCTATCCAAACAACCGCGAATTTCTATTATCTTTCTTGTTCGATCTTGTATTACTTTGTTATGTAGTACCATGACCAGCCATGACCGTCGGCCTTGGTTGGTGAACGGTTCAGTCTGAAGGCTTTTCAAAGGTTCTGCTGATGATTTTGCAACGTCAACGTCTGCACACTAGTGGTGGGATAGATTTTTAGATTGTCTCGTTCTGATAAGCAATTTGCGACTGCTAGAGTCATCAAGTGGAGCAATATGTTATTGATATACACAAGCACTTAATTCTTACTTATTTGTCATAATTATCGTGATGAATCACTAATATTATGATTGATCGCAATCGTGCACTATAAAAATAATTAGATACAATCATATTTATGCATTTTTCTCTAAACCACAACATAAATTGATCAACAAGCAGTCAAGTGGAATAAATCACATGATTCTTACTGCAGCTATTTCTGTATTTCTTGTGGTTGGTTCTGCGAACAGGTCTTCGTAAGAAAGCCTAGGAGCAACAAAAGCTTTTAATAAAATCTAAGTGCAATCATCTAGTCGCCTGCCAAGCGTAATAATTATGGCATTATTCTCCTATCCTCCTCTCGTTTGCGTTTTTCCATCGCGCATTTATCCTATATGAAGGTCGTAGCGGTCTATAAAGGACACCCATGTTCGTCGGTAAACATTTACGGTCAGTTGCGTGTCCCCGAATATTTTTAAAAATAACTCGCAATAAGGGATCTGCTCTACTCTGTGATGGTGAGGGCGTTGGGAGTGTTAGGACCAACGGAGGGCCGACACCGCCTGTAGCTGACGATCGTAATTACGCAACGGTCCAGCACGGTTGTAATGAAACCCCTGGCCTAATTAAATTTACTGAACAAGCTACGTAGACATCATCGGTACGTTCAGATGTCTACATCTCTGACTCTCTGTAGGAATGCGATGATCGGTTATAAATGTATTATTATGTATATCGATCTCGCGAGTCGTGTTAGGACTGATGATATAATGGTTTTGTAATGATTGTAACTTTATGGAAAAAGATTAAGCTCCATTGTGATTCACAGTCGCATCATTGAGGCCAAAGTGAACGTAAACAAAGAAAATTGTTTAAAAACGTAAACACATGCAGGAAAGAATGCTTTATTTAGGTTTTCTTATGTTAACAATCACAAGATCGTCTCATGCACTCTTTTCCTTACTTTAGCAAACAATAATACAATTGTTATCGATTGTTCAATAGATGACATTGAAATTAAATTGCGCTGCATGCTGACCTGTGTTTGCTAGCACAGAATGTAGCCTACCCAGTTTCTTTTCAGGGCTGTCTGTCGATAATGGCGATGAAGATCCATAATCTAAACCATCACTGATCCATTTGTCTAGGATTGTGTGACAGTTCAGTGTCATTGAGCATTGAATATGTATGCGACTGATATGATGATCGAGTATCAAGTAGTTTAAGTAGCCTCTTCCTACACAGTGCTGACTGATGACATCAGACATTAAAGACGTTAACCACAGACCATCATTGTGAAACTGAAGCTTGTAACGTTTTGAAGAAAGAAACGCTGTCTTGCTAATGTATTGGGCTCACAAGAAAAGCGTTGAAGACTAAAGCGCGCCATTTTCTACTACATTAAGCAATGAAAAGAAAATTGACTTAGCCTGCTTTTACATTATCTTGAACAATAAGCGGCTCTGATGTTACTTACTAAGTTTAAAGTCTGTTTTAGTTCGCTCTTTACAAATTATTATCATATTTGTTACGACAATGCAATTAAGATAATGTGAGCATAACTATGCAAGAGTGTGTTGTGTTTATGTCTTTATTGTTTGTCTCTGATAACGACTACTGAGGTTTTATCATCACGCCAGCTTCTATAAATAACGTGATACGTGCTAAGTACCTACTAGGTATGAATGTCAATCAAGTAAACAGAGTAACTAGCGTTGTACTTTGATATTGAATATCTGAAATGTAACTTTAAGATAATGCATTTCAAACACGAATGAAACACATAGAGTAAACAACTAGAAGCAAGTCCTCTAGGATCTTTCGGCTATGTATTTTCTAATCATTTAAAAGGTCCTTCGAATGTGCATTAACACCAGATCCTCTGGTGTTAATGATATTGTATGTGAGTCATGTTCGACATTCTTTGAGACTATGAGATTTTACAGCAGCACTTGATAGTTATTTATTTTTCTTGTATTTTATTTGCAAAAGTGGTAAATTTTCCATTAGTTCGTTCTGGGTTCACGTTGTGTACAATCTTACTTCTAGTTCATAGATAGTTGATCCATATAGTCTGTGGTATCATACTATTGCGGTATTTCTTGCCTACGCCTATCAATTTACTGATCATCCTCTATAACACTATTTATATTCTCGTCAAATAGTTAACGATAGACTGAACAAAGAGCTTTTAAATGAATTTATATCAATAGTTACACAAATTGTTCTTTAAACACCTACACTAATCTAAGTTAAAATCTATGGATAACCAGATAATCGTTATTTACCTGTAATCTTGATCCCGCTCGGTAAATCGGGCTTTAGTTGTGCAATAGGACACAATCTTGCTTGACAGCTGGGGTCAGTCCACTAAACCGGTCTCCAAGTCGTGAGGTACCTCGTTCCTTACCCTGCCGGTAAACACTGGCCACTTTCACAACACAAATTACAAGTAATTCGATTACAGAGAAACAATAACATTATCTCAAAGAATTTGGTTAAAAAAAGAAGGTACCTAAGTAATAAATTATTGGAAGCGTCGAAGAAAAATTTGTAGGTAATACCTGAATTTGTCACAATTTTATTTCGTAGACTCAGAAAAGCTAAAATGACTATCAGCACACTTATATATATATGTGTTCGTTGGTTTTGATATTCTCTATCTCTAAACTAATTATATCTTCGCATTTTCTAAGTTTATTACTTATTCTTAACGCTTTGATTTTTTGGCAAACTTACCGTGGCAATTGCGTTTTAGAAAATTGAATCATGTGATCATAAGGGAGACTTTAACTTTAGATATTAGGACCCAAAAATACTGGTCTTTAGGAGCTCAAAACTAATTGGTGCAAACAGGTGCAAAGGTTCCACTTAGCAATTTAAATAATATTTTAAATATCGATTTCTCTAAGGTCATCATCCTTTGAAAGATCCAGCCACCCGGTTCTTGGCTGTTTTCGTGGGGTACATTGATCCTAAAAGCAAAGTCCCTTTAGAGATTTTCAATATAATTTGTAATGGCCGACCGCTACTTATATGTTGTTAGAATTTCCAATAAACTTACATTAAACGTATTTCCTTTAGCCATAACATTTTTAGTTAAAGGCATAAGTAGGTGTGACCTGAATAGCCGGTATTATTTGTTTTTGATAGAAGCAAAATATATCAATGTCACATCGTGCTTAATGGCCGAAGTATTTTGCATAATATTAAGAAACGATTACAATGACGATACATTTTTTTAATAGATTTTAATCGTTTTATTCATTTGTGGTCTAGCTTTATCTGATTCCATTTGACATGTAGAGAAGCAAAAGACATATTCCTTTTTTTTGCTCCAACGGTTACTTATGTCATTTCTAAACGTAATAGAAAAAAAAATGTTCAACGTTGATTACAGTATCATTAAATCGTTCTGAAGCAATTCACATACTTCTATCCGAATAGACTATAGTGTAACCATAGCTTTACATTAAGTAGGAGTATTTTTTTTTTCTAACAGGTTTTCCTAACCTGTTATTTGCTATAAATTATGTATAATGAGTTAATTATCTATCAGGCTGAGGCGTTGTGATGGCGACATAATTCTTCTGTAGATGTAGAAAAACTTAATTATCAAAATATCTTTAATCGACTAGAAAGCGGATGAACGATACAAGTAGGCAGAATTACATAAGAATTGTAATCCATCCGAATCTGAAATCATTAATATTGATGATAACCAAGTTTCTTTGAGTAAAATGATACAAAAGTAGGTCAAGGGTTTCGTACATTGGAGACGAGGAAAATTGTTAATGGTACAGGCGATGTTGTAGATGCCACTGATGTCAGCCTACAATTTATGAAGCTGGAAAAAACATGCGTGTTAACTGACTTTAGTACTAATTCTTGTTCATGAAGGACAATAATAGTTTTACAGTTATTATAGTATTAATTATCTTTTTATTTCAGATATACCTTCCTTTGTCAAAAATAATTTAAAATTAAAATTATTATTTTATACATAGTCATAAAACTTTTATATTTTATGACAGTAACACAAAAACTTGTTAATTATGCTGTTTACTATTATCATAATTTTAATTTTGAGGCTCGCTTAGCTCTGGCTAAACGATTGGCTACTACGCTGAGTGTCACGGGTTCATGTAGATGCAAGAAAGAAATATTTTAGGGCCTACAGATATGGTAATACCATATCTATCATATCAGTGGATATGGTCCGGGTCTTCGGGTTTAATTGTTTTTAAACGTGGGTGCGCGACACAGGAGTAAATCCTAAAGTGGGGAATAGTGTATAAAAAAAATAATTAAAGCTAGCCAGGATTCTCAGTAAAATCTAAAGTGTGCAAGACTGGGAACAAGTCTAAAATTCTATTTTGCTTCATTACACCTCTAAAATGAAAACGAAAGTGTATACTGCATTCTGTCTTTGATTCAGATAAAATCAATTTTCCGGATTAACTCAGTTTGATTGTATTTTTACTTTCCCACCGTTCTGAGCCCTCCGTGGCATTTTGTTAAAGTTTTTTTATTCGTTGATAATGTGTTTAAAAGAAAACTTATTGGTTTTCCACAAGTTCTTATTCATTGCAATCTCATACTCATGACTACCCTAACTCTACATAATTCTATGAAGGTCCAAGTCCTCAAGGTTTTGTTTAGAGTTATATTGAAAAACGAGATAGCATCACTGATTAATAACGAAATCTCAGAAACTACAACATCTAACCTACAAATTAAAATTTGGCAGATAGGTTCCTAATATGGTGTAGACGTCCGCTAGGAACTGATTTTACACGCCAGCAAAGCCGCTGGCAGAAACTATTCTCAATACAAAAGTATGCAATAGATTCTGTGAAATCTTGTCCGTTCATAACTGTGATCGCCATTCAGTTTTTAACAGCTGCATTTAAACTAATTGCATAGTTTAGTAGACATCAGCATAATAGTATTTGTTCAGTAATTATTACGTTTAATTTGACACGGTCGTGAGATTAATCTTTGTTTGTACTACGCAATAAGCTACCACGCCATTTCGCTTGGCTGCATTCGCTAGTTACGCAACCACTAGTTAATGTACTTCGAATCTTCGATACTTAACTAACTTCTTGGAAGAATCTCTCGTAAACCTTATTGGTGTTAGCTTTCTTTATAAGTCAAAGGCATCTGTTGTTTCTTCTACCTATTCGATTTTATTACCCTGATTTATATCTGCACTTACGTTCAGTGTTTTTTCTTCATTTCTTTTGGATAAACTCGTCTTATCTTTAATTTATTTTGTTCATTTTCCCCTCGTACCATCTCTTACCTCATCAAAAGATCTAACCACAATATTTTTTAGGCCTGTGTTTAGAGAGGTGTAAGTTTAACCTCATTGTAACAGGTGCTTTCTTTATCATTATTGTACTGTTCAAATTAGAATATTTAAGAAGTGTATTAAAAAGATTAAATTTTAACGCCCTTGAATCTCTTCATCGTAATCTAACATCAACAAGTATTTTTTATCTAACCCAACATATTCACTGTGTCACATAATGATATAATATTTATTCTTATATCTTGAAAACAAAATCAAGTAAGTACTTTATCTCACACTGTTCTAGCAATCAGTTTAAATTAGCTTCCACATCACTGCGATATTTTTACGAAACACTCATTATCGTAATTTTCATGATGTTAAATTCTCGTGTATAGTGGTCCGAAGCAGCAACCTTGTGGCACTCTTGCAACATTCTTCGGTCGTTCACCTGCCGAGAAGTGGACCTTGTTTTTAGTTTGACACTTTCGTATGATTTGTTGTTAAACACTAAAGATAGATAAGTGTAAAAAGTGACGCAAGTGAATTCCACGCCGTTTGCCTGTCGTGTCGAGGTAAACAACGTCCAAAGTTACATGTACCGAACGAAAACCGTTTGAGCAAATCGCCAACAAATGTTTTCATATCGATGCAATGTATTTGTAAAATGTCTGATGTTTGGAATTTACTTTTTATTGTGACATTTTCTTGAAATAAGATTCACATTCCTTTGACCAGTCTGTTGAAATACAAGAAGCCCAACAACAGTTGGATACTGTTATGACTTCAATAGAGTGAGACCAAGTAACATTTGCCAGACTAAAATATATATCAGCATAAGCACTAAACCAACTAAAGTACCATTTTTCTTTTGTTTTACTTATTTAATATTGCTAATTTTGTTTTGTTCTGTGTGAATAGTCACGTCAAAGACCTCTTACACACCCGTACAATATTAAACAAAACAAAAATTCAGTTTAACAGTAATTTTTCATTTAGTTTTAAATTTATTTATAATTTACGCGTAGTTTTCAAGCCTGTCAGCTATAATGGTTACTGCATCATCTAACCTTGTGATATCAATAAAACCTAAACGAAAAACATCATTGACAAAAACTTGTTTGTCGATCAACAATACTTTGTCCTCCATTACTGAAAGATCAATTCGTGTGAAAGAGAAGGGATATCTCTAGCTGAGTACTGAAACCCTCCGAGTATGAGGGCAAAGAACGATTACATGCAACCCCATTTTAAACCTACGGTGGCAAATGAGCGGCTTCCAGAACTGGGTCACAGCGTGAAGGGACGAAATTGGGACGAACCCTAGGGGAGAGATGAGGGCTGGTTAGTTACTGCTTTCCTACGTCGCTATTTGAAATTGTATTGACTTTGAATTTCATTTTAATGCCATTCGGCTTTCGTGAGATTTGCCTATGACATTGCGGGTGTGCGCTTTTGGAATACAAAAAGAAAAAAATGATTCATAGCTTTGACGTGCATTTTTATATTGATCGTTTCAGTTGGGTAGATAATAGCAGCAATGTTGTATTCGTTGTGCATTAGATTACTGTATACGTATTTAAAAATTATTTTCTCACATATCAATTCTTGCCGTAGACCCTTATCTCTCCGTCTTACTATAATTAATTATTGAACTGAAGTTGGGGTTTGTTTGCCTTGTAGTGTGGTTTCATATGATTTGTCAACTCGAGTAACAAGTTTGTTAAACTTGCGTATCGAAGTCGTGACCTGAGACAACTTCTGTAATAAATGATACAGCTATAATGTATAACACTGCGTAACTACGACCTTACGCAGTAATATAACATCGCAAGTGTAATCAATTCGCAAAACATATTTTCTTGAGCCGTCTCTCTAAAATTGATATTCGAGTTGACACCAATACGAACATTAATTATATACTAGTTGTAATATTTGCGAATATTAAATAATGCAAAGGTTTTCTAATGCATTTTACGCATTGGCCTGGCAATGACAGAAAATTAATTGAAATTTTTGAAAAACTTAACGTTAGTAATTTACCAACTAGGTTTATTATTTTAAGGTATTCAAGGATATGAAAGGGTTTTAAGATTTAGGATTTGTAGCTGTTGACGGGGACTAGTTCAATTCTTTTGAATATTTAAGTATAACAAACATAACCTCAAAATACTGCACCCTCCAAAAACTGTATTGCAAGTAATAATGAGACTCATAGTGTTCGTAGCAATAAATGAAGTTTATAAATTCTATTGTAGTCATACAATTGCAACAACTACACATAAGGACATTATCATTGCTTCAGCGAAATACTAGTAACGATACATCACAGAACAGTTCAGCCTGACAGCAATCATGCCAGGGCTGCCGTTGGGACTGACTCGCGCTTCACGCACTAAGGTAGCACATATTTTACGCATTAGTTCATCAATCAACACGTATATATCCGTAATTTTCGCCAACGCGCTATAGAAAGAGAAAGTTATAAACATGTAAAAGAGCAAGCATGTTATCAAAGGAAAACCCGAGGACGAACATGATTGTTACATTCAAGTTCCCATGTTTCTCTACAACGAATTAGTATGCCAAGAAGAATAGTAGTAAATAGTATGTAGAAGTATTAAATATTGTAGTATCACTGGTGGTTTGTTGTAAAAAGTCAGCTCACGTCTCAAAATTTGAGGCCAGTAGCCATAGTGTCGTGTCGCAACAATGGCATTTCGTAACAACTAATTTTATTTCATCGAATACGTGACATGCATTCGATAGTTACTTTATTTATAGTACATTTTATTATTTATTGAAGATAATGCTGTGGAAGTTGAGCAAGCTTGCAAAATTGAATGAAATATTGCATCCTTGCTGCGGTTTGTGAGTACTTGGCGTCTATTCAAGTGATTGAATAGTGTTAGTTCTTTAATAAGATTTCTATTTACAATTGGAATTTCAATTTCTGTTTGTGATCGGAGTCTTAATACACATAGTTACGCTAGTTATATTTTCTGGTACCTAAAAACCCTTCCGTTTTGTGAAATCTTTGCGTTCTTGTTCGGTTTGTATTGAATGCTGCTACGGAATGTGTTATGTATACATTCTCCTCTTATCTCAAATTTTCAATTCGTTTTCAAATTGGATTCTTATAAAAGGCTGATTGTAATTATCCGATGTCGTTTTACTACCAAATTGAATTGCAAATACGGTACGTTATTGTATAGTAAACTAGCGGAATGCATCGTAGTTGTGTTATTTTGTATAATTCATAAGTTTGTACGTTCAAGGAAAGCGGTTGCGTATTCCGATCATTTTTAATGTTTACAGTTTTTTATGAATTATTCATTCATGATACGCGCCTTGACGTAACTCCTGCAACTAATACCTATAAATATCTAAGGTTAAACAGTTTAATTATAAATAAAAGCACTGCTACGCTCTGTATCTATAAAATTGAAATTCGATAAGAAACTTTTTGTGTATGAAGCTGAATTTATATCAGAATTTGTTTCATATTTTCTGCACTATTTTCATTTGATAGCGCATTACTTTCTGGAAATCAAATGTCGTTGACTTCTGTTTCTTCCAATACATGTTTGATCTTTGCAATTGGTTTTATTTCTGTTATAACATCTGCAACTTACTTAATATTAACTTATGTAGCTTCTTTTACTTCTTCAGCATGTAAGTCTATTAAATGTTATCATTCTCCATTTCTGAAATTACAATTTGAATGAGGGTCTTCAGAAAAGTCAGTGACATCGGGAGGCTATATGGAAAATCAAAGAAAAATTGGGATTTTATAGACTGTCTGATCCCATTTCCCAGTGATTGTAAAATTAGAAAATATGTATTACATTAAGTATTGCCTTAGTCCAACTTCCAATAATTTTATATCTTTTTATTTTTTGAGACCAACATTTTTTTTTTTTTTACTTTATATCAACGATTTTGGATATTCTTTCTAAATCGCTGGCCTCTATTCCTTTTTCGGGTTCCGAAGTAAAACACCATCTCTCTATCCTTAGTTTGGCTCTTGGTGCTAAAAAAGTGTTAATTGGTGTATGATATATTCCAGCCTTATATCCGCGAAGCCTTCCCAAGATCCATCATTATGTATTTCTTCTACAACTCTTTCTGAATGCTAATATATTCCACCTTTATTTCCAGTATTAACCTTTACAAGATTGATCATTATGTATTTCTAATTCTTTCTAGGTGCTGATACTCGTATACCCCAACGCTATTTCCAGTATCGTACAAAACACAGCAAAAACCTTCACAAGACCATCCAACTGAAAGTCCCATAACTCGTTTCTATCGATCGTCGCCAGCAGCCGTCGAGACTTCAACCCGTTCCACGTCTAATTCACCGCGAATGAAAAATTAACGCCTTTTTCAAAGGAACGGGACTTTTTGTGTCTCAATCTTTCTAATTGCTATGCTGGTCCCGTCTCGCCAATCTACGGGTGGTACTACGAGTGCTTGTTTTTAATAGTCGGTAGACCGCTTAATTTGCCGCGAAATAACTCCGTAGTCCGCACCTGTATAGTTGTGTGTCGGGTGAAATTGTACGGCTGATCTATTGATGATTTAAATGTCTTTAGAACGTATATTAATTTCATGGTGTCTGTTTTTGTTTTGTTGTAGAAAGTTTCTTTTAGATTTGATTTGTTGTGTAATAGTACTTGAAATTAGTTGGAACTTCTTTAGTTACTCTGGTGTTTAATGTCGTTCTGCTGTTGTTCAGAAGCATCGTAAGAAGTTAGACGAGCATCAGTAACTATGTAGATTGTACACATTCACAAGCAACCTTCAAAATTCTCTCTGAATTTCAAATTCATCAACTGAATTTATAAGCTGGTACGAGCTTATGAAAGTTACATGTTTAAGAAGAGATCGTAATGATTTTAGACGGCTGTTTGCCAATGTTCCTGATATTTGCATTCGGTCTACGAGTAAGTCCAGGTTATTACGAGATAGGTGGGGCACGACCGGTTATAGTGCAAGTTTGTGCAAGAAGAGGGCATTAGGTTTTGATAAGATTAAACTTAATAAGAAATACTGTGTTGTTTGTCGTGAAATACTCGTGTACTATCGCTATTATGTTAGATATTCCACAGTTTTGCATATTGCAATACTATTGGTAATAGATTTCTTATGCAATGCTACTAAGTAGCTAACAACAATGCACGCTGGTGTAGTGGTTTCGGTATTTTTCGATATTAATTATAACTTTTTTTGATATGTGGCGTTTTCATACTTGTATGCTTCTGGGTCAAGTGAGAGGGCGTGTCAAATTTATACTGATTAAAACTTTCCATGTTCACTACTGAAGGAGTTGCCCTTTTTGTTCTAGAGGCACGGTAACATTTTCGAACATACCCGCAGGATATTTATAACTTGAGTATACTTACTGAATGATGGTCTGAAAGTGTGACCTTCAATTGTACAAGGAGTATTGTGTTGCCTAGTAATTAGGTTGGGGAAGTCTGATAAGCAGTCGCTTCATGGAAAACATGGGTATTCAGCCGCATCCAGTTCGACTGGAAGCTGACCCCAAGCCAGTTGGCAATAGGCTAGGGAGATGATGATCGTTTATTATATTATATTAGCTTTTGCCCGTGGCTTCGATCCCGGCAAAGAAAAATGTGATAAATGAAGAACCACTAGACCGATTTTGTGCAAACTTCACATAAACCATTTATGTACTAAATAGTCCGAACAAAGCCTAAATATTTGGTTTGCATTAGCGAGTCCGTTTTCTACACTAATATAATAAAGAGGTAAAGTTTGTTTTTTTGTTTTTTTCTTTGTAGGTGGTACTACTAATTTTTGGAACTACTGGTCCGATTGGAAAAATTTTAGCAACAATAGAAAGCTGCTTTACTCCTGAGTGACATAGGCTATATTTTATGTACGCGGGCGAAGCCGCTGACAAAAACTAGTTGGGTTATAAATTTACAACGAAAAGTGGCATTTATATTTACAGTTTGAAGTAATGTTTTTTGTTTTAAATGGATAGCGCTTGACCACTACCTCACCTGATGGAAAGCGACGATGTGGTTGACGATGCAGCATACTTGCCTAGAAGTAACCCACTCTTGATTTAAAGATCAGGTGGTAGTTATCAGGAAACAGACTTCGGCAAGGTACATTTGTAGCACAAAATAAATGATTTATAGTACGCGGCAAATAAGTTGAATCCGTTGCTATGGTTACGCACAACCTCGATAGACACAAAAAAAATCCGTTACAGTTCGGCAAATAAGTTGAAATTTGATTTAATTGAGACCCGAAAATCAATCTCTATTTTGGTTCAACTTATACGCCGCGTATTGTACACAGTTACACACCTACCCATGCATGTTGTATGTAGTAAAGTCATGCGCTGTGACTGCGCGCGTGCGTTGACCGCTAGGAATGCATCGCACGCGCATGGCTCACACTCACAGCTGTTCCCTGTTCCGCTGACATTCGCCCGGCTACAATGTTGCTGAGAATATTAATTCGAAAAAAAAACCGGCAAAGAGCGTGTCGGGCCACGCTCAGTATAGGGATTTGTAGTTTCCCTTCCGTCACAAAGAACTATATAATAATTATGGAACTTGTTGACTATTGTAGAAATAAATAACTGGTTTATTCAGTTAAAAAAAATACTAGTTTAAAAAAGTAACTTCAGATAACGTCATCTGAACACGTAAATTCAAAGCATTTTACAAAACCGTTTAAAAATTAAGTAATTTATAAACTAATCAAATTATGTGGGAGAGAAAATTTAATATATTCAATTAACAGGGAAAGGATGTTACGACACCGTCATTAGGAAATGCAAGCACTTATACTTACTGATATATATATATTGGCTGGATTTCAACTTGTCGATATTAGTCCTAATTTCAATCACACTTATCACAGACTGGGCAAAATTTTGTAAGTGTGTCTGTGATTGTTGCTCTATCGGCTGAACGGATTTGGATGTATGTAGTACAAAAGATAGATTATAAGGAAAGCGGAGGGGGCTTGTTATTATGTTCCCTTGCCACAATTTTAAAAGAAAAAAAAAAACTCAACTCATTAAGTCTTCCTTTGAATCTACGTCTACATTATTACAAACGCACCAAAAGCACAATAATAAAAGCATCGAAGCGTCTCAATTTAATTTCATGAACAAAATGGAGTCGCAATCTCAATACTCTGTGGTCGACGTCATAGACAATGCACCATTATCACCCTGTATATGTAAGTATACCAACATTCTCTAGACACATTCTGTACTTCCGCATTCATCATCTTCCTTATTCGGATTTAGTACACCGTTGGACTTCTCACTTACTAGACATTCTAATAAAACCAGTCTCCAACTAAGTCCGCTATAGTTACAGAGCAAAATGGAATCTTTTAATTTATTTATTTCTTTTGCAAAACCTAGGTACTTCAATCTCTCCTGCGTCACCCAACCGCTTCTTCTCAGAAATAGTATTTTAATGTCCGTGGGAACAACAAACGCCACAAATGTCAACACGATATTCCAAGCACATGTAGATTACCATCAGCATTAAGGGGGCGAAGGGGGAATGGTACGCAGTAAGGAAGTTCCCTCGGAAGAGCTAACGGCCGGCCTGGGGGCTGGGGTAACAGGACACCCTCTAGGGAAACGGCAGAAAACAGTAGACAGCTTCACCGTTTGATATATTGTGGGGAGGAAAGGAAAATTATTTTGTGCGAGCGTGTGAACAGATTCTGGTTTTAATAAAGCCGTTACTGCGGGAAGTATAATGTTGAGAAATTACCACGAATTTTGTTGGAGTAGGTAATCTCTTACATCAAACATCTATTCTAGTTTTATTCCACATCATTTAATCCTTCAATAAAACTTCTGAATATCAAGTCCTCTCCAAATATGACAACTTCTTTACAAAATAGACACACTTGGAAAGTTCGCGTGGTACGTGTTTCACCCCCACTACGCCCCGTCTGCCCCCTTATCCCTCAGGACCGGAGGCTTTATCAGGGACGCTTTATGAGCAACATCAGAAGCCAGCGCACTTATAAATGGAATCTGGCTTTACTGCCGATGCCCTTCTCCCTTCAAGGAAAAATCGTTGGGAAAATACTCGTAAATATTTCATGATACTGTTACGACGTGTGTCTCATCTCTGTTCGGGGGAAAATTACCGATAAAGGAGTTCGGGCGTATGTTGGGAATTTTACAGAAAAAGAAATGACTTTGTTCCTGATGAATTAATTCAGTTGTTTCCATAACAGAAACCTTGACTTAATCTTTATTGGCCTAATATTTCAACGAGACAGCAATTTCCTTTGGAGTCTTGGAATTACGCGCGAAAACATCTAGCAAAGCCGAGATTATTTTCTCGTAAAAATTCTTTTAGCCCTCGCCATTCAGCGAAGAAGGTCGAGTGCGAAAGAGTCTAGTTTGACAACACTCTAGCGCTACTACCTGTACTATTATTCATTCGGGGCGCTATGGGGTAACCTAAATTTGAGTGCATCCAAATACGGAGTGGTCTACATAATAGAACATTGAACAAAGTTGTTTGTTTTGATGTGTACTTCCACAGAGAATTTAACTGCGGAATATTCTCATTGAATATGTATCACACCGAGGTCGGTCAGTGCCAGCAAGGTCACTACAACGATTTCTTTTGATTTAATTTACTGTCTAGCACATAAATTCCTCACGAATGACAACGTTTAACATTCCGTGTAGGAAGAAAAGGTATGCTGAAAAAAAATTACATGCAAGCAGGAAAAATGATTCGTGTTTATTTATTGAAAGTAAGAAAGCCGAAGAGCATGCACATTTGCATTTTAGATTAACGTCTAGTAATGTTGCATAATGTAGCGATAAGATTGGAATAGGTACTCGTCAAGTGGGAGGTGATACTTACCTACCGTTAATGTTGTTTTCTTCCCCCTTCATAGAAACAGAGTTCGTTGTTTTTCACTACCTAATTTAAAACGCTACTTGTATTATGTCCCACTTTCTAGTGTGTAGTTACTAATATATTTTTTTTTTTTATATTCCATTACTTTATCAACCAACCAAAACTGCAGTAGACGCATCAAGTACAGTAGTAGTCAGTACAAGTAGAGACTGTAATTCCACATGAACCAAAGAACATAATATCATTACATTGCGGTTTCCTAAAGGAAAAGGCTTCCAATGCTACTTTCGGAGGCTAAAAGAATATAACGCAACGTAGAGAATCTTTTACCGTAACTTAGGGCACTCAGTCCCAGCACTACATTATTAAACTTTCAATTTCGCAAAGTACAGTAAGGTCCATCAGACATTCTATTTTTGCTCCCACAATACCTTAAAAGCGTATTTTCAAGAGCTTAGTCTTGTGAACCCATTTGTCAACTTCAGTTTTAATTTTCGTACCACTGCTCTATCAGAGCTGGCTTTCAATGGATTAATTTGTCTAGAGGACATTGCCCTTCATTCAAAGATTAATGAAGGTGAATATTTAAATAGGCACGGTCTCAGTTGTCAAGCGGTTAGCTACGACAGTGACAGGCAGATTCGGAGCTATACTGGATCTGTTCGTAGACAAGTAGGAATCGGAATCTAAAAACGTTCTCTATTTCTTTGTTAAAAGCAGCTTTATAGCGTATCCATCATCGATGGCCGTAAAAGAAATTGCTCTCATACTTGAAGATGCTTTTCCTATTCTAATTTTAAATGATATCAACGTTGCTGTTTACAACTTTACGGCAGGTGCAGACGATACAGTAGCCTAACCTTTTTTTACTAGGTAGCCTTGTAACTGCACATATTTCACCTTCACATTACTATGAATCATCATTCCAATAAGATGCGGAGGTTAGGTGGCTATTGCTCCATGAATTCACAGACAAAAAGTAAAGTGAGAAATCCGAAGAAGAAGCTAGAAAATAAGATCTATTGGATCCTCGAAGCAAAAGGATTTTTTCTCTAGACGCATATAATTAAATAAATACTTCACGGTGTAGTTAAACTGAGCGTATCAACTTCAAGGTCATTGTTATCATGTCTTTTAGTGATGTAAGTAAAATTCTTTATCTGATATTCTCACGCTATGTTAGTTTTGAGATTGGAACCGGCTGGTGTGGATTCGTGTCATATTTCGCTGGCTGTTACGATTATTTGAAAATGAAAATGGAATGCTATGTCTTTCTTTTGTTTTGCGCTGTCCCTGAATGGTACTTGGGTCTATTCGCTGGGTGCGAAGTATAAGGTGGGGGAACCACGAAACGATCGCAGCGCGCGTCATGGCCAAAAAAGGAACTTTCGGTGGCGGACGCTGTCACTTTTTACTAGCGAGATTTACGTTTTTAGTAAATAAACATGTGCTTCAATGGTGTGGATCATAGCATCTTCATATTTAATTTCTTTCACATCTTGCACATGTTGAGCTAAAACTAATTGTTTTCCTTTCAATGTTGTTTGTGGTTGGAAAATGATGTCGTGTATGATTGGTCGGAATCCAGTTTTTATGATTAATTTGGCTATGTTTAACTGAAAATACATAAAATGATTTATTATTGAGAGCACAAGCACTCATAAATAATCGTCTGTTATTTACATGAAATGCGCTATTCGATGAAATTTGCTTATTTCTTTACTTACTTCTCATGACGACAGCCATTAAAAATCCGTAATGTACCAAGCGAAATCTATTGATTGTGGCATTTTAGACGAAAAATAAAAAAGACTTACCTTATATAGATTTAGAATATTTATCGGAATAAATGTAAATTACATAATAAAACTTCGGGATTTTTTCAGCAGACAGACATTTTATTTGTCAAAATGTTACTCACATTAAATAATCAGATGGCGCTAATATAGCAAGTAGTTTATATTTGTTACCTTATTTCAACATTACAATATTTAATTAAAATTGTTCGTTTGTAAATAACTCGTCGTAATGAAAGCCGGGTATTTGACATTTCGGAGGCCACCGTATTTGCAACCGCTAGTTGGCGCTGTCATCGCGCACCCAGCGAATATTGGTGTCTTTGAATTTTTATAATTTGATAGAGACAGTTCTCTCTCGCTTATTTTGTACATTGTGTTCTCATCAATGTACAATGGATACTCGGTCAACGGTGAAGTTTTAAACTGCTTCTATTTTTTTTTACTTCAAAGCAAAGGTGCTTTGCATTTCCACTTCCTTAAATCCATTACCCGATCTGTCCATATACGGACATTAAATCTTCTAGTCTTCTTGAAGACAAAAAGTCCTTCAGTGAAAAATTTAGAAAATGCTTTATTGTTTTGTGACGATCGAATATTCTTCCATAAGCATTTTATGCATATTGTAAATATAATTAAGATGCAAAATTCCATAAATTACAACCTAGTGACTTTCAGAAAGCCAAGAAAAGAAAGGAAAGTCAAGAAAATATTTTCTTATTATTATTCTCCAATATTTTCTTGATTTTGCCTAGGTTAGTTTAATTTCTTCATTATAAATGTTTTATGCATTTAGAAGTATGTAATGATAATTGATATGCGTCATTAATGAATAGATTGGGTATTCCATGTAGTAGGTTTCAAAGTTTTAATCAATTTGACTACTCGTTTTAAGACTGTTACTAGGTCCTTAAATAGGTGTTCTCTTATTTTACTAAGCATTAAATTAACTTAAAGGAAATTAGATTAAAATATCTGAATGTTTACATGTCATATGCATATTGCAAAGCTTGACAAGATTTAGCCTTATGAAGAAACACACACAGATTCAGGAGAGCTCAATTTATTAGCCTATGAGAGGAACCCGAGAGATATGTCGTACCTACATAACTATACATTAACCATCCAGCTAGGCACAGTGTACCTCAATACATCTACAAGAACTATGAGGCTCAGTATTATACTCCGTGTGAAATACCTTCAGGCAGTGATTTATGTCTCGCAAAGATAAATAAATAAAATACTTTAGTTCGCTCTCGGATAAGGAAAGCAATTTACTAAAAGATTAAAGTAGATCTGTACACTATAATCCACAAACACTTCTAGCCGACCACATGAATAGTGAAATGGATTAGTAGCGTATTTTCAAAAGGTATCGTTAAACTTACGATTTATAAGTTTGACCAGCATCCTTCAATAAAAAACATAAAGGTAAAAAGCAAGCACCTATTATTGCTATAGAAACTTAACTGGCCATAAACAAGAGGCCTGATTGAGCACTTGCCGAAAGGTCTTGAACCCAGACTATCAGACAATAGACAATGTAGAGAGAACAGCCTATAGATAAAGTAGATGACATCCCATACGTCACCGAACCGCCCAACCTTCAAACCAATTTTAGTTAGAGGGTATCTACAAATTAGGGTCGTGCGGTTGGTACGCCTGATGATAGATCGCGCTAAGTTTTCACACGAGCCGAGACGTTTGAGCTATCAACACGGTCTATGCCTGTTATTAACGACCGGTCTTGGATACGCATTAATATAGCTACACATGTATCATAGAACGTACGGTAATAATTATAGTTTACTGAAGGTTTTTACATCGACTAGAATAGTACTGTTTGAACGAGCAATGCAGTAAGACTTCAGTGTATTAAAGGCTTTGTTTCCAATTTCTACAAATTAGTTTTGCTAACCAGAACAACGAAAATCTATTGTTACTTTTTGTTTTATTATCGTGAGTCTTTCGATTTAGGTAAAATACTGTTTTAGGTGCGAAATAATTAAATAACAACTCCAACTCTCCTGTAGCAGGTCTGCTAGAAGAAATTTCGTTAGAAATAAGCATCACTTTTGTACTTCTCTATCTGTATTTGTTACTTTCTTTTTGTAAGTGTTTGTGTGTATATAAATAAATAACAGCTCCTGCACTGGGAGGAGAGACAAGAGGAAGTATCACAAACTTCTACTGACTAAAATCCAGCTGTATTCTTTAATTGCCATTTACGTTCTCACTCAACTCTTTTTACTCTTTATACTTTCAATAACTCTAACAGGACTATTTTGATAATAAGACTAGCTTTTGCCAGCGGCGTCGCCTTGTTTCATCCACTGAGTTAAATTTTGGTAAAATCTCTGTTGGTTTTCACCTACGTTACAAAAGTAAGCCTTGTGCAAAATTTTACGCTTCCCAGTAGTTTCGGCTGAGCGTTGATATGTCAGTCAGTCAGTTTCCCCTTATCTATACTAATATTATAAAGCTGAAGAGTTTGTTTGTTTGTTTGTTTGTTTGTTTGTTTGTTTGTTTGAACGCGCTAATCTCAGGAACTACTGGTTCGATTTGAAAAATTCTTTTTGTGTTGAATAGATCATTTATCGAGGAAGGCTTTAGGCTATATAACATTACGCTGCGACTAATAGAAGCGAAGAAATAACGGAAAATGTGAAAAAAACGGGGAAAATTATTCATCTTTGAGGGCTTCCGTTGCGTGCGCTGCGAAAACGGTTCAAGATACGAAAAAAATATGTATGAAAGAATTATTCCTCTTAAAATGATCTAAAAAAATGTCCGCGACAGTATGTGTCTATCTTTTAAGATTAACTCACTAGAACCGTTTTTATGGGAATCAAATTTGGCCGAAATTAATGCATTATTACCAATTATTTGTTAGAGTTGTATCAACCTAATAATATTAAACTTTATCCAAATAAATGTGTTGTTGATTAAGAGCATGTAATTGTGAACAAAATTGTCTTTGACATCACTTATTTTCAATGAACATCTTAGAAGATATTACAATTTTAAAATAACTCCGATATAAAATTCACACGCGCCGCATGCAAAATATGACGCTGCGCCTGGCCGGCGGGCGAGGTGAGGGGTTGCTTGCGGGCGGCGCGGAGGGGTTTTTTTATGGTAGATAAAAATCATCCAATGACGAATCACGCTCTTGGGCGCAGCGGGAAACAGTGTCGGACTCTTACTGACTAAACAACCTACCCCGTGCCTCCCTTGCCTTACTCCCAGAGCCCCGGTATAACGCTTTCGCACCAGCCCTCGGCTGCAAGAGGCTTCGACCCTGAAGGGCCCCACAGTTTGCTGATAACACCTTGCTGCGCGCGGGAGCAGTGCACGCCGTCGACGACTTGGTCTCGGTCTGGACTGTTACCAGACAACCGGACGGCGAGCTACCCATTGCTCACCGTCCGCAAGTCAGCGTCTACGGTGGCCGGATATCGGCGAGATCGCGGCGACGACGGCTACGGCGAAGGCGCTGTTGCCCTTGCCTTATGCGGTCGGCCTCCTCCTTTACGAGCATTAGGTACTGCTTCGCAGAAGGAGGCGACCGTTTGCCATTCTTCTTCGCTGTGGACCATGGCCTGAACCAAGGCCCGGCGCGAGAGGTCGCCGCCGCCGATCACCCCCACGAGGACACAGCGATGCTCTTCCCAAGCGGGGCACACTTCCAGCGTGTCCTCCGGGCTGGCCACACAGTGGCGACACCCGGGCGTCTCTTCCGCAAGAATCTGGCGCATCTCCTGAACTTGCCATGTTCGGTGAGAACCTGCGTCATGCGCAAGTGAGGACACCGTGATGTCTATCCAACCACGCCTCAAAGAAGGGACTTACTGCCGAGATTATGGCGTGCCCAAGGGGGGGGGTAGCTCTATGAAGTACTTTTAGATAATTATGTTCTTTTAAAAATTAAATTGTCGAAAAAAAAAATAATAACAGAAATTGACACGGGCAAAGTCGTGGGTAACAGCTATAATTTATAAAGCTGAGGAGGTTGTTTGCAAAAATAAATATGATGCCCAAAATAACTATTCCACGCGGACGAAGTCGCGGGCACAGCTAGTATATATATATGTAGATAATATATCTGGCTATCGCTGATAGATAAAACTAAAATCTAACATTTTCGCTTGGATTTTATATAATGTTTCTTATTCATGATAGTATAATTTTCCGCTGCACGCCTTTATCATTCCACTCACGTCCAATGTGTTACGGTACATACTTCCGTACATGTATTATGTTGTGTATTTTATTATTTACATACATAAATGTATATGTAGCATTCAATGCTAGTCTTAGTCATGTTATAAGTTCTAGATAAACTAACACTTGTAAGTATTTCAACAGTAACTTTCAAATTAATCTGCCGAGTCTTTTTCCGGAATTTGGGTAGACTTCTAGTAAAAATCAGATAGATGCAGTTGGATCCCAGTTTTCTGGATAACACTATCGTGCCATACCGTCTCCTTGGCAAGAATTGTGTCAAATTTTCTGCCTTCTAACTGTCCGTAACAACTGTCAAAGATCTATAATTGACACCCAAGACTGAAGCTTAACCTGCTTTCCGAGACACGGAGAAGTGTTGGCATGTTAAGATGGTTTTTTTGTGGTAGGTAAAAATCATTCAATGACGAATCCCGTCCTTGGGTGGAGCGGGTAACAGTGTCAGACTCTTACTGACTAAACAACCTACCCCGTTCCTACATTGCCGTACATACCAGGGCCAGAGCCTTCCTTTCGGACACAAACCCTTGGCCCTAATTGGCTCCTTGAGGCGCGCGGGAACAGTGCGCCGTCGACGACTGGGCTTGGTCTGAACGATTATCTGACGACCGGACTGCGAGCTACCCAGTGCTCGCCGTCCGTAAGCCCGCGCCTACTACCAGTCACCCATCCACATATAGATTTCGGCAAGCCTTGCTTCAAGATCGATCATGCAGCTGCCATGAGCTCATCAGTAAACAGTAACTTTCAAATAAAACTTTAATTATGCACAACAAAGACATGCTGTATGCCTACTACTCAGTAATTTTAAATGCAGTCTTCTAATCATAAGGTGCTCTGCATTCATTATTATTTTATTTCATATTATGCATTTACCAATAAAAACCCGGTTGATAATTGGACATTTCCTTTGGCTCTACAAATAAACACGCACATTAAAGTTACGTATTTTATTTTATCGTTTCATCAGGTTCATGGAATATTAAGTTCGTATTTTCTTCTTATTTATGCTTTTCCTGCTGAAACTCGCGTCCATCACACATACGATGCGTCTCCATCTCTAAGTTATTCGGTTCTTCTAGTTTAAAACTTTTTTTTAGTTAGACAGTATGTGATTTTTCTAACCACCTTTCTAGCACTTTGAGATCGTTTTCTCTATCTTATGAGCCTTTCCCAATTTGCCAAAGTTCGCCAAATTGACCCAGTTTCCTCCAACCTTACCTAATTTCGACTTGAGTCTTCTCTCACACAGCCAGTCCAGTCTGCTTGCCAGTTTACCGCTTCCTTATTGTCTGAAGTCAGAGCTTACCACAAAATAGGACAACTAACAGGTTTCACGCCTACAAATAATGCATCTTCTTTCGCAATCAATGGTCTCGCTATACATCGCGTAGGAGGATGAGCGTGAAGCAAGGTTGATACCGTCTTAAATGCTTTTCTATACAAAGACCCGATAATGGAACCTTTTGCATACTTCCAGAGTAATTTCTTTTAAGGAATGATGTAGCACATGAATGAAAGATTGATTATAGTTTGACTGTGCTCGTGTTTTTGTTTACTGCAAGTTTTCTATTCCAAATAAATGAACGTGTTGAAAATAGTTTTAGTATTTTTGAACGCCAGACATCGTACCTGTGAATCTGGCCCGGACTGTGGAATGTGTAGGTATTCTACATAATTTAATGTTAAACATTTCAAGATTATAGCCGGTATATTCATGAAATCTTGAAACGCTGTCTTTGAACTCTTTATCTCCGGCTCTTCGCCGAGAATATTGTACATGAAAAATAAATGAATTGTATGTAGGTAATTAATAACTATGTGTGAAATAATTTTATTATTCTTTATTGTTTGAGACTTTAAGTGCGTTGTTAAAACCTTTTAAATTGTGCACATTGAAAAACAATAAACAAGTCTGATGTGAAAAAGAAGCACAAAACATATTTTAAAAATGTGCGTCTCTGCTTGTGTGTGTGACTGAGCTACACGTTGAGAAGATAGATTCGACGCATTGTTGGATATTTATTCGAAGCTATGTACAGGCCGTCGGATCTTGGCGCGTCTGAAGCTAACTTCACGCGCCAAGAGCTTAAGCTCTGCGAATTTTAGCGCTTTTTAACTCGTAATAAAATATATGTTTTAAACAAATAAATGAAATTTGCAGTTGTTATTGCTGTTGAAAACTGTTATGGGCATTTTTTTTTAAAGCTGTATTTTTTTACGAGTTTTCAAGCTCTAAAATTCTCAGAACCTACAAGATCCAACGGCCGTACTGCAAAATTATCTGATTGGTAGAATTTGTCCGTCAAGTGTCTTTCACTATGTTCGATTGCATGTCGAAGACCTCTGCAAAGATAATATGCCTACTCGACTATCACAGTGTCGATACGGTCGTAATTATCAGCTGTTTTATTGCGAGATGCTCGTTTATTGCTACCATAATATTACACTGTCTGACACCAAGTGTTCGTCTGAATATTTTAACTTGACCCCGATTCAACTGTAATTTATAATGTTTTGGAAGCTTATGATTTTTTTTTTATCTAGCCTTACCAGGTTTAAAGTGATAAATTAAAACTGGAAATAATAATTCGTACGATACGTACTGTTTGAGTGTTTCTTTAGCTCTAATGACACATCTATTTATTCACAAAATTCACAGCTCTTTTACAAAATATACTCAACTAGCTGTGCCCGCGACTTCGTCCGCGTGGAATAGTTATTTTGGGCATCATATTTATTTTTGCAAACAACCTCAGCTTTATAAATTATAGCTGTTACCCACGACTTTGCCCGTGTAAATTTTTGTTAATTATCTAAAAGTACTTCATAGAGCTACACCCTCCACTTGGGCACGCCATAATCTCGGCGGTAAGTGCCCTCTTTGAAGCGTGGTTGGAAAGACATTACGCAGGACATGACGCCGGTTCTCACAGGACATGGGAAGTTCAGGAGATTAATGCGCTGGATTCGTGCGGAAGAGACGCCCGGGTGTCGCCACTGTGTGGCCAGCACAGAGGACACGGTGGAGGTGAGCCCCGCTTGAGAAGAGAATCGCCGTGTCCTCGTGGGGCTGATCGGCGGCGGTGGCCTCTCGCGCCGGGCCTTGGTTCAGGCCATGGCCCGCAGCGAAGAAGAATGGCAAGCGGTCGCCTCCTTCTGCGAAGCAGTAATGCTCGTAAAGGAGGAGACCAACCGCATAAGGCAAGGGCAAAAGCGCCCTCGCCGTAGTCGTCGCCGCCGTGATTTCGCCGATATCCAGTCACCGTAGACGCTGGCTTGCGGACGGTGAGCAATGGGTAGCTCGCCGACCGGTTGTCTGGTAACAGTCCAGACCGAGACCAAGTCGTCGACGGCCTGTACTGCTCCCGCGCGCCTCACGGTGTTGTCAGCAAACTGTGGGGCTCTTCAGGGTCGAAGGCTCCTGCAGCCGAGGGTTGTTGCGAAAGCGTTATACCGGGGCTCTGGGAATAAGGCAAGGGAGGAACGGGGTAGGTTGTTTAGTCAGTAAGAGTCTGACACTGTTTCCCGCTCCGCTCAAGAGCGGGATTCGTCACTGGATGATTTTTACCTACCATGAAAAAAACCCCTCCGCGGCGCCCGCAAGCAACCCCTCTCCTCGCCCCTCAGCCAGGCGCAGCGTCATATTTTGCTCATCATGCGGCGCGTGTGAATTTTATATCGGAGTATTTTAAAATTGTAATATCTTCTAAGATGTTAATTGAAAATAAGTGATTACAAAGACAATTTTGTTCACAATTACATACTCTTAAACAACAACACATTTATTTGGATAAAGTTTAATATTACTAAGTGGATACAACTGTAACAAATAATTGGTTATAATGCATTAATTTCGCCCAAATTTGATTTCCATAAAAACGGTTCTAGTAAGTTAATCTTAAAAGATGGACATATACTGTCGCGGACATTTTTTTAGATCATTTTAAGAGGAATAATTCTTTCCTACATATTTTTTTGGTATCTTCTACCGTTTTCGCAGCGCACGCAACGGAAGCCCTCAAAGATGAATATTTTCCCCCGTTTTTTCCACATTTTCCATTGTTTCTTCGCTCTTATAAGTCACAGCGTGATGTTATATAGCCTAAAGCCTTCCTCGATAAATGATCTATTCAACACAAAAAGAATTTTTCAATTCGAACCAGTAGTTCCTGAGATTAGCGCGTTCAAACAAACAAACAAACAAACAAACAAACTCTTCAGCTTTATAATATTAGTATAGATGATCAAATGTATTATTTAGGTAATCCATGTATTTGTGTTATAGCAGTAAATAATGGTTTGAAAATAACTCAATTTAAGTTAGGTAGCGAATGTTGTCGCTAAGACGAAAAGCCTGAAACAATCAGTCACAGTTGAACTATAAAAAAAAACTCAAACTTGCCTCCATTTATTAAACAGCATACTCGCGCTACGCCATTAGTAATCTTTTGTTTAGTTTCTCTGAGACACGCTCGTGGCACAAACCAAGGTCGGGCGGTGACAATGTTTTGCAACGGATCGCACGACAGGTCCGGCGTCCGCGCGCCCGCGTCTGTGTAGCGTTCATTGACCCACTGAACCCGGCCTTACGGGGGCTGCGCTTCAAGCCGACCGCCTCACAGCGTCGGAGCCCTATAACACCTTGTAAGTTGTATGATCGATTCTTTTGGCGGGAACATTGAGGCGGGAAACTGTTTTATTTTTTTTTCGTTAAAGTGCACTGTCCTGAGACAAAGGAAACATCTGGTTTGATGGATTTGAAAATAGAATTAGAGGTGGTCTTACTTTCGTAGTTATAGGTGCGTTCATATTTTTTTTGGCACAGATTTTTGTCATTAAAATTTAATATAATTTCGTAAATAATAAAGAAAACAGCAAATAAATATTTGTAATACAACATACAGATACAGAACAGTACGGTAGTAGTAGTCTTGAATACGGATGTTTATAAATATTACTTTCATACAGACGCGACGTATCAAACTTCGTCAATATTCGTAGTGTCACTTCAAGTCGCTTGCATCGATATTCGATATCGAAAGTGTAAGTGCGGCCTGCTGGCTGCTCTTATTACGTGCCCTATATTCGGCCCTCCAGTAAATTGACGTTTATCAATAGTTCATTTTCAAATGTTACATTCAGCTAGATAGACACAGCAGTGTTGGTATAATCTCGCGTTTGGCCTAGTTTCGCAACCTTGACGTAGGTACTTGGTATTTCTAATAATAATGCCAGTCGTTTCCAGCGCTTGGCCAAGAGGATATGATTGAATAAATAAATAAATTAACAATAACATTGATTTAGGACAGATCCACTCCGTTGCCGAAAACTTTTCAATTAAAATATTTATTTGGAGTTCAATAGGGTTTTTCTTTAGAAAATGTGTCTGTTTTTGTTTTTCTTGAAAAAGTCGTGTTTACTTACTAGTTACCTCGTCTGGCCTTGGCTTTTTATACTGATAGTTAAGTCTCGAAAATATACCGAAGCAAAAACGTCGAAAACTAACTAATTTTATTCTCGTTTTCTGAGAATTCTACGAACATAAATTAGGTTTTTATTCATTCAGTCCTACATACGTAAATTTGCATATGTAGGACTGAATCAGGAGTTCCTTATTTATAAGGAAACAAACATTCCTGAAAACTCTAGTGTTTACAAGTTTTTTCATTATTTCGAGTAAATGGAATAGCGTCTGAAAATCCACACAGTCAAATGTTTGCTCTAGGTATATACCTACGTGACCGAGTTTGACTTCAAACGGTTCTGTGTGAAGACAGACGGTGAAACTCTTCACTACAAGTGTTACGAAACCTCGTCTATATCTGCTTTATACCACCTCGTTAAAATTCTCACATCATTTCTGTCAGTAGTTTATCAGCAAAGGGAAATGTCTCATAACTCACTATGTCCGGCTAATTTAAAGTTATTAAACGGGTAAAGTGGACATGATTTCTAGTTTAATATGAGTTTAATACAACTTGCATGCAACGACTGTCTACGACACTTCGACCCTAGATAAACATAAACTGACACTGCTAAAATGATAAGATAAACTCAGTTGGAGTGAGTCGTTTGTTTCTATAAAGAAAGGGAATCTTGTGGAAACTAAAATATTTCTCACATCTCGACTTTTCCGTGCCTTGAATAGTGAGTTGAGCAGGCAGTGAAATAACAATCAGAGTAACCAAACTGCGATTTAGATTGCAAATATTATGGTCTCGTATTCGCGTGACTTGGATGACTATTTGATTCCAACAGCATTCGAGAAGCAAGGCTTATTTCTTAGAAACGAAATGAGGTTATATTACGTGGTATAACAATCTTTTTGTGCGACTCCGTGGTACTCAAGATATCGTTGGTGAATACAAATGAGAGCGTGGTTTCCATTGCATTCAATGCAGTGTCTACAATGTTTGTTTACACATTCGGGTGACGTGATCGGTATTCGTAAGCTACAGTGCTATTTCAGAATCAAACCGGTTTCGCGGCTGTACTTAAACACCGAATTCATTTGCATATTTTTGTATAAAGGTGACATTTTAAATTGTTATCAAGTCCTGTAATGAGACTTTGATGCCGTTCAATTTGAAAATTAATTAAAATGTCCCATATTTAAGTCAGTAAGTATGTAGTCAGTTGTAGGAACATAAATCTGCCCCTATGGGTCCATTGGTTGCACTGCGATATTTCGAAAGAGTAGCTTTAAAACGGAAAGAGCAACTGAAGGAATACAGGTAGGTTCTATTCAGTTAAAGTCTGTCACTCCTTTTCATTCTGAAAGTTCAACGAAAGGAGTAGAATCCCACCTCAGAAATATTGTGTCATATTCTATCCTTGATTTATCCTCTACTTACTTTTTTCTTTTCATTGTTCCTTATGAGTGACTGCCTCTTGCAGTATTGCTGTAGTTATGACTCAGTCCTCTGTTGATATTTCTGGATTTGTTGGTTTAGTTGCCGTGTGGTTTTCAGCCAAGAATAGAGCACTTCTCTATTTTCGTGATTGTCGTCGTGGTCGTCCGAAGTGACTAGCCTATATCGATAATGTACGCAATAGATTGACCGATTCGTATATAGAATCGATAGAAATTGACTGTGTATGAGCTGCCTTATAATTCGCGCGGTATGATAGGAAGTAAGACGCGCGAAGTTTAAAGTTTGAGTTTTTATTATACATATTTTTAAATATCGTGGATGCATGCAAATTATTATTAGGTGCTATGTATTCCCATATAAAAGCCGGGCTTATTTACTTCTATTCGGCTTTCGCCCCTGTATATCATTTGAATGGGCAGCAGCAACTGTTGTTATGACAACTATTACAAGCTTTTAATTTAGTTTCACCTGTCCCGATGTTTGTGATCAAATCTTGTAAATTAAATTTGATCCCTTCTTGGTTACCTACTAATTTAGCTGAAAACTTCCATGCATGTATCAATCAGATGATAATATAAAATTATTATGGCGTGGAGTTGATCTGATGATGGAACCAGAAGGTGGCCATAGGAACTCTGTAATTAAACGACACAAACCCATCGAGTTTGGGCTCGTGTGATTAATTTTGATGAGTTTTAAATATATTTATTGGTAAGTAATATAAAAGCATTGTTAAAAAAAAGTCTCCTTAAAAAATTATTTTTTTAACTTTTAACACGGTTAATAAACACTGTTCCAACAGAAGTAATTTTTCTATCCATTAGCATTCAATTTTTAGTCGCTCATGGTCGTTTTTGTAAGGCTCACAGTTATGGAAACCGTTTTTTTTTTTTTTGTAAAATCGTTCGTTGGTCTCAAGGTCACAATCGTTAGGTCTTGTGTTTCATTACCAGGTAGAACAACAAGAACTTTCAGGTATTTCTATTAGGAACTAGCTTTTGTCAGCGGCTTCGCCCGCGTACCTTAAATTTAGCCTATGTCACTCAGGAGTAAAGCAGCTTTCTATTGTTGCTAAAATTTTTCAAATCGGACCACTAGTTCCAGAGATTACCTCCTACAAACAAAAAAAAAAGAAACTTTACCTCTTTATTATATTAGTGTAGATTACTCTGCAGCCTAGATTTTAAGAAGTTGGTTGTGTGTCTCCCCGTATCTCGAAAAGCACGTAAAGCTGTTATCCTGCGTCTCATGGCTTTCCAGCCTCATCGATACCTCGTGCGTTCTTCGAAATTAAGTGGCAGGCCACATTGCTCACAGAAGGCTATTAGGACCTGAAGACGCAGCGTTGGAACTGTTGAAAGGCCTGCTATACGGTGGAACGATGACCTGGTAAAGGTTGCGGGAATCCGATTGATGCGTGACGCACAAGACCGTTCATTGTGGCGAAATTTGAGGGAGGCATATATCTAACAGCGAACGTCTTTGGACTAAAATGATGATGATAATTACAGTGTTGTCTTTTTTAACCCAAAGGTTGACTGGTAGAGAATGTCTTGTTGCATTAAGTCTGCCTATGTACCACTACTGTACATGAAGATTAAATTAATAAATAATTAATATCACATCATTTTTTTTTTATCATCATTATCATAAGATTATTATTATAACTCATTAGATGTCGAAAAAAAAAATCTGCAACTCCCTGTTAAAAGATCAATATTCATTCAGTATCACATAAAAGTGTATAAAAACAAAATTCAACATTACCATTTAATTTTCTTTCCGCCTATTTACACAGTAATCTCTTTCATGGCACTTTCCCTGGTCGCCTGCCAAAAGTAATCAGGGTTTCACTTTACGTCCGTTATAAATGTTTTTGTACATAAACATTTTGTGAATAAGTAATGTACTAACATGATTCATCTAACTTAATATTTATGATATAAAGGAAAAGGTAAAATTGCTTGTTTATCATATTTTAAAAGGCAGACAAAAATAATTTTACTGATAGAAAATTACAACGCGGTAGACCCATACGAAGGTAGCTGGATGAGCTCAACCGTTTTACCAAAACATGATGATGAAATGTTTCTAAGGGGGAGACAGGTATTTGCCCAGCAATGGAAAAAAAATGTAAGTACATAAGTATATCAGAAAACTGCACAGTGCCTTGTTTAATAACCTACATGACATCGTGGCAGACTGAGGTGAAGATGATGCATAGGACGAGCTAAATTCCCACCGAAACATGATGAAGATGTGTTTAAAAGTAAGAGACAGTTTTCTACCCTGCATTGGAAAAATACTAGACTAGACTTTATCAGAGTTATAAGCTATTACGTATCCGAGGAGACTGCACCGTTACTTATATGATAAACTAAATTACATCGGGCAAAATGAAGGGACGAGCTCAACTTCTACCACAAAAAAAGGACGAAGATATATTTAAAAGATAGAGACAGGTTTTTGCCCTGCAATGAAAAAAGGGTAATTAAAATACGGACTTTATGAGAGTGATAATAATTGACCGGAAGACTACATAACTCCTTGTGGAAAAAATCTACGGGAGAAAAGCCGCTTAAAAAAATCCAGTAACTGAGGTGTAAGTGAACAAACATGAATATTTAATATCCCACTTATGTACAGAGACTCAGATATTGTGACAAGGTCGTGCTGACCGACAGTAGGGCTTCGATTGAAAGTAGGACGAGTATTGGCACGCCATGCGATGACAGGCTGTCGTGTCGTGTGCCTTGTTAGTTTAATAATACCTTTTATGGTAATTAAACAGGGAAATAAGTTTGCTAATGCAATACTCATTATAGTAATCAAGGAATTTATTGACTTTATAGAAGCTAGTGTTGTGGACGGTCATAAAATAGTACTGTCATTGACTCAGGGCTTTTACAGTCCAGGGCTGCAGAATAAATAGATCGAAAGGGTTACCATTACAAGTTTGGAACGTAAATGATTAAGGCAAATTAAGGAACAAAAGAGAAACTTCTCTTATCTTGAAGAAGAAATGGTAAAGAAAGGACTTAAGGAACATAGTGTGGTACATTGACTCAGGGTTTTTATAGTCCAGGGCTGCAGAATAGATCGAAAGGGTTACCATCACGAGCTTTGGACGTAAATTAAATGACAAATTAAGGAACCAAAGAGAAACTTGTCTTGGAGCAGTAATGGCAAAGAAACATGTAAAGAAAGGAATTATGGAACATAGTGTGGTAACACACACTGACTCGACCTCCTGTGCTGCCTCACATCGGAGGAAGTCATTAGATTTCTCACCTACATTTTACCCATAGAAGTCACTTGACAATCTCTTAAGGCATTTTAGAGTAATAACAACACACCCGCATACACCGAAGGATTATGCATAACCCATATATTCCCCTATATTTAAGTAAACCCATGTAATAGGGGGCAGGCCCTTTATCATAAGTTTTTCTACTCATTAGTACAAAATAGGACTCCTCATTGTCTGCTGCAACAAGAGCCTGATTAAGGATATTAAAGATAAACACGGTAGACTGTAGTTAAACAGATCTAAGATGAGTAGAACGGTCATTATTTACTCATTACTGTGACCTTTAATTGTACAACTTCAACTTCGAGTAGCTTTACGAGTGCTTGTTTCCTACTAAGCATCCTGGTACTAAATATCAGGTCAGGGCTTTAGGAAAATCGTAAATTGTACCAAATAAACTAACATCACACTAGTATTATAAAGATGAAAGTTGAACTCACATCCGCCTGGCTTCGCCCGTGTTAAACTAGGTTTTTCGTACTAACTTTGTAATCTAGTTACATCCCTTTCGCGGGTATATTTTGGAAAATCCTCTCTTAGTGCTTACGCTAACCTACGTTATAAACATTGTACAAAATTAAATTAAATTTGTATTTGACAAGTCAACGCCAAATGTAGGTAATTATGTTGATATATATGTAGAAGCTTGTAATTAGCGATACTCCCTAACAATATAAAATATTATATTTTTTGACGTGACAACGTCTTAAATTAGGTTGCGGCTGGGAGTCACTTATGAAAAAGTGTAACGCTCGGTAACGTTACGATGAGTCACCGAACGAGAGAGAGGCCCGCCGAATGCCTTGCGTCTCTCTCCCACTCAACTATGATCGATCTGCCGCGCGCGCAGCACTAGAGAATTAGGCGCATTGAATCGGCGCAATAAATATTCTACCGAGAAAAAGACGTTGTCACGTAAAATCTTCGCCCGTAAAACCGACTTTACAGGCAACCATTTTTTTTTTTTTTTTTTTTAACTTGCAATAAACTAGTGCTTGACTGCGATCCCACCTGATGGTAAGCAGTGATGCAATCGTTGATGGTAAGGCGCACTAGTTTATTAAGAGCCTATTCACTCTAGCCTTATATTTGTTATTAGTCTGTAGTCTTGCTTAATTTAACATTCCTAATGTCAATAGTTTCGATTCGACTATCTGTTGATATCAGTCAATCAGTTTCTCCTTTTATATAATAAATCATATCCTGGAATAGGACGCACACCAGCGAATGTGTTCCCTGGGTATAATTTTCAATTTTCATTCTAGCGAAGCCCTTGAAAGAAACAGGAAATGTATAAAAACAAATGTTTGTTCAGTAAAACGGTGTCAGTACTTCAGTAGTATGTGCTGTCGGTGACATTGAAACGTTACGTAGTGTTATGTGCCCGAGGGTCGCCCTAGGCAGTTACGTAACGCTGAGATAAATGATGATGATTATATAGATTATACTAGGTATAAAGTAGATAAGTATCGTAACATTACATACACGATTTTGGTATTAAAGCTCCTTTGAGCTAAGGCTTCGTGAGAAGCGCTTATTATGTAATTAGGAACATCGATTTTTCAAAGCATATCCTTGAAATAACATGTAGGTTGTATATTATAATTTAGATGTCTTCAAGGCCAGAGTGATCCTAATAAACTAGTGCGCCTTACCATCAACAATTTCATCACTGCTTACCATCAGGTTTTTTTTACTGTCAGGTAGAAACACTGTCAAGCCCTAGTTACGATTATTTAAAAAAAAATGGTACAGAACGGCCGTCGGATCTTCGAGAGTCTGAAGTTTACTATAGACTGCGAATTTTAGAGCTTGAAAACTCGTACAAAAATAAATACTTTAACAAGCGCTAAAATTCGCAACGCCTAGCTTTAGACTCGCCAAGATCCGACAGCCGTACTGTACTGATGTTATAACTGGCTATCTACTGCATAGCTAATTATAACAGTGTAGGAAGATTATTTTTCTTAAGTTCAAGCTGATTACACTAACCTCGTCGTATGTCAACTGAGTTTCTTCAAAAGTTCTTTACAAAAACGCATTTTGTTTTACTCTTTATTCCCTCATATTTTTTGCAACTATTCCATTTTCTCTTTCTCTAAAAACCTTACTATTACGAAAAAGTTTAGCCAAATCGGTTCAATAATAATTGTTACGGGAAGAAAGCATACAGGAAAACTGCTGTTTTTATAAACACAGGTGCTTGAGAGCAACAATTGAGGAATAAAGCTAACATTATAGAAACTTTGGGGAAAGTTATTGAAAGGTCTCCCTAGCCTAGGATGTGGCTAAATACTCATGATCCTTAGAGCCCTTGCCCATTAGGCTTCCTCAACCATATTACTGGGCAACACTCCTTGAATAGACTGATGGTTAGACTTCATGGCGTCTGACTACATGTAAAGACGACGATGAACAGCTTTACGTGGTTTCTAAGGCACGGGATGTCACGTCAGTAAACAGCCTAGATTAATTAAGAAAAGTACATATTATATGTATATGAATTGAAAAAAAATCACATTGGTTATTTTCCAGTTTCGAAACCGCAACCTCATGTTTGAGAACATTAAAAAAATACACAGAGCCAATTCTGTTTTATGCCTGGCCGGGATACAAACGAATGCCATTTTCGCTATTCGCCACCTGTGCGAGAAATACGAGGGTGCACATAAAAACTTGCACATGGTATTCATTGACCTCGAAAAGGCTTACGACCGGGAGCCTCGCAAGGCTAACATTGTGGGCGTTTAAGAAGGAAGGTGTGCTTCGGAAATATGTGCAGTCAATCCGGGCGATGTACAATGGGCAACCATTGGCGTCTACGATGTGGCTGTCAGCTTGTATCAATCTTCAGTTCTTCCTAAGCCCTTACTTCTTCCTGATGATATTGGAAGTATTAACGTCAGATATCCATGAAGAGCTTTTTTGGTGTATGCTGTTTGCCAGTGACTGGATCTCTCCAGTCAGTGTCAGTTGCCCTAAATTTTAGTAGAACCAAAACTGAATCTGTTCTGCGATTTCGGTGATCTCTCCAATCCCGTGCCTTTAACTGGGACGAACGCCCATACCGATCTGCTCCAACTTCGGTACCTCGGACTGTTTGTCCAAGGGAATAGTAAAGTAGACCGAGATGTAAAGCGCCGGTTCGGCTACAAGTCACTGGAATAAGTCGCGACCTACGAATGACACAAGTTGAAAAATAGAATCTACAAGTCTGTGATAACACCTGCAATAGTGTATGGATCAGAATGTCGGCCTGAGAACAAAAGAGATGAAATAAGATTGCATGTAGATGATGTTAGAGTATTGAGATTGATGTGTGAAGTAACAAGTATGGATAAAGTGAGTAATTAGATATTAGAGAAAGTTTGGGTAAAGACGAGGAATAGGTAAGGATTGCATGACGAATGACAGGACAGAACAGATAAAAAATCAAGTAATTTGGGACAAGACCGAGAATAGGATAGTTTTACCATAGATAGTGCTTATACACTCAAAAGAAGCGCTTAACAACAAACCTGTATTTCTATAAATACGAATACAAGAAATTGCTGTAACACCTTTCACAGTTTCGTAAGTACCTATCCAATTCAAAGTTCAGAGCACCTAGTTAAGTACACAGTTCTCAATGTCCAAGAATGAAATGAAAAAGAAATGGTTCGTTCATTTTATTAAATGCTCCTTCGAGACTAGTAGGATCCCTTTATCCTAAATTAAAAACATGGCTGCTTAGTGCTTCACTTTGTGTCTAGCTGAGCCCTAGGGGGACAGACAGATGGCTTATGATAGAATATGGCGTGACACAGCACTTTCATCAACAATGTAATAGATTTTCGAAAAAATAAACTATAATGTCCCAGCCGTGGGAACATTAAAAAGGCTGATGATGATGAAACTATAAATGCTTCTTTCATGACAATAAACATTGCTGTAATATCAAAACTATGAATAAATGCTTGTCATAAGTTAATATGAACATGTTTATTACGTTAGTACATGTTTTCGTATTTCTGTTACTTACGCTCTATATCTCGTTCACAAAAACTAATATTAAAATATGATTTGCCCACAACTTAGGCAGGTTATCTTAATTAGATTAGGTGGGTCACTAATTTGCATAAGCACAGGAACCTAGCTATCTGTATGTCTTTATCAGCGATCTTACTAGTTGCAAGATAAATTATTCAGATGTCTGTATTAGCTGAGATAAACAAGCGTTCACTAAGTTTAGAGAAGCACGTAGGAGTTAATACGCATTCTATATCATATTCGATATTTCGCGGCAACTTTATTCAAAGCGTGTTTGTATCGGTGCAACTTTGATAGTAATACTACGTTATGAGATAGTTATGTAGGATAGAAAGTTGATTTGTTATTATTGTCGTCTCTTTCAAAATGCAAGTCTCTTTCCCACGTTGTATTTGGGCGGGGTCGAACTGCAGCATTGGACGGTTGAATACACGTGCTGCCATCTCGTGGCCGACCGCGAACAAATTACCACCTTGGACAACCTGTTTTCCACCGCTCTCTGTAACGTTGCTACTCGCTATAAGATGGCGTTAGTAGTAACAATCTCATTTAAATAGTAATTTATGTACTTTCCTGAAGCATAATCACAGTTGATTGTACGATCAACCAATTGATGAAAAAACGAAAAGAAAATTGCTTACTTTTAACATTAAAACAATTTTTTGTTTGTTTCAGGTGCTAGTGGAATATGACGGTGTAGACTGGCAACGTCGCGAGTGGGTAGCAGTTTATTCCCGACGGACGTTTCGTGTTTTTTTAGTGGAAAGAACTCTTGTGTGGGCTCCCAAAACACACGAAGGAAAAGAAGTGAAATGGCCGGCTTTGGTAAATATAGTTTTCATAAATTCATTGTATCATCAATAGATGGCGCTGCTAAGTCCAAACGAAACTAACTTTACGTTAATTATAATTTACGCCTCTTAATTAATTGTGGAAGGTAGTGATTGTAATTAAGTAGTATTGAAAGTGTTTATTAAATAGAAAATTGCAAATAGCTTAATTAAAAAAAATAATTATAGGTAGTAATCGTCGAAGCCACTTAGGATACAACAATTGACAGTTTATCAGAAAATAAAAAACAAGTAGGTACTTTCATATAAATGAATTAAATTCTCTCTAAGAATAGAAAAATAAACACATTTATATAGGTAAGCAGACTCTTTGGCAACAGTTCCAAATTGAATTACTGCTTTACCTACTACCTCTCTTCTGATATAGTATAACTCAATAAACTGGGGAATGTTCCAGAATCAGCACCGCACACACGTGTATGGTACGACCTCCATTTGTGTCTGTCGGTCACGTTTTGTGTGAGTCTAAGGTCACAAGTAACGTTTGGATACTTTAGCAACACAAATATTAAACCGACTCTGCAAAACCTTGACTTGTTCTTAGGGCATGTTTTTTTAAAGTACAATATGTGTTTTTTTAAGGAATCGTTTAAATGTGATAGTAAAGTACAATAGTTTATTCGTTAACTATACTGTAGCATCGAATTGTTTTAAAAAAAGCATCGATTTGTTTGGTTAGAATTACATGACTGTGTCTCTGTAATTGCAATTTGCTGTAGTAACTTATTCGAACAGTTAGTGTAGCTAGATGACGATGATGATGCTATGGCCAGCTGACACCTACTGTTAGCAGGATTTAGTACAACTTTACAAAGCTAAATTGAAAAAATGAGGGCACCACTATCAAAAAGTAAATAATGAAAAAAGCCTGTATATTCGTTAAGGTCAGCCAACCCGAGGAACATTTCCATACAACCGCTCTTGCTTGATTATGATTTTCTTACACATCTTTCTCCGGATATGTTGGATACTAAGATATCTATCTTGTGCAAAATATCTGGGCTTCTATAGAAATCAAAACATAAATCTGTGTAAAACTAATCTACATAGTAAAGACATCTAAAAATCGGCTATTTCACGTGAACTCATAAATTAAAACTATTAAAAGAAGTACTTAAAATAAGCCTTGCACATTTAATTGAGACCCTGAATAACGTTAATTTTCCTCAAAAACTGTTTGTTCTGTTTGTTACAGAAAACCACAGATGTTTTGTGAAACATTCGGAATTACCAAAGAGTTTTCAGGTGTTATCTCTCCTTTTTTGCGTTGCCTTTTCATTAAACATCACGTTGGATTACATCAGATGGAGCAAAGAGTTAGTAAAGAGTTAATGATAGGCGAGTGGGGAAGGCCCTTCTTAATAATAATCTACATTGACAATTTTAGATTATTATTTTAGGTTAGGTACTTTTAGTTAGTTCATAAGGGGTTTTTTTATTTAATTTATGTACATATTACAAAGTATGGTAAATTATCATTTTATATAACTAAACAAATAAATAATGATGATAATGTTTTGTTACCATTGACAATTTAAGTTTTTGGAGAATTTATTTTGTTCAATTAAAGGCTCTTCTTCGGGTAAAGGTCTGCTCCAGTTTGTACAAAGTTTTGCGACATTTTGGCAGTGTAATCCATTTCTGGTCGGTCACTTTATTTATTTTATCAGCCCATCTGTCTTGTCGTCTTCCTCTATCTTCGTTTGAGTTTCTTACCTTTATATTTGGTTACTTGTTTGTATTACTTTTCTTCGTGTTATTTTGCAGACCATGTTACCCATTTTGTTTCCATTCCAAATTTCGTGAATGTTTCTGTGTATGTGTTATTTTTATTTTACTTGTGGTTCTAATTTGTTAGACCAATTCGATCGAGCTTGAATCTGCTTATTTTGGCTTGATCGTACAATATTTTATATCTATGTAGGTTTGTGTATGCTTTGGTGTTAAGGCTTTCCATATGCTCTCACGAGATATACGAGATATAGAGTAATTTTTTTTCGCGTAGTTGATAAAAGCCAGATGTTATAGTAGTCGTCTGAACTCATATTTTTCTATTATATCTGCTAAAATGATAGGTATATTATATATTATGTGGCTTAATGTGCTAAATCTTGTGTGAAACTCGGTTTACACTACAGACTAGTGTTTTGTGCTATTCTTTTTCTGCATAATTTGTACAATACTCGTGATAGACTAGGTCGATAATTGCTCTTTTCGGTGGCGTCAATTTTTTCATAGGGTTATTTTCTTGAATGAAGATCTCGGTATTTCTATATACCTTAAATTTTTCCGACAACTTTTCTCTAAATCTCTTTATCGACATTCATAGTGCCTTAATTAATCAAAGTGTACAGGCGGCAGGGCACTGCGTACATTTTATAAAATAAGTGGTGTACTTAAAGTAGTACCTACCACCCCTTGCGGTATGTGGTCGATCGTCGGCTAATGGAACATGCTGAAAACTTCATTAGATTGAACTTGACTTTACTACAATTATTGGCTAGTGAAAGTTGATCACGATTTTTAGTAAATCATCATCAAGTTTAATACTAGATAATCTTAATTAAACAGTAATTTATAGGTACAATAAAACATAAATGGTAAGTAAGTAGCATGGTCCCGTTTACTTTCTCCACTTTTGTAATAAGCGCCATCTAGTAGCGAGTAGTTTACTTAATATCGTAATTTACTACTGAAGCTCTTAAGACCGTTTGATGGGCAATTAAAAACGGGTTTAAAAGCTAATGAACTAGATACATGAAATTCAAACAAGCTTTAATCTGTTCCAAATTAATTTATGACCATTAGTCTTTTATTTTCCCCTTATTAACGAATTCGTTTACCGTTTACAAATAGTCGGGTTTAAAGAAAAAGTAGGTAGTCATAAAAGTCCAGATAATTAAATATTTTTATCAGAAGTTCTTATCTATGTGAAAAATTAATAAAACTGCCTTTCTATTTATCTGACTACGAGTTATGAATTCTTATTAAGATTTTTTCGTTCAGTTCATTGCTTTTACCTCGGAGAATAAAACAGAAGTTACGATTTTATTCACCGCAGGGCTCAATGAAGATTTTTCCCTAATATCTAGGAAAAAATCTAAGTATGTATGTAATGCCTATAACTAACCATATTAATGTTTCCTAGACATTCATGCCGTTGGCAGCTGACCTGACGCTCCAGGCCGACGCACAGCCGGTGGAGTTCCTCCATGACAAGCAGCTGGACTTCTTGGATTACACCAACCTGCTTCCTTATCAGGTAAGAGACCATTCTCTTAATACTAAGTACGTAGATACATACCTGTATAAAAACTAGTCTTTTCCTATCACATTGATACTGTAATTTAACCTGTGATTACAAATAAAATATTATGATTAAGAAATTACAAAAGGCCACGGGCTATGGCGGCTACGCTCCTTTATTACTTACTTCCACATGATTAAAAAAAAAATACTTACAAAAAAACCCAGCAAAATACTATGTAGATGGGAACCAAGTTTTTTTTTTCGACAATGGTGTGGTCTTCACCGTCAAAAATTAGATCTAAATGGGTGCCAAGTTCTGTAGACCTTTAACGTCGACATCTTTTGATCTGGCTTTAAAAGTGTGTTCATGTTAAATAGAATATAAAGGATTAAAGTGTCAAAAGCGGCTCCAAATGGTTCGTGTAGGGTATATTCGCTTGCTTGCTGCTCGTCAGTTCTCTCTTGGCTTACATGCTTCCACGTATCTAGAAAACAAATACAACTCCGATCTTGAGTTTTGTTGCTCAGGTACTGTGTTATTATCATTGAATATTTCGGTAAGGGACATTCTGCGAGGCTTTTTTTGTGGTAGGTAAAAATCATCCAATGATTAATACTAGGTACCCTTGGGCAGAGTGGGAAACAGTGTCAGACTCTTACTGACTAAACAACTTACCCCGTTCCTTCCTTACCTTGATTCCAGGGCTCTGATAATACGCTTTCGCATCAACCCTTGTCCCTAGGAGACTGGGCCCTTTCAGTTTGCTGGCAACTCCTTAAAGCGCACGGGAACAGTCAGACCCCATTGCTCGCGTCTGCTATGGTTATGATTGCGGTTACAGGGTAAATCTAATGAGGTGGTTAAAGTGACCATTTAAAAATAAATAAATAATAATAATAAAAATAATGATGATGATAGATATATAGATGACCATCTATCTATTTATCATCATGATTATTTTATTATTTTTGCCCTCTTCTAAAGAGTCCTGTGTTCTCAGCAGTGGGAACATAAAAAAGGCTGATGATGATGATGATAAAATGTTTACCCTACGTTATTTAACAATCCGTAATCCCTAAAAAAGGCGATTATCTTATGAAATTTACAATTTTAGAAGGTCCTCAGCAACAAACTGTAATAGGTAGTTCAAATATTGTGAGTTCAGATAGTACCAGGAGAAAGGTATTTTCTTATTGTAAACAATATAAAATAACTTATAAATAATGTATAAAGCCAATAAAAAAATAGTTAACAACACACAAGAAACGTTTCGCACCGTTGCCAACATAAGCACGTACTACCGGTAGTTCCAGTATGACAAGACAGGTGGCGCTACGGGTCATTGTTCGAGCTCGATGCAGGCATTCAGAATACATTATTGAACCTGCGGGCGCATTTCCTCACGTAGGGACTTGCTGCTAAGGCTTCAAATTGACTACTATAAATAATTAATTGCTTGGTTGGTTAGAACTTGAAATTAATGGGTCCTTTCGGCATTATGCTTGTTAAATTTATTATTAGGTAGGCACCGTGTGTTGTTGTTTTCAACTGTCGGTTTGGTCAAACAAGTACTTTCGTTTCCTATCCGCCAGAGTCGTGTGGTACTCCATCTCGTTTAAAGTAACGTATTGTTTGAAAACAACGTATTGGCAACAAAAAATTGACAAATTAAGCAACTATATTGCCAAATAAAAAGTCACGAACGGCCATTATGTTGCTAGCATATTTGTTGCCTATCTATTAATATTGTTTTACAAAATAAGGTTATTTCACAATGTTTAGAATAAATAAAACCAAAATCGGAGGTGTAAGTAGTATTGCCCGCGAAGGGTTAAAGGGTCAATCTAATGTGGTGGATAAAGTGATCGTCATTATCATCATCATTTTGTTCTTCTTTTTGTTCCATGTTATTTGGGGTGGGCGTAACACGTTTTCTTCTTCCATTCAGCCCTTTCACCACATTTCTTTGGCCTCCCTCTCCCTCTTCAGGCAAATCGATCGTCTATCCGTGGTTTTTATTTTGTCATGGATCTATATCCATGACATAAAAAATAACTATCCCGTTGGATAGTTACGACAGTAAGGTAGATAGAGATGTCGGTTGTAATTGAAGTGATGGGAGCCTTGTTATTATTTTTCTTAGTCTTACTGCTGCATAAAGACAAAATATTAAAATAAGTTTTAAATTGATTTAATACTTATTTTGTATTTTATGTAGTTACGTTAGCATAATTAGGCACCTACATAAACAAAAAAAATCCTTATTTTAAAACTATCTATAGTTTTCTTTTAGTAGTTAAATTAATACGGGCGATCTTGCTTGACCCAGATTTAGGTTATTCCGGTTAAGGAATCGACAACCTCATAAGTTGACCTGTGAGACTGCCAATCATAAGAAACAACCAGAATTGGGTTCTGTAAACTTGTACAACAGTAAAGCTCTGATCCAATTCTTGGTAAACCAACACAAAATAACCGTAACTAACTTATTTTCTACGCTTATTTTCTGTCCTCAATATCTACTGTAGACTTAGAGCGAAAGAAAGATATTTGATATTGAGTTTCCTAAAACCAATCTTTAGGTTCTTAGCCACTGCGGAACTATTTTAAAGCTTTACCGTGGCTCTGAAACTTAAAGAACAAATTAAAGTAACAAAAATGAGATTAAAGCTAGAACTACGAGTACATTAAACCGAAACACACGTGTGACACGCCTTCGAGTCGTCAACAGCACGCACAGTTCCCGCGCGCCTCAAGGATAGATAGATAGATAAACAATTCGAAAGCGAAACACCAGGGCCTGGGAATAAGGCAAGGAAGGAATGGGGTTGGTTTTTTAGTCAGTAAGAGTCTGAGACTGTTTCCGCTCCGCTCAAGGGCGGGATTCGTCATTCGATGATTTTTACCTACCATAAAAAAAAACTGTGACAAGCCTGATTTGCGTTTAGAACGGCGTCGCGTGGCGTGGATCAAGTGTAGTTCTACAAGTCTAGTTTCCAAATAAAATGTATGGAGACCGACGTGCCCACCGCCGTTTGTTTAGCTTTAGACAGTTAAAGTTTGACACTCCTCGCTTCACCTAGAATAAGAGGAGACTGGTTTAAATATCCCATGTAAAAAGATATATACAGTACGGCTGTCAGATCTTGGCAAGTCTGAAGTTAGACTGCGAATTTGAGCACTTGAAAACTCGAACAAACATAAAGGTTTAAAAAAAAAATGCAATTTGTAGTTGCTATTGCTCTAAACAACTGTTGCAAATGTTATTGGCATTTATTTTTTTAAAACATTTATTATAGCCTAAATTCAGACTCGACAAGATCCGACTGCCTTACTGTACCTACTAAGTGTTTTTTTTTAAATAATAATTACGGCTGTACTGCACCTAGTTTTTTTTTTAAATATTATGATTTAGGCAATAAATGACACAACTCGCTCCATCAAAATTGAAATGGGCTAGGTAAACTCATAACGATTAATCATCCAAAAAAGACTATGAATGTCAACAACTCAAACATCCAAAAAAGAATACCAATATTTACTTCTGTATTCAATAAATAATATTTAATCAATTCAACACCCACAATAAGAGTGACATCGGTGACATCTTAGCCGCTACTGTTACTAAGCGGATTGTAGGTCAAGTTGTAACACTTGACTGCGTGACGCCATCTCCAATCAACTGCGTGTCTCTTATGCAATGTCAATTCTGACCATGTCATATAAATATGTAGAATCTATCAATGACTTATACAATATCAGAATGTTAAGGTGACATAACATAAGCTCAGTATGTTTACATGCATATTTGATATTTAGTTTTGAGGTCAGATTCGTTAGAGAATGTCTTAGTTGCTTATTTTATAAAACAGTTGTAGCATACTTTTTTGAGTATTGATTCGTCAGATATACCGAATTCTGAATTCAAATAATCTGACGCATCAGCAATTCAGTAATAAAATTCGTATTTAATTTAATTGGCAAATTGATTGCAACAATGATGCTGCTGATGACGATATTGAGTTTTCTCAGTATCGCAGTAAAAATATTACACAATGAGATTCTTTATCCATTTTATGATCTTAAAAATAATAAAAGTGACTAAATTTGGATGTTCTAAACCGTTCGTTCATTCTTTCATTCTGATACAGAATATGACTGCGTTAGGGTGCATATGGGGCCCCACCACGATCTTCGGGGCCCAAGTCAACCTCCCCTGCAAGTTGGGGCACCTGCCGAACAACGGACGAGGCTCTGGCGCTGGCTTTCCCTTTTAGGGTTGGGAGGTCAGACGGCAGTCGCTCCCGTAAAGGCCACAAAAGTCAAATTATCATGGATAGGTCGGAAAAGATAATTGCCACGGATAGGGCGCCGCCGCAAAACGGCGCGCAGGAGATTCGCCCGACTCCTGTGGCAAGTGGGCGAGGGCTACCGTGTATGGGGCGAGCACGGTTAAAGACGCGAGCCCCAACCCGGAAGCTCCGCTTCGCCAGCCTGAACATTGGCACGCTGACCGGACGCGCATTGAGAGAGTTGGCCGATGTACTGCTTAGGCGAAGGGTGGCCGTGGCATTCCTGCAGGAGACTCGGTGGAAAGGCCGCAGGTCCCGACTCATCGGGAATGGCTACAAACTGATCTATACGGGTGCAGCCGGTGGGGAGAACGGGGTGGCCGTTGTACTCTCCGAGGAGTTTCACGACGCAGTCCTGGAGGTGAAACGCTACAGTGATCGGCTTATGGTCGTAGGTGTGCTTATTGATGGGGTTATAACCCACTTGATAAGTGCCTACGCGCCTCAGGTCGGTTGCAGCGACGCTGAAAAGGCTGCGTTCTGGGATCAACTCGGTGGGGTGCTTCGTGGCATCCCGTTGTCGCAGGGAATCGTTTTGGGTGGTGATCTGAACGGTCATGTGGGTGACAGGTGCAAGGACTTTGAGCATGTTCACGGTGGCTTTGGATACGGTAGCCGTAACGCTGAAGGGGAGACTATCCTCCAAACGTGTGCGGCTGCCGGCCTTGCCATCGTGAACACGTATTTCAAAAAGAAATCCGAACACCTGATTACCTACAAGAGCGGGAGGTACGCTACCCAAATCGATTTCTTACTCACACGGAGGCACCATATCAGTAGGGTGGCCAACTGCAAGGTCATACCCGGTGAGAGTCTCACTGCACAACACCGTCTCCTTGTCATGGACTTGCGCGTCAAGCCTAGGGTCAAGGTTGTTGAGCGCCAACAACGCCGTATACGGTGGTGGCGACTGAATGAAGCCACGTCCCAGTCGTTCGCGTCGGCCATCGGCGATAAGTGCGATGGTACCGATGGCGAACCTGTGCAAAGCCACTGGGACAGGATTCAGGTTGCCATCACTGAAGCGGCAAAGTCGGTGCTCGGCTTGTCCAGGGGCGGCCGCAAGTGTGACAAGGAGACTTGGTGGTGGGATGACACAGTCCAGAGGGAGATCAGAGAGAAGAAAGCCCTCTTCAAAACGTGGCAAGCTTCCAAATCTCCCGAAGACCGCGACGCATACAGAACCGCAAAACGTGCCGCCAAGAGGGCCGTAGCCAGAGCCAGACGAGACCACTTACAGCCACTTTATGATAAGTTGGAATCGTCTGAGGGGCAAAAGCTCATTTATAAGTTGGCACGTTCCAGGGTCAAAGCGGCACTGGATATCTCTAAGTGCCGCTGTGTAAGAGACCCTGACGGCAATCTGTTATGCGAGGACCTCGCGGTGAAGGAGAGATGGCGCTCGTATTTCCACGAGCTGCTGAACAAGCAGCACAAAGAGGTGCTGTCTCCGGTTCTCCCTCCAAATCAGGGACTTGTGCCCCCGGTTACGCCTGAAGAAGTGCATGTGGCCCTTCGCCGCATGAAGAACCGGAAAGCTGTCGGTGCCGATGGAGTCCCCATTGAAGCCTGGAAGGCGATGGGTCCTCGTGGTGTGGGCATCTTAACCCACCTATTTAACCGCATGCTCCTCACCGGAAAGATCCCGAGTCAATGGAGACTGAGTATTATCACTCCAGTCTTCAAAGGCAAGGGAACGGTGCAGGAGTGTGGCGACTACCGTGGGATTAAGGTTATGTCCCACACCATGAAGCTCTTCGAGCGGGTGATTGACTCTCGGATCCGACAGGAGTGCACCGTCTCGGGATGTCAATATGGGTTTAGACCAGGCCATGGCGCCATGGATCCCATCTTTGCCCTAAGGGTTACCATGGAGGGATACAGATCGAAGAATACGCCTCTGCACCTCTTGTTCCTAGACATGCAGAAGGCCTTCGACTGTGTCCCCCGTGATGTGATCTGGTGGGCGCTGAGATCCAAAGGAGTGCCCGAGACCTATGTTGACATCATCCGAGACATGTACCGAGACTCCGGTTCTGTGGTTCGGACCGCTGTTGGCGATACGAAACCCTTCCCCATCACCGTCGGAGTTCACCAGGGCTCTGTCCTTAGTCCGTTTCTGTTCAGCGTGGTGCTGGACGTGCTGTCCTCCACCATCAGGGACTTACATGAGCAGCCGCCATGGCTGCTCATGTATGCAGACGACATCGCGCTGGCGGACTCGGACAGTGGGCGCTTGGTTCGACGTGTGACAGCGTGGAAGGAATCGCTGGAAAACGGCGGTCTGAAAATTAATGCGGCGAAGACCGAGTACTTGGCCTGTAACACAACAAACGCTGCTCCTGTTCGCATTGGCGAAGACACAGTCGAGCGCACGGAACAGGTCAGGTACTTGGGATCGGTGCTCCACGAGTCCGGGGATGTCGATTGCGACGTCGAGTCACGTATCTCGGCGGCCTGGGCGAAATGGCGTGAGGTGGCGGGGGTTATCTGTGACCCCAAAATGCCGGTTAAGCTCAAACGACAGGTCTATAAGACCATCATTAGGCCTGTCCTTTTGTATGGCAGTGAAGCGTGGCCTGTACTTGAGCGGCACAAGCAGAGCCTGCGTGTCACGGAAATGAACATGCTGCGCTGGATGTCGGGAGTTTCGCGGAAAGACCGCATTAAAAACTCCCGCATCCGGGGCAGCCTTCAGGTCCGTGACATAGCGGATAAACTGCAGGAGGGTCGCCTACGCTGGTATGGCCACGTATTACGAAAACCGGCAGACTACGTTGGTAACAGATGCCTCGCCATGCCGCCTCCGCCGGGACCCGGAAAACGAGGAAGGCCTAAGAGGCGTTGGATCGACGTCGTAAGGGACGATATGCGTGCCAATGGGCTTACGGCAAAGGAAGCGAAAGACCGAGCGAAGTGGAGGCGTTTAAGTCGGAAAGCGGACCCCGGGCACCGAGGTGAAAGCCAAGGGAGCAACCGGGACTAACGCTGTGATGATGATGATGATGATGATGACAGAATATGACTGCGTTATGTTAGATAGAAATTAGAAAAACATACTAAAGTAGCTATTCTTTGTGTTCGCGCCTATATCTTTACTTACTGCTCCGCTCCTTTTGATCGCAGCATGATGTTATATAGTCTTATGGGCTATTCAACACTAAATTTTTTATTCAACTCGAATCAGTAGTTTCTGCGATGAGCGCGTTCAACCAAGCAAAGAAACTCCTCAACTTCGTAATATTGGATATAAAATTGTACCCAAAACAGCGAGAGCTAGGATAGGATAAGAATATGCCTACTTATCTACTACGAAGTTAGAAATAAACCAGATTTAGTGATCCCTATTTTCATATTCTTTGTACTCTGAAATACTCATTCAGCAACACAAAGGACGGACAGTTATATTAATAATCTGTAATACTTTGCACAGCTGATTAAATATATTCAACAGACAAAACAAATAAACTCGCTCATTAATATTCATGTAAAATGAATATAATATTTTGTAAAGGCTAAAACATTCGACAAAACCTCTACAGTTACGATACTGAAAACTTTCCATTTGGAGTGTTTACTTTAAACTGCCAATAGATGGCGTTACGCTGCGCAGTGTGTTAACGACTTCCGTCTTTTACTTAATGATTGTGTGATAAGTACCTAATAAAAATAACATTTTGAATGTTTAAGTAAATAATGTTAAATATTTAAGTGTCCGGATGCGAATACCTCTTAAGTTTCCGGAAATCCGATATTTATTAAGACTATCAGATGAATGAAAAAGTATGTAACAAAAATGATAAGCGTAGATAGCTATTTTGATAGCGATCAATACAAAGAACTTTTTTTTTCTTATATCAATCTTGCGTTATACAAAATTCTTGAGATAATGTAAATATTTTTTTGATAAGATTAATTTCCTTTTTTGCTGGATGATTTTTCCGTAAGTATAAGAATTCCTATTGTTTTAAATCTGTAAAAAATGGAAACTTTACACAAAAGGAAACCCAAATTTTCATTTGAGGTTTCCTTTTATTAGTTAACGAAAGCCTCACGTATTTACCTCCTTCTACCGGAGGGTGGGATTTGAATGGGTTTATTTGTTGTGACCCACCAAACATTTTTTGCACTATAGCGGTCCTCGCAGTTTCACCTGTCTTTGGTTACTGCGCCGGTTCCCCGCGGATATAATATCCTATAGATGTGTAGCTTAATCTATCTATCTTTCTTCCCCTTCATCCTATACCCGTACCTACTTCAGAAATTTACCTGCTACCTGTAGGTATACATATATAAAAGGAGAAACTGACTGACATATCAACACACAGCCGGAACTACTGGGACTAGGAGCGTAAAATTTTGCACAAGCCCACAAGGCTTCCTTTTATGGCGTAACCGAGCACTAAGAAAGGATTTCCCAAAATTCGGGGTGAATTTTCCAAGGGAACGAAACGGGGGTCAAAAGTTTGTACAGAGAAACCTACTTACACGCGGGTGGAGCCACTGGCAGAAAGCTAGTCCTATAATAAAATGTAGTTTCCAATCCAATTAAACAGACAAAAAACCATTTTAATTAAATTTCATGATATAATATGAAGTATCACATAAAAAATTTCTTAAGATGAAAGCTTCGTATTACCTTTCTTAAATTTTATCTCAAAAAGTTGTAAGGTAAGTACTCAATAGTCCTTGACATTTAAAGATATCTAATTATACTTACTCGTAATACATACTTTCCAAGAAAAGCAAAAAAGTTTACTTACAAATGTTATCGTAAATAAATATTTCAAGTTATAAGGAATTCTCGAGATTTTATATTTTGTAAGCTTTAGCAAACAAAACACAGAAACGGGGCAAACTCTATAGATATTGCCCTGTTTCGTTATCTAATTCTTTTTATTTATTTTTACTTTTCCAATTAGTTGGCAATTTGTCGGTAAACTAATTGCAAAGGTAAAAATAACACAAATGGAAATGGAGTCTGTGAGAAATCAATAACTTATTTTGGTACGCTCCTCAAATACTTATTTTACTTAGATAATTTCGGTAAAATAAGTGAGCCCTCCCCTTGTGTTGAGGAAAACGTCTTGTTATTTCATCGGTTCTCATTGTACTGAAGACCCGTGATAAATTGAAGTAACGTACGCACTGCCTACATTATACACGCAGAATATTCTAAAAATAGCTGAAAGAAAATCCTCAACATTTTGTCTGCGGAAAGAAGCACGTATCAAAGGCCGAGCTTATTAGTTTAACAGATGAATGAGGGTTGGATGGTAAAAAGCAAAACGCATAAACGACCCAATTTCCAGTGAGACGATACGAGTGTTTATCCAAACTTGCGCGCTTCGGCAAAGTGGGGAGATCAAGGACGATGTCTGCCAAACATGGGGAGGGTTTCCCCGGGAGACGGGGAGAGGGGAGGGTGGGGTGGCGGAGGTGATCTGGCGAGCGGGGCGCGGTATGTTTTGATGCCCGCCGCCCGCTTTATTGATTTTCCGCGCCCGCTCCGCCCGTGCCTCCCCTATATAATATACATATTCTGAGCCAGGTGGATGGTGGTATTGCAGACTGTCGTGCTATTTTCGGTTAGCCCCGGCCACGTCGCACCCGTGGAAACGCTATGATTGATCGGCTGCTACCCCGCAAAGCCAATTTCTTTTTTGTTTTGCAATTTTATCACATAGCCACCCCTCGAGTTTTGTATACGTCTTTTATTAAGATTTGAAGGTCGTCTGTTCCTTTAATTATTCCCCCGCGTCCATTCCACGGTAGGTGTTTACTTTGTAAGTCAATATTCTAACTGAAAACTATAAGCTGATGTTTTCGCCAAGGCTAAAAGAAGCGCTAGGATTTGGTTTCATTGTAATATAAACGTTGTTGTATAAACCATTTATTTCAGAGTAAAAATAACGTCACGTCGAGATTTGAGAAAGTAATTTATTTTGTGAAGACATACAAACGCTACAGCGGCCCTAAGCAGAATATTATTACGAAAAGGGATGTTCATTAATGTTAAATTTCCTTTCAACGGCAGCCTCCCGTGCTCCCGATCTTTAGTTATTTTTTTCTTTTCTTTGACATTTAACTTGATATAAAATTAAATTTATTTGAGAAAGAGATCTTTCGCTTATTTTACAGACGGTAATTTATACTAATTAAGTACGTGAAATTTTCAGTTTACTTAGGACTACACCTACATAGTCGTAGTAATTATAGGTACATCTTTTGTTACTGATTATAATGAAAGATACCTACGTGGGAGTGAAGGGAGGGTAAAGAAGGAAACGACTAAAATAAATTGGTATCATAAAAAAAAGTTTCGTCACTCTGAGGTTGTCTTTGTTCAAAGTCTTCAATGAGTTTGAACTAAACTGTGTATAATCTATGGTATTCGAGATAAAGAAGTTGTTAGGTCTGTGTTATTAGTGAAACAAGTGGAGAACAATGGAGGTTACGTAACTCCTTATTGCCCTGGGGACTGGGGTGGCTGTTATTGGTCAGATGTGGGCGAGAGAACATAGTTCTGAATTGTTGTAATCGATACGTGCTGTATTGTCGTACATACAATCATTACTATATGCGCTAAACAAAGAGAAATACACATGTGTTGCAAAAGAAAGTTACATCAAGAAGATTTATACCATATACTTTACTATACAACATGTGTACAATAAACTGATTTGATTTGAAAATGATTGATTGATTTTGGACTCAGAGTATTTAGTAGGGTACATTAAAAATGGGTTTAATTAGAACAAGTTTCACAAACAGAGCCAATTAGCAACAAGCGTGTAAAAACCAAAACATTTCGTTACGAAATTGTACAGTCAGCTATTTGGGCGTCATAGCGTAAAAATACATAATTAAATCACCGAAAACTTGAAGAAAAAAAGTGTTTATAATTAAAAAACTCAATTAGCCAACCGGCAATGAAAGTTTATCGCGAGTTTCTTAACTTCGTCGTCAGCATGCACGCAACCCAACTCGAAACTGTTCCCCGCAAAATTTAAACGAGTAAAGTTTGTTTCAGTTAGCTTACTCAACTGTCCGGTACTCCGACCCTTCCTCACCCTCCCAATGGGGGAGGGATGGGGAGTTCTGGCTGATATAGGCGTGTGTTAGACACGAGACAATGTTACTTTGATCGCGCTCCTATTTTATGAAGGACATCAATACCGAAGAAGCAGTGAAACATTTCTTTGTTACTAATTCTATTGAAAGAAAATATGATGTTGAATTGTTGACGTATCGCTTTGTTCTTTGTGACTGTGCTGTTATTAGATTCTTGTACGTTCTTTGATTAGAACGTAAAAGAATAAATAAAGGTTTTTGTAATATTATTAATATGGTTTTCTGAATTAACCGTTTGATGTTGAGTTTTGAGTTTTAATCAAAATCTAACTTTGTCCGTGAACCTGTTTGGCATTCAAAATCCACCAAATTATGAATTAAATTCAGAATTGCTACATTTGAAGTTGAGTATGTTTCAAACTCTACTTTCTCTTGAAAATCAGTCATTTGTCATTAAAGTAGGATTTAAGACGTTCAAAATAATCTATTCAAGAACTCTGCTTTAGACTCTTATATTGATTACTTAAATGAAACTTAGAACAATGAATCTAGGTTCCATTGTACATTTCATTACAGAATTACTTAACGAATTAATTCTTTAATTTTCGCAACGCTTTGAACCTCGCAAGATTAATTTGTCAAGCTTTTCAGACATCTTCTTTGGGTGTACAATGGTTCATTATAATTTAATACATTCTCGTAACGGAACGGGAGTGGTTGTGAATAACAAAAGCACAATTTATGTTTTCCGCTGTAAGTGTTTGCATTTTCCTTGGTGCACGGTGCAGGGGGAAGGGAGCAGACGTTTCATCTCGCTTGATGGATACAGCATGAGTGCATTGTCTAGGGAACTAAAACCTTTCGTTTATGACCGCTCCGGGAACTTTTAGAGTTCGCAATAAAGCCAGTTGTGAAACTCCACAGTGCCACACACGGATTTTTTCGTCTGTCTATTTTTTATTTGTGTGCAAATTCGCATGTTCTGTTCCGTGAACAATGCACGAATATTTCATATTTGTGTTCGCTCTGTGTTTCCAAACTGTATATTAATTTCTATACGGATGCGAGGTATCCGCTTACGTGTACTGATCGTAGGCGAGATCGTTAGGGGCTGAATTATGGGCAGTTAGGATCCTACGACTGTTATGTGATCTTTATATGTTGTCTAGATTTTAGACAAGGAAGGAACGTTAATAAGGGTATTGGAAGGTAATTGTTGGGAGTACCGTTGGGTATAAATTACCTGGGTACTATTTGCGTTACCCAATACGGGTAATATCTTAGGAATAAATTGTCTAGATAGGTGTGGTATCTAAACCTGTTATCAGTAAGTTGTGATACGAGGTAGGAGCCAGTTGGAGCGCTGGCAGGAAATTGAATGAGAGTTGCGGGAGAAGCGAATGTGTGCCAGACGTAATGGCTTCCTGGTGGAGTGTCTAGCTGCTGCAGTCTACAAGCTTGTGTACGGAACATAAGTGCTGGGTATACGGAAAACTTTATATATTGATCTTACCGTTAGGAAGCCCTTTAGTATGCAAAACGATTTTGCTTGAGATGTAAGTCTATACCAACATGAATATAATTTGGTTATCTTGATAAAAAACAATGTTTTATATCGAAAGATTTATAGTAGTGAGTAGAATGAGGTACAGAGGTCAGAAAAACAACTCATTATACAACAGTACTGAACGACCTCTGAATAAGTTATAAATTCTCACACTTCAAAGTTAGAAGCATCAAAACTTTTTACACCTCTCTTAAAAGAAGTTAACTCACAAAGACTATAAAATTGATAGCCATAATAAACTTGAAACTTTCATTTGTCAGAGGTGACCACGCAGACTTAGGGATAAGAATATTAATATTCATCACTTTCTCAAACAAAACGAGCTTAATCCGTTCCCTGATCCTGGGGCCACGGCCCGGTATTAATCACGACGTAATCTCACCAAATACAGCGACCCGCGAGGAAAATAAACAGTAATGGCTGCAGGCAACGTTGCGTAACCTCCGCTGAGCTGCGCTGAGCTGAGCTGAGCTGTGCCGAGTGTGCTGAGTCACCGCGACGCCGCCACGCTCATCAGCGCGTGACTTAACAAATACTCACCGCTCACAATTACTACGTAGGTTTCCAGACCATAATATCGGAAAATGATTTGACCGTGAAAAGGGCTTCATTGTATTTCGCTGCTTCATCCGTAAAGCGGTCTCATTCGTTCCACAGTGTAAGGTTACCGGCAAGCTAAGCAATAATTCTGCTTCTCAGAATTACATTTGCAAACATTTACAATCGGACTCGGTAACGTCACGTTGAACAGTTTATATTATAATAGAGATACTAACTCAATCCTTTACATTTATAATTACATAATCGTGATCCATTGTTTCTGTGGTTTTGGAATTAAAATTCATTGTTGCGCTCCACATAAATACTTTCAAGCAAGCTGTCCACACAGCGCCGGTGACCCTGAATGGTCCAATAGTGTTAGTTAGCAAACAGGCGGATACAGTAGGTCTATGTAGATATAACAGCCGTTTGTAGGGGGGCAAGCTGTGGGGGGAGGATGGGGGGGCGGGTTCAACGCACCGGATACGTCTGTCGCCGGGCACTGGCTTATATGCAATACACCGAGACAGGTGTGCGTTTGTGTCCATGTGTGTGTTGTAACATTGACATAAATACTAGTGCAATTGTGTGCATGCTCAGCTCCGTACAAACAGGTAAGTATCTCGTGTGTGTGCATGTAGATTGTGTGTGCACGGTGAATTATTGCTGCACTTAACACGATATACGTGGGCAACTATACTAATGTTGATTTGTGGAGGTGTACCATAATGTGGGCCATGATGTTTACATGTGAGACGAGGTCGTAAAGGCAACTATCAATGTTCTGCATTAATTAATATATATAAATACAGATTTATGTTCTGGTTGCCGCTAGGTATTTATGCTACCTGCATGTATGACTCTAATTAATATAGTTGGCACATACGATACTTAAACATTATACTTAAATAGGCGTTAAATTATGTTGAAACTGTAGCAGCTCAACTGGAAATGATTACTGTTTTGGATTGATTAACATTTCTAGTTTCATGATATTAGCATAGTAGACGTTAGTTTTTATTTTATTACCATAAGCATTTGGATAAGGTACATAATGAAATGGATTTCGAGAAAGGCAATGTTATCTTTAGTTGTATTTACTGCTAATATTTGATGTTCGTAAAATAACAGAGTAAGGGCTTTTATAAGACGAATCCAATTGGTTGTGTCGTCAAGCAATTGTAGTGAAGTTTCTCCAAGAAATAATCTGAACACGACACAACGGTTCTCGTTAATAATGTAGTATTTTCGCCTTCAGGAAAATATCAAAATTCTGTGAATTGTTCGCAAATAAATCTTGCGGTTTTTGTGTTGTATGTCGCAAGATAAGTAAAAAGTTCAAGGACTAAAGAGACGAATTGGTTTCTCAAGACATTCCGTCACAGCCAATTATTTCTTTAGAAAGTTACGCTCTGAAACTCCAACAAATGCAAGACAATTTTTGCTTGAATAGAAAATGTAATGGGTAGAACACAAGCCTTAGAAATCACTTTACCATCGTTTTCAAAGAAGTAGCTGAAGTTCTCAAAAAAACTCTCAATATCTATTAGGAACCGGTTCAAAAATAAATCGAAATACGTGACAATATTACTATTTATATGTTGTTATGATGTTATTATGATGATATATGATGATGTTAGTCTGTTCTAAAATGGTCATTAGAACTGGTTTTCCAGCAAAAACTAACCTGCTTCTCTAATTCCAGGACTGGGACCCTCGCCAAGCTGGAGCCGACGCTGGCCTAGATGCCACAATACTCACCTCGTTGTCTTCCGAAGCTGCGGAATGGAAGACCATACAAGACGGGCAGCGGATCCTGACCACCACTCCTTCGGTGCTCGGGGGCTGCCGGGCCCAGGTATACCGGTCTGCTGGTGCCACACAGTGGTATACGGCTGTCATCGTTGGAGTCAACGAGCATACTGGGGTGAGTACGCAATAATTTGATTTTTCTTCTCTGCTGTAGTCAGCCTGTTTTAAAAAATATAGAAAAGAATACAACTGTCCTGACTTTAAACCGTCCCTTATAATGTTATAGGTCCGGGGGATCCCTTGAACCTAGTATAATGCTGAAATTTAACACACAGATTTGTTTCACAAAGGTTTTTCCAAAATTAGTGAACTTTGGACCCCTGGTTTATCCTCTTATGGATAGTTTTCCAAAGTTTATATGGAGAAACCTCCTTTCACGTGCCTCTAAAGTACTTATTGGTGGGACACATCTCTTCGTTTTGTGAGAGTGAGTTAGGCTAGACTTGGTTAGAAAATAATTCATGCTATACCAGGAAGGTGATAGGTGCTGGGGTTTTTGATGGTTCTTCCGATACCTTGGTATAATGAGAATAGCAGTGTAAGAAAGCTTTCAGAAGAGAAAATATGCAGTGTCGACCATAAATCAGTATACCTAATTATGAACATTCATATAAGAAAGGGGTTTATGAGTAGGGGGGGGGGAAGACCCTAATTAAATTATAATTACATAAGAGGTGGGGTTCGATAGGTCATTGTGGCTATTTTTGGAGAAGGCGTATCACTTACGTGTATCATTAAACGTCGTTAGGCCGATATGATAATGATTATTTTAAGGCCACTCGCCTCTAATGGTGTCACTAAAGATCCATTGAAAAACAATAACCCCTTATTGGGTTTATACGTAATCATTTATTCATTTATTCTAAGTGGGTTTGTGATATGATAGGCTGATTTTTTTCAACCATTAGATCTATTCTACTCAATCCATTTAATTAATTGCATTTTATTTTATTAATTTGGGGAAAACAAACAGTGACACACTGTATTTTATGGAAAAGAATATACAAAACAATATGACTGCTAGTTTAATCAAATTTTTCACAGAATTCATCGGTTGTCACTACAGATTACAACAGTAAAAGAAATAAAAAACATTATTTAAATCTGCTTTTTTACACACTAAGAAAAAAAGAAAATGGAAAAACTGTAAAAGAACAAATTGATGTAAAAATAGTTAAAGTATGTACCGACTTAGTTTTACATTAGATACTAGGGCTCCATGAAGGACAGGCATTCGCTTTGTGTACAGAAATATTTAACCTAACCTGGTCAGACTGGAAACCAATCCCAAAATAGTTAGGAAAAGGGTAAATAATAATTAATGCACCAGTTTCCGATACGTTGTAATCAGTTCGATTAATCAAGATTAGATAAGTTTAATGTTACAAGACTATTAAAGCCATGGATAGATCTGAGAAAACTTGCCTTGAAGAGCTTGGATTTAATCGACAAGCTAAGCGTAGTTTTGAAGCAAACATCTTGAAGAGGAGATAACTACCTACTAGAAGTAACAACTCCAAGAATACTGTTAAAGTATTCTCTACGGTATACTTGCAAAAAGTTTATTTTTTATTATTGCTTATACATGGTGAATGCTTAAAGTTCCTTACCAGTTCTCAGTAATGCCACAAAAAACATTTGAAATCGATAATACTCGTACCTATATATCCTAATTCCCAGATAGGAAATTGGTTTTAAAAGTCATCTACCGTTTTCTTTATGTTCCAATTATTCAACGAAACCAATTCCGACTTCGAATAACGTGATTGACGAGCTGTCATAAAATGTAGATACCTAAAGAAAAAATCTATCTCAATTTGAAAAGATTCGTCTCTATTACCTGTTTTTAAATCATACAATCTTGTTGGAAAATAGGATTTTATGAGATCCTTCTCTCAAAATCTACAAACTGATTAATATTATCTATTTTGAGCAGGATACAACAAAAGCCATTAAGATAATACGATCGTGAATACTTATCACCCAGCTTCTTAACTAACAATAGGATCTCGAACGAATACCTGAAATAATTGGGTACAGGTGAGCATTATAACATGAACAAGTAACTGTACCAGAAATTCTACAAGATAATTCCAAAGCGGGAAGTCCTGGAGAGAACCAGTTTGGTGTATTGAACGCCATGGCATCCGACAACGATGTTCAATTTAAAAGGGCGCTCATAAGTAACGAAACAACTTGAACAGCGTGTTCGTTACTTGATCAACATATGGGAACCTGTTCTGCAGAACGCAGTACTTGTGTCGCTCCATAAAGTGTACACGGAATCCTGAACTTTCCACATGCTTCCAATTATAACGCTGCCTCTGCATTGGTCGCCGGCGCCTGTTGGAAATGCAGAACCCGTTCAGTACTTATTGATGGATCACTAAATACTTTGATGGAACTCGTTAATTCAAAGGCAGCCATGGACGTATTACATGCACGAGTAACTGCCAACGTCGACCATGTACATGCATAAGAAGTTAGTAAAACAGCGAGTCAATTTATGTTGACAGCGTCGGTGAGGTAACGCTGATGGAGATTTAATTGAATTCCGTTATCGATGTGTCATGCGTAGGACTGAGTGCCGTTCAATTAATTGCAGTCCATTAAATTGTCTTTAATGCCGCAGTTTGTCCTAAAACAGTGTGGTCTTTGATAGCGTTTATAACTAACATAACTGGTAAACTTTGTACGTTCATTAGGAGTTAGTCTCATGAGAATTTAGGCGATGAAACTTTGCCAAGTGAAATACATGTATGTGTTTTAAAATAACAAGCAAAGTTGACTTTGGAGTGATATTCTCTTAGGGATACAAAATCAAGGCATGGTTTGTTTCAAGTTTAATCTATTCGAGCCGAGTGTAGTCTAGTTGAATATTAATAATCATAATTTCAAATTCCATGCCCGTATAGTATTTGAAACGCCAACCGTTCATTGTTTACGGATCAAGGCCAAGCACGACTCACGGTATTAACTGGAATCTACAGCTTAACTTGTTTGTTATTGATTGTTACATAATATTAGTTTCTTATGTAAATGCACGTATCGTGTGCTTGGCTCGATATATACGTTTATAAAAGAATGTGTAAACAAGGTATCGTGTATACAATTTATTGGTATTATGATCAAACGGAAACTATATGAAAAATTCATGCTTACATTTTGTGAAACGATATTGTAAATATATTCTTTTACAAACCATTTATCTTATGCCTCCATTGATTACATTACAGAATTATGTATTACGTTAGAATTTCTGTCCGTCAATTTACAATCATCAATAATATTTACGCCTTCGTCCATAAACATGCTTATATTTTCTTTCCACCGTTTTTTACAAGCAGAACCGCTATCTTCATTACACGATATATATTTATTACGACCATTGGTCATAATTATGTATGAGAGGAAGTTGTAACCGTCTGCCGGCGATCCGTCTTAATGCTTATTAATTTATTATTGTACAATCATTTCCTTTAATTACATTCATACTGCCTTCAGTTCGTTGCCTATTACGGAGTTATTTTTAATTATGGATAGCGTGAAATCAGTTTACATACTATTTAATAAATATTAATCAGTAATATCTTTGTGGTATTTGTTAGTGTATAAAGCTGTATCGATAATACTGTGGTGTGTGGGTGGTTGGGGCGTTTCGTTCCACCCTATTCACCCCTTCGCTAACTTGTCTAAACAAACTTTGTTGTTTTGCGTTACTGAAACACTTTATTGTTTTTCTTTCATCTCTCTTTTACGGATAGCGATGCCAAACTTGTGTTCTACGTATCCAAACTATGTACTTCTGTTTGGATTACTTCTTAAATGATTTTGTTGCTATGCTGTTTAGTGTTACCTATATTATATAAGAAGTGCTTTTGGTTATTATTATTTCCTAACCTGTCGCCTCTATAAAATCTTTTTAAAGGCAAATAATAATTTATTTTTACGTTCTAATGTGTAAATTATACAATTAGAAGGTGTAATGGCGTCCCATTATTATTATTTTTTTAGTATATATAATAAGTATAATAACAACACTGTAGAAGCATAACAACGTGTCCAAATTAGTGGAACAACAATTACAGTTTCCAATTTAATTAATAAAAAAGCTTATTTGTCATTTTGTAAAGGCGCAATTTTATAAATTGTTGCATTAGTGTAATTGTTTAGCAAAATAGCTTAAAATTGAAATCCTTCAGCAGAAGAGTATTTCTGCTGGTTTATTTAAAAAGAGACAAAATGGAGGCCCTGTACAAAATTTCTAATCACCCTTGTTCGGGAGGGCGACTGCGAACTGCCAACTACAATTATTACAATAACTCATCAAACTCTTCACAGACTGTCAGAGTTTCAGAGTACTTCAATCTATCCCGAACTTTGCTAAGTAATTACAGTTAAAAAGTTGAGACGTTAAACAAATTTATACTGCGAATTAGCGAGTGGAAAACTTCGTTCGTAGTTCGCGAGCTTCGTATTACTGGAGTCCGAAACGTCGAAGTTTTGAGTAACCCCCTCGTTCGCCCCCTTTCCCTGTTTCTCAAGTAACTTTCTTTAAGTTTCTTCTTTGTTTCTCGCAAGTTTGCGTCCAACTTTGTCTGTCGGCTGTCGACATGTTTATCGACAACTCTCTTTGTTTATTTTATTGAGAATGTTTGACAAATGTTTGCTTTACAATCTATTTATACTATACATAATATCTTTTGACGATTATCGATGCATGTCATTCGTTACTTCTCAAATGATTCATCCGACTAAGGACGTCCGCATATTTGTATTGAACAAGATCATCCGTGCGTAAGAATTAGATACAACGAATGATCCAGACACAGTTTTTGTGTATTTTCGATTCTGATTAAACCCGTCGGTAGGCGGACTCGATAGGTACGTTCAAGGTTATATTCGCTCAAACACCTGTGCCCACTCGACGAGCGACATAAAACAGAGGCGTATTTGTTGACGCCATATTCCACCGAACTTAACCGAACATTGCTCGGGCGTGAGAAAGTTTAGATGGGAATTTAGGGAATCTTGTTTGCTTACGAATATAAAACACCTGCCAAACTTCGTGTTTTACTTCGAAAGAAATGTTTATTCTTATACTATGAGTATTCTTGTTTGTAAGATGGAATGGAAATTTTATTAATAGCGGCGCCGAAAGAGCTAAACAAAATATTTATGAGAACTCCTTTTTGGCTTCTTTCAAACTCATTTATAATTAATTCTAGATGGATTCTTATAAAGATCACAAACTATACATATTAGCTGCTTACTATAACGAATTGCCGACTCTACTTAAACGAGTGATTCCTACATTTAAAACTAGATGGCGCTAGTGGTAACAAGTCATACTGCCACGATCAAGCTAGAGTCGTGAGGTGTTATAACGGTATCAGATCATCATAGGTGCTTGTATTACCATATCTGGTTCTATAAACAACGCTAATCTGGTCCAATCCGGTTAAGTAGTAGTTTCACAGAAAGACAGAGTAATAAAGTTTTTATTCGTTATTTTGTTCCCAGGAGCTGACTGTGACAGATGATACAGTTTTGGAAGAGCACAGCGAAGATCCTTCGCTGGTGCAGATGAGACTCCTGGGCGATGGAGGTAACAATAGCTCTTATTTACGCCGTACACAATTCATGCCAAAAGTAATCAGCCAATGGACTCCAAACAATGCGACACCGTATCGCTTTGTCGCATTACGCACCATTATTCTGGTTAACGATTAAAAGGATCGTCATGATTGATTACGATAACATATACATGGGTACATGGAAACAATGAGGTCTGGTTACATAAGTCTCACGCTGCAGCGAACAATCTTCGTCCATCTGCAGAACAATGGCCGGTTTCACCACGCACAGTTATGATTAATACTTAATGTATTTTTAAATAGATATCGCTCAACGTCGTTTAGTGTATTAAGGTCATTATAAATGTTTATATAAACTACTAACACTATTACGGGACAGCGAAGTAAACATTAAACAATCGTATCTATCATTTAAGTAACCTTTTTATTAACTAAAAGGCCTATCTAAAAGTAATATTTAATCTTTTGTGCCTACAAATAGAAAGTTCATTAGTTAAGATTCTCTTTGTTCAGATTGTCTGAGAAATTATTAAGTCCACGTACAAGTTACATCAAACAATGAATCTAGCTCGGGGCAACGTGGAGCTATGAATACGAAGATATATCTTTTATAAATCGATCCTTTGTTTAGATAGCAGCGGACAGCCTAATAATAGTGCATTATAATATTGTGCAACCGTGTGTGCCAACGGCTGTATTGCAATGAGAACATAGGATGGTGTTGTAAATACTTTTACGTGCATAATTGGATTGAAGCCTTAGTAATTGACGTTGCATTATGTTGAAGGAAGAATGTACGCTTAGCAGTTACGACTGACTTAGCGCTATGAAGAAATGCGCTAATGTGATAAACATTGTTATTTCTGCATGTCTAGCGACAGATATGAAAATAGAGAATAATGACAATATTTCAGAGATGAAATATCTTCGATATATTTTATTTCTGGCTTCAACGTGTTGATATTGTCAAGCTTCTTCTCAAAATATCTGTTCAGTCAACCGTATTATTCTCGAAGATAGATACAGCTAAAGCTTTATCTAGTTCTACTCCACAAACATTGACGTTAACCTTTTTTTTTTTTCCAGTAATCGAATCGATCATGAAGGGAGAAGTGGTGGGCGTGATGCCGAGACGATCTCGCTCCAACCTCCAAGTAAGTTGACTAGCTAATAATCTGCTTTGAATAATTAATTAAGTAAGAGATCCGAGCTCCGACGATATAAAGGAAAATTATCCAGTTTCAACGAGACGATGTTTCTCGAAGCTAACTGTATTACGTACATGCCCCACGTTACTTGTTAGTCCTGTTCCTTCTAATTGAATTCGCTCAGATTTCGGAATGTTCTCAAAATAAATAGAAGACGTTTAAATTAAATATTTATAGTTTCAATTCCAAGTACATGTCTTAAAAATAGAATAGTAGATTCCAACGTAAAGTGTTGTATCTACAGTTAAGTTCTGAAAAGTGAACAAGACTGTGTTCAAAATGTCGGTAGCATGCAAATCACATAAGTATACATATTCAAGTAGCGTTTGTCTGTCTATCCGTCGGTTATTTTGGTGTCCGTGTCGCGACAAGTCTCCGGCGCCTGGTGACGCATGCGACGCCATTATCCTGAACTCACACCGGTTCAGCTAAATATGGTATAAATGACTAACTGGTAGGTGTAGTTACGATCTTGGTAGATGCCACCAGTTTGGAATTAATTGGGTAGTAATCCTAAAGTGAAACTGATATTCTCGTATTGATAAGGACAGTTGAGACAGAAATAGAATAAACGCTAAACAATGCTGATGGGTACAGATTAACTAATGCTTTGTTTTAAATACAGTTAGAGTTCAAAGAGGCGTAGTCGAGAAATGGTTTACACAAACAGGTCTACTTATTCAACTTCTAATAAAACTGCTACATGAGACACAAATCGATATTCGTTTTCGGCTTAAAGCCAATGTTCCACTCAAATCCACTAAACATTTATGACATAACAGAGAAGTAGACGTGTAGCCAACCGCAGAATGTTTTCCGAACCGTTCCGCTTGTTCAAGTTCTGTTGCTCCAACTCTAAACGATGGAGTTTCTGCACCAATGAACTCATTTGAATGTTGAAATAGAAACTTGTATTAAGTTTGGCTTCGGTATTGTTTTAGTATTAATCGAACGATGGTTAGGACACAAGACGAATATTCCTTTTGAATATTGAAACGCTTTAAGACTTCTTGGGACTTTCGGATTTAGCTCCACTGCTGTTACAAGTGTAAGATAATTAGCTTCCAGTCCATAAATATGTCCAGACTAATTCTGTTCCCGAGTATATGTATTTACAAACTGTATTCAAAGGGTATTTGCTAATGTGACGATGCAGACGTAAATTATATTGGCGGTTGAGAAACAACCGATGTTATTGTTACCTCTTTTTGTAATTCTACTAAGGATTTAGGTCCGCATCTTATCAATTATCTAATAGATACTGTATTAATTTTTATTTCATCACCACTGCTCTCACAACGGTGAAGGAAAAAATCGTGAGGAACCCGGCATGACCTAGAACCAAAAATTCGAAGACATGTGAGTGGAGGCCTGTATCCCCGCAGTGGGAACATTAAAAAGGCGGATGATGATGACTGTATTTCAATAGAAGAATGAATTTTCATTTATTCTCATTTAATAACCTAATTTATTTAGCGATAATTTTACTCCCACGTTTATGTAAATTGAAGACCTTGTTTAAGCAATAAACTGTAAAGTTCTCAAGTTAAGTAGAACTTCATTTTTATTAAAATGTCGGTCTTGCTCAAGACAGCTTTCAAGGTTTCAAGGATCGGACGCTCCAAGGTCTCGACATTCGTGAAGGACGTGTCTTGTGCTCTGATGGAATGAGCTCTGAATGAGAATGACTAATTAAATGGTTCACCTTCAGATAATCTAGCAGCTCTTGTCAAAATCTTATCGACTGGAATAATTTCGTTATTTCAAGAGAACTCTTGAGTCTTTCGGCGAAGATAAAAGTTTTTCTAATTGACTGTCTTTTCGTGTTATCTTTTTCTAAATTTACATACATTTCTTGTCAAGTGAATTGTAATAGTAGGTGTCGCTTCGCACATGACGAATCAGTTTAACCTTCGCTAGGCATAGGTTATTTTTTTTTGTTTGATCTAATCATTTCGATTCCAATATCAATTAAAGTTTATTCTATGTAAGAATCATACAAATGAGTACCATTTCGTCTGTTTGTTCATTCAAGTAAATAACAAAAGAAAATACCTGTTGGAGAACAAAGAAATGTTTGAACAGAGCTTCGGATGATAACAGTACAGTAACGATACAGATTAACATAAAACGAAGACAAAGAAAGTCGTCAGTTACTGCGCAGAGACCCATCCAAGCCCCAGGATGTGTAGTTATTATTCACAGAGACCAATCATAGTAGGTCCCGGACCTCGAAACTACTGTCTACCTTTATTATGTAGGTCGCAACATCGGACTCGTTGAAAGGGTCTCGTTAAACTGGTCCTATTTAGAACACCCACGCTTACTTTCATATTCCTTTGAACCCATATATGTAGTTATTTGAATAATCTTTGCCCAGTAACATAAACGAGGTCTCCGTAATTATATTTAGTTTGAGTAAAAGAGTTTTAAATTACATGATAAATTAGCTTACATTACTAGACTAGATTACGAAAGAGACAAATGCATAATCATCTAGATTGCGAAAAAGAAATGGAAGTATTTTATAAAACGGTAATACAGTCGTCCGAATTCGTGTCACCGTCCATAAAGCATATTTCTTTTTGAAAGCCAGGAGGCAATGAGAGAGATTTAGTGGTGCATTGTACATGGACGTCACGTACAGCCGTGCAATGCCCGATAGTGCTCATCTCGTATGCCACCGATACACTCGGCCATAACTCTCATCTGGCCATGTTTGCTCCGAGCTGACGACACGACCGCGTTCGTCAAAATAATGAACTTTAAACGTTCCATTAGTCCATTACACCAGTTTCCTGTGTCAATCAATCTCTTAACCTAGAAAGTGTCTTGGAAATTCAGCTCAGCTCTGACGCTAACATTGTTTAACTACACGCGTTGCACCACTTTCCAGGTACGAAAATATGAAAAAGACATTTGAAAGCTCTTTTAGTTTATTACGTGAATAATTCACATCGCATCCACTCCCACCGACAACAAAGCATTCAAAACAATCCAACATTTGCATACCCAACAGAAACCTAGTTTGACATTCATAAAGGCACAATTTATGCTCAATTAGTGCAAATTCTTGTTCCTCTTACGTCTAATTTTAATTCACCCGAAAATTCTACTCGACGTAAATCCTGCAAATAATACGATTAAACCGAACATTGCGCTCCGATTTTACAAAGGGGGAGAGAAGCAATTCTCTTCGTTGCAATTTGTCTGGTTCAGTGACCCTTTTCGGAGACATGAGTACTCTCCCAGCTCGGAACCCATAAACAATTCATCTTACGAAATCTACCGAAATCTACGCATAGCGGTAGTAGATCAGAACAGGGGCATTATGAATGCTCTTAGACTATCGATTCAAAAAGTACATTCAAACAAATCATCTCTACTTTTCCCCCTAGCCGCGATGTAATAGCTCCGTCTCTTTCCGCACGTGAGTGCAATGCTAAACTGTAATCCTAACTCGAGTTGTTCCTGCACGTTCTACGGGACTCGTAAAAGGGACTTTGAAAAGTGCACTTTTAGAGTGTATTTAAATTGCAAACGACAACTTGATGTGCAGGTGTTCCGTGATCGTGAAACAGCCATTTCTAAACTTCATTTTCTACTGACTTTTCTGAATTGAACGGTCAAGAAATATCTGGAATAGTTTTTTGTCTAACGCTAGCTCCAGCTCCCACTTGTAATAAAGATTTCAATCGAAAGTTGGCGCCGGTTGCGTCGTAAAGGTTTATTTACAACTCGTTCTAAACTCTGCTAATGACCTGGGATTTTGGTGTGGGAAATCCGGTTAGTCACGATGTTGCCGTCTTCAGTAATTTAGTAAATGACAACATTGTTTTGACGTAATAGTTTTGGCAACGTTACTGATTCGTATTGCTCGCGACTTCGCAATAAATCTGACACATTTGCAGCTGCTCAAATTCGTTAGACAACGGTCATAAAAGTTATTGGCATTTTTTAGTTCTATGTATTACGACTATTAATCAAAATGTATTCGTTCGTTACTATAGCCTACTTTTTGTGTTGATTTATAAGTGAATTTAAATAAAAAACATTGAAATTTATCGTGCAAATAAATTGTTCGGTAATTAAACTGTTAGGCGGATCATTTATACAATTCTTAATAGAAAACGATAAAATGCTGTTGATGACTGTTTTAATTCGGATCGCTTATATCATATGGCTATATTAATTTAATCAATTAAAATTATATTGAAGGAATAATTGTGAATATTTCAGTTACGTAATTCGATTCTGTTAGTAATGTATTTAGATTACTGGTCCGGATTGGTCGTAAGCATTTTATTAATGTGCATGCATATTACCTACTTTGATCTTTGAAAATTACGGTTGATATCAAGATTTGTCGTTTTGCCGCCCACTTGGCGATCTGAATTTCTGTGTGAACGAAAAATCGTCTAATGTAAAAATACCAAAGACATTATAAATCCAATAAAAAAGTCGGTCTAAACAATAATATATTCTTTGTTATTGTTATACAATTATACATAGATGCAGACACATATTTTAAAGATGTAAAAAAGTTTTGCATTCGTACTAACGTTTCAAAGAAACCATTTCGAGTTGGAGAACTGCCAAGTACAACTCTACACCTCCTGGTCAATTCAAATAAATTATCATTTGAAACTGAGTGTTGATAAACATGAACACAAGTGAAATGAAAATTTAATTATATTTAATGTTGGATAAATATATATTTATAATTTATATTATCTCTTGTAAAATAATCTGGAATAGAATACTATTAGAGAGAATCACCCAATCAATAAACCTACTATTTAGTATTATGTTGCTGCTAAATACTAGATTTGATTTAGATTCAACTTTTTACTGTTTCCCAATAGCAATTCTCCAGATAATTCATAAAATTGGCTAACGTTGATCCTAAGTTATACCAAGTGGCAATTCTAGTAAGGCAGTAGCCATTTTCTGCAAATATATTCATAAAACGTATTAAAAATAATGTCTGCGGTAGTTTAATGTCTATTAGATGTTAAAAAACAAACTAGGTTAACAAAATGGGAATATATTGAAAATAGAGCATGGAATGCAAATTCAATTGCAAGCGGTGCCGTATCTGAAAATGTTGTAGAAAATGTAGGGCCCTTGGTTCTCGAGCGGCGCTCGCGTCGTCAAGAAACTTGCTTTGTGAATCGATTCTAACTTTTCCTATTACCGTGGAATTGGCTTCAACGTCACCATTGTTTTTTTTCTATACATAAGCATTGTCTCTGATTGTAACAGGTGTGATTTTTGCACAAAAACTTCCCTTTATTTATTCTTGTTAACCTTTTTTTTGGGCAATGAAATCTTCCACCATTTTCCCTGTGACATTAAGCCAAAAGCCTTCAAACGTCTGTAGGATTGTCTTGTTGAGTTGTATTTATATTCCTCGTCTTGCTGCTAACAATTTGCGAATGTTGACTTTAATTCTGAATTTATTTACTTAGGTAAAGTTAGTAGACGGAGAAGTTTACACAAGCTATTTCGCTTATGCATAATGTCTTTGTAAACAACAACAAAGAACTTATTCTTCAATCTTTTGTAAACGTAACATTTTAACTGAATATTCTATTATGAGAAATACAGCGTTACCAAATGATTATAATGCCCATAAAAGATTGTTTGCCACCAAAGCAAACTCCAATATTTTTTACGAGACAAGTAGTAAAAAGAAATATTTCCAGCTTCTACGTAGTATGGGCTACTTTGTATTTCTCATAGAAAACCAGTAAAAAATAAAATAAACTTTTCACTAACATCAAAATGGGGTACGTCTATCATGATTCCTTTGTGTTTGTTTGTCATAAAAAGTCTGAAAACACTTGAATGGAAGTTTTTGTATGTAAATACCGTAGATGTCGAATAAATAAAGCTCCCCTCTGCGACCGGGTCACTGGTGGCATCGTAACAAGGATTAATGGTCCACATTTGCAATTTATTCCGTTATCGTCATATTCGTTTTGGAGACATTCGTAGAGCGTGGCTGAGCGTGGCCCATTTCGCTTCATTGTGTTTAATGGCTGCTCTAAAACTCGTTTGTTCGTGAATCAGTCGGAGCGACAGATCAAGGGCATATTGAACAATTTCGATACTCAGCATTGGTCATCGTTTTTGTTTCTGGCTCTGCGCCAGAAGTTTTGCTGTCAGTAAAAACAAACGTAGTTAACCTGGGAGTCGTAGCACTAACATCCATGCAAGCATGATTCACGTTCTTGATATAATTAACGAAGAGAATAATATTTGCACGTAATCTTGGAAACATGGCATTTCCCATCCACGTAATAACTGCAGTAATTATAATAAAACTAGTGTCATTGAAATCCATAACCATATGGATAATATAAGCAAAGTTATGATTTTCTATACGTAAATAATGTCTTATTATAACACTGATTTTCATTAACTCCCCCGTGTTTATCTCTATGAGACGTGTTTAGTCTAGTAATAACTATCCAAATAATATTCATATCGCTGGTCTATGTAACAGATTTCATCATAGCAATAACTAATTAAATTATACCTAGTCTGTCGTTCTCAGAATTAAATATCGTTGCTTAATCTAAAATATCTACGTATATAGTTATAATAGTTATTTAGATAGTAATATTACATTGCATAAATTAGATTATAATTAAGTTTGCTGTGAATAACATTGGCTGCAAATTACATTTATATTCGCTTATTCAACAAAATGTTTACTTTCAGAGTTTCAGTCTTGTGTAATGACTTTATGATTGATATTTTTATTCTTGGTGTATTCTTGTTGCTTCTCTCAGACGACAGTAGTTCTAGCCAATCTGTCTGTCGGTTGTTCAGTTAGTTTGTTCTCTTTATTATCTCATTGAGATTCATTTGATGTTTTGCCAAAACGTAATTTCATACTGTAGGATCGTTTGATAGGTGGGCAACCTCTCTTTTGTGATAATTTCGGAGGTAAAGTAAAAACAAAGGATGTTTTAATAGCGATGAATTCCTCTGTCATAATTTTATCTCCATCTACCTTTTTACTGTTTAAAATAATTTTATGAACATGAGGCTTCGTTAACCTTTTGTGTTAATACCAAAAATAGAATCAAGTAAAATTTGGAGCTTACATAAGCTTGACTTGATGTATCTAATTATCTACATAATTTATGTAACGGCAAGCGTTTTCATTAGCTAGCTCCTGAGCAAAACTTAAATATTGGATCGAAGGCGTCCATATTGTTCCTATCCAATAACGAGATGTTGATTCATTTAGAATAACAAGAGGGAGAGTATCTCGTGAAACTGTAATCGGTAAAGTTTGTAACAACATCGGCCGACTTCCCACCTCCATCGGTGAAGTTAGTTAATGCGAGTTCCCGTGGCGTGCAGCGGATACGGATATCGATCGCGACAAGTGCGGGACGCCCGGGATTCGTCTGGCAGTCCCGGGTAACCGAACACCCTCGCCCCACCCTAGCGCCCCGCCGCCCGTCAAAAGGGTCTGAATAACGTGCCACTCACTACTTTGTTCTTGTTTTGTTTGAAGGTTAATATTCATTTTGACCTGAATGACGGAGTTCCTTGCTCAAACGGGAATTTGAATTAGAATTCGTTGTTGGAAATCTTTTGATGATAGATGCTCTTGTAGGCGTTGAGTGATGTGTGCTGATTCTATTGAAAAAATATAATTCATCTAAACGTTTAATCATTTTACTGGATCAAATTTCATCACTTCACAAATGTGATTTGAAAAATTAAACTTTACTTACGTAGCAATTCATTTATTGTCTAATTATTATTTACTACCCAGCTGTGTTACCAAAATCAAGCTTTCGACAACATCCTCTTGCCTAACGATTAAAAATAAAAACTCATGTTTGCACGCGAGTTACATAAGGTTCAACCAGTTTACATTATACAATATTACTCAACAGATAAATCTTGTTTATCACCTGTCGATATGACCGTCAGCCACAGAGATAAGCATATCGCAAAACTATATCACTAAAAAGATGACCTTGCTTGTGCGGAAGGCGCAATGTGTGTGAAGTATAATTAATTATGCAAGCCTGTGTCTGTTGGCCGGGCATGGATGGAGCGGCCAGGCTTGCCGGGTGCGGGCGGGCGGAGGGGGCCGCGAGGGGGGAGCGGCCCCTCCCTCCCGCCAGCCAGTTTGCGCCATTCTCCCGCGGCGGCATCACTACGCTCGGTTACTCGTTATTCGGAACGGTTTACTGAACGCATCTTACCTTTCACCGCACTAGCGTCACATGTTTTTTCGAATTTCGAATGTGCCGCGTGACGTCGTGAAGTGATTTTGGTGTTTTGTGGTCATTGTGAACCGCGGAACCCCCCCACCGAGCCACCGGTACTTGTCATGACTCATTGTTTACTATCGCCTATTAGCTGTCGGCTTACTTGTATGATTTTTACAATGTTTGTCCTATATTTGTTTAATGTGGTGTACAATAAAGTATAAATAAATAAATAAATAAATAAATTTATTATATTTATTTATAACAGCAATAACACTTTATTTCGTTAGGTCATTGGGTATTACACGTTATTATCGTATGTTATGTAATTTATATGCCACAAATATTACTTCAAAGAACTTTATGATATTTATTTGCATTGCCGCTTTATCTTCTGCTTCCTGTTTAAATATGAATGAATTATATCCTTAAGAACGTTGCCGACAGTCTGGCATTCAGTTTATTTATTGTCTGGCCAACTGTGCACCTGTAACTCACCTGTAACCTAATTCAATTTAGCATTTCTTTTGTTCAACATAATGTGATAGTACGTGGAGGCCGGAGCCTAATCTGCAACAGTGATCAGGCATCGGAAAGCTAATTAGCATATAATGGTTTGAGCACGACCGGCTAGTACAAACGTGTACGTAATATACATACATGTATACTATATTACCCTCGCATGCAACTATGTAGACGCAGTGCATACAAAGTAGAGATAGCCACACCCCGATAAGAGGACTGTCTCTCTCCCACCTTCACATCTCTGTTCGATTTAGACGGCTTAACAGGCCGTTAATTCCGAAGAGATGTTTACGATGCTTCCTTGAAAACGTTTGCGAGAGTATAGTGCCGGAGACCGGAATTAGATCAGTTCGCGAGTGTTGCGCATCACTAATCGACGCACGCACAATGTGCGCCATATTGTTATTGTTATTACACCGCCTTAGAAGGAAACAGCTCGTTTGACTCGGTCTCGATGTTTGCTTTTGTTCTTTTCTAACTTCTTTGTTGGTCGATATTGTTCCTTTGTTCGGCATGATAAAGCAGCCGTAGCGGAGGAGACTATTTATAAACATTCACTCTTCGATCGAAATATTTTCTATTGCGCTACTCCCACAATAATCTGAGAATTCTAAAAGGTCATGCTCATGCGCGATACTTTCTCTGAACCTGAAACAACAAAAGGAACCAAAGTTGTAAACATAATACGGCGCAGGTGCTGACATAATTTAAACTTTTGTTATTCCACTTTTACGAAATAAAATATGACCGTAAAGAGCAATAAAGCCCAAATATGGAGTTTAATAGTTCGCTAGACGCAGCGACATAAAGGCGGTACACGAATACCAGGCCCGTCTACATCCCACGCACGCCCACTCCGCATGTTCAGGCTATACGTGAATAAATCTCACCTGACAACGCCGCTCCGGACTGCGGAGGCCGACCCCACCGAGCCTTCCATACATAGCAAGCTTTATCTTACGATAGCGGATTTAATAGAAACGTGAGCGGTTCCACGAAATTGCGAGTTATTTTCCAATATGAAGAAACAATGTTTCCTTTGAGAAAATATTAGATTTTAAGACCCCATTTTATATAGCGTTGTGATTGTGACAAAGTAACATTAAATAGCTAGATGCGAAATTCCCAACCAATTCAATTGTTCGGCCACAAAAAATGTAACAAATGTTGTTATTCAGAGTTGACGAACTGCGGAGAGCTATCGAGATGGAAGTAACAAAGGCATAAGTTCCGACGGCTGTCATGGCGACATTCCCCTCTTATTTATGTTCGGCTATCTCTAACCGCATTGGAGACTTGCCATTCTGTATGTAAACCACATACCTACACTTATTATATCGACGTCATAAAACGATACGGGTTATAAAATACCCGTTGCTTGCTCATATTAACCTCGTCGTACGAGATTTATTATTTATTATGTACATCATCTTAATTTGTTTTGGCTTTGGCCTGATAAACATCAGCAATATAAGTAGCAAGCAAAACAACGTCGTTGCAGTCTACTTCATTAAAATAGGATACTATTTGATCTATCGATTGTAGCCCGACTCGAGCAAGCCAGCAGCTTCACTTCGAAATTCTATTTGAGACCATTAAAATGCGATGAAGCGGTGTAACTTTCAAAGGTAGTTATAAAATTAATCTCTTCTTTATTGTGTTGACCCACTTTCTGTTCGTTCTCGTAGATTAATTACATATTCCCTTTTACTTATTGCTACTGCACAAGACATTAATAAAATAGGTTTGGGTCGGATCCAACTTTCTGCTGTGTGTGTAACTTTACTCGTATGTGTAATCCGTTTATAGCTTTTCTCGCTATTTTATTATTTGTATTGTCTTTTACCTCATTTCCGGCACTTGCTGCAGTGTTATTAATAATATTGTTATTACTTAGCACTTTGATACAAACTTTGCCCTCCATATTAATTATTTTATTCTTGTTTGGGTAACTGTATTTAAAAATTCATTACATTTACGGATCTTTAATTATTGTTATTATTACTTATATAATGCAATATAACTGGTATGTTCAATTTATTATAGGTACTCGCATTTCAAGTTAATCATTAGAGCTTCCTGTTTGGCGATACTTAATATTATCAACATGCCTTGATATCATACTTAACATGGTAATAAATACCATGAATTAAACATTATCGAATATGTTATTTTTAAACGTTTGCAATTCGCATAACAAGAGATGGAATAAGTATTTATTCGAATTCAATCGTCGTAAACCAATAATGAAAAATTTATTCAAAAAGGAAATTGTTGATTTGAATATTGCTTATAAAATACACGGTCATAGTGGAAGAAAAAGTAATGGAATCATAAAAAAATAGTACTAGTTAGTAAGCGTATCGACGATATATTCTAGTTAGCGAGTCTGGCCCCAAAGGCTTAGGACCGGACTAGGAATACCGGTTTGTAGTGGGAGCAGGGGAGGGGGGAGCTGGTCCGACCAGTCGAGCTGCACTCTTGCCCCCGGCTTCACAAGATTGAGAGATAAACGTACCGGGAACTGCTCGTATGAACACACAACACATATAACCGCCCGAAGCACTATGTTTTTCTCTCTATGAGCTTGAGAAAGTACGTGAAATGGTATACCCGTGTGTACGGAACGAACCGCGTAATATTACGCTCAACAATGATAAACGCTTAATCATCTTGAGTAATCACAACAATCCTACTCAGTGTTGTGTAATGGAAATAATAACAACACCGAACGATTACAATGCATTTACAAGTACTTAGTATTTTTATGATAGCATGCTATTTTGCATTGTCTTTACAGTTGAATTGATTACAGTTACTGGTTTTGTAAAAGATAAGGCTGAAATTTGCTAAAGAAACAATACTGATGAATAATTAAAAGACAGACAACTTACGAAAGATAATATAAAGATAGAGTATTGTACGCTTTAACGGATTAAGTTTACTGATCCTCTTAAACCAATTACTGCCAGTAGAGAACATACAAAAGAGAGCGTAACAGTATTATATATAAACTTTGTTAGACGCATTCATCGGTAGACAAAGGTCAGGCGAGCGTGCACTTGCGTAACATTTGTAAAGTGTTACTCCTAAAACAGAGTTCCGTGCATCTGTCTTATGCAATGTTTTCTCGTTAATGCAGACAAGTCTTTCTTTGCAACAAGCTGGAAGATTTAGACGTATGTCAGAACGTTGAAATGTGTTGAATATAATATTAAGAAGACTCTTGTTATTTGCTTTGTTGTCGGCTTCTAACGTAATGGAGTTCCTGATCCTATTATATTGGATTCTTCAGTAAAAGAACAAAAGGCTCTAGCGGCATCTTATGACGGTCTCAACAGGATATCTGTAATCCATTAAAAATATTCTTTTATTACATCATTTTCAGCCTGATTATCTAAAAAGCTTCCCATAAGCCAGCTAGCGTAATTCCTTGATATAAACTTTTAGGTTCATTTTTAGTTAACAGCTTCACAGTCTCCCTTTAATGAGATTTTCTCTATCACGCAAAATCGTGACTAGCTCAGCATTTACATAGTAAAGGAAATTTATTAAGAATTAGATTGAGTGTTTACTGAGGTATGTCTTGAAGGTACCTCAACGCTTTGTAGTAGAGCCATGCCGTTAACCTCTCATGTTCAAATTAGCCAATTAATCAAAGCCTGTCTATTGTGTACCCACGTATCTATTATCACGATCTTGTGAAGGCAGAATGGTTCAATTTATCTTGGTTATTTTGTCGATATTACCCTCCGGGGAGCGGGCGGTTGTCTAGAAGGTGAACTTGGAAATAAATCACTGTGTACTGTTACTGGGGACGTTCACCTGCACTGTTCCTGGTAAATAATAATATTATACGTGTGACAGATTGATGGGTTCTTTTATTATACTTGTTTTTGCTTCCTCACGCGTTGTTGTGGTTTCATAAAGGATTATACTTTGTGAATGTGGCCCTGTTTGCGCAACCTGGCAACCTGGAGCGTGTCGATAATCCGCTTAGTTTTTCTGGAGCTCGTTTAGTTTTTGTATGAAGCGTGGCGGGGGTGGTACATTTATCCCTTTTTATTTGGGTTGTACTGCGTGTAGATCATTGTAGTTCTTCTTTTTACATTCTCTAATTGCTGAAAGTACTCTGTTTGTATTATAGCACATTATATCTGCTCCTTTATCATTCTGAAATGAAATATGTCGAGACGACATTTTATCATTTTGAGCACAAAATAAATCCGCAGTAAGTGGAATGAGGTGTACTTCAGTCTGTCATATTAAATATGCAGCATAATAAACATATTTTCTCAAATACGTCAGTATTAGGTGCTGAGCTTGAAGCACCGTTGCTAGGCAAAGATCCTTCAAAGGGTACTCGCGCTCATGACTTACTCGGGAAATTACTCCTCGCTCCACTCGTAAAGCTCTTTAACATTTAAGCGATCAAGTAATTTTAACGTGTTTCTTTTTATAGGTGAAGGCAAATTGGCATTCATTACAATTTCTTCTCATCCTTCAAGGTTATTAAGGTTCTTATTTTTATTATCATCCTCAATATTGATTTCCGGGTTGTATTCATTCGTTATAATTTAATCTAGTTCAATATCTGCTCATTTGCTGGCAGAACCGTAGATATGGAATTCAATTCTGAGAGCTCTTACAAATTAGTAGAGACGTCAGAGTCTAAGTAATCGGTCCAGCTTCCAGACGTTTGCACCTAAGTATAATATATGTATGGGGACACGTTGACTTTACTATAGATAAGCGACTTGATAGTACCGTTGCTATAGAACATGGTTCAGTCAGTACACTCCGTCCACAATGCTCAGCTTGTTTATTGTGTGTTTCAAAGGGAAACACACAAAGGCCCGATACACAGAGTGTAACGTGCGGTACAACGCCACCACGGAGAATATAAACGATCTGATTGTGTTCCTATTGAATTAACTTGCACTATACAGCTTTCATGATGGCGGAATATTAATCGTTTATAAGTTCTATTTGGAGCGCTTGTGAAATGCGAGTATTGAGTTCGAACTTGTGAATATGTGAAAGAGGAAATCGATTACTATTGTGAACGCCACGTCAATTGAGGTCATTTCCTTGCGAAATGTGATGCTAACTATCATTTCACATTTACATCTACTACAGTATATGGAAACTAAACTCGAGCCAGGTTAAGTTGTGAACGGAATGTTGAACATATCCTGTTCATTATCGTAACCCCAGTTAATATTAATGGCTTGCTGCTATAATGTATCGATGTTAAAACTAGGTCAAATTGAGCAGGCCAAGGAGCCAGTGATTTACACTCACGGTATACTTTATTCAGCCAACATAATACCGGCGACCATTTCCTTTAAGTCAATTTTATCTCATAACGGTCCCGAGGATTTGAATGAGGTGAATGGACCGTTTTCGGAGCGAGGAAGCGTTACCAAGGGACTGGCTCACTGGCCTTTGGAAAATTCACTTAGTAGCTGATATACATGGGAAATTGAATGAGGACCCATCCTTTTGTATATTGAGTTGGTTTAAATCATAAATTGTGTTGTTTCCCCTGAGATTTGTGTTGGTATATTATTCTTTTATTTGAATTAGTGTTACGCTTTGCATGTACGATTTGCAAAGGCCAGGTATTTGTCCAATCTTCAAACAGTTTTACAATTTCAACTTTATTTTGCTTGAAGTTGTGCGTGACCTACGTTTCTGTCATAGTTAAGAAGAAAGGGACCACTTTACCTGACCTCATAGTCCTGTCACGCATCTTCTTTACGAGATAAGTGGAACAGACATTGGTTACTTAAATTACTTGAAGCTACACTCATCTAGGCTGGCTTACCTCATTAAAAATGTTGACATGTTAATTTAATTCACACAAAAGGTATTTAAATAAATAATAAGTTTCCATTGTTTAAAAGATAAAAATTAAACGGTTTTTGTACATATTCCCAGATAGTTAATTATTCACATTTTTAGATGTTCTCAATATTGTTTCCTCATATACACGTTTTTTTTTTTTTGGCTAGTATGTAATGTCATTATGACAGTTACTCTGTCATTATTGATGCTGCTAACCAGAAGTTGCATGAACGACAAATCATTGGTAGCTTGCAAGCGCCTTATAAGACTCTTATTTTAAAATATCCGTCAAGTTTCCTTATTATTTGCACAACTCAATTACAGGTGGTTCAAAGTTCCTTGACGGTTTTGTTCGTCAAAGGAAAATACAAAAGTTTTCTAAGATTGCTTTAGCGTACGTCCGTCTGTCGGTCGCAGGCACTTTTCCTGGAATTGACGTGCCGTTAGTGACTTGAATATTTCCTTGGTTTGTTGGCGAGACGCAGACGTTTACCTATTGTAAAGAAACAGCGACGTTTCATAAGTTTTTTTATAGTCGTTAGAATATAATAAAGTTTATTGTACACCGATATAATAATATAACTTTTACATAAACGTAAATTTGTGGGTGCAATGGTGGTTTCCAACAGCAATATAAGTACCAAACAGAAACAACCATTGGATGGACTGTAAGAATAATTAAGACTTACATTCAGTCAAAAAAGTATCGGGAATGGATGATTTTTTTATGGTTCCAAATTCAATTTTTTTTTTGTTGTTGCTAGATTGGCACAACTGTTTTCCATTTTGGCGCGGAGGAGGAAATAAAATAATGGGGTATTTAAAGATGTACTGCCAGCAAATTATTCAAATATTAAACGTTACTTTTAAAATATACTATACAAAGATGTATAATTATGCGGATAGTTTTGTAAGAGACAAATAAGCTAACGATATAGTACAAAAGCTAATACATTGTGTCCCTAACATGTTACTATACATTTATGTTACACAATCTTATAAGTTTTAAAAAGGCACCTATTAGATATACATTGTAAATTTTTGCTCACACGCCTTTTACTGTCAATCAGTATGAGAGCTTTATTCGAATACATAAGGAATTAAATGCTTCGATTTTGATATGTAGGTATATCGAGTACTGTATGGAGGTAATTTGAACCGGCCCCATTTATAGCCAGCTCAGCGAATGTCTTACATTCAATCTAGCTAATTGGTTGCCAATGTCTAAATAGAGAGCTTTTTGAACTTAGGCTGGTAACATTTTAATTTTAAGATAACTTATTTGCAAAATAGTAAAAATGTGAATTGTTGGGTGTTGCTTACCTATACTTACATGTTTTGCCAGTAAAGATGGCGTCTCTCTTGTCAAGTTGTTTTCCCAATTCCGTTGATGATTCCAAACTTTTTTTGGATTAAGGTTAAGATTCGGATTTAGTTGAGTAACACTTCATCATAAAGCCAGTTGACATCGCATTTTACGATGTCAACTGGCTTTCTGATTTTTCTCCACAAGATCACAACCTGGGTAAGATGAGACTCTTTGGGAAAACTGGTTCTGGTGGCTTCCCAGCTTTTGACGACTTGAATGAGTGCCAAAGAAATTCGAATGATACTCGATGCTAAACGGTTTATCGTGTTTTCTGAGGCATGGAAAAATACAGTTTTTTTTTAATGATGGTTTCCCAACCATAAATTGACTTCTGCAAGGGTTGCTTAATTAATAAAAAAAAAAGAAATGTAACAATGATTTAAAAATTAGATAGGTATATGTATTTACCGAATGCAAAAACAGATGTACACACAAATTAATTATAAATAACTTTTTAAAACTATTTTCATATGAAAATCAGCTTACAATACTGAGCGATTAATACATTATCATTTTTAATTCAGAGAATTTATACACCATGTAATTTATTTGAATGTGAAACACAAAATCTGTATGAATATGAGTGATTCTGCAAAATATATTATTGTAAGTAATAATTTTACATATTAATGTTTAAATATTTTTTTATAAATAATAATTTTCAGTGTTATAAAATTTAACAACATAATTTCTTTCATTATTTCCATTATTTCCCTAGCCCTTCCCAACTACTTGAGTTTTACATAGAGGTACGGTCTACCAGACCTTCACAATTCATCCAAACAAAGGAAACGTTCCTCACACCTCAGCCAGACGGCGGGTAGATTTCCACGCGCGCCTCAAGATGTCAATAAAACGTAGGGGCCCAGCAGGGTCGAGGCTACTGGGACCATGGGTGGAATGAAAATGAACCCCCGGGGCCACGAAATGCAAGGCAATGGAAGAACTAACGAAAGGGTTTTATTCAGTAAAAGTCAGACACCCTCCGCTCCGTCCAAATCATTGATTTTCCACCTAAAAAAACCATCCAAACAATATGGTTCTTTAAACAAATATTAACTCAATTTCCATCCTTACAAAATACCTACAAATTTATAATTGCTTGAAGGGTAAAGTAAAATTCGACCCCTCCATGTGAAATCTCATTAAAGCGAAAGATGGTTTTGATCTGTCACGCACAACGTTCCATACATAGCGATAAAGGGTTAAGGGGTGTAACACGCCCCGTGTCGGGGGTGAATGACACGGTAAAGCATCACTCCACATAAAATAGTCCGTCCGCTGTATGAGAACCGGTGCCAAGTGAAATGTGTTTATTTAAAACTGTGTATACCAAGGTCTTTACTCGCATATTTTCGTGAAATGCAGCCAATTTATTGTAAGTGCTTCACATTTCATTCCGGTAATCTAAATAGATTGAAGTCGTCCAAACAATCAAATGGGGTCAAGTAAACTTTAATTCTGTTGAAACATTTATTAAAAAAAACTTTTACAAAAAATATAACCGACTTCATTATTAAAAACACACTTTTATTTGGTTTTTATTCAAGATCGACTTCCGAAATTCAAGCTATTTTGAACGTTTGAGTGTTTATTTTGTAACGAAGTCGATTGATTTTTTTTTGTGGAAGGTTTTTTTATTTCTCATTTTATTGTAATACACTTATAGCATGTATATTTACTTCTACATCTCATGAGAATTTCAATTAGCGCAAACGCAGGCCACAGCTGGATTGTTAATGGCACAAATCGTTCCCCTAGCGCTTCAAGGAGATGTCAGCAAACCATAGGGGCCCAGCAGGGTCGAAGCGTATTGGGGCCATGGTTAGTGTAAAATTGTACCCCGGGAAACACCTGGAACGAAGGCAAAGGAGTAGGTTTTTAGTCAGTAAAAGTCTGACACAGTCCCGCCGCGTCCAAGGGCGTGGAAATGTCATTGAATGATTTTCCCACCGGAAAAAATAAGGCAACAGCAGGAATACATTGTTTTATTTTGAAGTTCCCGTGCACAATTTCCACCTTACGCCTCAATCATCAAATCACTTCGATGGCATCTTATAGCCAAAGAGCGTCTTCTGAAAATTCTAATAACCTTAATCATCAATGAGATACATCTGCTTTTTTTGAAGGCAGTTGAAAATACCGCATTGCACTGTAGATATACTATCACTCGTACTTATCGCTATTTATCGTAAATTGATTCACTAAAAATAGAGGCTATTAATCAATAGCCTCTATAAAATATATAAGCCAGTTTCTATCCAATTAAATCCTTGAACTGTGTAAAATGTGATAAGAATTTATAAATAATTTGCTGATATATACTTACCTATTAACGAGATTGCCAAAAAAATATCATAAATAAGTCTGCAAAACTCATACAAAACAATAATCAATTCTAAGCTTTATCGACAACGTTATCGTTCAATGGTTTACAAACATAACGTGGGGGTAAATCAAACAGCGCCCTGGAACGTTGCCAAAATATTTGAAGAAAATTCTGTGAAAAAAAGAAGCATTAATTTCTTTATTCAGTGAGTAAACGGAGTGATCTAAGGCTATGAATAGAAGTGCGCGGGTGGACGGTAATAGCGCCTATTATAGATTACTCCCCGGTCAATAACGGGACCACCCACGATGGCACAAACACGTTCCAACATACAACGTCCCGTTTTTATAACAATCTTCAAGAGTAAACAAATTCTTTTAGTAAACATTGTAGCTGAATGTGTAAATAAAGACAGGTTTTTCCTAAGCTGACGATTTAAGTAGCAATCGAGATGTCATTGGGAATTATTTGTTAGGGGTTTTCCACACTTAATAATTTATTCATATGCATAAAATCTCGTTTGATAGAACACGAGGTCAGAAGTCAATAACTCAGATTGAGACAATTCTAGATACGAGAATCTAAACATTTTCAAACTAAATTAACGTAAATCTTAATATCAAATAGGTTTATTGACTTTGATAAATATCTTTAGTACCTACCAAAAATAGGTAAATAAAACATCATATATCTGAAATAGCAGGTACCTATATGGTCGCATCCTGTATATTTTCTTAAAAAACATGTTTAAAACATGTATTCAAAATAGACTAAAATAAAACAAACGCATTGCGGTGGCCATTAAAGCTGCATCTCGCGTTCATGTTGAAATGCTTTATTTAATTTATCTTGTGCAAATACTTACGGACGCGAAACACTTAGGTCTATTAGCATAGAGTAAGAAGTGTAATGCAAAGTATGCAAGTAGTGTTGTGCAAGCTCAGGAGGGCCCTTGGCCTAGTTAGCAGTCGCATTGCGTAGGTCAGACATGTCGCGTGAGACCACACTTTCTCTTTAATGTACCATTTCACTTTCACTTCCCGATCGACATTTTTACGTCATTTTTCAGTGCATATAATTTTTTAATGCACAAACGTTATTTTGTTTTCTCACGAATGTATAAATGCCAACGGAAATGTATATTACATCATGTGTAGTAAAAACTTCGAAGAGCTAAAATATGCAAGTAGTTTACGATACTCGCGTACGAGTTTATATTGTGTAAATTAGACGATGATAATGATCATTAATGTACTGGTTATGTTGAATTAATCATACCAGGTACTCATGGTACGAGTAACAACACTAGTCCAATCGCTGATTTGATCTGCCGCACGTAGGAGTACAAATTACAATCGTTTGATTTGATTCTGATGTAATTCAAACGTATAAAGAACACGGCCAATACTGACTTGAACTAGATGACTCATAACTTTCTCCTGTTCGCGCTCAGCCGACTGCCAATGCAAAAGTTTTAATTAATGTTTTAAAAACTTTCTATTCATATACAAAAGTTTCAGCGCGTGGAGATTGTTTGAATTTTACGTCTTAATTGATGTAATTCTGGAGTTTGATCACTCTTATTGTTACTTTGTTGAGGATTATTATTATGCGGAATCTTTCTTGATGGTTTTGACTTTTTAATTATACGTATATATTTCTAGCTTCTGTAAGCGGCATATACTCCTGTGTGAAGTTAGAATAATAAGATCCACTACCAAGTCTACCAACATCAAAATACTTATGTGCTCTTTTAGGACATTAATCATGATCTAGCCGTGTGAACTTTTTGAAATTTCACCCAAATTCGATCAGCTATTCATAATTATGAGCAATGAAAGAGTAACAAATAAAAATAATGATACAAACTTTCACCTTATATTACTTATGTATTAATGGTCGCATGTTCATTGCAGCAGCTTGTTTCCTTTCGAACAATTTTCAGAAAACATCGAACCCATACTGACAGCTTCACATATGCATGTGTAAGCAATAAACGTTCCCCAGATAACTATAATAAACAAAGTTAGTACCTATAGGTTTTCAAGTTGAGCCACACTGAGCCAACAATGTTCTTCGATCCATACAAACAGGTTGTTTGTCAATTTCCCGATGACGCAGCGCGTTGTCAAAGCATAGCACGCCTGTGCACATAAACAGTTCGGTCGCCACCGTCGACTCCTCCACCCACCCATACAGGGGGAAGAGGATGGCCACCCCACACTGCCCCATTTTTCACAAGTACTAAGCATGTCGTGGTCGGCTCCCCATCCCCTTCCACCCCAAGTTTCGCATGTTTATGCCATAAATTTTTGTTATGACAACACACGGTCAGCTGGGCCATACATTTATTCAATGTGTGTATGTTTTGCTAATAAGTTTCATGTATTTTCAGTGTTTGCAGTCCAGTAATTTATTTTGTAATTTCAGTCACCTACTTTTTCAACTGTCTAGCCTAGACGTATTATTTCTCTTTAATTCGAGTCCGTAACTTATCTGTCTGTCTTTTGGTAAGTATCATTAATTAAAATAGAGAATCTTTTGTGTCCTCTTGGCAGCCGTTTTGCTCTACCCGGTGTTTTATTAAATCTCCTGGTTCGTTCTTGACACCGTTCGGTGATTTATTGAGTTACTTCCCTCTTCTATTAGTCCTATGTCTACACAACGAAATTCCTATTAATTTTCATTGATCGAAAGTATTAATAGTGATTACTGGGTTGTTTGAGAAAGGCAGGCGTTCAAAACAGAGGTAGTATTAGAAGAGGTTTAGTTTGTGATTATCGGGTATCAATCAGTATTAGTGCATAACAGTGAACGGGCGGCCGCTTTCCGCCCCGTCAGCGCAATAACCGCTGGCGAGGTGCGCCGCTGACTCGGCACTAGTCCTGCCGAGTCTTGCCGACTAGGGTATGAGTCAGCACGAGCCGACACGAAACGGCATGAGTCATGACTCGACGTAATTCGGACTGGGATCGCCCGCCGTCAGCCGAAATAAGTGGATTGCTGCTTCACGCCTGAATGATTCCATTTCAAAGGCGCCCTCTGATGTCGTTACTTCATGCTTATGTTCCATTAAGTCCATCTTGGAGAGGTTTCCTCAAAACACGGCTCGTTTGATTGTGTGATATCTTTCTTTATGTTACGACTTACGAGGTTAACGCCTTCTGATTGCGTTCTTACAAAGAGCGTAAGAAATTAGAATCTGACCTGAATTACGTTTTGATCTTTACTGAATGTACCCCAATTTACACACGTTAATAGAGGGGAGCGAGTTATTATAAACATGTTTTTCAGGCGTTTGGAACGGAATAAATACCTTTCTAGAACCTAACACAATACGAAATTTAGCCATTAATCAATGTAGGTTCATGGCCACGCGTATGGTCATTAGGCAGTTACTAGAACTAGCGACGCGCTTCATCTTCTCTCGGGTATTACAAATCTCTTCTATAATATGCTTGCATCTAAAGCTTCCTCATTAAACAGTATGTCTATTGGTGAAAACCGCATGAAAATCTGTTCCTGAGTTTATCGCCTTAATGTAAACAGATAAACACACACTTGAAATATAAGCAAGATAATTATATAAGAAGATAGATATGAACATTAATGAGCTGTAATCTTAAAGAAATTCTCAATAAACAAGTATGTTTATTAACATAATATATTAATGAAGTATTTTATGTAATTAACCATTAATTACCGTGCATTAGCACTATCTGTTTTTCGATCTAATGATGTAATGTTTGTCAACGTTTATCCATTTGAATGTCAAGCGAAACGGTTTTCAATTACCATTAATGTAACAAAACAAGGCCGTTTCTGATAACTTAAAAGTTTAGAAGTTCATTCAAATACGTATAGGGTGGTGTGGGGCAACCCCCGCGCTTAGCCAAACATCAAAGGGCTGAAGGGCTTCGAATTAACATTGCGTTCCGAACACAAAGACCTTGTTTACTTTGACTCAAGTTCGTTATTAAAACACGTTCGTTTTAAATCCACTTTTTTACCTTTTGTATCAAATACCCAAACATGTTTTAGTGACCAAATAAAATAAAAATCGGCATTTATTTATACGACAAAAAAGCAAAAAGAAAAAGGACGAAATGTTCAAATAAGATACAGCCCAGATTAACTCGAAACCGTTGTAATACAATCACGTTTTATTTCTGACTTCATATTTAGAACAAGTTTATTTTTAAATTTCGAATCACATTTTTTCTTTTTTTCCAGAGAGTTGAGCGCGAGACCACAAAAAGTCCAGCGACGACCGGTGGCAGGAAGAAATCGTCAACCGTGAGGAGCAACGGGCAAATTGCACCCACTGAGCCACCGCCACAACCTGCAGGTAAACAAAACTTTTTTTTATTTCACCTCTATACCAAATCTCCTTTGTTCATCACATAAATTCTTCAGGAAAACAATAAAAAACCAAAATTTATAGTGCCATAAACAAATTTATCTATTTTCGCTGTGAATGTGTTTAAAAGGCAAGAATTGCCGTTGATGGCCACGTCATAAAATAACGTTTTTGTAGTGAAAGTTGTTTGATGCGTTTTTGTAGGATCACTTCTCGTAATACTCATGGGTGATATCTGAAAGTCAATTACAACTTCGTCCTATTAATCTTGAAGAATGTTCGGTGTTTAGTAACAAAAATTGTATAAAAAGCCAATGAAGATGATTGATGATAAAAATAACCTTTACCAAGCGCTGAAGTAAAAACTACATGCCTAAAAGACGAAAATATCTCAAAGGTGCTGTAACTCTGATCATTAAAAAAGCAACATCTCATTCCTTTTAACCATGTATTGATTCATTTTTTTCTAACTCGCACGAGGCAGGGAATCTTCAGTATGTCGCAATTGACGTAGTGTGCAATACACGAAAGGGATGTTGCAGTAATATGGAAGGGGTTGTTACAAAAGCTCCCCCGGGAGTTAGCCGGGCTCCACGCTTAATAGGATAGAATTCAGAGCATTCAGGTGTGCTGACTGTACCACGCTCGGCGGTACCCGTGACCGTTCCATTTGTAATTCCTATTAGATTGAATGCACTATTCACTAAAGCTTTCGTTTAAATTGAAACGTATTTAAACGTTCGCTATTCAAGCGAGATAAACATACGTTTAGAGTTTTAACTTTCACGTTTGAATGAGCGCAAGGGAGTGGGATACGTATCGTAGCTTTTTTGTCTTTTCTTTTTAAATTTTATGACTACAAAACACTGGATTTAGTACATAAAGCAATATGTCTTCATTATCTCCCAGTCTTTCCATCGTAGACAACTTTGGTTTTACGTTTAATCTTAAACCAAGACCCGTTCGTTTTATCTCCTTTTGTTTGACTTTAAGTAAAGCAGCTTACGGTAAAATACGCATGTCTTTTACCACCTGAAATATGAGTGCAGATAACTTTTTGGGTCAGTGTAAAGTGTGGGTCGTTTCTCGGACGTCTTTCGGTATATACTTGTGAATGTAACTCGCTTATCTATATAAGCGAGTCTCAAATTTTACGACTTTTACTCCATACGTTGGCTCGGTGCCAGTCGACGACTATAAACGGGTAACTTAAATAGTACATTCGGCCACAGCTGGGTTTAGTGCTCTTGCTGCTAACTCGAGAAATATAGTTACTGTATACATGTATACGCTTCCGAATGTGCCCGCATGGAAATTAAATAGCCTTTTTCATATACACAACAATAGCTTCTTACATTTAATTGCCAATTAAAGAAATGTTCCTTTGCATATCTTCTATATTCACAACTCTTTTTATATTTTAAAAATAGTTTACATCTGGCGTCTACGATGAATAATGCAAAACGAAAAACGTTTGCCTTTTCTTCGCGATAATTCTAAATATACGAGACAGTTTCTCACTAAACTGTAAAAATATTTTACACGTAAAGCGTATTTTGAGCGCAGATGAAAAAGTTTGAGCGACGTGCTTATTATATGTAGATTGTAGATTTCAGACTGAAAATAAATTTTGTGTTAAAACTAATTAAAAAAAATCATGTTGATATCGGAGATGAATGTTAAGGTATACTTTTCCCCGTACTTCCCCTAATGGATGATCCTGCTACGCCTTTGACTGCACCCAAGATGGATGGCTTCCATTTGCAAATTCCTTTCGATACTACTTCCTAAGTCCTTACGACATTACTCCCAATAAAATCTCTTAATCTTTGCTAGTGTTTGGAAACAGTTCATCACAACAAAAGAATCTTTTATAATGCGAAATTCTTGAGTGTGTGAATTGTTTGTATTCAATTATCTTTTGTTTCCTACATCTGTGTGAACTGACATCGTTCAATGTTTTGTCTCAACTCGTGTAGGTTATAAACATTAGCGTTTGTTAGAATTACATGTGAAGTTTTATTATGAAACATGGATGAAATAAAAATATAAACGATGTCCCGTTTACCATATTACGTAACCACTACGAATATATTAACATTTTATTTTTATTTTAAGTGTTATTACAGGTGGCACTGTTGCGAAACGTTTAATTAAAAGTAAGAAAAATGATAATAAACTTCTGGAAAAACATGAACAAGAATTAACTTGATAAGTTTTTCCAGCTAATTTACTGAAAGTAACGTAAAATAGCTTAATATTCGAGCACCTGTACTGGGTAGTAACGTATTCAGCTGTTCAAGCACCGCTCTAACTTTCGCGTAATCCCAGCTAAAAGCGGATCGCGCAATAATTGGGAGAATCCAAGACCCACAAGCCGACGGTATTAGCCTAATGAACTAGACCACTTCAGGATATAAACGCACGATTTATACCTTCTACTACGTTCTAGTTCCATTATACGGAAAATGCGGATATGCACGCGAGCTTTCACGTGGCATACGAATTAATTTCAGCTGTAGCTTGTCCAGGAATATGGTCGTGTTTTTGTATAACAAGAATCCAAAGATAAATTATTATTGTTTCCTTTGTAAGTTTAATTACCTACCTATCAACCTAATCTAAGCGAATAAAAACTCAACCCGAGCTCAGGAATCTTTTGTTCTTCTTAAACTTTCTAAAAGTTTCAGTGTTTTCACAAAATCCATTTACTCTTTGTAGCATCTTAATGTTAAACTTCAATTCAGTTTTAAACAGAAAGAGTTGAAAAGAAAATGAAATAGGAAGTGGAATACTCTTTTGTCTGTCCGGTGGGTGGTATGGGATGTTATCCTTTGAGTGAAATAATATGTCCGCGATAAAGGGAGATAAAACGTGCTTTCATTTTGTGCGGGGGGTGCGAGTGACAGTTCCGTGACGTCACAGAATGGCCGCCTGCCCGCGGGGCGGCCGGGGATACATGTGAAACGTACATGTGTCATATAAATCAGAGAACTGCGTAGTATTACTTTACACCGCTCTGATAGCGGCCCCGCCACGTGTATCTTTTGCTATGTAATCGGCGATATGTCACGTCCACGTCTGCAGAACAGGAGTTAGATGGTTTCCATGAAATTGTAACTCGAGTTATACTACAATTACAACTCAAGTTGTGAATATTTTCTTTGCTTTTGATTGAATGTATTTTTTGGAAAAAAGCATTATGAATTGAGCAGACTGTAAAAATCACATACATATTTAAGGCTTACTTGAGAATAAGAGAGTCATGATGTTGATTATTCCTTGAATAATTCAAAGTGCCTATATTAAATTTCGTCGCCGCTGGGCCAACGTATATTATATTTACATAATAAAGAGTTGGGATCTAATAACGTAGGCAGCAAGCGACTCCGGCAGTTTTCATAATTTTGCACAACCCTCTTCGTGATTTTGAAAGCCATCTGCGTTAATATATTGTTCCGTTTTCCTTTTTGATATTTCTTCTCATGTTTATTCAAATAAGTTTAAATATTGGATCAGTGATATCGTTTATTCCTTTGTGATGTGTTTATATAACTGTAGGAAAGTTATTGTATACTTAGTTGGAAAGCTTTGCCTTGGGGCAGTCAGTGTATTTATATGTATGTATTCAAACGGCAACTAACTTTATATTGGCTCGAAACTTGGAGCTACGGAGTTGCGAACAACCGTGGGGTTCGTACAAATATTGCTCGGATCGTAGGAACTTTGTTCACATTGTTGTTCATCGCTCCAAGTTCGGTCACTTTCGTTCCGTCGGCGTTCGCGACCTGCCCCATCGGCCAGTGGGGCCAACTTTTGAATGCGAAACTAGTTAAGTTTCCAAGGTTGGTAGCCAGCTACTTGTGTGGGTACCGTTCAGTAAACAATACCGTTTTACATAATTGAGAATGTTTTGTCCTGTTTAGCTTATATGGAAAAATACGTTTGGTAGTCACGTTTATAAGCCGCATATCGTGCCGAAAATTGCTAAGATGTTGTTGATACTTTAGTAGGATCAATTTTATACAGCACTATTATTATGTATGAATGTAGGTACATAACGTTTAGCGTGATTTTGTAGCTTGCATTAAAATTCGCGCACATATTTTTCGTACAAAACTTACTATCATAGTATGTAACATTAAACGTTGCATTAGTAAATGTGTAATTAATTAGACACCAAACAACTAGTAATAATACAAGCCATTAATATAAACACGGGCGTGTTCGATTAATCCCAATTTGATAGCACATAATGTACTAGTAAACAACCGGTGTACATAGCTAGTCGATAGCGGATGGCGGCAACTGCTGGCAAAGCTATCAACCGTATACCTACCTCTTCAAGTACATATGCGGTGTTGTGTATTCACAAAGCGACGGTGGAAGCGACAGTCCTTTGTGTCACTTAACGGAATTCGGATATTGGATAAGCTTCCGCGATCCCCGTTTGTTTACCTAACAATTTGATTTTAATTGGTTTTGCAGCACTAGTGTAGTGTCTCGTCCGGTCCCCGTGTTATTTAAAACACACACACGCACACAATTATCTCATTGTAATCATAGTTCGTGTTTATATTGTTAATTGATGTTTGGACAGCCTTGTTTATTAATCGAGTTTCAATTGGTGAAGGAAATTGCTCTACTGATATTAAAACAAATGCCAGCTATTATAAACAAGCGGGCTGTTCATTGAACTGCTAGTAATTACTTGTAACAAGATTACGATCGAAGCCAGTGTATAATTTAACTCGTTGTACGCCTGTCTCAGATGTTTGTCAACGATAATTCAATAAGCAGATTAATAATGTACATTAGTTAACCCTAATGTCATGTCACGTCTGTTGCCGAGTCCTTTCATATTACGTAACGATATTTGACAAACGCGTAGCATCACACAAATTTGCACATTTCAAGTTTCAACCAACTATATTAACCTCTTCTTTGTAACATTAACATATTCATGCTAATATTCCTAGAAAGTGACTGACAGAATTTTGTTAAAATAATAATGTCTTCTGACTCGACATGACAGATTAATCACCCGTTCGCCCCTCTCGTATACCTACGCCCCCAATTTAAAGGTCATACAATTCTAAATTGCAAATGAAGAAGATAGCTTCATCGGAGCAAATTCTATCTCATTGACAGATTTATACAATCTTGATATTCGGTAACGAAGTAATCTGCATTCCGTTGGCGGAACATCGCAAATTTTGCGTGCACGCCCGTCGGCTCACGTAGTTAGCATAACTTTACATATTTACCTTTAAATGCACCTGGGGTACGCTGGGACTGCGCTATGTCTAGTGCATATGTTCTAAATAAGCATAACGTGTACCTAATCTAAGCTCCACAAGCCAGGGACATGGGCAATTATGCGCTTGAATTATTAAATTGATATATGCATTTACTTTAGAATCTCAAAGATATGCAAAACATCCAAACAAACAACTTAATTCAAAGCAAGTTCGTGACCTAAAAACTTGTTTCAACTGTAAAATTATTATGCAATTCCGCATACGCGTAGACGTTATCATACTTAAGTGCAAAATGGTGTAGTCAATAATAAAACATCCTCAAGGCAGCCCCTTTACATGTGAATATAATACGAGTTTAGGAAACCGGGCGTACATTAATACACATTATGCCCCTTTATCATACTTTGCTTCCCCCACTGCCCTTGTAAAGTTGGAATAAAAATAACAATATTAAATTTGCATGTCGACGAAACTGGCTGAGGCACGCGACGAACACACCCCCGGGCGAAGGGGTGGCGGGGGCGGATGGGGGTGAACTGGGAAATTGTGACAGGTCTAGCGCACGTTTGTGGGGTGGCGTTAGAAATTCGTGCAGGAATGCAGTGTCACCCTAATCTTTGCTCCATAATAACCTCACCTGACTGTAATGACGTGGAGGGTTGAGACAATGGGGTGAAATTATGCAATTTGTTTCTGCGCAGACGTTATTTGGGTTATAGCGAATCTTATTGCCATTTGAAAAAGCAATTTAGTCTTTAATAAATGTACATTAAAAAACAGTTTAGTTTCAATCCCACGTCCTAACTGTATCGAAACAAAAACATCTGAACAATTCAAATCGTATTAACCGCAGAAGATTATATATCGTCGAAACCCACGCAACCTGATTACTGATTCAGCCGACTTATCAAGCACGTGAAAGTGCGTGTAAACAAAAGACGATTGTATTAATTAACACTAAATAATGAGTCAGACGGCGTGTTTGCGATGTTTTGTTGTGAATTGTGATATGAAGCAGCCGCGCCGCCGTGTGATGAAGTACACAAACGCATGACAGCCGTATCCGGCCCACTATTGCGCGAAGGTCAGTGACACGAGACGCAGCGAGCGTGCGCGTGAATCAACATCTCCTTAATTAGAAGAAAAGCGTCTGTTAGACACGCAACCGGGAGGCGCAACCCACCCTGCCTTCTATTTGTCACACGTTTCACTTGTCAAAACTAAGCCTTAATTGTTTTCATGTATCTAGTAATCGCTGCGACATTCTTGTTTTACGGAGTTTCTTGACATTGTGTGACAACCTGAAAAACAATTACGAATTAAGCTGTTGTAGAAGAAGTATTGGTCAAAAAGGTTTGCTTTTAAATTAATCAACTTAATTGTAGTTAGTTTCATTGCTGGCCGATAGATGTCGCTACTTGTAGCGTTCGCAGTTCAAGCAAGCTATATTTTTTTAATATTAATTCCTAAGTAAAAACTAGTTTTCTTTACTGAAATTCAATAAAACGCACTTCTTTTATCATAATTACGTAACCATACAAGTTAACTATGATCGGACACGCTTTAATAACTTTTTCTATACTTACTGAAAGCCAGACAAGAGTGAACGATATTGTAAAAAATAATGGTTACTATATTTTCTGAACCCTCAATAGACAGCCGAATGCCCTTTTTATGTTGGGGCGACCGTTATGGAAGATTTATGAGCTGGCAACCCGAGCTCATTTAATTTTTATTGCATCGAGGTCGGTCGTGTTCAAAACATGATAGTAACACCACCATTAATGAAACACGGCAATTGACAAACAATCACATTGAATATTGAACACTGTTCAATATTGCATCACGCGATCATCTTCAGTCGGTGCGACCAATTAGCATTTTGAAGGAGTTAATTATAATTCTTGTGCGGCTGCATTATTAGAAACAGTCTTATAATATGGGTGTTCATATGCAGATTAGCGCGATTACAAGAACAATAGTGGATGGAAATCGACACGGTGAGGAGTCGGCACCTGCGTAAGCATAATAAATGTTGGCGGGGCGTCACGTTGTCGTGTCGTTACGTAAAGAACAATGGCCGGCTGGGAACGCGGCCGTGAACGCGACGCGAATCCTCTACACGGAATCTATGCCATTTATTTATTCCAAGTGACGTCTCAGCTTTAACAATATCGGTGTGGAATCGCAAATGGCCGGCAGTACCGTTTCCGTCCCGACTCCGACTGTGGGACAAACACTGATTTGCATATTTTCGTACGGCCGTGTTTAGCATTTGAGATGTATTAATTGTAGCCAGGTAGGTATTGTTTGTCATCATACTGGGTATTCTGTGGTTTTGGTAAAACATTTTATTGAGTTATTCCAACAATTACATACCTACCTACAAAGAAACCGATATAAACGTGGTTTTAACCTACAGAGTAAATTAATAAGTAGGCAGTTATCGTTAAATTAAATTGTCTGTACTTACAAAAAATAATGTTAAAAAGCCAATAAAATTATAATTTCCTCAAAGTATAAAAGGACATTTTAAATGTAAATGTAAACTGTAAGCCAAACAGTCCTTACACACTTGCTGGCGAACGTTACGTTATTATGTGTACTTTCACCCCGAGACACCGTTACTTGAACTACTGAATACCTGCTATCTCTCTCGCACACGCGATCACAATCTCGATCAACTCAGCTGTTTGTTACACTAAATAACGGATGAAGAAATCATTAATTCATGGCTAAACGGTTTTTGTCCCTTTTGAATTTCGAAGTATCGGAAATCTCCACAAGTTTTCTCATTGAGAATACTCGTGGTATGTACCTGAGTACGTCGAGTCGTCGATAATCCGGTTTCAGGTCATGCCACCGAACGTATTGACTATTGTCTTACCATCTACATATTTAAACGTTGATGTTCAGAGTAGAGTAGCTATTTACTCAGTAGGTGTTTTCGTATCTAAATGGCCTCGACAGAAAGAGACAAGACTGGTAATAGACTGTAATGTATCTGCCTTTATTTTGTCCTCTTTAGAAATTTATTGAACGAACAGAAACAGCGCGATTTATACGTTTATTCAGGCCGGGTATCTGGCCTCGTTAAAACATGTTTTGAATGGAAACAAAGGTCTCTTAAATAAATGAATAGATATTCATAATAGGTAGGTAACTACGTGAATATAATTATTCTTATTCATTTTGCAATAGATTTGTAAATAACGAAACATAAACAGCATTCAATTTAATACTGAATATGAAAGACACAAATATCAATTGTTCATCGACTCGATAAGCGAGTATCACATAAATTCAATGAAGTAACAACGTAATTGCCTTCAAAATACGCTTTTACTATTCTATCGATTATTTAGCCTCAATCGTTTTATTGTGAAAGAGACCCTAATAAGGTCGTGAAACGTAATAAAGAGTCAAGGCGATCCAGCCCATTCCGCGCAAGTTTTTAACAAGTGAAATCAGAACCCGATTGTATCGCACTCCGAAATGTGTTGTGTTTCTACATTATTCAAATCACACGTCAAGACACGGAGGTCGTGTATTTTTCACACGTCGGCGCAAATGCATTCCTCACACAATTATCACGCGACACCACCGCACCGCCGGTGGCTGGTGGCTACTCCCGCTCCGTTATGACTTTTATTTGCCCTCCGTAGAACGCATGTCCAGCTCAAACAGGTTTCGAAACCAGCTCCATAAATACGAGTAGGGCGAGGCATGCAGGCCCTATCTGGATAATCTCTCACATACATTCATCTCCCTCTAATCGCCGTAAACGGGAAGATTCATGGTGCCCTTAAAGGGAATTTTGCTGTGGAATCGTAATCGGTTCCTAGAAGAATTTATCACCAACCTTTTCGTAGAACCTGTTCCGATGCGGCCGGCTTTACATTAAAGGGTTGTGAGCCTGTATTTTTATTTGAAACGTCTATCGAGTCGAATGGACCGTTAATTGGATCGGAATTAGTGTCCGACCGAAACTGGTTTTCCGGCCGAAACCGAAACCGAAACCGAATGTTCGGCCATGGCTTCAGTTTCGGCCGAAACCGAAACCGAAACCGAAACTCACATGGTCAAGTATAAAATTTCTTAAAATACTGAAATTTGGTGTTTTTCACAATTATTTTGCATTAATTAGGGCATGAAGTGAAAAGTTACAGAGCTATCCGAACGGCACACGACGATTCCCGAACAGAGCCGACGAAAACGAAGTTAGGCGAACGTGCGTGACCTTGCGAGATAAGTTTCGGTTTCGGCAAAAGTTTCGGCCGATTTTGGCCGAAAACGAAACTGCAGCCGAAACTTGATTTTTGGCCGAAACTCGGCCGAAACCGAAACCGAAACCGAAAGTTCGGTCGGACATTAATCGGAATGCAGTCTAATATAATTAGACAAAAACGAGGAGCCATAAAAGGGTAGATTATTCGAGCTTGTAACGAACACAAAAGAAATTTTTTGAGTCAGATTTATAGAAATCCTTCACGTATTGTTTAAAGTTTTACGAGGTAACTTCCCACATTTTGCAACAGTTTTATTCATTCGACAGTCATTAGAACGAGACATGTTTTTGTTTCAAGAATACACCTCGTTGTTGCCATGTGCCATTATCTGCAAGGAAGTATTGTTCATCTTCTGAGAAACCGGATAAAAACAAGAAATATAAGCAAGAATCATCGCCACTTACTGAACAGATTAATTTTAAACGGAGTTTAAAGTTAGAACACATAGTTCCCCAAGATGGCTGCGGGTATGACGTCAGCTGCCGGTGCGCGGGCGCATTAAATTGATCGTTGTGTTGATTGACGCTCACGGTCTTTTTTGCAGTCGTGTATAAATACAGATCTGTGTCGCAGTCATTTATGTGAAGGACATTAATGAGGAAAAAATCGTAACGATTGTCTATTACAATAGAGGATAATCATTATCAGTAATAGCATGACGAATCGTAATGACAGTAATAATTAATTGAAGAATGAGAAATAAATTATTTTAATCGATCCTTAATGGGATCTTTTAACATCCAATTTTATGTTTTAATCAGGTTTGATTATCTTGTTTTTCTATTGATTTTGACAGTCAACAAAAAGAATTATAGCTTTCATGGTCAGAATGACAATGAGTTCTTATTAAATAATAAGAGAAACTTCTTCAGACAGTAAATGGAAATTTCCGTTGTAGTAAAAGAGGACAATAGCCTGCGTTGGACCTGGCTCACATCAAGAACAATTTGTAATTTATTCTGACTCTACGGGTGTTATGACCGCTGCCTAGCACGCAACGCTTAGCTACATTATTATTTTATTTTAGCTGAATATCAAGTTTTCAACAATAATAGCAACTCAAATAATTACATTATCCTTCTGCTGACTGAGTTTTCCCTCCTGTAAGTTTGCAACACAGTTATGACACTTAAGCAAATTAAAGTAAACATAATAATTAACTGTGGAATTACCATTTTATTGAATGTAATTATTGTTAATTATTATCAAAATGAAAAGTTACATATCCCTCATTAAAACAGTAATTTTAAAACGAATAGCAAAGCTTTTATGTTTAATTAACTGAGTATTTAATGTATTTATTAATAGATTGGTGTTTAACCACACTTCGTACTTAATTTACATATATTTGATATCCTTGAATAAAAACATTTACGTCCATTCCATATTCATTTGACGTTTAAAAGCTAGACTTGTTTCAAGCAGAATTGGTATTTTGAAAATATGGGTAGTGTGGTTTTATTGCGATATTATCTTTATAACGAAATTAAACTGGTTTCTTTTATTTTCGACGTATGTCATTATTTTTTGGGGATTTTGCCAAGGTTTAATGACTTTGCCTGGAATGTAGACTTGATTTTTTCAAAAGTAACTTTTTTTTTAAAGCTATTCTGTCATCGTCTTTAAGAACTAGAAGATTCTATAATACGATAAAAATGTATAAGTATAGTAATTCTAAATCTGTGTAGTCGCAGACTTTTTATTACTATAATAAAAAAAACTCTTATGGTGTTACTATACAGGTTTAAATTACACACCACATCAATTATACTACTTCATGCATTTTTTATTCATACATAATAGATATATACACGATGCCTTATGTAATTTATTATGACGTCTATAGCGAAGGAACTGGCATTGCATTGCCACGCAGCCAATCAATTATAATTATCATAATAACAAACGTGTATATTTATAGATCCATATTTTAATTCAAATTAGATAGAACTGACTGACTTATTTATTCATTAATTTATATTTCATCATCTCTCTTTCTCAATATCGTCATAATTTAATCAAAAGTCGGTTTTAAAAGATACGCTTGTTATATTAGCTACCTGCCTCATTATGGATAAGAACCAGTTTCGAATGCTAATTCCAACAAAACTAAAACAAGTCTATTTTTAATTTAAATACTCATACATAAATAATCATGCATCTCATAAAAGCCAGTTTGATACAATTTGGTGTGGAATATTTTCGATTCACCCGAATTGTTTTAATGGAGGTCACAACTCCCGGGACACTCGGGGATAATGGGGAAAATTAGGTCACATGGACTAATATTATTCGAAAATCTCCGAAGGGTGCAAGCTGCGCAAAATGGCTGCCACGCCACGCGCAGTAATGGCCGCCGGCCTTGGGTCGTACTCGCAATCAACTTATTATTCAATCTCATGTCGCGAATTGGTCCGAGGTCCGCCGGCCGTTGACCTAACCGTTCCACTCCACTCGTCGTTAACGTTTGCCCGTAGGCTAATAGATTAAATTACATAACATAGGTATGTTATTATTTTTCTCTCTGTGCACATATTTTTTGCTTTTATGTTTATATTAGATTGTTTTTGTTCTTCTATTAAAAGATCAGGTAAAATAACAGAAGGTCACGACTTCACGAGGTTATTATTGCTGTTCATGATTATTTTTTGGTTTCACACATGGTTGTTAATTTATTGGTTTAAGGAAAACGTGAGGTTACAATTCTATGTATACAGATGATTTTTTAATAATTATCTGAAATAAAAAAGGTTAATTTTATCTATAAAAGGGACCATTGTATTGCTTGGCATTCCAAAGGTCGTCGGTCGGCGCAGTTGACGTAAATCCGACACGGTCCGTTATGTCCTCTCAGAGAACAATAGATTGTTCGCGCTACTCGCCTAATGAGAAATGTTTGTTTTTCAGTTTCATACAATGGCTACTGCTCATTGTTGCTTTTATTATTATCTCCTCCAGTGTTCCGTCGTAAAAAATGATAATTCTCTACATTTGTTCATCTCATCTTCCTTATTCATTTTGATGACTGTTTCAACTGTGTTATACCTTTACTTTACTTTATTTAAATTGCATCTACATAAAATGAACCACTTAATATTTTTATTACCGAGCACATAAAAAGAAACATTAATAATTGTATAAATAACCAGACCGGGTGGACAGGTTATACTGACAAAAATATATATTATTTATATCTACTTCAACAAGTCTTCATATGCTACAAAATAGTACAGAACAGGTTATAAATTACATAGTGGAAACGTCGTTGTTTTCGAAGAGTCGACCTTGATTGAAGGCTCATTAGCCGTGCGGAGTCAAGACGAGCGAGACTACGCATGGAACCGGTCTCGGTCGTGAGCCCGCATGATTTATGCCTTTGCCTTTACAAAGAACGTTTTTTTCTACACCAGACCGGTTTGCCCGCCTCTCCCCCGCTCAGTTTTTGTTGCGCTACCTGGATGCCGCGGAAAAAATATAGTGTCAGCTTTTTTCCATCGTAATAATAATACTAAACATTCCTTTTGTAGCACATGCGGACGTGGCCAGTGCTAGGAACGTGATGTGCTGGCGTTGTGGCTTCATTATATTAATGGACTCGACCGGATGAATACAAAGACGGGGCCTTTAAACTTTATCGCGTGTAGAATACGTGTTCCCCGGTACACGCGGTATGAAATTCAATTAATGATTCACTTGATAGTGATCGTGGAATTACTCATTTAAAAGTACGAATAACAAACGTAAATTAAGAAGTTAATGTTATTTAAATGAATTGTCTGCTTCTACATACGGTTGCCTATTTGTTTAGACGGAATTCTTACTCGAAACAGACGCATTTACCAGTAATTAGTTCATGTATGTATAATGTAGAAACAAACATATAAGTAAACTACTTCGTTGTACAACTGTGCAAAGACCGAAACATAATATTTGATTAATATGATAATATCGTTCTTATATTCATGTGTAAGTGAGTCAATACATGACTAGTCTCTGATGTTAATAATAATAGGCATGTTTATTACAATATGATGTAGGCAACCATGCCCATATTTCTTGCTAAATATAACACTTGGTAAATAAAATACCTGTTTTGTACTCTATTTTCCTCAAAATGAAACCACAAAGCTATAATAATTAATTGATAAATCGTTGAGATGTTCCATCGACCTCTATTTGACATTGGCGGCTCGTCGTCCTCGCTTCTACAGTTTTTGTTGCACTTTTTTTCTTGTAATTTATTTATCAGCCGCCATTTTATACCACCTGCCGCGGTCGTTACCCGCACAGAAAAACTCCCCTCCTATAACAAAAGATATTCCCAAAGTTATTCTTACTTATAATTACAGCTCACAAAGCATTTCGGGCAGAAAGCACCGCTTTTTGTGGCCCTACAAAAACTCGCCCTTTAATTCTTTGGAAAGAGGCATTCTACAGCTTTAAATATGGGGTTCTACATGGACCAGTTTTTTTCAGGCGTAAAAAAATGTAAACAATTCGTTGGTGCGTTGCGGAATCGGGATTTACTGTGAGATCTATGTGTTATCCGCAGTTCTGTTAAAGCGTTCGATAACAATGGATGGAAAATGGTGATTGTATGACAGATTTACAGCAGTATTGTGAATGTGAGTGACATAGTTGTGGCAGGTCACAATGTCGTGGGACAGAAACGTAACCGCGCTTTTCACTGCGTAGCGTCGCTCCATGCAAATCAACTATTTATTTACACATCTTACAATATGGTTTATGTGTCGTGAATTAACAACACCCGTCACAGATTGTGTGTCATTTTATGATAACAAGCTTTGTAAGATACTGATAACATTTGTTATTAAAACGCTTTCTAGAACAAAAAATCATAAAACTAATCGCAATGCTGATAACCTCATCGTTATTTCTCGTTGATAAGAATCGCGAAATTATTAGGTCTACACATGAACATGTTTTCATAAAAGGTTATCTTTTAGATTAGGTTCGTTTACGTAACTGCAAAACATCTAATCAGGAATTAATAAGGCTTATTTATTTTCATGATAATATTAACAAGAAGTTGGTAAATCGTATACCAGAGCTATAATTGAAATTCAAGCGTCCTTTGATTTCAGCCGTGACTCAAAGTATAATGGACAATAAATTATTTCCATTGTCAACTGTACGGAAGGAAAAGGAAATAAATTGTTATTGAAATTGATTTCCAGATGAAAATTAATTTGGTTTCCATGACAATTATTGTGATTGTGATATTGTCATAAAAACTTGGTCAGGCTGCGGTTCACCGATTAGTCAGTAATTGAATTTCAATGTACAGTATAATTCTAATTATAAACTGGATAATAATTGAAACTAAACACAATACAAAAAAGTAAAAGACGAAAACTGGAAGAAGATGCAATCCTTCAAACAATAAACTGACCTTTGCAAACATCAACACAATGCAGTTAAAGTAAACAATGAAAAAGGTGAGAAAAAGCCAACAAAATTATGCGCTTTCGACATTGCCGCCTCTTTGTTCAACTCGGGTCACTTTGACGTAACCTTAACAGGCATCTGAGCCAATAATCACCGGTATGTAGATATTGAATATCAGCTGAATGCATCGGAAGTTTTAATATTAATATACCTATTTTATTATAATAAAAATAAACTCGTTCGATCGATTGACACAGCTGAATATACTTAATTCGTTCAGTTTTATTGAAGACTGAACGAATTCGTCTGCAATTTTGAATAAGAAACGAGAAACAAATGGAAAATTTTCATGACATTTTGACTTTGTCGTCTCATACGAGTATGTCTAATAATAATGTACGTGTAGGTAGTAGTCTAAAACCTTTGTCATACTTAATTAGATAAGATTTTCCTCGTTGCTATGTTATTCAAAAGATCTTGAATATTAAGATTGAATGGTGTTGTTGTGAAACTTGTTATTCGTGTCCATATTATGCATTTAAACTGACGGCCATAATATTTCAATTAAATTGGCAACCAGAAACGAGTTTTAAATACCAGTGTGCAACACAGAACTTGAAAGTAAAAGGTCATCAGTGCAAAGCTGGTAACAAATTAAGAGTTAACAAACTTTCCCAATCAAGTGAAACGTTACAGACAGTTGTCAAAGAAGTTGTAAGCGGATATAAATCTCAGTTTAGCCCGATATTGCCCGCCACTGTTCCTGCTAACTGAACAAACTTCTCAAAAGAAATGCCAAACTTTTAATGCTCTTTCCTCGGATTCTAATAATAGGAGAGAAACTTCGTCTTTTGCGGTTCTTTATTACACTTAAAATATAAATGATTATATAAGAAGTTACGTAACGCCTTTGAATAATGAATTAAATTACAATAATCTAACATCATCAAGATTCTTATGTGCGGGTTTTTGTTTTCATTAAGATGCTTTGGCTTATGTCAGATATAAGTTTGTTTATACATTCAAGATTCTCGTTAATATGGTAAACACATGTTGAATGTTTAAATTATGCAAATATGTATTAATTCTGTACAGGGTTGTTAATAACAATATTAACATCAGGTACCTGCGCTGTGACTGTGACCTCCAGCTTGACACTGAATTATATTTTTAATATTTGTAGTCTTTAGCGATACTTATAAAAGCAGTAAGGCAGGTATTTCTTTAACAAATTCGCTCATGACCTTCTTAACATTAAATGCGTTATCATTCGAATGTTTGAGGTTATAATTTATTGGAAACTGGATCTTAGGAACTCGTTAAGTAAAGGACTTTCTTAGCAGGACTAGTTGAAGCCGTCAGTGTTTATTTAGAAACCCGATGCTGTGTTTGGTCCCATTACAGCGGCATGCCGGGGTCGTGCCCTCACTACTTGTGTCAGATCAGATGGCCGACTTCTGCTAAACGAGCTCGCTGTAAGATAAGCCTTATTATGTTTTGACTTACCACGTGACCTTTAGTTTATCACGAATTTTGACATTTGATCCTCGTACAGCTGGACCCCATACCGTTTGTTTTATTATTACATATCAGTTACTTCGGTTACTGTATTTTGATATTAAATTTACACTGCTAAATGTAAACAAAGTTATTTTTTCTTTGAGTCCTCGTCTGGTTTCTGATGAAATTCTTCAGTATATTGAAGTATCGGTTACTTAGCATAAGTTAGCACGCTTTGAAGTTAAATTAATTAGCACAGTAACACTGCAAAATAAATTAAACCTCTTTCGTGTTTTATAATTGAACGTTCAAGAATATTATTCAGCAGTTAATAACACAAAGACTTACTTAATGGCTCATTATAGTACATGAAGGTAAACCGTATCTATTATATCATTAAGTGATTAAGAAGATACAATACGATGTTATCTCCCGCAAGTCTGTGTTTATCTGTTTGCCGTCAGAGGCAAATAGTACGTCTGGCACTGTTTCCGCTCCACCCAAGAGCGAGATTTGTATGATTTTTGCCTCTCATAAAAAAGAGGCAAAAAGTACAGCGTTGAATAAAAATCAACTTTCAATAAAAATAAAAATGTTCATGATGGAAACGACGAGAATTCGGAAATGTCTTGTTTGAATACAAAAGGAATTCCGCAAGATTCGTATACAGTCGATTGCACGACTTCTATGACTCAAATATTGAACAATTTTAGCTGAATATTATCAAACAAAAATCAATTTTCTACTACAATAGCTTGTTTGTATTGAAATGGCAACTGTAGTTCACAAAAGAATTTGGTGATGTTTACGACTTTCGAATTAAAAGCTAAACAATTTTATTGTGGTGGAAGTATCAATCTCAGACAGACCATTTAACGGTAGCTGCACTTGAATGAGGATGACTCTTGCAGCTTTTTTTGTCACTGAGAAATCATTAAATGACTTCCTCCCACTCAGAGTGGAGCGAGGAGGATCATACTTTTACTGACTAAAATTCATCTTGTCCCCTTCAGTTGCTCTTTGTATTCCAGGTACTTAACTCTTTCGAATTCTGCAACCCTGGTAGGCATACTGCAAAATTGGGAGATACTGACTGACTGACGCAAAAACAACAACGCACAGCCGAAACTGCTGGGACTAGGAGAGTGACATTTTGCAGACGGGTTCCTTTTATGACGTTGGCGAACAGTAAGAAAGGATTTTCGAAAATATCCCCTAAAGGGATGAAATGCGTGTCCAAAGTTTGTGCAAAAACCTATTTTTAAGCGGGCAAAGCCGCTGGCAGACATCTAGTTTTGTTACCTTACTACCTTATCGAAAATAAAAACTGTCTGAGGTCAACACGCTCAATTAGGCGTCTATTTTTATATCATAACCAGATGATGAAAAATATACACCTTGAAACACGAAACGTAGGTATCATTCGTTTGTTGAATTTATTAAAGGTCAAAGCGGTCAAACGATATTTAACAATAAATAAAGATAAAAATATATATATTTTTGGTAGGCAAAATTAGATCACGAAGTTGTTTTTATTACCCGAATACCAGTCGAGTCATCGAACAAGGTTGGTATTGAATAGATATCAACGGAAAAACCTTATCGAACGTGTTATCAGTCGAATCGCTCGCACTTAAGTAAACATTCATGCGTTTTGCAATCTACCAGTAGATAATAACGTTATCTGTATCATAAGTGCATGATACACGATAATATCACGTTTATCGCACGCCTGGTTACAGCTCCGAGTATCCCTTTGTCGCAACTCGCAATCGCAACACTGCGATAGCGAACGAGGAGGTTTTATTGTCACTTCCTATGACTACATTATAATTATTATAGTTTATCAGCTTATATCCGCTAGTTTTATGATGACACAACTATCGGGTCTAATAAAACCGCTCACTTCAGTCAATAATATATTTATTACTTTATCTTAATTACAACTATTCTGTTTACCTAAATGTCTACTTGAAGTAATCCTATTTAAACTCTAAACATATTATGCTTGTTGATGACCATATAATTATAATTAATTAATGCAAGCATTTAATGCAGGAGACATATTGTACGTCTGTTCTCAACAGGTTTACTAGATAATCACATACGTTTTGATGTTGCCATCACAAATAATCGATTTTAATCAATATTTGAATACTTACAAAATAAATAGTATTCTAGGTTATAAAAAGAAAATAAAAAATCAGATTACGCATCAAAACCTAACACGCGCTTCCTTTGCAATATTACGGAATATTTGTTTGTTAAAAATAGTGTAAAATTTCGCTAGCGTTGATTGAAGCAATGTTTGCGAATTTCACAACTATGTCGAAAGGAATGTGCGTGGTGTGACGCATTTTGTTAAACCAGTTCTATAGGCGTAGGCTTATTCTACTACAAATTCCGAATAACTATAGGCTAAGAATATAAGGGTATGACTAAGAATTTCATTGGTATTTCTGGTCGTAAACACGAAATCGAGTTTGATCCAATTCAAAGACGTCAAATGCGTCCCAATGATAAATAAATCCATCCTCATCAACGAGCACATGACGAGAGCTACATTTAAGTGGCTGTAGCAGCGATTGTCAGCGGACATGCAATTGAATATGATAGATGGACCACTGTACCGTTACCAAGAGAATGTTTCGCAGTGGAAACCATGGTGTTCCGCACTCACTTTCTATTGCTAGCAACTGTACTGCACACAATGAACAGTTTTGTGTTGGAACACGTTGTACAACTAAAAATTTTGAAGTAGACATTTGAGTAGTAATAACAATTTTATCAACAATGTTGACGATTTCTAATCATGATCGAGTGAAAACAATTACAAAAGAAGACGATCTATCATTGGACAACTAATTAATCCTAATTCACTAAGTCTTCTATTCAATACTTGACCGATACCAAAATGATAATAATAATTATGATGTAAATCTAGTCTTATGATTCATAATAAGAATATATTATATAAACCCATCAAACTGGTGAAACTTCTCAAGACTTAGAACATTATAGTTTTACATCGATATCAAGACTAAACTAATCCGGTTTGTACGCGAGTCAGTTGCACCATCAAGAATTAACATACAAGGAACTGCAGTTTAACAGGCAATTAATTAGCGCAATGGACCGTTGGGTGGAGTGACCCGAAGGAGTGAGTCGGTCTCATTAACCGACGACGTCGGACCAACGATTTATAGTGCTATTAAAATTCAAATTAGCGAAAGTTAATTCATTGATATATTGTGTCACTGCTCCTTGCCTTTATAAAACTCGAAAATAGATCAGAGATACCCTCGTGTACATTAGACTTGATATTTTTAATTCAGAATTGTTATAAAGTCAATTAAAACCGGGAACTTGAGTATTTATCACCGAGGTTATCGCAGCAGGAATTCTGTTTGACACAGTTCATGCTTTATGTGTTTAATTCCGCACTAATAATAATAGTTTCAGTTATAACTCGATGCCTACTGCGAATTGAACCAGTGAACACGTTTTATTTATTTTTTAGACTTACACAAAAAACATTATCTCAAATTCGACTTAACGTACCAGTATACTTCCTCCAATTCACTGGGAATTCAGTAAACAACTTTATCATCAACATTGTATGATAAAATGAACTTACATAAAACATTTTTAAATTTTTTTCCTCAATTTTATCTTCTAAAAAAATAATCAGAGATGAAAAAGTCTTGTCGGAATCAAATCTATTGTCTCATCGTCATAAGAAAACGAGGCCATGAATTTTCCTTAATGGAACCATGACACTAATCACTAATTGTTTGCTTTATTTCAAACTGTTTACAATTTGCTTGTTTTTGATTTCAGGTACACAGAGATTCACAGCGTCAACAAAGTCTGCAGGTATAGTAAACAAATCTATTTCAGTTGCCTCTAAATTACCCTCATTAGTGACATTGTATTATATTGCTATCTTAAGCAGACGGACAATATTATGTATTTCAATTCCACTATCAATATTATCACTTTGACCTTTGTCTATTTCACAATATATTTTTATTATCATTACCAAATGTCGTTTGGGGAAAAATACTATAAATAGAAGATTACTCATTAGAATTTGGCACGGTCTGAAATAGTCTTTAAAGATTATAGCTTGTAAGAGAAAATAATTTTTTAATCAACCTTATTGTAACATTGATAAATCGTTATCCTTTGTTTTAAAAGTTCAATGAGAATTCAATGATGGTTCAGTCCTACATTTTTATTATGAATAAATTCTTGGATATTAATATTGACGTTATTAAAGTTGATTCATAATCCTAGCTAATCTAATAAGTAGTGTTGTTAGCGAGGTCATCACGCCCTGAAACCTCGTGGAGAATTAATTTCCCTCGAGTCTCGTTCATTGTAGGCAAAGCGATATTTGTTGACCTGATTACAATCCGGTCTGTTATTCATGCTAAACGGTCGTGACTTTCCGAATCGTTACTGATAACACGCTAATTTGTTTCAAATCTTTCGATTTACTTTGCCTTTTCTGCTCTTTTTTTTAATCGCCACGTGTAATGCTAAGTGCAAAAATTTCTTTGAAAAGGGAAAATCCTGATCAATAAGTGCTCTTAACTTCTTAAGTGAAAAATCCTCTTCACGTAAATGATATTGAAAGTTCCGCTCAAATCTAAAGTCATTACTGACGTATGCTTCCAGGAAGTGCACATCCATTGTATAACTCAATAATGTGGAAAGTGCCACCACATTTCTTGGATAATTCATTACCGATGCCATACAGAATACCTATTAAACTGTGAAATATAGCCGGGAAACTGTCGCAGTGAGCACAATGCGAAATTGGCTGGAATGTTAGATTCATGACTGAGTTATAAAGCTGTGTGGATCAAAAATAAACACGTGACGTCAATGGCTGACGCATTTGTGACCGAGGAAAATCAATAGGCATTTGTCCCCTTGATACTAGGAATTGATTGAATGAAATGGGACGATCCAAACGGAATTTTTCGCCGTTTCATCGAAGTTTCGGCCGTTTGTCTTCCATTAATCCCCTAGGGACTTTTATTGTGCTAATATTTTTAGCCGTGGACTCGTTCTGTTTGTTTTCGTTTTTGTTTTGAATACATTGCTGTGTTTAACAACATTTTGTGATCATAAAATATTGCTTACCTAATAAACGTAAACTATAAATATCTTCCTACGGTGTTTGTACTGTAGCTGCAATAAATTATTCAAATTATAAATGACGAATGAATGGCTACTGGCATTTATATTTCTATAAAGCTCAGTCGTCAAGACAGTTCAGTCACATAATTCACGTATTGTAGAAATAATTTATTAAAATATTCTACGGCTTAGTGTCCGTGTCACTACATTTGCTTGTTATGTCCACTGTGAGTTATGCTGTCTGCATAACTATTAATTTAAACATAGATACAGTCACTACCTCACTTTGCACTTATACGTGTGTACGTTCTAGAAATAAAAAATCATTCTTATTTCATTCATACTCGTGTCCTTATGAGTCAGAGTCTCAGAGCTCAGCAAACATTTGATCAAAACAGCTCGTAATGTACTCAAACTGTCATGAATTTAGTGCCATAAATCAGACATGTCAGTTTTCGTTTAGTGTAACTACGTTTCCAGACGTATTCCCAACCATTTATAATATATTCATATACATGCACATGTATATTCCGGGCTCCATGCCAAAACATTTTCCAGACATCTCCCAAACGTTACCGTTATAAATCACAATGGAATAACGAATACAGAATACCTCATTAAATATCTATCATTACAAATAATCTCGAATGATGTCATTGACACACCTTGTAAAAGACTCAAGATAATATAAATGATATTAACGATAACGGCTTTTGACTTGATACAATTATAAATCTTGATCTAGAATTGTTGCTAAAAAGAATTCTAATAATACTTTTAAATGAAATGATAAATGGCATGCGAATGTGTTTCATATTAATCTAGCTTGTCTTTATCTTCCAATCACTCGCAAAAAATCGTGCCAGTCATAAGATAGGAAATAACATTAGCAGTATCACGCACGTATCAAGATATCAGACATAATTGAACTCGTTACTATACCGTAACAATGGATCGCATCAGAAACTTTCTCAGAACTTATCGCCTGTTTTATTTCTTTTAGTAAAACATAAATATTGTAAACAAAGTAAAAAGTGTGTTAGAAACGTTACAAGCCATGTGTAGCTAATGCATTCGGTTTGAAAATCATAACAATACACAATAGAAGGCGGCCTTCTTTCGTCGATAAGCAGCCGTATTCTGTAAAGGTTGCTGCAGACAGGTGCTATGCGACAATACAACATCGATGCTATAATACATTTTTTAAAGAAATGTTTGTCACACATTTTCCATGATAAACGGTTGTGTCATCGTTTAGGCATTGACAATGGATGTCTTTTTTTTATTTTTTACTAGCTTCTGCCCGCGACTTCGTCCGCGGAAAATTTGTGAGACAAAAGTTGTGATAGCTCGGTTAATATCCATGTTATATAAATAATTTATAGCCTATGTCACTCAGGAGTAAAGCAGCTTTCTATTATAGCTTCAATTTTTCCAATTGAATCATTAGTTCCAGAGATTACCTCCTACAAACAAAAAAATTAAATAACAAACTTTACCTCTTTATTATATTAGTGTAGATAAACTAATGTTTGACTGACCCACCTGATGGTAAGCAGTGATGCAATCGTTGATTGTGAGGCACATTAGTTTATTAAGAGTCTATTCACTCTAGCCTTGAAGACACCCAGACTGTAATCGGATGGGAAGACCGCAGCAGGCACACTGTTATAGTTCTTCAATATTTTGTGTCTTAAGAATGAAGAAAGAATACCATAGCATTGATACTTCCCAGGCGATTCTCCGGTTTCCACAGGAAAAGTAAACAACTTACATAGCTATGTTTGTCTTGAATTCCACGAACACTGAAATTGATTATCCGTAAAATTATGCATTGTTTTTCCCTATTTATACCATTAGGTACAAATGACATTATGTTGCTAAACCATTATAATTTCAAAAGGTTTTTATTGGAATTGAGGAAATACTCCCAGAAAACTATTCATCATGTGACTGTGTTTAATTAATTGTTGATACTTAGGTATTTCAACTGATATCGTTCAAGCGCTCACTCGTTGTGTTTTTACACAGGCGCGCTATCTCTCAAGTGTCCCTGATAACATAAATCCTCATTATTAAATTTATCATTAGAAACGGCGTGTTATCACTTTAAACAAACTTGCGTACGATTGTGAACTAGGTCACAACTACAGTTTATTTTCATTACGGCTTTATCAGAGCCACAATCATGCGTCTCTTAATAAAATTGTTTGTCTGGGAGCGCGACAGGACGTGGCAATGTATGTGAAGTAAAAAACACATATAATATTGAAATACGTTCATGTACGCATTTTGATTCTAGTGGGGAAGCTTTAATGATTGCATTCTAAGCGAAATACACGCTCAAACCGAAGCCAGAGTTTGGAGTTGAGAACCTGCAATGACAAATGCCGATCGACATGTATCAACCGACACTGTTCCGTGTTCCGGTTTCGATACACACGAAAATAATAATAAAACTTTATAAACATAATCAAAGTAATAAATTATTATTAGTAATGCACGAGTCCGACTAGGCTGATGCAATAAAATATAATAATTGGTTGCGGGTTGGTGATCTTTTCCACACTAGTGCAAAATACAAGCCTAAAGTGGTAGAGGTAGGAACGGAATTTCAATAAGTGTGTGGAAAAATATATTTAAAATTACTTCATTGTCTGGTCACCCATTTGAACAAACTTTCAGGTACTTATTGATAATAAAACTAATTAGTTTTGTAAAACAACTAGGTGCTTATCATTAAAACCAGACACTATATTACGGTTATGCTAATGATTTTAACTCATTTCCCTTGTTAATGAACATTCTAATTATATTCTAGATTACAAATGAACTAAAATAACTGATGGTTTGGAAATAATCGATTTCATTTGCATATTTAATCAAGAGAATGGCCGACTTCCAACAATAAATGTGACAAGAATGGAATAAAATGTGGGAACGCGCCCACGTGGCTCGTTTACGTTTAGTTTGACATTTAAGTACTTGATGACAACTTCATCAGCAGCGTCTGACGACTTTACTGTCGTCATTCATCTTTAATTAAAAAGTAAATAAATAACAATTAAGTATCTACTAAGGTTTTCAAGGTTTTACTGAACTAGATATTGATTTCAATAACTGCTAAAACATTTAAGAAACACCTAAAATTGTTAGCAAAATATTACGAACTCTTTTCTCAAGTGATATGTTCATTGATATTCTAATTACGTCTTAAACAGCTCCGTATCAATATGCATCTGGCGATTATGCAAAGGAACTCTATAATCTGGTAATCAATATGCGCATACAGTGAAACGGACATCTCGGATCACGTCTCGATGTTGGTCAAGGCGAGGCTGACGACCGTGGCGGCTCGCCAAACGTGGCCCAACGTAATAGCTGCCATTTATCATATTTTTTTTATTGAAAACAATGAACAGAGGACAATATTTATGACGGCGACGCTCACTCAAATAATCTTCAATGAGCATAATTTGACTTTGAGCGTTGGGAAAATTTCAGTAATTTGTTTGGCGTATAAAATTGAGATGAAATACATAAAGAGGCGATGTAAGAGGTCGTGACCCTCACAATGAGGAAACGTCGAGAGCTGGAGACAATTTTATTACATCCACAAAGATCGCGGCCGTGAACAAGGCAATTATTTATGCGGATTGTTATTTCCAGGCAGCTTACTGAAACATTAATACTGCAGTCATTATCTTAGTAGCTTTATTGGACTGACAGTTCGTATTGTATCAAAATGGTAAGATGGTATGTGCACACGTACAGATATTAACATTTCCTTATAATATGCAATGTCACAATCCGATGCTGAAAACGATAAAACTGTGTGTTAAGTAAGCAAATTAATGCTGTATCGCGAATTGGTTGGCTTCGCTCCAACGACAGAATATGGTCGCAACCTCAAGGGCATTTAAACTTTGCGAATTACACAATTTCACAAAAATGTTATCGATTGTGGCATGAACAGTAAATTGTATTTCATTATCTAGAACTAAAATGATTAAAAATCGTGATTTTATTTTTGAATACTGTATTTTTTGTCAAAGAATACAGTATCACTCTATAATTTCTGTGTATTTTATGCCCTGGTATAAACTTGTTGTTTTCTATCGATTCAATTTGATTACGTAGTGTACTGTTTGTTCCCAATATGGTCGCAATATTTAGTGCGTAGTTCGGGTTTACCTCAAGCACACCCTCAAGAATAATTAAACGTAGTTTGCGTTAATTAGATAACGCGCGTCTTTGTATATAAATGTGTAAATATGTTTACGATAAAAGATTGTTTGTTTGGGGTCAAACTTCATACGATTATTGACAGTCGTTATCCATAAAACGAGAAGCCATAAATTATGCTTCCCAATTCGGAACGTAGTAACGAAAAACAAACCGTAAACGCGGTGACTCAGGCCTTTATTATTGCGTAGAATATACAAATTTTTCCAATCTTATTCTGAATCATGTTGTGTATATAAATGCTGAATAGTCCATTGTTTGAATGCTCCAAATTACATTATTTTCTTATCTTCAACACATATTTCAACATACTTTAAATATTTATATCAAACAGGGTTTTTTCTTTGACATTTCTATCTATTGTACAGTACAAATATTCGCTGCGTATTGTTTGGAATTTTAATTTTTATACCATTAGTACATATACAGTTTTATTTATAGCCAGAACATGAACTCTATGGTTGTATCTGAAGTGGAATTGGAAATGTGCCAACGTCGATGTACAAGTAATCGTATTCCAAGTGGTCATATCAAGTAAATGTTGATTGATGGTTTCCCTTCTCTGTAAACGACCGGATCGACCTCTGCTGGAGCAGTTAACTTGAATATAAATGTGGAATGAAGTGCCTTAAGCCATAATACCCGCTGTGATTACTCATATGACACAAACATGTTTGGAAAATATAAAAATCGTAAAAGTCATAATGGTAAATAAAAAAAATTGGATTTTATAAACGGAAAGAGAAGAGAATTGCTTCCACGATGTTGTCGTAAAAAAACATTTTACATAAACAGCAATACAAATATAAACAGCAGCAATGAAACGTTATGTAACGGCACAAAGGTGTTACCTCCGAAAATACAACGTTTATAAAAAGTTGCGAGGACTTACTGAGAATTGAAACCAATTTGAGTAAGTTAACAAATATCAAGTGAACCTCGGTCCTCCCAATTAAAGTTCGATCGTATAAAACATGTTGAAGCACCGTCCTCTCCCTCTCGGCTCGCTTTTAATGAGTTTCCAGCTTAATTTACAGTTATTGTTCTACCCTAGTGGCCGTGGATTTGGGGCTCGTTACATCCGTTGAATACCAAATACGGTTTGTAGAAACTTTAGTGGTCACGCGATTGCAATATCAGATTAATTTATGCACTGATATTGGTTTTATACAAGTTGTTCTAGAGAACACAAAAATCAGTACGTTTAATTATAATGTGGAATTGATTATGACGATGAAATGAAAGTCAGATGATGAAAGCGTAATGCAAAATGATATCTGAAGAATGATAAACAAAGACCCCGGTTATCAATGCGGAATTCCAGACATAAGTAAACTTAAAACACTTGATGATAAACTCGTTGATAACCGATAGATGTTTATCCAGTAATCGTGGAAAATTGTAAATAACATACGATATTTTATCTACAAAAAATTGACCAGATAAAATAATACTAATTTTGATAAAAAACGTTGCTAAGTCTTTAAATTAATCTTATCAGTAATTACCTAACATATTTTATTCTCCCCAAATATTTGACTTTCACTAAATCCAATTGAAAGTGTAATTAAGTGCTGGATGCTTTAATTACTTTCAAAATTAATTAATCTCTGATTAAAGGCTCACTTCATAATTTGCCTGTAAATATAATAATAATGATTTTATCGAAGAAAATTTATTAGGTTAAGTTCATTACTTGGCGTTTCGACATAATGATCGTATGAAGTAACGTAGCACTCGAGACCCTAATCTACTAAGAGTAATAAGGAGAAACTAAGGCTAGTAATCTACAAACTAATTTACTACAAGGAAAAGTAATCAATATGATCCATCATTGCATTAGTACCGTATTTCGCAAAATCATAAATATGGTTTTCATTTCGTTATAATAAGTTGAGGAACAATTTCATATTTTCACGAAGTTTTAACCAAAGACAGAATTAAATGGAGTTCTCTTCTCTTTGCAATGCCAATTTCGAGTTAATAATCAATTCTCGAAGTTGGTGAATCCGTACAACGTACAACTCAATTATGTAAGTGAGGTCGACGCGAAGTTTTGTTACACTAAGATTGAGGAGATATCAAGTCCCACTCACGTTTACTTGTTTGTATTAAGTTGGGGTTTACTCGGCTTATCTGAAACATTATCTTATTGTGTGTCAATACTTTTATCATCTTTGTTTAAGTATGTAATTTATACAACTACGTCTTTATTTTTCATTTTACTTTACGTTTTTAAAATGCAAATTATTTTTGTTTACCCAAAGTTAAATATAATGTTAATCATGGGAAACTTAATACAGTTATTCTAAAAATCTAAAACAGAAATATCTAACTTTACCATTTATGTGTAAATTCAGCAAAACCATTATACATTTTCAGACTTAAACTTGGTTGGCACGGCAAAGTTAATCAATATACATTTATAAAGTTAACATTTTGCAAGATGACGTTCAGTTCTTTCTTGTTATTCTTTGTTTCTATATTTCATTAAATAAAATGAAAGTTAGAACGGATTGTCCTATTTTTACACGACGTTTATTGTTCCAATTTTATTGCTAGTTTTATTTCTTCGCGACTACTCGGTGGGTAATTGAGTTAGGTAAGTTACTGACGCTAACTCGTTTGACTTTTATTTTGTCCGTAAGCCAAAGCAATCAATATTTGCTTGATTATTTATTGCGTGACTTTCTTTTGTTATTTTCATTCATTGACATGCTTTGAAATCGCTTGAATTTAACGCTTTAAAGCTAAATTTAACGGTGACTGAAATAGTTTTGATATTAATGGGCTACATTACTCATTTAAAGCGCATATTGATCAAAGACGCGAGTTGGTATTAAATATTCTCTCACAGTAAAATATTCTTGAATGTTATCAAGATCATGCTTTGTAAGTAATTACGGATCATATTAGCCAAGTTTGCTTATAGTGACAAACTTGCAGATTATCTGCTTCCAGCCATTACAGTTTTGAAGCAGCCAAGTTCCAGCCGGCAGAAGTTCCGAACTTGGTAACTTTGTGGACTGCGCCCAACTCCTGTCGCCTCTCGCCGCGCAGCCTTCCTACTTTAAAATAACGTGTTTATTTGCCACTTCTTCGTCATTCGTTTTGTTATGAAACCCCTCAGTTTTCGCTCACATTTTAATTGGATTGTGTAATTCGGAATTCATTCTCTGTGTACCGATACGAATCATCAAGATCGTTTCGTATCGTAACAGTAAATCGGTGAAGGGTGTTTATTTACGTGGAAGTAATGTTGTATCCGCTCAACAAGTACCCTCGACACAAGTTTCGCCCCCGCTCACAACAACGAGTAATGAAATCGCGGTGAATTCAATTAATCCAGTGAACGATCAACTTTTTCTCTCAGTCCCAAGTGTCAAACAAAGTTAGAAGCCCTAAAAGATTCCAAAATAATCGGATAGAATCCGAGGGTGGTGGAACTTTGACAATTTTCCCCCTGCTGCGAGTTTGAACCGTTTCAAAGGGGTGAGCGATGGGAGGGCGCGGGGAGGCAGGCCTCCCTCCTCTTTGGTGTTCGTGAATACCGCTTAAAGTTCTCGACGTAATTGCTGTCTGGCTGCGAATAAACTTTGTATTACATTACCCGAGTTAATTTATAGTGTCTTCTTATTCATTGCTCCAAGTTAGTTTTGTTTTCCAAACGACCGTAGTTATTCTAACTAATAAAGTTTTCTTAAAAGTAGCGCGTGTGTGTTTTATATACTTAGGTGAAAACGTCTCAGTTGCCAGACAAAGGATTCATTTTTCTCCTCATTTATTCTTATTAGGTTATGAAGTTTGTGCAGCTAACTAAGATGTACTTCACAACTGTAATGGAATTTTATGTCGCCTGCAAGTCGTAGTCTGCCTACAGAGCCACTAACTGTATTTTATGAATATTGCACGATTTTGCGTCGTTTTACGTCACAAATCATGTCTGAGTATCATGATTAATGACCAAATGGCCACATTATTGAGTCGGTAAATCATTGCATCCGATATAAAGACGGTTCACTCGTGATCCCAGCTCTCAATGGATTCGTGTTCGATTCGTCCTTGACTTGCTTGTTGCCTCGGCAATATCCGCAGAGTTTTATGAAAAACGATGCTTTCAAAACTTACAACGGATTAATTCACATAATGTTGAATTAAATACTTTGTAACAAATTATAAATAGTCACGCAACGTCATTAACAAGTACATAGCTTATACTTATTGAACGCTGAGTCACGAAATATCGTGATTGTTAGTTTAAAACGTCTCTATTAAAACAGGACAGTCTCGAAAGGCGGCCAATTGTATCTCGTTTGCACACAGACGTCGAAAGTTCACAACTGTGTTGCTGCACTAATTGACTATGAACTTTACTATTAAGGGGTTAAGTGGCCCGTAGTTTATCAACGGCAACAGTAGACACAACAATATAGAGCATTGTTATACGAGTAATCTTAACTAATCTACGCAATAACCATTACAACGGGAAACCAGTTTGAGCGCAAAATGAAGGTAGATAACTAAATTGATTTAGTGTATAAGGTAATTTGTGCAGCTAATCGAGTAGCCGCATATTGCAGGCCAATACATTTGATGAGTCTCGAGCCTCGGGCGAAGGTTATCTTCGTTATTGCCATGCCCGCTTGTTGTGCGACCACATTCCATGACGAGCGAAATCCATTTATTATTAGAGCCGTATGATAACGATAAACCAACGAGGTCAGACGAGAGCGCGCAAAAAATAGAAACGCTGTTTTACTGCGCGTGACTAAAGACTCGATGCAGGCAAGATGGCGTGCGCATCCGTCTCCCTCTAACGGTTGCAGCTCCCTACCTCTGTCCCATTCTATCAGGTTTGGTTGCCGTTAATTTTTTTGCCGACTGGCAAAAAACTATTTTATCCACTTTTTTGTCATTAAATTTCACGAATTACGTGACGGTAGCGAGCTGGCGAGAGCTCTGCGTTCGAGCTGCGGAGCTGGCTTTTGTTGATTTTTTGTTATCTTTTGAGGTTATGTAACGATAACCCCGGGATATTATTCGAATGAGTATTTTATCATGATGTATATTTAGACAGTCGTGAACTCGCAAGATTAGATAAGGTTTGCGAAAAATGTTTGCATATTTCTGACTGAAATTTACAGCCGAAGAGAGCATAATTGGGTGCACTTGAAGGAAACGATTGCCTGCGGCAGGAACAAGGAGTATTTTAGCACATTTGCATGCAAGCCTAGACAGAAACAGCCAGTGCGTGTCCTGAGAGAGGCGTCGAGATAAAAACTCTTTGCATAATATATTCGGTCTGCGCGCCTGTGTTGACGTTGGCACAAAGGCGACTTACATAACGGAGCCCACCTTTTTAGGATCGCCTTAAGATTGATGCTTTTGTCTACTCTGGTCCCAACATGGAATACGAAAAAAGTATCGATACTTTGTGGCATTAACTACTTTTCCTTTCGTACTCGATTGAAACAAGTGCATTTCTGGTAGGCGTTTTACGCACCTGCCAATTTTATTTTTCGAAATCATGACTCATGAGTACAGAATCGATATTTTTAATATATATTTGATACCGTGTCGTGAAGAGTTGTGTGCACATAAGGACCAAGAAAAGTATTCGATACATTTGTTTCCATACTTTTACGAGTAGGATCCTTCGATACTACTCATGAGTACTGTATCGATATCGTGTCCCTAACTCCCTAGTCCCAGGCCTATTAACTACGTAGGGACTCTGCAAAAGTATCGAAGCCTGCTGAGGCCCTCGGTGTCTTTCTGAAAGAAAGGCTTGGCCCCAGTGCGAAAGGCAAAGAAAGAACGGGGTGGGGTTTTTAGCCAGTAAGAGTCTGACACTGTTTAACGCTCCACCCGGAAGCGGGATTCGTCATTGGATGATTTATGCCCTCCATAAAAAAAGCCTATCAACTACCGAAACGCAATCTACATAATTATGTACAAATATAATAATCAACATTACCACTATGCAATTCTTCTGGATATTCTTCTGCTGATTCAATTTAAATCCCGCCATGCGAAGCTTATGCGTTACAATCCACAAAACAATACTTAATCAAATCGAGAGTAAGTAGATACCATCCACTACCTACGTATTTCCCGCGCGCCTCAAGGAGTTGTCAGCAAACTGTAGGGGCCCTTCAGGGTCGAAGCCTCCTGGAGCCTAGGGTGGTGTCAAACTGTTACTTCGACTCTAGGAATAAGGCAAGGAAGGTACGGGGTAGGTTTTTTTAGTCAGTAAGAGTCTGACACACCAGTGCTCTTGGGCGGAGCGGGAGACCACTCCCGCTCCGCCCAAGAGCGGGTTTCGTCATTCGATGATTTTACGATGACCATAAAAAAAAAACTACCTACGTATTTAAGTTTAACGATCGAAACATCACCGACATAAAAAGGGGTATAATGTTGAGCTGGCAACATCGCACAGACATAATAACAACACAACTGTACAAAAGTGAGTCACGCGTGGCCTGATGGGTTGGCGAGGAAGCGTTTGTCACGAAAAACATTAACCGACTATAACCTCTCACGCAATACTATCGCATCAACATTGTAACTTGCATGATACATACATATATCAGCACAGTTAACAGCGTAAGTCAATTTAATGTTGCCTAGGTAATGGTTAGAAGTTTAATTTTTTTTTTAAACTTAGTCTGTACCTACCTATTGCAGCAATGCTGGGCTAAGGCCTCGTTCCTCTTGACAGAGTGGTCGTGGTTGATCATGTTGCATTTTCCTTTGCTAGCGAGGCTCCCGCGATGCGTCTCCACTTGACACGGTTTACGGCGTCTCGGGAACTCTGGACTAGTCTGGACCATGGAGGTTTGTGTTGCAGCTCTAATGAGGTCTATCCAACGCGTAGGTGAGCGCCCACGAGATCGCTTCCCCTCCACTTGCCCCTGGACAACGAGTCGCTCCATGGAGTGTTCGCCTGATTCAAACTCAAACTCATTTATTTCAAATAGACCATTTACAGGCACTTTTGAAATGTCAAAATTGAAGCTAGTTTGCACGTTCCAAGGTGATTCCTGAAGGCCTCTTACAAATGTACAAAAATACTTACCATGATTAAAAATAGTGTCCATGGAGTTTCTTGTACATTCTTCTCCATAGACATCTACACTTTGGAATGTGCATCATTTCAATTAGCATCATTTTTTTTAGGACAGCCAAACTTGACGTTTCAAAAGTGCCTGTAAATGGTTTTTTTGTTTAGTAGCCTGTACTGTCGTTTTCCGTCTTCTTCGAGCAGTTCAAGTATCTTCCTTCCAGTTTTGTCGAAATCTGTCAAGTTCGTCCTGCAATATCCTACGTAGAATGCCGTCACCCCGTCTCACTGTCTTCACCATCCCTATGTTACTTTGACCCACAGTTTGTCGGCCATGAAAAATCCAGAATGTGTGTTTGAATATTTAAAAAATACGAAATGATTTAGCTGTTTATAAATATTTAGAACCATAACAAAAAATGGTTTTAAAAAGATTACAAAAAACCTTTTCCGACTAACAGGTTTTTGAGTAAATGTATTTTAAATTAATTTAAAATAGTCCAAACTACTTGAAGTATTTTTGACGATTGATGATTCTTAGAGTTAAATGTAGATTTGACCAATTAACAGTGATTGTTATAAGTGTGGAGTTGGGTATCCTACAAATTCCCAGGTCAAACATGTTTTTACAATCACTCTTGAAGTGGGCAACAGGATAAGTACTGGAATCTATCAGACCTATGACAATTATTGTTCTCAATATATGAACTAGAACAGAGTTCTTCATATTTTTCTTTTTTTTTACAATACTATTCCATAATATTTGCGATCCAGTAACACGTTTTGATCGAAAATACCAAAAAGAAAAATCAAAATGGGTTCATTTGTTAAAAAAAATCGTATAGGGAATGTGTGTGTGTTAATTTCGGGAGTTAAGCTTAATAAAACACACTTTGATAACAATATTTTTATATATATTTATAAACGATTTACCGTCAATTTTCCAAGATATCTCCAGTTTAAACTAAATAATTTATTATTGTCTTTAATGACATTGTAAATGATAACTCTTACAAAAAGTTTAACAAGATAAGTCCTCGGAAAACAGGAGCATGGTCGTTTGAGATAAGGTTTGTCGATAATCTTTTTAAAAAGTAATTCCACAATTTGGCTCCTAGTACACGCCTTTTTAAAAAGCTGTACAAATTCTGCGTCCATTTTTTTAACAAACTTCACAAAATTATCGCACGGTACAATTAACAAACTTTTACGCTGGTTTTCACTGTATATTCTGTAGTAAGAATAGCGGCTCTTTTCAATGAAATCGGGTATAGTTTTATATGGTTTGATATATGAGTTGAACCATTTACAATCGTGTATTTCAGCACATTTCCTTAGGAGGTAGTGGCTTACTTCAAAAAGACGATGATCACTATTAAATTCCTGTTGTTTGTAATCGGAAGTCTTAATCTTAATATCACCAAATTCGTCATCAGTGTCGATAATTACATTCTGGTTAGATCGTGTGAACTTATCGGCCTGAATTTGAGTTAGCCATTCTGCTAAACCATCAGTGCAATATTTCTTCTCGCGAGGCTTTATAAAGCTGTTTAAAAAGCATTTTCTGTAAGCCGCTAGCAAATGCCAACTCGACGGTGTTCTGGCTATGCCACATTTTGCTCTCACTCGATCAAATAAACTATCAATATCTTCCAAATTCAGTCGCCTTGTTGGCAAATAATCGTATCCATCTGTCCTAATGTCGTCAAATAGTTGTAAGATAGATGTAATTGTTATTTGAAAACCTTCGATGAACTTTGGTTCAAGTGAGGGATCATTGAATTTTAAGTTACTAAAAAATATCAGCATTTCATTAAGAAACTCCGTTTGCGATATCTCTTTAAACTTGAATGAATTCAAACAGTCAAATAAATTGTTTATTAATCGTATAAAATCAGCAGTGTATCTTCCAGATTGGTCAATAACGTTAAAGTCGACGTAAGTTGATATTCCAGTGGCTACAGAATTGCTGAGTAGCTGCGTGGCATAGCGCAGTTCTTTTTTTTCGAAATTAGTGGGAAAAAGATGATTCATAGTTAATTTTGGTGCAATTTTGAATTCTTTTTTTTTCTGCATGTGATATAAATTACGTACGTGTTCATATTTAGCTACACGACCTTGAAACAGAAAATCATGTTGTATGAAATGATTGCGAAGTAATTTAATAAGGTGAGGAGCATCAAAAACGTAATAAATTTTTCTACAGTTGATAAAGAAATATGGTTTTTCAATAGTAACAGATCTATTTTTCGCTGCATTCATAAATTCATTTCCCGTGTCGGACACGAAAGTTCGAACGTTAAGTCCAATGTTAAACAGTTGTTCTAATAATCCATCAATCCATTCGTTAAACTCGATAGAATATTCACCATTAGAAAGCAACGCGTATCCAACAGGTTGTTTCCAATTACCATATATTCCGCGAACCATCATAACATAAGCAGTTTCTGCTGGAACTGGTATTCTTTTTCCATTGATGTCATGGAAACCAATAATATTATCCTGTGTTATGTTATAGAATAAACTGGGCTTCAAAGACATTGAACCGATTATAGCTGAACAGTTCTTTTCCATATCAGTCATAGTTTTAACTTTATTTTGAAGCAGCAACATAAAATTAGCGTTTATTTCTGTAGTTGTTGGCATAGCAGACTTATGTAAACTAGTTATATGTGGCAGCTGTAAAGCATCTTTTAACATACTGTAGGCTTGAGGACTGCTGTGATACAAATACATGCTCATTAATTTGAAATTAAGATTTTTTTTTCCTTCTAAACTTTTTATATACATTTGCGCTTTGACTATGTCAGCAAGTTCTTTTGGCAGAAATGTATCACACAATCTGTGAAAAGTATCTTGTCCTAAATAGACTAATTTACTGTTTAGAGTTTCTAGGGTTTTTTTGCTGCACCCCGGAGGTGGTGATGCTAATTTTCTTTTTCTCGGTGCCTTCGTATTAGAATCAACAGGTGTTTTGAGTGGATCTTCATTTTCTCCAACTGTAATGTCAGTTTCCATAACCTTTGTTGTTTCTTTCGTATTTGACATTGGTTGAATTGGCAATTGAAGAGCAAGTAATGTCGTTGAAGAATCATCGGGTGATGTCGGTAGATCTTCACATTTTTCCAATTTAATGTTAGTTTCCATAAACTCTGTTGTGTCTTTATAATTCAGCATTGGTTGAATTGGTAATTGAATAGCAGGTAATGTCGTTGAAGAATCATCGAGTGATGTCGATAGATCTTCACATTTTTCCAATTTAATGTTAGTTTCCATAATCATAGTTGCTTCTTTATAATTCAGCACTGGTTGAATCGGCAATTGAAGAGCAGATAATGGCGAAGAATCATCGAGTGATCTCAGTGAATCTTCACACTCTTCAGTTTTAATAGTAGTATCTAGAGCCGAATTTGTTTTATTTAAAATCAGCGGTGGTTGAATCGGCAATCGAAGAGCAGGTAAAGCGGTTTTCTTAAGAAGTTTGCGTTTAATTCCTGGTAAAATGTCATGTTTGTTAAAATGATCTTCACAGACGTTATAGTTGCTGGTTGGTTTATCTTTCAATTCTTCTCTGCCTATTAGTTCAAGCCATTTCATTCGTCTGAAAAAAAAGACATAAGTATAGTCAAATATTGAAATTTAATTTATTTACCCTTAATTAGGAACCCGGACAAAGTCTTCCAACCGTGAAGACTTGTGTTTTTCTTAACATATCGTTCAATAACAATAACTTAATTGTAACTTGGTAAGAAAGAAATTTCTTGCAAACAACTTGAATTCGTTATATATTATTATTATTATATTATTATTGAATTTGCAAGCCAGTGGTCTTAAGACCAAAAATCCACGGTGCGTTCCGCTAACACGGACTCCAAGAAGCAGATAAAAGAGATTTAAAAAATAGTTGTTAAAGGACGTTGTCCAACCGCATGGAGGCTTGCCCGCGGGTAAGACCGCCTAACGAATTTCATACATTTATTTTTTTGCCACACCGTTTTTTTACACAAAAGGTGACCAAATCATAGTAATACACGATCAACTGTAATTTAACAGTAAGCCAGGGTTCGCAACGTTGAATAATTATGATGAACAATATAGTAAAACTGCAACTGATGAAATATTGTCACCTATCATCTTACTAATATTATAAATGCGAAAGTTACGATGTTTGGATGTTTGTTACTCAATCACGCCAAAAAGGCTGGACGGATCTGGATGAAATTTGGCACAGGCATAGGATACACTCCGGAATAGGACATAGGCTACTTTTTATCCCGGAAACCCCAACCTCAACACCACGCGGGCGAAGCCGCGGGAAAAAGCTAGTGTTAAATATTATCGGGATATAATATTTGACTGTACTCACATACTCAATTGACTTAATCAGCAGCAAAGTGCCCTCGTGCTACTGACAAAGTCAATTCGTTATCGTGCTGTTGACTGTACCTTACATACGTACAGAAAATAAAAGAAAGAAGGAAAAATTGTTACGGTACAACTTATTTCAAACAGTAACTCTTTAGAGATAAGGCTATAGACATTGCATGACGGTCAATCTGTCAGATACCAGCGACTACCTCTTGTGACATTTTGCTACAGTCATCATCGGCCTTATTAATGTTCCCACTGCTAGGAACAGGCCTCCTCTCTAGGAGAGGGAATGGGCCATAATCCACCACGCGATGACACATGTCTTCAAATTTTTGGTTCTAGGACATGCCGGTTTCCTCACGATGTTTTCCTTCACCGTTTTGAGAGCAGTGGTGATAAAATAAATTACACAAAGTAATGCGCCTGGCTGGGTTTGAACCCGCGACCTACAACTCGTAAGTCGAGACCGTTACCACTCGGCCACCACTGCTCCCGTAAATTTGCTACAGTAAACTTATTAATATGCCAAACCTAAACATGACACAAAAACAAATCCCTAATTATCTTCTATAATATAAAAATGAATCGCAAAATGTGTTGGTAAGCGCATAACTCAACAACGCCTGGACCAATTTTACTAATTCTTTTTTTATTATTGTCAGGAGAAGGTTCTTATGAAAAAAAAACGAGTAGACTAGGGTAGAATAGGGTAAAGTAGGGTAGAATATCAGTATCAGACGTGAGCGAAGCTGCGGGCAAAAGCTAGTATATTATAAAAATATAATTTTCAAGTTGACAACCCTAACGTACGTATGTTACATTATGTTAGTAGCAACATCGCGCCCGCGAGAATGTTTTCATAATTAAGTTTCTAAGGCGACCCCTAATTTGAGGGTAGTTTTGAAAATCTAACAATGACAGCCTTTAATCATTTTGATTAGAATTTGTGCTAAGTTTCAATCACAATCTTTCAAACCTGAACTGTTCTGTTGGGGATAGGTCTGAAAACAAATATTGGCATACGGAATGAGATTTTTAGAGACTAAAATGTATCTAATAACAGTTGTTAACAACAATAATAATTGCTAATGTCATTTCTTACTTAACTTTAGACTCGCAACGGCCGAACCTTCTGTACTTTATTTGGTGTAAGTTGTATTCAATTCTAAACAAATTTTCACGGACAAAAGAAAGCTCCCGTTCACACCCAAGCGAGCACCCCACCCCGTTCCTTCTTTGCCCTTCGCACTAGAGCCAAGCCTTCCTTTCCGAAAGAGACCCTGGGCCCCAATAGGCTTCAACCCTTTTACAGAGTCCCTACGTCAAATTTTCAAAAATAGAATATACATCATATTTGAGCATTTTTTTTATAGGGTATTTTGATATTTATCCAAGAAGGTAAATTTTTTTTTTTGTAGATAAATAACTTTCCATTAATACCCGCGAACGCGACGTTCGCGCCGTAATTGAAGAGTTAAACCTATCGTAATGCGAGTTTCTCATTTAATACGGAGAAAAAAGACTCAAGGAGTAATGAAAATACAATATCGACTTACCTTTCCGCTTTGGCTGGATGTCTGAAAAACGATAATTCAGGTCTTGATTCCGATGAATTGAAACATCCGAGGACGCTGCAATATGAACGTCCACGGGTTTTGATCCGTTCTGGTTTATCTTCCATTTTTAACGTTTAAACGCAATACGACGCGAGTATTTTCTTCACTATACAGAAGACAGGCAGTCCGCGCGGCGTGCCACTCGCCACTGTTGTATAGCGAAACTAGCTAGAGCGAGCGCGCGCATGCGCTGTTGCCGGCTCTCTCGAGCCCACACGGCGGCGGCGCGCACACTCTGATAGTCCTAGCGATGCGTTGCACAGTGCGCCATTTGTTTAAGGCCGGCTCCACACGTTGGCCCCAATATTGGCCCCAACGCTATTCGTCCAACGTGTGGATCTAGAAAATGGAATTGGTCCCAACGTTGGGGCGAGTGTTGGTAGTTGGCCGGCTCGTGTCGGTTTCATCAAAGGAATCTGCGCCAACGCTCGCGATCTGTCCACACGTTGGCACTTTGCTCAGTTCTATTACAACACGCAGCGAGTGCGTACTTCGAGCGAGAATGGCTTCCTCATCCACAAAATTGCCACCGGCATGGACAAATGAAAAAGTAATAGAATTTATTGAACTTTATCAAGCACATCCAATAATATGGGACGCAACTCGAAAGGATCATAAAAATAAAAATTTAATAGCTGATGCATGGCGCACCATTAAACAAAATATGGGAATGAATTTCTCAATTGAAGATTTAAAAAAAAATCCAGAATCGTTAATGAGCACATATCGCCTTTACAGAAAGAAAATTAGTGACTCTACTCGATCTGGATCCTCAACAGATGATATTTTTAAACCAAATTGGTTCGCTCAGAGCAGTTTCGATTTCTGTATCGGACATCTTCACATTGGCTCTGACGGGACAGAACTAGTTTATTAGCCAACGTGTGTACGCCTCACCAAGTTTGCAGTCCAACGTTTGTACGAGCGTTGGGACCCACGTGTGGAGCCGGCGTAAACGGAGAAGACGGTGCATTATTAAATTCCACATTTGTTAAACAGGTTTTAATGAACTTTTATGATAAAAGTATACAAATTAAATAGTTTTATTTTTTAAATTACCTACTTAATCAATGACAAACATATAGTTGTTGTGACATTATATTATTTAATTCACTGCTTGATGTTTTTAAAAAATAGTAAAGAAAAATAGTTCGTATTTTGTGGCATCCGCATGTAATACTAATTTGTAGTGTTAGGTATTTATTTTCCCAAATAAAAGTATGTAATAACAAACAAAACTTCACTTATGTAATCCCGATGAATACGCATTTTGAGCAGATCTGTAAGTATGTAGTTATACCCACGTTTTGGTAGTTATAGTTTTCATTTATTAAATCATTTCATACCTACCATATCATTTCATAGTTGTAGTTTTCATTCAATGAATTATTTCATTAAAAGTCTATCCAAAAAGTATAAATATATTTAAGATGTAGGTACAGTTCAGATAATAAATGTCTTCTGCCTGTCTTTTTACGATCACTTTGTTGTCCGTCTGTCAAGACAAGACCCTTTATCTTATGAACGCGTGGAGGTAACAAGTTGAAATTAAAACCATTTACTCACTTAATTGTGGCATAAACGGCATCTTTTTTTTCGTTATTTGTATGTATTTTCTTTTTCATTCCAAAACCAAATTTGCAAATAAACAAAAATAAGTCCTCTAAAACGATAAGAAGGATTGAGGAGTTTCGAACAGTGGCTTATATGCAGGATAACACTGCGATGCATCAATGACACACGCATAATAAGTGTATGGTAGGACGAAAGCTTCGTAAAGTTGACCAGTAAGCTGATTTGTAATACTTTCAATTAATTATTTTACCAGTGCAGCTGCTGAAAGAGTACGCGATCCAATCAATAAATTCAATAGCCGTCGGCCATCGGAATGTTGCACAAATAAAAAACCACGTGGTGTACACGAATTGTTCCGCTCCGTTTAGCGCTTGTACGCTGTTGCCAGGCGGACGCGTGGACACGTGATGTTTTCTGAACGAGCCCAATCCAAGATGGCCGCCAGCACCAAAGCCGCCATTCGCTTTCCCACGTCGCGCGCGCACCACCGCACCGCTTCGCACGCTTCATTCTCGTTTCTTTTCTATTGTGCATCGAGATTCGCTATTACATTTTTGCACAAACTCCAATGATGATTGCATCTTTATTAGCTTTGTTACCGTTAAAGTTAATTGTGAAGTAAATTGTTCATCGTTATTTTGGAGTTTAGGATGACTTAACTCGAGCATTTTACGAGCATAAGTTTCTTTTATAAGCACGTAGCGAGTGTTAACATACACGTGGCATGTCGGGAAGGGGCCATTAGCTAACATGTGTTAACAACGTAACCGTGAGCATGACAGATGTGGGTAACGAGACTTATGAGACAGAGAATGGCTGGACGACATGTGTTTTCTACAAATACTAATGACTCATTAAAATTGCTGAATTAAGTGCCGGTTGACTGACATTCCTTTTGATACTTTGATGTCTTCTTTTTGACAATAGTCTTGGTGTGAACGAACATTTATATCTTTTACATTCGAGGTTAAATGTTCGTTCTTATCTAAGCGTCATTGAATTTGCATTTTTTTTATTATCTACTCATGTTCTTCGAGGCATAAATAAGGGGTTCTTCACATTGTTCTCGGCTCGCACGACGATGTGATGTCATGTTCATCATTCTCGGAACATCTACAGCTTTTTTGCTTTTGTATAAACAGATTTAAGTTTTTGTGAGCCATAATCTACTACGCTTAATCAAATATTGACAAATGCGATGCCACGGAATGAGGCCATTGGCCTTCGATTGGACGCAACGCAATTATCGCGCATAAAGGACACCGGTGAACGGAAATAACTGAAATAGATTAACGACCATTGGATAAATACATGTTTACGACTTAGGGTGATAATAATATGATTTTATCGTTGAATTCCTTTGATTTTACTCGGATAAGCCATGATGATACTAGGAAGAAGCCCGAGTCTATTGTGTTCTAAGAATTTTAAAACAATAAATGGTTGTTACATAGTATATTTCGTTAATTCAGGTTTATATTACTACAATAGCACATTATAATTTAATTTCAACAAAACAATGAATAAGTCATTGCCGAACTCGTTTAGATTGACCACATGTTTAATGACTTGTCTATTAAACTTTTAAATGTTGTTTATTATAACGAAACGATGCAATGAGTATGTAAAGTGAGAAGAATCGGTTAGGTATGTGCCGCGGATGTGTGTCACGGCTAAGTCCGTGCGTGTGTTGTGTTCACTAGCTATTCAATACATATTCAAGCGGCGCCAGGTTGCTATCATAGTCGCTTGCCACCGGCCCGCAAACTCGCTGAATACTAATCGAACGCCTTTGCAAGATCGCCATTGAAATTATATTACGATTTCGGTTTCCTGTAGCATGACCGGCTAACTAGCAGGAAGCCATCAAATCTACACGTTCACGTTACCCTATTGAAGTTCAATACGTTGGGTTATTCTATTATTACACATGACGTTATCGGATTAGAGTTGCTATGTATTTTATGTAACATAATTATTATTACCAGTTCCAATATGTAGCAGGATATGTTCCAATATTCAACATTGTAATGTGCCGTCGGTTCTGTGTGAGCTGACCCACTTGTTCCAGATAAGAGTTATCAATTCGTTGAGTGTGATGTATTAGTTGTGCAATTTTTGTTATCGAATATTTATTGCGCTATTGATAACATTGTTGTTTTTTTCAAGTTCATCAATACCCTTTGTTCTTGTACAGAGCTCGGTAAACATTGGTTACTGTTCCGATATTTGTTTTGTATTCAGTAGACTTGTTTACATAAATAATGACGCACTCCTTTCGAGTGTCGTATAACACTAGAACTACCTGTTATTTATCTCTCACCTTTTTAAAGACCGTACATAGGAATCTACATAGGTACTTACCTATATTATAGTAGGTATATATAAGTCACTGGTAAACTCGTTTCCACTAAATTGGCAGTAAGCACTTAGTTGAAAATTAACATAATTATTTAAAATACCAACAAATTTGACAATGTCTTGTGGATTTCAGTAAGTGAACTTTTGAGTAACCTCACCTATTTACCCAGGCAAACGACTACCTACTGATAAGGTCGATTCATTAACATTTTAAAATGTGTTATTTAGGAACGAAGCACTTAAGTGTAATTTAATTCCAAGTTATTCAGTCAGTAAGACAAAGTGCCGCGCTTGTTCGGTCAAGGTGACCTTCCTCGCGTCCAGTCACATCGCAACTTAACGGCTCCCTATTCAATGTAAATTCTGAGAGACCTTGTTCGCGACTCGAGCTCTAAATCCATATGAAGTTACAAATAGTGAATTTTAGTATCTCAGCCGCTGTTATGCATCAAATAAATTATTAGCACATTCTGCCTTTGAAATGCACGAGCGCCAGTTTCTTTAAATAACAAAAGAAAGAGGAACACGTGCTGCGCGCCGTCCGCCATTTTGCAATATAAATAGCAAGATGGCGGCGGACGGTTGGTTGGCGAAAGTAGTCGGTAATTATAAGCGGCGCGGCCAGCAGGCGGCGGGCGAGCTGAAACCGAGGATCTATGGCCGGCCGATGCACGCAATGCTTAGCTTGATTTATATCGCTCTCTTGTTTCCATTCGCCCGATTGTTCTCGGCTTTATGCGCTCGAGTCTCGCGATTTGGTATTGTTTCCGACGGCCATGGGAACCGAGTTCGCGTGGGTTCTCAATGACCTTTATTGCTTATGCGACTCTCGAGTCACAATTAAATGAATTTTTGTTTACAGTTCAAGTTCACGACATTTTCTTTTCAATGCAAATAACAAATATTTCGATATAGCAAACCGATTTTAAATTCTATTTGATAAATTGTTCAAAACATTTCGTAATGCAAGGTAGATTGGTGCAGATACCTCGGATAGAATCATGAAATTCAAATGTATCAATGACGCAAATTGATCGAATTATTCAGTCAACAACCGGGAAGATAATACATACTGAATAAATTTCCTCCACCTTGATCTGTTTCCATTTATAGTCGGTGTATATATTTACAAGCTGTTTATGGTATTTACGATATGATAGAGGATAATACATATGTAAACATGAATAAATAATACAGAATTATTATGTGCTAGCTAGGTAGAATATCGAAAGGAATATTGCATTAATTGTACATACATATTAGACTACCGATTTGAGAAATAATCATTACATTACAATTTATTATACCGAACATCTTCACGTTACTAGCGCAATAATCATTCTACTCTTGCAATTAGGATTACGATTTAGAAATAATAGTAAACAACACTAATGTTTCATTTTCACTAATACCTTAAGTCCTGATTTGTCTAGCTGACCTCAACACCCTATTTCATTTAGGTATGATTTTAATTTTACGAAATAATTTCCTGAAAATGTTGTGGTCTACCTTACAGAATGTTAGGCCACTACAATTTTAGATATTAGTAGAGACAAATGTCCCTAAAAAATTCTGGTCAACAAATTCAAAACGTGAGATTATAATGTTTCACAAACATGTTAATTTAAATTTGAAATGCCCATTCAGAACGAGTGTAGGTATCTAAAATGTATCATGTATATGATTGACGTTTACTATTGAAAGAAGAGAAGAAGCTATTGATTTTTACTATGAAGTTAGATAAGTATTTAAATGTGTAACTACATCCGTAATGTAATTTGCATTCCAAGAAGTAAAGACTTAATTGATTAATAGGCACCAGGCGTTAACATTACATAATGTTGGCAAACAAACGAGGTGAGTTCGGGGGCTACGGCTCCTGAATACCTACTGAGTCTGACGCATCTCGCCTCGCAAATAGCTCGATGAGTTATTGGCTTCCACGAAACGCCAACATTCTCTCGTTAATCAATATTTAATGCCCCATTTCCGCTTTTACATTAGATATTTCAATTTACAAAGCTTTCAGTTCTTTAACGGGTTAACTTTTTAAATTGTTGTTTACCAATTTTCCGATATTGTCGTTTTATTTATATCAGTTGTTGTATTGCACTTTTTTTCTCAAACACTCAACTTGGATAAGCATATTGGTAGAATTAAATCCCAAGTTGTTATTGAGGTTTTTGAATAGTCATGTTCCATTTAAATACCAGCAATCAACATTTATTGGCATCTAAAATGGTTGCATATTTACCAAATAACAGCAATCGAGTCTACGTAAAATTTACGACTTGATTGCGACAGCCACACATGGTATAAATGTTACTGCACAAATTTATTGGAATTCATGGCCAACCAGTTATTATCGGTGGACAAATAAATGCAGATAGTGGGTATATAGGCAGAGTGGGCGGCCTACAATCGATGCCACGATAAAGTAATGGATCGTAACTTTTACGACGCGAACACATCACTAGGCGATGTTAAGTGACCTCGTTTCCAACATTTTTTGTTCATCTCAGTACGCAACAGTTGTCACTTAAGTGCTTTTTATTCATTATTAGAAGGAAGAATCTCTCGATACGGTCTCTGTTCAATCGATTAAGGTTTTTGCTCCATTTTTCGGTCTGTAAAATAAAGCTGAATTCGGCGCATTTGCAATGGCTTCCTTTTTCGAGCGACCGCCCGTGAAGGTTCGCTTCAACCCGGAAAATAAAAACTCCTTTCAAGCTGAGCCATGATAGCTTTGCCAGAGTAACACAAAACAAACAAAAAATAGCGAAAAAAGCCAGTTGCTTTTAATTGTTTTTTTTAGTCATGCTTCATTCATAAGGCATTATACGTTTTGTGATTGTATAAGCATTGAAACCGTCTACTTTGAAGAGAAGTGACTATAAAATGTTTATTTCATTCTTTAGACAATATTTTATAGTTTCTATATTTGAAAGTAAATTATGTTTTTTCTTCGAAATAATGTCTAAACTGTGTTGTTATTCTCTCTCCGAAGTGTATACGTCTGAAGATAATAATTATCAATATAATCGAGACTGCAACGTGATCAATAAGATTTGCAAACAAGTTTCCATTCAAGTTAATTACAGAGACGATAAGGCGGTGCATTGAACGCCACGACACTCTTGATAATATAATACTCCTACTCGTAACGCGATTGCATTTCAATTGCCATTGTTATCGTAATGAATGTAGTGTCGCGTCATGTATTTACGACTGGACTTATGATTTACACCATGTTTCTAGTTGAAGGTGTCATAAACAGTTCTACATGTTCGTATCCGACCAATTAGTACAAAGTTTTATATATCTATGAAACAATTGGCGAGTTTGCAACATTTACTTCCCAAGTTTCTCCAGTGGGTGTAAACATCAAGATGCCAACGTATTGTTTATTACCGTTGGCATATTTCAGCAGACCGACAGAGGATCGCATGCCAACTCGTTTGACCTCATTCCCGAGACTAGTTCTGCGTAAACTCTCATATCGGGTTTATGAAAACATACCTATTTTAAGACTATATAAAGCGCAGACCGGTCCAACTTATTATTTGTTTGTGTTACAGCTGGAACGTGTGCCAAGTGTATGCGTGTTTTCAATGTTCGACGTTACTCAGTCTGATTTAGTATAAACAAGTCGAGAGAAAGGCATCGATGAGAGATAACTCGTTTTTTTCCAACATCGATTCATTACACCATTCTCGTAACACGTAAAATATTTATACAGCAATACTCATACATTCCGGTAACTGAGTCCGATTATGTTTGTGCTCGTAACCTGAGATGTTTCGACATGTGAGCCTGATTTCGTGGGCTATACATTATGTGTTGTGGTTAATTCTTCACATAAATTCATCGAGCTCGTCCGGTTCGGCAGGTCGGGTCCAAGCTCTCGAGTCAGCCGACATCCGCTAACTCGACGACACCACAACCAGTTCTTAAAGCATCTAATCTCAATTAGAAAGTTAAACATTATCTGACAAAAGTGACGTTTTGATCGATGAAGGTAAAATTGTTTTTGCCATTAGAATTAGATCAGACGTTCCATCTATTGAACGATCGCTTTCAGTTAGACATGATACGTAGTTTATTGCACAGATAAGTTTGTTTATCCGATGGAAATTATTTTGCTAATGATTGCGAATAAACTGAAGGCATTCTGTCGTAATGTGCATAATTTGAACCAGTTTTTATGCCACAAATGATGAATCACGACTTTCTAGTGCAGCTGAGACATACTAATTGCATATGTTGTTCCTTAGTAATGGTGTTAAACGGATGTCATTTAAAATATTTAACTCAGCATACGCACATGCAACTTTGCAAATAATTTATGAACTCCACTCTACTAAACATTGCAGATTAATTTGCTCGTTTTGGCTGATCAAATTGGCCTGTAATGGCGGGCGTAGTATCAAGCACGCACGGGGTATATCGGGCAATGAACGCAGCCGAGTCCTCATTTCTCACGTCCAGACCAGTTGCAGACTTGTCGGGCGGCATACCGATCAAGAAAGGCTGTGGTGCGGTGCCTTAAAGGGTAAAACGGCCTGTTTTTTTGCTCTCCCGAGTATGCCGGTCGCCATTACCATTAGCTTGTGCGTGTGGCTCAAATAATGATTAGATTTAGCCTCGCAACCTCTCACGTGTTGGGTTAGACTGATGTTAGGCTGGTGTCACATTGGGTTGAAAAAACCCAATTGGCAAACTAAATATAATTATGACTAAACTAACTGACAAATACGTAATGTTATTGATAAATAAAACCAAGGTTACCTTGATTTTATTTTTCAATAAAATTAATCATGATGTTTATTGTTTACCTATACAATCTAAACCAATCCTCCTAACACAAAGGATTAATAAAATTCTTAGGAAGCGTAGCAATAGCAACCCTTTGTCGTAGTTCAACGCTGCTACGTCACGCGTCGCTGGTAGTAAATGTAGCAGTCCCGTAGCCAAGCGTAGGGGCTGCTACGCAGGGTTGCTACGGAATTGCAACTTTTAAAAATGCAACATTTTGGATCAGCGTCCGCAGTCGGTCTACCCAGTGCATTGTCTGCCTTAGCGAATTAATTTCGACAGAAAGTTGCTGTTTTTTGTTAAGACGCCAAGACGCGGTTATTCGCTCTTGAGTGCCTCTGAAAATATGTGTATAAAAAGTAGACAGTATTAAAATAAATAGCACTTCATTCTTAAGAACAAGGCTTTAGAAAATTATATTGTAGTCTGGCCTTCTGTTTTAAAAGAAACGAAAAGATTACCGTGTTTCTACCTGAAGTCATTATTTTTTTGTTCAACTTTAAATTAGACCTTGTTTAATTATGTCTTTGAGCATATTTTTTCTTTGATTGAACACGTCTTAGTAACCTCCTAATAAGTTCGTAGTTTTTAACACAATCTCAAAGTTAATACCTGTTAATTTGTCAAATAGTCACGTACAAACTTACTTAACAAGTTTAACAATGTAAAGTTGTAGATTAACCCTGCGAGCGAAATAGGATTACTATTTAACCCTAAACTGGTCTACATAGTAGTGATTGGCTGAACAGATCCGACATGATAGGACCCACCAATCACAATTTGTCACGCCCGAAGGTATTTTACTTCGGGTAACTATGATTAATTCATTTACTTAATCTAGTTTACAAGCCACCTGTGCAACTCGGCCTTGACTGGAACTACGAGACTGGTTAATTTAGCATTTTAATATACTTAATACCTGCCACTTAACTGAAATGCTTAGTGAACCGTTAAATTAACTAGTTCAGATAAATTTTAAAAATTATTTCTCGTTACTGAAATTAAAAACGTTGGTAGAGTAATGTATTGGTGTCAATATCGAGACAATAGTGATAAAGAAGAATAAACCAGCTGTGAGCATAAACGGCGAATGTTTATTATAAGTAAAAAGGGTTTTAATAAACTAGTGCGCCTCACCATCAACGATTGCATCACTACTTGCAGTCAGTTGGGATCATAGTTAAGCACTAATTTAATAATAAAAAAATAAATAATACATTGTACGCAACACCATTAAAGTCCACAAGCAGGACAAAAACCTCCTAAATCAATGTAATTACAGCGCACCTCATGTATTTCACTACTTTGACAGGTGATTATGCTAAACAGCCAGTCGAGCCGGCATGCCATTAACTGGATAATGTTTTCTATTGCATAACTTAAAAACAGGTTCCGATAAAATGTCAGACGACTCATACAAGCATTTATACCCAGCTGTTTCTTATACACCCACACACACCACAATTATGGAAGGTTTTTTTTATGAATTGATTGCAGACTGAGTGGTCCACTTTCTTAATTTGGTGTTTAGTCTACAAAAGGAAACTATTATGTAAAGTATTTCGATGATGTGAACGATAAATTCGAAGTTACACATCATATAAAAAATTAAGCATCATTTTATTCATGCAAGGAAACTTAATGCTCGTGTTATGACAGCGATTTTACATTATAATTACTAACGTGCATGAATTAGAGATATATGAATAACTTGACCTTAGAAGCGCTGACCACCCAGAGATTCGAAAGTAGTCAGCCAATAAAGGATGAAAAAGAAAATCGTATCACAAATCCATTAGGCGTGGCCACGTCGCCTCGCATACGAGTCCGTGGGTTAGTGAACTGGCAGCTGCAAGTGAGCGCCATGCGGGCGCAGAGCACAGGAACATGAGAGACTGCCTACCACTCGCCCACCTGCCACACACAACCCTCGTCTGATTTGACCAGCCGTTCTCCGCATTACCTCACCATTAATTATTTCTCAAACTGCAGATAATCGCTACTGCAGTTATCGTTGACGTGAACATATTGAATCGATTATTTAAAGAAATTACCATTCCCTTTCTACTGTTCCACGCCATTCTAAATGCTGCAAATCGATAACTCATTATGTTATTCATTCGATAAAATTATTCGGCATCGAAAATTTTGCATGGAAGCGGCCATGTTTAAATACCAAATTGGCTATGATAAACTTATTTATAAATATAAATAAAAAAGACCACTCCATATTTTAAATATGTTTAACAAAAAAAGAAGGTTGTTTCGCATACCTTTTACTCACCGGAACGGGTTATCGTAACCGGTCCTTGTCTGCTATTCTTGACAGCATTATAAATATTCAGTGGGTAATAATTGACCTTTGAATCCAAAAAGGTTCTGTTTTGGCGGTAACATAAAGTTACTAGCTGTTGAGGAATAAATTTAACGCAAGTTTATCTAATTGAAACGAAGCTCGTAAATTGTCGTCAACGACTGAGGTGTCGTAACTTTATGTTTCATTTTAGTAATTCCGTGAAACTCAATAACAGTATTATTCGTAGAGTTTCAAGATTTTATTTCGTGTATGTTAATTTCTGATAGATATCTGATTTTTTAAATTGGCATCATAAACATAACCTGTTTTGATATTAGAACATGTTTTCCTTCTTTTTGTTATTTATAGATTCACTACTTATAGTTCTGAGATTTTGCTCTCGTGAATAACCCATCGACACTGGCGATAAAAAACTGTTTGTCCGTTTCGACGAGTTTAGTGGTTCTATAAACAATCAAAACGATTTATTTTTATAATACCAACTATTACGGATGCTAGAAACTCCGGACTCAGAATTTTTATTACGAGCAAAAAAAAAGAAACTATCATGTAGTTACATGGCATATATTCATATGATGTATCTTTTGTTTCAGGTTCATCACCAGACCGTGAATCTAGCGAAATTAATAAAAAAGGTAAAAAAAACAACGTTAAAAATTTTCGATCACTATTCATTCAAACATGTATTCAGTGGTTCATATCGATCACAGCGTTTGCCTGATTTTAATACCAAATAACCGTACCTCAGCCTCCACAACGCAACTGTTGTTTTTTAATTTAAAACTTTATTTTAGGCTGATGATATACTAACTGTTAAAAATATAAAACATGAAATTAATAATAGCGTACTTGATATAATGGAATCGGTGGGTTCCTGAGATAAGCCACCTGATGTCGAGATAAATGACTTTCATAACTAAAGTCTATTCGCTAAATCTGACATTGATGAAGTGAATACCTAGATGAGCCAGAAGATAAGTTCTAAACTTTATCTTAGTAGATAAAAGCACAAATTAATATTTCGACGACAGAAATGAGATCGATGTACTCCTCAAATAAACTCAGCGTATCCATTTGGGCGTTAAACCGGATTGAACAGATTTAAAACGTTATATTGGTGTAATAAATTTATTATCTCAAAATAAAACGAAAATCTGGTAATCAAGTTTGTAACCCATTAGGGGTTTTATTTAAGTGTCTCTCAGTCTGCCGCCACCTTCACGAGAATCATAAACGTGTTTACGTTGAAAAATTGAGATCACCTTCCCTAATTTCACATTCAAATCTGTATCTTTGTTTGTCCAGCTCTCATCTGCGTATGTATGAAGTATTTATGCTCCACAACGCCAGTTTTAAAAGCCAGAGGTCACAGCGGACGACAAATACATTTGTTATTAACATTTCACAATCTGAATTTCAATTCAGCATCCGAGTAACGGGGTCACATCGTTTTCGATAGATGTTTCTACATAATTCTTTATTCGTGCGTCCGTTTCATTTATGGTAAATAGGTTTACACTGTATACTATTTTGTGCAACGGTACGTGGCTAATTGTTATTTATGATATTCATGTATCATTGAAATCATGTTCGTATACTCAGTCTTCTCTTCTGGTTGGATGTTTTATTTGTCGACTGGACTCTTGTTTGAAGTAGGTTGAAACAACACGTCCCGTTCTGCCTGCGTCAGTTAAAGGCCGCCACACACGAGGTGCCACCCTCGCTGCTATAACTTTATTTTCTTTTCACCACGTTCACCGCACCTTTTCGAGCTCGAACGTAATAAAGTAGGTACATACACAGCTCACAGGGTCACTCGAAACCGAGCTGAAACTTTTGTTTGTTATGTTTGAGAGCCAACCTTTACTATCGCAGCCTTATTTCTCGCTTATTCGTACTTACCTGGTAACAATAATATCACGTATTTTCATTGAGTTTATTCAACGCCTACAGAACGTGTTTATGGCCCAATGCGCGGTATTCAATTATAAATTCTTGTCTTGTATTGGAAACTCAGGATTTATCGTTCAAGTCGAGTTAGGGATCAAAATACCTATTCAATTTGGAGTATGGAGTTGCAGTCGGCGTCATTCATTCCATAAAATCGTGCTGTTACTTTATCTAGCTGTACTATAAATAAGAATAAATACGATATTAAACCGGTAAGAGCTCCGGTTAAGTAGGTGTGCGTCATCTTGAATCTTGTATACCACAGATGTATAATTAAATGAATATTCATAGCACGCTGGGGCCGGATCAATTTGTGGTGGTGCCAAGAGCTGGCCTTTACGTTTTTTGTTGGTCCCTCGTTAGGTATTTAACGTGGTACATTGAGAATTATTACAAGTTATTATAACCGCGTGTGTATCATAAAAGTGTTATTTATTATTTATATACACCTGCGTGTGTAAGCGCGTCAGTGCGTCCAACGGATACGTTTAATCAAGAACTGGTAATTAATTGAAAAACGCGTTCATACCGTGTGATAGCTCGGTTATTTGATGACGCACAGAACTGTATCGGTGATGCCTTTGTAATTAACGATCACACGATGTTATGTAGAATGTCACATACAAAGCCTTTAATTGTTTGTTAACTGTGTAATTTGAAATGACAGATGGTAGTAACGGTGGATTGTTTAATATACAAGCATTCCATGTAGGTTACAAAATGGTAGGTTCAGAATTAGGATATTTTCTAACTGTAAATAACGCCATTTGCTACTGTATAAATCCAAACCCTATGATGAATCCAAAATTGAAATCAAAACAACGCATAAATCTTTCAATGCATCTGTATTTATAAAAAGTGACGTATGTTTTTTTCGAGGTATTCTATCTGTACCATTGACATTAACAGGCACACTATTGATCGCGCATTTAGATTGACAACGAACAAAGAGATATTCAGAGATAAATGAACAGCACCGAACAATACTCGAGAGGAGGTCAAACGAACAAGTCAAACTAGTATTTCGTGTAGTATGCACGAGTAAGAAAGTCGTTGGTGAAAGTACCAAGCCGCGGCTAATTCGGCCGACAGAATTATTAAATGAGTTTCATAACATAACACGTCTCGTAACTAAACCGGTTCTGTAAGTTCAGACTCACAAGGTAATCTTTTATTATTATTGTAATATAATGATGGAGGGAATAATAATAATAAAGGTAATGTATGTGAGATTTGTAAAGCGAACCTGTCCCTTTTGTTAGCATCGACCGGGATGAGGGTCCGGGTCGACTATTATGTCGTTGAATAGATTCGGGATCTCCTTTTGAACCGTTACTGTTATTCTTGAGTTACCTGTTTGACTGATGGGGTGCCTTTAGTCAGGAATGTAATGTCCTTGAGTTTTTATATTCATCTTATCTTTTATAAGAACAATGCCTTGTTTTACTGTTGGTCTTTGGGAGTTGTAAATAAATTTTATCGTGTACGATAACAGTGGAGACAACTAATGCCTCTCTAAACTTGAAACTAAAATCTGAGAGTGTTTTATGATTGTTTTTGTCTATATGTTCTTGTTTTACCTTCATGAATTCTTTTTAAAATTAAAATTCAAATGTGGACACAAGGGTAGTTAGTTACCAGTAGTAACCAACTCATTATCATAAAAAAGGGAATTTCTCTTTTGACATTATAAACACAAATGATATGCTTTTGCATAATGATCCGCCATATTTGTTGCCCTTACTGAAACGGGTGCAATTAACGAGCCCGCATGCAGCCTGCAGATATAAGCCGATTATGAGTTTCATTTTTGCTAAAGATAAGCTCGCTGTCACTGAATTAAAATTTAACTCTTAATGATTTCATGGCAGTTTTATCGATTAAACATACATTTTATTCGCAAATAATTTCAACGTAGGTACAGTTAATGAGGGCTCAAAATGTAATGACGTCATTTAAATTAATTCGCCCGCATGCGTGTGTATAGCGTGGCGGTTGATGGAGTTTCCAGCACATTGCCCGAGCACGGTGCCAACTAGTAGCGACCGGTTGTGCATAACAAGCAATTTTGCACGACTTTCTATCGCACTCCGGACTTCGACTCATGCTTGGACCGCGCGCATTCACGTAGCACCTCGCAAATTAGCCATTTAACAATACTTGAAACGAACCACTGTGATAATGTGGATTCAACTGACACAACTGCTTTTAAACGACTTCAAGAACGGAGAATTTCAAGCGTCGAAACGTACAAAGTAAATGATTACAAGAAAATAATAGTAGGAGACAAATTTATTTTTTCACACGTGACCACGAAACATCCGATTGTTATTTGTTCACGGGGAAAGTATTATACGGGAACTATCGTGGTAAACAACAAGTTATACATGAATAGACTGTCGAAACAAAAGACCAAGCTATATGATATCGAGCATGTGAGATGTTACTGAATAATGATTGTATGATAATGCCTCGTTGTTATTCAAATTGAATATTAAACGAGACAAGGGGAAAACATGAACTCCATAGGTGTATTCATTCGACGTACTGGTAACCATCGCACAGACAATTTACGACATAATGATTGTTTTATTGCTTCCTGGAAGGTGAATCAAGTAAACCTTACTTATCCTTTCACTTGTGGAGTAGTTGATGTTTCAATTCATAAAAAATACCATTGAGTAATAAGCAAGAAATTACAAATGTTTGAGTACCGATAGTATAACTCTGATAATGCACCTACTTTCTCAGGCAGAAAGAAACTCAATAATTACTTCATGAAAGCAGTAACTAAGCGCCACAACTTCAATAACTGTCCACATCATAATTATAAAACTTTCAATAAATCTACCAGATAATTATTGGCAATAATTGAAGTGACCTTTAAATCGAATGCCTGACCAAATTTTCCGTTGGTTCGCGTCGTGTCGTGGCGGCGTGGCATACTTGAGATTTCGACGTAATTGCTCCTTCATGCGGTGCTGCAATGAGCAATGCAGTTGTCAGGGTCGCGGGAGACAAGTGCCGGCGACGCCCGCGCCACCTGCACGCCGACCGGTGGAACGAGTTCCGAGACCCGTCACCGACTACAGCCGACTCGTGTAGTTATGAAACATTTATCACCGCCATGATTTTATTTTACCGCTTGCGCAATAATTGCTGAGAAGCACCGAGAGCTCCGCTAAGCCTCAATGTTGAGTGGCATCCACCAGCGAAGTTTCTTCGCGTCGATCTCCCGTAATAAGACCCTGAGCCTCATCGGCGCTTTAGTCGGCTCTAATGATATACTATCATTTTTAACTTGTAACAGAAGCGGTAGTTAAACCGGAGCTCGTTAATACTATTTATTACAGGCCTACATTATATCAAGGTGCTCCATGTTCTTGATGGAAACTAGTTGCAGGATTGGAGCAAAAACTCATTTGGAATTATGTTGAGATGAAGTAGCAAAGCACGATAATTATTGTTTAAGCTGTTGCCTTATTGTTTGCCCATAAATGTTACTCGATAAACCTTAATTCACACGAACCTAAAATAACAGGTAAATATTGACTGAAAGCCTCACAAAGCGTTGACTTCAATCAGCGACATTCAAGTCAAAATCCAACGAGCACTTTTGAGGCGAATCCTGTAACAATGAGAGATGATTGACGTGTTTTTTGCCAAGTCACAGTCTAGTGATTTTTCAATTCTTTGTTCCCTTTACGACAAAAGAGAAAGTAATTTCCGCCACTATCAACATATTAAGCTGATGTTTTGAGTCCAGTTTTATTTAAAAGGTCGTTTCATGAAGCCCGGATCAATTAAGAATATCTTGATAAGCATCAAAAACATTTTTTGGGGCTGAATGTGGTAGTCGTGATGTAAAAATAACCCGTCATTTGTGTATTGTGTGCGACATAAACGGTCCGTATTAGGTTAGTCACGATAAAATCGAATTGAATGTATCTCGTAGTCGGAGGCGGCCGGTCCAGTGCTCGTCACGACCCGTGCGCCGGAGTGTAGGCAGCTACTTTCTCCTAACGGGATTTACCTCGCCGCCCTCCCCGCAAGCAGCTGCCGGCTGCGCAGACGCCGATTACGATTACGACATCCATTTTGAATTTTATTAACTGCGGAATCACGATGATGATAATGTTACACGTTGTGAAATAATAATGTGCGCCACGAATGTTTGTTAACCTTTATTTAATTGAAACTGTTTTTGGTTACCATTAACGTTTTTCTCTTTTATTGAATTACCACATTTATTTATTTGTTATTCAGCTGTGGAGCTATAAAATTTGATTTCATTAATATTTCCTTTTGTGCATTAATTTCTGCAAATATCAGAAACCTGTTTGTGAAATATCTATGATATGTGTTTTAAATTATATGTATAATGTAACTATGCCCGATGCTAACATGATACAACTGGAAGGGGGTTTACAAGAACAATCGTGAGCAGACAAGTTCTTCGCGCCCTCGTTGCCCCAGGGGACTCGCAGTCAAAGGCCAGGAGTCACGATCTTTGCGTCTCTGGCTTTAGCAATACCTGCCGGCATTCAAGCTCATTGTATTCTACAAAACAAGCTGTCATTCCTATGTAGAAATTAGTTTATACAATTTCTTTTTTACCGCCACTTTTTGTTATTGAGTCACAGTCACTGGGCACGGCTACGTCAAGAGAATTAAGGTCGTCTTTCTTATTCAATACCAGACCACAGTTTTGTTTACAAATCAGTAAACACTAATGATTTATTCTCTTCTTGTTCAATAAATCTGTCCGATCGAATTTCTTATTACAAATTCGTGTCTGATAGTTTCGTTTATGTTGCTTTAAGTTTGGTCAGTTCGACTTAATTTTATGAGGTTATCTAGATCAGCTTTGTTTACAGAATTTAGTTAGTTCTACTGGTTATCGGAATATAACAATATTAGCTTCAAACAGTTTGCTCAGATACTTTGTTAATAGAAGATTCGTTTACGATTTGCGTAACAACTGCTGCCGGTCGTTTAATATGATTCATCTCCGTCATAACTGTTGTAACTCAATCTGTGTGTATTCAAGTGCCACTTTTCTCCTCCCACCACACCGCTGTTCTGGCATCAATCCAATACGTGTCGATCTTCTAAGAAATGCATCGATCCACTAGCGAGGCATTCAGCGCCTACTTGCTAATTACGCGTGTCGACTACGATGTACCATATATGTTTGTTACGTCACCCGGACGACTGATGATCATACAAATTCTAAATGTAACTCATTAGCACGACCACATGCTAATTCTGTCGCTGCTAGTTCGATTGGAAAGCAGAGCGAATGAAAGTAACTATAACTTTGGAGCTCATACGTTCGAATTCTCATCACAAACGTCACGATCGTATTGATTTCCTTTCTAATAAAAAAGCTTTGTCCGTTTGAAAGCTCGCGAGCACAAAGCGTGAAGACTACAAAAGCTACTGCACAAAAAGGTTCGACCGTATCGGTGCGCGGTGGTTGCTGGCTGCTCGCACCACTTGCATTATTCCACTATGAAACGAAACGCACATGTGTGGCAGATGTTTGGGGTTCTTTTTTCAAATGTGTTATTACGGGTCCTCCGCCCCCGACCCTTCGCCCCCTCAACACCCCGCCGTGCAGTCAGTGACCCCTTTTTGTCGTTGTATTACATCTGTTTTTGACCTGCTTCTTAGTTATTTCGAAATTCACTTGTTGCTGGTGTTTTTGAGTTAAGAATAGCTAGTCGAGTTTTTAAGGTTGCCGGTTTCCTCACAGTTTTTGTTCTCGAAACTCGGTATATTTCAGCATTACTTGAGCAAGTTTTATAACATTTTTTATGTTTTCTTCATTTTCAATTTTCATGACTTGCGTAATGCTAATGAATAATACGCTATAATTTGAGTCGTAGAAATACAACAACTATTAATGTGCAGTGACTTGCTATAAATAAACTCCGCGTTGATCGAGCACATGTGGCGCGCCGTGGTTCTTCTCGCCGAGGGTTGATCACCCGCTAGATGTAGACAGGTTCCAAGGTTGTAACTGACAGACAAACAGCTGTCTGTTATTATGTTAAGTGACACACTAATAAAAATGTATTATTGGGCAACATTATTATTTTATCTTTCAACGAAAATTATTTGGAACATCGCTATCGTTTGATATTTTTATTTGGCTCAAGACAAAAAGAAGTATTGGATCCTAAATATGTTTGGTTTTTTGTTTATACCTTCTATAAAATACTTTTTGTCGAATACTTAAATATTCTTGTCTGTAGTAGTTTTGTTGGACCATTGATCCGAAAACCGACCAAATAACATTTCGACTGTTATTTTATTACCCCATAAATAGGTAGCAATCATAGATATTAGGTTTGTATTATAATATTAAACGAATATCATTCACCATAAATAATTTAAGACATATAAAAGAATCTAAACTGCCAAGTTCAATGCTCCAGTAATCGTTTAGCGGAGCAATCAAGAGCCAACTCAATAAACGCAAAATAACCTCTCGCTCGAGGCAAAAATGTCGAAATATTTACGAGATTCGAGACTTTTTGTTTCACTGCTATATTAAGATGGACAATGTGCGAAACTTGTTCAAAGGAATTCAAACTCTACAGGAGTTGTGTACATTACATTTTAAGTTGTCTGCGTGGGCGGTTACTCTCAATTATAGCCAGGCGAGTCGCGCGACCGACGGACCAAATCGTGCGTTCCCCGTGAAACGTGTTTGCTGAAGCTATAAAGGAACTAGTAAAACTTGTATTGTGGTCTTGGTCTCTTTTTTGCTCGTTTCGAGCATTCTTTTTTTTTCTCAGCTATGAATTCGGCAGGTATATGAATAAACATGACCATTGGAGCCATTTAATCCATCGCTTTTTTTTTTGTAACAAAGTTGCGAGCATTTTAATCGATTGCAATGTGATGTTCAGCGTTTAGTTAGAATCTGAAGAAGAAAGAATGTCTTTTCAACTAACTCATTCCGAATTTATCAATCCAAAATACCTAATCGAAATTCGTAATCCAATACTCTGAATTGAGCCGCTGGAATTAAATGTCTTCCTTGGAATTTCATTCCGAGAACCTGTTAAAAGCTTTTTGATCTCACTAAAGGGTCTTGAGCAGGTAGAAAGCAATCTTCCATGATTTTGCCGTTTCATTGTCGAATACGATAGCGTGTAATTTATTTTTTCTTCTATTCTACGTAAATAAATCAGTTTTGTGTCAGAAACTGGCTTCATGTTGCTTTAGTTAGTACTTGTCTCCCACGAATATAGTGATGTGCTCGTAACCGGTCGGTTTATCGATACCGGGGCAGCCGTTTCGCTCGATTTCTTCTTCCGCAACAACGAACCGGACGACCAACTCATTCATCAATTATTTATACTTCACTTGACTTTTAAAAAGAATAATGAGTATTTATGCTTACAGGTAACTTGACTTTAGATCATAACAGTAATGCTATTCGATTGCTTTTTTGTAGTCGATCTGACCTTAGTCGATAAGTTGTTAATAATTATTTAACCCAACAAATACCTACACGCTAATAATATGTGTTACGTGATTTATAAATAAATTAAAGATAGTCAAAGTAGAACGCTTGTGTACCACCGCACCGTATGTGATGTTGAGGAAGGAAAACATTTGCTTAATGTTGAACATTGAGCACTATTTATTCTACCAAACATCAGTAATTGTTTAACAGTATGCTAAGAATGTTTGCTTAATACGAGCCACTCTACAAGTCGAGAGAAACAGCTTGAAAATATTACCGCAGGGTAGGTATACCAAACAAACGCGCCAGCCAATCTCTTTTGGCACAATGTTTACAAAATCTCAGGGAATTGAATCGAGTCTGCGCTAGTATTTGTAAACAGGCTGGCGGCGCACCGAGAGCGTGCGTGGCTCCTAAAATACTTCAAACAGGAATTGAACCCACGCCAACTGGTGTGCGTAGACGGCGGCTCGCGCGCCCCTCGTAAACTTTTCACTATACGACATCTCATTTTATTCTCGTTCATCTCTTTTTTTATGTTTATATAGTTTATATATATCAGACCACCAACAACTATGATCTGTGGTCAGCGAAATCCTATGATGAATATATTGCGAATAATTAATTATAATCTCCATTTTTTTCATAATATCCGTAATCTTCTGTGTGACACATATACGTACAAAATAAATAGTTGATATTGTTTTTATGTTTCACTGATCTCTTTGAACATAAAATGTCAATTATAATTGTCGTTCGTGATATTCCCAGCGTTTATTCTCAACGAAACATATTTTCCATTGTATATAATAAATATGTAGATAGTACGTCATTTATCAAGATAGAAACAGGTAAATCCGTTCGCTATTTGCATTGAGAGGTATTTATAGTCACGCTCAGCACGCTGAATTTACATCGTCTGTAATCTATTAACCTTGCTTGGATTCCCTGACGACTATCGACAACACGATGATAGATTTGCGCAACACTATTTAAACAATTGTCTCTGACATAGGACTCTGGCAACTTTTGTTTTAGAGAACAATATACGACGTTTATATGACTTCTAGTACCAGCGAAAATTGCTAGTTTTGTTACAGTTTAAGTTAATTTTTCTATTTGCCACGCTCTCGTCTAGACGGCATTCTACGACAACAAAGATGTTTTATATTTTCGATTATGTGCGCTTGCTCACCTTCAAATACTCTTCAGGTTGTCTTTAGGAGGTCATGCTACCTGTTTTTATACAGCAGATGGCCATTTTATGATAGAATTTCAAATTACGGATCGGTCTGTTTAATATTAGGAATTTAGGAAAGCTCGTAATGTAAATGATTTGTATGATTAAACAGCGTGGAATGAATATATTTGCGGCCGTATTTTATGTGTATTTGCTATTTGAATTAACAGCCAGTGAAATGTACGCGGATGTAGTGTGTTCGCCACCGCACTTGCTCGATAACTCTTGTTTTATTTGCCTCCCGGTCCCGGGTGACCTATTTTAATCCTACTATTATACGATACGTTGCAGTGGATTTAAATATTAGTTGAGTACCGCATGGATTTTGTTACATTTCAAATTTGAATGTTTCTCACGAACATGTAGGTCGCGTGTGTTCACGTAGTTTTCACAGTTTACGTGCCGATCGAGTTTAATTGCTTTCTCAGTTTCGAACGCGTTTGTAAGGGGAATAAACTATAGCCGCAGGATGCACCTTTTGAAAGTGTACTTACACTAGGTGTGATGTTATTGCAACACGCGCTGAACTAGTTTCATGACTATTAATAAGATTCGTTTTAACATACGTGTAAACTTTCGTTCTACTCATCATTATTCGTGCTGACGCGTGCACGTATGTATAATGTTGCAATTCTCAGTATTTACTGCAACTTTTTATAAATAAAATGGCGAGCGGGTCTAAAATTAATGAAAAGCATTGCTAATGCATTGTTTCTGCGCGGTGTCGTGTAACCGGTTCTTGGTTCGTCACGCGTGTCGGCTTCGAGGAAACCAACAGTAAAGTTGTTTCCATTGGCATTCTTCGCACGCCCGCTATCGCTTGCCACAATGTCAGCGAGAATCGACGTAACTACACGACGAGAGCCCCATCTCCATTCTCTATTGTTCTCGCTTAGAACGCCCTCTTAACTTGTTGTTGCCATGCCAGTGAAATCCACGCGCTATTTGGCACCGATATCGATTAGCGTGGCAATCTTACGACGGCCACTTTCCTTTATTGCTTCATCGACTAAATCTGGTCTAATATTCATACGGATACGTCTTCAAGGTTTCAAACGGAGCGCGTCTGTGCCGGATCAATGCGTATAATTTATTTATTTGTACGGCGGATGCGAGCCTATTTACGTCCGAGCAACCCGAAAGAAGGTTATTCGCGTTTACACAACCGATGAACGTATACAAAGAAGAGTTAAACGAACGCTGCGGACATTAATCAACGTTGTCGGTAACCGTAACCGTCTCCGGGGGATTAGCCGGCGAGATATTCTATTCTTCGGTCGTAATTAATAGCTTTTGGCAAGTGAGCGTCGGCGGGCGGCGCAAATAGATATTCGTGACGAGACGTTGCACTTGCGTAATTAGATAATTAAAACATGCGATATGAAAACAATGTGGGCTATAGGAAACGTTAGTTGGTTACACGTAACTGTATCCTCTGTGATGTGGCATGCTCAAGCACATAATATACGACCCACGCCGTGTAAAGCGGGACAACGGCCTCATGACGGGCTAGTGTCGAGTCTAGATGTAGATAGGCGTCGCCGAAGTTCGGAGACGAACGACTGATGCCGGTCATCACGAGATTTGACATTGTCGACATAACAACATGAATAATGGTAGCGCCGAGCGGGCGTGGGCTGCCCGTCGAACACCAGCCGAGGGCTGTCAATACGAGTTATTTTGTACACGAAACTCAGCTCGAGTGCTCTCTCGCGCATGGTATTATAGCCATCGAGTCAAGAACCTCGACATTTAATTAGGCATGAGTTATGAACGCCCACGGCTGTTAAGGCAATGACTTCTGGCTTTTTGATTCATTAGCATGCAATTACACACTTTGAAGTTATACACATATTTTAGTAAATATTGTGTTATTTGCAATGTAAATACGAGTAGCTTCCTGTAGAACTTGAGTTATATGGCTTAAATGATGGAGCTATCGTTTTCCTACATTTCCCTCGATTATTTTCAATTCTAAACGGTATCTTAATGCGTTTGGTCGGCAATCTTGACTCCCGTTGGCCGGATGTGCGTTAATTGCTATTAAAGCTGTTCTGCCAGTTCCCAAAGAAAAATACCTCGTAAACTAGGTACTTGGTAATTACTTACTTACAGTACAGTCACAATTCAAAGACAAGCCTGATTTTTAATAACCTTTTAATATCTATTCTAATTGTGCTATTTGATAAATGATCTACCAATTCTGATGTCAGTAGCAGACATAGTGTTTTTCTATTTTAGTTTTCTTTGTACGTTTTCATTGTTCGCTAAAAGCTTTGGCTGGAGCGACGAGCGTCTGGGTTGGGACATTGTACGAAATGTTATGTGCGCACTGAAGTAGCGTTTGATGTGTTTGACATTGGACAAAATACAAAATACAAAATTATACCAAGAATAACGTGATGAAAGTTTAACGTGAATGTCGTACGAAATCAGTTCCTTCGCGATTGTAATACAAATGATATTATCAAAAAGAAAGAAAGAGAAAACATTTACTTGAGACTTACAAACAATAGAATAAATTAAAAATATTAACTCATCTCTAAAGAGTTACTTAAAATAAAAGAACAATAATAACAACATTAGAAAGAAAGAAAAAATTATCTTTGCGAGGCCAAAAAGGCTCCTATCTCAGCATTTTTATTCTTTAATTTAAAAAAAGTAGCTTGGTTTTTTTTTTTTAATTTTGGCTTGGCGATACCACGGACATACTCCGGGACACAGAATAAGATAACATGACATTAACATTAGCTGTTCTTTCTCAAGACACCTTGTGTCACCTCGATTTCTTTTCCTGTTATTGATCTGTCCCCTTCATTTACATTTTCAAGCGAAATTATTAACGGAACCGGTTTAACCAAATGTTGATTTTCCTGCCACATATTATTGACTGAATCATTAATGTTAATAACATGTTTATAAATAAAACCGGCTTATGTAAGATTGATATCGTGTCAAAATACATTTCTGTGTTATTTGTCGTTTAGTTGATGAGTCTTCCTCAAAAACGTTGTGTCATTCGATTATAATTAGAACCTGAGACTTGCTTTGTATTACATTAAATTCTTGTTATTACAGCAACATGTTTCTGTGTATTTATATTATATCTGTGTTTCTCTGCTTAGTAGCTTTTTTTTGAGGTGGGTAATCATCGAATGGCCTCACGATTTAGGATGGAGTGAAAGAGTTACTGACTAAAACACTCCTGTGTCCTTCAGATGCCTTTTGCGTTGTACAATTACGGTATTTTTTTCAAACTTTCCCAGTCTGTGTCTATTAGGTTCATTTCGGATTTTAGAATTGATTTTCTGATGTTTTTATCAAATTTTGTGAAAAATTTAGAATACAATACGGTTTACAACAAGAACCCGATTCTAATTAAAGGTTTTAAGACGCAATGACGTATTTTATCATGTGCCTATGGTAAAAAATCAAAGATCAATTTCTGAACTGTCTATAAATATACTTAGAGATTCAAGAACAAAATATTTTAGTACAAGTGTACACATCGTTAAACATAATTTATTATCTTATGTCAAGTACCCATCCATTCCTATTAGGCTGTATTAATAAAGCGACAGACATTGAGACCAGCGTGAAGTGATTGATGATCAATATTCGAGGACGAGTGGTATCAGACCTCAATGTGCCTCGCAACCAATTTGTTACAATGCTTGTGCTGAGAAAATAACTGTTATACTCTATTTATCATCATTTGAAGGTCTGTAAGCAATAGGCTATGCGTACAAAGGCTATGCATACACACTTAATGCTGATGATACTGACCAAGTAACCCCATAGGTACTGACGTTTCCCTCATTCAGAGATCCAACACAGCAGTGTCGTCTATCTTTTGAGGACACTTACAGTCACAGGAACAGCGATGCAGAGAATTTTTTTGTAGCCATATTTAGACAACCAAGGTTGCCGACACAGCGAATAGAATCGCCAAACTTAAGTGGCAATGGGCAGGACACATTGGACGCAGAACAGATAGCCGCTGGGGTCGAAAGGTTCTGGATGCAAGACGCACAGGACCGGTGTTTGTGGCAGCGCTTGGGGAGGCCTATGTTCAGCAGTGGACGTCTTTCGGCTGAAATGATGATGATGATATTTAGACAGATTCCTCCCGAACTGGCAAGAGGAAGCGCGGGCCCACGATAGAGAGAAGTGGAGGGAGGCCTTTGCCCAAGAGTGGGACAGAACAAACTCTATATTAAATATGTTTAGGATTTTTTGCCTACTCTTTAGAAACCCCATCAAAATCCAATATGGCGTCGCACAGAGAGATAGACGCGGTTGTAATATATATGTGTTATATATGACGAAGTTTTCCACTCCAAGTCAAATGATTAAAACATGGTTGTTTCGTATATAAATTAATCGTGTTCTGTAATTACCTACTGCGTGTACCAGGAAGGAAAAACATTTATTTACACAAGTTTATACATCGAATTACCTACCGTTTACATTATCCTTGTTCAGTATGCATATTATTATTTGCGGTTTCGATGTTGTTAATAGGTAAATGTTATTAATTTCAAATACTTAGTACATTGTTGAAGTGTTTTTTTTAAATGTTTATTGTATTTTGGTTTAAGCATACACAATAAAATTATAAACATAAGTGTTAAAGGAACTACATTTTTTTTTATGCATTGTCGTAGTTATAAGTAGTATATATTATTTTGAAAAACTTTAATCTGTACTTAAAATACTTAGCAATTTCATTTCCCTATCTGCCATTTATTGTAGTAAACAGAACTGTTAGGTTTTTTACATCGACTACCAATAACTAAGGCTGAAGGTTATCTGTTTCGACACAAATATTTGTTTCTCTCAATACTTAGCAGTCTGAAAATTCAACTATCGTGTTCATAAGACCACGTTGTACTTTCATGTCAGAGTTAAGGGAAATCATAAATCAACAACTCTTACATAACCGATCTATACGTAGAAAGTGTTACGAATCGATAAATTACATAGACGCAGCTATATTACATACGTCGATTGTCAATAGAAATTCGACGGCGACCATGCGACTAAATGCTACGAGGTCGAATCATCCTTCAATACATATTGTTAGGCACAACACAAGAACGGACGCACCTATTTCCAAAGCTAAACTATCGTATTGAACTCACTTAATACCAATCAATTTGCATTGCTCCAAGGTTGATTACTCAATAAACCACTCGCTATTTTTGTCATGTATAAAGTACTTACACGATTACTTTTTGCTAACTATTTGAATTTCACGCTGTTTTGCGCTTGTTGAAATGTAAATGTGTAATGTGCGGTTAATGTCTTACAGCAGCACGCTTAATGTTTAGACTACGCAGATTTTAAAGCATACAACGATAAGATAGCTGTTTAAATAAGTGACTTACTGTAATTTGATTACGACTGCAAAGAAATAAAGAGTTTTCTGTAGGAGCGCACGTAACCAAGGCTAATAAAGTTTTTGCTAACGACCAAGTGAAGACTGTTTATATGGAGGGCGAGAAAGTAAAGGCCGTCGACGACTGAATAACAAACTCTTTGGGCTCGTCGCGACGCTACGGTTGCGCAACAAATTGTCTACGGATGATTATGGAGAACGGACGTCACGCGCTGCGTACACCCGTTTAGAAAAACAATGACAAAAATACCAGGGCCTCCTCTGCCCGTCGCCAAGCCTTCTACGCCAAACGAATCGAGGCGACCTTTTGAACTATCAAAGGCCTCAGGCGACTGGTCGCACGAAGCCATTTGAATAAATTTGACGAATAAAAGCGCAAACAAAGTCATCGGAACGTGAAAACGAAACTATCACGCTCGTAATTGGCTACTGTACGGTTAAAAGAATGCTATTATGCTACTCACTTATCGCCACCGAGTCTGGCCTACATAAAACGTGTCGATTTTCGACCTGATAACGCTGGCCTTGCGTTTTAACTGTACTGGCATTTAAATTGCATAAATCGAATTTAAACCGTGCAATTTACTCGATGCAACCGGTTCTCATGTAATTTAATTCACGACTTGATTATCGCTATCGTTAGTAGTTGAGAATGAGTCATTGTGAGTACAGCACATGTTCTAGATATTAAATATCATAACGCATGTTGTGAATGTATCGAATTAATTACAAGTATCAGTGATCTGCGGCATGATGTCACACTGGCATACCGACATTGATCCAATTTCATCTTTACAAAGAAAAGTAAGCTGATTAAATATGAGCAACTAAACTAGTACCTATTTCAAATGATTTGGCATGGCAAAACTTGAAGACAGACGTGGGTCGAATTGTCTATTCGTGAAATAGAAATCCAATATGGATGTAGGTCGTCGTGACTTGATAATGGAATGTCCAAACGTGATGTTGACACGAAAATGAGAATGTAATTCGGATATTTGTGCGAACAGAATTGTTGTTGTTTGGTCGTTGCTCGGCATACTACATTGAATTAATTAGCGGAGTTAGGAGCGTTTTAGTTTCGTACATTCCAGACTAACAGTTGTTGCTGTTTATGTAGAACCGTTATTTAACTACGTCTACTATAAACAAAAGAACAAGTAGGGAACGGGCAAATCGCTTACATATAAGAATAATAATTTTAGTTCACCCTCGAAAATGTCTATCTCATATCTTACATCAATGTTTTCTTTTATACACGAATGTCGGGAGGGTGAGGCAGAGGGTCTTTGTGTTCCCCGGGGCTCTCCGGGAAAAGGGTTGACGTGGCTTTTCTATTTCATACTATATTTAGAACAATTACGTTCGTATCAAGCTACGCGTTAATTCCGTTTTAATTGAACTTAATTCGTCACGCGAACAAAACGCGATTTTATATTTACTGAAGTTGACATCTAAGGCGATACGGGTAACGTCAACATAATGTGTTAAATCCTTGAGATAAACACACAATGTATGTTTGTGTGTTGCTAAAACAGTTGAATGGATTTGGGCGAAATTTACCAGCGGTTTTACAGTTTCTACTACTACAACTACGAAATGCTAGCGTAGCTTTGCCTACGACTAGCTACAGCAACAGCGTAGCGTAATTGCATCTGCTACGCTCGACCACAAAATCTAGCGTAGCTTCTACTAGGAGCGGCTGTAACGATAGAGCGTAGCGAATTTGCAACTGCTACGCGCGTCTACGAAACCTAGCGTAGCTCCTACTACGAAATATGCCGTAGCTTCTACAACGAGCGGATACAATGATAGCGTAGCGTAGTTGCAACTGATACGCATGGCTACGCAACTTTAAGGTGTACGCTAAAGGAGTCGCTTTACTCGCGGTGGTTGAGCACAAATGGAGCCGAAACCGAACCTCCAACGACCACTATCCTCGAAAATGATACGACACTTTGTGTTCGTCAAAAAACCGATAATTAGTGGAGCACAGCCGAGCATGTACCAAACGCTCGGTAGTACGCTTGTTTAAGGCTTGTAAGTCAGTCGCACTATACGAAGTCGCGCTCGACTCATGGTTCTCTAGCGTACTCGAACCACCTTTAGCGTAGTTATCCTTTGCAGCTGCTACGCGACTACGCTATGCTGGCGTAGCTGCCGCTACGAGCAGATACGGCACTAGCGAAACGTTACTCTGCAGCTATCACTACTCTTGACTTTCGACTCTCTTCTGCTGCTTTGCGAGCTAATATTATATGTAATTATAAACAGCTACTTCGGCTAAGTGACCCATATTATACGGAAAAGTTTTAATCACCGCCGCGGCCACAGACTACAGTGACCACGCACCAGTATCACTATAACACAACATACTCATCTATCTGCCCATTCAAGTTATTTTTAGAATGCTTTTAAAATGAGTTCGAGTCATAACAACAAATAGTTCTTTGTTTATTTTTATGGATAGTTGAAAAACTCATTCGAATTCTGAGAATTGCTCATTGTTTCTGAGAATACGTAAGTAGCACGCTGTGTAAAGAAGGGACTAGTAGAACTGTGTCTAACCTAGATGATTATATCCGTTTGGACTTGCGCTTAAAACGCAAAGTTATAAACACACAGTGCGTACTTTAGAGTTAATTACTGTCGTAAAACGCAAAAATTACGTTGTATAGTAATTAAAGTTAAAGCAATTATTTTAATGTGTACTGAATTACACACAGTTATTGTTCTTGTATTAAACATTTATGCGAATTTAATTATCCTTGCCTCAAAAGCAATGATGTCATAACTTTACGGGTACAAAGGAATAAGAAAAATGTGTGTTTGAATGGAATCAGCTGCTCGGGGGTGCAACGTGGGGATACATAAAATATGGATGGGGATTTAGGTGAGAAGGCATAGGCGTTGCCTAGCAACCGGGTCCGGATGCCCAACGTTGTTAAAGGGGCAATAACACTGGGCAAATATACAATGCTTTGTAAGACGATAAACTGTTCAGGCTTATTGTTTTAGGATAATAATACGAGGCCAGTTAATTAATGTACGCATAAATTCTGAGAAACTGTAGTCTGGCTTTTGTTTTTGTAACTTTGCGACGAAATTCGGATGTGGGATGATTGGGCTTACTGTAGTCTCCGCGACATAAATAATATGCGACATATTTTTGTTATTATGCAGGTAGATAGTAAAAGATGTCACTTTTAGTACAAATCTTATCAGTCAACAGGTATCAATGAAACTCTGATGGATATCAGTGATCCTTTGCCTTTCCATGTTACACCTACCAAGGAAAACAATAAATTAAGCCTTTGATAACTAGAACCTATTTATATCGCTACGATGATTTCATACAGCAATCCAACTTTATCGTCACATCCATTTGATAAGTAGAACAAAATACCTCTTATCAAGAAGTTTCAAAGTACAGAGATCACAAACTCGGCGATACTTGTTCAACAAATGGCCTCTTGTCATCATAAATAAAAGAATAAGTAATCAAAGTTTTGCCCCTGGATTTACTTCGGTTCATGGGTGACAACGTAAACAAGCTGCGAGCGGTTTGTGGGAGGTCTATCACCCCCTTTCGCCCCTTCGGCGCCTCAATTGTGACATTTTCCTCTTGTCGCCCCCTCACAGTTCAATAATCTTTCAACGACACGAAATTTGAAAATTAAACGCCCTCCCTCCTTTAATGTACTTCGTCTTTATATTTTCATTTTTTTCAATAGGCTCTTATTGCGTCTTCAGAGTTTTTGAAGGGTCTACCGCCCATTGAATCGTTTTTAATAGCAGTTGACATATTTCCTAATATTTTTATAGAAATAGAAACGGTGACGTAATGCCGGTACACAAAGAACAGGTTACTTCGCCGAAATAATCACATTTTCTCGTAACCACGGCTTCACGTAAGCATCTGTGGAAATAATTAGGTAATTTGAATACATTTTGCCCCAAGTTTCTTCTAAACTCGTTATATTTGCCTACGTTAATAAATTAGTGACAAACAAATTCTAATACGAACTGGTTTCCCCGTAAACAGTAAATTATGAGGCGAGGTATGGGGCGGGGGACTGGGGGAGACTTAATTATACATGTAGATAGGTAGGTACATAATTATCTACATCATTTTCCTATCTTAATTACATGAAACATTTTAACTGAGAACATTATGTAAAGTAACATTTACGTTGGATACGAAGTAGGTAGGTTGTTAAAGGAGCTCAGTGGCTGACGCTCGTGCTCTATAGATTTTCTCAGGAACGTTTAAACCGGCTGAGTACGTGCACTGCCAGGTAGTCGATAACGGTCAATGTAACTCGTTGAAACATTTCTTGGCGCAGTTCCAGCATCGAATGTGCTTCTCCGAGAAAACCCTTGATAACCTGCACCAGTTACCCGTTAATGGTGGGCTTAATGCTCTGAATAAAATAGGGGCGCCCCTTGCGGCCCTACCCGCCCTAGTGAGGGGGACCGGCCAGTCTGCCACCGAGCACCATAATGTACGATCAATGCCGCACCTAACGCCATTACGTTGTATTTAATATTGATATATCATTCTGTCCTCACATACGAATATTAAACAACGATTTATCGTCATCTACTTCACTATAATTACTGTTTAATGACGTGACTTATATAAGCAAGAGAATAGACACCATTATGTAATGTATTCACACATTATTGTATCTTTGTCATAGTAAAAGGTTGCTCCATCATTATTGACATTTCATTCATACGTTAAAACAAACAAAACGACCGGGATCATCAATGGTATTTTCCACAGCCATTATCATAATAGCAAACTATATGCTCAATGTTTTGATATCTTTGCATTACCGTATTGCGCTCAAGGAAGCGATTGTTATGTGTAGCGAAAAGTATCAAGCATCTTGGTAACAATGGAGTCATTGTGGGGTTTGATTAGTGAATTGAGGCACAGGGGCGTCGCGTCGTGGCGGAGGATCACGACTTTCTGATCTCACGCCAGCGCACCCAGGTTCCCAGCGCTTCGCTACAAATTGTTTGGACATCACTACTCGCATGAGCAAAAAGAGAAAAACGCATCCACCCTATTGCCGGTTTGCACGATACACGCATGCATGAAACCACCACCAATAATGATTTTGATTCATATATGTAGTTATGTGAAAGAAATTGAAATTACACATTAAAATTCTTGAGATAAATTGGCGTAGCGTCGGATTGTTTATTCCTTTGTTTTGTCTGGCACGTTGCAGATGTTTGAAGTGAAATGTTATCCGAATAGATAAAATTTTGTTGTCGCGATATGAAATGTGAACAGTGAAGAAAGGAGATTGTTGAAAATGTTATTTGTCACGCAGATAAAGTGTAGGATCTAACAATGTTATACAATCGTAAGAGTGTAGTCTTAACGTTGCTATTCTTAGATAATGCGTCATAAAAAGTATGCAGTGTGTTATTGAGTGGTAACAATGGGTCGTTGGGTTTACAGGAAGTGCGGCTGTAGCCCGCAGCTGTCTGCGCAGCTACCTCCCCACACTATTGCTCACCTTCGTACACACGGTGACACGGTCGACATACAAGACACGTTGTTGATACGTTTATCGCATTTGCACACCTTGCTAAAAGTAAAATGTTCGCTAAAAAGCTACGAAGTTACAGAAACAACAGTGTTGCGAAATGTAACAAAAGATTCAAGGTTTGGATTTAATGAAATATTTGAAAAATGTTTTACTTCCGCAAAAAATGTTTTCTAAATGAATCCACGTGTAGATTCTTTTCTGCTGAAATACCCATATAAATTCAAAAGAAGTAATAAATCCCATGAACTCATCATACACTATTTATACCTCATTCCCATACGTATTGAAAACACGATATTTTCCTTATATATGGGATAAATGCTCGAACAATCTCACCATGTTTCTCTATTACTACATGACAGCAAAAACGTGTTATTGATTGAATGTGTTCTCGATATTTGCCATAACAACAATAATGACTAACGTTTTTGCGTATGTGTTATGCTCATGTTTCGTTAACATCATCAGATTGTTTTGATTCGGTCGAAAGTCGAAGGTATAAAAATGCATGGAGTTCATTTCGCATGCTGACGCCTGTCAAAAAGCAAAATATGAGCGCATTTCTATTCCGAGCCGAGCTTTGTGTTTTCAGTACAAACGCGATGTAATAATTCGTAGTTCACGGTTACGCGTCCGCTTATGTTCACGCTAGCGTGCTGGGCTGTTGGCCCACACTTGCGGTCGCCGCACAGACGCACGGGCGCGGCATTACATTCACATTATTACGAGTCGTCGGCGGTAGACTTTCATCAGTAATGAGTGCTCCGCCGGAGGGTAGGCCTCCACCGCAAACGTATTCAACGGCTCTGCGAAAGGAAATGTAGCTTTATAGATAGTGTTTACGAACACAGAACAATTGAATGTTATTACTGTTTAAACTTCAAACGGAATAACTCATCATCTCGCAGACGTCGGTTGTGTAAGAGGCCGCACAAAGGGTATCGCTCATCAATCAGAAGTTCCAGAGTTCTATTCTTTATTCCACCAGTTACCGCTAATTGTTGTGAAACGTCTCTATTAATGACTCGTCTCTTTCGTTCCGAGAGAAAATACTTTTGATTACGATTACACGGTACAATGGGCGTGCGTGAGAGTCGGACGCGTTGCATTGTGCCATTAAAATTATGTATTACACCGGCGCATGCTCTATTTAACCAGCCGGTAACAATAGAAACTAATAATGATCATTCTGTATTAATTGCACGTTGCGTGCCGCAGTAAAGACTGTTTGCAATATTTATCGTGTCATGATCGTTACGTGCGATCGATGGAGCGCAGCGGAAGCGAAACGGACTAGAAAAAAAATGGATTCTTTTTAAATTGGGGATATTATCCGTGCGGCGCGGAGTGTTCATCATAAGGTCGTATTAATATTCACGATGCGGCGCGCCCGGGGCGGGCAGGCTTCACAAAATGGCTGCCGGAGGCGCGCGGGCGACCGAGTCGTGACCGCCAGGAATCCACGCGCTGTTCCGAACCCTCATCAATTATGCATGAATGCGGCCGAACGCCGATGTTTACTCTCCATGAGACAACAATTTATTGCGTCGTGCGGTTTTTGACATCCGATCGGAGACCAGTCCGGCGATCTCGGCAACGATGACGAAATACTTACGATTTACGTCCGCACTGATTTGATGCGCAAATACATCATTCACTTTGATTATAATGTTCGAGTATAGTAGATAGGAAGGTACCTACTTTAGATGTTCGAGACAGATCTTGTATGGCAAGTTTCCAGAAATTATCTCAATTTAATTCTCTAAATCTTTTAATTTTTATACTTATTCTTTTATTATTATTTCTTTTAAACCGTCCGAAGGCACCATTTGACACTTCCTAGTGTCTAATAATAATACAATCAATTCACACACTGTTCACAAACAATACAATAATAAAAATACGTCGTCTATGAATGCCAAGTAGTACCTACATCGTGTGGCGTTGATACTCATAAAATAAAGGCGTGAGTCACATTTTCTTATTGCATCAGGCAATCGTCGAATTCATTTAATCGTAATAGCTTTGCGACTTGTCCGGCAGCTGTGTAACTGTTGATAAGAGCTGAATAACATTACATTATTATCGAAATGTGTCTCTTTACCTAAACATTTATTCTCGTGTACTTACTGGGGAATTTGCTGGCATTACTGTACAGTCTGACGTATTTTGTCTTGATGAAAACTGAGTCATGACCTCATGGTATCCGGAAAACGGTTTCATAAAGGTTCGTCCATTAATCACGTGAGGCTCAAAAGGGGGCGGAGAGTAGGTTCGTAAAAAATCACAAGGGAGAGGGGCGGGGTGTAGTGAGATATCCCGTGTATTTTTTTTTTCTTCGAACGCTCAATTTCGTGAACTGAAAAACGGTACGCAACCTTGAGTCACTATTAAGCAAAGTTTTCCTCGCTGAAGGCAATGATAATTACTAGAACATTTTTACGATAATATGTACCAAAAAATATACGTTATTTTAGGTAGAAAAGAGGGTGATTAAGCCTAAAACCTCACCATTTAAACTTGGGGAGTTAAAAGTAGCTAAAAAACATCGCGAGATTAGTGAACGAGCCCTGGCTAAGTGTAAAATATTTTATTACTAAAGGTGTAAAGGATGTGTGCACATTATTCAAATGTGTGTCCTCGCAACAAACAACCGAGTTCGTTAGATAACGTTATCTTTGTCACACAAATGTTCTTAATCAAAGTTGTTTACCTGAGTAGTTTGAACCTATTTCAAACTTTTATGTACATTGCTGATTGTGTTATTTGCTGTACTTCTAACAGCTGTACCTATTTTAGATTCTTTTCACGTTTTCAAGGATCAATATCAATTTTTTTACTTTGAAAGTTGAATTGACTAGTAATATTATATAAGCAACTTGTACTTGTAGAGCTTGAGATAGATCACAGATCATAAACCTTACAAACACGCGTGGAAAACATTTTTATAACTTGTTTGAGGTTCTCAAGCGTAAATGAAATGAAACGAAACGTACACCTATTGAAATTCTGAGAAGTTCTCAAGCGGTCTCAAAGCTATTTATACAGGTTTTTGTGCAAACAGTGGGCTGGTAAAGGGCCCCTTATCAGTGCCTGCAACCAGGCTATCGACTGCCGTGTTTGTATTTTGTTATCTACAAATTCCCGGCTCTCACTATGCAAGTTATCTATGAACGCAAACTTATTGTATGATAAAACACCTAATTTTAGTAGATTATCTCAAGTCGTGATGTTGTGCTCGTTATGCATATCTTGTACGTGATTCTGTATAGATAAGCACGCAGCTATCTCAATGGCATTAACTTATTTATCATTGTTATTTGGAACGCGAGACATTGGACTCATGTCTGTTGGATACGAGTCACTTAACATGAACGCGTTCCACTAGAAATATCGCCGTTTTTTCATCGCTTTGTTAATATGTGCAAATTACACACCATTAGTTATTCGCATGTAACCGCTAACTCGATTAGCACAAGGCCAAAACAAGGTATGCGACCTCTTTGCTTGTTTTTACAAAAACTTCGCGAACGGGTTTTGCCTGCAAAATTTACTTACGTATACCGCTCGTATCCGCTTGCCCGCATCACCAGACAGACTGATAAAAACAACTAGATACTAATAACAACGCGGTACAAATTGTAAATGCATGATCTACTTAACAAAAAAAGTAATTAGGTTTTTTAACAGTGTTCGCAATCAACCGTCGGTCGAACAAAAAACAAAACGGCCGACTTCTTAGAAGAGCTTTATTGGTTTTTGTTATGATCGAAACTAATTAGCGTAAATGTGTTTTGTGTCTGCAAAAACCAGAAATATCATTTGATTTAAATAATTTTTTAATGGGAATTCCTTTGGTTAAACATCAATTTTATTAATGTGACCTGCGAGCTGAACTCTTTGTGTTATTTATAAAGCAAACGTAGAACGTATACATAGCTTGTCACGGAATACTTGGGTGCGTGCCAAATCGTTAGCGCGTTGTAAAATGTTTTCGGTATGTTGGTCAACGATCGCTATTTGTTTATACCTATTATAACAATGCATGTTCATACAGTGCCTACGTGTTGCGATCGATTGATTGTCGCACTAATTTTACACAAATGCATCAGGATTATCTGATTTAAATAATACGTATTCTATTAAGTAGGGAAGTTGAATGTTTCCTGGATTATTTACATAGCAATGAATACATAAACATACTTACTTATAGTAATTTTAACTGGGAATAAATGTGGCATTTTCCGTCAAACGGGCACACATGTCCACGGCAAAGTAGATTCGACCTAATTTAATAATAAATATTCTTGGAACTACTAATAATGAGTTTCCTTTGTTTGTTGTTTACTCCCACTCATAATCATTTGGGCGTGTCAAATATTTAGACATTATGGTACCTACGTAAATGTTCTGTTTATTTCAATACCTACGCTTACGCAATCGTCCATTGTTTTATCAGTTTCTTGAAGAAGTGTGTTTTCTTGGAATGAATTACACTTCCGTGTTATTGTCATTCATTCCGTTAAATGTTTCTGGTAACAATGATATTTTCAAGCTCATGTTCTGAATTTAATACTTACTCACACAGTTGTAGTGTAGATTATTTCAAAAGTACCTACATGATGTTAGCCAGCTTACTAGCTAGGTATTTCAATATTATTTAGGTAGTTCGACGAATTTGAATTTTGAGCCTAGGCAGTCTAAGCCATGTGTTGTATGTTCAATTTATTGTTAACGTAAATTAAAAATAGACAATCATTTACCTACCTAAACTACTTATTCGTATCTAAATGAAAATATTTATTCTAGAGGGCTAATGTTTATTTGCGTCCACTTTGCTATCGTTCAGCTGTTTGATTATGTAAATCGGTTGCCGTGATTAGCGACATCTGCCCTTCCTGTCGTTTGATGGGAGTCCTGGGGAGCTGGAAGACAGGACGGGTGCATATGAGCGTGAGGCGTCAGGTGCTAAGTCCGCGAGGGGGGCGCGCCCCATCTGCCTCCCCGCGACACCCGCGCCGTTCACTTGTTGCTACGTTGTGCTACGTCGCGCCGCTAGACTGCCGCACACCGCTCCCCCGCCCCCTTTCCTCCGTGCACCACTTCCCTTCCCCGCGCATTTCAGTTCTTTGTGCGCCACAGTGGCTTTCGCACGTTCGTGCTGTGCCACTTTACGTTCGCAACGATCATTCTGACATAGTCGTGAATTGTACATAATATTATTACATAGATAGCATAGCCAACTGGAATTTGTGAGTGTGTGCTGGTGAATGCCTGAATTCTGCGACATTTTGACCGCAACCTAGTACACCTTTGGAAGGATTTCAAGCTGATTGGAATATCCACTAGGATTTTTTGTGAAAAATCTGTGATAGTGACTTAGGTCATTAGTGTGGTTAACGGGCACCGAAGAATATTGTGTCCGCTATTATAGAAATTGAAGTGATTTTATTGTAAATTGACGAAGCAGTTGATAATTGAAGCCGAAAGAAGATAATTAATTTAGTGTTTATTCAACTGAGACCCGTAAGTACTTTTAATCTTTAAAATTACTCAGAAATGTGCGTCGAAAAAACTTTAAATAAAATAAAACAAATTGACAGTTCAATTCAAATGATCGATATAGGTCATTCACCTAACGACTTTTATAAATCAACGTCTTTATGATTTTGAATTATTGGTACTTAATTTACCTGACTACCTATGGAGTTTATAGCTGAAATTTCAATACCTTTTATCGTTGTCTTTAGGTTCTCTAATAATTTTGATATCGCGTTGAATTGGTATTCGCATAATAGCTGCTCTATAACAAATGCAAAGTTATACGTACGTCTACCGACCCAAATACGCTGTATTATTATGACGGACGGGGATTATTGGAAATTGGGACCTATTTTAAAGCATGTATATACAATTAAATTGTACCTGTTTGCAGAAGGTCAGTGCGAACTCATTAAATTCTTATTGTTTAAAATGACAGTCATTATCAATCATTAACACATCGCATTTAGATTAAATTTAATCGTTATTAAAGTTGAATGCGCATTATCTCAACCATCTAGGTATACTAACGTCATTAGGTACATGCCTAACCACTTATTAACTGTGAGATAATACAGTAAAACTGTGTTAATTACCTTGTATACGTTACTGACATTACCTGTTAGATAATCGCATACCTAACGAGCAGGCAATCAGATCATCGTGTTGTGCTCGCACGATAAATAACTAGTTATTTATTGCGTTACGTTATAACCGCTAGTCGTGCTCCGAATGACCTTTCATATCGTCTATGTTATCGAGAATGCTTTCCGAGTGTGCATTGTTACCTTATACAGCGATTCGTTATCGAATCGCGTGTTTTATCGCCCCATTGTTTATTGTAGAGTGACCCGTAGTGTTTGTTCTAATTCCTTGATAGTCGTAATCATTTATTATTAGCTTTTCCGTGGTTCAATTTCATGGTGCGTTTTTAAACAATGTTCTTTTTTTATTTTGAGTTATAACTAAATTGAATTGCAAGTCACGACAACGACTGCTACCTACTACCACAATCTATGTCATATAAAGTCACTGGAATAAAATGAAATAAACAATTATTCATTTGAATAGGTATTTAAAACATACGATAAAATAATACAGGAAACACCAACAATAAGTTGCGTAATCAGTTAATTAACTACACTAGTCCATTTATAAATAGTATTAAATCTACATCGTAAGTTTCAGGGCCGTCCGGTTTGTCAAAGCGATAAAAACATTTTACGATAGTCTCGTGACGAATCCGGATACTTAGGTTGTTATGTGTAAAAGTATGCGATACTGGTGTATTGTCTATGTTGGAAATCAAGAATTCCGGTCACGAACAATCGGGACACGTCGTGAGATGCGAGGGAGATTGCAGCGCGCTCGCCTCCGTGCGCTTTCAATAGCACATTGCGCAATTTACTGCACGAGCTGCGCCACTCGTGATATCTGGCTACACTACATCGTATCTTCAAGGTGGTATTGCATTCTGTAGTCACGATAACTGATGCGCTACTAAACTCCCCTACAATGTAACCCTACACGCTATCTTACATTTCGTAGCCATAAAGTGAATAACTTAAAAGGAAATCGTCCATTTCAGCTTTATATGGAGGAGACCGGCTTCCGTAAGTGTCGCTCACACGCCTAACGATCTAAAACTAGGTTGATATTTCAAAAGCGAATGTTGCCTAGATATCGGATAAGTCATTTGCGAGCTTCGTTTAGAAAGTGAGATTCGGATGCGGTCTGTGGCGAACCTACTCTAATTTGAGACGATTCAGCCAATCTTTATGACACACATATCACACGATGTTTTATGTAACTTCAAGTAAAATATTTAATTGCTAGGTTACGGCGAAAGCTTTAGTCACAACTAAATGTCGTATTAACGGTTATTTTCCGAGTAGAAGTGTTTCATTACACGGTCGGCGAGTCGAAACGCTCCAGTGGTTTTAACGAGATGGCTTTGAGTCTGCTAACGCGCTCAGATAACACGGTAACAGGTTATTTGAGATTATTGACGTACAACCGCTTTGTTTACCACACTCGTATGTTATTTGGGCGTGTAATTTGCACAAAGCAGAACTTGTTCTCGTGACGTTTGGCACGCGTTAGCATTATTAGTTTAGTTATTTTACTACTTGGCTTTTACACGAAGTTAATATTATTTCAGCAGTGTATTTGAGATTGAAGAAGATCATTTTGAACTCGTAACCTATAGTTATGTGGGTTTGTGATTTCACAAACCCACATAACTTGCATTCAGCGATGCGTTTAATGTTCCACGGTCTACATTAAATAGGCGTTCACGTAACTTCCCGTCATTAGCTGCTTGCTTACCTCTATCCCCTCAATACCGATTCCGTGGCTCAAGGAATATTGGAATGTTTGATTGATCGTTGCCAGTCACGCGCTCAACTTCCTCTAGGTAGTCGTGACTCGTGAGCACCTAATATGTACTGCCTACATAATACAGCGCCTACGTCGAAATGGTCTGATGATTTTGACCTTTTGACCTCATCAAGACTCTGCATAATAGAATGGTGAAACTCAATTGACGCGTTCTTGTTTGAATGAACACTTAAAAAGATTGACGTAATTGGTAACTCTGGGCCTGCGGTTGAATATTCGCGGAAAAACCTACAAACGTAGTTAACTATATTGGCACAGTAAACGGTATTTCGCTTTTATGAATAATTGAAAACCGCGATGATAATTTTATGTGCTGTTTATTTATACGAAGGTACTGGGAATCTGCAAGTAGGTGGTTTAATGAAACGGACTGCAGTGTCCGGCTACATAAAATAAATGCATATAATTTGGATCGTCTTTGCAACCTATTCGCAATATGTACAAAGAGCTGCTGCATAGTTTTTGTATACCCGCAGTATGTATATGGAGATAGGTTGAGGCGGTTGGTGCAATAGTCGGTCTGAGTTACGGCTGCCGGGGCCCGCCCTTCATGCATAATTCAAATTGTCGTGGTCAGGATTTACTGCGTCGAGGTAGAGCGGCAAGCTGCCGCGCTTCTCAGAGCCCTCGTGTCAACTTTTTGCCCTTCCTTTCCATCTAATGAAAAGCTCTCTCACCGGTTCCGTCTCGGCGTTTGTCTTGTCAATCAACCGTTGTCGTTCTGCGACGTTGCCGCACTTCCCCATCGAGTTATTTGTTGCCCCATTGTCCCCTCCCGCTGATCACTGTCGCATTGTTTCACAACTTTTGTTTACATTCGTTCAATGGTCGTTTGTTTGTAAAGCGGCAGGTTTGTTTTCTCCGCCTCGTGTATTCTTTTAACATTGTAAACAGCTGGGGTTTGTTGAATTTCTCGTTATCGAATATTGTTGACTAAAACAACTATCGTTTCATTTGCAAGCAATAAGTAACGCTATCGTAGCCATTGTGATTTTGCAATTCTTTTTATCTACACGCCTACTCAAGCGCATTTACGTATCGTGTTCTACCTTTTGTATTACGTCAACACGTTTGTTCCTCGATTAGATTAGCGTTTATTTTCTCTTGTAGCTGTTATTATTTGCTTTTCCAAGGTTTAGATAACGACTACTCGGCATGTTGTTTTTGCATGCTTTTCAAGAGGGTTTAAAGTTGAGCTAAGTAATTAGGGTGGGTCGCACGTCGATTTGTGTTGTGGATTATAAAGTGTATTCGGTTGAATAATTAATTTAGTGTAGATGCGTCACCATAACAGGAAAGGAATGTCGCTGGGGTCTGTTAACTTGGCGTAGAATGCTGCATTTCCCCGTAACCGGTTCACAGCGCGGCGCGGCGCACCGATGAGTAATCTTCGGGTGCATTAAAAATGGCGGTTGGACCGCAACCGTATCGCGATACATTACCATATCATTATGCGCCGCCTGGGATGAGATCTGCCGGCTCACGCACCCACTGAATAATGACCAGCTGTAGGCACCACACAATCGCCAGTTTCTTCTCTGTTTATGTTTGTTATGAATAATTATTTATGCGATTATGTAGATGAGGATCCTCGTTAACAGCTCTCTCATTAAAATTCCATTGTTGTGCACTCGACATGCAGGCTCGCTCTTTTGTGTAGGTGTCGTGTTGAATTGTATGTTCGTTCGTGTGTTGATGAATTGATTACGTTACCTAATTGAATAGTTGAGATGGTTTAGATATCTGTGTATCGTAATCTCCTCATGCGGAATAATATTACTTATGCATATTGTATGCATTATGGAAAATATTTATTATGAATCACTTTGATGTACCTACAAACCTACCTCTGTATAATCGCATCAATAGCGTGCCAGGTGCCTTTACTTTTATCGGTCGTTTTTGTGCATGTTTATGGAAATTAAAATGCAATCGCGTGTTATTAACAAGAAAAACCTCGAGAAATATGCGCTTGTAAGATTAGCACTTAGGAAGGAATTTAGTTTTTGCACGTACGGTTTAAATTGAACGTTGTACGAGTAGGTTGTTATTTTTGCTTCAGGAGTTTTATTTATTCAAAACCTTTTAGCTCAAAACTCTATATTTAGCGGGGTTTTGATTTAGTATCTAGGTAGGTTTTTTATTTGAATTACGAGTTAGTGATGTCACAAATATTCGTGACAAAGCGCCTAGTAGTAAATTAAACCTGTAGGTAAATAAAAGTCAAAGTGAGGACTTCCTCGAAAGTTATTGTGTAGTAATTTGTTTAAGTATGACGCGTCACCCCGGGATTTTATCACATTGCCCTCGTTCTGGTGGAACGCCAAATGTCCGGGCGGTCGCTGGCTGCGCCGCTTGGCGCTCCTCCAGACGTCATTCACGTGCGGCACGCTCAGCCTAACTGCCAACATGTTACTTCCACCCACGCCGCCATAGCTCTTCATGAGCTTATCTTCCTGTTCCGGTTACTAATAAACCACTCATTTGAATAATTTCGTATTTGACATGCAGCCGATGTACCTACAACTAAAGCTTGGCTCGTATCACTTCATATTCATGTAAATCAATCTGTGTACCCAGTCAAGTGGTAGTTGCGCAATCGCAAATTGATTAGTCACGTGCGCATGCATAACAATTTATGACTCCATAATAAATTATAATATGTTTACTTACTTCAGATAAAAATAGTAAGTTTATTTTTACTCATTGCAACATTATTTCTCGGAAGGTAATGAAATTATACCGTTCATACAATACATTATTTTTTACGTACTTATACGCGTGGGTGTAGTGTGAATGGGCTTACTTTGGCTTCGTCCCAAACGTGCTGACATGACCGACGGACCGAGCACTGACGTCAGCCGTTTGAAAATATGCAGCTGGCAGCTCGTTGATAACACACTGTCAATCCCTTCTGACAGGGAGACACGGCTTTGATAAATTATTTGAGTTTTACTCGCCATACCGGATCAATTGCTAGAAATGTAAATTCCATGAAAAACCTACTATGATTTGCTATATGAATAAATTCCTAACAGTTTGTTTCAATTGTTACAGGTGCCCCTGAAAGTGTGAGTGCAAGTGATGTCGTCGAAGTCAGTGCGGAACCCGACAAGTGCGTGAAACAGGAGGAAGTGAAGTCAATTGAGTGTGAAGTGAAGAGTGAAGTGAGTGCGGGCGCGGATGGTGTTGCCAGCGCCGTGGCCTCCGAGGAGGACGACTGTGTGATAGTGTGCGCGCGCGATGCGGACGATAGGTCCGACTCGGGAGTGAGCGGAGTGAGGTCGGGCGGCTCGGCCAGTTCGGTGGAGGAGCGCGAGTGGCGCGGCATGGCGCACGGCTACGGCGGAGGCCCCCCGCCCCCCCTGCTGCACCTGCCGCCCCCGCCGCCGCCCTCGCTGTACCCCAGCGAGCTGCTGTGGAAGCAGCGCTACCAGCCCCCGCTGCACGCGCCGCTGCACCATGCCATCGCGGACGATTACCTCGCGGCGGCCACATACGATAGAGAGAGACATGAAAGACTGCTACGGTAAGCCCACTTACCTACTTACATGAAATATTCCTTACTTCCCCAAGTTACACATTCCTTACTTCCCCAAGTTTGCCGTAGTCAAAGCGTAGCCCAAGAAGTCCTAAAATAGAAAAATCAAGTTAGGTTATCTAGGCAATGATACAATAAAATGTTGCTGAATTTCGCCAAGACCAAACTTTATACCTCTATTCGTTAATTTTAGCTAGTAGAAAAAGTTAATAGTTACTAGAAATGTTACTGAAAGTGTACCATTGGGGAGGAAATTGTTAAGTTTTTATCTTAGAAAATGAGAAGTTGGAGATGACGACTCTTGTACTTTAGTACACTTTCAGTAACATTTCTAGTAACTATTAACTTTTTCTACTAGCTAAAATTAAACTTACCTTTAATCAACTCGTAAAACCACTAAAGAGCGTAAATCAAATAGACCAGTAAAGCCCATGTTTGAAAACAGATATTTTGAGAGCGAGTAGTCATGGTGCTGAAATACATTACATTCCACACGTAAACACGATTAAATTAAAATGAATGTTCATTCATCGTTCTGAGATATAAATCTTTTACGAACTAGGTACATAAACCACGTAGAAATAGTATCTTCATTTTATTTTACCTACTAGAAGAAAACTGGGCGGATAATCCCATGTTAATAGAGAACATTGTCTAGGCTTTAGTACTGTTCGAAAAAGTTTCAGTGCCCTTGGAAGTCAAAGTACAACTGGAAGAACATAAAGGAGGTTTTTATGCGGCTAAAGTCTGACACGCCCTCTCGTTCTAACCAACACCAACGGAAAAGTTATGACGATTTCCCACCTTTTAAAAAAGAAAATGGCGGTTTGTCTTCCAGAAATTATGCTATATCTGATTCGTAGTACATTATTATTGTTATTTGTTAGTCTAAAATGAGAGGGTCAATCAACGTACGATTTATAACGTTAAAATATTCAACTTTGCCTAAACCAAGAAGTAATAACATCCGCAAACAGTAAACTGGGTTGTTAGTTTCTTGTTTACCTACTGATCTCTGAAATAAACATGATTCTGTTTACCTACAACTGCCCAAATATTTGTAGAAACAGATACATAATGAACATTACTAATTTATTTGCAAATCACTGTGGTTTAACCACATATTTAGCTAGAATTTTGTATCAAATGCGTCAAATTATGAATGAGACCATCATACGTTTTGTTAATAAAAACCCCAGCAATATACAACCGCTAAATGTCAAATGTGGTTAAGGTAAATAAAACCTTAGGTTTTTATTGTTTATTACTTCAATTAAACTCATTGGCAACCGTACTCATGACTAACCAGACTTTTTCCCGCGTTCAACGAAGAATTTGCTAGATTGTTTTTCGTGAGTCAGATATTTGAATAATATTTATGTTACAAGAACTAGCTAACTACCTACCTTTGTACCTACTTATTTTCTGAGTCATGAATTTAAAGCGTACTACGGAATGTCACAACACTTCTTATAAAAACTCGAAACACTTTAGAAAAGTACTTAACCTGATTTTATCTGGCCGATATCTTGAATACTCCACATTGTTTATTGTTAGGATATATGCAAACTTTATTTACGAAAACAAATAAAGCTGTAAAACGGAGTGTGTTAATTTATTTTCGATATTACAAGATTATTCTACATATTTGTGAATTATCTTGATTTATGGTGTGGTAAAATTTGTTCTTTTTTCTCGTGTTCGAATTTTGAATCGCGTTCTATTTTCTTTTTTTTTTTTTTAATTTGATTCAACCTCTATGGAAAGAGCACAAACCTTTGTTCTTTTTACAAGGTTTTAACTTACTGCTTTTGTTTAGGGTAAATATGGCACATGAATTGAGGAAAGTTACATTAGAAAGATTGATCAATGTAGTTAACTGTAAGTATGTACGTGTTGTAAACGAATACAAAGATATTTTTTTGTTTAGTTTTCACAATCATTGTCTGATCAACTTATTTTCTGTAAGAAATTTACATTTATAACAACCAGAACTCTGTATTACATTGGGTAAGTACGTGCCCTGTTTAATTGAATTGGTTCGATTCATATCGCTTTTCTCGGAAAATATCGTTTGGAATTAATTTAATTATACAGAAAGATAACGTTTATGTGATTTTGTTATCTTTTAAGTATTTAATAATTATTTTATCACGTATTTAGATGTAGATATTGAAAGTTATCTATCTATACACATAATCAATTAAAGGGAAGGTGTGTGAGAATAAGCCAGGATTACAAAGAGTGGATATGAATTTAACCTTTCGACTACAGTTATTACAGACACAATTAAAAGAGAATAGGTGTACGGACACAGGTGTCTTCTTGGGGCTTAACTTATAATTTATAGTTAAAAAAAAGATGTGTTCAAAGAGCTCGTTTCCCAGTACTTATTGAAAAAACTTATTTTTAATCGATTCCAATCTATGATTATATTTTTAAGTATTTTCTTTTTATCGATAAGTGAAATGAGGTTTTAGCCTAAATTCGAACACAATTAATTCAAACTACCGTAGCACAACGTATAGAGTACAATTCTTAATTAGAAACAAATTTGTTGTAACAATATTTAATAAAAAACTAATGTACCGCAATGAAACCGGCCGTGTACATGATTAACATACATTATGCAGGGAACGTTTGAAAGAGTTACCGTGGGTCTAGAACTCAAAGAGTACCTACTGCAGGACACAGGTTTTAGTCAGTAAAAACAGACTTCTACCATGAGCGAGAAAATTCATTCAGTCTGTACAAAACCGAAAAACCAATTTAAAAAATGTGTAACTAATAGACAACTTAGTTCTTTTTAAATTTATTTCTTGAACATGGATACAAAGTCCTTCAGTCAGAATAATAGAAATTATAAGAATTCTAATTATGACATAGACAACTTAGTAATAACCAGTTTAGCTACTGTAGTTAGTAGACAAAAGTTAATACTAAGCACACCGATTATGCAAATAACTGAACGATTATTAGGTAGGTACTATTAAAGTTCCGTATTAGAGCTAGCGGCGATCCGAAAGCTATGGTATTGGATAGGTTTTTTTTTTTTTATGGTAGGTGAAAATCATCCAATGACGAAACCCGCTCTTGGGCGGAGCGGGAGACCAGTGTCAGACTCTTACTGACTAAAAAACCTACCCCGTACCTTCCTTGCCTTATTCCTGGAGTCGAGGTAACAGTTTGCACATACCCTCTAGGATGGTATTGGATAGGTACATACAGCTTTAACCGATCTATGGCATCGTTAAAGAACTAGAGATTATCCTATAATTACGCATGAGCTTTAGAATGTCTAAAACATTTCATGGTTTTGTTTACAAAAACATATAATTTTAAATGTTAAAGCCTTGTCATTTTTGTGACATTGTGTAACTCTTTACATACAATTTATGTCTCTACATTCATATACGTTAGCATAGTATCAGTCTTATACTGTTTCCACTGCTGGAACTTAGGTATTTTTTTTTTTTGTATTCATAAAACATATTTGTTTGTTGACATTATCATATGCATAGTCAGATTCTTAGTTTGGTTGTTTCTTGAAGAGTTGTTTTTTTTTAGTGAAAACTCACCTATCATCTTACTACGACATAAGTAATATAAGTAAATTTAAGTACATTATACTGTCCAATTGCCATGCACACGAAAATTTCTAGCTCTGAATTTTTGTTAGCAACAAAATTATGTTTATTACAGAAAATCATTGTAACAGTCCGTCTAGACGTAAGACATTTCTTTGAAACATGACATTCAATATAATTAGACTACATAAACAATGTAAACGGAAGAACAAAGCTTTATTTAAAAAAATAAAAGGTTAAAACCACCGGAATTTGTATTTAAAACTTGCAAGGCCAGCTCAAAAATAACTGAACATTTTGCAGACAGAAATAGTGTTGTCGACATGCAAGAAAAACTTCGCAATGATAAACACTAACATAATTGGTGGTCTGCCAACGTTCTTGTTATTCTTGAACAATGTTTAGGAAATGGGCACTTTATTATTTATACGTCTTGGCTGCTTTCAATTCTGCGGAATGTTGCAATAAATTATCATTTAAAACTCTTGTTATATAATCTGTATCATTTATTAGGAGCAGAGAACGTTTTGTTCGCTTTTTTTAAGCATATTGCGCGCATGGAGGGGTATTAGATTTGGCATAGGTAACGCTTTTAGAGAGGAGACTAAAAAGCTGTAATTTATACTGGTAGACTAATAGTAATCCTTACATATTTTAAAACAAGTCCCCACAGTGTCTTGTGTTTGTTCACGACACATTTTAAAACTATTAAATTGGAATTTCATGCGGTTTTCACTGTCATAGAGAGTGATTCATGAGGAGGGGTTAGGATCTGTGGTTTAGGTGTATAAATTATAATACGTTTTTATTACAGTAAAGTCAAGAATTTTAAAGATTTGTAACACCCGTGCGAAGCTGGGGCGTCACCAGTTAATATTTATTTATTCGAGGTCAATGATAGAGTTAAATAAATTGATAATTATATCAGTTAGTTAAAATTTAATTTGAGTACATCGACACGAAAGAAAAAGTAGTTAAATTAAGTCTCTGGAAATAATTGTAATCAATCGACATTATTATATTCTTTTGTAAACAAATTCAAGCAAACCTTTATTGCAAATAATGGCCAGTGTTCGTTTAGCTACACATTATGTAGAAGATAAATCGATTTGAACTCGTTGTTAGGATAGAGAACACTGCATTTACAAGTTGTAAATGATAAACGATTTATTATGGAAATGGTTTGCAATTTAAGTAATTAATTTCATATCGGGAGCTTCGGTGAACTATAATTATGTCTTTTATTGAAAATTTAATTTACTATTTTGGTGTAAGGAATTAAAACCACAACCAAGGTGTAGTCTATCGCCCTATAATCAAAATGTAACAAAAACTAGTGACGTGCTCGATTATTCTAGAAGATGCGCATTTATCATACTCGTACTTGAAATTTTGAATACAATTTACATACTAAGAGACCTAAAATGTTTAAGTATTAGCATATAAAATATTAGCTTCTGCCCGCAGCTTTGCCAGCTTGAAAGTCGGTTTCACCCTAGTTTTACCCCCTTAGGGGTGGAGTTTCATAAAATCCGTTCTTAGTGGATGCCTACACCCTGTGTGGAACTTACCTGCCAAATTTTAGGTTTGTAGGTGTAGTGTGTAGGTGTGTAAAATTCAGCTCCTACAAGGGATGTAATGGGGGTCTAAATTTTGTATTATGAACTCCACGCGGGCGAAGCCGCTGGCAGAAGGCTTGTTGTTTATTAGAAGCTTTTATTTTTTGTATAACTCTGACCTTTTTATCATTGTACACACAGTATTCATAGTCAAGGTTGGACCATATTAGGAATGTTAAATGTAAAGGTCATTGAACCGAAAGTAGATACCAACTGCTTAATGCATAACCAAATTATATATTACCATTGTAATTTTCGTATATTATTTATTCAAATAAATGAAATATTCAAATAATAATAACCATGATAAATAATGAATATAATACCGTTTTCAATAAATTTATTCTAGCGATAAGTCATTGCAAACATTTAAATGCTAATTAGTTGAGACACGTTTCATGAATAATCGTGAGCGACTTACGGATGTAGAAAAACAATAATTTACAACCATCTGAACGTGTTGAGGCATACAAAGTAGCACAATTTATGATAGTCCCTACGTCATAAATCCAGCGTGATTACCCCGACTGCAATGAACTAATTCCTCATTTGACCTCACGTGACCGGCTTGTTAACAACATCATAATGCGATTATGAGGAAATGTGTATGCTTGACGTAGCAGTATTTTCCCGTATATAATACCTAGAAATAACGTAATTATGGTGCTAAATATTCATCGTTCCCCACAAGGCCATTGTTGTTACTTGAAACTTTTTGCTGCATTAGCTTTCGCAGCTGTTACTGAACAAGCCAGCTGATTTTTCTTTTTGTCACCTTACCACCTTGGCACCCTTTGTAGACATCTTACCTGCAGCTGATAAAGATTTCTTTGAAAAATAGCCTTTTGTAATTTTCTATAGACTTGTTATTCAAAAGATAAGGGCTGTTAACAAGTTATGGACGCCATTATTATTATTATTACAAACTTTATTACCCATTGTTTTAAGACCTTGAAGACATTGTGCTTCATTTATGGTATTAGATCTCGTACTTGATAAATATTTCTATTTGTGGTCTCTATTATTACTTTTTGTAACGTAGTTTATTGACGGTTACTATTTATAATACAAATAAAGGAATAACGAGAAAATGAATAAACATATTTTGAGTTAATAAATTTAGGTATCTCTATTAAATATTTCAATGTAAATAACAAACAGGTTTCTGTGAATACGTTAGAGGAAAATCTATTTACGTCCATATTAATGTGACCTTGTACGTCTATCCGGTTCTTATTGTTCATAACTTGATAAAATGAATAAATATCTTGAATGAATAATGAATTTTAAATTATAAAGATGTTGTTTTTAACCTTGACTCGTCATGTTTAATATTTAAGGACGTGATGTTCGTGAATTAAAAGATATATCAGTGGCAGTACTTGAGGTTGGTGTTTGAATAAATATGCGATTAAATACAGGATATCCTATAATTTCGTGGTTGCGCTTGATATGTTTTAGAGTATTTTGCCGTGATTTCCTGGCTATAAATACGGCCCTACACATGAGAAGGAAGTATAAGGATGTAACCGTTTTAATGTTTATTACCAAAACATTGCACACGAATTCCGTCTATACTTATGAATAATAAATACTATAGGTGATTAAAATGATTACTTTATCATTTTTTTTTTGTTATCCAACTTATCACTTCTACCATTCAACCATCAGCATTATTTATATTTATCAATTAAATTTTATTCTTTCTTATCATTTCAAGAGATAAAATCGTAAAAAATAAGAAATGATAGATGGAATATTTTGTGATAAAATATTTTTTAGTGTAAAAAAAGATAATTTATTAGATATAATTAAATCGATAAGTATTTTTTATTGTAGTAACTATTCGGAAGTAGATAAGCTTTGTTGGAAAATAACAATATAGCAGATTGAAGCAGTACATTGATTACGATATTAAAATAACGATAAAACGTACGTAAGTAATAATAAATCATCTATTGTTTTTCTGTAGCTGACAAATTAAATAATTAGTAATCGTAGGCTCGTGTTTGACCAGTATCTCACCATCTGGTGAGCTTACCATCAGGTAAGCGATGAAGTAATATAATAATAATATTCACTTTTGACTTAAATTTTTTGCCGTTTTTCATTATTGTAATAGTATGATCTACGGTCTACGGTCTTATCTTAATGTTTTGTATAGTACATAGTTCCTATCATTTACATCTTAATAACGTTAATGTGTGTGTAGAAAATACATAAGATTTGACAAAGTTAATCATCTTCCTGCCCTTGTCCCGTTTTATTTGGGGTCGGCGCAATATGTTAAGTTAATATAAAGAAAAAACAATCGTTGGTGTTGCATTGTTTTACTGTAATATCCGATTAATAGTTTTATTAGCAAGCTATGTTATGTATATATGACGTGATTTAGACTTAATTAGGTACTTAGTTGAGTAACATTTATGTTACTCAACGTGCGTCATTAAATAAGAAACGAATCATAGTAATCCTTTTATCCTATTAAAAATCGCACTAGGCACATTATTCTTACTCAATGTAAAAATGTGTAAAGATAACTTGTGGTAATACAGAATCTGTATAGATTCTGTATTACCACAAGGTTATACAGATAGAGTATATATCCTTCCCCTTTTTTTGGTTCAGATACCATCAAATGAGACCGAGTATCGAGACTTTTACTGAGTAAAACACCCACCACATGTGTCTCTTCAGACATCCTTTGCCATTCCAGGGCCATAACACGAACAATTTCGCAGCGCCAACGTATACCTACCTAGATATAAACGTAGATGCCATAGACTGGCTTCCGATAGGGAAAGCTGAGGTCATGGAACGCTAGGCAAAGAAGTATAGATGTGGTTTTAATCAATAAAGGTTTGAAACGCTTCCCATTTCGCCCTAGAACGAGAGAACTCAATGGATGATTTGAGATTTCCCACCTTGAAACAAAAATATTATAATACAGAGATGATTTCATTGGCATTCTTACGTGGATTAGGTACCTATATATGGGTTACTCTCATTGTTATCCAACACAATATTCTGCGTAATAATAAAACCCTCATTTGTTTTTCTAATCAGTCATTGTTCATGTCCCACATATTTAAAAACATTTTTAGATTTAACCTCCTTCGTTATTACCGTTTATAATGAATTATCCACTTGTATGACGAATTTGTAAATAGATTTTGCTATGGACGTAGATTTTACACGAGTTTGAAAGTACAAATATTATAAGTAGGTATGGTTAACCTTTTCCGGACTATTTAGTGTAACTTTGTGGCAATGAGCATCAGTGTTCTATAGCGAATTTTGACGTGACAACGTCTTAAATTAGGTTGCGGCTGGGAGTCACTTATGAAAAAGTGTAACGCTCGGTAACGTTACGATGAGTCACCGAACGAGAGAGAGGCCCGCCGAATGCCTTGCGTCTCTCTCCCACTCAACTATGATCGGTCTGCCGCGCGCGCAGCACTAGAGAATTAGGACGTTGTCACGTAAAATCTTCGCCCGTAAAACCGACTTTACAGGCAACCATTTTTTTTTATCGCTGTGCGGATACTTGCATAAGTTTAAATAAAAAAATCGGTGTGCGGACAGGGCATTAGAGCTTAAAAATTCACTCTGCAAATTTTAGCGCTTAAAAATTCGTACAGAAATAAAGGTTTCAAAAATGCCAATAACAGTTTTTAACAGCAATAAGAACTACAAATTGCATTTATTTGTTTTAACCATTTATTTTTTTACGAGTTTTCAAGCGCTAAAATTCGCAGAGGCTAACTTCAAACTCGCCTAAATCCGTCGGCTGTACTGTATCTTCCTTTATAATATACTAGCTTTTTTCAGCGGCTTCGCCCGCGTACATAAAATATAGCCTATGTCACTCAGGAGTAAAGCAGCTTTCTATTGTTGCTAAATTTTTTCCAATCGGACCAGTAGTTCCAGAGATTACCCCCTACAAACAAAAAAACATAAAAACAAATTAATAATTTATTATATTAGTGTAGATCACGGGATTGAGTCCCTATCCGACCTCGACAATATGAGGATAATACTGTTGCTAAAAACTAATCAGAAAAAAATAATAGAACATATTGATACGAAAAGAAAAAGGATACATGTGAACACTCATTAATACTCTAGCGTGCACTAGTGTAAGATTACTTAGCTATTTTAGTCTTGACAACATTATAGACAAAAGTTTTGTATGATGAGCACGATCATTTGTCCTTGTCTGGATGTAATTTATCTAAAATATGTATCTAGATAGATAGATTTGAGATCTTTGTTTCTGTGTTTATTTAGAACTTTACAGCATGTCTATTAATATTGATGATCTAGTTTAGTACACATGCACACGCTCGCTTAGTTTTGGACTAGATAGAGTTGTAGAATATTATTAGAGCGCCTTCAAATTATCCGCGCAGCACGTTGCGTCAAATATGAAGACGCCCTTATTGTTGTGGAATATTCTATAGTTCGTTTTTTAATCCTAGACTATGATTTGACAACTTAAAATGTCAAACTCCAGAAAATTGGGAACATATTTCTAGAGTGTGGCATTCTGAGTTGTCAAATCGTAGTCCAGAAATAAAAAACGAACTTATAGTCTTTGACTAAAAACATAACGCCTGATAAAGATCAACAAATGACAGCCGTCACCAACACATTAACCAAATTATTTTCATAAGCTGGGGGTTTCGTTATGTAATCAATGGTAACCTATCCACGGCCTGACCTTGGCAAAAATTGCTTAAATTACAAGATTGATTCGTGCTATTGTTATTATGTAGCCACGAGCGATCATGCGTATTAAGTACGATTCTATAAATATCTGGTCATTTGAAACCTCTGCGGTGTCAATAATGAAGTGCTATGGATGCCTTCAAGGTTGTCAATGACATCAGCATCCAAAAGTTGCTGTAGGCCAAGGTCATTGAACGGTTATGCCAGACTTGTATGCGCATGTCGATATGCGCTTGATTTTATTGTCTGTGTGTCATTCGCGATTCGCGTATGAATATATTTTGCATAGCAGGTATCATTTATGCATGTACAAGTTTTTTTTTTCTTTTTGCCTAATATTAGAAGGTCATGGTTAATAAGTAGGAAGGAAACGAGCCTGAAATGGAATACAATACAAGTAGGAAGGATAACGAATACGTATTCTATTTAAATTATCGGTAAAATAACTTAGACAGCGTGTTGTGTTTCACGTGCGCCTAAAAGATACGTCAACAATCACAATGTCTACTAGAGCTATGGGACAATTCGAAAGAGTTTACCCCAAAACGCAAAGGACAACTGAAGTAAACACGGGGATTTTAGTCAGCTAAAGTCTGACACACTTGACGTTTTCTTACAACAACAAAGAAAAACAGCTTCTAATGAATGCCGAAACTTGGATCTACTATCTGAATGTTTTTCATTCAATTAATGCCCATTTAATCTTCGTGACTCAGATGACTTAGGCTTATCAAATTCCTTTCTACATAATAATACACATAAGCCTGTTATTGTCGTAAAGTGATTATTCATGATAAAATTGTCATCCGATTTTTATAACCGTTTACGAAATTAAATAACGAGATACGAGATAAAATTTGAAGATAAAATATTATAGCTGTTACCTACCTAATTTAAGTCTAAAATATTTGAATAACAATATATTTAGAAATCAATCAAGGAGGATTATTATTGCTTTTTACTAAGAAGGTTTTATTACTGGCTGATTATAAACTACATGTCGATGACAACAGCGCTTCCTGGCTGAATTTAGAAAAAAAAAGGTTTTTGACAATGACTAAAAGTTAGATTGTCAAAGTTTGTTGTATTTAGGCAGGCGCATAAATTAATTTCAGTACGTCACTAAATCTGTAGTAAATTAGAAGAACACAGACATAATTCATAAGAAAATTTACTGAATAAGGTTTCAGATAAGATAAGTTAGTGTTAAATTCACATTAAAACCAGTTTACGTAAATGTTCAGTTTCAAAATGTACGAAAAAGACACTTCATGAATTTTAATCGAAAAACCTTTGTTTCGTAAGTTTTTAAGTTGTAACCTAATAACCCAGAATACTGATGTTTAAGTAGTTATTTAGAACATAGATTTATGTATTGATGATGTAGAAATATCTTGGTTACGTATTCATGTTTTGCTCCATTGTTTAATTCAAAAATTCAACGTTCGGTCTAATGAAATGCCTGATATTTGTGTCTAAGTAGATTTAGTAATTTACACGTTTAAAACAGTCTATTTATAATGCTAAAGAGTTTGTTTGTTTGGTTGAACGCGCTAATCTCAGGAACTACTGGTCCAATTTCAAAAATTCTTTCAGTGTAGCCCATTATCCCATTTATCGAGGAAATGCTATAGGCTATACATATAACATTACGCTGCAACCTACGAGAGTAGGGCAGTAACTAGAGATGCGGATGAAACCGCAGGGCATAGCTAGTGATGAATAAGATTTAAAATTTGATAGTATAGCAATCAAATTTGAAAAAATTAAGATGAAACTACGAAAAGCATTAAACCGAAGCAAAAGTGGGCCACGTAGTTACCTACCTTAAGTTTTTACATAATGTTTTTCAGTGTTACCAGATTGTTATATCCCCAGTAAAATGTAAGTCATGCCCTAAAGGCCTTGGTTCCAGCTCGCTAAAACCATTTCCGGACATGTAATCCACGTAATCGGGTTTGTGCTTCATCCAATTACAATTATAAACTGCGTTGTATTTGTAAACATCTAATTAGTTGTCACTGTAATTAGTTGCCAAATAGTCAATAAGCTAATTATGCCACAAAATGGTTTACGATTGAATTTCTATTAAATCCTATAATTATGCTGTCATATTCATTTTGTTGAAACTGTAATAGTAATTACGATGATTATCTTCTCATTACACAAATTGACAATGTGTTGAAAGAAGGTTCCTCTCTTAGAGGATGCCATAGTTCTGGCAGTGGGAACAATGCAAGGCCAATTTTGATTTAAAAAGGCCTAAAACTGATTTGTCTGATTCTTAGTGAAGGTGCTCTATTTTCATGTTAAATGATTGGAAAAGATAGGAGGGCATTTTAAATGTTCATGATATTTATTGAGAAAGGGGCTCTGGCAAATTGATCCTAATGAGTGGAGTTCTGATTAACATGTTCCGTAAACAAGTAAAATCAAATCAATTTATTGTAAAAAATTAAAAATCAATGCCACTTTTCGCTGTAATTTTATGACTCAAGAACGGGCTCACCTGTCCAAATCAAATGTTTAGGCTTTGTTCGGACTAGATGGTTTATGTGAAATTTAGACGAAATCGGTCAAGCGGTTCTACATTTATCACATTTTTCTGTTGCCGGGAGCGAAGCCGCGGGCAAAGCTAGTAACATATGAAAGTTACATAAAATAGTGTACAGAATTATGTGTGAAAATTACGTAAATAAAATTGAATGACCTTGACCCACTTAAATCGCGTACGGATACACTTGGGAAAGTTGCGTAGACGCAGGTTACCTAACAACTGGGCACTTACTGGGCACATTATTATTATTATTTTTTACTGTGTACATACCCACTGTTACGTAAGATTATAGCCGAATGATTAAGTTCAATTAAAAACCAATTGGTTCCAATTAAAATTCAATTTATTGATGCTTTTAATTGTTTTGTTTTCCGGTTTCTTTCTGGGTTATCACCGGTCTTTTTGTATGTTTAAGATTAAAAATATTCCTGTAGTTAATGTTATTAGGTTGATAAATTAGTGAATAACTAATTATTTTTTGTAGGATACCGATTATCGATAAATTTAATAATCCTACATTTCCATAAACTACCAAATTTTTGTTTATTTATTTTTTACTTATATTTTTTTTTCTTTGGTTACAGAGATCGAAGGGAACAGGAGCAACGAGAGATGTTGGAAAAGCAACAGAAAGAAAGAAAGGAGAGAGAACGGATAGAACAAGAGAGGGAACGGGAGAGGGAAAGGGAACGAGAGAGGGAGAAGCAAGAGAGGGAAGAAAAGGAAAGAAGGGAACATGAGAACGCTGCTTCAAAACTAGTGTCGAGGCATTTCGAGGAATCTCTCAGGCTGGCGAATCAAAAGGTAAATAGATTGAATTACAAGTTTTAATTTTATAAAATTTTGGTCATCCAGAACTCTGATTTTCAAAATGAGATTCAGAATGAGACTAGAAATCATTCATCGAAATCAGTATCTTTACTTACTTACAGTGTTCACTGATATCCGTTATGAAGATAAGAACTATTTGGTTAGATAGATACATTAGATTTGAAATAAATATTGACTAGTTTTCTTTTTGTCGCAGCGAGAACGCATGTCGTGGTCGCTGCTGCACAGCCTGGCGCCCAGCCGCGGCGCCGCGCCCGAGCACGAGCGCCTGCGCGCGCCGCCGCCCGAGCGCGCCTACTACTCGCCGCCCGCGCACCCGCCGCACCCCGCGCACCCCGCACACCCTTCCACGCGCCCCCCGGCCACCTCGCCCGCGGACTACCACGCGCAGCACGCCAGGCTCTCCCTCCCCTCCAAAACAGATAAACAGTCACACCCTTCCTTACCTAAAGGCGAACCTAACTTCGCCCCCTACAATTACCCTTATAGATACGATAAAATGAAAGACCAGCACCTACCGGCGCCGCCGCCGCTGGTCCCAGAGAAGAACTCTGTGATAGTCAAGCACGACCCCAAACAGATCCACCTAGAACAGAAGCACCCCTACCCGAGCAAGCCCCGGAGCGAGCCCAACCCCCACTACCTGCCGTCGCGGCCGTACCGGACGGGTCCCTCGCCGCACGCGCCGCCACACCCGCATCCCACGCTGCAGACGTCACCGCACGCGGCGCTCCCAGCACAGGACAAGAACGCGCGGCGGATGTACCAGCCTCCACCGCCACGCTCGCCGGCATATTATCAAACAGCACAGCCAGTGAAACCCAAGGTGTCTAGCCCCGCGCCTCCCCATATTTACGGCAAGCCCCCGTGTAACTCGCCGGGTCCAGGACCGGGCCCTGCGCATTACGCTGTGCCTGTAGAACAGGCCACTATGCCCCCACACAGCAAAGTGGAGCAGCCGCCCGTGCCCTACCCGCCGCCTTACGCGCGGAGCACACGGCCCCCACCCCCCGCGCACTCCCGGACTCCGGAACCGCGCCCCCCACAGCGTGCGCTCGTGGACTCCAACTCCACATCACCGTGCCAGCTGCAGCCGCTGGACTTGGGCGTCACACGCGACGATCCCGACCGCCTGTCGCCCCGGCGGCGAGGCGCCTCGGATCCTCCCGAAGCTGACGCCAAGCGGCGAAGAATGGAAGAACCCTCCGCACCGGAACCGCTTATAGCGGCTTCAGCCGGTACGGGGCGCACGCCGCACGGCTCCGAGCCCGCCCCGCAGGCGCCCGGGCCGCCTTGTGATGTGCGCGTCCCCTCCGCCGACGGCAGTGTGGCCACGCCCGAGCGCGCGGCCGGTGCCTCGCCCGCGCCGCACCTCACGCCCGCCGCCAGCCCGGCGCCCTCCACTCCTGTGCCTCCGGTGGCCGCATCGCCGCCCATGGCCGCAGCACCTCCTACAGCACCCACGCCGCCCGCACCTCCTGCCACGCCGCCAGTTTCTACTGGAGCTGACGGCGATACCCCTGGGAAATCTGCACAATCTCCACGTGACAACGGTGGTGCGCCCGTCCGACACCTCGGCAAGAAAGCGTGGCTTCAGCGACACGAAACTGCACCCATCGGCGAGGGCGACTGCTCCGGCGGTGGCGGAACCTGTATCACGCTTCCCATGGCAATCAACAGAGTATCGGAACCTGACGATTCTAGTTCAAACATAGTCGTACCAGTAGCTGCTAAATCAATCCAGCGTGGTGCGCGGAAGACAACGAAACCGAGGAAGCCGAAAGAAGTGAACGGCCGCGTAGAAGATGCGGAAGAGGACAGCTCGAGTTCGGATCGAGAGTCCGCTGCACCCCCGAAAAGAAAGCCACCCAAGGCGAAACGGAAAAAAGGTGCGGTTCCGCGAAAGGCTGGTGATGAGCCGAAGAGAAAGAAGGCGTCGGAGAGTGGCAGTGAGAGTGATAAGGAGAGTGACGACAAAGACTCTGATTCTGGTGGAAGCGGCAGTGGCAGCGGCAGCACGTCGAGTCGACGCGGCGGTGCGGGGCGCGCTCGCGGGCGGCGGTCGCGCGGCGGTGGCCGCGGCGGCCGGCGGCGCGACGAGCCGCCGCGCCGCGCCGTGACGAGCGGCGCCGCGACGCGCGCCACGCCGGACTCGTTCCTGCAAAACGGGCCGTGCTTCGAGGTGGCGCCGCGCCTCGCCAAGTGCCGCGAGTGCCGCTGGTCGCCCGCGCAGCGCGACAAGGACATGCCGAACATCTTCTGCCGGTTCTACGCTTTCCGAAGACTGAAGTACGCCAAAAACAGGCAGCTGGCAATAGCTGGCTTCTCGGATCCTTACAAAGACGCCGAGGAGGTGAGATACCTTTTTGTTTGCTGCTATTGAAGTTTTTAAGCATATTTTTTCAAAAAATGGCGCATTTTTAGTATTTACATACTATATGATAAATAATACGAATTAAAGTTCCAGTTTGTGGTAGAGCTTGTTTTAAATTAAATTGTTAGATGTCTATTAACAATATCTGTCTATTTGTCTACAGGATGATAAGAAACTATGGCTATCTTCGTCCGCCGGTGCGGCCGAGTTAGATATCGAAATGAGTTGCTTCCTACTGAGGGAGATCGGAGACCAGTTCTGTGAACTGCTACAACAGGAGAAAGAGGCGGAGTCCCATCACTTGAACGATGGTAAGTTTCCTTTTCAATTTGTCATAGAATATTTCTTTTTTCAAATATATTTTTTTGATAAATTAAACTGATATTATTACAACAAAAGTGTCACCCTCTTAATCTGTGGAAGAATTTTAGTTTTAGTCCAGTTTTTTCAGTGGATCATTTACCTTTTACCAACGAGTCTTTTTGATACTGCTTTTGATGTTTACTTATTATAATTAATTATTTACAGACAAGACGATAGCATGGAAGCGAGTGGTGCAGGGAGTGAGAGAAATGTGCGATGTTTGTGAGACCACCCTCTTCAACTTCCATTGGACGTGCGGCAAATGCGGCTTCGTCGTATGTTTAGACTGTTATAAGGTAAATATTGACATGAGTTATCATCATTACCATTATATACATCATAAAGCAGTCTTTTGTTAGACATAGCTCTCTTCAACATTACTGTATGCAAATTTCTACACCTCTTCAATTTTCTACACCTCTCATCTAGTTGCTAAGACCACTCACTATTATTTTTCGAAAATTTTATGTTTTGCAAAGTTTGTGTTCACAAGAATTGTTATTTACAATTTTTTCTTTTTATTTACAGTCACGGACATCCGGCAGTGAAACTGCTACCGTTCCTACTGAGACGAATAACTCCTCAAATGCCAACAGCAACGGCGAAAGAGATTCCTTTGGGTGAGTTCATTATGCATCTTGTTTTCGGTCGCAATATATGTTTGAACTACTCTTTCTGAAAACTTAGTGTGGAAAATCTGAGTTTACATCCCCTGCGCAATGAAGGGGAGTTCAGTGGAAGCGCTAAAGGTTGCAGAAATGACAATCTCCATAACAATTTTAAGAAAGCGGCTTTGACTTTAAAGAAAGCCAAGTTTATTGAAGACAATTATGTCAGCCAATTAAATTTCTGGTTGTATTGGCAGTTATTTGTTCGCTCTGATAGATAGATATACTCTTTATGGTTGGTACACCATAACACAACTTGATACATTAGGACACTTAAAATTACTATGGTGTTACAATGGGCGGTTTTATCGTTAAAAGCGGTTTTTAAAGACAACCGTAGTTACACAAACAGTCTATTCAAGTCTCCTGTCAAACTCAAATTTAGTACAATGCGTTTCAAATGAGAAAAGGATCGATTGCCATGTTGTGACGTCACGATTTACAGTCAAATCGAGGCAAGGTATTTTTAAAATTCAGTTTATTTACGAAACGTTTAATTTATTTACGAACTGTGAACGAAAATAGTTTAATCAGAATCCAGTTTATAAATTTTACGTTCTTCAATGTATGTGTTTGTCAGAGTGAAGTCGATCAACAACCCGGACTCGCGCAGGCATACGTGACGTCACGCTGGCCGGCGTGGCCCGCAAAAATTTCTTCGTTTTGTTTTGACAGTACGACGTGACGTCACATCCTGTCAATCGATCCTATTGTTATTTGGAACGCATAGTAGTAGTTGTGTGCCTTTGACCTACCTCAATTAATAAGGTATATCCGTTGCAGCTGGCTGACGTGCACGTCGGGCGGCGCGCACCCGCTGCGGCGGCTGCTGCTGACGCAGATCGCGGCGGGCGGCGCGCTGGACGCGGCGGCGGCGCGCGCGCACGCGCTGCGCTCGGCCTTCGCGCTGCCCGCCTGCGCCTGCGGCTCCGCGCCCGTCGCGCCCGCCAACACCAAGGCTTCGGCGAGGAGGCTGCTCCATAGGGCTCTCATGAAGGTAGGCTTCATAACGTGCTTATTTTTTTTTGAGTGGATTTCCTTGCTAGAGTCCAGGTTTCTAGAGAGCTGCAACCAAGGGAGTCGTTAAGCCAAGAGTAAATAGGTTACTTATAGGCAATTATGCTCCACCATCGGTGCGAGATAGTGGAAATGTCGCGCCAAAGAGACATTCTATAAAAGACACATTTTGCGAACGAGACATTCAGCGAAAGAGACGTTTTACGACCAGGTGACATTTTGCGAAGGAGACGTTTTGCGCATGAGCCTCAAGCCCATATGTTACAGTAAAAAAAAACTTTTTGGCAGAATAATAAGAATATAATAGATCAAAATAGGTATACATGCTTCTACTGTCCCACTACTACACTACAGTTGGTAGATAAATTAATTTGACACTACAATATTGATACAAAGGCAATTGTTGTAATTGATTAACGTCACCAGAAAATAGTGACACCTGTCATGTTATTCCAATTTATTTAGCAATTACCTACTTTACTTAATATACATGTATTTATTTACAGAACGTTAAAAAAGAAGACGTAAAGGAGGAAACAGCGTCTGCCAACGGCTCTTCGCCAGTCAAGTCAGAAAATGGCAAGACTGGCAGCTCCGTCGTCAGCTGGCTGTCTGACATCCCGCTCAAAACCGAGGCTGAAGAAGAGAAATCCGAATCAAGCTCATCGGACTCCGAGGAAGGAGGCAACTTCTCAACGTTACGAGAACTTCTTATAAGACCAGCGCCTGAAGGCGGCGACACACAGCCTAAGAAGAAACAAAAGAAGAGCAAAAGCGATATCCTCGATGACGTCATCTCGAGCGTTGTCGATGAGAAGAAAGATGAGGACGGCGAAGTGAAACCGTTCGCGCTGTCCAATGTCGTCAAGCGTTACGACAGGAGCGGGCGTAGTCGCGATGAGCTGCCCATCCGTATCATGACGCTAACGGAGTCGAAGCTGCTGTACCCTGATGTGCCGCATGCTTGGCTTTGTGATGGAAAACTACTACATCTCACAGACCCCATCAATCCCGGCAACTATAAACCGTTCCAGGTAAATAACTTACAAAACCATATTAATTTTTTATGAATTATATAAAATTTGATAAGTGTAATATTTTTAATACTTGTTTTGTTTTTTAAATATTTTTTTACTTATGGATTTTTTCTATTATTACAGGACCAGTGGAAACGCGGTCAACCAGTTCTAGTCTCCGACGTATCGACCATTCTCGATAAAGACTTATGGAGTCCTGAGAGTTTCTCACGTGACTTCGGTGAAACGAGAGTCGACTTGGTCAATTGTGCGTCCGGTTTAGTGGTACCTTATCAACTCGGCAGAAAGTTCTGGGACGGATTCGACCTGGCCGCCAAGAGATTGCGCGACGAACGCGGCGCCCCGATGGTGCTCAAACTAAAAGACTGGCCACCGGGCGAAGACTTTGCGGAGCTTCTCCCAGCGCGATTCGACGATCTCATGCGTGCTTTACCACTCAGTGAATACACATCTCGCACCGGAAAGCTAAATCTGGCTGCGCGATTACCTGAATGTTTCGTCCGTCCGGATCTGGGGCCCAAAATGTACACCGCGTACGGCGGTGCTGGAGGTACTACCAACTTGCACTTGGACGTGAGCGACGCCGTCAACGTGATGGTGCACGCGAGCGCGCCGGCCGACGCGCCCGAGCGAGCGCGCGAGGCGGCGCGCGCGGCCGAGGAGGCGGGCGTCGACGTGCTGTCGCGCCGCCGCGCCCGCGTCAAGCCGCCCGCTGCTCTGTGGCACATCTACGCTGCTAAAGATGCGGATAAAATTCGCGATTTCCTAGTCCGAGCCGAGTTGGAGCGAGGTGCGCGACCGCGGCCGCAACACGACCCCGTGCACGATCAGACGTGGTACCTCGACGCCGCGCTGCGCGAGCGCCTATACCGGGAGTACGGCGTGGAGGGCTATGCGATACTGCAGTGCCCCGGAGACGCCGTCTTCATTCCCGCCGGAGCACCGCATCAAGTGAGGAACCTCCTCGATTGTATCAAGGTGGCGGAGGACTTCGTCTCGCCCGAGAACGTCTCGCGGTGCTTCGAGCTTGCGCAACAGTTCCGGCGACTGTCTCGCCAGCACTCTAATAAAGAAGATAAGCTACAGATTAAGAATATCGTGTACCACGCGGTCAAAGATTCTCTGTGCTGCCTGGAGGAGGCGCTCGCCGAAGCCAAGTGAAGCCGAGCGGGCCTCCCGCATTTGATCTCAACCTCGAACGTAACATTAATTGCTAAGTTCCGCATTTAACGTAAGATTGGGAGCGAGTATGATACGCGCTGTGCGCCGTTTCGTGTATAAGATGCCATTGTTAAGCGTCCGAGTCGATTGTGTACCAGTTATGTGTGTAAGTGTACTCGAAATGTGATTTAGTCCGACGGTCGCGATCGGAGTATGTGCAATGTAAATTAGTCTGATTATGGTGATATCGTTGAGATGTGGATATGTTTTATGTTCCTTAATTGAAATACAAATAAAACTCTTCAGGTTATTTACAGCTTAATTGTAGCTATAGTGATATGTATGTATTGTGTAAATTTTAATTCGAATTCCATCGAGTACATATTAAGAATTGTATACTTTTAAGTTATTGTATTGAAGTAAAACAAACGTATTCGCTCGAAGCATTGTACATTACAACACGGCATGTAGATAAGTTTATCCTATTACTAGATTTCTCAATTTGGTTATGTTACAAAATGATAGTTAAACAAAGTATGTGACAATTTCTTTTTGTCCTTATTGCTGTATTAGGAAGTTTTTTTTTGTACTGTGTATATTATGTATGGTTATAAGTTGGAATAAAAAAAGATGTTTATATGAAGAGGTTGTTTTAATTTATTTTTTAGTAGTAATGAAGAATGAAATGCTTGAATCTTCAAGCAGAATATAATGACAATATGAAAATAGTATGAGAAATTACTGATTGAAGAGCGACTTGTGTGATATTCCAAGATTAGCAAATGCGTAATATGCGTAAACCAACCGAAGAACCGTGCCAGTAATTGGGACGTAGTTTGAGCAAACTATCGAGTATACAGAGGGACTGGACTTGTATACCTACAGACTACAGGGAAATACAAAGTATGATCTTCACTTTCGAAATTCAGAGCTAGTTTACTGAAGCTTATAAGGTTCCGGGATCAGTCTCAGTGCCACTACCACAAGATCGATCAGCAATTTGTTTTCACGATACAGCGCCATCTTTTGACAGTTGATTGAACATAACTGAAAATTTTAAATTGTTATGGTTTCGCTACTCCCCAATAGATGTCGCTTTTAACAAGTGTTACTGTTACTTTTCTAAATTAATTATATTTGTACTATACTTTTTAAAAAAGAATTATTATTACAAATAATATTATAAAATGTTTATGACTTTCGACGACAAAGATTAGCATGTTTGTATAGAAAAAGGAAATATATAAATTTGTTTATTAAAAACACCAGGCAATTGCAAGTCGCATTAACACTCCGAGGGTTCCCTACAACTTTACCGATAAAAACAATAAAATTTTCGAAAATGGTACCTATCGAAGATTTTTATATAGTGAAATTGTTTTTTTTGTGAACTAGTCAGAAATTTACCGTTTTCAGTTTTTTCCTATATTTGTGCTATAAGTGCTTGCGTCATGTCAAATTTCAGGATTCTAGATCAACGGGAAGTAGGTACCCGTAGTAGTAGTAGTAGTAATTTTGATTTCCTTCAGAGCTTTTATTTTAGTTAACTTAGAAGTTTGATTTTTTCATAGCTTCAAGGGATTGCAGGTCTGAGTACATATTGTTAATTTCAACTTGATACCTCTTCTCGTTTTCGAGATGAAGGGTTTGGATAAACAGGCGGATAACAAAGTGATCCTATTAGGATTCCGCTTTTTTCTTTTGAGGTACGGAATCCTAAAAATTAAGCTAGTTGCAAGAAATTTCATGGACACTCTTTTATTCATGTTATGAACTCAAAACTAAAAATAATTTATTTCAAGTTGACCATTTACAGGCACTTTTGAAATGTCAAAATTGAAGCTAATTTACCTAAGTATTGTTTATTACAAATAACTCGGTTACTTACATGTTTTTTGTCACTACTCACTACTATCATGAAAAAGAAGCACAATGTAAAAGAAGTAAATAAAAAATGCGAAAACTCGAATATATCGTTTGTTAACATAAGTTCATCAAATAAGTCGAACTTTTGATAAAAATAAACTTAGGTATAATAAAATATGGTTCATTGATACTGAGAATTTACGACAAACAATGGAAAATTTATAAAGTAGCCTGTAGGTACCTACCCACAATCTACTTTTACTTTAGAAGTTTTTCGTAAAGTGTAAAAAATACAATTGTAGCTTGAAAAATGTATTAAGAATTTTGAAGAAACTTTATAGAACGCTTGAGCCCCGAGGTAACGCCGGTGTTCGCATAACTATTGTCTTTCTATTATGTATCTAAGATTTATAATGCAGGTATCTAACCTAGGTAGGTATAAATATTACCTAAGGTATATTATAGGTACATTTATTTATATAATACTAACGACCCGCCCCGGCTTCGCACGGGTTGACTATCCCTAACGTTTAAGGGGATGAAAAATAGATGTTGGCCGATTCTCAGACCTACTCAATACGCTCACAAAAATTCATGAGAATCGGTCTAGTCGTTTCGGAGGAGTATGGGAACGAAAACTGTGACACGAAATTTTATATATAAGATTTATTTTTTTGCTAGTATAAAAAAGCAGACTCGTACCAATACGAATACAAAACCCTTGCTCACAAACTTTTGGAGTTTTGGCGTCAGAAACATTTATTGGGTCTCATTAATTCTATTGTGTACATGTTCCAACTTCATACGTCGATCTTGGTATGTTGAGAGCCAAACTCGTGGTAACAAATCTGAGCGAAATGAACTTGTCTTTTATGAACTTGTCTTCTATCTTTATATTTCCAGTAGCACACGGATATATAGCAGTAAAGGTCAGAATTTTACTGCTTTATTCTGCCTTCTACATACCCGTTAGATATTGTAGGTTTGTAAGTGTAGGAAAACAAAGAAGCGTCACGAAGTGACTCAAATCTCTTGTGTCAGTATGAACAGGAAAAAGCGGATCAGATTTCAACAAATTAGGTTTGAAGATTTTAGTAGGCAAGTAAGTTTGGGTTGAGGAAGTTAACTACTAAGAGAATGTTTCAAGAAAACAAAGTTTGTTAAGCAAACTGAGTTTGGTCTTTATGGCTGAATTCAAGTAAGAGCTAAAACTTCTGAACGCCCACATTGCTTAATTTAAGCATTGATGTTTGTTCTCAATTCTCAGACATACAGGAAAAAATATTAAGTAAGTGATATTCAAACACCGAAACTAACTGCTGTATGCTGAGTTTCTCAGACATACAGGAATAAAATATTAAGTAATATTCAAACACCGAAACTAACTGCTGTGTGCTGACTGTGAGTTGATTTTACGTTAACGTGATCGAGACGTTTACTGCGTTTGGCTCTTTGATCGGTTCTTTAACCGATCAAAGAGCCAAACGCAGTAAACGGTAAACAAAAGCCAAACGCAGTAAACCTGCTCTAAGCTCTTTAGCTTAAACAAAAGTAAACGCAGTAAACCTGCTCTAAGCTCTTTAGCTTAAACAAAAGCCAAACGCAGTAAACCTGCTCTAAGCTCTTTAGCTTAGAGCAGGCCAATCGGAGCGATGAACGTCATAAACGCGTCGATCGCGTTAACGTAAAACTAACTCACACTAAGCACTCAGATCGACCCAGAAGTCGGACCAATCTGAATGCTTCGCACATTGGGGTGTGCCCAGCTTGGATAAGAAAATTTAACCAACCACTGATTTTCCATAGAGGAAAAATAAGCGAAACTGCCTTCACTTGACTTTGGACCCGTTAATAAGGGCCTGATTGAAAAATAAGTTATTTCTTTTTTAATTCGTTGTCATTTATTAACATCATCATCAACCTAGCGCCAGTCCCGGTTGCTACTCTTGGCTATTCACCTCTGTGCCCGGGGTCCGCGTTGTTATCTACACTAATATAATAAAGAGGTAAAGTTTGTTTTTTTGTTTGTAGGGGGTAATCTCTGGAACTACTGGTCCGATTGGAAAAATTTAAGCAACAATAGAAAGCTGCTTTACTCCTGAGTGACATAGGCTATATTTTATGTACGCGGGCGAAGCTGCGGGCAAAAGCTAGTTTATTATAAACATTAAAAATATATTGGCTAAATTTGTATATGGCTCCGTATCCACTTGTGATAAATTAAATGATTTCGGAAATCCAAATGAGTGAATAGGCTTTTAACTAAAGCGCCTCACCATCAACGATGGCATCACTGGTTACCATCAGGTGGGATCGTAGTCAAGCATTAGTTAATAGCACAAAAAAAAATATCGTAAGATAAGTTTACTCTTTATATGGTACATCGAGTGTCTCTCGTGTCATCGTGTATCGTGTTAAATCAGAGACACTCGTGTCGTGTCATGTGTTCATACCTTTAGCTCAACACACAGATAGATTCAATCTAGTTGATACAGATAGATAAAAAAAAAAATTGTTTTCATGACATTTAATAATTAAACATTATTTTTCAATAATATTAATATGACTCCTCTCTCCTAATTTTGCTGTGCCCGACAGGGTCCATATTGATCTTGTGAAATTTTACACCATCTGTGTACATAATATGGAATGCAATAAAGTATTGAGTATAGTTATATCTGTCTAGTTAGATACCTCGAGCATCGATCATTTGAAAGAGTCTTAGTAACGGTACACGGTACACGCCATTAATCTCGTTACTGTTATCAAATAAATACCTCTTGGTACCGGTTTCGGTAACAACAGGCTTTATTCTCAATATCTAGATCGGTAGGTAAGACTTCTTGTTAGATTTAAACGGTTTTCAGAAAACCGTTTAAAACCAGTTAAAAGGTGATTCAATACTTTATATTATTTTTATTTTAAGAAATGATCTCTTGAAAGTTTTTACTGTCAAGCTAGCTTTTGCCAGCGGCTTCGCTCATAGGTTTCTTTTAGAGATGTTACAGAGTTCCGCCTTCGGTAACAATTTACCGAAACTTTCGGTTAATTTCACACCTTCGGTTTCGGCTTCGGTTCCGATTGATTTGAAGCTGAGGTTTTTGCTTAAGTTATACCGGATCACTGGTTTTTTATTTGTATGTCTCAATCACAAATAAGAGTTTTCGTGTGAATCTGTTGTTAACATACGTTCTCATTTATTCCTAACACTACATGATTTTTCTTTGGTACCGATTTCGGTTTTGATTCCGATTCCGATTTCCGTTCCGTTAAAACAAATTTAAAACCTCCAGTTTCGGCTTCGGTTCCGATAAAACCAATTCTGTAACATCTCTAGTTTTTTTATACAAACTTTAGAAGCCTGTTTCATTTCCTTAGTGGCTGAATTTTGAAAATTTATTTTCTTAGTGCTTTTTTATGGTGGGAAAAATCATCGAATGATGAATCTTTTCTTATTGCACGCATTTTCGTAAAAGGAAGCATTGTGCAAATTTTTTGGCTGTACAACAAATAGTTGTGTTGATATGTCAGTCAGTCAGTTTCTCCTTTTAAAGACCAGCTATTGACAGCTGTTCCCCGTGACTTCGACTGCGTGGATGGTGAAAATGGTATGGTATGGTATTCACAACTCTTTTTTTTAATTGATATAAACTTGTGCTTGACTGCGATCCCACCTGTCTTCAAAGCAAATCACTCCCAAAGTAACTTTGTACCCCCTTTTAAAATCATTAATTCTGTTATAGAATCTTCACGGAAAAATTTAAGTAGATTCACCCAAGGGTACACGTTGTCCCTTATAAACTTTGATCCCTTTTTATCTAAACCAAAAAATCCTTTCTTATCCTACAATATACAAAAAAAAACCTCAAGTTTCAGGTCTTTACGATTAGCGGTTAATCTGTGTGTTGATCCGTCAGTCAGTCATTCAGAGCAAATAATTTTATAAGTATACTTAGGTAGTTTAAAATATCTAGGTCTAGAAAATATTGAATTTTTGGGGCTGCGGTGTTATTCGAAAGAGTTACCTTGACCCTAAAACGCAAAGGGTAACTGAAGGAACACAGGTAGGTTTTAGTCAGTGAAAGTCTGACACCCTTCTATCTCCGACATAGCGCAAGAGGATTCATTTGATGATAGACACAATGGAAACAAGATCAAGTGTAAAAGTTTTGTTGTAGATTAAATGAAATATATAAGTATATTAGTAAAATATTGAATTGGTTCGCATTTTCCTCATACCTATCAAATGTATGTATTTACATAGGCGTTATAAACACAATAGGTAAGGACATCTACGTGGACATTACACGAGATTAAATCAGCGGATCCGTATAAAAAATAACTGTCTCTTTTGAACAATGAGCCATACCTATTCGCGTTGATATAAACATTATTGACCTGTAGATAAAACGACACCTCTTGCAGTTCGCTCTCCATTGCAGTTTTTTGTTGAGGAGAGAGAATAATGGTTAGAGTAAACGGGGTAATGTATATGTGGTTGTGGGTTTGCAGCAATCACTGCTGTTGGTGGAAGGCTCCCCACTAGGCGATATAAAGCGGGTTGCCTGGCCCTCTCTGTTGGCAGTTATTCAAGTTTAGTGCTCGAGAACGCAGACTCGTGATAAAATAACCATGAAGGCTGCTACTTTGTTTGTTTTTGGTAAGTTACTTAACTTTATAGACCTTTACCTTATAGACACATCTAGGTATGTTACCTGGAGATTTTTTGTGCGAATTAATTAACATAATTCAAAAGAAACTGCCATTATTATACCTTGACAGTGATCTAATATTGTTGCTGTTGTAATATAATCTGGGTGATTCACATCAATGTATTTTTTTGTAAGCATTGTACATGGTTTATTGTTTTTTTGTTCGTCTGAATAACTAATTTCTAAATTACTGCAAACTGGTTCAATTATGACATTGTAGACCAAAGAGGCTCTCCAGGGATCGAATTCAAATATATTAAAGTTTTTTCTTTTTAAGTTGCACCTACCATGTTATGTTTCTGCACTACCCTAAGGTCGACTGGTAGAAAATACCAAAGGCATTAAGTCGTCCTTTGTACAGTGTTATGTGCATAAAGTTTTAATAAATAAATAAAGTGCGGTGTAAAGTTGTATTACAATAGAAGGCTCCTCGGGTCGTGTTCCTCAGAACTGAGGGTCTCAATCTCCAATTACTCTTCAAATTCCTCTGCCACCGACGTGGAGTTATTCTCTTTACGATACTTCGCCATTTGAGCCTTTCTATGGCATTGTGAAGCGCTTCGAAGCATTTTATGTCTAAGGATGAGTGATTTAAGTAGATCTGGCCAGATCTACTTAAATCACTCATCCTTAGACATAAAATGCACTCACTTAACTACTAGTTAGTACTAGTAGTTACTTGTTCATAAATATAGTGCAATGTAATTAACAGACAATCGTCACATAAGTTTACGCAAAATCTACACTAATATTATAAAGAGGTAGTTTGTTTTTTTGTTTGTAGGAGGTAATCTCTGAACCTATTGGTCCGTTTGGAAAAAAATAGCAACAATAGAAAGCTGCTTTACTCCTCAGAGACATCTACACTAATATAATAAAGAGGTAAAGTTTGTTTTTTTATTTTTTTGTTTGTAGGAGGTAATCTCTGGAACTACTGGTCCGATTGGAAAATTTTTAGCAACAATAGAAAGCTGCTTTACTCCTGAGTGACGTAGGCTATATTTTATGTACGCGGGCGAAGCCGCGAGCAAAAGCTAGTAGGTTATATTTTATGTACGCGGGCGAGGCCGCTGACAAAAGCTAGTTTTTAATAAAAGTAAATTATCTGGAATCCAATCCGGGATAAGTGGAAAATCTAGATAATTTATTTTGAGGTGAATAATCATCCAAAGACTTATTTCGCTCTAGAGTGGAACGAGAGGACGTTTCAGACTTTTACTGACTAAAATCCACCGATGTCCTTCAGACGGCCTTTGCGTTCAAGAGCCACGGTCACTTTTTCAAATGTTCCCGAGGTTCCCCAGCCAACCGCAGGCATCCTGACTGCGTAACGATGAAGTACCAAATACAATGCGTTCCAAATACGAATAGGTTCGATTGCCATGTTGTGACGTCACGTCATACTGTCAAATCGAAGAGAGAATTTTGCCAAAATTGAAGAACTCGGAGATAAGTAGAACGGAAGAACTAGGTTCTGATTAAACTTTATTCGTTGCTGTTCATAAATAAATTAAATTTTAAAAGCTCGTGCTTCGCTCACCCCCCTTTTTATTTTTTATTTTATTTTATAATTTGAACCACAAAATTGGTGCCCTGAAATCGCACGTAGGGGTCTCGGAAGACCAAGAAGCAGATGGCGGGACGACTTGGATGCCTTCCTTAGGAATTGACAAGAAGTGGTTCAAGACCGAGAACACTAGAAGGAATGGAGGGAGGCCTTTGCCCAGCAGTGGGACAGTATAGGCTAGAAATTTTTTTTTTTAAAGCCTACATTGTGTCCAACTGCTGGGCAAAGGCCTCCCCTTTCTCCTTTCCTGAAAATAAATAATAATAGTAATATGAAATTGATTTTATCATTAATATTACAACAAAATTATTACTCATTTCACTATTAATTCTTATTCATAAAATTAGTCCATATAGCAATCGATCCTATTCTTATTTGGAACGCATTGTAAGTTTCTGGATTTTTTCCGTTTTTGAACTTTACTCACAGTTCAGTTAGATAATTTGCACAACAAGCCAAATTAGGCGTTAATTCAGGTCCTGCGTCATTCAAAAACTGGTGTCCATTGGTCCAAAGTGGTCCCTCTTCCTGCGTTTACCTAGATGAGCAGTTGACGACCTTAAATGGTCGTCTTTAAGGTCAGGCGTGCCTACGACGATCCTAACACTTGATTACATGATGAGCTCTGCCTCTAGGTAAATGCATCCGGTTTGTTAGGGAGACGTGGACACAAGTTATGTACTTAGTTTAACTATTTAATTTAGATTGCTTGTTCATTTATCTAATACAAAATCTTGCCACAAGCTTTTATATCTAATACATTGTAAATTACTGTCAAGTCCTAAACGAACGCTCGCACACCTATTATGATAAATTATATTTATTTTGTAAATATAGGTTTAAATTAAAAAAAAAAAATAACACTTTTACACGTCAATTTCGCAGACCTATTGTGTCTCTACTCTAATGCCGATATTCAATGAATTGATATATTGACGAGTTTGTTTTCATTTCAAATTTATTTTTTTAGAGCGTTTAAACAAAAGCCTGTTTTTAGTTTTTTTTTTCTCAAGACAATTTTCCCCTTTTAAATTATTGGCACCCTCATGGCGCTATAGATATAATAAAAAAAAGTAGTTAGATAGAGCAGCAGCATGGAAAGATGGCAGAGAGTTCGCTATTTTGGATTTAGAATGATGTAATTTAGGTGGCTAATCATGCATAGTTATCCAAACTAAACATGCCTGTATTTCCACTTAATCGATGGAGGATGATGGAGGAGGTTTTTTTTTCTATGATAGGTAAAAATGATCCACCCACAGTGTCAGACTCTTACTGACTAAACTACCTACCCCGTTCCTACATTGCCATACATAGGGCCAGAGCCTTCCTCTCAGACATGAACCCTTGGCCCCAGTTAGCTTCGACCCTTTTGCAAGGTCCCTGTATAGAATCAATAAACTCCCTGTATAAAATCATTAAATAACTTCTTCTTCTTAAAATTTCGTGTCACTTAGGGTGGGACCTAAGTTTGTGTTTAGTTTTTAGACAGCAAGAGTGTGATACTGTTTCCCGGTCCGCCCAAAAGAGCGGGATTCGTCATTGGATGATTTTTGCCCACCATAAAAAGAAACCTTTGTTCCTTCAGTTCCTTATTTCTTTCTTTTCCGCAGCTCGTATCTCGTGTGAAGTGTCCTTAGTGGGTTACATTACAAGCTTAACTCACTGTTTATGTTCCATTAAACTACATTTCTGGGTACTTATCCAATTGTTTTTAACAAAAGTTTAACTGAGGTCACGAATGAGTCATATTGTTTCTAGAAAAATAATTATATTATCTTTGCATGTGGTGTAAAATACTTTACAAACAGTTTTTTTATGTATAATGTCGTAATGCAATTATATATTCAGTCTCGCATCCTTCTATGAAATCTTAATTAACAGGTTTTTGTAATAACGCAATATTTATAGTTTTGGTATCTTCAAATAAGTGGGTTTTGCCTTATAGCAAAGGCTGTTTTCCTCAATTTTACGAAGACCTTATTTGGCGGGTTTCATTTGTATATACGAAATGCCTCTTTGGATTCATAATTTAAAATTTATAATCTTAATTCTTGCCTATTCCCGGCTCATGGAAACCCCGGAAGGGGAAGGGAATTAGAAATAATCGCATAGCTTTTGGAAGTGTCAACTGAAATAATTCATAATTTAAATCTATTTATATATGTGTGTCGCTGTATTAAAATGTATGACAATAGGCACGTTATGAAATCACCTATGTGTGTATGTATATTTACTGACTGACATATCAAACGCACAGCCGAAACTACCGGGACTAGGAGAGTGAAATTTTGCACAAGGCTTGCTTTTATGACGTAGGCGAACACTAAGAAAGGATTTTCCAAAATTCACCCCCTAAAGGGATGAAACGCGTGTCCAAAGTTTGTGCGAAGACTTATTTTTACGCAGGCGAAGCCGCTGGCAGAAAGCTAGCAATCAACGAGTATATGTGTTAATGCGAAATATCACTCACTAATTAATCAAAAAATCTCAGAAACTATAACACCCACAAACTTAAAATTTGGTAGGTAGATTCCTTATAGGGTGTAAAAGTTCACTAAGAACGGATGTTACGAAACTCCACCCCAAAAGGGGGTGACCTGTTCCTGGAAGGCTCTAGCCCTGGTATATAAGGCAACGTAGGAACCGAGTGGGTAGTTTAGTCAGTAAGAGTCTGACGCTATTTCCCGCTCCACTTAAGGCCGGGTATTGTCATTGGATGATTTTTACCTATTATAAAAAACCCCAATCCTTATCTGACAGTCTTCTTCTCAGTCGGTACACTCTTGTCAGAGTGGTCGTGGTCATCACTCTGGATCACGATGAGTTATTATCTTGGTCATGCGGCGCCATTCATTGCGGACTGCAGCTTTCCGGGTGCATTCGTAGACCGAGCACTTAGTTGCGGCCTTGATCTGGTCAGTCCATCTCATTGGTGATCTACCACGTGGCCTGGTGCCCTCAACCTTGCCTTGCACTACGAGACGCTCTATGTAGTCATTACTACGCCGCGATACATGGCCGAAGAAGGTCAAAATGCGCGATTGCACTGTGGACGATAGACGCCGTCTGATGCAGAGTTCTTTCAATATGGAGTCGTTCGTACGAAACTCTGTCCATGATACTCCTAGCATCCGTCTCCAGCACCACATCTCCAACGCGTCAACTTTCTTCCTCTCGGATTCACGCAGTGCCCATGTTTCCGATGCATAGAGGAAAATGGGGAATATCAGACAGTAGACGAGCCTGGTTTTCGTGGACTTGGTAATGTTCCTATTACGCCAGATCTTCTGCATTTTATCCATAGCTGATCTAGTGATTGCCATACGTCGCTTGATTTCGTCTATGCACCCGCCTTCATTGGATATTAGCGCGCCAAGGTAAACATATGATTGCACGACCTCGCAATTCCCAATGTGTGTGATCCCTGGTAAGTTGTTATTAGCGCGGTCGACAATCATTACCTTGGTTTTTGTGCGATTTATTCTGAGTCCAAATTCAGAGCTTATAGTTTCCATCCTATGTAGCAGATCCTCCATATGACGAGCACTGGTTGCAAATAAGGTCGTGTCATCCGCATATCGTAGATTGGAGATTCGTCTACCGCCAACCACGACCCCATCCGTCCAATCTTCCAAAGCAATTCTCATTATCATCTCTGTATAAATGTTGAAGAGTAGAGGTGAGACTATGCAACCCTGGCGAACTCCCGCACTAGGATGGAAATGACTCGAGAGTGTTTCATCTGTTCTGACCGATGCTGATCCGCTCTCGTATAGACGCCTGAGTAAGTGAACAAGATGTTTCGGCGTGCCCACGTCCAGTAAGGATTTCCATAACACTGGCCACTTCACCGAGTCGAATGCCTTCGAGAAATCAACAAAGCAAATGTACGTGGGCTTGTTGAACTCTCGCGCTTTCTCGATGATCTGGCGCACATTAAAAATTTGTTCGCGGGTGCCTTTTCCTTTTACAAAACCTGCCTGCTCAGGAGCAATTTCCTTTGAGAGGAAGGCTTTAAGGCGCTCATTCAGAATGTGAAGCAGGATTTTACTTGCGTGAGATATTAAAGCAATGAGTCTATAATTGCTGCACTTTTTTGTGGATCCTTTTTTATGAAGGGGAATGAAGACTGTATGGACCCATTCTTTTGGCCATGTGCCGGACTGCCAGATTTTATTGCATATGGTATGAAATACTTGGACTCCGTAATCTCCCGCAGCCTTAATGACTTCTATCGGGTGTCATCTATACCAGTAGCTTTGCCAGTTTTCAGGTTTTTGATGGCGGCACGTACCTCTTCTTTAAGGATGTCTGGTTCTTGATCATTCCCTGGTTCTGATGATGGAAATTCATGTGAATTTGGATCTTGAAACAAAGCCATACAGTAACCCCTCCATGTGTCAGATATCTTATCTAATTCTGTAATCAGCTCACCATTAAGATCCTCTATAGCCCAGGTCTTTGATGAAAGAGTCCTTGTTAGTGACCGGATCTTCCGATATAAGTCTCTGGTCTCGTATTTGTCTGCATGGACTTCAATTTCTGCACAAATGCCTCGCAGGTTATTGTTCAGATCTCGCCTGCACCCAGCCTGGATTTTAGCAGAGAGGCTGTTTATTTTTTTGATGTTAGCGCCAATCGCTTTGAGTTCTCGTCTCTTCTCAACTAGCGCCAGAGTCTCATCACTCATCCAGTGTTTCCGCTTTAAAGGTGTTGAAGGTGTATTACACTCCTTAGCTGCGTTTTCTAAAAGGATTTTTGATTTGATCCACAGTTGATCTGAACTGTGTCCAGCTGACCCATCAATCCATTGATCCCAATTTTTCTCCAGCGCGGCTATAAACTTAGTGGTATCCTTCACCTCAATCCTTCTTTGTTTGCTTACTTTTCTGGCAGCTTTAAGTTTAAGCTGCATCCTTGAAATCAATAGCTGGTGATCTGATCCGCAGTCAGCCCCGGGAAGAGTGTGCGTTTTTAATTGAAGTCTTCCACCTTTCTCTGACAAGGATGTAATCTATTTGATTTTTGTAATTACCGTCAGGTGATGTCCAGGTGTACAATCTTCGAGGATGATGTTGGAAGAAACTGTTTGCGATTATCAAGTTATTTTCGGCTGCAAATTGTATGAGGCGTTCCCCCCTCTCATTACGCACACCTAATCCGTATGGACCCACGACATGGCCAAGAGCATGAGCATTTGCACCAATTTTGGCATTTAGATCTCCAATTATCATGAGCATTTCTCTGTTTGGGACTTTTAGGATGGTTTTTTCTAAGTGCAAATAGAAGTTTTCTAAAATATCATTGCTAGAAGAGCTCGTTGGTGCATAAACCTGTATGATGTTTAGATTTATGGGCGTTGCCTTTAATTTTATGCTCAGTATTCGGTCACTTACGGGTTCATAACCCAGAACGCAATGCCTTAATGGTTTCGGTAGCAAAAAAGCGACGCCGTTTATGCTTTCTTTGTCATTTCCAGAGAAATATATGGCATTTTTTTCAGTTAGGAAGTGGCCATGACCTTTCCAATGAGTCTCACTAAGACCGCAGATTTCGACACCACATCTAAGTATCTCCTTTTCCAGGATGTCAAGCTTTCCAGCCATGAGTAAACCGCGCACATTCCACGTACCTATCCTCTTGTCTTCTCGCAATTTAAAAGTTTTGCCAGTAGCAGAATTTCCATGCGATGCCTGGTCTACCACAGCCGCATGGCCGGTAACACATTTCCCACCGTATGCCCCGGACGCAGTACGGCGCCGGTTGCTAGGCGGGTCACATGGCAATCTCTTATCCTCTTGTGAAACTTTCATGATGACTATCTATGGGAATTTAGTGCAGTAGTTTCCCCTTGCTTTCTGCACCAGACATTTTTGAAGTTATTTAAACCTCAAGGCCGCTGCAGCCTCTTCCGTCCGGTCGCCCGGACAGGTGTTTGGTTATACCGCCATGTCTCGGTCGCCAGAGCCTCGTCCGTTATCTAGCAGGGAGCACCACGGCAGCTACTAGAGAACTAGAACTGCCGTCGTCGGCTATTCGTACGAACCACCGACGCGGGCAGGTGAGGTTGACAGTTGGGCCGACTGGATGGTTTGCGTCGTTCTCCCCTTACCCCATCTGACAGTAGATACCCTTAAATATTTCCATCCGGAATTCAGAACACTCGTCACTTACTTACAGATCGATCTGATAAACTCAGAATCTGAAAAAATCATAATGTGTGTGGACTTGTGGAGCAATATGTACTGATATTGTATGGAATTATATGGGATATTGTATGGGAGTCTTTGTGAATTTGTAAATGAATTCAGACCAAAATCTGATAGTCTAACAAAAAACACTTTGACAACGTTTTTGTTAACCTGAACCATTTGTTCTTTTAATGAATGAATGTAGGTTGATGTTTATTATTTTTGGTACAAGCACCTACACAGTACAGTCATGACTTTACGAGCAATAATAAGATTTATTATTCAACGTCATAAAATTTTTTCTTAAATATAATTAGAGTAATTACCTGATTTTGGTAATTTAGAATAAATTGTATACATGACATATAAAATGTTTTTTTTTATTAGAAGTTAGAAGATGTTAGAAAATGTGACACTGAAATTGAATACAAGTATCTTATTGTTCGTGACAGTACCAGACTTATAAAATTGACTAGTTAGTTTAAAAAAGGATGATACCTTTTTGAAATGAACTAGTAAATTTTATAAGTCTAGGTCAAGGGGTGATGGTGAATATCCCATACGCACAAAACCTTTTGGGAACTCATTCATTGTGCGTACAGCTAAGGAATGGAGTTCCCTGCTGGAGTCTGTGTTTCCTGATGTCTACGACATGGGAATATTTAAGGCAAGAGTAAATAAGTTACTTTTAGAAGGGCGCGCTTAATTGTCGATCGCATCGTCGCTTTCCATCAGCTGAGATAGCGGTCAAGCGCGAACTCTATCAATAATAAATATAGGCATGGGTCACATGAACGCAATCCAATTTCCCAACCGAGCTGACCTTGCTTGTTGCAATCCATATAGACTGCAGACTACAAATGTAATCCAACGATCAGACAAAACGACAATCAACACAATGGTTGGCTTGCTTCACTATCCGCTAGTTCCCATCAAGGTGACCTGTTTGGATGCAAGTTTTACTTCCTCATGGCCCATGGTTTAAATCACCATTGTATTCACAGAAGTGGGTATTCAATTGACGATGACAATCTTTTTCCCTAGGGCGGCATAATTGCATGTGCGACAAAGCCCTTAATTTTTGAATAAAAAATAAATTTTCTTCAATCATTTGGAGAGGATGCCTGAGTTCCAGAAGAGGAAACATTATAAGAATGATGCTATACTATGCTATAGTTCGTTTTTAATCCTAGACTACGATTTGACAACTTAAAATGTCAAACTCCAGAAAATTGGGAACATATTTCTAGAGTGTGACAGTCTGAGTTGTCAAATCGTAGTCTAGAATTAAAAAACGAACAATATGGTATCTTCTTTTAATACTGTTCAAGCTGATCTTATCATTCTACCTTTCCGATTTCCAGCGCTGGTGATCGTAGCAGTGAGCTGCCGTCCCGACAAGCCGGACCTGAAGCAGGTGAAGGCAGAGGCAGCTCGCAAGAAGGCCTGCATGCACGACTGCACCTCCGTCGCCCTGGACCCCGTGTGCGCCGGCAAGCAGGGCGAGAAGCCCAAGTCTTTCGGCAATGAGTGCGTCATGAACAACTACAACTGCGAACACCACGACAGTGAGTACTTTTGCCACATGGATCATCGTTTATCAGTGGCGAAGTTAAATGACCAAAGGTCCTGGGACAATAAAAAATGGGGCCCCTTTTACATGGGAAATCAGCAAATAACATCTTCTGCTAGAAGGGCGGGAGGGAATGTCAGACTTCTACTGATCTAAGCGAGAAACTATAAAATTGGAGTAGTGTTGCAATCTCTTTTAATAAAACTTTCGAAAATTGAAAAAAAAAATCGTTAGTTCAATAAGATCAGGCTTGGGGGTCTGGGGCTCCGCCTAACTTTCTGGTAGTTACAGTAGTAGTGAAGTTTGGGAGAATAGTGACAAAGAGAGGTCGGATTGATTGGTTAGGCTTGTGCTGAAGCACAACCCGCCCTTAGGGCGCTTCTCGGAGCGAGGAGGCATGCCAGGTGGTCACTTCCTTGTACGAATCAATAATGCTAGCGAAGGATAAGTCTTCTCGCTCCAGCGTATTTGACAATATAAGTTATACCAATAATAGACTAGGTAGTCAGATTTAATACGGATGACACCTTCCTACAAATATTCTGGAACAATAGAGCCAAGAAAAAGTTAGGGAACGTTCCTACTGGTAACTGGTAGTCTAAATTACAATCACTTTTCCTATTACAAGCATCCACAGCAGGAAGTTATTACAGCTTCTACAACGTATCAAAACCCTACAAAGCACACAGCGATTGTTGTAGCTAAAATAGGCCAATTTATACCTGTAATATTTTCAAATAGATTTGGTTTCATTGTTAGCTCATCAATTGAACACAAATACCCGCATAAATGGAACAAACGCAATAAAAAAGTTCAAGGTGGAACACACCAATTTAAATTGTTGACTTCTTTACATTCCGGGAAGTTCAATTTTCCTTGTAGCTGTTCATTAGCATTATAGGTGTTCTGATACGATTTCTCGTGAGTCATAAAAGGCCTGCAGACTTATAAGTAAGTGCTAAACCCTGCTGTGTTTTGGTTTTAGTATTACTGTTTTACCTGTTAGTGCTATTATTAAACTTTACCTAATGTAGAAGACCAAAAGAGATTGGAGTAACCCATCGTGCCCTACCTCACAGCAAAAGGCCTTTCTTCTACTATTGATTTTTTTCGGTCCTGGCAACTTCTTAAGGAATTATTGGAATACTTATGTGGAAATAAACTTGAAGCTTATAAAAACATGTCTACATATGCAAATAAATACGTAGACTATTTTTAGAAATGGGGAAATTTGTATGTCTGTGTGTATGTTTTTTTTGCTCTTTGACGTTCAAAAGGCTGAAAGCGTTTGGATATTTTTGCACACGGTTAGATAATGTCACAAAGCATACAGGATCCTTTGAATAAACTGGAATATTGTAGATATTTTCCGCGACTAAAAACCAAATGTGGGCTTGATGATAAAGGTATTCTTAAAGCAAGTATAAAATTGTCATTACAACTGGATTTATTTGGATTTTTTTTCTTGTGTCATCGAGCACACATGGCGTATTATAAGCGGCTGAGTTTTTACATCATAATTGCACACAAAGAGAAACCTTGTTCTCCCTTATTGGGCCGACCCGAGAAATAAGATAAAGAATGGTTTAAAATACGGAGTCCGGTTATTGGATTGCTCATCACCTTCTTATTTATCATCATCTACACTATCTACACTAATATAATAAAGAGGTAAAGTTTGGTTTTTTGTTAGTTTGTTTTTTGTTTGTAGGGGGTAATCTCTGGAACTACTGGTCCGATTCGAATTTTAGCAACAATAGAAAGCTGCTTTACTCCTGAGTGACATAGGCTATATTTTATGTACGCGGGCAAAGCCGCTGACAAAAGCTAGTGTTTTATAAAGTTAATCTTTAAATACATTAGGGTACAAATAGGCTGTACAATGAACAATCTACTTGACGCTGGAACGTTGTTTGTGTTGTCTACAACTGGACCCTGAACATTTTCAAATGACGCGGGAATCCGCTGGATACGTTTGTGAACAATTTGACAGCTTTGCGCATTGTTGGGATTTTTTTTCTACTAATGTATCTGGGGCTGGGGTGATTCTTTGAAACCGAGAGAGTGTCTCATTCCCCTGGTCTAGTTTTTTCTTTACAATTTGATATTTTTGTTTGCATATACCTATTAGTTTTCCTAAATGTATCAAAGGCATTCATTTGCGCCCAGTGCATACCTACGACACAAAATATATAGGTATACAAGCTAGGCCAGATGAATGAGGCGTTCTCTCGGTTTCAAAGTCTCGCCCTCTAAAGCTTAATATATTGTAGCGTCATCTATGGCTCAATCAAACTTCTCCGCGCGATTTGAACAAGTACAACGGCACCAAAAATAAAATATCAGGCAGTACAGTAGCCCACCAGATATAACACCTGTTTGGTAGGAGGATCCTCCCTTTTCAACGGAGGTATGTGGGACTTTACTCTCTGTTCCATACACCATCCAAAATATAATACCATTTCCTCTAGCTTTCGAACTGTTAAAAAAATATCGATTCAATCTAAAAATAGAAACACACCAGCGTTTGTCACAACGACATTACCTATAAAAGCGGCGTGAATGCAATAATTCGACAACAAAAGCGACCCGACGGCGCATGACATTTCAAAATTCACCAAAAAAATCCCCATAATAACGACATAGGTAACAAAGACTTTCAATTCGATGGCTGATAAAAACCCATTGACAATGTATGAAATAATTTGCTATAGAGTTGGTTGTGCAGGCTGTGATCAACAAGGTGTGACGTGTCATGTAATCGTGGTAATGGTGGAGCCTGCCGTTGTGACTGACGCCCTGACCGGGTCGTGACTCATGACTATTTTCATGTTGCCTATGGCTGTATATAGAGGTCGCTTGCAGTACTTGTATCTTATGATAGCCACACATGTTACAGACGTTACAGTACAAGATAAGACTTGTACAAGTATACTCTGATCATCAAGGTGTGAAGTGTCGTGTAACCGTGGTAATGGCGCAGCCTGCTATTGTGACTGACGCCCTGACCGGGTCGTGACTCATGACTATTTTCATATTGCCTATGGCTGTGTATAGAGGTCGCTTGCAGTACTCGTATCTTAAGGTAGCCACAGTTACTTCCTTGCGCAAGTTAAGACTTGTACAAGTATACTCTGATCATCAAGGTGTGAAGTGTCGTGTAACCGTGGTAATGGCGCAGCCTGCTATTGTGACTGACGCCCTGACCGGGTCGTGACTCATGACTATTTTCATATTGCTTATGGCTGTGTATAGAGGTCGCTTGCAGTATAGTCTAGTGCGGTCTACCAATTTCGAGAGAGTATTAACACTATTTCTTATATTTAATTTGGACTGGATCTGAAAAGTTATGATACGTATTGTACCAATAGTGTTTCTTTTAAGATGTGTAACTTATCCTTTAAATTATACCGCTTTTAAGGATGAGTGAGAAGATATGTTAGACGTTTTGGTAATGGGTTTTGGTAACTGAAGGGTCACAGGGGACCCTTCAGTTACATTTAAGGTTCGAAGGCCTCGGTAACTCGCTTTTCTGACTCCTGACTACCCGTGACGTGTGTCAAACATTCCATTTAATATTTAATGGAGTCTTTGACAATCTTAGGGGACTGGCATCGAAGCAAATACCTAAAAAATGAAACCCAAATCGATGTTTCAAGGAGCGAGCCATCAACAATTAACAGGATCAATATAATAGCTTGACTGACCAGTTTGAATAACAGTACATAGGGCAATGAACTTGACATCTTTGCCATTCGTAGACTGTAGACGTCTAAACAAGTCTAAAGTAGTATGATATTCACTAGCGTCACGGTAAAATAATGAGGCCGCTGCAATTTGGAGTAAGGGAAACCCTTAATCAATGTCTAGGCAATAAAGGAGTCGCCGCAAGCGGAGAACAATAATAATGAATGTGTCAGCGTTGTGGACCGTGCTCGATTATATAACAACCATTCGTGAAATAGTCGCAAACACTTACCCTGTTTCTCCCACGACTCGTACACAAGATCACATGTACTCATTACACCACTAGATATAGCACTTATTAAATTAAATTATCTTTATTTCAGACATTTTGTCCATAGCTTTTTACAAATTATTAAAAAAACTTATTAAATTAGGTATATTCTAATTAAATTATCTCAATTAGCAACAGTAAAAATAATAGGTTGCACTTAATTCTTTGAATACCGTTATTAGAGACACAATATAAAGACACACACAATAGGTGTGCGAACGCCGGCGTTTGCTTGACCACATGATCGTTGGTCTCCTTGTTCTTTTAATTTTTTTCCATCGCGCGGTGTTACTAATTTTCGACTACCGTCATTTGTTCAATAATCAATATCATGTGATGTTCAAATGAAGTGGCGAGCTTAGTAACGCCATCTACTTTAAAATTGCGGAACCAGATACAGACCTCGATCATTACAAGCTCATGAATTAACGCATTATTTTATTTTATTTAAATTTATATTTTGTTACGAAACAACAAAAAAAAATGTTGAAAAACACGGTGACAAAACACGGTGCAGTTTTGAAACTGCACAATATTTCAGGAGATTGTAATAAATAATCGTATAAAAATACGATACCTCGTCAATCATCAATTATTAATACTTGTTATTCTATTTTTCTAATTTTAACTGTGTTTCAGAATAACTCAATAAATAATATTCTTAAAAAAAAAAAACAGAATCACCCGTTGCGATTTATCGCATGTCATGTCACTGTGTGCATCTTTTGTGTGTGTGAGCGTGGTTATAGGGCTAGTATCAGACTGGCCGAGTTTATAAAGGTGGTTCACAACTTCACACGTACCTACCTACTACTTATTTTAGTGATGCTTCGGGTCGAGAATCACTAAACATAATTCTGAAATATTTTGCAGCTTCAAAACTGCGCCAGGTATAGGTAGTTAGTATGTTAGTCTATAAAGTATTTATAAAAGGATGATTATTATTATTTTATTAATAGACTCGCCCCTTAGCTGTATCTACCCAGAATACGTGTAAGATACTCATATGTTAATTTTATGTATATTAAAACCTGTGTTTCTCTTTGCAGCCCTCCACAAGATCAGCAAAGGCGAGTGTCCCGGCTCCGACGGCATCCGTCTATCTTAAGTCAACTAGAACCCTAAGGACTCTTTCAAACGCTTTTGATTTTATTATAAAATATACAACATTGTTATTTGCTTATCAACTAACATCAAAGAAGCTGTGATTAGGTAAAGTAAAGGATTAGAGAAGTATTGTCAATTATTGTTGTTGAAATTTACAACGTGTTAAAGAACAAACACAAAACCAGCCAGTGTATTTAATTATGTATTAAACCGTATAAGTTCAATTAGATGGTTTTATTTGAGGAAGAATGAACCTATTCTTAATATAGGAAAGAGTAAGAATATATTGTGATTTAGCCTTATACGAATTTTTATGTGGAAAAACAGATTCCAAATAAATTAGAACGAGAACAGGAGAATGTCAATATGTATTTTTTTTAAATTAACAAATAATGATGCAGAATCGATTTCTACTATTTTTAAATAATGAAATTGTTTTATCTTCTTTATTTAAGGACAAAAATAGTTTATTGGATAAATTTAAAATTGTATCAATGCCTACAATTAGGATAGCTAATGTCTTTAGAAAAACACAACCTAAGGGCATTTAAATACAATATCAGCATCAAATGCTTGAATGTAACTTATTTTCTGATTGGGGTTTATAAGAGCGTGCGAGTTATTCTTTGAGACTGAGAGAACGTCTCATTCATCTGGCTAAGCTTTCGACACCCAATTTCGTGTTGTAAGATACTGATAGGGGAAAATTAATGTGCATATAAAAATGTCAAATTGTAAACAAATAATTAGGCCAGAACCATAGATATATCAAACAGTAGAGATATGTTATCAACGCAAATTTGTTCGAGTTCAGATGTCTCCAAACTACGCCCATTTTTTCACTAACACAAAATCAAAATCTATACGTACGCCACACGACCACACATGTCTCACGGACACAGAGATATAGATTTCAACACATATGAACTTTTTTATGAAACACACTCAAAAAAGAGGTGGAGCATCTTCTTGTAACTACGGGCTCACTATAAACACACATATGCAAATTATACAATTAGTGATGTCAAGTAGCCGAGAAAAAATATCGATGAAATTCAGAGTTGCAAAATTTGTTCTATCTCACCAAGGCAATCTTTGATGAATTATACGTTAATAACTTTTTATTCCGTTTGCAGCACGGAAAACACACACACGGAAAACTGTGTCATAAAAAATATAGCTGATGTTTACAGAGGAACAATGAGTAATGAGTCTACACACACATCCAGGATTGTCACCACCTTCGTGGGATAGGACTTCTTCTATCTAACTAAAAAATCTTTACTTAAAAAAAAAGCTAATTCGAGTTACGAGATGTTTAATAGGAACCTAATTCTATACGAGCGAAATTTTTTAATTTATTATTAATTACAATACAAATTAAATTTTGTAAACACTATCTAGAAACTATTCATATGTCAATGCAAGCTTTTGTCAGTATTCACTCATTCATCATCATCATCATCATTTCAGCTGAAAACTTTCGCAGTTACGATATTTATATTCAATCCAGAATAAAAACATACTTGGGATGTTCATGATATTTCCACATAATTTGTCAAAATGTTCTCCAAGTTCAGTGTTGGAGCCGCCCTTTTCAGAGTGAATTCATCCACTTTTATTCTTGGATCCTTCGGATTACTAAATATTTTAAATTAAAGGACAGTGGATATGATTGACAGTGATACAACGAATGATGCAGGAATTAATTAGTTTACAACAATTTTGTTGCTAAATATTATTATTTTCAGCCTAAAGACTTTCGAAAAGATATTATAGAAAGCCCAGGATGTGGATTATTTGAAATATTTACTAAAATAAAATACCTGTAAGAGGTAATGTAGAGGAAGAAATATACAAACAAAATAATCTTAGATATTTTTTAGAAATAATTTTTCATCCTAATAAAAATAAATCCCAACCACATGAAATTCCGTTCAGTTTTTTTTTTAAGTTTCTCGCGAATAGACATACGTACATACATAAAAACGGGGATCATGAAAAATATTGTTACGAACGTGAGTAATCAAATGCCGGTTTACTAAGAGAGATTTATTTTTCCACAAACAAAACACAAATTTAGTCCAATCGCCAATAAACCACTTCGTAATGCACTCTAGAGATCCGTAAGAATATCGCTTAGGTCGTCGTATGAAAACGTTCTTCACTTGACTTGGATATTCGCACTTGATCGCAGTCGAAATCAAACTGACTCCCGTCCGGCCAGCGAACACGTATTTATACTCAGAGCCAAGAAAATTCTAGATACCGAAGGTTCGAGGCCACACCAGAACAAAAGAAACCGTTTCCGCGAAGCAATAAATTATTCTTATTACCAACCGGTAGGTAACTACTCGACCCCACGACTCATACGAATTTCGACTCTATAGTAAAAGACTGAAGGTACAAATTCCTTTACCAAGTTACTTAAGTACCTACAAAAGTTCTCAGAATTATTGAGTACCTACTTATACGTGTCGGATTTTTCTAGAATTTGCTAGGCCCTGGTACGTACTTCTATTCTGGAGGTTTCGACTAGCAATGCGTTTTAATTATTCGGTGATACTCTTAACTTTGTCGAAGAAACGGCGTGTTCTATTTTCACGGCGTAACAGTGCCCCCCTCTTAGTCATGCTCGTCCCGAGCATTATTAGATCCTTGATACGGCGCCAGTCTATCCACGTGGACCACCTTAGGCTTCCCTCTCAGCCCTTTCTTGATGCGGTAGGTTACGTCGTTAATCCTTTTCATCACGGTGTAAGGTCCCTCCCATCGAGCTTGAAGTTTCGGTGACTTCCCTTTTCGTCGGAGCGGGTTATGGAGCCAGACTAGTGCACCTTCTTCAAATCCCTTGGTGTTGGCATTACGGTCGTACCTAGTTTTCATTTTGGAGCTGGTGTTCATGCTATTCTCACGTACTCGTTTATGCACTTCGTCCAATTGATCTTGAAGGTCACTGACATAGTCCGTAACTGGCTTGGTCTTGTCAGGTGGCACGCCAGTTATAGCATCGACTGGAAGTCTCATCTCTCTGCCGAAATTCACTCTTGCTGGAGTATATCCCGTGCTATCGTGCACTGCCGATCGATAAGACATCAGAAATAGTGGAATATACCGGTCCCAGTCCTTCTGGTGGTCATCGACCACCTTAGCCAGGTGATTCTCCAGGGTCTGGTTAAATCTTTCCACCATTCCGTCCGACTGTGGATGCGCAGGTGTTGTGCGTGTTTTGTAAATCCCCAGAAGGGTACACATCTCCTGGAACAGCGCAGATTCAAAGTTACGGCCTTGATCGGAATGGATCTCCAAAGGTGCGCCATATCGGCACACTACTTCTTCGACCACCTTCTTCGCCACTGTCGTCGCTTCCTGATTGGGAATGGCAAAGACTTCTGGCCATTTTGTGAAATAGTCCTGGATCACCACTATGTATTTGTTTCCATCATTTGTAATTGGAAATGGTCCAGCAACGTCGATGGCAATGCGTTCCCATGGGGCTCCCACATTGTACAGCTGAAGCTTGCCCCTGCTTCTAGTCTGTGGTCCTTTCACAGATGCACACGCTGTACATTTCCGACACCATTGCTCTATGTCCTCTCTACAATTGAGCCAGTAATACCGCTGTCTCACTTTCAGTAGAGTCTTCTTGATCCCCAGATGTCCACCAGAAGCACCATCGTGTATTTCCTGTAGCAGGGGGACCACTTCACTTCGTGGTACTATCACTTGTGTGGTCACCTCCTTGCCATCGTTCGATTCCCATTTCCTACAGAGCACATCATTCTCCAGGACTAAACTTTCCCACTGCGCCCAGTAGCTCTTTGTGACGGGACTAAGTGACGATACTTCACTCCATTGGGGCCTAGCTCCACTACGCAACCAGTCCAGTACCGGTCGAATATCGGCATCTTCTTCCTGGGATTTCTTGAAGTTGCCTTCAGTTCTAATCAAGTTCACGTGTTCTCTGGCTTCGTTTTGCTGGCAATGTCTGCAGTCTTCATCACACGGACGTCGCGACAGGGCATCAGCATTGTTATGCCCTTTTCCACTCCGATGTTCCGTCACGAAATTGAACTCCTGCAGCTGCTCGAGCCATCTTGCAACTTGACCCTCCGGGTTTTTAAACTGTAGCAGCCATTTCAGTGCAGCGTGGTCGGTCCTTAACGTGAACTGCCTTCCTAAGAGGTACTTATGGAAGTGCTGCAAGGTTTTTACTACAGCCAGCAGTTCTCGTCGAGTAACACAGTAGTTCCTCTCGGGCTTTGAAAGTGCCTTACTGAAGTAAGCGATCACGATCTGTCGGTCATCTTGCACCTGTGACAATACGCCACCAATTCCCGTATTGCTGGCATCTGTGTCAACGACAAATCTTCCATCTCTGCTCGGATACCCCAATATAGGTGCTTCACATAGCCGCTGCTTCAGCTCGTTGAACGCTGACTCACAGTTGTTGTCCCAGATAAATTCTCTTTTATCCTCAGTCAGTTGATGTAGAGGTTTTGCAATGTCAGAAAAACTCATAACAAACCTTCTGTAGTATGTGCATAGCCCTAGAAATGCACGTACTTCTGTTTTATTCTTTGGAACTGGCCACTGTTGCACAGCCTTTATCTTCTCAGGGTCGGTTCTCACTCCATCAGCGGAAATCACATGTCCTAGGTAGCTGACCTCCTTCTTGAACAGGGCACACTTCTTTGGGCTTAGTTTTAGGTTAGCCCCTCGTATTCTGGTGAACACTTTTTCCATGTTCCTTAGGTTTTCCTTAAAAGTGCGGCCCATTATAATGACGTCATCCAAATATACTAGACAGACGTCACCAAGAAGACCAACCATGACTCGTTCCATGAGGCGTTCAAAGGTTGCTGGAGCATTGCACAACCCGAAAGGCATGACGTTAAATTGCCACAGGCCATTGCCAATGCCCGTACTGAACGCTGTCTTTTCTTTATCCTTCTCGCTGATTTCCACTTGCCAGTAGCCACTTTTCAAATCAATGGTTGAAAACCACCTCATACCACTGAGCATATCCAGCGTATCGTCGATCCTCGGCAAGGGATAACTGTCCTTCTTCGTGACGTTATTCAGCATTCTGTAGTCTACACAGAATCTTGTACTGCCATCCTTCTTCTTCACCAGAACTACAGGAGAAGACCATGGGCTCGTAGAAGGCTCAATTATTCCGCTATCAGCCATATCCTTCACCATTTCTGCCACTTCAGTTTCTTTAGCCCAGGGTATGCGGCGCGGTCTCTGTTTGATCGGTCTAGCATCACCTGTGTCTATCTCATGCTTGACGAGGCCTGTTCTTCCGCAGTCCTTTCCCGTTGCAAAAATATCCCGAAACCGTAGCAGAAATTCCCTGGCTTGCTGTAGTTCTGAGGTCGACAAATTGTTCTTAGAATTTTCCAGAAGTTGCTGGATGTGATCAGGTTCCCCTTTTGTCGAGTCCTGCTTCACTGGAGATGTGTTGATTTGGCGGAGATACTTCACTTCTTCACATCTCCCAACAACACTGTTTTTCTTCAAGTGGACCTCCTTTTTCCCAAGATTTACAATTCGCACTTTAGATTTCCCTTTCGTCATTACCAATGTCCTCGCAGTGATGAGTTCCGGATGCCGGCCAGTATCCTCAACTATTACGCATCTTTGTTGCCTGATTTTCTTAGGAAATTTTACTTCAACTAAAGTTTCTGTTCTCGGAGCCAATGTAGTATCTTTCACACAATAGAGGTTACATGTGTTGACTCCTCGCAGGAACACTTCTTGGTCTGGGAACTTCAATACTCCCCTATCAATATCTAAAACACATCGGTACTTCTGCAAGAAGTCCAGACCCAGAATGCAATCATCGGTAATATTCGCAATCAAAACAGAATGGGTGTACACTTGATCACCGATTTTTAACTCTATATCTGTATCACCGAGGACGGAGACTGGCTGGCCGGTTGCTGTCTGAAGTCGGCAGGATGGAGACTTTCTTTGCCACAAGATCGTGCGTTTCAGCAACTCAGGTCTTATAATAGTCCGTGACGCCCCGGTGTCAACGGTGAAATTGCAAGTACGTTCATTCAGTGTTCCTTCGATGGTCAAACTATTTCCGGTGTGGACTTGATTGATAGTGATGACTGGGGCCTTTACTGGACCAACCGGCACGCACCCCGCGGCCCTAGCGACATTAAGTTTTATCGTCTTCTCGTTAACTTGGGTTGCGGAGTCCACGCTTGCCCTCTTCCTCTTGGGACAATCAGTACGAATGTGCCCTTTTTCTCTGCACTCGTAACACGTCGGAATATAGCGGGACGTTGCCGAAGAAGAAACCACCCTTTCTCGGTTACGCGGCTGCACTGAAGGCGAAACCACTACTTCTCGAACTCTGTGCGTGCGTGAATCCTGGCGTACGGCTTCTACTTCCAAAGCGTGAGCCATTGCACTTTTCAGAGTTTGGTGGTGTCCGAGTCGCACCGTAGCTCTCACATCTGTGTCCCGTAGTCCGTCGATGAAAGCCTGCACCAGATTAACTTCCACAATCTCCGGTGTCATCGACCTATATGCACGCCGCACCAACCGTTCAATCTCGACTCCCCACTGCTGGAGGCTCTCGTTAGGCCTCTGCGTTCTGTCGCGAAGTTGCGCGCGGAACACGTGCTCGAGGTGCTTGTCGCCGTAGCGAGTGTCTAATCCTTCCATTAGACGCTCCAAGGTCCTACCGTCCGAAGGAAGGTTCTCTAGGACCAGTAGGGCGTCCCCACGTAGAGCTAAGGTTAACGCCGCGAAAGACTGCTCATCATCCCAGCGGTTTGTCTTCACCAACGTTTCGAATTGGTATTTGAAGGCAGTCCATGACGACGTGCCGTCAAAACGTGGCACATCAAACTTTGCGGCCGACGTACAGTGGGTGTGCGCTGATGAGCCAATGGCAATGGGTTCGCGTGCTTCCAGCTTGACAATTTTTCTATTGATGTCCAGCAGGCGATCTTCATGGCCATCTATTCGGGTTTCCAAAGTATCAGTTCGGGCGGAAACCTCCTTGACCTCTAAGGTGAGATTCTTTACTTTCTCGCCCAGCGTGACGAGGCCGTGATCGATTTTCTCGAGGATAAGGTTCTGCTTAGCCTCTTGATCGCGGCGAGCGGCTTCATGTTCGCGGCGAGCGGCTTCCTGTTCGCGGCGAGCGGCTTCCTGTTCGCGGCGAGCTTCTTCCTGGTTAGCCGCGATTAGGTCCTGGAGCTGGCGCTGGTTAGCTTCCTGTTCGCGGCGAGCGGCTTCCTGTTCGCGGCGAGCTTCTTCCTGGTTAGCCGCGATTAGGTCCTGGAGCTGGCGCTGGTTAGCTTCCTGTTCGCGGCGAGCGGCTTCCATACTAGCTTGCATGGCGGCCAACATTGCAGCTAGGTTAATTTCCGAGGAAGGTCCTGTTGGCGCCTCAGCAGCTGCTGTTACTCCCACACTGACCTGATCTTCCTCCTCCAGACGGTGGCGCGCAGCATCCATCTCCGTTTGTCTCCTTGTTCGTGGTCGCTGTTCGTCGTCCCTCTGTAGTAATGGCATCTCACTTCTGACACCAGTTGTTACGAACGTGAGTAATCAAATGCCGGTTTACTAAGAGAGATTTATTTTTCCACAAACAAAACACAAATTTAGTCCAATCGCCAATAAACCACTTCGTAATGCACTCTAGAGATCCGTAAGAATATCGCTTAGGTCGTCGTATGAAAACGTTCTTCACTTGACTTGGATATTCGCACTTGATCGCAGTCGAAATCAAACTGACTCCCGTCCGGCCAGCGAACACGTATTTATACTCAGAGCCAAGAAAATTCTAGATACCGAAGGTTCGAGGCCACACCAGAACAAAAGAAACCGTTTCCGCGAAGCAATAAATTATTCTTATTACCAACCGGTAGGTAACTACTCGACCCCACGACTCATACGAATTTCGACTCTATAGTAAAAGACTGAAGGTACAAATTCCTTTACCAAGTTACTTAAGTACCTACAAAAGTTCTCAGAATTATTGAGTACCTACTTATACGTGTCGGATTTTTCTAGAATTTGCTAGGCCCTGGTACGTACTTCTATTCTGGAGGTTTCGACTAGCAATGCGTTTTAATTATTCGGTGATACTCTTAACTTTGTCGAAGAAACGGCGTGTTCTATTTTCACGGCGTAACAATATCGATAACCACAAATATTACTTCACATCCTTAACAAAACAAAAGACTAACGCATGATCTTACGTTGAATACACATCCATTGTGCATCTAGGCCAGCTGATTAATTGGTCGATCTGTACTAAGCAAGCAATGATATTTGTTCTCAATTCAAAGAATTGACTATGCACATAATTGCGTTTTTTAGTACCGGGAAGAAGTATGCCGGCCTAGTTGTGTTCCCAAGAACCACGCCTCCTTGCCATATCTCTACTGTTTGATATATCTATGGCCAGAACCGCGTAGGCGTACCGGAAGACGCAGCGTTGGAAGGCCTCCCACAAGGTGGCCCGATGATCTGGTCAGGGTTGCTGGAATCCAATGGATGCAATACGCACAGGACCGGTCTTTGTGGCGGCGCTTGGGGGCTATGTCCAGCAGTGGACGTCTTTCGGCTGAAATGATGATGATGATGAACTAGGCCAGACGAATGCACGTCCGCTCGGCTTCAAAGAATCACCGGTGCAAAATTTCAGTTGTATTGTATAACAATACAATGCAACTATTGTATTACAATACAACTGAAAGTTTCCTGAAATACATTTCGGGCTGGTGTCCGCAACTCCACGACTAACTACTCCAGTTACATGTTATACACATTGTTTTCCACAAAATGTAGTAGACAAAAGTAGTCCTGTGACCGAAGCGCAGTAATTAATGTTTCTGAATTCAATTTATACACAGTAGCACTTGTATTAAGCTATATGGCACGTGTAACCACTACCAATATTAAATTATCGATTCGTTTACGAAAATACATACTACCAGCACCGGTTTATTTCATAACTTTGGCCGTATGTTCGCTCCTGCTATTTGCATTTTGGAGTACATAGTAATTTTGCCAAATATGTTTTATTAGACAAAGGTCTTGTAATGTTCCCACGGCTGGGACTCAGCCATAATCCATCCCGCGGGCCCAGTATTTTTTGTTCTAGGACAAGCCGGTTTCCTCACGAGGTTTTCCTCTACTGTTTTGAGAGCAGTGGTGATGAAATAATTTACAGAGAGTGATGCCCCTGGCTTACGAGGAAGCATGGACTCGCAAAAGATAGGAGTGAAGGGAAGTCTTTGGCCAAGAGTGGGACCGAATAGGCTATAAAAAATGTACCTGGCTGTGTTTGAAACAACTTGTAAGTGGGCGCACCACTACCACTGGACTACTACTGCTCTCAAAACCGGTTTTATTTAGCAAAAAAAAATTACAATAAGTGATAGTTGATAGCAATTTACTGATATTCAGTAACTACATATAAATAACATACAACAACAACAATGGAATAACAAAACAATGATACAAAAGAGGTGGAGGGGGATTTTACAATAAAGTTTAATCTATTTATTTATTTACCACCCATCATCATAATCATCAGCCTTATTAAAGTTCTCACTGCTGGGACACAGGCTTCCACTCTAGGAGAGGGATGAGGGACTGGGCCATAATCCACCACGCGGGTCTAGTGCGGGTTGGTGGATGTCACATGTCTTGGAATTTTTGGTTTTAGGACATGCCGGTTCCCTCACGATGTTTTCCTTCACTGTTTTGAGAGCAGTGGTGTAATAATGAAATTACACAAAGTAATGCGCCTGGATGGGTTAGAACCCACGACCTACGACTCATAACTCGGGGCCGTTACCACTCGGCCACCACTGCTCTATTTACCATCCACCTGCATCAAATCAAATCAAAATGTTTTTATTTCATATAGGCCTACAAGGGCACTTATAAAACGTCAGAAGCTAGTGCACGGTTCCAAATTGGTCGTTTCCTATGGAGAAGAACCGGCAAGAAACTCCATAAGAACCGGCAAGAAACTCCATTTTGAAACTCCATTCGAGCCAAACATATTCTACTTATATACGTAGGTACTATAACTACGTAACGACGAATAGTCCAACATTTTTATTTTAGCTCCCATCTTTAGCGGGGCCTTTGAGTTAGTAAAGTGCTGGTACGTCTAAGCGTTTCGCCTCTTTTATAAAGACCGTATACAGAACCAAAGACAAGCCTTTAACGTTACAAAATGGGACATGTCCTGGATCTACGTTCTCTTGGGACATCATTTTGAAAGGAATGAGTTAGCCAGGGTTTCTTAGGCCGAGTAAGTGTAGGTTAGTATGTTTATAATCATCGACGAAAAACGAAGGGTGTTATGGGTTTGATCGCTATTGAGTGGGTCTATCCGTGGCACTGTAGTGTTTAAAAAGGTGAACCGTTTTTTAATGAGGACTTTTTTATTTGAAAGAAGGTTTTGTAACAATGCTTACGGCCTGAGCTGAAGGGAGTGTCAGACTTTTGTGATTTTTATTCTTCTTTTGCTCGTCTGGTAATCGCCCGGACCGGTTGCCGACGGCACGCACTGATTCTGAGCGCATTAAGGAGTTGTCAGCAAACCGTTGGGACCCTACAGAAGGGTCGTAACCAACTGGGGTCAAGGGTTCGTCTCTGAAAGGGAGGCTATGGCCCTGGTATATATTATGTGGCAACGTGGGAACGGGTTAGGTTGTTAGAGTCTGACCATGTTTCCCGTTCAGCCCTAGAGCTGGACTAATCATTGGATGATTTTTACCTACCATAACAAAAAACCTTTATTCCTTCTTTGCGAAGTGTTTCAGGATCCCGGGTTTCCCTTTCAGAAGTCAATCCGTCGTCCTATAGCCCCTACGGTTTTGCTGACATATTTTTGAAGTGTGCGTGGATCACTACGTGCCGTCGATGACTCTTGCTCGGTCCGGACGATTACCGGACGTCAGGACGGCGAACTATCTATTGCTTGCCACTCTTCAAAAAGAGGACTTATTACTATAATTAGTCGTGTCCATGACAAAGGCTTGATTTATATTTTGGAACATCCAATTTAGCTTCACTTTTATTAACTGACTGACGTTGTGACAGTTCAAAAGTGCCCGAGATTGGTTTACTATAGGGGACTGGTAATTAATTAGTGACCGATATTTAAACACGTGATTGTAGTCATGATAACAAACCACGTTTACTATGGGACCAAACCAGAAATCCCGAAAAACGAACATTCACTGACCATTAAATTTACTGACCAGCAGATTCTTTTTGTGTCGGTCACAGATTACCAGTCGCCTACAGAAATCTTAATTTGCCTTATTATAAGATTTTTATAACCTTTATGCATCAACGTGCCATTTTTTCCAAAAAAAGTTTATTGGGGTCATTGAGGTGCCAGCAAATAATTTTGACTTACTGATTATTTGGAAAATAATAATAATTAATACTATCAAAACTCTCTATGAAAGAAAATAAACAAAAGAGGTACATTTTAGATTGTTTTTATTACACGCATAAATTAAGTTTACTGTAAAATTAGTGTGATTTTTGTTGCTGCAAATGTTTTATGATTGACGACGTGCCCAAAATATTAAGTCACGTGCCGTCAATGGCACGCGTGCCATTGGTTCGCCAACCCTGCCCTATAGTATAGTACCTATACCAATTACGGGTACTTTTGATCTATCACAACGCGTCAGTCAGACAAAAAAAGTGAAGCTAAATAATACGTAAAATGGTTTAAACACGCATACCTGATTTAATCTTGGCTTATGAGGTAAGCAATCATTCTAGGCTAAAGGCTAAGTATACAAAGATTATATACAACAGCACATATCAAATCTAACAAAAACATCACCCCGCTATCGTATGCAAATCTCATGCAGTCACATGACAGCACAAAACGCACTAATGACATTTACAACGATATCACAAACGTTCTTAATTGCAAGTTTGTTTTACGTTACCGCTATTAACTCTTTCATGACGTCCGATGCTCCGATTGGTCCGTTCAAAGCTCTTAGCCAATCAGAGAGCTTGACGCGATAAATGTTTATATCGTGTTAATGTAAAACAACTCGAATTTAGCGCACAGATAGCGTGCTGTTTATCGGCTGGATTATCTAGTATTTACTTCACTTCTGACACCACCTACATAGGGCGGTCGATGTGACCTACTTGTGTGACATAGACTGCCTGTCGCCTATAGGAATGTTTATTTGTACTCGGTTATATGTACATTATCATTAAGGTCCGTTCTATGGCAAGGCTGAAGAAATCTAAGTTACCGTTCTGAGTAGCAATAAAGCGTAATATGGTAATAATGTGTGTATACTGGTAAAGGTATTATGCTTTCGAGTACGAAGCCCAGGGTTTTTTTTATGGTGGGAAAAATCATCGAATGTTGAATCCCTTGGGCGGAGCGGGAGACAGTGTCAGGCTTTTAATGACCAAACGATCCACCGTTCCTTCCTGTCTTAGTTCCAGGACCTTTCACATCAACCCTACGATGCTCGGGAAGGGTATGGACCAAAATACTACCTTAAAGGTATATTCATACGACATACTACCTTACTACCTTAAAGGTATATTCATACGAGACTTTGACCCCTGAGTTTGTCTCACCAGGTGAGGCCGTTGGAATTTTTTTTTTGTCAGTTTAAACTATTAAACTGACAAAAAAAAAACGTTTAAATGGAAAACCTATTTGCAAAATAAATATCATTTATACTTTGAAGGTCGGGTCATCGTCAGGTCTCTTAAACGCTTTTCTGTTTAATACTGTTAACGCAGTTCATTCCACGTTCATCCAGATTCATAGCATCCTTAAGAATAAAATTGCGAATAAGAATAAATTCTTGTCCAGACAGGGAGAAACAAGGTAGAGTACCGAAATCAAAATTATCAAAACTTACTCTATATTTTGTTAACTGTATTTAGCGATTCGATAGCTGGTCCGATTGTGGAATTACTAATTTCGATTTATCATCCAATGACTATTGACCATTTTACTGATTTAAATTCTCTCCTAGGTTTCTTTTTTGCCTTCCTTTTTGCCCCAGTAGGCTTCGGTCCTTTTTTTCTGTGGGAAATCATACTACCCACCCACCTAAAAAACACCCCACCCAAAAAGTTCGCTCCTGTTCCTTTTTTGCCTTCGTGTCAGGGTCCCGAGGTTCACTTTCATATAACAAGAATGAGGATTTTTGTTTCAAATGTACTGCTTATTTGAAAAAAATCCTCTTTCTTGTTATGTGAAAGTGAGTACTTTGTGCACTCTTTTTTATTATAATTGTTATGTTTCTTTTAATTATATGTCTGTACATAAATAGTAGAATAAATAAATTAAATAAATAATCCATGGTCCCAGAAGGAGATGTCAGCAAATCTGAACAGCATGTTCCTTCGAACATGCTGTTCAGATTTCTCTCGATTTTTATCTCGTTGAGGAACATTACTTACACGCCCTCGGCGACTTGGGCTTGGTCCGAACAGTTACCGGACGGCCAGACGGCGAACTGCACAAGGTTCGGTCCTGCTGGGGCGTACAACGTACAAGTATATAAGTTTTGGGCGATTTTTTTTTAAATTCTAGGTAGGGTCGCGTTTGACCACGATGATGTGGCCGACGATGGAACTAAGGCTTGCATGGAACACGCTTGCCTAGAAGAAACTCTTGACTTAAAGACCCCTAGGTATGAATTAAATAAAAACAAACAATATTCCTTATGTTGTAAAATATTTATTGAATCTAATCGTCTATTATGATGACAACGTCATAACTCCTTCTAGTCTGTAGGAGTCACGAAGATCCGTACTTTGTACAATAAATTAAAATATTGACTTACACAAAAATCTTACAATTACAGACATTACTAAAATATTTATTTGAACATGACTTTGGCGTTAATTTTACAACTACTTAATGTACTAATTTTCTTACAAATATTAAAGAAATTTAGAATTTTAGGAACTTTTTGACCAAAGTCTTATTACTAATATTAAAAAAATATCTCCGAATACGAATTATTGGTTGCGTTGAGCAGAAAGCAGAATTTTTCGCAAAATTATAATTTTCCAGATAACTTAATAAACCTATGTGCTGTGAATAAAAACGCACGAACAGAACTTGTCTGACTCAATATTTACTATCTCAAACAAATAGTATGGCGTGGTATTGCGTTATTCGGATTCCATAACAATTAAATAATCAGATAAATACACGTTTGTATTATCATTTGTTCATGAGAGAAATTAAACTCAATTACAGAAAGGTGTTTTAAGTCGAACAAACAAATTCCGCTAACACAACAGCTTTTGAGCTTTGGCCACCAGACATATCTTAGAAAACATATCTTCAAATTATATTAATTATATTATTGTTAGTATTATACCAGAACTTAATTTTTACAGCGTAAGCATTTTCCTACCTGAATTATTCGACATTTTTTTAAATAAATTGTTACCTTTTGAATAACGTAGATATATAATTAGCGACATAATAGGTGGGCGAACACCGGCGTTCGCTCGGGGCTCCAGAGTTTAACCTTTCGACTACCGTAATTACAGACACAATTAAAAGACAATATGTGTGCGAACACCGATGTCCTCTTGGGCCTTAATGAAATGAAATTATCTGCTATCATGTGAACAACACCAGCACGTCAAGCTTGCTATTGTTGCTTGAAAATTAGTGTCATGGTTACCGGTGATTAGGCCGAAAATTTATTAACAGGGCCTCAAGTCTGCTATTACAATAGTGTCAGAATAGTCGATCATTGATTTCAAAATTGTTGATTTTGACAAGTTTTGTAATCTACTAACATAATGACGTCATTATGATTTTCCGATGATCAACCAGTGACACTTCATTGAAAGAAATTTTTTAGAACGGTAATCTCGTATAAAAGAAATATCAATATTTGACATATGCGGTAAATTAATAAAATTTTGACAGTTCCTTTAATCAGTGACCTACGATTAGAATGTTATTGTGCAGTTATTGTTTTTAATTCGTTACAAAACAGCTCGCACCACAATTCTATTACGCCGCCGCTCAATGATCAGCCATTATGAATTAACAGATTACGAACTTTTAGCAAAATTACAATGGAATCGTGTTGGAATGACAATATTTTGAAAATAGCAGATTTGAGCCCCATGGGGCTTGCTGAACACACTTATTAATATGACTCTAACTGGTCACACGCGCTTCTGATTACGTATATCACCTAGCATACATTCTAGGCGCACTGCACAGTTCTACTTCACAACTCGCCAGGCACTAGACGCTAAGCAAACCAGCCAGCACGTTATCGACCTAAAGACGGTTATTTTGTGAACATCGTATGAACCAAAAATTGAATGAACATACAGGTAAACATGGATACATTTGTAAGTACATACTAATTTAATTAAGGATTTTGAGTTCTGTTTTGTACAACATTACAATTTTAGACCGTAATGGTCAGGTACATGCTAAGTATATCTTTTAGTAGGTATTACCACGATTTTCTCAACTCCATACAGTTGATCAATGCGACGAAACTCGCATTGTGTTACGAATTCGGGCGAGGCGGCCATATTGGATTTTTGGACAACTGACAAGTGACAGTTGGGATATACGTTTTTATTTTTAAATTCAGTCGAACCTTTGACACTTAAGGCCGTCACATTTTATAACTAGGTCATTCTTGGCGTCACTTTATTTTGGTCGCAAGGTTTGACGTCACTGAATTTACGCATTAACTCGTTTAAAATAAATGATATTAACGTCATTACCCTAAATTATCGTATACCGTAATAATAAAGATATATTTATATGAATTCATAGTTTCCTATTAAATTCATGATTCACATAGAACAATATTGCCAAGAAAGAAATACATGAATGACGTCAAGAAAAAGCTATTAATGTTACATGGCGTCGATTTGGAAATGTCAAAGATCTGTGCCAATCTGTGCCAAAGGCTTTGTACTACGGTATGGAGATAATTGCATTGTGCTTATTATACGTAATACATATGGTTGAACATAACTATGACGACCTTCTCAGGCAATGCGGTACTTAATGCTTACACTTATGTGAGAACCAATGCACTTTGCGTGTTCTGTCTCCACATCAGCATTCTCCCAGACTCGTAATCGCATAATCTGGAATAAGAAAAATTGAGCTTATTATTTAGTGTAAAGCTAGGGGAAAAAACCGATGGATGCAAGACTCACAGGACCGGTTTTTGTGGCGGCGCTTTGGGGAGGCCTATATCCAGTAGTGGACTTTCAGCTGAAATGATGATGATGATGATAGGGGAAAAAAATAACATGAAGAATCTGAAATGTTCATTAATTCGTTCGTACAGCGGAAGATGCGGTATACTAAAGCGCTAGGTTGAGAGGGTGCGTGTACGTTTGTATGTTTGTTATATCTTCACACTCGAACGGTTATGGATCTAGATAAAATTCAGCACACAGCTACAACATTTCGTGGGATAGAACTTAGGATATTTTTTTTTTAATTCTGGAAGTAAAAACCCCTAGGAAAATTTTCTCAGCAGCTAAGTAGTGCTAGTACTAAAATAATATAATAGATTTTTAGCTTTGATGGTATTTTATTTCTAGTTACGTATTTTGTAGTCAAATAGTCATAAAAAATTGGATTGTATACAAAGCTCCTGCTCTGATCTCATTTGATTTTCCCGCAAATTAATCATTTTTTTTAAATCATCTAATGACAATGATACCTGCGTAGAGCCTCCGGCAGGGGGAGTCTGGACCTCCATGGTTCGGCAGGAGTCGCTTAAGGGCAGCCCCGTTCGGATTCAGCTTAATCTTAGCTCTGTAATTTTTAACCATTCCCAGTAGCTTTTGAAAGAAATTTCCATGAACACAATCGATTAAGCCGAATGACTTTTCCACTGTTGGACTAAGGCTTTCCCGAGTAAAGGTGATTCCATAAAATGTAGTCTCTATAGAGTGGAGAGTAATTTATGTTAAGATAAAACTTACACGTGCTCTCACGACACGACACCGCTTCTAGTTCGCATAGCGTCTCAAACGTCCTGGCGGTTCCCGCAGCATCGAACGCACACACTGGTCCTGTGGGAGGAGCGGCACATCTACCAGCACACAGCGGCGGAGGCACGCCCTCCCTCACGCGAGGCATCACGAACTCAGGAGGGATTCTCATGTCCGGAGCCTCCCCGATCTCGTTGGAGTGACCGATGCGAGTCGGCATCAAAGGCAGATGGGCTGGCTGTACTTCGTTCCATGCTGGAAATTAAAGAGTTTTTGGTTAGAATAGAATAGAAAAGAAGAATAGAAACAACTAAATATTGAATATATTATGCATGTATTATACACATAAACCTTCCTCTTGAATCACTCTATCTATTAAAAAAAGACGCATCAAAATCCGTTGCGTACTTTTAAAGATATAAGCATACATATATAAATTTGTTTTATACTATGTAATGAATTTCATAGAAACTTATACGAATGGGTAAAAAGGCGGTCTTATCGCTGACAGCAATATCTACCAGAAAACCTTAGGATGGAGTATAAGAGCAAGAGCTAGTTAGTTAGGGGTTAGAGTTTAACGTAAATTTAGCTGACATTGTATGGTTAGATCGGTATAATATAATATATATAGCGATAGGAGTTTGCGGAACTTCACACCTTGTCCCGCATACCTCTAATATTTCATTGCTATCACCTATCTATCTATATGTTATCGTCGCATCTTGCAGATAAAAAACCTTAATTTTAACCTTATTATTGTTATACTTATAACAGTTTAAAGGTGATTTAAATGTAATCAATGTATCGTTAACTATATATCAGTTGAACACATGGCGTAAACATCCCTTATCGGAAAGAAACAATCAAACTAAATGTAAATGTGATATAATTTAACTATAACCAAACCAAAACAATGTGCCCGCGCGGCTCACCGCTGCTCAAGATAACTTAACGATAATGTAAATTAAAAGATAATTTAATAAAATTAATAGTGACATAAACGTAACTTAATTGTTTCTTGTTTTATTCCATTATTGTTTTCAACACTTGTTCGTGATTACTATTTGACATTTCGTTTGACCCTTCAATATAATCAGTGTTATTTATTTTCCTAAACTTTTCCTGTGATCTCATCCATATTACGCATTTGTGTGGCGTCCTATCGGCTCGCTGCACTTTGTAAACAATGAGATGCAAACGCACGCCCCTTCTCATTGACTTACAATGCCGAAAAAACATGTTAGGACTTTATATTAGAACAAATTACTCAATACTTCTTGGACCATCTCTGTATAATGCATTTTTGTTTTTTTTTAATGGTAGGTGAAAATCATCCAATGACGAAACCCGTCTTGGGCGGAGCGGGAGACAGTGTCAGACTCTTACTGACTAAAAAATCTACACCATTCCTTCCTTGCCATATTACCAGAGCCACGGTAACACTTTCGCACCAACCTTCGGCTCCAGTTGGCTTCGACCCTGAAGGGCCCCTACAGTTTGCTGACAGCTCCTTGAGGCGCGCGGGAACAGTGCGCGCCATTGACGACTTGATAATGCATTTTTGTTTGGATAGCTGCATATGTGAAATCACTTTTGCATTATTGATATTATTGACAACTATATCAACATCTCACACTTTTGATATTTTTTTTTTTTTTTTTTTTTTTATGGTAGGTAAAAATCATCCAATGACGAGTCCCGCTCTTGGGCGGAGCGGAAAACAAGTGTCAGACTCTTACTGACTAAAAAACCTACCCCGTTCCTACATCGCCATACATACCAGGGCCAGAGCCTTCCTTTTCAGACACAAACCCATGGCCCTGATTGGCTTCGACCCTTCTGCAGGGTCCCTACGGTTGCTGACAACTCCTTGAGGCGCGCGGGAACAGTGCGCGCCGTCGACGACTGGGCTTGGTCCGGACGATTACCAGACGACCGGACGGCGAGCTACCCAATGCTCACCGTCCGCAAGCCCGCGCCTACGGTGGCCGGAAGTCAGGATCGGAATCGCGGCGGCGTCTGGGGCGCAAACGCCGTTGCCTTATGCGGTCCGCCTCCTCCTTTGCTAGCATTACTGCTTCGCAGAAGGAGGCGACCGCTTGCCACTCCTCCTCACTCCGAACCATGGCTTCTACCAAGGCCCGGCGCGAGAGATCGCCGCCACCGATCGCTCCCACGAGGACACAGCGGTGCTCTGCCCAAGCGGGGCACACCTCAACCGTGTGCTCCACCGTGTCCTCCGGGCGGTCCACACAGTGGCGACACCCGGGCGTCCCTTCCGCACGAATGCGATGCAGGTACCTCCCGAACTTACCATGTCCGGTGAGGACCTGCGTCATGCGGAAAGTGAGAACGCCGTGAGTTCTTTCCAGCCACACACTTTTGATATGCAATGTCAAACATTATCTCTAGGTTAATTCTTAATCACTTTAACGTTATCTTCAATTTGCTATGAAAAGTGCCTTGAAGTAGAATGCACTTAATGTTAGTTAAAATGTACGGTTCTCTGTTATTTCTAACTAGCTGGTACCCGCGATTTCGTCTGCGTCTTTTTTTCGCAAAAACAGTAGCCTATGTCCTTTCTCAGGGTCTCAAGATTGTCTGTGCCAAATTTCATCAAAATCGTTTGAGAGGTTTAAGCGGGAAAGCGTAACAGACAGACAGACAGACAGAGTTACTTTCGCATTTATAATATTAGTATGGATGCCCGGCACCGAAACTCCATTAATTTATTGAACTGACAATTTATTGTCATTGTCGACATAGTCGACCTTGATCAAACGGAGGTTAAAATATCCATTAAATAAATTGAAGTCAATTTTTCAATATTTCTTTAAGAAAAATAGACGAATGCATGAATACTTTAATATCATCTAATGCTTTCCGAAAAGTTCTTGGCACTAAATGGCTAAGGTTTCAGAATGTATATTTCTACTTCCTTTATCTAACCACAGCAAAATAAGCATTTACTTTGTTGCTATGATATATTATTAAGATCCTCTTGAGATCCCTGACACTAAATAGCTATGTAGCACAATAAATAAGCAACTTAAAAAAAGAAAGAACTACATAGTTTGATGCTACTATTAAAGATCTGAGAGGTCCCGGACACTTAGAGACTAAAATCTAATCTCGATTATTTCTCTTTCTTTTAGTCACAATAAAACCAGCATCAGACTAAACTAAGATTTATTATGTTACTAGCGACGCTTCCCAGCTTCGCACGGGTGCAATGCTGATATTAAATATATTATTTACGTATTATACAATAAACCTTCCTCTTCAATCACTCTATTTATTAAATAATACCGCATAAAAATCCGTTGCGCAGTTTTAAAGATCTAAGCATACATAGGGACAGAGCGACTTTGTTTTGTACTATGTAAAGATAAAAGATAATTTGAGACTTCTCTGACTTTCAGCTGTTAATGCTTTAGATTTCGTAATATACTTCCTATTTATTAGCCATAGTAAAAGAAACAATATACAAAGTAACAATCACGTGTCATTCCTATTCCAATGGTCCATTTACAACTTATCAAAAATCTGTAGCGATCCGTAACATGAGAGATAAAACACTTGCATAACCACGTATCGAAGTTGACTGCGTACTAAACTGCGTAGTTGACCCAGGATGGAGTAATGACTATGACTTTTTTATCGTTCTGTGTCGGTTCGGTTTCCAGAAAGGGTAACTGATTAACTGATCTAGATACTCCATTTCCTCGGTGACTCAGAGTACGTGGATCGTTTATTACGCGTTTAATTTGTAATCAAGCTATGTCGCCTGCAGGATTTCCCAGTATATTACAGTTTGTAGGTTTATGTTTGTGCTTTTAATGTCTTTTTTCTAGTCACACCACTTGTGGTTGATAAAATTTATGAAAAACCTATAGAGAACCAATTGTTTTTAATATCTGAGTATTTTAAGTTCCTATTGTTATTTTTATTTTTGGTGTACAATAAAGAATATATCTATCTATGACATAAACGATTTTACAGAAATCTGAAGTATTGCCCTAAAAGTTCTTAGTAACTTACTAAACTGGGTTACCGGATGTATTAATACAATTAACGTGCCGTGCTAATGATATCATTATTTTATAATAGCTCCTTATTATGTAGGTCTTCTAGTAGAGTTAGTTTTTATGAATGCGCCAAACTTAAAAACTACTGATTTGCGATTGGTGCGGTTACTCCTTCGAATAATCCGCAGCCCTGGCAGGGAGGTAAAGGTCGTCAACTCTACTCTCTCACAACATAGACAATATGTAACATAGGTACACAGCCACTAATAATAACCTCACATCTTGAAAGTAGTATGTATTTATGTGATCGACTCTTCGCGTGACAAGAGGGCTGGGCTTTTATTTGGTCAACGAATCAGCATTGCCATCCAACGTGGCAATGCTCTGCCGAGCAGACACTAAAACGCAGTAAAATAGCGTATTTTGCAATACTTTTACTGCATTTTAGTATCTGCACGGCAGTGCTGCCAGCGTGGAAACTTATCCCACTGATATCGATGTGGATGAATATTTTGATGCCCAAAAAATTTCTACTTATGTGTTCATATTTCATACTTTTAATTTGTGTATTCCAGTTACAACAATATATTTTCTTATATTATATACGTAGATATTTGCATACTGCCGTCTGAGTTGAGTTATAAACTGTAATATAGCCGGAGCCAGTGCGTTCCACAGTGTTTTATAAACCCCGTTTTTCGGACATCCCATTTTTATTGCAATACTTCACAGATAAGATTATTTAAATACACCAATTTCAGTATCGTAAATGAATCGAATTGAATCAGTATCGTAAAATTAGGATGAAAAAAATTGACAACCCTAACAAAAATAGTTAAATTAGAATAACTTCCGAGTTTCATGGAATCGGGATGTGAAATTTATGTGGTATATTGGGGAAGTAATTAGAATTGTTTCTGTATAAATAACTTTTCCCGAAACGGCGGAATTTTCGAGAAAATTAAGAAACACTAAAATCCGAAAAACCTGTATAAATCTCGATCTACCAATGATGTGAGGGTCACTTGACGACTAAAATACTCAGCATAAGATACACCATCAATGCACCTAACATCATTATTTCGTATCACGCTTAGTTTAAGCGTAATTAATTTTTTTGTTAAAAACACATAAGTAGAAAATGTTTTTTGTTGAAATTACGATTTTCAAAAAATTATTACTCAGTAATTAGACTTGATAGCTAAATGGGGATACGAGATCTTGTATTTAAATGATCTTATCTGTCAAGTATTGCAATAAAAATGGAATGTCCGAAAAACGGGGTTTATAAAACACTGTGCGTTCCTCATAATATAGAAACAATTTTGTCAGCACAAATTTCATTCGAAATGAAAAAGTAAATTTTGACATAGAAATAAAATAAAATTTTACAATAAAACATTAAATATAATTTAAGTTACTGTACATATTATCCAACTAGCACCGTGAGGAAACCCGCATGTCCTACAACCAAAAATTCGAAGACATGTGTCATCCACCAATCCGCACCGGGCCCGCGTGGTGGAATACGGCCCATTCCCTCTCCTAGAGTGGAGGCTTTTGTCCCCGCAGTGGGAACTTAATAAGGCTGATGTTTTGCTATGCTACATATTATTCTGTTACTAGCTTTTGCCCGCAACTTCGCCCGCGTGGTATTGGGGTTGGGTTTGGGGTTTTCGGGATAAAAAGTAGCCCATGTCCTATTCCGGAGTGTATCCTATGCCCGTGCCAAATTTCATCCAGATACGTCCAGCCGTTTTGACGTGATTGAGTAACAAACATCCAAACATCGTAACTTTCACATTTATAATATTAGTAAGATTGTTGACCATCAACTGTGGTCTAAGCCGTTGACCCAGTGCGTGTACACGCTCGCTTGATAGCGAAGCTGCTGTGGCTCGTGCCAACAGATAAGCTGCCCACAAGTCTACCACAAGTTGGTGATCAACTACTAAGTAGTCTGATGCAATAGGCTAGAGGCTACCAACCTCCTTTATGCAATGTAACTCTATGTAATTTTGCCGGATGTAACAAGTAATGATAACATATTAATTTATTATGTGGGATTTGAAACAGTTGCATTAAGTATGTATTGATAAGAAATTCGTGACTAATAAATTGGATATAAAATATAAGTAAAACCGTTTTACATATCAGGAACTACCTCTTTTCACAGATCACTATCATTAAACGACTCCATAGTAGCTAGCAAGACGATTAGATGACAACAAAAATACTGTACCTATACATTAACTTAGATACGTATAGATTGCCAGTGGTGACATATGGCTCTGAAACATGGTCGTAATAATGGGCCTCGTCAGAATGCTTAAAATCATCTAAAGGATATAAAAGATTAAGCTCAATATTTTTGTTGATCAAATTGAGAATGAAGACAGCATTAGGAGAAGATCTATCGACATAGGCCGAAGAATTGCCAAAGAATTGGTAGAGAAGGCAGGGCGCCTTGCTCGTGGAACAGATCGGATGGTTGATGAAACTGAAAGCTTTTGGAGTGGCAATTGTGTACTAGACGCAGCATCGGTAGGCTTCAAGTTGGACTGACGAACTGGTGTGGGATGCGGGAATCTGATGGAATGTATATTGTATTGTATACATTCTCAGCTAACAGATTGCGAGAGAAGAATTTGTCACCACAAAATGATAAGCTTCCTTTATAACAAGATTTGACATTAAGAGTTAGCTTTTGGCTTCTCAGGACCGAAAAAAATTCTACGAAAAAACGGTCTACGAAAATGTCGTAGCTCACGGCTACGGCGTAGGCCTAGTAAATTTCATTTAATTCCACTTTCGTGATACTTATACGCGGGGAAAGGCGCTGGGAGAAGTTAGTATTAAAAAAAAATAAGTCGTTGTTCTTTTACGCAGGTGCTTAATTCAGAAACCAGAACAAATAAGTACCTATTTAAGTAATGAATTAGCGATGAATTAAATAAATTACACACTACCCTAATGATTTCCGTGAATAGAAAATCGATTAGCTCAATAAATACATAATAACTAAAATTCTTTTAAATGAGTAAAAAGATTTTTGAAGTTTATTAATGCGCTTGACCGGTTATTTACTCTGGGTAAAGGCCACGACAAGTGAATTCAATATAATTTGTACATACATTTCGTTAGACAAAGTTTGATAGGTTTGAAAATTGAAGAACCATACTGGTATTTTGCATAGGATTTAGTAGAAGGAAAAGGGGTGGGGTTTAAGTTAGTAAAAGTCTGACACTTTAATTTTACGGACGGGAGATGTCATTGGATCATTTTCAAACCTAAAAAAAACCTCTAATAGTACAAATTTATCCCACAGAAAACCAACTCCCAGGATAAAAATATCAAACATTCTATTTCTAGAACATGGGCACATAAGTTTTTTTATGGTGGGTATTCAATCGATGCAGGGGTTGCCACCTACTATAATTTTGTAGTTTGAATGAAAACTTCATCAAAGATACAAAAAAATAAATAGTTGTTTACGTAAATACTATTAATGACCATACAGTAATGTAAACAATTGTAGATAGTGATAATAACCGGTATAGTACTCGACAATATTTAGTGGTTACACACACACATACATATAATAGATAAACACACATAGAAGAAATCGATAATGTCACCCATAGATGAGGTCAATTACGTCATTGTATTTTTATCAATATTGATATTCTGTGGTTTATAACAAAAACTGTAGCAACAAAAAATTGGTAAAGTACGAGTCAGACTCTCACTCGGCGGGTTCCCTACAATATTGTTAAAATTGGACCAAAAAAGTGTGGGTTAGATCGATTATTTGGGTAAGTAAAATATGATCCCAGGATTTCTTTACAGTCTCGAATTTCTTTCAGAAGTGATGACGCACCTTTATGGTTTTAGAAACCTACTCCAAAATTAATATTTTTACTCTAAGGCTAAGAAAATTATTTAATACGCCACGCCTAAATATATTAAAATGATAAAAACGGTACTCTTATAGGATCATTTTGTTGTCTGTCTGTCTGACAAGACTCTTTATCTCGGAAACGTGTGGGGGCATCGTTTTAAAGTTAAAATCACATAATTATAAGATCTGCGTCTCCTAGAAGCTGTGACAAAAACTTCTAAGTTAACGAAAAGAAAAGATACGGCCGCTTATTTCGACACTCTCATGGGAATCAAACTTTGTATTAAAGTACCCAGAATTCTGAAATTCGGCATAAAGCAAGGTCTTATAGTAGAGGTATATGAATACATCTGAAAACAGAAAATTTGTTTTTACGTCACAAAAATGATGTTCGGGAAAATCTTCGAGACTGCATTCGGAAATTGAACTATTTAATTATTTGTACAGGTATAGAATAGCGCGCGAGTCCGTTTTTAAACCGATTTCAAAAAAGGAGAAGGTTTTTCAATTCGGCCCTATATGTTTTTTTTTAATGCCTAGTCCCTTCCAACATCGGATGGTCAGACGCGTTGCGCCATCGGTACATGGTGGAGATCCCACCCATACGTACAAAGTGTTTTGGGAACACAATTATTATGCGTTCAGCTAAGGAGTGGAATTTCCTGCCAGTTTTTGTGTTTCCTGATAGCTACAACCTAGGGGTGTTTAAGTCAAAAGTGAATGTATACTTCTAGGCAAGCGTGCTCCATCGTCGGCTACATCTGCAGCTTACCATCAGGTGAGATTGTGGTCAATCGCGAGCCTATCTAGTTTAAAAAACAAATTAAAAAGTCGTGACCTTTACCGTGAACCTGTTTTTCTAAAACTAAACTTTTTGCATTCAGTTTCTATGATTTTAAAGGTGCGAAATTCTAAAGGTGTGATAAATATGTATAAATACTGAAGTGGTAGTGACTAAACCTGATGTGTAAACATTGGAAAACACAGGTCCCCGAATCGACAACGAACTAATACTAATAAACGTACTCGATCATACTCAGAAAGAAAGACAAACATGTCATTGGCACGCCAGTATTAATGACATCATCCGTCAAGATCTTGTCACTGCCGGGGTGCCAGCTGTTTTAGAACCCAACGGCTTGGCACTTGGCACGTGACTATGGGAAGTGGCAAAACGGGATGACCATAATGCCCTGGAAGTTGGGTAGGCCTTTGGTGTGGGATGCGGGATGTGTCGCATGCATCATCCCATCGTCTGAGTACGGCAGGTTGTGCTGGGGCGGCTGCTGCAAGTGCACAAAACCTCTAACGGCGTAAATATAATAACCTTATCGGAAGTTATATGTTTGAGCCTTTTGGGGTTGTAACACTAGGGCCATGGGGTTCGAGCGTTCATCAAGTTGTGCGCGATATCAGCACAGCTGGTCGACTCTTCGCGTGACTAGAGGGCTGGGCGTTATTTCTGTCAGCGAATCAGTATTGCCATCTAGCGTGTCAATGCTGCCAGCGTTCTGGGCAATTCTCCCATTGATATCGATGTGGATGAATTTTCGCGTGACTCAAGGGCTGGCTTTTACCTTGGGCAAAGAATAAGCATTGCCATACAGCGTGGCAATGTGGCCAGCCTTTTGGGCACTTTACCGATCGACAGCGATGCGGAAGAGTTTTTTGACGCTTTATTAGATTAGGTATTTTTAGTTAAGTTAATTAGGGTTATGTAGCTTTAAGGTTAGATATCTAATTAATTATTAAATAAAATGAGAACATGGTGAGTTCAGATTCAGCATATAACTTCTATTTTCTGATGCCAAATAAGTTTCTTCTTTTTTTCTCAACCATTTGTAAATATTCGACAAACATTGCATTGCTAATTGGACTAATACCAAGAATCTTCGCTGTGTATGGCAAGTAAATTCCCTCAAACTATGATGCACAAAATGAGATCATTTGTGCAGTAGCGAGTGCAGTTGATTGCGGCGTCGTCGTCCGTATGTCTGCCCTATGATCGATTACTCACTGCTAATTATAAATGTGCGCTGCCCCCGATGGGCGTGTTGCGATAACCTTTGATCAGGCCGCCAAACGGTCTAACGTTGAGTATTTTGGCTTGACGTGTCTTTGTGTTTCTTCGTTGTAAACAAAGACGTGGGTTGGTATGTCTTAATTGTGTTTTGATCAACATTTACTCCAAATTCCATTCATTCCTTAATATAGATTGGTTGTTGTAAAAAAGTGGCCATTATTTTTACCCGACTACGGCAAAACCAAAGGAGGATTACGAATTCAAATAACGTCATTCACATAGGTAGGTACTTTGATATAAAAATCCGATTGAAAATACCTGTTGAAACTCGCTGCTCAGTGACGTTTCTGAAGGACTGAATGTGTTTTTTAGATATAGAACTGAAATAATTTTCAATGAAATAAACCCTTTTTTCAACTTAACGTTCATTTCTATGAAAGCTTTTTTATGAAATTAGGTTTGATCGAACGGTTCTTTCAGCTTCATTATGCTATTTAATAAAAATAATTGCATTTATATGTAGGTACATAAACATGACCTAATAAGACACGATTTCCTCATTCATTGGTTAACAATAACGGAAAAATAAATATTTAAACACGTACAAATAATATTGGTTAAATACTTTAGAACTCAATTACTCAAAAGATAACTTACCAGCAACTAAAACTACGCACAACAAAAACTTCCCGTTTAACATTTCCAACTAATTGAGTCCAAATAATGAACGGCACCACAACGCAACACTACAGATTCAATGAATTCCTTTTTAGATAAATAAGTAGGTACTCGTATTTATGACAAAGCTCCTTAGTAAAGATAAAAAAAACTACTCGTATTTTTTTATCTATGGCTGGTAAATTCGAACGTCTGTCAAAACGGTTCGAGATTTGAATTTAAAATTGTGTTCTTATGAACGATGTTTATTGTGTAGAAGTTATCTGGTGACTGGTGCATCAGTGAGTGCTCCAGGATGGGCGGAAGGGGGGATGGGATCACAGTAGTGGTGGCAGCGATAACCTCTGCCTCGGCCGGAGGACGAAGCGCTGATAACGGCTGCGACTTTCAAATGAGAGCAACTATTCTTTCGCTACCGATAAAGGTACGGCTTGGAGGATTGTTTTTTAATCTTCTAATTTTTATTGGGTTCCTGTTTTTAGTAAGTAATGTTTTAAATGTATGTAGGTATTATTTTTTTGACAAGTCGTTGTATCTGTAATAAACCCAGTGTGGGTCACAAACATACTGGGTCACATAAAAAACTGCAATATCTCTTAAAGTTTTGTACATAGATCGCTCGTTATCCAACAAATATTATAAAGAAAACTCTTTATGTATAAAAAAAGTACTTTATTTTTTTAAATTTTATATTTACAAATCGTTTGTGTTTTACGTACGGGATCGACCCTACGCGGGATTAAAATAATCGATCTACCAAATATACACAAAAAACAGCATGAAAGCCATGATTTTAGTAGTGCTCGATAAAAACACTGATAAAATTTTCACTATATACATATTACTTTTCTACCCTGGTTTTATTATTGATATTTTTTATGTACTTGCCATGTGAATCGCACATCCATTTGTCGACTACTACGTGAACTCGTCAAATGGACGTGCGATTAACGTTTTTGCGACAAAACTGTACTGCGACTCACCTTAGTTCGAATGCACGCCTGTGCGACATGCACGTAGATAAAAATTTTAGAAATATTTTTACCCGATAATAATTTGGCCGATTTTTTAGAAAACAAACATAAAAATCGAACTTGAGGGCCAAAGTCTTTTTTAGTATTCACTTAAAGTTCAATTGCGTACAAAACTTGCTATGTGATCCGTGAAACGTATCCATTGTGAGGTTTACAAAGGGCTTCATTAGAAGGTTCAAAGTCACTTATAGTATAGTAGAGAGGAGAGTTTTCTTATGGGTCCGAATTAGAAATGAAGAAATCTGCAGGAAACTAAGGCTATCCATGTATTCTGCTGAATCGCTAAACTTAGGTAACAGTAGGCTAGGCATATTACTTGTAGAACAGATAGTAATTGGCACCTGAGAGGTTCTGAAGTGGCAATGGCGTACCAGAAGACGTAATGTTAGAAGGCGTCCCACAAGGTGGACCAATGACCTGGTGAGGGTAACAGGAATTTGATGGAAGTGAAGGCGTATCTACGGAACTATCACACCTTTTATTAGTGACTCGGAATTTTTGCGGCTCAGTGCGTGTACATATTATGCATGGTCGCGTTGTCAGAGTTCTATGAAAAAACGGTACAATTAGTAATAATCTTGATTAGCCTTTATAATTACATTATAAGTACGTACTTGAAGTGGGTTAAAAAATATAATATTCGACAGACTACCTGCGGTTTAGTAAAAAACTGTCCTTGGTCCTAAACAATATTTGCGTGAGATTTTGGTTAAGAATCACTGACGTGATGTATTACACGTGCCTATACAGGGTGTCATTGACATGTTAACGCAAACGAATACCGTAGATCCAGTACATGATTCTGGTTGCGGAAGAGACGTCCGGGTGTCGCCACTGTGTGGTAAGCCCGGAGGACACGGTGGAGCACACGGTGGAGGTGTGCCCTGCTTAGGAAGAGCATCGCCGTGTCCTCGTGGGGGTGATCGGAGGCGGCGACCTATCGCACCGGGCCTTCGTTCAGGCCATGGTCGGCAGCGAAAAGAGGAATGGCAGGCGGTCGTCTCCTTCTGCGAAGCAGTAATGCTCGTAAAGGAGGAGGCCGACCGCATAAGGCAAAGGCAACAGCGCCCTCGCCGTAGCCGTCGCCGTCGCGATCCTCCCGATATCCGGCCACCGTAGACACTGGCTCGCGGACGGTGAGCAATGGGTAGCGCGCTGTTCGGTCGTCTGGTAACTGTCCAGACCGAGTCCAAGTCGTCAACGGTGCGCACCGTTGCCGCGCGTCTCAAGGAGTTGTCAGCAAACTGTAGGGGCCCTTCAGGGTCGAAGCCTCCTGGAGCTGCCGGTTTGAGTGAAACTGTTACCGCGGCTATAGGAATAAGGCAAAGAAGGAATGGGGTAGGTTTTTTAGTCAGTAAGAGTCTGACACTAGACTCCCGCTTCGCCCAAGAGCGGGTTTCGTCATTCGATGATTTTCACCTACCATAAAAAAAGTACATGATTCTGGTCACCCCAGTGGTGGAATATTTCGTCAGTTTTTTCTTATTTTTTTTAATGAATTTTTTACGTTTTTTAAATTAAACTGTGTAAAAACGTTATTTTAACATTTTTAGTTTGCTTTAACTAAGGGCTTGTCCAGAAAGGGCGAATTCGTCGCGATTCTCTCGTGCGAATCACGCGCGATCGTTGCGTCTAGAAAGAGCGTACCAACGCGCGAGCATTTAGGCAAAATTTTGGCGCTCCATTGTTCCCGATACGTCCCCTCGGCCAGAGTTCGCGCGTTTAACTGGACGCAACAAGGGGTCCCTAGTATCTCGACTCGAGCGCAATACGCGCAAGTCGAGGGTCTGGCGTTATGCACGCGATTTACGCGCGTATTTTGAATTCGCGCGATGCTTGTGGGCGCGATGTATTCGTGCCTAGTATCTCAATATCGCGACGAATTCGCTTCTTCTGGACAAGGCCATATCAATGACACTCTATTTATCTTTAGAAAATGACTCTTATCCTACTTATGTATAAATCGAAGACTTTCTTCCAATTTTAAGGCAAAGGGTCTTTCTTTTATGGGGGGTAAAAATCATACAAACAAATCCCGCCCTTAGGCGGGCGGGAAATAGTGTCAAAATTTACTGACTAAACAACCTAACTCTTTCCTTATTTGTCTTTTATATCAAGGCCAAGCCTCCTTTCCTTTCAGAAGTAGATCCTTGACTTCAGTAGGTTCCATCTTTGAAAATTTGAAAAACATGCTGCTATATTGAACGCCTGAACGGTACTCATTGCGAGAGTTAATGAATTTGTTATGCAAACATTCACTCACGAAATTAACACTTTGAGAAATAAACAGAAGGCTCCATCCATTTAAATAAATAGGTAATACAGGTATATGAATAACAAGCCTTCTGTCACTGGCTTCGCCCGCGTGAAATTAGGCTTCTCCAGGCAAACTTTAGACCCCATTACATCCCATTAGGAACTGTATTTTGAAAAACCCTTTCTTAGTGTTCGCCTCCGTCATAAAAGAAAGCTTTGTGCAAAATTTCACGCTGTTAGGCCCAGTAGTTTCAGCTGTGCGTTAATATCTCAGTCAGTTTCTCCTTTTATACATATTCAAGCGATCCGCCCCAGCTTCGCACTGGTACTGATATTGAATATATTATGCATGTATTATACACATAAACCTTCCTCTTGAATCACTCTATCTATTAAAAAAGCCGCATCAAAATCCGTTGAGTACTTTTAAAGATATAAGCATACATAGGGCATAAGCAACTTTGTTTTATACTATGTAATGATATCTATAGATAACGCAGAGACTTTAGGTAGAACTTCATTGCACATACATATGCTACGTGTGCTAATGTGGGCGCGTCGGTCTCCATACATTTTATATGGCAACTAGGCTTGTAGAGCTACATTATCTACGCCACAGGACGGCGACGCGGCTTTACGTACAAATCAGGCGTGGTCCACGTGTGCGTTGGTTTAATTTTAATATAGTTCTAGCTTCAATCTAGCCGTGAAGATTAATTACTAGCGTTCACGGTGTAACAGCTCACATAATGAACAATTTAACAAAGTATAGCGAATGCCGTGAATATCACCAGTGATTTTATTTTGCGACAAAAGTCTCATTGAATGCTATCGTCCAGAATTGTACTCACTCGAGAGGTTATCTGTCGAATGATTTCGTGTCAACAAGAGATACATCATCTCTAATTATAAACTCTACTTACTTATAAAAATACTGAGTGAAAAGAACTCTTAAACTAGGATAAGTAATAGGACGCTTTTATTTTATTTTTATAGTAAGCAACTAAGCATAAAGCTCAATACATGCAATAAATGTTTATACATTTATTGCATGTGCTTACTATAAAAATACTGACTTACTTTTTTATATTATGTGAAAAATGTTATTGGTTATCCAATAACATTTTTCACATAATATAAAACAGTAAATAAAATTAAGAGTCACGTGCGTGCGATTGTCTCTAAAATTATAAGTAATTACATGAAATCAAATTAAAATGAAATCGGAATTAAATCAATATTAAATTACAATAATATTGAAATAAAATAAAAACCGAATTAAAGCCAAAAAAATAAACAATTAAATTAATGCATAAATCCGTGTCTCAGCATAATCACATACACACACACACACACACACACACACACATATATTAACACCTTTTTAAGGTGTACAAGATGATTGATTCGCCGTGTCTCGGCAGTAGTTAAGTTTGGTTATATTACACATTTTTTCACTTCCAAGTTTTCTTTTTTGTTTATAGGATCGCGGTTGACCGCTTGACTTTTAATGAGACGCAACTGCATTTTTAGCATAACCAACTCCTTATCTACAAAGCAATCCTTAAGCCAGTGTCGATCTATGCAATTCAATTATTGAGAAGCACCTGCAAATCAAGTATTAGCATAATACAGAGAATGAAAAACATGATCTTACAATCTATTTCTGAAATTCCTTGGTTCGTTACCAACAGCACAATTGATGATGAATTAAAGATGACTGCTGTTTCGGAAGAAATTCGAAAGCACTCGTAAAAAATACCAGGAGAGACTGGAAAGGCACCCTAATAATTTTAAAACTAGAAGCTACACTAAAAGATTAAAAAGGAAAGGCCAATTTCAAAAGGGGGCTAAGCAACTGATTGGGTAGTTAGTTCACTGGGGTAAAGCTCATCTCGCCACGAATTTAAACCCCAACACAAAGTTAAACTGATTGCAGATTAGAATATTTTTTATTTATTTATAGATTAGAATTATGATGTTATCTTATTCCTAATAATAATTAATGTCGCCATATCATTTCTGGATATTCTGGTTTAGCTATCGGCAAGTATTTGCATAGACACAACCTTGTATGCCACACTGCAGGTATGGGCCCGATCCAGTTCTCGATAATGGTTATGTACAGTGTACTGAGATCGGATAGCAAGGATAGGACTATTGTGGTTAATGAGAATAAATATAGTGGACCGAATAGAGAGGCATGCAATGATTGTTAACATAACCCGTATGATGAGAACCCCGTGAAGGCTGAGAAAGATAAGCAAATCAAGTACCTTGACTTGGCTCGTCAGGTTGTCAACACTTGGGATGTAAACATGGCGATCATTATAGCAAGAATCGTGCAAAGACTTAATGACTACCTACGAACTTCGATTAACACCTCAGGAGACTCTCGCTAGGAGGCTTGATCAAAAACTTGATTCAGTAACAGGCACTCCTAGACAAGTCTCATATTGTTAGTTTTGTTTCTCTAAAACCTGCTCTAACAGCTGTTAATTTGGATTCCGTTTGCAATACCGGTGTGTATAAAACATTTTGTCAAGCAAGAATAAACGAAATATTGAATAAAGGCGATCATCCATTTTGGTTCAAAATTCTGAAGTGCCAGCCAAGAAAAAATATAATCGGTTATAACTTTACTCCTAAAGTATTTTTTGCCATCGCACCTAATCTGTAGGACTACTGCCCTTATAGTTATTTAAGTTAAAAAAAGCAATCTTGCAAATTGTAAAAACACAGAGAGCTTGAATAGAAACATGGACCAAAAATGTTTGGACCTCAGGGATACCTTTTGATATCCAATACGAAATACCCTTTTGAGTCATTTAAATAATAATATCCTACCTGTGTTCTATAATAAAAAAACCTGTGTTTGATTAGGTAGGCAACCACTGTTATAAAATTTTGTTTTACCTACCTATGTACCCACAGGTGAACTACACACCGTTTAGTCAATGGGAATGAATACATTGCACTTTATGACTGAAGATCTTAAATTAAATCAAAACAGAAGAAGACAGGAGTCACAGGAGACTCGCCTCTAGAGCGTTGACCACTGAAATCAGGCCCGTCGCCTAGCCGTGGCTAACGCGATTTCGCTAGCACTACAGTGCCGGCTTTTATATCTGCCCTTGTCTACCAAGGTTTACGACTGTGATGACACTGAGCATAGATGGGTGAGTTTCGAGTCCAGGTTTTCGGATTGCGAGATATCTTTTAAGATAATATGAATGCCAAAGATACTAAGAAAACCTGTTAAAAATTGTATTTGATATTATTCCAATATTTTTCCTTCCTTTAAAGCAATATTTTTTACCAAAATACTGACCTGTTTTTTTTGTCAACATATGCATAATAAAACTGGTTATCGAGCGATAACCTTATAGTTACTATACAAAGAACTTGTAAACGAGTTTCATTAATGTTAGTAACAGGTTCTAGCCTGGCTGTTTATCAGCTAGGACCAGTTTTAGTCCACACATACACAATGTCATTATTACAAGCTTTTTTATTAGCTTGCAATGTAACTATGTATGTTCGGCTCAAATCTTGCAACTCAAATTTGAAGCAGATTTCTTCAACCGATTGAGCTGCAATTTTGCATGCAGGTGTAAATCGCGTGACAATGCAATATTATGATGACATGGAGCTCATCTGATGATGGAATCGCGAGGTATAGGCCATAGGAACTCTGTAATTAAACGACACAACCACGAGTTTTAATTATACATATAAGTATAGACTGGTATAGACCATCGCTATAAAAGCTTGTTGTAAAAAAATTTTTTTCATTGAAAACTTGTGTTGCAAATGAAATACTTGCATGTGAATTACGCTTTGTAAAAAAAATCTTGTTCGGATGGTTGGTCATCTTTTATTTATTTAAAAAAAAAGGCTGTCAAAGCAAAGGTATTGGGATGTTTTCCTTAGAGGAATTTTAAATTAAAAGTTGATGGGTATTTTGTTTTGATTTGAATTTTAAGAATGTTTAAGTGATTCGGGGAATTTTGGTGAGAGGAAAGGATGCTCTTACATAGAAGTCGTAGTGACTAAGTGAAGTTTACTGAACTAATCAGCTGACTAATTAAATAATTGTGAAGAATGTGTGTGAGGGAAATCTAATTATCTATACCCTGTCATATAAATCTAATCTTCATTACATATCTAGTATAAAACAAAGTCGCTTCCCCCTGTCCCTAGTATGTTTAGATCTATAAAGCTAAGTAACGGATTTCGATGCGCTTTTTTTATTAGATAGAGTGATTCAAGAGGAAGGTTTATGTGTTTAAAGCATGTATAATGCTTCTATTACTATTTATTATTTTATAATATTAGCATTGCATCAGTGCGAAGCTGGGGCGGGTCACTAGTTACTTCTGTACGTGTGTTTGTCACGTAAATTGTCCTAAAAGGTTTGACATATTTGTTTGAATTTTTTTTTTGTGTTGTATTAGTTGGGTGGACCCCAAAGTTCAAAACACTATGACACGTGGTGCAGCATCGGTTATTATTATTTTTTTGTAATTAAAGCCGGTTTTAGACAGAAAAACGTCTGTAAGAACCACTAGTATGTATATAAAATTAAGAATATGTGTCAATAGACGAGATAATAAGCACGAGGCAGGCGAGAGATCAGCAGTGACTGTGACACATCGCTACATCGGTACTGTATATGGACACATTGGTACTGTATATGTACACATTAGTACTGTATATATGTACATATTGGTAGTGGTAATCTTATTGACGTCATCATTCAGTATGTGGAAACTACATGACACTGATAATTGTAATAAAGTTAAAGGTTTAAAACATATAGGCTTTTAATAAGAAACGCTAATAGTTGGAGACAATGACTTTGCCCACTCTAAGGTAGAACGTCGAATAGTCTTATTGAACTATTGAAGTGAAAAAATAGTACATTGTTATACGAGGGATGAAAGTTAGTTATTTAGTCCCGAGAAATTTCTTGGCGACCGAGCGACAGCGAGGTCGCTAATAGTTCGAGGGACTAAATAACTCTTTAACCCGAGGTAAACACTGTGCTTTTCATTACGAATACGAGGAAAATAAAAATAATAAAAAAAATCTGAATCGTCGACAAATGTCTTCGTATGTTTTTAGGTAGGTATATTTCTTTTGATTTAGGCGGTAAGCGGTTTTCTCCTCAAAGAATCTTGCGTTAAATTTATAACTGAAGCTGATGAACTTTACTTATCGTGTTAATACAAATTTCTTATGACAGAGATTTAGCAAAATGTAAACAAAACTCTACACCTTGAAAAAAAAAATCAAGAAAGACCAAATCGGCCACAGATTATAGAGAGACTTTACCCGCCATTTTTTTTTTTGTCGTCGTTGGCTATTCAGTCAATATTTTTCATTTTATCATTGTAAAAATTGGTCAGGTCAACATTTTTCTCAAATATAATATTAGTTTTAATGAAATAGGTGAAAGTAAATTAAAATAAAGTCATTAAAAAAAGTAATCTTAAATTATTTCTATCTCTATGTCATTTTAATTGTACTGGCAGTATAAAAATTCGGGTCACGGTTCAATGTAAATGTCAAAATAGAACTAGTTTTTTTTTTTAATATTTGCTGTCTAAATATTAAAAAAACAACTGTCAGTTGTAAAGTAAAACTCCCTAGGGAGTAAAAGTACTTCTTCCAACCCCGTCCGCAGGCAACTTTACACCTACTTTCAGAGTATGAGTAATGAAAAATATATATTAATGTGATGACGATCAAAACTATGTAATTGCCATTACAGGAAATTGTTTTGTTTTTTTTTTTACACAATTGTAAACCGGTTTTTAAAGCACTTACCTAATTTACACATTTTATTTTATTGTTTTGGTTGGTTAGGTTTATTTTTTTATAGAATATCATCAATTTAAGTTTGTTATTCCTTTACGTTTCAGGGCTAAAGTAACTCTTTCGAACAACACTCCCAAAATAATATCTAATAAATTAGTTTATTTCTGAAACTGCTCCTCACGCGTAATTATGTATTAGAAATAATAATATTAGATTAAAATGAATAATTAATATTTTGTGAAAAGATTACATTGCTTACATTACAAAAGTTATCAATAAAAACATAATAATTATTGGTAATTAAACAAATAATAAATAAAAAATTGATTAAAGTATTTTTAACTATATTACGTTTAAGTTAAGTTTATGGAGCTTTTCGAAGTTTTGAAAAATGATTGCTTGGAAACTTGTCAGTTGCTACAATTAATTAGTTAGTACCTTTTCAAAGTCAACGAACTTAGGTAGAAAGCCAACGAACTCAGGTACTTACTTGGACTAAACTTGGAAGGACTATTTCCAGAGCTTATATATTATATGCGATATCAAATTAAATGTATACATGATATCGCTTATTTAAGTGATGCCTTGGCCAGTCAGTCTAGTATTATATTATTATTTATCTACTAAGCCATGATTGAGGAAACCAATTATAATACTATTATTTTAAAACGTAGGTGTTTTAATTTTTGCAAAATAATCACTGCTTACCATCGATTACTTTAATGTAATGCGTGCTCAGATATCAGTAGTAAACAATAATTACGTTTTCAGAAAATAACAGACCACTGAAGATGATTCGATAACGGTCGAACCATTTAAAAATCTACATCTACACTAATATAATAAAGAGGTAAAGTTTGTTTTTTTGTATAGTATCTGGTCATCTGGTAATCTCTGGAACTACTGATCCGATTGGAAAAAATCTTTTTGTGTGGAGTCCATTTTTCGAGGAAGGTTATAGGAAGGCTATGTAATATATTCCACAACACAATATAACATCACGCTATGACCTATGGGGGCGGAGAAGTAACCATAGATGCGGGTGAAGCCGCTGGTAGCCTATATATTGCTAACATCACGCGGAGAAAATATTACAGAGTCAAGAAGGTTACAGACGTAGGTGACATAGCCAGAAGAATTATACATATAGCTGTGCGCAGGGCACATTAATCGCAGACAGGTTCTGGTGTGGCGACCACGTTGACTGGCTGAAGGTGGATCGATGACCTCGTAAGGGTCACAGGAATCCAATGTATGCAAGACGCACAGGACCGGTCGATATGCCGACGGTACGGTGGTAGGCTGTGCTTAACAGTGGACATCTTTCGGCTAAAATGATAAGTAAGATCACATAATATCCAACTTCAGACCGAAGCGTTTTGCCTCGCCGTTCTTACCGCGTACATCGAGGGACTGGAACAGTTTGCCAGCTGCGGTCTTTCCGTCCGATTATACTTTAGGTGTCTTCAAGGCTAGAGAGAATAGGCTCTTAATGAACTAATGCGCCTCACCATCAACGATTGCATCACTGCTTACCATCAGGTGGGATCGCAGTCAAGCACTAATAAAAAATCGTTAGACATGACAGAGAAGGCAATACATGTCACATATGCAACATAATATTTAATTATCGCGTTCATAACATTGTCTCCAACAAAAAATAATAACCTTGAAGATTTTCAACTTGTATAAGAACTATCTAATGACAGCATAATTGATATCTACTGCTTTTTTGAGACACTCGCGTCTGACCACTGTTTCACTTAAGCGTAAGTGATGATGTGGTCTATGATGGAGCACGTTTGTCAAGAAGAGACCAGTTTACTCTAGGTAGTAGCTATCAGGACACACAGGTTTCGACAGGGTATTCCACTCCTTAGTTTTTTTTATGATCGGAAAAATCATAGAATGACGAAGACAGTGTCAGACTTCTACTGACTAACCGATCCACCGTTCCTTCCTGCCTTAGTTCCAGGGCCCCGGTGTTCCGCTTTTGCATCAACCCTTGGCCCCAGAAGGCTTCAACCCTGCTGGGCACCTACAGTTGCGGACAACTCCTTGAGGCGCGCGGGAACAGTGCGCGCCGTCGTCGACTTGGGTTCGGTCCGGACGGTTACCGGATAGGCGGACAGCGAGATAGATAGATAGATATATACTCTTTATTGTAGGTACACCATAAACACAACTTTGTACATTAGGACACTTAAAATTACTACGGTGTTACAATGGACGGTCTTATCGCTAAAAGCGATTATTTAAAGACAACCTTTGGATAGATTTGACAGAGGAGAAAGATACACGGGTAGTTAGTTACCCTTGCGTAGCAGCGAGCTACCCTTTTTGCTCGCCATCGGTAAACCCGCGCCTACGGTGGTCGAAAATCGCACGTGCAATAAAATGTGTACCCAAAACGCGAGGTGAAAAGGTGTGACCAAGTTGCCAATAATTTATCTACACGTGTAAATTACGAAATATGAACAGCATATGCCATTAAATACTCCTTGGCAACCTTGACCCTTCTGTATGCATCTTTAAACCTCACAGACAGCTTTTTTTAAATAAAAATTTGAAGACCGAGTCTTTTTATTACATTTTTTGAATGATCTTTTGAATAAATCGTTTTAAGGATAAATGAACTAACAGCACCTGTTTGTTCCAAGTAACATTCTCATTAACAAAGTAATTTATCCTTCCTGTGACAGATAATATTGTAGGAACTGGTTTCATCCTTGATAGGAATAGGCATATTATTGTAGGGATCCATTAACACTGCGGTCGCGCTGTAATTACACGACTTAGTGGCAAAGGTATTTAAAAATAGAACAAAATAAAATAAACTTTATTGTAGGTAAGTACACCAGAAAAGTAACACAATGAAAAAAGAACTGAATACTTTTTCTTTTTTTTTAATTATCTATGTAGGTTTGTTAAGTTTGTTTAACTTTTTCTCAAAATGATATTTTGGTGTTCAAGTCTTTTAGTATAAGTTTTTAAGGGGGATTATCAAAGGAAGCTTGTAAAATATTTGTAGGTTTTGAAGATCAGTTTCAAGTTGTAAGGTATTGTTTAATTTTAAGTTGATTAATAAAATGTAACAGGCGTACATAATACGTATTTATTTATGGAATCATTAAACATCATCAACACAATACTTTAATGAATACAGTAAAGTCATCTATGCATACTTAAATCCTATAGGTCAATGCAAAGAAGCTTTTCCTTTTTATTCCAAACACTGCAGAAATTCATATGCATATCAACTTCAATTGAAATCGTTTTGTCCATTTCCAAGCAATTTTTTTTATATGGCAGAGCTGGAGACAGTGTCAGACTTTTACTGACTAAACGACAAACCGTTCGTTCTTGTACAAGTTCCAGGGCCCCGGAGTTTCGCTTTCGCATCAACCATTGGCCGCCAAAAATTAAATAATTTTGCAAGAAATAAGGAAATGAATCATGGCATCAGTTTTGTTCCGAGTAATTAAAGTTAAGTTATAAATTAAATACTATTATAATGCGCAGGTTACTTGTGGACTACTGATAATATTATAGGAATTGGTTTTGCATCGGTTCATTCCCTTTGGAAAAACCTGCTAATTTATCAACACTGTGACGCACCAGAGTACGACAAATTTACGTCTGCAAGTAGAGTTAGCCTTTCAGACGTAGAACTTGCATGAAGTTTTGGGCTATCCCGTATGAATTCCCGTAGGTATAATAATAATAATATTTCTTTTTCTCCACTACACTTTTTTTCACTACTACAATATTGCATATTTCAACGGTTACATAATAGTATAGTTATTATGGGTGACTGGTGCCTAAACTAGGCTCAAGGCCTGTATTTCAGATCACCAACGGTAATACTATAACTAGCCTATTATATGCCAGGTGCGATCTTCTAAACGTGCTACCTAATTTTTTAGAACAAAAGATGGTTCTAACAGTAAAAAGAATAATGATTAGGTAGATAGAAGAATTGACGCGTGACGTCTGGCTTCAGTCGTATCACCCACCACCACCTGCCGCTATTTATCTCGGGGACTCCAGTCCTAAATAGCCACGGCATCAGCTCTCCTGTTTCAACAACCGTATCATGAAAACGGTTAATGTGCACAAGCCCCAAGATAACACCGGCGTTCACATTCTTTCTATTGTGTCTCGAAGGACGGTATTCAAAGAAATATAGTATACTAGCGACCCGCCCTAGCTTCGCACGGGTGCAATGCAAATTTCAAATATATTAATGCAATTATACATATAAATCTTCCTCTTGAATCACTCTATTTATTAAAAAAAACCGCATCGAAATCCATAACTTAGTTTTAAAGATGTAAGCATACATAGGGACGGGAAGCGTTGTTTTATACTGTGTAATGATTATGTAGTGTATGTAAACTGTTAACTATATCATCCCCTATATAAGTCCCCGTATCATACGTGCGAAGAAAGATACGGGAGGAGACCGTAAAGAAGTGGCAAGCGAGGTACGAGTCCTCGAGTACAGGGGCGGTAACAAAGGTATTCTTTCCAGACGTCCTTCTGGCTAAAAGAATCCTTAAGGACACAGTCCTAACACCGGCTCATACTCAAATCTTAACGGGACACGGAGGTTTTGCAGCATACCTTCACCGCTTCCACCTCAAGGACAGTCCCTCGTGCGTCTGCGATCAGAGCTGCGAAGAAACTGTCTGGCACCTTCTCTTCGAATGCCCAAGGTTTTGCCTTGAAAGAATGGAACTGGAGCGAAAAACAGGGATCCAGTTAAATCAATCCTCACTCCACAGCCTCATGGAGAAGCCAGATTCGAGGACCCCTTTCTTGGCATTCGCGAGCAAAGTTGCCGTAACCGCAGCGGGGCCGAATAAATCAGATGCCCCCGCACGAAGTCGAGTCCGGCCACCATCTAGTCAGACCCCCACCACAAACGATACACCTACACTTAATGCACAACATTTATCACCCACACATGCACGGCATACAAACACAACACCGACACCAATTACACAAAACCCGTCACCTGCAACGTCACCTACACAGCAAAGCACAAACACACAATTAGAACCAGCGACAGCGCCAGTACCAACGACAGGGACAAATCAACAGGCGATTGAAACCGTCATGCCAGTAACACAATTCCTGGTATGCGGAAGAGCCGGAGTCCCCGGTATTAGACTCCGAGGGGTCGCCCTGTTCATGAATAGGGAATCAGAGACCCTGAGCATAGGTTTCTGCATTGGTTCAAGCCGTACTGGAGCTCGAATATCAATTTCTCCGGGAGTAGCTGCTCTGATTAACGGGAGCACATCAAAAACGAGCATCAAAGAAAGCAAGTACGCCGCGCTGCAGCAAGTGGAGATAGCCACTCACAAGTGCCGTTTAGTGCGATTCAAAGGTAAGACAATCGCACTACTTGAATGGGGAGTGGAGACCCCATTTGCACAGGCGAGCTCGTTGCTCCAAAAGATTAGGGAAGCAGGAGAAAACACGTGCATAGCACCCCGCACGATCAGCATCGATGCTATGGCAGTCGGTGGTAAAAGTGGAGACATCGCAGACCGGTTCGGCTGTCTTAAAGCCTCAGAACAGCATGAGGTCGTGGCCTACGAGGACAGGGGGGAAACCTTAAGCTTCCTCAAAGCCCCCAGAGACCCTACAGACGGCACGATGAGTTCCACCAAGAACATGACTGCCATGAGCGGAGCTGAGAGAGCCCAGCAGAAATTAACGGCAGAAAAAGAAAGAAGAGACCAAGGCAGAAACATCTGCCCAGAGAACCGAGCCCGTTCCAAAAGTTATCTAAAAGCAATCGGCACCTTCCTCAGTGCACTGCTCCCGAGTACCAGCCGCACATCACCAACTGAGCGGCAAGAGTCAGCGGTCATGAGGTTTTTCAAATTAAAACCTAGGAAAACACCACCACCAAAACTCAAACCAACCAGAGCCGACAAAGGGCAAGTCAGCCTACCGACACTCGCTGTAAACTCGGGTGTCATAGACCACGTACAAAGCGCATTCCTCGAGTATGTATCAGTTGTGAGGGCAACCAGAGAGGTAAACCTCGCAACGTGTAGAAAGATTCTGGAAACCTTTCATTGGCAAAATGAGGGTTTGTTAAGAGTCTTACTCGGGGAAGCAGAGGCAGCCGTGTACGACAACAGTCAGTCCCAGGTCATTGCTGGAGAAATGACTGGATCGTACATGGCAGCCTATAGTGCCAAAAGTGGTTTTGTGACCCTGAACGAAATGGAAACGGAGCGCTCGGGGAAAGTTACATTCCATACACCCGAAGACGACCCGATAGTGGTTACCGCCAAGTGTACCAAAATTATGCTGGAGGACAGGATTCTAGAAATGGCGCAAACCATTTCGAGGGCCTCCATTTCCTCGGCTTCAGAGGCCCATTGGGCGGTACCCAGTATCAGATGGGTAAATGGGGTCCCAGGATGCGGCAAGTCCACCTGGATGGTGAAACACTTTGATGACGAGAGCGATATCGTAGTAACCACAACAACTGAAGCTGCTAAGGATCTAAAAGAAAAGTTAGCGCACCGACTAGGAGATCGTGTCAAAGTAAAGGTGCGCACTATGGCCCCAATTTTAGCCAACGGGGTCAGACCAGAGGAGAAGTGCCGTCGCCTAATGGTTGACGAAGCCCTCATGAACCACTTTGGGGCCATAGTAATGGCAGTGAAGTTGTCTGGAGCGAGCGAGGTCGTTCTCGTCGGAGACGTGAATCAGCTACCGTTTTTGGACCGAGAGAACTTATTTGAGTTAAGGTACACCCGTCCAAACGCGGTGGCTGGCATCACCCAGGAATTAATCTGTACGCATCGGAACCCAATGGACATTGCACTAGCCCTGAGCGAGATATACCCCGGTATATACTCCTCCAAGACGTCGCGGTCTCGGGTCCACTCCCTGAGGGTGGGGAGGTTCACAGGTGCGCAAATACCGAAAACTGCCCAGAACACCTTATTCTTGGTCCATACGCAGGAAGAGAGAGCTTCTCTTGCCGGCCAGGGCTATGGATCTGGTGAAGGGTCGCGCATCCTTACCATTCACGCAGCTCAGGGGTTGACCTGCGACAACGTCATTATAATTAACACTAAGTCAAGGAGGCTCCAGATCCACGACAGCATCTCCCACGCAGTTGTCGCGGTGTCGAGACACACGGTCAGCTGTGTGTACTACACCGACGACGCCGACGACGCTACGGGCCGGTTCGCCCGGAAAGCGATGGATGCGCCTTCTAAAGTGGTCGTCGAATACAACCTTAAGACGGCCATGCAGCATCGAGACACCGCAGTCATAAAAGCTCTAATGGAGTTAGTGAAGACTCTAGGCGGCAAATAATCAAAACCCCCTTTACCTACCAACCCTTTATCCCTAAAAACCAAAAAACCCCCACTACTTAGCATAAATTATTAGCATTAAGTATGAATAATAGAAATAAAAAAAGTAATCATTGTATGATTTTTATTATATACATTATATCTTATAAATTTATTTTGTAATAACATAGTAATAAGCAAGAAAAGAGTCTGAGGTGGACTCGCGTAGTTTTTAAGTTTAGTTATAAGTGTGATGAGGGCATGACGCATGGCCATAAATTGTAAACAAAAAAAGTATATAAGCAATTATTGTGCATACTATAGAAAAGTGCGCGGACCACCATGTCTGCGGTAAAATATATTTTTTAAAAAAAAACTGTTAACTATAGAGCAGCTTTGTGTCATCAACACTTGACCCTGATTGAATCATTTCTGCGCCCATCCAGGGTCTGGCCCTAGGCCTTGGCATCGTTAGCAGTGCCCTAGTTTACAGTTCTGCCTGTAGGTGTTAATTGTGCCTACAGGCCTTTATGTATTAAGAACCTTTTATTTCTATTATTGTTCATTTATTTATTTAACAATTCATGTACACACTAAATAATAAAAGAAAAGAAGACAGAAATAGGAAATAAGTACATATATGATGCTTATTTCTAAAGAAATCTCTTCACCTGCGAAGCAGAATTGGAAAAAAAATATGTGGACATCTTGTGTAAACGTGATGGGAAAAGAAGAAAAGTACTAACAGAACATTATTATGGTATATTCCTACTATATACCTAGTATATATTTACTAGGAATCGAGCATGTTTGTTGTAAGCAGATACAGATACCTTTCAAGCTATAAGAAACACAACAGCGAAGCCAGGTGATTCTTTGAAACCATCGTTGTCTCATTCATCTGGCCTGGTTCTCGTATCTATCAATTTTGTGTCGTAAGCCATTGGGCGCAAAGAAAAAACCTAAGTCAGATGAGTGAGACATTCTCTCGGTTTCTAAGAATTATCCATCCGTTAATGCGAAGGATTCGGGGGACCACCGACAGCATTTTATAGATGACTAGCGACCCGTCCCAGCTTCGCACAGGAACTGATGTTGAATATATTATGCATGTATTAGGTATACAGATAAACCTTCCTCTTGAATCACTTTATATCTTTTAAAAAAACCGCATCAAAATCCGTTGCGTACTTTTAAAGATCTAAGCATACATAGGGACAGCGCAACTTTGTTTTATACTATGTAATGATGACAAAACAGTCAGGTTGCCTGTTCACAGGGTAATGAACTCGTATACGAACAGCTGCAGGTGTGATGGCGACAAGCGGGTATAAATAGTACTCCAAGGAAATATAAAAAAAAAATCATAATTCATATTTTAAAACTACTGGTATAAAATAATTAAGGGGTTTAAGGTTGTATGGAAGAATCTTATCCTTTAAATTATTAAACTTGCTGTTTGGCACAAATTCGATTCTGAAACATTTCTCCGACATTCGTTTCGCCGTTGATCGGTTCACCGACAGAACGATTCACTATTCATTTTTTCTCCGACAGAACTATTCAATGACGAACGATTCGCTGACAGAACGATTCACTTTTCATTTTTTCTCCGACCGAACTTTTCAATGACGAACGATTCGCCGACAGAACGATTCACTTTTGAAAATTACATCGACAGAACCTTTCACCGGCGAGCGATTCGCCGACACAACTGTTCATCTGCTCCTGGGTTATAAAACATAAGTATTCGACATGTAGACCTGTTTCCGTTTGTTGTTTATACCTGAATCAAGTTGTAAGACGAAACTTAAAGTTTTATGCAAAACTTGAACAAAACTAACCAAAAAAGTGACAAAAACATATTTGCTTCAACGTCAATATGTATATCATACATGTTATGGTTATATACACGTTTTGTAAGGTTAACTGAAATATATTTGCAAATGAAAATAATTTTTATTATTAACAAATAGCTAACCAACATGATTAAAACCAAAACATAACAAATCAACTATGATTAACAAAAACAATTATAAACTTCATAGGATACTTATTTTGCATTAAATGTCGTAGTCGGAGCCAACGCTTAAGAGAAAAATATCAAAATATCAAGAGAGGATTACTCAGCATTTGTCAGAAAAGGATGATATGGACATAAAAACCTACTAAGTGGCTGGGCTCATATTTCTCATTTATGTAATATGTGTTTTTGTTAATCATAGTTGATTAACAAAAACACATATTCAGGTGGATTCAGGTGTAAACAACAAACGGAAACAGGTCTACATGTCGAATACCTATGTTTTATAACCCAGGAGCAGATGAACAGTTGTGTCGGCGAATCGCTCGCCGGTGAATGGTTTTGTCGATGTAATTTTCAAAAGTGAATCGTTCTGTCGGCGAATCGTTCGTCATTGGAAAGTTCTGTCGGAGAAAAAATGAAAAGTGAATCGTTCTGTCGGCGAATCGTTCGTCGTTGAAAAGTTCTGTCGGAGAAAAAATGAAAAGTGAATCGTTCTGTCGGTGAATCGATCAACGGCGAAACGAATGTCGGAGAAATGTTTCAGAATCCACAAATTCTAGTCAAAATGAATGATAAAGACTGTCATTATTTTTTCATAGCTACCCTTAAAATAATGCTGCTACGAGTAATATGGTTGCACAGTTGCCTCTTTAAAAAATCTGTAAAATTAAAAGGCTGATGACGATGATGATGATGATGAAAGTTGTTTCTATATAACTTGTATTTAGAACAAGATAAACTATTATATTTCAAATCTACCCTCATCTTTTTAAGGTTGCTATTAAGTTTGTTGGTGAGGAGACCAAAGAAAACTAAATGTGAAAAAGTAGATTTAGTATGTCTGTGATAAAGTTTAGTCGATCGATTTATTAGTTGATATTTTTGTTATTTTAATCGATTATAGAACATCCCCCAATCCTTTTTTTGGGTAATATTAAATGACTTCGATATTTAGTATACGAGTGTGGTATATCGATAAAAGAAAGTTTATAACTATGCAATAGTTTTGTAAAACTGTGACTTTATTTATCTATCTTTAGTTCAAATCACTTTAGTACCTACAGTACTGAAATACGAATTCATTCAATTCACTGGCCATTTTTGTTTAAAATTGACATTATTTGTTTTATTTTAGAGTATTCCGTCATACGTGACCATCTGACGTATCAATTCCATTACGTTTAGGAAATCTTACTAAGTAAATTATTAATCAAAGAAATCTATTATTTTCCTCATTTACACATAACAATAATTAATAAGGAAAATCTCATCGGGAATTCACACCGTTAAATTGTCCCCCAGCACTAATTCTTGACCGCATACGATCTAGTTATGCGCGTGAGTTTATAAACAAAACCTGCGTGGTCGAGTGGACAGTACCTCGCCGGCCAGCGACTCGGACGTTGTACTTGACAAAGTGAATTGTACTGACACAGACGTACGTAATTATTAACCAAATATGGACAAGCTGTTTGTTTTTTTCGTAATTGGTGAGTTTTTTTTTTTTTTTTTTTTTTGTCCTTGACCTTAACCAGGTTCTTTGACTTGCGTTTTTAGTATTTTTTTAAATATTAGTTTATACGATTTGGGTGTCATTTTAGGTCTATTATTTTATAATTGATTTCTTCTACCCTTAATTGAAATACTAAAAATATCCTCTAAAAATTGTCATACTTAAAGTAAATTATTCTTCGTATCGTATCAAAGAAGCAAACCGTTAAGGTGACCCGTTCTTAAATCTGCATTATTTTGATCAGTCAAAATATAATTAATAAAACTGTAAACACAACTAGTTAAAGACTACTAATATGTATATTATGATAATTATAATTTTGAATGAAGCAGGTATTCAAACTAGTTTTTTTTTAAACTGGTTTAACTTCATAAGTGCGACGTGACATTTAATTTTTTTTTAAATTTTGCTCTCGTTTCTGCATTAGTTATAAAAGTACCTATTATGTTTTGTTGCTTTGCAAAATGTGATTGCGAAGTGACTGGTATTTTTATATACCCACACATGACGTGATATAACAAGGCTTTTTGCCGTAATTGCTTACAATGATGAACCTTAGTAAAAAACCATTTAGTTTAAGTATATTTTGTAGCATCAGCTTCTGAATACTTAGCGCTAGCTGAGTATGTCTGGTTACTTTTTTCAACATTTACTGATTTATTCTGTAGTTAGAGTTTTAAGTTAGACTCTGCATGCAGTTTTAGCGCTTCAAAACTCGTACAAAAATAAATGGTTTAAATAATTAAATGCAATTTGCAGTTGTTATTGATGTTAAAAACTGTTATTGGCATTTATTTTTTTGAACGAGTTTTCAAGTCATAACTTTGACTCTCCAAGATCTAGTGCTGTCAGCTGCTAAAAAGAAATGCGTGAATGCTATGGAAGTCGTATTTGGGTAAAACCAAACCGTCATCTTATTTATAACGGTCTTGTTTAGTTTACGATAAATTTTAATGACTTGTGATTTCCTTTTATATGTATTTCCTTAATAGTCTTAAGAGCGTATCTAATAATAATCTTTAGAGCGTGGCGATAGCAAAAACATTTTTGAAAAAGTTTAATCTAATTTTATTAAGATTAGTGAAGCAAATTTTAAAAGTCATATAAGTAGGTAATTTAGAGTCTTAAAATAACTCGAGTACTGAAAGTGTATTATCAATTAAAATACTTTTAAAATGAGGTATTTACAAACGGGGTGAATAGGTATACAAGGATGAATAGAATCAATAACTTGATAAGGTTTACGTTTAAAAACCATATTTTTGGTTTCCTACTATAGTTTTTTTTTGTAAAATTTTAACGAAAAAATTCTTTTCGTAGGTTTCTTTTTATTCACTCTGGTTGACGGTACCCGTACATTTTTATGTAACCAATTTTAAAATATCATTGCACTAACGTTTGTATTTTTTTTTTATTTTACAGCTCTCTTTACAAATGGTGCCTTCGGACAAGGGCAGACACAAAATGAAGAAGATTTAGAAGATAGGTACGGCTGGAACCGCCCGAGCTGGAACCAATTCCCCGGTCAAAGACCTACTTTCCCTGGCCAGAACTTGTTCCCTGGTCAGAACCAATTCCCCGGACAAAATCAATTCCCCGGTCAGAACCCATTCCCAGGACAAAATCTGTTCCCCGGTCAGAACCAGTTCCCGGGACAGAATCAGTTCCCTGGACAGAATCAGTTCCCTGGTCAAAATCAACTCCCTGGTCAAAACCCATTCCCTGGTCAAAACTTCCCCACCCCTAGCCCAAATACTGCACCGACCACACCGACTCCCTCTGCGTAAGTAGTTATTAGTAACATTCCTCATCTTCCTGTTTCATTAGAAATTACATAATTATATCATAGTTTTTATTTTGTCATATTCATTTTAAACTGTACTCTGAAAGTCTATCTAGAGAAGAACAGTTTGTTTGAGACTGTGTGAAAGGCATCGATATAAAATATGTACTACGTATTAAATTAGGTGTACCGTACAATACTTCACCTTTTTCTTTTTTTTTAATTTTTATTTTAGTAAAAAAAACACTACTTCACTTAGGTAATCTGCATGCCATACACCTTTACATTGATTACATTAGTGCAGTTTTGATGTTCTCGCAGTGAGAGAGCACTGTAAGTTTAAAAAGTTTTGTTAGACGACATAATGTCAATGAAGCGCTGCAGCGGACTTTTGTATTAATTTTTTAGTATTTTGACTAATAGATTATATGAACGTGCTTGTCTATCGCTAGGATTTAAGTCGATAGATAGATAGATAGATATATCCTTTATTGTAGGTACACCATAAACACAACTTGGTACATTAAGACACTTAAAATTACTACGGTGGTACAATGGGTGGTCTTATCAACAGATATGGTCGATAGTCATGATGTGGATGGTGGTGTAATTTGATAACATTTCTCGGGTTATCAATGACCCCTCCTTACTCCCACTTCTTACTTAAGGTTAAATTGTCATTACACAATCAGAAACACGAGCTTCCCAAAATGTTATCATAGTAATAAGATTGTGTTGACATAGTTTTACAAATTTTTACAACTTTAATTATTTATTGAATAATATTGTGCATTGTACATTTAACTAATCATCTGATATCTGTATGTGAACAAGTTAAATATGTACGCGGCAAAGAAATTGAAATATTCGCTTTAGTTACCCGCAGCCGAAAATCTCAAATTAAACAATCATGGCGGTCGACTTTAAATGCGCAGTAATCGATTTTCGGGTCGCAATCAAAGTGAAGAGCGCGTACTATAGTATTAATGACTAGCCATCTACCAGCGGCTTCGCCTGCGTGATAGTAGGGTTGTCTATAAATACTTGAGATCCCCATTACATCCCCTCAGGAAGTGAATTTTGAATAACCCTTTCCTAGTGTTCACCTACGTCATAAAACAGCCTTGTGCAACGCTCTCCCTCGATATGTCAATCAGTCAGTTTCTCCTTTTATGTATATAGATGAGAGTATCGTTCAACTATATACACTTTTTAAGATACCCACGAATCTTTTCCATACTTTCATTCTATACTTTCAGCCACCAACTCAAGAGTTAAAAGCCGATTATAAAGAAGAATTTATTCCATTTTCCAGAACCACCACGCAGTCGGCAGCGGTGCGTGCATGCATGAGCTCTTGCCCAGTGACCTCGGAGTACAACCCTGTGTGCGGGACTGACAACACCACCTACACCAACCCTGGAAGACTGAACTGTGCTCAACTGTGTGGCGTCAGTGAGTATCTGAGAATTCTTAATTTAAAAAAGTGGGTTCGAATTTGGAACAGTTGTGGATTGCAGAAGGGCTTTTACGTAGTGGCAGTTTAGAAATGTGACATTTTGTTTTTTTTTTGTTATTAATATTTCAAGGTACCGTACCTTAGAATATCGTTGAGTTATTTGCTGAAGGTCGTAATGCTTAACGCCCTGAACTCGATACACCCGAATTAATGACGTATGAACCATGTTTCAGGATATATCTAGAATTAGTTATGGTTATAAGTCTCACTCACTTTAGTCATGGGGGATTTCAACAAGAAACTGGGCAAAAGAGAAAAAAATCAATAAAATCAATGGAACTATATTAGTATGTCACTTTGAAACAAATTATGGTATAAGTACACAACTGAACGGGTTCATAAGTAAACCAGAATTTATCCCCTTAGAATAATTTCTGACCTTCATATGAGACGAAAACACTGGCAGAAGTCAGAGGCAAAATGAAAACTAATATGCAACGTAAAGAAAACTTTTAACCGCTTAATGAAAATCGAAAAAACTTACTCATTTCACCGTTATTTAACCATTAAAAAAAACTAATTCGGATAGCTACAAGCCTACGACCAATCAGCTTTAAAGTTTGTATTTTATTAAGTTAGAACTCGATAACTAGTCTCGTTTTATTAATTTTAAAATCCGGAATTCTCGACATTCGACATTGAAAACTTTTCCTTGAAAAGGCAGGTAAAGTATTTGAATCCTATTTAATATCGTTTCTTGATCGTTGTTTTAAGACCTTGTGAATAACCGATGACAAAGAATGCGCCTTAATTCAAATTACCGTCTTGGTTTGTCATGTTCTGACCTTTAGAAATTCTTGTGACACAGACTTGTGCGTTCACTGAGATTTACTGAGTGATGTCATTCTGTAAACCTAGAATTGAAATTAGTTTGGATTGTTTAATTTACGTGACTACTAATTAGAAAAAAAAAATGATTGTTGAAACGTGGTATTTCGTCCTACCTTCATCTTTCATAGTAAAGTTTAATTTTAAAATAACATTTGATTTCTGAAATTTAGTTAACAGTTCTTGCTTTTCTTCAAACAAAAACGACGTAGCCAAGTTACTATATTGTTGAAAATTTACTTTGCAAAAACCTCCTTTGCTTCGCAAACATCTACCGTAGTAGGACCTCGATACGATTAATGTTTACCCAAGTTGTCATAGAATAGCTATAGATTTAAAGAGTAAAACAGAAATAACCACTAAAGGAGAATTTTTATAATTGGTATAAACTAGCGTTTGAGTGCATCTCATCTGTAGCCTAATTCTCGTAATGAAACCCGTAGCGATATTTCCATCCCATCCATCAGTCGAGTTTGAACGACACCTATTTTGAACTCGTTCGATGGAAGAGAGGTCGTTCAGAAGTCGTTCAATTGTCGTTCTATCGAATCCCCATCAAGGAACACGTGAATACCGGATAATATAGGACTACGATCGAACGACAATGGAATTGGGATTGTTTGATTTTACGTGAATTAGGGCACTGATGGTCTACTAAATATAATTGGACGAGAAGACCGCAGCAGGTTACCTGCTCCAAACAGAATTGGTCCTAAACTGTAGATCTACATACAAATGGAAGGGTGGGAGGTTTTTGCCCTGCAATGTTTTGAGGCTTTGCTTACAGCATAAAAAACAATAAATTGAAACGCTGGCCGCAACTACCACACTATTAAGCAAACACCATAGCTACAAATTAACGACCATTTGTTATAGTAGTCCAGTGCAAATAGCACCGTTATAGTACATAATGAGGAAAACACTTCTGTACATAGACGAACGATAAATATTAACTGTAACGTATGGTTATAGACAACACTTAACTAATTGCACCTCCTGACCGCTGAAGTTATGTACTATTATGTACTTATTTCTGAGAGGATGTTATTGTATTATTGTAATGTTGACGTGTTAGGTCTTATGCATTATCCTCTTTATGTACTAATGTACCAAGTGATGATTTTCCAATTTATCATCATCAATACCAACCCGCACTAGGCCCGCCTGATGAATTATGGTCCATTCGCGCTCCTAGAAACGGGGCCTAAGTCCCAGCAGTGGAAAAAGTCGAGGAAGACTTTTCCCAACTAACTTGAGGTCGGCTTCCAGTTTAACCGAATGCGGCTTAATATCCGTGTTTTACATGGATCGACTGCTTATCAGACCTCCACAAATCAATTAATACAACATAATATTCCATGGATAGATTGATGGTTAGGTTTTCTGGCTCCTGATTATCCATAACGACTGTAAATGATCTACGAATGACCACTGGGATCAACGTCGGGGTGTCAGTAATCTATATATATAAAAGAAGAAACTGACCGACATATCAACGGACAGCCGAAACTACTGGGAATAGTGACGTGAAATTTCGCACAAAGCTTTTATAGCGTAAGCGAGCACGAAGAAAGGATTAGATACACTAATAATAGCCAAAATGGCCTGTGTTTCCCACCCGTACAACTTTTTTTGTATTGTCAGGAAAATCTGTCATAAGTAACACCATACAAATGTATGGTGAAATTGAATTGTCATAAATAATATATTAACGTTTTGTTTTCTTTTTTCCAGATGTGTCCTTGTTGAGAACATCGCCCTGCCCGACTCCCCCGCCGGTCGACCCTCAATAATCCATTAATTTATTACTTTAACTAATAGGACTGAATAAGTTATATGACATAAGTACATTACTTTTAAAATAACAATTCATTGTTTTATTTTTTACACATAGGTGTATTTAAACGTCGTATATTTGGCATTATGAATCAATATGAGGCTATACTTAAACCCAATTTCCATCACATCACATTTCTTTTTGATTAATAAGCCGTTCGACCTACTACACCGTGCCCGTCCCGTAGCGCTGGATGGCAGATTTTACCATTGTATGCAAGTATCTTAATTTATATAGAAATCACGCCTAGCACAACACACTGCCGACCCGGAATGCGCCTGAAGAGATACTTGCATATAATGGTAAAATCTGCCATCCCATGCTACTCGATGAAGCGCCTAAATTGAAGAAACCTGAACTGCTAAAGTAAAATAGGGTGTCCCTATTGAAATACTGAGTGTTTTTTACGAAAAGTGGATGAATTGGTAATTGGTTTACATGTAGATGGACGGAAAATGAGCGGGAGGCCAAAGAAAAGATTGTGTGAAAGACAAGGAAGTTAGTCATAGCGTGACGCGATAGGACACAGTGGAAGAAAAAAACGTGTTGTGCCCATCCCAAGTAAAATGGCATAAAGGCAGGAAGTAGAAGGAAAAATTGGCAATGAAACCCTTGGCTGATTTCAGTTATCAAACATAACCTATTGACAATCTAATCTTAGCGACAATGATTAACGTCAAAGCTTGTAAAAAGTAGTGATATAAAGTATTAGAAATACAGGAATTCTTTATACGAATAAATCAGAGATTAAACAAAAGTTACATTTTACTCGTAGGTACCGAGAATAGTTACTTTATTATGAACTTAGAATGAAATCATTAGATTGTTAACCTATGAAATATTAGGACTGTTTTTACTCATACGGTTTTGAATCATGGGTGCGTTCACTCACATACACAACATAATTATCAGTAGCTCCTACAAATAGTAATTGTTCCGTTAGGGAATCATGTCCGCGACAACCAATCGCCAAACCGCTGTGCTAACTTGACAATATAGATGAATAACGTTAGCTTTACATTTAGATTAATGTTTGAAATTACTTTATAGCCTGCTCTACACTACTTGTTGCGAAGTTGCTTCGACGAAGTACTCATCGAAGTTGATCGAAGTCCGAAGAATGTAACTACACCCTCGTGCAACCTCGCAAGGAGCTCTTCGAGTCCTTTGACTCAGGCGCAAAAACCGACAACGACTGGTAGTCGTCCGAAGCGAGGCGAGCTTGCATGAAACGAAGCGAAGTACCTCTCTACACTAACGTATTCGTTCGACTTCGACGAACTTCGCGAGTAGTGTAGCTATCCTCATTTTGAGTTCAAATTTAACCTTCTTACAAAACGTTGCAGTCTGCGTTTATGCAGGAGCATCATCACTAACATAAAAATATGTTTTAAAAACATTTACTCGACAACACGCTCTTATCGCTTATAGGTATGCAATGGACTGTTTTTCGAACTAGTGCGGAAAAAAGCGCTTGCTCATCCCCTCCCCAATTTTATTGTCAATTGAATAAATTGAATTCCATCTCGGTCACAAACTTTTTGCACTTGTATCAAAATGTACTATGGAAGAGCCAAATGAGACTAGTTGATGAGACCAGGCGATGAGACAAGGTGATGAGAGAAGTAAAATTTTATGTAAAGTACGACCACGGTACGGCCGTCAGATCTGAGGGATTGAGCTTAACTTCAGACTCGCCAAGATCGACGGCCTTACTGTAGGTATGTAAGATCAATCAATAGTATTCTGTATTATTGTATAGGTAACTATTAATATGATCAGTTGGTGCAGCATCCCACTTCACGATTAGAGCTATTGTTCAGTTTTTGAGTTCAATTTCCGATAAAGGTGCTGGTCTATAAAAATAAGTACCTATTGATTTTTCATATGGGTCCGCGAGACGATCAAGTGCACTGGACAAGTCTACGTGCTTGAAGTGAATATTGATCGTTTACAGCGTTGACTTGACAAGACCCATCAAGTATCTACGGGCTGGACCATACTTGACAAAAATTTTGATTGACGGCACTTGAACTACCTCTCGCTTGATGCGACTTGACAAGTTTTATTCATTTGCGGCCAGAACATCGAAGATGGCAGACGACGAACCGGACCGAGACGTTGCTTTGGCGGTGGACGGCTGCGGTATGTAGACTTGACGGCACCTTCAAGTCGCGTCAAGTCCCTCGTCAAGTGAAATCGTCAAGCACGTAGACTTGTCCAGTGCACTTGATCGTCTCGCGGACCCAATATAGGAGACAGTACGAATTTCAATGATCCAGTGGTTGATTATAAAAAAAAGAAAAAAGTGAAGTGAAAAGAAAGTGAAAGATTTTAAAAAAAATTTAGCTCTACTAGTAGTGTGGCGAATGGTGAATATTTTCTGAAGGGAAGTCTGGGTATAAAAAGTTGACACTCACCTGATGCAGCACACTCCATGATGCAAAAAAATAGACTCAACATTACGTTACACAACGAAAATCTGTTAAACAGCAGTCTACATGAATGAATGCTATTACAAAATGATGTCCGCAACCCAACACACAAAATAAATGTACAGTTCACCTGGTTCAACACACATCAACGAAGAAATGACACCAAAACAATATTAAAAACTGAAATATTCGCGCCACACAAACAATATAGCCGCCATGTAAATTTTATCGTACATGTATAAAACAATCCTGCTAAATAAAATGTATGATTCGCCAATAAGAGTTATAAACAAATAAATTAATTCTTATTTTGAATCATTATAGTCAAATCATGACTTATTTTTTTATGTCGCTTGCTTTTATTTTACTTATACTAACCAGCGATGCAGCGAGTTATTTTGGTATAATTTTCTCCGAGTAAAAGAGACAGAACGACTTAAAGTAATAGAAGTTATTCATGGAAACCTTATGGGAAATAAGAGATAATTGCATAGTATGGGATTCGGAATTTCGGATGTTTGAAAAGGGAACTCGGTATTTTTCGGCTTGAGATTTTGACATTCTAATTTCAAAGTTGTAAGCATTTAAAAAATTGGAAGTACAATGATTATTAGAACGAACTAACAAGGTCGTTGACCTTTATATTAAATTTTCTTAAGGGAAGCAGATGGGAATCGTGTTATATGGAGTCTTTGCCTCTGGTACTTAGTAGTTTCATTTCCAGTTCAGCCATGTGTTATTAATATAGGAATCGATAACAATTAACATTCTTCTAATCAATACATTGAATAAATATAAACTTAAGGCGTATAGTTCTTTGAACATCTGGACGAAGTCAAATGAACACATACTCGCATCCTGCGCTCGCTTAGAACCCCGTTGACCTTTAAAAGTCATTTTCAAAATAAGTGATACTGGTACCATCTAACTGATCTGATGATTAGCTTGCGGGCGGAGGGTAGCTTACCGTCCGGTTGTTTGGTAAAAGTCGTTTCGTCGCGTTCCGTTCCCGCGCGCCTAAAGGAGTTGATAGCAAATGACACGGCATAGTTGCAGGGCCGAAGCCTACTGGGGCCTTGGTAAGATAAACCTACAAACAAAAAAAAACCTGAAACTTTAAAAATAACTTTAATTTCAGAAGTCGGTGTTTTAACATTAACTTTTGAACTTCGTCTTTTTTGTTTTTCCAGTTTTTTAGGTTTGTTATAAATAACATTAATGCATCGACTTCCATTTATGTTATTTATTTTGAATGTTATTTTTGTACCTAGTGATATTGACTTTTTTTTATAAAAAAATTTTTTTTGATGTTGTAGACGAGCACTAAGGAGGGATTTTTGGCAATTTAACCTTGTTAAAAAACCTACATTATAACTGCGTGTCATCGGCTTCTTATTTTAAAAAATGCATGGTAAGAAACAGCAGAAAACCAGAAAGGCCTGATCCTTAACAAAAAAAAAAAAATAACGCTTATCTGAGGTAAGCGAGTGACTAATATTAACTGACTAAAGTAAATCAAGTTAAACTTTCAAACTGGGAATTCCAACTCACGCCAAATAAACCTGAAGGTTACGACTAAGATGTGGTAGGTATCTACAGGGTCACTGATGAATCACTGGAGTTGGAATAGCAATTATGACTTTAAACGGTGCTTGGTATTGATAGGTAAATGCAACTATATTATATTAAATAGATTATGTTATGAGCGCGCAATCTTGAAGCCTCGAATAGGTATGGATGGTGTATGGAATTTGTATGCCTTAAAATATTCGATGAAAGAAGATTCTGCCAAGTGTGTTATGCCAAATAAAATTTGGACTGTCAAGATTCTGCCAGATAGAAGGAACCCGTCTTAACTAACATAATTCTGGCTAACCTAAAAGGTTTTATCTACGGTTTAGAACCTTTTAGGACTCAGCAAAAGGGTCGAAGCCTACTGGGGCCCTGGGTTTGTTTCTGAAAGGAAGGCTTGGCCCCAGTACGAACGGCAAAGAAGGAATGGGGTTTTTAGTCAGTGAGAGCCTGACATTGTTTCCCGTTCCGCCCAAGAGCGGGATTCGTTATTGGATGATTTTTGCCCACCAAAAAAAAAATGATTCTAAACCTTTTTAGGTGATTTTTGTCAAATATAGTGTTTATTTACATTTATATCGTAGTTGATAAGAATAGCTGTGTCTTTTTTCGTTTATTTTGACTTGCAGTGACATGTATTATGTAATATATATATATATGTATAGGTATGCTATGTTTTAAAAAGTCTGTGATACTGCCTCTGCCGCGCACATACCATAAACACATTTTTCGGTTGTTTTTTGAGTATATAACAGATTTATTTATTAAAATATCATTGGATAAATCAAAAACAAACTAGCAATTAAATGAAGACAAGAAATATAATCAAATTGTTTTTCTTATATTATACCTATTCATCATCTAGTTTGAGAGCGGCTTCGAGTCTAACCGGATGCAGCTGAATACATGTGTTGTATATGAAGCGACTGCCTATCAGACCTCCATTACCCAGCTACTAGGCAACCTTCCTGGAGCCAAGGTTTGTTGCGAAAGCGTAACACCAGGGCTCTAGGATTAAGTTAAGGGGCGGGGTGTTTAGTCAGTAAGAATCTGCACTGTTTCCCGCTCTACGCCCCCCTAGCTAAATTACAATCGTATCGTTTAGACTTAGCGTTTGTGGTTGGCCACGCCCCCAATTCCCTTGTCCGAACGTCATCTCAACAAAGGAATTGTGGTCGTGGCTCTCTACAAGCGCTAACTCTAATTGAAACGATTGTAAATTGGCTAGGGGGTAGGGTTCTAGGATTAGAGCAAGGATGGAACGGGGTAGGTTGTTTAGTCAGTAAGAGTCTGACACTGTTTTTCACTCCGCCCAAGGGTGGGATTCGTCATTGGATGATTTTTACAATCTCAATCGTAATTTGTTAATTTGGTTACTTTGGTGTGATTACGCCAAAGTAACTAAATAAAATGGGTCAACTTATTTGCCGCGTATTATTTTACATCCACCAATCCGCACTGGGCCCGCGTGATGGATTATGGCCCATTCCCTCTTCTAGAGAGAGGAGGCCTGTGTCCCTGCAGTGGGAACATTAAAAGGCTGATGATGATTTATATCGGGTTGCAAAATCACCATCTCATGCATGAAAGGCGGAAGCTTTAACGTTGGGCCATCACGACACAATAATAATATAGATATACTATTATTATATGGTAAATGTCACATGGGTCGTTTATAATACGGGTTAACTTAAAATCGTATACTTATTGAATATTCATAAAAAAAGGAAAAATAAACTTCGATTAGGAGATCGACGTCTTGACAAAATTACGTGCGATTTATAAAATGCAGTAGAAGATATTTTTTTATTATCTTCTAGTTCCTACCTACTTAGTAATACTTAGTTTAAAGGAATCTACGCGTACCTAGCCAATTCCCAACTATAAGAACATTTTCCAAACTTAAGTGGCAATGGACATTGCTCGCAGAATGGATGGCCGTTGGGGTCGAAAGGTCCTGGAGTGACGACCGCGTACCCGAAGACGCAGTGTTAGAAGGCCTCCTGCAAGGATATTTGTAATTTAGTGTATTGACATTCGATTTTAATTTATTTTTGACATTTGTTATTAAATTTATTGACATTAGTTTTTGCTTTAATTTATTTGTGACATTTGTTATTAAAATTGACATTAGTTTTTGCTTTAATTTATTTGTGACATTTGTTATATATAACTTATTAGTATAATTATATTAACATAATTATAGAGACAATTGTTTGTTCAAATTTAATGTTTGATTTAAAAAATACTTATCTGAATTAAAATTTGCATGCTGATAATAAGGCGGAACATGAAGAACCATGTACCTATTATGTTTTAAGATTTGTACCACCATATTTCAAGCAAATAATTAATAGAATAGAATAGAAATATCTTTATTCAAGTAACACGACACAATATTAGTACCTAAGACTTAAAAACTATATTAGTAAAATAAAAATAAAAAACAAAGACAGTAACACAACACACAAACATACATAACAGTGGATCACTGCGGTGGCAACCCATGTGAGATGGCACAACAGTGACTCACAAAAACACAGATAATGATTATTATTATTATAAGGTGGACCGATGATCTGGCCAGGGTATAAGGGTATCCGATGGATGCGAAATGCACAGGACCGCTCATTATGGCGACAATTAGGGAGGCCTTTGTCCAGCAGTGGACGTTTATCGGCTGAAATGATGGTGAGTTTAAATCAGTCTACGAGTACCTAGCCATTTCTCAAATAATATTGGATCGATTTCCAGTAACAATTTTTACAATGCGTTTTTTTTTTGTTTGGGAAAATACACGTTTTTGATCACTATTACATTTGTGCGATGATTTAATCGACGATGGAGCACCCTTGCCTATAAATAGATAAAGTACGACAAAGGATCTTGGCGAGTCTGAAGTTAGCTCTGCTAATTTTAGCGCTTGAAAATTCATACAAAAATAAAGTTTAAACTTTAGTTTGTTTTTTTTTATATAATTTTATTAATGGTGTGATTACAGGTAAATAATGTAAATATATGTGTCCCTAAAAGGAACAACAAGGTTTTTACATCCGATATGGGTGTATAGTATACTGTATAGCTCCATCTTTCTTTCTCGCTTGTAGGACTCGTTTTAACACGTCATGGTAAGTCCCCTAAACAAATTCACGCTCTGAAATAATAAATATATATAAATGTCGATTACTATACGAGTGTTGCTTGACGGCTTTATGTACGAAAGGATCGCAGAGGTCGTCGGTCAAAGCTTCATTGATGCTAAGGTTCGGTGCAGACCGAACCGAACTATTAAATTTTGCTATGTATGATAAACTAGCTGTTGCCCTCAGCTTCACCCGCGTGATATTGGGGTTGGTTTTTCCGGGATAAAAAGTAGCCTATGTCCTATTTCGAAGTGTATCCTTTGCCTGTGCCAAATTTCATCCAGATCCGTCCAGCCGTTTTGGCGTGATTGAGTAATAAACATCCAAACATCGTAACTTTCGCATTTATAATATTAGTAAGATAATCATAAGATATGTTTTACAATGGCCTCAGAAAATGCTCCGCTCTGCTCTTGGTGTGTGCTGACTCTAACGTTGTTTCTTAGGTTGCCGAAGAAAACCATTTGTAACCATATTAAATTGATAAAAACCTTTTCTATTCTCTTCATGTCAATGACTTAGTCGATCGATGACTTACTTAGTAAAGGAGCTCTATTTTATTACATTTTAGGGTCGTAGGTATAAACACCTTTTCGGTTTCGCTATTATATTTCTGACTGTGCTATTGAACCTTTTGAGGGAAAAGGTTAAAGACAGATTGGCTTGGGGTATAAAATATACTTATTTTATTAACAGGCTATATGGCTACGAACAAATAACAGGTATGCCATTAATTAAACCAAAACAATTAAACGAATAAAGTACTTCCTCTATTTATAAGTCGTTGAAAATGTTAGCTAGCCAGTGAGGTGACCGATATATAGAGCTGCCTCACTCTACCTATACATGTAGGTACATATCTGCATTTATAAAGTTTCAGTAGTCTGTAGACTATTCAAATGAACTTTTCAATGATAGGCAAACTCATTACTATCCTTATATTCAATAAATATTTCATTGAATTTTATTGAAAAAAGGAAAGATAAGACAAGAAAAAAAAAACAATCTAATTTAATGGAAACCGTGTCCTATTCGAATTAGTAAAATTTAATAGCTACGTAACTCAATAATTACTTTTAATCAACCAAAGACAATTAAATGAATGGAGTGAAAGCAGAACTATTCACTTTATTCAACGTATCAGTATCATTAATTAGTACCTAAACCATAAAAATACTTACGATACACTAGTCTAAAATAAAGTTATAAGACTACTAGCTTTTGCCCGCGGCTGCGCCCGCGTGGTATTGGGGTTGGGGTTGGGGTTTCCGGGATAAAAAGTAGCCATGTCCTATTCCGGAGTGTATCCTATGCCTGTGACAAATTTCATCCAGATCCGTCCAGCCGTTTTGCCATGATTGAGTAACAAACATCCAAACATCGTAACTTTCGCATTTATAATATTACTAGCTTTTGCCCACGGCTTCGCTCCCGGCAACAGATTATTCTACTTTACTCTACCCTACTCTACCCAACTATAACCTATTTTTTTTTTTCATAAGAACCTTCTCCTGATAAAAACAAACACAACAAAAAAAGAATTAGCGAAATCGGTTCAGCCATTCTCGAGTTTTGCGCTTACCAACACATTTTGCGATTCATTTTTATATATAAGATAAGTAAGATTCATTTAATTCGTACGTCTATAACATAAAAATACTTACGATGCACTTAGTCTACAATAAAGTTATAAAACTAGTAGACGTCTTTTGCGTGTTAAAAACTTGTGATGCTAGCTTTGCTAGACTAGTGTTTGTTATTTTTAAACCTGTTGAGGCATCAATAAGTAGCATAAAGCATCTATTTTTAACGCAAGTTAGAGTCAAGCTACGGTAATAATATACGATCCGTATTCGTCAATTCACAGAATTATTAAAACTTAGTCTACATCTTCTTTTTCTAACTCAAGCGCACCTCAACATCCTAAAATAAATATTTAGTCTCATCATAAAATTTCCATTTAATTAATATAAATTTATTATCGTTTTCTAACGACGTTGAAACCTCAAATTGCTCGTCAAACCTGAAATGGTGAACTATGAGATAATTTCATATCTGTTAAGATTGCTCTATAGTTTACGGTAATTAACCATACGAAAATGATACAAGATGAAAACGGGTTGTAAGAGGAAAACGGAGTGGGGATATGTTTAAAGAACAAAATATGATCGCACGTGTTCTGAAGATACAGCTCATTTTGTAAATTGACCTCGAATTGGGTGATTGTGTGCAACAACTAGTTTATATTTATACGATAAGTTACGTTAAGTAGTGTGAAAAAATGAAGAGTTTTGCGTACGTCGGTAAGTGATGATTGAATAATTTATTAATGTATGTATAGCCGAGCACTTAAAATCCAGTGGATCGCAAATGGAATATAAATTAGTAAAAATATTATGGTTTCAAGGATAATCGGATTAGTTTTTTTGATGATGTTATTAGTTTTAGTTCCTGTTGCGGATTTTGTTTCAAAGCATTCACGTCAATTTGATGCGCGTAATCTTCAATTTTTAATTACACAAAATTTGCTTAAAAGTAGAAGTCTCATGCAGATTAAACATAATGTTTACAGTAATTAGGTATGCAAAGGTATGACTAAGACTGAACCTGTTTGGTATAAAAAGTAATTACTAAATGTGATTATATTATACCAGCAGCATGCACCTACTGTGAAGGTAACTGACCTATCTCAATTCTCATACAATTACTTGTGTGTTGACTTTATCAATGAGTAAGATTTTTAACTGATTGGCAAATGTGTCTCTAGCTGCGTTTATTTTTCCATTGTTCATTCATCTACACTACTGCTTTATAGAGCAGTGGTGGCCGAGTGGTAACGGCCCCGACTTACAAGTCGTAGGTCGCGGGTTCAAACCCAGCCAGGCGCATTACTTTGTGTAATTTATTTCATCACCACTGCTGTCAAAACGGTGAAGGAAAACATCGTGAGGAAACCGGCATGTCCTAGAACCAAAAATTCGAAGACATGTGACATCCACCAATCCGCACTGGGCCCGCGTGGTGGATATGGCCCATTCTTTCTCCTAGAGAGAGGAGGCCTGTGTCCCTGCAGTGGGAACATTAAAAGGCTGATGATGATGATGATGACTGCTTTATAATTCTTAAGGGAGGCTAATCTAGGTCGTTCTTTCAAACACTCATACCATGATCTGCGGTGACCCAGTGTCACTTTTTCAAGATGCTAATACTTTGTTTTACACTAGCTATTTTACATCTAGCTATATCAGCATGGTGCAAAAATATCCCATATAAGTTGGATAATAACCAAAATTTAAACGGATGCTAGTGTTTGGACCCAAATGTACTTACGCTGATGTCACAATATGTAGTTTCCTTCTAGACCTACGTCATAATCAATATTTTTCATACGTTCATCTTATAATGAATAAATCAATACGTCTAGCCTTTTTCCGAATATGTATATTGTTAGCTTCAAGTCTGACTGGATGCAGCAGTAAAACCAGTATTTGACTCGTAGCGTCTGCCTCTTTGACTTCTAATACCTATTCCCTAATACGGTATTCCCCTTGACTTGTGTCACATTTCTTAGCTTCTTCTAATCCTTCTTTTCCAGTCTTTCCCAAAGTGGGCGATAACGTCCCCTTGTGGACGCTGCAGGTCTCATAAGAATTATTAAATTATATTTTAATAATTTTGAAGCTATAGTTGTTTTTAAAAAGGTGAAAAAATGGGGGCGCTAATAAAATATTTATTCTGAAAGTGGGCAGTAGACAAAATAAGTTTGGGAACCACTGTTCTTTTCGAATCGGTAGTAAACTCGTTAAATTGTTTGGACCCAGTGCGTTGCACAGAGGGGGTTCCGGAATAGTCTTGGGCCCCTTCTACGTGCTGATAGTGATCATCGGTGTGGTAGGTGGCTACGTTAACTGCAGCATCGGTGGCACTCCTTAAACCCTCCAAAGTGCAGGTGTAAGGGCAGCTGGGATACTCTAACGTGCGGCTTATATCTTGAACAGCACCTGGTCCACCAGGGTCTAAACCCCCTATTTGACAAGTTGTGTTTGCAGCGGCCTACCTGGCTTCTGACAATCTGAAACGATTGTCAAAGATTTACAAACGGCAACCAAGAACAACGGCAACCAAGAACAACGGCTTAGCGTGCTTTCCTTAGCACTGAGGCGTCTCGGTATAGGTATGAATATCATGGATGGTCACCCATCCACAGATCGACTTTGAAGAACAAACCTTTCTGGTTATATTATAATATTTTAAAGTTTTTGTTCATATATAAATTTCCTTATAACACACGATTACTAAAATTCGTATTCATACTCAGGTTAGGTATTATTATACCTAATCATATTTTTATATTCTTTATCTTATTTTTAAAGAATTAATCTTTGTATATTATTCAGTCATGGACTAAGTTTGGAAGGATGACAAATTTTAAATAAATTTTTGTTGTAATTTTTTTGTATGTTCTTTTTGTAATCTTTTGACATTGTGCATTTTTTTCTGTTTTCATGACATTTTCCCTGTTTTTTTTTTTACGACAGTTTAATAATTTGACATTCTTAATCCTTTTATACCTCCCCTGCCTGATTTTGTATGCCTATCGGTGAAACATGGTGCCATGGGATATTGGAGAAGACTAGTATAGTACGCAGTAAATAAGTTGAATCCGTTGTTAGGTTGCACAGGACTCCCTCCGATTGAGACCCAAAATCTGTTACTGAGAATTGAAGGTCCAACGCTATTTTGGACTTTCTTTTTCTTCTTTATTTATTTAAACTTCATGTACAGTAGTGGTACCTACATAGCGGACTTAATCTTAATGCTATAAAGCATTCTCTACCAGTCAACCTTTGAGTTAAAAAGACAAAACTGTGGTAGGTTGGTATGGCTAGGTAGGTATGGTACATGTGCACAATTAATAAATAACAGATATTTTAAATAGATTGTAATACATATAAATGAAGTGACCGATAATAATAAAATACGTATGTATGCTGATATTATAAACTAATAAATACTATGACAAATATCAAATAATTATAATTAACATATCACAATGATTATGACGAAGACTTGAACTAAGGTTGAGAGGACTAAATTAAATAGTAGTTTCGAATTTTACGCTTGAAGGAAAATTAACTTTCAACTTTCAATTTACATGCCGTGAATGAATAACAGGTAAACCTCAATCTAAATTAAAATAATGGTAACGTCAACTATTTGTTGCATCAATATTCACTACCTGATAAAGATATTCTGAGTCACAAAAGTGAGTTGTATTTGGATGTGTGTGGATAGATGCACCCTGTTTTTTATATTTCTATGGATGCACCCATTGTTTTTGTGTGCGTAAGCTATTTTCTATGCGCGCGCTTGCACACACAGAAAATTATTTGTGAACACCTAAGACGAACCTACCTTGGTGAGATGCAAATGTCGCGGTATCACCGATATCTGATAGGGCTGCGGAAATATTCAAAAAAGTTTCCTTAGCAACTGAAAGAACACCAATGGGTTTTTGTCAGTAAAAGTCTGACACACCTATCCCGTTAAATCCAGAACGAGAGAAGTTATTTTAGGATCTGCCTCCTGTGATACAGGTTTACTACCTAGTTCAGGTGGTAGAGCATTTAATGTAAGCGATTCTTGTTGGCAAAATAAATGATTAATAATAATCTACAATCTAAAATTTCTACAATAATCTACATCTACAATAATAATACACCGTTAAATTTTAGTCGTTTTAATCCCTTGGAGGATCGATTTAGTACATGAAACACTATCGATGTGTAAAGTTAGAATGAAAAAACAAAGTACTTTTTTTTTAAACTCGAATTAATTTACGCATGTTCTAAATTGATTTCTTTAAGGAAACGTCAGCTGGGCGAGTTCAATGACCTGTAGGTAGTTAGTACGCAACGATCGACAACTACCTACAAGGTCAATGACTCGTTTACTTAAAGAAATTAATTTCGTGAATGCGTATATCAATAAGAAATTTAGAAAAAAAGTACTTTATTTTTTTATTTTATCTACACAAATCGATAGTGTTTCATGTACTGGATCGACCCTCTTCGGGATTAAAACGACTAAAATTTAACGGTGTATAATAAAGAGGTAAAGTTTGTTTTTTTGTTTGTAGGAGGTAATCTCTGGAACTACTGGTCAGATTGGAAAATTTTTAGCAACAATAGAAAGCTTTATTTCTGAGTGACATAGGCTATATTTTATCTAAGCGGGCGAAGCCGCTGACAAAAGCTATAGTAATATATTCCACAACTACCGCACAACGTCATATAGTCCCAAGCTAAGCAGAGCTTGTCTTATGGGTACTAGACAACTAATAAACATACTTATATATTATAAATAAATTACACCCAGACACAGAACAAATGATTGAGCTCAACCTATGAGCTCAACAAACAAACATTTGTCCTGGGCGGGAATCGAACCCACGACCTCCGGCATGGCAGTCAGGGCCACTAACTAGACCAATCAAATGATTGTGATTATTAAAAGAACTCCCACCTCAAACAAAAAAAAAAAAATGCAACGAGGAAAACACAAATATAAGGTGAGATAGAAGGACTTTACTGTGTAGTTAAGTTTTACTGGTCAGTCAGACTTTGAATATTAAGCTGATGGCTATCAGCCAACTATAAATACTCAGGAGTTAATATACCTACTATACCTCAGTTAGCGGGTTTTCTAGCCTAGTGATGTTTGTTAGTTCTCGCCTTTCTACTGACCTTATCATACGATGTTTTCGAACAAAATTAAAATTAAATATATCGTTGGGGTTTTTTTATAGTGGGAAAAATCATCGAATCACGAATCCCGCCCTTGGGCGAAGCGGGAGACAGTGTTAGACTTCTACTGACTAAACGACCCACCGTTCCTTCTTGCCTTAGTTCCAGGACCCCGGTGTTCCGCTTTCGAAAATATATCGTTGGGGTAATAAATCAGTTGCGGGATTTTTCGAAAGAGTTATCTTGGCCCTGGAACACAAAAGGCGATTGAAGAACCACAGGTCGGTTTTGATGATATCCCATGTTTCGGTTCTGAATGAAAAACGCGGGACTCTGGAATGCAAGGCAATGAAGGAACATTGGAGGGGATTTTAGTCCACAAATAACAGTCTAACATGCCAGTCGCTCCACCCTAGAGCGGGAGAATTCATTAGATGATTTTCCACCTAAAAAAACGAAAAGAAATATCTCTGTTTACACTTTTGCACTAATGTTGGAAAGAAATAAAATTATTTGTTTATAATTTATTGTAAGAATCGTAATCCAAAGAAAGAAAAATCAATAAGAACTGTATGGGTATAGGTACCCCCATAACAGTATGGGGGTGCTTATCGGAAACTTCTTGTTTCAACTTAAAACATATAGGTTTTCGTTGAAACGAGAAGTTTCAAGCGAACGAAGAGATCTTTGGTTTCGGTGGGTTGTACAATATATTGACAAATTGCATCAACATTCACTGATGAATTTAATTACGAAATCATTTTTTAAACGATTAATTAATTACTTCCTACTAAAAGTATTGTTATCTAGAGCTATAAAATTAACTAATGCAGGTTGTACTTAAAATAGCTTAATGGCTTAATGTTAAAACCATTACATTTAATTACCCATCATTTGTCTACAAGTTCTAGGCATCACTCGTAAATCTACAATATTTTTATTTTATAGCCTTTTTGTTTTCCTAAACCAAATCTTAAAGTTACGAAAAGTACTAAATGTTTGACCGGGCTGTTCTAACTTTTTACCTACTAAATCTTCATAAGAAATAATTGTTAGTCTTGTATTTTCTTAATTAAGATTATTTTAAACTATAAATACTTTTATACTATGTACCTACATATAATACAAAAACACACTTAGGCGTAAAAGTACTTCTCCACATCGCTGTCATCCGGAAATTCTACTAAATTATTCTTAATTTTGTGGAAGTAGGTGCTATTAATATTATAAAGCCGTAAATGGATATTCAAAGGTTTATATAGTCATTTCGTTAGAGATCTGTCACTGAAACTAACACTGTCGGTTTATAAAAAACTAGCTTTCTGCCACTTTCGGCTTCGTCCGCGTGTAGATAGGTTTTCGCTCAAACTTTGGACACGTTTCATCCCTTTAGGGGGTGAATTTTGGAAAACCCTTTCTTAGTGATAGCCTACGTCATATAAGGAAGCCTTATGTAAAATTTTACTCTCCTAGTCCCAGTAGTTTCGGCTGTGCGTTGATATGTCAGTCAGTTTCTCCTTTTATATATACAGATAGCGTAAAATTGTAAATGAAACACTACAACAGATTTTTTTTTCTTGAGCAAATACGCTCTTCTGTCGCTTGTGGTATTGACGAGTTGAACGAGATGAAGTATACACGAACTTGGTGAATTGGACACGAAAACCATCGTTCCAGCGCGCCTCAAGGAGTTGTTAGCAAATGGAGAGGCCCAACTGCAGGGCCATAGCCTACTGGGGCCCCGGTCCGGTTTCTGAAAGGAAGATCCGACACTGGTATGAGGGCTAAGAAGGAATGGGGTGGGTCGTTTAATCAGTAAGAGTCTGGTACTGTTTCCTGCTCCGCCCAAAGGCGGGATTCGCCATTAGATGATTTTTACCTACCATAAAAATAAAAAAACCGACGCAAACAGCTAAATAGAAAGAGAGAAGAATAAAAGTTAACACAACTGACTAAAACTTTATTATTTCCAGCTTTGGTAGTATTTTTTGTCACCGTACTCGTTGAAGGTTACGGCCCACAAATACGAAGGAAAAATATTGGGGGTTGGTCGAAATCATCCCACCGGAATAAGCCCTCACCAGGACCTCCCCATGGACCACCACAAAGACCACCACATCACGGATTTCCCCCCCACTGGCCACATCACGACCATTTTCGACCACCTAATAGACACGACTTCTGGGATGATGATTCCCCCGTATGGAGTGGCGGATCAGATTCAAGAGATAGTAGCGGAGAGAGTGATAACCATAGTGGTGATGATTATGACAGCTATGACAATATGAGTCCCGAAAGAGATGGTTCTGACTCATCCTATGAAGACTCTGGTGATTGGTTCGGTCGCCATTCTACAAAACGTCCTTGCAAGAAACCTCATACTAAGTAAGTAAAATTGGTACTGTTTTTATCGTAGGAAGATTTAGACATTCTCTTTAGCCACTGTCTTGGTGAAAGCAAACAAATAACAAAGGTCTAAAGAACTGTGTTTTTTAAAACTTTCATACATTAACCGTGACGTCTTCAAAACAATACTCAATATTTACCTGCTAGGGCTGCGGGAATGATTCAAAGAGTGACACAAGCGCAAAAGGCAACAAAAACACTGTTACCTTTTATGGGTTTTGAGTCACTAAAAGTCTGACACGTCTACCTCTACTTGTCTCACCCTAAAACAGGAAAAGTTGTTGGATAATTTGCCTATTCTCAAAAAAGAGCCAATATTTAAAGTGTTTAAGTTTATTGAACAAACCAGCATCAACCAGTTTATTGATTACAAGATTTACAAGACATTTTTATAATCCATATGTTATTATAATAGTAACGTTTGTTCCAAACTATTTTAATAAATGATTTCATTTGTTTTTTTTTTATTCCAGAAAACCTCCGAATACAACACATAGACCGATACAAACTACAAATAAACCTAGACCAACAACTCCAGAACCTAGACCGACAACATCAAAACCGATTCCTACAACCACTGAAACTGTTGTCCGCCCTACGAGAACCGTTGGTCCTATCCCTCCAATCACCAACCGACCACCTTGGCATCCCACCACGACAACAGAGACCACAACTGATTCGATTCCTGAAACCACGAGCTCAAATCCAGATGTAGAAACCACAACAGAAGAAGAATTCATTACGTTGTCACCTGAAATGGAGGAATGTATTAATACATGCCCTTCCACACCTGAGTTTAATCCAGTGTGTGGTTCGGACGATCAGACTTACCCCAATGAAGGGAAGCTGTTTTGCGCTAGCTCTTGCACTGGACTCAGTAAGTTATACTTATATTATTCGTTTTAGTTATAAGGAAAATAAACTTACCAGCATATTTGTAAGGTTTTTTTTATTTATACTTTGGTTTATCGTCTCTTAAGGCCGATGAGCTAGTTCAATATACACCATGCTATCAAATTTGGTCGTTACAGAAACAAGTCTATTTCGCTCAATTTATCCTGTTACTATAGCGCTTTATAATCTAAAGATTTTATATACCTTGTTAAATATTATAAATTATTTTTTCAAATGTAGAGTTGAGACTTTGTGACCATATGTCAAATTCCGTGTTTTTGTATTGTTCGTGTTTCTCTGACAACTGTAGATTTATTTATTTATTTTAAAAACATACACCCTATCCTTAAAGGCAAGATGACGGTTAGATGTATGCAAGTTTGTTTCTATATTACAGTAAAGCTCTTAAATTAATTAATTGGAATTATTTTCTAATAACCATTTTAATATTGTTACAGACATAACTATAAAACGCAGATCTGTGTGTCCGCCACCAAACTTTGATGATGGTGGTCAACCGCCGGGCCCTCCCCCTCCCCCTCCTCCCACTACAACTACTGAGTCTCCCTTGGCGCGTACCACACCATTTTCTAACTTCGAAAGATGTATGAGACTGTGCGCAATTACCCCATCTTTTACCCCTGTTTGTGGTACAGATCTTATCACATATATGAATATGGATCGATTAAAATGCGCTCAAAGTTGTGGAGAAGGTGAGTTTTGCTTAAAGAAATTGATTAACGATGTTTTTGATCAATATTTTACGATCTTCTATAACACTGTACAGAAACTAATTTCCTAGATTGCTTTTTTAACATATAAAAATATTTACGGTTACCCTAAATGATAGCTGCATTTGCTAACTTTTGAAATAAACATTTTATTTTGTTCATTTTCCTCAGCTGTCGAGGTTTTATGTGAGAAACCATGTGCGGCCTGTGGGTTTAATCCAGTTACAATACCAACAACAACAACTTTACGGCCGAGAACCACTACTCAAATAAGCAGATCCAGCACCGAAGAACCCGCTGTACAAGAATGTATCGATGCGTGCCCTGTGACAACGGAGTACAACCCTGTCTGTGGCTCAAATGGCGTCACGTACAACAATCCAAGCCGCTTGCTGTGTGCTCAACTGTGTGGCGTCGGTTAATATTACTTTTTTATTTCAATTGCGTATAATATCCAAATATCTAACCTAACCCCCGATTTCGACTAGCATACAAACTTAGTAGCTACCTTTTCGATGCATGTTGTTCACGATCTTTTGTATCTTTTATACAGTAAAGGTAATTCAAGAAAAATCATACTAATAGTCTTCTAAGAAATAACAAACATTCAGACATTTGATATATAAAATTTATTACAGGTGTCATCGTAACTCGTTTAGGACCATGTGGCTTTCCGACAACTACTTCGACTACTACTACGGTAGCTGTTCCTACAACTTTGCCACCTAATGTGTTGGATTGCATAAGACGCTGTCCAGTAACATCGGAATATAATCCAGTTTGTGGGACAGATGACCTCACTTACAATAATCTTGGGCACTTGCATTGTTCCAGCTTTTGCGGTGTTCGTAAGTAAACCTTCTAGCTGACTATGTTAAGTTTAAAAGTTTAATACGGTTTTATTTATCACTATAATTTATCTATGCGTGTTCCAGAGGTTGAATTCAAACACAATTTACGGTGTACCGATGAGTTTGATCTTGGTCCCGATGAAACAGACACCACTCCTTCATCAACTACCAAAGATGTAAATGAAAACAAAGACCCTCAAATCCCTCCGTGGCGAACCACTGTAACAACGTCATCGGTATTCACTTCACCTACAACAACAACAACCACGATACCACCAACCACAACTACGTCAACATCGACAACAAAGGCAGGCTCGGATTCGTCATCCACTTTTGGTTTCACAATACCTAATGATATATTAATTGACATTTTTGGATCGTCGACAACTCAAACATCTGTAACTAAACCGACGAACCCAGACGACGACGAAGATCTCGATTTAGATACTAGGTTCAGTAATGACACAGGCAAACACACCGGCAGAACTCATCATAGTAGAGTAATTTATCCTGATTAAAGACTAATTAAATTAATAAAGCATTTTTATTGGAAACCTATTTACAATTGCATATTAAGCTTATGACATCATTTGCCAAAACAATGCAAATTATCCTTAATTAGTCATTATTTTGTAAGTATATATTGGGCTCAACCATTCTACTGCATATTAGTTGGTTACGATTTGGCTACCTAGATTAACCTCGTGTGTTAATTTTATATGCTCAAGAAAAATGGACCGCGCCAGTTTATTTTATATTGTTTTACTTTCGATTCTCGGATTTTCATCGGCATCATGTAAGTTTTTTTAGTAATTCTTTCTACTTATTTATAATCCCGTATATATATTATATGAAAAAAAAATCTATTTGGTCCTTGAAGTACAAAATTGAGTATAATATATATTGTGTGTAGTTACTTACTAAGTATTTACTTGCAATCCAGTAATTTTACTGGATTGAAAATATATTGTAGTTTTAACGTCCCTAAATGTTATTATAATGGTTTTTACAGTCTCTTACAGAAGGCCATGCAAAGATATGTCACCGGAATGCTTGAAGAAATGTCTCGAAGCGGCTTTGCCGGTTGTGGCACATGGTGTTCCTGAACTAGGCCTCGATTCTTTGGATCCATACATACTGAAAAAACTAAATCTGAAGTTACCCGGAGGCATCAATATAGATTTCAGTGATGGGTACGCAAGAGGACTAAAAAATTGTATAGTTGATTTCGCAAGGTAAAAAATTTTCATAATTTTATTTCTATGGCATAAAATTTGATTAACTTATATAACAAATGTTTTAATTTTGCACACAATTAGAGCCTGCACTGGTGACTTTTCGCACAGTGACAACGCACTTCATATTGGGTAGCTCGCTTCATACGGTGACATTTTTTAAAACTCACGATGACAAAATTCACCAGTGCGCGTTAGTTGTTAATCGCTGTTGTAAGTAAAATGTGAAGCAGTTCATAATGAACGCTATTTTTTTACAGATATGAAGAAAATACATTTGAAACCCAGTTCCACTGTAATTTGACAATCAAAGGGAAATATAGATCTTCTGGGCGACTTCTTTTGTTCCCAATTGATGGAGATGGAGAATCTACGATTCAGTGCAGTAAGTTTTTTATCTTACTTGTATTAGTGTAGCGTTGTAAGAAATAGTTTTACTACTTTACCATACACAATATGGGTATACCTTGATGGCTTTGAGGAAATTCATAATTTTTTTTTGTTTATTTAAGTAGCTACGTACTTTTTTGAGTTAAGAAATCTTCAAATATCTTATTTCGTTCTAGTAAGGAACAAGAGGCTGTATTAGAGTTATTAACTAAAACCCTCCGGGTCTGTCAGTTGCCCTTTGCATTCTGGGCCTACGGCAAATTCTTTCAAGTGTTCTACAACACTTTGAGGCGCTCATAGAACACAATGCACTGTTAACTCAGCCTTAGTCTTTACGGAAAGAGACGGCCGAACTAGAGTTACCCACTACTTGTCATTCGCAAGTCCGAGCAGTTGATAACTAAAATTCGTCCTGCGACATTTAACGTACGAAACCTTAAAATGACACAACATTAGATATTTGCTTAATAATATTATTTCGACCGTCTACCAAGTTTTCCTTAATACCTGTTTGTTCCATCATATTAATGTAGATGCCTATATTTTTTCAGATAACATCAAGCTTCACAGTATTCTCAAGTTGAGGTCAAAAGTTAAGTCAAATGGGCAAAGGTATTTGGACATAAAAAGTTCGAATATCAACCATAGCTATGATGGTAGAGTCAGCTTTAGTATGACGAACCTGTTCAAGGGAAATCCAGAAATAAGTAAGTATTTAGGTACTTATAAAGATACTAGATTTTCCCAGCGGCTTCGCCCGCGTACATAAAATATAGCCTATGTCACTCAGGAGCAAAGCAGCTTTCTATTGTTGCTTAATTTTTCCCAATCGGACCAGTAGTTCCAGAGATTACCCCCTACAAACAAAAAAACAAACTTTACCTCTTTATTAAATTAGTGTAGATTAATCTGTATTAATGTAATCTATTACATTTAAATACGGCTTTAGTTGAGAACAGAAAGGTAGATAATAATTTATATTCAACTAGCGACCCGCCCCAGCTTCGCACAGGTACTGATTATATTATTCATGTATTACCTTTCTCTTGAATCACTCTATCTATTAAAAAAATCGCATCAAAATCTGTTGCGTTCTTTTAAAGATCTAAGCATACATAGGATCTAAGCAACTTTGTTTATACCGTGTAATGATACGCCAGATTAAAAAGATTTGACAAGTACAAGTATAGACTTGATACTTCAGAAATTCTTTTATTTTGTTCTTTAAAAAGATGTTTTGTGAGTGTTTTTATTTTACTGTTAATTCATGCTAAATACTCTCCGGCGCTCGATGGTCTATTAACAGTTCGCACGTGTTATCGGCAAAGTTGTGGTGTCTTCCACGAAGTCCATTAATGAAGAGTTAAAGTTGACTTGTTACGCCACTTCTAGGTGAAACGTAACAGATTCTTTAATCAAGCTCAGTTTTTGTTTATAGCTCTAAAAACACAATCCAATATTTTTTTGGCAATGTTCTAGACGGAGCACGTATGTTTTTCTATACGGTCGTCTAACCTATTTTGCAACATATGTTTGTAAATCTCCTTTATGACTTCGTATTTGTTACATTCATTTTGTCTCATTTATTGGACGTGACTTAGCAGTTTGTCATTACTTTTGTACCCTCACGTTGACAAGTTACAAATTATTATTATGCTATTGATAAATTGAAGCTTCCGCAATAATAAATAAGGCGCCATCCATCATGTCAATATTTATTTAGTATGGACGGACATATTAACGTCGTCCAATATTGATCAAAAACCAATAAAATGATTAGTCTGTACCTACCTTTTTCTATAATGAATAAATTATTAAAATGCAATTCATAGTATAAGCAGAGACCTTTGTTACAGGATTGGTAATTGTATTTTATATTTTGTTTCAGGTGAAGCTGTTCTTAACTTCATAAACAACAATTGGAAAATGGTAGCTGAAGAATTTGGTACCCCAATGGTTGAATACGGTGTGAACTCTGTGTTGAAAAATGTAAAGCGGCTTTTTGAAGTGCTATCTGTAGAGGAGTTACAGAAATTGTAATATAGATATGTTCACCAATATCGATTTAATACTTAAGTTTTAATGTATGTATATAAGGATTTAACAGTAAAAAGCATGAAATTAAAACCACAAAGCTTTTATTTCTGTTATACTAACAGGGTATACCTAATAACAATACGGTGCTGAATCATACAATCTTTTAACATTATGCAAATAAAACCTAAAAGAAGTTGAATATTTGAATAACTACTATCAAATAAGTGGTTGCCACACTTATAAACTTTAACATCAGCGTTATATCTACTGAAAACATGTCGTAAATGTAAATTCTTAGCGGCCACGCCTCCACGAGTTCCATGAACGCCTTCGCTTGTACTCTCATTGTCTTCGGTAGGTCGTAGTTCATTATTATCTTATTAACGAGAATCTTGGTTTCATTGCGTACTAGAAGTAATCGTTCACAAGCAATTGACATCATGGCCACATAGCAAATCCAAATGAGAGAAGTCAGAATAACATTCATCAATAGACCTAAGTCATTAATTGATGTTCGGTAATAGTAGAGGCAGGTCCACATGATAATAATAATAAATATGAAAGTACTCATAAGAATTGTGAGGATCTGAAAGTTGAAAACTTCATTGACCATAGAACTAATCTGTCCGATGACATCATACATCTTCGCCGTGTCTCGAATTTTAGTATTGCTTTCTGAAGCATGTCCAATGAAATTGAATCTCTCCGTTGTCTCAGCTGGTCTGCATCTTATTGTAAAAACGGTGGCACTGTCTTGATCTTGGTCATCCACAAATGTTTTTAAATAGTTATTAATCATTATCAATCTTCGCCTTAACAGGTCGATATATTTACAAAAAATTATGATTTCCAGTTTTTCCACAAAATTTAAAGGTGTAGAAGCAATTGCCCATGCTATATCTCCAACGGTAAACAAATGTAAAAGACTGGTAGAAATTTGACTGATTACAACTAGAGACATGTACTTATACGTTTCATAACGTGATTGATTGTAAAACTTACTAAATTTTCCAACTTGCAGCATTGTATCTAAATTAGCAAGCGTTGTTATAATGCGGATATTATTTCTGTTGACAAAGAAAGAAGCCGTTATCGTACAGAGAGAGAATTGAATATACATGATGATGATGCGAACTTTATCAGCAGTTTGAACGTAATTGTTACTGTCGTAATTGGTAAAAACAGCCGGAAAAGTTAAGTATGATCCAAATAAAATAAAATACGTTGAGATGACTACAATCGTAAATGCTTTCATTTTCCAATTAGGCGCTCGTAACTCTTCATTCACTTGAGAAAATCGAAATATGCCGTGTAGATATTCGATTGTTATTATGATATTTATAGTATCGATTATTTGCTTTTTACTATCATTTATTATTTTGCGCTTCTCTCCAGAGTAGGATTTGGTTTTTTCATCCTTTTCAGCGTCCATGGTCTCGGTTTAATTAATTTATTTTTACAACACAAACGTTCCTTCGTTGTTGAGTACTCGGATATGACTAATGTAACCTGTTCGTTATCGTCTTATTTATATTAAGTTCCATTAATATAATTAAGTCTTGTTTGCTAGAAAAGATGTTAAATATTCATATTGTCCTAATTCTCTATTCCGTAGAGCGCTGTCCTTTTATCTTATTATAATAATGAGTTATTTTCTTTGCGATAGTTATATGGTTATATCATGATATTTTGTGTTAATAGCAAGTCAGGAGAGGAATGATATTAGTCAATGCTTATGTCATCCTATATATTTGTCGGTAGATATTTGTAGATACAATGTACCTTATTACATCGACGCTGAAATCGTACAGCTGTTTTACAAAATTTCTAATTGTTTGGATACATTATTGATTGAAAATCCACTCTTGTTAATGGTTGTTCTATTGATACACTATTTAATATTCTATTAAACTCAAACTGAACACGTTGTTAGTTTTCAATTCTAGTGTACAATAGAATGAATTCTATACAAACTTATCAGCACTTCTGTTCTTCTATTACAGTTGTCCTGTGCAAGTCACAAATAAATACTTTTCTCTCTTTCTCCAAAATATAATAAATTTCCTACTTTCAATAATGCGCATATATCAGTTATTTCACTCAAATATATTATGTGTCATAAGGGCTGGCTATTAGCCGTATCTGGCTTAGTATTTATTCTTGAAATTGGCGTTGTCTCTCAGAAAGAACAACATGTAATAATTTAAGTATTCATTAAATCTAGTTTTATAAAATGTGAAACATGATTCTTATATTGAAACATGTAGTTCCCATGGGGTTTGAAACCGATGAAGTTGATGGCGTTATATCAGAAGTTACTAACATAGGAAACAATCAGAATGCTTCAAGTAGCTAGTAGAAGTTATTAGAAACTAGTAGTAGCTAGTTGTTAGTTAGGTATGGTAGGTAGGTAGGTTTAAAAAAAAAGGTTTTATAAGAGCGATAATGAGGAAGATGGACAGGACACGAGAAATGATTAACAAAAATGAAAGCAATCACCACCCACACATTTATTTCAAACTTATCGTGTACACAATTTCCAAGAAGACTAAACCAGAAACATACAAGTGATAAATCGTTTACTTATATCATAGATTGTAAGAAATCGATAAGCAAGAAACCGATGTTATTTTTTATTGTACTAAGAACGTTCAACACTCCAGAGGTGCTCAAAAGTGCATTCAAAACCATTGAAAGGTTTACAAGTTTAGATGAAATGAGATATTTGGATTATAACAATCAAATATGTCGTTGCTACACTTATAAACTTCAACATGAGCTTGATATCTATAGAAAACATATCGTAAACGTAGATACGTAGCGGCCAGGCCTCCACGAGTTCCATGAACGCCTTAGCTTGTACTCTCATAGTCTTCGGTAGATCATAGTTCATTATTATCTTGTTTACTAGTATTCTTGTCTCATTGCGAGTTATGAGTAGTCGTTCGCAAGCAAACGACATGCTCGCAACATTACAAATAGTATTAAAACACCAAATCATATTATTTATCAATTGACTTATTTGGTAATCAGCTGATGTGCGATAAAAGGAGAGTGATGTCCACATAGTTATTACTATGTACGTAAAAGCAGACACTAGAGTTAAAAATATCTGAAAATTAAAAACGTCATTTATCATAGAACAGATTTCTCCGATATTATCGTAAGTGGTCGCTAGATCCCTTATTTTCATATTTCTTATTGATGGACGTCCAATGAAATTAAACATTTTCTCGGTTTTAATTTTTGTGTCCCTGACTATAAAAACTGTTATATTCTTCTTGTCTTGTTCTTTAATAAATTCTTTCAAATAGTTATTGATGAGGGCCAGTCTGCCATTTAACATGACAACATATGTACAGAAAATAAATACTTCTAATTTCTGAATAAAATACAAGAGGAAAATTATAATAGCCCACTGGACGTTGGATACACTGTACAAATCTACTCCACCGTTAATAAAGTGAGTTACAATCACAAAAATTAGATACTTATTAAGCTTTGCACCCATTTTTTTGTAAAAATCAGCACACGTCTCCACTTGCAGCGTGGTATCCACTTCCACAAGTAAAGTCACCATGCGAATATTCATCGAACTAATAATAAAATTTGCAGCTATCATCGACGCAGCGTATTGAAAAATTACCACAAAAGAAGGAACTTCATCCACAGACTCTAAAAATTGATAAGTCTTAGCAACTGAGCCGGTTGACGCTCCAGTCTCAAATAACAACCAGAAAAATACAGTAATGTATACCGAAATGATCAAAATACCAAATGCTTTTACTTTCCAGTTAGGGGGTTGTAAGACTCCATCGATAAGGTGAAATCTAAATATTCCATAGCAGTACTCGAGTATTATTTCAGGTTTAACATTTTTGATTATGTCGATAGTTTTTCTCTTTTCGTCACTTTTTTCTTTCTTCTCGGCATTGGACTCATTATCTTGCTCCTTATCGTCTTCCATTTTAATTAGAAAATAGAGTTTTTCTACAAAAAGGAGACGTCCGTCGGTTTGTGTCTGACATCAAGAATTGAAATGTCTAATCAAATGGACGCCAAATTGCCCTAGATATACGTTCCATTACCATAATGAAGTGTTCACTCGCAAAGTCATGATTAAGTATAGTAGGCATAGTTGAGTATATTGATTTGACACTTTTACATGACTAAATGATAGCATTTTTAGTAATGTTTATTACCTGAATAAATGAAGCAATTATTATATTTCTACTTTTTTGTTTGAAAATCCAATGACTTTTCCTGTTAAAGGACTTTGTGGGCGTAACAGACTTCTAACGATTGAATCCACCTTTGCGTTGCGTTTTAAAACCCCGACTTTTCCTTTCAGAAGCGAAACCATGGCTCCAGTAGGTTTTGGCCTCGCTGGGCCTCTACGGTTTGAGTTCGCCCCTTTCCCGGCCCTCTATCGTATACTACACCATGTCCTCCAGGCGATACATAGGTGGCTGATACCATACCCGTGAGGATCTGCGTTAAGCAAAAGCTGAGGACGCCGAGACGTAGTAGTATCTATCTATAGCCTGTGGGCAATCTGATCTTTCTTGGTTTTTACGAGTTGTAAAGTTTTGTTTGCATAGCATTTCATCAGCCTTATAAACTTCCTACTACTGGGTCACAGGCCTCCTCTCTAGGAGAGGGAAGGGTCATAATACACCACGCGGGCTCAATGCGAATTGATGGATGTCACATGTCTCCGATTTCTTGATTCTAGGACATGCCGGTTTCCTCACGATGTTTTGAGAGCAGTGGTGATGAAATAAAATTCACAAAGTAATGCCCATGGCTGGGTTTGAACCCGCGACCTACAACTCGTAAGCCGGAGCTTTTACTACTCGGCCATTACGGAAGTTTTGTTTATACTTTACTAAATCTCTCTCTGTTATAACAATTTTATTAACACGATAAATTCATCTAAATGATGCCCAGATTCTGGAATCTTTTTTTTCGAATACGGTAATAATTAGAGACATAATAGAATAGGTGAGCGAAAGCCGGTGTTTGCTTGGGGCTCAAGAGTTTAAAAGAAGAGGCTAAAGCAGTAGTGGAAAACCTTTTACCCCCTAAATCAAAAGAAATATACCCATCTTTAATCAAATTTTACTTTTACCTATTCGTAATGAAAAACACAGTGTTTATCTCGGGTTAAAGAGTTATATAATCCCTCGAACTATTAATGACCTCGCTTTGCTCGGTCACCAAACTCCTTGTCGGTACTAAATAACTTATTAATTAGCAACCACCAGGTTGGTAGCTCATTCTGTAGAGTTGATGCCTTACGTGGTGGTTCATTGATTTTAGTTAGTAACCACCTTAAATTTAAGGAACGTAAGGATATTGTGAGTCTATCTGTTGAGCGGTCAATCGAAATAGCCTGTATTGAGTTGGAGCAGTTTATTATATTAAGTGTGTACAAACCCCCTTCTGGATTGTATGACTGCTTTGAAAATGTTATGGATGAAGTGTTTAATAAGATCTGCAATTCTAACAAGTATATAATCACTTGTGGTGATTTCAATATTAATTTATTAGAAAACTCTGCTTTATGTAGCAAAGTTATAAGTTTATTTCAGTCATATAATCTTGTTAATTTGTTTTTGGAGCCCACAAGAGTTACTCCTACTAGTGCCACTTGCATAGACAATATTTATACTGATGTTCTACCTATCCACAAAGAAATTATAAATTTGCTAGATTCTGATCATTGTGGACAATTAATTACTTTTCAAAACCCAAACATCATAGTAACTAAAAAGAATATCACTGTTAACCCTAAAACTGCAAATCGCTTAGAATCTTTTAAAACTAAGCTCATTAATAATTTACCAGTTTTGTCAACATTGGATGATGTGAATCCACAATATGAAGATTTTTTTAACATGTATTGTAAGCAGTTTAATTCCACTTTTATACCCAAAACTATATCGGTTAATAGTAATGTATCATTCAGTGAATGGGCTACCATTGGTATTCATAAAAGTAGAACGCGACTTTATGAATTGTATGATGAAAGAGTTCTTGTAAACACTGCGGAGTTTAGTTTATATGTTAGAAAGTATTCAAAATTATTCAAAAAAGTATGTTCTGTTGCAAAGTCGCGATATTTGAGTTCCAAAATTAAGAATAGTAATAATAAAATTAAAACAACTTGGAACATTATAAATAGTGAGACTGGAAGGTCCACAAAACCATGTAGTGACTATAGCCTTATCATTGATGATAATGTAATCAAATCGGATTCACAGGTTGCTGCAGCTTTTGAAAAGTTCTTTTCAGAGATCCCCATATTAACTACAAAATCTCTGAACTCATCCCCTACTGCTGCAGAGTCTCTGCTTAAAGAAAATGTTAAAGCGTGCGATGTCGATTTTAAATTCGAACATGTGACATATGTAGATATAATTAAAACCTTTAATACTTTGAATGTAAAAAAAACTACAGATTTATGGGGAAATTCTGTAGATGTTGTGAAGTCCATTATAAACGTTGTAGCTCCTAGTTTAGCTTTTATTTTTAATAATAGTATCGATTGTGGTGAGTTTCCTGACTTGATGAAGTATAGTAAAATAACACCATTATTTAAAACTGGTAGCACATCTGACCCCACCAATTATAGACCCATTTCAGTGTTACCTACCTTTAGTAAAATCTTTGAGAAACTTATTTTACAGCAATTACAAAAATTTTTTAATAGACATAAGCTATTACACACTAAACAGTTTGGTTTTACAAGGGGTCGTTCAACAACCGATGCCGGTGTTGAACTTTTAGGACATATATATGATGCATGGGAAGACAAATGCGATGTACTGGGCATTTTTTGCGATTTGTCCAAGGCCTTCGATTGTGTTCTCCATGAAACATTAATCAGGAAACTACATCATTACGGAATCCGGAACTCCTCCCTGGATCTTCTTACTTCTTATTTGAGTGATAGGATTCAGAGAGTTGAAGTAAACGGAAAAAGATCACCCGGGTCTGTAGTGTCAATGGGTGTGCCACAGGGCTCGATTCTTGGCCCCTTTTTATTTCTTATTTATATAAATGACTTGCCATACCTAATAAAGGATAACCATGATATAGTTTTATTTGCAGATGACACTTCGCTTTTATTTAAGCTTAAACGTCAGCAGAATGTCACTGACGATGTAAATTTGGCCCTTTCCAAAATAGTACACTGGTTTAATGTTAATAACCTGCATCTTAATGAAAAAAAAACTAAATTTGTTAAGTTTACAATGCCTAATGTTAGGCAAGTGGATACTAGTGTGCTAATAAAAGGTAAAGAATTGAGTCCTGAAGATACTACAGTGTTCTTGGGCATAACCCTGGATGCTAAACTTCAGTGGGGCCCACACATAGATAAGTTGTCAAAAAAACTTAGCTCTGCAGCATATGCCGTTAGACAAATTCGAAAGCTAACTGATTTAGAGACAGCCCGTTTAGTTTATTTTAGTTACTTTCATAGTGTAATGTCGTACGGTATTTTATTGTGGGGAAATGCTACCGATATACAGACGATTTTTGTTCTGCAGAAAAGGGCTATTCGTTCCATTTATAAACTAAGTCCCAGATTCTCCCTCAGAGAGAAGTTTAAAAATATTAATATTTTAACTGTGGCATCTCAGTACATCTATGAAAACATTTTGTATGTTCATAAAAATAAAAATTTGTTTAAAAAATACAGTGATATTCACAACGTAAATACTAGGAATAGACACAAATTAGTGGTTCCGGTAACAAGGCTCAAAAAAATAGGAGGCACATTTAGATGCCAATGTATACGCTTTTATAATAAGCTTCCCAGTCCTATTCAAGAACTTAGCCTTAATAAATTTAAATCATTTGTAAAACATAAACTTTGTCAGAAGGCTTTTTATACTGTAAAAGAGTATCTTGAGGACAAAACAGCTTGGGATTGACCTGCTCCAGTAATCACTGTAATTGATGTAATTTCATTTCTTATTTTCTGATTTTTTTTTTTTTGGTATCATTATTATATATATATTTTTTATTATTATTATTTTTAACTGACGATTATTGTTATTTTACAATTATGACATATTTCTCTTTTTTTTTTGCAACTATTAAATTTAACATTTAAATTTGAAATTGACAATTGTATCGTTTTTTTTTTTTTTTTTTTTAAATTTGCAATATTAATGGGTAAAATTACATTTTTGTAAATTTTTATTATTGTGAATGTGGGGACTATGTGGATTACTTTTCGTTTTTCCTTAATTTTAACTTTTAATTAACTTATAATGTCTGGCAGTTATGAGTACTTTTTGCGGCCTACCCAAATGTCCTTTCTTTGGTATTGTTCGTCAAATCGTTGAGCTCCTTGGTGGTCCTGAGTTGAGCTACACGAGAACTGACAAATGCTTGCACTGACTGGACAGGTCCACTCAGAACTGTGTGGTTCTTTCTTCAAAAGACCATCTCAGACTCCAATCTGCATGGTTCTCATATGATTTGACCATTACATGTTTGTGTATGGACTTTAAAACAGACTTTGACCCCTGAGTTTGTTTCGGTGTTTCTTCTCAGGGTAGTCAGCTAGGAAACACCGGCCTCATCTAGTATAAAAAAAAACGAAAAAAAAAAAAAATTGACGTGTAAAAGAGTTTGTAAAAACCTATTTACAAAATAAAATCATTTATCATTTATCATTTATCTTACTTTCACTCGTAGGGTGTCAATGTACTATATCTGTTTTAATTAAGATGGTAATTAAAAAATCAACTTGTATAAAAATAAAAACTATGCCCAGAAACAAAAGGGTCTGTGGTAGTTATGTAAGTACAGGTAATTTGTAATAAAATGCACAAGTTGTTTTAAAACACTAGGTACTTTTAATTCAAATTCAAGACTGTGCATAAGTAATACTCCTAAAAAAACCAGTTCAAGAAAATCTAAAAAAAGTTGACTATTTGAATAACTACAATCAAATAAGTGGTTGCCACACTTAAAAACTTCAATATCAGCGTTATATCTACGGAGAACATATCGTAAACGTATATCTGTAGCGGCCAGGCCTCCACGAGTTCCATGAATGCCTTAGCTTGCACTCTCATTGTCATTGGTAGGTTATAGTTTATGATAATGTTATTAATGAGAATTTTTGTTTCATTGCGAACCAGAAGTAGTCGTTCACAAGCTATCGACATCATGGTCAAGTAGCAGATCCAAATAAAAGACGATATTGTATATATAGGTTATCAATTGATAACCGATAATAGCTGAGACATGTCCACATAGTAAATAAGATAAATGTGAAAGTACTTATTAGACTCATGAGTATTTGAAAGTTGAATGCTTCATTGATCATGGAACCAATCTGTCCGATGATACCATACATCTTCGCCATATCTCGTATTTTAGTATTGCTTTCCGACGCATGCCCAATGAAATTGAGTCTCGTCATGCGTTTGACTGGTCTGCCGTTTATTGTAAAAACGGTGGCATTATCCTGGTTTTGGTTATAAACAAATGATTTCAAATAGATGTTAATGATTATTAGTCTGCGCCTGAGAAAATCAATATATTTACAGAAAGTTATAACTCCCAATTTTTTCACTACACTGAGGGGTACTGCAGGAATCGTCCATGCCAAATCTCCTACGGTAAAGAAATCTAAAATGTCGTTAATAAATTCACTAATAACAACAATAAGTACATATTTGTAAGTTTCGAAACGTGATTGGCGATAAAAATTACTGAATTTTCTGACTTGTAACATGGTGTCTAAGCTAGCGAGTGTAGTAACAATGCCAATATTTGTTGAATTAAGAAGAAAAGAAGTTTTAATTGCACAAATAACATACTGAATGAACAACATCATAATACAAACTTTATCAGTAGTTTCTATAATATTGGTAATGTCATAATTGGTAAGTATCGTCGGGTATGTAAAATATAGTCCAAATAAAATAATAAATGTTGCGACAACGCAGATTGTAAACATTTTCATTTTTAAACTCGGCGGACGTAATTCTCCACTCACGAACGAGAATCTGAAAATTCCGAACAGATATTCGATTATAACTATCACATTTATGGAATCGATAATTTTCTTCGTACTGTCACTTATAATTTTGTTTTTCTGTCTACGATGAAAGTGTATTTTTACATCTTGTTCTGGTACTGCAGCCATGGTGAAATGTTTTAAATTTCTATTCAGAGTCAAAATGTTAGCTCGTAACTTGATGTAAATTGGATGTAATATGAACTATTATCATCCCTTTGCCATCGTCTACGTTAAAATACATTATCATACATATGTCAGTTTTTGTAATAAATAATAATATAGTGATAGTACTTTATAATGCGTTACTTAAGTCTCACTTGGACTTTTATATATAATCTAGTCACTATTCGATTTGCAACACTTTTGTTTTGTAGTCTAAAAATTTCGTTAAAAAGACATTTATCTTTTAAAATGTATAATGATCTACGGCGATATTACTTAACATTTATTCGTTCAATAGGGACTATTCAAGTATTACACGTAAGCATAAGCACTACAGTAGGAAGATGGTCTTTGCTTTCCTCATTTTTGATTAAATTTGGGATGAGGGTTCTGGATTTTGATTATGTCAGCAGTATATATTTTTAAATTACCGTAGAACAGAATAAACTTTATTGTTAACTAAAACAGTTACAGTCCGCACCTCAAAAGGAAAAAACGAAACCCTAAAAAAAAGTCACCATAGATTATTTTAATAGAGCTTATAATAATTTATTACTATTTCTATTTAGAAACAATAGTATTATACAATGTAGAAGATTTCTTTCAAATTTTAAGAATGTGAAGTATTATAGAGCATTTTATTAGGCTACAACACTTACAACTTGTTAGACATAAATGAACATAGCAGTTGAATTTCTCATCACTCAAATGCCTCACTGTTGTTGGATCACTCAGTTCTCTTCAAAATGGTTGAGCTACGTGGCGTTGATGCATCATGCATGGCATCATGCTCGTGAACGGGCGTCGTCTGTTGAGACTGGTAATCTTCTAGCTGCAAGTGGCTTATTATAATTGGTTTTAGTCAGTTTAATTACTTTTTTTTCGTTATTTATCCACATAACGCTCACACCGCAGGTAATAGAAGCAATAAAAAATATCTAAAAATGATTTATGTAGAAACTCGTAATATGATTTTAAAGTGTCCACGGTAATTCTTGAACGTTGTTCTTTACTTATTTCTTTGCCTTCGTTCCGGGGTTGAGCTGAAGCTGAAAATCTGAGCACAATACCCACTGTGCAAGTCAGCTTCACTTTTTTAACTGACCAACATTTTGCTAAATCGTAGTAACGGTTAGATAATAAGTTTTTGATGTTGTCCATATGTAGTTAGTAGTTTGGTAATAAGTCTTTGCTGTTGTCCAGACGTAAAATGAGACTTCCTTTTTTTTCTTCTACTTCGTATTTAAGAATATCTTTTGATAGGTCCAAAAAAAAAACAGATGCTATTAACTATCCTTTTATTAGTATTTTTACATACTCATGCTTGAAACCAATTTTGTTCAAAATTGAATTACATACTTAGTAAATGAGATATTTGAATAATAACAATTAAATAAGTGGTTGATATGCTCATAAATTTCAACATCAACTTAATATCTATAGAAAACATATCGTAAACGTAGATGCGTAGCGGCCAGGCCTCTAAAATTTCCATGAATGCTTTGGCTTGTACTCTCATGGTCTTCGGTAGGTTGTAGTTCATTATGATCTTGTTTACTAGTATTCTGGTCTCTTTTCTCGTTGTAAGCAATCTTTCACAAGTAAATGATATGGCGCCAACATTACAAATCGCATTAAAACACCAAATCATATTGTTTATCAGCTCGCTTACAGAATAATCGGGTGAGCGATAGAAGGAGAGCGAGATCCATATTGTTGTAACTATACATGTAAAGGTTGACACCAGAGTCATCAGAATCTCGAAGTTAAAAACGTCATTTATCATGGAACATATTTCCCCGATATTATCATAAGCAGTGGCCAGATCTCTTATTTTTTTATTTCTTATCGATGGATGGCCAATGAAATCAAACGTTAGATCAGTCTTAAGTTTTGCGCACTTGATTGAAAAAATTGGTTTGTCTGGTTTTTGAATGAACTCTTTTAAATAATTATTAATTATGGCCAGTCTGCTATTTACCATGATAGTATATATACAAATAGCGAATACTTCTAATTTTTGTACGAAAGATATATGATAAATCATGATTCCCCACATGATATCTTGCATGCTATAGAAATCCATTACCACATTAATTATATGCGTAAGTATCAGAAAAATAAGGTACTTGTTCAACCGTGAACTCATATTTTTATAAAAGTCTGTACATGTTACCACTTGCAACAAGTTGTCCACATCAGCAAATAAAATGACCATACGAATATGAATAGAACTAATCAAAAAATTTGCTGTTATCATCGAGGTAACGTATTGCAAAAGTACCACTAATGAAGGCAATACATCCATAATGTTCTTAACAGATGCTAATTTCCATTGATTTTGAGGCAAGAGAAAGTGCCAAAAAAGAAAAGTAGCATAGCTGGTTATAATCAAAATACTAAAAGCTTTCATTTTCCAATTTGGGGGACGTAGCTCTCCATTAATTACTTGAAATCTATATATTCCAGAGCAGTGTTCAAATATAGTAGCAAGTTTGACAGTGTTAATAAAATTGATGAATTTCTGTTTTTCGCCTATTGCGTCTTTCATATCTTCGTTTGAATCACTTTCATATTTATTTTCAGGGTCCATGGCTGGTAAAATATTTTTGATAAGTACGTCTGTTAGTCTACGAGAACGAGAACTAAATTGTTTCATCAAGTGGATATCTAATTGCTAAAGCAAAACAAAACTTTCATTACAGTAATGCTTGCATTGTCATTATTCATGAAGTGTAAAGTAAATAATAATAATTAAATTGCACATCAATAGATATTGGTCGGCAATTTAATTATTAAGTTTACCTTCAAAATCGACATATTTAAAACACTTTTGTACTTATATAATATTTTATTTATTTATTTAAATGTAACAATAACTCTCTGCACTAACAGATAAAACCAACAAGTGCAAAAGATGACTAATTGTATAATTGTTAAATAAAACATAACTTAAAAAACAATAACAAACTTTACCATATTATATTAGTGTATCTTTATATTAGTGTGTCTTTATTATATTAGTGTAGATTACACCAATATAATAAAGAGTAATCTCTGGAACTACTGGTCCGATTGGAAAAAACAACAAGCAACAATAGAAAGCTGCTTTACTCCTGAGTGGCATAGGCTATGTTTTATGTACGCGGGTGAAGCCGCTGGCAAAAGCTAGTATAAAATAAAAAGAAAGAAAAAATATTAAATAAAAATTGATTTGTCTGTTCTCTCCAAAAAAAACGGACTCTGATCATTTTATTAAACAGGGATTTCGAGCAAAATATAAACATATATATATTGCAACAAAATTAGAAAAAATATAATTATTAATAACACGCATTTATTTTAACAGTACAACCTAAATCTGTAATCAATCTCTTATGAGGTTTAAAAAAACTGTTTTGTAAACAAGTCCTAACAAGGAACCTTCATAGTTTCGCAAATGTCTATCTTTCCCTTCACGTAATTAATGTCATCATGTAGATATTAGAAAGCCCCATGTTTGCTTGGGAACATGGTACATTAATTGTGCTGACAAAATAGTAAAATAAAATCTTGAAAGTTTTTTTTGCCTACATATAATGCGGAATATTGTTGGTTTTACTGATTAAAACCATACCTTCAAGTTATCTTTCTGTGTTATAGGATCACAGATAACCTGTGGGGCTGTGAAGAGTATTTTTCAATCCGTTTGCGAAATATTAGTTAAATTAGAAGTGTCAAGTTTTGATAAAGTGTCGCCAACTATGCTGTTGGCTTAAATTTTAAACCAAATAATGGATCTAGAAGCAAAACTACTAATTCACTACTTAGCTGTTGTATTTTTGTTGCTCAGCCTGTAAAATAACAATTTTGTATACACGTGCGTTTTTTGTGTATAATTTGGATTACGTTTACGAATGAATTAATACACTGGGTGCCAAAATTTGAACACGCGAATACGAGCAAGCAACCAAGCGTGATGGTGCTTATGACGAAATGAGATATTTGAATCATTACAATTAAATACGTCGTTGCCACACTTATAAACTTTAAAATCAGCTTAGTGTCTATAGAAAACATATCATAAACATAAATGCGTAACGGCCATGCTTCTACAAGTTCCATAAATGCTTTAGCTTGTACTCTCATTGTCTGTGGTAGATCAAAGTTCTTTATTATCTTGTTTACTAGAATTCTCGTCTCATTGCGAGTTAGAAGCAGTAGCTCACAAGTGTATGATATGGCAATAATGTTATAAATCGCATTGATACACCAAATTATCAGGTTTATCAGCTCACTTGTACTATAGACAGATGTGCGGTAGTAGGAAAGCGATAACCATAGCGTTATAACAATGTCCGTAAAGCCAGAAACAAGGGTTAAGAAAATCTGTAAATTATAAACGTAATTTGCAATACAACAAATTTCTCCAATACTATCATAGGCTGTAGCCAAATCTCTTATTTTTATATTTTTTACCGAAGGAGTCCCAATATAATTGAACAGCTTCTCCGTATTTATTTTAACGTCTCTAACTGTAAAAATTGTTCCAATCTTCTTTGCGTGTTTTTGAATAAACTCATTCATATAGCTGTTAATAATTCTTAATCTCCAATTTATCATGATAACACATGAACAGAAACTGAAAACTTCTAATTTCTGAATAAAATATAAGGGCAAAACAATAAATGACCACAATAAGTCTACGCAACTAAACAAATCCACCACGGCATTAATTATTTGCGATATTATAACAATTTTTAGGTATAAATTGAAACGACTGGCCATTTCTTTGTATAGATCTGGACACTTTTCTACTTGTAATATGTTGTCTACTTCCGCAAGCAAATTGATCAGACAAATATTCATGGAACCAGTGACAAAATTGGTAGTTATTAAAGCAGCACAGTATTGAAAAAATACTGCAAAAGATGAAATGGAGTCCGTGAAAGCCATTATTCTACCTGTTTCGCTCCATGTAGACATTAGAATTAAGACGCTGAAAAATATAGTACTGTACACAGTAACAATCAAAATTCCAAACGCTTTCATTTTCCAATTTGGGAGACTTAACACTCCGTTGATAAACTGAAATCTATAAATTCCACTGCATCGCTCAAGTATAATGTTGGGTTTCATATTGCTCATAATATTGAAGATTTTATTTTTATTCCCAGAATGATTCTTCGGCTTTTCAAGATTTGAATCATTGCCTTGTTCCTTATTCTCTTCCATGTTCTCACTATAGCTTTTTACGAGTACTGAATGAGGTCGGCAGTTAGTACCTAAATGTATGACTGTACGAAATAAACTATAGCACTTCCAAAATTTCAAGATAGCTAAGATAACATAACCATCCATTACTATAATGAAGTGGAAAGTATCTATCTGATGGTCTAGCAGACGTAAAAACAATTTCGTAAAATGATTAATATTATAATTTTAAATGACTAAGAGTTCAGTTGGGTTTATCGTAACTTAGTAAATCTTTTGTAGGGCAAATGCCAAAGTCAATTTCATTTTGGCAGCCTCATTGTAATTTCGGCATTCACAATGATCATCAAAACCGATGACAGCTGCTTTGATTGCTGTACTTTTATGATTGCTTACTTTCTTATTATTTTTGTGTTGGTTTGTTCTGCATAAAATATTCAATACCATATTTTTTTTAACAGGAATTTTGTAAAATAGTAGTAGATTAAACAAATAATTTCTTCACTTTTACAGTACTTCAGTAAAGGAACCGTAATTCTAAAAAGGAATCCTTAGATTTTCTCACATTTTTCCATCGTAGGTAAGGTAAGGAAATTGTGAGTAGCATATATTCAGCACACACAATTTCCTTACGGTAAGGTAATGGTACATGGTTGTTTTTTTATTTAATTACGCCTTAGCTTAACACAGGATAGACATAAATTAAATAAGTTTTCAAGGAAAATATTTTTTTTCACAACAAGCTTTTATAGCGGTGGTCTGTGCTTATATAATTAAAACTCGTCAAGACGATTCACACGAGCCCAAACTCGACGTGGTTGTGCCGTTTAATTACAGAGTTCCTATGGATAACTCGCGATTCCATCATCAGATCAGCTCCATGTCATCATAATATTGCATTGTCATGCGATTTACACCTGCATGTAAAATTACAGCTCAATTGGTTGAACATATCTGCTTCAAAATTTATTTGCAGGATTTGAGCCGAACATACATAATTACATTGCAAGCTAATAAAACGCTTGTAATAAGTGTACAATAGGCGGTCTTATAATTTCGATGAAATCGCCTTTTTATTTGAAATTGTAGCGACATCTATCCATTTATGGTGCCATTTAAGAACTACATGAAAATTACTTATGGGGCAGTTGTCTACCAGATATACCTAACACCTATTTGGCGCGGAGGATCCTTCCATCCCATATTTTTTTCTTAGTTTTCCATAGCTTTGGTTTAGATGTTTATGGTGTGTAGCATTAAATTTCATTTCTTTATAATATAGGGAAAATATGTAACGCCTGACAAAAATATACTAGCAATGCTTGTATAAGTATCTTAGTTCGGTTACAGTATAAATCCCTTGTTTTTTTAGATATTGATTCCACGTATTGTGCTTTAACATATAAACTAGGTTTAATTTCTGGTGCAAAGAAAAAAACTATTCTGGCAATAATTTGCTAAGTAACGACACGTTCCATTAAAATTATCTAAAGGGCCTCTGCGAGTTGGCTCGTACGCCTTCCAAAGTTCCAGGAGTTTAGGGTCCTGAGATGTATAAAAATATATGTATACATATAATAATAACATAATATATATTTTATTGTTTTTTTTTTAAGTAATATTTAAAAATGGGATAGGTGAGGAAACCGGCATGTCCTAGAACCAAAAATTCGAAGACATGTGACATCCACTAACCCGCACTGGGCCCGCGTGGTGGATCATGGCCCATGCCCTCTCCTAGAGAGGAGGCCTGTGTCCTAGCAGTGGGAACATTAAAAAGGCTGATGATGATGATGATTTAAAAATGTATTAAATAAGTTAAAATAGTGAATAAATGATGCCCTTAAGCCTAGATCTCGTGTTCCGAGTACCTACAAGCGCGAGACAGTAAAATGTTGCTCGGTCGAGATAGTGATGCAAGTGACTTGTAGGGATATGTAAGTGCCCGGCCGAGCACTCGACGCTTTACGTAAGTACATAGTATTTGGTTGAGAGTATTGTCTCGTCTGTTTGCTTGGTACGTGTGGTCAAGGCGTTAGAGAATCGGTATCAGTTAAAGGATTTGCACTTGAATGTGAGGACTCTTTATTATGTAAATGCGATGAAGAAAAATAAATTCCATTGATGAGAAAAATAAAAAACTGATAATTTTATTTCACACAGTTCATAAATATTTATTAACAGCGTACAAATCATTTCCAAGACACTTAGTAACTTTTTTACATGTAGTGCTTATGAAAAAATACATATTTTTAATATTATGACATTTATAACGAAAATGCATTCTTTTCTAAATTTTTGTGTTTTTGATACGGTTATAAGAAATTTGAATGATATTTGATGTCCTAATAGATTAGTTAAGCTTCATTTATTTTCCCGCAGGTATGGGACTATGTTTCATAAGTTATGTGAGATCATTAACTAAACTACACAAAATGCGATATTTGAATAATTACAATTAAGTAAGTGGTTGCCACACTTATAAACTTTAACATCAGCGTTATGTCTACTGAAAACAAATCGTACACGTATATCCGTAGCGGCCACGCCTCCACGAGCTCCATGAACGCCTTAGCTTGTACTCTCATTGTCTTCGGAAGGTCGTAGTTCATTATCACCTTGTTTACTAGTATTCTAGTCTCATTACGAGTTATGAGCAGCAGTTCACAAGAAATCGACATGATGCCAACGGTATAAATTGCACTGAAACACCAAACTGCAGTGTTTATCAATTCTCCTGAATTATCTGCAGACTTCCGGTAGAAGTACAGCGAGCTCCATATAGTGATGACTACATACGTGAAGGTTGAGACCAGAGTCATAAAGATCTGGAAATTAAAAATTGCATTGATCATAGAACTGATCTTTCCTATAGCACAATACATCGTCGCTAAATCCCGTATCTTGGTGTTACAGCGTGCCGGACGACCAATGTAATTAGTCATCTCTTTGTTTTCCACTTGTTTGCTGGTTGCGACTGTAAACACTGTAGTGTTACTCTTTTCCTGTTCTTGAACAAATGTTTTTATATAATCATTTATCAGTGTGAGCCTGCGTCTTATCATAAAAATACATTTACAAAAACATAGTATTTCGAGTTTTTGAATAAAATATAGAGGAAGTATGAGAAATCCCTTTACGGTTATTTCAGATGTGGTCACTAAGTCTATTACAAAATTAATCCCGTGAGACATCCATAGAGCGAACAAAAATCGATATGTTTCCATTCGTGATTTTTTATAGAAGTCATCGATTAAATCTGCGTGCAATGTGGTATCTATCATGGCAAGTTTATTAAAGACGTCAATGTTAGCAGCGTGTCCTAGGAAAGAAACCGTTATTGCAGTTGTGGTTAGTTGTATGAGAACCACAACAGCAGGCACCTCGTCCATTATAATATCTACAGATTTAACGGTTCCGGCAAAGATGGGTGAGAAATCGTGAATTGCCAAAAACACTGTTACATACACAACAGCAGAAGTAATGCAGTATATTTTCATTGTGCAACTAGATGGTCGTAGTTCTCCTTTACTCATATAAAACCTGACTATTCCATAGAAACCCTCAAGTAATAGTAATGGTTTTATGGAATATATCATGTTAGTCAGACAATCACGCTTGTTCTCAAGGCTCGACTTGTTTTCTTCTCGTTTTCTTTCAGCCATTCTTCAGTGTCGCCTTGTGACCACAAGGAAATGTTCGGAACGTCGTTGTTGTATGTGTGCAGAGGTGAAATTAAACTAAATAGATTAGTACGTAACGTTTTATTTGTCTTTGTAATTAAATGACATTCCATTTCAATAATGAATTGCTTGATGAAATATTGATTGCCACTACTTCATGAGTCGAAATTAAAAAAGAAGTTAAATCCTACACACAAGCAGTTATAATTTATCAGTGATCTTATAAAAAAAAAGTAATGTTTTTTTTGTGGTGGGAGACCCAGACCATCTAATTACATCTCCCCCACAAACGTGGAGCGGAAAAGCGTGTCAGATTTTTATACTGACTAAAACCACATGTTTAATACTTTAGTTGCCGTTTGCGTTCTAGGAACACGAGTAACATTTCTGAAGTCTAGGCTTGGCTTAGAAGACATCACTCTGCTGGGCCCCTACGGTTTTACTGACATTTATTTGAACTACACGTGAAACACTACGCGCCGTCGACGACTAGAGTTGGTGTGGACGGTTACCGCAGGGCTGAACGGCGAGCTACCCGTTGTCGTCGTCCCGTTTGTAAGCCCGTAAGTACCATGAGAGACGCTTCCGCCTGACCACCACTAAATTATTTTTTAGTTTCAATCGAAATGACAACTTCAAAGGGTTTGGATCGGGGTCGTCTCAGGATTCAGGCGTAAAAATTTATTTGAATTTTTAAGTGATGGAGCAAAACCATCCTGGTCATTTTCACAATGGTTTTTATGTATCATGAAAAAATAGCAAATGTTTTCGTCTGTGGTTTTCACGTATGTTTTTCACTTTTTTTTAAAACTAATTTCCGCAACGCTAAACAGTGAAAGTATTCGGAATGAAATAGTACATTGTTATCCTAGGGGTGAAAGTGAGTTATTTAGTCCCGAGAAATTGTTTGGCAACCGAGCAAAGCGAGGTCTCTAATAGTTTGAGGGACTAAATAACTCTTTGACCCCGAGGTAAACACAGTGCTTTTCAACAAATTTCTCGGGACTAAATAACTCACTTTCACCCCTCGTATAACAATGTACTATTTAATAATAATAATAACTTTATTAGCAGTTTAAATTACAATTTGCAATAATAACAGAGAAACCACACTAGGCAGAGACTGAAACGTGATTTTCAAACAAAAACGATTACTCTAATAATAGTAAAATAAATCTGGATATCATTCTCATGAAGTTGAAGTGCGAGTGTGTTTAATGTGTGTGAGTCTGTTTTCTGTATATGAGTGTATTTTATGTGTATGAGTGTGAAATGTGTAAATAAGTGTTTGAGAGATTATTATGAGTGATGTGTGTCTAGTGTGATAAAATTTTAATGAGAGTGTTTAGCTTAGTCTTTACACAACTGTTCGTAGCAATTGTTCCATTTGGTAGTAGTTCATGCCGGTGATTAATTTCCTAACTTTATCTTTGGCTTTACGAGTCGTATTATGCTGGAGCTGATGTTTATTTGCAATTCTATTGTACAAGTATGGCAACATACATTTCTGTGATCTTCTAGCGAATGAAGTTTTACATTTAACACTAGGGATTTTAATGACTCTAAGCTTCAGCATGTCATCGAAACCTGGCGAGTTTATGACTAGTTTATGAGTGGAGATTATTGCAAGCATTACATAGAGCCCTCACACGCTAAGTAGATCAGCCTCTTTGTAAAGATCTTTTGTTGGAAATCTAATAGGCTCCTTTAACATGACTTTTAGAACTGATCTCTGCGCTCTTTCCAACAGCATGAGGTGCGTTGTCAATGTGCCACCCCATACGCTTATACAGTATGATAAGATAGATTGACACAAGGAGATATAAATAGCTTAGCTTAGCTGGTGAAAGTCGGTTTTTTGACGTGTGAAGACGAAAAATAAATTCCATTGATAGGAAAAATAAAACTATAGTTAGACTACTATTTTTTTTAATGCACACTGATCACAAATGTTTATTAATACCATACAAATTCTTGCAACGAAGTTAATTTATTATTTTAACTCTGGGAACCTTGTCAGTTTTTTTACAGATGCAAATCGGAAACCTATAGAAATATATATAGACTAGACATAAACATAATTGCAGTGTCTCTTTGCAATATGCAAATATTTTTTTACTAAATTCATACGAATTATATTTGATACCTATTATAGCAATAATTTATGTTTTAAAAGTTTTGAATAACTATCTGTTTGTTCCAACTAATTTCTGAAAAGATTGTACCGATTTGATGTGCCCTGGATGTGCCGGTGTGGGAAGCCTCACACAAAAAAGGATAAAACAGGTTCACTAAGAATTAGACTAATTCTTAACTCTAAGCAAACAAAGTCGCAGGTAACCACGGTAGCAGTACTTCATAAGTTATGTAGAACACTAACTAAATTACACAAAATGCGATATTTGAATAATTACAATTAAGTAAGTGGTTGCCACACTTATAAACTTCAACATCAGCGTTATATCTACCGAAAACAAATCGTACACGTATATCCGTAGCGGCCACGCCTCCACGAGCTCCATGAACGCCTTTGCTTGCACTCTCATTGTCTTCGGAAGGTCGTAGTTCATTATCACCTTGTTTACTAGTATTCTAGTCTCATTACGAGTTATGAGCAGCAGTTCACAAGAAATCGACATGATGCCAACGGTATAAATTGCACTGAAACACCAAACTGCAGTGTTTATCAATTCTCCTGAATTATCTGCAGGAGTCCGGTAGAAGTACAGCGAGCTCCATATAGTGATGACTACATACGTGAAGGTTGAGACCAGAGTCATAAAGATCTGGAAATTAAAAACTGCATTGATCATAGAACCGATCTTTCCTATAGCACAATACATCGTCGCTAAATCCCGTATCTTGGTGTTACAGCGTGCCGGACGACCAATGTAATTAGTCATCTCTTTGTTTTCCACTTGTTTGCTGGTTGCGACTGTAAACACTGTAGTGTTACTCTTTTCCTGTTCTTGAACAAATGTTTTTATATAATCATTTATCAGTGTTAGTCTGCTTCTCATCATAAAAATACCTTTACAAAAACATAGTATTTCGAGTTTTTGTATAAAATATAAAGGAAGTATGATAAAATCCTTTACGGTTATTTGGGATGTGGTCACTAAGTCTATTATACAGTTGATCGCATGAGTAACCCATAAAACAAACAAAAATCTACATGTTTCTACTCGTGATTTTTTATAGAAGTCACCGATTAAATCTGCGTGCAATGTGGTATCCACCATGGCAAGTTTATGAAAGATGTCCATGGTAGCAGAATTTTCTAGGAAATAAACTGTTATTGCAGTGGTGGTTAGTTGTATGACAACAACAAGAGGAGGCACCTCGTCCATAATATCCACAGATTTAGCAGTTCCAGAAAATATGCGTGAGAAATCGCGAAATTTCAAAAATACAATTACATACAAAACACTGCAAATAATGCCGTACATTTTCATTACGCGACTAGGTGTTCTTAGTTCTCCTTTACTCAAATAAAATCTGGCAATTCCATACAAATTTTCAAGTAATAGTAATGGTTTTATGGAATATACCACGTTAGTCAAAATGTCACGATTGATCCCAAGGTTTGGTTTACTTTCTTCTCGTTTTCCTTCAGCCATTCTTCGGTTTCACCTTGCGATGAGGCCTTCGAAGCAAGACGTCTTAGTTTTACGTGTACTGAAGGTGAAATTGAGCTAGTAGCTAAAGTTTTACTTGGCTTTATAATGGAATATCTCCATTGCGGTAATGAATCGCTTAATGGAACAATAAAATATTCATTGCCACTAGGTACTTTATGGGAAACGGGTAACGAATAAAACGTTTTAAACTAAATTTACGTACATAAGCGCTTTTAATATTGAACTTAATCAAGCAAGAAGCTAAAGGGTGAATTTCGACAATTACAATTTTGTAGTAATTTTGAGTGAGAGCAGTGGTGGCCGAGTGTTTTTTTTTTATGGTAGGTAAAAATCATCGAATGACGAATGCCACTCTTTTGCGGAGCGGGAAACAGTGTCAGACTCTTACTGACTAAAGAACCTGCCCCGTGCCTTCCTTGCCTTATTCCCAGAGCCCCGGTGTAACGCTTTTTTAGAGGCTTCGACCCTGTAGGGCCCCTACGGTTTGCTGACAACTCCTTGAGGCGCGCGGGAACAGAGCGCGCCGTCGACGACTTGGGCTCGGTCTGGACTGCTACCAGACGACCGGACGGCGAGCAACCCATTGCACACCGTCCGCAAGCCAGTGTCTACGGTGGCCGGATATCGGCAGGATCGCGGCGGCGACGGCTACGGTGAGTGCGCCGTTGCCTTTGCCTTATGCGGTCAGCCTCCTCCTTTACGAGCATTACTGCCTCGCAGAAGGAGGCGACCGCCTGCCACTCCTCCTCGTTGCGGACCATGGCCTGAACCAAGGCCCGGCGCGAGAGGTTGCCGCCGTCGATCACCCCCACGAGGGCACGGCGTACCTCTTCCCAAGCGGGGCACACTTCTACCGTGTGCTCCACCGTGTCCTCCGGGCTGGCCACACAGTGGCGACACCCGGGCGTCTCTTCCGCACGGATCCGGTGCAGGAACCTCCCGAACTTGCCATGTCCGGTGAGGACCTGCGTCATGCGGAAGGTGAGGACGCCGTGAGGTCTATCCAGCCACGCCTCAAAGAGGGGCACTACTGCCGAAATTATGGCGTGCCCAGCGCTGGGTTGCGACAGTCGCTGTTTCCATTCCACCATGAGATCCCACCGGAACTCTTTCCGCCATGCCTTGACATGTTCAGGCAGTGGAGTTTCGCCCCGGCGTTGCATCTCCACGCGCAGATCGTGCTTGTGTGCAAGGACTGTTGCCTCCAAATCCCATGGTGGTAGGCCAGCAAGGAGGCTCGCCGCTTCGCGGGACACCGTGCGGTATCCCCGCGCCATACGGATGGCCATGACCCTCTGGCAGGCGTTTAGCTGGGCCGCCGGGCGTTTACGCAGCGACGGCGCCCACACTGGTGCCCCATAAAGGGCCATGGACCGAACGATGCCGGCGTAAAGCCTCCGGCAGGAGGCGTCTGGACCCCCCAGGTTCGGCAGGAGCCACTTGAGGACAGCTCCTGTCCGATTGAGTTTAGGAGCCAGACGTCGGAAATGCTCCTCGAAATTCCACCGGCTGTCGAGCACAAGTCCCAGGTACTTCATCGTCGACCCGACGCCGATGTGAACTCCTCCTACCGTTAGCTGGAAACCTATTGGTGGCGCGTTCCGAGGGCCGTGAAAACACATGGCCTCGGACTTGTGCAGCGCCACCTCGAGTCCCAACTGCTGGATCCTCTCTACGACTGTCGCAACCCCACGTGTCGCTAGTTCGACCGCCGCCTGGTACACTCTCCCCGCGCTAGGACCAGCGTGTCGTCTGCGTGTGGCCGAGTGGTAAAGGCCCCAACTTACGAGTTGTAGGTCGCGGGTTGAAACCCAGACAGGCGCACTTTGTGTAATTAATTTCGTCACTACTGCTCTCAAAACGGTGTAGGAAAACATCGTGAGGAAATTGGCATGTTATAGAACCAAAAATTCGAAGACATGTGACATCCACTAATCCGCACGATTAAGGCCCATTCCTTCTCCTAGAGAGGAGGCCTGTGACCCAGCAGTTGGAACATTAGAAAGGCTGATGATGATGAGTTATTTTGTGTAAGTTGAAAATGTTAAACGTGCTGTTCTGAAACCGTATATGGAGAAACGAATTTACTGAAAACTTTAAAAATGGAAATTGATAGACACCAACATTGAAATCTATCTCTATTTTATGCTCATATCGATGACCGCTTAATTAAAATATACGTCATGAACAGTCTGTAATTTTTAAAACCTTCCTATTGTAATCTATTTTATCTATATCTACATAATATATATGTATTTGAATACTTCTATCATTACATAGTATAAAACAAAGTTTACTTTCACTATATAGGTATGCTTAGATCTTTAAAAGTACGCAACTGATTTTGATGCCGTTTTTTTTTTAGTAGATAGAGTGATTTAAGAGGAAAGTTTATGTGTATAATATATGCAATATATTCAATATTAGTACCCGTGCGAAGCTGGGGCGGGTCGTTAGTACCTATATTATTCAATAAAAAATCTGGGCAAGTGCAAATGGGACTCGTGCCCTAAGGATTCCGTCTAATATTACCTACCTAAATAAATAGCTCAATTCCCAAATGAAGTCTAACGATTTTAACGAGTCTCAAGTTTTTTTTTCTCGTGACGTGACAAAAAATTTACTGTCAGATTTTGCTATATATGTTTATACTTGGGCCATGAGTCCTTGCTTCATGCCAATTTTTTCAGGATTCTAGGTCAACGGGTTACCCTATAAACTTTGATTTCTTGAGAGTTTTGAAATTTACGGTCTTTGCGACGTAAACGGCCAGATCTTTTCATTTTCATTCGAAGTTTGATTTTTTGCAGCTTCAAGCGGTTGCTTGATTTTTTGCAGACCTGAAAATATGGTTTAAATTTCATCTTGATACCTTGCGTTTCTGAGATTAAGGGTCTTGTCGAACAATAAAGCGATTCGTTTTTTCCTTTTGAGCTACGGAATCCTAAAAACGAACACACAGATCCTGACGAACACCATCAATAGCTGAAGGATCCGCTGAACAGTCACTGATTATTCTGACAGATAGTTCACTCAAGTCAGAAATTCAGTAGAAAAAGTACCTAAGCACCGATACCGGTCGCAGGGAGCTGGCTAAACAGCCTAAATGCCAAGCAGACCCAGTCCAGTATATGATATCAAGAATATCAGTTTGTCCAAAATCACTTCTAAAGAACTACAAAAAACCAGTATAAATTACACTGGTTGTGTCTTGTACGTTAGAGCCATCTATGTTACTATTTTTTAATGAAACAAATAGCTTTAATATAGTGAGTATAGATGGCATTATGATGAAATATAGTATTGCTATTCAGCACTAGATGTCGCTAGTAGTAACCTAAGTTAAAAACACTGCAGAGAAAAAATATGAATAACGAATGCGACTGCATAATTCAATTTTAAATATTTAGTACAAATTAACTAAATATATCATAATAATATAAATATTAAAATATTTCATAATTAATTAAAAACATTTTTTTTTGTCATTCGCTTCACTCTACACGAATTTAATATCTTGTTTTGCTCACTCTACCTTTACCTTACCTTTTGGGTGAGGATTTTTAGTACAGAGACATCAGCTCACCAAGTTCAAATGCATGTTCAAAAATGTTCCTGCAAGTTACTTTACCTCATCATTATCATTTCAGGCGAAATACGGCCACTGTTGGACATAGGCCCACTCCAAGTGTCACCAAATTAACAGTCGGCATCTCGCATCCATCGGATCCCCGCAACACTTGCCAGGTTATCGGTCCACGTATAATTGTGTTTTATCATAAGGAATTATTTTGTAAGGAAAAATAAAGAAAGATTTTTGTTTTAGGACGTAGCAAACTACTGCGCATTCAAAGTTGACCATCAGTCATATAAACCGTTCAATTTTGATCGTTTTAATCCCGTGGAGAGTCGACTCACATACACGTACATAAAACATTATAGATTTATACATTTTAAATAAAAAAGTACTTTTTTTCTAAAACTATGTAATATACGTATGTACGAAATGAATTTCTTTAATTTCGAGTCCCTTGTCATCGGTCGTTGCGTACTAACTACCTACGGCCATTGATCTCACCCAGCTGACGTTTCCTTAAAGAAATTTACGTTCGTTGTTCTTTATACATTTCGTTGGCAACTAGATTTGTAGAGCTACATTAGATCCCCGCCACACTAAGTCGTCTAAGTACAAATCAGGCGTGTACCACGTGTGCGTTGGTCTAATGCAGTTCTAGCTTTAGTTGATGCCAGAATCACCCATAGGTTCCGTCATAACTGAATCAAAATCTTTTTTTATAATAATAATAATAAATGGAATAATAATATATTTATTTGCTAAAAAAAATATTTTATTAGTTTAGTTTCATTAGTACAGCTTATCTGGTATAATGTCTGGGTAGGTACCTAAATACGAATTTAATTTAATATATCAATATAAAAGTATCTTAAGGCTTAGGTAAAGTTTTCTAGCAGTTGCAAGTTACTGATTGAAATATTTTTTATAGGTAATGCAATGAATTTAAGAAAGACTTGGAAGTTGACAAACATTAAGTCACATTTTTTAACTTAGATAATTCCTTAGAGACTAGGTGTTCAATGTTATTGTAAGGGTACGGGGCCGCGGCGGTACGAGTTTCTCATAGGTACGTCTGTACTGAATGCCGTCGATCTTAATCCAAAAGTACCTAAAACTTTCGTTCAAACTCCCGCATTGACTAAAAAGTAGTTCAGGTAGTAGTACGTTAGATTACCTACCTACCTAGTTTTAAAAGTTGTCTTCAAAAGTAGTTTTTCTTAATTACCCTACCTTTTTTATCAGACATACCCTTCGGCTATATCCAAAAATAAAAACAGCACGTAAATACATTAAGTACGTACATAAGTACGTCGACACCCAAGCGAGCGCCGGCGCTCGCGGCATGATTTCGCGCCACGCGCCGTTGTCAAATTTTTAAAAATAGAATGTACAGTTTGCAAATTCTAACTGTCAGAGGTCCCAGCTGTATGCGGACCTGCGCTCGCTCTATCGACCGGCCGGCCTCTAGGCATGGCTACACTCTTGTCGATATATGTACTAGGGAGAAAGCTGAATGTGACCGACTGTCAAAATATGAGGTTTTGGATCTGTGATAGTCTATACTATCTAGATCTACCTATGTAGATCTTAGATTCAGAGATCGTTGAGACAGAAACCACAAATAGTTTAAAGATAAATAGTTTGTTGTGTTGGTCTACTTAGATACACTTACTTGAAACTTAGCAGTCAAGTCTAATGTTTGACTAAAATTGTCGGTTAGCTGAGCTTGAGAAGAGTTATTTTATCAGTATTTTAACTTTCACTTTGTAGGTACGAGGAATTGTAGAGACTGGGGCGTCATTTTCAGATGTAGTGTTTCTGGGTCCTAGTGTAACAATTCAAACACATACCTATCAATTTCAAATGCTATTCTTAATTTAACTTTTAACTTAACTCATTAAAAGTGAAGATCGACTAGTTTGCACGTTAAAAATGTTTGTTTTTCATGTGATCTCTTAAGACAAACCTACACACACACATTAGTATCAACCATGTACGAAGCTTTCAACTTGAAAAAACTTTCATGCTAACAGTTTTTTACAGGCAGACATTTTTAGTATCGATAGCCAGCCCCAACCTTACGTGTGAAGCGAGGACTGCGAGGAGCCGAGGCGGCGCGGCAGTGGACGCGCGACAGACGCGCGGGCTGCTCTACGCGGCCCCGCTCGGCCCAGGCCATACACCCAGCGACCGCCACCATGGGCCAGACAGCCGGTGCCGAATGCACGCCTGAAGACGAAGACTCAGAGCCACGCATTCGTGTCAATCCCACAGAAAAATCACTGGTAAGTCAACCCGTTAAAGCTTATTTTTTCCCCTTTTGTTCATGAATGAAATATAGGACGCATACACGCGTCAAGAAACTTTTAAGCAGACTCTCAGTCGTAATGAGGCTATTAATTTTAAGACTACGCTAATTGCTGGAATAAAATGTATTTTACGTGTCGTAAAATTTACGTAATAAGTACGTCAGGACAATGTGAGGGTGCAATTTATGTGAACTTATCGGTAATTTTTTGTTAGAAGAAGTTTTACTTCGGTTGCAGATTTGAACCAAGCGCGTGTTTCGTTATAAGTACGTGTTTATTTAAATTTTCTTTCCAACAATTGTCTCATTAAAGGGTTACTAACAAATTGCGTCCTTTCATGCGCTTCAAATTCATAACGCTAAAATTTTGTAGTTGCAATCAGGTTTATTCAAGAATTCACATATAATTAATGAGTAAAAAAGTTTTTTACGTAATAATATTAATGAAGATGGAAAAAATTACACTGAATTCGTAGTGATTTCGGTAGTCAAATTTGTTTTTTTTTTTAACTATGAAAATTTAGACGCCGCTATAAATGACTATTTGATAGATTATAAGAGAGAGGGATAACGTTCGAAAAAAAAACATGCATCAGAATTTCGAATCTCTATTTTAAATGAATAGATACTATAATTTAAAGTTTTCCAAATAATTAAATTTTTCTGAAAAATAAAGCCAAAGTTGGTTATCTAATGTAAAAATCACAGTCGAAATTTCTTATAGATGTTCGATTTCCAAATCGTTTTTTCACAATATAGGTCCCTAGTTAATGCCCGCAGTAAGTTTTATTTTTTCTGCAGGCTTAGGTACAGACGGTAAATCAATAGAATCACGTGAGGGCTGGTTTCTAGACACCCTTTCTTTATGTAGACAAAAGAAAAGACGGAGGACAAAAACCTTTATTTTTTGTATTGTTCTTATTCGATATTGTAAACTGATACCACTTGAGTTAAAATTGACTCGGGTTTTATGTTAGTACGTGCCTACCTTAATTATCGATGATCTGGGATATACATTATTTATTACATATGTTAAAAAAAAAAAACAAATATAAAAGCAAGCGTGTTCCATTGTCAATCACATAGTTGTGACTGTGAGATAGTGGTCAAACAGTAGCCGGTCATTAATAGTATAAAAATATTTAGAAATATCCTTTGTGTATTTTATAGGTAGGTAGCGTAAATAGTATAACACCTGCATTTTTTTATCTAAATACGACAAGCTATGCTAGAGAAGGCTTAAAAGGTCAATCAGCATTTAAAAAGAAAATTAGATCTAGGAAGGTTGACCGCAAAACGAAAATATTCATGTTTAAGATGACAGAAAAGGATAGGTGGTACATTCTAAGAATCCGACAACTGTCACTCGTACCATGCTATAGCTATTGTAGTAGGTATAAGGCGATTCTCACACTGCCCCACATGATGCAGCGTGGCGCGTGGATGCGTGTTCTTCCGTTGCTTGTAAGTATCTCCGTTTGTATAGAAAACACGCACAGTCCAACACACTGAAAATGCATCCACGCGCGTTCATGCGGATCACGCGCATATACGCGGAGAAACATGCACCCCCGCGCGTAGGTGCGGGGCGAGACGCAAGGTATGGCACACCGAATCCCGTAGTGCCGCGCGTGCTTTTGAATGAAATGAGAGCCGCCATGCGTGAATCTACAATCGCACCTACGCGCGTATGTGCGTATAAAACACGCACGATGATGCAAATTTGCACTCCCGCAAGAACGCGCGTAAATACGTTGAAACGCAACATGCAGCATGATGCGGGGCAGTGTGTGAACCGCCTAAATATACAACAGTAGTAACTTCGACAGCCGCCCTGTCGAAGTTATTTAGCTTACCCAACATTTAACTAGATTAATCATCGTCGGTTGTACCTACACGTGTCACTCCATCTACCTGGTCTCCTTACAAACGATCATAGGTCCAATCAGAACGTGTGACCCAATTAATTCTCGTCAAACGAAAAAACCTGAACAAAGCAACTGAAGCTCTAACAGCATGTCTAACATGTCACGTAACTTTCCAAGTATCTTGTGGTAGAGCTTTATAGACCCACTATACCAGTGGGTCCCAACCTTTTTTTAACCGGCGACCGCTTAGCATCCTTTTTTGTGAGCAGGGACCCGAGGGACAGGAGTTTGTTGTACCCGACATAATTATTCTTTAAAATCAGAAGTATCGAGCATTGTTATAGAAAACATAACATTTATAATAGAAAAAATTTGTTGATTTCATTGGGAAAGTTTAAAATTTTTATTCGCCTCCCAGACCACATTTTAGCTTTTATGGACCAGCAGTGGTCCGCAGACCACAGGTTGGAATCCACTGCAAACCACATTACAACCGCAAACGACATTATGCAAACCAACTGTTTTGTTGATCGCTAATCCGGAAATAAAACAAAAGCAGAATTATACGACTTACGTCAAAAGAGGGATCAAAGATTGCTCTTTGTCATGAATGTTTCGTTTCATGGAGAGAATGCGTATTTATGTGTAACTTATTTTGTTAAATCAGCAGCAGGATCTTACTTTCTTTTCATAATTTATAATATAATTTCTACAATTTGTCAAGTTCGAAAAGATATTAATAATAATTGTCCTATTAAACTTAGTGGCATTCCTTTAGTTATATTAATTACCTAACATAATAAGGGTCATTACGAGTAAGTATGTATACCGAAATAACATTTTACACATAAAGTAAATTGAACTACTAAGAATATTAACAGAATGACAGAGGTAGGTAATCTAAAGCTTCTAAAGTTATAATTTTGGTATTCCTAAATGTAACTTAATGATTTATTGAGACAATTATGTCGTCTTAAACAGTTAGATGAAATAATTAAAGAATTAATAAAGTGAGTATTAGTATTTTGAATTGAAGATAACAGCTTTTTATAATTCGAAATCAATTTAGTTAATAGCAAAGAAAGCAATTAACATAACATTAAGCGTATTTGTTTCAAAAAATACACATTCATTATTAATGATATTTAACGTGCTTAACTAACTATTTACAATATCTAACAAATGGGTGGAAATTATGTACAAATGACATGCGCTCGAAAACAATTTTCGCCATTCGCGCCGTACCATACGCACTTCGCGCGTTTTTGTTTTGACGTTTAGCAGTTGTCGGCCTGACGGCACAAAGAACGGTTCTAGACGCGTGCGTTCTGTGAAACGAAACGTCACAGACTCGTAAGCAAATCTGTCAAATAGAATTGTTAATTTTATAAATCTTTATTTTTATAATGTTAGTGATATTCCAGTAAATAAATAAGATAAATTAGTAATTTTTGGAGCACAAATAATTTTAATTCGTGGTAATTAATATTAAAAAGCTTTTAAATATGGGATTGTGCAATTCGTATTTGTGATTTTGTGCTGTCAAAATTAAACTTTTGTTATTGTAAAGTAAGGTGTTAAATTCATCTGTTTTCCCTTGAACTTGGTGTAATTTCAAACCAGCTAGTGCCAGCTGGAAAGTGACTAAACGTTCTATTTTCTGTTGTTGTTGTGTGAAGAAGTAAGAAAATAACTGAAGAAAGATGTCGAAGGTCTCCCTGAACAATATTCCATCAAATCCTCGTATCAATCGTTTGAGAACCTTTTCTAGGGTAAGTGTTCAACATTATTAATATGTTAAATTCTCCACGGTGCAAAATTTGCAGTGGTTTGGCTAATATTAGATTATATTTGAGGTTACGTATTGTAATCGTATGCTTTGGAGGAGACTCAGTGATGGGCTGGACAAGCTGAAATCATAACATACTTTGTTATCTCTAAACATTACATTTATTTATGTGCTGTATAATTCTCGTGAATTACAATTCTCTAACCAAACATCCATTGGACCAAACTAACCTCCTGTCATAGTCATTAAATACTATTTATACCACTAAAATCTATCAATTCGGCCGAGACTTATTTATCCAATTATAGGTAATTAATAATATTAAATTCATATTTTTTCACTTATAGAATAATTTATTGCAATAATAATTGTTATTACTATGTGCTACATTGTTCTATTTTTCTGTACTTTGAGATTATTATGGTGTTGTTTATTTTGCTGTCAAGCTAATTAGCAATTAAAACAACTGATTTATTAATATTCTAATCACTTTTATTGTTTAATAACTGATAAGGAGATACTAATTCATTTGAATAGCAATGCACTTTATCATCGTGGGTTAGAGCTCTCAATTCTTTTTACATATAATACTAGCAGGAAATAAGACCCACACATACTTATTTTACAAAAATTCTTAGTAAAGTATTATAATATGAGTATTGTAATGTAACATAAATAAATGTAGTATGTGTCATTCTGTTTTCTATCTAATCAAGAAAGGCACTTTTTATTTATTTTTTACATTAAAATATCTACAGCTGTCGTAATACATGCTCCCTAACTGCTTTACTTGGCAATTTATATATTTTCAGTGCAGCTTTCATGTTTCAATATATTTCCAATTCAATTTCAAGATACTTAGTATGTAAAACTATGTTTTGTACTATAGTTATACATACCATCCGAGTGGACTCTCAATATATTGAGTCATAATTGTTCCATATCACCCAAATAGGGATGTGACATCAGTACATTCCGTTTAGTCCCGGAAACATCATCTATGCACTTCGTATCATGATCCGGGCGAATCATCATTACAATAGGCTGAAATGAAATTGCCAATAGTTCAGCTGTTGATTGGTACTTTTCATTTGTAAGTTGGTTCACCGCATGGTATTTGTTCAGTTAATCTGTTACTGTGAATCACAAAACATGGGTACGGACTCGACTGTAGAAAAGGTAGGAGTTAAATAGAAAATAATGACTTTTTTTTGTTTGATAGAGAAAATAGTTTTTTTTTCCATCTTGTAGTTTTTATTGAAATTTTATTAAAATAACATTATAAATAGGTAAATTAATAATGTCTTTTGCTTATTGAAAGCATGAAAAGTTTAATTATACAATATGCAACATCTCATGCATGATATCAATATGAATTAATAAGAGTAACTATCATCATATTACTTAAGTAGAAGTAGTAAATAAATTACATTAAGTAGTCTGAAAGGAAAGAACCATAATATGGAATATACTTTTTTCATATTCAGAATAGAAGTTAAAAATATTCACATGTCCATAGATAAGATAAATATTTTTATTTATTACTCATCCACTTTCCCTACTAAGTAAGAGTGACAGTCTGATAGGTACCTACCGTAACTAAATAAAACGACCTTTATAATTTTTTATCCGTCTGTTCATATTTTCATCTTTGACAACATCCATTTCTAATGAGGCTTTCACACAAACAAACCATCAATAGATTGATCGAGGGATTTAAAATAGAATAGAATAAATTTTATTCAAAACAGACACAGCACTTGATAACAAACATAAAAGTAAAAAAAAAAGAACAAAAGTACAGAATATGCTGAGCATGCCCGCACCGTAAAGATGACCACCTCAGCATATTTTTTTGTTCAATGGCAACTGAGCCGGTGTTGACTATTCTGCCAGTGTCAAGTGATGACGGTCGCGCCGAAAGGTAGACCGTCGATTTTGCACTTTGTGGTACATCTAACATGTTAGTGGCTGAAAGAAACCTCAGCATAAACCTATATATCTAAAAAATCAGTCGGAAGAACATCTCCAAATCGTTATTCACGATATTATTTAGTTTCACGCTGTTTACTTGGTGACCGGTGTCGTAATAATCAGCTCTAGTGGCACGCGGGTGCCGGCAATTGGCACAAACTGTTATGCGGTCACCATTTTATCAATGAGTAACTGTCCAACTCTACTTGCCAATTTTCGATATTTGAATATTTTTTCTTTTTTTTTTTGTAAGTTTTATGAAATGTGTACTAGTTTTTGACGTTTCTTAGTACCCATTTATAAAACGTCAGAAACTAGTGAATATTTTTTATAAAAAAATAATCGCCTAGAAACTGACATGTTTCTTATTTTTCTTGTTTAGATTTTTCTATAGATAATTTAATAATTTCTAGAAGCGCAGAATATCAATGTCATTTTTCGTCATTTTAATTTTCCTACAGTTAGTAATAAGTATTTTTATTATGTACTAGCTTTTGCCCGCGGCTTTGCCCGCGTGGTATTGGGGTTGAGGTTGGGGTTTTCGGGATAAAAAGTAGCCTATGTCCTATTCCGGGGTGTATCCTTTGCCTGTGCCAAATTTCAGTCAGATCCGTCCAGCCGTTTTGGCGTGATTGAGTAACAAACATCCAAACTTTTAACTTTCGCATTTATAATATTAGTAAGATTATTCATACTAGTATTTTGATACAGTGTGCTTTGTGTTTTTACCCATTATAATTATATCTAGAGCAGCAAAAACATAGGTAAGGGTTTTTGGGACATGAAAAGACAGTATAAATGATTTAAAAACTTTGCAAACACAATGACATGAATAAAAAAAAAACAAAATAAAATAAGTTCTCAATTAAAAAAATGTTCTCAATATTTTTTTATCTTTGAAGAGCTTTCAAGAAGGCATTGTATTATTATCTGCCCTTTTTGCAGGTATTGTTTAAAAGAATAAAAATCTGTACAAACAAAAATGGCATTGTAAAATTCGTGTCAGGACCCGCGTGTGCCCACGCAAATGAAATTTTCTCTTATATCGACAATCGTGCCTCGCATAAACTCGCACAATTTGCCTCGGCAATATTTTGCTGAATCCCAAATTTTGCCTTCCAAAATATGCACTAATGTGCATGTAGCTCCTACAAGGTACGGTAAGGCAGTTGCGAAAGTGTCTTGGATGCGCATAAGACCGTTAATTGTGGCGGCATTTGGGGGAGGCCTATGTCCAGCAGTGGACGTCTTTGGGCTGAAATGATGATGATATTGCATGTAGCTCGTTTCCATTTGGACTCCTGGAAATCCTAACGGTATACGGATACCTACTCTTGGGATAAAGCCAAACTACATAGGTACCATAAGAAGGTTCTCATTTACTGTCTAGACATATCTTTAGTCTGTATTTTCTGTGATTCTGTCTCTTTGTACATCATTTGGAAGTGTGTAATTTTAGTAATTTGTCAAATTGAACTAAGCAGCCTGCTACTAGTACAGAGTACGTTTGCCAGTAGGAGGCGTGAAGATTAAGGGTATTTACGGTATCAGTGCATAAACATAAGCACTGGTAATGTACTGAGATATGGCCGAGGATGGTGGTAGTATATTTCGCAAAAATGTTTCCTATCGCAAAGACAACGACGACTCAGGTGTCTTATCTTAATTATCAAGGATAATACAATACGCAAAGATAGATAAACTTGTTTGCGAGAAAGTACAATAACGTTTATCATTCTTGCATAATACATTAACGAGTATGGTATATTTTATTCTTAAGAATAAAATAAGTAATTGATTGGCATTAACTTCAGAAAATAATTTATTAGTATCAATCAACTAATGAATTATTACTAAGGCATTAAGTCCGCCTGTGTACCTTTGTGTTGCATGAAGTTCTAATAAATAAATAAATAAATTATTTTCTTTAGAAATCGAAGGCTATAACATCCTGCCAGCAGGTAATTTCCCCATAAAATAATACGCGATCGTTAAATGGTAGTGTGTCAGACATAAAAAAAAAAGGAAAATAGTTTAGTACGCTGCAAGTAAATTGGACCATTTGCCACTGCTACACGCAGTCTTTATTCCGAATAAGCCCTCACAATCGGCTATAATCCTCGTCGCACAAGTTGGACTATTATGATGGTCGATCTTGAATGCTCAGTAACCGATTTTCTGGTCCCAATCGAAGTTGGCGGCCGCGCCAACCACAGCAAATTGTGTAACTTATTTGAGTCATATACTATAATGTACATAACTTGAAGACGGTATTTCGAAAAACCTGTCTTATACAGGTTTTTCGAAATACAATTCACTGCAAGTGTTTTTTCGATTGTCACACAAAAATCGTTTGTGCTACTCTGACCAGAGACCCAACAATATCCCCTATATTAAAAGAGTCTTACAATCTAACGAATGTCGTGTCTTTGACAATGACAATCCTACACAAGGCTGTTGGAAAACCTTCGTGAGGACTAGTACCTATTCAAGGTTCAATTCAAATTGTAAAGCAAAATGGACCTTACTTCAATGCAACAAAGATAATAATTGCTTTTTTAGACATTTAGTGAAGTTCAATGAAAGTCCTTAGAGGAATACCACTGCCATGTGTTATTTAATATTAAACTGTTAATTATCGATCGATCGTAATTTGTGCGTGCTTCATCGAAATACTAAAGTAAATGTGCGTGTCTTCGTTTACGGTAAGAATAGAAAATGGATCAATGAATCGACTAAGTTAAAGACCGACAAAGTCACGTTTCCGCAAGGTAAAGTTTTATACTACGTAATCCGAACATCTGTTCGCTTTTCCTGAAAATTACATGACGTAACAAAAACGTGGTGTGCCAGTAACAAGCTAGATATTTGGAAATTCTCTGTCACATTTTCCTTTATCAATTTTCACGTTTGTTTTTCTTATATTTTCCTTTTGAAACTTTTTGTGAAGGAAACATTAGCATTAGCAACAGTATTAAACGGCAACGCTTTCCAAGCACTAATTTTGACGTAGCTTCCAAACATAAAAGCGAACAAAAGACGAGCGAATTGCTTTTATTTAAATTAAACAATGCACTCGTACAATTGTTTCATAATATCTATTCATTGTTATGTACCACTAAGTTTTAAAGAAAAAAAATAAAATAAAAAAAGACGTATTTTCATTTTCCGAGTTTAACTTTTCTGTGTGCTAAAAAGAGCGTTTACGATACGTTGCCGTGGTTTAGTCAATATTAGTTTTGTATTAGGTAGGCGAATGAAAACCCCATGGAAACGCGTATGTGGAAAATATTTTGGTATGATCGATGCCTTTGTACTTAATGGTATCGTGCTTATATGTCTTCTTTAGGGCCTTTTCACACCACGTTTTTTAGACGCGCCGTTGACGCGCTTAGATAATGCCTATAGACTTTTAATAGAAAAAGAAAACGTGATGTGCACAGGCCCTTAGGATGACAACCTTTTTTTCAAGGTCTCAGAGCGCTTCACGGCCACCTCAGGGACAAGCAATAGGTAACTAGTACTATAAGAAACAAGTCTGAGTTTACGACGCATTATATTCCTCACGGTTTTCGATACAGCTGCCAGGGTGGTGGTATAGTTCGAAAAGTTACTACAGCCTTAAAATGCAAAGGGCAATTCAAAAAACGTGGTAGGTTTTATTTAAGTAGTAAATAAAAGTTTGATACTTTCTCATAAGTAGTTGATTATTCATTTTCTACTTAAAAAAAAACTACGCTGCCCTTATTGGTCGGGCTCTTATCGAAATAAATTGACATTCTATCTGTGATAGGTACTGATACTGACTAGTATAATTTCTAAATATTTGGGATTAACTATGTAAGAGTGTAGCTGTGTGCTGCCCCCTAACCAAATTACAATCGTTTCATTGTAGAAACGAATACATTTCATTCTGTCATTTTGAATGATGTGTACTTGAATATGTGACTTGAATACTAATTTGGTTGAAATGAAGTCATTCCCATACATCTTTATTTTTTTTTAATTGCAATAAACTAGTGCTTGACTGCGATCCCACCTGATGGTAAGCAGTGATGCAATCGTTGATGGCAAGCAGTGATGCAATCGTTGATGGTAAAGCGCACTAGTTTATTAAGAGCCTATTCACTCTAGCCTTGAAGAAACCTAAATTATAATCGGACGGAAAGACTGCAGCCGGCAAACTGTTCCAGTCCCTCGATGTACGCGGTATAAACGACGAGGCAAAACGCTTAGTCCGGGCCGCAGGTGTCTCAACAACGTAAGGGTGGATATTTGCCGTACGCCGGGATGACATCTGATTAGTAGTTTACTAGCGTTATCGATTGTAGATTAACAATTTGGCTATTGGGCTGATAGAGATTATGGTAAGGACATCTTGTCCCATATAAAACCTAACATCCCACAGAACTTTAATCATGCAAAGAATAAAACTTACTCAACAGTATCATTCTTGTGAAATCAGAGAGGAGGTTAGATGCACTTCAATTTTATACCTGTTGCATTGCTTTATCACTTGATAAATGCTCGATGTTTCTTACTGCCATTGATCACGCCGCAGTAGCTAACTTGATAAATGCTTGAGCCACTTAAACCTTTTTTTACACGATATAAACTAGTGCTTTACTGTCTTTCCACCTGACGATAAGCAGTGATGCAATCGTTGGTAGTCAATTAGTTTATTAAGAGCCTATTCATTCCAGCCTTGAAGACCAAAGTTATAATCGGCCGGAAAGACACTCGTCGTTCGTGCGATTATCCGATATTAGTGTTCGCGGAATCAAGTCAAGTAAATCCAGCGCACGCTTTCCAAAATTAATCCTATAAAATACCGAAAGGCTGGCTACCCTACGCCTAAGCTATGTAGTTTGGTGTTAACCAACTGACAGATAACAGTCTTTGATGACCGTATTAGCGAAGTTATCTTAAAAACAGAATTCAATTAGGTAGATTAATGAACTGCCAAATTAAATAGTACCGACGATACTTGAAGTCCCTAAAACCTAACGATTGCTTAATAAATAATTACGATAACACCTAATCTATGTAAGGTGATTTTAACACGTTTTGCAGACGGTTTAATGATTTTTAATACCCCGATATTCACTGTAGATATTATTTTTTATCTCCATCATTTTAAGCTGTTTATCGATACTGTGTTGCTTAGTAAAGAATTATAAAAATATCTTTGATCAATATAATATTGGTGCTTACGACGCTTATCTAAATCTCGATTTGTTATACAATTTCTATCGTGTTCAAAATATATTTTTTATTTATCAAATGAAATGGACTGTATGAAATGGAATATTTTTGCTGTGTAGTGTTTGTTTTCATTGAAGAAAAGTCTCGGGTCGTTTCGTGGTTCGTAATGAGTGCTGTCACTCAGCGTAGCGTAGCGTGCTACGGCGAGCTGCTTGCGTAGCTAGCGTGCTACGGCGAGCTGCTTGTGTAGCGGCTGTAGCTTGTAGAGCTACGGGCCTACGACGCTGCTTACCATCGTAACTGGTTAGGAAAAAATATTTGACTAGTTTGGCTACTTTTATTTTTCTTTCTTGTGTTATTCATTTGTTTCCTGTGATTCCGTTTAATTTCGTTTTTCCATTCTTGTACATATTTCTTTTTATTTTCAGTCATGTTCATTGCACATTTTTATAAACCTATTTCGTCTATGGATTCCAAGACTATAGGAGGTTGTAGCTACATAATAACAGGCGTACAGGTTGGACTTTGAGGTTAAGCTAAGGTTTCAGAGGTGGGTCTGTGGGTGGGTGTCCAGCAATTGCTTACAGAGTTTCTTCTGTATTAAACCATTGTCCACGGCTGTCATTTCCACAACTGAAGGCCTTGTACACGACAAGAAAATGTGCAAAATTCGTGTCATTTTTACACACGAATTGTGTAGAATGCTCCGGCGGCGGTGTTGCTCGAGAAAAAAATATTGTCTGCGCTAGACACGACGAGCTCTGTGTACAAGTCGCTATATTATTTACTAACATAGTGTTTTAAAATCATAATAATAATTTTCTTGTAATGCATGAATCAATAATGATGTCTGAATAAATATTTATTTAACATGCTTCTCATGCATTAATTACAAACAAACTTGACTAGTCGACGACTGACCGAAAACAATCTCATCGTTTACACGTCTCTATTTATCTTGTCTGGAGCAGAGACGACAAATCGTTGCTAGATCCGACTAAATTCTAGTCGTATACATGATGAATTGGTCCTATCTGTCGCAGACACTGTGAACTTGTTTAGCGTGTACCTATAAGCGCTCTTAGACAGTCATTACGGATGACTTTCTAAGAGTCTGTCTTGTCATGGGGTAACATATTACCTAGTTACTGGGTTGTGTAGGTCAGATAGACGCTCACTCTATTAAAATATCGGTATTCGACTATATATGGATAGACTGCCCTAACATAGATGGGCTTTTGTTCCCACTAGTTGTTTCTAGCAAATAGATAAGACACCCTCGGAACCGCCGTCAAAAACTGATCGCTCCACTGTCATCTAGGCCTCTAATGCAATAGCTGTCGCTAGAGCTGAATCCCCAGTTTATTGTTATTACTAAACATTCTGAATACCCCCTGCCGACGCTAAATTTATTGTGTTTTCAAGCGATAAGGCGTTTTGCGAGAGACCTTACCTATACGAGGTTGTAAGCATTTCAAAATTATGTTATTGAAATACTTCCACAGAACCGTTCATTGTGGTGACACTTTGGGAGGCATGTGTCCTAACTCAAAATAAAAAGGAAGGCTGGCTAAAGAACTCTCATAGCCGTAGTATTCACGTCACGTAAACTTTTCCCAGGCGTTGGTCCATTACATGTTGTATTAATTACATTTTATTTTTGTAGGTATTTTGTTGTATGAACTACTTCATGAAAGCTAGTTTGTCACTGCCCCTTAATCTTTTTTTACCTGATACTTGGCATCATGCTTGGCATCGTTGTTAGGAAAACTGAGTTGTTTATGCAATAGTCACGTTTTAGTTCTTAGATAAGACCTATCAGCTAAGCATGTGGGTTAATAGTAGCTTATTGTTTTTTAGCTTGTTATTGTATTTTTTTTATGATGGGAAAAATCGAATGACTAATCCCGCCCTTGTGTCAGTGTCAGACTTCTACTGACTTAAAGGTCCCACCGTTCCTTCTTGCCTCTTTTCCAGGGTCCGGTGTTCCGGTGTTCCGCTTTCGCATCAACTCTTGGCCCCGCAACTATTGTCTTGGGATTTGACCATACCGGACCTACATTTGCAATTATAGTTCAATTTCAAATAATGTGGGTGGGCGCATTACTTTGTGTAATTTATGAAGGTGAAGGAATACATCGTGAGGAAACCGGCATGTCCTAGAACCAACAATTCGAAGACATGTGACATTCACCAACCCGCATTGGGCCTGCGTGGTGGATTACGGCCCATTCCCTCTCCTAGAGAAGACTGACACTGCCTGAGTCCCAGCAGTGGGAACATTATATGGCGGATGTTATGCTATTCTAATGTTGTAATGGGAATCTACATAGATATGTGACTTTCCTCAAACCTTCCTACGTCCGTATGGACTACGGTCTTCTAATTCTCTTATAATGGCTGTTCTTGTTATGGTTATTGTATTCTCTTGTAGTGGCTTATGATTGAGAAGTAGGAACATACAGGCCGATAGCTATGCGAATTTATTGGTCGTTATTATTTTTACTATATTTTTCCAAATGCTTATTTTCCTGCAAGTGCGCAATTACGATCATTCATCAACAACTATTATCATCATTAAATATTATATTACTTAAATCAATGGTTTATACGTGTGACTGCATTAGCAATCACAAAAAGTTGTCTATATTAGTAAAGATTACGTCAATAGCATTTCAAATACCTGGAGTAATAAAATATTTTTATAAGCTTCAGTAGATATGTCACGTTTTTGTTTTTACACCGATCGTGGTCATCCGGCCACTTCCCATATTTGGATGAAACTCGTGGCATGAGTCTCAATTGTCATATTTATCACCAAGTCCTTATTAGTGTTGTTTGCTATTGTTTTAGGCATATTCTTTCATTTATCACTCTGTAATGTACAAATTCAAACAATTAAGAAGTTGTCACTTCGTACATCTTTTTTGGATTCCGTATTTCAAAAGGATAAAACGGAACCCATAAAGGATCATAATGGCAGCAACTGACAGTGGGTACTTGAGATGTTCGGTTCAGCGATATATCTGAACTTACGATTAATTTTACACCTTCGGTTCGGCTTCGGTTCTGATTGATTTGAAGCGGAGGTTTTACTTGCTCACCGGTTTTATTTGTGTGTCATGGTCATAAATCAGTGTAATTTTATGTATCTGACCCGGCCTTAATATAGGTTCTAATTTGTCTCCGACATTCCATGATTCACCTGCGGTTCCGATTTCGGTTTCGGTTTTGGTTCCGTTAAAACAAATTTCAAATCTCCAGTTTCGGCTTCGGTTCCGATAAAACCACCTCCCAGTAGTCCCACCTCTCATTCCTAGTAGGAACAATATATGGCTGATTGCTATGCTATGCTATAAATGACAGAGCACTATTCCTTTCTCAAGACAGAGTCATGATGGCATGACTCAGTTCTTCAGTCTGTTTCACCTACTCAAGGGCCAGAAAATAAATGTAGAAATAATGGCCTCTTTGTCCGACTTACCTCAAATTGAGTTGTGAAAACTAACGGGCAAGAAGCCAGGGAACCACCGCTGCCCAGTCTAGCAACAGTTCAATTCGTTATAAATAAAATCATGCATGCAATTTCATGTGTAATCGTTTAGGTACTAAGGTCTATTTCTGTCTCTGCACTTCTCATTTATTAGTGGCGCTAAACATTAAACATTTTAAGGATATTCTAAGTTTTGATCCATTGTGACATGATTAAAAAGAGAGTCCAATGAATCCATGGAATTGCTTTCAAGTTGTTGCACGATTTAAAATGTGCAATTTGCTTTATTTTTTCGGCTGACTGAATTCTTAACAATTCAAAAGTGCTTGTAAATGGTTTATTTAAAGTGCTTTAATTTTCAGCATTTTCGTTTAATAAATTATATTCACCAATTTAGATGCAACTTCCCGCCAAATTGAATGAATGATCATGTAAAAGTACACATGTCATAAATAAGAGCACTTACTTTATGTTTGCACGTAAATCTTATTATCGAACAAATCATTGCGAATAAACTAGAATACCTTATCTGTAGAGCCATCTACCTAGACGCGTCTTACCTAAACGGTAAACCATAAATTCACATGCGCTTACGTCTATATTATTTACTTTACTTAGCATTCATAGGTGTTCAAGGTGCATTTAAATCTGTTGTGCACGTGTAACACGATGCATTTATTATTAATGACGGGTTAATTGTCCATACTAGTACGACAACGCCATTCAATGACTGTGCTCAGATTATATTGCTCAAATACGTCTGTCTCTCGCCCATAATGGCCATTGTTAGTAGCCTACCGGATCTCCCTCAAGATATCGAAATAATTAGTGTTGATATTATCAAAGCGTGTGTTGATTAGGATATCGAATTATCTACAGTAAGGACTACAGGCTTATCACCGCCATTGTCGGTTGATTTTGCAACTGAAGTGGGTGTTGTGTAATTTATCTGTGCTATTTAATAAAGTGCTCTTAGAAAATGAGTGCTAAGAAGATGGTGAGTGTATTTACTACAATTATGTTCAGTGCGTGTTGCGTTTTAAATAAAAATAAACAGAAAGACAAAGAAGTTTGCCGGCTTATTTAAATAATGGATAAATTACCTATGTAGTTAGTAAATTACTAAACAATTAGCATTTGTGTCTTCATTACATTCAACTGTTCTAGGTTACAGAACCGTGACAGATAATTGGTTCACATTCATTAGTTTGCATTCATTAGCCTACTTGAGATTCGATCTACTCAGACTCAAAAGTTGACATAATCGTTTTGATTTCACATGTAGGTACACGACACGCGATAGCTAGCTATCATCCACTTCAACTACTAATATAATCTTGCAGAGATTCTTTGCACACATTTTCCAACTATAATAAAGTCTCTCTTTTCGCAACTATTGGGTTCTTCGAGAATTAGGCCGAGATGAAAGAGTCCGTTTAATTAAACCTTGCACGGTTGACTTGACCAAATCAAAGCCTGTTTAAACCCTTTGCTACATAGAAATATCGTGACTTATTTATCGCACATTATTGCGTCCTGCTCAAGTCTTCATAGTTCATATATAATAGGTTGGAGGAAGCAGCCTGCGACAGGCGTGCGGCACTAATCAATTAATGGCAATCGAGATCACGTGCGCCGGCGCCGCGGCACACGACGCGACCACGTTGCCTGCCATTGTACGTTGTGGTCAAGTTAAATGCCAGTACATCACACTAAATAAATTGAGAGCTGTGGTGACCGAGTGGTCGTCGGCTTACAAGTTGTAGGTCACGGGTTGAAACCCAGCTTGCACATTACTTTTTGTAATTTATTGCCACTGCTCTCAAAAAGTAAAACATCATGAGGAAACCGGCATGCCTTAGAACCAAAAATTCGAAGACATGTGACATCGACCAATACGCACTGGGCTGGGCCCGTGTGGAGGACTATGGCCTATTTCCTCTCTCTCTCTAGGGAGGAGGCCTGTGTCCCAGCATGGGATCATTAAAAAGGCTGTATGATGAAATAAATTGACCTGAAAAATAACATCCAAAATTCATTTATGAACATTCCACAGTAACCTAACGGTGAAGTTATTAGATCTAAAATTCTAAAGTAATTAAAAACATTTTTAGCTGGCGTCGAGCGTGTAATTTTCATTTTTAAGCTGAGTGGAGTTTTCCCTCGCTTTTCCAGTTTAAAAATCTGAGAAGTTGGTTTAGCTTTTTCATTAAATGTTTTCAGGATCACTTGTTGCCTTTTATGTTGGGTACGATTCTGTGAATTCAATTAGAGCCTCGTTTAAAAGGACAAACGTTGAAGCTACTGCTTATAAATCGACTTACATTTTTTTTACGTCTTTCTCATAATTATTTTGATAGTTTTTTCGAAGACGTAGCCATCAGAGTGTAAATGTAAATAAAGATAAACTACGCTCAAAGTGAAATGTTATTTTAGAATTTCTCATACCTACTTCTTAAGTTCATACCCTTAGTATGAACTAACTCAATAGCACCTGCTGCAGAGTTTACGGTTGTAAACTGTGGTTTGCTGTAGAGGTACCGTCTCTTGAATGTTGCAATATTAATGTAGAGATCTGTAGTACCTGTATGTCTGGCATTCATGCTGAACTGAACCTATTTTGGTGTAGTCGTGAGGCACACAACGTAATTATTATCTTTTTTTTGTGTTTTTTTTTCTTTATATGTTACCGAACTATTGTCTTTGTGCCTTTTTATGTTGTACCAAATAAATTCTTTTTCTTTCTTCTTAGATCAAGAGAGTCGAGATCCACATAGGACGTTCTAATGCCAAAATTCTCTGTATTTACAACGTGTTCATACTTCGTATAAATTCGATGAATCTTTCTATACATTGAGGAATCAGTTGGTGTACTCTGTACGTTTAACGACTTATGCATTTTCTTTTGTTTGTCGGTTATATGCACATCATCTTGAGACCGACTCAATAAGAAGTTTGTTGGCCTTTTTTGTTGAAAATTAATTTTATTTCATTAGTATTTCAATATGACCAAACGTTCTACACAGGCAGGCGGAATTGTTTTTAAATTGTATTAATTTTATAGCAACGCGGATACTTTGACATGAATTCTAATCGAAGCCGACAAGATTCTTTGTCTGGTATGTTGCAGTAACAAAGTACTAAGGCCGTTTAGGCTTCCTCATTAAATTAAATTTTCCGCCTTTATACGTATGTATGAGGCATTAGTTATTTTAATTTCAGCTGTCAGTGTTTATTCCTCATGACAAGTTTTAATTGTTCATCATGGATAAAAATAACTAAGGCGCTTTCCGTAGGGAATAGGTAGCTATTAATTGTTTTATAACCTACGTAAGTTATTCTATGACCACAAAACAAGACTGAAGATTATTAAGGTACTACCGCTTGCTCCGTCGCTTGTCACTAAAGGTTCATTGGAAGACCAGCATCAGAACGAATTTTCTTTCTGTATGGCAACTTTGCTGAAGTGAAACCTTTTTGGCGCAGTTTTGAGACACACAATGTTATAGTTTTTTTTTTTATAACTTTTTGTGTGATCCTGGTGACTGTCGCTAAATTAATAATTTTTTTTCATTGTTTGTATAATAATTCTAAGTTTTATTACTAACTAAAGAGTCAGTTTATCACATGAGAGAAAACTAGGAAATGTCTACAACGTTCCATAATCTATGTTAACAAAATACATCACTATGCCAGAGCAGTTTGTGGTGTAAACACGAACAAGGTCGGGTACCCTTCTGCCGCAAACAAAGCGATGGTCTGTTACAGGGACAGTAGTACTCAAGCGTTAACAAACCAGTTCTGGTCTGGACACCATCAGAAACCCGTGGAAGTATTATGTGGATGAATAGCACTTAATTTCATTGAAAAAACAGGGAGATACGAAGCTTTCAAATAACAGATACTGGTTTTATGGAACATATGTTTGTTATTTTTAACAAGTACTTATACTACATAATCATATCGCGTAGTATAATAACTATGACCACGTTATCAACGCCTTGACCTAATTCACAGTTCTTTTTTTATTCGTCTTAATAGTTAAGTACATACCCACAGTTATTTTCTAAGTAACATTCGTTTTGGATTTGATCAATTATGATAATTGTCACTGGACTCCTCGGACATATTAAGTATGTGTAGGAAAGTTTCTTCTTTTTGCCTTTGTATTTTTTTTTTATTGATTTATCTTTTTATTTTTTATTTGCCTATACAGTGCCACTGTTTAGCAAAGGTTTCCCCTAAGTCTATCTTTGCATGATTAAATTGTAGGTACACATGCATATCTTTGAAACAGGCATGTGAAAATCGCTAGAGAGAAAAGTCATTTAGATATCTTTTCCACTTCTACAAAATTTTAGGTATACCTCTGTTGTCATTCTGAGACTGGCTTGTCAGTCTAATAGTTATGTGATGGACACGATCATTTGTTCTGTGTCTGGGTGGAATTGATCTATAATATGTATGTATTTAGAAATATATAAGTATGTTTATCAGTTGTCTAGTACCCATAACACAAGCTTTGCTTAGCTTGGGACTAGACGGCGTTGTGTGATTGTTGTGGAATATAATATTATTATATCATATTATATTCTGCTAACATATTTCGCTGGTAATGTTCCCATCCAACAAAATGACCGGTCGCAAAATACTTGCAGCAAAGTTCACACTAATCCACGCTTAGTAAACACTCCGCCGTTCTTACGAAGAGTAATTTTCCTCTCGGGCGTGACTCATCGCTACCGCATTGTTTATATTATTTTAAATTGGCATCATTGGAGATACGCGGAGTAGAAACACCAGGTTGGCAGCACGTGTTCCTAACCTTTTATGTAAACAACTGATTGAAACTATGAGCTTCGGTAGCACATACTCGGATTTCAGATGTTTTAGTCTCAGTTCCAGGTAACCTATATATGTATGTATAGTCTCTGCATTATCTACACTAATATAATAAAGAGGTAAAGTTTGTTTTTTTGTTTTTATGTTTTTTTGTTTGTAGGGGGTAATCTCTGGAACTACTGGTCCGATTGGAAAAATTTTAGCAACAATAGAAAGCTACTTTACTCCTGAGTGACATAGGCTATATTTTATGTACGCGGGCGAAGCTGCTGACAAAAGCTAGTATCGTATATAATAATACCCGTAGCTTCGCTCGCATGGAATCGTTTCCCTCCCCCCTTATACCCTTAATTCTTCTTAGTGCTCATCTACGTCATAAAAGAAAGCCTTGTACAAAATTTCACATTCTTAGACCGAATAGTTTTTGACCGATGAAAGAACAACGCATGTTCTGTTAGTCGATTAGTTTCTCATTTTATATAGTGTGTTTGGTAATTAGTTACCGATACTTAAACACGTTATTGTATTCATGATAACAAACAAATTTTACTATGGGACTGTAGCTGAAATCGCAAAAAAACCTGCTAGTTGCAGTACATTTATATTCGCTTAGCTAGTCAAAATGTGACTGCAATCACGTGTTTACAGTCGGTCATTAATTACCAGTCACTCTATATATATTACTAGCGACCCCCTCCAGCTTCGCACGGGTACTGATGTTGAAGATATTATGCATGTATTATACACATAAACCTTCCTCTTGAATCAACATCGCATCAAAATCCGTTGCGTACTTTTAAAGATATAAGCATACATAGGAACGCGTAACTTTGTTTTATACTATGTAATGATAGACGAGTGATGACCTTAAACGACACAAAAACGATTTTCAGAAAAAGTCTTTTTTGTTTCATATTTGTCAGATAAGACATTTTACAGTTGTGACATTGCCTGTACACATAACAATAAATATAGCTGGCTATAGAATCCACTCCTCGTGAGTGTCCGAGTATCGATAGTTCTAGCACCGAGCATGACAACTGTTATTGACATGGCCGCAAACAAAGAAATGATAAAACGATAATAATGAAACACCGCTCATGTTGCTAACAAAGAGATGACCACATTCACATCATTATATTTTCAAATGTGACATAATTTAGTAAGCTATATATTACATTTACTTGTTGATTGTTTTATCACAGTGTTTATTATATGCATGCCTGACACTATAGTCATTGCACTTAGAACTAGGTTCAGATAACATGCACTAATGTATAAGTAACACAAACAATCGTGCAACACTCTTGTAACTGTTGCTTATTGCAGTTGGAAACAACCGCTACATTTTCGATTCCGTGCAAAAGTTCACTCTACACAGTTTTTCATCAAGCCAGCGCGTGTTTTCTTTTATTTCAATAACAAAGAACTGATTGCAACTGCGAATAAAGTTGTCTCATTGTTTTCCAGTTATTTACAATAGGTAGTACTTGCACGCGTTTGATATTCAACATGCATGTTAATCAGAATAAATCCTTTGGCAATGCCGGTTACGATGGCCGTGAAATTAACGACTAACTTTACCGACACACAAAGACACTTGTTTTTCGGAAACTGAAAATTGGCAACATATTGATCGTTGGGGTTTTCTACGTAGGCGTTTTCTTCGTAGCTCAAAATGAAGTTTGTCAGGCTCGGAAAATTAAGTTACCATCAGTAAAATTCCAGAGGCCCGTTAAGAGCAAACGTTTTATTACTAACGTTTATAAAATTTATGACAAACGACAATAAAGCATGTTAAACACGAACAATAATAATGAAGTCGACATGACGTAATAGATTTGAATTTACGACGCGTTAATTTTAATGTCCACGTAAAACTGTATATGGAAAGCCATGGCATTGATACTTCTACCACCTTTGACAGTACATATTGGTAAACGCTTTAAAAAAAATGCATAGTACCTACATTAAAAAGGAGGGAATCAAGTGACGTATGTATATGATTGATCGTGTACCCGAAACATAACGTCTCAACGGTTTATTTTTAGATGATTTGTTTGCTCATATGATATGACTCGTCCACGAAGTGACTGAAATGTTTGTGCAAATTAATTTTGATCGCTGAAACGCCTTACGTAGGCGTAGTAACTACAGCCATGAACTGCTACGAATGAGAATTTTCATGAGGTCTTTAAAATCGTCTTTAAACTTTCATTGCTCTACATTTCTGTCCTACATTAAACTTAGTAGGACAGTATGATTTAGTGATTTAGTCATACCTAGGCACAGAAAAAATCAATGGCCTACTCACATAGCCACAGTTGTTATAGCTTTCCCTAGAATTCTACAGAATACTGCAACGTAACTGCATTGAGTTCAGTGTGCGCGCGTCGCCACTTTTATCGAGAGCCGCAGTGGTGATTAAAACTAAAGAGCTCGTGTCTTTGTTGCAGACGGAAAGTGAGACGTCATGCGAAGAGGCAGCAAGACTGACGGCGGAAGGCGCAGCCGCGGACGCCGACGACGATGAGGCCTACGACTATGCCCTGCCGCCGCCCCCCGACGGTGGCTACGGCTGGGTCGTGGTCTTCGCTTCCTTCATGTGCAACATGATCGTGGACGGCATTGCCTACACGTTCGGCATATTCCTACCAGAACTTGTGACGTACTTCGGCGAGGGTAAAGGAACAGTCGCGTGGGTCGGTAGCTTGCTGTCAGGAGTATATCTCGCCGCTGGTAAGATTTATGATGATTGATAATTTATTACTTACCCTTTGTGAATTAACGGCTGTTCCGACATAGTTACATTAGATTGTTCAGTTTATTAGTCCAACAACTTTATTTTGTCACTGAAGCTAGTACTAGCTAGACTATTATCTTCTGCGTATTCATGTGAAATAGATAGTGTGTGGAATTTGGTATGGCATCTGACGGATGTATCTTAATTGACATCAGTAATTGCAAAGACCTTTAGCATTCCTCCTTTTTGGACGCCATTGCAATCGAGCGCTCATTCATTTCCTATCAATTCAGGTCACGCTGTCACATGTTCCATCCATTATTCATGTGTGGATTGTACCTATGTATCTTGTATCTAACAAGAGATTTATGCAGCTAATGTTCATGAGTACGCAAATATATCAGTATTATAATGCTCCACGGTATAAGCATAAACAACAAACAGCAAATTAATCGCTTTACAATCTTGGCTTATTGCCGGCTTCACATTTCAAGATTATGATGACGAATTTTTCCGGAGTTTTCTCAAGATATATTCGGATTTGAAATTGACTTTTCCTCATGTGTGTGTCTCAAAAACACTAAGCTTGACGACAAAATCGTACAAAACAATTTTTCTGAAAATCTAAACGACATTGTTCAAAGGAAAATTATATTTAAAAATTCGCACGTGAGTAAAACGATTTACAAATCATTCTGATTAGTTACATCTACTTTTTACCTATTAGATTATCTGAAAAGATATAAACTATAAATCTGTTGATACTGATACCGTGTGTACGCTATGGTAACTAATTGACACTTGAAGTCGTAAGCAGTAAAATTAAATAACCGAATCGATGTTAAACTCAGTTCATTGCGAGTGCCTCGTAACCGCTGTGATAACATTGCATTAGTGATAGATAAATCCATCCAGATTAGTTAGATAGAAATAATCTGTACTTCGCAAAGTGTCGTTATGACGCAGTGGTTAAGGCCTCTCATGCATGAGGTTGCGGTTTGCAACTGGGCGAGTATTAAAGTAAATTTTTCAATTTAGTCTTTTTTAAGTTTTTACTAAGTAGTTAGAAATTTACTGACATCTCGGAAAGCATGTAAAACTGTCGGTCCTAGTTGTCATTTATTTTTAGATTAGACGTTACAGGTAGTCGACGCTAGAAAGTTTGACCAAAGTGTATCATGTTGCTTAGTAAGAGCTTATTTTCGGAGACGAAGCGCGTTGGGCGTTTGTCGTACATGTTTGTGTTTTTGTAGGGGGTTGTTTCCTACAGGGTCGAGGCCTCCCGGGCCCGAGGGTTCATGCGAAAGCGTTACACCAAGGCTCTGGGCCTAAGGCAAGGACGGAACGGGGTAGGTTGTTTAGTCAGTAAGAGTCTGACACTGTTTCCCGCTCCGCCCAATGGCGGGATTCGTCATTCGATGATTTTTACCTACCATAAAAATAACGTGTTTGTGTTTGCGCGTGCAATGACGCAGCCCACTGCTGCAATGTGCGACGAACGCCCAACTTGTTGACCATCGCGCCGCGTCTCCGTAAACAGCACTAACTGGGTTGTGGAGGTCCCATCTGACGTGCTATTATCTAACTAAACATGCTTGAGGGCAGCGCTGGCCATCCAACGGACGGACTCCAAATAGGCACATTGGATTAACAACCTAATGTGTAGGATTATAGGATTAACAATCCAATGTATCTATCTATCTGTTGGATTTCATCGCTGCGGACAGCGCTGCTTTTACGGCAGTATTAAGTATAAAACATTGATATTCAGATGTATTCAGTTAGATTGAGGGCCAACTTTAACCTACTTGGGAAAAAATTAAGTAGATGATCTGTACTTTAGCAGTGCAACGTATTTGTTTAGGTATGTAAAGCTTCTTATCTTAGAAATACTAATTATTACTTCGTTATGATTGATAAACATACCCAGACAAATCGCCATGATAAGTATCGGTAGGTAATTTAAAACTTTACTGTTAGTTTGTAGGCAACAAATCACACTCTTTTAATCTATATATAGTGCATGGCAAATAGTTTGAACCGTTTGCTATCGTTGCACGGCTACGTGTAACCATAGCACCTGTAGTGGGCTCCCCACTTTGATTGAGATCCGAAAATCGGTTGCTAAAGTTATTATTAGGTATATTATACCTAGCTTGTGCTGTCCCACTGCTGGGTAAAGGCCTCCCTCCATTCTTTCCAATCATCTCGGTCACATTGCCGCTTTGCCGCTCCAATTCTCAAGGAAGACATCCAGGTCGTCCCGCCATCTCCTTCGTGGTCTGCCAATGGTCTGTCTGTCTGAAGTTAGGCTCTGCGAATTTTAGCGCTTGAAAACTCGTACCTACAAAAAATAAAGTTTAAAAACTAACACCCGACTACTTAAGGGGCCGTGTATGAAATCAACTCATTTTGAACATTTTTGATCAAGGTTTGAGAGACAAAAGAGAAGACTTTTAATCCTTCTTTTTATAGATTATAAAAGTCAAGTTCTTATTCTCCTAAATATACTGAGAATTTTTGTAAAATAATGAGTGGATTAATGGCAATTAGCCATATTCCAAACCCTTTTTTCGCAAAAATAACGAACGAGTGATGGTTGGCTAAGGTTTACACAAAATTACACGGGATTTTACGACATTTAAAAAATACCAGTAACATCATTACATGGTCTACTACAAAATGTACTGATTACATTATTGACTTTGATTGGAAATATAGCTAAAAAAAAATGTTGAAGAAACGTAATTCTTGGAAAATATGTGTACAAATAAGTATTTTTTTCTATACCTTGGAAACACTTTTAAGAAAATTTAAAATATGCAAAATAATCTTAAGAAATCTCTTTACAAGAATCAAAAATTTAATTTACAAATAAATAATAACTTCATTTCGTAAATTACAAAACAAAATTGACTATATTATCGACCGCGCAAATTCGATCTCGTCAGTCACAATCGGGCCTTCCCAGCGCGAGGACGCGTCGCTTTGTTCCGCAGCCGTTCCCGAGTTTTACGTAAATAAATTCCCATTATTGTACGCTGACTACCACATTTTGATCCATTAAGTATTATTGTTTATTTTAGGTTTGTTTATTAAGATTGTTAAAATTTCTTTTGACTTCAATGATAATTACAGGTAACGGTTGTTTGTTTGTATGTAAAGATAATTTCCAGAACTACTCTACTATTACTATTTAATTACAATTCTTTCACTTATGACTTCTACAATGTTTATGACCTATTTACGTATTCGTTATGTACAGAATTTTTATATTTTTGACCCCTATGTTTGTTTCGGTTTTTCTTCTCAGGGTAGTCAGCTAAGAAACACCAGTGTCATCTGTTTGCAAAATAAATATCATTCATCACGTGGTTACGTACTTATTTAGGGCAAATGCAAAATCTAGTATTCTAGATCCTTTTTTTGTAGATAATGGGTCGAAAGAAAGGGATGCATTATGAATGCCTTGCTAAAAGGAAAAAAAATATATAGGTAGGGCTGATACGTGCAAGAAAAGTTTTTGAAGAACGCAAGATTAATGCACTGCTTGTAGCTTCGTTTCCAGAAAATGTAAGATTTTACTTTCAGTTAGCACTAGAAGCGAGTGGCCCTACACAAGCCCAAGGATATGTGTTTCAACGGCCCTCGGAACGCGCCGCCACCGGGTTCCTACGCTGCAAAAGCAACCGAGGGCCCATCCAAAAGCATGCCAGAGGGCCATTGCAATACGGATGGAGTGGGGATACCGCACGGTTTCCCGCTAAGCGGCGAGCCTCCTTGCTGGTCTGCCACCATGGAAACTAGAGGCAACAGCCCTAGCACGCATGCACGATTTGCGCCTGGAGATGCAACGCCAGGGCGAATCCCCGCTGCCGCGACAAGTTGCAGCATGGCGGACAGAGCTTCGGCTGGATATCCAGGTGGTATGGCGACAGCGACTGTCGCATCCCAGTTCTGGGCACGTCATAATTACAGTGGTTTTTTTTTATGGTGGGCTAAAATCATGCAATGACCAATCCCGCCCTTGGGCGAAGCCGGAAACAGTGTCAGACTCTTACTGACTAAACATTTTGCCCTTCGCATTGGAGCCAAGCCTTCCTTTCAGAAAGAGACCCTGGGCCCCAGCAGGCTTCGACCCTTTTGCAGAGTCCCTACCGTTTTGCTGACAACTGCTTGAAGCGCGCGGGAACAGAGCGCCCCATCGACGACTTGGGCTTGGTCCGCACTGTTACAACTTACAAGATGACCGGACGGTGATCTACCCATTGCTCGCCGTCCGCAAGCCTGTCGGCGTTTGCGCCGTTGCCTTATGCAGTCCACCTCCTCCTTGACTTGCATTGCTGCTTCGCAGAGGGTTGCGCCCATGGCCTCCACCAAGACCCGGTGCGAGAGATCGCTGACACCGATCACCCCCATGAGAACACGGCGATGCTCCTCCCAAGCGGGGCACACCTCTACTGTGACACCTGGGGCTTCTCTTCCGCACGAATCCGATGCAGGTATGGCGGTTAGTCCCCTCTTTGAGGCCCGGCTGGAAAGACCTCACGGTGTCCTCACCTTCTTATGACGCAGGTAACCGAACATGGTAAGTTTGGGAGGTAGATACCTGCACTGGATTCGTGCGTAAGTGACGCCAGGGTGTTGCCATTGTGTGAAGCGCCCGGAGGACACGGTGGAGCACATGGTACAGGTATACCATGCTTGGACAGAGCATCGCCATGTCCATGTGGAGTCATTCGGCGGCGGCGATATCTCGCACCGGGTTTATATAGACCTTGGTCCGGAGCGAGTAGGAGTGGCAGGCGGTCGCATCCTTCTACAAAGCAGGAGGCTGATCGCATAAGGCAAGGGCGCTCACGCCCCTGACGCCGCCGAGATTCCGATTCCGATTTCCGGCTACCGTAGACGCGTAATAATTTGAGTACAAAAAAAAAATTCTTTAAAAAAAATCGGTCTTGAGTCATCCATAGGGGTGCGCCACTGGTCAAATGTATGCATAGGACTGTTTAAAATATCTCTTCTTTTTATCTGCCCTGCGGCAGGAGACAAATTCTGCTCTTTTTGAAACCTTATTATACATTTGAGGGCCGAGTAAAGCGTTTTTTAGTGATCGGTGATTGACGTTTAGGATTTTTCCATCGAAGCAGGTAATAGTAAATTAAACTTTCTAAGCTTGTGTATTCGTATTCGGGCGTTATCTCTCTTTTTTCGTGTTGCCTCTCCATCAAACATTGCGTTGGATATGGACAAAGCAACACGTTTTCCAACCACGCTCAATGGTTAGGCGAGTGGAAAAATGCCACCTTAAAAGAGAAATCTCGTAAACATAATTTATTTTTGACGAAAAACATTTTCAAAATTAAACAGAATTTTGAAAATGTTTTTTTTTACAACCATTTTACATAAATTAGCTATCGTAATTGTCATTTATAGTTTTGTATTTAACATTTTTTTTAATGTCTAAATGTATCAACATCCATCTAACACTAAACTGAACTATTTTGACAATTGTGATAAATATAAAATATACACAAGTTCCAGATTTTTATTTACAAACCGTACTTATTATATGATTTTGTTACTTAATCTACTTGTACAATAGTGGTACGTAGGTGAACATCATAAAATAAGAAAATAAAATATTATATCTTCTAAAGGATCAACATTGTTTGAACGTTCACTAAGCTCGACTATTGCGCGCGTGTGTGTGTAGGCGCATGCACGATGCACACAAACATAGCATCACAGCGAATTTGCCTAAACTCTAGGGAATGAATTTTATGCACGGGGTCTTAAAAACACGCTCTAAAAAGTACGAAACAAGAAAAGTGGTCGTATGCCATAAGAATAATAAATTAAAAAAAGTGGTATACGACCACGGCTTTATCCTTAAAACATTTCTCTATCAATATTATAAATTGAAAATATATTAAAATATAATAATATGTGTAAGTTAGTTTATTTAATAACGGTAAATATTTAATAGTTTGTACATACTAAGTAATTTCATTGGAGAGTGTTTTCTTGTTTCGTACTTTTTAGAGCGTGTTTTTAAGTAGTCGGGTGTTAGTTTTTAAACTTTATTTTTATTTAACATATTTTGGAGTTCTAAATAGGCTAGTAATATTTATATATTCAAAATGTACAAGTAAAGCGCTTTCAAATGATACCAAACACGGCATATTTATCTTAACTTTATTTTTTTACTTCGTATGTTTTGTCCGCTAGAGGGCGCCACATTAGATTGTGTGAAATCCCATATAGCCTATAACCAGCGGACAATTAAGACGCTTCTAATGATATGTCATTTGTCGAATTCTGATAAGTAGTTTAGAAGTTACGAGGGAACAGATGAACATCCATACCCACATACATACATACATACATACAGGTCAAAATCATAACCCTCCTTTTGCTTCGCCGTAGTCGGGTAAAAATAAAGTTTTTAAAAAAATAAATGCCAATAAAAGTTTTTGAAAACAACTGCAAATTGTCTTTTTGTTTTTGTTTAAACCATTTATTTTTTTACGAGTTTTCAAGCGCTAAAATTCGCAGAGCCTAACTTCACACTCGCCAAGATCCGACGGCCGTACTGTAATCCTCCTCAACATGAAGCAGTAACCGTTTTTCGAGTCTAACCGATGTGAACTTGCACCTAACCATAGCAAATGGTTCAACTTATTTGCCGCGTAGATACCTACTATAATTCTGATGTGATTTAGTAATGAACCACATAATCTCATACTAGGTTAATCAAATCGCATTTTATCCGTCGATCGGTCCTATCTTATTTTTATCTATTTTAAACTGCCATTGACCTGATTGGAAATACTTGATTACGGTCGAAGATACGCCGATGAACTGATAAATAAAAATGTCCTAGAAAATGATTTTGTTAGACTGGAGTTTGATATGCAGTTTTGTGTATGTTAGCGAAAGTATCTTATCAGAAAGACCTGGCATACTGACCCTAACATTTCAGAGTACTTTATCTGTCTACGAACTTTGATTTGGACTATATAAATATTATTATCACGTCTCCTTAAACCTATATTTTTATCTGTAGGTACTCGTGTTTTTTTTTTTTACCAAAATATTAAATTTATTATCTGAATTATTCTTATCTGATTTCAAATCATATGCACGATTGGTAATCAATTGTAGCTACTGATATCGATACAATTAAGTACATACCTACTTTTTGATTGATGATAAGTGTGGTTCTTATCAAAATCGTAATTAGGTATTAGAAATATTACATAGAAGTACATACATACAATATGTAATGTTAAATGCGCAAAATCTATAAATAGTTTGCTTAGAACAACGAGAAGAATCAATGATTAACAACTTTTTAATATAGGTCGCATTTTTAAGAAAATCTGCATTAGACATGTTACATGTTGCCCTGTATATTTATTAATTAGCCAAACTATTACATGCGCAAAACTGCCAAAATAGGTCAACAACCTAGAAAGGATGTCCTATTTATTTTTATCATACGCGGGATAATAATAGTTATTATTATAGAAAGTATCAGGATTGGCAGTAAAACTAAAACAGCATACACCTTACATTTTTTAAAAAGTTTTTTTTTATTATTAGGTAAATTGAGTTAAAAATTTGGGTGTTGCGCATTTAACGTTGCACGTTGTATAGTATGCGGTAAATAAGTTTAACAATTTGCAATGGTAATGGCTCCAGATTAGTGCCGTGAAGCTGCGTAAACAGGCGTGAACGTGAATGTGGACGGTGCAATTTATTCATGGCGTGACTTCACGGCATTATTGGAGAGCCGCCATTACGCATAACCCCCCACTTCGATTGAGACCCAAAAATCGGTTACTGGGCATTAAAAGTCGACTGCCATGATGCTTCAACTTGTGTGACGAGGATTATAACCGACTTTCGGGACACAATCTGAGTGGGGGGGGGGGGCTGCGCATAACCAAAGCAAATGGTTATATACACCTGCCTACTTTTGAGACTCTACTTTTGAGTCCTCAGATTGCATAACTGTGTGAAAGTTCCATAATTCTGCAGACGGTTCCATAAAAGTCTTCATAAAAATAAGAATTCATGTTTGCAGTAAAATGAATCTTTTATGACGATACATCGGTTCCTTGAACTGGTTTGCAAGTATTTAAATAATACCCATAACGAGTAGCTCAGATCAAGTTTACAATATAGGTTTTAGTACCAAGGTGGGCACTTGGCTGTCATTGATAATAATAATTTTACTTAATGTGTTTGTACCATGCCTTGCTTCTTGCGTGTAGGGTTACCAGATAAAAAAAATAACCTTACGAATACAGTAAGGAGAGGGGAGGATGTAGCGTCACCCCACTTCAAAAAGAAGATTAATTTTGTGTAACTTTTTAATAACTTCCTTTTCAATTAATTTATTTAAGTATTGACTGCAAGCTGTATTTTATTAAAATTCTAAAAATTCTGAGATTTCATGACATTTGCAAAATCCGGCCGCAATCCTGAGAAGAGTTAAAAAAATCGTTAGATCTCAGGAAAATCCTGAGATATGGTAACCCTACTTGCGTGTGAAATAAATACTTAATATTCGTTAGAATGTAAACAAGCATCATTTACCTTATCCAATTTATCGTATTACAGAATTGGCACAGTAGCAATGACCTACTAGGACAATCTTGCATAAGGATAAAATACTGACTTATTCTGGGACTATGATTCTCTCAATAGTGTTAATTTCTTATTACTTATGTTAATAGCGATATGTATGTACTATACACTAGGTGATCTGCAGGCCGTACATCTTTACATTAAAGACGTTAGTGCAGTTTTGACGTTCACGCAGTGTGAGAGTGCTGTAAGTTTTAAAAGTTTTGTTAGACGACATAATGCCAATATTGCCAATGAAGCACTGCAGTGGTACAGTACGGCCATCTTCAGTATTTTGACGAATAGTTTTTATGAACGTGCTTGTCAATCGCTAGTATATATGTCGATAAATTTTAAGTATTTGAAATTGAGTATTACTCAAACTCAACTCTGAAAATCAGTTAAAATTTGCCATGTAAGCAGAGTCTGAGACGTTCTAAACTCAAAATACTCAATTCAGAAACCTGCTTATAAGTTCGGGTTTGACCATTTACGTGAGAATGAAGAAGAATGATTTGCCAGTTGGCAAGCCGTGCTTTATTGTCGACCAAGTGATGTTTAAGGCAACTGCCATAATGCAACCTATTCACACCTAGGCCTTAAGATCCCTAGGTTGAAGCTACCAGAAAACCACAATCTTTTAAATTTTACGAAATTCCACTCCTCCGTTTAAATATGAAATATAATTATGTTTTTAGTTAAATTGTGCTGCTGGCTGAACTTAAATGTCACTCAGCATTTCTAACGCTTCTGCGGCAAATCGTTCTTAATTAGTTTTACTATTAAGAAAATTCTTACCTATAAACCCTGTAACTAATTAATTACGATACGTAAGGTTTGGCCCTTTTGTTTAGCTTAATATAAACTCTTAGAAGAGTAGGTAATTACTTAAATTATATTTTTTCAATAGCTAATATTTGATCAGCTGATTATTAGATCAGTAGAAAATTATTATTTTGACGGTAAGATTGTAGTACCTATCTAGGAACTTATGCACCCCAAAACAGATAGATGCTCTCGTAATTTTTAGGCGACTACTTGAAGCTGCAAAAAGCATTTTTTTACAGCTTCAAGTAGTCGCCTAAAATTTGCAAAATTGGCAAAATACATCATCTTAGTAGATCCGATGAGTTAGAGCTAAAATTTTATATTTACACTCAACTATATGTGTAAGATCTTCAACAACTTTAAGTTGACTAGCTTGCCTTGCTTTGCCTGTTATGCAAGTCCACTACTTACTTAATCGCAAACACTGTATTATCTATCTATCTATCTATACATACAAATATTATACATTACATTAAATACAACTATACATACAAACAAACGGAAAATTACTTTAACTCCACAAAAATAAAGTTCAGTTTCCTTTACAAACTTTTGTTTTTTCTCTTGTTTATGAAGAATACGAATGTTGTCGGCAGGTCCGGTGGTGTCGGCGTTATGCAACAAGTTCGGGTGTCGCGCCGTCTGCGTGGCCGGGTCGTTTGTCGCAGCTGCTGCCTTTGTCCTGTCCACCTTCAGCAAGAGTGTTACCATGATGATGATAACCTATGGGCTGATCGGAGGTAAGTCGCTTATTTGACGGTACTTAGTGTTTGTTATATTTGAATGTGTGGTTGATACTATAGAAACTACAAGGCGGCTTTTAATTTTGCCCAACATATCTCTGTATGACATAGGCAAGCATTAAGAGGGGATTTATCAAAATTCACCCCTAAGGGTATACAAAGTTTTGTATTGAGAATCCCGGACGAAGTTACATGTGCAGAAGCTAGTCCTTCATAATAATAAATCGGCATTTTGGGGCATCAGCAAGAACATAGAGAAGCCCAAATGGCAGACTCTACATTGAATGAAAAAAGGAAACAAAAGTTTTAGCTTTCTTAGTTACTTCTTTCTTAGTTACTTGGCAACAGATATTAAGGCCATCTGACTGCAGCGGAAGCATTTCATTGATATTTCTTGATAAATGTACCGTATGGGAAATCAACTATTAAAACAAGGATTAATCTTTCCTCACAATTCCATCAATCAGTGTCGAGGTAACGCTTATGTCACGCTCTAGTATGTCATGTGCCTTCATACTGCCATATTTACCAAGAACTAACCGACTTTGATAGATTCCTTGATTCTTTGATCTCAACATTGTTTTCTTGAATTAGATATTGATCACAACTTCTAAGAATCTATTGTAACGTGTTTACGAACGTCAAGTTTAAGTACGTACGTACATACTCTAGAATTTTCGTATAAAAATTAACGAGTTCATTTTACGCCCTCGAAATAAAATGGATTTCCAGCACGAAATTCCTGAAACAATTCCACTAAAGCCAAAACACGTCACTCATAGTACATGTCATTGATATAATAACAGATAATAAGCATTTGGAAATCTGTTGCCAACCCAAAATAAAAATCGAAATGATTGACTTTCCAGCATTTTCGCCCGTCTCGCCTCAGGCAATTAAGTCGAAGAATTCTAAACCTTTAGCTATTTGTATTGAATTTAAGTATATTTAGAACGGCTTGGCAATAAAACGGTTTGCAGGACTCATGTGGAACGTGAGAGTTATGTAAATGTCCGCTGGCCTTGGCACGATGGCATAGTTGTAGGGTGGCGTCGCCCAGTCGCTGCCAGCCGTCCTTCAAACTATGGTTTAACCAACATAAAAGTTAAAGGATGGATACCCGTTCATCGTACATTATCTGAATCACATTACGCACCGCAAATGGTCATAATAACAGATGCGAAATGAGGCCAAATGAAACCATTCTGTGACTGTATGATAATTATTATACAACTGGTCTCTAGTACCTACAGTCATACATATAATATCACTATGTACAACACTAGTAATTTACGTTTCAGGTTTCCAATTATTGTGCTTAGCAACAACTGTATCATTAATGCGAATATGCAGATTGTTCTAACAACTCATTACTGATGACTCAATTACTGAACATCAACAAATGAGTAAAATAAATGATTAATAAATACTTTGTTGAAATATGACAATTGCTGTGTAAAGAATAATAATTATTATTATCGTTTATTTTTAAAGTACCATAAACTCATTTTAGTTACAAATAATAATTAGGTATCACAAACATACAAATGGGTACGTGAATAACAAAAATGAAATTATTACAATTAATTTAAATTGCAATATAGTATGAGCTAGTCAAACATCAAAAGAATTGTATTAAGAATTAAAATAAGTTACATAAAATTAAAATTCAACTAAATGTCATTATTGTAATGAATGTTATTATTTAATTTGCATTTCCCATAAATTTTATTTCTATAAAATTAAAATGGTCTGTTTCGCTGAGCAAAGTTTTTTGGTTTTTATTAGACGCTACACGGTTTATTCTGGACAGAATTTACGACGTTATTGTGAAAATGATATTGTTCTTTGTTTAAAGATACAATGCAGCTTCGTCATTGACAGTACAGCTCATTGAATATTCTACATATGTATTTTCACTACGTGGTTTTTTGTATTCCAAAAGTTTTATTGTATTCCCTGAAACTTACGCGCTACTCTACTTGAACAAGTTTCAGGCGATTTGATTTGGTTAAAGTTCAGTCTTATTGTACAAGTTAGATTAGGTTTAACTTCGAGGATTGAGATCGTACATGGGAAAGTAGGTACAGTTGTACTTGCTTTTCTTTCCTAGGTTTAAATAGCGACCTGCCCTAACTTCGCACGGGTCTTGCAAATCACTGAAGTTATTTATTTGTCTCTACCATAATATGCATGTGTAGTATTTATAAAGAGTGTCATTGACATGTTAATGCAAACAAATACCATAGATTCAGTCCATGATTCTAGACCCCCCAGTAGTGGCATTCGAAAAAGACACTTATTTTTTTCGCGATTTCAGGTTTGGTCCCATAGTAAAAGTTTTTTGTTATCGTGACTACGATCACGTGTTTCAGTATCGGTCATTAATTACCAGGCACCCTGCTAAACCATGAATTAATCGCTTTGTGTATTGATGAAAACTTGAAGGTAATCACGAACAGACTGAAAATACTTCTTATAATATATAAGAATTTTTATTGAGACTTAGAATGTCAGATGTGTATCGACATGATAGCTGAGAACCCTTTTCTGCATCATTTGAGTTGATTTTGCAAAATGTTCCACTTTTTTGTCGCTGTTTTATTGAGCGTGAAAACTATCGTAAAGATTCGTTGAACGATTTATTTATCGTATCTTTTTTTTTATAATTGATATAAAATAGTGCTAGACGATCCCACCTGATGCAGTGATGTGGGCATTGATCGTGAGGCGCACTGGTTTATCTACCTACAATAATGCTAAATGCTTGAAATAACAACAATTATGTTGAGATCTCTAAGTAGAATACCCTTAGGGAACGTAAATCGCTCTTAATACCTTTAATCGATCTATTTGCGATCGAGCTGTTGAAAGATAAATGCTCTCTAGTCGAGTGATGTCGTTATAAACATTGTTTTCAGATAACTATCGAGTTACAGATCCTAGGGGAAATTACCCAGGGATCGATATATGATATGAGTACCGAGGTTCCTTGTTAATTAAATAAATGGATGGGTACTTTCGTAATTATTTGTGTGTCTTTGTCATGGCCACTCGGTAAAATAAGGGGTTTAAAGTTTGAAGGGCACATAATAATCGAACAAACCGAAAACTATCACAGTATCATAAGTTTTTGAAATGAATAGGGCGATCGATTGCTTCGTTCAGTGAACAGTGAAAGTTTATATTTTTGTTTCTAATGAATAAACTCGAAAACTATTGGATCGATTTAAAAAGTTCTTTCAGTAGTAGAATATTGCTTTATCATAGTGATGGATAGATAGATATACTGTTTATGGTACTACACCATTATTAATCCAATTGCAGTAGGATGTTAAAATTAATAAGGTGTCACAATGGGTGGTCTTATCGCTGAAAGCGATTTTTACAGACAATCTTTGAGTGATATATGCTCGTCTTTGATATTTGGATTTACGGCAAATGGTCGGTTAGCTGACTAAAATAAGTTTTCGTATCAACGAACATTTCACATCACAGAATTTACCTGCTCTAGCATCCTCATTTAAGATACAACAACCTATGGGTTTTTGACGATACTACTGGAATTTGAACCGCGTTGTCAGCCTTCTGGTCACCGATCTCGTTTGATTACTGTCCTGGTGAGATGTTGGTTAATAATGTATGGCTACTAAAACCAGTCCAGGTTGCCCAATTTTTACTAAGAATCAGAACATATCTTAAAAATTTTGTGCGGCCTGAAGCTCTTGCCAAACTTCTTCTACAGAATTCAGAAACGAAGGTCAAATAATAAAACGAGAAAGGTGACCGCCAAGGTCCAAAAGTGTCAATATTTGTCCCTTTATTCAAACAAACAGTGCCTACCTTAAGAAATATATCTTTCATTTTTGTCCAGTCTTTTGTTCGATGAAGCTGAGATAATTTAAATATTCAAACCATCTCGACACGTTCTTTGTTCTCTCGAACCCTTGAAAACAGAGGCAACAGCCCGTGTGTGAAATTGGAAATTTGCCAACAAACACAATTGCGAATGGAAAGGCTTAAATGTCGTTTTAGTTCCAAGTGGAACCCTTCTGGAAATTAGCGAGGTTCGAGGAAAAGCGGACTTTTTATATTGCACGAATGCAACGCGGCGCCTGGCGATCTAAATAACTGATACGGGTTCATACTCCGTCGATGTGTGCCGCTTTGTAAAACAAGCGACTAGTTCATGAAAGGGGAAAGTTTACTGGAAAACGGTTTTCTATTCTACGGAAAACCCGCCTAACGTCTCTTTTTTAAATTAGATATTGTAAGCTAGTGCTTGACTGCAATCCTATCCTATGGTATCTAAGCATTGAAGCAATCGTTGATGGTGATGCGCACTTATTTATTAAGGGCGGCTTGCACGACTTGCTCTTAAAACTAGATTTTGTTAAAGTCGCATTAGTCATTAAGCTCGACTTAGCTTAAACTGTATTAGTAGCGTCTTGCTAATGCTGAAATCTACTCGACTTAACAAAACCTAGCTTAACACGTTTCATTCTTTTCGTTCATTCATTTGCGTTCCATGTTTCATAATTGTGCTGGATATTTTACAACTTTTTTGGAGGTATGGAACGTTTCAAATATAAAAAACCAAGGATTTTATAAAGGAGTGACTGGAAAGCTTACGACTACCTCAAAAAAGTTCTGAAGAGTAAAGTTAAAAAATGGGTTTTTTATCTCATTCATCTAGTATGACCATACACTAACTACGTATTACAGGACAATTTTGCTCTAAACAAGTTCGAGATATTTTTGATATAGATATTATAAATAGGTATATATCAATATAGATAGATATCCACTTAATAACGCAATGATATTCGCGCCATGGTTGCTGTAAAATTCTGAGCTCTGTCCTAAAGAAGTTCAATATGCTATTAGTACAATAGTTACATAGACGACGTTCAGCCTTCTTAATGTTCCACTGCCGGGATACAGGATTCCTCTCTAAGAGAAGGAATGGGCTATAATCCACCACTCTGGTCCAGTGCGGATTTGTGATTGTTTTTCCTTCACCATTTTGAGAGCAGTAGTGATGAAAAAATTAAAAGTAGTGAGAAAACAATAATTTAAAGGAAGATGGGTTAAGAAATGTGGTAGCGAGGTAAGACGGGGACCGGGTGACATTTAGCAGAAGTTTTTAGTGTCGCAAAAAGTTTGGTCAATAGTGCGCACGTTGTAACTTTAGAAGTATTGGCAAAAATTGGCCTAAAAATGGAAAGGAGAGTTCTTGAGTGTGACAAACTCTTACAAACTGTTACCTTTTCGACTTTGTTAACTGACCTTGACTACACTCCATGTTAGCATGCTGTTTGCTGATAAAGAGTTTGCAATATTGCTTCGTCATCAATCCAGACTATCCGTAGGATAAAGATATAAGATCCTTGATGCAACTGATTGTTTATGTCACAAAATCTAGATTTAGCAATTTAAACCGCCTTCCATGCCGGTTTAAATTTGACATTTCTTTAAGTCTAGCTTTACGCTAAACCGATGTCGTGCAATGCGTTAAGTTCGATTTATGCTTAAGTCGAGTTTAAATCACACTAAATCTAGATTTAACTGAGATGTGCAAGCCGCCCTAAGAGCCTATTCATTCTAGCCTTAAAGACAGCTAAATTATATTCGGACCAGAAAACCACAGCTGGCAATTTGATCCAGTTCTTCGATGTATATAGTATAAACGATGAGGCGAAACGCTTAGTCCGGACCGTAGTAGTTTTAACAACGGTTTTACTTCAGACTCAGTACGTCACGGGCTTCTGTGTATTTCAGCTGAGTATCAATTAGCCTCTGCTTGTCTGATTGGCTTAATTAATAGACAAATGAAGAGTCTGTGGCGTACATTGAAACTTACTTCAAGGTCATTAGACCACGGGACGCTTGGCCAACTGCCAGCTAGTGCAGACGACATGGCGCCTTACTAGGCTAGAATATAAGATTGTCTTTAATTGTACACACGTTACAACTTACACACTTTTTCTATTTCAAGAGTTGAAACTGGCAGTTGATCGTTTTACAATCTCGTGCACGGATCGTTAATACTATTCTGAATATCCAATGCGACCTAATTCTTGTATCGTATGGCGGGCATTCAAGGTTTCAACGATGGAAAAATACATCGTCAACTTCACAGCGATTCTGAAATATTTAAAACGATTTGATGGTTATTTTAGTATCGTTCCTTTCGATCTTTCATGAAAATCGTGACGCCGAAATCAGCGCATGAGAAAATCGAAGTAGTAGGTTTCGAAGACATCATGAAGTCTTAGAATTTAAAGGTGCTAATAATTAGCACGTCCATTTAGTACCAATTTTAGTGATCCCTGTTGGCAGCCAAGCGCTGAGATCATCGAGTCTCAATGTCGACTCTATTCGGAAATACTGCTACATGCCAGAAGCAGACTAAACCACACAAGAGTGGTAAACGAACAAGTTTATTTGGTAACGTATCGTAAAAACAAACGATTGAAGCCGCTTTGTGTAGTCTACGGAAGGCATTATTCAGAGCGGTTAGATATTTGCACATTATATTACTAAAGTGATACTAAATATTGACAACTTGGCGCTCTGTATATAATATGATACGAAAACACGTTATCGTCAGTTGCTAACAAAATATAAGTATCTACAACGAATTCTGGAAACATGCATGATTGCATGATATTTTATCTTTTAAACCTACTGCATTTCCATTTTCAAAATACATAGTACGATGTTTTTCAATATCAGTTTCTTATCAAATACTCCAACCAGACTTTTAACTCATCAGAAAATAATCAAAACAAACAGGGTAGAAGACTATGTATAATTAAAAAAGAAATTGTTTCTCTTTTGAAACACTGTTCAGTGGTGAGAAAAGAAAACAAATTCTAAAGAACGTTTTCTTACATAAAGCTTCGGTTTGACCTCGAACGCTTGTTGTCTGAATTTTCCAAGAAACAGTTTTGAAAATCCATTCAACTTTTCGATCTTGCTGCCAATTTTTTGTTTACAACCTAGTCCGTTGAGAATTTGCTCTACAACGCTTAGTATCTTCTTTGACTTCCTTAGTAAAACGACCGCACTTTAAGATCACGTTTTTGCCCTGTTTTTGTTTCGCATTCGTATCAAACTGACGAATGTATAAAAATAGGTCAGTGTGTTTATTACACGGTGGCCATTTTGAAGAGCACTCGTATATTCTCAGGAATCAAAATATTAGTTTTATAAATGAATTAGAATTAAGTGAGATTTGCTAATTTATCTAGAAATACTACTTAATATTTACCATTCTCTTGTTGAATAATTGAACCTCTTCACCTATATACATACTTATCTGGTTAGTAGCCCAATTCTTTGAAAGGAATCTAGGTGAAATGTCGATTCATTGTACCTTTTCCAGCTGCGAACATTGTGTGTAAATTAACGATTCATTTATTTGATGAGAAAAGTGGAATATTGTACTGGGAAATGACGCATGCGTTTGTGAAGTGGCGACGACCTCTTTGCATCAGGCAACCATCCATATGCTCCTTTGTCCGGTTACAAATACCGATTTGTGGGCCGACAACAAACACTGAGTCACTCTATATCATGTTCAGACATTGTTTTTACACATTATACAGCTAAATGGAACACTTAAATATTATCACGTAATTAAACATTATGATTATGCCATAATGCTTTCTGATTAATGGCGTCAACGGCTTTTAGCGACAACATTAAGATTTTGCTCAGTAACTATCCAAGGCCGTAGACGGGGATGAAGTCAGAAGGGTAAATTCCTTTAAGAACCGGTAGAGAACAACGTGGGAATGTCTGGAGCCATAATATTATAGCAAACTAATAAGAATAATGGTCCTAACTATATCAAAGAGGATGTACGATAACTGCAAAAGTGAATAACTCTTATGATTTTATCTGACCTATAATAACGTTGTAAATAAACGAAATATAATATACGCTTAAACAATCGATAAGAAGTTCGTTAACATAATGTTTGCTGTTTGCATAGTGTTTTGTTTATTTAGGATTAAGTGAACATTCCCTAAATATATATTATTCATGAAGTACGGTTAAGAACCCTTTGTTTATTAGGGCTTGTCACTTGGTAACGCTAACGAAGCGAGCAGAAGTCAATGTCCACGCGCAGTCAAATACCGGCGACTGGATGACGGTCTCATGTTTTTATCGCACGCCAAATTATGTGACGTAGACACCTCAGGCAAATTGGTCAAAGTTCTCTGCAATTTGGGAGCGTGCCAAATTGAGCAACAGTCACTAATCATAGTGTTTCACCTCTTTGAAGATTTTGTTTTGCATAGCAACGGGTCTTACCAAACGTATGCAGATGATGTGGCAAAGGCTGATGGTTTCATTTATTTGTTTTCTTTGTTCTGAAAACAAACCTCTTTGAATGGCCTAGGTTTTGAGAGTTTCCAAACACATTGTTTTGAGTCATGAATGAATAAACTCTTGGTTGCAAACTAGCTACTATCAGCGACTTTCCTCTCGGGATAAAAGATATTATTTATGCAAATACATAAATATTGGAAACGCATTAATCTTGTGAGGAATTCCTTGCCGGAGTCTGTGTTTCCTGATCGCTGCTTCTAGGTAATCGCAATCTATCTCCGACCACATCGACGCTTTCCATCAGGTGAGATAGCAATCAAGCGCGAACCTATGAATAAAAAAAATAAAATAAAGATATTGCAACTTGTAAAATGTAATTTTACCAATCAATAATTATGTTTATCTGTTAGCTGTATAGTAAAAAAGTATAGTCTATCAGTACACTAAGTTTCACGTGTATAAAATATTAGTATGGAAGTATGAATGTTACAGGCCAAACAATCGTTTAAGTCCATGTTATTAGTTTTAATTTGTGAATTGCGCAGTTTACAAACTATTTAATGTATACATTTATTTGTCCTTTGTTATAAATAAAGGTTAATAAAGAATTAATATCAGTGAAATACAATAAATGTAACGTTATAATGTAGTATTTCCTCAAAGATTATAGCCAACGTTTGTTCCAGGCCTCGGCTTCGGTATGATCTACCTACCTTCAGTGGTTGCTGTAGGCTACTACTTCGAGTCCAGGCGGTCCCTGGCTACAGGTATCGCCGTCTGTGGCTCAGGAGTCGGTACCTTCAGCTTTGCGCCATTGGCGGCAGTTCTGCTCAACGAGTTCGGGTCCTGGCAAAATGCTAATCTTCTGCTTGCCGGCTTGATTCTGAACTGTGCTGTGTTTGGCGCGCTGATGAGGCCCTTGGTCTATCCGAAGGTATGTATTGTATTTTTAGTTGTGTGTATAGACAAGATGAGATAATTGTAAACGCAGTAGATCGCAATGATCATTTATGGATTGAGTTAACTAATGTAACGAGCCACTGTAAGTTATAACAGTTAACCCTCCTTGTTGTCTTCAAGGGTTAGTACCTCTTTATGTTTTTTTTTCATGTGATAAATCATCCAATAACTCTCGTTCTAAAACGGAAAAACAGGTTCTTTTATAGTACGCGACAAATTAGTTGAAACATTTGCTTTGGAACGAGAAAGTGAGTAAGCGGGATAATGGGAAAAATAGAGGGAGGCCTTTGTCCAGCAGTAGGACAGCACAGGCTAGCTATAATAATAATTATTATTATTTGCTATACGCGCAGCGCCCGCTTCGATCGAAACCCCCCAAAACCGATTACTGCACATTCAAAGTTGACCGTCATGATGGTTCAACTTGAGGAACGGTAATTGTAACCGGATTTCGGGACGCAATCGAAGTGCGCATAACCACAGCAAACTGTGTGCTAAGTGTGAGTGGTTTTACGCTAACGTGATCGTTGCGTTTATGACGTTTGGCGCTTCAATTGGCGCGCTCTAAGCTCTTTAGCCAATCAGAGAGCCAAATGCGCTAACCGTCTCGATCACGTTAACGTAAAAATAACTCGCACTCCGCACACTGTTCAACTTATTTGCCTTTTACTATACTGACTACTACCCACCTATAACCTTTAGTTAGCCTTTGGGTTCTAGGAAAACCGGTTTCCTTTTCAGAAATTGGGCGTAGAGTGATAGTAACCTTGAATAAGACCGAATGACCATAGACTGAATGAACGTTTTGTGAACTGACCTATCCTAACACAATACGGCTACTACATTACGGTAGTTCGGTTAACAGAGGTCATACAGTTGTTTTGTACGAAAATGTACTGTTGCCATCATGTTTTATTTATGATAGGTAAAAATCATCCAATGATGAATCCCGCCCTTGGGCTGAGCGGCAAACAGTGTCAGACTCTTGCTGATTAAACAACCTACCCCATTCCTGCGTTGTCATATATACCAGGGCCAGAGAAGGCTCTGGCTGGAAGGAAGGCCTTACAGACGCGAACCCTTGGCCCCAGTTGGCTTAGACCCTTCTGCACGGTCCCTACGGTTCGTTGACAACTCTTTGAGGCTCGAGGAACAGTGCGCGCCGTCTGTTGCCATCATGTCACACTGGAAACCTATTTATTACATACTTGAGGAAGTGCAAGAATGATGCAACTAATATATGGTTTATTTCCCTATTATTAGTGATGAACATTGTGAAGACCAGTAATTTATAAACCTATAATTAATAGTCAAGCACATACTGTGTGTGTACCTTTACTTGGAAGTACTTAAACGTTTTTCAAAAGTGTTTTACCACATAAATCCCTGGTGCACATAATGAGGAAATATTTTCTGTAGGTATTTTAAATATCTATTCTATTTTTTATTCTAGGAATCTTCAGTCATCGTTCGTTTACATAATAGAGTAAGACCACAATTGTTAAAGTGTGGTTAGTTATACTGCTGCACTAATTAACCTCTTAGGCCCCAGTGTGCTGAATATGGTACATCTTTTACCAGCTATCATCATTATCATCAGCCTTTTTAATGTTCCCACTGCTGGGACTCAGGCCTTATCTCTAGGAGAGAGAATGGGCCATAATCCACCACGCGTACCCAATGCGGATTGGTGGATGTCACGTCTTCGAATTTTTGGTTCTAGGACATGCCGGTTTCCTTGCGATGTTTTCCTTCACCGTTTTGAGAGTTGTGGTGATGAAATAAATTACACACAGTAATGCGCCTTTTTGGTGGTTGAACCCGCTACCTACAACTCGGAAATCGGGGCTGTTATCGCTGGGCCACCACTGCACCAAACTTAAACCTTATTACGTAAAAATAAGCTTTAAGTAAGCTGGTACCGAAGTATACCGAATTTGGTACACTGGGGCCCCAGAAAAATGAGGTACCTAAGCAAGGATTTTTAGAAAATTGAGTTACTCATAGGGTTCCTCATAATGAGCTCGGTATATTTATTTAATCATAAAAAAATGACTAATAACATTCTTACTGTACCATTAATTAGCGCGGTAGTATATTGAAATTATTACTGAAAATTACTACTGTATTGTAATGAAAATTCCTTTTGTAATTGAATTTTTCCATCATAAAGTAGACAATGCAACAGTAGTTTTTTTTTATTGATTTTTCATCAGTAATACAACTTTAATATCAGTTATTAAAATGACTGTGTGTCAAACGATAAAAACTGTCGTTTTGTACTAGAAATATCTCAATAACAATATTGCGCCTCTTTACTTCAATAATGTGATAACTCCAACAATAATATGATTAGACTTATCACGTTGTTGAAATTATTTATTCTTTAAATCCTCCCCTCTTCCCCTGTCTTGTCATTTTTAAGCTTGTTTTACTAATTGTTAGATAAAAAATAAATAAAAAAGAATACAATTTTGTTCCCCTTGTAAATGTCATCGCAAATTACAGACATCAGGCGAAAAGCCCCTACTCCAGCGTATGGCCGAAGAGAAGCGGCTCCAAATGGAACGAGGATCCATCGGAGGATCATACTTCGTGGTGCAGCTGCCCGACGGAACCATGGAGAAGAGGCTGAAGGTGAACGTAGTAGACGATTCTGTATGTAGCTGCTTTCACTAATATTCTATTCTAAGATCTCTTTATGGTGGTGCGTTTCGTCTTAGAATTTAAGTCCGCAAAAGAAAGTATACAGGACGAGTCTTGAAAAAATTCTAAAAGAAGAAGAAATTGCATATGACATAAAAGCAAAATTGATTTAATGATTAATACATAAGATTTGATTTTTTTTTAAATAAACAATTAAAAAGATATATATTATACTTATTGCGGTGATAAAAAAGATCGCAGAAAACATTATTGCTGCTACGATGTGTAGCTTGTAAGAAATAAAGCAGTTAGACAGAAAAATAGTCACAAAATGCTTTATGCTACCAAAATCGATAAAACTAAACGATTTGGAAAAACCAAAGATAGTATATTATGTAAAAAAAATTTAGATGAATTTGAACAGGTTTTTTCCAGTCCACAACAACAAACTGAATTGCTATACAACAAAAAACCGAATTAGTTCGACGAAACGCATCCCCCTTGAGGTGGTGGTATACCTTTATCTAGCGAACCCCGCTAGACACTGTTAAGTGGTCTTGTCTTTCGGCTTGCTGTGCTAACAAAATTATTAGGAAGCATGTTTTGGACACGTATTGTGTGTGCATGAAGTTGTAGAGTAAATTTGCACTGTTCGGGGAATAAAGGCTTCACTCGAGACCCGAGCTTTACACATCCGCAAAGTTAATAGTTTGAGAACTTTCGTGCGAAAGTTGGCTTATATTTCATGTTACTTAAACGCACTCTTAGATGTTCGTCGCTAACAAGTCAATACGGTACGTAAACGCGGCACAAACGCCGCGTCAACGCGACTTATGATGTACTACAGAAATCTAATGCTATCAGGTTGGAAAAAAAATCTTATGTTTTTATTCGTCCGAAAGTGCAAATATTAGATAATTGGCTATAGATGTAAAAAAATCTGAAAGCACAGACCTACACTTAGCTATTTCTTAAGTTTTTTTTAGTTTTAAGTTTAGTAGTCACATTTCTATACTGCTTAAAATGCTGCTTAATATACACTTGACCAGACATGGAAAAAACCCCAACAAACATTTTAAATATCGAAACAGTTCTACAAATTCCCCGTTTATAAAGAAGTTAATATATTATGCAGCACACTTATGCCCTATAGGGGACAATACCTTCAAATGATTGGCTAGCTATATTACCCTTCTTTTGTCCCCATTGTTACCGTCAAGTCAAGCCTGGTATTGATTGTATTTCTACAAACTTTCCAACTTAGAGGGAACGGTGCACGCAAAATTGTTCTTTGAATACTATCTTTCTTTCACCTTTTCTACTGCATTGGATGTTAGTGCATGAAGTTTGTTACTTGTGGGTAGTTGTCGACAATACAGTCATACCTCGAAGTTATAGTCAAGCTTTGTAATTTAGAATCGCGAAGGTTGAGTGTCACTCTAGACATAGTAGTAGTAAGAGAAGTTTAGCGTAGACGACTTTCTTCAGTAATTTATCTGTAATATAACAATATGCTGTCGAATCTTATGTGGTAATTGGAATTTCAACATAATATTTTGGCAGCACAAAATAAGTAGAACCCGTAATTCGAAGTATGACAACCCATCCCAAATTCGACCTCCGACTAAACAAAAAGATCTTGTATCGCCAGGCCCCGTTGAACATCGACCCCGGAGTACACTCTTCGCTGAATCTAGAGGCTTTAGCACGCGTGCCCACCGTCCCTAACATGCCCGGAGTACCGCCTGTGCCTACCCTGCCCACTATCACTGAAGCTAAAGTTTCTGATGATGGAGACGACAAAAAGAAGAAGGTAAGGTTTTATTCGCTAAGTTTGCCATATATTTTTTAATCTTTTACAGCACTTTTTGTCTTTAGGTACCTACTTCTTGCTTTTTTTTTAATAAGCCAATATGCTGCAAGAATGGGCACACGTAAGACGAAACACCTCAGGTAATGTCCAGCGACTATTTACGCAGTATGTTTGGTAGCAGCCGGATAGGGATTGCACGAGAATCGAGTTGAATAACATGCTTGTACAGAGGCCTTTGTCCAGTTTTGATCGGTGTATGCTGAAGATGCTAACGGGAAATCATTAAATAACCCCTACTATTCTGGACGGACCAAAAGAGAGAGTTTACTGACTAGAATCCACTTGATTTTCATCAGTTACCTTTTGTGTCTCAGCACCACAGTAACTCTCGAACAATTCCGCTTCCCTGTCAGTGCTAAAGAACCTAATTTTATCTTTTTATAATAAAACTGCTTCTTTGCTAAATGGAATAAGAGTAGATACAAAATGTCTTATATCTTTATTAAGTTTATATGTCATGAATAACATCACTACAAGTTTAGTCGGGTTGAGTACCGTTTTGTATTTTTATCAATTAATCACTAGCTTGTGCCTTACTTTAAAATTTTCAATCTCTAGTTATTAAGTCTAAGTTTGAACGTTTATCATAAATAAGAGAAAGCTCAAATACTAGCAAGAGTTTGGTTGTGAAGTATTCGTATCCGGATATTACAAATATGTATGTGGGTAAGGTACCTTCTAAAATATGTATAGATGTGGACAACTTCAGTGGAACTTGCCATAGGGATGTGTGGTTCTTGCACGTCTTAGAATAGTTATGAATATTTAAAACATGTCTTTGAAAGTCCTTCAGTGCGGCCACACGTGTTTAGCTAGGTCAGTCATGAGAAGGCAGATACACACACTAAATATTGAACAAATTAAACGTATGCCTATGTCGCTATACATCTTTAACATATATAAAAGCGAAATACCACTCACTGATTAATCATATAACTCAAACTAGGTTTTTTTTAGGGTGTAGACGTCCGCTAAGAACGGTTTTTTCGAAACTCAGCTCTACAGTCGGTAGACCGACTTTCACGCGGGCAAAGGCGCTGGCAGAAACTAGTATAATATAAAGCAGCTTAGCATCCACAAACAGTACTTTGTCTAAAAGCATTGTTTTGTAATTCCATTTTAATTCGTTTTTTTAATTTATGTTGGTCTGCTATTCAATTAAATTACTTTTGTAACTGCTTCAACAATATTTCTATATAATTTATTTATTTATTTATTCTTCATGCAACACAAGGTACAAAGGCGGACTTAATGGCTCGTCTTGATTTCATTCACCGTCTTATCTTCTATAAAGCTGTAAGTGTAGTAAACTATTTTATGATATAATAAAATAAATGGTGGTTATTTATGGGATTATAAATAATTAAAGTCATCATTACAACCATCTCAGTTCAACTTACTCTGTTAAACGTCCATTTTGATAAAATAATCAATAATGTTTAAATCAACGTACCATATTATTAATTAACACCTATAAAATAATTTAAAAAAAAACTTAAGAAAAGGTATAATTCACCTAAATTTTTCAACAAAAAAAACTTTCTTCTGCTCTTGAACCAAGTTTATATTGAGTTTAGTAACTACATTATGAAAGTACACCCAACATCTTGAAAATTAAACTAAAATAATTTAATATGGATCACGTGTTTGCTTACCCTCAAGGCAGAATTAATGAAAACTTAGAAGTTTTCCAGTTAAAATGGTAATTAGCAATCTAAGTTCCAACAAGTAGGCTGTTTGTTACTTATAGATCGATTTTATTATTCTTATTAGTTATTTTAAATTGAGCCCTTTCACTTTATTATGAAGAAAGTTACGTACTTAATGTCAAGGCAGTAGAGATTATTATGTTTATGGTATAGTAGTATTCATTTTATTTTTAATATTTTATCTTTTAGATAAAAAATGAATAATTGTTCGTTGAAAAATGAACAAATATTTTAAAAGAGTAACCATGGAGTTTCTTGCCGGTTCTTCTCCATAGAAAACGACCAATTTGGAACCGTGCACTAGCTTCTGACGTTTTACAAGTGCCCATGTAGGCCCATGTGAAATAAAAAGATTTTGACTTTGACTTTGTTAGTCTCGCTAAAACTCGGGAACGGCTGTGTAGATTTAGTCTATTTTGGTCTTGAAATATTCGTAATACCTCAGGAAAGGTTGAAACGAAAAAATCGGAGGTACGAAGTTTGCCGAGTTTTAAATGTATTTTTTGTTCATTAGTGTATAAAAAATTAAAGCGTTCAAATATAAGCTTTATCATCAATTTTGTGTTGTAAAATATAAAATGTTACTCATTATCTGTATTTATAAACAAAATAATGAAAAACCGCCATGAGTCAACTTTTTATCCGTAACTATGTGGTACATATTATTCTGATTATAAAAACCCGATCCTCCCATATGACTGAAAATTCTCGATAAAGCTGAGTACATGAGAGTGATTGTGTAGTTAGGACTTTATACTAGGTACTATTGCATCATGATTATTATTGCCTACTACAATATTAGTGGTAGTAAAAACTACTACTGAATATAAAGTCCTAAGTTAGATATCTGGGTCAGATCAAATATTTTTGGGTTTTTAGTTCTAGAATTTTGTACTGTTAGGCCAGTGTCACAATAGTCAACAGAGTTTCTAGTCTGTCGGTCTTCTACCGGCTGCATTTTGGGGAGTGTGCATCGGAATGACATAACTCAATTCCGCAAATCTGTCGGGACGGATTTGCGGAATTGAGTTATGACATCAGACTACCAGACGAGCAATGATGCGCCACTGGTATATGGTAGATACCCAGTGAAAAAAAAAATGAAGAAAAAAAAATGAAGATTTCTCACCCCAAATAGTGATTTGGGGTGAGAAATCTTCATTTTTTTGAAGCTATTTAGCTTCTTCGGCTTTTTGTCGAGCAAGCTTAAGTGTCTGGTTTTTGCTGGCCCATGTTCTTTCGGTGTCAGTAAGATTTTCCAATGAGAAAGGTGCAAAGGTGTAGGTACCCAGCTGTTTGTTTGTTGCTTTATTCTACGGAAAATACAGACATAACGCTTCACGCGATATGTAGATTCATTACTAAAATAAATATCAATCGGACAGAATGTGGTCGTAGAAAGACCATTAATCGTAATCATACCCTACAATAGTTACAAATTGAAACTTATATGCACGTTGTGTTTGCTAGAATAGTATTCATGAATACCAAATCAGGACCTAGACTATTAGCGTAGGTAATTTTGAAAAGCATATTTTGCAGTGGTATTAAAAAGTAACTAATCTTTGAGATACATTTTTTTTTAGTTTAAACCCTACACTACGAATTACTCCTGTTTCATGGATGTGATCACACACGAGCTGCTACTAAAGTGTTCGCCCGCGTAAAAGTAGAAATCTGCGCGAAAAAAAAAATCCTATACTTATGCTATTTCAGGACATAGTCTACTACAGTCGTAAGAAACATACATACACATGCGCACACTCACAAACTTTTGCCTCTATTATATTCGTAGGATAAATTTACATAAACAAGATAACCAGACCCGGATCTGTAGCTATACAAATATTTTTGCGAGTATCGAAACCGCAAAAAATAATTTCCCATTATTTATTTTAATTACACCATTTACAAGCCTTTTTAAATTGACAAGAAGTCGGTCAGACAAAGATGAAGCGGTCGTATGTTCAAAAATGGGCTCACTTTGGAGAATTAATATGTGCAAGAACCACACTAGCTTTAAAAATATTGTTTACAATGCATTATATCTTAAACATGTTATTTCCCAGGGTGAAAACGGCAATGTAACAGTAAACCCTCAACAACAGCTGATGTCCCGCAACGTGTCATCTCCCGCCTTCAGCGCGCACGCACCCGGCCTGCCCAAGAACGGATCCGTGCCGTTCTTCGACAGACAGCGCAAGCAGAGCACCGGCGATAGGTCTGGCGATAGGTAGTAGAATTTGTTTGTTTTAGGACCGCTGGGTGGAGGTCGACGTGGGATATGGTGGAAGTAATATGCATGTATTGGTAAACTACTAAAAAAATTGAAGCACTTTTAAAAAGACTTATTGAAAAGTCATCAAAAATATACTTTTTTTTTTAAATGAAAGCTACAGTTACCAGCGGTCATGTCTATATTGATGGCGCTGATCTCAATTATGTTTAGTTTTTAGTGTATGGCATTATTAAGTCAAGGAAATGATATTTGCTAAAATCCGAATTGAGCTTTGTACAATAACTGGCTCGAAGTCTACTAGATCTGGAATATTCATGTCTCTTTAAATATAGTGATTATGTTTACACAATGTCGATACGACAGAGGGGCTTTCCTTAAAAAGGGTCATTGTACACACCAATATGAACAAGTTTTCCTATGAGACCAACCCAAAACCCACGAAAAAAAAAACCCGCTGCTCCATAGATTTATAACTCGACAAAATGTATGGAGCAGCGGATTTTTTTTTGCTTGTATGTTTGATGAGTTGTAATTATGTAATACGCTAAACACAAAATGAACTAAATATGTAGCAGGAGTATGACCACGTTCAGGCCTGTAGCTTTCACCATAATGTACTTGTGCAGCAATTTTTTTATCAGTTTCTTTTGGTGTTAGCGTGTGTAGTGCTTAGTTTGAGTGTGAAGTGCGTATCCAGAAACGGATTCATGCCTTTCTTCAACCATACTGACTTCAGTTTTTCGGTGGACAGACGAATTTGTTGGTAAAGATGGCGCGGATGGGATCTCAAGGCGTGAGATATGGTGGAAGTATTGTGACAATTTAACTGATTACAACTAATCAAAATGCTGTGACGTTCACTGTATATCACGAGTCGTCCGAAAACGTGCTCATACATTAAAAAAAAACATTGGAGCACTCATCAACACTCCTGGAATATTCCAAGCACTCTAATAGTACTCCAATCAATCCATATATTAACGACAGACAGCAATAGTAGAATCGACTAGAGAAAACAAGCATGAATGGCGTCGCAATGCTTTAATTTAATTCAGGGCTGCTCAAACTTATAGCTTTGGTTATGTTCACACAGAAAGTAACTGAAAAATGAATCGCAAAATGTGTTGGTAAGAGCAAAACTCGAGAATAGCTGAACCGATTTCGCTAATTCTTTTTTCTGGCTGTGTTTGTTATTGTCAAGAGAAGGTAAAAAGATAGGGTATAGTAGGATAGGGTTGAGTAGAATAATCTATTGCCGGGAGCGAAGCTATGGGCAAAAGCTAGTTTAAAATAAAAATACATTAATTTAGACCTTAATCCATAATTATATAGTTAGCCTGTTGATGTTACTTTTAGAAAGTGGTCCAGTAAACAGTTTCTGTGTAAACAAGCACTAAATCATAATTAATAGTTGTAAAAAACTTGCCTATTGACTAACCTAATTCAACACGAAATACTTAAAAAAAATAACGGTGGAGGAAAGGTCAAGCTTCCCCTAAAAATGCATCGTCATCGCAATTGAACTAACAAATAAGAGGAAGTAGTACTAATTCAGCTTACAAGATTTGACCCAAACAAACGTACAAACATTGCTAACTAAATAATAGCTTGTGCCAACACTAAACTTATCTCGCGACCTCGGTAGTTCCGAATTACTAAGTAATAGTTACGTGTAAACGCGTAAAGGCTACTAATTCAGGCAAATGAAAAGGATAAAGGATGTTTTTGTGTTTACAATAGTACAATACTCAATGAGAGGTCAAAAGAATTTAATTACGAAATTAATAAATACGAAATACAAATTTGTTTGCTGGAGTCTGTATATCTTGAATTCTTGATAACTAAGTCTTGAAGTCGAGAATCAATAGGTTACTTCTAGGCAAGCGTGCTCCTTTGTTGACAACGTCGCTTACCTTCAGGTGCGATAGTGCTGAAGCATGCCTATTAATAATAATTATAAATGTTTTAATGATGTTTTTGTGTATGCTTTAGAAAATATTTAAAAATATGTTATTATTTAATAATAATAATAATATATTTTTAAATGTTTTTTTTTACTTGTTTTTTTAAGAAAATATTTAAAAGTATTGATTTTATGTAAGTAATATAAATAAAGGAAATAATAAAAATATATACTAACAAATAAATTAAAAGGAATAATAATAAATAATATGCTGTTTCGGGACCTTTTGTGGTCGAATCAACTGACGTTTGAGCACCCCTGATTTAATTGGTCGAATGTTTTGATTTAGATGTCACGTAGTAGCACGCAACATAGAAATCAATGGAAGCACCTTATGTGTAAATATTTCGATATATTTATGTTTATAGGTTGTGATGGGCCTTGTTTAATTTTGCATGTTTATTGTCTAGTGTTGTATGAGTTCTCGTCGCTGATTAGGCACCGATTTATATTAATAAGAAACTATATTATATATCTCAGTAAGCAAACGTGAACCTCTTTAACCTTCAAGCGGGCGCGCGGCGTCGAATCGACCGCACTCGTTATATTTACGATCGTATTTTCAAAATTGCTTGTCGGAAGTACGTATCATTTCTAGTAGCTTGTCATTAGTTCACTACGGACCAAAATAACTCCATTACTTCTTTGTCCACTCCTCCTGAGAGACGCAGAATGTGTATGTTCAGGTCGCGGCGCAGACGTCGAAAAGACTACACGCGCCTGCCTCATATTTTTACATGGCAGAGAAGGCTGATTCTGAAGAAAATTTAACCAAAATAGCTGAAAGTCTCTATGAAGTTTATTATTTGGTCTCTTGTAATATAATATGTGTAAAAAAAAACTGATTGGACATATAAGTAAGACTCACTATAAAACTCTTGTTATACCGAGCAAAATTGATACCTAATCCAAAAAAGTAGTGTAACTTTAAAATTATGTTTTCAATTTTAAACAAATTATTTTTCCTTTGAAAAATAGATTATGTCTGATGTATGTGATTATTTATTATTAATAAAACAATTTTCTAAATTCATGAAATACACCGGCGGTCCTTTAGGTTACGCGCGACCGCCGCCGTTACAAATAGTCGCGCGCCCGCTTGAAGGTTAAGACTGATAGAGATACTAGAGATGGCCGTATTCAATGACATCTTGTTTTTAACGATAGACGATCTGAGACTTGTAATATTGTAAATAAATAAGGGTTTCGGTCGCAAATTCTATTTAATCAATATACAACTTGACAATGACCTGCAAAATGCAAAAAAAAAAAATTAAGAAAACTTAAAAAGAAAACAACAAAAAAATGCTTTCTAATCTGGAGTAGAAAAGCCGCTATAAATCACAGATTATGTTGATGATGAGATATTTTTTCCATGGTGGGAAAAATCGTCGAATGACCAATCCCGCCCATGGGCAGAGCGGGAGACAGTGTCAGACTTCTACTGACTAAACGACCCACCGTTCCTTCTTGCCTTAGTTACAGAGCCCGGTGTTCCACTTTCGCATCAACCCTTGGCCTCAATGTTGATGATGAGTTACAGAGTTGATCACTAATATTTTGTTTATTTTAATCAATAATCTATGTGTGATTGTTGTACAAAACATCTTGTAACTCATTACCGATTTTATTTATTTGACTTAACAATATTTTCATTTAAACTAATTATAACCCTTTCGAATTCCAGATTCAAACCGTCCCTAGCAGCAATCAAAGCAACGTCCAAAACTTCAATGAACAGTCAGTACAGAAATAATGATGTAAGTACATTTAACACTATATAAGACCAAACTATAGTGTACATACTTACTTATAAATATAAAAAAAAAATTGTTTTGAAATATGGTATGGATATTTACTCATCATCAGCCTTTTTAATGTTCTCACTGCTGGGACACAGGCCTCTCTGGGACGGAAATTAAACTTTTCTTTCCATTTTATTTGGATAATAACTCATTTATTTATACATCATTAAATAATGTTTGGAGCCTGTAACTTGCATATAAGGTATTGACCGATACTTAAACACATGATTGTTGCGATTTCAGGTTTGGTCCCATAGTAAAAGTTGTTTATTATCATGATTACAATCTCGTGTTTAAGTATTGATTACCAGTTACCCTATATATTTATATATGAGTATACCTTTCTAGGGTTCCGTAGTCAACACAAATACAGTCACGAAAACCAAAACTACCACCGGGTACAGCGCCATCTCTCGGGAAATTAGGTTACTAATTTATAAATGCGCTACTGGGTTCTGTTACATTGTGAGAAATTTGTGACAGACGGGAAACTACGGAACCCGACACTGAGCGTGGGCCGACATGCTCTTGGCCGGTTTTTTTTTTGAGATACGATCTAATAACTTCGTTCGCTGTGGTTAAAGCTTTTAGCCTTTTACTTCTAAAACAAATCTATGTTCTTCCAGTTCCCCTTCGCGGGCCATAATATCTCTTTCGATATTCCCTCAAAAACACGAGCACCCTAAATACTACTAATTCATGTAAACAAAGTGAACTAAATACGAGTGATGAAATTGTATTTAGTTCAAACCAATTGACCTACTTTTAAATGTGACAATAAATAAATTGTTGTCAAGGGCATTCATATAGTCATATTGTGACAATATCCCAACATGAGAATGTCCCACAAAATACGGCCTTGAACTTTAGTAATTGTCTGCCAAATGTACAAAGACTGGCACGTACCCAACACAATTATGGTTCCTGTATATACGCGAAAACTTTTAAAATAGATGTCATTAGTTTACTTGAATATACTTGTCATCAATCATTCTACAACGTTAGATATTTAACTGGAAAATTACTTGAGCCAGTGACTGATATATGTTTGAAAACAAAACATTTGTAATGGAATCATTATGTGTTATTCGGGTAAAGTTTTATTTACAGCGCTTCGTAATCGCTGAGTAATGAAAACAACAATTTCTTTGTAAAGCTAGGTACAGACTGCTGTAGCGTAATTCTCAATGATAGAATTTGCCGTTCACATTGTATACGAAAGAAACATAGTTTTACTAGGGTCACTTCGTTAACACATAATGTAGAAACAACAATGTAGTAAGTGATTTAAGTGTCTACATAAACTTAAAATCACTTATACAAAAATAAATAATAATAAGAAAACTAACAATGTGTGTCTCATGGCTGCTGCGCCAAATAGGTTAGTTATAAAGTTACGTGTATGTTTATTAATAACTTGAATTAACTGGCCTGTCCGTCTAGTAGTTAGCGACCCTGACTGCAATGCGGGAGGTCGTGGGTTCGATTCCCACCCAGGACAAAAGTTTGTGAGATGAGCACAATCATTTGCTCTGTGTCTGGGTGTAATTTATCTATAACTAGCTTTTGCCCGCGGCTTCGCTCCCGGCAACAGATTATTCTACTCTACCCTACCCTACTCTACCCTACTCTACCCTACTCTACCCTACTCTACCCTACTCTACCCTACTCTACCCTACTCTACCCTACTCTACCCTACTCTACCCTACTCTACCCTACTCTACCCTACTCTACCCTACTCTAGCCTACTCAAAAAAAAAGTAAAAAAAAAGTAGCCTATGTCATTCTCCTGGCTCTAAACTACCTCCCTGCCAATTTTCAGCTGAATCGGTTCAGCCGATCTTTATTTTATTTTTTTTCGGTAAACCCGACTTTCTTTTATATATATAGATATTTATGTATTTAGAAATATATAAGTATGTTTATCAGTTGACTCATTACACAAGCTCTGATTAGTTAGACTAGACGGCATTGTGTGATAGTTATCGAATATTAAATTATAACTACTTTTATGTTTTAATAGCTTAGAATAGGGCACTGTTAAATATAATATGTAACTCTTTAATTATATCGTGGAAAATGTCGAAGTTGCCATGTGTATACAGTATGGCTGTCGGATCTTGGAGTCTGAGATTAGGTTCTCTGAATTGTAGCGCTTGAAAACTCATAAAGAAATAAATGGTTTAAACAAATAAATGCAATTTTCAGTTGTTATTGCTGTAAAAAACTGTTATTGGCATTTTTTACCTTTTAATTTTGTACGACTTTTCAAGCTTTAATATTCGCAGAGCCTAACTTCAAACTCACCAAGATCTAACGTCTGTACTGTACGTTATAGCAATCTCTAGCCAGCTTAACTCATTGCATCTCATGCATGTTTAACAGACCATTCTATTAGCATGACACATATTTCTCTAACAATACTTTGTTGTTTAAGTACATCTCACATTGTCATTTTATGTGCCAATGAAATAGACAAGTTAACTTCTATTCCATCACGAATATTTTGGTATATATTTAGCCATACGAGGTATAAAATTAATAAATCATAATTATTGCATTGCAACGCACAATAAAATATACACATAAGCAATAATAATCATCATCATCTTCCTGCCCTTGTCCCGTTTTATTTGGGGTCGTCGCAATATGTCTTTTTCTTCCACTCTGTCCTGTCACCCGTCACGCTATCACTAACTCCTCTTTCTTTCATATCACTTCTCACACAATCCATCCATATTTTCTTTGGTCTCCCTCTCCCTCTCCATCCATCCACAAAAGCAATAATAATAATAATCCTTATTTATCAGGCAACTAAGGCCCGTAGATACAACACACAAATAATCTTACACAATAATAGGCAATGTAATGACGACATCTATAAATGTAATGTTGCCTGGACAAATGTGCTGGACATTTGTGCCGTTTTGAGAATCTTTTGAAAATATTATTGTGAGAATCATTGCCTATGATATAATGAACCTGCCATATGTCTTGTCTATGAACTTTTTACATCATCTTCGGAAATAGACAACAATACCATGTGTAATTTTAAAGTTCTTGATAAAACACACTGTCACATAGTATCATTTGCAATAATCACCCGTGATTACAAAAAAAAAACAACGTGTGATTAAATTATATCAACGGACATCTTGGCGTTCGTCATTGCGCTGTACGTTACCATGTACCGGTGTACATGGTAGACATCCCACTCGTACTACGTTTATTTTACTAATATTATAAAATCACGCCAAAACGGCTGGACGGATCTGGATGAAATTTGGCACAGGCATAGGATACACTCCGGAATAGGACATAGGCTATTTTTATCCCGGAAACCCCAACTCCAATACCACGCGGGCGAAGCCGCGGGCAACAGCTAGTTGTACATACTGCTAAGAAGTGGTATTTCCTGCCGGAGTCTGTGTTTCCTGATTACTACAACCAAGGGTCTCTTTAACTCAAGAGTGGATAAGTTACTCCAATATCCACTATATCATCGCCTACAAAAAGATTTTTTTTTTTTAATGATGGGTAAAAATCATTCAATCACAAATCCAAATAGTGTCAGACTCTTATTGACTAATCTTCCGACCCCATACCAACGTTGCCTTTATACCAGGGTCAGAGCCTTCCAACTATTTGATGACATAGTAGTCAAAAGCGAGCTTTTCAGAAATAAAATAATAATAATAAAGAAAAGCTAACAATACCTTGTTAACATTTCAGGGTGACACCGAAAGCATGATGTACAACTCTAAGCTGTCCGTGTCGGCGGGTCCCCGCGAGCCGTCCCGCATGGTGCGTCCCATGTCGCGCAAGGACATCTTCTACTCCGGCTCCGTGCTCAACCTGCCGCAGTACCAGAGCCAGAAGTCGCTGCAAGGCTACAGGAACTCCGTGCTTAGTCTGCCGCAGAGTAGGCAGACGGGAGATTTGGAGAGACAAGAACGTAAGTAACATACCCCAAAATATTTGTAGAAAATAACTAAATAATCTCAACAGGTGCCGTCAATGTACGTGCAAGTCCCAGGGAACCGTTGCAAATAGCTCACCCAGTTAAAGTCTGTCAGTTTTTTAAGTGACATCCACAAAAATGTTTGCAACCTATTAAGAAAATATTATATTCGATAACTTGACTGCAGACGTCTAACTGCCATCTCCGCCAGTTCTGCGAATAGTTAATTCCATGTCACGCCAAGTCACCTTCTATTCTGGCTCAGTGCTGAACAGCAAGGTTCGGCCAAGTCCATTGTGCTCAAACTTTCTGAGGGAGGAACTCCTTCAGAAAGTGTCTGGAGGAGAGTCCTATGAACTTATAGAGCCGTCTTCCATAAAAGTGGTCACTAGATTTCAGTAGATCCGACATCCAAATTGCCCCAATCGCAACTCATTAACGGCTCGATTGCCCAGTTCCGCATTTAAGTCCCCTATGATGAACATGAAGTTAGGTTAATAAGCATACATGGCTCTAGAAACTAGATATAAGGCACGCACGCACTGCACATAGGCGGCAATGAATCGCGCACAAAGGAATGCACAGAGAATGCTACTGTCTATTTTCTGTGTATCTGAGTTGCCTCTTAACACAACCGTGAGAAGTAGTGGGATTTTGGCGCGTTTTAAGAAAAAAAAAAATAGATGAAATAACCTATATTATGATTTTTATTACAAATTCTCTACTTAAATTTCAGAATACGACCTCTGCCCCTGCCTGCACCTCCCGGAATCCTTCAAGTCGGCCCTGTCTTCAATGTTAGACGTGAGCCTGCTGCGCGACCCCGCCTTCATGCTGATCGGCGTGTCCAACATCTTCGGCATGGCCGGCCTCTACGTGCCCTTCGTGTACATCGTCGACGCGGCCCAGCTTAGTGTGAGTCTACTATATGTTCTACTAGCTTTCAGCGGCTTTGCCCGCTTGAAAATAGGTTTTCGCACAAACTTTAGACACGCGTTTCACCCCTTTAGGGGTTGAATTTTGGAAAATCCTTTCTTAGTGTTCGCTTGCGTCATAAAAGGAAGCATTGTGAAAAATTTCACTCTCCTAGTCCCAGTAGTTTCGGCTGTGCGTTGATATGTCAGTCAGTCAGTTTCTCCTTTTATATATATAGATATAATGTCACCTTTGTACTAATTGGCGTGTCCTACATATTTATTTGTGTATACCCTTAAACGATGTGCAGTTGATGCTATGTATTTAATGTTCTGTACCTACTTACGAGGTATTGACTGACAAAAAGACAACAAACACTAAGACTACTAAACTTCTGCCCTCGGATGCTGCGTAAATTTGAAGGGTTAGTTGATACCCATCAACGGACAAGTGACTGACACGTCCAGTCTGTACCGTTGCAACTATCGAGGATAACGTCTTAGTTAAGTGGTGTACAAATGGTGTCAAGGCAAATAAATAAGAAAATAAAAAGCGAAGAGTGTTGAACTTTTTATTGAATCTCGATTGACTTCATCGTCTTAAAAAAGTTAATCTAAATGAAAAGTATTTTAAGTAGCAAGGTGAAGGCAGACTCTAATTATATCTCCAAACAAAATATTTATCGGTCATTTGTTCAAGCCCTTAGATATTTTTGTAGTCCATCAACAAACAACAATATAATTAGTCTTGGCAAAAGTAGTTTAGTCACGTGCTAAAATTTTTTCAATACGACTCGTGCACGCCGATAACCAATACAACGTGTTTTCTCTGAATTATATAATTATTTTATTTGTCAAATGTATTAATAATAATTAATACCTGACTTCTATTTCAATTATAACTTACACACGTGCCAAGTGCGATAGTACTTTTGGGGGCGTTTCATGACGTAATATAATAGCGTCATGCAATATGATTGAAAAGTACGAAGGTGTGTTTAGGTATGAATGTGAATGTATGATTTGAGCCAAAGTTCAAACTGCTCTGAAATTCTAAGAAAGTCTCGTGATGATCATAGACCTACATTATCTGTTCCGGTTCCGAGCATCTGCATACAATACGATCAGAAATTCAGAATTTTAACTTTGCACACGTTTCCACAATTTAATTTCCTCCGGATGTGTTGCTGGCGAGTTGGTTGCTCCACTAAGTTTTCCCAGCTGAAACATTAGAAAATGGTGATGGACAGACTTCTAGGGGACTGTATTTGGGTAAAACTGACGTCTAAAAAGTGCATATGTTACATTACGTGCATAAATTACTTGATTCTGAATACCGCCAGTAAATTGCGTGGAAATAAACAAAAGAATATTTAGTTCATACAAATAGTTTTGTAGCGATATTTTAATACCTACTATTAAAGATAAAAGTAGTTTCAACACATATAAATCATTTTATCACAACTTTAAAACACACACTGAAAAGGGTGCGTAATTATTTATTTGAAAAATGTCAGAGACAATAGTACGGGGCGATAGGACGCGGCGTCGTAGAGACGCTCCCATTTATCAACTTTTTACCGACTTCACAAAAAGGAGGAGGTACTATGTTCGGATGTTTGTATGTTTTTTTTTTGTATGTTTGTTCATGGATTACTCCGTCAATTATAGACGGATTTTCAAAATTCTTTTTAGTCTAACAATACTTACATCCTTTTTTTATTCAAATTATTTTGTTTTTATTTTTCCAGGGAGTAGAACCATCGCAAGCGTCGTTCCTACTATCCATCATCGGCATCACGAACACGATCGGTCGTATCGCGTGCGGCTGGGTCGCCGACTTCCCCTGGATGGACTCGCTGCTGCTCAACAACGTCTGTCTTGTCATTGCTACGGTACGACATTTGTGAAGTCATTTTTGTATGCTATTTATAAGGTATGGAAGGCCGAATAGAAAACGCCTGGAAGAGCTTCTGGTCCATGAAGAAACTATTAAAGGGCACTTTGCCCATGTCACTGAAGCGTAAGCTTATGGATATGTGTATTCTCCCGATTCTGACCTATGGTGCACAAACTTGGTCTTTGACTAACATCCAAAAGTCCAAGCTCAAGGTATGCCAGCGTGCTATGGAGCGCAGCATATTAAGTGTTAAATTAACAGACCACGTTCGAAACACTACACTGCGCTCCAAAACACAAATCGTCGACGTGGCTCAAAAGGCTGCCCAACTTAAATGGGACTGGGCAGGACATGTCTAGCGAGCTGTGGGCCCGTAAAACACATGATTGGTGCCCGGACACAGCGACGCGGGGCCGCGGCAGACCACGAAGGAGATGGCGGGACGACCTGGATGTCTTCCTTGGGAATTGGAACGATATGGCGAGCGACCGAGATAAATGGAAGGAATGGAGGGAGGCCTTTGCCCAGCAGTGGGACAGCACAGGCTAGCAATAATAATAATAATAAAAAAAGTAATTTATAAGGTTATAAATTTAATTAAGGTTATAATTGACGAAAGCTTTAGAAAATATGGATTTTATAAACCAACTAACTTTACCCACAGTTTCTCCCGCATTTTGGTTACTGCTGTAGGCGATATTATATCGTAACATAGCCGCTATTAATCTGGCTAATCCTATAAAAGCAGATTTTTAATTCAACTGCCGTTAGTGCTGGAAAGGTTAGGTTCCAGAGAATATCACACAAGGAAATCTTTTCGCTTTATATATTTATTTCTTCTGTAAGTACGCTGTTAGTCATCTATCTTATCCTAAACCACTAGACCGATTTGATTGAAACTTTGTTTATATTTGAGTTTATCTCTGGATGGACTGAAAATACAATTTATTGTACCCATTGGGTGGCGCTGTTATCGAGTTCTGAATATTTTTTTTCTAAAGAAAATTCTCCTTGAAAGCAGGATAACATTCGTCGGGAGTAACAGTTAAAAAGCTGGTTTGGTTTTTTAGATAAAAATCAAAAGGTGCTGTTATTTTATTATGAATTAGGTCTCATAAGAGATTATAAGAGTTAAAAGCGTCTGTTTAATAGTCGTAACTTATTTGAAAGGACCTAGAACAATTATTGAAACGCAACGATTTATGTTACAGGTATCTGTTGGATTGATTCCCTTCTGCACTACTTATGCCACATACGTAGCGATAGCCGTCGCTTTTGGAATTGCTATTTGTAAGTATCCATCCATATTCTATTAATCTTTTCACCAAATAATATTTGAGGTATTGGCGCATGTATCATAGCCTGTCATTTTTGCCTGTGCACTAGCTTCTGACGTTTTACGAGTGCCCATGTAGGGCTACATAAAAAAAAATGTTTTGACTTTGACACTTAAAAATAAACTTTGCGGAATGGGTTTGGTTTGGCGCCGCGCAGGATTGAATCCTGCGGCGCGACGCCAAACCAAACCCATAAAATTTTTCGTTTCAAATGCAAGCAAAAATGAACTTAACGACGATCAGGCGGAAGTGTCTTTGATAAAATAACTTTATTACATATCATTTTGTCATACATGACATGACGAGGAGTCTCCAGTTAGACATAAAAATGCCTGTATTTGAAGGCTCCGCTCTTCCCTTACATTATAAATATGTAACTAGGCAAATAACAATAAAAAAAAAAGAAAAGGAATAATGATGGTACATAACTCAAATATTACTTTGTTTAACCCTATAATTAATATCTTCTTTTATAAATATTAGATAATACTATTAAATTTTGCTCGTATTGCGAAGGGTCTGATTTCTCTTTTCTTTGAGCGAAACGGAGTATCAGACGTTTACTCACTGAAGACTATGCACTAGCTGTTTGTGTTTTGTGTTAGTGTTTTGTCAGTAGCGGTAATTCTTTCGAACTATCCTACAGCATCAATGGTGAGACTACCTTAACAGTTCACTAGTTATGTTTTAGTGCCATGTAGTAAGATTGTTGACGCTATTCTTCTAATTCGTCTTTTCTTCCATTCCGACCTGTCACCCGTCACACTATTACTAACTCCCTCTTCTTTCATATCACTCCTAACACAATCCATCAATCTCTTCTTCGATCTCCCTCTTCCTCTCCATCCATCGACGTCTAAACTCAGAATTCTTTTTGTAATACATGTTCTTCTTCTTTGTCGCTATCAATCTTGACAGAGTGGTCTTGGTTATCACTTCAGGTGTTGGTGGCAAGCTTCCCAACACGCCCCCACTCCTCTCTGATGGCAGCCTTCCTTGTGCATTCATGCAACACGTGTTTCATCTGACCTCAAAGCCGTATCTAATTATAATGTGCGTGTTCCCAGCCGGCTACATATCCCTGACATCGATCATCCTGGTGGACCTGCTGGGGCTGGACAAGCTGACGAACGCGTTCGGTCTGCTCATCCTGTTCCGCGGCGCGGCCGCCATGATCGGCTCTCCGCTGGCGGGCGCCGTGTACGACGCCACCAAGAACTACGACGCGTCATTCTACATGGCTTCGGCGTTCTTCTTAGCGAGTACTTTAACTTCTTTCGCTGCTCCACTGTTCCGCAGGTGAGATACAATGTTATTTTGTTAGAGCGTTTTCGCACTACGTCCGATCCGGGTCTGATCCGATCCCTACTACTGTAAATGGTTCTATACCCATAGATTTATAATAATAATATATACTATGTAAATTATCTAGATTTTGTAAACTGATTTTTTTTTAATAAGCAATAAATTAGAACTACTCTGAATAAATACATAAATTACTATAGAAATAGTTCTACGGCTACTATGGACCATACTTTCACGGGTTCGGATCGGACGTAGTGAGAAACCGCTCTTAGTCATATTTAGTAAGTTTACTATGAGTTCTCATTTAGCAGATGCTATTTACGATGCGCCTGTGAACTATTTACTACGTATAATTTTATGAATATAAGAAAGTATGGCTAAAATCGATATGAGCTTCGAACAATAGCCAATAAAAAAAAATACGCATTTTAAGTATTTTTAAGTTCAGAGTAGTCAATATATTTTGAACATATTGTATGTAATACATGGCACCATAAAAACAAAGTATGAAATTCTGGAAGGAAATCCAACCATATTGGCATACTTTGCCTGGATTAGGAATGCCTCTTAATTTCGTTACCTGATTTCCAGAAGAAATAATATGGCAAAACTCAATAGTTCATGTTTAAAAATACTGTCTTGAGTGAACTTATTTTAATTATGACTTGATCTGATTTCCAGAAAACAAGAAGAAATCCAACAACCGATGGATATCCTAACCCCTATCGATGAGGACCTCGAGGAGGGTGACGAAGAGGACGAAGATGACACCCCCATCACCATGGGTGCCGGCGCCCTCGCACAGCGCCCTCCCGCTATCGTGCGCACGGCCGCGTCGCCCTCCGACCCTCCCTCGCCCGACGACAAGGTCACACCACAGAGGGAGAGCGTGCTGTAAATCCTACTTTATTATGAAAGGAATAAGGTTTATGATTAGGTTGAACGAGGCCAGGTCGAGTTGGGTCAGGTCTAGATGAGTATAGTTTGCGCCGCTTGAAACTCAATAAAATACTTCTGATTAGTGGTCGAGTATAAATCGACGAGTTTTGAACTTCGCAAGTTATGTTCGTCTAGAGTTTTACATTTACTTCCTTACGGTTGCTGATAAAAAAATATCTCACCACTACTAAATCTATATTTAGGATTCCCCGAGGCGTCGACAAGGGACGTATAAACTATACTATAGCTAAAGTTGCGATACAAAATAAGCGACTCTTGGCATACCAAAGTCTTCGTTAGATTTAAACTTGTTATGAGTGGGACAGTATTATTTTATCAGTCCAATAAATGCTGATTAAAGACCTACTATCTCTTATACAACTTTATTCAGCATTTACTAGTAAGGAGGTACCTAATGTTGATATTTACGATGGTTATTAAAAGGTCAACCGTTACCTAAGAGACCATTAAAAGATAAAGATTATGAAGAGTAGTCGGCTAATCGGGTAAGCGGCAAAAACTTAAGTTCGAACATACGACTTGGAACTGTGATCTATTTTAAATATGGAACTGTCCTGCTCATTTTCTTGTCCATGAATTTGAAATTATTGTCTTCCTAAAATTTTGGCCAGTACTTTTTGTGCTTAGTACTTATTTATTATGTTTTTGTCGCCAACGAAATTATTAATCATTCGTATATCGGTTTGAGTCCATCAAATCGATTCATACACATCTACATTTAACTTTTATACCCAAAATTAGCCGACGACATATTCTACCTCCGAACATTGGGCGTTTATAGCGAAATTGTAGGTGATTTGATATACTTACATACACTTAGATTTCACGAACCCTTTTTATTCTCCAATAACTAAACAAATTATACGATCTCATACATTGGAGTCGCTGTGATAAAGGTTTCTTGAAATCCATTAGGTATTTATTAACTCTCGTAATTTATACGATATATTGAAAAAGAAAACCGACGAAATGAGTTATTTTCTGAAGGTAATGTACAGTGCTATTAAATATAAAGTTATTTTAGACAATGACTCATTTTGTTGAAGAAAAACATAAAATACAACAAAAAAAAACACTTCGATACGAAGATTTATACGAAGTTACCATAAGTTAATGACATTAATAAATAACTGGAATTGACTGCAAGCAATAAAGCGTTTTGTGTATTCGCTTTGCATTTCGAAAATAATAGAAGGGATATAATGTAAGGTTCTATATTCCAACGTGCCATATATGTGTCTTGGTGCTAGCGTCAACAAGCGATGTTTAAACATTCATGTGTAACTAATACTCAAGCACCCAAAGTTTTTGTGAACAGAAACTAAAATGTCCATAGTTGTCATTAGCAATAATATTAGTACTTATAGGCTGTTAAGTACTTAGAAGATATAGAATGATACATAGAAACTTAGACACTCTTTTCACCTTCTATACAAACGCATATCATGCTGGATTAATTTAACTTTGAAAACGGACAATAAGATATTTTTGTCAAAAGGTCTAAATTCATTCATAATTTCATTACAAAAGCGTTCAATCAGTGATAGTTTTACAAATGTAACAATGTAAATAATATGCACAGTTGTAAATATAAGTTGCAGTTAGGACATCGGGTACTTAGTAAAACAAATTCATGTCCCGTTGATATTAAATACGGCTTAAAATGTTAGACTCTGTCGTCGAAGGGACTGTTGATGAATGAACTGAAAGTAGTTGGTGTCATTATAGGTATGTTAGATGCCAGTTATAAGAGCATGGTCATCCCTATGGTTTTAAAACTCGGCAAGGGACTATCAATTTATACGATTAAACCTTTTTAATATATTTTATAGTGTGTGTGTACATCATCTTAGTGTAGCATTTTGCCTTTTAAACTTGCTAGACTATGTTAAACTTTTCGAGCTTGGCTTTTTTCTTATACGACTCTAAGACGAGAGAGATATTTGAAGCATATTGTAAGCATCAGTTGCGTATTAATTCTAATCCTGATGAAGCACTTTAAAGGCATTAAAGTACAATGCGAATTGCAGTGACTATTCTCACTTCCAGTCTTTCACATTGTGTAGAACTCTTATAGTGCCATTATGACGAACAACTACTTGTGTAAATACGCTAAGATTAAGTGAGTTTACATAGAGTGAGTGAAATGTAACGCAGTCAATTGTACGCGCATCTAACATGCAATACCAATACTTGAAGTTAGGTGTCGTCATATAGGCTTATATACTTGCCGCATTAGTGTGTATATATCTGAACTCTAGGATATATATTTTTGTCATAGATATATTTCTGTCAATAAATTGCATAATTTAGCTTTAAGCATTAGGTGTACTTTATCATTAGGAATGTGGAAGGCAATTAGCTGATAGGAGAAGGTATTTTATGTGATAAACGTGAAAAAATATTGAGAATATTTCTTTTTTTAGCAACCTGTATTGTATTCTATGCCTATAAGTAAATGATAATTTTAATGAAGTTTCTTTTATAAGGTTTAATGTAATCTGATATGAAGTTACAAAGTGTATAGAACGTATTAAGGAATATTCAGAAAAATATGAATTAATGTTACTGTTGTTATATAGCTTTATGTAAAAACCAAAAGTGTTATTATGTTTTTAAGATTAAAAATGATTTAGGAGTCGAAGGAAGACGCTAACTGAAGTATCGATGTAACTGAAGAGTTTATTGTTGATCGTGATGATCTAAGTAACAATCATGTTGACGAACATATATTTTGGTCTAGTTTCAACGACCGCGGATACAATCATGAATTTGTACTATCTCATGATTATTTTTAGAGGCGATTTTTATGTATTAACTTGAATGAGAGCACAGAGAAGCACATACAATATTGTCATTCATTGTGAATGTTTAATATATAATTTACTAACATTGTATTATTCAGTATTGGCTCAAAGTATTGTTTACAAATTCATTTGAAGTGTTACGAGCTGTTTACCTATTAGTTTTATTTGTGATTCTGTTTTAGTTGATTTGTTTTGATTGAGCGCATGCATTAAATTATGAATTATTAAATGATAAAATTTATATATAGGTAGTTTTATTTGTCATCATATGTGTGTAAACAGCTCAGTCGATGTATTTTAATAATATGTTTAGCATTTTAACTGTGTGTAGTATGGAACGTGTTAGAGTTTCTACTTTTGCCTTAGGCATTAATTCGTTCTTTGAGATCGTGTACTGCCAAAGGCAAGTTACTAGTAGTATTAAAACGTAGCAGTGTAACTTTCGAATGCTGATAAAATACTTCACAAAAAACCCCAGATGTTCGAAAGTACAAATTTGTTAAAAAATTAAAACTTCGATATCACTATCGGAGTTTATTAGGCTATTATTTTTCTTGTATTAGATCCAGAGTGGTCTTCCACTTTAGAACTAATACAGGAAAAGTAATAACCAAATTTTCAGCTCGTTCACACTAGAGCACAAGTTGATGTAATTAAAACATTATACTTCGTTGTTTTTAATAATGGAACTCAAAAACAACGTGGCAAGAAACATACGACTGTACAAAGATTGTTTCAGAAACATGTTTCAGACACAAGTTGCGAAACATGCTTACCAACTTGTGCTCTGAAATGAACGAAGCCACAAACGTTGCTATAAGCAGTTAAAATGTTAATTTAAAAAAGTTTATTCAACGAGCCCAGCGCACGCCCGCTTGCGCTAAAGGTACAACATGCAAAGAAGCTTATTGTTGACAAAGTCCACCGAAATCTTTTGTAAATAACAGATTCATTAAATGATAATGATGACTGAGATTGGCAGTTTTATTTTGAACTTCTCGTCTAGACTGCGAACTAAGTAGTCATGGGATGTAGTCATAAATAAATACGTAAGTGATAATCTCAATAGAATATATTGATACAAGTGCAGATATTTGTCATTCAATGTAACAACCTACATTCAGCCAAATTCAGAGGTCGCAATCACGAGTTTAGAGCAGAAATTTTTATACCTGGGTCTGGTTTTTAGTGGGTTTTTCCTTTAGAAAATTTTCAATAATTAGCCGGTATTTAGATTAAAATTTGTGGTCAGTGACTCGCCACCGAGCTAATAGTATATTTTTGGCGACGATGATGCTGTCGGTCTACTTCCAATCTTTGACATCTAGATTTATGCCCACTCCATTAACTTAGGTACTGGCGAAATTTGAGTGACGTACTATTCCACCGCGCACTTGTATCAAACTCGTCACGCTTATTGTATAAGAAATTACATAATCTCGCATTAAAGATTCAACAGGAGGCACTCAATCTAGCCAGCTACGTAACATAGTGATCTAATCTTCATAAATATACCATGAAAAGCGTGCAAGTGCCTACCTACCCGCCATTTGAAGGCCATAGGAGGGTCATTACCGCGTTCATGACTTAAATAATGACCATAATCATAAAAATGTTATATAATACGGCTGTGTAGGTACCTATTATGTACATAATGGGCTTAAATGTATAGAATACTGTGTGCACGCCGCGAAACTAACGAGCCTGTTGTGTGAGAATAGCACGCAATATTATTTTATTAATTAGTTTTAATTATGTAGTACATAATAATCAAAACTGACTAATTTATTGTTTAGGGAAAACAACTATTTTCCAAAACAACAGCATCCTTTTTTTTCTAAACGCCAAGGCTGCGCGCTTTTGAAACGGACATCGCAACTGCAATTTAACTATCATTTTTATTATGACATGTGAAGCTTGTGGTAGTCTGTGCGGAAACGGAGCCGACGTAAGATTTGAGGGTACAGCAGCTGTGGTGAACAAATAACGTTTTTGTAATAATTATACAATACACAATTACGTCATTATAGGACGACTGGAACGTCTTGATATTTTGAAACTATGTTAGACTTAGGTAATAGCTTCTACCAGCGGCTCCGCCTGTATGAATTATAACAACCATAATGTCAGTTCCATTTTACGCCAAGACGATCCTCTTTCGGGTAGTTTCGGGACAGGCTATCAAAACTACCATTAGGGCCTATACTTTTTCCAGTCAGACCAATTAGTTCTCAGTAAGTCAATGAGCTGCTTAAATAGCCACATATTGATTTGGAAATACAAATTAAGTATATCAATGCAAGAGTCGTTCATAAGGAACGTTTCGTAGCTAACAGCCTATTCGCTGTGCCGTGTTCACCATGTACCTATCTTATTAGATTAACGAAGCCCTCCTTACATTGACCCCTACATAAGGTTGAACTATCTGCAGTAACAGGTTAATTCATTACATCAGCAGTTCAACACTTTCAATTGTGTGACCTCGTATGGTGACTTAGGAATGTTTTTTTTTACTACTAAATAGTAATCCTTTCTAGTACATAATGTTCGTGATATCCTGCGGCAGTTTTTAGACGTCATAATTGTATTGAGGACAAATTAAATTATAGTACTTAACTAGCTGTTATAACTTGGCGAGCCTGAAGCTAAACTTGCAAATTTTAGCGCTGGTACAATAAAATAGGGTAAAAAAATATCTACCACTGTTAACTGCAATAACATGTTTTTTTTAAATCATTTGTTTACATGTACAAAAGCCTTAAATTTCGTAGAGCCTAACTTTAAGCTCGCCAAATTGCGGTCACCCTTCTGGTGACAAAGCGCGGGTATCATGTGCCACGGTCGGTCCTTAAAACGGATTGTTACCTGCGCAGTATCGTCAGATGAAATTTAAAGGTGTGCAGTCGAGTCGATGAAAAACTTCATGTATTATTGCGCGGGGCCATGGCGGGGCCCGACTCCCCGCTACGGATGTCCGTGCGGGTCAACGCAACAGAATACTTGTAGTATTTTACGTAGTCTCTGCCCTTATGTTTCCTAAGTACCTATATTTTTAAATGGACCTATAGCCAATAGCTGCCCATTAGCTGGAAATGATAATATCCAAATAACACTATAATATGGTTATTATAATAATATGTTAATTTTAAAGAGCATAAGCTCTAACTAGCTTTTCATGTCCCTACCTTAGTTTATTAGTTAGGTTAGCTGAAATGGTTAGTCGTAGTTTATTATCATGATCATAGCTTACAGCCCTTACATGGCAAAACACATCGCTCGTAATTATGATACGAACTTGAACTACTTCCACGTAAATGATATATCTATGGCCACCACAAATTATTATTTGTAGGCAATGATATCAATCTTGGATCAAGTATTAAAACTAAGTATTACTTATATGTCAGCAATCTGTCTGCAAAGCCATATGTTTACGAAGAATGTTTATTAATAAAGTTAGCATCAGAGGCGTAGCTACCGCCGTATCTGCCGTATCAATTATACCCCGCGGTACAGGGGCCCCGACCTAGGCAAAAATTCGCAACATGTTATCCACAACCGTCTCATAGGGCAGCTAAGCATCTGTAATAAAAATACGTATTTTTTTATACGGGGCCCCCGAAGGACTTTTGATACGGGGCCTCTGTGGGACTAGCTATGCCACTGGTTAGCATGGTTTTTAAATTAGTAGGTATCATGTAGACTTCATTTATCTGCAATCCGCGTTCTTAGCGTGATTGATCGAAGGCAACCGATGGTAACATACTCGTAAATCTATACTGTCATAAATATATCATTAGGTTTTTCCGTGTGTAGTTAATTGTTATTATTTGCACTTCCTACTTTAAGTTCCGCTTAAAGATCTGAGAAGTTAAGATTTCTGCGATCATGCACATACAATATACGTCTTACCTACTTCCGAAAGAGATTATGGGTGACGTAGTTTTTGTTCAAGGTGACAGTAAAAGGGAGTTGCGGATTTGTCTAGAGCTGTAGTTGAATTTAGCATAGGAGTAGGAAGTGCGTACTTTCGTCCTTCTTTTTTTTATTTATTATTTTATCTCAGTGCTTATTCTGTCCTGCCTGAGATTGAGACTGATCTGAGACTCCCTATACACACACACACACACACAGTTCTACGCCACTTAGTCTCACATCTCCACATATCTTCTTAGTTTGCCATATCTGACCATCAACCAGCTCTAATCCCGAATCTAGAGCCATTGGTAAAATCCCAAACACATTACCCGACATAGCAAACGAACCGAAAACCCCATTTCAGCTCACGCCCACATTCACTGATTACGCACACATCAAAATGCACGATGTTCACCATAATTTCCATTTGCGATAGACCGTGCCGACAAGGTCGTTGACCGGCGCGTCTGGTGCAATGCGCTCGTGTATTACATCAGCCGACCTTGTCCGACACGGAACAATGACAGCTGCAGCCTGTAACGTACGCCCCTGGCTTTCAGCGGCCCTAGCATGAGCAGTTAAGCCTTGCTAGTGTTACAGTCTAGAAAACCTTCTAGAAAGGTACTAGAACTAATTGTTTAAATACGTAATTAAATAAAAAGTAACAGTCATTAATCACAGAAATACAGTGTCATGACATTGAATTTAAGCACTGAGCTGAAAGAATGTCTGAAAATAGATTATAAAGTTATTGCGGTAAATAAAAACGACGTGATTAAAAGACATTGGATTAAAAAGAAAATTATGCATGTTAAATTGGAAAGAAACTAGAACTGTCCACAGCTTGGTTACCCTACTGCAAGGTTACGTTACGTTCCGTTGACAGACTCGTCAGTGTCGTGCCGCCTGAATTGATGCGTCGGCAATTCATCATCAATTCAGAAATCAAGTGTTTTGCTTTTACTCATCATTAATATTGATGACCAAACCATGAATGATCATACTCAATAGACCTACTTTCAACTTTTTTTTGCTTATTTTGTTCTTAACCAAAATATTCTGGTTTTTTTTTGAGGATTCCGGCGACTGAGACCGCGCTTAAACTCGAACCAAGGTCCTGGTTGTTGGATTCATGTAATTTTTACATTTTTCTTTTTAAGGGTGTCGCTGGAAGAAAAATGTTAAAATTGAATTAATCTGGCGACCGAATTTCTTAACTAAACCTCTTTTTTTAAACTTGTTCTTGTGGTTACTGGTTTCATTTTCATACGAATACATTCATCTAAACTTGTTTACTTACTGAAAACGTTACGTAAGTAAGGAAGTCACAAAGGCATTCCAAACTTTAATTTCGTAAATAGAGGCATTATCTACGTGCGTCACCACCGACTTAGGTTTTTCACGAAGGATTTATAAAATCCCCTTCTTAAATTCTCAGATTTAATCTAATATGACCGCAAACTTGTCTCGTCGTATATCATATCGCATGAATGGTGAATCAGAATGGTTTAAATTTGAAAGATAAAAATGATTATACTAATAAAAGCTCTTTTAAGTATGAACTGAACGGTGAACCTGAAGTAGATAAGGCTTAGAACGACTATATATACTGTAAAATATGGAAGATGTTGTATTGGACTAAGATCTACAGGATAATAACTCTCTAAATATCTGAACGATGTAAGGTTTTTTTTTACATAAATCTTACGAGTTTTTCGTTGGAAATTTTTGCAGGATAAGAATTTGGATTTCATTTCAGTTCAGTTTTCACAGATATGGAATGAAAATATCAATGTTGTAGGAAAAGCATAGTGAGGAAACCGGCATGTCCTAGAATCAAAATTTGGAAGATATGTGATGTCTACCAACCCGCACAGGGAACGTGTATACACCACGCGTTCCCTGTGCGGGTACGCCCCATTCTTTCTCCCCGAGCTTTAATCCCAAAAATAGGAACATGATTATGGCTTACCTATGCTGTCTCAGGTAGGCTCTAAAATTAGTACACATCGGTAAAACATCTGTATGTGGAATGGAAAAACATTTGCCACTGAATCAGTACTCGTTCCTTGCCAGAGGACCAATGAGGAGTTACCTGCTGCTAGCCGTCCGCAAGCCTGTCGGCAGTCTGGTCTGACCGGGAATCGCACTGCGACTCCCAACGCCCTTGGTTCTACGGCATCAGTAAGGACAATGTTTCAACCATTTCCTTAGCTAGCATTACTACTTCGCAGAACGAAAGGAAGAGGTGTGGCTTCCCATCTTCTTCTCGCTTTGTACCATAGCTTGCCACCAGGGTCACGTGAATGAGGTGACCGCCGCCAGCAAAAGACCTATCAAGTAGAATACGCAGGATACTCTAGGCGAGGCCAGTATTCGTTCCACGTGCAGGCGAGTGTACCTCTGGAGATTCAATAGTTGGTGCAGCATTTGCAGGTGTAAAAGCTCAGTAACCCCTCACCTTTCAGTTCGTAGACACTGGTATCCGCTATCACGCAAAGCAAAACATTACCTTTTTGAGGTTTATTAAACGAATTTGGAATCCATTGTATTGTTAGAAGTTAATTGCAGCTAATTAAAAAGAGCTGAATGAAGAATGATAAAAACTTAACAATTTTCTGCGAACGTTTTTTCGTCTCGCGCTTTTTTTGTATTTTACCATCGGACTAATTTATTGACCATCTACAATGACACAACGAAGTTTTATAAAAAAAATATAAATTAATCTTCACCGCGCTCAATCACTGTAAAGTACCTAGTTAGCAATTTATCATGTAAGTTTATGACTAAATTGCATCAACCGGATTGGATTTTCCTTCATGATTATTATGTGTTTGAAATAAATTAAGAAACCGATTGTTAAATATGGTACGAGGTAAAGCGGATTCATTCGAATCTATGAAAGGTTTTAATTATCTAGAAACTGATTAAAAATGCGCTGATGAATGCGGATGTAGATGAGAAAAATGCGCACTCAGCTTCATTATCAAAAGAAAATAGCACGGTCGTATCTCGTATATCAACTTCACTTGGATGAAATTCCAAATAGCCATGAACGAGCGAAACAAGCAATATGATGCCAAACGTGTGTACACACGCGTACTACGACCTCCAAGTGACGACAACATCAACTAGACACACCTTCCATTGAACACTACGATCTCATTTGCATACAAATGTATCAAATGCTGTCAGCAATGAAGCAAGAAACAAATTCGTCAACAAACCCTCGCTGACTCACGTGGATGATGTAACATCTCTCAAACTTGCACCAGACGAATTCTTGTGAAAGAAACATTTGAACTTTTATTAGCAAAAAATATGCAACTGGTCTGCATCAACCTTGATGTTTGACGGCATGGGACATAAATCTGCGAAGGCAATTAAAAAAATAATGGAGAGAAATAAAGCGTAAGTAACCGTTATTCGATAGATATCTTATGCTTGAGACACGATTATAAATTCTAATTAAGTTTGCAGAGCTTATCGAGTTGTCGAATCAAAAGCAACTGCCAAAATGACACGAAACAAGGTAGTCCTTTATTTTTTATAGAATTTCGTGGAGTATCTACATCATTAAGATGTTTCGCGTAAACTGGTTATGGATACTTTCATCGATAAACGTTGACATCACGCAACTTTTTAGGGTTCCATAGCCCAAAGGCAAGAAACGAAACCCTTATAGATTCGTCATGTCTGTCTGTCTGTCCGTCCTTATGTCACAGACAGCCACTTTTTTCGGAAACTATAAGAACTGTTGAAATTTGTTAAGTAGATGTATTCTGTGAGCTTGACTGATATGATTTCAAAAAAAAACCGGCCAAGTGCGAGTCGGACTCGCGCACCGAGGGTTCCGCACAAACCTGCAAGGTTTACAAAGTTCGTTCATTACGATAAGTTTATATTTATTAAAAAATATATATTTTGTAATGTAACTATAAATTTAAGGTTTTCGGAATTTTTCCTTTATGTGTGCTATAAAACGTTGCTTCATGCCAAATTTCAAGATTCTAGGTCGACTGGAAGTACCCTTTAGGTTTTCATTCCCTTGCGAGTACTTGCGAGTTTCAAAATATATGCAGCTTAAATTGCTGTTTCTTTTGATTGCGTTGACATAGAAGTTTAATTTTGTTACAGCTTAAAGGTATTATAGACCTGAGTATTTGGTATGAATTTCAATTTAATACCTCTACGCGTTTATGAGGAAATGGGTAGTAAGTTTAAAATTATTAAAACAAAATATATTATGTGATGTAACTAAAAATTTATAGTTTTCGTAATTTTTCCTTTATCTATGCTATAAGACGTTGCTTCGTACCAAATTTCAAGATTCTGAGTTCATGGGAAGCACCCTGTAGGTTTTGATTCCCGTGCAAGTGTCGAAAATTTGCGGCATAAACGGCTGTATCTTTTGATTGCGTTGGCTTAGAAGTTTGATTTTTTCACAGCTTCAAGGGACAGTAGACCTGAGTAATTGATATAAATTTCAGCTTCATACCTCCACGCGTTCCTGAGAAAAAGAGTCTTGACAGACGGACGGACGGACAGACGGACAACAAAGTGATCCTATAAGGGTTCCGTTTTTTCCTTTTGAGGTACGGAACCCTAATGATGAGCTTTCTAATATTATTTTTCTCTAAACTGAATAGTTTGCGCTAGAGACACTTCCAAAGCGGTAAAATGTGTGATAAAACTAAAACAATATTTATGTATGATGTACATTACCATATAAACTACCAACAAAAAATAGTTTGAACGAGATCGAGTGAGTAGCTTTTTTTTTAACCTCATAAATCTTAAACCGCAATTGGTATGGAACCCTCAGTGAGCGAGACCAACTCGGACTTGCCCACTGGGATATAAACCGCAATATCTTCAGACGATTTTCCACCGACTGGGTAATTCGGTCAAGGTGGTCCTCGGAGGTCAGTGAAGTACTAAATTGTTAAACAATTACTAATTAGGCATTTTCTTAAGCCATTCTCAATAATTTATTAATTAACTGTGTATTATAGACCTGAGTTTACGATGTTCCTAATTAGTTTAGAATTATTTTATCAGTTCAGCTGCTGAACTTCAATTGTTGTTTTGTTTTAAATTTATAACACTATCTGATTAACTTGTTTTTTAAAACCAATTAAGATTAATTAATTAAAAAACTTAATTAAGTACTTACATCCTAACAGACTGTGAACCATTAAACCTAAATTATTTACGCTTCACCACAAAACCGCAATGCCGATTCAAAAGTCATAACTTTCTTGGCAAGGGATACCTCTGCAAAGGAACCAGAGGATGTGTGAAAGAGAACCTCGGGGCCTCGGAACGAAGGCATCGTAGGAACAGAAGTAGATTTTAGTCAGTACAATTTTGACACGCCCTACCACTAACAAAACACTAACTACTCATCTAGATTAAACTGACAAAAAAAAAAAAAAACAAAAATGACGTGTAAAAGTGTTGTGAAAAACCTATTTACAAAAATAAATATCATTTATCATTTATCATTTACTGACAAATACACACTGTGTTATAAACTTTCGAATACGGTAATTAGAGTCACAATAAAAAAAAAACAATATGTGTGCGACAGCCGGCGTTCGCTTGCAAGAGTCTGAAGAGTCAAAAGTCGGACACTTGAACCCTACTGTCACTTAGTAATTTTAAGTTCCTAATATACCAAATTGTATTAAAGATGTACCTACAATAAAGAGTCTTGCCCGCTCAGGACTCAGGACGGGAGGAGTTATTTAACGACTTCTCACCCCATTAGACCATATAATTCGGATTCGATTGCTTCAATCTGTCAGTAATTCTAGTAAAGAACCGCAGTTTTCACACCCCAACTGCCGCAAAAGAAGACACTCCAGGTGTTAGGAGTCGCAGGTTGATCCCCGGCTATCCTAGGCAGAGGCTTGTCAGCGATATCAATACATGGATAAATCGCCATCATGCCACACGCAAAAGGACAAAGTTCGAGCCGTCAAGTGTTGTAGATTGTTTCACAAGCCGTAGGGGCCTAGCAGGGTCTATATTCGCTCGAGCTACGAGGTTTTTTTGACAGATATACCTTGGGCTAGGAATGCAAAGAATAACTGAAGAACATAAGTGAATTTTAGCCGGTAAAAGCCTGCCAAGCTCTCTCAATCCGGCCTAAACTAGTTTTCTGAGATCAGATTGTTAGTTATAGATAGTTTCGATTATATGACTAAGGCAGTAAATTCTTCTCTACCCACACTTTTCCTGGCAATGTTTCTTTGTCATTTGTGATGTAAAGAAAACACACATTATATTACATTTACGTTTGATTGTTTTTTTTTTTTTATGGTAGGTGAAAATCATCGAATGACGAAACCCGCTCTTGGGCGGAGCGGGAGACCAGTGTCAGACTCTTACTGACTAAAAAACCTACCCCGTACCTTCCTTGCCTTATTCCTAGAGTCGAGGTAACAGTTTGCACCACCGCTAGGCTCCAGGAGGCTTCGACCCTGAAGGGCCCCTGCAGTTTGCTGACAACTCCTTGAGGCGCGCGGGAACGGTGCGCGCCTTTGACGACTTGTACTCGGTCTGGACAGTTACCAGACGACCGGACGGCGAGCTACCCATTGCTCACCGTCCGCGAGCCAGTACTGTCTACGGTGGCCGGATATCGGCAGGATCGCGACGGCTACGGCGAGGGCGCTGTTGCCTTTGCCTTATGCGGTCGGCCTCCTCCTTTACGAGCATTACTGCTTCGCAGAAGGAGACATTCACGTTTGTTGGTACAAATCCATGGTTGCATATCTATGGTATGGATGGACATATCTATGGTTTTTACATTCTACAGTAGATAGGTATAGACGAATAAATGATGGTGTTGATGATGCCTAAAGATGTGGTTTGAGACCGGGAATAAATGGATAACATTTAGAAGGCGAAGTGACTGATGTCTCGATTCCTCGATCCTCTACAGCTAACAAAGCATCATTCCCTCCGTTCCACTAGAATTTCTATTGGTTACATCTCAGGAGGTGTGCGTCAGAATTGTATAATTAGATTTCGCCAAACGACTTCCATCATAGAATCACAAGATGTACGTCGTACGGCAATGTTTCACAATGATCGATCCTGCGCGTCTCGCATCCATCAGATTCCCTCACCAAGTAATTGGTCTATCTTGTGGGAAGGCCTTCTGAAGCTTGCATTCTAGAAGCTTTTGGCCCTATCATCTATTACTATACTATCTGATTTGCGAGCAATGTAACACAGTGTTCCCAAAACGTTTTGGGAACGCATTCATTATGCGTACAGCCAAGGAGTGGAATTCCTTGCCGGAGTCAGTGTTTCCTGATAGTTACAATCCGCGTATATTTAAGTCAAGAGTGAATAGATTACTTCTAGGTAAGCGCGCTCCATCGTCGACTGCATCGTCGCTTCCATCAGGTGAGATAGCGGTAAAGCGCGAACCTATAAAATCAATAAAAAATAAAAAAAAAATAAAAAAACTTAAGTTTGACGACTCCTCAGGCTACATCGGTAACCTTGATCCTGCTGCGTACATGTGACATACATAAGAGGCCCCACACAGACTGTCCATTCAACCATTTTATATTATGATAATGAATAACGAAATTATTTTATTCACAAGTAATGCGTAATGTGAGACACTTCCGTCATCACAGGAACTTTAACAACCGGAACCGTAGTTCCGATCCGGAGTTTTGTTATTGTATAGTTTTTTTTTGTATTTTTATTATAACATACAATAGTCATGTTCAATGTGATCTTTATAACCTGTGTTATCCAATTGGCCTAGCCTTTTTTTCTAAATTTGGGGGAGGGATCAAGCATTAAGCGGTATTAGAGCTGCGGTGGCCGAGTGGTAAAGGCCCCGACGAATTGTAAATCGCTGAAATAAATTACTTTGTGTAATTTATTTCATCACCACTGCTCTCAAAACGGTGAACAAAACGGTGAGCCGGTTTCCTCACGATGTGTTATCGTGAGGAAACCGGCATGTCCTAGAACCAAAAATTCGAAGACATGTGACATCCACCAATCCGCACAAGGCCCGCGTGGTGGATTATGGCCCATTCCTTCTCTTAGAGAGGAGGCCTGTGCCCCAGCAGTGGAAACATAAGGCACAGAAGGCTGATGATGATGATGATGATCCGGCATTAAAAGGCAAAAACACATAATGTGACGACGCCGCGACGCTTTGAGAGGGCAGAATGCTTCACATTGTAGACACAGCTCTCACAGGGCTCTACAATGAGGGCGGCATTCCACGTGAAGTGGCAAACTTGAAATTTCCAATTTTGGTAACATTTGACTATGTTACACCTGTATTATGTCCTGTAAACCTTTTTTTTGGCTTTGTACAGTTTGGACGTTCTAACTTGGTAAGCCTAAAGTTAGGCTCTGCGAACTTTAGCGCTTGTGAAATCGTAAAAAAAATAAATGGTTTAAAGAAGTAAATACCATTAGCAGTTTTTGTTGCTATTAACAAATGTGATTGGCATGTTTTTTTTTTAAACAAACGCTCAAATTCGCGGAGACGAACTTCAGTCCTTCTAGCCAAGTTACAATTGTTTCGTCTAGCGCTTATAGATAGCCATGGCCCCAATTCTTTTGTTGAGATGACGTCCGAACAAGGGAATTGAGTGCGTGGCCAGCTACAAGCCCTAACTCTAAACGATACCATTGTAACTTGGCTAGGGGGGAAAGCTCGCTAAGTTAGATTGTCGAAAGGCCGTAGGCACTGTAAGGTAACTAACATTTACATACTTTTCGTTATTTGAAAACACAATAGTACCTACGTAAAGAAACAAACGACGCACGAGTACATAAGTAGTGAACCGATGTCCCAACGGAAGCAACTGTCATGCTCACAATAGTCTATTCAACAATTATTATAATGAGATGATTTACTCTTCCGATTACGATCGCGCGCGTGTTATTGTTATTAGTTACACTGGATCGAAAATAATCTGGGTCGATCGTTAACAAAATATAGTAGATTCTTGAATACAAAGGGTGGATTTGTAAAACTGTAGTTTATTCATTAATACATAAAAGAAAATATATAACACATTTTGCACATTAGGTACACAGTAAAATTTTTGTCATTATATGCATATATAAATAAAACACAATATGTGTCCTAATTTTCAAATTCCGTTATTTTTCTAAAACTTTTGCAAATTAAGCTCCTTATGAGATGTACAATAAGTATCATTGTAACAAAAATCTTTAAATAATTTATAAACACAATTTCATGTACATAATTTTGGGAGATATTGCATTTATTTTACGTAGCCAGTTATTTTTGAGGCCCAGTGTAAAATCGCATTAATTGTGCTTTTGATATTAATCTTCTGATTTTTCAACCAAAAGTATAGTGCTATCTTATTGTACATGTACAATATTGAAAAATTACTTTCAAAAAGTCGCCAATAGGTTGATAGTATTGTAAGCTTTCATAGAGATAAAAGTTACATTAAGATAGGTTAAGATAAGCTTTAATCAAAAGGTATGTAAGTATCAAACTACTCTTACTACTAAGTTTCGTGGGGGTGATCGGCGGCGGCTACCTCTCGCGCCGGGCCCTGTTTCAGGCCATGGTCCGCAGTGAATAGGACAACAGCGCCCTCGCCGTAGCCGTCGCCGCCGCGAACCTGCCGATATCCGGCCACCGTAGACACTGGCTCGCGGACGGTGAGCAATGGGTAGCTCGCCGTCCGGTCGTCTGGTAAGACCGAGTCCAAGTCGTCATCGGCGCGCACCGTTCCCGCGCGCCTCAAGGAGTTGTTAGCAACTGCAGGGGCCCTTCAGGGTCGAAACCTCCTGGAGCCTAGAGGGTGGTGCAAACTGTTACCTCGACTCCAGGAATAAGGCAAGGAAGGTACGGTGTAGGTTTTTTAGTCAGTAAGAGTCTGACACTGGTCTCCCGCTCCGCCCAAGAGCGGGTTTCGTCATTGGATGATTTTCACCTACCATAAAAAAAAAAAACTACTAACTAAGTAATTACTCTTAACATGTAAAACACAGTCTTTAATTCAACCTAATCATAGTTCTTATTTATTCTTAACTTTTATGATCAGAAATACTAGAGTTTTTAAATTCTAAAATTCTAGAACTAATAAGAACATAAGCTCATCTATGTTCCGTTTGATTGCTGTCATAGGTCTAATGCAATTAATATCGCGAGTAGTACTTTAGGTAAGAACAATGCCTCGACTTCAACTCCACCCTGGGCCCTTCAGGGTCGAAGCCTCCTGGAGCCTAGGGTGGTGCAAACTGTTACCTCGACTCTAGGAATAAGGCAAGGAAGGTACGGGGTAGGTTTTTTAGTCAGTAAGAGTCTGACACTGGTCTCCCGCTCCGCCCAAGAGCGGGTTTCGTCATTCAATGATTTTCACCTACCATAAAAAAAACCCTGTATAAATAAAACTATTATCAGTCTTATGAACATTATCAAATAAGTAGTACGTACAGCAAAACGGCGTAAATAGAAACACAACTTTAAAAGATATTTAAATATTTTTTGCAGCATTTAATTATATCAATTGATTAGTTAATTGTTATTTCAAAAAGTCGATGCTTTGTAAGAAGCCAATAATATGGTATTAAAGTAATAAACCAAACCGTAGTTTTGTTTCTATTCACCCTTGAGTTTCTATTCATCCCGTTTTACTGTATGTGTTAGACCTTAAATAAAAACTTGCGACTGTCGCGCGACAGTCGCAAGTTTTAAGGCGCTCTTAGGATATATTATGTAATCTTGATATCTTAGCTCTGCTAGCTGCCATACGCAAAAAAGCCTTGAACATCCACGTGCAATTTCGCTTGTCATTTGCACAACGTGTTTGGACAAATGACAAGCAAAATTCCACGTGTTCGTCTAAAAAACATGCGAAATATGAGAAAAAATCTTTTAACAAAACAAGGAAAATGTGGTTTATGTTATTAATAACACTGGGTTAGTAAAAACAGGTAATTTACCTCGATATTATTACTATTAGGGCGAGACCTCGACGATGATAAGCACATAATGTGTGAATTCTGCGAAATAAAGGAGACTGCAGGGTTTTGATAAGGGAATACAAAACGTGAAGTAAACAAGTTAAGTAAACTACATGTTTATTCCCTTATAATGGTAAAACCCTCTAGGGAACAAAAGCAAGATCAAATGAAGAGATCACATTAAGAAAGAAAGATATAAAAAAATAACAGAAAGTGTAATTTAGAAAAATATAGACTTAATATAGTACCTAAGTACGTTTTGATACAACTGGGCAAATGTTGGCATAAGAGATAAGCTTAATTATAAGCGAGAGCCGAATGCATGTTTAATCAAACGACGTTTTTCAAAATTTTTTTTTTCGAAAAAAAAATCAGAAATATATGGTAAAAAATTATTGAGAGAAATTGTGTGCGTATCCTTGTCGGAGCGAAAAGGTGGATATATTGTTTTTTACTTAACTAGATAACAATTAATTAAAAACAAATGAAAGATGGCGCCCAAAATTCATCCACTTCACTGTCAACGGGTAATGTGCCCAAAAGATTGGCGGTATTGTCACGATGTTCATCATAAGCAAAATGTCTAGTGGACAATAAGTATCTAATCAAAGTTAGTCTAATGTTATGATCTAAATGTTTTTTTTTTCTTTTATCAAGTAAAAACTTTAATTAAATAAAAAATTCTTTAAATGTGGTATCCTACTTACTATCTTCATTTCTTACATTCTATGTACGCAGATTGATTGATTTCTTGATACAATTGATTGTTTTAAAAAATTCGTTTTTATGAAACTTAGATTCATCGGTAAAGTATACTTAGTGGTCGGATTTTCCTTACTCTTTTTTATCTAAACTTTACCATCACGTTTTACATGGATAATGGCGTTATTAAAGTCGCGTTTTTGCATTTAATTTAGATTGTAATTTGCGATCTGCACGGATCTGTGATAAACACTACTTTTTGAATACAATAACTAGAAACATTTTTATTTTATTCACATTTACTTTAGTCTCAGTTATTATTCCAAGTCTTTGTCAGTCTCTACCTGAGGTAATCAGACGAAAGAAAGTCTAACCATCAGTATATCCAAGGACAACCATGTTGGACAGTAACTGGGTCGTGGGGGTCTGTTAGGTGTCGCTCTTTGTAAAACTCAGTTATTCAGCCGTGTCCGGTTGGACTAGCCTACCCCAGGATAGACCTTTTGGGCCAAAGGTTGATACGAAAGCGGGACACCGGGGCCCTGGAACTAACGAACTAAGGCAAGAAGGAACGGTGGGTCGTGAAGTCACTAGAAGTCTAACACTGTCTCCTGCTCCGCGGGGGTGAAATTTGTCATTCGATGATTTTCTCACCATAAAAAAAAGGCTAGACCCTAGAAGCTAATTGGGAACAGGATCGAGAGATAAAATATACATCTCGTTTGCTTAGGTCGACAACATGAAGGGAACAGAAACTTTTTTTGATTGTTCATTATTCGAATGTTTGATTGTAACCCTTGCTCAATTACGGATCTAGATATAGAGACAGACAATTATTACAAACAAGGTACCACTCAATGTCGCAATAAAAGTACTTAGTTCTTATTTTCCCTTTTATTTCCTAGATTGTACTTTTAATAACTCAAGTTACTTCCGTTGACAACTGAATGTAAAGAATTTTATTCCGTAACAATTTAATTTAATTTTATAAGTAACTACCTGAAGTGCCAGTGGTTTTACCCGTATAATAGTAGAAAATGATCCCAAATGAACACAATTTGTACCGAAAAATCGAAGACGAAGATGGCCGGACGACTTCGATGTTTTCCTTAGAATTGGCAAGAAGATGGGAAATATAAAGAATGGAGCGAGAGAGAGAGGCCTTTGCCCAGCCGTGAGATAGCATAGGCTAGATATGATAAAAAATAGTCTCGGTGTCGCGATGATTTGCACGTGTATCTTATAATTTCTATACTTCCTCCGCGCCATCTCAAACCAGTCGTCATTAGCGTCTACTCACACTTATTCAGTTCCATTTATGTTTCGCTGAACGATTTTAGTCACACTTATACAGTTCTGCTTCTATCATCCGGGAGAAAACCCGTAACAGCGTGCTATCTCCGCTGAAACGCTTCTATCTACAGCTGCGTATGGCGCTGAATATGCTACGAAGACGGTTACGAACGGAGAATAATTAATTTAAAAGACATCCGAACTATCGCAATTCTTGCGTACATAATGATTCATCATCATCTTCATCATTTCAGCCGAAAAAGTCCACTGTTGGACCTGGCCCTCCCCCAAGCATCGCCACAACGACCGGTCCCGTGCGTCTCGCATCCTTCGGATCCCAGTAACCCTGACCAGGTCATCGGTCCACCACAATGATAATAATGATTACGTAATAATTAATCAAATCTATGTAGGTCGCAGTTTGTCAACAAGGAATCGAGAACCATCCGTGTACAGTGCATTAAGCGTTGAACGCGGTAGAACAGAGCTGAATTCGGCAGCACAGATCTGAACGCAGCAGAACAGTGCTGAACTCTATATATAGCACTCGCATGATAATATCACATTTGTCCTCATTTTATAGGCGTTTACAGCGAAAGCTGAATAGACGCGGAAAGCTGAACGGATTCGTGCGCGTCTCCATACAAAATCGTCGTTTTCTATGGGCATAAGCTGAATAGAGCTGAATAACGCTTTGGGAAGGTAGCCTAGCAAATTTTAGAGCCGCTGGCAGAAGGCTAGTACTAAATCTATTAGTTTATTTGCTTGCAAGTAAACTTATAGATGCTTTTCTTTTCTTTTTTTTAAGTATGTAAATATATAGTAGTATAACATAATATATATGATCTATATTTTATGTATTACAAATCAATTAGGTCTCTAATAAAACAATACGACTAGAGATTTTTTTTCACTAAAATGCGTAATACGTGCTTACATTAAAAGACTCCAATTACTGTTTACTCGGTACAAATTAAGTAATTTTTTAGGGCACGAGCCTAATGAGTTGATTACCTGTAATTGTGAGCATTTGTGTCACTGATAATGGTGAAGCAATTAACAGTTTTGTATTCAAAGATACGAAGGTGCAACCTTCATTTTTTACAACACATCATGAACCAGATAAATTATCAATTGTTTTTATGATATCCCTTAAATTCACGAGTTGGACTCGCGCAAAAAGGGTTCCGTACCGTTTATAGTAAAAAACGGCAAAAAAATCCTATTTAAATGTTTTATTTTATTAGTAATAAAACTTCGCCCGCGTACATAAAATATAGCCTATGTCACTCAGGAGTAAAGCAGCTTTCTATTATTGCTAAAATTTCTCCAATCGGACCAGTAGTTCCAGAGATTACCTCCTACAAACATCAGCTTACCATCAGGTGGGATCGCAGTCAAGCACTAGTTTATTGCATGTAAAAAAAAAAAAACAAAAAAATAAAAAAACAAACTTTACCTCTTTATTATATTAGTATAGATTGTTGTTATACCGGCAACAGAAATAAGTACTTCATCTATAACAATTTACTAACTGCAGGGCCGAAGCCTACCGGGGCCCTGGTTCGGTTTCTGAAAGGAAAGTCCGACCCCGGTATGAAAGTTATGAAGGAACGGGGTGGGTCGTTTAGTCAGTAAGAGTCTGGCACTGTTTTCCACTCCACCAGGGCGAGATTCGTCATTAGATGATTTTTCCCAGCAGAAAAAAAAAATCTGTACCAATTTCAACTGCGTAGATATCACAGTTCATGAGATAGCCTGGTGATAGACATTCTATACCCACTATGTACTGATAGCATAGCAGTAGGTAGGGTCCCGTTTTTACTCTTTCGGTATTAAAAAAAAATGGAAAAATTTTGGTTTGTTTTTGAGAGAGTTTCTAGTTGTACCAAAAGTCACGGTAAAACAAAAAACCAAAAGTCACGGTAGGGGATTGGTTAAAATTGTCACCAATAATATTGATTTATCGGTAGTTATATTTTCGAGCCATTTGGGGTTGAAACTCTCGGATCGTGGGGTCCGAGTGCCCACAAGTTGTTTAATGAACTTTCTAAACGACTTGTTGACACTTCGCGTGACCCAAGGGCTGGCTTTTACCTTGGGCAAAGAATAAGCATTGCCATACAGCGTGGCAATGCGGCCAGCCTTTTGGGCACTTTACCGGTCGACAGCGATGCGGAAGAGTTTTTTGACGCTTTATTAAATTAGGTATTTTTAGTTAAGTTAATTAGGGTTATGTAGTTTTAAGGTTAAATATAAATAAATGACAACATAGTAGTATATTTATCGGTACATTATATTCACTAAGTCATACTCAAAAATAAGATTTTAGGTATCTAATTTTCCTTAACGCTATACCGCTGGAAAACCGCAATTGCGCAAGCGTCACTTATCTGTCATCGAGAAGACCTAATAGTAGCTGGTATACTTTAGTACTCTTTGTCTAATAGGTAGAGCGAAAAATTCATTTGTAGTTGAATTTTTTTATATGTTGGTTTTGGTTGGTGGCAATTACTTGCTGTAATTCTATAGCCGGCAAGTTGCAGACTGTATTGCTCAACACAAAACAACAATTGCAGAAATTTAGCATTGTAGCCCAGCAATATAAAGCTAAAATATTTTAAACAAACGAAGGAACAAAATTCGTCAGCAATTCAATTGCAGAATCTTGCTGGGCTATACTCGGAAATATCATTATCATTACATAGTATAAAACAAAGTCGCGCTGTCTCTATGTATGCTTAGATCTATAAAACTAAGCAACGGATTTCGGTGCGATTTTTTTTTATTAGTTAGAGTGATTAGAAAGGAAGGTTTGTATGTATAATACATGCATAACATCAACATTGCACCCATGCGGAGCTGGGGCGGGTCGCTAGTATGTAATAAAACTTTATTATTTACGATTAATGGATACCTTGAATATGTACCAACTACTACTACAGAATTGAGAAAAAGAGAACATTTGAATGGTAAAGGTCTAATCAGAGCTACTTTTCTATGGTGGATGATAGTGTCAGACTCTTACTGAATAAGCAGCCCACCCCGTTTCAACGTTGCCTTTATACCAGGGCCGAACCTTCCTTTCAGACACGAACCCTTGGCACCAGTAGGCTTCGATCAATCTGCAGGGCCTCTACGGGTCCGAGCTACTTCGAAGAAACATGCCATATTCTTAATTTTGACGTAGTGGTTAGTGGCCCTGTGCTATGCGGCAGGTTCGTGGGTTGGATTCCCGCTCAGTACAAATGTTTGTGTGATGAGCTCACTCATTTGTTCTGTGTCTGGGTGTAATTTATCTATAATATGTATGCATTTAGACAAATATAAGACAAAAGCTCTGCTTAGCTTGAGACTAGACAGCGTTGTGTGTTAGTTGCGGAGTACTTATTATTATTATATTATGTTATATTAATTATTAAACAGTCTTTGAAGAAGAACTGCAGTCCTCATCAACTAAAACTCTCTACACTTTCTTCGCAATTCTGACTTTAATCACAACTTATTTAAATTCCACGATTACCGATCGTGAACTCGGTATTTAAGCAAAGAATGTGAGATAATGCGTTCAGTGATTAAGCGGACCAAAATAGACGCGTGCATCGCCCCAGGCCCAGGAATGTGGGGTACTGTCATACCATTTTAGTTTTAAATAGAAACAATGAAACTAGATACACAACATTGTGCTCTCTATTGTCTTTGACTTGAAGTTTTGAACCCCTTGAAACCCAAGCGAGCGCCGGCGCTTGCGCTCATGATTTCACGCCACACGCCGTTGTCAAATTTTCAAAAATAGAATGTACAATATTTGAGCATTTTTTTTTGTAGGGTATTTTGATATTTATACAAGAACGTAAAAAAAAAGTTTTTATAGACAAATAACTTTCCGTTAATATCCGCGAACGCCGGCGTTCGCTTGAGGACTGAGAGGTAGAAAAAAGGATGTAGAAAAAAGTACTGCTGAAAAGATTGTAATAAATAGATGTACCTACAAATTTTTGTTCAATGCAAAAATTTGTAGGTACATCTATTTATTACAGTTCTGATCGTTTCTACCAGCGCGGCAGCGCTTTGTCATTAGGTACTTTGAGTATCATATTATTTTGTTACGTAATAATAATAATGTTTATTATTCTGAAAAATACACGACTACATTAGATACTTCTACTACATATTACTTTTCTGTTTGAAAGATTGCTAACCATTTTTAATTTGGCTATTGCGTGGTATGGGATTGACAAGTAGTAAAAATAAAATATTTATTAAATATTTTATGCACACAAAAGTACAGAATTTTCTTCCAATCAACCTTTGGTGGAAGGTTCAATAAAAGAGAGAGATAAAGGGAATACGAGAATAACTATTTTCCTTTTTCAAAACGTTTTGTAATCTTTTATATGTTAGGTTTAAGTATAGTATGCGGCTTTTCCCGGCAAATAAAATGTTTTTCTTTCTTTCTTTAAACAGAAAACCGCGGTGGGGAACTTCGTTTTATGTTAAGTAAGATTTCAATACATCTAGTGAGGCTATTGATATCGTCATTATCATCATTTCAATCGAAATACATCGACTGTTTATTTTCTAAGTGTCACTACAACGAATGATCCTGTGGCACACCATTCAGCGGATTCCCATGATCCTTATCAGGCCATCGATCATCATTGTAGGCTTCTAACGCTGCGTTTTATTTATATCGTGTTAGAAATGTTTAATTCTACCTGTGACAATGTTACCTAATGAGAGTACTCATTGTGAACGAAACATCGTTGTGGGAAGAAAAAAGCTGCATCTGAAAATAAGTGATGGAGTATAACAAAAACAAATCCATCCTACTTCAACACTATAGGCTTTCTCTTTCTAACCAATAAATATTATATTTAATTGATCTGAGCCCCTGTCGCCACTTGACTGAAATCCCTAGTATGGAGACAGTTACTGTATTCCACTAGCCGTGCTCAGGAGCGTACGCCTCACGTAATATTACTGAAACACACCTTCCATTATATAAAGAAAAGGATGATAAATAGTTATTATTGAAATCCTTAACCCCGTGTTTCCTTTGGCAACCCAATAACTCTAACAATAAGAGCATATAATATGTATAACATTATAAAACTCATAAAAGATTTATATCACTTCACCTACTTTTCCTACGTTGTGCATATACAAATAATGCGCCCGAGTGTTTCCTTGGTCCCTTAAGGTTACATTGTAAAGGAAACGTCTAGAGGCGTGTTAGGTAAGCATACTGATGAATTGATGATTTATTGTGACGCCTTGACATTGATTCTGTTGCCAAAATCAAGTTCCGCACATTGGAAAATGACCTTGACTGATTGATTTTTCAGTTTGACGGGCAAGCCTTACGTGTTACTATATTTTATCCTTAAATGCAATAATGAGTAGAGATTTAAAGATTCGAAGCATTTTATTTAAAACTAGCGACCCGACCCAGCTTCGCACGGGTACTGATATTGAATATATATATGTATGTATTATGCCCACAAACCTTCCTCTTGAATCACTCTATCTATTAAAAAAAACCGCATCAAAATCCTTTGCGTACTTTTAAAGATATAAGCATACATAGGGCATAAGCAACTTTGTTTTATTCTATGAATGATAAGTAGTTCATTTATAGGCACTATTCAAAGGTCATGTAGTCAGCCTGTCAGAAAAAAAATGGAAAATCTAGATGGGTACTCTTTCCAATCATGTTATATATTACAGAGAGAGAGGAGAGAGGGTTCATTAGGACCGGTGCTTGCTAAGGCCAGGTTGTCGGTGTGTATTCCATTTCCAATGCGGTTTGGGCTCCACTAGGGCCTGTCACTGTCACGGCTGCGAGATTGACAGAGTTATTGTGGCACTGGAACGCAAAGGGTAACTGAACACATGTCGGTATTAGTCATTAAAAACTGACAACTGACACACTAGCCTAGCCCGCTCTAGCCTAGGGAGGGGTCCCTAGGCTAGAGCGGGCAAATATGTGATGGATTCTGACCTTATAAAAAGTGAAAAGTTAAAACCATATCCACTAGTAGGAAATTGTCAAAGATTGCAGACTGCTAGCCTGTGAAGCAGGTGAGATGTAAGATAAGAGAGTTGAGAACTTCTTCAAAACTTGCAAATTTCTGCTCTGATGAATGAGTAATAATTTGAGGCCAGTTCTATAGATAGTCATATATGATCATTAAATATGAATTGTATGCAGTTATTGGTAGCATATTTTGCTTATACTCATACGAGTAGGTATACACTCATAGTAAAAATATCCCTTGTTGACTACCGCTTCAAGTTTGGCAATAATTCGGTTACCTTAGTTATGTTTCCTTCATAAGCATATTATAGCATTACCTGTTTTAAAATGGGTATAAAATAAATACATTGTTAAAATTTGCTAAATATTGAGGACTATGTTAAAAAATAAAAATATCTATGTACTGTATATAATTAATAAAGGATTATGATTATAAGTTCGGGTTCAGCCTAAGAGAGCGTCCACGGCACGATACCGGCCACCGAGCAGCGGCACGACATCAACACCGGCAGCGATACTAATATTTTTCCGTCTTTCGACGACAAGCACAATAAAGCAAAACGAAAAATAAATAAAGATGAATAAGAATTTTGCGGTCCATATCAAGACAAAAAAAAACAGTACAGGTTGCAATATTGCATACGCGATGCCTCGCCATGGCACGACGCCGTGCCGTTTAGAATAGAATAGAAATATTCGAAACAGACACAGTACAGCGATCACAAACATAAATGTAAAAAAAAGAACAGAAGTACAGAATACGCTGACTGAGCGTGCCCGCACCGAAAAGATGACAACCTCAGCATTTGCTGGGCATCAGACACCCAGCGCTGGTTCTCAGTTGGCACCCCGCAGTGACGCACGAACGACGTTTCACGTGGTGACCGGCGGCGCCGCCCCGTACTCATGACATGTGTCACTCACTCACGCTGCAATATTTATTGGAAAATCCAAAAGGAAAATACTTGACACATTAGATAAATGTCCTATCTATAAAACATTATGTTGACATGGTGTGTATAATTAGTAAATACTCGCTAAAAACCAGTAACTGACGTTTACGTGGTTTAAAGTATTTTCTCGTTTGCAGTTATCGGGGAAATAAACGAGGAAAATATAAACAAAATCTGTTTTAGCGAGGTACTGATCAATTTCACTAGATACAGTAAGTAAGCGATAACAGTACCGTAGGTAAGGGCTTATCCAGGTCAGGACCAAATTTTTGACGTAATCGCACAACGGAAATCACACCGAAATGTGTCACACTGGAAAATAAATGTGGCGCAACAATTCTATTGTGCTACATTTTATTTTCCAGTGTGACACATTTATTTTCCAATGTGACACATTTCGTCGCGTCAAAAATTTGGTCCTGACCCATCCACAGAGCGATATTTTTCCGTGACGATTATTTTTCCCAATTTTTTAACACATTGAATCTTAAAGAAGTATCCGCACTACGATGAAAAATTCGGGTGGATTCTTCCATAAGATTCTATGATGCGGTCCAGAAAGAAATCCGCGCGGTGAAACTTTTTAAACACTGCGCGGATAGGCCCTAACTAATTTAAGTAATTCTCTCTTGGCATTTCTTTTTGACTGTTTGTTTGGTTCTGTTGAATTTATTTGTTTGCTAGCTTTATATTCCATCATATTTTTTTTTTATTGTAGTTAATAAAATATTAATTATCTACTTAATACCTAATGTTGGCGCGGTTCAGGTTGCTAACCATTTTTAAGGGATAACCAAGTAGTGAAAATAAAATGTTTATTATTTTTTAAATATTTTATGCACACAAATGTACAGAGGCGGACTTAATGCCTTTTCGACCGGTCAACCCTTGGGTGATGCAGAAAATAATAGTGGTAGGTGCAATAAAAGAGAGAGATAAAGTGAATAAGAGAATAGATACACTACAAATATATATTTATTTATAGCCCTAACTGTCCCACTGCTGGGCAAAGGCCTCCCCCAAATCTTTCCAAACTTTCTTCTCTCGCGCCGGCCCGAACCAATCGTCTCGGTACGCGTCTAGATCATCTCCCCACCTCTTTCTAGGCCTACCTCGACAACGCTTTCTTCCCTCTGGTGCCCACTGTGTGGTGACTCTTGCCCAGCGGTCCTCGTGCATGCGACTAGTGTGACCTGCCCAATCCCATTTAAGCCTGGCAGCCTTTTTGCCCACGTCTATTATGCCCGTCCTGGAGCGCAGCGTGTCATTCGTATTCGGTCTGTTCTTCTTACGCCCAGAATACTACGCTCCATAGCTCTCTGGCAAACCCCAAGGCGGAACTTTTGTAGTTCGGTGAGTGACCAAGTCTGAGCACCGTAGGTTAGGATGGGCAGAATACACATGTCAAATACAAATATATAATTACTTTTTTTGTAGTTATACTAGGAAACTATAAGTGAAATCGCGCTTATCGACATATCTAAATTACACATAAACCTATATGTAAATGTGGGCTATATAAGTACCTAAGTTGTAAACTGTAATTAAAAACGATAATTTACTGTTGAAGATGGGTTTTGCCTTTTATGATAACACTTATCTCTCTAACAAGCTATGAATACGGTTTACCTAATTAACTCAAATTACTCATTCCTTTATTAACGAGTTATTATTACGCCACATGGTCATGGACTCATGCGCATTTTATACAAAAGAATGGGTAACTATTACAGACTCCCACACTTTAATCTGAGTGGATAATGTAAAAGATTCACTTCTCCTCGAATCATCAAATTATCCGTTGCTTGTTAGGTATGTTTAAAAATAGTGCATTGTTAACTTAAGGGTGAAAGTAAGTTATTCAGTCCCGAGACGTTTGACGTCCGAGCGAAAGCGAGGATGCTAATAGTTCGAGGGACTAAATAACTCTTTAACCTGAGCTAAACACTATGTTTTTCCTACTAACCTGAGTCGTCGTCAAAGATATGATATGTTTTTGTAGCCTATTTATTGAGAAAAGCTACAGGCTATATAAAATCACGCAAGGATTAATAGGTACGGAGTATCAACAAGAAATGCTGCAAAAGTAAGAGAAATCTAAACTTCTACGCGGACGAAGTCACAGGCAATAGCTAGTAATTATTACATCACGAGGTAAATATTTTTATGTTCATACTTAGTACTGCTGCGGTCATAAAGTTCGATCTTCGCACGATAGAGAGAGGTCGCAGAACTATAAACTATATAGTGACCATAGAATACAAATTGGGGTGGTCACGAGTGAGCTTAAACTACAGATCGCGAATTAACGCACCGCGCCTATAGTGGAGACGCCATTACTATAAAATTCAGAATGCGAAACCATTCTCCGATTTTGGGACAATAAACTCTATTCCAAACATAATAAAATTCAAATTCCATAGCAACCTTTTTACCATCCTTTTTACTACAAATGACCACGTCTTGTAAAACAAAACAATTAATGCTAAAGAGCCAATGTATGTTGACCAGAATTTTAAATTTCGTCTACCATAGACGAAGTTAGAATAATCACGAAAAATTCCTTAAGTAAACATTAAGTAAAAAAAACCGAGCAAGTGGGAGTCGGACTTAGGCACTTAGGGTTCCGTCCAAACTTATCTATGAAATCAGTATAATTCCCGAATCGTAAGAGTTTGACGTCGCTGCAAATTTACAGTTATCCGATTTTTTTGATTGATTTTTTTCTTTACTTAGGAGACCTTGCTTCATGCCAAATTTTAAGATTCTAAGTCAACAGGAAGTATTTTAATTGCCTTGAGAGTATAGAAATATACTTTTTTACAGTTTTCAGTTAACCCAAAAACTTGCTTCAAAGGACTCCAAACTTGAGTATATCGTCCCTTTATTGGTAAAACCGATTATCTACACTTTTTTTCAAAAATGAGTTATTTACACCAAGCTACTTAACTTTTTAAGCTCAGTAGCTTGGTGTAAATAACTCTTTTTTGAAAAAAAGTGTAGATAATCGGTTTTACCAATAAAGGGACGATATGGTATTATTTTAACTCGATACCTTTAGTCGTACACGAGAAAAAAAGGTCTTGAGTTTTGACAGACAGACGGATAGCAAAATTATAATATAAATGTTTAATTTTTTTTTACAGATCCCTAAAAAGTAAAGTAAGAGTAAATGGTGGTCACATGGTCACACACACAAACACGCTAGAAACCTATGCTTAAAAAGTTTTGACTATATTGGCTATGTGATTTCAGCAGTGACCGACGAAGCTCTGTGACTTCTATAGATGACGCGCATACCAATAAGCATACATGAATTGATAATTCGCGATAAATTAAATCCATAGCTACCAACTCATATGAAGCGTTCTGTATTTTGAGTTATTTTATTTCTATTGCAAATACACAAAAAAAAGTGTGAAATAACTTTAATTTCAATATTTAAAAAGTTTTTCACTTATATCATAAAATTAAAATTCCAATATGCTTAAATACGGCTAGGATACATTGTTTTATTGCAGAGTATTCATACTAACCTTCCACTTACAGACTCTATTCATTACTTTCAGATCGACAGGGTAGTTGTAGATTAGTAACTCTAATTACTAATCTACAACTACAGAACAGTTTTATTCCGTGTCTACAACGATAAAATAAAATGTAATAATTTCTACAATGTTGATCGCTACATCCTTATTTCTATGGTGCAAATGCTAACCCAGTTACAATTCTAGTGGAACGATCGTCTCAGATGCGTCAACTTTTTTACAGTATACGCGCTGAGGCGTTTTAAAAGACCGATTGTAGACAGAGATACGACGAGAACAGTTGTGACTTAGCGAAGCTTCAAGTCAAACATAGAAATGTTGAACTTGAAGCTTGCTGTTTGATGACTGCCGAGGAAGAGGTTCTCTATTCCTTTTTGAACTCGGTATTGCAAAAACTTTTTGTTTGATGCGAAAGATTCTCAAGAAGTAGAGTTCGTTGTATAAACCCACGACTTTCGGCATAGCAGGCAGGATCACTTACTACATCATCTAATCATATGTTTACAGCGGCCATTTTTATGTATTAAACCTTTACTTAGACTAACTTAGGTTCGGCACAAACGCAATGAAAAACTTAATTTATAGTTCAGTTACAATAGCCACACTTCTGAGTTCTTTTTTCTTTTTAATTATTATTATTGATAGGCTAACGAGACGACACAAGACGACGACAGACAAACAGACTGACGAGACAGTGGTCAAACGACCACTGTCTCACTGAATAGTAAGCGACGATATGGAAATATTTCAAATTAAAGAATAAAATATACATTTAAAAAAAAGATCTAGTAGGTAAATAAGGTTGCTTTACAAAAGACATCAACGAGCGTCTGTTCACAAATAAGCATAAAAATAAACTTTAAAGGACATTAGAACAAACTTGGTCTAAAAAAGCTGCCTCAACTAGTTTCGTGTGTCGCTGACTATTAAATGTCATGTGATGTGGAAAAGTACGTCACATGTAAATAACAGCCACACCCACAGTCGAAAGTAATGGCTGACGCATGTTGAAGCGTCAATTTTATTCTGTTAAATGATTTTTTTATTGTAATTTGATTGTGAATCATAAATGTATTAAGCAATGTGATTGTAGCAATAACATCAACTTCTTTATAAACTACTAGCTTTTGTCAGCGGCTTCGCCCGCGTACATAAAATATAGCCTATGTCACTCAGGACTAAAGTAGCTTTCTATTGTTGCTAATTTGTTTCCAAACGGACCAGTAGTTCCAGAGATTACCCCCTACAAACAAAAAAAAACAAAAAAACAAACTTTACCTCTTTATTATATTAGTGTAGATAGACTCTGTACTTGGTTACTTTATTTAGATTTACAAACTTAGGCCACTGGTCTTTTTAGTACCTCGGGTACGTAAACTCCTAATACAACCTGGTTGGTTTTAATTCAAGTACTAGTAATTCAACCTTCATTTCAAGTAATTGGAAAATTCACAAATTGATGTGATCATATTCTACTTAAAAAAACATACGAAGTTAAAAATATTCTGTCTTATTCCTTGGCATGGTCTATCATTTTGTGACAAGTTTCATCTGCTAAGTCATGAAAAAGTAAGCAACAGACAGACACTCCAGAGTTTGCTATCTCATATATTTTACTCGGATTACTTAGGCACTTGCCATACTTCCTATGTTTGACATAGGAAGTATGGCAAGTATGGCAAAGTGCAAGTGGACTTCTTTTAACTGAAACGGTGATGATGTCATGTTAAGAATAGTAAAGTTTTCAACCGACGCAGCAAGCGTTTTTTTTATGGTTGGCAAAAATTATCCAAAGACGAATTCAGCTCTTGGGCGGAGCGTGAAACAGTGTCAAACTCTTACTGACTAAATATCCTACCCCGTTCCTTCTTTGCCCTTCGCACAGGGGTCAAGGCTTCGACCCTTTTGCAGAGTCCCTACGACAGCAAGCGTGTCTTATCCTACCATACATGTCTGTTAACTATAATCTCAAAATTCAGCTTCATCTAAGCAAATAATAATATAGTCATTCACATCATACAAACAACGTTTTTTTGCACAGTTTTTATGAACGAATTTACAATTGAAATAACAACTAGTAGGAGCTTAAGTGTGCTTTTCCATCAAAGATGTTTGATAGAGCTATACTATACTGCGAATATGTGAAAGCTAAGCTACGAAACTATAATTATGACCTTTTCCACTGATACTAAGCTATGTAGCAAGGCGAGTAAAATCTGTTTTGCACATATCTGCACCACCCGGGACCTTAACACGCATCCATAGCATGCATCCACGAATACATGAATGTGGGATTTTGAACGCATCGATATGAATGAGACTGTAAGTGTGAGAAAGAGAGGGAGAATGACGGAAGTAAGATGACGGATAGCAGTACGACGACGGGATAGACGGAAAGAGGGTGTGCTAGAAATAATAAAAGACGTATTTACAAAGACGCTGTGTCATTACCAACCCCCAAATCCTACATCAATACAGAAAACAAAGTTTAGTGGAGCCCTTTTCGACCAATACGGAGTTATGCTTGTACATATAACCAATCAACGGCCATACGCAATCGCACAGAAATGAAGATATCCGCAGGAGAACTCAGGTTGCAAGAATCGCCAAACTTAATGGCAATGGGCAGGGCACATTGCTCGCAGAACAGATGGCCGTCGGGGTCACAAGGTTCTAGAGTAGCGACCGCGTACCGAAAGACGCAGTGTTTTAAGGCCTCCTACTTCATGAACCGATGACCTGACAAGGGCGGGTATCTAGTGGATCCCTGATGCACAAGACAACGGTTTTGTGTCGGTCGGTCTTGTCGCCATAATGAACGCATTATGGTGACAATTGGGCGAGGCCTATGTCCTACAGTGGACGTCTTTCAGCTAAAAATGGTGATAATGATGAACGACCATACAATTTTTTTTTCACACAACGTCGCCTAGTCCCATGCTAAGCAGAACTTGTGTTATGAGTACTAGACAACTGATAAACATACTTAGATAAATTACTCCCAGACACAAGATAAATTATTGAACTCATCACACAAATATTTGCCCTCCGTGGGAATCAAACCCACGACCTCCAGGGTCAGGGCCACTAACCACTAGACCAACAGGCCAGTCTTAGTCAAAGTTAGTAAACTTAATCAAACTTATTCAAATTATGAACATGAATATTGTATATCAAAGTCATTCAAAGCAACATAGCATAGCACATCTCCTTTGGAAAATCACCCTAAAAGCTGTGATTCTTGTTTGTAATTATATTAGCGTTATTCGTCCTAATTGAATCAATTGACGACATACATCTTAATTGAAATAACTGCAAACGACAGAACAAGACCTGTTACTGACTTGGCATTACGGTCATGATTTCTTTCTACAAGTAGAAACAAAATATTTGTACCTATATGAAGTCGTTAACTTTGAAGTTGGTGTTAAATCCGTGATTGAGCAAAATAAATGTTACAACAAGCAGATCTCCAAAATTTTTTTTCAGTCGATTTTTTTGTCGGGTTTTTAATACAAGTTTTTCCCCTTGCTGGTTCGCTTTTTGAATCGTGAATTTTACAAATTGCTCTCTATTTTGAAGCAATAAAGCATTTTTTTGGACAATTAATATTAAATGAAACAGCCTTGAATTTACGACATTATTACATAGTTACATAGTACAAAGCAAAATCACTTCCTGTCCCTATGTATGCTTAAATCTTTAAAACTACGTAACGGATTTTGATGCGGCTTTTTTAATAGATAGAGTGATTCAAGAGGAAAGTTTATATGTATAATGCATCCATAATATTTTTAATACCAGCATTGCATCCGTGCAAAGCTGGGGCGGATCACTAGTTAATAAATAAAATAGAAAATAACTTTTCTTTGAAAATGTATCTTTAAAGACATTTTTTTTACTGATTATAATGTATTAAAGTAAGGTATTATTCGTTATTCGTAATAATAGTTCTTCGTAAGTCAATAGTAAAATTCAATGAGTACAGAGGCCTTACCATGCTGAGAAAGTGAGATGAATGAACACAGTATATAGCTCTATCTCTTTAATAATTCAGGTTGGGTCGTAAAATGGATCGCATTCAGTTGAAAAACAGCGTCAGGCAACTGCTATGTAGTTGTCTGGCATCATGCTGAATTGAACCTAGTTGGCGAAGCCGTGATACACAGTCTTGTTATAGTTTCGATTTTTTTTTTGTTTAAGTTTTCAAAACTCTATTGTGGTTTAAAGCCAAATAAACACTTTTTTTTCTTTTTTTTTACTTGTAAAAGTAATTTGAAAAACCTATGCTCGTGATAAGCCTCCATTCTTTCAACCACTTTAATGTTACATGGGTAACTCAATCGCTTAGTTACCAATCAGCTCGATATTCAAATGTCGCCAATCATCATGTTTCGTCAAATGTCTACACGCTCCATTAATCTAAAGAGCGACGGCCGATCATGTGCCAACGGGGCATTTCACGCATTCCTTTACATGCAGGTTAAGTTGCAAAAATCTTAGTCGAGGTTTTCTGTCTAGTTTTAATGACATCCCGTAGCATGAATTTGTTAGAAAAGCGGCAATAAGTTAAAAGCTTAGAGCGAGCCAATCGGAGTGTCAGACATCATAAACGTATCGATCTCAACATCTCAAAAAATAAAGTTTACTTTATTTTTATTGTTCGTAATTTATCAATTACGAACAATAAAAATAAAGTAAACTTTATTGATACTCTAAAAGATTTGGGGAGGTTATACGAGAACATGACAATCTTACTAGACAGAATACAGAAATTCTGTCTAGTAAGGTCGCCATGGAGGAATTGGTAGTCTCGGATAATACTGCAAGATTAATATTTTCATATATTTTTATGATCTGTGAAATAGCCGATGGTTTTTATCGCCATTGCACCCTTGTGAAACCGGAGCAGATCATAAGGTAGGAAAAAAACCTTTTTGTTAACTTTTTATTAAACTTTTAATTCCAATAGTCCGTGAAATCAAGCTCACAACAATGATCCGCGTTGTTATTAAAAAACATGTTTTCATAAGGATTCGGTCTATCATCCAAAGGAACGCCTTTATCATCAGTCAGCTCATGTTCATTGTTGTAGAAACGTACATTTACACCTATAGCATTAGGTCGCACATTAAGCTTCGGAGATTCCTCGTTAATCGCGCTCTGGTAGAGCTCTTCAAAATCGTAGCTCAAAATTACTGTTAGGTATACGTAAGCGTCGACATTGTCATGTACAAACTTAGCTATCGCGTTATTTAAATACGTCCACGGTGAACGCTGGCCTCTGTTCAAGAAGCGAGTGCCAGGGAAGATGTTGTACAAAGCTTGAGGTCCGTTGAATTGCTGATCGATCATGTAAGTGCGCTCGTCGCCACGCGCTGGGTCCATCTTCCGGTAATTCTTTTCCATACGTTTCGGTAGTTTACTCCCTACGCGATAGCTTGGTTTCGTGTAATTGGTGATCAAAGACGTCACCATGAGCGGTAAGAACATCTGATCAGCTATTGTAGCTCAGGATCGGATTCGTCTCAGACGAATTTACAATATGAATTGGGTTCACCTGCCTTACCACGTGTACTGGGAATTCGTTTTCGTAGTATTTCATAACAGAGGTCATGTTGATTTCATTAAAAGTTACATCTTTTGTAAAGTTCTGATGGTTTGAATTCTTTACGTGGACCCCCGGTGAGCATTCACATTGACCACATCGCCTGTATCCTTGCTCAGTGTACGCTCCATATACATTGATTCTGCGAAATATTTCCATCAGTTTCTTCTGCTTGTTTGGGAAAGGTGCGCAGCGTGCCCAATCCTTTGAAGAATCGTAGCACCTGTACTCAGTACCGCCATATTTTAGACACGGAGTCTCACAGTAGGTAACTTCTTCAGTGTAATCCTTAGTGAAATATATCACATCGTCAGGGTGACAATCTTCAAAACCGTGATAAATGTTGCACTTTTTCGTGATCGTGTCACATGGTTTTATGCAGGGAAAGTATATGTTTGATGTTGTTTGACCGGTTTGTAGAACCTTTGATTCGTAGTTGGAACATTTGCTCCTAGAGCCATCGATTGTTCTGCACGTCGTTGACCTTTTGTGACACGGGGCTTCACATATTCCGCCTTCAAAAGTGTAGTAGACAGCTTCTTCACTAAGATCTGCAGCCAAAGTCAAAGTCAAAGTCAAACTCATTTATTTCACTGCCACTGTACGTAACACGGAAAATATCAAGCAGAATAACGACAAAGCTCCGACAACCATGGTTACTAAGTAACTATCTCATCACTCATGCGACGCTCATTCGCGCTTATCATGTACATGTACAGTGTGTTTGGTATCAGGAATTCACGACTGACACATTTATGTTGAATAAGCGGTGTCGATTGCCAGATTTATTAGAAATTAAAAATAGTAAAACCAATATGAACAAAATACATATCACTGAGTATACGTTGGAGCCTCCGCATGGTAATTTTTACACGAGTGAAGCTATCAATGCTACTGCAACCCTAAATTCTTTGCCATCATTTGCTTTTGGTTTATTACAGGCAAACGTTGTAGCCAATGTAGCTGAGTTTAACTTCGAGCATATCCCCATAACAGTAACGGTGACTAACGAACAGCTATTATTTTTTATATACCATTGTATAAAACACATAGTATAAAACAAAGTTGCTTACCGCTGTCCCTATGTACCTATGCTTAGATCTTTAAAAGTACGCCACGGATTTTGATGCGGTATGTTTTAATAGATAGAGTGATTCAAAAGGAAGGTTTATGTGTATGTCGGAAACAGCTTCAATTTGTTGACAACAAGACAAGGCACGCCATCTAGTGGCAACTGGAAGAACTAAATAAAGATGGCGCGCCTGACAGTCAGTGACGTATCCGCTTTGCTACGAGCTTGTGGTGGGGTGAACCGACCCGCACGGGGAGCGGGCACACTTTGAGCCAAGCCGTCGCAGAGTCAAGACGTTCTGAAACTGTCCGTGTTTTTGTAATTTGTGATAACAGTGCACTGTACCGAAATGTATTGAGAAGTAAACTGATTCAACTGCTAGCCGTTGTTATTCATTGCACGATACCCACATACGCCCACATGATAGATCTGATAGACCAGAGCTCGAACACCATCCTGGACACGAGCCGACATCAGAAGTGGGATTCAATCGTGCAAATGAATTGACAAGCTATGTGAGCAATAATTACGCAACACTGAAGAAAATGGCGAGAACAAAGATAGTTGGCGGTTATTATTCGAAATTCAAAAATTCGAAAATGAAGACCCGGATCGAAGCATAGACTTGAACGGTCTGATTAGGTTTTTTCTGGGGTTTTTCCCTAATCCTGAGCAACGAATGTTGGACCATGGTGACGTTGTGCCCCCAGAGCGCAAACTACAACGTCCTACCCAGATTGTGAATCTACCCAAATTCGACCCCGAGAGACAAGAGCAAATCGGAAATCACTACGAGAAAATTGGACACACGCAAACTGAAAACAAGAATATTCAAGCCTCAAGGCCACCGGCAACAAGGTAGCAAGCCAATCCAGGTCGGCTTTCTTGATGGAGATCTGGATCCCTGAGAGAAGTGGCGCGGTGGTAACCGTGACGGTGCCATTGTGACAGCAAGCGATGGATTGACGTCGTGGTCGCCGATCTTTCATCAGAAAAAGGTCAGGTATTCTCATTCCATTTTTATTCTGAAGCTGAGTTTATGGTGGGTGAAAATCATCTAATGACGAGACTCGCTCTTGGGCGGAGCAGGAGACAGTGTAGGTTGTCAGTAAATTTTGGGGTAGATGTAAAATAAAAGGTAATAACTTTGACAAGTGTAGGTGACATATGACGGTACCTACTAAGTATTGATCATTACTTCTGTGGTTCAAATTGATAATAGCTAAATCGCGATTTTATTTCGTGAACCAACATCTATTTGCGAAATTAAATCTTAGGCCGTGAAATGTTGTTGCAAAGGTTCAGTTGAATTAATGACCGTGAAACATTTTTTTGAAAATAGCTTAGGTTCATGGCGTAAATAATTGTAATTACAAAGTACCCTCAGTACATCCGAGAATTAAGGTTCGATTTTTTTATGACGGTGACAGTTCTCCGAAATAATGTTGACGTTGACACCGACGTGTCCTTGAACATAAACTTGCGATTATTTCTGTGTCGTTTCGTTAATAATCGGACTATTTTACTATCGGTATCCTACAAACGCGTGCAATAAAAAGTGATCTATATCGTTCGATTAATTTTGACTGTATAAAGACGACAGTAATAGTTTGGCAAGGATGAATTAAAAATAATTCGTAAGCGGGTAAATGAATTATGGTGCGACCGTGTAATTCAATGATTGCAAAAAAAAAAGACCTGAACTAGTCTTTTAGTTAAGAAATACGACGCGTCAAATTAAATGTGCAGAGACTATCGAAGACTAAATAACAATACCGTACCGAATCGTTATTCGTTGCTATTTATCTCGGATCAAATATCTCAGTTACACGACCTAGGGTAGTGATTGTTGTATTTTCAATTACATATTCCCAATGTTTGATATAATTAGAGTATTAGTTTAATGATACAATAGTTTTGAGAGCGTCGACTAAAGCCGAAATAACGTTACATTTGAAACAGTGATCCGTTTTTTGATAATTAAATTCAAGTGGTGAGGCTCTTCATCCGTGGTGGATAGTGTCATTCGATATGGTTTGATCCTAGGCGGGTGATGAAAAGTAAGGAGGCTAGATCCAAAGCGGATGATGCCCTGTAATAATGCCAATATCTTGACACGAAATGATTTCTGATCGATTTTAGTCGTGCGTTATCTGCCGTTAATGACAAAAGATGACGTAGTTCCCTAGATTGATTTAAATGTCGTGAAAGATTATGCGTTACGCAATAAATACTGTGTGATATTAAAGGTGTACGAGGAGATAAAACCAACCTACCCACAAACAAAATAAAAAAAAAACGCGTTTGAAGTAGGAGGAAAATCAGAGCTTATAATAACAAAGTAGTTGAGATAATGAGATAATTAAGTTTACAATATGATCAGACATTTGATATGTAGGCGTAGCTTAATAGAAAACAATATCTGGTGGTCTTAGTAGACCGTTAGTACCTTAAACTAGGGACGTATTGTAGGAAACCATTAAGTCGTTAGAGACTTGGCGATCCTGGAGGGATGCGCAGGTATGGAAGTGTAACTAGAGGTTACTGGGCTATGAGTAGCCAGAGATCATAATGTACAGCTTAACGATTAGTGTTTTGGATTAGTTTGATTAGTTGTGTGTACTGTAAAGGTATCACAATAGGTTAAGAAAGAAGCACTTGTACACCAACTAAGTTAGGAAGGTATTTGAAAAAAAAAAAGAAAAAAAAAAGAGAAAAAAAAGAGAAAAAAAGGAGAAAAAAAAAGAGAAAAAAAAAGAGAGAAAAAAAAGAAAGTAACAAAAAATGTAGGAAAAAGTCATTGAAGGGAAAATCCGGTCCAATGACTCAGCTAAAGGGACTGATGTCCGGTCTAGCATTCGCTAAAGGGACTGATGTCCGGTCTAGCATTCGCTAAAGGGACTGATGTCCGGTCTAGCATTCGCTAAAGGGACCTATGTCCGGTCTAGCATTCGCTAAAGGGACTGATGTCCGGTCTAGCATTCGCTAAAGGGATATTTATCCGGCCTAGCACAATCGTCTCCAGTTCTAATACTGATGAGATAACGTAGTACTTGTGGTAAGCTGAAGGGTTAAACGGACCAAGAAGCTAATCTTGTAGGGTCCGAGGTTGACCGGACCAAGAAATTAATCTTGTAGGGTCAGTGGTTGACCGGACCAAGAAGTAAGCCTTGTAGAGTCATGACTGACTGGACCAAGTGCTTAAAATTCTGAAGGGCCTAAGTAGACCGGACCAGAAATAGTAACAGTATGACAATTTCTATTACCCAAAATTTGTATTTGGTTTATTGAGTAAAGATTTGTTGTCACATTAAGCGATTGACTGAGTGTTGCGAGTTCGATTCCCGCACTAAGCAGACATTTGTGTAAATGGTCGCTCATGGCCAAGATGTGAATTGTTAATCTTGTGTATGTGACACGTAATCTCAAACTTGCGTGTTTGGGAATGCACTCGCGCTGCGAGATTGATTCCTAGTGTTTGTCAGGAGTGACCGAGCTATATGATACTGCGAGATGTGTTTTGTTTCAGAGTAACACACAGCGATGGATGACTTGTTGGAACATTTCATCAGTAGACATCTTCCAGCTGAGGTGGCGATGACTATTAACACACGAGGACGTGTGTCTCGCAGGATGGCCGTGTCGGAAACAGCTTCAATTTGTTGACAACAAGACAAGGCACGCCATCTAGTGGCAACTGGAAGAACTAAATAAAGATGGCGCGCCTGACAGTCAGTGACGTATCCGCTTTGCTACGAGCTTGTGGTGGGGTGAACCGACCCGCACGAGGAGCGGGCACACTTTCAGCCAAGCTGTCGCAGAGTCAAGACGTTCTGAAACTGTCCGTGTTTTTGTAATTTGTGATAACAGTGCACTGTACCGAAATGTATTGAGAAGTAAACTGATTCAACTGCTAGCCGTTGTTATTCATTGCACGATACCCACATACGCCCACATGATAGATCTGATAGACCAGAGCTCGAACACCATCCTGGACACGAGCCGACATGTATAATACATGCATAATATATTCAATATTAGTACCCGTGGGAAGCTGGAGCGGGTCGCTAGTAAGAAGATAAAAAGAAGGTCAAGAACCAGTTGTTCAATTATTTTTAGTCTTCTAATTTTCTGTAACTTGGCAACCTATGTAACATGCAATGAGCCATTCGTTTGTCGTGTCGTGAGCTTATAATAGGCATCTCTAAAGGAAATTTCATCAAACTAAAGCGGTCTACCAAGAAAGGAACGCTATGTCATTTTGATGAGAGTATTGAGCGTTTCCCGTACGTTTTGATCCAAAAGCTGTCAATAAATGATTAAATATTTTTGTATTATTTACTATTCATTTTTTTTTAAAGAATTCAAAATGAAGATGACTGTAAGAGTTAATTTGTTTTAGTTAGACCTTCCACCCTGTATATATTACAAATTAAATAAAAATAACAATTTAAGTGATTAGATAAAATATGTCAAGCCATTTAACCTTTCACGTTTAACGCTTAAATACGAGTTTGACGCTCAATCACATCACCATTTTGATATGCCAGTGGTTGTTGTTTTCCTCAATCGTTTAATTAATTAAAGATTACCCTTTCAAGCACCAGTTTCTCAAGCACCATGCACCACGCACCCTCTCAAGCACCACGGTACACCTCATACCAACCAGGCCTTTGGTACTAGCCATGATCCGTCGCCTCCTTCTTCAAAGCAATAATGCTAACAAAGGAGGAGGCTGCAAGCGTCCGGCAAAGGTGCTTGAGCCCAAGCCGCCATCGGAAGGTCTGGCCCCGGTATAAAGGGCTAAGAAGGAACAAGTTGGGTTTTTAGTCCGCAAAAGTCTGACACTATCTCCTGCCGAAAAACCTAACTTATTACCTAAAAATTACCTTATTATGTAGAGATATATTTTCTAAACGTAACCGTCACCGGGGTTGAAACTCTCGGATCTTAGGGTCCGAGTGTTCACAAGTTATAGATATATCGTAACATCTAGCGTAACCCAGGGGCCTGGCTTTTACTTTGAACAAAAGGTAAGCATTGCTTTAGGGCGTGGAAATGCCGCCACTCTTTTGGGCACATTATTAGTCAACAGCGATGTGTGTGTGGTATTTTCCTCATAGCTCCTAATCTACTTATTCCAACTCGAACTAAATGTATCTCGTTTCGGTACATTTAGTCAAAGGAGGTTTATATTTTTGATCATTTTAACAGGCTCATATTATGTGTGTAGGTATGCGAGTATGTTCATATGTTTCCTCATAGCTCCTAATATACTTATTGGAACTCAAACTAAATGTACCTACTCGTACTTCTCGACCTAAATGGAAAAAATATTTTTACACGTTGTAGTATCCTCATCGTAATTTTTTACTAGTACATCTATCAAAGTTTAACTAAAAAACCTTTAAATTCTTTGCTTTAGGAAGGTATACTGCAAGAAAACCTTGCAGTCTGCCAGACTGAATTCTACTTTATACATTTATCTAAACACTATACTATAACAGTAGGTAATAAAAGGTTTTTATAAAACTCAGGGGTCAAAGTCTCTTTTAAAGTCCATACAGAAAATATGTATTGGTCAAATCACATAAGAACCATACAGATTTGTCTGAGACGGTCTTTTGAAGAAAGATCCATACAAATTTGAGTAGACCTGTCCAGTCAGTGCAAGCATTTGTCAGTATTCGCAAAGCTCAACTCAGGACTACTAAGGAGCTCAACACGACCCGACGAACAATACCAAGGAAAGGACATTTGAGTAGGTCGTTAAATACTCAAATTGCCAAACATACGCTAAATTTACTGAAGAGACAGAAACAAAAAAAAAAAAACATATAGCTTAATCCACATAGTCCTCATGTTCACAAAAATAATATATATAGTTTACAAATGTAAAATTGTAAAAAATAAACATTAATGTCAAATGAGAAAATAATAATGATAGAAACAATGAAAACCTGACAACAGTTGAAGTGAGTACTGGAGCAGGTCAATCCCGAGCCTTTTCGTCCTCAACATAGTCCTTTACACTATAAAAGGCTTTATGGCAAAGTTTTCACTTTACAAAGGATTTAAATTTATTAAGGCTTAGTTGTTGGATATTACTTGGAAGTTTATTATAGAAGTGTATACATTGGCATCTAAATGAGCTCCCTATTTTTTTGAGCCTAGTAGCAGGAACTACATATTTATTTTTGTTCCTAGTATTAAAATTATGAACATCACTGTATTTCTTAAACATACATTTATTTTTATGTGCATACAAAATATTCTCATAAATATACTGCGACGGGACAGTCATTATATTTATATCTTTAAATTTATCTCTGAGGGAGTATCTGGGACTTAATTTATATATCGAACGAATAGCCCTTTTCTGTAAAACAAAAACTATCTGGATGTCGGCGGCATTCCCCCACAGTAAAATACCGTACGACATGACGCTATGGAAATAGCCAAAGTAAACTAAACAAGCTGTATCTACATCAGTTAAATTTCTGATTTGTCTAACAGCGTATGCTGCAGAGCTAAGTTTCTTACATAATTTGTCTAAATGTGGGCCCCATTGAAGCTTGGCATCTAAAGTTATGCCCAAGAACACTGTAGTATCTTCAGGACTCAACTCTTTACCTTTTATTAGTACACTTGTTTTTACTTGCCTAACATGAGGCATGGTAAACTTGATACATTTCGTTTTTTTTTCATGAAGATGTAAGTTATTTACATTAAACCAATGTACTATTTTGGAAAGAGATATATTTATGTCGTCAGTAACCGGCTGCTGACGTTTAAGTTTGAATAAAAGTGAAGTGTCGTCAGCAAACAATACTATATTATGATTATCTTCTATTAGGTAAGGTAGGTCATTTATATAAATAAGGAACAAAAATGGTCCAAGAATTGAGCCCTGGGGGACACCCATTCTTAATACAGATCCGGGAGATCTTTAACTCTCTGAATCCTTTCACTCAGATATGATGTAAGAAGATCCAGGGAGGAGTTTCGGATTCCGTAATGGTGTAATTTCCTCATTAATGTGTCATGGAGAACGCAATCGAAGGCCTTAGACAAATCGCAAAAAATGCCTAGAGCATCGCATTTGTCTTCCCGTGCATCATAAATGTGTCTTAAAAGTTCAACACCGGCATCGGTTGTTGAACGACCCCTTGTAAAACCAAATTGTTTAGTATGCAATAATTTATGTCTGTTAAAAAATCTTTGAAGTTGCTCTAAAATAAGTTTTTCAAATATTTTACTAAAAGTGGGTAGCACTGAAATTGGTTTATAATTCGTGGGTTGTTGTTGGTGGTTGGTTTATAACCCGTTTTGAACAATGGGTGTTTCTTCTCAGGGTAGTCCGCTAGGAAACACCGGACTCATCTAGCATAAAAAAAAAAACAAATTGACGTGTAAAAGTGTTTTTAAAAAACTTACTTGCAAAATAAAGATCATTTATCATACAAATCAAAGTTAATCCGTCGCACGCAGAGGACATTATAATTAAGTAATTGCCAAAAATTGCCAAAATAAACTTTTTCTGGATATGTTCAGAAGATATAATACTATAGGGCGCTTGACTTTAATTTTTGATTTGGGTGGATCAACCAATTTTTCCGAATCTATTTGAAATAAATAAAGTAACTTTACTACAATTATAATATAGAACTTTATGTTTACGTAACGTAAAGGAGAGAGGTTTTTGAACTCTGCAATTAAGGTCTTCTTCAGGGTTTCCTTGCGTTCTATTCTTATCTCTAGCATGCAATTAAAATTCCGTAAGAGCGCTTCAAGAGTAATTTCATAGGAGGTAAGCAATGACACCTGCGTGATCTAATTTCACGTGCCAAGCACTAACTATAGACTGATTAGATTGTTTATGTTATGCACATGCGTACGATAATAGTCCAGGTCGTAATACCCGAGGTAAATGAAGGCTAATTATAAATAGTACTTGTGCATTTTTTTTTTAAACCAAAACAAAAAACAATAATAGTTGATAACAGCGATAACAACTGCTGCATTTATTTTTTTAACCATTTATTTTTGTGGGAGTTCACAAGCGCTAAAGTTCGCAGAGCCTTACTTGAGGTTCGCCAAGTTGAAATGGCCATGCTGTACCCAAAGTTGTCAAAAACTAAAAGACACACAAGTAAAGTAATAAATAAAACTTGATATTTTTTTACCTATGTATATTCCACCATATTATTTTATCGTGCCAAAAATTTTATGTATTTTTTAAAACACTTTATATTTAATTAATTATTATTTTATGGTTTCCTTCAGTTCGTTCGTTCCAAGTAACTTTTTCAAACGGACCTTTTATTTTTTAATGGACTGTAACAAACAACATTTTTAATGTACTTTACATTTGTCAAATTGGTATGTATGCTAATAACACATTATTACATTACATTACAATTTTAACAATGATAAATTAATTTATGAATTGATCTATATTTCAAAATTTAATGACATGCTATATAATGTATTGATAATTAAAATTTTGCTTTTATTAAATATATTTAATTGAAATTAAATTAAAAATAAAATAAAATTATAATTATTGGGGAGGTATAATATTGATGAACTTGTGAATAAATATTTTGATAACGATAAATTTATAAATTGATCTGGTATTTATTTAAATATAATAACAATGATATAGATATTTGCACGCCGAAAGGTAAAATGTGGCTGAGCTTAATGTATCAGAAAAACTGTTGTGTAGTAAAACTAAAAACAAAAATCAATTCTAAATACACAGCAGTTAATGGTTTCAAGATGTTTAACAGTTGCTCAGTGTTCCCCAAACCTAGGTAAATCTTGAATTATATAATATTAATTTAACAAAACACAAAATATGTGCTGTATAAAAATTTATTTTATTTTTATTTTATTTATTTATTTAACAATTTATGTACTACACTTACATTTTTAAAGAAAATACATTAGAAAAGAAATTGAAAGGTACTGCTTATTTCGCAAAGAACTTTCTTCCAGCAGACCCGCAAAAGGAGAAGTTAGAAGAAATGTAGACATTAGTGTGTAGAAATAAGAAAGAGATATTGAAAAGTAAATCATAAATACTTATATAACTTAAATTAATAATAAATACATACATTTTAATGTGAGCTTTATTTTATTTCCAACAGTTCTTCCTGCTCGTTTATTTGAGTGAGGAATGCCCTCGGAGAATGAATTTCGAGCCCAGTAGGGTTTATCGTACGCAATAGTTCAACGGTGGTCAGCAGTAAGTGTACTCATTGCATACTTTTTTATCCTTGAGTTTAATAATATTTTTTATGTATCTGTCATGTTGTCAAATTAGCTTCAAATTTGACTTTTCAAAAGTGCCTGTAAATGGTCTATTTGAAATAAGTAAATTATTTTGAAATTGAATTTGGAGTTTGTCTCTCCATCGTCCTTGGTTGACTGGCAGATATTACCCATGGTATTAATTCCACCTTTATAAGTTGCATTACACTTGAATAAATAATGGCATTGGATAAAAAATATATACAAGACACCCCAACCCAGAAGAATTACTCTCTGCAAGCCATAAAAATATTTGTATCGTGCGGGAATTGAACTCACGATACGCAGGAGAAACCAACCGCTCCACTACTCCACTAACCGTGCACGCCTAAGGCTCTAGACAGACGGACTGCATTTCAACTGCAATCCAACTGCAAATTTGCAGTTGGATTGCAGTTGAAATGCAGTCCGTCTGTCTAGAGCCTAAGTGCAGGATTTGTCATTAGATGATTTTTCCTACCAAAAAAAGGGAACAACTGTGGTGAGAGGAAACTACACTTAAGGTAAATCCAAAATAATTATTTTCCTTATACAAATGTTGTACAAGGAAATTAATATACATGAATTATCTATATTTACGCTTATACGTCTGTTTTGTCTGTATACTATTTTAATTGACAATTTGACATCGTACTGAATACTAAAATATGCGTAGTTCACGTGATTATAATTTATTATTGACGATTTTGCAAAAAGTAATTTTTATTACAATATTACAACTATGTTTTTAACTAAAAATTTCATTTTTAAATTAAAAACCACAAAACCAGGTCCTTCTCTGCTTCAACACTTTTACTCGTACAATATTCCTCGATCTGTTTCTGTCTCTGGCGGTGTGAAGGACTATGTATACCGTAGAGCACCGTATTGTGATGGGCTATCATCAAATGATTGCCCCGTTCTAAGGTGAATTGACAAGACGTGTCAAACTTTTACAGACTAAAATCCACCTGTGTCCTTCAGTTCCACTTTGAGTTCCGAGGCCACGGAATACTACGCGCCCTTTCTTGCCGGATTGCCGGACAGAAGTTACTCGTTGCATGTCGCGTCGTCCCTCATCAACCTAAGCCAACCAACGCTCGAAGCGACTCCTATAGCGGTGGCTAGGACGTAAGAATATTCGTTCTCTCACAGTTCTGGCCATGGCCTGAACCAGGGCCGGACGCGAGAAGTCGCCGCCGAACGTCTTCACGTAGATTTGGTGGTACTCCGCCCATGCGAGGCAGACGTCCACCATGTCCTCCAGGCAGTTTGCACATTGGTGACACCCGCGTATTTTATCCTCCTTTATCCAAAACAGGAACTTTCCGAACTGGATGTGTTCGGTATGGACCTGTATTAGGCGAAAGGTCACGACAGCACCTCTCTTTTCATTGTTCAAAGACGGGTCTCAGCTCCACAATGGTATCGTCCCCCTAGGAAATAATTATGAATAATAATGAATTATTCTAATTCTATAGATTAAAATTTTATATTTCTATGTTAGAATTTAATAAACTTAAAGAGTAGCCTTAGAGTGTAGCTTTATGTTATGCATTTTTGTGACTTATCAAGTTCCGTCCCGATAACGAAAACCACTAACTAAATATTTTCCACGAGTTGATAGATAATTTTGATAGGAGTTCTAAAAATATAAATATTTTGTATTTTTATTCGTTTCGATAACAGTTGACATTAGATTTAAATTAACTGCTATATATATCACGTCATGTGACACTATTCGTTATTATTTTGTACTCATTATAATATCAAGGTTAACACGATAACGATGCCTAGTTTTGTCGATATCGATAACTTCAAATGTTCCAAAAATAAAGCTTGATTTGTTTCAGAACTATTTTTCAGTGATGTAATTTGTATGCGAATGCGGTAAACGCAAAGTCCTCTATACATAACCTATCACCGCTCACTGTAAACAATGTGCAGCTCCACGCTGAAATCCTATTAGTTTTTTTTTTCTGAACTAAACTGGTGTGCTTTTAAACATGGCTGCGGCCGAGCGCCGTCGCTTAGTGTACTCGCAACCGGTGACGGAGGCACGCGTCAACGCGTTCGATAATAAATTGCGGCCACTAATAAATAAAAACAAGAATAAAAACAAATGTGCCAAAGGAATTCATTCCAGTTTTTTTAAAAATACGTGTAAAAGAATAAACTGACGTGTAAAAAGCGCGGGAGTGAGTGTATGGACGCGTTCATATGTATGTAAATTAGCCGGCGTTACGGAGCATTCTAAATAATTCGAATTGGTCGAGGACCGTTTAAAGATTGGAGTATATTGGTGTAAAATTGTGCGCATTCGTATCCCGATTCACGTGACCATAGGTGAGTGACATCTCGTAAGGCTAGTCTAGTCACAGCTTTATTTTTAACACAAGAACGCTAGGATGCGCGGCCGCAACTATTTTTGGTTCACGGTGCGTTCACACCTATATTCTAAACTACATTCTCATGTTACAGGAGAAAGTTATAAAAATGTTTAATAAAAGAATATGTTTTGGTTGTAGTACAATTTCTTTGAGAAAAAATATATTTCAGTTTTATAGTGCTCATGAATAAATAGGAACAGTGCCAAGTAGTACAAAAAATTTGAATGACAAATGATTATATCACTACTGAGACTTAATTTAGGTACATTCATTAAATGTAATAGGCTATTGTTTACAAAAATTCAAATAGTAGGTATTAAATTGACTGATGTGACTCTACCACTGCTTAAAAAAAACTACTTAATATTAATTATATTATTAAAGACATTATTTACTTTAATAATTAATTTCCGCAAACAAGATTGGCCTCAATAAAAACTGTAAGTACTACACTTAGCACAGAAAATAAGAGCACAATGTATTTTATTATCTTAATTAAGCATTTAAAGAAAATAAATGTTGATTGGTTTGTATATAATCTAAATGCATGGTTAATGAGTTCGTTCACTTTATAGAAATGAGGAACAAATAAAATCACGTAGTATAAATATTAGCAAACGATAAAATAGTGATAGATTGATAGATTCTTCAAATATTACAACCCGATGTGTGTAATAATATATAATTATATTAATATATTTAAATAACAATTGGCATATAAGTCGAACCATCATGGCGGTTGCATCATGGCATCATGGTCGGCCTTGAAGGCCCTGGTCGTAACGATAGCAACGGGTTCAACTTATTTGCCGCGTACTGTAATTAACTAAATAATAAATAACTTGGTTAAGTTTCGTGTCTAACAGTCTTTTCAGCATCAACTGAAAACCGTGAAAATATAATATATTACCTTTGTATGTTATACAAACGTAACCTAAAGTAATTAATTTTGCCTACCAACTTATTACCCAGTGCTAAATCACGGGTGTGTACCCCTGCGGCTGCTAGCTGTAGCCAGCCAATTATATTGTAGGAACTGAGGCCTTACCGTGAGCTCTTAATGCGATCCATTTGAAGACCTAACTGATCTATTAAAGGGATTGAGCTATAAGTACAGGGTGTTAAACTCCATCTCTCTTTTTCGATCGCACCCTTATCATTTACTTACAACTACAGTTACTGTTAACGTTCCTAAATCTCTTGAACCCCAGGCGAACGCCAACGCTCGCACTCGTCTTTCTATTAAGTATGTCTTTAATTACGGTAATCAAAAGGTTAACTTTTATTATAATCCAGTAATCAGTAATTAAATTTTAATATACAAAAGATTCAATTGAAAACTTTGACCGCAGAACTTGCAGCAGGGACTGACCAATAAGGTACTGCTAGCGGTGGTCAGCCACTACTTCTCAGGCTTGCATTCAATCACGTTGTAGAAGGTCTGAAATGTAGGGAATAATAATCCCCAGAAACACAACAGTTTTTGCCTAGAGTCAACATATAGTTAAAGTAAGAAATCAGGAATCCGGATATATTTATATGACGGCCGTCATATAAAAGACACAGTTTTATGACGCTGTTGCATATTCTGCTATAGGTATGTATTGTGCTAATTAGTAACCCATACTGAAACGTGATTGTAGTCATATTAACCACCCACTATTATCAGAGAAAAACAACAAGTTCAGTGTATATTGACTAGTTAGGCAAACATATTTTTTTTTTGCCATTCCAGGATTTGTCTCGTAGTCAAAATTATGTATTATCATGAGTCCAATCTCGTGTCAGTCACAAATTTTACGAGTCACCCTATATAAAAGGCTCATAAAAATTAAAAGCCTATATAAAGACTATTGATTTTTAAAAAGAATTATATGTGTAATATTTATTTTAAAAGGGAAACTATATCTTACATCCGGGAACAATATAATTAAACTGAAATAATGACATCCTTTACTTGTACAGAAATAATTATTATTATCCTGTGTTAAGCTAAGGTGGGTGATATAAATAAATAATAATGATTTATTATAGTGCACCTGCCAAGTTTTTTACTTGCAAATGCACAGTAAAAGAAGCTTATGGCAACAAGCCATAAAGAGCATGGTTTAATCATAATAAATCTTCGAGATACATAAAAAATAAAACGTAAAAGTAATTTTCTAGCTGTCTTCAGTTATTACCTCTTTTTCTAATTAATTAAGAAAACTTAATTAAGTTTTGCAGTTACCTAACAAGTCAATGAACTTTTATAATACAATACAATAGTCTGAAGTCTGAAAACAGAGAAAGTTTGAACGCTATTGTTAATTCGCTCTTGTTGATTTAACAAAACTTCTTGCATTTGTTTTGTTACCTTTTTAGAAAATGCAATGAAAGGAAAAGTAAATAAATACTTCTTGAATCATTGCGAATTTGTCTAGTTTTTTACAGAATAGAGTTGCAACCTTTTTCAGTTTTCGAACAAAACGAGATAACAAAATGTTTTCTCGAATATATTTGACCACATAAGTTTCCTTTATTTTTTTAAGTTCCAAATTCAAATTCGCTGCAATGAAATACAAAAACGTTAACCAACTAAAGCAATTTTATTACCAGCCAGTGGTCAGTCACTATAACATTGTCATGCGGGTGCCACAGATTAAAAATTCGCTGGTAGCTCGAACGAGACCTTGAGTTTAAAAAAAAACTAGTTTTTTGTGAGCGTGCTAAACTGCGATGTTATAAAGTATAAGGCCGGTGGGCACGACCCGACTCGACCTATACTGACGAAAGATAGACTATATGAAGAATAATACATTGTTTTGTACGTTATATTTATATTTCGCCGATATGAATCATGGTAGACAAATAAATTTAAAGAACAGTTTCGCTGCGACATTTATAAAAAGAGTAGACACATTACGCATGTAATGAGATAAGTCATACATATAAAGGTGGCGCCACATTTTCAATGCTGTTGTGTTATTATGACTCGAACAGGATAACTTCCATGTGCTAAAATTGTTTTATAAGGAAAATTATTCGAAATATCGCGTGAGTTCAACAAATTGAATGCAAATAATCTCATTCACAGTTTCATTGACATATACACATAGTAAAATACGTTTATGTCACCAAATCATTTCAGATATTAGTCTCCTGCATGAGTGAGTAATGTTTACTTGAGTTCAAGATAGTAAACTGCCCTAAAAAGATAAGTAAAATTTTGAAACTGTTTCACGGTTTACTTTCACTGATTTGATTATTTTCTCTATGTATGTTCATTCATTGCACCTTTTTTTAGGTGAGAAATCATGAAACGACTTCTTCCGACCTGTTTTTTTTTTTATGGCAGGTTAAAATCATCCAATGACGAATCAAGCCCTTGGGCGGAGCAGGAAACAGTGTCAGACTCTTACTGACTAAACAATTTACCCCATTGCTACGTTTCCATATATACCAGGGCCAGAGCCTTCCTTTCACACGCGAACCCTTGGCCCCAGTTCGCTTCGTCCCTTCTGCAGTGTCCCTACGGTTTGCTGACAACTCCTTGAGGCGCGCGGGAACACTGCGCGCTGCCGACACGACAGGGCAGGTTATGAATTGGTTTCTTTTAGGCAAGCATTCACCCAACATTTACCATCAGGTAAGATAGTGATCAAGCTCGATCAACAATAAAAAACATGATGCTAAAGTGCCCCTTCTCCTTTCCCATATTTTGTTAGAAGAATAGCTTTTACGATTACTCGAGTCGATATCCAAATAATGCTACTAACAAAACTTCAAGGCAGCAGTTTTTCAGCTATCAGCTGGTCTACCATTTGTGTATTTGAATAGGAAAGGTTCTTCAAACCATGAAAGTAACCAACTGGTTGGACTGTAACATGCAAAGATACATGAAAAGAGCATTTCATGAATAGTGTGGACCAGATATATCGCGCACGACTCAAGTATATACCATCGAAGACGTTTCCACCTGACTACCGCTAAGTTCATTTTTGCTTGCACTCGAAACGAAAACTTCAAAGGTTTGTTCTGGCGCCGCGCCGCAGGATTCAAGGGTTTTTTTTTGGTGATCAGGCTGAAATGGCCTCAATAGTACACACTCACAGTAGAAATGCTCTGTTTTTGCGCATAATGTGTACGATCCGCACGCGCAAGGCTTCTACGCTATAGGAATTCTGTTACATATATTGCATGTTACGTTATCCGGCTTCAGGTTCCAACTTTTGACCTTAAATAGGAAACGGAACCTTGGCAAGGTCGCTTCTTGTCTTGCCAGTCTGCTCCAGAGGTTTGTTCGGACCATTTAAAACCCACGCAAGAATAAAATCGAAGCAAAAACAATTAAGCTTCCACTACAAAAGGACTGCAATCAGAGCCTTTATGGATTTTATTGCATTCTTACAATGAGTGTGTTTGTGAGTCATGCTCGAAAACATCGCAAACCTATAGACAAAAATAAGCGGTAACAAACGGATCTTACATGACATTTATGTAAGAAGACACATCTGTATAAACATGGCTAAATTTTAATAGTTTTAATACCGAAGAGGATCGATCCGGTACATGAAACACTATCGATTTGTAAATACAAAATTAAAAAACAAAGTACTTTTTAAATACTTTAATTAAATTATACATGTAAAAAAACATATTATAAACGTCAGCTGAGCGGGTCAGTGACCTGTGGGTAGTTAGTACGCACGGTTCAACGCACAGCCAAAACTACATGGCCTGGGTGATCATAAGCGAGCATTAAAGGAGGATTTTTCAAAAACCATCCAATAACGAAATAAAAGGGGGGCCTAATGTTTGTATGAGAAAACTTACTTGCACGCGGGCGAAACCACTGGTAACTGGCACTGGAAGCTAGTAATTACACGTTATAGAACAAAGTCCCCTACAGTGTCTGTCTGTCTACTCTCGATAAACTCAAAAAATTCTTGTATTTTATGCCATTTTCTTAATAGACAAAGTGGTCACGAGGGAGGTTTATGTGTATAATACATGCATATTCTAGTACCTAGTTCTAGCATCCGTGCACAGCTAGGGCGAGTCGCTAGTTTTATCTAAAACCTAGATTTTAAATGACGCCGTTTTTACACCGTTTTCACATCATATTTCACTAAAAAATTACTTTTTAGTTTTTAGATGTAGTTTATTTTCAACATTAGTTTTTACAATAGGTTTAGCAAAGTGCGTGTTAGACAACTATTAGTAACTTATTTAGACCATTCATGACCTAATATGTCTGTCTGGCTTATATTTTTATACCCCATGGTAGATTAAACATTGTGTATCAAGTAATTTGCCCGTAATTAACTTACAGCACAAAAACGCGATGAAAAACAGTCCTTACGATAATGGTTGTCTGTCACTGTGCCCATATGGCGAACACATTATAAATTAACTTTCATTTGATCGAACGTGCACATCTTAATGACAAAACTCAAAAAAGAAAATATAACCCTCTCTTTCTTTGAAGTCGGTTAGAAAGAGATGAACGATTTTGCGATACATAGCCAATCAACAACTTGAAATAGAAACATTTGAAACGGTCTACGTGACAAGCGCGAAATTTTAAAACTGCAAATCATAGATAATGATTATAAAGACAGAGACATCATAAAAACCACGTTTTTGCGTAGGACCGGGGATTTCCGAAAAAATAGGTGTAATTTTACAGTAATTACAGGCACTTAAGTAGCTGAATTGATCATTATCTGTATCTTAAAAATACCTCGGATTTACTACATAATTATTTTATGGAACCACAATTCAGACCGTTTCATAAATAAAAATAAGCTTTTTGTAACCTTCTGAGGCATCAAAAGTAAGAAAAACAATTGATTAATGTATGGAAAACGCCATGGCAGTAAAGTTGAGTCTTTACATTTAGTTATGTAGTGTAGAATACGCATACATGGTGAGATATTTAAAGTAGTAATTTCAATACCGTTAATTCGTCTAGGCTCTACATTCTACACACACCTACTAAACCTAGACCTACATTTGCAGACAGCTACTTCATTTAAAATTTAGACTATGTTTTATAGATATTGAGCTTCGCCAACTCTTAATTTATTAATTATTTTAAATGATTGACACGTCTTCATTGACACCTGTAAACAACACAAGTTATTAGCGAATTGATTCTTAATAAACCTCTACTTGAATGGTAATGTAGTTAATATTATTATAGTTAGCCTGTGCTGTCCCACTGCTGGGCAAAGGCCTCCCTCAATTCCTTTCAGTTATATCGGTTACTCGCTTTATCGTTCCAATTCCCAAGGAAGACATCCAGGTCGTCCCGCCGTGGTGTAGTATTATCCAGAACCGCGTACTGATAATGCAGAAGATGCAGTGATGTTGGAAGGTCTTCTAGAAGGCAACCCAATGAAGTGGTTCACGTGGTGAGAGGCGCAGGAAACTGATAAAGTAAATGTGAGACGCACAGGACCGGTCGTTGTGACGATACTTAGGTAGAGGCTAGGCTAATGTGTAGCAGTAGCCATTTTCTGGCTGCAATGATGACGATAATAAGATGATATGCTCATCATATTGAAACCAAAACAAAATGCAATATATACCTACAAGTTTTGTATTCATTAAATAAGTCGATCGTTATTACTTCGCCATAATTTTATTAGGAAGTATCAAAGAGAGCAATAAAACTTCAACTTGAAATTCGTATACAGAGATCATTCACCAATTCATTGAATTATGATCAGTTTGACCGTGACATTAGCAATGTCTCACTCATATCACGTCGCCAAATCTGTATAAAGTCCGCAGTTTCATACGTAATGCAGATTTATATTATGAGCTAATGAATGTAGAATCGTGTGTTATATGCAAAAATATTGGTATAAGTTTCTAAATTACAGGCCTTGACAATGATTGCGTAAAGTGTAACGGAAAGTGTAAAATAAATGTTACTTATCTAAATATAAAATCTGTAAAACGCTTCCCCTTAAATTAAATACTTTTTAGAGAAAAAAAAGGTCCGAGCACGGTGTGGTGGAGCGTGCCTTCCGACAAATAAATAGAAGCGCCGCCCGCTCATTCATAACCATGAAATATTAGGTTGAAAAAAAAAAGTTTCACCCCAAACCAATATCTATGACACTAATTCTGGGAAGCTCCGACCCTAGCGTGGGACACATGAAAAAAATCGGAGCCTTTGAGAATAAACATCGTGATGTTTGGCGCCAAATTCTATGGGGTGTAAAGCCATTCATTTTTAAATTACAGACCGCCGATAGACGATGGAATTATTTTTTTCTGTAACATGATTCTTTAAAAGCTATTCATAGATTTCTCATTAAGATTAATTCAGTTAATTGTAGACGCAAGTACCTAATTATTTCCTGGTGTTTTTCAGCGAACAGTACTGAACAGTTAACATTGTTTGTTTTTAAACAATCTTTTTTATCAATGACATAATCTGTTGGCTGTTGTATAACATTGTTTAATCCTCTAAACTGGACAACACCAGTGTAAACAAAGACTTATAGATAGCGAATTATGTGTTTAGGAGCCGTGTGTTAATATCAAACATACCATCATATTGACATACCAACAAGATTTTCTTATTATCACACATTGTTAAATATATTCAGGTATGTACAGACACGTGATTAGTAAGACTGTGCGAAGCCAAATTCTTAATCAAAACCAGTTTTATTCGGAATCAATAATACCTGCCGTAGCTCGATTGTACTGGTCCTAGGTATTTTTAAAGACTTGTAAATTATATTGAACCTGTATCTTATCTTTTATGTCTATATCAAAATATTTAGTGTTCCTACTTGGCCTTACTATTTATCTGGATAATTTAACACTAAATTGCATTGTGTATCTTAATATCTAAATTTGTATTGATTGTAATCGTAATTTCCTAGTATCTAATAGATATTTGAAGTTATGCATGTAGATAAATATTATTAAAATAATACGTAATAACGTAAAAATGCGTAGGTAAGTGCCATTCCTTTTTTCATAACCCAACCGGACATAAAATTGTGTTTGTTTTTTTAATCACATCACGTGTCCAAAAATATGTAGGTAGATAAATAGTCTCTGTATGTTTTATGCATCGATCTATTTGCATTCATAATATTATGTTTGGCGAACGGAAAATTTACTGGGACCATAACCTGTTGGAAACTCGTTGTTCCTATGAATAATGCAGCTTCAAATGTTAGTAAGACAATTAAGATCTTTTTCGTGTTTTGATGCTAAAACAAACTATAATTAAATGAAATCCTTCAACTTCAACTATTTTATAATGACATCAATTTGTGAAAGAAACACCACAATTTTACCAACTATTAATAGACCAGAAAACGTTAGTAGAGAATGCTTCTTAAAAAAAAAATATCGATTTCAAAATTAGAATGAAGACATTATTCTTATTTTGAAAATCAATATTTTTTATATCTGTAGTAGAGACTGACACCATCACTACATGACAGAAGCTCGTAAGACTGAAATAGAAAAAAAAAGAAAAAAAAACGATTTAAAGAAAGTTACAGCTAATATAAAATCTTATTGGTACATTAGCATTGAAGTTTTATTAAATCTCAGTTTATCTGAAACGAAACGTGACATGCCAGAGGTTGCGAACCTAGATAACTTTTAAGAAATACGTCGTTGAAAATAAGTGATAACGTTGACTTTTGTATATGATCACGATGAAGGTTTAAAATTGTTATAATAAATTGTTTTTATAAAAAATTGCGCTATTCGTTTCATCATCATAGTTACACTGTTTTGTTTTTGTAGGCGTTTATTTATTTTTTAATGGATATTCGCAGACGCGTGAAGAGTTATTTAAAAAAAAAAGTTAGTTAAACATATATATTTTTTTAATATTTCTTGTTACGTAGGGTTTAAACATATTTAGTAGGTATTGTGTTGTTGCTTAAATATTTTCTTATAAATTATCAATTTGATATCTATACTAATATTACGGACAGTGCGGTTAATTTGTTTGTTTGGACGCGTTAACTTCAGAGACAACTCTCTTGTACGATTTGAAAAAAAAAAGTGTTATTTAACCCATTTATTGAGAAAGGCTTTTTATTGGTTATGTCACTACAATGCTCCGACCAAAAGTTGCAGGTGAAACTGCGGGAAAAACTAATAATAACTGAGAATTTTTTTATTTTTTTTATTGTAAACTAGCTTTTTCCCGCGGTTTCGCCCGCGTACATAAAATATAGCCTATGTCACTCAGGCAGGATTAAAGCAGCTTTCTATTGTTGCTAAAATTTTTCCAATCGGACCAGTAGTTCCAGAGATTATCTCCTACAAACAAAAAAACAAACTTTACTTCTTTATTATATTATAGTGTAGATAATTAAGATTTATTTTTGTTGTCTATTATTCAGAATTAGTATAATTATTTATTCGTTAGTTAACTTGTATCATTAGTTTGTTTAATGGTTCACTTTGCAATAATTACGTTTTTCTGTTGTTTATAAATAACAACGCAGGTAATCAAAGCAGGTAAAGCAATTAATGGTTATTTTCCTTAAAACTTCGCAGTGTAAAATAAAATTTGTTTTAATTATTTAGCTACCTATTTTTAATTTACCTAATTACCTCTGTACGAGTTGACGTTTAATTATTAGTTTAATTCTTATTTATTTACAGAAGACTTTATACTTAATTCATAGATTTTTTTTGAGGTCGGGAAATCGTTTGACTTCTTCTGCTCTATGGTGGAACGAGAGGGTGGGTCAGACTTGTACTGATTATCAAAACCTTTTACTTCCCTCTTAGGGTCACGGTAACTTTTTCATATATTCCCGTTAATTTTTGGAAAATAAATAACAATTAATCAACTTTTTTCTCAAATTCATGCAAAGTGAACTGTTTTTATAAAATTAAAAATAAAAACAACGGAAAAATTCCAATACTAGTTTAACAGGTCGACATTTCACAACTGTTCAAATATTGACTCTTTACAACGTCATTCTTAATTCTTAGATAAAAAATATAAATATTGCTGTTTTTCGATTTCCACACTTTTAAAACATATATAGTTTCTCTTTCTATCGTAAAATACTCATATAACATAATTAATAAAAAATAAGTTGAGATCTCGTAGAATGCAAGGAAAGTCGTTTCGACCACATTCTTTGCAAAATTAAGCAACTAATTTATTTATAAACATACATATTCATAATTTGTAACTATACTAATAATACGTATATCTAGTAACGAGTTGCCATTTACGATAGTACAGTGAATTGCATATAAAAAAGAGTACTAATCTAATCCCTTCCAGGTCTACGGGTATACAAAAGGGTTACTGCTGGTGGCTCTCGCAAAGGGTAACAGAAGGAACACAGTGTGTTTAGTCAGTAAAAATCTAACAATCCCTCTTGCTCAACCCGAAGTGGCAGAAATCATTTGATGATTTCCCACGAAATAAAAAAAAACTTAAATGTTACTTCAAATCAATTTACTGTTTCGAAAAAAAAAACTGTTTATTTTTTTATACCTACAAGAATAATGCATTTATTGTTTCAGGATAACCATGTATGCCTGTATCTAGCTATACCTTCGTAGCTTTACGTAACTGACATAAATTCTAATAAATATTAGTTCTCACAAAAAAAAAAAACAATTTTACCTCTTCAAATTTCGACCGGAACCAAATCTAAACCATGATAATAATCTCAATAGCTCTACATCATTATTAGAAGTCATAAATACTTGGATGGGAGTCTTAATAAATTGGAATTTAGACCATAAACAAAATCTTAGAAGATTTTATACCCATTTTATGTCGGATTAATCAAATTCTCTGACTTCATTATTGTAAGCTATTCCGTTTCTCAATATATTTCATATTATACTTAATATAATAATAGATTGGAGGATTGGTAAAGTTTAGGAAAGATGTACAAATACTCGTAGTGCGTAAAGTTTTCTTTATAAATGGGCTTTCAACAAGCAAAACTAAACGAATTTTTAAATTTGAATCAGTTGTTTCTGCAATTAACCAAAAGTTGCATAAAAAAAAAAAAAATAGATAATATTTGGTTTTGACAGTTCTAGAACATCTGAAGAGGTATTGATGACAAAGGATCTGTAACAATGTGGCTACGAATTTTAGTCGTAGCTACGTAGTCTGTAGACATAAACTACGAAACAGTAAGCTATATGCCACTACGCTGCTGCTACGCAACGACTACGCTATTTGACTATATTGAAAGTACGCGTGCAAAGACTCTAAGGGTCAGTTTACATCGAAAAACAACGCAAACACGAACACAGACTACACTCTACCCCTTCAAAAACAACTATTACGTTAGATAAATATAAAGATAAGAATTCCTTTTATGTCAGTATGCATAATGTGTGTGTAGCTTTTTTTCGTTTACAAGCCTTTAATGTGAGAGGGAAATCGCGTGCCTCACACATTTGCCACATCGTCGCCCCCTAATAACACTGACAGCCGAACTGAATTTCGTTTTACCAAAAACGGCTCGACACGGTTGATTGAATGTTCCGGGTCTACGTATTAGTGAATGAAGACAGGTTAACAATATGTTTTAATATTATTGCCAGTGCAACTTATTTGCTGATTGGCCCCTGGTCCTATTAGGTATCAAGATTAATATTATAATTTAAAAAATACTTAACTAACTATATTACAGTAATATAATAAAAAAAAACCTTACGCTAACTACGACTACTAAAATATAGCGTCACAAAATTGTAATTAGTTCATACGAGTTTCAATACTAACTTGCGAAACTTGCGAAAATATCCATCAATACTTGTATGAGTGATACAATACAAGATCAATATCTCATAGACACGTGGCCTCGAGTGACAATCCAACGAAAATGACGTGGCCTTAAATGTAGCCTAATAGTCAATACGTCACCGCTGACACCGATAACCGTAATAACGTCAATTATCACCGTTTTGTTGAACGACATCAAAATAATTGATGATCATTAACTACATCTTTGTAATTGTCTGACAATTTAGTGCGCATACCAGAAAATTATCCCAATATTCGTCTAGTTAGAACTAATTTGAATAAATTTACCTCCAACGGTTTCAGAAAAATAATAACTATGTGACACAAATTAAGCGCACGAGAAGTGTTGTGATTGGCTGTTGATAATTTGTTCAACCAATCACAACGGCGTATGCCGATTTGTCTCATTTTTTTTTTTTACGTTAACTGTGCCTTAGGCTTTCTAGCCTATTAAGAGGCGCGTAGACTACAAAAAATAGGAGTAGTTAATTAGAGTAATATCTGCTAGACAGAAATTGGCACGAATAATGGCATGACATGCCATGTTCAGCGGTCACCAACCTGTTGGCCCACTGATGAGACTTGCCTCCATTTTTCTGGGGTAATTGTCCAGCAATAGACTTACTTGGCATGAGGACACGAAAAGCGTGTGTGACCCATAAATTACCAGACGGAAACTAATGAATAATACAAGCCTCGTCGATTTTAAAAGTTTGTTTGACTTCTGGACATAAAGAAAAACTAATCTTCGAATTTGTGTCATGAGATCAAATTTTAATCTTGACAAATGATAATCCACTGAGAAAAATGTAGCGCTTTAACCTGCTACACGTTCTAACGTAGCTTATGATAAGTACAATTAAAACTGACAATTTAATAAAAATGCACATACAAATGTGTTGTATATGCTAATAATTATTCTTATATGTGTACTTAGTTGCCGTTGTTGGACACAATCATGCTAAAGAAGTCAATACCCATAGATTTCAAATAAGGATATTCCCTGACGGGTTCGGTAGGTCAGTTTCTTAGCCCAAGCAAAGCAAAAACGTGAGACTATACGACAGAATATTCAATTTGCTCACCTCGATGAATAAAATATTACAATACCTTTATACTTTACTCCGTTGCAATCTAGGGCATGATCAGGGCTCTAGACATCAAAACCAGTCCGGCAATCGATGTAATGTCTGTCTACCTACAAGGATTCTTTACTGCCATAGAAGGCTTACCTACGGCTATGGCGCGGCGCTTGTAGACTGTGAAATTGACTCGTAATATTAATAGCTGGCACACGATGATTTAGGCGATACCGGTCTCATCACGGAGTACTACGCAGTCTTTTATGAATACCGCGAACCTTGAGAAAAAGGTTTACTACTCCTTTTTTTTCTTCATAATTGAGGCGTGGCGTTCCAAATTTGAATAATACCGCGACATTAAATAATCAAAACACTAATCAACCTTTGGTGTTCCAAAATTAAATAAATACAGGTGTGTCTCTGGATAGACGTGTTTTTAAACTTGTTCTTGTCTTTGCATAATATAGACAATGTACAGAGAACTAAAAAGTTTGTATAGTGAGATTTTTTGTATCGTGTTGTTGACCATGAATCAAAATCACGTGTATGTACGTTTTTTTCAAACATATTTAATGTTTGTATTAGAATAATGATGTGTGCAGTTCTAGCATATTGTCATTAGAATAATAAGAAGTCTAAGTAAGTAATAACATCAATGATTTTTATAGCTCATTTAACATATACTAGTTTTTTAGTAAGAGATTAGAATTACGATACGAAAGATAAAAGCTCTTACAATATGCCGTGTAGTGTTTTCAATTAGTCTTTTCTTCAATAATAAAATAACATGTTTTTTAGATGAGAAATCATAACATATATTACTCTTCCCACTCAGGGTAGAGCGAGGAGTGTCAGACTTATATTGACAGAAATAAACCCGAAAAAAATGGAACATGAAAGGTAACTGAAGGAACACTCTTTTCACCTTTCATGTTCCAGGGCCACAGTATTTTTTTCTAAAAATCCCCTTTGGCAGGGCTGGCCTTAAATATTTGTTTACCTATTTATTTTATAATTAGTAATTCCTCGATAAATTAGTCAATTGTGAGTATTAATGGAGCCCGCATCCTAATAATTGAATGCCATGTTATTATTTCAACAATCAAGCCCTTTGAAAAAGCGTGACACGGCCATATAGTATATCTGGCCTACTGTTGTCTTTGGTTTAAAAAATAAAACATTCTGGTAATTTTCAAAAATAGAACTTTCTTGTTGTGTTTTGTTTAACTTTTGGCGGGATTTCTTCAAGTGAAGTTAAGGTGCAGTTTTAATTATTCGCAAATTGATTCATATTGAATATTGCGATGTAAAATTGATGTACTTAGTTTTTTTTTATCTCAAGTAAGCAACGGGACAATATGTTGAATCATTGAAATATATAATTTTATAGTAGTGTTGAACACATCAGCGAAGTTATCCAAGAAAGCTAACTCGAAACATTTGCTATCAAATACTGAAAGACATTAGAATGTGTTGTATCCGTATTGTAATGTACCTAACTCAAAAAAGATATTTACTACTGAAGACGAAGCAATGTAGTCAGTAAGACTTTATAGCCTGCCTAAAAGATGCGATAAAAAATACAAAAGTTTTTTTTACAGATATATTTATCACTGACGATGATTCAATTTTCACTCAAAATTTACAAGAAAAGATTTTTCAAATAAAATCTGAATGTAATTATCCACAAACTGTTATAAGGTCTTTAGGTTCGTCATCTACAAAACCTGCTACACCGGTGCGCAGAATGACATAGAACTTGAAAATTAACATAACTTTATGAGATATAAACATAATCATAAGATTATTTAACACAGTAACCGATCAACTATCATACGTGAAACAAGTGATTTGTGTGACTTTGACGGGTGTGGTGTTGCTATATTTTATGTACCTACTAAAACAACTTTCAAGTGTATTTGGAAGTGTGGAATTTAGAATTGATAAGGTGAGTGAGTATTATTCAATTGGTAGCCATCTTTTTTTTTATGGCGGCTTCAGATTAGTGGCGTGAACTTCGTAAACAGACGTGAACGTGACTTTTCGCGACGCGGTTTTCGAGACGTGTTCGCGAATTGTGTAGTTTATTTATGGCGTGAATTCGCGCGTGAATTCACGGCACTATGTGGAGCCGCCAATAATCACTTCTATATTATAGGTACGAGTATATCATACTAATCATCGAATTATCAATGAAAATCTTGTCAAGTTCAAGATTAATAGGCATCCTTTTGCTGTCGCGTGCTTACTTAAACTGGTATCCAGGGTTCATAAAGACTGTTTCAATAATTGAATTTACTTCATTGATATACGTGTGTGTAAACAACTACAGAATAATTTAATTCTAATTGGCTAGATAAAAACAAACAATTTTATTCAATTAATGTATAATGAAAATGTATGTTGACGGTTTTCGCGGAGTGTTCATGGGGTTCGACTTGTGTAGTTTATTCGCGCGTGAATTTACGGCACTAATGTGGAGCCGCCAATATGCACTTCTATATATACGAGTATAAGTATGTATGTTACCTATCATACTCAGCATCGAATTATCTATGAAAATCTTCGCTTTCGATTGTCAAGTTCAAGATTAATATCGTTTTGCTGTCGCGTGCCTACTTAAACTGGTATCCAAGGTTCTTAAAGACTGAATAATTGAATTTACTTCATTGATATTATGTACGTGTGTGTGTGATATATCATATTGTGTTACAAGTATATTAAACACCAAAAATAATACATTTTTTACTGTTAGTACGACAGTTCCTTAATGTATATTTGTTTAACTTGAGAAGAGACAGAATCTTACGACATAGGGAATCCTAGTGTGGGATCCAGGGAAATTATAAAAAATCTGGCACTTAAGGCTCTACCAACTACCCGTTTAATGAAAAATAATGAAGTTATTTCATGTATTGGTTAAATTAACTGAATATATATAAATATTTATATATATATGTATTATATCCTTATGATGTGTAACGGACAAGATCCATCAGCATTGCGGGATTTGTATTTCGAATCTGTAATTCGAAATACAAATCCCGCAATACTTGATGAGGTCACTGCCACGCCCACAAAGTACCTACTGTATTTATTTGTTTCGAATCACGAGTGGATAATTGACATACATACCTACATGAGTTTACATGTGACAGCGACTATGACAACGTCATACAGTAATCATGTTCCTCAATAAATAAATGTCGTTAGCTCATAGTTATTGATGAATACCAAATTGATTGTTGCTTACCATTGTAATACAATTTTTGTTTGTTTACTTTCTAAATTCCGATTTCTGTTGACATAGGACTGTAGTTGAATTATTGAGTTCTTTTGTAAACGCTGATTCTGATTTTTGTCTACTCTGTATTCACATTGCTACTCTGTATTCACTTTTTTTTTTAATTCTGGCAACATTTTTACCATTCAAGGTATAATTCAGAATTGAAACTATAGTATCGGATATTGTTTCATCCTTAGGTTACCTACGGTCTCTGATGTAGCCATTGTTAAGCTGAATAGGGCAGTGCCTTGGGGCTCCAAGTTCGAGAGCCCCAAAAATCTGCAAATCTCTTATGAAACAAGAGAAAAATTCGCCCCTCTTTACAATGTAAATTAACTAGATAGCAACACTACTTTTATCAAGGCAACTCGTTTTAGTTCGTCTGTCTGACACTCTCTCCTTCTCTTCACAGAGCAGAAATTTGGGGCCCGTTTTTTACATAGGACATCTTCAATCCTTCGCAAAAAAGGGGCCACGGACAATGGTCCGTGCTAGTGTAATGTATAAATAAATAATCATAAATCTAAAGCAAATCGGCTAAAAGTTAACAAACAGAGATATCCCCAATAACTTTTCCAATGTAATTTATTGTCCAATCTCGGGGAATAAATCACAAGAGTTCCCTCACTTATCAATATCGTACAGTTCATTAAAAAGTCAAAGGTCGAACACATTCATGTAACATCGTCGAACGCAAATCATAACGTCAGAAGTATAAGCCTAAATTGATTTATGTTTTCGAGTTGTTCACGAAGATAAAGATAATGTTGGCGCCAAATCGTTTTAATTGGTCTTCTTCTAATAATTAAATGCTGATAGCGATTATGCCAACGTTTTTATTTAGTTTAACCTTTTTTAAGGTTCCGTACCTTAAAAGGAAAAAACGAAATGCTTATGGGATCAATTTGTTGTCTGTCTGTATGTCAAGACCCTTTATATATTAAATAGAACATATCCTGTATACACAATGTTAATAGTACATTATGATACAAGTGTGTAATGTGGGAGGTTACAGTCGCGCTTCGACTGTAACCTCTTACATTACACTATATTTAGCATACTAACACCCGTATTCACAAACGTTACTATGCAGTCTCACAGTGCTCGCGAGCGCACAGGGCAAGGTTTGTGAACTACGCAACACAAACGAACCAATCACAGAGCCTCTATTCAACGCTGTGCGTTTGCTTAGTCAAGGGTCGTTTGAGTATTGTTTGTGAATACGGGTGTAAGACCCGAGTGGTAGCGATGAGGGTCTTAAGAGAACCAAGAACGGTAACCTTTCATTACTCACGTGTATCATACGACGTTTTTCAATACACTTGAAAGACAATAACCAAATATGAATTCTTTTCGTATTTGAAATTTGTTTTGCGAATAACAAAGAGGTTGATTAAAAAGGTAATAAGCTACATTGAAGAGCAGTGGTGGCCGAGTGGTAAAGGCCCCGACTTACGAGTCGTAGGTCGCGGGTTCAAACCCAGCCAGGCGCATTACTTTGTGTAATCTATTTCATCACCACAGCTCTCAAAACGGTGAAGGAAAACATCGTGAGGAAACCGGCATGTTCTAGAACCAAAAATTCGATGACATGTGACATCCACCAATCCTCACTGGGCCCGCGTGGTGGATTATGGCCCATTCCCTCTCCTAGAGAGAGGAGGCCTGTGTCCCTGCAGTGGGAAGCCTTTTAATGTTAAAAGGCTGATGATGATGATGATGAAGCTACATTACAGCACTAGTGCGTAATAGTAAACAAAATGTCACAGTTTGGTAACACGTGCCTTTATATACCTCAGTGTCCTCTGTGTAGGGCAATAAGAGCCACTTTCTGAGCAAGTGTATTGAAAAATGTCTTTATGGAGGAGACTCAGTGTTTATAATCTGTAAGTAAACTTTTAATATCAATTGATTGTTTATGACGTGTCCATTCCACTTCTTCAATATGACCTTCAAAGAATAGGGAGGAAGGGCATCCCATGTAAACGTAGGAGTAGTACCAGGGCGTTAAACTTAACCTTAACATGTTAGATTAGAGATATTTCTACTATTGTAAAAGTCTTCTATTTCATAACTCTTCAAAGAATTCTACAGAAAATACACGAGATAGATGTTAAATATATCGTTTTTCTTTTTGTTTTTGCATAATAATTTGATATCTCTAGTGCATTGACCGTTAACGTCAACTAGAGGGCCCCACGCGAATATAAATAAATAATATTGTTTAACATTTCATTGTATCGGTGGCAATTATGGAATATAACTAAGAGTCGGTTGCCAAGTAATATCTACGTAGGTAAACTGTAGGGTCAGGCGAATGTCACTACAGCCGGAGGTCGAATCGTGTATCTAGATACCAAATTGTGTATAGATACTTGAACGGGTTTCATCTGCTTTTGTTTTGGCACCAAAATCTGGATCTACTATTCTAAAGTAGTTACTTTTAGTAAAAAAAAGTCCCTTTTAAGTTAAAAGGAACTTTTTACTAAGATTTCCATTGATTGAATAAGCTTGCTACAAATCCTTCCTTTCTTAAAAAAAAAAATGCGCCACGTTTATGCAGACTCACATACACAAGATAAAGAATCGTCAAACTCAAGTGGCAATTAATGAGCAGGGCACATTACTCGCAAAACGGATGGCCGTTGAGTCGAAAGGTTGGAAGGCCTCCAACAAAATGGACCTGTGAGATGTGATGGTGTGAGATGACCTGGCAAAGGTTGCGGGTATCCGATGGATGCGAGATGCACAGGACCGTTTATTATGGTGACAATTTGGGGAGGCCAACGTCCAGCAGTCAGTTTTTCGGCTAAAATGATGATACACAAGACAGGCAGACCAGGAACACCTATTAGTAGATAAGCCATACGAATGTTTGTTGCAAAATAGGTCGCGTGTGAAGAGCTGTCTACTCTAAAAATGGCAACAACCTTCAACTTTGGAGCATGTCTTATCAACTTATAGTCAGCCTACGTACATAAATAATATATTAGCAGCTTCCCCCAAAATTCGCAATATATTTATAAATTATATCAGACGATTATCACAATCGTTATCATTATTGCATTCAGTTTGCGGCGTGGTTTAATCAATAAATTACACCATCTCGGCACGTCATAACCTCGTGAATGACCTGTCGATGTCGTCTAGTAAACTGAATGATTGTATCGTGTTGTTTGATAGTTTACTAATGTTTTGTATAGCATCATGTTTTATACAAGCCTGAGATGTTTCGGTCTGATATTTATCCGAGGAGTACTGAATCCTCGAAAAGATAAGCTTGGGGTACATACTTATCGCGTTCATCAGTTAGTTTCAGCCGAAAAAAAATGAAAGCTATTAGGTAGACAAGGGGTGGCTAACTGTGTTCATGCACAATTGGATATTTCCTGTATTTATGTTTAAATAATGTTTTATATAAAACAATAAAAGCCTAACGTTTGCCTATAATTTTTTTTTTTCTGAAAACCGCTGCAATAAATATTTCAAATATTGATTGGTATGAGGACAAATGGTGTCGCGGTGGGAGCATCGCGCTATCTCTTTAGCATACGCGTAACCTAATGGCAATAACGTCACATTTCAATTTGTGCATATTTTTTTGTAACTTGACAGTTTTCCCTTCCGCCAGATATCGATTAAGAAGTGTCTAACTTATTTACCTATTTTTGTTGCGATTTATAAAGTTATGAGTATATTTTAGAATACAGTTTCTTTTTGTAGAAATAATTAATAATAAAAAAGTTCAATAATCTCCCGATTATTATAAGTCATGGAGAACGAACTACAATAAACCGAGAAAAAGTAAAGAATTACGGGGTGGCTTTTCTGTTGAGAATTTCCCAATGGAAAAACCCTATACTACCCCTGACTTAACTCCCTTGGTGACCGCTTAGTCATCCGTTTGAGTACTAAAATGAAGGGTGTGGAATTGTACGTTGCACAATTGATATAGGGCCCATTTTGTTTTTCGGTCGGTGAACAGGTGAGACAGCAGTAGACAATGGATACCGATGGATACTATATACCACTCTGGTGTATAATAAAAGAGAAAAAAAAATTCTGGTATGTCACAAGTTCTACCTCAGGGTGTATGAACCAATTTCTGAACTTTAGGTGAAATGTAGGCTTTTTTATAAGAAGTGTGTACATACAAAAGTGGGGTACCTACCTAAACTTAACTTGGTTTTAAAATACCTAAAGGAAAATTCACTTCTAATTGGTTACTTAAAAACAAACAAGTTTATTCAATTTATCTATAATTGCGGTTCCAGATTAGTGCCGTGAAGCTGCGTAAATAGGCGTGAACGTGATTGTGTGTTGTTTTCACGGTTGGTCGCGAGGTACTTTTATAGCGTGGCGTGAATTGAATCGAATCAAATGTGGAGCCGCCATAAGACCACTTTAGACCACTACTATCCCACTCCAAGTCCATTCAAAATAAGGGCAGTAGTAATATCTAGATACAGATATTGTTTACTATGCAAACACCGTCAGGCTATTGTTTGACTGCTCCGAAACAATGTCGTTGCATAACACACATAGATATGCAAATATGCAATTATTTCACTGAATACAATAGTGGTCTACGTACTCTCGTGTATACTGAAGAGTTTGCCTGTTAATTCTCTTAGGATACTGTCGTGGTACCTTACTATTCAGACGTAGAAATAATAATTAATTATTTATTTATATAATTGATTGTTACTTTTTTGTATTTTTTTTTTTTGTGAGGTTTCTCTCTTTTTTTCTCTGGCGACAGATAACTTTGTAATAAAATACTTTGACCTATTCCCAATATCTTTATGTCTTCCTGTTTACTGATTTTTTTAATTAAGTCTGTGTAGAACTGTTACATTACTAGAAAATATAAAGGACCACGATAGATATATTTATTTATTTATTGAGAAAAAATATTATAACGTCTTTTTAGACCGTCCAAGCGATGCTGTAACCAACACTAAAAATACATGATAGTGTTCTAAAATTAATTAACAATTCTCAATAATTACTCGGCCAAGACAGCTGCGAGTATTTTCTGTCCGATTTTTGAAATAAATATTTCGGCGCGTATCTTAGCATATTCAAGTATGCAAGTTTCCCATAGATATGAAATTGTACTAATTTCTTAACTGAAGATGTTAATGAATTAGTTATATACTTTACACAGACCGAATTATGACCTATACCTTGTATTATTGCCTTGGATACTAAAAGCTGAAACTTATAACTTACATTTTGTATTAACTTTTCAGTAGGGTATTTGTTACTCCGTTAGTCGTGCTAATAATAGTCTGAAAGTGAAAAAGATTCTCATACACATTTTTACAAAAAACGCTTTTCACCTTTGATGACGTCACGTAGCAAACACATTATCCTATTGTATTAGATGATAAATTATAGCGTTATCTCGTTATCTCTTACTCAATCATAAAAGCTTTGATTAGAGCTTTTTTGTTTTAGATAAGAGTAACATGGATATACATTCTAATGAAGATTGATTAGACCTAACAATGTTAGAACTAAGGAATCCTATCCCACATCAAAATTGAAATCCCGCAAGCTTGCGGAATTGAAGCTATCAGTCTAGTAGATGTGACGGGATTTTTTTTATGGTGAGCAAAAATCATCCAATGACGAATCCCGCTCTTGGGCGGAGCGGGAAACAATATCAGACTCTTACTGACTAACCACCCCACCCCGTTCGTTCTTTGCCTTTCGCACTGGGGCTAAGCCTTCTTTTCAGAAATAGATCCTGAGCCCCAGTAGGCTTCAATTTTGTTACAAATTTGTTTTTTTTTAATTGCAATAAACTAGTGCTTGACTGCGATCCCACCCGATGGTAAGCAGTGATGCAATAGTTGATGGTAAGGCGCACTAGTTTATTAAGAGCCTATTCACTCTAGCCTCGAAGACACCTAAATTATAATCGGACGGAAAGACTTTGTGCATTAGATTCCCTAATTAAAAACCTGTATAACTCTCTAGTTGGCTCATAATTAATTTCTTTCTTTTACACACTTCATTCCTTAGAATAGAACATTACCCCATACTAGGCATAATTGCGTTCACAAACACAAAACACTCAGACATCTGTCCATAGGCTAAGGAAATATTTTTTTCGAGCGGAAACCAAACTCGCGACATGTAGTACACACATAATTATATATTGTAATAAACCGTTTAACCACAGCGCCAACTGTGAACTAATTTTATATTCTTTGCATTTAATGTGGCATAGTCTGTGCAAAAGCACGTTTGTAGTATGCATATTATTTTATAGGCTCCACTTATCTACGTACAAAAAGTAATCGTTTCTCTTAATATATGTATGTACATTACTTAGCACACAAAATACGACCATGACGTGAAATGTTGTATTGGTATTACATTTTATCATGAGAATATATCGATCGCCATTCGAGACACCCACGAGATACCCTTAACTCGACTCAGCCTTGAACTCGTGATATACAAACGTTCAACCATACACTGAAATCATTTACAACATCACATGAATGAGAAGCAGTTATAAGGCCGTGAGTATACTTAGTATTTGAAATCAAAAGAGAAATAGCTACAGTCAGTTGCGATTGCCCGGTGCAAATAAGGCTGCATTTCCACATACGAATAGCATTTTGCTATGAGGGCATGAGGCTAATCCGCCATTGACTGCAAATAATGGCAGAATCTTAGGTTTCAGTAGAACCACATTGAGCCCACGTAGGTCAGGCTTGTAGAACTACATTAGATCCACGCTACGGGACGCGACTCGACGTAAAAATCTAGCGTGGCCCAATTAGTCTATTTTTACGTAGCTCTAATGTAGTTCCTGCTTTATTTTCCATTGGTATGGCAAATGCAAGTACCGTTTGACGGGCCTGTAAGCCTAGCAGTTAGTGACCCTGACTGCTATGCCGAAGGTCGTGGGTTCGATTCCCACCCCAGGACAGATGTTTGTGTGATGAGCACGATCATTTGTTCTGTGTCTGGGTGTAATTTATCTATAATATGTATGTACTAGCTTTTGTCAGCGGCTTCGCCCGCGTACATAAAATATAGCCTATGTCACTCAGAAGTAAAGCAGCTTTCTATTATTGCTAAAATTTCTCCAATCGGACCAGTAGTTCCAGAGATTACCTCCTACAAACAAAAAAACAAAAAACAAACTTTACCTCTTTATTATATTAGTGTAGATAATATATAAGTACGTTTATCAGTTGTCTAGTACTCATAACACAAGCTCTGCTTAGCTTGAGACTAGACGGCGTTGTGTGATGGTTGTCGAATATTATAATTACCTATATTATATTATATTATTACCTATTTGAGGTAGTAAGTGAAATCTTGTAATTTTTCTCTCAATTTTTTACTGTCAAGTGAAAATGAGGGTTTTCTAAGATGTCATTCACCAGGTGGCAGCACTGAGGCGTCAGGTCCAGACACCTGTCAAAACGCTTATGTTATTGACATAAGCTAGACATCAACGTCAACGTCAAACGTTAGACGTCAACGTCATGTATAAGTTTTCAAAGGAAAAGACCTGACGGCTAAGTGGCGCTAACTGGTGGTGTGAGAACCCTCATTCGTCGTGGCTCTTTTAAAATAATACGTCCGAAGCTCCGCCACTTATAAGTAAACAGTTAAGCAGCGTTCACTGAGGTCGTCACGTCCGTTCTTATCACTGTTATCAGTGTACAATGGTCTTGATTTACACTGGTACGTAGTTGTGTCAGTCGGGTCGACCAACGAACGTATTTGTATCGGATATTGGAGCAAACTATTTATTTATTTGTTTTATTTATAAATTTATGTACACACAAATACTTGAAAATGAAAATAGTAAATTTAGATAGAAGAGCACAATGGTACTGCTTATTTCAAATGTTTGTTCCAGCAGGCCTGAAAGAGGAGAGATGAATGAGAGACTATTTTAATTATTTGTTTTTTTTTTTGTAAATTTTACAATGAATAAATACTTCTGGCCATGATTCTAGCAAACTGCATAGTATCCGTGTTATTACGTTATTTTTATTGAATCTTTATCATTACACATACTTATCGTATTTGATGGGGGGATTAAAGGTGCCTTTACTTAAATTTGTTTATTTTTGCGTCCAAAGGTCTCCATTAGAGGGACACCGCTGAATTAACCATTGAACCAATATTTCGCTGCCTCATCATCATCATCATTATCAGCCTTTTCAATGTTCCCACTGCTGAGACACAGGCCTCCTCTCTAGGAGAGGAAATAGGCCATAATCCACCACGCGGGCCCAGTGCGGATTGGTGGATGTCACATGTCTTCGAATTATTTCTCTCCCTGCCTACACCGATTAAGGGTTTTCTCAAACAGCGACTGGAACGGAAAAGTAAACTGTTTAAATTTCCCTTTCAGTCGCCGTTTTTTTATTATTATTATCGGAATCAACAATAGCGAACCACAAAGTTACGCAGGCAATAAAACTTGACAAACAACCGCTGTAAGGGTGATAAGATTATCAGTTACTTGCCCATCGCAAGCGACCTATCGGCCAAGCGGCCCCATCTAGTTTAAACTGACGAAAAAAATGACGAATAAAAGTGTTTTTTAAAACCTAAGTACTTAAACTGCAAAATAAATATCATTTCTTGTACTCGTAATGAAGCTTTCATACTACGTTTGTAGTGTTTACTCGTATGTATTACCTACTCTGTGCGTTTAGAGAGTACTCTCAAATGGCCATAGGGGCATTTCTGAAACAAGAACCGGGACCTCTGGGCCCTTGAATTCAAGGTAACGACGGAATATAGGGACGGGTGGCGGAGTATCTCCTGCTCTTTAAATCACTACCTATATCTAAAGAAAAAATCCGCTTAAAAAAAAATACTTTCTTCATGAGAAAGCTTTTGGAGAAGTCCCTGCCGGAAGCTGGTACAGTCATGTCTTACAGTCCGAAACCTCGTAAGTTTTAGCCCGTTTGCGTCGGTCATTCGCAAGAGAAGCTGCAGAAAATGTTTCACCTGAATAAACCTAAAAAGTATTCACAAGGTCAGCGTTTAAAAAAACCGTATTGCTATTTACATACACTTACCATGCGTCATGGTTCTACTGTGAATACGATTCCGTCTGCGATCGCTGAGAATATAGCAATAGAATTACAAATAATGAAACAATATAATTCCCCCTCAATTTTAGCTGAACAAGTCATTTAAATTTGGATTTCTCTTTTTAGTAGTTACCTACCTACTTTTTCTGGTAGTACGTAGGTAAGTTGGCTAATCAAAACGATTATTTATCGGGATTATTTCTTGTAGCAATTCGGTGACCAGTTAGCTTAGTATAATTAGGGTATACTAGATTTAGCTTATCTAATTGGTGATTGGGTCTTATTACTATGGATTGACGATCGGCTCGCCATAACAGTAGCTAGGTTGGAGTTGAAATATTGCGCGTGATGCAACAATTTTGAAAGAGGGAAAGTGGAAATGTCAAATTGTGTAGGTACTATCAGGTTAGCGAGGCAAACAAAAAGTTTAAGATCATGCTGGATCTACTCCGTATGCAATATGTATGTAGGTAATGGGGATGAGACCTGAAGTAGTGCTTGGCGACTAATGATTGGCAAGCCGAAGTACACCAAAATATAATAATATATGTAATACATAATAAAAACACGATATTAGTATTACCAGTTTCATTTGTAGGTATACCATTTCTCCATTTTACTGTAGCAAAAATAAAATGGCCATAATTGATAAATCCACTTTTCTTGGGGTTTTTTTTTTTTTATGGTAGGTAAAAATCATCCAATGACGAGTCCCTCTCTTGGGCGGAGCGGAAAACAAGTGTCAGACTCTTACTGACTAAAAAACCTACCCCGTTCCTGCATCGCCATACATACCAGGGCCAGAGCCTTCCTTTTCAGACACAAACCCGTGGCCCTGATTGGCTTCGACCCTTCTGCAGGGTCCCTACGGTTGCTGACAACTCCTTGAGGCGCGCGGGAACAGTGCGCGCCGTCGACGACTGGGCTTGGTCCGGACGATTACCAGACGACCACTTTTCTTGGGGTATCAACATATTCACGCTTCTAGTGTTATGTGTTAAAAGACAACTATCCACATTAACCAAGAAGACAGTTTACAATAAATCAATAAAAAAAAAAAAAAAAAAGTTTGGCATTCAAATATGACAGAAGACTTCAAGCCCTCCGTCATGTTGAAAGGTATTTGTTTATTTACGATAAAATTATGTGTTGTACTGCCCCTTTTCCTAAATTTAAAGTTAATGGACTGAACAAAATGATCAATCAAATCGTGCACATTGTCGGACGTTTTCATTCAATGACTTGGTTAGTTCGATACTAGCGAATGCTAATAAAACGTAGGTAAAAAAGTAGAAACTTATCCAAACAATGTTTTGAATAGCTTTGAAGCTATTAGCTTTTTATTTTTTTATGGAAGTCTGGGTAGATAGGTAAAGATTTCAGTTTTTATAACAAACTACGTAGATAATTTATCGAGCTGATCAAAAAAAGATAGCAAAAAAGTCAAAAGTACTAAACGAATAATCGAACAGTTCTTGATCAGTTAGTTCCTACGATGTAGGTATTTTGAAAACGACACAACGGTCACTAACTTCCTTTCAGGAAAATATTAATAAAAAACATTTAATTTTCAAGGTTGCCATTATTGTTGTTAAAATGAACAAACAAACAATAGTTCAGAACAAAACCAGTTCTGTCCCCGTTTCAACAATTAAATTTATCGATATCAGTTTGCGTTGAGGATAAAATGGCGCGTCACAGACTAACGAAGTCTTTGTATTACGTATGTTATTGTTTGAACAACTGAAGTAACTGTGTACCTACGCATCAACTGTGGAAGCACATGGTTTGAGAATAAACGTGAAACTTACAATAAAGTTAATTGTATAGACAGTGGATTTTAAAAAAAAGAAAACACGTAATATAATAAGCGAAATTATTTGATCTTATAATCATTGAGTTTCCGTGACCCTAGAACGCAAAGAGCAAAATAATGGAGAAACATAAGTGGGTCAGTAAAAGTTGAGCACACCTTGTCGCTAAACTCTAAAGCGGGAGCAGTAATTTGATGAATTCTCACTTCTCAAATGGTATAACTATATACTTAATATAGAATCAGACAACGTAATGCGTAAATTAATTCGAAGGCTATCCATAGAGTTCAATTTGATAAACCTTTGCTGTAAACAGTGTCTCTTAGAAGTCTAATGAATGTAGGTCACTCAGTAATAAATATATTCCAGCTTGGATCTTGACCTTCCACAATCTACTACAAACACCTTGATAGGATCCATATATAGACAATAATTATAGTAGTCTAAACTAGACGAGACCACTTCTGATCTATGCCAATTTTTTCCTCAATTCAGAAACCGCTCTTTCTTCCCGATTTGGTCTATTAGGACGGACTTTTGAAAAAAGGACAAGGTTTATTATGCCAAACCTAGTTTTCAAAAATACTATAATTCCACAAGAGGTGATAGTAACGAAAAATAAATCCCATATCTGAAACCTTAGTACCTACCTAGTATAGACTCAGTAAATTTTCCTTAGATGGATGATCATCTATCACATACCAAGATCCTTACGTACCTCAAAAAACACATATGGACTAAAAACTAGAAAATCTTGAATCGCGGTATTAGAGTTCTCTGCGTGATTAGAACATACAAGAGCTTGAAATCTACTATCGAGCAGATGCCCAGACCAGACATAACACACCTCTATTTGGAGGATTCTCCGTCTTCATCGGAGTTAAGAGGGACTTTACACCCTGTTCCTCATATCTCTAAACACCTTAAGCTGTCCGGCAGTCATTCTTAAACCTTTTAGAATTGTTATGGGTAGTCAAAGAGTAATCTCCGTGTATAAATATTCAGCTGTCTTTAGTAGGACTAAAATTAGACTAAACACCGATCTCAACATACGGCTAAGCAGATGATAATAAAGGTTGTGTTCAGGTGGGAAATCAGTAAATAGCTGTAAGTGGATTGAAAGGGAATTCTAGGCTTTTACCGACTTTCTTCAGTTACCAAACAATGCCACGCTCACGATAAACCACCGATTTTTCACGCCTACTCTAAGAGTCTTCAAACAATATGTGAAAAACATACACAACACAAACTATCAGTATGAAATTGCGTCGCATATATTTACTGGTTGACCAGTCACCTATTGAATAGCGTACCTCAGTTCTGCTTCAACACACACTGTTTTTGCATTAGTTTATCACGCATTGTTTTTGGCATTTGAATACCGGTCAGTCCACTGAATTATAAGTACGCCGACAACTACGCACTCGCATACATTTGAATTACTTATTTATAATATAGTTATTATTTTATATACTTATTCATAAATGCATAGTTATGCTTATTAAGTTGCAAATTGTCTGGTTACATACGCAATATAGTCAATGTGTCTGCTAGTTTATTTAAAGGTGGCTGCAAAACTAAATATTATATCTGTCGGAAACGGCTTTGATTTCTTGACAACAAGACAAGGCACGCCATCTAGTGGCAACTAGAAGAACTAAATAAAGATGGCGCGCTTGACAGAGTCGGTGACGTTTGCGCTTTGCTGCGAGCTTGCGGAGGGGGGAACCCGCCCTGGGAGCGGACACACTCTTAGCCAAGCCGTCGCAGAGTCAAGACGTTCCGAAACTGTCCGTTTTGTTGTAAAGTGATAACAGTGCACTGTACCGAAATGTATTGAGAAGTAAACCGATTCAACTCCTACCCGTTGTTATTCATTGCACGATACCCACATACGCCCACACCTAGACACGAGCCGACATCAGAATTGGGATTCAATCGTGCAAATGAATCGAAAAGCTATGTGAGCAATAATTACGCAACACTGAAGAAATTGGCGAGAACAAAGACAGTTGGCGGTTATTATTCAAAATTCGAAAATGAAGACTCGGATCGAAGCATGGACTTGAATGGTTTGATTAGGTTTTTACTGGGGTTTTCCCTAATCCTGAGCAACGAATGTTGGACCATGGTGACGTTGTGCCCCCAGAGCGCAAACTACAACGTTCTACCCAGATTGTGAATCTACCCAAATTCGACCCGGAGAGACGAGAGCAAATCAGAAATCACTACGAGAAAATTGAACATAGGCAAGCTGAAAACAAGAATATCCAGGCCTCAAGACCCCCGGCAAAAAGGTAGCAAGATTGGTCTGGATTGGTTTTGGAGAGCTGACCCCTGAGAGAAGCGGCGCGGTGGTGTCGGTGCCGTTGTGACAGCGAGCGATGATGAGTTGACGTCGTGGTCGCCGATCTTTCATCAGAAAAAGGTCAGGTATTCTCATTCCACTTTTATTCTAAAGTTGAGTTCTCATTCGTCAAAGATTTTTTTATGGTGGGTGAAAATCATCCAATGACGAAACCCGCTCGTGGGCGGAGCGGAAGACAGTGTAGGTTGTCAGTAAATTTTGGGGTAGATTTAAAGTAAAAGGTTACATTGACAAGTGTAGGTGACATATGACGGTACTCGGTACAGATCATTACTTGTGTGGTTGAAATTGATAATAGGGGCTAAATCGCGATTTTATTACGTGAACCAACATCTATTTGCGAAATTAAATCTTAGGCCGTGAAATATTGTTGCAAAGGTTCAGTTGAATTAGTGACCGTGACGCATTTTTTGAAAATTGATTAGGTTCATGGCGTAAAAAGTTGTAGTCACAAAGTACCCTCAGTAGATCCGATAATAACCGTTTCGATCTTTTTATGACGGTGACAGTTCTCCGAAATAATTTGACGTTGTTGACACCGACGTGACCTAGATTATTTCTTTGTCGTTTCGTTAATAATTGGACTATTTTACTATCGGTATGCTACAAACGCGTGCAACAAAAAGTGATCTTAATCGTTCGACTAATTTTTGACTGTATAAAGATGACAATAGTAGTTTGGCGCGGATGAATTTAAAATAATTCGTAAGCGGGTAAATTAATTATGGTGCGACCGTGTAATTCAATGATTGCAAAAAAAAAGACCTGAACTAGTCTTTTAGTTAAGATATGATGCGTCACATTAAATGTGCAGAGACAATCGAAGACTAAATAACAATACCGTGCCGAGTCGTTAGTTGTTGTTTTTTTTATCTCAGATTAAATATCAGTTATACGACCTAGGGTAGTGATTGTTGTATTTTCAATTATCTATTCCCAATGTTTGATTAAATTAAAGAGTATTGGTTTTAATGATACAGTAGTTTTGAGAACGTCGACTAAAGCCGGAATAACGTTACATTTGAAAGTGTTAGACCTTAGATGATGAACAAAGATTCAAATGTAGTATGCAAGTGACTCAGATTATGTACATTCCAATGTTGTTTGTGGCTGCGAGCCCGAGTGTTTACTTGAGCTCTGTGACCAACGCCAGCATGGCAATGTAAGTAATCGCTAAAGGTGCTAAATGGAGGCAATGTGTGTGTTGAGGACGGGTACCGGAGGGAGGTCCCGTTGGATTGCCGGATGGAGGCAATGTGTGTGTTGAGGACGGGTACCGGAGGGAGGTCCCGTTGGATTGCCGGATGGAGGCAATGTGTGTGTAGAGATCGGGTACCGGAGGGAGGTCCCGTTCGATTGCCGAGGTTGGGTACCAAACAGAGCATTGCATACTGGATTTGGTCGGAATGTTTCATGAATTGATTTAAATGTCGTGAGAGATTATGCATTACGCAATAACGTGTAGTACCCTATTAAAAGTGTACGAGGAGAGAAAACCAAAATACCCACGAACAAAATAAAAAAAAGACAATAAAAAAAACGCGTTTGAAGTAGGAGGTAGGAGTAAAATCAGAGTTTATAAAATGGACGTACAATAAAGTAGTTGAGATAATGAGATAATTAAGTTTACAATATGATCGGACATTTGATTTGTAGGCGTATCTTAATAGAAAACAATAGCTAGTGGTCATATTATAGGAAACCATTAAGTCGTTTGAGACTTGGCGATCCCGGAGGGATGCGCAGGTATGGAAAATTGACTAGAGGTTACTGGGCTATGAGTAGCCAGGGGTCGTAATGTACAGCTTAATGATTAGTGTTTTGGATTAGTTGTGTGTACTGTGAAGGTATCACGACAGGTTAAGAAAGAAGCTAGAAAGTCATGTACCAGCCGAAGTACATGGTGATAGTAGTGGTAGCCTATGTTGTGGGGAACACGCAAGTAAGCGGTGCGCGTTAAGCTTTGACGGAAGTCGGTGACTAGCCTACCCAATGTGATCCACAGGTGGTGGATGCACATGTGGGAAGGCAATTGTGATTGCAGTTCGGCAATGAGTGCCGTGGCGTTAGTGGCTTGCTTGTGGGGGTTCCTAAGGCTTTAAGATGAGAACAATGAACGTTGGTACATGACTGGATGACAATTTCTATTACCCAAAATTTTGATTTGGTTTGTTGAATAAAGTTTTGTTATCACATTGAGCGATGGACTTCGTGTTGCGGGTTCGATTCCCGCTCGAAGCAGACATTTGTGTTGGCCTGTAAATGGTCGCTCATAGTCAAGATGTGAATTGTTAATTTTGTGTGAGCGACACGTAAACTCAAACTCGCGTGTTTGGGAATGCACTCGCGATGCAAGAGTGATTCCTAGTGTTTGTCAGGAGTGACCGAGCTATATGATACTGCGAGATGTGTTTTGTTTCAGAGTAACACAGCGATGGATGACTAGTTCGAATATTTCATCAGTGGACATCTTCCAGCTGAGGTAGCGATGACGACTAACACACGAGGACGTGTGTCTTGCAGGATGGCCGTGTCGGAAACGGCTTTGATTTCTTGACAACAAGACAAGGCACGCCATCTAGTGGCAACTAGAAGAACTAAATAAAGATGGCGCGCTTGACAGAGTCGGTGACGTTTGCGCTTTGCTGCGAGCTTGCGGAGGGGGGAACCCGCCCTGGGAGCGGACACACTCTTAGCCAAGCCGTCGCAGAGTCAAGACGTTCCGAAACTGTCCGTTTTGTTGTAAAGTGATAACAGTGCACTGTACCGAAATGTATTGAGAAGTAAACCGATTCAACTCCTACCCGTTGTTATTCATTGCACGATACCCACATACGCCCACACCTAGACACGAGCCGACATATCTATGTACTTAATTGGCATATATAATTATAATCAACACAGACATCTTCTTTAAAATCATGAGGAATCATGGGTCGAATTCTGAAAGGGAAAGTCGTGGTCCTAGAACATGGGATTTTAATCAGTAAAAGGCTCATAGCGAAGAAGGTCTTTAGATGAATTCCCACATTAGAAAAAGTCATTTTTAAATTTAAAATTTTTGCTTAAATTAGAAACCCGCTTACTTATCCATGATTTTTTTTTTACGATAAACTACGTATAAAGACTTTTTTTTTACCTATTTTGTGTTGCACTCTGTTCACAAACCTCTGTCTAGGGTGATTTCTATCCAAGTTTTCTCCATGAATATGGTACACCACCTTCGCCGCGATAGAACACGTGCTAATTTACATTATCACATCGCATTTTAATACTTTTGACCTCAACCTTAGGTTAAACCAAATCATAAATGAAACGTATATATTATAGGACTAAATCGTATAGTAAAACTTGCATAAGATTTCACTAGAGAGTGCGCAGCTCAACCATTTCACCCATAAATGATATTTATTGAGTTTTATCTTTAAGAGCAGCCAACCCGAGACACATTTTCATACAACCGCTCTTACGTGATTATTAGATACCTACATCATGTTGGAGATTATGTAGGTTTCTACAGAAAGCAAAACTTAAATTTTGTAGAATTTATCCAGTAAAAACCTCTGAAAGTTTGCTATTTTATGTGAAATTTGGCCCTCAATAACATTATTGAGGGCCAAATTTCACGAAAACGAATATACACGAATATACATATATTCATATAAATATATAAAAAATAGTACTTCAATGGCGATTAAATTTTTCTCAAAAGCTTTTAAGGGTTTAAAAAAAAAACACGTATTTTCTGGAACAAGGTTTGTGAAATATTGATTACTGAATGCCAACAGAGTTTTCAGGCGTCATTTCTCTTTTTTCGCGTTGTTTCTCCATCAAACATTTCGTTGGATTATTTTAGATGAAGCAACAAGCTTTTAAACCGAGCTAGACGATGGCGATTGGCGAATGGGGAAGGGTTACCTTAATAGCTCACACAAACCGTATTTATTATATCAGAACAATGCATGCATGAATAGGCCGTGGAAGTGATATTGGCAAACAGAAAGTTTTAGATAAAAACGCAACTAAGCTCTATATGAAGAAAGCTCTATACGCTGAAACATATTGTGAAGGATCGATGGGCATGGCCTTCACATTTTGTTTCAGCTCTAATAAAAAATAACGCCTCCATCATCCACTTATGTTTGTGAGTATCGCTATTATCTCCCAATATCATTATCTCAATTGATACCTTGTGTTAAGGTTATACAGCTTATGAACCGATAATGAAGAGCCTTACTTCTAACTTTCAGGTGTTATTTTAGGGATGAAAGTTTCAAAAACTTAGTTTGATTTTAGTCGCAAATTGGTTACCACATACGTTTTGTTACGGTATTGTAGCAATACCGTAACAAAAAAAAATCTATAAAATCTGTTTCTTAAAGTAATTTATATTTTTTATCTTTACAGGGCTGAATCAAGATGAAGCAACGGGTCGCGACAGACGAACGGCCTTTCAAAACGGGCTCGACAGATGACTCCCGCACCAGCGAGGAAGAACCTGAAGCAGCGTTGGTGAGTAGCGATCGTAGCTATGGTTCATTCACTCATCAGTCACATAGCCGAGCAGTCGCTAATTGAATAGCTTAGCCCGATGTGCGATCTAGTAAACACAAATTTCACAAAAAACTTGTCTTTGTGGAAAGAACCTTAAACGGGTAAAACCTCATTTCATTATTAAAATAGACAACCATAAACAAAAATATAAAAGAAAATATTTATGTCAAGAAAAAGTTCGCTGCCATCGGCTGTGAAATCAAATTTTCAACAAAAAAATTAATAGCCAGCAGATCAGGTGGAAACCAATAACAAATGGGGCGAAGCGCAATGTCCCCGTTCTTCCTATTTGCTGGCTATGATAAAAAATCTAGCAATTAACACATTTATAGTTTTATTCACTGGCATCCACATCTGTTACGTTCTGTTTGGCTTCGAGCGACTTCCTAAACGTAGCATTCCAGGGTTCTGCACCACGAATGCAATTTGTCAGACAGATAAAATAGAAGTAAAATCCGAATGTGTTAGCGTCTGCAGTTGCGACGACGAAGAATACGATTAGGAGTTATTTATTCTACAATGACGAAACAGCAAGGTATGAAACAAGTTTAGAAGACTTATCACAATAAGATGACAGCCCTTGAAAAAAAATTAAGAAGAAACAGAATAATACGCAACGTTGCTGAACGAGTTATAAACGCAATAATTCTAGCTACAATTTCTTTGGCGTTCGCAGAAATTACTATGACTTGTCTGATAATGTTGCTATAATTGAAATTACTATCATTATTATTAGTGCAACTTTTTTACGGAAATTTGATTAATTCACGATGGCTTTGAGAAGAATGTGGCACAGGAGGAAGGAGATTCTACAGAAAGCAGCTGAAACGATGATCGATGTACTGGCTTGGGCCACATTAGTAATGGGAACTTACGTTTTGTTGGCATGTGCAGCAGCCTAACCTTTTAAAGACCATTCCAAGTTAAACGGATTTCCCACTTCACTAGAAAAGCTGTACTCTGAAACTAGAAGAAACTTGATTGCCTTAGTGTTTTGAATGCGTTGTTATTAATCATAACAAAATATCAATATAATGATAAAAATAGTAACTTGTAAAAAATTAGTCCGGAATGGATCTGGTTATATAGAAACTGAAGCCAATTACTTTAAATTTAAAGATTCGCCGTGCCTATTCCGCATCACATCAAATAAATCATCCATGAACTCACATTCCGATGCATAATGATTTGACCTTCAATTAAACAATTACAAATAAATGTGTTTAACCTAATTTAGCGTTTTCCATTAAACACGGTAGTTAATAACTGTAGTGCTATTGTAACTTCATGATATAGTGCACTCTATAAGAGTACCAGAAAACTTTTCAACCATCGATTTATCACTCTTACTAATTTCCCTTGTGTGAAAATAACACTGATCAAGTTATTAAAAAAAAAATGTGGAAGATTACAAAACATCTGGGCCTATAATAGTAGGGGAGCCCAGGATTACACTGTGAAGATAAGGTTCTAAAACGAAAAGAAGTCTATGGCAAGTTTTCATTTTAGTGGAGAGTACATTTTTGAAAACTTTTACATGAGTTTTCAAAAGTGTAAAAAAAATTGTCACATGGAAATACTGGAACGCGTTAGATATTCATAGGATTTACGCACTTTGCCTTTCTGATAACCGACAAATAATATTAGACAGAGTATTTGGTGCATCAATCAATCAATTTATTTTCAGGCAACGGAGGCCCATAGAAAAAAAATACATAATATTATCTTCTCATAATATTTTCTTCTTTCTTTTTGTGTTTGGTGCATCGTTTGCCAAATTGATTTGGCCGACAGAATAGTTCATTTGCTATATCTTCAGCCCCAAGAAGTGCATGCGGCTCTTCGCCGCATGAAGAACCGGAAAGCTGTCGGTGCCGACGGAGTCCCTATTGAAGAAGGCGATGGGACCTCGTGGTGTGGGCATCTTAACCCACCTATTTAACCGCATGCTCCTCACCGGAAAGATCCCGAGTCAATGGAGACTGAGTATTATCACTCCAGTCTTCAAAGGCAAGGGTTCGGTGCAGGAGTGTGGCGACTACCGTGGGATTAAGGTTATGTCCCACACCATGAAGCTCTTCGAGCGGGTGATTGACTCTCGGATCCGGCAGGAGTGCACCGTCTCGGGATGTCAATATGGGTTTCGACCAGGCCATGGCGCCATGGACCCCATCTTTGCCCTAAGGGTTACCATGGAGGGATACAGATCGAAGAATACGCCTCTGCACCTCTTGTTCCTAGACATGCAGAAGGCCTTCGACTGTGTCCCCCGTGATGTGATCTGGTGGGCGCTGAGATCCAAAGGAGTGCCCGAGACCTATGTTGACATCATCCGAGACATGTACCGAGACTCCGGTTCTGTGGTTCGGACCGCTGTTGGCAATACGAATCCCTTCCCCATCACCGTTGGAGTTCATCAGGGCTCTGTCCTTAGTCCGTTTCTGTTCAGCGTGGTGCTGGACGTGCTGGCCTCTAACATCAGGGTCTTACATGAGCAGCCGCCATGGCTGCTCATGTATGCAGACGACATCGCGCTGGCGGACTCGGACAGTGGGCGCTTGGTTCGACGTGTGACAGCGTGGAAGGAATCGCTGGAAAACGGCGGTCTGAAGATTAATGCGGCGAAGACCGAGTGCTTGGCCTGTAACACAACAAACGCTGCTCCTGTTCGCATTGGCGAAGACACAGTCGAGCGCACGGAACAGGTCAGGTACTTGGGATCGGTGCTCCACGAGTCCGGGGACGTCGATTGCGACGTCGAGTCTCGTATCTCGGCGGCCTGGGCGAAATGGCGTGAGGTGGCGGGGGTTATCTGTGACCCCAAAATGCCGGTTAGGCTCAAAGGACAGGTCTATAAGACCATCATTAGGCCTGTCCTTTTGTATGGCAGTGAAGCGTGGCCTGTACTTGAGCGGCATAAGCAAAGCCTGCGTGTCACGGAAATGAATATGCTGCGCTGGATGTCTGGAGTCTCGCGGAAAGACCGCATTAAAAACTCTCGCATCCGGGGCCTTCAGGTCCGTGACATAGCGGATAAACTGCAGGAGGGTCGCTTACGTTGGTATGGCCACGTTTTACGAAAACCGGCAGACTACGTGGGTAACAGATGCCTTGCCATGCCGCCTCCGCCGGGACCCGGGAGACGAGGAAGGCCTAAGAGGCGATGGATCGACGTCGTAAGGGACGATATGCGTGCCAATGGGCTTACGGCAAAGGACGCGAAAGACCGAGCGAAGTGGAGGCGTCTTAGCAAGAAAGCGGACCCCGGGCACCGAGGCGAAAGCCAAGGTTGGCAACCGGGACTAATACCGCTAGGATGATGATGATGATCTTCAGGATGATGATGATGATCTTCAGCCCCAATAAATCATTCCTTGCCACACCGGTTTTTTTTAAACATGTTTTTAACTTTTATTCTGAAAAACACCGGATTTCAGCATTTAAGCTTACATAAATTAAAAAGTTATAGAAAGAAACCTTGCACCCTGTAATGTACCCCTACCAGAATGATAATATATGAACCCTTAACATAGTGGGGTCAGATTAGTAACAAAAAAAAACTCTCGGAAAAACTCGAGCGCGTCAGATTAAGACAAACAAGGTAAGTTGAGTGTATGCAGAAAAGTTATATTTCCATAATCTGACAATTTGATCGTGGCATAAGAAAATGGACGTGTCACAAAGTTGTAAAAGAAAAACGTCGGCCACGCCCATTAGTTAAGCGTTAGATTAATACAGGGTGTTTGGTGCATCGTTTGCCAAATTGATTTGGCTGATAGAATAGATCATTTGCTATATCTTCAGCCCCAATAAATCATTATTTGCCACACCGGTTTTTTTTAAACCTGTTTTTAACTTTTATTCTGAAAAACACCGGATTTCAGCATCTAAGCTTACATAAATAAAAAAGTTATAAGTCTATCCAACAAAATTTATTTCTATATTTAAGTGTACTGTTGTATGGTTCTATAGAATTCAAAATTACTTGCTAGTAACGTGTAGTTTTTCTATAAAAAACCTACAAAGTGTATAGGATATGACAAAATAATTTTACAACTCAACTTTAAATTTCTATTAAAAAAAAACTAAAAGCGAATCGTCGAATTCTTTTAAAAAGTTCTCAAGTTTATGCCCTTTCCAATGGTGTGCAATATGCTAAAAAAAACATTTTATTAACTTCACTAACTGGCTAAATGTGCAGTCAAATCACAAAAGGCTGATATTTGATATTACGGTAAATGCACTAAGAAGTTAAAGTAAAAAATAAATAACTTGCTCTAGGTAGATATTGATATCTCATTCTTACGCACATTATTTATTTTTTTACACAGGGTATTAACTTTCCTCAAACTTGAAATAAAAAATTTAACATTTATTTCACAAGCAGATACTAAAATCACAAATCTTGCTCAAATTGGGAGCCATTGTTTCGTATTCACGCGCGACATCTTTCTCTTATCTCGAGTTGTAGTTCGAAGACGATTTTTTCCTTCAACGGTCTCATAGGCCTCCTCTCTAGGAGAGGGGAATGGGCCATGATCCACCACGTAGGCCCAGTGCGGGCTAGTGGACGTCATGTCTTCGAATTTTTGGTTCTAGAACATGCCAGTTTCTTCACGATGGAAAACATCGTGAAGAAACATCATTTTGAAAGCCTACAAACTCGTAAGTCGGGGCCGTTACCACTCGGCCACCACTGCTTCGTTTAACGGTCACAAAAGCCGCCTCAATACGTTACACTTAATCATCTCTCATCTCAACTTCCGTCGCATAAACCAGTTCTTTGGCCCGACTCCCGACGTAAAAATCCAGCGGAGTTAGGTCTGGTGAACGTGGAGGCCATGGAATAGGGCCATCTCTCCCAATCCACGAGTCTGGAAATGCGTCATTTAGGAATTGCCTTACAGTTAATCGCCAGTGAGCGGGACAACCGTCATGTTGAAAGACAAAAGACCTGTCTTCATTGAAAATTGGCAGCTCAGATAACAATAAGGGCAGCTGTGTTTGAAGAAATTCAAGATAATTATCCCCATTCAGGTTATCAGGTAAATAGTGCGGTCTAACCACATGATTTGCAATTACTCCTGCCCAAACGTTCACACTGAATCGTCTCTGAAATTACCTCTGTCTTTTTACATTTAGGCAATTAGTGAAGTCAATAAGAGGTTTTTTTTAGCATATTGTACACCATTGGAAAGGGCATAAACTAGAAAACTTTTTAAAAGAATTCGAAGATCTCCAACGCTTTTAGTTTTTTTTTTAATAGAAAGGAGACTGAGCGAAAGTGGTCTATGAACCAATAGCAATACTGTTATGGTACTTATGTAGGGATACCTCAACTACACCCTTGTGTAAAGGTGCATCAAAATCTGACCCGGCAGTTTTGAGAAAAATTGTACTTTAGAATACACGTATTTTACAACAGTTTGTGATACTTTTTTGTTCTGATTTTTAGGTATTATCCTTATTTTTTTTGTTTTTTAATATGTATCTATTAAATGAACAGAACAACGACAAAACCAAAGTAATGAATTACAAATAAATGAGGAATCTAGAACATAAAAATGCAAAAATAAAATCCGAATAAAGTACGCAAAATCGCATTGATTTATTATATTACTTTCATATTTTTTTGGATTTTGGATGTTTTTATAAAAGGAAGGAAGTCTATGAATGGCTACAACAATAACAAAAAAAAGAAAAGAACAGAAAGAAAAGAAAGGAAAGGAAAGAAAGGAAGGAATGAAGAAAAGGATGAACTTAGAGAATGCATTAGGGAGTTTTGTGAACGCAAATCGTCTAAATAGGCAACGTGTAGCTTTCCAGAGTATGTCAGCAGAATTGCCAGCACTAAATGATTTGCCGCGTCTTACCGAAAGCGAATTGATTATTTTTGCACTAGGCACTTACCAATTAAAACTAGCCCGAAGTTATTATAGTGAGCACGTGAGAAACGGGATTTATAATGTCGAATTATATAGAGACACTCAACGACTGAGCACTGCCCTTGGAGACTAAGGCATTGAAGGTTCGTGGTTACTAAGAGGCAGGATCCAGTTAAGACATACGCGCGCGCGAATTTATAATTGTTTAATTTTAGCTGACGAAAGCGAGCGTGGGTTAATTGCAATAAAGCAATATTATTGTACATGCAAGTCTGGCATGCGTACTCTGGGATGCTGCGGTCATATTATGACGATTGTGTGGTTCTTGTCTTGGGCTAGATACGAAGACACAATATCACGTCCTGCTGAATTTTTTAGTTTCTATTATCATAAACGAACTATAAATAAAAATATATTATGTATAAAAAAGTCGTTTTATTGCCCTGATATACAATGTACATCAGGACAACTTGTACAGTCAAGAGCACATGTTTAACACCACCAGTTGTAAGTCTGAGCTCGCATTTCGATGCCTCCCACGTAAGTTGTTGTAACCCACAAAATGGCGATTTTGGGTTTTTTATGTAAAAGTGTCTAATTTTATGTAATCTATCCTACAAAAAAACAAAAAGTCCAAAAAACCTATTATTTAAGGTACTTTTGAAACGTATAATGTTGTATATTTCGAACGATTCCGGCGTAGACTGTAGTATTTATTATTTGCAATGGTTTACAACGGGGAAAAGCGCGCGTGCTTCCGTTGTATGTAACACATATCACAGATTACGCTGGAATTCGCTGCCAGTTGCACCTCTCACGCAATTTTTACGTCGTTAATTTAATATTCTAGTAATTACTATTCCGTTTAATCTTATCTTTAACTAACATGATAACCATTTAAAATATGGTATTGATCCCATACAACAATTTACGTTGCTAATTTTTAAATTATTTTATGTTAAGTGATACGTACAACATTTTACTTCGATGCTAGATATGTAAAAGTAGGTTGTAACATCACATACAATGATTTACGTCGCTATTCGTTTGAAATAAGTACGTTGTATGTATTTTTCAGGGAGTGTTTTATGAATATCACTGAAGTCAGAGTCACTCTAGGCAACCATTTTCAATGAATCTGAGAAGTTTTAAATGACTAAACTAAAAAGTGATGGCATATTCGTAACTTTGGACCTTGAAATTGCTCACTTACTCGTATTTCATAGCTGTGTAGTATAATAACCATTTGGATTACGGCTGTTATAGCCATTTTTGTTAATATTATATTGTTACGAACGTGAGTAATCAAATGCCGGTTTACTAATAGAGAGATTTATTTTCCACAAACAAAACACCAATTTAGTCCAATCGCCAATAAACCACTTCGTAATGCACTCTAGAGATCCGTAGAAATATCGCTTAGGTCGTCGTATGGATGAAAACGTTCTTCACTTGACTTGGATAGTTCGCACTGATCGCTGTCGAAATCAAAACTGACTCACGTCCGGCCAGCGGGCACGTATTTATACTCAGAGCCAAGAAAATTCTAGATACCGAAGGTTCGAGGCCACACCGGAACAATACCGAACAATAAACATTATTTTTATTATTCGTAGGTAGGTACCACTTTACCCTACGACTCATACGAATTTCGACTCTATGGTACAAGACGGAAGGTACAAATTCCTTTACCAGGTTACTTAAGTACCTACAAAAGTTCTCAGAATTATTGAGTACCTACTTATACGAGTCGGATTTTTCTAGAATTTGCTAGGCCCTGGTACGTACTTCTATTCTGGAGGTTTCGATTAGCAATGCGTTTTAATTATTCGGTGATACTCTTGACTTTGTCGAAGAAACGACGTGTTCTATTTTTACGGCGTAACAGTGCCCCCCTCTTAGTCATGCTCGTCCCGAGCATTATTAGATCCACGGTACGGCGCCAGTCTATCCAAGTGGACTACCTTAGGCTTCCCTCTTAGTCCTTTCTTGATGCGATAGGTCACGTCGTTAATCCTTTTCATCACGGTGTAAGGTCCCTCCCATCGAGCTTGAAGTTTCGGCGACTTCCCTTTTCGTCGGAGCGGGTTGTGGAGCCAGACTAGTGCACCTTCTTCAAATCCCTTGGTGTTGGCATTACGGTCGTACCTAGTTTTCATTTTGGAGCTGGTGTTCATGCTATTCTCACGTACTCGTTTATGCACTTCGTCCAATTGATCTTGAAGGTCACTGACGTAGTCCGTAACTGGCTTGGTCTTGTCAGGTGGCACGCCAGTTATAGCATCGACTGGAAGTCTCATTTCTCTGCCGAAATTCACTCTTGCTGGAGTATGTCCGGTGCTATCATGCACTGCTGATCGATAAGACATCAGAAATAGGGGAATATACCGGTCCCAGTCCTTCTGATGGTCATCGACAACCTTAGCCAGGTGATTCTCCAAGGTTTGGTTAAATCTTTCCACCATTCCGTCCGACTGTGGATGCGCAGGTGTTGTGCGTGTTTTGTAAATCCCCAGAAGGGTACACATTTCCTGGAACAGCGCAGATTCGAAGTTTCGGCCTTGATCGGAATGGATCTCCAAAGGTACGCCATACCGACACACTACTTCTTCAACCACCTTCTTTGCCACTGTCGTCGCTTCCTGGTTGGGTATGGCGAAAACTTCGGGCCACTTTGTGAAATAGTCCTGGATCACCACTATGTATTTGTTTCCGTCATTTGTAATTGGAAATGGGCCAGCGACGTCGATGGCAATTCGTTCCCAAGGGGCTCCCACGTTGTACAGCTGAAGCTTGCCCCTGCTTCTAGTCTGTGGTCCTTTCACAGATGCACACGCTGTACATTTCCGACACCATTGCTCTATGTCATCTCTACAATTGAGCCAGTAATACCGCTGTCTCACTTTCAGTAGAGTTTTCTTAATCCCCAGGTGTCCACCAGAAGCACCATCGTGTATTTCCTGTAGCAGGGGGACCACTTCACTTCGTGGTACTATCACTTGTGTGGTCACCTCCTTGCCATCGTTCGATTCCCATTTCCTACAGAGCACATCATCTTCTAGGACTAAACTGTCCCACTGCGCCCAATAGCTCTTTGTGACGGGACTAAGTGACGATACTTCACTCCATTGGGGCCTAGCTCCACTACGCATCCAGTCCAGTATTGGTCGAATATCGTCATCTTCTTCCTGGGATTTCTTGAAGTTGCCTTCAGTCCTAATTACGTTCACGTGTTCTCGGGCTTCGTTTTGCTGGCAGTGTTTGCAGTCCTCATCACACGGACGTCGCGACAGGGCATCAGCATTGTTATGCCCTTTTCCACTCCGATGTTCCGTCACAAAGTTGAACTCCTGCAACTGCTCGAGCCATCTTGCAACTTGACCCTCCGGGTTTTTAAATTGTAGCAGCCATTTCAATGCAGCATGGTCCGTCCTCAACGTAAACTGCCTTCCAATGAGGTACTTGTGGAAATGCTGCAAGGTTTTTACCACAGCCAGCAGTTCTCGTCGAGTAACGCAGTAGTTCCTCTCAGGCTTTGAAAGTGCCTTACTGAAGTAAGCGATCACGATCTGTCGGTCACCTTGCATCTGTGACAATACGCCACCAATTCCCGTATTGCTGGCATCAGTGTCAACGACAAATCTTCCATCTCTGCTTGGGTACCCCAGTATAGGTGCTTCACATAGCCGCTGCTTCAGCTCGTTGAACGCTGACTCGCAGTTGTTGTCCCAGATAAATTCTCTTTTATCCTCAGTCAGTTGATGCAGAGGTTTTGCAATGTCCGAAAAACTCATAACAAACCTTCTGTAGTATGTGCATAGCCCTAGAAATGCACGTACTTCTGTTTTGTTCTTCGGAACTGGCCACTGTTGCACAGCCTTTATCTTTTCAGGGTCGGTTCTCACTCCGTCGGCGGAAATCACATGTCCTAAGTAGCTGACCTCCTTCTTAAACAGGACACACTTCTTTGGGCTAAGTTTTAGGTTAGCCCCTCGTATTCTGGTGAACACTTTTTCCATGTTCCTGAGGTTTTCCTTGAAAGTGCGGCCCATTATAATGACGTCATCCAAATATACCAGGCACACGTCACCAAGAAGACCAACCATGACTCGTTCCATGAGGCGTTCAAAGGTTGCTGGAGCATTGCACAACCCAAAAGGCATGACGTTAAATTGCCACAGGCCATTGCCAATGCCCGTACTGAACGCTGTCTTTTCTTTATCCTTCTCGCTGATTTCCACTTGCCAGTAGCCACTTTTCAAATCAATGGTTGAAAACCACTTCATACCACTGAGCATATCCAGCGTATCGTCGATCCTCGGCAAGGGATAACTGTCCTTCTTCGTGACGTTATTCAGCATTCTGTAGTCAACACAGAATCTTGTACTGCCGTCCTTCTTCTTCACCAGAACGACTGGAGAAGACCATGGGCTCGTAGAAGGCTCAATTATTCCGCTATCAGCCATGTCCTTTACCATTTCTGCCACTTCAGTTTCTTTAGCCCAGGGTATGCGGCGCGGTCTCTGTTTAATTGGTCTAGCATCACCTGTATCTATCTCATGCTTGACAAGGCCTGTTCTTCCGCAGTCCTTTCCCGTTGCAAAAATATCCCGAAACCGAAGCAGAAATTCCTTGGCTTGCTGCAGTTCTGAGGTCGACAAATTATTCTTAGAATTTTCCAGAAGTTGCTGGATGTGATCAGGTTCACCTTTTGTCGAGTCCTGCTTCACCGGAGATGTGTTGATTCGGCGGAGATATTTCACTTCTTCACATCTCCCAACAACACTGTTTCTCTTCAAATGGACCTCCTTTTTCCCAAGATTTACAATTCTTATTTTAGATTTCCCATTCGTCATTACTAATGTCCTCGCAGTGATGAGTTCCGGGTGCCGGCCAGTATCCTCAACTATTACACACCTTTGTTGCCTGATTTCCTTGGGGAATTTTACTTCGACTAAAGTTTCTGTTCTCGGAGCCAATGTAGTGTCTTTTAAGCAATAGAGGTTACATGTATTTACTCCTCGCAAGAACACTTCTTGGTCTGGAAACTTCAATACTCCCCTATCAATATCCAAAACACATCGGTACTTCCGCAAGAAATCCAAACCCAGAATGCAATCATCAGTAATATTGGCAATTAATACAGAATGGGTGTAGACTTGATCACCAATTTTTAACTCTACATCTGTATCACCGAGGACGGAGACTGGCTGGCCGGTTGCTGTCTGAAGTCGGCAGGATGGAGACTTTCTTTGCCACAAGATCGTACGTTTCAGCAACTCAGGTCTTATAATAGTCCGTGACGCCCCGGTGTCAACGGTGAAATTGCAAGCTCTTTCATTCAGTATTCCTTCTATGGTCAAACTATTTCCGTTTTGGACTTGATTGATGGTTATGGTTGGGGCCTTAAGTTGACCAGCCAGCACCCGCCCCGCGGCCCTGGCGACATTTAGTTTAACGACTCTTCGTTAACTTGGGTTCCGGAGTCCACACTTCCCTTCTTTCTTTTGGGGCAATCGGTACGAATGTGCCCTTTTTCTCCGCACCCGTAGCACGTCGGAATATATCGGGACTTTGCCGAAGAAGAAACTACCCCTTCTCGTTGGCGCGGCTGCACTGTAGGCGAGACCACCACTTCTCGAACTCTGTGCGTGCGTGAATCCTGTCGTACGGCTTCCACTTCCAAAGCGTGAGCCATCGCACTCTTCAGAGTTTGGTGGTGTCCAAGTCGCACCGTAGCTCTTACTTCAGTATCCCGTAGACCGTCGATGAATGCCTGCACCAGATATACTTCCACGGTCTCCGGTGTCATCGACACGTATGCGCGCCGCACCAGCCGTTCAACCTCGACACCCCACTGTTGGAGGCTCTCGTTGGGCTTTTGTGTTCTCTCGCGAAGCTGCGCGCGGAATACGTGCTCGAGGTGCTTGTCACCGTAGCGGGTGTCTAACCCTTCCATTAGACGCTCCAAGGTCCTACCGTCCGAAGGAAGGTTCTCTAGGACCAGTAGGGCGTCCCCACGTAGAGCTAAGGTTAACGCCGCGAAAGACTGCTCATCATCCCAGCGGTTTGTCTTCACCAACGTTTCGAATTGGTATTTGAAGGCAGTCCATGACGACGTGCCGTCAAAACGTGGCACATCAAACTTTGCGGCCGACGTACAGTGAGTGTGCGATGATGAACCAACGGCAACGGGTTCGCGTGCTTGGAGCTTGACGATTTTTTGATTCATGTCGTCAAATCTCATTTCCAAACTATCGGTTCGGGCGGATACCTCCTTGACCTCTAGGGTGAGGTTCTTTACTTTCTCGCCCAACGTGACGAGACCGTGATCGATTTTCTCGAGGATAAGGTTCTGCTTAGCCTCTTGATCGCGGCGAGCTTCTTCCTGGTTAGCCGCGATTAGGTCCTGGAGCTGGCGCTGGTTAGCTTCCTGTTCGCGGCGAGCGGCTTCCTGTTCGCGGCGAGCGGCTTCCATACTAGCTTGCATGGCGGCCAACACTGCAGCTAGGTTAATTTCCGAGGAAGGTCCTGTCGGCGCCTCAGCAGCTGCTGTTGCTCCCATACTGTCCTGATCTTCCTCCTCCAGACGGTGGCGCGCAGCATCCATCTCCGTTTGTCTCCTTGTTCGTGGTCGCTGTTCGTCGTCTCTCTGTAGTAATGGCATCTCACTTCTGACACCAGTTGTTACGAACGTGAGTAATCAAATGCCGGTTTACTAATAGAGAGATTTATTTTCCACAAACAAAACACCAATTTAGTCCAATCGCCAATAAACCACTTCGTAATGCACTCTAGAGATCCGTAGAAATATCGCTTAGGTCGTCGTATGGATGAAAACGTTCTTCACTTGACTTGGATAGTTCGCACTGATCGCTGTCGAAATCAAAACTGACTCACGTCCGGCCAGCGGGCACGTATTTATACTCAGAGCCAAGAAAATTCTAGATACCGAAGGTTCGAGGCCACACCGGAACAATACCGAACAATAAACATTATTTTTATTATTCGTAGGTAGGTACCACTTTACCCTACGACTCATACGAATTTCGACTCTATGGTACAAGACGGAAGGTACAAATTCCTTTACCAGGTTACTTAAGTACCTACAAAAGTTCTCAGAATTATTGAGTACCTACTTATACGAGTCGGATTTTTCTAGAATTTGCTAGGCCCTGGTACGTACTTCTATTCTGGAGGTTTCGATTAGCAATGCGTTTTAATTATTCGGTGATACTCTTGACTTTGTCGAAGAAACGACGTGTTCTATTTTTACGGCGTAACAATATTATTATTATTCTAGCTAACCTGTGCTGTCCTACTGCTGGGCAAAGGCCTCCCCCCATTCTTCCCAGTTATCTTAGTTACTCGATTTATCGTACCAATTAAATGGAAGACATCCATGTCTTCCTTGAGAACGGGTACGATAAATCATCATTATCATAAATCATCATTGTCGAGGAAATAGGAACACAAAAGGCACCGAAAGATTACATGTGAGTTTTAGTCAGTAAAAGCAACTTTTACTGATTAAAACTCACTAGGACTCTCCTTCTTGCTCGTGTTTATTGCTAGTTTCCCAAATCAAAAAACGTTGTTCGTTACTTTTACCTTAGTCACCACCTGCATGTTTTTGCACTGTTGAACTCTTTAAACTAAGTCCACTATCAGCTATTTGATTGAATAAAGTTATCGTTTGAAAAAGGCATTACCTTTTAAAAAAAATACACATTTACAGACTAGAGATTTTTCAAAAGGACTAACAACGTCAAAGAAAACCTTTGTAGTAAAATATCAAAAACAGCCAGTAGGAAAACTGGTCTATTCAGTCTGCTGTAAGCACTATTTCAATAAATTAAACTAAAAAGGTGACAGAGAAAACGATGTATAACTATGGGTAATTTAGTTATAGGAGAGCCAAGCTTAGAATTTATGCTGATACTATTGTGAGACATAAGTAAATAAGAATAAATTGCCTGTTGCCGTTACTGAAACTTCAAACTTCAGACGTGTGTAAACAACAGTTTTCCCATTTCTATAAGTGATTAAGTTCTTAATAAGGTGTTAGTTAAATTTGATATACCAACAGCAGTATTAATCCCCGATCTAAAAGATATTAACAGCCTGTAAAAAAGTCTGGGTCTGTCAAAACCATCGTTTGTGACCATTTCCAGTCTTTTCAACTGCTTGCAAGATGAGTCACACTATGTTTGACTAAATTCACTAATGTTATATTAAGACAGAGGTTTAAACTTTTAGTGTATATAGTAATAACGTATAGCTTTTGCCTAAAGAGTACACAGAGAAAACAGAAAACGATCTAAAGATAATAATATCGTAAAAATAAAAGAGGTACCAGTTTGTTCTGAAGATTCAATATTAATTTAATGTTTTATCAGACTGTAAGGTGATGACCACTTCTTTCAACATACTACCTTAAGATGCCAAGATGCCAAAATGCTGATGATATGAATACACCAGTTAGGTGCATGAAACCAGCTTTTTCGGGTCGGGAAACAATCCCTCTATTGTATATACTACGAGCAAAACTTCATATTTGCGGGCTTTTCTAGATTCAGTGTAAGTTATTAAACATTACTTATTTACCTATCGTTTGTCTTGGATATGCTTATGAAAAGAAGAAGAATAAAGCATATTACAGAATGAGCTATAAGTATAGTCACTTGAAAAAATGGAGAGAGGAAAAGATTACAAAGTGATAGTGAGACGGGTGATACGACAAAATGGAAGAATAAGCTTGTTCCACCGACTCCAAATCACATTGGACTAAGATAGGAACATGATGATTTACCTATTTTTAAATCTCATTGGTTACTAGAATTTTCTTAATCATTTTGGTTACGATACTTTTTTGAGTTTTGATTATTTAAACTGTAATAACAATTTGATTAAAGGACGATGTAATGAATTGAAAGTATAATTTAAATTTTGAAAAAGCTTCAATTTTTATTTTCAGATTTTTTAAAATTACTTTTAATCTTAATCTTTAATGTTTTTCTAATCTTTAAAATATCGTTTCTTATTCTAAACTCTAAACCCTAAAATGTAAAATTTTGATAAACTTGATTGAAAATATTCTGCTCTTTTTGTATTTCGGTAATGTATCAACGAAAAGGTATTGTCCTAAATGAAATTAGGCTGAAAAAATATTGTATTTATTTTATTGCATCAAGTAATGATACACATACCACACCTTTTTTTTATTTGTAATCGATGTAAATTGATGTAAGTATCAGATATGATCCAAATCGGCTCTTAAACTCCCGTGTAAAATAATGTAAGTGATAGTTACAACATTTTGTGAGGACCTCCTGTCGCGGTAAACAGTTGTAACAACAAAATTCAAGAAACCGTTAAAATTATAAAGTAATGACATGTAGTAAACGATAACATATTAAAAACTATACACTCATACCGAATTTCAATAAGATTCTTTGAAAAATGTGGCTTGTATCGCAAAAAGTATCTTTAAAACGCTCTCCTGTAAAATTGCATTTTTGGGGTTACAACAACTTACGTGGGAGGCATCGATTTGTACTGCGCGTCATAGAATACGCGGCCGGTCCAAAGGTCGAAGTGTCAAGCTCAACGTGCTCTTAAGTGTGTGTGGGGTAAGAAGTCCTCCCTTCTTATGTATCTATTGACTTTGCTTAGCAAACAAATACAACAATGGAATATAATACAGTCAGAAGTACCTGACTAAAACGTTTCTCAACTCTTAAAAGTATATTACACTAATAGAAAAGTATTCTTGTGTTCTTCTTTATTTTGTAGTATTCTTTTTTTTGTTATTGTTGTAGCGTTCTATAGACATCCTTCCTTTTATAAAAAAAATACCCAAAATCCAAAAAAATATGAAAGTAATTATAAATCAATGCCATTTTGCGTACTTTATTCGGATTTTATTTTTGCATTTTTATGTTCTAGTTTCCACATTTATTTGTAATTCATTACTTTGGTTCTTCGTTGTTTTGTTCACTAAATAGATACAGATTAAAAAACAAAAAAAAATAAGGAAAATACCTAAAAATCAGAACAAAAAGTATCACAAACTATTGTAAAATACGTGTATTCTAAAGCACCATTTTTCTCAAAACTCGGGTCAGATTTTGATGCGCCTTTACACAAAGGTGTAGTTGAGGTATCCCTACATAAGTACCATAACAGTGTCGCTATTGGTACATAGACCACTTCCCATACAAATGTGCCCAGTCTCCTTTAAAGTTGAGTTTTAAAATTATTTTGTCATATGCCATACACTTTGTACGTTTTTTTATAGAAAAACTACATGTTACTAGCAAGTAATTTTGAATTCCATAGAACCATACAACAGTACAGTTAAATATAAAAATAAATTTTGTTGGATAGACTAATAACTTTTTTATTTATGTAAGCTTAGATGCTGAAATCCGGTGTTTTTCAGAATAAAAGTTAAAAACAGGTTTAAAAAAAACCGGTGTGGCAAATAATGATTTATTGGGGCTGAAGATATAGCAAATGATCTATTCTATCAGCCAAATCAATTTGGCAAACGATGCACCAAACACCCTGTATTAATCTAACGCTTAACTAGAGTTGAATTTAGATAAGTCTGCGCGCGGCAAAAAAAGGAAACTAATCATTTGCCGTCATCTTGACATTTATGTCAGGTGTCAAGAGAATGTTTTGTCTTCCGTGTTTTTAATCGTTTCCAAAGTAAATAGGGATGATTCTCATTAGAGCGGGCCGTGCACGGGCCGGGGCGTGGACGAGCCGGGGCCCGTCCGTGCTACGCAATTTATTTTCGGACGCAGCACGAAAAATGTTCTGATTACGATGGGACGTGGAGGGAACGGGGCGGGACCGTGCAACAAACGTGGTATTGAAGTGCGTCGAGCGGGCCCGGACGGGACACGGATAATGCACTGTGTAATATAAATTGATTCATACAAAATATATGAAACAGATTAAAACCGTGCCCCGTCCGTGCCCCGTCCGGGCCCCGCCCCGGGCACGGCACGTTCTAATGAGAATCATCCCATAATCGTCATCATTATACTGAAAATGGTTAAAAGTGCTGGTAAAGATATTATCTTGAAATTCAAACGTGCTTGTTAAGAGGAATGAGAAAATATCGGGCCTACAATACTATTTTCCAAAAGTGGACCATTTGTCAAATATTTTTTTCGGGTGACCAGAACAACAAATCTCCCTGAATATTCGTACCTACCCGAGTGGTGCCTGGCAGAGTTGGTTGAAAATGGACTGCTACTATGTACCTATTTGAATCTTAACAAGTGATTATTATAACGAGCTATTAAAGAGTTTGTTGAAAATGGACTGCTACTGTGTATTTTAATCTTAATGAAGTGACTATTATAACAAGGTATTATATATTATATAAAGTACCTACATATTTTCTAAGTTCTCATGACTTTTTTATAATAATTAATTAAACAACCTATAATTCAATCTATTTGTTTACTTTCATTAAAGTAGTACCTAATTATATAGATTTGGATCTATATCAATATATATTATATAAAGATCAATGCAACTATACGTTGTAATTTTATAACTCAAGAACGTGCCCACCTATCCAAACCAAATGCTTAAGCTTTGTTCGGACTATTTAGTAGATGGTTTATGTGAAGTTTGTACAAAATCGGTCAAGGGGTTCTTCATTTATCACATTTTTCTGATACCGCAAGCGAAGCCGCGGGTAAAAGCTACTAATATATAAAAGCGAAATACCACTCAATGATTAATTACTATATCTCTGAAACTATAACAACTAGAAACTTAAAATTCGGCAGGTAGGTTTCTTACAGGGTGTAGACGTCCGCTATGAGCAGATTTTACGAAACTCCACCCCTATGGCGGTTAACAGACTTTCACGCAGGCGAAGCCGCTGGCAGAAGCTGGTACACCTATTACAGAAAAAAGGCTGCGTGCGGCTAAAATTTAATTTTTTGACAAAATTGGTCGTTTATGTCAGGTGTCTGGAGAAAGTGTCGCGTCTTGTGTTTTTAATTGTTTCAAAAGAATATATTCGTCATAATTATGCCGAAAGTTATTAAAAGTGCTGGGAGAGAGATGGTCTTGAACGTTAAACATGCCTGTGAAGAACGAAATAACAACGAGCCTTTGGTACCATTTTCGAAAGTTAGAGCCCGTGTTGCTTACTTGACAGGTAATTTTTAGAATGACCATCACAATAAAATTTGATTTCAAAATGTATTTCTTGTGCTTTGTATTTTTTTATTATATGAGGGAAAGCAGATTAATTAAACTGGCAACATTAAGCACGCCCCCAGCCACGCGCAGACTTAACGTAATCCAACTCTAATGGGCGTGGCCGACGTTTTTCTTTTACAACTTTGTGACACGTCCATTTTCTTATGCCACGATCAAATTGTCAGATAATGGAAATATAACTTTTCTGCATACACTCAACTTACCTTGTTTGTCTTAAATATCTGACGCGCTCGAGTTTTTCCGAGAGTTTTTTTTTTGTTACTAATCTGACCCCACTATGTTAAGGGTTCATATATTATCATTCTGGTAGGGGTACATTACAGGGTGCAAGGTTTCTTTCTATATGATTTTCTGACGCACTCGTGAAACGCGTAAAATTCCATCTGGGCTCCCCTACCATAAAGTTTTCCTGTTTTACACTCCTATTTATACCTCTTTTCACTCCACGTTAAACACAAAAAGATATATAATTCACCTCTTTGATATCGATATCGTCTATTGGAAAAACGTCAACCTGACAAAAACTGAAAGAAAATGTAATTAACTACTCATAGAAATAACTTATAGTTATTTTAAAAATGATAATGGAAAACATTACAAGTCTTGCGATGGAAGAAGAAACTGTAATGACTGGTGACAAAGGTGACGTGAAAACGAAACACATGAAAGAGGACCTTGTGAAGTATCTTCCGCTCTTGAGTAAAGCCTGACGCTGTACTGCAACTTATAATCAATTTGGTATCCGATGAGGGGACATGCCAATACAATAGCCCTGTACTGTCTAAATAAAGCAGGCAATTACTATCTGTTGCCAATATCGCCGCGATCGAGAACAATCAAATTGAGTTTTGCACGGAGCGGTATTTATTATTACTTTAGATTATAAATGCCTAAAAAGAAAAATCCTTGAACACTACCACTGTTTCTGTAAATATTGCATATTAGAGATAACAGCAAATCCTGCATAGGTAAAACTTTCAGACTTGAAATTTAAGACTTCGATTGCTGGAATATCTCAAATTGATTTATTAGGGCCATTAAAGTAACGATATCCATTCAATGTTTTCATTCAAAATGTTCCGTAACAGTCCTCTGGTGTGCTCGTTTCTGAAGTTGGACAAACGAATAGAAATTCAGAAAAAATAATTTCACCTAGGTATTTAAGAATATCTCACACCCTCCATATGCTTTCGTTTTCTGGTAAAAAAGATATGGGCAAACGTCAATATTGCCATAGTGAGTAGAACTTAGATTTTATTAACAAGAGTTTATTAAAACAAGAGAGGTTTAGGTCCAACGGTGGAAGAAGTTAGGCTGTGGGTGAGTTGGATGAAAAAGGTTTATATGTAGTTTAGAAGCCTAAACTTTTTCCTTCCTTTTAACGATAAACCTTTTTCATTGAACTTCTAATTTATCAGTGAAGTGATAATTAAACTAACATCCATATTTTTTCAGGTCGTGCCCCCAGATGGTGGTTGGGGTTGGGTTGTCATGATCTCCTCCTTCTGTTGCAACTTCTTAGTGGACGGTGTCATCCTATCCTGTGGAGCGCTGATGCCTGCCATCAAAAAAGAGTTTAACGTAAGTTTAAGATAAATCATCTCATACAAACACATCTTAGAATCATTTAGTTGGCTTCTTTCGTTTTATTTATGTATGTCTAGTAGTGGCTTCGTCTGCGTTAATGTCGGAAATTATCGTAAATGAACAAAGGTACACCTCAGATAAAAATCCCATGTGCATCTATCCATTTTCTGCCCAAGTATCAAGTTTCATACAAATCTCTTTAGCTGTTGGGGCATGGTTGATTGACAAACATCCAGACTTTATATTTTTATATGCTGTTTGCAATATAGAGAAAGAAATTTAGCTACGTAATGCGGAAGAAATAAAAACCAACAACAAAGTATTGTCTTCTTGCGCGTGTCTATTTCTGTGTTCACCACACCCTCACATATGTACAGCGTTACTAAGACTTGCGTCACTGCCGTGCCTCCGTTTTATAACTTTACAATGTGACCAAACACAATAGACCCGTAGAAATACACGCCACATGCCCAATATTGCGAAGAATGACAGATCTTTCTGAATTGGTCACTTCATTTTTAACAGTGTAACCAGATGTCTGGTGTTGTGCAGGCGTATCCTGTTGAAGTTTTATCTCTCAACTGACATTCATTGTTTCTGTATCAACAGTTTCTCCATCAATTATCAGTTCAAATCTTTAACGTTGATTTCTGATGACTTTTATGCTATTATTATCGTTTCTAACAAATCTCAGATTGCAATCATACCAATATTGCCAGTGTCGATATTTTAGAAAATGTTATGCTGGTCGTACCTGTATATTGTATTCGGAAATCATTGGTAAACAAGTGCCGACATTGAATAATGAAAATGTATAAACAATGACAAAAGTTACGTGCTCAAAGATCGTCAAGGTTGTCAGTTTGCTGAAGTGGGTCGCTAAGAAAACGAATACTGATTATATTGTCGAGTGAATGTGAATTCGAATAAGTAGCATTTTGACGATCACATGTCAATCGGTATGATGGGTCATTGTGCCAGATTTTTATGTTACACCTTTTGAATCACGTGCATTATAATGTACCTGCATGCGATCAACATAACTCTAAGTAAACGGTCACACTTTGCCTTGCATCTTCGTTAGTATTGTAGTATTAGTCTAAAAGATACGTAAACCAGTCGTTTTTGAATACGTACCGACAGCGATAAGTTTATTCAATTTTGGTTGTAAGTATTCATACAGATTAAATAAAGTCAATTAAAAGGTGCATGTGAATTCGAAGTAATTCGACAATGGTGCCAAGTGACGCATCGATAAGCACTATACCTCCTCATTACGTGTCTTGAACTCTTCTGACACAGAATTCTGAATGAAAATATCGGAAGATTTCTCATTGAAAAAAATTGCTATTTAGCTCAACTGTTTAAATCTAAATACTTAAACGTGACTAGATTCTCAGAACCTCAGGTTTGCTTCGAACTGACTAAAACTGGTTCTTCTTAGTATCAAAATAACTTACGGTACTTTGGGGTTTCCCTGGGCGACTCAATCGATTATTTTGAGCTTAAATTAGGCTCCTTCGGATTCAAAGAACAAGTTTCTGCAAATCATTTTCTTTTGTATCAAGAAGCACTTGATTAGCTTTCATTTTTAGTGCGTCGTGTTCTGATATAATGAAGCCAAGTTTTTTAATCATAGACTCTATTACTATCTTTGTATTGTAGTCTGTAATTTTGATTCTGATTAAACTGTGAGATAGTGTTTATATACACGCCTACGCAGAATAAAAAAAAAACCGCATCAAACAATGATGACAAAAAAAAAAGCGAACGTCATACTTTACAGCAAGCCGTGGTTTGACTGCCAATATAGTGATGAACAATATTATCATAATGTTAAGGCCAAGGTTCCATCGTGGCGCTACAACAATCCATTCATTCGGTAACTCACTCAATCATTGAATGAACTTTACTTCGATAGTTAAAGCGGCGGTTCTACTAGTTACAAGTACGGTGTAAAATGTTTTAGTTTATAATTGTAATTTAACAAATGGTAATACTCTGATAGTTCTCAATCAGCCATATAAACAAGTGCTTGACTGCAATCCCACCTGCTGGTAAGCAGTGATGCAATCGTTGATGGTGAGGGGCACTAGTTTAAGTGTCTATTCGCTTTAGCCTCCAGCATGCAACCCCTAGTATAGAAATCCACCCGCTGGTTTATATTATAGATAACCTGTTTTTCTGTAAGGCCTAGATTACACACAGTATCATCTTTCTGCCCTTGCCCCGTGTTATTTGGGAAGTGACTGGTGCACCACGTTTTTCTGCCACTTTGTCCTATCACCAGTCGCACAAACACTCCTCATACAATCCATACCATACCAAAACTAAATTGCACACCATTGTTTTGTATTTCTGCGGCTGAAGTCAACTCTTTCCATAACCACTGTAATTAGGGGTTGGACCCTTCTCCTCTAGGCTAACTAGAACTATAAACTAAGACCAAAGTTCAATGTCGATCTGCAAACTGAATAACCCCACTTTGCTTGACCCACTAATTATGCAAACACAGGAGAAGCCTGCGTTCCCGTCTGCTAGCCAAACAGCCCAGTTACTAAACACTTCCAATATTAAAAGTCAACATCGGTTAATAAATCATTTTATCGTGCTGCCTACGTCACAGAAGCCCGCACTCGATCTAAAGGCAATTAATTACACAATTTACACCAGTTCGATGTCAAATCGATGCTAGTTAATGGAATTTGCCGTGAACAGGCGAAGTAGGGTTGTCCCTTGAAACGCTGAAAAATTTTAATGCCTGGCCTGTTGGCCTTGTGGCCAGTGGTGGTTCGATTCTTACCCGGAAAAAATGTTTGTGTTGAGCACGGTCATTTTTTCTATACTGAGTGTAATTAATGTATAAAGTGTACCTATGCATTTGGAAATATATAGGCATGTTTATCAGTTGTCCTGTCTTCATACCACAAGCTCTATTTAGTTTAGAACCAGATGGCGTTGTGTGAAAGTTGTGAAATACAATTATAATTATCTGGTCGATAAATTGTGTCGAATTTCTATAGAGTGTTTCTTAGACTGCCAGTCGTTACTGTGTGCAGTGGCTGTAATAATTGAAATTGAAGGTTTCTTTGCTAATTTTGCACCTAAAATATCAACACGAAATCGACAAAAAATGTAAGAAATTCGAAGGCCCATTAAAAAAGCTTGTAGCGTTCTCCTCGTGATGAATGTCCATGTTCAGTGAAACAGCTCTATTAAAAGTTTTCCACTATCGCAAGTGCACTAACCCTTGCAATGCTAAAGTACATAAAGTTCCCACATAACAGTGCGGGGGCAATGAACGATCTCGGCCTCGAGACGCCATTTAACCAAACAGGTTGCATTTTTAATCCGATTCGTTTCTGGTCAAATCCGATGCATTATTATTGATTAGCGAATGTTTTGGAACAATTTTAAATACATTATTTATTGGTAACTTTATTAAAAAAAAAGAATAATGTATCGTATTACAGAGGCGACACCAATGAGTCTATAACAAAGACGACATAGTGGCCAGACAAAACATTTTACAAATACTTCTTACAAAAATAACAACGGCTTGTCTATGTTTTGCAACTGAAAAAATACAAATCAGTCTGATAACGAAACTATTATGAAAATAAATACATTTGGCCCCGTGAGAACGTTACAGTTGGATATCTGCCAAAGTTTTTAGCAAAACAAATAATTTTTAGTTGCATATATTTCGTAATCTTTCAGTATTACAACACAGTGTGGTATTTTGGTACAAGTGGAGAAAGCTTGTCATTGTGACTGAGGCGACATTCACCCGAACGTTGGTGAGGGTGTTATGGAGCCGAGAGCTGCAGTGACAAATTTCTACTTCTTCGTCATCTTTCAATAAACGGGGGTTGAAGCGAGATTTTTTGGGTTCGACGCATGTCCATCCTGTACCTATAAATATTTGGTATAAAATTGAGACGATGTGAACACGTGGACTTTTCCGCACTAGTGCGATAAAGTCAGTTGCGTGTCTAAAAGCGCTAGAATAGAAGCGGGTTTTCAAGTAAATGTATTGAATAATGCTTTTGCTTTTCATTAACTTTCATTTTTCTTACCGAGAAACTAGAACAAGAAAATACAACCAATACCAATACTGAGGTCCAAAACCAGCTAATCTTACATTTCCCGGACACATGGAGTTTTATTTGCATCTATTTTGCAATCTTTTAGAATACAGTCAACATAGTGGTAAATGGTTTTGAAATCTTTTAACCAACATTTAGAAAGCCTTGCATTTCATGAACCTATTTTCCTTACCGGAAAAATAGAAATAGAAGATATCTGATGATCATGCTGTTGTACCTATTCATACTATCCTCGTAGCTTTTTTTAGGTTTTTTTTTTGTGGGAAAAATCATCAAATGACGAATCCTGTTTTTTGCGGGAAGAGTTTCAGACTCTTACTGACTTAGGGACCCCGTTCCTTCCTTGCTTTGATCTCAGGTCCCTGGCTCTTTCGCATCAACCCTTGGCCCCAGGAAGCCAAAGCCTGCTCGACCCTGCTGGGCCCCTACAGTTTGCTGACAACTCCTTGAGGCGTGCGGGAACAGTGCGCTCCGTCAACGAAGCCTTTTTCTCTTTTTAAGTTTTTATCACACGGTGCTTGGACGTTCTGTCGAAAGTTGTTCATGCTGTGCATACAGTAAAATTATATTTTAATACTATGCCAATGATTAGCCTTCGTCCAAAATCAGTAAATCGTAGATTTATTGGACACACGGACATGACAGTTTGCATTGGTAATAGCAGGGTCAAGTATGCAAACTGGCGTCAAACGATTCACAGTTACAAAAACAAAAACATTTTGCGTTAGTTGTAAAGCAGTCAACAACATCTCTATTTGTATGACGATAAAGCTTAATATCGCTCAAGATTTTGATGGAATGTTTAAGATTATGCGGCTACGTAATGCCGTTGTGCGTAAATGCCACAACGCACTGATTTAGTGCGGTAAGTGCATCTGCACTCGGATCAAATTGAAACTTTCGTTGGGAAAATTCCACAACTTTGTTCTTAAATTTCTCTGAATATTTTTTTAAATATTTATTCATGCCTTAGCTCTAGAGCATATTCTTTGGAATTTCAAAATAAGAACTCACTATTGAAACTAATCTGGTTCAATTTTTTCTTCCACAAAAAAGAGCCTGACCCCGAATCACGACTTTTAGGTCTTCGGCTCAAACTGGCACGGACGCGCTTTACTTGGTAATTAATTCATCAAAACAGCTCTCATAACGGCAAAGGAATTCATCGTGAGGAAACCAGTATGTCCATATAGTCCAAAAACCAAAAAGTTTTAGACATTCCATCTATGCATCCATCCATCCATACTGAGTCCGTGAAACGGTGAAATCTGAAGAAAAGGGAATGGGCCTTAGCCTTATTCTCTCTTCTAAAGACGAAGCGTGAGTTCCAGTAACCACAAAACTGAACAGATGATATACAGATTTAACAGAAAAATGTCATTTCTACGTAGTTAATGTCCAATTACTTAACTACAAGCTTTAAATAGTAACAGCGGCGTTCCTAACTAAGTTATAAATAACTAGCAATCCAACAAGACTAAAAATAGTAAAAGAGAAATTAAACCTCCATGACATCTAAGTAATCATATCGCATCAACTATGATTGCTAGAAAACATGCAATTTGACTAAATATGGACTTGGTAGTTTTTACCATGGCCAATTACGAACGGGTTTCGTACTAGACTTGAAGAAATCCGATGGTTGTCGGCAGGTAATTCTTAAATGGATTTATCCGCCGTAAAAATTTGATTACAATTCTTTTTTGTCGATAACCTTACTGTTACCTATTAATAAGTACGAGTATATTGTACTAATTACACGTTTATTGTATTAATGACTGCGCTATTTCTGCGGATTCCCTCCTATAGCCTATTTTGCGAGTAGGCTAAAGGAGGAACCGCGATGCTTTTTTTTCGGGAGATAGTAAAGCTTTCTTTGTATAAAAGTTATTATCAGATTTGTGCTTCGATAACTTTTTTCTTTATGCTTTCACAAATATGAATGAAAAGCAATGAGTAGCTCGCCATCTGACTGTCCAGTATTGCCCGAAGCCGAGGCCCTTAAAAGAGATGTCCGCAAAATCGTGAGGGCCTAGCCGGGCCCATCTTAATAGCCCGAGGCCCTTAAAAGCGATGTCCGCAAAGTCGTAAGAGCCCAGTCGGGCTAATGCCCATTAAGGCCACAAAAAAATCTGAAATTGAAACCTGTGAACCTAGAACACAAAGGGCGGCTGAAAGAGGTTAAGTTTTAGTCAACAAACGTCTACCACACCCTGTCGCTTCAACATAGAACGAAAGTTATAAGATGATTTTCCACCTTTAAAAATGCCACAAATTTGTAAACAAACATTGCAACACCTTTTAATTAGTTTAGAATATATACCATTCCACCATTTTTTATCGCATTAACCACTTCCGCTCGCGCTTTAACAATTCGACAGGTCTACTTAGTAGTAAATAGTACCTACTTAATAAGTATTTCTTGACCTGTTTGCTACATTGTTATGGCTTTTATTGCTGTTCAATAAAGATTACCTACTGATACAGATTAATGATTGTGCAAATGGTAGTCGGTAAAGTTGCGATGTTTTCTTTACAACAAACGTAAACACGCATTAGAAACAGCTTATTTTTCTCCACAACTTCAATAACAACAACAAATTATGAAATAACTGAATAGTAAATGAATACTTAGATTATATTGCTTCGATTGTATGTTTAATATGTTTACTTATCCTTGATCACACACTTAAGAAAAATATCTATAAGAACTTTTTTTCACAATTTTGTGGTCTTTTTACCTATATAGGTAAATATTCTTCACCTAAGTATGTACCCAGTAACTTCAAAATGGATATCAATAATTTCAAAGTCAACATAATTAACTATTTGTTCTGACATATTTTTAGATAAGCACAGCAAAAACTGGAGTCTAAGTCAAAGATATTAAAAACAAAAAACAGGCCAAGTAAAGAAATACAGTAAGTCTGACACAACCTCTCGCTTCGCCTAAGTTGTTTGATGATAGGAAATCACCGCCACAAAAAAAAATATTACGCATGAATAGGAGGCATCATATCAGTTCTAGACACAACATAAACAAACGCAATTGAAATCTGCAGACGTTTACAACAATCATCAACAATACAACGGGTGACGATGAATATATAAGTTACCAGACACAACAATACCCAACAGACAGTAGCCGTACAGGTAGGTACTCAAAAGTCAACGTACAATGCTCTCTGTACTGAGGGCCTTGTTGAAATTCAATATCTATTACATAACCGACGCGACAGTCCCGTTATACTAACATCCAACGTTGCACGCCTGAGAAACAACCTATGCATCTTGCTTATGTAAATAGGACCACACATAGACTTCAGGCAACTTAATGGACGTGCCTAGGCGTTGCAACGAGCTACGGTACTTAGATGTTTATGTTTACCATGAGGCGAACTTGTTAACTAAATGTGTTTACGGAATAAACAGTTATATTTACAATTTTCTCCAAATACGATGTCTCGACTAGATCGACATTTGAAAAACCCATGCTTTAAAGATAAGGAAGATTGCTAGTGTAACAAAATGTTCAGAGCTTGGGAAGTCCAAACGCTGCTACGTTTTTGTAAAAGGGGACTAACGCAATGCAGTTTTCAACGGAGCAAAACGCTGTTTTTGCAGATTATGAAACATTTGAAAACGCAAATTGTAAACTGAAAGAATACGTGCGGGCGATAACCCGGTCTTTTATGTCATGCAAATTATTTAGATTACATTTTTTCCGTCACGTCTAGAACGTTTGAAAACCGGAGCAATTATAAACCACTGTGTTATTACCCAAAACTTGACAGATCCAGTGTTGAGTTTGAAACTAGTTCTTGGCTTTTAAAATAAAGTTAAACTTAAACGGTAGCACTTCTAACATATCGATTCAGCATTTTGGGTCCAAGTGCTCTTAACTAGGTTAACATGACCCAACTACATCTAAATGTCACTTTAATTAAAACTTAAAGTAAATAAAGTGGACAACGTCTGTCACATGTCTGTTCAGACTAACAAGGCCACTGGGCCACATGACCGGAGCACATTGACAACGGAAACATATTTGACCACGGGAAGTAACCGATTTACTTCCACATCGCACTCGAATCACTGAATTGTAACGACTCAAAAGCGATACTAGTTTCACATTGGAAGCTGTATATGGTCATGTACATTCAAAGCGCCAATCCACTAATCAATGTACACCAACAACTTAATTCTTGTCTTATTTTTTGCGATATCTTCTAAGAGTAGGCCGCCTTGAACGCGTCTCGACGTGGGAATTGCAGAATTTATTCATCGACGATATTCTTTGCTGTTACTTCCTGTAATGAGGCGTGTTTGCAGTTTGCTAAGCATTTGCATATTAACGGTAACCGGTTAATTGTAATTTCTTCAAACTAACAAGTATGCGCAGGTGTAGAATGTTGCACTAAAAAGATGTGGGTGTTGTACGCTATTATTTTGTGACCTATCTGAACTATGTATTACTACTGTAGGAGCATATCTACGCGAACTATTTTACGAAGCTCGGTTTTCGTCTAGCGTGCCAACTTATTCTGTGCCATTTGTGTCAAGGACAGAGTTCATTGAGATTTGTTGTATAAATACATATTTTCTTACAAAGATCATTTACAGTTCTCAGATAAAACTGGAAAACCGTTCTTGATAAAAAAAAAAAAACAAATCATGAAATACATAAAACACGACACAAAACAAGGCTTACTTATACCACGTTCACATTTCCTAACTTTCCATTTAATTGAAATACTACATTTTTATATTATTATACATATAAATAATACATAAATATATTATATCGAGCCTTTACCGCCATTTTAGCGCAACCGACAAAAACCAAATTTTACAGGAGAAGGTTTTTTTTTAATATTTTTTATCAGAAGTGTGCTAATAACAAGAAAAATTACATACGTTAATGATTTTTAGAGATCTAAATATATGACTGAAAATAAAACAAAAATAATGAGTATTTCTGCCATTTATGGCGCATACAATATTTTTGCTGTCACAGTCTATAGATATTCGGGCGTTTACGATAACATTACCTATCAAATTACTATGGTCAAGAAATTATAATTGTTAAAAAAATAGGCATTTTAAAAGATTTTTATATGAAATATCCACATAATAATCTTAAATTATTTATTCATAGTAATGGTTAGGAACAATGAGATCAAATTAACTTATACTTATTACGAAGATTATAAAATGAAATGAGAAATTTCTTCTTGTACATACATGCAATGCCACTGGGACAGGATTCAGGTTGCCATCACTAAAGCGGCAAAGTCGGTGCTCGGCTTGTCCATGGGCGGCCGCAAGTGTGACAAGGAGACTTGGTGGTGGGATGACACAGTCCAGAGGGAGATCAGAGAGAAGAAAGCTCTCTTCAAAACGTGGCAAGCTTCCAAATCTCCCGAAGACCGCGACGCATACAGAGCTGCAAAACGTGCCGCCAAGAGGGCCGTAGCCAGAGCCAGACGAGACCACTTACAGCCACTTTATGATAAGTTGGAATCGTCTGAGGGGCAAAAGCTCATTTATAAGTTGGCACGTTCCAGGGTCAAAGCGGCACTGGATATCACTAAGTGCCGCTGTGTAAGAGACCCTGACGGCAATCTGTTATGCGAGGACCTCGCGGTGAAGGAGAGATGGCGCTCGTACTTCCACGAGCTGCTGAACAAGCAGCACAAAGAGGTGCTGTCTCCGGTTCTCCCTCCAAATCAGGGACTTGTGCCCCCGGTTACGCCTGAAGAAGTGCATGTGGCTCTTCGCCGCATGAAGAACCGGAAAGCTGTCGGTGCCGACGGAGTCCCTATTGAAGCCTGGAAGGCGATGGGACCTCGTGGTGTGGGCATCTTAACCCACCTATTTAACCGCATGCTCCTCACCGGAAAGATCCCGAGTCAATGGAGACTGAGTATTATCACTCCAGTCTTCAAAGGCAAGGGATCGGTGCAGGAGTGTGGCGACTACCGTGGGATTAAGGTTATGTCCCACACCATGAAGCTCTTCGAGCGGGTGATTGACTCTCGGATCCGACAGGAGTGCACCGTCTCGGGATGTCAATATGGGTTTCGACCAGGCCATGGCGCCATGGACCCCATCTTTGCCCTAAGGGTTACCATGGAAGGATACAGATCGAAGAATACGCCTCTGCACCTCTTGTTCCTAGACATGCAGAAGGCCTTCGACTGTGTCCCCCGTGATGTGATCTGGTGGGCGCTGAGATCCAAAGGAGTGCCCGAGACCTATGTTGACATCATCCGAGATATGTACCGAGACTCCGGTTCTGTGGTTCGGACCGCTGTTGGCGATACGAAACCCTTCCCCATCACCGTCGGAGTTCACCAGGGCTCTGTCCTTAGTCCGTTTCTGTTCAGCGTGGTGCTGGACGTGCTGTCCTCCACCATCAGGGACTTACATGAGCAGCCGCCGTGGCTGCTCATGTATGCAGACGACATCGCGCTGGCGGACTCGGACAGTGGGCGCTTGGTTCGACGTGTGGTAGCGTGGAAGGAATCGCTGGAAAATGGCGGTCTGAAGATTAATGCGGCGAAGACCGAGTACTTGGCCTGTAACACAACTAACGCTGCTCCTGTTCGCATTGGCGAAGACACAGTTGAGCGCACGGAACAGGTCAGGTACTTGGGATCGGTGCTCCACGAGTCCGGGGACGTCGATTGCGACGTCGACTCACGTATCTCGGCGGCCTGGGCGAAATGGCGTGAGGTGGCGGGGGTTATCTGTGACCCCAAAATGCCGGTTAGGCTCAAAGGACAGGTCTATAAGACCATCATTAGGCCTGTCCTTTTGTATGGCAGTGAAGCGTGGCCTGTACTTGAGCGACATAAGCAAAGCCTGCGTGTCACGGAAATGAATATGCTGCGCTGGATGTCTGGAGTTTCGCGGAAAGACCGCATTAAGAACTCCCGCATCCGGGGCAGCCTTCAGGTCCGTGACATAGCGGATAAACTGCAGGAGGGTCGCTTACGCTGGTATGGCCACGTTTTACGAAAACCGGCAGACTACGTGGGTAACAGATGCCTCGCCATGCCGCCTCCGCCGGGACCCGGAAAACGAGGTAGGCCTAAGAGGCGTTGGATCGACGTCGTAAGGGACGATATGCGTGCTAATGGGCTTAAGGCAGAGGACGCAAAAGACCGAGCGAAGTGGAGAAGACTAGGCAGGAAAGCGGACCCCGGGCACCGAGGTGAAAGCCAAGGTAGCAACCGGGACTTACGCTAGGCTGATGATGACATACATGAGTTTTCCCAATTAACACCACTTATTCCACGTGGTTTTTAATCAAAATATTATGTATTATTAAAAATATAGTTATTTATGTAAAACATTTGGGATAGTGAGATCAAGCAGATTATACAAGTAAACTAGGTACTTCAATTCTCCTTATCTGAGTCATCTTCGTCCGTTTCAGCTAAAGTGTCACGTATGGTTTCATTATGCCTCATACTTAAGTATTCTTCATGCTATCTTTTTGGTATTTATATTTATTACTAGTTGTTACATAGTTCCTTTAGATCTTTGTATTTAGCTGCTAAAATACTGAGCTCGTTGTCGTATAAGGGTGTGGGTCCTTTTTGTACAGTAGCATTGTTTGCTCTTGACTTGCAAGTTAAGTGCATTATGTTCACAATTTTCGGAAAATCCATATTTAAATAAAACAACAGGATTATTTTTGTGAAAATGCACCACTCTCAACGAATTAAAATTTATTTTGAATTTGGCAGACAATAAAGCTTGTGAATAGGACTTCCAATCTATGAAGTCCCCATAATTTAAAACATTTACAACGTAGCTTTTAGGGTTAAATCTGGCATTAGTAATCATAGTCGGCCACTCAGATGGAGCCCATACTGTTCTATTACGAACAAAACTTTTAATGGTGCTGTGTATAGAGTCAACAGTCGTCATGGTGTGTCCAGGTAAAACATAAATAACCTTTATTTCAGTAATCGTTTTCGCAGTTTTCAAGAAATAAATCAACATGGATATCATTACACGATTTCTATTTTGCCTATCACAACTGTCAGAATATAAATTGACGACAGAATGGGTACCTTTTTGATCTAACATAATCAAATACTTAAAAAGAACTGTAACTATTTAATTACAGCCCCTTTTTCCCTGGCCTTCACCCCACACATAACAATATCCATTCCTTGTGCCACTTTCATAGATACTTTCATTGTAATATGCATATTTTCTTGAGTATTTATAAGGTCACACTCTTACCATGTGGCATATTCAGAACTTTTTCTAAATCAAAGCTCACGCATAAGGAGTTAGAATCCGCTGTTTTGAAAATTTTCTGATCTTCTAAAAACAGTTGCTTGCATTTTTCTATATCCAGCATGTGATTTTTATATTCAGCGGTTTGTTCAAAAATTTGTTTGTTCTCAGATGGCAATTTTTTGTATTTCTCACAAAAACTACATTTATCTTTTTTAGGCAAATGAAATCCAATATTAAAATCTGTTTATCTCAAAATCTGTGTATCTCAAAGACATTTGGGATAATTATGTTTAGGGCCTTAAGCAAAAATTGTCGCTTGCGATAACAAGTGCGGTCGCTTGCGATAAAATGCATGTGTCGCTTACGTTAAGTTTTAGAAAAAATGTGTTATCACGATAATTTTAGCACTTGCTATAAATTTGTAACGGTTTTTTTTTGGCGGGAACCACCAACAGGGATGGATCCGTTACGGTTTGAAATACTAGTATCGATAAAAAACGGTTTTTTGATAAAATTGTCGCTTACGATAATCTGGCGGTAAGGGCTCGATATATTGTTTATAATTATTGTACATTTATCTTTTGTTTCAGGCTACTGAGGGTCAAGTGGCGCCTATAAACTCTCTTCTTGCTGGATTTTACCTTCTTCTTGGACCTATAGCATCTGCTCTAGCAAACAAGTGAGTTTTATAAGCTTTTAATTATTATTGGTTATTATGGTATTACTTTTCTATACTAATCTATTATTACATCTATAGTGCCTTTTTAGGGCTCCGTAGTCAACAACCGTAGGAACCCTTATACCTAGTTTCGCAGTTTCGCCAAGTCTGTCTGTTTGTCCATCCGCGGATTATCTCAGCGACCGTTAGCACTAGAAAGCTGAAATTTGGTATCAATATGTATACTCGTATCCATCACGCCGACAAAGTGCAAAAACATAAAGAGGTTAAAACAATTATTAGGTTGCTTTCCCTACACGTAAAATGGAGAGTGATTTTTTTTTTTATTTCTACTATAACGTGTGATATACTTATGGGATAGGTATTTAAAAATAATGTTTTGATAATGTAAATATGTTCTAAATAGGAAATTATCGCTCCGAAAGTAAAAAATGATGCGTCCCCCCCCCTAACTTTTTTATGGTTCAAAGTTAGAGCCCCAACTTTTAAACCATAAGTTTAAAAAAATATGAAAAAGTCTCAAAAGTAGAACTTAATAAAACCTTTCTAGGAAAATTATTTTGAACTTGATAGGAGGAACAGTTTTTGAATTAAAAAAAAAACGTTCTGAACTAATTTTGTAATTTAACCGTACATGCAAGCATTTTTTTTAACTTAGTATACATATTTTATTATCCTGAGCGTATCTTCTTTCAAATAAAAATACAAGAAGATTAAAATCGGTTCACGCAATCCAAAATTACCACTGGGTACAGCGCCATCTCTCGGGAAATTGGTTTACTAATTTATACATGAGCTACCGAGTTCTGTTACATTGTAAGAAATTTGTGACGGACGGGAAACTACGGAACCCTACACTGAGCGTGGCCCGACACGCTCTTGGCTGGTTTTATGATATTCTTTTTTCGAATTTTTAGGTACGGATTCAGAGCGGTGACAATCCTTGGAAGCTGTATCGCGGCTTTTGGTTTTGGGATTTCCTACTATGCTGGGAGCCCCGAGTACCTGTACGTAACTTATGGAATTATTGGAGGTAAGATAATAAACTTCTCATCAAAAAAATCGAAACACTTCCGTTTTCATTGTTTCTGTCCGAATTTAACACAAAAAAGAATTCATACGATGAAAAAAAATACATATATTATAGCTGGCAGTTTGGCCATTACAGTAATAAGCGAAAATTCTAAATTCAAAATTAGAATTTCATTTGTTTATCTTATAAACGAAATGAATCACTGTTTTGAGACAAATGTGTGTTTAGGGTTGGAGTACATTTAGCGTTTAAAAACTAAAAATTGGCGCCTATCCTTAAACTTTTTGTTTTTTATTTCAATACTGTGACTTTGGGACGTCTGAAAAAAGGTTTTTTTTCTAAAACGTATGGATACTTCGCCCACAGAAGCCGCCCAAGTTGTGGCATTGCTGGATTCTGGCCTTAGTCAGCGTGTTGTGGCTGCAAGACTGCATCTAAGCCTGTCATCTGTTCATAGAGTCTATAAACGTTATCGGGAGACTGGTTTGTTCACGCGCCGTTCAGGATCTGGCAGGAATCGGGTCACTTCTGAGCGAGATGATCGATTTATTGTAACAACTTCTTTAAGAAATCGACGCCTTAACGCTTTTCAACTGCAGCAGCGGCTTCGTGTTGTACGAAGGGTGGCTGTAAGTGACTCTACAATTAGAAGAAGGTTGAAGGATCGTGGACTGGTACCGCATAAGCCAGCAAATGGGCCGAAATTAACTGCAGACCATCGAAGAGCGCGCCTTAACTTTGCACGTGAGCACCTAAATTGGTCATACCTACAGTGGAGCAAAGTTCTCTTTTCTGATGAGTGTAAAATTATGCTGTATGGTAACGACGGAAGGAACAAGGTCTACAGAAGAGACGGAGAACGCTATGCACAATGCTGCATTGAAGAAAAGGTCAGCTATGGTGGCGGTTCGTGGACGGTTTGGGGAGGAATCAGCGCCGACGGTAAGACAGAGCTTGCTTTCGTGTCTGGGCCACGTCTGCCTGCACTAAACTGTCATCGGTACGTCGAAGAGTGTCTCGAGCCTCATGTGATGCCCTATGCACATTTTATTGGCAACGGCTTCATATTCATGCACGACAATGCTAGGGCTCACACCGCGGGCGTCGTACGAGATTATCTTAACGAAGTCGATATCTCTATTATGGAATGGCCAGCAAGAAGCCCGGACATGAATCCCATTGAACATCTATGGGATGAATTAAAGAGACGAATTCGAGCAAGAGATCCTGCCCCAGAAACACTTAGCCAGCTGCAAGATGCAATCCAAGAGGAATGGGACAATATACCACAGCATGTGATCGTGACTCTCATCCGATCGATGAAGAACCGTATGGAAGCAGTAATTAGAGCTCGGGGAGGGAATACAAGTTATTAAATAAACGTTTTTTAGCTTTTTTTTTCATTTACGTGTGTTGTTTTATCCATTTCCTTTATACTCCATACGGAATAAAAATGACTCATTTAACAAAATACGAAACCTATGAAAAATTCATTTAAATTTAGAACATTAACATTAAGATTTGATAAGCTCATATTACTCACTATTAAACGACATTTAACATTTATTCCTAAATGTACACATTTTTCTGATAATCCTGACAAAACGTAAACTTGCAAGGTGTTTCGATTTTTTTGATGAGAAGTGTATAATTAATTTATTTATTATTAAGAGGCTGCAGCATACTCATATACTCGAATGAAAATATTTCTTTTATTATTCCGTATATTTATTTATGCTTGGATTGAGTTTGTAGTTCCAAGACGTATTCTGTAAGAAAAAAAAAACAGTCGTATCCTGCACGCCCTGCTAATGGCATCAGGCTCACTCCATCTGGAACGTGGTTTTGTTTGTAGCTATCAGGCGTATTGGTTGGTGACTTTCCCTCAATTTCTGATCTATTATTTATCTAACTATTTAAAGTTGAGTATTTCTCAAACACCAGCCTGAACATATTTAATTCAGAAACTTCTACCTGCGAAATGACTGTCTACCTGCGAATTTAGACTTGATTCGTTTATTATGTAAATTAGATTTTTTTAAATAATAACTTTACTCTTGATCTCAGGTTTCGGTGTGTGCTTGATATTCATGCCCGCTGTGTTAACCGTCGGCTTCTACTTCGAGAGGTGGCGAGCTCTCGCGACGGGCGTCGCGCTGTGTGGCTCCGGGGTCGGCGTGTTCGTCATGTCACCATTCACCTCGAATATTGTAGAAAAATTTGGCTGGAGGTACGCCGTGCTTGTTCAGGCAGGTTAGTAACAAACAAATGACAGACACCTTATTTTGTAACGCTTATAAATTTCCTCTCTTTTTATCTGTGCCAAAAATTTATTTTGATCAAACATGATATTGTTTCAGGTATGATGCTAGCGTGTATTCTCTTTGGTTTAACATTTAGACCAATAGAGCCAGTCCACGTAGTAGCAGAGGAAGAAACAACTCCAGTAGATGATGAAGAACGCAGCAAAATAGCTGCTGAGAAACTAAGGAATATGATGAAACTTCAAGACAGACTTGACACAGGCATAACAATGCCAGCTGATATGAAGTTCCAAACAAAAGCCACTCCTCACACTTGGATGGGAGTATCAAACAATACTCGTTATCCGACCGCTGAAGAGGTGTTCCGTAGAAGTAGCACTGTTATCAATGCTCAACAACGACGCTCATCCGCTACAGCAGGAACAATCAAAAGTAACCTCACCAAGCCACATTACGCAACTGTCTCTGAGAAAGACGAACAAGAAGAAACTAATACCACCCCCGAGGCGACCGAACCTCTGATAGGTAGAAAATCCGTGGTCCGGGTAATGTCGCGCACTGACTTCGCACAAAACCGCCGCCGCTCCTCTACCGCCGATTTGATTGCCAGACCTTTATACCGTGAGGACATCTTCTTCGGAGCCAGCTTGAAAAGGCTACCGGAGTACACGTCGAGGACATCTATCGGCTACCATTTGGCTGTAACGCACGTACCTTCTCCCGAAGACGAAAAAGAAGCAGAGAAAGGTAGATGTCGCATATGCCCTGTGGCTGTGCGCAGAGCTTTAGCTACCTTGTTGGATGTGAGCCTGTTCAAATCTCTGACATTCCTTATTCTGGCTCTTAGTGGATTCTTCACTATGACGGGATTCTTTGTGCCGTTCGTGTATGTTCAAGACAGAGCGAAGGCGAACCATGTGCCACAACAACACATTGAATGGTTGGTGTCGTCTATCGGAATGGCCAACATTGTTGGTCGTCTGGTGTGCGGGGTAGTGTCGTCCATGCCGAAGGTGTCGCCGATGTGGGTCACCAACATTGCGCTCACGATGGGGGGCCTGGCCACAATGCTCAGCAACTGCTGCTTCGAAACATACTTCCAGTACGGATACTGCGTCTTGTTCGGCCTTTCTGTTGGTAAGTTTCTCAGTATTTCACAATCTTTATCACGACTCATTTCTCAGCTGCCAGAGGATTTCTCTGTCGGAGTCTGGTATTACCCACCTTGTGTAGAACCTAAGGATCTAGGCGAGCGTGCTTATCCTCAACCACATCATCCCCACCGGTGGTGGGTTAGTGGTTAAACGTGACCCGATCAATAATAAAATAAGAAGAAAAATCAAGATAATGATATTGAAGCTCAGCCTATTTTCTGTTTGTACATTTTTTAAGTTTTAGATACGCATGGTTATAATTTTAGTGTTAGCAAAACAAAGACCGATGCCTAGGCAGTCAGTATAGAATAACTTACAAATCCGAATAATTTAAATACGACCTAATGATTTGATGATATGACTAGGTACATACATGTTAATTCTGGGAGTGTTAACACAATAAACACAAAATAACACATACATCGTTTTCTCACAAATGAATTATGATAGTTTTGGCCCGCCACCAGCATGGCCCATATATTTTCTTTCGTTTTATTCAATTTAAAGAATGTCTTTACTTATTGTGTCTTTAATTCCAGCTTGCTTCGCTGCGTTACGTTCTATCGTAGTCGTCGAGTACCTCGGCTTGGAGCGACTGACCAACTGCTTCGGACTATTCCTCCTCTTCCAAGGTCTTGGTGCCCTCATTGGTGCACCTATTGCTGGTGAGCTTCATTTATGTTTACTAATAGGCGTCCATTAGCAGCAAAGTTTGTAATCTGCAATAGTTAACGCTATTAGAAACTAGTCAGATGTATGGGAATGACATCGCCTCAACAAAATTCATAGCCAAATTCGCATCGTTCAAAATGACGGAATGAAATGAAACAGTTTCTACAATGATCAACGTTACATGCTGTAGTTTTATTATATAAAATAATGATACGCTATGGCGTTTCGATTGTAGAAAGAGGTTCGACACGAAACGGTCGTAACTTGACTAGGCCCACAGGATATGAATTAGCGTTAGCTAAATACAGTCATGTACCTATGTGATTTTTCAAAATCTGTGTAACTGTTCTGTTGTGACTGATATACAAAGATGCAAATTCAGAAAAATCAAAACATAATATAGGAAATTGGATAGGATGGCAATTTATTTGTACCTTCGCCGACGTCCCACCTGACCTATCAGGTAGGTGAGGTAGATTTCAGTTAACTCGGTAACCTATTACCGAGTTAACTGAAATCTACCTTCCTTAAGCTTTCGTTTTTAGATGCCGGAAATTCTCTATCAATCTGTCTATTTTTCTACTTTCACCATTTCATCGTTACTTTCATTTTGTGTAATTCAACGCATTCAAAATGTGATGACACTATGATACAGCCTTCATTGTGTATATAATTCCTACATCCTACCTACCTATCTTCAAGCCCACCCGCATCGTCATTGACCGACGATTTTATGTCTAGTCTAAAAATATTTTAATTGTTATTACCATCTAGTGCCTAAGTTATACTAATAGCTAAATTTAAACAGAAGTACTGTATTGTTATTTTTATAGGCAAAACATGCATAAATAATGTCGACTGCCCTTGTATTGATATATCATGTGCATGATGCATTTTAATATTATTCACAGGAATGCTGTTCGATGTCACTCAAAGCTACGCTGTGTCGTTCTACGTATCAGGAGGATTCATTCTCCTTTCGGCCTTGATGTGCTATCCTATCAACTGGATTAGCAACTGGGAGAAGGCTCGCGCCGCTGCTAAGGAAAAAGCAAAGAACACCAGCCCAGAAACAATCATCAATAAAGTATAAAGGAAAGTACATAAACAAAAACACATTGTTACTGATAACACATTAGTGCCAAAACTCTATTGGGAAATAGTGAATGCAGTTTACCAACTGCCGGATAAGTGCGTAAAACGGAACGTTGCTGGCGTTCTAATGTACCAACTGCCGAAGGATGAGTGTGCACTAATGCGTGTAATGAATAATAAATTATGCCTTGCATAGTTTGAATACCAGCCTTATTCCCGTATTCATGAATGACCTTATACGTAAGTGATGCACTCACAGCCATTGTAATGGTTTTAACATTGCCGTGGCGCATTCGTTCATGAATATGGAAATTATTTTTTGTAAGACTTGGATTTTTTTTAATCTACATTTATTTACAAAATGTACCTAGTGTTACATTAGTTTTATCAGTCAAATTTGAAGATCAAGTTACATGTAATTTTAATTTAATATTAAACTAATAAACACAGTCCTAAACATGTACCTCGAATACGAAATTATAAATTAGAAACATTCCCAATAGTTACGGATTGGTCAAACTGAGCGTGAGTAGCAATTTAGATAATGTGTAATTTTGGGAAATCATCAACTCTTTTGAACAACTCCAGTTCTAGCAGGCATCAATCCAAACGCGCTCCGTCAATATTGCTAAAATTTTTTTGAAGCGCGTTTGCCTTGGTCGCTCACACGCGGTCGTCTCAAGGCGCTGTCGCTCCGGGTTTGATCCTTATCGGACAAAAGCTACCTATAGCTTACCGTCTGCAAACCCGCACCTACGTACCCGGGAGACGGGTCCAGTGGGAAGGGTTAAGAGAGTGAGAAGATATGTAGCAAATTGTTGTTTGATGATATGTTTTAAAACTGTTGAAAAACTTGGCGACTCTCCTTGCCTTCAACTGCCTGAAGTTCCCATTAGTTTGACCAGTCCTTAAATCTTTGACAAAACTGCAAGAGACGTTTGCTTTTGCAATAGATTTGATTAAGTCAGATAAATGCATTTAAAATAGGTTTAGACGTTTAAAAAGTACAAAGACTCGAAATATAAAGATATAGTTTCGCAGTTTTGTCCGAAATAGTTCCCATAAGGAGGAGATCTGAAGCCAAAATGTACTTTAAATTATAGTTGTGTTACATTTAACATTAGATATTAGCGTGTGCCTAGTTCATGCTGTAAAAGTGGTGCATAATATAAGACTACATTTTTTTAGACAGAGATATTTTGTTGTAATTGTCTACTGCATATCAATGCGAGATGGGTGATGACTATGATACGATATCGGATGGAATAGAAATAAATGATATTTTGTAGCACTTGTGCCTTATTGTGTGAACTGACTTGCTATTTTATTATGTAATATTAATATTTACGTAAATAAAATTGGACTATCAATGGTCGTTGTTATTATTGCAGAAGTTTTATTGTAAATAATTGGTAATTTTTCTAAATGTATTGCACATCACATGCAATGATTGTAGACGTAGTGAATACTAACATATTTTAATTAGAATAAGAACTATTACTGTGGCTGTGGTCTTCTAGAGTATCTATGCTTAAATTGTGTACCTAATTAAGAAATCATAGTCATTTATTTTCGAATTGTAAAATCACTAGTTTCTTCATAAATTGTTCACGTTTCTACATTATTCAACCTTATTTTTAATACAAAATTTCATAACTCTTTCGTTAAAAATCACAAATTTATAAGCTTGTTATGGTTACCTGAATGTCCACTCAAACACATGGCCACCGGGCCATCCGGGGCACTGAGAGATTGTTATGCTTCCGTACGCAAGTGTGAGCTGGTGTCTAATGCCCTTTATAACCTATTGTAACATATACTTAGTCACAGTTTTGTGATCTTTTCAAATATTTTTGGAAAAAATATAACATGGTGTAAAAATTATTGGAATTGATCCTGAACAAATTATATTCAGTTTTAACATATACTAAAAATAATTTTGTATAATCTTTTTGCCAATTTTTGCTAGAGGATAATGTGTAGGGAGATACTACTTTTTGATTGTATACCTATTTTGACAGTTGTTGACTTTTGTATCGTATTATACAACTTTACCTAAAACTATATTTAAGCTACTTATATACATGTACTTAACTATGAATTTTATACAATTTCGAGAAAGTTATTGAGAGCAAAAGTACAATATTAATCTTTTTTACCGTGAAAAATCATGATTGTAACATTTGTAAAGATACTTTTTGATGGTGACTATGATTTTTTTGAGTTGTTTAGTATGTTTATCGATGCCACAGTGCCATATAGTGTTACATTATGTAAGGAATTATCAATAGGTACACGTCCGGACTATTGTCTTGCCGTTAATCATGACAACGTACAAATTGTCACTTGAAATATATTACCGTTTTGTGACGATATCGCTCATTTGCGACTAGGAAGACATAACTTAAAAAGTATAATTTTACAAAAAAGCAGTTTTAAATATATCCTCCTCATTTTTCAATGAAAGGATCTATTTAAAAAACTATGAATCAAAATGTTTATTTCACCTTACGAATTATTTAAATATATATTATTTTGTACTACTTTATTTTATGTCTTCAATCTCTTTTCGATTTATATCATGCTTGTCGCGATTGAGCGTTATGTATGTAAACAAGCATACAGTCTTCCTTGGCCCCTTTTGAAATACACGATATTTGCCAAAATAACCTTGTTATATAGTTTTATTTACCATCCTGTCAAATACTCCCTAATAAATAACTTGGTGACGTTCGTTAGATCAGTGTGGCCCACATGAACGTAGAGATTTATTCTAATTTCGCTAAAGTGTTTTCTAAGCCTCTACGCAAAAAATCAATGGGTAAATCGACGGTTAACGATGTTTTATCAAAAACAGGTTCCTTTTATATTTTGGCATTGGCAAGGGTCATTCTACACAAATCGTTAACGTAGATCAGGAATAATACAGGACCCAGAATGCTTCCCTGGGGAACACCGTGAGACATATCCCTCATCACTAATGAGATTATCAATTTTGCTCACTTGTGTGCGTTTAGTGACAAATATCTTTAAAGATTTGGATGGCGACACCTCTAATGCCAAGTAATTCAATTTATCAAAAAGCAAGGAAACAGAAACTGTGTCGAAGGCCTTAGACATGCCTAGAAATATTCTTAGAAATTTAGATTTACTGCTGAGTTTCTTAGTAATTAATTGCGTCAAGTTGATTACTGCATCTTCGATGGAGACTATAATTATGGGTTATCTACGATGTCAAACTTTTCCAGGAAACTTGACAGACTTTTTTTATGCTAAAAGTTTTCAGACGTCTGGTAAGGATCTTTTTAAGTACCTTGGAAAGAGCTGACAGAACCGAGTTGGGTCTATAGTTTTTGACACAGTCTGTAGGAAACAGCAGTACCTACCGGGTAAAATGGGGTGAATAGAAACAAAATTTTTATTAAGATTATTACTTTGATTTCATATTTTTAGTTTTAATAAAGCACTAGCTGTTGCCCGCGACGTTGTCTGCGTGAAGGCTCTACAGCACCAAACATACCTAAGGTGGCTTTGTCGCTATAGCATTATAAGGAAATAACTTTTAAAATAGCAATGCATCAGCCTTATAAAGTTCCCGCTGCCGGGACACAGACGTCCTTTCTAGGAGAGGGAATGGGCCATGATCCACCACGCGGGCCCAGTGCGGATTGGTGGATGACACATGTCTTCGAATTTTTGGTTTTAAGACATTCACAGTCACAGTTTCCTCATGATGTTTTCCTTCACCGTTTTAAGAGCAGTGGTTATGAAATAAATTACACAAAGTAATTCGCCTGGCTGGGTTTGAACCCCGACCTACAATTGGTAAGTCGTATCCTTTACCACTCCGCCACCACTGAGTCGGAGCCTTTACCACTCCGCCACCATACTACGATGGTAGTTACGCTGCCAGGAGCCAAAATGTAAAGAGAGTCAGGACTGATGACGCGGGAGCAAGCGACGTACAGTTGCGCGCGTAAGAGACAACTCGCCCTGAAGTTGACACCCGCTGCACTCAGTGTCTGCCCCTGCGACTTATTGATGGTCATCGCGAAGCAAACACTCACGGGGAACTGTACACGCTTGGACTGGAACGGGAAATTATGAGGTACAAATACTGCCTCGCCGACGCCACAACCCGTAAGAATTTTTGACAGGTCTCTTTACTTTTCTTAGGATATAGGTTCCAAAGATGCATAATCGGGACTCCGACTTTCGCTTGATGGTATGCGCGGGATAATGTGTGGCGTAATCTTGCTCGCGACAGTGTTTATCGAGGTATGTCTATACCTCAAAAAAAATTGAGGGGAAGGTAGTGGTCTCACTACCTTTCCCTCAATTTCCAAGAGAATGCATTCGTTCATTGCTGCAACCTGATCATTTTTGGACGTCAAAATGGCCCGCTCACACACCCAAGAATTCTGCTGGTTTGATAAACGACTGATGTCCCCGTGCACAGCGAATGAATTCTTCTAAGCTGGATAACACTCTATTGAGAGGCTCTGGAAGTACCTCTTGTCCACCTTTCTCGTAGTGGGCTTTGACTTGAACCCAAGTCGTCGACGGCGCGCAGCGCGCTGTTCCCTGCACCTCAAGCAGTCGTCAGCAACAGTAGGAGCCCAGCAAGGTCGAAGCCTTCTGGGGCCAAGGGTAGATGTTAAAGCGGAACGCCAGGGCCCTGGAACGAAGGCAAGTAGGAACGGTGGGTTGTTTAGTCAATAGAATTCTAACACTGTCTCCCGCTCCACCCAAAGGCGGGATTCGTCATTCATTTATTTTCCCCTTCATAAAAAAGATAAAGTGCCTTCGCCAAGAGTTAGAAGGTTATCAGAGAATTCTTGAGCACGTGCATTGCTGCCGAGCCGAGCTCACATATTAATGGTCAAGCGCAGCGCACAAACTCATGACTACAATGAAGATTGTTTCAACGTAGCATTCACCTCGTAAGACTTTGATCCCCGAGTCAAGAAGGGAAGCTTTTGCCCGAAACCGCCACTGAACAAACTGTGACACCACCCATCAAAATGTTCGTTCCCGCGGATGTCCTGCAGGGTTCTGTCCTCGGACTCAACTGCGTTCCTATTGGCCACCGTACGCTTATTCCATACGATCAGAGAGCAATCCTTAAGCACGTGTCCCTTATCGCTGTAACGTGACACACCACAAACAGGCGTTTTGGCGCTCTCTAAATCGATGGGAATTTGAACATGGCATGTTCTGCCTTGCCACCCGGAAGCAGTGTGGCAGCGATTCCCGACGACATTGCTGGTCAATAGCAATATTGCCTTGCCTCTTCAAGTATGCCATGTTTTTTTCTGTTCCATCAGGGGCAACCCAAGAAAAACATATTACCCTGGTTTTGCACAACGCTTTCAGGGATGGTGTCATAAATTTGTTTTTGCTCTGAAGACAACAAAGCGACATGGTCATTTCGTATGGTGGTCATTTCGCCCAAATCGTAATTTGTCTCAGTCATAGTCTTAATGCGGTGATGATTGGGGAACTGGTAATTCATATTCGATCAGTGGATTGCCGCCGATAGAAATGTCCACATCTTGAAGTGAACTGAGACAGGTGTTCAGCACACGTTCATCAGTTACATCGATTTCGTCTCCAGTAGCACGCCTCAAAGCTCGCAGAAAATCTTCAGACAGATAATGGCGATATTTCAATAAACATAACTTTTTTTGTAATACTTGGCACCGTATTTTTTTTAATAGTCTTCCTCAACTCCGCTTAATATTTTCAGGGTTGTTTGGAACTTCAATTTTTCAAAACGAACTATACAATACAACTTTTAGGAAGCTGATTTGATTGATTTTTATCTCTCATAGATGGCGCTGTTGTAAAACTGTCTTTTTACTACTAATAATCATTGAACTATGTTCCTCTGTCAAGTTACTTAAATGACGTAGTTTTTATAGTGTAAAGCCAGATAATAGCATAGCTTACTGAAAAACATCATTTAAATATGCGTTGTTAGATTAAACACTGTCACAGAATGCGTAAGAAAAAAAAGTATTCACAACTTTCCCGGCCCGTCCTTTATTCATGCAAAATTTGAAGATAATCCATGCAGTATGTTTATATATATATATCCAAGTAAGTTTTTGAGTTTAGCTCAAACATACATACAGACAGACAGACAAAAATTCTAATAAAAACTATGCTTTTGGCTTCGATATCGATTGTAGATCACTTCCTAAGTAATCTTTAAAAAAAATAAATAATAAACAGTTTTCACTTTCCTACGATTTTATTATATTTATATGAATAGATTATTCGTAAAACACTTTAGTTAAGTCCCAAGAGGACACAAATTTCCGCACAACTGTTGTATTTTAATTGTGTCTGTAATTACGGTAGTCGAAAGGTAAAAAACATATTATGTTATGTTTTCGTTTGTACTAATTTGGGTCAGTAGATGGCGTTGTACGTATATAAATAACATTGAAACGTTATTTGAGATTAGGTTGCGTTGCAAAATAAATCCGTTAGACCGTTGGAATAAGAATAACAAACATATTTCATATAAACATGGAGAACGCCATTTAGAGATGAACTATTTTTTAAAATTATATATTAAATATTAACCCACATTTTTTAGTAAAACGAACCAACCACTACCTAAGATATTTCCCTAAAAATAAATAAGTAACATTACCATCTATGAATTTTAAGAATAACTAACTGCTAACTTTGCCAACATGCTCAAATTTAAATTAATAGTTTCTAAAAAAGTGTTAACATGTAACTTGATTTGATTTTTGTGTAATCTCATAGATGGCGCTGTTTTAAAATTGTCTTTATACTACTAATATTCATTAAACTATGTTTCTTTGCCCAAATTACGTAGTTTTGAAAAACTAATAATGGGAATCTTTATTATTTACCTAAATAAGTTTACGTGCCAAGTTTCAAGTTAATTAACCCAAGGAATAAGATTCTCCCATACAAACTTTAACATCCCCTAAATCTTGCACTGGGGGTACTACTGAAAAAATAAATATGCCATCCTTGATAATCACTTTAGGGTAATGTTTGTGTTAAGTTTTGAGTCAATCGGCCCACGGAAAACAAAGTTACACCCTTGCATCCATTGCACTGTTTAAATTCAATATTGCTTACCTCCCATAACTTGAGGCGTGATAATATGTAGCCTAAAGCCTTCCTTGGTTTACAAGGAACATTTTTGCTGAATTTCAATTCAATCTATCCAGTAGTTTTGGCGCCAACCCGTACCATAGGCACAGACAAACAGACAAACAGACAAAAATTCTAAAAAGTCACTTTTTGTCATCAGTTACGTTTTTCTAACAAAAGCCACTTAATTTTTCCAGAAAATTCTCAATGTACAGTTTTTCTTTCGTTACTGTTTTATTATATGTATAGATATAGATTTTTGTTTTCAATATTGAATTTAATAAAATATTTAAATGCTACAAACAGTTTTTAAATAACGTGAAAAAACAACAAAATGTTGTTTATTTTCACCCCCGATTTGTTTCTATTCACCCTGTTTTTTTTGGTACAAGATTTGTAATGTCGTGAGATGAAAAGAAAGAAAGTAAGAAGAAGAAAGAAAGCATATTATCTCGCAGCTCAGAACTTGTTATTGTATTCTCACGACAAGACCTTCACTGGTTTCAGAAAGGGATTGGGGTATGTTACGAATCTAGATGCCAGATGACCTTGACTTTTGTTGCAGATCCTGTATTTTTTTTTTCCAAATTTTCTATAAGTGTGTATCTAATCGCCAAAACTTACGTGTTCCCAGTCCCATCCACCGTTGTACAGACACATAACTTAAACTATTTGACTTCTGTCTGCTACGTTCTTATAGCTAGTCAAATAAAATTTGACGGCCACGGGATTTTTAGGGTTCCGTAGTCAACAAGGAACCCTTATAGTTTCGCCATGTCTGTCTGTCTGTCCGTCCGCGGATAATCTCAGCGACCGTTAGCACTATAAAGCTGAAATTTGGTATCAATATGTATATCAACCATGCCGACAAAGTGCACAAACAAAAAGTGGTATAACATGTTTTATTAGGGTACTTCCCCTACACGTAAAGTGGAAAGTGATTTTTTTTTTTCATTTGTACCATAACATGTGATATATTGTTGGGTAGGTATTTAAAAATGATTAAGGGTCCCGTAAAATATTTTTTTGATAATGTAAATATAACGGAAATAATCGCTCCAAGAGTAAAAAATGAGGCGTCCCCCCCCCTCTAACTTTTGAACCATAAGTTTTAAAAATATGAAAAAAATCTCAAAAGTAGAACTTTAAGTAAACTTTCTATAAAAATTATTTTGTACTTGATAGTATGAACAGTTTATGAAAAATTTAAAAAAAACGGTCTGAACTAATTTTCTGATTTCATGCAAGCATTTTTTTTAACTTTTTTACACATTTCATTATCCTGAGCATATCTTCTTTCAAATAAAATCCTCTTCTGCTGTTGGTAATGATAGCATCTGCTCAAGAATGATTTCCCCTATACTCCCCACAATACTTCCTGTCTTGACCCACATTTTTAACTTTTCCTTATTTTCATCCACCGTTCCCTACGCCTGGAAACAAGCCTATATTATCCCGTTACCCAAAATCCCTAACCCGGTTGCGCTGACCGATTTCAGACCAATTTCCATCCTTCCTTATCTCTCTAAAGTTCTTGAGCACATTGTCCATCAGCAACTTTCTCTTTTTCTTACTAGTAATGATCTTCTTAGCCCTTTCCAATCCGGTTTTCGGCCTGGCCACAGCACTGTCACAGCCCTTTTAAAGGTTACTGATGATATTCGCTGGGCTATGGACCACAAATCTCTAACATTACTTGTTCTTTTAGATTTCAGCAGTGCCTTCAATTCTGTTGACTTCGATATTCTTCTTGGGATCCTTAAATCTCTTAATTTTTCCTCTTCCACGATTAGCTGGTTTCACTCTTATCTCAATGGCCGCTCGCAGCAGGTACGCCTAGATGAGTCGTCGTCGGATTGGTGCTACCTTACTGCGGGTGTGCCTCAGGGTGGCGTTCTCTCTCCTCTCCTCTTTTCTATTTTTATTAACTCTGTCACTAGAGTTATTTCCTCTCACTTCCATCTCTATGCAGACGACTTGCAGTTGTACCATCACTTTCGTGGAGAAGATGCAGAGGCTGCCGTGTCCGCCATAAACAGTGACCTGAAGCTGATTGGGGAGTGGTCACGGTCCTTTGGGTTGCAAATTAACCCCAAGAAATCCCAGGCTCTGGTTATTGGTGGCAGGTACATGCGGAATAAGCTGGATCTCGCGTCGCTGTCTCCGCTTTGGTTGAATGGTGTCCAGATTGAATATACAAATAAGGCTAAAAACCTGGGGGTGATCATGGACTCAAACTTATCGTGAACTGCCCAAGTCGCTGAAGTCAGTCGAAAAGTGCACTATACATTTCACTCATTAAAATGCCTTCAGAGCTTTTTGCCCTTGAAGACCAAAATCTCCCTAGCCAAAACACTGATTCAACCCATCTTCGACTACGCCGATGTTTGTTATTTGGATGTCACCGAGGAGCTACAAACTTGAGCGATTGCAAAATATTTGTATTCGTTTTATTTTCAACCTTAAAAAGTATGATCATGTCTCTGGATTTCGCAAGGTTCTCAAGTGGCTCCCTATTCGACTTCGCAGGAACACTCGAATATTATGTCTTTTATTCAACATCCTTCACAACCCTAAAACTCCTTCTTACCTGCGGGAACGCTTTTCCTACTCCCGTCCTTCTGATGCACCTTGCAGGTCGCATCTTAAGAATCTCCTAAAATCCCCACCCCACTCCACCGATTTCTATTCTTACTCTTTCGCTGCACACGCAGTACGGTTATGGAACCTACTGCCGCCTGATCTTAGGGGTTGCCAAAATCTTGCAGCCTTTAAGAGAGGCTTGAAAGAACACTATCTTTCTATTTCATCGTAGTTGCTTATAAGTATGTATTATTATTCAGTATGTATTATTGAGTTATTTATTCTATTATGTACCTATTTGTATATATTTTTGATAAGTAGATATGTATTTATATTGCATATTCCATTGATAAATGTTATATTAGTAAATTTAATATTTTCCTTTCACGTCTACACACGTCTTCATCTCTTTTTTTTCCAATTCTCCTTTCGCAGGTATGCTGGAAGAGATTTCTTAAGAAATAAGCATCACCTTTGTACCTATTCTCCTGTTTTCTGTATTTTTTTCTCCTACTATATATTGTGTGTACATGAATTGTTAAATAAATAAATAAAAATCCGAAATTACCACCGCGTACAGCGCCATCTCTCGGGAAATTGGGTTACTAATTTGTATATGCTCTACTGGGTTCTGTTACATTGCGAGAAATCTGTGGCAGACGTGAAACTACGGAACCCTACACTGAGCGTGGCCCGACACGCTCTTGGTCGATTTATTTGCCTTCCGCTCGAGGACCATTTTTTCAGGGTTCCAGGATTTTCCTTTCAGAAGTGGACCCATAGCCCTAGTAGACTTTGGGTCTACAGCTGAATCTGAATCCCTACGGTTTTACTGAAATATCTTCCGAGGCCGTCGTCGTCGACTGTCTCAGTCCGAACGGTTACTGGACGGCGAGATAGGTATACTTTGCTCATCATTTGCAACCTGCGGCGACTGGTAGTCAGGGACGGGGTCGCCACAAACGTGCGGCAGTCTGACAAACCTGTCTGAAAAATGCGACCACTAATGATATTACCCGGTATACAAAATAGGACGAAACTACCTATTCTGGTTTAAGTTATACCAATTCATTATATTATAGTCCAGTGCAAATAGCATTGAAAATGATAAAAAGTGGAACAAAATAGTAGTAGAATGAAACCCATTAGAAAAGGAAGATAATATAACAAACATTTTTTGATGGTGTAAAATAAAAGTATACATCACTACAGTTTTTCTCAGAAAAAGCAAAAAACTAAAAAATCTCGAATCAGAAATTTCTTTAAGGTATTTATTAAAATTTACACCTTAATTTCTAGAAAAACATTAGATTCCATATTAAAGTGATAAAAAAAATTTTGTAAATCCACAAAACTTAAATATTGCAAAAAACTATGCAAAAATGTTCTAAAATTTAATTATAAGATTTAAAGGGGATTTCATGTAGAAAATCTGGCTAACCCATCCACTTCTCGATCTCAGATCGGCCGTAATTTATTTTCCTTAAATTTTTGTTATATTATCTTCCTTTTCCAATGGGTTTCATCAGCCCCGGATCTAGGGGGGGGCAAGCCGGGGCCCATGCCCCGGGCGGCAAATTCAGGGGGCGGCAAAATCAGGGGGTGGCCAAATTCACACTTCACAGACCAATGGACAACTCATCATTTATTTAACTTTGACCACGGAATAAATAATAGCACAAGTACAGCAATTTTATGGCCATATCAACTTGACCGATACCCTGAGCGCGGAGTGAGATACGCTGCACGACTGCACGAACATTTATTATTCGCGAGGCGCGTAGGCATAGTTCAAAATACGCGCCAGGCTCCCGCTCGCCTGTAGAAATCGCAGACCGCTGCAGGCGTCTGAATACCGTGAGTGCGAAAGAGATAAAGCTATATTCGAAAACTTCCTCGTCGATCTCTCTCCACGACAGTGTTTTGTTTCAAGGCCAGACTCCGTCGGCCCACCACCACCACCGCCACCGCCGCTTCTAATGCCGCTGCCGCTGTCGCCGCCGCCGCAACCACTGCGGCAGTGCCCTCATAGAGGGCTCGCGAGGAGACAATGGACTGCCAATTACGGCGCCATTTCGTCTCCTCCAGGCGAATGTCAACCACTGCGCCCCCGCTCAGGATCTGTTACTCCAGAGCATGGCGCGGTGGTCGATAAACGTCACCGTGGTCTCCAAGCCATACTTTGTCCTGCCCAGAGCTGACTGGTTCAGGACCTGAGCGGCTCGGTGATCCTTATCTCGTCGGCCGCCGCCGGTACCCCAACCCTTGATGGTCATGGCTGTCCGGATGGTGCGGGGATACCGCACGGTGTCCCGCGAGGCGGCGAGCCTCCTTGCTGGCCTACCACCATAGGATTTGGAGGCAACAGTCCTTGCACGCATGCACGATCTGCGCGTGGAGATGCAACGCCAGGGCGAAACTCCGCTGCCTGAACGTGTCGAGGTGTGGCGAAGTGAAGTGGAAACAGCCACTAACTCGCAACCCAGGCCATAAACTCGGCGGTAAGTCCCCTCTTTGAGGCGTGGCTGGGTAGACCTCAAGGCGTCCTCACCTTCCGCATGACGCAGGTTCTCACCGGACATGGGAAGTTCGGGAGATTCCTGCACCGGATTCGTGCGGAAGAGACGCCTGGGTGTCGCCACTGTATGGCAAGCCCGGAGTACACGGTGGAGCACACGGTGGAGGTGTGCCCTGCTTGGGAAGAGCATCGTCGTGTCCTCGTGAGGGTGATCGGCGGCGGCGACCTCTCGCGCCGGGCCTTGGTTCAGTCCATGGTCTGCAGCGAAGAGGAATGGCAGGCGGTCGCCTCCTTCTGCGAAGCAGTAATGCTTGTAAAGCAGGAGGCCGACCGCATAAGGCAAAGGCAACAGCGCCTTCGCCGTAGCCGTCGCCGCCGCGATCCCGCCGATATCCGGCCACCGTAGACACTGGCTCGCGGACAGTGAGCAATGAGTAGCTCGCCGTACGGTCGTCTGGTAACTGTCCAGACCGAGTCCAAGTCGTCAACGGCGCGCACTGTTCCCGCACGCCTCAAGGAGCTGTCAGCAAACTGTAGGGGCCCTTCATGGTCGAAGCCTTCTGGAGCCGAGGGTAGGTGCGAAAGTGTTACCGCGGCTCTGGGAATAAGGCAAGGAAGGAATGGGGTAGGTTTTTTAGTCAGTAAGAGTCTGACACTGTCTCCCGCTCCGCCCAAGAGCGGGATTCGTCATTGGGTGATTTTCACCTACCATAAAAAAAACATATTGATAGCTGAAATTATATAAATGATCAAGGTGAAAATAAACATTAGTAGTAGGCGGGGCGGCATTTTTCAGTTTTTGCCCCGCCTAAAAAAATTGAAGATCCGGGGCTGGGTTTCATCATCCTACTACTATTTTGTTCCCTTTCAAAAGCTATCTGCACAGGTCTATTAGTATTGCTTGTTCAGCAATAGTACATTTTGATACAAGTGCAGGAAGTTTGTCATTGCGACCGAGGCGAAATTCGCACGAGCCGTAGGCGAGTGTGTTATGAAGCCGAGGGCTGCAATGACAAATCTGCACGTGTGTCAAACGACGTTTTTCAATACACTTACGACTTGTGAAATAAAGAAAGAAAGAAAACAAAATTCAAAATTCAAAATTTCGTGGGGGTCGCCCAGCGACTCTGGGGGACGCCTCGTGCCCGTTTCGATAAACTAAGTAAAACAATATAATCACCTTTGACCGTGACGATAAGGAAGGAATAAAAAAGCCCTTGTGATAAACTCAAAAAAGCACTTGGGTGATATACATGCTATATTGAACCTAATAGGAGTGCGATAAGAGGCAGTTTTCGAGTAAGTGTAGGGTCGAGTGGTCAACAATGAACCAGCGGTACAGACCAGAGTGAATCATGTAAATAATTCAGAAATGTTACGTTGCCGTTTTGTGCAAACTGCATTAAGTAAGTGCCTTTGAGGCCCCCTTTCACCTTATCCAAACGTCAGGAAGCTAGCGGCGCAGGTAACCGTGCGTGCCCGTGTTTTGTGTTTTTGTACCGAAAATGTCATGAAAATAACGTAAGTAAAATTTCGTCTCATTTTATTTTTGTAAACAGTAGCTAAATGTCAGTTGTATAGATGATTTCGTTGTTTTTTGCGCTTTAACATAAGATAGTTTCGTTAAAAACCTCATGTTTGTGCATGTGGTTATTTGACCTCAAAGTTTATAAGTATGGGGTGGTACAAAATGAACCACTTTGAGAGAGTACACAATGAACCAGTGATTAATTGAGTACTACCCTTAGTACATTGAGTATTAACTCAGAAAATTTACTTTTTTGAAAGTACCTACTTAGTTATTTCACAGAATTAAAAATCTAAATTTCAGGATGGCCGAACAAATTAGATCTGGTTAGGAAAAAAGGATCCCATCTACCTGAAGCAATGAAGGCTGCTCTCGATTTACACAAAAATCAAAATAATATAATTAATGATTAAGAATATTACTTATATTTTAAATGTTATTTCTATTTACTTACGAACTTGTAGTCAATATATTATACCGACGTAAAACCCTAATTGTTGAATCCTAAGAAACTAATGTTGATTTAATCAACATTTACGATTTTAAGTACCTCTTTTAGAAAAAAAATACTTTTTGATTGTTACCTACTACAAATAAATAGGTACTTTATATAAATTTGAGAGTTTTATTTAACAACATTATTATTATCCAATCATTTTAATGCTTTGATTATTGACATGGTTCATTGTATGCACCCACGGTTCACTGTGTACTAACCCCCGGTTCATGGAGTACCACTGAGTGTACACAGTGAATCATTTCTCAATAATTAAAAAAAATAAAAAATGTTAGTGGCTATTGAACTATAACAAAAATAAAGTACTTACTACATAATGTAGCCAGTTAAATTATCTACAAATATAAGTAAAAAGTATGTAGTTAAGGCTCATAGGGATACATTTACAGCTCTTGAAAATTTAGGTGGTTCATTGTCGACCATCTCACCCTATTGAAAAACGTCGTTTGACACGCGTGCAGATTTGTCATTGCAGCCCTCGGCTCCATAACACACTCGCCTACGGCTCGTGCGAATTTCGCCTCGGTCGCACTTCCTGCACTTGTATCAAAATGTACTATATACTACCTACTAGTTTTTTGTGTTAATAAATAAATAATCGGTATATTCTAACAAAATGATAATTTTGATTGTCTGCTAACTGGTAAACTACGCAACATATTTCGATAAGGTTTTCAGTAATGTAGTTAACACGTTGGCCCAACCTCGGCCAGTCGCCATTGTCTACGGGATTTCCCCATTTATACAATGGCTTCACAATGGCGATTGGCCGAGGCTTGCCAACGCTTGGCAAGCGTGTAAACCTACCATAACAGATAGTGATACAACGAGGAAGGTTTGCGTATGTAGTGTAGATAACAGAAGAAGAAAACTTTAAAATAAAAGAGATTTTGGCGCAAAAGATGTTATATTTGCATTTTATTTACAAAGCATAAATCTAAGAGTTAGAGTTGGGTCCGCGTCTGCGTCCGAAGGTCTGCACAACATTCACGAATCTGAAAAAAACAGAACATCGTTAACACCGATTTCAATTTCAATTTTCTATTGCGATGCAAAATAAGCCCTTTGAGTTCGTCAAAAAATCGACAATAGGGGTAACACGTTTGACGAAGCAAACGCTCAGAGCCCACTCAGAGCTCACACCACCACTCGTTCGAGGCTTGTAGGTCTACAAGCCTCGAACGAGTGGAGTGGACCGGTCGGTCCATCCAACATGAATGCGCTTGACCCATACTCCTCGAGTGCTCGGCACCTCTAGCGTAGTTTGCAGACCTTTGGCTGGTTTTATGTCAGCAAACTTGAAAAATTAAACATTAGTTATTTCTTGTGGATGCCACAGGATCAGGTCAGGACAAGATGAACATATTGCCAATTATAATATTATGTATGTCGGCTCGTGTCCAGGATGTTGTTCGAGCTCTGGTCTATCAGATCTATCATGTGGGTCTATGTGGGTATCGTGCAATGAATAACAACGGGTAGGAGTTGAATCGGTTTACTTCTCAATACATTTCGGTACAGTGCACTGTTAACACTTTATTTAGTTCTTCTAGTTGCCACTAGATGGCGTGCCTTGTCTTGTTGTCAACAAATCGACGCCGTCTCCGACATGTATATTACTGTTTTAGTCATTTAAAACTTTAGTGTAATTATAGTAATGTTAAGCATATACACATTATTCTAGTAAGTAACTAATGACCTACAGTTATTAATTATAGCTCTTTGTAAGTAATACGAGTTTTGATGACGCAATAATAACGCATTTAGAGACACATTCACAGAGTGCAATAGAAAATTTTCATCTTCATCAAAAGTTGATGCAGTTTCATCTAGGCTATTTTTTTTGCTCTTGATTAATTAGAGACACAATAGAAAAACAATAGGTGCAAGCCGGCGTTCGATTGAGGCTCAATAGTTTTAATACGTACAAGTGACTACATTGTAGTAAATGTCTATAGTGGGTACTGAAATCCAGCAAAGTGGAACCTCAAAATCCACCAGTGTCCAGCATAGTGTAAGGGACTTAGGGTTCCTCCAGCAGCTTTTGTATAGTACATATACGCAAGCATCTACTTCCGAACAGTCATTCGAATTTACGGCCCTAATATAACTTCACAGCACATTGTGCGAAGTGAATTGAGGCAACAATATTATTGTTTTATTTGAAAAATTATTTAACAACCTTTAACATAATTAACTACCACAATTACATACACAATTAAAATAAAATAGATGTGCGGACACCAGTGTCCTCTTGGGGCTTAATGAATTAATAAGGTATTATATAAATGCAGCAAATGCCAAGACAATGAAGAAATTTTAATAAAAAATAATTAACTCACTTTTTTCATTACAGAACACTGTACAGTAACTAACACATGCTATGTGATCATTTGACATCTGAGGTCAGCTGAGCAGATAGCTACTTCTCATATCTCAAGTAAAAAGCTGAATAACTTCAATCCAGTAAAAATCCAGTTGCTTTGAAGTCAAACCATTTACAGAAAAAACATGTCATTATACAGTGAAAAATCTTTCAGCATGGTAAACTCATACATATGATACTTTCTCTTTTATACACTGATTCATCATAATTATGGATATTTTAAACCTCAGTAAAAAACTATAGATGTTATTTACATTTCACACTTCAAGATTAAATCCTCAAGCCCCAAGTGAACGCTCGCACGCAACATTCACATGATCTTTCTATTGTATCTCTAATAATGGTATTAAACTAACTAATTCAAGTTCATATTTACCGTCTGTTGTACTGGATCCTGCGCTTAGCACGGCCGGTCTTCTTCTTCTTCTTTTGCTGCTTCTCTACTTTGGGGGTCTGACCTTTGACCTTACCTGAAAAGGTGATATAAGGGTAAGTAATAACTATAGATTCAAAGTTTTATAAAGTTCTATACTGTTTTGTAGTACTGGGGTACCACACATCAATGTCACTTCTGGTCAGCTTTGGATATTGTGCACTTATTCTTAGGGTTATGGTGTAGTTAAATGGACATTTGCAATTTCTATGTCATTCTTAAATTGAATAAAGATGGCCACCCCTGCAAATGGGTGCTTGAATTGCAATAGGTTTTTCTCTCCATTCTGTTAAAAGTATTTGATACTTTAAGCAAATCATGAGTGTTCTGACCTATCACTAGATTTGATTTTTTTTATATTAAAACTTTTTTATTACTGATAGATGGACCTTGGAATCAATAATATTACTAGATCATTTTTTCCATATGTTTGGGTACTCGAGAATGGGGAAGTAACCAAAATCCTTTTTAATTCAGAATACATTGAATACTGACTAATCATTACGCTTGGCTGGTACCAGTTGCTATATGCACTAGTAAATTGCAAAATTTTGCAATATTATTAGGATGGTATGGTATTGTTAAATCTAATTAACAACTGATCAAAAAATATTCATAACTTTTAGAGCAATTTATCACATGTTATTTATTAATATCTAAAATTAACAATTACTTAACAAAAGTTGAAACTTCAAAAGACTATTTCATATACCTAGTCAAAAATAAGCATACTATGCTCTGTCTATAATAAAAACCTTTTTACTTAACAAAATAGCAATAATTAATTAATAAAGGAATGTTCAAAACTCAGATGTAGTTACATACCAGCACGAGCCAAGGATCCGTGCACTTTACCACCGAGCAGTGGCACTGTGAGGTCAAGCTCGTAGGATGAAAGCTCTGATACCAGGCAGGAATCTTCAATGGGGGCACCACAAAGGGACAGGGTCACCTCCTCGGCACCAACCTCAGCAAGGGCACGGATGCGCTCCTGTAATTATCGAGATAATTGTTACTCAATGTGGTGTTATTTCTGAAGACTGACATAACCTATAAAAAGTTATTTTGATGACTAACTTTAAATAATTTGTGTTTAATAGTTCAAAATTGTCAGTTTTAGAATAGTAATGATATTTTGAGCAACAGATTAGACGAAAATATTGAAAGATTTGGACAAAAGGTGAACATTCAAGCGAAAAAATGAACATAGATGTCATTCGGTCATGTTTGAGCAAATTATTGTAGCATTTACCTTGATCTGGCCAATGGTCTCCTGTTCATTGACGTCTAAGACGTGCGTCGATTGTCCTCTGATGTGCAGCTGCATTTTGAGGCCTCTGAAATGGAAACGCAATGTTCAACAGCGTGGTCGGCTAGCACGATAACAAACTTCTCGTCATTCTTGACGTTACGCCAAATTTAACACATTTTCTGGATATGAATTTAATATTTCCACATTTACTAACACTTAATTTTCCGTTTTTAGCCAGAAAAACACAAAACTTAATCCAAAACGTGGAATCGTGTAAAATACTAACCTTATCAGCCAACTCTGACAAGCGAAAGAAACAAAAATGGTGGACGGAAAAGGAAACAGAGCAGTCAGTTTAGTCGATTGTTATTTTGTGTGACAATCGATTTAATACTCAAGTATTTAGTATGAAGGAACGATTCATAAAAATATTAAGATTGACATGCATGACTTATCGACTCCTGTAACACAGGTTGCTACATAGCTCAGGCAGGAACTAGAACGAAAGTAGATACCTGTATAATTTAACTAATAAACTAATTTATTATTATTTCGTTTATTCATTAAAGCACAAAATTATAAATTAAGTATATTTTTAAACATTTCATTTCATTAATTATTATTATTATTCGAAAACGAGATCTAAATACATTTTCTGGACTTATTATTACTAGAATCTCACTAATCTGTGATGATCGCGTTTAAGTAGTAATAATTAAAGTTAAACCTAGTAATAGTGTCAGAACTACCTTAAATCGGGTTTTATAATAATTATCAATGACTCGGAAGTAAAAGAAAGAACAAAATATATTGTAATATAATTGAACGAAAAATTAAAAAGCTTCATTGTTGTGGGAAAGTTTTTTCAATGGATTGCAATGGCGTGTCCATTGCAATCCATTGAAAAAGCTTTCATCATATAATAGTTATGCTACTGTTCCATCTGCGTCATGACTCATAAATTATCACGTTAATCTAAGCGTTACATAGATGTGGGAAACGTTTTAATGAAAAAATTACAAATGGCATTAAACGTTAAGAGACAGCTTGGGTGATGATTTTTTTTTTTGAAAATCAAAGAATTTTTGTTGTTTGTTTAAAACATGTTGACTACATTAACGGCGTCTTATTTTTCCCATTCCATCATGCGTGCATTGTGTTGAAATGTGTGTCTACCTTTTACTTCAATTTTGAGTGTTACGTGTGAGTTCTTTAAAATAAACTTTACCGGCATTAAAGGCAGATAAATTAACTTTATCAAGGCATTAAAATTGCGCGTTGGCTATACTTAGGCCAACGCGCAATTTTAATGCCTTGATTACCGAGTAGTTGGCCATTGCCTTTAACGCTAACCTAGACGTTGCTCACCGTTGCTGTAGTATTATACCCATGTATAATACTACAGCAACGGTGAGCAACGTCTAGTACTATGATTTATTTATTTTGTTACAGATGATAGTTGATCAGATTACACTGTAAACACCATGATACATTGTACCTTTTCATTTTGTACTTTTTAAATACCACGCTCTTACACACATATTTTGGTGAATATAGCTACTTTAGTTATTGACCACATTCTGCATCTCTAATGAAAAACTAAAATTCCGTATCTATGAGAAACAGAAAAAAAATAAGACGTTTGGTTTCTGAACGTTGGCAATCATTCTGTCCACCCTGAAGCTCGTGATTGGCTGTCTGAAAAAAGCGGCTGACTGTGCCGTGTGATCTGTCCGATTTTGATGTGATTTCTTTTCCCGAAAAATGGTTAAATAAAATAGATTGTTACCGCCAATTTTTAGAGTTAATCGGGATTATTTATCATGCTGTCGTGGCAGCTCCGTCAGTTTTTGTTTGCATTAGTACATTGGGTTGTGAATTTACTTGTTGCTATTCAAAATGTTTATTCCCGATTCCGGATCAAAAAGTGCATTTTACCTCAAGACGAGGTGACGAAAAGTGATATTAGAGTTATATTAAAACACTTGCCAAGAGTTACCAAGAAACTCAAACATTTGGTGATCCTGGCGGACACTGATCAACACTCGTTCAGTGATTTGGCTCGCATGGTTATATGGAGCCTTGTAGCCGGGATAACATACGTGAGCTTCTACGATAGCACAGGTAATAAACTATTGATTAAGACACTGTTACGGTATACCAACTTTAATTTACTACTCTGACTCTAAACTATAATAACCAAGAAAATTGCATGCCTTCTATTATTTTCAAACAATATTAGAATGTTTTTATGCTTGTCAGAATAATACAATACCTTCATTTAATACATGTTCAGTTTCATTGATTTGATTACTACCTCATACTGATGTATCAGATTCTGATAGGGTTGATGCATTGACACCAGATAAGGATGATGAAATATCTAGACTTGTTCTTACTGTGTGTTCACTATCTGTTTTGAGTCATTGTTTAGAATTAAGTAGTAGGACACTAATATGACTCACAGGTAACAATTTGTTTTTCCAGGAGAATTAAAAGAAAATGAAGAAAAGCTCTTCCTTGAAGTGGAAAGAAATAAAAAGGGTGTGCCAGGTTGCATAAAATGGTGCAGGAAGCCAGACTTGAACGGCTACACAAACGGGATGCAAGCCCACACAGTGTACATAAATATCTTCACCCGTGAAGATGGAAGACCCACTGTAGTGCAATGTATACGTCAGATAGCTGAAGATAGAGTAGTATGTAGTAGAGAATCTGCAGAATTTACAGCACAAGAAATAGATAATACTCTAATGTTAATGTACCCTTCCATTCCAGATCCAGAATTAGTTTTATATACCGGTCCATTGTGTTGTACTCATGGGTTATTGCCATGGCAAATAAGACTCACCGAGTTTATACAACTCTCCTTAGACCATAGTGTAAATATTGATAATTTTATAGGTGCATTATATAGATACAATAAATGTGATCAAAGATTTGGAAAGTGAGGTTTGCATTAGCCTTGGTGAAAGGCCTAAGTTTAAATAAATACTGTTATGCAGATATCCATTGGTTAAAATCATGAGTGTATGTGTAAATAGGTGCTTTACTTAAGAATCAAACTCATAATAATTATATTTATGGATAACATGATCAATGCATTAACATTTTATCATTAGAAATGGCCTATGATGTGATTCATATAAATAATGTTATCAGTAATATAAAATTGGTATGATTGCAATTACTATGTTGTCTATTGAATTGTATGAATTTTATGTAAAACAGTGTACAACATTACAGTCAGTGAGCAATAATATAGAAAATTCATTAAATATGAACATATATTTATAATTTTTAAAGTAAAAAAATATATTTAAAGCAAATGATTTGTGATGTTTTACTTAAGTAATTTCCAAAAATTTTACATTTAACATAATTTCCAGTTTGGAGGTAGATATTTTTAGACAACTTGAAAATTTTCACTAAAGTAACAATGCAAGTAATGGGGGTAGAAAGAAGCTTACTTTTTTACTATATGAACTTACATAGTAAAGGTTTTAAAAAATAAATGCCAATAAGTTTTTAACAGCTATAACAAATGGAAATTGCATTTATTTGTTTAAACTATTTATTTTTATATGAGTACTAAAAAATTCGCAGAAACTTCAGACTGGCCAATATCAGACGGCCATACTGTACCTACAATAAAATTGTAAATACCCTCCTTTTTGAAGTCTGTTAGTGACAGCTGTTCCCTAAACTTAGTTACCTGACCCATCCCATTTGGAAAGATATTAAAGGGATGGGTTTTTTATGGTACCTAGGTAAAAATCATCCAATGACGAATCCCGCTCTTGGGCGGAGCGGGAAACAGTGTCAGACTCTTACTGACTAAACAACCTACCCCGTTCCTCCCTTGCCTTATGCCCAGAGCCCCGGTAACACTTTCACACCAACCCTCTGCTCCAGGAGGATTCGACCCTGAAGGCCCGACAGTTTGCTGACAACTCCTTGAGGCGTGCCGTTGACGTGTTGGGCTCGGTTTGGACAGTTACCAGACGACCAGACGGCGAGCTACTCATTGATCACCGTTCGCGAGCCAGTGTCTACTGTAGCCGGATATCGGTGGGATCGCGACGGCTACGGCGAGGGCGCTGTTGCCTTTGCCATAATTATGCGAAAGGGATGGGTTAGATAACTTAGGGCACAAACCCTACATACCTAGTATGGTACCTATCCATAAAACAGTCGCAATTCACGACTGGCCTTTGACACGATTTTGACTAGGTGGATGTACCTATTTTATTCTTTCCGTTGCCAAAATACACTTCTCATCAAAAAAATCGAAACACCTTGCAAGTTTACGTTTTGTCAGGATTATCAGAAAAATGTGTACATTTAGGAATAAATGTTAAATGTCGTTTAATAGTGAGTAATATGAGCTTATCAAATCTTAATGTTAATGTTCTAAATTTAAATGAATTTTTCATAGGTTTCGTATTTTGTTAAATGAGTCATTTTTATTCCGTATGGAGTATAAAGGAAATGGATAAAACAACACACGTAAATGAAAAAAAAAGCTAAAAAACGTTTATTTAATAACTTGTATTCCCTCCCCGAGCTCTAATTACTGCTTCCATACGGTTCTTCATCGATCGGATGAGAGTCACGATCACATGCTGTGGTATATTGTCCCATTCCTCTTGGATTGCATCTTGCAGCTGGCTAAGTGTTTCTGGGGCAGGATCTCTTGCTCGAATTCGTCTCTTTAATTCATCCCATAGATGTTCAATGGGATTCATGTCCGGGCTTCTTGCTGGCCATTCCATAATAGAGATATCGACTTCGTTAAGATAATCTCGTACGACGCCCGCGGTGTGAGCCCTAGCATTGTCGTGCATGAATATGAAGCCGTTGCCAATAAAATGTGCATAGGGCATCACATGAGGCTCGAGACACTCTTCGACGTACCGATGACAGTTTAGTGCAGGCAGACGTGGCCCAGACACGAAAGCAAGCTCTGTCTTACCGTCGGCGCTGATTCCTCCCCAAACCGTCCACGAACCGCCACCATAGCTGACCTTTTCTTCAATGCAGCATTGTGCATAGCGTTCTCCGTCTCTTCTGTAGACCTTGTTCCTTCCGTCGTTACCATACAGCATAATTTTACACTCATCAGAAAAGAGAACTTTGCTCCACTGTAGGTACCTATGACCAATTTAGGTGCTCACGTGCAAAGTTAAGGCGCGCTCTTCGATGGTCTGCAGTTAATTTCGGCCCATTTGCTGGCTTATGCGGTACCAGTCCACGATCCTTCAACCTTCTTCTAATTGTAGAGTCACTTACAGCCACCCTTCGTACAACACGAAGCCGCTGCTGCAGTTGAAAAGCGTTAAGGCGTCGATTTCTTAAAGAAGTTGTTACAATAAATCGATCATCTCGCTCAGAAGTGACCCGATTCCTGCCAGATCCTGAACGGCGCGTGAACAAACCAGTCTCCCGATAACGTTTATAGACTCTATGAACAGATGACAGGCTTAGATGCAGTCTTGCAGCCACAACACGCTGACTAAGGCCAGAATCCAGCAATGCCACAACTTGGGCGGCTTCTGTGGGCGAAGTATCCATACGTTTTAGAAAAAAAACCTTTTTTCAGACGTCCCAAAGTCACAGTATTGAAATAAAAAACGAAAAGTTTAAGGATAGGCGCCAATTTTTAGTTTTTAAACGCTAAATGTACTCCAACCCTAAACACACATTTGTCTCAAAACAGTGATTCATTTCGTTTATAAGATAAACAAATGAAATTCTAATTTTGAATTTAGAATTTTCGCTTATTACTGTAATGGCCAAACTGCCAGCTATAATATATGTATTTTTTTTCATCGTATGAATTCTTTTTTGTGTTAAATTCGGACAGAAACAATGAAAACGGAAGTGTTTCGATTTTTTTGATGAGAAGTTTATAATTTCCAGTAAATAGGTTCTTACGTGTTCAGTAAGTTGAACCCATGTTGAACCATTAGTTATGGTTACGCGCAGCCATACTTTGATTATGACCTAAAAATCGATTATCTACTCTTACTGCGAATTCAAGGTCAACTGTCATGTGGTTCAACTTATGTATCGAGAGACACGAAAATCGGTTATAACCCTTATAACCGATTTTCGTGTCTCGCGTGTAGGTACCTACTATAGGTAGGTTCGTACTACATAAATAATAATAATAATAATCCTTTATTTTCAGGCAACTAAGGCCCATAGCACACAATACACAAATAGGAAAAACTTATAAAAAATAAACTAATAAATACAAAAAGAATTATAACTAAAATGCATTGACCTCAAGTTGGTATGCCTACCATGAGTAATAAGCGTCATGCTTGATGTCTCCAGCGTTGAAAAGGTTTGCGCTCACCTAGCTTGCTGGTATTTGAGGTGTTAAAGCGCCTTCCGCTTGTCAGCTTCCAGTACATCAAATAATTTATCATCATCATCATGTCAGCCGAGCGACGCCCACCGCTGGGCATAGGCCTCCCCCAAGGATCTCCACAACGATCGGTCCTGTGCTGTCCGCATCCAGCGGCTTCCCGCGACCTTCACCAGATCGTCAAATAATTAGTAAAAGTTATTAGGTATATTGTCCATTATGCCTTGATTTAATATTATTGTTAATAATTAATATTTAATGAGCCATTTCATTACATTATTCAATTACAAATCAATAGTAATGTATTCGTGTAAATTATAACAGCCGCTGTGTTGAGTTTTCCTTTAATAACTCTCTTTAGTTATGTTATGATAAGCAAATAACATTGAGAAAATTACTCGCTACTTAATATTTGAGTTATAATAATTATGAACTGTTACAACTAACTATTATAACTATAAACTTATTGAATGCGAAGTATCCTTGTTTTACTGTGACCATCCTGACGTAACAGTTGGTTCACAGAGGACTGTGAAGAGGATGATGTTATTTTTGTTTGTAACATAGATCAGGTCAGGTTAATGTACCTAAGTGTAACGACCCAAATGTCCGTTTCTGCCACATCCCATAGGGAAAGGTTTTTTTTTACCCAATAGAGAAAGGTGCGAATTGATGTAGATGCGGGATGTCGTAACCAGTCTTTAGGAACGGTTCCTCTTAGGGCCAACCAGCATAATGACTACTAATGGTGATAGGTAGGAATTAAAATACCGATTTAGGCCCTGGTTTTATTATTTTTGCCCCCCAGGGCCTGCGACTTGAGCATCGCCCTAGTTACGGCACTATTTTCAACGTTTGCCTCGCTCGCCCCTGTGACCCCCCCCCAAGCTAAATTACAATTTATCATGCTAAGCACTTGATGTGTTGATTGACTATTGAAGCGGGTCCAATAAGCGGGTAACTGTTCTATGCCAAAATCTGTGTTCCTTCAGTTGCCCTTTTCGTTCCCGGGCCACGGTAACTCTTTCGAACAATCCCGTAGCCTTAGTAACCTCCTATTGATAAGGAACTAAACACAAGCACGGTTTAAACTATGAAATAAAACAAACAACATAAGAGTGAAGTGTTTATTAAAGTAATACGCGAATAATAGTGCACACTAAAATACTATACAAGGGACTAATATTTACATCTTGCACGCACTAATGTTTGCTCCCACCTGCAAGAGAAAAATAAAAATAATATATCACAGCCTTAGCTTTTTTGATGTCAGAAATGTTCGGCCTAAATAAAAACAATTCGACGTTATCATGTAGCCGGCGATATTACTACACGGATGTTCTATAATACATATCTTCGTACTATAAAAACACTTATCTTCATGACTTATGTGAGAATTGAGTCATACATTGCAGTTCATTCAAGTGATTACAATTAGTACGACCTCAAAATGATTTCAGGATTATGTTATTGCTTGATTTCGATCGAGTTATTTTTACCCTGAATAACAATAATTTATTAAAATGTATGCATTTGAAACAATTCAATTTCCGCGTTGGTATTGTCACATATGACTAAAGTCCCCACTCAATTATTTGTTTTGGACGGGCTGAACATAGTAGGTAGTTATAATTTAGAACTTTGAGAGGATAACAACATTTCTGACATCATCCTAATTTTCATAAAAAATGTTAGTAAGAGGTCGAGGTAGAGTTGTTTTTAGCTTATATACATAATAATTAATTATACCCTTAATACTAATAATGCATTAGTTATTTTTTAGCACTTAACTTTTGTTATTCTTTAGCATAATCAACAGAAATTGTTTTTTTTTCTCTAAGTCGGACACACAAGTTTACAAGATAGATAAAAGTACAACCTGCTGGATGTGTAACCTGATGTTCACCGGCGGTGGCGGGAGTGACTGCCGCTGCGCGATCGACGCCGGTCGTAGTCCCTAGACCGCTCATACCTATCGTACTTGTCGTAGTCTCGGCCCGACCTGTCGTAAGACCGGTCGCGCTTCGAGCTGTCCCTGTCGTATGACCTCTTGTCCCCCTTGCGCGAACGTTCTTCGGATCGGTCCCGCGACGACTTCTTGCGCCCCGAGCGTGATTCGTAGCTGATCGAACGCGACCGCTTTGTACGTTTCCTTGGACGCTCCTCATCGGAGTCATCCCTGTATTTGTGTTTGTCGTAGTCCCTACTCCTAGAAGATTTATGTCTGTCGTAGTAATCATCTTTCTTCTTGGACCTGCTTTTGTCAGATCTCTCGTATTCATCGTAGTATTTTGATTTGGAGTAGCTTCTGTCGCTTGATTTGTGGGACTTCTCCTTTCTGTGCTTTTCTTTCTTTGATTTTCTGCGAGAACCACTCGAACTGGAGCCTCTGCGCTTGCGTTTTTTGGATTTAGTTTGGACGACGACGTCTTGTTCCGTCTCTGAGGATGATTCGCTCGAGCTGGTTGAGGAATCGTCTTCAGAGTCGCTGGTGGAAGACGAGCTATCTTTGTGATTAGGTTTTCCGGACGATTTGGAATAGGGGCTCGGAGTGCGGTCTCTCTTACTCGACTTCTTAACTTTCTCCTCTAGAATAGTGTCTAACTTCCTGACTCCATCTACCTTGTCAGACTTATGATTACTTCTCTTATCTTTAGAAAGGCGACGTTCAGGTAACTTGTCGGGGGTGTCACTGTCTGGCGGTGGTGTCGCAGAGGATCCTGTAAAGAAAGCATTATTTTGTTATTTTCAAATCATTGTTAAGGACCTTATTTTTTTTTTAATTATATAACTTAATAATAAGGCTATATTACAATACCTCAAAATTATTAGATACTAGTAGCAGAAAAGATTTAGTCTTTGTTTAAAAGTGTTAATCTCTGAAGCAAATTGGATTGGAGAAAGCCTTTCTCTATTAATCTATATATATAAAAGAAAGTCGGGTTTGTTACAACACTTATAACTCGAGATCGGCTGAACCGATTTAGCTGAAAATTGGCAGGGAGGTAGTTTAGAGCCAGGAGAATGACATAGGATACTTTTTTTTTTTTTAGAGTAGGGTAGGGTAGAGTAGAATAATCTGTTGCCGGGAGCGAAGCCGCGGGCAAAAGCTAGTCTATATACACTTCTCATCAAAAAAATCGAAACACCTTGCAAGTTTACGTTTTGTCAGGATTATCAGAAAAATGTGTACATTTAGGAATAAATGTTAAATGTCGTTTAATAGTGAGTAATATGAGCTTATCAAATCTTAATGTTAATGTTCTAAATTTAAATGAATTTTTCATAGGTTTCGTATTTTGTTAAATGAGTCATTTTTATTTCGTATGGAGTATAAAGGAAATGGATAAAACAACACACGTAAATGAAAAAAAAAGCTAAAAAACGTTTATTTAATAACTTGTATTCCCTCCCCGAGCTCTAATTACTGCTTCCATACGGTTCTTCATCGATCGGATGAGAGTCACGATCACATGCTGTGGTATATTGTCCCATTCCTCTTGGATTGCATCTTGCAGCTGGCTAAGTGTTTCTGGGGCAGGATCTCTTGCTCGAATTCGTCTCTTTAATTCATCCCATAGATGTTCAATGGGATTCATGTCCGGGCTTCTTGCTGGCCATTCCATAATAGAGATATCGACTTCGTTAAGATAATCTCGTACGACGCCCGCGGTGTGAGCCCTAGCATTGTCGTGCATGAATATGAAGCCGTTGCCAATAAAATGTGCATAGGGCATCACATGAGGCTCGAGACACTCTTCGACGTACCGATGACAGTTTAGTGCAGGCAGACGTGGCCCAGACACGAAAGCAAGCTCTGTCTTACCGTCGGCGCTGATTCCTCCCCAAACCGTCCACGAACCGCCACCATAGCTGACCTTTTCTTCAATGCAGCATTGTGCATAGCGTTCTCCGTCTCTTCTGTAGACCTTGTTCCTTCCGTCGTTACCATACAGCATAATTTTACACTCATCAGAAAAGAGAACTTTGCTCCACTGTAGGTATGACCAATTTAGGTGCTCACGTGCAAAGTTAAGGCGCGCTCTTCGATGGTCTGCAGTTAATTTCGGCCCATTTGCTGGCTTATGCGGTACCAGTCCACGATCCTTCAACCTTCTTCTAATTGTAGAATCACTTACAGCCACCCTTCGTACAACACGAAGCCGCTGCTGCAGTTGAAAAGCGTTAAGGCGTCGATTTCTTAAAGAAGTTGTTACAATAAATCGATCATCTCGCTCAGAAGTGACCCGATTCCTGCCAGATCCTGAACGGCGCGTGAACAAACCAGTCTCCCGATAACGTTTATAGACTCTATGAACAGATGACAGGCTTAGATGCAGTCTTGCAGCCACAACACGCTGACTAAGGCCAGAATCCAGCAATGCCACAACTTGGGCGGCTTCTGTGGGCGAAGTATCCATACGTTTTAGAAAAAAAACCTTTTTTCAGACGTCCCAAAGTCACAGTATTGAAATAAAAAACAAAAAGTTTAAGGATAGGCGCCAATTTTTAGTTTTTAAACGCTAAATGTACTCCAACCCTAAACACACATTTGTCTCAAAACAGTGATTCATTTCGTTTATAAGATAAACAAATGAAATTCTAATTTTGAATTTAGAATTTTCGCTTATTACTGTAATGGCCAAACTGCCAGCTATAATATATGTATTTTTTTTCATCGTATGAATTCTTTTTTGTGTTAAATTCGGACAGAAACAATGAAAACGGAAGTGTTTCGATTTTTTTGATGAGAAGTTTATATAAAAGGAAAAACTGACTGATTGACATATCAACGCACAGCCTAAACTACAGGGCCTAGGAGCGTGGAATTTTGCACACGGCTTTCTTTTATGATGTAGGCGAACACTAAGAAAGGGTTTTTCGAAATTCAGCTCCTAAAGGGTTGCAATGGGGGTTTTAAGTTTGTATGAAGAACCCTACTATAACGCAGGCGAAGCCTCTGGCAGAAGGCTAGTATGTTATAAAATCGCTCTACGACTCAGTGGCGGTGTAGTAACTAGAGACGCGGGTAAAACCGCGGGGGAGAGCTGGTTTATATATAAAGTACTAACGTGATCGCCGCGGTCGTTCGGGCGTGACGTTGTTGTTGGGCGTGGTGGGCTCGTCGTTGGCCTCCCGCGCCTCCGCGCGCCGCACCTCTGCTTCAATTTCCCGCGACGTGCGCTCGAAATCCAGCCTTTTGCGCTTTATGATGTCCTGATAAAAATATGGAATATTATTAAAGAATTAACGGACTTCCCCAGGAAGGTAATGGTTTCCGAGAGTATTTATAGTTACTGATTTTAAAAGGTTTTATGGTTGACGATAAACTTATACAACGTGTAACAAAATAACCATATACATAAAGAAAGGCTAAATTAGGTAGCCAGGTACCTATTAGGCGCTCAGATTTACAGAATGTTTCGTAATATTAGCGAGTGTCGTAGAATGTTATTGATCTTAAGTTGTTATTGAAATCAAGAATCATGCGATACCAAGAATTTGGTATCAATTTAAAAAAAAAAATTGTTTTGAGCTGAGTAGAGATTCTATTCAACCTGTATTCTTCAGCGCTTCTTGATGTATATGTTCATTTTATTGCACGTTGTATAGAAGCAAAGTCAAGTATACGTATAAGAATAAAGGACTTGTACCTGTTACATAATTGCTAGTAATTTGCTTTTTTGCATAAATGATAATGATAAATAGGAGAACAGGTTTTATAATAACCCTATTAATTTTACAATCAGTACGAGGCCAATGCAACTATAAGGCTGAATTATTATGTCTGAAAACTCATATTAGATGCTTCTATAAGTTTCATGTTTTATAATGGACTGCTAAATTGGTTATATAAACGTAAATAAGATAAATTAATAAGACGAATGCATCATATTAACAAAACACACTTTTATACACCGAGTTGTAAAACGAATGCTGTTTTAAAACATGTAACTTACAAATCTTTCGTTATATAGCTATTTTTCTATTTAGGTATAACACTTTATTGAACATCTAAAAGTTAATTAGTTTTAATTGTTGTAGTTCTATCGTAGTACAGGGTTGTGAAGGCCATAATTACAGGTATTCACGCAATAACACGCGGTAATCTAGGTATACTAATATTATAAAGCTGAAGAGTTTGTTTGGTTGAAAGCGCTAATCTCAGAAACTACCGGTCCGATTTGAAAAATTCTTTCAGTATAGGGTAGCCTATTTATCGAGGAAGGATAGAAGCTATAACATTACGGTACAACCTACGGGAGCAGAGCAGTGCCAAAGTTGCAGATGAAATCACGGGAGACAGCTAGGGATATAGATAAAATGCTATTTATTTTCCAATAGTAAACTTAACCCACATTTGATTTACCGTTTCAAATGTGTACCTAGTACCTACATATCAAACTGAATTACCTATTATATTATCAATTCAATGTTAATTGCTGCGATTTCTACTGCTATCTATCGTCAATTACCATAGAATGTAGTGTGTTACGTACGAAAGGTCATTCGTTTTACAATCGTAAATCCGTGTCGTTATCAAATAATGAAAAGCGTGACAACATAAAAGTAATATTGGTTTTCCAAAAATAGTGACATAATGATAATGCTGTCAGCTGATAATAATCGGAAAACTCTACGATTTGGTTTATAACTTTGATTCGAGTGACGGAGCGGCATGTGAGAAGAATGTAAGATAATGCAAGTGAATGAATTAATTATTTTTATATTAAAGGTGACGCTTCGATTTTAATGTAGTGGCGGATAAGTCAGCGCTGGGCCCCCTGTAGCCCTTGTTTTTTTAAATAAGATATTTTAAATAATTTTCGATTTTGAGTGTAACCAGCTGTATTTAGAATATAATTATGTAAGTAGTATAGGTAGGTAGTTAATTTCGGCTAATTTTAGTTATGATTAAATGTCAGATGAGAATTTGGGAGGCCCCCGAATGTGCAGGGCCCGTAGCATTAGCTAATACAACTTGGCGAAATGGGGTTTTACAGAACCGTCGGATATTCATTATGAGCGCGGTGCCCTTGTTCAAAACATGAGCCACTTGCTGGAGTACCCTAAGTGCCTATACACCTGCACTATCGAAGATTTAATTAGCGCCACCGATGCTGCAGTTAATATAGCCACCTACTGAGTCCCCACAGTTTAAAGAGTTTATCATAAATTCGAAAAGAAGAAACATTCGCTAATTTTGCTATATGACTAATCCGCCACAGTTCTAATGCAGTACTAGAGCTGAACTAAATAGCCAAATTAAATTATATAGTATGTCCGCACTTTGGACTGTCAACTGTTTATATAATAAATAATAATCTCGTCATGCTACGATTAATTTGCATTTCTATCATACGTCGGTCCCGTGAAAATATAAGAATTTATAAACTATTGCAACATTGTAGGAACAACTCATATTTAAACATAAAACTTTGTAGGTTTTCATGTAATCTAATAGATATAATAATCATCAGCCTTTTTAATGTTCACACTGCTAGGATGTAGGCCTCCTCTCTGGGAGAGGGAATGGGCCGTAATCCACCACTGCGGGCCCAGTGCGTGTTGGTGGATGTCACATGTAATCGAATTTTTGGTTTTAGGACATGCCGGTTTCCTCACGATGTTTTCCTTCACTGTTTTGAAAGCAGAGGCGATGAAATAAATTACACAAAGTGATGCGCCTGGCTGTTTTTGAACCCTCAACCTACAACTCGTTAGTCGGGGCCGTTACCACTCGGTCACCACTGCAACTCTCATCTAATAGATATACCTATGTATAATTGAATATATATTTAATTTTAGATTAGTATCCAAAATAAAATATAATTTTATAAATATTATGTACCAATTTTAATAAACTCACAATATTGCCCTTTTCCTGGACATGTCGCTCGGTACAATTTTCCTCAATTTTATTTTCATAACTAACACTTCCGTGTTTGAGTCACAGATAAACAGATTTTTATTATTATTCTATTAAATGTATTTTTAGTTTGTAAATTTCCTTGTCAGCACCCCGGATATGCATATGATCTGTTATGTTGTAAATAAATAAATACATGTACTAATTTTCGATTAACGCTTTAGAACATTCGGAAAAAATGGGCAGTGACAGACGCTACAAAGGTTAAATGCTTTCTTTCATCTATTCAGTAGATACCCTAAAAAAGAGTAATATTTAATCAGACTTAAAAAAAGGAGGTTCTAAACTTAATCTGTATGTAAGTTTGTCTGGGATTATCACGCGTTCGGCTGAACCAATTTTGTTGAAGAATATTTGTCACATTTAGGAGGTTTTGGTATTCTATCCGACTTAAGTTGCAGTTTGATCCGTATGTCTGAATTCTAGTTTTGCTGAGGGATACTACTACTAAAAAGTGTTTTTTTTTTTGTACAATGAAGTTGGTTCCAATTTTTTTGTAAAATGTTTTTTATTTACCTGCAGCTGTTGATCAGAGACGTCGTTCTGTTCGTCGTCGGTGCTGTCGTCGCTGCTGCTCTCGTACGCGCCCAGCCCTGCGCACACACACACCACAATAGTACCGACCCAACAACACACGCACAACGTGACGTAACAACGATCCACCTACTACTTCATCAACTAGAGAAGACATGTTTGTGTATGCATCCATTTTCGATCAATTCAATTTATTCGTCAAAAATCACAAGGAAAACATCGCATCTATAGAAAACTATTAGCCAAAGAAACTTTTTTTATAGAAACATCAATAACCAATAGAATACGATCTCAAAAATTAATAAAACCAAATCATGAAATCACACAAACAGTAAACAAAGTTCCTTAAAAAAATTCATTTACATAAATGTTTAATAATATGTAGGTATATAACATCTATAATAAATTCTGTACATTTCTTACCAATTATCCACTAAAAACAATGTATTTAAACACTGTTCGAAACAATGTATTGCCAATTAGGTCAATACTAAAATACTAATTATGATGCTGGGCTGCTGAAATGAGAAACTTGAGTAACATACATGGCGGTTCAGAACAAACTCTCAACATTTTTGATAGTTTTTCTGCACTATTATGAGAAAAACCACCATTTATGTTTTGTACGGAAATATCTGGCAAACTATTCGGTATTATCGGTTGCAACGATGCCCCATTTCTTTTTGTAGAAACTTTTGTCAGTTCAGTAAATCAATATAATCAATATTAGGTTGCGAAGCGCTATGCTTCGTGAGCGGCAGTTTGCGAGATATTTGCGCTCGCTCGGCATTAGGAACGGAACTCACCGAGCCCACTGGCGATAGCGGCCAGTGCCTTCGACTTGCTCGCCTTCATGGCGTTGAGGCGCGACGCTTTTACCATATAAATAAAACCAACATTAATCACACACACCACATGTATTCAATTGTCAACAGGCAACATCTGAAATAAGACTTTATTAGCGATAAATTAAACCACATTTTTGCACATCACAATTCTTCTTCACATAGGGCTGTCTCCATAGGAGACGGTATTGTCACATTGCGTGTATCACAGAGTCAGTACGCGATAGTTTCTCGTAGTACAAAGTAATGTCTTGACGGAGACCGTCGTTCCGTTTGGGATAAGCATAGATGAGTGGAAATACCTTGTAGGGCGGTATATCGGGCCAATTCTTCCTGGCTCACCGTTTGGATCTCCTGGTCCGTCACCTCAAGGAGTATTTCTGTGAGGGAGCGACGGACAGCAAGCATCTGAGGATAGTTCAAAATATTAAAATCTACATGCTTGCATGGAGAAGGATGAGACAGCAGCTCATCTGCTCCTAAGCTTCTCATTGGTTGCTGGAAACAGGGCAAAGTACTTTGAGAACCCAGATACCCTCTGCAAAATGGTGTCAGTAACTAAGACGCTGCTGGCGTTTATTGAGGTGCTAGGGTGTATCGAATAACACATTTGACCCACCTGAACGCAAAATACGCGTTTTAGACGTAGAAATACAGACATCAGCCAAAAATACATATACAATTTCAATACACCTCAACTTAATGTAAAACTTGATTTTTGTTGTCAGTAACAAGTTTTGACTTGGATAGTCCTGATAGGTATACTTTAGTTTTCATAATCAAAAAATTAAAATAAATTCTCTCTATAAGTGTGTCCTTGGGTGAACCACTTTTCGCTTGTTGTCGATCAATCCATGTTGTGTTTTGTACATCTTACCACTTCTTGCATGATCTCCTCCTTACTCCTCTTCACGAGTGGAGCTGGCTCCTCCCTCTCCTCTCTGGGGGGCGGGGCTTCTTCCGCAGGCTCCTCCTTGACAGGACTCGATGATGATGGCTCTTCTTTCTCTGCTTCTTCACCTTCGGAATCCGATTCCTATGACAGTTACATCGCTTGCATTTAGTTAGTGAAATTATGCATGATCATATAGCAGATGTCAAGGATGTTATAAATTTAAAAATTCAAATGACTATGGGTTTGTTTTTGTTCTTCAAGGGTGAGTTGCAATTAGTTAATTTTACGGGTGATAAACATTGATTATAATCTAAAGGCAATGGTCCTTGTGAAAAATACATATGAAGGTCACTATATTTTTCCTCTTGTTGAATATGACAACGAATGCCGAGTTAGCTTAGTTAGTGATAGGTGCATTTATTTAATCACCACTGCTCTTGAAAACTACGTGAGGAAACCGAAACAAGTATGTCCTGGAACCAAAAATTTGTAGACATGACTTCTGTCAATACGCATTGGTCCCGTGTAGTGGATTATGGCCCCTTCCCTTTCTTAGAGAGAAAGTATGAGTTCCAGTTACGTAGTGGGACCGTTACAAGGTTGCTTATGCACCATCTTTATTGCCATCCATAAAAAAGTAACACGAAAATCATGAATTCGTGTAACTTAATTTCTGTATGGCTATGTCTAGCAACTTCGATTACGCCGCCTGTCTCACACTAACAACATGATTTTGTTTGGGATAACATTAATTTGTATATCCTATTATATATCCTTATACGACAGCCTGAAATCAACTATCGGGCAGTAGTTCAACAGACGATAACACCTGTCTGGTCGGAGGATCCTCCCTTTTCAAAGAAGGTATGTGGGACTTTACTCTCTGTTCCTCTGCCGCCAAACAGTAATTTATATCTTTATATGAGAGAAAGAAGAAAGAGAAATTTTAGAAATCGAATCAGTACGCGTGCGTGACACCCGATAAATACAGATATGGTAACCTTTTTAGTCAGCATGCTTAGCGCATTTTTGGTTTTCTTCTCTTTTATTTTACGATTATAGCTTTTTTGATAGACATGACATGATCAATACAAATGTTTTATTCTGTTGTAATTTCCAGTAATTCCCTGAAAACTCTCTAAATAAATCTCTTTACTAGCCACCTGTACCAGCGTCACATGGGTGTTAGAAATTGTAATTGTTAGTATGTATTAACCTTCTACAAGAATTATTAAGTATATCTATTGACGAAAATGGCATTAAAATCCATTCAATAACTTTTGAGTTTATCGCGTTTATGCAGACAAGATAGATGCAGGGAGGATTTAAGTGGTAGGGATGATAAAGCCTCGGCTAATCGCCATTGTGTAAACGGGCCGAGGCTAGGTCCACGTGTGAACTAAGTATAACTATACAGTATAAAACAAAGTTTAAAAGTATGTATGGTTACATCTTTAAAACTACGCAGCGGAGTTTGATACAGTTTTTTTCAGAGAGATACAGTGATCCAAGAGGAAGGTTTTATATGTGTAATTCATGCATACAATTTAATTCAGTATTGCACCTGTGCAAAGCTGGGACGAGTAGCTAGTTAAATATAAAACATTATTTGTTATGTATTTGTCATATTCCACTTTCCACAACTTTATCTGTCACACAAACGAAATATGTACAAAATATAAACCAAAGCTATTTCTACAGTTCTAATAGTGTAATTCTTAGTCTTATTGTAAATCCGGTTAATCTAGATTAGAGCATGCCAACCAGGAACGCTGTCAGCCAAGAATATATAACTGCCAACACTTCCTGTAATATTAATAGGACGGCTATTTATTTTAATTGTTTGTTATTTGACACGACATTTTTTTCTGCATACAGGTACAGTATGGCCAAAATACGTCAGCCATTGAGGCATTCCGAACTAATGCAATAGGCAATCGTTACGATTCTTAAAAAGTGTGTGTGCAGATAATTTTTCAAAGATCAGAGAGGTCAAGATATTACGGCTGCGCTGTGCGTATTTATATATATTAGCTAACATTTTTATTTTTTGAGAGGTATAGTGAGATATCATGCGTACATTTTTCGTTGAGCGCGCGATTTCTAAACAGAAAATTGGCGCGCGACTTTGTCTCATTATTGCACATGCAACGATTAAAAAAAAAATTATGATACTGTGGTGTCTCCAAAGAGATCACATGACTTATTAGATAACGGACTGGCTTGATAGCTGTTTCGAAGGATGTTGGCAGTTCTAGAATAGCTTTAAAATTGAATATAAAAAAACAGTATGTTACTTTTTCAGTCTAAGTGTCTTTCGAAGCCTTAATACAAGTTATTTATCATTAACAGAATTCTTTTACTGCTATAGATGATCCCTGTGAGCCCAGCCGAGCCAGTGCTCCGAGTTTGAAAATACTTTGTACGTAATTTTCGGTCAGGGTAGGGGTGGGAATCAGTAATTGCATTTCACTGTTTAGCTGCTAAGTTGGAGTTCCGCACCTTGACCGCTGTCTTAGTTCATCAGTGAACCTAGAGCCAGTAATCCCCTATGAACAATCCCACCATCCCTCACATTGAAAGCCCTACTAAGTTTTGTGAAAGTTTTACTTAAAAAAATTATAGCAACCAATTTTTTGTCTAGGCGTGGTTATTGTGTCAATATCATTACATAGTATAAAACAAAGTTACCATTCCCTATGTATGCTTAAATCTTTAAAAGAACGCTACGGATTTTGATGCGGTTTTTTTTAATAGATAGGGTAATTCAAGAGAAAGGTTTATGTGTATAAAACATGCATAGCATATTGAATATCAGTATTTGTGCGAAGCTGGGGCGGGTCGCTAGTATTTTATAAGTCAGGACACAACATTGCGCCTCAAATGAAAGGTTCGGCGGGCAACTACATAATTTTTTTTTTTGTGTATTCTGCGACATAACAACTGTCTTATAAAAATAAGCCAGTCTTTTTGTGTGTTGACGTAAAAACCACTCGCACAAGGCCTCAGATTCCAACTCGCTACTGAGAATACCCAGTGCATTATTATTATTAGTAAATAAATCGGATTTATACTGGTCATTGGAAATACTAACGAATTTGCTCTTAGGCGGCAACACTGGCTGTCCCCCAGCCTCTGCTTTCATTCTTTCTAACTCTTCTTCTTCTAATCTCTTCTTTTCCTTCTCTGCTTCTTCTCTCGCTCTCAATTCTTGTTCACGTTCTATCGCCTTCTGCTTTTCACGTTCCATTTTCTCTAAACCTGAAAAATAAGTGAACAAGTTTTATGTTAAATACATAGTAATTGATAGATCAAACAATTTTGTTCAAATTCTAGTATTTACTAGAATTTTTTTTATAGTCCGTAGAAGGTTCTGAAGGTCTTTTCCTTCTAATTATTTCTTAAACTTTTATAATAATTTATTTTTAATAAAACCTCACCTACTTACTTAATTTTTTACTTTATGCAACTGTTGTTTCGGTTTCAGGGAGCCAGTCGTATTTTAATGAAACTTAGTATAAAACCCTATGAGAGTTTAGTTTACGTCGCAAATAGGCACAAATAACTGCATTTATACCAGTTAATTAAAACGGGAGTTTCACCAATTTAGTGAACCTCATCACTCTACACTCTCACGATCGTTCCCAACTAAGCATCTCGCATTCTTCGGATTTCCACTACCCTGACCAGATCTTCGGTCTACCTGAGGGAGGCCCACTTGTGGGAGGCCTTCTAACGCTGCGTCTGCCGGTACGGGTCACCACTCTAAAAACTTGCGGCCACTTACGTTTGGTTTTTTTATATAGCAAGTTTCAATTCTGCGTAAACCTACTTGATATAAGTGTAAAGACAGAAGTTACCTTCTCTAATCCATGCGGGAAGCTGTCTTCGTTTAGCTGCGTCAATAGTAGATGATGACATAGCTGTAGGCATCACTATGGGCTCGATCACGGGGGGTATCGCGGGGGCTTTTTCTCTGTAAAATTTAATAAAATATTTTAAAAATTTATACACACAAAATGGACTTAGAATTTAATAAGAATTTCTTCGAAAATCTCGGTTTTTCTCTATTATAATTTAAAATTGTTGTAGATCAAAAACTTTGTCATCGGATCACTCTAACTATTGTAAAAAATCGCATGAAAATTCGTTAATTTTTTGAGTTTACTACTTTTTCATATCGCGGGTAAATCGGTATATCGAGTCTAGTTGTATTTTCAACGTATCCAGTTCCAAACTCAAATATAACTAGACATATGTCGTTACATCCAAATCGGTCAGGCCGTTTAGGAATTAGGCGACTTGTATAGTTCGTTTTTTAATCCTAGACTACGATTTGACAACTTAAAATGTCAAACTCCAAAAAATTGGGAACATATTTCTAGAGTTGAATTTAGATAAGTCTGCGCGCGGCGAAAAAAGGAAACTAATCATTTGCCGTCATCTTGACATTTATGTCAGGTGTCAAGAGAATGTTTTGTCTTCCGTGTTTTTAATCGTTTCCAAAGTAAATAATCGTCATCATTATACTGAAAATGGTTAAAAGTGCTGGTAAAGATATTATCTTGAAATTCAAACGTGCTTGTTAAGAGGAATGAGAAAATATCGGGCCTACAATACGATTTTCCAAAAGTGGACCATTTGTCAAATATTTTTTTCGGGTGACCAGAACAACAAATCTCCCTGAATATTCGTACCCGAGTGGTGCCTGGCAGAGTTGGTTGAAAATGGACTGCTACTATGTATTTGAATCTTAACAAGTGATTATTATAACGAGCTATTAAAGAGTTTGTTGAAAATGGACTGCTACTGTGTATTTTAATCTTAATGAAGTGACTATTATAACAAGCTATTATATATTATATAAAGTACATATTTTCTAAGTTCTCATGACTTTTTTATAATAATTAATTAAACAACCTGTAATTCAATCTATTTGTTTACTTTCATTAAAGTAGTGATTATATAGATTTGGATCTATATCAATATATATTATATAAAGATCAATGCAACTATACGTTGTAATTTTATAACTCAAGAACGTGCCCACCTATCCAAACCAAATGCTTAAGCTTTGTTCGGACTATTTAGTAGATGGTTTATGTGAAGTTTGTACAAAATCGGTCAAGGGGTTCTTCATTTATCACATTTTTCTGATACCGGAAGCGAAGCCGCGGGTAAAAGCTACTAATATATAAAAGCGAAATACCACTCACTGATTAATTACTATATCTCTGAAACTATAACAACTAGAAACTTAAAATTCGGCAGGTAGGTTTCTTACAGGGTGTAGACGTCCGCTATGAGCAGATTTTACGAAACTCCACCCCTATGGCGGTTAACAGACTTTCACGCTGGCAGAAGCTGGTACACCTATTACAGAAAAAAGGCTGCGTGCGGCTAAAATTTGTTTTAATTTTTTTACAAAATTGGTCGTTTATGTCAGGTGTCTGGAGAAAGTGTCGCGTCTTGTGTTTTTAATTGTTTCAAAAGAATATATTCGTCATAATTATGCCGAAAGTTATTAAAAGTGCTGGGAGAGAGATGGTCTTGAAGGTTAAACATGCCTGTGAAGAACGAAATAACAACGAGCCTTTGGTACCATTTTCGAAAGTTAGAGCCCGTGTTGCTTACTTGACAGGTAATTTTTAGAATGACCATCACAATAAAATTTGATTTCAAAATGTATTTCTTGTGCTTTGTATTTTTTTATTATATGAGGGAAAGTAGATTAATTAAACTGGCAACATTAAGCACGCCCCCAGCCACGCGCAGACTTAACGTAATCCAACTCTAGAGTGTGACATTCTGAGTTGTCAAATCGTAGTCTAGAATTAAAAAACGAACTTTAGGCGTACAGAAGAAATAAATTTATATGTATATAGAAAATATTGATGTAGTCTTACGAGTATAATAATATGTGGTACTCTAAAAACCTCATGCTATAGCAGACATGAAACGAATGTATGTTTTGTTTAATTTTGCTCTCGGCAAATATAGTTCCATGGCTGAGACCTTTTGTCTACTTATTTAGATTTCTTTGTCATGCTTTTCTGCAAGGTCAACAGTTATTATATCTTTTGTTTTTATTCAATACGAACTAGGCTTTACGTCATGATTTTCAAACAATCTTTAGTTTGTGTTCCATGTTTAAATGATCTACTTATTATTTAAATGAAGGTTGTTAGAGTAAAAATTTACCCACCACGTGTGGAAGACTGGGCGTGCTAGTCTTCTTCATTTATAAATGTTAGAATTTGTCACTTTGTGGTTCATTTCATTACTAATTTTGATGCGGTTTTCAGAAAAATTATTAAACTAAAAATACTAAAAAATATTTATTTTTAGCATGGTATTTGAAGGTTAGTACAAATCGTTATACAAAGCTGTACTGATGTAACTTAAAACTTAGTGTTTAGTTTTTAGAAAAAAACCTATATCTTTTAGTTTTATCTTTATAAATCGATAGTGTGTCATGTACCAGATCGACCCTCCACGGGCTTAAAACGGCCAAAATTTAACTGTGTATAAGCCAGTCAATCAACTAGCGCACCAAGCTGCAACAATTATTTGTTGGCAATTTATTTTAAAGAAGTATAACTCACCTTTGTGACCTGGAACTTCTGGAAGGTTTATGATCTCTGTTCTTGCTCTTGGAGCGTCTGTCTCGACTGGAACTGCTGCTCCTGCTGTTGGGCTGTTCCACCTGGGGGGCAGTCCAGTACCCATGCTGGAATGTTGGCGCTTGGGTGCCTGTTGTGTATCTGTAGACGGTTAGAGAAGATGAAGATAATGCTATTTACCGTGTGTTTTGTAACCGTCGTGCTGTGCCTGTCTCGAATAAATGTATTTCTATTCTATTCTATATAGTGTACTATTGGAATATAGTGTAGAATGCCAGGTTGTCTCGAAGAAATTTCAGAATACAATAAGGTCGAATATTGTATGTTTTAAATTTAAGGCTCAAATAGTACTATTCATTATATTGGTGTACACAAATACGAATAAATAAATACTCTAAGTTTGCGTACAGCTACACAATAGGTAATAGGAAAGTAAGCAGTTTTAAATTTAAGGCTCAAATTGTACTATTTATCATATTGGTGTACACAAACACAAATAAATAAATACTTTTAGTTTGTTTACAGCTACACAATAAGTAATAGTAAATTAAGGAGTTCTCAGCTGGATCGTGTTTCCTGATCCTAACTATATAATATTATAAATGCGAAAGTAACTCTGTCTGTCTGTCTGCTACTCTTTCACGCCAAAACTACTGAACGGATTTGAATGAAATTTGGTATACAGATATTCTAGACCCCGAGATAAAACATAGGCTACTTTTTATCGCGAAAAAGGGGTTGTAAGGGGTTAAAAGGGGGGGGGGGGAAGTTGTATGGGATTTCATAATTTTCCGCGGACGAAGTCGCGGGCAGAAGCTAGTAATTTATAAACTACCCTTATAGTCAAGGCTACTTTTTCCGCACGTTAAGGGTGCGTTTCCATTGAACCGGGGTGGGAAGAGTGGAGCGGAAAAGTGGCAATGTGTTTCATGGAGTGGATTTGAGCTATTATGCGCTTCGTCAGCACTTGACTCTGTTCAGTCCGGCTCGAAGCCGCGTGTTCATTTATTTTAATTGATTGTTTTTTGTTTTCTCAACTCCGCTCAGCTCCATTTACTTTTTTTTCATTAATACGATGCGGAGATTTCGAGCACTGTATACACGGGTCGCTCCTCTCCACATCTCCTAGCTTTACGTCAGTGGAACTGGAAACCATCGACATATATGTACTACGTACTAGACGAGGTGTGCCGTACAGTGTATTTACTTCACTAAGTAATTTGCATGCTATACACTTTTACATTGATGATATTAGTGCAGTTTTAATGTATCAGCGCTGTAAGTTTTGATGGACGACATAATGCCAATGAAGTGTTTCAGCGGACTTTTGTATTAACTGTTCAGTATTTTGACAAATAGTATCTATGAACGTGCTTGTCTTTCGTTAGGATATAAGACGATGGTGAAAACGCACCCCTAAACAAGCTTACTCCATCGATTAGATTACATCATCGCTTATCTACAGGCAAGATAGTGGTCAAACGCGAGCTTATGAACCAAAATAAAAAGTGGTTTACTTATGAAACGGTAAATGAGACTTATGTATGGCAGGCTAAAATACACCCTAATCTCATCAGGCAAAGGTATGTTTTGTCTTTGTCACATCGACACGTAATTTTGCGAACAGGCAAATGAACCTTCGGACCTTGAATACTTAGGTATTAGGTATATTCTACGATAGCCAAACCCTCGTGGTCTTGATTTAGGAGTGTGTATGTAGTTTCAGCCGGCAGCTTTGTTCGCCCGCCTAAAAATATGTTTTTCCATGCAAACTTTGGATCCCCGTTTCATACCGATAGTGTGTGATTTTTAGAATGCCCACTCTACATTATACGTCGATAGATTCGGCTGAGCGTAGATATGTCAGTCGGTGACTCGCCCCTTTTATATCATTAGATACATAGTATAAAGCAAAGTTGCTATGCCCTATGTATCGTTAAAAGTACGCAATGGAAAAAACCACATCAAAATGGTTTTTTAAATTAGATAGAGTGATTCAAGAGTAAGGTTCATGTGCATAAACACACACAGAGGAGAGAAGATACATGCATAATATATTAAATATCAGTAACCGTGCGAAGCTGGGGCGGGTGGCTAATAATATATAATATAGATAATATCATAGATTCTTGAGACATTAACCTTGGCATTTAGATATTGATTTAACATTCCCGCATACCAGTAGTTTCACTCAATTTGCATCGAAAATGAGTGTGAAGATTGCTATTATTTCAAATGCATTACAAAGAATATTAAAATTAGATTTTGCCCTGCCATTCTAGAGATTCTAGCCTATATAGGCAAGATATCTATCTGGGTATATTTCTACCCACTATCAATGAGCTTGGTAGAGCGGCTTAGCCGTGATAAGTAAGGGTTGTAGGAATGTTAAAGAATTTACCGTGCCCGTGCAATTCTGCAAAGGTCAAATGAAAAAACATAGATGGGTTTTATTCAGTATGTCTGACACTACCTCTCACTTAGAGCGGGAGAAGACATTTAATGAATTTCCACTTCAAAAAGGCGTGAAAACGAAACAAAATAAATTAGACAAGTTTTGCATTTACAATACGTTCCAAATGAGAATAGGATCGATTGTCATGTTGTCACGTCATGATTTACCGTCAAATCGAGGCATGATATTTTTAAAATTCAGTTTATTTACGAAAAATTTAATTTATTTACGAACTGTGAACGAAAAAAGTTTAATCAGAATCCAGTTTTTCAATTTTTCTCTTCTCCAAGTTCTTCAATTTTGCAAAAATATCTTCGATTTGACAGTACGGTGGTCGTTACATTCTGGTTATCGATTCTATTCTTATTTGAAACGCATAGTACTATTAGCAAATTCCCGAGACCAACACCCGTATTCACAAACGTTACTATGCGGTCTCACAGTGCTCGCGAGCGCACAGGGCAGGGTTTGTGAACTACGCAACACAAACGAACCAATCACAGAGCTCTATTTCAACGCTGTGCGTTTGCTTAGTCAAGGGTCGTTTGAGTATTGTTTGTGAATACGGGTGCAAGTCTCGTGTGAATAACGGTTATTACGGACGCAAAGTCGAAGTGAAACAAGTATCCATGTCCGTCCTTGGGATTCAAGCTTACAGTACGGCCGTAGGATCTTGGCGTGTCTGAAGATAGTCTCTGCAAATTTCAGCGCTTGAAAACTCTTATTATTACTGTACTCAGTGCCAAGTCAGCCAGTCAGCAGTAGCTGGCAGCAGTGCCAGTCAAAATCGGATCAGAAGTTTAACCGCGAAAGCGTAACAGACATAATTACTTTCACATATTATAATATTAACATGGATTAAGTCTGTAGTTTTATATTAAATCGTACTTATTAAACTCGTGACCTAACCCATTTAATTAAATAAAATCAAGATCTATTCGCACACTTCCGGGTATCATGTCATGTAGGTGGGGGAGAACCCACGCCACGCCTGTCAACATGGAAAACTAGTTCATTCTCTTCCCATTTGCCACGTTTGTCAGTCAGTTCTTTTAGGCATTAGGCTTTTTAGGCCCTTTGGGACTAGAGTATGAAACACTTAGCATAGCTTATTGAGCCACTGAACGATTAGTTTAAGAACTACTTATCACATTGTTATCTTTCCAAAATCGGGACATTTGATGACCTTGAATAAATTTCCGTATTTACCTTGAAAAGCCCAAGTAGAGAGAGTTTTCCCTAAACAAGACACCCCTTTTGCATATTTAATTCAAATATCGTACTGCAGTATAAGGCTGGTTGAACAAGTTAAGAAAAGTCGCCAGCCATAAGTAAGATTCGTGTCATTTCTATACACTAACTGTGTACATTGGTTTTGCGCTAACCAAGAAAAAATCTTGTCTTGTTTGGATTAGCTGTGGGAGGTGCCTAGATCATTCAGAAATTTTCTATCGTGTAGTTACATGGATTAGTTTTATCTGCAGCAGACACGGTGAAATTTCTTGAGCGCCCTTAGGGCTAAGGGCATTTGTGCAGTCCTACCGCATCATAGCAACTTTATGCTTTGTTTTTCTTGGTCAGCGCCAAAGCTATATACACAGTTCGTGTATAGAAGCGACACGAATTCTTGCATTGGCCCGGCGACTTTTCTTAACGTGTTCATGTACAAACCGCCTAACAATCGATTTTACCCATTACCAATTGATGCAGAACTTATTTATACCTCATCCATATTCGGTGGGGAAGGCCTGTTTTCATTCGACTGTTTAGCATAATACTGCTGACTGGATATAGGTAGCCCAATTTAGTTTTGATGTTATTCAGAAAGATTGGAAATAGCGCATGCCTAATTTATTTAGTCAGGTGGAGTATACCTACAGTATTTGTAAAAATAATGTTTATAAAATCTATAAAATTTCAGAGCATGTTGCAGCTAGTTAAGATTGTAGTCAGACTAAATTTATTCACTTTCACATTCTGAATTATATCTGAGCGCTAAATTATGAGAGCTCTGGCAGCTGACAGTACCGAGTTCAGATCTGAATTTAGGCAAGCACTGTAATGTTCACATCTGTTTTTAAAGCAATGGTGGGCACCATTGCTCTAAAAACAGTTAAGAAACCTTCGAACGAGGAAGAAAGAGACCTTCTGTGATTGGAAAAAAGCAGCCTGCGCTCACCGAGTAAACACTTTTTCACAATGAGTATCATGGATAGTCCTCTGTGCAGAGCATTCATGGAGTCGAAGGAAGTTTTCGAGCACGTAAACTCCTCGATTGCACAGTCGTCAATAGAATAAAAACACGAACTTTGGGAGCATCGAATTTGACTCAATGAAGCCTTGAGCAGACTGAAAAGACTCATCTGTTTCTAGAGAGGGGTGGGCCGGTTGGTTGGAATGAGGGCCGCCAAGCTCACGCACAATGGCCCACCAAGGATTAAGTTTAAAAACTAGACCAACTAGTACGTCCAAATATTAGACGATAGTGACCTTAGCACAAAAAAACACCAAACAGGCTCAGTTCCACATCACTGTCATCATCAGTGATCCACATCACTGGGTCCTTATCATGGAAACTGGCTTATTCTTTCTCCTCGAGATATGGCCTGAATAAAAAAACGGAACATTTTTTGGCTGATTATTATGTATTAAATTATAATAAAAAAAAAAAAAACAATACAATAATAAAAACAAAATAATGAGTGTAATAAAGAACTTCAAGGACAATATAACACGAATATTTTAATAATCATGCTCTAAAAAATATTCTTGGTTTGTTATTAAATAATTATCACAAGGAAAACTAGTAGGTAAATATTTAAGGAATACGCGAATTTGTAATGATGAATTAACGGGTAACTTGCAAGTTCATTGTGTTATTTATTTCATCCAGGTAAACAAATCGACTAAATAAATAAATTGAATCAAATATTGGTTACAAAAATTCATTTTTCCTAAGGATCATAATGGTATACTATAAGTAAATTAATGCGCTTGCAGAGCATTTTTTTGCTGTGGGAAATTGACAATAATAATTTCTTCTACAGTACGGCTGTCGGATAATATAATACTCATACAAAAATAAAGGTTATAAAAATAAAAATGCCCATAAAATTTTTTAACAGCAATAACAACTGCAAATTGCATTTATTTGTTTAAACCATTTGAAGGTTTTCAAACACTACAATTCGCAGAGCCTAACTTCACACTCGTCGAGATCCGATGGCCGTACTGTACCACAAATAAATGAATATCTTATACAGAATAAAGAATATACTAAACTAGCTTTTGCCCGCGGCTTCGCCCGCGTGGGTTTGGGGTTTCCGGAATAAAAAGTAGCCTATGTGCTATTCCGGAGTGTATCCTATGCCTGTGCCAAATTTCATTCAAATCCATTCAGTAGTTTTTACGTGAAAGAGTAACAAACATCCATACATCCATACTTACAAACTTTCGCCTTTATAATAGTAGTAGGATTGCATCCTTAAAACTGAGGCATCATACTCCGAAATAGTAATCAGACCAATGTAAAGACCTTGAATCTCTCACATATTTGTTACTCAACAGACTATTTACTTTAAACAACTGAATTTTACGAGTTTATTTTTATACTGTGCTGGGTATTTACTTGTAAACTAAAGTATAACATTTTCGTTATACTAGGGAACTCAATAAACATATATTGTCCATTTGACTGCTATGCCGGTGGTTGTGGGTTCGATTCCCACCCAGGACAATTAATGTTTTTGTGATGAGCTCATCATTTGTTCTGTGTGTGGGTGTAATTTATCTATGATTATATGTATTTAAAAACATATAAGTATGTTTATCAGTTGTCTAGTACCCATAACACAAGCTGTGCTTAGCTAAGGACTAGACAATGTGTGACAGTTGTGGAATATTATATATATGATATTATTTCAGTTAGTATTATAATATTAACCAATTGTGATTGCAATAAATCATGGGGAACTTATCAGTTATCAGACTTGATAAAACACCTCAATTTATTAACTAGGGCAGTAGTCGCTGAAATTTACAAACAGCATTGTATTCAACTTTGGAAATTAATGAATACACATTCAACTGAGGAATAAATTAATTTTAAGTCAGTTATAGGAGGTATTTATTCAGCTTATTTGCCACTAGACTGAACTAGTGACAATCAATGTTTGATTTTCTGCTTTCTGTTTTCAAGAGCATGAAGAATTAAAGAAATATTGTATATCTCCTTGTAAAAGAGTTTTTATTTGCTGTCATTTGCTTTGTGGCCAGTATTGTGCCTAATGCTGTGTTATCAATGGGAGATGCTTATAGTAATGAGCATTGTTAACACACTCAATGGAGGAGCACACAATGCACATGAATCATCAATGATGATGGACATTGTACAATCTAGCAGCTAGCAAGGAGGATTTGACTTTGGTGGAATTTTGTGTAGGTTTGGTTATTAAGATACTGTATATCAGACACCCTTTTTCTCCTTCCCCAGAGATGAAGCTGGTAGCACTGGGAACATAACAAAGCCACTTATGACATAATTTTTTCAGTGGGAAATCTTCAAATAACTTCTCTCACAGGGAGTGACTTACTGACTAAAGCCCACCAGTTTTCCATAAGTTGCTGTCTGTGTTCCAGGGCCACAGTAACTCTTTCAAATAATCCTAAGTCTCTAGAGGGTGGTAACTAGTCTGTTCCATCTGTTTCTATCAGAATATGTACCATATATTGTTAGTTAAAAAGAGAACTCAAATTTAACCGTAACTGTAACCCAATCCAAATCTGAGTCTATAACTAGTCAACAGCAAAGTTCACTAATGTGAGTATTGTAGAGAACAAGAATCCTAAGCAGCTACCAAAGATCTTAAAGCAAGCAGCAAAAGCGAGATTTTGGTATGTTTTCTAATTATTAGCATTACGGATATACAAGAACATCTTTAGATCTACAGATAAGATATCACTTGTCATAATAAAAAACATATAAAAACAATAGGTGGTCTGATTGCTAAGAATTCTTTTGAGATGAACTAATATAATTCACAAGTAAGTACTAGCAATACTATCATTTAGCTTTTGCACATGGCTTCGCTCTCTAATGTAACGACTTTCTAGGAAGTATTAGCGGCTAAACTGTACAATACTGGACGCGGAAATTTTGAATTTAAGGGGGAGGGGGAGGAGGGGGGGAAGGTCCCTCCTCCTCCAAACCCCCTCCCAAATAAAGAAAACGCATAGTTTTGGAGATATTTAAAATTAAAAATTTTGAGGTTAGGTATCAGAAAATCATACATTTTATGCATTTTTTGAGGAAAATTTATGGGTTTTTGGAGGGAGGGTCACTCTCAACCCCTAGATCCATCCCCCTGTAGTAGCAAATGTATACCTATAGGCATTTAAAAGTAAAAAAAATAATTGTCCGGGAGCGTTCTACATTGTATATAAATATTTGTGCACAGACAAAGTAGCTAAATGATGATTTAGGTTAAGGTTTTTTTTTTTTAAACCAGACACACTAAATTTAGGGCACCCCGATTAGGATAGATTTAGGTTAGGGTTATTTTTTTTTTAAACCACCCACACTAAATTTTGGGCACCCCGACTTGGATAGATTTAGGTTAGGGTTATTTTTTTTTTAAACCACCCACACTATATTTAGGGCACCCCGACTCGAATAGATTTAGGTTAGGGTTATTTTTTTTTTAAACCACCCACACTAAATTTAGGGCACCCCGACTCGGATAGATTTAGGTTAGGGTTATTTTTTTTTTAAACCACCCACACTAAATTTTGCGCACCTCGACTCGGATAGATTTAGGTTATGGTTATTTTTTTTTAAACCACCCAGAAAACTTTCAATGCACAAATATTTAAATACAATGTAGAACGCTCCCGGAGAATTTTTTCTTTTTACTTTTAAATAACTATAGGTATATATAATATACATTTGCTACTACAGGGGGATAGATCTAGGGGTTGAGAGTGACCCTCTCTCCAAAAACCCACAAATTTTCCTCAAAAAATGCATAAAATGTATGATTTTCTGATACCTAACCTCAAAATTTTTAATTTTAAATATCTCCAAAACTATGCGTTTTCTTTATTTGGGAGGGGGTTTGGGGGAGGAGGGACCTTGCCCCCCTCCCCCTTATATTCAAAATTTCCGCGTCCAGTATTGTACAGTTTTACCAAGAAGTTGATTTTAATAATAGATAATCTTACCCAGGCATTGGAGCAGCGGTATCTGGTGGCACAGTGTATCCATCAATAGGCGGCATACCAGGATCAGGAGGTATTTTAGGCTCCCCCGGCCCCGAGCCTGACCATCCCCAACCTTGGAACGTAATAGTGTTGTAGTCATAATGATAAGTAGAATCGCAGAGATTCATTTTAACATATGGTTAATATGAAATGAATAAAGAATTTAACTGTGATTCTGGTAAAACATTTGATATCTTTGAAATATCTTAAAACAAGTAATATGTATTAAAGAGAGTTTTGCAAATGTTTTTCTTTTTTAATGCTATGATGATACAGAACCGTTTACTTGCAGTCTGTATGTACTGTCTTTTGCCTTAAGGTTAGTAAGTCAATATTGTGCTGAAAATCAATAACAGCATGTCTTTTTTAGGTTACTACTAGCTACTAATTCTCTTGAAGTGCATAGCAAAGTTACTTGGTCATAGTAAGTGTTGATTGAACAAGGTCCTATCTGTGCAGTGATTAAAAATACAACCATACCCCAATTGTTCCAAGATCCTCCCCATGAGTTAGTTGTAGAGTTCCACTCGCCACCGGCCGGCCCATCGGAGTTGTTGTCCGGGTTCTCGACTTCCATGGGCGCTTCACCCTCTTCTTCGGCAGCTCGCAGCGCAGGCGGCGGTGGCGCTGCCACGATCGCCGCTGCTTCCTTCATAGCAATCCATTGTTGAGCTAAAGCAGCCCAGTCTACGTGACTAGTGTCAACATTTTGATACGCTGTGGGATTTAAAGCCCACTGCGTGGGATACGCAGTATTTGCGGCATCTCTACCGGAGTACATGATCCTTCTAATACGTCAAATTACACTATCACAAGCAATCCTTTTAGGTTCTCATAACACTAGGAATACTAAAAACGTTGTACGAAATTGTTTGGTTTATAAATTAGACTAATTATGCTAAATTCACTAGAAAAACTCATTTCAGGTTCATCCGTCTGCAGCACATTTTCTATAGACTAAAAATTATTTGTTTTTTTTTCTAGATGTTGTCATCATCGGATGTCTATGGTAATGTTATTTTATAATGGCAACATTACAATAATTGTTAAATATTTAAATTTAATTTAAATGTTGCAACCATTGAAATAAACTAATTAAAAATGGTCAAATTATCTAATTATAATACTTTAGAATTAACGTTTCAAAAAGTTCAGAACTCTGGCCTGCCATCTAGTAGACAGTAAAATAAGTGTAGTTTAATTTAGATGTCAATAGATGGCGTTGTACGTTATAAGAGTATTTAGTTTAGCTACTCGACAACAGATGGCACTGTATTCAATAAGTTTGAAAAATTTCTTAAATTCATTAATTTTATAATTTTCATTCAACGCATAAATTTTTAAATTATTTTGAGAGAACCAACCTTTTATAGGTTTATTTTTTGATAGTGTTCGCCCCGTGGCTTTGCTTAGGGCGTCTGAATCACATATTGAAAACATCATTTGCAGGATCATGCACTCCATCGATCTCATGCGGGTTCAGCTCTGATATTATCCGGTGGCTGTCAGACTTACAGTGACCACTACCTTTTTTCAGGTCTGGTTCTTTTATAAGATAGAAAAAGAAGTAGGTACCTACTCAGGGGTCAATAATCACAAGAAGGTTTTTAACTATTTTCAGCAAAACGTTATGTTAAGTTTTATCATAAAATTTAGTGGTTCAGACAAAAATTGTGGATCACATAATTATCTACAACAATATCTAACTTTTTTTCCTAACAGCCACCATTTTTAAGGTTCCGTGACCCTAAAAATGTTAACTAAATTAAAAAGCTGAAAGGAGATTGCCACGGGGCAGGTCCCTTTTGTGATGTCGTGTGCCTGATTGGAATAATGACCTAAAAATATTATTTATTTTTTTGTGTACCAATTATTTTTTATACATTTTTTTTCACCCTGGGAATAAAGTTAAAGTTAATTAATAGTTAAACATTACGTCGACATCCGTTTGATAACATACAACAAAAAGTTGCCAGAAACGAAACAGGTAACTATCGAAAATGACGTAAAATTATCAATAGAGTAATCGATATTAAAACGAAACGACAATTAAAACAATAAAAACAATTTATTATGATTCGTCTAGGTCTCTCAACATTTAAATGTAGGTCTAAACATTAGACAACTTCAAAGCGACTGTTTTAGCATTATGTTTTCTTGTTGATGAGTTAGAATGGTGCCATCTTTTTCATAGGTACGTGTTATTGTAGCATATAGTATTATATCTGAAATGCACAAAGGCCAAGTGGCCTACGCCTTACTCCTACCGTCTCTTATTCCTATATGAGTTCAATTAAGTAAAATATTCTTTATGACGTAAAATAATGGACTAACACTGCTTATAGTCTATGCGAGTAATAGCACTGGAACGATGACAACAATAGATTACTTATTTTCATAATTAGCCTATATTGTTGATTAAATGTTCATAAAAGCGATTTACACAAACAAATAAGCCTAGCGTATTTGGAAAAGCCGTATGAACAAAACAGTTTTAATCGATAAATTGATAAAAAAGACTGAAATCGATTTAGTAATGTTTAAAAATATTTGATCTGGCAACATTTACTTGCGCTTGTCACAGTACTTTGTTGATTTGTTCTGAATTTTGGCGTTTGTGATTGCTTTTTTTAATACGTTGAGTTTTGAATTCCGTATTTACATAGTTATTATTTACAATACGTGTTTTTACGTGCGAAGCCTCCTGGGGCCAAGGGTTGAAGCGAAAGCATATCACCAGGGCTCTGGGATTAAGGCAAGGAAGGAACAGGGTAGGTTGTTTATTTAGTAAGAGTCTGAGACTGTTTCTCGCTCCACCCATGAGCGGGATTCATCATTGGATGATTTTTACCTAGGTACCATAAAAAATGCATAAAAATGAGAGACATAATTCCATGCTTATGGTGATATATAGTCTATGTCAATTTGTAATTATAACCTAGATTTTTAAAACAAAAACAATGATATCTCCTGAACCATGGTAAATAAATGAAAAAAGGTTTCTGATTATGAAAATACTATGTTTCTACTATTATGTAGAATAAAAACCGTCAGGGCACAGGTATTTTCCACTGGGACCCAACGTCCCTTACAAAAGTGGCAATCTCCTTTGTTACCAATATGTTAATCAATCACGCCGACAAAGTGGAATAAAATAAAATAAAAGGTGGAAAAAATGTTTTATAGTAAGATTGTAATTTAACCGTAAATGCAAGTTTTTTTTTTTACTATTTTATCATCCTGAACGTAGCTTGCAAATAAAACAAATAAAAAATCGGTTCATGCAATCCGAAATTATCACCGAGTACAGCGCCATCTCTCATAAAATTGGATTACTAATTATACATGGGCTACTTGGTGCTGAAGTCGTAATTTAAGGGTTCTGTTACATTGTGAGAAACTACGGAACCTTACACTGATTGTGGCCCGACTCCCTTTTGGCCGGCTTTATTGAGATTGATTGATTCAAAAAGTTGCAAGAGTAATAAGGTTATATATAACTAGTTTTTGCCCGCGGCTTCGCCCGCGTGGTATTGGGGTCGGGGTTGGGGTTTCCGGGATAAAAAAAGCCTATGTCCTATTCCGGAGTGTATCCTATGCCTGTGCCAAATTTCATCCAGATCTGTCCAGCCGTTTTGACGTGATTGAGTAACAAACATCCAAACATCGTAACTTTCGCATTTATAATATTAGTAAGATACTAGCGACCCGCCCCAGCTTCGCATAGGTTCAATAGTGATATTGAATATATTATGTATTTATTACACTTATAAACCTTCCTCTTGAAACACTCTATCTATTAAAAAAAAACCCCATTAAAATCCGTTGCATAGTTTTAAAGATTTAAGCATACATAGGACTATGTAATAATAATGATGCACATTACGTTTTCACGCCATCTTTGGGGTAGTGGACTTATCGCGTTTTTAGGGATCCGTACCTCAAATGGAAAAAACAGAATCCTTTATCTCGAGAACCAGTGGAGGTATTGAGTTGAAATTGAATACTATATTCTCAGGACTGAGTCCCTTGAAGCTGTGAAAAAATAAAACTTTTTAGTTAAGGAAAAAAGATACGGCCGTTTATGTTGTAAGTTTTTAATTTCAAGTCGATACCTTCACCCGTACAAAATAAAAATCATTGTATTTTAAAAACGGTGGCTCTTAGGAAAAGAAGTATTTTAATCACATTACATATTTGTAGTACCTAATTATGTGATAAAAAAATGTTGTCTGAGCTAATTTTATGATAAAACTTAGGTACCGTTTTGCTGAAAATCGTGAAAAACTGATTTTGACCCCGAGTATTTCTTTTTAGTTGTCGGATCACTGAGGGCTTGTTAGATTTCATTTATGATGTGTTTTGAACATTCCAACCAATTTTCAGCTGGGTGCGATTTTCGTAACATCGTATGTCTAAATTGACCAGCCTAGTTGGTAAAACGGAGCCATACGATCGCATGTTCTCTGTAGGAACGATACTCGGTCCTCAATACATTTTACCGGTGATGTTAAAATAATAATGTTCTTGTAGTTTAGGCATTGCAAAAGAAGTAATGAGTGTATCTAAACGTACGATTATTGTTAGTAACACCTTGGTTCGTTAAATCTAGATCAGTTTTGTAATCGTATAAGTAGAGTACTTACAACATATTTGATAAAGGCACGTAGTTGTTGTGTACATCGTTAACAAGGCATGATCAATAGTAAGTATAGAGGAAAGGTTTCAATAATAATTGTAGAGAATTAATATTTAAAATTAATTTATTATTCGTCATTATTATTTATACATTTACAAACATTTGCAACCATCCATCACATGTGCATCCAACCACTTACACAATTTGTCCACAGACTTACATTTAAATTTAAATTTAGACATCGAACTCCCCCTTCATCTATCTTGGGGTGCGACTACACAGAGCGCGATTTACGCGTATCGCACACTTCACTAACTGGTACTTCAATCACTTACATAACGCAAGTCTTTCTATTTGCACTAAATTAACTTAACGCTAATAAAGGTTCCTCCGCATCGTGTTTCTGACTGACGAATTTTGAGTTTGTTTTTTTCCATTGCTCTTTTTTGTTTAACATTTTCTGCTTTGTTGCTTCCAACTTTGATTTGGCTTTTGATAACTTTGGTGCGCTTGTTGTTTTATCGATGCGCTCTAATGTCTCAATAATGTTCTTAGGTTTGGATAATACTCTTCTCGTCTCCTCGCTAATTTCATCCATCGTCGAGTTCTGGTTAGCATAGACTACGACGTAGTGTGAGTAAGCAGAATTCGAAGGAGTGTTGATATCAGCGAAATCTCTGAAGTTGGCGAATTGGTCTTGATTGTAATTTGGTCTAGGGTTCGCGATGTAGCCAATTTCGTATGAAGGTCTACCGTGACCGTTGTTGTAGTACGAATTGTATCCATCGCCAAATTCATCGTCATCATTTTGGGCTAAGAATGTTCCACCTCTGATGATTCCAAAGTTTCCTGAGCCAAGCAAACTGGAGCTCGCTTCGACAAGTGGAGCTGCGGTGGGAGTGCTCTGTTTACCGAAGTTGTCTGCGTTTCTGTTATTATAGCCTCCGAATAGAGGGTAATTCAGGAGTGATCTGTAAGAATTTGGTCTTTGACTGTAAGCTGCTTCTTGGTTATTAAAACCGAGTCTAAAATTGTTTTGTTGTTGGCGTGGTTCGAAGAGGTTTGCGAACGTCGGGAAGAACGTCTGTGAACCTCCGACGAGCTCTATGGAGTGGTCAGTGTGGTCGTCTGAGGCAGCTGCTTCAGGTTCTTCGTACTGTTGTGAGAGACCAGGGGGCGGCGCCACAGCCTCTGATATGATTTCTGATGATTCAGCATTGAGGTCCCTTGTGTCATCTGAAACAAAAAATGGTATTTGCATGGGAAAGGGCATAGAACTTTCTTTTACTTATCTCTACTTATACAATATATTGCATTGAACCTTTCTAGAACTGAAATTAAAAAAATCTCAATTTTGTAAGCTTACAATTATTTGGAGCCTTGATCAATTTTTTTTTCAAATAAATTAATCGTTATTTATCGAACGAAACAGTATCCATGGTAGATATTTCTGCATCTGATATTTGATACCTATCAATTCTATTACATATTCAGGTAGCTTAGAAATATGTAAATTTTGTGGGCGTAGAAAAAGCGTTCAACGTTGTATATTGTATAGTTACATGTGCTTATGACAATGTACGCTAATAGTGTGTGACGTTTCAATAAAGAAATCTGCTACCTTATACATCACACTAACACGGTTCCTGTTTGAATAAATTTAATTAATATATGAATGAAATAGATTCTATGAAGGTTTTTGTGAGAAGCCGGATTCGGGAGGTATTACATTCTACTTTGTCTGTTTTAGAATAGTTCTTATCTTTATGTTTACACTGTGCTGAAATAGCTGCCAGCGCAATGTTTCAACACCTGTCTAGCTTTTTCTCAACAATATTTGGGTTTCTAGTCTTAATTAGTTCCGGCTGATTAATATTATTTTTCGGAACTGTTGCTATCTGTCGTCAATAACTCGATTGCTGTCCTTCATATACTTACCAGTTATTCCAGTTGTCAGTGTTTCGAACTTCTGGATATACGTAACCGCTGTCATCGGTATGACAACTGTGATTGACAGTATAACGTGCTCTCAAGATATCAATATTTAGTTTACAAGATAAAGATCATCTGGTAATTACAAGATATTGGTCATCCATCTACAAAAGATCATTCAAGCGATGATGATAAGAGTTTAAGTCTAAGTAGTAAGTAAGTTTAAGAAATCAGAAACTTTGGCGATGAAACATTATAAAATCGTAAAGCTTCAGAACAGCTAAGTAGATTCAGTAACTTACATCTCCCTATACTTATTCACATGATTATATATCAAAAGGGATTTATAGTTCGCACTACTACTTTATTCAATCTTATTGATTATTCATGAGAGAAATTCACAATCGACTCAACGTTGTGACATATTGTTAGACAATATGCTAGTAAAAGCGTTTTGTAGTTGCGACAGCAGACTAATGCTCGTAATGCAATTGTAATGTGACATGTTAGTCGTAGTGAAGTTGACACATTTGATTGTGAAAATGGGTATTAAAATAAATGTAACCAAATTTAATCTGTGTTAAGCCTTCTAAGGAGCTGACCTTTTCGGATCTTTGTCTGAATAACTGGACTTTTAGAGTAACGTACAGAAATCCTTAGCCTTAGAAGCCAACTCCAGAAGGGCCTACCCCTTCCAGAGATGGCTGATTTAAGCATAACCCTAATTTAGGGATCGCTTTGCTTTGGATTTACGTTCGAAAAATATTTTATAGATTTTGTAAATTATATTTTGGATGGTTGGGCCTCATATTATACTGAATTAATTTGTCTCAGTGGCCATTATTGAATAAATTAGTGAAAAATCTACATACTAGGGCAACTATTGCGAGCGTGGTCAAGCACACGAAAACTTAATTGAGATCTCACGTTAGGACTATATTATGCAGTAAACGTTTAAAGCCTGATGATGATCGCTCTCAAAACGTAAATAAACATGAATATTGCAATGTATGATGACGGAACAAAATGATTGTGGGTAAAAGCAATCCGGCAATGTATGGAAATATATTCGAGTGGAGTGCTGTTGCAATAATTTGCCATAATGGCACCTCTAGTTACGCGCCATCACGTGTCGTATTGATGTGGTCAGTGGTCGATGTCGTATGGGTAATGTTGGATAATTCATGCTCTTGTTAAGTTGTTATAGTTGACGATGTTAGAAACTGTCAGTTTCTTTTTTTCCGAAATGGTGTCTTTTCTTGCTTTTTTGCTGCTGCCTACAGTTCAGTCTAGTCTTGACTGTCTACATGTATATTGATGATCAGGTTTGTGTTTTTAGTTTTATCATCTTTGTGATAAGCATCGGAAATATAACAAAGCGCTGTACTAATTGAGTTATATTTTTCTGCACTTCCGAGACTATATTTAATTGAATCAAACGATTTCTTATTTTTGAATATCTCTAGAGTGTACAGTGCTATGTACTTTTTTTTTTTTTTTAAATAGCCTAGTGTATGTCCCACTGCTGGGCAAAGGCCTCCCCTTTTCCTTCCATACCTCTCTGTCTAGGGCGACCTCCGGCCACGTTTGCCCCGCGAACATGACGAGATCGTCGCTCCACCTTCGTCGCGGTCGACCTGGACGGCGTCGTCCTCCCTCAGGTGTCCAAAGAGTGACAATCTTTGCCCATCTGTCCGGGTGCATTCGTGCGACGTGGCCAGCCCACTCCCACTTCAACCTGGCTGTTTTTTCCCCGACATCTGCTATTTGAGTTATGGAGCGCAGCGTGGTGTTCCTAACCCGATCTGTTCGCTTAACACCTATTGTGCTGCGCTCCATTGCCCTTTGACAAATCTTAAGTTTGGACTTTTGGTGTTCAGTAAGTGACCAGCTTTGGGCACCGTAGGTTAAGACGGGCAGGATACATGTCAATGAGTTTACGTTTCAATGTCATCGGAAGGCTACCCTTCATATGTTCTTTAAAGGCCCAGAAGGTCTTCCAAGCATTCTGGATTCGTCTTTCGACTTCCTTATCTTGCCTATTTTTAAAAGAAACAATCTGGCCTAAGTATGTATACTCATCGACATATTGTAACACTTGCCCGTCCACCTCGATCCTACGTTTCGTGCTGTTGGTCATGACCTGGGTCTTAGATCTGTTCATTTTAAGTCCAACCTTAAGACTTGCCGAGCTCAGATCTTTTAGCATTTCTTCAAGTTCTGAAGATGATGTGGAGAGCAGCACAATGTCGTCAGCAAAGCGGAGGTTTGTTAGCTGGTGGCCGCCAACATTTATGCCTCGTGACTGCCATGAATCGGGCAAATTATTGAAAACCTCCTGCAGTGCGCTTGTGAACAGTTTGGGTGAGAGTGGGTCGCCTTGTTTAACACCTTTTTCTATTTTGAAATTTGGACCAGGAATTTGTAACTTTATATTTGCAAAACTATTTCTATAAATGATGTCAATGAGATCAATGTATGTGTGTGGGACATTTTGAGATTCCAAGGCACTGAATACTGACTGATGGTCTATACTGTCGAATGCCTTGGCATAGTCTTATAAGTTATTTTAGTTACTTATTATTCTTTATAATAATATAGTCTCTTATTAAATACTCGTAAGAAACACAATAAATAATTGCTTCATCTACACGAATGTTTCCATTAAAGGCATGTTGAAGCTAATGCTAACCATATACGGTACTAGCATGTTGCTTGACAGGTAGCATTGTCTTTACTATTCCTATTTTCTTTAATAGCTTCCTACAGAGACGTCAATGTTTCAATCAGAAGTTTATTTACCTTATAATTAACTGTTTAATTGCCCTGTATGTTCAGATGAGCATATTTGGTCGTTAGAGGTATAATTTGTTATATTATTGTTTATTTATAGACCAAACTTAAGTGGCAATGGGCAGGCCACATTGCTCGCAGAACGGATGGGGCCGAAAGTTTCTGGTGTGTCGACCGCGTACCGGAAGACGCAGCGTTGGAAGGCTTCCCACAAGGTGGACCGATGACCTGGTCAGAGTTGCAGGAATCCGATGGATGCAAGACGCACAGGAGCGGTCTTTGTGGCGGCGCTTGGGGGAGGCCTATGTCCAGCAGTGGACGTTTTTCGGCTCAAATGTGTGATGATGACGATTGTTTATTAGTCACTTATTATTATTTAAATCTTCACATCTTACACGTGTTACGGTTAATCGTTAAGAGTGTATTCTTCGAACTAATATCAATAAGTATGTGTCGCATAATATGATCATTAACTTCATATTACGTATGATTTCATATCTGGTTTTTTGTCCATATATTATGTAATGTTTTCCTGCATATACAGATATGTCGCCGTCTAGGTTCTAGAATCATCACTATAACAGCCTTAAAACTGTCGCAATCATAGATCACCGACTTTATTACTTAAGCGATGCTGTGGCCAACGATGGATCATGCTTGCTTAGAAGTAACCTATCCACTTTTGATGAAATTACAAAGAATTTGGAAATATCATTAAATGTAAGTGTCTGAGGGAGGGATGTTAAAATAGCTTCAAAAGCTAGTGTTAACTATGGCATGAATTGTAGCAGTGGTTTTTGCTTCTCTTCTATATTTCTATCCTAATACTATTATAAAGGCGAAAGTTTGTAAGTATGGATGTATGGATGTTTGTTACTCTTTCACGTAAAAATGAATGGACTAAAAAAACTACTGAATGGATTTGAATGAAACTTTACCACAATATAGCTTATACATCAGAATAACACATAGGCTACTTTTTTATCCCGGAACCCCAACCCCAACCCCAAAACCACGCGGGCGAAGCCGCGGGCAAAAGTTAGTGTGTATATATATTTAACTTTATCACTGTTTTGTGTGTGCAGATTTTCAAAATACATGTTTGAATAATTATTCTTTAGGTATTTATTTTATAGAAACAAAATAAAACCACCATATTAATTCTTTAAGTGAAAATTATCGTCAAAATCTAAGAGAAATTCGATCGAAGAACATCGATCTACGCAGCAGCTATCTTATATGTTCCTTGTTTTTATCCATACTTGAATTAATGATCATGTCGCAATAATTCGCCATTAGCGTCTAGTTACGTATGATTACATGTCTGCCTGTCCGTGTTGTGGTTTCCTGTAAAGTGTAGATCAAGTGTGAGACACGATCACCTTATATGTATTTATGTGTTTTTATATGCAACTCTATATTTAAGTAATTATTATAGCATACAAGATTGCTTAGTGAATAGGTAGTTTACATGTATAAAGAGTTTTCATTTATTCTTATAATATCTCTAGTTAATTTTAGGAATATCTATCCTTTTTTGTATTTTTTAAGTTTTATGAATTTAATATTATCTATACTAATATTATAAAGCTGAAGAGTTTGTTTGTTTGTTTGTTTGTTTGTTTGAACGCGCTAATCTCAGGAACTACTGGTTCGATTTGAAAAATTCTTTTTGTGTTGAATAGATCATTTATCGAGGAAGGCTTTAGGCTATATAACATCACGCTGCGACTAATAGAAGCGAAGAAACAACGGAAAATGTGAAAAAAACGGGGTAAATTATTCATCTTTGAGGGCTTCCGTTGCGTGCGCTGCGAAAACGGTTCAAGATACCAAAAAAATATGTATGAAAGAATTATTCCTCTTAAAATGATCTAAAAAAATATCCGCGACAGTATATGTCTATCTTTTAAGATTAACTCACTAGAACCGTTTTTATGGGAATCAAATCTGGTCGAAATTAATGCATTATTACCAATTGTTTGTTAGAGTTGTATCAACATAATAATATTATACTTTATCCAAATAAATGTGATGTTAATTAAAAGTATGTAATTGTGAACAAAATTGTCTTTGACATCACTTATTTTCAATGGACGTCTTAGAAGATATTACAATTTTAAAATAACTCCGATATAAAATTCACACGCGCCGCATGATATGCAAAATATGACGCTGCGCCTGGCCGGCGGGCGAGGAGAAGGGTTGCTTGCGGGCGGCGTGGAGGGGTTTTTTTAATGGTAGGTAAAAATCATCCAATGACGAATCCCGCTCTTGGGCGGAGCGGGAAACAGTGTCAGACTCTTACTGACTAAACAACCTACCCCGTTCCGTAGGTTGTTTCTCTGGGAATAATCCCAGAACCCCGGTATAACGCTTTCGCACCAACCCTCGGCTGCAGGAGGCTTCGACCCTGAAGGGCCCCACAGTTTGCTGATAACACCTTGAGGCGCGCGGGAGCAGTGCACGCCGTCGACGACTTGGTCTCGGTCTGGACTGTTACCAGACAACCGGAGGGCGAGCTACCCATTGCTCACCGTCCGCAAGTCAGCGTCTACGGTGGCCGGATATCGTCGGGATCGCGGCGGCGACGGCTACGGCGAGGGCGCTGTTGCCCTTGCCTTATGCAGTCGGCCTCCTCCTTTACGAGCATTAGGTACTGCTTCGCAGAAGGAGGCGACCGCTTGCCATTCTTCTTCGCTGCGGAACATGGCCTGAATCAAGGCCCGGCGCGAGAGGTCGTCGCTGCCGATCACCCCCACGAGGACACAGTTATGCTCTTCTCAAGCGGGGCACACTTCCACCATGTGCTTCGGACTGGCCACACAGTGGCGACACCTGGGCGTCTCTTCTGCAAGAATCCGGCGCAGGAATCTCCTGAACTTGCCATGTTTGGTGAGAAACTGCGTCATGCGGAAGTGAGGACACCGTGATGTCTATCCAACCACACCTCAAAGACCCCTCTTTGACTTACCGCCGAGATTATGGCATGCCCAAGGGGGGGTGTAGCTCTATGAAGTAGGTTTAGATAATTATGTTCTTTTAAAAATTAAATTGTCGAAAAAAAAATAATAACAGAAATTGACACGGGCAAAGTCGTAGGTAATAGCTATAATTTATAAAGCTGAAGAGGTTGTTTGCAAAAATAAATATGATGCCCAGAATAACTATTCCACGCGGACGAAGTCGCGGGCACAGCTAGTGTTTAAATACAACTGCATTAAAATGATTCATATTGTTTTTGGATTCGAGTATTTGATTAAATCGTTGAATAAACCAAATCCTAAATAAACAAGTATTTGAATTAATTTAAAACGGGTTGTTTCAGCATTCATGTTTGCATTATCAACTACCTTATTTAGACGTTGCATTTCGAGATGCAGTTCTTTAAACATTGTTTGTTCATTGTGCAAACTGTATTTTGCAGCTTCTATTGCTAAAATTGATCATAGATCAATGTACCCATCTATAGCTCAAATAGTGAAACTGGTAAGTGAAAACAGAGCTGTTACATCATATGCAGGTACCTTGGTCCACCAGTTTGTGGTTTGCGGTCTCCGCTTCGTGTTTCCTACTAAAAACTATTTCTCGTTCCAATTGGAATGAAATCGAATGGAACTGAAGATTGTATTGCGACCCCACATTAATTGGGGGCACGTAATCAGGATGGATTTGCGATGTGGTCGGTTAAACAAAGATAGATGTTTTTAATCAGCGGATGTATTGTGGATGCAATGGAATATAAAGTTAAAGTAATGAAACTAGTCAATAGTTTGTTAAATGAAGCTTACAAGGAGGTCGAATGTCACAGTTTCCTATTTCAAAATAATCTTTAAGAGTTTTTCGATCGTAATCTAAGGGCTTCAATCAATTAGTTAATTTAAAATACGTGTTCGTTAACTGCATCCATTGGATGTTTTAATTGCAATTCCAATTTGTAGGTAATTTCATCCGTTCGTGATTTAATTGAGCTCAAATGTTGATATTGTTGCAAATTAATCAACGGTACATCGCCATTTAAAAAAACAATTTAAAGTTTGATTGAAACCTCTTTACATCACATGTGTTGCAAACATAAGACTTTACATATTACGTGTTTAAGATAATCGTCACTCATGCCACTAACCTCTAACCCGGCCTACTAACATGGGTGTTCTAAAAACTAATATTTTCAAAGAAAAATAACATTGTATTTTGCAAGCGTGTCACGGGTCGTAGTATAGAAAGAACCAGTTGTCGCGGGGGTAAGTTGAAACAGCGTGACAGGACTAATTGAAGTGAATAATGGTGGTGGTGAAATGGTACGTGTTGTGATTGGATGTGTTGAGATAATAGTGAGTGCATTACAACATTACTGTGATGTACAGTATTTAATTGCAATTGTTGCACATTTGTTGGCAACTTCGCAAGGTTTGAATTGAGGTACTGCTCTGGATACACCGGTTGCTTAGAACTGAACGACCTGAACTGTATGGATTGTGAGTCACCAGTTTTTAGAAAACCTCATGGGTGCTCATGTTCTTTTAATGAGTCGAAAAAGTGTCGAAGTGTGAGAAGAGAAATGCACTCTAATAGACCAACAAATAAATAAATGTCCTACTTACACACTGTGTACTTAACTAACTACTAATTATCTACACTAATATAATAAAGAGGTAAAGTTTGTTTTTTCGTTTGTAGAAGGTAATCTCTGGAACTACTGGTCCGATTGGAAAAATTTTAGCAACAATAGAAAGCTGCTTAACTTCTGAGTGACATAGGCTATATTTTATGTACGCGGGCGAAGCCGCTGACAAATGCTAGTGTTTGATAAAAATATAAAATGAAACCATTAAATAAAAATGAAAATATTTTTTATTATGAAGGAGTATTATAATTTATACGCGAATCGAATGCGCGACTTTTACATCAGCCTTATAATGTTCCCACTGCTGGGACACAGGCCTCCTCTCTAGGAGAGTGAATGGTCCGTCACGCGGGCCCAGTGTGGATTGGTGGATGTCTTTATCATCATAGTAATCGAAGATTTAGCTTTCAAGACGTAAGGAATATTTTTATGCAGAAGAAGTATAAACTTCTCATTTTTATTTTCGTTATATTTATTGATCTATTACAGAATGGCTTGACAGTTTCCTTTTAGACGATTACATAATACCCTGTTTTATTGTAGGCACATTAATTATATTGCGATATAAGTAGTAAACTCATAAAAATATATATTTCCGTACTACAAATGGAGAGAAAGGGAAGTAAACGTAGGCGGTATCTTTTGACTGAGATTTCTCAATTTGGTATTGACAAACCTAAATAAGTTGGAAGTGACGTTTTACGCGTGAGTTCTATATAGTCACGTGCTTTGATGTTTATACGATATGAAATTGTGGATATAATCTATATATATAAAAGGCGAAACTGACTGACATATTACCGCACAGCCGAAACTACTGGGTCTAGGAAAGTGAAATTGTGCACAGGGCTTCCTTTTATGACTTAGGCGAACACTAAGAAAGGATTTTAAAAAATGCACTTCCTAAAGGGATGAAATGCGTGTCCAAAGTTAGTGCGAAAACCTATTTTCACGCGGGTGAAGCCGCTGGCAGAAGGCTAGTGTTATATATGACGTATATTTTTAGGGACATCTTTACAGCAAAGATATTAGCCATATTAGATCACATGATCGCAATCCTTAATTGCTCTGGTTCAAAAACCAGTCACTATAGCCGAAATCGCCTAAGGGACATACATATTTCTAGGGACATAAATTCCTTTTTCTTTCAGGACTTTTTCTTAGCTAGTCTTTTCACGAATCGTAAGTCGCAGCATTGGAGGGCCTTCGTGGAGCGAGAAGTTGGGCCAGACTTGAAAAAAGTTTTGGTTCGTGGTTTCTAAGTTTTGGTGGCCAGCGTCCACTATTTGACGTTCCAATACTACAGTATCCTTTTCAAAAAGTCTCGTGGCCAGCCTTATTATACTAATAATAGCTACTATTTCGCAAATAGATAAAATCTACGTAAGTAAACAGTAGATATATTTAGATAACATGTCCAAAAACAATTTCGTGTAGAGAAAGTCAGAGAACTTGACCAAATAAGTTGGAATTGACCGCATTGTCTAGTAACCTTCCTCCGCTATAATGATATGCATCTTGATGACCATTATGACATAAGTCACATAACTAGCATGTTTGTAGTTTGGACTTGAAATTTATTTTTGGGTTCCGTACCTTAAAAGAAAAAAAAAACGGAGCCTTCATAGGATTACTTTGTTGTCCGTCCGTGGGTCTGTCTACGACCTTTATCTCAGGAACGCGTGGAGATATTGAGTTGAAATTTAACCTTTCGAATACCGTAATTAGAGACATAATAGAATGACATTAGGTGTGCGAGTGCCAGCGTTCGATCGGGGCTCAAGAGTTTCAAGACTGTTATTCCTTGAAGCTGTAAAAAAACTAACTTCTAAAAGGTAAAAACATATGGCCGCTTATGTTACAAAAAAATATGTTTTCGATAATCTCAAGGAATCAAAAATCATAGGGTACTCTCCGGTGACCCACAATCCTGAAATTTGGCACAAAGCATGGTCATACAGCACAGATACAGGATTAAATTCAGATTTAATCTGTAGTGAAGCAAAACTGGTTTGTAGAAAAATCACAAAAACATGTGATTCGGAAAATATATAAAATCTTAGGAACTCAATTTGGGAATTGAATTGAAGGGTTCAAAACTTATCTATGAAAACATAGATAAGTTTATACGGAGCCCACAGTGCGCGAGGCCGTTTCGCACATGCCTGGTTTTTTATTTCTAAATGATGGAATATTACAGTATAATTTTGACAGTTACTGATGATTTGATACTAAGACAGGTTAGAGGTGAACATGCAAATTTACGTATTTTTGTATTTCAAAATGCATGTTAGGTTACGCCTTCTAAATGGAAACACTAGGTTAGACCAGAGTTCAAAATATGACCTTACATGTAGCACAGTAGGTTTGATTACGATTTTTATAATGACATTATCAAATTATTTTAATAGTATAGTTGATCTGAGATTTGGGTGATTTTTGTCGGTATATTTATTTGCAAATAAATCTTTGACTTTGTTGTTTTTAGTATCGTGCGAATTTCGTTACGAATGCGAGATCGCCCCGCATGCGGAGCTGCTTTACGGTATCACATCCCACATTCAAATAAACTTATTTATGCAATGACTAGCCTTCTGCCAGCGACTTCTCCCGCATGAAAGTTGGGTTCTCCATACAAAGTTTAGACCGCCATTATACCCCTTTAGGAGTTGATTTATGAAAAACCCTTTCTTAGTGTTCGCTTACGTCGTAAAAGGAAGCCTTGTGCAAAATTTCACGCTCCTAGGCCCAGTAGTTTCGTCTGTGCGTTGATATGTCAGTCAGTCAGTTTCTCCTTTTATATAGATATGCAAAGTATTTAATATTTTAGACATCTATTGACTGCTAAACTGTTTTGATAACAACACCATTCAACTCATTGACCCCCATTTTTCAACCTTCGATCAACACCAAACTGTAATGAGATTGACGTTTCGAATCAATAATAACAATTAGTGTCAGATACAACAATGCCTTAAAGTATGCCTATGATTTGAATTGATGGATCATTTATTTGTTATTTGATTCATCGTGTAATGAGAGTGGAAGGTAAGAGCTTGCGTAAGAGTTTTGAATTGGTTTATTTACTGTTGTAACAATTTTTTGGTTTAGATTTACATAATTAATTAGTTTGTAAGAGTCCTAAGCTCCATATACGCCTTGTTTTTAATATTATTACTAAATATTATATTGTTTATTGTAAATCTGTAGGTACTGATATTTTAGAGAGAAAAAACTAGAATTTTTGGATTTTTGCATTTCGGTTTGTAATGAATAGACTCTAAAACTACTGGAGCGATTTAAAAAATTCTTTCAGCAGTAAAATTTTACTTCAAAGTCAAAGTCAAAATCTTTTTATTTCACATAGGCCTACATGGGCACTTGTAAAACGTCAGAAGCTAGTGCACGGTTCCAAATTGGTCGTTTCCTATGGAGAAGAACCGGCAAGAAACTCCATGGTTACTCTTTTAAAATAATTGTTTCTTTTACAATATTTCCATATTACAGTATTATCACATTATGTAAGGACAGTGCAGACCAGTCAATATTGAAATCGTACCGTAAAAGTGGTAGGAAGTAATCTAAGATTTGCGTCTACAATGTTCTCACATTCACATTATTGAAAGAAGCTATACAAAAGAAAAATAATCACAATTCTCTATAAGACAATTACATTATATTACGGATCTATAAAATGGTAATCTAGGGAATATTGTATGAATATGTCAAAAAAAAAAAAAATGATGTCGTTATATAAAAAAAGGAAAAAGATGGAGCAGTTAACAGACAATTACTCAGAATATTAATAAGTTACCAGGGGGCCACATGTGCAGAAGTCATTGCCAGACAAGCGTGTCTTCGACATAGTCTCTAACCTTATAATATGCTTTTTTGGTTAGGACACGCTTAATATGAGTTTTGAAATTTCTCTCGCTAAGTTCTGTCACCCCCTTTGGCAGCTTGTTATAAAATCGTACGCTATTTACTAAAAATGACTTGCTGGTCTTAGCTAATCTCCATTTAGGTAAAACAATTTCATGTTGACTACGAGTATTTTTATTATGAAGATCGCTTCTAATTTTAAAAAGTCCTAAGTTTTTACGCACGTATAAAATACATTCTAAAATATAAAGTGAAGGCAAAGTCAGTATATCAATTTCTTTAAATTTATTTCTTAGGGACTCGCGAGGCCCCATCTTATAAATTGCCCGGATTGCTCTCTTTTGCAATATAAAAATCGAGTCTACCTCAGCTGCAGATCCCCACAGTAAAATGCCATAAGACATAATACTGTGGAAATAAGCATAATAGACTAACCTAGCTGTGTCAACATCTGTTAACTGCCTAATTTTTCTTACTGCATATGCAGCCGAGCTTAGTCTACCCGAGAGAGTTCTAATATGGGCTCCCCACTGCAATTCGGAGTCAATAGTAATGCCTAAAAACACAGTTTCCGTAATAATATCAAGTTTTTTACCGTCAAGAATCAAACTGACACCAACATGAGGAACATTCGGTAATGAAACCTTTATACACTTAGTTTTATTTGCATTTAATAAAAGGTTATTAGCAGCGAACCATTTTGAAAGAACAGCCAGACTTTCGTTGACATGTAAGACATCCGCATCTTTTCTAAATTAACCATCATGTAAGGAAGGTCATTAATATACACTAGAAAAAGGAAAGGGCCAAGGATTGAACCCTGAGGCACGCCCATTTTTACAAAAGAGCCGGAGGACGTTGCCCCATTAATGGTTACTTTTTGCTGCCTATAAGATAAATAGGAAAAAACAAGATCAGCAGCTTGTCCACGAATTCCGTAATGATGTAATTTACAGATCAGAGTTTTATGGTCAACGCAGTCAAATGCTTTAGAGAGGTCACAAAATATGCCAATAGCATCCTGGGATTTCTCCCAGGATTCCAAAATGTGACTGATGAGTTTCACTCCTGCATCCGTCGTCGACCTTCCTTTCGTGAAGCCAAACTGGTGACTATGCAAAATCCTATTTGCATTAAAATGACACAACATCTGGTCCAGCATGATTTTTTAACACACTGAGTAACATAATATAGGCTATTATTTTCTACATTTATGCGGACGAAGCCTGTGGCAGAAGCAATTCTCATAATACGCACAGAACAAACATTTATAAACACAAGTGTAGGTATAGGTTATACTATTTGTATATCGAATATGCCAAATCCATATTCAAATACTCATCGATTGACGAAATCATGCGTGGAGTGCAGTGAACCAAGGCAGGGTCACTCATTCTCGGGTCATTCAATGATCATGATTTGACCTCACACGTCCGAATGAAATAGAGACCGTAAAATAAACTATTACCGAACGTATAATCAAGAACATAAATATTGGTTTGTAGTACTAACGGTTTATTTTTTGTTTTTAATTTTGGGGCAAAGGTCGATAGACGTTCGGCTTAGTCATAGAGTTTAGTGGAATCCTCTTGAATGATAGAACTTTTTTGTTGTGTGGAAAATCTATGGTGATCTTTTTCTTGCCGTTATTTTATATTATTATTATTATTTAGCCTATTAGATTTTTATGTGATCTGATTAACAATTTTTTTTAAACTATAATTTTTAGGAAGTTTATGGGCTTAAAAGTTTTACGCATGAAGAAGAAATGATGATGATTTAAAAAAAATATTGTGAAAAAAGACACAAGGGGCAAAAATAAAGTATTGTAGTTTTAGTAACCCGAAGAATGTGACCTCACCAATCCACACTGGGCTCGTGGTGTGCATTCGGCCTATTCCCTCTCTAGACGAGGCTGAGTCTTAGTAGTAAAATAATAATATAATAAAAAATTAAATACTGGTTATATGATGGTTATTTGCCTAAATAGCTGGTTACACATATCCCCATAATTAATAAACAAAAGCTCATGTTAACACACAACTCTACCATAGAATCCTATATAACACAAGTGCTATAATGTGAAAGCTCAGCAACACAAAAGCTCTCCATCTTGTTTCGTGCACCGCTACAATAAATCAAGATTATAATATTGATGTTCCACCGTTACGAATTTAACAAGGAATTCAAATTACTATTGAGCAATGTTTAATTTCACCACACCATATCTGTAAAAAAGGGCACACGCAATTTTTTAGCGCAGAATGATTAAATTGCTCCCATTATAACTTCGTGTGTTATGGATAAAAGAAGATTGTATCTTTGTGAACTGTTGCGATATGGCATTCATAAAAATACGCATTACCGCACTCGTGCGTTATTAAAAATGTTAATTATTTGCAATAGGTTGTAAATTATCGTGATTCAAGCAGTGCACAATGCATGTTGTTTTCAATTTATGATGGAAAACTTTTCTGGTATTATATTTTTTCTTTACTTTATTGTTTGTTGCTGCTGTTTATTGTTTATATTCATTTATTAAGTATTATGACTATTATCGACACGATTTATGTTAATCTACTTTCCCGTTATAGAAAATATTATTTATTTTGATTGTGTGTCATTTTTAATTTAGCTCTTCGTTTTATCAAAAAAAAAATAACTCACTGGACTTATAGAGTGTGTGTAGTGCAGAGAAAAATAAGTATATTTGTTTGATGTGTGTAGTGTCAATAAATATGAAATAGTAGACTATTATTAAAAGCATTAAGACGACATTGTATTATTAATTATTGCATACGCTAGGTACATAGCAATGTACAAAGAAATATCTTTACAATAAAATTAATAGAAATATAGTTTTACATTTCCGCATTAGACATTACCATATTATCGTAATAAATACCTAAAATTACCAGATTATAGGTGTAATGCAATGGAATTTCTATAATACTAGTGTGTAATGACTTCCCTTTGCAAATGTCATGACAACGTCATGTTTTCCTGACAGCCTGAGGTAAGTAAATTACTTTTGTACATTGTTTCCTTCACTTATCTTATGGTCATCAGTGTTTAATATGCGTGTTTTATTGTAAAATGATATTCAATATGTCTTTTATAGATTTTTCTTCGTGTCGAGGTGTTAGAACTTAATGTTACTTCGATTTTACAGTTAAATAAAAATTTAAACGAAATCTAATAAATGTAACCATTGCTAAAAAGGGGGATGATCTTTACAAAAATCAAATGAAGGTTAATAATATAACAACTTTTTGACATAAAAAAATATAATCTTACGTGTTTTTACTACAAAAGCTGCTCGTTAAATGTACAAGCAAGCAAATAATGCATTTTGAAAATAGAATTTAAAACGATATTTATAATTTATTTAAATATGCATCCTCACATCAAAACGGGTATTCTTAACGACGTCAAAGCATTGTGAAAGCATTTGTGCAAGTAACAGTACGTTTCCCAACGCATCTGCACTCGTCTGTACAAGTGTTACTATATGGAGCGTGACATCGATTTTGTGCACACGTGTACTCCGGTTATGTGACAAATGACAACATGCGTTATGTGCGTGACGGTACTGAACTCACTGACGTTTATGTAAAGCGTGGTTCGGTTCACATAATAGTGTTTGTAGAACATAATGAACTTTTGAGACGCATTCAGATAGCCTTAAGTTAATGGTTTGATATGATGAATGTGTCGGTAAAATCAGATGCAAATGTGAATACATGTGGAGTTTTCTTAAATTTCTTTCTTTAACTTAACTGAACAAACATTCCAAGATTGTTTTAAAGTTTAAAATGTTGTGATTCGTCATGTGCTACCGGAATGTGTTGTATTCACCCCCTTGCATTTTAGGCAATTGTTGTCTCTAGAGCCTAACATCTATAATATTTTAACTATTAATTTCTAAATTGTTTAAAAATTTAGTAATGTAATTATTTATTGAATTAATATGCTTGTTTAGTGGTATATTTTTTCATATTATAATTTTTATCATATTATAATTTTTGCTAAAATGTGGATAATGCAGTGGGCTGCAATATTTTTATTACTGGCATATTTATTATTTATTTACTTTGCACTGTATATTATGGCTGTTTATTGTCCCTAATAAATAAAATAAAATAAAAACATCATGGGAGAAGCTAAACGATTCTTAGCTACCGTAGGCACAGGCATGCGGATCTATAGTAGCTCGTTACCGTCCGGCGAGGATCAAGCTCGGGTTATCGATGGCGCAACTGAAGGCGATGGCGTTTAGTTAGTAAAAGTCGTTGCCTCACCACCGTAGAGCAGAATCTATTTAATGATAAACCATCTCAAATAAAAGATCCTCTTCCTACATCTCTATTTTTATTTAAGTTTTCTATTAGACAAATATGCAAGTCATGTATTGCACGAAGGGAACTATTCACGTATTGAAATAATGCACTGAAGCTGGCGCGGGTCTTAGGACATGTGATAGATACATAGATGGATATACTATTTATTGTAGGTACATCATAAATCTCATGGATGTGCCGTAACAGGCGTTGCACAGAGGGTGTTCCGGAACGGTCTTTTGAGAGGCAACGGGGCCCTTTCTACGTGCTGATGGTGATCACCGGGGTGGTTTAAGTGAGGTGAAAGTCCCACACTCCCCGGACTTATCCCCAAGGTCCGGGCGCCTTTTGAAGTTTCCCCCGTCAACAAAACAAAAAGGGGAACATCATAAATACAATTTGGTATATTATAGCTTAAAATGACTAAGGTGTTACAATGAACGGTCTTATCGCTAAAAGCGACTTGTGACATGTATGTCGTTTTGTTAGGTGCACGTCTTTAAGAAATTAGTGACACTTTTCTCAAAGATTTCTGTTGACCTGTGCAACGTAATGTTAGAGAGACAAAGCTAATAATGATTTTTCAAGAAATGTTACGACGTTGCGCTGCTCGCTGGACGTTTGAAATGCGAAATCTAAAGGAACGTATTTTGTTTACTTTTTGAAGAGCAGTGGTGGCCCACGAGTTGTAAACCCAGCCAGGTGCATAACTTTGTGTAATTTATTTTCATCACCTCTACTCTCGAAACGAAACAAAAATTTAGATCCAAAAATTCGAAGACGTGACATTCACTAAACCGAACCAGGTCTGCGTTGTGTATTACAACCCTTGGAGAGGAGGTCTAAGTCCTAGTTGTGGGAACATTGTGAGGTTGAGCATGTTATTACACACTTCTATGTGTAATACCATAATGATGATGATGATCTATTATGTCATCCCTCTGCTAAGAAAAGTGTTCCCTCAACTACCTACTTTCAGGAACTCTCCTCACATATAATCGGCCTTCATGGTACTATGAGCGTCACGGTAGCTAAATCATTGTTTGTTTGTATGACTAACTTACTAGTACTTACGTAATTAGAGCTTTGCTGATCGCTTTATTCCTGCTTAACTCCTTTGTTCAATTCGACTAAATACAAGTCTCACAAGTGTGGGCATAAAATCATCACGACATTTCAATGTCGTATTGTACGTTACAAAAAGAAATACGGAACTCAAAGACATGACGCACATTATTATAACCATTTATTAATAGCTCAAAATGGCTATTAATAATTTCGTTCCTTTGTCCATTCCGTTACATATTTTTAGGCAATTATCAACTGGACTGTGGACGCGTTATTATTATTAAAACATACAACAACGTCTGGGCATATTTATTGTTATTCGGAAGCGAAAAACTTATAACTATTAATCATGTTTGTCGAAAAAAAAGAAACAGATAATTAGTTACGTATATATCAATAACAAAGTCATTCTGTCAGTAAAACTGTTTGCAATCACTGCGTTGTATCCGCGTTGTCAAAAAACTAACGCGTTTAAAAATTTAACTTTTATAACGTGCGAGGAAACGTAACACAAATCATTGTAGTTAACGCTTAACGCCTATACATTTTCCGCGTCGATAATTCTTAAAACTGCACGCGAAAGTTGTATTCACATGTAACGTTATTTTGTACGACGGATGTCAATGAAACTCTTACAACCATGGACCAAGTTTTAAAGCTGTAGCTTAGGTCTTATAGCTATATGCAAAGTGTTATTGCTAAATTATTAAGAACTAGCTTTTGCACGCGGCTTCGCCCGCGTACATAAAATATAGCCTATGTCACTCAGGAGTAAAGCAGCTTTCTATTGTTGCTAAAATTTTTCCAATCGGACCAGTAGTTCCAGAGATTACCTCCTACAAACAAAAAAATAAAAAAACAAAAAAACAAACTTTACCTCTTTATTATATTAGTGTAGATTTCCCTCGCATAGAGAGGAGGCCTGAGTCCCAGCAGTGGCAACATTATGGCTGATGCTATTAAGAATTTCCCTATAGAGCTTTTTTTTTGGTGGGTAAAAATCATGCAATGACAAATCACGCCGTTGAGCGGAGCGGGAAATATTATCAGACTCCTAATACTGACTAAACAACCTACTCGTTCCTACGTTACCTTGTTTACCAGGGCCAGAGCTAGAGCCTTCATTATAGACTCAAACTCTTGACTCCAGATGGCTTCGACCCTTCTGCAGGGTTCTTACGTTCCCATATAGAGATTTCTTTTTTTTTTCTTAAATGTGTAAATCACGGATAAATCTTCAAAGCCAATTTTGAAACCGGCTTTGAAGATTCATCCGTGATTTTCTGTAACGTTGACTTTATCTTAACTTATTAATATGGGATTAAGGAGCGTTACATAAAACACCAGTAAAAACGCCCGGCTTCTGGAAACATAATCAGAAGTCATCACATTAATGCACTACATTTAAAAGGCATTAGAGTAAGACCTACCGCAAGGAGCCTTTTCAAAACATTCCAGCCCCGATCGGCTGTGAAGGTCATGCAGCCGGTAAAACCGGGTTCTTATCGATTCGGGTTCGATTCATTTTCCGAATTTCGTGGGTGTCGGCCCTTACCTGTTAGTTGGCTGTTGATGAAAGTGGTTTCAAAGGAATGTGCGCTGTATATCTTATCGTGCAGTTAGGGTATTAATTTTGGTTGCATATGATTTGTGTGTTTGAGATTTATATTGGCGTTGTGGTGTGTAGTTTAAAGAATTCTTATTGAAGTGTGAAATTAAAAAATATAAGCTAGTTGGAGCCAAAGATTGAGTTCTGAAAGAGAAATCCGTGGTCCTAGAACTTAATGGACAAATGAAAGGCCATCAGTCTGGTTTCAGTTAGTATAAAGCTGACACATATTTCAGCTCCACGCTAGAGTGTGAGGCATCATAAGATGATGAAGTAGATGATTTTTCAGCTTCATGGATATCCAGCATGGATATGATATGATATATTGAATGTCAGCCCAGTCGTCAACGCGTACTGTTCCCGTGCGCCTCAATGATTTGTCAGCAAACTGTAGGGACCCTGCAGAATGGTCGAAGCCAACTGAGATCAAAGCTTCGTGTCTGAAAGAAAGGCTCTGACCCTGGTATAGAGGCATCGTAGGAACGGAGTGGGTTTTTTAGTCACTATTTTTCGCTCCGCCCAAGGGAGCGATTTCTCATTTGATAATTATTACTCAACATGAAAAAAAAGCGCAATAAAAAAATCTAGTCCAGTGCAATTAGGACTGTTAACGATAAAAAGTGGACCTACATAGCAGTAGAATGAAACCCATTAGAAAAGGAAGATAATATAGCGAAATTTAAGAAAAAATATTTTACGGTCGATCTGAGGTCGGGAAGTGGATGGGTGTGCGGTTTTAAGGGTAAAAAATGGTTTATTTCTAATTCCGGCAAAACTACCGGTTTTATGGAAAAAAGTCTAATGGCATAGTTATAGGTTATAAAAAGATTCACGACTTTTGTATTTACACTTTTTCACATAGCCTCAAAATCTATGTGAAAAGTCCGAGTTTTTTAATTTAATTTTTATCTCCTTTAAAAATTACTTTTTTTTACAAAATTTGGTGAAAAGTTTCCTTTTTATGTCCCAAACTTACTATAATTTTTTTTTATTTAAAATATTCACAGTGGCTCTTTATTTTGACTTAACATCGAAAAAACAGCCTATTTTTCAATTGAAAAATCTTACGTAAAAATATGTGATTTTTTTAAAGTTTGTTGTCTTCTTATTCATTGAAATCTTAACTTTTTGATGGTGTAAAAAAAGTATTCATTAATACATTATTTTTTTTCAGAAAATGCAAAAAACTAAAAAATCTCGAATCAGAAATTACTTTTGTTTAATAATTATTAGCGACCCGCTCCAGCCTCGTGCGGGTGCAAAGGTGATATATTATACATATAAACCTTCCTCTGGAATCACTCTATCTATTAAAAAAAACCGCATCAAAATCCGTTGCGAACTTTTGAAAATCTAAGCATACACAGGGATAAGCAACTTTGTTTTATACTATGCAATGATGTACTGAGGTGTTTATTAAATTTTCTATAAGATTTAAAGGAAATTTCATGTTGGAAATATGGCTACTGTAATTGCGTAATGCTCCAATGTGGAAGTACAAACCTACGAGGCAGTTGATGATTCAGGTGATGAATTTCATAATCTGAATCATAAGTAAGTAAGTTTATCGAATTTAACCATGAAGAAATGCTATCAAAGAGACAAAAACTAATGGATAAGTGATTAGAATGTAAAATATTATGAGGTTTGTGATTAACAAGATTATATTATTTAAAATATGTTTAAATATATATAAATAATATTAAAACATATGTTTAAGTATATATAAATAACTCTTAAAATTGAATTATTAAACGAGGCTAAAATTTAATAAGACAACTTTTCACTGCAAAAAATTGCAGCAGTCACATTTCCTACATGAAATCCCCTTTAAATCTTATAAAAAAATTAATAAATACCTCAGTACATCATTACATAGTATAAAACAAAGTTGCTTATCCCTGTGTATGCTTACATTTTTAAAAGTTCGCAACGGATTTTGATGCGGTTTTTTTAATAGATAGAGTGATTCCAGAGGAAGGTTTATAGGTATAATATATCACCTTTATACCCGCGCGAAGCTGGAAGGGGTCGCTAATAATAATTAAACAAAAGTAATTTCTGATTCGAGATTTTTTAGTTTTTTTGCATTTTCTGAAAAAACTTACTGTATTAATGTATACTTTATTTTACACCATCAAAAAGTAAAGATGTCAGTGAATAAGAAGCCAACAAACTTTTTAAAAAAATCACATATATTTACATGAGATTTTTCGATTGAAAAATAGGCTGTTTTTTCGATGTTAAGTCAAAATAAAGAGCAACTGTGAATATTTTAAATCAAAAAAATTATAGTAAGTTTGGGACATAAAAAGGAAACTTTTCACCAAAAATGTAAAAAAAAGCAATTTTTAAAGGAGATAAAAAATAAATTAAAAAACTCGGTTTTATGGACTTTTCACATAGATTTTGAAGCTGTGTGAAAAAGTGTAAATACAAAAGTGGTAGATCTTTTTATGACCTACAAGTTTGCTATTAGACATTTTTAAATAAAACCAATAGCTTTGCTAAAAATCGAGAGAAACCATTTTTTATCCTTAAAACCGCACACCTATCTACTTCCCGACCTCAGATCGACCGTAATTTATTTTTCCTTAAATTTTTGCTATATTATCTTCCAATACGTTTCATTCTACTATTTTGTTCCCTTTCAAAAGCTATCTGCACTGGTCTAATCCCAGAGCGGGAAGAGACTTCCCACATAAAAAAAACAAAAAAGTTTTTTTTAAGTTTTACTTTTAAGCCGAGCCAAAGCGCGAGCTCGCATACCTATTCTTTCTATTATGCATCTAATTACGTTACTCGAAAGGTTAATGAATGTGGAAATTGCGAGTTATAAGAAATAAGGATATCCCTGTCAAATGGAACATAACTTTTCCACTCACTAATAAAAACAAGCACTTGAACATTAATAAAATAGCAGGAAATTACAGTTACATTTAGCTTATCATTAAACACTGCTTTCTCAGCCACTTACGTTCTCTAACAACTTGCATATAATCGATCAACTATTTCATTTTCTATTATTACTTCTGACTGACTTTTATGGTAGGTAAAAATCATCGAGTGATTAAAAAAAAAAAATCCCACTCTTGGGCGGAGCGGGAAACAGTGTCAGACTCTTACTGACTAAACAACCTACCCCGTTCCTTCCTGGCCTTAGTACCAGAGCCCCGGTGTAACGCTTTCGCATCATCCCTCGGTCCTGGCAGGCTTCGACTCTGTAGGGCCCCTATAGTTTGTTGACAACTCCTTGAGGCGCCCGGGAACAGTACGCGCCGTCGACGACTTGGGTTCGGTCTGGATGATTGACCGTGGTGCGATTCCATGGTTGAAAATAGTGCATAATAACGGCATCTGAATACACGATTGATAGAAATGGATTGGAGCTGTGGCATTTTAGGAACTTTGTGTAATTTTTTTCATAATTACAGAGTGTCTAGTGCGAGTTGGTTTTACGTTAATGCGATCGACAAGTTTATAACGGACGATGCCTCGATTGGTCCGCTCCGATGTTCGAAGTTTCGATTTCGTTTACGTTAAAACAACTCGCACTCAGCTCACAGCTCACAATAGAGTGAAGGAAAACATTATGAAGAAACCAGTTTGTCTTAAAACCAAAAATTCTAACACTGACTGTGATGTTTACCAATACTGGGCCCACGGGATGATAATTATGGCCCCTTGCCCCCCACAGGCCTGAGTCCAAGCCCCTTTGCTGGAGTATTATAAGACAATGGGAGTATTATAAGACTGATTAAGCTGTTACAACAAAATGTCAACACACAATGCACAAAGCAAACATCACATTCAAGACCAATTTCCCTTTCTAGGTCATTGATGAGTCAGTGAGGCGCAAGCAGCCATATTTTTCCGCGCGACTCTTTAACCATTACGTAACGTAAACGCGCTGTGGTAACGTTTACGTTTACAACTTTACTATGTTATTAGACTATCTCAACGCTTTGTTATTCTATTAGGGACGTGCCAAGTTGCGTGCGGGCTTGCGGATATTGTGTTGTTAAAAACTGTTATTTAAAGATGTTATTTTTAGAATGTAATGATTTATTGCAGATTTTATTGAGGACGGTAATACCGTGAAGTATATTATGAAATGCTTTCTCAACAGATGGTTTTGGGGAAGATATTGATGATAAGGACTTGATTATAATGAGAGATGTTTGGAACCAGAAATTATGCTGCGTTGATGTACAGGGCAGATTATGCCTATACGAATCCCGTCCTTTGGCGAAGCGGTAAGCGTTAGCAAAAATTAACTCGCATGCACAAAAACACAGTTTCGAAAGAATTATAATATGTAGATCATACAAACATTGGTTCCGTGTGGGAATTGAACTCGCGACACGTAGGTGCAGTAACCACTGGGCCAACCGTGTCATCTATTAGAATAATTACGTAGATATTAAATTATGATTACTAAAATTATAGTGAACGTGCCTTGAAGCTAAATATTATGATTACTTAATCGCGTTACACGCATTAAACGAACGATCGACATCCCACGTTCCTTTGGTACATCTCTAATTCACCCTAATTAGAAGCTATCTTCTTAAATTGATACGTAAAGTGTTACTTAAGCTGTAACATGTAACAGACGACTTTATTACAGTGGTCTGTAATAAATTCTATACAATAGATAGATACTACATAATACCTATTCAAGCTTTTAAATCTCAAAGTGTTAGTTACAAAATGATCTTACAAGCAACACTAGCTCTTATCTTAAATGATCTTATAAATTGACATGAACGTTGTCATTTCTGCTGTTCCAAGATTTGTCATAGTTATAGACTATAATCTATTATTACGACCATTTTATTTTTTTATTTTTTTGTTTCAGAAAAGTGACTTATTGGTGAAGTTATTTAAACGATTTTCCCATTAAATCATCATCTTCCTGCCCTTGTCCCGTTTTATTTGGGGTCGGCGCATAACCGACATATTGCTTTGGGTTTTGGCTACTATTTTACAGCCGGCCGCATGCCTGACGCTAACCCTCCTTGGGAATGCTATTGTTGGAAGTTTAACCGACCCCACACGGTGACCTTAAGTGCTTATTAGTAGGCACGGCCTTAAAAATATCCCTTAGTCGCTTCTTACGACACCCACGATTTTCCCATTAAATATCTTCCCAAATTCTTGGTGGTGTGAAAGAAAGTGTAAGCCAATGTTCCTTCCGTTTTTCTTTTGTAGTCCTGGGCTTAGACACCTTAGACATTGAATTACCCCATTACTACACACAGCCCCTAATTTTTTTCAGCTAACGTCCGCAGGAATATCTTAGTCAATGTTTTTTCATTAGTATATGAAAGTTAAAAATCATTATAGATGTCAATGAAGATAGAAGAAATTCAAAATGCCAATAAACACACCTATATTTCAAATCAATGATCAATATTGTCATACTAAAATGCTACAACACTATTGCTTTATATCCCACCAGTATCAATTGCAGATACAGATGCAGGTCAAATTTCATTGATGTCTTCTTTGATCTTCAAATGAATAATGTTGGCTGTACCCATAAGTCATAACTTACATTTCACAGCAGGCTACTGATTTACCTTTATTCAACAATAATGCGGCTAACGATGCCAATAATACTGACGGTTGTATGCATTATCCCATCATTGGCATTAGAGAGGTCCAGGCTCAAGGATGAACGCTCGGAACTAAATATATTGTGTCGCACTATTGAACGAGACTGCAAATAATGGTCTTTACGCTTTATGAAGTAGCACGTTTTGTTATTCGTGTTATATGGCTGTAAATGTGCATCATTGCAACTTTTGGAGGCAACATTCTAACAAAAAACGAACTAAGATTATATTTCGGATATATAAATCAACGCCTTCGATGTTCCCACGCCTTCCTGATGTTCATATTGCGATTTGAAAATATATTTTATTAAGGACATTGTACATTGGCTGTTTGTTTTGCTTTTTGATATGAGAATGATTTATTTGAATCGAATATCTTCTTGCCGTAATTTGGTTTCAGTGATTTATTCGAGCCAATTTTATTGTTAGTAGGGCTTACGACATTTATTTATGGACTAATAACTTATTTATGCACTGACGACGTTGGCCGGGGCCATGTACCACAAAGTATAATTTAAAGGAAAGTTAATAGTGCCTAAGCAAAATCAGAAGCACTCCTAGTACCCGGCCGCGGCAGTAGGCAGCGTGGACATCGGAAGTCGCAGAATGACTACTGGTTACCATTGCATAGGTGTGGCGAACAATACAGGTAGCTAACCGCTTGCAAAAGTCCAGGCCTGCACCGACAACGCTCCATTTAGAGTGAGAGAAGATATTTGATAATTACCCGGCCAAAAAAGGTTTTACAGAAAAATACTAATATTGCAATTTTAGGTTAATGGGTTCAGTTCAATGATAGATACATCGTCAATTAACTAGAATAACAGAAGGAGCATACTCCTTCTGCTATTCTCATTCCCATTATTTCTAGACAGCATCAATAGAAAGTAGACAACTAGTTACATTATCAAAAAGACATCTATGGAGAATTAAATCATCACCAGTAATTCAGTCACGACTTCGCTTCAAATATTTCGAAAGCTTAAGAAGATGAAACAATATTTCACAGTATAAAATAAATAGTAATAATAAAAGTACAGTCGAATAAATATATTGGTAGAAATAAGTTCCTTTTTATTCTATTTGGCAGTTTCGAATGACCGTTTGATAATATTACATCTTGATAGCCCGCAACACAATGTAAGTTGCATGCAATCATAGCAGATAGAACTAGGGCGTTAGACTGCCACTATCATAGTAATATGAAATAGTTTTGCTGTTAAATAACGCCTCATCAAATGATGGGGAGGAAATTTGGAGTACAAAAATAATTCGTTGTAAATGCAGGTGCAATAAATTCATACACTTATAAGAATTATGTAAGAATTTTGATTGCTTGGTAATAATTTTAAAATAGTATAAAGTTCTTGTATACCATACTTTTGATTTGACTGAACATCGAAGCTCGAAGCTCACTTCCCGATGATGTAAGATAAGTAATCGATCTCATTTGTCAAATCATTGAGTCGTGTCTCTTCAATGTGGACTAATGAATTTTTGTGCAAGCAACAAGTTACAGAGCTTATGTGAAGATTGTTATTGTTTGTTGTAATGTTACGTGGGCGTAATCTTTGCTGTGTTGAATATATTTGTCACTAATGCAGTTGAGAAAGAGTGTGATGAAATGGAGCTAGTGATAGTTTTGATTTTAGTACCGTGTTAACATATGTCTTTGAACTGTGTGTGCACTAGCTTCTGACGTTTTACAAGTGCCCATGTAGGCCTATGTGAAATAAAAAGATTTTGACTTTGACTTTGAACTAGGTGTTATTTTCTTCATAATATCTTCTTCTTCTGTATCTATCTATCTTTCTATAATATTTTCACAATATCTTCTTCTTCTTTATATATATACGTAATGTCTCTTCAAAATCTTTTCTGTTGCTTGTTCCTAGATGACACTAAGAAAAATTTATCATTTTCTCCAAGTGTCACCGCATTTTTTTACTGCTCTGAATTTGCCAAAAAATACCATTTCATTTTCAATTGAAATGGTAATTTTTTGTCAAATTCGAAATTATTCGATTTAGTCGTTTAAATCAATGGAAAGAATAATCTATTTCGTCAATCATCTCTCGAAACATTGATTATTGGATCTTCATATTATATGCGGAAAAGGGCGTAAAATTCCACAAACTTGCATTGAATAGGGAGGATGCTCCGATGGGTTTTGTGTCTGATTATGTAACTCGCTAATAGTTGTTTGTTGTAGTGTTGTCTTGAAGAAAACTTAGTGGTATCATCTGTGGAATATGCGACGTTAGGTCTTTACTTCGTAAATGGCGATATAAGGCCGCTACTATAAATTATAAGAGTAGTAATAATCAAGAAAATCATATACAGGTAGACGATTATGTAATTAACTGAATCACAAGCATCAAGATATGTATGCGATAGTCATGGTCATGAGCTGTTTCTAATCAGATCACTGAGTTGGCTCTCACTTTGTAGGTCGTTATATCCAATGCATTGAATAAATAGGCAAATGTACATAATCATACTCGAATGGCATTGCGACAAACCTTTTTGTTTATTATTCAACCATGATGTAGATGAAAGTTGAAAGGAGGGTAATGAGCTTTTGAGTATGTGTTTAGATCTGTTCTAATATACCATAGGCGGTAGATATTAATCTAAATAAAATATGAACATGAAGTTGAAATCAGTATAGTAATCAAAATATATAATTATCTAGTTATTAAATCTTGAACTTAATATGAGGGAAAAATCTGAAGTGAGTTATTTTGAATTGTTACCATTGATGTCATTTTTAGGGTCCGTTCCTTAAAAGAAAAAAACTTGTAGGATTAATTCGTTATATGTCAAGATCCTTTTTCTCAGAAACGCTTGGAGGTGTCAAGTGGAAATGAATATTCAGACCCGGGATTCCTTGGAATCAAAATTCTTAGTCAATCGACCGTTCATACCGCATATTCTAAAACTTATAAAGGAATCAAAACCTGTAAGGTAAATCCCCATAGCCTAGAATCAAGACTTTATTCTTGTTGTACGAAAAGAATATATTTTTTTTATACTCGTAGTATAAGTGAGATAATATAACGTACTTTTAACACAAAATAATGTTTTGGCAACTACAAACGCACCTATTTTTTGCAGTTTGAGAATTGATATATGCATTTCCAAGAATGATGTTTTAAATGGTACTCATCTCCTCATCAGAAAACAAAATAAAGTCATGTAGCATCATGACTTGAAAGCTCTTAAAACCAAAACTAAACTGAAATCAAGAATTTAATCATTTGATTTAAACTAAACTGAAATCAAGAATTTAATCATTTGATTTAAACTAAACTGAAATCAAGAATTTAATCATTTGATTTAAACTAAACTGAAATCAAGAATTTAATCATTTGATTTAAACTAAACTGAAATCAAGAATTTAATCATTTGATTTAGAAGAGCAACTTAAGACGTAGTGAGTAAGAATTAGATGCGAGTCTAGCGGTACAGTTGACTTGCCTTTCATGTAATTTATGCCTCGGAATTTTAGCACCTGCCAATTAATAAGTGGACACCACAGTACACTACACTGCTTAATTAGTAGGTAAGTAACAAGTCGTCATATTACAGTTACTGGACAATTTCGAACATTATCGACGAGACTTCCTACTTTGCCGCATCATAAAATTGCATAAGCTTTAATAGAAAGGTACGCTTCATGGGATCCACTTTGCCCTTTGGTACGTTTAATTTTCATACAACAGCTACAATATGGAAGTGAAGACGAATATTTATGGCGGAGGCGTGTCTAAACAAAATTGATGTCTAATTGTTGTTTGTTACATAAACAACTGTTGATTTCGTGTTTTGTGCAGCAATATGTGCATTATCTTCAAGACAGCAGGTGTTTGAATGAAAAGGGTCATTAGTTCTTGCAATGAAACATGGAAAGCACACAGTTTCCTCATGGTTAAGAGTACACAGTGTATCCCATAAGATGACGTAAGTCAAGCTAAAGATTATAACACAAATTCTGCGTCAACAAATATTTGGTTATGTACTTTATGCCATAAAATGAGCACAATACTCTATGAATATATAAAGAGATATATATAGACAACAATATTCAAGGATTATGAGAGTATTTTTAAAGCAAATTATTTTTGAGAACGTAATGAAACATCAACACATCTAAAAAATATTTGCTGTTTGTGTTTTATAATGGTGTGAAAAATACATATCATTAATAAATTAAACAGACAATAACAGTAAAAATTTAAATCACACTAAAGATATCTCTAATTAAAACATTAGTAAGGAAATTAGGTGTATTTCGAAAACTTTAACAATTTTGATGATCTTGGTTAGAAGGTCAATGCATCAATCGGTACTAGCACTTGATGAATAAGCTATTCAGCTTATTTTTATGAATTGAATAATTTATTTCTTTCGATCTTTTGTTTATAAAGAGGTTTCATGATTCTATTTTGTTGATTCTTATTCAATAGAAATCTCACTGTCATCAATATAAATGACTGAAACATGGCGTTACACAAGGGCTTATTCTAGGACCACATTTGAAGACCATAATATTTAGTTACTCAACATTACAAAATCGTGGTAAAAATAAATAAGGTTGCAATACCTGGACATCAATCCTTTATTGCCAATTAACATGCGGAATTATCTGAATCACTTCATGTTTTATTAATAGCCCCGTTTATACTCCATTCACTGACCACAATCATAGTCGAGTACGTCCTGTTCAATGAGAAAGTGAGGTCAAACTTATTAAAAGGAAAAAAATATCAAAATAGAGCTGCTGACTTAACCGATGTTATCAAAATATGACACATTGACAACTGTCAATTTGGTAACATGGAGGATATAAACGAAAGTGCGTCAGCATGGCACGACAAAATAAGATTATGTCATAGCTTGACTTGTCTTAATTAGATCATTCTAGGTCTTTGTTATTGGGTTCTTTTATTGACACTTTTAAAATTAGGTTTAATTTACGTTCTCTATTTTATTACTTTTGGTTTGAGCTTTGAACATAGGCAAAAGCAAAATTTGTACATTTGTTGAAAGTATTTACAAAAAAAAACTTCGCGATCATACTTTGATCAATCTTTCAATGAGTTGAGAGGGCACGGTGGGTACACAGGACTTTTTTCTGTGTAAAGGAGTAGGCTGAATTCAAACGTATTTGATTCGAGGCAATTTGGTTTCCTTACGATGGTTTCTTTCAACTTTTAAAGAGTAATAGTAATGAAATAGCATATAGAATGTTGCTCAAGCGTCTTAAGCCAGTCTTCAAAATGCAGAGACCCTACGGTACATCTGATTTCTTATAGGTAGTATTTATTTAAAAATATTTTATATAAAAATCGTACGTTTGTGCACAACGTGATTAGGGCAAGACTTGTCACTTATGCTTTACATGCATCATACAGAAAAGTATCAACAAGTCTTTAATCTACTTTGCCTACGTCTTGCATAACGAATCGAGACGTAAAGTTGATGTGACGTGCATCGATTATGACATCGGTTTTATGCGTCGAATGATCGATCACCGACCGGATGTTTGGTGTCATTACTAGGTAGGCACTCAAGGCTTTTACTGTTTGTAAACATTTGAGTATCGGATTACGAAAGATGGAAGGCAAGGGTCATGAAAAGACTTGCTAGAATAGCGGCAGATCGGCAGTAAGGCCCGTTATGAGGGTTTACCTGGAGAGACTGCATGGTGGCTTTACGTTTTAGCTATCACGGCTACTCTATGGACATGGGTGCTTTGGACATTACTAGTACCACATATATCTCTTGAGAGCGTGGGACACTATCGCCTCCTTCTGCGGGGAAGTTATGGTCGCAAAAGAGGTGGCGGAAAGGAAGCGAGAGAATATAACATCCCTTGTAAAGATCTCCAGTCGCCGTAGGATATGTTATGCAGGTTTACTGTACTGTAGCAGTCTTTTGCCTGAAATGTCAGAGCATCGTGTTCTGCAAGTACCTGACAGCTTCATGTAGTTTAAGTCAGTAAGCGATTCACAGATCCAGACATCCATGGTAGTTCCCACATTGAAGAAATCTACAAACGGGGTCAAAAAGTATTTGTAAATGGTGTACAGTTAACTAAAGAGGTTATCAAAAAATATTGCATTTGCCTCAAAGTAAAATTCTCTTTAATTGTTGTTATAAGAATTGGCATGTCCTAGAATAAGAAATTTGAAGACATGTGACATCCACCAATCTGCACTGGGCCCGCGTGGACGGCAAATTCTCTCTCCTTGAGAGGAGGCCTGCGTCCCAGCAGAGGGAATATTTAAAAAAGCTGATGATTGATGTTGTTATAAGGTCATAATGAATCTTTTGGCAGATAATTTTGTGGGTATTTCTTACATCACAGTTATGTTAAGGTTTAAGCATTGTTTAAGCACTAACATATAACTCATTATTTAAAAATTCAACAGATACAAATATGCGTCTAAGATTAATAAGCGTGATACAAACACATTACAGTAAGTACAAGCCCAAGATAATGTCTAGAGTAATTAAAATTATACGTTAATGAGTATTTCGTTAGGTATTAACATACGGCCTTAGTGTGAAGCTAATAAAGAACAACCTTCGTTCACGATCCTAAGCATTCCTTTGGTTTAATTGTTGATTACATTAACAGATTTGGGTTAAGAGGTCCGTGAGGGAGAGGACAACTTCATCACTCTTTGCTGCGGTCACTGGAGGCACACCGAAGGAAGCGCTCCGGTCATTGGGAGTTGCAGTGTGATTTTTGGTTATTAAGAAGCGCGCAGCGAGTAATTGGTAGCTCGCTGTGCCCGTGGCGTTGAAAAGTAAATAAACATATTTGGGTTTTAACCAGGAACAGTCTGATACTCCCTTTAGCTCTATTTAGAGCGGGGGCTGTAAAAAAGGTGTCACTGTTTTTTTTTTTGATTCGATATAAAATTAAAATAAGTGGAACTAAACTAGCCGTTGTTGTTATGGCTACGCACAGACCCAGCTGCTACATTTCAAATGAGTCTCGAAAATCTATTACTGTACATTGGAGGTCGAATTCCATTTTGGTTCAAATTGTATGCCGCGTTTTGTATGTTTATACTTAACTTATGATGGTCAAGTTGTGGTTGCTTGTATTGGCCAATGTTTGCCACACTCGTGTCCCTGCTTTGTGTATTCTAAAGATGCTGATTTTTTTTTAATGTATGTGCTTAGGGTTTTCAACCTCGAGTATGTTTCCGTATCACTAATGAACATTCTATTATCTAACATTCTTTACATAACATTGTCAACCTGATATATCTATGTTGTCAACAAACATCTTAGTCCCTCCTCTAATACTCTCTTATATCTCGAGAAAAGTTCCTTGTCATGTTAACTTACATCATATGTCGTTAAACAAGTAAATATGATTGTAGGTTAATTTAGTGACAGCTGTGGTGTCTGCATATGAGTGAGAGTAGGCCCTAAGTGTAAGGGCGTGAACACATATATTATACGTGTATACTAGAATCGATTAGGTATGTTATGTGATACTATTATAAGTTTTTTATGGTAGGTAAAAATCATCCAATAACGAATCCCGCCCCTGGGAGGAGCGGGAAACAGTGTCAGACTCTTACTGACTAAACAACCTACCCCGTTCCTACATCGCCATACATACCAGGGCTAGAGCCTTCCTTTCAGACACAAACCCTTGGCCCTAATTGGCTTCGACCCTTCTGCAAGGTCTCTACGGATACTAATTAGGTTCATATTTTCATAATGAGCGCAACACATGATGCAGTTTAGGGCCTGTCTACACAGCGATATTTTTCCGCCCGGATTTGTTTTTGCAATTCTGAAACACATTGAATCTTATGGAAATATCTGCACAGGTGATAAAAATCGTACGGAATCTAAACTCAATGAAAGTGCTAAAAGCTGCGTAAAAATAGTAGTTAAGAATACTTAAATTGATTAATACATCAATTGCACAAGACTTTCCGGTCTAAATTCTCTGATAAATAAGCTCATTAAAGCCTTATGTATCTGCTCCCTTAGAAGTCCGCTAGCCGTCACAATATTATGGCGTAGTGACGTAATAGTAGCCCAAGTACCTCTCTATTAATATCTTCCATACCGGTTGCCTTCCATACTACTTGTACCGGTATTTCTGAAGTACCTCTACATACGGAACCTCTCACGGAAGTACAGATAGGAAGCGAACGTCCCACGTTTTTCTTATCATTGTTGAGATTCCGATTATTGCATTGTACGTTGTGTTTTTAAAATGCGAGTATTTTGTAAGTATGTGATGCACTATCGGGACAGTTACGCATTGACTTACAGGGACGTTTCTGGAGGGAGAATTCTGATGTGGTATTGAAGAGATCACGGTGCCAGGAACTAAATACGCATAGGGATCATTAGTGTGGTAATAATGACGCAAAAATTCCGACACTACCTGGTCTTTTCCTTATCAAATCCAAGTATCTTTTATGGTTTCCCCGAAAAATTAAAAAGGATACCCTTCCAAAGTATGTACCATGTGAAGATACTAGATTCTTTTATAATACTTCCTTTTGAATGCCCCTTTTAGTACAGTGTACACATTATATATGTAACTACTTAAAAGGTTTTTCTGACACTCACCACTGTGATTGCTGTGTTTATCCCCCGATTTAAGATTAAAATTTTAAATGAATAACCTATTTACTATTACCACTATTTATTTGTAATGCGGTGTACAATAAAGTATAAATAAATAATAATAAACCATTAGACAGGTTTTCAAGCTAGAGTTTTAGTTACAGGTAATTAACCCCAAATGCTTAAATCATCGGCCAAGGGTGTGTGATCGGTGGTGGTCGAGTGGTAACGGCCCCGTTCAAACCCAGCCAGACGCAATATTTTGTGTAATTTATTTCAACACCACTGCTCTCAAAACGGCGAAGGAAAACATCGTGAGGAAACCGGCATGTCCTAGAACTAAGAATTCGAAGACTTGTGCCATCCACCAACTCGCACTGGGCCCGCGTGGGCTAGCAGGCCTGTGTCCCGGCAGCGAGAACATTAAAAAGGCTGATGATGATGATGATGCTTATATCAGAAATTGGGGGTAAGCGTCTCAATTGAACTACTCATTTATAACCTGACTATGATCGTTTTAGATTGGAAACTATGCTTTACTATCGCTTCCTAACCCTATACTTACCTTTAAAGATGAAGTGATCATTACCTCAGCTAACCACGTCAAGACGATACGAAAATAACCTAACATCACCGTGTAGGTGAGACGTAACGGTGTCGAAGGGCTAATATTAGTCTATTATCGTGATATAACGATATTAAATATATACGAAGTGTGTGTTACGAGTTTGGTACCGATAAACGAAAGTGTATTCTATTCCTTATTTTGGTTTAGTGGTTATGTAGTGCGGTTTAACCGTGTGTACTGATGTTTGTGTTAAATTAAGCTTTATACGTAACTAGCTTTTGCCCGCAGCTTCGCCCACGTGGTATCGGGGTTGGGGTTGGGGTTTCCGGGATAAAAAGTGGCCTATGTCCTATTCCGGAGTGTATCCTATGCCTGTGCCAAATTTCATCCAGATTCGTCCAGCCGTTTTGACGTGATTGAGTAACAAACATCCAAACATCGTAACTCGCATTTATAATATTAGTAAGATTCACCATTCGTTGCTAAATGCGGCAAACTATATTTTAACTACGAGTATATAATGTGTTTATCAAATAGAGCCCGAATGCAATATATGTTGTTGTCTTTCTTTTTTTTGGTGAGGAATCATCAAATAACTTCTTCTGTTTTGTCTTTTTTATTCTCTTTAATAAAAGCGATTTGTACGATAAAGTATTACGGGTGTGTATTACCTATGCAGATTTTTTTTTATGGTAGGTAAAAAAATAAAAAACTTTCAACTAAAAAGGTATGTATTGTTCTGATAATCTTATGATGAACGATCGAAAATTCAGTGTAAAAATGATATTTACACCGTTTTTCTAAAGGGATTAACCAATTTGAGGTAAGAAGTTCCGATTACGCTTTCTCAAGGCGGATTTTCGATTTCAGAACAAGTAGACTTAAAAAGAGGTTAGTTAGTATAAAGTTCAATGCAGTAGTAAAAGGTTACAGGTTCTCATTACGTAGGTCACCAGCAAATCCGTGACTTAAAAAAATGACAATAAAGAAGGTAAAAGTATGCGTTCACACAATACGGCTATAACAGAATTACTGTGACCAAATTAGGTTCAAAGTGAACATGTGTGTACTCGTAAAATCTTTAGATCCGGTCACGTAATAGTGAATTTCAACAAAACTGCACTCTGTAATTCTATAATATGAATCACGAACGGGAAAAAGTTTCGCTTTTATGAATCCCATATTTAAAAAGAACCAGACTTGTCTGCTTTTTTTTTTGGCGCACACTGAGGGTTCTGTAAAAACGTACCGATGAAAAACCGTTAAAATCCAAATTGAGATTCGTAGATTTTTTTTCTGTGACATAAATAAAAATTTACAGTTTTCAGATTTTTTCCTAAGAGACCTTGCTCTATGCCGAATTTTATGATTCTAGGTCAACGGGAAATATCCTATAAATTTTGAGACAATTTTAAAATGTTAGTTCGACAATTTTAAAAATGTCCTAAAAATAATGGATTGTAATAGAATTTGAACTTTGCGATGTATAACATAGAGTACATTCTTCTAGATCTAGATCAAATTTTCATTTCAAATGTACATTATGATGTTGCGTGTCGTATGTCTACGGCATTGCATTTTTTTTTATGTACGCCCGTGCAATATTTAATTAATGTTCACAATTAAAATGTATAAATCATTCGCTGCATTTGTGTAATTCATAATTAACGGCTGTTGTATGACAAGAACGTGAAAGAATAATTAGTTATGATGTTTATTGTCTATAAAATTGCAGAATCTAACTATATATAATAGGAAAATAGTACCCAACATTTTCATTAGGTTTCTTGAGAAAAAAGAAAACCTTTTTATATAAACTGCATTGACACGATACAAAATTACAACTGGGAAAATACTGATTGAATATTGAAGCCTTCCTATCTGATATGAATGTGAAATATGAATAAATGTACATTCATTCATATTTAATATTACATGTTAAGCTATTTACTGACACTTCACTACATATTATAAGGCAAAGTAGAAACTTTGCCTTATAATATGTAGTGAAGAATCCCGCTCATCATCCCTCTGTATGCTTAGATCTTTTAAAATATATATACAGGGTGTAATGGACAGGTCTACGCAAACTTTAAGAGCTTGTTCCGTATAGTTTCAGATAGGCTAATTTTATTTTCGTTTCCTGCAAAAAAAGTTGTAGGAGATTGTTCAGTTTATTAGCAAAACCTTCAAGTTTGTGGTCTGTCCTTTACAACCTGTATATTACATTAAACCTGTATGATATTACGGCAGTACTTGTTAATCCCATGCATTTTGCATACTGTGATAATTACTCTTTTTGATTGAACGGCATTTTTTTTAAGCTCAAATAATATAGTGATTTGGCGACACTTTGTTTAAGCCCAAATAACATAGTGATTTGAAAACGTACATACAAAATTAACCATGTGTGGCTCGTACACAAAACGGTTCTGTTTTACAATATTAAAAATTTAACAAAAATCTTCGCAAAATAAAGTTTTAAATTATTATTGTACTATGATCATTAATCACATTTTTTTGTCATTTCTTATTTCGGATTTTCCTTTAATTAAAGGGTGTTCCTTTATTTTTTACTTTATAATAATTTTATTTTTGTTGTTATAGCAGCAATAAAAATATACGTTCTGTCAAACTTCAACTCTCTACCTTCTACAGTTTATGAGATACAGCACGCTAATAGACAAACAGACGCACAGACGGACGGACAGCGCAGGCTTAGTATAGTTCCTCTTGCACTCTTCGGTTACAGAACCCAACAAAGCAGTCACATCTTTACCAAATACAATACGATGCTAACACATTCATTATTATATTTTTCTTACACATCTGCTTAAATCCTTCCACTAGCATATAACAAAATTCCACATTTCAAAAACAAACATCAATTAAAAAAAATAACCAATAAAATTAACAAGTTTACTGGATCAGTGGGTGAGAAACTGAGAAACGAGTATCAATATCGATGACATTTCGACAGATTATGTTAATTGATTCGATGATATAACGAACAATGTCCGAAGTGGGCCAGTGAGGTTCTTGACGTCTCGTGTGTTCGTAACCGAATGACCGTCAGCTTGGGAGGTCGGAAAACTTCGGCAATGTTCGTGTCGGATGAGTCGATGACTGACGGTGTGAATAATTACTTTTCTTGTGTTGATTAATGTTGTTAATTTTTTCCTGCCCTAAAGTTCGTTTTTTAATTCTAGACTACGATTTGACAACTCAGAATGTCACACTCTAGAAATATGTTCCCAAGTTTCTGGAATTTATCCGGATGGTGCGGGGATACCGCACGGTGTCCCGCGAGGCGGCGAGCCTCCTTGCTGGCCTACCACCATGGGATTTGGAGGCAACAGTCCTTGCACGCATGCACGACCAGCGCGTGGAGATGCAACGCCGGGGCGAAGATCCGCTGCCCGAACATGTCGAGGCGTGGCGGAAGGAGCTCCGGCGGGATCTCATGGTGAAGTGGAAACAGCGACTGTCGCAACCCAGCGCTGGGCACACCGTAATCTCAGCGGTAGTGCCCCTCTTTGAGGCGTGGCTGGATAGGCCTCACGGCGTCCTCACCTTCCGCATGACGCAGGTTCTCACCGGACATGGGAAGTTCGGGAGATTCCTGCACCGGATTGGTGCGGAAGAGACGTCCGGGTGTCGCCACTGTGAGGCGAGCCCGGAGGACACGGTGGAGCACACGGTGGAGGTGTGCCCTGCTTGGGAAGAGCATCGCCGTGTCCTCGTGGGGGTGATCGGCGGCGGCGACCTCTCGCGCCGGGCCCTGGTTCAGGCCATGGTCCGCAGCGAAGAGGAATGGCAGGCGGTCGCCTCCTTCTGCGAAGCAGTAATGCTCGTAAAGGAGGAGGCCGACCGCATAAGGCAAAGGCAACAGCGCCCTCGCCGTAGCCGTCGCCGCCGCGATCCTGCCGATATCCGGCCACCGTAGACACTGGCTCGCGGACGGTGAGCAATGGGTAGCTCGCCGTCCGGTCGTCTGGTAAGACCGAGTCCAAGTCGTCAACGGCGCGCACCGTTCCCGCGCGCCTCAAGGAGTTGTCAGCAAACTGCAGGGGCCCTTCAGGGTCGAAGCCTCCTGGAGCCTAGAGGGTGGTGTAAAACTGTTACCTCGACTCCAGGAATAAGGCAAGGAAGGTACGGGGTAGGTTTTTTAGTCAGTAAGAGTCTGACACTGGTCTCCCGCTCCGCCCAAGAGCGGGTTTCGTCATTGGATGATTTTCACCTACCATAAAAAAAAAAAAAGTTTCTGGAATTTGACGTTTTAATTTGTCAAATCGTAGTCTAGGATTAAAAAACGAACTATAGACACTTTGTTAAGACATTTCAAAAAGTTGCTACAAAATACTGGTAAAGATAAATTTAAGATAAATACTCAAAGAAGTTTCTGTATATAAATGTAGGCATTTTTGTCTAATTGTTGCGTAAATTGATTAATTTTTGTAATTCGTTGACTAGCATGACTAGCATAGCTATCTGGACCGCTCTGTCATCATTGGCTAAGTTTAAATCTTGGAAAATATTCCGGTACAATAAAAACTATATATTAGTTACATGTACAGTCTCTTAACCCAATCCCTTTGAAAAGGTATGGGTACTTAGGTACTGACAATGTTCACTCAATGAAGAGAGAAATCAATAAATTCAGATTTCAAAATACAAGACATAACAGTCAAAGTTGAATTCAAAAATTGAAGGTAAGAAGAAAATAAAACCTGGAACTTTTTGCATATTAAAAAGAGAAAGTGTATAGACGTATCTTGTTGTTGTAATTTCAGAGCTTAAGCAGCTTATTATTTAGCTTAAATTTAATTGTACAAAGCCGTGATCGCATTAAAAGATAGCAAGATCATATCGATGTCGTTATGGTAAGATCAAGTTAATTGCTAAAGCTGCTTAAGTAGTCTGTTATTAGAAATAGCTTCATTTATTTCATGATGAGATAGTTCTTCATGAAATAAATGAAAAATATCAAATTCATTGAAGTCTCTGAGTTCTTCCCTTTTCCGGGAAAAGAAATCGTATCATTTTACGAAGAATCGTATCTAGTAAGTTGATGAATTCTACAATGGAACCAGCGATTCCAGTCTATACCTGTTGCGGTACTCTAACATTAGGCTGACTGGTGATAGTGTAAAAGTATATTTATTTATTATATACTTTAATGGACATTTAATAATATGGACAGGATAAACATTAGGTAAAACTAAGTCTATAAAGGGCGGTCTAATGGCATAGGTGTCTTACAGACAACTTAGGATAGACTGAACGGAAGGAGACAGATTGAGATAGGAGATAGATTGGATAGTAGGTACCCCGCATTAAATCTGGTAGTCCGGTTATGAAAAGAGATGGAATCAAGCCAAAGTCAAAGTCGTTTATTTCAAATACAATATATGTATAAAGGCACTTTTGAAAGGTCAAGAAGTCTGTATGTTTTAAAAAACAAATGATGCTAATTGCACATTCCAAAGTTTAGATCTCTAAGGAGAAGAATTTGCAAGAAACTCCATGGACAGCCTTGTCAATCATGTTATGTAGTACAAATATCTCGGTTTCATGTTTCTTGACATGCAGCTAAGTGTCATCACAGCTATCAACATTGCAAATTGTCATCACCGTCACTTCCGATAGTTTTCTTTGATTAATAAGGCCATTGGCAGAGGTAGCGTGGCGTGCAAAATCGTATTGTTTTTGTCACCGCATCGGCTTTGCGTTAAGCCAGTTCGGCCATGACCTAATCGATTTAATTACGATTCAGTTCTATTGTGACATGATTGATTTATGATCTTTAATTAAAGGTTCTGTGCAGTTAGCTTGCGTGTTTACAGGCTTTGGTAACTTAAGTAAAGCCGCCTTTGAAGTCAGTGCGTTGTTATGTGTAATTATAAAATTGCAGTGGCACTTCATCCGCACTATTTTCCTCATCTCACCAGTGAAGTACTTAGCCTCCTGGAGCCGAGGGTTGGTGCGAAAGCGTTAAACCGGGGCTCTGGGAATAAGGCAAGGGAGGAACGGGGTAGGTTGTTTAATCAGTAAGAGTCTGACACTGTTTCCCGCTCCGCCCAAGAGCGGGATTCGTCTTTGGATGATACATAGTTAAGGGAAAAAATGCTCCAAATTTTACCTCTCTTAAGTCCGTAAATGAGTTAGGAATTGTATTTTTTATATGTATTAGATAGAACTTGGGCTAGTTGCAGAACCCAGGTAGCTGAAGATCACGCCATGTATGTTGTCAGCTGTCTAAGGATGGATGACGTCAACGAAGCCGTTACAGAAAGCGGTGGCAAATCGACTAGTTTCAATTTAGACTGAAAAAAGTAAGTCTAGAGAAATTTGGGAAAGACTTTTGCCGAGCAGTGTTAATTCTATCTTAACAAAAACAAAAACGGACTTGCCAATGAATATTTAAAGAAAAGTCACTGCAGGCAACAAAATTAACCATCTGTCCACGTCCTTACAGGTCGCGACATTTACATAGTGTGCCTTGAATACCATTCCTCCGTTATATCACTCGTTATACAATGAAGCTTTCTCCTCTGTATCTCTTTACTCCATAATATATTGCTTGCTAAGGAATCTCCAGCCTATTGTTAATCATGTCTTGTTTGTGAAATTACCATTTTAGTTTTATCAACACCTACGTAAGGTATCTTCCCTTATATCTTATTAATATTTTACCTTATCGAATACGTACATTTATTTTGTCCAATATTGGAATTACCTATATACATTAAAAAAATCGGTCAAGTGCGAGTCGCGCACAAAGAATTCCGCAACATCTGTAGCAGAAAATGGTAAAAGCGTCATATTTGTTGTATTGCAGCCCTACTTAGATATTAATTTTACCTATTCTGTTAAAGCGACGGAAATATGTTCATCGTCTCTGAAGAAAATTTCAACTGTCTTGCTATCGTGATTCACGAGATGATTCATGACAGAGAGATGGACAGTGGAGTGGATACAGAACCCAAAAAACTTGTGGATTAATCTTCGGTAAGAATTAAAGTTTATATGATGTTTTGTTTTGAGGCTAACAAGGCGATGCATAAACTAGGAAACTGAAAGTAGTTTTAATGGCGGTCTAAAATAAAACACCCGATGCGATTGAATTGCAAAACATTGCAATTCAATTACATCGCAAAACTTATAATTAAAAATCTGAGTTTACAATCACGATTACTTCATGTGCCATACAAAAAATAATCATAAGATATCACAATTTAAAACAATATCTATCTACGGATTGCGTGTCAACAAAAGGTTTCAAATTGAGATCTCGCAATAAGAAATTGCCGCTCACATTTTATGAGTGGCCAGTTTTAAATATGTAGCTGTACTAAAAGAGAATATTTAAATCTAGTCACGGAGTTCTTTATCGCCTTATAATGAAATGTCATTTTATGAATGAATGGCACTTCATAAAATGACTAGGTCTGTGTGCCAATTACATATACGAGTACGCCATAGTTTCAGTTTGTTTACTTTTGGTTTTAGTTGCGACATGACTTTTTTTTACTGTTAATAGTAGTCTGAATTGGTAACCTCAACGAAATCTTGGCTTTACAATGTCACTGATAAACTACTAACTAAACTTCTAAGGCTTGGGCAGAAAAAAGAATTGAGGTTTGGTCATAAAATATCCCGATCGCCGGAGCAAAAGGGCCTTTCTTGCTTTTTTCCTTCAGTTACTTTTCCTGTTTCCTGAGACAGAAGACACAAGTATGTGGTTGCTCTTTCAAACAGTCCTGCAGGCCTAAAATAACGCAAAGAAATTTTGGTTTTGCTATATTGCTGGCCGGGTAGCCAACCTTCTGGTTTTTATCTTGGTATTACTATCCCTACAACATTTCCTCAATCGAAGACCTACAACTACCTACTGGATTGACAATACTCAATCATTGAACAAATTCAATAGAAAACCTTTCAATGATCATTCTCGAAAGGTCATAGAGTAAGGGCGTAAGTTCATTCCAATCGTTTGTTCATTACTAGTTACTTCCGGACAGAGGTCATGACGTAATGGTAGGTCAAGTTAGCTTTCTATTGAAGTACTATTAAGTGTCTATTGATCAGTATTTGTAAAAACATTGTGTGTCGACGTCTATGTCAAGAAAGGTGTGGTGTCTTTTGTAAGTAGAAAACAGTTTTTTTTCTGTGTTACCAGCTTGGCTAAAAAGGCTGTCCAACTTAAAAACTACTGGGTAAGTATGTCTGCCGTATGCTTGATAATCTGTAGGCTAAAGTCGTACAAAATGAGTGTCCTGAGATAGTGAAATGAGGTCTAGGCAGCAGAGATTATTAGTTTGAGTTTAAAGACCCGTGTCGAAAACATGGACTTTTAAAATTGAAACTGAGTTTAATTCAGCGTAAACTAGAATCAAATCATATCGATGAAACTATAGAATAATGAAGCTATAAATATATGAAGCTATAGTCTCGATTAGACGATTAAACTGTGTTTTGTTTGAAATAATCGCGATTAGTTTTATTGGTGAAATCCGCCCCTAGACAGATTTCACTAGAACTGGAAGAAAGGAGCCGAAAAATTGACGAAACGGAGGGAGGTATTTACCCTGGAGTCGGACAGGACAGGCTAGCCAAACAAAGATCTGTTTTTATTCTTATTTGCTTCGGAAATAATGTTAAGACGTTGGGTATTAATAGATTTTGACAGGCGTTACGGGTATTCTGACTATAAGTCTTGCCTAGGGGTAATGTGCGATCTAGAACCTGTATTATACGCGTAAGATGACGCGACATACAAAATTCTGATGTTTAGCTGCAAGTGATGGACTGGATGCAACCTCAACATGTATGATTTTATACGTATGCCTATCGGATTCACGGATTAATTTTTTCTTTCTATTTTTGGGTACGAACTGACCAGTCTACATACATTGTTTACTCTTATATCTATTAATATTATTATTAGTATTGTATGCAAATATTGTAGAAACATTTTTTTTTAAAGATTGACCGGTTTTGATGTTGGTCCTTTCCGTAGCGCAATTGGAACCGTGCCCTAGTTTCTGAAGTTTTAAGGTCACAGCTCATTAGAGCCACCCGGCACCCACTCCGCACCGCCTCGCCTCGTGCGGTTAGTATTCTTTATATGAATTTGTATGGGTATGCGCTCACTACATCAACTCCGCAGCGTCACCAGATCGCCTCAATCGTAAGCCATCCACGCGCGGACGGCGGGTGGACCACTAGGTGACAACTCGTTGCTCGCATGCTTGCCTTGCGTTGACTGCGCATTGCCAACGCACGGGTCCCGAGTGGACCGCGCGCTACCCGCGAATGATTCACGCAAGGACGATACGTTGGCGTCTGGCGATGGGCCGCTCCCCACCATCCCTTCATTCCCAGCCTTTCTTTTAGACCTAGTGCCAATTGTTAACAGACTACTCGGAAATTCGTGGACCAAGTGTCGTCCACTCATTGACCACGCCGGGTCCACTGGTTGACGACGCGAGGTCCACTGGTTGACGGCGCGACGTTTATTGGTGATAACGCGGTGTTCACACCGTCGACCACCTGTCGACAACGAGTGGACGCCGGGCCGCATACATAAAATATAGCCTATGTCACTCAGGAGTAAAGTAGCTTTCTATTATTGCTAAAATTTCTCCAATCGGACCAATAGTTCCAGAGATTACCTCCTACAAACAAAAAAATAAAAAAACAAAAAAACAAACTTTACCTCTTTATTATATTAGTGTAGATATATTAGTGTAGATGTAGATGGGCACTTATGAAACAGAAGCTAGGTCTAGATGAACTAAATGATTTAGAGTTTGAGTTCATTTTGTAGCCTTTCAGGCTTCTAACCTACATTTCTTCACTTACTTGATGTATGGACATAGATTCTTCAATACTTACTTTATAGTACTATTTAACTACTGTATCGTCCTTGCTAGATATTAAATCCAACTATTCGATACATCCACCGGATTTACGTAGTATTCTTGCATGTCGGATACGTACCTGGAAAAAACAAAGATAATATCGTTACAAATTTATAGATACAATTAAAAAATGATGCGTGCAGAGATTGTAATAGATCTAGTAACCCCAAAATATTATCATGATTAAGAATAATTATTTCTGAAATTATTATTTTAATGTTTTTAATCACACAAATATTATATAGGTGGATGTTTGTATGTATGTGTATGTTTGTTACTCAAACGTCTGAGTAGATTTAGATGAAATTTGGTACATGAGTAGACAACGTCCTAGAATAGGACTTAGTATGTTTACTTGATATAGTTACGTTGGCGAAACCCCTGGCAGAAGTTAATGAAATATTTGTACAAAAAATAATAGATAGGTACTAAAAGCGACAATTCTGACTTGACTGAGAAAGGAGATTGTCTCGTGACTATAAGTCTGCTTGATGTAATACAAAAATAGATAATGTGTAAATAAATAAGTAAAATAAATAGTGTCTTCTAATGACTATATTCTTCAGATATGCTTTTATAATATAGGTACTTGTGACCCGCCCCAGCTTCGCATGGGTACTGATATTGAATATATTGTTACGCCGTGGAAATAGAACACGCCGTTTCTTCGACAAAGTCAAGAGTATCACCGAATAATTAAAACGCATTGCTAGTCGAAACCTTCAGAATAGAAGTACGTACCAGGGCCTAGCAAATTCTAGAAAAATCGGACACGTATAAGTAGGTACTCAATAATTCTGAGAACTTTTGTAGGTACTTAAGTAACTTGGTAAAGGAATTTGTACCTTCAGTCTTTTACTATAGAGTCGAAATTCGTATGAGTCGTGGGGTCGAGTAGTTACCTACCGGTAGGTAATAAGAATAATTTATTGCTTCGCGGAAACGGTTTCTTTTGTTCTGGTGTGGCCTCGAACCTTCGGTATCTAGAATTTTCTTGGCTCTGAGTATAAATACGTGTCTACTGGCCGGACGTCAGTCAGTTTTGATTTCGACAGCGATCAGTGCGAACTATCCAAGTCAAGTGAAGAACGTTTTCATCCATACGACGACCTAAGCGATATTTCTACGGATCTCTAGAGTGCATTACGAAGTGGTTTATTGGCGATTGGACTAAATTGGTGTTTTGTTTGTGGAAAATAAATCTCTCTATTAGTAAACCGGCATTTGATTACTCACGTTCGTAACAACTGGTGTCAGAAGTGAGATGCCATTACTACAGAGGGACGACGAACAGCGACCACGAACAAGGAGACAAACGGAGATGGATGCTGCGCGTCACCGACTGGAGGAAGAAGATCCGGCTGGTGTCGGAGCAACGGCAGCTGCTGAGATGCCAACAGGACCAACTTCAGAAATGAGCCTCGCTGCGGTGTTGGCTGCCATGCAAGCTAGTATGGAAGCCGTTCGCCGCGAACAAGAAACCGCTCGCCGCGAACAGGAAGCTAACCAACGCCAGCTCCAGGACCTAATCGCGGCTAACCAGGAAGAAGCTCGCCGCGAACAGGAAGCCGCTCGCCGCGAACAGGAAGCTAACCAGCGCCAGCTCCAGGACCTAATCGCGGCTAACCAGGAAGAAGCTCGCCGCGAACAGGAAGCCGCGCGCCGCGAACAGGAAGCCGCTCGCCGCGAACAGGAAGCCGCTCGCCGCGATCAAGAGGCTAAGCAGAACCTTATCCTCGAGAAAATCGATCACGGCCTCGTCACGCTGGGCGAGAAAGTAAAGAATCTCACCTTAGAGGTCAAGGAGGTTTCCGCCCGAACTGATACTTTGGAAACCCGAATAGATGGCCATGAAGATCGCCTGCTGGACATCAATAGAAAAATTGTCAAGCTGGAAGCACGCGAACCCATTGCCATTGGCTCATCAGCGCACACCCACTGTACGTCGGCCGCAAAGTTTGATGTGCCACGTTTTGACGGCACGTCGTCATGGACTGCCTTCAAATACCAATTCGAAACGTTGGTGAAGACAAACCGCTGGGATGATGAGCAGTCTTTCGCGGCGTTAACCTTAGCTCTACGTGGGGACGCCCTACTGGTCCTAGAGAACCTTCCTTCGGACGGTAGGACCTTGGAGCGTCTAATGGAAGGGTTAGACACCCGCTACGGTGACAAGCACCTCGAGCACGTATTCCGCGCGCAGCTTCGCGAGAGAACACAAAAGCCCAACGAGAGCCTCCAACAGTGGGGTGTCGAGGTTGAACGGCTGGTGCGGCGCGCATACGTGTCGATGACACTGGAGACCGTGGAAGTATATCTGGTGCAGGCATTCATCGACGGTCTACGGGATACGGAAGTAAGAGCTACGGTGCGACTTGGACACCACCAAACTCTGAAGAGTGCGATGGCTCACGCTTTGGAAGTGGAAGCCGTACGACAGGATTCACGCACGCACAGAGTTCGAGAAGTGGTGGTCTCGCCTTCAGTGCAGCCGCTCCAACGAGAAGGGGTAGTTTCTTCTTCGGCAAAGTCCCGATATATTCCGACGTGCTACGGGTGCGGAGAAAAAGGGCACATTCGTACCGATTGCCCCAAAAGAAAGAGGGGAAGTGTGGACTCCGGAACCCAAGTTAACGAAGAGTCGTTAAACTAAATGTCGCCAGGGCCGCGGGGCGGGTGCTGGCTGGTCAACTTAAGGCCCCAACCATAACCATCAATCAAGTCCACAACGGAAATAGTTTGACCATAGAAGGAATACTGAATGAAAGAGCTTGCAATTTCACCGTTGACACCGGGGCGTCACGGACTATTATAAGACCTGAGTTGCTGAAACGTACGATCTTGTTGCAAAGAAAGTCTCCATCCTGCCGACTTCAGACAGCAACCGGCCAGCCAGTCTCCGTCCTCGGTGATACAGGTGTAGAGTTAAAAATTGGTGATCAAGTCTACACCCATTCTGTATTAATTGCCAATATTACTGATGATTGCATTCTGGGTTTGGATTTCTTGCGGAAATACCGATGTGTTTTGGATATTGATAGGGGAGTATTGAAGTTTCCAGACCAAGAAGTGTTCCTGCGGGGAATCAACATGTGTAACCTCTATTGTTTAAAAGATACGACATTGGCTCCGAGAACAGAAACTTTAGTTGAAGTAAAATTCCCTAAGAAAATCAGGCAACAAAGATGCGTAATAGTTGAGGATACTGACCGGCACCCGGAACTCATCACTGCGAGGACTTTAGTAATGACGAAAGGGAAATCTAAAGTGAGAATAATAAATCTTGGGAAAAAGGAGGTCCATTTGAAGAAAAACAGTGTTGTTGGAAGATGTGAAGAAGTGAAGTATCTCCGCCAAATCAACACATCTCCAGTGAAGCAGGACTCGACAAAAGGTGAACCTGACCACATCCAGCAACTTCTGGAAAGTTCTAAGAACAATTTGTCGACCTCAGAACTACAGCAAGCCAGGGAATTTCTGCTACGGTTTCGGGATATTTTTGCGACGGGAAAGGACTGCGGAAGAACAGGCCTCGTCAAGCATGAGATAGACACAGGTGATGCTAGACCGATTAAACAAAGGCCGCGCCGCATACCCTGGGCTAAAGAAACTGAAGTGGCAGAAATGGTAAAGGACATGGCTGATAGTGGAATAATTGAACCTTCTACGAGCCCATGGTCTTCTCCTGTCGTTCTTGTGAAGAAAAAGGACGGCAGTACAAGATTCTGTGTCGACTACAGAATGCTGAATAACGTCACGAAGAAGGACAGTTACCCCTTGCCGAGGATCGACGATACGCTGGATATGCTCAGTGGTATGAGGTGGTTTTCAACCATTGATTTGAAAAGTGGCTACTGGCAAGTGGAAATCAGCGAGAAGGATAAAGAAAAGACAGCGTTCAGTACGGGCATTGGCAATGGCCTGTGGCAATTTAACGTCATGCCTTTTGGGTTGTGCAATGCTCCAGCAACCTTTGAACGCCTCATGGAACGAGTCATGGTTGGTCTTCTTGGTGACGTCTGTCTAGTATATTTGGATGACGTCATTATAATGGGCCGCACTTTTAAGGAAAACCTAAGGAACATGGAAGAAGTGTTCACCAGAATACGAGGGGCTAACCTAAAACTAAGCCCAAAGAAGTGTGCCCTGTTTAAGAAGGAGGTCAGCTACTTAGGACATGTGATTTCCGCCGACGGAGTGAGAACCGACCCTGAGAAGATAAAGGCTGTACAACAGTGGCCAGTTCCGAAGAACAAAACAGAAGTACGTGCATTTCTAGGGCTATGCACGTACTACAGAAGGTTTGTTATGAGTTTTTCGGACATTGCAAAACCTCTGCATCAATTGACTGAGGATAAAAGAGAATTTATCTGGGACAACAACTGTGGGTCAGCGTTCAACGAGCTGAAGCAACGGCTATGTGAAGCACCTATACTGGGGTATCCGAGTAGAGATGGAAGATTTGTCGTTGACACTGATGCCAGCAATACGGGAATTGGTGGCGTATTGTCACAGATGCAAGGTGACCGACTGATCGTGATCGCTTACTTCAGTAAGGCACTTTCAAAGCCTGAGAGGAACTACTGCGTTACTCGACGAGAACTGCTGGCTGTGGTAAAAACCTTGCAGCACTTCCACAAGTACCTCATTGGAAGGCAGTTTACGTTGAGGACGGACCATGCTGCATTGAAATGGCTGCTACAATTTAAAAACCCGGAGGGTCAAGTTGCAAGATGGCTCGAGCAGCTGCAGGAGTTCAATTTTGTGACAGAACATCGGAGTGGAAAAGGGCATAACAATGCTGATGCCCTGTCGCGACGTCCGTGTGATGAAGACTGCAGACATTGCCAGCAAAACGAAGCCAGAGAACACGTGAACTTGATTAGAACTGAAGGCAACTTCAAGAAATCCCAGGAAGAAGATGACGATATTCGACCGATACTGGACTGGATGCGTAGTGGAGCTAGGCCCCAGTGGAGTGAAGTATCGTCACTTAGTCCCGTCACAAAGAGCTACTGGGCGCAGTGGGACAGTTTAGTCCTGGAGAATGATGTGCTCTGTAGGAAATGGGAATCGAATGATGGCAAGGAGGTGACTACACAAGTGATAGTACCACGAAGTGAAGTGGTCCCCCTGCTACAGGAAATACACGATGGTGCTTCTGGTGGACACCTGGGGATCAAGAAAACTCTACTGAAAGTGAGACAGCGGTATTACTGGCTCAATTGTAGAGATGACATAGAGCAGTGGTGTCGGAAATGTACAGCGTGTGCATCTGTGAAAGGACCACAGACTAGAAGCAGGGGCAAGCTTCAGCTGTATAACGTGGGAGCCCCTTGGGAACGAATTGCCATCGACGTCGCTGGACCATTTCCAATTACAAATGACGGAAACAAATACATATTGGTGATCCAGGACTATTTCACAAAGTGGCCCGAAGTTTTCGCCATACCCAACCAGGAAGCGACGACAGTGGCAAAGAAGGTGGTTGAAGAAGTAGTGTGTCGGTATGGCGTACCTTTGGAGATCCATTCCGATCAAGGCCGAAACTTCGAATCTGCGCTGTTCCAGGAAATGTGTACCCTTCTGGGGATTTACAAAACACGCACAACACCTGCGCATCCACAGTCGGACGGAATGGTGGAAAGATTTAACCAAACCCTGGAGAATCACCTGGCTAAGGTTGTCGATGACCATCAGAAGGACTGGGACCGGTACATTCCACTATTTCTGATGTCTTATCGATCGGCAGTGCACGATAGCACGGGACATACTCCAGCAAGAGTGAATTTCGGCAGAGAGATGAGACTTCCAGTAGATGCCATAACTGGCGTGCCACCTGACAAGAACAAGCCAGTTACGGACTACGTCAGTGACCTTCAGGACAAATTGGATGAAGTGCATAAACGAGTACGTGAAAATAGCATGAACACCAGCTCCAAAATGAAAACTAGGTACGACCGTAATGCCAATACCAAGGGGTTTGAGGAAGGTTCACTAGTCTGGCTTCACAACCCGCTCCGACGAAAAGGGAAGTCGCCGAAACTTCAAGCTCGATGGGAGGGACCTTACACCGTGGTGAAAAGGATTAACGACGTAACCTACCGCATCAAGAAAGGACTAAGAGGGAAGCCTAAGGTAGTTCACTTGGATAGACTGGCGCCGTATCGTGGATCTAATGATGCTCGGGACGAGCATGACTAAGAGGGGGGCACTGTTACGCCGTGGAAATAGAACACGCCGTTTCTTCGACAAAGTCAAGAGTATCACCGAATAATTAAAACGCATTGCTAGTCGAAACCTTCAGAATAGAAGTACGTACCAGGGCCTAGCAAATTCTAGAAAAATCGGACACGTATAAGTAGGTACTCAATAATTCTGAGAACTTTTGTAGGTACTTAAGTAACTTGGTAAAGGAATTTGTACCTTCAGTCTTTTACTATAGAGTCGAAATTCGTATGAGTCGTGGGGTCGAGTAGTTACCTACCGGTAGGTAATAAGAATAATTTATTGCTTCGCGGAAACGGTTTCTTTTGTTCTGGTGTGGCCTCGAACCTTCGGTATCTAGAATTTTCTTGGCTCTGAGTATAAATACGTGTCTACTGGCCGGACGTCAGTCAGTTTTGATTTCGACAGCGATCAGTGCGAACTATCCAAGTCAAGTGAAGAACGTTTTCATCCATACGACGACCTAAGCGATATTTCTACGGATCTCTAGAGTGCATTACGAAGTGGTTTATTGGCGATTGGACTAAATTGGTGTTTTGTTTGTGGAAAATAAATCTCTCTATTAGTAAACCGGCATTTGATTACTCACGTTCGTAACAATATTATACATCTATTATACACATAAACCTTCCCCTTGAATCACTCTATCTATTAAAAAAAACCGCATCAAAAGCCGTTGCGTACTTTTAAAGATTTAAGCATACATAGGGAACGGTAACTTTGTTTTATACTATGTAATGATAGAGCCACGAAGTTTTTTATAGCTAAATATTTGTTGTCAAACGGATGTATTTCTTTAACCCATTTATATCAACTCTATCCGTGTTAATTATATACCATTCACAGGCAATATTAACACATTCATCTGAAGTATTGGCATAACTGTCGTGGTTTTGTATTGAGTCAGGCAAAGTGGCATGCCAGGCGAGCTTGTTCGTAAATGGTCGGTCTTTGTGACTAGTAACGGTGATAGATTCATTTTATTGGCTGTTTGAAATGTAAGTTATTTTGGTTAGTAACCATTGATTTATATGTTATGGTATTGATTTTATGGTAGGTAAAAATCATCCAATGACGAATTCCGTCCTTAGGCGGAGCGGGAAACAGTGTCAGACTCTTACTGACTAAAAAACCAACCCCATTCCTTCTTTGCCTTGTCCCCAAGGCCCTGGCCGCTTTCGCATCAACCCTTGGTCCCAGGAGGCTTCGATCCTGCTGAGCCCCTGCAGAACTAACTTGATTTTTGGGATAGTAGGTAGGTTTGAGTCAGATAAAGCGGTTTGTCAAGTGATTTTACACGATCAGCATGATCTTTGTGCTTGCTGTAGCGGTGATGCAGCGAGAGTAACTACTACTAGCTTTAAATATATGGTTACCTGTATAGAATCGAGGTTATTTTAAACAATACATTTAAAAATCAATGCCACTTTCGTTGTAATTTTATGGGCTCAAAAAGGGCTCACTTATGTGAGCCCTTTTTGAGTTATAAAAGATTTGGATAGCCAAACCAAATGTTTAAGCTTGGTTTGCACTATTTAGTAGATGGTTTATGTGAACTTTGAAAATCGGACGAGCGGTTCTTCATTTATCACATTTTTTTGTAACTGGCAGCGAAGCCGCGGGCAAAAGCTAGTAAAGTAATAGTTAAATATTCAAAATTCGGCTTTAGAAAAGACTACATAGTAATTCTGTATTGTCCACAAAACTTAACACAAATATAATTTTACTTAATTGTACTTAATTTGTTTTATTTATTTAGTTTTAAGACGCATTTTTAAATAAGTATGCCTACTTATACATTGAAATACAGAGTAGCTTTAGAATAGAATAGAATAAAATTTGATTGTACACCAAAATTTTGTTAAAATTTCACAGAAACTTACCCCCCTCCCTCAAGAACTGTACGCGGGAAACTGTAGGGCCCTTTTTCCACGATAGGGCTTCGTCAACAACAAAATGCTTTCTGCCTCACAACAACAAAGCAACATAAATCATTGCCTCACAATTAGAATAGTTGCTAACCCGTTCCCCCCTACTGAACGTAATTAAATATAATAAGTGCGTAACTGTTGCGATGATTGCACTTAATAGTTATAATTGCACCATTTAGTCGCACAGTTGCTTCAACTGTTGTCTGTCGTATTAGTTGCTGTTGACGTGATATATTGCAACGTGACAATTTGAGGGAATAGCCCATAACTGAAATGTAGGCTTAGTTTAGTTCGCTTATAGATGCTCTATTCGTTTGTTAATTAAAATATCGTTAAATGAAATAAAATGTTTTTTTTTTTATAAATTAAAATTATTAATATTTCTCTTATTTTTACATTACACCCGAACTAAAAAGTATCCTATGTGCTTTTCCAGGCCCGCTCATCATCAGCCTTTTAATGTTCCCACTGCAGGGACACAGGCATCCTCTCTCTAGGAGAGGGAATGGGCCATAATCCACCACGCGGGCCCAGTGCGGATTGGTGGATGTCACATGTCTTCGAATTTTTGGTTCTAGGACATGCCGGTTTCCTCACGATGTTTTCCTTCACCGTTTTGAGAGCAGTGGTGATGAAATAAATTACACAAAGTAATGCGCCTGGCTGGGTTTGAACCCGCGACCTACTACTCGTAAGTCGGGGCCGTTACCACTCGGCCACCACTGCTCCAGGCCCCCTATTTTCTAAGAAAACATCCTTGTGCCCAGCGCTGTCCCAGCGACGAAATCCAAATAGGTACAATAGATTTGTATGTGATTTGAATTTGCGCTGCGTTCAAGGCTGTATTCTTAGAGAATAGCACCCCAGTTAACCATACCCATGTACCAAGTTTTATTCAAATCTGTACAGTTGTTCGAGTGCAAAGAAGTGACAAATACATGCTTTCAATCCATATAACTCTAAAAATAGCTCTTATAACTTTACCTATTCCATTTACAATGATGTATGTAGTTTGGATCATGTTGAAACATATACCTCAGCAATTTGAAGTGTTTACTGAGCTAAGAGCTTCTTCGGTAACGATATCTCCACAGTTCTTATGGTACTCGTATGTTATAATGTCAAGTTGCTTCGAGGCTTGGGACGTTGTTAGGATAATGTTTTCTCACGGGATTTTACTACCAGTTACTTATAAATGTTTCGGTGAAGTCGAAAGTATGGAAGCTTGTGAACGAATGAATGAGTTGAAGTGATGTTCATGTTACACGTCACTTTGACGACCAGTGGTCTGGAATGGTTTGATTTGCTTGGAACCCTATTGTCGTTCACAAAATAATCTCTGGAAAAGATTTCCAGTCTGATCAGCATCCTGGAGTTAATCTCCAGGATACTGCTTAGGAATCACCGTCCGACCGTCCGGTCATCGCCTGGATCGAGCCCGAGTCATCGCTGTCGCGTGGTGTTCAACGCTCGCCTCAAGGAGATATCACCAAAATCGTAGGGACCGAGCAGGATCAAAGCCTACTGGGACAATGGGGTGTGCAAAAGAGAAGAATCCGGGAACTAAGGCAAATAAGGACCATAGGATTGAGTTTTAGCTAGTAAAAATCTGACATGTCTTTTGCCCCGCCCTAGAGCTGGGGAAGCCAAGACAATTAGCCATAAAAAAGACAACAAGCCATAAAAAAAAATACAGTTACGAAAAGACAAGGCAGAATGATTGATTGTCAACCAGTACCAGCGCTGAAGTCAATTACTTAGCAAGTATTATGTCTCAATCTTGCTGTCAAAGTCACATCTTCAGAAAATTAACGATTCATTTATTTTAATCCAATGATTAATTCAAATGTCATTTTGTGTTGAGTCGTAATCATCTTGTCAATTATTATAACCATTTTGTTGAGATTCATGGTGGTCCTTAAGTGCACAATAATTGCTGACAATGGAATTTTATTGACAGATGATTTGCCGTAAAGTTTTATAAGCTTTTGTCTCTTTAGAGACTTAAATAATTTGTTCAGCCTTCGTCGAGAGGTCTGTAGCGCGAAAGGCTAAGTTAGTCAAAGTTAGTTATGGTATATTCTAGTTAGCTTACTAAAGCCTAAGGTTGGTCGAAAAAGTCACCGCGGTCGTTGAACGAAATGGGTTTCTGATGAAACATGGTGAATATAAAGCCGGATTTACATTGAGTCAGTGGCTGTCGTCAGTGCTGGCGCCGAAAACTGACGCGTACTATTTACAAGCAGTCAGTAGTCGAGAATATTTCTTTTGGTGTACACACGTTCGTAAAGTCAGTGCGGGAAAATAATTTCTCAAAAACAGCAAAGAATCAAAGACTTTTGTGCAATATTCTACAATGCTGTTGCACGCATTTCTTTATTTCTATAATTTTATTTATTTATTTAAACTTCATGTACAGTAGTGGTACATAGGCGGACTTAATGCTACAAGGCATTCTCTACCAGTCAACCTTTGGGTTAAAAAAGACAACACTGTGGTAGGTGTGCAGAATAAATAAATAACAGATTAATTATCACGGTAAAGTTGTACAAGTTTTAAGTTTTCCGTGTCGCTCAATTTTCGCGTCATTTTGTGATCCGGTGCGACGAATCGTGGTCACCGTACAACAGAGCGGCAGCAACTGACTTGGGCAATTTACACGTTGTCAGTAGCTCTGGCGCGGGTGGCGGGGGAGTGGACTGACGCCGAAAATATTGCAGCGCGAATATTGAAGTCAGTACTGACGTGACAGTGCTGTGCTGACTTGAAATCAATTTACACTATGGCAGTGCCAGGTCAGCACTGACTCGTCAGTGGACTGACGTCAGTTACTTACTCAATATAAATCTGCCTTTAGTCAGTAAAATTCTGACATTGGGCTCTCGCACCACGCAAAACTGGAGAAGTTATTTGGTGATTTCCCACCCTCAAGAAAAGGCTCTGATAAGGTTCATGGGTTTCTAGGTACCTTTGTAAATTAAAATATATTTAAAAATGCAATCAAAATAGTACCTAAGTGTTTAAGTAATATTTGTTATGCGTATAGGTTAAAGAAAAAAACACTTTTACACGTCAATTTCTTATAGTAGTTATATTAAATGAGGTCGCGAGTTATACCGCGTATATCGAAAAACTGGAAAAATTTGCCTACTGCGGTCTTCCCGTTCGATATTAAATTAAACATATCCAAGGCTAGGGTTTTGGCTTTTCGTCTAAATAAATTAGTTTAATTCACTATCAACAATTGCATCACTGCTTACCATTTGGTTTCAAGTTAAGAAGTAGTTTACATCATTAAAGGAAATATCGTAGTTCAAATGAGGCAATATATTCAAATAGATTAAACCTTAAAACTTCGACCTATGTTACATAATTAAAAAAGTAGATCTGTGACATAGAGGTATCTGTTTCATTCAGCCATTCTTGGTCAGTGACACTAAAAATACTTAAAAACAGCATTCAAAAGGATCCTTCCCATTTGTGTGCAAGCATCCATTAAGGGGGAGATATACGACTTTAGTGACATTTTATCCAATATCACGTCTAAACGGTCAGTCGGTATATTTTGAAAACATTTTTTTTCTTATTAATTTAAATAGAATATTTACATGATTTTTCATTGAACTTGGTGTAATTTATTTCAAAGCTATCAATAATAACACAACCAAAAAGTGAAGATCACACGAAAACCATTGGGTCTATTTTTATGAAACTTTCACAAACTAAAAGATAATTTAATTACCAATCTATCACAAGAATGGTAAATAAATTATCTTATTTATACAGCGTTTTGTGTCTAATAAATATAGGACATATTATAATATACTCGTATATTCGCATAATCTTGATGCGCTCGAAACGACGCTAGCTCCTATTTTGTTCGCTCAAGGTCGGTGGCGTATATCTACCCCTTAAGTTATTTAGGTCTTCGTAAATCTTGTTCGTGTAGTATATTTCTTGTACCTGTCAGATAATTATCTATGCTCCAATTATATAAGAATGATTAGGTATTTGATTAGTGGCCTTGGCTAATTAAGTATTAATATCGAATCTTGATTATGTTTATATACTTGCTAAGCAGGAACTATAGTGTCAATTAATTATGGTAATTCATATACACGTATATGGGTTGGGTGAAACGCTCTGATTTCTCCACACCTAGTTTATTTTCCTATATGGTTATATTCCGCAGTCTTTACTCATTTACAAAACCCCGTATATATGTAAAACGGATTTGCTTATCTGCGAGCTAGTTATTTAAGATAAGCAAGACATTTTTGCTGAAACTTATGAGTTTACAAGTATAGTATGCTATACTTGTATCTATTGTATAATATGATATGTCGTCACTATACACGCAATAAGCAAACATTTTTTAATGCAGTTTTTTCAAACAGTATACTTAACTACTTAAGTGTCGCAGATTATATTTAGCAGTCACGAATGAATTATGTATTATTCCCTTAATTATGCATTAATATTGTATGTAATAAATTAGGTATTGTCTATAAAATCATTTAAATAAAAAAAAAAAAATTTAAGCCTGTAGTGTCCCATTTTAGGGCAAAGGCCTCCCTTTCTCTCATACTCTTCACCATCCTTGGCTTTGTCTGGCCAATCCTTTAGGCAAAAATTCCTACTCGTCACGCCATCTCCGTCTGGACTTACAGTGCCCTCACCGATATACTCGTATGTTGTTCGGAATTCATTTAACAGCCTTCACCCATTTTTTTTGCGATATGCGGTAGATGCGGCCTGGCCACTTTAGTTTGCCGGCTGCGTTACTTTGCGTCATGAATGAATGAATATATTATTCAGGTTCGAGGACTTTAAAAGTTAATTAACACTTAAATTGTTTTCGAAAGCCTAAGTGTCCTGCTTTTTCTTTTAACAGTGGTCTGCTAAATGCATGCAAACACTGAAAATATATTCTAAAGTAGGTAATCTTGCACAAGTATACACTATAGAGAAATGACGCATAGAGTATTGTCAAGATAATTATAATTTTAAGGCTGGTTCTGCATTTATTCATTAACATTTTGAAAAGAAAAAATAATTTGTGACCAGACTTGATGAGTTCGAGGTGGCTCAGCTAACTCATTAAATTCAAGGTAAGGAGACCACACCTCGCCTCGACTAATTATTATTGGTTGTCTTAACTCACGAGTGCCTAGATTGGTCAATAACCTTTTCAGAAGTTTAATAAATTAAATGTCTATGTAAAGTTATATAGACATTTAAAATACAATAAAGAATATAATAAGTAATTTATTATTATTCTATTTTATTTGTAAAAACATTGAAATAAATTAACAATGAAGGTATAATCTTCATTGTTAATTTCTCTTATGGTTTTTACCTTATATCCTTCCTTCTTTTATTAGGGAAAAATAATTCTCCACATTTAAATCTGAAACAACTATCTTTAGGTTATATGTACTAATATTTTATCTGTACGGGAGTCGAGGCCACGTCACACAGCGCAGCAGCCAATGTCTAGCTCAACCACTCTTTTTTACGCATTGGAAATGCTTCTGGATGTCTTTCGCCTTAGGGCGAGTGGTGGAGACCTTCTTCCCTAGGTCTAACATATCAGACTCTTACTAACTAAAACTACTCCAGTATTCCCTTGCCCACTTGGGTCAAGAGCTCCGGGAGCGTGTCAGACCCCAAAGAAGGTATAATCTTCATTGTTAATTTCTCTTATGGTTTTTACCTTATATCCTTCCTTCTTTTATTAGGGAAAAATAATTCTCCACATTTAAATCTGAAACAACTATCTTTAGGTTATATGTACTAATATTTTATCTGTACGGGAGTCGAGGCCACGTCACACAGCGCAGCAGCCAATGTCTAGCTCAACCACTCTTTTTTACGCATTGGAAATGCTTCTGGATGTCTTTCGCCTTAGGGCGAGTGGTGGAGACCTTCTTCCCTAGGTCTAACATATCAGACTCTTACTAACTAAAACTACTCCAGTATTCCCTTGCCCACTTGGGTCAAGAGCTCCGGGAGCGTGTCAGACCCCAAAGAAGGTATAATCTTCATTGTTAATTTCTCTTATGGTTTTTACCTTATATCCTTCCTTCTTTTATTAGGGAAAAATAATTCTCCACATTTAAATCTGAAACAACTATCTTTAGGTTATATGTACTAATATTTTATCTGTACGGGAGTCGAGGCCACGTCACACAGCGCAGCAGCCAATGTCTAGCTCAACCACTCTTTTTTACGCATTGGAAATGCTTCTGGATGTCTTTCGCCTTAGGGCGAGTGGTGGAGACCTTCTTCCCTAGGTCTAACATATCAGACTCTTACTAACTAAAACTACTCCAGTATTCCCTTGCCCACTTGGGTCAAGAGCTCCGGGAGCGTGTCAGACCCGACCCTGTATCAGTTGGCTCAGTGAGGAGTAGACTTCCTTCTATGTATAAGAGAGGCGTGCGTGGAATACTTACTACGCACTGCCATTAAGAGTCCAGATTGATGAAATCAGTCAATCACTGCGTTGAACACGCCGTGAATTTCTAAAAGAGATTTCTCTTACATCTTAGCTGTCAACTTCGGTTGCAATACTGCGATATTGCTATAGTTCATGTCTGTCAATATGCGTCGTTTCAGCCGAAAGACGTGTACTGCTGGACAATTGGACATAGATCTCCCCCAAGGCCCAAAGTGTAGCCACATTAACTAGCCTTGAGCTTCTCGCATCCATCGTTTTCCTGCGACCCTCATTAGGTCACCGACCCCAATTGTTGCAAGTCTTCCAACGCTACGTCTTGTGGTCTCCACTCCTGAACCTTTTGGCCCTATCGACTTATCTGTTCAGCAAGCAATACGCTCTGCGCACTGACTTATGTTTGGCGACTGTTGTCATAGTTTATTGCATGCTCTGTTAATTTACAGAAAAAACTACACTGATTATAGAGTTTTTTTTTTATAAAATGCGTCGTAATTCCAATCATTATTTCTACATGACCTTACACATTCCACGCTCGAATGGTACCAGGTTACCAGCAGTGCGCAAGAAGTGAATCAGTTAACCCATCGACCTCAGAGGCTTAATATTGTTATGTCAAGGCGAGTCAAGGAGACGCCTTGCTTGCACTAATTCTTGTTGGTTTTGTAAGACACACGGGTGGTAAGCTCGGCCAACAGTTTTGAAAACTAGGATAAGTGACATTATAAAATGTATTGGTAAAGCTATAGGTACAGCAAATAAATTAAGTTATTATTTATTTATTAAACATTTAATGTATACACTTATAATAAAATAGAAGAACAGAAAAATAGATACTAAATGATGTGTTTTTTAATAGAAATCTATTCAATCTAATCTATTTCATGTTTTCAATATTAAAATAAGTGCTAACCAAACAATTAACATTGAAACAACAATGTAAAAATATACTAACATAAATATACATACAGGAGTAAAATAAATATCACAACAATACATAGTGATATTAATTTTATAATACCCCATACTTTTGCAATATGCTACGTATATGTAATCTTCGTTACTTATTTTTTATTTACCACAATGTAAGTTTTGATTGTTGTTTACCCTTGAAGTATTAAAAAGCAAATACTTAATTAATAAATTAAAACTTAAGTGGATATTTACTATACAATCTACACAAGATCGTAACCGGAAACCAACAGATACTATTCCCCTTACTCACTTTTCCTCACACACCTCATATTGCTTATAAATTATAATTAATGTAAATAATAATTGACTTTGTAATATCTGTGGTGTAGGCATATCGCAAGGATTCGTTTCCTCCCACAGAGGGTACCTACGTAAATAGTTATCTCAAAGCGTCATCTTTTATATGGGAATGTCAATCAGGCCTAGAACAATGGAAGATCATAGCGGGGATTATCATATGGCTATGAAGTGTGTGCCTTGGGACTCGTCTTAGTATGTGTGTTGTGTAATAATATTGTAATGTTATTGAAAGTTAATACTAGTTTATCACTTGTCAATAAGTAAACAATTTTTTCTTTCGGTGGTAAAATTATCCAATGACATCTGATTCAGATGGAGTGCCAGACTTTTCCTGACTTGGTTCGTTCGTTGCCTTGCGCAACGAAGGACCGAGTCAAAAAACCGGGAACAAATCTTTTTTTCAGCAACCGGCCCTGGCCCCAGACACCATTATTTGGGTGGATCATCATTATTTAATCCGAAATACGTCTACTGTTAGACATACCTCAAACATTGACAATTGAGGTTTCCGTTTATAACATACTAGCTTCTGCCAGCCGCTTTGCAAACAAATATTTAAGTCAGGGCCCATATAACGGACGTGTTTTTTGCCGTTTTTTGCTATATACGAATAACGGCAACAGGAAGATTTTTGATTTTTTCATTAGTACGATTAAGTAGTATTTAGTAAAAGAAATCGTTACTACACCATGTTAAGGACAAAATTTTCAGTTGAAAATTGTTATAATTGGCAAAAAATTACTACAAGAAATATTCGTCACCCTTTCATTATTGGCCTATTTAATAAAAAAATAAGTTTCATACTGATTAACACAGACCTAAATTTCAAATGACATTTACAAACTAAATTAATTTCCCTAACAAAAGCGGACTTAATTTTCCCAACTAATTTTTTGTTTGCCATACTCTGTAACAGTATTTACTATACACAATTTAAATACTATTGTTAACTTCGTGATGCTTTGAGTAACAATCAAGGCTGTTGCTTAGCAACCGTTATTTTTTTTTTCGAAACAGTAGGTCACAGTTTACAACAGAATGTTACGGTTTGATGGATTGACACGCGACCGATGTTCGTCCTGATAAGTTTGATGCCCAAATTAGATTAGTGCATTATGATGAACAATTTCGAAGTACTTAATCACATGAGTTAGTAATAGTGTACAAACTCTTTCATCAGGATTAGATGCTTTAGATAGGAATACAAGCTTTTTTTAATGACTTTTAAAAATGGATGAGGTTCTCAATTCGGATGTTTCAATTTTTTTTTGTAATGTGAAACACGTGTTAAGTATTTTTAAGCACAGAATCCTGATACAAACAAAACCGTATCATGAAAAATCAAAAAGTTATGCTTGTTATGTTACCTAGTTGCCCGCACAAATACATAGTCATCAGACCATCCGGGTGACTGAGGGGTTGTTTTGCTCTCGCAATTACCTATGCGCTAGCACCTAATCGCTCGCTATTACCTACCAAGACTTGTGTGGTTTAGTGTCGATAGTGTCCAACTTGTGATCTTTGTTTAAATATTTTTGGGAAAAATTATAACATGGTATAAAATTATTGGAATCAATTCAGCTATTGATTCTGAACAACTATATTTAAGTTTCGCATATACTAATAATAATGTTCTATACTTCATTTAACTTTATACTTGAAAATAAACATTTATTTTTTATTATCTCCGACCCTCACAATAGTAGTAGACCCTGAGAAAAAATTGAACCGGACAAGAGTACTATAATGCTTCTTATTCCACCAATTAGCACTGCTCTGTTTGGCATTAATAGATATTGATGAAATAACGAGCATAATGAGTATGAAATAACTTAGTGGTTATGTTTGATGATAAACCTTCGTTTCTGGATGACGGTAATGCAATGTGGACTGTGCCTTAAGCCATGTGCCTTAAGCCATAGAAATAATAAATTTTGATACAAATGGAGAAATTTATCACGTGTATCAAATGAAGTTTTTAACATAATTGCGTATAAATAAATAAACTGTGAAGTTGGACTGTAGATGATGACGAAGATGAAAAAACTTAAAAAAAAAATGACTAATCAACTTCTGATTAACCATGGACTTCTGATGGATTTTAATGTAAACGTTGATAGGTGTTCTAGAGTGAGGCTACTTGCACAGAAGCAGAAAATGTATAAACAACAGACGAGAGCAAAAATAAAGGCTATGGTAGAAATGTGAAAAAGTGTAGTATTAGTTAGTAAAAGTCTGATATTATGTGAGGAAGCAAGGGCGTTAAAACTGCTACCGAAAACAAAAGTTACTATTTACGGGATTCTAAACTCAATTAATTTTAGAAAATATTGTATTAAAACCGTGGTAATCACTGTGATTACCAGGGTTTTATAAGTAAACCTAAAGTTTTTTAGGATGTCACCTAAACCTATTTCCTAAGAGCATGCGAAAAGCAATAAATGTCTTGCAAAATTCATTCCATTATTGCCTTGTGAACAATTGTTAAAGTTTAAACTTAATTTTGATTATAAAACCATAACAATGGCTAGGTCTGGTAAAGTTCACATCCCTCAAGGTCCATAGTTTGCGAGATAATTGAATATAGTCTTGGGCGCGTCTTAAGTTGAAGATATGATCAAAACATTTGGAAATATCTTTATTTTGAAGTACCGAAATATATTTAAGTATGAGGTTTGGTGTTTCGAGTAATCATGAGTTGTTAAAATTATAGTGTTCTAAATGTTATGTTTTAACTGCAGTAGGTGTAGTAATTTGCAGACATTCAGGTACAAAAGAAAATATTGTTCACTGTAATACCGTAATATTCACTCGTTTTACAGCTTGCTATATTTACTACGTATCTAAATCAATGTTAACATATTTTATAATATTTTATAGACGACTAGCTTTTGCCCGCGGCTTCGCCCGCGTGGTATTGGGGTTGGGGTTTCCGGGATAAAAAGTAGCCTATGTCCTATTCCGGAGTGTATCCTATGCCTATGCCAAATTTCATCCAGATCCGTCCAGCCGTTTTGGCGTGATTGAGTAACAAACATCCAAACATCTTTCGCATTTATAATATTAGTAAGAAGTATGAGCTCACAATTTAACCTTCTTTTTTGAGGTGGGAAGTTATCAAATTACTTTTCACGCACTTTTTCTCCAAGTACCCTTAGCGTTCTAGAGCACCGGCCACTCTTTCAAACGTTTTCTAAACCCTATCAGGCATCAACCCTACTGGGCCTATTCAGTTACTTGTCTCTACTAGGACACACTGGTGCTCTGCCCTAGCGAGGCAGACTTCCACCGTATGTTCCACAGTGCCCTTCAGGTGATCCACACACTGGTGAAACCCGTATGTTTCTCACGCTGGGATTCGAAACGAAAACCTTTCAAACGAGCCAAAAAGGGTGAGGACTTGCGTCAGGCGGAAAGTGAGGATCGTGGCGCCTCTCTAGCAATGACCTGTGCTAAGTTTTTTAGTTAGTTTAACAAAATGATCCCAGACAACTCTACTTATGCTTTTTTTATTTGGTTTATTCAAAATTTGCTTACATTATAACATTGCTGACTGCAATACTCACTTTTAGCTTGCTACTTTGAAGCTCTTGCCGAAAATTTTCCTTTATTCCTTCAACTGAGTCTGAGTGAGACTCCTAATTACATGTGACTGCCTATTAAAATGTTCACATCAAACAAAGCCCGCAGCGCCATGGTGTAGTGTTGCGAACGCTTGCGATAGGTCGCTCGTGCACGCGGTTGAATGTCGCCATGATCACGCGCCGCTGCTGGGGGACTATTCTGAAGTTTTATGGAATGCCAACGTATTTATAATTTTTAAACGTTTCTGATTACTATGAAAACAGATAATAAAATAGTACTTCTTCGCTTATTTTGGGTAGAACTAATTTATACATAGTAATAGGGCACGTGTCTGATTGAGTATTTTGAGTTGAAAACGTATCGGATCGGAAACGTACCGGACTCATCTAGCATAAAAAAAAAAGAAAATGACGTGTAAAAAAAGTGATTTTTAAACCTACTTACAAAATAAAGATCATATATCATTTATCAAATCCTACTGAAATGCTACTTTTTGACAGGCTTCCAGGCTAGAGGGATAGTGTTATAAACCCAGTAGCATAAAATATTAGAGGATGCAACTAAACTCGCTTTTATTATAATAATTTAGTTAAAGTATGTACCTAAATGTACGTAACAAAGGTAAAGTTTTAGTAGACTATCTGTATTTTTTTACGACTTATAAGAATATTTATTTTCGTTCACATAACGTAAGTTATGATCAAAATGTAAAAAATCATTCGTGGGAATCTTTTTTAAGGATATTTTTTTTCTATTATTCTAAATTTGGTTAATTAATTACATATTGTCTGAAGTCCTTGTCATATCAGAATACGAGTATAAAAGCTAAAGAATTAATTAATAATGCAATTTTAAATATTTCAGGGATTCTTACAATCTTTGAGATTGTAAATGCTTAAATTGAATAACATATTTAGACTTAGGAAGTCTATTGTAGATAATTATTGGCCATATACACGAAGTAGAGGCCATATACTATCGTCACGATTATCGAATTATAATTATTTTACTATATTGAGCATATAAGGCATAAGATTATCGTGGGAATATCCTTTAAGCATGTATTTTATGCAGACAATAATATAAATGATCTAGTTTATAATGGGTACTATATATATATTAAATCATCAAATGACGAATCCCACTCTTGGGCGGAGCGGGAAACAGTGTCAGACTCTTACTGACTAAAGAACCTACCCCGTACCTTCCTTGCCTTATTTCCAGAGCCCTGGTGTAACGCTTTCGCACCAACCCTCAGCTCCAGGAGGTTTCGGCCCTGAAGGGCCCCTACAGTTTGCTGACAACTCCTTGAGGCGCGCGAAAACAGTGCGCGCCGTCGAAAACTTGGGCTCGGTCTGGGATCTTACATGGGATGATGACAGTGTTGTAGGAGTGTTTAGAAATCACATATGATATAAGATGTATGAATTATTCCTCAGTTGACAAGATTACTTAAACTTGAATAGACAGGTTATGAATTTGTGAACAGGCCATTGTTACTCAAGTCAGCATCACTCAAAAATCAAATGTCATAATGACGTTGACATTGACGTTTTTATAGCTCGTTCCTCTTTAGTGGTTCCGTTTGTAGAACACGTTTAGCAAACTGGCACTATACAAGTGAACGTAAAATGATGATGCGAGAACTTAGCGTTCATTCAACATTATTTATCTCCTCATTGTAAACCACGAAAACGAGGTCCTTGAACTATTGGACAAATGTCTACTACTTACTGAATGTCAAGATGCTTCGAAGTGGACCTGTGTTTATTTAACAATACTGCTATGTTAACAGGACTTAATTAAATATTCGAATAATGTCACATTTACACGGCATAATCAGTCATCATGTACATTATTTTGACTCCCAGTGTAATTACACTGTCCACTTTGTTTGACCCAAATTTTCATTGACTTTTCGAGCACTACTAAGCAACGGTGTCACACATTCGATTAGCAAACACACAGTTATTATAAAAATGTGTACAAAATACGTTGTTTCGTGATAAAATGTAGTGTCAAATTGTTCCGGTATTTTTTTCTGTCAAAATAATCGTAGGCCGTTGCGGAATGGCGCGTGCGTTGAATTAGTCACGCCACTTTTTATCTGCGACTTTTTACGCTATCCATTAACCTTGGACTAATTGTCCGGTGGCTTTCTAATTGGTCATATTTTTATCGTTTGCCGGAACGTGATCAAATAGACTCTCAATTACAAATTTCTCATCATGATCCATCCGTTTGAAAAACGCGATAACTATGTCTGCGTAAAAGTTACTGAATTAACCGTAACCGTTTTTGTTCGATTTCTAAACGCATTTCTGGGTGTAGTAAACCTTTGTCAATACCTAGGTTGATCTAAGTATTTAAAACAAGTCTGTTGTACCAAGCTGTAAGATTCAAATGAGGAAAGAGAGTTGCTCCATTGCCTGCAAGCGATGGGTCAGTCGGCACTTGTGCAATGTTGCAGTTTTTAAATACATCGTTGGTATTTCGATCAGTATCAATATATGCGGCGCTGGTTCCATTCGAAGCCTGCTTGCGATAATTATCGTGCATAATTAATTGATAACTTTCACACGAGTGTAATGATAGTGTGTAATTTTATGTTATGGTTAAATAACACCTTATCTCATAAGATTAGGCATAATTTTAGAATGCGGATCTTATTTCTCATGCATCTTCACAATCGAAAACATGCATTTAGCATTTTTTATGGCATCTATACATTAGGGAAGCGTCAATTTAATTTTGAAACTATACTTAATAATATTCGGATATCCTTCAGACGGTTTTCAATTGTTGGTAAATATTTACGCTCTTATAACTCACTTCAACCCATGGTCACGAATGTTATTTTAGTAACAACAACTAATTTGTTTATTTTAACAACATTTCATCATTTAAAAACAATATTACTGAATATAATAAAACAATAAAGAAATATAGTAAAATAATATAACAGTTAACTAATACATGGTAACATTATCTATTGTTTGTGAAAACAAAACAACCTTCATATCTACATAAGAAACTGTTTCAGTTAAACTCATGGACAATTAGTCAAGAAGTGTGAAAATGGAATTAATTGCAAATGGAGTTAACCCAACGCAATGACTGTTCTGCATGTAACTTCTACCACTTAAAAGTAGATAAAATGCAATAGTTACTGACTCTGTTAGTTCCTTTTTTATAGAACCTTCAGTTAAGTAACTAGCATCATAAAAACTGCTTTTAATTTCACAGTGGACCGAAAAACACCGAATATGAAGGATCATATTTGATGTTTTTCGGTGTAACCTTTCTACTAACCCATTTCTATGTGGTTGAGCTTACCTACGAGTTAATGCGTTACGAAAAATCCATCTTTTTAAATTGAATCTGAAATGAAGCTTTACGTAGTTTCTCTTTTTTTGTATTAAGCCAATTTTGAATTCGTCATTGAATGATTTTTGCCCACCATAAAAATAATAATAAAAAAGCTTATAATAAACTTTATTTTTAGAGTATTATCCATATAATACTAAATTGAAGATCATCAACCTCAATACCCATGTATTGAGGTTGATGATCTTCAATTTAATTTCTCGTATAATCACTAACTTGACATCAGATTTCCTATCTACACATCTAAACAACAACTAATTAGAAAGTAAACAACCTCTCATAATAGTTGGAATAGTAGTAAGAGTGAGTACATCGTGCCCTTGACCGCGGAAGACAATGGATGCGTGTAAGATATTCTGACGCCGTCATAACTCACTGTGGGAACTTGGTCGTGGTTGCTGACTATTAGGGACAAACTATCATGTACATATCTGTATATATAAATGGAGAAACTGACTGACATATCAACGCACAGCCGGAGCTACTGGGACTAGGTACGAGAAATTTTGTGCAGTTTCCTTTTATGGCGTAGGCGAGTACCGTAAAACGAATTGAAAAACGGGGTGTTTTGTGGGGATGAACTTGAATGTAATGAGACAAGACAATCTTTGGCAAAAATACCTTGATTATTTTGAAGCTTTAAATGAGCGTAGACGCTGAGTTGCGGGGCTGTCGGTTTTCTATTGGGAAGCGAACGTCGGTATTGCATACTTAAATTACACTAAGCCGTACCTTTAGTAACCTGATGTTGGTGGACCTCATCATTAGTGGTCACATGTGAAGATTAAATTGATTACACAGTCAAGAAGCGAAATTCCCTGTCGGAAACTTTGTTTCTTGATCTCTACAAATGCTACAATCAAGGACTTTTAAGTCAAGTTAATAAATACATATGTTGCTTCTAGGAAACCATGGTGTATCAATCATCATCGACTACATCATCATGATAATGGTCAAAAGCGAGCCTAACAAGATTTTGTTTAAATACTGTGATTTGAAAGTCTCCACACCTACCAGGCTCACAGAGGCTGGCAAAGGTGTCAATCTATTAAGATTATTACCACACGAAATCGTGTACAACGATAATGCCCTAAGTTCAGAGATCACCAATCGTGTTGTGTATTACAATTGACAAGTTCCTAGTATAAACACGCAAACACTGGTGAACATCTTTCAGCTGACTCTTGACTCTCATCGTCAGGGATGACAAACAGTTGGGAATATGTTCTGTTGTATCCATATCGAGTTGTATCATTGCCTTCATTATACATGGCGCTTCATATTTTGGCAGAGATTTTAAATAAAGGTGATACTATTGTTATATTAGTTATTAGATGTTATTATCAAATTACAAATATACACACAACGCATACTTTTGATTACAGACAGAAAAGAAAAGTGACTGATGAGATTTCACCAACACATGGCAAGTTGCATACTGTGTGCGAGCTATCTTCACTTTGTCACATACATCTTTTAAGGTTTCAGACAAGAGTTTTTGCGAATGTAAATTAAAGAAAGTTTATTTTTAGTAAAACAAAATTTTTTTGTAAAAGCTGACCATGAAAGACGCTCGGTTGTCGCCACTGTATGGACGGAGGATACGGTGGAGCACACGGTCGAAGTGTGCCCCGCTTGGGCAGAACATCGCCGTGTCCTCGTAAGGGCTATCGGCGGTGGCAATCTCGCGAGAGTCTGTCACTGTTTCCCGCACCACCCAAGACTGGGATTTGTCATTGGATGATTTTTACCTACCATAAAATAATAAAAACTCTGGAATCGCTAAAATGGCCAAACCGATTTGGACACAAATTTCAACCTTAGTTGGTTTGTGTGCGAAATTGCAAGTAAGTAATAGTATCTAATGGAAACTTTACTGCAGGGCTACTATAACAATAAACAAATTCAAATTCAAAGCGTTTATTTCAAATAAACCTTTACAGGCACTTTTGAAAAGTCATAAAGTCGGTCTGTCAGGAAAAAAATGACACTAATTGCACATTCCAAAAAGTAGGTTTAACCTATTCTCTTAATATAAATAACTGTTCATTGTGCTAATTTTAATAGTTTTCAATCTTCGCATAATAATTTAGCACCTTTTAATACCAGTAATAAAATGGAATTATGACTTGACATCCATAAATCTTATTGTTAATACAATAGCTCCCGTTATAGTAATATAATTTATGAAGTAAAGAATAGAAATATTTCATTTACCGATGCCATTATTTCTTAATCATTATTTCTTAATGTGTGTCAGATAGATGTACTGAATGTCATGTTTGTTCAATTTGATTTGGACTTAGAGTAGTGAAGACTATGGAGTGCTCAGTTATACCTAAGCTTAAAATAAATCTATGCCAATAAATGTAGGAAATTTTTTGAACCAAATTTTTATAAAAGGCGACTAAATCACATATAACTTAAAATTAATATATTTTTCTAATAAATTAAATGTTATGGTATTTATAATTTCATACAACAAAATCATTTAAGAGTTTTTAGTTTGTCAAGTTTTAGATGAATTTATAATTTAATCCTTTCTAAAGGTAAATAATAGCAGGCAATTGTTTTCTCCATTCATTGAATGCTCTGTGGTCAACACGAAGCTGTAATGAAATTTAATATCACCGTAACTCTAAAACAATACTCGATAACGGTATTCTGACGATTGTGTGAATAATCTGCTTGTAATATATTTACCGCAAGCATGGGTAACTAATAGATTACTTTAGAAAACTTGTGGTAAAATAGATAAGAACTGGTAAAACCCCGATTGTGAAGTTTTTTAGATCCGTACAGTGAACTTAGGGAAAGATATATACCAGCATGTATAGTACTGTCAAAGGATTGATTAAATTAGTGTTATTTTTCTTCTCAAATACCAGTAATAAAGTCAATTATTTTTTGTATTTGTTGAAGTACCTACCTAAGATGTTATGATATTTATTTACAAAGATATTCGAAGCATAATTTATCGTTATAAATTTATGCTTCGTAATCTTCATATGTAGAAACTTTCTTTCGTGTTTTTCCTCTTTTTTAGATAAAAAGAAAAGTTGTGTAGAAACAGCGTTGTTCGTCAATTTACTTTCCTTTTCAATTGAAGTCGTAACTTGCGTACTACTAAGTGGACAAGTATTTATTTTCTAACGAATGTAATTTTACAAAGAATTAAAAAAAAATAAACAAAATAAATTTTAATTTTATCTGTGTACTTATGCCAAAAATGAATAAATCTAGGCTGCTAGAACGTATTAACATCAATGGATATCAGAGAACAATTATCATCTGACGTGTTTGAAATATTTATTAGACACTCAAATCGGACAGTAGTTTAGTGGACCACAATGCTGGGAGATTGTTTGCAGATTGACATACAGGCAGACAATACAGAAGGTTTAATGTAATGTAACAATGTAAGTTAGGTACGTCACCTATATGATATGAGATAGTTGGCAACGATAAGCAACATATTATTTCTTCTTTTTGACCTGATACTGAAAACAGTATATGCCACATACGAAGGCTATACCACTTCTAAAAAGAAGTGGAATAGCATTGCAGAAGCAAGGCGTTAGTGTAAGGACAAGCATTGTTAGACTAGCATGGTTATCGACATAGCATGGCAATGACAAGTTGACCGACAATCTGGTCCAGGAAATAGACAAGGGCCAACGCTTGTTCAAATGCAGGATGCGCACAAGCACAGTACATGAGACCTGAACTCATCATTGGGACCACCCAATTCAAAATAATTCAAAATAACTCATAACCATATGAGTTGAAAAATAATGCAGAGTCAATACTCCACACAGCAATATTCTATATAAATGCAGCATGATGGAGCTCTGCGACATTAGAAGTTTACAGAATTTGTACCTTAATTTATATCTTGAAAAGTTATGTCTGTTGTCTATACTTTCATCTGATTCTTGCTACAGTATATCTAGCACTTCTTTTCTTGTTTTGGTGGTAAATCACCAAATGATTGCTCCAACTATAATAAGCATCTGTCAGATTTCAGTTGCTCTTTGCGTTCCATGTCCACGATCACCTTTCGAACAATTATGTCCTTGCCTCTGTGTTTGTTTTGAATGAAGCTTCTGATTTCTTTTATCTATTGCACGATCTAGCGGTTTGGCGAACAGTTAGACATTGGACACCGCCAATATTTATGCAATATTTCTTAATCAAACAGTGAGTCAGAATCTAAGTAGAATAGGTTCTGACGAGAACATTGACACTGCGAAGTTTATTGCACTTCGTAATTATATGTTACATACCGTTTTCATTCGGATTTGATTGATGTTAACAACTTGCATATGCTGTATTGGACACCTCTGAACCGTTGAGGAAAAGGTATACAAATATTTGATTGAATGCAGGTAGAAAAGCAATTCTCACGTTTGAGAACAAAGGAGTTTGGTTTTTGTTACGACCTCCTTTTTTACTGTGTTGACTTGGCCGAGATCCAGTTGAACAGGAGCTCAAAGATCAAAGTTCGCAAAAAGGAACTGGCTTGACAGTTTTCAGTTCATGGTCGTCGCAAGGCTTAGCAAGTATTATGCATTATTAGTGCAAACTACATAGAAATTATACCTATTTATAGACGTAACTTTAAGTAAATGATTTGGATAAGAGAGAATACGTCCAAAAAATATATACATAAAAGAAGGAATCAGTTGTAGGATTCTTTGAAAGTCACTGCTGCCGTACCATACGTAAAAGAACAGGAGTGTGTCTTTTTAATAGACAGTAAAAATCTATCACTCTGTATCGCTCTACTAGAGCAGGAATAGTTATTTAATGATGAAAACTAAACGATTTTTTTTTTTATCAGGATATACATGATTTTTTTTTCAGTAGTAATAATTAAATTTGTAATTAAAATTAGTGTAAATTCAATAGGTACCCAGATATTTCGTGACATATTATTCAACTGTGTATTCGTGATAGATCAGTTATTATTCCAATAGTTTTCTGTTAGTAATATCTATTGGGTTTTGACAGCAGTCCATTAGTTGCATATAAACGGCAGCACAGAAGCTAGAACCATTAGGATTACGTGAGCAATCAATCAGTGTTTACTGTGAAGAAAAACTTGAACTGTAGGGTTGCCAGGAAAAATAATTATAATGCTGTTTTTTTACTACAAGTAATCTACTAGTTTTTACCAGCGACTTTGGCCACGTGAAAGTCGTAAAAAACACAACATATATCAAGGATAAAAATCATCATGTGTTTTCAATTCCAGAACATGGTTTACTTTTTTTGAGAAAATATGGAAAAATTTATAAATTTAACCAATCTGTCATCATAATATTCATACACTATAAATTAGGCAGTAAGTGAAGATAGCCTGGTCAGCTAGTTGTTAAATAATTAAATACCGTTACAGACAGTAAAGATATTTCAGAATAACACACTTAAGATTAGCATTTTATATAGTCATCGTAAATATCTGACAAGTGAAAAAAAAAACACCAAGACAAATTTAGGCAAACAGGACGATTCCAACATGGGTGTGAAAACTGATACAAGTCTAGTTATACCAGTTTACGCTGTTTACTCACCAACCCTAGATCAAGACTCATGTAGGTATGGGAACAAGTTCTGATTCCTACACACATATTCATACGGTGGAATGAAATTCCGCTTCCTCATAAAAGCTGGTTGTAAGTCGTTAGTAAGTTACATACGGCTTTTCCTAGAAGCTGTCAGCCTTAGGCTTGTGTAAATGGTTATAAGTATGCGTCAAATTGACAGATTAATTGTTTTGTTTTATGATTATTAGTGTAGTATTTTACGACTACTGTCCACGGACGCACAGCTTCATAAACGCGTATTTGTCATTATACGCGTGGTGTAAGCCTCTATTAAGGTGGCACGATGTGACATTACCGCTTCGTCGACTAAGTTTCATAGTTTTATACACCATTAAATCTTGATCGTTTTAATCCCTTGGAAGATCGATTCAGTACATGAAACACTATCGATTGGTAAAGTTAGAATAAAAAAACACAGTACTTTTTTTTAAACTCGAATTAATTTACATATGTTCTAAATTAATTTCTTTAAGTAAACGTCAGCTGACCGAGTTCAATGACCTGTAGGTAGTTAGTACGCAACGACCGACATCTACCTACAATGTCAATGACTCGTTTACTTAAAGAAATTAATTTCGTAAATGCGTATATCAATAAGAGATTTAGACAAAAACTACTTAATTTTTTTATTTTATCTACACAAATCGATAGTGTTTCATGTACTGGATCGATCCTCTTCGGGATTAAAACGACTAAAATTTAACGGTGTATGTCCAACTAGCTTCTGCCAGCCGCTTCGCACGTCTAGAAGTACTTTCTATTCAAACTTTGTATCCCCGTTTCATCCCTTTTTTTCATCCCCTTAGGGGGTGAATTTTACAAATACCTTTTTATCGAGTACTTACGATATACAAAGCACATACCCACCAATTTTCAGGTATTTATGATCAGCGGTTTAGGATGTGTGAATGATACATTTATCCTGAATGACCGACGGATCAACATCCGTTGTCAGTATATATTTAGGATAAATGCATGGCGGCCTTATTTCCATAAGGACTTCTACAAAAGAATTAGTTTTTGTCGAAAGTGGTAGAATGGAATAGGTTAATTTCAATCGAAATTTCCTACTAAACCAATCAATACCACAGTTCGGCGATCGATCGAAATTATTATGGCAATACCCAAAGCTGTTACCGACTAAACTTTTGAAAGATTCCTTTCATCTTCAAAAAAGAAACCAAAACCTGCTAAATGCAGGTTATCTTCAATCAAAAAAATTATGGCAGATCCATTTGCGAACATGTTGAAATCGTAAGACAAGTTGATAAAAATCAGCCACCGCTTACGTTACACGAACCTTTTTTCATATCGATGAATCTTAAGATATCTATCAACGCCTCGGAAGTACTGGCAGAAACATTGTGTTCACGAGATGTAAAGAAATCGTTACGTCGATCAGTGAATCGCTAATTCCGTTTTTCTCACGTCTGTACCTGCGGCTGTTATCTGACTCTAAGTGGGCTTACGCACTATTGCTATTAAGGGTTTCTGTGCAAACTTGAATAAAGACGCGTAATACAGCCTCTTATTTTTTTTTAGAGATTTTGCATGCAATAATAAATTAAGACCCTGAACATTGCAGACCAAAATTCATTAGTTTATAGCAATACTGGACTGTAGTATTTTTCGTCTGGAGTCACAGGGCAACTTCTTCTGACTACTGTTAGTACGCGCGGGCAAGTTGACATTAAGTAATCTGCACTTAATATAATAAAGAGGTAAATTTATTTTTTTGTTTGTTTGAGGTAATCTCTGGAACTACTGGCCCGATTGGAAAAAAAATTAGCAACAAATGAAAGCTGCTTTACTCCTGAGTGACAAAGGCTATTTTATGTACGCTGGCGAAGCCGCAAGTGCCGTAAGTGTCAACACAACAGCGTATTGTGATTGCTACGAGCTTCACAGAGATGTCAAACAAGATTGTCAGGGTCCGGTAGGACTGATGCCTGCTAGGGCTACAGGATTGTCCGAAAGAGTTATCGTGGCTTTCCCAAAAGGCATGTGGCGGGACACATACACGTAGGTTTTAGTCGGTAAAAGTCTGACACTCCTCGTTCCAACCTATGCCGAAAAATTCATTTGATGGTTATTTACACGTAAGTAAAAAAAATGATTGCAATATTTCAAGCTAACACTACTGGCACTTTAACTGGCATAACTTTTAATCTCCTGATTTATTTACGTCGGCTTGTAGGGTGATTACAACAGATTATTATGTTTCTTTACAAATGATTTAATATGCCAGTTGACTTCAACTTGAAAAAATTATGTCATTGTATTAGGATTATAAACAAATCCATGTTGCAATTTACATTATTCTATTCTTGATCGATTAATGTAATGGTATTGACAACCGTGAATATCGGATTTGTATACCTAGTTCAGAACACGATTTCACTATTTATAGCCCTGTAAAATAAATAGTAGGCAAAGAAATAGTTTAATCTGAAGGTCTTGCTAGTTAAGTTATGGAATTAACGCGTTTAAGGTCAAGCTCTACTCATTATGATCTTTTTTATATTACTGGAAAACTACAGGTAAAAATATATGTTTTTTTTTCTTATTTTATATGGTGTTTTATTACAAAAAAAAGTATTTTTATTAAAATCGACTATATGATCCACTGCTGGGCAATCAAAATATGATATAAATTAGTTTGCTTGAAAAAAAAATCACGAATCTGGTCCATTTTAAATATGTAGTACGAGAATACGACACGGAAGTAGTGGAAAATAACAAAAAAAAAAAATTAAACCATTTAGCACCGAGCAAACGCCGCCGTTCGCACACCTATTGTCTTTCTATTATGTCTCTAATTACGGTACTCGAAAGGTACTCAAAACCAAAGATCTTGAATAGTTACTAAATTTTTTTTATATTGATTTTACTCTGTTACAAGGTCGCGAAGTCGAGATTACCCGGGCGGAGTTCATGCAAAATACTCTGACTGCAACTGGCTCTTAAAATTAAATTACTTTGAAATGAGATCATATCTGAATGAAAAATCACTGCTCATACATAGATTATTATCCAATCTGTAAATGCATAATCCTTAGTAATTTAAACCAAGCAAGCAAATTGGTCTAATCATATCAATCTAGTTATAATGAAGTTAGGATTCGTAATACAAAGTTAGAGGCGAACAGGTGAATGTAATGTTATTTCAACAAAATGTGGTAATGTTGCTAGTTTATATGGTGAACGTATATAGTTATATTTTTTATTTATTTTCTATATGCTATAAACTAATGCTTGACTGTAATTGAGGTATGTTTATTAAAGGCTTTTCAATCTAATATACTATACACTATACACTCTATTTGTGAATAATTTAAATAATTATCATCGTCATGATCATTTCTTCCGAAAAAACCCCAATGCTGGACAATAGATTCCTTTTTTTAAGGAGGGCACTCGTTTCAAATAATCGTAGAACTTGGGAAACGTACTTTGAGAACTATCTTTGGTAAGGAAATCGTAACAATCTGAGGCATACCTGGCTCGTCCTTTTTATTCCGATAGATACGAGACGCATAAGACCAATCATTATGGAGACACTAGGGGGAGGTCTATGCTACGAAGGGAGGAATAATACGATTTTCGGCGGAAACGATGATACTTTATTCTAAGTTTTTCTTTCCATATGACCTCTATTTTAGTTTTCATCAATATTCTCCAATAAACTTCAAACTTCATTGATGACTAATTATTAATTAATGAAAATAAATGTCAGATATTTACTGAACAAAACTGACTCTTAATCTTTTAGGTGTTCTTTGCATATGTTTTTGTTCGCATGTAAGGGATTATATTAGTCTTAAACAGATCATCAGTCCGTTGCGGAATCAAATAATCAATTTTCTTTCCATATAGTCACTGATATTTAGAGCTATTTACACCATCCTGGTTTTACTTGCAAAACCTAAAGCATACCTAACCATATAGCATACGTGAGGTAAATGGTAACTTCGCTTAAAGTCTAAAAGTAAAATAAAGCCGCTCACAGTTAGCAATATCAGTCTATCATTATGCAAGACTATTCAGTAGTAACTAATAAGAGTTTAGAAAAGGTTTTATAGTTAGAAGAGAATAATAATATGAATGGGTAATCAACATATTTATTACTGCCATTCCTTAGGTATAAAATGTTATGATACAAAAGAAGGTGTCACAATTCAGGGCCTATTTATTAAATATACATAACGGAGTGATGATATATGACAATCTGACTTGGCGGCTGACTTCAGCCGATATTTATCACCTGTAGTTATCAAACTTATTATTTATTACCTTTAGTGTAAAATGTTATAGCTTTACGATACAAAAGAAGATGTCACAATTTAGGGCCTATTTAATAAATTTACATAATGGGTGATATATGACAATTTGACTTAGTTGCTGACTTCAGCCGAAATTTATCACCTGAAGTTATCAAGATTATCACCTCGTAACCAAGAAGATTTTAATAAAATAAATTACAACGTTTATCAAAGATGCGTAATATATGTCATCATTGATGTTACAAAAGTTATGTAAAATAAATCCCTTCTGATTTATTACTCGCATGTTGTTAAGAGATTATTTATATGTATTTGGAAATATAATGGCGACGTAATTGCTTGGAGTAATTGACGGATGTTTAATTGATTTACGATAGCTTTCAATTGCTTGGCTTATTACAAGAATGTGGCCGATTTCTCTCAAAGACTGAGGAAATGGTTCACCAATATAATCCTATTTGCGGTATGAACCGTGATTGCTACATTCAAATATGATTGGTATTCAAAATACCCTGATGGGTATTAATATTATGTAATACTTTGAATTTTTGGTTTCGAGTGCAAGCGAAAATGAACTTAGTGAAGGTCAGGCGAAAGTGTTTTCGATGGTATCTAGAATATAAGTCGATGATAATAGTCACGTTGGTCACGGTGGCTGGAAAGAGTTACCGTGACTCAAGAAAGCAAAGAGCAACATAAGTGAAGGAATACAGGTGAGTTCTAGTCAGAAAAAGTGTGCCACCCCCTTCGGGTCACCCAGAGTGGGAGAAATGATTTAATTTCCCATCAATACAATCTAGTAAAAATGGTGGTTAAGTGATTCTAAACATAAATGCCTACCACAGTGTTGTCATTATTAACCCAAAGGTTGACTGGTAGAGAATAACTTGTTCCATTAAGTCATCATCATCATCAGCCTTTTAATGTTCCCACTGCAGGGACACAGGCCTCCTCTCTCTAGGAGAGGGAATGGGCCATAATCCACCACGCGGGCCCAGTGCGGATTGGTGGATGTCACATGTCTTCGAATTTTTGGTTCTAGGACATGCCGGTTTCCTCACGATGTTTTCCTTCACCGTTTTGAGAGCAGTGGTGATGAAATAAATTACACAAAGTAATGCGCCTGGCTGGGTTTGAACCCGCGACCTACGACTCGTAAGTCGGGGCCGTTACCACTCGGCCACCACTGCTCTCATTTTCATTAAGTACGTCTATATAATACTACTGTACAAGAAGGTTAAATCAATAGACTTCCAAATAGCTTACACGTGAATATGCAAGGCAAGGTAATGCTCCAACATTGCTGTTGACTTCAAAACATCATTGACTACTAACGAACGAAATAGCGGTTAAACGCGATCTTATCAATAAAAACAATATCAATCAACAGATGAAAGAAAAGGGATTTAGTGATAGTGTGACGGGTGATAGGACAGAGTGAAGGAAAAAAACGTATTTCGCCGACCCCATGTAATATGGGATAAGGGCTGAAACAAGAAGGTTATTAAAGTAAAACAAAAAATACACATGTGTTGTAATGTGATGTGATGTATAAATAATTGTTGAATAACAGGTATACCAGCTTTCACGTTAGCCCGGAGTAAGCATTAGTCAAGATTTGTTTTGCTTCCTGAACCTACCACCTCTGATGCTCTCACAGTAAACTAACATCACACTTAAGTAACTTTAGAAAGCTTGTTTAATATTGGATCCATTCACTTGACGTCTATCCTAACTGATATCATGAATGCGAATGTATATGTTTTTGTTACCTTTCACGCCTAAATCACTAAACTGCTCATTGTATTTGTATATACAGTGGTACAGAAAATTAATCCAGTAGGAAAAATAATTGTACGAATATTTCATTCAAAAATTCCTAGCTTTCAAGCATCACAAGTTTTTAATGAAAAAAACAATATAATTGTACTCAAATTGCGTTGTAAAATGCAGTTCATCACTTCCACTTGCCAACTTTCTATCCGACAAAGTTGCAAAAGGATCATAATTTAGTGCTAAATGTAACGCTTTGTTTAGACTTTAATGAGTTCATAAGACAGTGTATTAATTGGTTATCGGTTGTCGTTCCAGTTAACTTACCACAGATTAGTCTTTCAATCGATTATCGATCGTGTTTACATAATTCTTTTTGATCGATTTACAACAGACGTGAGAAGGCATCAATGAAAAAGAAGTGACAGAGGATGACTAAATTGATGAAATCTGTGACTTTTTCATAACGTAAGATTGAGATCAAGAGCAGCGGTTTACAGCTGTTAGCAACTCGACTGACAAAGGTTGACTGGCAGAAAATACCTTAAGGCATTAAGTCCGCATCTGTACTCTTGTGTGCATGAAAAATTAAATAAATAAATGAACTCGCTAATTTACACAATCAGTAGTCAAAACAATGACGTGCAGTCGATTGCAGATGAAAACTTCAAAATTGTGCTGTCTGAACCTGACTTATTATTGTATTGCCCCGGAACGTAAAGAGCAACTAAAAGAAGATGGGTGTGTTTTAGTCAGTTAAATACTGATATTCTCTTCCCTTCTCTTAGTTAATTTAGAGCAGAAGAACATACATAGGTATTTCATGATATTAAAATTAAAATCTTCAGAGGCATTTGGTGTCTCATTAATATTGAAATCAAATATAAAATAGATGCATCTATTCTTTGTTGACTACTTAAAAAAAATAACCTTTTATTCTTATTAAATTTAACTATGCTCATTTCGCTAACAAAAATTGCACGAACAGAGGTGCAAATCTTTTCACTTCCCCAGATAAGCGTGACAAAGTTGCGCTAAAAATTTTAATTAGGCATGGTTTGTGTTGTAAGAGCATTGTCACGATGCACCGACCACTAAACCGCGAGGCGTGCTCCCGCGCAGCCGGCACAGCTTATTAAAAAGTCAGCAGCTTCGTCTATTAACATTAACATTGTGTAATATTTATGTTAATATATACAGAAGCTTGGAATGTTTTGCGAAATAGTTTGTGCGTTTGTTGTTTACTGTCTCTGTTTCTTCAGGTTACTGAGTTAAATCTACTGATAGATTAAGGAGAATAATTTTGAAGAGACTTAGATTTAGAATTTGGTGCTATAGTCATCAGTCAGGTTAAAATGACCTATCCAGTGATGTGATACACATAGTTATTGAAAGGTGGGGCAAAACTCCATTGAAGTCGTACCCCGCGCGGCGGGCAATGAGTAGATCGCCGTCCGCTTGTCTGGTGACGTCCGGACCAAGCCAAAATCGTCCACGGCGTTCCCGCGCGCTTAAAAGAGTTGTCAGCAAAGCCTTAGGCACTCTGCAAAAGGGTAGAAGCTTACTGGGGCCCCTGGTCTTATTCTAAAAGGAAGGCTTAGCCCCAGTGCGAAGGCCAAAGAAGGAATGGGGTTGGGTGTTCAGTCAGTGACAGTCTGACACTGTTTTCCGCACACGCAAAGAGCGAGATTCGTCTTCTCGTGAGTCAATTGTCATCCAAATTCGATCAGCCGTTTCAGTTTCAAGGAATAATAAACAAACAAACATACCAACTACCACTATTATAATATACTAGCTTTTGTCAGCGGCTTCGGCCGCGTACATAAAATATAGCCTATGTCACTCAAGAGTAAAGCAGCTACCTATTGTTGCAATTATTTTTCCAATCGGACCAGTAGTTCCAGAGATTACCTCCTACAAACAAAAAAACAAAAAAAAAACAAACTTTACCTCTTTATTATATTAGTGTAGAAAAACAATATAAATATAATGTTGTTGATACAAAATTGTTTTAAATAGTTCACATTCTCGGTTTAGTAAAAAAAAATCTAGCTCATACTTGGTTTACATTTACATAAATATCACATTCTCACTTAGTAACATTACTGTATGTATTATGTAAAAAGGTTTCTTATAACATTAATTATAAGAATTGGTCATTTATGAATTACAGATGAATGAGATACAATGACAAGACAAGATCAGTCGTGACTCGTGACATACTTGGGATAACAGATAATAAAATTCTATACATTAATTAAAATAATAAGCAGATCAAGTATAAAAAGTATAGTAATACTGACCTTATTAAAAGTTGTCAATTTAATTGAAACAAAAAATTCAGAACAGAGAATTACAGTACACCAAACAAAATTTGAGAGCAGTGGTGGCCGAATGGTAACGGCCCCGACTTACGAGTCGTAGGTCGCGGGTTCAAACCCAGCCAGGCGCATTACTTTGTGTAATTTATTTCATCATCACTGCTCTCAAAACGGTGAAGGAAAACATCGTGAGGAAACCGGCATGTCCTAGCAACCAAAAATTCGAAGACATGTGACATCCACCAATCCGCACTGGGCCCGCGTGGTGGATTATGGCCCATTCCCTCTCCTAGAGAGAGGAGGCCTGTGTCCCTGCAGTGGAAACATTAAAAGGCTGATGATGATGAAACAAAATTTATGAAACTTGTGTGATTCCCCAACAACGAATTAATTACTGTACATTTAGCCCCCCCCCCTAGCAAAGTTATTATCGTTTCGTTGACGTCGAACGCTTGGCAAAGGCCACTGCTTGAATTTCTTTGTTTTGAGAACGTGAGTGAGCGTAGGTATGGCGTATAAATAATTGGGGGCGTGGTCAACTCCAAGCGTTTGACGTTAACGAAACGATTGTAGCAAAACCAACCAGAGAAACAATAACCAAGCAACCAAACCAATAGAGCCAAGAGAACTAATTAGAGCATTATAATTATTTACATATTCGTCAGAGAAAAGAGACGCAACTAATACTGGTGCAAGTTTTTGTACTCATTCGATCGAGTTAGGGAAAACTCTTGGGTAAAATCGAAGAACATGAAAAAAAAAAAGATATTGACTTTAGATAGTCCTTATTCAGTTTACGTTAAAGCTTTCGAGTACGTTTAAAAATTCAATGATTCTGAATCGATATTTAATATTTTATTGCCAATAAAAATATATTGAAATACTTAAGTGTTATTTTGATTTATTATAGTCATAACGAGCGACACGTTTGAAGTGTCAATAAAAGAACATTGGTATTTTTCTTGCACAATTTTAGGGAATTGTCTCACGTAAACTTAAGAAATGATCTTTCTCTATTATAAAATTATAGCTCTATTACGCGCTATAATTTTCATTTAAGCACCTGCCTACATACAAAAAGTCTTTGTTGAAAAATCGTTTATGATCCAGTGGTTTTTTTGTTTTTTTTTTCGTTAGGATCTTTTAAATCATCGAATGACTCCACCCCTGGACGGAGCGGGAGACAGTGTCAGACTTTTACGGACTAAACGACCCACCGTACCTTCCTGCTTTAGTTCCGAGGCCCCGGTGTTCCGCTTTCGCATCAACACTTGGCCCCAGAAGGCTTCGACCCTGCTGGGCCCCAGCAGCTTCTTATGATCAAGCTTTCTTACGATCAAGCCTTACTATGATCCAGTGGTTGAAATAACAAAATAATGTATTTGTAATTTGCACGGATACCTTAACACTGCAAAATTAATCCACCGAGAAGTGTTTATTTGTTATGTCGAAATGTAATGTAATATGCTGTTTCATTATATACCTTACTGGTGTCAAAATAAGGTTTTGTTTAGATTAAACGGTTGTTAAGGATTACCCCATGTTGTTGCGGTTGGGTGGTGTGTATATAATGCACGAATTTTATGCTAAATGTTCCAATTATGAGCGTTTACGACAGGTACCCGAGAATCGGATAATGCGATTTAATCGGTTTTGGGTGTCAACTACATATAATTATTTTGGTTTGCTTTATGCAAATAACATCAATATATTATTATTATTTTTGTAAATAACATCAATATATTATTGATGTTATTTACAAAAATATTCACATAAAATCCGAAATTCAAACGATTTCAGAGCTTTCACCTAATCTGTAAACAATCGTAATCGATTTTCTTTTCTAACAGTTTACTTACATTTCTGTCATTGTTTGTGACTGTAAATGATTACGTCTCTGTGTATTTAAATTTTAACATGTAAACATAAACTTGGTGTTATTTTTTTGTTAAGAAAGTTATAGTAGGTATTTTAGTAGGTATTGTGTTAACGGTCCCGACTTACGAGTTGTAAGTCGCGTGTTCAAACCCATTTCATCATCATATTTTTCATCATCTCTCAAAACCTAAAAGGAAAATATTGTGAGGAAACCGGTATGTCCTAGAACCAAAAATTCGATGACATGAATCGAGGTGGATTATGGCTCATATCCTCTCTTAGAGAGGAGGCCTGAGTCCCAGCAATGAGAACATTATAAGGGTGATGCTATGCTATGCATATAAGTATGTTAAATTGTGGTCCAAGTCTTGATGTGTCTCAATCACTTCCCACCACAAGTACCAGCAGCCAAGCGTCATACATCTTCACATTGTCCTTTTTAGCGAAGTCAGTAAACATTAAACAAAGTACAGCATTGCAAAACAGAACGGAAGACACAGGGTCGTCACTCACTGTGATGTCAACTTACCTTGAAGGCCTGGGTGAACCGTCAAGGTGCTGGCTTGTTAACTTTGCGGTCTACTATAGTTCGTTTTTTAATTCTAGACTTGGCAACTCAGAATGTCACACTCTCGAAATATGTTCCCAATTTTCTGGAGTTTGACATTTTAAGTTGTCAAATCGTAGTCTAGGATTAAAAAACGGACTATAGTATATGCGTCAAATGCCAAAAAGAAATCGATTGGATATTTAAAAGTAATACGTTGGTCTTGACTTTTTTTACCTATTTCATTATCCTGAGCGAATTTCCTTTCAAATAAAAATACAAAAGATTAAAGTCAGTTCACGCAAATTAAAATTACCACCTACCAAATTACCCTAATTTTTACATGGGCTACTGGGTTCTGTTACATTGTAACAAATTTGTGACGGACGGGAAACTACGGAACCCTACACTGAGCGTGGCCCAACACGCTCTTGACCGATTTATTTACATTATTTCTATTGTTTTCACATAATAGAGATTATAATATGTCTATTGTGGTATATGCAGAGATTTGCACTTTGTAATATGCAATTAACTATATCTTCCTGATTGACCGACTTCATTACAATTCAAAAGAGTGTAAATTTGAAATAAATGCTTGGAGTTTGAGTTCTTATTTAATAGATCAATACGGAAATTTAGATGTCTCAAAACTATGAACGTCTAAATACAAACACAATAAACACATAAACAATACATTTCATTTTGTCTAATACATTTCTAAATCATGTAACAGTAAATATATAAAAGGCAATAGAGTTACTTTATGATGATTTAATAGCAGCAGATTACCTCTTTGTTATACAATTTTATGTTCGAATATTGTATAATATGCAGTTTGTTGCAAATACGTGTGTAATGCAAATTATTTTGATGACTGAGTAGATAAAGTTATTTTATGCAATCTTAACTGAAGAAATGTAAACAAAAGAGATCACTCGCTACGCTTTATGTTTGTTTATTACAAGCTTTTATTTAGTTTCACCTTTTCCGATACACATGTTTGTGATCATCATCATCCTACCCTTATCCCATATTACTTGAGGTCGGCGCAACATGTTTTTTTCTTTCACTCTGTCCCGTCACCCGTCACACTATCACTAACTCCCTTTTCTTTTATATTACTCCTCACACAATTCATCCTCTTTCTCGGCCCCCCTCTTCCTCTCCCTCTATCTACGTGTAAACTCAGAATGCCCTATAAAAGTTTGCTATGAAAAAAAAAAATTGAAAACTTGTTTAAGAACACAATTCAAAATTGAATAATGAGTGATTTCTAAAATGATGTTCTAAACTGGTTTTCAAAGGTGGGAAATCTTCCAATATTATTGTTTATATTTAAGTTATGTTTATCTCTGTTGGTCTTGACCAGGTGCAATAGGCAACCTTGAACCTAGCCAACTATGTTTTGTTTAGTATTTATGGTGCAACACAGCGTCCGATTCACACATGGTCTGACAGATTACTGTATTTTATTTGCGTCTATTATACAGGTAAAATAAATATGTTTTATTTTTTCAGTAGAGTCTGGTGTCAGATTTTCTAGTTTGTCACTACCGTAACGACTGTTAAAGGATATACAAATGACAGCTTGGAACCAACGACACGCTACACCTGTATGATGGTCACTCTATTTTTCAGTCTAGGTAATATTATGCAACAAGTTTTTTTTTTTCATAGTAGAAATTCTCATGGATGCCGCCCTCCACAATAGTTACTAATAGTTCCTTCACCCACTCCAGTTTCCAAAGGGGCATGTCAGACTGGTGTTCCCTACAACATTTTCTTTGGGAACTACGGATGCAGTAAGTATGGGATGAGTGGGTGCAATTGGGAGTAAAGCTCTCGACTTAAGGGGCTTGGACTTAGAGCTTTAGACTGAGAGGTATAGGAGCGTTATCCACCCTTCATCGATGGTCAGTGAGTTTGGTGCAGGAAGGAAAGCATTTGTCCCTTTCCCTGGCAGACATATACAAAAAAAAATTGACAAAAATATTCCAATTATTTCATCTTCCCTTTTCGAATTTATACATACGAATCTAAAACAATATTAAACCGATCGGATTTATGTATCCAATAAAACAAATAGGCTGCGAGAAGGACGCATGGTAATAAAATACAACCAAATGATAAAATCGTGACGTAGGTGCAATGAAAACGTCACAGATAACAAATAGAGCCTTACTTGTTTCTAACGACTGTTTTAATTACAATGCGGCCTATTTAAATACCCACACTGAACCAAAAAGTGCAGAAGGTCCGTAGTAGACGATGGAGAAAAATAAAGTTATTACATAATTTAACTTCGTAACCAACATTAAGTATCCAAGAAATGTAGATCAGTCTTCCTAGTCAAGTTAAGATCGTTTCGTTAACGTCGAACGCTTGGAATTTGCAAAGCCTTCAATTCAATTGAAATTACATGACAACAAAGGTATTGGGGGTGTGGCCAACTCAAAGCGTCCGACGTTAACGAAACGTTCTTAACTTGGTTAAGGGCACAGATTTGAAGATGATTGATTAATTTTTTTTTTTTTTAGGTAGCAAAACATCAAATTGTTCATTCTGCTTTTGGTAGAGCAAGAGGAGCGATTCCGTGCCACGGTAACTCTTTTTCTTCTCTCTTCTAGTTTAATATTATAGACTTTTATAAATTGTTTGTTACGGAGTGCATAGTATTATAATGGTACTTCTATCGGTAACTTCGTTATGTTTTTAAACATATAATTTAATTGAAGAATTGTTTTAAACAAGGGCATTTTGAATGCCACTGCAATGTGTGTCGATGATGGCCGTGCTTCATGGCTCTCTGATACGAATCCAATCGATTTGTTTATGTTGCTATTTATATTATTTACGGTAAGTATTATTTGTATTATGTATTGTTCGCAAACGATGTACTTTAAAATCATATTTATCAAATCGATTTTAATAAAATATTAAAGTGTAGGTTGCAACGGGAGTCATAGAATACCTTTTTTATGGTAGGTAAAAATCATCCAATGACGAATCCTGCTCTTGGGCGGAGCGGGAAACAGTGTCAGACTCTTACTGACTAAACAACCTACCCCATTCCTATGTTGCCATATATACCAGGGCCAAAGCCTTCCTTTCAGACGCGAACCCTCGGCCCCAGTTGGCTTCGACCCTTTTGCAGGGTCCCTACGGTCATAGAATACCTTGACGAAATCAACGATTTGGTCAAGGTATTAACTTACATTGAAGGTAGACCTAAATACCATGATTAATTTAATTAACTAGGAAGGTAACACCAACATTATCGTATGATAGACATGTGTTATAACTCAGCAAAAACTATGCCATCACGAACATATTATAATAAATTCGTTACATTAATATTCAATGAGACACGAAAGGAATTTAATCTTGATTAGTTTCGATTGTCAATATAAATTTAGGGCGCGTAATTGTTCAAATGAAAAACGACATATCATGTTAAAAAAGCGTGAACTCGGAAGTGAATACACAAAAGTCACAGCATGCGAGAGGTAGGAAGAATAAAGTTACGCGATTGTGTGAAAAGGCAATTACAAAAATTATGTAAGTCAATGAAGGAGATAGTTGCGCGCCTTGAGCCGAGATACGATCGATTTATACTTAGACAACGCACAGCATACAAAAGCTCACCTAGAATAAAAATAAATCCATGTTTACCTCGACTTAGTCATCCATTATAGTCTCCGTTTAAAATGGACTATGTCCCAGTTACCCTCCAATTTATCTGACTTCCTAGTTATTCTTTGACCAATTATATGTTCATGCTAAGTAAATTCTGATTCTTAAATTAGATTAAAATTATTTTATGCTAAAAACTCGAATTGACAGCTCCAACCAAGCGAGAGTGATTTATGACATCCATCGAATAAGGTCAATGTCATCGATTGTTAAGCTGAAAACATTTACTGAACAGTTTTATTTAAACTAGCAATCTGCAATACGTATTGCAGAATAGAAAGATTTCTTAACACGTAAACGCTAAGTATTCTATCGGCATTTCTGCGAGTGATGTGCAAACTACTAAGTAGTCGGAGTCTGCTCTCGATTTCCCGGAATGTGTTGAATCGTGTAATCGAGCGGTGTATCTCGATTCATGCGATGTGCGATGCGATTACGCAACACAGCGTCATCCGACACGGTATTTCACTTTCGCGTGAGTTACAGTTTTGCCGTATGTCGTCCGTCCACGCTCCGAAAGGCATGCTCATCGGATTCGATTTTGTTTGGGAACCGGTAGTGGATTGCACATTGTCCGAAGGCCGAAGTTTTTTTGCTAACAATACTCGTTCGTAGCGAAATATTTACGAAACATGCGTTTATTAATGCTAATGATATGCGAAGCGGGTAATTTGTGACGTTTGGAGAACAACGACCGTTTAATAAGCAGCAACTTATTAACTGCATTCGCACGTGCATAATAGAGAATTTTATGAACGCTTGTGTATCAAATAATAAGACATAAATTATATCGCTAAATAATGAATGGATTGTGGGAATGTTAAGTGTTAAATAGCGTAGAATTTATAAAAACATTTAGGAATTCTAAATAAACAAATTGTTTTTTTTTTGCACACGTGCATTTTATTTAGTTTTGATGACTCAGTGGATGTCGTAGAAAAAGTGGGTGTCGTGATAGCTTAGTAGTTAAGGTAGCCGCTTTTTATGCATGGTATTGCGGGTTGGAAACCGGGCAAGCATCAATGTGATTTTTTATGTACTTTTAAAATTTTATCGTGGTCATTGCTGACACCTTATGACGTTGATCCCGGTTGTCATTCGTAGATCTCTGACAGTCGATACAGCCTCCCTTATCAAGTAACGGTCTCTTCGTTAACGTCGAAGGCTTGGAATTGGCCACAGCTTAAATTTTTTTTTCTGACTACGTGACTGAGCGCGGAAATGACGTCAGAATAAAGGAATTAAGGGCGTGGCCTACTCAAAGCGTTCGAAGTTTACGAAACGACCGTAACTTGGCTAGGGGGAGCAGGTAGTCAGACACTAGAAACTTTGATAATCACTATATCCAAGGCGTATCGTATTTCTCAGTAAGTGGGTTATGCATCGATTTATATACTAGGGATAGACAAGAACGTTTATTGTAAAAATACTGAAGAGTTCAAACATAAGTATATTGCAGCGCATCATTGGCATTATGTCGTCTATAAAAACTATTAAAATTTACAGCGCTGATACGTCAAAATGTTATCAATGTAAAAGTATATAGCATGCAGATCACTTAAGTGGAGTAAAGTCCCTGTAGTGACTGTACGGCACGCTTCATCTAGTGCGTAGTACATATATATCGAGATGGTTATGGAAGTCTGATAGGCAGTTGCTCCAAGCAAAACATTGTTATTCAGCCGCATTTGGTTAGACTGGAAGCCTCTCCAAGCAAGTTGTGCAAAGCCTAGGCAAATGATGAATCAGTAATTGCAAAAAAAAATAGTACAACCATTGACCACGCAAAACACATGTCACTACTATCATTTCAATTTGTTCTTGACCGAGATCGATCATCTGAAATGTCAAATGTTTGATCCATTATTATTCGGGCCAAAGAGTTGGTGAAAGCATTTATCACATTACGGGTGATTGACACGAGCGGAGTTAAATGGCATTTGTCCAAGGTTGGCGCCCATTGTGCCGCATGTTGGTTACGCCCGCTTCGGTGCGCTTGCCTGTTAGCGAAACCTTTAGTATGTATGGGTGTGGAAGTTATAGGCAACTTGAAAGTCACTAGCCGGGTTAAAATGTGCATACACAGTTTTATAAACAAGTATAGTTTTATGTCAAGGGTCATTTCATTTGTTTTTATTTTAAGAAAATGCTGTTTTATCAGGTCTATGCCTTTTTATTTTATTTTTGAGGGTGGAAAATTTTTAAATAATTTATCCAACTCTGCGAAGAGTGTCAAGACTGACTGTCTAAAAATGTGCGTGTTCCTTAAGTTGACCTTGTGTTTCAAAATCGTGGTAACTCGTATGTATAATCCCGTAGTTCTAGATTTGGTCCTTCCAATTGTGTTTTGATATGATTACTTGACTTTGGGTCTCGACCAAAACAAAATAATAAATTGACTAATTTAGTAAATTTAATAAAACTCACTCGTTTATGTCTTTTGTATTCAAAGTAATTTAAAAAATGGATTGTTCACAGATTTACCCTTACTTATTTATTTTAAATATTTATTTAATCTTCATGTACATAGGCGGACTTAATGCAATAAGGCATTCTCAAGGCAACCTTTGGGTTAAAAAAGACAAAAATGTGTTTTTTTTTATGGTAGGTGTCCCAATAAATAAATATCAGATAATATTCAAAATACAGAATAATAAATAAATTAGATCAAGAATATTTATTTCAGGGAACTATTTAATTACCACCCGTACTTCTACCAAAGACTACACACAAATAAATACTATCGTACGAAGACCAGCAACATGCAACATGACTGCTACCGCCGTACCCGACATACACGCAGCTTTTTGCTACCGATGAATCATTTTCATAGCATGCAGGTTTAATGCCACCGTAAAAGTTGCAAATGTTGCATATTAAATTACTTTGTATTTAATTACAGTTGTATTTGTAACTTTAAAGTTATACAATTACGGAGAATGAATAGCAAGTGAATGTAGTCTAGCTTAAAAAAAAGTGTCAGACACTCGTCACATTGAGAAATGCACATTCAAATCTTTTACGACATATGACTAACTTTCATATTTTTAAATTACTGCATAATGTTTTGTGGTTCAGGTGTAAGTGTAGATACAGTGACATCGGATTGTTAGTAGATCCTATAGTTTAATTTTCAAATCTAGAATTTCTCAGCAGCAGTCGAAGGATTCGCATCTGCATCCAGGATTGAAATTAAGTATAGCTCTTTTAGCCCAAAGTAATATGGGCTGAAAGAGCTATATTTAATGAGATAATTTATCAAGTACTTATTTTAAATATATCATTTATTCATTCGTTCATTCATAAAATGCAGGCATCATTGTGGCAAACTTAGGGTCACGGTAGACCGTAAGTCTGCTGCGATTATATCAGGTAAAATTGGCAAATGTGGACAGATGAACATGAAGTTACCTTAGGAATTCGCCTGCAATGGTCGTAGACAGACGAAGAAGGGATTGGGATAAGGACAGGCAGAAATGATGATGAGATGCAACATAATTTTGGGAACAAAATTAAAATATTTTTTTCCAATGGGTTTTTTTATATGTGTGTTTTTTTAATGTTCAGGAAATTAAAAAAAAGCAACAAATTCTAATGGGTGTTCGTAATGACACATATTTGGAGTGAAACATGTACTGGCATACAACAGAATAATATTGTCCTCGGTCCTGTACTGTGTGTAAAACCAATAACTGTTCTACCAAAAACTAAATCGATATACTCAAGCACAACACTAATATTTTCAGCTTTCTATCCTTAACTTTATTTTCAAATGACATTACAAGATTACGTATAAGTAATTCGTTCTTATATCATATTTAAACTTGTCAATGTTCGTCAGTGATCATGTACGGGACCTGGTTGTAAAGATTAATGTTTAGCGATAATATTTAATTGAGATTAAATGTCAATGTACTTGAGCTGGGTCAGTGAGAGTGAACGTTATTGATATTGATGATTTGGAGGCGGTACATAGAAAGATGTGTTTGAAAACACGATTATAATCCACTTACAAAAGTGGATTATAATTTTAAGCTATGTATGTGCGTACGTGCGTACATAATAGTTTATGTAACTAAGAGTTGGACATAATTTGACAGGTTAGGTTCAAAGATCGAATCGATCTGGGTGCATATGGGGCCCCACAACGATCTTCGGGGCCCAAGTCAACCTCCCCTGCAAGTTGGGGCACCTGCCGATCAGCAGACGAGGCTCTGGCGCTGGCTTTCCCTTTTAGGGTTGGGAGGTCAGACGGCAGTCGCTCCCGTAAAAGCCAAAAACAGCCAATCAACATGGAGGGTATTAGAAAGTTTATTGCCACGGATAGGGCGCCGCCGCAAAACGGCGCGCAGGAGTTTCGCCCGACTCCTGTGGCAAGTGGGCGAGGGCTACCGTGTCTGGGACGAACACGGATAAAGACGCGAGCCCCAACCCGGAAGCTCCGCTTCGCCAGCCTGAACATTGGCACGCTGACCGGACGCGCGAGAGAGTTAGCCGATGTACTGCTTAGGCGAAGGGTGGCCGTGGCATTCCTGCAGGAGACTCGGTGGAAAGGCCGCAGGTCCCGGCTCATCGGGAACGGCTACAAGCTGATCTACACGGGTGCAGCCGGTGGGGAGAACGGGGTGGCCGTTGTACTCTCCGAGGAGTTTCACGACGCAGTCCTGGAGGTGAAACGCTACAGTGATCGGCTTATGGTCGTAGGTGTGCTTATCGATGGGGTTATAACCCACTTGATAAGTGCCTACGCGCCTCAGGTCGGTTGCAGCGACGCTGAAAAGGCTGCGTTCTGGGATCAACTCGGTGAGGTGCTTCGTGGCATCCCGTTGTCGCAGGGAATCGTTTTGGGTGGTGATCTGAACGGTCATGTGGGTGACAGGTGCAAGGACTTTGAGCATGTTCACGGTGGCTTTGGATACGGTAGCCGTAACGCTGAAGGTGAGACTATCCTTCAAACGTGTGCGGCTGCCGGCCTTGCCATCGTGAACACGTATTTCAAAAAGAAATCCGAACACCTGATTACCTACAGGAGCGGGAGGTACGCTACCCAAATCGATTTCTTACTCACACGGAGGCACCATATCAGTAGGGTGGCCAACTGCAAGGTCATACCCGGTGAGAGTCTCACTGCACAACACCGTCTCCTTGTCATGGACTTGCGCGTCAAGCCTAGGGCCAAGGTTGTTGGGCGCCAACAACGCCGAATACGGTGGTGGCGACTGAATGAAGCCACGTCCCAGTCGTTCGCGTCGGCCATCGGCGATAAGTGCGATGGAACCGATGGCGAACCTGTGCAAAGCCACTGGGACAGGATTCAGGTTGCCATCACTGGGGCGGCAAAGTCGGTGCTCGGCTTGTCCAGGGGCGGCCGCAAGTGTGACAAGGAGACTTGGTGGTGGGATGACACAGTCCAGAGGGAGATCAGAGAGAAGAAAGCCCACTTCAAAACGTGGCAAGCTTCCAAATCTCCCGAAGACCGCGACGCATACAGAACCGCAAAACGTGCCGCCAAGAGGGCCGTAGCCAGAGCCAGACGAGACCACTTACAGCCACTTTATGATAAGTTGGAATCGTCTGAGGGGCAAAAGCTCATTTATAAGTTGGCACGATCCAGGGTCAAAGCGGCTCTGGATATCTCTAAGTGCCGCTGTGTAAGAGACCCTGACGGCAATCTGTTATGCGAGGACCTCGCGGTGAAGGAGAGATGGCGCTCGTACTTCCACGAGCTGCTGAACAAGCAGCACAAAGAGGTGCTGTCTCCGGTTCTCCCTCCAAATCAGGGACTTGTGCCCCCGGTTACGCCTGAAGAAGTGCATGCGGCTCTTCGCCGCATGAAGAACCGGAAAGCTGTCGGTGCCGATGGAGTCCCCATTGAAGCCTGGAAGGCGATGGGTCCTCGTGGTGTGGGCATCTTAACCCACCTATTTAACCGCATGCTCCTCACCGGAAGGATCCCGAGTCAATGGAGACTGAGTATTATCACTCCAGTCTTCAAAGGCAAGGGATCGGTGCAGGAGTGTGGCGACTACCGTGGGATTAAGGTTATGTCCCACACCATGAAGCTCTTCGAGCGGGTGATTGACTCTCGGATCCGACAGGAGTGCACCGTCTCGGGATGTCAATATGGGTTTCGACCAGGCCATGGCGCCATGGATCCCATCTTTGCCCTAAGGGTTACCATGGAGGGATACAGATCGAAGAATACGCCTCTGCATCTCTTGTTCCTAGACATGCAGAAAGCCTTCGACTGTGTCCCCCGTGATGTGATCTGGTGGGCGCTGAGATCCAAAGGAGTGCCCGAGACCTATGTTGACATCATCCGAGATATGTACCGAGACTCCGGTTCTGTGGTTCGGACCGCTGTTGGCGATACGAAACCCTTCCCCATCACCGTCGGAGTTCACCAGGGCTCTGTCCTTAGTCCGTTTCTGTTCAGCGTGGTGCTTGACGTGCTGTCCTCCACCATCAGGGACTTATATGAGCAGCCGCCATGGCTGCTCATGTATGCAGACGACATCGCGCTGGCGGACTCGGACAGTGGGCGCTTGGTTCAACGTGTGGCAGCGTGGAAGGAATCGCTGGAGAACGGCGGTCTGAAGATTAATGCGGCGAAGACCGAGTACTTGGCCTGTAACACAACTAACGCTGCTCCTGTTCGCATTGGCGAAGACACAGTTGAGCGCTCGGAACAGGTCAAGTACTTGGGATCGGTGCTCCACGAGTCCGGGGAAGTCGATTGCGACGTCGAGTCACGTATCTCGGCGGCCTGGGCGAAGTGGCGTGAGGTGGCGGGGGTTATCTGTGACCCCAAAATGCCGGTTAGGCTCAAAGGACAGGTCTATAAGACCATCATTAGGCCTGTCCTTTTGTATGGCAGTGAAGCGTGGCCTGTACTTGAGCGACATAAGCAAAGCCTGCGTGTCACGGAAATGAATATGCTGCGCTGGATGTCTGGAGTTTCGCGGAAAGACCGCATTAAGAACTCCCGCATCCGGGGCAGCCTTCAGGTCCGTGACATAGCGGATAAACTGCAGGAGGGTCGCTTACGCTGGTATGGCCACGTTTTACGAAAACCGGCAGACTACGTGGGTAACAGATGCCTCGCCATGCCGCCTCCGCCAGGACCCGGTAAACGAGGTAGGCCTAAGAGGCGTTGGATCGACGTCGTAAGGGACGATATGCGTGCAAATGGGCTTAAGGCAGAGGACGCAAAAGACCGAGCGAAGTGGAGACGACGAGGCAGGAAAGCGGACCCCGGGCACCGAGGTGAAAGCCAAGGTAGCAACCGGGACATACGCTAGGCTGATGATGATGAGGTTCAAAGATCGAAATCGTTAGATGATCAAAAAATTAGATCACAACGCGTTGTAGATCCTTTCGCATACGACGGGTTCCGTAAAATTTGTAGCGAAATCAGCAAAAAAAAAGAACAAAAAAAAATATTGTATGCGGAACCCATTTAAATACTTATTTAGTCTGTTTTTGTTGTTATAGCGGTAACAGAAATACATCATCTCTGAAAATTTTCATACTGGATTCAACCTAGCTACATATATACGGGTCATACGATATAAACAATAGATATGAAAAAAATACAGAACTGGCGACAGGCAGTCGGATAGCAGAGTACCTAATAGCAATAATTTCCCGTTTTTACTCTTTGGGTAATAACGGCCATGATGTATAAATAAAGAAAAGCCATGATGCGTTGACAGCTCTTAATGACCACATAGCAAAATAAATGTATGGTATCTTAAGGCGATGGCATCCTGTACGTCATCAGACTGTGGTCAGTTTTGTACTACCGGCTAAGGGGTACGATTGTAGATAGAATGATTTATATAAATTTTGTTCTTGATGAGGTTATTAAGGCAAGAGTGAGTAGGCTACTTTTTGGCAAGTGTTGCAGTATTTTTCATCAGATGATAGTGAGTAGTGCTGAAGCGCATGCGTATCAATAAAAAAAAGAGCCAGGTTGATTGACCACACCATAGACAACCCAAGCATACAACACAACTTAAACATTATGAATAACCAAATGAATCACATAAATTACTTTCCAAGAATTAATGTAAAATAATCATCTTTAAAAACAGGAAAACGTCATTCATTCGCAGAAAAAATAAGCGCTTCTTTGTGGATAGGGGATTATGTTTTTGGGGACTCCTTAATTTAAGGCTTCTTTCTTAGTATTTAAAGCTCATCAAAGTTCTTCGGATTAGGTGCATTGATTCATACTCAAAGGATGTTATTGATAGGTATCATCCTTGTATCCTTTAGCGATTATTCTGACCGATGACTGACGATGGTGGGGCCACTAATTATTTTCCTCAATTTTATTTTTAATAATTTAGAGAAAATAAAAATAATTAAGTACAATCTACGTAAACTATATGATTCTGTTATATCAATATTTATATAAAATCAATGCCTCATTTCGTTGTTATTTATAACTCAAGAACGGGCTCATCTATCCAAACAGAATAGTAAGGCTTTGTTCGGACTATTTAGTAGATGGTTTACGTGAATAATGCACCATATCGGTCGAGCGTTTCTTCACATTTTTCTGTTGCCGAGAGCGGACAAAAGCTAGTATATAAATATATATATAGATTTTGTTCTGAAATTAATTTTACAAGAATTATATCTGTTACAATAAGAAAATTGTAAATTGTAGCGGAAACTATTAGTACTCATGCATTATAGTATTTTTTGAGTAAGTACGTGTTTGTTTAAGACCTAGTTTTTTTGTGTTGGTACCGCAAACTAGTGACAATCGTGCCAATAGTATTATTTAATCTAGTTTGTCAAGGCTATGTTTATGTCAATAAAAATATACTCGTATTGTTATCATATTTTAATATAGTCATCAATATTTATTTATTGTGTTTCTTTTTAGCATGGTAAGTGGAAATAGATTGGTCACACGCTTTGGAGGGATTCGGATCACATACCTACTCGTAACAGGCGTTCGACTGGAATCCTCAAGAGAAATGGAAGCGTGGCAGTCCATGGCTAACCTGACGACGTACCGTGCAGGCAGAAATGATGACCATTCAATTGGAGCGAGGTGAAATGTGAAACTCAAGATTAGTCGCGTTTGGTAACTACTGCCTTAGAAAAGGGACATAGGACGTAACTTGTGATTTTATTATGTCAAAAATGGAATAACAAAAAAAAAAATGGACACACATAAGAAAAGTATATCATATGAGCCATTCAGAATTGGCTGTATATATGTCTAGTATTAAACTTAATTCGAAATATAAAAATACAAACAAAAGAAAACTTAGATGTATATTAACGAATTCGTGTGCCAAAGCCGGTTAGTACGAAACTGGACAAGTAGGTCAAATTATTAATACAAATCTGTGTAGATCATAAATATTAAAATCATCTATATTTTAACATTCTGTGGGTCAATGATCGAGTTGCTACATTAGTTTGATTAAACTATAAACAACTTTTTTGATAATTATATAGGTAGTCGAGTTTAAACAACAATTTGTTTTTTTTTATATATTAAGATTTTTTTATAAAATGATACAATATGTATATATATACATCTCTGGAGGTCTTCAAGAGGAAAATTAAAGAGCACTTCCTTTCACAATTGACATAATATATTGTATTTACTAGTATGTACCTATATCTACACTAATATAATAAAGAGGTAAAGTTTGTTTTTTTATTTTTTTGTTTTTTTGTTTGTAGGAGGTAATGGTTCTAATGTTCTAAATCTAATCTCTGGAACTAATTGAAGAAAAAAATTAGCAAAAATAGAAAGCTGCTTTACTCCTGAGTGACATAGGCTATAAATTATTTACCTATATAACATGGATGTTACCCGAGCTATCACTACAAGAAATTTTCCGCGGACGAAGTCACGGGCAGAAGCTAGTTTTTATATATTTGACTTATTTATGTAGGTTTATATAGTAATAAGTATATAGGTTTATATTGTGCACTTGATTCTACCCTAGATCGTTTTCTCTCTCTGTTATTCAAAGGTTTGCTGGCAGAAAACTCATTGTTGAGTTAAGCTCGCCTTTGTACATGAATTTACTAATTACTGTGTACTATTACATGTTTTTGTGTACAATAAAGAATAAAGGATGAAAAAAGGTTGTAGAGCTAATGAGCTCTACACCCTTTTTTTATATTATATCATTTTTTAGACTAATGAGTCTATGCACAATAGATTTAAAAACAAATTAGGATCCAATGAGGTTAATTATAATGATATAGTAGATGTGAAGATGGACAATACAATAAATACAACGCCGTTGAATGTTATGACTTATAATTTATTTTAGATAGTTTTGACTCTAACTGTAACCGTTTTGACCTCTGTGTTAACATTGGTGTTAATAGTAATGGCTTACGTCTTTATTATCACCATTCAATAATTACTTTAAATCTATATATGGTTGCATCTAAATGATTTTCAGAAGTTTAGCAATTAAATTAGAATCTTGAACTATTATCTGAATGGGTCATACAATGTTAATGAAAATTTAAATCATGTATTTTTAACTAGCAACCTTACTGTCCATTTTGGTCAACATAAGGTCAATCACTCCATTAAAAATGGAATGTCACGGTTCAAATGAATTCAGAAAATATACCAACCTTTGGTTGAGTACCTACTTATAAAAGTGACACAAGTGTTTTCATAACGAACTAACTTGAAGAATTGACGCATGGTCGATCATCTTTCAAATGGGTTACCAACGGTTCATGACCCCTGCGGTTTGACTTTATTTGCATTCTTCGATTCTACAAAGGATTTGAAAAGTTTTTTGGCGGGACTTTTGTGAGTGCAGCTCAGTCATTGTCCGCATATTGAGTCTACTGAATACTGTATTTTGAGATGTAAAATTGATTTAATTTTGTATCTCAACTCTGAATAGAAATAAGTGAAATACTCGTAGACACTGAAGATTTTATTAGTATCGACTATCGCAGCGAAGAATACTGACTCGATATATTTGCTCCATTACAATGGAAAGCAAAATCTCTGTTTTTTTTTATCATAAAACGCAATACTTTCTTTAAACTTGACACTGTTTCATTGCACAAACCGCACAAAAAAAAAGAAACAGTTGAAAAATGCTGTTTCTTTATTTGTTTATTTGACTATTTAAACACACAAAAGTACAGATTAGGAATCTTTCTTACAACCTTTCGAATACCGTAATTACAGACACAATTAAAAGACAATAGTTGTGCGGACACCGGTGACTTTTTAGGGTTTAATAAAATAATGTAAGATTTATATTAATATTCAACATTTTTTCTTCAACTTCGCAGACAAAAATAATACGGCCAACTACGACTTCCATTACCCAGTTACGGGGTGATTGAGGTATAACAGATATCTTTGATAGACTAGTCATCCTGCCTTCAGGTTTTAACTATTATGACTTTGGAGTATGACTGTAAAGATCCATAAATTATAGCTGGCCTAAGAAGAGACACCTAAGCTTAACCATTCAAGGATTGACCTCAAGAAGCACTGCTTAATTTTGAAGAGTGACAGTGTAACATCAGGGCTCTGGGCCAGGGCCAAGGAATAAACGGGGAGGGTCGTTTAGTCAGTAAGAGTCTGACACGGTTTTCCGCTTCGTCCAAGTCGTCGGGACGTAATTTAGGGGACGTTGACGATGACGAAAAATCCATCTTCCATCATCCATACTTGTCTACAGTCAATCACAACAAATTAAATTTAGAATGGTTCGTCGAAACGTCATGCTAAAATTACAAGTAATTTGGGCGTGTTGGTAAATATAAGTTAGGATGACTCAACATCTGTTAGTGGAAGTAATGAAGATGAGTTTCCAATTGTAACGAAACGAGTAACTGTTTACTTGGATTTCAAATAAAATGAAACCTAACAAAACGACAAACTGGAAAATTTAAACAAGTGAACATCAGTTAAAAACTGACGAGATAAAAAATATAAATGCAGAAGTTCTACCGGATAAGATATAAATAAATTGGTAGTAAGTAAAGTCGAAGAAACGATGGAAAGAATGTATGAAGTTCTACCGGATGGATTAAACTTTAATCTTCTTCTTTATTTCTCTTTAGAATTATGAAAAGAAAAAGAGATAAAGAAAAAGGAGAGAATACATAAAGTTATGATTTCCAGTGATTGTACTTGTGTACTTGTGTGTATTCTTAATTCACTGTTGAGTTTCCTTCTAGTGAACCAAGTGATAAAAAGAAATCACAATAGTGTAGTCTCTTCGCCATAATTTACGTATTACACTAGCAAATACGGTGCATAAGCTCAAAGATATGGAGATTGCAGAATTCCGCATCAGTTAAATTATACTGAAGGAATATCAAAATGAGGATCCAATTATACAACAATCATACTTAACTGTTGCAATGAAATTAAGTTTCGACAAATAAGGAGGATTATTGGAGATAGTATAGACGTAAGGATCATCTTGATTAAGTTTTCATAATTTGTAATCAACCGTTATTGTTCCTTGTGGTTTGTACCGATGTTGCCAAAAATAGCCTGTTCAATAAGTAACGAAGTAGAGATGTGAACATGTGTTACAATAATTTCATTACGTTTTTAATTTTAGTAGGGTCTTCAGAAACAGGGTCCCTTGAAGTGTTACAAGAAATTTTCATGTAATCTTAAATTCATGGATTTGCTTTAGCCAGCGTGGATGTAGAAAATATTCCAAGAGAATACATTCCCAAGAAAAAGAGACTACCACTGTGCCTTATTTAATTTGAAAAGCCTTGAGAAGTAACAAACATATACACACACATAATAAAAACGTCGCTTTCCATCAGGTGAGATAGCGGTCAAGCGCAAACCTATTACCAATAAAAAAAAAAACATTTGGCATTATGATATTAGTTGGATATCTCGAATAAAATTACCAGAATCAATGAATCCTCCAAAGTAGGGTCATAATGTGAAATTACATTTATCTTTCAAATGTAATTTACCAATGCAGACTTCATAAACAGATGCTGCTACGCATTCTTATTCAACCTAATTTTTCCTAATCGGAAATGACAACGCGAAAGTCAAAGCTGTGTCGCTGTGCATTCGTAAGTTCAAAACGTTACTCAATGTTTGTGACTAGCATTTTGCAAATAATCTGTTTTTAACAATGGCTTGAATAACTGACAATTATTACAGTAAACAAATTCCAGTTCAATATACACCGATACGTATGAATAAGTAATACCAATAACGATATTGTAATAAACTACAATACGCAATAGACAAGCGTTGCGAAGTGTTGCAAAGGTTTATTTCATTCATTATTTCTTATTGCTCTTTTTGTATGTGAATACGAGCAGTTAGACATGAATGAAGACATAAGAAATTGAAAGAACATAATTGTTTTTAACTCAGTAACAGTCTGACACTCCCTGTGACTCCAGTACGAATAAAGAAGAAAAAGACCCTTCTTTTTAGTGAAGAAGGTATTTCGTGACTTAAAGAAAGAGACAAAGACCATATTATAATTGGACTCATAGTCATTAAAATTATATTTACAACCGTTAGTGAAGCAAACGTCAATCATATAGCAGTAAAACAAAGGAAATTGAAGCTGTAAGTGCAAAGTTTTATAAATAAGTATGTACTGCTATTATAAACTAAACAGACACGTTTCGAAACGACTTGTTCTAAACTAGTTCAGTTCGGGTGTGTATTGCTAATTTGCCAGCACAAACTAACAAAGAAGTTCTTTGCAACCCACCCGGGCAAGCGAAACGCAATCAAGGTCGCTGTGGCGGCGAATGCAGTGTCAATAACGAGAGTTTTTACCAATATTTGCGGTTATGAATATTCATTCCTAATAATTGAGATATTTTTTGAATTATTAACACAAATTCCGAAAGCGTGCCTTGAGTTCTAATTCCAGTTATATTAGTCATATTTGATTTGAACTAAGTTTTAGACAGTGTTTTGAACAAGTATCTATTATATAAGTAGTATTATCAAGTATTGTAGTTTCTGAGCTTTGAAATCAAATATAGTGAGACTATAAAGTGAGCTCATAAATAACAAGTTAAACAGACAACCTCCAAGTACAAATGTTAATCTTTTGACGGCATTGACTTCCCATAAATAGTAAGAAAACATCAACGCCTTACTCGGACTATAGAAGAATGCCTTAAGTACACGTATAGTACTCGCTCTATAGAACGAATTGGTAATGTCACTCAATTGCAATGCTGTAAGAACGGTCACTTGCAACAGTAATAAGCCACTTCAAATGCATATCACGTCAAACATAATATATAGCGGTCCATGTTTGGCAATAATAATTTGATTGAAGAAACTCATTTTTGATGACGGTTTCCAGTATTTACTTCTTGTGTTTTCTTTTCAGCTGACTGCTGACTGCAATACCAAATTGTTATAACCCGAAGGCCGCATTATTGTTCTTGCCAATGACGATTTAGGACAATTGAATGGCACCGACATAATTGCCCATTTTCGATTACGTTTCAAACATCACAATAATGAGGATTTACAAAATCATAGTGATTGTAAGGATGGTGTTGCGTTCTGTCCCAAGAGTCACGATTTTTAGACGTGGCGAAGCAGAATTGTTAGTGTTGAACCAAGGCGTGTTGAAATGAAGTGATATTACAAATATTACAATGTATAATATAATAACTGATAATGAAACGACTTTGCCTCAATATTCAAAGAGATTTCAAGAGCTTTGTTCCTTTGAAATGGACGGCAACTTTAAAAGCATTTCGCAAAAACTCGACCACAAACTGTATGTAGATTAAAAAAATGTCACATGAAATTACCAACTAGTTTTATGCTCTTAAAATATTTCGAAACTGCACTAGACAAAGTGTAAAATAATGTTGAAAGTAGCGCTTTTAGTAAAGTAGTTGTCAATGTTAGTTCTAATACAAATGTCATAGAAACAGTGGATACAGATGTTCTTCGTTTACGTAAAGCATAGGAAGCAGGCCACTTGTTAAAACATTTGCCAGACAGCTAAAATGAAGTATTCAATTCGCTGTCATAATTTTACAACACTTTTCGTAAATAGTTTCCTCTATTAAATACAATTGCTTACCTATGATTAAAGTTTTCTATCGTATATACATCTGAAGGCTAGTTTCTATCAGAAACTTCACATTGTTATCAATTTTTAGATTCTAAAGCAGTTTTGCAATAGCGTCGGTTGCTGCAGCTATCATAATCGTGTATATGCATTTAATCGGATGCACCACATCTATTGTGTCGGATAAGTGCCAAGTATTGTGTTCTAGATTTGAGAATAATGGATTGGGTAATAGTAGGGTGACAGTGTTCACTTGTTTTTGTTTGAGCTAGATGGTTTTGAGAACATATCCGAGTTTTTATTGTTTTTGTTACTGCAGTTTTTAAAAGCTACATAAAGCAGGACCTCATTAAGATTTAATTAAATCTTATTGTTTAATTCAATTTATGTTGTAGAAAGTAAAAATCAATTGTATACAGCTCTTTAAGTTTTTCACTTAATTGACTTTCTAGTTAAATATTTAGCTTATGACTCTGAATTCTCAAAGTCTGCTACATACAATTGCATTGCAGCATGATGCAACTATTTCTTCGACGGCGATCCTGTTTATTTTGACATGATTCTACCTCCTGACCTTTAAGCATGTCGGAAGATGGAGCGGTGCCCTGTTTAGATTTTATTGTAGTTGATTTACTATTCTAATGACATTTGCATTTGTCATTACTAAGACTGTAGCAGTAGCGTTTACTCCACGATTTGTTTTGTTTTCAAAATCATTTACATATTGTGATATATTTTTTAAATTCTATTTCACTTTCATTTTCCATAGCAAAATGTATGTGTACTGATTCGTCAGATGTATTTAAATAAAACTTTTTTTGTTATTACACGAATTTCGATATTCAAAACTCATTAATACGAATATGACATTCGTATACATCGTGTAGTCTAGGTGTTGAAATAAGTGATGTGCAGTCGGGACAAATGTAGTATTCCTCTCGAATGTCGATAAATATACTTGATGAAGAAATTCTCGGAAAGCACTCGTATATAAGCGCGAATTGACCAATCGCTCCACTTGTAGCTGGGGAAGTGTGAAGATTGATGGTTTGCTCATCTTTTATTACGTCAAACATATAAGCAAAAGCACCATAACTCTGTAATTCTCGTTCACATAAACGTTACCTATAATTAAACAGAATGATAATTGTTGTTCTGCTATTGCAATTATCTGTTTCAACACTTCAGAACCCAATTCAACAAAGGTTTGCATTGCTAGTGAAATTGCAGAAATATTATACAACAATAACATAAATATAAGTACCGTAACAGTTTGACCGTTGATTAGAAATAGGTCTCGGATTTTTGCTTTAATCTTATTATAAATATGATTTACAAACATTATTCATGCTCCATCAATAAAAATATGTATTATGTAATGTAGCCAACCTCTTAAAGAACAATAAAATAACGTACTTCTTATTTCCATAATTTACTCATTTGAAAAAAAAAACAGTTACAAATAGATGACGTAATTTTATAAAAAAAAAGAAAATTTCACTTTTCCTTCAAAATAAACAATGGTCAATAAAAGCATTTGAATGGTGGCACTTTCGACTTACTTTCACTTTACCTTGGGCTTAGTACTGTAGAAGCATTGACTTGCGTCCACGCAGCTGAAGTTATTGATTTATTGTAATGGGACCCTTCATTGAGGTACACAATATGAGTTTTATGATTGCAGCAATTTTTATTACTGTGTCCGAAATATGATTTGGTATTGTTATTGTACATTTTTATGAAACTATCAAGGACTTTGGTGAGTGTTCTATATTAAATAGTGAGACAAAAATAGATCTGATATTAGCAAAGAATATACAGTTTTGGTTAAAAATAAGTGCGTAGGTGTTACTACAAATCTTCAAATATGACTTGGTGTTTGCTAAGGACTTGTCTTTGCATAGAGTAATACATTAATTGAATAGTATAAAAAATTATATCTATGTATGTACAATAAGAGAAAGCCTGACCCACTAGCTCATCAATACCCAGCCTTAACCTTTGAACCTATAAAACTGAATTTATTCAATCCTTCTGAAATCCGCGGGTCAAAGCTGAAGCATAAACAGTATGATTTTGAATTTATATCTACTAAGGAAAACGTAGGGTTTTTAAGAGTTTATTGAGAAATAAACAAATAAGTAAACGTGTTGCGCCGACCCCAAATAATAAGGGACAACAGCAGGAAGATGATGATTTAAAAATAAATAGGTACCTAATTCTTTGAGTTTGAAAAATGCGCAAACAGAGATGATTTTATCATTTTAACTGAAATTGCAAAAAGAAAATGTTTTGTATTATAAAATTGCATTGTATATTTTTTATAATTTTGTTTATAATTATGAATAGGCTCGCATTGTACTTTGTTGTAAAAATCTTTAAACAAAACGTTATTATATTATTTTACTTAACAAGTGGGATGATTATATCTATAACTTCCTTAGAAATAAGCAGGACTTAGCCCAAAGTTGGTCCAGCAGTGGGACAGTACACTCGTTAGATGTAAAAGTTAGTAGATATCAACTGCGTATGAGCAAATTGCGAATACTATGTCGTTCAAAAGCATCTATTTCTAAATGTAACCAGTTTTATATACTTCTCAACGTTAAAGTATTGCGCCTTGCTTCTGCTTACGACACTTTCCATTTGAACCGCCTTTTGTCCTCCCCGTGATGAAACGGAATCGTGAAATTAATTTAATATCAGAAAACCGAAGCCGAATTTAATAATTAACTAGGTAAATAATGAAGCCGATGAAAAATGCAATACACTCGTTAGCAACGCTTGTAAACGATCTTAGTTTCAAAAATGGATTTCATATCGGGGTTAAATACTTATTGCGATATAATGGTCATAAAACAATAGATGCCGTTAACACTAAAATATCAAAATGATTATTACCTATAAGTATCGATGTTTGCGCAAAATAAGCTGTCAGTTTAAAACTATTTTATCGATATGCACACGATTAATTTTATCGATTATGATCGTTACAAAATAATTATAACACTACTGAGTGACATAACGATAATGAAACGTATGATTAATAAATTTTAGTCCAATCGAAATAATCTGAGTCATAAGCATTGCACTGTTTTGGAGATGATAAGAATTTACGACAAATATAATTACTAATAAATATTGCAGCGAGGTTGCGTTAATTAATTAAAAACAATTTGATGGTCATCGATAAAGCATGGATCGTGACAAACGTGCTTTACCTCACAGCTCTGTTATCTCTGTTTCCTTTGCATCATAAATAAACCACCTGTTAAAGTGTGGGAAAATATTTACAGATTTAACGATGCTCTTTTGTTAAAACTTTGCGAAGGGCGAAAATGAAATGCGGAGGTTCCTCCATTATTCAATTCAGATTTTAAATATCAACATACAAAAATCTTGGCTCAAGGCTAGGTTAACAACAATTGAAAAGATTACAATTGAAATTAATCTTGAAATATTCGAAATTAATTCCTGAATATGACAGGGGTGAATCTAAGTTATGCATTCTACCTGTTTTAATGAAGACGAGAGACATTGAAAAGAGCCTTCGCTCATAAATTTCCTCATGTGGAATGCAACAAATATTAGCTACCATTTAAAACCAGTTATAACCCTCCTAAAATAAAACAATGTGTATGCAGAATTCTGGTCAAATACAAAATTTGGAATTTCTGAGGGTCATCCAATAAATACGAATAAATTCGTGGCGCCGCAGGGCCGACCACATTTTTCCTCAGACGCATAGCACATGGTCAAGTAAACATTTTTAAAAGTTGGCCGTAAAAGTTGGAGCACATTGTCAATATTGGAGTGTCAGGACCGACGAGCTGGGGGTATTGAACTGAAGAAGGATACACGCCAACGCTCAGGTAAGGAATAACTTCGAAATCTGAAGTACCAATCAATGATTCGAGCAACACCTTTTCAAGAGATTTTCGTTAAGCCGACCGATGAGATTAGGCTAATAACATCGGACATAAAACCACCTGTTGACGAAGCAAAATGACAATTCCGAGACAATTTCTGCACTGGTTGTTAACAAAAACAAAAAGAACTGAGCGTGGACAATGTAAGTCATGCGAACGTTCGTAGCCTAGTTACGGCAGTTACGACACTATAGAAATGGTAATGAGTGAAGACATTAACTAAACTAACAAAAACAAGCGAAACTGACCCGTGAAGTATCTCACGTAGGTTGCACAAGAAAGCAATGCTCTTCGGAAGTGAACGGTTCCGTGCGACGCCAACAGCTAAACAACAATGGTGCCGAAAACTTATCCAGCTTAAACATTGAACAGCCTTAGTGAGTTTCTATTGTTGCTCATCCTACACTGGAGGTTGAAGTAATTAAGCAATATTAGGAATGAAGACGAGAAACCTTGATAGATATTCATCCAAACAATTTATAAGTATTTGTGTTTGTTGTTGATTTTAGATACCTTGGACAATTATGTGGTGATGCTACCGTGAAATAATCTCATCCCATTTTGTAATCAAAACATCGTGAATCGATTTTGGTGTTAAGGTCTTTTAGCTCTATTAAATTTTATACTGTAGGACACAAAAGGCTAGCAAAACCTCTGTTATTACAAACAATGCAATCAAACCATTATTTCCGGAAACTGGGACATAAGAGTAACGGAGCAGTGGAAAATGAGACTTGGGTACAGATATTTGCGATGGTTTTAGTTTGAAGATTTACACCAACAATTTTCACGGTGTTATCAAATATCAAATTGTTCATCGTTGACATCTAGGTCAAGCTGTCGATGTTCTAAGCAATGATGATGGATTGTTAATTTGTTACTACGAATCAACAAATTATAAAGTTATGCACCTAAATTCGACGAATTATTTCATGCACGCAAAAATTAGTACTGCTATTGCTCAGCGTATAAATGAATAATTTGCTTCAAATTGCTTAGTTACTTGTACTAATTAAACGCATACTTATTCATATTGATTCCACAAATATAATTTTGTTAACCGTATCAAATATTATTAGTTCAATAAATGTTTTTAAGTTCTGAATTTGACAGCATAAATAACTAAGTATATTTTCAGTCATTTTCTAAAATCAATTACAGTAATTTGAATTTATAAGTAGTTATTTCGCGACATTCAAATTCAATTAGTAGTTTTTGTTTTCCCTCTAACTCGGCGATTAGTAGCGCTAAGTCTCGACACTTTCAGTAGGTCATTGTCACTCAAAGCGTGCAGGCAACTTTATCTGCTGTGAAATTCGGCGTAAAAGTTCTTTATCTATTTTGCAATTTAGTTTTCGAGCAGCTCTCGGACCTTGCGTAATTTTTTTTTTCCATTTGCAACGAAACTAATGTTTCGATTATTTTCGTTAATATTTGAATTAACTTTGTTATTATTTGGTTTATTCAATGGAACTTTGCGCACGTTTTTTTATTGTTTTGACTAATTTTCTAGAGGATTGCATTGTTATTATTGCAATTACTGAGTGTACGAGCGTATGTGTAATTTTAGTAAGTTCTGTATTTATTTTAGCTTACATAAAAGAAGGTTGTTGTTGTATATTTTAAAGTATGCTCGGATATTAACATTACAAGAAAATTTATATAAAAATATAAATAGAGCACTAACCGATATTTAGAGTAGCCTTCCTGTGATCTCCCGTGGGAACAGCAATAACAGCAGAAATCAGAAGAAACGTGACAGGAATCCACGCACTGACACCCATATTAACAGTTCTACACGAAATTCCTTAGCAAAAATTATAAAATTTATTTAAGTATAATGATTTTATTCACGATGTATAGACGCAACTATTTCCCGCGTGTGTTCGGTAACATTTGCGTCGAGGTGGACGTGTTTCCCTCTCCGTGCACTGTGGACGACTAAACCTCGGTGCGGTACTTTCTATCTGCTTTATGCGCAAGAGCAATGTCTGGTGCACCCGCATCGCTGACAGACCACTGTAAAGTTGAAAGCAGAAGGTTTGTTTAGCACTATGCGTGGTTTATTTTTCATGTTCTTTTAGACGCCACTAATAACAAAAACGGATGTTTGGTTCATGTCTAGCGGCTCATTTTCTCTTTTGTCGATGAAAACCAGAAGGGTCGAAGCCTTTCTGGGGCTAAGGGTTCTATTATAATTATTTATGAATATATTTTGTTTGAAACCCCTTAGTGAGTCCCAGCAGTGGGACCATTAAAAAGGCTGATGACGATGATGACACGGGTACTTACAAATCCAAATTTTTTTTATGCTTGGTTGTTTACTTTTTTTTTCTTTAAAAAAGTGTATGATTTAATAATAACAATATTTTAGTGTATATTGATAGGTATTTTTATAATTATCAATAGAGCATTTAACACAAAACTAATTAATTGCATAAAAGCTAGTGGATCAAAATCAGAACACAAAATATTACTGTTAAGTTAAAATGGTTAATAAAGAAAATAATAATCTGAGGAGGCTTTCGTTAGGCAGTTTTTTTTTTCAAGGGCTTGACTCAGAAGGCAGTACTTACTCCTGGACACAGTGCGTATTATTACCAGATTCCTCTCTCAGGAGCCCTGACCACCGGTATCTTGGATCCTGTCTCGGTACCGGTGGGCTGCTATTTTTTATATATGTATTTTTTTTAAAGAAATATACAAAAGTGTAATATATATAAGTAAATTAAAATAATAATCTCATTTTAAATCAAGCCCATAGAAATTTAAACTTAGTACAAATTTTGATGGAAACCTCTAAATACATCGTTACCATGTAATTTTATAAAGTAAGATGGTTATTCTGTGCTTTCATGTTGCGTATACGCACGGATATTGTCGTGTCGTATTATCGGATTGCATTTTCTATTACTAGTGATAGCATTGTAACGTAATGTTAATATAGCAATTATAGATTTTCTGATAGTCGTTTGAGTTGTTTCCTTGTATTTGGATGTTAATGAAGTTATTGTACATAAAAAATGAAGGACTACACGAAACATAAATAGTCTGGAAGGTTTGTGTTTTGTGTGGTCCATCATTTATTTACTGCCTCTTCTTCTTTTTCTTCTCGAGTCGATGGAAGAAGAGAAGGAGATCTCTAAAAGTTATTAGGCACAGTTGGTTGCCACGTTTGTAGCAGCTACTACAGCTACCGCTCGCCTCAAGGAGCTGTCAGCAACCGTAGGGACTCTGTAAAAGGGTTGAAGCCTATTGGGGCCCAGGGTCTTTTTCTGAAAGGAAGGCTTGGCCCCAGTGCGAAGGGCAAAGAAGGAACGGGGTGGGGTGTTTAGTCAATAAGAGTCTGACACTGAGCTGGATTCGTCACTGGATGATTTTTGCCCACAATAAAAAAAGCTACTTACATTATATTTACTGCTATAAAATTTTATTATTAGGACTTCAAATCTCGATACAGATTATTGAAAACATGGATGAATTTATGGTATTCATGGTAGTAAAATGACGAGGATTTTGTTTAGGTTTAATGATTTTATTGACTGAATATAGTAAATTTTTATGACCGAAATTTACTGAATCAGATTTATTTTTGCTGTCTAAAGTCCAACGCTCTCATAATGCACTCGTCCATACTTTAATATTATTCTCTACAACAATATTAACATCGTTTTATTTTTTTAAAGCATTAAAATTTATTGCACCGCAATATCAATTTGAGACAAAATTTGGGATGTCGTAAAGATAATCACAGAAGGACGTCGTTTAACGATCTGTTAAGAATTTGAGGACTTTGTTTTTTTTTTTCAAGGTCACCGAGGTCAAGGCTGAGTTGCCAGGGACAGGAGAACTTATGGGTTTATGTGCAAATACCACGTGTGTTCTTGACCTTAAGGATTATTGACACGGACTCGTCTTTTGTGTGTGGTTACGGTGCATTAAAATGAGTGATTCATTGCGTGTATTTAAGTTCTTACAGTCCAGCCTAAGGCTGTTTGGTAGATATTGCTGTCAGCGATTTTTTTTAGATGAGAAATCATTAAAGCTGAAAGACGTCCACTGCTGGGCGAGACACAAAGATGAAGCGCCGCCACAAAGACCGGTCCTGTGCGTTTTGCATCCATCGGATTCCAGCAACTCTGACCACCTGGTCAGGGTTCCTACATTCCTCAAAAGGGCCTCCCACAAGGTGGACCTCATCGGTCCATCTTGTGACAGGCCTACCAGCGCTGCGTCTTCCGGTACGCGGTCGCCACTCCAGAAACTGTCACCCCCAACGGCCATCTGTTCTGCGTGCATTGTATCCTGCCCATTGTCACTTAAGTTTAGAGTTTATCGGTATGTCGGCGACCTTGGTTCTCTTGCGGATATCTTCATTTTTGATTCGATCACAGAAGGATACTCCGAGCATAGCCCTTTTCATTGCCTTTGATTGACTTTGAGTCTTCATATGATTCCCCTTGTAAGCGACAATGTTTTTTTTATGGTAGGTAAAAGTTATCCAATGACAAATCCCGCCCTTGGGTGGAGCGGGAAACAGTGTCAGACTCTTACTGACTAAACAACCTACCCCGTTTCAACATCGCCATACATACTAAGGCCTTCCTTTCAGACACAAACCCTTGGCCCTAATTGGCTTCGACCCTTCTGCGGGGTCCCTACGTCGACCCTTCTGCAGGGTCCCTACGGTACGCGACCACGTTTCGGAGCCATATGGCATCACTTAGGCCGGTAATTAATAGGCCGTTTACACAACCTGGACAGAAATTATTTCACTATACAAATAAAATGGCTAGATGTGACATACTCATAAATCATAACTTTATCTAGCTTATTAGTGTAACTATAATAATAGTTGCAATTATGTTACTACTCGTAGTACACTATTGCCTACAAATAGAGCGTTTCAAGTATTTTAGAAAAAAAATAGATACTATTAAACTGGTTTTATGGATAAGTGGCCGCTGAATTATAATGTAGAAATATGCGCAGCTAGTCATTACCAATTAAATTAAAGGTACAACCACACTACAGTAACCGTAGGGACCCTGCAGAAGGGTCGAAGCCAACTGGGGCCACGGGTTCGTGTCTGAAAGGAAGGCTCTGGCCCTGGTGTATATGGCAACGTTGGAATGGGGTAGGTTTTTTAGTCAGTAAGAGTCTGACACTTGTTTCCCACTCCGCCCAAGGGCGGGACTCGTCATTGGATGATTTTTACCTACCTTAAAAAAATGAAAAAAAAAAAAAAAACCACACTACAGTAAGGCCGTCGGATCTTGGCGAGTCTAAAATTAGGCTCTGCGAATTTTAGCGCTTCAAAACTGGTACGAAAATCAAGGTTTTAAAAAAATAAATGCCATTAACAGTTTTTAGTAGCAATAACAACTGCGAATTGCATTTATTTGTTTTTCTCGAGAATCCGTGAAGGTATCGAGTTGAGAAATTTAAACTATAACCTCAAGTCTGTGGTTCTTTAAAGGCAAGAAAAGGGTCAGAATACTGTCTACTGGGGCCCCGGTCCGGTTTCTGCAAGAAAGGTATGAGGGCTAAAAAGGAATGGGGTGGGTCGTTTAGTCTGTAAGAGTCGGACACTGTTTCCCGCTCTGCCCAAGGCCGGGATTCATCATTACATGATTTTTCCTAACATAAAAAAGGGTTAAAATGTAGTACTAAACTATTGTTCTTTAATTGTGTCTCTAATTACCAACGTCGAAAGGTTAATTGTGTCTGTAATTACGGTTCTCGATAGGTTAAAATCCTTTTGTGCATGGGCTAGAAACCAAAATAGAACATAAACATACGAATAAACTTTCAGTTTTTTTTTATATTTTTTTAGTAGATATTCTTTATGATACAATGTTGTTATCGTCTATGGATACTAAAAAAGGTAATAAACATTTTCAGTTTTATTTTTACTAGGTGTTACAAAAGACTAGCCTAGACTAGAAACTCGTTAGATTTTACACGCATCGTGTAGTATTCCGTATCTACCTCAAAATGTAAAAACGGAACCCTATATATTATTAATTTGTTATCCGTCCGTCTGTCAGTGATTATGTCAAAAAAAAAAAAATTATCTCGGGAACCCGTGTAGGTAGCGAGTTGTAATTTGAACCATATACTCAAATCTGTGGTCCCTTAAAAATCAAACCTCTAAGTTAACGGAAAAAAAGATACAGTTTCTTAAGTCGCAAAAAACGTACATTTGGACCCCTCAAAGGAAACAAAATTCATAGGGCTGTTCCCAATGACCATTCCCGTTGACCTAGAAATCTGAAATTTTCCATGAAAATTTTTTTTTTTTTTTTAATTTTTCTCTTATAGCATAATGAACAAGTATATGATAAAATCTGATAACTGTAAATTTGTAGTTAGGTCCGTCAATATTTAGAGTTGAAAAAATCTACGAAATTTAATTCTTGAACTGAACTTTGAACGTTTTCATAAGTAAATTTGTACGGAACCCTCAAAGCGCAAGTTCGACTCGCACTTACCCGGTTTTTTTTACAGTGAATGGCCTTTTGTAATCTAAGCGGATTAGTGTATAAAATAATGTCATACTATAAAATATAATAGGCGTATGTGCAACCTTAATAAATATTTACCAACTAGTGTAAAATACTGGTTGGTACATATCTACGATTATTGACGATACGGTTGGCGTAGTGGTTAAGAGATTGACATAAAGGGTTACTTTGTGTCACGGGTTCGATTTCCGCGTGGAACAAAATAATGTATGCCTACAGATAATTATTCGGTAATAATAAGTTATGTACATCTACGCGTAGATGTTAAGCAATGCGAAAAAAGAGAGGTAACCATGGGTAAGTGTCCATAGAGTTTTTAGGCGTGCTTCTGACATTTTAAAAGTATAAAATGTCAAAAGCACGCCTAAAAACTCTATTGGCATTCGGTAATTTACTTACTCAAATATTGTCTTCTACTTCTCTCGATTAAATGTGCAAGGCTTCTATAAACGCACTTTTTTATACTTTTAATATTCCTACGAATATATATGAGTACATTATGGAGGCCTGAAGTTCCCGCTGAAGTTCACTTCTGAAAATCTTCTGTTTTACAATAAATTTTCAGAAGTCTTTACTGGATTAGTTTACACAAAATTATGATTTGGTTTATATAGAAGTCTAGATAATATCCGCAAGATATCTGTGTATTCAAAATACCTGAAGTAAGATAATAACATCATAATCACGTAAGAGTGATTGAAAATAAACTTCGTATGAAAATGCACCTCGGTTTGGCTGACCCGGGTGTTTTTAAGAAGATCTATATGAAATGAAATAATTTTAATTAAGTTATCTATACTAAATAATATGCTAAAGAGGTAAAATTTGTAAGTTTGTATGTAATCTCTAAAACTAGAGTTTCGAATTGAAAAATTCTTTTTGTGTTGGATAGTCCATTTTTTGATGAAGGCTATATAACATCACCCTATGACCTATGGGGGCGGAGCAGTAACCACAGACGCCGGTGAAGACGCTGGTAGCCTATATATTGCTAACATCACGCGGGCGAAGCCACAGGCAAAAGCTAGTTCTATATTATATTTAATTGTCTATTTGCTGTTATCTCATTTGTGTCAATACACATTTAGAACATGTCGATATTAATTTCTTTTATCACTCGTACGAATTAAAGTCAATTGCAGATGGTCTCTGCGACTATATTCAATTCGTGCGAGTGCACACACGTGCCCTAGAAGCAGTAACAAAATAATGATATTTCAGTAATGACCATAATGCGTGTACATTGAATGTTTGGCCACCGACTTGCAACACTCGTAGGAAGCTGCTCACCCAACTGTGACCACGTGTGGTCTGTGAAGGTCGGTGATTTACTGTTGCTAGGAATTTGTTAGAAGATAGATTTGAATGAAGGTTCTTCAATATTTTGTTTGTTTGACTTTCAAACAAACAAAATTGAAGAACCTTTTTGTTGCGGTGTTTTTATTTATTTATTCTTTTGTTTTAGGCAGATATGGGAAATCCTTCATGGACGCCCCAGGCTGCCTCACAAACGAGCCAGTCTGGGCAGTGTCAGACTCCTACTGACTAAAACCGCACTCCTGCCTTACAATAATTCATTCACAGACATGACGTCCGTGCCCTTGTTTGAGATTTATAATTGTTTATACTGGGGAACTCCACACTCCCATACCGTTATTTATTTATTCATACAATAGCTTAATACAGATGGAGCGAAACATACAAGATAAAATACATTCATGAGTCGATATAATCCTTGCTGCGAATTAGGCTATGTAACGTGCGTGCAATAAACCATATGCCTTCTGACACCCAAACTAGGACAAACGTCCCGTATCTCAGCTATTTGAAAAATGCAGCTTACATATAAATTTTATTAAAATTACAACATATTGAGAGAATAAAAAAATAGTAATTAACATTAGGTGTTAGATGGCGGCTGATCAGAGCCTATCCATTTGACGAGCTATAATGAATTGAGAAGATTGGAGCAATACTATATAGCTTCTTAGCTATATAGGGTGATAGTTCCACTACTCTTGCTCAATAGCACGCCTCAAATTTGAACACGTCATGGTAAAGTTCCTGGACCTGAAAATATTTTAAATGGAATTACTAACTGATTTTATTTCAGCTCACCTTTTTCTTCTCACCCTTTTTCCAACTACTAAATAATATTCTGTGCCCTAATTCACGTAAAATCAAACAATCCCAATTCCATTGTCGTTCCATCGTCGTTCGATCGTAGTCCTATCCAAAATCGGTATTCACGTGTTCCTTGAAGGGGATTCGATAGAACGACAATCGAACGACTTCTAAACGACCTCTCTTCGATCGAACGAGTTCAAAATCGGTGTCGTTCAAACTCGATTGATGGATGGGAATACGAAAATGTCAAAGTCGCTACGATATCGCTAAGGTTTACATTACGAGAATAAATTAAATAATTAATCAATTAATTCTTTATGGAGGGGGTTAGACATTTAACCCATCATGCTTGTCTAATGCGGGTTGATGGGTGATCAGTGGAAGGAATGGAGGGAGGTCTTTGCCCAGCTGTGTGACAGTGTGGGCTAATTTAGCTAATTGCTGACAATTGCTAGTTTTTTTTCTGTCAGACAAATAGATGCCATAGACTGAATTGGTTTACATCTATGGAATCTAATATAATTACAGCAAAACCAAATTATTATAAGTAGTAAAAACCCTAAATTAATTTAAACAATTATAATTCACAGATGAGCTCGTATAACCGTTAAAAAAATAGGAAACAAACCTAAACATGGTGTTAATATAATTATATCGCTGTCTACTGCACCTAATATTCCCAAAAGACAAGAGGCACTGTCAGTACCTACGTGTATAACTGGAAAGATGATGGGATATCATTTTTCCTCGCTCTAGTGTGGAGCAAGAAAAATGAGACATCTCCTCTCCTCTCCGCTTGAGCCATTTCCACCAGAGCTAAGCGGAGAAGAGATGTGGAAATAACGAAATCGGATTGGTTTATTCAAACACACCTCCTCTCGTCTCCTCTCCTCTCCGCTTTGGTGGATACCGGGTCTTAGACTTTTACTAACTAATATCTGCCACACCTAAATACGTTCCTTCAGTTGCCCTTGGTATTCTAGGAATATTTTCAGATGTTAATCCTTGAAGCATTAGTCGTGCTGGACTGGAGATCTACACTCTTTTAACTTCTTTTAACTCTGCTGTTTACAAACGCTGATTTCAGCGCCATCTATCATGTTAAAGTTAATTTAAATCGGTGTCAATTTACGCACTTTGTGTATGATTTTACGGACATGCTTGGCAAGTTTATAATATGCGTTTAAATACCTATTATAAAAAGTGTTTTTTTTTTTTATTATTTTTAATGTTTAATTAATAATGTTTAAAGATAATAAATCTTATAATAGCGACATCTAGTAGTGATAATCAATACTAATAAGATAGTACAGTGCTTTTTTTCATTACGTAGTAGGTACGTATATATCAAGACAGATGGCGCTGTTATTTATCGGTTGTACAGCCATCTAGTGGCGAGTAGCAGAACTATTTAGTTAAGTTACATATTTTCCCATAGAGAGCGTGACCGACGTTACTTTTTTTTTGCGATATTATTTTCACAAAACTTTTTGTAGCATATAGTCGGATTTATATTACTTTTGATTTATTGAAGAATTGGTTTTACTAAAACACAGAAACTTTATACCAAGTCTCATTCAATAGATTTATTAGAATAATTAATCCAAACGGATATTTATGTAATTAACTACAAGTTCTGTGTGACCCGTACTTCTTCATATTTTATGTGCAAAACTAAGTTTAATCTTTAATTTATCTTAAAGGTATAATAATTATTGGTGTCACAGCGATTAAATAGGTAGTAGGTTTGTAATAAGCAGATATTGGATAAGTGTCATAGTGTTGTAGTGCTTTTCGGTTCTACCCGACTGCTTAAAAAAAGGTTACTTACTAAATATTTTTATTTGTGTTTTTGCTATCTGGTCGGCTGTTTCTTCCGGTACGTTGTCACAACTTCAGAACATTTCGCCCCATCGACTATTAATTTGTTCAGCGAGCAATGTCTCCTGAACACTGCCGATTTTTCGAGTTATGTCGATAACCTTGCTTCTAATATCATCACTTCTCATGTGAAACTCCGAGCATCGTCTTTTTAATTGCCTTTTGGATGACTTTAATTCTACAGATGGGAGCCCATTGTAAGCGACCACGTTTCGAAGCCATATAACATCACTGGTGGTCGTATAATTTCATCTTGAGACACTGTGGTATATTAGATGAGAAGATACCGCACAGCTCAGCCGAGTGCTGCTCAAGTGAATCAGATTCGACGATGGACCTCAATCTCGAAGCTAGTTCTACCCAACTGGACCGTCTCTTCCAGGTTCATCATCATCAACCTTTTTAATGTTCCCACTGCAGGGACACAGGCCTCCTCTCTAAGAGAGGGGAATGGGCCGTAATCCACCACGCGGGCCCAGTGTGTGTTGGTGGATGTCACATGTCTTCGAATTCCAGGTTGCTTACTTGCAACCTGGAAGAGATGCGAGAAGGATGTTGCTTCAATGTCCAGAGCACTCAAGTCGAGCAACTGCATCGCCCACAGCTCGAGCAGTGACACTGCTTAACTCTATGCTCACTCAGCACATATGTACCTAGATGTACATAATCAGATAATCTTTATTGAAATGGCGATACCAAGTATCAAAAGCCAGTAATAATATTTGGCTATTAATCAAGTAGGTAGAGGTATAGAGCCTTAAACCTTCAAGCCATATAAAGACGTCTAAAATTTATGTTTCATAGATTATTGAAAACATTTAGGTAAATACCTGAGTGATTAGGGACGAGTTATGAGATTATGACTACATAGCTTAAGGATACAAGTTATTTGTAAAGGTAATGTCTAATATATTTACTATTAAAGTTTAGTTAAGTAGTTATAATCTTCAGTTTTATTATACCTAGTCATTTCCTGTAGCATATCGGCTAAGTTTTAATTTTCTGCGGGGTCGTGTAGTTTACTGTGTTAATCTTTAATTTTTCCGGCTCTATGTGGTTATCTAGTATTACTAACAGGTTTTTATGTAACTTTATTTATTTTATTTCCGTTGCTCCCTTAGATCAAATCAAATCAGCGGAGGATAGGTGGATCACGTTTTGTTTTAACAAGAAATCTTCTCATCATCTATTTTGTTTCTTATTTCTTTAGAATGTCCAGTAAATTGTCTGTGGAGGAGTTTCTGGGCGGTTCTACAAATGAAATAACAAGTTTTTGTGGTGTTTTTGCTGTTATCTCAATAGTCTATCGTAAAATAGCATCATAAATATTTCTAATACTCAGGACTCAGGTCTCCTCTCTAGGAGAGGGATGTCTATAGTCTAATCTTATCATATTTCAGTCTTCATCTACTATCCATATTCTATTTCATGAAGCCGGGTTAATCTTAACTGTGTGTAAGGTTCACGTACACCTTTTTTGTGCTCGGAAGCTTGAACCGTACGATAAAATACGAGTAGAAAGCTTACGCATACAGAGATAATTTGCTCGTTTAAGATCAACTCGCCTTCATGAGGTAGAATCAATGTCTGTGTCGGTTGTTTCGAAATAAAAAAAATCAAATTTATAAATACACGTATTCCTCTTCCTTGCATCGTATTTCTCAAGGAACTTATCCAAAAGAAAAATTGTGATCTCCTGGCTTCAACACTTTCGCTATTACGAAGTTACTCCATCTAATCCTATCTTTGGCGGTGGCATAGCCGCATACCGTGTGGGTAAAAGCAATGCGGATCTGGTCGGAACAACGTATAGGCTTCATCCATGAGGCCTTGCAATGTTATCGAAAAATTGCAGAATCTTGCGAAGACACTTGGATGACAACCGCTAGAAGATTTTTTGTTCTCTCAATATGGAGAGGAATACGTGTGTCCAAAATGTTATCAAAGGAATACGAAACATTAATTTTATTAGTAGATATTGTGAAATTAATGATTTGCATCACTGATAAGTAGCACCATCAGGCCCATAACATTTCTGGATGTAAATAATATAAGTATGTTTGTATATCTTCGTTACTTTATCTATGTGTGCAGTTTCAATTCCAATAGGTGGTCTGTAAGGGAGAAAGTTGAAGTAGAGGATGAAGTAAACACATGCTTACGTGATTGAATCCATTTATTTCATTTTATTATTTAAATCATGTACTTATATTTCACATGTAGTAACAAAACTTGCATTGGAAAATTATGCAACTCGTATAAAACATAGGTAATATTCACATGGTATTCAGTTCATTAATTCACTAACATCTAACGGCACATTTCTATACAAACTTATGTATAATTTACTTATTATATAAATAAGCAACTTACTATAAGGCTAAAAGTCTTTCTTGGCTAAAACGGCATGTTTTGCCTGCTAATAATACTCGAGATACATTATTAAGAGAGATATTAAGTAAAATTTCATTAATGCACCATATAAAAATCAGATTCCATCGAATAGCAGTAGTTATAGAGATTAGTATAAATTAAATAAATACTGAAAGTCAAATAAATTAAGATAAACTTATAAATAAAGTTTCGTCATAACGAGAAATAGAAAAATAATATAACAGTTAAGTACAAAGGAACTGAACAGAAAGGCTTAATATCTAAAACTTTCAATAAATTAATGATTAATATCTACAGAATACTAAATATCACAGAGAAAGTACCCAATACTTAATCAACAAAACATTGTTTCGTCAAGCACTTCGAATACAGCCAACATCTGTCGTGTTAGAGAGCATGCGCGAGCGCTTACATACCTACCAATAAATAAGTACAACAGGGACTATACCGATTGTAAATTAAATAAATAATTAGTCGAAGCGAAGATTAAGTTACGTCACAATACTGAACAAACATATATTTTATCTTTCCGTGTTCTTAGATCTTCTATCTTTCTTTTCTTTAAGTTTGTCCTCGTATTCGCGGCATCTGCGGTTGTTCTCGGTTACCTTCTTGCCTCGAGGACACCTGAACTCGGAATACCAGTTGTTGAGAAGATTGCCGTATGCTCTGAATGCGATATAGTCATTCTTGAGGCATTGCGGTGCGTCTACCTTCATTTCTAAAATGTGCAGGTCTTTGCTTTTGCTGACTTGAGGTACTGGGACACCAACAGACCCCATATTTTCTCTGATTTCGGCTATGGTGCTGTATAATCTTTGAAGGGTTTTTCCTATTAACTCATGTCGTGTTTTATTGTAGCTGCAGAATGGATCGTCGGCGACATCGACTTCGACGTTGATGAGCAGTTTGAAGATATCATGGTACTGCATCAGGGACTTGTACAGCTTCGGCATCAGATATGCAAACTGTAACAAAAAGAAACAGGTATTTAATGAAATGATTAATTAACATCCGTTTTGTTACACAGCTAATGATGCATGTAATTAATGGACTAACTAATTGGAATTTACAAATGATATCAATGAATGAAATCCCTGATATAACGGTCATTGATAACTACGCTCATTGTCTTACGATTACCTATTATACCCAAACGTCATCGTGCTTACATCAGAGAATATCGACGTAGTGAAGGTTGAATGTTTTTTATCGAAGTGTCGTGGGTTTATCAGTTCTAATGTAAAAGTGACATTAAAATAGTTCTTTTTTTTTCTAATGATTCGTAACTAGTACTAGTGATGGGCCTTGGGGAACTCCAATAAAAGTTATAATTCCCAATAATTTTGCTAATAAATAGTACTAGCTTCTGTTATCGGCTTCAATGGCGTGAAGTGTAAGTAGAAAACTGACCCAAAGGATACAGTGGGATAACAACTATTCTAAATGCTACTCCAGGACATGGTATATCAGAGTGCCAGATTTTATCCAAACCCCTTCAATATTTACAACGTGATGGAGTAATAAACACACAAATATAATATATACACTCAGTGTGATTACTGCAAAAATCATGACTATATCAATAAATTTAAAGTTAATGGAGATAACATATAGATATAAACTTTTACAGCTGTTCTACTGTCTATTAAAAGGGTCATAGTGCGAAGAAGCTTATGTGTGAATTAAGCGCGTCATATCGAGGATAGTTTACGTCGCGGCAAATTTGTGTCGAGGCTGCGGCGCCGTGGGCATTTGTGATCGGTATGACTATTCCAATGACGCTATTAACACTACAATCGTATTCAAAATGTATTTATACTTCAACAGCATTTATATGAAATTTTACTTAACAATTCAATTTAATGGCACTTTCTAGGTGATTATTATACGCGGCACGATTCAGTCCCGTGTTTATAACTTTAGCCCTCGTCGGATGGCCATTTTCTTTATTAGAAGACAATACTGAAGTGTAAAATACGTTTGGGCCGTTAGCGATTTGAAATTCAAAGTACCATATTATCTTTTAAGGATTATTTTCAATTAATAATCATGTACCTGCCTCCTTTAATGGTTATCTTGCTTTTTAGTGGCTGGATTTGTTTCAAGGATGGCACAAACATAAGTTTGAAGAAATTTTATTTGTTTAATCCTAAACTTGACGGTGGATAATATCACCAAATTGGTTTTTATATTTATATATATATATTATATTATTTATATATATATCTCATTCTGTCAATATTGTACAAAATTTTTGTAATAAGATTGCGGTTGCTAACAATAGCATTCCTAAGTATTGCATCAAGCGTTTATTTTGAGATATAATAAATCATTTGTAATTGTAAGTTACTTTAAATAATTACGTAAAGAATTGTAATAAACTTGGTAGTTATAGTTGAATGACATAATCTAACGTTGGCATTATGACATTCACAGTTTATTCAAGACTAGCACTTTGCCAGCGGCTTCGTTTGCGATTAATGTAGTTACAGACACAATTAAAAGACCTTAGGTGTGACACCGGTGTCCTCTTGGGGCTTAGTAAACTAAACTGTATATTAAGGGTAGATATGAAAAATGACTATATGGTTTTTATTCACTATTTGTTTTTCATTTTGATTAGAATTAGTGCCAAGGTTCAAGTTTATTAACCCACGATTAATCCTCCATATAACCTTTAACACTTCCTTAATTATTTTAATCGGAGGTAGTTCTGAAAACATATAATAACAAATCTTATTATTTACTAACGTAACTATAACTTTCAAGTATGTTGCATACCTATAGAAAGACAATTTGCATAAAAACGTTTCACTCTCCCAAGATTAAATTCCCAAAAATCCCTTTCTAGTGGTCGTCTATGTCATAAAAGGAAACCTTGTGAAAATGTATGTTCCTAGCTCGACTAGTTTTGGCTGGGCGTTGATATGTCAGTCAGTCAGTTTCTCCATTTACATACAGATTAATTAATAAGACTATGTTTACATTCTTGTAGGTCATATTTTAGGCCAGAGCAATGATTAAACTTTCTACTGTTATTCCTATATACATATATGTTTTAAAAGGATTAAGTGAACTGTCTACTTAAGTAGGCTTGTCTTGAAGAAGCTTTCGTCAAGTAGTTCAGTGCCACATACCTGTGCTTGTGGGCGTTGTTGAGACACGTCTCGTTGATTATCAATGACCAGGTTTTATCGACAAAATACATCAATATTTTCTAGCCTAGTTATCTTGTAGCCGATTGCATAAGCATAAGCTAGTAATTAGCTTCTAAGGATAAACTTATTTCTTTACTTTTGAGGATTAGGGGCTTACTTCAAGCGAATAAAGTTGTCTATCTTTTTATTGATATATACTAGTGCTTGATTGCGATCCCATCGGATGCTAAGCAGTGATGCAATCGTTAATGGTGAAGCGAATTAGTTTATTATAAGACTATTTAGTCTTGAACACACCTAAATTGTAATGAAAATGCCTGACTATACTAAAACCTTGATAAAATTAAATTGATGAAATTATTACATTCATGATTCATAGAGACTTAAGCAATTTGCGTATTTTTTTTTAATAATAAGTAAATGCTCTAAAGGTACATTAACATAAAAACGTTCTCCCTGAGACAAATCACGTTCTTTATAGACAATGATGCGTTTACTTAGCTCTGTATATACATCATATTATATATATATACCTAAGAGCGCCAGACAAGCCGGTTCACCTCGGTACTTGTAATGGATCGTTTATTATTGTCATTTAAAAATGCGACATATTTATTTATTGCATATATGAGTTCATGATTTTTTATATTATTTATGTTCAAATCTTATGACGGCTTCAGATTTGTGTCTTGAAACTCTGTAAACAGGCGTGAACTTGAATGTGGACGCTGGGTGTTCACGAGGTATGACTTATATAATTTATTCATGGCGTGAATTCATGACTTCAATGACTAATTCGTAGTCATTGAAGTGAGAAACTACTAATGAATTATTTTTTTAACTAAATTAAATGGATCATTATTACTATTGTATTTCATACTAGATATTTTTCTTATTATTTTCATGCCACATAAATTCATGTTTATGAGTAATATGTCGGTTTGAAGATAATTTCTTAAATTAAATTATTTGTGGTTTATTTTAATGTTATATACGCGGTCAATGACTAATTTTCAAATATTTTCCGGAATACTTTTAATAAAAAGGTATTCATTTTGTCTTTATTATATTTGTACATTTTTTTTGTTTATGACGTACAAAATAATATTTAGCTAACTAGTGATGTAAATAAAATTCCAGGAATTTAACCTAACTACGATATTTACCGATGCCTATAGGTAATATGTACGTTCGAAATGGTAAAATATTTATTGAGAGTTGCGTAAAACTTTGTATATTGTGACTAACATTAACGTGCGATTCTTCCTGCTTCCACTTAGCGGTTAATGAATGAACTCATCTCATCACTCATTGTTCCTGGAACGTGAACCTGAGCCGTTCGGCGTTTGTTTGTGTCGATTCGTATGTCACCAGCTTCCTCTGGCGACGCACTCGGCCCAATGAATGAGTGATTCACTCCACCAGCTGTCTACTCGTCTAGCCACAAATATTTTCAGGCCACATATTGTTTTAATTTCGACAGTCTGCAATTTTATCTACCTCTTAAAATATACCAACAGGAAATATAGAATTGAAATTTTATCTTCATTGTACTCGACCAGCCTTTATATGGCATCTTATGAAATCATAAGATACCAGTCTTCATGTACAGACTTTATTTAATCCCTCGAGTATTTAGAAGGCAATAAACAATCGATTCTAAAATTAATCGTTAATATTTTACGGTTCATAAAAGCATTGAGAACTCGCCGTTGCGTTTTCCCAACTATTGTGAAGGCGCGACGCCGAAGAAATTGTCGGAGCGAACGATAATAAAAGCGTCGGGCTATGTGAGCAAATATGGTCGTGTATTAAAAGCCTGAAAACCCGACAATAAGCCGTACATTTGCCTTAAAGAGGCAAGCTTAACCTCCGAGACGTGTCGCAGACAAACGCGCCACTCCGGAATCGTAAGTTCACATTCGTCTCACTCCGACAAATAATGTGTTTTTAACATTTCGTGTTGTTTTGTTAAATCGTAAATACTGTACAAACACTAGCACGGAGCGACCGCTAAAGCCTCGGCCTCTTGTCACTGTGAAAGCGCACCGTGTTTCAACTTGTGGAATTTCTGCCCTTTATTCAAACACTGAAAATACCGGCCGGCCGCTGTCGCACCGTGACTCGCGGAATTGTGCGAAAACAAATCCACTACAAATTAAAAGTATCCTTCGGAATTATTCTCAGAGCTCTTCACTCAAAAGCTTTAGCTCAGAGCTTGGAGGGTCCGATAAATTAAATCAACATGGAGGTGTGTCCACATTAGTCTTTCTTCGGGCCCTCTATTTTAACGTCTCATTTGAGCAGTATTTAATTTTTAAATTGTTCGTATGTCAACTAAAGCCGGAGCGTAGAGATCACTTGAATTCTAACGCTTTCCTTTGCCCAATGTCAAATATTTAAATTTCTTAAGTGGCCGTACATTGACTGGCTGGTGAGACATAGGTAAGAAATATTTAATATTCATCGGTTGGTGCACTGGTCGTCTGCGGGCCGCTGCGTTAGGAAACTATTTGGTCTGCGAGTCGCGGGCAGACGTCGGCGCGTCGTCGAGTGTGTAAGGACATGTGACGCTCCGAATGCACACACACTTATTGTCTCGCGTCGCATTAACTTTTGTGTACTAATTAGTGGGTGACCAATATGAATACATAACAGAAAGTCTCGAACTCCAGATGTGTGTTCGGTAAATAATAAGAGAGGCTTATGGAAGGCTCGTTAAATATTGCTTGTGTGTTTTATATTTTTACGAACCCAAACCGGTACGGGCAACCGATGAACTGAATACAATTTTTATCATAATTATAAGGTGTGCTAAGATACCTACGTGTAGGATGCGTGTTGAGCCATGGTTTTAGGATCGCGTGTGCGGAGCGAAATCATGCGGTGTCAATCTATGCAAATTTCCTTGAAACATTTAACTGGCTCCTTAACTTGCTCTGCTCCCACCAGTGCTAACCATAAGCCTCTGATTTATATATCACCAGCATTAAATGAGCCCTTAGCGTCGACCCGAACTGCTATATACTAATACGAGGGAACCGATGATTGTGGGCCAGCTTCGATTGGTAATGAATAGTGGGCGGCGTCATCTTTTTTCAAATACATCATCTAGATTAGAGGGTGATAATTTTATTTGTAAGGCGATTCATGATGTTTTCATTTAAAGCTAATTAAATCATATCGTTAAATAAGGACATCAAAACCTTTTGAATTACCGACATAATTTGATTCGAAATAAAAAGTACTGCTGTTAACAATATATAAAATGCCGATGGATTAATCAACGTAGGATTAAGCGATTTCCATCAAACGGCTCAGTGATGAAGTACTATAAAACACTTAAACCTGCAGCGATTGTCCGCCGAGAGCGGCTTACGAAATTAAGGGCTTGCATTCCTAGTTATTGCCCTTAAGTACAATGTGAAGTAAATAAACGCGGTACAAAGGCCGACCACATGTAATTTGGATCGTCGGAACCTCATTTAAGTTGCAACGGTGAAGCCTCGAGCATGGCTAATGTACTCGGGATCCTTTGTCTCAAATAAAACAAAAATAAATTAAAAATAACGTAAAAACATTGAACGGGCAAAAAGAGTGATGGGACGGGGCACCACTCCCTCGACGCGATACATCGCCCCTAATAATTACACTGTCAGTTTTACAAAAATTACTCCAAACATTGTAATATATTGCATTTTATTGTAAAGTCTTGCATCACAGTTTTTATTGATATGATTTGGATCCGAAATTAGAACAGTGATTTGGTCCACCTAAACGCGACTCGCAAAAACATGTCGATAGATCAATGAGATCACTCATTAAACAAGCGGAAATAATCTTATCTAAGGTATTCGACACTCGACAGTTCTTACATCATTGATTGTCTATATACATCAAATTATGTTATTACGAGGATACTTTAAACCTATCTATTAATATAATGATAGACTACTTTCAAACATGTGTTTCTGTCAAGGCAAAAACTTAAGGTGTATAAATTAATTAGTGCAAAAAGAGACTCACTTTGCGTTCAGAGATGGTCGCACCGCGTTTTTTGTAGTTGTAGAAGTGTATGTCGACAAAGTTGATGGTAGGCAGCCAGTCGGGCATCCCGTCGCGGTATTCCCGTGTCTCGTTGAGGATTCTCCGCTCCTCATTGAAAAACCTCCTCGTGTTCTTCAATTTTTTAATAATTTTTCTCGTTGCGTTCTTGAAACGGTCCAAGTGGACGTTTTTCTGTAGTCTCATCAAACCTAGCGAGTCTTTGGTTTGTGGCAGGACGTTTTGTCTCCTGTGCGGCCGCCGCCTGTGCTCCAGTACGCGCGAGTCGGGCTTCATCCTCAAGTCTTTGGTTAGTGCTAGCGCCTCGTGCTGCCGCCTCTCATGCCTGATCTTGTGTTCTAGCGGTTTCGCCTCGGATGGCATCACAACCATTGCTATTATCACTAGTACTGAAGTAGCCACCAAAAGTTTTTTGGGAAAACCTGCAACAAAAATGTAGACTTGTTAACATAATATTTTAACCATAATATTAATAAGTAATCGTAAGTGTGGTGATATCATTATTATCTTTACGATTGCGATTAAAAGAAATTCATATAGAATCTTTTTAATCAGACGCGTTTGCTCACGTTTTAACTCTTGTTCGGGTAGGGTAAGGGGATTCCTTGAACGTGTTGCATAATTTGAAAGGAAAAAAGATCTTATACATCTGTGAACGAATTCTGTGAGACTGTTGACTTCAGACCGGTGGTTCCGTGGGGTCACATAAAAAATAATAAGGTGCATGATTATGGTAAGGTTGCTACATACACGTCTGTACGATCTTCATCTCCGAGCACTTTCACACCGACCATTAGCCCGGGGTGGGATGCGTGAGGCGGACGTGATTTTTGTTAATCAATTTTGACTTGTGGGAAATTGCCTTTATTTTTTGGATGCACTATTTAGTTTAAGGAAATTGCAGCAGCAGTTTTAGAAGCTTTTTAAATAAATAATTTCTGTGAATAGATATAACTCAGTTCTATTTAATGTTTCGGCTGTGGTTCAGTATAAAAAAAGTGCTTGAATGATGGAAATGACTTTTCACAATTAAGCAGTGACATACTTTGACGTCACTCGCGTCAGCGGAAAGCGTCACGGCTATTGTTTATGTTATTACACAAATATTCATATGTCTCGCCTTGTTCGATTTAACGTTTGAGAGTTATTGAAGGTTTTGATGTTTTGCGCCGACGCCATAAAACATATTTTATGTCCCAAGCAATGCTGTCGAGACGATGTTTTCAAACTTTTAAAAGGAAGCACCACCGGCTTTGAAAGCTCAGCTTTGTTCACTTGAGTGCTAAAACGTAGAAAGTACTTGTTGCAGTTTTTATTAGTTGCCAGGGTCTTGTCAAAGAAAATATACCGACGTTAAGTAGGCAAGAATAAGTTTGATTTTATTTTTTTAATTGTGACTTTAAAATCAAACTTCTGTAATTAAATCGCTTTTAATGTAATCGTGACCACAGTATTTATGTTTATAAGACCTGAGGCGACCATCAATAGCTATTATTACATATTTGTTTTGTTGTGGATTTTCAGAACCGATCATCGAGCATGTTACGTGTATTATCACATCGGCTGAATGTTACAGTGAGTTTACACTTTAGTATTACGTCACACGAGGATAAACCGAGGTTTATGGTCAGTGAATCATTAGGTCAATTCGTGTCGTTGACAATATAATTTATGGTAAGCAAATACGGCGTAACGCCATAGGATAAAAAAAACGCGAGTAAAAAAGTTGATACACCGTGTTATGACGGGGTTTTTGTGGTACAATTATTTAAGTCTGTGGCTATTGTGAGTGATCAGTAGCGGCGTCTACATTGACGAGATCAAACAATGCTAACGTATATAATTGTTACCGCGAAAACTGGGTACTGTGCCTTTTCCACCGTGTGGGGTTTCCCCAACCGATTGTGACCTAGGTACTTAATCTTTTATTTTAGAGTAAATATGTGGAACATGTATTTGTACTATATTTTTTGGTTTAGTAAGCTATTACATATTTTTAATGATGTAGACGAATCATGATTAATTTTAATATCAACAGATTAAAGTTTCAAACTTCGATCACGTCCTTAAATTACTTCGCAAAGATTGAATTCTCTCACGATTTTCAAATTGTGATCCCAGATGGCTGTCATTATTGTACATAAAATCTTATATCATTAAGTTAATTCAAACACGACACAGCTTGAGATAAATTAAACAATTATCGTTGTCAAAAACAAAATCGACTGCAGTATGAAATGTTTGGGGTACAGCAAGCAAAGCTTGTCTGTATCGGATGACATCGCGAACGTGTTTCAGCGAAAAATCCCTTTGATCGATTGCCGACGGCCCGATGTTGCACATTCTCACACGACTCCGCTCCGCTCTCGACTCGCGATACATTGTCCACTTCCAAAAATGATCATCGATTTCGCTTAGACATTGATTTTTGTAAGTACCTACCACACTTAGTCATGTCCCATTTCACCTTGTCTCAACCGTCTTTCAGAATTTATGTTCGTTCCTCTTTCTAAGGAAATTACGCATGTGCACTTTTGATATAAGTTAGCTTATTTATTAATACACATTTCTTATGGAAATATGATTCCATATTCTAAGTAGATACGCTGTAAAGTAAATCTTTACGTTACGATATGTAGGAAATGAAATCGATGATCATATGATCGCCTTATTTGTATAATCTCCTTTATTTTAAGTTTACTTTTTTCTGCGTCGTAAATAAAGTCAATAATTAAGAATCAAGAAAAATCTTAAGCAAACGAATCTGTGTAGACGGTAATACGATAGCTTTATTAGTTTGCCTTCATTAAAGCTTACCCACAAAATAAATGTCAATTGTTTACATTCGACGCGCGAATGAGCCGCACACTTGAGTTCGTCAAACAAATAATTAAGACGCCTACCTTAGGCGTCGAAGCTTTGAATTAAAATTATAATATAAACACACACCAGTTAAAAAGACATCCATGAACAACGCATTGATGTAGCTCCTTTGGGCAAGTCCATGTTCATGCGAACAAAATATTCCCGATAAACGAAACGTCGGAAAATGATATAAGAACTTTTCAATCGAATTAATTGTCACTGGCCGCAAAAACAAAGCACTCGCGAACTGTCAACACTTTTAAATTAAAACACTTTTTTTGAGTTTGGAAGTCACTAGTGTTGTAGATATATTAGCACTGGATAATAAAGTGTTGTATGTAGTCGAGCGTGTGTCACCGCAGTGGTGCGAGGAGCGAGTGTGCGAGACTGGCGCGCGAGCAGCCTCCACTCGTTGAATGGGCACCGAAATGCGGCACCGTACGTCAAATAGCCGGTCAAACACTATGCGAAATCCCTTACCCGCCCGCCGGAAAGTGAACTTCGACCCTCCCGGAGACTTCCTTAGACCTATTTTTTTTTGGATAGTTTTATTTTCTCCTGATCACTAACTTAAATACCTTAACTAATATATTTTTTCCTAATTTAAAACTAACACTATAAAAACTGTTACATGTTTTAAAACTAACTTTCATCATTTCGATTGTCCGTATCATCTAATGAATATATTTATGGCTATATTATTGCAAGTAATGACTACTGATTGTGAAATTTAAGTATTTCTATTATTATCTATTCAGCTATCGGGCAAAGGACTCGAGATTTGTTTTCATTATCTGTCACCCTTTATTTTCTTAATAATGTATATTTAACTTGTAGGTACTTTTTATCTAATGATCTTACTTTGTCAATATGAAAATATTTTTTTCATATCAGCACGGTGCGCGGTTTAGAATCAAAAAAATTAAATTAATTATTTTTAAATTAAATATTGAATTATTTTTAGTCAATTTTTAAGTAAGTAATAATATTAAGAAGAAAAAAAACTACTATCATTTATTCATTTTATTCATTTATCTTTAAACATACATGAAAAAAAGAACGTTTGAAAAAATTCAAAAGGTAAGATACATGAAAAATGACATAAGAAAAATTAGCACTAAATTAATTTTATTTATATTATAAGATCTAAAGCACTGCTCCAAATTCAAGAATTAATTAAAGGCGCGACTCCACGGTTTCCACATCTTGTGCAAGTGAACATTTATTCGGTTAGACCTCGCGGTGATTCATCGATGAGTCTATCCTAAAGTGAGTTTTTATCGGGCATTAGTCGCGCCACACGGCACACCACTAACCCTGGCTAACCTTAATCATTATTAAATATTATGGGACTAAAAATCCAAATAACAATCAGTTTTTGTTCCTATATTGATACTGCGTAGGCGTCAAGCGCGAGCAATTTGTTGATCATTTAATCTGTACCACTCATTCTTTAGTACTTTCGTGCTCACGATAATGACACATTGTACGATAAGTCTATACTATTAAACTGATACATTAACTAGTTTATGTAAATGAGCGCCTAGATTTAGAGGTTGTTTGATTTATAAACAACTTTCGTTTTCTTTTTCACTTGTCAATGACTGGTCATCAAGAGAAACAAGCGAAAGAGTCCAAGGACTACAAAAGAAAGTAAACTTAGAGTAAAAAGTGTGCCAAGTCTGGGAAAGACTTGGTTGACACAGATAGGTTGGTTCACCTACGTGCGTCTTGGGTCATACAAATCCTTCGACAGTATAATAAATCTTCTCAGTTGATTTTGGTGTACTGGTTGTTTGGTTGGTCGTCTGCGGGTAATGTTCGTAGCATGTGGTCTGCGGTTTAGAGTTATGAGCGAACATCTCAATGTTTACATTGACACGTTTTTTGTTCTGTGGTTAACAAGGCGATGCCATTGTGCGTCTGCTTAGTGATAGTGTCAATATCGAATAATTACGAGTGTTTCATTTTTAGAACGATTTTTATTTTTTATGTCTCATATATTTTATAGTTTGTTACTCAGTTTACCTCTCATTTTATTATTTTTATTTGTTATTGTAATAAAATAATAACAAATAAATTAAATTGATAATGTAATACATAACGTAACACAACTTTCAGCATTCAGGAGCGTGGTTTATGCAAAGGCCACGCGTTAACCGAGGCCGAGTGACCTAGTGCGCTTACAATATTTTTTCTCTCGTCTATACAAAGGAGTTTCCCATCGCGATCGTTTCCGATTACTGACATAATAACACGCCTTTCGATTACTACACGATTAGTTTTTTATGCGGGCATTTATGTAATTGTAGCAGGCTTTTCCGGCGCTTGTCTCGCGAGTGACTCACGGATTTTCCGAATTTTTCGCTACAATAAGTTTGTCGGGAACTACTGAAAGCCCACAATGTCAAGACCACGCCGCATGAGCTCACTATTACTCACTCCCCGTGTAGAAAGTCGTTAGATCCGTGAAATATAAAACGATTCGTCATGTCACAAATATTGAACTGTAAGTGCTACAAAGTGATCTATACTTCTAAATAAAACTTGATGTTTCGTAATTCATTTTAATATTTAAAACGGTTCCTGTTATTTACGTGCTACCTGACCATTAAATAATTGATGCAAAATATCACGTGGACCTGTCTGTATGTTTGTCAGGAAAAAGTGTCGAAAATTCCTATTGAGATATTGAGTGAATTTTTACGAGTTACGACTACTGTTCCTGTTTAGTTTTGTGTCAGAAGTTTGAAATAGTTGTTTAAATGGTAGTGTTGTGAAGTTCTGTTTCGTGTAAGATGTAGCGGGCGGAGTAGCGTGTGTTCGCTAGTAGTGAATATATTTAACCTCTAATATTACTACGTTGATATGTTCCACGTTGTTTTAAGCAAATATTATCCATCTATCCTTCAGCCGCGGCGTCCGTTACGTCTCGTATGATGATTTGTTTCTCTTTTAAAAAAGTGTAGCGCTAAAATTACCGATAAAAGGTTTGCCATTGCCGTGTAAATTGCTTTTTTGTTGAAATCTAAAGTGCTCGGCTATGATACTGACCTGAATAGAGGCGGATGCAGATTATACTGTAATTGTTCTTCAAGATCAAGTTCGGGGAACGATAAAGGAGGGATTAACTTCGTTTATCTGTTGTGATGACAGAAGAGAGTTTTGCTCGTGTGTCTATACGGATATCGAATGCACTAGCAGATAATCTACCGTAAAATTCCTTTACCAACATAGTTTCAGCTGCTAATTTAAGTTTACCGTAAACTTAAAGGCTAGCTTCCGCGACAGTGTTCACCTGCGGCCGCCTAGGCAATGCCAATACGTGAAATGGCATTGTTTGCGAGCCACAATATAAATCACACGTTGTGCATACTATTCGAAAGCTTCTAGTCATTGTGCACGTACCCCTAACCCCTTTCATGGTACAGACTAAAAATAATACTCAGTACGCGGTTCAGGAATGACCAGTATGCCGGTAATGCGGAAGGAAATGTTTTATGCTATGTCTTCAAAACTGAATAAGGTAATTTAGTTTGTATGAAAACTGTATGGTTGCTTTGCTTGTAATATATGCGGTCTTAGACGGGGTTAAGTTAGTGTATAATTCAAGCCTAATGCTGTTGACTGTTGTGGCTAAACCTAAGATCGAATAAACCAAAGATTTATTGTCAATAGTAGCTTTATTGATATTTTAGAATAACAGCCACGCTGTTAGCATTAGTTTATCTTTATTTATTTACCTTGAAAACTAAGATAAAGAAACTGTTTTAAATGTTCGAAGCGCTTACGGTGAGCGCAAGTTTTCATCAATTATACGATGACTAATGGTTCATTGAGCTAACCGATTCATTTAACTATGAAGTTAAATGTAACTTATTACTGAGTTTTATTGAGACATTTGACACAAATACAACAATGTATTTGTTTTACGTAAGTGATTCTAACGAAAAGACATCTGAGGAATCTAGCTGATATTTCCGGTCTCATTAATTCGGATATGAATTTTTGTTTTTCTTTTTTCGTCCGCATCACTTCGAAAGTAAATGAAATATTTTATTTTTTATTTACATTTCTAGAAATAGAGATGTGGTGACGCGGAACACAATTCACATAATGATTAATCACTCAACAACGTAAACCGTGTAATTTCCTCGTATTATCAGTGCTGATATTACAAAGAATAGAAAGTGACATATATTATTTCATTTCCTTTGCTTGTATATATTCGTAGCATTAGGTCACTGAAATTTTATGTTATGTCAGAATATTGTATCATTTGTTGTCTCAGATTAGGTCATTGGATTTATTTCATAGTTATGTATATGTACGGATAAGTTATCATACATATTTATTATTTTCAAATGTATCTCTAAATCTTAATTCAGCACTCTATCTATCCAAAGACCAATCAAGAAATATTGATAAAAAATCTTAATCACCTTTATCAATGTTTAAATCCAATTAATAAACAATCACTGCAAGGATAAGATAAGAAAATAAATAAAAATAAAAACTTACTATATCTAAAAGTATATCCTTGTCTCTTTGAGGAACATCCGTTGCAGCAACAAGTGCACATATCGATCATTTTAATATTAATCGATTTATCACAGATCATTATAAAAAAATATCTTTGGCATAAACTGTCACAACAACATAAATAAAAAAGAAAGTTCACTGTCACTTCACTTTTCAAATTTCGAACAGGTGTAAGCACGTGCGTATTCTGTAATTCTGTTTATTGAATTTAATTTACGTGATTAACGGGCGTCGTCGAGTCGAGTTCAGGACACGATCTCTCGAGCGGATACGTTCAGTTCGCCGCGTTACGTGTAATGTGTGTCCTGAACGGATTTCCACGGCTTTTATGTGGCCGGTCGGCGCTCCCGTGATAAAGGGTGCAAAAAACAGATTGTTTAATTTAGAGGGCCCGCCAAGCGCCATTACGTCACGGATACGACGTCGAGTGCGATTAGGACGTAAACGCACATATGCTCTTACGCAATAGCTTGTCTAAATAAATACATGTGGCAACAGCCGGATCCTAGGGGTATGTGAATATGCGTTGCTTAGCGTTGTAAACATAGTGTTTATCAGATTTTGTTCTTGTGACCGGTCAAAGTTTATTTTTAGTTATACTTATTTTATTTATTTAATAACAATTTATTTACACACATTATATTAAAAAAAAAGATGGAACCAGAAAAAAAACAGTTATAAAAGTGATGTTTATTGTTAAAGAAATCTTTTTCAGCATACCTGAGAAAGGAAAGTGGGGAAAAAAGAGATGTATAAACACAAAAGGTATTGTTGAAATATACAATATAAAGATATATGCCATATAATATATAGTCGAATAAATATCGCGATAATATGTATTTATGTACCTACTGTCTAAGCAAATAAACGATGATTTGATTTGATTTGATTTGATTAATACATACTGAATAACATTATATAAAAATAAATACTATAAAATAGGAAACTAGACGAAATAGAAAGATATAATATAAGATAAAATAATTTTCTTTTACTTGTTTTTTATTTGAAAACTGCAAGAATTTGGCAATCCCTAATGTGCGGCGGTAGTGCGTTCCACAAGTGTACTGATAAATTTATCTATGTCAGCTTGGATAAAAATGTAATAATGATAAACTTTTGTGATTTAGATTACTTTATTTATGTTACACGGGTTTATTGATTAATTATCAAGATAATAGGGACAGTAACAATTAATTGGGTAATAGTGATTTTTATAAGATAAAGGTCTTGTATAAACTTGTACAGCTTTGTTGATATTGTATATATTATTTACTGCACTTTTTAAATGATATAAGTGAAATAATAATAATAAATATGAAGAAATAATGAAATAATAAACGTTGACATATTTACATTTTGATAATATTTATTGATGCACTGATAACAATAAGTTAACAGTTAAGTTTGCAAGCAGAATTCTATAAAGAATGTTGAATGTTACATTATAACTTAAGTCACTTAAATATAACTTATTCTATTTTGAAAAACATAGCGAATCAGACAAGGGGCTCTGACTGCTAGCCAAGTCCTTCTACGGAGTTTATTTTTAAATTCCATTTCGGCCATATTAGAAATTGCGTTTAAATTTCAGCGGGGGTGTCGCTGCAGCATCCCGCCTCCGAGAGAGTCCGCCTCTCGACCTCATTCCCGAAATAGTCCCGTTCGATTGGTCGCTCAGAATAATCTCTTCGCCTATTACATGCACTCGCTTAAACTTTACTACATTCGATAATGTGAGTACTTGCATGTCACGGGTGGGGTGAGTTCTGCATCTGCTCCAGAATTGTCCAGAATAAGACTGTAATTACAGTTGCTTGCACTCTAAATCTATATTCTGCTTATAAAATTTTATGCACGAAATTGTACGATGCGTAGTATTTTTTTTTTGTGTGTTTTTGAAATTAAGTGGCAATTTTTCTGTGGACATCTGACATATACTGGTGGAACTCAAACCTCCTCTCTGGGGAGGACTCGGGCCTCTTTTTTTAAGTAAAGCTCCTGATAAATCACACCTATTAGTAGTAGTAGTATCTACTAAATTTAAGTTTAATTGATATAAAAAAAACATAACGTTTACAAAAATTTGAACAGTGTTTACCTTATGGCTAACACGTTATGCAATAAATCATACTAGGCATAATACATACCTTCTGACAATTGTCATAACTTAAATTAGATGCGATGATGCTCAAGGAAAAATAGGTCATAAAAATCCCTTAAACCTGAATGAATACTCAAAAACAACATATATTTCCTACAGCAGACCAGCTATTTCGAAGAAGACTTACCTATTATGTATCATTATGACGTACAATAAAATGCCATTTAAATAATATATGTAACATTTATTATTATTTATCTAATTCATAAAGTTATATTACTTGATTTTTCCTGCGTACTTACGAATGTATGATTAATGTCATAATACTGACCCTTTAATAATAATGAATTAAATAATTTTGTATTTAATATAAACTAAATTATAACTACTATATAATAAGGTTATTGAACTACTACTAACCTATCTATAATTTTGGGCATATTATATATCATTTCTGATTGTAATAGTATTTTTTTTACTTTCATTTGAAAATATGAAGAAATAAATAAACCCAAACTTTTGTATCAACTAAAGAGGATTATTTATTATTATTATTATTTTAAAAAATAAGTTATATTATTTTAGATGCTTTTGTTAAGGTAGCTCACAATATTTATTTCATATAAATAAAATTATGTAGATGATTTTTTCATAAAATACCCTCTCATTAGAGTAAAACAACATAATATTGATTATAATAATTTTGTAAATAAATACGTGTTACCGTTCATATTTTATTAACATACAATGAACTGCAAAATTAAAACTTAAGAATATTTTAATATTGCGGCTAGTTAGTCACTCTGGTTTTATAATCGCTAATTATTGCCTATATATATATGTATTTTTTTTTTGACAACCTTCACACCCACGCCGTCTAGTCTCAAGCTAAGCAGAGCTTGTGTTATGAGTACTAGATAACTGATAAACATACTTATATATTTCTAAATAAATATATATTATAGATAAATTACACCCAGACACAGAACAAATGATCATGCTCATCACACAAACATTTGTCCTGAGTGGGGATCGAACTCACGACCTCCGGCATAACAGTCAGGGTCACTAACTACTAGGCTGACATTTTGGCCTTTATGGCCTGCCATGCCATGATGGCCTGTCATTTATGATGTTACTGGTCGATTAAAATACTCGTAGACATCTGATACATAAATAATTCAACCTGGAAAAGTTAGCAACTGAATTTCCTTTTTTTCTTAAATTAAACATCTTTTTAAGGAAAAAGTGTTGTTGTAATGCTGATTAATTGTGTATTGGCCGTAATATGTAAAAAAAAAAAAAATAAAATGAAATATAACTTCACTGAAAAACTGTTTGACTGTTTCTTCATCTTTATTTTATCTCAACTGTTCATCATGACAGTTGTAAGAAATCTCCTAATACTTTCTTATTGGCTTATCAAGTCAAATGTTAATTTCGATTTTTATAAAAAAAAAAAAACAGGGACATAAATAGGTTTGGTAGTTACAGCACCACTCATCATCATCTACAGTGATCTCTCGCGCTGGGCCTTGGGTACAGGCTATGGTTCGGAGCGAGGAGGAGTTGCAGGCGGTCGCCTTCTTCTGCGAAGCAGTAATGCTAGCAAAGGAGGAGGCTGCACGCGATAGGCATTTGCCCTCACGCCCCCACTGTCGGGATTCCGATCCCGATTTCCAGCCACCGTAGATGCGGCTTACGGACGGCGAGCAATGAGTGGCTTGCGAACGGTGAGCAATGGGTAGCTCGCCGTCCGTTCGTCTGGTAACAGTCCGAACCAAACCCACGTCATCGACGGTGCTGCAACACAGTTAAACTAGGCCTCGTATTTTACCATCAGCTGGTTTTGGAGCAAAAAACTTTGGCTGAAACCGAAAGTTCATTCAAAGTTCTTTATACCCTTTAGCTGGTCTGATGTCAGACTTTAGGCTTTATTTTCATAATCAGCTTTCAACATTTTCGAACGCTACTTATTTGGTAGCACCAGTTGATAACGGCGTGTACGTATCGATCTATGAGATCTATCTCGTGACTCGGGCGCATTGTTCGCCACAATTACCGCGCCGATCACCTGGCTAATGCGAACAAAAGACTCGTTATTACGTATTGGAGTTTCTATTACACCGTTGTTGGTAATATCATGTGAATTAGTTAATCAGTCGATGAATCTTGAATTCTGTTAATAATTTCAAAACCATAAGCTCTTTAAGAAAGTAGCACTAAGTTTTTTTCCTTTATAGATGGGAAATCATTAAATGACTTCTCCTAATTTCAGGTAAAATAAAGTCCTGTGTCCTTTATTTGCCTTTTGAGCTCAAGTGCCACAGTAACTCTTTAAAATGGCCCAAGCCTTCGATAACTGCAAGCTGAACTGAAAGGGCCCAGTAGGGTCGATTCAGTTCTGCTAAATTCAAAATAAGAATCTTTTGATCTGACCATGTTCAGTGAGCTATTCCTCAAAGAGGTGAACTGCCACCGTGAACGTGCCGTGCCAAACTGGTAGAATTAGAATAATTATAGTTGGCAAATTTTGAAAAAAAAGTATTTTTGTTTTACAACTTTTTTATACGACACAAAACTTATTTCTTAAAATTTTCTTTTTTCATGTATATTTTATTAACTTGGCAACAAGTTTGTACATTTTGATATTGATGTGCTCGCTTCTTTACAGTTCTTCAGTAATAAAATAAATCAACACGATCGCCTATCTATTACGGTGTAACAGCAGCCTGTGTGAACTTATTAACGCACAAAAACCGAGCCTTTCTCAGGGAATCCTAACTGGTGCGCGTAATATATAATGCATTCAAAATGAGGGGTTATTTCGAACATCCTGATATATACGATTACTGAGAAAATGTTATTACGTTTGGCTAGAGAAAACCCCATGCAATGATAACTCATTGTTTTATGCAAATCCGCCATTCTACGGTGGCTCATATCCGATTGTTACAACCTCCGTTCAAAGTTCAGAGTTCCTGTGGAACACGACTCTTTAAAAGGTTTGAAACAATATTTAGCATATATCATAAATTACACTTAACATTACAATAATATGATTGTAATTTATCAATAATGTAGTTCTATATTTAAGAAACATATTCATATAATTGAAAAGGAATCGTTTGTATTGGAGAATTGAAACGTATGTTACGAAAAGAGTTATGTGGATGGAGAGGAAGGAAGGTGGTGGTGTGACTTGGTCATGTCGGAATCCGATGGATACGAGTTGCACAGGACCGGTCTTTGTAGCGGCACTTGGGGGAAGCCTATGTCCAGCAGTAGACGTCTTTGGGCTGAAATGATGATGATGATGGATAGGGAGACAACAGCTGAGGAAAAAATTGGTGATTTGTGAGAGGAGTGGTATAAAAGAAAGGGAGTGATAGCGTGACAGTTGACGGGTACCGGAACAGGAAATAACGTATTTTGCTGAGTTCAAATAAATAGGGACGAGGGCAGGAAGATGATGAAGAATCACATAAAATAATAACTATAATACAAGTTATAAAGAATACAATTTTGTAACTTAATTAAAAAATGCGGTCCAATATGCTGAAATCACTTTCAAACGAGGAAAAGACACACCAATAATATTGTTCCCAGAACACAACAGACAAAAGAAAAAGATCTAATCAAATGTCAGTGTCGGCATACAACAATCATTCAAAAGTGACTTATGGCCAAATCATAGGGATATTCTGTAAATTTTACGGATGTTCAGGATGCCGATCAAACAAGATTTGCTTTATAATTTTTACATTTTTGATGACTAACCCCTAACATTAGGAGCTTTATGTTCTGAGAATTGTTCTCAGGAACCGGGCCTAAAGGAAATGCCAGAGTATTGCGTATTCATACGTATTAGGAGGTCAATGAGAGGTGTATGTCTATTGTAAGGACGTGAGGTCACGTTCGTGTAATAGCTTGATAACGAGAACTGCCGAACAGTGGCGTAATTTTTTAGGAATTGTGAGGCTGCACTTGCGTTAATTCATTGTGATTTTAACTGATCAACTATCAAGGAATTTCCTTGTATGTTAAAATTTTGGTGGTTTCTTGGCTTTTTTCTGCGAATGACTCTTAATTAACTCTTTAAATTGGGAAACTAACTTCAATTTACTAAAGAAACTGGTTGATTCTCGTGAATTCACAAATTCTTTCATTTATTGAAATACGTACATCCTTTGTGTTTGCTTATATTAAAAGTCCTTGAAGAAGTTCAATACTTAGTAAGTTGACATAAGGATCTATTTTTGCCCCACGCGTGCCCGCTTGAGGGATTCCAATCCTAGAAGCGTTAACGACGTCATCTATGACGTACAAACGTAACACAGCTGACCCATTATTTGCAAGATCATAGAAACTGTGACTCATAACGTTTTCTCAAAATATAGTCAAAGTTTACTGTAAACAAACATGCCATAAATAGTCATATTCTTACAGGGTGGGGATATTGCTGATACGGCGCACGTGGGGCCCGATTTTGAGCATTGATTGACGTCAACGATTTCTGATTAAGTATTCAGGCATGATTCAATATGAGACAGGGCTTACGTTTAAAGGCTCACGTCGCCATCGGCTCCTTTGGGATTATCCCCTATGAAAATTTTCTGTCTACTACTGTACCTTTAGACGCTGACCTGACTAATGGCATATATGACTTCATATTTTCTTCAATCTGTGAAGGAAATGTGAGGTCATATTATGCCATATTTTATACGCGTTCGAATTAGAGCAGTTAGGTCAATATCCTCTTGCAAACACTTCAAGTTCATTGAAACCTACATGATTTCAGTGAACTTGAATATTTTGTGCGGTTTTCCTGAAGTGACTGTTACACTTTCTCTTTTCCTAAGTGGGCCAACGTTTACGTTTGCACTTAAAAAAAACATAAAAGGGTTATTGATGTACCGTTGTTTTTTTTTTTTTAATTTGTTTAGTCACAGTCCTTGGGAAAGCTCTACCTGTTTCAACTTTTTTATTCCAGTTCTTAGGTAAGTTCGTCATCATCATCATTTAAACTGAAAGACGTCCGTTATTTGTCTTTACCAAACATGGTGACATCCACCAACCCGCATTAGGCTCGCATGGTGGATTACGGCCCATTCCCTTTCCTAGATAGGGGGCCTGATTCCCAGCAGTGGGAACATATTAAGGCTGATGCTATCTATGCTATGCTCCACCAAATATCGCCAGTGCATTTCGCATCCCTCAGATTCTCGCAACAATCACCAGGTCATTTTTTCACCTTGTGGAAGGCCTTTCAAAACAGAGTCTTTCGGTGCACCGTCGCCACTCCAAAATCATTTCATTTTTTCGTTCTCCTCCAACATCTTTTCTGTTAGCTGTGAGCTATTTTACTGTATTTTTATAATGGTATTTTGTTCAATTATATTCTTTGGCAAGGCTTTACTTGTTCTACCAATATCAAGTACGCGCTACCTTCCTGGTCAAAAATAATAAAACAGAAGACCGTCTACATAAGCAAGAAAAAAAAGAACATACAATATTTAAATTAAGAACACGGGTTCGTTAAGCAGATGGACGTTTATACTTTAAAGTTGATCTTTTTATAGAGCTTATGTGAGCTCTATAAAAAGATCAAGTCTAGCCTTAACCCCTTGGGACCATGCCCATTATGTATGTCAGCGTTGTATTGTAACCACGTGTCCTAGTGTAGTGACGTAGGTGGACAAAATAGTTAACATGCTGGGATCAAAGGCAACATTTAATTTTGCGAAGTTCAAAGTTCTGTTGCTAGCCAAAATATAATGCCTAAATCTGGAATTTTGGTTTTTATTTACCATTTATTTTTGGAAAACACTTTTGGACACATGTGTCCAAAAGTGTTTTCCAAAAATAAATGGACATGTCCTCACTTCATTTGTGAACTATTTTTAAGGCTTTGTACCTGAAAAAGAAAAAAAAGGAAATTTTTATAGGATTATTTTGTTGTCCGTCCGTCTATCTGTCAAGACTCTCTTTCTCGAGAACACGTGGAACGCATCATTACCATCATTTCAGTCGAAGGACGCAGCACTTGGAAGTCTACTGTTGGACATAGACTTCCAAGTGTCGTCACAACGAACGGTCTTGTGCATTTCGGATTCATCGCATTCCCGTGGCTCTCACTAGCTCAACAGACCACCTTGTCTGAGGCCTTCCAAAACACGCAGTCGCTTTTCTAGAACCTTTCGGCCTTATCGACTATCAGGTTCACGAACAATGATCTCTGCCCACTGCTACTTTAGTTTGGCGATTGTTCGGGCTATGTCGGAAACTAGTACACGTAGTTACATCACAAAAAAAGTTTTTATCGAATAATTGAAAAAAAATACATTTGTAAGAAATCCTCAAAGCGCGAGTCACACTTGCTCAGTTTTTTAGATCAATCTGATTTGCCACTTTCAAAGTTTATCACACTAATGTTTTATAGGCTTGTACGTGTGTGTATTTACATTTGTTACTTCATGAAGAAATAACAAATATCTGCTCAAAAGTCTGAAAGGATTTTAATGATATTTGGCACACGGGTGTAACATATCCTGGAACAGTATATGTTACACCCGTATATGGTACTTTTATGGAATTTATGGAATTTTGCCCTTGTTACAATTTCTTACTCTGAAGGTTCAAACTTCTTTTTACGCGGGTGAAGCCGATGACAGCAAGTTAAAAAAAAACTATATATATTACATCTTTATTTAATTAAAAGTTCTCTTGTAATAATGTTCTGCAATTAGAAGACGAGCATGTTAATATGCTGACCTTGTGGTTGCGTACAAGCGGATATAAAAAACATATTTTCATTGAGCTGAGTAGTGTTTATGAATATTGAAGTCACTTCCGAATCATACTTCAAAGTAACAGTTACCAAAGATTTAGCACGTGCGCATCCTTGTTTACCCTCCATTTAGTGAGTACAAAAATTTCTAAAACAGTGAAACAGCAATGTTCTGCTTCATTTGCAAAACACATACAGGCTGTTTTGGGCATTGTTCCTTCGAAAACAAAGGTTACAATTGCGTTCATAATTTTGTTAGTATTTATTAGTACTGCGACGATCATGTAGTAGAGTCACGCTACGGAATACCCGGTTAGTTTTTGCAACTCAACCATTTCTGTGTATCAGCAAGAGGTGAGCGCGTGCACAAGATCTTTTTGCTGTATAATTATGTCAATATCGATTATGAAAGAAAAACAGACATTGTCATAGTAGGGCGGTGAGCACATAAAGTTCGGTGTAAAAAATAGTATGTGGGACGTATGAATATCAACGAACCTTCATCAAAAAATATCAAAAGAAATGAGATAAAATCTTTTGGCGGTAATGATTGTTGTGCCTACATCTAATTTGCAACACGACGTTCTATTGTTGTTTCCATGACAATACATTTACCTATAACAGTTGTGTCCAATATAAAAACATTTTAACCTTTAGATCAGTTATTTTCATCGTGTTTTCTTCCAACACATCAATAAATATATGTAGTTAACTTCCTCTCTAATAATAAACGAAGGAAAAAACCTCTATTACTCGACTATAATAGTAATAATTGCTATGAGCCACAGTGTGACAGAGTCTTCACTGATACCTTCGACCGTGGGATTGTAGCTTTGCGCCGTATTCAAATCGGTATCGAACAAAAAAATATCATTATTGGAAATGCTTTCCTGTTTTTCCGGTACTGTGAGATCGCAATTCACTTGTCATTATTTAAAGGAACAAGATTAGAATAATTGTTTAACAAGATACACTTTTATATTCAAATGAGTCTTTGTCCATACGTAAATAGTAATTGTGGTTTGTTCTTTTTACATTTGTTGTCCTACATTTATTGGACCAGTGTTAGAATTATGAGAATAATTGGAATTAATTGGTTTTTGTTGTTTCGTTTTTTTTTTGCGGTTGTTTTTGTACTTACATGTTTCTTTATTTAGAAGAGTGTCTTTTGTTTCTAGGTTTGGACTTTGATTAATCAATGACAACAGACGAGTAGTGAAATGACGAGTGGATGTTTGAGGGAATTTCAGAATATTCCTTTTAGTAGCCTCAATTTCAACCAGAACACAATTATCTTCTTTATCTTAATCCGGTCTCTTTCCATTGCTATCTTCACATACTTCTTCTTTGTGCCTCCTATTTTCCTTATTTGGGGTCGGGTCTCCTCACTTATCAGCGCCATGATATTCTACCCTGGGTTTGGCAAATGGGCTAACTTTAGGTCTCTTTCGATTTTAGACCAGTAGACCACTTATTGCTTATCTTCACATTATTTTTATTTAATTGTAATGATCCTGCCAGTATTGTTATTTTTTAAGAATTAAAGCAATTGGGTCTTCTCCATATCTTCTTTCTTACTCATTATTTTCTTTTACTTCAACTGTTGTAGTAGGTCAGTATTCTTACTGTGTCCAGTTTGACTGCTAAGTTTTACGTCATAATTGATGTTGACAGTTGCAAATAGATCATCTGTCAATTTTGAACTGATATTCTTGATTGATTGTTCATCATTTTTATTTATTTTTTAAGCGTAATTTAAAATAAGAACTTAAAAATTAATTAAAAATATAGAATTTGTTTGCAACCTTCGTAGATAAACTACTGGCTGCAAAGATTATATAAAACATCGTCTTGCGGATAAAAAATGGCGTCTCTGCGACAACGCGGTTAATGATTCTCGATGTCGGTCGATTTACTCCACACTCACCGGTCCTGTATTTCCTGTTCGTATGTTGTTACGCAAAATTCTTGTACTAATATAAAATTCCATCTGTGTTGTTCTATCACGGCCATTGTGATCTGCAAATTAGTTCTTAGATATTCATTTGCTTTGTTTACTTTTAATAATTGTGTAATCAGATAATGGAGATGAGTTTTCACAGGTTTTTGTTCGCGTGTGCTCATGTTAGGTACGTTGGAACAAAGGTTTGCCAGTTGTACTAAATTACCGTTATATTTAGTTAGTAGATTTATGAGAGTTTAATTTTTGTTTTTATTAGCTTGTTTTTGAGCAAAATGACAAGTGCATAAAAATCACGATTAAAGAAGTGAAAGTATAATTATGACCAGCATATAGATTATTATAATCTTTCAATGATTAATATGATAAAGGGCGCTTATCACACTGGGACATAACCGTCTTTACTGTATTTCTGTATACTAGGCTTTCCCCTTTTAAGGATTTATTCAGGCTGTTTAATTTAATAACTAGTTCATATATCTAATGTTATTAGGTTTATCCCCGATTTCGTAATTAAGGAAAATGTATGAAATACAGGAAAAAAATTTAACCAGTACGAAAATATTGACAGAATAAACTTGAATACATTTTAATAAACACGTATTTTTTATTTAGATATTACGTGTCAATAGTATAAAAATTAAGTTAACGCTTACGAGACTTGTTTACTCAGAAACTTATTCTATGGACGTCGCTTGGGACAAAGGGACAAAGTGGAAAAATGAGAAAAAGAAGTTATAAACTAAAAATGGAAATATGTTCTATTACTTAAACTGAGTCACAAAAAAAAATTACGCAGTGGTTAAAAAATTACCCGGTATAGTGAAAGAGCCTTATTTCTTTATTAGGTGCTTTGAACCATTCAATATAAATTACGTAGAAGTTTCCTTCTTATACGCGTCTTCAATGCCAATACAATTCTATTTACTTTTTTATCGACATACCAGAAGAAAATCTGGAATTCTCCAGAAAAAATGTAAAGGAGCTGCAGCAATGTATGAAAATGTAAATATCAGTTTCTGTCAGAATAAACTATTGAAATATTCATTGTTTTCATTAGCTGACCGTCGCTGTCAGCTCGAGTATTTCATTCACTTTCCTTTCTAGATGTTTCTAGCTAAATAAGGCGTTTGGAAGAAGCTCTGAAAGGTCATATAAAGGTTAGTAGTTCAATGATCAATTAATAAAAAAAAAATTCGATTAGCTTTTGCTTCTATGACATTATACATTTTTTTAAGTGTGCTTTCTTTCTTTCTTTTAATAATGTGATTTTAAGAAGAAGTAGACGCAAATTTTATATTAGTTCCCACCCTTTTTACGCTACGAGTACAACATTTACGGTCTGCACTGTCCTTGCATAATTTATGTGTTAAAAATGTAATATGGAAATGCTGTAACAAACCATTTTTTAAAAAGAGTAACCATGGAGTTTCTTGCCGGTTCTTCTCCATAGGAATCGACCAATTTGGAACCGTGCACTAGTTTTTGACGTTTTACAAGTGTCCATGTAGGCCTATGTGAAATAAAAAAGATTTTTACTTGGATTCTGATTATGTTTGGAAAAACTAGGCAAATGCCCTTATTAAGTTATTCCAGACCTTCGTTTTCTACGCTCCGTCTTAAACTAGTTTTCATGTTACACGTTTCTTGCGGTGCCGGTGCCCTCCTTATCAGTTTGGCGCCACCGTAGTATCTGGAGGCAACAGCTCTTGCACACATGCACGATTTGTGCATGCAACGTCGGGACGAAACTCTGCTGTTGTGACAAGTCGCGACATTGCGGACAGAGTTCCGTCGGGATCTTATGACGTCATGGGGCACCATGGCAAGTGACTGTCGCAACCTAGTGCTGGGTTTTAATCATGGTAACAAGCCATCTCTGTGAGGAGCGGCTGGTACTCCAGCCGCTCCTCACAGAGATGGCTTGTTACGCTACTGCGTTACGGTTATACCTTCCGCAGGACGCAATTCCTCACTGGACAGCGTAGCTTTGGGAGGTTCTTGTACTGAAATTGGACGAAAAAAGAAGGAAAAAATGGTATGCGTCTTTAGACGCAAAGACAAAGAAAGAAAAGATGCTGAGAAAGAGGTGACGAGGTGCTAAACCACCTCGTCACCTCTTTCTCAGCCACTTACAGTCCAGTCATGATGCTGTCTGAGGCTTAGTCAGTCTTTTTCAAACTTTGATGCCCTACGGTGGGAAATTTCTGCCTTCAACATTAGATCCTTTAGCTGCTGTACGTATATACTGTGTAGTTATTCCAACGGAGTCACCAACCTTTTGGGGTTCTTCCCACAGCCAAACTAACATAAAGCACACAAATTATTACTAATGATTAAACCTCTTAAATCATAAGTCGAGATGATTTAAACAAACAGATTTATGTGCTGTAGAAGCTGAGAAAAATGACGTTCGACAATATTAAGAGTTATTCCCCTAAGATCATTCCGACATTCGTTTGAAACAAGATGTGCAATAATGCACATATCATAAACACAATTAAGACATCCGTCGCTGTTGCGGGTACTCATTTTGCATACACAAATGACGTTCAAAACAAACAAATGTGCGCATTAGTCTGATATGAACGTTAAAAATACCAGTTATGTTGAGATAAGATGAAATAAATCTCCTAGAGAGGAGGACTAAGTCCCAGCAGTGGGAACATTATAAGGCTGATGCTGATGCCATGCTGCTAAGATAAAATACTTACGTTTGTACATTGTTTCAGGGGGGCGAGATTTCTATGGGTTTTGTAATGGGAAGGCGCCAAAAGAATTCTAATAAAATTCTGGTGTCTGTTTATCATAGGGACATTTATTATTTATTTTTTTAAGTGAAGTAAAATACCCATGGATGCTATGGGAGTTAATGTTTTGTTATGCTATGATAGATAGTGTTTAACTGCGAACCCACCTGCTGGTAAGCATTGATGTACTCGTTGATGGTGAATCGCAGAAGTTTATTAAGAATCTATTGCCTATAGCCCTGATTGAAGACACCTGAATTCTGCCAGTCTTTCCATGTAGGCGGTATAAATGACGGAGCGAAATACTTAGTCCGAATCTTTAAGTGTGGAAAACCGCCATACGTCGGATTGTCTGATACTAGAAATGGTTTGTGATAGGGTTCCGTACGCAGTTAGCGGCGACAGAATTCTAATGTAACTCATATCTGTGTGTCAGTTGGTTTGTTTATCATTCATCCAATTATTTTTGACAACAATTTTCTTACGTCTTAGTACTTGAATCAATTTCACAATACAATGAAATCTACTGTCAACTAGTTGTCAATATAGAATGGAATTTGAAGTCAAAATAATACTATTATGAATCAGTGGCATCGTAAAAGATGAATAGATTACCATAGCAATTACTTGTAATTGATTCGGATGGTTTTCTTTAAATTCTGATTCTGATTAACCTGGAAGTTGACCTCAACGTAGTCGGGAAGAAACTAAAAAAGCAGCTCTGTTGAAAATTCATTATCATCATCATCATTGAGTACGTATCTGAATTTATTTGCGTCTTCACAACTTGTTTTCTTCTTTAATATATTCACAAGTATAATGCTGTAAACTACGGTATAGTTTCTATTGAAAACTACTAGTTTAGGTCCTAATGATATTTTAGGACCTGCGTTATGTATAGATTTGTTTAGTATAGATTTTATCAACTTTAATTTGCTCCGAAATGTAATTTGAAGTCGCTGTAGTTTTAGGGGCATTGGAAAGGCTCAGAATTTCCTTGTGTCGTCACACTGATCATAAAAAAAAAATATCCGCAGGAGAACCAAAGTCATCGACAGAACACATTTATGATACTATCATTAATGCTGTGTTTTTGGGAGACTTGGTGGATTTTTTACGCAAAAGTTAAAGTCATCTTTTGTAGGGTCGAAGCCGATTGGGGTAAATGGTTCATCTGAAAAGAAGGCTCTGGGCCTGGTAAATATGGCAACGTTGCAATGGGGTAGGTAGTTTAGTCAGTAAGAGTCTGACACTGTTTCCTGCTCCGCAAAAGGGCAAGATTCGTCATTGGATAATTTTTACCTACCATAAAAATGAGTTTCCGATTTGACAAAGTAAGTTTTAACTAAACAGTACCTACTGCATATTAATGAGTGACTTGTGGTCATCATCATAGAAATACCAATACAGTTTCCATTGACACCATTCTTATTCCGTTAGGACTACTGTAAGTGCCCAATGATGTGGTCTAGACACCATTGTCCCCGGGCTAGTCCATCGCTGGTCGTGGGCGTAGGGCGGATACCTGTCAATAATTATAAGAACTCCGTTACTCGTCATATTGTTCTCAATTAGAAGATAATTAATATTTATGTAATGAGACTGAATTTATTGATGCTATTTTGTTTTTTGTTCTTTTTTTTAGACTGAGTTGAAGTTTTGTTTAGGTCTGTGTCCGTAAAGTGCCTTTGGAATACGGGTTGGTATGACTAAAAGTATAACAAACACTCTTGTAAAAAAAAATGAGAACAGGTATAAAACTAAAAGTCGTGACGTGCCTATTTATGAAATTGTTAATAACTTTGACAAAATAATGTTGAATAAATCCTTTCGTTTGTTTTAGTTTAATTGGAAATACTAATGTTTTAATCAGTATTACTTTAAACAAGATTACTTTTTATCCCTTTAAGATTGTGTCTTCAAATTAGTTTCAGTTGTACGTTTATATTTGAGCTGAGGCTTAATAAGAGGAATATGCAGTTTCATGTTTTTTTTTATGAACTAAATTATAAAAAAAAGTTCACCTTAGGCCACGAACTTATCAGCTCAGTAACTCCTTTTATATTATACTAGCTTTTGCCCGCGGCTTCGCCCGCGTACATAAATATATATATTATATATAATATATATTATATCACTCGGGAGTAAAGCAGCTTTCTATTGTTGCTAAAATTTTTCCAATCGGACCAGTAGTTCCAGAGATTACCTTCTACAAACAAAAAACAAACTTTACCTCTTTATTATATTATTAGTGTAGATTAATTCAATTGATTGCAAAAAAATAACCGAGTTTAGATGTAAATATAGTAATGAAGTCTAGATGCAAATATCGCAACGGAGTTAGACCCAAATAAATAACGCAATGAATGGACATTTAAAAATTAATTCCACCTATAAATGATGACCTTTCCAGAGAGAAAACACATAGTAATTATTTTACAAATGACATTGATATATCAATGAGATATTTATTAGGTTTTTGTAAGATTGAAGAAAATGCATATTTAGACAATCAATTATCTGAAATAGTTACTAAATAGAATAGAAAGTTACTAAATAGAATAGAAAGTTACTAAATAGAATAGAAAGTTACTAAATAGAATAGAAAGTTACTAAATAGAATAGATCTGGAATAGGTACTAAAGCTACGTTTCTGGGTATGAATATTGGTGGTGAAATAGTATTTATCATCATGTTGCCATGGCTAGAAAATTGTGAAGCCTTGGTTGGTGTTTAACTGTATGGCACGAAATCATGCGTGAACGCTGACGTTCGCTTGGGGATTGTGTATTTGTTTCTACGCTTGAATATGAGGAATAGATTTTCAGTTCAAGCTATAGAGGCGATTAATGGAAAACGTAAAATTCAAAAGTAACAGAACAATACGAGTACAATACGTGGCATACAAGTTGAACATGATGGCGGTCGACCTAGAAAGTGCGGCAACAGAATTTCGGGTCTCAACTGAAACGGGAGGCTCCGCATAATGGTTCTACTTATCATGTTCCTTTGTAGCTTTCTATAAATGTTATTATATTGTCTTGTAACATTGTAAACATCGTTACATAAATATTACAATAAGTTAAGTTAAGATAAATATTGGATAAAAATATTTATACATAGGTCATTAACTCATCGGAAGTATTTATAATATTAATAAAAAATGCATATTAATGACTATCAGTGTCATTAAAAGCACCGCTACTAGTGCAGATGTGTATCATTTTAGATACTTCACTTGTTATGCAGAATGCATATAAGTGAACGTATGTAGTACATAAGAACGGTGAATATGAACATTATTTTGTGAAGAAAATATTCTCTTTACTAAGATTTATCGATATTACATGGGATAAGTAGCGTAATTATTAAACTGGGCACATTATTATTGGTAATCACTGGCCGTGTTATAATAAGAACATTTTATAACATTGAACCCCATACGGAAATTGAACATGGGATTTTGCGTCGAAGCGTCTGTTATACTTAATAGCTCTATTATGTATACGAAGCTTTCATTAAGTGATATGTTTAAAGATGATTATATTTTTACTTGAAAAAAAAAAATACACCCTGGATTTGTAAATTATAGCCACATAGTCCACTAAAGCCAACTTTGTCTAATTTCAGATACTTCGTTTTCTGTCGGAAGTCATCGTATGATTGCTACCGCTCTGCGTAGGGCCAGCGTCAGACTTTTGCTGACTAAAACTCATCTATGTTTTTATGATGGTCGGTAAAAATAATCCAATGACAAATCCCATCCTTGGGTGGAGCTGGAAATAGTGTCGGACTCTTACTGACTGAACAATCCACCCGGTTCTTACTACCAGGGCCAGTGCGTTTCTTTCAGATACGAACTTTCCTTATGTTAACGCATTAAGGGCAATATTTTCCCAATAATCCTCGCGTATATTTACGGAAGCGTTCACCGATTTTTCGACACCACATTACGCACACGGTTAAGGACGGATCCAATACAGTTCTGGTGATGATTGCTAGCAGATTGGATTACCCTTCAAACAATTATTAAATTAGATTAAATTGCTAGATAAATTAAATGAAATACATTAAAGACCTAAGTCATTAAGTCCGCCTTTGTACAGTGTTATGTATAGTTTTAATAAATAAACAATAATAAATTAAGATCAATTTAATTATAAAATTAAGTTTATTCTATTCATAAATTCATGTCTCATAGATTGACTTCTAACCTTCAAAATCGTCCGCTAAAGACACCAAGTACTGCGGAGTAGAACCTTCAGCAGCAGCTTTTGTTTCCGTTTCTATTGACATTACCAATTCGAACCCACATTTTGTATGGGAGTTTATTTATAAGCTCGTATGTTAATTCCATGATTACTCACATACATACAGAATGGCGTATTTTTATGTTTCGACGGGCAGTGACCGAGACTTGTTTGTTTAGTAGTTTGACATACAATACTAATTAACGAATCGTAAAGAGTAATTTGTATTTACTATCGGTTTGAGTAAATATTGCAACTTTATCTTTGCTTACCGGTTTGGTTTTGTGTTTCGTTTTGGTTGCCTGATGAACTTGAGTGGCAGGTTTTCTTTAATCTTTTTCAAAAAGTTCACTATCTGCAAAAAATAGGTACTCGTATTATCACCGGTTTCCTTCTGAGATATTGGCTGTAATGTGTGCCTCTGGCAGTGTGAAGGTAAGAAAATAGCTTAAGGGACAAACTCCGAAAATTAAAAAATGTTCGGTTTCTTATCTACCTATAATCTACTCATGGGCCTTTGTTTAGTCATTTGAATGTGTGAATGAAGGAATTACAAACATAGGTACTCAAACACAGACTCACATACGTACGTATCAATGAAATGTTTGTATCTATGTATGTATATGAACAGACACAGATACAATCTTTCTCTTGTATGAAACGAAAGAAGTTTGGTGCAGGCATAGATAGATGACATATTAAGCAATAGCTTTCTCAATTATGGAATCCCTTTTCGAAAAAGGAAATCCCTTAAAATTTCCTTTGACCAGTACAGAAGAAGCTTGATTTTTTTTTTCATCTCCAGTATTGGTGCATAATGTATACCGGTTGTGATGATTTGTTTTTGGTGTAGATTTAAGTCGCCTGGTAGTTGTTACAACACCAAGTAAGGAAAAACCTATATGCAATATTTTTATATTACGTGACTACTGACTACTGTATTATATAGGCTTCATCAACAGGCTTAAAGTCACCCCAAAAGCAATGAAGGGCTATGCTTAGACTTTCCTTGTGTGATCGCATCGGGAATGAAGATATCCGCAGAAGAACCGAGGTTGCCGACATAGAATCACCAATCTTAAATGACAGAGAGCATAGCGTGTAGATAGATGTTCGATAGAGCCGAAAAGTTCTGGAGTGTCAACCGCGGATCGGATGCAGTTTTGGACGGTATTCCATAAGATGGACCGATGTCATAGTCATTTATTCATGAACAAGTAATTTTGTGTCTGAATTTGCACATACTTATAAATGAGTTACACAATTGTAGTTTTACTACATCACAAAAACAAATAAGAAATTTTTACAAAAATTAATTAGGATTTTATATATGTATGTCAAAAAAAAAAACATTTAAAATTCAATTTCATCATTAATTTAAACAGTGTCTTAAAATTGACTTAATAACAATATTAATTCCATAAAAAAAATCTGATGAAATGATCCGGCTAGAGTCGCGGGAATCCGATGAACACGAGATGCGCAGGACCGTTCGTTGTAGCGACAAGGTTTCAGTTGAAATGATGACTATGGTGATTACTTAATCAAAACGGTAAAAGAAATTCTACTGGGGGATCCGGTATGAAGTAGGAGCAAAAATTTAAAGGCATCGAACTTGCGAGGTGAGTTATTGGCCTAGTCCCTCGAACGGCCTGTCCATTTCTACTGTCAAGTTAATGAGTCTACTGGAATACATACGTATACGATACGTGTGTATTCCAATAGAATCGTTTTTATTGGCCAATTGCTTTATACTTGTGCTACTAAATGATAATTTTATGATTATTGACTAACCAAAGACGTACGCCAATATATCCCGACCTGTTATTTCAAGGATGAGAGGCAGTAAATTTTTGCTTGCATTCTTAACAACATTGTTTTAAGTAGCTTGTGTAGGTAGTTCAATGGTGTATAAAATTAATGTTCTAGTGTTTGTAATTATTATAACAATTGAAAAAGGCGTTGGTGAAACGCATAGATGTACTTAAAGGATATAAATTTTAGTGATCAATAAATATTGATGATGACCCCGTAATATTTTATTGAAGGATTTAATCCAAACAAATTTTACTGAATAGTGTACTTAATAACAAGAGTGAATGATGAGCAACAAGTTTTTCATCTCAGAAAAAGATGCTCGAAGCGAAAATACACGGGGGATTTGAGACTATGAAGAACAGCGAAGAAGTGGCAATCCTTAAGTTGCCGAATAGGCAGATACTTCAATTGCTTTTGAAACTCTAACTTTGAATTTACAAATTGTACACAAATTCTACTAATACTTCAGCTTATCAAGCAGTGATTAATTGTAATGAAAAATTTGTCGTATGTTTTGTCTGTGAACTGTAAAATAACGAGTGTAGTGATTTAATATAAGTAAGATCACCATATTAGGTAAGTCTTTATATTTTACTTAGATTTTTATCAACCAATAGGTATACCATAAAACAAAAAAAAGATTCAAGGACCAAAATCTCTATAGGTACAACATAGTGTACCTATCTTGCGGAATACTGATTTTTGTTATTTTTTGGTGTATAATAAAGTTCATTCTATTTTATTATTTTTTACACAAGTAATTGTAAATGTAGATAACAGAATCCGTGTGCATAGGCGAACTTAATTTAAAGTAGAGTTTTCTTCTAACAATCTATTGAGTTGGGTGAGATCATAATAGAGGATTTATTTATAATTTCTTCTGAATTCCATAGCTACTATAAAAAAGAGCTAATAAGTTGTGAATTTATAAACGAACTATAAATGCGTAAAATACTAAGTATTCTATGTCCGGTTTCCAGCTTAATAGCTAAGAAAGAATTAAGCAAATGATGATTAACCATGACGTCAAAAGTCCATGAACATCACGAAAATTCACACCAAAATTTGCACACTCATCTCTGGCATTAAGGCTGAAACTCTAGTTTCGCGTAATGTTCTCAGCTGTTCAATATTCCGTTGGATTTCTGAAAACTGAGCCAGTATTTGGTAATCCAAGAAATCGAAGTCGGTTAATTATAGAGAACTGTGAGATACGGTCGTCAATGAACATCTGCAGGCCTAGCCAAGCCAAGTTAGACTTTCGAACGTTTCTCTTCTACCATCGAAACGCCTCAGAGTAAGCCTCATTTCAACTGTTATTAAAAACTGTAACTGTTGTTGTTCGTCTTTAGTGATGATCATTGCAGAAAAAATTACATTTCATTCTGTATTTTTGACGCCTGTAAACTTGGCTACGAATTTTGTTAAGATATCATTTTCATAAATTTGTTTGATTTTGTAACAACGTTAGCAAAGGCCTGTTAAAATGTCCTGATGACCTGTTAAAATGTCTAGCGTTAGAATGAGAGAGAAAAAGTTTTCGTTAGGATGTATACTCTATACTCTTTATATGCTCCATCCCTTTAAAAGCCCAGTTTATGTTGTAAGATATACTCGTATGGCGTTAAGAGCTCGCAGTGTAATAGGAAGCGATTTGAGTCACAGATAAAAATTGATTTGTGATACCAACTAAACTGAAATCCTCTGTGATTAGCAAAAAAAAAAACACTGAAAACATTAATAAATGAAATATTTTTGTATCCACTATCTGTTGACTTCGTATACCTTCTGATATCTAGTGGTGCAGTAGGTATCAGGCATAGAGTCATCATCGTCCTACCCTTATCCCATATTACTTGGGGTCGGCGCAACATGTTTTTTTTTTTTATCAGACAGAGTATTTATGAAAAAAGAGTTTTACAACGTGTAACGTTAAATGCGCTAAACCTCAGAAACCCCAAATGATGTTTTATTTAATATACCTAATTCTATTTTGCACATTTAAAGTTACATGTCATATACTAGTTAAAGCTTTTTTCAAGGTAGGAAATCTAATGATTTCGCCTGCTCTAATGTGAAGCTAGGAGAGAGTATCAGTCTTTTACACTTACACTTCTTTCAGTTGCCTTTTATGATAAACTCGGCTGTTTCTCCTGCTTAATCCGGTGCAGAAACTTCCGGAACTTACAATAAATTACAGTGAGGACCTGCGTCACAAGGAAAGTGAGGACGCCGTGGCGCGTCTCTTTATCGCCATGATGGATTTATAGCCATGATTACGGCATTGCCCATTCAAACGTAAGTTGAATTGCATATTTAAATATCCCGTTCCTGTTGTACAGTCTTCATTTCCGCACTCTCCAAGATCGTGACTTGCCATCAATAAAATTCTATGCTCACCTATTTTATCTTCTACTAACCAGATAATAGAGATGCAATGACCATCACAATAATCAATGACACCAACCATAATAGTAAAACAAAAGCATAAATAAAATATAAAAGAATAACTTTTGTTAAGACAGCAATAATTTTAAGTATAGTTGTGCATGTCTTGACTAACACTTAGCTTCATTTAAATGAATGCCTGTATAAAACTTGACAGTTGGACTTTCAACCCTTGACTTTGCATCGAAAGTTGAAAATCTAACAAAGAAAATATTTTTATTTAGGAGTTTCATATTGAAAAGTGACGTATTATGTTCCTCCTCACTCCAACCTTTATGTCAAGTGAGAACTGACCAGTAATAAAATTATATTAGACTCAAGTCGTAACATTAAACAGCCTACATTTCACAAAGTTAGTTTCATGGTTCGTTAAATACTAATAATGTTATTGTAATCGAATTTTAAGGAGCGGTGGTGAAGTTAAGGGCTTTAGCCCGATATGTATATGCATGTCTTTTGATTCTGGACGTTGGCTAACTTCCTTTAGCTGTACTTAGACGATTTTATTTGGAAACACTGATTTCATATTTTTATCTCTGATGAAATCAGAAAAAAGAACACTGGATCAATTGAAGTAGTAACCTATCGCCACTTTGATTTTTTGTCTAAAGTTGCGGTACACAATAAAATTTACTGTTCTGTTAATAGCAGGATTATACCTCTACCGATAGTTTTATTAGTAAAAGATACTTAAACAAATCAAAATACCTGAAAGATCGGACTGTGGAGATATTTTGAGGTAAAGATTATTGATGTGCAAATTTTTCTTTCAAATGTACTGTCTCACTTTAGCTTGCTATAAGTAAAGACATTATTTATCCTAATTTAATTGTAAGCCGAACGAAAGTTTTTCCATAGTTAAAGCTATTTTTGAGTGACTAAATTGTAAAAACTGCAACCTTGTACGTACACCAAAATCAAAATGGCGATATGACAACAATGTCAGCTTCCAATACACAACGTAGAGACCCTGCAGAAGGGTCGAAGCCAACTAGGGCCAAGGGTTCGTGTCTCAAAGGAAGGCTCTGGCTCTAGTATGTATGGCAATGTAGGAACGAGGTAGGTTTAGTCAGTAAGAGTGTGACATTGTTTTCCGCTCCGCCCAAGGGCAGGATTCGTCATTGGATAATTTTACATACCATAAAAAAAGCACCCCATACACAAATTGCTCAAATGCCTGAGAATGCTTATGGTAAGTATTGTGAAAAGTGCAAAAATAAACATTGCTGTTAGTTTTTGATGGAATAATTTCAAAACTGAAACTCACCATTGAAATGTCACATTGCTATTAATGATGACAGACGCATGCCCCACCCCAACATGCACGTTAAGGAAAAGACTTGACAATCTATGTGGGCAGAAAAGGACCCGTCGTTGTGGCGGTTCTTAAGAGAACTCTATGTCAAGCAGTTAACGTATATGATGACCATTTGAAATTTAAACTTATTGTTTTTAAAATCTAATATTATTTGTACATAGAAGACAATCTCTGGTAGATTTTTTCGGGTACGACATTTTTTTATGTTAGAAAGTTATATTGTCGATAACTAAGGTAGAACGCTGCTCAGTCTTATATTCATGTAAAATTCTTTCTCTATTGTATATTTTAATATTTATTAGTTTATTATTTGGCAATATGTATTATTTCCTCACGATGTTTTCCTTCACCGTTTTGATGTCCTAGAACCAAAAATTCGAAGACATGTGACATCCACCAATCCGCACTGGGCCCGCGTGGTGGATTATGGCCCATTCCCTCTCCTAGAGAGGAGGCCTGTGTCCCAGCAGTGGGAATATTAAAAAGGCTGATGATGATGTATTATTTTTTATATATCTTTTTTCCATCATGCCATCATGTCACGCTGACTGCCCCAAATCATTTCCTTTCGTATACTCCATCCAAAGGTTGTGGGGTAGAAATTACCACGTGCAATAAGACCGCCTATTGTACACTTATTTTTATTAATATTATGTTATAAGCAAAGGTGTGCAATAAGCAAATAAATAATGCACTTTTTTATGGAAAAAACCTATACTGTATTTTTTGTACAAAAGTCAAGGAACCGTAAGTTATATTACAGTCAGTGCGGAAATGCATTTACATTTCGTCTTCAAAGAATCTGTGTCAAAACGACTTAAAGGCGCATTTAATACTTCGTATTCGGTTCGCTAATCGCTCATCATTAGGACTCAGGTTGCAAACCAAAGTTATCTCTCCAATCTCAAACAGTATCAAAAATATAATACAAAAGACTTAACGAATAAAACATGAGATTCTTTGTAAAGATGTGATTGAACTGTCATATTATTATGATCGAACCCTTGTCAACGATTTACTTTGACGATATAATAACATCGTTAAATGATTCAGTAGGTGGCCGCAACTGTTTTGGAGACCTATTTTTTAAGTTTATGAAACTGAATCAACTGTTAATCTATATATTTAAAAGGAGAAAATGACTGACTGACATATCAATGCACAGCCAAAACTACTGTGCCTAGGAGCATGAAATTTTGCACAAGACTTCCTTTTATGACGTAGGCGAGCATTAAGAAAGGGTTTTTCAAAATTCAGCTTTTAAAGGAATGTAATGGGGGTCTAAAGGTTCTATGGAGAACCCTACTTTCGCGCGGGCGAAACCGCTGGCAGAAGGCTAGTCGGGTATAAAACTAAAAATAAGCTTGGCTGCACACGGGCTTCAAGTAACCGCTACAAATGGCTTTACCAGAGCTAGAATCGGGTGCAAAGCTGGCTGACGCAAACGATAGCCACTTGAGGTCGGCTATTTTTTAAGCCCCTTCGTCATCGGATGATTTTTACCCACCATAAAAAACTCATGCTTGAATTTCTGATATAAATAATTGTAGAGCCATATCCATTATATCAATAATATAGATCTATAACGATAATAAAAAAATCACGATCAAAATATAGGTAGGTGGTTTATCTAAAGTATCTAAAGCAATTAGTTGTCAGACCGTCATCAGCTTAAAATACTTATTTAGATAAGAAAAGAAATCGAAAATCAAGTTCACGATCACTGTCACTACTTAGACAAATAGGCAAATCTTTGTTTATAAACTACTCTAGTAATCTTTACAAGCTGCTATAAATCTAGGCAAACACGACTGTTGAGCCTCCGATGTTAGCTCCACAGCCATAGACCACAATAGACAGGTATGCACAGAATATCCACACGTTTTATAAAACTCTCGGTACTATAGAGATATAGACCATCTCTTAACCGGTGCAATAGTTGTACTAAGCATGCAAAAATTAAGATAAGTAATGCGACATGTAATTTAATGAGAAAAGCAAGAGAGCAGATACAAATTTATGGATGGATTTTTTAGAAGCTGAATGATGTGAAGGTTGAAAACAAAAGGCTAAAAAAAAGGATGAAAACAGGAACTTCTGCTATTATTTATATGTTTTCTTACAGCTATACACGATGCATAAAAGAAGATAAAGGAACAAACGAAAGTAACGTTAACATTAATATTGAGATAAAAGAAGTAAGGTTTGTTTTTATTTTTGGTAGAATTAGATGTGATGGTATTTGAGGTCTTCCAATTAGATTTATCTGAATCTATAGTGTTATGCTTTTTTGTTCTTGCTTTGCCTTCGTTGCAGGTCTGGGGTTCATTTTACAACTCATGAATGTAAGATTGTATATTAAGGTTCATTGTATTTGGTTAAATGTGTTTTTACAAGTCCAAGAGTATACCTTCGGCTAATTCTTATTTCATGGTACTACGGCGGCGATACGTACTCCGCCCACGTGCACTATGGAAATCAGTAGGTCACTAGGAGCTACTTACCGCGAGATGTGGTTACACTAGATTCGACTTTGATTCATACTCGCAGTGGGCGATCCACGCAAGGTCGATGTACTCAAAATTTGCGGTACCATTATTTGCATATATCCGCAGGTCAGACGCGAGAGAAAAAATGACACCGATAGTCAGATTTGTAGTGGTGCAAATTGGTATCAAGGTTACATACTCTCTCTTTAGTGGGTAAGTGTAACGCCTAAAATCAACTTATGATAAATTGCTCATTGTAGTGAGATAAGTGTCGTGTTTGAGTGGTTTCCTGTGTCGGAGTGAAAGCTGGGTGGTGCAAGGATGCTGAGAATTGATGACACTCGGTGTTAACGGTCCTTGGAGATTATTATGAATGTACCTTTTATAGTTATGACGTGATTTGCTTATCTTATTGACCTCCTAAACGATGACATGCATCTGCATCAAGAAGACGCATGCATTATTTCGTGGCATGTTAAAAAGACGTAGAAAGGCGATGGAAAATTTTATTCCGTGCTCAAGAAAACCTGGTTCAGCTAAATAAACATACTCAATCTCATGTCGAAACATATATATTTAAAGCATTAATGTTTCAAGAACTAGGCTCGTTATGTTTCATCATACAGCAGAGGGCACTTATTAACGACGTGAACATGGCTCATACCCACTTATTTACAAGTTAATTATTGGAAGTTGACAATATCGAAAACTGGTAGAAACGCTTTACCGGCCTAATAAGGCAAAACAGAATTCCATTTACACAATTAGTCTTATTACAGACGCTAATTCGTTCGAAGGGGACAAGTAAGCTCAACTTGAGGATTATTACACGAAGGAAATAATTTCTGCATACCGATGTGCAATAATTATAATCATTATTGCTTGGGTTTTCGTGACACGCCTTAATAGTACGTGTGCCGATAGCAATTTACGTTTCGCTTGCAATTCCTATAAAATTATTATTTGTAATTTTTTTGGGTACATTAAAGGTAGGCAATTAGTGTTCTTTGTACTTTTGCTTTTTGAAGGCTGTAGTTGCTTTGGTTTTATATGGAATGTTTTGACACCTGCTGGTTGATACGCAGTTCTCTGACAACTTGTAGATTTTTTAAAGCTCTGACAACTTGTAGATTTTTTAAATTATTCTCATTAAATAGTTCTCAATCAATTCTCATGTAAGCATTACATTTCAAGTTATTTTCTGATAACTTCCATTGGAGATACGTATGGTCATAATTATGTAGGTGCCAAAATTTTACAGTTTCTTAAATTAATTTGCGTTATGCACGTTATGTTTGTATTGAATTATTTGATGATTAAAATATGATTAACGGTTGATTTCATTAAATGATTATAATTCTAAAAATAAATACATAAAGGAATAATTATGCTTATAATATAAATCATCGATATAACCCTATAGAAAGAATTTCTCATGAAATAGCCATTTCATTTTGATTTTTTTTAGGGTATGATGAACTGAGGGGATGGTATTTTTAATTTTAGTAATAATAATAGTAAGTGCAAACCGCACTGCATATAGTTATTGTAATGCATAGAATATAAACATAGGATGTGGGGTCTGATATCGAGCACAAGCGCTGCATGAGGAGCAATAACGCATGTGTGATGAAATTCGCACATTTTAATGAACATATTTTTGTTTTAATGTGGCAAATTACAAATGACTTCTCCTGCTCCTGATTGAGACCAGAATTATGTTCCTTCAGTAGCCTTTTGTATTCTAGGACCACGAGCTCTAACAGGCTTCGCCCGCTATATATTATTTACATCGGCTACTATTATGTTTGCATTTTAGTATACATAGAACCTCTCAAGGTTTAATTCTTTCAACGGCCATTTACCACCTTAAAAGGCTAAAATAAAAAAAAAGCTTAGGCAGGTCATAGACTGATTCACAATTGAAGGCAAATTTAAAATCCCTTTTGTTTACTCAATCATTCATCATCGTTTAAATCATTGAGCTTCAAGCTGCAACCATAAACTATAAATATCATCTGCATATAATTATAGCTGTACAATGATCGAAAAGGTCTTCCACAATTATAGTGACGTCATCATCAATAAAGGGCCTAATACAACCATCACAAAAGAATTACGCACCAATAAATAAATCTTACTTTCAACGCAAGGTCGAAAGTACACCCACGAATAGCCTACGCTAATGTCTTTAATGCAGCAAAAAACATCTATAAAGATGGCTATAATAGTAAGAAAGTTTGCTATTAATATTAGTAAAGATATAAATCAGTGAAATTGGAACGATTTGAAATTTGCATCTCGCTTAGATGAATTTCTAGGTTATGTTTTGAAGTTTGTGATGCAAATTCAAGTAGAGATCTGAAAGTGGTAGGTATGCTGGATTTTTTAATAGATGGTTTTTAGAAGAGTTCATTTCTGGAAGCTATTATCCAATTAGGAACATTACTGAGGTCCTTAATGGTCAATGAAGGTCAATGAATGTCATAGATCTAGGAAAAAATCAGAGAAATTGTAATAAAAAGGTAGTTACGAATAAATCGAATAAATCATAATTTTTTATAATGCCTGCCTGTATAAAAGTAAAAAAATTATCTCTAGAGAACATAATCCTTAGATTGGCTTCTATTCGAAGGCATGGTCTACTCGTGCGCCGAATTTTTGTAACATACTGACCCAAATCTGCTCAACCATTTCAGCCTGATGCAGTAACAAACTTACTGACGCCTGAGTACAATTCAAGTCAATTTTGTTATTTATATGTTGACAACGATTAAAAAAATACCAAGAGTTTTCTCGACATCCACACATTTCCTTAAAATCTTAGTTGGAAAGCTCTACAATTTCCTTGATTATGTGCTAATTGACTTTTAACTTTAACTGTAACGTACCTAGTTTATTGTTTTACTGCAGAAACTCTGCAACTCTCATCACGATTTTAATAATTTCATTGCTGAAAACGAAATCCTAGGCTAAAGTCCTAATACATTTTGGAAGTGGATTAATAGTAAGAAAACCGTGAAATATCAATTAACATCTGCCGCTCTGTATGGAGCGAAAGTAAGTGTCAGACTTTTACTGACTAAAACTCACCAGTGCGTAAAGGGTTCAAACGGCGTATGAAGAGATGTCATCGACGGTGATGTCGCATATGGTCCCAAACGTTCCAGGCATGCGGCCGCAGGGCTGATGTTCGCTGCGGCTTCTGTATGTTTCTGAAAAGGCAACCACGGCCTTAGAACGCAAAGAACAAATGAAGAATACAGGTGTAGTTAGGCCGGGAGAAGTCATTAGACGGTTTATTATCTCTAACAAAAAATAAGATTGGACTAATTTTCTTAAATCTGTGTAGTCTTTTCGTCAATGACATAAGTAACATCTAAAGTAGTTAGATGTTACTTATGACTTATAAGATTACATGAATGTAGCCCAAAAATTGGACTTTAAAAGAGACTTTGACCTCCGATTTCATTTGAGTGTTTCTTCTCAGAGTAGTTAGTTAAGAAACACCGACTGCATCTAGTTCAAATTGACGAGTTTGATATTTAGAAACGAATTGCAAGATGAACATTACGTATATATTATAGTAGACGTAGTAATACTAAACAGAGGAGGGGCCTCTATGTCCATAGATCAGTCAGCATCCTTTCTCAACCTACCCTAATTCTATACCATCATTAGAGCAACGCTGTGTAGGATTTTCGACTAGACAGCGTGGGTAGTCCTAGAAAGTAGCGCTTGATTGACTGCTCAAATGTTGCAAGTACACGTGCGGAACATATGAACTAAATGCTAAGAAATGATGCCTGTTGTTATGTAGTCGTTTAGCCGACCGGTATCTATTTGTAATGTTTTGGATTACTGATTGAGGCTGATGTCATTGTTCCGGGGAAGCATTGAATGCAAATAGTATCCTGCTTGTTGGGTACAATCGGTAAACTTGGTGTATGACCGCATCATGATGGAACTATCTTTTTTATTTTGTGGCGTATTAGGTCTTGACCTCGATCTAGCTTGATGAAAAACGTTGGATGAGATTTACGAATAATAGAGCAAACTCAGAAGAAGTCTAATGAAGTGTTCAGTTTTGCTTTAGAGGCTGAAAAAGTGGTAGTAACAGAGAGTTCTACTCGTTGGCCATGAACAAGATTAACTGGGAATCGTTTAGTACGAGTAGTTAGGATATGAAACGGGTGCGAAAGCGAAAGAACGAGCAGAAATCCTGTAGGTTATTGGTTCTTTCAAACTATCAGAACCCCGCTCCTTCGTAGGCTTAGTTTCAAGGCCCTGGTGCTACATTATTACATTTACTTATGGCCTCAGAAGGCTTTGACCCTACTCGGCGCGCGGGAACAATAAAAAGATATTGGTCATAAACTTACCGAAAACTAAAAATTACAGGCTTAATTTTGAATATTAAAATTCGCTTAAAAATAGGAAGTACCATGTTAGATAATGATCATAAAAAAACATACAAATGTATTATAAGCACTCGAGCTCAGAGAGCCGTGTGAGTTCAAGTGGGTATGTAAGTCGGTATTGGGATTTCACTGACATATGACCAGTAGATTAAAAAAGGTGAATTACTTAATGTACCATAGACAAACACCGGTCAAGTGGGTATCCCTGATACGGCATACATTTCTAAACAAGCTTTTGAGATTTCAGGTGGGTGATACCATTGAAGTATGCTTAGGTTAAATACTTGATAGTTTTTAAGAAATACCAAGTAGGTCTTGACTTTTTTTTTAAGAAACCACAATTCTGAATTGACAATCTCTTTTATCTCATCTTCATCGTTTTAGTGCTACTAATTCAAGTAACCTTTTAAATTTAAATATTTTTGTAAACATATTGAAAAGTAGCTGAACGGCTGTCCAACCTAAATGGGATATATATCTGCTACATACCCAATAAAACTGTAGGCCAAAGATGCCCCAAGACAGAGAGACGTGGTTGCGGTAGGCTGTCAAAGAGATGGTAACATAGACTGGACAGTTTTTGGCAGTACGGGTAAAAAAAACAGCGGGTTCACAAAAGAGGAAGGATTGAGAGAAAATTGGATTGCAAAAAAATTAAAATAAAATTTTCTTCTGATTTTTTTTTCTGACTCATACATACGTATACAACACAGTGCGGACACTCCTCTTAATACGGTGACGGTAACAGCTTCAATCATTTTTGCATTAAATGACAGTACGAGGTTAAAGTGACCCCATATTAAAGTAAATACTTTACTGCACCCTGTAAAGTTAAGGCCTCTGCATGGCAAAGGAATGTTTTTTTTTAGCTGATCTGCATTGAGCTTTTTTGACTCAAGTTCCCCCAACAAATATACTTTTTTCATGTGATCCTTTTGTATCTTAAGACTCACACTGAGGACTCTTGTGTCCTCAAATAAACCTTCCAATAACTCATCACCAATTGAATTTACCTCCAACCGATTAATACCTTCAAAATTAATTAGAAAAACGTGTTGTATGCTAATAAAAGCCGACAAATAAAGTCAACGGTAGCTTTGTTGAGTTATATTGTGAAATTAGTATCGTTAGTCGTATCTTCACCATTTTTGGTGATGTTTAGTGAGTCATTCTAATAGTAAGCAGGTGGATCCTTGTTAACACCTACTAAGTTATTGCTAATGACGCTGACTGGCTTAAATGCCATAAAGATTTTTTTAAGTATACGTTAAGACGTAGCGTTGAAAGGCCTGGACTACGCATAACGGGAGAACGCACAGGGCTTTGCATTTAAGCGGTATTTGGGGGCTTATGTCCAACAGTGAATGTCATTCGGCTTTCTTTTAAGTACCTATATTTGCCTGTAGGCTTCGACCCTCCTGGGCTTCTATAATTTTGCTGATATCTCTTTGAAGCGCACGTAGAATTTCACACACAGTTGACGACTTTGGGTTGGGCCGGACTGTTTCTACACCGCCGGAGGGCGAGCTACCCACCGATTGTTCATCGTCTACAAACCCATAACTATGGTGGCTGGTAGTCGGGGGATCTTAGCAGCTGATGCGTGACGATATATTTTCCATCACGCGTGCTGACTGTCTTTTCGAGGGCATTACCGCTTCGCATAAGCAAGTGTTCACTGTCCCTTCTCACTTGTACCGGACCATGGCCTGGACCAGGGTCCGATGTGAGAGGTACTAATATTAATGTACTAAAGTAATTAACAAGCATATTTATTATTCTGAAATATATCTACCCAATAATATATCTTTGCGTAAAAGTCAGGTTAAATTTATCCATATTTAAACAGAATTCGAAAATTAAATAAACATTTATGACTTATCAAAATAGACTTTTACCTTTTCAGTAATTTTTGTAGATTTTCTTTTCATTTGTTGTAGAAGTGTTGTTTTTTTTTTGTAACTTTTTTGCAGGTATTCTTTATACAGAGTTATTTTCAGCCAGATATGGATTACAAACTCCATCTCTTTCTGTCATACAGCTATACCTGTATTACTTGTTGTATACCAGTATACTGTAATTTATTGCGAGGACTTTAATTGTTTTAGCGCGGACCAATGGCGGCGTTCTGTGCAGTTATTGACAGGTGTGTAATTTATAGATAGGGCGTTATTTCTTTAACTAAGATGTGAATTACCAGCTGTCATTGTTTATAATAATATAATATCTTATTTTAATGATGTTACTGTATGTTAACTTAACCGCAATATGAAGTTGTGGATAACATAGTTAAGTCTTGCCCTTTGGAACCACATTAATATTGGTTAAATACTTCTTTTTTCTCTAGACTAAGTTATAGAGAAAAAATCTGTTCCACAAAGCAATAAAAAGGTTTCTGCCCAGACAGGAACCTCCCCAAATATGCCTGGATTTTTAGGTTGTAGTAAAAAGCATTAAGGCTTGCAGTGCTTTTTATTAACTAACTATAAGGTTTTTGGTGAATGATCAGAAGTTAAAAAAAAAAAAAAACGGAAATTGATTCCTAGTACATAATATATTTTGGTGTAGTTTAGTTTTGTTGTGTCAAAAACAACTGAATAACATGTTAAAACATAAAACTAAGCATGAATCTCGGTAAAATTAAATAAGGAATTTTATTTTAATACTTTCGGTTTCTTCAGCGAAGCTTGCTGAGAAGGCTTACTCGATGAATTCGTTGCCAAAAACATCAGTATCAGACATTTTTATGGCTACAAATGAACGGTTTTCGGTTTCATAAACTGAATATTTTCTTTTGACAATAGCTGAATATAGTACAAACCGTGCGAAATCAAAAGAACTACCCGTAAAAAAGTTTATTCTATTACAGTTAAGTTTTATCATTATCAATAATTTAAGATACAAGATTGTTAATTCTTCAAGGGATCAAGAAGTATTTAAAAATTCAGTCTCTTCTTAAAGAAGTATTTTAAAGTTCAGTTTCTTAATATTTATTAAAAAAATGGTTGCCTGTAAAGTCGGTTTTACGGGCGAAGATTTTACGTGACAACGTCCTAATTCTCTAGTGCTGCGCGCGCGGCAGACCGATCATAGTTGAGTGGGAGAGAGACGCAAGGCATTCGGCGGGCCTCTCTCTCGTTCGGTGACTCATCGTAACGTTACCGAGCGTTACACTTTTTCATAAGTGACTCCCAGCCGCAACCTAATTTAAGACATTGTCACGTCAAAAGCATTCTTCTTAAGAATAACAACCAGGCATTGCATCAGAATAGCTAGTCAGTTGCTTTTTTCGACTTTGAATGTACTGGCAATTAAATATTCATGTAATGAGATGCATATTGCCTGAGGCTTCGATACGTTAATCATAATTTTCGGAAGTTTTAACAAAATGTCAATGTTATAATTTGTTACACATGTTCTAAATAATTGAGACAGATTTTCTTGTTAATTAGTGTTAAGTCCTATTTCTAATCCGGCTCAAAATCCGTGATATTTATGTTAATTATTTTGGGAAACCAAATTACATTTCCTTACATTTTGTGGGCGTAAATAAGTCCGGGTTCTCATTATTTATGCTAAATTATATGCATGTGTCCTTAAGTGCTATATAATTTCATATAATCAGAATCAATTTGGTCAGAATTTGTTGTTTAAAAGTGTCTGTTATTATACGCCAACACATAATGATTCGCGCGCAAAATATAGACTTTTACTAATTTCCATAAATGTGCGATTCAACTGGTAACGTTAACTATGACGTGTTTATGTCTCTATTATGTAAGAGCGTCAGTTGACACCGCTATTTCTAGGGTTTTCAATAAAAATAATAGAAATGATTGTTTAAATTTTGTAATATAATTTTAATTTATATCAGGTCATATAGAAATTAATTAATAAAATAATAATAAGAAAAAATATTTTGATTTAAGTTGTATAAAAACACATATTTTATTTATTTATTTAACAATTTTGTACACACGAAATAATAAAAGAAAAGAAAAGGAAACAGAAAAATAGGTACAGAGGTGATGCTTATTTAGGTGATTTTTTTAGGTGATGTTTATTTTATAATTGCATGACAGTATTTTTTTGGCTAAATCTTTGTCATGCACGGCGTATTGGTGGCAGTGCAGAGATTATTAGTGCTGCATGATTTGGTACATAGAAGACAGGACAGTAATTTCAGCATGGTTTAAGTCGGATCAACATTCACTACCGTTTCATCTAGTTAACCGAGCTATATGAGTTTGAAATCCATTTATCTACTTAAATTCTCATCATCATCTCAGCGCTAGTCCCGGTTGCTTCCTTGGCTTTCACCTCGGTGCCCGGGGTCCGCTTTCCTAATAAGACGCCTCCACTTCGCTCGGTCTTTCGCGTCCTTTGCCGTAAGCCCATTGGCACGCATATCGTCCCTTACGACGTCGATCCAACGCCTCTTAGGCCTTCCTCGTTTTCCGGGTCCCGGCGGAGGCGGCATGGCGAGGCATCTGTTACCCACGTAGTCTGCCGGTTTTCGTAATACGTGGCCATACCAGCGTAGGCGACCCTCCTGCAGTTTATCCGCTATGTCACGGACCTGAAGGCTGCCCTGGATGCGGGAGTTTTTAATGCGGTCTTTCCGCGACACTCCCGACATCCAGCGCAGCATATTCATTTCCGTGACACGCAGGCTCTGCTTGTGCCGCTCAAGTACAGGCCACGCTTCACTGCCATACAAAAGGATAGGCCTAATGATGGTCTTATAGACCTGTCCTTTGAGCCTAACCGGCATTTTGGGGTCACAGATAACCCCCGCCACCTCACGCCATTTCGCCCAGGCCGCCGAGATACGTGACTCGACGTCGCAATCGACGTCCCCGGACTCGTGGAGCACCGATCCCAAGTACCTGACCTGTTCCGTGCGCTCGACTGTGTGTTATCTACTTAAATTCTAATGTAGTTTAAAAATTAATTAGCTTAACCTAAAACTATTACGAAACCGTGACAGCCCTGACAAGGTCCGAGGTCACACAATATAGTCGCACACTCGCTCACTAAACTCAAATGAATCACGCTGTATAACGAAATTTCAGATGACGTTCGTGTATTACGTCATCATTTGTGTCTCGACTGATAAATCTTTCAGGGTTACTCACCTCCATGCGGGGGAGACACTCGTGAACTCATAGTACCACATGCTTCAAATACTTTTCTTCGGATTAAGCTCGAAGACATTCCTAGAATACTTTTGACATTACACTTTTGTAAATGACTGTACGATTAGCGGATTAGTAAAGAAAACGTTGTGTAATCTGGCTTAGGATGGTGAGTAAAACTCTTGACAGATTTATTTTTGTAATATACTTTTTCTTAATCATTTTCTTTAACCTAGTTACAGACTGCGGACATTTCAAATATTTTTAATATATATTTTTTTTATTATTTTGGGAAACCAAATTACATTCCCATACATCCCGTCCTGATTCTTCATGCTTAAAATTGTATTCCGCTATACTACAGGGAAAGATTTTTATTTTATTTATTTATAGGCAATTAAAACATTAATAAACATAGAATTAAGAAAACATAAATACTAACTAAAAAAAAAAAAAAAACATAAATACTAATAAATACTTACTATTGGCAATTGTATGGAATTTTGGAATAAAAATTGATTTTGATTTTTATAGTAATTTTGCAATAATAATAAAGTAGTATATAATTAAATATTACATTCATTATATACCCATATACAATAAGACGTTGTAGCATCACAAAGAAAATCGTTACGAAAATGGCCATAACCTTAAAAGTTGCTTTAGGAAAATATTTTTTATTTCCTGATGATGATCTTTTTCCTCATCAAAGCAGTTGGAAATATTCATGAGAAAATGTACAAACCAAGCCTTCATGCAACGTCTATTCAGAACCTATGATTCATGTAAAAACGTAATGAAACAATCATTTGTATTGACATGTTCAAAGCATTCACTAATGACTACAATATTACATGAAAAAAAGGTATTTCCCAATTTTACCTAAACATAGGATAGTATACAATGTGTTTCCCATGGAGCAGGAAGGAAATACTTCTGAATCACCCGTGACCTTCCAACTTACTACCGTCATCGTCAGCATGAAATATTTCGCCCACTACAATGGCCTATGAATCAGGAGTAAGTGGCCAAAATAGGCAGTGTTACTACACATAGTAAATTGACATATGAACTCTATATTGTCAAATTTCTTAAGATATAGTGAAATGATTACTCAAATTTGGATGATCATCGTCATTTTGATCACAAGGTTCCGTAGGAAATAATAAAAATGAACTCAACAAAATGTTACTTTTTCTTACATGAGAAAGCATGAAATGCCTTCTCCCAGTATGTGTGGAGTAAAAGAAATATCAGACTTTTACCAACTAAAATTAGAGACTAAAAAATCACAGTTTTCGTTTACTTATAAAATAAAGCTTTTACCTGCGGTTTTTCCCGCGTACATAAAATATAGCCTATGTCACTCAGAAGTAAATCAGTTTTTTATCGGTGAAAAAACTTAACTAATTGGACCAGTATTTTCAGAGATTACCTCACACAATAAAAAAAAACTACTTGAATATTATTGTAGATTTCAAAGACGTTGAAGTCAGTGCTCGAAGATTTACAAATAATCGTTAAATAAGAATAAAAACAAGAACCACTATTAAAGATCTCAGTTTTGAGTTCTAAAATCTTTTAACTTTGAATATAAATACAACAATTACAGTGATTATCATATTAATCAATAGATAAACAAACTTCTGTTATGAACCCTAATAGACGTTGAGTCGATCTATGCTACGGGAATCCAATAGATTCCTGCGGTTTCCAGGTCAATATCTATCGGCCAAGTCTTGTGTGGCCCTACCTTGGTTTGTCAGTATCCAGATTCATTTCAAATGCTATTAGCACATCAACTAAAAATCAAACCGTATACTGAACACTTCATAAAGAAGCAAAGGAAAACCGCGCTCTTTGAAATATCTTTCATAGCTCCAACTTAGCATCTTAAGCGGCCTATATAACTCAATTATAAAGACAGGTCTACAAAGTAAACTCATAACATTTCCATATGTATGCCCAAGTGTGTACACGGGAGGTTCCCTTTACCCGGATGCTAGTGTTTCATATTCCCCTGTATTTGTATATAGCCTTTTGATCGTTTACGATGCTTTAAAAGTACGAAGATGGGCAGTTATGTGACTCATTGTGCTATAAAATAGCTATACCTGGTTTATAGGCACTCATATGAGCATTACTAGTTGCTTATTTATTGAAGTAATGTGTTTTGTGTTTACACTGAACAAAATTCAACGTTTTGATTACAGTTTTATTTGTAGTCTATAGTTTATAGTCGAACTATTGGTCATTGGATTGTTTCTTTCGCTTATTTAGTAAAAGTTTTCTGTTAGCAAATAAATTGTAGTGAAATGCGTACTCTTTATTTTAAGTAGCTATTGTGAGTGACGATAAAATTTTTTGAGCAGTTTCTTTTTTTATTGAGAGAGTTAAAATGCATATTGAACTAGAGTTTTAAAAGAAAGATGGTAGCATGAAGTTAGAGCGAGGTGCGTGAAAGATATGAGAGTAAACTAAACATACTGCCAATTTGCAATTGGTAACAGAAACGAGTCAATTAATCGCTTCATGGTGATGGTAAATCTAAACAGACCTTATCAGAGGCACGACCAACGTCCCACATTACAGGGTGATAAGATAAAATGGAAGAAAACATATTTCGTTTTCCTGTTCTAGTCCTATTATTTGGGTTTGACCCGAATTATAGGACCAGAGCAGGAAAACGGTGAAAAATTAACGTATATTTAAGAAAAACAGTATCGTAAATATATTTCAGTTCATCGATCAACAACATCATTATTGCAGCCTAAAGACGTCCCCTACTGTACATAGACCTCTCCCAAATGTCGCTACAACGACTGATCCTGCACCTGTCCTATCCATCGGATTACCGTATCTTTTTTATCGTTAACTTAGAAGTTTGATTTTTTCACAGCTTCAAGGATCCTTTTCAGGACTTGAATGTATTATTTTTTTATTTCAATTCGATAGGTAACTCATGACTTGGGAACGCATAGAGGTATATGCGTTCCCAAGTCTTGATAAACAGACAAACAGGGTAATCATATAAGGGTTCCGCTTTTTCTTTTGTAGGACGGACCCTAAAAAGAATACAAAGATAATCAAAAAGTCTTCATACATTTGCAAATGCATGTCCTATTAACAGATCATAAGTAAAACTGTCGCCATTCGTCCACACTGTAATGTATTAATGAGTCGCTTCTAAATGGTGTTAAATGAGAGGTAATAGCACAGGATAATGGTCTCTAAACACGACTTGCAGCTGTAAAACTTTATTTATATTGGCTTGCAGCCCACACTGTCTAGCTTAACTTTCTTACAACATCAACGTATGAAATGTATGATTTAGACATACGTTACTTGAGTAGAGATTTATTCGAGGAATATTTTTTAACTCGACAGTTGTGAATGGCACAATAGAGATCCGTGATATTAATGATACAACTGATATTTATTTTGCAAATAGGTGATAACAACACTAGAATTAGAGTTGGCCCAGTTAGCTTACTCAAAGATCAGAGTTTTTTTAGGCCACTATCACTAAATTAATTGAATACACATTTATGCAGTCATCATCATCATGAACCTTTTTTAATGTTCCCCCAGCTGAAATACAGGGCTCCTCTATAGAAAAGGGAATGGGACACAATCCACCACGTGAGCCCAGTGCGGATTGGTGGATGTCACATGTCTTTGAAGTTTTGATTCTAGGACACACCGATTTCTTCCCGATATTTTCTTTAGCCGTTTTTAGAGTAGTGAGGATGAACTAAATTATACAAAGTAATGGACCTGGCTAGGATTGAACCCGCAACCTAAAACTTGTAAGTCGGGGAGTTACCACACGACCACCACTGCTTCTTATTCAGTGTTTAAAGATATACATAGAGAAAATAAAAATAAATTAATTTATATTTTTATGGACTCCGCCACTCATCAAATAGTAAAAAGCTCGTAAAATATATACATTGCTTTGAGACCTGAAGATAATACGAGGACAGGATATTTTGCAAACAACATGAAACGCAATACCGTAGTGTGATATCGGCTCTATTACTCGCGCCGTAGATTTACAGCAGGCTGGCCCGCGTAAACTTAGTTGACGTTTACAACTAGTCCCCTCCAGACGAGATTGGGCTGGAAAAGCCGCGATACTGGCCGAATATAATTATGTTCATGTAAAATCAAATAAAGAATAATTTAAAAAAGTCCACTGCTAGACATCGGACGGTTTTCTAAATTGGGTACTATAAGCACATTATTTTAAGCTAGAACAACATTAAATCGACACACTTGTGGACTACGACAGATTTGTGAAAAAAGAACGACATCGTGTGGTGTGGATCTAATGTAGGTCTACAAGTCTAGTTGCCAAATAAAACGTATGGAGACCGATGCACCAAATGTAGTATTTTATAGACTCCGAAAACTGCCGTGCAGACCTAAAACGCAGTAAAAGTATTGTAATACGCTATTTTACTGCGTTTTAATGTCTGTACGGCAAAATAGTCCTGATGGCTCACAAATCCTACATAATGTAACCAAAGTGGTTCAAGCTACCTTTTCAAATGGTAGTTGCTGGACTTTTTTACAATGCTTTGCTTACTTTTAAGAGGATTATGAAGCTACAGCTACAATGGTTGCTTTTAATCGTTACCCTAGTGATTGACCTCTTATAGAGTTTATCAGGTAATCGGCCTACCTAAAAGAAACCTCTTCTCAGTTTATTTCTTTATGTTACTGTCCTCTCGAGAGTTACGCTCCAAAATCAAATTCTTCGCCTTCATCATCTGTCTGCTATTCTAGCCACATAGAGCTTCTTGACTACTTTTGTCAAAAAGTCTTTAGAGCTGTTGGTTATGTTTACGTGGCTTTTAGGAAGCTGGTAAGCAGTAGCAAATTGAAGAGCAATTCGGTTCATCATATTTAAAAACGTTTAAATTGAAGTTACAATGTCATCTCAATCAATTTAAAAAACTTGTCAATATGCAGGCATTAACATGTGTTAAAATATCGCGATTGTTGATAAAAATATGAAAATTGCACCTCTTTTTTTGCTACTGGTATAAAATAGTGCTTGACGGCAATCGCACCTGATGATAAACAGACTAGTTTATTATGAGCCTATTCATTCTAGTCTTCAAGGCTAGAATGCAGCGGTGTTCCCGTCCGTGAGGCAAATTGTTCCAATTTTTCAATGTATGTGGTATAAACAACAAGGCGAAACTCTTAGTCCGGACAGTAGAGGTGTTAACAAAATAAGGATAGGCACTTACCGTATATCGGGTCGTCCGATGCTAAAAAGGAGATGGCAGTATCAAGGCATATGTTTCTGCGCTAACACTCTAAAATGTATCCTGTAAAATACCAAAACGCTGGCTACATTACGCACAGGCGTAACACAGGCTCTAGACTTTGTACCTATCTATAAAGTCACACCAATCTTGGAGTGAACTAAATCAGGCACACCAATGCTGTTAAGCCAAAATAATAGTGAATGAGATGAGAGGTTCGCTTAATTTCATTATCATACATCCATGTTATAATTCAATAAGACCTGCTAAGCGTAGGCAACTGCTGATGTTATGGCCCCAAATTAGCGCTTTCTAGAGGGTACTAGCTTTTTGTGAATATTGAATTATGATGATAAAATCAACATTTCCAGTCGGTGAAAATACTATCTACTTTTATGTCAGCCAGATAATGTTTATTATTGAAGCATATTGCTTATGACAAATAAGGAACGAGTGGGTGAAGGAAATAATGTAATTATTTATAGAAACTGACGTTAAATTATGATGCGAAATTTATTTTAAGCAATTCTGCTTTGTTTTTACTTTCGATTCGTTTTGAAAGTGTTAACCTGGGGTCAAAAGTGTTAATAAATAAATGTGTTATGTTTATGTTAATTTTGTTGGAGGTGTATCAAGTATCGTGTTTATTAGTCATCGATTTTCACTAATTTGGGTGGAATTTTTATGTGAATACTGCAACAATAAAGTAATAATTAATTTGTTGGAAATAAAGGTCATTGTTTTATAAAAGGTCTGTCTCTTGAACTAGGTACTTAATTTGTCTCAGAAGACAGTACCTTTTCCAATTACAAACTGGATAGAATGCTTATTGCAATAAAAATAAAATAAAAATATAATGTTGTCTGCTTTATAAAACACATGGTTAAAAAAATATGACTTAACTAAAAAATGAAATCCTCGTATGTACCTTTATACTTATTCGTATATGTCTGTTTTTGCCGATGATGTGAAGCCGTTGACAATTCGATCTTTTGTAGACATGGGTATGTCTAAGCTATAACTGCAAAAACCGTTTTTAAATGCGATGCTGTAGATGAAGAAATTGCTAGCAATTTCTTTTCGCAGTCAAATGTTTATTGATATTGTTTGCTTTTCATTTTCTTTCATTTTTTTGTGATTTAACATAAATTTTAACTGTATCGTTTAGCAAAATTTTTAACAGAACTATCCTAGATATGTAGGTGGTCAAGATTATAGGTACTGACTAGTATGTATTTATTGAGTGAAGGAAAAAATCCTTAACGTACGAATGACGTAAAACACCCAAAATTAACCATCGAATATTCCCGTGTCGCCTTTTCCTGTCTACTTCGACTTTTCAAAAACCTGTACTATAACAAAGTAGGTAAAAGCACAGCAATGGAGAGTCCCATTTATTTTCATTGCGTCTCTTGGTATGCACGATTGTATTCACTTTTATGTAACTCAGCGAATGCTGAACGTCATTCAGTGGACGTTTATTGAATGAAGGGAAGCGGCCGTCAGGAGCGATTCGATTTGTTCGAACGAATGAATGGACTATAACTCGGAGCTTATGTATTTGGTGGAACGGTTAAATGTGTGTCTGTGAAGGTATTAGTGTGCCAATAGAGATGGAGCTTTTAAAATTTTTATTTTTATTGTTTTTCGGCTGGCTCGGCTGGGCAGTTTTTGGGAAGCTTTGCGGTATCAACAGCAGCTTTGCGGGTCCAACATTTACCACAGTGTTTCTGAAAAGAAAAGAAAGTCTATGACCAGTAAGTGTTGCCAGTGATGACATATGGCACTGAAACCTTGTCTCACTTATCAGAAGGCTTACAGTTACAAAAAGGGCAAAGGAAAGGGCTATGCTCGGAGTTTCCTTCCGTGATCGAATTAGGAATTAATATATCCGTAAGAGAACCAGGGTAACCGACAAAGCCCGAAGAATCGCCAAACTGAAGTGGCACTTTGCTCGTAGAACGAATGGTCGATGGTGCTAAAAAGTTCTAGAATGGCGACCACGCACCGGAAGACGCAGTGTTAGAAGGCCTGACAAGGTGAACCGATGACCTGGTGAGAGTCACAGGAATGAGGTGGATGCGAGACGAGGACCGTTCGTTTTGGAAGTGTCGCCACCGCCTAGGACATAGGCCGGAGGAGGCCTATGTGTTAGGATGTAAAATATAGGCTAAGGTCTTTATTGTGGAATTAAAAGTTTCTGGGTTTTAGTATTGATTTTTGTTATCGTTTTTTTGTGTAACCATATTTTTGTGATCAAACTAAAAACATTATGGCATTATCTTCGCCCGTTACGATTATCCAAAACGGCAATTTTATTTTCTGTTTTGTCGGTTTGTTTGTTATTGCACCTCTAAGCATTTCCTCGTTCAATAGCTTATTGCAGACAGTTACTTACCGGCAGATGGATGGCGCTACAGCGTCCACGCCCACTGCTAGGTACGTACAGTGCCACCTAAAAACCTATTGCAACTGTGCTGAGCTAAACTTTTTGAGTAGGTAGCGAGAAATACGCATCACAAACTATTCGAAAAAGGAGAAAATATGAAAAAAAAGCGTTTTTCTTGGCAGTGTGTTGATCGTTACTAAAAAAAATTCGGAGACGAGTAGAAAAAAAAACGATTTAAAAAAAGGTGTAAATTATACATATTTATTAATTGCCCATCGCCGTATTTCAAAGTTGACGTCGTCGTGGTGGGGCTTTGCCTTTGCTTCGCTGTAACATACTAAGGGGCAACGCTTCACGCGCCCCATACGCCGTCGGGATTCCAATCCCGTTTTCCGGCCACCGTAGGCGTGGGCTTGCGGACGGCGAGCAATGGGTAGCTCACCGTCCGGTCGTCTGGTAAGACCGAGTCCAAGTCGTCAACGGCGCGCACCGTTCCCGCGCGCCTCAAGGAGTTGTCAGCAAACTGCAGGGGCCCTTCAGGGTCGAAGCCTCCTGGAGCCTAGAGGGTGGTGAAAACTGTTACCTCGACTCCAGGAATAAGGCAAGGAAGGTACGGGGTAGGTTTTTTAGTCAGTAAGAGTCTGACACTGGTCTCCCGCTCCGCCCAAGAGCGGGTTTCGTCATTGAATGATTTTCACCTACCATAAAAAAAAACCCCAGTGTGAGGGCTAAGAAGAAATGGGGTGGGTCGTCATGATATAAATTTTGTTTGAAAAATCTTAATTATGTCACTATAGTGTTTAGATGTCCATGCGTAGATACTAATACCGATATACTACAGCGCATTAATTCATATATTTTCAGTACTTGAATTAATTATGTAAGGTAAAGGAGAAGATGGTCTTGACCTATCATATATATAATTTAGAAATGCGCTGTCTAGCATAATTTTGGTGGACTGATTAAAATTACAAAAATGTTGGACATCGTTGTTTCACTTTTTAGATAATTCATTAAGGACAAAATGTGATACGAACACGCGCGCTGGTCTCTCAATCTCTGTTTGAGAGACCATCAAACAGAGATTCTGAAAAATAACAATAGATAATATTACTATAACTTACAACAATAAGGCCTAAAGCATAATAAAATTGAAGGCAAAACATAACCATATTTACAATTTGCAGCAAAAGGAAAGAAAAAGAAAGAAAGAAAAAGTGTTTATTTTGCCCAAAACACGTAACGACACACGTAATATTACAATCTGTTTTATCTTTAAAAGGCAGGGTGCTGTAAATCTCTGAATCTCTCAACCATTGTTTTTTAATGGTAAAAACTTCGGGTAAGAACGGCTCCTTGGACGCATAGCATGGACCAAGAAAAATAAATAAACTACACTATTTCCTGTGTTTCCTGTGGTACAATTGCAAGATAATAAAATAAAAATCCATTCAAAGATAAATAAATCCTTTATTATTCGTACATAATTACAAATCGATTGCAGGATCTAAAACGCCTGGATGAGCTGGTCCATGAAGATTCTTATGAAGGGAAATCTACCGAGATCCTTGAAGTGAAAACTCATCGATATGAGTATCTTGCCTATCTTAACTTACGGTGTTCAGAGATAGTCGCTCATCGAGCCGCAAAAGTTTTGCCTTGGGGTTTGGCAACGAGCAATGGAGTCATGATCATTCTGGCTGTCGAAAGAACAAACAAAATTAGGAACATCACGCTGCGCTTAAAGACGGGGATCATACACGTGGGAAAAAAGGCTGCCATGCTAAAATGGGATTGGGCAGGTCACAATAGCCGCATACACTCTGACCGTTGGGCAAAAATCTCCACAAAATGGGTACCTGAAGATGGACGAAACGGCGATATTACAGGTAATGTACAATACACAAAAATCTAATATAGAATATAGACAAATTATGAACGTAGAATACCTTTCATCCAGAGAGTACTGTTCCATCAAGATAATTTTACAAGCAGAAGCTAATAAAGCATACATAAAAAAAACCTTTCATAAAATAAATAATGCAACAACTTAACTTTCAACATTTCGATTACTAACATAATGATGACGTAACGATTAGCCTTGTTCAAGATTATAAGTGCAAACAGATTTTATCAGTGCATTGCTACATAAACGGATCATCAGGGGAACCCCTATGCAACTGCAGTCCATTCTAACTACTCAGATATACAAAGCATAGTGCAAATACATATCTATGACGTCAAAAAAGGTTCACCCCTGTTACCATTGAGGTAAGGTTCTCAGTAGCTGACATTTGATGACGATTACTAGCGGTTTTCCATTACAATCGATGGATTCTAATCAATTGTGAGAATCGATACTAGTTTCTTTTAAATATAAACGGGGGAATTGTCTGAATGTCCGTTTGGTTTATGAAGTTACAATTGCCAACAGAAACAGGAAATATAAAAAAGTTTTTCCTGTATGTTGACAACAGTTTTAATTTTAATGTAGTACGGAGAAAAAACATACCACTATCGATGGGCACCAATTTTTATAAGTGACACCGTATAGCCATAAACACGACAATTTTTAGGAACCCTTTAGCATTTTTTATTAACTTCTTGCCTCTGGCTTTGCTCACGTGAATGTTGGAAATTGTGCCACGGGATAATTTCCTTATCGCTGTATGTAAAGCAAGGTATATGCTATATCAGGATCTATCCAAGTGCCAAATTTCATTCCGATTTGCTACTGTGCTTTCCAAGGCACGAAGGAATCTCGTTATAACTTAGTGACCCATTCATACTTTTTTTTTATGGTAGGTAAAAATCATCCAATGACGAGTCCCGCTCTTGGGCGGAGCGGAAAACAAGTGTTAGACTCTTACTGACTAAACAACCTACCCCGTTCCTACATCGCCATACATACCAGGGCCAGAGACTTCCTTTTCAGACGCAAACCCGTGGCCCTAATTGGCTTCGACCCTTCTGCAGGGTCCCTACGGTTACTGACAACTCTTTGAGGCACGCGGGAACAGTGCGCACCGTCGACGACTGGGCTTGGTCCGGACGATTACCAGACGACCGGACGGCGAGCTACCCAATGCTCACCGTCCGCAAGCCCGCGCCTATGGTGGCCGGAAGTCAGGATCAAAATCCCGGCGGCGTCTGGGGCGCAAACGCCGTTGCTTTATGCGGTCAGCCTCCTCTTTTGCTAGCATTACTGCTTCGCAGAAGGAGGCGACCGCCTGCCACTCATCCTCACTCCGAACCATACCCATTCATACTTTCGGTATGAAGGCTAAGAAGGAATGGTATGGGTCGTTTAGTCAGTAAGAGTCTATAGATACTGTTTCCCATTCCGCAAAAGGGTGGGATTCGTCCTTAGATGATTTTTCCCACCATAAAAAAACCCATTCATATTTAGCAATATTGCATAACCGTGGAGATCGACCGGAAAATAAGAATCTTAGTAAAGAATGAGAAGTGTTCGTAGCAAGTAATAAAGTACTTAGAAAAGAATGACGAACATATCTTCAATTAGTTCCGGAACGGAAGTTTCTTATCTAATTACGTACGTATAAAGGATATTAATACTTGAAACATAAGTACACAACAATAGTACTATTGTAACTAAACATACAACTCAAAAAGTGTAAAGAACTATTTGTATAGTGACACTTACATATTGACAATTACATAAAATATTATTAAATATTGAATTTATTACGCACATTATTTACCCATTCATGCATACTACGTAAGAACTCTTAGATTTTAAATGTAGTAATGAGTATTGGAATTAATATATTACATGCTAGCAACCCGCCCCAGCTTTGAACGGGTACTGATATTGAATACATCATGCATATATTATACACATAAACCTTCCTCTTAAATCACTCTATTTAAAAAAAAACGCATTAAAATACGTTGCGTACTTTTAAAGATGCATGCTTAGATACATAGGGACTGTCCTTATGTATGCTTAGGTAAGCAACTTTGTTTAATACGAGTACTATGTAATGATATGCTATCAATGATATATTTTTTCATAATTTTCTTTTTTGCAAGGTTTTCTTTGTTATAAGTCTGGGGAGATTTTTTCTCTATTTTTGCTATGTGCTTAGCTGGTTTAGAACCCGGGACCTATTCTATTTGTGATGCTATTCCATAAAGGTAAGTTACAAAAATCTCTCAAATGGACACACCACTGCTAGTAAATTAAATGAGAGAAGATACGCGTTTCCATAGTAGCTAATTCTTCTACAGATATAACAATTTCTCTTGAAAATGTACCAGCAAATCGTTGTCGAACAGTCGTGTCTCAATTGTTTTCAGCAATCTTCAGACTTAGTCGATTCACATCTCGACACTTTATTCAATTTGATACAAAGATATAACTTTTAAGGTAGCCAATAAGTAAAGTGATATCAATGTCTCTCTCTTTGAATACACGAGTATGAATTTAATTTTCCAAAGGATCCTCAACTGCTTGACTAGTAGCCAGGGTCAATCCCTGAACTGCAAAAGTTATTATTATAATACTGTAAACACATCATACTAAAATAGATACTAGAACATCATAGGCTTAGAGGATCATAGTTTATTATTGTATAACGTGGGTGTTACAGAAACGTGATGTCGCAGTAAAGGATAATGCCACATACTAGAAAGACACAAAAGTTTCACCAGAAATATTGTTACTATAATCATGTATTCATTTTCTATTACTTGCATGTTGCAATTGGTTCCAGCGTTTCTATTATTTTCTTCTTCAAGAGTCCTTGTCATAATCGACGTAAAATGCAACGTTTCTTCAACCTTCTTTTATACTTAGAAGTATTTGTAATATTCTTCTCCATATCTATACTTATGTATACTAGTATTATAAACAGGATTTTTTTTATTTTTTCAGATTTGAAGATATAGAACTCCTCGTTGGATCATAACGGAACTGGCGTAACAGGGAGAATTGCTTTATTTATTCGTGTAATCAGTGACTGATTGAAGGAAGAGCGTATCTACTTTAGCTTCTGCAGTTTCTTTCATTACAACAATACCTACCCGGCCTACCTGTGTGGTGTTCAAGTGATGTGTCGCCGACGCCACTGCCCACATCAGATGTTAATCTTGGCTACCGTTGCGTAACACCATGCACCCATTGTGTTAGCTTTTCGTGCTTTCTGTTTGTTACCTTATTATTGGTTAAATGGCTTTGTTTGGATGCTAATGTACAGTGGTTTGATTTAATTAGCAAAATTTGCTTGAAAATTAGAAGATTTTAGCTATGGTTTAGGTGCTTTAACTGTCTGATGCTCTGAGTTATTCAAGTTGGTCGAAAATTACCAATCATGCGTATACTTTATCTGTTATTAAATCATTTCACAGATCAGTCAATAGTTATATAAGAATCAACCAACAAATTCCAAAAACATCATTATCCATATTTGTGTCCAAAAATAGTGCAGCCATAACAAGTAAATTCCTAGAAATATAAAAAGGACCAGACTGCTAACGTGTTGGTCCCAGATTAATATTTTGTTCGCACTTCGGAAGGCGAGGCGCGCATGCGTCAAAGTACTTGCTCTGACGCAAGTCGCTTGCCCAAGTGTGCGACCACGCCGGCGTATGCCAAATATTTGACAAATAGACACGGGGGCTTAATACTGAGAAGCACAACAAATAAACCCTTTTCTACCAAGTTTGTAACCAATATTTGTGTATTGATCATCTTTCGCACAGAAATGAGGTTAAAGACGAATTGTTTGATGTGATTGATTCATAAGGCTCAATAATCGTTTGCGTAAATAATGTGCATTTTAGTCTGTTGACTTATTAGTTAAGAACAGATATTACCGTTCCGTTAAAGGAGAATAGTTAATTGACTGTTGTAGAAGCTGGTCAATATTTCAAACCTGGAGAAAACGTAGGAAACCTTCTCCTTGTGTCTTCTTCTATAGATGTTATTGTAAATATAATCAATTGACGTATTAAGCCTCAATTGGTAACGCATTTACGTATAGTCAATATTATTGTACTAGATGACTAGCTAGACAAACAGTAAAACTTTGAAACATTTTTATGAAAAAATTGTCTAGATTCAATCAAAATTAAAGCTGAATACACAACTATACATCTAATCAGGATGCCCGGTAGTTTAAAAACAACACTTACCGAATCAAATCACTTAATAGACGGATATGTGCAAATGACCAGCGATGTGCGAACGGTAAGCACAATGGGGAAACCCAAGTCGTCAATTGTACCAGTTCGTTATGTAGCAGAGATCTTATCTAGGTTTAGATCACGGTACCATCGAATTTGTTGTGATGATCTTACTCTGACGGGCCTTAGTGATCTCAATCCTTTCAATGTGCGTATATTGGGTTAGATGTCTTGATATAAATATAAAAATATGCGCATAGAAGGGACAGTATCAAAGTTGACAATAGACTTTACAATTAGCCCTAATCAAACCTAATTGTTACTTGGTACGGTATATAAACACTAAACAATACAGTACTAGGAGCGGGAGAAAGGAAAAAGAAAATATATTAGATCAATAATTATATGATCTAATTGTTTTGACAAGCTTCTTCCAAATCTATGTTTGAAGACAGCAATAAAAATCTTTGTTTAAGAAAAACGGAAAGCTCTGGCTTCAGCGTGTCTTTTTTCAAAGGACAGGCAAATAAAACTTAAAATTTTGAAGAATGACACGATATCGTATTGCATTTATAGCCATTATAGTCAAAGACAATGATTTATTTAATAAAGAAATATTTCGGATTTAACAATACAATAATATTACTTACAACTTCAAAGCAAAGAGTGTTAAGCTTTCAACAATCTATCAACAATGATTATTAAATTCATCAAACATTACTCATTTCATCGTCGACCACTCCAGCCGTTTCCGTAAAATGAATCAAATCTGGTAGTCCGTTATTTATAACAACGCGATCGACACTAATAACTTTATCGCTAAATATATCTGTAGCTTTTTTTATATCTACTGATTAGAATGTATCAATGAAAGACGCGTTGTTCGGACATACGTAATAGCTTAGTACAAATAATGGCGCACCGCTTCTGACGTGAGTGTCATCAAACATACTTATCTGCAGACGATTCGCTGTAATTCTCATAATAAGATTATCTTATCACAACAAGCAAAAGGTGCTAACAATCATAGTTTGTCTATCATTGACGCCCGTTCGTGTTTTTACCCGGAATGATCTGCAAATTGATTTGTTTAATATTCATCAATTCACTCTAAAATGCACAATGAATTCGCGTCATTGGTATTTGCTGTTGTCCAAATTTTACTTATTTTTTCCTCTGATATCGTAACTGTCATAATAAGATATTTTTAAATGACTGCAAAGTGAAACGCTTACGTCAGATCCAATTGAAGAAATTGGAACTTCATTAAAGTCTCCCTAACTTATACCTAATGTATTGTAGCCGGAAATATTAAATAAACATCTGTGCATTAAAGTAAATATGTATGTATTTTTTGTGAGAGTTTCGATACGTTTCCTATAAATAACTAAAGTAAATACATATTTCATAGATATGATAGGAATTGATGGCATCATTCTTACTTCGCTGGCGCCGGCTACTAGTCATGGTTGGTGATAAGTTATGTTTACACAAACATATTGAAATGTTTTTGTATAAATTATTTACGTTCAGACCAGATTTCTCTGTGAATTATTAAGACAAAGTAATTCAATAAATGCAAGTTGGTATAAAGGAATGCAATGTAATCTTAATAGTGGCGGCATTCTTTTGTGGTTTACAAACAATATTGATAATAATGTGCTCTAAAATCCGATATATTGTTTGTTTATTTTTGAAAGCTTTTGAACTCAATGGTTCTCCATGAGCGTAAAATATCTTGTATCTTCAAACAATGTAGTTTTTTTTTGAGTTGAGGTTGTCCGAGGCGTGAATGGTGATACCATCATCGATCATGAAAAAACCTTAATCAGTATGCAATCATAATGTAAAATTATTCAATTTGATATACATACGACAGCACGTGACACGTTTATCCTAGAAATGATGACGTCATAACGTCGTCCTTACAACGACCATACAGGCCCTATTAGTATTATATACATAATGTTAGGAAATGCAGCAGAAATGGTTATGTACCAGAGATTTACATATAAATATTTTTTAGCAATTTCCGTTTTAGTAATAATAAATATGCCGTTGACTGCCGGTATTAGTACCTTCTGACGGTATGTTCGTAACAGTAATTCTAAAAATAATGTAACGATTAATTTTAACAGTAGTTAATAATTGGTCCTCTAACTGTATTTTAAAACTATTGATTGACCGCTAATTATTATGTTTAACAATCCAATTAGGAACTGTCACTGTCAATCAAAACATTTTGGGAAGACAGAAGACATCGGCTGACAAAAGAATTAAAAAAAAACTATTGGCACGCGTAAAACCACTTGTCAATATTTTTTGTTCTAATTATGAGTAATCTAATAACGGATTGTCCTGGATTATTGATGTTATGTTTTTATCGATTTCGATTCGTCAATCGCTTGTATTGGATTCCTCCGGTCAAGAAGTTTTGATATTTTTTTTGGATATGTTATTATTTTTAACACGCAGGAGCCACTTGGAAATATTTTATGGAGCATAGTACTAAACGACAAATATACCTGTACGGGCTATGCAAATGCACCCAAGAACGGCCTTTGGGGAACTATTGCAAAATATGAACAAGAAGGCTATGTTTGGGGAGGATCAGGTAAACTGCTTTATATTAACTACTAACATATCTAGATCGTTAGAAAACGGAGGGGGTGCATATTTAATAAATGGGCCTCCAAAATCGGTCACTACAACTAAGTGACGTAGCAACCAGGAGACAACATATCATGAGGTGCTTAAGAAGTGGGCAGGTATACTACGGTTATCAGGGCAATGCCGGAAGGTTAAAGTGCCTTCTAGCACCTAAATAGCTTATAGTGCCTTCCCGCGAACAAGCTTATTCTTGCGACTCTCCATTCAAGCCAGCCAATAAAGGCAACGCAACAAATGCACGCTGAAAGACCTAAAAAGTAAAAATCCGCCACTGACGCTGCTATAAACGTGGAAACCTACTGGGCCCAAGAACTTTAAAGGAAGCGGAATACATCGTTTCGAGAAGAAGAAGACAAGAGAGAGGTGAGAGTTGTGTTTCCTATCATTGTCTACTACGGCTGGTCAATAAAGTCAAGCTAGAGATGAGAAACAAGTTATACATACGATTACTGTCAGTAAGTAGCAAAATATCGCAAGGAAGCGTATTCCTGAGGTAAAAAGTATCCTGTGTTCCATTCTTGGACTTGATACACTCTGAAAGTCACACAGGAATGCCTTAAAACAACATTCTAATTATTATTTATTTTTATTGTTTTTATACGTGACTTATTTTTATCCCATTTTAATTAGGTACAATATTTAAATTCTAATTGTTGATATTATTATTTTTTGTGACTTTTGTGCAGTTTGTAAACAAATAAAATTGTAATGTGTAAAGGAAGGTTACTGTCTCCTGAGATACAGGTTCACTACCTAATTCAGGAGGCAGATCACTTACGTAATTTTTGAAACTTGTTTGCAAATAAATTACTTTACACACAAACGTACAAACTCTCGCCTTTATTGTATTAGTGCCTGACGTAACTGTGACGTAAATCATAGAATGGAAGTAAGTGAGGATTCTGAAGCTAGGTAAAAGTTAATTTTAAGTTTCCAGGAACATGTCTATATTGCAAGACAATCGTAGTTATTTTTTGTGTGAGTGAAATGGGGTTATTTTTGTGATAATCGAGTTATTAATAGGTTCTTAGTAACTGCTCTATTTTTGTTAAACGATATATTTAGCACAGTAAATGTGATAGATTTTATATAGAAGGTAATATAGTTGAGTCCAACTTACGCACTGATGTGTCCGTAAAAATTACATATCGACGGTTAAGAAACAATAATGTCTATCTCACAAAAGTCAAATTTAAAGTAGATAACAAAAGTATTGTTTTGCTTGAGATGATAAGTTACTAGAAAGTACACAAACAGCAAAGACGTAAATTTTTTAAGGAGAGAAAGACCATATTGGAAGAAAAAATTACGCGTTCCTAACATAGGTGATATTTCTATGGCAAATAATTTAAGAAATATTGTGAATATTGAGATAAACATTATTGATTCTTAACCGTCGATATGTAAATTGTTTCCGATTGGAGTCATGAAGATTTTTCCGAATCGCAAAAATGTTTTTCTTTTTTGCGACGTCACACGAGTTTTTAGATATACTGTTATACCTGAGCTATAAGTTAAGTTAAGCAAAGTTTTTTACATATATCTTTATCAAAAGTTCTTTTATTCTTATTTTTTTTACAGTTTCAAGGGACTGCAAACTTGACGGTATGATTTTAATTTCAACTCGATATCTTCACATATTTCCTAGATAAAGAGTCATCACAGACAGACAGAAGGACAATAAACTGATTCTTTAGGAATAAGTGAGTTTCGAATTTTTACCCTAAAAATATGAGATTTTTCTTTAGTAATATTAATCGTTATTAAAACCAGAAAAATCTGGAAACTTCATGTATGTACAGTATCATCATCTTCCTGCCCTTGTCCCGTTTTATTTGGGGTCGGCGCAATATGTTTTTTTCTTCCATTCTGTCCTGTCACCCGTCACGCTATCACTAACTCCTCTGTTTTCCATATCACTTCTCACACAATCTATCCAAATCTTCTTTGGTCTCCCTCTCCCTCTCCATCCATCCAACCTAATGTATGTACAGTATATGTACAGTAATAACGAAGTTCAAAAGAAAGCTGTAATACAAAGTTGTTCTTCATTTGTTTCAAGTGGGCTTGCGCACAGCAAATTCAAGATCTTCAAACTACAATATCAATCTAGGTATATTAGTCACAAAAACCATGTATTTGTTTAAACTAAGGTTGTTTTATAACAAATGATTGACTCGGAACAAATAACAAGTCGCTTGGGTAAACTTGTGATCTTCCGTAAAGAATAAGTAAAATAAATAAACGCTCCATTCATAAAATATTAACATGTTTAACATTTTATTTTAAAATACTGTACTTTATGTAATACTGGATATTACGGTGCAAATCTTTTGAACAAGTTATATGTACAACATTTAATTTTGATAAATTTTATTTGAGAGAATGAATTCTCGTGTTCTACTTCTGGTATCTAAACCATCTTATTATTGACAAAAAGAAATTGGTATACATTATTATCTTATTAAATAACACTTTTTACTATCAACAGGTCTGTTTTTACAAGCTTTTTATTAGCTTGCAATGTAACTATGCATGTTCGACTCAAATCTTGCAACTCAATTTTAAATCTGCACCTGATTGAGTTGCAATTTTGCATGCAGGTGTAAATCGGATGACAATGTAATATTATGATAATATGGAGCTGATCTGATAATACAGCTGGAAGGTAGCCATAAAAGCTCAACAATAAAACAACTAAACCTTATCGTGTTTGGGCTCATTGGATTTGGATTGACGAGTACTTTGATTCTATGTGGTAGTCAGGGTCTGATGGTGGTGTTGGAAGGTGGCCATAGGAACTCCGTAATATAATTAGATTACCCTAACGTGTTTATAGTTTTCGGAAAGGTCATAATGAGTATTTAGAATAAAGGTATATACCGAGCTATAAAAGCTTGATAAAAATTATAAATGAGTATTTTCATTGAAAACTTGTTCGTAAGTCTACTAACTACTGCCATCGCCTTCACCTGCGTGATAATAGAAAATTGTCTTAAAGGAACATAATTATCCTAAAGGATATATAGTATCTTATGTGACCTTTCAAGATATGACTACCCATGTACAAAGTTTCATTGAAATCTATTGATCCGTTTGAGTGTGAAGACATAAAAATGTACACACCCAAACATTCACGATCATGGCGGTAAGTCTCCTCCTTGAGGAGTGCCTGGAGATGCGTCAAACCTTATATTATATATGTAAGTATCGGAAAAATCCAGCTCCTGATTCAGGCAGAAGAAACAACCGGGTGTCAATAGTGGACTGCCCAAAGGAAACGGTGCAGATTTGCGAAATTATTACTACTTCAGATTAATCACAACTGCATAAAAATATATGGTTATAGAACATTATTTTGAGTGTTTACTTAATTTTAATGGGAAATAATTTACACCCAAATTACAAGCTATAAACCTAATTTGGCTATAAACATATTAAGCCGAGTCATAAAAATATTACTTTACAATTATAATCACAATCCATCTTTATACCTTGCCGACTTGACTGTAGCTCTTCCTTGAGCCACTGTGCTCCTATACCAACTTCCCCCAATACTGAACCATGCCGGACGACCAAAACTTCTTCATCGATGATGTCGCAATTATAGGTAGCATACACTTGTATAGACACATTTATTGGTGAACCTGTCGCAAAGGTCATGTGGTCAGCAGTCACGTGACACGATAGGCCGGCCATACTGTGCAAACAATACTCTTCGCGTTTGCCTATTAACTGAGGATAAACTAAACGACGCATGTGAACGCTATTAATGCGTTTGGGCATTCGTTTTTTGATGGTTTGGTTTGAAAGAGATTTGGTGTACTTAATAGAGGATAAAAATTTGAAGAAAATCGGTGAAAAATTATATGTGCCTATAGTTAAGCACTTCATTATGTTTACTTCAGCTTCATAGATGTTTTGACAAGACGGTAAGTTAGTGCGAGTCCACACGGCGCGTTGCGTCAGCGTTGCGTCGACGCAGCGCGGCCGTTGCGTTGTTTTACATACAAATAACCAAGGTGTTCACACGGCGCACTGCGTCGTCGCAACGCACACATGACGGACAGCAGCCCCCGAGACGAAGCGGGAGGGCGTGTACTCATGGCGGCGACGGAGAGGCAGCGCTCAGTTACTTGTGCGTTGATAGGGAGGATACAGCCAAGCTCATTTCATTTTTTACCTACGTACTTTTCGATTTCGGCGGTGACGTAGATTACTACGTCACATAGGAGCAATGTTAGACGTCTTTTCCGATCCATGCTTTCCTATAGACTGACTGCGATGTTTTTACAAAAATGCTTGCCGCAACTGTGCGTCACCGCTGCGTCGGCCGAACGTTAAGACTGCGTCGTAGTAACGCTGCGACGACGCAGCGCCCGTGTGGCCGGCTATGCGTTATTTGCGTTGCGACGACGCAACGCGCCGTGTGGACGTACGCTTAGGGTGAATCGGATGAGTAAACCAGTGAAATCTTGCTTTACGAGTATAACCAAAGAATTATATATATTACTAGCTTTTTCCAGCGGCTTCGCCCGCGTACATAAAATATAACCTATGTCACTCAGGAGTGAAGCAGCTTTCTATTGTTGCTAAATTTTTTCCAATCGGACCAGTAGTTACAGAGATTACCCCCTACAAACAAAAAAACATAAAAACAAAAAAACAAACTTTACCTCTTTATTATATTAGTGTAGATTTACTAATAAACTGTAAATATGAATTTAAAAGTAGGAAGAAAACGTAGATTAGAAAGACTTTCAATTAAAGAAATAAACTATGATTGTTGTGTCGAACTGGAAGTCACTGATCGTTTATTCGTTCACAGCAGAAGCACGGCCTTATTGTATCTAATCTGGTCATTGATTTGACTAACATTTTAAAATTTTTGGTAATGGAAATCACCGATCCATTGTTGTAGCCTGCTTGTGTTAGGTGTCACCTATAACCTATTGAAATATTTAATATACAAAATGATATTTAAATATCACCTTTGAAAATTGTACATGAGACAAATCGTGTCCACATTTCGATGCACTACAAGGCATAAACGTTAGTCGTCGTCCCCATTGTCTCCTTTATCATTCGCATTAGCATGTATTTTGAAAGGCTGCTATTAATAGCACTGGGTGCTGCGACCTAATGCAATCGGTCAGGTATAAATCAATTTAACTGTGAGAATAAACCCCACACTTGTCCATAAGTTACTCCTGACATCGCTTAAAAGAATTTTGTTGAAGAAAAAATCTTTAAGATTTATTGTAGTCCTGTAAGACGTGATAACTCGCAGATTTGATTTGATTCGTCAGATGTTATAAAGTAACTCTTTGGTGGGCTTTGCTGTAATAGTCGAAAAACAGCTAAGTCTAGTATTAACTCAGTCAGAGAATAAACACAATGAGTTCATTTTCTATTGCCTTGAGTTTGCTCAGTATCAAATGTTGAACATTGTCCTGATTCCTCAGTCACTATCTTTGCTTGCAGTTTCCTTCTCGATTGAGATCCGGTTAAATCTTTGCTCGAGATCTAAAATCATCATCAATCATTAGTATTTCAGCTGAAAAAATTCCACTATTGGATAAGTCCAATAGTGGAATTTTGGCCTAAGGGCCAAGTGTCGCCAAAACGATGGTCCTATGTATCTTTTGCATCCATCGGTCGCCATGTGGGTGTCCTTCCTTAAAAGGTCTAAATAAATGCAAACTGAAAACAAAATGTTTGTGTTCTCATTTTCAGTTTTCTTCACTTTATTGTAGTTTCTTTTTATCTTGTATATATCCTCGAATAAATTCATAAAAAGTTCTCCATACATCAAAAATGATAAAATGTGAACTCGAATCAAACAGACGTTGAGGCTAAATATTTCTCATACCAATAATTCTGCTTTCTAAAGCCGTCTTGCATTTGATCCCTCAAACAAAGATATATGACACCGTACCTTCAGTCAGTTCAAACAGCTTCTAGGCTCACTTTATTTTACAACCAGTTAAAGTCTTAGGGAAAGACGAGACAGAGAATATAATGATGTGTAAAACGTGTTAACTCACCAATGTCGTAAGAGACTTAAGAGCATCCATTTATTATTTTCGCAAGCTGTTTAATTCTATGTGTATTGTGAAATGGATGTGTTATTTGATTTCTGTTTGAAATCTTGTTAAATATAAAAGTACAATTTGGACTAACATTTTATGAAAAATAAATGGTGTTATAGTTCCGAAATCTGATTCTACTTTTCCATCTTTATTAGCTTGTAAATATGTATTTAATACTTTTTGTGTTTATTGATTTCAAATAGTCTGATCTGGTAATAAAGTCGTATTGTAGCCAATATCTGTAAATCAACTAATTGGCATAGATAAATCATGGTTTTATTTCAAGCACTAACAAACATAAACAGCAACAAACATATTTATCTGGAGGTCGTAGGCTTGCGTACAACGAGCAATGGTTAGCTATGATCGCTGGACCAAGCCCTAGGCGTCGACCGCACATAATGTTCATCATGGGTCCATTAGGGCCTAAGCCTACGACTACTACTATGGCCATGGGTTTACTTCCAAAAAAGATACCCAGGGTTCTGAAACGCAAGTTGAGATAGAAAAAATATAAGTTTGGTTTTCCGTCCTGGATCGAGTGCATGTTTTCTCACCTTAAAAAAAGAACTTAAAATTAAAATTGATAACTATCTAAACTGTAATTAGTTTCATTAAACAGGTGTATCAAATTACTTTGATAATTATTTATGCTTCAATAACATGTTTTCGCTATATCACAATACAAAATTATCATTTTATGGCACCTGTGTGTGCCCAATAACATACGGAAGTCTTTTACATCTTACATATATACTTGTATAGTCATTTTAAAAGTTTAATATACATATCAATTAACATTATTACAGTCATAAAATGGTTTGAGTGCTATAGAACACGTGTTTTAATGTTTTATACAACGTTTTTTGTTATATAACTTAAAATTCGGTGACTCAGAGTGTCTAGTCTATCTGTGATGAATTTTTAATTTCTTATTCATCTCTATTGATCGTCATTTCAGCATTTGTTTCCTTTCTAAACATAATATTCGTTGCAGCGTGATCAATGGTTGGTAGTTTTTCAATCATTTGCGTGAAAGTTGATAACTGGGCTCTATATGGAATAAAAACACTGTATGAGCTGACTAAGCCTCAGTTTATGTGTTCTAATACATTTAGTCGTTGAAACGTGATCGATTCACTATCTTTGGTCAAACGTAAAAAAAAATTATGACGTATAAAAATAATCCAATGACGAATCTGGCCCATGGACGAAGCGGGAAACAGTGTCAGGCTCTTACTGACTAAACAGCCCACCCCGTTTCTTTTTTGCCCTTCGCACTGGAGCTAAGCCTAAAGGGAAGAAGTCTATTGTATATATATTGTATATATATACAATAGACTTCTTCCCTTTTGCAGAGTCCCTACGATCAATGGTCAGATCAGAATTCTGCTTCTTATTAAGTCTTTGAAAAATATTCTGAGCACTTTAGCTAGCTTATTTTCTAATAGTCAGAATGTGCGAAATCACGAAAGGACACCGGTGTCATCTCAGGGATCTAGGAGTAAGTTACTAAAGCAAATAACGCACTGTCAACTTAGCTTATCCTCATTTGTTATTATCATCTTTTCAGTCGAAAGATGTTCACTGTTGGACCTCCTCCAAGCGTCGAGTAGCGACAAGTCCTGTGTGCCTCGCAACCATCGGATTCCCGTCACCCTTACCTCACTAAATCCGATTACTTAGTGAAGTGAGTGTCACGGGAACCCACTCTACCAGTATTCATTAGTATCAGTATTCAGTTTACTCTACCTGTTATTATATTTGCTTACAACATATCATAATTCATACTCATTACTTTAACCCAGAAATCATTATCCATAAAAATGTAAGCACTTCTTAATAAAAGGTCTCTTTTTCTTTTTGTACCGCATTCACAAATTCAGAAGTCATCATCGGCACATCGGCCCACATTCTCATTTACAGCTAATGTTTCTTTACGTGTTTTATAAAACGGGTATAATGTTCGCGATATTAAAAGTCCATTTCCTTAAGCACCCATTCCGTGGCTATGTCTCATCGCATCCCATCCTTAATGGCCTTGTATGGTAATATCTGTTCCACGTGAGTCAGCAGAAAGGGCTATTTCTGAATGAATAGTCTTGTGGTTAAATCACGTAAATAGAACCATATAATCGTCATAGTTACACGATTTCAAATTAAATGTTTGTTTCTTAAAGTGGTGTGAAACGGTACCTATTTTTAGTAGATTACCATGTTTAAAATGTTGGAAGAGATGTATTTTTCAAACAAGTAGACTTTTATGTCAGATCATAAACCATCTCTAAAACTTTAATACGTGGATGATGTAACTGAAAACGAGTAGTATAAAAAGATATATTTGACTTTCATATTCATCATCATTTCAGCCGAAATAAGTCTACTATTGTCTATAGGCCTCTCCAAATGTTGCCGCAACGAAAGCCCTGTGTATCTCGCATTCGTCAAATTCCCGCGACCCTCACCAGGTCATTGGTCCACCTTGTGGGAAGCCTATCACGCTGCGTTTTTCAGTACACCGTAGGCACAAATAACATAAGAAAAAAATGTTCTTTTACAGCCTACCTATAGAGCGGCACTGATTTCAAAAACGGAATGCCGAAAACAGATCTATTTCTAGAAATAGTTTGGATAAGAAATAGAAATATTAGTGTGACCACGTTGATTCGTAGGCCGGACATCCTTTATCAAAAACCCAAATACAGCAGAACATTTAGTACATAATGAATTATGTTAATCCGTCGCAAATGTACCGATTGCGGAGAAACCCGACAATGGCAAGTGCGACAACTTGCCTAGGACGCTGCTATGTGGAAGTGAAGCAGTAGGTAAATATGACTAGTATGACGTATACCAATATGTGATAAGTACTTAAACCATCGAAGAATAGATAGTATCTTAATAATCGTTAACCATCGCCAAGATAATTTTCTCTTCATAAAGTGATAAATTTCAAAGTGAAATTGACTGAATATCTACTATATTTTGTGATGTGATATTAAACTGCTCAAATAAAAACAAAAAACAGCCATGCAAAAAACGCACCAAGTACGGTATGAATCACGGTACGCCTACTTGATTTGCCTACTAGAACATACAACATATCACACCATACATAACGGTCACCATACCCGGTTGTATATTAGGCATTATCATTTTGCCACCTGCGCGTATTGATTTGGCATGCGTAAATTTTGCCAATACCCCACACGGTGATAGAATGGTCTAGTGAGCATTGTGTCATACTTTTCAATATTTTTGCAACACTATTTTTGTAAGTTCCTAGCATGGTAATGTCGTTATGGGTTTTTTCAGTTAAGATTTAAAAATATGTATTTAAAAATATAGTTTCTTGCTGTATGTTAATGTTCACATAACACCATCCTTTCACACAGATTGTTACTCCCGGATTCAGTTGCCACGTAAACGATTAAAGTCTCAAATTAGTTCTGCTGTCAATCCACTAGAGCCGACGTCTTTATCAGTCAAATTGAGAATTAGTTCCAGTAAATTTATGTACTAACCGCATTAGTTGACGAAAACCCCATGTTTGTGCGTGAATTGGTAACGCTTTTTTTGTCATTCTTCATTTATTTTGGGTCTGTTTAAATTATGTTCTCGTAGGTCAAAATCATTGTCTAGTTTAGTTATGGTGGAGTTTCGCTTTACTTTTTTGTCGATTCCGGAAAATAAAACTCGCTGCAGTTGCTATGGTATCTAGTTCATACTATTATGGCATTTGATTCTTGATTTGAGTCTCGAAAATAAGGTAAGAAATCATCCAATGACTTGTCCCGCTTTAGGGTGGAACGGGATGGTGTTTCAAATTGTTACTGACTAAAACCACATCTAAATACGTAGATTTGACGAACACTGATGAGGTTTTAGTAAGTCTTTTTTTATTTCTTTCTTTTTTACGGAGACCTCAACTGTACAGTTTCAACAGAAAAAACGGAACCGTATATGATCACTTTATTGTCTGTCTATAAACACTTTTTATCTCGGTAACGAAATTGAAACCATACACTCAGGAGTGTAGGCTCTTGAAGCTGTAAAAAATCAAAGTACTAAGCTAATAAAAAAATAAGACTTTATGTCGCATAAAAAAACGTACATTTCGACACTCTCAAGAGAATCAAAATTCATAGGAACAGGAAGAATAAATATAGGAAAAAATCTGAAAACTGTTAGTTAGGTCACCAAAAAACAAAATGCGTTTCGGAAAAAGCTTCGAGACTCGATTGAGGAATTGAACTGTTTCAATATTGTAAGTTTGCGGAACCCTCAGTAATGGTATTCTTTGCCGTAAGTCAAAAGTTTTAAGACAGTTCATTTTGCTGACTGCCCAAAATATGTAACAGCAGCCGCAGGCTTAGAAGAGTTCCTCTTCAGCCTATGGGATTGTTCATTCGAGTTACCGAGGCTACTTATAGAACAATGTAAGATTTTGGTTTGTAAAAGCCTTAGACACTTTTATAAACTAAAAGTATACCCAAAGCAGAACTAAATAATTCTTAAAGTATACCCAGACCCAGGTAAGTTTAATAGATAGTTATTTCATGACTTCCTGCTTCAAAAAAAGGGTCGTCCAAACTGTTAATAGCTTCAAAATAATACATGCGCTAAATAGTACAAATGCCCTTTGCGGCTTAGAATAAAAGAATTCAATTTATGTAAATGCTAGTCATTTTATTAAGCATGTACACAATTATGACAAAGTTGCCGCACTAAACATACAGTGACATTTACACTCAAATGCAAATAAAGTATAAACTTGTATAGCTATTGAAAATCTATCAACTGTCGAGAGACGTGTGAACGCAGGTACACTATGTAACAGTGTAGTGACAACCAGATGCAAATAAATACAGTGTCGGACAAAATAATAAGGCACGGTGGCGATATCGTAACACAACTAATAAACGGTAATTTGACACGACAAGTCAATTACGAGCCGACATAAACACGTATCGGCTTCGACGGAGTTTCGCTTGTAATGCCACAAGGGAATGCTGTGGGAAACATTTTTTTTTTCTGTTTTTGCCATATATTTTTTAATATTAATATTCTCGAATATGAAAGTCAAAAGTTCAATGGGCATAAAGCTATCAAATTGTGTATTGTCAAATTAATTTATTTCTTCTGCATATTATTGTAAGTTACGAATCAACAGCTATATAAATTGTTTATATAATTCGATAATTCTCTTAAAAGTTACAATCCACATGCCATACTCTACTAATTATAAATAAATACACTGCTTAATGATATAATTAAACAATCAGAACGACCTCAATGACTTTCTCAAAAGAAAATCCTGACCTTTCCGTTCGGAAACTTTCGCTTACCCTGAAGTATTTAATTAACCCGACCGCTATCGAATGAGTCCATCCATTACGGAGTTCGTCTCATTAGCTCAATATCAACACGTCTTATGCCTTTAATAGATATATAATCATGCATATTATTTAAATTGCTTGACAAATTACATGTTGGTACCCAGTTGTACCTGCCCAGTTGTCGGTTAAGTTTCGACTTGCATTTCTTGCAAGCTTCGAGATGTGATGGCGAATTGCTGAGAGTTGGTACAACCAATGATTTTTTGTGGGTTTTATTTTTGTATGTATTAAGAAGTTTATTTGGAAAAGTTTTTAGATATATAAAAAAAAACCATTTATTTCGGATATCGAAGATCCATATTAACATTATCACAAATTATAAATTACAAATCATCATCATCATCAGCCTTTTTAATGTTCCCACTGCTGGGACACAGGCCTCCTCTCTAGGAAAGGGAATGGGCCATAATCCACCACGTGGGCCCAATGCGGATTGGTGGATGTCACATATCTTCGAATTCTAGGTTCTAGGACATGCCGGTTTCCTCACGATGTTTTCCTTCACCGTTTTGAGAGCAGTGGTGATGGAATAAATTACACAAAGTAATGCGCCTGGCTGGGTTTGAACCCGCGACTCACAACTCGTCAGTCGGGGCCTTTACCACTCGGCCACCACTGCTCTCAAATTACAAATTATAAATTACAAATAATTCAGATAAATAAGATAAGATTCAGATATGAAATGGTTAATTTATCTTTATTTTGGAGTATTATTCTAACAATTTTATGAACACGTCGTCAAGTACTGATGATCGTGCGCGTCTGCTGGCTGTGGGAGGATGGAAGTCGTGTTTGTGGCTGCAGGTTGCTCCACATCGGTGCTACTGTGGCAAAGCTGACTATAGCTTCGAACACCATGGCTGTTGCAGGAGCGCAGGCCACTGCAAGGCACACTAATATCAACGACATTATTCGTCGAGCTCTAGTCACCGGCGTACCTGACGTAATAGAACCAAGTGGCTTGGTGCGTGACGATGGGAAGAGATCAGATGGTGCCGCAGAAGATGGTTAGGACTCTGGTGTGAGACGCAACCTGTGTCGACACCCTTGCGCCATCTTATGTTTTTTATTCGGTGGGCTGTGCCGGCGCTCGCTCTGCAGCTGCTGAGACCCTTAAACGACGCCAATACATTATACACATATTGGTAACTACAGTTTTGAGCCGTTTCGGGTCGAAACGCTTGAGTCATGGGGTCCAAGTGCGCGTCTCCTTTTCAAGGAAATTTCACGCCAACCAATAGATACTGCGTGATAAGAGGGCTGCCTATTTCTTCGTTTGAAAAATTAGCATTGCCGATCAACGTGGCAATGGTGTAGCAAAGGCTGCCAGCCTTCTGGGCACATTTCCGGATGACAGAGAAATAGAGGAGTAATTTGACGCCTATTTTGTGATTTTTTTTTATATATAATTGTGCATACATAGTTAGGTTTAGTATAAAAGTATTTATAGTTTGGTTTATAAAATATTCCTCATTCGGTAATATTTCAACTTATTTTATGAGTATTTATCAATGAAAATATCATAGTTTATTCATTACAAATAAAAATGCAAATTGTTCCTCTTTGCAATATTTATTCGATTATTGATTTGTGAATGTTTATATTTACATAGTATAGTTGTTGGAAACAACGTGCATATGAATATATATCCAAATCTTTTTTATGGTAGGTAAAAATCATCCAATGGATGGGCCTTCGTCTTTCCTTGGTCCCAGGAGGCTTCAACCGTATTGGGCCCCTTCAGTTTTCTGGCAACGACTTGTCGACGACTTGGGCTCGGTCTGGACTGTTACCAGATGACCGGACTGCGAGCTACCCATTGCTCGCCGTCCGCAAGCCCGCGCCTACGGTGGCCGGAAATTGGGATCGAAATCCCAGTGGCGGTGGCTTTTTATTGCTCCTACTTTATTGGCTATAGGCAGAAGAGATGAACAAGATTATAAATATTATTGTTTTTTTTTTTTATGGAGATAAACTATCAACTTGTACAAAAATCCCAAACAGTTTTTCAATGTCAAATCATTAATTTGACATCAAATTAGTTTTGTTATTTTGATGCTAAATGTTATGAAGGATAACACAAAAGCTAATAGAATGCCAGTGGGGATATAAAAGAGTTGCACAAAACGCATGACACTGAGTTGAAAAGGGGATCATGGCCACAGCTGGGATACATCATAACAGGAAGAATTTGTTTTTAAATAGGTATTCTAAAATAGTGTGTTGTTGTGTCTGGATACTGACTTCTTTATCTGTAGTTGAAAGCATATCTATAGAAGACGGAGAAAGAAAAGCTCTTAGTAACAATATCTTTCAGTACTTTATAGCATCAGCCTTATAATGTTCCCACTGCTGAGACTCAGGCCTCATCTCTAGGAGAGGGAATGGTCCGTAATCCATCACGCAGGCCCAGTGCGGGTTTGTGGATGTCACATAGCTTCGAATTTTTGGTTCTTGGAAATTCCGGTTTCCTGACAATGTTTTTCTTCGCCGTTTTGAGAGCAGTGGTGATGAATTGTTTTACACAAAGTAATGCTTTTGGCTGAGTTTGAAGTCATGGCCTAACTCGTAAGTCGAGGCCGTAACTACTCGGCCACCACTACTCCCAGTACTTTAACTGCAGAATAGGCAGAAAGTTAAGACAATATTCATAGATATATGAAGAGCATTAGTATGTTAGTATCCTGACCTAAACATTTTGTTTATGTCCGTTTTGACATTTCAAATGAAACGTCAAACGTCCGTGTTGTGCTTGTTAAATCTACGACTAATTTACAAATGAATGTTTAAATTAAAAAATAGTTCTGCGTTTATTTGGGAAATTATGCATGTAAAGTCTGGGACTTTGGGTAAAACAGGAGCACGTGTTCTGTTCTGACACGTAAAGGATACATGTATGATTTCAGTCAGTAAAAGTCTACTTTTACTGACTGAAATCATACCTGTACCCTTCAATTACTCTTTCATCATCATTAGTTCGGCTGATTGACATCGTTTGTTGGATATAAGCCCCCTCAAGTGTCGCCACAATGAACGGTCCTGTTTATTTCGCATCCATCTGATTTCAGCCACCTTCACCAGATCATCGGTCCTTGTGGACCGTGGGAAGACTTCCAACGAGGGCCTTTTAGTGCGCGGTTACTACTCTACAACCTTCCGGCTACATTAACCATGTGTTCTGCGACCAGTATGCTAATTTAAACTTGATGAGGCTGGTGTTTCCTTTCTGACTATTTAATATTATAAGAGTTAATTTTGATTATTCGGTTGGCCTTTGAGTGTTAGTTGCAAATGATGTTTAGTCATATCTTGCCTGCCAGCTTGCTTTCCAGCCTTCTGTTTTCTAAAACATGCAGTGGTTGATCTCTATGCTGTTACCGACAACGCCGTAGCAGTAGCAAAGTTTGAACTCGTAAATTTTACAAATAGAAGTAGATTTTGAAGAAGAATTTACATATCTATTTATTTAACTTTGGTTGTTTTCTGATTATCATCTCCAAATGAATCCGCCATAAAGTCCTTAGCTCTCAGACACGAGTCGCCAATTAGTAGTAGGTACTAAAGGAAAATGTGGCCGCCGGGTAAAATTACGAGACTATGGGTAAGTACATACACATATGTAAGTACGTACGCGTGAGTATTTGAGCGTCCCGATCTCTCGGCTCCTGACGAAACGAGTTATAATGCTCACAACGCTACCACAGTGCGTTTTGAAGGAGTGGGACTGAGTTAGTTGGGAGAGGCTATTTTTCTAGCTATAAAGCTAGGTACCGAAATAGCCTTAGTTTGGTTGTAGTTTTATCATAGATTTGTGTTTTATAATCTCCTCATTCTTGTACTACAATCCTGAGATAAAAAAAAAACAACTTTTAAACGAAAACGCGACGACTACGTATTATAGTATAAGTTCATATTAGTCCATCCTAAAGTTAAAAAAGCGATAAGACCGCAAATACACCCATAGATTTCAGTTTTTGTAAAATTGTTACTACTTTGACATGGATTTTTATTTAATTTTATTATTTTATTTAATTGCACAGGTGCCTTTTAATACTTGTTGAAAAAATCCCTAAATATATACATGCCACAATTTTTATAAAAAATTATACATCATAAACCTATAGAGTTGATGCAAATAAGAAATAATGGTACGTTCAAGAACATTTTGCTACAATTTATTGTGATGTAACAGGCAATACACCTGGAATATTGTGCGAAGTGTTTGGATGTTTCATAATATCTGTGGCGCCAACGTTCTACTTGAATAAAGAAATAATTTTAGTAACAAAAACAAAAATATTGATGGACAACATTTAAAGGTGATTCAGGCAGTATTCGTAGTAAAAGTATAAAAAGAAAAGGGTATAGGAAGTATATATATAAAGAAAAGTATAAAAAAAATCAAATAGGAAAGGAATGAGTGTCCAAAAATGTAAAACTAAAATTGGTACTGGACCAGTTTTTATCGCATTCAACAAAGTTTTATTAGTAATCCGTTTGTTCTTAAACCTACTTAAGTCAACTTCTGCATCAAGATTTGTAGACTTATTTGAAATAATACAGGAAAACAAGGCATCAACCATAATTGTCGACCTACTATGCAGCAATAAACCGATACTAGCGCAAAGACAAATTAAAGAGAAAACTATTATCAGTCGGAACCTGCCTACGATGTAACACCGAGCAAATCACACGCAACACCACCTGCTAACTGAGAAACAACAAGTCTTCTATAAATCTGTCGTCAGCGCACATTCTCTTCGTTTGTTTTTGCTGAAGCTTTTGACACCAAAAATATGTTTGCCATTGAGCCACTTTTCCAGTGCCATCAACCATATGTGAAGGACGTCTATGAAACTCATTCACCTGTCGGTAACTTATTTTGGTTTGTAGGTCGTTAGAAATTTTAAGGAAAATTTAAACTTCTTGTTCTAAAACAGGAAAATTTGCAAACGCTTACACCAAGTCTAATATAAAAGACGAACAAAATAACAGCATTAGAACACCTGTCTAGCTCTAGAACGTCATTTCTTTTATTAATTTGTTAGGCACTCATATTATTTGTTTATTTTTCAGTATTTTTACACAAATCTTTAATATTATGAGCTATAAAATTTTCTTGAACATACAAATATTCGGCCTCACAGCGTACGTTTTTGTTTGGATCTTTTTAAACATTGGAAATAGGTTTTCACGTTTATTGTTTCTTCCACGTGGCGTTGTGATCGTGTGTTTTGAAGTTATTTATGAGTTTATTATTTAGTCTGCTGTAACGGTCATTTAGATTAATAAATCTTCTACAAGATCAGTTATTACTAGTGCCTCGATTAGTACTTTGTTTTTCTTAAACTTCTGCTGCCTTTTTTGTTCTTAAGTTTTGACCTTTTCATTGATTTGATTGCAGCTTTGTCTGTATTTTATATTATTTAAAATTCTACCTGACTTATTTCGTGTGCTTTCTTAGAATTACAGTTTTTATAATTTTTATCATCGTCGAATAATTTGCGAACTTTTTTTTACTGTTGCTATTTTAGACGATGTTATTTGCTGACCGCTTGTCCTCTATTCATAATCCTTAAATGTATGGTTTTTCATACGAATTACAGGTAATCTTACACAATTGACAGCTTCATCACTCACCGAAGCTACTTTCTCACTCTAAAGAATAATTGTGAGACTAAAATATGTTAACATCCATTTAGTTGCGAACATGCCACTTGCCCTTTAGGCGTAATCGTTATAGCCAATAAATAATGCTAATGTGCCAACGTTAATTGAACTAGCAATACGATATATGTTGGCAAGTGTTGTTAGTTAGATTCTTAAGGAGGCAGAATTAATGGGAAATGTGTAAGCGTATGCTCGTAGGCGCAAGAAACACCCTTTCACTGCTGGTTTTGAGGTAACATGCGACAATGCTGACCGGTAATTGAAAATTCATTCATTTATGAGCTTTTGAAGTGTTTAGCCGGTTTTGTTATAATGTTTAAAGTGGTAGCTAAGTTTCATATTCAGTTTCTAAGTTACGGATTAGTCAAATGACTTTTTTCCTCATTTTCACAAAATAAAACCTTGTCCCCAACGCTTATGGATAGAAGTTTTTAGTAGGTACCTACAATCTCTCGAATCGGAGAAGACTAGAATGATATCAAGGCTTTAGCAAATTCCAATGTATTCAACGACCGACTTGCGATATTATCGCAACTGTTTTGCTTAGGCGGCAGATTATCATCGATGTGTAGCCACTTTATCATTTGACCATAAGCTGCGATTCATGCCCTCGGATATACGACTGTATCGCAGCAAAAAGTTATCGTATGCATATGTCCTGCGGTCGCAAATGGAGATCAGCGGTATCCAACCAGTACCGTTGCAAACAGATACAGTAGTAACCTCATACGTCAGACTACTAATGTTCGAAACTCATGAATATAATCGATCACATAATTGATTTCTCATTGACTTTTTTACCGTTCTACAACATAGTTTTGCTGATTTATAGTGGGCGTCCACACGTGTTTTGTATAGTGAATCATTGAGCCATTGTTAAAATAAATCTTATTTGGCATTCATCAATACCCATATTGTATGAACTTTAATTTAAACGAAATTGTCCAAGTGTTTCACCAATACGCCAATGCTTTAATCTTCCCGATCTAAAGCGTCTCAAATCGCGACGGGCTCATTAGATTTTAGACTTTATTGTGCTAAAATAAAGTTTGATTTTGGTTGTTGAGTAGAAAGTGACAAGAATGTAAATGAGAGTATGGTATCGGCACCTGTAAGTCTGGTCAGCCGATGACGTCAGAGCGGAGTAATGTAGCTTGACGATTAAGCCTCCAATCAAGGAGTCTATAATACGTTTTTGCGAGTGCCGCATTCAATTTGTTTTGATTATGATTAACTTGCGGCTACTAGTTGTGAGGTCGAGTTTCCATTTGATATCACTTTTATGTCGTTTTGAATAAAAGTGAAACTAAATAATGGAGAAGATCAGAAACTTAAAGAGTAGCCTGGAAATAATTCCAGAGAGATCCAAGTGATCCTTTGGGCGACAAAAAATTGGTAGAATGAAATGGAGTGTCAGACTTTAATTGAATAAAATCCATCTGAGTTTTTTCAGTTGTCGTAGCTTTAGTTGTCGATACATTTGGTGAAGTGAGTTGCACATCTTCTTCAGTTTTTATACCACACTTTAGGTCTCCTCCACCTTGGGCGTACGTGTTCCTCGGGCGTTTGAGCTACGCGAGTATTGTACGAGCGCTAGGCTCACGCACGTCTAAATGGGGGAGAGGCCTTACTCGCCTCGCTAAATAGCATAAATTTAGAGGTAGTTTTCACACCCTCACAGCTTAGCTGTATAGCCACATTTCTGCTGCAGCTGTATAACACTAAAACCGGATGTATCTCTGAAAGTCTTCTTTTTTGTCTAGGATATTCCGGCTTCCTTGTAATGTAGGTAGAATGTTTGTCCTTTACTGTTTTGAGAGTTATCCTGTTCAAATAAATTACACAAAGTAATGCGCTTGGGTTTTGAAAGTAAAGAAACGTATTATAAAATTAAAGTCTACGTTGAAGACGGACTTGTTTAGCAAAGACTATTAAGTGCATTGTTGTGTTAGTATTTTTTAATAGCTTTATCTCGTTTGAATGTGAAAACATCGTAGAATCCGCAGACTGCTTCTTTTTCTTCTTCCAACCCTTATTCCATATTACTTAGGATCGGCGCAACACGTTTAAAATCCATAGACTGGTACATTAATTTTCATTTCTTCATTCATATAAAAAGTGGTTTGTCAATATTGTAAAAAAATATGATATTTTTAAACGAGTATCTGTGTAGCGTCCTGTCTCCATAGAAAACGATTAATTGGAACCGAGCAATATGTTCTGTTCTTTATGTAGACTTATGTAGAAATAATGTATTTTAAATTGAATTGAGTGTCCAGATACCCAGATACATCTCTTTTTTCTCAACTTATCCTGGAATTATAAGTCAGCCTTATAATGTCCCCGTTTCCGGGACTCAAACCACCGCTCTAGTATCCTTGAGAAGAGGCTTGAGTCCCAGCAACGGAGCAAACAGCAAAAATGCAAACTGACAAACGACCCATTCCTGATGGGCACCTACTGTATATTTTTATTTACATGTGTAGATTGATTGTTAATGTTAAATAAATAAATACTATAATCTAGTGAAATGTCTCTTTGCTGAGGTCCCACAAATAATTCCTAATTCTGGTCAAAGACACTGTGTCTAGACTAGTATCGAGAGACTTACTAGTGTGCATTGTTGTTATTTAGGACGAGCTATTTGACATTCACTAAACAAAATTTCGTATTCTTGGCTGTGACACTGTGTCTAGGAGTCATTGAGGGCTTAAATTACGAGACATTTAACTATTGGTATGCAGTGATGATATCATTTACCATTTACTAATCCGCTTGGCAAGCAAAGCATTTAAAGTAAGAAATTTTCAAATAAAAAATTTCCGGCTCATGGTAAAAAAATACGTTTTTTTTTTAATTTAGCAATCTTGGGGTGAGTTTTAGCAAGTAAAAACCTAAAACGCCTTCCCTTTTCACCCTGTACAGGGAGAAGTCATTGGATGATTTTTCAGTAAAAAAAATAAAATCATTACATACTCAGTACCTGATTTTAAAGAAGGTAATCTTTACTTTTATGGTTAGACTTCATTCTTATGTAAACTAGTTGAAAGAGCTATAGATATCTATAACTTAAACACCTTCAAAAACGAATTAGGTGTTGTTGTAAAACTAAGCAAACATTCCTAATGAGTTTGATCAGTTGCGTGTTACAATATTTGCACAGGTATGCACCAGATATTGGTTATTTTAGTCATAAGTATTTTAAACGGCTATTTTTTGTCGACTTCATATATTTACTTAGAACTTACCTACGTCAAGGAAATTTTGACTAAGACTACGAAAATGAAGTCCTTATCTATCAAAACGTAATATTACATAATAAATGTCGAATAAAATAATTTTACAGGCTATTTTATGACAAGAGACATCGTATATTAAGATGCAAGTTTATAAGACGTCCGACAGCTTATATTAGAAACGATAGTAAAACGATCAAACTTCCTATTTGCTCATTAGTAGATATTCGTGACTTCACACTGAATTACAAAACGACATAACACCCACACCAATATCGAACCTTATTTACAACGTGGAAAAGTTCCAAATCGATTGTTAAGAAGTGTGTTGTCACTCCAAAATCGTGCAGAGTCTACGAATTTTAGGCTTGCAATGCAGCGAGATAAGCCCCTAATGTTCATGCATTTGAAATGCGTTCTGTTACCGTCCCAGTGTGAAATAGGCTCACTATATTAAATGGCGGCCGAACCCACTCCACACCCCGTTAACGAATACATTTTCGGCTTATCTTAAACATTGTCGCGGAAACGACGCAGACTTTACGTAAATAGACATAAATATTATGTTTTAAACATAAATTAACTGTGGTCCTAGGTATATTATTTTGTGTGTAAAGGCCAAAACATATTTGGCATGTAACTGCTGAATACCTACTTGCTAAGGCCATGTAAGCTGTGAATGAGGCGCTTATATGTGACCTAGTTAGAACGTCGATGCAATATGTCTAAGTGTGAATGCTCTGATTTGAATAACTGATCCTTTAATATCTGTCAGTGTTGAAAACTATCTCTTGAGATACAAAAATACCCCGAAACATCTATAGTTGTTATTTTACAGGTATAAGAAGATTTATCAATTCTACTGTCCAATGATGTATTGAGTAGCTAAACTCAAAATATCTTCGTCTTCGAATCGTCGTTGTCAGGGACAATGTTAAAATATAATTATTTTTCTGTTTGTTTTTCAATTAAAGTAGGTCGCTAGTAATTTTTTATGACTTTTACGACGCTAATAAAAGCTGAACTTTATTATAAAACTAAAATTATTCATAATAAGGGATAAATAAGTAAACGAAAGGTGTTTTTATGGTGAGAAAAATTATCTAATGTTTCGCTAAGTAAGCAATAGCTAAGTAGCATATTATTTGGTCATCCGATAAAGGTCAAGTCCAAGTGATCGATGTGGTTTACTGTCACTTGTGTGATATTACGCCACGACCCATTAAAAGAGATATCAATAAAATCGTAGTACATAACTGTGGGACATACTGAGGGCAGTATGTCCCTACGGTAGGGCCGATATCCGCTAGGTTCACGGTGAATATCTGAAAGACAACATGGTCCTGGCACGCTAAGAGTGGCCAGATGAAACAGGTCTGTTTTAATTAGTAAAATTCTGGTACACTCCACACTAGAATAGAAGAAGTCATTGGAAGAATTTAAAAAGACGGTTACCTATCTAGAATATTCTGAGGAACTCCACCTTATATTCGAAACAAAAGAAAATTTATTTGGGGTTATATCTGATACTATTTCTTTTCTAGAATATTTGACACTAAACTCTACAATAAACCTGTGCCCGACAGTGTCCATATTGAAAGAAATTCTTGTGAAATTTTATGCCATCAGTGTACAAAATATGGAATACAATAATACTGAGTATTGAACCAATCAGTACCAAATGTCAATATCGAGAAGCAAAAACTATCAAAAAGTTTTTTCATTCGGACGTCCTGCACGTATCTACAAGAGTGTATTTCACGCTTTCCAAACTCATGAAACGCATTCAATAAATAAGTACTAATGCATATTTCTTTTCACTTAATTGCAACTATTGATTTACTGCTTGATTTATAGAGAGAACGGAACAGCGACACTTGCAATATAAGCTGTATTAGTTACTGCCCGCGGCTCTGGTTGTGATTACAAATTTAGATTAAATACTTCTTTGATAAAGTGGGTATTATGTCATTTACATAATGAATATTTGTACTAGCCACCTTGCAGGGTTACTTGTGCATATTTCGCACTGAACAGACAAGGCAATGACCTTTTCAAATACTTTGGATTTTCTGCCCGACAACGAAGGTATCTATATCGTGTTAGACAACAACCTTACTTTTTTATGGTAGGTAAAAATCATCCAATGACGAATCCCGCCCTTGGGTGGAGCGGGAAACAGTGTCAGACTCTTACTGACTAAACAACCTACCCCGTTCCTATATCGTTATACATACCAGGGTCAGAGCCTTCCTTTCAGACAATAACCTTACTTCATGATGAACCGAATCATCATTTCAGTCGAAAGACGTCCACGGTGGTCAATTGTATCTAGTTTAAATTTGTAAATAATTGTTTGTATCGCAAAATGATTCGGAAAGGAGTAATTGCCAAAAAATAAAATGCCTTCGGCGACATTTTTAAAGTATGGCAGCGTGTGTCGCAAAATTACGAGGTGTCACAGAACAAATCAAATCTAAAACATTACCAATTTTCAAAAGTCCCGGAAAACTTTCTAGATAAAAACTACCAAATGACTGTATTATTAAAGATTCGTAATATATTATATAGGAGTAAGTATCGGGAAACGTATTCCGTATTCCGGTAGGGGCAGTCCAGTTCGTTGCACATATATTTATGTAGGTGGGATGACCTCCTTCATTAAATCTACTTGCGATTAAGTAAGTATTTCTATTAGGGCAGGCACGGGTAAGAATGCTATTTTTATATTTTCCCGGATGTATGGAACTAATAATAACTTGGTCTTTTACCTGTTTTCATTATACTTGGAGTTTTGTAGCACATGTGTAAAATAAAAACACAATATCTCGAGAGTAGTCAATGAGTTTATTGTTGTAAATATTGGTTAGGAAACATTAGATATTTATTTATGTAACTTTTTTGCTTGTTTTAAATCTATTAAAGCATTTTATTCTTTCATTGTTCGTGCAACTCTGAAGCCTTAAAATCTAAGCAAAGTAGCGTTGACCAAATTGATAAAATGCCAAAATGTTTGGCATTTTTGTTTTTTATTGTTCAGTATAACCTCAGGGGGTTATTTGTGATTTACCAATGTAAAAGACTAACAACCTCTTAAGAGCTTATTGTACTCATCATTATGAACAACTTTTACTGGGACCAAAACTGAAATCGTGAAAAAAAAAACAGTTGTTGCTTACATTTTGACGAGATAAACGAACATAAATGTAGAGAACAGCTGACTTTTAATTTCATCCCTTCAGGTTTCTAATAAAGTTAAAAGCAAAAAGTTTATAATATATCGGGTGTTGTAAGTTTGTATTGAGAAACCGTCTTTCAAGCGGGTGAAGCTGCTGCCAGAAGCTAGTTACCTATATATGTATACGGCCCTTAAACAGAATGGTGTCAAAAACGTTGCTTCCATTAGATTTTGAAACTAAGTTCATAATAATATTTTGAAGCTTTTGACACTGTTTGTCGTCTGCTTGGTAGATAATACTGCCTCTTCATGTTCTAGCTTTACTTGAACTCCTTATTCACTCTGTTGGTTTTTTAGGCTGCTTCGTAAGTCTAAGTCTAGATTTTATGTTCACCATTGAACCTTTATTATCGTAATATATGACCTCAAGAGATTCTTTGGGTGTGTAAATCCCACCTACGTTGCGCTAGCTGTAAACCAAGCTTACCCCACAAATGTCAAGCTTGAGCGTCTATTCGTATGAACTTGACGGAGGATATGAAATGATATTTCCTGTATTGCATACACAATCTACTTTTACAAAACTACTGTTTTACTACACTCATAGGCAAATTTAGAGGGACGCAAAAAAATATTCTTTAGTCTTTTTAGTTTTCTAGTAGACTTTTTTAGTCTTTTTATTAACACAGCCTAATCTACGGAAGGATTATTATGAAAGAATTTATGTATTAAAATTAAACAATAAAATTGTAATTGTAGAAAGAAAAACAAGAACTTAGCTTCTTTGAAAATAAAAGTAAATTAGAGATTTTCGTCGATTTTTTTCGTTAAACAATCTATATCTTCTTAAATCGACTATTTTCTTTTCCTTCAAAGTGTTTGGGCCCAGTAGGTGGCCACGATATTCCTGCTGCATAAAGTCTTTTTCTTATGGTTTTGGTGCTAAAACTCACTCACTCACTTGAAGAACTTCTTGGAGCTAAACTCGTCAAGTGAGTGAGTCCTTGTTCTAAAAAAAATTGAAGGGCGACAAGTGACTGAGTCCTTGCCCTAAAAAAAATTAAGGACGAATATTTTGTACACTGCCCACAATAAATTATTATTTTCATTTAGTGACCTTGACCTTTAAGTCTTGTATACTATCTAGTTTGCCAATATTGTTTAATATTTCGGAAAGTATATTGAAACTATGTTTACGTTTGAACCACTTCATTGTATGTGAAACTATTTTCAATTAACATCACTTGATTATGTACTTTAAAAATGTTAATGTTATCATAAAAAGTCAAAATAAAAATAATACTTAAAATAAAATGATACTCAAAAATGAAAAAAATAAAGTTCAAAATCTTTATTTCCAGAATTTGTAAATAGTAAAACAGGTCATGGCGTATTGACACCTTAATTATAAAATACTAGCTTTAATTTATTATATTAAGTATAGTATTAAGGTCATACGTATTGTCATTTTAAATAAATTATAGAAATATTATTATTTAAAAAAATCTTATTTTAGTACTTTAAAGAAACTTAAAGCACTAAAATAAGATTAAGAATATTTATTTAAGAAAGGTGTCATCTGTCTCTGTGACCACAAGCTGCTAAAACAAACCAATTCATTCCGTAATATTTTTTTTGTAAATTTGTAATAAACATATTTTTATATTTTTACAGCACTATATTAAATTTACAACTAAGATTGTTTTTAATATCGTGCAGATTTCATTACGCATGCGGATTTGCTGCGCTTGCTTAACTTCGCAAATATTCTTTCCACCTGATATAAGTCCTCTCTTTTTTTATGGTATCCCGCCCTTGGGCGGAGCGGGAAACAGTATCAGACTATTACTGACTAAAAAACCTTCCCCATTTCTTCCTTGCCTTTTTCCCAGGGCCCTGGTGTTACGTTTTCGCATCAAACCTTGGCCCCGGAGGCTTCGACCCTGTAGGGCCCCTACAGAAGTCCCCTTTGGATAATCTTGTTTCTACGAAGGCTTTTGTTTCGTATTTAGTGGAAAATAAACGCCTGGATCGTCAGCGCCGCAATAAGTGCCCGCTATGGCCGATGTCTGGCATGACTGAGGAAGTTTGAAAGAGTCATCGTGGAGCTGGAACTGAAGGGATATAGGTATATTTTCATTAGAAAAAGTTTCATAAGTAAAATACGTCAGAGTTAGATAAGTTACTTTATGAGTTTTCACACCAAAAGATTACTTATTATATTATTATTATTATTATTCGAATATACTTTCAGGAATGCGATAGCTATATTATTGTCTTTTTGAAGAATTTTGAATTTAGATTCTTTATGATGGTTTTTTGTATCTAATGTCATAAATAATTTAATTAAAATGTCAATCAAATCGCTGTTTACCTAAATCATTAACAATATAGCCTGTATTGTATCTAATATTTATAATGCAATAAACTAATAGATGTCGTGATTGCAATCAATTATGTATATTGTTGGTAATAAAACTTTAATAATTGTTAATTCCATTGCTATTTGTAATAGTTGGGACGATTTGTAAGTGTCTAATAAGATCCGTTTGTCCTAGTGTAGAACTTTTGTATAAAGTCCGCCGATTATGTACCTACTGCTAGAATACAGGTCTGGTATTCCTTGAGGACTGGGACATAATCTAACATTTGGACCGATTGCAGGTTGGTCGTAATACCTTTGAAATTTTGTTCCTAGAATACAGCGGATTCCTGACAATGGCTTTTTCTAATTACTAGAGCTGATTTGAGAGCAGTAAATCAGTACTAGTCATGAAATACAACACTGAAATTTACAAATTGATCAAAGATACGTCATATCGTTGATCAGTTACAAAATAAGTAAATACTCAATTTAGAAACAGCGTTTACACTTTAGTGATCTTATTTATTTCAGAAATATAACAATTTTTCGATACCAAGATTCTATAGCTTAACATAGCATAAAACAAAGTCGCGTCTCTCTCTATGTATGCTTAAATTTTTAAAACTACGCCACGAATTTTGTTGAGTTTTTTTTTTTAATTGATATAGTGATTGAAGAGGAAGGTTTATAGGTATAATCCTACTACTATTATAAAGGCGAAAGTTTGTAAGTATGGATGTATGGATGTTTGTTACTCTTTCACGTAAAAACTACTGAATGGATTTGAATGAAATTTGGCACAGGCATAGGATACACTCCGGAATAGCACATAGGCTACTTTTTATCCCGGAAACCCCAAACCCACGCGGGCGAAGCCGCGGGCAAAAGCTAGTACATGCATAATATTACATTGCACCCGTGCGAAGCTGGGGCGGGTCGCTAGTATAATATACAACTTATATTATTTGTTTGATTTTATTAGTATAAATATATATTATATAGTTTAATAATTTGTGTATATGTTGTGTATATGTTCTGTATTATATTTATGGTTTTTAGTAGGTATATTTTTTTATTTACAATTTCTCTCTCTTATTGCACCTACCACCACTTATTTAACTCTTCATCATTCTAAGGTTGACTGGTAGAAAATGCCCAATGCGTAAGTGCTTTTGTGCATGAAGTATTTAGTAAATGAATAAATTCATTCATTCATTTCATTCATACTTAAATATTTTTAGATAGTTTTTGAGTGTTTTACGGCTGTGCTAAATAAATCCCATTCAGCATAATACAGCTGATGCTGGTTTTCAACCGAACTATAATTTGAGTGTATAGAATGGTGTAAAGTAGTGGTCCTAAATTTTTTATGCAAATATTCGTATGGTTACTTCACTTGGTCACTCGTCAATACTTTTTAGATAGATATTGCTTATCTGTGTAAATTCGAGATAGACATAAACTGTTTACAAATGTGAGGTTTTGGGTTCCAATTTAAATTTGTTACGAATTCTACTTTATTATAAGTAAATGTAATTATTGTTAACAGCTTCGATTGTCTCGTGCTTGCAAGCGCAACTGTTGAGCGTATCATATGGGTCCCAAGTTCGATTCAACGGTCGGCAACGTAAGACCCGAGCCGTGGCGAGGGTCTTAAGAGAGCCAACCACGGTAATCAGACATCACTCACGTGTGTCATACGACGTTTTTCATACATTATCACAACAGTAAAACTAGTAAATTTTTTCATAACATGGCGGTCAAAAATTAAATCTATTTTCCTATGCGCGCATCATTTTTTTTTTATATACCGATAAGTTAAGGCTATGGCTTAGTATATAGTCTTCTGACCTTATTGCCTAGTCGTCGTTGGTTTTCTTTCGTGAAAAGTTTTTACTATAATGTCATTCGCAGTGACAATATTCTATTGTTCGGATGTAACACTTTTAATGTTTTGGTAGTGTTACGTGCAATCCGTGCCCAAAAAGGGCGGTGGTGCCGATCCTGCCAACTATCGGCTGATTTCAATAACCTCCATACTCTACAAGATTATGGAGCGTGTGTTGAATTCGTGCCTCATGGTATATCTGGAAGGTAACGATCTCCTCAGTGACTGACAGCACAGGTTTTGCCACAATCTGTCTACCGGGAACCTACTAGCTTATGCCCCTCAATTGTGGGGCGAAGATGTCGAGAGTAATTGGGAAGCTATTGCCGATTCCTTAGACGTCTTGAAGGCCTTCAACAGGGTATGGCACGCTGGCCTTTAGTCCAAGCTTCCAGCGTACGGCATTTCTCCTGGTCTCATTAACTGGGTAAAATACTTCCTGAGTGAACAGTCTCTTCGAGTTGTTGTCGATGAATGCTCATTAAAGCCTATGACGACTAATGCCGGAGTTACTCAGGGGTTTATTCTCTTCGCAACTCTATGCCTGCTGCATATTAACGATCTGCTAGTGCCTGGTATCTTTGGGTATGCAGATGATAGCACAGTTGAAGAGAAATTGTAGAGAGAGCCAAGTGTTCGTGCTAGTAAGGAGCTAATCCTGTCTGAAAGAGAGGCAATGGTAGAGCGAACGAATGTCTCACTTCAGGCAGTGTCCAAGTGGGACAAAGCTAATCTGATGGGATTTACCGCCAAAAGGAGCCGGTTCACCTTGGCTTCTGTTTTTCGGGACGTATGCCTGCGTGCACCGACCGCCTTTAGCTCTTGGGAGTTGATTTTCCCTCTAATCTCAACTTTGGGCGGTTCATTGAGTCCAAATCGAAAGGAGCTGTTAAGAAACTCACATCAGGGTATCACATAGGGTACTTCACAACGAGATAGCTTCTAATGTTGTACAAAGCACGGGTCTGATCGTGTGTGGAGTACTGAAGTCACATATGGGCTGGAGCTGTAATTTTACAGCAAGGGCATGTGCCCTTAAATTTCTTAACGAATTAATTTGCTTGATAAAGGTCTACATAAACTGCTATCTTATTTTGATAAATTTAGACAGATTGTAAATTATTTTAACCAAACTTCGAAACTGTTCTCTGAAGACTCATCAATAAATAATCTCAGCATCATATCTCCTATCTGTACCTACTTATTAGCGAAACAATGGCTCCTCAAACACCTCTTACATATTCAATCTTACACTCGATGACTACCATAGATAAAATCAAAACCAATTTATCAAAACTATTATTCCTGCCAGATACATCCAACGCCCTACCTGAATACTTGTCTATGCTTACAAAATATCCGGAGAACGTGAGCTTTACCATAAACAAACTCTCTATAAGTCTAGGTTATGGCTGCAGTACTAATTCCGAATTTGGAACATTTGTTAAAAGATCAAACGTGTCATTATCTGGGGTCAATGACATTATTTGTCATCGATTTTAGAAGCTGTATTAATATTGTTTTTACAGCTGGCAATTTATTGTTTTTTGATAAAGATGATCGCATCTTTATTGTTACTTGTAGTCAGCAAAGCGTGACTTAGGGCTAGTAAAAAACCGTGGGAATGAATGAGTCTTGCGTCTTCAGATACCATGACTGAAATTCGAATAATTAAAGTTACTTAGCAGTCCTGAAATCTGAAGATGATTTTAGGTTCAAAATGTGTGTATTACGTGGCAAATAAGTTGTACCCACCGTGGTGTCATGATGGTTCAACTTGTATAACGATGACTATGATTTTTGACTGGCCTGGTAATCTAGTGGTTAGAGGCTCTGACAGTTATGCCGGAGGTCGTGGGTTCGATTCCAACCCAGGACAAATGTTTGTGTGATGAGCACTATCATTTGTCCTGTGTCTGGGTGTAATTTATCTATAATATGTATGTATTTAGAAATATTTAAGTATGACTATCAGTTGTCTAGTACTCATAACTCAAGTTCTGCTTAGCTTGGGACTAGACGACGTTGTGTGATAGTTGTGGAATATATTATATTATAACCGATTTTCGGGTCTCAATTGAAATGGGGGGCTGCGCGTACCTATTACAAATGGTTCAACTTACTTGCCGCGTACTACAGTGATACTTAAGAGAAGACTTTAATCTAGCGGAGAACAAGTTGTGCTTAGTGACAACTTTTTATCAAAAACCTGCTCGTTTTATTTTTAATTGCAAAAAAAAAGAAAACAAAAAACCTATTCTAAAATCAAAAACAAAAGTCACACGCTAAACGAGCACATACTAGAAGTATTTTATAACAGCCTTTACATAAACACGATCTGTCAGTTCAGATACAATCGACGTGAATCATATTACATCACTGGTGACGTCATGGACTAACCATTTAAATCGACAGCCTAGTCTGAGAATGCAAATTCGAAAATTTAAATGTGCCCTTCGGAACTGTGAACTTGCGGTCTAGACGACTGGTACTGGCTGGAAACTGATTTGTGCAGTTATTTGGCTCTGTTACAAACATGAATAAAGGAGGAAATTTGTATAAATGATAATAGTAAATGATTTGAGTATTTGTTTGTTTATTTATACACAACATTTTTTTTATGAGTCACAGACTCATATTTAAAGGGCTTATTAGAAAAGGTCTTGTTATTATTTAATAAATAATATCACTCATAAAATGTCACTCATTTTATGGAAATATTGTACAATAGGCAAAAAAAAAAACATTAAAAACATTTCGCTTAATATTTTCTAGTAGTAATTGTTATGAATAATTGATTCAATTATGAATTTACCAATAAAAAAACATTTTTGAGGACAATATTTTTGGTTTTTTAGGATTTCGTTTTTTTTTTACTTTATAGGTACTGCACAAATATGATTGAGTACCACTTTTTTGAACTACTTAATTAAAAAATTTGGGGCGTAATTGATAATATCCGGATCAAATCTGTTTATTCTTTTAAGTACTGATAGAAAATTAAAAAAATTGCTAAGTAAACTTTTTGAATCGTTAAAATGTTCTGTATCTGTAAAATAGTCTATGGCAGTTTGACCCGCGGAAAATCTACTTTTTTTTTATAGCAATTGATCCGGAATCGACAAATCTGCAATTGTCATGTTGGGTTAATAAATAATTTGTATTTTTGCGTTGAAAAATGGTGCTGTTTACCAAAGATATTTGACGTCTTACTATTTAAAAAAAACTGTTTTGTTTTTTTTAGTATTTAGTTGTATTACTTTATACACTTGGGTAGTGACGTAACCACGTTACTCGCTTTATGCCATAAGGAATAAAGGCCCCAGTATTATTCTTAATCGTAGTTTATTTGATAGTAAATAATATTCGTGTAATAAGGACAGATTTAGTGGCGTTGTCTGAAATATGAGGCCATTTGTTTTGTATTACAATAGGTAATTAGGACTTATTTCAATATTAGCTGCTATTCAGCGAATGCTAGTAGATAAACTAGATTGTTTTGATATGATCACGAATTTTGTCGATTAATTGGAACACCAATAAAAAAGGTTCGATTACAATGTTGAAAATATAGAAATCACAATATTTATAAAAAAAAAACAAAAACATTTTGAAACATTACTAGATTTTTTTAATGACGATTTATCAGCATTTCAGCAATAACGGCAAGCAAAGGAATTAAGCATATATTATTCTGATAAGGTGCTCCCACATTGCAGTAAAAAAATATTTGTAAACATTTTCTAATATAAAAAACATTTACTAACAAAAATGTTGTCAATTGCCGTTTTAGGAATTGTTATATGTTATAAGTGTTCCTACACTAATAGAAAAATGTTTAAATCTGGTATTGGCTCTCAGTTTGGTTTGCTTCCTGAGAGCGTCTACACGAAAATGGAAGAGGATTTGCTCATTGGAATAGCTTTCATTTTTTGTTTAAAAAAGATATTAAATTTAAAGACAATAATTTGTTTTGTTATAGTTTGTTAACTAACGTTTTTAAACATTTTCTAACGTCAATGTGGAAGCACCAATAGAGTTATCATTACCGTACCGAATACGCTTAATTTCGTTGCCTACAAATTCAATGATGTCATCTTAATGCAAGTTCGTAATTAAATTAATTGGACCGAACCTAGGCATTAAAGTTCATTGAATAATCGAGCTTACTTTAAGTTCTCATGGAATCATGAAAATGCATTAACATACGACTTCTAAATAAGACTTGGTGATTAATAAGAATTGCTAAATACGTGTTAATGTCTTCTATGTCTCAATAACTTCGTTTTATTGACGGACAAAGGTCATCAGTTCGAGACTAAAAAGATGACTAAAATTGCCTAAGTGTACAGTTAACAGACTATATAATGTCAGCTTGTCTATTCAATAAACTTAACTCAGATATTAAAGTCATGCCTTTGAATATTCGCCAAATAGCAAAAATTTACGGTAGACTTGTCGTTTGGCTACTTTGTTGCTATAAAATAACGTAAGTTTTTTTATATGAAACCTGGATATAATGTGTTCAGAATTAGTAATTGAATAGTTATCAATACATTTTCCGTCATATTTTCCCCAAAAATATTTTATAAAGGCCACAAGTTAGATACCACCGAAATCAAGTACAACTCAGCACATTGTGGGCATGAAATGCTAGCCCCCTGGCCAAGTTACAATCGTTTCGTTTAAAGTTAGCACTTGTAGATAGCCACGCTCCAAATACTTTTTTGAGATGACGTCCAAAAATGCAAATTGGTGGCGTAGTCAACTACAAGCGCTAACTCTAAACGATACGATTGTAACTTGGCTAAGGGAGCAAGGCACAGCTGGGTGCGAGAGCAAAACGATATCTCAATCGCCCGGATGGCCCGGTGTATATGTGGTGGATACTATATGGATATATAAATTTGTGTGGAAAACCAGGTAATATAATAAACTTATAAGTATGTGATTTTTGATGATACACTTATTGATGATGATATACAAGAATGTGGAAGACTTACTAATGTTGTATATGTTTCTCCACATAGAAAAAAAATGGAATGGTAATGTTCTAAGTGCTATTAACTGCTGATGATTGGCAAATTTACTGAAATTTATCCATAGTGGAATCAAGACCAAGGCCCGTCTTATCACGTCCACAAAATTTAAAATTCTGCGTGGGCAGATAAAATATTATTTATTTGTTCGCGGTAGTAGGCTAGACTAGGCTGAACTATAAGTTAATTTATTGTTTTATCTGCTACAGATGTCATAATAACATTATAGCTAATAAATTGTTAATGAGATCAAAATTGAACGTGCACGTAATATGTTAATGTGAATAATACCTGTTTAGATTAACTTATTGGCTTATTAATTCATCCCATGACTGTTGTTGACTTGGACTTGGAATAGAAATGAGCTATGCGTGATTTTGTCTGTGCTTAAATTTATGGTTAGATCCTGTCGAAAATAGGACGTAGATACTAAATCTTCGTAGGAAAGTTCTAAGACGGAAATAAAAGGCCTTGAGAAAATTCAAAAGTGTGTTCGGAATTTCAATTCTTTTATATTCAATTGCAACATTTGTATTACAAAATAATTTATTATTTTACAATAATTGTATTTTCTTATGTATTGTTTTGATTGTTACATTTTGTATTTTTGTTTTATAAATATTCTGATTCAAAGTTTTAGAATTAAAAATTATATGTACCTACACCCTTATTGTCACGTACATCAGACCAACAGTGATACAATTGTTTTTCTGCAATTATAAATGTACTAGCGACCCGCCCCAGCTTCGCACGGGTATTGATATTGAATATATTATGCATGTATTATACATGCATAATATATTCAATACACATAAACCTTCCCCTTGAATCACTCTATCTATTAAAAAAAAAAAACACATCAAAATCTGTTGCGTATTTTTAAAGATGTAAGCATACATAGCGGTAAGCAACGTTGTTTTATACTATGTAATGATAATGATGTGATATGGTTGATCGAAGGATGTGGCAGACCTTTAAATAAATAAGTAAAGGCCAGATTTAAATGTCATGTGGGAAAGAAAAACAATAGGTACAACTGATAAAACAATAATTACGATTGACATATTTATCGGTTTAAAACTGGTTGTGCCGAGATACGGTACTGAGAAATCTCGACTATTAAAGATGATGATAGATGCTTGATTTTAAGAAATTAGTAATACTCGTAGTTTTAATTTTGCTTCATTTTATAATTGTTGCTAAAATGTTTATACTTCTGTAAAAGACTCGTCTATACTTCTGTACTAATACTGTGAAGAGGAATAAATTGTATTTTAATGCTTATTTCTGTAATGAATAGTTACAAATATACTGGACCGTTTTAATAAAAAAATCACCAGTAGAACGCTTCTTTAACGTTGAGTGGCATATCGGCTTTTACTGCGACAAAAGGCGTAACTCCTAATTTCATAGTTTTCGTAATGAGCAAAATGAAAAAGTTTGGTGAACAAATCAATACTGTGTAACTAGTAATTTTATATATACGCGCTGTAATTATAAATATACCTAAAATACTGGAAAAAAAATACTGAAAAGGACAAAAATCTGCATTGGAATGTCTGTTTTTCCCTAAATGGTTTTTACTCCCTTGTTGGAAATATTGAGTCAGGGATTCAGGTAGAATTATTAGCTATTAATTTCAATTAATTTCTATTAGTTATTAATTTCACAGTAAAGTTAGGTATTTTTTATTAAAACAGCTAGAAATAAAACACAAGAATTCTTAGAATCCAGTAATTAAGACTTGGATCAGTTAAAACAGAGAATGTCACCTGTCGTTAGTATATCAAAGATATTGATCGAAGGCTTTAGAGCAGTCATGACATCAGTATTGAAATAGGTCGAGTATGGTAAATACTAGTATATGAATTACTAATTAGGAATAATATAACTTTTAAAGGCTAAGCTTACAGAAATAATAGCAGTGGTGTTATTCGGTCAGCAGTGTATTAAATAATAGGAAGCCCGTAATTATAAATCTTGTGAATTTTGTTTTTATCAATCTACACTTCTACACTAATATATAGACCAGTGCAGATAGCTTTTGAAAGGGAACAAAATAGTAGTAGAATGAAACCCATTGGAAAAGGAAGATAATATTGCAAAAATGTAAGGAAAAATAAATTATGGTCGATCTGAGGTCGGGAAGAGGATGGGTGTGCGGTTTTAAGGGTAAAAAATGGTTTCTCTCGATTTCTGGCAAAACTATTGGTTTTATGGAAAAATGTCTAGTAGCAGACTTGTAGGTCATAAAAAGATCTACCACTTTTGTATTTACACTTTTTCACACAGCTTCGTGGCACCGGTTTTTTATCTGTAGAAGAAGTAAAGGAGAATTTCGCGACGAGAACTGAACTCAATTTCGAAAACAGCATTTAAAAAAATGTTTTGATGATTGGATTATTCGTTGCCGTAAGTGTATCGTTTCTGAAGGGGCAATCTTTGAAAGTGATAAAATAAATTTGGATGAATAACAAAAATGTTGTGTATTATTGATATTTTCCTAGTACTTTCTTGGCAGAGTAGTAATTTAATATTTTCGCCACCTATAGGTGAAGAAGAAGGAAAAGTAAAAAAAAAATAGAAAAAAGAAGAAGATAGAAGATATATAGCCCAAATTTTTTGAAAAAAAATTGCTGTCCCCAAAGTCACCATGCCTATCGGTTTGTTGACCTCATTTAACAGAATGCATATCAAATTCTTATTCAACCTCAATCATATTCAAATTGATAACAGGTAAAACAAATGATACTTGGAAGTCAAAAGTCTGGTAAACCACAAATGTGAGACAATAAATTCAATTGTTACTATCCTATCGACAGTGTTTACATGGATTGAATATAAAACAATTTTTTTTTCGGGTGTGACTATACCAACGGTTGAATAAACTAAATAAGTAATGTATGATGTATTATTTTGGTAGGGAAACCCAGTAATTTTTACCGTGTGAATTTTTTTATGACGTCAGTAATATTACAAAGAAAATAACTATGTGGAGTCATGACGGTAAAATTACCAAATATCCTGGGCTTGCGGATGGTGAGCAATGGGTAGCTCGCCATCCAGTCATCTGGTAATAGTCAAGACCGAGCCCAAGTCGTCAACGGCGTGCACTGTTCCCGCGCGCCTCAAGGAATTATCAGCAAATTGTAACCCTACAGGGTCGAAGCCTCCTGGGGCCAATGGTTGATGTGAAAGTGTTACACCGGGGCTCTGGGACTAAGGCAAGGAAGGAATGGGGTAAGTTTGTTTAGTCAGTAAGAGTCTGACACTGTTTCCCGCTCCGCCCGAGGGATTGGATAATTTTTACCTACTATAAAAAAGACGCATATCTCGCGCCGTAGGCGTAAGCGCGGATTTGCGGATAGCGAGCAATGAGTAAGTCAATGTCCAGCCATCAAGTAAGAATCAAGCCCAGGACGACGGCGCGTCGTTTCACGCATACCTCACAGAGATGGACTCAGGACTTATTCGTAGGAGTTACCTTGTAATAAGGGCAAAAATAACAGCAGTGGCTGCAGAAATAACACTAACAGATTCAGTGCGAGGGGTGCCATTTATATGTGAGATATCAACAAACGATTTCGCCTGGGTGGAGCAGGAGGGCGTGTCAGACTTTCACTGAATAAAACCCCCTCTTGCACCTTCTTTGGCTTCGTTCCAGGGCCCCGGGGTTCACTTTCACATAACACATGGCCCGAGTTAAGTAGGCTTCAAACCTCCTGGGCACCTACGATTTGCTGACATCTCCATAAAGAACGCGTGAAACACTACATACATAACGTCGATAATTTGGGATCGGTTCGAACGCTTACCCGGCTGGCCAGATGGCGAGCTTCTCATTGTTTTCAGTCCACAAGCCAACGCCTGCGGTTGGAAATCGATGTTTACTCAACTACCTCTTAAGAATTTTACCTCTTCTATTCTATGTTACACACTTTATTTTCACAGACAACCTAACAGCCGTATATTTTAAAATACGCTTGTATCTAATTGGCATTGTTATGAGACAGTAAAGCAGATTCAAAATTAATAATCCCGAAACTCGATCAAATTATTTTATACTGTTTTTAATCTAATTCAGCTTCCAATGAATCACTTTTGAAAGCTTTTAATGGCTATAGATTAGGCTGCGATAAATAATGTCAGCAGAATCAATATTCGATTCAAAATTGTGCACAAACTTGCACATTTGGTCGTGACTTACTGCGGAGACAAATTTAAACGACCTGTATGTAGTTGGAACAGTTTAAGGCTAATATCGACTACATTTGTCTTACTAGTTCGTTTAGGCACTTATTTATTGCTATCACAATGACTTGTTGGATTTATTACTGTCTGCTGTGTCTGTAAAAAGTCTATCTTGAAACGTATAAGACTTTTTGCTAGCCAGCTCACGCAGCTCTGTTTTTCCTTTATGATAAGATTTTTCCTGTTTATAATGTTTCCCGTCAATCCTCCTATACATGAGTTCCCTCTCCTGGGACCATGGCTAATGATAAAGTGAACACCAGCCCCCCTTGCCAAGTTGTAATCGTTTCGTTAAGAGTAAGCGCTTGCAGTTGGATAAGCCCCCAATTCCCTTGTTCGGACGTCATCTCAACAAAGGAATTGGGGGCGTGGCCACATCTAAGCGTTCACATTTAATGAAACTATTGTAACTCGGCTATGGAGCAGGGCCCTGGAATTAAGGCAATGAAAAATCGGGGTAGGTTTTTTGTCAGACACGCTCGCTCCGCACAAGGGTGGGAGATATCATGATTTTTGCCAACAAAAACGAGTTCGCTCCATCAATGGATATCTAATCATTTTTGCCAGAATCGTCTGAACATATTATGTATATATTAAATTTAGGTAAATACCGTTAAATATTTTCAATACAGGTAGGTTTTTGCTAAATTATTTACTTTAGTCTGTATTGTATAAGATATAATAAATGCTAGGTTTTCCTAAGCCAATAACGGCACTAATAGACACGACATAAAAATTAAATACCAAGTATTTGGCAAGGTTACAGCATATTGTTCATCGCCAACGCAAAAACTTGAACGAACTGCGCATGCACTTTACTAGTCTCGTATTGAGCAGCTCTGATAACAATGACTGATTATAAAGGGTGACATAATACATATTCTTGACTAATAAGTCGTTCTAATGACTCAATCAACTTTCAACTTACATATTAATGGGGAACTAGGTTCTAAATCATCATTAATTAATGAAACTAGGGCTTTAGTCATACAGGGTTAAGTCTTGTATAGAATGGTGGATTAAGTTATATGGCACTTTTGATATTATGAAAACCTAATCATGAATATCACTATTATCTCAAATTTGGGGCGAATTGTCTTCATTGCCAGAAAGTGTTACTGTATATTTTAAGTATACACTAAGGCTAATTAAATCCATTAAAAATATATGTTATTATTAGGCTAGTTTTGACCATTTTTTTATGGTAGGTAAAAACTATCCAATGGCGCATCCCGCCCTTGAGCGGAGCAGGAAACAGAGTCAGACTCTTACTGATTAAACAACCTACCCCTTTTATACGTTGTCATATATACCAAGGCCAGGGCCTTCCTTTCAGACGTGAACCCTTGGCCCCCGTTGGCTCTGACCCTTCTGCAGGGTCTCAATGGTTTGCTGACAACTCCTTGAGGCGCGCGGGAACAATGCGCGCTGTTGACGACTGGACTTGGCCGCAGGGTTGGACAGACGATTGGATAGCGAGCTAGCTTTTGACCACTAAGTCATATTATAATGATAAGCGATGATGTGGTCTACGAGCCAGCATGCTTGTTTTTAAGTAGCCTATGCACTCCAGACTTAAAGTCCTTTAAGCCGAAGTTATCAAGAAACACATTTTAGATAATCTTGCTATTAATAAAAATAGTGCTTACGTCACAGGAAGAAAAAAGTGGTAGGTGGATGTTTGTAGTAGTGTAGTTTGTATCTTTGATGACATAATCGCTTTAACTTTCATAACTACAACATAAAAGTCAACAGGTTAATAGTGTGCGTAATAAAATAAACCATTTTTATCGTTTATATTGAATCTATGTACAAAAACACCAAGTTTTGAACTTGTTGTGTTACCTGATGGTTCACACAAAGAAATGGGTACCAGGCCATCTGGATTCTCGAGGAAACGACGCCCGGGTGTCGTCACTGTGTAGATTTCCCGGAGGACACAGTGGAGCACATGATAGAGGTGTGCCCTGCTTGGGAAGAGCATCGCCGTATTCTCGTGGGGTGATAGGAGGCGGCGAACTCTGGTAAAAGCCATGATCCGAAGCTAGGAAGAGTGGGAGGAGACTGCCCAATCGCTTCTTTGTTATATGTATGTTTCCGTATGCCCTAGGGAATTGTCAACAAACTGTTTAGGTTGTTTAGTCAGTAACAGTCTGACACTGTTACCCGCTCAGTCGAAGGGCGGAATTCGTCATTTAATGATTTTACCTACCATAGAAAAAAAAAACATAACAATATTAGTGCAATATAATAACATTAGCAAGTAGAAGCAACAATACTTAAAATCGCACAGTAAAGCTATCTCTTTCAAAAACTATTCCACTAAGTTGTCCGATCTCCGTCGCGATGCGCATAACCTAGCGATTTTGTACACAGCTTGGTATGCACACGGACATATGCTATTTAAACTGCTATTCAAACGGTTTCCGTACGTGCGTTATGCAACTAGATTTTCTTCTGGTTAACGTCATCTTGTCTGTTGAGTTAGATTTAAAATCTGAACAGATTGTAGGTCTGAATGTTGATTAGTTTATCGAAACCCAACCAACTATGGCTTAACCCAACTATGGGTTAAGCTCGCCTGTGTACATCACCTGTTCTTTTATTTGTAATTTTAATTATTAGTGTACAATAAAGAATATAAGAATATATAAGGGTTTTTAGATGGTTTTTTGGAAAATAGAGAGAACTTTCTTAAACGGCGCCGCCTCAAGCTTGATTGTAGGTTTGCGAGAAGATTATAAGGCAGGCTTTGGGCATAGACAAAAGCAGTTTATTTATGGTAGGTAAAAATCATCCAATGACAAATCCCGCCCTTGAGCGGAGAGAGAAACAGTGCCAGACTCTTACTGACTAAACAACCTACACCGTTTCTTCCTTATCTTAGTTATGGCATAGAGAAAAACTGCTGGAGGACTACTTCCAAGGGTTGCTTGACAAGTTGTGTAAGTCACCCGATAGAGACATGAGAGAAGAAATTTTACAACCACCGATCCAAAAGCTATACGAAAAACATAGCTAAAGAACAAAACCACCAAAACAATCAAGCAATCAGTAAGCAATTGTTTTTCTCCAACATTCCAGCATTCAATCGCAGTCTGACGACCCAACACACCCTTGTTCCACTTGGCATACATATCTGTACATAAATCCACAACCACACAATTACAAGTTGACTCTTGTAATTCATTATCAAAACAAAATTGTTCCGAGCAATTAAAGCAAACGACTCGGTGACAATAAACCATTAATTGTGTCGAAATGATTTATTCGAACCTAATAGGTAGGTATGGAGTGGTCGACACTGCATAGTTTGTGCAAACAAAAGATATACGCTGATTGACATTTAGAAACACCTAGCCTCGCCCTTTGTGAGATATCACACGGGACAATTTATTCAGTTCGTGTAAATTATTCTCTAAAGGGGTGTTTACAACTGCGATTATAAGCTAAACTTGTAACGAATTTTTTTCTAAATTGTATAAATTAGTAATTTACCTACAGTTTCTGTGCTATCAACTAATGTGTAGATATTAGGTATGTATCTTTTTTATTTTTTCTCTCTCCTCCTTCTTCAACTTCACTTCAAAAGTTTATTGTCATCACATCATCGTCAACAGCCTTTTAATGTTCCCACTGCAGGGACACAGGCCTCCTCTCTCTAGGAGAGGGAATGGGCCATAATCCACCACGCGGGCCCAGTGCGGAAAGTAATAAACTTTGGATCTTGATAATTTCATGTCACTCGTTTTGTAATGCTTATTGCATTAAGTTCAATCTCGCTCAGTCCACCTAGTTGACACGAACTGATTTTAGAAGAATCATAAGGTCAGTCTAAGGATTTACAGTTTATCTCACTTCTATCAATTTAAGTATTGCGGTTACCATCATCAACGGTAATTTGGATTCTAAGACAACTGTATTTGTGAGAGGTTTGAAAGTTGTTAAATGGTATAAAATCACCTTTAAACGTAGTCTAAATGTTGTTGCTTTTCCTTGTCAGATAAACTTTGACAATGCTTTGAATTGAATACAGAAGTAGTGAATGGCTGATTCAAATTATATTAGAAACTTGGGTTTGATGGTGTTATGCATGCTATCATTGGGATCCGAAATGTTTTCGCGTATATACCAGAAATAATCTAAATAGAACTAGATTGTTTAAAGACAGAATTGAAAAGACAAAGGGTTCTTGTACTGTATTTGATCTCTTAAGATTTTAATATTATATTATATTATAATTATATTACAACTAGTATTATTATTATAGCTAAGGCTGTGGAAACTAGCCCTTGAAGAACTTAATCCTTGCAAGATTGTTAGAAAAAGCTTTCATGCCAACATTATTCAGATTCTATTCACTTACCTATTGAGTATGCGGACAGAATCCAATAACTATTGAAATACCATTAATATTAACTTTGATATTTTTTAAAAGAAAAGCTCCATTCTTCATTCGCTGCACTTTTATCAATACAAACTGTACAACTGCATTCAACAATTTTATTTCACTACACATTACTTGAAACGGTACTTGCAACCCATTTATATATCGTTTACAGTTTTCGTCTTGTACGTGACAATGTTGAGTTTAAATTTACTAACTTCAAATATGGGTAAACGTCATAACGTTGAAACGTGGTTTATGACCTCAGCGGTAAAGCCGTTTGATTTAGCTTAGCAGTACTGAAATATTGACGCACACCTAAATTTGAGTTAGTAGCAGGCAATAATAATAATTGTAATATGAGGCCTGCCGTTGTAAACCAGAGCGTTTAATAAAATGGAATCTGGACGATTACTGCTTAATTTTTGGAAAATTTTGGGAAAATGGTCGTAATTATCCTAGAATCAAAAATTAAAAGACATGTATGTGACATTCAACAATTTGCATTGTGCATTATGGTGCACGGTACAGTCTCGGTTATAGAGAGTTATCTACATAATTATGTTCTAGAAGTAAGATCATTATAGGCTGATAAGATACGTGTGTTTTGCTAGATATTGTACTCCGAAAATTAATCCCTGTAGTAGCATCGACGACTTTCTTTTGCAATGATGAATAGATATTGATTATGTTACCATTGATCAAAATAATGCTTCTGTAGTTGTGAATATCTGACCTAAATAAAAATTTTAAATAGTAAAACTATACTAAAAACCAACTTCAAAAATAACAAATTTTAAAGTAACAAATGTAATATTGTCTCTTTTGAAAGTGTTGGTACAGCAACAATATTTCTCGAGGAGATAACATCGTGATCCGAAATTATAAGCACACTTGAAGCTGTAGAGAACTCAGGAACATCTCCAGGTTTGTGTGTAGGATGTTTCTTAGATTTTTGTATTATGGATATGAAATAGAATAAGTTTTTATTTTATATCCATATTATTTTCGCATTCATAGACTGATCATAACTATTTTGTTTCTTTAGTATCCAGTCATTACTATAACAGAGGCAATATCATTTTAAATTTGATTTATTTATTTATAAATTTTGAAATCAATACGCACAAAATGTGATTCAAAAATAAGAAACTGTAAAATTTTCTCAATTAGTATCGCTATACACTTTATGTTTATTTACGTTAATTCCAGTTCAATTTCGAATGAGCAACAGTTTTGGCATTCAATAAAATTTTAAAATAAAACCATTAGTTTCCTTTTCTGCTCTTATCTTGACCAGGGCATTTACATGGGTCCACTTTTGTACTGATTTTTTTTTTTCTTATTATAATTTGATATACATCTGTTAATGCTAATTCACCATCTAAAACTTTTAGGTTTCGTTTTGTTAAAACTGTTTTTTTTTTGTGAATGTGAATCAATACTTGTTAGAAATTATAATTTAGAATGCAAATGAGATGTGTGCAATTTATTCTCCGTTATCATGTATTTGCGTGTAAGCTTATTGATGCGGGTGCACAGACCCTTTATTTTAAAGCACTAAATAAATCAGCTTTTATCCTAATTAGATTTTTATTGCTACGTGATTTATATAACGTTATGATTATTTTAATGAGTGACTCAAAATCTTGTACATGAGTCAGTTTGATAAAGGTTGGGATGATGCATTGGGATTTTACATGTGTTGTATTAATTGTTGTTAATAAGTAGAATAAATATACAAATGTACTCAAGTTGAACAAACACCCCAAAAAACCTACTGGATTCAAGAGTGTGCATAAAATCACTTTTGGAAATGATGTGTGTTAAAGCTATCTGGTTTTCTTGATTAGGAATAATCTGCTTGTTAAGGTGTAATCCCACCATTAAAAGCACCGAACAGCAACCGTAATTTAATATTTATTTAGTACCATACATTTTATAACAAAACCAGTATGGACGAACATAAGATCTATTTTTAAATCCGAAGTTTTCTGAACTAAAAACTTAAGAATTGTAACTGTAATAATTATAAAAATAAGTTAAAATACCAACATATTTTTTCACTAATAATAGTACTTACGTACTATTATTAGTGAAAAAATATGTTACGTACTATTAATTATATTATAAAAAGGAATTAAATATAAATAATAGGTGAGATAGCGGTCAAGCGCAAACCTATTATCAATAAAAAATAAATAAAAAAAATGCGCTTTAGCCAAATTTTACTTTTGTTAATATTTTAGTTACTTCCTCTCTGTAACAACTCACAATAATGACAATGACAAGACAAGGGCCTCGATTTCTTATCCTGTGCCTTAGAATTCAAATCACTCCAGTCTCCAGGCTTTTGTTCTAAGTTTATGCAAACAAATTAGAATGCAGGCAGTGTCTATACAACGTAGTGGACAGGCACTGCTTCTAATTTCTGTCAGCCTAGTACCTTTTGTAACGGGACGGATTAAGTGCAAGCAATGTTTATACAAGAAACTCCCAAGCTTTCTTCAATACTTGTGCTTTGTTAAAAATGTTAATTGAATTAGTGAATTGAGGTTTTACTAATCTTACGTAGTTGTTCTTACCGCCTACTGGACTATGAGAATTGTTGAATGTATGCTAAAATTGTATTGTGTGCGGATTTTAATGATTAATGTTAGGTACATGTTAGGTTTGCAATGAATATTATTATCATAGGTGTCATCATAACTTAGCTCACATCATTTACTTAATCACCCACATTAAATCTTATTGTGTTATTAACGATATAAATTATATTTTCCGTCAATTAAGAAACAGTGTCTGTACCTAAGCCTTCCTATACCTATTCCTCACTACAATCTAGGAAGAGTTTCTACAAGTATCTAAAAGTCTATGTGAAAGTTTCTTTTGTTCAAAGCTAAATCATCTAAGTAATAAACGACGCAACGATGACGCAATTATTTGCTATGAAACTCAATACCTCCGATTTAATTGAAAAGCCTGTCACGTACACACTTAAAGCAGTATTAATCCAAACAGATAATATCGTCCGCCACCTAAATAAAGAAATAACAAGGAGTAACACACGATCAAACGATAATATACTTATAGGCCCAATAATCGTCTTACAGACCACCCGGCTACTATTGAACTACTGTAGCCCTCTCAAACATCGTTTATTTAAAGAAATAAACTAACAATTTCATTACAAAACAAAGATATGAATTTCCTACGAATGAAAGCGTGTGGGCAGCTATCCTACATCGCGTTTGTGAGACGTACTTTTAACTAAACGGGACTCAATCATCGAGCATATAAAACCCATTTTCCTATTCTATCAATATTTATATCACGTTCATTGGAAATCAAACTTTAGCTTCCTGGTTTTTGAAATCCATTTCGCTTGTTATTGTTGTTCAAAGAAAAATTTTAACAATATCACGGTGAGAACAGGTGGTAACGATTTAGTAGGTTTTGCTCTTGTAATTGCTTACTACTGGGACAGTGTCGTGATAAAACGTATTTTAGATGAAATATGAAGCCTTTAGCTTCCTGTTTATGGTATAATCATACTTCAACAGGGCATTTGCATTTGTTTTCGAACCAAAAAGTTCGATTATTGGAGAATGGTTATTCCCTGGGGAGTTAGGAATAATTTGTAAATGAATTGAGATACGAAGTAGCTAAAAAGTAGCCTAATTCAGTAAAATAAGTTGTTTACAGTACCTTCACTAGATTTTTGTATTTTCCGACTTTCAAGTCTATTTGTTATGATCGAATAATAATCAAATATTGATATAAGAGTTGTTAGAACTCGACCATTCAGCTAACTAAAAGCTGTAATGGTAACAAATTAAGTTCTCACTGAGATTTTCGCCACAAACCTACAACAAAATTTTCTAAAAAAGATTCTCAATATTTCGATTTAAGGATAATTTTCTCTCAGATTTCATATTGCAACCGGAAGGTGTAGCCATGGACGGCACGTGGGAGATATCCGGCACCCACGGCTGACGTCAGTGACCGGTACGGTTTTACAGCCGGCTGAATGGGCTACATGAATTATGGTATATACATTAGGTTATGAATTATAGCGCAGACTAGGTCAGATAAAGGTTTTGGTGAGGTTATAAGAGTGAATGCCCTGCTGTGAGTTTTGCAAATATAAAGATACCATTACAAACTAAAACAAATTTTGAAGATTATTTAGAGGTTTTTTTTTTTATGTGGGAAATTATTCAATGAATTCTCTCGGTGGAGCGTAATAACGTGTATAGACTATTGTTGACTAAAACCGCACAATACTTTCAGTTTCTTTTTGCGGCCAAGTACCACAGGTCTCAATTTTTTTTAAATTTTCCTTAGCGAGCTGATCACCAAATCGAATGCTTTACCATGTCCTAAGGGCAGTACGTAAAATGGTAATACCTAGGCTTCTCTTCCGCCCGAATCTAAATTGATTCCGCGAAAATAATAATTTCAGTCGAAAGAAATGCGCTGTCGGGCATTAAGACCACACCCCAGCGTTTCCATAAAGACCGAACTTGTGCGTCTCACATTCATCGGATTCCTCAGATCCTCCTTGAGGAAGGTTTTTTAACGTTGTGCCTTCTGGTACGTGGTTGCCACTCTAGTCCTTTCGGCCCCATCGACCACTTCTTCCGCGAGCCAAGTGCCCTGCCCACTGGCACTGAAACTTAACGATTTTCCGTTAACTTTGGTTCCTCTGTGGATATCTTAATTCTTAATACAATCATGCAAGGTAACTCCTAGCCAAGCTCATAACTTTTTCCATTGCCCTTTCAGTAACTTTAATGTTATTAATGAGGACCATTTTGAGCAATGAAAAAAAAAATATCAAAAAACTTTTTACAAAAAAAAAACCGCCTTCAAAAAAAGCCAAACGACAAAAGTTCCTACACTAAAAAGTTAAAAATAAAAATTTGAATTGCTGTAAAGAAACTTAATTTATAGGTAAACTTATTTGACATTAATATTTTGCAAATATTCAAAATTTATTACTTCTTTTTGGAGTCGGTGCCAGCATTTTTATTGTTGTAACTTAATGTTAGGTAGCTTTGCTTGTGCTTGCAATGCTTAAACATTTTCAATGTACTTAAAATGTTGCAGAAGGTTTTTGTAAGTATATATTTTTTATTTAAAAAAAAAATGTGCAAATCGGATGATTTTTTTAGAGAAGTCTAATATGTATTTATGTCTTAGTTAAGTATTATATATTTGAGTATGCAAATAGGTACTAAGTAGTTTTATAGTTAAGTTAGAGGTAGTTTTTCAAGGGATTGTTGCCCATTCGTAATTCCTTGCCTTGGCTGGCACCGACTCCAAAAAGAAGTAATAAATTTTGAATATTTGCAAAATATTAATGTCAAATAAGTTTACCTATAAATTAAGTTTCTTTACAGCAATTCAAATTTTTATTTTTAACTTTTTAGTGTAGGAACTTTTGTCGTTTGGCTTTTTTTGAAGGCGGTTTTTTTTTTGTAAAAAGTTTTTTTTATTTGTAGCCGTTCAGTGTTTTTTTTTATAATGTGTTATGGCAACGAAGTCAATATCGTTCCTACATTTCTTTTGAAAATGTTACCAATGTCATATCAGTAGGAATACATATATTGTTACAGTGTAATCGTTTTGATCTCGTGGAGAGATGATATGATGCATGAAATACTTATGATTCATCTCATGAGTACATCTTATGACAGCTCTCATAATCATCATCATTTCAGCCAGAAAACGTCCACTGTTGGACATAGACCTCCCCCAAGCGTCGCTACAACGACCATTTCTGTGCGACTCGCATCCATCGCGTTCCCGTGATTCTCACCAGGTCATCGGTCCACCTTGTGGGAGGCCTTCCAAAGCTGCGTCTGTTGGTGCGCGGTCGCCACTTTAGAACCTTTCGGCCCCATCAGCCATCTGTTCTACGAGCAATGTGCCCTGCCCACTGCCACTTAAGTTTGGCAATTCTTCGGGCTATGTCGGTGACCTTGGTTCTCCTGCGCATTTCTTCATTTCTGATTCGAACACGCAAGGAAATTCCGAGCATAGCCCTTTCCATTGCCCTTGACAGCATTGCCCATGACAGCTCTAATAAGCTCAAACAATGCTAGGATACATTATTTTACTTTGAAGTTCCCATGCCGACCTTCCACCTTCCAGCTTCATCATCACATCAGTTCAATAGTATCTTACAGCCAAAGTGCATCTTATGACAATTCTAACAAGCCCAAACACGGCTAGGATATATTAATTAGTTACGCAGTTCCAGTGCCTACCTTCCAGCTCCATCATCATCATCAGATCAGTTCGATGATAACATTTTCAACATAATTATTTAAGATCATTGGTTTATAGTGCATTTTCAAAGTTGCTTAACTACCTTAATTGTGATATCTATGCGAGTGTCAAGTTTCGTTAGCCATTTTCTGATCTTCTTCACCAGTTCCACCTCATCAAATGTTACTTTTTGACTGTAAATGCTTGAGTTCTCGATGAAAATATAAAAAAAACTATGTAGTTGCCTATAATATTTGAGGAGTTCCCTCGATTTCTCATGGATCCCATCATCAAAACTCAATTTTGAAAAAAATGGGACCAATCTGGAAGCATATCCTTTCAAGTACAAAAAAAATTTTGCAAATCCATCCATAAACAACGGAGTTCTGAGGTAACAAACATAAAAAAAAATAAAAAAAACAAAATAAAAAAAAAAAAATACAATCGAATTGAGAACCTCCTCCTTTTTTTGAAGTCGGTTAAAAAGAAGAAAATGCAAAAATATTATTCTATAAGCTCGGAGTGTTTCAAGTGAGATATAAATTCAGTGGATATTTTTGGTTTTCACAAACCCTTCTTTAATTTAATAAGTGTCACTAAACCAATAAGATGAATGTTTAAATATTCCCATATTGCACTCTATCTATACAATGATTAACAACAAATAATTATCGTATCTGACCTTTTACTAGATAATTGAATTGCTTCATGCTTCTACGATTTATTATTATAACTGGGATTCTTTGCTATACGTCTAAAATCATAATGTGTTCGTGTCATAGAATAACTATTGCCTATAATTAAATTAAACAAATGTATTTAAAGGATATAAAATTGCTTGTTATATTGCTATTTATATTGATGAGTTAGTGGTGAAATGTTTGGAAATATGAAAATATAAAATACGGATTGCGTGACCAACGGGAAATCTCATTGGCTGAAATAAAGAAGTCCCATCACAACTACACTATTATGTTTAAGAAAATATAGAATAAAAGCTTAGTTTCGTTTAAAAAAAAAAGTTAAAAGGTCCGTGGTCTATCAGTGAATAAATTAGAAAGACTATAGTCTCGGTCTTAACTCTCCATGTTACAACAGTACTTACTTCCCGTGTTCTCGGCTTTGAGCCACTTTTTGTAAGAAATTTCTAAGAAAGGCATCTAAGTCTTCCCGACCTCTCCTTCTTCGATTTAAGTTTTAAACTATATTTATTATATTTTTTCAAGATAGTGTAGTGATTTGCAGGTGCATTAAAAAAAATGGAGTAGTTGTCGCATGTCGTCGTTTATTCCGCGTACATCGAAGGACTGGAACAATTTGCCTGCTGCAGGCTTCTCATCCGATTATAATTTTGGTAGGTTCAAGGTTAGAGTGAATAGACTCTTAATAAGCTAGTACGCTTCACCATCAACGATTGCATCGCAGCTCACACTCAGATGGGATTGCCGTCAAGCTTTAGTTTATAGCGAATAAAAAAAAAAATGTTATCAGGAATTTAATAAAAATATAAAAACTATACTGTTTAAAATTCATCATCTTTTGTCATGTTATAGTTATTTGGGTTTTGCGCAATACGTTTATTTTTTTCATTCCGTCCTGGTAACATCACACTTTTATTGGTTTTACTCCGTATCAACCTGATCTTGAGTCATTATAGAACAAACATAATTTAAAAAAGTGCATAATTATTAAATTATATTTCTGCACAATGTTAAGCCATTTAACACAGAGTAGTTCCTGTGTCTAAAGGCGATGGTTGCCTTTGACTGCTGCGTACGTGAGAACATCAACGTAGTACTTATCACTTATCTTTATCTATATTTGGAAGGTGCATTCTACAAGGTTAGTTTAGGTAAGGTAAGTGCACCTAATATCCACCATATCGCATCGTATTCCTCATTACTTAAGGCCGTGAAGTTCTTAATGAATCAGCACCTTACTGATGGTGTCTCGCCATTTGTGTCAGTCTTTGCCGATGGTCTTTGCTGTCATGTAGTACAACTTGCAATTAAATGTCCAGTGTGGAGCGGGCCTGATCTGCTCATAATTTTTAGGAGCGGTCTCTTGGTAGTATACCAACCATGTCAGTTGTAGCCTTTTTTTTTGCCTATGTAGTCTTAATACTCTAGCACTCTGCGCAGACAGGTACCTAACATATAATTTTATTTTTCTTAACTTCCATATCAGTAAAACAATGAAAAATCTAACAAAAATACATTCGTATACAAATTGTTTTATTTCATATTTGTACATCTTGTACTTTCCCATAGCCCTAAAACAAAGGGCTTAAATCAACAATCTCGGGACCCGTCGCCGCACTATCTGCTCACGTGGATCGCACCCTGACTTTACGACATATCTGAACATTCGTGTTCACCTTTATTCCCATACGGTTTCATTTAAATACTCGGACATGAAAACCTCGAAGACTTTCTTTTGGCATAAAACAGGAAGAAGTAGAATAAAGGTAATTTAATATAAAAATATCCATCGACATTATTATTGGTGTAGTCACCCATAAATATGATTCGATTACTCACCATTCTGCTACAATATATCGTTTTTTATCGTTTGCGACCACCTCGGACTATCGGACCACAAAGCAACGATTTAAAGTACAAAATAATAAAGATCCGTAAAGAAATAAAGTTTTACAATGGGTATCGGAATAATGGCGTCTCGGGTAAGGATAGACAATGGTGGCGCGAAATGTAATATTATATGAGAGTCGATTTATGATCACCTACGCTTTGGTACGATCGCTCTAAAAATGGAAGGCTGGCTTGCAAGTACCCAGGAACGACTGTGAACCGAGAAAATAGATAACAAAGGGGAATTGTGGACGTGCTACATTTAAAATCTAAGAGATGTATTCTGTTTGATATAAAAACCGTGCCGACACAGCTGTGCTGAAAGCTAGTAGAATGTGAAGAGCTTACACATTATCACACCTTATGTATTCAGCTGTTTCTATGTAATTGCAGAAGATCAACTTAGCCCAATGGTACAGATGGCTATAAAAGCAAAATTCTTAAATAATTGTGAAATCATATTTAGTTTTAATCTCAATTTTGATTATTTGCATTTTGTATCGTAAATACAGAAGTTATAATAGGGTTAACAGCCACACCACAGTTAAGGACCCTGTAAGGGCACAGCAAGATAGGTAAAAAATAAATGATTTAATCACATCGAATATTCAAATTAATCTTACTGATATTATAAATGGGAAAGTTACGATGTTTGGATGTTTGTTACTCAATCACGCCAAAATGACAGGACGGATCTGGATGAAATTTGGCACAGGCATAGGATACATTCCGGAATTGGACATGGCTACTTTTTATCCCGAAAACCCCAACCCCAATACCACGCGGGCGAAGCCGCGGGCAAAAGCTAGTTGAAAATAAGCAAACAATTCATCGAAATCAAATTAAACCAATCAAATATATATTTTTTTAAAACATGAAAAAATAAATAATCAAAAACCAAACATTAACATCAAATCGTGTTAACTTATAATTGAATTAAAATTATCAAAATAATATATAATAAAATAGTAAATAACATTAAATTAATAATCAAATTAACATTGGTAGTCAGAGAATTAATCTCAATTAAAATTGTTGCAATTACAGTCAAAGTTTATCATTCATATATTAATTAGTAACTGTTACTTATTAAAAATTGCTTTAATTAACGCATTATCTTTACTTATATTCTTCAGTAGTTTGTTTATTAAATATCTTTATTGACATTAAATTATTCTTTTTTTATAAGGGTCTTCTATATAGAGATATCAATTAAACGTCATGCCAGCAAAACTACGCTGATATTTAGTCAAATATGAAGATCTTACTCTTTATATGATCATACAAAATCACTTTAATATGTGCTGTTAGGAGTGGCCGACCGGTTAATCTCTGGTTTGATTGCAAAATATATAAGTAAGTTAAATAAATACATAACAGTGAACACATTATATTTATCTGCAATCTTTGTCGTCCCAAATATAGGTCACCGGGTGGGTCTCTTTCCTAATTAAAGGAAACTTTCAGTAAATTTTCTATTACAGAAACATACATGTCAATGTTGTATTAGTGAACTTTTTCTAAAAATTCTAAGTTGTGGAATAAATGGCATATTTATTTAGATATTGGGTTTATAAACAAAGAAACTGCGAGTTTTACTGCATTCCATTTCTTATTAGACCAGTGCAAATAGCTTTTGAAAGGGACTTAAATAGTAGTAGAATGAAACCCATTGGAAAAGGAAGATAATATAGCAAAAATTTAAGGAAAAATAAATTACGGTCGATCTGAGGTCGGGAAGTGGATGGGTGTGCGCTTTTAAGGGGAAAAAATGGTTTATGTCTAATTCCGGCAAAACTACTGGTTTTATGGAAAAATGTCTAATAGCAAACTTGTAGGTCATAGAAAGATCTACCACTTTTGTATTTACACTTTTTCACATAGCCTCAAAATCTATGTGAAAAGTCCAGAAAACCGAGTTTTTGAATTAAATTTTTATCTCCTTTAAAAATTACTTTTTTTTCACAAACTTTGGTGAGAAGTTTCCTTTTCATGTCCCAAACTTGCTATAATTTTTTTGATTAAAAATATTCACAGTTGCTCTTTATTTTGACTTAACATCGAAAAAACAGCCTATTTTTCAATCGAAAAATCTCACGTAAAAATATGTGATTTTCTAAAAAACTTTATTGGCTTCTTATTCATTGGAATCTTTACTTTTTGATGGTGTAAAAAAAGTATACATTAAACATAGTAAGTTTTTTCAGAAAATGCAAAAAACTAAAAAATCTCGAATCAGAAATTACTTTTGTTTAATCATTATTAGCGACCCGCTCCAGCTTCGCGCGGGTGCAAAGGTGATATATTATACCTATAAACCTTCCTCTGAAATCATTCTATCTATTAAAAAAAACCGCATCAAAATCCGTTGCGAATTTTTTTGCTTTTAAAGATCTAAGCATACACATGGATAAGCAACTTTGTTTTATACTATGCAATGATGTACTGAGGTATTTATTAAATTTTTTATAAAAGATTTAAAGGGGATTTCATGTAGGAAATGTGATTGCTGCAATTTTATGCAGTAAAAACGTTGTCTTATTAAATTTTAGCTTCGTTTAATCAGGCAACATTATTTATATTCATTACATATGTTTAAATAATATAATCTTGCCTCAAATATTTTATCTTACTTTCTAATCATTTATTAGTTTTTACCATTAGTTTCTGTCTCTTTGATAGCATTTCTTCATGGTTAAATTCGAAAAACTTACTTATGATTCAGATGATGAAATTCATCATCTGAATCATTAACTTCCTCGTAGGTTTGTTCTTCCACATTGGAGCATTATGTAAGCATACGCAATTGCAGCAGCCACATTTCCAACATGAAATCCCCTTTAAATCTTATAAAAAAATTAATAAACACCTCAGTACATTATTACATAGTATAAAACAAAGTTGCTTATCCCTGTGTATGCTTAGATCTTTAAAAGTTCGCAACGGATTTTGATGCGGTTTTTTTAAATAGATAGAATGATTTCAGAGGAAGGTTTATAGGTATAATATATCACCTTTGCACCCGCGCGAAGCTGGAGCGGGTCGCTAATAATGATTAAAGAAAAGAAATTTCTAATTCGAGTTTTTTTAGTTTTTCGCATTTTCTGAGAAAATTTACTATACTAATGTATATATTTTTTTACACCATCAAAAAGTAAAAATTTCGACGAATAAGAAGCCAACAAACGTTTTGAAAAAATTACATGTTTTTACGTGAGATTTTTCGATTGAAAAAGAGGCTGTTTTTTCGATATTAAGTCGAAATAAAGAGTAATTGTGAATATTTTAAATCAAAAAAATTATAGTAAGTTTGGGACATGAAAAGGAAACTTTTCACCAAATTTTGTGAAAAAAAAGTAATTTTTAAAGGAGATAAAAATTAAATTCAAAAACTCGGTTTTTTGAACTTTTCACATAGATTTTGAGGTTATGTATAAAAGTTAAAATATAAAAGTCGTAGATCTTTTTATAACCTACAAGTTTGCCATTAGACTTGTTTCCATAGAACCGGTAGTTTTGCCGGAATTAGAGATAAACCATTTTTTACCCTTAAAACCGCACACCCATCCACTTCCCGACCTCAGATCGACCGTAATTTATTTTTCCTTAAATTTTTGCCATATTTTCTTCCTTTTCCAATGGGTTTCATTCTACTACTATTTAAGTCCACTTTTTATCGTTAACGATGCTATTTGCACTGGACTATATAGACAAAAGTGTCGATTTTCAGTTTTATCGAGTCGTTATCTTGGCCACCTATCCACTATTATATATTTTTTTGTAAATCCTCTCTTTATAATCACATTTGGTTGTGTGATGAACTGGTTTGAATTTGGTTGTGTGCATATATTTATTTAAATTAAAAATTACATTGTAATACACGTTAAATATATTGACCTATAAGAATTTAATAAATACTTTGTGTAGGATTTTTAGACGCGATGACGTATAAGAATTTAATAAATACTTTGTGTAGGATTTTTAGACGCGAATAATTTTAAAGTTCTTATTGGATTTATTGTAATTATTTAGACTAGAATGTCTTATGTTGCTACTTAAAGACATTTTTAGTTGCAGAAATATTTCTATAGCGACAATGCAATGGTTTTAAACCGAGTAATTTTAACGCCATTTAAAAAAGCCCATAATTTGACCCACCAACACCGAAGTTAGCACAGTAACCAGTCTACCATTGTTACATAAACTAAAGCCTCGTCTACATGAATGGGACGCCTGAATGAAACCAGTCTGGCCATAACTTACGAGCGACGTATCACCGGTCTTAGAGCCATAACTCACTAGTTGCGAAATCAACGCCTTACTGCACGGCTTGGAGAACGCGGCTGGACTCCAATTACAAAACAGTAGCATCTTGGTTTATGTTGCTCGAGATGTGGGAATGTTTTAATAAGACTTTATAGCTTTGTTTGTGTATTGGATAAAGTTGGTATTACGTTTTGGGGATGTGAAACTTTGCGGATAATTTACATGTTTGCTAATGGTATTTAATTACTAATTTTATTTGGAGAGATATCTGCTTTCTCAACTGAACTATTGGTGACTACGCTACGTGGCACGGATAACGATCCTCGCACGGAACTAATATTAATATAGTAGTAGTATATAGTACTAAAAAATAAGTCGTTGCTTCTGGAAGATGTTTCGATGATACATACTTGGTGTCTTCAAAATCATCCACAGTCATTTTCGCGCGAAAGGGAAAGGCGGAAGATAACGTCAAATTTTTACTGACTAAAAACTCACTCCTGTTCCTTCGTTGCCTTTCATAACGAAGCCGAATTTCATTTCAGAAACCGACCCTGGCCTCAGTAGACTTCGATCTTGCTTATACGGTTTGCTGACAAATCCTTGAGAGCGCGTGAACCAATTCACGCTGTCGACAACTTGGACTTGATCAGGGTGGTTACCAGATTGTTCACTATTCACAAGCCCGAGCCTTCAGTAGCCGGAAAACGGAATCGGAATCCCAGCGGTAGCGGGGCGTAAAAGAACGTTGCCTCACGCATGTGACCTCCACTTTTGCTAGCATACTGCTTCGCAAAAGGAGACGACCGTCTGCCACTCCTTTTTGCCTCGCTGCCTACGGTCGCCCTTTTTTTTTTTGTTTACGGGGGGAAACCTTCAAAAGGCGCCCGGACTTTGGGGATAAGCCCGGGGAGTGTGGGATTTTTACCTCACTAAAACTACCCCGGTGATCACCATCAGCACGTAGAAGGGGCCCCGTTACCTCTCAAAAGACCATTCCGGAACCCCCTCTGTGCAACGCCTGTTACGGCACCTCTCTGAGGAGACTATATAACGGTCTCCTCTATGCCTCACTTAGCACGGTGGCATGACCTACGGTCGCCCTAACGAGGACACGGCAGTGCTCTGCTCAAGCGAGGAACACCTCATTCGTGGTTTTCACCTCGTTCTGCCGGCGGTCCACACAGTGGTGACAGGCGGGCGTCACTTAAGCACGATTCTATTCCGGTGTAGGAACTTCCCCAACTGACCTTGTTCGGTGGGAACCTGCGTCATGTGGAAGGTGAGTACAAAGTGAGGTCTTTCTAACCACTTCACAAAGAGTTGACTTACCGCCATAATTATGGCGTACCCATTATAAACCATGTTAAAAGTAATATAGATTTTCTAATACAGACCACACTTCTTTTTTTTTTAATTGCAATAAATTGCTTTCCTTAATAAGTTTTGCAATAATAAACTCTAAATATTATATGTCTCTTTGCATATAACGGTTTATAGTTTTTCGTGGGTGAACACGATATTAAAACATTATTTAGAAAACAGATAAGTTCTATACCCATTGGCTCCGGTGTTTATGACTACTTGGCTGATAAAATTAATATTGCATAGAAAATCAATTATATTAATATCATATCTTGTAAATAGGGCACGGTAGTAAAATTGTAGTGAAATATTATATGTGGAAGTAGGTGTTTAGTTATTGCAAAGTGTTTAAATATTTAATGTTTAATTATTTCAATCGACCCACTAATATAATATTCAGTAATAATTGGTCAATATAAGTAGGTTTATGTTAATAGGTAGGTAATGATGTGTCACACGAGATTACTTGACTTGAATCACAAATAAAACTACTGTAAAATTGACTGTGTGTGTAAGAAATAATTAGGGTTTTATGTCCTAAGTATAGGCGGTTCACACACTGCCCCGCATCATGCTGCATGTTGCGTTTCAATATATTTACGCGCGTTCTTGCGGGAGTGCAAATTTGCATCATCGTGCGTGTTTTATACGCACACACGCGCGTAGGTGCGTTTTGTAGATTCACGCACGGCGGCTCTCAATTATTCGCCGTTCTCTGTGGTGGTCGTGCAGTACTGAGCATCACGATAATTTTGATAAAAATGGTTAATAGTGTGGGTGGTTTTCGATTTCGAATATAAATCGATCGATATCGAGATCCATTTTCAAACAAACACATCACGCCCATTCAAAATCACGCGCGGCACTGCGGGATTCGGTGTGCCATACCTTGCGTCTCGCCCCGCACCTACGCGCGGGGGTGCATGTTTCTCCGCGTGTATGCGCGTGATCCACATGAACGCGCGTGGATGCATTTTTAGTGTGTTGGACTGTGCGTGTTTTCTATAGGAGTTTTCCGTACAAACGGAGATACTTACAAGCAACGAAAGAGCACGCATCCACGCGCCACGCTGCATCATGCGGGGCAGTGTGAGAATCGCCTTAGTGTTCTTATAGGATGAGAAAGGTGACCATTTAGTTTTGTTAGCGGACAGACTGTTCGTACCACGAAACTTATAAGAAAAAATGATTGAAATTAAATCTTATAAGATCTAATTTCAATTAAGTTTTCAGTATCGCTAGCAAATTTAAGTAGGTTGAATGAGTATTTTTTTTCCTATTTAAGCAAACAGCCAGCAGCTCAGCAGACGCTTTATGTCTGTATGAAATATACACTAGGTCGTTATTACAGATGTGGTTCCGGAATGGTCTTTTGAGAGGTAACGGGGCCCCTTCTACGTGCTGATGGTGATCACCGGGGTGGTTTTAGTGAGGTAAAAATCCCACACTCCCCGGACTTATCCCCAAAGTCCGGGCGCCTTTTGAAGGTTTCCCCCCGTCAACAAAAAAAGGTCGTTATTGAAATTATTTACTGTTTTTACCTGGGACAAATTAAGAATAAGCACTCCTGGAGTGGAGGGTGGTGCAAACTGTTACCTCGACTCCAGGAATAAGGAAGGTACGGGGTAGGTTTTTTAGTCAGTAAGAGTCTGACACTGGTCTCCCGCTCCGCCCAAGAGCGGGTTTCGTCATTGGATGATTATCAACTACCATAAAAAAAAAATGGATAAGCAATTTTATGTCGCCAGTCTTTTGGTACCTGTCGACAACGATGTAGTTGAGTCATATTTTAGATTGTTTTTAGTCAGTTTAAATTAATGAGTTACGGTTTTATTTTTGTTTAATGATTATAGTAAATTAAATGTAAAAAATTTAATGTTTTCACAAAACAAACGCTTAAATATCAGTAATCTTAAAAATTGCTGATACAAAATCAAGCTACTGGTTCAAATCCATCTATAACTTTTTGAAATGTTTATCGACGTAATTTTAGCCTACGTATGTATATGCCTGAAGTGTTTATTAGAAAACTATTATGAAAACTGATACTACGCAGTTACAGTGCAGGATACAAGCCTTCTACCACCATTGAACCCACAAACAATAACGACTTCCATTGTTGAAAGCCTGTATCTACCATTACCAACACCCATTTCACTATTACCATTTACCCCCACTAACATAACAATAAAAGTTATCATTTCGAGTTCAATTTGCAAAACGATAACCGCTCCTGAGGATATGTTTATTGAGATGTAAGTGAGGTTTACGAGCCGACTGCGCAGGGGCACTTTCTTTAGACCGCGTACGACAGTTATATTTATTTATAACGCCTTGAATATTCCATTCATGACATCAACTGGGAACAGTGGTGGGGCCATGTGTACAGTGTCCTGTGAGACTGTCCGAAATAAGAATTAAATATTGTAAGAGAACAGATGGCACGCAGAATAGCTGGCAGCTGGGGCCGAAAGGTTCTGGAGTGGCGACCGTGTCCCGGTAGACGCAGCGTTGGAAGGCCTCCCACAAGGCGGACCGAAGACCTGGTCTGGGTTATGCACAAGACTGTTCATTATGGCGACAATTCGGGGTAGGCCTATGTCCAGCAGTGGACATGTATTGGCTGAAATGATAATGAATAAATGATGAAGAGATTGTGCTAGATATTTATGTTTAACATAATCTAATGAACTACGAAGTTCTAAGTGAGCAAAAGCAGGTACAAGTTGCAATGGAGTTGAAAATTTCAGTGGGTTTGATGGCTCTCTTGATGGAAAAATAGAGAAACCAAATGGTAACCTTCAGGAGAAACTTTTGTCCAAAAATCTATGATCAAACTTTTAACACAAACTTAAATAATGATAATGTAGGTAGTCGTATATGTTTTTCCCAGCAATTCCATCCCACTGTTGAGCTCGGACCTTCCCTCTATTCTTCTCTTGCGCTACTGTTTCAAACCAGTCTTCATGGTAGATACGCGATAGCAATAATTATTATTAACAGTTATAGAATAAGCCAATTTACACTAGAAAATAGCTAAATGGTAAAATAAAGCAATTAGTTTTCAGCCGTGAATGGGTTTTTGTAAATTTTATTAATAATAATGTGAAATCAGGAAAAATAAAAAACTGCAGTTTGTCAACTTATTAAATGAGCAACAATTATTTGGTATTCATCTTCGACATTGTGTCTATGTTTCTTATCACTATAATACCTACTTCTTGATCCTATTTTCCGTTCAGAAATCGTTGTCCCATTTCATACTTTAAACTGAGTTACTCTACATCCTCGCAGTAGGTAGAACGTAAAGCGGACTTCTATTGTGGCTATAGTGTAAAGGAGTGCAAAATATGTCACTGTTGTGCTGACCATTGAGGCCGTTAAGAACTTAATATTTTAATCTTATCGCCTACTGCTCCCACTGACAATGAACTAGTTACGATGCCCAGCCTTTATTAACAATTTTATACCACTTTAAAAATTTTCCATCTATTTTTAGAATACAATAAACACTTTATAAATTACTAGCTTTTGCCCGCAGCTTCGCCCGCGTACATAAAATATAGCCTATGTCACTCAGGAGTAAAGCAGCTTTCTATTGTTGCTTAAATTTTTCCAATCGGACCAGTAGTTCCAGAGATTACCCCCTACAAACAAAAAAACAAAAAAACAAACTTTACCTCTTTATTATATTAGTGTAGATTGAAATTTGTGACTAGTACAAAACGATTTGCAGCACACAGTTTAAATTAAAATTATTTCCTCCTCAATTCCAAGTTTCAATTCATAAATCTTATACTTTAGTAGAACCGAAAATAACCCTGGGCGGTCTATAGTAAACAAATAAACAGTTTTATAAACATCGCCAACTTAACCGGCATGAAAGACAAAACCAAGATATACAGCCTCTGTGTCAGCGAATAAATTAAAAATTTAAATTTGAAAAGAGAACAAAAGCGCAGCCGCAGCCGCGGGCCGCGAGTATGACGTCATAATTAAGGGGCCCAACACACGACGAAAAGCGAGAGACGTGAGTCACGTCGTGCCGTGAGAAAACCGAATTTAATAAAAAAGTAAAAGTACTCTCTTTGTACAGGGGCATGCAAAATTGAAGTTCGATTATCGGTGCCTTATTTTGGGACATGATTCATTTTGGTGAGAGGCTTGAAATTTAAGATAACACGTTAAGAATTTTCGATTAGCGCGAATGATGCAACCGGTGCGAATGTAACGGGATGGCGGACAAGTTAATGTGAACGACCCTTTTACTTTTAATACTTGAGGTGCATTGTAACCCGTTGCTTTGATTTGTTTATTAATCATTATCCGTCATCATCAAGACACGCTTCATATTTTAAGAAACAGTTATCGAATCACAGCGATTAACGAAATAAAGAGATAATCCAATCATTTAAATATATTGAAAGACAGTTATTTTAATCCTTGATAGTCTAATAACGGTGCAGAAACGTCGTAATTTAAAAACTTTTTATTGATAAAAGTGGTCATAAATAGGTTCACGCTAATTTTTTGACTCAATTTACTTACACAACTGGAAAGACCTCTTAAATTAATGCAATTTACGCAATTCGATGAGACGCGACATTAGAAAATTTTATTCCGCAACAATGACTCTCACTGCCTACGCCTTTTTAACAAATCGATTCATTGCACATCAAAAATACACATCGTAAATCGAGTCACTGTTCTCGAGTGGAGATGACACCGATTTGTCGTAAGCAAGTCGAGGAATTGGCCCTTTTAGGAAGTGACCAGTCATAATATTGAATAGTCAACGTTTGAAACATTTGTGGATATCAGTTTCAATTTTACGTGGTTTTATAAGCGTAGTTACTTTACATTACAGGAGTGGAAGAACGAGAACAGTAACATATAAAAAGGTAGATTTCCCATACAAAATTTAAAATCTAACAAAACTTGGTTAATTTATTTTTCTTAATAAGAGAATTGCATATACTCTGCCATAATGTTCACAAAAACATCATATCAATAACAGACTATCAGTGCTTCTATTGGTAAACAAAGCTAAATTATCTATCAGACACAAAATTTATTTGGTTGGAGGATTTGCCATTTTCAATGGGGAGGGACTTTACACCTCATGCCTAACATTTAACCTTTTGAATAATTAGAGACAATAGCGTCGCTTGAGCTCAAGAGTAGGCTCAAGAGTTTAATGATATGGCCAGCCGCTTCATGAAACGTCCAATTCAACAATCTGCCTACAACAGATGCATCAAGTCAGCGTATCGGCGAATCGAGATGCGTCACATTTTAATTGTCCCGCATAAGGTGCGACCGTAATTGCATTCAAAATATTCGAATAAAGATCGGATAATTAACGGTACAGGTAACGGGTCGGAGGGCAAATGGGACCGAATGAGAGCATATCGATAAAAATTTGGAGCTCTTTTTATTAATGCGAGTTATAAATATTGGCGGAATTAATTGAAACCGTGTTTTTGGTTGAAGTTATCTTAAAGTTAAGATGGTGATTTAGGATTGGGACGGTTACAACGGTGTTGTTGGTTATTCCGTATTTGTTAAGTTTTTTTTTTTGATGATTCCTGTTAGTACCTACACCTAATTGGAAAATTCTGTGTACTGTGATCTTTCACTAACACAACATAGGTGTTACTTTATTTTTTACCTATATTATTAGTAAAGCATACCAACAACTTGTTCACATTTTTTTTTCTTTTAACTTTCATAACAGAGTAACATGCAAACAAAGCGATCAAAGGTGCGACATTAAGATCTTTCAAAACTATTGTTTGAATATGTAACACACCGAATACATAGGCCCAGGTTCTTAAACTTCAATTTCAACTCTTAATTAATAGCGTTTGTGAAAAAGCCACCACAATTTTGCCAATAACACGTGCGAACTATTAATAAACTATCACTACAAGACTATTCTTAAACCTATTTATCGTAAAATGAATGTGACAAATTGTCAAACGCGCTTCATTCTAACTGTGGTTTGAATGACTTGTCATCAGCCAATCAAAGTCGAAAGTGTTTATTTTCTCAATCGTTCCTAGTCTATGAGAAAAAGACTAACACCCGCAGGAAGATTACACACCACATCAATCAACATCAAACCTCCCAGTTGTTTAAAACAACACCCCACAGAACATGAGACTCCAGCCTATAGCACGATCGCGGTACTGTTGTAAAAATGGAATAGTATCATTTAGTACGGAACCCTCGGCCGGAGAGCCAATAAACGGTAACCACGGCACGTGGGCGGGGCGGAGACGCTGCGTTTGTCGCGAATGTTATCCAACACACTTAGCGGGAGTCGGATTGTGTGTAATGGGTCTTTGAATGACGTGACGTTTGGTGGTAAATGGAGAGATTGATCGGTAAATTACATAAATGTATGTACAGTTAAAGCCATTGTCAGCCGTTTAAGAGTCCATGTTCATGGAAGAGCTTGTGTACAACACAACCACACGTTGACCTGCGAGGTTAAGCAAAACTTGCTGAGGTTTTCTTTAGTGGGGAAAATCATCCAATGACATCTCCCGCCTTTGCGCGGAGCAGGAGGTGGTTTCAGACTTTTACTGACTAAAAAACCTATCCCGTTTCCTCGAAGTCTTCTATATCAGGACCGAGTCTTGCTTTTCCTCCTGGTCCCCTACGGTTTGCTGACAGCTCCTTGAGGCGCGCGTGAAACAGTGTACCTTCCAGACGGCCGGAAAGCGTGCTACCCATTGGTTACCGTTAATTTTAATAAATAATTGTAATATTATGTACCGAGATCGTTACCTCGGGAAGCAAGTTAAACGGTGTATTCCAACTGTCAATTTTGTAGGACTAAAGATCAATGGTTCAGTTATAATTGTATAATAAAAAGTCTAGAAGAAAACAGGTATCAGCCTTGCTAAAGTCTTACCTGGTTACTGGGTAGTGGAAGAGAAGCAGTAGCTTCTTATAAAATACTGGGTAGCTTCTTATAAAATACTGGTAGGTGCTCAGCTTTTTTACCTCTTTATAATATTAGTATAGATATTGCTGTTGTTTAAACTTATATAATTCCGGCCGGATCCTATTGAATTATTAGCGCAAGAAAGCTGTTAAAATGAATGAAAATGTTACCCAACCATATTTAAATCTCTTAATCTTAAATCTGCGTGGAAAATATATTTTTAATCAGTTCTTTTGGGATTAAAGGCAATAAAATTCAATCAGATATGAATCTGCTTAACACAAATGATATAAAAACATGTCTTGTATACGTAAGAATATCGCTGAGTATATATGTTTCATAGTTTTATTACATTCTTTAGTTTTGCTTTCGATTTTGTTCGCGACCGTTAGGATTCATGAGGACCTTTAAGACATTGATATTATCTGCTCATTGCATTTCTTCCTATTGTAATAAACCTCACTTCTGATGTATAAAATGCATCTAAATAGTTCGGAAGGAAGGAAGGCTCATGTCTAACTATGCATGATGAAGTACCAAACATACGCACACACACCACAAAATTTCGTATTTATTTATGTAATTGTATGAATCACGCATGAAACAAGAGAAATAGAATCAATCATCGTGGCAATACAGGGGGAGACTTATGTCCAGCGTAATCAACGTTGATTGGTTAAAATGATGGTATTGTTTTTTTTATTCATTTAAACTAGTGCTTGATTGCGATCCCACCTGATGTTAAGTGGTGATCGTTGATGGTGAGGTACCCTAATTTATTAAAAGCCAACAGTCTAGCCTTGAAGATACCTAAATTATAATCGGACGGGAAGACTGCAGCAGGCAAGTTGGTCCTGTCCTTCGATGTGCGCGGTATAAATGACGAGGTAAAACGCTTTGTCTGGAACGTAGACGTTTCAATAATGACGATAATTTTGATGTTTAATTCCTTTAACATGTAATTTAACCCAACTACACTGATATAGGTACTGTAGGTACCTAGATATCCACAATTTCTACTCAAGAAGAAACCGATACCTGTATAATTACACAAGATAACACTCCTAATCCGCCGTCTACTAGTTAGGAGGATTAAGATACAAACACGACACATAATTAAATACCAACTTAATTAACTTTCACCGGCCACCAGTTTCCACATGATGTCATCTCAACTAAATCAGACATTACAAATGCTAATATTAAATATTGATTTACGTTTACAACGCAGAATTAATTAGTTTTATAGTTACCCATAAATGTCTTCTGATAAATAAATTAAGGAGTGTATTAATTAGGATTTTGTTAATTGTCTTCGATTTTGGTTGGAAGTCCAAAACAAAGTATCACTTGATGAAGTGAGACTGATAGAGACTAAAAAAGCCAACGGAACTTCACAAACACATAAATTTCTCGATTAAGACAGCTACGAGATTATGACGAAACAAATCATGCTGATGAACATGGTGTCATCGAGTTGAGCGAGCTGATGACGAAGCCAAATGGTAGGCATGGATCTCTCTTTAATAAAAACTATGTGTCATAAGTGTGTTTGGGCTCATCAAAATTGTCATAGGATGCACTCTGGCTTTAAGGCACTATCGAACTGGAAAAAAAGGAACCTAGCCTAGCGTTTCGACTTATTAGAATTGTGATGAGACAGAATATCTATAATCATTCTAAAACTTTTATTCCATAGTTGTCTTAGTAAAGTACTTTCACACTATTTAGCTGGTTCAGACGCCGCTATAGCGGTAATACCGTCACTGTATCTATAGATTTAAGTTTGTGTAAAAAGTTTGATCATCATCATTTCAGAGGCGTCTCCCTTCCATCGAATTAACCGCGACCCTCATCAAGTCATCGGCCCAGATTGTGGGAGGCCTTCCAACACAGTAACTTCTGGTACACGGTCGCAACTTCAGAACCTTTCGCCCCATCAACCAGTTCTACGAGCAATGTGCCCTATCCACTGCTACTTAAGTAAAGTGATTCTTCGGACTATGTCGGTAACCTTGATTATCCTGCGGATATCTTTAATACTGGTGCGAGGACACAAGGAAACTCCTGGCACAGTCCTTTCGTTGCCCTTTGAGTGCCCTTTTTTATGGTAGGCAAAAATCATCCAATGACGAATCAATCTTCTCTCTCTCTTGGGCAAAGCGGGAAACAGTGTCAGACTCTTACTGGCTAAACACCCCACACCGTTTCTTCTTCGCCTTTCGCACTCGGACCCTTTTTTTCAGAAAGAGATCCTGGGCCCCAGTAGGCTTCGACCCATTTGCTGAGTCCCTACGGTTTCGCTGACAACTCCTCGAGGCGCGCGGGAACAGAGCGCGCCATCGACGACGTTGGGTGCTCTTAAGCCTAAAGGAAATAAAGTAGGTAAGTATAATCTAGTGTATTTCTTACTTGTTGGAATAGTTGAAAATCATAAATAAAAATGATTTGATATTAATTATATCTAATTATGAACTAAGTTTGAAATAAAAGAATAAATAATAATAAACTATTTAATTAAATTCATGAGACCGCCAAATGTGACAGTTCGCTATAATTTATTTCAGTTTTATTAGACAGCCATTTAGATTAACAATTTGGTGTTTCTCATTACGCTGACAAGTAGTAAAAGTCAATTAAGGATTCGTGATCAAATGTGGGCGCTACAACAACCTGTTAGAATCGATGCCCATTTGTAGATTTTATTACCGACTTGCATTTCAGCTTTACTATCTCTCTAGTTTTGGGCTAGTCTCTTGAAATTTTCAAGGAGGGTTGACTTATAATTTTCTTATTTTTACAGAAATATGGTTTATAAATGAAATTATGAATAAGTTACTATGATACATATCAATGAAATAATTGACTGAAATTTATCAAGGGTGATTCCCGATTTGGGCGATTCTTTTTAAAATTCGTAATGAGGTACATACACCGTGAAATTTAAATGGTTGTTTTCCCTCAGCGAAATGGTTGTATCTTGGTAATACAAACGTTTAATAAAGAAATAAAATATTAAAAACAAAAAATGGACATGTAGAATGCAAGCTAATTATGACGTATCACAACGTGCGAGAGCTTATTTTGGTTTAAATAGGGTAAAACCGGGATAGTTGCCCCACTTTTTGAAATCACTCCATATCTCAGAGTAGAAAAAGTGAAATGCGTTATTTGTAAGACTAGCAGGTACTTTGGCTTTTCATTGACAAATCTATAATAATTTAAAAACATTTTCTTTTATAGTTTTCGAGTATTCGCGATTTTAGCGGACCTTTTTATTTTGTGACATCTATCCCACGTGTGGGATAGTTGCCTGATCCATATAAATGCCTTATAGGATAGATGCCCTCCCCACAAAACGGCCAACTATCCCCTAAAAACTTTGATCGTATTTTGTCTTCTCATACAATCACATAGAGACGTAAGACACGGTCAACATAGTTCGCCTCCTTCTGCGAGGCAGTAATGCTCGTAAAGGAGGAGGCTGACCGCATAAGGCAAAGGCAACGGCGCACTCGCCGTAGCCGTCGCCGCCGCGATCCTGCCGATATCCGGCCACCGTAGACACTGGCTTGCGGACGGTGAGCAATGGGTGGCTCGCCGTCCGGTCGTCTGGTAGCAGTCCAGACCGAGCCCAAGTCGTCGACGGCGCGCTCCGTTCCCGTGCGCCTCAAGGAGTTGTCAGCACACCGTAGGGGCCCAACAGGGTCGAAGCCTCCCGGAGCTGAGGGTTGATGCGAAAGCGTTATACCGGGGTTCTGGGAATAAGGCAAGGAAGGCACGGGGTAGGTTCTTTAGTCAGTAAGAGTCTGACACTGTTTCCCGCTCCGCCCAAGAGTGGGATTCGTCATTCGATGATTTTTACCTACCATAAAAAAAAAAAAAAAACGGTCAACATAGTAGTAACTGGAAAGTCTTTTGATTAATAATTGAAATAGTATACGATTAATTCGCAAAACTAGAGTAATCGATATCGGGGCACCTATCCCACTGGGGTATCTATCTTGGTTTTACCCTATTTAATGAATCGGTTTCCTTTGACGGCGGGCTGCTCATGCGACTCTAGTAGTACCTACAAATTACGTCTAATGTTATTATTGTTTTCGCTTTTTTGAGTTGATAAATATTTTTACTAATTATTTATAAAAAAAAACTTTTTAATTTTTTATTTTTTTCTGTATGCTTCAAAAGTACTCCTTATGGCAAGTCATTCTGCCGCGGGAAAACAACCATTTAAATTTCACGGTGTATGTATTATTGACATACTATGCGTAATCTCATCAACTTTATATTGAAATAAATATCTTTTTAGTAACGTCTAAAACCAAATTGTTTAGGAGTCTAATCTATAAACCCACATATGTATATTTTTCATCACTTTATGTTAAAAAAAATGCCAGCAAAATTTTATTCGAAAGTCTGCCTCTTCCTCAAAGTTTGTCTCTTTGTTAACTCTTCAGGAAATTTAACGATGTTTAGATGAAAAACGTCTTAAATGTGTAATAGTTATTATATTCTGTTTAATTCTTATTGGCAGGAGATTTAAGTTTTAGATACATATAGGACAAAACGTTACCAACAGTTACCACTAATAAATTATGATGCATTCTCGTGTCGCAAAACATGTTGTTGGATAATTTGACAATGTTGCGCGTCATTTAAGGGGACATTTTGTCCCCCAGTGTAACTGACGCTTTAGTGGAACGTTTAAAACTATCGTTACGCTTCACGAATCACTGCTTACCATCAGGTGGGATTGCAGTCAAGCAGTAGTTTACATCAATTTAAAAAAAAAGACGTTTAGTTGTAAGTTGTGTTCTGATTGAGCCTCAAGTTCGAAGCCTTTATTTTAAATATTCATTTATTACAATAAGGCTTAATTGATAATATAAATATATAGTAAGAGACCATTTTATTAATCTCTCTGTGATTCTCTGTGGTTTGATATAGATTGTTCTGATCTGAAATCTTATTAGTATTTAGTATGGTTTTTCGTTACGTCATGTCTCAGTTACTTAAACTGATGTGAACTTAATATGTTTTAAAAAGGTGATATGCCCAAAAACATAAAGGAGCTTGAAAATTTTGTATTTAACTTCAATTAGCGTTAAATAAAAAAACAATGTCAGTTTAATTATTTCTGAATTCACGTTAAAGAATCCTTATTAGTCACACGCGCTAAACTGCCATACCCACACTCTTCAAAGTGATATTATTCTCGAATTTCATCACTTCTAAACTCCTTAAGAGCTATAAAACCGCAAGAGGCAGCGACCGTGTCATCATAACCACAATAAACGATCAGTGAACGATCAACCACCGACAATTTAAAAAACAAGATTGTTCGAACTCATTATACACATTTGGAACTCCAAAACTTAACACTACTTATCTCGAGATCTTCTCAAAAGTATTGCTCATTATCTGTATATGAACACGACACAAAGCACGTATATCAAACGGAAACCTCCACAGCTAAATCAGCTCTCAACAAAATAAATTTTCGCATTGACATACATCGGCCCAACCATAAATATTGATCTCTTTTTGTTTCCTACAAACATTTTTATGTTGATAAAAAAAATACTTCCCAAATAACTCTGGACGCGTATAAATAAAGTGTGGTAGTAAATGTCAATAATATGCAAAATAATGGATGTTAATCTCCGAGTGGATTTGTGATTTGCGAGCGAGCGCGCTTCAAAGATTAGCCGACGGATTCCATGATGGCGTACGAATGCCATGTTTTTATAGCCAGCGTCAGCGCTTGCTCCTTAGCTCGGCTTATATACGATATGCCGCTTGTCAACATAATCCATTTACTTAACTTTTGTATATGCTCAGAATTTAGTGTTCTTTTGGTAACCCTTTTTATGTCAATGATAACTGTTTCGAGAAATCTGTAGCGTGGTGCTTAAATACCTAGGTGCCTAATTAATTGAAACGGCATGCCATGACATGGAGTTCTTCCACGTTCTTCTATATAAAGGACTACGCATATTAGCTGATGGTCAAAATGTGAAAAAATATAATGTGACCTCTCAATAGTGCTTGCCAAACCCATACATTTAGAATTTAAGACAATGGCTGCCGCTAATAGAATGTCACTTGTCTATATTCTAAGGAGTGTGGGATGTCGCGTTAGGTACTGTACAAACGTAGATACTTTTTGTTACCGACACAGTAAGCAGTTACAGGACTGTTATGTAGTGGCTGTGTACAGTAGTGGCAATTGGCCAAAGCCACCAGTTGCCCGTTGTCGACACTACAGTACACACTACACCACAGGAAAACCACAGTTATGGACACAGGTTGCTGCTTGTCCGTTTCCACAGCGCTGTACGTAATACTTTGGAAAAATAATATTGTTTTTGTCTTCAAGAAACAACACAGACAAACAAAATATTTTTTATATGTAATTCGTATGTATCCGTATGAGAGCAGTGATGCTCGAGTAGTATTGTATCGGCCCCGACTTACGAGTTGTAGGTTGCGGGTTCAAACCCTGCCATGCGCATTACTTTGTGTAGTTTATTTCATCACCACTGCTTTCAAAACGGTGAAGGAAAACATCGTGAGGAAATCGGCATGTCCTAGAATCAAAAATTTGGTGTGGTGGAAGATTACGGCTCATTTTTTCTCTTAGAGGAGGTCTGTGTCCCATCAGTGGAAACACTAAAAAAGCTGATGATGATGATGATCCGTATGTGTCAAGTAGATAGAATTTTTGCAATAGTCTATGTCTGTGAAAGGAATTATTGATTTTATATGAGTGTGTATTAATCCAACACACGACACAAAAGTGTCTTAGTTTGCGCAGCGCCTTACACAACAATTGAAATATCAAAGCTACAGGACATTAGTAAAGTTATTGTGTGTCAGAGAAGTATGTATTACTTACGCAAAAATAATCACAATGATATATCATTCTCAGACTAATATAACGTAAACATATCGTTGGTTACAGTTAGGTATCATCTCTAAAATAGTTCATTGTTTTCTTTATATATTTTACTATTATACTTTTATATTATACCAAAAATTCGAAGACATGTGACATCCACCAACACGCACTGGGCCCGCGTGGTGGATTACGGCCCATTCCCCTCTCTTAGAGAGGAGGCCTGTGTCCCTGCTGTGGGAACATTATAAAGGCTGATGATGATGATGATTTTACTTATGACCGTGCCAGCCTCATCCAGGTTCTACACCCGACCCTTTCCTTACACAGCAAAAAACTAGTGCTTGACTGCGATCCCACCTGATGGGTAAGCAGTGATGCAATCGTTGATGGTAAGGCGCACTAGTTTATTAAGAGTCTATTCACTCTAGCCTTGAAGACACTATTTCAATTATATTTTTAAAACTTCAAGCAATACAAATGCGAACTTAAAGCTTTATGCATTTTCTACCAGTCAACCAAGGGTGAACTCGTAGAGAAACAACATGACCGAATTGGTGTCGTAGAAGTGGAAAAAGAGTAGAGAGGCCTAATCCTGTGATAGTCACATCCATAAATATTATACATGATGTATCGTTTCAAAAATTATATAACGTCCTTGGATTTAAATAAAATAACTAGCGATCTTGACAAACGTTGCCCTGTCTGAAACAGACTTTACATTAGAAACAAAAAAAAAGAGCACCCGATTGCAGCACCACTTGTCGAGTCCAACTGTATTTTTGGACTATTCAGGGATCATCAGAAATATGTTTACAAAATTAAATCTAAATAAAAACCCGTTCAGAAGTTACTAATAAATGTATTATGTACATAATAATCTACACTAATATAATAAAGAGGTACAGTTTGATTTTTGTTTCTTTGTTTTTTTGTTTGTAGGAGGTAATCTCTGGAACTACTGGTCCGATTGGAAAAAAATTAGCAACAATAGAAAGCTGCTTTAGTCCTGAGTGACATAGGCTATATTTTATGTACGCGGGAGAAGCCGCTGACAAAAGCTAGTTACATATATGAAGATAAGGTTACAAGTTTCCGCGTTATCTAGGAGCACCAGTAAGTGAACGAAAAAAAATGCTCTAAAAAGGAACCCTGAATTTCTGGGTAATAACCGAACACAAGTACAAAGACTAGAAGCTCCTCGCAGTTTCACATTCGTCTCTGTGAATAGGTCACCGACGGATAACGAAAGCACCGCCCACTCGCGACCCGATGACATTGTTTATTATTTTGTTGTAGCTCGTTGCGAACTGTGCAAATAGTAATTAATTCCTACACACTTTCTCTCCTCAGTGCGATTAACCGACGCTAATTCGTACGATGACCCGTCTACCTACTTACGTTGAAGGACGAAAGTTATGATTCGTTTTTAGACGATCTCTTTTTCGCCCAAGGGCGTAATGCAATGTTGAAGTATAATTATACTTAAGTTTTGAAGACTTGTTCCTTAATGTGTTTGCTACGATTTATTATAATTTGGTTTTGAATGACGTAATTGTATGTTATTGATTTTTTTGCGTTTTGAGTTCTAAGGCCGAGTTAAAAAAAAAGAACGATGGATCAAAATATATGTAATATATGTATCCTTTGACTACTCCTATCCTTCACGGGTCCGCGCTTCCTCTTTTTATTTCTTATAAAATCTGTCTGGTGCCTTTCATTATATGTTGTGAGGTCTGACGCGAAACCGTCGTACTGTACAGCATATAAAACAAATACATCAAATTTCTATTATTATTATTATTTTTTTAAATATCGGAGTATCGCGGAGAAAATGTTTATGATCGCGTTTCATTTTCTATTGTGATTGAATCTCAAACAAAAGAAAAAGATTTGCTTACTCCAAAATTTTTGCAAACATTGTAAAGCTCATCCCTACATGAGTCAGCAGGTATGACCACTGAGCTCTATGACACCCTCGTTCAATATAATCCGCTGACATTTTAACAAGTACAATTATGTGGAACGGTAAGGTTTCGTTTACAACTGTAATAAAATTCATTACCAATATATTTTAAAAGGTTTATGACACCTTAAGATGAGGCGGTGGTACAGTGTTGTCAGAAGTTTGTTGGCAATGTGTATTTTTGCAAAAAGTTATACAGGTATTTTCCAAAATACTGAAGCTTTGGACCGATTTGCTTTTCATAAACTAATTAAATAATTTATTAATTTGCTCTGTGATGTTTCCTCCAAGATAATGAAAACTATTTTTTTAGATTCCCTCCGCAGTCGGAAATACTTTATTGTCCGTTTGCGTGTTTGTCGGTATATATGTGTGTCTGTCCATCTGTTGATCTGTCTTTCAAGCATGTTTTATCAGAAACACGTGAATGTATTAATCTGATATTAATATCAATTAATCAAGCTTTTTACTCTACCTGTCAGAAAAGAGAAAAAAATCAAATTTATAATATAGGTGCATATATTGACACGGACAAAGAATTTAAATACCTATAGGATAATTCCCATTGAGCCTGAAATTACTTTTTTGTGATTTACAAAACTCTTTAAGACTAAATTCGAGAACAGAACTATTTACGTAAGTAAATTTGTACTAAACCATCGGTTCGCGAATCCGACTTGCGGTTGAACGGTATTTACTTATTAAGCAAAATTTTGCACAATAATTAAGAAAGCCCACTTTCAGTCTGGCAGTACCGACCGCCCACATGCATCCTGTCGACAGGATGCTCAGATGTCACCTGTAATCGTCCTAATTGCAGCACTGGTCTAATTTGACTCGCACCTTAATGTATAACACGTAGGTGTGTTCATGCATTATATTTCCATCTCAATACAGGTTCATTCTTTTGTTTCGATGTTCTTATTTTAAATCTCATTCGTATTATTTGGTATTTATTCTTAGGAAGACTTCGCACTAGATGATACTCACATATACGAGTATATGTACTACGCACTAGAGCAGGCGTGTCGTACATCGACTTTACTTCACTTAAGTATATAATCAGTAAATATATAATACATTTTTACATTGATATTATTAGTGCAGTTTTAAAGTCTGATACGTTAAAACTGCACTAATAATGTAAGTTTTAAAAGTTTTGACAGACGATAATGTCAATCAAGTGCTGAAGTGGACTTCTGTATTAATTTTTCAGTATTTTGAAAAATTATATGAACGTGATTGTCTATCGCTAGGATATGGAGGAGATAATGATGCTTGATCGAGCTAACTATCCAGCAGTTAGTGGAAGAATTGACGACAACTTTCTTGATTTATATTAGCTTTATTCACAAAACTATGATTTATTGTGAAATGATTGTACCAACTTCTCTACAGATCTTAAATCATTTGTTTTAATTGGACATACCAGCAATAAAAAAAATCTTTGTCAATTCGAATAATATTTGACAACAATGTGAATAAATCCAAAATATTACATCATCCCAATTTAAATTATCAAAAATTGTATCACATAGGCATTTTAATGTCTACTAATTAGAAAATTACCAAACAAAATTACCATAAAATCATAATTCTATTTGGTCAAAATATCGAAGACGGTAAGCGAATTCTTTAAATACACGCGGCATCTTTTATGGACGCACGCATTTTATGACCATTACTACTGGCACCCATAATTTAAAGGTGTTTAATGTTAATATTTTGCGTTCGACTCGAGAATTCTTAATAACGTATAAAAAGCGATCATGTCCACACAAAATTACCAACATTGAGGGCTCGCCGACATACGTACGTAAATGGAGAAATAATTGATTCTAATGATAAACGCGATGTGAAGTGATTTTATTGCACTCGCATTCGCATGACATTACGGCCAGAATAATGATGTGACAAAAAAATGAGAACACGCGTTAACGCATCTTTGTTTGTGAGTGCATATTGCATTTTTGTTAAATTGTACTTTTATGTTGGACTTGGTTTTGCGCGTGACTATGTTCATTGTAATTCGAAGATAAGTGACATTGACCAACCTGCACTAGGCTCGCGTGGTGGATTACGACCCATTCCCTCTGTAAGGGAAAAGGCCTGAGTCCCAGCAGTGAGAAGGCTGATGCTATGCTATGTTCAATGTAGAAAATAAAACTTCTTCAGAAAGTTAAAAAAAAATACTATGGGTATTGTTCTGGTTCTATTCGCAAAAATAACCGAAGCTGTGTAAAGAGGTTGTCCAGTTAGTAAGTTTGCATTGTCTTTATTGCTACCTGCCCAATATTTTTACTTATTACAAAACGTGATCTACAGGACCTACCTACCCAGGCCTACCTGCGTCATGATGTGTTGAGAAGAGATAAATTTTATTATCCCATCTCAAAGAGTCTTTGCATGAGCAAAGACTCTTTGGGATGGGATGATGTTAAGTTTTCTTAACATTCATTGTTTTTCACGATGACGTGAAAAACAATGAATGTTAAGAAAACTTTTGTATTTTAAAGTTTACGATAATCCTGGTTTTGTCAGACCCACATGCAAATTAAAATTGAAAGCCCATGCATTCATAAATGATATTTAATAAACAGATAGAAACATAACTATTGCAACTACAATACAATATATTTGCCCGATTTAAATTACTGATTAAGTGATTACATTACACAAATCAAAAAATCAAAGATGAAATTTAAAATGGTTATATTTTTTTCGTAGTCTTTTTTAATGCCCTGTCCTGCATTGGGGAAATGCTAAAAAAAACAATCTACCTATTCTCTAACCTAAGCTTGATGAAATACGTTTTATTGGGTGAAACTCAAACACCTTCCATTTAATTATTAAACTAAAAAATAAGGACAAAAGGACATCTGGAAGAATTTGATATAAGCCTAGCATTAAAAAGGTATACGCTAAATAAATAAAGGAGAAACTTCAATAAAAAAATTAAAAAATATATCAACAAACAGGCCAGTCTTCTAGACGTGTATATTAGTATAATCAACGCTGTCGTTACGTTGTCAGAGACGCGGTGGTCTCCACATTTATCGTTTTACTGTCAATGGAAAATGAGAATCGTGTACACTCGCCACCATTTTAATATAAGCTTAAACGATCGTAACCACGGTATACTGAGTATATTGCAGGATTGTTTGAAAGTGGTAAAATGACCTGAAAGAACACAGGTCGGTTTTAGTCCGTAAAAGTCTGAAACTTATTTACGACCTGTTTTTTTTATTGTGGTTAAAAATCATCCAATGACGAATCTCGCTCTTGGGCTGGGCGAGAAATCCTCGATATTTCTTTGCCCTTCGCACTGGGATCAAGTCTTCCTTTCAGAAAGAGGCCCTAGGCCTTAGTAGGCTTCGACCCTTTTGCTGAGTCCCTACGATGTACGACCTGATAACAATTCTGACTACAAGTATGAGAGTTGAAATATATTATTATGCCGATGAACGTGTACTCTGATATATGTTGATCATTTTCATCATTTCAGTCGATAAACCTATACTACAGGACATAGGCCTCCCCAAAATGCCACCACAAAAACCGATCCTGTGCGTCTTGCATCCATTTTATTCCCGTAACCCTTAACAGGTCATCGGTGCTCAATGTGGAAGGCCTTCCAGTACTACGTATTTCAGTTAATCATTACATGTTGTGACGTTTCAATTCAATCCCAGTGAGGTAATCGTAACTTTATTTATACGTGTGATCAATATTGACTAAGTACTCGGATTCTAAATATAGATCGTGTAATGACATTGTGAACGGTGAGTGAGCTTTATTTAATTAGATTATGAGAATAAAGATTAACTTTTATTCTTTACGGGGATATCGTAACAAGGTTCAGGGAGCTTTTCAGGGTGACTGAAACTGTGAAGATTTATCGATGTTACTTGATTTGCTTTGCAATATGTGATCATCGTGAGGAAACCGACATGTCTCAGAAATGGAAGAATGTCCTAGAACCAAAAATTACACACTTACAGTTAGTAGCCGATACTAAATATATTACTCTTCATTTATTACATGTTGTAGTTTCCACTGGTCATTTAGAAGTTTGTTTTGTGATTACATGAATTAAAAGGAAGTGGCTACCATCGTGTTGGTAATAAGGAAAAACATTTTTATGGTACGATAGAAAGCCATGATTGTCAAAGTATTCTAGCACCGTTTTCAAACACGGTGCTCGCAAATTTAACCTTTCGACTACTGTAAAAACAGATACAATTAAAGCCAAATAGGTCTGTGGACACCGATGTCCTCTTGGGGCTTAATGATTTAAGAAAAAGAAATTTTTCTCTGTTCACTCATCACTACTCAATCTTTTTCATCTAAAAACTTTCTCTCCCATTCTTCGACCAGTGACGTCACCAGTCCAGACGGATGACATCAGTCCCTTGATTAATACAAAATGCTGCCTAATTCAAATTAACTCCAAAGCACCTCCGCCCATCATGTCTTCACGTCAGTCTCGCATTCTTCAGAAGTTAACCGGACAATATATTGTGTCCCTAAGGTCTCTTCCAGACAAGTTTTACGCCACGCGACTTTTGTTCTGGGCTCGCTAGATCGAGCTTAAGGGTAGGCTCATTAAAAACATGTGATATCAACCCCTCATCTGCAGCATATCAGCCTAGATATCGAATGTCCAGGTATTTTATTCACTTATAAGTTCGCGAGCACATTTTCTGCTATTTTATTGTATCAATTGCTTAAGTAAATTTCTGTATTCCGTATATAAATTGGAATATACAATTATAATAATTTTATTGTGTTTGTCATGTATATCCTTGTGTTTAATTCAGATGGTTAATGTACCACAAAATCTGCATTTCTCAATGGTAAACTGGTGCGCTTCTGTATTTTCATGTGCATAAATAAAACAAAGACTTTTCCCTTTTGCCATATTTTTCGGTTCTTCGTGTGTAGCACTCAGATATGTCCCGCCGTTAGGCATACAGTAAATACAGTAGGAATAAATAAATAAATAGCGTCGACCCAACGTTCTGTGTGATGATGTTGGTTTAATTTTTCGCAATATTTTACAATCTTACAGCGTTTGAAATTTTCTGGTTACAGTTACATCTATCTTGGCTCTACATCAAATACAAATGCATTAACAGTAGAAGTAAGACACATCTCAAGGAGCAACAGCGACGATCTTGGACGAAATTCACTAATAATCGCGATTATTTAAAACAAAGTCGTCTAAATCGATATTATAGCTTAATTTTGCGTTCAAAACAAAACCCGGTTTGTGTTTTATTCAAAATAATCCCGATTAGTTTTATTAGTGACTTTGGCCCTTAGTGTCAAAACGCAGCTTGTCGCGCCCGTGTGGTAGACCTTTACGTCTGACATATTGTGACCGCATCCCGCGCCACGTAGCGGTTGATAATAATCAGTGGTCAACTTATGAATGAACCCTTTAGATTACTGATAACTCCTGCCTTTATTTTGAGAATCTGAATGAGGAAAATTAGTTATTTAGAATATATGTTTGATTGAGTTTATTTTATCTTTAGTTTATCTTACAACTTTGGTCTATGTTTAACATTAATTTGCGGTTTTTTTTATTGGTTTAGTATTAATTGCTACATGATGTTCAAGATAAAGAGGTACTTAAATTAGATTTTTGGGTTATATTTTTTTAAAGGGTTTCTATAATAAAGTTTGGGAAGTCTGTGTCGTTATTCATTTGAAATAAATCTAAGGCTTTGATTATTTATAGGGTTTGTTGTACAAAACATTTTGGGAAGTTTGTGTCGCTTTTAACTTGAAATAAATCTAAGATTTACATTAGGCAACCATACAAATAAAAGTACAGTTTTACATTATTATGTACAATAATTTTGTGGTTAGAGGATCATAGTATGATGTATTAATCGCAACTCAAGTTTTTATGCAATCGCATAAGGAAAATTGCTGGTTCTACGAAAAAATCTTTTTTTAGAAATGAATGCTATATTCATTAACTACACAAATTACTATTTGTTTGTGGTTAGTCAACGGTTTGTAAAGAGACGTCAAGCGGTTTCCAATGAAATGCTAAATTAAATTAATCAAAAAAGTGGTTAAACAAATTGTTTCTGGACAAGGCAAACGAATTATGATGTTGCGAGATAGGTCGATAAATTTACTAAATTTAGTGGGTATTATTAGTCAATAAAAGTCTGACTCTCCCTCTTGCTCCACAGAGAGAGGGAGAAGTTACTTAGTTGCCAGTAACATTAACTCAACAATTATAATCAAAACATAATCTACTCGTATATATATAAAAGGAGAAACTGACTGACATATCTATGCACATGACAGCCAAAACTACTGCCACTAGAAGCGTGAAATTTTGAACAAGGCATCCTTTTATGACGTAAGAGAACACTAAGAAAGGGTAAACAATAAATAAATTTATATGAAGTAGGAATTATTACATTAAATTAAATCGATATTTATTTATGTCAGGACTCTGAAGTCCTGGACGTTTGGAACGCGTACGAGGGGTTGAAACTAACTCGCAGAGGCCCTTTTAGATGCTTTTAATAGAACGTGGTCCTAACCGATGATTATTCCTGTACGCGCCATGCTAGTGCATCGAAGAACAACCCCCGGTTGATGTAAAACTATTGCGGTATATTATGGGAAACTAAATTAAACCAAATCTAATCATTTTTATTGTAGACTATAGGTATACATCATAAATACAGGTCTTAAATAATTAAAACAAGTTCAGATATATCTCGCCGTCGAGGCATACAATAATAAAATACAAATCAGAAGTTAAGACACAATTAGTCACTTTAGTCTCGATACATTATTAAAATATTCCAAATTATAAATACATACAAAGTCAATTCCAAATCATATAAATCATAATTAATTATTAAAACAATAATAAATTATATTCCTAAAATAATATTAAAAGAAAAGATTACAAATAATATTAAGATATAGGGTTATGGTCCCTGCTTGAACAATGTTATTAAATTCATATTATTATTATTTAAACCATTACATAATAATATTTATAATATAATAGCTATTTACAGTCCTGTTAGGCCTTAAGAAACAGTGTCGTATGATTATCACAAACTTAAATAACTCATACCAAAACCTTAGCACATATTTGCTTTAAACATGTAAATTTCAATATGTAAACACATACAAAAGTGTCGTGAACGCAATAGCGCATCGCGTTGGACTCGACGCGTATAAATTAGGTGCAAGCGACGGCGCGGCGCGGGCGCAACAAGACTACACGCCGGCGAATATCAGTTCAAACATCTAAATGTGCTTTTATGCTTTACGATTGTTTTAGGGAGTGGTCGTGAGGATATTTAGACGTCTGTTTTTAAGACGACTGATATTTTAAAAGTAGTTGAGGCAAGTGTATAATTAAACGTTAAGCATCTTCTGTGGCTGTGGACTTGTGGACGATGAGCAATAGGTAGCTCGCTATCCAGCTGTCTTGGTCTTCAGACCAAGCCACAGTCGGCAACTGTGCGTAATGTCCCGCATGCGCCACTAAAATATGTTAGTAAAACTACTAGGAGGGCCTAGGCGGTTTTTGGTGACATCTTTTTAAAGCCATGTGCTTTTGAGAACACCCGCGGTCTTACAACGCAAAGGAAATTGACGGAACATAAAAGAAAATGTATGTGACATAAATTAGGTTTCACCCAATAAAAGTCTGACACGCCCATCCGCTCCGCCGTAATGCGGGATGTTAGATCATTTTTCCTCGATTGCAAATCTCAAAAAAAAACATCAGGTTTCAATCAGGAACAATCTGACACTCCGCTTGGCTTGAGCTACAACGGGAGGATTCATTTTCGATTTCTCACGGAAAAAAAGATTGTAAAGCAAATCTAACTAAGCCTGGAATTCGGGATAAAAATGTACTAAGCGTTTCTATCTTACAAATAACTTGCATGCAGCTATGACACCATTTAATACCTAGTTTACATGTAGGCCCAGCCTCGGCCAGTCTCCGTTTTATAGCCAATGTGTGTACTAAGCCTTCTTTTTATATCTTCATAAACTATAAACTATTTAACTAATCTGGCAAACGTTGGTCTGCCATACGACTTTAATTATCAAAGAAATCAATGGGGATGGGTAAGGAGGGCAAAAATAGTCTATGACCTATTTCCCTACTAAAAATTGTGGTAAGAGATTTTTATATATATAACTAAGTTAAGTAGTTTTCATTTTAAAACTGGAACTTTAAGTTCCATTTTCTAACAAGTTAGTGGACTAACTTTAACGATATATGTAATCTATTATTCTTTGACCACTAACGAACCTACTAATTAAGTATAACTTCTTCTTTTCGAATTGATGATAAATTCTATAAACTGTTGGAGCCCAGGTAGCTGGCTTCGTTAACTGCAACATCGGTGGCACTCATTCAATCCTCCATAGTGCAGGTATATGGGCACTTAGGGCACTCCAGCAAGTGGCAAGGGCACCGCACTCACATTGAGTAGTTGTATTAAGTATCTCTAAAACAGGCCTAAGTTGAAATCTCGGTTATCGCCACGTCAAACCGAACATCACTATGACCACCAGCTATTCCACATTAATTTTGCGCCAAACCAAAGCACAAAGGAATGTCCGTTCTTTATAGCCCAATATTTAATTTACAACCCAACATCGAGTCCTGATCGTTAGCTATAAAGTGTCTTACATTCACAGACACCGCCGTAGCACCCACTAGGCGCCGTTCGGTAACCAACTGTAGCCTTTTTTCTCCTGCTTATAGTCTTTTTTCAGTCTTTTGGGGGTCCAGACTTCCTTTTTTTAATGAATCAGTGTTAACCTTCGCGTCGAACGAGAACAGGGTGCCGATTGGAGATAAACGATCATTTTGAAACTTGTTCTTTTTACCAAAAATCAAAAGTTAAATGGTAGAAATGACAATATATTCGGCGTTCTCTTTTGTAAATGATAGGCATCTGCGGATTCTGTAGGAACCGTTTTAAATTAGGCTTTAGTTTTGAATACGGTACAAGGATGACGATTTTTAGAGATTGATGCTATCGCTGCTATATCTTTAATGTTAACTTCGTTCTTTAGAATAAATGCCGTGTTCCAGAATAAAGCTTAATTGATACATAATTTAGGTTTTAATGGTTATGTTTATTGGTACAGACATGTTATTATTGAATTAAATCCCCTAATTATTACTATATTAATAGGGACATGTCTATCAGGCTAGACGGTTTCTAATGCCTTAGGTAACTACCTCTTAAGAAACTTCATAAGATAACTATCATATGAAGTTTACTTTCTATATTTAACGTGTACTAAATCGATCGAATTTAAATAATATTTCCTTTGTAGGCCACGCTTATAAGAAAAAATATAGTAAAGGATCAACCAGTCCATTGTTATAGATATAGTAATAATTGTGGTTTAGTAGCGCCATCTATTATGCAATTACGTAAGCATAAGTTATGGGGGTTTTCGTAAAATGAGTATTTAATAATGTTTTATGTTAAGAAAAACGTATTTGTTGGTAAGGTTATGAATATTTTGGTAAAGATGAAAGGTTTCGTAGTCATTTTAAATTGACTGTAAGTGATTTATCGATGAAGTTTTTGCTGTTTCGCTACTCGTCACTAGATGGCGCGGCAAGCATTGCTATTAATTTATTAAGATGCCATTGATTTATCAGCAACTGAGATTAATCATTATGGGCAGGTATGCATTTGTAAATCTTATTTTTGACAAAATATAACGTTTAGGAATATACAGTTTGGCTTTCTAAGTAGGAGTTGGGTAACGCATAGTGTTTAGGTTTTATTTTTGTATGTAAAACCAAATAGAAATTTGTAAAATCGATTTTGATGTAAATCTCTGTGTGTGAATTTCCTTATGTACCTATATATTTTTTTGTGACCATCAATCAAATGAAAATGTTAAATAATTATGTGTTTTTTTTTTATTTTGTACGGAAAGAACATTCGAACAATTATATCGTTCTGGATGGAGCTCGAAAGAGTGTCAGACTTTTAATGAATAAAACTCATTTTTCCTTGAAATGGCTTTTATTGTGAGGGCTAAGGTTACTTATAGTTATCCTCGAGTTTGTTTTTGCGTATATACATAACTTACATAGGTTCGTGGCATATAAATTTAACTAAAGCGATATTCCATACGCAGTACCTAACAGATTTACGGGTCTCAATCGAAGTGCGGCACAAAGGGGGTCGTACATGGCAACAGAGGCCATTTTAGTTCAAAATATTGGCCGTTTGCCTTACCAATGTTAGTTACGTATAATCGCAAAAACTTAAAAACTGCAAAATTAAATACACTAAAGCTTTCGAAGCCTAGTATTGCCCAAGGTTTCATTCTGAAAGGAAAGTATGGGTCCAGTGCGAAGGTCATATATGTAACGGGGAGGGTGGTTTAGTCAGTAAGAGTCTGACACTGTTTTCCACTCCGCTCAAGAGCATGATTCATCATTGGATGATTTTTGCACACCATAATAAAAAAATAAAAAAAAAAACACTATAAAACTTAAAAATATATTTTTATTACAAAATAATTTACTCTAAAAATAAAAAACCTATACGATACCATAAACCTATACGATATAAATACATAACCAAAATTGATACCTGAATAATTCACTTAAAAAAAGAACAAGATATTTAAAAGCTCATCAAAATTTACTCTGAACAAAACCAATATAAAATAAGACCTTTTAACATTATAAATCTTACCCTCATTACTGTAGCGAAGACATCTCTATCTGTCGCTAAAACCATCCCATTAAAACCTTATCTAATCTAAGAGTGATAATAACAAAGGTTCCAATAGTCTTTACACTGAAAACTAACAAATTAGCAGAGTGATAAAACAAGCTACCGATAAGGGTAGGGTGTGGGCGAGTCCATTCATGAGATTGGACTACAGCAAATTATTATCTGAGGTCTCAACAAGACACTAAAGTCTTTGGGTACAGGGACGGACTTCGCTTAATATAATGTGAATTTATACTTTCTACATTTTGGGGACGAATGGGGGATTTGTAATCCCGATATAATTACCATTGCTTGTTAATTTCTCGCAAATAATTAAAATTGCATGTTAATTTTGTAAAATATATTTTATTTAGTAAGAGATAATAAAATCTATGACGTAAAGAATAATTATATATTGTTTGACTGATTAAAAAATATTTTAAACAATGATTGCTACGAAATAAACGTTATACATTAAATAATATTTTATAATAAATAAATATGGTAATAGAGCTAGATATAGAGCTATAGTTACAACTTCAAAGTATGTATTACAATCATCATCTTCCTGCCCTTGTCCCGTTTTATTTGAGGTCGGCGTAATATGTCTTTTTCTTCCACTCTGTCCTGTCACCCATCTCGCTATCACTAACTCCTCTTTCTTTCATATCCCTTCTCACACAATCCATCCATATTTTCTTTGGTCTCCCTCTCCCTCTCCATCCATCCACATGTATACTCATGGCTTTTTTTGTAACATGCGTTTCATCCCGCAAGTATGTATTACAATATTATATACAAAATATAAAAATGTATTTATATACATCACAAATAAGATATTTATTATGTCTAACTATAAATAAGATTACGTTTATTGTTTTATTTGTCAACGCTTTTTTCGTAAATAATAATCAATTATTTTACCAATGAAACAAGCAAACGCACTAAAACATTCAAATCTTAACAAACTTATAATGTTTGGCCAACACAACAGCAAATTATCGGTTACAGGCCACTAAGCAGCCGAGGATTTACGACTTATCTCTCAATATTAGCCAGATACGGATTTAGATTTAAATTAGAATCCTCTTGAAATAAAAGGGTCTAAATTCAAGCCTGGCAAAAACAACCATTATTTTAACGATACATTTTTCATTTAAAAATCATTGCATTAAAAAAACAACACAACAGTTGATGATGATAACATATTTGATCACGTGAAATTTAAACGAATTCTTTCAAAATACCTATCTTCACTACCTTCTATCACCCTTCAAGACAAGATGCAATAAGTAACTACTGATCTTGCTCGTTCTTTTTTAGATCTCATCCATTGCTTATCATCAGGCGAAATTCTGGTTAAGAGACGGTTCGTCAGAATTGAAAGAACTATTTCTCCCATCCCTTAATCCAGCCCTGTCCAAAGCTCTAAATCGCCGGCGCCTTTTCATGTCTAACCACGGGATTATAAACCATTCGTTAACTTCACATTATTAAATATTCCCGAGCGCCACCGGATGTGGGTGGATTTCTTTACGGATTAAAGCCTTCCGAAGCCGCCCTAATTTTCATATTTCAGCAAACATGTTTATGTGTGAATTTTAGTCATCAAAAATTTGTTCTGCTTTAGAACTTTGGCCTCCCATGAAGATTGCTATAATGATAACTTGAGAGTTGAGAGTAATATAAGAAAAAGATAGAGAAATTATTAGTGATTTCGTTTTGCGTGATTAATTGAAAGGTGCAGGTCCTTTGACTGTTTGGAGCATTTTGCACATTAAGGGTATCATACAAACTTAGTTCAGTAATTAGTTTAATCCCTGAATCGTATCGTTAAGATTTTTTTGTATCACAGAAAGTAAATATATTTTAATGTAAAAACAGATTGGTGGTTTTAGATTTTTTTACTTTTAAGAAACATGATTTTAAGTTAACAGGAAGTTTTCGATAGGTTTTCATTACTTTTTTGAGTATTAAAATATGCGTCATATTTATATGGAGCATAAACGGACATGGATTTTTACTGCTGCTTGGTGTATGCAGATCTGAGTATTTTATATTATTTACATCTATGTACATTGACTGGCCTATCAGTCTAGTAGTTAGTGAACCTGACTGCTATGCCGAAGGTCGTGGGTTCGATTCCCACCCAGGACAAATGTTTGTGTGATGAGCACGATCATTTGTTCTGTGTGTGGGTGTAATTTATCTATAATATGTATATATTTAGAAATATATAAGTATGTTTACCTGTTGTCTAGTACCCATAACACAAGCTCTGCTTAGCTTGGGACTAGATGATGTTGTGTGATAGTTGTGGACATATTATCTATGTTATTACTGTATTGAGCAAATATTTTTACACCAACTATTTAAAAAAAAGAGTGTAACCATAGAGTTTCTTGCCGATTCGTTTATATAGGAAACGACAAATTTGGAACTGCGTACTAGCTTCTGACGTTTTATATATACCCATGTAGACTCATGTCATAACAATATTTTGACTTAGACTTGTACTTAATTCTGAGAAAAAGGATATGAAAATCATGACATCGTAAAATTTTTGATTTCAGAAGCTATGATCAGAAATTTTGAATTGAAGTTTTTTTAGATTCCTATATGTTCTTGTAGGAATGTTATGAATCAAGTTGTAGTTTAATAAGAAAAAAAATCAGTTCATCTTTAAAAATGTCGATATCACTACCGATTACATATCTTAAGGGTAAACTAAGTATTGAGTTTTTTTAGGTGAAAAAATATCCTCGCCAACCAGAGGTTGAGCGAGAAAAAGTGTCTGACTTTTGCTGATTGCAAACCCATCTGTCTTCAGTGATCGTTTCCATACGCTCCACGTACGAAATGGATCACTTACCGACCACGTATCTTTTCCAGAAATTCCCGTGACCTTGGTGGTTATCACTGCCCTACTGAGTAGGTTATATTTTATTTACGCCTCTCTATTTAAACTCTTGAGCTCCAAGCGAACGTTTTTTTTTTATGGTTGGTGAAAATCATCGAATGACGAAACCCGCTCTTGGGCTGAACGGGAGACCAGTGTCAGACTCTTACTGACTAAAAAACCTACCCCGTACCTTCCTTGCCTTATTCCTGGAGTCGAGGTAACAGTTTGCACCACCCTAGTCCAAGCGAACGTTGGCGTGCGGTGTACGTACACCTCTTGTCTTTCTATTATGTCCCTAATTACGGTATTCAAAAGATTAATTCTCTTTGAGATACACATAGAGTCGTCGACGACGTCGTCCAGGTGGTCGTATTGATAATATTGTCTTTGTTAAAAATTCATTTTGAGAGTATTTTTCAGGATTAACGAAACTACTTAAACCTGTGGGAAAAGATACGAGTAATTATGACAAGGGATAGTCCTTAAAGATTTACAGCCACACTAACAATACAATATTATTTATTGTCTTCGACAAATGAACTTTGTTGGTGGCCATTCTATCTGTACTAGTATTATAAAGTGAAAAGATTTTTATTTTTGTATGTTTACATTGTGAAGAATAAGCTCAAAAACTATTAGACGGGATTAAAAAATGTTTTCACCAACACAATACTTTTTATCACTGAACTACATTTTTACTCCCATGCGAGTGACGCCGGTAGCGGACGCTAATACTCGATAAAATAAGGTACATGAAAAAAAAACAAAGTAATTAATTAATTTAAGATCAACGTATTTTGTCTCCAAAGAACCCATACCAATATCTTAAGGACCATAATTTAAGTGGTGCAGCCCGATTCACTAGTAACTATGGATTACAGAGGAATGAATTAGACAGGAACAGTAGCCCAGCGGTAACTGACCCGACTTACAAGTTGTAGGTCGCGGGTTCAAACCCTCCCTTACTTTGTGAAATTTGTTTAATCATTGCTTCTCACAAACCAGTGAAGGAAACATCGTGAAGAAGACGGCATGTCCTAGAACCAAAAAATTCTAAGACATGTGACGTCCAAAAATTCGCACAAGGCCCGCGTTGTGGATTACGGCCCTTTCCTTCTCTCAGAGAGGTGGCCTGAGTCTTAGTAGTGGTAACATTAAAAGGCTAATTATGCTACACTAATGAATTACATGAGTTTGTACCCAAAAATGATGACCGTCGTTAAAAAAGCCAAATAATGTACAGGTTTGAGAGATTGAACAGCTCCGTTCTCCCACTTGTCAATGGGTATGATTGACAAGTCTTAGTGTGCTTTTAATACGAAAGCCAATCAATGCACTGAAAGAATACATGGTGCTGTATGACTAAGGAAAGTTAAGGCAATGGTGTAGTGCCATCTGTGATGTCACATAATAACTACATGAATCCTGCATCGCGCAATCAAAGTTCTCCGCGCGATTTGAACAAGTGAGACTATAACACGTGTCTGGTCGGAGGATCCTCCCTTTACAATGGAGGTTTGCGGGATTTTTTTTTTGACTCTCTCTTCTCCGAATAAATTCTCCAAACTGGTGACCCTCAACTAAGAACGTCAGCGCAGCCTTCGTGCAGCTACCACATCCTGATGTCAGCATCACTTCCTCAAGTTTTCGAGCAGCGAGCCTACACCCAGCATCCACGGCTACAAAGAGTATCCTGACCATCAGCATAACTTTCAGATCCTACCTGCTCAACACCTCTAGCCTCCTTCTAGCTACATACTATCTAATTTTAGACTACTAGCGACCCGCCCCAGATTCGCACAGGTGCAATGGTGACATTAAATATATTATGCATGTATTATACATATAAACGTTCCTCTTGAATTACTCTATCTAATAAAAGAAACCCCATCAAAATCTTTAAAGATTTAAGCATACATAGGGACTTTATTTTATACTATGTAATGATTAGCATATTGTAACATATTAACTAGCTGACCCAGTAAATATTGTTCGGGCATTTAACTCATCAAGGAAAAAAGTTGAGGTGGGGTAAGAGATATAAGAGGGGTAAAAAATAGTTTGTCTCCTAGTCTCAGAACTACTGAATATGCATAGATACAAAATTTTATAAGAATCGGTCCATGACTCCTATTCTGTAACGATTTGCCGCTTCAGAGGAATTTTGATGCAAACTCACTGTTGACATAAGAATTTTATGACATACCTAGACTAAAAGAAGAAAAAAACTGTGCTAAACGTGTACTGGTACACAAATTTATAAATAAGTCAATAAATTAATGCAGAATGACCAAGCAATTATTTAGCATGAAAATTGTTTTCTGAATAGCACGCATATGACCCACTGATGAAGAATGACGTACATCGGTCCAATTAAATCTAATATTTGAACGAGATTTGTGGTTTATTTGAGGCTAACCAGATCTAATCATTAGATTTTTAATTTTCAAAGTAAATTATTATACAATTAGGCCGCAATTTTTAAAGAAGCATTTGTGGTTAACAGCGCTATGTCTATAGTATAAAACGCAAAAATTGTAATTACTAACCGACTTAAAAAAGGAGGTAGTTTTATTCCTTTTAGAAAATACGACTCATGATTAAATTAAATTCCAAAAATTAGAAACTAGCTTTTTTATTCTTGATACGCTGACGTATGATTACTATAATATCATTTGATGGAATACGGCGATATAATCAACGGTGGATCAGGTTTGCCTTTATCTAAGCAACCAATTTACTCTTGATTTAAAGACCCCTTGTTACAGCATCAGGAATCAAAGATTCCGACAAGGAAACTACTACTTCATAGCTATACCTACAAGGAAAAAATCCTAACTTTTCATATATTGACAATCTTAAAAATTCAAATTAAATCAATTCGATCATTCTCTACCAACAATCCAATTTATTCTACCCTATCTCCAATTCTCTAATCGTCAATAAGGTACTTAAAGACACAGTAGTTTCCCTTAAAGCTCTCTAAGCAATCAAAGATATTATCTCCAGCATCATTAGCTATTCATTCACTCAAACCATTCACACGCCCACAACTGCACAAGATTTTAAACACCAAAATCCAGCATCCTTAATCTGCAAGATAACACTCCTTTCAACAAATAGGTGCAAACTGCGGCGGCTCAAAGCGACAAACACTAAAGATACACAGATAAGGGAAACCTCGAAAAACCGTCAGTTTGCAAAACTTACAATATTGTTTTACTGATAAACATCTGTGTAAGACCACTCAATGAATATAACTGTACCTGCTTCCTATCTATTATGTATTACAATGTACTTTATCTGTAAAGTAGCCGACAATGGCAAACAAAATGTTTTGGGCTCTTTGTTGCAAAGGGTTCGTAAGCTGCATAGAATTAAATTACATTATACGGGACTTGTAACGCCTTGACGCTTCTGAACGCGACAGAAATGTGTTCGGTGATGCAAATAGATTTGTTTCGGGGATTCATTGAACGATTTAGATGTGGTAAATGGATTTTCCGATTTATTTCATTTGCTGAATAGTGGTTAGACAAGCCTTTATGTAAATGTTAGATCCGTTTTGTGATGCTGACATTTTGAACACTGTTCTATGTCCTTGCGTTTTCCCGTTTTAATGCACGTTTCCTAAGTATGCAATAAATAGAACAAGTTTATTACTCTGTATTTGTTCGATACAGAATAGAACTTCGTAAAAGATATTGGAGTGTAAACTAACTTCACACATAACTTTAAGGTTAAAGTGTTGATTACTGACACTTAGGTAGATAGTGTAGTACATACCTACACGGCAAATCTGATTACGTAAGTCTTAAAAAGGACCAATGTTGAACATTTTTCTCAGTTCGAAAATATAACTGTACATTTATATAAGACACCTCCTGCCGACCGTCCTGTAATTCGCCTGTGTCCAGCACAATACAAGTAGGTACAAACATTCCGCACGCAATGTAACACCATATCCTTGGGAATGTAACGCTCTCCCATCGAAATATTTCAAAACTCGATCACTATCTCGGCGACTATGCATCGAGTTATTGAATGAGACGTGAAAAATGATGAGCGAGAGGCAAAGGCTTCGCCGACGATTGCTCATCTCTTTTTTGTTGCTCAGAATCTCGACAGGCGAAAAGGGAAGGCGAATTTAGGTGGACAAAGCGGTGTGATGCGACAGTGTTCTGGTGAGGTCTCCTAACAGCGGGGGGCTACCTTGCCTCATCTCCCAGTGGGCCTTCTCACCGTTTTGTTGTCACGTAATTAATTTATTGCACTTAGGTAGTGCAATTAAGTGACGATTCGTGAGCAGCTGGACGGTGGGCTCTAATGGGCGGTGTGTTTGCCCTCAGACGTAGGTCCGTTCTCAAAATTGAGACGTTAGCGGTGTCTGCTTTTGGCGAAATTAGAGCGGCAAGCTTTGTGTGTCAGCGGGATTTATTGGAGGCGTATGTTATGTATTTCATGATGTATTTTAATGTTTTTATGTAGGTATAGATTTTTTGAGTAAATAATCTGTATAAAAGCTGCACCAAAACCAACTATAATAACCCACCATTTTCTAAAGAATGATTTAGTTTATGTTTAACTAGCTTTTGCCCGCGGCTGGGGTTTCCTGGATAAAAAGTAGCCTATGTCCTATTCCGGAGTGTATCATATGCCTGTGTCAAATTTCATCCAGTTCCGTCCCGCCGTTTTGGCGTGATTGAGTAACAAACATCCAAACATCGTAACTTTCGCATTTATAATATTAGTAAGATAAGATTTGTGATATATTAATTATCAACGAGAAGGCCCTTTTTTACATAATTATATCAAATTATTACATTCTACCAAACTCAACTTTTATTAATGAAAGTATACGAGTATTTTCATAGTATATTCTCAAAGAATTACCAATAACTGCATCCGTTTTTACCCGAATCGAAACTAAAAATAGAGCTTCCATCATTGACCCCATAAGTCGAACAAAGGTAGCCCATAAAAGAATGTCTGTGGACAAAAACTAGGGCTGTAAATAGATAATCTAAGTTATTAAATCTAAGGTCAAGATGGCTGTGGGAGAGTTATTATCAGGCGACTGGTTCTTAGGACATTGTCCACAAACCTGTCTGTAAGATGTCTTTAGAAGAACAGTGTCCTATCTTGAGTAGTCAGGAGTGTGATAGGGTACTAGAGTCAAATTTAAGAGTAGACGTGGCCCTGGCAAGTTAAGGGTTATTGAAGGACAAAGGTGATTTTCAGTCGGTGAAAAAATTTGACATTTGCTTTCCCCAACAAGGGAGGAGTTAGTAAATGATTTTCCACCTCAAAAAAGGTAAATACTAGTAGTAGTAGTTTATAGGAATAGGTTGCACTGTTTTTTTTTGTTTTTTTTTTTGTCTCTTTGTTAGCAAGAGCGCAACTTTTGCAGGAATCGCATGGCAAGTAAGTGTGTAAGTGTTCTGTATGGAACTATGGTGTTTGTGTGTGTGTAGTATGAACCGACTAGTTACTGCAAGTGACTTTGCTCACGTTATATAGTAGCAAATTATTCTAAGGGAACATACTCCGGACTAGAAAAAAAATGTAGGTATGCTAGTCTAAGACATGGTCTACTCATATGCCACGATTAGTAAATTAACATTGGCATTTTTAATAAAAATGTTTAAATAGCGATTGACGAAGAAGTTAGATAATTAATTTTCGAGCCAATGATTTTTGTAGCCATTAAATTAAATTGACAAATAAGGGTAAAAGACTGGAGAGAAAACTTAATAAGCTCAGTTTTATTTATCCATCTCTGTACCGAAGAAGTTTTTAGCCATACAGCGTATACAGTTTGTTCTTATTTAAGGGCCGGTTAGTCACTGAGTATTTTATCTGAACTGCGACCTGGTTTATGTCGACTTCACGGCCTCGAAACATCGGTTTTGATTTTATGTAAAAAAGACAATCAGTTTTCAATCATTCAAGATTTTTGTTTTTGCAAGGCCCTTTTAAAAATACACTTAACTTTCAAATGTTTCCGTGATATAATGTCGTAGATATACACGATTGAAATTATAAGTTGGGAGCAGATTCGCGATTTTTTTTTATCGAGCCAACTAATTTTCCAACGCTTGGTCACACATTTAATTCTAATAACTAAAATAATATTTCGTGGAGTTTTCTTTTATAATAATGGATTTCCAGAGGCTAAAAAAATTTGAAACGAGTAGAACCTGGCCTTAATAGCCCCGTGATAGAGTGGCAAGATAATCATAAAAAAGCTAGTGACCAGGACCAGTGTTCATAGTCATATTATATTACATTTTAATGGCGTCTTGTTATGAATTTTATGAATTTATGGGCTGCTAACTTACGTGCTATGAGTTTAATTGAATCAGGAAGTGTTGAATGTATTTAAATAATTATTTATTGGTCGGTGTGGGTGGTATTGTATTTATTAGTAACATAGGTAGGTAACTTAAACTTTTCAATTATCTAGGTAAATGAAATGTAAACCGCAAACTCTTGTTGTAGATACAACACTATTATTTTTTAAAATAATTTTGTCAGATATGTAACAACCATTGCTCTCAAAGGTACACTTTCAATTCCGCAAACGCACAAAATTACCAGTTGCGGTTAAAAAAAGGCCGTGATCATAAATAAGTAGCTCTAAAAACCATTTTAAAATACATGTTTCACACAACATATTTTTAACACAAAGTGGTTAAAAGCTATAAACCGAACGAACCGAAATCGCGCAATAACATACGTTTCCATAAAAACATCACGTTTTAACGTGTTGGACCGACACAAAACACCAGTTAAAACTAAATCTCGAGTTATATCCTCCGCTGATATGAAACGCGAATGTGAAAGGCTTCCTAATGCACAATTTCATACTTTACTGCCTATAAAACGGGTGCGGGTAAGATATATGCATCATAAATAAAGATGTTCGTATAACGATAATAGATCGAATAATTTGGTGTGAGCTAAATGGAGTTCGCCCCGTGTGAAAAGGGCCGCGCGTTCAAGCGAAAGCCGCTGATTGGCTGACACTTCGGCGGCGAACATTGTACTCCATTTGTTGAGCCAATTGATGAGCTCACACGTAGGGGTTTTAAAGCGAGGGGTGAGAAAGCAAAACATGTAAATATGAATACGTTTTCTGTTTACTTTGGCAGGTATTTAAGACAAGTAGTTTTGCATAGAATGATAATTTTAAAGTCATTGACATTTTCTGCTAATGATATAAGTTCACTGTGACATCCTACAAAAATAATTAAGTAATAACATCACTTACAAGCGATTACAAAGATTAGAAATTCCAGCGCAAACAACTTAATTAGCTATATAAATTTGACAGAAGTGGGTGAATAAACCTCTAAAGTATTTCGTCCCGTGTGCACGGTTTAAGCTCCTCGATGATTATCTCGTGTGATAAATGGACCGCGTCAGAATTTATTGTGGGCTCAAACCCTCACTATTGTCTCAATGAATACTTTTTTATTGTCATAATATTATAGAGTTCGTATGACAAGTGGCGTTTAGGATTATGATGCATTTTTCTCAAATAGCACCCTCTGTTATGACCGTCGAGAGTTATTTCGTGTCGCATCGTAAATTGATTTTGATGTGTTTTTTATGGTGTATCGAAATCGATTTTTGTAGTTTACTGGCGATGCTTTTTCATATGTAAATATATTAAATTATGTGTCTGATTGAGTATTTGGTAGGAGTTGCAGGAATTTTCTATTTCGATTGGAGTTTAGAGCCTAGGTTAGGTTAAACCTGTGCTACAGGAATCTTGTCACAAGGTTGATGCCTTTTTTATCGTCTCGTGATATAAATGATATCTAACATTAAAAATAAGCTTTTAATTTATTGAAGTCACAGTTTATAACGTGTTCATACGTGATGTGTGCCTTAAACGAGCGCTCGCCTTTTAATTTTTAACAAAAGAAGTTAAAATGACGACCATAATCTTTTTATAACTTATATTCTATATGAATACAAATGCGGTGTGCCGATTATACTATATATTATAACTGAATTGGTTTTATGATACTAAATATTTGGACAGGGGTTTTATCGGCGCAGTAACATGATATTTTTGAGAGATGCTCTTTTGTTTTGTGGTTTTATGATTATTAGTCTATGCGGAAAGACTGCTAAAATTGGTTTCGTGGGAAGTGAGAAAGTGTAAGAATATAATATATTGCTTGATATGTACTTGGGTGCTTTTGTGTGCCATTAAAATTAATCAAGAAATTCTCCAGAGATTACCCAATAATGAATTGACTCATCATAATCACTAGTGTTTTTGTCTAAAATTTTAATAAAAAAATAAACGACTTAGTTTTTCCTGCTAACTGGTGATTAAGTATGCACCTATTTTCATAAGAAGTGAATAAGCATCAGGCAACCAAATACTGACAAATACATAACGGGTATTGTAATCTGAATTGGATTTTCCGATGTGTCCATCGATTCAAATTTTATAAGGAAGGAAGTGATGCATCACTTCACCATGCAGCAGGATCAATTAAAATTTACGACTTTGTTTACAACAAGGCTTTCTGTTACCAAACAATAGACACCATGTCTATCCTCCTCCTCCTTAGTTCGTCGACAGAGTGGTCGTGGTTGATTTGTTGACATATACATAAGTCTACAATTGACACAGGTTACGTCGTCTCTGGAACTATGAACCGTGGAGATAATGATAAGTATTTATATATCAGTGTTATACTCGTATACTTACACCGAGTTTCAGAAAGTCCGATCGAGTCCGGTCGAACGAACCGAACCAATTTGCTACAATTGTAGTGGGGACAGTTCTGATCTCCTAACTAGGTTATAGCATAACCTGTATGTAGGAGTGTCAATTCCGATCTCACATGACTAACAACAATGATTTATTTTAACAAATTACGGATATTATAGTAGTATACTGCCTTCAAAAATTTGGTATTTTTGACTAAATATAAATGGAGAAAAAAAAAACTGAGAATAATGGAGAGAAAAAAAATTTGGTTGCAAACTATTTCGTAGGTTTTGGTAGTGTTGATCAGTATGTTGAAGATGTCCATTTTAATTACCCATAAACAAGTCCTCAAGCAATAGAAATTATTTATTTTTAATAGCGAATTATTCGCTTATTTCGGATAGATTTGGTTTCGGATATAAGATTTTTTATAAATAAAATAGAAATAGCAAGATTTCGCTTACATTTCGTCTCGATTATCATTCCTATGGCGGGGTAATACAAACAAAAATCTATCCTAAATTAACAATAAGACTGCCTTTATACGATCTGTGCTGTAAGTTTTATATCGGGTTTTCGATTTCTGGAAATACTTTTTTTTTTCGGAACTCCGATGGTTTTCGAAATCGTTTGTCTTGGTATGGTGATGTAGGAATGAAAAGCATGTTACAAAAAGAGTTCTGAGTTTACACGTAAATGGATGGAGAGGAAGAGGGAGACCGAAGAAGAGATGGATGGATTGTGTGAGGAGTGATATGAAAGAAAAGGGACTTAGTGATAGTGTGACGGGAGACAGGGCACAGTGGAAGAAAACGTTGCCGTCCCCATGAAATTTGGGACAAGTTTAATGAGGATTTAGAAACATATAAGATAACTCAACCCCCTCATTATACGTGTACTATACGTATTTAACGACCAACTTCACAAGCTTTTTCACCTTCCCAATTTGCTTCCAGTGAAATAAAACAGTTTTGTCACTAACACCGCAGCCTGCAGCAAACGCTTGGACGTGGTTTGCGACAGATCCGCTTCCACAATACTGCCGTGCAGATACTAAAACGCAGTAAAAGTATTGTAAAATACGCAATTTTACTGCGTTTTAGTGTCTGCACGGCAGAATAGTCCTTAATTCTTCATTATCATTATCAAATCTTGTACTCCGACCGCCCACGGGGCTTGTTTTGCAGGCTGTAATTTCCAGAACGAAAACAAACCAAATTCATAAGTAAGGACCTAATATTAAGCATCTGCTGTTTACTTGCTTGTCTTAGTTAATCGTAGTTAAGTAATACAATTTAATAATTGTACATAAATGTATATTATGAAAATTACTTCTAATTTTGGAAAGTCCCTGATTTTGCAAACTTACAAATACTTTCCAAAATAAATACAAAGTAAAGAGAGTTTTTTTTATTGATATAAACTAGTGCTTGACTGCGATCGTTGAAAATGATGCAATCGTCGATGGTGTGGTGCATTTTTGTGTTTAACGGGTTTGCGGTGACCTCTGTATAAATTTTCCGTTCTGGCAATACAAATTTTAGTTATCGATGAAATTATAACTAACGTCACATAAAAAGATACTTTATATGAAAATTTCTATACTCCTAAAGTTGATAATTTTATCTATCCGTACATATAGGATTGAATCTAGATAAAATAGGTTCAGCGGTTGCAATAGGCGAATAAAATCTTGAAACTCTCGATTTTAACATGTAGCAACATATTAGACGTAAATGACGCCCAAAAATCTCTTCTATAAAAATATAAAGCGGATAGCACACCTGTCCAACGCATGCGCGCGGCAGCTGTCCGGTCGTGCGTCGCCAATTGTCCGTGTGCACCCTGCCTATACGTGAACAGTAATGAGATTAAATCTCTTCGGGACACATGGGTGTTAAGATGATTACCAGGTGCTTAGGAATTAAAATGATATGTAATGGAGGATGATGTTGAAGGATTATAATATTCTGTTGGATGAAAGAGATTATGATCCTTGCCATACCTAAATTATAGTTTCTAGTTGAGTGTATTGCGCGGATCAAAATAATGTGTTCGTAGAAAAAGAAAAAAAAAATTGAATAGTTCATTTTCCCTTTGAAATCAGATGTATACAAAATAAAAAAAAAAAAAACGATTTTAGAAAAACCACTTAGTATTACTCTTAATTAAAAAATAAATACACAATAATTAAAAAAAAGTGCACAAAAATATTTTTACAGAAATTCGTACAGTTAATAATTTTGTCAAATTTTTGGAAAGCAAGCGCGCTCGTTGAAGTCTTTCCAATGCACGATAACAAAGCATGCGTTGACGCGTTGCGCTCAAACAGTTCAACTGCAAGACTTGTTCCTACTAGAATTTTACAATTGAGCAGTTCGGAAATTATTAATATTAAAAGCATAAAAAGGATGTCCCAAAATGCAAATATGCCTGTTTGAAAAACCAATATCATTGATATTCATACACGTAAACTTACATAAGCTAAGTATTGTTTGCCAAAACTTTTCACACATTACCATTTACCTATAAAAGAGCCTTTATACAATAACGGAAATGCCACCAACGCGCCTCGGCACACCGGCATCAAAGCCGCCGCGAATTCCTCCGCATATTGTGCGATATCCTGCCAAAGTCATAAATAAAACTGAAATGATCGCCACGTCACCCGAACCGCACAAAAACCGTATTTGACGTCTAAATTATTGCCAGTAAGCATTTTCTGCAAGCACACCGCCCCCTCAACAAATCGCCCCCGTAGCAGATGAAGCACCACCAACAATAGATACAGTAAATACATCAGATAAAAGAATTTTCAAAACAAACTCAAAATACTAAAGCGTTTGACACGAGCATCCGCTGCTGAGCAAAAAAGCGTGACCAATCGCGCATGAAAATTGGACTTTATGTCAATATTTTGAGAGGCTATTTTGTGATGGCTTCGTTAGTGCTTTGATCCCGCGATAGATCTCAATAGCGGTGATTAAAGGCGCCTGTGATTTTAGTTGAATGCTTTTTTTGCGGCCTTCATCGGCCATACAAAATAAACGGCACACTACTGTAAAAGAATATACAATTATTGGGCTTTGAATGGTTACAGCGGGGGTGAAGAGACCATAAATTGTTTTTTTTTTATCGTCCGTTTGAATGTTGGAAATCTTTTAAAAATCATAAATGTTAGTGGATTTATTGTCAGGGGAGTTGGTTGATGTCCAATGTTTGTTGCTGGACTATTTGCTAATTATACACTTGGATATGCGGAACCGATGCTGATTGGTTAGTGTTTGTGGTTTTTGTTACTCTAATGTCAAGAGGGTTTTCGTTTCGGTTTTTAAATTGTTTTCATTTGTCATGGTTTAGTTTGACTTTAAGTTGGAGAATGGTCAGTTTACGCCTTTTAAGTAGAATATCTCCATATTGTAGTTCAATCAATTTCGATTTAATCAGCCGGATAGATTGATATCTATCGACTAACAAACATGGTAACAACAAAATAGAATGGTATACAAGCATGGCATTAAGACCGCCTTTGTACAGTGTTTCTTACTAGTGCATACAGTTTTATGGTTTTAAATATATCTACTATTTTGAAAAATTATTCTGTAATGTATGAAAAACTAAAAATATCAACGTTTATTGTTTTTTCTTCCCTCGTATCCGTGTATACTTTTAATATATAAAAAAGGGTTTCCCCAACCCATAATCAAAGCGTCCTCAAGTCTCCTAACTCCATTGTTCTACGCAACATTTCCTTGCACCCTTTTTTCATCTCGCCATTTTCTTACATCTTCATTGAGAAGCTGAAGGTGTTAATAGCTGTGCTGACGCTCATTATGTGAGTGCGAGGTGCTATCGTAAATTTGTTTCTTCAAGGACACACAACAAAAGGACCAAGTGTCGTTCAAGCCCAAAGTCGAGTTTACAAGAGGCTGCATGAAACGCGCGTGTGGGCCTTCTGTGAGAAAGGAGTAGTGTGGATACGACCGCCATTCGTTGTAGTTTTGTTAAAGGAGAAGATTTTGTTGTTTTTTTTTTTAGTTTGTGTGTTGTAGTTGTTTTGTATCTTTTGCATAATTCTTCTGTACGTATACTAGTACCTAACTCCTCCTTAATGGTAAAAAAAACTACCCGCAAATGGTTTGACCGATTTTGTGTATGAATTTAAAAGTGTCCCTGAATAGTTTGAAAACATTATTGGATCCGATACGTGCGCTGCATTTTTTTTTCTGGCAAAATGCCAGCTTTGATTCAGGGTCTACGTCTACTAAGATCGTTAGTAAGTATATAGAAAGTAAAATAACTGATTGATCCGTCAACACACAAGTCGATCCACTGAATGGATTGATCTGACATTTGGACACGAAGACGGTTATTAAAATGTACGCATACATTCACATAGGATTTCTCAAAAATCTGTGTGTTATTATAAATTCAATATAATATACATGGATTTTATTTCATATTGGGTTATATCAGAAGCCATTTGAGATGTAATAGATATGCCCAGTTATGGGCGGCCTCTTCGCTTATTTAACATCGATTATGATGAATGTTAGCATTTAAAAGATCTTCAGTTTATGATAAAATTGAATTAACGTTGGCTTAAATTTTCTTGAACCCTTAGTGGTATTTTTGCAAAATTTCTTCGTATTATATTTCCCGGAGCTAAAGACATGCATGCATTAAATTTTCTTGGGGAAGCATTTTTTCTATTAATGAATATTTAGCTTCTAGCTTCTAGCTTTGAGAAAATGGTTTAAAACAAACACTATGACAACATTTGTTGCGTTCTCTATTTTATCTTAAAATTAAGTTGTATGGTAATTAAACCGACCCACATCCACATTATGCTATCGATCTCGAATCTCAATAGGTCACCACTGTCCTCATGAATGGGTGGTATCGTCGGGGGCTCTTTACAACACACGTTTTGTATGGAATGTTGTAACAAAAAAGCCTTAGATACACACCGTGATAAATTTACATCTACGGTCATTTCACATACCTATCATTGGAAATTCAACCTTAAGGGCTTGAATTAAAAGTGGGGTTTAATTTGGTGAGCGGTAATTTTATGTTGGTAAAAAGAAATAAAATAATCTAACATGCAAGATCGGTCGGAAGGCTGGGAGGAGTTTGTTTTAGACGCTTTATTAATTATGTCCAATTAATTTTGGAACGGTTCGTCTCTCGAATCGCCATTTTCGTTACGGTGGTCAGTTTTAGCGGCTCATTTGTTGATAAACTTTTTAAATTATGACTCTGTTAATTTGTTAAGGTGTTCCTTTTTTTCCTTGAGAAAGTGTGAAATTGTGAAATAGATGTTTCGAAATGGTTTTTTTTTATAATGAGTACTAATTGGACTTGTTAAAACACTTATGTAATTTTGATTTATGAATCGTAAAAAAAATAATCATTACTAAAAGTTAATTAGATACTCGAAAACAAAGTAGTTGACAACCTTAAAATTACTGCTTTAGAAAAAGTTCCATAAAAATGTCGGTCTCTTTTCTATAAAAAAGTCATCGAACTTTTAATTTATGCAAATTTGCAAAAGATATTACTTGTATTACAGAAAAAAACCAACAACATTTAAATTTTACAATAAAATCTTTTACAGCCTGAAAGGATGCTTCAAATTGCTTTATTAGACCGTGATATTGCTCTGCATTCATAACGCCACTATCAGGCCACTTATAAAAATGTTTCTAACAAGCGTAAAACGTCCAATCAATATAAAATTAATAGCCGATCAAAAAAAAAAAAAATGTTCGAGACCGAAAAGTTTTTTTTTCGATAAGTTTTTTTGTTTGTTGCACCGGTGTCGCCGTGATTTCACACGTCTATAGGTATGTCTTTTATAATATTTTTCGAGGCATTGTGCTAAGCGATCGCCGCATCGGCGCCGGCGCATCCGATTATGTTATTGTTAAAGGACCGAATTCTTTTATTTGACCTACGCGACATTCCTCCCAGGGTAGTGTTTTGCGGTGCCCACGGATGTTTGGGCTTATATTTGTTATACATTGATGTTAGATATGATAAGCTCTGATCGAGAACTTTTTTGTTTTTAAGTGATTAAGGACGGGATCCTCTAGTTTTGTGGTTATTAGAATGTTTGGGTAATCTAACGACATTTTTAAAGTTAATGACTGTATGTTTGATAAAATTCCTTTTGGAATTATATTAATTGAGGTTTGGATCATTCGTTTCTTAAACAAAAAAGGGAGCTTGGCAATATTATTATTATAAGAAAAAAAAACAGAACATTAAATAACACAAAATATGATTTAAATTCACAATATGTTCTAAAAAATAAAAATACCTTTATATCTTATAATTGTAAGTAAATTAATTAACAATATTCTACCAACTTTAAAATATGGAAGTCCATTATTCCGGTACATTTCATTCATAAGGCGGCGTGCACACGTAACTCGATACAGACAAACAGATAATTTGGCCGTCGATCTGTATTTGGCCTAACAATGAGAACATTATAGTTATAGTATCGAATTACCTTCCGGATTCATTCACATGCGGTTTTTGATGTAATTAAGTAATACTTTCGAATTGTTAAAATATTGGGTAATTCGGATTTGAAATAGAAATTGAATAGTAATCTTTAACATGAGTGTGTAGTTATACGTTTAATTTTTTTATTATTAGATGAAAGATTTTTATTTTTGTTTTTTTTTTTTTAATAAATGAGCTCAAAAACTATTAAGTAGATCAATTTATCAAATTATTATGAAAATTATAAATATGAAAGAGCAATAACTGCACTTTTAGCATATTGGGTGACCGATTGACTTCTTTGTGTGTGTCGCGGGTTCCATTCCTAAACGGAAAAAATATTTTTATTAACTATGTAAGCAGAGACGTAATGAACGTGCCGCTAGTTAGCGTTTAGCTGTTTAGGTGCAACACAAGCGCCATGTTCTGGGAGAGCCAAACGCTTTCCACCTCTGTACAGCACAGTGGTGCTGAGAAGTTGCTCTGCTGTACATTGCTAAACTAACTCTTTGGTAAATTTTAAACTGCAGATAAGAACCAAAAAAAAAAGCATAAGCCATTATTATATACAGCCTCAAACTCCCACCTAGCTCACGCAGGGCTATAAAAATATAGATCTCGGTAGGTACTTATGTTTGTGTAGTCTTGAAAATAATCTACACTAATATAATAAAGAGGTAAAGTTTGTTTTTTTTGTTTGTAGGAGGTAATCTCTGGAACTACTGGTCCGATTGGAATTGAATTTTAGCAATAATAGAAAGCAGCTTTACTCCTGAGTGACATAGGCTATATTTTATGTACGCGGGCGAAGCCGCTGACAAAAGCTAGTATATAATATTAGGTGTGTTGTGCCAGTCAGAATAAAATTATTAGTTATCTTCTGCCTGCGGTTTCGACCGCGAGAAAATATAAAATATTTTATTCTATTCCAGGACATGATCTTCATCTAAATCAATTTAACTGTTTCAACGTGAAGGAATAACAAACGTGGGGCACAGTTAGAAACCAAATTAAAGTGTAGTTGCACTGCACCAATGCTAGTGTTCAAAATTTATTTGTAGAGGAGAATCGATTACTACTAATGGAACTAATTAAATCAATTAATAATTTATACCATGGAACAAATTAAATCAGTCATGAATCCATTGATTTAATTTATTTAATAGAATCTAAATTATTGACTGATCAAATTGTGGACTGTGGTGGACTAAACTTCCAAAGAAAGGTAAAGGTACGTCTATGTTACAGAAGACGAGCACGAGTGAAGCATGAGACGAGCTCAAATTCTTCTAGAGTCGGTTCACACTACACGAATATGAGCTCGACTTGTGCTATATTCCTGCTTGGCTATCCTAGCGAAGAATGCGTCTGTAACAACTTTTGACCCCTGACTGTACTTACAATTTACATGCAAAACATTCGCTTTGAAAACAGTAGTGTATTTTAATTTAACTAATTGATTGAAATACAAAATTAGTTTCAGTTACTGGAAAATAATACTAGATACACGAAACTACTATTTGAGCTTCGGGATTAACAGACTACGAAGCAACCGTGTTCCACCATGGAGAAAAACTGGTTAAATAAAACAAATACAAAGACCCCTCATTAAAATAGTTACACATCATCGAATCAAGTTACAATAACATGACAGTGGCGTTAGTCGGTGGTCTTCCGACTTAAATGTGCCAAACGAAAGTAAACACGAAAAAAATCGGTAACATAGAAATAGCACACGGCAGCCTAACACAACAGTCATTGACGCCAAACAAACAAGGATGAATGTGGAAGAAACTAGTTGGTTACTGCGGTCTTGCTCGCCTGGTAGGTGAATTTAATACAGCAACAATTTTGTGATTTTTAACATAAGGTACCGTAAGGTATTCAAAAGGTCAAAGAGTATTTTAGAGACATAATAGGAAGATAATAGGTGTGGTAATGCTGGCGTTCGCTTGGGTCTCTAGAGTTTAATAGTGAACAATTTAATATTAATGCCATTATTTAAAACTAGCTTTTGTCAGTGGCTTATGGCGCCCGCGTCCATAAAATATAGCCTATATCACTCAGGAGTAAAGCAGCTTTCTATTGTTGCTAAAATTTTTCCAATCGGACCAGTAGTTCCAGAGATTACCTCCTACAAACAAAAAAACAAACTTTACCTATTTATTATATTAGTGTAGATAATGCTTTCAGTTTATTTATTTTATTTGATAATGAGACCCTACGAAAAACTAAATTTTGTTGTATTAATCTTAAAAAAAAGAAAATTAAATGGAAATCATGAAGAAGGAATTAATTTCTTTAACAGATTTTTATTTTTTATCAATAAAGTGTAGGTAATTATCGAGAAGAAGTCAGTAGTGTTTTAACTTAGCAGAGACTATATGTTCACTAGCTGATGCGATAGACACATTGTCCTATCTTAGCTGTGATTATACTGTCAAAGTTGCAAACTGTTAAATACATGAACGTTAGATAGTCATAAAATGGTATTTTTTTTTAAGCGCAATTTTCTCAGCTTTGTCTTTCATAGAAACTTTCTCCTGACAATAAACGTACACAACAAAAAACAATTATCAAAATTGGTATTTTATTTTGTACAGACGAACATACAATTTATTTCTATATAAACCCTGAAGAAACAACGCATTCACACGAGACATATTACGGGTCAATTATCGCGGACTGAGCAAACTGTCGCTCTCCGCTATGGGAACCTTGCCGCTCACTATTTATTTATTTTCTCTTCTCACCGAGCAGACATTGTCTTTTAGTATCCTTTTCTCAACGTTTTGTCAATGTTTTTATAATTATTTGAAAGAGTTGGTGCTTCTAAGTCCTCCATTTTTAGTCTTCCATTTCATAATTATTTTATTTAACAAATCTTTATATAGGTTCTTACTTCACCGCTGTCGCACCTGACGAATAGCTACGATTTTTTCAAGCTTTATATTACTTTCACCTGTCTGTTTTTGATGTTTTTTATGGTGGGCAAAAATCATCCAATGAGGAATCCCGCTCTTCGGTGAAAAGGGAAACAGTGTCAGATTCCTACTGATTAAACACCCCATCCCTACGACCTGCCCTGATGTTAGTGATGAAATCTTGCAAATAAAATTTCCTCTTCCCGGTTACCAACAATTTAAAATATGCTAAGATTTCAATTATATACAACTTTTATTCCAAGGAGCCTACTTGATAAAATTGGCAGGATGAAAACAAAATAGTTTAAAAAAAATAAAGAAAAAACCGAACCCTAGTCATCACCCACGCGTAGTGCTCCACGTACACTTTGAAGAAATATCAGTAAAATTATAGCAGGGCTGAAGCTTCAGGGGCCATGGCTTAACTTTTAAAAGGTTACGCAAGGTTTTAGAAGAGAAGACACTACCCACCTTAAAATAAAATAAAAATAAAAGGATCTCTCACGTAATTCTAATTTCCATTTTTTTTTTCTGGATTAAAATGTGATTGGCAGCCGTAACGAGTTTATAGTTTAATTATAAGTGACCAATAGGGTAATTTGAGGATTTACTTGATAAGTAATATGTAGGTATTCAATAAGTATTATTTACCTATCCGTTAGACACACCCGATCACCTACGTAAGATTCAGTTTACTCTTCAACACGTGTCATACTCGAATATAGTCCAAAAATACATTACATAGTCACACAGAATTAGCATGGCATATTGCACAACAAGCCAGCATTACGCTACTCATTCAGCAAACAAGCGAGTCAATGGGCTACGACGACTGAGTGCCGTATTTGCATACACTGAATCATACTACAGTTATTTGTCTGCGTATCCTAGACTTTAGGGCCTGATTACACGAGCCATGACGCGAGAATTGCTTCGCGTCGATCATGATTGGCGAAAAGGCAATTCGACGATGTTCAATTGCTTGCACGAGCTCTTAATGTCTCGGGCTTGCCATGACAAATGCACCAGTAATGCGGTCACCAACAAAATTGTATTAGCACAAAGTTTGAACGGAACATTTTGACACATTGTTACGCGTCATAATGAAACGCAGTAAATTAACTGTAACGTACTTAAATAAGTCATAAAGAGTAAAGACTCGGAGCTCCTGTTTACCTACTTTGTTGACGTTGTACTGTTGAAATGTTTGAAATGCGAGGTTTCGACGAATACGTCACGATCAACGAGGACACACGACATTGATTCGTGCGCGGCCGCGAAATCGCTAGTATGACGAAGCCCTTACTCTAGTCGGTCCTATATAATCTAATTGACAATGCGATCTCTAAAGGTACAGGTGAACATCTTGTGTGACTCATAATGACCGTATTGTGTATGAATCATTATGTTCAGTGTGTGGAACACGGGAAGTTTATGGTGTATGCAGAAGGAACGCGTGCGATCAGCATTATCAGATGACGAATCAGAGGCTTCCTCGTATCTTTTTTGCACTATTTTGGCCATGGGGTTTTAGTAGGCACATAGTCAAGTGATTATCATCCGCTCATCCGCTAGATTAGTCATAGGTCTATGGTACTTACATTTCCTGAATGCCACATCAGTACCAATAAAGTCTATAGATAAATAGGTCTAATTTTTATACTATTTCCAAAAATTGTAAATATTGATCGTGACCGTGGAACGCACTAGACAACAGAAGTATCACAAGTGCGTTTTTAGTCAATTACAGTCTGAAAATCCCTATCGCTTTACTTAAAGCGGGAGAAGTAATGTCATGATTTTCCATCTGAAAAAAAACACAGTGATGGTTGAATTGACAACGCAGATTTTTTATATACGCGCTACGATATTCAGCAACCCAAAATAAATCATATTTATTAAGCTATATAACTAAAGGTACATTCCATCGCAGCTTTCATCCAACATCCATTCAGGTGAAATCAAACTCATCAGAAATAAAATATAACTTTAGAACAACATCAATTTTATTTTCATAACAACTGTGAGTGTGTGACATGCAAAACTTGAAGTGCACTGAACTATCCAATACAGCTGATGAACTACAACTGGACAATCATGTCATAGTACCTATTATGAGTAACAGACTCTTCAAACTAATTGAATTAACGAAAACATTCATTGTGGTTAAAACTGGTTTAGTCAATTATTAAGCTAAAAAATAGTTATCTTAAGGAAAAAACGTCATTAAAAGGCGTCTGGTCATTTTTGACATCTGCTTCCGAATCCAGGAATAAATTCCTGCAATATATGAATCAGTAATTGAAATTGAATGACACAGTAAGTAAATCAGTAAACCTTCTTGACACGGCCCACGTAAATTATGAGCTGTGAAACGGAAAATTCTTAAGGTGCTTGCAGACTTGCACCGATTTTCGATCGAGCGTTGCCAAATAATCGATATTTATATTGATTTATGATCGTACTTGTCACATTCGATTGATTGGATGTATGTTTAACATCTATGGTATACTACTACGGGGCTCATTGTACATTTTGTAAAATTGATAATTTCTTAATCGAAAAGCGTCATGACTGTGTCATCGACTTTTATTTAGTGAACACTTTTCAACTAAAATATTTTTTTTTTCAATTTCTGAATTGTAGTATCACGCTACTATGTATATACGCTACTAGCTTTTGTCAGCGGCTTCGCTCGCGTTCATAAAATATAGCCTATGTCACTCAGGAGTAAAACAGCTTTCTATTGTTGCTAAACATTTTCCAATCGGACCAATATTTCCAGAGATTACCTCCAACAAACAAAAAAACAAACTTTACCTCTTTATTATATTAGTGTAGATTATGTCACGCACATATAATGAGACAAACCTTCTGTAAATTAAATTTTCTTGACTGTTGATCTGAGACCGTGCAAATTCTGTATCTCCAGTTATGAAGTCTGTCTATCACGTTACTCATCATTTTTGCAGCACGCGTTCCATTTGTTTGCATGATTCACGATCAAGTGGACTTCATTCATTCAGTTGTAACCTTGGCGTATTGAAACTAGAATTTTATTTCGGAAAACACCGCAATGATTTGCAATTGTTTTATAATATTTTTATGACGATTTGCGCAATCGCTGATCGCAATCGGGAAATAATTGTGTTACTCATAACTTGATGTAGGTTTCGGAATTTTTTTTTATGTTTTAGTGACCTCAGTTTGTTTTAATTAAGCTTAAGTTGCGGTATAGTGTAAAATATGTGAGGTTTATTCGAAAACCTTATGAACGAAAAAAATAACAAGTAAGAGTATTCCTACGTGACAAACTTCGATGGGTATTCGTTTAGATGTATGTATCACACAGATACAATCTGAAACTATTAATTTTGCAAGGCTTCTATCTGGTAGTAGGTAAATTATATGTGTTGTGAATTAAGTTTTTTTGAATTATTCTTAAATTAGTTCCTGAAAAGTAATATCGAACTTACGTAATCAAATGACACGCCTGTTTGAACGATATTTTTTGTCACAAAATCGTATGATTGTATCCACTTTGATATGTACGAAAAACCCAATGACAAGTTTGCAGTGTTTCCATATAAGGTATAAGATGATTCTTTTTCGCCTTATTATATCGTCATTAGTTCTTAGACATGGAGGTTTTCAAACGTATGTGGGCTCTTTTATTTCTTACTCATCATTTAATGTTCTGACCGTCACAATGCATTATTGTTTATGTTGTCCTGTAAAGACATAACCTAGAGAAAGAAGCAAAGTGCTCAAACCGACCTTACAAGCCTAACCTTACCTAACTATATTGAGATCATCATCCAGTCTAACCAAATGCAGCTAAATATATTTCATGTATAGCGACGAGATTTACAGTGGATAGTCCTCAGATGAGAAGATGTTTTTATTCGTCAGTATTTTTTAAGACGTTACATTTTGGTTCAAAGAGTCGATTTAGTTGGACAATGTAATTTGACATTATTAATTAGCTTTAAGGTTAAAGTTACATATAGTTTATGGTAAATATAACTAAAATAATAATAAATTGTTACATTTAACTGTAAAACTGAAAATAAATGATTGTAATTTGACCCTCGTTCAAGAAGATTTACTACGTGAAGAGAAATTATAGGGTAGTTGCACACAATTTATTATTTTATTTTATTTTATTTTATTTTATTTTATTTTATTTTATTTTATTTTATTTTATTTTATTTTATTTTATTTTATTTTATTTTATTTTATTTTATTTTATTTTATTTTATTTTATTTTATTTTATTTTATTTTATTTTATTTTATTTTATTTTATTTTATTTTATTTTATTTTATTTTATTTTATTTTATTTTATTTTATTTTATTTTATTTTATTTTATTTTATTTTATTTTATTTTATTTTATTTTATTTTATTTTATTTTATTTTATTTTATTTTATTTTATTTTATTTTATTTTATTTTATTTTATTTTATTTTATTTTATTTTATTTTATTTTATTTTATTTTATTTTATTTTATTTTATTTTATTTTATTTTATTTTATTTTATTTTATTTTATTTTATTTTATTTTATTTTATTTTATTTTATTTTATTTTATTTTATTTTATTTTATTTTATTTTATTTTATTTTATTTTATTTTATTTTATTTTATTTTATTTTATTTTATTTTATTTTATTTTATTTTATTTTATTTTATTTTATTTTATTTTATTTTATTTTATTTTATTTTATTTTATTTTATTTTATTTTATTTTATTTTATTTTATTTTATTTTATTTTATTTTATTTTATTTTATTTTATTTTATTTTATTTTATTTTATTTTATTTTATTTTATTTTATTTTATTTTATTACTTTTAGGAAGGCTTACAGACTAATAACAAAAAAAAAATAGGTAACAAAAAATATACAATAAAGTTGCTAATGACAAGCCTCCACAGATATATAACAATTAACGATTAACTAATGCCAAAAAGGTTGGTGTCAAGGTTTCTGGTTTGTTACTATATTTTAAATTATACGTTACTACATGTGTGTTTGAGCACCACCAGCTGGTGCTTCATTCATAAAAAATGATTTAGCTAAAAGTTTTCTTACTACGCTTGTCTTTGTGCAAAATAAGTCTATATCATGCTCGTGTGATAACTCATTAAAGCAACGAGCGCTTCTCGAAAGATAAGCATTACGCTTATAATTAGTGGAGGCAGAAGGCACACTCAGAAGAGGCCTCCGACGCAACCCAACAAGGTTAGTCCGAAGTGTCAGTTTTGAAACAAGCTCAGAGCAGTCAATCGAGCCATTGGCTATGTTAATTAGAAAACATATATCATTGATGAGCCGCCTGTAATCAAGTGGTAGAAAATGGTACCTCTTGCAACGGTGCTCGTAATCTATAGATACTTGGTGCGCTTTGTAATCGAGATATCTTAGAAACTTTTTCTGGATACCCTCAATGCGCGACTTATAGATCTCATATTGAGGGTTCCATACTTGAGATGCGTACTCTAAATGGCTGCGTACGAACGAGCAATATAAAACCTTGATTGGCTTCAGAGAACGGAAACAGGCTGTGGTTCTCATTATAAATCCTAATGCTTTCGCAGCTTTTTTTACAATACCCTCGATATGTTTATCAAATACTAATTTACTATCCTGTATAATGCCTAAATCCCTGATACTGTTAACTTTACATAAGGTATGTTGGTTGAGAGTATAAATTGAATTCACCGTAGACTTCTGACGCGTGAAGGTCATATGAAATCATTTAGAGACATTAAGCTGAAGCAGATTACGTGCACAATATTCCTCATTGGATTAGTGACCTTGAGAGTATTAACTATCGTTTTAGTCAACTTAATAAATCGACCTTTTGAAATATAGGGCGTCATCTCTTTTATAACCTCTCGATCTGTAAGTAAAGGGTGAATAAATTACTTCTAGACAAGTAGCTCCATCCACGACATCGACGCTTTTCGTCAGGTATGGTAGTGGTCAAGCGCGAGCTTAATAAAAAATGCATGTGTGTTCCTACTCATTCAATTTAAAAAAAAACTGACAAAAAATTGAGATACATGTGTTAATCGACTAACAGATTAACACCACAATTTGGCTGTTAAAATCTCGATCGACTAAATCAACCAAGTCTGCAAGCTCTTTTACCTTTCGATCAAAATTTTTTTTGTCCATTTATAAATGAACAAAGTGAAACTAAGCTCCCCTATACAGTAAGTAAAACTTTTCCATCACAGGAAATTCCTATCCCCACATAAAGAAAAAATATCTACATCTAAGCTCCATAAATTATCAATGGAAGCTTTATAGCATAAAACCTCCATTGAGAATTTCCCCAGCAATCGCTAGGCCACGATCACTCACCGATGCTATAGTATGCAATATCATAAAGAGAGTGGCTATGACTCAGAGGCCATCAGTGCCATACCACGCGTGAGAACTTGCTTGCAGCCTCCGATACAAATATGTCCGGTAGTAAGGAATCTCCGTATTTCCGGACGTGTGCCGAAATTAGAGCATTCAATGAATTAATTGTACTTTAAATTAGTCATGCTGTAATGATAGTGCTTGCCTGTCATTGTGGTTAAGTGGTTTGTAAGCGGTTGAAGGCGATTGGGATTCTTGAGTGCTGTAGTAAGACTGTGTGTACTGTGAACTTGAATTGAATGTTTCTGCTTTCCTAGTTCTCTTAAAAAAATAACCTTTTTATACTTCAAGGGTTAAGTCTGGATAGGTTTGGTAAATGCTGATATGCAGCTTCATTTTGATTAAGGCTGGAAGCCTTTAGAAATAGTTTTATTTATTTATTTATTTAAATAGTTGGGCAAAGGCTAGGGGGATGATTTTTTTTGAGGTGAGATCTTGTTCAATGACTTCTTTTGCGCCAGGGTGGAGCTAGACTCGGTCACACTGTGCCCTTCAGTCGCATTTTGCGTTCTAAGATCACGGGTTCCTTTTTTAAAGTTTCCCGTGGCCTTAGCGGGGATCAGCCTTGCTGTACCTGATGAGCGTAGAACTCTACGAACCGTAAGCGGATGAAGTATAGTCTGGTAAAGGTTGTCATGAAGTCTGGTACAAGACTAGACTTTATTTTTACTTATAAAGCTAGATTACGCCATTTCAAATACTTCCTTCTTAGATTTTATTATTAGCTTGTGCAATATGATGACAACTTTTATACTCAATATGCAATTTTCTGTTACTTAATACATTTGAAAAACTTCTCAATTCTAAAACGTCGTATAATTGATATTACTGTCAGTTCAAAACTCTTTGAGACACCTGCGGCCCGGACTAAGCGTTTTGCCTCGTCATTTATACCGCGTACATAGAGGGAATGGAACAGTTTGCCGGCTGCAGTCTTTCCGTCCAAATATAATTTAGGTGTCTTCAAGACTAGAGTGAATAGGCTCTTAATAAACTAGTGCGCCTTACCATCAACGATTGTATCACTGCTTACCATCAGGTGGGATCGCAGTCAAGCACTAGTTTATTGCAAGTAAAAAAAAAAAAACTATGAATGGTACGCTATGACACGTAGACTTGGTACGAGTACAAGTAAGGTACTTGTATAATGTTGACAAACTGCATAAAAACTGCTTGAATACCTTTAGAATCATTAGTTAAATGTATTGCCTACGTATGTTAAGACGAGTTTAAAATAGAAAGTAGTCCGCCTAGGTTAATCGACACATCCCTCCCCGCTCGTAAGCAGCATCTTGTTTTATCAACGTTTTAGAACATGCAATGTTCCTTATAGGTTAACAGATGTTTATAGAATTTTCTCTGGGCAGTAAATTGAGTGTTACTTAGAACATTTTCTATGAGCAGTGAATTGAGTTTTTTTTTTTGTATACATGTCAAAATAAATACGAAGTTGGTTTATAGGGATGATGCAATTGGCAGATATATTTGTTTTTTTTTTTATAATACAGTTACAGATAAAGGTAATTTACCTTATGTAAAATAACTGCGAAAGCGGACTCGATGCTTTAAGCATTTTCTACATGTCGGCCTCATATTGACTGGCCTGTTGGTCTAGTAGTTAGTGGTCCTGATTGCTACGCCGGAGGTCGTGGATTCGATTCCCACCCTGGACAAATGTTTGTGTGATGAGCACGATCATTTGTCTGGATGTAATTTATCTATAATATGTATGTATTTAGAAATATATAAGTATGTTTATCAGTTGTGTAGTTCTCATAACACAAGCTCTGCTTAGCTTGGGACTAGACGAAGTTGTGTGGTAGTGGTAAAAAAGTATTGTGCCACGAGGTGATAGCTGCATTAATTATAAAAAAAATGGTTGCCTGTAAAGTCGGTTTTACGGGCGAAGATTTTACGTGACAACGTCCTAATTCTCTAGTGCTGCGCGCGCGGCAGACCGATCATAGTTGAGTGGGAGAGAGACGCAAGGCATTCGGCGGGCCTCTCTCTCGTTCGGTGACTCATCGTAACGTTACCGAGCGTTACACTTTTTCATAAGTGACTCCCAGCCGCAACCTAATTTAAGACGTTGTCACGTCAAAAAAAGGATTTGTTATATTTAGCCTATACTACCCCATAACTGGTCAAAGGCGTCTCTCCTCTCTTTGTTCGCGGCTCTGAGCTACTTTTTTTTCAAGGAAATCCTTGAGAGTTTCCTTGAGAACTTTCAAACCTTTTACTACCGAAAGGCTTGAAAGTCTTCAGGCCATCTCCTATTTGGCCGGCTGTGGCCCCGTTGTGCGATTTCAGGGCCCATAACTTTATGGGCCTCAGCAAGGCCTCCGCTTGATTGGCATGAGATTTTAAACATTAGAGATAGGTAGAGATATTTATCATTGTAAAGCACTCAATTTTATGCTAAAAGTATAGCAAATTTACAAAATTATAGGTACACAGGTAAATTATAGGTAGGTAATTATAGGTGGACAGCTGTTTTTTTGACAGTTGTTTTGACGACTGTATACTTAAATTATTTTATTAGTAAACCACTCTTGATTGAATTGGTAGGAAATCTAATGTTACTATTATAGCCAGAGTTCCGGTCGTATACATAATTATATCAATAAGGATGCGTAAAGTAAGTATCGTAAGTTGTTTATCAGTAAGCTGACTACCTGCGCACGCAATACTTTTATCTATGTAGAAATGTTATGCTTGTTATGTATCGCAATATTTCTTCGAACTCATTCAAGGGTCTCTACATTTTTGCTTTTTACTTTCAGTTTTTGTTTTAATTATTTCTATATGAAAGCCGAAAGACGTTTACTGATGAACATGGACCTCTCCTAATTTCGCCATAACAATTGATCTTGTGCGTCTCGCATCCATCGGATTCCCTCGACCAAGTCATGAAAAATAAAAAACACTATTTTTTTTCTTTACGCACGCAGATTTGTTCCTACGATCCGTTCTACGTGCGTATTGCACGCCTCACAATAAGTACTTGTATGGACCTGGACAGGCCATATGCGGAGGTTACGCATGCGGAGCAAATCCGCATGCGTGATGATATTATCCTCTCGATATTAAAAACACACTTAATGAAATATAGTTGTCATTGAAAAAAAAAGGAAGTCTTGATGACATCATGATAAATATAATAATTAGTAATGAAAATTTTGATTTTTAGAAAAGTTTAGAACAAAATATAATAAGTTGCAAAATAAGTGACTACGTAATAACAGACTTTGAATAAACAAAAACCGTGCAAATACATCGTGAATACAGTAAGGTGTTGCGGTAATTAAACTCAATAAATGTTACTATAGTACCTACTGCATCATAGGCAGGGGTACAGAATATAAGTCAGTTTTACATGAAACGATTTTTTTTCTTTTTCAGGTTCATTGCGACTAAATAATTACTATTAAATTGCCATTAAAATGATAAAGTTCAGATTGACTATTTATTATTAGTTTATTTAAGTTATATGTATTATTTAAATAAATTAATAATAAATATCATCAGTCGTAGGACAAACAACGAAAAAAAAACAGTAAGTTACTGACAGCCAATAAATAGTCCTTATTTATAAAGTACTGAATAACGGATACTAGGTATAGAGAAACCAATAAATAGTTGCTTAATCACTAATAATCTACATTCTACACTACAGTTACAGTTTTACTTCAATGGCATATTTGAAAATACACTTATTTATGTAAAATTCTAGTCAAGGTTAAATTGCAACTAAAGCACAGCGAGCTACTAGAACTGAACGGGATTTCATATTTAAGTTTATTTTTTGTCGTTATAAATAACTACGTAAAGCCTTTTTTTTTCCTATCACTAGAAAAAGATGAAGCTAGCTAGGTGAATATAAAATAATATCTCAATCTCTCTTTTTCGATCAACCATCGTCACCTTAGCCTTTTTCCAACTGCGTCATGGTCTGCTATATGTAGCTAATTACTAGTATTTTACATAGAGCCACTGTCAATAAGACCTCTGTAATTCAGCAACTAGGCAATACGATACTCTTAGTGCCAATCAATCACTGATGATCAGACTTACTAGTCAAATGCCAGAAAGTCTGACCAACAAGTCGGTAACGACTGTCAATGATCTACGAATGACAGGTGGGACCAACGGCTTTACGTACTTTACGAGGCACGGGATGCCAGTATTGTCCTTGATAAACTAAATAAATCACATTATGAATAGAAAAAATCACGTTGGTAGGTACTGGTGTTGCTTCAAACCCGCCAGCACATGTACTTTTTAGAGGTGGGAGCCTCCCCTGGGTCACTGCGTCATAGTGATTGAGATCACGATCAATCATCGATCTGAAAAGTAATATTCACTGTAATACAAAGTTGCAATGAAAATTTAACCCAAGATTGTCAACGCCTGAAGATAGGCATGCGCCTCACTTCCGACATAGTTTTGAGAGCTGTGTCGCACTTGAGATAATACGACTTAAGTCAATATGGAAATCCATAAACTTATGCCCTTTTGGATCTTAGGTAGTACGAGGTCATATCTTTCTTAAGCGGAACGTGTATGACCTTAGGAGACGAAAAGATAATTGCTTCCAATCACTTGTCTCCAATCCCGTCTGGGTTTTGATACGTTTGTCTTGAGACGAATTGGGTTTTACGAAGAATCGTTTGTCTTAAGTTTCAGTTTATTATCTGCTTGATGACCAGAAGGACGAGTAAATAAAATTGATAGTTCCGTTACGGTTTGTAGTGAATCAGACTTCATGTCAATCATCGTGTTCATATTTTATTTTTTGCTAAGTGTATCTTTTGTTTTCGGGTTAGCAGTTTAACACCTTTGATGACTCGCTATATCTACTCTTTCAAGTGAAAAACAACAGCTATTGATACTGTCGCTTACTATATATACCCCACTTGCTAAACCATATAAAAAATCAAAAAGAAATACGAAATTTCTTTTTTGGCAGTAACGCACAATAAAATATTTTGCAGTAGCATAAAAAAATAAGTGTTTTGTTAGACGGCAGTTAAAATATTATAATTACTGCCAGTATGCCCGTCCTTTAGCACACATACCCAACCATCCATGAAAGTGCATAATCCTTTATTTTCCTTTGACGTAACACTGTCAAGCTGTACGTTTACATAAGGGCTTGCAAAGTACACAGATCATGTCAAACATGGAGTGTTGGTCGTCTTTTGTTTTCTGTTTATTCCTACTCGGTCACGGCAGACCTGTGGTTTTACGTAGGTCAAGTGTGATTCCAATCTCGATCCTATTTGCTATACATTTTAGTTTATTCAATTATAATGGTTGGGTATTTCAGAGTCGATGAAGTCATCCTAGGAGCCACCGATCACTTTGTTTTATTATGTTTTGTTTAACAGTGATTATGGCTGTGATTTCGTATGATGAACATCCGTGTTGATTTATGGATCCAGGATTCTAGTTTTTGTTGTTGCTAATTAAGTTTACTTTTTATTTGCTTTGCAAGGATGAAGTTCATCAAAAGTACGTTATTGAGTCAATTTATGGCCATTTGACTCCAAATAATTTTGACGATACTATGAATGTCGATTAATTAGCTTTAGTTTATCTTTTAATGGTACCAAATTTGTTACAAAGTGTTTGGCAACTGATTTACAGTCCAATTACAATAAACTTCCTTGCTATGCGTTAAAAAATGTTTATTTTTAATGCATATTACTACAACAGTTATGGATATGTAAGAAGTGGATAGAGTAGCTGAGGGAATTCACAGAAAAAAAAAATTGAAGAACTGTCTATATTAAAGTGATATGAAAGAAAAGGGAGTTAGCGATAGCGTGACGTCGTGACAGAACAGAAGAAAAAAATCATGTAGCGCCGACCACAACTATTACAGGACAAGGGTAGAACAATCATGTCGATGATGACATTTATCTATATTTTTTTTTCAAGAACCCATTTATGTCCTATTCGACAAGCGGTTCTAAGGTTTTCTAGAAAAAAATCCTTGACCGATTCAGACCACGAACTTTTTACCCTCACCTGTGTGGCATGAACTCAATTCCTTTCTTCCACTTTTAGTCGCCAGCAGAACACACATGAACAAAGAAAACGTATCAATTAAACAAATACAGGAAATGAACATTCGCTTACAAAGTTAATTATGAAGTAAATTGGGCGATTAAAAAAAAGATAGTCACGTGCGAAGGGGGTACACATTAACATATTCGTAGCCTCGTTTTTTCGTCCCAGATTCGTGACACATCGTGTGTGAGCCCTGTGGTAAATAATAAATCTTTCTAATAAATAAAACAAGGGAACGTGAGCGAGATAAAGCGCGCATGCCCGTTCTGTGCGCCCTAAACGCCATTGTGGACGCCGACGGCAGATCGTTAAACGAAGGTGAAAATATTTTGTGCCTTTTTTAGAGATCAACTGGATGTGGTGATGTTTTCATGTTTAACTTGTGGTTGGAGTAATTGCTTGATGTCTTATAGTCTTGCGCAGGTTTAACTTCCTTTATTTGACGCTTCGGTACAAACGGGTTTTTAATGGAGGGTAGTTTGACCGCTCTGTATTGACTTGTGGAAAACCATGTGAAATCTAGTCAAAATGTGATGTAATATGGTGTGGTTGGTATGATTGATCGATGTCCTTTGTACAGGTGCAGGCTTTGCTAGTTTTTTTAGAAAAAGCTACCTATATGTGAAGCTTGTTTGATGACGTGGAGTAGTTCGATAGCTCTGGCCTCTCTTATGAAAAATCATGGGGAATCTGATTGAAATTACAAAGTGATATTTTAAATTGTAAATAATTTATTTTATGTGTCATAGCCTTTTACGAGTATAGGAAGTGCTTACTTCGCAGCAGCTTAAGATGGAATTTTCTTGTAATGTATAATGTAGGGTAATTTGATCTCACTGTTTTGTTGTGCAGAAAGCTGTTTAGAATCATATTGAAATTGTGAAATGTTATATTAGTGTAATATCTGGTTGATTACTTAAGGCTATGCGTGAGCTTTGGTATTCGAGAATGCTTTATGTAATAGTGTTTGAAGCAACTGGAAAACTAAAATTTTACAGGCTGAGATTGCGCTTATGATCTTACGCAGATTTGCTTTCTGTACTTTGAAGGAGCTTTCAGCAAAGCAGTATTCTAATAAATAGATAGACCTTTTGTAAATAGTGGGATAAAAATCATAAGTCAGTGAGCGGTAGTCTGCAGGGGCCCTTCAGGGTCGAAGCCTCCTGGAGCCTAGAGGGTAAGTGAAAATTGTAACCTCGACTCCAGAAATAAGGCAAGGAAGGTACGGGGTAGGTTTTTTAGTCAGTAAGAGTCTGACACTGGTCTCCCGCTCCGCCCAAGAGCGGGTTTCGTCATTGGATGATTTTCACCTACCATAAAAAAAAAAAAAAAAAAAAAAAAAGTGAGCGGTAGTGCCAGATATTTACAGACTTAAATCCGCCAATTTTTGTAATGGTCGAAAGACTCGCGCTTGAACATTATCTCACCTGCTGATGATAGAGGACACTTATGTAATATACTAGGCTTTTTTGGAAGCTGGAAAATTCAAACAAATTCTTTCACTCTAGGGTGGAACGGGAGGGTGTGTAAGATTGACTTTTACTAACTGAAATTCTCCTATGTTCGTTTTGTTGCCCATTGTAGTCTTAGATCACGGGTTCCTTTGTTTCTATGGGCTGGAACTCATTTATTAAAGACAGATGCAGTTTTGAGACTTATCTATGTTTAGGACTTGAAAATCATAAAAAAAATAAAAGATTAGTGAAGATTTATTTTGTTTTAACTCTTGAGTCCCGAGTGAACGCCGGCGTTTGCACACCCATTGGTCGCAAATTATGGTATTCGAAAGTATTATTTATAGGATTTTGAGTTTATCGTACATACAATGTGACTTATGTAGTTTTTTTTTTGTATAAAAAAACAAATCTTGTCACCGCCACGGATTACGGAACCCACTCATAATCCTGACCAATCAAGTTTCTTCAAACAATTTTTTACCGAAAAAAATTGTGACCCAACTCTATACACAATGTGGTAGGTCATTCTCAATGAGCTTCGCTTGTTAATGTGTAAATATGTGTTTCACATTTACACGAGCGCGACATCCACGACCATTGTGCCGGAATGTTCCCTCGCGGTCAGATATAGCCTCGAGGAGGCTGACTATTGATATTGCCGCCAGTTTGGCTTTACTAACATGGTAGATAGATAGATAGATATACTCTTTATTGTAGGTATACCATAAACACAACTTGGTACATTAGGAACTTACAATTACTAAGGTGTTACAATGGGCGGCCTTATCGTAACACCTTAGTAATTGCACTAGCTTCTGACCTTTTTTGTAAGTAAGTGCCCATATAGGCCTATGTGAAATAAAAACCATTTTGATTTTGATAAATAAATGATTATTAAATGTATGACCTGGAAACATATTTTCCATAAAGTTTTTCCCAACTATGTATATATTATATTATATGATGGTGTTTTTTTGTGTAGGAAATTATCCTATGATTTTCTTCTGCTCTTGATTGGAGTAGGATGGCGTGTTATTGTCTTTTATTGACTGAAACCACACCTGTCTTTTTTGTGGTGGATAAAAATCACCTGATGACGTCGAAATCGAGATAGTGTCAGACTTTTACTGATTAAAAAATCCACCCCATTCTGTCTTTGCCTTAGTTCCAGGGCCTTGGTTTTACAATGGTTTTACATCTTTATATTTACCCATGGCCCCTACAGTTTGCAGACAACTCCTTCTTTGAATACTGCTCTAGGATGGAGTGGGAGTTCATGTCAGACTTTTACTGAATAAAACTACAACAACTGTAGGATACAACAGTTGCTGTTTGTGTTTTAAGACTACGGGTTTCCTTGGTATGTTGAGAAAGCGTAGTCTGTCTGGATGCAGCTTTAAGGATACAGTTTGAAATTACATTGGAAACAATCCTCCAAAAAATGCATAAGATCTATCTGAGAATTTTCATCAATGTTGAGCGCTATATGACTATAAATTTAGTCATTTAAAATAGGTTACTTACCAAAGAGTCGTGACACTGATGTCCACAATCATTTTGAATGTCGCAAGCCGCCTAGGTTATCACATGGCGGTAAACACTGGAGGCAAACTTTTGAGAATGTTGCAGCCATACTTTATACCTAACACCTAAACTGAGTTTATCTGCATTCATTTACACCAGTGAATGTATTGCTAATTGAACCGTTACTAATTTCACGGCAGTACGTAGTGCAATTAGCGTATAATTACACCCATATTTGTTCTCATTAAAGTGCTAAACTATAATTGGTTTTGCAATTATCGCTACCTTCATCTAATAATATAGATTTGTTTTTACTGATCAGGTACAATTTCCTGGTTTTATTTATTTTTATCACATAATAAAGCAAAATGCTTTCGTATCATTCGACGGCTCCAAATCTAACACCCGCGGTTTTTTGACGACTTATAACGTCGTCGTCACAACAGATTAAACAAATATGGCGGGAGCCGTTTGACAGTTCGCTTTGTGATCAGTAGCGGGACGTGTTACACAACACAAACAAATACTTTCGGTATAAAAAGTAAGCAATTTTCAACTTTACTGCTCGGTGATAAAGGTTAAGAGTGGTAAAGTAGGAGTAAGGGCAACGTTGTTCGGTGACTTTTTTATTATTTTTCAGGTCCCATCGTCTTGGTCGTACTAATTTGTCGAGACCAAGTCACCAATGCAAATATGGCGGGTGTTGTGAATACCTTGTGTAAAGATATGAAATTGTTTCCAGTCCCGAGCTCCCGGCTCATGGGAACTTGCGTGATCCGTGTTTGTCACTTAGGAATATTTTAATGAAATATTTGCTTTAGACCTTTGTATGGGATATTATGAGATCTTATTATCGTTAGCGTGGGTGGTATAAAATAACTGTCCGTGTGAGAGCTGGTTATATGAATATGTCAGCTTTTGTCATCGTTTTTCCAATTCTATTAATTAGAAGTTTTGTTTTTATTAATTAGAAGTATTTAAAGTTACTTTACTATTTAATTTGTTACGTGATTGTATAAATTAATTAAGTGTTAAAATGTATGTAACTATCTGATGGTGAAGCAATTAAGTGACAAGGTTCGATACCAAAATAAAAATAAAAAACGTTGAAATAAATGTAATAATAATTTAATTCGACAAACACAGGAGCCATGTTTGTGTCGCAGTTATAAATAGGTACTATTTGAACTATACAAATAATGATTAATTAATAAATACACTGGCTCTGTATTTTTACAATAATATAATTAATAGCTCTATTAAAGCTAGTCATATTTCATTGGATTTCTGTAACATATAAATAGTTAACAAAGAGTCAAGTAATACTAAGGAAAGTAGGAATATAATGTACAATTAAAATTATTCGTCTCAGCCTCAAGCTACCATGTCATAAAAAAAATAATTAATGATATAACTATATCATTAAAATATCGACAGCAGCAGAAAAGAACTGTTCAAATACACAGTTTTACGCATTCATATTCCGACTCAACAATTTCATCAACAGTCCAAGAGCTGGAATGAACTCTAATACTAAAAGTCTAAATTAAATAATACGAATAATAAAGAAAATGAACCTAAGTGGAGTTATGCGAGAAATAAATAAGACCTTGACTAGGATAATCGGGAAATTTAGAAAGTTAATCAGCAGACAATAAATAATACATTTTAAATTCGTCACTATTTACAAAAAAGGAACTAACTTGTTCTAGACCAAAATGGCAATGTAATGGCAAAGACAGTTTTTTTTTTCTATACATTAAATCGCTATTCAACAGCCAAAGGATGCATATTATTCTACGAGAAGGAGTTTTTTCTTGGGGCTAACTAATACTGAAGAGTACTGTTTCGCCTCGACTCAAGATTAAGTAGACAGCCAAAAGTATTACGGGGTCCGCAGTTTCTTCGAGTCGCATCATTGACTCTTGATCACAACCGCTTCATTCAAGTCTATTGTTCGGGGAACGCCTCGAACACCTGTTCAAGGTACTCCAAGTAGTTGAGGGTGTCCCTGAATAGGAGAACCCCCATGTCGTTCTTCAAGCTAGGGATTTCCGAATCCAGAAGCTTTTCTATCTTCAAGTTGCGTATGTTCATTATGTCCTGTAAAAAAGAAAAGTATAGGTTAGGGATGGTTTTTTTTATTGATTATAGGTTTGTGCTTGACCGCTATCTCATCTGATGGAAAGCGACGATGCGGTCGACAATGTTATTTGTATTTAACATATTGTTTAACGAATATATTTTTGTAACTTTGATTACAGTAAATTTATAGAAACAAATTTTTCTTTCGAACCAATATTTTGCTTTGAATAAAATAAAGAAATTCGTCTACTTACGTTAAAATGACAAAGCACGGCCCGCACATCATGCATCGTCTTGTTGATGTTATTCTTCAGGCTCTCGTCTGGTATTAAGTTAGGGTTCAATTCCTCGTTCAGGAACGAATACAATCCTGCAACTATCATCTTCAACCCTTTGTACATCCCCGGTAGAATACTGTCGATTGAATCCTGTGAACAAGAAATGAGGAAATTAGTTCTCAAGTTAAGGCATAATTAGTTTGAATTTCTGCTTTAATGCAACGGGTAAAATATGGTTTCCTATTTCTAAATTTAACCCCTAAATTTATTCATTGCTGCAACGAAAAGTTGTAATTGGCTTATTGCAGAACTTACTAAAACTAAGATAAGGGCGTAATTGCGATAATCATCCTAAATTCGATTACATTTTCGATTGTTAGTATTTCGAAACCATTGTGTTCTCACGTAAGCGATAGCCGGCCGACAACAATGAGTGCCACCGACGATGTCGATTCTTTGAAATCGATTGAAAAACTCATACGGATGCACGTTTTTGGCATCAGCGAATTCACCGCCCTTCGGTGATTGTTTTCATTTAAGAAACGTCAATCTGGCGACATCCATATTATCAAATATCAGATGGCTTTTCTAATATTTAAGGTTTTAAATATTGTAGTTACAATTAGCTTTTTCATTTCCCAAAAGTTTTGAAAACTATGTAGAATATGCAATATTTAAAAATAATAACAAAATGCGATGCTTACCACCAACCCCTTGATATCTTCTTCTGACAAGACTTTCTTCTTAGGCAGCAATTCCTTAGGAAGGTATTCCGATGAATTCCACGAATTCACAAGTTCGTCGAAACTATTATAACTATGCATTTTCAACGCCTGAAACAAATAAGAAGGGTTTATTAGTAAAGTATATTGAAACATAACTATGCAGGGAACCACGAGACTTAGGTTCGTGGCAATGTATAAGGAGTTACATAGTAAGAATTGAAATTATAAATTTATTGTGATTCATAAGAAAATAAATGGGATCAGACTTCAAAATGTAAAGACACAAAACACAGTGATGATGAATTCAAGAACAAGGTAAACAAACACAAGTCATTAAACTGTATAATGACAAGTCTTTTTCACGGTTCTACAACAAAACAAGGATGATTGTGAATCAACACTTATTGAGAACAGTTGTGTTCTATGAAAGATTGAAATAGATTGAGTTAATACAATAAGTTGATTGACTTTCATGGAAAAGGAAGATTGAGCGGACGATGAGTCCGAGCAGTTTCCTGGATTGATAGTATAAATGTGGTACAAGTGGGGAGAGCTCTGCAGTGGCCATTCGAGTACTGAGTATTGGATATCTAGATAACAACATGTTTTAGAATTATGTATAATTAATATAGTATTTTTTACTATTACTCTATTCAGAGGTAAGAGGAAAATATTTTTTTTTTTTTTTGATTATTTCATTCTCTAACCATATCATTTCTAGGGCGTATTTCTTTTGTTTGTCCGAGAGTTACAATTTCTTTTTTGCTAGGTCACGTATTTTAATGATTTCAGACAATTAAAGCTTCGCACAATTTCTGAATGATAAATTACTAGAAAAAATTACAGTTACTAAAACAAAAATATAAGTGACACCCACGTTGGTACACGCGTTACCTAGTCGTAAAGTGTTCCTAGAAATTACAAACGTTAACTGCCCTCAGGAAAAACAAACCAAATGAACATGATCCATAACGTAATGAAACTTATTTTAGTTAACAGATCAAGTAACATTGGACCTACATTGCTACTAACTGCCATCTATTCATTTCAAGACTCCATCTTTCAATTAGATAATCGTAAATAAAGACTTCACGATCCCTATCGATATTAATAGTGAGGTTTGTTGTGATATGATTTGCAAATTGCTAGTCATGAAGCCTAGATTTGAATGCATCGAATGCGATTTAATTTGATATTTAATGCACAATAATACTCGATACTAACGTGTATGATAATCGATTCAATTGGCAAGCGAAGGTCGCATGAAAGATGAGATCGAAACCGGAGGTTGCGGCCGCCGTCGACGACATTTCACGTAACAAAACCGTTTCGACATTAAAATTTGACACTATGTCTATATCAAACGTGGCGAAGGCGGAATTAACAAAAACTGATCCTGTATCATTAAACGTAGAGTCCAAATAGCTTTGACAACCAAACAAACGGGGCTGGACTGGCAGATGTAACGCTGTAGTTAAGTATCCCTTATATTGAGAATATTGTTAGTGGGACAACAATACTGACTAATTAAAACTGCAAAATCCAAAAAAATAAACACTTAAAATATCGTTATGCGACTGTTTATCAGTAAGGATCAGAAAATTTTGTCCAAATATTAATTTGCTTCATTGAAATTGAGATACCGCCGATATAAAATCTGCTGATAATACTCGCAATGAAATGAATTAACGATTATTTCTTTGGACATAAACCGCGGCGTATGAATGGAGTCAAAGCGGAGATATTATCCGTTGCCGAAGTGGCAAGTAATTGGCAGGAAAATTAGAGTTTACAGACCTTAATTTTTTTTTCTTAAATAAAATTTTGAATGCAAATGTAGCAGCGGTGCATGAATGTAGTACAAATTATTAAAAAAATAAGAAGCGTAGAATGTTTAGGTAATGATATCGTACAGAGATGGAATGTGCTATGTTGTCACTGGCACACTAAATGCACAGGTGTGCGTCCGGTCCATCGGACCATATCCGAATCATTACCTACTACTAGTGTAGAGCTTGCGTCCAAACTGAGGCGTATCTACTTAATAGGCACTATTAAGAATGTTATGTACGAGTATTCCCATCACTTTAATGTGTCAGTTACGATTGATGGAGTAAATGATGCAAATTCTGTTATTGCAAAATCACATAGTGGACTACATCATTAACTGGAGGAGCTTAGAGAATTTAAAATCTGATCATTTTATAAAACAAAAGTATAACTTTTACTTTAGTAAATTGAAAAGATACAAATTGGATTGAGTATTTAATTTATATTTGAAGTCTTAAGAGACTTGAAGTATTTTCCCATGACTGGAATTTGAATAAAAATAAACAGGGAGAAATTTGATGGATTCAGCGCGTTGCAGTTGTCGTGGGTGGGCATCAACTGAGAAATTCGACGACGTAGCATCCGAATGCCTAGCTCGAAACATCGGAAGCTTATCAAATAAACATGCACCCACACAAGCGCAGACATTGATATATTTACGGCACACGTACGCACCCAACGCCGCAGACAGCCTGTCGCCCGTGTGAACAACGCTATCGTACTATGTACGTACATACATATTGTATGTATGCGCTATGTAATTCAATGTTTATATAGCGTCGCTATTGCAAAGATAAGCGAGCAGATGCACACGACTCGCGACAGCCGAGCGGCATGCCGCGGCCCGATCGCAATCGCCGATCGGGTTACATCGCGAATACACCACTCATTTGTTTATCGTAATTACTTTCAAAAGTTTACGAGCACTTTTTTAAGGAAGCGAGTTGAATTCCAGTGTCGAAAATGTGATGCGATAATATGACACCGGTGTAGTCAAAAGCACGAGTGTTATGACACATTCACACGGTGGCCAGTGGCGAGTCACACAGTACCGGTAGAGTTCGTTGAATTTGTTATTGCGTTCTTAGTACAACGCGGCCAGTTATTATTTATACGGAATGGGCTTGACGACAGATGTAGCAGCCTGATTTATTTAGGATATATTGTCTCTCAGACGCAACTTAGACGTTTATCTCGGTTTAATGTGATGACTAATATTAACAAGATGAGATCGAAAATAGGATAGGAGTAAAGCTTTTTAAAAAAAATTGGAGCGCAAAAAACGACAACGTAGATGTCCTTGTCATCTAGCAACAATGGCGGTTCATCGCCACGATTTGCGTGTAAATCGCAATAAATATGATACATTAGTAACGAATGACCGACATTAAGGGGAGAGACAGAAAAAATCGTCGGGCAGGTGTGTCGCGCAATACTAATGCGCAATCAGTATTCGACGCGTATGCGCACCGTCCTGTACCTCGTTCCGGCTACTGTGAGTCGATAATGTCGTTTTACGAGGAGGCAGCGGACAGGACGTCGCCGTCGTTACGACCGTCGAGCCTATTACAATGCCACCATACTTCATACGCGAACATCACACTCGATAACTGGACACATTCGACATAAACGCTTCCATTGTTCCGCTACCATTGACTGCCCAACTCTCAATAAATCGATTATATCGACAGCAATCGCCGAAATGTATACGGGTTCCAGTCGGTTATCGAGCTACTACCGAGTATGCTGGTAAAGAGCCATCCATAAATGATTCGAGGCGCGACTTCGACATCGCATTATTTCTCGTTGAACAGCCCACCTTACTTCCGATTCGGAAATTATTATATTCCTAGGATTGAAATGATAGAGCCGTCATATGAATCGTTGTATTAACATGCTAAACGTTTGTTTCTAATAATTCGTGAATGTTTTATGAATTCTTGAATGTAGGTTGAATTGTCTGCGATTCTTGTGCGGCTATATTACCATCTAACAAGCTAACTATCTGTTTATTTTTTATACATGGCTTTAATAATTAAAACTGCAGTACATTTATGAGCAAAAAGCCGAGCTTGCGAGTGAGTAATTTTAGTGTACAGACAAGATAGTTGATCATTGAAAGCGATTTGATCAGTTACATATTGTCATTTGATGTGACGTGTACTGTTTATAAAGCATTTTATCGACAAGGTTGTCAATACCGACATGGCGTCACAGAAATGCAGTGCGAAATTATAATTAAAAGGGAGGAAGCAGTCGGCCGGACGTATAGAGACGCGAAACGGCGCCCGGCCGATGCAATCTCTCTACCATGCCTGCGCCCGCGCCGTTCCACGGTGAGAAAACCGTGCTTAAAACATGCACGTCGTGAATCTTAAATGGGTCAAATTTCGCGTGAAACCTTTTGTCGAAAAACCTAAAGATATATTCAATTTAAATTTTGGATTTTTTTAAAACATTTTACGAAAACCATGGAATTAAGCTTCTTGTTTGAGTTCACGGGTAAAATAAAATAATTCAAATATTTACATTAAATTAGGATCATTGACTTTGCATCAAACATCAATAACTTAAAAGAGGAAGTACGAAAAATCGGTGCTAACCATTTGCAGGGTTTACGCGCACGTCAACAGAATACTATAGCACCTCTTACAGACTCTCATACATAAATCAATAATATCTGCGTAGATACAAACGCTAAAGGCATGCGTCGACGTTAGGCTTAAGTTTTATTGGTATTGGTCGACCGCAAGCTCCGTCCGTTCATTTAGAGCGACGCGGCGGGCATATAGATGCGTTCGCGAATACTACGCGATCGCCTCGTGCAAAATCAATGAATGAAAGCGAAGAAAGGCCTTCATAGCCGGTACTCGCGCTTTTGTACTTCATTTTATGCTCCGGAATTTTTTAAGCGCCATTTAAATAGATAGTCTACCTTAGAAAGTTATTGATGAAGCTATTATTATAATCGTTACAGAAACCTAAATCTTTTTCAAAAGAACTTATTAAACATACATTGAAGACGAGTCCAGAATTTAAAGTATTCAAGAAATTTCAGGTAAAATATTGGCACACCGAGATAGAGAACTCCACAAACCACTTTACGATAGTTTCACTTTCAAAATGTTTAAAAACTGTCAACTTGTAAACGAAATTGACTTTTAGAGTAAAGAGTTGTGTACTTACAAATTCATCCTTGTAATTCGCAGTCTTTGCTTTAGCGTTGCGTGCTTGCGAGACGAGGTAGCCCGCAATAGTCTTCGCATTTGTTGTGTAGTTTGGTTTATCTGACTGTAAAGAAATTTAATATATTACAATGTGTCAAATGTTTTAGACAATACAAAAATACTTTACGAATAAGAGAATTTTCAAGATAAGACAGTCGTCTATTCTAAAACCGATATACTCATTCTATTTTCTATGTTGTTTGAAAAGATGAAGTTATAGTTTATTAAATTTTTCGGCCTTTTCTATTTGCATTGCGGTCATTCATCAATTTTGTGGTCATTTAAGCTAACCGCAAAGATATGACATGAATACAAATTTTATCCTTGTATATCTATCTATATCATCTTTTATAGCTTAAACTTTTTGGTTTTGCATAAAATCTGCTTTTATACGAAATTTTTCCATACTACTAAAAAGCTCTCCTCATTCTAAATTTTATAAATACTTTACTTTTCCCATTGATATTTTTAGAGCCAGTTGCTTTGTAAAACATTTTTGTAATTCTAACATGTATACTTAATGATCGACATTGCATGTTTATTTACTTTGATAGATAGATAAATAGATATATTTGATAGATAGATACTTCATCATTTTCTTTAGCTATACCATTTTGTTCCTTACAAACTTGTTTATAATATATATTTATATTAAACTATCTAATTATATACCCCACATCTCTAATTATATGCCACAAACTACCCGTTTATCTTTCTCCTTTATCAAATCCATCCAAAGGTTGTCTTTAAAAAATCACTTTTAGCGATAAGACCGCCCATTGTAACACCGTAGTAATTTTAAGTGTCCTAATGTACCAAGTTGTGTTTATGGTGTACCTACAATAAAGAGTATATCTCATCATCATCTTAGCGACAGTCCCGGTTGCCACCCTTGGCTTTCACACCTCGGTGCCCGGGGTCCGCTTTCCCACACAGACGCCTCCACTTCGCTCGGTCTTTCGCGTATTAAATAAAGAGTAAGTATATCTATCTATCTATATATCTGTTCTTACCGGAGACCCATAGTCGCAGGGGTTAGCCCACAGTTTGTTCTCCTCGTTCGCGTCACGTTTTTGCCGCTCCATGCTGGCCCGGCTTCTATGTGGCGCCGCCGACGACCTCGGTGACAGACCACAGACCAACAGTAGCAGGCACACCGCCGCACAAACGTTGACGTTTCCTGGAGAAGAACAACAATTAGTATTAAGTAAATGAACCAATAGTTTTGGCATTTGGGGGCAACATTGACGAAATTAGGAATAAGAATAAGAAATAGATCGAACGTAGTGTCTTTGATATTGTTATTGAGTTCCAGACTTGAAGAAACAAAGCTTTTTATTTTTTTTTAATCATGTACTATTTTTTTTTGTGTATGGGAATTTAATTTATCTGCTGTATATGAATGATCTCTGCTACAGAAAGAGCCTTGTGAGTTAAACGTGTATGCGTTTTTTCAAATTAAAAACCTCACAATGCATCGCAGTGATTCATATTCATTTCTGAATGAAAGCTCTCGTATTTTTTCAATGCATCTCATTTAATGAAAACGCTCAAGAGCCACTTGTTCCGTATGCGGCACGCGCGATGGTATCGATTATGGTAATCGATGAACATCCGATGAATAAATACATCGCGGCCCAGAGGTGGACAGCCTTTGCTAATTGTCCAGTGAACCTGTGTGAATCACTAATGCGGCTCTATTTAACGGTGGCGCGGTAATCGGACTCACATTCTTCAGATTGGTTACTTCATCAAGTTTATTTATCGATTAACAATATCGATTATTTTAGTCGAGTAGTTTTTCACAACAATTCTTTTCGATGGCAATAATAATTGCTCTTCTAAGTTGGCGACCTCGCATGTGTTTATTTAATTGAATGTTATGTCACGGGCGGTATGTAAATGAGAGTTATTTTCAATTTTACCGATAAAGAGATATTAATTGAAACTAACAACTGTCACCAACAGAAGGTGTCCGTCGTTGACGCAAAAGTATTTATTGACTTGACATTCATTTTACTCGTTAAAATTGAATAATATTATCTACGTTAAAGGAAATAATTTGATGTGTGATTGACATAATTTTTTATTTCACTGTAAAGTTAACGTTTATCACCTGTCCGTTATACCCAAAAAAAATATTTTGCAAGTTCTTTGAATAATTGGATATTGTTAGGATGAGTTTTTCAAATGGATTTTAATAACGTTCATGTTAGGAGTCTTCTTGATATAAATTATGGTAAATTGTCATTGGAAATGTTATTCCAAAGATTGTAATGTATATATGTAATGTGTATATGGAAATTTGTTTACCCTATACAGCCTAGCAACGATGAAAAAACGAGCAATAGGTCAAACTACACGAACGATAAAATAAATTAAGTTCAGTCCTATTCGGAGAGCTTATCAGCTCTATGTTATGTATTACATTACGATAAATACGTTACGTGCCAAAAAATCACTATGATGTCAAACTAACAACAGAGTATTCCCCTGACGTTTAACAACGATAAGACTATACCCGCTACAACTGATAATGAGTTGACTTTGCTCAACAATTAAAATAAATAAAGTAGTAATCAGGTCTCCAACTGTTTATTTGTTTATATAAATAAATCATGCTGTGATCTTCGACATTGTACTGTTGTCGAGAAAGTAAATTGATATATTAAGGAAAATAAAATCGATGCACACTTGCATCTGAAGTTGCACAATGATTACCAACATTCGTGATTATTTTTTAATTAAAATCAATTACGGCAGATGTTTTCACATTTAGTATTCGCGACCATAGTACGTTTTTTTGTAGAAAGAAGGCTCTGATACATATTTAGCTTCTGGGCATCCTTTAGTGATCCTACCGACAAGGAAGTCGATAGTGATCCAAAGTAACAAAAAGACTGCATTTAAAGCAGATTGACAGTACAAAATCGGTATTTAATCAGTTTTATCAAACCATTTCGATCAATTATATGCCCATAATTATGTCATAGAAATAAATTGAGTTAGTATCAAAGTTGCACCGACTCACGCACATAGAATGCTATTTATTTTTTCAGTGTTTTGACTCAAGGTGTGAATCACAAGTGTTATGTCTGGCGGTTAGTGACTAACGTAGGTAAAGATCTCTCTGTTATTTGCTATAGTGTTATAATATCTGAACTGTACGGAGTTTTCTTTTTAATTTTCTAGGCCAGCACACTACTTTTTTTGCGAGTTGGCAAACGGCCATGATTTTGACAATATTTTTTGAAAATAGTAAACAAATACTTCGTATCTTACTCATGATAAAGTAATGTGCTTTGTTTACGTGCGATTTATCTCATCGCTATCATCCGAATTTTATCGAACTCTCAAAACATATCAAAAGCTCAAACTAAACAGTTTCAATCATCAATATTTTGAACGGCAAACCGTCGCACGTTCAAAAGGATTTAAATGCAGATTCATCAATACACTCACACAATTAGCACAAATGTGTGTGCGTGTGATTTTTTCATCATCTCGTTAGCGCTGGCGGTTTCGCTCGAGGCCCGCGGGCAGCGCGGACAAATAAAAGAAAATTATAGTTATAGAGCGCTCAGCCTCTTATTATTTAACTAGAGCCTGTGAACTGATACCGATTACCCCCTCCTTGTAAAAAAAAAAAACAATAATGTACTATCTTCGCACGAAACATAAACGAACAATTTGCATAAACAAACCCCACTCATCAAGTATGCTAGCCGTGATTTAGTTGTGGGTTATATTGCCCTCTAATTGACACGATAATAATGTTGTACCAATTGGGTTACAAAAGGCGACCGCAAAGGTGGAGTCGGGCAATAACGATCATGTCAAAAGGAAGGTCCGACACACACAACACGCGTTAAACACACGATCATAACATTTTATTAGTGCCCCGGTCAAAAGCAACCGCGAGAGCGCCGTCAAAAGTTCATGTACAAAAAAACAACAGGTCAGCTCGTAAAAGACGTAGAGTCACTGTGAGACAAATATTTTCACTGAGTAACCATGAGATGAAGATAAAAATATAGAGCTAATTAAATATTTGAATCTTGACAATATGAGATATGAAAGCTTTTTAGTGGACGTTACATTAAAAAAATACATTTACAGTAGCAAAGAACAGGTGTAAAAAAAAACACTATATCAATATTTTTTAATCGAATATCAGTCGTCGCTTTGATTTTGAAATATCGTACTTAACTATAATTAAAACAAATTAAGATTTTTTTTCTAAAGGGACGGCAAGTAATTGATATCCTCTTTATATCCCCAACCACCTATACGTGTAGATATTTGAGATGAACAATGAGACTCGATCGAATTCCTTAGCCCATTGAAGAACTGACCGGGCGACCATAAAAACCGTAGATACCTACACGTAGGTAATACACAGGTTATAAGGGGGCATAAAAAAGTAGGGACCGCGTCGGAGGTCGGACCGACTACCCGAGAAACAAAGACTTCGTTTATTTTTTAACAGCTCGCCCGTTCACAAAAGAAGGCTTCGCGGCACGAAAAACGACCCAAACGAGACCATCTTGTTAACCTTTTTAAAAAGAAATCGCGCGCCCGCTAACTAGAATTTCGACTCGAAAACCGAGAAAAGTTCGACGCGGCGTTCTGCGCACCGGACGTCGCAGGCGCCTGTGCAATCATTATGTAAATTCTGATTATTATTGTTATAAATGCGGTAAAAAAATTGGGATGAGAGTCGCGGGCATCATCTTAGCGGCTCGTTACAAAATGCCCGTCAGTATAATTTGACGAGTTATCTTTTTCGAATATCTGTGTTGTTTACACGAGAGTGGAGCGCGGCGCGATGGGGTTGCAGCACTACTTCATTAACGGGATTACTAATACCCGTCCTCGTGACATTAAATAGAAAAGGCGTCATGTTTTAGCTATAATAGAGGTTTAATTTGAGTCCGTTCATCATTTTGTTAGTAGCCGGCTAACAACCGATGCGCTCGTAAAATTTGACTGCGCATAATAAGGGCGATTATCGCTCAAGAGACGCGCGTGGCGGCTCGTATCACAAGACACGCGGTGATACCACTCTTCATTACCTGAAAATCGCTCTAAATGGTAATAGCGTCGCGAAGAAGATCGTTGATCGACCCCGTCCGTTCGAAATTAACGAAACAAGCGCAAATTTTGTCTTGAATTAATTTTAATAAGGTAACAACTGACATTATGTATTTTAGGTAACTGTTTTTTATCGGTCGAACCTAAATGGAATATGTTGTAAGGTATTTACAGCGGTGTAATTTCAGTCCTTATCTGCGGAGCGGTAAAGGCCTATGTATTTTTTAATATGTATTGTGCTGTAAAAAGAGTTAATTAGGTACGTCTAAGCTAGGATCGACATCTCTCACTAAATGAGTGACAGCTAAACACTGCAATTATGAGGTTCCCGTCTCACTGAAATAACTGTTTATAATTGACGCGGCTGCCTTGCTCTGCGTAAATGAACAACGTTTTATGTGAAAATGTTGCTAATGAGCGAGTGGCTCGCAGCCCTAATGACGCGGACATAGTTCATGAAATCGAGCTTAGAGCGTGTACTTTGCTTTAATTATTACGACATAGCTTTCTTATGGACCAGCCCTACGACAATATGAGAACCATTGAGGTGCATTGTGGAAACGTATTCTAGAACATTGTTGGAAATGCCGGTTATGGATTGCTAGGAACTCTAAAATGATGTGTGAATCCTAGATATTAATAGTTTTTATTTATTTATTGCTAAACTAGTGCTCGACTGCGATCCCTAAGCAGTGATATTATAATGAAATATTGCATCTTAGAAACATACAGATGTTTTTAAATTAAATACCTTCTTTTTACGTTAAATCTTATTGCACATCAATGCAAGAGCTTTTTAGGCTGATAAAAAGCTCTTGGATCTAGTAATCCAAGTTCATTTATAGGTATTTAATTCAACCCTCAAATGGGTGAAACGATTTCATGCGAGTAACGCCGCTGACATAAGCCGATATTCGATAAAAATTAAAATAACATATTTACGACTTCCGGAATACCCGGAGCAAATAGGTAATTATGCAGGTCTAGTTCATAATATTTTCCTCCATCGTATCCACTTTAATTGTTATTTAATCATTTAGATAGCTCTGCGGTTACAGGCAGTAAGATAATTTACTCTATATTGTATCATTAAGGGATTATTCACCTTAAGTCGATCTTTTTGTAGGGCTGGCTGGTAGAAAAAACATGGGCAGTTTTTTTTTTTAAATCTACATTCTTTATTTAAATGTATGTTCTTCTAACAGGTTCCTTGATTGTCATTTGTTTTTAATATTAGAACTCGTTTTTACAAATCTAAATGGATACAGTTCCATTTAATTTCTTTTTTTCTGTAACTTTTTTACTATTTTTTTCAGGATCATTAGGCAAATTGTAATGATTTCATCAGTCTATTATTAAAACGAAGATGACAGCATAGACTTCATCAATTAGTTTAAATTCACCCACAGGCAGAATAGCGTCACCGATTAGAGCCAGGATATACTTTTTATTGATATTCTTACTCATTAAATATATTTAAGCTAGTCGAAGTCTTAACGATGACGAAGTGAGTATGTAATAGGTACATCATAATGATTATATCATTCGTGATGTAAAGTTTAACAGATTAGGAATCGATTGCGTTTTCTTCATCAAATCGATTTTCCTCGTGGGAGACGCCGAGTCGTGATGCAAATACGTTAATTGATGCAGATTTATAATTATTTATATATACAATACCTGTATCTAATTCAATAACTAACTCAATACGTGAATGAAAAATAATAATACACCAAAAAATTGTAAATATATTATTATTTTTCAGATTGCTTTTTTAATTACTGTCTGAAAATTAGTTAAATTTTATTACCAGTGAGTTAATAATTTGGGAAATCCGATGTCATGGAAATATATTTAATTCAACAAAAAGATCAAACAAACGAACAACCTTCGCTAAAACCTTATTATGCACTCGTGTATAAAAGTCTAGTTCCGGACGGATTTACCCAGTTCTCGTAAACGCAGCTAGATTTATTAGAAGTCATCAACATTACATAAATAGAACCACACGACGTACAATGTTAAGAACCTTTCCTGTCCTGTTAATTAGCTCACTCTAATGAATACTCATTATATTTACTTTTAATTTGAGTAATGAAGTTTTAAATACAAAAACGTTTATTAAAACTTTTTCATCTCGTTACGTGGTCGCGATATGCATACAAAAGCGTCAACCGAACACAATCCTATTATAAAAAGGGGAGAGATAAATGTTCCCTGCAAGTAATGAAATAGGCACAGGTTTTTTATTGAACGACACTTAAATCATTTCTTGGCCCCATATAGAGAACGACCAAGCGATAGTACTAATTACGAAATAGCCCTCTGCTCGCCGGTTGGACCTAACTGTCCGGCTCTTAAAGGATAGAAACATTTAGTCAGATATGTCATTCCGGTAACAGTACGTTACTTTAATTACAGTTTAAGCCTAGTTAGTTAGCTCTGATCTTCGTGTTTAACATTGTAAAGGGAGACTGAGCCAAGTTTTTGCGCGTAATGAAATTGTAATCTCGATTACCACGGTGGAGCGAGGCAGTAGATACCGCCACTCCGACAATGCGACGAGGATGTGAGAATAGGCGCGCGTTCGTACAGACCGGATACTTAGTTTATAAATAAATAATGCTTACTCTATGGCTAGCTTTTATTATGATAAGGAGTATTATCGTCGCGGGACTCTACCTGCCTTATTGTTATTACAAGTTGTGAGCTTTCATTGTCTTGTAAAGTTTACATGTTCAAGAGTTATTTGTATACCAGATCAGATAGGATCGGATGACTTCTCATTACATCCGCTACTGTAGGATTAGTTTCAGTAGTATCTATGATTTTGTAAACTTTTAGAACTTTAAATAATTTTTAAAACTTCAGCGGTATACAATTTTTAACTATCTAGTTGCATTTATAGTTTTGTACTAATTCACAAACATTTTTTAATTCTTGACAATGACAAATTAGAAACTTAAAACTTTTTGGAATTATCAAAGAATCTAAATTAACAAATAATTTTATTACATTAAACTTCAATAACAAAGTTCATATGTATATGATTTTTTAAAATAAAATGTCAAATAATTTTACATGACATCATTAAAAAATATTCTAATAATGTCATGCAAAAATGTAAAGCATTACAAAAATGTTGTTAGTAAATAAAAAATAGTGCTTACTACTTCTGGCGGCACTGGATCTATAGGGACGAGATTTTTCCACCACATCACTATCACAGTCACTATATTTGCTAAATAATCTAGATCTAGAACATTGTTCACATCCGGACGTCTGATAGTATGATTCCGGACACCCCGAGGCCGGACACTCCTCACGCTTACAACAACTGCTGGTCACTTCCATCTTCAGTCTTACAATTACAGTTCCCGTATTCCCGAATAACGGACACGCTGGTGTACTACACTGATCCATTACAGAAGATCGCAATGCACATTCCCAAAAAGCTATGAATCGATGTCGCACGCGTCGTGTCGTGTGAGAGACTAAATGAATTTGTGTGAACGCGCGTAAGATAAAGGCTAGTGTACACGGAGCCACGTGTTTAAGGCAGTGGGGGCGCGAAGGTGGGTTTCTCCCGAGCACGCCAGTCGTAGCCAATGGTGGGCGCCGGCAAGGGAGGCGGGTCTCAAATCCCACCCAACTTTGCACTAGTATTATGTACGCCGAGGGCTCCGCTTGTATCTCGTCCCGGTAGATAAGGGTTGACTTTTATTGTACTTTTATTTTATATACTTATTCATGATTATTTAGTAAGAAAAATGTTAGGAGCCATTAATAATATTTAAAGTGTAAAATAAAAATAGAACTTATCGTAATATTTTTTTATGTATCCCTGAAGGACGAAACGGTGTGTTACTTAATATTATTTACGTCACTCTATTCCAAGAAAATAGATTTTCTTCACGTCATTTTCATTCATAATTTATACGTCTTTTTATTTTTATTTCAGTAGTGGGTAGCAGTAGAGTATTAGTTACTGACATTGTTTAATATTTTACTATTATGAGTCATCTGAACAGTTGTGTAAACCCTAAAATTAACTTAATGTTTTGGGTAAATGCGGTGACTGTAAGAAACAATTGACGTCATAACGCTGACGTGATGGAATGATCACGAAATAATACCCGATGTAATTAATAAAAAAAAAACAATAAGTATAACAGATAACCCAGAACATGTAGAACTCAATCACGTAGGACATATTGTCTAATTCATCGGCAGAGTTGATAACCTAATTATATTATTATTTAAAACACGTCAGTTGATTGATCACTTTTCACATCCGGTTTGATTAATGAAGTGATAATTTGAGGTCAAACTATTTTTTTCTTATTTAATCATAAATTTAATAAATATTACGATTATTAATCTTAAAGTTTGATTACTGTGATAATATAAGTACGCCGTAAAGATCATACAACGATTAAATGATAATATGAATTAATACGATTACGTATTATTATATCATTGAAGTCATTCAACTCGAGATGAATGCTGATTTCCTTCCTCTACTAAAAAATAAATCTTGTTTGTTTATTTCCTTCTTACGGTAAGGCTACGGTAATTTTTTTTTTAATTATTGTGTTATCAAAAAATCATTGATTTTAAAAAGTATTTAGAAAGTTTTCTCACTTTTCCAACTCAGGGAAGTGTAAACGTCAGAAACCGTGAAAATTTCAACAGTAAACAATCTTATTACTAAGATATATATAAAATAAACTACTAAAGTTTATTTTCTCTCTATCAAGGTCAGATTTGACTTGGCATCGATGAAAAATTTCTCCAAAGTGTTTCAGTTTGACTCATGAGTACTCACTTCATAGTTAGTCATTGAAATTCAGTTGACTCAGATACGAACGGATATCAAGAAAATATCGATGGATAATTTTCAAACTTTTCCTTCAAAGGAAACTCGTAGTATGGCACATAAATACTGTTTTATTTATTACTTGTTTTATGCGTCATTGTATTTAATTTATGGCAAGTGGCTCAGGTGTAAATTTATTTCCATTGCTGTAAGGTTTTTTGCATTTAATAGTAATTGCAATGTGTCATATTTTTCGGGACTCGACAACACTTGGTATGGGACTACCTGCAATGATTCTTTGTAATTATATCTCAGGTAATTTTGCAATTACCTAAATGATGTTTAATGATTCATTGCGTTAGGGATCATTTATTAACAGGACCTACTTGTAAAAAAGACGAGGTGTTAAGCGTTGAAAAATAATTAGCTAACTAATATAGGTAATACAGGAACAAAAGAATCTTTTGAATACTGCTAAATTGTACATTGTAGCGACTTCCGTGCCAATTATGATTAGTGATTACCTACATTAGCAAACAACTTTCTCAACTTTCTTTGCAATAGTCCTTTAATGACTTATATTTACTAATAAAGATTTAAAATAACTATTAACAAAAATAATCGAGTTGAATAGGCTTTTGTGATCAAATTAAATTCCCATAGAACAGACGGTAGAATTCCAAAATCGAATAATATTCCATGACCTGGTAAAGGTATGTGTAATACATAGTTCAGTAAGGGCATAGGAAAAGTACAAGAAATTAATAGAATCCGGGATGACGCTACGCAATGTCTTTCCAATTAAGACTCTGTAAAACCCCTCTCCATTGAGCTCTGATGAATGACTCATGGCACCATCCACATGGTTCTACCTCGTAAAGCGTACAATGATCAACGGATCTTTTCGGTTACAGGATATGACATAGTGAGTTCCGTGTAAAGTGAAACACCTGTGCTAAATCAGCGTAGAGTTTCCTGTTGATATCACAGGCATATTATGTAGGAGCTAGCAATGTATGCTGATAAGGTGGAGTCGTGCTGTCTGGCATGTTCGCTTCTAGTTATTTTTTATCTTTGACTTTCGCGAATTGATGTTGTGAATTCGGAAGCCAATAGGATAAAATAGTAAAAGTACATGTAGAAAGGCTTTTTTAATTTTCACCGAATTTGTACGGGTTTATTAAGTAAGTGCGGATATCCGGTTTCTTTTTTTCTAATAAACATTGTAAATAAAAAAAAGAAATTATTAAGCAAACGTAAAAAGGATTAATAAACGTTTTTCTTTCTTTTTCTTTCTTTATTTGTATAGCAAAAACCTGTTCCGTGGGTGCTGTGTGCTTTTTGTAATAAAGTTTTAATACTAAAAGTGGTATCTCAAAGATGACCTAAATTTTCAGGAATTAGTGTCTAAAATATGTTTAAGAAGGCAATGGGATTTGAAAAAGGCAATTTTCGGAAATCATAAAATCTAAGCCATTTGCGTAAGCAGATAAGATGACACAATGATAAGGTAAATAAGGATGTTATAAATGAGATAACATTTTCTGCATAAACCGTAAGACCGTTCTTAGAAAATATTTGTCAATATACTTTTACCCGCAATATTTGAGTTGAAAATATTCCGTAAAGAACTCATATCTAAGTAAAATGCACTCGACATTATAATTACAGTTATAATCAAGTAAGCAGAGTTGAGTAACACCTATTAAATAATTGATCTATGCAACTTATACGTCTATTATTAACATAGATAATCAGAACTTTATAAGATAAATGAGAAATGTTATAATCGCTTATATTTTTTCCCTGTACTTAACTAAATTTTCTCAAAAAAATGTAAGTGAATGGAACTAACATAAATGTAAATTTTCCTTATTTTGAATCTGTCTTTTACAATGACCTATTAAAGGAATACTACTACTTATTAATCTGAATATTACTTATTCATTAAATTGAACTAACATATTCACAGAAACCAATGACACGAATTACATATTTTGTTTTTTTTTTACATATAGGTATGTGAAGTAAATTCAACCCATCATCAAATTTAAGATTAGTGCAAAGTTCATCATTCTAAAAGCCAAGCAATCAGTTGTCTACATGTACGTGATCCGGGGCACAACACTACATCCCAAGTATATTTTATTTGTCACTTCATACGTAAAACTGAGGTAAATAGATATTAAAATTCCAATACAAACAATGCTTAAAGCAAAGGTCATTATTTTCAGGACCATGCAATCACCTATTAATAGAATATTTACGTAGTTCGGGACACACCATAACCCAAGCGAATTCTGCTTGTCACACTACCACGTAAGAGCATAAGAACGAAACTCGTGTGATCAATAAAATTGTCATCCTAGCGATAAAGTCCTTTACGTTTACGGTCCAAGCTATGATTGCGGAAAATAAAACGACATCACATTGCACTGACGCAAATTGCCAAAAATTTTGGAAAACTTATCACTAAGTTCAAATACAAACAAAGTAGTAAAGCAAAGGTCATTATTTCCAGGATCATGCAACCACCTATAAAGTATTTACGTAGTTCGGGACACACCATAACCCAAGCGTATTCCGCATGTCACACTGCTACGTAAGAGCATTCCTAAGAACGAAACTCGTGTGATCATGAACATTGTCATCCTAGCGATAAAGTCCTTTACGGTTACGGTCAAAGTATTTTAGGATTTGTAACTAGAATAAATTTATGAATGCGGAAAATAGAACATGACATTGCTCTTTAAATCGTTTTTCATTTGATCATTTGTTCTGTGTCTGGGTTGTAATTTATCTATAATATGTATGTATTTAGAAATATATAAGTTTATCAGTTGTCTAGTACCCATAACACAAGCTCTGCTTAGCTTGGGACTAGACGACGTTGTGTGACAGTTGTGGAATATATATATATTGCATTGACGCAAATTGCCAAAATTTTGGAAACATTTATCACAACATTTCAATACAAACAAAGGTCATTATTTTCAGGATCATGCGATCACCTAGGTATAAATAAAGTATTAATAGTTCGGGACAAACCATAACCCAAGCGAATTTCGCTTGTCACACTACCACGTAAGAGCATTCCTAAGAACGAAACTCGTGTGATCATGAACATTGTCATCCCAGCGATAAAGTCCTTTACGGTTACGGTAAAAGCTATTTTAGGATTTGTAACCAGAAGTAATTTACGGTTGCGGAAAAAAATGTCATTGACGCAAATCACCAAAATTTTAGTTTAAATATAGATTGGGAATAGGTATGCCCTCAGTAAAAAACCCATGAATACAAAAATGATAAGAAAAAAAATTGTTTTTCCTAATGCCTAATGGCCTGACAGTTATCCTTTGTGGCATGAACGAACATATAAATAACTTGCAAATCTGTCAGCAGCTATTAAACATAATAATTATTTCAGTTAGTTTGCATATTGTTATGAGTCACTACAGTTAATGTTATAAGAAATTAACTACTTCGGAAATAAATCGGACGTAAAAACCAAATCAATGTGGAAATAAAATTTCCGAAAATAAACAAAAACATTTATCTTCCACGTCATTTAATTTCCAAATTTTTTATCTATTTTGCTACAAACGTAGAAAATGCCGTTACAATCAACTTTATTATTTTACTAAATAACATTATTTTTATCTTGCATTCATTCATCATCGTCAGCCTTTTTAGTGTTCACGCTTCTGGGACTCTAGGCTCTTCTCTAGCAGTGGGAATAGGCCGTATTCCACCACGAGGGCCCAGTGCATGTTAGTGGATGTCACATGTCTTCGAATTTTTGGTTCTAGGACATGCCGGTTTCCTCATTATATTTTTCCTTCACCGCTTTTGAGAGCAGCTTTTAATGTTATACAAAGCACAGGTCCCATTGTGTGTGGAGTACCTACTGCAGCCACATATGAGCTGGTGCTGCAATATGTCACATAGCAGCTCTGCTTTGAACTCGGTGACGACTCGGAAGACATGCGAAAAGGCTAATTGGTGATCCAGATTTGGTTAAGTTCAATCTACAAAGCCTTAAGCACAGGCAAAGAGTAGCCAGCCTTTCGGTATTTTATAGGTTGCTTTTTGGATAGAGGTATATCTAATTTCAGCTCAATCGGTTTTTAATAACTGTTTCAAAATACATTTGCAAGATTTGTAGGAATTTCACCGGTGTGACCAAATTTATAAACTTGTTTATACACCGATATAAATTCTATTTGAAAATCACAAAAGTAATCGAAATTGAAGGTGCAAAACCAATGGGAAGTTACGAATTTTTTTAACGGAATTGGATCTTTGTATCACTTCTGATACAAAAGTTGTAAATTAATTATAAATTTTTAACATATAATTTTGAGTTTTCGAAGAACTGCTTCCGAGGGAAGTTGAAGAAGAATAAATTTGATTGAATAATAAATTGCAAACTGATTCTAAGTAGATACTAGTTTTCAGCCAGCTGCTTCTCCCGTGTGGTCCCCTCATCCCGTATTTTTTTTTTAAATTTAATTAATTACGTAATTGATTTGTAATCGCCCGTAGTGCTTGGTCATAATAAAAGGAAGACTTCAAAGGAGGAATTTCATGCTCCTAATCTCAGCAGTATTTTTTGTGCGTTGATATGTCAGTCAGTTTCTTCTTTTATAATTATATATAAGAAGATTTATAAAATTGGTGTAGTATCTATATACGCGGTATCGGTAACATTAAGCTGAGAAGTTTTGTCGCAATATTGAGTACTAAAGCTAGCTAGCTCGCTCTTCGCGTTTGATACTCAAAAATTGGAATAAATTTTTTGTTTAATGTTTTTGTTTTAAATTTGTTTTAAAAAGGACTTCCTAAATTTGGTCTGGTCAATGCAAAATGTGCGAAGCCAAAAATGTACACAGATTAATATACATTCAAATCTCTGAATACTAAGTAGGTACCTAATCAGTTTTTAAATACCTTCTCTAACTCACAATCCTTTTTGAATTCTAAAGTGCCGACTAAGTTAAGGCTCGATTTGTGTATAGAAAATACATAAGTTAAAAAAAAAGTTCAAGAGACGAGGAACAAAGCAAACAAAGGTAAAGGAAGAGTCCTGCTGTGACAGGATTGCACGCAAACCTAGCATAAAAGATGCCTTATTTGAAGGGAAACTGTCTAATAATTTGGTTGTCAACTGTGTCATTGAGGTATTTATAGAAGCTGATGAGGACTCTGTGTGGTCATTATCAAATCTAATTATAACATTCGATATTGTCTCATTCATTTTTTTGTGCTATGCTACATAAAAGCTGTTTGACTTGGAATAATATAGTAAAGCCTAGTCTAAAATAAAGTTAAGATTAGGATAAAAAAATACAGGTTACAAAAGACAAGCATATCTTAATTCTAAAATAGATTACTATTTTTAAATATACACTGGGAAAAATAACTAATAACAAAAAGGGTCCGTGAAATTTAAAACACATTCCGCAAATACGAAAACCATAAAATACCCATTTAAATTTTGCAAACTTTATTGGCTTGTAAAATGGCTTACTTCTGTCCAAGGGCAAAACTTTTGTCCCGTTGCCGAATCGTTTTTGTTTTACCGTTAAAGACGTAATAGAGACAATAACTCAGGTAACTTTCACTACATTATATATGGCGCAGTAAATTGTATTGTCAACTTAGACCCATTTAAAAGGTGCCATCTTAAAGTTTTGTTTTCATCTTAACGGTAGTAGATTTCGAACCGCTTTGAGGAGGTCCTACAGTGACAAAAACTAGCGTGCGACTGCCTTCAATTTTACAATTGTGACATTGTTCAGCGTGCGCGGCGGCTCTATAAAGACACGCGCACAATGAACACAGATCGTACACAATACAATCAAAGTTGTTACAGAAGAGATCCGTGAAATTTTTCATTTTGGAACGGCTGAATAGACGTATCATGGGATGTTTGTGTTTGATAAATAGTGCGTCAATAATACGCCCCTTTTTCCGGTGTTCTTGTACAAGAAAAAATGTAAGGCAAGTTAAGGTGTCAAACTTGTTACAACATGCGGCAATAGATGTCATGGTTAAGGTTGAAGTGCGATTTCAAGGTTTTTGGGCTCGCCTGTAGTTTTAATGCGCAAAAAATCACGCTTTTGCATCAGATGACCAAAATTACGACAAGTTTTCAAGTGGAGAAATGATGATGACGGGATAGGTGACTACAAAATTTCTCATTTACAGTTACGAAATATTTTTTTGGTAGAATAAAGATGCTTTCACACTATTGCATGACGTGGTGTAATGCAAAGAGTGAGGTGGTCCGTGATAATGAACTTGTGAAACAACAGCTACACGGATTGAGGAAATTAATGAAATTGGGGCGGACGGCACGATTATGCAAGCATTCGCCATGTGTTACAACTTGCTCGCTCGTAGTACGCGCGTTACTTGGTATTTGTTTAGACGGTGATTACTCAAACCGGATTAGTTTGATTTTTGTGGGTTGGTGTCATAATACACTTTTTATGCATAAAACAAGGAACTACAAGAATTAGACTAACGCGTAATTTTTGAAGAACCGTTGTCCAGAACCAGTCTTTGGATACGACCATTTTTGAAATTATATCTGATAACTATTATTTGAATTTATTTTGTAGGTTTTTCATGAAAAAAAAAACAATAATTTCTTCTTTTTAGATTTGTGAAACTATTTTTATTTTTCATAACAATTAAGAAATTAATTATCACAAAGTATCGTAACAATTTATTAAAAAAAAGACAGGCCACTACACAATCGATCGCAATAATTTCGAGGTGAAAATAAATAAATATCGATATGAGGTCGAGTTAATGACTCAACGGCCGGAATCCGCATCTCAATGAACTATTATAACATAACCTGTTACTACACTCGGCGTATCACGTACGACGCGATCCAATACAATGGAACTATCGACATTCTTCGAACACATTGCACAGCACACGCAATTTGTTGATCGTACATCGTATTTAAAAGTAGCAATGTATATTGCACAGAACAATGTTAACAAATGACTGTCTATATTGACACTTTTGCTAATAGTGACGTCAAAATGGAGGCTGGGTATTGCTCAATTTGGAGGTCATGTTTTTAAAAGTTTTAACGTTTAAGAGTTATTAGTCACCTTCTTATGATAATGCAGGATATGGTCTGGTGTTTCCCTGCCGCGCGAATCTTAGAAAACGTCACGGTCGTGGGTATGAAGTAATTCTTATTACGTTCATGTTATCCATGGAACTGTATATACAATCGTCATCACTGACTTTACATACCAGTATTGAGTTGCGAGTATTATTAGAGCGTTGAGCGATTCCATTAAAGGAATTATTATTCCGCATTATGATTAATTGGTCATTAATAATTCAGTTTCATCTTCAATTAAATGACTCATTTTGTCAACCAAGTGTTGAACAAATGTTGATTCAATAGACTTATGCAATGCCAGGTGCGATTTTAGACAAAAAATTTCGACAGTCAACTTTACTTTTGCGATAGGTATGTTATGAAATTACGAGTATATCACCTGAGAATTTTCAATTAATTATGAAATTAGACTAGGGAAAAAAGTAATTACATCAAGCAACTAGGAAACAAATCTATTCTTTCATACTACCTATATTAGTCGCTATAACTACCTACAACCTAATTAGTACAATGACCTCTTGAGCCAGAGATCATAATTTGGATCGCGAATGAATCAAGACCTGCTATGGAGAACCTTCTAAACGTCACGTATTCTTTCGGTGACCTTGAAGTTCTAACCAATGACACAGAACCGGTCTTATAGAAAATTACAGGTATATGAGTGGTGTGATGCAAAACTATACTAACATGATAATAGAACGGTTTAATAACCCTACTGTAAATTATTATAACAAGACGCGGCGGGTCGTTCAACGTTCTCTTCTAGATTTTATTATAATTCTAAAGACACATTTAACAATTAAAGGCTGTTTAAAATATGACTTATTTATTTTTTTGAGACCGGTAATTATAATCTAACTAAGGGCGCCTTCAAATTAGGTAAAACGTGCCTCGCGACAGCAGCGCGGCCGCAGTGCTGCTCCTGCGCTGCTTTGTTTTTTTTTTAGAAACAAATGACGCGCGGCCGCAGCGCGACAGTCGCACGTTTTACCGACCTGGTTGAAATAAGAGGCAGTATTAGACTTTTCTCTGTACATTGAAAAGTACAGCTACTCATCAAATTGAAACAATGTTATTACAACCTCAATAATTATCAGCTTTAATTCAATCTGTCGGAGGTCTGTCAACAGATATTCACAGTACCGTTTTATGTCGAAACAAAAATGAAAAATTCCCGTAAATCTTTTCCAGCAAAAGAAAATATTTTTAAAGAATCCATTAAAGGAGAAATCTCACTTGGGGGTATCCACGTAGGTATGTACGACACAAACATAAGCGTACCGCTATTAAACAAGATATAACAGCATAATTTTGTTTGATTTGACATGCCGAAACAATTTAATCATTATCTCTGTCGGAAAATTAGCTGAAATGTGCGCAAGGGAATTTGGGTTTAAAACGTGGGGTTATACAGTGTAGATTGAAAGGGGGTCGGCCGTGATTATAAGCCTTGTGGGCTAGGGAGAGGAATGGCGGAGGAATTGGCGGTATTCGCCAACGACCGCGGTGGAGCGATGTGGCGAGCCGGTGCCGCCGCCGACTGGGTGGGCACGCCGCGGCGGTTGGCCCCTCTCCGCTCTTTTTGCCATCCATTTTCGATTTTCGAATTTTGAACTGTGCGAAAACAATGCCTGTTCGGGAACCTTTGTTCCCGAGATGCACGCGATGGAGAAGATAAGCGCCATATTACCGACATCACGCCATTTCTATATTATTTTAAAGCAATTCAATCAATAAGTTACTTCGCTACTTATTCCGCTACTTTCCTAACTGTATAAACACAGATGATATAATAATTAAATCCTAATTGGCAAGAAATATAAAGAGAAGGGTGTACAATTAAAACATTACTTTGCCATCGTCAAATTATGTCGTAATTAACTGGACAATTAAAATCGAAGGTCATTACGGTGGTAAAAACTGGAGTGGGAAGTGATCCTCTTTTTGCTTGTGTTATAGATGAGTTACGATACAGAGAGAATGGTGCGTATTATTTTACCTACATACATACCTACAGTTAAAAGTTTCGGGTTAAATATATCTTATTTCAGAAAATTTAAAAGGGAAAACATTTAAATGTTTCAATTTTTAACAACTTGATTTCAATTTTTAGGGTTCCGTAGCCAAAATGGCAAAAACGGAACCCTTATAGTTTCGTCATGTCCGTCTGTCCGTCTGTCCGTCTGTCCGTCTGTCCGTCTGTCACAGCCGATTTACTCGGAAACTATAAGTACTACAGTGATGAAATTTGATGGGAATATGTGTTGTATGAACCGCTACAAAATTATGACACTAAATAGTAAAAAAAAGAATTGGGGGTGGGGCCCCCCATACATGTAACTGAGGGATGAAAATTTTTTTTTCGATGGAAATACCCGTGTGGGGTATCAATGGAAAGGTCTTTTAAAATGATATAAAGTTTTCTAAAAAACATTTTTCTTAAAGTGAACGGTTTTTGAGATATCAGCTCTCAAAGTCGTAAAAAGTATGTCCCCCCCCCTCTATTTTTATAACTACGGGGTATAAAATTCTAAAAAAAATAGAGGTGATGCATGCTAATTAACTCTTTCAACGATTTTTGGTTTGATCAAAGTATCTCTTATAGTTTTTGAGATAGGTTGATTTAACTGTAATTTTGGTTAAGTTATTGTGCTTACACTGAAAACGATGGCTGAACCTATAAGTACAAGGCAAAATATCGGGAGAGTTTAGGCTCCATTCACCAGGTGTATAAATTGACATAATAAGTTTATTATATTTGCTGCTACCGAACCCTTTGTGCGCGAGCCCGACTCGCACTTGGCCGGTTTTAACATTGTAAAATTTTGATATTTTTAGCTTCAATTTGTATTTTTATCTGTCTTTTTCTTCATTGTTACGATGCAATTTTGTACGCCGTACATGACAAATCACGTAGCCACCGCGTAATTTTTGTAAGACCTTTAAACTTTACTCACGTTTAACAAAATAAACATATCTTGTATCAAAAATTCATCATCATCAATTAAGAAGAAAGTATGGAAGCCCCTTCCAAACATAATCAAACAGTCCAAGTACCCTAAAATATAAATTACCTACATCATAGAAACAGGAAACTGTTAACAAATGTCGTTCTATCCATAGAGCGGAAAACATGATGCAAATCACCTAATTTTGAAGCCTAAAGCAAACAAACCGAGTTCCGTTTCTAGCCAGTATTCGAGGAAATGTGCACTTAATATATATTCATAGCAGCAGAATAGTCAATAAGTACGTATGGAGCTTTATTGACCATTGTTAGACTTAAGATTCGGGATGTAAATAAATTAGTTTGTTAATAAATTATTTAATGAAATAATGATAGAGCTGCAGTGGCTCAATCATTTTTAGTGTTCTTGCTTCAATCGTTTTGTATGTTTAAATTTTTGATACAGATTAGCGAATTAAATAGTCAAGGCAAAATAAATGTATCGCATTTATTGGTGGATCTTTTTTGTAATATAATTAAATAACGGCTATAAAGTATATTGTTGTCACTGAAAAGTTTTAAACATTTCATCATTAACCTTGAAGAAAAATGGAAAAAGTAGTTGTTCCGAAAACTGCATTATAGGCAAGGAAAAAGAATCTCTTATTACAAGCTTTTATTTAGTTTAACTTGTCCCGATGTTTGTAATCAAATCTTGTTAATTAAATTTGGTCCACCTTCCGGTTACCGATTGAGCTGAAATTTTGCATGCATTTGTCAATCAGATGACAATGAAAAATTATTATATCGTGCAGTTGATCTGATGATGGATTCGGAAGAAGGCCATAGGAATTCTGGAAAACACCACAATTCTAGCGACTTTGGGCTCGTGATTCGTGTTAATGTGTTTAAATTTATAAGTATATACCGCGGTATAAAAGATTGATAGGTAGGAAAAATAATAATTGAAAACTAGTTTTAATTATGGATAGACTCAAGTTTGACAACTATCTCACTTGATGTTAAGCGATGATGTGGTCAATGATGGAGCTTGCCAGTAACCTATTCAGTCTTGACATATAGTCTCTTAAATTGTTCCCATCCAGAAACACCTATAGGTACTTCGGCAAAGAATTAACTAGCACTACCCCGTGTGAAATAAAATATTTTGACTTTGACTTTGAATTTTACTCCTTAGTTGTACGCACGATTAATGTGTTCCCAAAACGCGAGACTTACACTACAAAAAAAAAAAAGAAACTGTTTCGTTTACATGAGTGGGATATCCAACATGTATCAATGGCATATCAGCGTATGGCTGATGTACCGATGATGGAATAAACCTACAACCACTACTCATTCATTTTTTCTTTACTGATTATGCGCATGCTTTATCTTTTTAATGCCAAAGTATTAGGTTCTAAGGCTTTTTCACCCGATGCTCACTCTACGGACTATTTAATTTGTAATGTGTAATGTGAGAGAAGTGATATGAAAGAAAAGGGAGTTAGTAATAGTGTGACAGTTGACAGGATAGAGTGCAAGAAAAGAACACGTTGCGCCGATCCCAAGTAATATGGGATAAAGGAAGGATGATGACGTAACCTCTGTTCCCTCATTAATCTATGTCGCTGGATGGCAAAGCTGTGTGAAAATACCCATCGGTTGCCGTCGCTTGTCGACATGTGTGGTGTCATTATTGTAACGGGACCGGCACGGGAAAATACCCGCCTGTCCGGCACTGAATTGTGATGTTAATATTAATTAGTATTTAATTAAATGGCTTGGAGAAATTGTGTTGTTTTAAAAAGTCTTTACCTGTTTTTGTCCTAAATTAATGGAGAGAAAATTTCAACAGCAAATCATTTAAAATTGAAAATATTAAAATATTAGCTAGAGGAGAGCTGATAAAATAATTCAAAATTAATTTGATAGATGTTGGTACACTATAGGAGCATTACTCTAACGGAGATATCTTTGTTTATAGAATAGTAGTAGGTAGGTAGGTTTTAGAAGCACAATAGTAGATAAGGTTGCTTATATTAGGTTAGCAAAATCTCTTAATTTATAGAAGATAGTAAAACAATAACAATATAAATATATAGCAAACATAGAATTTAATATGAATTAAAGAATTGAGAACGTTTATTCTCTTTTACAATACTTCGTCTAATAAACGCACTCCATTTAAAACTCAAATAATTAGTTGTATTCTGTTACAAAGGATGCCAGTTTGGTAAATTTTCCGGAGATTAAAATAATTGAAATCGCTAGCAGTACCGAGTTAAATATAAACTTCATCACTACATACCTAGTATAAAACAAAGTCGCTTTCTCTGTCCCTATGTCCCTTTGTATGCTTAAATCTTTGAAACTACGCAACGGAATTTGATGCGTTTTTTTTAATAGATAGAGTGATTCAAGAGGAAGGTTTATAACTGTAATATACCACCTTTGCATCCATGCCAAGCTGCGGCGGGTCGCTAGTATATTATATTATACTAGCGAACAACCCCAGCTTTGCACGGTTGCAAATATATTTTGCATGTATTATAGTTGCGTAGTTTTAAAGATTTAAGCATACACAGGGACAGACAGCGGGAAGCGATTTTGTCTTATACTATGTAATGATGTAGTGATAATTTAGGTACGCGTAATATAATTTGATATTAATATAAATTGAATTGTTGCAAAACCTGTTTAATTTACGGTCCTCGATGAAATTGCACTGAACTCTGGAACATTTATAAAAACCTTATTTCATTTCCTATAAACTTAACCTATTCGTGTAGCGATGCCTCTAGTTCCCGTGCTTGCTGTCATTCGCTCTTTGTTTAACAATTAAATCAACGGTTAATTATATAAAACAAACAGTATGCTCAATGGTAATAAAATTATACTAAACGAACGTTAGAGAAAATATTGCAAGTACAGCACATTGCGATAACATGTAAGATTAATATTATATTAAATTATACTTATGTAAACTGTTTATAGATGGTGTAAAAGTTATATCATATAATCATTATGGCTTTAGATATTAGAGAAAATGTTCTTATACTAAATGAGCGTTACTCCTAAATTGTCATAAAATGTTATGTAATTTTTAATATAGGTAGGTAGTCCCGACCACGTTATCCTGCCCAAAAACTGGCAACCCAACAGAAAAAAAAATGAGAACCCGATCGCAGCGCCATCTACCGAATTTTAATGGTATTTGCTAACCTTGTTTTTGGACCCATTCAAATATACACAAAAATTTCATTCCAATTCGTCAAGCCATTTATGATGTGACCAACACACATACATAAGAATCATATTAAACATAATTTTTTTGTCCTGATTAACTTGAGTAATCAATAAACAATGAATAATATTGTAATGATGCTAAAACTTGTTAACGCGTTATATTTTAGAGTTAAGAATTTCTTTTCATTTTATTAAATCCCTGCTCTAAAATCTTCAAATAAACTTTTCTAAAAGAAAAAAATGCCCTTGAATTATAAACGAAATAAAATTATGAAAATACCTGAAAATTCTCTATATAAACTTCTTCTATTCTTCGCTGAAACCATTCGTTCAACATGATGACAACAGAACGATCTCCCCGGCGCACCTAACCAAAGATCCAAAGTCCACTGTCTCCGATGACAATTTATAACACATGATATTTTACCATGACCTCACATAAATAAATAATTTCTTCAAAAATAGATTCACGAAAAATATTAAAAAATCAAATTCGAAATTTCACATTTACATAAAGTGATGTGAACGCAATTAAAGTTAGCGTGTTATGTCAAATAGACTAGTGCCCATAGACAATCTGGATGGCCGCAAAACGATTAAATTAAGAAAAGTTTTTATTTAGCAAAGAGGTTGCAGTGCACGTTAAAACCTCGTCTGGGAATAAGTACGTTTATCTGAATACATTTTACAGTGAGCATAGTTCTGGGTTATTAGAACTTTGGGTACATCGTTGGTTTATTGGGTATGGTTGGTTTTTTTATAGTGAGTATTTTGAACACTTATCAGATGACGTCGATGCGATCCTACAGTTTTCATATTCACAAAAAAAACTAATTTATTAAGAACGAATTAAGTAAAAAGTTTTCGTGACTTTCTAATTTCAGGCAAAGACGGTAGTTACCTGATACGTCTTCAGTCAATACTTAATTGATTCCGATAGACATTAATATAATGATGATTATGTATTGTACTGATTTGATATTATACATATTACATGTCCTTAAATATAAATGAAAAAGGTGATTCAAGTGAGCTTTGAGGATCCAGACAAAAATAAAAAATATACCGAAAAAAAGTTGTTACCTTTAGATTACGGCGCCTTAGAAGCTGCACCGGCCAACCTGAAATAAGAACAAGAATATTAAACAAAATACTTATGACTACAAAAGACAGTGCCGCATTTAAAAATCTACAGTCAATTTTATATTTTAAATAATTTTTTGCATCCTCAACTAATGATTAGTCTGCATTTGACGATAATTTTGTATTTAGGTCCGATGTTTAGGCCTGGGGGCTGCAAGCAATGGTTTTCGTGACCTAGATCTTTTTGAACATATAACCAGCATACTAAGACCTCTGACCAAATTGCCATCGTCATAGGATTTTCGGGATATTAACCTTTATGTGAGTGCGTAATAAAGTCGCATGTATTTCATCAATTATGCACGCTGGGGTTTTTGGAGTATTGGTCAGTAATATCGAAATTACAACCTGTCATATTGCAGACACGATCATGAGGAACAAGAGAAGGTCATAACAAATAATTGTTACTACGAGACATGAAAGAAAAAAGTATATATGTAAAGAATATAGTTTTTAATTATTTGAATCATAATAAAAAATAGTAAAATACTGATTCTACTCGTAATACATACGTCATACCTAAACAACTCATTATACAAATATTAAAGTAGTATCTACTGGTAAAAAATAACAAAAAGTTTTGACATGTTATTAAAAACAAATAGGTAGCTATTATGTTTTTGTTCATCATTGTGTGAGATATAAAGATCCTGCAGTGAGGATATAAATTTAAAATTCAATATCATTGTCAAGTTTAAACTCGAAATTGCCTCTCAAAGCTTAAGTGAAAGCACTTAAGCTTTGAGAGGCAATTTCGAGTTTAAACTTATATGTTAAACTATCTATAAGATAAATAATTCTATTTTTATCGATACATTGGATAAAACAAATAAGACAGCGGTCAAGCACGAAACTATCAACAATAAAGAAGAAGTTATTACCATTCCATCTAATATTGTTTATGGCAATAACTAAATAAAATATCCCTTCCTAAAAAAAGCTTTTGAAAATTTTTGGGAACGAACTCCCGAGATAAAAGTATCATCTATCCTTTTCAAATGTCTAATCTATGTACGTATTTAAATACGCTAATACTACACAAAAATTAATCCAGCTTTAGTTTACAGTTGTATAGGGTGACAGATAAAATTAGAATTAGCGACCAATACTTAAACACGTGGTTGAAGTCATAATAACAAAATACTTTTACTATGGGACTAAACCTGAAACTGTGAAAAAAATCAGTAATAATACATTTTGACCAGATAGGCAATAAATGTTAAACCAGCAGATTGCTTTTACGTAAAAAAAAGTTAAAGTTTACTAAAGTCGCTTAGTAAGTTTTGCCTTTTAAGTATCGATATAGTAATCAGAACAACTTGTATCAACTACCACTGATCAGAGCTTGTTGGCATTTGAAAGTGCTTGCTGAAGCTGATTGTTCGTACCGGTTCGTACAAAAACATTACCTGCATTGGCTAACAATAACCAGCTACACGAAATGGCGGTTCTAAACGCAGGCGAACCGGCATCATCAGCTGTCACCCTTAGTCTGGTTCCGCATCGCCCCCGATTCTAATCCTACTAACTAGTTCAGAGTTTATTTATTTATTTATTTAACACTTAATGCACATAAAAGTACAAAGGCGGACTTAATGCCTAAGGCATTTTCTACCAGTCAACCTTTTTTTTTTTTTAGAGTTCTATCCGAATTTTGAGTATTCGTAATTCAAACAGCAAATTCGGATCTCTAGAGCCCCTGGGGCCCTAGACAAGTGGCAATCGCTCCGTGTCGAATCCATTTCTAAGTTCGATTTCGCCTTAACGATGCCGACCACAAAATGGTAGACAAAGTGACATCGACTAACATATCGATAAGTCGAAGTGTTGGTTCGATAAAATAACAACTTCTTGGCTATGGTTATCGAATTAAAACGTCCAATTTGACGTATAAACCACTATTAGAGTTGGATTACGTTAAGTCTGCGCGTGGCTGGGGGCGTGCTTAATGTTGCCGGTTTAATTAATCTACTTTCCCTCATATAATAAAAAAATACAAAGCACAAGAAATACATTTTGAAATCAAATTTTATTGTGATGGTCATTCTAAAAATTACCTGTCAAGTAAGCAACACGGGCTCTAACTTTCGAAAATGGTACCAAAGGCTCGTTGTTATTTCGTTCTTCACAGGCATGTTTAACGTTCAAGATCATCTCTTTCCCAGCACTTTTAATAACTTTCGGCATAATTATGACGAATATATTCTTTTGAAACAATTAAAAACACAAGACGCGACACTTTCTCCAGACACCTGACATAAACGACCAATTTTGTCAAAAAATTAAAACAAATTTTAGCAGCACGCAGCCTTTTTTCTGTAATAGGTGTACCAGCTTCTGCCAGCGGCTTCGCCTGCGTGAAAGTCTGTTAACCGCCATAGGGGTGGAGTTTCGTAAAATCTGCTCATAGCGGACGTCTACACCCTGTAAGAAACCTACCTGCCGAATTTTAAGTTTCTAGTTGTTATAGTTTCAGAGATATAGTAATTAATCAGTGAGTGGTATTTCGCTTTTATATATTAGTAGCTTTTACCCGCGGCTTCGCTTCCGGTATCAGAAAAATGTGATGAATGAAGAACCCCTTGACCGATTTTGTACAAACTTCACATAAACCATCTACTAAATAGTCCGAACAAAGCTTAAGCATTTAGTTTGGATAGGTGGGCACGTTCTTGAGTTATAAAATTACAACGTATAGTTGCATTGATTTTTATATAATATATATTGATATAGATCCAAATCTATATAATTACTACTTTAATGAAAGTAAACAAATAGATTGAATTATAGGTTGTTTAATTAATTATTATAAAAAAGTCATGAGAACTTAGAAAATATGTACTTTATGTAATATATAATAGCTTGTTATAATAGTCACTTCATTAAGATTAAAATACACAGTAGCAGTCCATTTTCAACAAACTCTTTAATAGCTCGTTATAATAATCACTTGTTAAGATTCAAATACATAGTAGCAGTCCATTTTCAACCAACTCTGCCAGGCACCACTCGGGTACGAATATTCAGGGAGATTTGTTGTTCTGGTCACCCGAAAAAAATATTTGACAAATGGTCCACTTTTGGAAAATCGTATTGTAGGCCCGATATTTTCTCATTCCTCTTAACAAGCACGTTTGAATTTCAAGATAATATCTTTACCAGCACTTTTAACCATTTTCAGTATAATGATGACGATTATTTACTTTGGAAACGATTAAAAACACGGAAGACAAAACATTCTCTTGACACCTGACATAAATGTCAAGATGACGGCAAATGATTAGTTTCCTTTTTTCGCCGCGCGCAGACTTATCTAAATTCAACTCTAACAATTAGCGAATCGAAAACGTTTGACCACGTGACTTTTCGAAGGCATATGTCAGTTCCATACATTTGGAGTTTCGAATTTCGTTATCGTTAGTGAGAATGTGACTTTGTCTAAGCCCCCTTAATTTGTTTCGGTGTTTCTTCTCAGAATAGTCGCTAGGAAACACCGGACTTATCTAGTTTAAACTGATGAAAAGAAAAAAAATGACGTGTAAAAGTGTTTTTTTGAAAACTATTTACAAAATTAATGTCATTTATTATTTCAAATTTTGATAGAGAAATAATATCTCGAGACGTCACGACATTGAGATGTTGCTGTTATTGTACCGGTTATCATTTTTGTCACGGACTTGGTATCCGAAAACTTTAACGACTATCCGTTGCAGCTATCGTTGCAAATTTTGGTCTTTCTTCGAAATAGCTTGCATTGTTAAGAGAGTCCATTTCTACAATCTTCACCCCCAGAAGCTTGGTCCTTGCGTCCGACACGGCCAGACTACTGTTGTCATCGACTTATAGTCTAGCGATAGACAAGCACGTACACAGAAACTATTAGTCAAATACCGAAAAGTTAATACCAAGTCCGCTGCAGCGCTTCATTGGCATTGTCGTCTACCAAAACTTTTAAATTTGCAGCGCTGTCAGGCCGAAATTACACTAGTGTCATCAATGTAAAACTGTATGACATGTCAATCACTCAGGTGATGCAAAATAACTGTACGGTACACCCAATCTATTTATATCGATGACTGTTCTAAATTTCTCTGGTTCAGGTCAGATGCAATGCGGAACCGATCTGCCTACAAAAACAAAAGAGGGCAATAACATGTTCACGCTTAAACTGAGTGATTATTGTTTGTTTTGCAAATAAAGTGTATCAGTGATCTGTTTTTCATATTTTTGCCAGATGGGAGGAAGCAATGACTCTGATGTAAGTAGGTACTGCATGGCACCGGGCTGGCTATCTCTATAATACTAACGTCATTACACTATTTGGTGTCTGATCAACAATGCCTGGCACCACAGCGTACCTAATAAACTTTGTTGTCGTGGTCATGTTTCATAACAACACTGAAAAATAACATATTTCCTAATAATTTTGTTACAGCAGTTCTTCAATGATCAAAACATTTTGACATATTTTTTGTGTGCAGTTTTTCGTTGTCCGGTCACTGTCTTTCTTCCTTGGGTAAAAGTTGTGTCTCGGTTGAAAAAGCAATTGACATTAATTTAAAGTCAGAAGATAAAACTAAGTTAACCCGTTAACACACAGGATCTCAATTTCTCCTTATCCTTTCTAATACCGTAATAATTAGAGACATTAAAGAAAGACAATATTATGCATGCGAACGGCGTTCGCTCGGGACTGAAGAGTTTTAACTTGAGATCGAGAGATAGATTTCACGTAGTAAGTTTGGCTAGCTTTCAAAGACATGCCAAAGAAGCTACGAGAAAAGACAAAATTATTCTTTACTTTGTTAAAGTATAAGTTTCTCACTTTTGTTAAGTTCAGTGTCTTTTATTAATTATAATTTTAATAAGATGTAATATTGGTGTAGTTTCATATAGGTATCTCAAGTGTTACTTAGTTAGAAAAAAATTTGGATTATTAAGTCAAGCGAGATCTTGGCATAATAGAGCTGAAAATTGTATAGTACTGACTATCTCAGCGAAGTTTGCCAAGAAGGTCAGCTCGATATAATTGTTGCCAAATATTGCTAAACCATCAGAATGTGTTAAATTCACATTCTAAATGAATACAAAGTGATGCTTATTTCTAAAGAAATCTCTTCTAGCATAGAAGAGATTTCTTTAGAAATAAGCATCACCATACTTTAATTTTTGTTTCTTTCTTTTCTTTTCTTTTATTGTAATATGTGTATATAAACTGTCTAATAAATAAAGTAACTATATTGTACCGTATCAAACATGAAATAATTTTTAAACTTGACACTCGCTTAATGCATAACCAATGCAACGCTAAAAGATAAAAAAAAATATTGTTGCCTTAAATTTATGTCAATAAATAAATTATCTGATCATGTGCAGTGCACGCCAGTATTTATGAGTCGTAACTCCTACCTACGTACGAGCCGCTAATATTCATCATATCACTTTATTTTACTTCCATGTTCATCATTCGGTTTAGAATAAAATTAAATTTTAGAAGACAAGTTTGACCTTTGTAAATATTTGCAAATCGTATTCAGATTTGTTGAAATTAATAGTAATAAAAAAAAATAACATTAACTAAAAAGAAAGAAAAACGTTTATTTGTGCCTCACACAATCAAATAAACTAAAAATACAAGAATAAAAACTAAGTGTCTAAATTAGTAATGCCATGTTGTCTCGCTAAGATTCAATGCGGATACTAATTCATCGTTGATATCCTGTAATACATTTAATGTAAACTCAATACATATACAAAACGACAGAGACAATTGATCATTAAGTATATCATCGCCGTCTTCATGCCAATCAGTTGGCGAACGCGTGCTGAACTAGTATGAACCAGGATTTCCGATGACTCCAAACGCTTTAAGCAATCAGAGCACAGTGTGCTTTATGCGTAAAGCCGTTTTTTGATTTGGCATTGTTCTTATTCAATTAACGAATTAATCAACAAAAAGTGAGTCGAGTGGCAAGAACCTGCTTACGGATCTTGTCTGGGGAGCCAGTCTGCACGCCCATTTTGCCGTTGTCGCTTCCTATTCCGGCTATTGTTGAGCGTCCTGTCACCTACAGGCATGCGTACACGCACACATCAGCAGCGACGCTAGAAATTAATATAGAAATTGACGCACGCACATGTTGCTATCACACACATGCGTACAATCGCGTGTGCACGACACTAAACGTACATACATTAAACCGTGTTCACACAGTACTCCCTCACACAAACGCAAATCATCAATGAACTTGACGTATTTCTCAATGAATGAGGACCTTGAGTGCGGTTGTTATCGAGGCGCTAACGTTCGATATGGAGCAATGAACTTCTGAATGAGAATAGTTATTTGATTTGTTAATGGGGGAAAATATTCAGCATAATATGTTTTTTGTTATGTGTTTACGGAAGTGCATATATCATTGACTTTTTTAGTCATTAATACTTGTACGAGACTTATAAAAAGCTAATTAAAGTTCGTACTTTTAAGAAATTCATATCCTTTTACGATTGCCCTCTATTAGAAGCGAACTAATCGATATATTTCTGCTGTTATGTGCTATTTTACTAAAATATGAGTAAGAGCGTAAAGGATACAGTTTAAGAAAATTATGTCAGAGGAATGCCAGCACATCATATCATAAATATTTGCCAAAAATGTGGCGAGATCAGAATCCTATTGATTCACGAGTTCGGAATCGTTGGTCTGCAAATATGTTAAAATGTGTGCGCGTGAGTCATTTTTGCGCAAACAAGTGATATTATTTTATAGAGATCACGGCACGAGCCAAACATTTGTCATCACGTGAACTCGTAAATATAATAATTTTCAAATAAACTATTTGGTAAGTGTGCACTTTCTTTGCGTGAAGATCGTGAAGATCTACATGTTTTTGTTTATCTACTGCGCAAGAGCAATTCATCAGAGCTTCTATGAAATAGACTAAATGGGTAGTCCATTTAGTCAATTTCACGGAAGCTCAATGAATTAGAATGTTTTGCTGTTTGTTACGCTGAGTAATTTAAAAACAAAAATGTTGATAATATTTTATATTTTTAGTATTTTTTATATGTTTTCAGAGTTGGCAAACATTGCAAAATTCAGTGAGTGAACCAACAACAAAAACAATTTTTTTCATGAATTAACTTTCATTCACAACTGCATTCCAAACTCATGAATCTCGGCGCCAATGTCAATTCGTGGCCAATTCTTATTTCAAAAAGTATGTCCCGCACTATCTCCTATGAATGTATAATACTTGTACATACCGATAGTCGTATCTATGGAATAATACATCACTAAATAAGGCCGCGTACGCAAGAGCATCGGATATGACGTAAATACGTACCAATGGTTCCGTGAGTCGAATCCGATGGACTTTCGCTGTTTGCACACATAGTCATACGTATGTAGGTACGTATGAGTACATCGCGGACAGTTATCTAAGTTAACGCCTTATATAGTTTTGTAAACAGAATAACGTCTGGCACACGGTACTGTTTACTAACACTCCTTTGGGGTTTATGACGTCAGAAATCATTTTTGGTAATATTTTATACTAGCTTCTTCCAGCGGTTTTACCATCAGCCTTATTAATGTTCCCACGGCTGGGACACAGGCCTCCCTCTAGAAGAGGGAGCGGTTTTGGCCCACGGAAAAAAATATTTTCCCAGTATACACAATTAATATCCTATGTGCAGTAATAAGATATAATCGAATGTAATCAATGCAATAAATAAATAAATAATCGTCCCCACGTAAATAATAATAATAATAATAAATCGCTTCAGCCGTTTTAACGTGAGGAAGAAAAACTATACATACTTACAAACTTTTGCCTTTTTAATTTACATAATGGGTGTGCTCGAAAACTAAAAATGAAGGACTGAAAGTTTGCGATTCCAAACATTAAGGGGCAGATTACAATTCTTGATTATTTTAAATCGAACATCAATTCTAAATGATTATTCGTTTTGTTAAACTAGACTATTTGCCTAATAATTTAATATACGAATATATAACTTTTCTTTTATCATAGAACTTGGTGTGATTTATTTTAAAAGTGATGTCAAACACGAACAAAAAAGCAAAGATAAGGCTTTTTTATTAATGTTACACTTACGATATTGTAACAATTTCTAGTACGAAATATTTTTTTAACCAGAAATCAGAAACGTAAATATACAATTAGAAATAAACAATTTGTAGTGATTTTTTTAAATGTCAAAAAGTAAGTAAGTCAAAAAAGTGAAACTAAACTAATACAATTGACGGCGCGCATGACGCGTGCATCTGCCCCATTCATTTCAACCATATTGAAGGGACTAAATGACCCAAGAACACGTGCCACCATTGAAATAAATTGCTCCACGGTACTTCACATTTACAAAGTTAGAAAACGAATGCTTCTATATTTTACAATGCTATTAAACAATAGCAAGAGACTAAAAAGTAATCAAGCAAAAACGGTTTGGAAAACAACAATACAAAAAGTCCAATAACAACTCCTCCAATACCTGTCAATAAACTTATTTAAAAAAAGAAATATAATGTACAACTAATTATTGTAAGGCTAATTACAAAAACTTAGATACTCTACCACATCCGTTTCGGTCAACAATAATATTGGACAGGCCTGACATTACTTAGCAAATCGTATGAACAATGACGTCATTCTACATCACGATCTGGGACACAGACCCTAAAAACCAATGACGCAAATAATAAGCAAAAACTTTCGTTCACGAAGCTATTCCATTCAGTTCCGTTCCATGAAAACTATACCGATATCTATCTGAAACGAAATCCCCGGTACACAATATAAGGTCAAAAAATTGTACCAAATATTTTGGCGGCACGTCATCAAAATTGGTCCACATGACGCATCCGCCATGACTGGAGAGAAAATATGGTGTTCCCGTGAAGACTTCGTTGAAATGTGCCATGGTCTTAATGATCCTATGATTCCTTGAAAACTAATGTATCATCTTCGTCTGGAATAAATCGAGACAAGGATCTAAAAATACAAGGGTTTTCCTGCACGGTCTATGCAGTCCCTATGAGAAACTATGGGAACTGCATTTTTTGGCAATTAAAATGTACTTCTCTTATCAAGCGCGGATTCAACCCTCAAAAAAGATTGTTGTCACAGCTGATAGTCATCGGAAAAATGGTATTTGACCAATTTTCCGGTGAAAATCGAAGCATGAACTCTCATAATTTATTATGATCATAATAGTGCATTACTCCATAAAAAGGAAATGTTTTTCAAATTATATAGGGCCCTTAACCAAAACTTTGTACCATAGGTAGGTAAATTTTTTAATTAAAATTTATTTATGTTAATCAGGGGCGGATTCAACCTTCAAACAAGGCTATGGTTCCAGGTGATAGTCACGAGAAAATTGGCTCAGTGCAAATCGGAGTAGGAACTCTCAAATGATCGGTATAGGATATGCATCCCGACCAAGATTTTGAACAGTGTATAGCGCAATGTGAGCAAATATGTGGAGTGAACACTAGCAAATTAATAAACCTTTAAAATGTTAATTTGTTCGCTCATGAAAATTAAATCAAACAGTAGCGTCATCAGCATGGTACTGAAAATGTGACGTTACAAGCCAGTCAAGGATATGGGCAAGTCCATCGGGTCCATAATAGTGGGTCCGCGCTTGATGTTAATCGGTCTTAAAAAATATAACTATCATCGAAAAAAAAAATTATCTCTACCTTTTTAAAAATATGTATACTTACATTGCACTATCGTTATAACAAAGGCGTAATTTATTGCAACTGTAACTAAAGGAGTACCATTTTAAAGTTGTTTTGTACTCACAATTGTTTTATTATTCAGTTTTTGCTGTAACATTTGCCTTAGGCTGCATGTTTGATTCAAAAGAGTTATGGTAACATTGGGTGGATGCAAAGAGCAATTTAAGAACTCTATTATCGGTAGGCTAGAAAAAATATTTGTTTCGTGTGGAAATCGAACTCGCGACATGCAGTGTCGTAGCGGATTGCTCAAAAACAGCGCCGACTGTACTTAATTAATCTCGTCCTATAGCAAACTCTATTGATTAATCACTGACAAGGTCGTAATGCTGTTTATTTTTTTTACTGCATTTGAATAATAAAAAAAAATAAGATTTATATTTTGGGCCATCTAGGGACACATTTAAATATGCATATAAAATGTCGTTCAAATCGACCAAGCCGTGTAAAAATGAGTTAGGAGACAAAACTACAAAACAAATTGGTGTATACAAATAGATAAGTTCCTACAGATGGTCTTATTTCTATCCATAACACGTGCTATTAACAATATTAATTATATTAATAACTTTAAGAGCCGTCGAGCAGTGGTGGCCGATTGGTAACGGCCCCGACTTACGTGTTGTAGGTCGCGGGTTCAAACCCTGCCAGGCACATTACTTTGTGTAATTTATTTCATCACCACTGCTCTTAAAACGGTGAAGGAAAACATCGTGAGGAAACCGGCATGTCCTAGAACCAAAAATTCGAAGACATGTAACATCCACCAACCCGCACTGGGCCCGCGTGGTGGATTACGGCCCACTCACTCTCTTAGAGAGGAGGCCTGTGTCCCTGCAGTGGGAACATTAAAAAGGCTGATGATGGGTCTTTAAGAGAACGTAACACGTACATTAACCCCATTTCCCACGATTTGTATAACAACAAACACAACATCGCATTCATACTTCCTGGCTTGTTGCCAATAGGTTACACATGCTTGTTTTGAAGAAATTGGGCAAAACCTGAAAAGCTTGCGTGGACAGTGATATCAGCATTTAATGATATCAGTGACTGTTAATTTTTGAGAGCACTCGGACGGCGAGCAGTCAGTAAATTACTGTCTGTCAACCATCCGAACCGTTCACATTTAAAGAATAAAACTTTGAGAGCAATATTCTCATTATAAAGGCAGAACCCTTAAAAATCAGATTTATCTTACTAATATTATAAATACGAAAGTTACGATGTTTGGATGTTTGGACGTTTGTTACTCAATCACGCCAAAACTGCTGGACGGATCTGGATGAAATTTGGCACAGGCATAGGATACACTCCGGAATAGGACATAGGCTACTTTTTATCCCGAAAACCCCAACCCCAATAACATGCGGGCGAAGCCGCGGGTAAAAGCTAGTTTACTAATAATCCTCATATAGCAGTCTTCAATCCTGCAGGAAATCGTGGGCGGCCCTATTCTGAGCCAGCAACAAGCCAACTTATTACTGTTATACTTTCCCCGTGAAAAAACGTGATATAATAACACACTTTTAGATGGAGGTGTAGGTACCTTTCAAATTATTTATTCAACCAGAATAAGACCGTCGTCGTCCTCTATTATTTACTCCTACGTCCGATCTAAAACTGTATTTGACATGCGGACATGTGCAGAAAAATCTATCATCATATCGGCATTTTAAGGCTAGTGGTACAAGGGGACCAGAATATCTAGGAATGCAACGCATATCTACGCGTATCTGCAAAGCCGACATATTTATTTAGTTCATATCATCGTAAATGCTTTTCTAATGATATCATTGTTAAACCAATTAAAATCTGTACCAATGGAAGCGTATTCAGATCAGATCAGATCTGAGTCACGCGTGGCAGTGTTATAATTATTTGTTTTTGTGAGTTTGTTCGTGACCGCTCAGTGAATGTGAAGGTCACTTTCTAATGATTCACCGTATGTTATGTTATACGAAATGTTATGAAACGGTGTATAGAAGTTAGAAACTCACGAGGCGCCCACGTGGGTTTTCGCACGCATGTCGAGTATTCGTAAATCCTTGAATTTCGGACGCTCATCGAACTTCTGACACATTCATGAGAAATGTAACTGGTTTAACTTCCTCACCTATTTCTTGAGTCGTCTTGACTTATAGGAAGGAAAACGGAACGTCGTCTTATGAACGTCGATAACATTGAGATACTATTTTTGATATTTTTTCTCCTTCTTTTTAGGTTTTCTTATACAGCTTTTGTGACTGAATGGTGCAGAAGGAAGTGACAGATTTTGTGTTTTCTTCGGTTGCCTTTTACTTTCAGGGGTGATTACTTAAGACTTTAATCACAAGTTAAAAAATTTAGTAATATCTTAAATAATTAATTATATTTGGGGTAGCGATCAGGTCAATGGACAAGTATTAAGGCCTGCAAGATTGTTTAATAGAGTTATCGTAATCCTGTAACACAAAAATCTACTGAAAAAATGCAGGTGAGTTTTAATCAATAAAAGTTTGACACTCCTTGACCCTCTACTCAAAGTAGAAGAACAAAGTAAACAAAAATATGCAAGAATGAAAGAGATCAAAATAAGGAAGACAAACGAAATAAGTATGGCAATGTTTTGTGTTTCAACCGCGTGCAAGACCCTGAAAATCAATGTAGGCTAAGTGATAAGTTCTGTATCGTAAGAGCAAATTGACACTGCGCCAAGGTTAATAGTACATTCGACGCTAAAGAAAATCCCAGAGCTTGCAAACAATCTATTTCTCAACATAAACATAACATGTGGTTTATAGCGACAATTTAATTGTAATTACACATAATTATTTCCTTAACAATGTCCTTTCACATTTCTATAAACTTTCCAAGTACAACCATAAGGGGTTTTGCGAAGGACATGACCATAAAAGGGTACAAGGAAAACCCAAAGAAAAAGTACCGAAATTATGAAAGAATGTTAAACTGAACTTTCATATCCGGTCAAAAATTGTTCACACACAACTTGGAAAATTTGTGTACATACGACAATGTACAGGGTGTAACTGTAACGGGTAGAAATATTTGGAATATTGCTTCTTTCCTTAACAATGTGCAATTTTCTTCGAAAAGAATAATCAATTAAAAAAAAAATTAGAGCCTCGAATACTAATTTCGATCAGCTAGTGATAATTTTGTGTCATTGTTTACTATTACATTACTATTACAAACTTTACTATCACTGCCTTGAAGTGGTTCATTTCTGTCATCAGACGCAGTATCTAAAATATGAGTTCCCATTATCGTTACACCATGTATAGAACCATACATTTCAGTGTAACCAGACCTTGCATTCAGTAGGCTCTCTGTAACATTAGAGATCAGAATATACTGGATATGTAAGTCGTGTGTACGTGCAAATAATGTTAGTCAAATCTTGGGGTCTAATAAGGCATTATGAGTTGCTCTCAAAATATTTTTTTTATGACTTTTGGGATTCCCTGCTCTGACTAAGATTTTGGATATTCTTGAACCCTTAGATTTGGTACATCTGAACGGTCTGCGGTCGAAAGTGTACATTGACGCAGCCTGCGATGAATCAGGTAAGGTGAAATGTCGCCTTTTACTTATTGCATGTTTAACTAATGATACTTGTTAGAAAGCTCAGCTTGGGAATGCTATGAGTGTTCCTGCCGCATTATCAGACGAAATAAATGATGTAAGTATCGAGTTGTATGATTAAAACATTGTGCTTATTGCTAACTAGTGGTATATTGATTTAAGCTGATCAAATAATGATAACATTGTTAAATTATCTTATGTTGTATTTAGTAATGAAGTTGCTCTTTTGTTCTTCTTGAAATAAAATTTACTTATTAAATGTGCCATTACAGAAAAAAAAATCAAATTATTTGTCTTACCTTTCTAATATCAATTTTACTTGATTTTTCCCCTCCCTCCTCTTAAATATGGCTTTTATTTTTGTTATTCAACGATTCAGATTGTATGGTTTAAGTGATATTTGGAATTGGTGTAGTGTGTGACCTTTGTTAACTTTTTCACGAAAGTTCGTTCATATTTGATATTATAAGATAGTAAACAATATTTTAAATTTATTTTTTTGAAAATAATTTATTTTTTTTAAATCTTATCAGAAAGAATAATCGCTTAGTAACGAAATAAATGAGGCTGACTTTCCTTATAGCATAATAAGGTAAATAATAGCCAACAGTTTTAGATGCTGTGATTCAGATTTCTCATTATCATTAGCATTGGAATTATGTGAGCTAAACTGTTTAAAGTGCAACACAAACCCATGACGTATTGTGATCAAAGTTGCATGAGATAAATATACCTGTGGGTACAGACCCTATACCTTTTGCTTGGTCATGAAATCTGCGGTCATTCGTGACGTTGTTTTGACTCCGTCATAGTTATTACGAGTAACTTTAATAGGATATAGAAACCATATTCCGTGGTTTTAAATATCACGACTAAAATAGGACTTTTTGGTCGTGTGAGCCAGTCACCAGTTCTTGTTAATTGATTTTATTGTCGTAGTTTAATGTCCGGGATAAAGGTTACAATACTTTTTGGGTGGCGGTCAAGCATTTTTTATGTAATATTTTTTATATGTACCTATATTTATTTCTCTGTGATCGGTCTTGTAGGATCAAAAAGGTATTTTTTTAAGATCGTAAATATTTTAACCTGAACATTAAACATTGAACGCTGATCTACGCGAGACACAATAACTTTTTGATTGTGTCTCTAATTACGGCATACGAGATGTTTTTTTTTTTTAATTGCTGTAAACTAGTGCTTGACTGCGATCCCACCTGATGGTAAGCAGTGATGCAATCGTTGATGGTAAGGCGCACTAGTTTATTAAGAGCCTATTCACTCTAGCCTTGAAGACACCTAAATTATAATCGGACGGAAAGACTGCAGCCGGCAAACTGTTCCAGTCCCTCGATGTACGCGGCGGCAACGACGGTACGACGAGGCAAAACGCTTAGTCCGGGCCGCAGGTGTCTCAACAACGTAAGGGTGGATATTTGCCGTACGCCGGGATGTCCGAAGGTAAAATTGAGATGGCGGAATCAAATCATGCAATTCCTGCGCACACTCTCCAAAATGCATCATGTAGAAAACCGCAAGGCTGGCTACTCTGCGCCTGTGCTCAAGGCTTTGAAGATTGGACTCAACCAAATCTGGATCACCAACCAGCCTCTTTGCACGCCTTTCCATCGAATCCAAATGTTGATGAGTTTTCTTGTGGAGCGGTGAGATTTGTCAGACTTTTACGTTTGCAATCTAGGACCCTAGCCTTCCCTTTCCCAAGACGACCCATATCCCCAGTAAAAAAAGTGGCAGGGTTTAGGGCAAAAATCAACTATAAAAATAGTAATTTCCCATAATCCGTTGAAACAATATGCTAAACTTTCTTATCAGTAGTAAATGGTTTCAGAAATTATTAAATATATATAAAGTAGATATAATCCGTATTGTCTTAAGATTAAAAAAGGATCAGCGTATTGTCTAGCCAACCGTACTAGCTCTATTGTTTAGTATAACTAATTGGTCCCCAACCAGTTGTAATTTCGCTCAGGTAAATTTTTTCACCCCTTCTAATCTTTTGTTTTATCGTAAGTAAAAATCATCCAATGACAAATCCCACCCTTAGGCTTAGCGAAAAACAGCGTCAGACTCTTACTGGCTAAACAACCTATTTGGTGATTTCTGGTTTAAATAATGATGATGATTATGATCTTATTGTTCATGTATATCGTACAATAAACCTTTCGAGTACCTTTCCGGAATTAGAGACATAATAGACATCGAAAAAGACAATATACAACGAGATTATCTATCATAATTTAAAATGGAAGCTTTACTCTGTTAGTATATTATATTATAGTAAATAAAAAATAGATAACAGATAAAATTACAAAAAAGCAACCTATTAAAGTTAAATTTAAAACACTAATTAAAACTTGACATGATTACTGTATTGAAAGAAAATAACATACCTACAAGAAAATAATATTGGAAAATAGATTCTAGATATTAGTTGAAGAAAATAATATCTTTAACTAATATAAGTTAGTTTCCAGGAATTTCGTAGTCGAGATGAGACACTTACTACCGATACTACGGGCTCGTAATTTCAAATAACTACTTTTTTTTTTAATTATCTAGTTCTTTTGTCTTCTATATTTATAATACTAAGTTTAACCTAAAATTTTAATTTCACCATATCTACTTTTTTTCATTTAAATTGGTAAAATAGAAAGGTGGAAAAACCAAATATTTTAATCTTTATTTTTATCTTTTTTTTTTAATTTAAAATCGTTAAAAGCCTATTGCCACTTAAGCAGCCGGGTAGAGGGGTTTTTTAATGGTGTGACAAATCATCTAATGACGAATCCTGCCCTTGGGCGAAGCGTGAAACAGTGTCAGATTATTACTGACTAAACGACCCACCCCATTTCTTCTTAGCCTTCATACCGGGGTCGGACCTTTTTTTCAGAAACCACACCAAAGCCCCAGTAGGCTTCCGCTCTGCAGTTGAGCCTCTACATTTGCTGACAACTCCTTGAGGCGCGCGGGTGCAGAGCTCGCCATGGATGGCTTGGCTTGGTCCGGCTTGTTACCAGATGACCGGGCGGCGAGAAAGCCGGGTGTAGGGTGTCAAATTTTTACTGACTAAATGCCATCTATGTCATTTTATTTGGCTTTTTCTTTTTGAATCTACCGCGCATATTCATAATTAGTGAAAATTTATCTTTATTTCTCAATGGTTTACTTTTTGGTTCGAGAATCCCAAAGACCATAAACTTTGCTACTATTTTATTTATTAATTGCCAATTTACACTAACAGTTTACACATATAAATTTTGCTATACTTTGGTTTGAACGAAAATAAGAGTAAACAAAAAGTTAGACCCATATTTAAATACCTAATTGGATTTTTGAACCATATAAAGCCCAGCATCAGAAAATTGATGGTCTCATCCCATACAATGATGGGTGAAATCCCGTTAAAAAAACCTACATGTTAAAATACACATATTTCAAGCGAGTATGTAATACCATTAAACAAGATGCAAATGAACGTAGGTTAGGTATACAGTTTCGACGCAAGCCTTTTGTTAGTACAGTTAGTCACAAATTACATAAATATTTGTCACCTGGTTGAGCCGTGACTTCATCTTAGATGATTCGCGTGCCATTTTCACGTAGGCTTTTCTACCTTGAGATTAGTTTGTATTAACGCTTATAACTCATATGAGACGAAAATAGTATTAGATTTTTTAATGAATTATTTTAGACAGTAGTAGACAGTAGACTAAGAACCAGCTTTAGTTGTCCTATGCGTTCCAAGGTCATCATTACTCCGCTGAATCATCCATCAGCCCTTGATGAAAAGGGTTATGTCGAAATGAACCCTGGATCCCCGAATAGAAGGTAAAAAATGAACAGGAGTGAGTTCTGTAAAAGTCTAAAACACTCCCTCGCTCAACGCAAAACCTAAAAAAGGCCCTGATGAAACAGCTTAGTTTATTCCGTGAGAATCCCGAGGCCCTCAATCCGGAAGACCCTGAATACAACAAACATGTTTTTTTTTAAGTATATATTGTGGGAGACCGGTGCCTAAGCTAGGCTCGAGGTCTGTGTTTCAGGACACCAGGATCCCACCCCTTAAATTAAAAATTATGTGCTAAGCGCGCAGAGGGAGTAGTGCGATACGTAGCAATTTAAAACTATGTTTACATTTTTTTTTTATTGATTATGTACGTCTTTTTTCTATTGTTTTTGATTTTTATATGATCGACATAAGAAGTGTGCAGTGCAAGTGGAATTTAATTCTTTTATTCAGAATGACGATTAGAAAAAAAAAATAATATGCCTGAATCGAGGAGACCTGATGCTATGCATACTATATATAATAAACACATATTTTAATTTTTTTAGGAAATAATCATTATTTATATTTTATATAATGTACATAAAAAGTGCTAAAATGGGCCCTATAGTTTTATTCAATTTTTATACCTTTATAAAAATAAGTTTTTTTTGTAGTTTTAGTTTGAAAAAATGAAAATAAATATTACAATATTAACAAATCATACTTAAAAAAATATATTATACAATTTCATATCAGGATATTGTATAATATATTATCTTCTTATCAGGAAGCACAGTCGAATGAGACGGGTTAAAAAAAATTACCTGAGCGAAATTTTAATACACTGAATGTATCTTGCATTGTTAAATAACTTCTATAAGATAACTCAATAGTCACACGATAGTTCGTGTGTCCTTCATGCTTAAACAGATGAACAGATTGAAATGAAAAGTAGACCATATCCTGGAATAATAATAAGGACATTTTTACTTCCGGTAGCTATATTTTAAGTTGCCTTTTTTAGGTGGGAAATAATTCAAAGGCTTCTCTTGCTCTAGGGTGGAGTGGGACTAAAACTTACTCTCATTATCCTTTTTTGGCTTCCATCCAAAGAACCCTGGAAATGTGTTCACTTGGGATGCCTAATTTTCGAATTTAATATGACAGACGTAAGCTAAAGCTAGCTATTAATGAATGCACTGGAAAAATAATTTAATTTTACCTCATGTAATGATGAGGTAAAATTAAATTATTTTTCCGGTTCTCAGTCGTACTTACAATCATTAATCATCCTCATCACATAATTATTTGTTATCTAATAAAATAACTGGTTTGTAACGGTTACTGACACATGAAGTAATTTATATCATATCAACAACACAAAAACGATGTAACATTTGTTTATAAAAAGGTTTTTCCTCTTTCAATGCTTTTGGATGTGACTTAGTTAAATTTTGCAGGATAAAAAAAAACTTGTTGTTGGTTTGAGTGAATTTACTCGTGCTTGTAATTTTAGATTATTTTATTTTATTACATTTCTGAAAAGAAAAGCCCGAAACATACCATCTTGTATTCGATCCCGAATTCTGGACGGCGGCGTCCGGATCAAACATAGTCGTTGACGGCGCGCACTGTTTTCCGCTCCGCCCAAGGGCGGGATTCGTGATTGAATTTTTATTTACCATAAAAAAATCATCTTGTATCATGAAACATTTTGACACCAATCAAAATACTATTATTGTTACAAGTAACCATACTTGTAGCAACATCTACAACTTCTAGAGTAAGTTTGGTATGATAAGCTCGAGACGGCGCGTCAAAACTTGACAAAAAAAAAATGTAAAAAAAATATGTTTAATATCAGCGTTGCACCCTTACGAAGCTAGAACGAGTCGCTAGTCCCAAATAAAATTCAAATTCGTGTACAATTTATAAATACGTTTACACGCGGCATATTAGCTAAACCAAAACAATTACAAATCTTTAAGGCTAAATTGAAGTGATGTGCCTCACTTCAATTTAGCCTTGTACATATCAACAACGGCCATTTTACTTCAACATATTTCTTAAGGACAATAACAGATTTTTGGGTCTCATTAGAAGCGGAGGGCTTAATTATATTAAAAGATATAACTTATTTGCCGCGTTTATAGCCCTGAGGAATTTACAAATATTTAGATAAAAAAATCACACATAGTATTTACTAGCCTCTTGGGGCCAAGGGCTGATGCGAAAGCGTATTACCGGGACCCTGAGATCAAGGAAGGAAAGGGGAAAGTTTTTTAGTCAGTAACAGTCTGACATTGTTTCTCACTCCGCCCAAGGGCGTGATTCGTCATCGGATGATTTTTACCTACCATGAAAAAAAAGATTAGAAGGGGTGCAAAAATTTACCTGAGCGAAATTACAACCGGTTGGGCACCAAAAAAGTTATAAGAAACAATAGAGCAAATACGGCTGGCTGGACAATACGATAATCTTTTTTAATCTTAAGACAAAACACAGTATTTACTAATATTTAGATATTAGAGGTAGTTTATGGTTTTTAAAAGGACATGTCTGGCAAATTTTAATTGTAAAACAAATCTTTAATATCCAAATACTTCCTTATCTTAACGACCCTTCTCAACCGCACCTTGAAATACTATCTTTAGTCAAATTTAAATATCCGAAAACGTAATTTATTATGCAATATCGCCAAATATTCTATTTCAGTAGTGCCGTCAAAAAATATCGCGTTACAAACGGGGTTACGTTCTCATTCAGACCGAGATGAATGAATGAATGAGTCAGGTAAACTGAGTCAGCGGCAATGGACTTTGGACCCATCAAAACTGGTAAGGTTTACCTATTGATGATGATACAGCGTTTGTTCTGTGCATCTCATCCGCAACCGAGTTCAAGATCCTGCATACATGCACGAATCGACCGTGCGATGGTGCAATTTTATATAAAAAATAAAATTAGGTACGGTTCCGTGCCTTAAAACAAAAATCAGAACCCTTAAAAGTCTACTTCTGAAAGGAAGGCTTGACCATGGTTTAAAAGGTAAATAATAAACGGAATGGGTTTTGGGTTTTAGTCAACAAAATTTTGACACTGTCTCCCGCTCCGCCCTAGGGCGGAAAAAAGAACAACTAGCCACTAGACAGACCTGTTAAATCTGAGATTCAATTGGGTCTACATAGGTCTAGTGGGATTAAGAAACTTAAAAAAAAAACAATTTAGTAAAGCCACTACCTTGTAGAAATGTATACTAGTAAACCTCCTGACCTCGTTCCATGTCACATAGGGTTAGCGAAAATATGTCAATAAATAAGGAAAATAAAAACATTAATATTGCCATTACATTAGCACGTGGTGAGCCTTATCATTTGTGGCATTCACTGTAATTGGCGTTAAGTGTTAAACTCAATAACTTTCCTTACAATTTAATGAATAATTTAAATTACTATAAAATTGAATTAATGCGTGCGTATGTTAGAACCACAAACTTCCTCATTTATAAGTTTTGTAATACTGAAAAACTGGCATTCTTTGAACAGTAACCCAGAGTGGCTTTCTTAAAATGAAGCACCATCATCATCTTCCTGCCCTTGTCCCGTTTTATTTGGGGTCGGCGCAATATGTCTTTTTCTTCCACTCTGTCCTGTCACCCGTCACTAAAAATGAAGCACCAAATACTTTTATGTTGCCAGGTCACTCTCACAATGTTACTAGAAATTTTTGTGGCTAACGAGACTCCAGACCTTCGTGAAGTGAGGAATATCAAAATCAATCAGTGAACTAATTGATTTGTCAGTGCCATGGACCGATGTTATAAATTACTAATATTCGTATTTTTTTTAATTAATTCAGTTGGATTTCGTAAGGATTGATACATTATAAAAGAATGAACAATAGCATGGTAACATACAGATTTTTTTTTTATTATAATACATTGACTCGTGTTTGAGCACTATCTCACCTGATAGTAAGCAATGAAGTACGCTTGCCTAGAAGTAACCTATAGAAGTAACCAAGAAAATAAAAAGTAGGAAATGTTGCGCTGACCCATGTCAGCGCAACATTTCCTACTTTTTATTTTTGACCCATGTCAGCGCAACATTTCTTACTTTTTATTTTCTTGCCTACTTTTTATTTTCTTTCCTACTTAGGAGTCTTTAAGTCAAGAATGAATAGGTTAATTTTATAAATGATCATGTCCCTGTCATCCAGACTATGGAGTCTGGATGACAGGGACATGATCATTTATAAAATTTAAGATTTATCTACTATCACCTATTTTCAACTACCAAAAATAATCTAAACAACTATCAAAGTATTGGCTTCTGTACCTGAATATTCTAATATATTTCTCTGTTATTGTCAATGCTAAAATAACTCTGTCTCGTTTTAGTTTTTTACGACTTCTAAGTTCAAATGGATTAGCGTAGAAATAGATTATTTGGAATAGAAAATAAGACATTTGAAGACGTTTTGTGCCCTTGACGAAGTGGCTGATAGAAGATGGTACTTCATTCTAGATTATGTGTAGTAGCATAAAAATTACAAGTTCCGTTTTACCGGCTCAATGATGGGCTCTTGACGCATACTTCTGAAAACATCTTTTATTCATACATTCAGTATCATCCTGAATGAACCAGTATAAAGTATTCTGTCGACCTTTAATATTATTCATCTTTATTGTAATATATTTATCTACACTAATATAATAAAGAGGTAAAGTTTGTTTTTTTATTTTTTTGTTGTTTTGTTTGTAGGAAGTAATCTCTGGAACACTAATATTTCGATAGGAAAAAATTTTAGCAACAATAGAAAGCTGCTTTACTCCTGAGTGACATAGGCTATAAATTATTTATATATCATGGATGTTACCCGAGCTATCACTACAAGAAATTTTCCGCGGACGAAGTCGCGGGCAGAAGCTAGTATTGTATAAAATAATTATATTATCATCATCATCATCATCAGCCTTTTTAATGCTCCCACTGCAGGGACACAGGCCTCCTCTCTCTAGGAGAGGGAACGGGCCATAATCCACCACGCGGGCCCAGTGCGGATTGGTGGATGTCATAATTATGTCTTCGAATTTTAGGTTCTAGGACATGCCGGTTTCCTCACGATGTTTTCCTTCACCGTTTTGAGAGCAGTGGTGATGAAATAAATTACACAAAGTAATGCGCCTGGCTGGGTTTGAACCCGCGACCTACGACTCGTAAGTCGGGGCCGTTACCACTCGGCCACCACTGCTCTAAAATAATTATATTAACGTATGTAAAATCAAAAGTAAATTGATTAATTTAATTAATGATGTCGACATAGAGGTAGATTATCTGGAATGAAAAATATTTGATACTTAAAGAAATTTTGTTCCCTTGACAAATTATGACTTCCGTTTTACCGGCTCAATGATGGGCTCTTGACGCATAATTCTGAAAACATCTTCTATTCATACATTCAGTAGCATCCTGAATGAACTAGTATAAAGTACTAATCTGTAGTATGGAAAACCCTATCTCATTGTACGATAAGCGAAATCGTGCCAAAAGGCGACTTTTTGTACTCGTCACGGTTGTTTGAACAATTAAACATATATGATGATTATGACGTGTGACTAACCGTGGCCAGCTACTTACTTGAACAGATTTTAGTGATTTCACCGGGTTTCCCTGATGAAGTCAGTGATTACGTGGATTATGATATATTTCAGGAATCGATTTGGGTATCTTATTGTTGTAAGAGTGAGTATTTTTTGTTGTAATATACTTGACTAATATACTCCATAATATATTCAATGCGTATATCCACCTATGAAAGTATATAGAACAGAGGTAATTTCGTTGGAAAAAGAAAACACTCCAACCAGTCTGCTCCGGGCAACTGCCCAAAGAATAATTTTAGACAGTTGTATAATTATTTATCCGGTTGTAAGGCAAAAATATCTAAGCAACATAAAAAAAACCTTGATTGGCTTAAAAATATATTTTTTTTTTAAAGTCTGATTGTATATTATAAACATTACGGTAATATTGTTTAAATCCGAATACTTTTAAATAACATTATTTTTCTTAATGTTTTAACTTTAAATCACGGTGCTGTAAAGTTTATTTAATGTGGCTTGTTTAGTCAGTAAAATTCTGACACTATCTTCCGCTACGCTCAAGGGCGGAAGTTGTTTTTGATTTTTACCAGCCGAAAAAAAATCAAATTGTCGTTTCACAAAATCAAGCAATTTTGAACTCGGAACCTTGGGTTATGTATTGTATAAGAATACAGCAAACCACAAACTGCCTGCATATCTTTTCTCCGTTCCTATCAAATCCATCCAAAGGTTGTCTCATTATTACGTCCTATTAATTTTAAGCTTCTACTGTAATGTCTTATGCTGCCCAATAAAAGATGTATATATGTATATGTAGATTGCGATTAAATATCATAATTATGTAAATTCAAACATCGTACTAGGGACAACAGTACTATATAATCTTTTTCACTATTCAATAAGTCAAAATGATTTTTTTTTTCGGTTTTTCTGAATAAGAATTGTAAAGTTGTTAAGAATCTTTTAAGTAAGTGCAAACTAGCTTCAATTTTGACATTTCAAAAGTGCCTGTAAATGGTCTATTTGAAATAAATGAGTTTGAGAGTTTGAGTTTGAGTATTTGTACACGTGAAAACCTTATCTAACGATTTTTTTTTTTAATACTATAGCACGGGAAATTGCACAGTAAACCGTTATATTATTTTATTGTATTCTGGCTTTTGACCTTTGATATAATTCATATTTATTATAAAATATTAATATCCACATTAATTATTTCTTTTATTTAACATGTAACATATAAATTATATTTTTAAATATTTCATTAAAAAAACAAATAAAAAAACATTTAAAAATATAACAAATAGTGTCCCACCGGTATCAGGAACAGGTTCCAAGCTACCGGCGGTCAGGGCTCCAAAGAAAGGAACCTCCTAACTATACGAGCCGTGTCCAGGAGTACCGCTTTCTGAATCAAGCCCTTGATCCAGCCGCCTAACGAGAGCCTCCTAAGGTGTTGGTCGAGGCTCTTGGCTATTAAGCCATTAGCTGACACGACTATCGGTACAATGATTGCCAAATCCACATCCCACATGTCGACAACCTCGCGAGCCAAGTCAATATACTTGACTTGTTTATCTTTCTCGGCTTTCACGAGGTTCTCGTCATGAGGGACGGATATGTCAACAATCATTGCACGCCTCTCGCTTCGGTCTACCACCACTATATCAGGCTTGTTGGCTAAAATAGTCCTGTCAGTGATGATAGACCGATCCCAGTACAGGGTGATATGACCATTATCAAGAACTGGGTCGGGCTCATACCTGTAGTACGGCACTTCCGATTCCACAAGAGAGTATTTCAGAGCAAGTTGCTGATGGATAATCCTGGCTACGAGGTTGTGCCTGTGCAAGTACTCGCCGTTAGCTAGACGAGAACAACCAGAAATTATGTGACGAATTGATTCTCCCGGACGGTGACAAGCCCGACAAATGTCAACCGTGCCGTCCTTCACATAATTATTTCTTATTATTAAATAAACGTAAGTAAAATTAAAGGTAAAATTGAGTAATTAAATGAATGACGTCGACATTTGTATTAAATGCAATGTTCATTCAATAATATTATAATTTATCTTTTTCCATTTTCCTCATCGTACTTGATTAAATAACATTATTAAGTTTATATTTCCAGTTGTATTATTATTTTATAATAAAATAATAATTGACATTTTACTACCAATGAACCTAACAAGACACAATTTCAGATATTATTTAAAAAGTACTCGTAAAATAAAGGTGTATTGTTGAAGCCATTTTGTTTTTACTTTAAAATAATAAATTTCACAATTTTGACACAACGCCATCTAGTCCCAAACTAAACTGAGCTTGTGGTATGAGTACTAAACAACTGAACTACAACTAGATACAGAACAAATAATCATGTTTATCACATAATTTGTCTTGGGTAGGACACAGGCTCGAGATTATAGCAGTCAGGGCCACTTGACCAACGAAACTGAAACGATCAACAACTGAAAAGACCAGTCAACGCAATGCATTATCTTATGGCATTAGATCTGGCCCCAGTGCGAAAAGCAAAGAAGGAACGGGGTGAGGTGTTTAGTCAGTAAGAGTCTGACACTGTTTCCTGCTCCATCCAAGGGTGGGATACACCGCGTATTTTCTTGTATCCAATTAATGACCAGTAACAGTAACGTAGAATAAATACGTAAGATTTAAAAGTAAAAAAAATACACCCCAATCCGAGCAATGAAGATAGAAATACGGGCAAAATACGTTATGGAGTAATTAAAGTAAGGTAATCATCCAATCTGGACCGATGATCTAGTGAAGATCGCGGGAAGCCGCTGGATGCGGACAGCACAGGACAGATCGTTGTAGAGATCCTTGGGGGAGGCCAGCATAGGCCAGGGTCCAGCAGTCAGCGTCGTTCAGCTGACATGATGATGATGAATTATCCAATGACGAATCCCCCTCCGCCCAGGAGTGGGATTCGTCATTGGCTGATTTCTACCCACCAAAAATAAAATTGAATTTAAAGCTGAACAATTCAGCAATGACATTGTATTTTGATGATCCATTAACCTACTGCCTTTAAAAGATAAAATTTAATAGAAATACAGAATACTAGAAAACATATAATGACTAAGAAATATCTTTCAGAAGCTTCCCATATAACTTAATGAATGAACTATGAACTTTGAACATATACGTCATTAGTTCTGAAACATAGTTGTACGTACGTCATAAAACTCAATCAATGGAAACCATTGGTTCATTTATCTATAGCTAAATATTCCAACGCTATGTATTATTACAGGCAAAGGTATTCTTATGACTAATATGTAATATAAATTTAATCTTTTACATTTTTTTTCCATTAGTGGAAAAAAATGTAAAAGATTGATGAAAGATTTTTCGAATTACCATAATTTCTTAATGCAGTAGGTTTGTAACTCTGATTAATTTTTAAACGTATTTTTTTATGGTAGGTAAAGATCATCCATTTCATTTCACTATTTCCTCCACCCGCCCTTGGGTGGAGCGAGAATTAGTGTCAGACTGTTACTGACTACACAACCTACCCCATTCCTACGTTGCCATATGTTACCAGGGCTAGAACCTTTCGACACAAATCCTTGGCCCCAGTTGGCTTGGATTCTCGAAACGGTTAATTGCAATTTAAAAAAGCAAAATATTATCAAATGATTCAATCGCTTACAGTACCCAAACAATCAATTTGTGCACCAAATGGCGTCAATCACGTAAATAATCTCTATCGCAATTGACCGTTTCGGAGACCGGAACCAGAAAGAAATATCACGGTTGTCAAGTAAAGGGGCTTGAAATATCGTGAAATTTATTCTTACCGGTTCTTCTCCATTTGCCCAGGGGTAGGCCATGGGCAAATATTGTATAATTGTAGGCCTATATGATATAAAATATATTTTAAATTAAATTTGCAACACGTTTTTATTTCATTATATCCTGCTAACACAATTTATTCAAACACTTTAACCCACTTTAGCCTTTCTATAGCCTTACCATAATAGAAAAATTGTACTTTCTCAATTGACAAACTTTATTTTCCTGGAGTTTCTCATAAAGTGCTCTGATGTCAGTCTGAAGCTTTCCGAAATATAATTAAATTGGGAATGGCGTAACACTCATTATTATTTCCTGCTAACACGATTTATCCAAATACTTTAACCATTCTATTTACCATAATGGAAAAATTGTGCTTTCTGAATTGGCAAACTTCATTTTCCTGGAGTTCGTCATAAAGTGTTTTAACTTCGCATGGAAGCTTTACAAAATAATTCCAGGATCATCCATTTATGAACACGGGCAAAGTTTAATAGATCATTGCCATTTAAGTTTACTTAAAGTCTTCAATCATTAGAAATGACTTACATGTGACTAAGGGAAACGCAAAATATATATTATGGAGTTGTTACAATATATTCATTAATTGAAATATATGTTCCAAGCTTTTTGTTTTTTATTTCTACACATTATTGTCTTATATTTCTTCTTTTTATTCGCAGAGCAGCTGGAAGATTTTTTTTTAGAAATAAGCAGTACCTTTGTACAATTTTTTTATATGTGTGTACAAAACTTGTAAAATAAATATATGTTTTTATGACAATTGTGTAAGCAGTCTTGGCATTTTAGGTTGAAAATAATAAAAAATTCTAGCCTTAAGAATTCCTGTAGATTGATTTTCTTAAACTGAAAAATAATGTTCTCCCAGTTTTTTTAACTATTATACTACGAATATTGAATATCTGTGTCAAATATATACATACCATACAATGAACACAAAAATACTTTAACCATATTCACAAAAAACTTCTTTAAACCATCATAACTTTTGTCAACATCTGCTAAGCAATATGAATCTATTTTATTCTTGTTATAGAAGATGTGTGTGTGTGTTAATTGACGAAGACTTTATACGACCTAGGGCTTATTTTGGCCATCTCTTTTTTTATTTAAATAATCGTAGTAACAGACTCTTACAATTCAAAAAGACTGACGATTGCATTATGAAAGAAGTAGTATCTATGAATAGTCTCCGTTAGGATTTCTAACCCCACACAACATGCATGACAAACCATAATACAGGTGAAAAACATGACACACTAGGTTTTATTTCATTCCCATTTGCCTCATGGAAACTTAGTTTTCCTGGCACTGATACATGACTGATAGGTACTATAGTTCCGTTCACCACAATATCCGGTTTTTTTTACCAATCGATTACTCAAAAATGCTCCATTAGGAATTTTACATGCGATGTCAGATTCCATAGTATAGGGAAACCCGTCGAACGTAAGATTCCGTTCGATTTTACTCACGATGCAAATCTTAATGCATATTATATGAACAATAATGGCGTGAGTCACGGTTGTTAGCCGCGACAGCCTTGATATCAATTTATACAGGGTGGCCAACTCGGATGTATATTACACCGGATAATTATTGTATACATCGTAAGATTGTAATAAATCTATCTACGTGTAAACTCAAGATATTTTACGCATTTCAAATACAAACTATTTCATTCAAATTTGATATTTTAAGACGAAAAAAAAAATTGAACATGCTTTTTATATTTAGCGATATATATTTTTCAGTAATTAAAATAAACAGTAATTGTTCATGATCAATCTATTCAGTTCCATTTTGTATGGATAAAATATCTCCTAAATTAACAACTGCATATTGTCAAAAAGTATATCAGCTCTTTTGTGTTTTTTATTCAGTCAAATCTGGTAGCTCTCATGGGTCAATTGAAATGTTATATACTCTAAAAAAGATACTCATCTTTTTGTCGATTTCTCATATCACGTTGCCATTTTAAAACACAATTCATGAAGTTAATACAATGGTCATGGTCTTAAAGACTGTCCAAAATAATCTCATTTCTTTAATTTAAAGTATATAAAACCCATCACCCACTTTTCATTAAGTCCATCTATGTAGATGAAAAATGGATGATGGGACAATTCATGTACAGTAGTAGTAAGTAAATACCGACCACTACTATAAACGAATTTTAAATTAATAAATAATAAAACGAACTGCATGATTTGACCTAAAATCGAAATGGAGGAAAAAACTAAGTTATACATTAAATTTGGCCACCCTATATCCGTGTTTCTTGTGAAGCCGCCATCGGGGTCGGTGATTTTTTGAACTCTCTTGATTCCCAGTGCGTTACCGGATTTTGTTTTCCTGAAATTCACAGTCATGGTATTTCTTTTCAATATTTCATGTTTGCGGCTTTCGTCAAAGCTTTTGCCCATTCATAAAATTGTAATTAATTTTTTACATAGTGATACAGTCAAGAAGTAAGTCAGAAGAACAAAAAAATATATAAATATTTTTAAATTTTGGGATGGGAAACTTGTTGCCTACAACCACATCTGTGTCCTTCAGTTGCTCTTTGTTATGGCTTTTCTTTCAAAAATTCTCCGTGGTCATAACGGGCAATGGACTACAGAACCCCTTCACCTTTGCTAACATCTCTGTGAAGCATGCGTGGAACAACACAAATCGTCAACGACTCGTAATCGGTCCTTAATAGATGACCGGATGGCGAGCTACCCATTGCTCGCCGTCCGCAAGTCCTCGATAAAAGCGCAGGGCGTGAATCTTTGTGTAAAAGGTTGAGCCAAATTCTGTATTTTCAAGACGTATTTATTTTCCCAACAACTTTCTATAACCTTAATATTTCATTCCTTGTTATTAAAACAATGTAGTAAATATTACGACATGCAGTAAGAAGGAAGGAAAGAAAGGAAATCATAGTTATTTCTATTTTTACACTATTCGCGCCATTATCCTTATATGACAGTGACCTTAGCTTCTATAAATAAATCATTGATAGATTGGATATTAATAACTGAGTTCGATTAACAGAATGAGATAAAAATAAGTATCGATTGAACATTATGCGTTGTATATCTATAAATAGTTTATCAAGATGTTAACTAACATTAAAAACAATAATAAACAAAACAAATTAATTTATTAACAAAATTATCAAAGCAATATCAACAGAACCAAAAGGCTAGTAGCTCAAGTCATGTTTTTTTTTTATTATCTAAAAATGTAATTCACAAGTATAAAAAAAAAACAAAATGAAAAAACGAACACAGTTTAAAAAATCAATGACAACGATATCATTTCAAAAATCGAACACAAACATTCAACTTTATAAATAAAACTAAAAGTTATGTAACGCGACCGCATAATCGTAGTATACTGTATAATACCAGTGACCTTTGCCAAGCGTGGGTCGACGTCACACCGCTACGCGTCATCCACACACGTTTCGCCGGCACCGGCGTCATTTTCCTCAGAAACGATACGTCACTAAATACTACACAAGCGCCGCCATCGGGGTTTTACGGTATTAGCCAATTTACCATCATCTTGATTACCAATCCGTCATGCTTGTATACTGAGAAATTATAGAATCCCATTGACTGTGCCATCGTGGAATCTTTTTTGCAATTTTGACTCATTGATCTTGGATATGGTGTTCCCATAAACCCCTTTAGATACGTTACGATGGGTAAGATCGTTCACTCCGCTCTCTTAGTTTTGTGGAGAATTCCTTATTTAATATTGTTTTTTTTTTACGATGATGAATGTATAATTAAGATGATTACTTTTTTATAATAATAAAAGAAAATGAAAAGATAGTTTAATATTTCACACTCCAACGAAAAAGCTTTATTGAAAGTTCTTTCTTTCTGGACTACACTTAAATTATCATAAATAAGTATAAAATGTTTACATTTGAAATAAAAATATTCGATTTGTTTTCATTAAGTGCATTTATTAAAATAAACAAGTATTTATAATTAATAACAACCAAGTATGTTGACTAAAATTTTGTGAGCCGCTAGCGACATCTAGTTTCGGTTTCTCAAAACGAAAAAATATAGTACGTAGCGACATCTATTAGCGAGTAGCACTATCATAGCTTAAGTTTAGTAAGAATTACAAGATAAATAATGTTTTAGCATGATTCACAATTTTTGTGGCACAACTTGAGTTATTAATGTTGAAATATTTTTAATTTAATGCTTACTGAAAAAAGTTTTTATGCGACATCTAGCGGCGAATAGTAAAACTATAAATTGCGAACTTTTGCTTCTGTGGGTGGCAAAATTTTATTTAATTTTAGCATTGACCTACAGAGTACACTACTAGTAGTTCTAACTAAAGTTTTTTTAAATAGAATGGGTTTTTCAGGTGGACTAGTTACAGTTGTAGATTATCAAACATGTAGCAGTTTTTTATTGAACTGGATTTATTAACTATAGGTTACCTACGTTTCAATCAAAAGATTTAGCGATTAAGATAACTGGAGTTCACTGGCTTAGAAGCGAACCAGTCTTGGTGATTTAGTCTATAAAAACATTTAATTCATGGCTGCTAATCAAAAGCTTTAACACAGTGGTAAGCATTCTTTAGGTCTGCAGGGGCCCTTCAGGGTCGAAGCCTCCTGGAGCCTAGAGGGTGGTGCAAACTGTTTCCTCGACTCCAGGAATAAGGCAAGGAAGGTACGGGGTAGGTTTTTTAGTCAGTAAGAGTCTGACACTGGTCTCCCGCTCCGCCCAAGAGCGGGTTTCGTCATTGGATGATTTTCACCTACCATAAAAAAAAACCATTCTTTAGGCAACAGAGTCATTTCTGGGTGAAGACTGTCTGATAAAAATGTCATTTGGCGATTTTACCTATGAGTATATGCGAAATATAAGTAGAACCTAACCTGAACTTTATATCTAGCCCATACTGTCCCACTGCTGGGCAAAAATGATAATGCTGGACTCGCAAAACTTCTGGATATTTCAACAGGTTATAAGGCTCTTTAAAACGGAATCACGGTCCCAAGTTCCACCTATAGAATTAATGATTATTTTTGAGTAATATATTGGGACCACAAATTTTAATAAAATAAGTTACTTACCTATTAGGTTTTTTTTTTGGGAACTGTACATTATCTTTTTTCATTAAGCCCGGTTTCCACCGCGAGCGAAACCCCATTTAACGAAGTCATTAATGGCGCCGTTCCGCTTGCGGTGGAAACCTGGCTTTATGGTACAAAAATAGTAACAAAAAAAAGTCATTATTTTTTGGTGTTAAAAATCGAATCCGTAATGAAAGACTAATTTTTGTGTGGTGAACATGATCTGAGTATGGGTGTAATTTCATGTTATTTGTGTATTTAAAAATATATAACCACGGTTAAGAATCAATGGTGCCTATCTCACAAAAGTGAACTTTACAGTAGATAAAAAAATATTTCTTTGATTAAGATAATAAGTTACAAGAAAGGACGCAAACAGCAGAGATGTCTATAGACGTTTTAAGGAGAGATAGACCATACTGGCAGAAAAATTTACGCGTTCCTAACTTAGGTGATATTTCTATGGCAAACAATTTAGGAAATATTGTGAATATTGAGATAGCAGCTTAAATGATACTATGCCAAATTGGATTTTAAATTAATTGATTTAAAAAAGTAAGAAAATGCAAAAAATTTAGATAAACATTATTGATTCTTAACTGTCGATAAGCATGTTTATCAGTCGTCTAGTACCCATAGCACAAGCATTTCTTAGCTTGAGACTAGACGCTAGATATGTGACAGTTGTGTACAAATAAAATGTAGGTATTTTTCTCCAGCATAAAAGCCGATCTTTGTGAACTCAGCAAAGTATCTTTCCCATTTCCTTTTATTTTAAAATTATAATAATAGCAGCAGCAACTACGATAGTCTGTTCCAGACTATATAAGGAGACACCCACATGTCCCACACTCTTCCTTTGTTAATCATTAGAAACCTTGAATTCATGATGATTGGTGGTTTAATAATGAGTTGCTAACCAAATTACCCTACGAAATTGGTGCTCTGCCCTGTTGGTAGGCGTAGGTACCTATCTTATTTTTAGACTAGTGGTTTATTTTTTGACGTTACAAGGAAGGAACTAAAAACCACTTGGTATCAACGTAGCTACCTAAATCAGCTAATTACGTATACCTAGTACAGTATGAATTCAAGTATCCGGTATGCCTAAATCATTTTACACACTATTTTCACAATGATTTAGGTAGGTATGCCAAAAAAGGTTGGCCGTACACGAGCCACACGCGACAACCAAAAATGTCTCTGCCTAAAATTAAAAGCGGCTGTGTAACTAGTTGACGCGCGCTTTAGCCGCTTGTGGTCAGTGGTAGATATTTATGGTCAGTGGTAGATCTTTGTGGTCAGTGGCTGCTTTAAGCCATATTAGATGCGATTGAATTTCTGAAATAAAACATTCATTATTCATTCTTCCAACGTTAGAAAGAAGCTCGAGAGTCCGATCGGAGTGAGAGAGAGATCATAGTGAGAGTGGTATGTGTTGGCGTATGTCGGCGTTTACTGATGGTATAGAATGGTTGGTAACAGCCAAATAAAGTGATGTAGCGACGACTTTTAGCGTACGGCAGTGCTATGAAAATTAGCATAAGGCGCTAAAGCGTTGATGGCCGAGTGGTAAAGGCCCCGAGTTACGAGTAGTAAGTAGTGCGCTGGTTTACCTAAGTCTAGCCAAAGCCATTACTTTGTGTACTTTATTTCATCACCATTACTTTCAAAACGGTGAAGGAAGACATCGCCGCGCGGCGGTTTCTTTCTTTTTCGAGTGTTGATGAGGTATGTCATCAACACTCAAAAAAGACGAAGTTTTCTGCCCCTGTCTCACGATATTTAGAGCTGCGCAACATGGTTTTTCCTCTATCAACCGTCACGTTTTAACTGACTTCTGTTTCTAATCATCTTTTCTTTGGCGTCCCTGTCCCACTACATCCATCCCCATGCATATTCATAATTCTTTTATTAATAATTCCGCCTCTTCACATGACTACACCAAGTAGATAATGTTACTAGGCAAAAAATCAATCGGCACACCTTATTAAATGTCAATTAGTTCCAAGAAACGATAACTATAAAAAGTATTGGCGTCATCGCAATTATTACCCAAAATCTACACGATGATATAAAACGTAGTCGTTGTCCGAATATGTCTATCTGTGTATTCGATAATTCCTACAGAATCACGCAACGAGTTCTGATTTTTTTTTCACTAAAGGCACTAGGCACATGATGCGTTGCGGTGCCGCACCGCACCGCATCGTGTGTTTCCGCCCTAATAGAAAGTAAGGATATCAAAGAAGTGGTTATTTTGGATCTGCATTCGGAAGTGGAGTTTTCTAATTTCGTTTGTAGCAATCGGAATCTGAATCGCAGGTGGAAGTAGAAATATCAAATGTGAGACTAGAGCCACCGTAGACGCCGTCTTGCGGACGGCGAGCAATGGGTAGCTTGTCGTCCAGTTGTCTGGTGACAGTCCGGATCAAGCCCAAGTCGTTGACAGCGCGCTATGTTCACACGCGCCTCAAGGAAAAAAAGGCTTTCCGAAAGAAAGGCTTGGCCACAGTGCGAAAGGCAAAGAAGGAATGGGATGAAGTGTTTCGTCAGTAAGAGTCTGACACTGTTTCCTGCTCCGCTCAAGATTCGTCATTGGATGATTGTTGCCCACCATAAAAAAAATGTGATACAAGAAAGAAAGAAAACAGTGTTTATTTTGCGCACCACAAAATATAAAAATCAGTCGGCCACGTGTGAACCGGGTATTACTTTGTTGCACCATAGACTAGGCAGAACACACTTGTCTAAAACACACACACTACTAAAACTAATGAAAAACTCAGATTATGTATAAAGAGTGCATACACAGAAGATACGGGTTCCCGCACTAGTACGAAAAACCCCCTCCTTTTTTCCCTCCCAGTGCAGAAAAACAATAAATTGCGTGCCTAAGCAGTAAGAGCGGGTTTAAAATTTAAAACAGGTGAGCAACACCAGCTGGTACAGCAAGTTAACTCTTCAATCATAATTATGCCTGATAATTTGTATGCAAACGCAGACTCGACCAGTAATAGATTTCAATATGGTCGGTTACTCATTCCTCACAGAGAATCTAATTTATGTAGCGTTAGTTCAATATTTGGAGTTCGGCGCATAAGAGAGACCTTCAAGTATTTTTCCTGTATTTACATATATAGGTAGTTAACATTACGATCTGTATGTTGTGTATTTATTTTGGAACAAATTACAATGTCTAGCATAAATAATGACGCAATATCAACGCAACGCATGTAAAATATAATAAAAATATCCAATAATAGAAGGCTGGGCTTTTCCTCGGACAACGAATCAGCATTACCATCCAACGTAGCAATGCTGTCAGCGTTCTGGGTACATTTCCCATTGACATCGATGTGGATAAATTTTTTTTTGTTCTTTGAATTTTTTTTTTTATATTAATTGTTGACATACGGCGATAAAATTAATGACAATTATCAAATGCATTGCAAACCTTGATTTCAATACCTAACTATAAATTAAGTCGTTAGTAGTGTTAGTTACTCCATTTGTGATTTATGCATCATCATCATCATTATCATCAGCCTTATTAATTTTCCCACTACTGGGACACAGTCCTCCACTCTAGGAGAGGGAATGGGCCATAATCCGCCACGCAGGCCCAGTGCGGATTGGTGGATGTCACATGTCTTTGAATTTTTGGTTCTAGGACACGACCGGATTATGCATCATTGAAGAAGAATTTTGTTTAAAATCTAAATAAACTGTTAAATCTAAAGAAACTGTTCTGCCTGCATGGGCGTGAGGAATTTAATCAGTCATATGGCTTAAATCAAGCTAGTCGGAATATATTTGGATAGAGACGCGTTAATTCTAATTTACTTCAGGGTCATTGGCTCGCTTTTAGTTTAGCCTTCAACCCCGCCCACGGTCAATACTTAAAAATATTCGTACAAGAACTGATGTCGGACTAGACTAATCGTAGGTACATACCTACGGTAAATATACCGTCTAGAAAAGTAATTTTTAACTGACATACTATAAACAAAAATGTAAGATTTCGAATAAATTTAGATAGACATACAATGGTTTTTTTATGGTAGGTAAAAATCATCCAGTGACGAATCCCGCCCTTGGGCGGAGCAGAAAACAGTGTCACACTTTTACTGACTAAACAACCTACCCCGTTCCTTCCTTGCATAGTCCCAGAGCCCCAGTATTACGCTTTTGCATCAACCCTTGGCCCCAGGAGGCAAGCATATAATAGTAGATTCTACATGCAATAAAAAAATACAATCCAAAGAAATGGCATAATAAACTACTACTTTAATAATAACTACGAATACATTTAAATACCACCTAAATCGTCATAATTTTTATTATTTTATACAATATTCAGTAAGATATAGGTAGTATTCAGCCACATAATATGCAATTTGTTTATCTTACATGGCAATGAAAAACCATTTATCGCAGAGCTCTTAACACCATTCGCTACATAAACTATATTTGAACAGTTAATCATTAAAGTAATCTCGAAGATATAGATAAGAATATTGTGAAGAGTAGTAGAATACTTTACGTGGAAACTATTGTATACATACCTACTTATCTAGGTATATATAACTAGCTTTTGCCCGTGGCTTCGACCGCGTGGTATTGGGGTTGGGGTAGGGGTTTCCGGAATAAAAAGTAGCCTATGTCCTATTCCGGAGTGTATCCTATGCCTGTGCCAAATTTCATCCAGATCCGTCCAGCCGTTTTAGCGTGATTGAGTAACAAACATCCATACATCGTAACTTTCGCATTTATAATATTAGTAAGATATTCGTTATAATTCACCACCTATTGTAGTAAGATAAGTAGTAATAAGGCGGGATGAAACGCATGTTACAAAAAAAGCCATGAGTATAAATGTGGATGGATGGAGAGGGAGAGGGAGACCAAAGAAAATATGGACGGATTGTGTGAGAAGTGATATGAAAGAAAGAGGAGTTAGTGATAGCGTGACGGGTGACAGGACAGAGTGGAAGAAAAAGACATATTGCGCCGACCCCAAATAAAACGGGACAAGGGCAGGAAGATGATGATGATGATGTAGTAAGATAAGTAGTAATAAGCACACTCGTGTATTCAAGGTAACCTAATCTATGAGTACTTATGTACCACCGTGACCAGAAGCTGGTACCACTGTGACCCGGAGTTGATTCTTAGTAGCACCAAAGAAAGATACATCTAGTATTTAGATCTGTCAAACAATTATGATAAGCGCTCGATATAGAAGTCCAATAAGATCGGCGAGAAATGATTTTTTTTTTGGGCGGGTTTAACTATTAATTTACAGTTTTCAGTTTTATTCCTAAACTTGTGCTATAAGACCCTGGTTAATACTAAATTTCAGGTATCTAGGTCAATGGGAAGCACCCTACGAATTTTGATTCTCTTGATTGTATCAAAATATACGTTTTTTGTGATATGCAAAGTTTATACGACAGATGAGCTTTTCTTAAAAAGGACTGTATTGTAAAATGATTTTTTTTAAGGAAAGTCCATCTGTCACAACTTTGTATAAATATCTTACAGTATCTTTCTTTCAGTATCTTTTTTTTTTCGTTGACTTACATGTTTCATTTTTTCACAACTTCAAGGAACCGCAAGTACGTGTTTTTAATTTCAACTCGTAACGTCTACGCGTTCCATAGATAAAGAGTTTTGATAGACAGATGGACAACAAGACGATCCTATAAGCGTTTCGATTTCCTTTTGAGATACAGAACCATATAAAATATGCTAATTCCGCTTAGATGCAAATTCTCATCAGACGTCTTCCGTCCTGAGGCGTTGCAGACACTTAGTAACTTAAAAAAACCTTTAGGCGAAAAGGTGAAGTACTTGCGCAATTTATCACGCGTGTGAATTGATGCATTCCCTGCCATCTGCGGCTGCATTTAATGTCACAGATTCTCTTGAGAGGCATGTATAGACCGACAGTCATGGCAGCATATCGTACTTCTGTCTGTTCAAGTCATATACTTATATCCTAACAATAGACAAGTCATAGAAACTATTTGTCAAACTACTAAAAAATTAAAAAACTTTTCAGTAAAAAAGAAAAGTTAAAAGTCTGCTGCAGTGCTTCATTGGCTTAATGCCACTTAATGCATTCTAAGAAAAATTTTAAAAGTTACATCGCTCTCTCACTGCGTGAACGTCAAAACTATGTACAATGTAAAGGTATGGCTTGCAGATCACCTAAGTGAAGTAAAGTGACTGTACGGTACGCCTAATTTAGTGCGTAGTACATGTATATCGATGGTTCAAGTGATAAACTTCCCAAGTTTAACAAAGATTTTTAGATTTAGTCGATATCTGATGGCTTTGGGATATACTGTCCTTTAAAAATTATCTTTATTTTAGCCGCACACTTAAGGTTACACGCGTAGGTTGGATAGGAGGCAGTGATATATTTGTTATCTCTTTTATCTTAAGTTATAATAATGCATGGTTTGTTTGTTATATTTTTACAAATAATTTAAACGAAACTGAACAACCTGCTATGCTATATACATTTTTTTCAAGAAACCACTTCTCCGTACAAAGAGTTCAATGTGTGGAGAGGCTGATTTTGATTTTCGTTTCATGAAAATAAAAATCTTGACGAAAGTAGTTTAGTTTCAGCTACGGAACAAGCTCTTAAATTTTGCGGGAAACTGACCCTTACCGTATACCATGCTATCACATTATTACTATTATAAAGACAAAAGCTAGTGAGTTTATGTGTGTATGAAAATGTGTGGCGGAATATATCCTGGAATAGCATAATTATATTCCCTTTGGATAATTTCCTACTACAAGTTACCAAGGTTACCGACATAGCCCGAAGAATCGCTAAACTTGTGTTGAGTGGTAATGGGCAGGGCACATTGCTCGCAGAAAGATGACCGTTGTGGTTGAAAGGTCGGTTTGAGGTGGCGACCGCGTACCAGAAGACCTTCTACAAAGTGGACCGATGACCTGGCAAGGATTGCGAGAATTCGATGGATACGAGATGCACAGAACGATTCATTGTGGCGATACTTGGGGAGGTCTATGTCCAACAGTAGACGATTTGCGGCTGAAATAATTGAATGATTGAATTTTCTACTCTCCTGGTAGGTTATATTTTTTTAACTCCTTGCTTCTGGGTTATGATTTATTAACCTTCAAATCAGTATTAAGATAATTTAGCCACCTCATAGATGATAAGGTATTCTGAGTCATTCAAATCTTAATGAAGCCGTTACTACTCATACAGATTAGCTCATTAACTCTACGATCTACCGTCAGCCGTATAAATATTTGATTGAGGAAAATCAAACTTTATATAATAAATTGCTTATCACTGACGTAATGTTTAAATTATTCTTAAGTTTGAATGAGTGTAGGATTACATTTTTCGCACGTCAAATGAGTACTATGGATCACTTTAGCATTTCTTTGAACTAAATAGATGTCCCTTCAAAATTTTAAAATGTTTTTTTGAAAAGTTTCATAACGGTCGAAATGTCAAACTTCTATTGGGAGTCAGATGAACTTCTTCTGCGTTATAATTTTTCGTCCGATGCTGGTCTATACTTCTTCCAGGTGTCACCACATCACCCGGTTCATTGCTTCTTGCAGCCAGTATATTCGCAAGCACATGGCTACAGTTGCTAGAAATAGAGGTCTACTGGGGTGTGAGGACGTCTGTTCCTTGACGCAAGCGGCTCCCTCTTACGCTAGCATTTTTGCTTCGCAGAAAGGAGCGAATAATTAATTGCCTTACTTCCAGTAAAAGAAAAACCAAAGACTATTATCGATAACTGTTAAGCATACACAGTACACGTGAACAACACAAACACGGTCTCAACATATCAAAACATTTTCTGAAAATTTAGGAGGACTATCAAGTCAGCTACAAATTTGGGCTAATTTATCAGGCAAAAACAGTTATTTCTTGGATGACGTAAAAACCCACAAAATATTATAACAACGGCAGGTAAAAGCCGTAAAAACCAAGTCAATAGCAATACCTACGTCAGCGATTTCGCCGAAACATCTTAGAGGTGTGAACATAAATATACTAACTACTACTAAAATCATAGAGTTGCCAGGCTAGATATTAGAGCTAGTATATCGAAAATAAAATAGCATCATACAAAGTAAAATAGACTAAATACTACTCTTACACTTGTTGCAAATAAATTTGATCCCAACTCTTCTTTCGAGAGAAGAGTTTATTCAGAAATAAATATAAATTTGTCGTGAGGAAACCGGCATGTCCTAACCAAAAATTCGAAGACATGTGACATCCACCAACCCGCACTGGGCCGGCGTGGTGGATTTTGGCCCATTTCCTCTCCTAGAGAGGAGGCCTATGTCCCAGCAGTGGGAACATTAATAAGGCTGATGATGATGAAATATAAATTTTATGCCTATTTTTCTATTGTCCTCTTCTTGTCTGTTTGTAAAGTATATGGGTGTATAAAAATTATCAAATAAATAAATACATAGATTATTTTATTAAATGACGATATCCGAAATTATCTAAATAACTGATTTTTTTAAATCTTTTTTAATATTTTAGGATAGGCAAAAATCAAGTTAGCAAAAAAAAATATCATTCCATTTTCAAAGTTACTTTTAGTCTATGAGCTACATTATCATTTGTGTTAGTTCGCTAACCTGTATGACTAATAATAGTCGGTCATGCAGTAAGCAGGGCAAGGGGTGGCACATTTCTTGGAACTCATTTTAAAAGAGCAAGGTAGGTTAACATAGAAAATTGCAGGAGTAGGAATTACCTGGAAAATAACATAAGGTATTATGAACACCACAGTTTTAAATACTTTTAACGTAAGAGTGGCTTTCAATTCATTAGGTATATTTATTCCGTGTTTGACCAATCACGTGATGGTGAGCATTGTTACTTGTAACCTAGTATAATTTTATTCAACCCAGTTTTTTAATGTTAAATTGTTTTTTAACTGGTGTTAAAAATAAATACTTAACAAAATGAAATAAAGTACTTAGTTAAAAAAAAAAGTTTTATCTCTAAGGAAAAAAAACGGAAATGAGTGACATACCTTTGCAGACTTTGTAGTGTCGCGGAAAATTTACGTAAATAATCACTTGTAATAATCACTAAAGAACAATAATTTGTTATGAGAGTGAACTCTTCAAATACATCCTCCTTCTTAAGCGCCGACTTTTATATTGAACACTTGCATATGGTTAGGCGTTTCTAAGAATTCTTCCGTTGGCTATTCTAGGCATCGATATCGAAAAGTCGATGAGCGATCCATTGTACGTCTTGCACGCGTGTACGCAACGGTATCTAATAATAATTTTCTGCAGATCTTTTTAGATTTTTAGTTTGGTCGATACCGCAAAAGGCTTGGTCGATATCGATATTAATTGCAGATTTAACGTCGATAAGATTACCTAATATTATTTGAATGAAATAATGCGCCATGCGCCACCTCGAAGTGTCACGAGTCTTCTCTGATATGTACCATGTGTTTATGGTGTACCTACAATAAAGAGTATATCTATCTAGATATACTCTATACCTACAATAAAGAGTATATCTATCTAGATATACTCTTTACCTACAATAAAGAGTATATCTATCTAGATATACTCTTTATTGTAGGTATTAAAAAGATGTATAAATGTGTCCAAAAAGCAAGCTTCTGACAGCTTTATTATGAAAGCTAAAAATAAGTGTAGCGCAACCTGGAAATTAATTAAGAATAAAGCTAAATACAGAAGTCCAGAACTTATCCAAGCGGTTGAACTAAACGACACTTTGATAGATAATCCTGACGAAATAGCGGAAACTTTTAATAATCACTTTATTGACTCTACAAACATTGACATAACTAATAATAAAAATAATCCCATGACTAATATTAATAACATAGGTAGTAGTATTTATATCGAACCATGCACGACAAATGAAATAAGTAAAATCATATTGTCACTAAAAAATACTAACGCTGTAGGGTACGATGATATATCGACACAAATCATAAAATCATGTGCCGATATACTGTCACCTATTTTAGCTCATCTTATTAATGTAAGTTTCTTTGAAGAAAAATACCCGGACAAATTAAAATTCTCTCTAGTAAAGCCATTATATAAAAAGGATTGTAAACTGAATATAAATAATTATCGCCCCTTGGTCCTAATACCAGTAATTGCAAAAATATACGAAAAAGCAATGTGTAATAGGATTATGTAATTTATAGAGAAACATAAAATAATAAGACCAGAACAAAATGGTTTTCAAAGAGGAAAGTCAACTGCATTAGCTTGTTATCAACTTATTAAATTAATTACTGAGAATATTGATAGGAAAAAACCAGTTACTGCGATATTCTTTGATATGAGCAAAGCATTTGACTCTGTTAAACATAATATTCTGCTAAAAAAATGCGAAAATTATGGAATAAGAGGGAAAGCTTTGAATTGGCTAAGAGATTACTTAAGCAATAGGCAACAATTCGTTGAAATTTTAGGGATGAATGTGGACAGAGAGGTTATGAAATATAAGTCTCCGTATAGAAGAAATACATAAGGTTTGCCTCAAGGTAGTATATTGGGGCCATTACTCTTTCTTCTATATATAAATGATTTGCCAGCAATGATAAAGGACAAGTGCGTTTTATTTGCTGATGATATTTCGCTTGTAATAAATAAAGAAACTAAAAATGAACGATATGAAGATCGAATAAATGTTGCCGTAGAAGCCATACTGGGATGGTTCGAGCAAAATAATTTAAACGTGAACATCTCTAAAACCTAACTTATTAGTTTCTGTAACTATAAAATGACAAATCAAGCATTGAAAATTATTGGTCGTGGTAATAAAATTGGAGAAGTTGACTGCACAAAATTTTTAGGCATATTAATTGATAAAAATTGTAACTGGAAAAGGCACATTGATACTGTATGTAACAGATTGAACAGCTTTGCTTTTGCACTAAGAAATCTTAGAAAAACTGTAGTACGAAATGCCGCTCTCATGGCTTATCATGGATATGTCTTATCTGTGTTAAGATATGGACTAATTATATGGGGAAATTCTACAAACAGTGACAGAGCCTTTATAGTTCAAAAAAAGTGCTTGAGAGCTATATTTGGTATTGGTCCATTAGAGTCGTGTAGACCCTTGCTAAAAGAGCATAAATTGTTAACACTGGCATGTTTGTACATATTAGAAATGGGACTCTTTGTAAAGAAACATCCTACTCTGTTCAATAAAGCAGATAGTGAAAATGTGTACAAAATGGGTAAAATGTCCAGGGATCCAACAAAATTAGCGATACCTAGGCGTGGAACAGCATTTTACCACAAAAATACGAGTCGTATGGCAATTAAAATATTCAATATGCTACCCAAAACAATAAGAGAATTGCCAACAAACATGTTTCAAAAAGAGCTCAAAACGTGGCTTATTTAATTTATTGACATTTTCTTTTAATCTTTCATGTTTGACATTGTAATTAACTTATTGACATTTTATCTTTTTGGTTGACCTTTGTAATTTGATTTATTGACATTTTTTTTTTGGAATTGACATTTATAATTAATTTTATTGACATTTTGATTTGATGTTTTTGTAATTTTAAAAATTTAATTTATTGACATTTATCAAATTGACATAATATTATAAGATAGGGTTGTTGCATGAGTTTAATAATAGTTCTGTAAAAAAGTTTAGTTAAATTAATGTTAAAATTAAAATTTGCATGCTGATTAAAAGGCGGAGCATGAAGAACCATGTACTTGTTGTATTTTAAGATCTGTACCACCATGTTTCAGGCAAATAAACGAATTATTATTATTATCATTGTAGGTACTCCATAAACACATGGTACATATCAGAGAAGACTCGTGTCGTGGTACATATCACATGGTACATATCAGAGAAGACTCGTATCTATCTAGATATACTCTTTATTGTAGGTACACCATTAGTTGGTTCACGCATGCACGACCAGCGCGTGGAGGTGCAACGCCGGGGCGAAGATCCGCTGCCCGAACATGTCGAGGCGTGGCGGAAGGAGCTCCGGCGAGATCTCATGGTGAAGTGGAAACAGCGACTGTCGCAACCCAGCGCTGGGCACACCGTAATCTCAGCGGTAGTGCCCCTCTTTGAGGCGTGGCTGGATAGACCTCACGGCGTCCTCACCTTCCGCATGACGCAGGTTCTCACCGGACATGGGAAGTTCGGGAGATTCCTGCACCGGATTCGTGCGGAAGAGACGTCCGGGTGTCGCCACTGTGAGGCGAGCCCGGAGGACACGGTGGAGCACACGGTGGAGGTGTGCCCTGCTTGGGAAGAGCATCGCCGTGTCCTCGTGGGGGTGATCGGCGGCGGCGACCTCTCGCGCCGGGCCCTGGTTCAGGCCATGGTCCGCAGCGAAGAGGAATGGCAGGCGGTCGCCTCCTTCTGCGAAGCAGTAATGCTCGTAAAGGAGGAGGCCGACCGCATAAGGCAAAGGCAACGGCGTACTCGCCGTAGCCGTCGCCGCCGCGATCCTGCCGATATCCGGCCACCGTAGACACTGGCTCGCGGACGGTGAGCAATGGGTAGCTCGCCGTCCGGTCGTCTGTAAGACCGAGTCCTAGTCGTCAACGGCGCGCACCGTTCCCGCGCGCCTCAAGGAGTTGTCAGCAAACTGCAGGGGCCCTTCAGGGTCGAAGCCTCCCGGAGTCTAGAGGGTGGTGGGAAACTGTTACCTCGACTCCAGGAATAGGGCAAGGAAGGTACGGGGTAGGTTTTTTAGTCAGTAAGAGTCTGACACTAGTCTCCCGCTCCACCCAAGAGCGGGTTTCGTCATTGGATGATTTTCACCTACCATAAAAAAAAAAAAAAAAACCATTAGTTGGTTAGTGAAGAACTTCAACTCGATGATATAGATAGATATCTATATCTATATCATCGAGTTGAAGTTCTTCACTAACCGATTATTGTTCCGTTTGTGTATCATCACGATTCACAAGCACGACAGATTGGCGCAGGTCTAAAAAAAATTGATGCATAGTTTGTTTGAAACACTCTGCAGCAAGCGTATGCAAATGAGTTGCGTCTAGCAATAAGAGCGTTGCCGGTTTATCGTGTCACACAGCAAGAGCGTTGCCTGTAAGGTCGTGTCACGTGGCAATAGCACTGCCTGAAAGACGTGTCACGCGTCAAAAATAATACCTGTGGGGTCATTTCAGGCGGTCATGGCGTATTTGCGGCGATAGGTCGACGACGGTTTGCTAGTCTATATCACACGTTGCATTGTCGCGTGAAAATCACCGTATGGAGATACATTTATATAGCTAAATTGTTATAGGATGAAGTTGGAGAGCAGTGGTGGCCGAGTGGTAAAGGCCGACTTACGAGTTGCAGGACGTGGAGCACATTTCTTTGTGTAATTTATTTCATCACCACTACTCTCAAAACGGTGAAGGAAAACATCGTAATGAAACCGGCATGTCCTAGAACCAAAACATCGAAGACATGTGACATCCACCAACCCGTAATGGGCCCGCTGTAGATAACGGCCCATTCCCACATCTAATAAGCAAGCTTGAGTCCCAGCGGTGGGACCATTATAAGTCTGTTGCCATGCTATACAAAGTAATTGCTGATGACAGATAGGATAAATGTTATAGTTATTCCCTAGCTCGTGGCGATGATTGTTATTTAATGATGTTGAGAAAACGAAAAAAAAAAAAAAAATCAGATAATAATTAATCAGTTAAAGAAATAAATAACAGTATATCATTCTTGCGATTTTAACTGCAATGCAACAGCAATCATTCCGTGTCTTACCGGATCAGGGCGAAGCCGGAAAGGTACCTCATTACTTCAGCTATTACGAACATTGTAAACACATTTTGTAGATAAATGCCTGTTGAGTTTCTTCAATTCGTGATTATTGATATAATCGTGTAATTTTAAAATGCTTGTAATAGTCTCATTGTAGATCAATGACCTGTTGGAGAAGAAATTAGCATTTTTCCGCTACGGTAGATACTTTCCGCGTGTCTGTGATCTCAGACTTCTAAATCTAATCTCGTTTAGGTGTAAAAACCGATTTATGGACGTTCATTATCTTAGTGTAAGCCAATGAAATTTGTTTGGTTATTTTTTCATTCGGCAACTAACACACGACGCCGTCTATTCTCAAGCTAATTAGAGCTTGTGTTATGAGTACAAGACAACTGTTAAACTTACTTATATATTTTTAAATACATACATATTATAAATAAATTACACCCAGACACAAAACGAATGATCGTGATAATTACACAAATATTTGTTCTGAGTGGGAATCGAACCTACGACCTCCGGCATAGCAGTCAGGGCCACTAGCCACTAGACCAAAAGGCCAATAAAAAAAAATCGTATGATACCAGCCAGAGCTGGTAATAAAATAAAAATAAAACTTATAGTTTTTAATTAAAAATCTTAATTTATAAATGTCAAAAAAATATACACGTCCATAATCGCTAATGATTAAGATAGAAGATTTTAATAATCATGACCAGTTTAAATGGCAAATGTCGCAAACTGGGAAGTTTTTTTATTTTATTTGATATTAACTAGTACTTGACTGCGATGTCACCTGATGGTAAGCAATGATGCAACCGTTATTGGTGAAGTTATGAAATAACTTCTATCCCTTTGGCATTCTTAGACAGCGGGAGGGTTTGATTCCAGTCTCGGAAATTTTTCTATTGGATATTTCTATGAAACGTAATAACTGCCAAGATATTTAGCCCAGACTTAATGCCTGGTTGATGGCAATGGATTCGGCCTCATAGAATTTGAATATCGAATATAAGTGACGCAATATTGGTTAATTTTTCGGTAGGTACATATATATTTCTCTGGATAGCGCGCCTTGCTCATAGAACAGATGGCCGACGGTGAGTACTGAAAAGGTGCGACCTTGTACCGAAAGGTTTCCCACAAAGTGGACCGGTGACTTCGCGGGTATGAGAATCCGATGGATGTGAAATGCATAGGAACAGTCATTCTGGTAACGCGTGGGGATAATGAAAAGTATATGTCCAGCCGTGGACATCTTTCACCTATATGATGACGATGATATCTCTACCTACTTCTTCGGTAATAAAGGCGTTAAATTAAGATTGCGAATAAACTATTCATGCTAACCTACTGGTGACGACTGTATTGGAGTTTGACCTTATCTATACTGGGGTAATTATAATAAATTACTCACTGACATACCGATAAATGTATTCTGGTGAAATTGATAAAGTAGGGCAATTAAAAAGATAACTGCTTGTGTGATTTAATAAAATTGAGTTAGGAGCATATAACACCTATTTGATTCCCTATTTATGAGGACTATATAAATAAATAAATAAAGTAAGTTTATACCGTATACATCGAAGGATAGGCACAATTTGCCTGTTGCGGTCTTCCTGTCCGATTATAATTTGGATGTCTTCAAGGCTAGAGTGAGTAAGTACTTAATGAGCTAGTGCGCCTCACCTTCAACGAGTGCATCACTGGTGGGATCGCAGTTAAGCACTAGTTTATATCAATTTAAAAAAATGAACTTAGGTACTTAAAGCGTGCTAAGTCTCAGACTGCATACAAAATAAAAAGAAGCATAAATACGTGAATTACTTACAAGAAATTAAACATTTAAACAATTTTCTAAAAATCTACAATTTGATTACAAAATTAAAATATTATAGCAGCAAAATATTGCTTGTAGAATAATCTGACGAACAATAAAAAAAATTGAGATTTGTGATTGCACGTATAATAGGTATGTAAAAAGTAATTTTAGAGGTACCTATCTTCGTAATTTTTTATTTTCTATATAGAACTAAATAGCTGTATTATGTTTTGAACACACAATGTGTCTTGCATGTATCCAGAAGAATATATTTATATTTTTCCGATTCTGTTTACTAGCTTCTCGAGCTCGATCTTCGATAGACTGATCTTGCACATTATTTATAATATGCAATAAAATAAAATTCACAATTAAGCCTTTAAGAAAATAAATAGAAGTAATTAAGCTGACCAAGGTAACGACCTAACCAAAGCAGGGCAGAAAAAGTGTGTAGTTTTTAAGTAAAACGTTTTCTTTAACAATCTAGATCTAGTTCAACCTCTAAAAAAATATTTAAGTATTTTCATATATATGTCTCTTTTCACTCATTAACCTAAATTAATGACCAAAAAAAGAGTATGGCAGTAATAATTTCTTCTCAACTATAGAAAGTTTAAGGAAAACTACATCGTTTTCCTTAAAAGCAGCCAACTGTTTAAAGTGTTGTCACGCTTACGGAGAGTGGCCATTCGAATATTTTTTTATGGTAACTTGTCTTTAATTGTCAGGTAGGAACGTTTGCGTCGAGAAACCCATTATGTGGTAGGTATCCTTGAAAGGAAATATCCTTGACAAGATTATCAAGTAGATACTTCCCTAGCTTCTGCGATCGACTTCGTCCGCGTGAATGTTGGTTATTGCAGGCGCAAAGTCGAAGTAGTCGAAGTAGCCTATGTCCATCCTTGGCGTTAAAATCCTGTACGAAATTTCATCAAAATCGGTTGAATATTTTCACTATAGAAGTGTACAGGACAGATAGTACCACTTTCACATTTACAATAATACTTATTAGTATAAGTGTGGTAATGTTCTTTTTTTTTAACACTAATGTAGGTATTATGGTTAATTTATAACGTATTTCTTAATAGGCATTGCCGTAATATGTGTAAATGTTATCGTAAAAAAATCATTTTTTTAATGTAAAATAAAAAATGGGAAAATCATCAAAAGCATTTTCAGAGCAGACGTTCTTTTTATTGACAAACGTAACAATACAAAAAGTGTAACGTCAAGTAGATTAAAAAAAAAAAAAACAGTTTAATTTATTTTGCTATCCAATTTAAAGCTAGTACATTATTTATACGATTTTCACATTGTTTTGAGAGGGTAGTCAAATAATTGTCAGTAAAAAAGAACGGCCCAGTGGGAGGGATTAAATAAGGATGCCTTCCTCTTTTAGGAGGATACCTGGTTGTTGAAAGTTAGTAAGTATGTTCTACATACTTACCAACTTTCAACAACCAGGTATCCTAGTACTGGTCTACATACTATGTAGACCAGTACTCAGAGTAGGTATCTACTCGTACTTCTGTGCAAAAATACCGGTTAGAACATTCAATAACGACAACAATTCTTAAATGACCCCCTAATCGTTGTTCTAATACTTGGGTCAATTTAGACCTTCGTTTAATTAGCCGTGCGTTCATTTGACCCACATATTCAATAAGATTCAAGTCGGTCCACAAGTTAAACAGCTGTTACAGATAAGGAAGCCAGACACTACATTTTATGCAACATTTACATAGGTACAAACGTGAGAACTTAGTGCCATAGATAAAGCGATAATTTATTCATGTACGTACATAATCTGTGCATAATTATCAGTAGTATGAATACAAACAAACAAGTTTCTTACCGTATTTCTGTTGATTGATTTCGATGCTAACAGTTCACTTTCAAATTACACGCACAATTAAAACTTTTAAACTGAATTATTGAACTAACATAACAGGGCGTAACGTGTTTCTTCCTTTATGTATAATTCATATGTTGGATTAACGATATCGATTTCAAAACACTTAGTGTATCAAAGTCTAAATCTTACGTGAGTTTTTCAATTTGTACGTACTTTCACAAATTCTTATCGATGTTGCGTGTCACTGATAAGAATTCCATTCACCGTATCGGGCTCCACATAGTCGAGGATAAAAACGATCCTCTCACTTCGCACTTCACAACACTACAATTGTCAAATTCGAAAATGGAACAGCAAAATGTCAAATTCGAAATGTTCAACACTTCGCGCGCGAGAAGCGGTTTTTCCGAATCGAAATTTCAATACACGTCGTCCGCGTTTTGTTATCGCAGCTGAACTAACATAGGCGTATTAATTTTACACTCACACGTCCGTAATCTCAATGACCGACCACAATAGTAGCGAAAAATAGGCGCCAAAACCGGTCTTATTGTCAGTGTTTCTGTTTATACGTTTGTTAAGCAGTTTGTTGCGTAATGACGACGAGAAGCGATGAGGGCTTTCGCTCCAATACTACGGGCACGCGGCGCACTATATTTCATTTATTTTCGTCTGACCGACTATAGTGAACCTATAGTGAATAAAACACAGGTTCGAACGTTCCGCGGTCGTTAATATACTCCGCGTAGTGCGAAGTAATGATGTTGATACTTGAATTATTTATTTTGCGCTGTTGTAGCTAAATTATTATAACCTATTAGTTACTAGACCAAATATCTTGTTTTTTTTTTAACTCTGCTTCACTCTAGAAATTACGCCTGTATACAGCACGGGTATACATACGTTGACAAAAATGTCGTGTCCAAACGGGCAATAACTATATTATATAGGCCATAAAAATATTTGACCAGTATGGGAATAAAACTTACGTCACGCAGGAAAACGGTCCATGGTTCAGCCACTGCAACTACCGCGCTTTAATTATGTAGGCAATATTTTTTTAATTATCATCTTGACATAAAATTAATTTTGTAAAGATTTCAATGAAATAAAAAAGAAATATCCTAGTGCTGAGAACATGAATACTTTTTTCTCGAAAGACTTTACTTTTACGTTTTACCTTTTTTTGTTTCCTTGAAATAATTTTCTACTAGCAAGAGAAAAGTCGCTAGCGGCAGCTAGTCCTTTCATTATTACCTACCATGTCTCACTATATTTGGAATTTTATGCTTTGTACATATAAATAGATTTGGGTTTTACCGTTTTTTTTAAATACACGTACTGTAATGAACTGTTATGTACCTATTTTTTTCTACATCTACAATCAGTTGTATTATGTTGGTATTTCAAATTAACGATAATTCATTATTAAATTTTGTTATATCGAACTATGTATCCGTGCTATTTTTTTAACCATTTGATAGCATTTCATTTATCAATTAATATACACAATTCATTAGTGAATATTTGAGTTGGTAACAATGGATCCAAGGTAATTAAATTAAATCGATTTTTTTTACGTATATAATCGACAGAATGACTGATAAAATTAATACAATCTAATAAAGTATCAACACATTATTTTTATAAATCAGTGTAACATTCCGGTTTTCATTTTTATAATAAGAACTACTGCGTCTGAATCTATAGGTTATATTTAAATTGGGACAGACAGGTTTAGCTTGTTTTTAAAATAAATGTAGGTAGTGCATGGCAACCAAAAATCTAACAAGTTTTTTTGCCTACATTTATAAATGACCGATAAATAAAACATATATTTTTGTAGCGCGAATTTTGGAATCTACTTTTTTATTTTTTTCAGAGCATCTAAGACATTTCCACTTCAAATACAAATGTGAAAACTGTTCGGTGCAAAATTGGTACATTTTGATTGCCTAGAAAGTAAAAGTAAAGTAAAGTAAATATATTCACAAAAACTTTTCTTCTTCTTTACTATTTGGTTTTGTGAGTGCGTGTGTTTGTTACATTACATTTTTTTTAATGAATTTTTGTACCTATGTACATTCAAACAAAATTTCATCGTTTAAAAATATTGTTGTACCCGGCGGGGGCCACTTCATTTTTTTTTTTTCAAATCAAATCTAGTCTTTTGACGGCACTATGTCAATGGCTAGTATAGTTGTAAATGTTATAATAACTCAATATATTAAAGTCGAGCAAGTAATATGCTAATAATATATGCCATGACTGTATCAAATCGATAACTGTACATATTCAGGAACTGCCAATTACGTAATTTTCGACGATTATCAAATTAATTTGCCTATTAGTTTTGAATTCCTGAAACAAGGAAATTATTAGCGATTATGAAAAGTCAAGTTCTATTTTGTTCGTCGTCGTTGGCACGAAAATATCACATCGGCTAATGTGTGCGTTGAACTCGTAGACTATATTTTTAAATATTACACAACGATACAGTGTGATTTTAATTCCAGGGAATGTCAAGAACGTTGAGTCCAACAAAAGATCAAGGTTGCCGTTAACCAATGACCGTTGGTACTGCATGTCAAAATTACGTGTCAAAAGTCAATATTGGAACACACTTTGGTAATCAATATCTGTATAGCATGGAATTTATGTGGTTTTTGTTTATAATTACGTTTATTATTAAATTATTATTTCGATAAAACTTTAAAGTAATGTAAATTAACGTAAGAGTGAGTGCATCTTTTTGTGTAACGTAAATGCAAGTGGTTGGATTATTTGGTCGTCCATGGTTAAATGCTATAAATGAAAAAAAAACTGCGCAGATTTAATTAATAATTAAAATGAAATAGTAATACCAAGAGAAAGCTATTTTATTAAAATTGTAACTAAAAAAAAGTTTCATGTCAAATCAATTTGTAGCTGAATGTCATCAATTAATATGAAGAAAATAATATTTGTATTGCTATGTTTTGAATAGGTAGAACAAATCAGGAAATTATGTTTCATAGTTTGCTAGATACTAGTTTTAGCAAAGTAGTCTTATGCTGTTGTTTTCTTGATATAGTATTAAACAATAAACTATGATTTGAATCCAAAAATCATGTTAATGTAAGTAAGAACCATTGTCACGGTAACCAACCGAAACATCCTTTTCTTCCTATGGAAGAAGCATGATGTACAGATGTTTCGGTGCGCAAACAGCTATCTGTTTGCGCACTAATTATTCTCAAACTTGTAATACAAGTAGGTCTTAGGAGCAAATATAGGATATTTGTACATGTCACTTCCGACGCGGTGACGTTTAGAATTTACTATGTATATTTTTTTTTGCCGAATTTGTCCAAATCATCACACCGCACCTACTCTAGAGATTAATGATACAGTGATGCTAGCATATAAAAAATCTAAATGATTAATAACTGTTATGTTTTTGATTTTATTAAATTTTTTCTTACTTATTTATGCGCAATGTGTCTACATCTCTGATCCGAATTCATCGCAGGTCGGCTGGAAGAAATTAAGTAAGTAGGCAGCATTTTTGTGCTTTTCGATCTATATCTGTTTTTTTGCGTTATGTGTACTTATAATAGATAAATAATTAAATTCAATCCAACAATGTTCAAGCAAAGTAAGAACCAAATGATTTATTTTGATTTGAAAGCGGCACTTTTAATTGTTTAAATAGGTAGGTACTCTTAGAGACTTATTTAAAAACTGAATTAAAAAGTGTGAACTACACAGATACATTAAAATGATTAATAAAATTTACTTTTTTAGATTTATAATCAAAGAAGAACGGAAAATAGGCAACATCATGAGCATGACATCACAATTTTTTTTTTGTAAAATAAAATAGACTACAATAAGACATGATGTACCAAGTATCAAGACTATCTGGTCAGTACAGAGGTGATAATAAGACAAAGCAGAAGCCTTACAAGGCTGAATGCAAGGTTGTCGCGAATACAATACAAACGTAGTTTAAAAAAAAAACTAATAAGAGGAATTTGCATGTAAGAATCGAATTGATTTTATTGGTATATTGATTTTATTCTTATTTGCATATCGATTGTCAACGGTTTGAATTTGATTTTCAAAACTGGCCTGAATTTATTAACTTTATTTATTTATTACATTAAAAGGGCAAGAGCTTGTGGCTAAATATACAGCTGCATCTGAGCGTGAATGGGTGACCAGACATAGTCAGGTATCTATCAAGACTTCCTCTATGCTTTGGAAAACACAGCTGTTGTATACGATCGAACTTGGTGCGATGGACCAAACTTACGTTGAATCGCTCGACCTTGGTACGGACGGAGAAATCCGTACCAAGTTTGACTGTGTGTAAAAACGAATAGTCCCTAAGCAACTTGTAGACAATCGGTACAGGTAGTTAAAACTTAGAAATCTGACACCAGCTAGCTTAGCCAAGGTGATAATTTATAATCGTTAACGCTAGTAGAAAACCAGTCAAATGTCAACCGACTTAAGGTTGAAGTGGTGTCATGTGTGGTGGTGGTGTTCGTGGTATCAACTTTAAGTCACGTGGTCAGAAAAAAACTTATAGAAAATTCACTCAAAATGATAATTTTTCATTTTGAGCACTCGTTCAACACACGGGACCACTCATATATTGTTTTTTGAAATCACTTGGCCGAGGCGTCACTGATTGTAGAAAGAGATTCAACACGTTACGCCTAAGCCCTCAGGCCGGCCCTTATTGTGTTGTGGAGGTCAAATACACAGTCATTGCATGTAAAATAGCAATATGATAAAAATCTGAAAATTGTTACGATTTTTTGCAAAAAAAAAGAATCTTCGACACTCGATTTAGAAATTGAACTGTTTTTATAGTTAAGGTTTTACGAAACCCACGGTATGCAAGTTCGAGTCGCACTTAGCCAGTTTTTAGGGTTCCGTAGTCAAAAAGGAACCCTTATAGTTTCGCCATGTCTGTCTGTCTGTCTGTCCGTCCGAGGGTAATCTCAGCGACTGTTAGCACTAGAAAGCTGAAATTTGGTATCAATATGTATATCAACCATGCCGACAAAGTGCACAAACAAAAAGTGGTAAAAAATGAATTATTAGGGTACCTCCCCTACACGTAAAGTGGGAAGTGTTTTTTTTTTTCATTTCTACCATAACGTGTGATATATTGTTGGTATTTAAAAATGATTAGGGGTCCCGTATAATAATTTTTTGAAAATGTTAATATTTTCGGAAATAATCGCTCCAAAAGTAAAAAATGAGGCGTCCCCTCCCTATAATTTTTGATCCATAAGTTTAAAAAAAATTCTCAAAAGTAGAACTTAAAATAAACTTTCAAGGAAAATTATTTTAATTATTATTTTTTTAAATTTTTTTTAGGATGAACAGTTTTTGAAAAATTTAAAAAAAAACGTTCTGAACTAATTTTGTAATTTAACCGTACATGCAAGCATTATTTTTAACTTTTTTACATATTTCATTATCCTGATCAAATCTTCTTTCAAATAAAAATACAAAAAGAATAAAATCGGTTCACGGAAATTAAAATTGTGAGAATTTTGTTATGGACGGGAAACTACGAAACCCTACACTGAGCCCGACACGCTCTTGGCCGATTTATTAATTAATGATTTACGTAATCCATCGGCTACAGCTTGCATAGAGATAATAAATCGATAAGTGTGGTTGTAAATTATTACCTGTTAACAGTATTATTTATTCAAAATACATATTTATTGCGCATTTACATTGCATTTGAGTCGCTTACTCGTACACAGGGTTGCCAACTATACTAGTAATAAAAACAGCACTACAGTGTTTTTTTCTTCTAAATTAAATAAAATGCTTTTGCTAAAAAAGTAAAGTAGCGTGAGGATAAAACTAGAGCAACTATTAATATAATAAAAAAATAGTAACAATTATACTACACACAATTACCTACATCACACAAAGTTACGCTGGAGACACTAACAGGTATGGAATTTTACCTACAAAAATGTCCTTCATTTATTTAATATTCTTTTTTATTTTATTTTGTAAAAAAATTCTTTAATATTATTTCTGATAGTGGTTTTATTTTGCATTTTAATTTTATTACTAGACATAAGTTGTGACTTAAATTGTTTTTAGATTCTAATGCTAACTTTTGGACATTGTTTTTGATTTTTATTTTATTACTATTATTTTTTTATGTTATTATTTTGATTTAATACTCAAATTAAAAAAAAAGAGGCTGTAATTTAATAGGTTCAGGTGTGAGCGAGAAACAAATAAAATACTGAAATAAATAATAAAAAAGAAAATACTGTTAATTTTTCGGAAATACTGTTCAATATTCTTCTCAGATCAAAAAATCAAAGTTGGCATCCCTATTCGTACATCAGCTTTACGTCATGACAAGTCAGGTGGGGTATCGAGTCTCTTCCATTGGCCTTAAGAATCAGTCGGATAAAAAAAAATCAGAATCAGGGCGATCAATTTCAATCTCATACATATACACTCATTGATTTGCTGACATTAAATTTATTTAAACACGTGCGTAGTACAAGGCGTGCTATCGACACTGCTCTGGTTCTTGTGGAATGGCGAGCTTATCATTACTCACCGTCAACAAGGCTGCGCCAATGGTGGCCATGAGGCATCCTGTGATAGACGCCCAGGCATCTCTTATGATAGACTCCCTTGATAAACTTACAAAACTAATTAAAGTAACAAAAAACTTAAAAAGTACCGGTAGGCATCTTACTTAGTAGCTTGAGTTAGAGAGAAGTTTAATAAACGTTCTAAATTGTTCGCAACCTGTCGAACTGACCGCTTAGTCTCTAGCGTGTACCAATGCTGTCAAAGATCGCGTTTTGTCTCATAGGTAAAATTTATTGAGCAGTGGAAGCCGAGTGGTAATGGCCCTGACTTACGATTAGTAGGTTGCGGGTTCAAACCTTTCCAGGCGCATTACCTTGTGTAAATTATTTCATCACAACTGCTCTCAAAACGGTGAAAGAAAACATCGTGAGAAAACCGGATGTCCTAGAACCAAAAATTCGAAGACATGTGGCATCCACCAACCCGCAGTAGGCCCTCGTGGTGTATTACGGCCCGTTTCCTTTTTTTTTTAAATCACCATAAACTAGTGCTTGACTGCGCTCCCACCTGATGATAAACAGTGTTTCCTCTCTTAGAGTCCTCTCCAAGAGAGGAAACGCCCGTACGTAGGCCTCCTGGCCTGATTTCCAGCAGCGGGAACAATATAAGGCTGATGAATATACTATGCTAATATCCATTAGCTCATAATGAGGTAACCCATTATTTTTTAAAATATTCCCTTGAACTTTAGTCTAGGACTAGAACTCATTACCTCAAAGAAAACCGCAAAATAAAGGTTATTTTCTATGACACAATAAAGTAATTAGGTATAATAAAATATGCACAATGATGTTCCTCTTTCCTTATCGAGAAACATTCTTGTTGTTATTTGCATATTTTCCTTGAACTTTGTAAATGTTACGAACTTACGAGTAATATGAACTTGAACCTGTCTTTCTAGAAATTATTTAACAAGTTTTTGAATCGTCTTTTTTTGTTTTTAGAACAATCATTGCATTTTAATTAATCGCTAGCTTTTTCCAGCGGCGTCGCCCGCGTGTTACTCCGTACAAACTTTAGAACCGCTTAAAGAGTGAAGTTTTGGGAAATCCTCTCTTAGCCTACGATGTATATCGAAGGTCTGGAAAGTTTGCCTGCTGCAGTCTTCCCGTCCACTTAAGTGCCTTCAAGGCTAGGGTGAATAGGCTCTTAATAAACTAGTACGCTTCACCATCAACAATTGCATCACTACTTATGATCAGGTGGGATTTCAGTAAAGCACTAGTTTATATCGATTAAATAATATAATCTATAATAGGAACACGCAGCGTTGGGAGGCCTCCCACAAGGTCCGATGTCCGGGTCAGGGTTGCTGGAATCCGATGGATGCATGACATTCGGGACCGGTCTTTGTGGCGGCGTTTTCCACTGAAATTAATGAGTGAATGAATCCTGGTGAACAGTAGCACATTTTTCTCCGAAACCTACAACAGATACCAGCTCACACAATGATAACTCAATCAATTAAGTATAAACTGTTTATTGCAAAAAAAAACTACTGTGAGAGAAAATAAATGATATATTATTATTATTAATCTATAATACGTCCGTTGGATTTTGTTTGTAGTTAATTATTGATAGAATTCCACGTGGTTAAACTGGTAAAAACTAGTTCTTTATACTTCTTCTTCTGGAATTTCGTTATCGTTTGACAGAAGGTATCCTGATATGAACTCTTTAGTCTTACTGCGAAGCTGGCGTTCACTGATTGATCGATTGAATTAAGCTCTCAAGATTGGTACTTATTGAATTTATCTATCATATGATAAGACAGTTGTTGGTACTGTAGCTGTTATAGATATTAAATCAAAAATAATTCATAATCACTACATTTATCAACTTATGATAAGCAATTTTCAAGTGAACTTCGGTTTTTGAAAGATTGTGAAGTCTAGTCAAGTATTTTACAATATTCTTACACATTCACATGATAAAAATGAAAATTAAGACATAAAATTAATTTATCTGTAAATGACGTGCATAGAAAAATAAAACCGGCCAAGAGCGTGTCGGGCCACGCTCACTGTAGGGTGCCGTAGTTTCCTGTCCGTTACAATTTTCCCACAATGTAACAGAACCTTTAAACTACGACTTTAGCAAAAAAATCAATCCCCACTTACGTGTAGGGGAGGTACCCTAAAAATTATTTTTTCCACTTTTTATCTTAGTACTTCATCGGCGTGATTGATATACATATGGGTACCAAATTTTAGCTATCTATTTCTAATGGCAGTTGAGACTATCCGCGGATGGACAAACAGACAGACAGACTCACAGACATACAGACTTCGATAGATAAGGGTTTCTTGTTGACTACGCAACCATTAAAATGCTTAACAGTGAAGAAGTAGAAATTAAATCCATAGGGAATGTCAATTAAAAATTTACACGTATAAAGTAAAAATTTACACGTAATTACTCAGGTCTCCTTTTTAAAGTAAAAAAAACTATTCAAGACATCTCCCACCCTTGGGTGGAGCGGGAGGGTGTGTCAGATTTTAACTGAATAAAAATTCACTCAAGTTCCTTTTTTTGTTTTCGTTTCATAGCCCGGTTATTCATTTTCACATAACCCATAAAGGAGGTGTAGCTTTATATCACCAATATTTTTTTTATAATCCGTTTACATACCTAAATACTTCCACATACCTAATTAATACTCCACAAATAACCTATTAACCGTTTCGCCATAAAATATATTTAAATAAAAAAAATATACATACAATTTCCTATGCTTCTATACTTTAAAAAAATTCACCACTTTCCTCACCTAGTCATTATGATACCCGGCCATAAAACGGTCACACACGCGAATTGACCCCCAGGTCAAGTAATGAGGTTACAGCATATAGGTTAGGTTAGATTCTAATCGTTCCTCGTGCGACCTTCAACGCTGCTTTCCACTAAACGGTCAAGAGCGAGCAGGGAATTGATGACGTCATCAGAAGTATAAACAGGTGGACTCACGCGATATGAAATTGGTGTTTCCGATGTTTATCAATCAATGATACCTATAATTTTTTTTAAAATAAATACTAAGTAGTGACTCGCCAGATTTTGTTTGAGTGTAATTTAATTTTCAGTTGATTTTTCAGATGAAAATCTTTTATGCTAAGTTAGGTTCTCTGGACAACAGTTATGAATACAACTAAATAATAATTTATTAATATTGTTTCTGGCCTATAATATCTCACTGCTGGGAAAAATTCTCCCTCCATTCCTTCCAGTGAATAATTAAACTAAATACTCGTAATTAAAAAATCTTAATAAAGCTTCAAATATCACCAGTTTCTGGTGACTGGAAGTTTGTCTAAGAGATTGACGGCATTGCCGCGTTGTATGACTAATCTCTGACTAAGATAAAAGTTAGACTTCTTATAAGTATGTTAATTTTACACTAATAGCAGTCGATTCAGGATGCATTTTGGAGAGATTACCCAGAAACATGACTGCCATTTCAATTCCACCATCGGACTGCGTACGGCGAATATCAACCCTTACACTTCCGAACTAAGCATTTTAACTCATCCATCAAGGGAATACACTATGGAATACATTAACAGTTTACCTGCTGCGGTCTTTCCTTCCGATTATAATTTAGGTGTCTTCAAGTGTAGTAAAAGTGTTTTTAAAAAGCCTATTGCAAACAAAAACATATCTATGTAATTGAAACAGGTTAAGTTTTTTTTTAATTGACTTAAACTAGTGCTTGAATGCATTGCCATCTACCCGGTTAAAGAAGATCGAATTACACAAAATTATTTTTAAATATACATTTTTTTATATTAATTTTTAGCCAAAATTGAATTCAAAACCGCTCCTTACATAGGTACAGGATTATTGATAAAACACTAACTGACAACCTATTAAGAAGTACTCATCATTATGAAGAACTTTTACCATGGAACCAAATATGGACCAAACCCTGTAATCGAGAAAAAATAAATCAGCTGTTCCCTATATTTTGACGAGGTAAACAAACGAACAGCAGAGAACAGCAGATTTTTTTTTTGGTATAGGTACCTGTATACCTAAAAATTTAGTGCCAGTTTCACCAACTCTAATTAACGAATCTTTTTTTTAAATTATAATCATTGATTACTGAAGCGTTACAAATTGTTGTTTTAAGTACATAATTGCTTAATTAGCTCATTCGGTCAACCACCTTTATATCATTTCCTAATTGGCAGTCTAGCAGCCGTGTGATTGATGTGATTAGGGTTGTTATGACGACGACGGGATTGTAAGAAAGATTTACAAGTTTGATTTTGAAACGCAAAGGGATACTAAAAGATTACTGCCTCCCTAGCCAAAATACAATCGTTTCGTTTAACGTGAGCGCTTAGGTTTAATCACGCGCCCAATTCCTTTGTTGAGATGATTTCCAAACCAACGCAAAGCGTTCACTATAAACGAAACGATTGTAACTTGGCTAGGGAGGCAGATATATTTAGTATCTTTGGTTGCATTGCGAGCGGGAGTACTTATTTGATAATTCACGATTTCTATAAAAAGGTAGTTACGGACTACGGTATCTTACTTTTTCAAGTCAAAGTGAAGTTACTTAATGAAAATCATACCTCTTACCACCTTACCTTACCTTTTTTCTTTTTTTTAGTTTCAACTACGCGAAAAATTATTGAACTAAAGTGGTGAACATAAATATAACGTAACTTGAAAATGTATAAACCATTTTGCCACCGTGACACCGCTGCCGTACACCGTTCCAATACTCACTAGGAGTACCTAGTGAGTATTGGAACGGTGTATCCGATTTATGAATACCTAAAAAATTGCCTAAATGCGAAGTATTTTTGTGGCACATAGTTTGCTTTTTAGGCCAAAGCGTTCTGCAGTGACGCCCACGCACCGAAAGACTCATCGTTGGAAAGCCTCACATAAAATCCAGATTCAAAGCATTTAAATTCAAATAAACTATTTACAGGCACTATTGAAAGGTCAAGAAGTTGGTCTATCAGAAAAATGGACCGATGACGTGGTGTGGGTCACAGAAATCTAATGGATGCGAGACACACAGGACGAGACCAAAGTGCAGATGTAGGGTCTTTATGGCGACGCTTGGGGGGAGTCCTGTATCCAACAGTGGACGTCTCTTGGCTGAAATATATTTGTTTTTCTGAAGATTGAAGTCATTTCTATGTTACAAATTAAGTATTTCTTAGATTCGGCTATGATATGAACCGAGGCTCACTTGGAATAAGGGCATTCTTAATCTTTATTAATCAAGCAATCAAGTAATTAATAATTTATTATCAGTTCGACAGACTATTATTATTTTACTACTTCCGCATTTCAGTTTTTCGGCCAATTTCAAAATGTGCCATGAATGTTTTTGGAATTTAAGAAACGGTTCCAATTGCTGGGACTCAGGCCTCCTCGAAGGACAGGGAATGTATGAAAGGACTTGAGATTAATGCTTCTCCTCCTCAAAGGAGATTAATGCCTCTGAGGAGGCTCTTCAGAGACGCATTAATCACAAATCATTTTGCGATTCCAAACACCGGTCGGGTTCTGGACAACACAATAACACTCAGTAACTTGAAGTCTATTTGACCAATCCTTTCACCATGATAGTAAATTCAAACAGCTTACCTATTTAAACTTGAGATTTTCCAACATTCTGCAACGTTCGTTTTCTATAAATTAGTTCAAGACATTATTAATAGAACTAATGTAATTATTTATAAGACACTTTTTGGCAAAGATGCGAGGAAGTATTTTGAGAGTGGTCGACTTTTGAAATATGTAGAAAATATTGGCAATTTCATTTCATTGCATACTCTTCACAAACTGGGCTCGGTTACGGTAGATTTCAACAGAAATGAACCTACTTGGTTTACAGGAGATATTATAATGCACAATTGTGAAGTTAACAAGTACAGTGTCTTTTATTATACAAACGGCTTTTGGATCCTCCTGAACTTCTCAAAATTCTTTAAATTAGTTTTTTCATTATTTTATAGTCTACTATTTTACTACGTCGTCAATTTTTGGGTAAGAGCAACAATTATATATTGAAGACTGGTTCGTCAATACAGGAACGGCTTTTTATTTTACACTAGTTTTTAGAAGAGGCTTCAATCGACATTGTCATGATATAAAAATGAACGATAAAAATGTATAAACCATAGCACTCAGGAAAGTTGCAACTGCATATTAATGAATTAATTTTTAGAATCGGTTCACTAATTTCAGAAATTTCCTCATACTCCATATTTTTAATATGTGTAAACCAATGTTTACCTGATCCTTGATCCTTACGATCTCAGCAGACAGTTTGGCGGCTCCAAGAATAAAAACAAAACCAAATAAAGATGAAAAGTTTGTAGTCGATTGAATAAATCGAAGTTTGAAACTTGTATCGATCGTAATTAAAGTAACAATAGAAATGATTACCAACAACTGCGGTAAAAAACGGGTTCATAGTAGAACCACAATGAACCACAATGATAGTGAGGTAGTCATTTCTCGGAAACTGGCCTCACTTTCAACTGCTGGCGACGACTTGTCTGAGGAACTTGGTAACAATGGCATCGTACCTTGTAATTACGGTGAAAGTCGATATTTTGTGAACTGTTCGGTTAATAGGTCGTTTAGAAAGAATAAAGGAGGTTTGTTTTATGACTCAGCTGAAACTCAATCGATTGAAGTTCGTGACTTATTTAAATGTTCTCGTTTATAAGTTTTGCAAGTTATACTGTTTTACAATGCTACTTCATTGAAAGTAGATTTTTTAGGCCATCTACAGAGTTAAATTTTGATCATTTTAATCCCGTGGATAGTCAATTCGGTTTGTAAAGATAAAATTTAAAAAAATACCTATTTTTTTTTTTATTCGAATTAATTTACGCAAAATCAATTTCTCTGACACTTACTATATTACCCATATTTACCGACGGAGTTTTTGTGGAATTTCATCGGGTGATTTCAGTAGCTGTCTTAATTATTCGCAAATTGATTCCTATGTCATCAAATTGGTATTGTTTTGTTTCTTTAGTGGAATATTAAGGCGTAATCATTAAAACAAATTCAATCATAAAAGACACCTGAGAATATTATTGTAGTTTTATCTACTAGTCCAGTGCAATTAGCACTCATCATCATCAGCCTTTTTAATGTTCCCACTGCTGGGACACAGGCCTCCCCTCTAGGAGAGGGAATGGGCCATAATCCACCACGCGGGCCCAGTGCGAATTGGTGGATGTCACATGTCTTCGAATTTTTGATTCTACGACATGCCGGTTTCCTCACGATGTTTTCCTTCACCGTTTTGAGAGCAGTGGTGATGAAATAAATTACACAAAGTAATGCGCCTGGCTGGGTTTGAACCCGCGACCTACAACTCGTAAGTCGGGGCCGTTACCACTCGGCCACCACTGCTCAATTAGCACTGTTAACGATAAATAGTGGACCTAAATAGTAGGAGAATGAAACCCATTAGAAAAGGAAGATAATATAGCAAAAATCTAAGGAAAAATAAATTACGGTCGATCTGAGGTCGGGAAGTGGATGGGTGTGCGGTTTTAAGGGTAAAAAATGGTTTATCTCTAATTCCGACAAAACTACCGGTTACATACAAAAAAGTCTAATGGCAAAGTTATAGGTTATAAAAAGATCTACGACTTTTGTATATACACTTATTCACATAACCTCAAAATCTATGTGAAAAGTCCAAAAACCGAGTTTTTAGGGTTCCGTACCTCAAAAGGAAAAAACGGAACCCTTATAGGATCACTTTGTTGTCCGTCTGTCCGTCCGTCCGTCTGTCAAGACTCTTTTTCTCAGGAACGCGTGGAGGTATGAAGCTGAAATTTATATCAATTACTCAGGTCTACTGTCCCTTGAAGCTGTGAAAAAATCAAACTTCTAAGCCAACGCAAACAAAAGATACAGTCGTTTATGCCGCAAATTTTCGACACTTGCAAGGGAATCAAAACCTACAGGGTGCTTCCCGTGAACTCAGAATCTTGAAATTTGGTACAAAGCAACGTCTTATAGCATAGATAAAGGAAAAATTACGAAAACCATAAATTTTTAGTTACATCACATAATATTTTTTTTTAAATAATTTTAAACTTACTACCCATTTCCTCATAAACGCGTAGAGGTATTAAATTGAAATTCATACCAAATACTCAGGTCTATAATACCTTTAAGCTGTAACAAAATCAAACTTCTATGTCAACGCAATCAAAAGAAACAGCAATTTAAGCTGCATATTTTGAAACTCGCAAGTACTCGCAAGGGAATCAAAACCTAAAGGGTACTTCCAGTCGACCTAGAATCTTGAAATTTGGCAAGAAGCAACGTTTTATAGCACACATAAAAGAAAAATTCCGAAAACCTTAAATTTTTAGTTACATTACAAAATATATATTTTTTAATAAATATAAACTTATTACTTTTTTCCTCATGAACGCGTAGAGCTATCAAGTTGAAATTCATATCAAATACTTAGATCTAATTGCCTTTAACCCGTGAAAAAAAAAAATTCTAAGTCAACGCAAAAACGCAAAACGCAAAAGTACAACCATTGATACCGCATATTTTGAAACTCGCAACTACACGCCAGGGAATTAAAACCTAAAGACCACTTCCCGTTGACATACTCGTAGAATCTCGAAATTTGGTAAGAAGCAATAGCTTACAGCACAGGTAACAGAAAAATTCCGAAAAGCTTAAAATTTTAAGTAGTTATACCACCAAAAAAATTGTGATTGTAAACATAATTGTAGTTACAGCAATGACCGCGAGTTATTATACTATGTATGGGGAGGGCAACATTTTTCAAACGGCAAAGACGACCTCACTCATCGTCATTCAATCCCGATGTTTTGGTGAATGTAGCTGTATAATCTAAATGTAAACCCAGTTGTCTTTGTAAACCTTGCAGGTTTGTACGGAACCCTCGGTGCGCGAGTCCGACTCGCACTTGGCCGATTTTTTTAATTTAATTTTTATACATACACAAAATTTGGTGAAAAGTTTTCTTTTCATGTCCCAAACTTACTATAATTTTTTTTATTTAAAATATTCACGGTTGCTCTTTATTTTAACTTAACATCGAAAAAACAGCCTATTTTTCAATCGAAAAATCTCACGTAAAAATATGTGATTTTTTTTAAAAGTTTGTTTGTTTTTTGTCCTTTTCCAATGGGTTTCATTCTACTACTATTTTGTTCCCTTTCAAAGCTATCTGCACTGGTCTATACCTTAGCGAAGTTTCCGAGAATGTTGACTTGATACGTTTGCTGACAAATACTACAAAATATAGAATGTATAGATACATATTCTAATGATAAAGAAACGAACTATTCATACGAAGACAAAGCTTAAAGGAATTAGTATTCGAGCAAAAAATATTGACAAACAAAAATATCTAGATATTATGACAGCCACTTAGTATCGAGGCCAAAAAATCGCTACACGTGGAAGTTTTTTCAAAGCATTAGACATTCACCACAGTCTGAACACGAGAGTTTTGACTCTTGTATTAGTACAAACATAAATTATTACACTAGCAAAGCAAAGCCACATTCATTATCTTTTAACAGCTCTTTGATGAAAAACTAGAAGCAAAATCTGAATTGTATCATCTTCAGTCTGGCTTTTGTTGGCTAATAGCCAGGGTCAGGTTTTTTATAAACTCTCACGTTCCAGAACTTTCGTCTATGATCCATTTAAGAACTATCTGTGTCAGGTAATAAAAACTTTTTTAAGCATCTTAGATACCATCATCTTCATCAACATCATTACCAATCGTGTTCTATCTAAAGCTTTGCGTTGTTTTACTTGCTTCTTCTTTTTGTACTACGCGTCTTTGATTCTCATGCGTCTCAACCAGATCTTTCTCATGGCCTTTAGTCTATTTATCATTCATGAGATTGTTGACCTTCAAAAACTTCTTTTACCGTATTATGGTAACTTTTTACAAGTAAAAAATATCTATTTAGCAATAAACAAAGTCAAGTGGCTGTATTGCAAACTGCAAAGTTGGGAAAATTTTAAAAACATAACAAAAAATTAAAAACCATATATAATGGCTTTAAAATGAATCATTTGATGTCAGTCAGTAGTTTAAATTAATAATTTGGAACTGTTTAAAAATTTTCTTTATCGACTTGTCTCTGTTTTTTTTTTGTTGAATTTGTTTGATCTTGATCATAGGATATAAGTCAATGGTTATCTTCCTGCCCCTTCTACCATGTTATTCGGGGTCAGCACAACACGTTTTCTTCTTCCATTCTACCCTGTTACCCGTCTTGCTACCATTAACTTCCTTTTGCTTCATATTACTCTTCACACAATTCATCCATCTTTTCTTAGTTAATGCATGATTTCGGCTATGCTATAGTTTTTTTTTATTATTCGCTGTTTTATTTAGGGGCTTATGTCCCAAAACGAGTCAACCTCTTCGTACCTTAATACAAATACTTCACATAAATAACTATATTTTGCCATAGTTGAGTACAGTGATTTCATTAAACACCTAATGATATTTTTTATTACCATCAACACTGACGGAGGTTTTATTTTATCAGTTGTGACGTTCAATTAATTACCTTCGTTTTTGTTTTATTGTGGCAAGTCACGTCTAGTTTTTTGCTGCAGCTTAGGCGAACATAGCACGATCTATTAAAGAGTTTGTAGTACGGATGTTTTGTTTAATATTAAACCAAACATAACTCGATGTTAAATATCATCTATCCTATGAATTTGCATTTTTAACTGTATCTTAATATTACGCCGCTTCTTTTCAAGTTTTTGTCGTAAAATCTACCAATGACCACTAATCTCGCTCATCATCACCTTAAACTCTGGGTAAAGTAAAAGGGAGTGTCAAACTTTTACTGACACCCTCCCATTCTCATATATTCTAACAACACATGGGCCCTATTTTACACGTATTTTTTTTTCTTTTTACCCTACTTTGCTTAATCTAGAAACGTAACAAAAAGCAACGAAAACAATTAACCATGGTCTATTTCGTCCGGAGACGTTCGTCTTTACACACCGCAAAGAACCACCCAATCAACAAATACAGAAAATAACACACAAAGCTTCATCTAATGAGACATATGTAAAAATTACCAACCGACATTCTTAACTCTGCGTGACCCCATCCAATTATCTCAAATAATAACGCACAGTAATTTACAAAATGACATTCCAACCGATACGTATCATTTGTGGACAGAATTACCAAGCAATTTGCCGCAGGCTAAGATGAATACTAGTTTATGTGGACTAATGAGGGGAGGAAGCCTTTTCAGCTTAAGGCTACTGTCTCTTGAGCGTGAGACGAAGTATAATTTAGAATATATTTTTGATACAAGCATTAAATGCACTAATAGGAGTAATGCCAAGCACTGTTGAGCAAAATTTCATTGTATAAATATAGAGGATGCAGTCCTTATAGAAGAGATTCCTGTTGCAATTGCACCGGATCATTTTAATTTAAAAAATTAATATTGACATGAGTCACAGAGACGTAATAGCGATATATATACTAATGCAAATCAAAATCATCAACAATATTCAAATTAATGAAATCTGAGAAATTATAGCATTTGTTGGCATATGTTGTTGAAATAAAGGAGTCATAAAATTGTACGTCATGTTTAACACTTGCACTTAATTGGATAAAATACTTTGGTTGACTACAATTTACGTGTTATTAGTTTTTGATTAACTGAGCATAGTCTAAAATATTTGCATAGTCACGCTAATTACCTTGTACAGAGTTCATATCTAACATGTTCGTTAATACTTGTACCTAACATTATTTTTAGTCATAATCTATAATCTGCCGTATCATCATTAGTTTATCTGAATCATATCCCGGTATTCAGAACCAATGCCAAGACTCTGCCATTTACAAACTAAAGTAGTTTTCCGTCAGGTGCCAATTTCAATCAAGACATTTATTAGTTATTTGATCAATGAATCTCTCACAATATGTGCACTTGCTGTTTTCAATAAATTCACAAACTTCACATAGAAATAGAAAAAAGTGGGAGATGTGACGTCCCATTTCGTAGAGAGCCGTGTCTTCGTTAGACTGATGGCTGTAGGCACAAACGCCTTATATCTCATATCCTAGGAGACATGCTGGATGAAATTTTACATTTATAATAGACTGAACTTTGGGTGTTTTAACACAATTTGAAATTTATTTTCAGCATTGGAATGAGATGGATCAAGTTATTCAGCTCCTGGGTAGGTTTAAGAGATACATCATTTATTTGATTAATCTTATTGTTTACAAAAATCTAATAACATTAGATACAATAACTATCTCATCAAAATAGGGGTACAAACTCAAATTATCAATCGAAATTATGATTTATTGAAAATAAAATAGTTTCCCAGTTTCTCAGACAAAACTACATGTCCCAGCTAGTATATATAACCTAAATACATAACCATTTCACCATCACGACAGTTATACATAACAGTGGTATAATTTAGCGAGCGGTCTTTTTGCTCAAAGGGGTAATTTTGCATGTCATTATGTACGGAATACGTCGCCTGCGCATTGGTCGATACAGGGGGGCGGCGCAGTCGCAACTATGGCGGCCGAGGTAATTGAGTCTTTGATGTGGCATATTTATTTAAATTGCCGGTATTTGGTAATACTTTGTACGCACGTACTGCACGTATATGCATTTATTTCTTGCTAAATAAACCGTCTTGCAAAATTACAATATCTGTAACAAGTACGAGTATTTATCCCCCTTCTTGATGCAATGAGTTCAGTGGACATGATAATTATTTGTACCTGCAGTGTCTGGGTGTAGAATCATAGAAACAGAACTTAATGGATTTTTTTTTATGGTATGTAAAAATTATCCAGTGACGATACCCGCTCTTAGGCGAAGCGGGAAACAGTGTCAAACTCTCACTGGCAAAGCAACCTACCCCGTTCCTACATTGCCATACATTTTTAGGGCCAGAGCCTTAGACACGAACCCTTGGCCCTTGGCTTCGACCCTTCTGCAGGATCCCTACGAACTATAGGAGTTGAGAGTTTTATAATATTAATTACCTTAGCAAAACTTGTGGAGATAGCGTACTCGACAAATTTGCTGCCAAATACTGCGAGAACATTAGTTTATCTGTTTTCTATTGAAAAACAAATTGACTGTATTATGTACCCATACAAAACGAACTACAAATGTACATTATAAATTTGCTTCAGTGTACGGCAAATGACGGGAAATTTTCGTGATGGGGGTAACTCGAGCATGTTAAAATGTATAGAATTATAGGTAATGGGAGCTTTCCCTACCACACAATATCAATTTATTTGCCGGCGTCTGTACAGGCTATTATCCTGCGAAGCAAAATGAAGAAAAAATACAATAAGTCTTCACGTGTAGTTTTTTCACTATTTAACTAGCAAGATCATTGCCCTGGGTTGCAGGAACGTTTGAGGAACTTTAAGTACCATTCATTGCGCTATAACGCAAAGGGCAAGACAGTGAAAGAAAATAGGTGGGTATTATTCATTCAAAGTCTGACTCGCCCTCGAGTTTAGTACCTAAAGCAGGAGAAGTAATTTCAATATTTCACACGTTAAAAAAGACAAAGACCTCCCTAATCTATTTATTACTTATTTAAAGATCAATGTTCGTCAACGTGACATGTTTTTCATTAACATTAGATACATTCTTAATGATCCTGTACCCGTGGCATATTATTGTGTGTGTGGATATCTGTCCACACACACAATATTAGTTATAATAATAATAGTACAGTAATAGTTTGATTGAATCTTCAATTCTTCAATCAAACTAAGTAACATAAGTAAGTAAGATACACCAAGGATGTAAATGCAGTAAATCGACGCAGGGTGCGCCCTCTTCTGGATGGATCGATGCAGTGTGAATGTTCCACCATTCATTTCTCCTTTAACTCCTTGGCGGCCGTGGTAAAAGACTGGGACCACAGCCCCCTATAACAAAGGTGGCAACTTAATTAGCTGCAATGGCAAAATCTGTCATGTACGAGTATCTGTTGCAGTCATCTGATTAAATTAGCCGTCCAATTAGACGCCTAGGGCATTCGTTAAGCGCCGGCATCCAATTAAATGACTGAAGAACAACTAGACATGTTGTTGGACGGTTGGATGGTTGAATGTTGTTTATTCATTTAGTTTACTGAGACATATCTAAAATAGTGTAATGTGTGTGTACCATTTTATATTTATCCGTCTTCTTGCAAATCAAATGCTTTATTACTGGTTTTTTTTTCACAACAATCAGACAACGCTGACTAGGGCCAAGCTAAGCAGAGCTTTATGTTATGAGTACTAGACAACTAATAAACATACTTAGATATATCTAAGTATAAAAACCCATAATAATCTATAATTATGTATGTGTCACCGTATATTTATGTGTCATAAAAAACTTATTATACCTATAAGTAGATACCTAATTATATGATAATAATATTTTTTTTTAATATACCGGTCCTTACAAAATTATCATAAGTCGGTGTCGATTAGTGCATTCTTACCACTGCACTGTTTAGTAAGAATGCAAGTAGAAAAATGAGTAACATAATCATACAAGTAATAAATGTCCAGAAAATTGAACATATAAATTAATAGCATCAGTTTTCTGGACATTAAAACCTTGTATATTTTTACACTTATAAAACATTAGAAAAAGTCTGTTTATTAAAAGTTATAGTACCGGTAATATAGTTTTAATTACAGCGCCACCTAGTGGGGAGTAGCTTTAATTCTTGCTACTATAAAGTCCATACTCAACAATGAAAATGAAATCCAGATAATTATCTACCTTACATGTATCTGGTTGATGCTGATCAGATTAGTAGCACAATTTATATTCCACTGTAACACTAGTGCTGCCATCTAATTGGTTTTTTAAAAACTACAGTAAAAGTTTTGTTCCCAAAAGTTTGAAAGAATGTAAGTAAATGGTCCAGTTGATAATAGATGGCGCTGATATAAATAATATTTTTATTTACATTTTACTGAATATTTAATCGTAATAATTATTTTTCTAAGCTTGAAAAATCTCCATTCAGCGCAATGTAACCCCGGTCTCATTTCTTTAAACCTGAAAACAAATATTATCTAATCTTCACACCAACAAATATGTCCTGAGGTGTTCTATTTTCTCTTACAATCCCAGGCTCCCAGAACATACAAACACTTGATAACAAGGACGTCTCAGCTCCCAAAAGACCTACAAGAATTGTATTGAAACATAAAACAATGAAACTTTCCTCCCAGCGGTGGTTTTCGCGGAGAAATTGATTATTTCTTATTTACACTCTATAGCTCAAGTTTTTTTAGATTTCAATCTATATTTTGTGATAGAAAAAACAAAACACTTACTAAGTTCTTGGAATTTGAAAGCTTGTTTTAAAGTTAAACTCTTGAGCCCCAAGCGAACGCGTTCGCACACCTATTGTCTTATTATGTCTCTAATTACAGTAGGTATTCAAAAAGTTAACTGGCAATTTCTTTTTAGGATACCGTATCACAATCGGCGAAAACAGACAGTCCCCCTTCAGTCCGTTTGTCAAGGACCATTTTCTTTTAGGAATTCGTCTCGGATTTTAACTAAAATTAAAGTTAGATTCTGAGTTCTTTAATTTTCCCATGAAAAACCAAAGAGAAAATCAAAGAGGTTAGCTATTCCTTGGAGCGATGAAAAATGAAACTCCTACGCTAACGTGAATACCTTAATAAGGCCGTTTTTGCTTCGTTTGTGGCACCTAATTATTTTGATGCTCAAATGGTAACCAAAACTTATTGAAGATTTGCTGACCTAGAAAAAAATACCTTGTAGGACAAAAATAAAGAAAAGCTCTAAAAATGGTTTTGTAGGTCAAAATTAAGTAGATAACTTTTTTTTTAATTCTGAAAAATTCACGAGGCATTTTGGGAATAAAACTGTTTATATAGAAACATTTCTCCGGAACCTTCGCTGCGCGAATTCAACCCACACTTCCGCTTCTTTCAAACACTTTATAACTTCATCTCATTTTGATTAAATTTTCGTGAAAAAGTAAAAAAAAAAGTGAAAGAGTTTGAAAACCACCAAGGGATATTTTTTCGGACTCCTTAGTTAAGCAATTAAATTTTAAACTGTCGCCAAGTAAGTTAACAGCGTAACATTAAAACATTCAGGGGTAATGGCCGGAAGCGCTGACTCAGCCGCTGAATATAATTTGCACACGATCGTACCATACAAAGTTTAAACTTCATTAAGTAATGGACTGGGAACTATTTTGCGCGTAGGTTGATAGGCACCTAACTGTGTAGATTTTATTAATGACCATAACTCAATTTGTGCAGTTAAATGAATAATTATTAAGATAAAGTGTTTATAATCCAGTCTGTAATTGGTAAAAACACGATTTAATATTTTATTTAAGTACATTGTATTATTTTTAAATTGTTGTTTATTATAGTTTGGTCAAAAAATAAATTGCACATTCACTTTCTACCGCTGGGTGGCTCGCCGTCCGGTGTGCAAAGAGCCCAAAAAAGGCCGCAAAACCGTAGAGAAGGAAGAAGAATTTCTGTAAAGAAAACCGGTGCTCCTAGAAAGCAAAAGGTAACTGAAGAAGCATAGGTGTATTTCAGTCAGTAAAAGTCTGACTCCACCCTAGAGCGATTGAATTCATAAGACAATTTGCCAAATTCTAAAAAAAAAACAAAACTACTCTTATTGGTTAATTTGATTATGTAGGCAGGTACAATCCCAAATTGGTTTTTGAACTACCAAGTAAGACACGACAAACACTAGTTTGGAAACCAACTCAACCTTTCTAATAAAGAGCTCACCGAAAGTCGTTATCCTGCCTTTGATTACATAAAGGTGGAAACAGACGGTTAGGTCTCGAAAGGATTTTGACTCGAATACGTGCTCTTTTGTTTTTTCATTCCATTTTTAAACGGTTTAACTGGAATGAATAAAAATAGGTAATCAATGAATGAATGATAGAAATGAACATTCATCTGCATTTTTGTTTAATATGTCGTTAAATGACGTCGTCCGTCAAGATATTTTTTAAAAAAGAGAAACTATTGTGTTTCTTGCCGGTTCTTCTCTATAGGAAACAACCAATTTGGAACTGTACACTAGCTTCTGATGTTTTATATGTGCCCATGTAGGCCTATATGAAATAAAAACTATTTTGATTTTAATTTTGAAGACCAAGGAATTAGTTGTCTGGTACAGGACTCAGGTAGTTAAATAGAAATAAAAACCATTTTAGTTTTGAAGACTCAAGTAGTCTGGTACATGACTGAAATAGGCCACTTCGGATAAATATTCTCCATGGTAATCAATTACTCACTTTACAATGGGAGTGAGAATAAGCAATAACGCATTCGAATATCAAACATTGATGAATCAATTCACTATACCTAGTTCGTTTTTTAATTCTAGACTACAATTTGACAACTCAGAAGTCACACTCTAGGAATATGTCCCCAATTTTCTGGAGTTTGACATTTTAAGTTGTCAAATCGTAGTGTAGGATTAAAAAACGAACTATTACGAATTCATTCGACACTTTTGAAAAAGGAATCGTCTGATTCCGCCATAAGTACGGCACAACGGCCAACTGTCATGGCCCACAGTTTAGCCAGTAATCTCTGTGGGCCACACTTAAATCCTTTTGTGGTGCTATCTGGAAAGCTGCAGTGCATTCGGCGAGAATGAACCTCGAAATTTTAGATGGAGTGTCCGCTGTGCGCACTGTGCTCTCGTTTTTACCTAACGGGCTATGAATGGTCTTAAATAAAATGTAAAAAAGTCAGATTAAATCAGTATAGTAGGTGAACTACTTAGCCATTAGATAAAGCTTGGTATGTAGGTATTTATAGGGAGTAATGCAAAAAAAGTTTTCATATACATGCAGACTATTATATGAAAACGTTTTTGTGTATGTTCTTGGATAAATAAAATAACCTATAAATGAAAATATCAATAATTTATAATTTATGTGAACGCGAATGCTTGGGGATCAACGGATTTGAGTTAAAACTTCCTTATATGCCTTTCGCATTGGAGCCAAGTCTTCTGATTAGAAAAAGACCCTAGGTTCCATTTGGCTTCGACGTTATGATGGTTACTCGGAGCAGTTGTGTGAATCAGGTAGGTACTAAGGTACCGGTTAAACTTTGCAATCTCGTATTGCCACGAGAAAATGAAATAAACTTTCTTGGGAGGAAACAAAATTCTCGGAAAACCAAAAATCAATGAATTCTTGTTAATTTTGTAAAAATACAACAGCAACAAAGGGTTCTTCAAAAAACCGTAGCCAGTGTAAACGGTGAAATACGGTTTTATTTATGTTAAAGGTGGTTTAATTAACTAACTTTAATTAATCTCTTCTCGGAACACCAAAATTTCAAACTACAGGGAAAGGGAGTCAGTATTTACTTAATTTTCAGTTACCTGCCGGATTCAAATTAAGAGCTTGCTCGTAACGGAATATCATTACAGGATAAAGTTAATAGCCAATTAATTATTTTTTAATTTAACTAACGGCTGACCACGGATTTATTTACAAATAAGTATTTAATAATAATTGAATATTATTTTTCTTAATATTTACAGTTTTAACCTAGTTAAATGTATTACGCGTTCCAAATAAGAACCGGAAAGTCAATAACTTCGATCTGTCAAATTTTGAGTGAAAAGTACGGTTTGCAAAAAAATCTTATTTGCCTATCAATAAAAAGTTTTTTTTTGCTTTTTTTTTACTAAAAATTAGTTAATTCTAGTTGAAGTAAAAACGTTAGGCTTTAATATAAATTTGCCAAATATATTGTTTTAAGTCATAAATAGTTTACAAGAAAAACTATTTTCTTTCTTATTTTCATTGTTAGAAACAATTCGCCATTTTCTTCTATTTACCACTACTCAGATACATCACACAGTGAAACAGAGATAAACAAAATTGAAAAACTGTATTCTGATTAAACTTTTTTCATTCACGATTCGTACGTAAATTATTTTTTTAACCATCTTTTTTTGTTCACTCTACCAAATTTTTTCAATTTGACAGTTCGACGTGACGTCACAACATTGTTATCGATCCTATTCTCATTTGGAACGGATTTGTAGTACCATGTTCGGGAAACGTCAGCTGGGTGAGTTCAATGACCGCAGGTAGTTAAGCGCAACGACTGACAACTACCCACACAGTCATTGACTCGTTTCGAGTTTTCGAAAAAAAGTACTTAATTTTTTTATTTTATCTTTAAAAATCCATAGTGTCTTATACAGGATCGACCTACCACGGGATTGAAACTACTAAAATTTAAATGTGCACTACACTAAATAATAAGAATAAAAAGTAATGTCAAATATATTATTATGCTTTTAGTGATAAGACCGCCCATTGTGACACCATAGGTGTTCATTTTAAGTTTCGATTGTAATTTTATTTTTTAACTAGCGACCCGCTCCAACTACGCACAATGCTGATATTAAAAAATATTATGTCTGTTTTAAATATAGAAACTTTTCTCTTTTATAACTTTATCTAATGAAAAAACCCTAGCAAAATCCGTTGCGTAGTTTTAAAGATCTAAGCATACATAGGTACAGGCAGCGGGAGGCGAGTAAGTTTCATATACTGTGTGTAATAAAGAAAACATCTGTCTATCAATTTGAACATATTTACAAATATCAACTACTTATTAGAATTTAGGAGAGGATTCCGTGCAAGTAAGTCGCTTATTTATTAAATAATGACTTTCATAAAGGGTCTAGTAAATTATAATCAAGAATTTAAAACAAACAATATACATTTATTAGAAAGAATAAAAATTAAATATCTTAAATGAAACATCACATTAATTTCATCATCAACCTTATTAATGTTCCTACTGCTGGGACAAAGGCCTCCTTTCTAGGAGAGGGAATTACACATTAATTTAATCATGAATTAACCCTTTGAATACCTTAATTAAACACTGGAAAATGCAACGTAGAAGTAGGTACCTCCCACGAAGCAAGCGTTCGACATCAACGAAACGATAGTAACTTGGCTAGGGGAGCAGTCCAGTTTGTGAGAGGCCCTCCAGCGCTGCGAATTTTCTTTCTACCAACATGTAAACTAACCAACACAAACACAATTACTCCATTTCTCTATGGAGAGCAGTAATAATTAATTAACCAATGCTCTAAATGAACTGCAGTTACAAATCGAACTAACATAAATACCTAAATGAAAATTAGTAGATGAATTATTAGAACGAGTTTTGTTATTCTGATATTAAACGCTAATAATAATTTATTAATAATTATCTGTGTATTAGAGCAATGATACAGAAATTATGCAAACATTATTCTGTTGTTGAAATGTATGTTTTGAATATTAGAGTTGAATTGGTTTGGTTAATACATCGCGTATCGGGAAATACACCGTGAAATTTAAATGGTTGTTTTCCCGCGGCAGAATGACTTGCCATAAGGAGTACTTTTGAAGCATACAGAAAAAATAAAAAAAATTAAAAAGTTTTTTTTTTATAAATAATTATTAAAAATATTTATCAACTCAAAAAAGCGAAAACAATAGTAACATTAGACGTAATTTGTAGGTACTACTAGAGTCGCATGAGCAGCCCGCCGTCAAAGGAAACCGATTCATTAAATATTTGAACCAAAATAAGCTCTCGCACGTTGTGATACGTCATAATTAGCTTGCACTCTACAGGTTCATTTTTTGTTTTTAATATTTTATTTCTTTATGAAACGTTTGTATTACCAAGATACAACCATTTCGCTGAGGGAAAACAACCATTTAAATTTCACGGTGTATAATCAGGCTGACAAGTGTATTCCTAACTAAATTTTATTTTCATTTTAATTAGGAACACCCGTCCCAGACTTTCACTAACTACGAGCAAATCACACCTTTGTCCTTCTCCTTAGTCCTTTTACGTACTAGGACTGCGAGTTTCCGTTTCAAAATTTTTGCAGCATGGTGTACACCGAACTTGATGAGCCTCACGGTTTGCTGACACCTTTTTTAGGTTCTCGTGGAAAATTACGCACGGTTGACAGCTTGGGTTCGGTTCGGACTGCAATTCACCCGTTTTGCCATCTCTTTCGTCATTTTTCCTGCTTCTTTTAATAGATAGATTCGAAATTTAGATTTATATGTAAATATAATAAATAAATACAGGCATAATATATTTAATATCACATTGCACCCGAGCAAAGTTGGTACGTGTCGCTAGTTAATATATAAAAATCAATGCCACTTTTCGTTGTAATTTTATCATTTTCGCTTTGTTCGGACTATTTAGTAGATGGTTTATGTGAAGTTTGCACATAATCGGTCGAATGGTTCTTCATTTACCTATCGCATTTTTCTGTTGCCGGGAGCGAAGCCGCAGGCAAAAGCTAGTATACTCTAAAAATAACTACTGCCAGCAACTTCGCCCGTGTGACTGTAGAAAACTATCTCAAAGGAGTATATTCAGTATCGGAACTCTACACGCTATTTCAAGATGTGGTCTACACGTGTACAAATCCGATCAGCTGTTTGAAAGTGAAGGAATTTTACACACACACACACACACATATATTATAGCTTAGCCTAGAGAGTTTCAATAATATATAGTTCTGATAAAGAGAATAGCTCTATAATTAAATGCTAGACCAATTTTGCTTCACAATGGTTTCAGGCCCATTAAGTAATAACACAGGTGAAATTGAACCTTGACTGGAATACTCTAAATATTCTGCTCGGTACATATTGAAACAATATTTAGATTCAATTAAATTGCTTCTATTTTAAGAAAGGAATTCATTTTATTGGCAATGTATTTTCATTCACGAAAATTCTCGGTTCGTTTATGTCATATTAGATTTGTGCTACGTGAAGGCTTATGTATTATTCATAAGTTACATTCAACCTTTTCTTTGTCATGGAATATAATAAAATGGTGGTCTGAAAGTCACACGTGAATGCATATTGTTATATGAAGATGCCACGCGAGCGAATTTGCAAATCTTCGCACGACCGAAACACTTTGTGAAGTTACTTTTTCTTTTAAATTATTGGTTGAATTTTGCACATGATAATGCGTCTGTTGAACTTAAATATTAGTGTGTATGAAATACCTAATATCTTCTGCCATCAGTTATCCCCGCATGAAAGTAAAAAAAAATGAACAAGTGCGCGTCGCAGTCATACACCGAGGGTTCCATACAAAAATAAACTACCTATGTTAGTTCGTATGAATCAAGTCTCGAAAATTTTGCCGAATCGAAAAAAATATTTTTTTGTGTTAACTAAATTATTTACAGTATTCAGATTTATTCCTATATTTTGTGTTATAAGAGCTTGCTTCATGCAAGCTCGATGAACGGAGAGTGCCCCATGTATCTAGATTTCCTTGAAAGTATCAAAATGTGCATTATGATAACAGCCCGTATCTTTTATTTTTTAAGCTACCGCAAATCTGAGTATATATTTAAAATTTCAATTCGATACCTTAACGCTTTTCCGAGATAACAGGTGTTAATAGACAGACAGACAGTCGGTTAACATAATGATTTTTTAAGGTTTCCATTTTTTCCTTTTGAGATATAACACTCTAAAAATATCCCAAGGAAACCAACTTCTTAGATAGAAAAGAAATATTGTATATCCTAATCTATGACATGGCGTCCTTGACCCAAATTTCATTTAAAACATTGAGCCGTTTTTGCGTGAAGTAATAATAAATGATAAATACAAACACATACCCGAATACATTCAAATGTAAATACACACGAGTACATATACCCAAACATATTAAACGCCGTTTAATTTTGATATAATTTTAATCCCTTGGAGGGTCGAATCGGTACATGAAACACTATCGATTTGTGTTAGTAAAATAAAAAATAAAGTACTTTTTTCTAAATCTCGTATCGTTCCTTTTACCTTTGTGTGTGATGTCATGATTTTAGCATTTTATCAACTAACCCTAATTGTTAAATATACAATTCAATGTTGAATATATTTGTTAAATTCAACTTAGGCCCTCAAAGCTGTCAAATGTTCTTGACTTGAATTATCTTAACTCGAAATACTCAACTCTATTAGGCACTATTAGAGATGAGTATTTTGAGTTAAATCTTAGGGATAGTTTCTGAATTGAGTGTTTGTACTTCAATACTAAAGTTTGACGGGTTTTAAGCAGAACTGTAAATACTCAGACTTTAGATTCTAAACTTGAAAGTTAAAGGTTTAAGGTACGTTTAGACTACTTACGATACTTTATATGATACATACAGTTTATATGTCGCAGGGAAATGAGGATATCAGAGATTTCACGAAATTCATATTCCTTGCATTTCTCTCACTTAAATTTGAAGGACAAGGCATTAAAAAGTGTAATTGTGAGGTCTAAAATAAAAGAGGAAACAAAAATAAGTATTTGCAAGAAGCTTAATGTTTTCTATAATTCGAGGTGCCGTGGTTTTTTCTAGCACTTTATTACTGATTGACAATAAAAAACACGTATATGTATATGCATATGCTTTCTTGTACTCACTGTTAGGTATATTTGTTTCATACTGCAAATGGTTTGAAGACATTTTTAATCTCACCTATAAACCAATTCATATTATTCCTTCATCAACTTCTATTCCTCTAAGATCCACATAGTTAACAAAGATCTCTACAAACAACGGTCTCTCGAAACGCGAAGGATCGCCTTACACAAACTCCTGAACTCCTCACAAACTAGTCGAGTTTTCTTTAGAACCTTCTTTTAACATCGTAAAAGGTATTCGTCGAGAGCCAGAACCAGTGTTCTGTGTCAAAGAAAAATAAAACGTGCATGGAAACTTTGGAGTTTAACTGCAAATGTGGTATTTGTCTCTGAATATAACGAAAGATAAAGTAGGTATTGTAAAGATTATTTTGTTAGGACGTAATGGATAGTTTTAACAAACATTATACACCGTTAAATTTTAGTCGTTTTAATCCCTTGGAGGATCGATTTAGTACATGAAACACTATTGATTGGTAAAGTTAGAATGAAAAAACAAAGTACTTTTTTTTAAAACTCGAATTAATTTACGCATGTTCTAAATTGATTTCTTTAATTAACATCAGCTGGGCGAGTTCAATAACCTGTAGGTAGTTAGTACGCAACGATCGACAACTACCTACAAGGTCAATGACTCGTTTATTTAAAGAAATTAATTTCGTAAATGCGTATATCAATAAGAGATTTAAAAAAAAGTACTTTATTTTTTTATTTTATCTACACAAATCGATAGTGTCTCATGTACTGGATCGACCCTCTTCGGAATTAAAACGACTAAAATTTAACGGTGTATAGAGAGTCTGATAGGAACAGGAGAGGGTTTTTAGTCAGTAAAAGTCTGACACTAACTCCCACCCCGACCCAAGAGCGCAGTGGTGTCATTAGATGATTTTCCCATCGGAAAAAAACAACAAGAATACAATTCGAATATTTTTTTTACTTTCTGTGCATTCTGTCTAATCTTCGAAACGGCAAAACCAATCAGACGGGACCTTCACTGACGGATAGCTGGCGTTACTGGCAGTAACTTAGTCTATTATTTATATTCCAGTTGGAACAGGAAATCAAATTACGAAATACCTGTGCCTTGGAAAATATTATACAAAATTGGATGGGACCTTAACTAGGTTATAGTAATGATATAATAAGTAACTAATACATTTTATTTCCCTACAGAAATGTAATTTAATTCCTCAGGCGAGAGAACACCACAAAATAGATAAGTAAACAAATTTTGACGGGTTTCGTTAAAAGTTTTTTTTTATTTAATAAATACTATCTTTTGCCCGCGGCTTCGCCTGCGTGGTATTGGGGTTGGGGTTTCCGGGGTAAAAAGTAGCCTATGTCCTATTCCGGAGTGTATCCTATGCCTGTGCCAAATTTCATCCAGATCCGTCCAGCCGTTTTGGCGTGATTGAGTAACAAACATCCAAACATCGTAACTTTCGCATTTATAATATTAGTAAGATACCTTAGCCAGTAGAGTAATGAATATAAATACTTAGTTATAAAAAAATATCATAACGTGTTTAAATAAATAATACTGTCAGAGAGATTTACGATAGCTGTCAGGCTGATAGGCGCAAGTAATTCTTTTATAATAATGTAAAAGAGTAATTTCATAGGAATAAATCTGTCATCAAAACGCGTATAAGCGCTTTTTATTATATCTTGGATCCTTGAAGTAGGTACTTACTTTCTTATGAAATATCTTAAAGTACTAATAGTCTAAGAGTTTACGTCTATTTGTTTTTTTTTTAATTGCGGTGTTAAATAAAAGTATAACAGAAATATATACAGATACACCGTTAAGTTTTGGTAGTTTTAATCCTGTGGAGGGTCGATCCGGCCGAGTGGGTTCAATGCCCGCAGGTAGTTAATACGCATCGACCGACAACTACCTACGGTGAATGCACACGCTCAGCTGTTCTCTACTTAGAGATATGAATTACGTATACGCGTACATTAATTTTAGTTCTAGAAACAAAGTATTTTATTTCTTAATTTTATCTTTACAAATCAATAGTGTTTCATATACTACCGTATCGACCTTCCACGGGATTAAAACTACCAAATCTTGACGGTGTATAAAAAAATGTTTTCTACTACTAAAATAAATAAAAGAATTACAATTTTTCTTAAAATATTTAAGATTAACTGGTTATATTTTGTTACAAATCAAATTCAAATCAATTTTGCTCAAATCGGTGAAGGAAAACATCGTGAGGAAACCGGCATGTCCTAGAATCAAAAATTCGAAGACATGTGACATCCACCAATTCGCACTGGGCCCGCGTGGTGGATTATGGCCCATTCCCTCTCCTAGAGAGGAGGCCTGTGTCCCTGCAGTGGGAACATTAAAAAGGCTGATGATGATATTTTGTTACCAATTCAACCTTTTTTATTAATCCTTTTTTTTCCGAGTTGACCGTTTTTAATGTCAAATCTATTGATATATGAGTTTTTTTCACTGAGTCAAACTTTTTTCTCTGAATGAATATAGTTAGTTTTCAATATCACCACCGATACATCACGCCACAGTGACTGGCATTTTCTTTAAGGTCTCTGCACACAGCGGGAGCGGCACGGCGGGACGTGACGGCGACGCGACGCTGAGCAGTTGTAATGTACTGGATATTACGGACGACGACACACAGAGCCGTCCCGCTCGACGCGACGGTAACTGTGGCGACTGATAGCGTCGTCGCGTCGCCGTCACGTCCCGCCGCGCCGCGCCGCGCCCGCTGTGTGCAGAGACCTTAATGTTTCTAATATCTTACCACATATTATCAGTGACATCTAATTTAAAAATTATTATTGCTAACGAAAAATTCAATGTATTATTTATTTCGAATCCACTAGAAATAAATTGAATAAAAGATATGGCTCGAAAACTTTTCTTTTATTTCAATTACGTTTGGTCAGTATAAATATTGATCAGTAGGTGTCAGCTGTATGTTTTATAATATTACATTAGGCATTATCTCGTTTAGGATTGTAATCTTATATTGATGAATAAGTTTTTTAGTCATTAAATCTACTTTTATTTCTTTTATCGGGCTTTTAAGCATAAAAGATAAAAATATGGACGATGGAATAATTATTAATTTTCCTTTTCTATAAAGTATTCAAATATTTCTTAATTACAAGTAATTGACTATGTAGGTTTTTTTAAAAGTGGGAAAAATCATCTAAAGACGAATCCCGCCCTTGGGCGGAGTGGGTAATAGTGTCAAACTCTTACTGACTAAATGACCCACCCCGTTCCTTCTTGTCTGGGGCTTCTCGGCGCGAGAGATCGACTGATCGCATCAAATACACTTACCTAGGCATTGAAAACTACTACTAGATTATTTTTGTGTTGCTGTAAATCAGTGCTTGACCGCGATCCCACCTGATGGTAAGCAGTGATGCAATCGTTGATGGTGAAACGCTAATATTCATATAATTGTCGTTAAAAACGACTGGATAAAAATGTTTTTTTTTTTACAGGTAGGTACCTATTAGACCCAAACAAAGGTAAGAAATATGAAATGTACTGAGAGATGCCAGTCACAAACTGATTACATACACGTATTACTTATTAGTGCAAGAAACATAAGTAATTATATGTTCTGACTGGAGGAATTAGTTTCTTCGGTTAAACAGTCTTGTCGACTACTTTACAGCTTGATCCGAAAGACGCCACGCATAAAAAAAAACATAATTTGTCAGTCTCAAGTACACCTTGTAAAACCAGTAGGTACAAGTTATATATAAAATAACACATTTAGTGCTACCCTCTGGAATTCTCACTGGCTGAAAGATGCTGATGAGGATTTGTACTACCCGAGTCAAGGGTTTATAAGATTTGTACAGGCTATTGGGATTTCGAGCACTCTCTCCTTCGGACCAGACTATAGCATACATTGGAACGAATAATCCCAAACGATTTTATTAAAAAATTATGTTAAAAAGTTGCCGATATTGACTTCGACAGCCAACTTAAAACTAAAATAAAGGAACAAGGTAATAAACTCAACCGGACAAACAAAACTATAACATGAATGCAACGACTTCAAACTAAAAACTGTGTCAAACAATTTCTGTTATTTATTTTACTGTTGCACGTGTTTCTAACAGTTAGTAGGGGAGCCCAAGATGCTTAATTTGCAGTTACTAAAGCACTATAGGGATCAATTAGATAGTGAAGTAAATTTCACAATCTAATAGGTCCCCATGGTGCTTTCGTTTTAGAACATAAAAACGTAATAGCAAGTTTTAATTTCAGTGGGGGGAAAACATGTAAGAGTTTCAAAATATTTTTTTTTTTTTACAAAAAACAAACCGCCTTCAAAAAAAGCCAAACGATAAAAGTTCCTATACTAAAAAGTTGAAAATAAAAATATAATAATATAGCACCGGATATTAAAAAGCTACCTAACATAACAACAACAAAAAAAATAACAACAACAACAACTTATTGACCACTAAAATAGTAACAATTAATAATCTATCATCATCATCATTATCAGAATAATTCTGTACATTGATGAAAACCGCACATAAATCGAAAAAAGAAAATTACCTCCGAGTACAGCGCCATCTCTCGGGAAATTAGGTACTTCGCGCTGTTAAATCTTAGTTTAAGGTTTCTGTTACACGGTGAGAAATTTGTGACGGACGGAAAACTACGTTAACCTACACTAAACGTGTCCCGACACACTCTTGCCCGGTTTTTTTCGTAAAACCATGTATAAGGAGAATGTATTTCCTCCCCCAAAAACTATTCTTCCAAAAAAATATAGATAGATTAAAGTTTATTATACACCAAAAAGTAACACAACTTATACAACCTCCCTTCCCCTAGTTACTAACATTATTTTTGTACATACAGAAGAATAATGATCGTATCTCATTCTTTATCTATCCGTTTGGGTAGTTTTGGCAAATAGAGCTACTGAATAGACTAATGAATTCATTATCTTATCGTTAAGAGGCCTTGTCTACAAACAGTCAGGAAAAAAAATCTCATTAGCTGATTATTGAGTCGAAAAAAAGGAAAACTTAAGTAGTAATGGGCAGAGTACATGCGAAATTTAATTCCAGTTTTAGAACAAAAAGTACGTTAAGTATGTTTAAGTACGTTAAGTAAGTAAGTAGTTTTACTTTTATGTTTACATATCGATAATGTTTCATGTACCAAATCGACCCTCCACGGGATTAAAATGATCAAAATTTAGCCGTGTTTGATAATGCTAATTACGAAAATAAACTATTTTGTACTTATAATATAACTAGCGACCCGCCCCAGCTTCGCACGGGTGCAATGTTGATATTATGCATGTATAAACCTTCCGCTTAAATCCCTATATCTCATGAAAAAAACCGCATCGAAATCTGTAGCTTAGTTTTAAAGATATAAGCATACATAGGGGAAAGCGACTTTGTTTTATACTGTGTAATGATGATGATATACATACTATACGTGTTAATTTAGTTACACTGTCAAAACATTTGCTTGTCAACATGAACATATTTCCAACCCAAGTTTACTCCAAACTAACTTATTGCTACAGCAATTTAAGTCCATTCAGCTTTCCACAAGTAACATCAACTGCCCGAAATGGTCACATGTCTTGCACAAGTGTTGTGCTACCGTATATCACTGGGCAACTGTTTCTGAAGCTAACTCGCTTACAAAGTGCATTGCAGATGTTACCGAATGTCTACTAAACACAGTTCAGTGTTAGGTTACAGCAGTTCTTTGTTTTCTCTTGACTTGTTAGGACGTCTATGAGAATACATTAGGATGAACATTGCACTAAACCGTAGGGTGCAGAAGGGTTGAAGCTAACTGGACCCAAGGGTTCGTGTCTGAAAGGAAGGCTCTAGCCTTGGTATAGATGGCGATGTAAGAACGGGGTAGGTTGTTTAGTCAGTAAGAGTCTGAAACTGTTTCCCACTCCGCCCCAGGGCGGGATTCGTCATTGGATGATTTTTACCTACCATAAAAAAATGGATATTGTACTTACAAACAGGTTTTTTGTTTATTTACTTTTTTTACTGATTAGGTGTCAGACTGAAAGACGTCCCCAAACTAGTTTGGAAAAAGGCTACGAAGATAATGATACTCGCTTTTGACAATCTCACCTGATGGTGAGCGATGGATCACGTTTGCCATGAATGTAAATATTTACCCTTAGATTGTAGAATGTATCAGGAAACAAGGATATCATAGGGAATTCTATATATATACTTCAACAAAATGCAAGATGACCGTTTTGTCAACAGGATTTATACGTAAGTAATAAATATAATCACCATGATATTTTCATAGTGAAGGCGGTAATTAGCTGTATCGATTGAAAAAAACTGTTGTTACAATATTTGTTATCGAACTATTTTTATGATATTTTTTAGATTTGAGAATAAGTTGTAAACTTATTTTATAATATTTTTTTGCATCTCTAGGTGTTAAGGATGATCTTATACAAATTTTATGTGTTAGTGTAAATATAATTGTTTAGTTTATCTCGTGGTTTCGCTCAAGTAATCTGTCCTATAAAAATCGTGCACTGTACTGAGATAAAAAGTAGTGTCTAAGCGCTCAAAAATAGCACTCAGCATGTAGCTTTCTTTCTATCACTTAACTTTTCGATCTTGTAATTACAAACGCAATTAAAGAACAATAGGTGGTCTTGATTAGTTCATCAAGGTAAAGAGTTTTAACAGATATATCAGTACAGCGACCACTACCTACAAGCAAAAATTTTGCTTCTTAATATTAAATAAAATACCTGAAAAACTTTTAATGTAATGCAAAACTCACAATAAAAGAATACAGTAGATTTTAGACTATTATTGAACTGTTAAAAATACTACTGAACGAAAAGATGTATAATTACATTAATTATGGCTTTGGTATTAAGAAAATAAATCACGTATTTCAACCCTAAAATCATCACGTCTAAAATAACACAACATAATTCATAATTGCTCTGAACTTGTCAGTTTCAGCCAACAGCGCCCTGGGGGCTGCTTGGCAGAATTATTTGTGCCAAGACTCCTGTAATAGCTTGGCGGATGACGTTTTATGCAATTAGCGCAACGGAATTGAAATTAATTAAATAAGTTGTGTGTTAATCTTCTTGGTGATGTGTTTAAGGATTTAAACAGAGATTTTAAATGATATTCAAAATTGAAATAGAACATTTATAATTGTACACATAATTTTTTTTGTCAGTTTAGTCTGTGAGGCCGATGTTTCTTATGTGACTACTCTGAAAAGAAACACTGAAACAAACTCAGTAGTCGTATTACCTCTCCAAGTTTCGAAATGTCTTTTCTTTCACGTTCCTTTTCGAAATCAACCTTTTCTCAATTATGTCAGGGTGGGCTTTCAGTTTACACAGATACAGCCAAACACCAACATTTTAAATAGAAGAACTTGCTATGTTACCTCAACAACCCAGCGAGTAGGAAACATCATTCCTTGGCAAGACAAATGACCACATTTCCTGTGTTTTGGCTATACCTAACGCCTATCTAGTTCACAATTGATAACCAAACATATAAAATTATTGATAGGAGTCATCGTTGCCCTAACACGCAAAGAGCAACTGAAGGGACATATATGACTTTTATTCAGCAAAAGTTTAACACTCCCACACGTACCACCCCGTGGTTTTTATATACATGTGGGATAATATCAAATTACTTCTTCCAATCCAGAGTGGAGCTTCCAAGCGCTAGGGCGTGTCAGATTTTTATTGATTAAAACTTCATAATCATATGTTCGGGAGCAGTGGTGGCCGAGTGGTAACGGCTCCGACTTACGAGTCGTAGGTCGCGGATTCAAATCCAGCCAGGCGAATTACTTTGTGTAATTTACTTCATCACCACAGCTCTCAAAACGGTGAAGGAAAACATCGTGAGGAAACCGGCATGTCCTAGAACCAAAAATTCGAAGACATGTGACATCCACCAATCCGCACTGGGCCCGCATGGTGGATTATGGCCCATTCCTCATCCTATTGAGAGAGGAGGCCTGTGTCCCTGCAGTGGGAACATGAAAAGGCTGATGATGATGATTCATATGTTCTAACTTTGCTTTGCGTTTCAGGACCCCGTTACAGACTACCCGTGGGCTTCACTCAGGGTTTTTTTTCATGGTAGGTAAAAATTATCGAATGTAAGAAATAAGAAAGAAAGAAGAAATGCAATTGATAATTTTCCCTTTTCAAAAGAAATCCTCTAAAACATGCAACAATCTCCACACCACTCCAAATCACAACATACACGAGCCTCCACAATGAATATAACAAAAAACACAAATGTTCCTCGGAACAAAAATATCGTATTTTCGTACGGAGAGAGATAAATGTAGGTATATAAAAGATTTTAGGGATCATTGTAACAGTTGTCGCGTCATATGGCAGGCGGTAGCGACTCGGAAAATGTAAGGCGACGGGAATAACATACGGATTCTAAATTCTAAGCTTATCGAGACTCAAGGCTACAATTTTGGCTGTTCAATGTTTTTTTTCTTATTGATTCGGAGATGTTTTGTTGTATTTCGTAGCTCTTGCTCATTCGGTTGCGGGAAAATATGTGATGGTTTTCCTTTCCAATAAAATTAATTTATTTCCAGCTGACCAGGCGTTGCGTCGACGCTTGGGAGGCCTATGTCCAACAGAGGACGTCTTTCGGATGAAATGATGATGTTGATGATGATCATTTCCAGCTGTGCACAATTACGTCTATAAAGTACGAGTAATGAGTGCTTTAGTAATTATTCCTAGTTGCCGTTTAAATTAATACAAAACAGTATCAAAATTAGTATCCTTCAACTAACCCCATTGGCCTTTTTGAGTTAGGAAATCATCATATGAGTTCTTACTCTTTAGGGTGAAGCGGGAGAGTCAACCAGACTTTTACTGGTTACATTTCATCTGTGACCTTCATTTGCCAGTGTGTCTTAACCTGGAACACACTCTTTTCAATATCTTAATAATCTCCATAAATATCGGCACCATATTCAGGCTTAGCAGTATTTATGGATAGCGATGTCTTATTTTTTTTATTAATCACTAGCTTTTGTCAGCGGCTTCGCCCGCGTAGCGCAGCGCGTAACGCAGCTTTCTATTGTTGCATTTTTTTTCCAATCGGACCAGTAGTTCCAGAGATTACCTCCTACAAACAATAAAACAAAGAAACAAAAAAAAAAAACTTTACCTCTTTATTATATTAGTGTAGATGTAGATTATTATGCTTTCAGTATCCAAATCAGTATCTACCAAACCCAATGACCGTGTGGGTTTGTACTATTTCTTTTATTTTGTATTGTGGGTCAATTGATCGGCTACCTAAAAATAAAGCTGATAAAAATTTAGTCGTTTTCAATTCAGGTTGAAAACGTAAAACAATAACTGAAGGTAAAACGGTGATACTAAAATTGGATATCATATAACAGCAACAATTTGGCTCAACTCTAAATGGGAGAGAACAAAGTTGAATAAATCGGATTTTATCCTATATATCCATTCAAATATAATTTCTCTTCAAAGCCCGTTGAACAGTGAACACAATCTACAGTACTACGCAAACCGGTTAAAACCGGCCAGGACCAGTTCCAAGCGGATCGATTAAGCTCGATCCGGTAATGGATAAGTTCAGTTAGTTGTGGATTGTTACAGAACTTTGTCTGTAGTACCTTCTGATACCCGCTGGAACTATTCACGGTATTCTGACTTGTAACAATGCTTGATAAACATTCGACTGTAATACTGGTTTTCGGTACATAGACCTTGTAGTAGTTCAAGTTTAGTCTTAGTTGTGAAGGAACTATGTGGTTTGATGGAAACGAAGATAATTAATTAAATAAACTTCGACAGTCTTTCATCCGTTCACACATAAGCTCCTCATAAATATCACACTCACACTACATAAAATCATTTGTGTCTTAATTCTTAATTAAAATTAATTAACCTTTCGACGTTGGTAATTATAGACACAATTAAAGAAAAAATAAATTTCATTTATTTTTGTTTTTTTTTATCACTGTATTTTATATCGAGATGAATGAGTCGTTTAGTCATTTTTTAAGTATTTTTATTATTTGTACCACATTTTCCTCAAAGCCGTTTTGTGAGTTTCAAATTTCGCCGAGGTGTGCGCCAGGGATGTATTTTATCTCCTATTCTATTCAATTCCTAAGGAGAATACATTGTGAGACGTGTTTTCGAGAATTGATAATTTTCGACAAAATTGTGGTTGCAACCCTCAGTATTGAGAAATACGACGCAAGGAGGGAGACGGATCCTTCATTTCAAGCATTAACCCTTGGAAACGTTAATTAATTCACTTACATTAAATTGTTACACCATAAGAAATAAATAAATAGATTTGATAAATTATTGACATTTAATAGGTACTACACTTTTCACTTTTCTTTTTTATTAATACTTTATCTTTTCCAGGCCTATCAAGTAAACCCCATCGTTCTATCGCTCAGTGCACTTGTCCTTGCCATAAATTGTGGGAATCGACGGGGAATGGACCACGTAGGCTATAGCTGACGATAATAATATCTTCTATAGTTTGATAGGGTATAACGTTGCGTTACTTTATCGTTTACGTGACTTCCCTTAGTTTGACTTAGGAACTTAGAAGCCTCTAGAGCTTTGAATTGTCGTATATTATATATATTACACCAGTTTCACACAACGCCGTCTAATCCCATGCTAAGCAGGGCTTGTATTATGAGTACTAAACAACTCATAAACATACTTATATATTTCTAAATACATAATATATACTATAGATAAATTACACCCAGACAAAACAAATGATCGTGCTCATCGCACATTTTTTCTGGATGGGAATCGCACCCACAACCTCTGACTTAGTAGTCAGGATCACTAACCTATGTTGATCTAGTAGCAACATTAAGGAATCATTTATTTAAGTTTTAAAAGTAGTATTTATATAATAGTTATTGGCGTTAAGTTGGTATGGTTAAAACATGAATATAAACACACGTCGTTGTCTTTGAATAATTTGGTACGGTACCAAATCATTCAGCATTGGAGATTCACTTTGGACAAAAAGATACACTTTGAACTATTTGAAAAAACATTGCGACTGGAAATATCATTGAGTTTTATGATGCGAGTTCGACTGGACCAAGTCGTGGTTCATTTTCAGTTGATATTTTGAAGAATATAGTACGCAATAACCTTCAAACCTTTTACATAAAAAGCCTTAACAAAATTAATCGACCTTTCCTTCTCTTTAGAGCTGCCGTTAGAAACAATTAATTCTGGAACCGGTCCATAAAATAAATTCAACTCTCAATTGTAAATACAAATAGGTATTATTTGCCTTTTAGAGTGCTTTTTACTAGAGATGTGCGAGCTAGCTAGACGGTGGAGATGACGATGGTGTGTAACGGTGCTGTGTAAATGTGTGATTTTATTATTATTACCCTCCTAGAGAGGAGGCCTGTGTCCCAGCAGTGGGAACATTAAAAAGCTGATGATGATGATGATAATTATTATTACGTTTATTTCAAAATTTCAATTAAAATTGTAAGCTAAGCGTTGCAATGGTTTTACTGTTAGATGTGCAAAAAACCTTTTGTGATGTAAAGATTCGTGGTTGGACTGTTAATCGGTGTGCCGCTGCCGCTGAGTGATGAGGGAATGCTTGTTTGTATGCATTATTACCTAGCTCTACTGGGTTTTTCCATCATAGCTGCGCTAAGCTAGGTTAGAAAAATGAAGTGATCCGCTTATGTAACTTTTCTAGCCAAATGCGAAGTACCTAGACGGTGCGGGTATGGAAAAGGTTGATTGGTTCAACCGAAAATGTATAAACAGTTTTCGTGATGTGAGGATTCATGACGATTCCACTAGGGCAAAGATACATAGCGATTTCTGTGTAAAAATCAAGCGTTAATTAAATATATAAATTATCTAGCTCGCTAGCCGTTTCACGCCAAAGCTGAGCTATCCTAGAATGTGATGACATGATACCGCTGGATGACTATTTTCTCACAGCTCAGCTCGCTACCTCGCACCTCGCTAGTGGAAAAGCACCTTTAGGAGGGTGGCAAGAACGAATGTTTATTCATTCGAAGTTGGAGACGTTCTAACTTGAATACGTAACTTGAACAATTTTATCGGTATGGGTACTTTTCTCGTTAGTACTTTGAGCGAGTTTTGGTGAAATTACGTTCTGATTGCGTTGATATGGGATGTGTTATCTAGAACATGTATGTTCCATTTGATGTATATAATGACTGGTATTAGTGATGGACTTGAAAAAAATCAACAAGTTCACTAAATTTTGACCGTTTAGGCGAAGATAAATGTACTGACAAGCAGATTTTTTTACGTTACGTACGACAAGCCCGTTGTTGTTCCGTTCAGGTACATATTTTGATATTCCCAAGGAAAAGTGTAAGGTTTCTATAATTTTACTACCAATGAGGTCTTATAGCATAAATACAGGGAAATATTTGTAACTTTAACAATAATTAAAATCGGTTCCCACAATCCGAAATTGCCACCAAACTACATAATCCGTACAGTTTGCATAAATTAGAAACCCACTTTCCCGAGAGAATATGGCGCTGTACTTTGAGCTGCTTCGCGCTGTTAAGTCGTAGTTAAGTGGTTCTGTGACATTGTGAGAAATTTGTGACAGACGGGTAACAACGGAACTCTATACTGAGCGTGAACCGACACGCTCTCGCCCGGTATTTTTTTTAATATAAAGTAACATTTCATAACAGATTATCAAGTCAATCAAAAGAGTTAAGTCCATTGCTGCTTAAATCTCTCTCATGCATTGCCTTGTCGACCGATCCTCTACTTCTCGAACCCAGCTGCTACTCGCGGCCTACCTGCCCCCCTAGCCAAGTTACGATCGTTTCGATAACGTTGAACGCTTTGACTTAGCCACGCCCCCAATTCCTTTGTTATGACATCATCAGAACAAAGGATTTATAAGCGTTCGACGTTAACGAAACGATCGTAACTTGACTAGGGAGGCTGTATATCAAATAGTAAAATCTTTCTGCTTTTTTTATTAAAAAACAACAATGGTAAAGTTATTAAATAATAGAGATAAATTATACTTGGAACGACAATCTTACCCTTCACAAACACAAAATTATCTGGAACATTCTCGTTCTCATAAAACACAACCAAAGTCATAATTTCTACTCGCAAACTTCTAGCCTGGTAGCGTACGACCACAATATACAATAGCATTTGTGCTCACAATGGAATAATAAAATTGTGATGTCTTTATTTATTACTAGCTTCTGCCCGCAGCTTCACCCGTGTCATTATTCCTCGAAGAGCTGTCAGCATAATTGACGAGGCCCGCTATGGTCGATGCTTGCCACAGTTGCGAGATTATTTGAAAGGGTCACTATAATATAGTAACTACAGTATAATAATCATCGACAATATACCACAATTTTTATACAACGCTATCTATAAATCCCCAACTAAACAGGAGATGGTGGTACAAATGATAAACATAGGTACTTATGTAATTCTAATTACACAATAATATGTACAATTAAAATGTTTAGCTCCAAGCGAACGCCGGCGTTCACACACCTAATGACTTCTATTATGACTCTAATTACGGTATTCGAAATAGAACAAATGATCGTGCTCAGCACACAAACATTTGTTCTGCGTGGGAATCAAATCCACGACCTCAAGGATAGCAGTCAGGGCCATTGACTACTAAACTAACAGGCCTGTTAAACCATGGATCTGGAAAAGTCTGAAATTCTCTATCACCAACCTAGAGTGTTAAGAGTTATTAGAGAATTACCCATCAATCCGTACTGGATCTGCGAGGTTTTTTTTTATAGTAGGTAAAAATCATTTTATGAACGAATCCCGAAAATAATAAGTAATACTATGTAAAAACGTTTTTAATAAAAATTCATTACGCATTAAAAATATATTTAATTCCACGTTGTTACTGAGAAAAATTATATAATTCTTGATGAACAACAAAACAGCACAGATTAATAAAATCTTTTTGATAAATACTCGTACAAAGAATTTGCAGATTGTCACATATCATTACATTTATTTCATTGTTTTCAACTTATAGCTCATTGATCAATCACCATCATGAATTGAATCTCTAGAGGGTTCCCAATAGTCTTTCCATAAGAGTCGACTTGATCTCTGCTCCCTCAGCTATTCGCGGCTTATCCCATGTCATTAGTCTATCTTGGGTAACTCTTAGCAGCTTCTAGTATCACCCTAAAATCTTTCATCATCATCGGTCATCCACCCATTGGATAAGGGCAATGTGCCTCACCCAAAATATTTCAATGAAACCACTGCAATTTTTTAATTCTGTCTTTAAACGACTTCAAAAAAAGGAGGAGCTTCTCAATCCGTCGAAATTTCTTTTAATTAAACGTTTTTCTTTAGTTAAAAATTTAATCAAAACAACATGTCTGGGTTTTTGCTTGTTTCTACTTTTTAAACACTATATTAAGCGAATCATTCCTCTTTTGTATTTACACGATGCACTTATTACCAACCTAATGAATACCGCACACAATTTCCACATTTTTATACCAACATAATAAAATATGTGGCCCGGAACAAATGCTCAGCGTGAGGAGCCTTGTCCTATGACAAAGAACCGAGATAAGAACGGAAGGGGGTATGACGTATACAAATGCAAGTAGTTAGAGCAACGTCTGGACGCCTTAAGGCAGACCCCTACTACATGCTTGTATTTGCATAAGCTGGGAGACTTTGGAAGTGAAATGGGTAAGTTTGTAATTGGTATGCTTAAAGGACTTTCTCAGTGTGAGTAGATTTTATGTTACAGAAAATATAAAACAAAGAAATGAATAAAGTACAAATACATAAATTGTATTGTACATCGTGTGTACATAAACTGTAAAATAAATAAATAAAAGTCGTCATTGCAATAAATTAATTAAGCCCCAATCGAGCGCCGGCGCTCGAACACCTCATCATCTTCCTGCCCTTGTCCCGTTTTATTTGGGGTCGGCGCAATATGTCTTTTTCTTCCACTCTGTCCTGTCACCCGTCTCGCTATCACTAACTCCTCTTTCTTTCATATCCCTTCTCACACAATCCATCCATATTTTCTTTGGTCTCCCTCTCCCTCTCCATCCATCCACATGTATACTCATGTCTTTTTTTGTAACATGCGTTTCATCCCGCCTTTTTACATGGCCATACCAAGACAGACGGTTCCCTTTCAACTTTTCAGTCACTGGCGCCACTTTCAAACTTCCTCTAATATACTCATTTCTCACTTTATCCATTCTCGTCACACCACACATCCATCTCAACATTCTCATCTCTGCTACATGCAATCTCTTTTCATCCGTCTTTTTCATAGCCCAACATTCTGACCCATAAAGTAGGACAGGCCTTATCACGGACTTGTAGATTTTACCCTTCAACTTGAGGGGCATCCGTGGGTCGCAAGTTGTTCCAGTTGGCGCTCGAACACCTATTGTTCTTTAATTGTGTCTGTAATTAAGGTAGTCAAAAGGCTAATAGATACCTCCTTTTTGTCCGAAAATCATGAAAGAAACAATGTCGTAAAGCAGCATATAAAACTGTAAATTTGTAGTGACACCATATTTGTCTTCGTACCGATTACAAACTGGATTACAAGTTGGACCAACTAAGCTTAACCGTTCTACAACTGTTGTCGTCATAAATTGACATAGGTCACTGTCAGTTTAAATTTGGACTTTCCTCATGCGGAAGACAACTAACTACAAGTCACCTTAATATTTAATTAAGAAAACAGTAGTAGGGGCTACGGTTTGCATAACAATCGCTCTTAACAAACAAACGACGATCGACGATATTATGGATCTCTTCAATTTTCGTCTTACGATTGAAATTTCTAATTAGCTTCATCGGTCAATTTATGGCATTCGCTTAATATATTTTGATAACTTCTTTTTATTATTTAAATTTAGAAGAAATACTTATGCCATAATAAAAAAAAAATCTTGCTTCTAATACTACTAGATTGTGGCTGCATTTACAAACATTAATAATCACATAGGAATATGTGTGTGTTGAGTTATGGTCTGTACATGTGTGTGATGTGTGCCTTGTCTTTTATACCGCACATTTAGAAGAACTTTGCCTGCTATGGTCTTCTCGTTCCATTATAATTCATGTGTCTTCACAGCTAGAGTGAATAAGCTCATAATAAACTAGTGCCCCTCACCATTATCTAACTTACTACTTAACATCAGATCGAGCCGCAGTCAAGCACTCCTGATCCTATAAAATAAATTAAGATAACTGTTCTAAAGTATATAATATTAATCATAATTTACTTTATAGGATGTAAATGTTACCATTAACATTCAATTATTAATGGACTTCCAATAAAATTCTCGTACACCACTTTGCTTAAATGTAACGACCCAATTTAATACTACTTCAGTTAATTAATGAAAAATTGGGAGAATCTGTTGATTACGCTTTATTGGGAATTAAATATGGATGAAAATAACGCAACATATTTATTATTTATAGATTCATGATTATATACTGCTTGAAATGTGCTGGTAATTAATTATAATATCGTTACTGGGGAAAGAGAGTGTACTGCTTATTGGTAAAATTAAGTAATGTGCTCATTTGTGCAGCGTATGAATATGCTGCGTGTGCTCTTTAGCACACAAATGAAGCGTATTCGTATGCTGCACATTATGATTTAGATTCTGAAGTTTTGTAGGTACAGTTTACTACCGTACGTCTTTTGGTGATTCAAACGTATTGATAGGGATGCTGAATGATATAAGTATAGCGTCGTATCAGCCTTATATTTTTCCTACTGAAGGGATTCAGGCCTCCTGAGAGAAGTAATGGGCCATAATCCACCTCGCGGGCCCAGTGCAGGTTGGTGAATGTCATATGTCTTAAAATTTTTATACATAACGGTTTCCTCTCGATGTTTTCCTTCGCCGTTTTGAGAGCATAAATTACACAAAGTATTGTGCCTGGATTTGAACCTGCGACTTACAACTCGTAAGTCGGAACCGTTACCACTCGGTCACCACTAAAATGGTAGGAGTAACACTACGTTATTCTCTTGATACGTGTATTGAGTCCACGCCCTTAACTAATGATAAATGAGGTATTGGTATGAGGCGATTGAACTTGTAACGAACACAGATGGATTTCAGTCAGTAAAAGTCTTACACTCCCTCACTCTACTCAGGTTTAAAAGAGTTTGATATTTAAATTCTATCCTAAAAAAAGTCGGCTCATCTGCCACACAGTATCTGTAATCAGTAATACAAAATTAACACTATTTAATCAATAAGTTCAACAACATTAATGAATCAAGTACAAACAAGGCCGTTAACAGAGGTAAATAACGTGACACTTTCACTACCATCGTTACGGAGAATTAATTGAATATAAATTGACGTAAGCATGTTTGATCATCTGCTGGGATGGGAATAATTTGTTTTGTTCCACTTCGCACTTGAAGAGACAGCAGAAATTGCTTTCAGTATATAGGATACTAATAATGCTCCTTTACACGACAAAGAGAGTTTTGTGCCAAAGAAGAAAGCAAATCTACTTAACTTTTATTTTTTCATAGCTTGCAAACAATACTGCCACTACCGACAATTTTATTTTCTTTCACACTGATACTTCATTTTATGTACAAACTATAGGTCATTGCCGATAAGTTTTGAAAGTGAAAAGATAGTAGTAGGATGAAACCTATTGAAAAAAGAAAAGAATACAAGAAAAAATAAATTACTGTCGACCTGGGGTCGGAAAGTGCAAAAAACTAAAAAAAACTCGAAACTTTACTAAAAATTTTCACTGTAATTTCTCGAAAAAAGTAAGATTCATGTGGAATCCTTGATAAACAAAAAAAAATTCCATAGATCTAAATATTAATTATGAGATTTACAGGGGATTTTATCTAAGAAACAGGCTGCAGCAATTTTTTGCAGTAAAAACTTTGACTTATTAAAATCTAGGCTCGTTTGTAAGAATAAATGTGATAAAAATGTATTTTCGGGACTATAACCTACTAGGTTTAATACTAAATAAACGCGATCCAAATATAATTTCAGGACTATTACTATATTTAATATCAATTAAGTGCGATCTAGATATTTTTCCGGGACTATTACAGGCTAAATTCAACGCGATCCAAATATATTTCCGGGATTTCATACAAATTAAAACTAAGTACCAAATGAAGCATACCTTTTACCTGAATCGTTTAATTAATATTAACTCCGATGTCACAGTGCACCTTAATAACATTTTTAAGCCTTTTGTGGACGCAAGCCGCGATTTAAATACGAACCTCAGGTGCATAATACAGTTGTGGAAAATAAGATTCAGTAAGTAATAAGGTTCATTATTGATTGATTGAGTTCTTCGTGCACACGTGGCTTCGGGCTGTTGCATTATAGATGATGCAGGTCGAGGTGGATGAATGACGTTTGTAAGGTGTTCGCTCATTGGATTGTAACATACAATCTTGTTTCCAAGGATTTTTATTAAGTTAAGAATGGTGCAGCTGGAGAGCATGTAAAACTTTTATTTATTGACTAAAACCGCAGACTATACTAATAAAGGAAAGTGAACACTGGACAAAGGACACTTGTAATTTTCAATGACTGGCTAAGTGAAGGGCCCCATATACTGTGTAGGTACTGTGATGACTGTAAAGAGATCACATGCGTTACGAATCAGCGCACTGGCTTGTAAGACGCTCGCAGACTGTTCGTAATTTGAATTTAAATTATTTGAATGAAAAATAGTATGTTGTTTTATAAATCATTGTATGTCGAACCATCAGAGCGAAATATAACAAAATTAAAACTCAACGTGGGTTTTATTGCTGCTACTACGATCCTGGTACTGGAGCGCCTCGAAGCCGAGCGCCACTAATTCAATACATTTTTTTACATACAAAAAAAAAACATTTTTTTTTAATTTAAAACTAAAAGAAACAACTTTTCTCAAAAAACTAACAAAAAATTAAATCGTATTGAAAAACCAATAGCAATAAAAATCACTAACCCTAAAATTTAAAGTGATTTCCACACCGTTGCGGTTTACTCAAGTCCTTAATTTGATATTAAATATTTAACGCCTCGGCGCAAGGTCTTGCTTACATCTCACTTAAGGGGTCGTTAAGTGTTTTCGAAAGTCGCCATTAGAGTGAAATATGAATTAATGGCAGTGGAGCGACGTTGCGGCGTCATCGGTATACGGCGTCAAGAGGTGTCTGAGGAATAAAGGGTGGGGTGGAGTATGCTTCAAAAGATTTTAGGTGGCGCTTATGATTTTTTGCTGAAAGAGCAACTTTTACAATTCAGGTTTATTTTAGTAATATTCGGCATTACAGCAAATTATCAAAACAGTCTTTTCTTTGCTATAATGGGATAGGCATTTATTGTTATTGGTCGCAGCTGAAGAGATATCTTTTACGTGGCGGTTGGCTGGCTGCCTTTACAAGTTGATGGGGTAGCGGAATTCGTGTCAGATTTAATGGTGTCTATTATCCTGTACCACTTATTAAAGATACAATGAAACCTCCGATTCTCAAAGATACGCTTAATTCTCTTAATTCATTCCTCTCATGTTTTATCAGCAAAGAATTGTAATTAAGTGAAGCTAAGTAACGAATTGCAAAAACTTTTCTTTATTATGTTATTTGTTACCTGTCTTGATCTTCGTTCAATATTTATATCAGATAAGGGTTATACTCGTACAAATAATAAAATAATAATAATAAAAGTTGGCAAAAAAAACAATACAAGTCGACTCCACCCCACTTTATTGACAAACGGGCATAACCAAGTAAGCTGAGACGGTTGGGTTTATGATTGATTATTACCTATTCTGTAGCCGGAGCTTTCACAAGCCTCATTCAGAGCGGTCGACGCAAGGGCTACCCGTTTCTATATTTGGGAACAAAAGCGTCATGAACAAAGAAGAGTATGGGTTTCGGGTTTACAATCCCAATCCGGTGAACCACAATGAGAACCGTAAGAGGGAAATGTTTCAGAGGATTGATGAAAAAGATGGTATTAAAGGTGAGAGTTTATCATTATTATGTTAGTTTTGTTGTTTTGAGGAATTAATTACGAACCATCACAGAGATCTGCGTACTCCGAATTTAGCATCTTAATGTTATTAGTCAATAACCTCTTTCGTGTTCTATGATATTAGTTTAGTGCGAGCCGAGTTATACATTCCGTGTATTTTTTTTAAGATTCCGTACTTCAAAAGAAAAAAATACGTCTTATAGGATCATTTTGCTGTCCGTCTATCTGTCTGTCATGATCCTTTATATAGGGACCCCGTAAAGATATCAAGTTGATGTTTAATATATACCTACTAAAATCTAAGGTCCCTTGCAGTGAAAATAAAAATATACGGCCATTTATGTCGAAAAATAACGTATATTTCGACGTTCTCTACGAAATCATAATTTATAGGGTAGTTCCCGTTGATCTAGAATCCTGAAACTTCTTTAAACCTTTGTGAACAAGGTCTCATAGTACACGTAGGTATATCTGAAAACTGTCAATTTGAAGTTACTACTATATATACTAAAAAAAATCAGTTTTACGTTTCGGGAAATTCTCCAATTCAGGAATTATACTGTTTTCATAAGTAAGTTTGTATGGAACATTCAGAACGTGTCCGACTCGAACTTGTTCTACTTTTTATTTTCATCACAAATGTCGTTATCGTATTTTTTATGTTTATTTATGTTTAAGATCGACTAATAGAGAATTCTCAAAAGCATTCACACACATTCTTTTTTTTTTTAATCGGCATACAAAATCAGTAATTCAACTGTTTCTTTCAAGAAATCCTCTGGTGATTTCCGCGCTCAGTTTAACATCGTCAATTTAAATTTGAAAAAAAAAAGTAACAAAACCCTATCTTCAAATTAAAAACCCCTTTCCTCATAATTTTCCTCCACAAAGATAAGTAATAGCCTGCAGCTTAATCATCATAATAATTCTTTTATTTTCCTTAATTTTTTTTTTCAGAGTACGACGCTAAAGATCTTTATGGGCCGGAGATAACTGATAAGAATGGAGCCCTTCTTGATGCCCACGACAGTTTCTATATCACTACGAAGAGTTTGCTTGTACTGTTCCAGATTATGGGTGTCATGCCTATCATGAGAGTGGCCAAAAGTAAATAGAATACTTTTTACAAGCTTTTAATCAGTTGCATCTGTCCCGATGTTTTTTTTTTTTTATGGAGGGCTAAAGTCATCCAATGACGAATTCTGCTCTTGTGCGGAGCGGGAAACAGTGTCAGACTCTTACTTACTAAACGCCCCATACCGTTTCTTCTCTACCCTTCGCACTGAGGCCAAGCCTTCCTTTCAGCAAGAGACCTCGGGCCTCAATAACCTGTCCCGATGTTTGTGGTCAAATATTGTAATTTAAATTAGATCCATTTCTCGGTTACCGATTGAGCTGAAATTTGCATGCATATAATCAGATAACAATGTAAAATTATTATGCCATGGAGTTGATCTGATGATGGAACCGAAAGGTGGCTAAAGAACTTTGTAATTAAACGACACACATCCATCGAGTTTGGGCTCGTGTGATTTGTTTTGTCGAATTTTATACCGCGCTTTAAAAGCTTGCTATGAAAAAAATATATTTTCATTGAAAACGTGTTTTAAATTGCACTTTAGAAAAAATATTTCATACAACATTTAAGTGGTGGAATCTAAAAGCTTATACATTAGTTGATATTTTTTCTTTTGTGAGTGGTCTGAAATTTTCTTTTATTTAAATTGCTAAGTGTATCCCATTTATCTTCATACAATACAGTCAAGATAGAGATGGTTGGTTGTTTTTATGCATATTTTTTAAAGTATGCTTAGATTTCAAAAAGGATTAGTTTATAATTATGTTCGGCTGAATGAATTATTATCGATTTCTCAGTCACTTGTTGATTGTTAGAATTATCATCAGGTGCATAGGCTTGGTTGAGGGTACAATTGAAGAAATAAAAAAAAAATCAACCGACATCATAACAAAACAAAAAGTTCAAAATAGCTTTAATTTAAAAAATCGGTCTTAAATAACGATGAAAAAAGTAGGTATAGGTATGATATACTTATGACAAAATACCGACTTCCATTATCAGTAATTTGGCACTTTTTAGTATTTTTTTAACAACTTAGATACGTTTTTTTCGTACCATTTATTGAAAGATTTATTTATCACTCTGAAGAACGATAACTGTCAATGTGAGTTAGTACAACTTGCTGAACAGAAGAAACAACTTCAGAATGGGGGCTGAATATAAAATAAACGAATCGTAAAACTTTAAAAATATTTTCGGTTTAAAATTTCAAAATGTCGGCATTCATCTTCATCAGAAAGAATGCGGTCGTATAACTTTGTTTTAACTTTAACACATATAAAGTTTTAGAACTTAACAAAAGAAAATGTGTTGAAATTTTTCAGAATCCAATAACTTTGAAACAATGTTGGGATCGTTAGAGTGCACACTTGTTTTCGCTGAGCCATAAAGCCTTCAAATATAATAAAGTTTGTCCAATGAAACCGTTGAACCAAGCACTTCTATTTATTGTGATATATGTTTTTATGCAACGTTGTATGTTGTTGGACAACTTTAAGCTTATGTAATGGTTGTCTTAAAGTATGTGCCCCATAGATACCATAAAATGATGGTAGCGCCTTACACCAATTACTTGGATGGAAATATAATTTATTGACTATGGTTGGTGGTGTTTGGAAGCCGCAGGGAGCAGAATTCAAAATGAAAACTAAACTATATTGATACGGGATGAAAATATGCGTAATTTTTTTTTATTGCTATAAACTAGTGCTTAACTGCGATCCCACCTGATTGTAAGCAGTGATGCAATCGTTAACCACCATCCACCATCGTTGAATTACCAGGCAAATGTATCACAACTTGGAGGACGGAATTATGACGTCGGGTGAAAAAAAAAATTGGGAAGGAAATCATGCAATACCAATCTTGTTTATCATCAGTCGACCAGGAACTAAAGCTCCTTGCTTGATTTTGCTGGGGCAGCGCACACATGAATACACTTTAAGTATATTTTATTTAAAATTTAGTTCAATTAAGGTGTCGGTATAACAAAATAAACCAATATTTTTATGTGGTTTGGCTGACATAATACGATAGTAGGTATCGTTGGAGGTCTAATACTCGTTTCTTGATCACAGATGCGCAAACAACTAAAAGGACTACTTTTAATTGGATTTCAAAGGCAACACTGTGGGCATATCTTGTATGGGGCCTGGAATGTATCATCGTCGTGAAAGGTAAGACTATAAAACGTGAAAACTATTGCATTATATTTAAGGTGAATGGTAAACTGTGACCGATACATGATTGTAGTCATGATAACACATAGCTTTTCCTATGGGAGGTTGCCGACATAGCCCAAAGAATAACCAAACTTAAGTGGCAATGGGCAGGGCACATTGCTCGTAGAACGGATGGCCGCTGGGGTCGAAAGGTTCGAAGTAGCGACCGCGTTCCGGAAAATGCAGTGTTGAAAGGCCTCCAACAAGATGGACCGAAGACATGGCATGGGTTGCGGGTATCCGATGCGAGATGCACAGGATCGTTCATTATGGCGACAATTGGGGGAGGGCTATGTCCAGCAGTGAACGTCTTCCGATGATGAAGGGATCACACCCGAAATTCGAAAAAAATCAGAAAGTTCAGTACATTTTGACCAGTTAGGCGAACGTAACTGTACTGCCCAGCAGATTTATTTCACAATTTCAGGGGTGGTTTGATAGTAAAAATTGTTTGTTATCATGACTACAATTTCGTATTTAAGTATGGGTCACTAATTGCGAGTCACCATACATATTTACTTCACGAGCAATTCTCATCGAATGAGTTTTTTTTAATGAGTTGCCTTAAACTCAGTGAGCCTGACCGAGTTTGAGGCCATTGATTTCATCCTTCAACTTAAGTTTATACTTTTACGCGAATATTCTGTAACTTAATTTCTATTGTTTTATCAAAGAGGGCTAAAAGTCTACAAAGCATTAAGTATGTATAGGTCCCGATGCTTGAATGTAGCAATCACTTTTAATTGCTCCTAATTTCGACTGGAACTTTGTAAAGCTTTTCAGAAGTCAGGAAACAATTTTCTATAACTGAACTCTCTTTTCAGTCGGTAGAGAGCGCTTAGCGAATTTTCAAAGCAGTGCTAATAAGCGATTTGATGAAGTCATCTATAATATTATATTTCTGAGCATTTTGATCCCGCATTTTCTTCTGCCGATTGCGTCATGGAGGCATGGCCCGCAAGTGGCTATATTTAAAAATATGTGGACACATTATCAGGTAGGTTCAATAAATGTAGATTTTTTGTTTGTTTTGTATTTTCAGGGATACGTTGGGTTTTAGTTTATATTCGATTAGCCGTCAATGATAATAGAACCACTATAAGCCGACCTCTCGGTCGAGTACACATTTCGAATATAAATACTTTTACATAGTTTAGCACACGTGTGTGTGAGTCAACGGACAGCATGACTACTTCGACTACCGTAGTCGTGAGCTTACAGACGATGAGCAATGGGTTTTTTTATGGTAGGTAAAAATCATCCAATGACGAATACCGCTCATGGGCGGAGTGGGAAACAGTGTCAGACTCTTACTGACTAAACAACCTACCCCGTTCCTCCCTTGCCTTATTCCCAGAGCCCCGGTGTTACGGTTTCGCATCAACACTTGGCCCCAGGTGGCTTCGACCCTACTTACTTCCTTATGACCTAGCGTTGGAAGGTAAACCAATGTCTTAGTAATAGTTACGGGAATGGAAATCCAAAGGATATAAGACCCATACATAGTTCCAGTCGTTATGGTGAAGCTTAAAGAAAGTCTTTCACCTCAATGATGACGATGATAGTATCTCAACCTTTGGGTAATAAAAGAGGTACCTGCAAACCGTAGGGGCTGAAAGCTGATGTCTGTGTGGTTTTAGTCAATAAAAGTCTGACAAGCCTCTCCTAAACTACTCTAGAGCTACAGAAGTCATTGTATGTTTTCCCGACTCAAAAAAGGATGGAAAATTAGGTAATTATACTTCAATATATTTTTATGTAGGTAGCCATATTTCTATTTACGGCTATTATCGGCTCTTTCAAGACCAAGCAGCTACTACAATTCCAGACACTAAATCTATAGATCAGCCTATTGTTCAAGACCGATGGGTCAGCCGCTTTGTATCGCCATCCATCTTGTAAATAAAGGATTCCCTTGTATTGAGAGCTAGACCAATACAGGTATTAGGTTTCTTTCACAATACTTCCATTAGTGGATGGATGTCGCTTAGGACAAAGTTAGGTAAATAAAGGGGTATTTATAGTTGATTCCTGGGGCCATGGGTAAAATTGAAAGTGTAATACTAGGGTCCTGGAAATGAAGCATCGAAGGGACAGGTTGGGTTTTTAGTCAGTCAAAGTTACTTGACCCTATGATCTTGTCTTCATTTTACAACTTATTCTTTTGCCTAAATAAATACGTATGTACGTATTTATTTATTTTTTTGTATTAAGTAGGTACCTATATGATTTTTGTTTGCTTTTGTATTTGCACCAAGTGCAACCCCATTTTACTCGTATGTCCTGGCAATTTCTATCCATACCAGGTTACCTGGAAGAAATCGCCGAGTGCGATAAGGCCGCTGATTTTCAATATATTTCAATCTTGGTGTACAAGAAAGTGTAAAATAAATAAAGTCGGACATTAGAACCGCCAAAGGGTGGGAGCTATCATCGGATGATTTTTGCCCACCGAAAAACCAAAGACCAAAAAGATGGTTGATAGCAACCCTAACAACCATCTTTTAAGTCTTTGGTTTTTACAGCACAATAATTAACAGTAGACAGGCAAATAAAAATAGAAAGTTTTTACTACGGAGCAGTAATTACTACAACAATTTCCAGTCAATAAATTTTAAGTTCGCTTTACAACTAACGACTATATTATTGGAAATTGGAATCGAATTGAAGTATTCAATATTTGAAAAGCTCGCGTGTGCCTAACCAAATCATTAAATTTGACCTAGAACCTAACTAGCGCGGAAACAAATGAATAATGGATCCTAAACGATGAACGTGAGGTCGGACGGTAGTAAATATTTTTTTACTAATAAACTACGTATTGCATGTTAGGTAGTGTCGTTCAAAAGAACTACTAAAATATTTAGAGTTCTAGCTATGTCGTTTTATGCAGGTAATTTGATGTATTTGGAAAGACACAAGTAAAAACAATATTTCGTTGCTCTAAAACGTGCAGCGACATCTATATCGCCACTTACGAATTATGCGAGGTTTTAGAGATTCTGAACGATTAGGACATATTAAACAGACTCAACTACTGGGTGATTCAAAAAGAGGAGTTTCTCAATTGGGTTGTATGTTTTTTTCCTTACCTTAGAACTCCTATTCGGAATCCAACTTAAAAATCTTTTAATTAAAGGACTTCAAAAGTGCCCCACTTTTAAAACCCATTTCTGATGCTGTCATCCTTACGGATTACCCATGAGCAGTTGAGCGAACTCCTCCAACGTTATAGGCAAATAAATAATGAATTGCATCAAAAAGTCTTTTATTTTCATTCAGAAAGTTCAGACGAGACGAATTTACGCAGTGGTTAAGCAATTGGCAGTTACGCTGCGTATATGTATATGTATGCATATTAACTTATTTTTTTATCACTTTCAGCTCAAGTACCTCAAAATTACAGGCACACCAATAGTATTCCCTAACCTGTATTCCCTCACTTGGGGCCTGTGCGTCTTTTCCTGGGGTCTCAGCTTTGCCGTGATCCTGTCACAACACTACCTGCAAGATGACTTTGAATTATGGCATTCGTTTGCTTACTATCATATCATTGCTATGTTGGATGGGTTTTGTTCACTTTGGTAAGAATTTGATAGTATTTGGCTTAAAATCATGAAGATATGTTAAGCTATATTGATTGATATTGATCGCAAGCACACTGTTAGTATTCCTGATATTCTACTCCCTCATTGAGGGTATTTGCGTCTTCGGGTTGAGTCTTAACTTTGCTGTGATATAGATAATAAAAAAAAACTCAAAATTATCTGTAAGTAGGAAAATTTAGAATTTCCATTGTTTTACTTTTTATTATATCATTGCCATGTTTCATTATGTTTTTACGAACGGTACGAGTACGAGTTCGTTTTTTAAAGCTTGAATAAAAAAAATCGAACAAATCTACGCAAATTCATAAATGATGTTTCTGGATAATTATATTCAAGGAAGTTATCAAACCAACAAAATATAAGTTGACGGTTTATAAAATATCGTTGGATCTGAATATTCTACAAAAAATCTGCTGCAGTACTGAAAAAGATTATCTAACATAGGATTTGGGAATTTAACTATTTACATAAGTTATTTTGTATGGAACCCTCAGCATAACGTGCGAGTCCGACTCGCACTTGTCCAATTTTTTTTTTTATTGTGTCTTAGTTTATATATTCGAATTTGAATTTTATTTTAGGGAAGCAATTTACTCGTATAGCGTGATAACATAGTAGCCTACTATGACAAAATGAATTAAATTTATTATCTAAAACTAATAAAATAAGTGTTAATTAACATACGAGTATTTATATTCGGGTACGCTCGTACCCAATCGTGAACCACCGCCGAGCTCCGTTTTCCGAACCTAACCGAATCTGAAAACAATTGAATGATTGTTTTCATGTTTGTCAACGGCATCTTTTGAAAATTTTGTGAATTTACTTTTAATAAAACCTAATAAATTCAATAACTTCAACCCGTTAACAATAAGTCTTCACAATCAGGTACATAAACTGCAACGCATTTGGCACCGCATCTCGAGGCCTGGCCATGAATCTGCACAAGGCATTGGAAGCTGAACACCCGGCGCTCAAAGTGGCTCAGTACCGACATCTGTGGGTCGATCTCTCTCATATGATGCAACAGTTGGGTACGTGCTTTTATAGTTTCATCGGTTTCGTGCAAAGCTGCGGAAGCTAGAATGATGTTATATGGATTTTATGAAGGCATCTGTCAATCTAAGTGGTTCAGATTTTTGTGTTATGTTAATACAATATATAAATATGCTTTGTTTTGTCAGTGTATGATGATTACATATTGCATTGATTTGGTTTTGCTTTCATATGAAACAAAGAAAGAAGATTAATAAAAAAAATTTGAAGGTTGTTGTTGAGTATCTTCCAGGTTGCTTCGAAGAGATCAATTTTCAGGTGTCATCTCTCTTTTTTCGCATTACTTTTGCATCAAACATCACATCCAATCACATCATCAAATCCAGAGATTGCATTAAATGAAGCAATAAGCTTTTTAAACCATCTGTGACGTTGATGATAAGTTACTTTTGCTCAAGTAATTAGTTTTACTGGTTTATAAATACGAGTGTTAGATAAACGTAGTTACATCAGGTGCTATTCATTCTATATAACCTCACTTCAAACAATCAGTACTATACAGTATACTTATGATAGTAATCGTGATATGCTCGCATCACTCGCTCCTAAAAGAGTGTCAGCGATCCGTACACAAGTTTAGCAAATTGCCCCGTGCTTATTGTTTCATGCCTGTCGGCGTGAATTGCTCTTTTGTTTCAACGACCATGCTAACAGCGTAGTTTGTCCTACCGCCGGATTCCATACATTTCGTGTAGCGACGCGCACGGCCATTTTATTCAATGTACAGTTTGTGCTACAACATAATTGTTTTATTTGTCTTTTAGATTATTGTTTTTGTTGTTAAACTTTCCTGAAATAGATTTTGTTAGCGCTGGTTCGGTCTAAAAATATCTTACCAACATGGTAAGATATTTTTGTACACGTGTTTCAACTCACATCTAGGCTAATATGTATATATTTGTGCAGGATTATTTGAAGGATATACTGCGCCCTAAATCGCAAAGATCAACTGATTGAATGCATGCGGCTTTTAGTCAATAATAGCCTAACACGGGACCCCTGCTTCTTACCTCTTCTTTCTTTCTTCTTCCTCACTTTCTTTACCGCTTCGCACCTATAGTGGAACTACTATTTAATAATATTTCACCTGAAAAAGAAAACGATTTACAGATTTGAAATTTATAATATCTAAATAAAATCGGATGGTATAGAACAATAAGTATAAGAAAAGATAATATTTTGCTGTGACAAAGTTTCAAAATTGTTTTGTATTTATTTAGGGAGAGAAAGCTTTCGAAGTGATGGGAACTGTCGATAATTTCGTAATTAATTTAGGGGATCAAATAGGAGTTAAGACTTCAAGGAGACTTTGTCCTTTCACGCCAAAACAATTAGTCCAAAGAAACTTGTCGCTTCAAGTACGACCTACTTAATATCGTAGATATTTTTTGGTTCAGTTATTGATGGCTCATTAATATCTTCTTAGATAGAGCTTTGTAAGCCAATTTGTATTTTGTGAAATGTTTTTGACTAGCACACATAGAAAATACGGAATACTCAGGCACAAGGATATATGACTTGTAGATGACTTATATTTTTGATTTAGTATTCATTCTATTCGATTTCGTAAATAAATATCAAGAAAAGATATATTTAAAATAAAGAACCTTACACCGTACGCGCATCATTATGATTATAATCCAATCATATTGTATTTCCTCACAATAAATATTTTTTTATATTCACAGGCCGCGCCTACTCCAACATGTATGGCATCTACTGCATGGTGATTTTCTTCACCACTACCATATCTCTGTACGGTGCGCTATCAGAAATCTTAGAACATGGTCTAAGCTACAAAGAAATGGGCCTGTTTGTCATCGTAGGGTACTGCATGACTCTCCTGTTTATTATTTGTAATGAGGCTTACCATGCTTCTAGAAAGGTATGTATTTTACATATTTATTAATTTGTAACTGTTGTTCAAATGTTATAGATTTAGAATGGCTTGATGTGAGAGATTGCATTCTCAATTATACATTCTTTTAAATTAAAAATTATAATATATATTTTTGGTACTAACAAAAAAAATTAATAGGTACGTAACTTTAGTATATTTAGTATTTCCATTATTCGACTACATAGAATATACAGAGTAATTAGTGACCGATACTTAAACAGAGATTTCAGGTGGTCCCATAGTAAAAGTTGTTTGTTATCATAACTAGGATCACGTGTTTAAATATATTTTTTTCAATATATTTTAGTCTTGGTGTATAAAAAATAAATATCAGTCTCTAATTACCAGTCAACTTATATGCATATGGTTTGGAAAAAAAAATTCGTTAATTTACTACAAAAAAATGCATTAAAAATATATGTTGACAGATTTTGTGTATAGTCATACTTTGCCCAAAGTCACTTTGTTATTAGCCTTACGCTTTTTAGGTTGGTCTAGAGTTCCAAGTCCGTCTGCTCAACGTGAATCTCGGAGCAGTAGACAGAAGCACGCAGCGTGAGGTAGAGATGTTCCTCGTGGCCATCTCTAAGAATCCACCCATCATGAATCTTGATGGCTTCACCAATATCAACAGGGAACTGTTCACAGCTGTAAGTTAATGTAGCATATAATAACATAGTTATAATCAAACTTATAGCAATTTTCCAGTTGTTGCGACTCAGACCTCTATAGGATAAGAATTGGGCCGTAAACCACCACGCGAGCTTATTTCGAGTTGGTGGATGTCAAAATGTCTTCGAATTTTTGGTTGTAGGACATACTTATCTCCTGATTTTCTTCATCTTTTTGAGAGCAGTTGTAATAAAATTCATCATACAAAGTAACATGCCTAGCCAAGTTTGAACCCCCGACCTAGAACTCTAAGTCGGGGCCATTACCTACTCAGATACCGTTCTTCAGTTGACGTCAGTCACGATAATATCGTTTCATTTATTTTTTGCAACGGTGCTTTTTCCCAGAGATAAGATCGACATTAGTCAGGTCAAATTGTTTCCTGTTACGCTTCAAATATGAACAAGCACTTTTTCCTTGGAGTGGATAACTGAAATAAAAACAAAAGGTCTCTCGTTCTAAAGGTCAGTCTGTAGGTCGATTGGTTTCTTACTCGTAAATCTTAAGTATACAAATTGTAGTAGGTGTTTAAGTTTCTATAAACATTTTTATTCTTCATTGTCCAGATAATGTAGACAGGGTACAATAATAAAATAAATATTTTATTTTAAGCAGCCATTTGTACTAAGGTTGCCGACATAGCGAAAAGAATCGCCAAACTTAAGTGGCAATAGGCAGGACACATTACACGCAAAACAGATGGCCGCTGGGGCCGAAAGATTCTGGAGTGACGATCGCGTACCGGAAGACGTAGAGTTGGAAGGCCTCCCACGAGTTGCTTGAATCCGATGGATGCAAGATGCACAGGTCCGGTATTTGTGGTGGAGCTTGGGGGAGGCCTACGCCCAGCAGTGGATGTCTTTCGGCTGTAATAATGATGATGATGATGAACCATTAGTAACCATATAGTAACCACAAACGCCATACATAAAACCAATACAAACCTACTACGGATATAGCCAGCAACATGTCTGCTACAACAAGGCCCGAAACAGAAGCAATCAAATCTCCCAAAAACCAGTACCAAAAGAGTATTGGACACAGAACAGAAGAATACAGTGTATTAGAATGTCCTAAACCTGCGCACCAGGGTTGAGCATTGCTTGCGCAGGGTGATGTAGAAATAGTCGGAGCGCGCTTCCACAAAATTGTCCCAGGCACTGCAAAATTGAAGCCACTTCAACACGGCCCTGAACGGATTTACTTGTGGTAACAAGCCTAGACCAGGATTTGCTTTTATACGATAATCATCATGAGACTTTTTAAATTTTCCCAATACTGGGACACAGCCCTCACCTGTAGGAGAGGGAATGGGCCATAATCTACCACGCGGGCTCAGTGCTGATGGATGTCACATGTCTTCGAATTTTTGGTTCTAGGACATGCCAGTTTCCTCACGTTGCTTCCCTTCACCGTTTTGAGTGGTGATGATATTAAGTACACAAAGTAATGCGCCTGGCTGGGTTTAAAACCCGCGACCTACAATTCGTAAATCAGTGCCGTTACTACTCGGCCACCATTGCTCTACGATAACTACGAAACTTCATCGTGTTCAGACGTAGCTCTATTCGACGTTATAAAAAAGTGCCCAACTTTGTTTATAGTCCATACAACTCAACTTTTAAGCCGATAATAATTTTCATATGCACCAATCAATCAATTTATACAAACAGCCGAACATGTTTAGCCGTTAGTACAAATTGCAATCTATTTAAATGAGAATTGCAGCAACTCAAACATCGGTTTCGCCGCTAAAACAACAGGTAGTTTAAAACTTTCCTCGTCAAGTAAACATTTGTCTGCTGGGGACCACAACGTTGGCTACTTTGGGGTCTAATGTTTTATTTGAATGTTTTAGTATCAACAAGTTGTATTTAATTGCTGTTGGTCTAAATTGTATCTTTTTAGCCTCTAGTCACAGAGTTTTTGGAATTTAAACTCTTGAGCCCCAAGTGAACGCCAGTGTTCGCACACCTTTTTATTATGCTTGCCTTTCTATTATGTCTCTCTCTAAAAGTGACATCTTCTTTTTACTAATTACTAAGTAATTAAAAATGTATGAGTAAAGTCCCAAGTGTCAATTTAAGTGTACTTGTAGTTTTTGTATGACCTTGAAGGTCGTACAAAATAATTCGTATACATAAATTTAAATACAATTATAGGCAGTAGTTGTGTTGTTCTTGTGTTATGTTGTTTATGTTAGTTAATTATGTAGTTGTTAGTAGCTCAATTGAGCTAGTTTTGTATGTAATTGGGAATTTATGAAGCGATTCTATGGCCATACTATTATGTTTTTTTTTGTTCAAAATGTTAACAGGATCTATATAAAATAAGTTTTGAATTCAGTTTTCTACTCATGCATTAGCAATTTAAAAAAAATGTAAATAAAAATAAGTAATAATCATTAAAAAATCGATCATAATTGAAAAAAAAATCTTCTTTTTCTTTGATATGTCCTATGTAGTTTTATACCGGTGATTTACTTTGGTATAGTATTAAATTGCATTTAAAAGATCTCCAAATATGCAAAGCAGAAAGCAATTTTGAAATCTTTATTACGATTTAAAAGTCAAAAGCTCATTTCGTATATTACATTTATGTCTTTCTTTATTATTTCATCCACCGCAAAATATGGTATCTCATATAAACTCCACAATCAAAGTCCCGATCAAGCTCCTTAAAACAGTCAATAAAACCAGATAGCTCTATTTACAGAACCGTTAAAGTTTATTGGCGAGAGTAGAAATAAATGTAGATGTCATCGATAAAGTCCCCGATCCGGAACAAATGCTCCATCCATTCTATATGAGGATCATTAATTATGTACCAGTTAGTCAGCGCTTAGTTTCCTTACGAGTTAGTTCCTTGTTTGTGAGAATGAACCAGACTAAAGTTCATATTGTCTGTAGTACTAGCTAAGTAATGTATGGACTCCAGCTTTGTTGGAAACTGAATGTACCTACACACAGGGTGACTCCACATTGGTAGTCTTTGAGAGGGTGGAATTATTTTTGAGTCGGAAATAAATGAACTATGGACATTGGCGCAGTGGTTGAGCGATTAATGGAATAAATGTGTGTACGGTTTACAATTAGTTGTTCTGGGTGTCTTGTGTATGCGTGTTCAAATATTTATGAGCGCACCCACAAATCAGGATTATCCTAGTGTGGGGCAAAGTTTTTTTTTCTCAAAGAAAATAACGAACACTATTTTGAGGTGTTACAGATAAAACAGTATGTTAATGTAAACTTTTCTTCCAAAATAACAATGGTTTGTAAGGATTGGTAGATTGATAGATTGATGATTGGTGGAAGATTGATACAGCCCAATAGAAGCTAATCTTGAAAGATAAAAAAAAACAATAACATAATCAATAGGCTTTATCGGAAAAAAAATCACAAACGCCTTCAAGCACTGACCTCTATTTATCTGTCACTAGACAGGATGTTTCGTATGTTTAACAGCTAATTTTTTAGTACCTCTATGAAGCGCGAGTCGCGAGCGTCCAGAGAACTAATTTGACTAGGTATATGCTGTGAAACATTACCAGTTTTAGTACCGTAGACGCTCGTTACAGTCACTGTGACCGACAGCGCCAATATGGCGAATATCAAACGGGTACAAAATTACTTTGACGGCAGCCAGTCTATCAAGTCATGTTAAGCTGAAATGGGAACTAGGAAAAGGCGATGGGTACAGTTACTGAGGAAGAACTAGATAACGCTTGTGTGCTATCCCTCCCCCTCCTCCTCCTACCCCACTCCTCTACCTCTTCATCATCATCATCATCATTTCAGCCGAAAGACGTCCACTGCTGGACATAGGCCTCCCCCAAGCGCCGCCACAAAGACCGGTCCTGTGCGTCTTGCATCCATCGGCTTCCAGCAACCCTGACCAGGTCATCGGTCCACCTTGTGGGAGGCCTTCCAACGCTACGTCTTCCGGTACGCGGTCGCCACTCCAGAACCTTTCGGCCCCAGCGGCCATCCGTTCTGCGTGCAATATGCCCTGCCCATTGCCACTTAAGTTTGGCGATTCTTTTCGCTATGTCGGCAACCTTGGTTCTCTTGCGGATATCCTCATTTCTGATTCTATCACGCAAGGATACTCCGAGCATAGCCCTTTCCATTGCCCTTTGAGTGACCTTGAGTCTTTTTATAAGGCCCATTGTAAGCGACCACGTTTCAGAGCCATACGTCATCACTGGCAACACGCACTGATTATAGACTTTCGTCTTGAGGCATTGTGGGATATTAGACGAGAAGACACCGCGTAGCTTCCCGAACGCTGCCCAGCCGAGTCGGATTCGACGATTGACCTCTTTCTCAAAGTTAGACCTACCTAACTGGATTGTCTGTCCAAGGTAGACGTAGTCGTCTACTACTTCGAGTGTAGAGTCTCCGATCTTGATAGGAGTGGGCGCTACATGGATGTTAACCATGACTTTGGTTTTGTCCATGTTCATTTTAAGACCCACTCTTTCGGAGGCTCTACTGAGGTCACCGAGCATTGTACTGAGCTTCTCCGTAGTCTCAGCCATGACCACGATGTCGTCGGCAAACCGAAGGTGAGTGATGTACTCGCCATTGACATTAATGCCTAGACCACTCCAGTCCAGAACCTTGAAGACATCCTCCATTGCAGCCGTGAACAGTTTCGGAGAAATGACGTCTCCCTGCCTCACACCTCGCTGCAAGAGGATAGGTTTCGAGGTCTGGTCCTGAAGTCGGACTGACATGGTGGCGTTGCTGTACAAACACTTCAACACCTCGATGTACCGATAATCGATCTGGCACCGCTGGAGAGACTGCAGTACAGCCCAGGTCTCGATCGAATCGAAGGCTTTCTCGTAGTCCACAAACGCTAAGCAGAGAGGCTGATTATACTCCTCAGTCTTCTGTATAACCTGCCGCAGCGTATGTATGTGGTCCACGGTGCTAAAGCCTTTTCGGAATCCAGCTTGTTCGGGAGGCTGGAAGTCGTCGAACCTGCGCGCGAGACGGTTCGTGATGACTCTGGAAAACAGCTTGTAGACCTCTACCTCTTAAAATTAACTTATTATGTTTTTTTTTGCTATAAACTAATCCTTGACTGCGATCCCACCTGAAGGTAAGCAGTGATGCAATCGTTGATGGTGAGGCGCATTAGTCTATTTAAAGCCTACTCACTTTAGCCTTGACGACCCCCGAATTTTGATCCAATGGGAAGACCGCAGAAGGCAAATTGTTTCATGATGATGAAATAACCATGTATTGAAGAATAACATCTCATTTTTCAGAACGTCTCCTTCATGTCGACTTACCTGATAGTACTGATGCAGTTCAAGCTGACGCTGCTTCGACAAAGTGCTAGGAAGACCATCAAGTCGGTGATCAAGGCGGTGTTTAATACCTCTACAACTATGTTGGATGATGATTTCTCTGAGGATGATGATGATGAAACTTAAGATTGTCCAGCTCGTACATTAGCCAAGGTGATTCATCTTCTAATTAATACTAATAATATTTATGTATAATGTTTTTACACAATATTGTTACATGTAATAGACACAAGTAAACTTTAAAGAAATATTTATGCTATAGCTTTGTGAAAACTAAATCACCAATATTTAAGAAAGAGACCTAGATTTATGTACCCTTAGTCAGCGTCTTGCCTAAGATAAGGTAGTAAAACTTAAATTTAAATTTAAGTTCCGAATTTGAAATTGTTGTATTACCTGGTTTAGTCATAGTTTTTATGCCAAAATAATGTTAAATTAAAAAGCTTACATTAGAAATCTTTAAATGGTTTATAGACTAGTTTTTAAAAGCATAAACTAATTATTTGACGAGTAGTAATATTTAGTTAGGCTTTAATTAATCTAGATTATTTATTATAATAAATATATAAATATTTTCGTCTTATTTTTAAGTATTCGTACCATTCATTTCCCATTTCTTTCCCATCTCTTCTTGTTTATATTCGCAAAATTTTAAATGAATGTGACCTAATTAATTTCGCTAGCGTGTCCGCACAACGTATAATAAAACAAACAATTTGTTAATTATACTACATGATTATTACTATGTTACATTTAGTAATAAACATATTTAACGACCATCGAGGGAATCAAACCGAGTAGTTATAAACATTTAATTCCGCCAAGTCCGAGAAGAATGGATGGAGAGGAAAAGAAAGGCTGAAGAAGAGATGGATTGTATGAGGAGTAAAATGAAAGAAAAGAGCACTTTTTGTGGGAAACATCTATCATCTCGTTGCCACTTTCTGGGCAAGCTTCGACAGTTCTTTCCGATCTGTAGGAACCCGCTGTATGAAGGCATAAACCAATACTATTTGTTTTTATATGTTGGTACCATAATTAGCCTTTATTGTTTTGTAAGCACATAGAGAACAAAAAAGGCAGTCGAAGAATTCCTAATTGGATGAAATGAGTATATTAGAGGAAGTTTGAAAGTGGCGCCAGTGACTGAAAAGTGGAAAGGAAACCGTTTGTCTTGGTATGGACATGTAAAGAGGAAGGATGAAACGCATGTTACAAAAAAAATGTGGACGGATGGAGAGGGAGGAATAAAACGTGTTGCGCCGACCTCAAGTAATATGGGATAAGGGTAGTTCAAAGAAGAAGTCAGTTCCATCATCTGACTCCAGTGATGCGCCCACAGTAGGCACATGGTAGACATCCCACTCATACGTACAAAGCGTTTTGGGAACGCATTTATTGTGCATACAGCTAAGGAGTGGAATTCCCTGCAGTAATTGTGTTTTCTGAGAGCTACTTACTATCTAACTAATATAGGGATTTGGGATTTGTAAATCAAGAGTGAATAGGTTACTTCTAGGCAAACGTGCTACATCGTCGGCCACATCATCGCTTACTATCAGAAGAGATAGGCGTGGTATAATTAAAAAAGAACAATTAATTAACAAGTATATTTATTTATAATTATTAGCTGGTGATTTTATTCTTCTGATTACAAGTTTTATAGAAAACTAGAGTTAAAAAGATACCATGATTTCAGATAATTTATCACACTAATCTTGTAAAAGTAAAAACTGGCCTAGTGCAAGTCACGCACATTATGTACCGTTCACATAAAAAAAACCGGCCACGAGCGTGTTGGGCTACGCTCAGCGTGGGGTTCAGTAGTTTCCCGTCCGACATAAATTTCTCACAGGTGCATTAGTTATTGGTTTATGGTCTGATGGCTGCACGGATTTGTATCACACTCGCATCACGGGCAGATCATTTCCTAGAAAGGACATAGGATGTATTTAATTATCTTCATTCACTTAGATGCATCGACTTATCATATATAGCTATACACAAGTACGTTCATAGAAACTATTGTCTAAATACTAAAGTCCGCTACAGCGCTTCATTACCATTATATCGTCTAACAACAAAACTTTTTAAACTTACAACGCTCTTACACTGCGTAAACATCAAAACTACTCTAAACCATCATTGTAAAAGTGTATGGACTACAGATCACCTAAGTCAAGTAAAGTGATTGTAGTGTACGCCTAATCTAGTGCGTAGTACATATATATCGATAATTAGATGCAGCAGCAAAAGCTAATCTCAAAAAAAAACTAGATAATCTTAGACAAAGTTTAGAAAATCTGATAAATAGATAATTAATAACCAAAGTATTCCACAAGGTATAAATAAGCTTTTAAAACAACACCGTAGAAAGAAAAGCAACAAAACGTACGAGGATAATTAATACAAAACGCTGTATTCTTGTTAGTATTAAGTAGGTAAGGTCAGATCTTTCGTGTTCAATGATGTAAGTATTAAGAAGTTTCGAAGAGTTCTAGGTTAAGCTGCACCGAGGTTTGTTTATGGATGGGTGACTCCAATCCATTGCTTACTGAGTTTTCACCAAACCTTCGAAAACATAGTTGATAAATTGATAGTCCAAATTCACCAAATTTTATACCAATTTTGCCTTGATATTAATTAGTCGACTTGATGAGAAAAGCTTACGGATTTAACTCTAACTCATGATTTTATACGTGTATACGAGATTATGTCACGGAAAAATACTAAAATAATAAAGCTTTGTTTTGTAAAAGGGCCTCTCAAAAATAAATTAAGTATATTATATATGGTGGTTAAAACCTATGCAAAATTGCAGCCCTATAACTAAAACCGAAAAAATCTATAAACGAAAATACTGCAAAATTTGACATCAAATAGAAATGAGACCAAAATAAAATTGTGTACATCCGATTTGACCACCCCATACAAATAGCTGTGTCCATCAACAAACATGAAGTATCCATCTTCATTGTAGTAACCCAAATAAATTTCCAAGAAAAAAGTCCCTTTATAATTCAGGTAAGGCCGCAGTCAGACACGGTGTCTAATCTTACTAACGTGACAATAATAGAGCGCGATCACTACGAACGTATAAAACCTCTTACTGAGTTTTTCATTTAATAGAGCTTTAAGTAAAATACAGGGTGTCATTGACATGTTAACGCAAACGAATACCATAGATCCAGTACATGATTCTAGACCACCCAGTGATGGAACTTTTTGTCGGTTTTTTCTTATTTTTTTTTTATGAATTTTTAACGTTTTTTTAATTAAACTGTATAAAAACGTCAATTTAACATTTTTTGCGAAAAAAATGAGTGCATTACATTCCAAATTAAAAATGTCATCGGGTTTGATTAGAATAACGACTTTATTTGCCTCGATGATTTTTTTATTAATTTTGTTTTGTAAAAAAAAATTTTTTTTCTTTGTTTTTTAAAAATATCATTGGGATTGGTCAGAATAACGATTTTGTACAGGTTAAAAATAAAAAAACAAAACTTTTTTTTCAAAAATTTGAAAAAAAACCGACGAAAAATTCCACCACTGGGGGGTCCAGAATCATGTACTGGATCCATGGTATTCGTTTGCGTTAACATGTCAATGACACCTTGTATATGTGCAATATGGGATAAGGGTAAGATAAAGAAGAAGATCGTTTCATCATCTGACCACTAGAAGTACAGCGATATGCTACCAGTATATGGTAAACATCTCACTCATACGTACAAAGCGTTTTGGGAACTTATTTTCAGATAAATAGCAACCAGGGTAACCACCACCTTAACCAGTCAGAGCATTCGGCAGTAGTCAGGTTACTTCTCCACTCAGTAGCCCCAAAATATGAGCCCATGACGTTTTTTTTTCACAACTACCACAAAACGCTGTCTAGTCTTCTTAGCTTAGCTTGCTTGTGTTATGAGTACTAGACAACTATAAACATGCTTATATGTTAAATAACTGCTTTTTGTTTTGGGTAGGTAGACTGAAACAATTACCCCTGCAGTCACAAGAAATGTATTTCTACAGCATACCTCACTATCTATTCACATGACATAACTCTTTAAGCTTTTCATCGCTCCCTTTTTAACCGAACTTTTCAGTAATTACTGGCGTCAATTTCAAACTTCCTCTAATACACTAATTTCTATTTTATCAGCGAATTGTTGACACTTCACGTGACTGCCATATGGCGTGGCAATGCTGCATTTTGGGCACTTTACCAGTCTACAGCGATGCGGAACAGTTTTTTGACGCCTTATTAGATTAGGTACTTTTTACTTTTAGTTAGCATATTATTATTGTAATACTGTAAAATTTGTAAAAATTACATAACAATTTTAAAGAGAATAAAAAAAGGCAATTTTTGAAATTTCGCAAAATCATGTGTCATTAGTAAAATAAACTCTATACTAGCAACTAGTCTACAAGTCTACACATAGGGAAAGCCCGTCTAATCTAACCGTGCCCTAAGGCTGTTTCTAACAAACAACGTAATTTGAAACTATGAATCTTTTTTCTGAGTTAAAGTGAAGGCGGCCATTTGTATTAAGCTTCGACTAAATAAATGGTTTTGACTTTCACCTCTCCTTTGAGCGTCAAGGAGAACTTTTATTTTGTTCTCCGTATTTTGAAACTTTATTCAGTTAATTTTTATTAGGTTCCATTTAAACTTGAGAGCTGTTTCAGATGAGCGTACTTGAGAATCATTTATCGGATTTACTTGTCACATTAAGTATTTATTCATCACTACATAGTATAAAACAAAGCCGTTTCCCATATGTGTCTTTAAAACTATACGACGAAATTTGATGCTTTTTTCTTAAAGGAGACTGAGCGAAAGTGTCTATGAACCAATAGCAATACTGTTATGGTACTTTTGTAGGGATACCTCAACTACACCCTTGTGTAAAAGTGCATCAAAATCTGACCCGGCAGTTTTGAGAAAAATTGTACTTTAGAATACACGTATTTTACAACAGTTTGTGATACTTTTTGTTCTGATTTTTAGGTATTCTCCTTATTTTTTTAATGTTTTGTAATCTGTATCTATTTAATGAACAAAACAACGAAGAACCAAAGTAATGAATTACAAATAATGAGGAATCTAGAACATAAAAATGCAAAAATAAAATCCGAATAAAGTACGCAAAATGGCATTGATTTATAATTACTTTCATATTTTTTCGGATTTTGGATAGGTATGTTTTTATAAAAGGAAGGAAGTCTATGGAAGGCTACAACAATAAGGTCAGATTTTGATGCACCTTTACACAAGGGTGTAGTTGAGGTATCCCTATATAAGTACCATAACAGTGCCGCTATTGGTTCATAGACCACTTCCCATACAAATGTGCCCAGTCTCCTTTGATATAGTAATTCAAGAGGAAGTTTTATATGTTTAATTCATTCATAATATATTTATTTATACGTCAGCATTGCACCCGTGCGAAGCTGGGACGGGTCGCTAATTTTATTATATTTATAAACTGGAGGAAGCAGTAATAGATTAAAATATTTTATAGTTTACAGAAAACAAAGAACCTGGCTGAGTTTTGTAGCAATTTTTATTTTATTTTTTTCTTTTTCTTTGGATGATAATAATGATTAATTATTTCTTTCGCTCTGCGTATCAGATTTTTACTGACTATAACCATACATGTCTCCTTCAGTTACCTCTAGCGTTTTTGGACCACGGGTTTACTTTTCATAAATTCCCCGTGGACGCTGGGCCCCTATGGTTTGGTTTATACTTTGAAGCGCGCCGGGAACACTACTCGTTTCGGTCTGGACGGCGTGCTACCGATTACTCGTCCGCTAACCCGCATCTATCGTGACCAGTAAAAAAGAAATTAAAAAGAATTGTGGACAATTGTCTTCAAAAACAGGACTAGGGGTGTGTAAAATAAACCTACACGTATAATTTAAATATGAATAAATACAAAATATCAGTATGATTTTGGTATATAATTGTGCTATAATATTAGAGGTGTACAACAAAAGATGTCGTAAGATTACAAAGAAATTCTCAGATGTTTCAGAAGGAAAAATAAATGTACCTAAGTGACTCTGTATCATCATCACATAAATTCAATCGTGTAAAAAAAAGTTTTATACCGAAGAAATGTCATCTATGGGGATTTTTCATTAACTTATTTTATTTGAAGAAGTAAAACTGCATACTTCTAATTTTCATGAAAACAAAATGAATCAACTAAAAACCGAATATTCATGGAAAATAATCTCGCGTTATATTTATGTAGAAGGTTTTTTTTTAATAAATAATGACTAATGTAAAAAGATTATCATCGATTAAAAATGAGTAAAAATGTAAACATTAAACCTTAACAAACCATTTAATGGTTTGATGAAATAAAATATTTCAATATAAAAGTATACCGTCACTATGATGTTGGAGAATATTTTAGTTAATAAAAAGAACATTGATCTACATAGAACCTTGAAACACGATGTCGATATGTAGTCAGATATAAAACAGCTCAAGAAAAGTAAACATTTAAGTGTTGCTATCACAGATATGAAATTGTGCTACGAATATGCTGAGAATGTGCCCGACGTAGCAAAGCTGACGTCACGTCTACGCCAGCTTAGTTCATTGAACTACAAGTGACAAGGCCATCCATTTGACATTGAAAATAATTAATGAAGCTATGTATAATGTTGATTGACTCTCAGATCATTCATTATTCATAATTTAAAGACGCCTGTATTGCTGTGAAAGCGTCTCTGATCCAATAGCAATTTAAGTGACTGTTTCTTTTAGATAAAAAAATGCAATGTTATTTATTCAAAACATGATTAAAAATCAATAAAACAACAATAAATGAAAAACATTGATTTCAGGCAACCTTTTTTTATGATTCCTGTATGCGTACCCACACAGGAACACACACATAAGTTATCACACATCGGACACAGCCAGCAATGCATGCATGGGCTATATTGGACATTACTGTAGCAGATGCTACAGTAATGCGCGATATAAGGGTAATTAAACCTCCCAGCAAACATCGCCAAAACTAAAGTGGAGCTGCCCCACACCTTGCGCACCAAGGACGCGTACCGCGTGCCGCATGGTGATGTGGAAACAGTGGAAAGGTGCGCACTTCTGCAAATATGCTCGAGGCACTACAGAAGCGGAACACCACTCTAAACACAATATTGTACTGGACGCGAAGGATATATCTATATAAGATGTATTATCTACATCTACACTTAATATAATAAAGAGGTAAAGTTTGTTTCTTTATTGTTTTGTATCTTTATTTGTAGGAGGTAATCTATGGAACTACTAGTCCGATTGGAAATTTTAACAACAATAGAAAGTTGCTTTACTCCTGACATAGGTTATATTTTATGTACGCGGGCGAAACCGCTGACAAAAGCTAGTTTAAATATAAAAACAGTTACAGAACGTAATTATACAAAAAAATGAAATAATAAAATTACAAAATACTTTTGTAATAATTATATTATCGTTCAGCTTCGCCAAAACAAGATTGTGTCGTCACAAAAATATCTTAACAAAGGTAATTTGTCCAGGTTTCAGCTGAAAGGCGCGAGACACGCAGAGTTTGACGATTAATCAAATGTCCCGTTTTATCAACGTTACAAACGAGGGTAGGTAAAAAATACTTTGTTTTCGTCGTTATTGAAACATTCTGTACAGTATACATAGACAGATATTTACTTGTTATTGTTTATTTCAATTTTTGTTGATTAATGACGTAACAGCCATACGCTCATGTTATTTTGAGATAATTTTATTGTGCGTAAAGTTAAGGAGTGACATTTCTTGCCCCCTTGTGTTTTCTTAACAGGTACTATTAGTCAGATTATTGATTGTCATCAGGTGAGATAATGGTCAAATGTTGCCTTATCGATAATAGGAAAAAACATGCTACACTCATATTTCACCAATCCCAAGATCACACGATCTCAAGCAAGTGGTGCTGAACATGTACAATTTCTAGGTTAAGAAAAAAGTGTATGGTGAAATAGGTGGTGTGATATCCCAGTAACTCAGAAAGCGCATAAAGCCCTTGCTTCTGTGTTAGATCATCTTTATTTACGCATACGCGTGAACACTATAATATCTCCTGCGAGCCAGTTAGTCTAATCTTTATTGATGGCCAATCGCCATCACTATCAAAATTCTAATTAAATTCAATGGACATATTGCTAAAATTTTTAAATGTTCTTCAAATATCTCACAAAATAATGAAAAAATAAATAATGAATAATCCTGGCTACTTGGCTAAACCTGTGCAAACACTCGCCGTTAGACAGACGAGAAAAACCAGAGATAATAAAAAATTCTAATGGACTCATTATTAATAGTTCAAGTTTCCACCAAGGTAAGGCTACTTTCCCGACAAAAGTTCTTGTTAACTATGAAAAACTCATAATTAGTACTATGTCCGAACAAAGTAGCAATATTGCTGGTCTCAAGAGTTATCTACTTATATACTTTGAAGAAGCTCAGATTACGATACTTTTTCATATTTCTGTGAGAGAAAATTAAAAGACACGATCATACTCACATTATTAGGGTGAAAGTTTGTGAGTAAGTTCGAGTATGTGTATAATACGCATATGAGTGTGTGTAGAGATATACGTAATACTACCAACCGCCAAAAATGCAGATATATGGCTATACATACCGCAGTCTTAGAGGCAAACGTATAAAAATATTGTACTCTTATAAAAATCATGAATATTCTGCAGACTGCAGAATTTTTCTGCATAGTTTACCATTCAATTTACACATTCAATAAATTTGACTAAGTTTTGCATAACAAAGGGATAACAGATTTTATAATATTCAAAGCTAATTGAAAAGTTACATTATTGGGTTAAAATAAAAGTGTAAAATGACCCAGAGGCATCAATTCGTTACCCAAAATTAGATTTACCACTCAATATTTGAAACTTTTATTCGATGGAAAATTCTGACGGTTACACTCGGTAAAATATTCGGCTAAAACCAAATTAATTGAGTTTCATTTAAAAAACGGGTGCCATTGAATGAGGGTGCCATTTGGTCGCTATACTAATTTCCATTCATCTTTTTCCCACTTGGAGTTTTGTTACATTGTTGTTTTCTCCGATCTTTTAATTAATCGATCTTTCGTTTTGTTTTGTATTTTTTACAGATCGTTTTATTACTGTTTAATTATGTTTGGTCATTATCGTAAATTATGATTGTATATCTTATTTGACCGGAAGGAATTTAATTTAATTAAATATATACCATTTTGTTTGTTTGATATTTCCGTCAAATCAATCTCCGTCTCGCGATTAATTAATTTGTATATTAGACGACTTTTTGATAATGATCGATGCTGAAACGAAAATACGAGTAATTAGATAGAAAATATTTTTAGAATAATGTCGCAGGAACCAAATTAATCTTTTAACTTCATTTTTAGCAACTGTAATGAGAAAATAAAAGTTTTTACATGATTTGATATCATTCCGTTTACCAACAAACTATTGTCTCTCACTCTGTCTGTACCTATTTAATGATATTAACTGCTAGCAAGTAGGAGCCCGCACGCGTAAAGCAACGGAACTCACGCTCCGTAGGCGCGGGCTTGTAGATGACGAGCAATGTGTATCTCGCCGTCCTACCGTCCAGTTGTCGAAGGCACGCGCGCCTCAATGAGTTTTCAGGAGACCGTAGGGGCCCAGCAGGGACGAGGCCTATTGGGTGGGGCTAGGGTAGGGTTTTAAAAGGAAGATTCGGCCCTAATATGAAAGGCTACGAAGGAAAAGGACTGGAAAACCTATAAATGAAAGTCTGACACTATCTTCCACCTTGTGATCGTTTATTTCAGACTTTGCAGACTTTTTTTTTAGTATTGTAGTATGTTAGTAATAATAATGTTCAAGTAAGATTAGTATTGTTAGTTTCTTTTCTTGTTATAAATAACTGTCATCAAAGTAAAGTGACCTGACTGTGGCTCTGCAAGGGACAGTCCGGTCTGGCAGCTATAATTTTCAAAATACTTTTGTCACTGCCGTAATAACCATAAAAACAACTCAAATACCAATTTAGTTCCTATCTATACTTTCCTATCAATTTTATTCCTAAACCTTCATTCCATATTCAAACACTCTTCTAGTTTGTAAAGGGGTGTGCCCACTTACCTTCCAGCTATATCCGCACTGCGGTCTATCCGCATCGTTCAAGTCCCGCGGATTTAGTGAATGCCATTCAATATTCTGCTGACGGACTGCCCACTTAGTATACTGCAGTTTATTTTTATTTCTGGCAAGGTTTGTGTACAAGGTACGTAATAAAAAGGTGAGTTACCGTTTAGCATTTTGAAAATAGATAAGGTGATTTTAGCGGTATTTTTTGGAGCGAAGTTTAGTGGCCGGTTTTATTGATTTCTGCGCAAATTGATTTAAAAAGGATATTGTGATACAGATGGTGTATTTTATTGTATATCTGTATAACTCTACTATGTGTAGAATTATTAAACCAGTCGTGATTTCAGTAAAATGAAACTGATATTCAGCAAAGCTTGCCCTAGAAGGCTGACCTTTGTCAACTACTGAAAAAACGTAGAAAAATCAATAGAATGCTATACATTCGTCTCCGCAATTTAAACCCAATGACTGTAAATGGTGTCAAAAACTAAATAGTTGCTAAACTTGACACTTGTTTATAGGACAAACTGTTCGTAAAACAAAAGAAAAATAGTTTGAAGTTTCAGTTATTTGTTTATTACGCTAGATTTTTTTTTTTCAAGACCATTCTAATAATTATGAAGGTTTCGTAAAATATAGTAAGTTTCAGTTAATTCCTAATACAGTTAAGGCAGGTTATTTCATTTTATTGGGTTCACTTTAAATACTAAAGGGGCTTGATTCAATAATATCATTAGTATTATTAAACAGAAGTGAAATGATCAAAAGCGTTTTAAATACTATTAACTAACAGCTTTTTGAAGTTTAGCTACATACTTGTATTCGTTATGTAGAAAAACAGTTCTCTACACGGTCCAGTCTTCAACCAAAATAATACACTCATAAAGGTGAAAGTTTTTGTACATGTTTGTAACTTCTTTTCGATCGAACGGCTGAATAAATTTGAACGTTTGGCACAATGGGTAGGCAATGTCCAGGAACATAACATATAGTATTATTTATCCTGGGGGTATTGTTTCCTTAGCACTGTTTTCAATTTTCGTCAGAGCCTATAAATCTGTCATAAAACTATCAAAGCTTTATCGAACTTAATATTGAGACCCTTTTTTTAGTTTTTTTATGGCGCTGTAAAAAACATAAAAACACATAAGACTATCAAGCAACCTCTCGTATTAAACGATCTAGGCAATAACTCAGGCTTAGCTGGCTTGAGAATATAAGGAGGGAGGGTAGCCAGCGGTGAGGGAACCACTTGTTGCTATGGTTACGGCTGTAACAATAACCAAAAAAACTTATTTCCAACCGTAAGTGGTCTCGAAAAAGTTCACTTTTCTTTGAACGCGTAAGTGTTTGCTAGACTCGTGTGATCTGAAGTTATGTTGGAAATTGTCATGCGTGCACAGCTGAATATGTCATAGTCTTATATTTTTCATAAATATTTTCTTTTTCGAATTCGTTATATTATGGGCCGTCTGTGACACCACTTTGCCTCGAAATTTTTATGTATTTACATACAAATTTCGAGGCAATAATTTAAGTATGTACTTAAATTATTATTTAGACCTTTTTTTTGTTCATTAATGTATATTTTTGAGCAGTTATGGTATGAACAATTTTAAAACGAGTTATTTTAAAATTAGGTACGTATTATCGATAAATTCATGTTTTCCAGATGACAATCGGTTACCGTTTTCATAATAACGTTCTTGGTCTCTATTTATAATCACGAAAATATCTGAACTTATTAATTATTATTAGCTACTGCCAGCGTCTTCGCCTGCTGTCTATCAGTCTGTGCTCTATCATAGGACATGTTGTACCCATGTACTAAGTTCCTTCAAAACCCGTCAAGTCGTGTGAACGTAAAAATGTAACCAACATATAAATATACACACTCTTAAAATATGGCCTCCACATTACAATATAATTTTACTGTAAAGTGGGATTGGTAGTATATACAATCATATCACATTTTATGTAAAGAATGGTACAGTTTATAAGTATTTTATATAGATGCTATCAAAATATTGTCGTTTTCAACCATAAATATTACAGCCATGAAACAGTTTAAACTTTAGACCATAGTCTTGAGCTTCGCTAAGCGTGAAATGAACGCATAACTTTTAACAACCCTATAATAGTTACAGAGAATTTATACCCTATATATATTATACTAGTTCGTTCCGGAACATAGAAGTAGTAAAGTTTACGCGCGTGTAAACTGAGATAAGACAACAAGTTTACTTAAACGTGACACTGGAGTGTACATTGGGGGAGATGCAGACGGCCGATTTTACACTTTCACTTCTTAATCCTTGGCCGCGACTTTTATTCTATAGCTGGAGAGCTACTGAACCCTGGGAGTAACGGTCGCCCTGTAAGGTTAGAAATTTGTATACTTACGATTTATGGCATTCTAAGAGCAACAGCCATGACCTGGTTGGCGTCAGCTCTGCACAAGTATATGACAGATCAATTAGAAAATGCACAACTGATGAGGAAAAAAAACTTTATCCTGTATGCTTAAAATTTTTATATGTTTTCAAGTAAACGTCTCAGAGTAAATATGTACAATGCCAGGCGATTTTGAACAGCATAAGACCTTGACAGGCGAGGGGAAAGCTGCTAAGGGCTGCTAACCTTACAGGGCGACCGTTACTCCCAGGGTTCAGTAGCTCTTGGACTACTAGTAGACAGTCCAGCGCCACGCCTAACGTGACAACGTATTCGTGAGAACATCAAATATAACATCCACCCAAGCCAACTTATGATCGTTTCGTTAACGTCGATTGCTTTGAATTGGCCACGCTTCCAATATCTTTGTTCTGGCGTCATCTCAACGCTCACGTGGTCAGAATAAGGGAACTGCAGGCGTGGCCTTATCCAGAGACGTCCTCTACTGGATATAGGCCTCCTCCCAAATGTTGCTACAACGATCGATCTTGTGCGTCCATCCATCGGATTCCCGTGACCTTCACCAGGTCATCAGACAGGTTAAATTTTTCTGCAATTTTTTTTTTTAAATCAAGTCATTTCAAAGGATTAGGAAATATTGCGAAATCGTTAAATATGGTTTGAATCGTTGAATATGAAAGACAAAAGTATTAATTCCGAGGTTGCGACAGAGACAGCGGTCGACAAAAACTTGGATTTGGCAAGAGATGTCCTTTGTAACTGCTATTAATCCTCAAGTTTTGGAATATAAGTTTCAATTCAAGTCCGTACCTGGAGAAGGACTCATGGACTCGGAATTAAAAAAAAATCTCTGAAGACACTTTTTAATTGTGTCAGTCTTCAACTGCCTACACTTTTCTCAAATGACTTAGGTGTAGCTTATAGTATATCTTTTTAACTGCTTTTACTCTGTCTGGGTCGCATATCCTCAACATATAGAGATTGAAGAGCTAACCGAGATAGACTATCCAGTCGCATACAGATGACTCTGGCAAATAGCTGAATACTGTAGGGATTGTTGCGTAGGTTTGGGGCGTAGGTTGCTAGGGTAGGTGTATGGTAAGACAGAAGGTCTGGACACAGTATTTCAATACTTAAATTTTTAACCCACCTATTAAGTGGTCCATCAAAAACTGACTTAAAAAATTCAATGAATATTTTAATATGTTATTATCAAAGTTCACAATTACTTTGTATATAAAAAACTTAAATATAAACTAAACTAAATATTTACACTAAACCTAACTAGTAAATATAATACAATAACATAAAATACACTTAGGCGTCGAATTACAGGAGTACTTCCAGGACCACATCGCGTTCATCTGGAAAGCATGCCCAGAAGACTGGTAACATTTTTATTTTGTTATTAATTAATTCAAAACCCTTTTTTAAAAAATTCAAAGCATTTAGTTGCACCGATATCTATGTCAGTCCAGCGCATTTTTAGTATAAATTGACACCTCGCGACTATCCTTGGTTACTATAGTCTTGGTTAGAAATTAGTTAGAACCGGGCCGCCTTAGTGATCTCCAGTGCGTAATTACAAAAAAAAAATTGGATATTGCTGAAAAATACCCGCATTAGAATTCAGAACACCAGAAAATAGTGTTTGTGCTTCATCTTCGTGTAGTGTGTGGTGAATATCGTGATTATTTGCTGCTGGATCAGGAAGCCGCCACAGCCAGGGTTGGCCGGCCGGCTGCCACGTGTAGCTCCACGATCAGAGATTGGTGCGAATTCTTACTACCCTTTACAACAGAAATAGAATAGAAATAGATTTATTCGAGACAGGCACAGCACAACGGTCGAGCTGTTTCTCTTTTCCAACTCCTAAACGGCTCCGTCTACTGCGGGGTGTCAGACACGTATTTAAATTAACGTTAGCCCGCAAATAAAGTCAACAAAAATATTATAGTACTAGCTTTTTTGCACGCGGCTTCGCTCTGGGTAGCACTTTCCTGGTTTAGAACACAGAAGAGAACTCGGAACAGAATATTATCTCAGTTTCACATATCTCACACAAATTTCTACCCCGTCTGGCTCTGGGGAAGATTTCCAAAAAAAAAAAAAATAAGGCAGATATTTTTCGTTGGTCAAAGAGTCTGTGTACCGATTTTTAGCTTTCAATCTTGAAAATTGCGGAATGCTCCTTACGAACCTCCACCCTCTATTCTATGGAAGTGGGGGATTAAAAAGAGACAAAAAGTAGCCTACGTCACTCTCTATCCCTTCAACTATCTCCACTTAAGAAATCACGTCAATTAGTCGCTCCCTTCTGTCGTGAAAGACGGACAAACAAACAGAAACAGCTACTTTCCCATTAGAACAAGAACGAATTAAAAGCAATAACTGCACAATAACGTTCTAATGGTAAGGTTAAGGAACTATCAAATTGTTAGCAGATTGTCACATACGTCAGACATTCATTGGTCATTGTGTACGAGATTACCATTCTATGCAATTTCTTTCAATGGAGTGTTAGTGCTTGATCATTGGAAAGACTATTGACGCTTTTATATTAATAGATTAATAAACTTGTCAAAATCAACAAATATCAAACCCAAGATAGATTGGGCTTGCGGATGGCGAGCAAACGGTAGCTCGCCGTCCGGTTATCTGGTAATAGTATGGATCTCTTGATCGACGACTTGTTCTTACAAGTCTTCTCTGCTCTGTTACCGCGCGCCTTATGGAGTTGTCAGCAAAGCCGTAGGACTCTGCAAAAGGGTCGAAGCCTACTGGGGCCCAGGGTCTCTTTCTGACAGGAAGGCTTGGCCCCAGTGCGAAGGGCAAAGAACGAATAGGGTAGGGTGTTTAGTCAGTAAGAGTCTGACACTGTTTCCCACTCCAAAAGCGGGAGTCGTCATTGGCTGATTTTTGCACACCATAAAAACATGATAGACCATTGAATTAATTCTGACACTATTGTAATAGCTGACTAGATCTAAAGACATCTCGAGAGAGAGAGAGATATCACATTATACTATTTGTATATATATATATATATAATAAGTCGTCCGTCTGCGTAACCAATGTAGGTTCAAAGTTTAACCGACGCACGCTTAATTACGGTATGAGGCCAGCGGTGACGGGAGGGATTAAAGTCGCGGAGTCTTTGCCTATGTGACTCTATTGTTGATACAGAGTCCTTCTAATTAGAGGCCACTCGAGGTGACTAGACTTTTTAAGTAAGCTAGAAGTTTCCAGACAGTAGAAGAAAAGCGATATGATGGATGGCCTGTCGATAATGAAAATACCCTCCTTTGACCGTCAATAAAAGCAGAAGCCCAATTTTCATATAAAAGTCAGTCGCGTAATATTCAAGTCACTATCTCGTATCTTGGCGACAATCTAGATAAATTAATGTAAGAAAAAAAGTCGACGATGTCAGGAAATCCGATGGTAAAAAAAGACAAAACTTTTTGTTTTTTTTTATTGAGATAAGTAGATGTGAAGGGTATCAAAGGGTTAAGAAGATGATTTCAAAAGTATTAGATACTTAAAAATAGTTACAAATCTATGATTGAACTAAAGTAAATTCCACCCATTATACGTGTATGTGACATATTTACGTAAAAGTTTTTTTCTTTTCTAAACAACTTAGAGGTATGACCGTCACCTGTTACGCTGTATCAAGATTGGAAAACTTTCAGAAACACTTGTATTGTGTTGGAGAAATATCACTTTTTCCCTTACTTGTGTAGGTACTACTAACTGTTCATGTGTGAAGATGGTTCGTATCTGTTGAAGACAAGCAACAGACTTTTTATAAAATCTTTTCGAAGAAGCTTTTATATTCTGAATACCTTTATTATTTTTTGTTGAAAGATTGTAATTTATCATTTCAAGATTATTCTTTGAATATCTACGTAAAATACTATGTATGTTGAATGTCAAATACTTTTAAGGTTAATCCGTTTTAAATCGTTCTAAGAAAAGTGTTTTTTAAAAATACTTGTCTGTGAAATATAAATGTTTGACATTATATTTTGAAATGTGAATGAAATTGCTGTTTTTCTTTACAAATAATATCAAAATATATCACAGTAAAAACATTTCGCATTTAAAGAATAAATCAAACAAACTTATTTATGAACCTAAAAATGTGGAAAAGCTTCGATTTCACTTAACAAATTCCTTTCAAAGCAAATATTTTTTAGTGGATTATATTTATTAAAGTTAATACAGGTAACATAACATAGCAGGGTCACTGGAAGTACCGATTCCTTTACGACAATGTATTCATTAAATAGCTGTGGTTGAGCTCTTTAATATTCCTGAGTTGACCTACACAGATACTGTCAAAATAATGCTTGCTGAATGGACAGGTCCATCTAAATGGAGATGTTTTTCCTTAAAAGACCATCTGGGACTGCGTAGTTCTCATTTGATTTGATAATTATTGTTTACTTAAAAGAAACTTGAGCCTTTGAGTTTGTTTCAGTGTTTCTTCTCAGACTTCGTCTAGTTTAAATTGAAAAAAAAAATACGTATAGAACCGTGTTGTGTACCCATTTGCAAAGTAAATAAATAAATGACGCCGTTGGCATGGTTAGTTCAGTAGCTAACTGCCTGCTGTATTGCGAGCACAATCTCCGCACGAAACAAAAATTATCTGGTCTTGATCCAGGTCTGGCTATGTGTGGACCGCCTGGAGGACATGGTTAAGCTCACGGTAGAGGTGTGCCCCACTTGAGCATAGTAGCCTGTCCTCGTGGGGCGAACGACTGCAGCAATCTCTCACGCCGCGTTGTGTGTTAAGCCGTACAGGCTTAACACACAACGCGGACGGTGAGCAATGGGTAGTTCGGTCTCCGACCGGTCATGAACCGTCCAGACCGAGCCCAAGTCATCCACGGCGCATACTGTTCCGTGCGTGAACCATTACGCTCCGTCGGCGACTTAGGCTTCGCCCTGGTCTTAAGGAGTAGTTGAATGTAATAGTATTTTTTTTTTTTGATTTTAGAACTTACTAGTATCCTTACGATGGGTTCCTTCACCGTTTTGAATGAAGAAATCACGAATTAAATTACAGAAAGTAAAACGCCTGTTTTAAATCAGCGACATTCGGCTCTTAAGTCACCTGTAGGTCACCACTGCTCTCTTTCTGTTTCTCTAGTAGATGTACAGTTAACTACATCAATTAGTTCCCTTCTTTCATTAAAAATGGGTTAACCAGTTGATGACACTGTCTGTACACATAAACATAGCTATCCACAAATTATCTATTAAGAGCACGTAACAAATATTAAGTGTGGGCCATTAAGTCGGCCGTGGATTACGTGTGTAATTACGGAGCGTGTCTCAAATAAACGAGATTAGACGTTAGCTATGCTCTTGGGTGATGAAATAGGGACCAGCAGTTACAATACTGAGGTCTGTTTACTGATTTATAAACTTTTTAAATGAATAGTCAATTAATTATTCACATTAATTCTTGTACATAACATTTTTAACTTCATCTTCTTTTAGTCCGCGTCTAATAAGACAATCATCGATAAAAAGTGTACTACATATATGGTATTCCAAAACGTATTTCGATATAACTTAGTACACGGGTAGACCCGTGTACTTTACAAGTTTCATCGAAATCCGTTAAGCTGTTCGAGTATGAATAATTAATAAAAACAAACACACACACAAACCGTCACCTTTAAAATATTTGTATGATTATTATATTTATTTAGTGTTGTATGTACGACTATGTATTTTGTATTATTATGACCTATTCTTTCTGATATATACTGATAGCCAAAAATCTATCTGTTTTCGTTCAGTCCATCCAAAGATTGTCTGTGAGAGATTGTTCTTGTCATAACGGCGCTCATAGTTCATTATTTTTATAAATATAGATAGAAATATACTAATAATAATTGTCCTTTTTTTATGAAGTGTACAACAAAGAACATAATAAATTGATTAATGTCTACAGTTTAATTGGATTGGTCATCGCAGTTTTAATTGGAATTTATTAAGGGCTGAGATAAAAGTTTGATGGGCTCGTAAACCGATTTTCATAGACAAAGAACGCGATGAATTTACTAAGTATCGGACACAATTAATTCTTTGAAAGTGATGTACTTTTATCACTATAAGTGAAAATTGCATGAATGCTGCGCTGATGTTTATAGTCCAGGATCACCAGTTTTGTGGTATGTGGAAGAGGATGTAAACTGAATGAAAACTTCGATCCGCACGTCTTCCGTAAAATGATGTACTTGTAGACACTTCTTGTTATTGTTTTTGGCGTGATGCATCATTAATTCTTGCCAACAGAATACTACAAAGAAGTTATGTAACTTTCGCGTGTTGAAATCATGGATTCTATATCACGATAATGCACCAGCTCATACGTCAATGCTTGTTCGTGACTCTTCAGCCAAAAACAAACACAATAATCTCGCCTTAATCATATTCACCAGATTTGCCCCAAAACTGAAGAGGTCAATGAAAAGAAAGCGTTTTACCACAATTCATGAGATAATGTTAGAATCGAAGAACGAGCTGATGGCCATACCGAAAAACGCTTGAGGATTGGAAGAAATATTGCATAAGTGCATTATGTCTGTGGAGGATTACGTTAACGGGGACAAAATGGATATTGATGAATAAATAAATACTTTAAAAAATCACCTTTTCTTTTGAACAGACAACGTGTACTAGTATTAGTAAGTAATATTTAAAACTACCCACAACAAAACGTGTAAAACGGACAAAAACCACTACTGCGTCATTCCTTGACAAATGACGGAACAAAGATTCATGTAACCACAGTTCAGTCGACTAGCGGTCATGCTAACTTTAAACACTAGGGATGCGCATCTTTTACGCACCGTAACGTAAAAGCAGTCCACGCGATAATCCATAAACATTCTTGATAAACTACATCCTACCCGCCTAAACAAATTACGATCGTTTCGTTAAAGTCGAACGCTTGGTATTGCCACTTTGATTCCTTAGTTGAAAACGTGACTAAATGAATTGGGAGCGTGGCCGACTCAAAGCGTTCGTACTTAACGAAACGATCGTAGCTTGGCTAGGGGGATTTTCTGCAAAAGTCTAAACACTTGACACCCAGATACAAGTGATATACAAAATTCAGCTACGCTCTATGCGAGTCGACGCGACGTGAGTTTGAGTTAGTCGCAGTTATACCACAAACCAGAACCAATTTTGTGTCACATGTACTCGTATTTGGTAACAAACGGTCGACAGTTCACGAACCATAGCCGCTTCTAATAAAGCCACACACGAGGCCAGGGTTGTCAGTAATCTGTTAAACTCCCGTCGCTGGCAGGGCCCCAACAGTTCGCCTAATCTGCATTGTAATTATCCCGGTAGCCCGCCGTGCAATTTGTCCAGTGGTCGGACTTAGCTTGATCAGTGAACTGTATGAGTTCTATTTATTTTAATACTGGATTACTGTGTGTGTAGGAATTGTTTTGGAAGAAGTATTTATCTAGGTAATAGGTATTTATCAGTATTTATCGATTGTTAGAGGTTTTAGCAGACAATAGCTAGTAAATAGTGTTAAAAAAGTCGATCTTATCAAGGTACTCGCAATAGATAAACAGGAATCTTTAAAGGATTACTTTTTCATGTTATCGATCTCTTAGTCGGTGCACATACGTGGGTGTTTAGTTCTTTAAACCTCGAGAGTATACCAGTGTTCCCACACCTATTGCCGTCGTAATTACGGTAGTCGAAAAGTTAAAATCCTTGTAGAAGACGGAGACTTTCGGCTTCCGTAAGTGAGGGAATTAGGACGGCGAGTAATAAGTAGCTAACCGTCTAATGAGGATCATTTCGGGTCAAATGATCCGTCGTGTTCCGTGCGCTCCTCGTGCCGGTGAACGCACGGGGCCCAGCCAGGCGGCGGAAATTGTTTCAAGGAATTAACATGACCTTAGAACTGAAAGGGTGACATGTGTTGAAAGAATTACTGGTCGCTGAAGTTACTAAGCTAGAGAAACGAATACAGGTTCCGCGGATAATTAAAACGGTTCTAACGATACCGCACATGTCGAGTTCAAATAAGTAGATTAACAGCTATGAAGGAACGGTTGAACATACAGTCATACATACATAGCTTGTCAAAATCATAACCTAAGGCTTTGCCGTAGTCAAGTAAAAATCCTCAAGCAAATAAAATAAATCCCGACTGTTGTTACAGACAACCTTATTTTATTTATCTTTCAAACACATAACTTAATAATAAAAGATGTACCTACCCACTAAAAGTCTGAAGTAAAATAATTGATTTCCCAAAGGCTGAGTTTCTCGTTTGCCCAGCAGTCGTTGGGTTGAAAAAACTGACACGACTTTGATACAAAACTTTCTCAATGAGTTCACATTTGCGGTGTACTTTCGAGAGAAAGTTTTAATAAGTTTTGTTTAGGTATAACGCATACATTCGATTACATTGGTGACTAAATGTGCCTATGTAACGTTCGAAGTTCAACGCACTTTTTTCTTGAACCGAATTCCCAGTAAATTCCCCTTTATCCCCCAGAATCACACTTGCAAATGTTTAGTTTAAACTCACCGTTTCTTTAAGCTATACACTGGGTCGCAAAAATAATGGGTTATTATAAAAAACTGCGATAACTCCCAAAGTTATGTACAAAAACCAGACATATAAATAACATGTTATAAGCATATTATCCAAAATCAGGAAAAAACTATTTATATCTTTTTTTTTCCTTTTGTTTCAAACCGAGTTGTGTACTATAAAAAAATCAAGAAATTGTTTATTATACACAATGTTTTACACTTTATAAATTATTTAATGCAATATCATAATGTTGACATCTGAAGAATGTACCCAAATAAATTAAAATTACCTTAGCTCAAGAAGTAAGAAAATATCTGATGTCTACTTCAGCAATTTTAAGAGACCAGCATAAATATCAGAAGATCAGGACACGGCAGTCTACGGTTCAAAACTAAACGAGAAAACCGCTTTGTCGTTAGTATTATGTCTACGAATTTCATGGCTCTTTAGGTATAAGTTCTTAAATGTAGTTTATGTTCAAGAATTCTATCACAGTATTGCTAATAGTAGACCTAATGAAGCTGATACAAATCCTTATAGGCCAACAAATACTCGTAAAGCCAATCTGCTTAGACAATACTCGTATCAAGGAGTATTCAGACGACCAGAAAAACGGTATCATCAAGCGTGTTTTTGTACGAAAGTAATTTGATATCAAAAGTTAGAGTTGTCTAATCGGCACTTCTTACTTTTAGTATTTAGTTACTCAATACTCGTTTATGCATAGGTGATAGGTGAAATTTTATTAGACACAATATTGTGGACCCTGTTGAGCACTGAAAAATACATTATTATAAAGAATAAAAAGGACTTACAGGCTAACTTATTCTAAGTAAATTTTCATTAAACATTTATTACATTATAATCGTTTTAAGCTCAATGTAACGCATACATTACATTAATAATTATTAATTGAAATTACACATCGTAAAAAAACGTATTTAATCAATTTTTTATTTACTAATCAGTCACATTTTTTTTTCACAAAATCATCTTATTTATTTAAAAAACTATCAAAATTTTTACTACTGACCCTGAATTTTATTGACCCAGTGTACCTACTATAAATCGATTTTTGTTTCACAGTCGACTGAGAACAAAGAAATGCTAATGTTGACTAAGCTATCCAGTTCTTATTAGCATATGGGATGTAAGTGTGCAACTTTACAATCATATCGACACTTTAAATGATTTGTAACCAAAGTCATTGTCTGAATTGATTTGATGGGGTTGAAATATCTAAAGCATTCTACTGGTGAAAGAATTTTTGTCACCGCTCTGTGGTTCCTGCAATTGGGTTCTTCCGTGTGATAGTAGAAAAATGTCCCAAGGGAACATTTGACCGGGATATAACAAAGTCACTTATGTGCTATTCCAGAACGCCTATGCACATCACCTGTTTTGTAAATTTGTATTTTGAAAAATATCAGTGTACAATAAAGAATATAAGAATAAGAATATAAGCATCTCTGTACCAAAATTTGCTCAGCCATTCGGATGTGTAGAAATGACAAACATACTTACATTCGCTTCCAAACTTTCATCTATAAAATATTAGTGCGATAAACCAAAATAAAAATCTTTCTTCTCTATAACATCGACCTACATCTAAGATGGTTAATCTAACTGGAAAAGTTTGTGATCTAGTAGAGTCCATACCCATGTACGAAGAATACAAATGCCTAGATCAAAAAAACTTACACATGAATTACATCAGGCATCTAAGTTCACCCATTCGTATCACACGGGCTAAAAGTTAGATATCGCACATCCTCTAAAAAAGTGTCATATCACAAAAAAAAGTTTTAAGATAAACGCGATTTAAATTATTTTTTTTAACTATTTGTGACGTGTTATTACTAATCCGTGAAAAACCGTCACTTGCGCCATCTTTAGACAACTATTCACACTAATAATATGGGTGTTTTATTAATCGATAGAGAAGAAAATCCGCATCAAACTATTTTTATCTCAAAACAAGCTTTGTTGTGTTATGACAGTTTTTCAGAGGATGTGCGATATATGGGCGCCTTACCTGCCTGAGTTCACAGACGTTCTATAAGGGACGACTGAGAAGTAAACAAATAAATCCCGAATTGTTCAGAACAAACAGTTACCTTCTCAACTTTATGTCGGCCATTATTTCAGACCTTTTCGATTTGTGGAATCATTTTTACGAGTTTTCACGTGCAATTCAGAAATTCCCGTATATTTTCGTGTAACTTGTTTGTCTCATTATCCGTACGTCGTAAAATATCAACTGTGCAATATAAAACGTAAAGGTCAACGTGTATTTACGATCGATTATAATTTTATGATGATTTTATTGCCGCAAGGCACTTTTGGTTATGAGTACTGTTGCACGTTTTCTTTATTTTGTAGCTATAATATCAAGTTGTAATAGCTATATAATTGAGAGATATAATTTTCTTGAAAAGATAAGTAGCTTTCTGAAGAAATTATTTCAAAGATATGAAGTAAAACTTAATTATATTCACGCAAGAAAATATCTGCTTTGTTGAATCGAAAGGTCAAGGTAATGTAATTTTGAGAGTGAATCGCGATTTTGATGTTACATTAGTAATATTCTATTAAAACATTTAACATATTCTGAGTCACCATGTGATACAAAAAAAAACCTTTTTTTATTATTGAGAGACTCATATTGGCTCTCACCCGATGGTAAACAAAGATGTGGTTGACCACACTTACCTAGAAATAACCTTTTTACTCTTAACTTAAATAGAGTCTTAATAGGTGATTGTATGCCCTGATAGCTATAACTTAGACAAAGTTTAACTACCAGGACATAGGCTCCGGCAGGGAATTTCCCTTGTTAGGTGTTCGCATAATGAATGTGTTCCCAAAAACTGTCTTTTATTACTAATAAATATATTACAATTACAATAACTAGACTCACAACTAACAGAATTAGGTCAGTTTTGGTTCACACTAATTCAAAAATGTAACAATGTCAAAAGACACGTCACATCACAAACCAACTAGCCCAAATATAGACCTCCAATATTTTTCTAACAACATCTTAAACCAGGTAGACAAGGCTATGTCTCCGAGGCCTAATTAAATCGACGGAGGCCTCCAATTTGTCCTCCAAAGTAAACACTCGGTGGCCAGACTCATCCCCTCGCCAAGAAATTCAATTAAACCTGGTAACTCAGTTGCATGTCCTTGCTTCGGTGACTATACGAGTATATACACGTATGTATATATATGTATTGTGTGTACGAGGAGTAGTGTGGAATATGTGAAGAAGATTGTTCTTAGAGCTCGATCAAACTGAGATGAATGCAAATATTATTGTAGTGTGGAGAAAATTGAATATTGCAGTTCTATTTCTTTTATGTAAACGTAATATTGTATCCATACAATTAGTGATATATTTTATATACCCATTTATTACTTTTTCTGTGTTTTTTTTTAAGTATCAGATTAGGTAAATTATAATTGTAAATTTAAATTTCCTGAACTGAACCTAGGTAATTAATATTAAAAGCTTGTTCAAATAGTTACCTAAGTGTCATAAAAGATGTCATAAATTTTTCAGGACTAACTCATTAGTACAAATTAGAGGGGTTTTAAAGATATTATGCTGTATTTTCACGTGGTGGATTACGGCCCATTACCTCTCTTAGAGAGAAGGCCTAAGACCCAACAGTGGGAATATTATAAGTCTCATGCTATGCTATGGAGAATTTTTATTTCTTGAATAAAGTAACCTGTAATTCGGCACAAAAAGTTATAAAAACTACCTTAAAATAAAGTTTAAGGCCAAGCTCAGGCAAGTCTATAATTTTACATAATTCTAGGTTAATAAAGTTAAATTTCCTTTAGTTATATTGATAAGTTAATTGTTAAGTTATTCTTTGGGCACTAGCATAATTATTTATTAAGATATACTTGTGGCTGTTACATGTAAATTATTTTTTTTTTTGTAAAATATGAAATAAAGAATATTTAAAAAATGGTGTTAAAGATTTTATGAAAACCATATATGAATAAAAACAAAAAGCAATAATTTAGACAATGATTTTGGGTAGAGTGAATAGGCTATTAATAAACTAGTGCGCATTATCATCAACGATTGCATCACTGTTTACCATCAGGCGGGATCGCAGTTAAGCACTAGTTTAATGCAATAAAAAAATATATATTTATGCGTTAAATATTAAGCCACGCTCAGTTCTATAATGCCAGTATTCCTAGCTCTTGTACCTTGTTCAAATGTATACATACTCTTAAGTACTTTCCCACATATTGTAGTAGGAATCTATATTATATAGCAGTCGAAAGCCCTGCACGGTGTGAGCCGTGAGCTTGAGCAGACGTGCGGTCAAGCGAAACTGAGGTTGACGCTTGTGTCACTTTAGAAATACCTTGTATAATATATACCTCGAGCTTCTCGAATTTCTAATGCATACTAGGTTCTGATAGCGGCTTTGTTTACGTGAAAGGAGAAAATTGTCACCAGAGGACTATGTTAGTCCTAGGGTAAAAGTATTGTAGTAAGTTTAATACTGTAATGTAATCTAATAATAATATTGTAATATAATTTTAATTTTTTGTTTAATTTATGATTTAATGTTATAACAATGTTATTTTAATTTAGTCTTAGCATTTTTTTCTATTTATGTCTTATTTTGTAAAGACAATTTTCAATTATTTAATCTAATTATAATAATTACTAAGACCTACCTGTAAATATTGTGCATACCAATAAGTGATTTTTTACACAAAAAAATTGTAAAGAAATCGTTGGTGTGCCCTGTACAAATAAATAAAAGAGTGTCCTATGTGATATTGCAAGATACGGTTTGCCCATTTGCCAAATTTTGTCCAAAGCCGTCCAGTCGATTTAGTGAACACACACACTTACAAACTTTTACTATGAGAACTGAAACTGTCTCTGTGTGGTATTATCGCTAAAAATGTTATTTTACAAGCAAGATTTTCAGAGCAAAGCGTTTCAAATAATATAAATATAACGAAACTTAATTAGCCAAGAATCATGGCCATTAGCTACGAATAAAATCAGCCCGTCACTTTATGTTTGCGTAGCACCTCTTGCTACGGCGTAGTAGAGCGTCTACGTCTCGTAGCAGCCTACGTCTCTCTTCTAATAAACGTCATAATTATGATCATCAATTTGCCTTGTAAGCCGAGTTGGCATCACCCTCTTCAATTCATAAGTACAAGATTTAGGCTCGTAATTTATACATTTTCCAATTTCTAGGCTTTGAAAACTTTTGGTTTTTTGTTGTGTATTAAAAAAAAAAGTGATAGTGATGATGTGTTTTTTTAAGTGTTTTGTTGTGGAATGTTTGTTTTTAATATTATATACATTAGAGGTACAACTAAAAATTTATTACTAAGACTCCAATGTCCATCTGTCTGTGTGTTACCAGGCTATATATCATGAAAAAATCCCCGGACCATTAAAATTTTCAGAGAATGTACATATAAAAATATTTGAGTGAGGTTTATTTTGCTTGATATTAGTAATAGTGACAATACAGTATCTAATATTGTATGATGTGTAAGTAATAGTGTATGATGAGATAATGGCATGGAGCCCTTGGTGCGCGGATCCGATTTGAAATTGATAAGTTATTTTTAGGTGATTTTTAACTGAACTCTTATATCACTTTGTTGTCCGACAGTCTGTCTGTCCGTGTGTCTATCCGTCTGTCAAGACTCTTTATCTCAGAAACGCGTAGGGGTATCAAGCTGAAATTTAAACCATTTACTTAAATCTGCGGTCCTTTAAAACTGAAGAAATCAAACTTCTAAGTTAACTAAAAAAGAAGATATGACCATTTATGTTTCAAAATACGCATAATAATATGTCAACACTCTCAAGGGAATCATTAATTCATAGGGTATGTACTTCCCGTTTTTTTTTTATGGTAGGTGAAAATCATCGAATGACGAAACCCGCTCTTGGGCGGAGCGGGAGACCAGTGTCAGACTCTTACTGACTAAAAAACCTACCCCGTACCTTCCTTGCCTTTTTCCTAGAGTCGAGGTAACAGTTTGCACCACCCTAGGCTCCAGAAGGCTTCGACCCTGAAGGGCCCCTACAGTTTGCTGACAACTCCTTGAGGCGCGCGGGAACGGTGCGCGCCGTTGACGACTTGGACTCGGTCTGGACAGTTACCAAACGACCGGACGGCGAGCTACCCATTGCTCACCGTCCGCGAGCCAGTGTCTACGGTGGCCGGATATCGGCAAGATCGCGGCGGCGACGGCTACGGCGAGGGCGCTGTTGCCTTTGTATGCCATGTACTTCCCGTTGTTGACTTAGAAACCTGAAATTTAACATAAGGCAAGGTCAAGTGTAGCAAAAAATCTGAAAACTGTAAAATCAATTTACAGTTTTCTTTCTTTACAAAAAAAAAATTTGATTCGAAAAAATTTTCGAAACTCAACTGGTGAATTGATTGTTTCGATTGTTTGAATGTCAGTGCGTGAATGTTTTTTTATATATTTCATTGTAATCGGTCTTTTTACAAATCCTCTCAATATCTTAGACTAAATAGCGAACAGTTATCCTTATTTTTTTGGTAATGAAAATTTTCATTCATTTTTTTATTGTGTTGATCCATACATCATTGTTCAATCAATTGCTTCGTCTTTTTTATCTTTACCAAAAATAAAGGAATATCTATCGGAATTGGCAGACTAAAGTAACAATGGAGCACATCTGTCGCAGAACTGACATTCATTGAAACGGACAGCGTTGAGAATAAAAAGTTAGTACCGAAATCGTTTCATTCAATTGTTACAATCGAAATTGAAGTTTTACAACGCGTATACTATTGGGTGGAGTTTTCAGTTTTGTTGTTTTATTTTTGGAATGCCAATTAAAATGTACTCATTATGAGTATTGCAACAGTGACATTCAAAATCTCATACTGGCGTTAGAGAGTGGTGCTAGTTCAGTGGTAACCGGCCGTGATATATGAGTCATGGGTCCAATTCTCTTCATCATACATGAAAATGGAGAATATGAGGCTAGTGACAAGTTTTCTCTTAGTCTTAATCTAGATGTTCTTGTCGGCCCACGTGCGATTCAGTTGCGACATGACACTTTTGGTCATCTCTATACATTTCTTGCGGATGGCGAGCAATGGATAGCTCGCCGTTCGGTCGTCTGGTAACAGTCCGGACCAAGCCAAGTCGTCAACGGCGCGCTCTGTTCCCGCGCGCCTCAAGGAGCTGTCAGCAACCGTAGGGACTCTGTAAAAGGGTTGAAGCCTTTTGGGGCCCAGGGTCTCTTTCTGAAAGGAAAGCTTGGCCCCAGTGCGAAGGGCAAGTAAGGAACGGGGTGGGGTGTTTAGTCAGTAAGATTCTGACAGTGTTTCCTGCTCCGCCCAAGAGCGGGATTCGTCATTGGATGACTTTTACCCATCATAAAAAAAAATCTCTATACATTTTATGTCCTGCTCACACAACCCATTGTTTATTGTTGGATGGCGCAAAACGTAGAAAAACTCGTTTTCTGTCTCGAGTTACAATATGCCAGAGAGTGAGAGATTTGCTTTGCCTTACAATCATCGCATTATAGGCAAGCACGCATCAACATCGATCACATCATCGAATCATCGTTACTAACAGGTGAGATCGAAGTTAGAACGCCTTCAAATTAGCCGCAACGCCAAATTTGTAGGTACCATTAAACACAAGTCTATTAAATTAGTCTATCACTTACTACTTCTAAAAAAAAATTGCCAATAGGCAACGAAGTTTTCACCCAACATCTACACTGTATCTAGGCCAAGCGGTACATATTTTTGCATACCCGAACAAGGAGAGTTCACCTAAAGTGGAGGCCAATCGATGGGTGATCAATCAAAATCTCATTTAAACACGTCACTTTGGCGGAACCTTCTATCCATCTTGCGTAATTTCGGCTTACACTGTGTAAGTACTGTTTGACAAGATGCTAAGGCTATCTGCTGATATTTGTAATTAAATTCTCTTTATTTTTAATTTTTAGGTTTAGTTTTTTGATATAAATGCGATAGGATAAAATGAAAAACATGGTTCGCTGACCCCATGTAGGAGAAAGATAATATTGGATACGCAATTCCTTTTATATTTGAAAAAAAAATGTTTTTGGAACTAATTAGAATGATCACTTAACGTCTACTTATTTTTTTTTATTGCACACCTTAGCTTATCACAGGACAAACATCGATAAACGAACAAACGTCTATTTTGATTAATTAGTATTATTTTCTTTGCGTTGGCAGTTAGGAAACTAAAAACACATTAATTATATTTCATCAAAATTGTATCTACAAATAATATACTCACACATACTAAATATATTATTGGGTGTTTGAACGTTGCCAAATAATTTTACTGCAAAATTACTTGGCAACGTTAAACTTGCAAAGTAATAAGCGCTACCTAATCCAGCTTTATAGACTTTTAATTATCCGAACTCATACCAATTACTTTGGTAATAAACTATTAATTTATTTCTATTAATTTCCTGCTGGCTCTGATAAGATTTAAGATTACGATTCATCTTGATATTTTCCCTATTTTAATGTATCTTATTTCTTTTAACCACATTTAGATGATTTCTATGACTATCATTAATTATTGGCATAAGCTTTTACCATTAGCTTTACCCATGTGTAAGATGTAATTCTAGAATAAAAAATATCATCATCATATCATTTCCACTCACTGCTAGATAAATAAATTAAATAGGCTTCCCCCAAATGCTACCACTGCGACCGATCTTGTGATTGTCTCTTCCAACGGACCCACACCAGGCATCGGTCCACTCTTCGAGAAGTCTTCCATCTCTGCGTCTGCCTGTAAGTGGTCGCCACTCCGAAACCTTTCGACCACATCGATTATTTGGTCTCTTAAAGTAATGTGCCCAGCCTTGTCCATTGCCACTTAAGTTTAGTGGTTCTTCACGCCATGTCAGTAACATTGTTTCTCTTGCGAGTGTAACTTGAATACTGTTATAAAATGAACCTGTAAATTCCTCGAGCATATTATAATGTCAGTTATAATTTAAAAAATATATATATTCATTCCAGTCGAAAGACGTTCACTGCTGGACATAGATGTAGTTGTAGATCGTGGGTTGAAACCCAGCCAGACGCAATACTTTATGTAATTTATTACATCACCACTGCTCTCAAAAAGATGAAGGAAAAAATCGTGAGGAAACCGGCATGTCCCAGAACGCACGACGAAAAACAAGCAACAAATTGTAGCGACCGGTGACTGGGTCCGCTTGCCGCCACCGGACACAGCAACTAAGGCAGTGTCCGGGCAATGGGCGACTGTGTCCGGTCACCGCTTCAGGCAACAGCAACTACGGTTCCCGGTGACGATGTGCTGTGTTCAACTTATATCGAAATTCAAACATCCACTTTTAGAATTTTAAGAATTAGAATGCCTTTATTATAGCATATGTTATACACAGAATTTAAAACTTAATAGCAAATTATAGTTCTATTGTATCTTGCCAAACAGGCATAATTATAATAGTTACATATTAAACTAATAAACTTTACAAAATAGCTCACTAAATGTAAATTTCAAATGTCAAAAATACATAATAAAGAGGACGATAATTTCAACATTTTCAATTTCATTCTTTTCTCGCATCACTGGCCTATTTCCCTTCAGTCAACATACTTTATTCAGCAGAAAACTTTGCCAATAGTACTTTAAAACTTCGACAAGCTTTGACGAAGACCGTGTGTGATGTAAATTGCGAAACTCACCTGAAATGAAAGGAATGGTTATTAAAAGGGCCTCAGTACTGCTGAAGGCTTTTTATTATGTCCCGATTCAATAACCACTCAATGAATTTGATTCTTTTGTTAAGTGTTTTTATTGGAAAAATGTTGACTTGAGTTGGTCAATTGTGTAAAAAAGTCAAATCATTCAGTTTGATTAGTTTCTATGTTGATTGTTTTTAAAAATCTATAAAAAATGCATTTCATATAAACAAGAAAGTACTGGTTCAGGTGGGATTGTAATCAAGCGACTGCAATCCCAACTGATGTTAAACAGTAATGCAATCGTTTATGGTGACGCGCACTTTATTAAGAGCCTATTCACTCCAGCCTTGAAGACACCCGAATTATAATGGGGAAGACTGCAGCAGGCAAATTTTTATAGTACTTCTACCAACATTCTCGCAATTTACTTGTGGTTTATGCCACGTGTCTTTTTTCATACATAAGTGTATATATATAAATAGTACTTTAGTTATTGCCAACCACCTAAAATTTCATCCTGTCTCTTGAGTACATCCACTCACATTTAAACTCACATAGGTACACAAGACACCCAGACCTAGGACAACAATATATAGGTAGGCCATACGAATATTTGTGCTGGAATTGAACTCACGATAAGCAACACAGCAAACTAATCCGTCAACCACTACACCAACAATGCTGACAGATGCACAAACCCACGAACATAAGTAAACACCCCATTACATATATACATGCCCATAAATTAAGCTTATGTGATTAGATAACGTGAGTAAATTAGATGGCTATTTACACCAATTGCGAAGTCAAACAGTTAATGATGACAATACCAATGTAACAAGCGAATATATTACCATAGAAATAAATTAACTTGCGCTAAGAAGATTCTGTTTCTACTCTATAATATACAATGATCGCAACGTTTAGCGCGTTCTCTGATTGGTCAATAGCTTTGAGCGGGCCAATCGGAGCGCCGAACGTCATAAACGTGTCGATAACTTTAACGTAAAATAAACTCGCACTATACTCAATTCAAAATAACATTAGACATTAAAGAAAACGTTTAATTACTGTCCGTTCAATCGATTTTCAGTTATATTACATTGGTGGAAGGACAAATGGCGGCTGCAGTAAAAAGCTAGTTTTTTAACGACTTTTTTTGCTTTGAATGCCATCCTTGGCTAATATTATAGGACCGTTTGTGTGTTTTTATATGCATATGTTATTGCTTCTTCGAATTTAGAGGAAACTTGTTACACGAGTAGATGAAAAGTTCTCTAGGTATAATTTTCTACTGACACTCAGGCAAAATACTATAAACATGTAAAATGGTTTTCATCAAACAGATCAAAAGATCTGTAGGCCTGATTGCAAGTTGTGTAGTAAATTTAATATACACCGTGAAATTTAAATGGTTGTTTTCCCTCAGCGAAATGGTTGTATCTTGGTAAAACAAACGTTTGATAAAGAAATAAAATATTAAAAACAAAAAATGGACCTGTAGAGTGCAAGCTAATTATGACGTATCACAACGTGCCAGAGCTTATTTTGGTTTAAATATTTAATGAATCGGTTTCCTTTGACGGCGGGCTGCTCATGCGACTCTAGTAGTACCTACAAATTACGTCTAATGTTACTATTGTTTTCGCTTTTTTGAGTTGATAAATATTTTTAATAATTATTTATAAAAAAAAAGTTTTTAATTTTTTTATTTTTTTTTTGTATGCTTCAAAAGTACTCCTTATGGCAAGTCATTCTGCCGCGGGAAAACAACCATTTAAATTTCACGGTGTATAAAAATCTATTATGAGAGTGTTTAACCTTTTGAATACCGTAATTAGAGACATAATATAAACACAATAGGTGCGAACAAAGCGTTCGCTTGGGGCTCAAGGGTTATCGAACTTTTTCGAAACGGTCTAATCAATCTGTATGAATTTTTAGTAGTCTTTTGATGGATAAGCCGTAAAGTATTTTTCACCCTTCTTCTCGTCTTTTGAACACTAATGTATACAAAGCATATATCCGACACAAATTTATAATACGGATTAATTGAACTACCAAATTTCTTGCATATATTCTCCAAGAAATACCAAACTAAAATCACAAGAAATAGCTATTCCAATAGCGTTCGGTAAGCAGATTAGTATTTCAATTACGAACAAGTTGGCCGGCTGCCATTTCACACAAGTTATAAGAGCCGGTTGAGAAATTCTGCTATTATGGCACTTGTAGACTATACGTTACAATAGCTCGGAAACTTATCACGAACTACTTACTGTTTTGAGATCTTAAGTGGTGTATGTATGGTTCTTTATTGCCTTGAGACTCTTTGCAAACCCTTCTTCTGCCTGCCCTTATCCCATATTACTTGGGGTTTTTTTTTCGGTGGGAAAAAGCATCTTATATCGAATTTCGCCCTTGGGCGGAGCGGGAAACAGTGTCTGACTCTTACTGACTAAACGACCCACCCCATCCCTTCTTAGCCTTCATACCAGTGTAGGAGCTTCCTTTCAGAAACCGAACCAGGATACCAGTAGGCTTCGGCCCTGCATTTGGACCTCTACATTTGCTGATAACTCCTTATGGCGCGCGGGAACAGAGCGCGCCGTGTATTACTTGGGGTCAGCGCAACACGTTTTATTCTGGCACTCTGTCCTGCCACTCGGGACTCTATCACTAGCTACCATTTCTTTCATATCACTTCTCACACAATCCATCTATCTCTTCTTCAGCCTCTCTTTTCTTCCTCTATCAGCTCACAAAACAATAAAAGCTAAATATGGTACCACATATAAAAGCAGATAGTACTGGTGTAAGTCTCCATGCAGTCGGTTACTACAGATTGGACAGAGTTCGACAGCTTGCCCAGAATATGGCAACGAGATGAAAGATGCTTCTCACAAAAAGTGCTTCGAAATGGTACGAAGAAGAATCTCTGAAAGAACTCAGGGAAGAGTTTCACCTTCATTTGCACAGTACAATGTTAGAAAGAAATTAAACCTTTGCTCGTGTTGGTACCTTTTCTAGCAAGTCAACTTTCCTGGAAAATTATTAACAAAATGACATAGTTTCAAATATTCTACCTAATTTTCTTCTAGGAATTCTACAGAAGAATTCCCAGAATTTTAGTTTATAATAAAACATAAAGGGACGAACAAAAAGGCTGTGTTTATAGCGGTCTTAAATTTATCAAGGTACCTACTCAGTAATTATTATTTTATTACAAGAAATTAAAGTCGTCAGAGGCCCTACCATAAGCTTATAACGCGATCCATTTTACAAAGTAAACTGAAGCTATATTGGATTCTCCATCCCTCTTTCTCGCTCGTATGACTTACATTTTAACACATCATGGTTATAAGGCATGCTCGCATTTAGTCTCAATCTATTCATATGCAAAGGTATAATATAATCGAAACCTCATGTTTAACACCTTATATCAAATATAGAAATTAATGCTGTCTCAAGGACTCGTCCATAGAGCGGCCTTTGGCCTTTTTTTTTTGGTCTGACACGCTTTCTTGTTCTCAAAAACGTCTATAAACATTTAGACTCACGAACACAAGTACGTGAGTCTAAATATTTGTAGACTTTTTCACACAGTCAGACCAGTCGGCTAGAGCATCGAGATTATTTAAAAGAGATCGTGGTCCTGGAATACAAAGATCAATTGATGGAATACAGGTGAGTTTTAAAAGTTTAACACTCCTTACTCCACTTATTCCACCGAGAGTGGGAAGTATTATTTTGACGATTTCCTCTTCAAAATCCCAGAGCCACAACAATTATCTGCAGACCATACAAATATTTGTTCTGCGAAGGAATCGAATCCATTAACCGTGTCGTCAATCAATCAAAACAATCACTTCAATTACTTTTTCTATGTGCTTGTTGATTTATTTATTTCATTTACATAATATATTTCCATCATCGGACCACCAAACGTACGACAATGCGCCACCGGTACATGGTGCTCATATACGTACAAAACGTTTTGGCAACACTTTCATTGTGCGTACAGCCAAGGAGTGGAATTCCTTGCCGGAGTCTGTGTTTCCTGATGATTCCTACAACCCGAGAATCTTTATGTCAAGAGTGAATAGGTTACTTCTAGGTAAGCGCGCTCCATCGTCGACCGCATCATCGCTTTCCATCAGGTGAGATAGCGGTCAATCGCAAACCCATAATCAATAAAAAAAATATATATGTAGGTTGCTGTTTGTAGGTGTAGAATATCGTAATAAACTAGTGCCTAGTCTTGAATAACGTCTGAAGGAACGCGGCCATCTATCGAGCCGGTATCGACAAAGATGGATGAAATGTCTTGTCGCTCCGATCTCTGGTCAGTACCTGAAAGATAAAGAACACGACGAAGATGAATTCGATAAATTAATGCAGATACCCAGACAGATTTTACCTTTTTGAGTGCCTGACTACGATCTAACGTGATGGTAAACAGTGATGCAAACGTTGACAGTGAGGCGCACTAATATTAAGGGCCTATTCACCCTAGCGAAAAATCCAAAGTTTAAATCAGACGAGAAGACCGCTGCAGTCAGTCCTTCAATGTACACAAAGTAATGCCGTGATAAAACAAGAGTCATTATCATCCTTATTATTTCAGCACGTCCACGATTTGATATAAACTTTCCCTTTTCCACAACGATGGGTCTTGTGCGTCTCGCACGCATCGGTAAAATAATTTATTCAGTATTGTAATATAAAAATATTTGATTAAAAAAAAAACAAAGCTTAGCCGAAACTAAGTCTCAGTATTATTAACCAATGAAAAATTTACATCTATGATTGAACTACTTTATAAGGTGACTTAATAAGTTCTAACCTTCGAAAATAAAAAAAAATAAAAATAAAGTTAATATTGTCTGATTTAGTAATAACATAGTAATAAGTAAAATAAAATTTTAAAAAAAGAGTCTGAGGAGGACTCGCGTAGTTTTTAATCTTAATTTTAAGTAAAGATGAGGGCATGACGAATGCCATGAATTGAAAACAAAAAAAAATGTAAACAATTATTGTGCATATTAAAGAAAAGTGCGCGGAACACCATGTCTGCGGTAAAATAAATTAATTAAAAAAAAAAACCTTCGAAAATTGGTGTGATTGATGACCGCAACTTGAACGTAGTGGATTTTAAACAGACGGCGTTTTTCTTTGCGTATTCCAAAATGCAGTGGACAGCATTTCTGCCAGCACTGGAGGTCTTTCGGCTGAATGCTAATGAATTTATTTTTTATTTTTCACTGACTGCTTCCAAAATGGAGAGAAAAACAATAGCACGTTCTAGCACTAAAAATTCGAATATAATATGTGGCTTCCAGAAACAGACATGTGGAAAGATGTATTGTGATGAAATATGGCCCATTCCCTCTCCTAGAGAGTAGACATAAGTCCCGGCACCGGAACATTACGGGGCTGATTATTTTATATCCTCATTAACATTATTTTTTAATTGTTCATGCCATTTAAACTTTTCAATTTATAACTTAATTGTACATGTTTTAATTACCCCGTTCTATACAGGTACTCAAATTCCTAAGTTAATACGGAATTAATGTGGTTTTATTCAGACATTTTAGTTCAAAGTTTTCACCATAAGTGTAAATTATCTCTCCTAATTACAAATGTTCATTATATCTAGGCGAAGCCAAATTCTAATCTTAATATGTATATAGAGATTATATAAGGTCATGTTAGTCTCGGTATATAGACTTAAGACATGCTAACTCAAATTAGGAGAACTGGTAAACCCTTGTTAAATACACACACGCTGTATATATTATGTGGATGTGTATTATACGTATTGTACATAGAGATTCATACACGAAGGTTTGAGCAATTGACGAGGTTCATTCAGTGATAAATCTTATTATCTATTCTTTTTTATAATAATAACTAGCGACCCGCCCCAGCTTCGGAAAGGTGCAATGTTGATATTAAATATATTATGCATGTTTTATACATATAAACCTTCCCCTGGAATCACTCTGTTTATTAAAACAAACCGCATCAAAATCTGTTGCGGAGTTCTAAAGCTTTAAGCATACATAGACAGGAAGCGACTTTGTTTTATACTATGTAATGATATAGTTTTGAGTTACCAGTTCACTTAAGACTCCTAAAACCACAGCCCAATTATTTCTGTTTTCCATATGTTACAATAGTTTTTCACCAACCGGGGGTTGTTCTTGGGTAGTGCATAACATTGCGCAGAGGGATAATCGTCGCTTGGTATCGCGTTCCAATAAAATTACTCAAAGAGCCTCTACGAGTTGGCATCGGCCCCTCGTACGCCTTTCAAAGGCCCAGGACCAGACCAGGCCTGAGATATATATACGCATAGAAATATAATAACAATCGATAACAAGAATAATACTACGATCCTGGACATGGCTCGTATTGTCAGGAGGTTCTCAGTAGACCTGACCGCCGGTAGCTTGTCCGATGCCGGTGGGATTTTTAAGTGTTTATTATTTTTAAATATTTAAAAATGTAATACAAATGAAAGAAAAGAAATAATATTGCTTTTTTTGTTTTTTAAGAAAATACTTAAAAATATATTCCATACCTGTGTTTAAATGTAAATAAATGGAATTTTAATCGGTCTCTATTTAAAATTGAATCTTATACATAAACTTTTGATCAGATATTATGTATTGGTTTAAAGAAAATAGAATAAATAAAACCACAAGGAAAACACTTTGCAAACCCACAAAAAATGTACAAATGAAAATTCCTCTGCAATCAATTCCCTTTTCTTATCAGGGACGGCGGTGTAATGCTACATACCTTGCTATATCGATGTAATATTGAAGGTGCGTCCTTTTTTTTTCAATTTATTTACGTCCGAGCACAATCCGATTTGCCTGTCGCAATCTCGGCAGCAAAGTGTTGCTCATCGCATCCCAGCGATGAACGATGCTCACTTGTTTACCATTGATATTATGAGTCAACAGAATTTTCTTTTTACCATTTATGTACACCCATTATGGTAACGCCAATATTTTTTGTGTAAAATTCATATTCGAGGCTTATTTTCAAAATAAATTGGCATTGGTATGCAAAAAACAGCGTGGATCAAATAATACTCAGAAACATACATACATTTTGGTACTTATTACAAGAAAATAACGCGAACTGAATCAATTCAGTCCACATTACCAAATTGGTTGACTCCCTCGCGTCCCCATTATCATTCCCATACATTCTCCACACGTAATGTCTTCGTGATATTCGTCCAAACGGCCATTTTGATCGATTCCAATAACATTTCAATCACACACAAATAGCATATCAAAAGCATTTTATCAGGAAATTGCTGAAGAGCTATTACGCAGACAGTAGCAGTTATACGTAAAACTAGGTTGCGCGCCACTCGTAGGGCGGCGGCCGTGGGGGGTAGCGATGGGTGTCGTATCGTAGCAACGGGCAGCATCCCTCTCAGTGCGCTCCCGACGACCGTGCCGATCGCCCGCGCGCCCCTCCCGGACACTCCACTCCGTTCAACTTGAACGAACCTCACACGAACGTTTCATTCAAATTCAGTGCAGTGAGAATCAAAATGTTCATACTATTCATACTACTGACTGTGTACCTCATAACTCTATGTCATGGTTAAAGTGTTAATTGCAATGGATTTGAGATTATCGGCGTGAGATAAGCCTGCCACGGAGTTGACGGACCGTTGTAGGTCTTTTCAACTGCTTCGACAGTTGGTGAGTTTGAGATTGGATTTTTATCTCTTGCATCGTTTTTGCTCCTTGATTGCTGAGCTCTTTTGTGCTTAGCATATCGGTACGTTATCTTCTTACAAAGTAAGATACTGCATATTTTGTTATCGTCCGCAATTATTTATGTACGCGTGTATAAGTAATGCCGTCATTTGTTACGCCCAGCGGAATTAAAATTAATTGCTCCATGTAAGTTACTTTTGCTCCAATATGTTTCAAATTAAATTTTCTTCTACACAGCTTGTTATAATTCTATTTAATTTAAGATTTCCGTTTTCTAATTAGTTTAGGGGGTTGAATTTCAATATCTTTTGTCTTTGTAATATTATCAAGATATCTTTTCCTGAAAATTCTTCGAAGGTAGGATTTGATTTTCGCTTCTAATTATTTTCAGTTTCGTTACCATTTTGTCTACGAGTCACAGACGTCTATGTATACGCTTTTTGCCATAGTGCGGGTACGATTGAGATGAAATATGATGTATTGACGGATTAGCGATATTGTTCCGTACGTCAGAGGCTGTTTACAGAACTAAGATAAAATATTAATCTACCAATGTATTGGAAAAGGTATGACAGTATGACAATACGCTTCTCTAGGAATCGTATTTTTTTTATTGATAGACTCGCGTTTGTTTCCAATCTTACCTCATGGTAAGCGATGATATAGAACCTATTGAAACATGGATAACCTAACCTAAGTTGAACTATTAGGAGCTATGGACTCCAGCAGAGAATTCAAGAGCGAACTAAAAAGTCTGGGTGTCCAGCTTTTATACTTTGCAACATCGCTTTGCCTGTTTCTAAATTATGTTAGTTTTTTGTTTATCCTGGTTAATACATAGTGGATCTGGGTGTATTATACGTATGAGTTAACATGTTCGTGTACCTACGATACAGGAGTAATTCCCAGTAGGTAAAGCAGCGTGTTTCTTTTTTAAATATGTTAAATTAGGATAAGAATAATTATTACAAGGGGTCATTCTAATATTTCAGAATCCCTATACTCTTTGGGACTAATAATTTCGCGGATAGAATGTTATTCCGTTTCTTTGTTATTTTTTTTATGTTAGTTAAAAATCAATGACGAATCCCACACTTGAGCGGAATAGGAAACAGTGTCAGACTCTTACTGACTAAACAACTTACCCCATACCTACGTTGCCATACATACTAGGGCTAGAGCCTTCCCTTCAGACACGAACCCTTGGTCCTAGTTTTCTTCGACCCTTCTGTAGAGTCTTTACGATGAAGCACGTTGACAATTTTCTTATATGAACTAAGTTGATCAAAATATGAACGAAGTTGTAGCACATACATATATTAATAGACAAAGATCAATACCATTACAACGTTTTAAGTTTACAAGGGCATTGGATGAGTCATTTGGACACAGAACTATTTATTTTGAACACAATTATTGGAGCTATAATATTTTCATAGTCGACGGATGTAAATAAAACACTTTTGGTAGTAACAACACTCATAAACTGTATAACTGTGTTACAATAGTAAAAAGTAAGTATTAAAATCAACATGAGGAATAAAAACTTGGTTATGGATGGGTAGCCACAACTTTTTTTTATGATCGAAACTAGTGCTCGATTGCGATCCCACACTTTGAATATGCAGTGATGCAATCGTTGATAGTGACTCATACAACGTTAGTAAGAGCCTATTTACTTTAGCCTTGAAGACAATTTTTCCGATTTTGCATCGAAAATTTAAAAAAGAAAACATTTTTCATAGGTAATTTTAAAGTATTTTTATTTATAACATAACATAATATGAATTGATAAGACACGGAAAATTATGAAAGTTAAGACAAATTATATTTATTTGTATGATAGCAAGATAAGATAAAAACAACAAACTTAAACAACTGAAACAACAACCACTTTAACAACTTGCAGGCGGTCGCCTCCTTCTGCGAAGCAGTAATGCTAGCAAAGGAGGAGGCGGACCGCATAAGGCAACGGCGTTTGCGCCCCAGACGCCGCCGCGATTCCGATCCTGACTTCCGGCCACCGTAGGCGCGGGCTTGCGGACGGTGAGCATTGGGTAGCTCCCCGTCCGGTCGTCTGGTAATCGTCCGGACCAAGCCCAGTCGTCGACGGCGCGCACTGTTCCCGCGCGCCTCAAGGAGTTGTCAGCAACCGTAGGGACCCTGCAGAAGGGTCGAAGCCAATCAGGGCCACGGGTTTGTGTCTAAAAAGGAAGGATCTGGCCCTGGTATGTATGGCGATGTAGGAACGGGGTAGGTTGTTTAGTCAGTAAGAGTCTGACACTTGTTTTCCGCTCCGCCCAAGAGCGGGACTCGTCATTGGATGATTTTTACCTACCATAAAAAAAAAACCACTTTAACAACTTAAACGTTATTTTTTATATAACGGGGTTTCTCTACGCATCCAATTTTTTTTTTATAGATTTTTTCATAAAAGAACAAAGTTTAAGTTTCATTACTTCCTACTTTCGTTATGGATTGGTGATTTCTATAGAATGCAGAGGGGAAATTCTTCTTCTTTTAAGGAATTTTCTAATTTTAATTTCGGTCCCCATCTTTCAAAACACACCTTCATAATTTTAACAACTTTTTGACAGTGATTGTCATTAAGATGATATTGCAACTTGAACTTTTTACTTTGACGTCTTGAGCTTTTCAAAAGGAAAATTATTGGTCACATCTACCTACTGCTCCAATAATGTTTGGAGTCAATGATGAATAGAGCTATACAAATACTGACAAATGTTTGCATTAACTAGACAGGTCCACTCAAATCTGTTTGCTTCTTTCCATTATTAACATTAGAAGCAGAAGATTAGAGAATCTGCATGGTCCTCATATGATGTGACTGTTACATGTTTGCTGTATGGACTTTAAAAGAGACTTTGACTACTGAGTTTGTTTCGGTGTTTCTTCTCAGGGTCTCTCAGCTAGGAAACACCGGACTCGTCTAGTTTAAGCTGACAAAAAAAACCTATTTGCAAAAATAAATATCATTTATCCATCAATCATGTAAATTAAATAGTCACTAGCTAGAAACTTACACATGCTGCCGCCCGTGACTCTGCTCCCATAAAATTAGTACTTCCCATCTTTATGATGGCCAAACTAAAACAAAAAAATTGAATTTTATAATGTTTAGGCTTTCTTCTGAACCATCCTTTTTTCATTTATATTTTTTTTTAATTTGGCTTGTTTGTTAGACGAGAGCGAACAGAACAAATATAAAATATTTAAATTGGCAAGTCGTTTTTTAGTTTTAACGAGCCCAACGAACAGTGATTGATTTTTATGCACATATTAAAAAAAAAAATGAATCGACTGATAAATGATAAACTATATTCATTTTAAAAACTGGTTTTAAATAAAATTCATATTTACATTTCAATTATTTCATTATTGTGAAAAAATAAGTCAATAAACCATTGTATTATTATTATTATTCCGTCACTTCAAACGAGATGAGCTCGGTGTTTCCTTGCTGAGTACCCTAATAAGATATACGGAAACATACTCAGGGGTAAAAACATAGGTACATAATTACTTTTAAAACTTAAAACTAATAAATACATAATCAAATAAGTTAAAAATTTTCTTATTGTTTATTAATGGAGTCTGTGTTTGCTATCAGGGATACCTACAACCATCCTACAATCGAGGGGTCTTAAAGTCAAGAGCAAAGGTTACTTCTAGGTAAACGCGCTTCATCGTCGGCCAAATCACATCTTACCATTAGGTGAGATTGTGATCAAATGCGAGCCTGTCAATTATAAAAAAAAAACTTATAAGTTGAACTAAAACGGCCGTCGTTGATATGGTTACGCAAAGCCGCTGAGACCTTAAAATCTATTACTGCGAATTAAAAGGTCTCAAAACGGTGAAGGAAAACATCGTAAGGAAACCGGTATGTCCTAGAACCAAAAATTCGAAGACATGTGAAATCCACCAATCCGCACTGGGCCTGCGTGGTGGATTATAGCCCATTCCCTCTCCTAGAGAGGAGGCCTGTGTCCCAGCAGTGGAAAAATTGAAAGACTGATTGATGATGATGATGATGAAAGGTCGATCACCATTTTAGTCAAACTTATAAACCGCGTACAATACTAGGTTTTTTTACTAACCCGACTATAACGAAGCATAACGTATGTAAGTGAGTGTTGTAAAATTTACTCAAATAATCCTATCAAACCCACAAGTCGTAACTAAACTTAAACTGGAAAAATGCATTACCTTTTAAACCACCATCACGCGTACTGATAATGGTATAGTTAATGATCCACCTTGATAGTTTGGACAGAGGGCTGCGTCCGTGGTCATTAACCCTTGACACTGGCTCGCGGACGGTGAGCAATGGGTAGCTCGCCGTCCGGTCGTCTGGTAACAGTCCAAACCGAGCTCAAGTCGTCGACGGCGCGCACTGTTCCCGCGCGCCTCAAGGAGTTGTCAGCAAACTGTAGGGGCTCTTCAAGGTCGAAGCCTCCTGGAGCCAAGGGTTGGTGCGAAAGCGTTATACCGGGGCTCTAGGAATAAGGCAAGGGAGGAACGGGGTAGGTTCTTTAGTCAGTTAGAGTCTGACACTGTTTCTCGCTCCGTCCACGGGCGGGACTCGTCATTGGATGATTTTTACCTATCATAAAAAAAAAACCTAAATTTAAGCTGAAAAAATATATTACATCACCTTTTAAACCGCCATCACGTTTACTGATAATGGTATAGTTAATGATCCACCTTGATAGTTTGGACAGAGGGCTGCGTCCGTGGTCACTAACCCTTGGTAGGGGTGACAGGGGTTAATATTTCAGTTGCGGTTAGACGTGACTTAAATACAGAAATATATAAAGAGTCGTATTTTAAAGTGAAAACTTTGTGTGACAAACCATATTAAATTCGTCCTTATCTAAAATTTAAGGCAATTTGATTGCTATGTAAAGACGATTAAGTGTTATTATAAGACATTGGATTTTTTTTTTTGTATTTTCTACACTAATATAATAAAGAGGTAAAGTTTGTTTTTTTGTTTTTTTTTTTTTTGTTTGGATTACCTCCTAGGTAATCTCTGGAACTACTGGTCCGATTGGAAACATTTTAGCAACAATAGAAAGCTGCTTTACTCCTGAGTTCCATAGGCTATATTTTATGTACGCGGGCGAAGCCGACAAAAGCTAGTATTTAATATATTTAATTTTATTCAGAAACCTTACAGCTAATTGATACAATGTTACTTTGTTATAATAAAGCTTATGGATAATTATAAATTTTCACTTATAGCATTATGTGGATATTCGATGTTTCACTACCTACATAGCCTTTATTAGGCATTACCATACAAAGTGGCAATGCTGCCAGCCTTGTGGGCACACTTCCAGTCAACAGCGATGATTTAAGTTTGTAGAGTAGTAGAGCCTTAGAATTTGATCACGACCGAACGCTGATATAATAAAGCTAAGAATCTGATTCAACTTCAAAGCATAAATGGACCCAATAGTATATCATTATGTTACTTTAGTATTATTATATTACTATTAGGTACAGTTAGGTCATGAGCAGTTTATACATATTTAGGGTATGATGGGATTTTCCATATCGCGTTTATACACTAATAACCACGGTAATATCGTAAATCAATAAGTTAATAAGTTGGTTAATATGTACATAATCATGTATGTGACCATCTTGATGTTGAAACAGACTAAATGAATTTGGATGAAATTTGACATACGGGTAGACCATGTCCTGAACTAAATCTTCGCACACTTTTTATCCCAGGTGTGTGCACCAATGAGTCCGCCTGTGTACCTTTGTATTGCATGAAGTTCTAATAAATAAATAAATAAATTGAGACAATTTCCTACTTTAGTTCAGTAAGCCCTAACAAGACACCGGTGTTCGCACACGGGCACACCTATTGTCTTTCAATTGTGTCTCTAATTACAGTACTTATACGATTAATCCTGTTGAAACTGCTCTTAAAAACTAGTAAAGAATAAATATAAAACCATTTTCAAGACAGACTGTTTGCCAACAAACTGTTTGTGGTCTTACAATTTTTTATTTAAGACGTAAAATATTTATCCTTAACTTTCATGATTGTTGAACCTAAACGCCTAAAGAAACGTAGAGTGTGAAAATATGTAGCGTTCATATCGCAAACGAACTTAATGTTTTTCTTTCTTTTCATCAATAGATACATGGGTACCTAAAAGGTCATGGGACCTTTCCATTCGCAAATATAAATGAAAACGTTCTGAAAATTTTTAATAGTAACCTATTATATATTTCTGGTTACATACATGTTATAGATAAATTTCACCCAGATAAAGAAAAAATGATTGTGCTCATCACACAATCATTTGTTAGGACAAATGATCTTACCTAGGGGTGGGAATCGTAGTCACGACCTCCGGCAAAGCAGCCAGGGTCACTAACTACTACTAGACCGCCCGTCACCAGGCCAACTAACGAATCTATTATTGACAGCGGTCCCGATTGTTATTCATAGATCTTTGACAGTAGGTACAGATAGTCAGAAGCCAGAGACTCTAAAAAACCAAGGGCAACTAAAAAACCCCGTTAGATTGTAGTCACCAATATTCTGACACTCTCTCTTTCATCACCCAAAGCTGTAGGAATTATTTGATAATTTCACAGCAAAAAAAAAGTACTCGGATATTGTTGCTACTTAAAACTATTCAGCCCAAAGACGCCAAAGTAATTACTTTCATCCCCCTTGGGAAATAAGCTTAATGATTATTTTGAAATGGATGCGAATACATCCTACTTTACCCGTGATGTGTTCATATACTATGTAGTCGATAAAATGAAACGCTTCGACCCTCAAGAGAACTAGGAGGTAGGGGATTTTTTGCATAATAAATTAATTTGTCGAGCATTTTGCCACTATCTGTTATGTAAAAGGAGAAACTGACTGACTCACTGATTACTGGAACTAATAGCGTAAAATTTTGTTTAAAATTTTTTTAAGGTATATAGGATATAGGCGAGCACTTACAGAGAGGAATTTGCAAAATTTACCACCCTTGGATACGTAGGAACGGGATAGGTAGTTTAGTCACTAAGAGTCTAACACTGTTTCTTACTCAGCCTAAGGGCGAGACTCGTCATTAGATGATTTTTAGCTATCATACAAAAAACCCTTAGTGGATTTAATACACTTATTTCGAGGGTCCAAAGTTTGTGCGGAGAAATACTACTTGTAGTGAATAGATTACTTCTAGGCTAATATAAAATAGGAATCGAAACAAGCTATCATCACTTATCATCAGGTGAGATCGCTGTCAAGCACTAGATTATGTCATCTAACAAAAAAAGATGCTCTTACGTGTGCCTATAAATTATAATTAAAAAAAAAATAAGTTACTGGAGTAATTTAGTACACTTATGCTCTGGGATTGGTTTCCAGAATAACCAGGTGCTGCTGATTACCAATATTTTTTGTAGTACAACAAAAATCTAAAACGATAGTATTTGTAAGGAAATCTGTTTTTAAAGCTGAAAGTATAAAATTCACGAGAGTAGAGCCGCGGGCAACAGTAAAAAAAAAATAAGGAAAAAGAGTATAGAAGTTGTAAAATATATCTCTTAAAATAAAAGTTTTAAAAAAGGTTTTTTTACCTAAATGTGTGTAGGTGTTGTGTTAAATATCATGGTCCTCTCACTACTGGGCAAAGGTCACTGCTTTTTTTTGGTTGCCTTCCCGCGACGGGAATATAAATTAATCTGAATGAATATCGAGTAGGTAAGATTAAATTAATCATCTTTATCTAGGGTAGCCAGCCTTTTGGTATTTAATAGAATACATTCTAGAGAGTATTCCGCCGTCTATAATAAGTATGAATTTAAAAATATATAAATATGTTTATCAGTTGTCCAGTACCCATAACACAAACTCTGCTTAGCTTGGGACGAGACGACGTTGTATGACAGTTGAGGAATATCTATCTATCTATCACCTTGTTACCATCGGACAACCTGATGTACTTACGTCTACGGTACCGGTTGACACCTCTGCGGTCTGGACTAAGTGTTTTTTTCTCGTTGTTTATACGGCGTACATCGAAGGACTCAAACAATTCTGCTTGTCTGCAACTTCATCCGCATCAAGGCTGGAGTTTTGGAAAATACCTGAACTCGTGATCCTTCTTATTTAAGATGAAAAATCATCAAATATATCCTGCTGTGGGTAAAGGGAGAATATGTAATATTTTTACTGAACCCACCAATGATCTTCAATTGCCTTTTGCAATCCAGGGCCACGGTAACTCTTTCGAACAATCTCGCAGTTCATTATTTCGATCCTAAAAGTCGTTTCAAATCGCGACACGCAACGTAGGCAGCCAATCACTCAACCACTACGCAAATCGTGGCGTCAAAACATACATCCGTCTTATCACATGATTATAATAATTTAATGAACTTGAGTAGGTACCTGAGCGTTATAAATAAAATATTTAATTTAATGCCTGTCAACGCACCTTACATCATTACTTAAAATGATAAATTAGTTAGCTCAACTCGAATGTAAAAACATAGTTTATTTACGTATATGCTTTACTAACTGTACTTTCATCTAAGTGTATTAAAAAGTTTTGTTTAGAACCACTAAAGTTTTAATGTTTTATTTGGCTACTTTTGAGAGCAGATTTGCATAGTTTGCTGTGAGTTTATTTTATTAAAAGTTTTGAGTTAAAAGGGTTCAAGGATCTGCATCAGTGGGCTGACTTTTCGTCAGAATTACTATTGGTATTTTAGGTTTACGAGCGCTTTGAAACTTAAGTACGTGTGATTTAATACGAGCAATCAGACCTTGGCTGGTTCAAGCCAATATAAATGCATGAACTACTTTGTTGTGAGTGAGCCACATGATACAAGGTTGGCTGTAATGTCATAAGCATCCATTGGCAACAAAGAGCTTAGAATACTGGTTAATGGGGCATAGCATGAAAGCATAGCATAGCATCAGCTTTGTAATGTTTCCACCACTGGGATGAGCCATCTCTCAAAGAAGGCCGTAACACACAAGTTGTTTTTTGATTCTAGGGCATGCCAGCTTTCGCACGATGTTTTCCTTCACCGATTTGAGAGCAGTGGTGATGAAATAAATTACACAAAGTAATGTGCTTAGCTGAGTTTGAACTCGTGATATACAACTCGTAAGTCGGGGCCGTTTCCACTCAGCCACCACTGCTCATGTGGTACTGCTGCTCTAGACTTGTCTTGAGAGTTCGGCCATTAAGCGGACATAGCATATATTTAGCTTATAGAATGATTAATAATATAATTTGTAAGATAGAGACAAGATTGGGGCTTTTCCAGCAAATCAAAAGTTTTTTATTCTGTGCTTATGTCCAGTAAAAGACAATTTTTTTACCTACACATGAAAAGAAAATGTGAAAACTTTAGCTTCAATCCGTTTGTCCTTGAAATGCAAATTATATAAATAGCTAAATTCATCAAATATTAATAGTGTTCGGTGCGTATCTCAATTGTAGCGTAACAGAGGCTGTACTTAGACTCACAAACGGAATATTAATGATCTTAGGCATACTGCGCCGCTTACGGGCAATAATAGATCAGTCGGCTGGTTCCATTAATTATTTAGATCACTACAGTCTCAATTTACATCGTGGTAATGAAATAGTAGAGGATTGACGGGGAGTGGTCGTCCAACCTTGAAAAGAAGTTAGTAAAGTTGTAAGTAACATGTGTAAGTTCCGATTTTTTCTTTAAATTACTTTGTATCCCACTGCTGGGCAAAGACCACCCTTTTTTCCTTCCAAACTTCTCTGTCTTGGGCGGTCTCCGGCCAAGTTTGCCCCGCGAACGTAATTCGAATGAATATTGGTAGAAAATCATTCAAAGACCTTTTCCCGCCTTTGGGCGGGGCGAATAGTGTCAGACTTATACTGACTAAAAATCCACTCCTGTACCTTCTATGTCTTCGTCCCAGGGACCGGGGATACACTTTCACATTACTCATGGCCCCAGTAGGCGTCGACCCTGCTGGGCAATACAGATTGGTTTTGCTCGCATGGGTTTCAAAAGTTTAAGAAAAAGGGCAGGGTCTGTGAGATTTTTACCTCACTGAACCCATTTTGATGAGCACATGAAGCCCTCTGTTCAACTGTTCTTAGGGCAAATCCCTGGGGAGACTAGAGCTTCGCCGTGCCCGGCAGCGCGTGATTACTTTAGCTAGGGTCTTTCCCAGAGTAACTCGATGGGTGTAGATTCTATATTTTGATCCCCAGTAAAACTTGTTTTAATGAAGTATCTGATATTTATTTATTGTGCACGGCTACCACAGTGTTGTTTTTTTTTAAAAGCCAAAAGTTTACTTAGAAAATGCCTTGCTGTATTAAGTACTGAATTAAGAACCGAATATCTTACCCGCTTTAAATAATGCAAACGAGATTTTGGTCAAATCATAATTTTTTATTTTAGATAGTCCTACACGAGTGCTTAAAAACGTCAAAAACTAGTGCTTAATAGGTACGTCGAATTGATTATTTGATAACTTCCCCAATGGTCCTCTCTCCGAGCGGAATGGGCCTTCTCTTGATTCCGCTTGGCAGTCTCTCTCCGAGCTACCAAGTTCTCAGATATGGAGGCTATATCTCGCCAGTTTCTTTATCCTAGAATAAAACTGACTGGCTGAGAGAGGTCCAACCCGATTCGAATGTCCAATATCCGCTGCTCAGAGGACATTCTCGAGTGTATGTACTATGTAATAAAACAATCATACTGAATAATCCTACAACTGAAAAAATATCAGCGACACATGTTGTATGAATGTCTTTTAGAGATATTCAGAGAGATATGTGAACCAAATTACTTTTTTTTATTGTAGGTCAAAATCATCCTATGACGAATCCCTCCCTTAGGTTGAACGGGAAACAGTGTCAGACTCTTAACCTACCCGCTGACAACTCCTTGATGCGCGCGGGAACAGTGCGCACCGTCGACGACTGGGTTTAGTCTGGACGGTTACCAGACGATTAGACGGCGAGCTACCCATTGGTCGCCATCCACAAACCCGCTGGTATTGTTTTTTGTTTTTTTTTTTTTAAAGATTGGCTCTGTTAAACAAAATTTCCTTTGTTCAAGAGATACATTGTAGGTTATTGATCATCAATCAATCTATTTGAATATCTTTCAAAATAAAATTTATCTAAAATCTAAGTTATATATTCAAGAAAAAAATTGTAAAAAGGGGTTCACAACTCAAAGTATTAAATAAATAAATCCGAGACCCTTACTATGTCCTCATTAAACATCGTTTGGTATCAAAGTAAGCAAAAATAGTATCGACAAAAACTTCGCTTTCAGTCCATGTGGAACCAAACTTTATGAAGGCCACAAAAAAATTGTAACTAGGTACAAATTATTTGTGTTTTGGAGAGCAGTGATTACCGATTGGTAATGGCTCAGACTCAGTCAGGCGCATTACTTTGTGTAACTTATTTCATCAATATTGGTCTCAAAACGGTAAAGGAAAACATCAATAGGAAACCGGCATATCCTCGAACCAATTTGTAGAAATATGACATCCACTAATTGCACTGGACCCGCGTGATGGATACAGCGTATTCCTTTTTTTTTCTTGCTTAGAGAGGAGGCCTGAGTTCCATGAGTGGTATCATTATAAGGCTGATGCTATTGCTAAGTTTAGATATTTTAGTTACATTAATACTTATTTCTTTTACCTCCACAGGTCCTTGGTTGTAAAGGTACAATCGAGAGTCAATTGAAACTTAAAAGTAAGAAGGAGGTTTTTTGCTAAGGATCAACAGGATGAAAGGTAAAAACCTTTCACCCATCCTGTTGATCTAAGTCGGAAGGTTTTATTTATTACACATCAATATCGAATTAGTTGAAACTGTGTAAAGTCAATAAACTTCTCTCGCGCTAAATGAAACGATAATCCTCAGGGTGCCTTTCTTTTAGGAATGGGCGAGAATGTGTAGCGGTACTGTGAACCTCCTGGGACCAAGGATATATGCGAAAGCGTATTACCAGGGCCCTGGGATCAAGGCAAGAAAGTAACGGGATAGGATGTTTAGTCAGTAAGAGTCTGACACTGTCTCCCGCTCCGCCTAACTCGTCATTGGATGATTTTTATTATTTTTTTATCATACTTTATTGTATACCGTATTCAAATATACATAGGACAAGCATGATTAAAAATAAGGGTACAATGGGCGGTCTTACCGCACAGGGCAATCTTTTATAGAAAACCTTTGGATGGACAGCGCGAAATGGAATGGTACTGGATTTTTACTTACCATAAAAAAGCGGTGCTGTGAACATGTAGATGTTTCCATGATTGTTTCCATCAAGACGGCGTGTGTGTGTGACAGTGCGAGGATGGGAACATCTCTCATAGAGAAGTACACTTAATGTCCTCAGCAAACATCCCGTTACAAGTACCTACTAGTACAGAAATAGTACTAACAAGAACTCTTCACTCCTCAGTCCACGTGTATCCATAACTGGTCGAAGATCTCAGATATTTAATAAGTACTGTATGTGTCTTTCAATGATAGCTTACGAGTTGACCAGAAAATAATTATGTAAGTTATATGTATATTTGATTTTGTTGACCTTGTTTTGAAAAACGTTTGAGATATAAGAATATATCGTAAATTATGTTCAAAAACCATACAAAAAATATAAGTACATATTATATGTGTGTAGAATGCTGCACACATATAAAAGAGCTAATAAGCGATAAAATTCCTATATAATAATTTTTTTATCGTCAAAATTACCTATGAAATTGTCGTTTTATGGAAGTACACGCTATGAGCTGAAAATAAAGTTCATAATGAAGCATGTTATTCCTTTAAATTATTTATTTATTTAATTCTTTCATGTTTTTTTTTTTTAAGTAAAAGTCCAAAGCGTGGAAATTTTAAACTTTGTAAATATATGTGAGAATATATGTGAGTCACTTACAAGTGACCCACATATATTTACAAAGTAGGTACACGTATACAATAAATATATATATACAGACCACCACCATTAATACTATCGTATACATACATATTTATACATACAAATATATATTTCTGAGATAACACTAACAGACATTTGACGTGACGCATTGGAAACGCGCACTGTCGATGAGGCGCCGGCGACATATTTTCATCTACCCGCCATGTTGTTCTATTCGTTTCTCACTAGTCACAGTCTATTCTGCCCGAGAGACGGACGTGCGCTCGCGCCGATTAAAAGTAGTTCGCGAAACCTCGCCCCGCTTATAAAGACTTTCTAATCGCTGCCATAATTATCTGTTAGTGCTTGGCTTATCTGCGCCATCTATCATAACTGTGTTATTGTGTTGTGGGTGGAAAATACACCTGGAGATACTGACGAAGACTTTTACGAGTATTGGTTCACCACTTACCCAGTGAGTACCTACCTACACCACACACTTACCCTATGAACATGAACAATGAAGATTTATAAAACGATCCACATACCCTATGAACAGCCAACGTTTTATTAAACGATCATTTTATAAGTATCCAAACCCAATTAACGTTTCCAAAACTAAAAGAATAGTAAGGATTTATTAGAGCAGTGGTGGCCGAGTAGTAACGGCCCGGACTTTCGAGTTGTAGGCCGCGGGTTCAAACCCAGGCAGGCGCAATATTTTGTGTAATTTATTTTATCATCACTGCTCTCAAACCAGTGAAGGAAAACATTGTGAGGAAACCGGTACGTCCTAGAACTAAAAATTCGAAGACACGTGACATCCACCAATCCGCACTGGGCCTGCGTGGTGGATTATGGCCCATTCCCTCTTCTAGAAAGGAGGCCTGTGTTCCAGCAGTGGGAACTTTATAAGGTTGATGCAATGCAATGCAAAGAAAAATGTCAATTGGAATATACATACAACCCTTCGAAACTTTAACAGAAGAACAAAATATGCACGACATTACAGATTACCGATTTCTGTGGACATGCCGCATATTTTCGATATAAATTGTCTTCATTGTTACCCTTGACAAAATCCTACCTCTTATTTCAAGTGACTTTTGTGAGTACGTCTTTCAAGTTAAATAGTTAATAGTTCTAGGTTTTTTCCAGGTTTTACTTAGAACAATTTAAAATGTTTTCAGGGTCAAATTTTTGACCGGTACAGCGACATTTCAAATTTTTAACATGCCTAAGGCACTACACCAATGATGTGCGACCTTCGCCAAGTTTGGCTACACGTGTACGGCGAACCAGAGAGTCCTTATTGATACAATTTTATATCTATAATACGGGTCAGTTTAATGAGGACATCACGAGAGCCACAGGGAAGAAAATTTGATAAAAACCTCTTTAATCTTACTATTTAGTCCGTTATTTCTTACTTAACTTTCCGACTGCAATCCATTCTTAACACAAATTCATATTTTCATGATAATTTTCTAAAAAACCCAGACTACATAATATTATATAAATTTTACAATAGATTTGATTTCGTTTTAAGAAGAAACTGTGTATGATTTTTTTACAGTTTCTATGGACTATAGATTTGAGCATATGGTTTAAATTCAACTCGATCACATAAACTATAAAAACCACATTTTATGTCCAAACATTACACACGACTAAATCTTAGCCAACATTTGCTCATGAATGTTTTAGCTACAAAAATCACCAACAGGTTGGCTGAGATCAAACCAGCAACGAATCCAGTTAACCGCCACCCACTGAATGAAATTACCAGCTGTGCTATAAACTAGCATTTAGAATGGAATGGATGCGCTGTACTGCCCCCCTAGCCAAGTTGATAATCTACAATCGATAATGTTTTTTTTATGATAGGTGAAAATCATCGTATGACGAAACAGTGTCAGACTCTTACTGACTAAAAAACCTACCCCATTCCTTCCTTGTCTTCCTAGAGCCGCGGAAACATTTTCACACCAACCGTCGGCTCCAGAAGGCTTCGACCCTGAAGGGTCCCTACAATTTGCTGACAACTCCTTGAGGTACGCACAATCGATAATGCTAGTAACTACTAATCAAATGTATAGGAATGACTTCATTGCTGCAAAATTAGTAGCCAAGATCACTTCATTCAAAATGTCAGAATTAAATATTTATTGTATTTCATTTCTAGAATGATCATCGCTACATCCTGTAGTTTTAAGATATAACTAGGTTTCTACCAGCGGCTTCGCCCGCGTGAAAACAGGTTTTCGCACAAACTTTGGACACGCCTTTTATCCCTTTAGGGGGTGAAAAAAATAAAAATATTTTGCGTTATCGTATTTTGTTTCATAATGGTGCGAAAGCCTGGACCACTGATAAAGTCGTCCCAAGGAGTTGTCAGCCCTCATCATCAGCCTAGCGTAAGTCCCGGTCGCTACCTTGGCTTTCACCTCGGTGCCCGGGGTCCGCTTTCCTGCCTAATCTTCTCCACTTCGCTCGGTCTTTTGCGTCCTCTGCCTTAAGCCCATTAGCACGCATATCGTCCCTTACGACGACGATCCAACGCCTCTTAGGCCTACCTCGTTTTCCGGGTCCCGGCGGAGGCGGCATGGCGAGGCATCTGTTACCCACGTAGTCTGCCGGTTTTCGTAAAACGTGGCCATACCAGCGTAAGCGACCCTCCTGCAGTTTATCCGCTATGTCACGGACCTGAAGGCTGCCCCGGATGCGGGAGTTCTTAATGCGGTCTTTCCGCGAAACTCCAGACATCCAGCGCAGCATATTCATTTCCGTGACACGCAGGCTTTGCTTATGTCGCTCAAGTACAGGCCACGCTTCACTGCCATACAGAAGGACAGGCCTAATGATGGTCTTATAGACCTGTCCTTTGAGCCTAACCGGCATTTTGGGGTCACAGATAACCCCCGCCACCTCACGCCATTTCGCCCAGGCCGCCGAGATACGTGAGTCGACGTCGCAATCGACGTCCCCGGACTCGTGGAGCACCGATCCCAAGTACCTGACCTGTTCCGTGCGCTCAACTGTGTCTTCGCCAATGCGAACAGGAGCAGCGTTAGTTGTGTTACAGGCCAAGTACTCGGTCTTCGCCGCATTAATCTTCAGACCGCCGTTTTCCAGCGATTCCTTCCACGCTGCCACACGTCGAACCAAGCGCCCACTGTCCGAGTCCGCCAGCGCGATGTCGTCTGCATACATGAGCAGCCACGGCGGCTGCTCATGTAAGTCCCTGATGGTGGAGGACAACACGTCCAGCACCACGCTGAACAGAAACGGACTAAGGACAGAGCCCTGGTGAACTCCGACGGTGATGGGGAAGGGTTTCGTATCGCCAACAGCGGTCCGAACCACAGAACCGGAGTCTCGGTACATATCTCGGATGATGTCAACATAGGTCTCGGGCACTCCTTTGGATCTCAGCGCCCACCAGATCACATCACGGGGGACACAGTCGAAAGCCTTCTGCATGTCTAGGAACAAGAGGTGCAGAGGCGTATTCTTCGATCTGTATCCTTCCATGGTAACCCTTAGGGCAAAGATGGGGTCCATGGCGCCATGGCCAGGTCGAAACCCATATTGACATCCCGAGACGGTGCACTCCTGCCGGATCCGAGAGTCAATCACCCGCTCGAAGAGCTTCATGGTGTGGGACATAACCTTAATCCCACGGTAGTCGCCACACTCCTGCACCGATCCCTTGCCTTTGAAGACTGGAGTGATAATACTCAGTCTCCATTGACTCGGGATCTTTCCGGTGAGGAGCATGCGGTTAAATAGGTGGGTTAAGATGCCCACACCACGAGGTCCCATCGCCTTCCAGGCTTCAATAGGGACTCCGTCGGCACCGACAGCTTTCCGGTTCTTCATGCGGCGAAGAGCCACATGCACTTCTTCAGGCGTAACCGGGGGCACAAGTCCCTGATTTGGAGGGAGAACCGGAGACAGCACCTCTTTGTGCTGCTTGTTCAGCAGCTCGTGGAAGTACGAGCGCCATCTCTCCTTCACCGCGAGGTCCTCGCATAACAGATTGCCGTCAGGGTCTCTTACACAGCGGCACTTAGTGATATCCAGTGCCGCTTTGACCCTGGAACGTGCCAACTTATAAATGAGCTTTTGCCCCTCAGACGTTTCCAACTTATCATAAAGTGGCTGTAAGTGGTCTCGTCTGGCTCTGGCTACGGCCCTCTTGGCGGCACGTTTTGCAGCTCTGTATGCGTCGCGGTCTTCGGGAGATTTGGAAGCTTGCCACGTTTTGAAGAGAGCTTTCTTCTCTCTGATCTCCCTCTGGACTGTGTCATCCCACCACCAAGTCTCCTTGTCACACTTGCGGCCGCCCCTGGACAAGCCGAGCACCGACTTTGCCGCTTTAGTGATGGCAACCTGAATCCTGTCCCAGTGGCTTTGCACCGGTTCGCCATCGGTTCCGTCGCACTTATCGCCGATGGCCGACGCGAACGACTGGGACGTGGCTTCATCCAGTCGCCACCACCGTATTCGGCGTTGTTGGCGCTCAACAAACTTGACCCTAGGCTTGACGCGCAAGTCCATGACAAGGAGACGGTGTTGTGCAGTGAGACTCTCGCCGGGTATGACCTTGCAGTTGGCCACCTTACTGATGTGGTGCCTCCGTGTGAGTAAGAAATCGATTTGGGTAGCGTACCTCCCGCTCTTGTAGGTAATCAGGTGTTCGGGCTTCTTTTTGAAGAACGTGTTCACGATGGCAAGGCCGGCAGCCGCACACGTTTGGAGGATAGTCTCCCCTTCAACGTTACGGCTACCGTATCCAAAGCCACCGTGAACATGCTCAAAGTCCTTGCACCTGTCACCCACATGACCGTTCAGATCACCACCCAAAACGATTCCCTGCGACAACGGGATGCCACGAAGCACCCCACCGAGTAGATCCCAGAACGCAGCCTTTTCAGTGTCGCTGCAACCGACCTGAGGTGCGTAGGCACTTATCAAGTGGGTTACAACCCCGTCGATAAGCACACCTACGACCATAAGCCGATCACTGTAGCGTTTCACCTCCAGGACTGCGTCTTGAAACTCCTCGGAGAGTACAACGGCCACCCCGTTCTCCCCACCGGCTGCACCCGTGTAGATCAGCTTGTAGCCATTCCCGATGAGCCGGGACCTGCGGCCTTTCCACCGAGTCTCCTGCAGGAATGCCACGGCCACCTTTCGCCTGAGAAGTACATCGGCTAACTCTCTCGCGCGTCCGGTCAGCGTGCCAATGTTGAGGCTGGCGAAGCGGATTTTCCGGGTTGGGGCTCGCGTCTTTGGCCGTGTTCGCCCCATACACGGTAGCCCTTGCCCACTTGCCACAGGAGTCGGGCGAATTTCCTGCGCGCCGTTTTGCGGCGGCGCCCTATCCGTGGCAACATTCTTCCTTCTCTTGACCATTTTTTAGTGGCTATTTGTCAGCCCTGCAAGGCCGAAACCTACTGAAACCATAGATCAGCTTCATGGATATGAAGTTACGTTAAGTTACCAAGGAACGGGGTGGGTCGTTTAATTAGTAAGAGTCTGACACTATTTTCCGTTCCACCCAAGATGATTTTTCCCTGCTTACCCCCCCCCCGATCATAATATTCTAATAAAGTGGTTACTATAGATTAATTACATAACTTACAGATCAGCGAGAGTATTTTGTTGATAGTTTTTGTCCTTCGAGAAACTCGCGTCCTTTGGTTTGTATAAGAAATGTTTCTAATAAAGTTACAAAATAGGATTGAGTAGGCGACAGTTGAAGGGTGGAAGGGTGGTTATGATTAGATTTATGTAGTAGGTACTTAGTTACAATATATTAATCAAGGTGAAAAATTTTATAACCGCCATATTCATAATTTTAGAGAGTGATTAGATAAGAAAACTTATTTAGTACACCTAACGTGAAGTGATGAATTTTTTTTATGGTGGGAAAAATTGTCGAATGACTAATCCCGCCCTTGGGCAGAGTGGGAGACAGTGTCAGACTCCTATCGACTAAACGACCCACCGTTCCTTCTTGCCATAGTTCCAGGGCCCGGTTTTCCACTTTCACATCAACCCTTGGCCAGAGAAGGCTTCGACCCTGCTGGGCCCTACAGTTCAGGTGATGCCCCCCCCCCCCGCCAAAACGAGACTGCCAAAACGAGTGTACACACCCTTTATACGTTTTGCTTTAATAACACATAATTATTACATATACTACGTATCATCTACTAAATATCATCAATCAATACAAGTTAAAACATAGTGTATTTGCTGAAATGTTACCTTCTCCTATACCTCGAATGGACTGGACCGGAGCAACGCGGCGCTTTGCTTTTATAAATTCGAACCGTCATTCTAGTTGCCAGTGCAAAAATACATTTTAGTGTTGCTAATACAGCGTAGTGCATGTAACTTACTATATAAGTCGCTTATAATTGTTTAGCAAAAGTATCTACTAATATAATTATAAATTATCTTGCGGCAACGCTCACATATGGTATGTTAAGCTAAATCCATATTATTTCAGTCGAATTCAAAAAAGGACGAACTTTTTAATGCGTTTATATTTATTTGTGTTTCATTAACCTAAAACTTCTTTATTTATTTTTTTTATTTAAAAAGATATTTTTTATTTAATAGGACGCACACTTCCAGATTTGACTAAAAATTAGGTTTGATGTGGGATCTAGATTGGGAGCAGCATTTTAACTTTTCTTAGCTCATTTCTTGGAAAAGGGAGCAATATAATTGTCCAGAAATATTTTTAGGGTACAAAGAAAAACTTCGACGCACTATCATAAAGCTAAAACTATGACATTGCTTGACTTCTGCGAGGTCTTCAAACAACCCTAACAGACCAAGTCAACATAGAATAAAAACAAACCAATGAATCTTTAAACAGCTCGTTCATAAGAAAAGCAAGAGGCATAGGCGAAGCATTTTTCAATTTCCTTTAGACAATCGGAATAAAAGACAAAACAAGACTAGCTACAAAGAACGGGGACATTCGCAAACAAAGCAATTCACAAGGCTTGTCGGAAACTGCTTAGGTCTTGTAAAAGAACTGAGGACTGAAACTTGCTGCATCACACTTTGTAGCCTTCACTTCAAAAACTGCTTTGAGAAGATCTTAGACATAGATTCTGATACTGGCCATTGTAAAAAGAAAAAAGTTTGATCACTATTCGATTTTCAAACTTTTACCTTTCGAATATCGTATAGTTCGTTTTTTAATTCTAGACTACGATTTGACAATTCATAATGTCACAAGACTCTAGAAATATGTTCCCAATTTTCTGGAGTTTGACATTAGTCTAGGATTAAAAAACGAAATATAATTTGAGACATAATACAAAGACAATAGGTGTCAAAACGCCGGCAGGGTTCAAGAGTTAAAAGGTAATAATCTTGAGTAGGGGTTCGAGGCTGCTTTGTAGTTTATGTATCTGATTTTATATCATACTAGCTTTTGCCCGCGGCTTTGTTTCGAGAGCAGTGGTGATGAGGTAAGATATTAAAAATTATCTGGCTGGGTTTAAACCAGTGACCAACAACTTACAACCACTACTTTCCCCTGCTCTTCCATTTCCTTCCAGTTTCTCGGAATCTGCAAAAGGTACGATTCATAAGACGATACGAATTCCACTGTTATAATAATTCTGTCTGTCGTTAAGACAATTTTGTTCCACTGTGCAACTTGTAGATACGGTGTTGTCTTACCAAACACAAAGGTATAGTTGCAGGCGTATGCGTCGTCATTGTTCTCATAGAGCGACTGTGTACCTTAAGGAAAGGCAGTCTTGACTTGAGATCTTTGCATAGTCTTAGATGTAATGTATTTTGATAGCTTAATAGACAACATTGTTTCACTGTGCAACTTGTAGACATTATTATATAAAATATCAATGAAGATACTCGTAGATTATTATTGAGACACTTTTTTGTGCATCGAAAATTGTTGCCGACTCTAAAACAGTATAAAAGACAAAATCTTGATTCACTAACTCACTATTTTACGTATTTTGACAAAAATCACGCGTTTTTGGAAACATAGCTTTTTATTTTTTCTTATTGCATTTATTACGCTACTTTTTTCTATTATTTTGAATTTTAGTGAAATATACTGGTAATAAAAAATTGGGCAAGTCCGAGTCGGATTCGCACACTATGGGTTCCGTACCAATTGCGGTTACCGATTTATGACGTAAGTATTCAAAAAAATACTTGATCTCGTTCAAACTAATTTTCGTTGGAAGTTTACATCATAAGTTCTTTTAGTTTGGTATTGTCTCTCGCGCAAACTATTCAGTTTTAAAAAATATAAGAAAGCTTAATATAATTTTTAAATACCTTCCCAAATATACCTCCAACGTATGGCTTTGATGAAAAGAAAAATGAGTGTCAGTTGTATGTATGAGGACTCTAGTTTATTTTTTCTATTTTTTGTGAAAATTTCAATACGGTCTATCTTCTTACAAAATTTATTTCAACAGTATAAGTTCTTATTGTTTCGGGAAAAAGTGGCTGTGCCATATGGACGGACAGATGACCCAAAGGGTATCATTGGGTAGAATATTATTTATTTTCAGTGATTCTATTAAGCCAATCAGCGTTGGTAATTTGTTACATACTTACCTAATAACATCAAGTAACCTCATAAAACCAAGGGCATTATAGCACATTACCGCACTAAATACCGGACCTCATTACCGGACAGATGGTGACCGGAATACCGGACACATGTTGATAAAGATCGGTGTATACTAAGGCGATATGTAATACTAGCTTCTGCCGCCGGCTCCGCTTGCGTGAAAATAGGATTTCCCGTTTTATTTTTAGGGGCTAAAGGAGACTGAGCGAAAGTGGTCTATGAACCAATAGCAATACTGTTGTGGTACTTATGTAGGGATACCTCAACACACTTAGTGCTGGCCAGTTCTCCTGACATACTCTCGAAAGCTACACGTTGCCTATTTAGACGATTTGCGTTCACAAAACTCCCTAGTGCATTCTCTAAGTTCATCCTTTTCTTCTTTCCTTCCTTTCTTTTCTTTGCGTTCTTTCTTTTTTTTTGGTATTGTTGTAGCGTTCCATAGACTTCCTTCCTTTTATAAAAAAATAACCCAAAATCCAAAAAAATATGAAAGTAATTATAAATCAATGCCATTTTGCGTACTTTATTTGGATTTTATTTTTGCATTTTTATGTTCTAGATTCCTCATTGATTTGTAATTAATTACTTTAATTCTTCGTTGTTTTGTTAATTAAATAGATACAAAGTAAAAAACAAAAAAAAAGGAGAGAATACCTAAAAATCAGAACAAAAAGTAACACAAACAGTTGTAAAATACGTGTATTCTAAAGTACTATTTTTCTCAAAACTGCCGGGTCAGATTTTGATGCGCCTTTACACAAGGGTGTAGTTGAGGTATCCCTACATAAATACCATAACAGTGTCGCTATTGGTTCATAGACCACTTCCCATACAAATGTGCCCAGTCTCCTTTAGAAAAAGAAGCCTCGTAAAAGAGACACATTTTAAGGGCTACATTTAGAAAAAACAAGCCTCGTAAACAAAATTCACGTTCCTTTTTCGTTCAGTTTCGGCTATATGTACATTGATACGTCAGTCAGTCGGTCATTTTCTCCATTTGTATATAAACTAGTTTCGCCCAGCGGCTTCACCCGCTTGAAACTTCAGACCTTCGTGTCATCCCCTTAGGAGCTGAATTCTGAAATAACCTTTGTCAGTGCTCAGCTACGTTATACAAGAAAGCTTTGAGCAAAATTTCACGCTCATGGTCCAAGTAGTTTCGGCTGTGCTTTGATATATATCAGACAGCGCATCGTGTACTACTATACTGGAAGAGGACAATTGTTTTGCACTGTAGTTCTCGTTACTTGTGAAAGTGCCGCGGTCTAAAATCTGCTTTACTGAGGTGTTACACGCCTGTCAAAAGGTGCTTTGCGCTTTTTTGCGTTTTCAAACAAGAAGGCATTTCGTGTAAGTAGCGCCAACTAACGTAATTTTTGCTGAAAACCTCTACGCAGTATAGCACTGGCGACGCTATGTCTCGCTGGGTTTCGCTTCGTCACGGTGCGCAGTATTTTTTTTTACTCATATATTATTATTTTTTCGCTTAAATAAAACAGAAGTGTCAGTTCGTGAATATTTTTTTTACAAAATATATATTAAAGCGCCGATGAAGACATATATGTACATTTTGTGACAAAAATAATTTTACAAACTTATGTTGCCATATTATAGCAAATAAAGAATCCAAAATCCTGTATTGAAGCATTACATATAGTATTTATAAAAAAAATTAATTACTTGTAGCTACTTCATTTTTTATTAAGTAACTAGCTTTTGCCCGCAGCTTCGCCCGCGTACATAAAATATAGCCTATGTCACTCAGGAGTAAAGCAGCTTTATATTGTTGCTTAAATTTTTCCAATCGGACCAGTAGTTCCAGAGATTACCCCCTACAAACAAAAAAACAAACTTTACCTCTTTATTATATTAGTATAGATTACTTGAGGTTACAAATCTCCATTCCAAATTTCAATTTTTCTTAACTGTAGTATACAAATTTAGTGTTACTTGTTTTAAAATACGCGTGTTAGAGTTTTCTACGTGTTTAGAACATACACAATCAACCCGGAATAACCTATTAGACAATTACAAAAAAAAACCTTGTTCCACTGTCATTAGATGACTGGAAACTAAAAAAAAACACGATCGTAAAAAATCTGCGCAGTGTCTGTTCAGATTTCAGTGTAAGCTGATCCTAAAGAAAGCTGTAAACTATGATAGGAAAGTTGCAACGTTCATTAAACTTGGGTTATTGATACTAAGTAACGTTCGATGGGGACCGGCTTGGGAAGGCTTTTGGATATGGTACGTAGATAGTTTTTGTTAAATGAGACTTTGATACGCATGATATATCATGCCTTCCAGAACTACGGGACGGTTCAAAGGGTTACCGCGTTTCTGACTCAGACTTAGATGATTTAATTTTAAATAACATTTAAAAGAAGTCTCTATTTGTTTTTTTAAATGCTATAAACAAGTGCTTGACTGCGATCGCACCCGATGGTACGCCGTGATGCAATTGTTGATGGTGAGGCGCACTAGTTTATTAAGAGCCTATTCACTCTAGCCTTGAAGACACCTAAATTATAATCGGACGGAAAGATTGCAGCCGGCAAAAAAAAAGAGAGAAAAAGAAAGAAAGTGGGAAGTGGTTTTCTCAAAGAGTTTGTACCAGTATTTTAAAATTTCTGTAACCATTTATTTATTCAAGCATTTTAATTGCAACTGCTGTAGAAAGCAAAAGCTAAAATGAGAGTCACATTTAAAGCGAAAATTTCAACGTAAAAATGGCTTTACGAAATATGTACATAAAGTCGTTATAAACCGAATACGTAACTTTCCCATTCCCGGTACGTTACTAATAAAGAATTGCGCGCGTTACATCATAATAAATATGTATTTTTTTGCAATAATGTTCGACTCTCACCTTTTTCAGTTGACATTACATTTTAGTAGCGTGGCTCAAACAGTCATTGTATTGTTATGTCATACTGGTGTTCACAATGTCTGAAACATATATTTCGTGAAAAGCTGGTGTACTCTATTCTAGGTTCTCAAAAGTCTTTGTCCTGTATACAGCGACTACTAGGCAGCTTATAAGCAGATGAGCTGCTGTCTTATAAAACGATTACGCAGTCATTTAGCCAATTAACTTATATAGAAATGAATTTTGTAAACTAAGCATAAAAAAAAAGCCTGTCGCAGGTCTGCTGGAAGAAATTTCGTTAGAAATAAGCAACACCTTTGTACTCTTCTATTTGTATGTGTTCTTTCTCTTTGTATGTGTTTGTGTGTACATAAATAAATAAATAAAATAAATAATAAAATAAAAAGGAAATGACAAAAATAAAAAGTCAAACAGCGTGGAGACAGACGTTAGTAAAGTTTTGCAATTGTAAACAGTGTTGATTTTCTTAGTCTATGTCAACTGCTAGTTTGATTTTAAGAGTCTGAAGAAACCTTTTTGTGAAAAAAAAGTCAGTCCTTACCGGCATGCTAGGTTATCCCACTACCTTTTTTATGCCGACTTTAACAACGCTTTTTTTCTGCAAGAACGTTTTGGGAACACATTCATTGTGCGTACAGCCAAGGAGTGAAATTCCTTGCCGGAGTCTGTGTTCCCTGACGGTTACAATTCGGGAATCTTTAAGTCAAGAGTGAATAGGTTACTTCTAGGTAAGCGCGCTCCATCATCATAAAGTTGTTTTCCATTATGTGAGATAGCGGTCATTCGCGCTTGACCGCTATCTCACATATCCTATAAACAATTAAAAAAAAACCACTGCATTGCAAAAATAAAACCCCATCCATACATACAAAGCGTTGTGAGAACACATTCATTGTGCGTATGACTACAGAGTGGAATTCCATGCTGGATTCTGTGTTTCATGTTAAAATGATTTTAACTATAACATAGAAGTATTTAGGTTAAAAGTGGATAGGTTACTTCTAGGCAAGCGTGATCCATCGCTTACCATTAGGTGAGGTAGTGGTCAAGCGCAAGCCTAAGTATAAAAAAAAGGTTTTGTTTCAAGATTATCTTGTTATAATTACCTACTCTTTATGTAAAACCACGATGATAATGCCTGACTATCAAGTGTCAAACTTTCTCAATTATTAGCAATAATAGGTATATCATTTTCTTATTTCACATAGAGACTGATAGCTCAGCTCTACAGTACTAGAAACTAACGTAGCATCGACCTTAAAAGCACAGAGACTCGATTTACACCAGTTCACATCACTAACAGGTACGTGGAAACAGCTTTGAAGCAGTTTACACGTACTGTCTCGGATATTAAATACCTCATATTGGTACGAATAGTGTGGAGCATGCAAGAACAAAATGTGTTAAACAATGCATTTTGGGTTTTATTACTAAGGTGATTGCGACTGTTTTGTTGAAACAGAAGCGTAATATGAGCTGTTGTACTATGAGGTAAACAAGAAACTGTTTTATATTGTTCTTTAAAAGAAGTCACGGGTTTAGTGTTAAAGAGTCAAATGAGTTTGAGCTGGAATAACACATAAGACTTTTTATCCCGGGATCCGGGTGTATGTTCTCTTTGAAAAAATTTCTACTTTCACGCGGGCGGAGACGCTGATAGCTGCTAGTCATATATAAATTCAAATTTACAATAAAACATCACGTGAATTTATCTTCTGAGCAAACTAGCACCAAATTCACGATCAAGAAAAAAATACAGAATTGAATACAAAATTCTGTTTTAAACAAACTGTAAGAAATCATGTATTTAAGATTTTATTTAACTAGATGGCGCAAGCACCCGGATTGTGAAAGTGTACTAAAAATACTATTAATTAAATTTAAAACCCCTTGCCTGTTGATCTAGTGGTTAGCATTTGTTCTGTCTTTGTGTAATTTATCTATAATATGTACGTATTTAGAAATATTTAAGTATGTTTATCAGTTGTTCGAATAAATAACGTTGTGTGATTGTGTGTTGTGGAATATATGTTACACGAGTGCGCTTTAAAGTTTTTGTTTGAAAAAGTCGTTATTTCAAAAAGGCAGATTTAATTACAATTAATGTTAAAAATATCTAAATCCAACTTTTTCGACATCTTTTATTATTTAAAAACCAAAAAACTTAAATTCACTCTCCTGTAAAGTTTATTCTATGTCGCTTAGTAATGTTTGCCTTTCAAGCGTCGATATGTTGAGAGAGTGTTCGAAATATTATATTACATATTGATATCGGAAATTTTGAGAATCGTTTCCTATACTTCCTTCGTTCTTCAATTTTCCCGCCCTAGTAGAGCTTGGAGCTGTAAAATGTTTTATTATAACAAGTTAGTGCTATTCTTTTTCTGTCGATACAACCTGTGGAGGTCTTATTGCGACCACATTAGTATCTCAAAAAAAAAAAATGGTTATCTCTAAAAATAAATAGTTTAAACAAATAAATGCAATTTGCAGTTATTATTTCTGTAAAAACTGTTATTGGAATATTTTTTTTAAAACCTTTGTTTTTGAACAAGTTTTCAAGCGCAAAAATCCGCACAGCCTAACTCCAGGCTCGCCAAGATCCGACCGCCATACTGTAAGTTTAGTGATTCTTTACTACATATACACCGTGAAATTTTAATGGTTGTTTTCCTTCAACGAAATGGTTGTGTCTTGGTAATACAAACGTTTGATAAAAAAATAAAATATTAAAAACAAAAAATGGACCTGTAGAGTGCAAGCTAATTATGACGTATCACAACGTGCGAAAGCTTATTTTGGTTTCAATATTTAATGAATCGGTTTCCTTTGACTGCGCATGCGACTCTAGTAGTCCAGGGGCGACTCTAATAGTTTAGGGGTCCGTTGTCCTCGAGGGAAGCCAGTCCCCGCCATGCTGGTCCAAGATGGCTACCAGTTAGATGTGCTCCCATGAGAGCAATAATGTCCAGTCACTTAATGACAGTCCGATTGAGCTTCTCTGCAAGTCTCGCCACACAATACCTACAAATTACGTCTAATGTTACTATTGTTTTCGCTTTTTTGAGTTGATGAATATTTTTAATAATTATTTATAAAAAAAACCTTTTTATTTTTTTTGTTTTTACTGTATGCTTCAAAAGTACTCCTTATGGCAAGTCATTCTGCCGCGGGAAAATAACCATTTAAATTTCACGGTATATCCGTATTTTGATTCTGCAGTCATCTTTGACTATCGAAGTATATTGGTACAAATATCAGAGAAGTAATAATAACATAGGTAGTAGTGGGTTCTTTCTACTTCAACTTTTTGCTATTTTTAACTTCGTATAAAATTTTTGTACCGTTTCATGGTTCAAGAAAGAGTTTCAAAGCTTGAGGTTTTCTCTACTTTTTATGTTCAACGTTAGTATCGCATATTTTCCTTTCAAATTCATACTTTGTTAAAGTTTTTCGTTTTTGTTAGTTTTATAAAACATCTACGCAGTTCGCTTGTGTTCTTTATAACTAGCCACGGAGAAAAATAAAAGAATAAGTGGATTTTCTTGCAAAAGAACTGGCTTTAGAACTGACTTATAGGGATTATAGTACCACATTCTAGATAATAACAAAATTGATAAGTTAAACAACAACACAAGTTAACACATAAACTTATTGATATTTTTATGTTTGCTTAAATTAATGGTTGACTGCAATCCCACCTGATGGTAAGCAGTGATGCAATCGTTGATGGTGAGGCGCATTAGTTTATTAAAAGCCTATTTACTCTAGTCTTGAAGACACCCTAATTATAATCGGATGGGAACACCGAAGCTGGCAATATGTTTCAGTCTTTCGATGTAAGCGGAATGAAAGATGAAGCGAAACGCTTAGTCTGAACCGTAGAGATTTGAATAACGCAAGGATGGATACTAACCGTGCCTCGAGTTATAACCATTTGGTTTGTTTATTTAGTTTATAAATTATGTTTCACAACTTCAATCGAAGTGATTTATAATATTACCAACGTATTGTTAAGAGAGATATTCAGCAAGAAAAATGTCAAATTAAACAACAACCTACGCAAAACCTTTGAGTGTTTTAAAACAAAATTATTCATTAAACTCTACTTTTAAGTTGTTTTTTGACAGACAACATTTTGTATTTTATTATATTTAAATTATTTGAAGCCCTAAATAAACAGAAAAGTTTTAACTAAACTTTTTTAACTATTATTTTCTTAGAATTTTTTGGCTAAGAGAAAAGTAATGAATAACAAAGACTTTTGAATAATGCCTCGATTAGACTAATAGCAATTACTAAAGGTTAATCAATAGATTTTTGTTCTAACTTGTATTGAATGTAATTAATAAAAAATATGTAACATACTAATATTATATAGGGGAAGATGTATGTGTCTGTGTATGTGATCTAACGTGTATGATATAATTCTCACGCCGGCGTCCGGAGCGAGGAGGAGTGGCAAGCAGCTTCTGAAAGACTACAAACTAACGGTGTGGGATTTTTAGTCAGTAAAAGTCTGACACTATCTTCCGCTTCGGCCAAGGGCGAAATATATCATTAGATAATTTTACCCACCCAAAAAAAAATTATATTATATTAAGATACAATTATGTGCTGAGTCCAAATTAATAGGAGTTGACGATGATAATCACTTATGTTAGTAGTTCTTTAAAAAAACCAATACGTATACGACCTATTGGTTTTAATATCGTTAGAATTGAGAAAGCAATGCTAGGAGTTCTTTTGTACGATCAAATCAAGAATCAAGGAGCACGCTTGCCTAAAAGTATTTATGCAAGCGTGAGATCGTGGTCCGTGGACCTCATGCCGAAAGTTTCAGCATTAGAAGGCCTCTCACTTGGTGTCCTTCTGGGAATAGCATTTTTTATTCATCAAGTGATTGTTCCCACCCTAGAAGCCTGTGAGGAGCAGTGTCAGACTTTTACTGACCAAATCTGTGTTTTTTAGTGGTTCTTTCTGTTCCAAGACCAAGATGATTCTTCTATCCACAACCAAAATATGAGGTTAGTAAGGAATCAAGCTTTGACATTTTTTATCTGAATTCCCCTTTATCACCATCAGCCTTTTAAATGTTCCCACTGCTGGGACACAAGCCTCGTCTTTAGGAGAGGGAAAGGACCGTAATCCACTATGTGGGCCCAGTGCCGGTTGGCTAGGAACATGCCGGTTTTCCTTCACCGTTTTAAGAGCAGTAGTGATAATTAAATGTATATAATCATAATTGACTCAATTAATGAATGTAGTGGTGATGATATAAACTACACAGCCGCGGCCTTACAACTCGTAAGTCGAGCCTGTTACCACTTGGCCACCAATGCACAATTTCCCTTTAAATTGCGGGTATATTTAAATACTTTTCATACTAGCAGCTGTACCCGCTGCTGGCAATTCTATGCTCTGTGTCTTTTTATTCCGAGAAATCCGCATCTCCCCACACACGATCCAACATACAAATAAACCGAGTTCTCTCATTAATATGATAATGAGAACCCCGGCGTTGCCTACATTCCTAGATCCGTGTGCGCATTTTAATTAAATTCCGCTTAAAAAAGCAGCCAAGTGCGAGACAAAACGTTTAAGGTTCCGTACCACCAAATCAGTTATAGCTTTTCTAATATTTATTTGTCAAACCTGACGGTTTCTTCTTTATAAGATATATCTTTAAAAACACCTAAAAAGGCACTTACTGTTTTTCAAATGTCTAAAAATAGACCGTACTGTGTAATTTAGAATACACATAAATTTTGAAAACTGTAAAAGGTGTTTCGTGAGAACTTTCCCCGTAAACTCTTGAGACCCGAGCAATCGCACACCTATTGTCTTTCTATTAAGTCTGTCATTACGATATTCGAAGGTTAAAGTAGTCATTTTAAAGTGTAACGTATATTTGGCTACTTTTAATAGTTCAACAGATGTATGTATCCCAGACGCATAATATGTTATGGCAACACATTCATTGTGTTTATAAATAAGGAGTGGAATTCCCTGCTCATCCCAGCATTCCCAGGTCATCTCCCTGATAAACTAGGGTTCTTTAAGTCAAGAGTAAATAGGTTACTTCTAGGTAAGCGTGTTCTATTTTATAGGTACAATCAGGTAAGGTAGTTGTAAAAATGTGCCTATCTATGTATGATAAAAAAAGGAAAAAAATTCTTTCGTTTTACAGTTTGATAACGGGACCCTAAAATTACTGCAAAAGCGTATGTCGTGCCAATTCAATTTCAAATGAAATTTCGTTTGTTTCCTCTTTCTAGAATTTGGAGTTTAAAATAAAATGTAAGCGGTTAAGCTAAATTGCGTTGTTAATTTTTAGTCTTGAATTCCATGGAATAGTCATCTATATGAGATTCATTTACGCCTTGGGCCGACTGTAAGTTGTACATAAACGTACATAATTAGCCTTATATTGTTCCTACCATAGATATATCAGTTTCTACTGTTGTGACTCAAACCTTCTATATAGGATAGAGATTGGACCGTAATCCACGAGGGTCCAGTTTGACTTAGTGCATGGGAACGAACTAAAAATTTTAAGACTTTTGATACTCGAATTATTGTTTCCTCGACATGCCGGTTTCTTTAAGGAAAAGAAGGATAGTGGTAATGAAACAAAGTAATGCGCCTTGCAGACTTTGAACCTGTGACTGAATTGTAAGTCGAAGCCATTATTACTGAGCACCTACTGTCACGTAACTTTTATCAAAATGAATATATTTCCAAAACATTCTATAACATTATGAGTCGAAATTACGGACAAAGGCGTCTTTGCTATAATCGCAAATCCTAGTACAACAATTTTAGATAATATCTTCGAAAAAATGTGTCCAATTTCTTGAAAATGTAAGGCTTTAGAATGAAAATGTTTTTATTTGTTAAAATAGAGTAGAACTTTCACGTAACCTTACAAAAACAGTTATGTGGTGTCGAGTCACACGATTTAGATGATAGTGATTAGTAAGATAGAGGAATCGAACGCAGCGTACGGAATGTTAAGCAAACAGACAGCAAAACAACACTAAAATAGTGAACTTTGACAGTGGTCAGTTCAAGTAAGTGTGCTTGAATTTTGACAGCGGAGGAATTTCAAGCATACTCATTGAAAAATCCTATGCGCTATGTCATTTAAAATGTCTACTTATGAGTTCGTAGCATGTGACCGTAGCAGCCATCGGTAGCGCGTAGCAAATTCGTAGCACTAGAGTTTACCTTTGAAATCATTGTAATAGCTAGGATATAGGTGTTGCTATATGAATTATTTACTATTTCTCTTTGTACTTGATACTGCCTCAATGATAGCTAAACGATAGGATGTTGTTCCCAGCTTTCAGAAGCAAACAAAACTGTTGGTCCAATAAAAACTACTCATTAATTTAATTTAATTATTTATTAACTTATTACGTACTATGTCACGCCAACTAGGTATTGCCATAAATATTACCAATAACCTAAACATTATTTCATGAATTTGAGCTATTTGTACCGAAATAATTCGACTGTCGCTCTAATACGCGTGGCTGAGTTGTACATTTTCACAATTTGCATATCATACTCATTTTGTAAGTCATTTGAATAATTGTTTAATGCCAGGCCGTTGTGGGGATGCATTCATTCGGCTATATTCTGATTTATTAGTCGCAAAAACGCTGAATGAAATTTTTAAGCCTATTTTGTAGCTTTTAATCGCGTTGAAACAGCAATGCCAAAAATGTGCTGACTCTTTTGTTAATTGTTACCAGGTTTAACGATAAAATGAAATAGTAATAAATTGTAGCCGATAAGCCGATACATAGTCGTATAAATAGTGATATTTTTATGGTAGGTAAAAATCATCTAATGACGAATCCCGTCCTTGTGTGGAGCGGGAACATGGTCAGACTCTTACTGACTAAACAACCTACCCCATTCCTACGTTGCTATACATACCAGGGCGAGAGCCTTCCTTTCAGATGCGAATGCTTGGCCCCAGTTGGCTTCGACCCTTCTGCAGGGTCCCTAAGGTTTGTTGAAAACTCTTTGAGTATATAGTGATGGAGATACGAATCGAGATGTGTAAAACAATAACCGCTCTACATTACAAGGACTCAGTGAAAGCCGAGAAAATAAGCAAATTAAGTATCTTTAACTGGCTCGAAAAGTTATCAACATCTGGTTGGTATACTTGTATACTGTACTTTGCATCATGTTATCAAGTTGATAGTCATTTCAGCCATTGGCTAATGGCCACAACCACGGACCAACTCAAGAACTAGATTCAGCAAGCAGTCCTTTTAAAGACAGCTCATTTTGTTAGGTTTCTTCCTCTGGAACCCTGGCTGCCGGTAGCTTGAACCTTGATCCAGATAACGGTTCAATACTTTATTTTTTATATAAAACTTTTTTTTGCTATTTAACAAAGTGACAGTGGTGATATGTGGACGCTAAAGGCCATAAAAAATACAAAACGAATAAAACTGAAAAAAAGTAAAATTATTTTATATGATTTATTCTCTTTGGTTGGTGAGTTCACTTGGCAACCGGTTTTTATTGAGCTGACTTATATTTCATTACATAACATAAAACAAAGTTGCTCACCGTTGTCCCTATGTATGTTTAGATCTTTAAAGTAGCAACGGATTTTAATGCGGTTTTTGTTAATAGACAGAGCAATTCACGAGGAAGGTTTATACCCGTCTATGTCCGTGCGAAGCTGGGGCGGTTCATTAATAAATGTTAAAATATCAGTGTTTTGCCAATTCCTAAAGCCGTTCTAGTATTCATACGAAACTAAAGTAACTATGTATTTTTAATTAAAATCTCTATGCGAGAACAAAACTATTCCAATCTCAAACTAATTTATATTTAGATGTATGCGATTTTTAATGAAACACGTACGCTATTACCATTTAAAACAACGTAATGCTTAAAGTAATGGAACATCAGAAACAACGGTATGTATATTTAATGGGCTACTCTAAATTTACATATGATCCTAGCCGCATATCTCATAGGCCCCAGGCCTTTTGGATTCAACACCTAAGCTTTGAAAGTTACACTAAGCCGGTATGGGAAGTGAAACTTTGTTATTTGATATTTATGTATTTTGATGTAGAGGTTTGCTTAGTTAAATTTAATTAGCTTAGGCTTAATAACAATAGTGGCAGTCCTTTATTATCTTTGATTTTTTAGGGTCCCGTACCTAAACAGAAAAAAAACCGAACCCTTATATTATCACTTTGTTGTTGTATGTCTGTTAAGTCCCTTTATCTTGAGGTATTCATTTTCACGCCCCAAACGTCACCGGGAATCAGATACTGATTTCCGGATTCTTTAGGCACGGGCATGCGGATGGCGAGCAATGGGTAGCTCGCCATCCGATTGTCCGGTACCCGTACGGACCAAGCCCAAGTCATAAACGGTACGTACTGTAGCCGTGTGCCTCAAGGAGTTGGCAGCAAACCGTAGGAACTCAGTAGAGCAGCTAGCCTACTAGGGCTTAGGGTTCGCTTATGAAAGGAAGACTCGGCCCCTGGTATGAAAGGCAACGAAGGTACGGGGTGATCATCATCATCATTTCAGCCGAAAAATGTCCACTGCTGGACATAATTATGCCTAAATGTAAAAAATCTCAATAATATTTTTTTTTATTCATCTCACTTTGATTTACTTGAGTTGTGTAAAAGCTCAACATTAAGTCAACAATCAAGTGCGGAAATTACCCTGAAGTCTTACCCATTTTTCAATACCGTGAGTAATATACTGGCTAAATCCAACATTATATTTCAATATAGAAGTCACGTACCATACTATTGACATATTCAAGACAAAACTAATTTCAGAACCCATTCAAACTAGTGCAACAAAAGGATGTTCTGTGATCAGTTCGTAGATCGCAATGGCTCCAGAGTTGCGATAGGTTATCGAACTAGGATATTGACTGACCTAGATATCCAATCAAGGAGGTAAGATTCGTTAGTCATACTCTAAACAGATTGCTGCTAGTTCTCGACTATAAATAGAACTGTGCAGAACTTTCTGGGAATATAAATGGAAAATGAAATGTCAGTTGAAAGGGAAGAAATAAAATAGTAACGATTTCATCAGGTATGGAGTTTTTATTATTGTGGGAAAAATCATCGAATGACGAATCCCATTCTTGGGCGGAGCGGGAGACAGTGTCAGACTCTTACTAACTAAACGACCCACCTTTCCTTTCTGCCTTAGTTCCAGGGCCACGGTGTTGCGCTTTCGCATCAACCCTTGGCCCCAGATCAGGTATGGAGTGGGTTATTGCTCGCAGAATATGGAGAAGGTTCATGGTGCCGAAAGGTTTTGTATTGGCAACTGCGTTTCGGACACAACGTTTGAAGGTCTCCCTCAAGTTGGCGTATTTTGCCTAAAATAATAATTACTTAAAAATAACTTAAAATTACACAATTATATAATCAACGGAGTTATTCGCAACTATTATAGTTATATAAATCTAGCGCTTAATTAAAAATTGTCAATAATCATATGCATTACTTGTAATAAAATTAAATTTAACAAAACTAGAATAAAACTAAATATTTTATTGTTAAGAAATATGACTGTCACACACATACATAAACCAATACAATTCCCCACTAATATTATCACCAAACATTGATTGATTAAATCGAATCCTTATTTATCTATTGTTATTGCTCAAACACATGACAACCCCATTTCTATATATTAAAAACGAAAATAAATCCAGCTTTGCCCTCTATATGAATCGCCTTCAATTCTAACATATGAAATCATATTAAACATTGCGTCAAACTCCAAATAAAAGTAATAAATCGTACGGCAATAACAAAATTAATCAACGTCACTTTGCTCTAGCGTCGAGCAGTATCGTGTTATTGCTTCAAGATGAGACAGATATTGGCGGATATATAGACACGCTATCAAGCTATAAAAGGACACACTATTATGCTAGACTTTGGACACGTTTTCGCTTGGAAAACGTGTCCAAAGCCAAATTGAAAGGGTGATGAACGTATAAGTGAAACTTGAAACGTTGAGATGACGCGTGGTTAGACTTGAGTAATTTACTTGGAATTGAGGAACATTCAAACTCGTATGGTACGCGGCAAATAATTTTAACCCGTAGGTTAGTTTAGACCCGATTTTTTTATGGTGGGAATCATCATCGAATGACGAATCCTGCCCTTGGGCGGAGCGGAGGACAGTGTCGGACTTCTACTGACTTAAACGACCCACCAGGGACGGTGGGTCGGTTGCCGTTTACCGTCGTTTGGTAGTGCGTATTGCCTTAGTTCCAGGGCCTCGGTGTTCGGATTTCGCATCAACTCTTGGCTTCAGAAGGCTTCGGCTCTGCTGGGCCTCTATAGTTGCTGAAAACTCATTGGGAACAGTGCATTAAATTACAGAATTAGAAATCAAAGACATGGAAAAATTACTTGTGGGAAATAACATTTTTTAAATATCGTCACACATATTTAAAAAATGTTATTTATTTTTTCAAAGTAGCAAAGCATCAGCCCTGCAGTATTCTGCTCTCTTCTGTTGGGATTTAGGCCTCTTCTCTAGGAGAGCGAATTAACCACAATCCACCACGCGAGTGAGTTGCGGATGTCATGAATGTTTTTAAATTTTTGGTTCTAGGACAGACTGGTTTCCTCACAAGGGCTTTTCTGTGTTTCTCTTTTTCGAGAAACTGAGTAGGTTGTTGATTTCTTATCTAATATTTCATTCTGAATACTTCATGTTTCTGGATTTTTTCATTTGGGTTTATCAGAAAAGAAGATCCATCACGGATACCTAAATTGAAGAAAATTATTCAACAACTAGCTTTTGCCCGCGGCTTCGCCCGCGTGGGTTTGGGGTTTCCGGGATAAAAAGTAGCCTATGTGCTATTCCGGAGTGTATCCTATGCCTGTGCCAAATTTCATTCAAATCCATTCAGCAGTTTTTACGTGAAAGAGTAACAAACATCCATACATCCATACTTACAAACTTTCGCCTTTATAATAGTAGTAGGATTAATCAACATTCCTCTTCTCTATTCCTTTCTCTACTTTTGAGACACGTTTTCATGTATGTTAGAAATCAGTTCGAAGAAAGCCAAAGCCGCGAAGGACAGCATGTGAATAACGTCATTTTCAAAAAGTAATTTTCTCAAGTCATCTTAATATATTCCTTGTTTTTTATGCAACTAAAAAGTGTTTTTTTTTTCCTATGGCATCCTTTATTTCCTTATTTTTCGTTTCCTTCCGAGGGATAATTTGACATGGATACGCTACCCAAGGGAATACAGTAACATTGCATTTCGTCTAAATCCTTTGGTCAAATTGTTTTTTTTTTTCAGCTGTTTTAGATGGTCGAAGCGACTCTAGCTAAGGCAAAACACTATACATGCGTATCATTTTCGTGTGCTGGGGCATATCCTGTCTCAAGGTTTTAATTAAAAGTTTATGAATGTAATAAAGTTTATGATAGGCTCGCGCTTGACCAGTATCTTACCTGATGGAAAGGGTCGACGACAGAACGCACTAGCCTAGAAAAATCCTATTCACTCTTGACTTAATTGTAGCTTTTAGGCAACTAAACTCTGGCAGGGAATCTACCTTAGTTTTTGGTTTTTGTGTATAATAAATGCAAAAATATCTTACAAACAATACGTGTTACAAAGATTCTCATCTCTTTATTCAAAATTAGAACTAACGGCACATTATAAATATTATACTAATTCGAATCTGGAATAAAGAATATTATTAAACAGGTAGATTTTTAGGCGGCTGACAAGCCAATAGGAACGATTGCCTTTTTGTGAAATAATAATTTCGTAGGAATAAATCCTATGCTATTACACAAATAAACCTTCAAAACCATCTCCGATCCTTAAAGAATTATGTAAATTCAAAATCATGCGTAGGTCTTTTTTATTTGACTCATTCAGTTTCCTTTTTCTACCTCACATCTGTTTGTCTTAAATCTACATAATTTTACTTTTCTGTTGTCTGAAATTGTACCTTGGGGTATAATCTAAACAGGATAGTCTGACCTTTGGATACATTACATTACGATAGAGATATTCTGATATTCTAGGGTTCTTTGTAGTTAAAGATTTTATCAAGAATATTGTAAAAGTTTTCTGTCGTCAGCATTTCCCTTGTTTGGCCAATTTTCAGAGAGGGGTTTGAACGTCAAGCGTGTCTAGTGGATCCTAAAAGGTAGAGGGTACTGGATTTAGTTCTTAGAAACTCTAACAACAAAGGCGTTTGAGAACGCTTTGCGTACTAAATTGGTCTTTATTGTAAAGTAAAGGTTCGGGATCTTGGAGGGACCTACATATTTGAGGTTCAGTTAGGATGTGGGATCGATACGTACCTTCTTTTATCAAAAGATGACCTTTTTCGGCTACTCCCGGGTGAACGTCGGAAAATATCCCAAGGAGAAATAGAAAACATAACGGGAAAAAAACTGTCCCAATCTAGGTTATGGTGTACACGAGATGAGCCAGTTTTATTCAAATTCGTTTAGCTGTAGAAGTATGATTAATTAGAGACGTATAAATGGCTTTTATATTTAACTCGTGTTCGCTCGAGCTTATAATAGGTCAGTATTTTTTTAAATTATAACATACATATAATTTCCTTTCTTAATTTTTTAACAATTTATAAAAAAAAAATATGCACATACGAGTAACACTACACGCAATTTCTGTCCAGTCAAACTTGCAACCGCATGAAAATCCGTAAAGAAGTGTTTTAATTTATCCCAAACATACTGCGGGCGACTTATAAGTAAAGATAGGTATGCTAGGATATTTTACTTTACAAATATACGATACCTCTCTACATTACATGTAAGAATTTCTGTCAAAAAATCATCTTGAACAGTAAGGTTAATCAAATATACTAACTAAGCTAACAAAAAACATACAGAAAGATTATTTGTTTTTATCAGGAAATGTTTACCCTAATCATAGCAAGAATGGAACTTGTCTTACTTGAAGATTTTCCTCTATCAAATTACAACAAACATCTCATTATAATGATTGCGCTTTTTTATCATTATCTTTTGTTAATGATGAGGAAAGATATTTTTACTGATATAGTATTCACAGTAAAGTGAAAACGCCAAGACCGCCCACGAAATCCAATTGTTTTTTTTTCAAATTTTGTTTTCCGTTCAAATTTTATGTTGATAAAAATATTGTTAGGTGCTATACTACGCATTTATTGACGACATAGTATTAAAAAAAAACATCAATACTACACTAATGTTTATTAATTGAATTTCTTCACTGGGCCAGCGCTGCAGTCAATGCACCATTGCACGTTGCTCACTTCAAGTTAAGGTCTCTTTCGAGCCTACTGTATATCTTTTTACACGTGCTCCCTGTGGGCTAGATCGTACAACGCTCTCCGCGTTCAGTATAATAACGCGTTTAGGATGCTGGTGGGCTTGCCCCGTTTCTGTAGCGCATCGGGTATGTTCGCGGATGCGCATGTAGATTGTTTTTACTCGACTATGCGCAAAAAGTGTGCTTCCATGGTGCGCAGGGTGTGGGGCGGCTTCAACAGTATCCGAGGCATGATTGCAAGTCGCCTAGACTGTGTTTTTGTGAGTCACTGTTGTGCCATCTCACATGGGTTGCCACCGCAGTGATTCACTGTTATGTAGGTTTGTGTTTTGTGTTACTGTCTTTGTTTTTTTATTTTTATTTTACTAACATAGTTTTTAAGTCTTACTAATATTGTGAGTCGTGTTACTCGAATAAAGATAATTCTATTCTATTCTAATGCTGTTTTCTCAGAGAATACGCGTAATGATCTCCATACATTTTGTATGGTAATTAGATTTGGCGACTTTTGGCATTAGATCCACGCCACGCGACATCGTTCTACGTACAAATTAGGTATGGTCCACGTAAGCGTCGGTCCCGTATAAGGCAACGGCGCTTGCGCCCCAAACACCGCCAGGATTCCGATCCCGACTTCCGGCCACAGTAGGCGTAGGCTTGCGAATGGCGAGAATTGGGTAGCTCACCATCCGGTCGTCTGGTGACCTTCTGTACCAAGTCCAGTCGTCGACGGCGCACACTATTGCCGCGCGCCTCAAGGAGTTGTCAGCAACCGTAGGGGCCCAGCAGAAGAGTCAAAGCCAACTAGAGCCAAGGGTTCGTATCTGAAAGGAAGGCTCTGGCCCTAGTATGTATGGCAATGTAGGAACGGGGTGGATTGTTTAGTCAGTAAGAGTCTGACACAGTTTCCCGCTCCGCTCAAGGGCAGGATTTGTCATTGGATGATTTTTACCTACCATCAAAATATAAATATAAAAGAAAACATGTACTCTAGCTTAATTAAGTTATGTTTATATCAGATCTCAATGGTGTATATTCCTACGCAATGGTGTTTTGACCTTTCAAGGTACCAAAATACGGCGGGTTACCTTGTTATTGGCACAATGCACAATAACATGTTTTTCTCAGTAAGTTTTACTATCGCTATTCTAACTGCTATGTTTTTCGTCCTACCACTCGTATAATACCTTACTTGTAATTCGACTTTATGTAAGAAATATCGAATTCTATATTTTGTCACTCTACTCATAACATTATACAGGTAGGCCTAAGAGGCGTTGGATCGACGTCGTAAGGGACGACATGCGTGCTAATGGGCTTGAGGCAAGGGACGCGAAAGACCGAGCGAAGTGGAGGCGTCTAGGAAGGAAAGCGGACCCCGGGCACCGAGGTGAAAGCCAAGGTAGCAACCGGGACGGGCGCTAGGTTGATGATGATGACTCATAACATTATACAGCCAAAAGTTTGTATGTATTTGTTTTTATGGTGGGAAAAATCAACTAATGACGAATCCCGCCCTTAGGTGGAGCGGGAAACAATGTCAAACACTTTAACTGACTGTACGACACACCCCATTCCTTCTTAGAATTCATACATATGACGACAAAACCTTGACGCACAGAGCGCGTCGTCGACGATTTGGCTTGGTCTGGATTGTTACCAGACGACCGGACGGCAAACTACCCATTGCTGGCCGTCCGCAAGCCCATGTGAGTACATGTTTGTCTCTCCATCGCACTTAAAGTATAGAACGGATTAAAATAAAATCTGGCATAAGGGAAGACCATGTCTATGAATAGCATTTAGGACAATTTTTATTTCGAAGGTATATTGTTCCCCTAGGATAATGAACCTTCACGCTGGCATAACCTAAGATCACGCTTTAAGGGTGTCACGGTACAGATTTAGGTGACATTTGGAACGAAGGTTTAGACGATGGCCTAGACAGTGTATTAAATGTTATTTGACCCAGTGGTTAAATCCTGTAGGGGATTTTTGGTTATCACGCACACGAACCCTCATCACAAGCTAACCTAAGTTAAGAAAAGACTAACGACCTGAAAGTAGAACAGAAGATTTGTGTAACTTTTTACACTGCGTAATAAAGCATTCATTTTTTATTCTAAGGATGCTGATTTTTATCCCATTCTGGGGAGAATGAGAGAGCGTGTCAGAAATTTACTGATTATAATCATCCTGTGTTCTTTCAAATTCCAGGACTAAATCTTTTTAATAATCCCGCAGTTACGCACCAGGGCTGCGAGATTATTCGAAATACTTCTGAATGGGGTGATACCTGCGATCCTTACTGGCCCCGTCCATCTTATAGTCATCTCTGTGAGGCGCACGTTTAACACAACGCGCCATAGATTCAGATTACGTCCTTACCAGATAGCATGCTTTCCATTGTTTGACGAGAACCCCTGTCCCCCTAGCCAAGTTGATAATCTACAATCGATGACGCTAGTAAACTACTAATCAAATGTATGGCTTTATTTCAACAAAATTAGTAGCGAAGTTCACATCATTCATCATTAGTATATTTTTGTCTTTTTTAAATTTTATTAATCCTTCATTCCACTTTTGCTTGCTGTGAACTGCTAAACTTTCTTGCATACTAACCGCGGGAAGGTCCTGGTGACCTGTAATACAGGTTGTTGCACATACCTACTTCAGGCACCAGTCCCTCGCACATTTAGTGCTAAATTGTTTAACCTAGCATAAGGAAAATAAATAAATAAATTATTATTCAAAATGACAGAAAGAAAGTTAAGCGTTTCAACAATGATCATCGCTACATCCTGTAGTTTTATGCTATCTATACTAATATTATAAATCTGAAGAGTTTGTTTGTTTGTTTGTTTGAACGCGCTAATCTCAGGAACTACTGGTTCGAATTGAAAAATTCTTTTTGTGTTGAATAGATCATTTATCGAGGAAGGCTTTAGGCTATATAACATCACGCTGTGACTTATAGGAGCGAAGAAACAATGGAAAATGTGGAAAAAACGGGGGAAAATATTCATCTTTTAAGGCTTCCGTTGCGTGCGCTGCGAAAACGGTAGAAGATACCAAAAAAATATGTATAAAAGAATTATTCCTCTTAAAATGATCTAAAAAAATGTCCGCGACAGTATATGTCTATCTTTTAAGATTAACTCACTAGAACGGTTTTTATGGGAATCAAATCTGGCCGAAATTAATGCATTATTACCAATTATTTGTTAGAGTTGTATCAACATAGTAATATTAAACTTTATCCAAATAAATGTGTTGTTGATTAAGAGTATGTAATTGTGAACAAAATTGTCTTTGTAATCACTTATTTTCAATGAACATCTTAGAAGATATTACAATTTTAAAATACTCCGATATAAAATTCACACGCGCCGCATGATGTGCAAAATATGACGCTGCGCCTGGCCGGCGGGCGAGGAGAGGAGTTGCTTGAAGGCGGCGCGGAGGGGTTTTTTTATGGTAGGCACTGGCACTGTTTCCCGCTCTTGGGCGGAGCGGAAAACAGTGTCAGACTCTTACTGACTAAACAACCCACCCCGTTCCTCCCTTGCCTTATTCCCAGAGCCCCGGTATAACGCTTTCGACTTGGTCTAGGTCTGGACTGTTACCAGACAACCGGACGGCGAGCTACCCATTGCTCACCATCCGCAAGCCAGCGTCTACGGTGGCCGGATATCGGCGGGATCGCGGCGGCGACGGCTACGGCGAGGGTGCTTTTGCCCTTGCCTTATGCGGTTGGCCTCCTCCCTTACGAGCATTACTGCTTTGCTTCTGCAAAGCCTCCTTCTGGAGGCGACCGCTTGCCATTCTTCTTCGCTGCGGACCATGGCCTGAACCAAGGCCCGGCGCGAGAGGCCACCGCCGCCGATCACCCCCACGAGGACACGGCGATTCTCTTCTCAAGCGGGGCACACCTCCACCGTGTCCTCCGTGCTGGCCACACAGTGGCGACACCCAGGCGTCTCTTCCGCACGAATCCGGCGCAGGAATCACCTGAACTTCCCATGTCCGGTGAGAACCTGCGTCATGTCCTGCGTGATGTCTATCCAACCACGCCTCAAAGAGGGCACTTACCGCCGAGATTATGGCGTGCCCAAGTGGAGGGTGTAGCTCTATGAAGTACTTTTAGATAATTATGTGATTTAAAAACTAAATTGTCTAAATTAATAACAGAAATTGACACGGGCAAAGTCATGGGTAACAGCTATAATTTATAAAGCTGAGGTTGTTTGCAAAAATAAATATGATGCCCAAAATAACTATTCCACGCGGACGAAGTCGCGGGCACAGCTAGTAACTAATACTTACATTGAGGCGTTTCATTTGTAGAAAGAGATTTGTCACGAAACGATTGTAACTTGCCTAGGGGGGCTGTGCAACTATCAACAAAACGTACAATTTTCCTACCCCGCTATTAAGTTCGGAATTAATTTTAAATCATAGTGGCAGCGTAATTGAAATGTTAAGTAGCAGCTATCTAATTACAGTTATATTACCTTCGCACGGAGTTGAGAGTTTAATTAAACCAGGCGAGTCGCTTACGGCAAGTCTGTGCAACATGTTATTCTTCTCAGTCGGTACACTCTTGTCAGAGTGGTCGTGGTCATCACTCTGGATCACGATGAGTTATTTTCTTGGTCATGCGGCGCCATTCATTGCGGACTGCAGCTTTCCGGGTGCATTCGTAGACCGAGCACTTAGTTGCGGCCTTGATCTGGTCTGTCCATCTCATTGGTGATCTACCACGTGGCCTGGTGCCCTCAACCTTGCCCTGCACTACGAGACGCTCTATGGAGTCATTACCACGCCGCGATACATGGCCGAAGAAAGTCAAAATGCGCGATTGCACTGTGGACGATAGGCGCCGTCTGATGCAGAGTTCTTTCAATATGGAGTCGTTCGTACGAAACTCTGTCCATGATACTCCTAGCATCCGTCTCCAGCACCACATCTCCAACGCGTCAACTTTCTTCCTCTCGGATTCACGCAGTGTCCATGTTTCCGATGCATAGAGGAAAATGGGGAATATCAGACAGTAGACGAGTCTGGTTTTCGTGGACTTGGTAATGTTCCTATTACGCCAGATCTTCTGCATTTTATCCATAGCAGATCTAGTGATTGCCATACGTCGCTTGATTTCGTCTATGCACCCGCCTTCATTGGATATTAGCGCTCCAAGGTAAACATATGATTGCACGACCTCGCAATTCCCAATGTGTGTGATCCCTGGTAAGTTGTTATTAGCGCGGTCGACAATCATTACCTTGGTTTTTGTGCGATTTATTCTCAGTCCAAATTCAGAGCTTATAGTTTCCATCCTATGTAGCAGATCCTCCATATGACGAGCACTGGTTGCAAATAAGGTCGTGTCATCCGCATATCGTAGATTGGAGATTCGTCTACCGCCAACCACGACCCCATCCGTCCAATCTTCCAAAGCAATTCTCATTATCATCTCTGTATAAATGTTGAAGAGTAGAGGTGAGACTATGCAACCCTGGCGAACTCCCGCACTAGGATGGAAATGACTCGAAAGTGTTTCATCTGTTCTGACCGATGCTGATCCGCTCTCGTATAGACGCCTGAGTAAGTGGACTAGATGTTTTGGCGTGCCCATGTCCAGTAAGGATTTCCATAACACTGGCCACTTCACCGAGTCGAATGCCTTCGAGAAATCAACAAAGCAAATGTACGTGGGCTTGTTGAACTCTCGCGCTTTCTCGATGATCTGGCGCACATTAAAAATTTGTTCGCGGGTGCCTTTTCCTTTTACAAAGCCCGCCTGCTCAGGAGCAATTTCCTTTGAGAGGAAGGTTTTAAGGCGCTCATTCAGAATGTGAAGCAAGATTTTACTTGCGTGAGATATTAAAGCAATGAGTCTATAATTGCTGCACTTTTTTGTGGATCCTTTTTTATGAAGGGGAATGAAGACTGTATGGACCCATTCTTTTGGCCATGTGCCGGTCCGCCAGATTTTATTGCATATGGTATGAAATATTTGGACTCCGTAATCTCCCGCAGCCTTAATGACTTCTATCGGGATGTCATCTATACCAGTAGCTTTGCCAGTTTTCAGGTGTTTGATGGCGGCACGTACCTCTTCTTTAAGGATGTCTGGTTCTTGATCCTTCCCTGGTTCTGATGATGGAAATTCATGTGAATTTGGATCTTGAAACAAAGCCATACAGTAACCCCTCCATGCGTCAGATATCTTATCTAATTCTGTAATGAGCTCACCATTAAGATCCTCTATAGCCCAGGTCTTTGATGAAAGAGTCCTTGTTAGTGACCGGATCTTCCGATGTAAGTCTCTGGTCTCGTATTTGTCTGCATGGACTTCAATTTCTGCACAAATGCCTCGCAGGTTATTGTTCAGATCTCGCCTGCACCCAGCCTGGATTTTAGCAGAGAGGCTGTTTATTTTTTTGATGTTAGCGCCAATCGCTTTGAGTTCTCGTCTCTTCTCAACTAGCGCCAGAGTCTCATCACTCATCCAGTGTTGCCGCTTTAAAGGTATTGAAGGTGTATTACACTCCTTAGCTGCGTTTTCTAAAAGGATTTTTGATTTGATCCACAGTTGATCTGAACTGTGTCCAGCTGACCCATCAATCCATTGATCTCAATTTTTCTCCAGCGCGGCTATAAACTTAGTGGTATCCTTCACCTCAATCCTTCTTTGCTTACTTACTTTTCTGGCAGCTTTAAGTTTAAGCTGCATCCTTGAAATCAATAGCTGGTGATCTGATCCGCAGTCAGCCCCGGGAAGAGTGTGGGCGTTTTTAATTGAAGTCTTCCACCTTTCTCTGACAAGGATGTAATCTATTTGATTTTTGTAATTACCGTCAGGTGATGTCCAGGTGTACAGTCTTCGAGGATGATGTTGGAAGAAACTGTTTGCGATTATCAAGTTATTTTCGGCTGCAAATTGTATGAGGCGTTCCCCTCTCTCATTACGCACACCTAATCCGTATGGACCCACGACATGGCCAAGAGCATGAGCATTTGCACCAATTTTGGCATTTAGATCTCCAATTATCATGAGCATTTCTCTGTTTGGGACTTTTAGGATGGTTTTTTCTAAGTGTGAATAGAAGTTTTCTAATATATCATTGCTAGAAGAGCTCGTTGGTGCATAAACCTGTATGATGTTTAGATTTATGGGCGTTGCCTTTAATTTTATGCTCAGTATTCGGTCACTCACGGGTTCATAACCCAGAACGCAATGCCTTAATGGTTTCGGTAGCAAAAAAGCGACCCCGTTTATGCTTTCTTTGTCATTTCCAGAGAAATATATGGCATTTTTTTCAGTGAGGAAGTGGCCATGACCTTTCCAATGAGTCTCACTTAGACCGCAGATTTCGACACCACATCTAAGTATCTCCTTTTCCAGGATGTCAAGCTTTCCAGCCATGAGTAAACCGCGCACATTCCACGTACCTATCCTCTTGTCTTCTCGCAATTTAAAAGTTTTGCCAGTAACAGAATTTCCATGCGATGCCTGGTCTACCACAGCCGCATGGCCGGTAACACATTTCCCACCGTATGCCCCGGACGCAGTACGGCGCCGGTTGCTAGGCGGGTCACATGGCAATCTCTTATCCTCTTGTGAAACTTTCATGATGACTATCTATGGGAATTTAGTGCAGTAGTTTCCCCTTGCTTTCTGCACCAGACATTTTTGAAGTTATTTAGACCTCAAGGCCGCTGCAGCCTCTTCCGTCCGGTCGCCCGGACAGGTGTTTGGTTATACCGCCATGTCTCGGTCGCCAGAGCCTCGTCCGTTATCTAGCAGGGAGCACCACGGCAGCTACTAGAGAACTAGAACTGCCGTCGTCGGCTATTCGTTCGAACCACCGACGCGGGCAGGTGAGGTTGACAGTTGGGCCGACTGGATGGTTTGCGTCGTTCTCCCCTTACCCCCCAACATGTTGCCCTTAGGCAACATGTTATACTTGGTTTGAAACAGGGATGGTATGAAACTCCATAACTGTAACCGAAACTATCAGATATCGGTGATTTTTTTTTTAAATAGTGGGAAAAATTATCGAATGACGAATCGCGGCCTTGGGCGGAGCGGGAGACTTTAACTGACTAAACGATTCACCTTTCTTTCTTGCCTTAGTTCCAAGGCTCCGGTGTTCCGCTTTCGCATCAACCCAGATAGCGGTGATAAAAAAAATATATGGACTTTTATATGTACCTGCCATATGTCATGTCTCTCTACTTTAATTGGAAAATGCCTAAGCGCTAAATTCACCAATAAAACTAATCGCGATTATTTAAAACCAAACAAAGTTTAAGCGTCTAATCGAAATTTTAGCTGTATTTAATGTTCAAATCTAAATGCAGTTTGTGTTTCGTTTTAAATTTATTCCTAAAAAAAACCGGTTTAATTTATTCCTTTATCAGTATCTGTACATCCCTGGTTCGAAGTGGAAGAGAACAGTGAGCACGTTGAGAGCGAAGTAATTGGCGGAGAAGATATTAAGTATATCAGTGGGGGAAATGTTTATGTACATGGTGTATTTGTCTTAGTAACATTCATTACTTAATTTGAAATTGTGTGAGAGGCTGATGGTGAGTCATACGCTGGTTTTTCACTACAAATATTTAATCATAAGTGATAACAGCATCACAATAGATCGCAGAAAAGATGGTCGGTGGTGTCTAGAGTTCTTGATGATGCAGTATTGGTAGGCTTCCCACATGGCGAACCAGTAGCCTGAAAAGACTGAGTCCGATGGATATGAGATGACCAGGACTAATCGTTTTGGTGACGCTGTGGAGGAGGCCTATGTCCAAGAGTTGAAGATTTTCGACTGCCACCCTATCTTCTTCTTCTTGGTCGTATCATTCTTGGCAGAGTGGTCGTGGTATCTTGAAGGTAGATGTCCGGAAACCGTCAGAATACCCCGCAAGACTTTTCGCCACTTTTGCCTGCTTGTAGTCATCCGGATGCATTCGTTAAATGGGCCGCCAACGGCCGATTTTACTTGGTCAATCCATCGCATCGGTGATCTGTGTGTATGCTACCCTATAGCAGTCTGATGATTCTACCTCAAAACAGCACTTTCAACTTTGCACCGTTAACAGCCAAACATAGCACCGTTTTGTCCGTTTGGTTCATTTGTAAACTCATAACTTAAAGTATCTTGACAACCAAGTTAACTATTATTTCATCTGTCCAGTGTATAAAGGTTTGGATCAGCCCGCAGCTCCGACAGCGATGCCAACGCGTAAAGTACGTTTAATCTGAAGCCACATGTTTTGGCTTACCCGCCTCAAGATAGGCTACTTACACTTGGCTGGAAGCCAAGGGGTTATTTTAAATAGACAGCTCTGAAAGTATCAAATGTAATGGAAGCTTGTTGATAACAGAGATTAAATTCTTTAATATATTTTATGTCGCTGCTGGGGGACATGGATTAAGTGAAAATCGACCCCGAGGACCTGGAACATAAGCAAAGAAAAGTCATTGAACGAATTACTAAATTTAAAAAAACCTGCTGCTGGGAAAGGTTCTACTCTTGGTTATATCTTCTATAAAAGCAACTGTAGTGATAACGGATATTCCGTTCATTATATGCCTTATATTTTGCAATTAATTAAATTGCAAAATATAAGGCATAGAAAACGTGTACCTACTGCAGGTAACTTAACTGGGTCTTAGGAGTTGTAGATTGGTCTTTGATCACCATAGGTGCAGGCTTGAGAACGGCGTGCAATAGGAAACTAGCCGTCTGATAAGGACTAGGCTAGGAGATAGTACATCGTATTGCACGCATGCCTCAAAAAGATGTCAAATTCATTAACAAGGTCCAATACGTGTCAAGGCTATGGGAATGTTCGAAAAACAATATTAATTTTGTATAAAACAAAAAAAAAATATCTTACTGAAGACCAACCAAAAACAAAACCCAACTTCGAAACCAAAAGCGAACGAAAAACTGCCATTAAAACTTACTATAACCGACAAGCGTTTGAACACAATTTGTTTTGAAACTGCAATGTATCACATAAACAATTTGAAGCACTAACCGGAATGGAACCCTGCCAACATATTAATGAACCGTTTAATGTAGCTCATTGATCACGAAACTTATTAATGTTGAATTTATTGAGGCTATGTTGGATTGTACAGCATGTTTTTGTATTAACTAGATTAGATGTAAATTGGTAAAATTTACTGTACGGTTTTTCAACTATGACCAGCTGAACACTCCAAGGACTTCGTTCGTCCTTACAAGAGCGCCTTCAATTTAAATGACGCGCGGCCGCAGCGCGGTTGCAGCGCGATAGTTGCACGTTTCATTGCAGCTACTGCCGCTATGTTACGAGTTATATTTCTTCTCAAGTATTTAAAAAAACATAAGTAAAGAAAGGTTACTGTTCTTAGCTTTGTAATACCGCCTCGACGATAACCTCCAACATTACACAGTTGTATCATAATGTTCTATAATCATAATTAATCATCATCAGCCTTTTTAATGTTCCCATTGCAGGGACACAGTCCACCTCCTCTCTAAGAGAGGGAATGGGCCGTAATCCACCACGCAGGCCCAGTGCGGGTTGGTGGATGTCACATGTCTTCGAATTTTTGGTTCTAGGACATGCCGGTTTTCTCACGATGTTTTCCTTCATCGTTTTGAGAGCAATGGTGACGAAATAAATTACACAAAGTAATGCGCCTTGCTGGGTTTGAACCCACGACCTACGACACGTAAGTCGGGGCCGTTACCACTCGGCCACCACTGCTCCATAATAATAATTATAATTAGTTAAATTATTTTTAACCTAGTTTATTTTTTAATTTCTTGCAAGATTTAACATTCGCGCGGTCTTTATAAAGCATTTAACATCACAGAACCACTTCAAAACTCACCGTTTTCGCAATTACTTTACCACTAACATTTCAAAATGGAATCCCTTTGTTAATCTCAAGTATTATTTCAGTACACCCTTGACCTTATCATTCTGTTAATTCAAACAATAATTCAATTAACAAACACTCCGTTTAGAGTTGTGATTATTTAAGGCGGTCTATAAATCAAGACCATTATCTAACGCTAAACTTTAGTTTATACAGCTGTGATATATTAGTCTTTGGTTTCAGTAAGTTTGGAGTATCAAATTTGTGAGAAAATGTGTTTTTTTCTATTTCAAAGTTACCCAAAGGGCAATGGAAAGGGCTATGCTCGGAGTTTCCTCGCGTGATCGAATCAGAAATGAAGTCACCCTTCCAAGTTCCAACCTTAGTTCTTTTGCAGATAGCAAAACTTGGAAGGCTCCTCGACAAGGTGACCTATTCAGGGTTGCTGGATTCCGATGGAGGCAAAGCGCACAGAACCGGTCGTTGTGGCGACGTTTAGGGGAGTCCTATATCCAACAGTGTCTTGGTGTATGTTGTTTTATTATTAAGTGTATTACCCACACCAATATACTACTATATTGGTGTGGGTGAAGCGGGAGTGCTTATCTGACTTTTTTTTACTAAACCCTATTCCTATGTTCTTTCTATGCCATGCATTCCAGGACTCCAAATTTTCCTTTCGGAAACAAACCCATGGCTTTTTAGGCTTCAAGCTTCTTGAAGCTACCTTGCAACGGTTTTGCTGACATTATTTTCTATTTTTTATAATACCCATTATAAAATTATAAATTAAATATCAAAAAATAAAATGAAACCCTCAATAAATCTTAGCAAATTGGAATGGGTTAATATTTTGTAGCGTAAGTGTTTCGAGACAACCTACTTTTCACAATGAATTACGATGGGTTAAGTGGTAAAGGACCCTTGGACCTTTTTCTAATGTTAAAGTAATGTACGAAATAAGCCCTTCTTTTATACCCAACCAGAAACTCATCCTACCATTTAAGCACTAAATCAAAATTGGAATCAGGTTAATCAAACAATAAATAATGTATAAGGCTGACAACAGATGTATTAGAACCCTAACCTAGGGATTTTGCAGACACGTACACTAACTTTGGTTCGTAAACGACCCAAAAAGGACGTGACGGAAACCGACAATTCAGCGGTCCCGACCCTAGGGGTGACAATTCAAAAATGCTTCCTCCTTCATTTATTCAAGAAGGTTTTACTTTATGAAAAGAAATAATCTCGTTATCGGTGCGCTAGGAGTGGCTGGAAACATTTTGAGATGCCAGAAAAAAAGTTTTGTTATTTTGACAGTTTTATAATTGGCGGGCTTCTTGATTATTATTTTTTTTTTTTGTTCGTATTTTGAATACCGTAATTAGAGACATAATATAAAAAAAATAGGTATGCGTACGCCGGCGTTCGCTTGCTGCCGTGCAGAAACTAAAACGCAGTAAAAGTATTGCAAAATACGCTATTTTACTGCGTTTTAGTGTCTGCACGGCAGCTTGGGCCTCAAAAGTTTAAAGTCGTTTTATTTGTCACAAAATCGATAGTTATTTAAAAACGTTAGTAATAATAAATAGGGTTTTGATATTATTTTGCCCAATATTTATTAGTTAGATTAGTTAAAAAAGAAAAAATAATTCTGACAGGCCTTTTGTAACTCTTTTCATAAATAAATTCATAAACAAAACCACCTCTTAGTTCATAAAACAAAGAAAAAAAATATAGAACCAATTACTGCCTAGACTTAACTAATAGGCACCTATAAAACACAAAGCTTAATAAACTTCGGCCTTACCCTTCCAACATTCTCGGAGAAAATACTCCTGAAAGTACTAAACCTATTTACATAGAACCTATGAACGTTACTTTTATGGTCTTACTAATAAACGTTTATGTAACTACCGATACTATTGGCCTAGAAAATTATCTGGCTTATAACAAAAGCTTATGTAAGTAAATTCATTAGCTCGCTTGGGACAAGATGCTTATTTTTGTTCGAAAGAGTATCGAAACCTTTATATGTATATTAAAAGTACCTACATACATACAGATATTGCGGATAAAATTTAAGTGTCCGTTTGTAACATCAAAATAATATCAAAAAATGCATTATTTACGTCTTTTTATCTGTTTGTCCCAGATCATTTCCGAAACGATATAATTTAGAGTGCGGCAACTCCAATTATGAAACATTATCACACAAGCCGTACAAAACAATGTCATGAACGCGACCATTATATACTAATATTAATTTAATATGTAGCATGCAGTACCCTCTTTCATGTTTGGTGTTCATGTGCCCTTTAATATTTCAATCATAACGCATATCCGACAGACATTGTCACAATGCGTTTTTCGTCAGAAAAAAGTAGGGATCCCGACTGCATCAAGTCTAATTTTATTTTCAAAATTTTCAGGGACTCATCTTAAGAAACTCTCAAAATTTTATCTAAATAACACACACGTAAATAAGAATTATATACATACATAATAATAAATGTTATAAAGTTTTCCGATCCTTTGTTTTATTCCATTACAATCTGTCATTTGCTCACTTTTCTCTAATTTTTCGTAAACTCGCTTACATTAAATTAAAATGTTAATTATGTAAAACAACCAGGTATTTATTAGGCACTTGTTTAGTCAGCACCAGCTTATTACATAAACTTATTTAAGTAAATATTTTAACCTGAGACTATACCTCCAAGAAACTGAAACTCGGTTTATATTCGTAAGCATCATTATCTAAACAAGAAGAAAATATTTAAAAAACGATATTTTTACTTTGTGGAATGAAAATTTTGCGTAAAAACTGACGCTTGTTCTGGTACTTCGGCCTATACTACAGTTAGTTGGGTAAACAGATGCGGTATATTTCCTGTCCAATCGTATTTAGCCTTTAATAGAAAGATAATAGGTATGCCGGTATTCGCTTGGGGCTCAAGAGTTTAAGTTGGCCACATCATCACCATTTCACTTGAAAGACGTCCACTACCGAATATAGGACGGTCTCATGTGTCACTATTATGATCGGCTCAGTACGTCTCATATCCATCTGATTCCTGCTACTCTCACCAGGTCACCGGTCCACGGTGATCAGTTGCTGGAATCCGATGACGCACAGGACCGATATTTGTGGCGGGGTATGGGGGACGCCTATGTGCAACAGTAGACGTATTTCGGCTGAAATGATGATGATGTCTGAAATAAGTGAATGATTAAATTGAATACAGCTAGTGTCATAGTGTAATGCACGCAAATATAACCAACCTAACATACTCCGAAGATTAAAATCTACACTAATATAATAAAGAGGTTTTTTTTTTTTTTATGGTAGGTGAAAATCATCCAATGACGAAACCCACTCTTGGGCGGAGCGGGAGACCAGTGTCAGACTCTTACTGACTAAAAAACCTACCCCGTACCTTCCTTGCCTTATTCCTGGAGTCGAGGTAACAGTTTTCCACCACCCTCTAGACTCCAGGAGGCTTCGACCCTGAATTTTCATTGCTCACCGTCCGCGAGCCAGTGTCTACGGTGGCCGGATAATGGCAGGATCGCGGCGGCGACGGCTACGGCGAGTACGCCGTTGCCTTTGCCTTATGCGGTCGGCCTCCTCCTTTACGAGCATTACTGCTTCGCAGAAGGAGGCGACCGCCTGCCATTCCTCTTCGCTGCGGACCATGGCCTGAACCAGGGCCCGGCGCGAGAGATCGCCGCCGCCGATCACCCCCACGAGGACACGGCGATGCTCTTCCCAAGCAGGGCACACCTCCACCGTGTGCTCCACCGTGTCCTCCGGGCTCGCCTCACAGTGGCGACACCCGGACGTCTCTTCCGCACGAATCCGGTGCAGGAATCTCCCGAACTTCCCATGTCCGGTGAGAACCTGCGTCATGCGGAAAGTGAGGACGCCGTGAGGTCTATCCAGCCACGCCTCAAAGAGGGGCACTACCGCTGAGATTACGGTGTGCCCAGCGCTGGGTTGCGACAGTCGCTGTTTCCACTTCACCATGAGATCTCGCCGGAGCTCCTTCCGAATATAATAAAGAGGTAAAGTTTGTTTTTGTTTATTTGTTTGTAAGAGGTAATCTCTGGAACTACTGGTCCGATTGGAAAATATTTTAGCAACAATAGAAAGCTGCTTTACTCCTGAGTGACATAGGCTATATTTTATGCATGCGGGCGAAGCCGCTGACAAAAGCTAGAATCATATATGCTATTTCAAGCAATGGTCTACCTTATGTTAAATATTGTTTAAATTGGTTCAGCCATTGGATCTTAAAGAATTAACAAACATACAAATATAGACGCTCACAAAGTTTCAACTTTACAATATAATTTAGTTGTTACTCCCTCGATTGAGAACAGTGGTGGCTGAGTGGTAACAGCCCAGACTTAAGAATAGTTCGCGGGCTCAAACACAGCCAAGCGCGTTACTTTGCATAATTATCGAAACTACTCTCAAAACTACGAAGATGTGACATCTATTAATCCGCACTGGACCCGCGTGGTGGGTTACGGCCCGTTCCCTCTTCTAAAGAAGAGACCCAACAGCGGCAATATATAAGGCTGATGCAATATTACTCGATCGATCAAGTCAAGTCTACAAGCAAACAAGATATGGTTTTTCAAACGATCTCCCCAGATATCATGTACACATTGATGCTCTCGACAATACAACTGCAACTGGATTCCACCACTTTACTAATTAATATAGGAGCCGGCGGTCGGGGATTGCACCATTTTAATTATTTTAACACCGATATGTTAATTTGTTAACATGTAATGTACTCTCCTAATGTTCCAAACGTTACATTTAGCGGTTCAGTATTTGTTAATTTAAACAATGTAATGTAACCAAACTGATAATGTATGTAAGTATTGGAATCAACTACTTCGCAATTGCCGAGTTTTTCAATTCCCGGGAGGAATGAAAATACAATTGAGTGTAGTGTATTACTCTGTAGAGAAATGTTAGACCAGGAGGAGTCGAACGTTGTGCCGAGGAGAGCTATTAGTCCTACACTTGATCTCTTTCCGGCGATGTGGAACTGTCATCCTAGCGGAGATCAGACTATGAGAGTCAAGGAACAGAGAGAGCACTTGTATGCACACTGATGTATGTTGAGATTAGCCACCGTGATTGAAATTCGGTCGAAAAGCATATTAACAAAATAGTAATGATTTCACCAAAACTTTAATTACAATAGCGGTCTTATCGCTGACAGTGATATCTACCAATCTTAGAATGGAATGTAGGAACTTAAAATAGAAAATAAAGTGATGTATAGTGCGCTACTATTACTTACAATATCATGAATACATTAATAAATAATATTAATGTATTCTTGTATTCATTCATTAATACATTAATAAGTTGACACGTTTTAAAAGTTTACTGATGATTTCTCAACATAATTTTCACTTGATTTGAAAATAAAAACAATGATGATGATATAATTTATTTTAAAACTTACGATTCTACACATTTTCATTAGCACAGCATAGCATCAGCCTTACAATATTCCCATTGCTGGGACTCAGGCCTCCTTTCTATGAGAAGTCTATTTTTCTTTCTTTATAGACAAAACAACCGCATCAAAGTTTAAACGATAACTACCCTTATCTACAGTTCGCAACTACCATTAAGGCCCTAAAAAACTAACGTCATAAAAAATAGTATCGTTCCTTTAACGAAATTACCCTCCTTATCTAGATAGTTGTATAAAAAAGGGGATAACACAGGCCTTTCGCCTTTCATTACACGGGCGATAAAGACGGGCTAAACTTTGTCCTGAATCTCATCAATATTTTAAGTTTTTCAGATCTAAGGATCTGTCTCTAGAAATCTAGACAAAATTAAATTGGCGATAACGGCTATTGAGGGATTTATCAGTGCCTCACGACCTCCTTTTTTAGTAATAGATAAAAATGAGCAATGGGTAGCTCGCCGTTCGATAGACCGGTAATTGTCCAAACCAGAATCGTCAACGGCGCGAAATGTTCCTGCGCGCCTCAAGGAGTTGTTAGTAAATTGTAGGGACTTAGCAGTGTGGAAGCCTACTGGGGCCAAGGGTTTGCTTCTAAAAGGGAGGTTCGGCTCTGGTTTGAGAAGCAAAGAAGGAGTGGAGTGGGTTTGAGAGTCAGTAAAAGACTTACACTACATATCTCCTGCTCCGCTGAATGGAGCATTAGATGATTTTTACCCACCGAAAAAAACTCTATCACTAATACTTCACTGTCCGACTATTTGTTATCCGGCTGTATCTCACGAAATGTGAAAACACGATTGAAATTTTCATTTTTTTTTATGGTAAGTAAAAATCATCCAATGACGAATCCCGCCCTTGAGCGGAGCGGGCAATAGTGTCAGCTTCTTACTGACTAAACAACCTACCCCGTTCCTTCCTTGCCTTAATGGTAGAGTTCTGGTGTTACGCTTTTGCATCAACCCTTTGCTCCAGGGGGAATATTTTTCAAATTTTCATTTTTCTACATTTTCACAGTTGATGAATTTCTGTTGCTGAAATAACAACTTATAAACTAAACCAAAACTAGAACAAAATAAACATTTAAGTGTCCTTCAATATTAAAAACCTAGTAAACATAGAGTACCTAGCATTTAGGTTAACCACGAATATGATATCAAAATAACATTTTAAAATGCAGTTTCAAAGTGCACGTTTCGCATTATGGTCACTTTTGAACTGTTACGACCATACACCAAGTTACTATCACTTAAACTTTTGCACGTTTTGTGAGGAAAAATTGTATGGCTTCTGTTTATCGAAGGCAATGAAATTTGTGTCGTATAAGCATAACGTAAGTGCCAGTAAAATAATAGAAAATAAACGCCGCCGAAGATCGAGGTGATATTGTTTTTTTTTTTTGTTGAAAGGTGAGCAATCACCTTGCCTAATAACTTCGACTTTCGACGCATTAACTTACATACATGCTGGCGAAGCGCTGGGCAGAATACTCGCTTCTGCCCCCTTACTTTAGCCCTATAAATTGTAATATAAGATCTAAATACACATCGTGGTTTAACTAGGTATCGATAAAATCAAGTTGCAAGAACTCTCTGAGGTCAGATATAAAATGTACCTAAGTGTATGCTCGGATCAGATTAGTCTTCCTATTTCAAATGCTGGTAAATTGAACGAGATATAATATGTCCGATATAAGGATACGGTTTTTTTTTTAAGATCTGCTATCATCAATAATAAATCCTACTGAAATTATGTATGAATGTTTGGACTTAACTACTAAATAGATATCGATGAAACTTGATACACCTTTACTCGTAATCTTACTAATATTATAAATGCGAAAGTTACGATGTTTGTTACTCAATCACGCCAAAACGGCTGGACGGATCTGGATTAAATTTGGCACAGGCATACGATACACTCTGGAATAGGACATAGGTTAATTTTTATCCCGGAAACTCAAACCCCAATACCACGGCGGGCGAAGCCGCGGGTAAAAGCTAGTTTTTTATATATTTGATATACACTAGTGTTAGACTGCGATCCCTCCTGATGGTAATAGTGATGCAGCAATTGTAGGTGAGGCGCCTTTATTTATTGATTTATTAAGAGGTTATTCAGATTAAAGACACACAAATTGTAATCGGATGGGCAGGCCTCAGCCGGCAATGTTTTTTTTTAAGCAAATAGTTTAGTAATAGTAGTTTTCCAGAGAGAGTAGAATTCCCAGTCCTTGGTTGTAAACACCTAGTCCAGACCAACAACTTAACCCCTTGAGCCCCGATTGTACATACGTCTGCAAAATTTGATGACCTTGAATTCTTAATAGTCGTTTTTTTTCACACATTTTTGCATTTGGCCGTATTTTTTTTTCTATATTTTCTTTCTGTAGAAAAATCCAGTAAAAGGTTTTTTACTTTTTTTTTTTGTTTATTTATTTTAAAAAAGGGGTCAATGCCCCCCATAGCTCGAGGTGAGGGTGGTATACTAGCCGGCTTAGCCTGGTCCGATGATACAAATGAGATGGTGGCGTGGTGGCTAACCATCAGGTGGGATCGCAGTCAAGCAGAAGTTTATAGCAAAAAAAAAAACAAGTTATGCAATTCAATAGTACATAGAATAAAGTTTATCCCGAGAGTTTATCCTTTGGGATAATACTCTACTATCGCAGGCGAAGCCACTGGCAGCGACTATAGTACTATACAAAGAGGATAACCCAGGCCTTTAACCTTTCATCACACTGGCGATAAAGGTAACCTAAATCTTTGTCCTGAATGTTTAAAGTTCTTTTGATAAAAATCTTAGGTTTTAGACAAAGTGAAATTGGCGAAAACGGTTGCCGAGGGATTGATCACGAGGCGTTCAGGTAGTGACCAACGACCTCATTTTTTTTGAGATGGGAAATCTTTAATGATTCTTTCTACTCAAGGATGGAATGATAGAACGTATAAGACTTTTATAGACTAAAGCGTACCTGTATCTTTCAGATGGCCTTTGCAGCCCTCGCTAGCATCGCCTTTTCAGTCAGAACACCTTTAGTTATGCTGACTACGTCTTTGAGGCACGTATGGCGCTACACGTCACTGACTCGAGCCTGATCGTACCCGTACGTCAGACGGAATGCTAACCCATTGTTTATCGCAAGCCCACGACAACATATCCAATCTAAGTTTATATTTTTTTTTTCAATTTTGATGGCAAAACCCTTTCTTGGGCTTTAGAAAAAGTTTCTACACCAAATTGAAAATAGAAAATGTAGGTATTTATTTGATATTAACCCAATTGCAGGGGCGCATTGTGCTGAGCTATTGCTTGTTGTGCTGTATGTGTGCAGGTTTGGTTCACGTACGGGATTAAAGTCCAACGGCCAACAGATAGTGGTTGCTGGTCTGAGTGATTATGTACATATAAATGAGCTTGTACATGTGAAAATGATGGACGCACTTAGCGTGCAGGAAAAATTTCAGGAGAGAGGAAAAGACTACAAAAAAATCACACCTACTCGTACTTTTTTTTTTTTTTGTTTTATGGTAGGTGAAAATCATCCAATGACGAAACCCGCTCTTGGGCGGAGCGGGAGACCAGTGTCAGACTCTTACGGAATAAAAAACCTACCCCGTACCTTCCTTGCCTTATTCCTGGAGTCGGGTAACAGTTTGCACCACCCTCTAGGCTCCAGGAGGCTTCGACCCTGAAGGGCCCCTGCAGTTGCTGACAACTCCTTGAGGCGCGCGGGAACGGTGCGCGCCGTGGACGACTTGGACTCGGTCTTAACAGACGACTGGACGGCGAGCTACCCATTGCTCACCGTCCGCGAGCCAGTGTCTACGGTGGCCGGATATCGGCAGGATCGCGGCGGCGAGGGCTACGGCGAGAGCGCTGTTGCCTTTGCCTTATGCGGTGACACCTACTCGTACTGGATTTCTATTTAACTATTAAAATGCTAGTCTATTTTAAAAAGCTAGCAGAAGATACATTTACCAAAGTCATTAAGTAAGACATGAATTATGAATATTCTCTCTAGGTAAGCTGAAAATCCAAAGCGAGCTCACCAAAATTACTTTACCGATACTAGTACAAAGCCAGTCATTAGATTCATTTAGTGTCGAAAATATTTGAAACGAAATTCCGACAAAGAATTTAAAACAACAAAGTGCTTGTTATTCAAGTTCCGTAGTTTATTTTCTTTTAGTAATTACGTTTTGTGTTTGTTTTACTGAAATTGTAAAAGGTAAAAATAATGGGTTGTTTCTAGCTAGCGATAATGAACTGTTATTTTACTGTTTTTCGTATAAAATATGCATGATTTTAGGCTTCCGGAGAAAAGCGCGTCGTGGCAGTGACATTTTTTTTTAATTGAAATTGTTTTACGTATGTTGAAGACAAATTTTTGAAAAAGTTGTCGCATTGTTACGTCGAGCCTTCGATCAAGTCGATTTATTTCTTTCTTTACTCTTTGATTTTTACGCTCAAAATAAACTTGCTTGGTGCCTTACTCCAAACCACGAAATGGTGTGTTCTCGACGTCAATGTTTTTTTACTGATTTTTCAATGTACGATTTTTTAAATCATTTGGGTTGTAATTGAATTTTTTTATTAATTAATTTAGTATCAAACACAAAATATACATTTACATAAAATTTCATTGGTTTTTTTGGTTCTTTTCAACTTTAAGTCATCAATAACTTAGGTACATTTACATCAAGCAATTTAGGTTTGCTCAACACCTCTCATATTTTGTAAACCTACAACTTTTATAAATCAAATGTTGCCATTATCATATGAAGGTCAACGGAAAATGGAATCACAACTCATTCCTAGGCACCACCTTAATGCCTAGTCCACGACACGTCCATGTATCTATAGACCTATAGACGTACTTACATAATTCGTCGTGTCGACATTCAAGGCACGTGCCTGCCAGCCTACGCTTCGCTTCACTAGTCTGGCATTTGTCGGTGCGAAGCCTTCACTAACCGACTAACTATTGTTCGTTCTTGTGGTCTTCGGCTGAAGTCCATTAAGGTTGTAGTGACATGCTTGCTAGGTAGGGTTGCCGGTTTCGGAAAATAGATTATCTAAATTAGATTTGAGGAAGGATCTGTCAATAGAGAGTTCAGTATAGAAAAGAAGAGTAATCTTTATTGTTGTTTTTTTTTTTACTAAAACCAATATTTCGTTTTTTTTTTTGAATAATTTACGACTATAAACAGTTGTAATGAAATCATTATTTTCTTTTACCACCACTTTACAAATTATAATCCATACAAAAATTACCAAAAAATCTAAATACTAACCGATTCTAAGCTTCTCGAATTGAATAACCTTTACCAGATCATTAAGCGGAATAAATAGTTGTCTAAAATACCTACGAACGGTTTGAATTAGTTTTAAGTGACTGAAATAAAAAATTTCCTTCATTTGAAAGACGTCTGGCAAAATGTAATTATTTTTATCGTCAGACAAATATGTTTTTACACGTGCCCTTATTTAAGTTCCGTAAACTAGATCTTAGAAATGTGAACATGTTTTGGTATAAAATAATGAGTACAGATTTATTTACGTAATTCTTCGAAGATTATTAAAATACACGTATAGGTAATACGAAACCATTAAATATTCAGAGAAAGTTAACTAACACGTGTAAAATTCTGGAAAAACTAGGTCAACATTTTGTTTCACATCCTTCCGACATGTTTTATGAGAACGTGTCTATGTGTGTGTGCAACAGGGATATGGGTGTACCTGTGTGCGTCCATCTGGTCCGTGGGTGTACCTACATAATACGTGTGGTTGTTTGCAACGAAAACAACACGATATTCCACTTCCCAGTACCAAGTTGTTTACAGGAAAAACAATTACTATGATTTGCGCGCCACGTGGGAAGGAAATGAGATGAAATGGAGGTAGTTGTGTACAAGGCGAATATTGATGAAGTGAGGAAAATCCTATAGTGAAAGTTCCCTTGCAGTTATGAACTTATTAAGAATCTTTCTTTTCTTTAAAGATATTTTTGTAATTTACAGCAAAGAACTAAATGAATATTATTATTACAACAGAATGATGCAGGAACATTTGATAAATTTAATTTAATCATTTGTTGGTGATCTCACTATTTTTCATAATGTATTTAAAAACAATATTTTGCTTCCTCACTCGCCTATCATCAACCTCGCGCATTGTTTAAAGGCTTTTTGCTTCATTTAACGCAATCAAAAGTGATTTTTGATGCAAAAGTAACGCGGAAAAAAAGAGCCATAACACCTAAAACCTCTGTTGGCATTCAGTAATTCTACAATTTACTTGAATGTTTCATAAAACTTGTTCCAGGAAATACGTGTTATATAAAAATGTACATCGGTTTAGCCGCTCTTAGGTAAATAGTGAAACTGTAAGCGGCAAATGCTATATGTGTATGTATTTTCACAAAATTTCTATGGACAAAAAATTACCACATTGTTCTAAGCACAATATCTTACAATACAGTATCCAATTTATACCTACTACACACTGCGGTTATGTTTTACAAATAAAAGATTTGTTACAATATACCATTAAATATGCTCCTTTAATCTGTCTGTTATGAAATCAAAAGATATTTCTTGCATATCCAATTTCCGCAACATAAAAAATCCAAACAAAATCCCATGAACAAAATTACTCAAGACATAACCCCTGACCTCAGAACACTATTATTATAATGAACAAAAAATATATACTTATATTGAAGTAGCCGACCGCATATCCGGCGCAATAGCTATTATACAAATAGCCACCACCGTGGATGAGCCCCTAACTATATGGAAAATTAGTGCCGACCGTATCGCCCGCGGGGAACACTGCATGCTACGGGTACATTGCAGTTTTAATTACTGTCTCAATTGTATTATATAAACATAAAAGAAACTGGAAGCTAAATAATAACAATCTATGGATGGGTGAACATACGTTACACATCGAGATTCTTGCATGCTTCGGAATGTATGATAAACATAATGAAACAATACGGGTACACTGCAGCTTTAATTTCTTTCTCAATTGTATTACATAAATATAAGAGAAGCTGGAAGCTAAATAATAACACACCCACGAGAAATGTAATGCTTACCAATGATAAATCTATGGATGGGTGAATATACAGTACACATCGAGATTCTTGCATGCTTCGGAGTATGATAAGCATAATAGAATACTCCACGCTACGGGTAAATTGCAGCTTTAATTAGTGTCTCAATTGTATTACATAAATATAAGATAAACTGGAAGCTAAATAAAAACAGACCCACGAGTAAAGTAATGCTTATCGATGAAAGTCTATGAATAGGTGAACATATTGTACACATCGAGATTCTTGCATGCTTCGGAAAGTATGATAAGCATAATGGAATAATATGGGTACATTGCAGCTTTCATTACTGTGTCAATTGTATTAAACGAACATAAGAGATACTGGAAGCTAAATAATAACAGACCCACGAGTACCTAATGTAATACCAATAATATCAATAATATACCCACGACAGTCCATGGATTATGTTCACATCGAGATTCCTGCATGTCTCGGAAAGTATGATAAGCTACTGCTGTCACTTCTAAATCTTTGGTCAATCGTCATAGATATTCAGAAGTCATCAAACGTAACATAGTTTTGCGAAATCGGCATTCAGGTCACACAGGCATACAATGAGAAGGGGCTGTGAGACGCGCCAACCCTAGTATGGTCTAGAGCCCTTCCCATGGATATTAGGCGACCGATTCAAAATTCTATGATGGACGTCAAAACATTACCCACAAAAATTAGGCATATCACTGGCCCCCCGAAAATTTTACCTTGGACAGACGCTTGGAGTATTCCCCATTTTTTTTTTTTTTTTTAGGTAGGTAAAAATCATCCAATGACGAGTCCCGCCCTTGGGCGGAGCGGGAAACAAGTGTCAGACTCTTACTGACTAAACAACCTACCCCATTCCAACGTTGCCATATACACCAGGGCCAGAGCCTTCCTTTCAGACGCGAACCCATGGCCCCAGTTGGCTTCGACCCTTCTGCAGGGTCCCTACGGTTTGCTGACAACTCCTTGAGGCGCGCGGGAACAGTGCGCGCCGTTGACGACTGGGCTTGGTCCGGACGGTTACCAGACGATTTTGTTACAACCCCGACTTTGTTAGGGAAAACAAATACTTTAAAACTGCTTCTATTAAGCAAGTATTAAAAAAAAAACGAATTATAACAAAATTGGGGGGTAAAATTTGGCGTTGCAGCAACATATTTATTCTTCTCCTTTTAAATTTAATTACACCACTGGATAGCTAAGGGATCAAAAATTTGATACGAGTACGTTAAGTGAATAATGTCACATCGCACGCGGGATACGAGTACGTTAAGTGAATAATGACACATCGCACGCGGTCAAGGGGAAGTTATTTTTTATTTCTATATTTCTTAAACAAAGCCAGCAATGTATACGCTCCTAATAGGCAGTGTCGTAGTTTGACCGTCATTTGTTACAAGGTTGGCTAAATAAAGATTGTTTGTTCCGATAATGTGGTGTCCGCTTATGTTCGGTTATTGACGTGAAGGTAAATAATCCTAAGTTGAGTAGGTGTCTGCAATAGAAGGGTGAAGGTTGTTTATTGATCTAAAAATAATAGGGGAGGTCATCGAAGCCAGTGTAAAAAGTCCGTGTTTTTATGTAGTGACATAGATATGCTGGGGAACTTGTTATGCTACTTTTCTTCTTCCCCGCTTAACAATGGTGTCGGGCGTGCACTTTGGAGGTCTTCCTTTGTGTAGAATTGTTTTCGTTCAAAATTGTTGACTTTCAGCCTAACTTAAATAATACCTACTTGACAAATAAGTTTAACCAATGGTATGGTTTCTCGCAGCCCTCACTTCGATTAAGATCCAAAAAACGAAAGAAAACTAAAACCCGACTGCGGTTCAAAGTTTGCATTGATAAATCTAGTTTTATTCCGAATAAACACGTGGCATAAAAATCGGTAGGTATTTAAATACACAAAAATTATGAGCTACACAACTAATTAAAAGAAAGAAAAAAAAGAAAAGAAAAAGATAGATTAGTCATAGAAGAAATGAAAGCAGGATAGCATTAGAGAGATAAGAATATAGTCTTTGACAAGAAAACATGCTAGTCAAACACATAATTCAAAATAAAATGCCCAATTACCCATTCAGCACATTCGCAACACTTCCACGTACGAAGGTAAACCTAAGGCAAAATAATTGGGCACACTTCTGAGACTACCGACCTCTTAATGGGTCGGTGGTAACGTTAGTTAACTTGCTCATTATTGCCGAGCGCTGTACGGTCAGCATCGAAATTAAATTGCCAGCGACTTCGCCGAACATACTCGTACCTTGGAGACTAGGCTGCGTTGTAACTGACTGTATTATAGTTATCATTTTATTTAAGGCTGGAGTTGGAAGATAACATGGCTATTTAAAAGCATTCCACTTTCAAATGTTTTTTTTTAAATTTTGAGTGTGGTTCAAAATAACTTTCTTCTAAGTCTCTCTGAAAAACAGAATCATCGTTGTGATATATTGCGCAACCTTTCACGGGGTGCGTGTGTGTGACAGCCTGTACGAGGCTCCTCTCACTTACGACATGCTAGCTAGTAAGTCGCAAGTTCAAACCCAGCCAGACACATTACTTTGTGTAAATAATTTCATCACTACTGCCCTCAGAACGGTGAAGAAAAATATCTTGAAGAAAACATAAATTCGAAGATATATGACTTTGACCAACACGCACACGGTCCACGTAGTAGATTACGGCCCATTCCCTCTCCTAGAGGAGAGAAGTCTGAGACAGATTCCCGGCTTTTCTTTAGGTAAGAAATCATAATAATAACTTGTCCCAATCTAGACCGGTAGAAGTTAGCGGAGAGGAGCAGGTATCAAACTTTTACTGACTTAAACCTACCCCTATGTTTCTTTTTTGCCTTGCATTCCAGGGTTTTCTTTTTAGAAGCGAATCCGTGGTCTCATACAGATTGCCGGTAACATACTCGTCTACAAACGTTGCAAGTAAAATGCAAGTTTGTTAAAACCATTATGCGGTACATGCCATGAACAGACGAACATATACATCACGAGAACTCTAACGTCCAAGCACATTATGGACGTGGAAATAAAAATGTATTGCTGTACACGTACTTGGTTGTTACGATTACAATGTAACAAGTTTCTTTAATTTTTTCTTTTATTCATTTAGAAAAAGTAACAATTACATACTACCCATATTATATGGTTAAATGGTGTATAAGCGCGTTTCTAACTACGGTATCCAAATGTTAATTCAAGATTGTTTGGAAGACAATGTCTAAATAATAATATAAGTGGATTTTTTTTAGTTAAAAAAATCTTTAATGACATCCTCGGCCCTTGGGCGGCACGTAAGGGTATGTCAAACTTTTACTGAGTGAAAACCCACTCTTGATTACTCACTTGATCTTACGTTACCTTTACCAGACCAGAGCCGAGTTTTCCTTTCAGATGCAAACCCTTGGCCCCAGTAGCCCCAGTGGCCCCAGTTTGGAGTCCAATGCACAGGGTGTGGATGGGATGAGTTTGGATATGTTAACCCTTACTTTGCCTACCACGCTACAAACAATAACCACTCAATCCTCACTAGTACATTTCCAAAACTCTGGCGTTGTGCAGTTGTCCGCCCTATCCCCAAGAATAGTAACCCAGCCAGCATGAAAGACCTTAGGCCTATCAGTATCCTGCCCTGCTTGTCTAAGGTCCTTGAACGTGTTGTTTATATGCAGGTTGTTGAATTTTTAGAGACTAATTCCATTCTCCCCGATCTACAGTCAGGTTTCAGAAAGGGAAGAGGTACTGCAACGGCCCTAGCTGATGTTGTGGGGAATATTCTTGAGGCACGTGACAGGGGTGAGGGCACTATTCTTGCACTGCTAGACTTTTCCCGGGCTTTTGACGCTATAAATACAAACCTGTTGCTGTCAAAATTAATTTATTACGGTTTTGACAGTGATGCAGTAAAATGGTTCAAAAGTTATCTCTCAGACCGAGCACAATTTGTTGAAATCCGCAGGGAAGATGGATCTACCCAGTCATCTTCCACTCTCGGCGTGCCTCGGGGCGTCCCACAGGGGTCAATTTTGGGACCGTTGCTGTACATTCTGTATAGTGCTGATATTATCAAATCTATAACTAATTGCAAATATCACATGTATGCTGATGATATACAGTTGTACATATATTTTAAGGCTCATGACACTTCTTTAGCGGTGCAGAAGATGAACCAAGATTTGGATAGAGTGGCATTATGGTCAGAGAAGAATTGTCTAGTTTTAAACCCTCTAAAATCCAAATTTATGGTGCTGGGCACAAAAAAACAAGTTAGCTCTATTATAGCTCTGAATCCGGAGATAATTTTAAAGGGAGAAAAGATTGTCCAGGTGGAGCAGGCTTGTAATTTAGGGTTGCTAATGGATCAGGGGCTGCATTTTGAAGCTCATATAACCAAAGTTCTCCGGAATTGTTTTTACAGATTAAAAGTCTTGTATGGAATTCGTAGGTATCTGAGCTTGCCAGTGCGGAAGCAACTTGTTGACAGTCTTATACTATCTAAATTAAATTACTGTGACTTTGTGTATGGACCATGTCTGCTGGGTAGGACGGAGAGAGTGATACAACGTTTGCAGAATGCCTGTGTTCGGTTTTATGTAACAGTGCCTCGTAGAAGTCATGTTACTCCATTCATAAACCAGATAGGGTTGCTCAAGATGGCTGCCAGGAGGAAGGTTCATTTGGCCTGTCTACTGTTTGGTATTATTAAGACCAATAAGCCTCACTATTTATACGCTAAGTTGAATTGGAAGCAAAATTATTTAAAAAACAAACTTCGTTCCAAGGTTAGTCCGCTAACTGTGCCAGCGCACAGGACTGCTGCATTCAGGGGAAGTTTCAGGTTTGCAGCCACGCTGTGTTGGAATGATCTCCAGCCTCCAATAAGAAACCTGAAAACATTCCATAGTTTTAAGTACCAATACAGGAAGGAACTTATGCATCAACAACTATCTTCATGAGCACAATTAATATAAATTTAATTATCATCTAATTGTACCTCAGGGGTCTTGGCTCTTAAGCACTGGTGGAGATCTTCAGTGGCGCGAACTGCTATGAGTTCTTTCCTGCTGATTTCCCCTGGCTGCTTGACTCATTCACGTCCTGTTTTTGATGGCGTTTTTTTTTTTTGGTCTTTCTTCTGAGATCTGTTTGGGACAAAATAATTTATTAATCTAAAATCAGTATTATTGTTTTTTTGATAATTTGACACAGCTATTCTAATTATTATTATTTTTATGTCTACATTTTATTTTATTTTTTTATTGTAATATTAAATTTAAGTTCCTAAATAAATAATATTAAAAAAAGTTAAATCCTTACCTTCTCTTGTCTTTCTACATGATACTTGTTTTTGAAGCATTTTGCTGGTTTGCTAGCTTTGTCACCACGTGTTTGTCATCTGGGCACATTTTACACTGCTACTTACAAGAATTTCATCACACAATTTCACTCATCAACACTTTTGTACACAAATAGATTGAGCGGGTTGAGTGAGTTTTGTTTACCATTATATAATTCTCTTGGCACTCTAAATCGTCATATCCGAAGTTGCATAATTCTTAGCACGGTCACCATTTTGTTTTTTTACCATAACGTAATGTGTTGTGCCACAGACTAAATGTCTTTAAATCGATCGATATACGATCGATTTAAATCGACTATTTTATGTTTTAAGTTTTTAAGTGTGTTTTTTTTTTGTAATTTTGTATTTTTTCTTTTTGATTTTATGTATGTCAAATAATTTATTTGTTTTTATTTTGTTTATTAGTATATTTAAATAAGTTACGTAGTCGGGCAGCGTCTGCCGTCGAATTCGGCTGGTGCTGAAAATCAGCGCTGTGGCTCTGTTTTACACATGAGCCCCAGCTTTTGCTGAGCACCAGCCGTTTTGTGCGGGTGTGTTGCATTATTATTGTTATTATTTTTGTATTATTACCTATTTAGTTGTTTTTGTTTTTTATTGTATGCTATACTCTCGCACAAATAAACGTTTTTTCTTTCTTTTTTCTTTCTTCTTTCTTTCAGTAGAACTTGACTCTGTTGGATCATCTCCTTCGACGCCTTGGGCTCGCTCCGGACAGGTACCGAACAGTCGGATGGCAAGCTATCTATTACTCGCTGCTCACAAGCCCGGCCGCCATAGCGCCTATGCTTGTGATATTTTGGTCGCGAAAAAGTATCCTCTATAAGCTGTTAGCGCTATAAGTTTTGTTAGACGACTAATACCAATCTAGCGCCTAAGCGAACTTTTGTTTTATTTTCACAAACAGTTTCCATGAACATCTATTGCTAGTATGTACTAAAAATTGATGGTCTTTAATGCAAATGTCCCATGATATTTAAAATTTTATCTACATTTCTACACTAATATAATAAAGAGGTAAAGTTTGTTTTTTTGTTTGTAGGAGGTAATCTCTAGAACTACTGGTCCGATTGTAAAATTTTTAGCAACAATAGAACTGCTTTACTCCAGAGTGACAAAGGCTATATTTTATGTACCTACGCGGGCGAAGCCGCTGACAAAAGCTAGTATTTTATATAAAACTTCAACGATGTCTGGTTGATCTTACTCTTACATTTTCTCTGTAACGGTGTTACACGGCTAATTTCAAAAACATGACATATTAAACTTTAACTTTTCAGACACACACCAATGCTCATTGGTCGTTTGCTTTTAGTTTCTATCCTGTAGTGGTGGTTTCAGATGACATTTTCATTATAGGATTTTTACGAAAGCGACAGGTTATAAATCTGTCTCCTTTGCCCCTACAGACTTGTAATCCACACGTGCTAGTACAAAAACGTCTAAAATAAATTCAGCTATAACGAATGAGAACAACCTCAGAAGCTATTTAAGTTGGTGCGTTCTAACACTTGATTTTCAGCAGACGTCGCGACGTGCCTCCCTGCGAAATGTATTTCACGGCCAATTACTTGCAAGGTCTCTTTGTTTCCTCACGTGAAAGATTAAGTATAGAACAACGCACGTTCTATGAAAACCTTTTGAAATAATCTTGGAAAAATTTATTCTTTAGAATAGTATCCACTTTGAGATTTTCACATCTTTTATTTATATGAACCTTTTCACAGTTTCCCCGATTTTAGGATGTGTTGAAAGGCGATTGAAATGGGTTTTCACATTTTTTTTATGATGAGTTGGTTTTGTTGTCAGACTTTACTGATAAATAAACTTACTCCTATGTTCTTTATTGCTTTACAATCCAGGACACCAGGTTTTCCTTTCATTACCAAGCCCGATTTTTTCCACCATAAAAATAAACCTTTCGCTTCGGAAAAGTAATTGTTGTTTATTTTCCATTAAAAAACTATGAATAATTGAATGTCAACGCTAACGCTTAACTTAATAAAACTTGAAAACTACGAAAACAGTCGCCTTTCGAGACACAGTAACGTAAACATGCGGCTGACTTTCCAACGAAAAGTTAAATTAAAAACCTGTCTCTTATCCACTAAACACACCACATTTTTCAAGTTTTCCTTTCACTAAAAACGTTAAACTGTTTACCATAATTTACTATCTAAAAACAACTCTGTGAGCTTAATAAAAATTCTTTGAAAACTTGCAAGATCGGTATTTTTTATCCGCCTCCCTGGAAGGCAAGTGGGCGAATTTTTAAAAATGTATGTAGCATCACGTAGCTTGAGTTTTGGAGCCTAATTAGCCCGGTTTAAAGCATATAGATAAGGGAACTTGTGTTTTCGTCGCTGCAAACTGACGTCATGCAGAAATGAATAAAGTTTGTAAAGGCTTTTTATGCAGTAGAGAGTTGTTCGCAATTTCGATACGTTCCTTTTAATACAATGGTCTGTTTTTTGCGTAGCGCTATAGATTGAAGTCACCGAATTCCAAATCCCATTGTTGAAGATTGTGAGTCGCGTAATTGGATTTCGTATTCGGATTATATTTGCCTTTTGTCGCATAATTATTTTGCTGTTTTCTTTATTTTATGTATTTTTGATCAAATTCTTAGGTGATTGACTTATTAGAAATGTACCTACAATAATATTGATTTCTCTAGCTATGTTTTAACTTTAAAATTCAGCCCTTTGTGGTCAATGACACGATGGTAGTCGTAATGAAAAATAATCTAGTCGCCTTTGGCTTTGCCCGATATATATCTACCTAAATATTTCCTGTATTCCTAATACAGCGACAGCAATTCTGGTTTTCATTTCTGGTTCAACTTATTTGCCGCACACTATACAACCTTTTCTTTTCCCCATTGAACGAGTTGTCCATGAAAACAGCCATTCGTTCAGTAAATATCTGTCGCGGGCCTAATACAAGCGCAGTATATTGACCGAAGCATTCCCGCGTCCTTGCGGGTAACCAGACTTAAATCGGATATTAGACAGCGGCCGTGGTTAGCCGACAAGCCAGCCCGACATGATCCTTTGGCACCGGGCCAGACGAGTAAGATTTGATTTCCACACATTTGCTGTTTGCTTGGTACATTTCTGATACGACTCCTTGTTCGATATTGTGGGAATAGAGAGGTAATGTAAGACCATATTTTAACATATGGTCTTACAGATTTTGGATTAATTTTAAATTGTAAGGTTATCTTCGTATATTTTCTTTCTTTAAGATCCGGATATTAGAGACTCGAATACTAAATTACATTAAGAATTTCAATCACAATCGCAAAATTAGTTAGGTAGATTAAAACTTGTTTGTACACCAAAGTAGTTTAAAAAATAAGTTGGAAGTAGCAATTAAAATTCCATATTATTTTACAATAATTAATATGGAATTTCGATTTTTGGACCATACGATGAGGTTTATTTTATACACAACACACAGTCCCAGAAAAGTCTACTTCTAAAGAGTTGAAGTCTACGTTTTAAAGAGCAATTAGGTTACGTTAAACTAGCCCCAAGCGAACGCCGGGTTCGTATACCTATTCATCATTGCAGCAGAAAGACATCCACTGTTGGACGTAGACTTTCCCCAAATATCGCCATAACGACCGATCCCGTGCGTCTCGCGTCCATCGAACCATCATACCTATTGTCTTTCTATTAGGTATGTCTCTAATTACGGTATTCAAAAGTTTAAGTCAAGCTTGTTTCAATTTTGAACCATGATCGCTTACCATCTGATGATAATAGGAGCAAACGCGATCTGTACACGAACCTAATACTTACAAAATCTCTAGTAAAAATATAATAAGTATAAGAAAAAAAATTAAAGGCATATACATAAATGAACAAAGAATAAAAAGGTATTAGGTATAGAATTTCAATAACAACAATCAATCAATAAAAATTTCGTAACATCGATACCACCCCGCGTTCCCGAAATAATAGGTCTAGACAGACAGACAAACGGACAATAAACTGTTCCTTTGAGGGTTTATTTGAAGCGTAATTTTTCTCATACTCAAAAATCAAACGTTATATCGTTAGAAATTTAAGACTAATATTTTAGAAAATAATTAAGGGATGATTCTCATTAGAGCGGGCCGTGCCAGGGCCGGGGCGTGGACGAGCCGGGGCCCGTCCGTGCTATGCAATTTATTTTCGGACGCAGCACGAAAAATGTTCTGATTACGATGGGACGTGGAGGGAACGGGGCGGGACCGTGCAACAAACGTGGTATTGAAGTGTGTCGAGCGGGCCCGGACGGGACACGGATAATGCACTGTGTAATATAAATTGATTCATACAAAATATATGAAACAGATTAAAACCGTGCCCCGTCCGGGCCCCGCCCCGGGCACAGCACGTTCTAATGAGAATCATCCCTTAATAGGTCTAATTTTTATAACTTGCCTATTTCAACGAATGCGGTCAACTACTAAGTTAATCAAGTAAAAGTAAATAATAGCCAACAGGCAGTTACTATACTACTAACACACAGTTAACTAATGAAGCTTATTTCATGTTTCCAGGTAATTATTATCCACAAGGGATGCCGCGTCATGTAGACTCGATTATGGTGAGTGAATATAATATAGAACTAGCTTTTGTTAGCGGCTGCGCTCGCGTACATAAAACATAACCTATGTCACTCAGAAGTAAAGCAGCTTTCTATTGTTGCTAATTTTTTTCCAATCGGACCAGGTGGTTCCAGAGATTACCTCCTACAAACAAAAAAAATCTTTACCTCTTATTATATTAGTGTAGATTATTACTTTTGTAGTATAACGAAATATATTTACTTAAATAACTAATTATTTAACTAAAAAATCATTCATTTCTACTTTTTTTTGCGAATATAATGAATTTACTTTTCTATAAAACAAAACTTTTTGCTTAGTTAAAGTTTTCTAAAGCTGGGTTACTGAATTGAGTAGGTACTATTTATTAAGAACGTCTCAAATCCTACTTTAAAGTTCAAGTCAACTTCAAACATATTCGTCATTGGATGATTTTCACCTACCATATAAAAAAAAAAAAAAAAAAAAAAAAAAAAAAAAAAACTTCAAACATATATTATTCAGAGAGAGGTGATCAATGTCTTAGAAAAATAAAAACTTAAGTCTTTGAATTTAATGCCTGTCTACCTTAACCTCGTAAGGCCCAACCTAAATTTAGGTCGATATATATTACGGCCCAATGTACTAAAAATAGGTGCAAGTAGTTGCGGCCCAGAACTTTGATTTAGTAAAAAAGTGTTTAAATGTAATGCTGTTGGCAACTCTTTTATTGGGTATTTCTTATACCTATTTCATGCAAAAAATATTTTGAAAAAGTCAAAATTACACATGCGTTCAAGATTAATTATTTGTCGACGGTAGATTTAAATTGGCGGGATTATTTTAACCAAAAATACGTTTAAATATCATGTCATAATTTTAGGTCGCTGGGTCGTAATTCAATGTTTTTAAAAAGTGTCTTGGGCCAGAGTGTTAAAATTTTTATTGACATTAAATTAGGTTGTTGAGCCTTACGAGGTTAAGATATTAAGATACGGTCTACCTTATCTTTAATTAGAAACACAATTGGTGTGCGAACGCCGACGTTCGCTTTGGGCTTAGCTAAAAGAAAACACAATATTTATGCCGTACGATTTTATTAACTCTAGATGATAAGTATTTGTATGTGGTCAAATTAATCTAATGAGCACATTTTGTCCCTTTGGACATTACCAGCCCCTTTGACAAGAGTTAAGATCCTATCCTAATATTCAGCTTTCGTTTGGTACACCACGATGTTACCTACCATTTAATGGAATCCAATCAGTTTTTCTTCCTTATCCGATCATCAGGCAAACACCCTGTCCATGCAATCCTACTAAAAAAAAGTAAAATTATAATTAAAGTAAAACTAAAAAGTATAACAATGACAGCAGAGACTTGTCGGCACCATAAAAATTTGCACCCAGAAAGTTTTTATGTTTATCATTTCAACAGATATGCATCTAATTGGAAAAAAAATGTAATGTGTTAAGCCTAGAAAAATAATTGAGAAACCAAGATTTTTTCCACCGTTACGTAACGGTAATCTCGCTTCGAAAACTATATCTTTAGCCGAACCTAACTTAGGTTTGGCTAAATTTGATCTAGATTTAGGTAATCAATCTAACACCCACCTAACGTACCTACATCGTTTATTAACTTCCACGAGGCGAACAAAGAGTATATAAAGAGTATTTTAATCCTTATTTTGCAGCGTCACCCTATTTTATTAAAATGTCGAGTAAGTGTATAAACTTAATAAAAAAAGTCTAGCTTTTATTAGATAAGTTTTGGCAATTCAATAAAAACATGCTTCAATCTATATTAGCAAATTCGATCAACAATCTTTTCGAACTTTTTTCATCTTATTTCGTTTACTCAGCCTCTCACTATCGACTGCTAAACAAAACGATCCAAACTTTCAAAATTCCATCAAATATAAAAAATAATTTACCAAAATCGAACCTAGATATCGATAAAGATAACGTTACAACTCTCAAAGCAGATTCACCGATAGATAAGTAAGAAATGAAGAGTACAAAAATATTCATGGTCACCCCCCGGCCGATAGCATCAACTTTGTGGCTCACAATACTAAGGAACTACGGTCAAACAGATAGGCGACGAAGTTTATCGGGGGCATTCGTCCAAAGAGTGAATTGCTGACCGCTTTGGACTCCGTCTCTCGTCTGCGTAGAATTCGCTAATGTAATTTATTAGGGTACCAATAAAACCGTCGCTATCACAATTTATAACCATTGTCTGTAACCCGAAGTTCGTTTACTTAGTTCCATAGCTTTTGCGAGGCCGTGAAAACATTTATTAAGTGCTACGATTATGTTGGCAATTGAATTAGTTGTGACAAATGAGGGTGAAGTTTTTACTATGGAAAAGAGTGGCAAGTTTGGAACATTATTTCATCAACATCGGTCAGCAGACTACAATTTTATTACTTCAGGGTGATAGACTCTTAACAAGACGTTTTGTTATTCAGAATAAGGTGGTTCAATGCTTCTTGGAATGGTTTTCTTACTGTTTTGTCGCGTTTCGTATTTTGTGACGCGACCCCTACTAAATTCAAAGATAGGAGTGTGAGAGTGTTTGTGGAGAGGCGTGTTTTTATTTGTGTATCCTTTAATGATGACATGATGGCACACGCGGCGTATTTCATTCAGGTAAACAACGTATCGAGAAATGCTGCGGGGCCCGCGTCGCGTTACTTGCCCCAATACACTGAATACGGTAATACGGTGAATACACTGCTACTACACCCGAAGTGGAACCTTCGACTGCACTGTTGTGATGCTTGCCGTGTTCGTCATCGCGTGCTACGCTGCACGCCAAAAGTTCCACCTACTTGCAGTTTGCACGCCCTGCGTCTCTATAAACAACATCGTACATTACAATTTATGCGTACGATGACGCGCGTCACTGCACGCCCCGCTTCTCTGTATACAACACTCTCACTCACTCTGTGTAAAACACTCACTCGCTACGAGACGCGACGCTGGATGCGACGTGCCACACGTTTTCATAAATAAGCACATACTTACGTTCACGCTTATGACAATAGACAAAAATATTAAAAAAAAACAAATCTTTTGCTTCAGTGTCAGCTGTATTAAGCACATCAACTTCGGTTCATTTAACGCAACTTTTACTCAGAAAACTTTCGCTTGATATTTTAGCTTCACCGTTCAGTCTAAATGCCTTAGTAACATGAAATTTTATATCCCATTTATGCTGAAATATTAGCAACTAGCTTTTGCCTGCGGCTTCGCCCGCGTGATGTTAGCATACCAAATGCTATAGGCTACCAACGGCTTCACCCGCATCTGTGGTTACTGCTCCGCCCCCATAGCTCACAGCTTGATATTATTTCGCTTATAACCTTTCTCGGAAAATGGACTATCCAAAACAGAAAGAATTTTTCAATTCGAAACTGTAGTTCCAGAGATTACCCCCTACATAGAAACTTACAAATTTTACCTTTGTATAATATTAGTATAGATATAAATTACATGTTTAGGAATATTATTTTTGCAAAGACACTGAATATTCTGGGAGTGTATAAAGAGAGTTGATAAAATAAGAAGACGGTGCTAATTCCAGTCGACGCTAGAATAGGTCTTAATAAGCTTATCAGCGTTTGCAGCGAAGCATTTTGACACCTCGAATAAGTGGATTTTTGGGACCAACCACCGCTTGCTAAAGCAATATTATTGCTGAGACAATGCCAAGCTTTATATTATACTTTAGTGACCGTTTATGTATATAATTAAGCACAACTGGTATCTTCAAAACCGGCCATGCGTGAATTGGACTCGCGTATGAAAGTTTCTGTACTACATAACATTTCATTTGTTGTATGTATCTTTTAGACTTTATTAATTGGTATAAACTAGTGTTTCACTGCGATCCCAGGCGTTTTTTTGGACAACGGCAACAGAGACACTTATTTGTAAAAAATATATATCTTGCTATCACGGTTCATGAGATATAGCCTGGTGACAGGCAGATTCAAAGTCAAAGTCAAAATCTTTTTATTTCACATAGGCCTACATGGGCACTTGTAAAACAAATCACGATTGACAGTGAAGTTCTAATAATAAGGTCCCATTCTGATTGCTGCTTTAGCTTTATAATGTTCCCATAGCTGGGAATAGGCCGTAATCCACCGCGCGGGCCCAGTGCCGAATGGTGGATGTCTTATGTCTTCGAGATTTTTCTTCTAGGACATGCCGGTTTCCTCACAAAGTTTTCCTTCGCCGTTTTTAGAGCACAGGTAATGAAATAAATTACACAAAGTAATGCACCTGGCTTTCTTTGAACCCTCGACCTGCAACTCGTAAGTCGGGTCCGTTACCACTCGGCCACTACTGCTTCATCATTTCCGGTTCTGATCCTTTGACCAGGGTCGAAATAAATTGCTTTTTAAAACACCACTTATAAAGGTTCTAACAGAGGTCAACGCAATTCTATCAATGACATTATTAGATAAGTTCTACGTCAAAGGGTCGACTTTTAACATGAATAACATTCATAAAGCACATATTATATGCAAACTAAGCCCCTGGTAAGTATGTCCTTACCTAAATTGAACATAATTATCCTACCAACAGTGCCACAATATCTAGTTTTATTACAATAACCAGTGAATTTAATACCAACTTTTCTATCGACATGACTCTAGAATTTTATTCCCATTCATTATCATTGGTTCCTAACAAAACATTATAAAAAAAAATGGAATGGAACAGGATTGTGACAATCAATTTCTGAAAAATATTAATAAGACCAAAACTCGAGTCAAACATTATCTTTTTTAATACATAGGTACTACATACTAGCAATCAACGCTGGTTTTGCATGGTTCTTTGGTTTATAAGAAGTTAGTTAATAAATAGATAAAAGGAGAAAACATATTTGCTTTAGATAGTAAAAAGTTATAAAAAAAATACCTAGGTATATCTTTTTAACTTATTTAACATTTCTCAAATTTTGCCACGTCCCATGTTCGTTTAAATTCATTCACTTCACCAAAAGGTACAAGATCGCCTGTCTTCCAAACTACGCCCCAACAGTTCTTGAGTAATAGAAACACAATATAGACCCGATGAATTGTAATTTCATTTCACTTCATCTTGTTTCTCCTAAAATAGAGTATTTTATTTAAATACCAGACTCCATTGGAGAGCAGTGATGGTCGAGTGGCCCCGACTTACGAGTTGGTGGTCGATGGTAAACCAAGCCAAGAGCATTAATTTATGTAATTTGTTTCATCACTACCGCTCTCAAAACGGTAAAGGAAAACATCGTTAGGAAACCGGCATGTTTTGGAACTAAAAATTCGAACACAAGTGATATCCATCAATCGGCACTGGGCCCGCGTAGTGGATTATGGCTCATTTCCTTTCCTAAAGAGGAGGCCTGTGGCTCAAAAGTGAGAACATTAAAAAGGCTGATGATGATGATAATGATGACCAGACCCCATTTATCAAGTAGAAACATGGTTCTGCACAAGCTTTTCTGAAACATAAATTGATAAAAGAACCCTGAATTCATACGTAAGCTTCTAAGACCTAAAACGATTTGTCTTATCGGAAATTTATTGGCAAAAAGGCGTAGCAAGGGATGCGTGGATCCGCCAATAGTTAGGGGACGGCTTAAACAACTCATTTTGATGCCGAAATATGTTCTAGGGTAAATATATAATATGTATTTGAGAAATTAATTCAAGGGAAAATTCTCTTTAATATGAAACTAGAAAAATGATTTTTTTTAACGGAACTTTCGAATTCACAGAAAATGTAAAAACATGAAAATAAAAATATTGAAATTGATACTCAATACTTTATTGCATTCCATATTATGTACAATGATGGTATAAAATTTCAGAAGATCAATATGGACCCTGTCGGGCACAGCAAAATTACGAGAGAGGAGCCATAATATTGTGACTGTTGCTTATTATTATTTTTTGCGACTGTATGTTAATGAATTGAAAAACGAGTATGTATAGAAGGCATAAGTATCGCAGGAGGTGGTGTTAAAAAGTGTGAGTTCATTTATATGAGTACAATGGTTAACCAATTGCAAGTGCTAAATTTGGTCTACTAGTCACAATATTTCTTGATATTGTCAAACTAAAATATGCAAAATACGAGACCTACACCTGTATGAGTGGATAAAAATAAAACAACACAAGCTCTAGAAGTTTTCAAAGACGATGCTGCTTGAAAAAAAAGGAAAAAAGAAGATTCATAACATTCAACAAAATACCAATGGGCTAAAATTGAAATCAGGGTACACTCAATAGCCACTATAGAAGAAATTCCAGTACCATTGAAAGTAGAGGAAAGTTCCCCTTGAAAGGATGTACCAACACAAAACGCTATGGGTGAAATGTGAAACGCTATTGATTTCGGTTTTAGGTATAAACTTCGAAGAATTGACTGAACTTTTCCAATCCAACTGTGAAGGTAATGTAGTCAGAAAGCATGGGAGGGACTGAGAAGGGAAAACTGCAGCTTTTTTGTGTTTTTCCAGAATTTCAATTGACCCTGTCAGTATTGGGTGGCTTATTTCAATTTCTACTTTCTTAATTCCGTTTTTTTTCTACTAGTTATTAATTATTTAGACTGTATTCACATAATAAAAGCGACGAGAATTATGTAACGAAAATTATATGTAACTCATAATATTTATAATTTATAATAGTGTCCATAAAATCTCATGCACTATCTTATTTGTCTAAATAATATGTAGATATATTATAGATACGCGTATATATATTATATCTACGCTTTGGAACGTACAATTTAGCTGCACATGTTTTGACTGACCTGTATATTGTCTATTTGAAATAAATGTTTCTGATATCTTGCAATATCACCTTTGACATTATAGACTGCTACAATGAATGGCAGTTATAGACCGCACAGTCGAATTTTGAATTGCTCAGTCCATTTTTCTATATCTGACGTTTTCGATAGCAAACGTCCTTCGTACAAGAGACGTGGGTCTCCGATAAGCGTCAACTCTTGATTCTAACTTTTGAATAAATCTTCCTCGGTCCCTCGACATCGAGTGTCTTCTGACGATTGGCCGATATTAAATTATTGCCTAAGGGTTGAAATTATTAGGGACAGAGCTAAAAATACATTCTCTTAAACAACGAGTTGAAGACAGAAACCCTAAGTGCCTCGAAGACTGAGCGCGGACGTGGAGAGCCCAAGTAATAGGATACGACGAGGCCGAAAGAGAAAGTGCTAAAAATAAATTTAAGGTTGAGTGTACGAATAATGTAATTGTTGTGAGGGTTCATTTGACCTTCATTTTTATTGCTGGGAGCTATGGCGTAAACAGGTTTAATATTAGAAAATTCTAAGCTCTTTTCTCATATATTATATACTTATTCCATAACTTGCACAAAACGTCATGTACTTCACCTAAGCAGTGCTATGCTATTAGTACTAGTCAACTAATAAACAGACATATTATATTTCTAAATCCTGCTCATCGGATCTTGGGTGAGAATCGAACCAACGACATAGCCAGCCAGTAAACACTAGACCTGTCCAACAGGTCAGTCAAAAAATATAATAGATGAATAAAATTTAGATCTGCTTCTGTATAAATACAAGTATACATCGTTCCACTCAAAAAACGCACATATATTATCTATATATATAAAAGAAAAAACTGACTGACGTATCAACGCACAGCCGAAACTACTGGGACTAGGAGTGTGAAATTTTACCCCAGACTTCCTTTTATGGCGTAAGCGGACACTAAGAAAGGATTTCCCAAAATTTACTCTCTAAGGGGAAGAAACTTTGAGAGCAGTGGTGGCCGAGTGGTAACGGCCCCGACTTGCGTGTTGTAGGTCGTGGGTTCAAACCCAGCCAGGCGCATTACTTTGTGTAATTTATTTCATCACCACTGCTCTCAAAACGGTGAAGGAAAACATCGTGAGGAAACCGGCATGTCCTAGAACCAAAAATTCAAAGACATGTGACATCCACCAACCCGCACTAGGCCCGCGTGGTGGATTACGGCCCATTCTCTCTCTTAGAGAGGAGGCCTGTGTCCCTGCAGTGGGAACATTAAAAAGGCTGATGATGATGAAGGGGAAGAAACGGGGGTCGAAAGTTTGTATGGAGAAACCTACTTTCACGCGAGTGAAGCCGCAGGCAGAAAGCTAGTAGGTACTCTATATTACATATGCGTCACAAAGGATGTTTAAATTGGATTGCATATTCACACCACTTTTCACTGTTTCATAATAGTGTCAACCTACCTTGTATATCAAATTGAGGACTTACTTTCGGTACAGACGCGATATTAAATTTGTAGAGCGTCCTTGAACTGGTATAATACAATATCTATTAACGTAATTATGTTTAATTGTGTACCCAGCCAAATGTACAGACAGTATTAAAATTAATATTTTAGGTAGAGTAACACATACAGGTACCTGCTGTTATTACATACATAATATTTGCCTGTCAGCGTTTTATTTAACCGTTTATTAACATATTTACATAATTATTTTAGATATTTTTCAAAATTTATTCCAAAAAAAATATTTAAAAAATAGTTGTCCGCCGGTGTCAGGAGCAAGATCCGAGCTACCCGTGGTCAGGGCTCCAGAGACAGGAACCTCCTTTCTATTCTAGCCGTGTCGAGGAGTACCTACTGCCTTCTGTAAAAGACCATTTATTATTAATATACTTAGTATATTGATAGTATTGAATTCATTGATTCTGAAATAAATAAGCATTGTTTTTCTGATTAAATATTTATATTATTTTATTAGTATTCGTAAAAACAGTACAAGGTCATGTTTAAATCATAAAACGTGCTTATTAGTATTGGAATAAAGATCATAATTGCGTTGTACACATTATGTATATAGCTTCTGATACCGGTTCTGAATAAACGCTGATTATAATTATCTCAATGCCAATAAGTTACTTTCACGTCTAAAGACGGCAAGTGACCGTTTATTTTGGAGTCAGTGACCGAGTTTCCGTGGTGTAGCGGTTATCACATCTGCCTAACACGCAGAAGGCCCCCGGTTCGATCCCGGGCGGAAACATAGTTTTTGCCTTTTTATCTTTGTTTTTTTTTGTTTTGATGTAGAAAAGGTTATGGTTTTAACGGTTTCTACATATTTTTTACGCAAGAATGCATGTTCCAGCGTAGCGGTTAAAAGGTCTTAACTGATTTTAATAAGGAGTTAATCAGTTTGTTATCAAGGTTGGATTAAGATAAGCTATTTTTATATATGTACGTTGTAATTTGACCAATACAAGGTTACTGTATGGATTTTAAAAGAGACTTTGACCCCTGAGTTTGTTTCGGTGTTTCTTCTCAGGGTAGTCAGCTAGGAAACACCGGACTCATCTAGCTTAAACTGACGAAAAGAAAAAAATATTGACGTATAAAAGTATTATTTTAAAACCTATTTACAAAATAAATATCATTTATCATTTATTTTAATGTGATAAGCTAATTTTATATTGTACTAGCGACCCGTCCCAGCTTCGCATGCCATCAGCCACATAGGTCGATCTTCAAGGTAAAGCAACACTGTTCGAGGTGAGTGCGTGGATGGGTATCTCTTACAAACTAAGACTAGTCTTTACCTCGAAAGCAATCCTTTTAAGGTACGGGACCCTAAAAACTACATCCAAACCTGTTCGTAGACACTGGTTCGCGGACGGTGAGCAATGGGTAGCTCGCCGTCCGGTCGTCTGGTAACTGTCCAGACCGAGTCCAAGTCGTTAACGGCGCGCACCGTTCCCGCGCGCCTCAAGGAGTTGTCAGCAAACTGCAGGGGCCCTTCAGGGTCGAAGCCTCCTGGAGCCTAGGGTGGTGCAAACTGTTACCTCGACTCTAGGAATAAGGCAAGGAAGGTACGGAGTAGGTTTTTTAGTCAGTAAGAGTCTGACACTGGTCTCCCGCTCCGCCCAAGAGCGGGTTTCGTCATTCGATGATTTTCACCTACCATAAAAAAAAAACTGTTCAACTATTATTGAGCTCTAACGACTTACACAAATAATCTTAAACATATCACACCACTCATTTTGCGCCGGGAGCGATAAAAATAATGAAATACGAGTATAATCGTTATATTTTCATAACTAACTTTATTCACACATATATAATTTCAATCAGAAAAACAATTTCCACACAAAACCTTATTTATCACCGTCAAAAAGAAGACAAAACTAAGCCTAAAGCCGACAGCAGAATCGGAACGATCCCTATAAAATGCTTAATTAAAGTCATAAGGTCCTTTCATTACATCTGACCCGAAAGTGATATAAAAGTTATTGTATGAAGAAGACAATAGTACCGGGAATTAACTTGTACATTAATATCTCCACTGTAGCGACCTCAATATCATGTGGATGACGCATTATGACTCCAGCTAGATGGGAACAGAAAGTCTGATGTAGTTGAGTAAGTGGAATAAGGCAAACCTTATTCCATTTTATATTAGTTGTATCTCCAAAAGCAGTGGAGACTGAGTAGACACCAACGTTTGTGGTCGCGGTTTCAAACCCAGGCAGGCTAGGGGTAAATTATTTCATCATCACGGGTCAGAAAACGGTGTAGTAAACCCTCAATTAAATCAAAAATTGGAAGAAGTGTGTGACATCCACCAACCCGCTCTGGACCAGCGTGGTAGATTACGGCCCACTTTCTCTCTTAGCGTGGAGGGGTGAGTGTTCCAGCAGCACATTCTATCTACCAATAATCTATTGAAGTACTATGAAATGGGACCAGAGATGTAGATACATCCGAATCGCGGCCTAAGGGGGGCCTAGAGAAGAAGCCAGTAGTGATTGAATAATGGACGTGTTTGTGCATGTTTCAATTTCATAGTTCGTCGCTCAACTCGTTGTAGCATTATTTACGAGTGTTTCTTGGCAAAAAAATAACATTCAAATTATTAAAATCATTACATTTTTTTGATACGGGACCTTCGAACTAATTACGCCACTGAAGAAAATCGAAATGAACAAGATCTATTTCATACAGTTTTGGCTTTAATGATAATGTCCCAGTCAAATGTTTAAATAAACGATTTGTTGTCTGCAGCTTCGCTCGTGTTAAACTAGAAAATTATCCCAAGGGAGACTTCTGGGAAATGAAAAAGTAAAAAAATATATGTCTTATTCCAGGATATGATCTACATACAACTTCAACAAATTTTACCTACATCCGTTAAAACGTTAGAGCATGAAGAGGTATTTTATTGGATTTCTGGTGTCCGCAACTCCACAAATAAAGTGCGAATTTTGAGTATGTGTAAGTAATACACAGTATATTCACAAACTTTTGTTTTTTTTTTAAATATTAGTTGGACGGAATGATTTTATTATTAGCTTTCCCCAAAATCTAAATTAAGTATTCAGAATTCATTATTAATCTGTTTAACTTTAACACAACTATTAAAAAATGTATATACTTGGCTATTAGTTTTGGAAGGTGCGAAATCATACTAAACTGATTTCTACTATTTTGGCATGATTAAAGTAGGATTTTTACTGAATAAACTCAGCCAATAAAATCATACAAAAATCAAAGCTTCACCAACAAGCCACATGAAGTTAATAATTATGCAAGAAAACCAACCTATTGCAATCACAACAGACGAGTTCATTAAAGCCGTTCTTTCCCTTTTTATTAGATCGCTGTCACGGACATTGAAGTGAACCTTTTGTATTTCCATTCCATGTTATTATGATGTATGCTCTTACTTTCTTTGTATGTTGTAACGTCGTGTAGGGTATTGTCTTTCAGTAAGAGTGGAGAAATTATGCTATTAATAAATCTAGTGACGGTAATATTGTCTTTTTCTTCATCTGGCTATGGTTCGAGATTGCTTTGTTGTTGTGAGACTATTCACGTTTATATACGAGTACGTATGTTCATTATAAGTCACCTGTGATGTATGTAAGTATCTATACCCAGTATTATGTTTCATTAGCTGATTTATTAATACCAATAGGTTATAAAATGAGCCTTTATTTTTATAAAAACATTCGTATGGCGAAATATGTTGGAAATAATATATATATTTTTTTATTACAATTTCAATCAATCAACTCACTCAACCCGTCGCAAATTCAAATAGTGCCACAAGACCCAAATTATATTATAAATGGATAATCATTTCCTGTTTCTCAGATTACAATCAATTCAATATCCAATCTGAAGTGATTCTAATCTCCCATCCAATTGAACATCTGTTCCGGTCTCCGGAAATATCTCTAACCCAAATAAACTTGCCAAAGGTTACTACTCGCCAAATTCCCATTAACCGGAAAAACACTCCATTAACTTTCTCAATAACAGGGGAAGGACCCAAATGAACAAAAACACTTCAAAAGCAGCCGGGTGTTAATTTAAAGATGCCATTTTGGCGCAAAGTGGAAAGAGCAAACGAAGAAATTAGGTCCAATCGTAAGAAAGGAATATTATTACTAAAAAGAAAAAAATAGAAGGACGAATATGTTTCTCAAATTTTCGCATTGATTTCTTGGTTCTCGTACGATTATTTTTTTCTCCAGAAATATCAACTGTAAGAAAATAATCTTAACTTTATTTTTACTTAACCTATTCTTCGCTGTGCTGGGCAAAAATCTCCTAAATTCTTCAGGGTATTTTCTGTTCCGGAATTACCTCAATTCAACCCTTGCGTTCAAATTATATCGCTATCTTCACTAAAGTATGTTATTTTTTTAAGCGTAATAAAATCAGAACCCATTTGAGGGTTGGAACATTGCACAATACAAAGCAACAAAAATAAGTCTGATAGATGTAAATATGTTAACACATAACATACTCATAAGTTTTCACAAAGTTTTTGATTCTCTAATAATGTCTTTACAAATTGGTTAATACAAATCGTAAACACACAATCACGACACCATTGAAACGCTTGAAATCAAGTAAACTAAGGCCCACATATTATAATTAAGTATATCAAATTCAAGCTGTAATAATAAATTATTATTGCTATAACTATCTTTAGAAATTTAAACAAGTCTTTTGTATTTTCCAATTCAGACTGAACTCTGCTCATTGTTGAGTTAAGCTCGTCTTTGTTCATGAAATTCTAATCACAGTGTATTGTGTTAAGTTTAAGTTTACAATAAAGAATTAATTAACATATGTAAATAACTTGACTTATTGGGTCTTCCACCTTTTAAATATGACCTTTCTCAAGTTCACAGATTTCTAAATGAACGCAGCTAACCCTTAACTGTTTCAATTAAATTTTAAATACAATTAAAAAGTTTTAACGAATATAGCATATTCCTTTTATGCAGATATTGAGAATAACGTTAGAGTGCTCTCCACTTTAAGTTAGTTACACAGAAGGGATCAGATGAAAATGTTCGATAATTTTATGAGCAACTTTCATTGCATGGCTATCATACATATTCATACATGTAAATGTACGGCCAGTTTGTTTGGTGAGCGAATATTTTAGGGGTTATATGAGTCTTGAAATAACTGAAGAATATCTACCTTCCTAGAGATATGTATTAGAGTCGCAGCTTGTGGCTTTTTGTCGCATTTTATACACAATATATATATATATATATTAATTCATATAAACTAGTGCTTTACTGTAATCTCACCTGATGGTAAGCAGTGATGTTGTCAAGACAATAAATTTAGTAATATATTTATGAATGTTACCAGCATTACCATAAACACAAAAAACATACATATAAAATAATAACTATATGAAGGCAAGAGAAATAAGTGATGACTACATTGAACAAAAATAAAACAAAAACATGATTACTCTGAAAAATTGTTACCAAAATAATCATAAAACATTGCCTGATATAAAATTTATTTTTTAATACCATATATACTTAAGCAGCCAAACATTTTTCTTATTCAATACTTTTATATTATTATTTATTTCACACAACTTAATATCATTTAGTCCCAAACTAAGTAAAGCTTAGGCCGTGAGTACTAGACAACTGATAAACATACTAATATGATTCTAAATACATAGTTATTTTAGACAAATTTCAATTAGACATAGAACAAATGTTCAATCACATAAACACACTTCCTAGGTGGGAATCAAAGGAGTTATCAGCAAACCCTGCAGAAGGCCTGGCCTGTCAGTCTAGTAGTTAGTGACCCTGACTGCTATGCGGGAGGTCGTGGGTTCGATTCCCACCCAGGACAAATGTTTGTGTGATGAGCACGATCATTTGTTCTGTGTCTGGGTGTAATTTATCTATAATATATATGTATTTAGAAATATATAAGTATGTTTATCAGTTGTCTAGTACCCATAACACAAGCTCTGCTTAGCTTGGGACTAGACGGCGCTGTGTGATAGTTGTAGTTGTGGACAAGGGTCGAAACCAACTGGGGCAAAGGGTTTGTGTCTGAAAGGAAGGCTCCAGTCCTGGTATAGATGGCGGTGTAGGAACAGGGTAGGTTGTTTAATTAGTAAGAGTCTGACATTGTTTTCTGCTCCGCCCAAGGGCGGGATTCGTCATTGGATGATTTTTACCTACCATAAAAAAAAATTACAACCTCCAGCATAGCAGTCAGGGCCACTAACAACTAGACCAAGAAACCAGTCCAAGTTTTACAAGTAAGACATTTTAATACACGAACTAAAAATGTCAACTAACTACATAATTAAATAGGAAGCTCTAACAAGCCGGAGACACCAATCATTAAAAGTTACCACACATTGAGACGAAGTTTACTAAACTTAACCTATGTAATTCACTCTGCTTGTTACAACATGAAGTTTTTCTACCAGCTACTTGTTCTAGTACTGGGAAAGTTCTAGAATTAGTTTCTGAACTGTTAGCGGAGTTAGACAGTGTCTTTAATGGAGCTGTAATGGCTATCTTAAGTATTAGATGGGGTTTTAAGATGTTATCATAAAAACTGCAGCTAGCATAAATTTAGCTTCTCTTATTATTTTTTTTGGTAGGTAAAAATTATCCAATGACGAATCCCGCCTTTGGGTGAAGTGGGAAACAGTGCCAGACTCTTACTGACTAAACAACCTACCCCGTTCCTACATTGCCATGCATACTAGGGCCAGAGCCTTCTTTACAGACACGAAACCGTGGCCTTAATTGGCTTCGACCTATTTGCAGGGTCCCTACGGTTGCTGACTTAGGACTTTTAGGCGCGCGGGAATAGTGCGCGTCGTCGACGACTGGGCTTGGTCCGGACGGTTACCAGATGACCGGACGGCGAGTATACGTAATGTTTGCCCTCCGCAAGCCCGCGCCTGCGGTGACCGGAAATCGAGCTTCTCTTAAGTTTGACATCTTATAAGCCGGTACGGTCGGTGCAGGGGTTGAACAATTAGCTAATACGCTGAGTATCACGTGTTCACTCACACGTAAAAAAAATACAACTCCTAAATGATGGAAAATACTGTCTCTTCTTTAGTTAACACCGACTTCCGAAATAAAAGTAATGTTGCATTTATTGTGTTTCATTTTTTCATTAATAAAAGTCTGTTGTATTTTTTTTTTTGGAAAAAGTTTTTTATTTCAGACAAGTAGTACTCCACAGCCTAACCTAAATAGATACCTTCCGCCATTCCGTTCCATCATCAAATCATCATAATAAAACACACAACAACAACAAGATACAAATTCTGGTACCTACCTTACCTACCTTTAGGAGATACACACACCCCTTGTTCCTACAGTCAGTCACTGATTACATGTTTTGTAAACAAAGCATTTTACTTGTAACGACAGTTCTGCAAAGTTTTTTTGAAGTTCTATATCTTCGAAGTTTATATTCAGATCAAAACAAATTTATTGAGTAGCTTTAATCGTAAGTTTGCCCTTATTGTTATTATTTACAGTAACTATGCTAAGTATTTTATATGGTTTTTTTTTAGATGGTAATCTGTGGATAGCGTCGTGAGTAGTGTATTTGTTTTCCCGTGGCCGAAATAAAATAAAAACGAACCTCCTTTACGTATCTTTTCCAGGTCTGGGTGTTTTGTTTAGTTGATCAATTGCATCAGGTATTATTGTAAGCGGCTTATTTAAGCATATGCTTAAACAAGCCGCTTACAATAATATAATGCATATGATAATGCATATGCATTATCAGTCTTATAATGTTTCTGGGCACGCCATAATCTCGGTGGTAAGTCCCCTCTTTGAAGAGACCTCTGTGTGGCCAGCCCGGAGGAGACGGTGGAACACACGGTAAAAGTGTGCCCTACTTGGGAAGAGCAACGCCGTGCCCTGGTGAGGGTGATCGGCGGCGGCGACCTCTCGCGCCGGGCCTTGGTTCAGGCCATGGTCCACTGCGCGGAGGAGTGGCAGGCGGTCGCCTCCTTCTGCGAGGCAGTAATGCTAGTGAAGGAGGAGGCCGACCGCATTAGGCAAAGGCAACGACGCACTCATCGTAGCCGTCGCCGCCGCGATCCCGCCGATATCCGGCCACTGTAGACGCTGGCTTGCGGATGGTGAGCAATGGGTAGCTCGGCGTCCGATTGTCTGGTAACAGTCCAGAACGAGCCCAAGTCGTCGACGCACACTGTTCCCGCGCGCCTCGAGGAGTTGTCAACAAACTGTAGGGGTCCTTCAGGGTCGAAGCCTCCTGGAGCCGAGGGTTGGTGCGAAAACGTTATACCGGGGCTCTGGGAATAAGGCAAGGGAAGAACGGAGTAGGTTGTTTAGTAAGTAAGAGTCTGACACTGTTTCCCGCTCCGCTCACGAGCGGGATTCGTCATTGGATGATAAATGTTTCCACTTCTGGAACTCAGGCCTTCTTTCCAGGATAAAGAGAGTAGTCCACCGCATGGTGGCCTAGTACGTTCGTTGGATGTTAAATTTATCATTCAAAGTCAGACTCTCAAAATGAACATTACTGTCGTAATTTGTCACACTCTATTTGAATACTAAAATTGTTTTAACATAAAAAACTAAAACATAATTGAAACAAAACGTCTGAGCAGGCAAGCGAAAAAACTGTAATAACTCAAGGAGCTACGAGACGTCTACGAAACTAATTATTTGAAGCAGCTTCGAGTAAGGGCCCCACAGACAGACGCGACGCATAAGCCCTGGGGTGACAACGGTGCGGCGACGTTTAGAAAACTTGGAAAGCTTAGATCGATTTACACGAAAATGGACCGTAGTCTCGTAGTCGCATTGTCGCGACACACCTGTCTTCGACATCCTTAAAGCTACGATCTTCGAGCCACGGTGTTGACTTTTAATAACGTTCCCCATCGTGACCTATCGCAAAGGTCAATAGCAGACTAATTCAAATTCCTTTCATAATCACTTCAAAACTTTATTCAAGCGTTGAGCGTGTTTAAGTAATTTTTGAATAACTTCGTTTTAATTAAAGTTGAAGGTGTAGAAGCTATATTATGAAATGGATTATCCTTAATTATATACGACTGTTGTGAAAGGTCGAAGTAAAACTTTTCGTTATTTTTTGTTAAACTGGCGCTAGCCCACTATCTCATGGGACCCCTAGCCAAGTTCGTTTCGTTTAGAGTTATCGCTTGTAGATAGGCACGCACCCAATTCCTTTGTTGAGATGACATCCGAACAAGGCAATTATTGGGAGCATGGCCAGCTACAAGCGCTAACTCTAAACGGTACGATTGTATCTTGGCTAGGAGGGCTGATATGTTAAGCGATGATGGAGCACGCCTGCCTAGAAGTAATCTATTCATTCTTGAAGTCCCCCAAGTTATAGCTATCAAGAAACGCTGAGTCCAGCAGGGAATTCTGCTCTAGATAGACACGATGAGTGTTTTTCCAAATCCTTTTATTTGTATGGATGGGATGTCCATAATGGTTCAGTAGCGCATTGCCATACGTTTGGTGGGCTGATGATGGATAAATGCAATGATATGTAATTTCTACAAATACTTTATCTCTTTTAGTTTTTTTCCCTGGTGACTGTCTCTCACCAGGGCAAACATTAGAGTTTTATGTATGTACGAGTATAACCCAACTTACAGTACAGCTCTTCTAACTAGGCGAGTCTGAAGTTAGGCTCTGCATACTATATTATTATTATAGCGGCATTAGCCCTCGTAAACAAGTTTTCAATGAAAAATTTTTTTTTCATAACATGCTTTTATAGCGGTGGTCTGTACTTATATAAATAAAACTCGTCAAGACGATTCACACGAGCCCAAACTCGACGTGGTTGTGCCGTTTAATTACAGAGTTCCTATGGCTACCTCGCGATTCCATCATCAGATCAGCTCCATGTCATCATAATATTGCATTGTCATCCGAACTAAACGTGTATACCAAATTTCAGCTCAATCGAAAACCGGAAAGTGGATCAAATTTAAGTTGCAAGATTTGATTACAGAACGACAGACAACGGGACAGGTGAAAGTAAATAAAAGCTTGTAAAAATAAATTCCATTAGCAGTTGTTATGGCTGTTAAAAGTAGTCATTGGCATTGATTTTTTTGAACCCATTATTTAATTTTTTTTACGAGTTCACGAGCATTAAAGTTCAGACTCGTCAGGTTAGAACAGCCATACTGTAAGTCGAAGAATGTATTTTGCTTACGGGCAAAGTACTCGTGAGTATGTATTGCACATTCTACCTCAGCTCTTTAAGGAAAGTCAGCACTTTACGTTCCTGACCTTTTTGTAGGATCTGAAGTATTTTGACCTGTTTTCGGCGACCACTGGACAGTTAAACTGTAGATAAACTGCTTTATCTTCTTTCTCCATGCTAGCTCTGCTATATTAGGCTGTTACTTTTATTGTACCTAACGGATTAAGTCCAAGATTTATTTCTTACATTAAACTTACTGTGAGTTTTACAGTATTCAACCGAAGAAAATTCTCGAATTTAATCTTGAAACGAAATACCTCTAATGTATCTCTTTAGATTAAAATTATCCACACAACCTCGATACAAATTAAATCAGACTCACTGGTTTCCCATTCCACTTCCAAAATATCTTCACAAAACCGCCCCAGTAACACATTTGATATATAATTATGGTTTCATTACTTTACACAGCTCTTACTGAAGACGAAAGTTACAAATCTGACTTTATTAAGAGACGCTACCAAAAACTAAAAGGTTTGCGAATGAATGAACGAAGAACTGACTTCTTAATAACTGAGCAGTTACGTGAATGGCTGATAAAGGATCGTTCCTTTTTATTCGTTCAGCTAAAGCTTCCTTTTATGTGGTGTTGAAAGAAAAAGACAGTGTCAGACGGTCGGTATTATGTGTGACTTTCAAAGACTTTGGATGAGTTGTTTTTACGCTTAAGGTGTTAGTCTTCTTATTTTAAAACTTAATTTACACTTTCAGACAGAAAAGTAAGTATTTATTCCAGACGTATATCAAGAGGATCAAATAAAACGTATTTACAAGTGCAGTTTGACCAAAATAATATTTGTAAAGTATGATTATTCCTAACAATGTATAGTTTATCTATCCACAACATTTAAGCGCGAACTACATTTGAACGACGCATACGTGTGCCACACTGACCGTTCTAGCCAAGTTACGATCGTTTCGTTAACACCGAACGCTTGGAATTCTCTGTTCTGACAAAAATGCTTTGTTCTGACGTCATCTCAGCTCTCAGACACGTGGTCAGAACAAAAGAGTTGCTGGCGTGGCCAATTTCAAGCGTTCGACATTAATGAAATGATTGTAACTTGGCTAGAGGGGCTGATTTGTACGTGGAACGAAGTTTCGTTGGGTGGTTTTAATGTAGTTCTACAAGTCTAGTTGCCATATAAAATGTAAGTATGCGCTTAGATCGGCGTACCTGGCACATGTGTGCGTAGGTCTATCTTTGAGTTGTAAGCTTTGTAGCTAGTCCTTATCCAACTGGCGTACCTACCTACCTTTTCTAGGTTGCAGAATTGTTCTATAGATCATAACAAGATTTCAGGGCAGCTGATCCTTCAGCTATAAATATTCTAGCAATCCCTCTCTGCGCCCACAGGGGAAGAAGGTAATATTAAGTTCACGTTTTATCATCAAAAAAAAAAAACAAAAAAATATGCCTACTTAATGATTTTGCTGTGTTTACATAGTAAGCGGTATTCCAATACCAATCCCTCATACATACATACCTATGGAAGCTCATATGGTTATTCCATTAAGGGTTCATCAGTCCGTCAGTGTTCCATCAGTCACTTGATGGATGGTTTTTTGCTACCGTGTAATACGAAGGAAGTCTTACGACGAATATACCAAAGTATTAGGTCCTACAAACCAATACACTGAGGACTAATGATACTGGCAGGTAACTTTTTTATTCAAAAATAGGCACATACAAAATTGAATTCGAATTACAAATCCGTAGCTCCACGTCTATTTGAAAACCGTTTGTCATAGCGGACAATAGAAAAATAAAGTACAGAGTACACATGACATGGCAAAAGTCTGGAAAGGGGTGATACGCTTAGTACTTGCATGTCATTCTATGCGACACCACTGTTGTGCTCTATCCCTAATCGTGGATCTATAGAATAGATTTGAATAATTTAAACACTCGTATTTTCAGGTGACGTACATTCTTCTATATATCTTTGAAGGTGCATAAACCCGTACGTTCTACAAGGTTATCAGTAGAATTCAAAGGCGAATTTTCTATGTATGTATATGTGTGTGTGTTCAAACGATTTAATGGATTTGGATAAAATTGGTACATAGGAAGGCAATGTTTTTTTTTTTGTTTACTACCTCAGAAATCCCTCATTTATGAACCGATTTCGAGATGTATTTATATTTGTCAGGATGTTCCCAAATTCAGTTTTTTAATCACTGTACAACTACTGTATAGATATCAATAGGATATTACCGTATCTAGAGAATTTTGATTTGCACAGAAAGTTTTGTTACTACTTATTAATATTTTATTTTACCGATCAACTCGTATGTTTCAGATTTGATTTCAGTAGATTAATTTAATAAACGTAAAAAATACATTATAAAAAATTAAGATAAAACCGAAAAAAAATTCCACCACTGGGGATAATGTACTACACAAGGATAATGTACTTTTTTTTTATGGTAGGTGAAAATCATCGAATGACGAAACCCGCTCTTGGGCGGAGCGGGAGACCAGTGTCAGACTCTTACTGACTAAAAAACCTACCCCGTACCTTCCTTGCCTTATTCCTAGAGTCGAGGTAACAGTTTGCACCACCCTAGGCTCCAGGAGGCTTCGACCCTGAAGGGCCCCTGCTAGGATAATGTACTAGATCCATGGTATTCTACTAGTATTGACGTGTAAAAGAGTTTTTAAAAACCTATTTACAAAATAAAATCATTTATCATTTATCATTTATCATTCGTTTGTAGTATGATGTCAAAGACACCCTGTATATAGAAATTTCGCCCATTATTCTTCAACGCCCTCAAACAAAGAAAATAACTCCAAAGTCAAACCTGTCACCCAATACACTGACATCAGCGTGAAATTTATTCCTTCTTTGTTACAACCGCACCTACAATGCTAAGGCGTGTCGTTATTAATACAGGCTTAAATGGAAGGTCCATCACTTGGCTGTCACCTATTGAATTTCGAAGGGACATTAACGGCGAATTAGTGTGACCGCTGGCGGTAGTCGAAGGGCGGTTGTCTAGGTGGAGATACTGCCTTGATGTAACTGTCATTTGTGGAAAAAAAGGTTGTTTTTAGAGTTCCATTGCCCTTAGCAAAAACGAGAAGGGTCTCGTAGTATCATTACATAGTATAAGACAAAGTCCCGCTGTCCCTATGTATGCTTAAATCTTTAAAACTACGCAACGGATTTTGATGGGGGTTTTTTAATAGATAGAGTGATTCAAAAGGAAGGTTTATATGTATAATGCATGCATGATATATTTAATATCACTATTGCAGCCCTGCAAAGCTGGGGCGGGCCGATAGTTATAGATAAATTACACCCAGCCACAGAACAAATGATCGTGCTCATCACACAAACATTTGTCCTGGGTGGGAATCGAACCCACGACCTCCCGCAAAGCAGTCAGGGTCACTAACGACTAGACTGACAGACCATTCAAAGGATTATTAAGACACCACTTCCTGTTTGTCACTATGTTACCAGCCTCTCATGAACCTTGATAGCCAGACCGTTGGGATTTTCGCAGTTGTATTTCTGTTGCCGTTATAACAATAAATACTAAAAACAGAGTAAAACAAATATATTAGTGGGACTTCCATACACTGAAAGTGACTGATTAAAATGTTCCATTTATTGCTAGATAATAATCACAGTTATAGAGTAACTACCAACCCACACTGAGCCCGCATAGTAGATTACGGCCCATTCTTTCTTTTAGAATGGAGGTCTGAGTCCCAGCAGTGGTCAAAGCTGATGCTATGCAGTAGAGTATCTAATTCGACTCGCACTTAGCCAGTTTTTAAACCCCTGATCTATGATGCCCCCGACGCAAGATGAGGGGTAACACACGCAGAGCCATACCAGTATCTAGTAACGTTTTATTTACTTGTAAATGCGTAAGATAGTTTAATATCTAATTAAGTACCTCAGCAATGAGCATTGTTCCTAAGGAAGAGCGGAATGACCCAATACAAGTATTACTACATGCTTCCAACTAAATAATATTGTAAAAACTTGTTGAAGAAATAAACTATTCTTTTTTATAAGTTTTATAGCTATGTTTGTGTCAATTATGTGGTCTCGTCACATTATGCATAAGACCACAGTTTTATGCTGAGTATTCCCGCCATTTTGCGCGGATGTATCGCATAATTTCCTCATACAAAGATTATGATAGTAAGTTAGTCTTAAGATTGCATTATTTTCTTCCTTCCTCTTCCGTAGCACATAAATGAGTGAAATTATTTGATTGAATTAGAATTTCTGATATGTTTTGTCAAAACCAGTTAAGTCATCTACAAAATATAAAGGGTTAAAGTTAAAACGATCTACCGAGTGCTTGTAAATATATCTTACGGACGCATTTAAGGTACAAAAAAAAAGGTTTTAAGTACAATACAAATCCGTATAATTACTATTTATTATCTTCTGTATTGATCTTACGATTTGTTTCATCATAAAAACTGGATTTAGAAAATTCTTTTTTTTTATTATTACATGTGACCGGAAAATTATAGACTTCACATGATTGTTATAAAACTTTATCAGATTATTTAGTTTCCCTTGTCCCGAGGTTTGCCTGTAATCAATTCATGTAAATAAAAATTAATCCACTTCCCGGTTACCGACTGAGCTGAAATTTTGCATACATCTGTAAATCAATAAAAAAATATTATGATGTGGATTAGATCTTATGATGTTCGGAAAGTATCCATAGAACCTCAGTAATTAAACGACAAAAGAAATAGAGTTTGGGTTCGTGAAGTAACCAGGGTCTGATGAAGGAACTAGAGGATGGCCACAAAAACTCGTTAATAAGCGCAATAACATAACCAATTCGTATTTGAACTTTTTGCAGTGTTCTTGATGACTATTTATTTTATAGATATATACCCTGCAATAAAAACTTGCTATGAAAATAATATTTTCATTGAAAACTTGTTAACAATTTTTTGCGGTATTGTAGTCTTACGACTACGAGTATTTTCCGGTGACATGCGTCATAAAAGGAACCTTTCTGTGAATTTTCAGCTTTCTAGGTTCTTGAACCTTGAAACCCTTGGGTTTGGGTTCGGTGACTGGGTGTTTATAAGACAGTGAGTCAGTCAGGACTTAGACTTTTATATATACACAGATTGAAAAACGGTTTCACGGTTAAATAGTTATGGGGTGAACAGGCATGATTCGCTTTTTTACATTAAATAAATAAGGTATTTTCTTTTTTTTAGTTTAGGTATAATTTATTGACTTTTATTATAAACAGTAATGTTGACACAGTGGTTGAACAATCAGCAACTGTACCGCGTGTCGCGAGTTTGATATCGGTGCGGAACAAATGGATATCTTGTGTGTGGGAAAATTATCTAATGACATCTCCTATCCTCGGGCGGAGCAGGAATTAATGTCAGACTTTTACTGGCTAAAAACCCTCCCCGTTCCTTCGTTATCTTTTATACCAGAGCTGAATCTTCCTGTCGGAAGAAGGGTTCCTGCGATTTGCTGACAACTCCTTAAGACATGCGTGGTACAGTACGTGCCGTCGACAACTTGGGTTCAGTTTGCACTATTACCTGTTGGCGGACGGTGAGCTACCCACTTGCACAATGTCCCAAGCCCGCGCCTCTGGTGGGCGAAAATCGGAAAAGGAATCCCTGCGGCGGCTGAGTCGTAAGCGTAAGCGGTCGGCCTCCGCCTTTGCTAGTATTACTGCTTCGCAGAAAAAAGCGACCGCCTTTACATCCTTCTGGAATTACTTCCTTTGTAGGTACATTATGAAGGAACAAACGCAACTATAAGTAGATTGAAGTATAATTTCGATATGAAATTCAATTATTTTCTATAGAAATAATAAAAGAAAATCTTTTAAAACCTTGATGAATCCACAATATACGCGTATCTGTGTTTCCGAAATATTTATACAATGTGTAATAACGTAATAATCATGTAAAAGCGGTTGCATAAAAGTATATAATGTATGTGGAATGCGTGTGTGTTGTTTATGTAATGTATGTGTAATATAAGTATATGTATATGTTGATGGAAATGGCTCGATGCTCTTATAAGCTGCTAACGCTGCTAATTTCACGAAACATATTTCTTTTCCGTAGTACCAACAGTTAAAAACAAAATAAATATGCAAATATGCACCAACATTGGCTTAGTTACGAGTAGGTAGAAATGCTAAATAAGCCCCGTTCTGCAGAAAACCGATAATATTGGAAAACCAAACATTGCTGTAGCTATTCACCAATGAATCAACCTACCTGGGTTATAGGTATTTCACTTAATGAAATTAATATAGCCAAGAGAGCCGTGGCAATAGCAAAAGCAAAAGCCCAGGACAAACTGTATAATACATTAGACAGTCCTGCAGGCCAGAAAGAGCTGTACCGGCTCTCTAGAATGAGAGAAAGAAAGGCGAGGGATGTTTGCCAGGTAAGATGTGTAAGAGATGAAAGGGGAATGGTTCTATCTGATGATGAAAAAATCAAAGAAAGGTGGAAGGAATATTTTGAAAGACTTATGAATGAAGAAAATAATTGGAGTGGGGTTTTAGAGAATAAACCAGTGAATGTGGGGTTAGTGAGAATGGTTAGTATGGAGGAAGTCAGGGAAGTAGTGAATGGAATGAAAAATGGTAAAGCCATTGGCCCGGATGGAATACCAGTTGAGGTGTGGAAGTTATTGAGAGTGGATGGATGGGTGTGGTTGGCTTTATTCTTCAATAAGCTGTTGCAGGAAGAAGCCATACCTGATGAATGGTGCAACAGTTCCTTGGTGCCCATCTTTAAAAACAAAGGTGATGTGCTTGAGTGCAACAATTATAGAGGAATAAAGCTAATGTCGCATACCATGAAAGTATGGGAGAAAGTTATTGAACGGCGGCTGAGAGAAGAGAGTGAAATTTCACAGAACCAATTCGGTTTTATGCCTGGTCGTGGTACAACGGATGCCATATTTGCTATACGCCAGTTGTGCGAAAAATACAGAGGTGCACATAAAAACTTGCACATGGTATTCGTTGACCTCGAAAAGGCATACGACCGGGTACCTCGTGAGGTTCTGTGGTGGGCCCTTAAGGAGAAAGGTGTGCCTGGGAAGTATGTGCAGTTGATCCGAGCGATGTATAGTCGCTGCAGTACACAAGTCCGGTCTGCAGCGGGCACCACTAACAACTTCAATGTGGCTGTCGGTTTACACCAAGGGTCGGCTCTTAGCCCTTACCTCTTCCTGATAATAATGGACGCTCTGACGTCGGACATTCAGGAAGAGGCTCCCTGGTGTATGCTGTTTGCCGATGATATTGTGCTGGTTGCCGAGAGTGCCCCAGAGGTCCAGAGCAGATTGGAGGTGTGGTGGCAAAGACTGGAGAGTGTTGGCCTAAAATTGAGCAGAACTAAAACCGAGTACCTGTTCTGCGATTTTGGCGGTCTCTCTAGTCCTGTGCCCATAACTCTCGCTGGAACGCCCATACCAATCTGTTCCGACTTTAGGTACCTTGGGTCGATTATCCAAGGGAATGGTGAGGTAGACCGAGACGTGGCACATCGGATCAACTCAGGATGGATGAAATGGCGACAGGTCACTGGAACAACTTGCGACCCACGGATGCCCCTCAAGTTGAAGGGTAAAATCTACAAGTCCGTGATAAGGCCTGTCCTACTTTATAGGTCAGAATGTTGGGCTATGAAAAAGACGGATGAAAAGAGATTGCATGTAGCAGAGATGAGAATGTTGAGATGGATGTGTGGTGTGACGAGAATGGATAAAGTGAGAAATGAGTATATTAGAGGAAGTTTGAAAGTGGCGCCAGTGACTGAAAAGTTGAAAGGGAACCGTCTGTCTTGGTACGGCCATGTAAAAAGGCGGGATGAAACGCATGTTACAAAAAAAGCCATGAGTATACATGTGGATGGATGGAGAGGGAGAGGGAGACCAAAGAAAATATGGATGGATTGTGTGAGAAGGGATATGAAAGAAAGAGGAGTTAGTGATAGCGAGACGGGTGACAGGACAGAATGGAAGAAAAAGACATATTGCGCCGACCCCAAATAAAACGGGACAAGGGCAGGAAGATGATGATGATGACTTAATGAAATTAATATGTATTTTGTAATGTTATTTTAAACTAATAAAGGTTGGACTCTAGGTCCGTGGGGTCCGAGCGTTCATTGTGTTGTACGCGATATCAGGAAACAGCTTGTCGACTCTTCAAGCGACCAGAGTGCTAAGCTTTATTTTTGTCAACGAATCAAGAGTTGCGGAAGAAAGAAAAAAAGGTTTATTTCCTTTTCTGTGTTAATTATTATGACAATATATGTTGGATAGTTGCATCTTAAAATACATTAGATGAAAATGGCCTCTTAGGGGAGAAATAAAATTGCAAATCGGTCTGTAAATTACTAAATTACGAGATAACAAACACAAAAAAAAAATACAACCAAATTGAGAACCTTTTTTGTCTTTGAACTCACTTGAAAATTTTACATTATGAATTAAAAAAAAACTAGCCTAGAGCGTGTCGGGCCACGCTCAGTGTAGGGTACCAAAGTTCCCTGTCCGTCAAAATTTTTTCATCATATAACAAAACTCTTAACTACGACTTCATCACGAAGTAGCCCGTATAAATTAGTAACCCATTTTCCCGAGAGATGGCGCTGTACCCGGTGACAATTCGTATGCTTTACTAGTCAGTATTTTGATATGGAAATTATATGATATAGGTCACTACTATTTCATACAGAACCCGTATTTCACTGTTACTATTTTAGTTAATAATACTAAGCTTGTTACCGTCTATAAATAACTGTTGGTGACATTATTATTAATTATTATGGTAATTTTCACAACCGCAGAACGTATTAAAGCCATTTATTTCCTCTATAATTTAATACCATTTATACGGATTAACTTTATTAGCATAAAACGCGATACTGTCAGATTACCCTTATGGTAAGATTTCACGTGCAGCATGCAAAACTGAAGCCTTTGTAGTGTGAACCTATTATACTAAGTCGAGGACACGGCTCAAATAGAAATAGAAATCTATTGGAACAACACGTCGTTTCATTACCATAAAGCTACGTTTCTGCCAGAGATGTGCGAGGATGCGTAGCGAGGGATGTGTTTGTAAAGAACCAATAGAAACGCTTTATTTACCTCGCCTCGGTCAGCATGGCTCTGGTTGAAAGGGCTCAGCAGAGCTAGATTTTGCGCATATAATACAAACGAGGGATGTGTTTTAGGGATGAGTACCTACGAGGAATGTGTTGCGAAGGATGTGTTGAGAAAGATGTGTTGCAAGGTTGTGTTGGGGTTGTGTACCAGCTAGTTCATGGATAGAGTTTCTAGGAAGTAGAAGAGGGAGCGCACATTACAGCTTAACCATTGCGAAGTTGTGAAATGCGCACACCACACATTAATGCGCATTATCACAGCTCCATTATACATCCTCGTACAACAATTTTTTTTTCACATAGCTTTGGTGGAAACCCCCACCACACGTTTTCATAACACAGCTAGACATTCTCGTGCGATAGATTTCCCTCGCACATCTGTGGTGGAAACGCAGCCTGATACTGGGTAGTCATGCAACTTTTTTGCTGACCTTCGCCCTACTCAACTTCTACGTTTCCTCAGTGCTAAGCCTTACCACTTACAAGTTATACGGTCCGGTGCTGGTCCGTGGAGGGGATTGCTCGGTACATATCTCCTCCGATAGGATTTCTAATCATGGGAAGACTGTTTAAACTTAAACAAGACACAGAAAGTTACACTAATATTGATTGAAACGAATATTTGTGGTTTGAATATTTTAAACTTAGGATTCAGACATCTTCAAACTCAAAGAATTCAGATTAAAATTGCCACAAGTTAAACCATATCCTAGAATTGCAAATACAATACTGTTTATCCCAAAAAATTATACTAATAATAATAATAATATTTTTTTATATTTTTAAATGTTTTTTTTTATGTGTTTTTATAAAAAATATTTAGAAATGTAAATAATATGTTTAAAAAAATAAATAAAGATAATAATAATAATAATGACTTTATTCTCACTAATGGAACAAACTCCCTTAGAATAATTTTCTGATTCCATTTGGGCTAGAAGTTACTTAATAATAAAACTCAAATGGAAGACAAATTAAATAATAAAAAATCTGTGACAGATTGCTTGCTTCATTTTAGGACACGTATGTTACAAATACAACGAAATATTGTTATTTCAGGCGTCGAGATTGCAGAGTTAACGAATAAATTAAAACTTGTACTTTGTAGCTGACTCGTTTGAATACGGACAGCTGAAATAAACTCTTCAACGCAGTCCTTTTTAGGGTCTAGTTGACGAATTCTAGACTATTAAAAAGGACCTTAATGTCCCAATAGCCTTCGTAAAACGTAAAACCCCTTTTACGACTGCCTTTTTCGTCTAAAATTAATGTTTTAACGCTGTATACTAAGTTAATTACCCTAAGCAAGGGTTAAATGATAAATGTTGCGCTTTAGAAAACACGTCGTGCGAAAGGAATTAAAGGCCTTTGGTGTCAGCTGTAAGGAAAAAATGTCGTCTCTGGGAAGTAGAGCGAGGAACCTTACAGTGGAGACAAGTTAAGTAGAAATTGCAGCGTCGGCGTTGTAACAGTGAACTGACGGTAATTTATTATACACTCTTGTGTATTTATTTTTTTAAATTAACTAAAAAACACATTTATAATTACCTAATTACTTTTAAGGTCATAATTATACAAACAAAATTATCAGCAAATGAAATTTATAACGGAATGAATACAAATATAGTTACAAAAATGATGTTGTCTTGGCGATGGCTGGAAACGGAAAAAGGACAATGACTGGTGTGCACCGCGTTATATACCATCATCGAGAGTACAGGATTGTGATAGACAAGAATACCGTTACGAAAGTAAGTTTTCTTTCAATACAACAAACGTGTAAACTGTGTGTGTAATATATAATTATTAGAATCAGACGATAAAACAGTTTTATTTTTAAAAAGAGGCAGTAAAAAAAAAGGATAATAAAAGAAAATTATATTTACAGGGATGAAAATGTTGAGATGAACGTGAGAAATAAAGTGAAAACTAAGTGTATTACAGAAGTGAGGCCAAGTTATGTGACTGAACACAGTGTGGTTATGTTAAAAAATAGGATAAAATGAAAGGTTATGATTTTTATCAGAGTGAGAGAGAGGCAGATAAAAAAGAAAATTTATGGATTGTGTGAGTGAGTGATATGTTGACAGGACAGGATGTAGGAGAAAACATTGTTGTTTTTACTATACTCGGAAATGTTAACTGCACTTTTTTAAATTGTGCTGCGTGCTGAAGCAATGCTGATGCTTTAGACATTTTATTGTCAAAATGTAAGCAATATCTATCAGATTAATGAGACTTCTTCTAAAATATTTGTTCTTTTTTTCCTTCAACAATGTGGATATTATGTAAATGGAAATTTGATTTCCATCCCGCATTTTACTGACAACGATAAATTTTTAGAGTAACATAAAATTTTATTGCATTAGCGGAATATAAACTTGGAACGTCGTTATAGGTGGGTTATCTTACTTTAACCTGTGAGCTGGTACTATTAACGTTGATATATGCATAATAAATATCCAAAAATAGAGTTTCAATGTAATCATTCAACTATATATATTCATCATCATCATCATCATTTCAGCCAAAAGATGTGCACTTTTGAACAACGACATCTCCCAAGTTTCACCACGACCATCAGTCCAGTGCGTTGCGCATCCATCAGATCTCACAATCCTTACAAATACATTGGTCCACCTTATGCGTAGCCTACTAATACTGCGCTTTCACTCCACCGTGGGTTCGCCACTGCAGGACCTGTCGGTCCCATAGACTATCTGTTGTGCGAGCATTAGTTGTCGACTACCACTTAAGCTTGCAATTCTTTTGACTAAGTCAGTAACTTCGGCATTATATGTATTCCAAAAGATATTAAAATATACTTTAATTTTTATACACCGTGAAATTTAAATGGTTGTTTTCCCGCGGCAGAATGACTTGCCATAAGGAGTACTTTTGAAGCATGCAGTAAAATTTTCTTTTTTTTTATAAAAATTTATTAAAAATATTTATCAACTCAAAAAAGCGAAAACAATAGTAAGATTAGACGTAATTTGTAGGTACTACTGGAGTCGCATGAGCAGCCCGCCGTCAAAGGAAACCGATTCATTAAATATTTAAACCAAAATAAGCTCTCGCACGTTGTGATACGTCATAATTAGCTTGCACTCTACAGGTCCATTTTTGTTTTTAATATTTTATTGTTTTATCAAACGTTTGTATTACAAAGACACAACCATTTCGCTGAGGGAAAACAACCATTTAAATTTCACGGTGTATAGCCCTCCTGGAAAAAATACTAAAATTAGTAGGATAATTCTGTCTGAAACCTTTTAGCAAATTTACTAGTTTAGAGCATATTAAGTATATTTACGACTGATGTTTGGCAATTGTGATTAGACTTTAATGTGACTTTTAAAAATCATCTGTTAACTTTTTATGTTCTTACAACAGACAAAGAAAGACGAGAAAGAGATGACGTTACCAACTTTTTGAAATAACAGCTGTCAAGGAAGTACAGAATTTTCTAACTCTACAATTTCTGGCGACGGGATGAAATATTGACGCGGCGCGGTGTCGTCGAATATTTCATTAGCGCTCGTTACATCTCTCCTTATATATAAATATACATAGATTATGTACGTCTTCCTATCTCCAGCTTTTGGCGGCATTACTACGTCTTTCATTTTGATGTAATTTCAGTAATAACGCTTCGTTAATTTAATTGAAACGATAATAAAATTAAACCTCGGATTTTCTAAATAATTTTACTGGCGGTACTATTTTAGCTGAGCTTTGACTCATTAATGACTATAAAGATGATGAAGACTGACAGCTAGGAAATTGAAGATGAGAGAATGAAACTCATGCTGCGGGATCGATTGAAAGAAATATGGTGTCACTTGAGCGCAAAGGGCAACTGGGACATTAGTTTGCCTTTAGAGTTCCAGAGAAGACGACCTGAAATCGTACTGATAAGAATACGATTTTAGCATGTCAATGGCAAAACTAGTTAAATTTCTTGCCTAGCCCAGTATTCGGCTACGGCAATGCTGTCCACTGATGCTGTCATTAGGTACTCACGTGAACAGGTGATTTTAGGCCGAATGAAATGTGGGACTTGTTCTGGCTATAAAAGTCAGGCAAGTCTCGCTCTAAAAAGTGGGATGACGTTGAGCTATTATTTGATAATTGAACCCAAAAAAAGGATAGAAATCAAATTCATAACTTTGTTTGAAGTTCCTTTATTACGTCCCCAAAGTCGATCCAAATTCCGGAAGTGTAAAGATAAATTTATATTTTATAGAGTAAATAAAATAAACAAAACAGCACAAACATCACCAAAATTGTCTAACACGGAACCAGTCTTTCCGTCATTCAACCACAAAAAATACCATAAAATTTAAGACTACCATAAAAAAGTGACTCTATAAGTACTAACTCACCACTATACTTCAATAAAAACAAATTTGGGCTAAAAGTAATAAAAACAGATAAAAGGGTACTAACGAATATATTGAAAAAGTTAGTTGCTAGGATCTTGATAGGGGTCTATCGAGATTCTCGTCACGTGCGCCTACAAGATTCAGTTAGATGGCAAATGAAGGCTCGATGTAATCTCCAATCGATGGTGTGAAATTACTAGAGTACGGTGTCGATTGAAAACGTAATGTTGGCAGCTGCAACAAATTTGGATTTTCTTTGGAACCTCCAAGTCTTCAATTTTGGGATAAAGATGACACTTGTCCGTTGATTGGATGACGTTTTTTATCCAAGGGAAGTTACTTATGGTAAAAAAAGCTGGTATTTTGTCCGTTTGTCTAAAACGCAGGTGATATTGATGTCACTTGGTCTAAAAATTTAGAAAATATTGTATAATATTCTGTTTTCTTAGTTTGATAATATTCTGTTTTGTTGTTTGCAATTATTCGGTCGACGTGGGCAGGGCAAATTGCTCGTAAAACGGGTGATCGATAGGGCCGAATCTGTGACGTATCTTGGCGGACGCCTATGTCCAACAGTGGACGTCTTTCGGCTGAAATGATGATGATATTCCTTTCGGTCTTCTTCTTTTTCTTTTCGAATGTAAAATTGTAAAATTGTTTACTTAGTAAGTGGCTACATTACCGTTAACTGCAGCATCGATGGCACTCATTAAATCCTCCAAAGTGCTGGCGTGTGGGTACTTATAGCACTCCAACACGAGGCTTATGTTTGATCGATAGCATCGCGCGCTGAGTATCCGACGGGTATATAAAACCTAATTTCGCTAAATTGTGTTAGCAGCAACCTACCTGGGTAACCAAAAGATTTAGTGCTTTACATAAAAAACTAATCCTCGTCTAGTCCACGTCCTTTCAGCACAAAATCATATAAAAACCGTCACTAATCATAGAATTTTTGTGAGATTTTACAGCTGGTTTTAATAACAAAATATAATTATACTGCTCATCACGATCCCTATCCTATCATTTAAAACCGACCTCCACAAAATAATCACGCGAAAATTATAATTATTGCCACCAAAATTTGCATACAAAAACATTTAATGCGGCAGAATTATTTGCTATTATAAACATGCTGTTATTTCTACGTATAATATTAAAATTCTGTAAATATTCTTATTTAAAATGCCAAAACAAAAGGCTATAAAATCCGGATGGTTCGTGTTTTTAAAAGCGACCCTAATGTAAATTGTCCTTAATTAAGTAGAGACATGGCTTCGTATGTAAACATTAGACATTAAAATACTGGACGAAATAAAGAGTGATGGGCCTGTCACTAGGGCGTACTAGGCGTTCCGTATGGTGCCGGACGTTAAGAATACCACCATCCCATTTCTTCCCGTGGGTGTCGTAAGAGGCGACTAAGGGACATCTTTAAGACCGTGCGTATTGCTAAGCACCTGAGGTCACCGCGTGGTTGCGGGTAAACTACCAACAACTGCATTCCCAAGGAGGGTTAGCGTCAGGCAGGCGGCCGGCTATAAAACAGTAGCCAAATCCTTTTTGCAACATGATAAATACGAATGGAATGCGCGATAGGATTAGGGCGTACCCCACAGGCGACGCGCAGGGGCAGCACCCGGCTCCTGTGGGAAATGGACCAGGGTTGTTGCACCATCCCGGGCGGGTGCAACGTAAGAAGCTAGCTCGGGAAATGAGATTGAGGTATGGGAGTTGGAATGTTGGGACAATGACTGGAAGGGCCAGAGAATTAGCGGATGTGCTGAAAAGAAGACGGATAAATATAGCATGCTTGCAGGAAACAAAATGGAGAGGAACGAAAGCGAGAGAAATTGGCGAGGGATATAAGTTCTATTATTGTGGAAGTGATGGAAAAAGGAATGGTGTAGGTATAGTGCTAGATAGTAGGTTGAAAGAAAGCGTGATGGAAGTACAAAGGATTAATGATAGATTTATAGTTGTGAAAGTTATGATAGAGAATGTGATGTTGAATGTAGTCAGTGTGTATGCTCCACAAGCAGGATGTGATGAAATGGTGAAAGAGAAGTTTTGGGAGGATTTTGATAGTGTCATAATGACCATTCCTGTACATGAGGAATTGATAGTTGGAGGTGACTTTAATGGACATGTGGGAAGAATGAAAGGTATTTATGAAAGAGTACATGGAGGATGGGGCTTTGGAAGGCCAAATAATGAAGGAGAAACGCTGCTACAATCTGCTACAGCTTTTGACCTAGCAGTTGCTAATACTTGGTTTAAAAAAAGTGAGGAACACCTGATCACTTATAAAAGCGGTCTCCACAAGTCGCAAATTGATTATTTTTTAGTTAGGCGTAACAACATAAAGCACGTCAAAAATTGCAAAGTGCTACCAGGAGAAGATCTGGTCCCACAGCACCGACTACTGATTATGGAATCAGTAGTCAAAATTAAATGCAATAAAAGCAAAGAGCGTCCTCCTTCTAAAATAAAATGGCATATGTTAGAGAAGAATGATTGTGCGAAAAAGTTTAGAGAGCGAGTGGTGGACAAAATGATAGAGATGGGAGACATGAATGATCGAAGTATAAATGAAACCTGGAATGAGATGGCGGAATGTATTAGGAATGCAGCGAAAGATATTTTGGGAGAGTCGAGAGGAAAAGGCACTATAGATAGGGATACATGGTGGTGGTCGATAGAAATTCAGAATGTGTTGAAAGAAAAGAAAAGGAAATTCAAGGAATGGCAGCGTGTAAGAGCGGAAAACAGTAGTTTGAAAGCTGAAAGAAAGAGAGAGTATGACTTATTAACGAAAAAAGCTAAAAAAGCCGTAGCTTTAGCAAAAGCAAAGGCTCAGGACAAATTGTACGACACACTGGACAGTCCTGCAGGCCAAAAAGAGCTGTATCGCCTTGCTAGAACAAGAGAAAGAAAGGCGAGGGATGTCTGTCATGTAAGATGTGTGAAGAATGAAGCAGGAACGGTCCTATCGAATGAGGAAGAAATCAAGGACAGGTGGAAGGACTACTTTGAAAGACTGATGAATGAGGAAAATAATTGGAGTAGGAATTTAGAGAGTAAACCAGTGAATGTAGGGTTAGTAAGAATGGTTAGTATGGATGAAGTCAAAATAGCAGTAAATGGTATGAAGAATGGTAAAGCCATTGGTCCAGATAGAATACCAGTTGAAGTGTGGAAGTTATTGCAAGTGGATGGATGGATGTGGTTAGCTTTGTTCTTCAATAAGTTGTTGCGGGAAGAAGCCATACCTGATGAGTGGTGCAACAGTTCTTTAGTGCCCATTTTTAAAAACAAAGGTGATGTGCTTGAGTGCAACAATTATAGAGGAATAAAGCTAATGTCACATACTATGAAAGCCTGGGAGAAAGTTATTGAGAGGCGGTTGAGAGAAGAGAGTGAAATTTCACAGAACCAATTCGGTTTTATGCCAGGTCGCGGTACAACGGATGCCATTTTCGCTATACGCCAGCTGTGTGAGAAATACAGAGGTGCACATAAAAACTTGCACATGGTATTCATTGACCTCGAAAAGGCATACGACCGGGTACCTCGTGAGGTTCTGTGGTGGGCCCTTAAGGAGAAAGGTGTGCCTGGGAAGTATGTTCAGTTGATCCGAGCGATGTACAGTCGATGCAGTACCCAAGTCCGGTCTACAGCAGGCACCACTAGCAGCTTCAATGTGGCTGTTGGCTTACATCAAGGGTCGGCTCTCAGCCCTTACCTCTTCCTGATGATAATGGACGCTCTTACGTCGGACATTCAGGAAGAGGCTCCCTGGTGTATGTTATTCGCCGATGACATTGTGCTGGTTGCCGAGAGTGGTCAAGAGATCCAGAATAGATTGGAGGTGTGGTGGCACAGACTGGAGAGTGTTGGCCTGAAATTAAGTAGAACCAAAACGGAGTACTTGTTCTGTGATTTCGGCGGTCTCTCCGGTCCTGTGGCCTTAGCTCTTGCCGGAACGCCCATACCAATCTGTTCCGACTTTCGGTATCTCGGGTCGCTCGTCCAAGGAGATGGTGAGATAGACCGAGACGTAACGCATCGGATCAACGCAGGATGGATGAAATGGCGACAGGTCACGGGAACAACTTGCGACCCACGGATGCCCCTCAAGTTGAAGGGCAAAATTTACAAGTCCGTGATAAGACCTGTCCTACTGTATGGATCAGAATGTTGGGCTGTGAAAAAGACGGATGAAAAAAGACTGCATGTAGCGGAGATGAGAATGTTGAGATGGATGTGTGGTGTGACGAGAATGGATAAAGTGAGAAATGAGTATATTAGAGGAAGTCTGAAAGTGGCGCCAGTGACTGAAAAGTTGAAAGGAAATCGTTTGTCTTGGTATGGTCATGTGAAGAGGAGAGATGAAACGCATGTCACAAAAAGGGTTTTGAGTTTACACGTAGATGGATGGAGAGGAAGGGGGAGACCAAAGAAGAGATGGATGGATTGTGTGAGGAGTGATATGATAGAAAAGGGAGTTACTGATAGTGTGACGGGTGACAGGACAGAGTGGAAGAAAAAAACATGTTGCACCGACCCCAAATAAAATGGGATAAGGGTAGGATGATGATGGGGCCTGTCACTAGGGGTGTCATGCAAAAATGGGAGACAGTAATAATTATGATGTACTAGCCGCTGCTAGCGGCTTTGCTCGCTGTTTGTGTCATAATTAAAAGAGTGTCCATGGAGTTTCTTGCAGACTTTTTTTCCATGCAATTAGCATCAATTTTCAATTCATAAATACCTATAGATCTAATAGATATATCTGAATGGTGATGCTGACGTCAATATATTAAGCAAAAAGTCATGAAATCCAAACACCAGACAATAAGAGCAGTGGTGGTCAAAATGTAAAGGCCCTGACTTATGAATTGTAAGACGCGGATTAAAACCCGCGTGTTACTTTGTGTAATTATTTCATCACCATTGTTCTCAAAACGGTGAAGGAAATTATCGTGAGGAAACCAGCCCAAGTCAAGCCAAGCGGGTTGGCGGATGACACAAGTCGTCACTTGTGTCATCCGCCAACCTGCAACGGGCCCGCGTAGTGGATTACTATTCATTCCCTCCCCTAGAGAGAAGGCAGTCCCAGCAGTGGGAACATTATAACATGAAATCCATACTTGAAACAGCTTCATAAAATATTGCGGAAGCTTTTAAACTATTTTCTCGATTCACTTAGCTCACCAAAATAAATCGGCTGATTAATTTAAATACTGTTAGTATAATTCAACTTTAGGAAGCGCGCTAATTGACCACTGGAACTGAAAGTATTCAAGTGTCTTCTAACTTTAATGTTCGTTTTTATTCAACAAGTTCTTTAATTTGGATGATTTTTTCATTACACTTTGGTTTAAATAGATCGGTTTATTTGGAATAAATTCATCAAAATTGGTATTTGAAAAAAGTCGATTATAATATTTTAATTTTTGCTCAAGTCTTTAACATTATGACACTAATAATATTTATAATGTTTGTATATTTGTGTGTATATCTGTTAATCCTTCACGTTTAAATGCCTAAATGGTATTTGAATAAAAATTAGCCACATGTACGAGTAGACCATGTCTAATAAAAATTTAAACCGCACAGTTGACACAGAGGTTGAGGGATTGACTGCGTGTTTGCGTGTCACGGGTTCGATTCCCACAAATAACAAATATTTGTATTGTCTACAGATTATCCTTGTCCTATTTATGATTAGCCTATATGTGTGTGGTCTAGTAGTAGTGTATGTGAGTTATGTTATACGTTTGTGAACGTACCAACGCTATGGGAGTTTTATTTTTATCTATACATATAGTTCTCTTGCGATAATTTTCTACTATCACGCGATGAATCAAACGAAACAAAAAATTACGTTGAAACTGAAAATAAATCTTCATAATTAGATTAAAAACATTTCAATCTCTCAGCAAAAATAACTTTACAGCCTCAGTAATTGAATCCAACCAGATTATTCGCAGAAAGAAAATTTTAACACAGCTTTCGAGAAAGCTAAATCTGTAAAGGCCGTTCGGTCAAAGCGTGCCAATGTGACTAAACTTGTGAAAATCCGGTGGTTTCGCAGATTCACCATTCACTTCGTCTTCCACAATCCAGCTCTAATTAACTTTGTATAAATTGGAAGAAATGTTTCTCTTTAGATTCTTTTTAATCGAAGCCTTCCGTGTTTTATGTTGATTCGTATTTTTGAATTTTGGAAAGATAATGAGGATTTTTCTGCAACGTGGAAAGTATAATTCCATCAATTTAGATACTCTAATGATTAAACGTAAAACATTTATTGTTTGTGTGTTCAAAAAGCTTTGATTTTTTGAAGATTGAAAATCTTCAAATAACTTCATTCACTTTGAGTAGAATTAGTGGGAGTGGCAGACTTACTGGTTAAAACCTATCCATATTCCTTCTGTTGCCTTTAACTTTCCAAGATTTCTTTCACACAATCTCGCGTTTTTACAAAATTAAATAACGAAAAAAGAACAATTGGAATTAAGTTTTAAAAAAGAATCTCTTTTAATAATCTATAGGTACTTAATAAAATACTACCTATCTATACTAATATTATAAAGCTGAAGAGTTTGTTTGTTTGTTTGTTTGAACGCGCTAATCTCAGGAACTACAGGTTCGAATTGAAAAATTCTTTTTGTGTTGAATAGATCATTTATTGAGGAAGGCTTTAGGCTATATAACATCACGCTGCGACTAATAGAAGCGAAGAAACGGGGAAAATTATTCATCTTTGAGGGCTTCCGTTGCGTGCGCTGCCAAAACGGTTTAAGATACCAAAAAAATATGTATGAAAGAATTATTCCTCTTAAAATGATCTAAAAAAATGTCCGCGACAGTATATGTCTATCTTTTAAGATTAACTTACTAGAAACGTTTTTATGCGAATCAAATTTAGCCAATTTTTACCGATTATTTGTTAGAGTTGTATCAACATAATAATATAATCTTTATCCAAATAAATGTGTTGTTGATTAAGAGTATGTAATTGTAAACAAAATTGTCTTTGACATCATTTAATTTCAATGAACATCTTAGAAGATATTACAATTTTAAAATAACTCCGATATAAAATTCACACGTGATGCATGATGTGCTAAACTTGACGCTGCGCCTGGCTGGCGGCGGCGGGCGAGGAGAGGGGTTGCTTGCAGGCGGCGCGGATAGGTTTTTTTTTATGGAAGGTAAAAATCATCCAATGACGAAACAGTGTCAGACTCTTACTGACTAAACAACCTACCCCGTTCCTCCCTTGCCATATTCCCAGAGCCCCGGTATAACGCTTTCGCACCAACCCTTAGTTGCTGGCTTAGATGTTGCTGACAACACCTTGAGGCGCGCGGGAGCAGTGCACGCCGTCGACGACGTGGTCTCGGTCTGGACTGTTACCAGACATCCGGACGGCGAGCTACCCATTGCTCACCGTCCACAAGCCAGCGTCTAAGGAGACCGGATATCGGCGGGATCGCGGCAGTGACGGCTACGGTGAGGGCGCTGTTGCCTTTGCCTTATGCGGTCGGCTTCCTCCTTTACGAGCATTACTGCTTTGCAGAAGGAGGCGACCGCTTGCCATTCTTCTTCGCTGCGAACTATGGCCTGAACCAAGGCCCGGCGCGAGAGGTCGCCGCCGCTGATCACCCCCACGAGGACACGGCGATGCTCTTCTCAAGCGGGGCACACCTCCACCGTGTGCTCCACCGTATCCTCCGGGCTGACCATACAGTGGCGACACCCGGGCGTCTCTTCCTTCTTCCCATGTCCGGTGAGAACCTACGTCATGCGGAAGGTGAGGATGCCGTGATAGATATCACGCCTCAAAGAGGGGACTTACCGCCGAGATTATGGCGTGCCCAAGTTGGGGTGTAGCTCTATGAAGTACTTTTAGATAATTATGTTCTTTTAAAAACTAAATTGTCTAAAATAATAACAGAAATTGACACGGGCAAAGTCGTGGGTAACAGCTATAATTTATAAAGCTGAGGAGGTTGTATGCAAAAATAAATATGATGCCCAAAATAACTATTCCACGCGGACGAAGTCGCGGGCAGAGCTAGTATTTAATAACTGATTATAAAGTAAACTAGCCAGACCAATTTACTGTAGAGCAACTTCAAAGTAATAACTTTCACACATTGCATTGTACATTCCTATTACAATCTTGACATAGTAGACAAGTTTAGAGTCAACCGAGGCTCTAAATCGTGAGCTATTCACGCGACTCTCGGCCAAAACTGCAAAACAATCCCGATAACATACCTACACGAAAGGAAATGTCGCTTATGCTCGTAAACTGTCACTAATTCACGTCCAAGAAAATTCTATCTAGGTTTAGAACTGACCAACAACTTACAACCGAGCTATTAGAGCTTTTTTATGTACTTTCTTACTACTAAAATAACTATTTTCTTATATTCTTCTTTTTCTTCTTTTTGTAGGTGTTGTGTCTTCATTTTGTAGGTGTTTTGTAAGGATTTTTAGGTAGTTTTTTAGTATTTTGTAGGTACATTGTAAAACAGAAATGATAGCAGCATAAGTCGAACTTCAAGGTTAAACTACATCTTCTGAGGTCTAACGATGGATAGTTTACTATCCTATGGTACCGAGATACCTACTGATTTCCAGTACCTAGGAAAGTTCGACACCGTTTATGACAGCAGTCACTTATTAGTCTATATTTGACGGTTAGGTTTAATGGATAGACAAAGCCAGTTTTACCAAAGAGTAGTTCGCTGTCCTACCGGTTGGTCGGACGGTTACCGGAAAGTAACCGTCCAGATCAGGCCCAAGTCTTCGACGCGACGGTGGGATTTGTTGGCAAACCCTAAGGGCCCCGCTACGTCGAAGCCAACTGGAGCCATGAGGCCCACGAAATAAAATCCAAACTTTGACAGTTCCATAATTCTTCGCTTAGTGTGAGATTTTCTTTTCAAAAATCTTTCAACGTCCAATAACTCCTCAAAGAACTTAGTCCAAGAAATAAACTGATAAACATCTTATAACCAAGTAATTTATAATCTTGCAGAAAGAATGGAACATTCCCCCGTTGAAGACGAAGCAGATCCGAAGCTTAGACAATAGGTATTTGTACATTAATCTTCGGGACTGGGCAAATCCTTTAAGACTTCCGATCGGCTCGATTCGCGGCCGACCGCTGCATCGATAAATCCAGATTAGAATTCTTTGTCCCTGCCCACAGTGAAGTTAATATCTGTTTTTAATTTAGTGGCTTCTTACTCTTCTTAAGATTTCAATATTGTTGGTTTAATTTTTCCTATGACTTTGTACATGATCTGGTTACAAATAACCAGATATCATATACAAGCTTCCTTTCTAGGAGAGGGCAGACCCTCTCCTAGAGAGGACGCCTGAGTCCCAGCAGTGAGAACATTAAAACATTTCTAGTTAAAAACTGTTTATTTTTTAATAGACCTAACCTGTGCTTTTTTTTTCATTCATGTTACAAATGATATTTGTATATGAAATTTACTAAATTTTTAGACATATTCGTTTTTAGATTTTGTTATTTTATCAGTTTTTTGTTTATAAGCACATTATAATTATAATCAGATAAGTAGTTTTAAATATTAAATTAATTTTATTTAAAATGAAAGATCTTTATCGATATAATTGAAAGTGCTGAAATAAAAGAATTTGCTGAATATATGGTAGCTTGGTAACACTCTCTCAAAATAGCATTGACTAAATACAATGTAACCCAACAGACAAACATTCCATCAAAACGAAACTCTACCTACGACACGTTTATAGAACAGCCATAACAACTGTCAAAGCACACAAAGAAGACAACACAATACACACAAACACACATACACATTTTAACAACTATCCACAGTTCCAAATGCAATAAACAAACGGAAACTGTATATCTCGATTTTTATACCGATTTTCTTCGTTCGAACCTACAGTTTGAACAACATCGATCTTAGAATCGGTTCAGTTATAAAGCTCGGGATATTTTAGCTTAGTAATCGATTTGTGGTGGTGTTTCATCGTAACGGTATGTACAGATTATTGTTTTGATTCCATAAATAAATTTTGTTCTGATAAAATTGTTTGCCTTGATGTTTGAAATAATTGAATTGTAATGCCGTCTTTTAACAGATATTTCAAAGCAAACAAAATAGTTTTCATAAGTTATTGAAGTTCATTTTCAATGTTTACTTCAGTGCGATCGACAATATTATTTTCTGTAGTTAAGTGAAATATGTCTTGTCTTCCTGTGACACGACTTATTTTCTTCTTCCATTATTTTCTCTTTACAGCGTGATCGCAGTCAAACTATAAGTAAAGTTGTAACGCGAAAAATCCAAGTGGGTTTATTTAAAAGTCATTATCACTTCAGCTAAAAGACGTCAACTGTTGGTAAGCTAATAAGCTTCCCTCTTGCATGTGTCGCATAACAACTGCACAGTTGCTGCACTTTACATCCATCGTATGTCCGCTGCCCTTACCCTATCATCGTCGGTCCTCCTTATGGGAAGTTATCCAACAATGCGTCTTCCAGTTCGCGGTCGCCACTACCTTGCATCCTCATCGACCACCTGTTCTGCGAGTAATGTGCTCTGCCAGTTAACTTTGGCGATTATTCGTCCTACGGATATCTTCATTTTTGATCTGATTAAGTAAGGAAACTACGAGCATTGCCTTTTGGGTGACTTTAAACTCTTGAAGCCTGCGCGAACGCTGGCGTTCGCATACCTCCTGTATTATGTCTCTAATTGCAGTCTTTGAAAGGCCTTTATAGAGGAGAGATATATAAATAAAAAAATTACACGTAGTTGGATGTAGAGGAAGAGGGAGACCGAAGAAGAGATGGATGGATTGTGTGAGGAGTGATATGAAAGAAAAGGGAGTTAGTGATAGTGTGACGGGTGACAGGACAGAGTGGAAGAAAAAAACATGTTGCACCGACCCCAACTAACATGGGATAAAGGTAGGATGCTGATGATGAAAGGCCTTTCGTGTACTATAATTAGAAGGAGCCTTCTGATGAGATTTGTGTCTATTTGAAAAAAAAATCTTCATATAATTAATTCACAAAAAGCACAACCTAGGATTTCAATCTTCAGAAATATATTGTAAACATGTGTTGTTATTCATGTTATTCAAGCTTCGCAACCTCGCTTCAGTTCTCTGTCTTTTTATTCAAAAATGTTTGTGTGCCAATCCATTGGTAAGTTCCGAGAGATCGGAACACAAGACTCGTAAAATATGGAATATATTCGGAATATTTTAGTTTTATAGACTTTGAATTGACGCTTCCAGTTGTAACGGTAAAGAATCTATGAATTTGTTACTGTGATACCGGAATATTCTTACCGACTCATTTATGTGATGGTTGCAAAGATATTGCATTTGATTTCCAGGTTGAACAATGTGAATTTTAATCTGTTTATTTTGGCTTTTAAAATGCAAAAGTGTGAATGTTTTGTGGCAGTGGCTAATGTGGTTATTCCTGTCTTATATATAGAACGTAATTGATAATTTGCAAAATTGGCGTAAGTAGGTGCTACCTCCAGCTATCTTAAAACTGTATGAATTCTAATTATCAGAGCATGGTTTTCTAAAACCAACCGGAATCTTGATGGAACGAGACCACATCGTTCTTTTAAAAATCTATCAAGTTTATACCGATAGATTCTTCTTTTAAACAGACATACATTTTTAAAAAAAAGCTTGTAACAATATAATATAATGTAAGTATGTATACTTGTGTCCAATAATATTCAGTTTCGTTACAAAGTTGATTTCAGTACGGCTATAAAGGAGCTTCTCAATAAACGAGTTCCATTTCACTTTGACGATCCAAACGCTTCTTGAAGGATTTGAACTAAAGTTGTTTCCTCGAATTTATGCAGTGATTTATTAATGAGAACTTAGATACGAAGTTATTTTTAGTGGTTTCTGTTTTGTTAGTTTCGTTAAATTTGTTCAAAAATTCATATTGAAAAACCATAAGAAGGTTTTGTGTTTTTTATTTAATCATAGAATAAATTAGAATCAAATAATAAAGTAATCTTAAAACTACATATAACACTTTAAAAATAAAAACCTTATGAACTTAACTAAAAAAACCTAATCTAATAAGAAACTTCACATCGCTGTCGATTGGTAAAGTGCCTAAAAGGCTGGCAGCTCTGCTCATAAGAAGGCTTTTCGAGCTGCATATAAGATTATCTAACTATCTTATGTACCTACTGCTAGGACTATGACCTCTTCTGTTAGTGGCCGGAGTGCACCACGCAGACTCAACTGTTGGATAAATTCGAATGGTATTAATACTGCTAGTACTTGCCAGTACCCTCACAATATTTTCCTTCACCGTTTAGAAAGCATTGCGCATTATGTAATAATTTAGACATAGTAAAAGTTCATCTTAGTGCGCTTTACTTGTGTAAACGGTAATTTTATCACTTATGAATCAGGGTCGGTCCTGATTCATTGAAGAAGGTCATTACTGCTTTGTTCAAAATTGTAAACTTGAAAATATTCATAAAAAAAAAATACTCAAAATATTTTTTTACCCGCTCAGATCGGACACATTTTAAATGAGCTTCGTTTTAAATTTTGTCACACAAGTTTTCGTTTTGAAAGCTTTTCATATTTTGTCTGACAAGTGACAGTTAATTTGAGCCCAAGGCCTTGCAGCGACATCAATCACGCGGGCCGTGCGATGCGGTCCAGATTACATTTTGTACCTTACTTGAATTACTCCATAAAGTATTTTGCCCGACGTATTTTGCCCGGCGTATTTTGCCCAACATATTTTACCCGTACTCCTGTTCATTGCTCGGATTGGGGTGTATTTTTCGAACGTTTTAAATCGAACGTATTTATTCTTCGTTAGTGTTACTGGTCACTAATTGGTTCCAAAAAAATACGCGGTTTATGGTTATTTTTTGGTAGGTAAAAATCATCCAATGACGAATACCGTCCTTGGGCGGAGCGGGAAACAGTCTCTTACTGAGAAAACAACTTACCCCGTTCCTTTCTTGCCTTAATCCCAAGGATCTGGTAATATGCTTTCGGAACCTCCCGAACTTATCATGTCCGGTGAGAGGCGAGGACGCCGTGAGGCCTTTCCAGCCACTCATCAAAGAGGGGACTTACTGCTGTATTTATGGCGTGCCCAGCGTTGGGTTGCGACAGTCGTTCTCACCAGTTCACGATGAGATCTCGCCGGAGTTCTGTCCACCAAGCCTTGACTTGTCGCGGCAGCGGAGTTTCGCCCTGGCGTTGCATCTCCACACGCAGATCGTACTTGTGTGCAAGGACTGTTGCCTCCAGATCTCCTCCAGGGGTATTCGGTTGAAATGATTATGATGACGATGATAAACTTGTGGGTGACTTACACATATTTATCGCATATAGCATAAAGCATCAACTTCATGTACATAGAACTGCATCTCAAATCAACAACCACACTTAGTAACCACGATATTAATTATCCATGTTGTGAACAACACTTGACCGCGAAGCACTCAACATTATTACCCGATCGATATGGAACGGGTGTTGTATCGAGAACAGCTATACAGCGGTCTCATCTTGTGGTGACATTCAGGTCCATTGTACCACCCCATATCAACTGAAGATAATTTACCCCCAATAATGGCAAGGTAATCAGGTACCCCGATCAGATTCCGAATTATTTGTATTGAGGTTAGCCGATGGTAGGGTTGAGTTGAATTGAAATAGCTTTGTTTCGCTATATTTTAGTAATGGATTCCGATATTTGGAATTCCGTTGTGACATAGGTATTGATAAATAAACGGATTTTTTGAGCGTTCTATTGAACTATTTCAATTAAATTGAAATAGGTGGAGTAGGTTAGTAAAATTAATTATCAGTAGCTAGATAGGTAAGCTAAAAAAATATCGTGGTGGTTCTGTACAATAGTTCAATTATAATTTGGGTGTATTCAAGGCTGGAATGAAAAGGCTCTTAATACACTAGTGCGCCTCACCATCTACGATTAATCACTGCTGACCATTAGGTGGGATTGCAGTCAAGCATTAGTTTATCTACACTAATATAATAAAGAGGTAAAGTTTGTTTTTTTATCTTTATGTTTTTTTGTTTGTAGAAGGTAATCTCTGGAACTACTGGACCGATTGGAAAAATTTTAGCAACAATAGAAAGCTGCTTCACTGCTGAGTGACATAGGCTATATTTTATGTACGCGGGCAAAGCCGCGGACAAAGGCTAGTATCGAATAAAAAATAGTTAATAGTTTTTTTTTATTATTGAATATAGGACGATGTGGTCGACGACGGAGCGCGCTTACCTCTCCGAAGTAACTTATTCTCTCTGGACTTAAAGTTTAAGAAATATCAAATTGTAATTATATTCTATTCAACCCTCAACGTTTCAGTAAGTTAGTGATACTCGTAACAGCGTTTATTCTTTTAAAAATATTCAAGTCAAAGAATTACCTTGAGGCGGCAACATAGCAAAGTTCTAAAACTGAATTAATAGTCTACTCGGACATTCAAGGGTTAATATAGGCGATAAGTAATTACGGTCAGGTTATCATTAGGCCTTGCAATAAATTGCTGGTTGAGATTTGACCCCCATAAAGAAGGTTGGGTGGGGTCCCGAAAATATTACACACATCCTTTACTGTCAAGTTATGGAAACGTGTTGTTCGCAAACTTGATAAATGATGCCAAAAATGTGTGTGCGTGTGTGTGTGTGTGTGTGGTTTAATTAGTTAAGTGCCGTTTACCTCAGTGTGGTTTTGTGGAACAGTTGCCAGCTTGGCTTGTTATTTTAAATGATTCATTGTTTTAATTGGAAAGTGTGATGTTCATTTAACTTAATTATAGAAAGGATTTTGACAGATGTAATGACATCATTATTTTCAGTTTTAGAGCTCTCAAACGCTTTTCAGTTTAAATTTGTGTGTTTTGTTTAGTAAACTGTTAGTCGTCTTCATCGTCATCATTTCAGCCGAAAGATCCGATAGATGCAAGACGCACAGGACCGGTCTTTGTGGCAGTGCTTGGGGGAGGCCTAAGTCCAGCACAACTGTTATTCAATTATTATTATTATTACTCGTACTGTCCCACTGCTGAGCAAAAGCCTCCCAGTATTCCTTCTTTATGCCTGGCGTTGGGCCACATCGTAAAAATTCTTAAGGACGACTCTAGAATTTAGATTCTAGAATCGTCTCGCCACCTCCATCTACTACGATCCCGTTTCGCGTTTTCAGGATATCAATATTGTGTTTGACTTGCTCATCCCTCAATCGGCATGTAGAAGTATCTAAACCAGTCCTACCTAAACTGAACTGATTCACCTATTTGTGTTTTGGAGCGTAATATAGTTACATTTTTACGTGTCACCTAATCACTTTATCCGCTCTGGGTGCAGCGATGGCGAGTGTCAAACTTTTCTGACCTACTTTTATTAGTAAATATTGTTTCAATTGTCTTTTGAGTTCCAGGACCACGGTAACTCTTTTGAACAAATCTGCAGCCCTAGCAGTTCGTTATGGCAACAAAGTTGTACAAATTGCTCTTTAGCACTTTTAACAGATCTTAAGTCATCCTCAAACGTCGTGTCATTTTTGTATATTTTGTCAGGGTCGTATATCTGAAAATAAATTCTTCAGCGCTTCTTTAACCTATAATTAACCCTAAGGGTTTTAACTGAATACTTTATTGTATTTTGTCTCAACAAAATAAAATAAAGTATTCAGTTAAAACCCTGTCATTTGGCATTCCAACCTTCACACTCTGAAAGAAAAGTTACTAAAAGACTTTTAATAAATATCCCAGATCCCCCACAAAATACCAATTGTTATAGATAACAATTGGTATTTTGTTGGGGATCTGGGATATTTAGAGATCCCTGTGAAAATAAGTGGTTATTTTTCTAACATTTTAAAGCAGAGCTAGTAAATCACGCGTGAGTCAATGTGGTGAGCGCTGGCCACTCAATAAATCCCCGTCGTTTGTGCTACACGTTTAGGTACTGAAACTTGGCTTTCAGTGCTTATACGAAAAATTGAAAATTGAAATCTACACCTGCATTCCTCGATATCCAAGTGAATGCGCCATTCGGTTAAATACCAAGTGTTTGCATATTGAGTGTTTTTTTATAGGTCATTTATTCAAGTGCCTCAATAAGAAGTTCTTCATAAAGTAATCTGTAAATATCTAAAAAATAAGTAAACCACGTTCTTTTTTCGTTTGTATCCGTGCGAACGCATTCTCGCGGGTTTGTCGGGTTAAACTTGTTAAAAAAAACCGCATTCAAAAAAAGCCAAACGATAAAAGTTCCTGCACTAAAAAGTTGAAAATAAAAATTTGAATTGCTGTAAAGAAACTTAATTTATAGGTAAACTTATTTGACATTAATATTTTGCAAATATTCAAAATTTATTACTTCTTTTTGGAGTCCTTTCAAGTACAAAAAAAAATTTGCAAATCCATCCATAAACAACGGAGTTCTGAGGTAACAAACATAAAAAAAAAAATACAATCGAATTGAGAACCTCCTCCTTTTTTTGAAGTCGGTTAAAAATAAAATAGAAATACAGGAGTATTTTTATCAATTTTAATTGTCTGATCTGATCGCATCAAACCACGATCATGGCCTTATATAAGTGTTATTCTAATTTAAAAGTGATATTTTTTTATATATATTATTATAGTAGTTATATAGTATTTTTAGGTATATAAAAAAAAACTGTGCAAGTGATGACTCGCACACTGAGGGTTCCATACTAATCAATTGATGAACACATTTATATTCCCGAATCGAAAAGATTTTTTTGTGTAGTAATCACAAATTTGGTTGTGTGTTATTATTAATACAGAATCAGTTTAAGTTAATAATAATACTCATAGTTTACTTATTAATAATACTCACCACTATTCGCCGTACCTACTGTAAACTTCACATAATTATTTCTATAAGCACACGTTACAACCTCTTTTCATCTTGATTAAGATAGGGGAGCGTTCAAGAGTCACCTTTCACAAGCCTTTGTGTGGTCGCCCGGTGGTTAGACGCAAGCACAATATATTATCAAAAACGCTTTAGGTTGTATAATAATAATAGAGCTATTTTATTTTCTTTATACCTATATTTATATTTCTAATGTTTTAATAGTTTTATAAAAGCTCAATTTAGTTAAGTTTGGTTATATTTTTGTTGACTTTTTGCCAGAAACCAAGATAAACCATTTTTTTCGCTTAAGAACGCTCACCCATCCATTTCCCGACCTCAAATTGACCGTAATTTATTTTCTTTATCTTCTTTTTCCAAAGCGTTTCGTCCTACTACTATTTTGTTCCATTTTTTACCGTTTTCGAAGCTGGTCAGTCTATTAGGCTCATTTATTTAATTATAGTGGCCCAATTTTTAGGGTTCCGTAGTCAAAAAGGAATCCTTATAGTTTCGCCATGTCTGTCTGTCTGTCTATCCGTCCGCGGATAATCTCAGCGACCGTTAGCACTAGAAAGCTGAAATTTGGTACCAATATGTATATCAACCATGCCGACAAAGTGCATAAACAAAAAGTGCTAAAAAATGTTTAATTAGGGTACCTCCCCTACACGTAAAGTGGAAAGTGATTTTTTTTAGAAAAAGAAAAAAATCGGTTCACACAATCCAAAATTACCACCGGGTACAGCGCCACCTCTCGGGAAATTGGGTTACTAATTTTTACATGGGCTACCGTATTCTGTTACATGGTGAGAAATTTGTGGCGGACGGGAAACTACGGAACCCTACACTGAGCATGGCCCGACATGCTCTTGGCCGATTTTTTTTTAGGTAAAATGTAGCGACAACTGACATGTCGTTGAGAAATTGTCAACTGAATTGTCGCCTCAAGGAGTTTCCGGCAAAACCGTAGGGACTCTGCAAAAGTGTCGAAGCCTACTGGGGCTCAGGGTCTCTTTCTGAAAGGAAGTCTAGGCTCCAGTGTGGGAATGTCAAAGAAGGAAAGGGGTGGGGTATTTAGTCAGCAAGAGTCTGATACTGATTTCCCGTTCCGCCAAAGGCCAAGATTCGTCATAGGTTGATTTTTACCCACCATAAAAAAAGTTATCGGAATAAAGCTATGGATAAAGGCACCATGATGTTCCTACTTCTGGGATACAGGCCTCCTCTTTAGACTTTAGTAGAGGGAAAATACATATAATAATAAAAGATTTCATTAAAAACAAAATGAAAGCTTTAACAAATCCAAAAATCCTAATATTTCGCCCAATTATCCTGATTATATGATTCTCAGAGTAAATAAGTCTGAAAATCTTCTCAACAAAACTTGGGTTTCCAACTGATTATTTGAAAAAAAAAATAACGTATTTTTATTTACGTATTTTTTAGTAGAGAAAGAAAATATTTCTAATAATAAAAGACTTTCCAAAATTTTATTAATTTGTATTATTTCTGCTTTTTACGACATACTTTAATACACCGTGAAATTTAAATGGTTGTTTTCCCGCGGCAGAATGACTTGCCATAAGGAGTACTTTTGAAGCATACAGTAAAAATTAAAAAATTGATAAGTTTTTTTTTATAAATAATTATTAAAAATATTCATCAACTCAAAAAAGCGAAAACAATAGTAACATTAGACGTAATTTGTAGGTACTACTAGGGTCGCATGAGCAGCCCGCCGTCAAAGGAAACCGATTCATTAAATATTCAAACCAAAATAAGCTCTCGCATGTTGTGATACGTCATAATTAGCTTGCACTCTACAGGTCCATGTTTTGTTTTTAATATTTTATTTTTTTATCAAACGTTTGTATTACCAAGACACAACCATTTCGCTGAGGGAAAACAACCATTAAAATTTCACGGTGTATACTTCTAGCACACACTAACATGATCTTTGTATATTTTAAAGCTGGCTTTATATTTTCAATTTGAATTTAAATAAACAATCAAACAAAACACATTTAACTTTATTTTGATTTGAATCAGAAAGTATAGGTACTTGTTTCCACAAGAAACAATTCATTTCATTTTACTCATCACAGTAAAGATTAAATAAATATATATTTTTTGTAAATTTGGTTATATGCTAAAATATACTTACCAAAAATTAAGTGGGTAATTACATTATTACAAAGTATGATTGGCAACTATAATTATATAAAATGCGTCCCAAATAAGAATGTTGTAACGAATCGAAGAAATTGCGTAAGGTGAGCAAAACAAGAAATTAAAAAAATATATATTTACGTTTCAACATTACATTACATTAACAAAAAAAGTTTAATTAGAATCCAGTTCTTCAATTTTGCCCATCTCGGCGTCAATGTGTGAAGTATTTGAGTAGTGGTAAATAGAAGAAAAAGGCGAATTGTTCCTTACAGAGAAAAAAATAAATAAAAAGTTTTTAAACTAATTCTGACATAAGCAATAATCTTTACCAGTCGACAGCGATGCGGAAGAGTTTTTCGACGCTTTAGAAGATTAGGTTAGGTACTTTTAGGTAAGTTTAAATTTTAAGGGGTTTTTTATTTATGTGTATATAATAATATATATATTAATATGTCCACAACTATCACACAACGCCATCTAGTCCCAAGCTAAGCATATACGTAGTTATAAAATGAATGAATAAAGAAAGCAAAAATTATATTTAGCTATCCTAAATATGATAAGAACTTTTTTACAATATTATTTATATTAAACAAATATAGATCTGTTGAGCGATCTTTGATCATGCCTGATATAGTGTTCTTTAATTTTGTCTGTAATTACCGTAGTCGAAAGGTTAAATAATAACGTTTTTTTTCACTTAGATTTAACTAAGACTAACCTTTTCACCCGCATGCGAACGCCGGCGTTCGCGGGTATTAACGGAAAGTTATTTTATCTATAAAACTTTTTATTTACGTTCTTGGATAAATATCAAAATACCCTATAAAAAAAAATGCTCAAACATTGTACATTCTATTTTTTAAAATCTGACAACGGCGCGCGGCGCGAAATCATGCCACGAGCGCCGGCGCTCGCTTGGGTGTCGACCGGCTAAGCAAAAAAAAACAATATTGGTACGCAAAGTTTTATTTGCGAACCGTACTTTTCAAAAAAACATTTGACAGATCAAGATTTATAGACTTTCCAATTTATATTTGGAAAGCATAATACAACCCTAGCCACCCTTTAACTTAATATTCTAGTTAGTTATTCTGGTCCATCGCGATATTGCATTGTGTAGTTATCTGTCCGGGGTGATAACTGCGCCCATTGTGTGGGGTCACAAATCGCCATTGTTACCCAGGCCAACCAACTGCGAGGTTGAATGCTCACACCTGTAGGCACATAAACGGTATATTAACATAATGTACTCTGTATTTGAATTGTGTTTTTTTGGCTTTGCTCTGTTTATGTAGGTATATAGCCAGTATCATGTTTTGATAATGTTTAGTTTTAGAATACAGTTACTTTGTATGAATAATGCTGAAGTATCGATGAAATATAATTTATTATTAGCTTCATTTTACTGACATTGCGCTTGTTTTAATTATTTCAAATGTTATCTCGTTTTGTTCGAAATATGAAATTAAATCAATTTGCAAATAACAAAAACAGCCACAGAACTTCACTGGAATAAATCCAGCCAAAAAGCTATTGAATTGCATCGAGTTGTCAATGTAGTGTTGTGGCTGCATCGTTCGAAGCTTACCAAGATAGCTCAGCTATGTTACCGTCTTTACAATTCAAGACTGCCATGAGCTTCAATCTTCGATCTTACCAAAACTTTTGAGAGCTCCGAAGAGGTTCAGTCTTCAGAATCACCGACTATTTTACGACACAAAAGTTAGAAACTCGTAAATTCTACAGGCAGTAACGATAACAAAAATTGTACAATGTTCAAAGAGCCATACACTGTAATTTAGTTACTCAGAACAACTTAAAATATGCGCAAACAGTATCATAACAACGCGCCAAAACAAGTAGAATTACGATGAAAAGCCACTTTGGTAAGATAATCAAATTCATTTTTCTTTTTACTGCCAGAAATTTTTATATCGGCAACACCTGACATACTTTTTTATTCGTTCTGAAATCATGATCGTAACCTAACTTCAGTTCTCGTCGAAGTTTTGGGCCTTGTTATAAAATTCATAAATAACGCTACTAATAACGTTATTTATGAATTTTACTTTATGTTGTTATAATTTGTTTTCGCAAATGGATTTTTGTTCTTTCAGCCTCAATTACTGAAACTTGTACGAAGTTTTGAGTACTTAGTTTAAAACTTGGTATCGTATTTTCCAATTTGCAGCGAGTTAAATAAAATTACGGGAAAGGCAGTCTGTTCCCATAATATTAAAAGAGCGTCCGTGCCACTGCACTCATTATTATAAGTTCTTTTTTTCTGTAACTTCTCCTGATCTGTTTGGAGCAGGAAAGAGTGTAAAACTTTTAAAGAGTATTACTTCAGTTAGCTTTCTGCAAACGCCACGATAACTCCTCTAACAATTTGCAGACCTAACAAAATTGCTTTAGGTCCTGACAGGATAAATTATTTGCACATACATCGTAGGGACCCACGGACCAGCAGGGTTGGCCCTGCTGGTCCATAGCTTACTGAGTGGTTTGCTTCTAAAATGTCCAGGACCACAAGGCCAACAAGAAACATAGGAGTGGGTTTCGTAAACCTGATACGTCCAAAGAAGTCATTGGATGATGTGCAATCTTTTTATATACTAGCCATTACTGTCCCACTGCTGGGTAAAGGCCTCTCCCAAGTCTTTTCGTACATTGTTCTCCAAATCCAAAAAGTCAAAAATTCAGCTTAAAATAGTTTCTGTGGTAAGCAAAAAGCGACCTTATAAGACGTGCCATTTTTTGTGGTCGGAACTCTAAGACTATTAATTCCATCCTAAATATTTATTACCTCCTAAAAATTATTCGGATACTTCCTCTTTCGTATACCGAGCTCGTCACTCCAACCCTCAATATGCGACCTTCGTCTGACGTTAAGCGCTAGAGTGACCGTAAACCCTCCCACAGATCCTCTGAGTGAGAAACGGTGAATATTTTATTCATGAACACCTGAAATTCTTCAAACAAATACTGAAGGCTTAGCGGCTCCACGTTTGTGGTGGCTGATAAAAAAACTTTTCATAAAACTGGGTAAGAGTTAAGCTCTAGTACTTACGTGTAGAAGAAAAAAACAATCTGCCGCGACTTTGTTTTAGGGTTCCTTTAAAGGAAAACAAGTTTTCAATGAAAATATTTTTTTTCATAACAAGCTTTTATAGCGGTGGTCTATACTTATATAAATAAAACTCGTCAAGACGATTCACACGAGCCCAAACTCGACGTGGTTGTGCCGTTTAATTACAGAGTTCCTATGGCTACCTCGCGATTCCATCATCAGATCAGCTCCATGTCATCATAATATTGCATTGTCATCCGAACTAAACGTGTATACCAAATTTCAGCTCAATCGGAAACCGGGAAGTGGATCAAATTTAAGTTGCAAGATTTGATTACAGAACGACAGACAACGGGACAGGTGAAACTAAATAAAAGCTTGTAAAATAGAAAGCAGGAACACGATGTCTGTTTGTTTGTCTGTCAAGACCCTTTATCTTGGGAACACGAAGAGAATCTGTGAAATAATCAAACTTGTAAATTAACGAAAAAAAGATATTTAAAGATTTATGTTGCAAAAAACATATATTTTTAAAAACTCTCAAACGAATCAAAATTCATAGGGTACTTTCCGCTGATTTAGAATTCCGAAGGTATGACGAAAAAAAAAAATCTGAAACCTGTAGGTAATTAATTTGTAGTTACATACATAAAATAAACTTTTATGCAATTCAAAAAAATCTTTAACTCAATTCTGGAATTTAACTGTTTTCATAGGTAAGTTTATACGGAACCGCAGTGCGTTATTCCTTAGTTTAAATCCTTAGGCTAAAGTTTTTTGAATCTGCTTTTTACTCAACTTCAAAGAGGTTAACGTAGATGAAACCTTTCTTCAAAACTTAACGAGTTACTTATAAATCGAATGAAAAAGTTGTATCTTTTTTCTGTTTCATACTACAACGAAAAATACAAAAGCAAAGTTGTCCTTCTCAAAATATTGTCTGCATACATTCTCTGAATTCAAAGCGTTCCATCATGGACCAAAGGCATTATTTACAAAAGAATATACCTGTATATCGACAGAATTGTCGCCCAGCCAATACAAAAACATGTACGCCAAATTCTGTTAACGAAAAGTCGAAAATCCACTTACGTTTTGCGCAAACAACTAACTCTAAATGATCACCGTTACCAAATCTCCATTGAAATTCGATCCATTTGTTTGTGAACCCTGCAAATCTTTTAGTATTTAATTTTATTTCATTTCTATTGACAAAATGTTTTCAATTTCTGCCAACGTGTATATAAAACTGTGTATGTTTAAGAACGGGTTGTTTCAGCCATACTTGACTAACAGTTAAAAATGGCTTTAACCCAAAAATGGGGTTGTTTCACAAAATGGCGGCCGTTACATACGTTAAAAAAGTTACTGTTACCATAACTGATGCTTCACCCACTAGTTAACGTTATTTGCCGCCATATTTGTTTTTTTTTTTAATTATCTTGGTGGCTTTTTAAAACAAATAAAGTCCTATTATGACATAAACGTCTTCGTTTGTCATGATTTGTGTGTTGCAATACTAAAAAAAATCTCCCGACTACTTTTATTGGGAAAAAGTGTTCCTTTGTACTGGCAACCCGAATAACATTGAGTATTATTTTTTTATGTGATGAAACAACGCTTAGAATTCAACAAACGTCAAACGTCTCACGTAATAGTAACTTTTAACCGTTCGTATGTAACGTTAACTGACCGTTTGAAACAACCCGTCCTTAATCTTAAATGTTATTTCATTTCTATTGACAAAATGTTTTCGATTTCTGCCAACGTGTATATAAAACTGTGTTTGTTTTAGTCGTTTTCATTGCTTGTAGCTAAAAACTGTTGGTGACGTGTGTTGGGAACAAAAGCGAATGCTGTTGACTCGGATGACATGCGGTTTAGCGTATGTAGAACGATGGTACTGTTGTTCCCAATTATTTTGTGAAGCAAACGTTGGGTTAGTACACACTACAAATTAACTAGCCGTAACAAGGGTGTAGCTATAAGAAAAAACTTAAAGCTTACTTAAAATTATTAAAAGATCATATTAGATTCGTTCAAACTAATATAAGTTATTTTCATCCTTAGATATTACTAGCTTTTGCCCGTGGCTTCGCCCGCGTGGTATTGGGGTCGAGGTTGGGGTTTCCGGGATAAAAAGTAGCCTTTGTCCTATTTCGGAGTGTATCCTATGCCTGTGCCAAATTTCATCCAGATCCGTCCAGCCGTTTTGGCGTAATTGAGTAACAACCACCCAACTTTCGCATTTATAATATTGGTAAGATAAAAAAAGTTCCTCATCGTGACTGGTTATCTGTATGATTGTGATAAACTCCAAAACTGTCTAACGAATTTTGCATCAAAAGGCAGAATTATTTTTTAAGGTTTAGGTGTATAATAAATGCATATTATAAAGGCATAGAAAACCCGCAGGTTACAGGATCTAAACAAAGCTATTCAGGTTGTCAATGAACAACCCCACTCACCTTATTTCACATGTACATTACACAAAAAAAGATAGAGAGAACTTAAATAATGGCTAACACCCGTGTGAAACTTGCTGTTTTTTTCAGACCAAAAACTGATATTTTACAGTTGGAGCACATGAGCCTAAAGAATACGCGGCAAAAAGGTTGAACCAAAATAGCCATCTTTGCTATGGGGAGGGGATTATAATTATATACAGACGAAAACAGAGACAGGAGAATCCAGAAATAAACTTCATTCCCATTTTCAACCAAGCCAAAAATATTCCAGAATAAACCACATCTAATTTGAATACCAATCTCATTCGTTTTGGTCTTTTTGACAATCGTTATCGCGAATAGATATCCCTTGTCAAAAACCAAAGGTACTGGAGGGTTAGATAAATGACTTTTCTGTTAGCTTTCCCAACCAATATAGCATATGCATAGCATATTCAGCCTTTTTTATGTTCCCTCTCGTGGGACTCAGGACTCTAAGAGAAGGAATGGGCCATAACCTACCACGGGGGGTGATGAACGTCTAGGAATTTATTATTCTAGGACATGCCGGTTTTCTCATAATGTTTTTGTTCACCATTTTGAGAACATTAGTGATAAAATAAATTGCGCAAAGTAATACGTCTGTCTGGGTTCGAACTCGTAACTCCACATGACATAGTCTGTTATGTTACTTGTTACGTAACTTCTACACAGGTAACGTTATTGCCATTTTGTTTTAGCGTTTAGGGGCATTGTAACAGATAAGTCCACATATCCACGCCTGCTGGTGTGAGAGGAAACTAACTGACTCATCAGAAATCTGACGATCAACTTGATTGCTGACTGATTGACCAGTCAAAAAATATCAATATATTACCAGCAAATTGTCAGTCTCATGTCTCCCTTCCATTACCAAACTCTCAGGTCCAATTATTCCTAATATTCAATTAATAAACGACCATTGATTGATGTATCTTTTTCCTGACTGAGCGGTCCATTTATCATAAATAAAAGAACATCATTTATCAAGGTTCTATCGCAAATTACTCCTAAAATTGGACTTGGTTGCTCTTCATTTATAAATTCGTCTGAATTTGTAAAGAGATGCCTAAATTTTGATAAGTAGTTTCATTTAAAATTTTAAGGGTCATGTTTGGGTTTGCTTACAGTTCGATTTTCGTAGTTTAATGATATTATTGTCTGTATGTAGCCATCGCCAGTTTCTGTTTGAACAACCTTCAATATTGGATATTTTGCCTTTGTATAGTGTAGGTACAATGTGATCAATATTGTTAATTGTCACGTTAGGGACTCAGGTAATGCTGTCGTTAATATTAAATAATATTAACGACAGCAATACCTGACAACAAGGCTATATTGACGGTACCTAATATAAACAAATTTGTTACGTGTACGGCAGTAGGTACTAACCGTGCTACAGTTCAATGTTATAATGGGAAATGAAGATGAAATCGTCAAATATTGAAAGCCCCCCTTAAATATCACCACAACGATTAGAGCGTGTCACTTCCATCGGATTCTTGCCTCACCAGTCATTGATGCACCTGATGGAGGGTCTTCCAATGCTACATCTTCTCTGACACGAGGTCGTTACTTTAAAATCTAACGGACCTTCTGCAAACAAAGGAATACATAATATACAAACCTTCACACGCACACAAACCTTCATACATATCGATGCCTCCCACGTAAGTTGTTGTAACCCACAAAATGGCGATTTTGGGTTTTTTATGTAAAAGTGTCTAATTTTATGTAAACTATCCTACAAAAAAACAAAAAGTCCAAAAAACCTATTATTTAAGGTACTTTTGAAACGTATAATGTTGTATATTTCGAACGATTCCGGCGTAGACTGTAGTATTTATTACTTGCAATGGTTTACAACGGGGAAAAGCGCTCGTGCGTCCGTTGTATGTAACACATATCACAGATTACGCTGGAATTCGGTGCCAGTTGCACCTCTCACGCAATTTTTACGTCGTTAATTTAATATTCTAGTAATTACTATTCCGCTTAATCTTATCTTTAACTAACATGATAACCATTTAAAATATGGTATTGATCCCATACAACAATTTACGTCGCTAATTTTAAAATTATTTTATGTTAAGTGATACGTAAAACATTTTACTTCTTTGCTAGATATGTAAAAGTAAGTTGTAACATCACATACAAAGATTTACGTCGCTATTCGTTTGAAATAAGTACGTTGTATGTATTTTTCAGGGAGTGTTTTATGAATATCACTGAAGTCAGAGTCATTCTAGGTAACCATTTTCAATCAATCTGAGAAGTTTTAAATGACTAAATTAACAGATGATGGCATACTTGGAACTTTGGACCTTGAAACTGCTCACTTACTCGTATTTCATAGCTGTGTAGTATAATAACCATTTGGATTACGACTGTTATAGCCATTTTTGTTTATATTACATCATTATTATTATAGCTAGCCTGTGCTGTCCTACTGCTGGGCAAAGGCCTCCCTCCATTCTTTCCAATTATTTTAGTTACTCGCTTTATCGTACCAAGTATCAAGGAAGGCATCCAGGTCGTGTCGAGGAAATGTGGGCCTGGAACACAAAAGGCACCGAAAGATTACGTGTGAGTTTTAATCAGTAAAAGCAACTTTTACTGATTAAAACTCACGAGGACTTTCTTTCTTGCTCGTGTTTATTGCTAGTTTCCCAAATCAAAAAACGTTGTTCGTAACTTTTACCTTAAGTCACCACCTGCATGTTTCTGCACTGTTGAACTCTTCAAGCTAAGTCTACTATCAGTGATTTGATTGAATAAAGTATCGTTTGAAAAAGATAATGAAAAAAATACACATTTAAATACTAGAGATTTTTCAAAAAGGTCAATCGTCAAAGAAAAACCTTTCTAGTAAAATATTAAAAACAGCCAGTAGGAAAACTGGTCTATTGAGTCTGCTGTAAGCACTATTTCAATGAATTTAACTAAAAAGTTGACAGAAAAAATGATGTATAACTATGGCTAATTTAGTTATAGGAGAGCCAAGCTTAGAATTTATGCTGATACTATTGTGAGACATAAGTAAATAAGAATAAATTGTCTGTTGCCGTTACTGAAACTTCAAACTTCAGACGTGTATAAACAACAGTTTCCCCATTTCTATAAGTGATTAAGTTCTTAATAAGGTGTTAGTTAAATTTGATATACCAACAGCAGTATTAATCCCAGATCAAAGAGATATTTAACAGCCTGTGAAAAATTCTGGGTTTGTCAAAACCATCGTTTGTTACCATTTCAAGTATTTTCAACTGCTTGCAAGTTGAGTCACACTATGTTTGACTAAATTCACTAATGTTATATTAAGACAGAGGTTTAAACTTTTAGTGTATATAGTAATAACGTATAGCTTTTGCCTAAAGGTTACACAGAGAAAACAAGATCTGAAAGATCATAATATCGTAAAAATAAAAGAGGTACCAGTTTGTTCTGAAGATTCAATATTATGTTTTATCAGACTGAAAGGTGATGACCACTTCTTTCGGCAACATTACGTTAAGATGCCGAAATGCTGATGATATGAATACACTAGTTAGGTGCATGAAACCAGCCTTTTAGGGTCGGGAAATAATCCCTCTATTGTACTTATATTACGAGCAAAACTTAATATTTGCGGGCTTTTCTAGATTCAGTGTAAGTTATTAAACATTACTTATTTACCTATCGTTTGTCTTAGATATGGTTACGAAAAGAAGAAGAATAAGCTTGTTCCACCGACTCCAAATCACATTGGACTAAGATAGGAACATGATGATGGTTTTCCTATTTTTAAATCTTATTGGTTAATAGAATTTTCTTAATCATTTTGGTTACGATACTTTTTTGAGTTTTGATTATTTAAACTGTAGTAAAAATTTGGTTAAAGGACGATGTAATTAATTGAAAGTATAATTTAAATTTAGAAAAAGCTTAAATTTTTATTTTAGATTTTTGAAAATGATTTTTAATCTTAATCCTTAATGTTTTCCTAATCTTTAAAATATCGTTTCTTATTCTAAACTCTAAACCCTAAAATGTAAAATTTTGATAAACTTGATTGAAAATATTCTGCTTTTTTGTATTTCGGTAACGTATCAACGAAAAGGTATCGTCCTAAATGAAATTAGGCTGAAAAAACATTGTATTTATTTTATTATATCAAGTAATGATACACATACCACACCTTTTTTTTATTTGTATACGACGTAAATTCATGTAAGTATCAGATATGATCCAAATCGGCTCTTGAACTCCCGTGTATATTAATGTAAGTGATAGTTACAACATTTTGTGAGGAACTCATATCGCGGTAAACAGTTGTAACAACAAAATTCAAGAAACCGTTAAAATTATAACGTAATGACATGTAGTAAACAATAACATATTATAAACTATACGTTCATACCGAATTTCAAAAAGATTCTTTGAAAAATGTGGCTTGTATCGCAAAAAGTATCTTTAAAACGCTCTCCTGTAAAATTGCATTTTTGGGGTTACAACAACTTACGTGGGAGGCATCGATATAAACCTTCCTTCAACATTATAATTATCTTACTCTTGTCTCAATTTATTTATGGAGAATTTCTATTCAAACTACCCTCACCGTGTTTAATAAACACACGTTCCGTAGGGCCCCTGGATCTAAGGGTTATGGGACATCTCGCCCATGCAAAAACTGGCCTGCGGGCCAGATGTCTACTTTTTAAAATATGTATGGGTAGATTCGCCCAGACAAGTTTAGTAAAACGGGCAGAAATGAACGGGGTGGGTCGTTTGGTCAGTAGAAGTCCGACACTATCTCCCGCTCCGCCCAAGAGCAAGATTCGTCATTCGATGATTTTTCTCACCATAAAAAAAGTACAGTACCGACGGCCGTTCTAGCTTGGCGAGCGTGAAATTAAGCTCTGCGAACTTTAGCGCTAGACATTAAAAATAAATGCAATTAGCTGTTGTTATTCCTCGCCGTAGCCGTCGCCGCCGCGATCCTGCCGATATCCGGCAACCGTAGACACTGGCTCGCGGACGGTGAGCAATGGGTAGCTCGCCGTCCAAGTCCAAGTCGGTAAAACCGAGTCCAAGTCGTCAACGGCGCGCACCGTTCCCGCGCGCCTCAAGGATTTGTCAGCAAACTGCAGGGGCCCTTCAGGGTCGAAGCCTCCTGGAGCCTAGAGGGTGGTGAAAACTGTTACCTCGACTCCAGGAATAAGGCAAGGAAGGTACGGGGTAGGTTTTTTAGTCAGTAAGAGTCTGACACTGGTCTCCCGCTCCGCCCAAGAGCGGGTTTCGTCATTGGATGATTTTCACCTACCATAAAAAAAGCTGTTGTTATTGCTGTTAACAACTGTTATTGGCATTTATTTTTTTAAAACTCTTATTTTTGTACGAGTGCACAAAAGCTAAAGTTCGCAGAGCATAACTTCTGGCTCATCAAGTTATTAACGACCTTACTGTACAGTACGGCCGTCGAATCTTGGCTGGATAATTAAACTGCGAATTTTAGCGCTTGAAAACTCGCACAAAAATAAAGGTGTAAAAAAAACAGTTTTTAACAGCAATAACAACTGCAAATTGCATTTATTTGTTTAAACCATTTCTTTTTTTACGAGTTTTCAAGCGTTACATTTCGCAGAACTTAATTTCAGACTCGCCAAGATAGGACGGCCGTACTGTACAAGTGTACCTATACAAATATTTACTTTTATAACATTAGTGTTGATGATGACTTTTAAAGAAATCATCATCATCATCAGCCTTTTAATGGTCCCACTGCTGGGACACAGGCCTCCTCTCTCTAGGAGAGGGAATGGGCCATAATCCACCACGCGGGCCCAGTGCGGATTAGTGGACGTCACATGTCTTCGAATTTTTGGTTCTAGGACATGCCGGTTGCCTCACGGTTTAAAGAAATGTGTTTCATTATTTTGCTCAAGATTTTTTTCAAGGTCTCTTATGAAATACAGTATCAAAACGATTTTTCGTCCCATACTAGCATAATTTAACCTTTCAGCTTAACTTGTTCCAGACAAGTACCTAAATAACATTTCCGAAAGCTAAACGTTTCAAACAAGTCACAATGATAAATGTGCCTAATTTGCTGCCGCAGCTAAAAGCTTAACCGTAAGTAGCTTAAACACGAGGTAGATATTGTCATTACACAATCTGGCATTAGCTGTTTGAAAGGTGAGTTGTCATTTGAACGAAGATATAAATTACAGAACTAAACGATATAATTTGTTCTCTAAGTAGGTAATTTGTCGTGTGCATCGTTGAATTATTGGAACAATGTGCCTGTTGTCTTCCGGTCCAATTTAATCATTTAGATATTTTCAAGCCTGGAGTGAATAGGCTCTTGAAAAACTTCATAAATTTCCATCAGGTGAGATACGCAGGAGACACGTTTTAGACACCTGAAACTTGACAGTAAAGTTGGAGTTGACGTACAAAAATTATATTTTAATATTTAAATGTTGAATGTGTATTCAACATTTAAATATTAAAATATAATTATTAATATTTTTTGACGGCTGCTGTGTAGCAGCCGTCAAAAAATATTAATAATAATATTTGACTGGCCTGTCAGTCTAGTAGTTAGTGACCCTGACTGCTATGCGGGAGGTCGTGGGTTCGATTCCCACCCAGGACAAATGTTTGTGTGATGAGCACGATCATTTGTTCTGTGGCTGGGTGTAATTTATCCATAATATGTATGTATTTAGAAATATATAAGTATGTTTATCAGTTGTCTAGTACCCATAACACAAGCTCTGCTTAGCTTGGGACTAGATGGCGTTGTGTGATAGTTGTGGACATATTTTATTATTGTATTATATTTATATAATTTACTTGTATCAATAAGTTTAGATAAACTGAACTTTCTAAAAGGGCATCAAAACACTTCAATATCTTCAAAATCTGAATTATGGGTATCACCAGACTTAACTAAAGCTTTTCTTTTGAAGTTTTCTTATATACACTTTATTCCAAAAATTGCCAAAGACGTCAAAATAATTCTAGTTACCGAAACGAATTTCCAAAAACAAATTAAATGACACTACTATTACGACATTACTACACAAAACACGTCAACGCTTCATAAATAATGAAATCGTAAGCAAACAAAAGATTGAACAAAATGATAAAAAACAGAACAATTCGATACTGTGTACTCGGTAATTTGTTCGTAAAATCGAATGGTTTTGAATCGATATCTAATTACGAACACACGCGAGGAGAGACGGGCACAACAGCACACTCGTTATTCTTGTTCATAGATGTGTAAACGTATGCGATAATGATGGGTTGTTTCTGCAAATTTTTATTCAATAGGACTTGTATAGCTTCTCTTCTTTGTTTTATGGGTATATAAAGCTTATCTTTGCCTGTATTGTTTAGATGTTAGGATTTTTAATGTATTGCTTGATTTCCTTTGAGGGTGGTTTTAGTGGGTTTGGCTTTTGTAGAATTTAAAACTAGAATTTAAATACGCCTGGTGAAAATTGGTTAAGCAACATTAGTTTTTTTTTTTAACAGTAGCTAGTAGTCCTAGTCAATGCGCTGCTTGAAAGAGAGGACATCCTAAAATGGACGCGAGGATCGCCTCTCAAAATAACGAATTATGTCTAAAACTCTTGAGCCACAAGCGAACGCCCGGTGGTCACACACCTATTGTCTTTTTACTATGTCTCTAATTCGCTGGGTGCGAAGTATAAGGTGGGGGAACCACGAAACGATCGCAGCGCGCGTCATGGCCAATAAAGGAACTTTCGGTGGCGGACGCTGTCACTTTTTACTAGAGAGATTTACGTTTTTAGTAAATAAACATGAGTCACAAAGCTTGCTGCGTAGTTAATTTCTTTCACATCTTGCACATGTTGAGCTAAAACTAATTGTTTTCCTTTCAATGTTGTTTGTGGTTGGAAAATGATGTCGTGTGTGATTGGTCGGAATCCAGTTTTTATGATTAATTTGGCCATGTTTAACTGAAAATACATAAAAGGATGGATTATTGAGAGCATAAGCACTCATAAATAATCATCTCGAAATGCGTTATTCGACGAAATTTCCTTATTTCTTTACTTACTTCTCATGACGACAGCCATGAAAAATCCGTAATGTACTAAGCGAAATCTATTGATTGTGCCATTTTAGACGAAAAATAAAAAAGACTTACCTTATATAGATTTAGAATATTTATTGGAATAAATGTAAATTACAATATTTAATTAAAATTGTTCGTTTGTAAATAACTCGTCGTAATGACAGCCGGGCATTTGACATTTCGGAGGCCACCGTATTTGCAACCGCTAGTTGGCGCTGTCATCGCGCACCCAGCGAATAACGGTATTCAAAAAGTTAAATGCCTCTGTTCACGTTACTGGCTTACTTTTTTATGTATCCTCACACTAAAGTAGTGTACACTGTCGTAGTCTCCATTGCTTCCTTAGCTTACGAAAGATTTGAACGATTTGATACTTTTTTTTAATGATATAAACTAGTACTGGACTGTGATCCTATATGATGTTAAGCAGTGATGCAATTGTATAATTATGGTAAAACACACTAGTTTATTAACAACTTTTTCACTCTAACCTGAAGATATCTAGCGTCTCAAGGAGTTGTCAGCAAACCGTAGGTATCCTACAGAAGGGTCGAAGCCAAGTGGGGCCACGGGTTTGCGTCTGAAATATATGCCGACGTAGGAATGGGGTTGGATGTTTAATCAGTAAGAGACCGACACTGTTTCCTACTCCGCCGAAGGGCGTGATTCGTCACTGGATGATTTTTACCTACTATAAAAAAACCACCACAGGTAAATTATTTCAGTCCTTCGATGTACAAGGTTTAAACGACGAAGCAAAGAGCTTAGACTGGAACGTAACGAAGTATCAACTAGGTAAGGCTGGACACTCGCCGTACGTCACGTTACGTTAACAGAATTAAGTCATGTAATTCCTGGGCACACTTTCAAATATGCATCTTGTAAAATAAGAAGGAATTATTTTAACCGAATCTGGATCATTAACCTTTTGAATATCGTAATTAGAGACATAATAAAAAGACAATAGATGTGCGAACGCCGGCGTTTCATTTATTTATTATTTTATTGATTATAGGTTAGGGTAGGTATAGGTTATGAAAAGAATCGCCAAACTTAAGTGGCAATGGGCAGGGCACATTGCACGCAGAACGGATGGCCGCTGGGGCCGAAAGGTTCTGGTGTGGCGACCACGTACCGGAAGACGTAGCGTTGGAAGGCCTCCCACAAGGTGGACCGATGACTTGGTCAGGGTTGCTGGAAGCCGATGGATGCGAAACGCACAGGACCGGTCTTTGTGGCGGCGCTTGGGGGAGGCCTATGTCCAGCAGTGGACGTTTTTCGGCTGAAATGATGATGATGATGATGATGATGATTATAGGTTTGCGCTTGACCGCTATCTCACCTGATGCAAAGCGACGCGGCGGTCGCCGATGGAGCGCACTTACCTAGAAGTAACCTATTCACTCTTGACTTAAAGATACCCGGATTGTAGCTATCAGGAAACACCATCATTTTCGCCGCTTGAGACTCAAGAGCCAAAATATTTACATACTACACTTTACTCACACTACAGAACATCTATTTTTTTGTAATTAAAATGTTAATCTTAACTACTTCAATATTTACACTCCATTTTACCAGTCCCTAACGTGTAGGTATAATTTCACCAAACTATTGCTTACATCTCGCATCAGTAAACAAGATATAATTATTCACAAAGCAATAAGGTTAACAGCGCGATCATGGCTCGAGCTCATGAATTTTCATCTCACGTTAATCTGCATGCATCTTCGCTATTACCCATTTACAATATCAGCTTCAGTTCTTGGTAATTAATGTTTGAGCCAATTTAAATCAACAAGATGTTACTATAAGCCTTTCGGGGGAATCTTGTTTGTTTTAATAGGAAAGATATACTATTAACAGCAATACCTTTGTACAATCTTTTTTATTAAAATTGTTCTCTTTCTTTGAACTATATGTGTGTCATGATCAGCCTTATTAATTTTCCCACTGCTGGGACCCAAGTCTCCTTTCTAGGGGAGGCAATGGGCCATAAACCACCAGGCTGAGTAAATATGGCTGTAAATTAAAATAAAAAATCTTCGAATACTAATCTGCACTGGGCCCGCTGGATGAATTACGGCCCATTTCCTCTCCTAGAGAAGAGGCTGAAGTCCCTGCTATAGGAACATTAAAATGGGCTGATTATGCTTCTGCTTACACTTGAAATACGTAGATCTTCTCGTTTATAGAAATTAACGAAGTCCATAATAGAAATGAAATTATAGACTCAATTGAGTAATTACTTAACTTTTCCAGAACCAGTCCCGTCGATCTTCTTAATTACGACTTTTTAAACATTACCAGAATAGAATACCAAATTTGGTAATTCCAAACCAAAAAAAAAGATAATAAATATCACATGATTATATCCATTGTGTAAAACAGTGTTCACACCAGCTTTGACAATCAGCCGTGCGGAACCGCCCAATGAGTCCTTTGTCGAATATATTCTTCATGTACACACGACTGTACAACGCTAACAATTTCCAGTATAAAGTGACTCTTCATTCTACAGAAAACCTTTTTGAATCACGGTTGAGTTATAATGGAAATGTGGTTTGGTATGACGAACACTTTTTGTCAATTTGACAGGAGTGAGCGCCAAAATGGAATCTTTCATTTGTACTCGTATGGTCGACAATTCGAACGATGTATGGCATTGAACGCAATATGAATGATATGGTTCTGGTAGTGTTCTGGTATAGCCTTGGTTTTCTACGATTTTTAATTGTAGGCTTGAAGGACAGATTTGAGTTTATCGTACTTTTTCTATCAAGACTGTTGTTGTATGATCTGTTGCTAGATCACACACTACTTTTAGATGATAGGGGCAGAATATAATAAAAGATGGCAAAGTAATTTAAACTGTTGTATTGTTCCAAAACTATAGGTAAAATGAACTAATGGACTGATGTGTGTGAATAAGTGACACGTGGCCCTTGCTGGCCGTAATGAGAACGCCCGACTTGATGGCTCGATGCGAACTGATGATTATTATAAAGTAAAATGAATGTGAGGCGTAAATGCTGACTTGCAGTATGTGCGGTTGCACCGTACATGCTCCCGAGCGGGAAGATGAATATGAAAAGATGAACATGATAAGATGAGTTACAAGATGATGCCAATTGGTCCTTATGCTAGATGATTAACAAGGTGATTCCAATTAGTGCTTATTCTATGTTTAGAGTCTCTACTTGAATTCTGTTTTGCGAGACATAGGCACTGTGCACTTATCTACTTTATGCACTTTAGGAATTTCACTGTAACCGGACACACACGGAATCTCACACTGATTACGCGCACTAACACTATATTGAACTGCAGACGACGAAAAAGAGGCCCCAGCCTCTGCTCGTGCTGGTGTCACGTGTTGTGGGGTATGTAGACTCGCCAATGTGGCCCTTGCCACCGCCAGAGATGCGACTCGCCTGTTACGCAACCGACGTACCAAGATGACTGCACCAACCACCAGCACAACTCCGATCACTACATACAATACTGTATAGTGATGGATATCATGATAAGAAAGTTGATGTGGCAAATTCTCACTTGCTTTGAGAATATGGAGTTGTTTTTTGATATCGTCAAGCTCGTTGTTGCTCGCAAGAAGTGAGTAGTTTTGTGTCAGTGTAGTGGGGATGCCTACGTCTATCATATGATTGATGGGTTCTATCTCAGGCAGCTTATAGGACGGTTTTATGTCTAAAGTGCTAAGACCTTCATTATGTGAGTAAACCGTAAAACTTTCTGTTTTTATTAAACAATTGTGTTCAACTCCCAATATGCCTGCCTTTACCAACTGCCCCGGCGACACTTGATCGTTGCATAGAACTCTTATTTGACAGCGACTACAGCAGAAAAATGCATAGTTATTTGTATGGTGTAGTGTTTTCCATTGATTTGAACAACTCGTAATGCTGATCATGCATTTGCTGGATTTTGGTTCAACTTGGCACAATTTTTCTTCATTCTTGAGATGATAAATTGGCTTCTCAATTTGACAAAGATAGGTATCGTCATCGTCACGTAAACAAGTCTGAACATCGTATGTAGTCATCGGTAAATACGAGTCCTTCTTCAAATTTATTGCAACATACTCAGCAATCGGAGTTACAATAACCATGCTTGAATTTCCTACAATTTGAGGTATAGGAATGATTTTCATGATCGAAAATATATCTCTGGACACCAAAGGCAATTTTAATTAAAAGATTAAATATTTTTCAGTCATTCTTGCTTTGACTGACAATATATGATAAATGTTTCTGAAGTTATTTATTAAGTGTATCACAATAAATTATTTGATTTGATTTGATTTGATTTGATTTGATTTAAGTTATTGATCGGCAACGATAGATCCTTTGAAAGATGACCCGATATTGTATTCAGAGTGTCCTTCAGTTGTTCTGGTGATAGTAAATGAAAATTCAGTCTCCCGTGATAAACATCAGTTACGGTATCCAATAAACTTGACTGAATTGTTTTCAGGTGTCTTATAACATTGCTTGTAGCAATTGCTCCCGTACTGAAATCGTTCTGGAGTCGATTTCTCTTTGATTCGTCCAATAAAACGTTCTCCATCTTATCCAACTTGATTGATAGTGAATTAAGCATCTTGTATTGTTTATTAATTGCTTGTTCATTCCTTTTCAAAACGTTGTATTCTGCCTCAATCACTGTTGTTTGTTGTTTTATGAGTGAAAGGAAATGATTTTCATTGTCCTGAATCGATTGAATATCTTGTTTATATTGGTCGGCAAATCTCTCATCAAGCACACCGAATAAACTGTTTGCGAGATACCCAACACCGTTGATAAGGCCTCGCTTGCGCCAGCGCAGGTGTCGTGCGCGGCGCGTGCTGGAATGCTGACTCAGCAACAGGTGGTTGTAGTACTGAAGTTCCGAGAATTCATGCTGCAATTGTACTTGTATGATGTCACAGTGTGACGTTTCTTTAAACTTGTTACACAACTGATCTAAGTAGGCTAGGTATTTACTGCATGATTCTGTACCTTGCCAAAATGAGTTCATATCGTAGTATGTTACTATTTTCCATTCATCTCTGATTAATTGCATGTTTGCTATTTTATCTAAATAAAGACCTTGATTATCTTTTAACTGTGTAACATTGTAAGAACAGTGGGATGTGGTCAAAATGCTCATGAAAGACAAAAGTAACATTACCAGCGTTGAGATACTATGATTTACTTTTTTATTTATTTTGCGATCCTTCACTTCCTTGGGACGCGACTCTTGTTTTTCGATTCTATCATTCACAGGAAGAATAGATAGCTTGAGAACAGGCCTCTTGATAAACCCATTCTTTGTTTTCAATGTAACCACTCTGGTGTGGCCATCGGCCCCAGGATGCAGCTGGACGACTCGTCCAACTGCCCACTTCCCAGGAGGTAGGTTTGCATCGTTAATGGTAACAATATCATTTAGTTGAATGTTTGGTTGAGAATGTCTCCACTTGCTTCGTGCTGACAGCTGTGTTAGATATTCTGTATGCCAACGTTTCCAAATATCTTGTACTATTTTTTGAGTTAAATGCCATCTTGTCCGCATATCAGTTTCTGTTTCTAATATGGTCATGTCTTGATTATGATTGATAAAGCTTGATGGAGAGAGGAAGTCAAAGTCATCAGGATCTTCAGTTAGAGGACAAAGTGGTCTCGAGTTGAGTATTGCTTCTAACTGAGCCAGAACTGTGGAGAACTCTTCAAAGGTGAGTTTCTGATCTCCAACCACTCTTTTTAAATGATATTTCAAACTTTTAACTGCAGCCTCCCACAGCCCTCCTGCTGTGGGCCACGAGGGCGCGTTAAAATGCCATTCAATCTCCATGCTAGTGACTTCTTTGATGAAATCTTGATCGAATGTATCTTGTATCTGCTCGAATTCTTCTTGTAAAATTTTGTTGGCCCCCACGAAGTTTGTTCCGTTATCACTATATAAGTGTTTCGGAGAGCCCTTTCTTGCAGCCATTCTTCGCAACGCAGCTATAAATGCAGATGATGTGAGGTCCGAGACCAGCTCTATATGGACAAGCTTGGTCACCATACAGACAAATACCGCCACGTAACCCTTTGTGGTCTTGATACCACGACCCTTGTTAGCCTTTATGAGCGTGCCCGGTAAAATCGACGCCCGTGTGTTCAAATGGTTTTGCAACGTTGCATCTCTGTGTAGGCAAATCTCCCATTAACTGTGTCATCTTGCTTGGATTATGTTTACGACAGGTAACGCAGCTACGTATACGCTTTTTTACCGCTCGATTACCACCTATGATCCAGTAATTTTTGCGAATGAATGCTGATGTCACCCGTGCTCCTCCATGGAATGTAAGTTCATGTGCTTGGTCGATAATTAAATTTGTCAAGTGTCCTTCGTGAGGTATGATAATCGGATGCATCATGTCTTGATTAATGCTAGCCTTGCACAATCTTCCTCCAACTCGGAGAAGTCCCTCGTTGTCAAGGAACAGATTTAATGCCAACAATTTGCTTTTTGCTGATAATGGCTTGTTTTCTTGTAAATTATGCACTTCTTGTGCGAATTCTCTCTGTTGTACATATAAAATTATTTTATGCTTAGCATAGATTAATTCTTGTAATGTAAAATAACCTTGTAAACGGTTGTTCTTGTTTCTTGCTTGCTTGATATATCTCAATATCCATGCTAAAACTCTTGTTACTTTAGCAAGTGAACTATATCTTGTTAATAATTCACCCAAAATGTCATCGCATTGTTGCTGCGATATGTGATTAATATGATTGATTTTTCTTGCTTCTTCGTCTGTGGTAAAAACTGCTTGTTCGGTTTCTTGGCCAGGGTCGTAGCTTCGCAGCCACGATGGTCCTTCCCACCACAGCGGATGGGTTTTCAACTGATCGACTCCCAATCCACGGCTTGCGCAGTCCGCTGGATTTTCCGCTGACTTGACGTAACGCCAGCTATTTGTAGGTATGATGCTTGATATTTGTCGCACCCTGTTGGCGACAAAAGGCTTCCATTTACCTGGCTCTCCTTTTAGCCAGGCTAGGACTACCATTGAATCTGTCCAACTGTATATCTTGAATTTATGATTGCTAAAGCATTTTTGAAGTTTTGACAATAATTTTGCCAGTAGCAGAGCACTACTTAACTCTAATCTTGGCAATGAAATTGATTTGTTAACCGGAGTTAGTCTCGCTTTTCCTGCTACTAAAGATATCTTTGTTTCTGCGTTGTTTTTTGTCTTGCAATAAACGACGCATGCGTAAGATTTATTTGAGGAGTCGCAGAATCCATGCAGTTCCAGCGTATCGTTCTCTCCAGTTCCCAGCCATCGCTCTAACTTGAATTGATTAATTTTATGCATTTCACCTTTAATGTTTAGCCATTCCTTACTAGTTTGATCGGGTAATTTGTCATCCCATTGAATATTTGATATCCAAACTTGCTGAAATATCAATTTTAGTTTGGTTGATAGCGGTGACAGCCAACCAAGAGGGTCAAACAACTTGGATATGTCTGACAACATGGATCTCTTAGTTGGTGTTTTAATAGATGGTTCGATTTTTGATTGAAATGTAAATAGGTCTGCTTTAGAATTCCAACGTAATCCCAAGGTTTTTGAGGTCTCCATTTCCTTGAAATCGAAATTATCTTGCTCGTTACTAGCCCTGATTGTATTATTATCTTGTAATGCTGAAGCGTTAGAAGACCATTTCCTTAAGTTGAACCCCCCTGATTTTAATAATTTGATTAATTCTTGCTTTAATTCGATGGCTGATTCGACAGAATGAGTTCCATGTAGAATATCATCCATGTAAAATGATTCCTCCAATGCCTTTATCGCAATTTGGCCGAAATTGTGTCTTTCATCTTCAGCCAATTGTTTTAAAGTCATCATGGCTAAAAACGGTGCGGCCTTGGTGCCGTATGTGACAGTACATAGCTGATATACCTGATTATGCATGTCTTGAGCATCTCTCCAAATGATTTTTTGAAATTGTTGATCCCGTTCATTTAACCAAATAAAACGAAACATTTTTTCGATGTCTGCTGTAAAAGCCACGCGGTATTGTCTCCACCTTAAGAGTAAAGATTGAAGATCCTGCTGCAGATTTGGGCCTTTTAACATAACGTCATTCAAACTGTATCCTGATGTTGTTTTTGAAGATGCGTTAAAAACTACGCGAAGTGCTGTCGTAGTCGAATCATTTCGCAATACACAATGGTGCGGTAAATAATAATCGGGTTGCAAGTTACCGGACGCTAGTATCATATGTCCTAATGCTTTATATTCTTGAATAAATAACTTATATTGATTTGCTAATTCTTCATTATTGCGAAATTTCTTTTCCAACTGTTGAAATTGTGCCATAGCTTTGTTTTTAGACAATCCTAACTGAGTCTCAAAGTTTTCTTGAAATGGTAATCTTACTTCATACATGCCATTTTCACGCCTTGTTGTTGTTTTCTTGTAATATTCCATGCATTGTACATCCTCTGCGGATAAATCAGGCGTTTCTGTAATGTCTTCAATCTCCCAAAATCGTTGTACTTCGTCCACTTGACTCAGGACCACATTACAATGAAAAGTCTTGAAATTCCCGCAAAGAATCCATCCCAGTCGTGTCTGTTGCGCAACTGGTAATGATTGATCACCTCTGATAATGCCTTCTAAAATTATATTTGCATATACATCGGCTCCCAACAAAATGTCGATGGGACGACTGACATAGTATTCTGGATCGGCTAGCTGAATGCCGGCCAGGTGTGCCCATGTTGGCTTGACGAAAGTGCGTCTTGGTAATTGATTAATCAGCGTGTCCATGATTACCACGTCTGTTTGAAATGTAAAGTCATCAAAATGCGAACAACATGTTATGCTCGTAACGCCTTTACTACTACTCTCCTTCTCTCCAATGCCGGAGATAACGGCTCTGCAATACTTTCTTGATAAAGCTAGCTGTTGTGCCGCTCTCGCTGAAATAAGGGAGGCTTGAGAGCCTTGATCTATTAGGGCACGCAATTTATGGTATGATCCGTCACTTGCTTGGACTTTGATCATCGCGGTGGCTAATAAGGTTTCGATCACGTTGTCGCCTTGCTGCAAAACGTGATTTTCTTGCGATTCTGGTTTTTGTGTCCTAGTTGCAAAAACCGCAGGTGTTTTATTCTCTGTAATTGGGTTACATGAGGAATTATTATTAAACGCTTCATGTAGAAGTGTATTATGTTTGCCGCGACATTCACGGCAGCGTTTTTCTGAAATACATGCCTTATCCCCATGTGAATAAAGACAGTTTTTACACAAATGCAATCGTGTTACTGTTTGTCGCTTTGCACTAGGTGTCATATTTAAAAACTTATTGCAATAAAATATTCCGTGGGACTCTTTACACAACGGGCATGTTTGCTCGTAATAATTTCCCGAAGTCTTAGTTGCTGAAAGTTTATTCTTGAAATTTGATGCTGATGATTTTTGTTGCTTGTTTGTTGGTGGTTTGGAATTTTCATTTTTCTTGCGCGAAGATTCCAATGCAGTGAATCTGCTCTCTAAGAAGCTTAGGAACTCCGACAATTTTGGCAGATCTCTGGGCATGTTCCGAGTTTCCAAATAATGGTCATGAGTATCCGCATCTAATTTTAGCAATAAAATACGCACGATGAATGGATCCCAGCTATTTACATCAATGCCTAGGTTCTTTATCGAGTTTAAACACTCTAATGTAGTATCATGCATATTTTTGATCTGATGGACGTTTGCTTGTTGGATTACTGGAAGATTTAATATGAGGTCTAAGTGTGATTTAAAAATTAACCACACGTTGTTGTACCTGTTATTTAATATTTCCCAGCACACAGTGTAATTATCGGAACTGATTTGTAGATGCTGTATCAAACGCTCAGCTTCTCCCCGTACCTTGCTTTTAAGAAACTGCATTTTTTGGGCATTTGATAAGTTGAAATTATTGTGGATAGCTTCAACAAATAAATCTTTAAAGGACACCCAATTTTGATAATTGCCATTAAAGAAAGGGATGTCAATTTTTGGTGTCCAGCTTTCCTTGTGAACGACATGCCCTAATTTCCTGTTAATTGCATTGTTCAAGTTATTGTAAATAGTTTCTTGCTTTGTATAAGACGCCTCATATTCCTGGTTAGTACCTTCCAATTCGCTGTCTAATTCCCAATGTAGAGAATCAATGATAGACCATCGAGTTTGTAGAGTACGTAAGGCATCTTTTAATTCCCACTTTTCGGACATAATATCCAAATTTATCCCTGCCACAGTACGCTGCAAGGCTCTGAAATTGCTTGCTTGCTTCTTGAGTAGATCATCAAGCTTACTAGATGTACCTCTAGAGCAAACTTCGACGGGTGGCGATTGTCGTCCTAGAAGATCTTCTTGCTCCGACCTCGCTGGACCTTGTGTTTCGTGTGCTGATCCCCTTTGCTGAGGTTCCTTCATCTTTGCCAACAAAGCTTGATGTTGCTGAGTAATGAGTGCTTTGGTCGAGATATATAGCTCTTCTGTTCGTTCATATTTACGACCACTAAAATACGGATGAGACTTGCTTTCCTCCGTGAGAAGGCGGTCGTGATTGTATTGATAATCAGACCAATATTGATTTAAGGTATCTAGCCGTCGTTTGAAATAGTCAATAGTTTTCCTATCTACTGGATCCTTTTTGATATTAGTGGCTAACTTTTGAATTGCTAAATAAAGCTCGTCCTGATTCGTGTGTATAGCCTCCATGATGAGGACTTAGTGAAGTAAGAAATAATCGGAAAGATCTTACTTGAATGTCCTTGATGATTGCTTTCTGCTCCTTGAGACAACTGCTAGTCTCACCTCCTGACGACACAAAATCCCTGAGACACCTGTTAGTCCCAAAGTCTATTATGCCTTCACTGAACACTGATAACACTGATATTTCGTGGGTCCTTGCTGACCCAGAGACACTTGTTTGTCTCAAAGTTTGATAGTCACTGATCACAACACACGTTAAAGTCACTGGGTAGCTTCCCGCTACAATGTCCTCGCGCGCGAATGGACTATGCAGCGTGTGAAACTTGCTCGAAGGACCAAAAAGAATGTATGATCTGTTGCTAGATCACACACTACTTTTAGATGATAGGGGCAGAATATAATAAAAGATGGCAAAGTAATTTAAACTGTTGTATTGTTCCAAAACTATAGGTAAAATGAACTAATGGACTGATGTGTGTGAATAAGTGACACGTGGCCCTTGCTGGCCGTAATGAGAACGCCCGACTTGATGGCTCGATGCGAACTGATGATTATTATAAAGTAAAATGAATGTGAGGCGTAAATGCTGACTTGCAGTATGTGCGGTTGCACCGTACAGTTGTCACCGCCATCATTTCAGCTGAAAGACTTCTACTATTGCACAAAAGCCTCCTCAAGATATTGGCACGATTCTAGATTCCTGCAACCCTCACCTCACCTTCAGATGGCCTTTCGACGCTGTGTCTTCCGTCATGCAGTCGGTACTATAGAACTTTTCGGCACTATCGGATATCTGTTCTGCAAGCAATGCTGCAACTTACACCCACTTAAGGTTGATGAGCTATAACCTAGATACTCCTACAAACATCATTACTCATCGATCTAGTAAAGTCCGAGCATAGCTCAAACCAATACTATGCCATCAAGCCTTCTGAGGTTTAACACTAGCCACCTCTTCAAAAATTCCAACCAATTAAATTTTTCATTTAAAACTAGTTTCTGTTTCTGACTTGCAGAGATGGACAGAGTGTTAGTACGCTCCACCCACTTCTCAAAGGAAACTACCTAAAGAAGAATTCTCCTTTTATAAATAAATTGTTCTCTTCATAAAATATCGTACAAATTTCCTCGCTTTTCTATTTATCTAAAGGCTCATTCTTTATACAACCGTAGACGTGTGTTTCCCGACAGTTAGTTAGGGGCTCCCACATCCATTTTAGTTTCATTGAAATACCACCACCTGAGACAAAAGAATATCGCTATTTTTCCAAAACAAAACTGTCAGTTTCCATTCATTTTCCTCTGTGAAACAATGAATGATAGCACAAAGAAAAGTTTCAAGGCGGTTATCTTAAAAACTCCTCAAATACTCTTAAAATTTATCTGTTGTGACGGATTATGGCGAAATATTTATGCAAAACTGAACTCTACTATCTTAGAACTAGGATGCAATGTGGAATGTAGTGGTGAATGTAGCAGTTGCATTTATTTGATGGAAACAGCAACCCATTTGCTGCAAGCGTAATGTTATTACATCTAGTAAATATAATTTTGCTTTGAGTCTGCATTGGTAACAATTTGTTTTAACGCTACCAACAATGTAGATTGCTTCTGTAATCTAGTTTAATATAAATTCTAGGAACTGAAGTCATTTGTTAAAGTTACGTTTAAGTATTTAATTACCATCGTTTTCCATCATAACTTTACGAGGAAGATTCTTTCACACATTTCATTATTATTTGGATTTTAAGCCGTAGCTGATACTTAGAAAAGTGGCATTCTATGAATGACAAATGTTGCTAAAAAGTTGTGTCAATGTCTGAAAGAGATACCGTGGTTTTGAAATGCATTGGGCTTCTGACTGACAAAGATTGATTTTTAGTTTAAATCTACGATGTTTTCTCGTTCCACCCATACAGTGGGAGAAATCATTGGATTACATCCAACCACAAGTCCGAGGGTATTTATAAACCAAAGTTTTTATCATATTTAAAATTTATTTCAAACAATATCTTTTCCGATTCTCTATAAGATTGAGTATTGATTCCTTATTTCTTTGGTTAATGTTCTTTATTGTTTGAGTTAAAAATAATAAAGAAAAATAATAATAATATATTTTTAGTTTTATTAAAATATATATAATATTGTTGTAGAAAATATATAAAAACTAATTAAACAACACATATAAATCATATATTGTTTAATCAACTTTAGTCATTTTCACTCGACGCTAAAATATGAATAATCACTATGGTACTGGCAATTTACGAGCAGGTATGAGTCATAAAATCTTCTGTAATATGATATTCTGTTGATATATTTTGTTTTTTTTTTTACTTTTTATTGGCAATCATCTAAAGCAAAATTATAAATATACTGTTATTGAGAACTATGTATATATGTGTATGTAAATTGTATAACTTATTTACATTGTACTCACATAATAGAAGCTAAAAGACATTATGTAAGCAAGATTTTATTTAATTCATGATATAATTTATAAAAGAGTGTCCATGGAGTTTCTTGCACGTTCTTCTACATAGAGATCTATGCTTTGGAACGTTCAATTTAGTTACACTTTCTTTTTCTTTTGAATTGTCAAAATGACAATGCTACTTGTAAGCTTTTCGTAAAGACACTTGCGAATCTTTACGAGTTTCCCATGAGCCATTATGAATGGTACAAATAGGGCGTAGAAATTTATATCTATGTCACTCGATGATAAAGTAGCATTCTACTACTGAAAAAAAAAATTCGGTTCAGTAGTAATTTATCCATTACTAGCTGCAGCAGCAGCAGCAGCGGCTTCGCCCGCGTACATAAAATATAGCCTATGTCATTCAGGAGAAAGCAGCTTTCTATTGCTGCAAATTTTTTTTCCAATTGGACCAGTAGTTCCAGAGATTATCACCTACAAACAAAAAACAAACTTTACCTCTTTATTATATTAGTGTAGACGTAGAAAAATATACATTATGTAGAAAAATATCCATTATATAAAAAAAACCTTTTTCCCTTATAAAACCTATTACAAACATTCAACACTCAAAACACGCCTTTATGACACTAGCGTGATTCGCAGGCTAGAAAAACAAAGTAGTAAACAATAATACTATATTTTTCTCTTTGTGGTGTGATTAATAAAGAAAAAAATTCCCCAAAATCACATTCCCAAGCTTTTTATTCTAAAGCCCTAACATCATTTATACAAAATAAATGATGAACATTACCCTAATAGGGCAATGCACTCAACGAGGAAAGTAAGCAGTACTTTATATAGGTACCAACTTTGGGAAGACGTGCATGATACCCGAGGCGCAAAATGTAGGCACATTTTTTATTTTATCAAAATGCTAAAAGGATCATAAGTAACTTGAGTTAAATTTATTATGCGTAACTGAACAACTCAGTTATAAGAAATATGAAAACGATCTTTGTGACGGAAATTATTTGGTGTTGTCTGTGTTAAAATTGCTAAATAATAGAATGGTTGAGGGTCCGGTGGCGGTCCTTACATCATGCGACCCAAGCCGGGTGGCCATCGCTTTTTTGTGCAAAGCAAAGCGTCTCATACAAAAGTACACCGTTCTTGCTCGCCGTGTTCGATTTTGAAACAAATATCTTCAACCTATTGAGCGGGAGTTTTTGTACACATATTTATTTAAGATTACAAACGAAAGCTTTTACATTTAAATAAATTATATAGTTACGTCATATGTTAAGTTTTAAATTTTAAAATAAAAGCCTGAATAAAATTTATTTTTTACTTTTATTTTTCATAAGTTATTCATAACAAGCACTCTTTTGATAACATGTGTTATACAGAGTATTAATAACTAGGTATTAATGCTTGGACTAGTTATTACGGATCTAGAATGACGAATTGAATTTAGGATCGAACATGTATTATCATCAAAAACCTAATGCGTGTACAAAATTGCAGCGCAAGCTGTCGAAGATATCTGCTTCAAAACTGAATTACAAAGTTTCACCCGAACAAACACAGTTATATAAGAGTACATACATATATTGTAAGTTAAATAACAGCTTGTAATTGCTTTTTTTACTAGCCCATACTGTCCCACTGCTGGGACAAGGCCTCCCTCCATTCCCATCAGTGTCCTGGGATTTGAGCCACTTCTTGTCAATTACCAAGGAAGGCATCCAAGACGTCCCACCATCTCTTTCTTGGTCTGCTGCGACCCCTTCGTGCGATTTCAGAGCACCAACTTTGTGTTTTCCTGGCTCATCGCTAGGCATGCGGCAGACATGTCCAGACCCACATAATCTGAGCAGACTTCTGTGCCACGTCAATGATTTGCGTTTTGGGGCGCAGTACAATGTTTCGAACGCGATCCGTTATTTTAACACCTATTACACTACGCTCCATAGCACGTCGTTCTCCATAGCACTCCATAGCATCGGTTGTAACTTTTAAATTTAAATTCATTCTGTCTTTTCTTTTATTATTCATCGTTAACTAGACATTCTCAAGCAATGGTCCAGTTAAAATGACAAGTCCATATTCTAAGGTCTCAAACTTCTAATATCAACAAAATCGCATCGCACTATTTCAACACGTAGATAACATTGAATCTTACTCGCAGCGCTCGCAGGAAACTCCAAGTGAATTTGCGAAGTTAAATTGAAAGTGAACGTTCGGCCCGGGCGATTGATGAGTGGGCCATTCGAGTTTGCACTTCGATGTTCACGTCTACACATCTTTATCTTCTTAGTTTAATGTCACTGCAAAAAGATTGAAACATGTTTTGATTTGAATTAGGTACTATATTTTATAACATTACAGGATGAAATTGATGGCGAACGCTCAAGCCTATTAATGAATTGGCTACTCATGTTCGCAATTCACTGTTCACATGTTACACATCATCATCATCAGCCTTTTAATGTTCCCACTGCAGGGACACAGACCTCCTCTCTCTAGGAGAAGGGAATGGGCCATAATCCACCACGCGGGCCCAGTGCGGATTGGTGGATGTCACATGTCTTCGAATTTTTGGTTCTAGGACATGCCGGTTTCCTCACGATGTTTTCCTTCACCGTTTTGAGAGCAGTGGTGATGAAATAAATTACACAAAGTAATGCGCCTGGCTGGGTTTGAAACCGCGACCTACGACTCGTAAGTCGGGGCCGTTACCACTTGGCCACCACTGCTCAACATTTTACATTACATTTTACACAGCCGTGTCTTATTGGCTCCCATATTGTGGAAACCAATAAGACAAGGTTAGACTTAAGTCCTATTAGCCGGTTTTTACCACATGGATAATATTGTGAAACCACAAAGTAAGTCGTTGGACCAAACGATTTATAAGTGGGTCATTCTTTCTTGCTTTCCAGTACTCAGATGGATCTTGATCTTATTGTAATATGTTTGGGATATTCTCCTATCGACACACTGTGGCGGTGTGGTTAAAAGGTTAAAAACGTGTTATTCAGGCAATTCAAGACTGAAAAATTGCCAGTTTACAAAATGATTACCCTGTTAGATCTTTTCACAATCATTTAAAAGGAAAGACGTCCACTGTTGGACATAGGCCTCCCCCAAGCGTCGCCACAACGACCGGACCGGTCCCATGAGTCCGCATCCATCTGATTCCAGGAACCATGTATATACATACCACAGTGTGTCAAGACGAAAGTCTATAACCAGTGTGTGTTGCCAGTGATAACGTATGGCTCAAAAACATGGTCGTTTACAGTGGGCCTCATAAGAAGACTCAAAGTCACCGAAAGGGCAATGGAAAGAGCTGTGATCGAAGTTTCCTTGCGGGATCTTTTCTGGCAAGAAATATTAACAATAATAATTGTCATTAAAACTTAAGACTTCTCTTATAAAGCAGGCCAAAACTAAATGGTACATATTCATCTTCAATTTAAATATTAATGAAAATATATGGCCAAGAAAGCTTCATTTTGCATATTAATTATGGTTGCTAAATATAATATGCAACTAAGACTCGAGAAATAACAACCAGTTCAACAGGGCTTTTTCTTCATAATTATTTATTTAAATTCAACACTCTTATTCCCTTGCTGTTCGTAAAGGAAGTCTTATAAGTTTTGTAACTCTATTTTGAGTTTTAAATCATATTTTGCTTGGAGCTACTGTAAATTTAGTCTTCAATAATTTTTCAGTATTTTTGATACACTTGTACTTCAAAGTATGATGGTATCTTTCCATTTTTTAGTAGGAATTAAGCTTATTATGAGATAGGATATCATTCGCCGCATGAAGAACCGGAAAGCTGTCGGTGCCGATGGAGTCCCCATTGAAGCCTGGAAGGCGATGGGTCCTCGTGGTGTGGGCATCTTAACCCACCTATTTAACCGCATGCTCCTCACCGGAAAGATCCCGAGTCAATTGAGACTGAGCATTATCACTCCAGTCTTCAAAGGCAAGGGATCGGTGCAGGAGTGTGGCGACTACCGTGGGATTAAGGTTATGTCCCACACCATAAAGCTCTTCGAGCAGGTGATTGACTCTCGGATCCGACAGGAGTGCACCGTCTCGGGATGTCAATATGGGTTTCGACCAGGCCATGGCGCCATGGATCCCATCTTTGCCCTAAGGGTTACCATGGAGGGATACAGATCAAAGAATACGCCTCCGCACCTCTTGTTCCTTGACATGCAGAAGGCCTTCGATTGTGTCCCCCGTGAGGTGATCTGGTGGGCGCTGAGATCAAAAGGAGTGCCCGAGACCTATGTTGACATTATCCGAGATATGTACCGAGACTCCGAGACCGGTTCTGTGGTTCGGACCGCTGTTGGCGATACGAAACCCTTCCCAATCACCGTCGGAGTTCACCAGGGTTCTGTCCTTAGTCCGTTTCTGTTCAGTGTGGTGCTGGACGTGCTGTCCTCCAACATCAGGGACTTACACGAGCAGCCGCCATGGCTGCTCATATATGCAGACGACATCGCGCTGGCGGACTCGGACAGTGGGCGCTTGGTTCGACGTGTGACAGCGTGGAAGGAATCGCTGAAAAACGGCGGTCTGAAAATTAATGCGGCGAAGACCGAGTACTTGGCCTGTAACACAACAAACGCTGCTCCTGTTCGCATTGGCGAAGACACAGTCGAGCGCACAGAACAGGTCAGGTACTTGGGATCGGTGCTCCACGAGTCCGGGGACGTTGATTGCGACGTCGAGTCACGTATCTCGGCGGCCTGGGCGAAATGGCGTGTGGTGGCGGGGGTTATCTGTGACCCCAAAATGCCGGTTAGGCTCAAAGGACAGGTCTATAAGACCATCATTAGGCCTGTCCTTTTGTATGGCAGTGAAGCGTGGCCTGTACTTGAGCGGCACAAGTAGAGCCTGCGTGTCACGGAAATGAATATGCTGCGCTGGATGTCGGGAGTGTCGCGGAAAGACCGCATTAAAAACTCCGGCATTCGGGGCATCCTTCAGGTCCGTGACATAGCGGATAAACTGCAGGATGGTCGCCTACGCTGGTATGGCCACGTATTACGAAAACCGGCAGACTACGTGGGTAACAGATGCCTCGCCATGCCACCTCCGCCGGGACCCGGAAAACGAGGAAGGCCTAAGAGGCGTTGGATCGACGTCGTAAGGGACGATATGCGTGCCAATGGGCTTACGGCAAAGGACGCAAAAGACCGAGCGAAGTGGAGGTGTTTGAGTTGGAAAGCGGACCCCGGGCACCGAGGTGAAAGCCAAGGAAGCAACCGGGACTAGCGCTGAGATGATGATGATGATGAGATAGGATATCATCAAATAACTACTCGCCTTCTAGGGTGGAGCGAGGAGTATGAGGTTTTAAGTATTTTTTTCTTTGCTATAAATTAGTGCTTGGTTGCGATCCCACCTAATAATAATATGTCCACAACTATCACACAACGCCATCTAGTCCCAAGCTAAGCAGAGCTTGTGTTATGGGTACTAGACAACTGATAAACATACTTACATATTTCTAAATACATACATATTATAGATAAATTACACCCAGACACAGAACAATGATCGTGCTCATCACACAAACATTTGTCCTGGGTGGGAATCGAACCCACGACCTCCCGCATAGCAGTCAGGGTCACTAAATAGTCTAGTATTAGACTAAATAGTCTAGTATTACTAGGGTAAGACAGGCCAGTCTAGTAGTTGCCCTACCCTACCCTACCCTACCCTTCTTACAGTTGTAAAAAGTATTATTTCATTATTATTATTGATAGACTCGTTTGACAACAGGAACGGGGTGGCTAAGTAAGTCAAGAGCGAACAGGTAATTTCTAGGGAAGCAAACCCCATCGTCGACATGTGCTTGTCGCTGGGGCTCGCTTCCGTTTCCTTCCCTTTCTATCCGTTGAAATAGTGGTCAAGCACGAACCTATTTAAGCTCTTGAGCCCCAAGCGAACGCCACATAACTATCGCCTTTCTATTATGTCTCTACTTACATTGGAATTCGAAAATATCGAATCGAAATATCGAAATCGAATAATAGACAAAAGTTTCACTTTTTTATTTCTGCTTTTATAGAATTATGAACTTTCAATTAATATTCAACGTTTATATACATAGGTACTATATCTTAAAAAAAACAGGTAATACCTAATTGAAATACATAACACAATATTCTTACACATGAACATGAATTAATGCTCAACCCAAACCCAAACAAAAACAAAAACAACGTCATAAAATCTAAAACCTCTTTTTTAATCAATAACCACGTGAGGTGGAGAGTGGAAACGTCATAGTTAGTCTAAGAGCTTGCCATATATCATCGACACTCGCACTTTATTTGCCGTAAAGGGTTAACTCACACAGAGATGCGAAGTGAAGCGACCGTGCAGCGATTTTTCTGTTGTAACTCTCTCTCGAAATATTGTGTACACAGTTTTATATTGTATTTATAAAGTGAATTGGTCGTCGCAGTACAATTAAGTGGTGATTTGAGGTGAAACGCAGCATGGCGTCGTCCTGCTGAATTATTCGAAAGTTTTACTGTGTAGTCCTGAAGCAAAAATACCAACTAAAAAAAATAGGTTAAGTTTAGTTGTCAAAATCTGATACACCCTCGCCACCCAGGGCCGTAGGGACTCTGGAAAAGGGTCGAAACGTACTGGGGCTCAGGGTCTTTTTCTGAAAGAAAGGCTTGGCCCCAGTACGAAAGGCAAAGAAAGAACAGGGTGGGGTGTTTAGTCAGTAAGAGTCTGACATTGTTTCCCGCTCCGCCATTGATGATTTTTGCACACCATCAAAAAAACCACCCAGGGCTGAAGAATGCGGGGCAGTGTGAGAATCGCCTTAGGAATATTGCGGAAGTTTTTTCTGTAATTAACTTTACCTTTATTTTTTTCTTGAGTTTTATACGGTCGTAACATGTTTATTTTTTATCTTAGATATTATGCAAATTAAGTGCAATTATTAAGTCAATATTATACCCAAGGATATGAAATTGCGTGCTATGTTAAGTGCCAATAATAATTAGCGTTCAACGTTGTTTCCTTTTTTATTTATAAATAAAAACATAAACCACAATCTTTTTCCATCGACTCATCTAACAGAAGCCGTGTATTTTTATTTTATGGATTACAAAAGAATGAATGGATGGCACTGAGCTGATGTAGAGCACTCTTAATAAAATAATGCTGGCTTTACTTTTTTAGTGTTTCATATTACTTATTTATAATATAATTTTGCATGTTTAATTTGGTAAGACAGAGAATTATTCACTATTTAACATCTGGTAATGAAACAGAAATGGTTAACCTTTTCTTTACTAGCTTGGAGTCTCCCTAGGGGGAAAATCATCCAATAACGAATCTCGCCCTTGGACGTAGCGGGAAACAGTGTCAGACTAAACACCCCACCCCGTTCCTTCTTTGCCTTTCGCACTGGGACCAAGCCTTCCTTTCAGATAGAGACCCTGGGCCCCAGCAGGCTTTGACCCTTTTGCAGAGTCCCAACGGATTTTTCTATGGGATTCGGTTCAATTCTTTTTTGCCTTTATTCCCTAAAAGATTTAATATGACACAATGAATTTATAGTTTGAATTTGGAATCTTTGCTATAGCTATAGTTCTTTTATCCTACGAAGGCTGAAAGTGTGTGTGTAATTGTGTGTACTCATATGTAATTGTTTCTGTATGCGTAAGTTATTTTTGTGATACCGAGCGCTTCGAGTTTACGCGCACAGAATATAGAAATAAAGAAATCAGGTTTGTTGGCACAAATACAATGTGGACACTACAAGTTTCAAGAAAATAACAAAAAAGAACAATGCCACCAAAACGTATTGGGAACTTATTTAAACGACTGCTTTGACTCAAGCTTTCAAGAGTTACTCCTAAGCAAGCAAAAGGTGAGATAATGGTCAAACACGAGCCTATCAATAAACGCCTCATGACTGCACCAAAATGGGTACAGTTCAACATGGAAACCACGTAACTAGTGCTTGACACTGATTTTCAACTATACCTGTACGTAAATCAGTTTTGAGTTATGTGAACACAAAATGAAATTGCGCATCATTCCCTGCGTGCCTCAAGGAGAAGTCAGCAAACCGAAGGGGCCCGGCAAAGTCGAAGCCCACTAATGGTAATTTGAAAGTGTACCCCCGGGCCCTGGAACGAAGGCAAAGAACAAATGGAAAATTCACTCCGTTTTTGGTCAGTAAAGTAGAGATAGAGAGGTAGTACATCATCTTCTGCCCCACCCAAGAGTGCGAAGATGCCATCCAAAATTAACCCACCTTAGTTAGAAAGAACAACTATAGCATAGTAATACGAGCTTCATACTAAGTTACTTGTGAATATTCGCAGTATATTCCAAAGCTCCATTTACAGCCTTAAAATACCGCATGGAGTATGCTCCGAGCAAAATTTTCTTTTTTCTAAGAGATGAAATATGGCTGGTATGTTTTGTTACCATTCTTACGAAACCGCAGCCGTGAATCATGCTTAATGCTCAAATACTTTTGCAGCAGAATTTTAAAGTTTTCTATGATTTAGGTACTTCCTAGTCTTGCTTATAAACGCAATTAAAAAAAAAAAACTAATTGTAATATGTGTATGTGGTCGCTTACAATGGGCCTCATAACAAAATCACCAAAGTCAAAGTCACCCAAAGGGCAATGGAAAGGGCTATGCTTGGAGTAGCCTTACGTGATTGAATCAGAAATGAAGATAAAGAAGAGAATCAAAGTCGCCGACATACCTCAAACAAATGTCAAACTTAAATGGCAATGGGCAGGGCACATTGCGCGCAGAACAGATGTTCGTTGAGATCCACACTAAAGTGGAGTGGAGAGCTCAGGAGCGTAGCGGAAGACGTAGCGTTGGAAGGCCTCCCATAAGGTGGACCGGACCGATGACCTGGTTACAACACCATGCATCCCACATACATCGAATCACATAAACGAATCCGATGTATGTGAGACGCACAGGACCGGTCGTTGTAGTGGCGCTTGGGAGAGGCCTACAGTCCAACAGTGAGCGTTTTTCGGCCGAAATGATGTTGATAATAAATCGTAGTGTAAGCTGTTAGCTTCAGATAAGTAGGTGTTTTCGGTGAAGTCAATAAATAGTATGAGAACGAATATGGAGGTAATTCTGATATCTCTAGTCATTGAGGTAGTTTTCGCGCAAGCCGTACAGACAAAATTTTCTACCACAGAGATGTGGTCTCTATTCTCTGTTAGCAGCCGTGTGAAGAACGAATAGTCTAGGAACTGTCTCACAACACGTTGTAAAGTGAATACTAAAAATCTACATTACAATAACTCAATTGCCTTTTCTAAGAACATCTCATCATTACACCAGAAAAAAGCCTTAATGTAACGTTGCCGTTTATAAAAATAAATATTCTATTACTCCTTTTTTTGACAGACGCCATATCAAAAACATAATACTAAACAACGTCAAACTAAATCGACATTAATGCAACATCTCATCCCATCTACATCACCGTCATAAACACAGGCAGCATCCAACTGAATAGCAAAGCAGGTCTAATTTCAGTTCGTGGTACCAATTAGCCCCTAATAAATGGGCTCGGGAGTATGGAGCTCGAAATAGACGCCGCCATTGGCTGTCCTAATTGTAATGCATGGGTGGACAAGACCTGGTTTCGTGGAGCAAGTATAGAGTAGGTATGTTGAGAGGGTAATTGAGATTGCTGTGTGGACTGAAGAGATATTAGTGGATGTTACTGAAGTGCGTCTTCTAGCATAGATGTTAAAAGGTTGACTTCTTGGTTTTCTATAAATGCTTTTAAAATACGCACTCAGGGCAAAAATCATCCAATGATGAAACTAGGCCAGAAATCTCCCAGGAAAGAAAAGTTGGAAAAGAAAAGTGGGAGGTTTTTGCCCTGCGGTGAAATATACAGTAATTGTAACTGCCAGAAAAAATATGTGAAACATGAAATTAAAATAAATAATAGGACATGAATAGTTAAGAGTGAATAGGTTATTTCTAGGTAAGCACGCTCCATCGTCTTTTATTTTTTTTTATTTTCCTTTCTTTCCATCAGGTGCGATAGCAGTCAAGCGCGTACCTATAATCAATAAAAAAGTGTAGCTCTACTAATATTATTTATTTATTTTATTTTATTTTTATTATATGTTAATCGCGATAACTAAACAAAACAAAATATAATATAATAAATTAAAACGATAACACCACATAATAGTTAAGCTCAAAATTCTGCAGGAACTCTTAAATGCGATAGCAGGATAAAATGACAAAACAAAAGATTGTCTTCCCTCATTGTCTTCAAGTTTGGCATACTTTGTACCGCTTTTGTTGAAAGAAAGTATAAAGTCGTCTTGTTGCATTGTGATCATAGAGATTATAGCAGACTAGCTGTGCTCGCGACTTTGTTTTTATTAACAAAATATACACTTAAGTTAGCCATAAACATTAAGATTATATTTGGAAGACGCAGCGTTGGATTGGAAGGCCTCCCACAAGGACCGATGGCCTAGTCAATGTTGCTGGAATCCGATGGTTGCAAGACTCACAGGACCGGTCTTTGTGGCGGCGCTTGGGGAGGCCTATGTTCAGCAGTGGACGTCTTTCGGCTGTAATGATGGTAATGATTAAAGATTATATAAATAGTACAAGTTATCGTAGGAACTCTGCTAAAGGGTCGAAGCCACCGGAGACCCAAGGTGTCTTTCTGAAAGGAAGGCCTCAGCGCGAAAAGCAGAGAAGGAACGGAGTGGGGTACTTAGTCAGTAAAAAAAAGTCTTACACTATTTCCCGTTTCGCCCAAGAGTGGGATTCATCATTGGATGATTTTTGCCCACCATAAAAATAATAACACAAGACATATAAACATAAGTTCTTCTTCTTCTTCTCGTAATCATTTCTTTTCTTTCACAATTTCCGCGTACCTGGGTACATGTATAAGTCGTTGGTTCCGGTTGTCATTATGTAAACCTTTGACACTTTATTTCTTTAATTTAACTAATGTTTGGCAGATATGAGTACTTTTTGCGGCCTACCCAAATGTTCTTTCTTTGGTATTGTTCGTCAAGTTGTTGAACTCCTAAGCAGTACTGAGTTCGAGCTACACGAATACTGACAAATGCTTGCACTGACTGAACAAGTCCACTCAGAACTGTGTGGTTCTTTCTTCAAAAGTCCATTTCCGACTCCAATCTGCATGGTTCTCATATGTTTCGACCATTACATGTTTGCTGTATGGACTTCAAAAGAGACGTTGACCCCTGTTTGTTCGTAGGGACCCTGCAGAAAGGTCGAAACCAACTGTGGCAAAGGGTTTGTGTCTGAAAGGAAGGCTCCATCCCCGGTTATAGATAGCGACGTAGGAACGAGGTAGGTTGTTTAGTCAATAAGAGTCTGACACTGCTTTCCGCTGCGCCTAAGGGCGGGATTCGTCATTGGATGATTTTTCCCTACCATAAAAAAAACCCTGTTTGTTTGGGTGTTTTTTTTTCAGGGTAGTCAGCTAGGTAACATCCGCCTCATCTAGTTTAAAATGGCGAAAAAAATTGATTTGTAGAAGTGTTTTTATTAATAACCTGTTTGCAGAAATAAATATAATTTATCATTTGACGGTAGTTACGAATAGTCCGGACCTAGGACATGTGACACCATTCTCGCTAAGGGATATCAAGTTAGCAAATTACTGGGTAGTGGAGGACACATATGGCTGTATGTGTCGTTACATGCAAAATACTGGTATCCAGCCTATCCTATAAGACTGAAAGCCGAGCCTAAAATAATTGGAGAAAGGTTTAGACAGGCTGAGCACTTTTTTTTCTGAAAATTTTTATTTGAAAGTTTTATGTAGACCAAACTTAATACTAAATTTAGTTTTCAACATAATTTTTATATGTAGCGTATAATATTTAGAGTAGTGGCAGAATAAAGCGTATATTAATGTTAGGTGCCCAATATGAATGAATTCCAGTTTTGTTTTTTTATTAGGTATTAGGTACTTATTTAAGTCCGCCTATTTAAAACAAAGTGCATGAACAGTAAATATTTGATACATATCACATGATTAATAAATTATAAAGTTTCTAATTTTAAAAGCAGTACATAAGTGCATATTTAAAATTCATTTTATAAGCCTCTATTTGAATGAACCATTATTTTGCATATGTTCAGCTAAAAAGCATTATTTTGACTATAAAAATAATTTTTAATTCCTTAGTTAAAATGCAAAGCTCTTTAGCAAAAATAGTTTTTGAAACGAATCTTCCCACAACGTAAGTACTTAAAAAACGAGCTTCAGACATCGATATCAACAACAACACATCTCGGTTCCCTGTAGTAGTCATCCATACTTTAGTCAGAAAAAAGTAAATGTATGTTACAAAACAGTGCATTTGTTAGTTCAAGTTACCGAAGAATCTGAGTAGAAAACAGTTTCGACTTTCCTTAGCACTTCAATGCAAGCTAGATATATTTCGTACTCTGAAATAAATATTCTTTGCACATCTGAAATCTTTGGTACAGAAAACGTAAACGGCTTTCGAATTTCAGTTTAGGACTAAAATATTTGACTCGATAATTTATTAAGTCTTTCAAAGCTTACAAAAATGCACCGGTCATAGTTAATTTGGGGATCATAAGTATTAGTATCGGTCGTTTGGAGATCCTTGGGGGAGGCGTATGCCCAGCAGTGGGCGTCGCTCGGCTGACATGATGATGATGATGAAGTATTAATACATTTTAATATGCCCCTAGCAGTCATTGACGTCCTCAGGTCGATGTCTAATAGGGCTAAGGGATGATTCTACAGAGTGAACGCTCCTCGAAACGCAAAGAAAACCTGAAACTGAACCTGTACATATTTTTTCGGTTTTAGGTATATATAATTATATAAATATTTTTAGGAAAAACCAGAAGTGAGTCTAATTTAAAAAAACCAATAACTACAGAGTATGAAATTTTATATTTCCTTTTTAACGAAACAAAACCAAAATCACAAAGAGAAAGAAACCCAACGGAACTAGCTTAATAATTATTAACAGAAATAACACTAAACAATCTTATATTACAAAATTAGGCAGATTGGGTTTTCAAACCGAGAGCCATTTTTTCCTCCGCATATTGACAGTCCAAAAATCACCAGAACGGCGCGCGCACGAATTTATCAATGAGAGCCGCCACCACTTGTCACACCTCCTTATTGGCGTTTCTTCACTATGCCTCTAACAATATAAATAAGTGTATATTTTTTTTAAGTTTTATTTTTGTACGACTTTTCAACCGCTACAATTTACAGAGCCTAAATTCAGACGCACCAATCTGACGGTCATACTGTACTCACATACTGAAATACCTCCTACCTGAATTGTCGTCAGAACTGCTCGTAAACAACATACATCACTTTAAAGTTGGGCTACAGTTCTAAGTAAAGACCACCTTTAGGTATCTGTGTATTTCTATTCAAAGGTTTCAAATCAATCACCTTTAACTTTAATTTCTTAATTACAGTTTTCACACTTGCCTTGTGATTTATCTGTAATGCACTTTTCTAAGTTTGTCGGCATTACTGATACCCCATGCTTTGAAAGGCTATGCGTTTTGAGGTTTTCACCCACACTAGTATCCTGTAACGAAGATGCGTTCACAAACATATAAAGTCAAAAACACTCAGTATTGGCAAAAATTGAATTCCAAAGAAAATAAACCGCGACACAAAAATGTCGCTCATACCAAATATATTTCCATCGCAACGCAATCTCCTACTCCAAATACCAGCATACATTACATACGTATACCTACCTGATAACCGTATACCAAGATCCTAATTTTAAAGTCCAATTACTTCCCTTGCGACGACAGGCTGCGTACCACAGAGCTAGGAAATTATTTCTGGAAGACGGGCGCCTCGGGTATTCAATTTCTATGGGTAAACGGAGAAATTTAAAATTCGAATTCAACTTCAAAATGTTTTGTTTGTATACCTACATACTTATAAAACGTCAGAAGCTAGTGCATAGTTCAAACAAAATAGTCATTCCCTATGGAGAAGAACCTGCAACAAACTGTTTACTTTCAGTGACACTTTTATTTGTGAAGTGAAAAGTTAAGGCGCACTAACCTCTTTTTTTATTTTTGATAGACTCTCACTCAAGCACTGTCTCACTTGATGGCTAGCAACGTTGTTGTCGATGATAGAGTACGCTTACTTAAAAGTTGTAGCTATCAGGACGTAGATTGTAGTAACAAATACCACTCCTTAGCTATACACAATTAATGTTTTCCCAAAATTTGGTATGGACGGGATGTCCACCATGTACCACCGGTAGCACATTACCGTGCCCATTGTGTCATTTTGTCGTCACTTTTTTACTGATGTGACATTTTTAATTTTCACAGTCTGATTTTTTTTTTAATACTATCTAATCTACTACACTAGCTTCTGATATTTTATAAGTGCCCATATGAGCCTATGTGAAATAAATAATTTTAAGTTTACTTGATTACCTACACAAAAGGTGAGTTGCAAAATATAGTTAATAATTAAAAAAAAAAAACAATTTTCTGTTTTTTTTTTTTCAGGAAAATACGAATAAGTAGAAACCAAATTTGTCGCCCGAATAAATTACGTACAGCTGTGTGTATAGTGCGACAATTATCTAAGAGTTTTTCAAAACACCATTGAAGTTGTATAAACGTATTACAATCGGCGCTAGAGGAGTTAATACACATTTGTTTTATGGAACATTGTGACGTTGTCGTATACAGTGGCCGCGAAAGCGATTCCGTACTCTGTGCTGCGTACAAAGTTTAGAAGATAACCGATTCGGGAACAATTCTTGTGAGCGTTGCACATGACACTTAATTTCTTCGTCGCCTTAAGCTTTGTGACTTGAATTTAACGAAAAGGTTGTGTTTGTTTGCCACTCACTTACTGTGTTTAGATATACCTACTTACTTAGTTAATTACTTGTTTAGCTTGAACAAACTCTCCAACTGCCATTGTTGAGAGTTTGTCATGCTCACATATCTCGCTGATGATGGGCATATACATGTGTATTAAAATCATACAGTTGATACTGATCACCTCTTACTACCACTGACTTATCTTTACAAAAACGAATAAACAACGAAAACGCTTAAACATAATAAACGTTTTTCTTTCTTTCTTTTCTTTTACACGTTGAATTATTACACATTTTTTATTTTATTTACTAAAAAAGTCTCGTTTAATAAATAGAAGTGACAAAAAATTTGTAACTATGATTTTTGTAAAATTATGTCCGTAGATTTTCTTATAGAGACTTCTCCGAGGTCTGCTCGTCGAAATGTTCAAGTGTAGTTAATCTATTGGTATAGCTTTACTTTTCTGACTGACAAACTTCTTGACAGTTAAAAAAATAGCTGTAATTTGTTAAACATGTGTTTTTAAAACCTCTTCTTTTCTTAAAACTTCATTGTCTTCAGGAAAAAATAAGCTTTCATGCACTTTTCTAATATTATGAAATAAAATTGTGAAATCTTGTAATGGAATGTTGAATGGAATAAATAAATATGTTCACTTGAGAAGATTTCCCACTTTCACGCGGGCGTAGCCGCTAGTTTCAACTAGTATTACATAAATATACTATGTGCACGACAATGTTCCAAGAAGTAATTGTTTCGTTGACCTTTTTCTCTCCAAATCCCTGAACCAATTCCCTAGAACTTTCTCACCTCTGATTACAAACGTAGTCGAGCTAATCTTTTTAGCAAAGGTTCCCAATCTATGAGCTGGTGATTGGTGGTATGTAAACCTAAAATATGGTTTGGAAAATGAACTAAAAATTTTTAACTTTTTAACTGAAAAGCAACAGTTTTTAGAGAATCAGTGTTGTAATCACATAATTATGTGAAAGTTTCGAATTAAAGATTTACTTTACTTACTTATTAGGATATTTTTTTTATATTTGAAAGCTTGCAAATGGGGAGGGCCTGTCAAACTTTTACTGACTAAAACCTACTCCTGGTGCTTTCGTTCGGGTTCACTTCCACGTAACCCATATCATATAAAGACATAAGTTTTCTCCTGGACTTCCAGCCATTACTATCAACAAAGAAACCAAAACGGATCCGACTTGAAAAAAGGTTGAGAACCACTGATTTTATTCCACAGTCTCTATTCTACACATATAAAGATGTATAGAATAGAATCTTTTGCGTGTAAATAACTTACATTTTGTATGCATATCGTCTCAAGTCGGAGATGTAGTTTAAAAGCGATTTGATCGAGTTCCCTCTTCCCTAGCCATTTTGTAGTGTACGTCAACGACGGAAATCGCTTCAGCACTTTAAATTGTAAAAGCTTTACTGCCGAGAGATTGTCGGTGAATTTCCGTTTTCTTTTAGTAACATGAAATATAGAATGGTGACGATATTTCGATCGTTTTGATGTCATCCTCTGTAGTCTTGAAAATCGGACTGAATATATTTATCATAAGAACCTACAAATTCTTTAATATTCACACAACATCACTGAGCTCAAGCTCAGCTTAGTTTAGGAAACTAAGTAGAGCTTGTGCTAGATAACTGATAAACATACTTATATGTTTCTAAATACTACAATATTATTTTTAAAATATAATTATTTATTTACACTTCATGTACAGTAGTGGTACATAGGCGGACTTAATGCTACAAGGCTTTCTCTACCAGTCAACTTTTGGGTTCAAAAAGTCAACACTGTGGTAGGTCTGCAGAATAACTAAATAACAGATATTTTATATAGATTGTAATATAAATTAAATGACTAGTATAATAATAAAGTATGATTAATTAAATTATCATTATTATCACACAATCATTTATTTTGGGTGGGAATCTAACCCACGACCTCCAGCATAGCAGTAAGGGCCATTAATCACTAAACCAACAAGCCAGTAATTTTACTGGGAGATTGGAGTTGTTACGGAAAGGGGCGGAGGTGTCACAAAGCTTAGCAAACTGATGACAGCAAAGCCTTTGGCAACGACGTCACTGTTAACTTTGGCTGACCAGGGAATTAAAACTGGCAATTTTGAAGGAGCTTGTCCGTTGCAATAAAGTGAATTTGTTAGTAGGTGCTCCAATAATTAGAAGAGTACTAGTAGTGCCCACTCTAATAGTCACTTATAAATATTATACAACTTTTAAATCACTAGCTTTTGCCCGCGGCTTCGCTCCCGCCAACAGAAAAATGTGATAAATGGAGAACTGCTCGACCGATTTTGTGCAAACTTTACATAAACCATCTACTAAATAGCCTAAACATTTGGTTTGGATAGGTGAGTAGTAGGTGACTGTTCTTGAGTTATAAAATTACAACGAAAAATGGCATTGATTGTTATATATATATTGATACTTCACATTAAACTCGCACACCTATTGTCTTTCTATTATGTCTCTAAATACAGTATTCGAAAGGTGAATATTACAAAGGTGAAAATATGTGTGAGCGTGAATGTTTGTTAAATCTTCATGCTGGAACGGCTGAACGGATTTTGAACCGATAGAGCTGTGAAATTTATGGTTTATAGGATACCTACTCTTAATCCCAAGACCATGTTACTTTGAAATCATTTTCTATATTTACAAAGCTGTTGGCATCAACAAGTAAATGATAAATCCACCGCGACTATTTTCTTCTTGTTAAAAAAATTATAATCCAGTCATTTATTCAATTTTGACTAAAAGACCTCTATAGTTTGATAGTTATTAAGGTCCCCGGCAAGGAATTTCACTCTTTCGCTGTACGCACAATAAATATGTTCTCAAAACGCCATGTACCGATTTTATTTAACATTTATCACATACTATCTTTTATCTAAACTAAATCACAAAATATGTTGGTAAGCACAAAACTCGAGAATAATTGATCCGATTTCGCTAATTCTTTTTTTGTTGTGTTTGTTATTATCAGGAAAAGGTTCTTATGAAAAAAAAACATTACGGTATAAAGTAAAACAAAAATAGGGTAGAGTAGGGTTTTTTGTCTTTATTTTTGGGTAGAGTAAAATAATCTGTTACCGGGAGCGAAACCGCGGGCAAAAGCAGGTATACTTATAATATAAATTTCAAACGACACTAATTATTATAGAAACACTAAACAAATAAAAGATTCACATGTGCCTACTTTTTAATAATACAGTCTCTAATATAACATTTTATTACCATGTAGATACGTCGTCACCATATTTTCCCTTGCGTAGGTACCAGGCGTGCAGAACCAAGGAGAGCCACTAAGTGCATTGAAACTATGAATAATACATGCGCGTTGAGAGATTGCGAGCCAATCGTTTGCCTCGCCATAGTATAGTCGGTTAACCTCTATCGCATAGAGGTGTGAAGTCAACAGATTTTATTATAGGTACTTTGGTGTTGAAGCTTGGTCAGTTTCCGAAGAGCAAAACACTACTGAATTCTGATTACCGGGAAATTGACAAACTCAAGTGGTAATGGATGTGGCACGTTGCTCGCGAAACAAATTGTTGATGGGGCTGAAGACAATCCGTTTAAAGCCCTTCTACAGGGTGGACCCGATGATTTGGTGAGGGTCGGTTGATTTTGATGAATGCAAGAAGAACTGTTCGTACTGACGACACTTGGGGAGGTCCAGCCCCTGTAGCCAAGTTACAGTCGTTTCGTTTAGAGATAGCACTTGAAGATAGCCAAGCCCCTAATTCATTTGTTGAGATGACGTCCAAATAAGGGAATTGGGTGCGTGGCCAACTACAGGCGCTAACTCTAAACGATAAGATTGTAACTTGGCTAGACTTCCTATACTGCCCATAGGAAGTCTTTCGGTTGAAACGATACAGAAAAAGTTTTGGATCTTTTTATTATTACAAAATTTAATCGCTTTTGATCTCGATAAAACTAAAATAGTTTGTCGTTAACGTCAAAATCCATTGTTCATTTAATTTTAGAAAAATAATAAAAGGCGTCTATAAACATCCTAGCTACGCGCTGACATTAAAAATAATATGACCGCCAGGTGACTCTGTGTAAAGCCAGGCGCATACTGAACTAGGAAGTTCTAATTTTAGAGATATAGTCAAAACAAAGATGTAAACTAGTACCTACTTGACCAGTTAAGCACAAGCAACGTCAAGTATTAAGAATCGCAGTAAACCACCTGATAGTAAGCAGTCGTCGACAGCACGTACTGTTCCCGCGCGCCTCGAGGAGATATAAACTCAAACTCTACGAATCTGAAACGAACGCAACGAAGGAACGGTGTTTTTTTTATGGTAGGTGAAAATCATCGAATGACGAAATCCGGTCTTGGGCGGAGCGGGAGACAGTGTCAGACTAAAAAACCTACCCCATTCCTTCCTTGCCTTATTCCGCGGTAACACTTTCACACCAACCGGCGTCTCCAGAAGGCATCGACCCTAAAGGGCCCCTACAGTAAAGAACGGTGTGGATTTATAGTCAGTAAAAATTTGAAATTATCGCCCGCTCCGCTCCCATTGGTTGAATTTTGCCTCCTGGAAAAAATAGCCAGATATTTAGCAGTAATGCAATCGTTGATGGTGAATCGCATCGCATTAGTTTAGCTATTCTATTAGCCTATTCATTCAACCGGTTAAAGTTGACCGGAATTGGTGAAGTCGTTATCTGGAGATCCTTAACTCCAGAGTAAATAGATTTCAAGCTTACCATCAGTCCCCTAGCCAAATTACTATCGTTTCGTCAAAGTGGAATACTTGGAATAGTCCACGCCTCCAATTCCTTTATCCGCCTATCAAACCAATCTGTCAATAGTAATATAGCAACATTTATATTGCAACATTTTGCAGCCAGTTTTAAATAAAAAAGATGATATCATAGGTAGAGACTTATTATATGTTTGAATGTTTCATTCTTAGACGTTAAACCTCCCTATGGTTTCACGGAAGACTGAATTGGTTCAGTCTCAGATCCTGTCCAAAAAACGTATGAATGTTTTGTTGATATATTATGTAAATATAATTTTTAAAGCGGTTTTAAAATCGCTCAGCCACCGAGCAACGTGGATTTTGCGCGTGTTCTTGTGTGTTTTACTAAAAACCTTTTTACCTCAAAACTAAAACCGAAATAGCACCACCACCACAGTCACATACTCACCAGCCACCGCCAGTGAGTCCATGGTTCAACCAATGACTATAACAACCGACTTCCTCCGTGTATGAACACATAAATGCAAAGTTTACGAGTACCTAGATGTATCCTCATTTGTTATAGTGTTGCGTCATCCTTTGTTGTCACGGGTTATAGTGGGTCGAGCTGTTATTACTGAGCACAATTGTCCTCTTTGAACGCAAAATGCCACTTGAGCTGTGAAAGGTACGCAGCGCTGTGTTGATATCATGCGAAGAGCTTATTTTAAAATGGGTATGATTTATAGTAGTAATAAAATGTGGTTGTTGTATTTTTAATCCTGGAGGAGACTGTGGTTAAGTCAGCTGCATTGAAAATCGAGTTCGGAACATTGATGGTATTCTTAACGTACCAAGATACTTCTATGCTTCAAAAGCACTTTAGACATTGGTTCCAGCTTTCATTAGAAGACCTTTAGCAGTCCAAAACCCCAACATAAAGAAGATTCGGCCTCGGTATGTAGGACTAAGACGGAACGGGGAGGGGTGTTTAGTCAGTAAGAGTCTGACACTATTTTCCGCTGCGCCCAAGGGTGGGATTTGTCATTGGAAAATTTTCCCCACCATAAAAAACTTAGTTGAACAAACTTAGTTGGAAAAAGTTGTTTTTGTAAAATATGATCCAATGTTGATTGAAATAAATGAATAATTAATTAAATTAAAGGTCAGGCAGATAGTTTGTGTCAGTAATATAAAAACAGCGGCTGTCGCAACCCAGTGCTAGACCCGCACAATAATGGTGATCACATCCTTCCTCTCTTTTAAGAATGGCTACATGGACGCCATAAGGTCCTGTCTTCCCTCCTGATGCTGATTCGACAAAGTAGTTTTGGGAGATTCCTGGATCTGATGCAGCTGGTAGAGACCCTCAGGAGTCATCAATGTGCCCGGAAGCCATGATAAAGCTCTCAGCTTAAAAAACATGGTATTTTTGTTTGTATTGAGGGCAGTTTCCTAGATCAGACAAAAACATTCATCTGGTACCGTGGCTTTACACCCTGTTCCGGTCACCTCAAAATGTGTGTTTGATAATACTTCTCACTCAAACGGCTGAACGAATTCCGATGAAAAGACACGTGAGTAGACCTTATCCTAAAAAGACACACGGTTGAAAAAAAAAAATTAAAAAAAAAACATTTCTAGAAACTAGCTTCTGAGAGTACCTACATATGTACTTTTACCTATATAAAATAACCTATACATATCTTATGCTTACATTAGAATGTAAAAGTACGGACCAATACGCCTAATAACCAAAAGTCTAGTTCTTCAATTACAATACAATACTACAATTCTCCTTTAATCTAGATTTGAATCAAGTTTAAGTAATACTCGTATAGACTTGATTCTAATCTAGATTAAAGAACAGTCGCAGATTGTTGTATCTTATTATTGTTGTACATCGTATTGTTGTATCTTATCTTATATCTGATACAGTATTATTTATATTTACCTAGTGGCCTCTGTCTTGTAATACCTTGCGGGCTAATTGGCACTATCTAAACTGAGCTGAGAACTACAGCAGAATATACCTTTATGTAAATGCAACTGGAAAGTGTTAATTTACGGTAATAGACACTGATAACTTGTAAACACAAGTGTAACAAAAATAATAAAGTATAAAAAACAAAATTAACTTTATTTTGAAAATTCCCAGCTAGTCATAATGGAAAAAAAGGAATAAATATTTTTTTTAAAACCTCTCAACGGAAGTAATACTAAAACTTATCCACAAAATACTCGATATACGTCTTTAAAAGAAGAACCAGAAAGATTTAAGTAGTACTGTCTAGTCAGTGCAAGCATTTTTCAGCACTTGTGAAGTTTAACTCAGAATGACTAAGACTTACAATGACGACTCGATTCAGCTGCGGTATTTACGGCCAATTATAATTTAAGTGTCTTCAAGGCTAGAGTGAAGAGGCTCTAATAAACTAGTGCGCCTCACCATTGACGATTACATCACAGCTTTACGCCGATTATATCAGGTGGGATAGCAGTCAAGCACTAGTTGGTAGCAATTTAAAAAAACACAGTACCAAAGAGGGAACTTTAGTACAGGTCGCATAATGTAATTATTTTAAAGACTACATAATTCACACAGTTTTGGCAATAACAAAATAAATACGGAATAAAATAAACTATAGTCATTGTAGAGAATAAAATAAATTATACTTATTGATTAGAGCACTTCCAAAACAAATTCAATCAATCAAAGAAGAAGACATTAAGTACGTATAAAACTGCTATAGTATAACAACATACAAAGTTATACATAATATAACAAAGCCGATTACACAAGTGATCCGATATACAAATATAATACGGACACAGTACAACGGAGATAAGTCTCCAATCTCGCCCAGACGGACTCACGTTTTGCGTATTCAGGCATTTTGTATTGTCATTGATTGTATTGTCGATGGTTGCTAGAAAATGATTTTCTTGTGTGAATAATCTTATAAAGGATTCTTTGATACGATAAACGAATATTTGTGGTATTTATGTTCAATAGGTCAACAGATATTATTATATTTACATTTTCAGTTATTTTGATTAAGTTGTAGGATGGTAGTTCGTAGTTCAAATGAGGCGTTTTTATTTCTACTACTTTTCATCATTATTTCAGTCAAAAACATCTCTTGTTCGTCATACAATTCCTTCCGTATACTTCTGTGGCCGCCATCTGGACATATGTTAGTATCAATGAGAAGCGAAGAGATCTTACTGAGTTTTCTGGCATGAATTCAGTCAAAATATTTCGACAACTATTTAAACGTGCACAAGCATTGTTTTTTTTTTTAGTTTATCATAGCAAAAATTATTAAATAACCCTTGCGAACTAGATGCCCAGTCGTCGATGGCGCGTACTGTTCCCGCGTGCCTCAAAGAGTTGTCAGTAAACGGCAGGAGCCCTTCGGAAGGGTCGAAGCCAACTGGGGCCAAGGGTTCGTGTCTGAAAGGAAGGCTCGGCCCCTGGTATATATGGCAACATAGGAACGTGGTAGGTTGTTTAGTCTGACACCGTTGTCTGCACCGCCCAAGGACGGGATTAGTCACTGGATAATTTTTACCTACCATAAAAAACCCTTGAGAACAGGATGGAGAGACTATTACTGACTACAAACCCCTTCAGTTGTCCTTTGGACCGCGATAAATTTTTGGTACAATCCTGGAACTCAATAGCACTCTCGATAAAGGTATTGTCATTCCGCTAACAATTCAATTGGAGCCATTTTCATCCACAACACACATCTGTTACAGATTTCTTTCTCAACCTCAACACCGTTCTGAAAAACTTCTCATCAGAAACTTACATTTCCGTTTTCAAAAGTCCCGAATAACAAGGAGACTCTCAAACCAAAAACACCCCTAATCATATTATTAAAACTTCAGAATTACTTAACAAAAAGTCGTTGGTTCCGACTTTCGCGTCGATTTGATAGCTTGGCCGTAATTAGCCCACTGAAGCCCGGCAAGATAGGATTTCTTACTACACATACCTGAAGGACAAAGTAAGGACAAAGGAGGAAGTGGCAGTGGGCGGGACACATAGCCCGGAGAACCGATGGCCGTTGGGGTACAAGGTTCTCGAATGGCGACCGCGAACCGGACGACGCTCCGTGGACAGGCCCCCTACAAGGTGGACCGACGATCTGGTGAAGGTCGCGGAAGCCGCTGACAGCACAGGACCGATCGTTGTGGAGATCCTTGGGGGAGGCTTATGCCCAGCAGTGGGCTTCGCTCGGCTGACGTGATGATGATGATGATGATGAAACCTAAGGACGTATTGCTTTTGATAACGCCTGTTAGTACTAGTGCTTAGTATTCCATTGAACACCTTAACTTGCAAAGAAAGGTGGACGAGACGAGACCTCGTGGCAGATCCCCCACGCGATTGATTGACCAGATGAAAGTGACCAGATTATTTGCTAATTGTGCATCTCACAGTGTCTTTTTAATGCAAAGACTGGGTGGTAGAAAACGCTTCGTTGCAAAGTTTAAATGACAAACTTTAATTTAAACAAATCTTTAGTTTTTCTTCTCAAACAAGAGACACTGCATGGATTATCCTCGCAATGTCCATTCTCCACTTCCACCTGAAATAATTCAAATCCTCATGTTAACAAGACTGACTAGTTTGGCGTCGATCTCTCTCTGTGCAATTGGGCGCGCGTCGAGAGGCGTCGCTTGACACACATCCGCGAAGCAACCTTGTACCTGAACAGTACGAGTTAATGGCTCTACAGGCACTAGGGGGTAACTTTTAGACTGTTATCTAACTAGAGGGGTTGTTTTTAAGATCCCTATTTTAAAAATGGCTCAATATTTTTACTTACTACATGATCTACTAAGCTTTTTGTGTATGAACTTTGAAAGAGATTTCGACCCACCGTTCTTTGACCCCATACTTTGTTTCGGTGGTTCTCCCAGGTTTAGGTTAGCAGCTAAGAATCTCCAGCCAAAAAACTTTTAATAGTAAAAGTATTTTTAAAACCAATTTACAAAACGAATATAATTTATCACTTTAACAAATAACTGCAATTTGCAGTTGTTATTGCTGTTAAAAACTGATATCGACGTCTTATTTTAACTTTTTTTTATACGAGTTTCAAGCAATTCGCAGAGTCTAACTTCTATACCTCATACAACTTTGCACTCGTTACTTACAAATAAAGTGCGAAGGAGCCTATATGTTCTTTTTTTCTGGAAAATTGCTCGGTCAATATTTACTATTTACTACGGGTTTACCTTTGAGTCGGGTTGACTGGTGTAGGAATTACGTGTGTGTATTAATAATTTCATTTTCCTTCTTTGGCAAAACACAAAATACCTACATACGGCGCAACAGTCGGAATTTTTATATTTAATACAGAGTTCCGAATTTTAAGGTATTTTTTTAATGATTTTTTTATTTACCAGATTGTGGTTGCGATACTCCCCCCACAAGCGTTTAACCACAAAAGTGTTGCAATTCTCTAGCTAGCTCTAAATGATTGAATGTATATCATGTAGCCAGAGAGACAATTTCAATAGACCCAAACACAGCCAAGATATTTTTTTACATATAGAAAAAAGGTAGGACACATTTTTATTACGGGATTCCACCTACGGTTTCAGATCAGTATTCTATGTCACCTTACATACAAAGTACCTATATGTAAAAACAATGTCATCAGTTGTCAGTGCGTTCTTTGCATGACACGCGACGGTTCGAATAAGCTACTTCGCATTGTCTTATACTTTTCAAAACATTAATAATCTTTTACATTGCAACCAACCAAGCAGACGAAGGTGAGCAATGTGTAGCTCGCTGTCCGTCCGTCCGGTAACCGTCCGGGCCGAGACCAAGTCGTCAACGGTACATACTGTTTCTGCACACCTCAATTTGTTGTTAGCAAATTAGATGATTTTCGCTCACCATACAAAAACAAAAGCCAGTGCACCAGCGATAATCATCCCCCCCCCCCTATACCTACCAACATCTACATACATATATATATTCCACAACTACCACACAACGCCATCTAGTCCCAAGCTAAGCAGAGCTTGTGTTATGAGTACTAGACAACTGATAAACATACATATATATTTCTAAATACATACATATTATAGATAAATTACACCCAGACACAGAACAAATGATTGTGCTCATCACACAAACATTTGTCCTGGGTGGGAATCGAACCCACGACCTCCGGCGTAGCAGTCAGGGTCACTAACTACTATACTAACAAGCCAGTCAAATCTATGTCTATGACGTATTAGATTCATTCGTTGTTTGACTCCAACAAGAACATTAGCCCAATTAGAGAGGTCACGTAACACGTTGGTCAACTTCTCAATCCCAGAGGTGAGCTGGTGTCTTTAGTATGCCAAACAAGATGTTAACAAAAAGTACCCAGTTCCGACTTCCAGTCGATTCTCCACAACTTCTTCTTGTAATTGGACGAGTGTGGCTCGAGACTTCCGAAGTTGCTTGACACAGATCCCGAGGTACCGGATTCATACTAATGTTCGTACATATATACACTTGAACACGTATGTGAGAGAGGAAGGAACTATTCGGAATGAACGTAAATAAACAAAAGATTTTCTCACAATAGTGACTCGAAGATTGAAGGATTGATTGGGTACCTAATAAAAGGGATTAAAAAAGATTTAGGTAGGTGTATATAGGTGTACATATAGGTGTATGTAGGAGGTGGCTATTGAGCGACTTGTGGTACAAGGAAGAGTTGAAGGTACCAGGCCACGAGGAAGATCGCCTATGAGGTGGACTGACCAATTAAAAGCTTCAGTAAGTGACTCATCATCATTGCATGAATGCACGAGGAAGGCAGCTATCAGTGAGGAGTGGCGACTAGTTGTAAAGTACTCTGTCAAGAGTGAAACCGACCAAGAAGAAGAATGTACATGTAGGAATTAGATGAATAGATTGATACACATAAACTTTACCCTTAAATGGCTTCATTATCATCATCATTTCTGCCGAAAGACATCCACTGTTGGATATAGGTTTTGCCCAAATAACGCCACAATGAACGGTCCTGTGCAACTTGCGTCCATCGAATTTCCACAAACCTTGGTCAACGGCCCACCTTGTAAAAAAAAACGTGAAAAAGATCAGTAAGATCAGTACATTTTGACGAATTAGGCCAATATAAATGTCCAGCAATTTTTTTTTCTCTTTTTCATATCTAGTCCCATAGTCAAAGTTGTTTGTTATCATGACTACAATCACGTGTTTAAATATCAGTCACTAATTACCAGTCAAGTCAAAATCAAAGTCAAAATCTTTTTATTTCACATAGGCCTACATGGGCACTTGTAAAACGTCAGAAGCTAGTGCACGGTTCGAAATTGGTCGTTTCCTATGGAGAAGAACCATATATATAACAATCCCGCAGGGCCCTGATGCGTCGAACGTTAAATCTCACTTAACTTGGCATGTACAGTAAGCAGCACATCAGACGATTTCCAACTCTTTTCAACCATAATGTAACAAGGTTCAAAATTTATTGGAGAAATCTGACGGATTTGTATAGTCTGATGCAGCACATCACTGACTGTACTTAAGTTCAACTAACAGTCCCCGAGCTACCAGGTAACTGTTAATTGGTAACACCAATTTCAGCCTACATTCTGGTTTGCAGTTCAGAGTACATCGTTATGTCAATCAGTGAGCGGAAACTGGTATCTCGGAAATGTCTTCAGGGTGATGTGAAGAGATGTGATGTGATGTGAAATACGTCAGTCCGGTTCCAATGTGAAATATACATCCGATTCAAAGATCAACAGATTGACAGATATGCCAGTGTTGTAAGCAGTGGGCATTGCTGGCTGAATTACTACGGAGAGAAATGTGAAATGAATTGCAATAACTAGCTTTTGTTAGCGGCTTCTCTCAAATATAAATAACCCACGAGGAAGGGTCGAAGCCAACTGGGGCCAAGGGTTCGTGTCTGAAAGGAAGGCTCTAGCCCTGGTATATATGGAGACGTAGGGACGGGGTAAGCTGTACGGGGTAGTCAGTAAGAGGCTAACACTGTTTCACGCTCCGGCCAAGGGCTGGATTCATCATTGGAAGATTTTTACCTACCATATATTATAAACATAAATATAAACTTTCTTATATGCAAGGAATTTAAAACTTGTGCGCTAAACAGTCAAACTCGTAAAGGAGTAACCAGGACAACCAACCAAGCAAAAAACATATAACACAAAACCAAACCTGCAGTAAAATTCTGCTAATAAAATCGATAAAAGTATAATAAACAAAAAAGCTTACTTCACCGAAAGCCAATTTATTATCGATACCAATTTCGGATTGGCAAACAAAAAAAAACTCCAATCGTAACTTTTTCTGGAAATATAAAACTCGTGCACATGCAATACTAACATTAGTTTTCACAATATTTCCCAGAATAAACTAATAGTTGTGTATTGCAGTTTTATTTTTAGTTTTTATATTATTTTAATTAGCAGTACATGCTTGTGGAAAAGGTAATTGCTTTATTAGTCCGCTTCAAAGGATTGTTTATGGTTTGATCAAGACAATATCCAACAAGCTTTGTTTGAATGGCGCTTGAATTAAAACGATAATTTGTATAAGGCTGACGGAAATTAAAAAAAGAAGAACAGAGAGGGATGTGCCAATATTTGTCAATGGAATTGCATAAAATCTACGCTTCGCTCTAGTCATGCTCTAGTGGACAGGATTTGTGAATTAATTTGTTTTGACTAGGTATCTGTTTCCTGCAACATTTCACGAATAAATTAACTGATCTCCCGCTACATCTATACTAATTACTTGTAGCATGAACTCGTTCTGGGTTCCTTTATCAAATATTACATTCCGCAAATATTACACATTGCACTACCTCGCGTCGTATCAATGGCCAAATATAGTGTGCAACTTAGCTCCGCGTTTTTCTTCCCTCCGCTCCGCAGCGCTTTGCGTCAATCAACAGGCAGCCTTATGCGGTTTTTAAATATTACAGAATGCATCGTAGAAAAATATTTAAAATAATTCCTATTAAAATTAAATGTGATATAATGATGTACCTATATAAAAATGGTGGGTAATGCCAGCTACCAATAAAAACATGTTGGTCAGAACATAAATTATAAAAAACTTCGAATAAAAATATTTTCATAAAAATTCCAAGCCACTGAAGCTTGTCTGTAGTCGGTACCCTATCAAAAGACTCACTGATCCCGAAATAGCTCAGCATAAGTTCCACGTCGTTGGATCAGAACTGAACAGAGCAATAAGGCAATAACCGCAAAGGTTATATGCAATAACGAGCGTCAGATCGACCGCCGAGAGTTGCCGAAGTGGCCCGAACGTGATTGACACCGATACCGGCTTCATCTGGTTTGAACTGTTTCCGAAGTAAAAAATTTGTATTGATGAATAGCAGTTCGGTGAGGTTTATTTATTGGGGTTTATCGGGCGTAAAATTTTCACTGAATCCCTCTGAAAAATAGAAATACCTTTTGGTACATTTCAGCATAATTTCTACAAGACATTTCTTTTATTTATTAAGGCAAACCCCTATAACAGTCATGCTAATGAGAATCAATAATAAAATCTCGGCATAAAATTAATTATTTTGCTTTCTTTTGTTTCAGGTTTCATAAAGTCTACAAATGAGCTCCTGTTACCTTGAGTGTAAGTAAAAAATCATTTTTATTAAGTTTGAAGTACTAAAAAGAAAAAATATATTCTTTGTCTAACAAATCTTATTTACTTTAAATAAAAGAAGTTGTCATAAGTCTTAGAAGTTGAGACAAGTTAGTAATTTCTCTTTCTGAAAGTACAGGTTATTTTTAAATTGGATTCGCGAATGTATGAATATAAAAATAATGGATAGATATTTTTTGGTAGTCGTTTGAATCGCATTTATCATTGACAGTTTAGATTATAACAATATGTTATTGTTAACGACGTATTGACAAATTATCGTATTTCTACAACAAAAAGAAAATCTTTCGACTGCTTTTTATTACAAGCTTTTATTTAGTTTCACCTGTTCCGTTGTCTGTCGTTCTGTAATCAAATCTTGCAACTTAAATTGATCCACTTCCCGGTTTCCGATTGAGCTGAAATTTTGCATGCCGGTGTAAATCGCATGACAATGCAATATTATGATGACATGGAGCTGATCTGATGATGGAATCACGAGGTAGCCATAGGAACTCTGTAATTAAACGGCACAACCACGTCGAGTTTGGACTCGTGTGAATCGTCTTGACGAGTTTTAATTATATAATTATAGACCGCTGCTATAAAAGCTTGTTATGAAAAAAAAAATATTTTCATTAAAAACTTGTTTAATGTTAAAAGTACATTTTCCAAATGACTTCTTAATTCAAATTCTATACATGCATTCATTTAAATAATTAGAAAAGCAAGCTCAATATGCAAATGTAGAATAATTTCTCTACCGCAACAGAATAAAAATTTCAAGATAATTATTAAAGTTTGCTAGAAACTTAACTTTTATCGTCAAGTAAAGGAGAGGAGACGCGAATGTCATGCTATCTCATAAATAATGTATGGAGAATATTTAAATAGTTTTATCGTACCGCTAGAATATAATTATAGAAAAGAAAATACAATTTCAAAGTCGACTGCACTTTCTTTTATTTACTTTTTAATAGCGTTTTTAAACGAAACGTTAATGGATTTTGGAATTGAAAAGACGTTAACGCTAAGATTTCTTTTGTAATTTAAGCAAATGTTTATTCTAATATGATAAGAACTTACTACTATTACTTTAAAAAAACCGACTTCTTACTTTTTACCGACTTCATAAAAAGGAGGAGGTACTATGTTCGGATGTTTGTATTTTTTTTTATATGTTTGTTCATCGATTACTCCGCCAATATTATCGACGGATTTTCAAAATTCTTTTTTTGTTCGAAAGTAGATAGTTCTGAGGGGGTCCCATTGTCACCAAGTTAAGATCTGATGATGGGATCCATGAGGAATCGAGGGAACTCCTTAAAAATCATAGGCGCCCAAGGGCGGGCGAAGAGAAAGATGTCCCTCCAAGAAAAACAGTCTAAAGGACAATGTTGCCGTCATACTGAGAAATGAGATGAATTTACCCGAATAATAATAACGTTAAAACATATCTCCGAGCACGATATCAATAAAATGTCAACCCGACGTACCCACATAAAATAAACCCAAATTTTACAGACGCGTTATTAAAATCGCTCCTCATACTAATATCACTCACAACCCACATGAACTTAATCGTTCCATACTTTTAATCTCCACTTTTATAAAAGTAAGCCATAAATTGGAGGGGAACAAGGGTTTACCCTGTGTGCCCTGTGCACAAAATCCATTGTACAGCAGATCGTAATTAAGCCAGTAACATTTGGTGCTCGCTCCTTATATTAATTTTAATTAAAACTCCTAAAACGTTTTGTCTTCGGGTAAAGAATGGAATTGGGACTTAACGAGGGTAACTCGAGAACTAGGTAGGATTATATTTTTTTCAAAGTCAATTAGTATGCGCGTTTAGTGAGTTTTTTGAAAGAATCAAAGAAAAAGAAAAAAGGGCCGCCATTAATTTTGGGAAAGTTGTGTTATGAGACGTTGTTAAAATTTGTAAGCAGCGCACACAGAGCATATTTTATAATACAGACGCCAGCGCTGATCTTCACTGCTTTGGAGTTTGGCAGAGGTAATATTTATAGTGTTAAAAATGTATTTCTGTGAATAAACTATTTTTCATTTTTTTTTTAAATTTGTTAGAATGTCGACGGCTGAACTCACGAAGCGGTTTTCTACCGCGGCCGGCTCGATTCATCACGATTCTCGACCGCAAGCTTGGAGGCCGATTATCGTATAACACTGCGCGGTTGCCGCCAACCAACCGCAAAGCGTACGGGTGCCGCGCTGGTGCAGCGGCAGCCACTAATAATCGTGCACACCGCGGCTGTAAAACGTGTAATGAAAATTGATTTATTTGTTTACATATACAACGTGTAATAAAATAACCATACACATCAAGAAGCGCTAAATTAGGTAGCCAGGTACTAGGCGCTCAGATTTACAGAACGTTTCGTAATATTAGCGTGTGTCGTGGAATGTTATTGACCCCCGTGTCGTGACACGTTTGTTATGATTTGAAATCAAGAATCATGCGATACCAAGAATTTGGTATCAATTTTTTGAAAAAAATATTTTGAGCTTCTGAAACTTCGTGTAGAGATTCTATTCAACCTGTATTCTACAGCGCTTCTTAATGTATGATTATTTTGTTACACGTTGTATAACACGTTGTATTCTACAAAAGCTGCGGGTCCGCAACCGTAGCGGCCGCGAAAGAAAACCGCTTCATAAGTTCTCTCCCTATGAACTCACGAAGCGGTTTACCGTCGGCAATATCCCACTTATGTTGCAGCTCTTACATTGTCTACAACAAATTGTATCAAACTAAGCAAGAAAGATTTGGGCAACAAAAATTTCGCGTGACTTAAAAATATCGAACACGACCTTTATAATTTACAAGTACAATTTTAAACATATTAACTAAAGTCCCGCATAATAATTTTCAACTATTATACCAACAATGTATTCTGTATCAACAATGTTACACTCAAAGTGTTATAATAGGCCAGATTTCAACCGCTGTCCACCGCGAACGTGATAAAAATCACCTCTAATGCCTCAGTAATTGAATCAAAATTCTCGTTTCACCAGAAGGCCGGTACACGAGTATAGGTAATGAAATCAAATAACTTTAGTTGGATCCACGTCCCAAGGGAAACCTTTATCTTTACGTAGAGGACTGCTCTCCATAATTTTCTACAATTCACTATCTTTTGCGAAGATTTACGACCCTCTATTTTTTTTTCTACCTTATCTTTTACGGTGAGTAAAGATGGTTCCCTGCGTTTTTATGTATAATAATAAAGAGTATCTCTTGCATAATGCAGACAGTTTATTTAGGACACGTAGATCTGTGAATACATGAAAAATAACGTGTGACAGGTTTATTTCATACACGAGTTATGCTGTGAGAACGTTTTCTCAAGTAAATTTACTTTTCCAGAGATAGTTGAGGATGCATAAATCGTGATAGATTAACGTGAAGATTTTGTTTTGTAGAAAAATGTAGACAAGCATAAGTACGAAGTCTATATCTACATGTGATATTAGAGCCATGGATTTGATTCTGAAAAGTATGTCCTTAAAATAAATATGACATAACTATCACATTACGCCATCTAGTCTTAAACTAAGCTTATAAAATTCTAATAAATACTTATAACAGATAAATTACACCCAGATACAAAACAAAAGATCGAGCTCATCACACAAACATTTTATCCTGAGTGGGAATCAAACCCACGACCTCCGGCAGGGCCTAGGGGCCATACCTGGTGCAGAGTTATATTGAATTAAAATGAAAAAAAATATCATGCACATAAGTCTTTTTATTATCCCCAATCCCTGCAGTAAATTCAAATAAAAAAATATTCAACAAAGCCCTCTTTTCACAAAAAACTTTTGATATCTTTTAGCGAGACCACAAAGCTTATGCACGAACATAAACTTTAAATCCTGTACTTTGTTGTTTGTGGCTCAGCTGCATTTAATACAAGGCTGCTTTATTCTATTGTCTTGTAAATCATGAGAAACGAATATTTGATAATACTTGCCAAACATAATAGAGTCTCTGATATTCCTCCTTCTTGCGTCGTATTCGTCAATGCTGTTTCATCACTTTTCCCTTAATGAGGTTTCTCCATCTATTCCAGTTTCTGCTTAGCGTGGGACTAGACGATGATGTGTAACAGTGTAATTGTAGAATATATTATTATATATTGTATATCGTAGAGTCAAGAGCGGTGCAGATTTGGTTGAACCAACTTATTAGGCTGCACCCAACGAGGCCTTGTCCCCTTCGTCGCTTCGTTCGCTTTTGTTCACTACATCGTTCTTACATCGAAAGACTGGAGTAATTTGCCTGCTACGATCTTCCCATTGGATTAAAATTAAGGTGTCTTCAAGGATAGAGTTAATAGGCTCTTGATAAACTAGTACGCCTAGCTATCAACGATTGCATCACTGCTTACCATCCAGTAGGATCGAAGTCAATCATTAGTTTATATCAAATAAAAAAGGGAGCTCGATCGACCGTACATCCCAGGCTATTACTGGCTAGGGTATTCCCTAGCCAGTGGCCAATTACATATGGCAATTCATCGAGCTTGGATCATTCATTGTTGATTCGATTACAAAGAGAAACTCGAAGCAACTTTCTCCATTACCCTTCAGGTGACTTTCAGTCTCCTAAGGTCTATTGTGACGACAGTATTTAAATAATGTTTGAGTAATAACTAAGATTAAGGCTAAGGTCTGAAAATATTTTTGGGGCCAAGGGTTGATGCGAAATCGGCACTCCGGGGCTCTGGAACTAAGACAGAAAGGATCGGTGGGTCGTTTAGTCAGTACAACCCTGACACTGTCTCCCGCTCCGCCCAAGGGCGTTCGTCAATTTATACGTGCTTATGTACGAAGTTCAAAAATTATAATTATCATAGCTTAATCAGCCTTTTACTGTTCCCGCTGTCCCACTGTTCCCAAATGAATGATATTGAATTCAGTAAAATCATTTTGGTAAAAATTTAAATTTGAAAAATTCATACAGGTCAGGTCTTTATATTATCTGCGATCCCTGCAGTAAATTCAAACAAAAAAATATTGAAAATTTTTCCCACCATAAAAATGGTCTGAAAATTTTGTAGTACATCGACTCCCAGGTCATAGTTATAAATGAAGTCAATTTTAATCAGCTGTTTTACGATTCAACGATATGATGAAATTGCTTTAATATAATAATCAACTTGCATACGGTACTTCTTTTACATTTTGCAGTATGTAACGAGAATGAAACTCATTAAAAAGTCATTTTCAATTTGGATAGTTTAAAACGAAAACGGAAAACTGAAGCAATTTAATTGCTTCCCATTTTAAAGAATTAACTTACGTCGTCATGAAATAAATTCAATTTGTAGTCGGTATTTAAATGTTCTGATTCCTTTTAAAATTTATTTTCCTTTGTACCGGATTTTACTGAGTGCTCAGAGAAACCAATCATTCATAATTTGTTGCGCTGTTTATTGATGAATTTGTCATCCCGAGAGTAATGTTTCCCTTTTTACTGTAATTTAATGAAAATTCTTTGCTACCCCATTTTTTTTTGTCGTTGCTCTAAAGCTTAAAGTTAAATATAGACACACATTAATTGCTGCAGTAATAGATTTAACAATAAATATTTTATCATCCATTTTTGGAAATTAAATTTTCCTGTTGCAGTCTTTCCGCCTGATTATAATTTGAGTATTTTCAAGGTTAGAGTAAAATCGTAGATCTTGAGCGAACGCCGGCGATCGCGCGGGTATTAACGGATAGTTGATAATTTTCCAAATTTAAATTTATTTGTCTATAAAAACTTTTTTGTATTTACTTTCTTGGAAAATACGTTAAAGAAACGGTCAATATTTTATAATCTATGCGAACACTTGTTTTTCGACCGAATGGCGCGAAATCACGCGCAAACGTGTTCGCTTCGGGATCAACGAGTAAGCACGTCACTATCAACAATTGAATCACTGCTCAGCATCAGAAGGGATTGCAATCAAACAATAGTCTAGGTAAATTAAAAAAAAGTCAACACCACAAAATTCAACGTTATTCGCGATGTTCAACACACTAACAAAATGATACCTCACAAATTTATCAGTTCGAATTTCAAACAAAACTATATATACTGAATCAAACACTACTTCTCTTTTCAAAACCTTCCTACGTAACTGGAGTCACCGCCAAATACGCAACTACAGTCACACAAATATACACTACAATATATATATATATACAGTTTATTCCCTGTATACTCACAGTTTATGTTGGTCGTAATTCTCAGGCACCGTCAATTGTTTCGCCGCGTCGAATTGTGAACATTAACATAGAAAGCAGCAAAGTTTGCACAGCGCTGTGAGTACTATATAGTTCTTATTTGAAGAGTTCAGACAGTGTGAGATATTATAATTTAGGAGTAAGGATGTAACAAGTTCAGTGAAATTTGAAATTATGCTCGTCTTAGTATAACTAAGTCTATGTTGTCTTGGATTATTAAATTAGAGTAATGTTATCCTCGCATCGCGGGTTCAAACCCAGCCAGGCGCAATATTTTGAGTAATTGATTTTATCAACACTGCTCTCAAAATGGTGAAGGAAAACATCGTGAGGAAACCAGCAGGTCCTAGAACCAAAAAATCGAAGATATATGACATCCACCAAGCTGCACAGGCCCTGCGCAGTGGATTAAAGCATGAGCTTTCTCCATGCATGGCCTTCTCTTTAGGGGAGGGTATGAACCCTCCCCTAAAGAGAAGGCCTGAGTCCCAGCAGTGGGAACATCCTCCTGGAGCCGAGGGTTGGTGCGAAAGCGTTAAGTTAGTTAGCTCTGGGAATAAGGCAAGGGAGGAACGGGGCAGGTTCTTTAGTCAGTAAGAGTCTGACACTGTTTCCCGCTCCGCCCAAGAGTGGGATTCGTGATTGGATGATTTTTACCTGCCATAAAAAAATAAAAAAGCAGTGGGAACATAATAAGGCTGATGATATGCTACGATGCTATAACATTTTAATTTTTACGCACTGACTGGTTAATTATTTTATTGTACAGCTTAATACGCTACTTTTGTGTACTCGTACACACAAAATAAACTCTGTGATGGCTGAATTGTTTTTCTAGTATTTTATTTTCCTACTAGCTGTGCCCGCGACTTCGTCCGCGTGGAATAGTTATTTTGGGCATCATATTTATTTTTGCAAACAACCTCCTCAGCTTTATAAATTATAGCTGTTACCCACGACTTTGCCCGTGTCAATTTCTGTTATTATTTTAGACAATTTAGTTTTTAAAAGAACACAATTATCTAAAAGTACTTCATAGAGCTACACCCCAACTTGGGCACGCCATAATCTCGGCGGTAAGTCCCCTCTTTGAGGCGTGATATCTATCACGGCATCCTCACCTTCCGCATGACGTAGGTTTTCACCGAACATGGGAAGAAGGAAGAGACGCCCGGGTGTCGCCACTGTATGGTCAGCCCGGAGGATACGGTGGAGCACACGGTGGAGGTGTGCCCCGCTTGAGAAGAGCATCGCCGTGTCCTCGTGGGGGTGATCAGCGGCGGCGACCTCTCGCGCCGGGCCTTGGTTCAGGCCATAGTTCGCAGCGAAGAAGAATGGCAAGCGGTCGCCTCCTTCTGCAAAGCAGTAATGCTCGTAAAGGAGAAGGCCGACCGCATAAGGCAAAGGCAACAGCGCCCTCGCCGTAGCCGTCACCGTCACCGCCGCGATCCCGCCGATATCCGGTCTCCTTAGACGCTGGCTTGTGGACGGTGAACAATGGGTAGCTCGCCGTCCGGTTGTCTGGTAACAGTCCAGACCGAGACCAAGTCGTCGACGGCCTGTACTGCTCCCGCGCGCCTCAAGGTGTTGTCAGCAAACTGTGGGGCCCTTCAGGGGTTCGCCCCTGAAGAGCCCCACAGTTTGCCTCCTGCAACTGAGGGTTGGTGCGAAAGCGTTATACCGGGGCTCTGGGAATATGGCAAGGGAGGAACGGGGTAGGTTGTTTAGTCAGTAAGAGTCTGACACTGTTTCCCGCTCCGCCCAAGAGCGGGATTCGTCATTGGATGATTTTTACCTACCATAAAAAAAACCCATCCGCGCCGCCCGTAAGCAACCCCTGTCCTCGCCCGCCGACCAGGCGCAGCGTCAAGTTTAGCACATCATGCATCGCGTGTGAATTTTATATCGGAGTTATTTTAAAATTGTAATATCTTCTAAGATGTTCATTGAAATTAAATGATGTCAATGACAATTTTGTTTACAATTACATACTCTTAATCAACAACACATTTATTTGGATAAAGATTATGTTATTATGTTGATAGAACTCTCACAAATAATCGGTAAAAATTGGCTAAATTTGATTCGCATAAAAACGGTTCTAGTAAGTTAATCTTAAAAGATAGACATATACTGTCGCGGACATTTTTTTAGATAATTTTAAGAGAAATAATTCTTTCATACATATTTTTTTGGTATCTTAAACCGTTTTGGCAGCGCACGCAACGGAAGCCCTCAAAGATGAATAATTTTCCCCGTTTTTTCCACATTTTCCGTTGTTTCTTCGCTTCTTTTAGTCGCAGCGTGATGTTATATAGCCTAAAGCCTTCCTCAATAAATGATCTATTCAACACAAAAAGAATTTTTCAATTCGAACCAGTAGTTCCTGAGATTAGCGCGTTCAAACAAACAAACAAACAAACTCTTCAGCTTTATAATATTAGTATAGATTCGTAGGCTTGAGCGTGACCACTGACTCGCAAAACTATTTATATAAAAATAAAAATGTAATACGTAGTTCTAAAACACAAAAAACCGTATACAGTTTTTAGAAATTACTTCAGTCACTGAAAATGTCGTAATCGTAATCTTTTATGATGAATCAAACCCTGAAATAACTTGGGCACGATAGGATGGGAATAGCGTATTTTGTGTTCTGTCTTAGAACAAGAGGATGTGTCAGACTTTTACTGACTAAAACCCCACCTATGTTCCTTTAGAAGCCTTGAGGGAACAGATATCCTCACATTTTAGCCACCGCGGCAAAAGGCGCTTCTGACATCGGTAGCTGCAAAGTAATCCTTGCCCAGTCAAGTTGCAATCGTTTCGTTGAGAGTTAACGCTTGTAGATAACTTTGTTGAGATGACGGCTGGACAAGCGAATTGGGGGCATGGCCAACTGCAAGCGCTAAATCTAAACGATATGATTGCAACCGCTTGGGGAACTGAAAATCGCGAACTTATCGATGATGAACTAATGATTTCCACGCCGTCCTGCCGTGCGGTAAGGATCGAGCTCGAGTCATTTACGGCGCTTGGCAACCCACGGGTGCCTCAAAGAAATATCATCAAAACCGTACGGGGTTTGTAAGGCAGATGCCCGCTAAAGCCTACTCGGAAGGAGGGGTACTCAGAAAGGGAAACCATGATCATAGAATACAAAAAGAATTTGTATCCTGTAAGTGATAATGCCCGGAGGGGGCGTGTAATACGTTTATGCCGTTCTAGAGTGACAGTAATAATTAGAAAATTCTTTATAGGGACCAAAACAAAAACCTTAATCCTTTTTTGCCCATTGCAAGGCCGCAGAACTCAAACTCCACTGCTCTTGGATAATTATTCAAACAATAGGTAATACTTGATATTGCACCTACCACAATATGTCTGTGCATCACCCAAAGATTGAGTGAAACTCCACCTGTGTATTTTTTATGTACTTAAAGAATTAATATATACTTTCAATTTATACCATGTTATGAGTGTTCTACACCGTGAAATTTTGATCGTTTTAATCCCGTGGAGGGTCGATCGGGTACACGAAACACTATCGATTTATGTAGATAAAATAAAAAAATAGAGTAATTTTTTTTCGAAATCTCGTAGTGATATACGCATTAAAAAAATCATTTCTTTAAGTAAACGGGTCAATGACCGCGTTGGTAGTCTTCGGGTGTTGCGTACTAACTACCTACAGGTCATTGAACAGGCCCAGCTGATATTTACTTTAAAAAATCAATTTTGAAAGTGCATAAACGAATTCGAATTAAAAAAAAGTGCTTATTTTTTTATTTTAACTTTACAAATCGATAGTGTTTCATGTGCCGGATAGACCCTTCAAGGGATTAAAACGATCAAAATTTAACGGTGTATAAATACAATTTCTAGCATAAAGAACAATAATGACATCATTCATGCGTAATATTAGATTACACAGAACACACAAATTTCGAAACAACATGTTTGAAGCGTCATTACAGAGCCATTATCTCAAGAACGTGTTGACAATTAAACACAATTATAATACACTGCGATGAGGAACAGTTATCTTGACAAACAGTTACGAAGGGACCCTTCATTTAATTTAGTAGAAGAACAAAGTTTTGTGAAGTTAAGTCGAAACTGTTTGTACATTGAGTAGCTCTAGGTTCACTGTTATTTTGATTTTAATGTTGTTTAAGGATTTATACTTATATAAATACTTAAACAACAGCTGCTGCCACCCATAAATATATACCCATACCCATAAATACTTAAACAACATTAGCTGCTGCCAGGGAATGGTGAGATAGACCGAGACGTGGCACATCGGATCAACTCAGGATGGATGAAATGCGACAGGTCACTGGAACAAATTGCGACCCACGGATGCCCCTCAAGTTGAAGGGTAAAATCTACAAGTCCGTGATAAGGCCTGTCCTACTGTATGGGTCAGAATGTTGGGCTCTGAAAAAGACGGATGAAAAGCGATTGCATGTAGCAGAGATGAGAATGTTGAGATGGATGTGTGGTGTGCTGAGAATGGATAAAGTGAGAAATGAGTATATTAGAGGAAATTTGAAAGTGGCGCCAGTGACTGAAAAGTTGAGAGGGAACCGTTTGTCTTGGTATGGCCATGTAAAAAGGAGGGATGAAACGCATGTTACAAAAAAAGCCATGAGTATAAATGTGGATGGATGGAAAGGGAGAGGGAGACCAAAGAAGATATGGATGGATTGTGTGAGAAGTGATATGGAAGACAGAGGAGTTAGTGATAGCGTGACGGGTGACAGGACAGAATGGAAGAAAAAAAACATATTGCGCCGACCCCAAATAAAAGGGGACAAGGGCAGGAAGATGATGAGCTGCTGCCACCCGCTTCGCCCGCTTAATTGCAAAAAAATATCTCACACACCGCCCACTACCCCCTGTTTTATTTTTAGTTTTTACGATCCATCCTAAGGTTGTCTGGTAGATATCGCTGTCAGCGATAAGACCGCCATTGTACCTATAGTTTTAAGTTTTGTACAAAGTCAAAGTCAAAATTTTTATTTCACATGGGCCTACATAGGCAGTGCAGTGCCAAGTTTTATCTAAATTCGCTCTGATGTTCAAGCGTGAAGAAGTAACAAACACACAAACTTTGCATTTATAATAGTAACGTAAGGTTAACAATGACTTACAAGCCAACTGAGTTATTGATGTCAACACTTTTAATTTTTAATAAAGGTTTTGATAAATCAAGAAATTAAACTCAAACGCAAATATATCTCGTCTTTATTTCTTCGCCAGCTCCCTCAATTAACCCTTCACCATCAATCAAGCAACTTTAATTGCCGGTGATTTGCCAAAGCACGCCATTATACCAGCGACTTGGAAACTCTCTGCGCTATGGTCTGGCCCGAAGTGGTCATCAAATGTTCATTTCACAGGTTATTACGAGCCATCCTTTCGTTTGCGCGACAGTGACGCATGGTCTAATTTATATACTCGCTACGTTATCTATGCAGAACAAAACAACTTTAACCCAACTGAATAGAGACCAATTTTATCTGTTTTGTTTGTAGTTGGAGTTTATTCGCCGCTCTCAGCGAGCCCATTGTCCCGCAGATATAAAACTGCGCCGGGCTAGTCGAGTGAGTTCTTCACGCCTTGATTTATATTAAGCCACATATGTGGATAATTTCATTTTTTCTGATAAAGATGGGTTCATAAAATGCAGGCCAGTTAGCTCTCAAATATGTTGAAAATCAACAACATGCCATAAGTTATGAATGTCTACGGCGTAGCAAGTTAATTTCAATCGTCTACGCCGTAGTCAATGTAGCTACGAGCGTAGCACGGCGTAGAGCCTCGCGTCTCGAATTACTTTGACTGTTGAGTTTTGTTTTTTGACATATTTACTTCCTACGAAATTAACAGTAAGATTGTATCAACTATTTGCAATACACATTTATCAACTAAATATTTGCTCGTCTTTTACCAATAATAATATTTATTTGTATTTGTACTAGTCGACATTTTACTATCGGTGCATGAAGGTTGCCATGTGATTTTTATTCCCTAAATTAAAATTTAATGCAAAATTAAATTTGTTACATCACGTTCTAAGGACACAATTCAAAATAATCGTAATACTTTTGAAAAAAAAATTACACGAGTACTCTACAATACAATACATATTAAATATTAATATAAGTATCATTATATTATATTTCAGTCCGTCTGTTCCACGAACATGCTCTGGAATAGGACATAGAATACTTTTAATCCCGAGAATATATTCCCTTAGGATAATTCTCTAAGTAACTTTCACGTTGGCGAAGCCGCTGGCAGACTTAGTTAGAAATATGAGAAGGAACCCTTTATTGTTGTAACTTACTATATTATAATGTAACCTAAGCGTTATAATAAAAGCAAAAAAAAAAAGAAATATTTATTAACAAGCTTTTGCCCGCGGCTTCGCCCGCGTGGTATTGGGGTTGCCCTATACAATTTTACACTTGGTCAAACGAAATGTGAAATCCCACAGGAACCTTAAGTTTTTCCGGGATAAAAAGTAGCCTATGTCCTATTCCGGAGTGTATCCTATGCCTGTGCCAAAATTCATCCAGATCCGTCCAGCCGTTTTGGCATGATTGAGTAACAAACATCCAAACATCGTAACTTTCGCATTTATAATATTAGTAAGATACTAGTTTGCGTCATTCCGGATACCCCTCTGCTGCATTTCTATCGACCATCTAAATTGAGAAATTAGGTTGAAAGCATATTCAGCGGCTATTTAAAAATTAAATCCGGGTCAGAGGTTAACCATTTCTACCGGGAATCGTGGATGCCTGCACAATTTATGTAATTGAAATATTTTCATCAGCCTAACACGGTAAATTGTAGTATTAGGCCGTTTTTAATTTTAAATGACAGCCATCAAACAGTGCTTAGCACAACTGTTTATTTTTAACGACCTTTGAGTAGTTGTTTACGTGTAGTGTCTTAGAAATGTGAATAGCTTGGAGGTCTTATTCCTTTCGAATACCGTAATAAGAGACATAATAGAAATACAATAGGTATGCGAACGCCGGCGTTCGCTCGAGGCTCAAGAGTTTTATGATCTAAACTAGTGCCGGATTGCGATCCCGCCTGATGGTAAGCAGAGTGCAGATGCAATCATTGATGATGAGGTGCTCTAGTTTATTAAGAGGTCTTTTCTTCAATTGCTATTCCTTCAAATGCCCTTTGCGCGTCAGTATCAGCCTGGAGTCTAGCATTAATAGCTAAATTATAGTGCTGTATCTTCCAACCCATTCAAGAACTCCAAGCAAATTTAATTAGGAACATTTTATTCTTTTTTGTTGAAAAAAAAAACAGTTATCAGGGATTATCCTATTATTTATTTGATTATACTATATGTGCTATTTATAATGACTACATTCCCAAGACAACAGTCAGAATAAATACTCTATATGACGTCACACAGTTCGAAACAGTTGATCATCACGTTTCGATAAACCTCGATTTATTTGCACTCCCACGGGTAAAATAAACGCCCACGCAACAATATTTTTGCATTCGTATAACTTCCAACTGGAGCGATCCTGAAACGAATGTTATGTAAATCTATACAGTTAATGTTTATAGAACCTTATGGTATCGTCCTTCTATCATTATGGTTATTTATTTGGGGATGGCCAAGCATGTATAAAGTGGAATAAATGCTTATATGTCTTTATATAAGTATTTATTCCACTTTAAAGGTTTGTGTGTATGGTTAGGTTAAGTTTTAAATATATATTTTTGGCTCTTCAACTTAAGAGTGTGTCGCTATTAGGTACTATAAGGATCGGATAAAATAAAACAGCTTAGTCACACATCAGCTCCCTAGCCACGCCGTAGCCGTCGCCGCCGCGATCCTGCCGATATCCGGCCACCGTAGACACTGGCTCGCGGACGGTGAGCAATGGGTAGCTCGCCGTCCGATCGTCTGGTAAGACCGAGTCCAAGTCGTCAACGGCGCGCACCGTTCCCGCGCGCCTCAAGGAGTAGTCAGCAAACTGCAGGGGCCCTTCAGGGTCGAAGCCTCCTGGAGCCTAGAGGGTATGTGAAAATTGTAACCTCGACTCCAGAAATAAGGCAAGGAAGGTACGGGGTAGGTTTTTTAGTCAGTAAGAGTCTAACACTGGTCTCCCGCTCCGCCCAAGAGCAGGTTTCGTCATTGGATGATTTTCACCTACCATAAAAAAAAAAAAAAAAAAAACTCCCTAGCCAAGTTACAATCGTTTCGTGACGAGTCTCTTTCTACAATCGAAACGCGTCAACGTAAGAATTAATTATTTCATAAAGCTCGCACTGACTCGATCGACTGTCGTGAGTCCCCGTGGTTGATTACGTTTTCCTAAATACGACGCCTGAGTCTCAGCGGTGGGAAGATTGTAAGGCTGATGCTATGATATGCCTTTGGGCTTGTATATTCTAAGTAAATAGCGTACGTACCAATGTTCAATACTTACCACGAACTATAGTCGTAACTCACTCTTTTATAAGGCGTCAAATATCAAATAACTCTTCCTGCTCTGGGATTACCGAGAGGAAGTATGAGACTTTTAACGACTAAAACCCACGGGTGAACGAGGCTATTAAAAGAATCTTTAAACTTTTGAGTACAAAAAACCCACAGTAACTTTTTCGTGTTTTTATTACTACTTCAGAAAGCACTTATTTATTATGAAATTTAAACTCATTAACCTTCTTCTTTTCCCTAAAAAGTGTTTTTTACTTCCATTCTATTCTACCACCAAGCATAATATCAATCAAGTCCCTTTTCTCACACAATCCATCCATCTTTCCTTCAGCCTCTCTCTCCCTCTCCTACCTCTCTACATATATACTCTGAACGTGTTGACTGTGCACTTATAATACAACTAACTTAATAAACTTTCATAGGATTTTTTTTTTAATTTTGAAGTTACTTTAATCTTTTAAACATCAACCTGAAGTCTATAGTGTTTTAAAAAAAGAAAAGAAAAGAAAGCCGTGGTCGTATACCACTTTTTTTAATTTATTATTCTTATGGCATACGACCACGGCTTTCTTGTTTTCTTGTTTCGTACTTTTTAGAGCGTGTTTTTAAGTAGTCGGGTGTTAGTTTTTAAACTTTATTTTTATTTAACATATTTTGGAGTTCTAAATAGGTTAATCTTGGGTTCATTGATTTCTCAGCCCATGAATACAGGTAAAGTCACAAGCAAATGCTAGTAATATATATATATATATTCAAAATGTACAAGTAAAGCGCTTTCAAATGATACCAAACACGGCATATTTATCTTAACTTTATTTTTTTACTTCGTATGTTTTGTCCGCTCGAGGGCGCCACATTAGATTTTGTGAAATCCCATATAGCCTATAACCAGCGGACAATTAAGACGCTTCTAATGATATGTCATTTGTCGAATTCTGATAAGTAGTTTAGAAGTTACGAGGGAACAGATGAACATCCATACCCACATACATACATACATACAGATCAAAATCATAACCCTCCTTTTGCTTCGCCGTAGTCGGGTAATAAAACTCCTTCGACAAAGAAAAAATAATAAATGTAATGTACTATCAACAACAATACCCTTGTGTTTATTGTGTTATAAACTGGTATCGTACAAACAATCAGCAAAAACCTGATCCCATTTAACTTCCACGATGACTGCTATAAAAACCTTTCAAACGAAAGAATGGTTCTAAGAACACAAAAGATTCAAACAGTCGATACAAAAGATAACAAAGAAAAACTCACGCGAGAAATTTAAATAGACAAGGTCGAGATTTGCGATTTTCCTCCGATTTCCTTATTGGCGTCCAACGTAACTATAAATAATAGAACACTGACGAACGGACGGAACGCCAGGCTAATAAGGACTAATTCACACTGTCACCGGCTACTAACAAGACTAACAATCGTCCTTTCTTTGTTCACAGATCCCCGGCTTCTTCTCTAACGCTTGCTTTATTGGAAAACTTAACAAAAAGTTTCTACGGCTCCACTAATTACTTTTCATTCGCCTCTACAGTGCTGTGTTTAATAGTCGATGAAATTCCAAACTAATTTCTCAAACTTTGAAGATTGAGACAAACGTAAATATTGAAGAGCAGTTTAGTAGACGCTTAGCACTCGACCGCTCGTTACGGATGCCCACTGAATCATTAAGGCGGTCTAAGTATCTGTTGAGAACCCTCAAAACCGCTGAAACATTAGTACTAACTTTTAATATCTAATGGAATTTCATCGACACTAAAGTACGGATAACAGTGAAATAATAACAACGAGAGTGTTCAGTGAAAAGTGAAATGCATGTGAGTGTTCGGATTGTGTGCGTAAGGGTGCGGTTTCACTAGTGCAGCGGGAGCGTTTTGAGTAAAGCTGGGTGGGGAACGCCACGGCGTCGTCGGTGGAGGGTCGCGGTGCGGGCGGGGCGGAGGAACCCGCGCCCTCGCCCGCGCCCGATGCGGAGGCGCCCGTGCGACGCAGGCGCCACCGCCCGCTCTATCGCCGCCTCTTCCACTATGTCCGCACCGCGTGGACTGGCGTCAAGTTTGCATTAGGTATGATTGTCTGTCTAACCCCTAAAATTTAACAGTATCAACTCATTACGTTAAGTATCGCTACGTTCTAACCTATTTTGTACATTCACAGCTAAATCCAGTGTCACATCTACGGAATATTACTCGACTCATGTTTATATTCATATTCATTTATTCATTTTTAGACAAGAAAACGTTAAGGTATTAAATAACATTTTTACACTATGATAGCTAATAATAGCATTAACAAATATTTAAAACTTATTTAAATGAATCAATTATTATAACCAAATTAATGTCCAGACAATTATTAATTACAACAGTTAGCCAAAATTATATGTTGAAAACTAAATATCACCATGATAACCATCAAGATGTGTTATTTCATCTTATCCTGATATCTTGCTATAATTTAAAAAACATTGCAAGCGTAACAAATCTAATTTTCTTTAGTGAATTTTCCCGCACTCGTGTCGCTAAATCTTTTTAAAGCCAGTCCCTAGTAGCGACGAAATTGACTCCGCCCAAGTTATTACGTCACATTATAAACAAACTCAAACAATAAACTTTGAAATGTAATTAAACTAGTTCGCGGAATAGAGTGCATAGTCGTGAACTATGCAATTTAAACTATACGAAACAATTATAATGTAACTAGCTTCTGCCCGCGACTTCGTCCGCGGAAAATTATGAAATCCCATACAACTTCCCCCCCCCCCTTTTAACCCCTTACAACCCCTTACAACCCCTTTTTCGCGATAAAAAGTAGCCTATGTTTTATCTCGGGGTCTAGAATATCTGTATACCAAATTTCATTCAAATCCGTTCAGTAGTTTTGGCGTGAAAGAGTAGCAGACAGACAGACAGACAGACAGACAGACAGACAGACAGAGTTACTTTCGCATTTATAATATTAGTTAGGATTAGGATTAGGATTAGGATTAGGATTAGGATACTTCAGTCTTCTACGAAACTTCCTTCCTTCCAGGATCGTTACTGAAACCCGAATTTTGACGAAGTATATTCGGAGAACCTCGTAATTACCTACTCTGTTAATAAAACTCTGACCTGCAATGGTACAGTCACCAACATAAATACGTTATACTTACGGAAAATTCAAAGGCAATTTTTTTCATCAACACTTTAAGGTCCTTTTAATGGATCACACTATCACAAAAATAAAGCCATAGACCGCCAAATGTGCATTTGTTGCTATGATTCGATGAATGTACCAACTTTTTATAACCACTTATTTAACTTTTTACGCGTCAACAATTTCTTTAAAATAACAGTAAGAAGAAGTAAGTCTATTTTAAATAGCACTACTATTAGGAAAAAAAACTATTTTTTTTTAATATGTGTTTATATGAGTATGTCTGTATATTAATTACTCCTTCACCGTCCAACAACTGAATAGATTTAAATGAAACTTGACACTTGAGTAAATAGTTTTTGTTTCGGTACCTAGCATATTCTCTTCAAATATTTTTCACACAGGCTAGAACGCTGCCAAAGTTAATTTTATATTAATATTACCCTCCTAACTGTACAAAACTTCCTTCGAACAAAAGTTATTTGAGCCGCCGTAATATAAATATAGGGACAAAGCTGAGCATTTAGTCGAATTTTCTCGAAATAAATTTTCAACTTTACACTTGGCCGAGTATTCGTAAGGTCGTGACGCACATTAGCTTAAGAATCGGCGGCGTCTTTGATGTTGGAAATGTACCCTCCCTTTTTGCTTTTACTGTACGCTTGAGAATAATGACGAATAAGTTTTTGAGAAGAACTTTCTCCAAAGGTACCTATTAAGTCCCTCGAACTTGTAGGTACCTTTTGAATGGTTGTATTTGACACCTTACCGGAGTTATATGTTGGGAACTTTTTCTTGATAAAATATTGGTTTTCTTGTATGATATTAAGTGTAACAAAATTTCGGGTGACCGAAAGAAGAAAGGAATAAGTGTAAAAGTACAAAGTAAGAAAGAAAGAAACTGAAGTTTTTTATTTGGCTATGAAACGCTGTTTGACATATCTATGATGAAACGTATATTGTTTGACATTTCATATTACTTTTTAAACACAATCTAAACACACAACAACTTTGTAAACAAGAAAAAACCTTATTTAGAACTTGAGAAGTTTTGTTTATTGTTTAAAACACTTAATACCACTACAAACAACTAAACCACTTAATTCCACTAGAAACAACTAAACCACCCTAACGGCACTAGAAATAACTATGCTAACTATGTCTAAGCTTGACAGTTTAAAATGACTTGGGAGCTAATCATATCTCTTTAAAAGCACTGAAAACAAATGACGATATAAGGACTATCGTGTGTAAAGAAGCTGAACTATAAAACCAATTAATACAGTACGGCCATCGGAGACATGGGTTCGCGTCTGAAAGGAAGGCTCTGGCCCTGGTGTATATGGCAACGTTGGAATGGGGTAGGTTGTTTAGTCAGTAAGAGTCTGACACTTGTTTCCCGCTCCGCCCAAGGGCGGGACTCGTCATTGGATGATTTTTACCTACCTAAAAAAAAAAAAAAATCTTAGCGAGTCTTCAGTTAGGCTCTGTGAATTTTAGCGCTTGAAAACTTGTACAAAAATAAAGGTAAAGCCTTACTTCAAACTCGCCAAGATCTGACAGCTGTACTGTAATAATTGACTTTATAGTTCAGCTTCCTTATACACGATAGTTCTTATACTTATACTCGCCAAGATCCGACAGCCGTACTGTACCTAAAGACATAAAGGAATTGAAATCTCTTCCAACTTTTTAAAGACTGTTAAAACATCATAATTATTTTAAAAGTTACTCAAAGTTAATTTAACTGTAATATTACTTTTATTGGTTCTATCTTTCTACAATACCGTCGCCTAACTTAATATTTATTTTTGTTTCGCTCATAGAAGTGAACATATTCTTTTTAAATGAACAAAGTTTTTTAAACCACATAATGCCAGAACAATTACAAACAGACTAGAACAAAAAAAAAAACATCTTCAACATAATCTTCTAATTATTTTTCGAAAACCTTAATCTAAATACGGTTTAGTAATTTCAAAATTTCGTACGTAAATACGAGACGGTAGACCTCAAAATGATATTTATTATCAGGTTGGAAGCCGTGAGGGGAATTTATTATGCGTACATAATCCTGCGTGTTAAATGTCCCGCAAAGGTACGAGTAGATAGCTCTTCTCAAGTGACATACAACGTAGCAACAGGAGAACGTTAAATGTTTTCTATTATTAAAAATAGTTAAAGTAAAACGTGTAGTCGGTATTCTGTTTCCTAGCAAAATAACTCACTCAACTGGAAATATTTGACGGGTGAACGGTGAGCTGCCTAAAGCTTCCCATTTGCACTTGCAGTGGTGACCCCCAATGCGTGGGGTGTCTCTTATGGCGACGGATCATCATCATCATAAGCCATATACATTAAAAAAATGTTCCCACTGCTGGGACACAGGCCTTCTCTCTAAGAGAGGGACGGCGACGGTTGCGACGTGAGAATGTCCGTTTTCTCTTTTTTTTTTCTTGGCTGGAGTGGGAAATCTTTGGACGGTTAGGCTGCATCACAAAATAGCCAGTCTGGGCAGTATCAGATACCTACTGACTAAAACCGAACTCCTGCCTTACATTTCATTCACAGGCTTTGCGTCCGTGGCCTTGTTTGATATTTATATATTGTTTGTTTCGAAGCAACTCCACGTGCAAGTGGCGTTACTCCAGAGCACCTATCAGCGATCTCGATTATATTCGTCAGAATTTCAAGATTGAGAGGCAACCAGCCCGAAGCGCCTCACCAAACTAATGGACTCCCAAACCTTGAATACGATAACTATACTACTTAAACTTTTTTTTTTCTTCACGTTCGCAGCCATCTCTTTCGCTAGCATTATTGATGCACAAGAAAGGTATGTCATTCCATTTTGCTTCGGAGTATGTTTTAGGGTGGGAAACCTTTCGCTTTGAGTGGCGGTGGAGCGGAGAAGTGTTTGACTTTGACTGACTAAAATAAAACTACTTTCAGGGAGTTATCGTTTACTGCCACACCATCTGGTGAAAAGGCGCACTATTTTATATACAACATGTAATTACAATAATGCATACCCTTATACACCCCAATTTAAAACAAAAATAGTTACTGTCATAATTCAAGCAATTAAATACACTAACGTACCCAGTATGGTTTTTTTAAGGAATTAGTTATCCTAATTGTAGGAAAATAATATGGGAATCGACACACTATAGCGAGACACAAAAACACTGGTGACGCAAAAAAGAATTTATCAAAATATATACTATATATATATAGCTTTTGCCCGCATACTTACAAAAAAAAAAACATAAAATATAACCTATGTCACTCAGGAGTAAAGCAGCTTTCTATTGTTGCTAAAATTTTTCCAATTGTACCAGTAGTTCCAGAGATTACCTCCTACAAACAAAAAAACAAACTTTGCCTCTTTATTACATATATTAGTGTAGATAAAAAAAAACTTATTTTAAAATAGCTGGAATCGATTTAGTAGCTGATTCTGAACACACCATTTGCGTTTATTATGCAACATGTTGTATATCAACCATCTCAATAACACACAAGACATCAAAATGCCAAACTCACTTATACGAATACAACTTTATTCGTGTGATAAAATTAAGATATCTCGACGGTTCCTTACGATCGGATCCCTTGTTATCGCAGACCCGCCCTTTTATTATACAAAGCACAATAACCCGGTAGATACTTTTATATGAAATAAACTCACTAAAATACGTTCCTATAGAAAATTGTGAGACAGGAAAGTACAAAAACATTTTTCTTGGTTATGAAAAGTCTATACATCTTGTTTTTTCTTTGTCGGTCGGTAAACGGTATTCGTTTACTCCTTGGGATCGATACAATTATTTTTAAAGGTCAGATGATGTTTTGAATACATTTTACAGAGAGCGGTTTAAAAATAAAAACAAAAAACATTTCTTTACACTGTGATAAAATGTTGCGGTTTTACAACGCGTTGTCATAACCTTGTTAAGAATCTTACTAAGTGCAACTGTTTTAAGACGTCTATACATCAACAAATACTTACATTTAAAAGAAATCTCAATACTTGGTTAGTGGCTTTGTACCTTTAAACGACAGTGTCGCCACCTGTTACTTTTATCACGAAGTAAGCAGTGACGTAAACGCGGTCTACCGCACACATCGAACGGCAAGCGATTAGACCGATATCAGTTATTGGACTCTGCGGTCGTATCGCGTTATTATTGTACGTGGTCCAAAGTATAAGAAGTACTTCGTCTTAGTTTGGGCAAAGTCGTTTACTTCGCGGGCAGAAGTGCTTTAGGTAAATGATTCGTGCATAGGCACAGTAATAAATGCCCTTCATAAATAATTTTCTTTGGGAAAGTAGGATACTTATTACCTATAGTAAATTATACCAAATATGTTTTTCTTCGCTTGCTTTGCACTCTTGTCTTCTTTCGACCTCATGCCCTAATATGTGTTCGTATAATTTGAAATTTCAATATCCATAAAGGAAGAAACTTAAGGACTATATTTTTTCATCTCATACACAATCAAATTCTTTATGACTACCAGCTGTTTGGATCCAGGGCTGGTGTGGACAATAGGTTGTTCATTGAGAAGAAATGTCAAACTTTTACTCACTTAAGTACACTCGTTTTTCCAGCGCTGCCATTAGTTTTCAACTTTTTAAGTGCGTACGAGATCAAAGTAACCCCGTATTGCATATTAGGTATTACGCGAGAAAATTATGATTATCTTAACCGATCCGCAAGGGAGACACATACGAGGCGTATCAGACCTCGTACCGCACAGAACATGTTGAACAAAGGCTAGCAATATCCAAATACGGATTTAAGAATCCATAAATAACATACTACCAAAACGATTAACTTTAAGCGTATTATTTACAACCGCTACCATAAAGTGGGCTTACAGAATATCGGTATTACACAAAGTATTATAATAACTCCATATTCGGCAAACGTAGCGCTTTCATCATTATTACATTAGACCCTCATAACCCCATTAGTTTTCAACTTTTTAAGTGAGGTACGAGACCAAATTAACCCGGTAATGCATCTTAGATATTATGATGCGCTACGACAAAAAAAAATATAATGTTCTTAACCGATCCGCAAGGAAGACATATACGGGGCGTATTAGACCTCGTAACGCACAGAACATATTGAACAAAGGCTAGCAATATCCAAATACGGATTTAATAATCCTTAAATAACATACTACCTATGTGCGGTACGAGTTCCCCATAATGCATCTTAGATATTACGCGAGAAATTATAATTATCTTAACCGATCCGCAAGGAAGACATATACGAGGCGCATTAGACCTCGTACCGCACAGAACATGTTGAACAAAGGCTAGCAATATCCAAATACCGATTTAAGAATCCATACATAACATACTACCAAAACGATTAACTTTAAGCGTATTACTTACAACCGCTACCATAAAGCTGAACAGAATATCGGTATTACACAAAGTATTAAAATAACTCTATATTCGGCAAACGTAGCGCTTTCATCATTGTTACATTAGGCCCTCATAACCATAAAAAAGTATAGGTGAAATAGTATACCCAGCAGGCCTTACTAGCTCATAATTTTCAATGTTATTGGCTGTTATATTAATAATAATATACTGTGAAACGTTGTAGAGTTAATCAAGGGGATTTTCGGGGGTTACGGGCAATTGGGCTGATGTAGTTATATGGAAACCTTTCTCTTATAGGCGAAAGCCACTAAACATTATCAGCAGCTTATAATATTAATATTTTTATACATTTATTTTTCTCAGAACCTTGAGGTCTTTGGAAGACGTACGAGGACTGGAAAACAAATTGCAGCAGTCCTTTAAGACAATATTAATGTAACTTGGCCCCAGTAACCTTAGGCCCTGCTGGTCTTTTGGGTCTTGGTCTTTGGAAGACGTACGAGGACTGGAAAACAACTTGCAGCAGTCCTTTAAGACAATATTAATGTAACTTGGCCCCTTAACCTTAGGCCCTGCTGGTCCTTTGGGCCTTGGTCTTTGGAAGACGTACGAGGACTGGAAAACAACTTGCAGCAGTCCTTTAAGACAATATTAATGTAACTTGGCCCCAGTAACCTTAGGCCCTGCTGGTCCTTTGGGTCTTGGTCTTTGGAAGACGTACGAGGACACACACACACACAGGAACAACTGAATAGATTTGAATGAAACTTGACACTTGAGTAGATAGTTTTTGTTTCGGTACCTGGTACATTCGCTTCAAATATTTTTCACACAGGCTAGAACGCTGCCAAAGTTAATTTTATATTAATATTACCCTCCTAACTGTACAAAACTTCCTTCGAACAAAAGTTATTTGAGCCGCCGTAATACAAATATAGGGACAAAGCTGAGCATTTAGTCGAATTTTCTCGAAATAAATTTTCAACTTTACACTTGGCCGAGTATTCGTAAGGTCGTGACGCACATTAGCTTAAGAATCGGCGGCGTCTTTGATGTTGGAAATGTACCCTCCCTTTTTGCTTTTACTGTACGCTTGAGAATAATGACGAATAAGTTTTTGAGAAGAACTTTCTCCAAAGGTACCTATTAAGTCCCTCGAACTTATAGGTACCTTTTGAATGGTTGTATTTGACACCTTACCGGAGTTATATGTTGGGAACTTTTTCTTGATAAAATATCGGTTTTCTTGTATAATATTAAGCATAACAAAATTTCGGGTGACCGAAAGAAAAAAAGAATTAGTGTCAAAGTACAAAGTAAGAAAAAAAGAAACTGAAGTTTTTTATTTGACTATGAAACGCTGTTTGACATATCTATGATGAAACGTATATTGTTTGACATTTCATATTACTTTTTAAACACAATCTAAACACACAACAACTTTGTAAACAAGAAAAAACCTTATTTAGAACTTGAGAAGTTTTGTTTATTGTTTAAAACACTTAATACCACTACAAACAACTTAACCACTTAATGTCACTAGAAACAACTAAACCACCCTAACGGCACTAGAAATAACTATGCTAACTATGTCTAAGCTTGACAGTTTAAAATGACTTGGGAGCTAATCATATCTCTTTAAAAGCACTGAAAACAAATGACGATATAAGGACTATCGTGTGTAAAGAAGCTGAACTATAAAACCAATTAATACAGTACGGCCATCGGAGACATGGGTTCGCGTCTGAAAAGAAGGCTCTGGCCCTGGTGTATATGGCAACGTTGGAATGGGGTAGGTTGTTTAGTCAGTAAGAGTCTGACACTTGTTTCCCGCTCCGCCCAAGGGCGGGACTCGTCATTGGATGATTTTTACCTACCTAAAAAAAAAAAAAAAAATCTTAGCGAGTCTTCAGTTAGGCTCTGTGAATTTTAGCGCTTGAAAACTTGTACAAAAATAAAGGTAAAGCCTTACTTCAGACTCGTAAGATCTGACAGCTGTACTGTAATAATTGACTTTATAGTTCAGCTTCCTTATACACGATAGTTCTTATACTTATACTCGCCAAGATCCGACAGCCGTACTGTACCTAAAGACATAAAGGAATTGAAATCTCTTCCAACTTTTTAAAGACTGTTAAAACATCATAATTATTTTAAAAGTTACTCAAAGTTAATTTAACTTTGGTTCTTTCTTTCTACAATATCGTCGCCTAAATTAATATTTAATTTATTTTTGTTTCGCTCATAGAAGTGAACATATTCTTTTTAAATGAACAAAATTTTTCAATTTTTTTTTTTTTATTATTACTTATTTATATGTATGTATTTATTATTGTATTATTTGTTTCTTTCGTTGTTTTTTAATTATCTTTAAGTTGCACCTACCGTGTTTGTTTCTGCACCACCCTAAGGTCGTCTGGTAGAAAATGCCTATGGCATTAAGTCCGCCTTTGTACTTATTATGTGCATAAAGTTTTTATAAATAAATAAAATTTTTAAACCACATAATGCCAGAACAATTACAAACAGACTAGAACAAAAAAAAAAACCTCTTCAATATAATATTCTAATTATTTTTCGAAAACCTTAACCTAAATACGGTTTAGTAATTTGAAAATTTCGTACGTAAATACGAGACGGTAGACCTCAAAATGATATTTATTATCAGGTTGGAAGCCGTGAAGAGAATTTATTATGCGTACATAATCCTGCGTGTTAAATGTCCCGCAAAGGTACGAGTAGATAGCTCTTCTCAAGTGACATACAACGTAGCAACAGGAGAACGTTAAATGTTTTATATTATTAAAAATAGTTAAAGTAAAATGTGTAGTCGGTATTCTGTTTCCTAGCAAAATAACTCACTCAACTGGAAATATTTGACGGGTGAACGGTGAGCTGCCTAATGCTTCCCATTTGCACTTGCAGTGGCGACCCCCAATGCGTGGGGTGTCTCTTATGGCGACGGGTCATCATCATCATAAGCCATATACATTAAAAAAATGTTCCCACTGCTGGGACACAGACCTTCTCTCTAAAAGAGGGACGGCGACGGTTGTGACGTGAGAATGTCCGTTTTCTCTTTTTTTTTCTTTTCTTGGCTGGAGTGGGAAATCTTTGGACGGTTAGGCTGCATCACAAAATAGCCAGTCTGGGCAGTATTAGATACCTACTGACTAAAACCGAATTCCTGCCTTACATTTCATCCACAGGCTTTGCGTCCGTGCCCTTGTTTGATATTTATATATTGTTTGTTTCGAAGCAACTCCACGTGCAAGTGGCGTTACTCCAGAGCACCTATCAGCGATCTCGATTATATTCGTCAGAATTTCAAGATTGAGAGGCCACCAGCCCGAAGCGCCTCACCAAACAAATGGACTTCCAAACCTTGAAAACGATAACTATACTACTTAAACTTTTTTTTTTCTTCACGTTCGCAGCCATCTCTTTCGCTAGCATTATTGATGCACAAGAAAGGTATGTCATTCCATTTTGCTTCGGAGTATGTGTTAGGGTGGGAAACCTTTCGCTTTGAGTGGCGGTGGAGCGGAGAATTGTTTGACTTTGACTGACTAAAATAAAACTAGTTTCAGGGAGTTATCGTTTACTGCCACACCATCTGGTGAAAAGGCGCACTATTTTATATACAACATGTATGTAATTACAGTAATGCATACCCTTAAACACCCCAATTTAAAACAAAAATAGTTACTGTCATAATTCAAGCAATTAAATACACTAACGTACCCAGTATGGTTTTTTTAAGGAATTAGTTATCCTAATTGTAGGAAAATAATATGGGAATCGACACACTATAGCGGTAGCGTATCGATAATTGAAATAGACACAAAAACACTGGTGACGGAAAAAAGAATTTATCAAAATATATACTATATATATAGCTTTTGTCAGCGGCTTCGCCCGCATACTTACAAAAAAAACATAAAATATAACCTATGTCACTCAGGAGTAAAGCAGCTTTCTATTGTTGCTAAATTTTTTCCAATTGGACCAGTAGTTCCAGAGATTACCTCCTACAAACAAAAAAACAAACTTTGCCTCTTTATTACATATATTAGTGTAGATAAAAAAACTTATTTTAAAAATAGCTGGAATCGATTTAGTAGCTGATTCTGAACACACCATTTGCGTTTATTATGCAACATGTTGTATATCAACCATCTCAATAACACACAAGACATCAAAATGCCAAACTCACTTATACGAATACAACTTTATTCGTGTGATAAAATTAAGATATCTCGACGGTTCCTTACGATCGGATCCCTTGTTATCGCAGACCCGCCCTTTTATTATACAAAGCACAATAACCCGGTAGATACTTTTATATGAAATAAACTCACTAAAATACGTTACTATAGAAAATTGTGAGACAGGAAAGTACAAAAACATTTTTCTTGGTTATGAAAAGTCTATACATCTTGTTTTTTCTTTGTCGGTCGGTAAACGGTATTCGTTTACTCTTTGGGATCGATACAATTATTTTTAAAGGTCAGATGATGTTTTGAATACATTTTACAGAGAGCGGTTTAAAAATAAAAACAAAAAACATTTCTTTACACTGTGATAAAATGTTGCGGTTTTACAACGCGTTGTCATAACCTTGTTAAGAATCTTACTAAGTGCAACTGTTTTAAGACGTCTATACATCAACAAATACTTACATTTAAAAGAAATCTCAATACTTGGTTAGTGGCTTTGTACCTTTAAACGACAGTGTCGCCACCTGTTACTTTTATCACGAAGTAAGCAGTGACGTAAACGCGGTCTACCGCACACATCGAACGGCAAGCGATTAGACCGATATCAGTTATTGGACTCTGCGGTCGTATCGCGTTATTATTGTACGTGGTCCAAAGTATAAGAAGTACTTCGTCTTAGTTTGGGCAAAGTCGTTTACTTCGAGGGCAGAAGTGCTTTAGGTAAATGATTCGTGCGTAGGCACAGTAATAAATGCCCTTCATAAATAATTTTCTTTGGGAAAGTAGGATACTTATTACCTATAGTAAATTATACCAAATATGTTTTTCTTCGCTTGCTTTGCACTTGTCTTCTTTCGATCTTATGTTTTTTCTTATAATTTCAATATCCGTAAAGGACGAAAATTAAGCTTTTTATTTTTTCATCTTATACACAATCGAATTCTTCATGACTTCCAGCTGTTTAGATCCAAAGCTCGTGTGGACCATAGGTTGTTGATTGAGAGAAAATGTCAGACTTATACTCACTAAAGCACATTCGTCTTTTTTCAGTTGCCATTAGTTTTCAACTTTTTTAGTGTGGTATGAGATCAAAGTTTATCCGTAATGCATCTTAAATATGATGCGTTACGATAGATAATTATATTATTTATTATGATTTTCTTAACCGATCCGCAAGGAAGACATATACGAGGCGCATTAGACCTCGTACCGCACAGAACATGTTGAACAAAGGCTAGCAATATCCAAATACGGATTTAAGAATCCATACATAACATACTACCAAAACGATTAACTTTAAGCGTATTACTTACAACCGCTACCATAAAGCTGAACAGAATATCGGTATTACACAAAGTATTAAAATAACTCTATATTCGGCAAACGTAGCGCTTTCATCATTGTTACATTAGCCCCTCATAACCATAAAAAAGTATAGGTGAAATAGTATACCCAGCAGGCCTTATTAGCACATAATTTTCAATGTTATTGGCTGTTATATTAATAATAATATACTGTGAAACGTTGTAGAGTTAATCAAGGGGATTTTCGGGGTTACGGGCAATTGGGCTGATGTAGTTATATGGAAACCTTTCTCTTATAGGCGAAAGCCACTAAACATTATCAGCAGCTTATAATATTAATATTTTTATACATTTATTTTTCTCAGAACCTTGAGGTCTTTGGAAGACGTACGAGGACTGGAAAACAACTTGCAGCAGTCCTTTAAGACAATATTAATGTAACTTGGCCCCAGTAACCTTAGGCCCTGCTGGGCCTTTGGGCCTTGGTCTTTGGAAGACGTACGAGGACTGGAAAACAACTTGCAGCAGTCCTTTAAGACAATATTAATGTAACTTGGCCCCAGTAACCTTAGGCCCTGCTGGGTCTTTGGGCCTTGGTCTTTGGAAGACGTACGAGGACTGGAAAACAACTTGCAGCAGTCCTTTAAGACAATATTAATGTAACTTGGCCCCAGTAACCTTAGGCCCTGCTGGGCCTTTGGGCCTTGGTCTTTGGAAGACGTACGAGGACTGGAAAACAACTTGCAGCAGTCCTTTAAGACAATATTAATGTAACTTGGCCCCAGTAACCTTAGGCCCTGTTGGGCCTTAGGTTACTAGGGCCAAGTGACAACTCGTTAAGGCGCACAGGAACAGTACCTACGCGCTATCGAAGATCCGGACGGTTACCGGACGGTCGAATTGGGAGCTACCCATTGCTCGCTATCGGAAAGAACACCTACGTATCTACTTCTAACATTCATTGCACGTAGGAAAGATACTGAAAGAAATAGTTGAAAAATAAAAAAAAATACTTTTGGGCGTAAAATCATCATCTACAACAGAACAACATATTTTTACGCTTCAATAAGTTGCAAATATATTAATATCACTCTCAAAAACAGCACATAAAACAGTTTCAAAGACCTAGCGGATATATAAAGCAACAAAATATCTAGGTTACCTTCGAAGCATCTAAGTGATTACTAGGTTCACTCGGCAACTTCAGAATCAGTTCTAGAATATTGGGTTTCCCCTTAATAGATTGAGTTTGATAAAAATCGTTTTCACGCTTTTATTTTGGATTCAAAAATTGTAGAGGGAATATTCATTTTGCTGGAACTTATATGTTCTACTAAAATATTTCTTAGGGTTTTATTTTAGATACATTACATTTTAGGTTTTAATGGTGTATGCAATAAGCTAGAAGTTTGTATGTCAATTTCCCCTAATTTTTTTTGGGTATTTTTTTTCTTTTGAAAAAATTTTGTCGTCTTTTTCATGGTGGGAAAAATCAAACAACCTACCCTATTCCATCTACAAGGTTAGAGGACTCTCAACAAACTGGTGCGCCTCACCATCAACAATTGCATAACTGTTTACCATCAGATGGGGTCGCAGCCAAAGACTAGCTGTTTATATCAATTTAAAAAGAAACAAGAAGATTTATCCTACTCATTTGTAATTTTAAGTATATTATACAAGATTAAGACTCACGAACATGTGAATGTAAACTTCACGCAGGCGAACCCCAAGCGTATAATAACAAAATATACGCGTCTAGGAATCTATCATTAATAGACAGCGGGCCTCAATAGGCATCTTAATACTACTTAACAAATAAACTATTAGTCTTTCCATAATATTCTCAATTAAACACATAATCATTGTTAAAACAGGTAACAGTCATAATAATTGAATAAAATATTACAGAACAGTATCGAGATAAAATATTCAACAAAGTCGACGACTATAAAATTCGTCGATATTTCGACGACAAATGTCAATGGCGTAGTTACGAGTACGGCAACGAACAATGCAATATGTGTTATTTCACTCCATGTTTCATATTTTTGGTACACCAATAATAATGCCAATATTTTCGAATATATGACCACAGCGTAACCATCAATTTCATGCGATGGCAGCGCTTGAAATGTTGACAGCTGTGAAATTGATAGCATGCGTTCTATTCAAAGTCGTGACGTTGAAAGACTGTAGTGCACTAACCTCTACTATTTACCATTTACCACTGAACAGACTGTTTCATCCGTAGGATACCAGCACTAACCTCTACTGTTTACCAGTGAACAGGCTGTTTCATCTGTAGGATACCTAATATATCTTTGGCTATTTCGTATGTTTGACAGCTCATTTTTTTGTCCCTATTAGAAGCGCCACTCGTGAGCATCCAAAGAACTAATTTGGCTAATATTGTATGCGGCGTGACATTATCACTTTTAGTACCTTAGACACTCGCTACAGTCACTATGGCCGACAGCGCCAATATGGCGAATATCAGACGGGTACAAAAGCCAGCAACCATTCCAGTGTGTCCCATGAACGTGCAAAATGCGTAGCAGAAATCACAGAAAATTAGGTTTATTTCCTGGAATAAGTATAAAATTTAGGTTTTGACAAAACTTGAGTTGGTTTTACTCATAACTCTTTTATTCTGACACCATGTCTAGAAAAGGAACTGGGTTGTCTTGGTATGGTCATGTGAAGAGGAGAAATGAAACGCGTATTATAAAAAGAGTTCTGAGTTTACACATCGATGGAGAAGAAGATCGAGGCCGAAGAAGAGATAGAATGGATGGACTGTGTGAGGAGTGATATGAAAGAAAAGGAAGTTAGTGATAGTGTGACGGTTAACAGGACTGAGTAGAAGAAAAAACCATGTTGCGCTGACCCGAAGTAATAAGGTATAAGGGTCGGATGATGATGATGATGTCTCAAACTCAAAACTCAAAATCGGAAACTCAGAATCGGAACTGTAAGTTTTTTTTCATAATAACCTTCCCGACCAAATTTGAATCATAGCAACAAATCTCAGCGAAATTAACCACCTTGTAAATCTCCGCAGGAGATACTATAGATTTCAAGCATCTATGCAATATAGATGCACGCTCTATTCCCTTATTCTCACACGACAACAACAAGACACGATTAGAAAAGATCAAGCGCTAGGTCAACGGTTTTATGGGCTTTCCTATGAACGGGAGTGTTACCCGCTAACTTTCAAACTTCGGCCAGCTACAGACTAATTCCTAATGGAAAACCACTAATTAAAAACTAACTCATGCTCAGCTGTCATGCTTACGAACATAAGACTAATAGGGCAGTTAAATTGGTTTCTAAAGAGTTCTTAACTGAGCTAAATTTACTATGTGCCGCAAATCACAATTTTTATTCCAAATAAATTCAAGGCACGTGTGAAATAAGAGAGTGAAGCTGAGGGAAACATCTAGTCCAAAATTTTACTTTACCTACCTAATCAAAAGTTTAAAATCGTTTTAGAGTATACGTGTTGTGACCCTCGGGGCTTCTGAACTAAAGGGTTTTATATCAATCAAATCAAATAGAGCGCAGCATACTATGTGTTAAATTAACAGACCACGTTCCAAACACTACACTGCGCTCCAAAACACAAATAATGGATGTGGCTCAAAAGGCTGCCCAACTTAAATGGGACTGGGCAGGACATGTCTTCCGCATGTCTAGCGAGCTGTGGGCCCGTAAAACACATGATTGGTGCCCGGACACAGCGACGCGGGGCCGCGGCAGGCCACGAAGGAGATGGCGGGACGACCTGGATGTCTTCCTTGAGAATTGGAGCGGAAAAGCATGTGACCGAGATGATTGGAAAGAATGGAGGGTGGCCTTTGCCCAGCAGTGGGACAGCACAGGCTAGGTATAATATAATATAATATAATAATAATAAAACAAATAGTATTGTATCAATTGCGAATAAACAAAACTTTATTTGAGAGTTTGTTTCATTACATTTTATGTATTGTACAGTACGGCCATCGGATCTTGGAGAGTCTGAAGTGAGGCGCTGTGAATTTTAGAGCTTAAAATCTTGTAAAAAAAAAATTAATGTTTTAAACAAATGCAATTTGCAGTTGTTATTAATATTAAATGATATTTATTTTTGTAAATAGGTTTTTCACAACACTTTTACACGTAATTTTTGTTTTTTTTTTTTATTTTTTTTTAAAACTGTTATTGGTTTTTTTTAAACTTTATTTTTGTACGAGTTTTCAAGCGCTAAAAATCGCATAGCCAAACTTCAGTCTCTCCAAGATCCAACAGCCGTACTATACAATACATAAAATGTAATGAAATAGAATTTCAAATAAAGTTATAGGTCATCGTCCCTAGCCTATTTCCAAATAGCTTCCAGATAATGACTGCCTATCAGACCAGCTACTAGACAAAACTATACTCTTTGGATAGCCTGCTTGTCAGTTTTTCTGGCGTCTGACTACCCATAACAACTGTCTAAGACCTACGAATGACATCCGGGTCCAACGGCTTTAAATGGGTAATTTAAGTTTGCAATTGCGTGTTTGTTTCTGAATCTTTATACGCCAAATAAACATGTTTTATTTCTTTATTTCTTACTGGGTATCAATAATACCCTAGATAAATTTAGAAAAGTACGTATGAATTTAAAAAATCCCATTGACACTATCGTACTTACTTGGTTTCGAACGCGCAACCTCAAGCATGAGAGATGGGTGTCTAAACCGTGTGTCATCACGACCTACAGGCAAACCTACAAATGTGAAAAAAGTTTAGTAATATCTTGAGATAACAATAATAAATCTATAATGTATTAGCGCAAATATTTATCTTAGAAACACGTAAACGGACGGTGCCTTCAATTTATTGTTGTATTTTATCAATGTTACGAAGAACAAGAATCAACATTTTCCTTCTGTTCTTAGAAAGTTGTTTGTTTTTCCGAATAGCATTACAATATGTTCGTCTTCGCGTAGACAAAGCATACATTGGAATACTTGACGTAATTTTTCCTTTCTGAAAGCAAAAACATAGACAGATTTTTTTTGGTGGAAAATCAACTAATGACGACTCCCGGCTTTGGGTCGGGCGGGAAATAGTGTCAGACTCTTACGGACTTAACGGCCCACCCTTTTCCTTCTTAGCCTTCATACCTGGCTAGCAAGTTAGTGTGAGAAAACAAAATATAATAAACTACCCATGCCGGAATAGGCATGGATAGTTTATTTAGGGACGCAATTTATATATTTTTCGCACTAGTGCAGAAAAGTTCACGAGTTCACCCCTGCCACAGTTTATAATATTTCAGCATTTCAGCAGCAGCCCTCTCGCTTTTGAATCCAGCGAATTTTGATACAAGTGAATATTGGTACATTAGTATCAAAACGTACTATTTCCAATCTATCCAAAGCTACATTAGTGACTAATATCCTTTAGTATTTTTCTCTTACCAAAGGGCAAAGGCCCTTGCTATACATTCCAGGGCCCCAAAGACTTTCAAACAATCTGCCTACTCCAGTACAATATCTTATAACTCTAATAAGAAGTAATAAGAACAGGTAAACATCCTTTCCGTAACAGCGGGTGGGTACTTAATTTACAAACTTCATTATACTTCGTGCCTTTGAAAAGTTTCCCTAAGTTTTGGTCAGTGATAAATTGCTTTCATACACCAGCAATATTGTCATTGTCGGGTAATTTACATCGAAAGTCTTACGAAGGACGAATTTAAGAAATTTGTAAGTGCCCAACTTACAAGTGTGCTTTAAGGCTCTTAATAATGTAATTAATTGAGAGGAATTAAAGTGTCATAACCGGCTTTCCACGTAGCGTCGCTGACAAGGCCTGTTCTACAGAAATCGTGTAATTTTCTGGGAATAAAATTCGCTACCATCATCATCATAATTTCAGCCGTAATAAAGGACTATGGGCAGATTTGTATGAGACCTGTTCCTCCTATACAACATAGACCAACAGTTTTTAATCAGGTGTCATTCGAATCGTCTAGTTAAGTAATTTTTTTTTTAAATTGATTATAGGTTTGCGCTTGACCGCTATCTCGCCTGATGGAAAGCGACGATGCGGTCGACGATGGAGCGCGCTTACCTAGAAGTAACCTATTCACTCTTGACTTAAAGATTCCCGGGTTGTAGCTATCAGGAAACACTGACTCCGGCGAGGAATTGTGGTGACATTCCGCAAAAGTGTGAGGTTTAGGTTTTATAAGACACTAGCGACCCGCCCCAGCTTCGCTCGGGTTTCGATATTGAATATTTTATACACTATCTTTTGTCAGCGGCTTCGCCCGCGTACATAAAATATAGCCTATGTCACTCAGGAGTAAAGCAGCTTTCTATTGTTCCTAATTTTTTTCCAATCGGACCAGTAGTTCTAGAAATTACCTCCTACAAACAAAAAAACAAACTTTACCTCTTAATTATATTACTAGCTTTCGCAAAACTGCAGCAATAAAACTCACTTTTATTATCTATGTTGTACAGCCGATGCTTTACGTACAAAGTATTTTACTTTTTCCATGTATCACAAACATTTATCTGTCTTCATGCAATACCATCTTCTTTCTTTGTAACTAACCGCCTATACCTATAATTATGTAAACTGTTTAGAACTCTCTGAAAAAAAGCATTCTTAGTTGTGTATTTCCACACTTAATCCTGAAAACCTGTAAAATACGAAATTCGCCCTTGTTGAGAAAACTTACTAAGGAAATGGATTCTAAATTCAAATATTTCATAGAAAATCTTGAATTTAGAACTAGCTATCTAGTGTTTGAGCTTTTGTAGATCCTTCGATTAAACTAATCACATAAATATATATTTTTTTTTTCATAAATAATTATAAAACCTAAGAGTAGTTATAGAGTTTTTGACGGGATTTTTTCAAGTAAACTTCAATGGCTGTTTTAAATAACTGCAGATTGATTAATAATGGATATTGTGTAAAATTTTAATAATTTTGTTGTAGTATCTATACAATTGAAAATTATGTAAAATCATTAAAACAAAACAAAAAATTAAATTTTATTGTAGCGCGAAAACTAACTTAAAATATTTGCTATCAAATACTGAAATAATATTAATTCATTAAGCCTCAAGAGGACACCGGTGTCCGCACACCTATTGTCTTTTAATTGTGTCTATAATGACGGTTGTCGAAAGGTTTAATTAAAAATGGGTTACAAGCGCATTCTTATGGAACTCAAAGTGAATATAAAAACTAAATACTATCTAAACTTGACACTAGCTAAACGTAGGTACTACAAATCATGTGACCCCAAACCAAAAAAAAGGCATATAACTATAGTGTCAGCAGGTTTCATACCCTTTTACCCCATAAAAAATAGTAAGCTGAACAAAATTCGCAACTAGACATGATAAGTTCCTTTATTCCAGTCGTTATTAAAACTAGTTTTTGACCAAAATCAACGGCGTGTGAGCGCTAATGGATGTCAGCTCCACAGCTCTGCAAACAGATAAGCAGTATGCCGCACTAAACTACGATTCACGTTTTGCCCAATTCGGCAAACTATAAAAATGTTACTCGAACAGCAAAATAATTTTCCACATAGCCTGCAAAATACTCGTTTCGAAAATCAAAGTTTCAAATTCTATTCTCGATTAATTTTTACAGTAATATCTGTCCTGAATCTCCTGAAAGCACTGTACTAAAATTAAAGAGACTTTGCTTTAAGAAATAATTTCAAAGTAATGGTCGAAAATGGTTGAACATTTCGCTTTAGGTTGCTACATCAGAGAAACCTCATTGGGTCGTTAGGAATCAGTTCATTTTCACGAAGAAAGCTCTCTAAAGTATTCTACAGTAGGTACGCAAATTGTTCATTTACGAATTCCGTGTCGGTCCCTTTCAATTGGCAGACGATTCCAATGGAAAAAGTGTCTTTATCGCAACCCTCGAATCTACAGAGAAACGAAAGTTATTAAAAGCTGGTGAATTTTTTCATCAATTCTGTCAATTTATCGAAATTCCCTTTCAAAGCACTTGTTTAATTGAGTTTTTTATCGCGAAAACTCATTAGTGTTTTTAACCGTATTTTTCATTAGTCATCAGTTGAATATCCAATAGCGATTAATGTTCCGGAAACCAATTAAATTGGTGTGTAATGCGAAACGATTGCAAACACGACGTTCCCGATAACTTCATAAGTGGGCAAAACAAATGTGGTTCAACAGTGTTGGTGTATTGGCCAAATAATTGTCTGATGGCATCGTGTCCTCTGAATGTCTAATGCGCTCTAATTACGCCAACTATGCAGACGTTCCGAGTTGTGTGCATCTATCACGTCAACAAGCTGCTTCCAGAAACATTTGCCAATCCGTTAACAGATCAATTACCTCATCGAACTGTTCCAATATTCTGAAACATTCAGACTTGTCTAGACACATGTGGAAGCACGAACACATAAACAACATTACTGAACATTATCGGGACCGACGCGTTCCAGGCAGATCGTGACAGATGCTGTTTAAACTTGGTACATACAAATACACAGCTATTTTCGTTGACACAATATTAAAGGCGTTGCATGACAATCAGACTGAATTATAATTGGAACGCATCTAAATTGTCTTTTCATAAACGCTGGCAGATGACCAAACATGCATCAGTTTAGTTTTAAACTTTAGCCGCTGTCGAACGAACCGCCTAAAAAGACGTAACTAACATAAAATTTAGTGAACAGCCGTTTAAGTAATCGATTCGCTATGTCCCGTATCGATGTGCAGCGAATATGTTTCGTGTTAGTGGAAATTGTAATGGTTTCATAGTGGCGAATTGAACATAAGCCAAGTGTCGCGCAGACTTGCCTCAGCCGTGCAAATCACATGCGTCATAACTATAAGTACTTTCAGTATCATTGTGTGTCGCGTAAACAAAACACACTGTACATACGAGTATTCGTCGCGCTTCATAAAATACAAGCACGGAGCTGAAAGAGTGGAAGCGAAGTAGCGAAGTCAGCGCGAGGCCGTTGAACGTTGAGACCCAAACACGTAAAAATGTAGTCAACAAAGAGCGCGATAGCAAAAAACACGAGCAAACGAGCGTCGAAGTCAGTGTTACAGTAGTAAATGAAGTGAAAATTATGAAGTCTAGCTTGAAGAATAAACGTTCGGGTAAAACGGGTAAGGGCAAACACAGCAAGAAAAGGGTTCGGTTCTCCGACAGCGAGCCGACCCCGCCGGCTGGGATCACCCTGTGCCAACGGTTCGGCCGCTTTTTTCATTTCCTTTGGAAGTACACGAGGGGATCTGTGGAAAATGTTCTAAGTAAGTTTCCCTCTATTGTTTAACAGCCACCTTTTGTAATATCCTGTTTTTGTGGTTCTTTTTCCGATGTTGTTCTTTTTGAATGAGACTGTTTTATTTGATGATTGTTGTAGTTAAGATGTTGTCGTTGACAAAAAAAAATACTCAAAAACTTCTCGTTTTCTATATTTTTTTTTACTTTGATCTTTAAATTTGAAGCTACGAAGAAAATATATATATTTGATTATATTGTTGAAAAATTAGTTATATCAAGTTAAAAAAAAAACTTCGTTCAAGCGGTCGTTAAACATACCGTATTACTTAATTAACGTATATTGAAAAAATTAATAACAAAAAATTTAAATTAATTTTAATTCCATAACTATTTTTTTTTAGATCTTTGCCAAATCGATGAGCTACTTCATATTTCGCAATAAATGTCAAATATTGTCTTTTTGCTATAGATGTCACTGCGTATATTTACAGGCCGACAGTGATCGCGTTTTTAGTCATATTACGGCCTTTACAGGATTTAGCTTCAGTCATTTTGAGACCACAATATTTAATATCGCAAAACACAGAGGTAACACACCCATAATATAATATTTAGAATGCAAATACGATCGTAGTAGAAAGTTAGTACTTAGGTACCTACTCGTAAGACCTAAAATAAAATAACAAATGAACTAAAATTAAAAGAATGAATAAATCAAACAAAAAATACATAAATTCAACCCTGAAAAGAATTGAACAGCTTAATTACAACCCGTAGTCACTATATCACGATACCAATTAAATTTTAATGAAACATTCGAGCTATTGAAAATGCTATATTCCCACGCTGATCAACTATTTGGGACGAAATTCTATGGAACAACTTCGGCAGACCAAGTTTCACTCTTTGCCGCTTTAATGAAATTCTCGATTAGAGAAATCGATTATTTTAGCTTTCAACTGACATGATAAATTTTAACTTTAATTTTAATATGATAAAAGTGAAAGTGTATAGAAGTTAAGAATGTGTGTATGTGTTTTTTTATTACCCCTTCTCACTTGAATAGGGAACGGAATTCGATGAAACTTGAACACGTGTAGACCATGTCCTGTAATAGCACATAGGAAACTTTTACTCCAGACTTACCCCCGAGAGATGTGTTCTTTGAGACTTATTAAAAAAAAATGTTTTGTATTTGGACCCTAAAGTATAAAACGAATCCGTTTTTCATTGCTGTCTGTACAGCCACTGATCATCATCCTACCCTTATCCCATATTACTTGGGGTCGGCGCAACATGTTTTTTTCTTCCACTCTGTCCTGTCACCCGTCACACTATCACTAACTCCCTTTTCTTTCATATCACTTCTCACACAATCCATACATCTCTTCTTCCTCCACTCATTCCCCCTAAACTATCCAAATAATTTTAATTCCATTTCCAATAAAAGGGAAGGCTTGTAATTGGCTAGCTTTCACCTATAATTGTTTTTCTTTTTAATCAGTTTTTTTTTTTATAAACTATTTCTTCCAAGCTGTAATACTCGTAAATAAATATATAATGTTTTTGCACCCGTTCAAAGCCGGTGCAGATTGCTAGTGTGCTGTAAATACAACATGTAGGTCATTTGCCCGTGGTCTATAGGATTAATGTACATACCTATTAGGTATATGTAAACAGGAATCCTTAGGATATCTAGCTCAAGGCAGGGTACGAGCTGAACGTATTGATTTTCAATCACTTACTTCAATGTTTATTATATAGAAACTATTTATGTATAGTATATCTATGTATACAAAAGAATGTCGTGCTAGTTACACTATTTATAACTCAAGAACGGCTGAATCAATTCGGCTGAAAATTGCTAAAGAGGTAGCTAAGTAGGCCTCCTCTCTAGGAGAGGGAATGGGCCACAATCCACCACGCGGGCCTAGTGCGGATTGGTAGGTGTCACATGTCTTCGAATTTTTGGTTCTAGGACATGCCGGTTTCCTCATGATGTATTCCTTCACCGTTTTGAAAGCAGTATCATCTAGTATAATGAATTTACCAACCAACAAAAATGACTGCCCCCGGTACGACAATTCGCTTTTTAAAATTCTCTTACTATGTATTCTAATAGCAAGTCTAGAAGTAGACCGATGACGGAATAGACCTAACCATTTCTGTCGATTCTGTAATCTATGCATGATTTATTTCAGTAAAACGTTTTTGCCTGTAACTTAACGTGCCTCTACATCACAAATATATACGCCATTAATATCCCTAAACATCGTTGAAAGAACCCAAAAATACTGACCTTACCCTCATTCCACTCAAACGGGACTTATACCTATTTTGCGAAAGTACATAATTTATTAGGGAACGTATCCGAATATACGAATTATCCGAATACCCTGTCTCATTTTTCACGTCACGCAAATTGAGTCGTTCCAACTCCCCTGAGTTTGTGCCCGACGTAAATTACAACGTTCTACTTCATCTCGGCTGATGTGTGTCTATGCCTTTAGCGTGGGCATATAAACACGCACGTGACGTCATTACTTATCGGTCAGTAAAGTGATGAAGGCTCGAATAAACACTAATTGTAAAGATGGGTTTACATGGAACAGTTTTTGGTACTGTTTTTGTAATCATTTATTTTCATCACAGATAATAATAGAATTATATACTCCTATACATAGAATACTACTACTGATCTAGTACATGATTCTGGACCCCCAGTGGTGAAATTTACTGTCGGTTTTATCTTAATTTTTTTTAAATGAATTTTCACGTTTTTTAAATTAAACTACAAGCAACGGGTAGCTCGCTGCCCGACCGTCCGGACCGAGCCAAAGTCGTCGACGGCACATACTGTTTCCCCGGAAGGAGTTGTAAGCAGCAGTCTGTGTGTAAACCCAGCAGGGTCGAAGTCTCATGGGGCGATGGCTGGGGCTCATGTAAATGGAATTTCTTCCGATTGATTGTTATTTTGCCCTTGCCTGAATTGCGAGTATTTTAAACTAAGAGCGAAGACAGACTAACGTCATCAATAAACCTTCCCATATAACGTTATTTATTACATAAAACGTAAATATAATTAACAATTATTTATCTCTGAGCTTGTATAATCACTCCCTTACTTCTATTGTCCAGTCCCTGGAGACTTGCACAAAATGGTACAGAGGAAATTGCCCCGGCTTCCAATTGTTCACTGCTAGAGTTACTATCGTCTACAAGCTCGACTAAACAAGTTATTTTCTTAGCGAGAATCCGTTTCTTTTAGGAGAAAATTGTTCTAAGTAATTGGTGATACGGTATTGTATTGTTTTTTTACTGAAAAAGTCACCTTTACTTTTTCCTCAAGACTGGGAATTTTTCTAGTATCAAAAAGCAGCCTATTTTACTCAGCGATAGTGAAATTATGTACCTAATAGTGAAAGACTATCGGATATCGTCGCCTTGGAGGTCAATGGAGCTAAGCCACAGAACTACACGTCTGAGTTATGGACGTTTAAAAAATAAAGGATGCGGGAGAAAACAGTTATTTTAACATAAATTAGTGTAGTTTTGGAGGTCAAGAGTTCTTACAACTATTGACCACTCAATACTTATTTTCTATGATTGTAATCACAATGAATCTAAGCTGCTTATACTTATTGACTCTTATTAAAGCTGCCTGCTTAGAGTTATGATATCTACCTATTAGTTATTATATTGACTAATATAAAGTATGGTTCTTTGTGAGTACCGGTACGTTAATGCACTTAACTCCATTTCGCAAAAATTGTGGCAAAGCTCCGTTGACCTCCAAGGCGATGATATATCGATTCCATAAAAATAGATGGACAAAATTTTACAAAACACCCAACAAAAATAAGAAAAAAGCGTTTTATATAACTACAAAAATTTCCGCGCATTCATTTATTATTTTCGGTCAAAATACAAACATTTTTTTTTTATTAGCCCTTACTGTCCTACTGCTGGGCAAAGGCCTCCCCCAAGTCCTTCCAAGGCTTCTTTTCTTGTGCCATCTCGGACCAGTCCTCTCGGTAAGCGTCCAGGTCATCCCGCCACCTCTTTCTCACAAACATTTAACTCAGTGTTTTTTTTTTTGCTTGGATACCTTTGGTTAGACGTACTGAACGCTGTATCAAAATGTATGCATCGATTTTAATGAGACCTTACTTAATAAAGATGTAAAAACACATATCATCGTATTTATACTATTTCAAACTATTATCCCCAGACTGCGATCCGATGTAGTCAACCGAATAAAACTTTCATCTTTTTGTACGCAAAAATTCGTGAAATATGACATAGATTGTAATCCTCAGTAAGTAAGTAAAAGGATCCGTGAAAATATGCGTGTGAGTGTTATCATACATCGGGAAACGATGATCTAGTTACCTGTAACTTTTCTTCTGCTTCAGCAAAGAATATTATCTACTCATTTTCTAAATAGAAAAGTTCGTCTCTATGTTCGTTTGTTGTTTTTCACATCCTTTTTTTTATTGACAAATCATCAAATGATTCTTCTCGCCCTGGTTTTTTTTCCGCCCTGGGTTACAAAAAGGGGTGTCAGACTTATTGACAAAAGACGTTAACGAAATGATCGTGACTTGACTAAGGGGTCTGGTGTTCTGGGCTTTTTAACCGAGCCTGAAACTTTCCTTACTCTATTATAGGATGATATGAGATAGTAAACAAACTCCCTAGGTCGCTTATCATATTATAGCTAGCCTGTGTTGTCCCACTGCTGGGCAAAGGCCTCCCTCCATTCTTTTCAGTTATCTCGGTGACTCACGTTTTCGTTCCAATTCCCAAGGAAGACATCCAGGTCGTCCCGCCATCACCTTTGTGGTCTGCCGCGGCCCCGCTTCAATGATCCGGTCACCAATCCTGAGTTTTACGGGCCCACAACTCGCTAAACATGTGGCAAAGATATCCTGCCCAGGCCCATTTAAATTGGGCAGCCTTTTGAGCCACATCAACGATTTGTGATTTGGAGCGCAGTTTAGTGTTTCTAAAGTGGTCTTCAATTTAACACATAGTACCCATGCTGCGCTCCATGTTTTTAGTCGCCCGCGTATATAAATTTAAACATAGACCTAGAGGAGTATAGACTATTTCAACCAACCACGCAAGCAAAACAGCGAATAGAAACTACGTAGTTAGTAATAATTTACTGACAAAACTATAATTTCTTAACATTAACATAACTAAATGACGGAGTGTGAAAGGTGTTAATTTATAGAACAGTACTTCTAAATTAGCAGAGCGTAATGACGATGCTAAATCATTTTTACTTCGCCTAGAGGCATTACGGAGAATTTATTACTACAAATGTCTGTTCCGAGCTGTTTTCGCGAATTCAGGAAATTATTTACCTAATTGTTGTTTAACGTATTAGAAAAACGTTGTTTTTTATTTTCGTATTTTGTTCGAAGTACTGAAATAATTTTCCTGCTGCGGTCTTCCCATCTGATTATGATTTGGGTGTCTTCAAGGCTTGAGTGGATAGGCTCTTAACCACCATTGATGATTGTATCACTGTTTACCATCAGGTTGGATCGCGGTCTAGCATTAGTTTATAACAATTTACAAAAAAGAGTATTTCAGATTTTTTCTGGTCATACACCTGAATTAAAAGTCGCGCAAAAATTGATAGTCGTAATAGTGAGGAATGTAAATAATTTCCATTTACTACGTGAATGTGAGGACTGTGTGAATTGACTTTTTTAACAGTAATTTTAATGCTGTTTGAATATTTTCTGCGGCCTACTCTAAAAGATTTCGTCAAATAGTTGAGTTGCTTAGTATCTTGGAGTTAAGATATACGATTATCAAATTCTTACACCGAACAGCTTCACTCCAACCTGTGTGGGTCTTCTTCCTCAAAAGTCCATCTCATACACTAATCTGCATAGTTGACCATAACATGTTTGCTGTATGCTGTTGTCTTTAAAAGAGACCTTGTTTAGGAGTTTCTATTGAGGGTACTCAACTACGAATGACTCCTCCTCGTCTAGTTTAAACAAACAAAAAAATGACGTAAGAAAGAAAAAAAAAAAGAAAATTCTTTTATTTGGCATACATAGACCAAAAGCAATTTGCACAACCTATTTGCAAAATAACTACGAGTATCATTCATCATACGTAACATTCATGTAAGAAGATTCAAACTGACGATAACATAATATTTTTGCACAAGGTATATTTGGCTTCTTGTTAGGTAACCTTTCCTAACTATATTGGGGTCACCTCGTCGAAGCAGATGGGACTAAATATCAATATCTCTCAGACAGAGCACCCTTACCTTCAGACACAACCCAATTACTGACCAATAACTCTAAGGACAAACCTTTTGGGGGATTTTCGGACCTTGACTGGCAATAATGACGGTTATAGGGATCATTCAATTATATTATTACAGCTGTTTGCCCTTGACACCCAAGCGAGCGCCGGCGCTCGCGGGTACTATAGCGAACGCCGGCGTTCGCGGGTATTAACGGAAACTATTAACGTACAATATTTGCTTTTTTTTTTGTAGGGTATTTTGATATTTATCCAAGAACGTAAAAAAAAAGTTTTTATAGACAAATAACTTTCCGTTAATACTCGCGAACGCCGGCGTTCGCTGTAGTACCCGCAAACGCCGGCGTTCGCTTGAGGGGAGAGGAGTAGCCTTTATCAATCGTAAATAAAAAAGGGGCAAAGTCAAAGCCTACGCAGGTGTCCTGAATCGATTTCTTTTGAAATAAGCATTACCTCTGTACCTATTTTTCTGTTTCCTTGTCCTCTTCTTTTATTCTTGTGTGTACATAAATAGTTAAATAAATGGGTCATGGATTTCTGGGAGGAAGTTCGGGCCCCGGTAAGTAAGACTAAAAAAGTCGAGAGTGGGTTTTTAATCGGTAGACACATATATGCCTGTTTGATCATCATTCAGCCGATACACGTCCACTGTTGGACATATGCCTCCCGCAGTTGTCGCCATAATGAACGGTCCTGTGCATCTCGCATCCATCAGATATCCGCAACCCTTGCCAGGTCATCAGTGTTTGATCATATCCTGACTAATTAAAGTTCCTGCAGTTTATTTGAAAAATGGGTTATAGAAACGAAGTAAAAAATACATAAAGAAACACCAATACACACACAATCATCCAACCTATAAGCTTCGTATCAGCATTACTGTTAAATTTTGATCGTTTTAATCCCTTGGATGGGTGGTTTAACTTACAAAGTACTATTCATCTAACATTCTAACTCTTAAAACAAAAAAGTGCAGCAAGTGATAACTACCTTATCTCTTTTGGTTTAAATTAAAATCAGTAGTAACGCCACGAGTTACTTAGCTTATCTAAAACTTGCTCAGCTGATGTTCACTTAAACAACTTAATTTCATACATGCGTAAATTAATTCGAGTCTTTTTTGAAGCACCTAAATTTATATTTTAATATTAGTCTGAATTCACAGCACGTCGACAGGGGTACTGTCATAATTATTTTATGCAGAAACCACCCGTCAATTTATTAATTTAATCTAAATATTAAATTAATAAGTAGTCGTATAATGTTTTAGTGAATTTTTGTTCTTTTTATTGCTGGGACACAGGCCTTCTCTCTAGAAGACAGAATGGGCCATAATCCACCACGCGGGCCCAGTGCGGATTGGTGGATGTCACATGTCTTCGAATTTTTGGTTCTAGGACATGCCGGTTTCCTCACGATAGTTTCATTCACCGTTTTGAGAGCAGAAGCAGTTTAAACTGATGCCAATCTATAATAGTTACCTACATGCTGATGACGGTAAGGAACTATGGAGAGGAACATTGTGACGAGTTTACAAAAACCTACGAGCTCCACGGGCGCTTTTATTGGGCTCTACTCGAGTCTGACGCGGCAGTGGCGACGGCGGCGGCAGCATTCGTGGCTTTTCGAGTAAACTGAAGATTTTATCTGTGCAATTACAGACGATGTTATTGGGACAAATAGCTACCGGAGACCATATAATGTAATGAACGACATTTATATTGAGTTGGATACCGTTTTGGTGATTTATTTTAGGTATTATTTTGCTGTATATTTACAATGTATCATATATACAATATGATACATTGTAAAATAAAGATACTAAATATTAAAATAAATATACACCGTTAAATTTAGGTCGTTTTAATCCCGTGGAGGTTCGATCCGGTACATAAATAAATATAAAAACAAAAATAAGGTATTATAGTTTTCTAAAACTAAAATGAATTTACGCGTATACAAAATTCGATGTGTACTAACTACCTACGGCCATTAAAGCCGCACAGCCATTCTTTACATAAAAATATGAATTTTGAAATTATTAAATTAATTTTTAAAAACTAAATTTATTTTTTTTTATTTTTATTTATTTAACAATTTATGTACACACGAAATAATAAAAGAAAAGAAAAAGAAACAGAAAAATAGGTACAGAGGTGATGCTTATTTCTAAAGAAATCTCTTCCAGCATACCTGCGAAAGGAGTTAGAGAAAAGAAAAGAGATGTAGACACCGTGTGTAAAAGTAAAAGGTAAAATTTGTCACACACAACAATTGACAATTATCTATACAATATAAAATGTAAACAAAGATATACTATTATAAAAATATACATACACATAGTAAAATAAATACAGCAAAAATATATACTATAATATAATAAAATAATACATAAAAATAAGCAACTATGAGGGAAGAGAAAGATAGTGTTCTTTCACTCTACTCTTAAAAATTGAAAGAGTTTGGCAGCCTCTGATGTCAGGCGGTAGTGCATTCCACAACCGCACTGCGTGCGCAGTGAATGAGTAGGAATAAAAATCGGTGGAGTGGGGAGGGGATTTAAGGAGATTCTTAAGATGCGATCTGCAAAGAGCATCAGAAGGATGAGAAAATAGTTTTAGAAAACAAAAATATTTTATTTTTTAATTTTATCTTTACAAATCTATAGTGTTTCATGTACCAGATCAACCCTCCACAGGATCAAAACGACCAAAATTTAACAATGTAGGTATATAATGGATGGCCTTATCCTTTTCCGCGATCTGTTCTAAATGGACAGTAATTGTCAGAACATAAAACAGGGAGGGTCATTCGCAATTTCCACAAATCTAAATTTTTTTTCACCAGCTCACGGCTGGTATAATGACGCTCACGGCTGGTTTCTACGTTTTGGGATTTGTACATGTGTGTGTTTTTTTTTATGTTGGGCAAAAATCATCCAATGACGAATCCCGCTCGTGGGTGGAGCAGGAAACAGAGTCAGACTCTTACTGACTAAACACCCCACCCTTTCCTTATTTGCCCTTAGCACTGGACTGTGTTTACGTTACTTTGGAAATGTAATAAGATTGCATTGAAGTGATCGAATATACCTTAACATAACAGAAAGACAATAGTTATGCAAACTCTGGCTTCCGATTGGGGCTCATGATTTTTATCATTTTCTACGTACGGTACGTGTACTGTCGCTGCCATAATTTGGCCAATATAAGTAAACTAGAGTAATTTTCAGCCATTACCAAACACTAAGAAAAACTTAAGGCTATCTTCTTCTTGTTTTCGAATCGATGGTAAACTGTTGGGCCCAGAAGGTGGCTACGTTAACTGCAGCATCGATGGCACTAATTAAATCCACCATAGTGCAGGTGTATAGGCACTTACGGCACTCCAGCAAGTGACTCATGTTTTGAACAACACCACACCACATTGAGTATCCGACGGGTCTATAAAACCCCATTTCGCCAAGTTGTATTTACAGCGGCCTACCTCCTTAAGGCTATAGAGGATATTGAAATCCAAAATCGAATCACTAAGACTACATACTAGGCCTTAGGTATAGTCTAGATTACTGTTTGAGAAATCTATGGTCTAGATACATAAAGCGAAAATAGGGGTCAACTCCGGGCGAATAAGCTAGAACTTTGCATGGACCTTTGTCCATAATAAAGGTCCCTTTGACCCTCAATAATTCAAGGCACTTGGTACAATATGATATTAGATTTTTGAGACACGTCCTACTAAGTCAGAACAAAGGCTCATGCAAAAATCAAACATATGTTCTGATGAAATCCTTATTTTTCTAAGTTAGTTCTCTTGTGTCATATTTGCGTTTACAAACATATACTCGTATATATTCATAACTAGCTTTTGTCAGCGGCTTCGCCCGCGTACATAAAATATAGCCTATGTCACTCAGTGGTAAAGCAGCTTTCTATTGTTGCTAATTTTTTTCCAATCGGACTAGTAGTTCCAGAGATTACCTCCCACAAACAAAAAAACAAAAAAACAAACTTTACCTCTTTATTATATTAGTGTAGATAATAATATACAAGACATTCAGAACCGGAACAGTTATATGTAGGCCATACAAATATTTATTCCGTGTGGAACCCGCGATACACAGCTCTGCAGTCAACTGCTCAACTATAATTCAATCGTAGTATCGCACTGTAACTGACTCAACTATAATTCAATCGTAGTATCGCACTGTAACTGACTCAACTATAATTCAATCGTAGTATCGCACTGTAACTGACTCAACTCAATTTTTTTTTAAAGACTAAAAAATCTACGCTAAAATCTTACAGTTTTAGTTTTGAGTTAGACGTACAGTACGGCCGTCGGATCTTGGCGAGTCTAAAGTTGGCTGTACGAATTTTAGCGCATGAAAGCTCGTAAAAGTTGTCAGCAAACTGAAGGAGCCCTGCAGGATGAAAGCTTCCTGGGGCCAACGGTTGATGCGAAAGCGTAACACCGGGGCTCTGGGATTGATTAGTCAGTAAGAGTCTGACACTGTTTCCCGCTTCGCCCAAGGACGAGATTCGTCATTGCAGGATAACCTACCATAAAAAGCTTATATTAATATTATTATTTTTCTTTGGAAATTGAACTTACAAACTATTTCTAATATAATTTGCATCTACTTATTTGGACTCGGAAGTAATTTCGTCGCAACAGCCGGACTGTTAATGCATATTATCATAACGTTTCCTGGCACAATTCGGGCCCTTCCAATTTCCCGTCTTTGATATCTAAGGAAATCGAAATACCGACCTAATCTTGATCATGACACTATAGTACCATTTGAATACAAAGAGAATAAATATTAAAATATTTAAATTTATTTTTTAAGTCAAATCTGAACATAACCAATTAACAAATTAAAGATTAGAATAAATACGTTTTTCAATGTTCTTGTTCTAGAATTAGTGTTGGTTACTTTATACAGTTCATTTCATGATAATTATGTTCATATTGATTATAATAATTATTAAAAAAAAATGGTAAAAAATAAAAATCGGTCCCAGCAATGGCAATCAGCTTTAAAAAATAATCAAAATTTATCCGATAGTAATTATTAAATCGCACTGACGTCTAACGAAGTCCATAGAATAAAAATTTCCAAAACACTGACACCTGTCTTTTCGACTGGTGCTGAAAATCAGCGCTGTGACTTTGACCAATAGACGAGCCCCATTTTTATTTTTAAGGGCGGGTGGGCTCAGCGAAATAGGCATTTAACGCTACCAAGAGTTGCCCGCGACTTTATGTACATTATTATTTACAATTTGTATTATTTTGATATTCTTTACGGAACAGAAGCGAAGCGCGCGCTCAAAAATTTGGCACAGGTCCTTCCTCGGTAACGTCCTGCGAGACACTGGCAAGCGACGCGCGGATCGAAAATCACTTGAATAATCGATAAAAAATTCACAAATTTAATTTAAAAAAAACGATTCGGTAGCATCGCTTCCAAAATGAATTACCTCTATATTGATGTTATTTATAAAATATGAAGTGTTATAGTACTCGTTTAATATGTAAAAAAAATCACAAAATCTAAGCTACTTCAGAATTTTTTTCTATCGAGAAAATAGTATGGTATCGTGTATTGAATGGGTACATGCCAAAGAGAAAGAATGTGTCTTAAATATATTTTTTTTTCAGATTCAAAAAGTTGTAACTTGCCTATCAAAAGTGAGTTCAAAAACCGGCAAAACCGGGAAAACCTAGCCTTAAGCTGGCCGCCCGGATATATCGCATATCTTACAATATTATATAGAGTGGTGGATATTTTATTTTTTAAGGTTACCATGATTGGTAAATAACTCTTTTTCCTTTTTTTATACAATCTCTCTAATTTTAAATTAAATAATTTTAAATACCGCTTTTTAGCTCCCGAAAGCATGACAGATACTCGTAGTTCGACCCCAAGAAGTCTATTTTTACGAAGCGATCCGAGTTAAAAGCGGTATCGTTGGGTAAGTGCCTCTCTAGAGCCACGCAGAGCTTACCCGTTACCCGTCCGTTTAAGAACTGAGACGTATGACTAGGAAGTGAGGGAATCAACCTTGTTACGGAATAGGAGTGTAGAATAGATTTTTTCCTCGTCCTATAGTGAATAATAAATAGTTCTTTACGCCTATAGTGACCTCTTTGGCGCCAAGGGTCGAAGCCAACTGGGGCCAAGGGTTCGTGTCTGAAAGGAAGGCTCTAGCCCTGGTATAGATGGCGATGTAGGAACGGGGTAGGTTGTTTAATCAGTAAGAGTCTGACACTGTTTCCCGCTCCGCCCAAGGGCGGGATTCGTCATTGGATGATTTTTACCTACCATAAAAAAACCTCTTTGGCGCCACATTATGAACTAAAAACTATGAAATCCTGCATCACCTAATTAGAGTTTTAGAACATATACAAGTACAACCCGAAATCATCCAACGGGCAGTTGTCCCAATCAGGAATAACATCTGTCTGGTCGGAGGATCCTCCCTTTTCAACGGAGATTCGCGGGACTTTATACTCAATCCGACTACCTCTAAACAATTAAATATTTCATCACACCTGTATCGGTACCTATGTATTAGGTTACAGAGGGTTAGCTGAAGCTGCGAGATGATTCGATACAATCTCCATGGCCCTGGAACACAAAAGGTAACTGCAAGAACAAGGGTTGGTTTTAGTCAGTACGTTGTCAGTCTCACTACAACCAGAGTGGGGCAAGTTATTTGTTGATTTTTCACCCACAAAAAAAGCGTTTATTCTTTTTGCTATCTTCCAGACACAAAACTAGACTCTGGGATACCACTTGAGAAATAGCGAAAAACAAAACTCGGTATTCCTTGCTTAGATAAACTCAATTGAGTAAAGACTCAGAAGGTTCCTAAATGTCGTCATTCTAACAATTTCAAGTTTTACACAAAACAACAGACACATTAATTCTAAATGAAGGAACAGATGTCAATATCACGAAGAGAAAATCATTTATCAAAACCAAACCCATTTTCCTAACGCCGTAAATGGAACAGTACTCGGTATAAAACAAATAATTATGGTCATGGCTAACCCATTTAGAACAATACCCGATTCGCTAAATTCTCTCTTAAAATAGACAAAGCTTAATCCCAAATCCGACCGTTTCTGACTACATTGAATTCCCATCGAAAATGCGGTTAGAATTAGCCGTTGGTCGATAAAACCCGGCGCGTCGTATTTGACAACAGTAAGCCTGGCCCATTACGGACTCATTGGTGGGATGACGTCATGAACAAAAATCCTCTATGACAATGACATGTGACGTTGTAATAGGTATGGAATTAATAAGTACTATAATATTTATACTAGCTTCTGCCAGCGGCTTTGCCGTGCAAAGTTCTTTTTTTTTTGTGCTCTTGGGCGGAGTGGATTGCCCACTCCTATTCCTTCCTTGCCTTCTGGATCCTCCTTGATCTTGCTGGCCCCATTTGGCTTCGATCTTGCTGGGTCCCAACCATTTGCTGAAGGCCCGGCGCGAGAGATCGTTGCCGCCTGTCGCCCCCACGAGTGCACGATGGTGTTCCGCCCACGTGGGCCACACCTCTAATGAGAGCTCTACCGAGGTCATATAAAGTTCGGATCCTCGTTACATTCTTATAGGGAGTTGAATTTGGAAAAATCTTCTCTTAATACTCGCCTACGACATAAAAGGAAAGCTTATCCAAACACGCTTCTAGAAATATCTAGAAATAAAAGAAAGTTTCTAGAGTAAACTTCACGACCCTCAGTAATGAGGAATACGAATACAGGAGGAGGAGTTCTAGTAGTTTTGGCTGTGTTACATGTATTGATTTCGATCCATACTTCTTTTTTTTTTCTGCTTAGCACGCTTTCTGCATTCAGCCAATGTAAAAAATATTTAGTTTTTGCATTTAACTCAATGTAATCAGTGCTCCAAATGTTCAATTAAGGCTGATATCGATGTTTGTGTAATTTGTCACTGTCAGTGTGTGCAGCACGATAAGTGTGGATTACACGTGACGTGTGTCTTATCTCTTGTCACGTCAGTAGGTAGGCTGAGAGGACGGTTAGCAGGGAATTATCACATGGGAAGGAGTAGTGACCTACGGGAAAAGCTTTGACATACAAGCTGTAAGTCATTTAATTAAGTAAAAATCATGTAATGACATTTACCACCCGAGTGAGGTGGCAGATAGTGTTAGACTTTTACTGACTAAAAAGCCACCCCGTTCCTTCGTAGCTCTTTATACCTGAGCCGGAACTTCTTTTCAGAAGCCGGTCCATGACTCCAGTAGGTTTCGGCCCTGCTCGAACAGTACGTATATCCGTTGATGACTAGTTCCCAGTCCGTACAGTTACCGGACGGTCGGACGGCAAGCAACTAGCATCACAATTGAAAATTTTCGGCTGTATACACACATTTTTTCAGCTAGTTGGAAGTATGAATAAATTTAATGCATACTTTTGCCTAGCTACTTTTCAGCCAATTAGTCATATACTGACAATTTACAAGACTCACAGTCATCAACTTATAATTGGCTTTTTCAACGATTCCGAGAAATAAAGCCATATCAAAGGCATTGCAGTGACGGACGGCTCCCAAACAAAATTGACAAACGAAAAATCAGGAAATGAAAATTCAAAGCTGTTAAAGCTATTCATCATTTCTGCGTAATCTACTTCAGACTGATGCGGTATTGTTCGATTCGTTAATACATTGGACGGAAAACGGATTTTCAGCTTGATATTGCAAAAAAATAGCTTTAAAACGTAACACGAAGATTAATTAGTATTGATATTTCAAGCAAAACAAAAGATTCTACTACAGAGAATGAAGTACTAGAACTCTGTACCAATTTTCTGTATCCTTCTTCTTGTCTTGGTTTCCGTTGATTGTGCATAAATTGTTAAATAAATAAATATATGATAAACATTTGTGATTCGCACATGAAAAACAACAATAAAATAAAAAGTATCAAAATTTTAAATATTTAAGTTGAAATATGAAAAAAAAATACAACATTAAAAAGATATATAAGAGACCTGTACGAGGACACAAAAGCTCGTATTTCTACAATGTGCTACTATATAGAAAAAAAAATAATAACACAGCGCTAGTATCCTAATAGAACATGGTGACTATCGAGTCAGTGCATTATAAGTATAATCTTTCATCACAAAACATTCACAACAGATCACAATTTATCTTTATTACTGATTTCCCCCTACTTCTATTTTACGCCACCCAAACTATTCCTCCAAAATCCCAGCTAATAGAATCTGTTAGTCACTAATATATCAAACTTACACTTCAGTAACAGAACAAGTCTAAAAGTTAACACGAAAATAGATTTACTGCCCATTAACATAGGGTTTAATTTACACTTCAGACTACAGCTACATCGTACAATACACCTCATCAATCATATTTCGCACACCGAATGCAAATTTAAACCTAAACAGTATGCAAATAAGGTTCGTTTCCCAAATGGCGGGACAGTTTACCTCTAAATAACATGCATTCTCACAAATTACATATTAGCTCAATGTGACACAAAATAGTCATTATTCATGCAGATTTGTGTCCAAGGTATATATGGAAGCGATTTTGTTTACGCATATAATATAATATGGCTGAAATAAAATAAGTATATTTGGTTTCATTGCTTTTTGATTCTTAGATGTAACGCTTCAGTGTGAGTTCTGAAAGCCGGTTACCCTTCGAACTGAGCCCAAATCGTTGACGGCGTGTATTGTTCCCACGCGCCTCAAGAAGTCATCAACCGTAGAGGCCCAGCAGGACCGAAGCCTACTGCGGCCATGGTCTAGCATCAGAAAAAAAGGTACGGCCCCGATATGAAGGGCTAAGAAGGAATGAGGTGAAGTAAAACATCGTAAGAAAAACGGGATGTCCTAGAACCAAAAATTTGAACACATGAGACATCCACCAATTCGCACTTGGCCTGCGTGGTGGATTAAGGCCCATTCCCTCTCTTCCAGAGGGGAGGCCTGTGTCCCAGCAGTAGGAACATTAAAAAGGCTGCTAATGATGATACCAAGGTCCTGGAACGCAAAAGGCAACTGAAGGGAGTAAATATCTGACATTCACTCCAAACAAAAGGGAAAAAGTAATTTGATAATTTCCCTCAACAATAAAAAAGCCAATTCGTTCTCTTGGCATCGATAGCGCTATTGACTCTAATAAGCTTAAAACTGTCCAGACCGAGTCCAAGTCGTCAACGGCGCGCACCGTTCCTGCGCGCCTCAAGGACTTGTCAGTAAACTGTAGGGGCCCTTCAAGGTCAAAGCCTCCTGGAGCCTAGGGTGGTGCAAACTGTTACCTCGACTTTAGGAATAAGGCAAGGAAGGTACGGGGTAGGTTTTTTAGTCAGTAAGAGTCTGACAATGGTCTCTCGCTCCGCCCAAGAGCGGGTTTCGTCATTCCATGATTGACCTACCATAAAAAAAACAAGCTTAAAACAAAGATCCCGATAATAATAATAATTTAAAGACCAGCCTTGAACCTGATTTCAACAGCTATTACAATATTTGAACGACGATTGAAATAAAATAAACAAGCGGTAGTAAAACGTCTTAAGTTCTTTAAGAATAAACAAAATCGAACATAAAGCACGTTCTTCTCAAATTAGATAAAGAGAAGTGGACAATAATAACACTGTACACATAAACAATTTAAAAGAAATATTTATAGATAGAAGCTAGTCTGTCTTCTGCCGGCGCGCACTGTTCACGCGTGCCTCAAGGAGTTGTCAGCAACTGTAGGGGTTCGGCAGGGTTGAAGCCTTCTGGGGCCAAGGATTGATGCGAAAGCGGAACACTGGGGCCCTGGAACTAAGGCAGGAAGGAAAGGTGGGTCGTTTAGTCAGTAGAAGTCTGACACTGTCTCCCGCTTCGCCCAAGAGCGGGATTCGTCATTCGATGATTTTTCCCACCATAAAAAAGGTCTGTCTTCTGCTAGTGGCTACGCCCAAGTGAAAGTCGTTTCACCATACGAACGTTGGGCCCTCATTTCATCCTCTTAGAGATTGAATAATCAACACCCTTTAAATAAAAAATGTGTGATTTTTTGTTCGATTTTGTGTTGCATGAAGATAAAATAAATAAATAGATGAATTTTGGTATATCCTCCATTTAATTAATGCTAGCCTACGTTATAATAGAGCCGTTGCAAATTTTAACGCTCTTATTTCTAGTACAGTACGGCCGTCGGATCTTGGCTCTGCGAATTTTAGCGCTTGATAACTCGTAAAAAAATAAATGGTGTTAACAAATAAATGCAATTTGCAGTTGTTTATTTCCGTTAAAAACTATTATTAGCATTTTTTTACCTTTATTTTTGCGTCGTCGAGGCCGACCTAGAAAGAGGTGGCGGGATGACCTAGACGCGTACCGAGTGGACTGGTCCGAGATGACGCAGGAAAAGAAGACTTGGAAGGACTCGGGGGAGGCCTTTGCCCAGCGGTGGGACAGTAAGGGCTAATAAAAAAAAATATATTTTTGTACTAGTTTTCAAGCACTAAAATTCGCAGAGCCCAACTTCAGACTTGCCAAGATCCGAACTATTGATATGCCAGTCAATCAGTCAGTTCCTCCTTTTATATTTTACTAGTTTTAGACATTCTGCGAATTTTAGCGCAAAAATAAATGTTTAAAATAATAAATGCCAATAACAGTTTTTAACAGCATTAACGTCATCGCACACGGAAACACAAACGTATATTGGCAATGTACGACAAACGCCCAACGCCCCGCGTCTCCGTAAACAAGCACTTAGGGATGAAGTTTCGTAAAATTATTGTTCTTAGCGTATCATTATCATCAGCCAGGTGAGGAAATGGGCCATAATTTACCACATGAGCCCAGTGTGAATTGGTGGATGTCATATGTCTTCGAATTTTTCGTTCTAGGACATGCCGGTTTCCTCACGATGTTTTCCTTCACCGTTTTGAGAGCAGTGGTGATGAAATAAATTACACAAAGTAATGTGCCTGGCTTGGTTTGAACTCGCGACCTACAACTCGTATGTCTGGGCCTTTACCACTCGATCACCACTGCTCTTAGCAAATGTCTAAATAAATCTGCACCCTATAAGGAACCTGCGAAAAAAGTTTTTAGGTGTTATAATTTCTGAAACGTCGTGAGTAATTAACACGTGAATGGTATTTTGCTTTTATATATATAGATATATAGTAGACTAACTTTCCGTCAGCGGCTTCACCCGCGTGTAAGAAGGTTTCTCTAGACAAACTTTTGACCTTCGTTTCATCCCCTTAGGGGATTAGTTTTGGGAAATCCTGTCTTAATAGTCACTTACGCCATAAAAAGAAGCCTTGTGCAAAATGTCATGCTCCTAGGCCCAGTAGTTTTGGCTGTGCGTTGATATGTCAGTCAGTCAGTTTCTCTATACAGGTTGTTTTTGCAAAAAAAAAAATGTTTTCTTTATTTTTCCAAAAGCATCATTGGGATTGGTCAGAATAACGATTTTATACAGGTTAAAAATAAAAAAAAACAAAACTTTTTTTTCAAAAATTTAAAAAAAATCCGACGAAAAATTCCACCATTGGGGGATCCAGAATCATGTACTGGATCCATGGTATTCGTTTGCGTTAACATGTCAATGACACCTTGTATATTTAGAGTTTCATTATATATTTAGATGATAGATTAAAAGAGAAATCTAAAAACAACAGTTTAACCTCAATATCTTTATGATGTGTCAGTTTCACATAGTAATTGATTAGCTTCATACAATTATATATCTGTCGGATCGATCTGGTTTATTTTATTCTTGCACACAACAAGGTCATCTTTTGAACTATATAGTATTTTTATTGCTTCTGTTTTGTGTATCTTTAATGGTTAAACTGTCTTTAGTATGTGCTTCATCTTTATTCTTTTATTCTTCTTTTTAACCGCTTTCATAAAAGAGGTTAGTTTTCGTTTTTTTTTTTTTAATATGTTTTATTACTTTTTTAACACTTATGTTCCTTGGTTCTTCAAAATGTATGTGGTGTGTTCAACGAAAAAGGTCATTTTCCTAATTTGAGTTAAGATTTTTCTGAATCTCAATCCTTTTTTTTTGGACGTAGCTACATATTTACCATTTTATGTTTTTTTTTTCAAATTTCGATATTTTAAATCAACTAAAAGAACGTTGTATTTTAATTTCCTTGAGAATGTTGACATATACATCTTTTTGCGACATAAACGACCGTATTTTTTTCCCGAAAACTTTAAAGTTTATATTTAATTTCAATTCGATGCCTCCCCGCGTTCCCGAGATCAATGGTTTTGACAACCAGACAGACAAATGGACAATAAAGTAATCTCATGATGATTCCAATCTTTCCTTTTAAGTTTAAGTGCATACCTAATACAGTAAGGAAATATTAATATACATCAAAAGCTTATAAGAGCGTGACATATATACCAAGCTTCATCACAAACGAAACCAAAAATTACAAAAGCTTCTACAATTTACGACATCACGTACCTTACAAACGAGAATTCCATTCCAACCTTATCAAAACACAAGCAAATCGTAATTTGTGTCATCATAAAACCTCATTTGATTGTTCCCGTCAATACGAGGTCTAAGGTTCAGCGTACATCAAGAGCAGAGTAGAGCAGAACATTTTTTGAGACCATTGAAAAAGATATCTTATGATTATTATCATACATCGCAAAATTGAAGACACGCCCAAATTTGGTGTTTGGCAAGCCATCAAATCGCTCGAGCAAGCCGACTGCATTTTCGAGTATGAATTCTACATGCGCGAGCGTGCTCGAGCAACCGCGCGCCTTCGCACGGCCCTCGCAGTAGTCAGTCAGTATTATCGCAGTGAGAAAACCGCAACCCAGACCATATTTAACCAGGCGCATTACTTTGTGTATTTTATTTCATCACCAATGCTCTTGAAACGGTGAAGGTAAACATCGTGAGGAAACTGACATGTCCCAGACAAAAAATTCGAAGACACGTGACATCCACCAATCCGCACTGATCCCGCGTGGTGGATTATGGCTCATTCCTTCTCCTAGAGAGGAGGTCTGTGTCCCAGCAGTGGGAACATTAATAAGGTTGATGATGATGCGCGAGCATTTTGCAGTTCGGTGTGCTCTGACCCTAAGTCGTCTTTTGTTAATGAACCTGATCTCTGCCGGCTGTCTGGGTAAGAATAGACTTTGTTTACCACATCGTCCATTGTATATATTGAACGTTACTCTCATCTGTCGGTGATGGGTCTTAAATTTATCAGCTGCTAATATGCTTATGAATTGTGAAGGTCTAGAGGTGTGTGTATGATTTAATGTAAGGTTAGTGAAAAATTATGATACGAGAAAGAGTGAGCGTGATAGTGAAAATATATAAATAACCTATGTTTGGTTTTTGAGGCATGAAAAATTTATAATAATCCAATATTTCATGAACCAAAAAAACGTTACTTTTACACGTGTTTTTATTTTAATTTGAATGCAAAATATTAAAAGTCCCTGAAAAGTTTAACCAATAAAACATAAACAGTGTGTAGTGGATACTAAGCGCTAAAATTTACAATTAATTTATGGTGTTAGAGAAACAAACGCATAATTCAGAAACTTCTGTGTAAATGACGTCATTCAAACATAATATACTTCAGAACTTCAACGCCAATAAACTCAGCACGACACGACTTTGGCATACATTCGGTAATCGCAGTTATAGCACCGAATTATTACAAGAACCGTTAGTATTTCGTCTCCACACATTCCGCTGTTCGATATAAAGTCTTTAGAATCCGCGCGTGGACTGACTGTTACTGATATGCATTTACGCGCAGTGTATTCCGGGCTCCCGAAACAAAAGGTGTTCAGTGCGCAGTGTTGTGCGAAAATAAAGCAAAATAGCTTCTAAAACCATCAACATAAAGTGCAAATCAAAATGTCGGTGAATATTGATATGGAGAACTTTTCTGCAAAGAAGAATCTAAGGCGTCGCACGTTGAACACTATCAAATCGGCTGTGACGGCTCTCAAACAAATCGCCAGTGAGTGCTCCCAAATTCTATTATTTGGTGTACAACACTTTTGGAAATCCAGTGTTATTTTTCTCGCAATGTCCTTTTTCTAGAGCATTGATATAAAAGCCAGCAATATTTTAGGAAGCGGGACAGGTTCGATTGATTGCTCAAATCGATATCTCGACTTCTTATATCTTATATTTATAACTCTCATACAGTTGTGAATAGACGGTCGTATAACATTCCGGCTGAATAATATTGTTATCAGTAAACGTTGATGCGGGCTCATCAATATTAATGGACTCATTATCATAGTGCGAAATGTTGTGAATGTTTAAATTACATACGTTATTATTTTAAAGCTATTTTATGGCGGAAACTTTCACAAATTTTCCTTCGTTAACCATCAAATTACTTTATAAGTATTTACAGAGTGCCTGGTAGTAGGAACCTATTATTTTTCCTTTACGTTTATTTAAATTCTAATAACGCAAATTCAATATTTACACATAATCGTGATAGCTTCGGAGGGTGAAAATAAATTTGGGAGACCATTAGAGTCGCGGCTTACTTTTCATAACACTTGGTAAAGTGCGCGGTAACAATTCGTGGAGTATTTGCGAGACGTCAGCTTTTATAATGAAGGTGTCATTCAGGGGCTCAGAAAACCCATTGTGTTTGTCAACTGGCGCCCAAACAGTCTCGTCACTCTCGGAGAAACTCTCAAGCGCCTTGTTTGTCAGCACCAGCGATCGTTTGTTGTAGGCAGAAAACACTTCACGATTCGTTACGTTTTATCTTCAAATCTTTTGTTACACCTGGTTTTCAGTAACTAGGCCAATCTTGACGTTTATAAATTAACCGCGGCTAACCATTGTCTTTTCACATTGATTTGATGTTACGCAGACCGTTTCTGTTGAATTATAGAATGAATTTGCATAAATAAACCCTGTTTGCTAAAAGCTTCCTTCGAATGCTGATGCATAATTTAATATAGGCCTTATCCTTGGTTTCTGGCAGATGGGCATGACATGTAACTTGGTAAGTTATAGAGAATTTATGATTTGGAATACTTGTAACCTAGTTACAGCTGTCGTGAATGGAGTTTCGAGTAATCACAAGTGTGTAAACTGTGTTGTGATTTAGCTCCCGCAAAGTTTGTTTGTCAAATACTGGCGCCCAGCGCGGTACTGCACAGATTGAATTATAAACACGCTTACAAGCTTCAATTACATAAATATTCATGTATGTTTCTTTACTTTTGCGGCATATGTTTGTCCACAAGAAGCTGCAAAATACTCAAATAAGACAATCCTATAAATATTCCTTATCAGCCTTTAACTTTTCAGGAGTCATTTTATCCATTGTAGATCAGATATAAGTAAAGCCGAAAGTTTCTAAATTAAAGTTTTTCACGAACTTTGTCACATTTACGAGAACCCACTATGAATTTTTAAAGCAAAAACGTACTATAAATTGTTAGTGGTTCATTTTGCGTACAGCTAAGGAATGGAATTCCCTGTCGGAGTCTGTATTTACCCGTTAGCTGCATCTTGGGGGTCGTTAAGTCAAAAGTGAATAAGTTACTTTTGGGCAAGGGTGCCCCACCGTAAACCACATGGTTTCTTTAGAGAAGCTGAGACAGTGGTCAAGCGCATTGGCTCGCCCTTGACACTAGTAAAATAAAGTGAATACATTCCCTTTCTGCATTTCACATCTATTCTATGAATACTTTACCTCATTTTGTGTCAACTTAAGAACAATCTTTGAACCTCATAAATAGTCTGAAGTTTTCTATTTCCCGCCAATACGGGTCGAGGCCTGACTTTATTCAGAGCGTTTCCTGGCCGCCATCTTTTCAATGTGAAAGCCAATACACCTTAGGCCCACGACACATTGGGCGTGCGCGTTCTTGGAGCGTCAGCGTGAGCGAGGCAAGCACTCCAGCCCCGGACTTGCGTCATTTACACGCTCGAGGAACGAGAACATCTAATGTGGGGGAGGCCTTAGGTCTCTTTGCAGGGCAAAAGACTACTAATATTATTTTCTTTCATAATTTTAGTTTAACGGTACACAAAAGTAAAATATGTCTGAATTTTAGCTCCAATTCCATGAGTATTTTCTTGTATTCTTTTTAAAAATAAGTGCTGATATTGCGACGCTCTCGACACGTTCTAGCATGATATAAAAAAGAGAAACTTTGTTCAGACAAGCAATACCCAACTCAGCGCTTTCAAATGTAAAATGTTGGACGGTAAAGTTGCAAAATTAGTAAATCGGTAAGCTTGTGTCGTAGTGAAAGTAAAGATGTATTTTATTAAGAAGATTTAAAGTAATCTACTTATTTTTTTACATTTGTTTTGGCAATACTTTTTTAGAGTATAGCATGTTACAGTAACATGTTCTAAATGTAGAGGCCCAACTGTTAAGCCGAAGCCTGAAACGAAAGCCCGACCCCGGTACGAGGGCTAGAAACGGGGTGGGTGTTTTAGTCAGTAAGAGTCTGACACTGTTTTATGCTCCGGCTAAGAGTGGAAGTCCTCATTGGATGATTTTTTCCACCATAAAAAATCATGTACTGCATTACAATAACTCAGTAACTTGGCTAAGGGGGCTGTGTCCTTCAGTTATCATTTGTATTCTAGGATCACTGGTTTTCTTTTAAAGGAATTCTTTACATTTAACAGCTGCTTTCTACTACGGGTTTTTTTATAGTGAAAGAAAACATCTAGTGACGAATTCTGCCTTCAAGCGGGTCGGAGACAGTGTTAGTCCTACTGACTGCACGACCCACCCCATTTCTTCTTAACTTTCACACCGAGGTCGGACCTTCCTTTCAGAAACCGGCCCGGGGCTTCAGCCAAAAAACGTCTACTGCTGGACATAGGCCTCACATAAGTGTCGCCAAAATGAAAAAAAAAAACCATCTGTTCTAGGAGCAATGTGCCTTGCCCAATGCTACTTAAGTTTGGCGATTCGTCGGTAAATATGTCGGTGACTTTAACTCTCCTGCTGCTCACTGCCAAATTTTCTAATTGCTATTCATCAGGTCAACGTATTTTCAGCACTAACACTGTGAATCATTATCGCTTAATGCCGCATTGAAATGGTGGATCAACTCACGTTCATGCATAAATAGAGTCGATCGTAATTAGGTAACTGTAAAATTGGGTGTTACGAAAACCATTTTGCGTCGTTGCATCACGTGTATTGCCCTAAACAAAGGTGTACAGTTGTGACCAAAGAAATAATGGATGGAATATGTGAGATGTTATATGAAAGAAATGGGAGTCAGTGATGTCACGGCTGACAAAACAGAATGGAAAAAAATAACGTAATGCCCCGTCTCCAAATAAAACGGTAAAAGGGCAGGAAGATATTTTTTTAACTATAAGTATACAACAACTATAACACACAACGCCGTCTAGTCTCAAGCTAAGCATAGCTTGTGTTATAAGTACTAAACAACTGATAAACATACTTATCATTCATTACATAGTATAAAACAAAGTTGCTTAGATCCTATGTATGCTTAGATCTTTAAAAGTACGCAACGGATTTTGATGCGGTTTTCTTAAATAGATAGAGTAATTCAAGAGGAAGGTTTATGTGTATAATAGATGCATAATATATTCAATATCACTACCCGTGCGAACCTGGGGCGGGTCGCTAGTATATGTCTAAATACATACATATGATAGGTAAATTACACCCAAACATAGAACAATGATCATGCTCATCACACAAACATTTGTCCTGGTTGGGAATCGAAGCCCCGACCTCCTGCATAGCAGTCAGGGTCACTAACTACTAGACTGACAGGTCAGTGAAATAAGTCGAATAATGATTAAATATAACACTATTCCGTCTCTTATGTAACTGACTGATTAACATTACTTTTCAAAAGTAGTCAATATTCAAAACGTCAACCATTATAACGAAAGACTTGACCCAATTCCCTTAAATCGCCCCCAATAAAGAATTCGTTTTACAATAATAAGTGTCTTTGCTCCCAATACATACAATTTGTAAGCAAAGCAAAAATCCGGCGGGAGTACCCACGGAATTTCAATGACAGAAATCCTGTTCGAGAGGATTACTAGTACTCTATAAAAGGAACAACTTTCGCTACGAACGCGACTTCTCAGAAAGTATTTGACTCTCAGTCCTTAATGCTATCCCAAAATATTTTCATTAACACTGAATAAGAATGGTTCCTATACAATGAGATTTGAATATTTTTGCGCTTGTATCTTCATTGTGTTTTTCTGTCAGTTCCTTATTGATATTTTTCTCTGTACTGATTAATCTAACAATGTAGATCATCATCATCAGCCATTTTAATGTTCCCACTACTAGGACACAGGCCTCCTCTCTAGGAGAGGGAATGGGCCGTAATCTACCACGCAGACACAGTGCGGGTTGGTGGATGTCACATGTCTTCGAATTTTTGTTTGTAGATTTCCTTACGATGTTTTCTTTCACCGTTTTGAGTGCAGTAGTTTGGTGTATTGTTCGATATTTTGTCAAAATCGATCTACCAAACCTTGTCCTTAAGGGCCCAGCTAGGTCGAAGCCTACTGAAGCCATAGGACAAAATGAAAACTTGATCCGGGCACTAGAATGAAGGCAAATAAGGAACAGTAGTGGATTTTTTAGTCAGTAAAAGTCTGACTCTCACGCCCTACCAAGGGGCGGAGATGTCATTGGATGATTTTTCCCACTAAACAATTATTTACAAAAGATAATGTTTATTAATTTACTGTAATTTCATGTTTTGTATTAGTACTAACGTACTATCTCCATCAAAAACTTATTAAGTCTGTCAGTTGTTAAAATATTCAGCTATCCGAGCATGCAATATACCGTGCAGTGGATTCGTGCCTGAATATTCTAGGTTCTCAGCAACATTATTATTATTTCTTGGTCAAGATAATGATGTGGTGCACGTACATCTCTCTGTAATTCCACTACATTTTACAGTCAAGAGTCATAAATACAGATACGCTTTACAGAAAGTAAAGACAGTAACTAAGCATTTTTGACTGGCCTGCCAGTCTAGTAGTTAGTGACCCTGACTGCTATGCGTGGGTTCGATTCCCACTCTGGACAAATGTTTGTGTGATGAGCACGATCATTTGTTCTGCGTCTGGGTGTAATTTATCTATAGTGTGTGTGTGTGTGTGTGATAGTTGTGGACTTATTATTATATTATTATTTCTTGTAAAAGCTTGTTCGTGAAGAAGAAGAAAGAAGAGAGAATTAGATATAGGGTGTCTCGCGAAAAAATGTAAGAAAAAAACATATTACGCCAACCCCAAATAAAACGGCACAAAGGTAGGAAGATGGTGATGATATTGGTAATACATGGCAAGTTTTTTTTTTTGTAGTATTGATAGTTTTATTATTCTTTGTTTCTATCTCACCTGACGGAAAACGATGATGTGATCGACATTAATAAAGAAAAAGTAACCCATTCTGTTTTTAATTAAAAACCCCAGATAGTTCAATCTGTCAAGATTCACACAACTCTCGCAGACAATATCATGTTTGATGTTGCATGCACAATGAATGGGTCTCCAAAACGTTTTATGCGTACGCAGACTAAGACACACACAGATGTATCTTGATAGCTACAACCTATAGATTCGTCTTTAAGTAAAGAGTGCATGGGTAAGGTGCATATTTCTAGGTAAGCGTGCTCAATCGTTGACAACATCATCGCTTACCATGAGGTGAGATAGTCAATAATAGCCACCGTAGGACCAAGGTTAAGTTCTCTACGGGGCGCTCTGATCAAGCGCGCCTCAAAAAATAAAAAAAAGCAAAACCGTAGGGACTCTGCAAAAGAGTCGAAGCCTACTGGGACCTAGAGTCTCTTTCTGAAAGGAAGGCTTGGCCCCAGTGTGAAAAACAAAGGAGGGACAGGGTGGGGCGTTTAGTCAATAAGAGTCTAACCCTGTTTCCCGCTCCGCCTAAGAGCGCGATTCGTTATTGGATGATTTTGGCCTACCATAAAAAAATCCATAATAAAAAAAGCTTTAATTAAATTCGACTGCACTTAAGTCACTGCCTGTACACACGTACCTCAGACTTGGTTGGCGCCAAGAGAACTTTTGTATAATTGTTAGACAAACACATTACTCGTGTCCATTAAACAATTCTCTTCTCGTACAAGTTACGACGCAAGAGAAACAATTTGTTGTTTCACTCCACCGTTAATTTCGCGATTCAGAAGTTACAAATGTATATACGTGTAGGTATGTGTTTATCTGCATGGCTTGTTTTTATGGTTCCGTGCCAAAAGGAACCCTATTACTAAGCCTCCGCGGTCCGTCCATACATCTATCGACGGTCTGTATCTCATAGACCGTAATAGATAGAAATAAAAATATGTCTATATCCGTTGCTGCAAAAACAAATGATAAAATTAAAAATTAGAAGATCTTTTCCCGAATGGAATCCCACTCCCGCTTGACCAGTTTTTGAAAACAATATTCGTCCAGTTTTTATTATCGTGCAATCGTAAACAATGAAAAAACATGATAGCATTAGTTGTAATATACTGTTTAAAAGTCACTTAAAACTACAGAAGATAGCATTCGTTGTACTATTTAAACCCAAACCTCACTTATATCACCTCAAAAAATTCCAAAACGAACTCATTTATTGTACAAGTAAACCATTTCGGAATTAACCTACATCAAGACAGCGTTCCAATTTCAAACCACCGCTTGGATTATATCGTTCAGGATTTCATTTGTGGTTGACATTCACTAAGAATAATCTAGATAAATACTGCCTTATTCCTTTAGGGAGATGTCGTTAAACATAAATTATACGAACGTACGTTATGTGAGGGACAAAAAGCTTAAAAGAAAAAAAAACATATTTTCTTACTTCCAGTATTAATATAATTGAGCGGCTTGTTCGTAAATAATGGGAGTTGTTCGCGTATGGTTTAGTTTTTTGTACAAGTTCTTATTTCGAATTCCAAGAATATATAAATAAATTGTGTGATTTCATCTCTTTGGCTAGGGTGGAAATGTAATGTACATAGTACCAGTCCTAAAAAATATATTCAATCAGATTTCTATATATATGTATAACTAACTATTGCCTTATTGACAAATATAGCGGACGCAACGTTGAACATTTCTAAAGAACGAAAAAAATCTTTCAGGCGTCAAAAAGGCTACAATCTGAGCATATACAATGATATTGAAAATAATAAAAATATACGCAGCGCTGGAGTTATATTAGTAATCGCCGAAATCTAACGCACTAAGGCAACGGAAAAAGTCTATCAACCTTCAATCATTTCATTTAACTAATATAATCATAATAGTAATCTTCACAGAACACAAATTCTTTCTACTCAAAATATATGTATTTGTAAACTGACCTCGTACGAGCTCGTGTGAAATTAAAATTCACAAAAGCCCACTTACATTCTCGTTCGCATCTTTCTTTTTGTCTAGTTTTTAATCTAACATCCTCTCCTATCCAATGCTAGCGAAAAACGCGTCACAGTTTCATACGCGAACTTGTAGGCCAATTAAAAACCAGACGGCCTCATTCGAGGACACTCCGGGCCAATTTTCGAACGCCTGGCACTTATTTTTTCGCTTTACACGGTCCATGGACAACCATTTCAACTACGGATGAGTGAAGCTTGACGTGAGGAATTTTAAGCTATTTTCGGCTTGACCGCTTTGAAGACCTTTAACGACCCACTGATTCGGTGGAATGGGAGGTCAGTGCTAGGTTGTGGCCTGCCACTAGTTTTAATGCAAACTTTTTCTCCGAATACTCTTTCGTGATTTTTTTTCTATTTCATAACTGTAGGTCAAAGTAGCACAAAATTGGTGCATAGAAATAGTGAGACGAAGACAAAGCAGACCACAAAAAAGGTAAAGGAACTGGAAAAAGGAAGTGCGGACTCGCGAAAAATGGAAGAAGTAGCGGTAGACTTTTACCCAGAAGCGGGATAAAATAGGCCAGCCAAAAAGAACATTCCAAAATTTACAAATAAATAGTGTATATCCATCTGCGGATGTACCCACTCAAGATCTCGTGTACATAATTACGCAGTTCACACAGAATTAATTGCTCAGCCTTCCTTCAGCTGAAGGATTAGCCTCCGTTGCGTGTTCACAAATAACAAATCAGACGCACCTGTACACAAGCCACCTTACGAATAACGAGAGAAGAAGGCCTTCCATTAATTTTCACCCGCTTTACTTAAATCACCTCGAATTAGGGATTATTTAGGCGTTTATTGCTTACAACTGCGCTCTCTTCTCCCGGGAATCGATTCGAGCCATGTTCCTTCAAATAACATTTAATTTGGCTCACAATAACGCCGATCAAATTAGCTTTCGACCTGATTGGTCAAACGTTATTACCTATTATGTCTAGTCGGTAATAAGATTAAAGAGATAGGTTTCTTTTACATTGCCCATCTAAAGGATCTTTCTTTTGATCTCGAGTTTCCACATGTTATAGCAAATGTAAAGGGAGGCAGTGAACTGTGCTTATATTTTCCTACATTATAATTTTGCTCGAGTAGACGTTTGTCGTTGATTCGAAAGATATGCGCATAATTGTGGGATATTTTTTGTTTCTTGTCGAATGTAGGCGGCTAATCCATTAAATCTCCTTTGTGTAATTATCTGCTGGAATGTAAACGTAATTAAAATTGTAGTTACACGTTTAGAGTCAGCCGTTAGATATCTATCCAGTATTTCTATAGACATTAGATCTAGAATATTCCAAACACACTAGTAGCAACAATAATAAAGCAAATAACAATCAAAACGGACATGCAACCACCCGCAAACCGATCAAATATACAGATCTCAACTGATTTCCATTCTGCATAATCGAAGGAGACAGGAATGGACGGCGAACCGGATGATACTGCATTTTACAAGATATCAGGGAACCAATGACGTAACAATCTTGGTTTATATATGAACCTGTTGAATTTCTCACGAATACCTCACAAACTTGAAATAAGTCGTAAAGATGCTCATGAAATATAATTTTTCGGATACGCTCCGACTTCTGTTGTTTTATTGGTACTTAACTGGATTCTTCTCTTGTGAGTAATTAGAATTAGCTCAAAATAGAAACAATCTTTATAAAATGTAAAGAATGTCAGGTATGCAACTCTCCAAAACGGGCATAACAGAAGGCAAAAGGTTGCTCAAAAGGTTACTAGGCTCAAATAAGATTGAGCGACTCACATCAGCCTTAAGCACAGAGACCGCTGGATAAGTGTCATCACGTACATGGATTCCTGCAGAGGAAAAGCGCCGTCAATGCCGACCTAGAACAAAGTGACGAGTTGAGTACAACTCACGGTGAACGAAGGCTAGACGTTATCAGAAGACAGGCTCGGAACGATGTCTGAAAGGACTTGAGATACCAAGTCTTCCCTGACAGAGATAAAAGAGAGAGGATCACCCACTCTGACCAAGAGTGTTAAAAAGTGTCAGTCTTTTACTAAGCCTCTCAGTGTTCCTTCAGTTACCTTTTTCTTGTCAGGGTTATCGTAACTCTTTCGAAATCTGCAGCCTTGACAGACCGACGCTTTAATTGGTTCCGCCAATTTCGCTGACGTGTCTTTTCACACGCGCCGTTGGCACGGGCTTAGTTCTTACCAGACACAGGACGGCGAGCTACCCATTGCTTGTCCTCCGCAAGCTCGCTCCTTCACATAACAGAGGGATTTCGAAATTATGTCGTCTTTTTTGGAAAATCCAGTTACAATTTTGAAATTTTGGGACAGCTACTCCATTCGGTAAACAACCTAGATAGTCCATTGAAACTTCGGATTTCCATGAATACGTTGCACGAGTGGAACATGAGACAATGAAAGTCACCGGATTGGATTCCCGAAACTAGGCCAATAATTGTAAAGGCTTTAGATTTGTTCCGAAGTGGGAATGTTCGGCATATCATGTGAAGAGGAAGCGTATTCTTCTCATAATGAAACTGAATTTCGTCACTTACTATAACCTACTTAATATAAAGTAGCGATTCGTGTGCATCTGTGGCTACATTGCTCACTTAAGTCTCGTAGTTAGTAAAATCATAATTAGTTTTATAATGTTTGTACTGCTAGGATTGAGACTGCTTCTTTAGGGTAGGAAATGTAATGTACCCACTACGCGGGCCTGGTATGGATCTCACCTATCTTCGATTTTTTGGTTTTAATAAATCACACAAAGTAATATTGCTCTAGTTTTTAGTTACGAGATCGACATTGCTATTAACGCCAATATTTAAAAAAAATATTTCGAATGTTTGAAGGACATCAACATTCAGCTAAATTATAATAATGAATTCGGGGGTTTTGACAAGTCGAAAGAACCATGCGGAACCGAAATGCCATAAATTAAAGGAAGATTAAGGCAAAAGCCCGAGTCGTGAGTAGCTAGGCAGGCTCTTTACTTAATGTATTTATTCCATTAACCTTTCGAATACCATAATTAAAGACAAAATAGAAAGACAACAGGTTTGGGGGTAAGTGGAACAGAGAGTAAAGTCCCACATACTTCCGCTGAAAAGGGAGGATCCTCCGACCAGACAGGTGTAACAATCTGATGAGCTACTGCCCGATAGTTGACATCGGGCTGTCGTATATGTTCTAAACGCGCGGATAACATTCATTGCGCGATGCAGGTTTCCTTTAGTTCTTATGTACGTCATAGTTGGTACATAGGTATGCGAACGCATCGGTTCACTTGGGGCTCAAGAGTTTAGTATTGCTCTCAAAATGATAAAGGAAAACATCGTGAGGAAACGGATGTCCTTAAAACAAGAAAGTTCGAAGACTTGACGTCGACTAACTGGCTTTGGATCCGTATGATGAGTAACGTCCCACGTGGAAAAGTCCCAACAGTGGGATTTTTTTTAACAATTATCACACAACGCCGTCTAGTCTCAAGCTAAGCAAAACTTGTGTTATGAGTACTAGATAACTGATAAAAATACTGATGTATTTCTAAATACCTACATACATATCATAAATAAATTACACTCAGACACAGAATAAACGATCGTGCTCATCACACAAACATTAGTCCTGGGTGGGAATCGAACCTACCTACCTACCTCCGGCGTAGCAGTCAGGGTCACTAACTACTAGACTGACAGGCCAGTCAAACATTATATTAAGGCTGATTATACTATACCAAGGCAAAAGAAAAACCATGTTTCTTTCCCTCATTTGTTCTAAGTAAACGTGTGCCGAATCTCCAGTTGCTCGGCCGCATTTCGTAAGAATGGAAAAGAAAAAACTTAAAAAAACGCACTGCTCGTTTCTTCTTAGTTTTGTTGTTTCGAGATGAAAGAAGTGGCTTGGCTATTCCTTCAAAGGATTGTACATCGTGTAGTTGTTAGGATTCCGTAAATAAAAAGAAAAATACGGAACCCTTAAAGGATCACTTTGTGTTCGTTGTCCGTCTGTCTGTCTAATAACACCCTTTATCTCGAGAACACGTCGAGGTATCGAGTTGAAATTTAAACCGTATCTTCAGGTCTAAAAAAATCTAAGATTAGAAAGATAGTCCAGTACAAATTAACTTATTAAACTCCAAGAGGACACCGGTGTCCGCACACTTATTATCTGTTAATTGTGTCTGTAATTACGGTAGTCGAAAGGTGAGATGTCCGTTTCATAAAAATACGGTTAATGACCTACTTATTACAAAACGGACATGCTCCCATCACCAAATATTTTTAATATAATGATATCCTCATGTTTTTCATAAGTCACTATCTAAAATGGGTCGCAAAAGAAAGCAACCTTATCGTTTCGCGAATTTTAGTCACTTTCCCCGCTCCCCATTTTTCATGGGTAATTACCCATGTGACGTCACAAGTGATTGATAACATCCCCTGATTAATATTTTATGTAATGTAATAAAATAAATTTCTTATACATATGAGCCTTTTCACGAAGGATAAAGATTGCGGTGTTGATGAAAAAAGCTTTAACCTTTATGTAATTGATTATTTTTTACGTTCTGAATTGAGTTTTAGGCTTTTTCAGGTCTATTCATCATCTGGTGTTTGTTACTTCATGGTATGAATTAACCTTTCATAAAGATTAGTATACGGAAATGATATTAAAAAGGCAAATAATATTGAAAGGATTTTTTTATAGTAGGTAAAAATAATCCGCCCTTTTGCGGAGCGGCAAACAGTGTCAGAGTCTTACTGACTAAACAACCTACCCCATTCCTGTGTTACCATATATACCAGGGCCAGATCCTTAATTTCAGACGAGAACCCTTGGCCTCAGCTGGCTGCGACCCTGTGGTTTGCTTACAACTCGTTGAGGCGCGCGGGAACAGTGCGCGCCGTCGACGACTAAGCTTGGTCCCGTCGGCTACCAGACGATTGGACAGCGAGTTTCCTATTGCTATCTACAGGATATTTAAAGAAGTTAGATAGAAGAAAGTAAAACCACACCCTTTTTTGGTTTGTAAAAATCATCTAACGCTGGCCCTTTGCGTTCTAAGATTAGAGAGCTTTCCTATTCAGGACATACCCGCGGCCCTGACGGGCATTGGTCCTGCTAGGCCCCTGTCCTAGATGACATCTCTTTGAGGAGCGCTGCAGATAAATTGGACTCGGTCCTGTCGGTTACTGGACGGCCAAACAGCAACAAATGCAAGACCACCGTGACCACCGCAATCCACCGTGGCTATAACTCGCGGTCGGCGGCGGCGGGTGCAGTCAAACCAGACAGACGACAAGGTCTTAAATCAGGGCACACAAGGACAGAGCGGTAATCCGCCAAATCGAGACACACCTCTATATGTTCTACCGTGTTCTCCGGACGGTTTACTCAGTGGTGACTCCCGTTCGTTTCTTCCACTTAATTCTGATGCTGCACCTTCTGAACTTACCATGTCCAGGACTATGTCATATGGAAGATGAGGACGCTGTAACGCCTCTCTAGCCTCTCTTCAACCACAACCAATCACACCACACGCCGTGAAGTTATGTTACCTACAAGAAGATACTAAATATAATTATATAAATGTTAATTATTTTTAACCGTAATAACAACAAGCCGTACTTAATTATAATATTTCCGTAAAAAATTAAACCGTGAATAAAACAGCAAGTCACATGAACTAATTAGCTTCTTAATAACAACTTCCTTTGCGTTTTCCTGTAAGCCATTCGTAATTAAAATGTTGTATTCATTTTCTTTTTCAATTCACATTTCTGTAAATTATTTATTTGTTTACTGTTGATAGGTTTGTTTGATGTTGGAAACGTTTGAAAACATTTACGTGGTCCTAGAAAGAACAAAAAATTAAGAAACATAGGTGGTTTTATTCAGTAAAAGTTTGACACGCCCTTTTTTTGCACCCCAAAGCAAGGGAAGTTCTGGGGCCAAGGGTTGATGTGAAAGCGGAACACCAGAGCCCTGGAACTAAGGCTAAAAGTAACGGTGAGTTGTTTAGTCAGTAGAAATCTCGCAATTTATCCCGCTCCGCCCAAGGGCGGGATTCAGTAATTCGATGATTTTTCCCATTTTAAAAAAACAGAGGACTCTATGATTCGATCTTAACACGGAAAAGGCTTATGTTTGACAAAAACTAAAATACAATTAGGCGTTGAAATATATACTTATTTTAATTAAAGTGATATTTTTTACATAAAACGCCACAGTAAAAAATTATACAGTACGCCAACTTGTTTCATACCTCGCAGTATCGAGTTATAAAGTACAAATATGCTTGCTTCCACTTTAGAATATTAAAAAGTTATGTGTAAGAAGCAAGGAGATACGTAGTAAAACGAGTAGAGAGTCAATTTCCCGGTGACTTTACGCGAAAGTCTTATTTTTATTTTTTTTATATGGCAACCTGTTTTAAACATTACTGCCAGTTTCCTTCGAAAGTCTTACAAAATAGTGTAGTAGGTGTTTTCGACAACTTTGTTTTAGAAAACATTTTCGAAGCAAGTGTATACGTAAGCGGATTTGGATCTAAGCAAGTTTCAAAACTGTATAGGAATGGCTTACCAAACAGTTGTTTCTTTCACTACAAGGTTGCAGTAAGCTAAGTTTTGTAAGATATGCTAGTATTTGCTGACTTACACCTAGCTACTTAAAGAAGTGTAATCTTATTAAATGGAATAGACATGGATGGAAGGATGCAATCTAAGTAAGTAACGACCTAGGTTTTGTTAGTACATTTGCTGATAAGTGACTTTAATTTACTTAAAATCATAAAAATATTATATTAATTTACCTAATTGCCTACGTTCCTGTTTATTTTAGTCATTAAACACCAAATTTTCAGGGAATAAATTATAACTCAATTATACAACTTTTTACATCGTTTCCTCGTATAAGCAATATGCACACAAGCACTTACATATTAATTCAAAGGTTATTATATAAATGGTGGCTTGCGGACAGCGAGAAATGAGTAGCTCGCTGTCCGACTGTCAGGTACCTACCGTCCGGACCGAACCCAAGTCGTCAACGGCGCGCGTTGTTCCCACGCGCCTCAAGGAGTTGTCAGCAAACTGTAGGGGCCCTGCAAGGTCGAAGCCTCCTGGGGCCATAGGTCAATTCAAAAGCGTTACACCAGGGCCTTGGAACCAAGTCAAAGAACGAATGGGTTCGAAACGGAACGTGAACGAAACGGGTGGGTTATTTAGTCAGTAAAAATCAGACACGATTTCCTGCTCCACCCAAGGGCGGGATTAGTCATTGAATGACTTTTCCCACCATAAAAAAGCTTAACAAATGGTTTAATTCCAATAAAAGCTTGAGTTTTTTGAGTCTCGCAGTTTCCTACTAGAGAGATAAATTTTCGGTATCCGCCCGGCACTTCCAGCAATTACCTTCTACAAACAAACAACTTTACCTCTCTCTAAAATTAGTTTGTATAACCTATATCAGTCTCATGAACCTACTGTTGTTTTTAGTCTACATTGTAGCTCAAATATACAATGCCTACGAGTTTGTATACTTTAGGCGATACTAAATTATACATGGAAATACATTACTGGCGCTAAGCAAATATCTACATTACATTACTGAACGCGATGATCTGGAATTAAACTTTCGTGTTATTTATGTGTGTGCCTACTTGTATTAAGATGTTAATCATTGAAATTAATTACTGACTGAAATATATTTGTCTTTTAAAAGCTTTTATTTAGTTTCGCTTGTCCTGATGTTTGTGATCAAATTTTGTAAATTAAATTTGATCCACTTCCCGGTTACCGATTGAGCTGAAATTTTGCATGTGTCAATCAGATGACAATGCAAAATTGTTTCGTCGTGGAGTTGATCTGATGATAGAACCGAAAGGTGGCCACAGGAACTCCGTAATTAAAAGACATAAACCGATCGAGTTTGGGCTCGTGTGATTCGTATTGATAAGTATATTTCCATTGGACACTTGTTTACTATACATTTATATTAAAACTACCTTGTAACTAACTAGCCATACAGATGACTATTACGGATGGTTATTAAAAAGTATGCTTATTTTCTGTCTTGGGTGCTTACTTCGTTCAATAGTTTAACTTAGTTTAACCTTAAAATAGTAACACAAAGTTGCATTCACATTTATTTTTTAGATGTTAGTCTAGATTCCTCGTAAAAACTTTATTAAGATGGTATTCCATTTTCTTTTATTTCCATTACACTTCATTTAATTTTGATGTTGTATATGCCTTATTTGCAACACTGTGAAAGTATTTGAAATTGATAATTTTATTATTGACTTAAGAAGCATGGGCACTTGGACAGTACCTATATAATAGAATTAATGAAAATGCATCCATTGGCATTTTAATTTCAGTGAAAAAAAAACAGTGAAAAAAGCATCATAAAACTCTAGAACGTTACTTTTGGTTCAACATAATTTCAGATACCTTATGTTGATTTTTCTGCAGCGTACAAATTCGATAAAATTTTAAAATAGTTAACTTAAAACCTTGCTATAATTAGTTTTTTTAGAAAATGAATTTAAATCCTCCACCGTGAGACTGAACAGAAGCCCTCATATTGACTTTATCGTCTTATAACTTAAAAACTAAGCTTAAAAACTACGCAAGTCTACCTCAGACACCTTTTTTATTTGACCGTTTGGATAGCAATGGTGACAAAATATATTACACAAAGTAATGCGCCTAACTGAATTCGTAAGGGGGGGGGGGGGAGGTCGTAACCACTAGACAAAACAGCAAGTATCAACAGCAATCAGAAGAACTTATATCAATCGATTACAGATAAAGATCCCTCTGTATATTTTCAAGCTGCACTACCGTTGCATACAACCGGCTCTCGAAGCTTAGCAATACAATACAGACTGCTCGCTGTTTCAAATATATTGCAGGATACAGCCGTGTTTTCAAGGATAGAGTCGTTTATTCTCTTTTTACAGAAACAGCAAAGATTTAGATTAAAACATTTTTCAAGTCAGATCCTTGTAATTATTGGACTATCGCTGGTCATACATGAATTAGTAGAAAATATTATATTGGTGTATACCCAACTAGCGAAAGGTTTTTCTTTAGTGTGAAACCATCAAATCCGAATGTCCCTCTCGATCCACCCTTTAAGTTTACTGGCTATTCCTCGATTTCCGATATTTATAAGCACTTAAAGTTGAATATATCCACAATACTCAATTCAAAAACGCGCCCTAGAAACCAGCTGTATTCGATAGTTACCCTTTTTTATGATAGATAAAAATCATCCAATGATGAGTCCCGCCCTTGGACGGTGTCAAACTCTTACTGACTGAATGACCTACCCCGTTCCTACGTCGCCATAAATACCAGGGCTAGAGCCTTCCTTTCAGACATGAACCCTTGGCCCTATTTGGCTTCGACCCTTCTGCAGGGTCCCTACGTTAGTTACCCTTAGCGTTTCAGATCCACTAAACTCTTTCAAACAATACCGCAGCCCTGGTAAGCAAATCAAAAACCGCTGAACTACAAATTAGTTGTTAGATCAACAAACAATCAATTTTAATGTAAAATTCGAACGATCAACAAGAACGAACTTGTGAAAGCTTCGCTTCAAACAATAGAGCTACTGTCCTAAATATATTGCTTCGATCGCCATGTTCTCAATTACACAGAATCCTGTTTAAAATGTTCAAACGTTACGGAGCTTTAGTATTTTCGGGCGAATATTAATAGTTAATTAATGGAATAATTTAGTGTTGGAGTTACCGCCTTTGAGGATTTCGATGGCAAGTTTTGGTATTGATATTTTAGTTAGAGTTGATTTTGTAATCGTAGGTATTGTTTTGTATGAGTATGACTATTAACATATCTTGCTTTTGATCTTCCAAAAACATGAAAGCAAACCTTGTTTCCTTCAGGGATTTAAATTTTGAAAGACTCTGTCATAGGTTTCACTTGCGTGATAAACGGAAACTGCAAAATTTCACGCTCCTAGTCCCAGTAGTTTAAGTTGAACGTTGATATGTCAGTCAGTCAGTATCTATTTATATACATATATACAGATAACTAGTTTTTGCCCACGACTTAGCTCCCGGCAACAGAAAAATGTAAAAAACCGCTAGACCGTTTTTTTGCAAACTTCACACAACCCATCTACTAAATAGTCTGAACAAAGCCTAAACATTTGATTTGGATCAATGAGCCCATTCTTGAGTTACACAATTACAATGAAAAGTGGCATTGACTTTAATAATATTGATTTCTTTCGCTTGCGATTCAGCGAGAGGAAGTATCAGATTTTTTGCCTAAAACATACCTGTGTTTCTTCTGTCATTGTCATTCCAAGCCCAGGAGTCATCACGGGTTTAGAACGCAAACGGTAACTGACATCTTTTGAAGAACAATTTCCTTTTCATTCTGATGACCTCTCTTCTCCACTTGAAAAAAAGTATTTGTAGAAACATACATAAAATGGCGACCTCCATAGCGAATGGCGTGGTTTTCACAATTATATCAGAAACAAAGGCAATAATGGATTGTAATTAATTCCTTTCACTAATTCACTTATTGGATGAAGTGGCATTAATAATGCATCAAAGCATATGGTATTATAAAATATGTATTACTTCGTTAGTGCATAATTATGAATATTTAATTTTAATAAAACGGTTTTGGAAAATAGTTACCTACAATATACAAATAAATTATTGAATTGAGTTTAGTTGGTTTATGAGTTTTATAACATATAGCTTTTGCCCGCAGCTTCGCCTGCGTACATAAAATATAGCCTATGTCACTCAGGAGTAAAGCAGCTTTCTATTGTTGCTAAAAATTTTCCAATCGGACCAATAGTTCCAGAGATTACCCCCTACAAACAAAAAAACAAAAAAACAAACTTTACCTCTTTATTATATTAGTGTAGATTGCGGTATAAACTGATCGCCATCGTTTGTACTGCTATTGTCTTTCTATTATGTCTCTAATTAAGGTATTCGAAAGGTTAATGACCTACAAACTTTTTCGATAGATTTTGGTAAATAAAAGTCTGACACGCACTTTACCTCCATGCTAGAGCAGCAAAAAAATGCCCACACACGATCCGCCGGAATTATTATCATACGTAACATTAAATAACTTGTGGTTATGTCTAATACCCACCAGGTTATCAGGGTATAGTTGATACCAATCTACTATACATTGATTTGGACTCCTCCCTGGGTGGGAGGAGTCCAAATCAAAGTATACTTAGCATACATTTATTCTTCATAATATCTGAGCGTTTTGCAACGAAACTATTAATCAAGTCTAGCGCGAATAGCTCAGTGTCTACTAACAATGAGGTAAACTCTAAATTTTCGGCCGGAACTAAATTTCCGGACCCACCTTGTTTGTCCGTATTCATGACCTAATTTACCTATAGAATTTACTATAGATTCTAAACACTGTTGTTTTCTAAAGTCCAGTCATAATAGCTTATTCTTATACCACCCGTCTTCCAATACAGAGTTAATACTCTGTTTTGGAAGACAGGTAATAATTTTGATACAAGTGTAATTTGTAAAAAAAAAACCGTAGGCGAGCGTCAAATGTCATTTTCCATGGAAATTGAATAAAAGATTTTATTAGACATTCCAATATTCCTATATTAAGGTGTGGTTTGATATAGGCCAGTGTGATCCCCTCTTTTGTTAATATAGATATATTCATAGAGATATAGATAGATATAGTCATAGCCCGATTCATTGATTTTATTTATTTATTATATACTTTATTGAACACCAAGACTAAAACATAACATTGAAACGAAAACTTATAATAAAAAAAAGACATACAATCGGCGGCATTATCACACTCTTGATTTTTATCGATAATCATTTTTAATGAAATCTTTCTAAGAAAAATAATATTTATTTTTTATTGTACAAACAACAAAGATTAAATATTATTTTTTCGCACACAAGTGCGTATGTAACAACTATCGTTCTAGAAGTTTTAACAACAATTTTCTGCTTTAATATAAATAATATACAATAATTTCAACAGAAATATTTATACACTTAAAAAGTATAAAACCTTATTACCAACCTATAATCCCACTAGCCAGTTAGTGCTAAATATAAGTCGACCCAACAAATTAACAGCGACCTACAAAAGACCGTAAAACCGTTTTTCTAAACATCTATCTTACTTATCTATACTAATATTATAAAGCTGAAGAGTTTGTTTGTTTGTTTGAACGCGCTAATCTCAGGAACTACTGGTTCGAATTGAAAAATTCTTTTTGTGTTGAATAGATCATTTATTGAGGAAGGCTTTAGGTTAAATAACATCACGCTGCGACTAATAGAAGCGAAGAAACAACGGAAAATGTGGAAAAAACGGGGAAAATTATTTATCTTTGAGGGCTTCCGTTGCGTGCGCTGCCAAAACGGTTTAAGATACCAAAAAAATATGTATGAAAGAATTATTCCTCTTAAAATGATCTAAAAAAATGTCCGCGACAGTATATGTCTATCTTTTAAGATTAACTTACTAGAACCGTTTTTATGCGAATCAAATTTAGCCAATTTTTACCGATTATTTGTTAGAGTTGTATCAACATAATAATATAATCTTTATCCAAATAAATGTGTTGTTGATTAAGAGTATGTAATTGTAAACAAAATTGTCTTTGACATCATTTAATTTCAATGAACATCTTAGAAGATATAACAATTTTAAAATAACTCCGATATAAAATTCACACGCGATGCGTGATGTGCAAAACTTGATGCTGCGCCTTGCCGGCGGGCGAGGAGAGGGGTTGCTTGCGGGCGGCGCGGATGGGTTTTTTTATGGTAAGCCTTCGCCCCTGAAGGGCCCCACAGTTTGCTGACAACACCTTGAGGCGCACGGGAGCAGTGCACGCCGTTGACGACTTGGTCTCGGTCTGGACTGTTACCAGACAACCGGACGGCGAGCTACCCATTGCTCACCGTCCACAAGCCAGCGTCTACGGAGACCGGATATCGGCGGGATCGCGGCGGTGACGGTTACGGCGAGGGCGCTGTTGCCTTTGCCTTATGCAGTCGGCCTCCTCCTTTACGAGCATTACTGCTTTGCAGAAGGAGGCGACCGCTTGCCATTCTTCTTCGCTGCGAACTATGGCCTGAACCAAGGCCCGGCGCGAGAGGTCGCCGCCGCTGATCACCCCCACGAGGACACGGCGATGCTCTTCTCAAGCGGGGCACACCTCCACCGTGTGCTCCACCGTATCCTCCGGGCTGACCATACAGTGGCGACACCCGGGCGTCTCTTCCGCACGAATCCGGCGCGCAGGAATCTCCTGAACTTCCCATGTCCGGTGAGAACCTGCGTCATGCGGAAGGTGAGGATGCCGTGATAGACATCACGCCTCAAAGAGGGGACTTACCTCCGAGATTATGGCGTGCCCAAGTTGGGGTGTAGCTCTATGAAGTACTTTTAGATAATTATGTTCTTTTAAAAACTAAATTGTCTAAAATAATAACAGAAATTGACACGGGCAAAGTCGTGGGTAACAGCTATAATTTATAAAGCTGAGGAGGTTGTTTGCAAAAATAAATATGATGCCCAAAATAACTATTCCACGCGGACGAAGTCGCGGGCACAGCTAGTCTGTTATACAACGGAATTGCTAAATGGTCCCCACTTGACACCGGGAGAACAATGGCACAGGTCAAAGTTTGCCAAACAACCGGCGCGTGTGGAAATACTACCGCAGTATTGCCAGACCTAACTTCAAATACGACGAAAAAAATTACCACCCTAATAATGACATCTTAAAACAATCACAAAACTGTGTGTGAAAGATATAAAATTGTATATTTCTTTCTAAAATCTGAATCATTATGATTTTAATACGACTGCACATAAATATATCCATAATATTAGACTATTAAGCCCCAAGCGAGCGCCGGCGCTCGAAAAGCTATTGTTCTTTAATTGTGTCTGTAATTAAGGTAGACAAAAGGTTATAAAAGGTTTTAATATGGAATGCTTATGTAAGAAATAGTACTCGAAGCATATAGTACCTATTTATTTTCTTCGCCATTACAATAAGTTATGCATTGATACGGGCATACTAATAATATGATACATCTACACTAATATAATAAAGAGGTAAAGTTTGTTTTTTTGTTTTTTTTTATTTTTTTGTTTTTTTGTTTGTAGGAGGTAATCTCTGGAACTACTGGTCCGATTGGAAAAATTTTAGCAACAATAGAAAGCTGCTTCACTCCTGAGTGACATAGGCTATTTTATGTACGCGGGCGAAGCCGCTGACAAAAGCTAGTATTTTTTAAAGTTTGCAGGACAATTAAAACATTAGGTCGAGTCATTTAAAAAGTTTCAAACAAGGTTCCAATTTCAAACCGATAAACATCTGATTCGAAATTCGAATTCAATCACTCATGTCGCGTTCGTATTTTATTTTTTTAATCCCGCCGTGACTTATTGGCGTTGGCAACACAGCCAGTAGTAGGGACGTGAAAGATTGTCGCAACTCCTCTCGGGCTCCCCAGTCAATATTTGTGAGTGAATTCGTACACCGGCTTCATTGTAAATAATATATCGCATTTTATTACTTGCGAACTTTGATACATTTTTAAATTTAATTTTAAAATTTCTGAAATGGAAATGGGAATAAAAAATACTCCATAAACACCAATATAGGGTGACTGGTAATTAGTGACCGATACTTAAACACGTGATTGTAGTCATAACAAACAACTTTCGCTATGGGACCAAGCCTGAAATCGCGAAAAAAAATCTGGTCTATACGTACTACATTAATGTTCGCCTAACTAGTCCAAAACAACTGAATTTGCTGATTTTTTCGCAATTTCAGGCATGGTCCTATAGTATAAGTTGTTTGTTATCATGACACATGAAACTTAAACGCGTGATTACAATCACGCGTTTCGGTCACTATAAATGACTAAAGTAAAAATAAAATATTTTTTTACTCAATTTGTAAACAATAGGAATTGAATCGTAGACCAAAATTACCCCCAATCCTTGCAGTTGGATAAAAACCAACTCTTTGAAAAAAAAACTCACGTTCAGTATCATGTCACATTTTCACCAAACAGAAACCTCAAAATTACTGGCACAGATACAATCGCGTCAGCCAAACTGCGGTTATCCCTCAACATTATACAAAAGCTTGAGAGATTCTCATCCCATTCGCGACATTTAAATGAACCCACGATGGCTCTATCAGCTTTTTACACGTCATCAGTTTTCGAGTGGAGCACCCTTCATTTTCCCTTGAATGAAGATTTTTCCAAAGCGCACATTGGCCCCGCCCATCGCCTATATCTGTCGACAAAGCGGTTCGTTTCACTAAAAATTACCCGCCATTTTAAATGAGTTGGCGTTTATTTACGTACTGTTTCAGCTTCAAAATATATAAAAGGGTGATAAATTGGTAATTAAAGAGCTTGGACTTTAATTTGTAGTCCCGGCTTGCGAAATCTGTTTAATAACGAGTTACAGAAAAAGGGTTTTGCTTGTTTGCTTTCGGGCAGTTAAATGGAAAGTTATGTTACTGCAGGAAAAATATATAGATGCGGCTCGTGTAATGTTTGCTAGGTTAATCTGAGTAATTTTATCCATAAATTCCTATTAAAATGGGATTCCTGCCCATTGTTGATATGACTGAAACTGTCATTGCATTTTGTTAATTTAAATCTGGTCCCGACTTCGAGATTTTACGAAAAAAAAATTATCGTCATAGCTAATTGGACCCTGACAATTACGATCTCGACAGAAATAATCAACTAAATTGATGGAGCCGTTCTCAACTGACGCTTGATCTTAAAGACCCTTTGGACTAGTTGGTTTCGATTCTTTTACAGGGGCAAAAGGGTCGAAAACCACTAGGGCTAAGGGTTTGAATCCGAAAGGAAGCCTCTGGCCCTGGTATAATTTAAGGCACCGTAAGAACAGGGTGGGTTGTTTAGTCAGTATGAGTCTGACACTGCTTCCCACTCCGCCCGAGGGTGGGATAAAGCGGGTCATTGGATGATTTTTACCCGACCTTTTTTTTTGAAGCCGGTGTAAAAAGTGATGCTCGATCGTATGTTTAATAGATTGATTTATAAATATTCATTTTTGATTCTTAATTAATTTTCAATTAAGAAAATAATTACTTTGACGGTTATAAAGTAACGCGATAATTATCATTACATAGCTACCGTGAATTATAATTATCGCGGCGAACATATAAAGGTTTAATTAAACTTAGGTGAGAATTAAAACAAATAAACAAAGTACCAACTCCGCCATTTTCTCATTAGGCGTACTACAGGAGAAATATTGAATTAAACACTCAACAAATTGGGGTCAAATTGTAGTAAAAGTATGTTACCGTCTGGAAACTTTTTATTATATTTTAAGCGAAAAGTATACTGTAAAGTTTCAATTTAAATAACAGGTATTATTTGTTACATACAGGTACAACACAACAACAACACACACAACACTACATACTACTACTTTTCATATTTAAAAAAGAAACACAACTATATTTTTATTAATGCGCAACGCAACGCAACGACCTGGGCCTCAAGTCTGCTATTACAATAGCGTCAGAATAGTCGATCATTGATTTCAAAATTGTTGATTTTGACAAGTTTGGTAATCTACTAATATGATGGCGTCATTATGACATTCCAAAAATCAACCAGTGACAGTTTATTAGAAGATTTTTTTTAGAATGGTAATCTCGTACTTAATGACAAAAGAATATTTGACATATACGGTAAATTTAATTCGTTACAAAATAGCTTGTGCCACAATTCTATTACGACGCCACTACCACTCAATGATCAGCCATTATGAATGAACAGATAACGAGCTTTTAGCAAAATGACAATAGAAACGTGTTGGAATGACTATATTTTGAAAATAGCAGACTTAGGCCCCAGGTTACGAGAATCTGATGCATACGCGAGGCACATGCACAGAACTATTCGTTGTTTCGTTACAAGAAAGAGGCCTATGGCCAACAGTGGACAAATGACGATTATGTTGATTATTATCTCATAGGTATACAAACCCACGATCCTTTACATCGTCTTACGTTGCTCACTTAAATCCCCCAAAAGAGAACGTTTTTGTAAGAAATGTTTGATACGGATGGTTCTTAGAGAAAATTATGATTGTGGATCAATTTCGTTACACCGCAGGAGATTTCTATACTTTTAAATAGATTTCAAAATCCCTTTACTTTGACAATATTTTGTCAAATTTTTTGACATAAGTAAGTAGATTAATTTACGACTTGAATTTAAACATTTTGTAAGCACAAGAATCATTCTTCTACTACTTTGTAAAGTTAGCAATGACCGATCAAAATTTTCTTGTGTTAAAAAGTGAAATCAAATTAGACAAAAATCCCAACAAAATAAATGTCTTACAGCAGGAAATCGTCGCGTACATTCCACTTTACCCTATTGTTCCACACCGCTTACACCCAATACCAGTAATTGCACTAGAAGCTCCAATTGTTTCTCCTCCTCTAATTGAACAAAAGGGAGAAACGACCACATTAGAACATTTGTTCTACAAACCCAATGGTTTTCCTTCCTCGAGCGAGAAAGGGTTATTTTATCGAAGAGTAGAGTTGCCTATACCTGTAACTTACGTTTGGGTTTTAACCGTTCAGCAAATATATTGAGTGTTGATACATTTACTAATGGCCGTACTAAATAAACTCTGCAATTCCGTTCCTATAAATATTGAACTAAGCTGCTAGAACTGAGTTCAGTTCGAGTAGTTTTTTTTTTTCTAATTGCATTCTTTGATCGGATGTTTATTTTGATAGTGGGAATTGTGTAAACGTTTTTTGAAATTATAAATTGAGGCGCGGGTTATAACAATATGTCTGCAAACGACTGGAACGTTTTAAATAGCGTTGTTTATTTTTCAAGCTCACTTATCACACAAATATTATAATATAGGCGAAAGTTTGTATGTCTGTGTGTGTATTTTTGTTACTCTCACTTTCAAACTACTGAACTAATTTTGCAATTAACGACAAACAACGGGTGATACCAATAACAACTGTTCAGACCGAGACCGTGTCACCGACAGCACGTAGAGTTTCACGCTCCCCTTAAAGTGACAAAACCTATAGAGGCCCAACAGGACCGAAGCCTACTGGGGTCATGGGCTGGCTTTCGAAAATGAAATCCAGGTTCCTAAAACACAAGACAAAGTAGGAACATAAGAATGGGTTCAGCCATTAAAAGTCTAACAAACCCTCCTGGTCTGCTCAAGAGCTGGATAGGACATTGGTTGATTTGCTACCGAAATGGCGGCTACACATTAGTGCCGTGAAGCTCCGTAAACAGGCGTGAACACATTCACGATGTTCACAGTTTTCGCAGAATACAGCTAGTGCTGGAAATTCATGACGTAAATTTGAGCGTGAATTCACGGCAGTAATGTGGAACCGCCATAAAAAAATAAAAATCATGTTATGGAATAGCACTTACTTTGTATCCCAAGAGTATATTCCCTCGGGATATTTTCTACTTTCACGCAAGCGAAGTCGCTGGCAGAATCTATACATATTTACTATGGCCGATTTTTAAAATAAACAACCTAGTTTTTCATGTTTTCATTAAATCTACCAGTATCGTTGCATACTAAATCTTTTCCAACCGTTTTATCAACATATTTGCATAATCAAAACATCAATATTGCTGCACCGTGTCGGCTAACGACTTTGAAACTATTCCAGCGCCATTTTGTCGTTGCGTGATGACATAAACTTGATGTCATTGTTGTCGTAGATTTACAACGTTGCATGCGGTGCAGGCATCTTGGCGGGAGTTACTGTGTCGTTGTGTTTTCAGGGTTAAGCTTGACTTTATAGGCAGTATGGTACACGTACACGTAAAATGGTTTGCAAGTTGTTTTATATCAAGACTAGCACTTTGTCCTCGACTTCGTTCGCCAGAATGGTTTTCATAAAAAGTTTAATACTCTTTAAACCGTATTTTTCTGGGTGGTTTTGAAAACCCTATACCTGACAGTCTTAAATTAATTTAAGCCCGAACTTGAGCCATGTTTCAAATTCATTAATCTTAAAAATAATGATCCTTCATAGATTTTTATGACTTGAAAAATAAATTGAAAAAACTTTTACTATTTACTTCGGTTATTGTTTGGGCTTTCTTTAACTTTCAACAATATCGAAATGCCCCCATTTCACCCTCTTAACCCTAACCTTGTCTTAGTCCGCCTAAGTCATAAACCGCTGCCAGTACTAGGACTAGTCCCATTAGTTCAGATTATGCGTTGATCTGTCAACCCGTCGTTGTCTCCTTTTATTTATATAATATAGATTTCCTAAAGCTACAACTCAACTGTTTGAAGTTGGAAGGATTTTTTTATTCATAAATGTAAATAATATCTGGAATATTCATCAATTATAGAGTTTTTCCGTGTTTATGGCCAGTGTCTGCAAAAAGAACGATGTAACTGCACACAAAGTGATGTATCGATTGGAATGTTTTGTATATAACGTCAAATAAAACTATCGAAGCTGTTGTAATGAGCAGAATTATTGCGAAACCAACATTCAAATGCGCTCATTACATTGCACGTATAACATTTTCTTTTTGTTTGAGGTATTGTTTGAGGTAGGAAAATCATCAAATGACTTCTTCCACTCTAGGATAAGTGTTTCTTAGTTTCCTTTGACGTTCTTGGACTAAGGCAGACACCCGCCATACTAGACCCCTTCAATTCGTTTTTCTGACCTCTTTTTTAAGCGTGTTTGGAACACAATACGCAAATGACGGACTTGAAAGATCACGGCCTTCGTCATTTCAAACCGCACAATGGCACATGATCGTTTCTTCTACCTAAATCCATAACAGGAATCTCCACCGAATTTCCTGTTTTCATTCAGAATGTCGTGTTGCCCCTCTGCCCACTCCTTGCTGCCATCATTGTGACCTGCCAGAATTACCACTAAATTCTATTAACTGGCGTCCTATATGTTCTATATAAGATAAAAAGTATTCTAAGCGCTATTCCAGGATTTGATCTACCAGTATGGCCAATTTCATCCAAACCCACTATATTAACACACATACACATTATTTTATTTGTTTGGGACAAAAAATAACTATACATTATAGATTGAAAGAAAGAAAGAAGAAAGAAAACTTTTTAATGGCGGGAAATGTCGCAATCTTAAACACTAATCTATAGTTAAAATTACAAAAAATTAAATCAACAACAAGAAAAAAGTTACATAAGTTAAAACCATACACAAATCTTAATTCTAGTGCACCACGTCCGCGCAAAAACTCCAACCACTCAGCATTAAGCCGAGGACAAAAAAAAACGATAGTTTTACAAAAGAAGTAAAAACGTATAACCCCTGTTTCCACAACATTACACATGCTCTCGCTTTTATATAATTTAATTCGGTACAGCTACACATCATCATATAAAGGTAAAAGCTGCTAGCAAACAATTAAAATTATGTACGGTAGCAAAAGAGCGCGCAGAGCAGTGCTGGCCGAGTGGTAACGGCCCCGACTTACGATTTGCAGGTCGCAGGTTCAAACCCAGCCAGGCGCATTACTTTGTGTAATTTATTTCATCACCACTGCTTTCAAAACGGTGAAGGAAAACATCGTGAGAAAACCGGCATGTCTTAGAACCAAAAATTTGTAGACATGTGCATTCCACCAATCCGCACTGGGCCCGCGTGGTGTATTACGGCCCATTCCCTCTCCTAGAGAGGAGGCCTGTGTCCCAGCAGTGGGAACATATAAAAAGGCTGATGATGATGACGGTAGCAAAATATCTAAGAGCCATAGCACTTACTAACTACTTTACTAACTTTTCTTTACAAACCCGCCTCTACCCGGATCATACTGAAACAATTATTTGAATTCGATTAAGGAAATTGCAAAATTATTACAACGCTGACTCCTCCGGACATTCCAATTTTCCGTGGCTAAAGGCGTTTTCTACCCTTTGATAATTTCTACCGTAATTAATATTATCTTGAAGAGGGGATTTTTTTTTTTTTTTTTATGGTAGGTAAAAATCATCCAATGACGAGTCCCACTCTTGGGCGGAGCGGAAAACAAGTGTCAGACTCTTACTGACTAAAAAACCTACCCCGTTCCTTCATCGCCATACATACCAGGGCCAGAGCCTTCCTTTTCAGACACAAACCCATGGCCCTGATTGGCTTCGACCCTTCTGCAGGGTCCCTACGGTTGCTGACAACTCCTTGAGGCGCGCGGGAACAGTGCGCGCCGTCGACGACTGGGCTTGGTCCGGACGATTACCAGACGACCGGACGGCGAGCTACCCAATGCTCACCGTCCGCAAGCCCGCGCCTACGGTGGCCGGAAGTCAGGATCGGAATCGCGGCGGCGTCTGGGGCGCAAACGCCGTTGCCTTATGCGGTCCGCCTCCTCCTTTGCTAGCATTACTGCTTCGCAGAAGGAGGCGACCGCTTGCCACTCCTCCTCACTCCGAACCATGGCTTCTACCAAGGCCCGGCGCGAGAGATCGCCGCCACCGATCGCTCCCACGAGGACACAGCGATGCTCTGCCCAAGCGGGGCACACCTCAACCGTGTGCTCCACCGTGTCCTCCGGGCGGTCCACACAGTGGCGACACCCGGGCGTCTCTTCCGCACGAATGCGATGCAGGTACCTCCCGAACTTACCATGTCCGGTGAGGACCTGCGTCATGCGGAAAGTGAGAACGCCGTGAGTTCTTTCCAGCCACGCCTCAAGGAGGGGCATTACCGCCATAATTATGGCGTGCCCAGCACTGGGTTGCGATAGCCGCTGACGCCATTTCGCCATCACGAGATCCCGCCGGAGCTCTTTCCGCCACGCCTTGACATGCTCAGGCAGCGGACTTTCGCCCCGGCGTTGCACTTCCATGCGCAGATCGTGCATGCGTGCAAGGACTGTTGCCTCCAGATCCCATGGTGGCAGGCCAGCAAGGAGGCTCGCCGCTTCACGGGAAATCGTACGGTACCCCCGGATCACCCGTATAGCCATGACCCTCTGGCACGCGTTTAGTTGGGCCCTCGGCTGCTGCTGCAGCGTCGGCGCCCACACCGGCGCCCCGTAAAGGGCCATGGACCGAACGATTCCTGCGTAGAGCCTCCGGCAGGGGGCGTCTGGTCCCCCAAGGTTTGGCAGGAGCCGTTTAAGGGCAGCACCCGTCCGATTCAGCTTGGGAGCCAGACGTCGGAAATGCTCCTTGAAATTCCACCGGCTGTCGAGGACGAGTCCCAGATACTTCATCGTCGACCCGACGCCGATGTGTTGAAGAGGGGATTTCCAGTAACACGTAGGTTAACGAGTAATTTAAAATGATATAGGCAGGGATGAATCTTTTATCTTTTTTGTTGGTCTTTTGTAAAGTTAGAAGTGATTAAGTGCTGAAGTTTGGCTGTAAAAATACTGTGAACTTACTTGAACAATATTGTTGGGGGTGAGACTAGGGCCTGGATCACCACTTCAAGTTGCAGATATAACTCGTTGAGTTTATTTATTTTTATAAATCATTTCAATTAATAACAAAAGTACTACTATTTACAGTAGCTAAACAAAAAAAAAAAAACAAATTGTAAACTATTCGAAATGTTGAATGAATGTATTAATTAAACGTTCTACAATAATCTTAAAAGTTTTCTTCGTTTCTGAAATCTAGTACCTAATTTTGACAATTAACACATATTCACACAACTTCCTATCAAGATAAAGCAGTCAACACATACCCTACTTATATTAGTTACTTATACTAATTCCTTACTCCACTTATTCCATTGAATTCACCTCCACATTTTTTTCCTTTATCAATTCTCTTACGAAAACAGGTAGACTTATGTTATGACTCCCGCGGGGAGGCAGTTATCACCCCATCTCCAACTTTATCTCATAACCCGCAGTACATAACTTCGATACGAAACCTTTATTACCGAACCCAGAACAGCATTAAAACGAACCATATTTGGATCGTTGGAAACTTCTAGCAAACAATAAAAGGGCAAATTGTGACAGGGTCAACATTTTCCTTAAATTTTTCTTTATTATTTTCGTCCTCTTTTGTTAAAGTTAAAAAAAAAAAAAAAAAACGGTCCAAACTCCTCAGTTCAACTTTGAAATTCTTTTTTATTTTTATGAGTTCGAGGATCATCCCTCAGACTCATAAAAAATGTTAGTTGAAGTGGCGAAATTTGAGCACTTCGGAAACCACTTATTGTGGAACAGAATAAAGAGTGCTGGAAAAAAAAACAGATGTTGAATATTGTCCATTCTATTGGATGTTGAATTTGGGTTGGGATTTTTTTTATTGTGAGCCTGTACTAACTTAGTGAAAGGTGAAGGCTATACACGCTAAATAGTATTAATTTATTATCAGTTATCAGTTTTGTTTTAAATGTAACATATCAAAATGTAAAAATTCATTCATCAGCTTTTATTCAGCTCATTGGTATCTGAAATAGGGTTCAAGATACCGGTGGCCAGGGTTCCTGAACGAGGTATCTACTAACAAGACGCGCCATGTTTAAAATTAAGCCCTTGAATCAACAGCCCAACAAGAGCTTCTTCACATGTTCGTCGAGGATTTAGGGTAGCCATTAAATTCTCTTCTGCTTTCTATTCTTCTATTATGACTGTTGTATCCAACTTGCAGAGTATACATCATCATCATCATCCTAGCGGTATTAGTCCCGGTTGCCAACCTTGGCTTTCGCCTCGGTGCCCGGGGTCCGCTTTCTTGCTAAGACGCCTCCACTTCGCTCGGTCTTTCGCGTCCTTGGCCGTAAGCCCATTGGCACGCATATCGTCCCTTACGACGTCGATCCATCGCCTCTTAGGCCTTCCTCGTCTCCCGGGTCCCGGCGGAGGCGGCATGGCAAGGCATCTGTTACCCACGTAGTCTGCCGGTTTTCGTAACGTTCTTGCAGAGTATACATAAAGTCACATTATTACTTCTTTAGATTTGCCCATATTTTTTTCAATAAAGTAAGGTATGACACGCCAAAAAGACTAAAGTAAAGTAGTAAGTATAGTTAATAATCTCTACCTAAGAATCGACATTTTAAAACACATTTGCTTCTAAGAAAACTAATTTTAAACAAAAAGCGCTTTCATTAATATAAAACTACAGAGAAACTTGCATTAGTGTTCGCATTATTCTTTTAAAATGCAACATAGTTTCTATTTAAATCATTATTAAAGAATTCTTCAAGGAAAACCTTGAACAGAAAGTAAAATTGCTTTTATTTTCTGGAGAGTTTGCAAAGTATTTAGTCCCAGATATTCTGAGATACTTAAACTGGATTGCAATGTGTTAATTGTAGGATCTAAATGTTACCCAACCGGAAAATGTTAGGACCTAAGGTTTATTGTGTTGCGTAAGCCTACACAATGTACTGAGGGATGTCTTGTTCGAGACAGTTTAGATTTACATTCTTGAACTCAATATACTCATTTTACCACCACCTTTTATGTAGTATATTAAGGTTTGTCTGCGATACAGGAATCCTAGATCCAATAGATGATAACTAAATTAAGTTTTCATAAAATAAAATTATTTGACTCGCCAAACGTTGTTCTGCCATATGAATTATCAAATAAATCGGCCAAGAGCGTGTCCGGCCACGCTCAGTGTAGGGTTCCGTAGTTTCCCGTCCGTCGCAAAGTTCTCACAATGTAACAGAACCCATTAGCAAAATTAGTAACCCAATTTTCCGAGAGATGGCGCTGTAACCGGTGGTAATTTAGGATTGCGTGAACCGCTTTTAATCTTTTTGTATGTTTATTAGAAAGAATGTACGCTCAGGATAATAAAATATTTAAAAAGTTTAAAAAATGCTTGCATGCACGGTTAAATTACTAAATTAGTTCAGAAAGTTATTTTTTTAATTTTTCAAAAAATGTGTTTATTCATCATGTTCAAAATAATTTTCCTAGAAAGTTTATCTAAAGTTCTACTTTTGAGATTTTTTTCATATGATTACAACGATCAAAATTTAATGGTATATATTGTAAGATCTTACTGTCAGCTCAACAAAAATATGGGTCCGGAATATTTACGGTTTAAAAGGCACGTCATTTTCAAAAAACATTTTTTGTTAGACATCAATTTATGGTCCATTCACACTTTACCGCAACGACCGGTCTATGACAGGTCCAGGTGAGTTATCTGCGCGCTCGTACAAACCTTCAATTGTCGGTCGAGGTCATCCTGGGACGTATGTTGTGGCATTTATACCTGTCACTATCAGACAACTCGCTGCCACGGTGAAATGTGAAGCGACCCTTATCGGAATCGCCTTTATCAGTTTGATGAAGGAGACATATTTCTATTCTTCACAATTTGTAAGTCAGGTGAAATGTTAAAATTATAAGATAGGGTATATATAGTATACTAGCTTTTGTCAGCGGCTTCGCCCGCGTACATAAAATATAGCCTATGTCACTCAGGAGTAAAGCAGCTTTCTATTATTGCTAAAATTTCTCCAATCGGACCAGTAGTTCCAGAGATTACCTCCTACAAACAAAAAAATAAAAAAACAAACTTTACCTCTTTATTATATTAGTGTAGATAGATGGGGATAGACATAGTATTTGTATGATGAAGTACCAGACCGGAGTGTCCTTAGAGTTTGCAACCAATGCAATGCAATAAAGTAACTGAAACACTCAGGTGGGTTTTCTTTGCAAGTTCTTCTCCATAGCAATCTACACCAATGCACTGAAAGACTCAATTCGGGTTTAATCAGTTACCATCTGACATCGCATGAAGCTAGCTCCACTTTAAAAAGAGGAGACTTTATTGTAAATGCGAGTCGGATTCGTACTCTTATAGTTCCGTACGAACTAACTTATGTAAATAGTTCGATTCCCGAATTCAGTCTCGAAGATTATCAGAATTGAATAAAGTTTATTTTTTGACATAATAAGAAATTTTCAAATTTTAGATTTATTGCTATACTTGTGCTATAAAATTCACCTTATGCAAAATTTCAGGCTCTTAGGTCAACGGGAAGCGCCCTATGAATTTCTTCACACTCAAGCATATTGTTCTCAACTTGATACCTCCACGCGTTCCCAAGATAAATAGTTCTACAGACAGACTGACAACAAAGTCTACTACTATAAGAGTTCCGCATGTTTCTTTTGAGGTACAGAACCCTTAAAAAAATGAACATCCTCAGTATGTACCTACCCTCCTCGTATATCTATGATACATCGCTTTATAGAAAAAAAACTTGAAAAAGGTAGATATTCTATTATAAAGATTTTCTCGTAAATCGTACAAACAAAGCAAGGGAGCACGTCTGATGGGAGAGCAGAACGTGATAAGTCACGTTGTACCACAAAAAGGACGCTTGTACCACATATGGAACTTATGACGTATGGCCGCAATGTTTTATATGTTGGCGGTCCAGTTTGTTTATGCGGTAGGATATGAAAAGACCTGTTCAAACGGTCGCTGAGTTATGGGATGTGAGAAATTGATTTAATGCTACTGGCAATCTGTGTAATTCAGGTATTTTATAAAACACCTAGGCAATTTATAAAAACAAAACTTTTAATTCGAGGCAACAAGGCTCATAGTGTTTTAGTACTTACTAAAACTTACAACTCTGTTAGTATGTCACTAATTACAATAGTTTATCAAGATCCATGCAACACATGAAGCTGCCCATTGTAGGCTCATCCAGCCTATCCGCAAATACTTTCAGCATGCCGTTGGTGCTCTCCCCCACACGACTTATTAATGAGGCATCTTTTCATCTTTTTTCTCACACACACACTCATACTTTACAGAGTAGTCAGAAGACATTGAATTTATAAATTTTTTATAAATAGATAGATATTGAATTTATAAATCTACACTAATATAATAAAGAGGTAAAGTTTGTTTTTTTGTTTTTTTGTTTGTAGGGGGTAATCTCTGGAACTACTGGTCCGATTGGAAAAATTTTAGCAACAATAGAAAGCTGCTTTACTCCTGAGTGACATAGGCTATATTTTATGTACGCGGGCGAAGCTGCGGGCAAAAGCTAGTTTTTTATAAATTCAATATATTTTTTTAAATGATTATGTCTTATATTTGTTAAAGCATTTTGGATAGTTCAAAATGTATCGCCACAGTTCGGTATTGTTATTATTGTTATATTTATTTAAAAAAATGATTAGATATTTTATATTGTTGTTGTTTTTAGTATCAGTTTAAATTGTTATTTTATTTTAAATGTAATTTTTAATCCGTATCAATTATTATTTAACATATAGCTTGTTTAATAATAATTTAATTTAATATAATTTAATTTTCATAGTCGCATTAATTGTTGTAGTCAATAATTTAATTTAATGTTTTTACCACTGTTTTCTGTGCAAGCGGTGTTAACCTATAATCAATTGTTGCACCCGGAATTTGTATCCAACTATAATTGTTAAGTAGTTAGTGTACTGGTGTAAACAGTTGTTGGTTAACCTGAATAAAATAAAATAAAAATAGAAATAAGACTACTCTGTAAAGCATCACCGTTTTACTTTTCCCTCACTACGGATTATCGGATATATCTTAATATGTTTTTTTTTTATACTTTTATATGATACACGTTAACCAATCCGTAGAGGTATTCCTGTATTGTGAGTGTGTACAAGACTCCTAAATCTGGAACAACTATCTAAAGGCCGTAAAAGTACATGTTCCGTGCGGTAATCGAACCCTTGACACTCGGCTTAGCAGCTAAACTCTCAACCACTTTCCGTCCTCGCCAACCGACCGTCCAATAACCGTCCGGACCGGGCCCAAGTCATCGACGGCGCTTCGCGTTCCACGTACGCGCGCTTCATGGCGTTGTCAGCAAACCTTAGGGGCCCGCCTGGATCGAAGCCTACTGGGGTCATAGGGCAATGTGAAAACGTAACCTGGAGTCTGGAACGTAAACAAAGAAAGAAGTGGATTGGATTTTTAATAAGTAAAAATCTGATACTATCTCCCGCCTCATCCAAGGGCGCGAAGATGACATTGAATGATTTTCCAAGCTAAAGAAAGCTGCTAGTCGTGCCGTCAAAAAGTTACAAGTAATGCATTTTATAATATTGCAAATTCAAATAAAATCTTAACTCCTAACTCGTTCGATTCAAGAAAATGTAATCGTTAAAATTCAATACTTGGAATAATAAAAATGCCAATCACTTTCCAGGCGCAATAAGCGAACTGCTGCAGTTTGCTGCTGCAAACGTCATTCAACGTTTATTGTAGAAAATGCACAGATTTTATAATAAATATTTATGAAATTCAAATTTAGACGCGAAAATAGGAAAAGATTTGAAACAATTTTTACCATGGTTGTAGTCTATTTAATGAATCAAATGTATTGCAATTTTAAATCCGTCTATAACTACCTGTTTTAAAAAAAAAGCTTTATGATGGATTCTTTGATTTGTGTAAGTACTATCTTTAATTCGTAGGTATAAAACAAAGTCGCTTCCCGCTATCTGTCCGATATATGCTTAGGCCTTTAAAACTACACAACGGAGTTGATGCGTTTTTTAGAAAAGTCTAGATGTATAATACATACACATGTCTAGATGTATAGTACATTTTCTTTTTATGCACCTACCATATTGTCTCTCCACCACCCTAGGTTGACTGGTAGACAATGCCTAAGGCATTAAATCCGCCTTTGTACCTTGTGTTGTATGAAGATTAAATAAATAAACATACATAATATATTTAATATCACCATTGTACCCGTGCAAAGCTGGGACGCATCGCTAGTATTATATATAACCAGTCTTTGAAAATAAAAATATCCGAGATAATTGTTTTCAATTAATATGGACTGACATGACGTCACCAAACAATTAACTCGAGTTACACTGACGCACATAAGCTTTTAATTACCTCTGTAAAAATTCAAAGGTCCTCCACTCAACATGCGGGTTCCGCCTAGAGTGATATAATAATATAAAATCTATTGATTCTGATAAGGTTAATATTATTGCCAATGTCTGCGGTAATTCAAGTACTAAGGGTAGTGTTTAACAATTTTAACACTTAAGAGTACTTTGTTTCATTGTTTTGTGTTTCACTGTTTTTATTGTATTGAGACTGCATTAAAATTTCAAGACTATCCATGATTGTATACGAAAATACTTCTGCAAAAACATTGTAGCTTCTCGCGTTGAAGGTACATTACACGGATGCTATCTTAGTTAAGGATTTCCAGACATTGTCTGAGTAGTGAGCAAGACTGCTTCTAGAAAAACTAAGTTAAGCAGTAGATTTTCTGCTCTATAACGTAAAAATGGAGCGAACTTAGATGAAAAAAGGAATAATAGAACTAACGCTGAACATAAATCCTACTTTCTTTCTATTTTTATAAAGCTTACATTTTCATATTTTAAAGATACTCTCTACGTATAAATCGGAAATAATTACCCTTCTATAATGTTATTATAATCTTCTTTATTATAGATAGAAGTAGTAAGCTGAAAACTTAAACACATAATCGGACCCCGGTCTCTCTCTCAAGCAACCCGGTTCGGACAATAAGGGCTCATTCAAATTAGCCGCAACATGCTGCAATATGAAAAACAAAACAGTGCCACAGCCGCGCTACTGCCGCGCTACTGTCGCGCGACTAAATTGAAGCACTCTTATTGTCAGAGCTTTTTTTATGGTGTTCAAAATAATCGAATGACGATTCCCGCCCTTGGGCGGAGCAGGAGATAGTGTCAGACTTCTACTGACTAAACGACACACCGTTCCTTATTGCCTCTGTTTCCGGCCCCTACCCAAAACATAAATAGGCTATATAATTTAATGGGATATGACCTGCATACCTATAAATTTATTTTAAGCATAAAATAAATCTAGGCACATCTTTCGTGCCTTTTTTTTCTGAGAATACCTACCTATAAATAATAACTATAAGAAATTTTCTACGGTCGATAGAAACTCTCTACTAAACAATATTACACTTAGACCCAAAATAACTCACCCATCACCAATTCGAACCTCTTCAACACTTGAATGTGGTCATTTGGTCAGTGATTAATGAGTGCGGATCACAAACATTTGGTCTATTGATTCTGTACAGGTCACTGGCGTGCATGATTGATTAACCTACATATATATATGTTTCTTATTTTCATTGTTATCCGGATAATATTTCACCGTTGGTGGACGATTATCCCAGAGCGTGTAAGTGATGTTCCGTTGACTGATGTAGCTAATAATTCACGCTCTGTGCCGTTTGCGTGAAAGAGCATGTTTTTTTTAAAATATATCATTTTTTTGCGATGTAAAGCAAAATCTAAGCTACTAAAAATATGTAAACAATGTGCATTTTTAATAGGACATTCCGGCCACAAATGTACTTCACAAATTTGAACCGCTTTGGAAAATGTTGATGCAGTTCGAAACTATGACCTTTCGGTATTTCAGAGTAAACTAGTGAACTTTACTAGTACCAGTATTCCCACACAGTTTCAGCAATTAACCTTTCCACTGCTAATTGGTATATTGAACTCGCTGTTACGTAATTATCATCCACTTCATGTTTTCAACCTACCTTTAGGTAGTACATACCCCTATCCTCTTGACTTACTATCTGTATTTTCTATACCTACTGTGTTAACAATATGTATTTGATTTAGACTAACATGTAGCCTATCCCCCAATACTAACGCATTGCTATATTTCCCAGGTCTCACAGCGCAGTCAGAAAGTAAGCTCCAGAATCCGAACTAAGCATGTAATTGTAGATTTTCAACCATCTACTCGAACTTTACTTCACACCAAACATCTGAGACTCCATTATTTAGTAATATCTCACTGTCACACATACCTTGATTGTAGTTTTAATAGTACCAACAGACAGTAGAACACATTACCCTAAATTGCTGTTTCTAATACACTTACTTGCAAATCGATAGTGCTGTCGTGTTTTACACACCCAAAACATATGTGTCCCATTATTTTGGCACCATGTGTATCGTCCTTTTATTAGCACGTAGCACGAAATTTTTCTCTTCCTTTTTGGTGTGTCCTATTTTTATGACATAAAATATCGATGTGCAACTAAGCATGATTTAGAAAATCAGAGAATTATAGTAACTTAGATATTCTGAAACACATATTTTATCATACTTTTTTTAAATTACATTTACGTGGCGATTAGTGCAATAATGCCTAATACAGTAAGTATTATTGTACCGATCGATTTTACCATTTTATCTTTAGCCAACATTACATAGTTTTTTAAAACCCTTTTTGACCTTTGCCCTTCAGATCCACGTACTGTTAAAGCATGAAGTAGTATCCGAGAACATTCCGATACATTACATTCAATATTTTATACTTAGTACTGGCTAGTCATGTTTGTGACATACCTAAATATTGTGATTTGTACTAGTTACGTAGTTTCAGAGCTCAACGAACGAGTAAAATAATTAATGGTAAGTGCTATTACGCGTAAGTATTTAATTAATCGAATGTAGTAACTAATTGGGAAAATATTTTCAAACGGCTAGGCAAATGAATTCGGAAATTGAAGTCTCTCCTCTACACATGCGTGCACTGAAAGTGGAGATGCAATCGATATTCTCTCAATTATCTTCACTTGCACAATTTACCAACATAAAAATAAAGCGTTTGTACCGTCACGTAGGTGAATAAACACACCAGTCATTAATTCTTCTTCATCACTCGACTCTGTTAAAGACAGCATTAAAAAAAAATCTACAATAAAATATAAAACTTTGCGACACCCATCACTGCTGTTGAAGCAAAATTTCCTCGAGAAATTTTTACCTCCTTCAAGTTGTAAAATCAAACCCCTCATCCCTTTCCACTTGAAGGTCAAGAAGTTCATAAGAACAGCTCCGAATAACGATCCTGAATTCTGTCGGAGACAAATTAAACTTCACTAAGTCCCATTGAATTACATTGTGTAGAAACGGTTGACATTTCCTAAGATGATGGTAGGGTTTACTTTAATTTTATGACGAGAACTTTCGAACGGAACGAACCTTTATTCTCGAATATCTAAATTATTTTCCCTATTTGGGTCCTAGACTGGCCAAACAAATAGAATCATAATTATTACAAGCAAAAAGCCAAAAAGAAAGAAAAAAAATGAATTTATTTTATACAGCACCTGTCACAAACACAATACACACAAAACAAAAGCAAAAAAGTATAGTTTTATGCTACACCAAAATAGGTCCAGTTCAGCATGAATGCTAGACAATTAGTGCCTGACGCTAGTTTTCGACTGAAACCTGTGGCCGTGACGCAGCGAACGTAAAATAGTTTTGGTGTGCAGATAGATACATAATTAAACACTGTACAAAAAAATACAGTAAGAACTCAAAATTAAAAGGTCGTCACAACGATTCCTTATCGCTTTTCTTATCGCTTATAGCAACTTTTTACAAACAACCTTTGAATGGATTTGACAGAGAAGAAGAAAAATAAAAAAGGCAACTGGGTCAATATTTTGGCAAAAATGTGTACACTTTATTGAATTTCGTATCATAATGAAAGAAAATTGTACAGAAATGTGGAATTTAAAACTCAGCAATGTCTTGTATAAATAAAGCAATTTCGCATTCTTTCTAAACTCGGCTACTTACAAAAAAGGAAATTGCACGTCGCCGTTTGTTGTCCAAGTAAAAAATATCAAAGAGAGTGCTTTCTGAGTCTTCATTAGGACCTCTAGGCAGCAGAGCGTTGACGAGAATGTACGCTCAACAACAGTTTATTAAGTAAGTTCTCTTCACTTTACTCGATGCGTAACAAAAGTATCATAATCCCAAAAACATTATGAAATATTCACATTTTCCTCCGACTTTGTTGAAGCGGCCTCTTCTTTTTTCTAACGCGAATTTTCTTTAAGACATTTTTTTTCCGTAACTTTCCCATACTTACGTAACAATCCAAGCTTTAAAAACGTATTTACAAAGATTTTGTTTTTTATTAAGTTCATTGCAGATTTTTAAGGTTTTTAATTTTTTATTTTACTCGCGCGTAATTGATAGTCCTTCTTGGAAAAATATGAAGAGTACATGAAAACTTATTAGAATAGAATAAATATAAAGAAATAGGATAGACCTAGATTTATTGTTTACAAGTACAAATTAAAAAAATACTCAAACCTTGCAAAACGTTACAACCTACTCTTCGTAGTAAAAAATATCATAAGACTACTAGATAGAATGTCTTCTCTCAAGACACAAAGTCACAAAGATTATCTTTGTCACAAAGATTGTCTTTTAAAAACTATTTTATGTAACAAGAAATAGCCACTCTGAACAAAAATTAAAACTTACCCAAACTTCAATTCCAAGGACATCAAACTTAAATTCAATTAACACACTATTCTGCTAAAACCGTAGAAATTATGACGTGCCACCCCCATAACATCACAATAATGGCCGTGTCACGTATTATATTAGCCATCTGAGTCGCTTCAGAGCAAAATGCTGTTCTCTCTAGAGGACACAGAGAAAATGTCAACGACATGAGAGGGGATTAAGCTCTTGGACTGGCCAGTGTTTACGATGTGGGGTAGGTACGGGCGGCCTGTGATTAGCGACGTATTCATAAGCTTACCACGGCAACTGAACGGTTAAACCTGGGATGTTCTACAGATAGGACTTTGAGAAACGTGCTTATATTAAAGAGTTATGTTTACTGGACTCTCAACTGGACAAGTTAGATTTTGTAAAGTGAAAATGATGCCAAAAATGTATACGTTTACTCGAAAACACGCTCTTATCTCCATAGTTTTAAAGCTTAAAACTTCACTATTTTTACACTAGTGCGGAAAAGTACGTGTGCTTGCCTCAGCCTCAATTTTACTAAATTTGTCGTATCAAGCTCTGCGTTAACTTACCCTTGCCAGTGGCGCGTCAACTTTTGTTTCTTTATGTATTCGTAAGTGTATTGAAAAACGTCGTTAGAACACGTGAAAATTTGTTACTGCAGCCTGCGGCTCCATAACAATCGCCTACGTAACTCCATAACTATAAACTTCTTCCAGTTACATCAAGATGTACTATTTTCTCTTATTCTTTTAATCGTATTTTTCATAACAGCCTGTTTCATGAAACGTCCTTCAAACGCAATCGATTTTGTTACCTCCCTATTTACGAATCCGTCATTCACACCCCGTCATTCACATCTAGTCGTTTCGAAGGGTGACCCAAAACCATGCGCAATAAAGACTGTAAAACAGGCCCGAATAAATTCACATTCATGAGATGATAATAACACAATCGTGCGATTCCAATTACGACTCCATTGATTTTCTGTTACCCTGGTACATGAATATCAGGCCGTAGCAATTACATAAAGCTGGGCTCGAGTGAAGCAGACGTATTTAATTTTTAGCAATTTTTAGCAGTACGTGCTTGCCTCATTTTTACTAAATTTGATTAATCAAGTTCGGCGCTAAACGACCCTCACTGATGGCGTGTCAATTTTTCTTTCTTTACGTATTCATAGGTGTATTGAAAATCGTTGTTAGATACACATGGGCATTTGCTACTGCAGCTTTCGGCTCCATAATAATCGCCTACGTAACTCCATAACTATAAACTTCTTCTACTTACATTAAGATGTACTATTTTGTCTTATTTTTAATCGTGTTTTTCATAACAGCCTGTTTCATGAAACGTCCTTCATACGCAATCGATTTTGTTACCTCCCTATTTTCGAATCCGTCATTCACACCCCACTTCACATCTAGTCGTTTCGAAGGGTGACCCAAAACCATGCGCAATAAAGACTGTAAAACAGGCCCGAATAAATTCACATTCATGAGATGATAATAACACAATCGTGCGATTCCAATTACGACTCCATTGATTTTCTGTTACCCTGGTACATGAATATCAGGCCGTAGCAATTACATAAAGCTGGGCTCGAGTGAAGCAGACGTATTTAATTTTTAGCAATTTTTAGCAGTACGTGCTTGCCTCATTTTTACTAAATTTGATTAATCAAGCTTGGCGCTAAACGACCCTCACTGATGGCGTGTCAATTTTTCTTTCTTTACGTATTCATAGGTGTATTGAAAATCGTTGTTAGATACACATGGGCATTTGCTACTGCAGCTTTCGGCTCCATAATAATCGCCTACGTAACTCCATAACTATAAACTTCTACTTACATTAAGATGTACTATTTTGTCTTATTCTTTTAATCGTGTTTTTCATAACAGCCTGTTTCATGAAACGTCCTTCAAACGCAATCGATTTCGTTACCTCCCTATTTACGAATCCGTCATTCACACCCCACTTCACATCTAGTCGTTTCGAAGGGTGACCCAAAACCATGCGCAATAAAGGCTGTAAAACAGGCCCGAATAAATTCACATTCATGAGATGATAATAACACAATCGTGCGATTCCAATTACGACTCCATTGATTTTCTGTTACCCTGGTACATGAATATCAGGCCGTAGCAATTACATAAAGCTGGGCTCGAGTGAAGCAGACGTATTTAATTTTTGTTTTAAGCCCGGCTTTTACTTGTTTATTATTTTAACTTTGAAGTGTTTTATGCTAATAGAGACGAATGTCCATTATCATATCGATGCCTCCCACGTAAGTTGTTGTAACCCACAAAATGGCGATTTTGGGTTTTTTATGTAAAAGTCTCTAATTTTATGTAAACTATCCTACAAAAAAACAAAAAGTCCAAAACACCTATTATTTAAGGTACTTTTGAAACGTATAATGTTGTATATTTCGAACGATTCCGGCGTAGACTGTAGTATTTATTACTTGCAATGGTTTACAACGGGGAAAAGCGCACGTGCGTCCGTTATATGTAATACATATCACAGATTACGCTGGAATTCAGTGCCAGTTGCACCTCTCACGCAATTTTTATGTCGTTAATTTAATATTCTAGTAATTACTATTCCGCTTAATCTTATCTTTAACTAACATGATAACCATTTAAAATATGGTATTGATCCCATACAACAATTTACGTCGCTAATTTTAAAATTATTTTATGTTAAGTGATACGTAAAACATTTTACTTCGATGCTAGATATGTAAAAGTAAGTTGTAACATCACATACAACGATTTACGTCGCTATTCGTTTGAAATAAGTACGTTGTATGTATTTTTCAAGGAGTGTTTTATGAATATCACTGAAGTCAGAGTCATTCTAGGTAACCATTTTCAATAAATCTGAGAAGTTTTAAATGACTAAATTAACAGATGATGGCATATTTGGAACTTTGGACCTTGAAACTGCTCACTTACTCGTATTTCATAGCTGTGTAGTATAATAACCATTTCGATTACGACTGTTATAGCCATTTTTGTTTATATTATATCATTATTATTATAGTTAGCCTGTGCTGTCCTACTGCTGGGCAAAGGCCTCCCTCCATTCTTTCCAGTTATCTTAGTTACTCGCTTCATCGTACCAAGTATCAAGGAAGGCATCCAGGTCGTGTCGAGGAAATGTGGGCCTGGAACACAAAAGGCACCGAAAGATTACATGTGAGTTTTAATCAGTAAAAGCAACTTTTACTGATTAAAACTCACCAGGACTTTCCTTCTTGCTCGTGTTTATTGCTAGTTTCCCAAATCAAAAAACATTGTTCGTACCTTTTACCTTAGTCACCACCAGCATGTTTCTGCACTGTTGAACTCTTCAAGCTAAGTCTACTATCAGTGATTTGATTGAATAAAGATCCGTTTGAAAAAGGTAATGAAAAAAATACACATTTAAAGACTAGAGATTTTTCAAAAAGGTCAATCGTCAAAGAAAAACCTTTCTAGTAAAATATCAAAAACAGCTAGTAGGAAAACTGGTCTATTGAGTCTGCTGTAAGCACTATTTCAATGAATTTAACTAAAAAGGTAACAGAAAAAACGATCTATAACTATGGTTAATTTAGTTATAGGAGAGCCAAGCTTAGAATTTATGCTGATACTATTGTGAGACATAAGTAAATAAGAATAAATTGTCTGTTGCCGTTACTGAAACTTCAAACTTCAGACGTGTATAAACAACAGTTTCCCCATTTCTATAAGTGATTAAGTTCTTAATAAGGTGTTAGTTACATTTGATATACCAACAGCAGTATTAATCCCAGATCAAAGAGATATTTAACAGCCTGTGAAAAATTCTGGGTTTGTCAAAACCATCGTTTGTTACCATTTCAAGTCTTTTCAACTGCTTGCAAGTTGAGTCACACTATGTTTGACTAAATTCACTAATGTTATATTAAGACAGAGGTTTAAACTTTTAGTGTATATAGTAATAACGTATAGCTTTTGCCTAAAGGGTACACAGAGATAACAAGATCTGAAAGATCATAATATCGTAAAAATAAAAGAGGTACCAGTTTGTTCTGAAGATTCAATATTATGTTTTATCAGGCTGTAAGGTGATGACCACTTTTTTCGGCAACAATACCTTAAGATGCCGAAATGCCGATGATATGAATACACCAGTTAGGTGCACGAAACCAGCTTTTTAGGGTCGGGAAATAATCCCTCTATTGTACTTATATTACGAGCAAAACTTAATATTTGCGGGCTTTTCTAGATTCAGTGTAAGTTATTAAACATTACTTATTTACCTATCGATTGTCTTGGATATGGTTACGAAAAGAAGAAGAATAAAGCATATTACAGCTATAAGTATAGTTACTTGAAAAAATGGAGAGAGGAAAAGATTACAAAGTGATAGTGAGACGGGTGATACGACAAAATAGAAGAATAAGCTTGTTCCACTGACTCCAAATCACATTGGACTAAGATAGGAACATGATGATGGTTTTCCTATTTTTAAATCTTATTGGTTAATAGAATTTTCTTAATAATTTTGGTTACGATACTTTTTTGAGTTTTGATTATTTAAACTGTAGTAAAAATTTGGTTAAAGGACGATGTAATTAATTGAAAGTATAATTTAAATTTAGAAAAAGCTTAAATTTTTATTTTAGATTTTTTAAAATTATTTTTAATCTTAATCCTTAATGTTTTCCTAATCTTTAAAATATCGTTTCTTATTCTAAACTCTAAACCCTAAAATGTAAAATTTTGATAAACTTGATTGAAAATATTCTCCTTTTTTTGTATTTCGGTAACGTATCAACGAAAAGGTATCGTCCTAAATGAAATTAGGCTGAAAAAACATTGTATTTATTTTATTATATCAAGTAATGATACACATACCACACCTTTTTTTTATTTGTATACGACGTAAATTCATGTAAGTATCAGATATGATCCAAACCGGCTCTTGAACTCCCGTGTATAATAATGTAAGTGATAGTTACAACATTTTGTGAGGAACATATATCGCGGTAAACAGTTGTAACAACAAAATTCAAGAAACCGTTAAAATTATAACGTAATGACATGTAGTAAACAATAACATATTAAAAACTATACGCTCATACCGAATTTCAAAAAGATTCTTTGAAAAATGTGGCTTGTATCGCAAAAAGTATCTTTAAAACGCTCTCCTGTAAAATTGCATTTTTGGGGTTACAACAACTTACGTGGGAGGCATCGATATAACTGTGTGATGTTATTTAAAAAAAGAAATGCTCAGAGTTATGCAAATTTCATCATCATCATCAGCCTTTTTTTAATGTTCCCACTGCTGGGACACAGGCCTCCTCTCTAGGAGGGGGAATGGGCCATAATCCACCAAGCAGGCCCAGTGCAGATTGGTGGATGTCACATGTCTTCGAATTTTTGGTTCTACAACAGACCGGTTTTTCTCACGATGTTTTCCTTCACCGTTTTGAGATCAGAAAAAAATCATATTTAGTAGAAATACCTACTAGGTATATATTAGATAATCTAGATTTGATTTTAGTAAAGTTCATTAGGGTTATGTAGTTTTTAGGTTACAGATCTGTAATTTCTTAAGAAATAAAATATATTATCTAATATTACAACAAAAAAAAAAATCTAGATTTTGAATAAATATAATGATATCTCACAACGCCACCTAGTCCCAAACTAAACAGTACTTATGCTATGAGTACTAGACTAATGATAAACATACTTATATAATTATGTCTAAACACATACATGGTATAGATAAATTACGCCCAGACATAGAATAAAACAATCCTGTTCATCACACAATATATTTGTATTGGGAGGGGATCAAATGAAAGAACTCTGGCATAGCAGGCACCTAAAAAAGATGTACAGTCCAGAAAAAAGTATTAATAAATCAGTGTAACCACAAAGAGAGGTTTGAGGTGACATTTTCTGTCAGTAAGTACATATCACATCGTATCATATTTTCAATATGTAAGCTGCATTTTAATTAGTCCTTAAACTTAATATCTTATAATTCCCACTCCTTCCCGTCATGAAAATCTTTTCATCTCACTGAAAACTTGTAAAACATGGCGTCTAAGCACGGTGAATTAAGGCTGAAGGACCATCGGCATCGTCCGGTTACTGGCAATGTAAGCAGTCCTCCATGAAGGACACTCCCCATCAAGGGTCCTCCTTATGACGTAGGGGCAAGCTTTCATGATATTTTTACTCTTAATGTTTTGGAAATGTAAGATTGTGATTTTTAGGAGATGTTAAGCTACAAACATACGTGAAGTTTAATTTAAAAAATCGCTTAATTAATGTCACATCTAATATCATAATTATTTGGACTGGCCTGTCAGTCTAGTAGTTAGTGATTCTGACTGCTATGCCGAAGGTCGTGGGTTCGATTCCCACCCAGGACAAATGTTTAAGTGATGAGCACGATCATTTGTTCTGTGTCTGAGTGTAATTTATTTATAATATGTATGTATTTAGAAATATTATATAAGTATGTTTGTCAGTTGTCTAGTACCTAAAACACAAGCTCTGCTTAGCTTGGGACCAGATGGCATTGTGTGATAGTTGTGAACATATATATATTTGTATCGTATTTAGTCAAATTAAAATCTTTAAGTACTTCAAGTACGTAACAGCAATATTCATATCAAACTAAACGTAACTTTAAACTGAAACTTCACCGAGTTCGAAGAAATTATAACCTGTATCTCTTCAGTATCTCTATAGAATTTAGTTAGAACTTGTTGTCATGTTCAAAGAGATCGTTCATGCATAAATAACAAGGCTAGAATGAACTAAAAGTTGGTATGAAATATTTTATCATGTAATTAATTTAAAAATATTATACAAGAAGACCAGGTTTATCATTGCGAGCAAAGCGGAATTCGCCAAAACCATAGGACCCTCTCTTTCTTCGTTCCGTTTCTTTCTTTTTTTTCTTTCTTTCTTATTTCTTTATATTTATTATCCAACGAATTTTGTTAATATAGTTACGAAGATATAAATAAATACATGACTCGTGGGGGTCACTTAACGCCCAACCTGATACGATAAGTCTAATAAATTATTTAATGTGCGAGCTCGCGCACTTTTCCGCACTAGTGTAGAGAAATGGCAACTGCGTGTCTAAGAGCGGGTTTTCATGTAAATAAAAAAGAATGTTACTAAATTATTTTCAATACACTTACTCGAAAACTGCCTCTTATCGCACTCCTATTAGGTTCAATATAGTATGTATATCACCCAAGTGCTTTTTTTGAGTTTATCACAACAAGGGCTTTTTTATTCCTTCTTTATCGTCACGGTTTTACTTAGTTTATCGAAACGGGCGCGAGGCGTCCCCCAGAGTCGCTGGGCGACCCCCACGAAATTAGAAACTGACCACAGCAGATTTGAATGATATACTTATATATAATTCTTATATTTCTACTGTATGTTTGAGATACGATTAAATTTTTTTCTTTCTTTATTTATTTCACAAGTCTTAAGTGTATTGAAAAACGTCGTTTGACACACGTGCAGATTTGTCATTGCAGCCCTCTGCATCATAACACACTCGTGCGAATTTCGCCTTGATCGCAATGACAAACTTCCTGCACTTGTATCAAAATGTACTATTTATGTTTCAAAATTTTCACGCAACAGAGTTTTAATTATCCTCGAGCCTAATAGAAAAAAAACACCAATGAGGAAGAATATAGACATAACCCTACCACAAAAATGAGTGTTTTATTTAAAACGAAGTTAATTAAGATAATTATGTAAAATAACGTTTCATTTTCTAATAGGTAGTAATTTATTCTCTCAAAAGTTATCTTAAATTTTACGGAATTTAAACAGGATGTAAAAAATAATAATAAAAAATTTTCAATGTTAATTTCAATTTATTATATACCTACATTCATTTAAAGTTTTGATGTAGAACATACAAAAACTTTTAATGCTTACAGTTCACGAAAATCTTTACTTCAATATGAAAGAACTAAAACGTATAGTCACATTCTATAGGCGCCTTCAAATTAGCCGCGGCGTGCCGTGAGACAGCAGCGCAGCTGTCACGCTGCTTTGGTCTTCACATAAATAAAAAAGTACGGCTGTAGGGTATTTATTTATCACCTCGAACGGCGGGTTAATAAGTAAACAAAAAAATAAGTAAAAAAACTCTCACTGAATTTTTCTAGAAACAAATTAAAAAAAAAATGAAATATGTGTGGAAGAACGACAATTAAGAATTTTTCAAGCTCATCAAGTTATAGAGACGATGTTCAATCGGCGCTCAAAGCATGAAAAAACAAAGCAGTGCAACAACCCGCTGCTATCACGCCACTAATTTTAAGGCGCTCTAACAGCTAATACTCATACGTACTTCTGAAACATAAATACAATCATAAGACTGCAATGACAAGACCGAATTTCTCAAATCAGTTCGATTCTTTCCTCAAAATACCATCTCAAACACATGTTTATTGTGTGCACTTGAGTGCACACAGTAAGCACACGCAGTGTTTTGTGTATTTATTGTATGACTTTGACCTCTAAGTTTGCATCGATGTTTCTTCTCAGATTAGTCAAAATTAGATAGCTGGGTAACAGTGGCCTGATCTGGTTTCAAAATTTACGCGTAAAAGTATTATTTATGAACATTAGCAAAATAAATACTATTTCCAAGGCTTATACTTATGTAATATGTAGATACAAAATTAAACAAGCTGTATTATTTTATTTTTATTTCCAATGTGTTCAGAATATTCGAATAATTCTGTTTCATATTAATCACTACGGGTTTACAAAATAAATATCATGCAAATGTTTTTCTACGAAATATGTCAGTACAAAATAAACGTATGTACTGTCATTGATTGAAACTAAAATATTCATGAAAGGATTTACTTTTACGACTAAAGCCTCTGAAAATATACGTAGAAATACATTTTTAATTTGACACTGAAATTTAATTTACATTGTGTGACTATAACTGCTGTTATTTTGAAATGAATAAATTGAATTTCATAGTAATTTCGTAATGTGTTTGAACTAATTAACAAAATACTTATTAAAATTAACGTATACTGAAAGCATTTAAATATGAAAATTAAGAAATTAAAAACAAATAATTTTTTTTAATAATGAAGACGGAATCTCTCTCATGTACCAAGTTTTGTTTATGGTGTACCTACAATAAAGTGTATATCTATCTATCTATCTAACTATCTCCGCTTTGTTTAGTCTGTGGTACAGTAGAAGACATTTACCACTTTCTGTATACATTTATGTTTAAAAAACGAAGCTTCACAATATGAGTTCATTAGGAAGTATAAATTAAACAGAAGTGATATTGTAGTTTTCAGAGTATTTTATCTAGTCCTACTTCAGTAGTGGCCAATTAGCTTTATAAATTTTGTATACCTATTGTATACAAAATTTATAAAATAGTAAGTATAAAAGCCTTAGTTTAGTATCATCAAGACAAAAGTGTAAGTTATAATGAAGCTGTCATAGTTGAATTACGACGCCTCTAAAAATAATGAAAATATAAGTGCTTTGTTAAACGCTTTTAATTAACTTTTAATTTTATTAAAAGTACTTTGATATGTAATTTAAAATTCGGTAAGTATAAATAATGAGTCTCAAACAACAGCGATGTTGTCCTTACCTTGAGTAAATGAAGAACATAAAAAGACTTGCCCATTTCATTTAACGTTTATTCTAACTCGTTAAACGTCTAAGTAGCAGCTATTCTTATTCAACGAAAATAAAAACAAGGGTATTAAAGACTCAAATTCAACGGTTAACGAAATAATGCCAATAGCCGCTATTTTCGTATCAAAACGAAAAAGCAGGATACAGATAATTCTAGAGACAATTTTGTTTTATTTTCTAAATGTTTCGATTATCTTAAAATTGCTGCGCGATGTCATTTTAGATTTCATAATCTCCATATCAAACCAAACGATGATTTGGCTTTCCATTTAAAACCTCAGCACTGCTGTAGATACTTATTTAAGAATTAATTTTAAGTAGATACTTATTTAAGAATTAAGTCCAAGAAATTTAAAAGCAGTTTTAAGAAGCAAAAAGTATAGCTCAAAAAAAATTAAGGCAAAGAATACAGCAATAACTTTTCCATTATCTCTAAAAGAAAAACCAAAGCCACATATAAAATTTAAAGACGCACCACATATCGAGTCCGTTCAATAAAATCGGAGCACCTGACATGCAAAAATGATTTATAGAATCCTTAATATTCTGGGAACCTCTCCAATGTAACATAAGAAGCCATAAATCAAAATGAATCTTCGAAGAACTCACAATACAAGACATTGTAGATGAAGAAAAATAAACATGTATTGTTATGAAGTTGAAGTCATAAAAAGTTGCTTTCTTAAGGCTATGTCATTCGGTGAAAACACAAAAATTGCAAGCATTGTGTCGGTGAATCTCTCTTTCTTTTCTATACAGTCCGTTAGTGACCGCGCTTTACGACTTGTCACAAGCTTAACCGAACAAACCCGAAGAGCACAGCGGGGGTTAATTTTCCCGATGGCGCCAACAATCTCGATCGTTGCCTTCTGTTGCACCCATTCCGGATATTTTCCTGCGACTTTTCAAACTTGCTCTTTATAAATCTTTGTCGAGTCCGACTTTCTGGCGACTTATTCTGAAATAGTTTTGTAAATAAAAATATAGAAATATCGGGGTAAACAGTAGGTAGTATTTTCGAATTGTAGGGTATTCATATTTATACTACATATGGAAAATTACTACCTTCATATTTTGTCATTGAAGTTCAAGGCCATATAGTATGAGTAATTTTGTAGTTGTAAATTAGAGTTTACTATTACCTACAGATGAGGAAAATTACACGCTCAAATCAAATCAGTAATTTTGGAGCCGCACCGATGACACTAGCTCATGTGTATAAAAACGACAGTTTTTATTTAACATACATATTCAAAAATAATAAGTAAAAATTTTAGTTTTATTCAAAATGTTTAACAAAAAATTGTTCTAGAAAATTTCTCATGGCATAACAAATTGTCAATTCCGTAGATATAAAGCTCTTATTAACAAATCAAAAGACATGAAAAATAAAGTAAAATTTGATGTTGGGACAGCAAACAAATAAATTAAATCAAAGCAATTATCACAAAAACGTTCCAATAAATCACATAAAAAAATCTAATTTAACCTTGCTACAACCCAACTCCTTTTCGCCTCATTTATACTGCTCAAATGACCGTAAAATTCATTGCTCAATACTTTTCAACCATAAAGGATAAATTGGTGGGTCAAAGCGTAAACTGGACAAGCGTGAAACAGAATAGGGCCGCGCCGCTGTGAACTGCAGTGAGTTGATAAATAATCCTACTTCGGGAACTTTGTACCATTCGTCTTTCTGGATGAAGTTCCCACAGTAATTGTCGACTAATGATCGGGACTTATTCCTTTTAGTTTTAAATTTTAAATTTGGAATCAGAATACCTACCGTATATTTTGAAGTTGGCAAACTAATGTGGTCGTTATTTATGGTCTATTTTCCTGTCTTCTCCAGTTCCTTATCAGACAGGAAGTGATGTAGATTTATTGGTAGCCATAACTTAAGGATTTGTGCTTAGAAAGATATAAATTGCTGTCTGTGTTGTTTTCTCATCGTTACAATACTCGTAGTACGTTTTAATGCAAGCGGTGAGGTGAAAAAGGCAGGTGTTATGGAGTCGAGTGCCGCAATGAAAAATTTTGACGTGTATCAAAGGACGTTTTTTAATACGAAGATATAATTAACTAGCTTCTGTCCGCGGCTTCGCCCGCGTACATAAAATATAGCCTATGTCACTCAGGAGTAAAGCAGCTTTCTATTGTTGCAATTTTTTTTCCAATCGGACCAGTAGTTCCAGAGATTACCTCTTACAAACAAAAAAATAAAAAAACAAACGTTACCTCTTTATTATATTAGTGTAGATAGTCAGGGGTTGACGCGCAACTTGTGTGACCTAATACGATAAATATAATAAATAGTGTCGGGCGCTAGTTCTCGTATTTGTTCGACGGCGCGCACTTTACCCAGCAGGGTCGAAGCCTTTTGGGGCCAAGGGTCGATGTGAAAGAGGAACACCGAGGCCCTGGAACTGGCAAGCAGAAACGGTGGGTCGTTTAGTCAGTAGAAGTCTGACACTGTCTCCCGCTCCGCCCAAGGGCGGGATTCGGAAAAACAGTTCTCGTACTTGTACGCACTCGTGAGAAAAAATAGCAAATTGCTTGCTTAAAAGCTCCGGGTTTAAGAGCGTGTTTTGAGTGACTGTATTCATAAACATTAAGAAATGTCATGTACTTGATAGAAATAAAACTCACAACAAAGTCTTAAAAGTATATTTCCTGATAAGCAACGTAGTTCTCGTAAAAATATTGTTAGAAGGTAACTTTAAAGATTAGCTATAAAAATAAAATGGCTCGGAGCGGTCATATGTGTCTGCAGACCGTGCAGTTATCGTATCTCTGAGATAAAAACAGAAAGTAAACCGCAGCTTCAGGGATTTTCTTTCCTTAAGCTTTGTACAGAAGTTATATGCCGTGTACTTAATACATATTTATGTGTTTATTATTATTCAAACTCGAATAGTTTATTATTTAGACAGATATTGTACTTAATTGGGTACCATAAAAGTACAGTGGGATCTTCGAATTAATAACATGTAACAAAAAAGTGCAGTCTTATTACTAAAAGCGATTTTTAACCTACTTCTCACCGGACATGGGAAGTTCGGGAGATTCCTGCACCGGATTCGTGCGGAAGAGACGTCCGGGTGTCGCCACTGTGAGGCGAGCCCGGAGGACACGGTGGAGCACACGGTGGAGGTGTGCCCTGCTTGGGAAGAGCATCGCCGTGTCCTCGTGGGGGTGATCGGCGGCGGCGACCTCTCGCGCCGGTCCTTGGTTCAGGCCATGGTCCGCAGCGAAGAGGAATGGCAGGCGGTCGCCTCTTTCTGCGAAGCAGTAATGCTCGTAAAGGAGGAGGCCGACCGCATAAGGCAAAGGCAACGGCGTACTCGCCGTAGCCGACGCCGCCGCGATCCTGCCGATATCCGGCCACCGTAGACACTTGCTCGCGGACGGTGAGCAATGGGTAGCTGGCCGTCCGATCGTCTGATAAGACCGAGTCCAAGTCGTCAACGGCGCGCACCGTTCCCGCGCGCCTCAAGGAGTTGTCAGCAAACCGCAGGGGCCCTTCAGGGTCGAAGCCTCCTGGAGCCTAGAGGGTGGTGGAAAACTGTTACCTCGACTCCAGGAATAAGGCAAGGAAGGTACGGGGTAGGTTTTTTAGTCAGTAAGAGTCTGACACTGGTCTCCCGCTCCGCCCAAGAGCGGGTTTCGTCATTGGATGATTTTCACCTACCATAAAAAAAAAAAAAAAAAAAAAAAACCTACTTCAAAATGACACAAAACCAAAACGCATTCCAGACGGCGAGCTACCATTGGTCGCCATCCACAAGCCCGCTCCTACGATAGCCGGAAACCGGGATCAGAATCCCGGCAGCGTACCACATAACATCACAACATTGTCATGTCCACTAAATGCAATCTTTATTTTCATCTGTTTCATGGAATGGAACGTAATAATACGTTCAATAACGATAATCATCTCTAAGCTTCTCGAATATCCGTAATAAGGAAAAGTCAGGGCTTACCTACTAAATATTTGTCCATTACGATTCTCTAAGATAAAATATTGTGAAATTCCTGAAATACCGGCCAAGACATACCGGTTGTCCTTTGACAAGGATCGGGCTGTTGTGAGGCAAACTCATCTATTTTTATTATACCCGCAATATTTACGAAAGCGGAAAAAACATGATGGCGGACAAAAAAAATAGGTCAGCGGACGAAACATGGTCTACTTATTTTAGATTGTTAAAGTAATGTATTGGAACATTGGGAATAGTTGACTGGAATTATCTGTCAGTATCCGAAGAGTATTTCGTAAATTAAACGTGAAAATAATGCCTCGACTGTGTTTTATTTGAAAGGTTTCTTTTCACATTTCACTCGCTTATGAACAAACTAAAGCTATCTTATGTATTATATTTTATGAGAATTGGTGCCGAGTGTATTCTTAAGCAAAATAAAGTAAATCATTCTTATTGACTTTTTTATGTTTATTTTTGTTTATGGTAGGGAAAAATCATTGAATGACGAATCCCACTCTTGGGCGGAGCGGGAAACAGTGTTAGACTCTTACTGACTAAACGACCCACCGTTCCTTCTTGGGGTTCTGCTATTGCATCAACCCTTGGTCCCAGAAGGCGTCGACCCTGCATTCCACATTGACTTGAGTTGGAATCTACTCTAGAGCAAAACTGTAATATAACAGTATCAGTACAATTTCAAGCTGATATTTTTTTTTCACCTCAGCTTGTTTGTTAACCATCGAAAGACAATCTCAATGTCAGCAGGCTATTTTTTTTAATGCACTTCGAATATAAGTAGACTGTATACCGAAGACTTAGTTCAGAGAATGTACTAGGTAACCAAAAGTTTGCTGAACGTAGTGCATCAGCACTCAATGACCACCATTGAGTGCTGGTCATTGAGTGTTGGTGCACTTCCTTAAAATAGCTGTTTTTTTACTACTGCTAAAGTCTGTGAGAGTCTCCATAAGTAGTAACGAATTAGCTAAATGTATGGTAAAACACTTAATTCCTGGGATGATGATGATCAACCACCCAAAGAGAGCTAAGCTACCTTTGACACAACTAATAAAGAAACATCGCATTATTTGTAGATCACAGCATCGTGGATACGTCATCAGACTTGCAAATTCCCGCTCCTTAATCTTACTAATATTATAAATGCGAAAGTTACTATGTTTAGATGTTTGTTACTCAATCACGCCAAAACGGCTGGACGGATCTGGATGAAATTTGGTATAGGCTTAGGATACACTCCGGGACATAGGCTACTTTTTATCTTGGAAACCCCAACCCCAATACCACGCGGGCGAAGCTGCGGGCAAAAGCTAGTTCAAGATAATTTCCGTCGAAAAAAACAAGATATATTCACCCAAAGGATAAGGAATCTTTAGGAAGTACTTAAAATAATTATGGAAAAAGAAACCTTCGCTCACAGCTATAGTTAGCTCTCTTTACATTATCTGAATAAGTTCATTAATTATGATTTTTTCGTTTGTGGAGTAGGTAATTAGACTAAAATACACTCAAAACTCATAATAAAATATTAGAATCAACAGTCGAGGTGTTATTTTTACTGAACGAGTGCAAAATATTCTTTTATCAAGTTTAAAATATTCTTAAAAACAAAAAATATTTATTTTTACCACGAAAATAAATTAATATTTTTAAGCATTATCCAAAGAAACATCTTTATATTATTTAACAGCAGTTCATATTACTGATATTTATTTAAAAGAACAACATTTTTTAGCTTCTCCGAATATCACAGAATACAAATGATTCATTTTTTTCCTTATGGGTAATACTGCATAAAATATTTTAATTTGTTCATGAGTTCGCGTTTAGAGTTCGTGCCACATTTATTACCGCAGAAAGTACAACAAAATCACTTTTGTAAAACAAAATATTGCATTTTATGAAACAAAAAGTAAAAATAATTTCACATAAATGTTCAATTGTGGCTTTCAGGCGATACATTAATAAGAATTGTTACAAAAAACGTGTCGTAAATTATTCCACTTAGTCGACGTAATGAGTTTTTTCACGCCCACAGTAGTGTGAACAAAACACGCACTTTTAATAAATTAATGGACGATAAAAATAATTGGTCTGACTTACGTATCGTATCGTAGTGAACTTTAGTCCCTAATTGGTAATCGAAATATGTAAATGGTCTTAATGTAAAAGATTTTGTTTACACGGCCAAATTTGATCGTTTTGATCCCATGGAGGATCGATCCGGTGCATGAAGAAGAAAATTATATTGATTTGTATAGATAAAATTCAAGTTTTTTTCAAAACTCGAATTAATTTAAGCCTCTACGAAATTAATTACTTTAAATAAACGACAGCTACTTAAAATAAGTAAGTAGTTAGTACGCAACGACCGACCACTACTTTTCAGGTCATTGGACTACGATCAAAATTCTAGGTACTATGTATAAAAAGGGTAATTGACTGGCTGATATATCAACGCACAGCCGAAACTACTGCGACTAAGAGCATAAAATTCTGTACAAAGGTTTCCTTTTACGTCGTAAGCGAGCACTAAGAGAAGATTTTCCAAAATTCGAAAGCTCTTCTTTCAAAAGCTAGTTTCAAACTAAACCTAAAAACATTTCTTAAATATTTACTATCAAATGACAAAAAAAAACAAAGCAACGAACACAAAATACAAACCATTTCTCGCGCAAGTAATATTAATTCACGATAATAATACGCATTTAAATAACGCTTCGTAGTAAGTATTCCATCGCTTTATCTCATTAAGTGGCCCGAGCATCTTAAGCGCTTACCATACGCTCGTTTCGTGAGAATAATTTTCATTTAAAAATAGGGCTTCCAAAAACAAATGGCTTGGACAAATGTTCTTAGTCCGTTCAGACCGTTCACACAGCACTTCCGCCGCTAAGATTGCGGTTTCGCCATTTACCATTTGAATAAGTGGCACGGGGGCAAATTTATGCGGCCCGCTGTGTATTTTTGCTGTATTTTTTTAATAATATTTGTATAACTTATTTGGTTTTTTTTGGAATGTAGTGTGTGTTTTTATGGTGGGTTAAAATCATCCAATGACGAACCCCGCCTTGGGCGGGGCGGAAAACAGTATCAGACTCTTACTGACTAAATACCCCACTCCGTTCCTACTTTGCCATTTGAATCTCGCTGCGAAGTGGCACGGGGGCAAATTTATGCGTCCCGCTGTGTAGATATTTTCGTTTAATTTTTTAATAAATATTTTTATATAACCTGTTTGTAGTTTTTTTTTTTTTTTACTGTTGTGTGTCATGTTCTTATGAAATTGGACATTTATTTTCCAGTGACTTCGCCGCATGAGAAAAGAAACTTATCACATGATCAAAAGTATCCAAGTATCCTAAATGCTGTTCCGAGAATTCTAAATTTCATTTAAATGCGTCCAACCCTTTGAGTGTATAGAAGCAACAAAAATACACAGACATACAAATATATACAAACTTTCTGCTTTTATAATATGACTATAAGTAACAAACTTGAGTTTAAAATTATTCAACAGTACGGTTTATTCAAAATCTTATAGGAACGGTATCTGTTTTTTAAAAGTAAGGAGTAAAATTCATAGTTAGAACCAAAATCTTTCATATTCCATTAAACTTTATACCCGGTTTTACAGTAAAATACATTCGTCTCTCACCCAAACAAGCAGAATCAAGAGTGCCACGAACATTTAACCTAAAATACGTAAACGCTCGCAAGTCAGCAAAATTAATTCAGATTTCACGGAAACAAAATGAATCCGTTCGCAGTCACTCGTACGAATTCGTACCTATTCGTACGCCACGTCTAAATTATAACGCGGTGGTTATCGCCTCACAAAAGCCTCTCCGCATTGTTCCACTTCCGTGGGTTCCGCGCTCGCTCCGTTCCGCTTCCGATCGACGCGTCCGCAATTCGACACTACCTTCTCACTCTAGCACACATTAATAATATACACCTGTCTCTTTCACGCGCGAGTGGTTTTGATCGTTATAGCTTCATAAGTTCTGCGGTTGACTGGCTAAATAAAGCACTATTAGAAATAGTTTAAGCTTCGAACAATAGGTGGGCTGAAAAGCTGAAAAAGGTTAGTTTCGCACCGCTATGAAAAATTCAAATACTATTTTTATGCGATTCAAAAACCACAGTTTTCCACGAAGTAAAGCTTGCACAAAATGTTATTAATACCTGGAATTTTCTAGCTAGTCCACGAGAATGAACTACTTATCATCCTGAGCAAGTAGTTTCTCATTTGTGGAAAATGCAAGGGAGCAAAGTTTTCAACGTAACTCGAGGACGTAAGAGCTTCACACTGAAGCTTTGTATATTATTATGATATTTCATGACCAACCACTAACCCTATATCTTTCATAGTTTTCAGTGATTATCAAGGTTTTAAATCCCACTTTATAGTCTTTAAATACGGGTATGGTTTTAATTTTTTTTATTATGTGATTGCTGGTTGTTGGAATCGAATGGATGAGGATGGATGCAAGACGCAAAGGACCAGTCCTGTGCGTCCACTGTTGAAAGACCAGTCTTTATGTTCGCTCTTAGGGAAGGTCTATGGACAAAAGTGGACGTCTTTCGGCTGAAATTATGATGATTCTGTATTTACTTGGGTAATTAATGATAAAAATATACACACATTGAAAATAAATAAGCATTTTTTTATTATTTAATATTTCTTTTTTGGTAATTTTCAATATGTTTCGCAATCGCTACATACTATTTACATAATTATTTTTAAAAAGTCTAAAATCTGCTAAGGATCGCTATTGACTGGTAATGTGCCCAAAAGACAGACTGCATTGCCACGCTGTAAGTATGGCAATGTTTATCCTCTGTTCATGCTAAAAGTCAACCCTTGGCTCACATGAAGTGTCAACAAGGCGATTAAAACTGGATTAGAAATCCAAACACTCTAAATACATACATGCCATCCAATTTGTAAATGTCTTCTAATATTGAATTCAATCGCCTTTACGGATAAAATACAGAGTCCAAAATAAAACAATCCGACAAGCCAAACCTTGGAATAAATAGCCATTTTAAAAACGTTCACTTCACAAACGAACTCCGGGATATCTAGAGCCACTCAAATATAGATTATAGGCCAACTTGACTACAAACACGACAAGTTGAGTCCAAACAGCCGTCACACTACTGAAACACTCAGCCTTAGTATGTTTTATTCAAGAGTCGAGGACTGAGTGCCAAAGCCGACAAGTCGGGGGTTTATTCCCGAAAGTGAGGGACACTGGGACACGTCACCCCGACGTAGCCTTATCACCATCGAAACGCGTCGGAAACACATGCCGAATTGACATACGTGTCCCGATTTGAAATTTTCAGCGGACAGAGAAGGAAAACGAACGAACGGTCGAAAATAATTGGATTTTCGTAGGAAAATTTTTCTAATACAAGCTTTGTAAAGGGATTTTAGTTTACGTGTCTGTGTGTGATTAAAGATAATTTCAACCATATTAAGTAGCAATTTTGCTGGAATAATATTTAATAAAGTACTGATGGCACACGTCCAAAATTTTCTCACGTTCCAAATAACTTTATACCTACAAAAAAATATGAACCAGACAAAATTTAGTACATACTCATCTTTGCTAACTAAATTACTTTTTCTGAAAGAAGTGTCGTTAGTTCTTATATCATAAACATTAGGCAAGTCCCGTTAGAAGTGAGCTGGGAGGCTTTCTAACTTCAGAGAGTACTATAAAGAACGAGACGGTCTAGAATATAGAGGTCTTTTAATTTTTATGCTAGCTAAGAAAAAGTTGGGTCGTATTTTTGAATACGCACCGTAAGCAAGCCTATTTTGTTTGTTAACTTAAATAAACGACTCAATTTTGACGGTATTTATGAAAGTACTGTTATCAACTTTTTTCCTTGCTTTTCAGCAGCCAATTCCTATTTCTTGGGCTAAAATAAGACACGCAATTTTGCAAAATATAGATCCTTAGTTCAGCTTTTAATTAAAATGATTAATGAGAAACCATCAGACGGACTACTTTCTTTTAAAACGTTGAATGTTTAGATACCGAGCTCAAATATCTGTAACCTAAATTGATGGTATACAAAAAATCTGTGGGTACTAAAGTTCCCAAAGGAAATAGAGTGCGTAGAAGAAATTACGGGCATCGTATCGCCCTCATCTGAGCGGCTAAATGTTTTTTTTATTCAGGCAACGCTGAGCCGCTAAAGAGCTATCAGTGCCGAGTAACATAGACAGTCCACAGACACAAAAATATCACTACCTATAAGTGGTCTACGGTGTCAAAACTTTGTGAGTGGCTACAGCGATATATTTATATATCTTTAGTTCTTTCAAACTTACTTAGGATATAAACCTAACTATGGTTTCTATAATACGAAATCGAAAACGCATAAACAGTACTTACATGAACCCTTTCTAAAAGTTCTACAACTTTTTCAGAACTGTACCTGATTCTTCTCCAAAATAGAAATAAAAAAAAAAAATTTTGGCTATTCCTAGAACGGAATTCGGCTTTGAAACCGAACTATTTTGTCGATAGCAATACAGTTTGTCGAATACATTTTCGTAAAGGATTTATGTTAGGTCGAACAACTTGTGACCTCACATATTTCACTATTTCTCTTTACAATGAGACTGAATTTATCGTACTAAAGTACAGTTATTTAGTCATTTTGGAACACTGACATTTTTACCTATGAAGTTTTAACAAACCAGGACTTATAACGATCTGTAAGAAAGGGATAGAGTTATGCATCCTATCCTCCGTCTTTTTCATACCAGAAATTATAATGATTTTAAGGTATTATAATAAGCCATCGATATATATGTATTACACACTAGATTGGACACTTTACTCCATTTAGGTGATCTGCAAGTCATACAACTTTATATTGATGACATTAGTTTAGTTTTGAGGTTCACGCAGCGTGATAGCGCTGTACATTTTAAGTTTTGTTAGACGACACAATGCCAATGAAGCGCTGTAGCGAACTTTTGTATTAACTTTTCAGTATTTTGATGAATATATTATATTGTATGAACGTGCTTGTCTATCGCTAGAATATAAGTCGATGCAGAAAAGGCGGAATGATTCTATGAGCAAGGAGGGTAACTATTGTTTTTCTTTGTGCAAAGAAGCAAATGCTAGCTTTTTACAAATCCATAACATTTTCTAGCCGTTATGTTCCAAATCCACACAGCTTGGCACTATATAGAGGCTAGTGTCCGATGTCCTCTTTTGTGACCTGGTGTACAAGTGGGCTGTATATTCTATGAGAATTGTGTAAATTGAACAACATGTCTTCATTTTGTTTGTTCTAGGATAAACTGGTATTCTACCTATATTTTCTTTTACCGTTTTAAAATCGTTTACCTATCTTTTATTAAGATTGAGAAATCATCTCCTGCTCTGGGTGGAGCAAGAGTGAATGTCAGACTTTTACTGACTTAAACTCATCCGTATTCCTTCAGTTGATCTTTGCATTCATAACCCGTTCAAACCAACAACTTAGCGCTTACCTACCAAACAGAACCACGTTACATTTTCTTAAACCAATTTAAACCGATGTCATCATTTAAGTATTATCATTTTTGAACTACTTAGCAGTCCTGAGTAAATACACAATTGAAAAATGTTTACGCTGACAGGATAGGATAAATTGCTTATTTATATGTATGTATTTAAGTTTCTTTCTCTGTTTTTTAATTTTCTTTAAGTTGCACCTATCGCGTTTGTTTCTGCACCACCCCGAGGTCGACTGGTAGAAAATGTCTGTGGCATTAAATCCGCCTTTGTACTAAATATGTGCATAAAGTTTTTATAAATACATAAATAAATAAATCAAATCTATGTGGTTCTTTAATCAAAAAACCATGACGGACACAAATCAGCACTATGCTGATTTGTGAACTGTAGGTAATTAATACGCAACGACCGACAACTACCTACAGATCATTGACTCGCTCAGCTGACGTTTTCATAAAGAAATTAATTTTGTACACACATAAATTAAATTGAATAAAAAAAAAAATACTTTATTTTTTAATTTATCTTTACAATTTGATAGTGTTTCGTGTACCGGATCGACACTCTTTGGGGTTAAAACGATCAAAATTTGAAGATTTAAAGATCTATCGCATAATTATTTACCTTTCAACTACCGTAACTAGAGACATAATAGAAATACAATAGGTATCAAAAGTTCGGGGCTCAAGAGTTTCTAAAAACACACAACCACATATATTATATAGTATTGTTTGTTGAAGATATAGTCGAATCAAATTTTAAACATTATTAAAAATGGAACTTCTTATTCTTCTCTGGTCTATGGCATGAGTATGAGCAACAAGCTGGATAAGAAAGGATTTGCCGACGTCCCCGCACCGGAGATATTAAATTCTCCTAGAAAATGCGTAATGCTTGCGATAGGTAATATCACTTATATTAAAAAGTGATTACTATCTTCTAAAACAGGTGATGATATTGTAGTTGGTAGCTCGATTAGAATATTATATTATTGTAAGGGAAATAAACTGTGCCCCTATTAATACTAGTGACTATTTTCAAATTAAATAACTCAAAACAGAGCTAGTAATCTACATTAATTCTTTGTTTGTAGGAGGTAATCTCTGGAACTACTGGTCCGATTGGAAACATTTTAGTAACAAATAGAAAAGCTGTTTGACTCCTGAGTGACATAGGCTATACTATATGTTCGCGGGCGAAGCCGCTGACAAAAGCTAGTATTGAAATATAGTTGGATGTTTTCAATGGAGACCGTGTCAACCATGGAGTTTCTTGTCGCTTCTTACCCATTCGAAAATAACAATTAAAACCGTGGACAAGCTTTTTAAGTGCCCATGTAGGCCTAACCGCATAAAAACTTGTTTTTATCTAATTTCACAGAACACTTAATTATCTGGGTACTGAAAAGACTTGTTGTAAATTGTACGTAAATAAATAAAATACAGACACAATTACAACAATTTACGATAGAAGTAACAATTGTTTATTAGACCTGTACGTTAAATCAAATCATTTAATATTATACAATTCATGTACAAAGGCGAGCTTAACTCAACAATGAATTTTCTCCCAGCAAACCTTTGTGCGACAGAGAGAGAAAACAATCATCAATACGAAACAAAAACCAATCAATAAAACAAAAGACTACACTCCTTCAAATTATATTCACAAAACAAAAGAAACCAGACAATTTATTATTCCAATACGCCCTATTACTCAAATTGTAAGTGAAGAATCTGTTCGTTCATTTGTCTTGATAAATTGCAGCAAATCTTCTTCTCCAAGGTAGATTGGTTTATTGAAAGAGGAAAATCGATTTGAAGATAGAGATGGCGGTGAAACAGCAAATATTTGAGATGGTGTGACGTATCGGGCACGGCTAATGGACCCGGTGAGGGTAAACATATCTCTAGTTTTTGCGTGCTTGTTGGTTGGTAGATGAACTGGTATGTGTAGGAGGTAATCTCTGGAACTAATGGTTCGATTGGAAAAATTGAAGCTATAATAGAAAGCTGCTTTACTCCCGAGTGACATAGGCTATAAATTATTTGTATAACACGGATATTAACCGAGCTATCACAACTTTTGTCTCACAAATTTTCCGCGGACGAAGTCTCGGGCAGAAGCTAGTATTAAATAATCGTGTATGTATAGAAACGAGTATTTGGGAAGGGATTTGCTACCTTTCGAATACCGTAATAAAAGACATAATTGAAAGACAATAGGTGTGCGAACCCCGTTGTTCGTTCCCTCAAGAGTTTAAATGAAAAACATGGTTAGCATCCGCCTTTGAAATATGTGCAAGCATGAACCGAACGAACCCGGAACTTGGAACGAGGAGTGGGTTATAGTAGGTAAAACACTAACACGCCCTTTCGACCCGACCAAAAGCGGGAGAAGTCGTAGAATAATTTCCCACCTAAAAAAGCTTTTGAAATAAGAAAATAGGCTGAATAGATAGAGAAAACCAGAGAAGAAGAAAACTAAACTAGGTTCTCAAATGAACATAGGTATTATCCAACCAACGCCTGCCTAACCTAAACCACGCTAAATATCGCCGTAGAATGTTTCGCATCGATCCCCAAACTGCGGTATTACGGACTTAATACAAGGAATTGTATTATACAAGCACGTTATACAAATAGAGTTTATATAGTAATTTTTATTTTTTTTATCTAAATATGCTATCTAACTACAATTAACAACCTAACACAAACACACAAACCAACTGTGTATCTTTCTCCTCTGTCAAATCCATCCAAAGGATGTCTTTAAAAAATTGCTTTTAGAGATAAGACCGCCCATTGTAATCCCTTAGTAATTTTAAGCTCCCATTGTACCGAATCGTATTTGTGGTGTACCTACAATACAAATATATCTATCTACGTACTTATCTGCAAAAAATAAATTAAATATACTTAGCCGTTGTATACCTAGGAGCATTTGACATGAGAAAACATGACAAAAACATGCCCAGAATATTTGTAGTATTGCCACCTTGAATATAACGTTGAACACTAGCTCTTTGGGCAAAGAATTAGCAAGTTTATAGAAATAACTCATACACATACTTTCATTGTGCGTACAGCCAAGGAGTGGAATTCCTTGCCGGAGTCTGTTTTTCCTGATGGCTACAATCCTGGTATCTTTAAGTCACGAGTGAATAGGTTACTTCTAGGTAAGCGCGCTCCATCGTCGACTGCATCGTCGCTTTCTATCAGGTGAGATAGCGGTCAAGCGCAAACCTAATAAACAATAAAAAATAAATAAGTTAGATTATCTCCGTCTTCTATAAATACGACACAAACACATCGTCAAAACTACAGCCTGCTTACGCTTGTAAATCAAAAGATGGCGGCCATTTTCATCCACACAAATACTGTATTCAGAGATCGTAACATCACAAATACAGAACAGACCGTAGCGGGTCGCACCCTTCCGATGTTATTGAATTTCGCCATCACAGTCCATCCCCTGGTTTATCACATCTACATGTTATATTTTTACAGTAGGCCAGTGTTGAGAAACAAAATGTTTTGAACCTCATCTTTTTTTATGGTGGATTCTGCGAAATTCTCTTCTTTTTAACCGACTTCAAAAAAAGGAGGAGGTTCTCAATTCGATTGTATTTTTTGTTATTCATATTGATTGTTGTATGAGTACCTACCTACATAAATTGTCTATGAAATCTGAATTATTTACTTTTTTTACCTTGCTCTTAACTATCAAGAAAAAAAATAACATGCTAGAGAAAAAGAAAATTATGACAGTTTTTTTTTTCAAATCAATATAAATATATATACATTAGTTAGCTCACGATTGACCAGTATATCAACTGCTTTAATCGAAGATGAACACTCTTCATCAAAGATCTTCGGGTTGTATGTACTACTGTTCTTTTGATCCCTGATTTTACAATCAGGGAGTTTAGTTTACTAGCCTTTACTTTACAATTGATGAAGAACCGCTCGACCGATTTTGTGCAAACTTCACACAAACCCTCTACTAAATAATCCGAAAAAAACCTAAACGTTTGGTTGGGATAGGTGAGCCAACCCTTGAGTTCTAAAATACAACAAAAAGTGGCATTGATTTAGTATATACATATATTGATAAAAAAAAAACAGATTATTCAAATTACCGTTAACAACTGAATGATATGAAATTGCTATTATATTTATGAAATCGAAATAAAATTATATTGAAATGAGCACTAAAATTATTCCACTAATTACAAAGGGGTAGGTTCACATACGCGGTGCATTTCATTTCATGATTGCGTTTCATAAATTATAGGTTTCGTAATTTCACAGCTTCACACGGTACAAACTCGTTGCGTTTCATTTAGCTCCGTCATTATATTTTATTCCGAATGCCAAACATAAAATTATTCTCATTTCCTTTGTGATAAAATAATTGAAGTTTAATTAATGTTCCATTGAAAGCCGTTTCGGTTGCTATTTTGTCATTGCGATGTCAATAAATGAAACCTGTAGCTCTTTTATACTCTCAATACTGTTTTTTTAAAGCTTCAAAATTTTACTTAAACCCTACTTAAAAAAAAAAAACTTTGTCCCACACTAGGAATTACTCCTGTGTCGTGGGGGCGGTTCACAAACATGTAAAGTCACATACACAAGATGTCTGTAGGCCATACAAATATTTGTTCCATGCGAAAATCGAACCCGCGACCCTCAGCACAGAAGTCAATCGCTCAACCACTGCACCAGACGAGTCGTCGAATTAATTTTCCATTGAAAACCGCTGTTTTGGTTGCTATTTTGTCATTGCAACGTTAAAAAATTAAACCTGTAGCTCTGTACTCTCAGTACTGTTTTTTTAAGCTTCAAAATTTTACTAAAACTCCAAAATTATTCTCTTTAATTAATCTTTTGAAAGTCTTAATGTTTTCTGGCTACGCCTACATAAGTGATGGCAATGTATATACATTGGTACATGAAAAAAAAGAACAATCCTTTTTTTTACCGTTCTATTTTTTCCCCAACACGGCTAGCTTTAACTTAATAATTAACCTAATTAAATTAACGGTATACTTGACCTTGAGTTTATCTTTGGTAACAGCCATTTTAGATTTCCATCTAAAATGGCTGTTACCAAAGATAAACTTTTCAAACCACATTTTTCACCACAAACGCGGTAGCTAGTTAATACATTTTACAAATAAACCCCTAGGTCTATTCAATACCATTAGGCTACCATTCCCACACATAAAATAACTGAGGTGCATAAAAAGCTCATGAATGGGCATCGAATAAAAAACGGCAGATAAAAAAGCCGTGCTCTTTCACATGGATGCGGCCGATGCAAGCCGTTGCGCCGCGTCCGACCCGTTCGTGAAATAAATCGGAACCGTGCAAATGTAACGAACGTATACCGTAGACCAGATAATTGTTTTTTTTTTTTTGTCCTGTCGATTTTTTTTTCTTTTCATTGGGAATATGTGTTATTTAGAGTGTTTTTTTTTAGGTGGGTAAAATCCATTCAATGGCATCTCTGCGCCCTTGAGTGGGGCGGGAGATAGTGTCAGACTTTTACAAAAAAAACCCACTCCTGTTCCTTTTTGCCTTCGTTCCAGGGCCCCGGCATTTTTTTCAACGTTTTCACAATGGCCTCCTCATGGCCTCTGTTGGCGTCGACCTAACTGGGCCAGGGTCCCAGCTGGGTCGTTGGTAAAAAATAGGTTTTCGTGGTTATTATTGTTCAAATTCTTCGATATATAATTAAGTGCGTAGTACATAATATCAATGCTTTAGATAGATCTCCTTGTCTTAATCCTTTTCCTTTAACCTAATGCTATGTACAAAGTGTATCCGATACTCAAACAAGTGGAAAGTATGTGTGCAGCCATTTAATATCGTAAGAAAATATCCTTAAAGCGGCAAACAATAGGCAATAATCTTTAACGGGCTGCCTCCATGATCGTTATGCACGAACGTACGCCGCCTGCCATTACCATAAAGGCTTGAGTTTTAGGGTCACTTCACACCGTGACGTACCGCGAGCACTTTTTAAGATAGCGACATGGCCTGCCTCCTGGAGCTGCCGGTTTGAGTGAAACTGTTACCGCAGCTCTAGGAATAAGGCAAGGAAGGAATGGGGTAGGTTTTTTAGTCAGTAAGAGTCTGACACTGGTCTCCCGCTCCGCCCAAGAGCGGGTTTCGTCATTCGATGATTTTCACCTACCATAAAAAAAGATAGTGACATGCCCTGTTAGAGTTATTGGGTTGCCAAAGGAAACACGGGGTTAAAGATTTAAATAATATCTATTTAATATCCTTTTCTTTATAGAATGGAACGTGTGTTTCAGTAATATTACGTATTGTCTACCTTTTTTGCTTCACATTTTGAGTGTTTGGTGGCAGACTATTATTGAACTTTATGGTTAGTTTGCAACGTGACGTACCGCGAGCACTTTTTAAATTACTGACCTATTATCAACATCGTATTTAATTTGCTTTTAGAGGTTTCACTAGCAGCCTATTAGAGAGGTTTTGACTCAAGTCACAGACTTAATGCACTTTTTAAGATAGCAACATATTATCAATATTGTATTTATTTAGTATTTAAGGGCTTCACTTGTAGACTTTTATCGACTGAAGAACTTTTTAAGATAGCATTGTATTGTATTTGTATTCTATTTAAGGGCTTCACTGGTAGACTTTTATCGAACGAAGAACTTTTAAAGATAGCATTGTATTTGTATTCTATTTAAGGGCCTCACTGGTAAGACACAGATCCATGACAGTGTTTACCGCACCCGCCTCATGCATGAGGTTGCAGGTCCGAAATCCGTCAAGTATTAATGTGATTTAATCAAATTAATACTTCTTTGTGTCATTGGATGATTTTTCCCCACTAAAAAAGACCGTGGCGACCGCACGCCCATGTCCATTGTAACCAATAATTACTGTGCGACTCTCAGCACTAAGCAGACACCTTCTGCGACGACTAGAGCAAGAGAACTACCTCCGTCATGTGTTTGCAGCATCAATTTGCGTTACGCCTCCATCCATCTTCTCTATGTAGACCTACCCTAAGCACCCAGAAAAGGATTAAGTAGGAAATAAGGGCGATAATTTAATGTCATGGTAAAGTGTCGTCTACGCCATAGTTAACCATGGCTGTTATTTGCAATGGATGCGTTTAGGAAGCAAATATAATGTGCATAACGGAAGAAAACCGGTTAGATCGTAAAAATATTTGCTCGTCCACGAAATGTACTCGTGACTAGTTCAGTGAACGTTCACTCGATATAGCAGTCATGAGGAAAACGTTTTTATTACTGCTTTTTCTATTAAAGACTTCGTATGTTATTGCTTTTTAAGTTTCATTCGTTTTAAAACTCTCAAGGTATTAAAAATATCGTTGCGGGAAAAATATTTTAGTACACTATTAACATTTATTTAGTTTATTAAGTTGGTACTAGCGTTTCGCCCCAGCTATGCCACGGGTGCAATGGTGATATTAAATATATTATGCAGGTATTATACATAAAATCTTTCCTTTTGAATCACTTTGTCTATTAAAAAACTGCATCAAAATCCGTTACGTAGTTTTAAGGATCTAAGCATACACAAGGACAGATAACGGGAAGTGACTTTGTTCTATATATATTGTACCTACTTCTAGCTTTTGCTTGCAGCTTCGCTCCCGGCAACAGAAAAATGTGATAAATGAAGAACCGCTCGACCGATTTTGTGCAAAATTCACATAAACCATCTACTAAATAGTCCAAACAAAACTTAAACATTTGGTCCAAACCACCAACCAACTCAAGAACGGGCTTACCTATCCAAATATCCAAATAGGTGAGCCCGTGTCACGCTGCTGTGGCGTGACAAATTTGAAGGTAGTCTAACTCAACAATGAGTATTTGTTCAGAAGTCGCAGGGCGAAGTTTTGCTAGTAGCGTAGACACGGCTTTGTGAACAATGAGCAATAGGTATCTCGCTGTCCAGCAGTCCAGTAAGGACCGAACCGTAGTGTTAGGTACACCAAAATCATAGGGGACACCGCGATCCTGCAATAATAAATAACGAAAAAGGACTGAGATTGGTTTTAGTCAGTAAAAGTCTGACATTTTTTCTCACTTCATCCTAGAGCGAGAGAATCCCATCTGCTTCTATATATCGTACCCTAACATACCTACATAGTAGTTACAATTTAAACTTTAACACCGCCACCGTAAACACAAAGTTAAAATTATATTAGATAATAAAATAAACAGGTTACAAGTAATCTCACGTAGTTTATAGCACGCTATAAAGGTTGAGTACTAAATTACAATACTATAGTTCACACTTGCGTTAGATAATTAAGTAAGTCAGTAAATACACGTACTTAAGAATAGAGACATTATTACTAAGAATAGAGGCATTTATTCAATGTTAATTTTTTTCTGGTGTGTCTTGAGGTTGTTGTTGAAAACTTGAAACTTCTAGGGTCCATTCCTAAATTTAATGACATGTGATATCAACCAACCGTAATGAAATACGAGTCGAAGCCTATTGGGGCCCAGTATCTCTTTCTGAAAGGAAGGCTTAGCCCCAGTACAAAGGGCAAAGAAGGAATGTGGTGGGCTGTTTAGTCAGTAAGAGTCTGACACTGTGATTCCTCATTGGATGATTTTTACTCACCATAAAAAACCGTAATTAAATAAATTACACAAAATTAATGCCCCTGCCTGTGTTTAAACCAGCGACTTACGATTTGTCAGTTTAGGCTGTTACCACTCGGCCACCACTGCTCTCGAAAATAAAAAACCTGAACGAAACCACGATGGATACCAATTCGCAGTGGGCGTGCGTGGTGGATTATGGCCCGTTCCCTCTCCTAGAAAGGAGGTCTGTGTCCCAGCATTAATGTTCCCACTACACAGTGGGAACATTAAATAAAAGCTGATGATGATGAACGAAACCGATGACGTATTCTAAACAAGCTGAAACACAGAACACAGCTCGGCATCCCACAGCAAAACGTCCAAACAAACGAGATACGTGCAGATGCATCCAAATTTTCAGATACACGGCATATCTTCAGCTGCGGTGCCGAAGTCCCCAAACAGGGCGTGTTGAATTAAGGGACATGCATCTGGACTACAAATATAGGCTTGCAACAAGGCTGTGTTTCAATTTGTGGGCCTGTTTATAGAGTAGGTTAATGTTGTATGCTGTTTCAGATAGATCTGCCAAGGTTTATTGGGAGATAAGTCTGAATGAAAAGCAGCAAGTCGCATAATGCTTAGTTAGTATTTTTTTATTGATTTAAACTCTTGAGCCCAAAGCGAACGCAAGAGCATTCGCACACCAAATTGTTCTTTTATTGTGTTGTTAGTCGAAAGGTAAACTAGTGCTTAACTGTAATCCCACTTAATCATAAGCAGTGATGCAAATGCTGATAATAAGGTGCACCTGTTTTTTGAGATCCTATTCACTTTAGCCTTGAAGACACCTGAATTATAATTAAACAGCCAAAATGTTCCAGACTTTCGATGTATGCGGTATAAACTAACTAAGTTTGGATCGCCTACGACCCAAACTTGTCGCCTGTCTGAGTTACAACAATGTAAGAGTGGATACTCGCCGGACATCGGATTGTCCGATGACAGAAAGGAGATAGCTGAATCAAGTCATGCAATTCTCGCACACACTCTCTAAAATATTTCCTGTGAAATACAGGAATGCTAGCCACCCAAAACGCCTGTGCTTAAGGCTTTGTAGAGAATCAAAGTCTTAGATACACTAGGAGTAATATGTCACCGAATATAACGCGCAACAACATGTACGGGAGCCACGTAAATGCGTTTAAAATGTTATGACCAGTTGCAAGACAAAAAGCAACGTTTCAGTATTACGTTGATTAAGTGTGATGTATCATATTGACGCATATTTCGTCAACTAATATATCTAAGGCTTATAGTGAACAAAATAATGCTTTAGTGCGTCTGTGTCATAACCATTAGTCGTAATTATTATATATTATGATGATATCCGAATACGTTTTTATAATTATTATTTTTAAAAAACACAATACGAATCTATACCAATAATTCCACAAATGGCATTAATGAAGACAAATAATATAAATACATGCGCCTCTCTAGTCAAGTTGCTACGTTGAGCTACGCAGCTACGGAGCAAGACGCCTGGCTACGGCGGCGTAGACGCCTACGCCCGTAGCGCAGTGCGAACTTCATTATTTAGCTAACGGACAACTTACTAAATTATAAAAATCGTTTTTGGTTTTCAAACTGAAAAAGAAATTACACAACTAACACAACACAGAAAATTCTAGTGTGGAGCCTATCCTCACATAACAATTTTCTGGCAACTGACTGGACCAGACACAATGGCCGGAGAATACTCCCTTTTCAATAGAAGTTTGCAGAACTTTACACCCTATTCAGTTTTAGATATTTAATTGAAAATATACATTACATACTTTCTTGGTAAGTACAATAAATTATTGTTGTTACTTTGATTTTTTTTTTTTTGGAGCAGTGGTGACCGAGTGATAACAGTCCCGACTTACGAGTAGTATGTCGCGGGTTAAAACCCAACCAGGCGCACTTTATGTAATTAATTTCATCACCACTGCTCTCAAAACGGTGAAGGAAAACATCGTGAGAAAACAAGCATATCCTAGAACCAAAAATTCGATGACATGTGACATCCACCAACCCGCACTGGGTCCGCGTGGTGGATTACGGCCTATTCCCTCTCCTAGAGAAGAGGTCTGAGTCCCAGCAGTAGAAACATTATAAAGGTGATATTTATGAACAACATTTTATTTTAGTCTAAGCTTCTGCTCTATCAAACGTTAACAAAGTATACAAAACCATTACATACAAATTTATTCATGCGCTACTATAGATAATATACACCTTTAATAACATATTTTACACAAAATAGTTTACTCACACGACCCACTAACACTGCGTTCAGTATATCACGCTATAATGTCCGAAACATGGTCGGCACACGTCATCAAATTCTCCTCGAGCTGGCAAACGACAAAGGACAATGGCCAGCAAATCGCTAGAGTAATATACTTCAGCCACAAACGACGATCGTAGGTTCACAAGTTCTTAAAGAATCTTGGCTGAATGGGGGAGAGCGATACACTTTTAGTTGACGGTACTAAAAATTAGTAGCTCGATTACCCTTACATACAATTTTGTTTATCTGTCAAAGTTACTGGGTTTTTTTTATCCTATACGATAGTTACCTTTCGACTACCGTCATTACAGACACAAGCGAACGCTGGCGTTCGCGTGGGGCTCAAAAGTTTAACTACATATGGTTTACTGGAACGTTTGAAAAAGTGAACGTAGAAACTGAAAGTAACACCCGGGTTTTAGCCAGTAAAAACAAAAAAAAAACACGTCCACTCGTTTTACTCTAGCGCAAGAGTCAGTATTCGTGTAATTTAAGTTCTTGGGCATATAAAAATGTATTACAATTTAAAGTGGATCCGCCTTCAGCTAGAATAAAAAAATTATAGAAGACGCTATATCTATCAAAAGTGTGTCCTATTCATCTTGCATTCACCAAATTTCCTTGACTCTTACCGTCACCTTTCTCTAGTCATCGATTCACCTTGTATGAGGCCTTCCATTACTGCATCTTTCGGTATACCATCACCACTTCTAAACCTTCCTCTCCAGATCTGAGGTCACAATTCAATTAAAAGTCATGCAAAGTCTCAAGAACATCCCTTAAGCCGCCATTAAAATCAGTTTATCTAGTACATTATTCAGGCGAGGTAAGGACTTGGCACTAATTAAATTGAATGCGTTAGACGGAAAGACTTTGACTTCTCTTTGTGTGCTTGCACAAGTAAATAAACAGAAGTTTACACTTCCAAGGATTTTCATTAAAGATTTGTTCAACAGACGTTGCTAAATTAATTAAATTCTTAAAACTAGCAATAGGTAATAATGGCGGTAATGGGTTCCATGTACACAACAGCTAGCTAAGAACTAGAATTCAATCTAGTATTAGTATTAAGTTAAGCAAAAATTAAGTCTAAAATTGTTAATTCTCATTCAAAAAGCGTAATTATGTATGTGCTTACGTCTTCTCCATGCGAAAAAAGGCCTTTGTCTAATCATGAAGCAACTTCACCTTGTTTGCGTGAAGCCAGAATCAGACTTTTACAGACTAAAACCAACTCGTATTCTTTCAGCTGCCGTTTGCGTTTCAACGCAGCGGTGAGTTTTCCGAACAACGCCGCAACCCTATCAATTACCGACTGGTTTTATTAACTTTGAAACTGAAAATTTCGTATTTCGCACGTCGCCGTCGGTAACACGTGTTATAAACATTTCATTTTAATTTACGTGTATGACGGACTTGGGTTTTATTAGACACGTATAATTTCATTCCAAAGCTCTCAAACAAATTTCCTAAGGGACACCAGATAATATTAGAGTAGATCACAAATATTTATATACCACCAAACATCTCCGCTGAGACGTAACAAAGTTGCGCAATTTTTCATTTTGTTAACCATTTTAGGGTTGTTTTTTTCTCAAGTTTATTGGCAACTTGAGTTTTCTTTCACATTTTATTTCATTTTCTTAATCTTGTAACTACGCAACAGATTTTATTATGGTTGATAAATGATAAATCAGAAAGGTTTTTAATTTGTCGCGGCCGCATCATAATGAGAGAGACGCCGTTTAACATAATGGCGCGCTCGCCATATTGAAAAACACCGATATGTAATACGGCTAACTCACGTTCAGCCGGATTGTGGTAGCAATAGATTCTACAAAGCGATGTCCAACATTTATCTTTTTCTCCCTATAGCATGATATAAAAATACTTAACACATTCATATTGATCGTTGCAGCACTATAAAGACACCATAGATATTATTATAAACTTGAAATTCAGACAAACCACATGTATCTTATAGAGTTCTTCATTAAAATAAGACTTTATAAAATTACTTGAATATAGTAAAAGTGTAAGCGAGTTGAAGTACCCGCATTGTTTAAGTTAGCGCTTTGTACAAGTTGGTCCCCTGTACGATAACTCCGTACTTTGCGCACTAGTGCCGAGAACTAAGTCTTGCACGCCTCGATATGTGAAACAGCACAGTTCATGTAACTTGCGAGGGATTATTAATGGGGAGATCGTGTTTTGTTTAATATGTTAAAGCTGGTGCTATGAACTTCTGTGTTCGAAATTTAGTCGTAAGATTAAAGAGTTTTATTGTCTCGAATATATTTCTAATATGAATAATATAGCAATGTGCAATACTATGGGCAGCCATGCCGAAATATTGCAATTGCATGCAATTGTTTTCAAGGAAAATTACCTATTTTAAGATATTTTTATTTTATTTTTGGCGGCCATGAAAACACGTGGAACACATTATATTTTTATATTTACGTTAGGAAATACAATATAAATGAGAGCCAAGTAATAATTAAATCGCCGAAGAAACGACAGGGAACAATTTCATTTAAAGATCTTTGTACATACACCCTTTTTCCCGAATTCGTCACAGACCTTATATTTTTTAATATTACATTCTGACGTAAAAATTACAATTCGCAAGAAAGAAAGAAAGAAAGAAAGAAAGAAATCATTTATTTGCATAAATAAGGTACAGAAAGTTGACATAAATAAATAAAATTGCTCTCTTATTCTGCCATTAATTTCGGCGTGCAAATATACAGTAGCTTCATGAATAATAATTAATAATATATTAAACATGCACTCGTTTATTACACAGATAATTATCTATAAATTGAAACTGTATTATTTATTGAAAAAAAAAAAAGTATAAAAATAGAAACAATAATCATAAATGTCAATAGTAATCTATGTCTAAAAAAACAATCTCAAATGTCATTGATAATCAAAAAGGTCAAGAATAATCATAAATGTCTACAGGGATCATGTCAATAGTACTCATGTCAATCATTATAATCATAACAATAAAAATAAAAATAATAATTATTTCGAATAGTAATAATTTAAATTCCAAAATAAAATTTAATGACCCAAAAACTTATAACTTATAGCCTAAAAACTCATGTACACTATAGAAACACTTTTCAATTAAAAATTTCGTCAAATTACTTTTAAACCTATAAAAAGGTAACGTTTTCATGGTATTTGGTATTTTATTATACAATTTTATACACATAATATAGCTATTGTTCCCTGTAACAATGAGATTCGTCTTTGGTTGAGCTAACTTATTAGTATACATAGATCGTGGGGCATAATAACTAGTCGCTTGCTGGAAAAGACTCTTGTGTTTAAAAACAAATATACATGATTCTAATATATAAAGACTAGGCAGAGTGAGTATTCCATGTTTTCTAAAAAATGGACGACATGACTCTATTTGTTTTAGTCCAAATATGGCTCTCACACATTTTTTTTGCATTCTAAATGCTTGATCAATCTCCACACAACGACCCCATAGGATAATACCATACCTAAGAGTAGAGGTTACATAGCCATGGAGGGCTGTTATTGCAGCATTTCTGGACACCTCGCAGCTGATACGTCTTAATGGGTATACAAAACTGTTTATTTTGGCGCAAATGTCATTTATATGATTTTTCCATGAGCAGAATTTGTCTAGAGTTATTCCAAGAAATTTAATCGAATCAGTTTCAGTCAGAGGGACCCCTTTATAGGATATATTTAGATCTAGCGGTTTTGATCTATAGGTGTGAAATTGGATAAATTTTGTTTTATTAATATTAACTTTCAAGTTATTAGCCTCTAACCACTCTATAGTTCTTTGGAGAGCAATGTTAATTTCTTTTTCGTACGACCTTTTATCATGTCCCTTGATTATAATAGTAGTATCATCGGCGAATAGTACACATTTATGATTTATAATGTCTGGGAAATCATTTATATAGAGCAAAAACATTGGTGGCCCTAAAATACTGCCCTGCGGCACACCATATCTATTATACATAGGGGAAGACTTAAATGATTCTAACGTTTTTGTTTTATCATTATACTGTGTAACTTCTACTGTTTGTACTCTGTCAGATAAATAAGATTCGACCCATTTATATGCTGTACCTCTGATTCCATACCTAGAAACCTTTTCCAATAGTCGTTCATGAGAAACATAATCAAATGCTTTACTCATGTCCATAAACAAAACTGTAACAGGTATTTTCTTATCAATACAGTCTGTAATTTCTTTTATCAATTGAAAGGCTGCCAAAGATGTATTTCTATTTTTACGAAACCCATTCTGTTCATCTTTAATAATTTTGTGCTTTTCAATAAAGTTTGCTAATTTATTATGGAAAGCTTTTTCAAAAATTTTTGAAAACACTGGTATCAAAGTCACTGGCCTGTAATTGTCCATTTGAGTGCTATCTCCTTTTTTAAGTATTGGCTTTACAATTGATTTTTTTAATAAATCGGGAAATATTCCTTGTTCCAATGAGAGGTTAACAACGTGAAGAAGGGGCTCAAGAATTATATTAACTGACAGTTTTATGATGTCGGTACGAACTTCATCATAACCACAAGCTTTGGAATCATTAAGGGACATCACTATTTTTTTAAGATCACTTTTGTCGAGTGGGTGCAAAAATATTGAATTGCTGATTGATTCAATATGATTTATTTGATTTAATGTAGATTCTCCTTTATTATTTTGGCTATTATTTGTAACCGTGTCAATGAAAAAATTATTAAAATGATTAGCAATAGAACCGGGACTTGTACAGTCGTTGTTGTCAATATTAATTTTTGAAATGCAGGACCTTTTTAAATCTGTACCGGTATGTCTCTTTATTATATTCCATGCAGCCTTACACTTATTTTGAGCTTTAATTATGTATTTAGTATTATTATTTTTCCGTGACGTTATAATGCATTTTTTTAATAAATTACAATAAGTTTTGTACTGACTTCTGCATGGTTCGTTGCGTTTATATTTTAATTTATAGTGTAATTTACTTTTATTCTTACAGCTTATTTTGATACCTTTAGATAGCCAGTTTAATTTATTTAGAGCTTTATTTGTTATTTTTACGCGAATAGTAGGAAAACATAAGTTATAGAACAGTAAAAATGTATCGATAAATTTATGGAATGCCTCGTTTGTTGAGCCTGTTTCCATTACGTCACTAAAAGAGAGGCATGAAATTGAATTCAAAAATGTTTCTATGTTTTCATGACTATAATCCCGTTTAAATTGATACCACCATTTTAAAACAGGTTGATGTATTTTTGTAACAGCCCAAGTATATGATTGCGCTGAGTGATCTGATAAACCTAAATTGTGTATATTCGCGCTCCCTTTTTCTATGCTAGTTATGATGTGGTCAATACAAGTTTGTGTTTTTTCTGTAACTCTAGTAGGCGTCAAGATAACATGTTTTATGTTGTAGCTTTGCAACAAGTAATTATATTCCCTACTCTCTTTCGACTGTTTTAAAATATCGATATTGGTATCACCACATATGATAATTTTCTTTCTTGTATTACGACACAATGTCCTCAAGAGAGTTTCCAATTTATTAAGAAAGACCGCTACATTTGACGAAGGGGTTCTATAAACACATATCAATAATATCCCGTATTTAGTTAGTTCTAAACCACAACATTCAAATACACATGTCTCACTTATTTTTTGTATTTCCTGTATGATTTTAAATTCAATTTCATTTCTTATAAGAATAATGGAACCACCTCTTTTTGAAGTTTTCCTTGAATAGTAAGCTGCAGTTGTAAATCCTTTTAGACGAAAGTTTTTTTCAGTACCTTCAAGCAAAAATGTTTCCGTAAGACATAGTACATCTACGCTGATCTCTTTATTTAACAAATCAAACACGGCAAATGAAATTTCGTCGCGTTTGTTTAATGCCCCAGCTATGTTTTGGTGCAGAATTGTCAAGTGTGGCTCACTTTGAGTCACGAAAAAAGTTATCTAAAGGAGTTTCAATATAAATATTATCCGTTTGTACACTAACATCATTTACATAACAGGTCTGTATAGCAACATCTTTAGTCTTTATTTGTTTCCGACATATAGATAAGTTTTCAGTATATTTTATAAAATATACCTTTAGACTATTATGTTATTCCCCATACTAATCCGGCTAATGTTATATCAACGTGTTATATTTTTGCCTGACTGTGGAACGTTGGAAGGCCTACACGATATCCTGGAATACCATATAGAATACTTTTTATCATGGGAATATGTTCCCTTGGGAATATGTTCCCTTGGGAATATGTTGTTATTTTTCATTAACACGCGGATGAAGCTGCAAACAGTAGCTAGTAATCATTAATATTATAATTACCTACAGCATACCTAATCGATATGCTAATATCATTAAAAGCTACGTCATAACGTCATATGACGTACGCCTAATTAACACACACACAATAACACATACACACATAGCTAAATACGCATGTGTGTGTTGGCAGGCAACTAAGGCTCTCTGCAAACGAAGCAACTTTACTATACGCACTATGATTCGGGGCACTCGATGCGTTGCGGTGCCTACGTTACTTTGACAAATCGGAGGCCCGTACGTCTTTTTTTTATGGTAGGTAAAAATCATCCAATGACGAATCCCGCTTGGGTGGAGCGGCAAACAGTGTCAGACTCTTACTGATTAAACAACCTACCCCTTTCCTCCCTTGCCTTATTCCCAGAGCCCCGGTATAACGCTTTCGCACCAACCCTCGGCTCCAGGACCGTTCGTCCTTTACCATCCGTTGAAATATTTGCAGCACAGCGCCGCAACGCATCGTGAACCCGGCTCTAACCGTTTAAAAGTTTTCGTTATCAGATAGCAGTTACAGCAAATAAAACGACCATGTTGCCTACGGTTGCCGCAATGATTGTCAAATGACTGGGAGGGTTGGAAAGACAGTATTTTTTCCTTTATTATTAATCAAAATAATTGATTACAATCTAGCCTAAAAGACTAGTAAGAAATTGAACTCTAACATATTATTATACGGAAAGAGAGTGAACTGGCTCGATTCATCGTTATGGTTACCGGTTGGAAAACCAGCAACTGCATATAGGGTTGCATACATATGTGGTACACTATCAGCTGTTCAAAAAAGAGTAGTTATCCACCAAACCGTATTAGGACCGCGTGATAGATTATGACCCATTCCCTCTGCTAGAGAAGAGACCTGAGTCCCAGCAATTAAAAAATTATAACGCTCATCTATACTATGCTTAAAAAAAGTTAATCGTTAACATACAGTACATCCAGACTGTTGTGGATTACCGAAACTCGTCACATAAGGTTTATAATGAACTTCATACACTGCAACTCTGATATCAAAGTTGTATCGCATACAGAGAACCTATGAACATAACACAATGTTTAATTAAAATCCGAGCAGAATAAAGTAAGCGAGCTTATTATGTCAGGAGACGTGAACCTTGTAATTATTGCTCTATATAATGGGCTAGGTGGCTGGAACAATGGCTGCGTCGAATGTTGAGCTCGGAAAGGCTTTCTACAGATGTACAGAAAAGAGTTGAATAAGGATACTAACAGTTTGTGAGTATGTACAGTTGACAAAGGAGATTAGTAACCAAGGCCGTCAGATCATCATCATCTTCCTGCCCTTGTCCCGTTTTATTTAGGGTCGGCGCAATATGTTTTTTTCTTCCATTCTACCCTGTCACCCGTTACGATATCACTAACTCCTCTAACCAAGGCCGTCAGATATTAATGAATATTTATTTTATTAGTTAGTTATTAATATCAAACATGTCTTTAATTTATTTGTAATTCCATTTTTATTAGCTTAGTTGCTGCAATTATTTTTGTGAATGCTGTGATTTTCTGTAACTGAAGGAGTAAACTAAATAATTTCAGAGAATAGGAGAAGTGGTTCAGAGATTCAGCCGAAAAAACCAGAACCATCTTAGTATTCATTTCTCATTTCCAGATCTTTCAAGATTACTGTCTCCCAAACTCCCAACTCCGCGAACCAAGTCTGTCACTTAACCAACTTTGTATTTAATAACCCGTTGATAAAACAAAACATTAATTGTGAATGTCACTCGTAATATTGTATTAATACCACGGCTTGCTTCATCAGCGTCTAATTAAACAATGGTTTTATCTTGCGCGCCTCACGCCTTGTTCGTTTTCCTCCTAAGCTTGTTATTTACTTTGACGTTCATATCTAGTAGGTACATAAGGATATTTGTTTATGTGTTAAGTTTGTTGACTATGTGTTCTGTTAGGTTTGAAGTACAGAAGCTAAGACAATGCTGTTTACGATGATTTGGTTGTAGTTAGCTAGTGCGGAGATTTCTGAGATTTGTCAAATAGAATTTAATAGCAGAAATTCAGCAGCAGTAGCATCAGCCTTATAATGTTCCCAATTCTGGGACTCAGGCCTCCAGGAGAGGACTCCAGGAGAGGGAATGGGCCGTAATTCACCACGCGAGTCCAGGACGGGTTAGTGTCACATGTCTTCGATTTTTTTGGCTCTAGGACATAATTATCGATTACCACATCATATTCTCCTAAACTATTTTGAGAGCAATGGAACTCACGCCCCATACACTGCCGAAATTCCGAACCCGATTTCCGGCCATTGTACGTCATATGTCACGGCCGGCGAACAATCGGCTCGCCGTCCGATCGCCCGATAACCGTCCAGACCAAACCCAAATTATTAACAGCGAGCACTGTTCCTGCACGCCTCAAACCATAGGGATCCTGTAGAGGGGTCGAAGCGTTACTGAGGCCAAGGGTATGTTTTTTAAAGGAAGGCTCGGCAACGAAGGAAGGGGTAGTATTTTTTAGTCAGTAAAAATTTAAAACCTCACATAAATAAAAAAGGCCCCACAAAATTCACTTCAAAATAAATTTACTGCAAACCAAGTAACAAATTCTTTCAACAAGCTTATTTTGTAGCAAATAAAATCAAGTTACAAAATTCTATTTGAAATGTAAGCACATCACAGATTTCATCTCTTTGAACAAACAACAAAATATCAGATCAAACGACGACGTAGGTTGAGCATGGCTGAGTAAAAGCAAAAATATCACAAAGCAATGATAACGATAAATCACAACTGTTCCTATTTTATCGCTGAAGACTCCGACAATGGCTGAAACTTCTTCGTCTTAGTCCATAACTAAGAACATTAAAGGGAATTTCTAGACATTTAGACAATTTAACAGCTTTGTTATCTGCGCAATGATTCTAGCTGTCTTCACTGTAAATCTCTTCGTCCCGAAATAATTGTATCTGAGTGAGAATAGTGAAAAGGAATAATGCAAATAGTTGGAGGTTATTTTCTAACATAAACTATATTTTTAGAGTTCATATAAGGAGTTTATTGTTCTGCCTCGCCAGTTAGCTAGTGGTTAGTGGCCCTGACTGCTATCCCGGAGGTCGTGATTACGATGCCCACCCATGACAAATGTTTGTGTGGTGTGTAGTACACAGAAATCCTGTTAAGATCTTGAAGACATGGCATATTCAGGTAAAGGAGGGCGTTCGTCTATATACTTCTTAATACATATCATAAATAAATTACACTCAGACATAGAACAAATATATTGCCAGTAATGTGCCCTGCCTACTACCAGTTAAGTTGGGAAAATCTTTTAAGGAGTTACTCCATGATAAAATACAGGTGTTCAGCTGCTAGGTAGATAATGATTTTCTTTTTATTCTTAAACAGAAGATTTACAAGGGAACCTCCAAAATATAAAAGAAACCAAAAGTACAACGATCCGTAGGAAACTTTATTAGGTAAATACAATATGTATATTATAACAGAAAAATATCGTTCGCCAAAAATTTCATATCGGTAACGAAGGTCCGAATAACGCATAAAAACCCAAATATAGCACCAAGGGTTTTAATAAAAACTGTATGCGTACCTTGCGCTTGTTTATAGTATAGCTCATATAGAAACTAAGTAATGTTATTTAATCCTAATGAAAGGACGCCGCCGGAAAAGAAAAAGTTGAAAGGAAATCGTTTGTCTTGGTATGGCCATGTAAAGAGGAGAGATGAAACGCATGTTACGAAAAGAGTTTTGAGTTTACACGTAGATGGATGGAGAGGAAGAGGGACGCCGAAGAAGAGATGGATGAATTGTGTGAGAAGTGATATGAAAGAAAAGGGAGTTAGTGATAGTGTGACGGGTGACAGGACAGAGTGGAAGAAAAAAACATGTTGCGCCGACCCCAAGTAATACGGGATAAGGGTAGGATGATGATGATGATGAAAGGACGCCGCCGGGATTTCCGATCCCGATTTCCGGCCACCGTAGTCGCGGCCTTGCGGACGGCGAGCAATGGGTAGTTGGCCGTCCTGTCTTCTGGTAATCGTCCGAATCAAGCCTAGTCGTCGACGGCGCGCTCTGTTCTCGCGCCCCTCAAGGAGTTGTCAGCAAACCGTAGGGACCCTGCAAAAGGGTCAAAGCCAACTGGGACTAAGGGTTCGTGTCTGAAAGGAAGGCTTTGGCCCTGGTATATATGGCACCGTAGGAACAGAGTAGGTTGTTTAGTCCGTAAGAGTATGACACTATTTCCCGCTCCTCCCAACGGCGAGACTCGACTAGGAAAAAAAAATGAAGGATCCTGAAAAAGAGGAACAGTTTTCTATGTAGATGTTGCTATTGATTAGATTCAAGATTCAACGCTTTTATTTCGAATATACAATTTACAGAGACTTTTAAACTGTCAAGAAGTCAGATTTCTCCTATAGAGGAGGAATGTTCGACTTTTACATAATGGATTTAGTGACCATAGCATCCATGTGTAGTATCCGTACGGTTATATGACTCCGAAAACGAACCGTGGGATCCTGGGATCTGAGGAAAAGAAGTTAAAAAGAACTGGATTTTAGTTAGTAAAAATCTGATACGATCATCGCAATGTCAATGGATGGAGCCTAAAAATAAAAACTTTTCCGATTTCTCCGTTCTTGGTTTTTTTTACTGTTGATAGGCTGGTGTTTGATCACTATCTTACCTAATTATAAGCGATGATGTGGTCAAAGGCTGTAGTAATTTTCTTTTATTTTCTTTGCATCAGGAAGAACGAGTAAATCTTTGTATTGAAAAAAAAAAAAGTATTTTCTAAGCCTATTAGGAGTATAACTAACGATAATACAGATCGTAAAAAGACGAAATAAAAGAGGTGTCTATCCCAATTTCGTATATTTAAGGTACACATTTTCCCTCCATATTCCAAAGCTATGAAGCGACCTGTACACGTATAGAAATAAGTCACTGTAACAAGCTCCTCAAATTGCTTGCAGCGCACACAAATCTGTGTATTTCCTTGCTCCAACGTTCGGCCGCCGTAAGACGTGAACAAAATCTAACATGAAGAGATTTGTTTCGAATCTCTCTGGATTTTATTTGGCAGGTCGGTATTGCATACGCTCGATGTACTATGAGCATAGAGTTATGAGATTTTTAAATTTGGAATATATGGATAGATTGTACGTGTTCTGGATCTTTTTGGTTGTATATCAAACCGGATTTGCCTTAACTTGTATATTTAAACCTTTCCGCTCTATATTGACTATCTTACTTAAGCTGCAATGTCAAACTTTGTCTACTTGTATCAAAATATATTTGAAAGCCGAAGGTCTGAGTATCTTGTGAATGTTACTTAACATGTTTGAAAAAAAAAACAATACATATTTTCTCCACTTGTATCAAAACATACTGTTGTAATCATCATCATCATTATTTCAGCCCAAAAACGTCCATTGTTATACATAAGCCTCCCCAAAATGTCGCCGCAACGATCGGAATACGCAGCGTTGGAAGGCCTCCTACAAAGTGCCTACCGATGACCTAGTGACAACTATGGGAATTCGATGGATGCGAGACGCACTATGGTAATACGAACACCCATACACAAAGTTAATAACCATTAATATAATTAATATTTTAAAATAGGAATTAAAGCTTACCGAAAACACAAACTATAATTACATTCACACAATATTGTAATCTTTTTATAAATAAAAAAGAACTACAAAAAAATTCTAAGTAGATAATTTTTTTACATTATTTTATGAAATTACAACATATATCTAAGAGTCTCCTGACACCTTAGCACAGTCATTACACTTTAAAGCGGTACGTTTAGCCACTTCATAAAATAACCAGTAAGTAACACGTCCAAAACCTTCCATTAAACATGCATCACTCGCTCTCAAAGGTAGTGGCTCATTATAGTAAATTGACGTCTCTTTATACACCCTATAAAGGTTAATTTACTTCATACTGACTTCATGTAGGACTAACATTTTCTTAAATTCCCATAGAATATGTTTTCTACTTTACAATTTTTTTTCCGGGTGTTTTTTCGGTAAGTAAAACTCATCCAATAACATCTGGAGGGCTAGAGCCGTAGTGCGGAGCAAGAGATAATGTCAGACTTTTACTGACAAAAAAACCTTCGTAGCCGTGCATACCATGGCCGAACCTTCCTTTCAGAAGCGAACGCTTGGCCCCAGTAGGCTTCGACCCTGCTGGATCAACTCCTTGAAGCGCGAGAACAGTACGGTCCGTCGACGACTTTGATTATGTCCGGAAGAGTACCTGACGATCTGACGGCAAGTCATCCATTGCAGCACCTACGGTTTATTTTTCGTGGGTACTCGAGCCACCGAACACCTACGAAGTCGACGCCCCTGATATATGTAGATTCATACGAGTACATTCAAAAGAAAAATCGTTTATTTTTTTTAAAGATGAATTTTGCAAGAAGTAATATGAAAGAAAAGAATGAGTGATGGCGTGACGGTTGTAAGGACAGGAAGAAAGGAAGAAACGTGTTGTGCCGACCCCAAGTAAAATAGGACAAGGACAGGAAGATGAGTTGTAACAGACAGTCAAAGCAATATATCATAAGTTTTCGCCTTTAAAAATCACCGTCCCTACATATGTTTTGTTCCCAAAATTTTCCCAGGAGTCTCGTCAAGTATTTGAATACTTTATTAAGCAGGAATAAAAGATGTACTTAACCCACCTTAGCCTGTTAATCACGTTTGCTATAAAGCCCAAATTTCACGCTTGTAAACGCGGTGTAAACAAGAGAATCGCTTCATAACTGTAAAGGAAAGCTGTCCGTATTATTTTAGGGAAGGTGTGAAGTAAAATGTTTGTATTTTCGTATCAAATTATAGTGTCTCTACATACATACTATACATAAAATCTCTACTACATAAAGTGGTAACGGCCCTGACTTACGATTTGTAAGTCACTGGTTCCCAGCCAAGGCACATTACGTTGTGTATTTTAATTCTTCACCACTGCTGTGAAAATGGTGAAGGACAATATCATGAGGAAACCGGCATGTCCTAGAACCAAAAATTCGAAAACATGTGACATCCATCAACTCGCACTGAGCCCGCGTGGTGGATTACAACCCATTTCATTGATTGAGAACCTAAAGAGTAAGCTTGTGTCCCAGCAGTGGGAAAATTATTTTGTAAGGCTAATGCTATGCAATGCTACTGTAATAAAAGGAGAAATCTATACATGTAAAAGGAAAAACTGACCGATATGACAGAGTTGAAACTATTGGAAATAGGAGCGTGAAATTTGACAAAAGGTTTTCTTTTATGACGTAGCGAGCACTAAGCAAAAATTCCCCTTAAGCAATTAGCCTGTGTTCTCCCTGTCATCATCATCATGTCAGCCGAACGACTCCCACTGCTGGGCATAGGCCTCCCAAGGATCTTTACAAAGATCGGTCCTATGCTGTCCGCATCGTCGGTCCACCTTGTAGGTGGCCTGCCCACGGAAAGTCGTCCGGTACGCGGTCGCCATTCGAGAACCTTTCCACCCCAACGGCCATCGGTTTTCCGTTCGTTCTTCTCCCTATAGCACATAAATTTTTTTATTCAGGTCAGCAGACATTCGGTATAGGTACAGTACGTAAAAAAAAAAAAATCCCGACAGAAATTAGAAACAAAAATTTATAAATGATGCAAAATTAAAGAAAACTTTTAGTTAAGTCGAAAAAGAAAATTGAACTTCAAGATAAATCCTGTTAACAGCTCGTAAACGACAAAAGGAATCTAAGTTTAAAAGAAAATAGAAAATGTTTTTAACAAACAAACCTTTTTTTCCAGTCGAATTATCGGGACTTAATTACTTTTCCAAACAATCCTTAATAGGTGCTGAACAATGGTCTTTTATTTACGTCGATTTAGCTTTTAGCGATTTTCATCCGAAACAAATAAATCCCCTAAATGTGAATGAAAGGAAACAATTTGCCGGCTGCGGTTTTTCCGTCGGTTTATAATTTAGGTGTCCTCAAGCCTTGGCTGAATAGGCTCTTAATAAACTAATGCGCCTCACCATCAACGATTGCAACACTGCTTACCACCAGGTGGAATTGCAGTAAAGCAGTAGTTTATATCTATTTAAAAAATGGGTTTATTTTAAACTCCTAGTGTGAAAGCAGAAAATTAGAACAAAGGATCGTGCTCTGGAAATATAAATTCTATGTCTTATTCCAGTTCATGGTGTACCTATGCGCCAAATTTCATACAAATCCGTTCAGCCCTTGTACTGTCAAGGAGTAACAAACATACATACATTTTTAATATTTCTGTGCTCATTTTTCAATCTTTAAGCTTTAAAATAACCTCCATAAGTGATGATAGTGATATTAGATATTTTTTACTTGTTCCATTTTTAGGGTTGCGTACCACAAAAAGAAAAACAAAAACCTTATAAGATCACTTTGTTGTATGTCTGCCTGTCAAGACCCTTTATATCGAGAGTGTGTGGAAATATCGAGTTGAAATTAAAACCATTTATTCAGGTCTGCGGCCACTTGAAGCTGTAAAATAAAAACTTCTTAAAAATAAATTAAAATAAACTATAAATACTTTTATACTATACCTAACTATGTACCAAGATATACAGCGATGTGGAGGAGTACTTTGAGGCCTAAGTGTGTCTTGTGTTTTTTTTTGTGTGTTTTTGTATTATTGCAAAGCTAAAACTATTTACGTAAGTTAATTTGTACGTGAGTGAGTCTGGATCACACTTGGCCAGTTTTTCTACTTATCGGTACAAATATTGTATTTTTTCATGATAAAATTACTTATTTATATGTATGTATCTAAGTATGTATGTATTTATCATCGAATATGTTTCAATTTTTTGTTTGAGTATTTTTCTATAAGTTGCACCTACCGTGTTATGTTTTTGCACCACCCCAAAGTCGACTAGTAGAAAATGCTTATGGCATTAAGTCCGCCTTTATACTTGTTATGTGCATAAAGTCTTTATAAATAAATAAGCAAGGAGCAAGCGACAAGGAGTGGAATTCCTTGCCGGAGTCTGTGTTTCCTGATGGCTACAATCCTGGAATGTTAAAGTCAAGAGTGAATAGGTTACTTCTAGGTAAGCGCGCTCCATCGTCGACCGCCTTTTTTTTACGGTAGGTGAAAATCATCGAATGACGAAACCCGCTCTTGGGCGGAGCGGGAGACAGTGTCAGACTCTTACTGACTAAAAAAACCTACCCCATTCCTTTCTTGCTTTATTCCTAGAGCCGCGGTAACACTATTTTTTTTTTACTTGCAATAAACTAGTGCTTAACTGCGATCCCACCTGATGGTAAGCAGTGATGCAATCGTTGATGGTAAGGCGCACTATCGACGATGATATAGCAGTCAAGCGCGAACCTATAATCAATAAAAAAAAAAACAGAAAAAATGAAAATAAAAGAAGTAAGTAGAACTAAAGAGCGAAGAAGGAAATCTCACAAAATTAAATTTTAAGTACTACTAACTTTAATGCATGGGTCCAATCAGGTTTCCTTATTATCTTTATTAATCCGATTATCCGCCGGCTTCCGTTCAATCGGTTTTATCAGTTTCTATAAACATAAAACGTATCCGGACTTAACTCGTTCTTTGTATACGGAAGAATACTGTTTTTGTTGTTGAAAGTTACTTACTTTAATTAAAAACTAGTCAAGTGCGAGTCGGACTCATGCACTGAGAATTCTGTACAAACCTGGCTATCATAATAATTTAAATCTTAAATCTAATCTCGAAGATTTTACCCGGTCGTATAAAAATTTTTGGTGACATAACTACATTAAAGAAGAGCGAGCTTACGGACAGCGAGCAATAGGTAGCTAGCCGTCCGGTCGTCTGGTAACAGTCCACACCAAGCCAGGTCGTCTACGGCGCGCTTTGTTCTCGCGCGGTTCTAAGAGTTGTCAGCAAATTTAGAGGCCCATCTAACTACGGGGCCGAAGCCGACTCAATTTCTGAAAGGAAGGTCCGACCCGATGGGGTGGGTCGTTTACTCAGTAAGAGTCTGACACTGTTTTCCGCTCCACACAAGAGCGGGATTCGTCATTAGATGATTTTTTACCAACAAAAAAAACTACATTAAAGAGGAAGTGTAGTCAAAAAATATTTTTGTAAAAGCTTTAAAGGACAAGAATAAAGGACACAGTAAAAGCCATTTAATCCTCCATCAAACAGATATTAACTGATCAATCTCCGATGTAAATCCTTCATTTTCCCGTCTAATAACTATCAGTGAGGTTTAAAAAAGAGCCGCTATGCAATAATCGTGAGTGATCGCACGAAGACGGATGGAACAAGTTACCCTCGTCACCGATGACGTCACGGGCCAAGCGTGAGTCGCCGCGGTCCTGGACTATTTAATTTAATTTGGGCACGGATCAATTTGTAACTGCCAAGTGCGTGTTATAGTAAATTGGAGTTTTTAGTTAGGATTAGTTTTGTTTATTAGGCCTTTTACGGCGTTTTAGGAAGTGAAGCGTCATGCTAGGGATGTTTATAAAGGTTTTTGGTGACATGTTGTGAAAAGTTAGTAAGGTAACTCCCAAGCGAGCGCCGGTGCTCGCGGCATGATTTCGCGCTACGCGCCGTTGTCAAATTTTAAAAAATAGAATGTACAATATTTGAGTATTTTTTTAAAGGGTATTTTGATATTTATCCAAGAACGTAAATAAAAAGTTTTATAGACAAATAACTTTCCGTTAATACCCGCGAACGCCGGCGTTCGCTATTAGTGCTCGCGAACACCGTTCGCGTCAGGATGAAAAGGTTAACAAATGTATGTTGTTATGAGCAGTGGTGGCCGAGTGGTAACGGCCCCGACTTACAACTTATAGGCCGTGAGTTCAAACCTAGACAGGCGCATTAATTTGTAATTTATTTCATCACCACTGCTCTCAAAATGGTGAAGAAAAACATCGTGATGAAACCAACATGTCCTAGAGCTAAAAATTCGAAGACATGTGACATCCACCAACCCGCACTGGGCCCGCGTGGTGGCTTATGATCCATTCCACCTCCTACAGAGGAGGCCTGTGTCCCAGTAGTGGGAATATTAAAAAGGCTGATGACACGAGAGAATGTATTTTGACAGCTTGTACAAAATCATTACTTGTCAATGTGAATATGTTTACGTTTTCACTTGCTAATTTAGTTGTCACTAATTATTCGTTACCTATATATTTTACATTACTACGCCGCTGCGGTTTCTTCGCTGCGTGTTGCAAGTTCCATTCCTGTAAATAACAAATATTTTTATAGGTTTGTTTTGAAAAAATAAATTCGTAATACTGCCTGGATTGACTCTCAGAAGGACAACCAGCAATTTACCGACATTTAAATGAGAACATTAATTTCTTATAACTCAAATAATAAGTCTATTTATATTCTGAAGCTAAATTATTCTATAAAGTAAAGCAATTATAAGCCAAAGTAATGCAAAAACAATTACAATGTATTTTCGGCCCATTGAGCTCTGTTATTGTTTGAATAAGAGCTAATTCTTTTGTTTTAGGAAGTCTTATTGTCACGTTTTGTCGAACAAGCGGTTCATTAACGGTCATCATTGCTTGTAAATCTTTTCGTTTCATAGTAAGGGATATTGGACTTCTTACAATTGTAACACAAAAGTATATTATATTTTATAAATTTATTTTGTAATAACATAGTAATAAGCAAAAAAAAAAGAGTCTGAGGTGGACTCGCGTAGTTTTTAAGGTTAGTTATAAGTGTGATGAGGGCATGACGAATGCCATGAATTGTAAAGTGCGCGGTTGTACGTTTCCGGTACCTGCCACCACTCCAGAATGGCCTAGCGGCCATCCGTTCTGTGTGTGTGTCAGTAGAAGTCTGACACTGTCTCCCACTCTGCCTAAGGGCGGGATTCGTCATTCGATCCGAACTTAAAATAAAAACCATTATTTTTTTATTTCTATTTGTTTAATTTAAACCACATTATCTGAGCTTAAAACTAGGTATCTATTAAGATATAGGGTGCCTTGTATTAGTGTGTACATATTTGTGAAAACACCCACGAGTAACGATACAGGAGTAATTCCAGAGTGGGAGGATTTTATTATAAAACAGAAAAGAAGCCACAAAATTATACAAGTATTTCTTGGTTCTGCTGTCGAAAGATAAAGCTTAATAAAAGCCAAGGGCGTTTTACCTACGTTATCAGGTAACACAAAAGTAGGTATTCTCAGAAACTGTAGGCTGTGTTTTCTGGGAACATATACGAATTTTCATTTACATAGAAGACCAATTTAATCTACCTTCTACGAAACGGAAAGTAACTACTCGTCTTTTTTAATAAATATATATTAATTTGAATGTCACACAGCTGGACAAAAGTCACCCCAAAGTCCTTCCAAACCTTCTTTTCCAGCGCCGTCTCGAACCAGTGCTCTCAGTATAAAAAAAAATAACAATGAAAAAATTGGTACCACAGAATTGATATCCCTAAAAACACAAAGCCCCATGTATGTCAAAAATAAATAGGAGGATCAAGTCATTTTGATAGTATAATAAAATCGTTTACCGAAATCGAAAATTAATTCCGAATTCAAAAAAGTCGCATAAAAACTCGACAGTGTCAAATTATTCACAAGCGGCGTGTGGCCACCCATTCTCCCCTATGTCGCATGATGTTAATCCTGTTAGCCAAAAGGAGGTATTCCCCTCACGTACTACACATTTTGGTTATACGTGAGCCACAAACGAGACCTATATGCAAGGCTGGTAGGATTGTAATTGATATTGGCGTTTCGATCTGAGTTGCCGAACAAATACGGTGTATCTGTGTAATTAAGCTTACGTGCGTATGAGTGGAACCAACCTAGGACTGTAATGGAGTATTTGCGGTTTAAATGGTCAATTTATACAGCTATCCTGAATTGATATTGAATCATTTTTAAAGGTCAGGGTAAAAATTCCGGTTCTACACAATCTACGCGTGACTGTGCTGTCAACGACCTTAGAGTTAAAATTAATAAAAGACATAAGATTCATAGCATGGCATCAACCTTATAATATTCCCACTGCTGGATCTTAGACCTCCTGTCTACGAGAGGGTATGGACCGTAATCCATCACGCGAGCCCAGTGCGTATTAGTGAATGTCACATGTCTTCAATTTTTTTTTTCTAAGACATACCGATTTCCTCACGATGTTTTCCTTCACCGTTTTCAGAGTAGTGGTGATGAAATAAGTTACACAAAGTAATGCTAGGAACCCGCTCCATACAACTCGTAAGTTGGGGTCGTTACCACTCGGCCACCATTGCTCTCTACAGTGCTTGCTTACAGATATAATCGAATTAAACAACTAGATAAATAACTATCACAAGATACTTTCAACGCACCATGATTTATTTTGCTGTCGAAAACGATGAACCGGATAAAATAGACGGCTAGTATTGTTATGAATATGTGGAAAATATTAACCTGTTTTAAATTTGAGAGAACGCAGACCAGTCTTAAGAGTTATTTCCGTACCGTGGGATATACTATATGTAATTAATCAACGTGGCAATAAGCGGATATTCTGAAATATTCACCGTTCAACTACAAATCTACCTACATGCACAGTTTACAAATCAAACCTTGCAATTTACTTGTACTTTTATATCATTTATTTTCTTCCGTACCTTTTCAATGTTTTCAACAGCAAAACTTATATTGATTTCAAAAGCTATATCCACGTTTGTGAGACTTGCACAAACAAATAAAACTTGAGCCAACAACAATGACATTACATTTCACGCTTCGCCTCATAAAACGCAACGATCAAGAACTTTGGTCGCGCTATAAGCCCGAGTTCAGCGGTACACAAACATCGCTCATTTTTCTCTCAGTTACCTCCTCACTCGCTGAAATGCGTACGTGTTTTGATGAGGCGTGGGTAATTCTCAGCGCCCTCTAATCCATCTGACGCTGGAGGAAGCTGTATAATGAATCGACTTTTGCGATGGGAATGCCGACGATATACGAGTATATACTTCCGCCATATGGATAAAGAAAATGTTGATATTTCTCCAACGCTGTTATCCGGAGATACTCGTATATCAAAATTTTCTGGGATAAAAAGACAGATGACAATAGATTAGTTGCGGTTTCTATAATTTGTAACCGTTTGGTAAAATGTTAAATAAATTGAAGAAATGTATGTTGAGGTAAAATATCTTTGTGATCTCGTAAACTCGAAGACATTGGCCACTATAGAAAATAAGGACAATATATGTTTAATAAACTAGTATAATTTGCTGGCATTAGTCACTACGTACAGTAATTGCACAACGTACATACATAATATTTAATATTACGAAATCTCCCTTAATTATTTATTTATGTGAAGCTTACAAAACGTATTGTGTATTCTAACAGTCAATCTTTGGAATCCAGAAGGAATAGTGGTAGATGCAATATAATCAAAACCCTATCACCATTCATGAGTTTAAACACGGCTCGTGCCATACGGCATCGGTCGCAATGACCAACTTTCTGCACTTTTATCAATTGTACTATAAATAAACTGCACTATGGTTTCTTTACCGAGCAAACCATATATCATTATGGTTTTGAATTTCATTTGTAAGTTCGATTCCTTATTAAGAAAGTGTCGACTGAAACAATTTCCATGCGGTAATATTCTTCAATTTTTGGAATATTGTTTTTAGTTTTTACGATCCATCCTAAGGTTATCTGGTAGGTATTGCTGTCAGCGATAAGACGACCGGCCGTATAAGTTACTTTTTGGTGTACAATAAAGTTTAATCTATCTATTCTTCGAAATTTAAAATGCTAAATAACATGAAGTGCAAAACATAAAATAGAAAAAATCGATCTCATGTCATTCGCAACGCCATATCAATCCTTTCTAGTCAAGGACTTGCCACAGGTAGTCAAGTTTGTTTACAAATATATTTTTGCAGACAGAGTTACAGTTCAAATGTCAAAAACAAAAACAGCACGTTTCTCGCTCATAATTCGAAAAACAAAATAAATTATTCTCAAAGAGATTCCTCAGCTTTTCTTCATCATGAACATACCTTTTTACAGTTAAGTATTTTCTCTTTTCTTTAAATAAATGCAATATTTAAACGAAGCACTCTAGGTTTTATTAAATTTGTAATTAACTTTTCAGTTGTATTAATAGACTGGTGGTATAGTGTTCTTAAATGTTGTTTGAACAAAGGTATAAGGGTTCAGTAAATTGTTGGCCAAAAACGAAACCCACCGAAAAAGAAAAAAAACCCCTTTAAGAGCAGTCAACCCGACGTTCATTTTCATACAACCGCTCTTACGTGATTGTGATGTTATGACACATCTTTCTTCAGATATTTTGGATACACAGATATTTTGTGGATATTATCTAGGCTTCTATAGAAACCAAAACGTAAATTTGTGTAAGAATAATCCAGTAAAGACGTCTAAAAATCTGCTATTTTACGTGAACTTTGACTCTCCATAATGTACTCCTATATTCAAAATGTAAAAAAGTACTTCTATAGAAGCCTAGCGCATTTATTCGAGATTCTAAATAATGTCTTTTATTTTCAAAAATCCTTAAGGGTTTAATAAAAACACGTATATCCTGGAACAAGTTTTGTGAAATATTCGAGTATATCTTAGAATTACAGAATGCCAATAGAGTATTCAGGTGCTATGCCTCTTTTTTCGCATTACTTTTGCATCAAACATCACATTGGATTGCTTTAGATGTAGCTACAAGCTTTTAAACCATCCTCGAGGCGAGTCAGGAAGGCCCACCTTAAGGTCGTTTTCTCAGGAATGCGCGGAGATATTAAACTGAAATTAATATCAAATACTACAGCGCAATCTAAAGATATCATCGTTTATTTAGAGAGAATTACTCCGTTTAAGCACCTATTTTGACACTTCCAAAAAACCGTGAAATGTGTCAAGGTCTCATAAGCACAATTAAAAAATATAAAAATTATTAAAATTATAGTTATATCACAAAATAATCACTTTATGCAATTTAGAAAAACCTTTAACACTCAATTGGGGAATCGATCGATTTGACGATGAAGAAGCATATTTAACTACAATTCACATTTTCAATACGCAACAAACACACAGGCATCACTCTATCAAAACAGTTGAAAGGCCATCCATCAATACACAAAACAATGCAAACACAATATTCCCACATATTGTACAGGCTACCTACATCTACAGCTTCCAAGCATTCGACGCAATACAATTTCAAAGACACGCGTCTCACATCAGTAAATTGTACGCCAACATCTCCAGCACAAGCGAATTCAATCAAAATGCAGAATGTTCTAATGCAGTACTAACTTGAGCTCTGGCTTCTAAAGCTTGCAATCTAGGAGGTCTTCCATTCATGCATGCTAGCGTTGGAACCGGGCTGCTTTGCGAGTGTGCGTCCAATCTGTGTACGCTAGCTTCCGTTCAGCCGTAGCTCTAAGATTTGTAGGGCAAAGGATTATTAAAATTAATTGTTATTCCGTTATGGTGAGGAAATTGAATTTACAAGAATTAATTTCTAGTCTTATTTTAATAATAAGGCACACCAACATGTTCAAAAGATGGTTCCGTATAAATAAAAATGCACAAAATCACTTAGTTAAAATAAATTAAAAGGAATAAATCAATTACATTAAAAATTACATAATAATTGAACTTAAAATAGTTTTTTTTTTAATTACAGAAACAGATTTTTTTAAATTCTATTTTATTTACGAGATTTTTATAAACTAATGCTTCAGAAATAATAGTAAACATTCTTAAATCTATGAAAGAATATAATAGTTTTGCTTCACTACAGTTAGGTTTGGCTAAGATGGCTATGATATGATTGATTGAAAACTTCTAAATCTGTCAATTACAACGATTTTAAAAGAATGTTTCTCTTGTCTTTGTATCAGACACATTCCACCAATACTTGATGTGGGAAGAGTCCTTTTTCCTACACACCTCATTAAGTGACAAAATTTAGCGTGGTTTCTGAGAAATATGTCAATAGACATATACCATATTAATTAAGCTGCTTTAGTGAGAAAGTCCTGTCCAAATAAAGGAGTTTGATGTAATTAATAATGAAAATGAGGACCTTTAAAAAAATTGGACTTTAATATGTCAAAAAACTTCATCATCTCCCTGCCCTTGTCCCATTTTACATGGGGTCGGCGCAACACTTTTTATTCTTTTATTCTATCCTGTCAGCTGTCACGCTATCACTGACTCACCTTTCTTTCATATCACTCCTAACACAATATATCCATTTTTTCTTTGGTGGCCCTTTACCCATTCCCTTTCCATTCATCACATGTACTCACAAAAAAACTTACTCAATGGAAAATTCATTTTTATTTGCATATAATACTGGACGCTTTAAAGCTTTACGTAACACTATAATAGATTTTTTTAAATGTATTTATTACTTATATAAAGGAATACAGAATTATTCGTATTAAATAGCAACCAAAAACGTATAAAAGTTTAAACATGTAAGGTTTAAACAGGTTTAAACATGTAAAGTTTAAACAGGTTTAAACATAAAATGTTGACTAATTTCGTCGAAAGCTGCAACATTACTTTGTAGATATAGTACGAAAAGCTAACCGTGTCACGTTCGCTAGTTTGTCTATTCGTTCATTCGACACGAATCTGCACTCATCATTTCAAGCCAGTGTCTCTATCGTAGCCCTACTACGTGATCTCGTTTCGACTATTTGGCAAATTGATTTTGAAGCTTTTGATAAAAAGAAGCAAAAAAACATTTGTACAGAAAACTTAGGTTTAAGAAATCGTTTAGCGTCTAAAGTGCTAATTACTTGTAATATAACGCTATTAAAGACGTAACTAACAGGATAAACAGATATATGTAAAGAGGAAGATAGACAGTTACATAAGTTAAATCCTTGTATAGTACAAAATGGAGTATGAACATCATCGAGTATGAATTTAGACTTCTTTCTGATTCTAAGGAATTCCAGATATAAAAAATTCAATAACTCCTTGCCATGAAGTTGTAACAAGGATCTCTTGATTGATAGTAGCACTTGCGAGCAAATAAAGCAACAACTTTGAATTTCCAAAAAAAATCTAAATAAATAATTACCAATCTGAGCACATTTCCAATCAAAAACGGTATAAAAGTGTTTCTTGACGCCATATTTTAGATAGTTTTAATTATTTTAGGGTTTTTAATGTCATTATTTAAATGACAATATAGTGATCAAAGTTACAAAAGATCCTCGATGTGAAACATCATTTTCTTTTTATAGTCTATTGTGTGTCCCACTGCTGGCCTTCCCTTTTTCTTTCCTAACCTCTCTGTCTAGAGCGACATCCGGCCACGTTTGCCCCGCGAACATGATGAGATCGTCGCTCCACCTTCGCCGCGGTCGACCTGGATGGCGTCGATATCCATCATTACAATCCAGAAATATAATCGGCCAGTTTAAATCGAGAACCAGTCGTAAGGCCTGCGGTACATCTCCGCAGAGCAAGCTGACTTTGCTTCAATATTCATTTGCATTCAACATTCGAGCTCTTTCCGTGACGTAAGACAATGGCTACCCTCTACCCAGTCCCCGGTGTTACCTGCAACTACTATCACACGATCGTGGATTGCATAGGAATTGGGAGGATTAACTTGATCGAACTTCAGTAATGGAGACTTTACAAAAGACATTAAAATAAATTAATACTGATATTTAGATAGCCTTTAATCTTTAACCATGAAGACGCCAAAATTATGATCGGTCAGGAAGACCGAAGCCGACTAATTGTTCAAGTCCATGAACTCATGGACACAGGCAGGTTTCAGTCAGTAATCTGACACTTCCTCCCAGAGCAGGAACAGTTATTTGATGATATCCCACCTCAAAAAAAACTCGTGTACCTTTATTACGTATCCGTTCATTGGAAACGTGATGGATTAAGCAGAGATTAACCAAATTTTATTTACATCATTACTAGCTACAACCAGCGGTTTAAAAAAATGTCCAAGGGCGAGATACCTGTGCAATAAAAATATCCTACGTGCAATTTTTAAAAATAGTCTACCTGCGTACCTAATTTCATATCAAGTCATTCAACTTGTTCAAGAGGGAACAAGTAATAAACACACAAACAGTTGCTTTTATAATATTACCTAGTGCTATTAGTAGGATAGGATATAATCTTAAACATACTTTTCTTCACAGGCTTCATAAAAAAGACGTACGGAAAAGGCTCCATGAATTCTTAAAACCCTGAGGTACCTGCCTTTTAAATCCATAAACATAAGCAACCTCGGGACTGAAAATAATACTTTAATATTACTTAAATATACACTCTGTATGAAAAGGGTCGGATGCAACTAATTAACTCTTGACAAAATGAAAAGCAGTAAGCTTCTTAATAGGACTTTGCGACTCAAATCCCCTTTGCTGAAATATTCACACATTTTACTTTATAAAAATGGATGATATTCTTTCAACATTAATATATATTTACACTAATATTATAAAGGTGAAAGTATGCATGTATGTCTGTGTTAGTTCTTGTTCAATCGGCTGAATAGATTTGGATGAAATTTGGTTCATGACAGAGATACATAGACAATATTCTGGAATATCACATCAAATACCTTTTTATTCCTGTAGTATGTTCAATTGCGAGTAGTGGTAGCCGAATGGTAACTGTTTTTTTAATGTTTCCACTGCTGGGAAGGCAGTCCTCTCTAGGACAGGAAAAGGCCAGGCGCATTAATTTGTGTAATTTATTTCATCACCACTGTGAAAGAAAACATAGTGAGGAAACCGGCATATATTTGAAAACATGTGATCTCTACGAACCCGCACTGGGCCTGAGTGGTGGATTACGGCCCATACATCCATTCCCGCTCCTAGAGAGGAGGCCTGATTTCCAGCAGTGGGGTCATTGTAAGGCCCATGCTTTGCTATGTTCACTTGAACAACGTTCCCTTACAGAAAACATAGTATACAAAATGTACGATTTCTGAAAACTAAAACTGCATTTTAAATTTTCGAATATACACTCGGTTTAAACGGTATTCACCGGTGGGTTCAAATAAAACGAATAAACTGCTGCACCTAAAGTGTTTAAAATACTTTTTCATTACTCATACTCTGAAAGTAGGTGTAAAGTTGCCTGCGGACAGGGTTGGAAGAAGCACTTTTACTCCCTAGGGAGTTTTACTTTACAACTGACAGTTGTTTTTTTAATATTTAGACAGCAAATATTTAAAAAAAAACTAGTTCAATTTTGACATTTGTATTGCACCGTGACCCGAAACTGTATACCGAATTAAAATGACATAGAAATAGAAATAATTTAAGAATACTTTTTTTTATGACTTTATTTTAATTTACTTTCAATTATTTTATTAAAACTAATATATATTTGAGAAAAATGTTGACCAGACCCATTTTTACAATGACAAAATGAAAACTATTGACTGAAAAGCCAGGGAGCCGAACACTGAAAAAAAAAATTGGCGGGTAAATGGTAGACTCTCTATAATCTGTGGCCGATTTGATCTTCCTTTTTTTTTCGAAGTGTATAGGTAGTTTTGTTTACATTTTGCTAAATCTCTGTTACAAGAAATTTTTATTAACACGATAAGTTCATCAGCTTCAGTTATAAATGTAACGCAAGATTCTTAAGAGGAGAAAACCGCTTACCGCCTAAATCAAAAGAAATATACCTACCTAAAAACATACCTTTGACGACGACTCAGGTTTTTATTATTTTTATTTTCCTCGTATTCGTAATGAAAAGCACAGTGTTTACCTCGGGTTCAAAAGTTATTTAGTCCCTCGAACTATTAGCGACCTCGCTCTCGCTCGGTCGCCAAGAAATTTCTCGGGACTAAATAACTTTCTTTCATCCCTCGTATAACAATGTACTATTACTGGACTACTAGGGGATTACAATTTTTAACTTACCTATGTTTTTTCCCTCTAGATAGATTGATATACTCTTTATTGTAGGTAGACCACAGTATAGTATAGTATATCGGGCTGGTGTCCGCAACTCCACGTCTAAAGCGCGTATTTTGCGCATAAATACAATTTGGTACATAAGGAGCTTAAAATGACTAAGGTGTTACAATTGGCGGTCTTATCTCGTTTTTTAAAGACAACCTTTGGATGTATTTGGCAAAGGAGAAAGATACACGGGTAGTTTCTGGCGTACTATTTACATATTGTATATACATAATGTTCCTGGACAATATTTTAAAACGGATGACGTAGTTAGTTACACACTTAGATTGTAAGCTTTGTTAATCATATATAGTGTGCGACATAACATTAACAACCCAAATTAAGGATAATTGCAACAATTCGGCTGACATTTTAGATCGAAATTTACCCCCTTTCAATGTTTCCCAGAAAGGGTTGAATTCGCATGTAGAATCCAAATTAAATGACGGTGACATTTGCGGAGCAGCTAGGTTACTTTTTAGCAGTGATGTGGTGGCGCCTTACTCTCCAGATACAATTTCAGCCCTGGAGAGTAAACATCCAGCGCCTGCGGATGACCTCACTTTCCCTGATCCTCCCGATAGACCCATTCCGGACTCACAAATTTTCCCTATATTAGCCCCTCAGTTACTTGCAGCTGTGAGTTCCTTCAGAAGCGGTTCCGCCGGCGGCCTCGACGGCCTGACTCCCCAGCATTTAAAAGACCTCTTGAGTTCGGGCTCTGGGGACGCTGGTGAGTCGCTTTTGAAGGAGCTTCTGGCTCTAGTTACCCTTATGCTCTCCGGCGGCGTGAACGATGCCGTTGTCGATGTCTTGTACGGGGCCAATCTATGCGCCCTGCGCAAGAGGGATGGCGGCATTCGTCCCATCGCCGTCGGGTGCACATACAGACGCATGGCAGCTAAAATTTGTTGCAGACTGTACGGCGAGTCTCTGACTAAAAAATTTCAGCCCCTACAGCTTGGTTTTGGTTCCAGAGGGGGCTGCGAGGCCGCCGTACATGCCCTCTCCACATACCTAAATTCCAAAAAGGGTGAGGTCATCCTCAAGGTTGACGTTAAAAACGCCTTTAATTCTGTTAATAGGGACACTTTGTTGGCTGAAGCAAAAAAAGCGCTACCTGAAATTTTTGGCTTTCTGTGGCAGTGCTATAGGCACCCATCAAAATTACTGTATAAAGATAATGTTTTGGAATATGCAGTTGGATGCCAACAAGGTGACCCTCTCGGGCCAGCAATTTTCAGCTTGGCTATTCATCCAATCATCCAACAGTTTAATTCCAAATTTAACGTGTGGTATTTAGATGATGGAACGCTAGGAGGTGACGTAGATACCGTTTTAGAAGATTTTCAATTACTCAAACAGCAATTTAAATCGATTGGCCTTGACCTCAACGAATCCAAATGTGAACTTTTTATTTCTGACAGCACTGACAGACTAACGACTCTACAGAAATTCTATGCAATAGCTCCAGAAATCAAAATTTTAGATAAAAGTTCACTGCGCCTCCTAGGTTCACCAATTTTGGAAGACGGTTTTTCTTCGTTCATCGACGACAAAATTGAGCGTTTCAACAACATTTCGGAAAGACTTTCCAAAATTAACCTTCATTCGGCTTTCACCCTCATACGATATTGTTGTTTTGCACCAAATTTCATGTATTTTCTCCGCTCTTCTCCTTTATGGAAGCAGCCACACCTCTTGGACAAAATTGATCAGACCATTCGGCATACACTAACATCCATCTTAAATGTGGCCCTGGATGACCGGGCTTGGCTTCAAGCTACGCTACCCATTCGTTTTGGTGGGCTCGGTATCCGCAAAATTACTAGTGTAAGCCTTCCTGCGTTCCTGTCTTCGGTCCGCAGCACTCAGCAGTTGACCAGTGGAATTTTGACTCAATCACTGGTTGACTGTGAGGTGCCGTGCTTGACCGATGCCTTGAGCGCCTGGAAATTGGCTTGCCCGGACGAGGCGTTGCCCGAGAACCCATCTTCCCAGAGACAGTGGGATGAGCCGCTCTGCAGGTTGGTACGGAATAACCTTATTAATACGTCCACCAACACTGCTGAGCGTGCCCGCCTACTGGCTGTGGGTGAATGGGAGTCGGGCCTTTGGCTACAGACGTTACCGTCACCCAACATAGGCACTATGCTGAGTGACACCACCTTCCGGATCGCTACATGCCTGCGACTGGGTGCTCCTAGCGGAGCTCCACATCGGTGTCAGTGCGGTGAAGTAGTCGACCGCCTCGGCCACCATGGCCTATCCTGCAGCAGAAGCGCTGGTCGGATAGCTAGGCACGCCAGCATTAATGACATCATCCGTCGAGCCCTTGTCACCGCCGGGGTGCCAGCTGTTCTAGAACCCAATGGCCTGGCACGTGACGATGGGAAGAGGCCAGACGGGATGACCATAATGCCCTGGAAGTTGGGTAGGCCTCTGGTGTGGGATGCAACATGTGTCGACACCCTTGCGCCATCCCATCTTCTGAGTACGGCAGGTTGTGCTGGGGCGGCTGCTGCAAGTGCAGAAAACCTCAAACGGCGTAAATATAATAACCTTATTGGGAGTTATATGTTTGAGCCGTTTGGGGTTGAAACACTAGGGCCATGGGGTCCGAGCGCTCATCGAGTTGTACGCGACATCAGCAAACAGCTGGTCGACTCTTCGCGTGACCAGAGGGCTGGGCTTTACTTTTGTCAGCGAATCAGCATTGCCATCCAGCGTGGCAATGCTGCCAGCGTTCTGGGCACTTTTCCCATTGATATCGATGTGGATGAATTTTTTGATGCCCAATAAATCATTTGTAAATATTATTGTATTTTTAGTTTATTTAGGTTATTTTTAGTATAATTAAATGTATATTCTAAATTAATTAATTTTATATATAAATTATGTTTGTCAATTAAGTTTTTAATAAAAGTGTCTAGACTGACTACAAAAAAAAAAAAAAAAAAAAAAAAAAAAAAAAAAAAAAAAAAAAAAATATATAGTGTGTAATTGTTAGTTTTCCCTAATAAATAAAATAAAATAAAAGTTGTTAACGTTTGGGCCTTCTTTTCGGACACGGGCAACTCATTGTACTTACCATAAAAGTTGGTGGAGTGACTTTTACACTACTTAATATTACTATTCAACAAATGAGATATCGTTAAAAGCGACTTAATTTTTTGATAATAATTGCTTTTGTGACGCCACATATTTCAATATGGCGTCATCTAAAGTTCACAAAGTCATGAATAAAACTTTAGGTACCCTTTTGGGTATCCAAATGAAAGGTTTAAATTAGCATTTATATAAATATTAAAAGTTGTTTTTCACTGCTTTGTCCACATTCACTCGGTGACTGCGTATAATTTTATATTATTTATAGTACCTACATAAGTGTAAATTAGTAAGTATAATGTATATTATAATGCTGCTCTATTCCTTTGATTTAAAAAACAAATCCGTGTAATTTGAATGTAAACCACAAGAAAGACTCGGTACGTAAATTATGTAAATGTTTTCCAGCTCACCCTGTATTAACTAATGGAATCCTGATTACACGAAAATGGCTTACCCTAATTTAACCTTTGAATAAATTGACAATAAGACCTTTAGGGTATAATAATTTTACAAAAATAAACATATACGCCTTCTGTTTAGATACTTAATCATTACATAGTATAAAACAAAGTCCTCTGTCTGTCCCTATGCATGCTTAAATCTATACAACTAAGCAACGGATTTCGATGTGGTTTTTTTTTATTAGATAGAGTGATTCAAGAGCAAGGTTTCTATGTATAATTTATGCATAATATCAATATTACACCCATACGAAGCTGGGGCGGGTCACTAGTTCATCAGTCTTCATATGTCTTCTTATTTTGAAAATCTCTTATAGAAGACATACAAAGATTATTTCAATTAGTTAATTACCTAACATTGATTTAGGTAAATAGCTAATTTTAAACTATTTTAGAAAAAGCAATTCACTTCTACCTTGATTAGATATGGCAGACTTAAAATTTTTGACTCAGATTATGACTTATAAACAATCAGAAATACAAATAATGTTTTGATATTTTTTGCTCATCCTCGTACTTAAAAAAATAACAGCTAGAAGATGACAAGTCATTATTCTTTACAAAAAAAGCAATGTGGACATTAGTTGAGTATTTCTGTAGCCTTAATTAATAGTATCAGCTTTCAGCTAAAATAATTCATATTGTTGCTTGAAACTTGCTTTTTTTGCTTAATAAACTAACAAATAACTGTGAATTTAAATTATACCGTGATTTGATTTCAGCTTGTTAAAATAACACAGAGGAAACAAAAAAATCGGTCATTCTTTTTTTGTAATTTGCTTTTGGTTGGTAGTTATGCAAAATATTTTTGGTTGGCATTTCTGTATGATGCCAGTGTGTATATTCGACACGACAGTGAATCTAGTGTGTGTCTATTTCAATCAGTTTCAACCGTTTGAGTGTGAAGTAGTAACAAATATATAAAAATTACACACACACACACTAACTAAATAGAGTGATAAATAGCCTAATTGTGACCTTAGAAGAAACCTACATTGGTTCAATTTATTTGCCGCATACTATAACTTTTTAACTTCAGCATCATAAGACTATCAATAGTTTATAATCTGGTAGTAGTTGCTATAACAGACTTTAATCGAATATATCAATAAGCATAGACACAGCTTCCCAATCACCGCCTAGCCCACCGTTAGCGGTGTATCACGCAGGATTACGTCTCCGTTCAGCGTCGCGAGACATGTCATCCGTCTTGAGTTCATTATTCAGTAGCACAGACTGTGAACTGGAACACAACGACAGGGACAGTTCACGAGTTCAGTTGACGACAGACGATTAGAACTGTTGAAAGGGACATTGAACCACTAGTAGCGACCACATTAGTACTACTTATAGCCGCCACAAGTTGCAGACGCATTTCTCCATAAATTTTGTATAATATTAGCGTACACCAAGCGTTTGAGTGGCCACGTCCGAGCCACAAGAAAAGAAGAAAACAACCCACTGACTACAGCCACTAGAAGCCAGGCACTGCGACTTTTCCATATGTTTTGTAGACACACACGACAACACGTGTAGCCGATGACGGCCACGCTACAGCGGTGGCTACTGTGGCCGGAGTCCATCGTAAGACTGCGCAGCGTAAGAAAATAAAGACGTCCACTTTTAGACATAGGCCTTCCCCAAGCGTCGCCACAACGACCGGTCCCGTGCGTTTCGCACCCATCGAATTTCAGCAACCCTGACCAGGTCATCGGTCCACCTTATGGGAGGTAACGCTACGTCTTCCGGTACGCGGTTGCAACTCCAAAAATAAAAACTTAAATAAATGCCAATACAGCGAAGAAAATTAAAAACATTTTTAAACAAATAAATGTTTCAATTTATAATCTCAGGAAAAACACAACTTACAAATATGCAATTTCATTAGTGAATACCCAATACCAAGAGAATGAAATTACTTGTGTTTGTGAATATGTCTAATAATTGAGAATTGTGGAGCCTCCCCCCCGGAGCATTGTAGATTGATCGTCAATATTACCATATTACTAACGAGGCTGAATTTCACTCTGTGTGTATGAATAGAGCTATAAATTTGGCTTTGTATTGAAACAAACACAGTCAGTTCAATTTACAAGATATTTAAGTCTGAGGAAACATGCACATAATAATATTAAGTATTCCTATCAAAAATCAAGTACCTAAGTATTAATCTTTCGTATGCCAGAACGCAGATCTACGCGAGACACAATAACTTTTTTATTTTTGTGTCTAATTACGACATACGAGAGGTTAAAACTATTTCCAAACAGATTTTTTTAAACAAACTTCACTTCCTCCAAAAATGGCAATACTTAACAATTCTATCAAGTTCATTCAACAATCAGTTATTCATTTTGACCCGCCCAAAAGAAATGCCACTTACAAAAAGAGAACAAAAAGTAAAGCTTACGGCCGTTAATCGAAGGTTACGCCACACTTGTTGCAAGAACTATTATTTTCGCTCTTTATTATTGCTAAGTTACATTTTACCGCACAATACAATTGATTTAGGTACTTTATAAACGAACGAACGAAATCAACCGACATCGCTCGAAGGATTGCATCGCTGAAGTGGCAGTGGGCGGGACACATAGCGCGGAGAACCGATGGCCGTTGGGGTGGAAAGGTTCTCGAATGGCGACCGCGTACCGGACGACGCTCCGTGGACAGGCCCCCTACAAGATGGACCGACGATCTGGTGAAGGTCGCGGGAAGCCGCTGGATGCGGACAGCACAGCACCGATCGTTGTGGAGATCCTTGGGGGAGGCCTATGCCCAGCAGTGGGCGTCGCTCGGCTGACATGATGATGATGAGGTACTTTATACCGTAATAACCAACCTCAATTTTTCTTTCAAAATGCCACCCTTAATATTTTATAAAATGCTTATCCCATGTTTTCTTAGCCAAAAAAGCATGCAAAAAAGTGACCAATGTTGCCACTAATAAAAAATCGGCCTAGTGCGAGTCGGACTCACGCACTAAAACTCCGGGTAATCTATAAAAACGGCGAAGAACAGATGTATGTTGTATGAGAGCCCCCTTAAATATTTATTCTATTCGATTTTCTGGATATAGCGGAAAAATTATTGCATAATGTGTGAAAATTTCAACTGTCTAACTATCACGGTTAAAGAGATACAGCATGCTCAAGACTGATAGACACACGAACGGCCAGCAGAGTTTTAGTCTTTTACCCTTCGTGTACGGAGCCCTAAATATAAAACAAAAACTAAAGGTAACGACACACTTGTTGCAAGCACTGTTATCGCTGTATATTATTGCTGATTTACATTTTACTGTGCGCTATTAAGCCGAGAGATTTGCATAATGGCCGCCGAGCTTATTAACGGGTGATTGCGGATTATTGAATATAATTGAAGCATTCGCTATGAGACTGTTATGTTGTTCTAAATGCGATCTTCGATTGTTATGGTATTTGAACACGCGTTTTGTTTGTTTTGGTTCAGAGAAAACAATTTTCTCTGGGAACTAAAAAGTGGAAGGTAATGAAATATGAATGAAACTTCATCATTTTGCGTAACGTCATCATCATCATCAATTCAACTGAAGGACGTCCATTGTTGGACATAGGCCGCCTCAAAGTGTCGACGCAAGGAACGGTCCTGTGCGTCTTGCATTTACCGTATTCCCACGACTCTCCATCATCATGGGTCCATCGGTTATTTTGCGTAAGATTTTACGTAATTGTGCTGTACAAATCAAATTATGTCTGTTTTATTTTCATTAACATCCTTGTTTATCATATTTTTTAATACATTCTTTTTACTCAAATTCCAAATTTTTACATAGCATCAACATTATTATCTTTTGCCCCTGTCCCTTAAATACACGAATTGAATAAATATATTCGCCAACTAGAATGGTGTACTTACATACACATTGAATAGTAAGTATTCTATCAATCTTCACGCGTTGCTTTATAAGTAAATTATCCACCTGAATCCCTAAAGAATAAACAGTATTTGTTTTAATTAGTAAAGCCAGATACACCTTCCCAATCAATCCTAACCATGACCTATACATAACCATTTCCTACCGCAAATATAATACCTAACCATGAAGACGCTTTGAAAACAATACCAGTTATCTCCAGAGTTGATCACCCAAACAAATGCTCGTAGGTAAATTCAGATCATGAACCTTAGCAGCCTACTTGTTGTTCCCAGTGGACTAAGTTCAGGAGAAGTCGCCAACTTCCGCAATAGCAGCCAATTTGAGAGCCATTCACTCTGCAGTTTGTGTACAACCCGTGTTTTGAGGAAACCTGTAGCAATACAATTTTATTATACACCAAGGAATATTTTTTTGGAGTTTTAAAATATGGTGGTAGGTAAAAGTTTTTATTCGTTTAGAAAATTGGTCTATAAATAAACTTAATGGAGTTAATTTTAAATAAGGGTGTTTATTCGAAAATTATTCTTAGGGCAGGCTTTTCAGAAATTCACATTCTGAAATGTCAAACAAATGCTGACTCATCCTTCACAAATCAAACAATCTAAAGTCCACATTCAAACCCCGAAAACTTTCCGTCAGCAATGCCAACGTAAATAAAATAAAAAAAAAACACAGAGTATGACAAACATAAGAGCGTGAGAATTAAAAAAAAAAGTAAACACAATAACTTTTCGAGAACGCGTATCATGAGAATGTAAATCTGTAGCGCGTGGCCATGAATATTTTCATTATTTTCACCGAAACAACGAGAGGGAGGCATAATTTTATTAGATGGCACTGTAGCATGGACAATTCGGTGACAGGTACATTTTTGTCTATGGGTTCCATTTTGTAACTTTATGTGCTTTCAATGTTATGTTCAGAATACCAGAATATAATGCACTATTGTTAAAAGACTTTAGTGGTACAGCGTTAACATATAATTATGACATGTGATACCTACCTATATTACCTAATTTGTCACCCTTATAACAAGGTGAATTGAAAATGGCCACAAAGCCTTTATAAAATTAAAGCGAAACATGGAAATTTTATTTATCATAAAATAATTATTTTGTCAAATGAACAACGTTGACTATGCGTAAATCACGTAAATACGTGACATTTACTCCATCTTTAAATTGATGCCTACTCGTTTTTTAATGATGTTTTTTTTAAAAAAAATTCGATTAACATTAAAAAATACGATTAATGGTTGTTTAAAAAAAAATATTAAAATTAAAAATACTACCTGTTTTACTTTCCATAGTTAATGCTGGAGTCTCTTATGACTGTAACAGGAAAAAAAAACAAATTATTTCTGCTCATGCCGCTAGGGAAAACAGCGGAGATACTTTGACAAGTTTATTATTTTTTACCTACTCGAAATGTTATAAAAAGCTCGGAGCTATAAAACCTTGATAAGATTTCCTGGAGGCGATTTTTCTTGAATACCTGTTGGTTAGTAGGTATAAATATTTTGTATGGAAGCTGTATAGCCAGGGTAAATTTTTTCGTAACCTTCCTACCTCAATTTCCATAATGGATATCAAATTTTACTATCTTTGCTATTTTCCTTAATAAAGGTTGTGACGTCATAGTAAGCCGATCTTGGAGCTTACAGCTTAGAAGTCCGATCTGAAAGTATTTCATTCACTCTATCGGATTTTTGTTCAATCGTGGAGGATTGTTTGTATTAAATGTTCCATTCAAGGATATAGTTATTCTTTACAGTAGTAAATTGGTCTAGCTTTCACTTAACTATCGGGGCAGTTAAGGTCAGATTCTAATCTAACGGAATGAAGCTAAATACCAATACTTTGCACTAGCTGCTGCCTGTGGCTTCGTCCGTATTGAGTAGGAGAAACATAAAGTAGTTTTTATACTTGTTTTAACTTCTCTATATGATATTCTAATATAGTCTAACCACACACACACACACAAACTTTCGCCTTTATAATATTAAACTCTTGAGTCGTTCGCACACCTTTTGTCTTTTTAGTATTCCTCAAATTACGGTATTCGACAGGTTATAGTTTGATGAAACAACTGTCCATGCTAGTTGTCGAAACTCTCAGGACCAGTCGTTGTGGTCACACTTGAAGGAAGCCTATGTGGAACAGTGGTCTTCTTGCAACTGAAATGATAATGACTGACTATGCAACTTCACATAACCATTACAAGGATTATTTTCAGATAATTGTTAAATTAAAAGTGCGCATACCTACTGTCATCGCGCATTTTGTACTTTGCTCTTAGCGTCTTGTACAGACGAACAGAGAATTACGTGACCTTTTCACGTTGTTATACCTTTGTATAGCTTTGAAGTTATAATTAATTGTTCTATGTAGTTGTAATGTGTAGTTTAAATTGACGAAATAAAAAAAAATGACGTGTATTTACAAAATAAATACCATTTATCATTTATGTGCTGTAAAGAGCCGAATTATAGTCGTGTACAATAAAATGATCACGACGATAATTAAGTACATCATGACTCGGCACATGACACACGAGAGGCACGCCTACAAAAGTCATATCTCACTCACTTTCAATTAATTCCCAAAACTCCTATACTAAACCTACCCTATTCAGACTCAAATTAAAAGTCAAACCTTTAACTTTAGCTAAACCATTTTATGTTATTATACAGGAGGAAGAAGCTAATTGCACATGCCATAGTGTAAATCACAGACAAGAACCATTATGGACGCTCTTTTAATTCATATGTATTACAAATATCTTTGATCATGATAGTTGTTATGCATGATGCTTTGAAATATATTCCGAACAATGTATTAAAAAAAAAACATAAAGATCAGTCTCGACTGACGGGACCCGTTCTCGAACATGATGCATGTAACAGCACCATTCAGCTCGGCCATTTTCAAGGGTACTAAATGATCCATGATGTTCGGGTATTCCAACACATCATGGCTTAGAAAATGGATAATACACCATGTCAGTCACGTTTCCATCGGTCAAAGAGGGTCAAATCGTAAAACGGTTTACGGCTTCCTCCCAGTTCCCTCCAGGGTAGGATCGAGTCGGTAAAGTAAATGTCAATAGTCCCCGAATGCCAGGTTAGAATTTTAACTTTCAACAGGATCATATGAATATGGTTATGTTTTTATTTGTTCGGACAGTTCTGGCTTTTTAGTTACTGTTTGTATTGCAGCATTTTCTATTTGTATTTGTTCATCGGTTCTGTTACGGGAAACAGGAATAGTTTTTCTGCCCAACATTCCAACAGTGTACCTAAAAAGAAAATGCAAATTATAGAGTGTAAAATTTAATATAGTAGAGCAGTAAGTTATTCGAGAAAACTATTATTATGAGGTGTTCACTATTTTGAATTTTACGTTTCACAAATCATCCGCACTTTTAGTGATGCGATTGACCATCATCATCATTTCAGTTGAAAGATGTCCACTGTTGCCCCAAGTGTCGCTTCTACGAACGGTCCTGTGCGTCTCACATCCATCGACCACTGTCAATTAATTCAACCACTATTTTTTATGTCTTAGGTTTATGGTGCAGAATTTAAAGCATCGTACTTTGTCTATTAAACTTCCTTTAGATAATTCATAATACTGTGGATAGTGTAGCGTCCACGTTTACTTCTAGGCTGATAAAAGTCACACACAAAAGTTCCACCAAGCCGCATACACATCTGTCCCTGACATTCAAACGGGTAACGTTCTACCTGTCACGTATAAACGTCACTTGCCCTTTATTAGTACATCACAAATAGCCAACAACTCATAAAAAAAAGAACTTTCTTATTCCCTACGAGTGACACGAACTAATTTTCTTCACCTGCTCCAAATTTTCCAGCAGTGACTTTTATCACACGTCGCCGAATATCAAGGCTGGCTCCACAATCCACATTAGGATGGTTTAATCAAAGCTTTTAATTTCCCAGTCGGTTGTCGTCACCGCGACGCGCAGACAGGTGGCGACAGGTTGACGTGTCCCTCAGGCCGCTTCGAAATGAGACCAACGGGACGTTGGAAATGAATATTGGGGAACCCAAAAGTAGCGTAGCGTTTATAACGGTTATGGGACATTGGCATACTTTTACCTTGACAAGATGCCTAAATGCATATTCAGATTTCATGATAAGTGTGATGGGTGACATAGTAGGTCCGGTACGACTATTTTAAACTGCCGTTAATTAATCTGCGTTTAACCCCCTGTTTTATATGTCAAATTATTAAGTACTCCTAAGCTGCTACTGCTGCCATCGAAAATTCATAGCAATTTTCGCGCTCTTGACTAATAAAATGGCATATTAGGTAATCTTGCGATATTATTCGTTTTAAGTTTAATTGTAGTGTAGTAACATGCATAATAGTATAATAGTACATTGTATAATGCAAATATAGAAGGTTTTCATTGTGAGGCAGATTTCGCTCGAGCCGCAGGCGAGAGTCATGGAACCGAGTGCTACAGTAACAATGCGCGACTCTTGAGTGGAGGTGGCTTAGCCCCCAGATCGGGTAAACACATACATTGTGGCAAAGTACTAGTGCGGAAAAGAGGAAATTCCGTTTTTAAAGTAGGAATAAGAGTGGATTTTTTTAATAAGAGCATTGAAAAAACCTTTTTACGGTTTTAATTTTCCCAAATTTGTTATGAATTGCCAACGGCTAAAGCTTATTCACATTGTAGGTCATTGTTCTCAAACTTAGCTCTCACGATTACCTGTGTCCGTGCCAATGTGGATGTGAAGTTAGGTTTTCGGTGCTAATTGGGTCAGCACTGAGTACTTTCAGCTGAATCCACGCTTTTTCTTTTCGTTGAAATTTTGTTTTCGAAGTGAATGTTTGTTTTGATTGCTGAAGGATTCCGATTTCGTTATGGGAAAATAAATACATTAATACGTGCAAATCAGGTGTGGTTCACGTGAATGTAGCTCTAGCTTGATCCTTAAGTTTATAGTGTCATTGTTTCTTTGTCGAGCTACGTTTAAAAAAAGCCGGGTAATTGCCAGTAGGACTCTCGCACTGTGGTTTACACAAACAAATACAAATAAAGTTACAAATTTAGTTGCGAAAATATATAAAGCACAAGACAAGCTCCCCAACCACGTCTGCCTGTATATTCGCAATAAACTCAAAAACTACAACTGTAATTACTGTTTTTTGTACTACTGCTACCCTATAATAAACCGCTCTGAAGGAAAAACATTCAGAACTAGTTCTGATGAGACAGACACAAGCTAATATTTTCCTCCGTTAACTTCCGTAATAAAAACGAATGAAATACGTAATTTACTACGACTTTAATAGTGAAGCTCACCGCCACCTTTTATGGGGCAATCATTTGCTCTACCGTGGTTTTACATTGTGTTATAACTATGCAGAGTCTTCTTTCTCTGCATAGCAAGCTCAGCTAAGTAAGGCATCGGAAGAATTCGGAAAACATCGTGAGGAAACCGGCATGTCGTAGAACCAACAATTTGAAGACATTGTGACATCTACCAATCCGCACTAGGCCCGCTTGGTGGATTATAGCCATAATTATAACCCATTCCCTCCCATTCCCCCTCCTATAGTAGAGGTTTGTGTCGCAGCAGTAGGAGCATTAATAAGGCTGATGACGATGATAATGCACGAATTGAACAACATACATATCTTCATTTTGTTAGTTCTTGGACAAATTGGTTCTCTCCCGATGGTTTACATAGCATATTATATGTATATATAAAATACTAGCTTTTGCCCGCAGCTTCGCTCGCGTACATAAAATATAGTCTATGTCACTCAGGAGTAAAGCAGCTTTCTATTGTTGCTTAAACTTTTCCAATCGGACCAGTAGTTCCAGAGATTACCCCCTACAAACAAAAAAACAAAAAACAAACTTTACCTCTTTATTATATTAGTGTAGATAATAAAGAGGTAAAGTTTGTTTGTTTGTAGGAGGTAATCTCTGGAACTACTGGTCGGATTGGAAAAATTTTAGCAACAATAGAAAGCTGCTTTACTCCTGAGTGACATAGACTATATTTTATGTACGCGGGCGACGTCGCTTATAACTATAAAATAAATCTGCCCAATCTTTTTTACCTGCAACAGAGATGAGTATCAAGATAAACTATCCAACATGCATAATAGAGTTATTAAAAAAAAAACATAAAGAAAGCTGAATATTATGTTCTCTACAAACGCAGCATACATAAAATCTACTTTAATCATGCGCTCTTCGGGTTTTATCGTATTACGGTATCCATGAATAAATAAAGTAAACATACGCAGAAATAATAAAATCACAACACAAATTCACAATTAACAATTTGCGATACCAATACCATACTGGGATGTGTTCAGATATTTTTTTTTTTATATATATAACTAGCTTTTGCCCGCAGCTTCGCCCGCAATACCAGGGTTGGGGTTGGGGTTTCCGGGATAAAAAGTAGCCTAAGTCCTATTCCGGAGTGTATCCTATGCCTGTGCCAAATTTCAACCAGAAATGAAAAAAAAAAACATTTTTTTTTTAAATTTCATCCAGATCCGTCCTGCCGTTTTGACGTGATTGAGTAACAAACATCCAAACATCATAACTTTCGCATTTATAATATTAGTAAGATTGATAGGCTCGCGTGACACCGCAATCTCACCTAATGGTAAGCGACGATGTGGCCCACGATGGAGCACACTTGCCTAGAAGTAACCTATTCACTCCTGACTTAAAGATCCCTAGGTTGTAACTATCAGGAAACACACACTCCCGCAGGGAATACCACCATTCGTTAGCTGTACGTAAAATGTATGTGCTCCTAAAACTCTACTCGCGCGTGGTCAAACACATTTTGTACTTAGAAAATCATTATAGAAGCCAATTGAGGCACTGCACGCTGATATAATTTAATTTCATATTTATTATGTGCCACAAAAAAAAAACTCAACACACAATAAAAACAACCATTTTTTACCCAAAAATCCGATTTGAAAATCGAATAACCGCAATGGGCGGACACTGGACTGTCATTAATATGCCCTAAAGTATCCCAACTTTATCAGGCGCATTTCACGCCCCAAATAACCGTGTACGTTTTTACTTTGAACGGCTTTTATTTCTATCACAGGTAAAATAAGTTATTTTTACATTCACGGGGCCGCTTTCCGGACATGTAAGCCTGAACACTTGGCAGGCATTTGGGATTGGATCGTCCAATTTAATGCGGATTTTATTGTCACTGTGACGCGTCACCTATCGACCTTTTAGAACCTTTATTAATATAGCTTTTACCGTGTAATAAAGAACTCTTTTGACTCCTGCTATTATTTCAAAATGTAATTCAAATCAATTAAACTATTACGATTAGCATAAAACCATTAATTTGCTCTTCAATTTATTAGTATCGAAATTTATAAAAAGAAAACCCATTTTGGCTTTCAAAGCGTTTTCAACATTAATTTGTTCCTTTTTTGAATGATTGATGGAATTTATTTTAAAAATATCGTCGTTTTTGGTAATTGACAGCCTATTCGGCCAGTTTGTCTGGCGTTGACAAAGCTAAGGAAAATTGTATAAGAAAGTAATTGTTTCTGACACAAGTTGTTGCGTTGACATTCTCGGACTTTGAAGGACATATTGTAATAGAAATAAAGAACAAAGGGAAAAAAGGAAAAGAAAGAATTATAATATTGGTTAAAATGATTATTTTCTGCAAACAGTTTCACCCTAATGCACATTAACTACAGTCCTTGAATAAAAAAGCTTTTATTTCCCATTTAGATTTTTCTTGGTGAATTTCTAAGAACATAAAACTAACATAGTTATAAACAACGTGTGTGTTGTCAAAATAAAGTGAAAACTGTCTGCGGGCACATCACAAGTTTTATAGCATCCATTAAATGGCCTAGTTTCGAAAGTTGTCGTAAATACGACCGTTTACGATCGAACCGAAAAGGGAATTAGATCTATGAACGATACTTCACCTTCGAGTATAAACCTGGCTGGAAAATCCTGGAGACGACACATAAAAAGGGTGGATTGAATCTATTTTTAAATTTAGCCCTATAAAGTATTGTCAACTCATCGCGTCATACAGCTTCGAATCGTAGATGCTGTTCGGATTTCAAAATGCTAGTTTAAATTTTATTATATAATTTTATTTTCCATTCCGTGTAAAAGTTTGATCCAAAAAGGTTTATCTAAAATAGTTTAGGTATGGTTATTTCAGTAATATTATGAAATAACCCGAAGCTATTTGTCAGATTCAATGTTGATCATTAAAATAATAATGAAGGTTTGGAATCTTTAAAATTAATGTATTTTTATAGTATACTTTTATACATAATACCTACAAAAAATTTGCCTAATACTTTAACATACCACTCAATTCTTCTAAAGCATAGGTATATTCACAAACATGACAACACTGTAACCACCAAAAAGCATGTTTATTCTAATAAAACAAGTGACATTGTAAGCTCTATGTAATGTTGGCAACACAGTAAACTTTCTTTATCGTCTATGGTAGCAGTAGCTGGCTGAACACAATAAAGACTTGGCCTTTGCTACTCACGACTCCTACATCATGCTTTTTATTCGGGTTCCGTACCCGAAGTGTAACCAATGAACGTATTACTAAGCCTCCGCTATGCGTCCGTCCGTTCATCTCCTTGTTAGTGGGCCGTATCTCATAAACCGTATACGAATACGTAGTTAGTTAATGCTCATATCACTAAATAATAAAAATCGACCAGAACTTTCATATCGACTCGCATACGAAAAATTCTGAACGATTTTGATTAACTCGCACTTGACCGGTTTTAAAAAACATTTTGTGCAATAGGGTAGACTATTTTTGAAACAAAAATTGTGTTTAAGAAAGAAAGAGTTTAACTTGCTTTGTAAGAAAAAAGAAAGAAAAAAGTATGCGAAGAAAAAAGAAAGAAAATTAATTTCTTTGACACAATTCAAGACACAAATAATAGTATGATATGGTATGATGTTGTGACCGACTCAATTATTCATTTTCAGATAAGAATTCTGAGTTAACAGTTTTATATGAAATTGAAACGAATTGGCATCAAAAAATTTTGAAAACCCAGCAGTCCTTGTTGTACACTTATATTGCTTATTTTAGAATCAAGAAGGTTTCATATTTTCTGGAAAAATAAGCTGCGGCGACAAATTTATTATTTCCCCGACCTTGCTTCGGCAATTTCTTTAAAAATGCAAAATATTTTTAACGCAGTTGGGAAAAGCTTATATTTATTTTGTTACACGGAAAAGTGTTGTAAAGTCTGACATCAACTTGTTTTCAGTAAACTAGCTATTTTAATAATATCTGAAACATGGTAAGCAGAAGTTGTGTGCAATGAAGAAATAAATAATAACAATTCTTCAAAGGCCCAAGGATTTTTCGAAAGAGCCACCGCTGCGTTCATAAAAGGCAGTTTAAAAACCGGAGTATATTAGTCTGTAAAATCTAATGGAAGTGTTATTCTGGGTAAACCCAAAGTGGAAGCTCACACTTCCTAGATGAATTAATGTTATCCAAATATTCTTGGCAATGTAGTTTAAATTAATTACAATTACAAATAGACAACTGTATCGGATTAATACTAAACGGCGAAACTTTATTCATATTACGTGTGTATGTTTGTTACACCTTCACTGAAATAGCTGAACGAATTTGTGTAAAATCTGGTATACTGGAAGACTATAATAATAATAATAAATAATTTATTTCAGACATAGTCCATAATTACATTAGAATATATATATGAAAAAATTAAAATCAAAATAAAATCACATTAAAATTAGAAAATAAAATTAAAATCAAAATTAAATTACATTAAAATTAGAAAATAAAAATTAAGAATAAGAATAGGATATTTAGGGTACGTTTTATCCCGGTAATAATGTCCATTGGTAATACTGGTAACACTGGTAATATTTGGTTAACTTGGCTTTGCTTATAACGGGTTGCCTGTAAAAAATCGCCGACTGTGATAAGGCCGCTGATTGTATATATTCTTTATTATAAGGATTCCTTTCATGTATTGTAGTCTTGTTGTAGAATAATGTGTAAACAAATAATACTTTCTCACGGGCGAAGCCGATAGCTATGCTAAACGAAATCAGCTCAAGTAGCCAGCTCTAATCATCCAGCTCAATCAAAGTCAAGTTCAATGCCAGAGGTCGATCCAAACGGCTTGACACAAATACCTTTCCAATTCATTGACCTAGACATAAACTGAAAGGAAAACGTCCACAAAAATCGGCATACTTGGCAACGCTAATCAGGGTACTATCGGATACTCGAGCACAATGTCAAGGGCCCCGCCAGACTTGTCGACACGCGATCGCGTGAGCCGCGCCAACTTTATCGCGACGCGTCAATGCGAGCGGCGCCTTAACCAGCGCTTGTGGCAGACGGCTGTTGAGACTTTGAATAAAGTTGTTTTTGTGATCGCAGTTCTATTTTGAATAGGTTTTGTTAAAGTGAAACATTGAAATTTGGAGATTGATGCGATTTTGGTTAGCCTTTTTAGCGTTTCGCACTGAAAAGGTAAAAACGTGTACTGTTATTCCGCGTCATTCCGCTATCGGTATGTCAGTCATCAGGCTGTATCTCATAAAACGTAATAGCTACACAGTTGAAAGTTATCACGGACGATGTGTGTTTCTTACCGCTATAACAATAAATATTAAAAACAGAATAGAATATTATTAAAGTAGAGCTCCCACACAACAACGTGATTTTTTGCAGTTTTGCTGCAGACGGTACGGAAACCGAATGCGAGTCCGACTCACACTTGACCGGTTTTGGGTACAGTACAGCATAGTCAGCCTTAGAATGGTTTCACTACTGACACTAAGGTTCTCTCGAAGAGGAGATGAACCATAACATTACTCCACCATGAGCCCAGTGCGGTCGGTATAGTATTTCCAGTGAAGTTACTTCAAATAAAAAATCTTGTAGATCCACTGCTCTCAAAACAGTAAAAAAAAACATTGTGTGGAAACCGACATGCCTTAGAACCTTATTCGAAGACATGTGACGTTCACCAACTCACACTGGGCCCGCGTGGTGGACTACGGCCATTCCCTTTCCTAGAGAAAAGGCCTGAGTCCTAGCAGTAGGAACATTATAAGGGTAATGCTATGCTATATTATGTTGTAATCATTGCTAAAGAAGTTCAGGAAGCACATGAATGGCATTGATCCATTGATCCTCGATCATCATCATCATCAGCCTTTTTAATATTCCCAGGCACAGGCCTCCTCTCTAGGAGAGGGAACACACCACGCGGGCCCAGTGCGGATTGCTGAATTTTTGGTTCTAGGGCATGCCGGTTTCCACACGACGTTTTCCTTCATCGTTTTGAGAGCAGTGGTGTTGAAATAAATTATACAAAGTAATGCGGCTGACTGAATTTGAATCCGCGACCTACAACTCGTACCACCATTACCACTACCACCACTGCTCTTCATCATCATCAGCCTTTTAATGTTCCCACTGCAGGGACACAGGCCTCCTCTCTCTAGGAGAGGGAATGGGCCATAATCCACCACGCGGGCCCAGTGCGGATTGGTGGATGTCACATGTCTTCGAATATTTGGTTTTAGGACATGCCGGTTTCCTTACGATGTTTTCCTTCACCGTTTTGAGAGCAGTGGTGATGAAATAAATTACACAAAGTAATGCGCCTGGCTGGGTTTGAACCCGCGACCTACGACTCGTAAGTCGGGGCCGTTACCACTCGGCCACCACTGCTCTTGTCAATTCTCTATTTCACCTTGCAATCCCACTGGGCAGTACCAACCTTACAAAATGTTACTCTACTATCTTGTCTCACTATATTCCTCTGTACAAACCCAAAAGCACGTAGACCCGTAACTTAAGTAATAAGTAACGGAGCGTGCAGCCCCGGCGCTTGTGACTGCGACATGCTACCTAGTTACTTCAGTGGGTAAACAGTTCCCGGCTCTTTGACTACTTGACTCTTAGCCAAGCTCGAATAATAAAGATAATTTGAAAATGCGACAGGAGGAGTTAGGTAATCAAAGTGTAGGAAAGTGGTTGGTGAATTATTTAGCGCTTGACATTCGCAAGGTCGACTGGTGAAACATATGTTTAGTAATAGATCTCTTTCGGCTGAAATGATCAACATTTCTCTTTTTTTTAAACTTTTACTGATAGGCTCAACTTGATATGGGATAAGAGTAAGATGATGATGATGATGGTGGGAAGTCCACCATGTACTGGTGGCACATCACCATACATCTAGTCTGATAGAATCCGGTAGTAACAGTAGTATTTAATTGCCATTTTATATATTTTTATAATCTAAAGCATGTCAATTTATAAGATTGTTAGCTACTTACCCGGCCTTCCCTGTAGTGACATTTTTAATATTTTGAACTTCTAACCAATTTTAGATGAACTGAAATTTAAACTATCACAAAGTTCAATGTTCTCCGACCTCTGCTTTCCCTGTACGCTCCTGTATAGGATGATTCATCGTAATTCGCATAGATTACGTTCATACATATCAGTGAAGATCTGGCTTTTGATCTAGGTGCCAAAGTTCAGTATAAAACGTCTGATAGCTACACAATGCATCTCAGACCGAAAACTGTCAAGTTTACGAGCAGGGACACCACTTCTATAGCAATTATGTCAAGATGAGTCATGAACTAACCCATATCACTCGTTCAATTCCTTACTAGGCTTTGTAATGTCCCTGTCGTGGCCAAATCACCGAATTGATCACTTCATGATGTTTTCGACCATATCATGAAATGGTTGCATTTCATGATATGGCCATTGCAACTAAAACTGGCAAGATCGTTTAAACGTCAATGTTCCATGATATCTAATCAACATTTAGCTCTATCATTAATGTAGGGTTACCATGATATGACATTACATTAATCTGTAACTATTTTACGATATGATGATGTTTGGTCATATCAAGTAATAATTAGTTCAGTGTTCAGTGTTCATTGATTTGCCCATACCATGATGTGAACAGTAGACGAGATTCTATATCCTATGACATGGTCGATCACATCATGAAGTGAACATTTCTATGATCTGGCAACGACTTCATCACTACGGGCTCAAACCTCCTTTCTATGAGACAGAATAGGTGATAATCCACAACGTAGGAAGTCACAAGTCACCAATTTTTTTTTTATTTAGAACAAGGCGATATTATCCTCACTATGTTTTTCTTCATCGTTTTAAGAGCTATGATGACGAAATAAATTACAAAAATTAAAGAACCTGCCTAGGATTGCACCCACAACGACGACATACAAGTAATAAGGGCCATTGCCACTGGGCCACTCATAGGGGCCACTTCATTTTTTGCATATGTTATAGGCAATTATTAAACTTCAGAAGCTAGATACGTTCCAGAAAAAAAGCAACCGCGGAGTTTCTTACCAGTACTTCACTGGTAAGAAACTCCGCGGTTGCTTTTTTTTTAATTAATGGAACAACTTCTTACGATAAGAAGTTAAAGCTATCTCTATTTACTCCCAAGAAAGGATAAAACGAAGCAAGTTGTCGAATGAAGTAAAACTGTAAACTTATTGAGCGTCAGCTTAAAATTACACTAAAGTTAAATCCGGCTTACGTCTCGACGTTAAGCAAAGCCGCTTGAAGCGACTTTAAGCTGTTATTTTAACATGCCGATAGTAAATACGATTCAATTTTATGAAGTCGGTCCGGAGAAAATATTATCAGAAAAGATTTTTGTAAATTAAAAGTCGGGAATCCGATGGATGCGAGCGCAGGTCGTTATTGTGATACATTTGGATGGACGCCTATGTATATATACATACACCGTGAAATTTAAATGGTTGTTTTCCCGTGGCAGAATGACTTGCCATAAGGAGTACTTTTGAAGCATACAGTAAAAATAAAAAAATAAAAAGTTTTTTTTTATAAATAATTATTAAAAATATTCATCAACTCAAAAAAGCGAAAACAATAATAACATTAGACGTAATTTATAGGTACTACTAGACTCGCATGAGCAGCACGCCGTCAAAGGAAACCGATTCATTAAATATTTAAACCAAAATAAGCTCTCGCACGCTGTGATACGTCATAATTAGCTTGCACTCTACAGGTCCATTTTTTGTTTTTAATATTTTATTTTTTTATCAAACGTTTGTGTTACCAAGACACAACTATTTCGCTGAGGGAAAACAACCATTAAAATTTCACGGTGTATATTAACAGTGGACGTCTTTCGGTTAAAACGATGGTGATGTTGAAATTATTTTTTCCGTGTAAATATACAAGTGCACTATAAGTACATAGTTTTTAATTGAGCAGCATAAATACGGTACGGTTTCATACACTCGGACACTAAGATCTGGACACTCGCAAACTGTGTAAGGTGTAAAGAACATAGTCAAAGTCATTGGTTCCCGAACTGTGGACCACTGGCGTTCCGTAAGACCAAAAATGAGTTCGTAGACTTTCTATGAAGCATTTAAAATTTCATTATACAATGCTCGATCGATCAATGATAACACTCATTAAGCCCCCCCTCCCCAAATTCTTCCAACATTCTTCACATTCTTCTCCCGCTCCGTTTTATTTAAACCAGTCTTCGCAGTACGCGTCCAGATCATCCCACCACCTCTTTCTAGGTCAGCCTCGACGACGCCTTCCCTCTTGAGGAAACCATCACCGCATAATGACGTTTGTCCAGCGTTCTTTATCCATGCGTAAATAAACAAATACAATAATTCTTAATCCCAACACACACCCACGCACAAAGTCCTTACATCAAGCTCTGATAAACCAATATGTCCTCACAGAACAAATATCGGCAAAGTACCGAAAACAAGCGCCAATCGTTCAGAGGTTAATCTAACGAGAATTGTGGAAAAATCGCAAAGCTATTGTGATGATTTTTCCATTATCTTCAGCGACACATATTTTTATTATGAGCGGAATGCCGGAAAGTGAAGTAATGGTAAATGGAAGAAGAGAGAAGGGATATACAGACGTGGAAAAAAAACGTTGTGCACACCAGTTGCAATTATTAAATAAAATAATTTACACACATAATAAAAAAGTGTAGAGCATATTTCATAAGTTAAAATATCGTAAACCAAAATAGAATAGAATAGAAATACATTTATTCGAGACAGACTCAGCACAACGTTTACAAACACACACGGTAAAAAATATAAAAATTAAACAGTACGCTAAGCGTGCCCGAACCGAAAGGATAACCACCTCAGCAACACTGATTACAATACAACAATACTAATAAACTACGCTACAGTTACTGACAACTGCAATAATAATTTCGTTACTGATATGCCAGGGACCTTGAGCGAACAAAACAAGAGCCATTTATTTAGACGTGATGCTGGATTTAAAATCATCAAAGTCATAGATCTCCCCCTTAACAAGAGACATTATAGTACAGTCCTACATACCCATGAGATTATAACAACCTATATTTACGCAACTTCACACTTTACTGTCATTACTTCCCAACTTTTTATTCACTATATAACATTTCTATTCGATATGTCCCTGTCTGACAAATTAAGAAATATTCCTTTCCAAGAAAAGAGGCTGTTCAACAAAAAAACAATTTCGTTCTCCTAGAATTTACGTGCGTGCGTAAATCAACAAATCATCCACACAAACGTCGATCTTTAACAGTAACATGAAAAGGTAACATATAAATAATAAGTAGGAAAAATAAAACCTTCACGAAGATAGAGGAAAATAAATAATGAGAGAATCGCTGTTGGGGGAATTACCCCTCAGCTGCAAATAAAGATAAATTGATTTCTGCGTAGAACGTATTTCTGCCTTGAGCGTCCACCTTTACCTGTAGGTATGAAAGGTGTACCTTTCAGCGCATATTTTCCCCTTTTCTTACCCATGTTAAGTCGGGGAAACAATTTGTCAAACACTTCTGGCAACAATTCATAGTTCGAATTTATATATTAATATATTTTTTTATTTATTTTTGAACGATATGTTAATGCTTAGTTTATAATTTTATTTACTATTTTGGAATAAAATAAATAATTATTATTGGTTTAAGTTTTAATATAAAAAACTTCATTTAGTTCGAAACACATGTACAATTTAACTGAAGGACATTTTTAATACTTAACTGACGAGTTGGAGCTTCATATTCATATTCATATCTTTATTTGCATTCCATAATGTCAATTATATAGATGTTACAGTAATAATGCTTATAGCTAGGTACAATTATGGACCCTGTAGGGCACAGCAAAAATGAAATCTTAAAACTAAACTTTATTGAACAATAATAATTAGGAATAATGAAAAATAATAATAATATACAATGTTAAAGTCGTTCTTCCCACTTCAATTGATACTTGAAAAACGGTTACGGCACGTAACCTCAGCAACGGGCTCATCTTACTTGCCGCTTGCTCATTTTAATAAATATTCACATTCTGTGTCAGCCTCAATCTGTCAAAAACAACTAACTTCACTACATTTTGACGTTAGTTGTCAGCACGATGAGATTACGATTTGAATTTTTACTGGTCTCCTGATGACCGACACAACGAAAGATATATATACTTTTTTTTCTCTGACTGTACATTACAGACAAGCTTTGTTGCTCATAATCTATATATATAAAAATAATTAGCTGTTCGTTAGTCTCGCTAAAACTCGGGATCGGCTGGACCGATTTGGCTGATTTTGGTCTTGAAAAATTCGTGATAGTTCAGGGAAGGTTTAAACGGTGAGAACGAAAAAAAAAAAAAAATAGGCGAAACGAAGTTTGCCGGGACAGCTAGAACCGATTTAGCTGAAAATTGGCAGGGAGGTAGTTTAGAGCCAGGAGAATGACATAGGACACATTTTTTTTTTTTTTTTAGAGTAGGGTAGAGTAGGGTAGAGTAGGGTAGAGTAGGGTAGAGTAGGGTAGAGTAGGGTAGAGTAGGGTAGAGTAGGGTAGAGTAGGGTAGAGTAGGGTAGAGTAGGGTAGAGTAGGGTAGAGTAGAATAATCTGTTGCCGGGAGCGAAGCCGCGGGCAAAAGCTAGTTTCTGATATAAATGAACGTAAAATAGGATACAGTGGGATTTTTCTGGAAGCTCTTATGCTGAACATAAGACTTGGTTAGTGTTACTTGGTTTATTGGTTTCAGTCTAGGTTTGGTGGTTTGAAATTATTTATGACGCTATTTACATTTCAAGTTAGAAGATATCATCAGCAGCCTTTTTAATGTTCCCACTACTGTGACACAGGCCTCCTCTCTAGGAGAGAGAATGGGCCATAATCTACTACGTGGGCCCAGGGCGGATTGGTGGATGTCGCATGTCTCATACTCTCGATGTTTTCCTTCACCGTTTTGAAGCCATACTTCCTTGTAATTTTATACTCAAATATATACAAATTGAAATTACTATACTGGTACACGTTATAACGATTTTTAATGATCCACACAAACATTAATATAAATTGTATGTTTGAAACGTCATGAAATTTTAGTTTCACTATGCAATACAATTATAAGGCAAAGGAACTATGTAGGATTATTTCAGTTGAAATAAATTTATTTACCTAATATATTAATTACATATTATTATATTAGAGCTTACAAACGGGTAAAAAACAAAACTCAAACACACATATATTCAAAAAATTCGTCCGTATCGATGTCAATAGGAAATGTGCCCAAAACGCTGGCAGCATGGCCACGTTGGATGGCAATGCTGATTTGTTGACCGAAGAAAAGCCCAGCTCTCTGGTCACGCAAAGTGTCAACCAGCCGTTTGCTGATATCTCGAACAACTCGATGAGCATTCCGACCAGTCTTTTCACCCCAAACATAAGTAAATTTTTACGCTGTTTGGCTTTTTCACTATTTATTAGTCTTACCTTGCCCAAAGTACACAGAAATTATTCCTTAAAGTTTTCTACGAATTTACTGAAATTTCTCTTCACTCATTTATCATTATTATTTCTACCTGAATTGGTAGACCCAATGAACTGTTAAAAGATATTGAAAATTTGACAAAAGAGGTTTTAAGCAAACTTTGGCCACAAACAAATTTAATCACGCGAACGACAGAAAAAGACAATGGCGTGGTTCTTTTTTTGAAAACTGTTGAATTCAAAACAAAGCTTCTAAAAACAAAATACCTACTTGAACTCCGCAACTGTCCCTTTTCGTCAAAAATCTTTCATTTTTAACTTATAAATGAAAACTTTGTATATTTTGAATTAGTTTAAATCCTAATAGATTTTTTCTTATTACTAGCGACAAGCCCCGGCTTTGTACTGGAACTACAGAATCTATAGCTTAATTACAGTACAGCCGTCGGATCTTGGCTAGTCTGTAGTTAGGCTCTATGAATGCACTATGCACTTGAAAACTCGTAAAAAAATAAAGGTTTTATAATATGAATATTAAGTAATTACTTGATGCTAAGTAATTTCATATTAAATCATAACTTGATGTTACAAATCTTCATTTTTTTTATTTACAAATTGTTACTTTAGTTGTTTTACTATTACAAACACTGGTGTTAAAATTTATAACCTCAGTAAAATCTGCCACAAGTCAACAGAAAACGTGTTAATAGAGGTCATAATTCTAAATCCAACTATTTAATTCACAGCAACTTTCGTTGAGCCTGGCTTTAGTCCAAAAAGTATTGTCGATTGAAGTAATGCCCTAGAGGGGAGATAGACAAAACGTATTTCGAAGATATTTTCTGTGGTGCTTTGGGGCGCATTATACCGTCTGATGCCAAATTCTCTACGTTTTGCCAGCCAGTTATTGGTTCAATTTAACATCTGGTGCTAGATTTCTCAAACTTTTATCTTATAATAGCTGTACCCCGGTATTCACGTTGGTCGTAGCATGATTTTGTATAACCTACTTATACTTTTTTCCATAAATGGATTTTGCACCAAAAAAAAAGTTCCTGTGAATTCGAACCAGTAGTTCCGGTTATCTCCGGAACTACTACCGCGAAGCCGCTGACAAAAGCTAGTAAGTAATAATTCCGAGCTCTTGCATCTTAAATTCTAACTTGTCACGCTGGCTCTTCCATTTCAAAAGACAACTTGGTGATTAAAAGTCTGCCTATAAGTTTTTAACCACCCGTTCAGAATTACACTAAGTCACTCTCAAAATTTAAACTCAATTTAACCGTAAGAGGCATTCAACATGGCTGCCGCACTCAAAACCGCCTGTTAAGTGCTTAGTGTAACGTAGTAGGTTGGATCATTAGTTCCCAAACTGTGAACCGCAAGAGCTAAGTAGGTTTTAAACAAACTTTTCAAATAAAAAATAACATTGACGCAAACTAATTTTAAATTTAAATAATGACCGACCCAACCTTTGCACGGGAGTACATTATATAACTGTTTACTGGCGTTCCTATTAATGAAAACCACATCAAAATCCATTGCGAGATATAGGCATGAATAAACAAACAACGCAGAAAACAAACTACTACGTTATACAAAAATGTATGACATAACTTTGTATTCAAACTATCGCAATGCCCGCGTCTTCGTTCGCGAAAATTAATTTCTTTAAGTAAACATCAGCTGAGCGAGTCCATTGATTTGTGGGTAGTTGTCACGCGTTTCGTATTAACTATCTACAGATCATTGGACTCGCTCATCATCCGGATAGATCATCAGATAAAAAATCATTCTGATTTAATCCTTAGCCTTTTGACTTTGATAATTACAGACACAATTAAAGAACAATAGGTTCGATCGAGGCTTAATAATTTAATAGGAACAAAATAATCAATTTGGTCCTACGTCATAAAAATTTGAGAAGCACTGGTATAAATTATACCGGATTATTCACCTATCGTTTGAGCGCGTAACAACTAAGTTATCTCATGCTTGGTCTACAGTAATCCGGTTTCGACGAAGATTCGTCGTGTCATGCGTCAGTTCTAAGTGAAGCTTATCCGGAAACCGATAATGTACGCAAGGCATTAACAACCGGGTGATAATATGATAACTGTGACCAGTGGCTTACCGGCCTGAAACTTGACAATAATTCCACAAAGATCGTACCTACTCCTGTGACAAAACTATTATATGTACTGATTTATTCACAATGTCATAAAAATCCATACAGAAGCAAAAGGCAGGGTTGGTATCACTATCTTTAACTGCTCATAATTATGCAAGAAGATTGAATGCCACCAATCAACGGTGTGTAAATAACGACAAAATATTTTCTAAGTATACTCAGTGGAAGCATGGTAGGTTCTAAAGTATGTTAACATCATGTTTTGCAATGTAAATTGAATTTGGATTGAATATGATAATTATAATGTGTAATGACAATGTTTGCGATGCAAATAATTTAATAACACAACTACGTGTGCCAACAAACAGGTATACAATTTGGCAGAAGTATTTATTGATTGTTAAATTATCTAAAACACAAAGCTTATTATTATTATTTATTAACTAACAAAAACAACCAATCACTAACTACATAAGTTTTAACAGAAAAGGTAACGCAATCTGTAATTTGAAAACGTATCTCAATCTGACTTTTGATATTAACATTATATACTTCACCGAGCACACATTAACTGCTGAGCCAACGAATATCCTACAAATATCATCCCCAATGTTCATTGATTGATAAAAGTCGAGGAAGCGTATAATTAACCACGAATACATTTCTATGATACAGACCCTTCAGAGCCACAGGGTTCAGAAACAAAGGAATGAAAACAATTAACATAATGATTCCCTTTCTCTGCGAATAAATCAATATTTGTCTTTTAAACAACCCTCTAGAAATAAGGGAAGCAACACACTAGCGCGGTATCACCAACATTCTACGAAAATACATGCTCTCGAAAATTCTGAATTTTATTTCTGGTATTTTCAGTAAATGCTTGCACGAATATTTTGGAATATACTTGCGTATTTGGCGATGTAGGGCGAGTTGAACTGGTGCACTATTTATTTATGCAATATAAAAAAAAATCTTTATATTTTTCGGAAAAAATTGTAACTGTTCTTTTTTGCAGAATGGTCGAAACCTACTGGGGCCTAGGGTTCGCGCCTGAAAGGGAGGCTTTGGCCCTGATATAAAGCCAACGTAGGAACGGAATGGGTTGTTTAGTCAGTAAGAGTCTGAAACTATTGCACTCTCCGCCCAAGGATGAATGAGAGATGGATGATATTGTTTTTTATTTTTTTTTTTTGACGAGGATGGATGGATGATTTTTACCTTCCATAATGAAAACCCGTTCTTTATTATGTTAGTAACATCTACGCAAGACTTTACCTCATGTAAAGAATTTTTTTAATCCCAAAGGAACTTACTACTTGTAAAAGTATTTCATGTCCATACCCAAGACATTGTTTACCTTTGCGTCAAGTTTCGGTAAATCCGGTCAGCTCTTACGACGAACGAATAGTCAGACAGGCATTTATTAGTTTTGCATTAGGTAATATAAAAATATTTGTATAGTTTGATATTTTTATTTTTTCATTGTATTTATACCATTATTTTAAATCCTTATGTACTTGTTTTCCTAACTTTTGTTAATAATAACGTTTTAACGTTTACGTTTCTTAACGCGTTTTTTTAACGTTTTTGTAACGAACTTACGAGTTGACATGACATGAGAGGACATTAAATCAAAACGTCACCTACATGCGGTGCTCCGTGCCACTGGCCGGTAGTCTGACGTCCAACAGATGGTAATACTACGAACTAGCACGACTGGCTTTGTGGTCACGATAGTACTAACCTCCGAACTCTTTGGTTAGAAGTGTTTACTGTTTGATGGAAAGAGTTTGGAAACTTTATTTTTGGTTTGTTTGTGAATAGGTTTGCGCTTGACCGCTATCTTGACTGATGGAAAGTGATGTCGGTCGACGATGGAGCGCGCTTACCTATTCACTACAAACTTAAAGATTCCCGATGACTATAAGTCATCAAACTGGCTTTAGTTCTAAAATTTTGAATCTAATTCTTTAGTTACTAACACTTATTTAGATATGCAACTAACATATAATACAGAATACCTAAGTGGAGTATTCATATTTACTGTCCGGAGTAAAATCACAAAAATACGTAACGTTATGGTTATTTATAACTCATATCTCAGTTTTAAAAGAGGCCTTTGTTCTTCAATGACGTACAAACTGAACAAACGAGTTCAAAAATAACATCGCCATTAAAAATCCAGGCCACGAAAAAATCTGTCAAAAATGTACGAATATTTAAAAAATAAAGTAACGTTCCATTATTAAAATTTTATTCAACGTCGTGGGTAAAGCCTCTTGCATAACGCAACGAAACGCGTGTTAAAGCCGATTTCCTTGCGCTATGCGGTCGGAAATTGTTCCCGACTTCACTGGACTGCACTGAATAAAAGATTCCACATAATTAGTGCACATGCACCTTTTTGTTTTTGTATCGTCACTGGATTTTGTAGGTAAAGCTGTTGTTAGTAAAATGTTTCTTTAAAAATGTTATAATGAGTTTTTATGTTTAGTAATTTTCTTGGTCTACAAGGTACGTTATGTTTATTGAGTTACAGAAAACTATTAAATTGAGAAGTAAGCTCGTCTGTGACAGTAGAAAAGTTTTCTAACAAATCTTTCTACATTCAAAACTTACTGATATTTATATCATTACATAGTATAAAACAAAGTTACTTACCGCTGTCCCTATGTATGCTAAGATCTTTAAAAGTACGCAACGGATTTTGATGCGATTTTTTAGGGTTCCGTAGCCAAAATGGCAAAAACGGAACCCTTATAGTTTCGTCATGTCCGTCTGTCCGTCTGTCCGTCTGTCCGTCTGTCCGTCTGTCACAGCCGATTTACTCGGAAACTATAAGTACTACAGTGATGAAATTTGATGGGAATATGTGTTGTATGAACCGCTACAAAATTATGACACTAAATAGTAAAAAAAAGAATTGGGGGTGGGGCCCCCCATACATGTAACTGAGGGATGAAAATTTTTTTTTCGATGTACATACCCGTGTGGGGTATCAATGGAAAGGTCTTTTAAAATGATATAAAGTTTTCTAAAAAACATTTTTCTTAAAGTGAACGGTTTTTGAGATATCAGCTCTCAAAGTCGTAAAAAGTATGTCCCCCCCCCTCTATTTTTATAACTACGGGGTATAAAATTCTAAAAAAAATAGAGGTGATGCATGCTAATTAACTCTTTCAACGATTTTTGGTTTGATCAAAGTATCTCTTATAGTTTTTGAGATAGGTTGATTTAACTGTAATTTTGGTTAAGTTATTGTGCTTACACTGAAAACGATGGCTGAACCTTATAAGATAGATCAAAAAATATACTACAGTATTGTACACCTTTAAAAATCCGCGATGATATAAAATCTTTATAATATATTTGCTGCTACGGAACCCTTTGTGCGCGAGCCCGACTCGCACTTGGCCGGTTTTTTAAATAGATATAGTGATTCAAGAGGTAGGTTTATGTGTATAAAATATTCAATATCAGTACCCGTGCGAAGCTCAGGTGGGTCGCTAGTTAGAAATAATAAATGAAGATTGTTTTTGAACTATCCTATCGTAAATACTATTTCAAATTAATATAATTAACGCTCAAATTAAGGCTGAATCTGAATAAATAGGTTTTTAAGGGGCATATATACTCCAGCAGCCTTGAGCGAACAAAAGAGAAGCTAGCGCCACTTGCCGCGCATCAAGAATAATCTAATACTTAATCATTTTTTCTTCATTTATTAAAAACAATATGAATAAAATACGTATATCAAAATACTGGTAATTAAATTAACTTTTAGTTTGTGAAAGTTTCATAAAAATACATCTTATGGTTTTTGCCTAATCTTCGCGTTTTTGTCTGTGTTAAACATAACTTTGAAAATAAATTACACCAAGTTCAATTTAAAAAAAAATCATACGTACCTATATAAAATTATTATGAAAATAGTCTAGTTTAACATTTTTTTTTAAATATACCAACTAGCCCTTTAGACGTGATTTTTTTTTTTTTTTTTTTTTTTTTTTTTTTTTATGGTAGGTGAAAATCATCCAATGACGAAACCCGCTCTTGGGTGGAGCGGGAGACTAGTGTCAGACTCTTACTGACTAAAAAACCTACCCCGTACCTTCCTTGCCCTATTCCTGGAGTCGAGGTAACAGTTTCCCACTTCCCTCTAGACTCCGGGAGGCTTCGACCCTGAAGGGCCCCTGCAGTTTGCTGACAACTCCTTGAGGCGCGCGGGAACGGTGCGCGCCGTTGACGACTAGGACTCGGTCTTACAGACGACCGGACGGCGAGCTACCCATTGCTCACCGTCCGCGAGCCAGTGTCTACGGTGGCCGGATATCGGCAGGATCGCGGCGGCGACGGCTACGGCGAGTACGCCGTTGCCTTTGCCTTATGCGGTCGGCCTCCTCCTTTACGAGCATTACTGCTTCGCAGAAGGAGGCGACCGCCCGCCATTCCTCTTCGCTGTGGACCATGGCCTGAACCAGGGCCCGGCGCGAGAGGTCGCCGCCGCCGATCACCCCCACGAGGACACGGCGATGCTCTTCCCAAGCAGGGCACACCTCCACCGTGTGCTCCACCGTGTCCTCCGGGCTCGCCTCACAGTGGCGACACCCGGACGTCTCCTCCGCGCGAATCCGGTGCAGGAATCTCCCGAACTTCCCATGTCCTGGTGAGAACCTGCGTCATGCGGAAGGTGAGGACGCCGTGAGGTCTATCCAGCCACGCCTCAAAGAGGGGCACTACCGCTGAGATTACGGTGTGCCCAGCGCTGGGTTGCGACAGTCGCTGTTTCCACTTCACCATGAGATCTCGCCGGAGCTCCTTCCGCCACGCCTCGACATGTTCGGGCAGCGGATCTTCGCCCCGGCGTTGCACCTCCACGCGCTGGTCGTGCATGCGTGCAAGGACTGTTGCCTCCAGATCCCATGGTGGTAGGCCAGCAAGGAGGCTCGCCGCCTCTCGGGACACCGTGCGGTATCCCCGCACCATCCGGATGGCCATGACCCTCTAGCAGGCGTTCAGCTGGGCCGCCGGGCGTTTACGCAGCGTCGGCGCCCACACTGGTGCCCCATAAAGGTGCATGGACCGGACGATGCCGGCGTAGAGCCTCCGGCAGAAGGCGTCTGGACCCCCAAGGTTCGGCAGGAGCCGCTTGAGAGCAGCCCCCGTCCGATTGAGTTTGGGGGCCAGACGTCGGAAGTGCTCCTCGAAATTCCACCGGCTGTCGAGGACAAGTCCTAGGTACTTCATCGTCGACCCGACGCCGATGTGAACTCCTTCTACCGTTAGTTGGGAACCCGTTGGTGGCGCGTTCCGAGGGCCGTGAAAGCACATGGCCTCGGACTTGTGCAGTGCCACCTTGAGTCCCAACTGCTGGATCCTCTCAACGACTGTCGCAACCCCACGTGTCGCTAGTTCGACCGCCGCCTGGTACGACCTTCCCTGCGCTAGGACCAGCGTGTCGTCTGCGTAGCAGACCACGCTGACCCCTACGGGGAGGTCGGCGCGCAGCACGTAGTCGTACCCGATGTTCCACAAGGGCGGTCCTAGTACCGATCCCTGTGGGACACCGCACGACATCTCTCGCCGTTTCCAATCTCCTTGGTGACCGGGGTAGACTATGTACCTGTCGGACAGGTAGGCCTCGATTGTACGACAGAGGTAGTCGGGCACCCGGTGATACCGGAGTGCCGTCCTAATGCAACTCCAGGGCAGGGAATTAAAGGCGTTGGCGATGTCCAATGACACCGCCAAGACACACCTGCCCCGGGACACCGCATCCCCCGTCGTGAGGGCTCGCACGCGCATGATGGCGTCCACCGTGGAGCGCCTCCTGCGAAACCCGAACTGGTCGTCCGCGAGATCGGGCCCCTTCAGTGTTAGGTGCCTGACGAGGCGGTCTGCAATGACTCTTTCAAAGAGCTTGCCCACCTCGTCAAGCAGCACAATGGGCCGATACGCGGACGGAGAGTCCGCAGGGCGCCCCGGCTTCGCGACGAGGACCAGTTTTCCCGTCTTCCAGGGAAGTGGGAACTGGCCCCTCTCCAAGCATGCGCTAAAGAGCCCCCCCAATCGAGACCCGAGAGCCTCCATGGCCAGGACCCAAGCCTTTCCAGGCAAGCCGTCGGGTCCTGGGGCGGTATTCTTCGCACCCATCCTGCGTACCGCCACTCTCATCTCTACCTCGGTCACTTCCGGAGCATTGGTACCGTCGTCGCTGACGTGGTCCGCGTCAGACACCGCTGGTGGCGGAGCCATGGGCGGGGGGGAGTGGTCCCCCCGCGCAGGGAACAGAGCGCTCACCACACCCTCCACGATCTGTGGCCGGAGACTCTGCGTCAACGGGGGAGCCCATGGGCGGAGTTTCTCTCGCACCAACTTGTATGGGCGTCCCCACGGATCAGCGTTGAGCGTCCCCAGCCACGCTTTGCAGGCCTCCTCTTTGGCCCGCTTTATCTCCGATCGGAGGGTGCGCTTTGCCACCCTGTATCCCTCATACAGCTCCGCCTCTACGGCCTCCGCATCCGGCGGGCGGAAGCGGCGCCTGCGGTGTCTGGTATACCGGTGTCGCGCGGCATTGCATGCGGCGCGCAGCGTCGCAAGCTCCGGCGACCACCAGTACACCTGGCGTCGGGCGCGTCCTGGGCGGAGACGGGGCATTGCCGCGTCGCAAATTTGCGACAGGGCCTCCCGGAACCACTCCGCCTCGACGTCGATGTCGGCAGGCCTGACCGGTGCTTGCACCCAGGCCTGCACCGCCGCGGCTTCCAGGAAGAGCTCCTTTTCCAGCTGCCTCAGCGCCCAACGCGGACCACATGGGGTCTGTCGGACCGGCGCGGTCGAGGTCTGGGCGGAGACGTCAAACCGGATATACCGGTGGTCCGAGTATGTCTCCACCCCCTCCATGACGCGCCAGTCAACTACACGCGGTGTCAGAGCGGGGCTGGCGAACGAAATGTCCACCACGGACTCACCCTGCACCCGCACACACGTGGGGACAGAACCCCGGTTTAGGACGACCAGGCCTGTTTCCAGAGCCCAGTCCTCCACCAACCGACCCCGCTGGTTCGTGAGCCGGGAACCCCAAGCCATGTTCCAGGCGTTGAAGTCCCCGCAAACGACCACGGGGAGGGTACCATACCCAGCGACGACGGTCTTCAGCTCCCTGAGGGAGTCGTGAAGATCGGCGAGAGTTCTGTTCGGGGACAGGTAGACGCCTACCACTGCAATGTCCCCGAACCGTGCTGCCACGCAACCCCGACCCTTCGTGACGGCCTCGAGGGTCGGGGTACCAGCGGCGGCCGACGAGATAAGGGTCACCGAGCCGCTCAGGTCCTGAACCCAGTCAGCTCTGGGCAAGACAAAGTGCGGCTCTGAGACCACGGCGACGTTTATCGACCACTGCGCCATGCTCTGGAGCAACAGATCCTGAGCTGGGGCGCAGTGGTTGATATTCGCCTGGAGGAGACGTAATGGAGCCGTTATTGGCAGTCCATAGTCTCCTCCCTAGCCCTCTGAGAGGGTGCCGCCACAGTGGTTGCGGCGGCGACGGCAGCAACAGCGGCGGCGGCAGAGGAAGCGGCTGCGGTTGCGGCGGTGCTGCTGGTGGGGGGCCGACGAAGTTTTGCCTTCACGTTGGCCGGGGGGTCGCAGGACCTGCACCCAGCCCGGTGGTCGGCCTGCTTGCCTGCCGCCGCACATGCGTAACAATGCGGCGCATTCCGGCACTCAGCAGACCTATGACCGGGCTTACCACACTGGTAGCAGTGGTCGCTGCGATCCACCTCCGCGGCACAGAAGGCCCCCACGTGGTGCCCCACGTGGCAGCGGTAGCACCGCAGAGGTCTGGGCTCCAGCAGTTTTACCTGGGCGGAGACCCAGCCCACAAGAAGCCGTCGGCCCTCACTGGTGATGGCCTTGGCCGCCGGCACGGGGCAGCTTACCGTGACGGCTCGCATGCCCGTGCTGTCAACGCGGATGGTGCCCGCCCGAACCTGTTCGGGCGTGCAACCGCCCACCCTGACGATGGCAGCCACCACCTCGTCCACCTTGACTGAGTCGTCCAGGCCCATGATGCGCATGTCGATGCACTTGGTGGGCCTGGACACTCGGGCCTCCTCCGCACTGAGGGCCACCCTAATCTTGTCGGCCAGGATGTCAGCGACACTGGCCGAGCCGGGGACCTCAAGAATTCGGGCCCCCGTTAGGGTCTGCCTTATGCAGAAGCCCCCAGGCACTCCGAGCTCGTCAAGGTGGGGCACCACCGCCCGCCTTGCCTTCTCCATGACGGCGTCATAATTCGCGCCCTTCTTACCCGCTTCAGGCTGTAGTGTGATCACTACAGCCTCGGATTTCGGGGCGCGAAGTCTCGCCGCCATGGCCCGCTTTCTGCGCTCTTGGCGCTTCGCACGCTTCTTGGCCGCCCTGCGCGCCTTGCCCGCGCTTTTCTTGGCGCCGACGACCGTCCAGTCGGCGCCAGACGATGGATCTTGAGGCGGGGGAGGCGGCAGGCGCGACCGAGTCGCCGCCACCGCGATGGGAGCGCCCGCTGGCCTAGCAGCAGCAGGCGCCACACCACCCCTCGTGGGAGGAGCGGCTCGCGCCGGACGCTGCCCAGTCACCGGGGCTGGCCTCGCAGGCTCCGGCGCTGAGGCCCTGCGCCCGGCTTGCCCCAACGGGCCCGCCTTGGGCGCAGCAGCCGTGGCCGCAGCGGCAGCGGCGTAAGTTGCCGCTTGACGCTGGCCGGAGGTCGCCAGTGGAGGGCGCAAAACTATACCCTCCAGCAGGGACAGCTGCCGCTGGATCTGCAGCTGGAACTGCTGCTGCTGCTGCTGCAGCTGCTGCTGAAAGGCAGCTAGCTCCGACCGCACCAGCGTCAGCAGCTGGTTCCCTGCCTCAGGCTGGGGCTGGGGCCGACTTTGCCCCTGCCCCTGCCCGGAACCCCCTCCGACGGCCTCCCGCCGAACGGCTCCAGGGCCCGCGGGCCCGGCCCGAAGCTCAGCTTGGAGCTCGGCCCGCAGCTTCGCCACACTCTTGTCCAAGGCCTTATCGAAAGCCTCGGACAAGGAGGTGGCGTGCTTCAAAACGGTCTTCTCTTTCGAGGCCCGTTTTGCGACCCTCTTGCGGCCCATGTCGCGCAGCGCCGCGACCATTAGCTCGCCGAAGGACCTGCGGGCCTCTTCGGCGGAGTCCGCCTCAGCGTCTGGCGCGCCACCGGACTGACGCGGCGGGCGCTCCCCAGCGCTGACCGCACCAGGGTGGCGCCCTTCCGCAGCAAGCTTTTCAGCTCGCTGAGCGGACTCCTGCGCAGTGAGCCCCCTGCCTCTCCCTCGGCTTTGGCCCCCACCGCGACTGCCGGTGGGGATTTTTGGGGCCGAGCCTTTCCCATCATCGGAGGACGACTGCCCGTCCTCCGATTTGGTGCGCTTCCGGAAGGAACGCGAGTCCCTTCCGGAGTTGCCCACCAACTCCTCCTCCGCCTCCGAGCCTGAGCTCCTTCTGGACGCAGCGTCGGACTCCGACCGCTCGTCACTCTCAAAAAAGTTTTTGGTGAAAAATTGGCTGTTCATGCTGTTCCCACGAGTATACTACAATCTGTACTTGCTCAAGTTTAGTGGTCCGCACTAGAGACTAATTTAGCTACCCATTAGTCAAGCTAACAACCTCCCTCACGGTGCGCCGCCGCTTGGAGGTTTGGGGTGATTTTTTATAGAGGTTGTCTTCCTCGCGGCCCGGGCGGTTAAGCCAAGGCCCTCGACCCCCATCGAAAGTCAGAAACATGACCTTGGACAATCTTTGGGGCTACGAGTCTAGCGGTGGCAGAAGGAGGAGGAACTCTTCCTCCTGCCTGCCCGATGGCAGGGTGAGTGCACACCGAGCCCGCTCTTACCTCGTCACTGTGCCCTCTGCTAAATCAGAGGGACACGCGTTGAGGCGATCCTCCCAACAGAATATTCGCAAGCGGCCATCGAGCACCCTTAGGCAGGGATTGCCCAAGGGTGGGTCGATGGCGGCCTCCCGGGGTGCACCGTCCCGCAGACTGGTCTTCACTCCGGTTAGACGTGATGTTGGATCTAAAATAACACTGCGTTACACGATTTTGGTACCCACGTAAGTGTTAGCTGGAATGAATAGCTAATGAGTCACAGATTAAATGTTCCAAACATATGTGGTATCTATCACGTCTAGTTTTCGAGGTACATGCCAAATTATTATTTTTTTTCTATTACCACATTGATGAAAGACCCAAATTTTGAGAAAAAGCTTACTGACAAGGAACTTGATGCCTGGTTATCGCTGAAAGCAGTTATTAAAGGGTTTTTAGGGAACCGCAGGGGCGAAAAAGCTAGTTGACGACATGTTAGAAGCATATAAAAAGCTGGGTAGCAGAATTTCGTTAAAAATTCATTTCCTTCATTCTCACTTTTCTTTTTTCCCATCTAATCTTGGTGCAGTCAGTGATGAGCAAGGTGAGAGGTTCCACCAGGATGTAAAGAAGCTTGAAGAACGATTTCAAGGGCGTTGGGACACAACTATGCTAGGCGATTACTGCTGGCGTTTAAAACGAGAAGATCATTCAAAGCACAAAAGAAAAAGTTAAAGTTTTGCGATCTTTTTTGTTAAAACTTTTTATAATGTTTTTTTTTTTGTTTTTTTTAACCTTAATGATAAAATTAAACTTGGTTAATGTGAAAAAATCTGGTTGATTTAACTAATTTTCTTTAAAATATATTTTAGCATTTAAATTTTTAGTAAAATTTGGCACATTCTTATGGAAGAAAAATGAGACGTGATGAATGGAAATTTTGTATGTATTTTTAATTAACTATAAGTATTCATAAGAAAACATGACATTTCAAAGCGGGTACTCAATTTTTTTTTCATTTGTAACGCATTGAATTAAAAGTCGTATAATATCTCCTATTCTATCCTCTACCTCCCTAAAAACCAGTGCGCTTCACTATCAATGACTGCTTACCATCAGGTAGGATCGCAATCAAGCACCTGTTTATATTTTAATAAAAATAAAATTCAAGCACTATGTTTCAAAGTTGCTAATATCCAGAATACATTAAGAAAAATGTATGTATGTAGTACATATTATTACACGCATTTATGTAGGTTTAGGATTGTACACTGGTTTCTACCCTCATATGTAATCTCTCTCTGTCATTTAAAGGTTTGCTGGGACAAAACTCATTGTTGAGTTAAGCACGCCTTTGTACATGAATTGTCAAATCATTAAAGAAAGAAAAATCGATTGAGTTTTCCATTTCATTAGCCTTTCATTTCACTTAAAAAGACAAACATCAGAAAACATTAAGCTCCATCAAAGTTCCTTTTAAAATTCTGTTGTACAATACACGCTTACGTTACCAGCCTTTGAAAATGCTCAGACAAAGGCTTCAAGATATTCCCATACCATTAAACAGGGTCGGCGCGATACAATATCTTAGCCTAAGGGAGCTTATCCACCAGAACCCATATTATGACATGTCAATGCCATCAAGATTGCTTTGTGAGAAAGGGATAGCGCTATACGACTTGTATAGTTCGCATAGACGTCATTTATTTATGTCATGATGATTTTATTGGCGACAGAGATGTTTTTAGTTCGTTATGAAGAAACTAAGTGGTAGATAGATAGATTAAAACTTTATTGTACACCAAAAAGTAACATACATAGTAATTATAGTAGTAGTAAGTGGTGTGCAATGAATGAACCCACAAATGAGATCCCTTGGTTTTTTGTTTTTCATTTGCGAAAGTCATATTCAAGAGGAAGGAATGTCTCAAAGCAATATCTGCGCAAAGCTGAAAAGCGAACACCATCCATCCTCGCTCAATTCGTTTAACAGCGCCTCGCATAGCTTAGTAACAACAACCACACATTCTCACACCATCGCCTAGCCCCACACACGTCTAGTAGAAAAGCAACCTAAAGCTTATTTACTTGGCCACAACACACACACTGCTCGTGACAGCCCTGTGTGTAATTAGTAATTAACACGTACTTCCTCGGCTTTTTCCTACCCTCATTTCTTGCGAGGCTGTGCTAGTAAATTAATAGGCATTATTTAGCATTTTCACGCTAGTTTTTCTTAATAATGGCGAAGGTTGTGTTTGTTTGGCCATAGGTATGTACGTTAGACACGTACATCGCTATGGCCAAACAAAACACACACACATGAGAAAAAAAGAGATTTGTGCACAATACAGTTAGTTAAAGAACGACCACTTATGGGAGGAGGAAACTAGAATATTATCTGAACGAAAATACACAATTAAAGAGCAATAAACTCTAAGCTGCATAGTGCGCTATCCATAATATTCCTAGAAATAATATAATCGTTCAGATTATACATCAAAGACTAGCTTCGGGCAGTCAAAGTGCGGTCAAAGTCTCACGAACAGCAAACCCTTAGATCACAACTTTTGTCCGAAGCACTAACAAGTTACCTAATGCCGTTCTAGCGGATTCAGCAACTGTGCACAATTATAACTTTCAACCAAAGACATCTAAGCTATCAGTTTAGAGTTTCTAAATTCAGCGCTGCAGCGCTGCAAAGCCGAACTTCCTAGACTAGCTTGATCGCGAAAGACTGCGCCGAAATTGAATTTCGTCCAAATCTCAATATCGGATAATCGGCTCAGGCAAACGTGGCGGTGTGAATGCAATTTCGACGCCACTCAACTTAGATTTGCTACTTCACCTGTCTACTATCTAAGTAGAATGATATTTAATGAACTATGTGAATCCGAAAATAACATGTTTTCTTTGAAATGCGGTTTTATCTTTTCTCGTCTGGGTACGAAAAAAAAAACATACCATAGAAAAATTACTTGCAATCTATTCAGAGAGTTGACCTCACTCACTGCCCTGGGTAGCTTGAACAAAAGTCAAATTGGAGTATCAGAAATTTCACTCAAATAAAGCAACCAAATTTTCAGCAAATATTACCAGAAATCTACTAACAAGTCACTTAGAAGCAACTTATCATATTGTCGCAAGGCTTATTAAGTACCACAGCATAATAGGCTCACTGCCAACTTGAATGATAAATGGAAATCCTCATAACGATGTATGAAAACCTTTCGTCGTATTCGTACAGTTCCCAACAATTGTGTCTGGCTCGTGTCCACATGAGCCCACTGTGCAAAATTTCCGTTCTATGCCAAGCAAAAGCAATTTCCTTGGACTGTTTGTTCTCTATCTATCACGTTTCTTGCCGTGTGGTGACAAAGACGGCTTTGTTCTCAGGAACCAGTGTCGTATGCCAGTAAATTATCGAGCCGTGTTTTGTGTGGAAGCGTTTAAAGACCGCTGAACGGAATCGGACATAAAAAACAATGCTGCAGTAGTTTTATAGCAATTGAAACTCTCTCTTTTTTTAACCGACTTCTAAAAAAGGAGGAGGTTCTCAATTCTAATGTTTTTTACACAAACATTCACACAAATACTATAGGTACAGATAACATCCGATAATGATGTAATTACTCTTGCAAACTTCAGTCTAATAAATGGCATGAACTTTCCAATATAATTACTCCATTAGTATCTACTTTCAGTACAGCGTTGTTAGCAATATACTTTTGCAAAATTCAATTGAGTAACAAACAAGATAACCGAAATGTAGCTTTAGATATATACCTACGCTACATAAAACCTCTAAACTCTAATTAAACACTACATAAACATGTTAACAGTACTATCTAAAGAAAATCCATTCATAAGTTTTTTTTTTCGAGCAAAATAAATCACCCATAAATCTAGCTGAAAAGACGTATTAACTCATTCGATAAAAGCGCGGGAAATCTTAAAAAAAAGCCATTGAAAAATTGCGCGAAAAGTTTGCACAATGCAAGCGACGGCGACACGTCGAGATCAAACCAGAGACATTATTCACCGAGATATAAAATGTCAAGATGAATTTACCACAGACTATGAATCGTTAATTATTCTCTTTAGTCTTTGGTGAGTAGTGGTGTGCGATTACGGGATATTTGCATGGTTAATTACTAATTTACTAATTACGGGATTGTAACATTAAACTATATTAACCTTACCACATTTGAGATTATGTATTCACTGGCGTCAGTGACTGAAAAGTTGAAAGTTGTCTCGTTTTCGTAGGGCCATGATGAGAGATGAAACGCGTGTTACAAAAAGAGTTAAGATGGAGAGGAAGGCCAACAAAAAGATGGATGTATTACATGAGAAATGATATGAAAGAAAAAGGAGTTAATATCACTAACTGACGTGACTAATGACAGGAGAGATGGAAGAAAAAACATGTTGCGCTGACCTCAAATAAAATGGGACAAGGCTAGGATGATGATGTTGATTTGAGATTATGTAGATTCCTGGATTTATACTGATAGGTAGACCTGACCCGTTCCGTTCCGTTCCGTAGACGTCAGATGCATTTTCGCACAATTAACAAGTACCTTGAAGCTTCCAAATTCCCACTTCATTACATAGTATAAAACAAAGTTACTTAGATCCTATGTATGCTTAGTTCATTAAAAGTACGCAACGGATTTTGATGCAGCTTTTTTTAATAGATAGAGTGATTCAAGAGGAAGGTTTATGTGTATAATAGATGTATAATATATTCAAAATCAGTACCCGTGCGAAACTGGGGCGGGTCGCTAGTTTAGTTGTAAATAATAAAGGTGCCTTAACAGATTCAAGATACAAAGCAGATACAAAATTACAAATACCCACAAACATTTACAAATCTCTTAAACAAAACAATCGATCTTGTTAGAACAATGTATTAACCATTCTGTTACTGTAATAGTACATGAACCATTCTCTAATAGTAACACAATGCGTTTAATTCTCAAAGGAACGTTGGCTGTCTAAACTGACCCATTTCATTTCACTATTCCGTTACGATGGACTAAATTTGTAGGGTTGGGCCCGACAGATATTTATGGGATCTTCAATTGATCTATTTCGGGGTTGTTATCATTTAATCTAGGAAACTCGCCCTTCACCACTCTGGATTGGCGAGATATAAATCCGAAATAATATTTCATTCGGTTAGTATCCATTTGTTCGTTTTTACTTGTACTGGAAATTATCCAGTAGAAATAGAAAATGTGTTCATGCAACAACGCAGATTAAAAAAAAAATTAAAGTCTACAAAAAAATAAGCTTTGTGTTTTTTTTTTTTGTTTTGTCTCTTGAAACATTACATCGACTTCTGAAATGATAGTTTTTATTTTTTATACTAATCCTATTATTATTTTTATTGATTACGGTCGTATTGTTTGTAAAAAAAATAATTCCTATTACAGTTATGGTTCCTACACACAACTGTACCTAGAATGCAAGTCCTATAATAATTTAGGCATGTAGCGACATCTATGACACCATATAGAAACTTAACGTCAAAATCCTGTATTACGATATCAAAGTTCAACTACTGAGTAGTTACTCGAGCTAAGACCCGTCTAGTTAGAGGATGCTCCCTTTCAATGGAGATTTGCGGGACCTTACACAATAGGTTGTACATAATATAAAGGTACATAAAATAGCATAGCATGGGCCTTATAATGTCCTCACTGCTGGGACTCTCAGGTCCTCCTGTCTAGAAGAGGGAATGAGCCGTAATTTTTATTAAATTTGGTTTTTTAATCGCTGATTCAAAGGCCATAATGTATGTATAATTATACATATATATACTGTTATTGTTAAACAACGTTGGCTTGGCAACGTTGGGTTGGTTGGTTGGCTGGTTGGTTGGTTGTTTGGTGTTGGCTGTTATTGTTTAAATTACAGTAGGTATTATTTATTGATCAATATTGTGATAAATAAACAACAACGAGAGCCGATTTGACTAAAACAACAAAAGTAAAGCTTACTACAAGCAGAATTCATAATTATATTTAAATAGCTCCGAGGATAGATCCGCGAATCAATTGAGAACAGACACGAGTACCCTTCAAAGAAACTTTCACAATTGTGCCTGCCAAAATATTTCACAGCGCTCCGAAACACTGATAGGGCCAAAGTTGGTACCGATAGCAAACACCTGACTTTTGCCAACTCCATCGTTTGTAACCGCAAACTGTTCTTTCCGAGAATTGAAATACCCTCCCTCGATAACGAGACGCATTGCGGTAGCCGTGGATACAGGGAGGCTCGGACGCTCAGTGTTCGAAAAATACGCTCTGATAAAACAAAAACACTGGTAGGTACACAGTTGCGGGAACGGTTGAACGGTTGAAAGAATTACCGTAATCCTCGTACGCAAAAGGCAAATATAGAAACATATAGGAACTCTTTTCTATCATCGGACAACCCGACGCACGGCGAGTATTCATCCTTACGATGTTGAAACCTCTACGGTTCGGTCTAAGCGTTTCGCTTCATCTTTCATTCCGCGCACATCGAAGGACTAAAACGAACTGTCTGCTGTGGTCTTACCATCTGATTATAATCTGGATAAAGTCTGGAAAGACTTTTAATAAACTAATGCGCCTCACCATCCGTTGATGGTATCGTTACAGTGATGTAATCGTTATTACATCACTGCTAACCATCAGATGGGATACGATCCCACCATCGTAGTCAAGCATTAATTTATAGCAAATAAAAAAAACATAGGTTTGAGTCTGTAAAAAGTCATACACGCTCCCTGGCTCCACCCTAATGCGAGAGAAATCATTTGATAATTCCCATCTCAAAAAAAAGTATACAATTTCGTTTTCAATGGAAACCGCCTCTACTCCGTTTTCGGGAAAAAAGACTAGCGTATTTAACGAACTAGAAAGTTGAATGTTTCCAAACTTTTGATTAGGTTAGTTTATTCTACGAGTAATATGCAGGTATTACAAAATAATTTCGTGTAATATTCAGGTCGGCATTTGTGTAGTCGCTGACTCGCTCAATAGTGAAGCAAAGTGTAATGAAGCTATTATCCAAAGTTTAAGTAGGTACATTTTATATATTACTAGCTGCTCCAACAAACTCCATACTAGGCGGTATAAGGATAGGTAATTTTGTAACTGTGTAAATCTTCCCTGAACTTTTGCGAAATTAGCCATATCGGTCCAGCCGTTGTCGAGTTTAAGCGAGACTAACGAACAGTTGTATATAGTATACAAAGTTGACACGACAGGTGAGTTTTCCTTAAAAAGGATCATAGTACACACCAATATAAACAACTTTTAATATGAGACGAATCCAAAAATCACGAAAAAGAAAACCCGCTGCTCCATAAGTACATTTTGTCAAGTTATATGACTATAAATCTATGGAGCAGCGAGTTTTTTTTTCGTGATTTTTGAGTTGGTCTCATAGAAAAAACTGTTCATGTGATGTGACGTGTACAATGATCTTCTTTAAGAAAAGCCCATCTATCGTATCAACTTTGTATAAGATTTAATTTCCATTAGCCAGTAAAGGTTTGCATCCTGAAAAAGTGTCCATAGTTCCCCTAGTTTCAGTTTACGTCCGCCAAAAAAATCGTGAACATGAAAACCCTCTTCACACAAACTTACATAAACCTCCATATTTTCTTACGCACTGACGCATCGCTACATAAAATTTATTGTAACTTCATAATTTAGAAAGTGCGGCCGCTCGCGGCAGCCGCTGTACGCAAGTCATTTACGAGCATTTTCACGGCATCTGAAGTGTCAAGCGTGCATAGTTGATATTCATGATGGCGGTTGGCACGCTACGCACGTACCCACGACATAATCTGGAGTTCCCGACGCTAGGCCCGATAATATCGAGGCATATGAAGCCACAGATTGCCGCCGTTCAATTTCGTCGTGTTCCTTACGCATATTTTTTACGATTCCTCGGAACTATTCCGTTGTATCATCGAGATATATGAGTCAGTTTGTGAGATTTATGCGGTAACTTGATACAGTCTTCTGGGTATGGTTTCGATGCAAATATCTCGTATGTTTGAGGAGAATGAATCTCTTTTTTCCTTAACTTTTATTAAAATGTTAGACGCGAGATTTTCAATGATACCTATAGGTGATGTCAGTGATTCATATATCTACGGCTCCACGTATATTTTACATACATTCTACTGTTTTTTAATTGAACAGAATAGAAAGCACATAAAGTGAACACTTAAGAGCATGGTGACTGACTGGTAACGGCTCCTACTTACGAGTTGTAGGTCGCGGCCAACCTAGCCTAGCGCATTACTTTATGTAATTTATGTCATCATCACTGGTCTCAAAACGGCGAAGGAAAACATAGTGAGGAAACGGGCATGTCCTAGAACCTAAAACTCGAAGGCATGCACTAATCCGCACTAGGCCCGCGTGGCGTATGACATTGAACATTAAAAAAAGTACACAGGGTTATAAAACTAAAATGTATCTTTTTTTTTCAATTTCGATAGTATACGTGGAGGCCATCGAAATATTATGCGCAATTAGTAACATGTACCGTGTTTCATTATACTAAGAGCTCATAAGTTGAGCTGCACCCCCACGTTATGTTAATGTTCTGAACTTTACCTGCACCGTGTGAATGAGAAACTGTAACATGGCCTCGCTGAAGTTGAAACACCAAGTTTACACTTACAAGATTTAATTACCTGGTTTCTAAAAGCAAATTACACGCTCTTGTGTCCGAGAATATTAGTAGAGGAACCAGTGGCGAAGCTCGTCCCAAGGGGGCCTCGCAACGAACAAAAAACGTTTTTTTTACAAATGCTTGGTTTACCTTACGAGACAGTTGTGGAAAACATATTGCAAATTTTTGACTATCGAGCCCTTAGTCGCGCAGGGACCCCATTCACGGTGGTGTAACTTCCACGGTACCTACTACTACGGTTGTAGTGTGTAACTACAACCGTAGTAGCCGTCATTGATATGGGGCCCCTGACCGACACATTATTAAAACTAGCTATTGATCAAAATGTTTGAAATTCTAGGATAAATTTTCTGTACTATAATATGCATGGATGAAACAGGTAAACCTTCCCCATGAGTCACTCTGGATATTGATAGAATAAAATAGAATTAACATTAAAATTCGTTCTGTTGTAAGTTATAATGATATCTATCCCTCTTCCCAAATTATTTGGGGTTTTCGAATCATCTATATCAGTCATCTTCTCATTAGTCATTAGTAGTCAGTCATATTGTCTGTATACTCAATAGTCAGTTAGCATAGCAGCTCAAAAAACAAATTGAAATACTGGTACAGGTATTCTAAATTACCTAATAACGGTTCTATTTATTTACTGCATAGATGTTTTTTCCTCAATAAATAATCGAAATGGCTAAATAACTTTATAAAGGCACCTATAAACCTGAATTAAAATTCCGTCCTAATCCGATATCCAAAGGTTGGGGATGGCACCTTTAATAGAAATGGGTGTAAAATTAAATTTCGTTAGCGCGACAGGATTCGCTGGTCCTCGGGAAAATTGCCTAATTTTAGATTCTGTCCGGACTGTTTACTTAATTTAATATTCTAATCACAAAAGTAATGTTACGTTGTTTCTACTGCTTGTTGGTTTTGGACACGAGATGAAGCGATTGTTTTTATGATTGGGGATAAATATGTGTACTCGTACCTACACCTAAGCGCGAACATAAACTTAAAAAAAAGGTTTTTTATAAAGCCTCTTTCCTAAATGTAATACGGAAGCTTTTTAAAAGAGTGTCCTTAGAGATTCGTGCTGATCTTCTCCATAGAAAAAACGGCCAATCAAAACCGTGCGCTTATTTTTCTGAAGTTATAGGCCTTTTTTATGGTGGGAAAAAACATCTATTGACGAATTCCGCCCTTGGACGGAGCGGGAAACAGTGTCACTCTTACTGACACTGACAGTGTTACTCTTACACCCTTTCCTTCTTAGCCTTCATACCAGGGTCGGACCTTCCTTTCAGAAACCGGACCGGGGCCCCAATAGGCTTCGGCCCTGCAGTTGGGCCTCTTCATTTGCTGACAACTCCTTGAGGCGCGCGGGAACAGAGCGCGCCGTCGTTATATAGGCCTATGTGAAATCAGTAATTTTGAGTTTGTAAGCTCAAACTGAATTGAAAGAAAAACTAAAATAAAAATCCGTTCCTTTCTCAGTAACTGTTTTTTTCTATAGGTACCACATTAACATTTTCTCCCACATGAATAGAATTTTCTTTTAGCCATTAGCGTATATGTCCTGAAATAAAAATCATTGTCTTACAACCTTCGCTTAGTTATTCCAAGAGGAAAAATGTTGACGTCACAAAGTCATGGCATCATTAAGTACTACGTTATCATATCTTCCTTTGAAGTTAGGAGATTGATACATTATGTATGAGCATAAATAAGTAGGTACTTATATGATTATTCATATGTTATGAATGTTATGATGAGTAGCATAATTGTGCAGCTTATAGCAAATCTCATGTTGCCAATCTCAAAATACGGTAGGTATAGTTCGTTTTTTAATCCTAGACTACGATTTGACAACTTAAAATGTCAAACTCCAGAAAATTGGGTACATATTTCTAGAGTGTGACATTCTGAGTTGTCAAAACGTAGTCTAGAATTAAAAAAAACAAACTATAGTAACTAATTTATTGGTACCGGATACACTAGAGTTGCTTGCCTCCTGTTTTCCAGGATATGTCCTAATTTTTGTAGTGACGTAGGATGTCCTGGATAGTTTTAATGCCATATCCTGGACTTTTAGAGCACCTTGATAATTTAAATTCTTACATCAAGGTGAAAATAAATGGTTTAAACAAATAAATACAATTCACAGTTGTTATTGCTGTTAAAAACTGTTATTGGCATTTATTTTTGTAAAATCTTTATTATAGTAGGAGTTTTCAAGCGCTAAAATTCACCGAGGCTAACTTCAGAGTCACCAAGATCCGACAGCTGTACTGTATCTAGTTTTTTTTTTTGTATGGTAGGTAAAAATCATCCAATGACGAATCCCGCTCGTGGGCGGAGTGGGAAACAGTGTAAGACTCTTATTAACTAAAAAAACCTACCCCGTGCCTTCCTTGCCTTATTCCCAGAACCGTGGTGTTACGCTTTCGCATCAACCTTTGGCCCCAAAGAAAGTGTGGGCTTCACTCAGTAAAAGTCTGTTATCTCCTGCTCTATCCAAGGGCGCCCACTCTAAAAAAACCTCAACTGACGTGAAATCTCTTACATAATGCCTTCACACAGAATATCGTTTTCATTGAATTTATATTACTTTATTATTATTACTTATTGACTAAAAAAACCTACCCCGTGCCTTCCTTGCCTTATTCCCAGAGCCCCGGTATAACGCTTTCGCACCAACCCTCAGCTCCGGGAGGCTTCGACCCTGTAGGGCCCCTACAGTACTGTATCTACTACTACATTAAGTCCTCGGCAAGGACGCTCTTAGTCTATTAAGAGCGTCCTTCCCGTAGTGCATTTTCATACAATCGCTATTACGAGATTATGACGTTATTGTACGTCTTTCTCTACATAATTTGGAAACACAAGTATATTGTCGATACTATAGAGGTTTGTATTGAAATCAAATCATTTCGTATAAGACTAATCCAGTAACGCCTTCAAAATAGGCTGTTTTACATTAATTTCGGCCCTTCATAATCATTACATGGTATAAAACAAAGTTGCTTACCACTGTCCCTATGTATGCTTAGATCTTTTAAAGTACGCAACGGATTATGGTGCGGTTTTTTTTTAATAGATAGAGTGATTGAAGAGGAAGGTTTATGTGCATAATACATGCATAATAAATATCAATATCAGTACCCGTGCGAAGCTGGGGCGGGTCGCTAGTGTATTTATAAATGAAATTAATAAAGAAAATTTAACTATAGAAACCTTGCGCTAATCTTAATCAAAACTCTGAAACACGAAATTGTTGGTTCTAAAATCTCTTAGACCACAACAAACAGAATTGCATAGGACAATAATAAAAAAAAAACATACTTCTCCGACTAATTTCTTCAAGCATTATTTCAAGAAACAGTTGAAACTGACACAATAAAAAGTCCGTTAAACAAAGATTTAAATATCTGTCAAAACCAGACAGCTGTATTGGTAACCGATATCTCAGTTTATTTCCTGCACAAAATGGCCGAACGTGACGTCACGTTCCAATACCGCAACACGCGGGACGAGAACAATCCATAGATTCTACAATAATTTGAATGTCGATCAAAATTTTTTTTTTATTCCATCTTTCTCCGTCATTTGTTTTTTTTTTTTGTACGTTTGAAAATCACCCAATGACATCTCCCGCCTTGAGCGGAGCTACCCGGGAGTTATTATCAGACTTTTACTGACAAAAGAGAACTACTCCTGTTCATTCGTTGCCTTTTATACTCCTAAAAAAACAGACCCAAAAAAGAAGAATCAAAACAGAGAAGCAATCCCTTGGCACCAGTAAGCTTCGACCCTGCTAGCTCCCTACGATTTGCTAACTACACGTAGCACTGTACGCGTCGTCGACGTCTTGGGCTCGGTCGGGACGGTTACTGAACAGTCGGACGGCGAGCTTCTCATTGCTCGCCGTTCAAATGCCCTCACCTACGGTAGCTAGAAATCAGGATGGGAATCCCGACGGCGACTAGGTCGTGAGCAGCGTTGTCTCACACGTGTGGTCTCCCCCTTTGCGAGTATTACTGCTTTGCAGAAGGAGGCAACCACCTGCCATTCCCCTTCACTTTGTACCATGGCTTATGGCCTGACGCTAGAGATGGCTGCCGCCGTTCGCCCCCACTAGGATACGGCGGTGCTCTGCCCAAACTGGGCACAACTCTACCGTATTCTCCGGATAAAATTTGACATGTGATCGTTATTAGAACTAAAAAGGCCATCTTCTTTTTCCTTATGAAATACATACTTACTATAATAATATATCTATAATAATTAATCTATAATAATAATAAAAAATACATACTTACGTAATTTTCAAGGATCGTTTCACTAATGGTTATTAGCAGCACCCGTTGTCGGTTCTACAAATATTTAGAAACAAAACCGGTTTAAGTTTTGGGCTTCAATCAACTAGCCTTGAATCTTGAACTAGATTTGACAGATCTTAATTTAAAATCTGTCAATGTTAAAATGAGTTTCTAAACTTAGCGTCGTCCATCAAATAACTTTAACATTTCAGCGGGACTAAACCAACAGATTTTTACAAGCTTTTATTTAGTTAAATTCACCTGTCCCGATGTTTGTGATCAAATCTTGTAAATTAAATTTGATTCACTTCCCGGTTACCGAATGAGCTGAAATTTTGCATGCATGTAAAAGAAAGAGAAACAGTTTATTTACGCGTCATGACGCAAACTTACAACTAGCTACAAACATAGACAATTAAATAAGGAAGATATGCGCCACTTCCGCGCAAATCGGCTGAACGCTCAGCATAAGGCTGTGGCTTCACGCACATGCGATGGGCCACAGCGCTGGTTTTCAGCGTAGGCCGGTGGCGATGTCGACATATTTAAGACACCGTCAAAATGTGTCATTTAGATGACAATTCATAATTATTATGTCGTGTAGTTGATCTGATGATGGAACCTGAAGGTGGCAATAGGAACTCTGTAATTAAACGACACAACACAATCCCATCGAATTTGGGCTCGTGTGATTCTTTTTTCATACCGCCCTATAAAAACTTGCTAGAAAAAAATATATTCATTGACACCTTGCTTAATTCTTAAACCAAAGTTTTTAAAAACTATTTCAATATGGAAACACATTACAGTAAACAATCTTAAAAAATCTGTAACGCCCACAACTTTATGAGTCGTAATGATGATGCATTTAGTCCGGGATTGCCCGGAAAAATAAACAAAACACTGTCACGAAAGCTACACACGTATAGTTCCTTTTTCAATTCTAGACTACGATTTGACAACTCAGAATGTCACACGCTAGAAATATGTTCCCAATTTTCTGGAGTTTGACATTTTAAGTTGTCAAATCGTAGTCTAGAATTAAAAAACGAAGTATACGTGACATGCACTTTTCATACGCATTAATGATGACAGCACATAATTAAAAAGGTTTAAATCATCCATAGTGCGTTTACATTCAGACGTTTTATCAGTGACGTCATGAAATGGGACCACAACTCCGCAAAGATAGCAATAAATTGCTCGTTTCATCCCTAATTGCAAGGGAAATGGAATGCGAATTCCAGATGAATTAGGAGCTCAGCAATTAGTCTTAAGACACACCGATTACTGACGATTTCTTGCTGACAAATTTCAATGTACGTGGTGGAAACTTAGACGGGAGACGCAGGTGTTAGATAAGAGCATTTAGTTATGAATCTTGAATGAAGTTTAGTAATTTTTTCTTTGTTTGAAGTTCAAATGGTAATAATTGGATTAAACAATTTATGTATTTAGTTTTCGTTTCTCTATGTTTGAATTCGCATATTTCTTTGTCAAATAATCCAATTAAATGACTAAATCTTTCTAGTCTTTTCCCAACCATACAGGGATGATTACTTCTAACTGAATAAAACGTAAATTCCATGTCTTCACTCTTTCATTACATAGTAAATTGCAGGGTATTCAAGTTTCGAAATAGGCCTCATATTAGAAATATTTTACTCGGCGGTAGTGCTAGCCCGGTCTTCAAAGGGTAATTGGCCGGACTTGCGTCTAGACTAGTCCGGACTAACGGTCTAAACGAGGCACAAGAACTTGAGAGCCCTTTACACATGAACTAATTAGTACGCAACTGGAACTGCGTAATACTCGTATCTTTACTAGAACTTTCGACATGTTTATGTATTATAGTTTAACTTTTAATTAAAAGATAATCTTTGAGGGAGTGATAGTTCTCATAAATACTTAGATCAATCTTAAAATATGAAAAACGTAATCTTTTTTTATGGCAATTGAGCAGAACAGATAGCCGCTGGGGCCGAAAGGTTCTGGAGCGTACCGGAAGACGTAGCATTGGAAGGCCTCCCATAAGGTGGACCGACAACCGGTCCGGACAACGGTCAAGGCTGGAATGCTGGAATTCGATGAATGCGAGACACACGGGCCCAGTCTTTGTGGCGACGTTTGAGGGAGGCCTATGTCTAGCAGTGGACGTCTTTCAGCTGAATTGATGATGATGATGATGAATTGAGCCTGTTGCGACTATTCTGCTAGTGTCACGTTGAGACGGTGCAAACTTTAACTTCGTGGTAGATATTAATAAGCAATCAGAATTTCAAGTCATCTTGGTTTAGAAAGGTGGCCAAAATGTTGATTATTTTAGAAGAGAGAGGTGGGAGAGGAGGGGATGAAAATTGGTTAGGAAAAAAATTTTGAGCTTAGAAAAACGTAATCATTATTGGAAATTCCAGCGGTGATTCCATTGTCAAAGTCATATTCATGAAAACTGTAATTTCCCGAAATGTATTTCAATGCCACTGATGTCAGGTGACTTAGGGCGGGTTGTTTCAAACCCTCAGTTAACGTAACATACGAACGGTTAAAAGTTACTATGCGCGTTGTTTCATCACATAAAAAACCAATAATCAAAGTTATTATTGTTAAACAAGTTGCATTGATGTTACAAGTTGTATCAAGATATTATACATTGTATCATTACAAGGTGCGCATTGTAATGCTCGGTTCTCCTCCTTCACTGATGTAATGCTCAAATCTGTAAAGTTACATTACACGCGAATGCTCCCGGTGAGGGAGCACCTTAACAGTAACTTTTAACTTTTAACAGTAATTTTTTTAAACAACCCAATTTTTGCGTTAGTGCCATTTTTAAATGTTACTCGTCAGTCAAGTATAGCTGAAACAACCCGCTCTTATTGTTTTTACTTATAAAAATCAGAAAAACTCAGAGAAAAAAATAAGAATATTAATTTTATTAAAAGCAATAACCCATTCCATTGCCTCCACAGAAATACATATAATAGTCCATTTTACAAGCTTTTTATTAGCTTGCAATGTAACTATCTATGTTCGGCTCAAATCTTGCAATTCAATTTTGAAGCATATTTCTTCACCCGATTGAGCTGCAATTTGGCATGCAGGTGTAAATCGCATGACAATGCAATCTTATGATGACATAGAGTTGACCTGATGATGGAGCTGGAAGGTAGCCATGGAGCTCAGCAATAAAACAACTCTACCTTATCGTGTTTGGGCTCATTGGATTTGTATTGACGAGTACTTTGATCTAGGGTTTGTAGTTTGCGGAAAGGTCTTGATGAGTATTCATAATGAAGCTATATACTGAGCTATAAAAGCTTTTTATGAAAAAATATTTTCATTGAAAACTTATTTAGGTTCAAATATTCGTTTATTTTCATATTAGCTAAATCTAGGTACGTACGTAAGTACCTAAATTACTTTGAATTTTACGAGTGTACCTTCCTAATTTATGCCCGAAAATATAATTTTATGAGTCGGCTCAAAATTTTACGACAGCCTTAACTTGTTGATCAACTTAAAATCGAAATCATAAAATAAGATAGAAAAGAAATAGGATTAGTTTTTATAAAGACCTAAAAAGCGGCTTATAATACCATAGCAACAGACACAATGGAAATAAGAAATGAGTATTTATTAGAAACCTTTTTATGATGAGTAAAAATCGTCAAATGAGAAATCGCGCCCTTGGGTGGAACAGGAAATAGTTTCAGACTCTTACTGATTTAAAAACCCACCCTAGCTCTGCGGCTCTGGTCCTTGTCCTGGTATAAAGGCAACGTTTAGAGACAGTAAAATGTTGCTTGGCCGAGACAATGATGTAAGGGAGTTTTATCTAAAGATAGGCGCTCGGTCGAGCAGTTCACATGTACCGAGTATTCGAGGCATTAAGGCTACTCAATCGTCAATCAAAAGAGAAGTAAATGCGATTTAAACAGGTTCGTTCTTAAGTCTTTACCGATTACTTGGCAGCACGAGGTGGCACAAAATCAGCTAAATCTGTCAAATCCAATACCTACGCTTCAATTTAGTTCTCTATTTTGCCGACTGCTGAGATATACTGAACAAACTGTAGTTCTGCCGTTGCCAGCTTTTGCTTCTGATTAACACATTAATTACACTTGCATATTAGTTGGTTGTAGTTTAATTCCCGCTGTTTGTTTGGGAACGTCCCCAACTAATAGTAATAATAATAATAGTAATTATTAATTTACTTAGATAGGTACCTAAGTTCCTTTTGTATCTACACTTATAGTATCTACTTACTTATATTATTCTTGTTAATTCTTTCTGGTTAAAAGTTTTTATGAAGTATTTCAGATCAAATTAGATGATATTATAATGGTATCTCTTTCTTACATAAAAGTTACTGACGAAAGCGTTGTACATACATTCTTTAGAAGTTAAACGGAAATCTTATCTTTGATCTTTAATATACGGATCATAATCTCTATTTCGTACATTCACGTAAGCTTGCACGTCTAATTCTTGTAGGGACAAATTGATCTTATAGCAAAAATTACATACCACCTTGATTCGCAGAAATCAAGGAAAAATCTTGTAGCAAAAATTACATACCACCTTTATTCGCAGAAATCAAGGAAAAATCTTGTAGCAAAAATTACATACCACCTTGATTCGTAGAAAACCAAGGAAAAAGGTTACACAAACGATAAAGGTTAGGTATATTATCTATTCAACACCCATTTCACACTCTCATTGGATACTGCTTCCAAATTCAAAAAAATAAAAAAAATAAATAAAAAATAAAATAATTCCAAATTCAATTTCTCAGCGTCTTTGCATCACATCAATAGATGATACTATACATTTTATCTAACAAAGTATTTGTTCGGCCTTCAAAGTAAAATCAAGTACAGAAACCCTTCAAACCGCAATGATACCGACGTAAGACAGAGATGGACGTATATCACTATCCCTTTCTGATGACAGAAACACACACATTTTCACGTCATAGTAGAGAGGCAGATAAAACTAACGTCGGGTTTTCCGATAGGGCAGCGATACGATGGCTAGAAACGCTTTCATCGGTTACATCTCTTAGCGGATGAGCCGAACAGTCGATCGGCGAACCGTTACATTTTAAGTGCAGTTGCGGAGATCCGAGATTCATTCGATTGTTTTTTTTATTTATTGTGTTAAAGATAGTGCTCCAGGTTTTATGTGCGATTTGCTTTTGTTTCTATAGTAACCTTACGCTTGAATTGTCTGAACTCTAGCGAGCAAAGGCACATTTGAAAGCATTTATGCATGCATTTATGTATGCAAAACAGATAATAGAGGTTAAATATTTTAACTCTAAAGTAATTGTGTGCGATATTAAAGGAACCAAGGAATTCTAAAAGCAATCATAAAATTAAATTGCACAACCACGGGATCGAACAGAGGAGTCAGTGTTTCAAACAACCCCATACTGATATAAGCTACAAGGTATGCTAAAGCAATAGACATACAGACAAAACACAAGAACATAATTTACCTATTTCGGCGGCAGTAGGGTGAAAACCCATAAAATTCAGTACCATTTTATTATAATTAGGTACAAACAAACACAGAGCAGTGGTGGCCGAGTGGTAACGGCCCCGACTTACGAGTTTGTCCTGGAGCCGAGGGTGGTGTGAAACTATTACCGTGGATCTAGGAATAAGGCAAGGAAGGTACGGGGTAGGTTTTTTAGTCAGTAAGAGTCTGACACTGGTCTCCCGCTCCGCCCAAGAGCGGGTTTCGTCATTCGATGATTATCACCTACCATAAAAAAAACGAGTTTGTATGTTGGGGGTTCAAACCCAGCCAGGCGCATTCCTTTGTGTAATTTATTTCATCACCACTGCTCTCAAAACGGTGAAGGAAAACATCGTGAGGAAACCGGCATGTCCTAGAACCAAAATTTCGAAGACATGTGACATCCAGCAATCCTCACCGGAGCCCGCGTGGTGGATTATGGTCCATTCCCTTTCCTGAGGCCTGTTTCCCAGCAGTACCTACATTAAAAAGGCTGATGATGATGAGGTACGAGGTACAAGGTGTGTTCCTAACTGCCTATAACCGGCCAGTATTTTAAGCAAGAGCAAAAGTGCATCTTTTGGACTCCCGTTCAAAGTCAAAATCTTTTTATTTCACATAGGCCTACATGGGCACTTGTAAAGCGTCAGAATCTTCTCGTAGACCTTATCCAATCGCATTCTATCAAGCAAAATAAAAATCAAAAAGTTCAACACGAAAATATATCGAAAAGTTGCTAAACGCTATACCATAAACCCTTGTAGCGACAATTATGGCGTCGCATATGAACTAAACAACGAAATCCTACAATGTGCAATTACAGTAAATCTTTGCGCGATTTGAACGTAAACAACAGCCCAGAATCATCTCTCGGGTGGTTGCCATGAACAGACAAAAACACCCGTCTGGTCCAAGGATCCTCCCTTGTTTTTGGGGCTCATCTACAATGTGTACTAGGCACACTGTAGGTACGCGTACCGTACATTCACGTCATTCATTTAGGATATCTGCAAGCCATACACCTTTACATTGATGACATTAAAGCAGTTTTGACGTACACACGCTAACTTACAACGCTCTCACACTGAGAGCGTTATAAGTTTTGTTAGACGACATAATGCCAATAAAGCACTGCAGTGGACTTTTGTATTAAGTTTTCAGATTTTGACAATTAGCTTCTATGAACGCGCTAGGATATAACTCGATGGTGGGCTTTACTCTCTGTTCCGAATTCGTCTATACTTAACACCTTGAATCAGTATGAAACCCTTGAAAAACCAATCCACTTCGTCCATCACAATCTAACCGGCACATTTCCATTACATTTCCAGATTCGGAACTCGAGGAGCTGGGTGAACAGTTGCCGCGGTACCGTCCGGACTCAATAGCGGCGCTGCGACGGATGACGCGCTTCACGGAACCCGAGCTCAAGCGGCTGTATCGCGGCTTCAAGGCTGAGTGTCCCACCGGCGTCGTGAAGGAAGAAACCTTCAAGCTAATTTACTCACAGTTCTTTCCGCAAGGAGGTGAGTTGATGGGAAAGGTGAGGTAGATGCTTAGAGATACAAGGACTTAACGTGATCCTTTTGTAGACGGAGATGGAGCTATATTATACCTAAGGTTCATAAGCTCTCTCGCTTGCTCGAGTGACAATTTATCACGTCATGTTAAGGCCTCATGTCCTTCTTAGTGCATACAAGGAGTTTCTTCGAAGAATAAGTAGGTAAGTAACAACAGATCTTTATTATGCGTTCCAAATAAGAATAGGATCGATTGACAGCATGTGACGTCACACCGTACTGTCAAATCAAAGATATTTTTGCAAAATTGAAGAAATCAGAGATGAGTAAAATTGAAAAACTGTATTCTAATTAAACTTTTTTAGTTCACAGTTAGTAAATAAATTAAATTTATGTAAATAAACTGAATTTAAAAAATATCTTGCTTCGATTTGACTGTAAATCGTGACGTCACTACATGGCAATCGAGCCTATTCTCATTTGAAACGCATTGTACTAGTAAGACTTCAATATGGTCCGAAATGGTTCGCAAGTAACTGGGAGCTAATATACCAAGTTACATGTCAGAATGGCAGAAATAAATTCCCAAAAGGTAAGAGATTTAGTCAGTCTACAACCAGAAGGTATCCCATGATGAGCACTCAAACCAAAACAATAGTAGGTACATTTGATAGGAGTAGAGAAAGCTTGTCATTGCTACCGAGGCGAATAAAGCCCAGCAGTGTTATTCACTAAGAAAACAGCCTTGAGCGCAGCGCTGGCCCAACGACGAAATCCAAATAGTTTTATATAAATACAAATCAAAATCAATCAAAATTTTCAGGATGCAAACCTTTACTGACTGATGGAAATTAAATCTTATACAAAATTGATACGACTGATCAGCTTTCTTTAAAAAAGATTATTGTACACACCAATCAAAAATAAAAAATCAAAATGGTTTTTATTTCACATAGGCCTACATGGGCACTTATAAAACGTCAGAACCTAGTGCACGGTTCCAAATTTGTCGTTTCCTATTGAGAAGAACCGGTAAGAAACTCCATGGTTAATATTTAAAAAAAAATAGTTTCTTACAATATTTCGAAATTTCAGTATTTATATGATTATGTAAGAACAGTGTAGATTCTCACCAGTCCGCACTGGGCTCGCGTGGTGGATTGTAGCCCATCCCCTCTCCTAGAGAGGAAGCCTGTGTCCCAGCAATGGGAACGTTAAAAAGGCTGATTATGAGTGTAGACCAGTTATATACAAATCCAATGTACCTATTTGGATTTCGTCACTGGGGCAGCAATACGCTCAAAGCTATTCTCCTAGAATAGCACAAATTACCAAATGTATCAAACGGCGTTTTTTCAATACACTTACGAAGACACATAAATAAACGAAGGCTTTTTTTGTGGTAGGTAAAAATCATCCAATGACGAAACTCGCCCTTGGGCGGAGCAGGAAACAGTGTCATACTCTTATTGACTAAACAACCTACCCCGTTCCTACATCGCCATCTATACCAGGGCTAGAGCCTTCCTTTCAGACACGAACCCTTGGCCCCAGTGGCTTCGACCCTTCTGCAAATAAACGAAGGGTGACGCGCACTGAGCCTGATACGATAAACGTAATAAAATTATGGTTTTGGACGAACGCGCACTTTTCCACACTAGTGCGAAAATAGAAGGTAAATGGCGTGCCTTAAAGCGGCATAAGAGCGGGTTTCCAAGTAAGTGTACTGAAAAAAGTTTATCATCAACGCTATGGTTTCTGTTAGATCTATCAGAATAAAACGTTCGTCCTCGTAGTTTTCCTCCCAAAAAGGTTTTAAGCAAGTTTTCGAAAACAACATGACCAATAAAGTTTGGTATCAAGAAATCTACAAAAGGACTTCAATCGGAAAAGCCCCCAAAGTTTGTACTTTTGGAGGCCACTTTCAAGTTTCTTGTATTTGAAGTTGTTCGCAAGGTAAAGTATTAATGCTTAGCAAATCGATACACATGGTACGATTTCAGGTAATTTGCGACAGTTTGAAACTTAAGTAGTCCTTTAATATATGTACATAGAAATGTAAGTTTGTACCAAGGTAAGGAGTCTGGTCATCGTAAGGAAGTTATGATGACTCCGAAGTCTTAAAATATAGAATATATAGCATTATTGGTTTTTGAAAGTCTAACATAGCTAGTAAAGTAATTCACTATTATATTCGACATAATAATATTCGACAACTATCACACAACGCCGTCTAGTCTCAAGATAAGCAGAGCTTGTGTTATGAGTACTAGACAACTTTTCTGATAGATATAGGTATGTACTTGTATATTTCTAAATATATAGATAAATTACACCCAGAAGCTCTGCTTAGCTTGGAACTAGATGGCGTTGTGTGATAGTTGTGGAATATTATAGTTAATCAAAATCAGGCTGCCAAAGACCGATACAATAAATATATTACTCCTAGACTAAGCTAGACTTAAATTCTACAATATTCAATAAATACCAAGGTTTCCAAATAAACTTTCAACCACATTTCTCCAATAAACATTTCTGCAGTAAAACAGTAAAGGAAGCAAGGCAAACATCAATATATCGCGGGTCTCAAACCATAGAGGCGTATCCACAAAACCCCTACTTTTCAGGAGAGATAAAAAACTTAATAACTTTTCCTGTGATTGAGCCAACACGTTGTTTTTTTGCATGTAGCTTTATACACCGTGAAATTTAAATGGTTGTTTTCCCTCAGCGAAATGGTTGTGTCTTGGTAATACAAACGTTTGATAAAGAAATAAAATATTAAAAACAAAAAATGGACCTGTAGAGTGCAAGCTAATTATGACGTATCACAACGTGCGAGGGCTTATTTTGGTTTAAATATTTAATGAATCGGTTTCCTTTGACGGCGTGCTGCGCATGCGACTCTAGTAGTACCTACAAATTACGTCTAATGTTACTATTGTTTTCGCTTTTTTGAGTTGATAATTTTTTTTAATAATTATTTATAAAAAAAAAACTTTTTATTTTTTTTATTTTTACTGTATGCTTCAAAAGTACTCCTTATGGCAAGTCATTCTGCCGCGGGAAAACAACCATTTAAATTTCACGGTGTATTTATGCTACAGTTAATATAGGATTCTTAATTTCTAGGTATTTACTCTATAACACTAGTTTTTGGTTGATACGTCTGTATAGCATGACGACTAAAGCTAAGTACGTCAAAATACTCACTGAAATATATGACATTTATGGACGTAAAACCCTTTTTCTCAAATTGTCAATATTTATACCAATATTTATTATTTCTTAATTAATGACTTCGAATATAGCAATTTAGGTATGAGAACTAATAAAAATTAACGTTATTTACGTAAATTTAAGAAATCATACGCCTGTCTGGCTTGTCATTAACATTGAGAAGCGTTTTAATTCAAAGAGGAAGTATAAACAATTTTTTTTTTACAATTTAAAAAAGGAAATAATAAATAGTAATTAAACAGTATTTTCGTGTGTGAAACGAAAAATATGCATTTTATAAATAAATTTTATTCATAAATATGAACATTACTATTTTAACTAACTTAAAAACCACAAACATTTGAAATGGAGCTGAAATAAAATAAAGCTTAATCTTGAAAACTTTAAAAAATTAAAACATGTTTAGAATTTATATTAAAACTAATAATTTGAATCTTATAAAGGCGTTACATCTGATCTGATCTTTATAAAAAATAAAATAAAATACCTTAAAAGAAATTCAGGGCTGATTTATCAATAGTATATTATTTATACAAAACTTGTCAATCCGTCATTTTTATTCCTTGGTTAAAACCAGGCAGTGGTTGAACTAGCGACACGCGGGGTTGCGATAGCCGTTGGCAGGATCCAGCAGCTGGGAGTCGGGGTGGCGCTGGACAAGTCTGAGGCCTTGTGTTCTCACGGCCCTAGGAACGCGCTGCTGCCGGATTCCCAGCTAATGGTAGGGGGATTCACATCGGCGTCGGGTTGATGATAGAGTATCTATGACTTGTCCTCGACAGCCAGTGGAATTTCAATCATTTCCGACGTCTGGCTTCCAAGTTGAATCGGAACGGCTCCTGCCGAACCTTGGGGGTCCAGACGCCCCCCGCCGGAGGCTCAGCGCAGGTATCGTCTGGTCCATGGCCTTTTATAGGGCGCCAGTGTAGTCACCATCGCTGCAGAAGCAACCGAGGGCCCAGTAATCGCATGCCAGAGGGTTATGGCAATACGGATGATCCGGGATCCGGGGATACCCCGCGGTGTCCGCGGTGCCAGCAAAGAGGCTCGCTACTTACTACAGTAAGTAGCGAGCCTCTTTGCTGTCATGCCACCGTGAGATTTGGAGATAACTGTTTTTGCACGCATGCACGACTTGCGCATGGAGGTGCAGTGTGGAGGCGAAAGTCCGCTACCACGACAAGTCGCGGCATAGCAGACAGCTCCGACAGAATCTCATGATGGTAAAATGGCGTCAGGGACTATCGCAACCTAGTGCTGTGCACGCCACAATTCTGGCGGTAAGTCTCCTCCTTGAGGCGTGGCTGGAAAGACCTCACGGCATCCTCACTTTCTGTATGACGGAGGTACTCACCCGACATGGTAAGTTCGGGAGGTACCTACATCGGATTCGTGCGAAAGAGTAGCCCGAGTGTCGCCACTGTGTGACTCACCCGGATAGAGGTGTGCCCCGCTTGGGAGAAGCATCACTGTGCCCTCGTAGAGGCGAGCAGCGGCAGCGATCTCCCGCACTGGGCTTTAGTGGAAGCCATGGTCGGGAGCGTGGAGGGGTGGAAGGCGGTCGCCTCCCTTCTTCGAAGCAATAATGCTAGCTAAGGACGACCCAAACGCCGCCGAGATTCCGATCTCGATTTCGAGCCAGCGTAGGCGCGGGCTTGCGAATTGCGAGCAATTGTTAGCTCGCCGTCTGGTTGTCTGTTAATAGTCTGGACCAAGCCCAAGTCATCGACGGCGCGCTCTGTTCCCGCACGCTTCATGGAGTACCCAGTCAGCAAAACTGGACTACGGACTCTGCAAAAGGGTCGAAGCCTACTGGGGCCTAGGGTCTCTTTCTGAAAGGAAGGCTTGGCCGCAATGTAAAGGGCAAAGAAGGAACGGGGTGAGGTATTTAATCAGTAAGAGTCTGACACTGTTTCCCGCTTTACCCAAGAGCGGGATTAGTTATTGGATGATTTTAGTCCACCATAAAAAGTTATAGTTTTTTTTTTTAAATAAGTCGTATGTTCATACGCCTTTATCCCTCGACAAAAGATTTCAATTTAAAGTAAAAAAAGGTAGGGTTTATCTATAAAAAAACAGTCGTATGTTCATACGCCTGCTTAGCTCGACGTAAGATTGCAATTTTAAGTTAAAAAAACGTAGAAGTATGTTTATACGCCTGTATGGTCCAACATGCTTTCCTTGTGTCACATTATAATTGAAAGTCGTACGCACTTACGTCTCTATGGCACGTCGAAACTGCCCCAATATGCAATAATATTGTTCTTACGTCTATTATACGGCTATTTGGTCTAAAAATAATTTTAGACTCTCCAGCTTACGCCAAATAATATTTTATTTTTTGTGCAAAAAGTAATAAACATAAAATTATAAAAAAATCGAGTTGATGTATCGCTTGTAGTAGAATCCAATGGCATTAAAAACGAAAAATCACATTTTTGCATATACGCCCCTATGGTTTGAGACCCGCGATATCTTCATATACATTTATGTAGATAGAAAAAAGGTAACCACGTTCAATAAACAATAGGAAAAGTGTATCGTTTTATTTACCTCCACCCTTTTTCCGAGTTTTCCCGAAGCTTAACGAGAGTGCACGAACGCGGAAGACATACCTATTGTATGATCAACGGGACCCATCTGAAGGTAAGTGTTTGAGCACTAACACTTGTACGTATGAAGGTTAAATTCAGATGACAAATTGTGTGTTCCAAGTGGTTGTTCCATTTTTAAAACTAACGCTGTCAAATTTTTAAGAGACCTTTTTAGTTTTTGACGTTTACGTTATCATCTACCAAAAAATATCTGAGCACAGCCTTCATAAAAAAAAAACTCAAAGAACCAAATATTAGTTTTAGGAAACACAAGTCCAGATATTTAAAAAAAATGCGGCACAGAACAAAAATAAACAATTATTTATCCTTAATTATAAGAACAAATATTCTAATACATATTTCTTATGGCCCTTGAACGATGTTCTGACACGAATATGACAACTGAGTAGCGCTGCGCGTGTCGGATCTTAGCTTGTCTGAAGTTAGGCTTTACGAATTTAAGCGCTTAAAAACTTGTAAAAAATTAATGGTTTAAACAAATAAATACAATTTACAGTTATTATTGCTGGTAAAAATTGTTATTGGCATTTATTTTTGTTAAAATCTTTATTTTTGTACGAGTTACTGTACCTATCTGAAATTCTGAAATACAGCATATGTACTTATCTCGCATACACAATAATTAGAACAATCATCTACATAGTTTGTCACATGTAAAAAGCTGCTGTACCGAACGGTATTTCCGTGAAGCTACCCGAAAAGAGTGCTAATAAAGTACACCGACCTTAGTAAAGGAATAAAATAGGGACATGAAAAACGCATCACATAATCATATAATCCCATCAAGTTGAGTGGTCTGGGTACTGCTTTACATCCGTGCAAATTGTCCGCGAGGCCCTAAGTTCACGAACTCTAGACCCTTGACAAATGAAAATATATTTTAGGACGACAGGAGGAAAGTACAATTTGCAATGTTTCATAGCACGCACACTAAAGAAATTGTATAGCTGAGTGTGATTCTGAACGTGGCTAAATTGGGAGAGGTTATGTTTGCATGTATTTTTGTACGCATTCGTTTGTTGAATTTTGACTAAGCTTCCTTTTTTTGTAGGAAATAATCAATTAACTTCGTCGAATCTGGGTGGAACTGGAGAGTCTGACTTTTGCTTAATAAAACGCGTTGTTCCTTCAGTGGTCCTTTTGCGTTCCATTGCCAGGAAAACTCTTTCAAACAATCACTTTGCTAGCTAAGTATGCGGGATGGTTCGATCTAGATATAGGTACTTGCAAGATTTGTAATTCCCTCTCATACAATTGTAATTAAAATGTTATTAAAAAAAAAAAACATTTTAATGCCACCACATTTTTATAGAATTATCGTTGCATTAAAATGTTTTTCTTTAAATTCATTGCTAATTGTTTATCTTAAACATGTTCAAGATACGATATGGCGGTCCAATAAAAATAAAAAAGTATTTTTGATAGCTATACCTGTATAGTATTTCGAGCAATATTCTGTAATTGCACTCTCAACTGCACGAATGCTTCGCTATGGATAATGGGCTCGGATTCGGAATAAATGCCGATCCGTACTTGGTTTTAAATGATAACGCTACAGCAATATCGCTGAAAAGGCCACTTATAGATAGAACTGTAAAATATTTCCAATACCGTAATGCAAACCGTACTGAATAAAAATATACCAATCATCATAAAATATCTGTGACGAAAATTTCAATTATCATTAAAAGAAAGCTCATTCAGTCTTGGCACTTGGCCCAAATAGGACTGGAGATAAAACAGACAGGCGCCTTACTAATCCATTCTCTTTTCAAACAATCTTCGATAACAATGAAACTTCAGACCGCTAAAGAAAAAAAAATCCATTCGAAGTTCAAGAAGCCTCCTAATGTCTAACAATCGACTTAGTAAAAACTTAAGGGTGAGTTCTGTTACTTATTATAAAATGCGCCGACGTAGTTAACAGTATTGACCAATCAGCGCCGCTATCAGTCTTTGACTGGCCAATCAGTTGGACTCTTCAAGTGACAGTCAACGTGAAGTGGTGCAATGGTTAGCCGAGTAGAATATGTACAAGGGAAGACATGAAAATGAAATGCTCGGCTCTGAAGTTTTTTTTTTTTTTAATAAATACGTTGCCCCACACTAGGAATTACTCCTGTGTCGTGGGTGCGTTCACAAACATGTAAAGTCACTTACACAAGATACCCAGACCCGGACCACCTATATGTAGGCCATACAAATGTTTGTTCCGTGCGGGAATCGAACCCGCGACCCTCAGCGCAGCAATCAATCGCTCAACCACTGCGCCAGCCGAGCCGTCAAAAGTTGATTCGTCTCTGAATATAGATCAAATAGTATTGACGACAATGAATGAGTTCCAAAACCAAAAACTACAGAGGGCTGTCAAGAAAGAGATTTGGCGGGATTTCTTTGAGTAAAGGTCAGAGTCTGTTTTAATTAGTCGCAAATTGTTTCCTAGAATCCGAGTGGATATTGTGATATAAAATTGGTGTAGATTTGTATTTCAAGTGTCTGCGCAACTTGAAAATGTGTGGAATCCTTAGAATAATAACGCATGGAAGCCTCGTCTAGAACAAAACACAAACTATATAGGTGATTGCATCATTGTAATGTTTGCATCATTGTGTTGTGAGGATGTGAGAATTATTGACTACCACAGCGAAGCTTACCGAAAAGGCCAACTCAATACATTTGCTGCCAAATACCTACTACATTACGAGTATAAATTGTGTCATGTGTTACATGGTGTTCTAAAAATTTTAAGTAACTTAAAGTGACTGAAAACGTAATACTTTCTTAATTTGACACTGGCTAAATGCACAAACCGTGCGAAGAAAAAATAAAACCGGGAAAAAAGTCTATCGACATACCAAGTAAGCGGTTATTGGCTTACAAGTTGAATAGCTGATTGCATTGCAGGGTTTTGCATTTTTAACTAAGACTATTGACTATTATGCGGAGAATTTAAATTTCTAATGACCGGAGTCCGGAGCTTGTAAAAATAATCTCTTTATTCGTACTTGTTTATCATGGTTTAAGATGCACGATTAAAGATGTGTAATTAGTGGCAAACTTACAAAAAAAATGCCTTTTTAGCATCCGCTAATAGGCCAAATAAGTATTTAATTTAAATCACATTCCACCAAGCTTCTTCCTTAATACTGGTTACCTAGTCTAATAGAAAGGCTCATCAAAGAAATCCTCCGTCTATATTAACACCGACCACATTACCCATTTACTTATATATTGCATCATATGTCTAGCCTATACTGTCCCACTGCCGAGCAAAGGCTTCCCTTCATTTCTCCCAGTGTTCTCGGCTTTGACACACTTCTTGTCAATTCCCAAGGAAGACATCGAATAGTCCCGCGTTCTTGGTCTGTCGCGACCCCAAGACCGAGAACTTTGTGTTTTACTGGCCCACCACTCGATCGGCATGCGGCAGACATATCCAGCCCAGTCCCACTTAAGCTAAGCAGCCTTCTGAGACACGTCAGTCAATACAACAATGTTGGCCCATTTTGTTGGCAAAGTTGTTATTGACAACTTTGCCAACAAAATTGGCCAACGTTGTCCTCACATATTCAAGCACACGTCCACACTCTGCAGTAAATATGCATATCATTACGATATAATGTTAAAAGCATAAATGCTTTAACTGCAGTTCTGAGTACTCGTAGCGAGCAGCGAGTGCTTTCAGTGCAGTTAACAAGTACCCACAGCACCCCCTGGCGGGCGTGCAGAACAACAATCACCTTTTGTATGTGCAGCCAAAATGGGGAAACAATTTGCGTCATTCCACCTTCTTTTTGTTTACCTTTTTGCAGAGTTCTGTTGCGTAGGTAGGTAGGCTTTAGGTAGAGGTGTGAGGAGGTTTTATTATTATTACTGATAGTTGGTTCCTGGGACTTTATTTCAGCGCCAGATAATGTAATTTGGTCACATTTACATTTGTTTTGTTCTGAATAACCCTTATTCTTTTTCCTAAATAAAAAAAATAACAGGAAAATCTCCCGTCAAAACCCATTTAACCAGCCATTCATTCCCAAGATTACCCGGTATATTCAAACAGCCTTTAGTAAAAAAAAATACATTTTGATATTACAAACAGAACAAGGAGTCCGTCTGTAGCATATTTTTTTTTTATTAAATACTAGCTTCTGCCCGCGACTTCGTCCGCGGAAAATTTTGTGAGACAAAAGTTGTGATAGCTCGGTTAATATCCATGTTATATAAATAATTTATTGCCTATGTCACTCAGGAGTAAAGCAGCTTTCTATTTAGCTTCAATTTTTCCAATCGAACCATTAGTTCCAGAGATTACCCCCTACAAACAAAAAAACAAAAAAAACAAACTTTACCTCTTTATTATATTAGTGTAGATGTAAATTATTAAAAAATTTAAAAGACAAAACTGTCTTAAAAAAACTTCGAACTGATTATTTTTAAATCAACAGCCCGCATTTAATGAACACAAATGAGAATAGGTGATCGAAAAGCTTTTTTGCTGTCTAAAAAACTTAAAATGCGTTGAATTCCGTCCACCAAACCCTTTGTATGATAATTAATAGGGCATTAATTTACTTTAACCCACATAAAAAAAGGGGGAACGCAGGTAGGGCAACTAAAGAACAGATGGATGGATTTTTTTAAATAGTTTTAGTCAATAAAGGTCTGGCATGCCCTAGCGTTCTATCTCTGAACGGGAAATGACAAGTTTCTTTGTGTAACATAGCATCATTTTCTTCTAAGAAAAAACCCTGTAAATAAAACAAGATTAAAAAAAAAAATATAGCATCAGCTGCAGCGGTGAGTCTTATAATAGCCCCACAGCTGGGACTCAGGCCTCCTCTCTAGGTAGGGTTGCCATCTCCAAAATTTGGAAAACAGGACAAGACGCGTGAAAACCCCAGATTTTAGAGTCCGAAAGTCGGACATATCAACAAGATCTTCAATGTAAAAAAAAAACAGTTGAAAATGTCATAAATCACCTTTTTTATTCATTCATTATTTTAACAAAACAAAATCATATTTCAATTTGTTGCAAATTGTTTATATAAATCAGCTTTTTAAATTCTTGAAATAAGAAAACAAAACCTTATCAAAATAAAATATTAAACAAAAAGATAATATATTAGGTATACCTATTTAATGAGTTAAAATCTTAAAAATACCTACTTAGACCATTCTAGTATTCAGTCTTAGTGTACAATTTTCAAGGTAACTGTTTTAGCTATAGTTCTATAATTATTATCTGCTTTACTTTTTATTAGCAGTCATTTATCCTCTCCACGTTGGCATTATGCGCCGGAAGTAAAAAAAATATTGCGTAATTTTCAGCAGTTCCGAATATAAATTCGCATTTATTTGGCGTTTTGTATTTATCATTTTTTTTATTTATTTATTTTTTTAAACTCGGTATACAAATAAAACCTTCCCCGGACGCTCCCCGAATGCCCTCTAAACTAGGACAAATCCGGGGAAACCCGGACGGATGGCAGCCCTATCTCTAGGAGGGGCAATGGGCCATAATCTACCAGGCGGGCCTCATGCGGTTGTTGGATGCCAAATTTCTTCGAATGCTTGGGTTCTAGAACATGCCTGTTTCCTCACGATGTTACTTCATTCCATCCTTCATCGCAATGAGAGCAGTGGTGAAGAAATAAATTAGGTACCTACCCAAAGTAATGCGGCAGGCTGGGTTCGAACCGTTACCACTCGACCACCACCGAGTCGGAAACGTTACCACGCGGCGCCACTGCACCACCCAATGCAGTTGGTGGATGTCAAATGTCTTCGAATTTTTGGTTCTAGAACATGCCGCCGGTTTCCTCACGATGTTTTCCTTCATCGCTTTGAGAGCAAAGTAACTTTGAACCCGCGCCCTACAACGTGACGTTGTTAAATTTAGACGAATACTTACAAATGCTTTCGAAAACACAATTTTCGTTATATTATTCTACAAGCAGGTAAGCAAGTAACGAAGTATATACCACAGTATAAATAGAGAATTGCGTAGGTAAAAGGACAAACACCTAACATTATTATAGGTCTGAGTTTTAGATGTAGGTTCGGTTATTATTACGTTCAGACTAGAACGAAATTCGTTCACAAACTATCCATAACCTCAATGTAAGTTACACAAAGCTAATATTTGTCCGTCTGTCTGTCTGCCCCAAAAGCTTGTAGGTAACCCAGTTATTTCTGTGAATTCCTACTTGGAAATCAATAGCAGAGTTCTAAAGGGCTGATTTTCCAATAACCAGATATTTTTCAACCTAAATATTACTGAAAATATGTTTGATTTCGGATTATATTAATTTAAAAATAGGTAGGTATAGTGTAGGTACTTTAATAATGTAGGATGTAGGATTGTAGGATATATTATAAATGCGAAAGTTACGATCTTTGGATGTTTGTTACTCAATCACGCCAAAACGGCTGGACGGATCTGGATGAAATTTGGCAAAGGCATAGGATACCCTCCGGAATAGGCCATAGGCTACTTTTTATCCCGGAACCCCCAACCCCAACCCCAATACCACGCAGGCGAAGCCGCGGGCAAAAGCTAGTGTAGGATATTTGGAAAAATAAATTTAATTTGTCATTAGGGAAAGCCCGAAAATGAGCGACTTTATAACGCCTGTTAGATCGACTACCAAACAGAAATTCTGATTGCAGATATTTTTTAATCAAATAAAACAACGAATAGGTACATTGTTTACTTTTTTTTACCCTAAAATTAAAAAAAAAATGTGTAAAAGCGTTACAAAACATATTTTTGGTTGTAGGTAATTACGCCCAAAATAGGTATGTTTTGACTTTTGGGGAAAAGACCACGGAGTAGAGGGTGAAGGATTCTTACTTACTAAAACCACCCCGGTGATCACCATCAGCACCCGTGGCCTTATAAAAGAGCACCCTGAAACGGAACCCCAATAAAACGACTATACAACCACCAACACGGTCTAATTCTTTTTGCCTCAATACATTAATAACCTGCGTTCACATAACGAAACAATTCTATTTTCAATTCGTCCACAATAACATGATAGGGACAATCACCACAAAACAATTTTAAATATCATTTAAATGAAGCCACTTAGCAAATTTTATTTTGGCAAAAAGGCCTTGCTGGCAATAACTCCCAGCTGTATCCATTCTACCAAAGCTTTTATCAGTCCAGGTAGTAATACATCTGCGATTTCATGACACATAGGTCCGTTTCGAAAATAACAATTATAGCCCATAAAACACACGTGTGGAGTAAAAACGGGTTTTACCTGCAGCAGGTCGGCAAAGTTTTACACGTAGTTACGTGTTAAAGTCAGTTGACTAAAAGCTAAAAAAAAACCACGCTAGAAAATCTTTCAAAACAAGATTTATATAACTGTAAAGATTAACATTAAGAGCAATAGATACCTAATTAACATTGATAACATTGAGAGCAGTGGTGGCCGAGTGGTAACGGCCCCGACTTACGGGTCGTAGGTCACGGGGTTCAAACCCAGCCAGGCGCATTACTTTGTGTAATTTATTTCATCACCACTGCTCTCAAAACGGTGAAGGAAAACATCGTAAGGAAACCGGCATGTCCTAGAACCGAAAATTAGAAGACATGTGACATTCAGCAAACCGCACTGGGCCCGCGTGGTGGATTATGGCCCATTCCCTCTCCTAGAGAGAGGAGGCCTGTGTCCCTGCAGAGGGAACATTAAGAGGCTGATGATGATGATGATGAAAGATTAACATTTCTGGTAGGTATGCGAAACTTAAATTAATAATAATTAAATGGACCGGTTTACGTACATAGGTGTCTATATACTTTTAACATTTAATTTTATTACATTATGTACTATATTTTCCTTTTTTTACAAGTATTACTATTTTTCATGAAAATTATATAATTTATTACTAATTTTAATTAAAATGATATAATATATTACTAATTTTAATATTATATATATTAATGTTTACATACTAATTTAGAAGTAAACTTGAAAATATCAACTTTGCTGTAGGTGCATTGAACACCAAGTGAAATAAAATCGAACCAAAAAAAAAAACTATTATCATTATTTACAGTAGGTACATTATCCTTGCGATCTGCTCGAAATTTTGATCACGGTTACGACTAGCCCTTGATCCTTTTGATATCGGTGGCCATTCTCAATGGGGAAAACGCGGATTATGCAAGAATATAAATTTTAATGTAGGCACACATGTGTGCGTAGACAGGTGCACTCTCTGTTCCCCTCTCAAAGTCTGATGGCAATCCGACACTACCGAGGAGAAATGTGACGCAGGCAGAATCAACGGCTTTACCGTAGGTACCGGGTGTTAAATACCCCATCCTCCAAAAAAAAGTCGGGCAATCATTATTTTTTTCATTCTAACGTACTTTTGGTCTTTTGTACATACTTAAAAGCATACTTTACACGAGTATTGCATTATGTAATAGATTTACAAACACGTGCACGTTACATAGTGCTAACACTAAATAAAGTGGGTTCCCTACTTGAAATTGAATGACGTGCTTTAGCCCGAATACGGTAACTCGATATCTAATTCTTGAAATCTATAAATTATGAGCGCTGTTCACTATCTCGATGCATCAAAATCTCAAAAACTATAAGGTCGAACCATCGGCAGCGAGAACGCCTATTATCTTGAAACAAAAAGGTAGGGTAAGTAGGGAACCCAAATAAAGTATGTGAAAACTGATTAAGTGCGACTTGGACTCCGGCTACGCACCAAGGCTTTATAACACCGCATACTACGTATATTTCGATAATATATTTTTTAAAACGACAAATATCTCTAAAACGACAATTTTTAAATGTTTTGAGAAATTTAAATATTGAGGGTAATAATGAATTTCAGGATATGAAACTTACTGTATGGGCCCAGTAGGACTGATGCTTACTGGGACTACAGAACCGTTTGAAAGAGTTACCGTGGCCCTAGGACGTCAAGGGTAAATAAAGAAACATAGAAGTGTTTTAATCAGAAAAATTGTGACATCCTTCCTTCCATCCCTCTCACTCCGTCGTAGAACAGAAGTCATGGATAATTTCCCAAATTGCCACCTGAAAAATAGAGAAGTAACAGTGTCCTACTTCTAACCTCGCCATTTAGAGCTCGAGTTGAGAAAATATCAAAACCATGTTTCCCATTAATTATTATTGAATCCTGAAACCTAAAAAATGTAGTTATGGATGATACAAAAAACACCAAAAATAAATTGAGATTTTTCTATATATTTATTTCATGAATAACAGCTGAATTCTATGTGAAAACCACTTTGTTGCAGACGTAAAATGGAACGCAAAGTCGACCTCGCACATCACTACAAGTTTCCGTTTGACGTCATCTATCGACTTTGTACAACACTAGTAGCGGAAACGGCATTGTGCAGTTGGCAATACCAGCGAAGTCAATTGATTTTCTATTTATATCCTTCTAGAATGTTCTGATATATTTTACAGGGCTAGGGTGCAAATATTTTTATTGAAATAATAAATAAACAAAAATCTAAATAAGCTTCACAATTGGTTTACCAGTTAGAGAGATTACCAATATAGACGATCGTATTTTAAAGCAACAAATTAAATATTTGTGATCCAACTACGTAACAATAACTTAAATCGTTCCTGATTATTTTAGTACATAATTACACCTACATATTTTTTTTATTTTTTCTATTAAAAAAAAAAATGGGCGTCATTGCGCAGAAACGCGCCATTTCGCCGCCGTTACTACTGCGCATGTGTTGGCAAACCTGCGTTGCTTCCTCCAAGCCACGACCGGACGCCATTACCACGCCATCGGACTGAGAATCTGTCACTTGTGCGTTTTTCGTTTGATAATCATTAGATTTTCTACGAAGTCGTTGTTTCTGTGTTAATAGTACCTTTCATTACATAAATACCAAAATGTCTGACGAGAAAAAGGTGTGTATTATACTATATTATCAGTGTAGTTACGATAAGTCGAAAACAGTGCTTCACCGACATGGCGTTATTAGCAAAATGTGGTTACCTGATTGAAAGTGAGAAGTGTTTTACCTATGTGTTTCTCGAGATGATATTTTTATCGTTACAATATCTGTTTTTCAGGGAGAAAGCGAACACATCAACTTGAAAGTATTAGGACAAGACAATGCTATTGTGCAGTTCAAAATCAAAAAACACACACCCCTGAGGAAGCTAATGAATGCTTATTGTGACCGAGCGGTAAGTTCATTCTATTTTCAAAACGGTTAATCTTTATTCAACTTAAAATATAGCCGGCACAAAGGCTAATCAATTAAAACCGAACTAGCATGCATATTGTATGTACAATGAAGGTATGTAGGCATACTGCTTAGCCTGGCGGACCCCTATGTCCGGTAAATTAAAAAAGAAAGCGAAAGTAACAGTTATATTTCACTGAAACGTTATTTTACGGCTTATGGGATTCCTATATCAGAAAAAATAAGGATTCTTCACACTGCTTAGTTTCATATTTGTAGATTGTGTGATAACAAAGGTTATATCTCAAGTACCTACCTACCCTTTATGCTAAGGTTGTAATATTTTTTGTTCTATGTAAGTTCTATGTCAACACTTATAAGATCATTGACCTTGTTGTTTTGGATAGGGTGGGTTTGCAGAAAATTTATTTAATAAATTTATTGATCTGCTCATAATTTAACCACTTCTACCAGTCTACACTTAGCTTGCTTGGTTGATTATGGACCATTCTGTCTCCTAGTGTCCCAGCAATGGGAATATTATAAAGGCTGATATTATGACAAGTCAAGTGTAAAAGTCTAATAAGAAAACTGCTTAGAACAATGCAAATATATACTTACTCCTATATACTTTTTACAATTGATTGCTTTTGAAGGAAGGGAATGCAACACTTTCACAATCATGGTTTGTGTATGAAAGTTAAAATGAAATAGGCATTGCTTATGTTACACATAAACATTCACCAACTACTAAATAGATTTTTGGTAATAAGCTCATAATATCTAACATTTTTTTTTGGCACAAGTTTTTCATTGTACCATTGAAAACACTTCTGCATGATCACCTCTCAAGTTCATTTAAGCTTGCACTTCAAACAAAACTTCATAGAATTAATTTGGTGCCACGCCACAGGATTCTAGCATAATTTTAAGTGATCAGACAGAAATGACCATGATAGTACGATCATTTCAGATCTTTTATATACTCTCTATAGTCTCAATCAACTAATCTGCTGTTGTGATTTGCAAGTCTTATGTTGTACATTAATTCATTAAGCTACAAGCGAACGCCAGCATTCGCACTCCTGTTGTTCTTTGTGTCTGTAATAGCAAGATCGAAAGGTTAAATTGTTAATTGTGACACAATCTGTCACAACCTCATCATTGAATTCAGGCTTCATCAGATACCTTTGTACATATTTACTTGTGTGAAAAATTCAGAACTATGTTTAGAAATAGCCAGAGTAGAGTTGTTACCCTAAGTTGATCTTTTATAAATCCGACAAGCTACCCTAGAGCTAACCCAACTAACTTTAACTCCAAACAGGGTAGATTAGTGACAATAGAACTCTAGGTTTGCATTAAAAAATGTGAGTGTGGGGTATCTACCCTAATGACGTCACTGGAGTTAACTGCAACCACAAATTTGAATGCAGCCCAAGGTATATTCAGAAGTAAACTTATCTGTTTCTGGTCCACTGACCAATTTTTGGTAGTTAGTAGATTTTCATTGGCAATGTTTTCAATGGAATTATATTATGTACTTAATACTTCATACAGAGTTGACCTTTGGAACTAGGTATTACTTAGTACAACTAATATTTCATAATATTGTGCAATTCCCATATTTATTATAAATGAGTGAGATTCCTACTTATCTGAAAACTTTCATTTATCTTTACAGGGTCTATCAATGCAAGTAGTGCGGTTCAGATTCGACGGACAGCCAATTAATGAAAATGACACGCCAACATCACTGGAGATGGAAGAAGGTGACACAATAGAGGTTTATCAGCAGCAGACGGGTGGCTCGCCTCTAGTGTAAACTTATTTTAAGGAACTGTCCATTTCCCATGGGAAGAACGCTATGGTGAACCCATCTCAACTTTAACATTAAGTTAATTTTAAATAAAAACGATGCAAGTATAACAATGTAATATTTTGAGATACACAATTGCATAGCCGAGCTTTGTATACCTACCTTAGCATTTGTGTATCTTAAAACAGTAGTACTGTATACTCTATTTAATTAAGGAGAAATTTGAGGTAAACCAAATGTTCTAGGTAACTTCAATAATTATTCCATTGTGATAATTTTTTTAGTTGACACATTTTTTCAGATCAGCTCCTAATTTTTTAAGTGCGCCAAAAAAAATGACACTTGCAAGCTGTATGTGGTATAATTTATTGGACGTAGGTCCAACCCAATTGTCAAGTCTGTAACCACTAATGTAATATCTGAATAAATAAATTAAATTTAAAACTTTTCTGACTTTTACTTCTATTTATATTTGTAATCTCTACTGTGATTTTTATTTATTTTACATTTTGCTCAAACTACTTTTGTCAACAAAGCATGATCATTAGCTAGGAGGTAATACTGTAGGGCAAAATTTTTCTTGTGATAAGCTTGCTGTCTGTGAACAAAAGAAATTCTAAAATTGTTGCTTGCATACATTACTGTATACTTGCTTGCATATATTAATATCTTGATCGTCTTGAGTGATTTTACAATCACTTACCAAGTAACAACTTTAAAACGACCGTATTAAAATCTATTGAGCCGTTTTCGAGTTTATCGCAAGCAGACGAACACCGTAGGATTTTCCTTTTTTTTATGTAGGTATCTAATGATTTAATTCAATATCTACTGTTGAGTCATGTGCCACAATTTCGATACCTACCTTCCAAGTTCCGAGTACCCTTCAACCATAACCTTCGACTTCCAAGTAATAACCTACCTACATGCTAATATTTTATGGATGACTCATCAATATACCTAAAGGTTATTTTTGGCCGACTGCATAACTAGAATTGTCAAGCCTGAGCTGATAAGCTGAATTAAAGTTTTCAACATGCCAGTTGTTTTTTTGCGTCATTTCAAATAGATTTTGATCACAAAAGGTAAGTTAAGTATTTACTGGACCAATAATGTACCTATTGGAAAAGCAGTAGTCCTGCAATCACCAAATTATTTCCAGAAATGGAAAGTACTATAAACCTGTACCTACCTAAGTAAATAATTTCAAGGAAATCATGTCAAGAACCGATAATATCTTCATAGGTAGTTCATTATACCTTGATCATTGATTTACGACATAAACTACTGGAGTAGGTACCTATTTATTTGTCGTACAGTGGTTGTAGAGAGAACTTTCAAATTGATTAAGGAAACCTTGGTATCTACCTCAATTAATTTTCAATAACTAGGTAAAACTTTCAAAAATAATGCGTTATCTATTGTTTGTTTTGTACTCTACTTAATCATAAATGATCAGCCTTGTTTTTTATCTTCCAGCAAACACCGCTCAGTACGCGCACTTCGTTTTCAACACATTGGACCAAGACAGAAGCGGCCTGTTAAGTTTTGAAGTAAGTAACCATGTTACAATAAATCCCACAAGACCATAACTTCAAGTAGATACTTATCCTAGAAAATCATCCTTTGAGTCGAAGGAAGTCCACTGTTGCTTCAAAGAATAGCCACGAAGAGCAGTTTTGATCCTCTCGTGCTCGCTCAGAAGATCATCGGTCCACCTTTGTAGCCTTCCTATACTGCGTCTTTCCGTGTCTGATTGCCACAAAAAAGCCATTGAAATGCCTAGCTTACAAGAAGAGTCAAAGCTTCTTTTAAACTCAGCAAATACCTACTGATATAGTTTGCTATAATAGTTTAGTGCTATTATAGCAAACTGCCACCATCCGTTTGAGATGACACTATTTTTAACCGATTTATATGGTAAATCTGTTAAGAAGGTTCTTCCAATCGTTCATAATAGGTGATTTCATTCCTTTAAGTATCTTACAACAGAAATTCCAATGGACAATGCAAACTTAAATATCAATCTGATCACTATAAAGATATAGTACATTTTGATACAAGTGCAGGAAGTTTGTCATTGCGACCGAAGCGAAATTCGCACGAGCCGCAGGCGAGTGTGTTATGGAGCCGAGGGCTGCAATGACAAATCTGCACGTGTGTCAAACGACGTTTTTCAATACACATACGACTTGTGAAATAAAGAAAGAAAGAAAGAATGTTTAATCGTATCTCAAACATACAGTAGAAATATGTATAATAATAAATGCATTCAAATCTGCTCTGAACAGTTTGGTTCTAATTTCGTGGGGGACGTCCAGCGACTCGTAGGGACGCCTCGCGCCTGATTCGATAAACTAAGAAAAAAATAATAAGCACCCATTACCGTGACGATAAGGAAGGAATAAAAAAGCCCTTGTTGTGATAAACTCAAAAAAGCACTTAGGTTGATATACATGCTATATTGAACCTAATAGGAGTGCGATAAGAGGCAGTTTTCGAGTAAGTGTATTGAAAAACTATTTTTGATGTCCTATATATATCTAGTTGATTTATCAGTATCACCTAGATATATAAAGTGTCCTTCGGAGTTGTGAATATTTACCTGACAGTCAGTATTATACTTTTGAGTAAAAAGATGACCGGTTTATTTAGGTCTACAATGTGCTCTAACCTACCTATTACAGTACGGCTATAGGATGGGTCTTGGTGGTTCTGAATTTTAATAAGGAAATATTGTAGAAAAGAATATTAAAAAAAAGAATCAATTCTTTTTTTTAAAGAGGAGTTTCTTGTCGGTCCTCTTTCACAGAAAACCACCAATTGAAACCATACAGCAGCTTCTGACGTTTTATAAGTGCCCCTATAAGCCTGCCTTAAAAAAGTATAATTTTCAGTTTCTTGAGTGTGGAACTAAAACGCAGATACCATTCGAACTAAACTTACAGTAGGTAGAATTAACATATTTCTATTTCCAGGAGTTTGTAACCGGCTTATCAATATTATCAAGAGGAACCTTAGAAGAGAAACTGCGTTGGACGTTTTCACTGTATGATATCAACGGCGATGGATGCATCACTAAAGAAGAAATGACGGAGATTGTCACTGCTATATACGACCTTATGGGGAAGATAGTAGAACCTACGTTTGAAGACGATGTGATACGGGAGAAAGTTGAAAGACTGTTTCAGGTTAGTATTTTATTTAACCTTTCGAATACCGTAATTAGAAACATAATAGAAAGACAATAGGTGTGCCAACGACGGCCGCGGCGTTCACTTGGGGCTCAAGAGTTTAAATAGCTACCTATTACATTTTTGCTATATCCAAAAAGTAGTCAGCAATAGCCTAACGGTTACCGAGCTAACCTTGGAACAATAGTTTGCCCCTTCCATTTAAACACTATAGTTCACATTTGTAAATTACTTACTCAAAAGTGACGCATGTAGAATAGTTTATCAAAATAATAATGTGCTGTTTCTTTATTTCTTAAAAGGAATTACACCCATCTGTTTTTATTTACCATGGCAATCCTGCTATTTAGATTCTGTGCACACCATGTTTTTTAAACGCGCCGCGTTGCCGCGCGTTTGTATCGATACAGACGCGATTAGTTAGTACGATTTACATGCAACCTGTACACCATCTAAAGAATAAAAGCGCGCCGTAAACGCGCGTCAACAGCGCATTGAACATTGTTTGGCCCATAAAAAATACATAAATAATTTTACATACGTTGGTATTTTTTATGTAAGGAAAAAATCATCCCGCACTTGGGCGGAGCGGGAAACAGTGTCAGACTCTTACTAACTAAACCTACCCCGTTTCTACATTGCCACACATACTAGGGCCAGAGCCCTCCTTTCAGACACGAACCCTTGGCCCCAGTTGGTTTCGACCCTTCTGCAGGGTCCCTATGAATATACGTTGGTATAAATACCTTGCTTGTAATTTACACAAAAATGTTTATGCGAAACCTACGTATTTTTCAGAAAATGGATTTGAATCGTGACGGCGTACTGACTCTGGACGAGTTCCTGGACTGCTGCCTGCGCGACGAGGACATCTCCAGGTCGATGGGCGTGTTCGACAGCAACTTCTGACGTTCTGCGGCCGGCGCGCGCGCATCTACGTGCCGAGTTCCCTGACAGTACCCTCATTCACCACCTACGTCATTTTGTACATAGAGTCTGCAATCCCCCAACAGCCAGCCGATACAAAGAATTGAAATGAAAAGTAGTTAGGAAAACGAATATTAGTAATGCAGTACTTTTTGTCACTTGATGTCACTTGGTGTCATAGATCTTTTCATAACCATCTAAATATCTATCCTCCTAAACTGTCAGACCAATTTAAAAATGACGTAGAAAGATACAAAATTGTATCTTGTGATTGGTGAATTACGATATTATTGTAAAAAGAAATGCCTTATTTATAAGAAGCTTTAGCGATGAAAACGTGGAATCATTGAAATGATGTTTTATAGGTAGCACCAGTTGCTGTGTAATATGAAAGGAATGACTTGTGTTTTGTATGTAGGTATAACATCATCAAGGAACGATGTGAGGCTTATTTTGTACTAATAATTATATTAGGATCTTTACTAATTTAGTATAATTAAGTGTCCAGTTAAGAACTTGTCATAATTCCACATAATTATAGTTTTATCGTAAATTCTAGCGGTATCCTTGCCTTTTGTGGGCACTTTGTTAGACCCTCGCTAGTTTTACTTATCTGTAACTGGCTTATTATTGTAACATTCCCAACACCGGGCTCACTACGCCTTCTGAACGCAACGTGTTTTACTTTTATGAACCTTTTTGGTATTTGCACTAGAGTACTTGTACCTTTCTTCTTGTATAGCTTAAACGTTTCAAACCGAATTGTTCTTATGTTTTAGATAGATCTATTCTATATCTACACAAGATGTTCTAGTTTGATGAATGCATTTTACCTTTTAGTCGAAATTCTAAGATATCTATAAAAATATAGTCTTTTATCTAAAGATTTTCTGTATTCAAATGGTAGTTTTATCTAAATATCACTGATAATAATTAACTCTAAAACTACATATTTTAAAGCTGTTCAACTAGATTATAGAAAATTTCTCCTTATACCTGGATCAAACGTAAGAATATATAATATTTATAATTCGTAAAATACAACTTGCCATCCAAAATAAATTAAGTATTTATTGTCAGTCGTGTTAAATCGACTTACAAATCGTGAATGCTTAAAAAAGACGAGATAGCTCCATAGGTAGCCCGTAAAATACCCTGGCTAAAAGCTTTTTATCGGCACCCAAGCAGTTAAAGACAAAACGTTGACCAGAATCATGGTGCCTCCGTAAAATTGCTTGAAAATATCGCATTCATCTGATAACATCGAATAGGAATAAATGTAAGTACTTTATTTCCTTCTAAAAGCAATGCCTGTATCGAATTGGCACATCTTTAACCAGACCTTTACTTCTCAAAATGACTAAACACTTAATTTCCTTCATTTTGAATCGTTCCGGCCATTTTTCATAGTATTTAGCGTAAATGTTTCCTTTTTAAGATATTTTATAGTATCGAGTATGCATACCGATTAAGTAGCTATCAAAGTCGAACGCTGATGAAATAAAAATATATTTCTTTCTCTCTATAATCTCCAATAAGTACTAGGTATCTCATTTCTCTAAAGAGGGATGGCCTAAGGTAAGCCGTAGATAATTGTAACCAAATTAAACTAAATAAAATTCATAACTAAAAGAACATGTATACACTGCCATAAAATAACTACATAATTATCGTACTACCCACTTTAAACCAAACCGGTGAACTGTCAGCAAATAATTGTCCACTTATTTTATTTAAATTGACAATAATTTGACTAATCTTATTGACCTATTTTTTTAACCACGGTATGGTATCCAATAAAGTTATCTACGCACGTAAATAATAAAAACATTTCTCATTGTCTCTGTCGCTAAAGAAAATAAAAATATTTTCTAAAACTTACCAAAAATGTAAATATACCTTGTAAATACCGATTATATAGATTTTAAACGTGTATATTTTCATAGTAAATGTTAAATGGAACCAAATAACTAGATGGCATTAATTAACATCGTATTCTAATATAGAAAAAATAATAAATTACACGCAAATAATAACAGCACTAATAAATATTTATGAATATTATGTAATGTGATTAAAAAGTGATGAAAATAATAATAAATCTAAATGGTGTTAAGAGTTTTACGTTTGATAAATAATGATATTATAATTATGAAATAGATACACGATTAGACGACCTTATTGTGCTTGGAAAGTTTAGCTAAGGGCATCTCAGATTCACGTAAAAATATTTTCATGTACAATTTAAACATTATTTTATTGGTCGAGCTTACATAGATAAGGTTTATGTGTGTCTTCCCAAATTATACCGTTACGTTCAAACTATCTTACGACCATGTTGATAAGCACCTATATACCCATAAAATGATAGTACCATTGAAGAAATATTTATTACGTATATAAATTTTAAAACATCGCGCCTGTGACCCAAAGGGTTAGACAGAGATTGCTACTACTACTATTTTAAGTTTAAACGATGATATATATATATGTATATATATAATATAGGATGATATATATTATATAGGATTAAAACACATTCTTATGATGAAATTAGACGTTGTTACTTAGATAAAAATAAATCTATCTACGACTTGTTTTTGTTTTCTAAGAATATCGTTTTATTTACTATACCTATCAATTGTAAAGTTGAGTTTAAATTATTTTTAATCTAATGTATGTATAACAGACATAATATTAATTATCTTAGTGCCAAAATGACCCTTATGAGAGTGCAGCCTTTGGTTAGAAAGTCGTGTCCCATCGTTTGTTTTCTGTATTTAATTCATGTGTAAAAGGTTGCACCCGTTAATTAATTAGAGTGCGTGGTGCGAGTTTGTTTTATGCTAACGCTATCGACGTTTATAATGTTCGGCGCTCCGACTGGCCCGCTCCAAGCCAACGCGACAAACGTATCGAAAGCGTTAACGTAAAAACAACTCGCACTCAGTGCTCAGAGCGTTTTTAATAGGCCTATTAGGATGGTAAATTAATATCGATTTTGTCTTAAGGTCCATGTACTAGTCTAAAATTTACAGGTACTTGATGTTAGTTACTTTAGGAATAGATGCTGTTTTGTCCCATAGGACTTAAATCTTACATTGCATTCGATGTCATATCCAAGCTTTTGCAGTGTTAAATTTAATTTTACGAAAATACTTCGACTTCCTTTTGCGTATTCGTTCTTCTAAATATCCACGAAAAATGAAGTACATATCAGTCATTTGTAGTTTTCTGCTATGTCCATCGAAGAACCTACTACACATTGTTTTAGCAATTAATCAGTATATTTATTTGATGTTGTAATTGTTGATGATCCAACATCCATGTAATAGTACATTATGGACGTAATGATTGAATATGTTTAGGAATGAAATCTGTAAATTAGATATTTGAATATTGAATTGTTTATTTACAAATTGTACCTATGTGTATTTTATAGAAAAATAAATAAATGCGATTAAACAGTGTTTAATTCATCTTCGTAATGAACATTCGTCGCCGAATGTATATGTAACTAGGGCATCGAGAGACACACGGCTTTGAAAGCGTCGGCAAAAAATCAGAACTGGAGACTTGTATTTATTCTGTGGCTGGAGTTATAAGCGTAAGTATCTGGCAAGTATCGAATTTTAGGTTCTCCCAGTAATAAACCACGGATATCTATGGCTGGCGCCCATTGCCGGCATGACACAGCAAAGGATTTTATTACTAATCAAGTTATTTTGAATCTTATTTCAATGAGTCTAGAATTCATGTAGCCGAAGCATGACGGGGCGTACCGCAGTATTCTGTGTGTATCAGAATCTCATCCGCGAGTGAAGTGTCACTTAGTGTGCGCTACAGGGATTGCCGAACGTGACGAGTGGCCGCGTACACTCATACACAATTCTGACCCAAGACTACTGGGTATTTGTAACCATATCTGTAATCACACAGACATTTGTTCCATTCCGGGAATCGAAACCGCGATGGGTAGTGCAGCAGGCAATCGGCCAAACACAGCGCTAGTCGTACCTTCGAGTGCCAATTGTGATTCAGACATGTGCACATAAAGCCTGGTACTCATTGTCATTAGCGAGCTGTAACCGTAACTTATGTGATACAGTAACGAGGACGAGGTTCTAGTGTGTAGGTACGCATTTTTCAATTACGGCTCACGACGTCGGCGTCGCCGAAATGCCTTCACCGAGCGTACTCATTCTGCTGCAAACTGTAACTGTAACCAAACAGATACAGTAACGAGGTTCTAGTGTATACGGGGAGTAACGAACGGGGAGACCTGCTCGGCCCTCAGTTTTGGTTTGTAACTCCACGATGCCGGACGAAGTATCTGGCCTGTGCAGCATACTTACTTTTACATAGATGGCTTACTCGATGATACACACAAAAGTTAGGTACTTCACACTAGAAATGACTTCTGTATCGTGGGTGCATCGACAAACAAGTAACTAACTCCATATCTGTAGGTCAAACAAATATATGTTCCGTGTGGGTATCGAACTCGCGACACAGTGCAGCAGCCAATCGCTCAACCACTGCGCCAAAACCGTGCAATTTCACCCATTGAGTACGAGACCCTAAAAATGCCGTGTATGCCATTGGGTCTAACCACCTTTATTAGAAATATTAAGGAAAACACTTTTTACACTTTGTACAAAATCTTTATTTAAAAAAATGTGACAAGAGCATAATCAAAAAGCAGTCACGTAAAAACAGTCCCGAACAAAATTGATTCCAAGGATATTTTCGAACAAAACAATAATCTCTCTCTAATATGGCAAAAGTTTTACATTTAGAGTAAATATATTTTTGATCCAGGAAGTTTAAATACTTACTAAACTAATTTTGAAACTTATATGAATAATAAAATTATTGTGCTTTCCTTTTGAGCTTCACGTTTTTAATAAATGATCAAATAATGAGCAATGCCTGTTAAACAGTTAAACTTGTAGGTATCTAGATTTTTAAATCCTTAAACCATTTTTCATTATTCTAATTTTGAGGCACTTGTGCTAAACTTATGTTTAAGGCCGAATACTTCTACTGGATATACACACAACTTACTTAAAACAGTAATCCTAGAAGAAAAAATACAATGCCATTAATGTTGAAATACTAAAAATACATTACAAATAAGTAAATAGAAATAGACAATACTTAATGTTTTTGAGTCTTAAGAGTCTATGTTAATAATAAAATTGGTCCTCATGGTTAAAAATTTTGACAGATTTGTACTTAGTATGTATTTATGTCTTAATCAGAGTTATCAATATATTAAAATTTGTCATGTAAATAGGTTACAAGAAATCTTATTTAAGTATCAACTATGTCAGCAACACCTATTATACGTAGAATAAAAATGTGAGCATTTTATGATGCAAGGAGGAACACTACAAACATGATCAATTTACCAATACCAATATTTTCAAGGAATTAATAACGAGGAAATGCCTTTTGTCTTACTTTTCTAAAATTCTACTTGAAATCACACAATTTGGAATAATGTCATCACTACACTATCAAAATACGACTTGTATAAGTCAATATTAAAAAAAAAATACCAAAAATTAATTTAAAAAAGTAAAAATAAAGAGAGCTAAATTAAGTATTCGAATTTTGTACGGTGGTTTCGTAAGTAGTTTTTAATCTCAAAAACCCTAACCTAATAAAAATATCAATTAATAGACAAGTCTTAAAAAATTTATTAAAATAATTATCGTCACAGAGATCTCGAAAATATTGTCAATTGCATTTAAAATGTGATGCAGTATTGCCTGAAATACATATAGTGATTATTTACACAAATTAAATTCTAATACTTCATAATAATCTAAAATACATATTACAATTTTATATAAAAAATTTAATCTACAGTACTCTGTAATAAATGTGTCTGAATTATTAAGATCTTTTATTTTCGAGTCACCATTCATGTTATTTTTAAGCATGCGATTTATAGATTCTTCATCAGCAACAAGAATTGCCTACATTTTTAGGAGATAATTTAAGATAAAGAGATCTATTGGCAAAAATGGTTTGATATAATAGAAACTACAGAACTTTTGGTAAAAGTACTGAAGGTACTCTTTTGCAGTATCTTTGCCAGGCTGCACCGTAGCGCCACTTGCATCTATCATGGTCCCGCCATGCACGATGCATCAGCACAAGAATCGTCAAGATTGCAGGCGCAGCAGCCATATACTGTCCAGACACCAGCCCAGGTAGAGCCAGGGCAATGTGAATCAATATGTCGCCTGCATAGTTCGGGTGACGTAAGATCCCCCATAGATTGGAGACCAGAAGCTTCTTTCCATGGAACGTCGGCATGGAGTCTAAGTCTGAAAATACAAAGTACATTTTAAAACCTATTTTGAAATTATTTCATTTGTTTAGTGTAGTAGAGTTAACATATTAACATTTTGTTTTAAATTATCTGAAAACTTTGATGTATTACTATTACAATCATCATCCTCATCATTTCATCCAAAAGACGTCTACTGTTGGACATAGTCCTCTCCGAAGAATTGCCATAGAGAGGTCTTGTGTATGTGTGATATATACATTAAATTAGTGGTACTACAGGTTACAATGGTACAGTAAATATTTATTACTATATTCCACCACTTAAGCATTTACAACAAAAAAGCATAATTAGTAATACAATAAAATAAACAGCATACATGATACAGTTACTTACTTGCCAAGCTGAGATGTAGAGGATCTTTCCTGAACTCATATTTAATATTGTTACTAACAAGCATTATGAAGAATCCCAGCACAAATAGTACACAAGCAGAGATTAAGGTGTTAGTAGACAGTACTAAGTCTGTGTCTGCCACATATTTAGATATTGTTGTGAAGTAGAATGGGTACAGTGCACTTGAAACTGTCTGAAGGTACCCTACCCCTTCAGACTGCCAGTAAAATGTTGCTGTGATCCGGTACTCCTTCATAATAAAGTTCAGAATATAAACTATCTGCATGGTAGAGAATATTACAACTGTTGGTTTCAACTGCATACTCTTCACCAATTGTTTTAAGTTCTCCATAGAGAAATCATTCTTCTCCAAAAGTTTGATTTGAAGTCCTTGTGTGAAGATGAGCGTGAGAAGTACCAGCTGGAACAGAATAATATAATATATTATTTTAATGAAAAAGTCATTCATATCCTCATTTATATACACATTGTTATGGGTGGCATTGATTCTATTTTCCTGTATAAATAATTAAACTAGTTGTAAAAGTTGATAAGGCCATTCGCATTCCAATGAGTAAATACCTACAATATTAATAATATTATCCCACTACAAACAGAATTTTTAGTCTAATGGGCAAACTGATTTTGCCAAAACAAAAAAAAATAAAAAGTAGTTGCAGATTTAATGACTTATCATTAAAATACCAGCAACACATTACGCAAGCAAAACCACATTTGGAAATTACTACATAATTAAGTAATCTATACTTACAGAACTAATATTGGAGATTCTTGACAACCAAAGTTTGACATCCAGCTTATTAATAAAAGGATGAATTTCCCTGCCCACGAAGAAATCATACAAGGTATATCCAGTGTTCCCATACTGATTCAACTCTTCTTTATCCAAGCCATTACTCTTTACATACAAAATAATGCTTAGTACTATGGCAAAAATGTATGATACAACTGCAAGTCTCAAGTAATCATTCAATAAACTTTCTTTATCAATAATTTGGAAGAAATCCAGTAAGAAGAGGAAGTTCACAGTTACTACACTAGAGAAAAAGGCATTGAAGCTGTGTCTCGAGCCAGACTCATCCATACGATCAGATCTGGTACCAAATATTGGTAATATAGCAAAGATGGCTTGTATGACACACTGGACAAGAATATAGCCAAATGTTTGTAAACTAAAGAATACTTGTATAGAGTTATATGCAGACAGATCTAAAAGTGATTTAGGAGAACAAGAACTTCTACAAGAAGTTAGAATAGAGAATACTGTGAAGGGTATCAAGAGTATTAAACTCAGAGATCCAATTCTCCCACCAAACTCCCATTTGCTTGCAACTTGAGTTAAACTATTGATACTGTTTCGAAGGGGGGTCGCTAACTTTCTAGTTGCAGACTTTGATTTCATCCGATGGTATTCTTCTTCAGAATTTTCTTCATCTGAGTATGCTTCTAGCGATTTACTGACAGATTTGCTTATTGATTTGCTTTGGCTTAAAGATTTGCTGATACTTCGTCTAATGTCTGGGACATTGTCAACAAACTCTCGCAACCTACTAGACCTGCGAGGCGCGACCTCCTCGACAGATCTCCTGTTTCTTAGCCCGTATATATCACCAGATTCCAGGCCATTTACTTTATCGAGAGAAAATTCACTCTCAGCAATACTAGACGTCAGATCTTTAAGGGAGTATTCCAAACGTTTAGACCGGGTCCGACGATAAACTTCAAGTTTGGATGATAAATCATCAAGTTTGACCGCAACCGCTACTTCAGAATCGATGGGGGGTCGTTTTGCCGGAGATTTAGGTACACTGGGAGCCTCTGGTTGAGTGGTTTCCTTAGTAGTCCTCGAAGGTGACTTGCGTGCTGGAAACTTAGATGCTGGTTTTCTGCTGGGTGATTTCCGTGCAGGAGATTTACGGCCAGACGATCGCGTCGGAGGTGGCGTTTTCCCAGACGGCGGGGGCGAACTTTTCCGCGTTCTGGCGGGAGAACGCGTCGGCGAAACACCTTTACGTGTTCTCGAAGGGCTCACTTCTATAACGCTTGTTCTTATCCGACCGCTTCTAGTAGACATTCTGTAATTAAACACCACAACATTTTAATTGCTACTTTATTTTTTGTCGAGTCTAAAATTAACACAAAACCACACGCGATGATATTTACGTGTCACAATAATATATTCTTCATCTATTCACAACTTGCTTAATCCGTGAAGAATACTTCTTTTTTTCACACCACTTTAGGTGACACCAATATTTTTAAACAAAAACCACAAAAGCGAGACGAAAAATACGCAACATAAACACGATGAATGAAAGCAACACAAAACTGGAGAGAAAAGGAAGCCAAGCGCCAACGAACGACGACGCCAGAATGAATTTAAAAACGCCGTCTGTGATTGGCTAAAAATAGTTGTAGCTACTCTCTTTCACATAACAAACGGCTTTTCCGTATATGAGAGAGAGACAGACTTTTCTGTGACACATTGGCCAACCTAACTTTCATAATAGTTATAACCGTTATTTTCCGAAATATGTGGCATGTTGTATTGTCTGTAGCACCGCTTCTGTCAGCAGCAATCAGCTTTAGTCGAGTTTTTGAGAGCGCTTATGCTTAGTTAACAATATACATTTTTAAGATTTTTAGTAAAGCGCAAGCACAAGATTATTTTTGCAATCAAGGCTATTGATGCTATTTCAATACTTAATACTTTATTGCTTTCCATTTTATGTACACAGATTAATATCACCAATAGCACCGCCCTGTATGATTCTACACATAAAAAATGCAATTTATGTAAATAAAAATACATGGGTTTTGCTTTACCCGATATTTCTTTGAGCGAACTTCAGTGGCTGTTTTGTGTCACAAGTATTTTCGAAACTAAATCGAAACTGGATGGTGGTGATGAAAGGCGTAATATAGATAAAATGTAATAAAGTATTTATTGTAGTATCGCTACGTAAAGAGGGCGCCCGTGTATTTATAAATATATTTTTTAATTATACAAAATTGCTAAGTCGCGAGCAGCCGTGCCCCGTGCCACTAGTAGCCTGATTCTCGTAATGAAAACCGTAGCCATATCGTAGCGACTTTGACATTTTCGTATTCCCGTCCATCAATCGAGTTTGAACGACACCGATTTTGAACTCGTTCGATCGAAGAGAGGTCGTTTAGAAGTGGTTCGATTGTCGTTCTATCGAATCCCCATCAAGGAACACGTGAATGGAACGACAATGGAATTGGGATTGTTTGATTTTATGTGAATTAAGGCACTGGCCCGCCTCCGTGTCACGATTCGAACGCCCGCGCGGCACCAAGTGCGGACTATAGTCGACTTAATAAACGGGCTTTAATTATTTAAACGGTAAAGGAAGGAAAGTCCAAGGATAAGTCTAGAATTATCCATAGGCTTTCCTTCCAACTTATATCTGACATCTGGAAGATTGCACAGCTCAATAGACATTCATTGTCTAGATCTAGATACTTGTAAAGCGCGGCTTTCATACGCGTCCAATAATTTGTTTCGAGTTTCACGGTTACGTAATAAGTACGCTACTTTAAACATCGCAAAAAATATAGGGTGGCTCAGGGGGCCTCTTTCGACCCTATTCAAGTTATTTAAAATCTATTTTTCTTAGTATACTCACCCTACATTAACAATAAAGCTAAACGTTCACAATCCGGTTGAATGAGGGAGTCACATTACATCTCAGCAACGTTTTATAATCCGGCAGGCCTTCTTATAACACAGCTAGTTATACCATATACCAGCTTTTTTTTTTTTATGGTAGGTTGGGCGAAGCGGGAGACCAGTGTCAGACTCTTACTGACTAAAAAAACCTACCCCGTACCTTCCTTGCCTTATTCCTGGAGTCGAGGTAACAGTTTGCACATACCCTCTAGGCTCCAGGAGATACCATATACCAGCTGTCTTTGGTTTATTAACAAGGACAGCGTGTGGGGACAATGGGTAATAAGTGTTATTAATTTCTCTCTGTTCCCATTTGACAGAGATTCAAAGGACGATAACTGGTCATGTAATCGCGTTGGCCAATAATAATTTCGCATGAAATAAAAAGGGTTATAATTACAATTTATAATGATTTTTATTTGATTGATAGATGACTAACAATAGCAAAATATCTTTATAGAATTTCTGCAACTTTGATTTCATGCATCGTGAATCTTCGGCATTCTTTATTAAAAACGGGATTTACGTTTCCGTCGCTGTGATGTATTAGGCCGAGTGTTAGCATCTGTTTGTGGCAGTGAAGTCGTACGTTTTCGCAAATTCAACAATGCCAATGCCCGATTCAGATTTGCACTATTAAGAGACGAGAGAGCTATGTCAGAGCTAGACGTTATGTGTAAACTATTATGTCTTCGACATCTTGTATACTTTCTTTTTAATAATATAGCTAGTAGTCGATTCACCTCATCAGGATCCATAATAGCAAGTAAGAGCGATATTAAAATTATAATTGGATTATGTACAATGATTCTTTGGCAAAAGTGGCTTTTCAAGACAGATTATAATATCTTGCATTAAAACTACGCATCTCAGAAGTAAGAAATGACCAATTGATCAAATTTAAGTGGATCTACTTCTGGTCCATGTCGCTCAACAGGAATACCGAGCTTATTGACAATATATTTTGTGAAGTTCGATTTTATCACATTAACCTGCTTGTTGGTACCAATGGGATGAGCGTGCTAAAACAAAAAAATAATAATAATTTTACCTACTTATATATATTGTAATAAACTGTTTTGTTTCAGAAATGTTCTAAGGGCAAATGCTGCGTTAACCTGGAACGCGCGCGGACGTCCGCACGCAGCAGACCGGACCTGCACAGTGTCGTAGTAGTAGTAGTAGTAGTTTAACTTTAACATTGTGCATGTAGTCGTATCGATGGAGAACTGTAAATGTTACGAAGCAAGATCGCGCGTGCGTCTGCTAACGCAGCGTTGGCCTTTAGAGTTTCAGCAAGTTATTGAAGATATTATAAGATGAGCCGATTTGTCCACTACTTGGCGTAGGCTGAAAAAAATATTGATGAAAGAAAAAAATATAATGAGATTCACCTTCAAATATTTCCACAGAGCATTTGCTCCCTCTCCATTGACTTCTATTCTAGCAAAAATGTCAAATTTAACATCATTTTCCTCCGCATGTTTAGCTATTTCTTCCTCAGATAAAGGTTGGTCTCCGAACTGATAGCATGGGAAGGCCAATATTCGTAACTCTTAAAAATAATACACGATGTAGTTATTATGAATACTGTATGAACTCGACGTCTGGTCTCTATATATAAAAACTAGCTTCTGCCAGCGGCTCCAACCGCGTGATATACCTAGGTTTTTCCATAAGAAACTTTAAAACTTTCGATACATAGCCCTTAGGATTTGAATTTTGGAAAATCTTTTCTTATTCTTTGCATGTATCGTAAATGGAACCTACTGCTTTGGGCAGGGCGTTGTGAGGCCTTTGCGTCTATGATCATTACCGACAGGCCTGCACTCATTTGGGTGTAGTCGACACAGCCAAATAAGTGTAAATGCATTATGCTACGGTCTCAAAACTCCGACTGAATTAAACCCGCAAGGTCAGCTAGAACCTTCGTATTTGTACACTGCTAAGACTACGATAAAATTTTAGACTAAGTAGTCGAAACGAGGTTGTCATATTGGCTACTTAGTGAGAGTGGTCCCTTACTGTCTCCATGCTGCTCCATTAAATCGTTAAAATGTTTGTAATTTTGTTTAGTCAATTGCGAATTTGTGGTAATGTTAACAATCACGCAAATAAAACCCTTGTAGCTCTCTAATTTTATAAGTTCACCCTTTAAGTTTCGCACAGTAAATTCATGAATGGATTTGGCTCTGCTGTAGTCAGGATTGTTTATTATTTTGTCCATGATGATCTTGTATAGGTTATGATGAATATATGTGTTGATATTCAAGTCATTTTTTGTTCACTACATTTAATTTAATAATTTTGAAGTTCAATTCAATTTCTATAATGTTATGGCTTCATCGATCGAACATCCGATCAATTTTTTCTTTACTTTGTTTCACTTTGGTTTATTACTTTTATTGACATTTCGTAACTTTTTTACGCATCTATAAAACCACAATTAAACAAGGTCTAGGTACCTTTCCATAAAGTATGAATGGTATGCCAGTTCATGACCAGTTCACAGATGATTATATTTCAATCAGTCACTGACCTCTATCTACACTATCTACATCTACACAAAAAATAAAAAAACAAACTTTACCTCTTTATTATATTAAATAAAGAGGTAAAGTTTGTTTTTTTATTTTTTTGTTTGTAGGAGGTAATCTCTGGAACTACTGGTCCGATTGGAGAAATTTTAACAATAATAGAAAGCTGCTTTACTCCTGAGTGACATAGGCTATGTTTTATGTACGCGGGCGAAGCCGCTGACAAAAGCTAGTTATTTATAAGGATGTTCTACTCCTATCCTACGGATGACCATTTATTACTTATCACAGTTCTAGGTTCTAGTACAAAGAGGGGCACAGAGGAGGGGTCTTGTTCTTTAACTCATGTGTAAAACCGCATTAACACATTCGGGCGAGTGGCGAGGCGAATGTCAAACACGCCGCATTTGTAAAATAAGAAAACAGCACGCTATTCGCCCTGCATATTTATTAAGTTTATAAAAAAAAAAATCAAAATCTATCTCGCGAGATTGTAAACTGTTGAAAAGTTGTGAATCCTAATGTACCTACTGCTTACAACTTCGGTAAATTATAATCTATATACCTATATAAAAGAAAGTCGTGTTAGTTACTCCACTTATAACTCAAGAACGGCTGAACCGATTTAGGGGCAGGGAGGTAGTTTAGAGCTTCGAGGTAGGAGAAGGACATAGGATACTTTTTTTATGTAGTGTATTTGCTACTTCTGAACTCTACTCTCCCACCGAGTAGGGTAGAGTAGAGTAGAATAATCTGTTGCCGGGAGCGAAGCCGCGGGAAAAAGCTAGTCTAAAATAAAAGTGAAACTGTTCAACCACAATCTAGCACTCGTTAAATTGTCAACTGTCCGAAGGGTGTCCCTGATTGGTTGGTCTTACAGTAGGCCTTTCTGTGTCCATGGAGTTAGGAATGAAACACATCATCATCATTTCACATCAGCGAAAGGGGTGTACTACGCCAAATCGAATAACAAATAGTCGAATATCAATTGATCGACCACTATAAATCGAACGTCTAAATATTCGAACGTTCATAATATCGAATTGTTATTAAATCGAACATTCAATACATCGCACACTTAATACATCGAGTGTTCAAAATATCGAATGTTTGTTTGATCGAGCGTTCAACGCATCATCTTTTGCCTCTTTTTTGTGGAGTAGGTCTTCCCAATCCCGCGTTTACCTTGTCAATTCTCCTATTTGTTATAGCTTGCTCCTTAACTAAAAATTCACACTTCACAACAGTAGGGAATAATAAATAATTATCGCACTTGCTTATTTACCCCAAGAAGAAATACCAGATGCTTTCAATAAATAGAGATTGCAGAGTCCCTACTGTTTGTGCTACCATAGAATTTTTAGTTAAGGAGCAAGCTATAACAAATAGGATAATTAATAAGGTAAACGCGGGATTGGGAAGACCTACTCGACAAAAAAAAGGCAAAAGATGATGCGTTGAACGCTCGATCAAACAAACATTCGATATTTTGAACACTCGATGTATTAAGTGTGCGATGTATTGAATGTTCGATTTAATAACAATTCGATATTATGAACGTTCGAGTATTTAGACGTTCGATTTATAGTGGTCGATCAATTGATATTCGACTATTTGTTATTCGATTTGGCGTAGTACACCCCAGCGAAAGATGCTTAGCCAAAAAAAAATTCCGCATTATATATGGCTGGAATGCGCGTTATATATGGATCTAAGTAAAGCGTTTGATTAAGTGGATCATAAAATTCTTTTAGTTAAATTGTACCTGGGTACGGAATTTTGGTAAGTATATCATTAGAACTTATAGTTTCTTGTCTGATCAACAGAATAAGTCCACATTGATTACTCGCGTATGCATAGAATTAAGGAAAGAAACTACATATCAAAATACAGAGAAACCAAACAAGGTGTCCCACAAGGAAATGTTTGAGGCCCTTTGCTTTTTATTTAAATAAATGACCTTCTTAAAATAACAAATTCACTATACTTTTTACTGTCATTTTCACATACAAGATATTCTCGTTTTTTGAGGTCGGTTTAAAAAATAAACTACGAAAACATGGGCGCTTACAGCAACTTGCCTACGGTAATTGCGTAACCGTGGCTGAAGGCATGCTTACGGAAAATCTGTAGGTAAGTATGAGAATTTTCCATAATAACCTAACAGCATAAGTTGTTCACGGCTTGTAAATTGGTGATACACGAAAATGGGACTTTATTATGTACCTACATTTAGGTAAAGATTTGTGGAGATACAGAATGTAAGGTACCCACTATGTCATTAGAAGTGAAAGTCTAAACTTGTAGGAATTAAAAAAAAACGGTTTTATTTTTCAATTTTATTAAATTACCAGTACTTATTGAGGGACTCAACCAAGTCTAAGGGATCAACATTGGGTCCATGACGCTCTACGGGCACGCCATCTTTGTCAATGATAAATTTTGTGAAGTTCCATTTGACAAAACTGCCTAGAGTGCCGCCTTGTTTATGCTGTAAAAGAACAAAAAGGATAATACAATAGAATAAAGTGTTTCGTCCGCAGAAATACAGACAACAACAGAAACAAGCAATATAGATGACCAAAAGGAAACCAAAAATTATGCGTGTCTGTATGTGATTAGGATTACATATGTAGACCCACCATAGCTTCACAGACTCTGTAAATCTATGGTGGTCTACATCATCATCAGCCTTTTTAATGTTCCCACTGCTGGGACACAGGCCTCCTCTCTAGGAGAGGAAAGGTGGTCTACATACTTGTCTAATAATATACTATACATGTGCGCCGCATGGGGGCGCCCATGGTCACTCTAGCTTTCAATAAAATATCACACTTCACAGAAATGCTATGGCTACATCATCGGGGTTTTATTCATGGCCGAGTAATTCATCGAATCCTGAAGTACTATTTATTAGGTGAACATGAATGGATAAAAATGCTAAACGCTAATGTAGACCACAGATAAGCATAATAGCGATATAAGAATAGCATCACACCGAACCTGGCATTTCTGAGGAAAGGTGTTAAAATTCAAACTCACGTTTAGTTTGCTCTTGCATTTTTCAGTGCCTAAAATCTGCGGTATGTTTTGATGAAAAAGTTATTTCTCAAAATCACTGTACCTACAGGCTTCTTCTGATTAAAATCACATCTACCATCATTCAATTACCTTTTGCATTTTAGGGCCACGAGTATCCACTTCATACTTTTCCATGACCCGAACAGGTAGCGACCCTACTGGACCCCTACAGTTTGTTGATATCTCTTTGAGGCGCGAGAGGAACACCACACACCTTTGACGACTCGGCCTCGGACCGGGAGAGTTCAAAATTAAACCTACTTACATAACTAGAGAAAATTACCTTGAGGAACTTCCACAAAGGACTGGCATTTTTCCCATTCACATTTATTTTCTCAAAGAGATCAAACTTCACTCTCCGATCTGCGAGACTGCAGACAATCTCCTCGGGGTTGCCTGGCTCTTGACCAGCGAACTGATTGCAGGGAAACGCTAGGATACGCAGACCTAAAATTGATAGACTGTTTTAAGAAAAATATCGAATAGGTACCTAGTTGTTAATATTTTCGCGAATTTTAATTTTATCATGATTTCATTATGAGAGTAAGACGGAGCTATAGGTACAAGTCAAAAAGACCACTATTGCCTTTTTATGAGAACAACCTTGGCATATTAGGCGGAAGCTCTTGAGCTTGCCATGGCCTTACGCTTTAAGTGCAGCTCTTCATACGTATTTTGCAAAATGAAAAAATATTAATGAATTTGCCGATATTTACCTCCTTAACCCTTTTAGTTACCTACTAATATAGCGGCTAACTAGCAAATGGGTGTCACGAGAGCGTGCACAGGACGTATAGGGACCTAGTAGGCAGCTCCAACTCAAAACGTCGAGAATTTGTACCTGCCTTTGTCTTCAGCATATTTGTCATACATTTCGTTCAATTGTTGGTAATTCTTTGCGGTCAAACCGCAATGGGAGGCCACATTCACAATGATGCAAACATGACCTTTATACTTATCCAGTTTCACATCTTCACCCTTTATGTTTTTCACTGTGAACTCGTGGATCGATGTCGCAGTTTTGTAATGAGCTCTGGAAACCGCACAATTTATAAGAATTTTAATTACAAAAAAGTAACTTCTGCAAACAGCAATTGCAGTATTGAAAAGCGGTGTGTGAAGGCCCGAATCGATCCTGTTTTGGGTACGACGGCTAATCTCAATGGAGCGTCTGCGATTCCTTGCAAGACTAGCCGGAATCGTTTTAATCCCACAGGTGCATTCTGTAGGTACGTGTATTTCATCCGATAAGAGGGCACTACTAGAGGACCGACCGGGGTAGATCAGACGCAATAAGAACAATGGCTCTACGTAACATCCGTGCCACCATCAAAAAGTGTAACAGTTTTATGTTACCTATGATTATTTTCATGACGTGTTTTAATTATTTTAATGTTCTCACGTTTCTGTTTGGTTGTCAAAGCACATGGTTTTGAATAAATTTGATAAGTTCTTCAATTATACAACTTAAAAAACTTAGTTTTGTTCTTAGATTATAATTATTTATTGTTTACTTACACTACCGCCCAAATATTCAGAAGCAACAAGAAAAAAATAAATACTTAAGTACTTAAATGAAAACAAAATTGTAAGTACCAACCTACCATATAAAAACTAATTCAATAATATGAAACCTTTGTACTCTTCTATCTGTATGTGTTCTTTTCTTTTTGTGTTTGTGTGTACATATAAATAAATAAATGAAAATTATTTTTTTTAGCTTCATCGAAGTGGTCACCTTTATTTTTCATATTCTCTAGTAAGTTGACTACCTACGCAACGAACGACAATTACTACAGGTCACTGACTCGCTGAGCTGACGTTTACTTAAAGAAATAAGTTTATTTTTGATTAATAACAAAATTAATTAATAAATAAAATTAATAAGAAACTAGGAAGGTTTAAAAGAAATACCTACTTTATTTTTATCTTTACAAATCGATAGTGTAAATACCTAGTGTTTCATGTAGGTACCGGATCGACTATTTAACCGTGTGCAAAAGTCAGATTTGTACTTGGAACCCGACTACTAACGACCCGTTTACTACTTCGGTTCTCTGACTAGAATATAGTTATCTGTGCTTCGGTTGTAACTACCAGTCTATAATGTATAATCTATGGTTGTAACCGGCGAGCAGAGTAGCGCGGTATCGGTACGCGGGCGTCAGAATGACTTGTTTCGTTGATACTTTCATAATCATGTAAACTTACTACCGTACCGTAGACACCCAGACCTAGAGCACTGAAACGCAGCTTTGTGGGTCATACATAGGGTTGCCATCTCTAAAATTTGGAAAACAGGACAAGACGCGTGAAAACCCCGGATTTTAGAGTCCGAAAGCCGGACATATCAACGAGATCTTTTAAATCTTTTTAATCGTGGTGTGCGAGCATAGTGCGTGTCTCGCGGGCGGCCCAATTTTTTTTTAAACTCGGTCTACAAATGAAACCTTCCCCGGACGTCCTCTACACTAGGACAAATCCGGGGAAACCCGGACGGATGGCAACCCTAGTCATACAAGTTCAATCTTATGATTATTTTCATGACGTTTTAATTTTCTCTTTATTGTTTGTTTGAAACTTTGCCATCACTCTTTAGGTAGGTATGTAGGTACTCTTAAAATGGGATCCTTTTTGTCTAAACGATCGTAAGGGTTATAATTATTGTTTGTTGTGTTTAGAAATAGATGTGCTTCCAAATTTTTGGACGGTAGTGTAGTGTGTACCAATTGACAACCAATTTATTGACATGTAGCTTTTTTAAATCATACTAGAAATTGCTACGTACAGATAATTATTATTCTAGAATTTAACCATAAAGTTAGAATTTATGGATTGATAATTAGTCGATGTTTCAATAGATACCAGATTGTTCGTGGTTGAATAACCAAAACTTATTACATTTATTTACTACTCTGTGGAATGTGGTAGCCAACTTTTAGAAGTGTCTGTGTAGTCAACTAGATAATCGCCGCCGTATGACCCACATAAAAGTTCAACACTAACGACCCGCCCCAGCTTCGCAATGTTTTGCATCAGCAACTTTTCAGCCCTAAGAGACTTACTTTTGGTCATAGGCCTCCCCCAAATGTCGCCACAACGGTCAGTCTTGTGCGATGCCTTCTAACAATCAACAAAATATGTCTATGTGTTATTTAAAGAGAAAATAAAAAAAATGGTAAAAACATTATTATGTTTATTACAACAAAAATAACAATAATTCTTAAAAGCTACGTCATATATTATATCATATATCACACAGTGCGTTTCCAATTCTTGTTTTTTATTAATTTTGTTTTGCAAAATTTCTATATAAGTCAATAAAATATAAAATTTATCTTTCGACGAGCCAGGTCCAAAATAAAAATTGAAAAAATACTGTGTATTTTGAGATGCATAAATATGTAGTGGAAGTGATGTGCATAATAAAATAGACAATAAAATTTATATAACAAAGTTAAATGCTCAGTTGCTACAGTATACTATTACTAAACCCAGTCAAAAATATCTTGAAAGAAAAATAAAATGCGAAGCTGTTTGTCCATTCGAGTCATCACCAGTACTTCTCAAGGGACTTGACTAAGTCCAACGGGTCAACGTTGGGGCCATGACGCTCAACGGGTACTCCATCTTTATCGACGATGAATTTTGTGAAGTTCCATTTGACGAAACTGCCCAGGGTACCGCCCTGTTTGTGCTGTGAAAAATAGAGGAATTATTAGTTGGCGTAGTAATCATGTACCTAAGCCTTTTTGTGTCAAAGGTTGCTAGGTCATGCGACAGTTGTGATACATTCAGTACAAAAGGTGGCTAGGTCACATGACAAATTTTGTGCTAAGGTAGCTAGGTGGATTGACACTTTTTTTTTGTCAAAGGTGCATATTTTTCACCATTGTACTGTTTAGACATCAAACCAATAAATATTAGGTCCTCATTTGATGATTTTTACCTAAAATAATTTGGGTGGTTTTTCCCTACACTAGGAATTACTGCTGTATAATGAGTGCATTCACAAACATTTCTAGACACCCAGACTTGTAACACCTATCTAAAGGACTTACAATTTTTTGTTCCGTGCGGGAATAGAGCCCGCGATCCGCAGCGCATCATGCGTTCGCTCATGGAACGAAAGCAGATTGATTTCAATACCAAATTATTAGCAGCCTAACATGTACATACATAATATAATGTTGTTATCTCTTCGTAGTAGTAGTATCTTAGTAAATCTTATCCTAAGATAAAGGTAGGCATAATAATAATACGATTTATACCAGTCACAGAACAATAAGTTCAATGGAAAAATCCGTGAGAAATACTGCAACATAAAGTCAATTTCACGTAATTACTAGAGTCATTCTAAGGCCATTTCCACAAAACTGAATAATAGAACAGGTATATTGATTTCCCCTTATCACTAATAGATTATAATCCAAGGTTGCCCTTCGATATGTATGTGGTTTTGCCACATACATTATGCTGCATACCTACTAATTGTGATAACTCATTAACATTATTCAGCAAATTTTGCTGCTAACTTACATGCAAGGTTTTTTAAAGAACATTTATTATTTATTTATACCTAATGCATGAACTTAGAATAGAATAATACTTTATTGTCAGTACACCAACATGTTTGTTTCTGCAAATATGTGTTTTGTATAAAGTGCCAAACGATTACTTCACCCGCTGAAAGGGCTTAAGGGCGTATCAGACTTTCATAAATAAAAGTCTGATTTTAGTCAATAACTGACTAAAACCACACCTATTTTCCATCAGTACTTATTTCGTTCAAGAGCCAAAAGTAACATTTTACGGCGCGTATGTTCCATGCGTGCCCCAAGGAGTTGTTAGCAGATTGTAGGCTCAGCAGGGCCAAGGATCGTTTTCTGAGAACAGGAAAGGGTTTTCAGTCAGAGTCAGTTAAATTCTGACACTATTTTCCGCACGGAGATGTTATTGGATGAAAAGAAAGTAATCTTTTAAAAGTCAACCCATGGGCCCTACATAACAGTTTTGTTGACATATTTATAAGAGGAGTGTGGAACAATACGCGCCGTCAACGACTCAGGCTCGGTCTGAACGGGGGGTGGGGACTCGGAGGCTGGGACGTGAAGATGTCCTTTCCCTTATGCGTGCGGCGTCTCAACCGTTAACAGAAGGAGGCAACCGCCGAGCCGGCTTCGATGTGAATTTTAGCCGGTACACCTATGAGACTATGCTATACATAATACTGCACTTATTTTAGATTTTTACTTGACTGTTATCAGCAATATGTCAATAAGAGAATTATCATGTTCTATAGAAGAAAATAAAGTAAGATTTAGATTAGAATTCAGTTATTTCATAACAAAAATAAAACTGTGGAATGTTACATGTGATTTTCAGATAATACTACATGCTACTACATAGAATTGGATGACTCAAAAATTCACTGTCATTAACACAAATCGATGTTTTTTTTTGTTAGTTGTAATAGATTAGGGTATGGATTATTATCATTAAGCATACAAAACATAAACATTTTTGACTACACTATAAACGAACGTTCGTGGACTACGAGAAAGCGTTTGAAACGATCGATTCGGGCTGTGCTGCAGTCTCTCCTGCAACGGTGCCAAATTGACTAACGGTACATCGAAGTGCTGAAGTGTTTGTACGAAAACGCTATTATGTCAGAATGATTTCAGGACCAGACGAGTGAAGCAGGTGACGTCATTTTTACGAAACTGTTGGATGTCTTCAAGGTTCTGGACTGGAGTAATTTATATCAATGGCGAGCACATCGCTCACTTTCGGTTTGCCGACGACATAGTTATCGTAGCTGAGACTACAGAGGAGCTCAGCACTATGCTCAAAGACCTCAGTAGAGCTTCCGAAAGAGTGGGTCTTAAAATGAGCATGGATAAAACCAAAGTCATGGTTAATATCTATGCAGTAGCTACTCCTATCAAGATCGGAGACTCTACCCTCAAAGTTGTGAACGATTACGTCTACCTCGGACAGACAGTCCAGTTGGATAGATCTAATTTCGAAAAAAAGTTCAACCGTCAGCTCCGACACGGCTGGGCAGTGTTCGGGAAGCTGAGGGGTATCTTCTCATCCAACATACCAGTGTCAAGACAAAAGTTTATGATTACGACCAGTGCTAGTTGGCAATGAGCAGGGCACATTGCTTGCAGAACCGATGGCCATTGGGCCGAAAGTCCGCATACCAGAAGACGCAGCTTTGGAAAGCCTCCTACAAGGTGGATTGATGAGGTCATCAGGTGGTTAAGGTTGCGCGAAGCCGACAGATAGGAGACGCACAAAATCGTTTATTGTGGCGACATTTGAGGGAGGCCTATGTTCAATAGTGAAATCTTTGAGCTGAAAGTCTGACGATGACTACATTATTGCATTGGATTTCTGCAATGATATGATTTCTGTTAGTTACATACACTTAACATTATGTGTGTAACAAAAAAATAAATAACTTTTATTTAGGAATTAAATAGTTTGACAGTTAAACATTCAAAGCTTGCTACATAATATGGAAAAGTCATGTTATTACATGGTCAACAAACTGACCACCAACTCAATGTTCATGTTAAAAAAACATGCTACAAACTACAAATAAACATTTATTTTGGAATTTTATTAACATATTTATTTTGTTTATAAGCATAGTTAGTTTGGCAGTATTCCTGTTGCAGGTATTCAGGCTTTCTCTCTTAGAGAGAATGGGCCATACTCCGCATTCAGGCCAAGTGTTACTTGGTAAATGTCACATGGCATTAAATTTTTTATTCTAGAACACACCGGATTCCTCACAATTTTTTTCTGGGATAGGACTGTGTCCTGAACTTATATTAATTGTAGGATAGATATATTATGCTTGTATCTTAAATAAACATGAAGGACTTCTAATTCAAATATTTTGACATAATACAAAGTCCAAAAAAATATCCTCAATAAGTTAAATATTTATTTATGTGCATATAATAAATATTTAACTTACCAAGGAAGTGAGGATATTTTTAAGAAATTGAAATTGTAAATAGGCACCTGGGTTTTTTGACTACCAAAATAGCAATTCAGATGCATTGGTCCATCTCATTTACAATTTTTATTGTTACTGTACCTCTACCCATACAACCAAATGGAGGCACATAGGGCAATAAACTAGTAATAAATGCATTAGTTTGTAAGTAGGTCAATACAGCGGTCCACAGGGGTATCATGCAGGTCAAATCCACTCTGAAATATAAAATAATATACAGAACCTTTACCTTCAGGAACTTCCATAGAGGACTGGCATTGTCTCCATTCACATCAACCTTCTCAAACAGATCAAACTTCACTTTCCTGTCTTTTGCAAAGCAGACAATCTCCTCAGGGTTGCCTGGCTCCTGCCCAGCGAACTGATTGCAGGGGAACGCGAGAATACGCAGACCTAAAAATAGACACATTTGCTATAGCTAAAAACAATTTTCTGCTATGATCATGATCAATTTACAAGTATGATCATTTTTCTTCTTACGAATCTCGCCAAACTATGAATACTCTGCACTAGAGTGTGGGTGAGCGAGGTGTGACTGTAAATTAACTAATCAGCGGCAAATACCGGTCGAGCGCGGGCGATCACAGAGGCGCGCGGTATCGCGACAGAATGGCCAAAAGGTTGAAGAGAATCGTAGATTACTTATCAGAATAACCTACCTTTCTCCTCGGCGTATTTTTCATACAATTCATTTAATTGCTTGTAATTATTCGCGGTGAGACCGCATTGTGAAGCCACATTCACAACAATGCAAACATGACCTTTATACACATCAAGTTTCACATCTTCACCCTTTATGTTTTTCACTGTGAATTCGTGGATTGAAGTCGCAGACTTGTAATCAGGATTAGCACTCATTTTCCTGGAAATAGTAAGATTTATAAGTAAAATTAGGAAAACACGAAACCAATTTCCCTCAATTGTGTTTTTTCAGTATGACAGATTAGTGATGTATAATGTACACAAAACTAATGTAGCCGGTCTTAAGATACATCACTGATTGCATAACACATAATTTAATCTGATGAAACAATGAATTTATTGTTGTTATAAATTTTTTGACTTACACTGCACTTAATTGGGCTCGAGATAAACAAATAACGTTGCCGACGATAGGTGCCACAACCTTAGAAATCGCTCTAAAACCGATTGTCATGTTCGCTACAAAAAGTTTCTATATAAATGTGATTTACGTTCGTAAACTTCAATTATTTCTTTTGTATGATGCAATCGGGTACGAAATTACCTAACACTCTGTAAAAAATATAGTATTTATAGTAACATCTTTCACGAGTTTGAATACTTCTCACAGGTACACTTAAAATTTTTGTTTATATTCGATTTCACCAGTATTTAACAGATCAAGTGTGTTTTCTATCCAGTTATTATAGGTTTCGAACGCTACTGATTATGTCATTTGCAGTGCGTTCGAAAATGTTTTTATTTTACCTTCGGAAAAAACTAATATTCAAGTAGGAAGTACAGGATTTTATGTTTTTGTTGCAGTTATGCTTCTGTTTCTTATTCATAAGTTTTAAAATTAAACAGTCAAGTGAGCTACTAGTTGAGCAAAATACAATACATATGTTTTCTTATTCGTCAAAAGACAAATTGTTAATGTTTAATAATTCGGATTGTTCCTGCCACAGAGAGTAAAAACGTCAAGCAGATGACAACAGACAACGTCAAGAAATTGAAGTTGACGTTTCCTTCTCATAATAATTTCTTCTTTCTTTCACAAATCATAAAAAGTGCAGTGTTGCGGAGTTGTTACGACCTAGAATTACCTAGTTAATATCGAGCAAAATAAAATCGAATAACGATGGCGTTTTTGGTGAATAATATACGTAGATGCGTTTGCCTGAAGAGCTTCAGCACCCCCAATATTATCCAAACTACATCATACCATGCTAATGTAAGTTCTTCTATGCAATGTCAAGGATTATCGATTTCGCCAGTGAACTACGTAATTTCAAGAATAACCTTGACTGATGATACAAACACATTGAAACTTCAAGGGATATATTCTTTTATATATTTAAAAAAGAAGAAAAAGAACTTATTAGGTCTTAGTGATTCGAATCTAGTGCAGTACAAAATTCGTTATCAATTATTGATTTCTAATTTGTTTACCTTCAAATGAGTCTTGATAAGTGCACTAACAAAATTTAGTTTCATATTAAACTGCTCTACTAATCATTACTATTCTTTTAAAATTGTTCATTTTTTGTAAATTGTATCTTTAAAATTACAAAGTGACCACAATTAATTCCAACTGTACAAATACTAACATTTCTGGTAAAACCGAATTTATGTGATAAGTCAGTCTTGTACATTAAGACTTGTTTTAATTTTAGGTCATTGATCACTACGAAAACCCACGCAATGTTGGTTCTCTGGACAAGAAGGACAAAAATGTTGGCACAGGACTTGTTGGTGCCCCAGCTTGCGGTGATGTGATGAAGCTGCAGATCAGGGTTGATGATAATGGGAAGATCATTGATGCAAAGTTCAAGACTTTTGGATGTGGCTCAGCTATTGCTTCCAGCTCATTAGCCACAGAGTGGGTGAAGGGCAAGACTGTTGATGAAGCTTTGAAGCTGAAGAACACAGATATTGCTAAAGAGTTATCATTGCCACCAGTCAAGCTGCATTGCTCTAGTAAGTTCATAAATATTTTTTGTCTGTTTAACCACCTCTAAACTGCCTTGCAGTAGCACAATATAGAGTCATCATTATCATCATCATCATCAATTCAGCCGAAAGACATCCACTGTTGGACATAGGTCTCCCCCAAACGTCGGTATGGTATGCGGTTGCATCCCAGAACTTTTCAGTCCCAGCCCATCTGTTCTATGTGCAATGTGCCCTGCCGGCCTGCCCATTGCCAGTTTGGTGATTCTTTTCACTGTGTCAGCAACCTTGGTTCTCTTTCGCAAGAGAACCAAGAGAGAATAATTAATAAGTAAAAAATAATAATTAATAAGTAGAGAGAGTAATTTTAATTTTATTTGGTTCAATCAAAATTTACTTTCATTATTACATTCTTAAATTCTGCCAAACTGTAAACAAGTTGTTGGCAGATGCATTATCTTGAATGCCACTTCACAAGATTATATTACATTTCAAGTTCTGTTATTCCTGATTTATCAGCAGTGATGATGGCTATCAATTTTTAAGGGTCTGCATTCATGTCCATGTTTACAGTGATATATTTTTAGATATGTTGATAAATTTATGACATTGTGTGTTGCTATCTCACCCCAAGTAGTTATAGATAAGGCTAATGGCTTTAAACATATTAAATTTGCATTATATTTATAAATTCATATACTTTAAATAGATCGGCATACATATTTTATTTAACTTTTTGATGTAATGTGATTTTGGGCCAACTTAAACATTTAATTTTTTTTTTATTTTTAGTGCTTGCTGAAGATGCCATAAAAGCAGCACTGTCAGACTACAGGATTAAACAACAATCAGGAGAAAAGAATTAAAGAGAACCTCGGAAGGAAGGCATTGGTAACAGATCTGTGATTTAGGAAACGTAAGGAGGCAGGACTAGTAACTATTACATTATTAGAAATAATTGTAGTTACTGAGATGAAAAAAGACCTGTATTGATTTTTTCCATTGATTTTATCTGCACTGAAAATCATTTGAATTAGTTAGTGTTCTATTTCATAGGTTTTTGAACTTTGATCTTGTATGCACAAAAAACCCATTGATATTAAAAACTAAATGTTATAGTCAATGTCCTGAATAGTTGTAGTAATGTTGTCAAAAATAGTTGTTATAATAAATCTGATTATGAATTATTTCCAGTTTATTATTTTTATCTATTTATTAGATGTAAAAGTCCTAAAAGCTGTCCTGTCAGACAGACTACAGAATTAAACAACAATCAAGAAAAATGCAGGCAGTAAAGAGAACCTTGGAAGGCATTGGGGATGTATCTGTGACTTAGGAAATGTAAGAAGGCAGGACTAGTACCTAACTATTATGAATTATAATTATAATTTATAATAGTTACTACAATAAGAAATAATTTCTTTGAAAAAAAAAAATCTGTATTGACTTTTTTATTTTTTATTAGTGTTGTATTTCATGTAGGTTGGACATTATGTAACACCATACATATATCTATGGGTCTATAACCATTTCGTTTTTAGTCGAAATGGTAGTAATATTGTCTAAAAATAGTTGTTAAAATAAATTTGATTAAGAACCATTTTTGGTTTATTTTTTTTATCCATTACCTACACAGATTTTTTAAATTATTATAATCTGAGGAAAATTTACACCAATATAGTATTGCTCCATAAATACTATAGATCAGTACCAGACGCTAGTTGTAATAAGAAACAATTATATTTATTTTTTATTATTATTTCTAAGATACAAGTCTAAATCAACTACCAAGTAGCTATGTGTTGGAGGTTCACTAGATAGCATATTCTGAACAGATACTAATTTTGGGATGTGTGTTTTATTATGTAACATGTAGTGAATTTGGACATACCTACATAGTGACATAACGTAACGCTAGGGGAATTATACACCGTGAAATTTAAATGGTTGTTTTCCCGCGGCAGAATGACTTGCCATAAGGAGTACTTTTGAAGCATACAGTAAAAATAAAAAAATTAAAAGTTTTTTTTTTATAAATAATTGTTAAAAATATTCATCAACTCAAAAAAGCGAAAACAATAGTAACATTAGACTTAATTTGTAGGTACTACTAGAGTCGCATGAGCAGCACGACGTCAAAGGAAACCGATTCATTTAATTTTTTATTTTTTTATCAAATGTTTGTATTACCAAGACACAACCATTTCGCTGAGGGAAAACAACCATTAAAATTTCACGGTGTATATACCTACTATAGTTTGAAGTCATTATCTATAGAGTAGGTACTTTGTGTCGTTATCTGTGTTTACCAATAAAGTAGGTAGGTAGCACGCGTTTAAATACCTACATACTACTTTCATTTATACGTCTTTTAAAATTTCTATGGCAAATTGACAAATGGCGTTTTCAATACGGCAACGGAATTCCGTTGCCGTATTGAAAACGCCAAACATCGGAAACATGTTATTTAGTTTACATGACAATGCTAAATGTAGGTACCTCAAGGTTAAACCTGTTCAATTGAATCACATTTAGTCATACAATACTTACAGTACGGCTGTCGGATCTTGGCGAGTTTGAATATAGGCTCTACGAATTTCAGCGCTTGAAAACTCGTACAAAAATAAAGGTTCAAAAAAAGCCAATAACAGTTTTTAACAGCAATAACCACTTCAAATTGCATTTAGGTATTTATTTTTTACGAGTTTTCAAGTGCTAAAATTCGCAGAGCCTAACGTCAGACTCGCCAAGATCTGACGGCCGGCCGTACTGTACAGCTACAAAAGTACAAAGTAAAAAATTCGTTTCACGTTTTAGTGTCCTACTTCCGCTAGGGTTATGTGTTTGCGACTGATTACTCCGTTTAGCTCTTCTATCCTCATAGGTGACAAAAGAGCTGACGAGATGAAGTATTCGTCGTGGATGTGGGATCCTGGCGAAATAAACGCAAGTGTTCGTCGTAGGTATATATTAGACGTAGGCGGTCAAGCATTGAGAGCAGTGGTGGCCGAGTGGTAACGGCCCCGACTTACTAGTTCAAACCCAGCCAGGCGCGTTACTTTGTGTTATTTATTTCATCACCACTGCTCTCAAAACGGTGAAGGAAAACATCGTGAGGAAACCGGCATGTCCTAGAACCAAAAATTCGAAGACATGTGACATACACCAATCCGCACTGGGCCCGCGTGGTGGTTTATGGCCCATTCCCTCTCCTAGAGAGGAGGCCTGTGTCCCAGCAGTGGGAACAATAAAAGGCTGATGATGATGAGGCGGTCAAGGTAAATGTAATAAAATAAAACCAAAGCCTTCTCTAAAAGTATGTATTTCAGCAAACACAATACAATTAGTTATGTACTAATTAAAGTATAACAATAGAATATAAACAGTCGTATACAATTAAATGCTACGTTTTAAAGTTACGTAACTATTCCTAACTTCTGTAATGCTAGTTGCGCGGCGTCGGCTTTTGCTTGTTTCTTGTTGGCGCTCGCTACAGCTGGCTGGTATTCCGTTCCTGCTACTTTTACCTGTAGGATAAAAAAAAAACGATTTAAATATCTTGGAATACAAACATATCTATGCATAAATGATTGAATGATTTATCGAATACAGATATACTTTACTGAAGAGTGTATTATTATTAAGAAATTAAAAAAAAAAAAAACAAAAAATGACAAAAAGTATCTAACAGAAACAAAGATTTCCGGCCGGATGAATTTCGTACACCTGTGTGCACAGTAAGACTGGGGTTTTTAAGTTGTCTATATGTATGTACGGTCAGCACTCATTTTGAACCTTGTTATATTACGGTTAAGAGTTGAAAATCGTTTGCAGAATTTTGACAGTTTGTTGTAGTCTGATGTCCTGCTGACTGTACAGTTGGCGCTCGAGGGGATATTACTTTACTTGAAAACACGACTTTTCTATAAGACTACATGCACGCATGGAGGCCGTTGTCAGTACGACTCACTTGAACTTTCTAAAATACGTTTTCTTCCTTGCAAAACAAAGTCCCCCATCACGTCTATCTGTATGTTCGCAATAAACTCAAAAACTATTAAACAAAACAGGGATTTATGAGAAAGGTGTATAGTTGAGAAAAGCCATTAATTTCAAAGATTTCTAACACTAGTGCGGAGCTGGAATTATTAGTGTAGGTAATTGCTATTAACATTTGATGAGTAAAGATGAAAAATTACGAATTTTATTGTAATTATAAATATTATTATGTTCTACCCAAAATAATTATTATATTATTATTATACCTAGCCTGTACTGTCCCACTGCTGGGCAAAGGCCTCCCTCCATTCTTTCCAATCATCTCGGTCACATGCTTTGCCGCTCCAATTCAATTAAAAATCTAAAATAATTATGCTTCAATATTATTTTAATTAAAATAATTCCATGAGTCATAATTGTTGTCGTTATGAAGACTTGAGAAACACTCATTGATAGCTAGACATGATAGATGACAATGCAAACTTTGAAATACGTGTGTAATGGCTTATAATGATAATGCAGATAAAAATATATAATTCCAAAGTCGAAAACACTTGGATGACGTAACAGCACTCCTCGATATGGAGTGATAACGTGGTAACTAATAGCGGTGAGCAAGACGTCGGCCAAAATACAAATATCAATACCACAGATCACGGAACACCGCGTCGACAGCGACTAAAAATGACACTCGAACTGTTTTTTTTTTTGTGGTGGGAAGAATCATCGAATTACGAATCCCGCCATTGGGCGGAGCGGGAAACAGTATTCTGATACTGTTTCCCGTTTTGTTTGACTTTTACTGTTTTAGTCAGTAGAAGTCTGCTTCTATTGACTAAACGACCCACCGTTCCTTCCTGTCTTAGTTCCAAGGCCCCGGTGTTCCGCTTTCGCAACAACCCTTGGCCTCAGAAGGCTAAGGCTACACTCGTACTGTGTATTTCATTTTATCCCCTTTTGTGACAAACTGCAGTATATGGCAAGACACCCTCTTTCTCTCCAGATTCGGGTCACGCTGTACCCCTTCCGCCCCCTTAGCGTTCAGCAGAAGTTTTAATAGTCATAATTGTCATAGGTAGACTTTTTTAAGTTTATTTCCTCACCTAAGTCTGACATAATTCAAGTGTTAAATAGTATTAGTTATTTTTCATTTTTTTTTTGCTAATATTTACCATACTTATCCCCAATGAGACGCCACTTAGCTCTGTGATAAATACTTTGGCCGTCATCCAATGATTGACGATACTTTCCCGCGTAATCGCGTGCTAAACGTACATAAATAAACTTATATAAAAAATAAAAAATAACAAAAACAATCAACGTACGCAGACCTTGAACAGGAAGTTCTTCTTGTGATCAGGGCCGCATTCGAAGCACAGGTTATATTCAGGCGGACCTAGTTTTTGTTTGGAACAATATTCTCCCAGTAACGATACTGGGTGCTTGCCGCCAGCGACGAGCGGTGCGGGGCCGCGGATGCGACCGGGCCGCTGCGGTTTCATCTGTAAGTAAATGGTAAGTTTTGTGATGAGGAAACGGTAAGTTATAATAGGAGAGGAAACAGACTACGGTTGATCAACTAGAAATAAGGACACCGTGATAATAGAGTTGTCCTATTATCTGTTTTATATTTTAATGTCATCAAGTATCAACCTCAGTCTAGCACACAAAAGGTACTGAGTACAGATGGTCAAGGTAATAGTAAGAGGAAGGAGCAAAAGTTCATGCTGGGTAAAGAGAAGTGAGTTTTCAAACTAAGCCCAATATGTACAGACAGCTGCATCAATTGGGTAACCCTTACACATTAAAATACCTAAAGGTGGGTCTATTATGTTATAGCTCAAATTGGTGTAGTGTGGACCGACTCTAAGCGAGCTGAGCACGTGTGACACTTACACACACGAATTTGAGCTCGGCTTGAGTTCTAGCGAATACTTTAGAAAAGTGGGGTAACAAGTTGATGACGCTGTCTGTACTACAGTTGATAGAGTACATATAATTTATAGAAAAACTCAAAAGATTTCTTAATATTACTACATGATTTTGCAGTATCATCCAGAAGCAAGAAGTAATCAAACAACATCAGCTCATAGTTACTGAAAAAATAAAATAACAAATTAACTACCAGAGTGGACTTATTAACCCAAAAGTTGCCTGGTAGAATATTCCTTGTTGCAATAAGTTCACTTATAAATAAAAAGAAAGAAAAGATAATTTACTTACACCTCTACTGCGTCTACTGCTACTGACCTCTTCCTTGGCCTGTAGTCCCCTGGTGTCCAGCTTGACTTCCAGGAGTAAGGGCTGGAGCGTGCCCGTGCCTTCCTTACCCAACCCTTGGCCAGGCGTCCAGCCCATTTTCTGGAGCAAGTGCATGCCCATCCCGCCTTCAACGGGCGCGGCGCGCACTAGTTGATCCTATACATTTTAGAACAAGTTAGAGAATGTTTTAACTGTGCTGAAATATAAATTTTGTTTTGGTAGTAAATATTATTTAAATTTTGCAAGGGATTTCTATTTATAATATGAAGGAAAAGAGAATTTGTAAGAAAATATTAGATCAGAAATAGATAGTTTTGAATTTAGATACTGAAATATAGATCAGAACATTAGTTCGAGTAAACATTTTACAACTTGCTCGATCACATCCACATTCTGTAATGACAAGTAATTTTTTGTCATTATGCGATTCTCCACTCATTATTACCACAAATAAAGTTCATTTTTGTTTCAGTTACATTGCACCCATTCCCGTATTATACTTACCTCTTTGAATACATTGTAAGGTTAGCACCTATCATCGAAGACATCGAAGTGCACGCATCTCCTTATGACTTAAAAGCTGCAACAAATATTCATGAATTCCCCATTTCGGCCATACTTTCCTTTGAGCCATCAGACGCAGGATATTTTAATGATAGCAACACTGCATTTGCAAACGCAATTGCAAATGCATTGCAATTAATTCGCGTGATTGTTATTTTATGATTGGTGTGATATTTATTGTGCAAAACTTCGCACATAGCTTTGCACAAAATGTATGGTTGACATTAAGCTGTTTTCGAAAAAATCTATGATAGCTCAAAGAATTGTTGGTCCTTCAGACTGACTAGACAATATTTTATCCATTACTTGTGTTTTGTTCATAAAAATGTTCGCAACCCAACAATAATTATGTTATTTATAGTCAAGGGCATAAACTGAATATAATGTGTCATAATTTTTAAGAGGGCAAAGAAAAAAAAATTCGTACAAAAGAAATAAACTATAATTTAAATGAAGATCGTATCTGTATTTTCAGAAAAACTCTTCCCATTTTTAAATCGAAGAGTACTATTTTAATAAATAGTGGAAAATAATACTAACGAACAAAAGTATAACATGAAATAAATAAGTCAGTCAACAAAGGGGAAAACTGAATATCTGTACGCAATCTTTGGTAATGATGATTGACATGCCAAGGGGGAGTGGCATGGGAATTACCATCACATTAGAAGACCAGTGCGGTGTAACGAGCGAACTGCACAGTTCCCTCGTCACACGAACAAGTTTTGTAACGAACATGATGGTTGCAGCAACAAATATTGAACGATACATAGTGAGCTTACACATTAATAATATAATTCAAAGTGTTACTACTTGCTATTGGAAACATGATAAATAAATGTGATGCAATATTCTAGAGTCAATTTGCATTCAAAATTGTGAGGTCATTCGTTAAAATATGATTAAGTAAAATATGCATAAAATAGGTATACTTGGGTACTTAAAATATAAAGCTACTATATAAAAGACATAATATAATATATTTCAAGATTTATAATAATTTGCAGTACTTATATTCAAAAACCCTTTAGCGTTCTCAACAACAATATTGTGCTAATACTGTTTTCTACATTCTGGAATATCTTTATGTTCGATGTCCCATTTATTAGAGGAGTATAAACAGTGCATAATAAAAAATCCGGAATCGTAAGCGTTTTCAAAGCTTTAGTTCATATAAATAAATTACATACACTTAAAAACTGTGCTACAATATTGCTTCGTTTACGAAGAGAGTGATAAAAAGACATAACAGTAAAAAATAAGTTGTTGCAACCATCACAGTGATATTGAAAAAGGTCAGAAAGTATAATACAAGTAGTATTATAAGTTCTGACCGCACGGTCGAACGCGCTGTGACCGGCGATCCCGACTGGCGAGGCAATCAGCTGAAAGAAAAGTTATTGCCACACTATTAAGGTATTGAACGAAACCATCGGCTCACTGACTGTCAGTATTGGTAGGCTGTATTGAGTTCGATTTTGTAATATTCATTTTAAATATATTTTTAGTAATCTATTGTGTACTAAACCCAAGAGTACATCTGTTAAACTAAAATGGAATAGTTTTGTGCTTTTGTAGTGTGAAAAAGGACAATTGTATTAGTTTTTAATTAAAATAAATAAAATATTACATACAGACCAGACCCTTCAAATAAATGATTAATAGAAACGGTTTCCTACATTATGTGTGTTATCACATAAGTACTTAATTGATCCATTCTAGGTGTGCTGCCACATTTTGTCTCTGGCTGGCACTGAACTCATCATTTTGAGTTTATTTTGTTTTTAGTGTAAGGGAGAATTATTAAGTCAAAGTAATGGTATCCGCGGAAACCAAACATTGCATTTTTCATTTCTAAAATCTACTTACTTATGCAAAATGTCAAATCTGACATCCCAGTTTACCTAGTCTTCGAGTATATTCGTTATAGTAGGGGAGCCCACCGTGCTAAATCGGGATTTACTCGAGCGTCATAGAGACTTATTGAGTGCAAAGCTTAGATGATAAGAAGAAAAAAATGTCATATGATATATACCTTTTCATCGGTGGGGGGAGCAACTATAGATTTTCAAAAATGTAAAAAAAAACTGTTGCATGGACATACTCGAGCGTGTCAGATATTGATAGAATCTATGTTTAACGTTTTTTCAAACATGTACGTATGTTAATCTGATAGTTTTCATGATGGGGGTGGTCGTACGTAAGGGTTGAAAATGAAAAAAAAAAAAAATAATCGAGCGCGTCAGATTTTCGAAGGGAATGTTAAGTGAACTTAAAAAAAGCTATTATATAATAATCTGACGATTCAGATGTGACGCAAGCTCACGGCCATTATTAGAATGTGCAAAAAAAAATCGTCATCTTGAACTACTCAAGCGTGTCAGATTAAGATATATATGGTTCATCTTAATGCCCTGGACGTAATATCTCATAATCTGATCATAATCTGATCATAATGATTACCTGGAGGGATGCGCCTAATCTGACAATAAAAAATTTTTTTTGTATTATGTATATTACTTTACTGCCGATAATCGCTGCCATCTCCTGATCAGCCCAATGATCGATGAAAAACTTGACAATAGCTTCTTTGAACTTTAAATTTTTCAAATCTTTGGTAAAGTCTGCTGTTCTCGTTTGTTGAGGACCAGAGATGTGGAATTCCTTGTCGTCAAAAAAAACGTTGGTAATACGTTGTAAACAACAAGTCATGAACGCGTCTCTGTGATCAGCTGTCATGGCAACAGAAACCAGAGTGGAGTAGGGACGGAATGAGAGAGCAATAGATAGAGGAAAAGTGAGAGAGGAATAGAAACGCGGAGAGGGGAATACAGGCATCGCGTAGTTGCACGAATAAAACTTTATTAATTAATTTTTATTACTTCGGCTTGTGGAAATCGTCAGATTATATATTTCTCATAAATCTTGATCTATTCCCTTCAAAATAAAAAAAAATTTAACCACGCTCGAGAATGTCGAGATGACGTTTTTTTTTTTTCAACTTTGTAGCCCTCCCCCTTCTTTACGTCACCCTTAAATTGTCAGATTAGAGGAATATAGATGTTTTAGCATATAACTAACTCCTCCTACCTTAATCTGACGCGCCCGAAAATTTCAAATGAACAACTTTTTTTTACTAATCTGATCCTTTATCCTTTACGGGCGTCCTTATAAATGAGGCTCATATCTGGTGGAAGTAAGTATCCGGGTACCAGGTATCCTACTGTATATTAATCTGCCGCGCTTTAGTAAATCCCGAAATCCCCTCTTGGGCTCCCCTACTATTAGTTTAGTAGCTCCAATACACTTCAAATTCGGATAGTGACTTTCACCGTATCATAATAACAAAGTGCTATAAATCCTCATGAATATACGCCACAATCTACCCGTGTATCTTTCTCTTCTGTCAAATCCATCCAAAGGTTCTCTTTATAAAATCAATTTTAACGATGAGACCGCCCATTGAAACACCTTAGTAATTTTAAGCTTCTAATATACCAAATTGTATTTATGATGGTCCTGTCCTACACTGTATATCTATCTTAATATGACCTAACTATGATTTACATTGCTAAACACACGTTGAAGATGGTACTTAATCGAAATTTACTTACTTAATATTATGTTCTCCACAGTATCCCCTATTACAACAGAATACACAAGATCAAACACAATACATGGTACTCAATAAGACAGCTGAGCACTACTTGCTAGGTTTCGTTTAATACTTTAACGCATATTTTATGGTTCTTACGAGCGCATTGTTCTTTCATAGTCACAATCCACAAAATTTTGATGAAAATCCGACGAAAGTAATTAATTTGGATATAAAAACAGTAATATCGATATTTTTAGAGTAGATTAAGTAATACGTCTTACGCTAATTTGCTTTCCATACATATTGTACCAACGGTGAAAACAATTTATGACTGAAAAGTAAGGTATAACCCAAGCTTTAGTGTTTTTTTTTATATATAAACATTGTCACTATCTTGTACCTACAGAATAGTGAGAATCGAAATGATTTTTCTAACTATTCTGACTAAGTTTTAACCCCCGACAGAAAACAGGGATGTTAAATTATGTTAGGTATAGGACTGTGAGAATGTTTTGGAAAATCGTCTAGATTTAAAAGCTTCTTTCTGAAGAGATGCAAGAAACGAAAAAAGATTGAGTCTTCGCAGCGTGTTGTGCGGGTGAAGTACGCCAAACGCAAGTACTTTTCCGTAGTTTCAACATTAAACTCAAATATCCAATTAATCAGTGAAAAAGAAAGAACAATTTTAATGAAGTCATATAAAATGGCAGGAAAAATATATCTAAACAGTTTGAATAATAAATGTGTACCTTTTTGGCCCAAGCTTGTGTACCGCTAGCCAGTTCCCTTGGCGTCAATATTTGGGCACCCGTTGAGCCGGTAAACTGACCCAGACATGATTCACTCACTGAGCTCGCTGACCAACCAAACTGTGAAAACATTACCTACGTTAGGGAAATAACGTTTTAATAAAACAAAAGTAATGAAAAATAATAAATGTCATTGACGTTGTCAGTTAACAGAGATTTAACACAACATAAGACTACACATGTTCTTAGAAGATTTTTTATTATTATTGTTATGCTCGTTTTGCCCACTATCTCACCGATGTTAAGTAATTAAAAAAAATGCTGGTCTTTTCACTCTTGACCCTTAAAGATCCCCAGATTTTTGGTCTCAGGGAGCACATATCCTGGCAGAATTTTGCACAATGAATATGCTCCCTAAATTACCATGATGGTTGCACAGGTGGCGCATCGCCGTAGATCTAGTCTTCCGATCAGAGACCTCAATTATGACGGAATTAAATTATATACATTCTCTAAAATGAAACTGATAGGCATGTTGGCGTCAAAGGTCAAAACTTTAAAGCTTTGACTAGACGAATAAATCGTGCTGGTAACTGGCAGATCTGTCCCAAAGATGAAGATAATGACGTTTACGAGGGATTTCTACTTAACCTTTGTAACATAAATTCGTTTAAAAGTTTTACTTCATCATTTTACAGGCGTTAACGTGTGCTTTTATTGCCACATATTATCTAAGAAAAGGATAACAAGTCTACAAAAAGGAATATATTAAAACTTCAAACTTACTCCATGTGTTGTATAAAGTTCGCTTTCCTCTTGTTCCTTTCGAATCAAAGACAGTTTCTGTGACACGATCGTCGCTACATCTTGCTGTAAAGGAAATCAGTAGCGGCTTAGTAAAAATCTAAAAACTGGAGTTTACAAGTACTGCATTATCACACTAATATTATAAAAAAGGCAAAATTTTGAATTTGTTTATCTTATATTTGTTATTCCTTCACGCTCAAACGGCTCAAAGGATTTGGACAAAACTTTGGGTTGATTGGATATAGAATCCATCTTATTTCAAGAGTATGTTCCCTGGGAGTAAGTCACTACTTTCACATACGCAAAGCCGCTAATTGAAACGTTAAAATAACAGGTATAAATGTACAAATTTAATTATATTGTGCGAGATACCTTGAAAATTACAGAATGTGAAGTTCCATAAACAAACCGAACAGAACGGTGCTATACTAACTAATACTAGTGTGCCGTGGATACAGCAAAGAATAATTCAAGTGTTTTAAGAAGAAAAAAGTTTGAATAGCCTTAAGCCTTTATTAAACCAGCCACGACACTCCCCAACATAATATTTATATTTTTATTTTCGTGTAGCGGTCTCGCGACCGAACGGGCGACTTTTTTTTGGTCCTTCGAGCCGGATGCTGCGAACACCCCAACAATAATTCACACACTCATTTCATTTTTAGAAAGTCTGCAAGGATACTTGGCTTACTACCAATGACTTACAATTTGCACCATCTTTTGTGCATCAACCCCTGGGGGGTAAGCTTGTGGTCCCGGTGCTGGCAATGCAGGTATCACAGGCACGGAGTTGAGCTCTGAAAAAACGAATTTCAACACTTTATCTTGAAGCTATGGCTTTGGAAAAACGCTATCAGCGTGAGGTCAATTAAACTAAGTACACATATATATATATATTTTTTAGTAAATAGCATTGTAACATGTCCAGTATTCTCTTCAGGTGTAAACTTACGGCTTCCGGAAGTAAAACTCTTCATGTAAGCCGGCGGACTTGAAGATCTTTCAGATATTCTAAAACAAAAAAAGAACAAATTATACATTTTTTCTATTAATCTTATATATAAAAATGAATCGCAAAATGTGTTGGTAAGCGCAAAACTCGAGAATGGCTGAACTGATTTCGCTAATTCTTTTTTTGTTGTGTTTGTTACAGTCAGGAGAAGGTTCTTATAAAAAAAAAAAATAGTTTATAGTTGGGTAGAGTAGGGTAGGGTAGAGTAGAGTAGAATAATCTGTTGCCGGGAGCGAAGCCGCGGGCAAAAGCTAGTTTAATTATATTTGTGTTACGGGCTAAATCCAATTTCAGGATGAACTTATTTCGCCTAGGCCAAAGTAGTTCTCGTTGTGGCTATTTCACAAAGCGGTCATTGTACTCATCAATATGAACTTTTAATAAGTGCATCTCCATACATTTATGTTCACACACTCATTAGGGACAGCCCATCTACCGTTTTAATTCTGTATTTAATTTTTATTTGGGTGTCTTCAAGGCTAAAGTGAATAGGTCCTTAATAGACTAGTACGCCTCACCATCAACGATTGCATCACTGCTTACCATCAGGTGGGATCGCAATCAAGCACTAGTTTACAGCAATTTAAAAAATGTGTGTTTTGTTTCAGATAATATTACTCATATTAAAAACAGTTGTTTTATTAACTTGATTTCATATTGATAAAGTAAAAACTTACTTGGCGATTTCTGTGCATGTGTTAGCTGCAGTAACTGCAGGGGTGCTCGATTTTGTTTTAGAACTGCTGCTGCTGCTCACTTTTGCGACTTGCTGCAATAAAATAAAAAAGTTAGTAAAAATAGTATTGTTTATTTGATAAATAGGGAAAAAACAGGAAAATCATTGCCTAAAATTATTATAATTTATTTAGCGTAATTTGAGGCTTCAGACTGGAAACAATAGTATTGACTGAAGACCTAGCATTTGATATCAAGATGAGAAGTGTAGAGAAGTAATATCTAATTATGTTATATTATCTGTAATCTGCTAGTTGTACACATGCTTACCACCTGTGATGGCTTGGTGGTATATTTTTTAAATAAAAAGTCAGTTCTGTTCTGCACTAAATCGAGTTGTTTTATTTGAAGAAGAAGTTAAAGACAGCAGCAGAACGGCATGAAGCTGAAGTTTTATTTATTTGTCTTATTTTTTGTTTTTGTGTCTTTTATTTTTGGCGTGCAATAAAGAATATATCTATCTATCTATCTATATGAAAAAAGCCCTCCATCTGTATTGTTAAGACTTCATCACACTGACTCCTCCTTCTAGGCTTCTGCAGCTGAATGATAATCTAAAAACTGTATACTTTAACTTACCATATCTTTCTTAGGTGGTGAGACAGGCACCCATTCCGACGCCTTCTCTCTGTGTTGAGATCCTGAAGACACAGGGAACTGTAGTCTTAGCTCTTCCTTATTGGCTACCGGAAGAGGGTTCGTCTTTATGGGCAGTGGAGCTCCTCCCTGAAAAATAGTAAAGTGTTATCTAAATTATGGAAGCCCCTATTTTAAGGGCTACCTAAGCTAGGGTTGTTTAGACCCTGAGTTTAGTTAAGAGATAGCGATGGGCGACTCGAGTTATCTAACTCGAGTAACTCGGGTCAGACCGTACGCGAGTCAGCCCGAGTCAAAATATAAGAAAATCGAGTTGACTCGGAGAGCGCGCGCGGCGGCGGGCGTTCGACTCCGAGCGAGCCCGAATCAAACCGACGACCGAACGAACGTCCGAACTCGAGTTAGCCGGCTAGCCCGCAACTGCACGCGTGTTGCGAGGCCCGATCGGCTCCAAACGAGCCCGACGACCGAACGAACGAACGTCCGAACCGAGAGTGAAAGAGATAGTTCTCGTTGTTGTGGTTTCTTATCAGTGATGACCGTGTGATGAGCTATTTTATTAGATATTTTTATAGAGTTACCTACAAAGTATTTTTTTAACTTAAGACTGGTAGTCATTTAGAAATAAGTGCCATTACTTAGATGTTGATTGTCGATTAGCTTTTTTAAAGGTGTTGTTGATGTGCTATTTTATTAGATATGTTTATAGAGTTACCTACAAAGTATTTTTTTTCATTTAGAAATAAGTGCCATTACTTAGATGTTGATTGTTGATTAGCTTTTTTAAAGGTGTTGTTGATGTGCTTAATTTAAGGAATAAAGTGCCATCGAAATAATAATAAACGTCTGATTTTTAAACAGTCTTATTTTGATTTCATTGACTACCATTTACTCAGCGAATCGACGCCACGCAGCCCACCGGACCCGACCCGGTGAACCATGATCGTAGCAAGCTAGCACCAAGTTGAGCTGACTCGGACGGTCGACGCGGCGACGTGACGGATCGAGTCGGGTCAACTCGAGTTGCAACCCGAGTTAGTAAACGGGTCAACTCGAGTTACTCGAGTTACCAAGAAGTCAACTCGGCCCATCGCTATTAAGAGATATTAAAACAGTGATTTTTTTAGGGGATTTATCAAAGCATTGGAACAATGTCACATGCTTAAATTTAAAATATTTCTAGAATATATTTGAAAAAAATTGATGCTATTGAAAATAAAAACAATAGAAAGTTGTATTAGATTCGATTTTTTGACCAGGTATGTTTCTGTTATGAAATTAATAGTAGGGGAGCCCAAGAGGGGATTTCGGGATTTACTAAAGCGCGGCAGATTAATATACAGTAGGATACCTGGTACCCGGATACTTACTTCCACCAGATATGAGCCTCATTTATAAGGACGCCCGTAAAGGATAAAGGATCAGATTAGTAAAAAAAAGTTGTTCATTTGAAATTTTCGGGCGCGTCAGATTAAGGTAGGAGGAGTTAGTTATATGCTAAAACATCTATATTCCTCTAATCTGACAATTTAAGGGTGACGTAAAGAAGGGGGAGGGCTACAAAGTTGAAAAAAAAAAACGTCATCTCGACATTCTCGAGCGTGGTTAAATTTTTTTTATTTTGAAGGGAATAGATCAAGATTTATGAGAAATATATAATCTGACGATTTCCACAATCCGAAGTAATAAAAATTAATTAATAAAGTTTTATTCGTGCAACTACGCGATGCCTGTATTCCCCTCTCCGCGTTTCTATTCCTCTCTCACTTTTCCTCTATCTATTGCTCTCTCATTCCGTCCCTACTCCACTCTGGTTTCTGTTGCCATGACAGCTCATCACAGAGACGCGTTCAAAAAAAATACTAACAAAAACTTAATTTTTTATAATTATTTTGTTGTAAATACAAGTATTCTTCTAAAAAAAATTCACACTTTTTAATTTGCATGCTATTTCTTGAGCTTTTCAATTAATTAAGTTTCATGATTTAGAAAAATGAACAAAAATTTTTTTTAATTGTCAGATTAGGCGCATCCCTCCAGGTAATCATTATGATCAGATTATGAGATATTACGTCCAGGGCATTAAGATGAACCATATATATCTTAATCTGACACGCTTGAGTAGTTCAAGATGACGATTTTTTTTTGCACATTCTAATAATGGCCGTGAGCTTGCGTCACATCTGAATCGTCAGATTATTATATAATAGCTTTTTTTAAGTTCACTTAACATTCCCTTCGAAAATCTGACGCGCTCGATTAAATTTTTTTTTTTTCATTTTCAACCCTTACCTACGACCACCCCCATCATGAAAACTATCAGATTAACATACGTACATGTTTGAAAAAACGTTAAACATAGATTCTATCAATATCTGACACGCTCGAGTATGTCCATGCAACAGTTTTTTTTTACATTTTTGAAAATCTATAGTTGCTCCCCCCACCGATGAAAAGGTATATATCATATGACATTTTTTTCTTCTTATCATCTAAGCTTTGCACTCAATAAGTCTCTATGACGCTCGAGTAAATCCCGATTTAGCACGGTGGGCTCCCCTACTATAAAGTACTTTTTTTTTCTAAAACTCGAATTAAGTTACGCATGTACGAAATTAATATCTTCAAGTAAAAGTCAGCTAGGCGAGTTCAATGGTAGTTAGTACGCACCGACCAACGACTACCTACAAGGTCATTAACTCATTTACTTAAAGAAATTAATTTCCGGATCGTCCCTTCACGGGATTAACGGGTGTACATTGGTGCCATGGTTTGTAAACCCTCTAAAAATCCCCTTTTTTACACTCATTGGGTACACAGTCTTTCTACTTCACATCTCTATTAGCTTAGCTACCATAGAACTTACTTTTTAATAAATATAACTTTAATTAAAATCACATAAATCTTCTTTAAGCTGTTTTCACCATTTTATTGTATCATGACTAACTATTTAAGATTAAAAATGTATAAAAATTATAATAAATGAAATTTTATTTTCATACAGTATTGCAACAAAAATAGTGAACTATTATTTCACAACACTGTATTGTCGGTTTGGCCGCCTGTTGCATTGTAAGTCTGATTAACTTTTATGAATAATTGGCGTGGCTCGAGTTGATTAACGCTTGAGTGAATTCGTTACATTTACGTTAACTTAGTAAGTTAAATATAGTGATTTCTGTAATATACCGTACAGTGAATAAATACTGAAAAGAATGCGTTCAAGAAAATTAAACTCATTTAAAATTGTGCAACTGCAGTTATAAAACGTGAGATAAGTGGCACTATAGTTCGTTTTTTAACTGTAGACTACGATTTGACAATTCAGAATGTCACACTCTAGAAATTTGTTCCCAATTTTCTGAAGTTTGACATTTTAAGTTGTCAAATCTAGGATTAAAAAACGAACTATATATTCTTCTCGCTCTAACAATGTAACTTTAACCAAAAACGTTGTTTGTTTTTGGGCTCAATATATTTGAGAAGAACTCACCCTTATGTTCATAACAATAGGTGCTTTTTCTTTGACGAGGAAGGGATGGTGGAAAGCGAGCGTGTCTTCGTTCTCGCTCATATCTTCGTCGTTCGAAGAGACAGACGATAGCTCACCAAGAGCCTCCTTCTTTGATAAATGTTTGCAGAAGTCTGTCAATTCGTCCACCGATTTACCTGCGAATATAAGTAAAAATATGTTTGAAAGAGAAATCATAAGATTTTTATTTGGAGTAGGTATACCAAATACTCACAAAATCTGTAAAGATTTACAAAGTAGTAATAAATTTAAAAAAAAATATCTGCCTTAAACTTTCGAAACAGTTACAAAGTGCAACTGAAGGAACAACGTTTAGTCAGTAAAAGTCTGACAAAGTTTTAGTCAGACGACCATTCCCAATGGTTTTTCTATATTAATACTGCTATTATATAATAATGTAAAAACCACCGCTGTTAATGGTAATCCTGAATATTTATTGCGTCTTTAATCTCTAAAATATCATGTTATGAAGAAGAAATATGTTTCTTCTTCATAACATGATATTGTAGAGATTAAATTTATTAGATTTAGATTAATTCTTCTTCAGTACATTATCTCAAGAAATCTAACACAGGTATATTGGCTAGATAGAACAGTAAATAATAATAATATATTTATTTGCTAAAAACACGGTATACAACATGGTAAAAGAACAAGTAAGAACAAACATGTTTTACTAAGTATTAGCATTCAAATATTTCGTATGTACATGAGTAACGTACAGACAGAGTTTTAAAGGTAAAACACAACAATTATTGACCAAATCAACCATAAAAAAAAAATTACTTAAAGATCCATTAAAATCAGAAATACAAACTTTTACACTATTATAACTAGATTACAAAGCATTCTTGAAGTGGAAGGATTGAGAAGTTTTTTTTTATTTAGAAATTCAGCTATTGAATAAAAACTATGCCATATCAACATTTTTTTTTTAAAACCACACGAAATTTATTGTAGGGCAATTCAGTTATCCAGCTAGGTGACTTATATGTATATTATAAAGTATACTGACCTCCAGATTGTATAGCAGCCATAACTTGGTTCCTGGTGTGCGGCGGCAGCGCGGCTGCGCCCGCCGGCACCGCACCGTTCTTGAGCATGTTGATGGCATTCCTTCGAGCAACTTCTAGCAGTCGCTTCTTCTCGCTGTCAGCTAGTTTTACGCCGGTTGGTGACCTTGTAAATAAAAGGATGACATGAAAACTATTCAAATAGCCTTAAGTCATAGTCCGGGAGGTAACGTTGCATTTTAGGTAGTGTTTTTACGCCGATCGGTTGCCATTTTGTTCAATAGATCTCGAATGACTGATAAGTGAACCAAGAGTTAGCTGACGCACCCGCGGTGTGTGTAGGATTGGAAGGCTATGGAAGTGGTGAAAAAAAAAAAATCATGTCATGTAGTAGTGTGCCTGCTGAAACTTTTTCCATAAATATTATACATCATACTGAGCAATGGTACCTCCCGGGCTATGAATCTTTTGTATTGTGGGATGTCTAGCCTTTTCCTAGTTATATTAGACATGGCGACTAGTTGGACATAGCACGCAGCAAATAAGTTGAACCTGTTGCTAAAGTTTTCACGTAGCGCCCTCTACTGGATTGAGACCTGTTACTGTTAGGTCAAGGTAAAAGGTAGTTCAACTTTTATGTCGCGTTTTATTTTTACCAGTATTTTTCATGGCCTGATATACCTGCCCCCTGTCACCTGTTCAGGCTCAATATCGTGAAAGTACAATAAAGTTCGTAGCATTAAATAAAGGTGTAAAGAATATAATCAAAATTATGATTTACGCATAAAAAATTTAATGACACTGGTTCAATAGTTTCAGTTTGTGATTAAGCTATCGTAATTCATGTGTAGCGAAGTAATTTAACAGGTCAACTGGTTACAGCAATTTTATAACTATATCAATTCATTTCTTCGTAAAGTGGCGAAAAGCTTGACGATGTCGTAAAAATTATGAGTTATGGAATGAATAATGAATTTTCTAAACATTATCTGGTTAGTAGATAGTAATGTTTAGCTGATTTTCGGTTTTAGCATACTTTCGGTAAAAAAAAAAAACAAGAGTGTCGGCTTAATTTGAGCAAAAAATTTTTTTTGAGGAGTACATCTTCAGTCCTCTGTCTTGAATATGTACTAATTTATAATGTTTTCATATAATTCCATTTTATTGTACCCATATTTTCTTATATGGGAGCTTATACTGATAAACACTACATTTTTTATGATAAAGTATAAAACCACATTGAACATCTCAATAAAATGGTAATATCCTCCATACCTAGATCTTAATCTTCCTCTCCCTCCATGTCTAGGTGATAGGCGCCTCACCCCGCGATCACGATGTCGCGACCTCGACCTCGACGTCCTCCGTCTCGAGCGCGACCTTGACCTCCTTCGAGACCTCGAGGTCGACCTGTGACGGGTACGGCTACTATGCCGCGTCTTAGAACTCGAGCGGTGGTGGCGTTTCCGAGATGCTGATGATGAACGTCTGGATTTACTTCCTGACCTGTTATTAACGAAAATAATGATTTTAGTCTTAGTGGCAAACGACACCGTAACACCTTGTATAATATCTAATATTATTATGAAGATAGGGTAGTACTGCTGGATCGTTCGAAAGAATATCATGGTATCTACTGGAACGCAAAGAGCAACTAAGACCGGTTCACTGTATGTCTGATCTGAATCCATATCAAAAATGTGAAAGTTTGGTCTGTAGTAGCTGTAGAAATATTTCTATGGTAATTTATGTATTAGAGTTACTTATTTAAAAAACAAACATACACTTTGCAAAAACTAGATAATTTGATAAAACCATTTACTTTTATTACTAATTATACTGCGTCAGGTTTGGATCGGACATGTGGAACCACTCTAAAAAAACACAGGTGGAATTTACTGACACAGGGAGTCTCGGTCTTTTACTGGCTTTTGCTCCACCCTATTAATTATTTAATGATTACCCACCTCTGAAAAAAGTGTAGAACTGGTAACTAGAGACACATACTACAGAGGAGGCTAAATTAACATACCTCTTGGGAGTTTTGCTTCGCTCCCTCCTCGACGTTTTTGACGAGCTTTCAGACTTTTTGCTTTTCTTAGAAGCAATTTTAGCATCTTCCAATAAGTCACTCCTAAAAAAAGAAAAATATTAAAATTAAAATCTAACAAAATTACAAAACTAAGATGTATGCTGCTGGACATAGGCCTCTACAAAGTTATACAGCACAAAAAGTTCCCAAAATAATCATCAATACATTTTGATTGTGAAGAGCCAAAAGCAAAAGCAAAGCCTTTCACAAAGAATTTTCCATTTAAAATTTTATATAAATGTGTGTTTCTACTATCTTTTAGTGAAATCTCCAAAGTGGATATTAAAGGATGGGCCAGACAGTTGCAAACAAGCATTCCAACCAAGGCAACTTTGGTTGGAGCATAGTTTGTATGTTTGGTTTATGGTGCAACTACTTGGATGTAAACCACATATTCAAAATTTAATCTCTGTGGTTGGGGAAATGAACAAAGCTTCGTAACCAAGGGTGTTGAAGGTCAAGGTTTCAATCAAAGTCTACACAGTCACAGATTGAAACTTTGGTAGTTTCAATCTGATTAGATGGTGGGTCACATTGGTTGGGATGTGGGTTTACAACTATTAGAAAGTTAGGTCCACCTTTAGTTGTAAGTGCATCAAATTACATAGTGGTAACACCTAACCAAAGCAAAATGTCAATTTATTGTATAACCTTCTTTAATGTACATGTTTGACAACAATCAAACAATAAAAATAGGAGAGTTGCTGTACGAATACCCAATTGTGGGTTAACTTTTACAGCAATCCATATACATACAAATGAGAGACCTTATTAACACATACCATAATTACAGACATAAATAACCTTTCGAATACAATAATTTGAGACATAATAGAAAGACAATAGGTGTGCAAATGCCTGCATGTCCTCTTGGGCCTTAATGAATAAATGTCTCTCTCAAAATTATTATTAAAATAAACAGTTTTACTTACACTTTCATTTCATCTTCAGCCTGTTTCTTAAGACCTCCAGGGTCCGAAGTTTTAGGGAAATGTGAGTTACATACAATCTCCTTCTCAGTACTACTAGACGAGTCTGTGTATTCTCCTTCTTCATACTTCTCTGCCCTCTTCCTAGCCTCTTCTTCAGCTTTCTTCACAGTTTCCTCAAACACAGCACTGAATTTAAGGTTCTTTATTTGAATTTTACCCTTAGCTTTATCACTTTCTGAACTATATACTTCAGCTTTTGCTTCCGCTTTCTTACTATCTAATTTTTGCCTTAAGTCAATAGTTCTATTATTACAGTCTGGAGGCAAAGGAATGGGATGGGGAGGTGACAAAGAGTTATCTTCTATTTTAATTGTCACCAGATTCTTTACATCTCTTTCTAATTTAACCTCTTTGGTTTTCACTTCTTCTAATTTAATTTCCTTCTCATTTTTTATTTTTACATGGTCATTTTCAGGTTTTACTCGAACAGGTGTCAACGGGTACGGGTATGAAGGTGACCGGCTCTCTCTAGAACGTTTTTTTGTCTTACTTTTTTTTCGTTTCTTACGTTTGTGGGAGTACTCACTACCCTCGGAGCTGACACTGCTAGTGCTTCGGCTACGTTTCTTTTTCTCTTTTTTATGTTTCTTCTTACTTTTCTTAGATTTTTTTGAAGATACTTCTTCTATTTTAGGAGGATCAGCATTAAAAGCACTGAATAGTTCTGATAGAATTTCACTTGACGACTTTTTGGAATCATCTTTTTTACGTTCAGGTGTAGTCTTTTCTCTCTTGATTAATTGTTCAATTTTATCTATTAAGCTCGCCATTGCAATAACTAATTGGACTTAACAGTTTTCAGTCATAACAATATTCACAATCACAAGATTTAACAAACACAAAATCAAACATTCGTCGCCATGATGCGAAATTTTAATAATTTTTTGACATATATGACATTCCATTTGACAGTTACTATGGTTAGGGTTAACAGCTTGCAATATTTCAATGTCTCAATAACACATTATGGTTTTTTCTCTGGCAATTATCGACGTTAAAAAAGTAGATTTGACGAGGGGACACTGATGATGGCCAGCTTTATAAAGTTTTACCTGGTCGAGTGTCGAAGTACGTACGGTGTTGCTTAGATGCATTTTTATAGTGTGTAATTAGTTAATCACATCGTTATTGCGCACTAAATGCGAGTGCCATAATTATGGTCGAATAATGGAAAGTCAACTAAACGATTGATCGAATATAATTTATGTATAACTTTATGTTATTAATAATCTTTTATCGCCAAACACTATTACTATATTCCTGTGACACTCAGCAGGTAATCGGTCTACCGTGTCGGAAGTGGGAAGTAGTATAATATAAATATAACTCTATCAACTGTCAGCGGGTTCGCCCACGTGAAACTGGGTTTACCTAAAGTGAAAGGGAGTTTTTTATGGTGGGAAAAAATCATCGAATGACGATTCCCGCCCTTGGGCGGAGCGGGAGACAGTGTCAGACTTCTACTGACTAAACAACTCACCTTTCCTTCCCGCCTTAGTTCCGCTTTCGTATCAACCCTTGGCCCCAGAAGGGTTCGACCCTGCTGAGCCAGAGCAGGAACAGTGCGCGCCGTACCCTTTAGGGATGGAGTTTTGTATAATCCGTTCTTAGCGGATGTCCAAACCGGGCCAAATTTTAATGTCTGGGCCACTCTAACAAGAAATACCGCGAATTATTGCGATAATCGACGTTAACGTTAGGTGAAGCCACGAATTAACGCTATAATTTGACTACGACCTTAAACTTGCCGTTTAGCGTTAGGCGATAATTCAAGCAAATTTCAAGTGTGCCACCCACTTTATTATTATTATTATAACTAGCCCATACCGTCCCACTGCCAGTACAAAAGCCTCCCTCCATTCCTTCCAGTGCTCCTGGTTCTGAGCCATTTCTCACCAATTCCCAAGGAAGGCATCCAAGTCGTCACGCCATCTCCTTGGTCTGCCGCGACCCCTTCGAGCGTTTTCAGGGCACCAACTTTGTGTTTTACTGGCCCACCGTACGATCGGCATGCGGCAGACATGTCCAGCCCAGTCCCACTTAAGCTGAGCAGACTTCTGAGCCACGTCAATAATTTGCGTTTTGGAGCGCAGCACAGTACTTCGAACGCGATCCGTTAATTTAACACCTATTATACTCCGCTCCATAGCACGTTGGCAAACCTTCAGTTTGGACCTTTGGATGTTAGTCAAAGACAAAGTCTGTGCACCATAAGTCAGGATGGGGAGAATACACGTTATAATTATTGCGATAAATATCACGCTAATTAGCAATGACAATTTTATATCTTCCACCGTTTTTCAATATTGAACAGAATATAAAGAACATAAGGTGAACTCTTAAGAGCAGTGGTGGCCGAGTGGTATCGGCCCCGACTTACGAGTTGTAGGTCGCGGGTTCAAACCCAGCCAGGCGCATTACTTTGTGTAATTTATTTCATCACCACTGCTCTCAAAACGGTGAAGGAAAACATCGTGAGGAAACCGGCATGTCCTAGAACCAAAAATTCAAAGACATGTGACATCCACCAATCCGCACTGGGCCCGCGTGGTGGATTATGGCCCATTCCCTCTCCTAGAGAGGAGGCCTGTGTCCCAGCAGTGGGAACATTGAAAGGCTGATGATGATGATGATGAATTAGCAATGACGTTAGGAGTTAGTGTGGCCCCAGCATAAGTAGGTATTTCAGTTTTAATTTTAAACAGAGGCTATCTTTCAGTTAATTTAGCATATCTTTACTCACTTACTCAGCCTTACTGTAATGTTTCTTCTGCTGCGAGTCGGACCTCCTTTCTTCCAAGAGGAAATGGGCAGTTAAGTGGATGGAAAATTCTTTAAATTTATTTTTTGTGTTGTAAGATATGCCGACTTCTTCACCAAGATTATCTTTACAGTTTCGAGAGTAGTGGTGATGAAGGAAATTAATTACACAAAGTTAAGTCCCTTGGTGCCGGTGATGTCCTAGTCTTAAGGGCGTGGAGATATCATGGATGATTTTCCCACCGAAAATACGACGACCAAAGTATTACATACAGACATGGAACCTCTTTCAACGGCACTTATTCTTTTTCTGTGGTGACACGTAAAAAATTGTCATTGATTTTTCTTTTATGCAGAATACACTTAATGAATCCGACTCGAATGTTTTAATTATATTAGTCTCCAACACTCGTTTAGTGATTTAGCTATACGGATCCCCGTGTAGCGTAGGAGTAGGTATAGCACCTACCACCCTACATTGGTGACCCCGACTACAGCGTTGCGTGAAGAAAAGCAGCAGGATTATGGTGGAGAAGCGTATTTTCACATTGGAGACATCCGAGGGTAAAAGAATATTTTGACGTTGGTCCAGGTCATAAGCGGTGAGCGATTTTTTATTCTTCCTACGTGCCAAACATGTCTGACGCAGAAAATTATGCTGACGCTAAAGAAGCTACAGGCACCATCTCTAGAGAAGTGTCGAGGGTTGGACTACCATTGCGCTGTCCACCCTTTTGCCCGGAGGAGCCAGCATTGTGGTTCGCGCAGCTTGAAGGTCAATTTATTTTGAACCGAATCACCAGCGATACAACAAAATTTTATTTTGCGACCTCTCAACTGGAATTCAAATATGCCATAGAGGTCAAAGATATTATAACCTACCCTCCGGAGACCAATAAGTTCGAAAAATTAAAAACCGAACTCATAAACAGATTGTCAGCTTCGCAAGAAAAGCGCATCAAACAGTTGCTAATCCATGAAGAGTTAGGCGATCGAAAGCCATCTCAATTCCTGCGGTACCTCCAAAGCTTAGCCGCAGATTTCGTCAAAAGCATCTGGATTAGCCGACTACCCCAAAATATTCAGACAGTCATCGCCTCACAAATTTCCGATTTACAGGTCGAGCGGCTAGCGGAGATAGCGGATAGGGTGCACGAGATAGCCCCGTCAACTCCCCAAGTAGCGTCTGCCAGCGCTGAGAATACCGACTTGGCAAAGTAAGTAAGCGAGCTTACTAAGCAAGTAACCTTGCTGACCGCGAAGCTGAACTGAGGGAGGCAACATTCACGCTCACGCTCACGCTCACAGGCTCGATACAGAAGATATGACCGCTCTAATAGCTCTAAAGCAACAGCCACCACCAAACCACCCACACTGCTTCTACCATTTTAAGTACGGAGAAAAAGCGAACAAATGCAAGCAGCCCTGCACGTTTACTACGGAAAACGCCAAGGGCGGTCGCAAGTAGCGGCTAACGACTGCCCCTCTTCAACAGGCCGTCTATTTATAACAGACCGTACAACTAAAGTCCAGTTCCTGGTCGACACAGGCTCGGACTTGTGTGTTTTTCCACGGTCAGCAGTCAAGACGCCAGTAATACAATCAAAATTTGACTTAGTAGCAGCCAACAACACTATCATTCACACTTTTGGACCCATACAACTACAGCTAAATTTAGGACTTCGGAGGAACTACACCTGGAAATTTACAATAGCTGACGTGTCGCGAGCAATAATAGGAGTAGACTTCCTTAGTTATTACAACCTACTAGTTGATTGTCGAAACCAGCGCTTAATAGACAATGTAACGTCACTATCAGTGTCTGGAGTACATTGCAGGTCATCAGACGACATAGCATCAGTGAAGGCTGTAGTGGGGGACACAGAGTACCACAAAATCCTACGTGAGTACCCCGAGATTACACGACCACCAGGCAGGCAGCTACCGGGAAAGCACAACACTCTGCACTACATTAGGACGACGCCAGGCCCACCGGTAGCATGTAAGCCCAGACGACTTGACCCGTCTCGTTTGCAGGCAGCTAAGAAAGAATTCGAGGAAATGCTGGCAAGCGGTGTAGCACGGCGCTCGGAGAGTGCTTGGTCTGCGCCACTGCACCTGGTGAAGAAGAAGGACGACGGATGGAGGCCATGCGGGGACTACAGAGCACTCAACGCACGGACCATACCCGACAGGTACCCCGTTCGTCATATTCAAGACTTCTCCCACCAACTAGCAGGCTGCACCGTCTTCTCTACTATAGACCTAGTCAAGGCTTATAACCAACTGGCTGTGAACCCTGAGGATATTCAGAAGACCGCAATAACCACACCTTTTGGCTTGTATGAGTTTCCTTACATGACCTTTGGCTTGAGGAACGCTGCCCAGACCTTCCAAAGGTTCATCGACGAGGTCTTACTTGGACTAGATTTCTGTTACGGGTTCATTGACGACATCCTTATTTATTCGGCATCAGCGGAAGAACATAAGGTCCACCTACGCCTGCTATTTGACCGTCTCAAACAATATGGCATCGTCGTCAACACAGCTAAGTGCAAGATCGGCCAACCTGAGGTCGTCTTCTTGGGCTATAGCGTGTCAGCAGAAGGTACGAAACCGTTGCACTCCAAGGTTCAAGCGATCCAAGAGTACCCGAAGCCGAAGACTGTCAAGGAGCTGCGACGATTCTTGGGCATGATTAATTTTTATCGTCGGTTTGTCCCAAACGCAGCCTACCTTCAAGCACCACTACACGCCATCCTTGCTGGTCCCAAGGTAAAAGGATCCCATCCGGTACACATGACGCCAGAATTGCTGAAGGCTTTTGAAGACTGCAAGTCCTCACTGTCTAAGGCAACACTACTGGCTCATCCTGATATGTCGGCGGAGCTAGCAATTATGACTGACGCATCAAATGCAGCGATAGGCGCAGTTCTACAGCAACGCAAAGACGAGAGGTGGCAACCTCTAGCTTTTTACTCTCATAAGCTCAATGATGCTCAGAAGAAGTACAGCCCGTATGATCGAGAGCTACTGGCAGTATACGAGGCTATTAAATACTTCCGGCACATGGTCGAGGCCAGAACTTTTACAGTGTACACTGACCACAAGCCACTCATATTCGCCTTCAGACTGAACAGAGAGAGCCTATCTCCAAGACAGTTCCGATATCTTGATTACATTGGGCAGTTCACAACAGATATACGGCACTTACCAGGCAGCGACAATGTTGTTGCTGATGCACTATCGCGCGTGGAAGAGGTATCTACTATCATCGACTTCAAGAACCTTGCAAAACTTCAGGACGAGGATCCAGAACTACAAGGCTTACTACTCAATGGTACCGCTCTGAAATTAAAGAAGATTGCCGGCAGCACACACATTTCCGTGTACTGCGATACCTCCACGCAACTACCTCGCCCTTACATAACGCCGACACTACGGAAGGAGGCATTCAACTCTCTGCACAACTTACATCATCCTGGGATGTCTGCTACAGTGCGACTGGTGACACAACACTTTGTGTGGCCAGGGATACGCAAGGACTGTAGAGAGTGGGCAAGACAATGTCTACATTGTCAGGCGTGCAAGGTGACACGCCACACCAAATCTCCACTGTCCACTTACCTTACCCCTTCTTCCCGTTTCTCCCACATTCACCTCGACATCGTAGGACCTTTAACCCCTTCGTCTGATTACAGGTACTGCCTCACCGTCATTGACAGGTTTACGCGATGGCCTGAGGCATACCCCTTGAAAGACATCACGGCGGAGAGCTGCGCATCTGCTCTGGTATCTGGTTGGATAGCCAGGTTCGGCTGTCCGGCACGGGTGACTACTGACCGTGGTCGCCAGTTCGAGAGTCACCTCTTCAAAGCGCTCACAGCCTTGGTAGGCGCACACCACTTCCGCACCACTGCCTACCACCCTGCAGCCAACGGCCTAGTGGAACGGCTGCACCGCCAGCTGAAGGCAGCCATCATGTGCCACACGTCTTCGCAGTGGACTGAAGCACTTCCACTGGTACTCCTTGGCATGCGTAACTCTTGGAAGGAAGACATCCAAGCTACGCCAGCCGAGCTCGTCTACGGGGAGCCACTCAACCTTCCAGGCCAGTTCCTATCTTCGAAAGAAGACTTCACAGCAGCTGACGTCACCCAGTATGCAACCCGGTTACGTCACCACATGACCATGCTGACCCCAAGACCTACTTCGTGGCATTCTACATCGCCATTCTACGTGCCACGCGATCTGCACTCATCTTCGCATGTCTTCCTCCGTAAAGACTACGTTCGCAGTTCAATGGAACCACCATATGCAGGCCCCTACAAGGTTCTACAGAGGCATGCAAAATACTTCACGATTGAGATGCAAGGGAAGCCCAACAATGTTTCCATTGATCGACTCAAGCCGGCCTACATGATGCGTGAGGACAACAAGGTTCCAGTTGAGAAGCCGCCAGCTACGACGTCATCAACCACTACCGCCACTACTACTACCAGCGAGGAGAGGAGGACTAAAAGCGGGCGGCGAGTAAGATTCCCCGATTTTTATCGACCGTAAGCACCGGTCTGGCCGGGGGGAACTTGTGGCGAGCCTACATTCAGAAAAGTATTACATACAGACATGGAACCTCTTTCAACGGCACTTATTCTTTTTCTGTGGTGACACGTAAAAAATTGTCATTGATTTTTCTTTTATGCAGAATACACTTAATGAATCCGACTCGAATGTTTTAATTATATTAGTCTCCAACACTCGTTTAGTGATTTAGCTATACGGATCCCCGTGTAGCGTAGGAGTAGGTATAGCACCTACCACCCTACAACCTAACTAAGAACTAGCTTGAAGCCATTGATATTACCTAGGTGGGTATAATTTACTTACTATCTTAATAAATTAAAAAGGAAAGGTGTAGAATAAAACAAGTCGCTTTAGGTTTAGTTTTTATTGTTTTCTCAATACCTTTGCAAGGTTGGTTAGTGATAAACTGATAAACAATACAGAATGGATACTACATTCTTTATAATTTTCTGCACTATTGAAATACACTGCGCTTCTCTTGTCAACTGCAGCATAGGACGGAGAACTTGTCCTTTTAGTTTAGGTAAATGTATTTTAATTAGGTACATAAGTAAGGTAAGGGAGTGTTCAGAGAAAATGTCTTACAATTAATAATTTCAAGAATTCTCGATCTACTTATTCGACATGTACCTACATGTTAGTAGGGAAGCTTTTAGCATGATTGCATGGTATGAGTGTACATTTTCAGATAAACAGCTGAACATTTTACAATTGACTGTTACATACCATCTGTTTATGAGAAAATTATCGATACATATAATATCATTTTTTTTTAATCCTATCATCCAGTTTGAATAGGTTTGACACAAACAAAGACAAGCACAATTCTATAATAATAATAAATAATCATTACAATAAAATGCGTGAATAATACACAATAAATAATTTGGCAATTAATTTCAGAATTTAATAATCGGAAGCTCCAATTATTGAGCAATAGGTACATACTTAATTTACAATTTCAGGCCTTTGCCAATCATTTTCTTTAAATCATTGCTACATTAAAAAAAAGGATGCAAGTGCATTTTCTGACCAGTGTAAAAAATTAAATAAATAGAGATCAGGTTTAACATTGATGTCTTATCAATTTAAAATGAGTCCATTTTACACTACCTTTTTTCATAGGAGTTGTCCGTCATACTTATTATAATGCCTTAGGAAGACAGAATAAATACTACAAATTGGCCAAATTAATAAAAATATTCAAAAAGCAATAAATATTATCATATCACACAATAATATCCGTAATTATACAAGTACTTAATAAATCGATGATTAACTTAATGATTCTAATTAATATTCAGGTATACATAAGAATAGCAAACGTTTTTTTATTAGATACGTCGATACAATCGTAAAATACATTCCCGTATTAAAATACCTACCTATCTACGTTTTCGTATCAAATTTTAAATGATTTTCCATGTACTTGATTTATTAAAAACCTTGTTTGCTATAAAAAACTAATAATATATTATAATAACTAACTGAAAACTAGTCACAGTTTATTTATTTTTTATTTTACGCTACATTTATGAAAATATCTAGACAACAAGTTTATTTATTGTTTATGATTTGTCATTTTGCAATCACATTTTCAACTTAAATTATTACAAATTAAAATAATTTTCATTTCCCCCATTGCTTCCAGATCCGTTTCTTCATTTACGTTATGAAATAAAAATGTTCGATTTTTTTACGTTTTTTTTTAAATTTTATTTTTATTTTTAATTTTCATCGCGTTTCTCATTTTAAAAGGTGCTTGATTAAATTTCTCGAATTGTGCAAACTGGGTGCAACGTCGGCAACCTTTCTTTCTCATGTACTTTTATATATTTTCAAGCACGTCTATGTTAAACGCTAACATTTTTTTTATCACACAGATCATAACGGGTCCCAAAAATTTTATAAACCATGAGACAGAACAGTTTCCGCTCGATCAACGAGTGGTAATGAAGCGTTCGCCTAATGAGTAGAGAAACCAGCTTCACAAGTACTTTACAGAGCCCCGATAACATTTATACGATACTCAGGCCCACGTCAAATGGTATTTGATTCACTGATAGTCATATCCTACTAATATCTATTCTAAATACAATATAATACAAGGAATGTTGAAAGTGATTATCTCAAACATTAGCAACGTCTGGATCATCCGGTCAGCCCGTTGCGGTACAACTAAAATGGTAAGTAGAGCATGATAGCATCCAGGTTTATTTGGTTTTATTGTCTGTACTCCAATAGTATCAGCGAAACAGATGCCGTCGAATGGCGAGGTATACCGATCATTAAATGCCAGGGTTCCAGGTACCTACTGGTGAACGCTAGTTTTGTTGAGATCAGTAACTAGGCTAACGTCAGAGAACGCAGCTAACGGCTACAGCTCTCGATTCTGACTGGAAGCGTGATGAGGCATCAGCTATATACGTATCAAAATGTAGGCTGACTTGTATGTAATGCCCAACAAGAAAGCCATTCGTTGTCAATATCAAGAAGTAGATACTAGGAGATTAAAAACGCTAACGGCAGAAAAATATCGCAGAGGCCCTATGTATAGAAGTCTAAGAGCGCTTGTACAGGAAGTTGGGCCCACGCCGGCCTCCAGGAGCCCTCCGGTCTGGTTCCCACTCAGGCACGCGCGGCCTCCGCCGGTACAAGCGCCACAACGGAGCTAATACCTGTCGTATCGACTCGGGTCGGACCGAGAGCACTAGCCGCCATCTTAAAGCTACTACTAGAATTTTCTAGACGATCAAAGATCGCAAGCTAAATTGATTTTATTCAAAAGTCTTAAAAAAATAAAATCTGCTAGTGATCAACTTTAACGCGTTAGCGGGGACGCAAAACGGCGCGCACCGTTCGGAAACGTTTCTCGAAGCCGAGCTTCGTGTACAAAGATCGGGACGCGTCGTTTTCCGGACGAATGACGACGAAGGGTTTGTAGCCGCGGGCGGCGACTTCTTTGGTGAGACGGCGGGCTAGGTAGATGCCGTATCCTTTCCTGCGGAATTCGGGTCTAGTTTGCATGGAGAACATTGCTCCGTAGTAGGACTGGACCATCCAGGCGGCTAGCTTCCCTTCGACGAAGATGCCGTAGGCGGGCAGTTCGGCGACCAGTTTCTCGAAGACTTCGCGGCATTCTATGTCGCTAGCCGGGTACAGGTCATGAACCGCCTTCATGTGCTCTGGCTGCAAGCGAACTAACTCCACGTCCGATGGCAATCTGCAAACAATTTCCAATGGTTTTAGAAGCTTTCAAAACTAATGTGGTCACACTTGTTAAAATAGTATCAGACTTCTAATTTGAGAAATGAGGGGATATATTTGAAAAAAGTCTAAGACTGAACTAGTCTAGCTTTGTTAAGGGATAGGAGGGAACTCGTCTTAATACGTTTCCTCACCCCTCAGTACTATCATCTTCAGGTGGGTTATCACAGACGTAGACGTCTCCAGTAATCTTGTCATGGGCTTCATAGTGCCGGTGCTCGAAGCGGTTCACAATGGCCTCGTGAGTGAAGTTCAGGTACAGCGGCTGGGTCAGGTCCAGGAGAATCTCCTCTGACGTCAGCAGGTCCACCAGCTCAGCGCGCTCCGAGGGACAGAACACTGTCACGCTTTCGTATGTTGTTTTGTTCGGCTGGAATCAATGCAAAGAATGGTATCAAATTCAGACTTTATTTATTGGATACTCGTAGGTACGTATAGTTATAATGTATAGTGTAACTTCATGGTGTTATTTTTTTTTTACAACCATCACACAACGCCGTCTAGTCGCTAAGCAGAGCTTGTGTTATGAGTACTAGACAACTGATAAACATACTTCTAAATACATTTTTTTATATTTCTAAATACATACATATTATAGATATATATATAAAAATCAATTGCTGTTCGTTAGTCTCGCTAAAACTCGAGAACGGCTGAACGGATTTATCTTATCTTGGTCTTGAATTATTCGTGGAGGTCTAGGGAAGGTTTAAAAGGTGAGAAAAATTCGAATAGTAGGGTAGAGTAGGGTAGAGTAGGGTAGAGTAGGGTAGAGTAGGGTAGAGTAGGGTAGAGTAGGGTAGAGTAGGGTAGAGTAGGGTAGAGTAGGGTAGAGTAGGGTAGAGTAGGGTAGAGTAGGGTAGAGTAGGGTAGAGTAGGGTAGAGTAGGGTAGAGTAGGGTAGAGTAGGGTAGAGTAGGGTAGAGTAGGGTAGAGTAGGGTAGAGTAGGGTAGAGTAGGGTAGAGTAGGGTAGAGTAGGGTAGAGTAGGGTAGAGTAGGGTAGAGTAGGGTAGAGTAGGGTAGAGTAGGGTAGAGTAGGGTAGAGTAGGGTAGAGTAGGGTAGAGTAGGGTAGAGTAGGGTAGAGTAGGGTAGAGTAGGGTAGAGTAGGGTAGAGTAGGGTAGAGTAGGGTAGAGTAGGGTAGAGTAGGGTAGAGTAGGGTAGAGTAGGGTAGAGTAGGGTAGAGTAGGGTAGAGTAGGGTAGAGTAGGGTAGAGTAGGGTAGAGTAGGGTAGAGTAGGGTAGAGTAGGGTAGAGTAGGGTAGAGTAGGGTAGAGTAGGGTAGAGTAGGGTAGAGTAGGGTAGAGTAGGGTAGAGTAGGGTAGAGTAGGGTAGAGTAGGGTAGAGTAGGGTAGAGTAGGGTAGAGTAGGGTAGAGTAGGGTAGAGTAGGGTAGAGTAGGGTAGAGTAGGGTAGAGTAGGGTAGAGTAGGGTAGAGTAGGGTAGAGTAGGGTAGAGTAGGGTAGAGTAGGGTAGAGTAGGGTAGAGTAGGGTAGAGTAGGGTAGAGTAGGGTAGAGTAGGGTAGAGTAGGGTAGAGTAGGGTAGAGTAGGGTAGAGTAGGGTAGAGTAGGGTAGAGTAGGGTAGAGTAGGGTAGAGTAGGGTAGAGTAGGGTAGAGTAGAATAATCTGTTGCCGGGAGCGAAGCCGCGGGCAAAAGCTAGTTATAGATAAATTACGCTCAGACACAGAACAATTATACAATAAAAAATGATTATTATGTATTTGGCAAGGTATACAAATATTGTTCTCTGTTTTCTTCATTAAAACCCACAATGTATAAAACTAGAAGAAACTAACATTCAATCTTTACAACTCTGCAAAGAAAATGATTGGGAAATCGATAGTTTAGAACTCGATTCTCTTTTGCATCGATTCAAAAATTCATTTCTTTAAAAAAACTCGCCCTCTAAAAAAAAAGTTAAAACTGCTAGGTTAGATATTTGCACTACACTATAACTTGTATAAGAACGAAATTCGTATCCAAAACTCCGTACCATTTAGGTCATCAAGGTAATTAGATAAACTAGGTCACTTTCGGATTACTAAAAGCTCCTGGGTTGAATTGGAGGGCACGTTTCAATACCTGCGCCTGACGTTCGTTCCTATGATGTGTCTACCCTATTCACTGGCAAGACCTACGACTCATCGTTTATCTGACAGATTTAAAAGCGATTTACATAAATAAGTCTGTCGTTAAAGAAGTAAGCCTATTTTACGAACCACGATTTTTTTATACAGATGTCCAAGTGAATAAAATAACGTTAAACTACTAATGTATTGTGAAAAAGTATTTAATTAACTTTTAGACGTAGGTATCATGTGGATGTGTAGATACAGATACCGGCACGAATCTTGAGCACTCGGTGCGAGAGCGAAAATTGCTTTGCCCATTGTAGACATCAGTGAGCCATAAAATAAGGTAACTAAATACAAGGATTGTATACCCGCCCCCGCATCTCACTTCATATCACTAAAGACACCCGATCACGGAGTACATCCGATATTTCGCTTCTGATCCGAGATCCGTGCATCCGGCATCGCTCGTATTTCAGAAAGTTGAAAAGTGCGGCAGTCTGAAATAATATTGCTACGTGTGCTACAACTCGCTACGGCGTAGCGCTACGAACTTTGAAGAGGATGTACTTTTTTTTTCCAGTGTACTTTGTGTCCCACTGTTGCACCAAGTTCTATCGTTTCTCCTTCCAAACATAAGTCTTGCACGATCTCTGGTCAAACTGATATGAACCGATGGATATACCTACGTACGTAATACGTAGCAACTTCATCCATGATCACTAGGTAGGAGCATTTATTTGACACGCAATCTCAAAATATTCTATCGTACAAATATAATAAGTGTCTGCGCAGTTGTCAGGGGGATTTAGGTAAGTTTGGAGCACAAGTAACCTTCATTTTACGACGTTTCTGTCTGGCCAGTGAGGCAATCAAACGCGTATTATGTCTAAAATTAGGACTGTCTGGAGAAGGTCAGGATATAGACTAGGTCAGAACTCGAAGATCTTTTACGTATAGGTATGTAGGTACTTAATTGTCTGCGAAGTTATAAGAAAAAAATAAATAAACAAAAATCTACTTGGGACCCGAAAATCGGTTATTGCGCATTGAAGGTCGACCGCCATCATGGTTCAACTTGTTTGAAGAGGATTATAAGTACAAAGTATTTTGTTCGCGTCTTTATACTCCATTCGCAATAAGACTAGACATTGAAACAACGTTTTTCACTGATCGCTCAACCTATTTTGACTTCAATTCTGTAGGTATAACTAAAGATGGTATTCACTGACGTAGCTACCGAAGGGCTAGGCAAGGGCTTGCCCCGAAGCCTACAAGCTAGGAGAAAAAGGGGCTTTTGGGCCCCCTTATCTTTTTTTTATGGTAGGTAAAAATCATCCAATGACGAGTCCCGCTCTTGGGCGGAGCGGAAAACAAGTGTCAGACTCTTACTGACAAAACAACCTACCCCGTTCCTTCATCGCCATACATACCAGGGCCAGAGTCTTCCTTTTCAGACGTAAACCCGTGGCCCTAATTGGCTTCGACACTTCTGCAGGGTCTCTACGGTTGCTGACAACTCTATGAGGCGCGCGGGAACAGTGCGCGCCGTCGGCCCCCTTATCTTACCTTTACCTTATTGAACTATTGAAAAACTGTCCCATCATTGAAATCTTAATAAAATAGGTTGCTACACTAATCACGGCAATTCGTTTTAACCAGTAATAAGTCAGATATTTCAGATATCCAGAGAGGGACAGCTTATTTGATGATTGCACTTGTACTTTTTTACAATAGCAATAGCAATTCAAATAATCTCTCGGACCTCAGTTTTTTTTTGTACAGGGCCGTTGGTTACTTAGCTACATCACGGATGGCGTTAAAATTTAAAAAAATAATTCTTATTAGAGAATATAATGTAGATTTCACCTATCTCTATTTAATCACCTGCTTTAATTCATTAAGCCGCAAGAGGATACTGGTGTCCGCACAACTATTGTCTTTTAATTGTGTCTGTAATTACAGTAGTCGAAAGGTTAAGTAATATAGCTTTTATGGTTGATATAAAACGCTCTCTACATAATACTGGCAATTAATGGCGTAGAAAGATAAGAAAGAACATTTTTCACTTTTATGTCTTTCACTTTTCTTTTGGGGGTTTTCAGGAAGAATCCAGGTCTTAATGTTGCCGAGTGTGCAAATACTTGCGGTCATCGATTCAAATGTATGTAGGTAATTTGCTTGTGTACCCTCATATTTACTTGGGGTCATCACAACATTTTCTTTACTTACCATACTGTCAAATGACGGCTAATAGACAAATGACGACTAAAGAATTAGTCGTCATTTGAGCGCAGGGTTGCCCAATTAGCTGCTACACTGTGTGTTACGAATTAAATTGCAGCACGTAGTAAAATTTTTATATGATTTTAGTATGATCTTCAGATAGTGTAGTGGCAGTTTCGAACCTGGGTGGAATGCACTGACAATATAGGAGTAATTTTTTTTATGGTGGGCAAAAATCATCGCGTTGGAGCGGGAAACAGTGACTCTTACTGTCTAAACATCCCACGACGTTCCTTCTTTGCCTTTCACACTGGGGCCAAACATAGGAATAATCCTAATATGGAAAAATGTTAAAAAAAAAGACAATAGTCACCCCGCTTTTAGACCTGTATCTTTTAAACATTAGCTTTACCCTAAACTTTATATAAGGTTCTTGATGAGTCTTGTAATACAATTCCTAATGTGATTAAAATTGAATAACGTGTTACATAATCTACATAACATTTCATAATAGTTTTCAAGTCCTATGGGCTGTCATTAGTAGTGAAGGCGTGACAACAGGCTAACACCCGTATTCACAAACGTTACTATGCGGTCTCACAGTGCTCGCGAGCGCACAGGGCAGGGTTTGTGAACTACGCAACACAAACGAACCAATCACAGAGCTCTATTTCAACACTGTGCGTTTGCTTAGTCAAGGGTCGTTTGAGTATTGTTTGTGAATACGGGTGTAAGTTTCATATTACATATTCTACGAACCTAGCCACGTTCGAGAGTGATATGAAAATACCTACATAACGAGTTCTCGTTAGTGCTGGCAAAAGGTACCTGTGTAAGGCTTTGTGAAGGGTAAAAGCGTTTCCCCTATTCATTGAGGATGTTCTATGAATCGTTAGTACCTATTTAAATGGTTGTCCGCTCTCTATTCAGTTCCACAGGTTTATTTTTAGTGACCTACCGAAAATGATTTGTAGCCGAAGCCGAAAATGTAATCAAATGTTCGATTCCTTCTTAAGTTTCGCAGGTAACATTAGAATATCATTGGCCGTAACTATAACTTCTTTTTAAATTGATGAATACTAGTGCTTGACTACGACTCCACCTGGTGGTAAGCAGTGATGCAATCGTTGGGATCGTAGTCAAGCACTAAGTTATCATCATCATCATCCTACCCTTATCCTATATTACTTGGGGTCGGCGCAACATGTTTTTTTCAAGCACTAAGTTATAACAATTAAAAAAAAACAAAGACCTAAGACATACCTACCCGTATTCGAAGATGAGTTTTTAGGTCTAGAATTCAGTCTAGATAGGTTTCAAGGATTATCGTCTACGCCTGAGTACTTTGTGTAATTAAGTGGGCATTAAGAGGGCATAGCCGGGCTTGGCTGGCGGCCCCGATGGCTTTATGAAGTAGGCGTTTGTTTAATAAAGGGAGGTCTGTGTGGACGTATTGGTTACTTAGTACAGTATGTGATTTCAAAGTCAAAGTCAAAGCATTTATTTGTATAAAATGTGGTACAGAAGATGGTAACATTTATGTTATAAGCGCAAAGACACATTTCGCCATTATCTGGCATACAAATATTAAAATATGAGATGCTTGGAAAGCAAAACTCAACAAAACGAAAATTATCATTTCATGGTATGGTATGGATTTGTTTGATCTACTGATTCAAAATTGATTGGTGACATTCGAAGTTTACTAAAACGTCATTTCAGGTAGTAAATTGTTATTACATAACTGGTCTGGACTGTAAAAGTTAGTTAATCTGGAATTTACTGACCAAAACCGAAACGTGTTTTGGATTTCCCAGTTGCAATTTGTGTTTCAGGACTATGAAACCTCTAGCATACTCGTAGCATAGCACAGAGCATCAGCCTTATAATGTTCCCACTGCTGGGGCTCAGGCCTCAGTATAGGAGATCCCTCTCCTCATGGGCCGTAATCCATCACGCGAGTCAATTCGAGTTGGTGGATGTCACATGTCTTCGAATTTTTGGTTCTAGGACGCCGTGGTTCCCTCACGATATTTTCCTTCACCATTTTTAAAGGCATGTTATGAAAAAATTACGAACGTTTACGAGGGCTCTTAATAATTTGTCACCTACATATTATACGAGGTTGTAGTGTGTAAGACTGTACCTATGTGTGCTCTTTTAATAAAATTAGCGTCACATTTTTCTGACCCACCCACTTTTCGACCTGTCAAAAGTGCCTAGCTGTAAAGGTTTATTTGAGATAAATGCTTTGAATCTTGAATCTTCTGTATTCAAATATTAAGAATCAATACATAATAACGATTGTACGTACTAAATATCCCACCAATATTTACACACACACAATATTTACACAATATTTTACACTTCCCACCGATAACTTTCTAAGTTATATAACTGTTTTAAGTTATATATTTATGAGATAAGTTTTCAAGTTATCTGTGACATTTAGAATCGAATGCTCAGATAAGCTAATGACTAGGATCAGAGAAACTTTATTCACGAGTTGAATAAGTTATCCAACGAAAAAGTTTCGTTATCATTTATCAAACTCATTTTACAGTCAAATGTTTGTATGTGTGTGTGTTAGTTACTCAAACACGCCAAAACGGTTGAATGTAATTCGAAGAAAGTATTTAAGGCGACTGGTAAATAGCAACCGATACTTATACACGTGCCGTACCGTGAGACCAATTCTCAGATCTCACACCTCGATTGAGACCTGGGAATCTCCTAAAGCGCATTCAAGGTGGTTCAACTTATATTGCGCGTATTACTTAGTCGATTAATTGACTGTTAAATAAACTAATCTACTAACTTAACTCCCGTTCGTAAAAATCTTATATCCGAGTTAACTACGTAACCTAATTAAGTGATTTTACTTCGGCAACATTTAATTTAGACGCTGGTTCGTTCATTTGTAAGGAGAGCTGACATTTTCTAGGCAAAGAAACACTTGAGAAGAGCTCTTGTGGCCGCTTACGTCACAAGATAAGTGATGTTGTGTAGGCAAAGTCGGAAACGACGCCAACTTAAATGTCGTTGTTAGGGAGAATATAATCTGCTAGGGTTGCGGATTGTTCGAGAGAGTCTTCCAAACCGCAACTGAAGCAACACTATGGGATTGTAAAACTGTGACAGTTCTTCTCACTAGAGACGTTACGGAGTTCCGGCTTCGGATCCGATATACCGAAACTTTCGGTTGATTTCACACCTTCGGTTTCGGCTTTGGTTCCGATTGATTTGAAACGGAGGTTATTGCGGAAGTTTTACCGGCTCACCAGTTTTTTATTCGTATGTCACAGTCACAAATTAGTGTATTTTTATGTATCTGATCCGGTCTTAACCTAGGTTCTAAATTGACCCCAACATTTCATGGTCTACCTCCGGTTCTGATTTCGGTTCCGGTTCTGATTTCCGTTAAAACAAATATCTAATCTTCAATTTCGACTTCGGTTCCGATAAAACCACCTCCGTTACATCTCTACTTCTCACTTCACCTCCTTCTTCTTCACAACCCAATCAATAAATAATGTTATGAATCTACCAAATTTATGCGAATGTGTTTTGAGAACACATTCGCATAAATTTCCTTCACTTTAAAGCGATTCTCACACTGCCCCGCATGATGCAGCGTGGCGCGTGGATGCGTGCTCTTTCGTTGCTTGTAAGTATCTCCGTTTGTATGGAAAACACGCATAGTCCAACACACTGAAAATGCATCCACGCGCGTTCATGCGGATCCCGCGCATACACGCGGAGAAACATGCACCCCCACGCGTGGGTGCGGGGCGAGACGCAAGGTATGGCACACCGAATCCCGCAGTGCCACGCGTGATTTTGAATGGGCGTGACGTGTGTGTTTGTTTTTGTGTGTGTATTTGTGACCGTACAAAAACCAAACAGTATAATGGCAGCGTCCCGAATGAGTTCCACACTATTAACCATTTCTATCAAAACGATCGTGATGCTCAGTACTGCACGACCAACACAGAGAACGGCGAATAAATGAGAGCCGCCATGCGTGAATCTACAAAACGCACTTACGCGCGTGTGTGCGTATAAAACACGCACGATGATGCAAATTTGCACTCCCGCAAGTACGCGCGTAGATAGGTTGAAACGCAACATGCAGCATGATGCGGGGCAGTGTGTGAACCGCCTAAAGGAGAACCGAATGGTTGCCTTCCTTATATTCAGAAGCAGCGTATTCTAAATAGAGATCGTCTGGACAAAGAAGGAGGAATGACAAACGAAGAGCGACTTGAGGGACAAAGTAGAAGACAAAGATTTTTGCTGGCTGTGTGTCCGTGGTAAAATATTTCCCAGGTACAAAAGTGAGAGCATAATAACTCTAAGTATATTGGAATTTCGACCCAATCTGCTTCGGTATGCCATGAAAATTATAATCGAGGAAAAAATAAGTCGTTACGGTCACAATTTTCGTGGCATTGTTGTCGAAATTAGTCAATTTGTTTCGTGGAATTTTTTGTAATTTATTTATTTGTATAAGAGTTTATTAAGTTAAATTGCTACGAGATTGACGGGGCTTCAGAAAGCTTGGGTTAATTATTTCTATGACTTCTAATTGGTTGGTAGGACTTGGCATAGAAATATTTAATTTGCTGCTTTTGGGAAGATTAATTATTATTTATTTGATTTTTATGTAATACCTTTGTGCAAAGACGTACGTCTTATTGTACGGCATTGTATACCAGTCAACGTTGGTTTTTTTTTTTAAATTTATATATACTATAGTAGTACTTGACAACGATTCCACTTGATGGTTACATGGTGGTGTAAAACCTCCTTGCTTTAAAAAAAAAGTTGTTTTGAAAACAAGGAAGCAGATGGTTTGGTAACCTTCCATCCAATCAATATTTTCTTTTTGCTTTTATTCGACTTCTAAAACCAAGTCTTCTTTACAGAAAACAATTAACTCTAAGACTATAGTAAACTATAAAGCTTGGAACTCCAAAAAAACAAAAGAAAACTACATCACTTCGCGCATTTTTTACAGTTTACATTCTTCTACGGATTCCTAGACAGCATAGTTAAATGATGCAGCAGAACTGTAAACACCGGTGACATGGCTCGTTAGCTCGCTGTGCAGCCAATCCCTAAGGCGTGAAAGCTGTACATAGAGTTAGAATGTGCACTGCATACCAATCGAAATGGGTGCTAAGACTGGAGAAAAGTGTCGAAGAAAATAATATTGGACAACTATCACACAACGCCGTCTAGTCTCAAGCTAAGCAAAGCTTGTGTTATGAGTACTAGGTAACTGATAAACGTACTTATATATTACTAAATACATACATATTATAGATTAATTACTCACAGACACAGAACAAGACAAATGATCGTGCTCATCACACAAACATTTGTCTTGGGTGGGAATCGAACCCACGACCTCCGGCATAGCAGTCAGGGTCACTAACTACTAGGCTAAATCATAAAATACTATCTGACTTGTGCTATCTTTGGTGGGCGTAAAAGTCTTAGATTAAAATAATATTTTTGAACGCCTTTGTCACTCAAGAGTAATGTAGATTTCTACTGGTGAAAGAATTTTCCAAATCGATTCAGTAGTTCCAGAGATTACTTCCTACAAACATACATAGGAATTGGCAAATTTACAAACTTTACCCCTTTTATGCTGGGTAAAAATAAAAAATCATCCAATGACTAATCCCGCCTTTGGGTAGAGTGGGAAACAGTGTCAGACTCTTTCCTACTGACTAAACAACTCACCCCAATCCTTTTTGCCTTATATACATTCCTACGTTGACTTATATATATATGTATATACACCCTGTACCAGGGCTAGAGCCTTCTTTTCAGACTCAAACCAACTTTACCTGTTTATAATATTCGTGTAGATTCAGGCTTATGAGTATAAGACTCGCGTAATTCGCAGTTTTGCTGATGAAAGTCGTCTCGTTACTCGTGAGAAATAAGCGCCTGGCCGTTTGTCTGAAAATTTAGCCCCGCTAAACTTGCTTGCCCAAGCGAAGATAACGTCCTACAGCGATACCCAGTTTTTGTACATTTAGTTGGTAGACTTGTTTTCTCCTTATTATAGTTTATGGTATGCCAAGTGATAGCCGTCATTTTTGGGTACAAGGCCATAGACACGTCCTAGATGAGAGAGTTGAAAATTCCAAAAACTACAATTACTTGTAAATGATCGGGAAGATAGACGCATACTTGTTTGTTACTCCTTCACGCAAAAACTATAGAAAAGAGTTCGATGAAACTTTACAGTAATGTACCCAGACTAGAAATCACAATAAGAAATAGGTACGCTATAATTTGTGAATAATGGCGGGAAGTTGTAACTCCACGAGGGCAAAACCGCTGACAGAACGTTGTGTTTTTATAAGCCGGTTAACAATAGCGTGTTCTTAAAAGTGAGCCTTTTATGCTTTCTAATGTTGTGTTACTAAAAAACTCGCAAACGTCACGTTCGAAACTCATTTCCTGAACCGTTTTATGGCTTTAAATACCAACAACCCTTAACCTTTTCGTAAAGTAATGACATTTCGTTTGTATAGCTCTAAGGTTTCGGTGGAATAATGTAGTACACTGGTTTTATCAATTCTAGCGTTGTTAGTTTCGTGTTACTTGGGACAATTGTTTTAATATTTAATTCAGATCTTTGTTACTCTCTGAGAAAATTGGAAAACTATGTCAATTGAGTTTCGACATTAAACCTCTAACGCTATAAATATAATACTGTCTTTGGTATCGCGTAGTTGAGAAAAAAAGAATGAAGAATTAAGGTCGTTGGGTTGGTAGCTCGATTTCGAACCCTTTTTGAATTTGGGTTACTTATCTGATGGTCCGAATTATTTGATTGATGACGGGTTTTTCGGGTCGAAGATCTAGAATATTTTTATGAGAATTAATGTGCTTTCATCCGTCATCGTAACTGCTTTATAATTATCTATATCTATCGAAAGTATAGCAGTTAGATGTTCTCTGCGTTAATCTCTGTAGTGCCTATTTCCATTCTCATTAGTAATAATGAAGAGCCTTTTTTGGGATGCCGTACCCTTACTAACCCATTTGGACGTCAATTAATCCGAATTAAAGATTTGTAATTGATTGTGGTAAATCATCAAATACCATTTCATTTGACGCGCCTCAGGCAGTTGTTAACAAACCGTGGGGACCCTGCAGAAGGGTCGAAGCCAACTGGGGCCAAGGGTTCGCGTCTGAAAGGAAAGCTCTTACCCTGGTATATATGGCAGCGTAGGAATGGGGTAGGTTGTTTAGTCAGTAAAGAAAGAAAGAAAAACATTTATTAAGTAAGAGTCTGACGCTGTTTCCCGCTCCGCCCAAGGGCAGGATTCGTCTTCTAGCTCCACTCGGAGTGGGAAATGTTTTTCCTTTTTGAGTAGAGCTAGAAGTGTCATATTTTTAAAACCCTTTATTTTTTTTGGGGCGCCCTTATCGTTATAAAGCCATGATAATTCTTTCCAACGATTCTACAGCCCTAGCAGGAACAATAAAGAGTCTAACAACTTAAAATATAAGTCCAAGATTACGTAAATTGATATTTCTTGAGCAGCGAAGAAAATAAGATGCTCTTAGAGAACCCACTTCAATTTTAATCTCGAAGCTAGTAGTTGCTGAGGAACAAAAGGTCATTTTTGAATAATTTAATGTGAAATGGGCCTTTAACGTAAAATGGACTTGAGCTGTTTCTATTTTAGTTTTTGTTTGCAAAAAATAATGAAACTCTTCAAGCGAAGACAATAATAAAAGTTAATTAATTTTATAATGTTCCCATTTCTGGGACTCTGGTCCTGTTTCTAAGAAAAGTATGATCGAGACTTGTTAAGTTTTGGAAGTCCAGACTTCCCAGGCAATTATCGATTTTTAACCGTTATCCTAAAAACAAATTCGGAGTGGTTCTCAATATGTCAAAACGTTAGACATCTGAATTGTTTTTCATGTTAGTTTATATCCGATCCTAGAATTTCTGATGTCTAACTCTGTCAAGCAGAAAGAATCACTGTAGCCCTGGAACGGACAACTGAAGAAACAAGGGTGGGTTTTAGTCAGTAAGTCTAACACTTCCTCTCAATCCACCAAGAGCGGGACAAGTGGTTTGATGAAATTCGAATACAATTTATCCGAAGTAGCAATGGTCTACATATGTATGTATATTAAAAAATTTAAAGTTTAAATGCTTTATTTATTACCTTTTCAATACTGTAATTAGAGACATAATAGAAAGATAATAGGTGTGCGAACGTCTTTGCTTCGTGGAACGTTCGGTTGGGGCTTAAGGCCTAACCGATCGTTCCACGAACCAAAATTTTAAAGTTTAAAGTCAAAGCTTCATCGGTGTTATTATTATTTTTTTAGGGATTTCACGCAGACACAGCCGCGAAAAGTTGTTTTTGCCGTGTTTGTTTCTGCACTACCCAAGGTCGACTGGTAGAAAATGCCTATGACATAAAGTCCGCCTTTGTACTTATAATGTGCATAAAGTTTTTATAAATAAATAAATAATAAATATTTTTAACAATTTTCTTACCGTACTAGTACAGCCGGGGAAGTGCAGACAGATCGGATCCTCGGGCCAATTCTTCGCTACATAAAAATTGAAGTCCCACACCTTGTTGTTTAGATATGTTTGAATCGTTTGATGAAACTAGAAGTAGACAAAGAAATATATCAATTTAATACTAATTTAATTTGGTCAGTTTTAAATTCCTGCTTTGGAAAGGTCAAACACGCTTTCAACTTTCTATAATTACGTAAGTATCACTTCTACGAATTCCCATTCAATAAAAAAACCTTTGAACGCAACAAACAAGTCCTTAATCAAAAACCAAAAATTAATGGAATCTTTATTCCCAAAATTCTAAGTCGTTTGAAGTAAAATCTCATTAAAAGTTACCTTTAAAGATTCAGGCATATACTGCACTAAGATATCGGCCACAGCTGGGAGCTCTTCTTCTGAAACCAATCGAAAGTTTTTCCCTTCGGGCACGATTTCCATCTCTGAAACAAACGTAGAAACAGTTTTCATTACGCTCAGGTAAATGGCGGGAAAACGGAAAAGCGCTTGTGTGACAAATATGGGACGGCAACGGTAGCTGTGTAAACAGCCTGCATGTTGTCTTTGGTTACGGGTTTGTGTGCATGAAGGTTGGACTTTATTTTACTTTACTTGTGGGTTGAGCGAGTTGAACTAACAAAATTCTATCTGTAAGTCAATTATAAGTAATCATTTATCTATATTCTATGTATAATAAAAGGAGAAACTGACATATCACCGCAGAACCGAAACTACTGGGACTAGGAGAGTGAAATTTGGCACAAGGCTTCCTTTTGTGAAGTAGGCGAACACTAAGAAAGGATTTTTCAAAATTCAGCTCCTAAAGGGATATAATGGGGGTCTAAAATTTGTATGGAAAACCCTACTTTTAAGCGGGTGAAGCCACTGACAGAAGGTTAGTTGATTTATGTTCTGAAAAAGATTTTAATAAATAGACATAAAAAATGCCACTAATTATGCTAGTGCGGCATTGTTCGAAAGAGTCAGGGCGTCTTCAATTTAGTCGCGTGGCACTTTGCGGCTAATTTAAAGGCACCCTTATTGTAGCCCTTGAACGTAAAGGGCTACTGAAGAAATACTGGAAGCTTTTAATCAGTCAAATTTTGACGCTCCTTTTCGTTCCATTAAGAGCAGGAGTAGTTATTTGATTTGAAAAACGCTTCCAATGTTTAAAAAATTGGTGAAGGAGCATTACCTTTCACTTTGATTTTTCTTCTCCTGTCTCAATTATATATTTGATGGGTGTTTGGTGCATCGTTTGCCAAATTGATTTGGCCGACAGAATAGATCATTTGCTATATCTTCAGCCCCAATAAATCATTCCTTGCCTCACCGGTTTTTTTTAAACACGTTTTTAATTTTTATTCTGAAAAACACCGGATTTCAGCATTTAAGCTTACATAAATAAAAAAGTTATTAGTCTATCCAACAAATTTTATTTTTATATTTAACTGTACTGTTTTATGGTTCTATGAAAGTCAAAATTACTTGCTAGTAACGTGTAGTTTTTCTATAAAAAACCTACAAAGTGTATGGGATATGACAAAATAATTTTAAAACTCAACTTTAAATTTATATTTAAAAAAAACTAAAAGCGTTGGAGATCTTCGAATTCTATAAAAACTTCTCTAGCTTATGCCCTTTCCAACGGTGTGCAATATGCTAAAAAAAACCTTTTATTAACTTCACTAATTGGCTAAATGTTAAAAGACAGAGGTCATTTCAGAGACGATTCGGTGTGAACGTTTGGGCAGGAGTAATTGCAAATCATGTGGTTGGACCGCACTATTTACCTGATAACCTCAACGGGGATAATTATCTTGAATTTCTTCAAACAGAGCTGCCCTTATTGTTATCTGATCTGCCAATTTTTAATGAATTTGTCTTTCAACATGACGGTTGTCCCGCTCACTGGTGATTAACCGTAAGGCAATTCTTAAATGACGCATTTCCGGACTCGTGGGTTGGGAGAGATGGCCCTATTCCATGGCCTCCACGTTCACCAGACCTAACTCCGTTGGATTTTTACGTCGAAAGTCGGGCCAAAGAACTGGTTTATGCGACGGAAGTTGAGACGAGAGATGATTAAGTGCAACGTATTGAGGCGGCTTTTGTGACCGTTAAACGGAGCAGTGGTGGCCGAGTGGTAACGGCCCCGACTTACGAGTTTGTTGGTCACGGATTCAAACCCAGCCAGGCGCATTACTTTGTGTTCATCACCACTGCTCTCAAAATGGTGAAGGAAAACATCGTGAGGAAACCAGCATGTCCTAGAACCAAACATTCGAAGACATGTGATATCCACCAACCTGCACAGGGCACGCGTGGTGTATCATGGCCCTTCCCTCCCCTAGAGAGGAGGCCTGTGTCCCAGCAGTGGGAACATTAAAAGGCTGATGATGATGATGATGTGACCGTTAAAGCAGAAATTCGTCTTCGAACTACAACTCGAGATAAGAGAAAGATGTCGTGCGTGTATACGAAATAATGGCTCCCAATTTGAGCAGGATTTGTGATTTTAGTACCTGCTTGTGAAATAAATGTTTAATTTTTTATTTCAAGTTTCAGGAAAGGTAAGGTAAGGTAAAAAAATAAATAATGTGCGTAAAAATGTGATATCAATATCTACCTACTTAGAGCAAGTTATTTATTTTTATACTTTAACTTCTTAGTGCATTTACCGTAATATCAAATATCAGCCTTTTGTGATTTAACTACACATTTAGCCAGTTAGTGAAGTTAATAAAAGGTTTTTTTTAGCATATTGCACACCGTTGGAAAGGGCATAAACTAGAGAAGTTTTTATAAAATTCGAAGATCTCCAACGCTTTTAGTTTTTTTTTAATATCAATTTAAAGTTGAGTTTTAAAATTATTTTGTCATATCCCATACACTTCATAGGTTTTTTATAGAAAAACTACACGTTACTAGCAAGTAATTTTGACTTTCATAGAACCATAAAACAGTACAGTTAAATATAAAAATAAAATTTGTTGGATAGACTAATAACTTTTTTATTTATGTGAGCTTAAATGCTGAAATCCGGTGTTTTTCAGAATAAAAATTAAAAACATGTTTAAAAAAAACTGGTGTGGCAAGGAATGATTTATTGGGGCTGAAGTTATAGCAAATGATCTATTCTGTCGGCCAATACAATTTGGCAAACGATGCACCAAACACCCTGTATATTAGTATATTATTTTTTATTGTATTTATGTATTCGGGTTTTTATATCTTACTAGTATTTTTTCTTATAATTAAATTGTACACTGACAACCCTAGATCTATCTCCTTTCGCGCAGTCCATCCAAAGGTTGTCTGTAAGAGATTGCCTTGTGCGATAAGACCGCCCATTGTAGATCCCCTAATGCTTATAACAATGTTTGTCCTATATATTTTTTTTAATGTGGTGTACAATAAAGTATAAATAAATAAAAATAAATAAATAAATAAAACAGTGATGACCTATTGGTAACGGCTTCGACTTACGAGTTGCAATTTGCAGGTTCAGACCCAGCTAAGTGCATTAGTTTGTGTAATTTATTTCATCACCACTACACTCAAGACGATGAAGAAAAACATCGTGAGGAAACTGGCATGTTCTAGAAACAAAAAATGGACATGTACAATTGCACAATTCACATAAGGTAGAGTGGTGAAAATGGCCCTTTCTCTCTCCTAGAGCAGAGGCTTGAGCCACGGTAGTTGTAACAGTATAAGGCTGATTATGCTAGATACGTAATACTCGTAGTGTTAAACTTATACTGTTTAGAACAAACAAATCAAAGTGTTCTGATTATGTCACACATATCTACGTAATCGTAGACTATTTGTTTCCTACAATCCTAAATCACGTTTCTTACATAATAGTTACCTACTCCTGTCTTTGTTCCATTCCTAAGGTTAAATATACGTAACTACTTGTATCGTAACTTCGTAAGTTAATCAGCCGTAATTCCTAGTGTTTCTAAGAACTGTAAATTGTTAACAAACCATTTACGGTATCGGTATCCAGTCAGAAGTCAATAATGTTGTGCTGCATGCGATGTGACGTTTTCACCTCACGATTTATTCATACAAGCGCGCTATTGCCAAGTCAACTATACTTTTTCTAGCAGTCATGTACCTAATATGGAACACGATTGAAACGCGAGAGTTCAAACACCTCTATTATAGTATTTTTTAGTTACTAACATTACTGTGTACTAGATTGTTACCCAAAAGAGGTTGTTACCTTCGAGCTCGTGTTATCACAATAGAAATCTTATAAAAGCGAATTATATCTAAGGAAATAATATCGTTACGAAGGTTGTAACGTTTATGAAAGAAATAGCTAGACACGCTAAGGCTACAACGTTCATTTGTTTTACTATTATTTTGTTCTTGTGATAAAGAAAAACAGCCACATATTTTCCTTCTAGTGGCTATCACTCCCTGCAAGAAAGACATTCGTAGCGATAAAGGAAATGACCGAGCTTGCTACGAGCGCTACGCGGCTACGATTTGCTACGATCGAGCTACGAGCGCCGGAAAACAGGCCTTTATAAGAAAATCCCTGTACCAAGTAAATGTAATACGGCTTTTAGCCTAAGGGGCAACATCGTGACTCGACCTCATAAAGCAATTTCTAATATAAAATATAGAAAACAGAAACACTGCAGCGACTGAGATTTTAAAAGATAAAATCTTGGAGAGAAAAGTGCAGCGTGAGTGAAATTCATGCCAAGGTACCGCCGAGTGTCGTTGAAAGTGGATTACTGAATGTTAGCCAGATTTTATATCTTTGAACTGTTTATTAGTTTGTTGTAAAGTGTTTTCTCAATTTTCTTGTGATTTGAAGTTTTATATTTGTAGACTTTTATAGAAAGTACACAAACATATTTTTAAAGAAACAACGTAGGTATGAATACGGTTATGATTGGTTTATAGATAAGTTATTTTTTTTTCATACATAAAATGTTCATTTAATGCGTTTCATAAATACAGGAAATTACTTTAATTTACTCCTTATCACTTTGATTTTCGATACGTTTAAAACTGCGTTTTGCAAATATTGGATTAAATTGGGGTAAATTAATGATTATCTTTTTTTTTACTGTAAAGTATAAAAAAATAATTCATATAGAATTTTTTAAATTAATTATGATGTGTTCTTCATGTTTAGAGATTGACCACAAATTAAAAAAAAAAACATCATTAACATATACCATAGACGAGGTCACATAAACTGACATAGAATCTTGCATGTTGCACGAAACTAAAAGTCACGTTTGATGTTCCACGTTCAAATAAATGTATGGCGGTTTTCGTGACGGTTGGCGGGTTATTCTGAACGTTTTGTATGCGGGCGCCTAAATGAAGTGCAATTTGCGAACGTTGAGTTTATACGTCAAACTAGTTTCTGAGTTACGTGACCTTGTTATGCAGTTTTAATTCCGTTTAAAGTTTTTACCAGAATTTAAAGAGTGTTGTACTGAAAAAAAAAACCTAAATTTTAGATATCATGATAAGTGGTACTTGTGTGTTAGTGGAAAGTGTAATGGATTGTTACAAATGGCGATACAAGGCGGTTTTATGTATTTGTTTGCGGAAGGTGAGCACTAGGTAGCTCGCCGTCCGTCCGCCCGGTGATCATGGCATTCAAATTCAACATATTTTATTTTGTGACACTGGATTTTTCGTAGGTATTAGGATTTATCAGTAGTGGTTCGGAGTCTGAATTTCTATTAGATTCATAGCCATCATCTTTAAGATCGTCTCTGTCTTCACCATTTTAGCTGAAAGACGTCCGTTTTTGGACATAAGACTCCTCCATTACTGACCGGTCTCGCATTTATCGGAATTCCGCGATCCTTATTAGGTTATTGGTCTATTATATTGGATGAATTCCAAGCGTCTTTCAGTACATGCCTTGGTCCAATGGCGTACTCCGAAGAGTATATACCAGGTAGGATTTTCATCATCATCATCCTTATTAATGTTTCCACTGCTGGGACATAGGCCGCATCTCTAGGAGAGGGAATGGGCCATAATCAACTGCGCGGGCCCAGTGTGGATTGGTGGATGTCATGTCTTCGAATTGTTGGTTCTAGGACATGCTGGTTTCTTCACGATGTTTTCCTGCACCGTTTTAAAAGCAGTGGTGATGAAATAAATTATACAAAGTAATGCGCCTGGCTGGGTTTGAACCCGCAACACATACAATTCGTAAGTCGTGGCCTTTACCACTCGGCCACCATTGCTCTCAATGTGTGTATGGTATGATTTTACATTATGTATTTTGATATAATAGCAACAGAATATTAACAACCGCCTATCTGAAATTCGTGTGTGTTTGGTTTCCTCGCGTTCCTTTGTCATGCAAATAAAGTCATTTGTATTTGTATAAACCCCTGGAATACCATTTACAGCCTTTACTTCGGAATAAGAGGTACGACTGACTATTTAGAGGATATTCCGAACTATTATTTTAATATAATGGTTAGTAATTTAACTATAGCAACGGATGATTGGTTCGGTGGATTCTCTATGTATTTTTTGATGTGTAGCTAAAATAAATGTTATGTTTTGTAATTCTATGTTATTTCCAAAAGTTATTGTTTGAATTGTTATAAAATATTCTGTGGTATTTTAGCATTCCGTCACGCCGAAAAACAACTTTTTTTTTAATACTGAATGTGTAGATGAATTTTTAATTAAATAAATAATAAATTTTACGGCGTGGGCATCATCTTGTTTTATAATCAATAAAATTCTTAGCTCTATTTTATCGATACAGTGCATGTTTTAATGATAAAATAACGCTCCAGTAGTTGTGTAACCATTCTCCATTAGGATGAATTTGCAAGGCTTAAAGCAACCACTGAAAATTATTCGATAAAATTTTGCCAAAAAAGTCTCAGAACTGTAAAGTGGATTCTAATTTCAAATTCTCTCTAGAATTTAAAGACTCTTGTTATACAGTGTGCAACGCGCTACAGCCCCCCTTGTTCAGACGTCATCTCAATAAAGAAATTGGGTTCGTGGCTATCTACAAGCGCTAACTCTAAACGAAAAGATTGTACGCGGTGGTGTCGCTAAACAGCAGCACGATTTTTCGTAACAAATAGGATGGCAACGGGGAGAGAACAGAAGGTGGTGCATAAATGATACATTCTACATACAAAAACTTCATTTTTGTGTTACTACACCGCGTTTGCATCACAACAGTATCGCGTTTGTTGAGAATCGTAGCGTGGATGAGGGCAAACAGCGACCGCATCGCGACTCTATCGATGCGGGCGCGACACCGCTTCGGTACAAACAGTCGCCGAGGGCGAGGAGCCTTAATTGATCTCTCCGCCCCGGGCGGCCGCGCGCCCTTTTTGAATGTTTCAAGCGATACTGATCTTTCAGGATGTAGAAGAACTTGAAACTTTAAAATTATTTCATTTTAACAGTGCTCACCGCGTCGCTGCCGGCTGATGCCGTATCACTATGAATCCACCCTGAGGCTCAGTCTAAACTTTATCTCAGATGAGTGACAGTTTCTGATCAGTTATCTCTAGAAGCTTTTACGTAATAATAGACGCCACAAAACCGGATGTTTTAAGTTAACAAGCTATCAATGTTATGCAAGTTTTAACAGAAATCTGTTATCATTATCTGTTGGATTGCTAACTTAGTTAAAGTTGGCATGTCTAGTTTGTTTTGACGGGAAACGGCGAAAATATCGTTTTTGACTGGTACCTATGGGTTTATAGCTATAAGTGGTTTATGACTAGCATAACTTAGCGTAATCAGACTTATTATGTTCTGTCTACTGGGACTCAGGTCTCCTCTTTAGAAAAGGGAATGGGCCTACCACCACCACGCGTTCCTTTCACGGTTTCAGGATAGTTGCACAGATGAAATAATTTACAGAAAGTTATGCGTCAGGCTGAGGTTGAACACGCGACTTACAACTCGTACTCATAAGTCGGAGCCGTTAAAACTGCATTGTTCTAATCTTGTTTATGACTGAATTGCTTAACATATTTGATGCAAGTGTCGAGAGCATAATTTTAATTGACGTTTGATTGGTACGTGAAATGTTCACCAAGCCAAAAAAAAAATTTTACATTGACTAACGCAAAGAGAAAAGTATTGATAATTTTCGATCGCTTCTAGATTAATACAAATTTTAAATAATAAACTTATGAAATATAAATGGACGCCTAATTCCAGACAAAAAAATATTTTTAGCCAATAGTCTTACAAAACTTTCTACAAAAAACATTTCGAAGCCATTCAAAGTCAGCCGGTAGAAAAAACGTGAAAAAGGGTTTAAAAATACCCCTTTTGAATTTGGAATCTAATTGTTTGTAAAGTTACCAAGTACCTTTACATGTTTTCACAAAAGGTCAAACTGGCAACGTGAATCACTGTCGGAAAAAACGATTTAAGAACGTGTCGAGCTTTCCTATCAAGTGTTCCGTACCTTGGTAGACATTTTACAAAAAAATAAAACGTGTTAATTTTTTTTAATATACTAAAAAAGCACTTTATTTTACAAATAATATACATTACATATTATTCTAATAATATAAAAAAGAATAAAATCAAAACAAAAAAATAACACTATCTGACTATACATAATATTATGTCGTTTTACGTGTACGTATTTGGGGAAGACCCTTTTTTATTTTTATTATTTGTCAGAAATGTCTTGATTTTTCGGTACGGGACCCTAAAAATGTTAAACACAGTGATTGCAAAATGCCACGTGATAATGGGGTATTAAAAACCTCACCGTAGGACGAACGTAACTCTTAGCGTATATGGATTTCTAGACGATAGGGGTCGTTTCGTGTTATTATGAAGGTTTATGGGTAATAACTGGCATTTTGCGTTTAATGGGAATATGCAGACGTTACGGAGTGTCTGGGTTTATGAGAATCTCACTCTTTGATTGAAATTTAGGCCAGGCGGCTAGCATTATGGCCTAAAATGCATGGAAGTAGGTCTATTGTATTTATTATATTAATATATATTAGTTTTATAATTATTGTATGAAATTCGGAGTGGTAGGTAGGTACAGCAGAAAATAAAAATATTATTTTAGCAAGTTCCTATCCGTTCTTTAGTAAACACACAGCCTGAAATTATCTGGTGTGACCATTGGAACTTTAAATAAAAATATGTTCCCATTCGTTTGGAATTTTGGGACGATCAGGAAAAATAGAGCAAATTCAAGAGGGCTTACCATGACATACTACAATGTCAGTCGAGCGAGCGAGATAGAGCGATGGTGCTGTACACCCATCCCAGTAACAGTAGTTCCATCCTATTAACAGTTCAATTTATGTGGTAAAATGGATTCTTTTAAAAATTTCAAGATACATAACAGTGTCATTTGTCCCATTAATGGGACGAACGGGAATACACAGTACAGTGTTTTCTCGGTATGTTAAGAATGGTTATTCGTCTACGGACCCCTAAAATCTTTGCTTAACCTTGTAGATTGGCCCAGGGGGCGCTTTATTATTTAGCCACGAGCGAGCCCAGTTACCGCTCCTTTATTAGCTACATATTAGCAGGTATCTATAATATTAATTGCTCTGTCCGCTGTTATCTCTCCGCCACAGGGATTATTTTTAATGAATGTCGCTAATTAGGTAGGTAGACATTTTGTACTCTGGACACTTTTAGGGTAAGACTTAGCCGTGGGGAGACTTTTTTCCGTCGCACGATTATTGGTGAAGAGAAAGGCCATAAGAGATTAATTTAAGTGGGAGGGGTGCTTGTTACGAAGCCTAGCGTTAAGCGCCTAGGTGGGTTGTGGGATTATTCGATTCGTAACAATTAATGGAACGCAAAGGATAACTGAATAATCGTAGTGATAAGTCTCCTCTTTGAGGTGTGGCTGGAAAGATCTCATGGCGTTTTCAGATTACACCTGATACAGGTTTTCACCGAACATGTAAGCTCGGGGATTTCACCAGTTTATGGACCGCCCGGAAGATACAGTGGACCGTACGGTAGAGGCGTGCCCGGCATGAGCCGGGCACCACCGTGTCCTTGTGGGGGCTACCGGTGGTAGTAATCTCTGACGTCAAGCCTTGGTAGGTCTAGGTCACAGTCCAGAGCGAGGAGGAGTGGAGGAAAAGGAAGCACGGGGACGATGAGCAATGGGTAACTCACCATTCTACCGACCGGACCGAGCCCAAGTCCCGACTACGCGGACTGTTAAATGTACTCCTCAAGAAGATGTCAGCAAACCGGAGAGGTCCAGCAGAGACGAAGTCTAATGGGGCCATAAGTTGTGTTAAAGAGACCCTTAGGGCCCTAGAATGAAGGCAAAGAAGGAACAGGAATGTACCTACGTAAGTATATTACTTTGTGAAAGAAAGAAAGAAAAGAAACCTCGTGAGATTATGGATATAGTTTTCATGCATAGGTGATTATAGCATACCTATGTAAATGTCTATTTATTAATACTGTAGTACTATAAGTTTTGGAGCTTTTAGCCTAATCAGACTAGGTGTTCCATACGCACATTATGAGGTTTTCTATTAGATAAAGTAGCTAAGTTTATTAAGAACCAGGTACATTAAAGCTGCTTTAATTACACACGTTCCATTATAATTTCGTCTTTGTATGTTTTTATCATATTTTATGTTATACAACCATTTCACTGGGAGATTATTTTTGCAATTTTTACAGTACGGCCATCGGATCTTTTTCGAGTCTGAATTTAGGTGCGAATTTTAGCGCTTGAAAACTCGTATAAAGATAAAGAAAAAACAGTTTTTAACAGGAATAAAAATTGCAAATTGCATTTATTTGTTTTTTATTTATTAATTCGCAGAAGATAACTTCAGACTCACTAAGATACAAATTCGACGGCTGTATTGTACTTATATTAACGCAATTGGAATAGGAGGTATATCCTATGTAGGGTTGCCATCCGTCCGGGTTTCCCCGGATTTGTCCTAGTTTAGAAGGTATCCGGGGAGAGTCCGGGGAAGGTTTCATTAACCTTCCCGACGTAGATTGTAGATCGAGTTTAAAAAAAAAACAAATAAATTAAAAAACTTTGGGCCGCCCGCAAGCGCGTATGCTCTTGGCCGATTTATTTATTACATTGAATATGTATAAAATATCTTGTTGATATGTCCGGCTTTCGGACTCTAAAATCCGGGGTTTTCACGCGTCTTGTCCTGTTTTCCAAATTTTAGAGATGGCAACCCTAATCCTATGTAGTGATCATCGAAGTAGTGATAGCCATACCTATATGTAGAAAAAACTCTTGTCTCTTCATTTAACCTAATACATATTATACTAAGTTGGTTGTCTCTAAGAGATATCATTGTCCTGAGCGCCAACCGCTCAATGTACACTTGGTTTTGTAAATATTTGTCCTGTTCACATCTTGTGGTAGTAGGCGTACCATAAGGTATACAAAAATCACAAATATATATATATTTACACCTACAACAAGCCAAAATTAGGTTGTCTCAATTACTTCTCGTTTTTCCTATCAGTAACTAATGAATGTTTACTGTCAAAAATAAAATTTGGACGTATATAGATCATATTACCTGACAATAAATACTCATAAACATTACCTTAATAATGACGTCATTGAGTTATATTTATCTTACACCTACATTCACCCAACTGTGTGTAGAACCAATTATGATATTAACGAAAATCTGTTTCTAAATTAATTTTGTTGGCGAGACGTAAGAATTTTCCTAAAATTACTTCCTACACAAGTTACTTAATACTAAATTATATTTTCACGAATTTGCAAATTTTTAGCAGAAAGTTGATACTGCTAATGTGCTAACTGAAATGAAGTTTAGATGGTATTAAATAGATCATTTAGAAATTAATATTCTGTTTTCTTTTATTCCCACAACACTTACCTACATGCGACATATAAAGTCAGAAGCTAGTGCTGTTCCAATTGGTTGTCTCATATGGATCAGAACCATCAAGAAACTCTGGTTGCTCTTTTATAAAAGTATTAAAAAAAGGCAACTACAATAAGAACACTATTAATAGTAGACCAGGGAAAGACGATGACTTAGCATTTATAACTAAATTGATGCACTTGATAAATTATAGGTTTTGGAATTGGAATTAAGTTCCATTAAAAATATAACTTTGTAAGTTGAACTATTATATCCCAAAAAGCGGAACACGGGTGCTGGAATATAGGTAATGTCATGTTAGTGACTAGGGAATAGGGAATCCAGTCACACAACAAAATTGCAATTCCACAAGTCTGTGAGATTGAAGTCAGCAATCCTGCGGGATTAGAGGAATTGGGATATTTTAAAGATTTTGTTTTAGCTGTATTACCTAAAACGAAATAAAGGCAAAATTATTTTCCATGGGTAAACAAATTTTACAGAAAAGTCACAAATTCCACGGAAAGTGTTAAAATGTTTAATCATTGGTTAATGAGACTATTCTAGGTCTAATAAATAGGTAATCAGACAAGCCGCGCCGTCTAAACCCATTTTCTTCGGAAAAAAATACAATCCTGGTAGCTGCGGGATCCTGTATTGGTCGGTAATCCCGCATATCCGTTCCCGCAGAAATGGTGCAGTATCCTGCGCTTGAACTATGGACTATTAGTGACGTTCGGCATGAAATTAAAACTCCAATTAAAACCTCATCCAACATTTTTACTTTTACTAACACCACGTTATTCGTGACGAAAAACCAGGTAATTAGCACGTCGAGCGTCACATAGAAAAGCTGCGCTATTAAATTTGCAATGTAAAGCAGGTGTTACACCCTGCAGTTGGCAGGAAGGGGTGGTCGAATGCAGCGGGCGTTTCAAGGACACACGTGCAATGTTTCCTCACGTTCCGACCTGACTAGGGTTGCCAGACGTCGGGACTCGGGCTCAGAACGAGGTCAAACGAACAAAAAGGTTCCCCTATGCAAAATGGATGGGTTATAAGTTTAGTAGGTACACTGATTTGAATAATAATAAGTTAATTTTACAATTAAAATAACAACATCGTGTGTAGAGTATAGAAACAGTAGATTGTTTAAGAAGATCTACACAAATATAATAAAGAGGTATAGTTTTTTTTTTTTGTTTTTGTAGGAGGTAGTCTCTGGAACTACTGGTCCGATTGGAAAAAAATAGCAACAATAGAAAGCTGCTTTACTCCTGAGTGGCATAGGCTATATTTTATGTACGCGGGCGAAGCCGCTGACAAAAGCTAGCATAATATAAAATTAGATGTATCTTTATAGTTAGGAGATTTTGCGACTTCTTTTTTAAATTTATTGTACAAAGTAACATTTTTTGGTATTTATTGTTGACTCAGAAAATGTAGTGAATTAATGTGATTATGTTTATGTCCTCTACATAAAAATACAATCACATTAATTCACTTGGTTGTAGTGAGTCAATGTATTTGTATGTGTGTGTATTGTTTGTGTGTATGTAGAGTTTAGGTATGTGAGTGAAGTACTAATTATGTACTTCATGGGAGGTTTTATTTATTTAAGAGTAAATTGTGAATATGTTTTCTATTTAAGGGAAGAGTCATTTACTTAATCTATTTTTAAATTTCGTGTGAGTTTGAAGCATTTCAATTCAATTGTGTTTTGTTAAAGGTGTGAGTGAAATTATTCGTCTAACACTTTAATAAAATAATATCGAATATATTTAATATCATGCAGAATTCGTTTGAAAACCAGTAAAAAGTAACTTATAAAATTACACTACTGACACATTCTCTTATTTTTTCCCATAGCTACGTCTGGTAGCCCTAACTAAGGCACATGTATGCATGACGGTGTAAATTCATTATTAATTACGTTAGTATTCAAAGTGTGGCTGACTGTACCTACTGGCGAGTTACCTTGCTGTTTATAATATTTATCAACTGTTTTTATGTGACGCATACTATTTGCATAACACGAAGGTACCTAATTGCATTAATGGTGTTTAATGATGTAATAGTTTTAAGTCTGTTAGGATATATTTTTTAAAGCTTTTTATTAGCTTGCAATGTAACTATGTATGTTCGGCTCAAATCATGCAACTCAATTTTGAAGCAGATATCTTCAACCAATTGAGCTGCAATTTTGCTTGCAGGTGTAAATTGCATGACAATGCAATATTATGATAAAATTGAGCTGATTTGATGATGGAATCGCAAGGTAGCCATAGGAACTCTGTAATTAAAAGGCACAACCACGTCGAGTTTGGGCTCGTGTGAATCGTCTTAACGAGTTTTAATTATATAAGTATAGACCATCGCAATAAAAGCTTGTTATGAAAAATAGTACATTTTGATACAAGTGCAGGAAGTTTGTCATTGCGACCGAGGCGAAATTCGCACGAGCCATAGGCGAGTGTGTTATGGAGCCGAGGGCTGCAATGATAAATCTGCATGTGTGTCAAACGACGTTTTCAATACACTTACGACTTGTGAAATAAAGAAAGAAAAAACGTTTAATCGTATCTCAAACATACAGTAGAAATACAATAATAATAGCATACAAATCTGCTCTGGTCAGTTTTTAACTTCGTGGGGTCGCCCAGCGCCCGTGGGGGACGCCTCGCGCCTGATTCGATAAACTAAGAAAAAAAAATAATCACCCGTGACCGTGACGATAAGGAAGGAAAAAAAAAGCCATTGTTGTGATAAACTCAAAAAAGCACAAAAGCAAATATGAATAACCAAAAACAAACTACTAATTTATTCAAGTAAAATGCAAAAAATTAAATTAATGGAAATCTAGGCATATGTGACGTCGACATTTTTGGTTGTGCATTCATTCAGTGCATTGATTAGGATAGCTACCATTAGAAATAGTTATGTAATTCAGTTTGATAACAAACCACTGTGACACGACCTCTTTATATTAAAAGCGAGTATTCAAAATTACCAGCAGTATCCGTAGTTGTATCCATGTACCAAATAAAATACTAATTTCTGATCTCACATACGGGAGAGTTTTAATTTAATATGTTTCGCAGCTTTTCCTCGGGGAACACTGTCTAAATAAGCTGAACGCCCATATTACTGAGCGAAATTGGTTTTATAAATATTCACAATATTTAGAAGGCAAATATGCTGAAAATAACTGCGTTTATTTGTACATTTATTATATTTCTTTAATTAATTCTACCTTAATTGAAAGCTGAATGTTTCTGTGTTTGTTTTTGTTTGATTGTTATAACTTGTACTGTTAAAATAATTAAGAATTGCGGAATGTTTGTTGTTTTAAATCTTACTTTTGAAATTTGCACACACAATAAGAAAAAACATAAAACAAAGTTCATGGAAAAATCCTGTGGTGTCATTAGTACCACTAAAGCCGGCCGCACACCAGGCATACAATTGTTTCTCCACAATTGTAGCGCCACATTTGAAATGCGACACATTTAACGCCCCCATATATTCCTACGTGAGCCCGCACACCGAGGAAACATTTGTAGCGGGCGCACTTTGTGGCGAGACGTCATCCGCGCTACAATAATTCAAGATCGAACCGGTTTGTTTTTTGTGTCGCATTTCAAATGTGGCGCTACAATTGTGGAGAAACAATTGTATGCCTGGTGTGCGGCCGGGTTAATTATGCATTCGGGTTTATTTAAACAACTAATTAAGTCAGGAAGCAGGCGTAAGTCAAGAAATACGTGTACAGTGTGGCCGTCGCATCTTGGCGAGTTTGAAGGTAGGTCCTGCGAATTTTTGCGCTTAAAAAAAGAAAAAGTAAAAAGAAGGCAGTTTTTGACAGCAATAACAAATGCAAATTGCATTTATTGTCCGTTTATTTTTGTAAGAGTTTTCAAGCGCTAAAATTCGCAGAGCCTAACTTTAGACTCGCCAAAATCCGACGGCCGTACAAAAATATTTTAGTAAAATAATAATATCAATGTTTTTTTACAACTTTGCTGATGATACAAAGAATCGTCAATTACTGAAAATATAGTGGCATGCTTTATTTCTACTGCAGAAAAGTTACTGTGAACACAGGTGGCTTTTAGACTTCAGTCAGTACTAACGACCCGCGCGCCGCAAGCTTCACACGGGTGTAATGTTGATATAATGCATGTATTATTCATATAAACCTTCCTCTTGAATTACTCTAATAAAAAAACCGCATCGAAATCCGTTGCTTAGTTTTATAGATCTAAGCATATATAGGGGAAAGCGACTTTGTTTTATACTACGTAATGATAATGATGAATCAGACGCAAGCCTCACACTACACAGATCTAGACAAGTCATTTGAAGAATTCTCATCTCAAAAAACAAATCCAAGAACATTTTTTTCAAACGTAGCTATTCACATGAATATAAATCCAACTGCAAAGCTCGCCCGGAGGACACGGTGGAGCACACGGTGGAGGTGTGCCCTGCTTGGGAAGAGCATCGCCGTGTCCTCGTGGGGGTGATCGGCGGCGGCGACCTCTCGCGCCGGGCCCTGGTTCAGGCCATGGTCCGCAGCGAAGAGGAATGGCAGGCGGTCGCCTCCTTCTGCGAAGCAGTAATGCTCGTAAAGGAGGAGGCCGACCGCATAAGGCAAAGGCAACGGCGCACTCGCCGTAGCCGTCGCCGCCGCGATCCTGCCGATATCCGGCCACCGTAGACACTGGCTCGCGGACGGTGAGCAATGGGTAGCTCGCCGTCCGGTCGTCTGTAAGACCGAGTCCTAGTCGTCAACGGCGCGCACCGTTCCCGCGCGCCTCAAGGAGTTGTCAGCAAACTGCAGGGGCCCTTCAGGGTCGAAGCCTCCTGGAGCCTAGAGGGTAAGTGAAAATTGTAACCTCGACTCCAGAAATAAGGCAAGGAAGGTACGGGGTAGGTTTTTTAGTCAGTAAGAGTCTGACACTGGTCTCCCGCTCCGCCCAAGAGCGGGTTTCGTCATTGGATGATTTTCACCTACCTACTAAAAAAAAAAAAAAAAAAAAAAAAAAAAAAAACTGCAAAGCTCTTCGATAAGCATGACCTTCGATAAAACTCACTTTGAACTATTCCCTAAATCCTTTTCGATCCCATAATTTAAACGATGTAATCAGTTTTCATCAGTTAGACATCGAACGGATCGATGTTTTCACCACAAAAATGTAACAATTGGAAAGAAAATTCTGAAATAGAACCGTGAAAGGGCGTGAACTACACACGGAGGACGATTTCAAGAGGGCAGCAAAACAGATATCGAAACGAGAAGGAAACATTGTAACTATTAATACACTAATAGTTATAATGTTCTTTGCGCACTACAGTTTTGCAGTATTAAGTCTCTATGTAGAGCTGTGGTGGCCGACTGGTAACGGCCCCGACCTACGAGTTGTAGGTCGCGGGTTTAAACCCTGCCTGGCGCATTACTTTGTGTAATTTATTTCATCACCACTGCTCTCAAAACGATGAAGGAAAATATCGTGAGGAGACCGGCATGTCCTAGAACCAAAAATTCTAAGACATGTGACATCCACCAATCCGCACTGGGCCCACGTGGTGGATTTTGGCCCATTCCCTCTCCTAGAGAGGAGGCCCGTGTCCCAGAAGTGGGAACATTAATAAGGCTGATGATGATGAAGTCTCTATGTTACAAAATATAAGTAGCTACCAAGTAGCCAGCTTTACACTTCACTTCTAGACACATCACAAAAGTAACAATCGCTTTCAGGATTCCGACTCAGACAGATAACGATTCTCTGAATGACGTATGAGCTAAAACCCGTCGAGTGAGATGTATGAACGTCTTTATTCTGGAAGGCTGTCGAGACTCGAGACAGGTCGAATAATCGAATATTTATGAACTGAAAAAGCATTAATATCTTTAACGTTTTACTAATATTCTCTTTGTTAACTTGAAGAGCAGTGACAGCCCCAACTTACTATATCAAATTTCAAAACCTAGCTAGAAGCATCCATCATAATTACAGCCAAGAAAAGTCCACTGTTGGACATAGGCCTCCAAGTGTCGCCAAAACAAACGGTCCTATAAATCTCGCATGGAGTGGCGTATTGCTTTGTGAAATACATTTCATCTCCACTGCTCTCACAACAGTGAAGGAAAACACTGTGAGGAAACCGGCATGTCCTAAGGGTGTTTTTAATATCGTGGGGTTTTGATCACGCATGTGGAATTGCTCAGTACGTGTAACTCCGTAAATGTCTTTTTGAATTCTCTTACTCGGAAACCCGCCGCTCTTATCCCACCGTTTACCGCAATGGACTACTTTCCACATGGGGAAAACGCGCGCTATCCCCCGCCACAAAATTATTGTAATAAAATAGTTTATCGTATTAGGCTGAGCACGGGTCGTCGCGCAAGTTGCACTCCTGCACAGCAGCGTCTCGCATGCGTAATGAAATCTGCACGATATTAAGAAAAAACCCTAAAACCAAAAAAGTAAAAATCCTGGTAGATGTCACTTGTCTTTAAATTAATAGTCCAATGCCTGTTGGTATCCGCATTGTCACTGGTTAGTAACACCACGCGGGCCTAATAGATATAGGGAATGGTAATTCCTTCTCCTAGAGAGGTCTGAGTTTCACCAGTGAGAATTTTGCCACTGATTATGCCATACTACGCTATTTTAGACTCAACAAACTAACCTAAATACTCGGTCTAACGTTCAATATTTCAGCGCCGATCACCTACACGTCAACCGTAAAAAAGTATTTATTTTTGAGCTGAAAATTGTTGACGTTTTCAAAGCCTCGCCTGTGAGCAGGCACTATGCCACAAGCGGACATTTAAATATTGTTCCAGCACGTCAGTTAGCTTGTAGCCAGGTATTCGTAATGAACGAATGGTAATACACCAACACAACTCTACACTTTTCCTGGTTGTAAAGAGTTAGCGTTTTATGAGGTTAATTGGGTGCTAGACTATAGAGCTTTAGCGCCTAATTAAACGAGTATAAGTTCGTTTTTTTTTTTAAATAATTATAAGCTCAATACGATATTGTAGACTTATAATTTAATTTTGGCGTGTATTAGAACTGTATATAAAAAAAAATGATTTTATGACATGCTAAAATTATTTTTACTTTCATTGTTTTGGTAATATTTGTGTGCCATTGTCATTGGCAAGCAATGTTTACTTGTAAATTAATGTGCATCCCGCAAATAAAAAGTTTTTCTTTGATTTATTTTATATTTTACTTATCATCTCGTGCAAATGACGAAAATGTATTTTGTACTCCGTAATTTATCAGCAAATGAATGATTATCTCATCTTATTTTAACTTCACCACTTTTTACCTATGTGTGTTATTCCAAAGAAAAGCCGCTTATTTGAAGTTTTTCGACTAATTGTTTACCAATAACAAGTAATAACATATTCGACAAAAATGAAATAAGTGGCTGCCCTTCAGACACGATGCAAAAACACCCGCCAGACACATTTATCTTTTAGATGTAGGTAGAAACAAAATCGCCAGCTAGTTAAGTCTAGATTGACCTAGATCACAGTATACAAATAGGATTAGAATGGAGACAATGTTAGAAAATATGGCTAATATTTCAGTCCTGTGTTTTTTGACCGGGTCTGCTGTTGCAAAAACTTTAATGTATAAGTGGCATCGATTTTCTTATATAATAATCAATATATGAAAATCAATGCCTCTTTTAGTTATCATATTCATGGCTCAACTATCCAATCCTAAAGTTTAAATATTGTATTAATATTTTATTTAGGTTTAGATATCATTTACTTTTCAATTTTCTTACGAAAAGTCAGCTTTTGAGCAGGACGTCTGTAGGGACTTATTGTGTTGATTTCTTATTGAACAGTGATTTTTAAGTTAATTTATATATAAAAAAATATTTAACTCTCTAACACCTAACCTGGGTAAATACTTACTTACATTTCTGAAGCTTCTACTACTTTGATTGACACGACAAGTTTTCGGTACGGAACCCACCTCCTTGCTTACAACCGATATCTGTTTGATAGATCTTTCCAAAATGTTGGCATCTGTTAGTAGGATAGAGATATAACATCCTTGGTTGGCATAGATATGTCAGAGCGCAGTCAAATCTGTCAAATACAGACGTATCATTATGTCGCACGCGGTCGCACGTGATTCGGCTTACGGGTGCGAGTTATCTTTTGTGAGCGTGTTACACGAGGCAAGCCAACACGCAAGTAAATAAATCCTTTTCTTTTTTTTTACAAGCTTTTATTTAGGTCCCAATATTTGTGATCAAATCTTGCAAATTAAATTTCTACAATTTATATTTTCCTGGTTACCGATTGAGCTGTAATTTTGCATGCATGTGTCAATTAGATGACAATGCAAAATTAACATATGATTTCTTTTAGTTAGAATGTGATCCTAACTAAAATAGAAGAAGCCTAACTTCAAAAGTTATTAATTTTATAATAAATAAGACTGCAAACCTAACCGCAACTGCGATTGCCAAACTCAAAACTGAACTAAGATTAAAATTTAATCTCACTTATTTATAGTTCGACGCTTTTCATAAAGCACAAAGCATATTTCAGAGTGAGGCAAATTGAAATCTTTTTCATCTAGGTAGCTTTAATTCTTTCTCCAACTTTCAACCTAGTTCGAAATTCAATTATAGAATTAAACTAGGTAGCAATCCAGGTAGAAAGTCGAGGATTTATATCTACCGGATTAATGTTTCTACCTCGATTGGGAGTTGAGAAGTTGGTACCTCCGTTAGCTGAATTATCTCCGCTCTGTGGTTTGGGACAATGTATAGAGATGTCACCTTTGTGCCGAGAGGCGACGTAAACCCGCTACTAGAACTTGGGCCTTCAGACTACAAGTACAAAGAGTCTTGTTCGAAGCTTTTCAAAGGCTCTTGTTCTTTTTGTGTAGTATAGGTAGGTAAGGTAGGTAGTAGATACGTCGTTATGGTTCCCGTAAACAGGTTTGACGCGAAAATGCGAAGATGACTTTAAATCTTTTCCAGTCGTGATCACTTTGGTTTCGAGTCCAGAAGAGAATTTAACGATTTCTTAACATTTCGAGTACCGTAATTATATACATAATAAAAAGACAATAGGTATGCGAACCCCGGCGTTCGCGGCGCCTCAAGGGTTTAATATTAAAAACATCATAGGTGTATTGAGTACGCCTATTCCATATATCAAAGATAAAAACTCTAAAACATTTCGTCGCTTAAGTTCTAACACCGCGTATGTCAATAATAGCAACTTTTCAGTAGAGGAAAAAAACTGTTTCGTTTCATTTATAGCGAGTATAATAAAAATTTATTTTAATGAGAAATAATTAAAATAGACTCTATTTTAATTATTTCTCATTAAAATATATTTTTTGAGAAATAATTAATTAAATAACGAAACAGTTTTTTCCTCTACTGAAAAGTTGCTATTATTGACATACGCGGTGTTAGAACTTAAGCGACGATTTTCTTCTCTTACCTACATAGTTTAGGGTGAACAGAGTAAAGTCCCGCATTCAACTGTGTTAATATCGCCATACAACGTTTCTGGTAGAAATTTAAAATTAGCAGGTAAGCATTCATGTATTTTTTATTTTCTGTTGGTAAGTGAGTTTTTAGATCTTTCGAAACCTCCCGTGAACCATGCATGCATAGTTTGGGACTGAAAGATCTTTTCAGAACTTGACCCCAATCTGTGGTTTCATAATAATTACAAGTTAATAGGTAATTAATAATAATTAAACTTAGTAATAATCCCTGAACTACATTGAAATCGCGTTCCGGAATAAGTAATGCCATATTTTAGGATTGATGAAATCAATATCAACTATTTAAACATTCTTGTTAATTACTCCATTAAAATTACAGATCTGATGAATGGCTTGCTCCTCGCTAATGAAGGTCTCCCATCAATCATGTCAGTGTCTCGATGCGTATGCGTCAACTTGAACAGCAACCAGAAGGACCATTATGAGGATAAGTCTCCGAAGCAACACACCTACATGTCAGACGTAAAAGGATGCGGGCTTGCGGGCGGCGAGCAATGTGCAGCTCGCCGTCCGATCGTCTGGTAACAGTCCGGAACAACCCCAAGTCGTCGGCGCGTTTTATTCCCGCGCGCCATGGGCCCAGCAGGGCCGATGTCCTCGGGCCACGGGGAATTTCTGAATAGAAAACATGTGGTCCTAAATACAAAGGGAAATTGAAGGACAAAGGTGTGATTTTAGTCAGTAAAAATCTTACATGCCCTCCAGCCCCACCCCTAGAACGGGAGACATCATTGGATGTTTTTGATTTTTATTGACTAAAATCCGTCCGAATTCCTTCAGTTGACCTTTGCTTTCTAATGTTTCCAGGGCAGACGGTAACTCTTCAGACAATTCCGCAAACCGTACAAAATGTTTTACGCGACAATAAATATACAAAATAGAACAGGTATCAAAGGGTCGACACAATAAGGATGGTCGCACACGGGCCAATAGCCACACAACCACAAATCCCCGCCACCGACATATACCCATATATTTTCATACATTTTATATAGGTTCGCCGCAGACGGTTGACGTTAGTGGCAACCACAAAAAAAAGCAGCAGTCAAGTGCTTCAGCTAAGTTTGTGACCGCTTCTAAGTTCTGCCGTGCTTGGCCTAGCACACACCGCTGGAGGCACGCAAAAATTTACGCTCAAGTCTTTTTTCTTAGATAATAAGCACCCCTGGTGGCAACATTTGTTGATGTCGCGTGTGGCCCGTGTGACCCTGAGAGTGGTTGAATGCCTACTTACTTGAGTATCAGATACACGAGTACGTCTGTCAAACAAAGAAAATTGCGGGCTTAATTTGTACGGTTTGTATGATATCTTATTTGTCTTAAATGGAGGAACAACTTCGTTGGAAATTGTTCTACCTTTCCTGTTTTATATTTGTCACGTGTTTATCTTAACGACCTTACTTGGTACGCGAGTCAAATTATGCTAGGCTTCGTTTGATTTATATTGGATAATATTGTAATTATATTTGAGCGTCAAATCGTAGGGTTATTTCGTATTAAAGCTTGAGAGTTTGGTGTTGTTTTTTAATGTATAAGATTTTTGGCATTAAGATCTTATTTATTTAACAGTACAGTAGTGGTACATGCCATCAGTGGAATAAATGTCAGTAATCTTTTTTCATATTTATTGCAAACGGGCGGAGGAAGAAAGTTATTTAGACTTAAGATCTGAGACCATATAGCTTCGTCATCAGCATAAATATTAATTTCTTTGAGTTACATTAGAATGAGAGTGCAATACATTCTAATGTTTTTGTTGCCAAATGCATCAAATATATTGAGTCAGTCTTCTCGGCAAACCTGGGCTGAGGTAGATAACAGTATAATAAAATTCTTAGCTCCATTTTGCCAAGTTCGATTCTACATCCGCTCCATTCTACATATTATCCAGTTGTGTACACATATGAGATACAAAACTATACCAAATTTACACCACCATTTTAATAAATAAATTATTTAATTATTAAAAATAAATTATCATTGCTACTAGGAATCGATTTATGAATAATAGGAACCAGTCACTGAACTTCACTCGCATAAATCCCGTTAAATACCAACTTAATCAAAAACTAAACCTTTTACAGACTGATCTTTACATGTTTTATTTTATTTTAATCAATAAATTATGTTAGAGGTTGTATCAAAAAGTTTGTCTTTATTGATTGTACAAAGGCGGGCGATTTTGAAAAAAAAAAACATGAAAACCATTTGGTTCACAGAATAATAAATTATTAAAAAAAAAACACTAATGGCATTTACATTTTTTTGTGCGTGTACGGCCAGCTTCTAATATTCAAACTATTTATCTAAAAAGATTTTTATTAAATTCCTTTCTATTAAAAAAAATACAGGCAATTAGAGTTGAAAAACCAAAAGGAAACCGTTTATCAAAAAAAGAGAAATAAAAAAAAAAATAACTTTAATGGCTATACGTCAATATTTTTAGGCTTAAATGGCCAGTTCGTTACAAACTGGCTTGATGAAATTAATGAAGGAGGTTGCAATAAATTGTTATTATAAGAAAAGAGGTCGCTAATGTTAATGATTTCTTGTAAGTTTCTTAGCTAGTTATCGATTAGTTCGCGCCTCGTTCTGACCTGCAAATCATGTGATATTTCATTCAAAAGTAGAAACTAATGTGTTACATTCCCTACACGCGACCAAATAGCAGCCATAGCAAGTTAGCAACGGCTTTGCGTGTGAAAAGCGTCAACGTCGGCCGACCTTGAATCTGAGGAGTGAGGGAGTACTGCAGTGGCCGCCGCGACGATCGATGGATTACTTATTTAAATCTCTTGACAATCCTATTTGTTGGCCAGTCGCAACTAATTGAAATAATGATAGATAAATATTTAAAATACTAGCTCCTATCAATGGCTTCGCCTGCGTGAAATTAGAAAATTATCCCGAGACGCAGGCGATGTGAAGAATTTTATGTTGTATTTAGGTACTGGGTATGGTCTGTGTCATGTGCCAAATTTCATATCAAATCAATCAAATTTCGAGTGTTAAAAAGTGACGCATATATACATAGGTGTGCGTATGTGTTACACACACTTACAAACTTTCACTTTTATAAAATTAGTGTAAACTGATGGTGTAATTACTATAGACAAAAACCGAGATGAAAAGTTAAAAAGTACTTAATAAGAATATAAATTTTCCCGAAATTATTTCGATTTTGTTTGGTATTTAAATAAAAATGTTAATTTATGGTTATTTTGGGTACAGTTTTTGTTACATTTATGTTTAATTTTTATTTCTGTTTTTGTAGTTTCTATGTAATATTAATTTGTAAAACCTCTATGTTATATGGGGACACTTTTACCATTACGGCTGTGACACCGGTATACCAGACACCGCAGGCGCCGCTTCCGCCCGCCGGATGCGGAGGCCGTAGAGGCGGAGCTGTATGAGGGATACAGGGTGGCAAAGCGCACCCTCCGATCGGAGATAAAGCGGGCCAAAGAGGAGGCCTGCAAAGCGTGGCTGGGGACGCTCAACGCTGATCCGTGGGGACGCCCATACAAGTTGGTGCGAGAGAAACTCCGCCCATGGGCTCCCCCGTTGACGCAGAGTCTCCGGCCACAGATCGTGGAGGGTGTGGTGAGCGCTCTGTTCCCTGCGCGGGGGGACCACTCCCCCCCGCCCATGGCTCCGCCACCAGCGGTGTCTGACGCGGACCACGTCAGCGACGACGGTACCAATGCTCCGGAAGTGACCGAGGTGGAGATGAGAGTGGCGGTACGCAGGATGGGTGCGAAGAATACCGCCCCAGGACCCGACGGCTTGCCAGGAAAGGCTTGGGTCCTGGCCATGGAGGCTCTCGGGTCTCGATTGGGGGGGCTCTTTAGCGCATGCTTGGAGAGAGGCCAGTTCCCACTTCCCTGGAAGACGGGAAAACTGGTCCTCGTCGCGAAGCCGGGGCGCCCTGCGGACTCTCCGTCCGCGTATCGGCCCATTGTGCTGCTTGACGAGGTGGGCAAGCTCTTTGAAAGAGTCATTGCAGACCGCCTCGTCAGGCACCTAACACTGAAGGGGCCCGATCTCGCGGACGACCAGTTCGGGTTTCGCAGGAGGCGCTCCACGGTGGACGCCATCATGCGCGTGCGAGCCCTCACGACGGGGGATGCGGTGTCCCGGGGCAGGTGTGTCTTGGCGGTGTCATTGGACATCGCCAACGCCTTTAATTCCCTGCCCTGGAGTTGCATTAGGACGGCACTCCGGTATCACCGGGTGCCCGACTACCTCTGTCGTACAATCGAGGCCTACCTGTCCGACAGGTACATAGTCTACCCCGGTCACCAAGGAGATTGGAAACGGCGAGAGATGTCGTGCGGTGTCCCACAGGGATCGGTACTAGGACCGCCCTTGTGGAACATCGGGTACGACTACGTGCTGCGCGCCGACCTCCCCGTAGGGGTCAGCGTGGTCTGCTACGCAGACGACACGCTGGTCCTAGCGCAGGGAAGGTCGTACCAGGCGGCGGTCGAACTAGCGACACGTGGGGTTGCGACAGTCGTTGAGAGGATCCAGCAGTTGGGACTCAAGGTGGCACTGCACAAGTCCGAGGCCATGTGCTTTCACGGCCCTCGGAACGCGCCACCAACGGGTTCCCAACTAACGGTAGAAGGAGTTCACATCGGCGTCGGGTCGACGATGAAGTACCTAGGACTTGTCCTCGACAGCCGGTGGAATTTCGAGGAGCACTTCCGACGTCTGGCCCCCAAACTCAATCGGACGGGGGCTGCTCTCAAGCGGCTCCTGCCGAACCTTGGGGGTCCAGACGCCTTCTGCCGGAGGCTCTACGCCGGCATCGTCCGGTCCATGGCCCTTTATGGGGCACCAGTGTGGGCGCCGACGCTGCGTAAACGCCCGGCGGCCCAGCTGAACGCCTGCCAGAGGGTCATGGCCATCCGGATGGTGCGGGGATACCGCACGGTGTCCCGAGAGGCGGCGAGCCTCCTTGCTGGCCTACCACCATGGGATCTGGAGGCAACAGTCCTTGCACGCATGCACGACCAGCGCGTGGAGGTGCAACGCCGGGGCGAAGATCCGCTGCCCGAACATGTCGAGGCGTGGCGGAAGGAGCTCCGGCGAGATCTCATGGTGAAGTGGAAACAGCGACTGTCGCAACCCAGCGCTGGGCACACCGTAATCTCAGCGGTAGTGCCCCTCTTTGAGGCGTGGCTGGATAGACCTCACGGCGTCCTCACCTTCCGCATGACGCAGGTTCTCACCGGACATGGGAAGTTCGGGAGATTCCTGCACCGGATTCGTGCGGAGGAGACGTCCGGGTGTCGCCACTGTGAGGCGAGCCCGGAGGACACGGTGGAGCACACGGTGGAGGTGTGCCCTGCTTGGGAAGAGCATCGCCGTGTCCTCGTGGGGGTGATCGGCGGCGGCGACCTCTCGCGCCGGGCCCTGGTTCAGGCCATGGTCCACAGCGAAGAGGAATGGCAGGCGGTCGCCTCCTTCTGCGAAGCAGTAATGCTCGTAAAGGAGGAGGCCGACCGCATAAGGCAAAGGCAACGGCGTACTCGCCGTAGCCGTCGCCGCCGCGATCCTGCCGATATCCGGCCACCGTAGACACTGGCTCGCGGACGGTGAGCAATGGGTAGCTCGCCGTCCGGTCGTCTGTAAGACCGAGTCCTAGTCGTCAACGGCGCGCACCGTTCCCGCGCGCCTCAAGGAGTTGTCAGCAAACTGCAGGGGCCCTTCAGGGTCGAAGCCTCCCGGAGTCTAGAGGGAAGTGGGAAACTGTTACCTCGACTCCAGGAATAGGGCAAGGAAGGTACGGGGTAGGTTTTTTAGTCAGTAAGAGTCTGACACTAGTCTCCCGCTCCACCCAAGAGCGGGTTTCGTCATTGGATGATTTTCACCTACCATAAAAAAAAAAAAAAAAAAAAAAAAAAAAACCATTACGGCTGTAAACTAATATAAATATGTCGTTTCATTACCAAAATAAAGCTTTCAGCTACGTTTTTCATGAATAATTTGTAGTTATATCGAAATGATTGTTTAATGATCAACGCTGAATAAATAACATCGCAGTCATTTCTGCCTGATCATTAAAAAAAATGTCGCTTGAATCCTGCAGCACGGCGCCAACCGAACTATTTAAATTTTTGTTTCGTGTGCAAACAAAAAAGACACTTGGCGATAGTTAGACGGGAGTGTCTTCGATGGTACTAAATTATAATCATAAATCTATACCAATATTATAAAGCTTTGTTTGGTTGAACGCACTAATCTCAGGAACTACTCGTTCAATTCGAAAATTTCTCTTTGTGTTAAATAGCCCATTTATCGAAGAAGTCTATATTATTATAACATTAAGCTAAAATCTACGAGAGCAGGGCCGTAACGTAAGCTAGTAATAACAATAAAATGTTAAATTGTGTTATAGACAATTTTACAATCAATAAATACTTCTGTTAAACTGTATATGTCTCCATTAAAATAAATTACTGGACTCATATATATGGAATTTTGGCAACTGACCAATAATATATATCTATATCTACTTGGAAGTAATGGTGTTTGTAAATATGTGATTCAGTGTAACACAAAGACATGCCTTAGGTATTACATTCGTTCTAAAAGTACTTACTTAATTTATACCAATATTATAATTACTAGTATTTACCTATGTAAAACTACTTAACTAACTAATGAAAACTTGAGATATACATCATTATTTTTAGTTTATGTGAAACCTGAATATGGTTTGCCCAAAAATAGTAATTGAGTCGATTCTAATATAATTTTTACACCATTATATATTTTTTCCAAAATTATTTAAGAATGATCACAAGTTGGTCACCATCACCACCGTATGGTAAAGGTTCTAGCAGGTCATAGCGGGTATTAGACACTAAAACCACCCTTTAGTTCACCGAATGGTCCGGTGACTATGTGTTTGTGTGGATAACCAGGTAAAATCTGTTATGGATTTTTTGCATATAAATATTTAGACCCGTATTTCGGGTTTCGAATACATTAATAATGAGGTTGTAAAAAAAATGAAATAATATTAAAAAAATCTCGTAAATCGTATCCTGTTTGTAACAATACTAACTTTTCAGGTATGAATTGTGCGCTATTCCAATACAAACAGTGCGAATGCGATTTCTTTTCTTTCAGCAAACTTTTTCGAGGGTACAAAAGGAACGGGAGAAATTCAAATACTAGACGAGTGGACTTGTAGTTGCAAATCTGATACAAGTCATGCTCTTCAAAGCCAAACAATAGACGAAGTAGGTCAGTTTGTACTGGCGTAGAACAGAACTGAAGAATGGCGGTAAGTAAGGAGACTCTATTGTAGAATAGAAAGTTCTGTAGGACAACCATCAAAATATCATGCTTGTGTACCCTAGAAGGGACAACAGTAATTAATGCCATAAAAAAATAAATTGCCCATACTGGGAACACCTATATGTATTGTGAATATATTCGCAAACATATTGGAGCAGTGGTGGCCGAGTGGTAACGGCCCTGACTTACGTGTTGTAGGTCGCGGGTTCAAACCCAGCCTGGCGCATTACTTCGTGTAATTTATTTCATCACCACTGCTCTCAAAACGGTGAAGGAAAACATCGTGAGGAAACCGGCATGTCCTAGAACCAAAAATTCGAAGACATGTTACATCCGCCAACACGCACTGGGCCCGCGTGGTGGATTACGGCCCATTCCCCTCTCTTAGAGAGGAGGTCTGTGTCCCTGCAGTGGGAACATTAAAAAGGCTGATGATGATTGTAGCGATATCTATAGCAATTTTAGTGGATAAAATTCGTACACTTTTTTTCGCATCAACCCAGACAGAAAAGTTATTATCTTTTTCCCACCTCAAAAAAAAAATCGGTCAGGTGTGAGTCGGACTCGCTTAAGAAGGGTTCCACACTGTCCGTACGTGTATTGTTTAGGTGCCCCATATTTTTTCCATTTTTACCCTTTTGGAAACGAAACCTTAAAAAAGGATCTCGTACTTAGCAGGAGCGTGAGATTGGTGTAAGTAGACATCTAGTAGTAAATCTCGTTTAGATACTCAAGTAGTTAAATAAGAACAAAATTCGTAAATTAACTATCTTGGGAATATCAATAATGAATTTCTACAAAGTGCTTAACAAGCTTTATGAAATTCATCTCGAGTTCGACCTACGCGGGAACCTCCACTTAGGTATATTATATTTTATGAGGTGACTGGAATTTGTACTTAACAAATTAAATAGGAACAGTCAGAAAATAGCTCGACTTTTTTAATAAATATCTCTGATGTCTTGACTTATAGAATATAGAAACAGTTCGTTACGAAGAATGCTATTGGAACTATAAAAATAATGTTATAATATAGATTAATAGCAGTGGTTACGGTCCCGACTTACAAAGTACGACGTCGCGGGTTTAAACCCAGTCAGGCGCATTACTTTGTGTTATTTATTTCATCACCACTGCTTTCAAAACGGTGAAGGAAAACATCTTGAGGAAATCGACATGTCCTAGAACTGAAAATTCGAAGACATGTGACACCCACCAATCCGCACTAGGCCCGCGTGGTGGATTATGCCCCATTCTCACTCCTAGAGAGGCGGCCTGTGTTCCAGCAGTGGGAACACTAAAAAGGCTGATGCTTAAGGTATATAAATAACATAAACTTGAAACAAATATAAATCAGATTTACGTGTTCCTAACTTAGTGTCACAACACAACTTGAAACCGTGTTTAAGTCTTAATATGAAACGGCAACATTTTAAACTCTCTCGTATTTAATTCCGGCTTTCCGACTTTGGCTTTACAACGGCTTTCCTGCGCCTCATTATTACAACATCTTGACATTATCGCCTCAAAACGTATCTAGGTTAACACCGAAGTATTCAAGTGAAAAATGTTTTTTTTTCTATCGCTACTAACCCGTCAGCAGTCTTTATATTGTGAGATGGATTATTTTTAACTCTTGACGGAAAATAAGGGTGTTATAAATTTGACGTGTCAGTCTGTCTGTAAGTCTGTGGCAGCGTAGCTCCTGCGTGAATGGAGCGTAATATCAGACAGCAGCCTCGCATGCGGAGCAATTCCGCATTAGTTTTACATAGTAATATTCATTAAATTAAATATAATAATTTAAAATCAGTTGTAAATATAAGTTACATATTGTCGTCGTCGGTCATTGCGTACTACCTACAGGTTATTGACTCGCTCAGCTGATGTTCACTTAAACAAATTAATTTCGTGCATGCGTAAATTATGCTTTATATTTTAATTTTATCTTAACAAATTGTTAGAGTTTCATGAACCAAATCGACCCTCACATGGTATTAAAATAGTCGAGAATTTAGCCGGGGAAGTATATGTATATGAAAGCTTTGGTTACGGGCGTGAAAACTAGTCGCGGTCGGACACTAATTATAATAACTGTTTGTGAATCTCAATTGCATAGTGCAATATAGATTAGTATAATTTGCCATCGTGGCAATGATCGCAGATAGGTTAGACTGTCCATATATGCGACATAGCTATGCCAGTCCTGTAGCTTCCCTAATTAGCGGTAGGAAATTGTAATTGTTGACTTTATTTGTTCCGACTGAATGAAAGCCAATTTTTATTTATTTTAATTTAGTAATGACATTTCATCATTAGCCTTATTAATGTTCCTACTGCTGGGACACAAGCCTCCTCTCTAGGAAAAGGAACGGGCCGTAATTCACCACGCGGGCCCAGAGCGGATTAGTGGGTGTCAGATGTCTTCGAATTTTTGGTTCTAGGACATACCGGTTTCCTCACGATGTTTTCTGTTACCGTTTTGAGAGCAGCCTGGCTGGGTTTGAATCCGCGACCGATAAACTCACTAGTAAGTCGGGCCTTTAGCACTCGGCCACCACTACTCTCTGTGTAAAAGACATTTAAGTAGTTGAATTTTAATTTTATGCAATTTAATTTATTTGAATATTTAATGCAATTTTTGTCTGTTTATTTTATTTTGATGACATGAAACTGAAATGATTCTTTGGTACTAGAAATAAATCATTATAATAGTACAGTACCTACCTAGTTCCTAGATAGTAAGAACGGATGCAAAATAATAATAGTGAGAATGAAGATTGATTTACCACTTGACCGTTACCGCTTATGCCAACTGCGATAAGGAGACAAGTGGTAAATTAATGCAAAAATATTACACCCAACAATTATTTAGCTTCACAATGTCGGGACAGGTGACTTGAATGATTTAATGATTTGACAGCGCTTCTGACAGCTGTGATAGTTATTGCAAACGTCATCTGTGTTGACAGGAAAGCAGATTTCCATCGTGTGATCGGAGAATTATATTTATCTCTCGCCCACATGTAATTAATCAGCTAATATTATAGTATACATTTTGATACCAATGGAGAAAGTTTGTTATTGCGACGAACTATTACTTATTCTGCGATGCAACGTAGACGGAATCCGCCCGAGAGAGAAACGAGCAACTGCAGTGACAAATTTCCACGTATATCAAACAAGGTTTTTTAATAGACTTACATAGATATTAATAAAGAGGGTTGAGACGCGTTGCATATCATTCAGTCTGATACGATAAATACAATCAATTGTGGTGGGAGCGAGCTCGCTTACTTTTCCGCACTAGTGCGAAAAACAGTGAATTACGTGTATAAAAATTGTAGGGATAAGAGCGGGTTTTCGTATAAGTCATAAAAATATTGAAAAAAAGTATAGGTATTTCTTTTACGATATTTACAACAATGTTCGCGTGATCCCTTGTTTAGCGTGTAAACTAAGCTCGGCACGATTTATGGTGTTTCTTTAGCTTTAATCACGATACTTGAATTATGAGGAACGAATAATGGATGATGGAAATTAATATTAAGCATGTCCTTGGCCGTAATACGTGAATATGTAAGCAATGCCCTAATTCACGTAAAATCAAACAATCCCAATTCCACTGTCGTTCGATCGTAGTCCTATCCAAAATCGGTATTCACGTGTTCCTTGATGGGGATTCGATAGAACGACAATCGAACGACTTCTAAACGACCTCTCTTCGATCGAACGAATTCAAAATCGGTGTCGTTCAAACTCGATTGATGGATGGCAATACGAAAATGTCAAAGTCGCTACGATATCGCTACGGTTTTCATTACGAGAATTAGGCTACTGGGCTTGAATGAAAATGTCGCCGATAATCCAGAAGCACCCTCACATCGATTCGTTTTCGTACCAAGTTATGATTGAGTCGCTAAATCGAGGTTGAATAAATATGCATGTAGGTTTTACTATGCTCTGAATATGTTCCGACAAACAAAGAAGCCTGGTTTCGAGAAAGCTCCGCTCAGTGTATATTTTCATGAAAATAATTTTCGTCACTGAACTGAAATGCTTGGTTCATCGAGTCGCATACTTTAAGTTCCATGTGATTATCGATATATTTATGGAGCCTTAAATCTGGTAGTTGTTTCTGGTAGCTTTTATTTAACTTAATATATTACGATGCCAATATCGAACAAGAATTGTACAAGATGCCAAAAATTGGTAAGAAAAAAAAATATGGAAGAGATCATCGACACGAAAAGAAAATGAAGTTTTATTCATTGAATAGTGTTGTACAACACTCATGTATGCAGACGACATCGCGCTGGCGGACTCGGACAGTGGGCGCTTGGTTCGACGTGTGACAGCGTGGAAGGAATCGCTGGAAAACGGCGGTCTGAAAATTAATGCGGCGAAGACCGAGTACTTGGCCTGTAACACAACAAACGCTGCTCCTGTTCGCATTGGCGAAGACACAGTCGAGCGCACGGAACAGGTCAGGTACTTGGGATCGGTGCTCCACGAGTCCGGGGACGTCGATTGCGACGTCGAGTCACGTATCTCGGCGGCCTGGGCGAAATGGCGTGAGGTGGCGGGGGTTATCTGTGACCCCAAAATGCCGGTTAGGCTCAAAGGACAGGTCTATAAGACCATCATTAGGCCTGTCCTTTTGTATGGCAGTGAAGCGTGGCCTGTACTTGAGCGGCACAAGCAGAGCCTGCGTGTCACGGAAATGAATATGCTGCGCTGGATGTCGGGAGTGTCGCGGAAAGACCGCATTAAAAACTCCCGCATCCGGGGCAGCCTTCAGGTCCGTGACATAGCGGATAAATTGCAGGAGGGTCGCCTACGCTGGTATGGCCACGTTTTACGAAAACCGGCAGACTACGTGGGTAACAGATGCCTCGCCATGCCACCTCCGCCGGGACCCGGAAAACGAGGAAGGCCTAAGAGGCGTTGGATCGACGTCGTAAGAGACGATATGCGTGTCAATGGGCTTACGGCAAAGGACGCGAAAGACCGAGCGAAGTGGAGGAGTTTGAGTTGGAAAGCGGACCCCGGGCACCGAGGTGAAAGCCAAGGAAGCAACCGGGACTAACGCTGAGATGATGATGATGAACACTATTGACACTTATATCTATATAACCCATCGATATATAACACTATATATTATATTTATGGAGCACATATTATGTTTTGCTTCTCCTGGACAAAAAAATGTACGTAATTTAGTAATATTAAGTATTTATTTCTGTAAAGTGATTTGTAATCTTTGGAAATAAATGAATTCAAACCGTATTACGCACTAGATTGGGCGTACCGTACCTACAGTTATTTTGCTTATAGGTAATCTGCAGGCCATATTATACTTTTACATTGATGACATTAGTACATCCAGTGAAGCGCTGCAGCGGACTTTGGTAATAACTTTTCACTAGGTACTTTAAAAAATAATTTATAATTAACTTGCTTACCTGTAACTAGGATATAAGTCGACGATATAATCACTCTCATACCATATTATTTCACAACATCCACTTCAAAAAAAGTTACACGATCTGAGCTAAAAGCATGAAGGCATGGCTAAAAGCTAGTTTGACTAGTATCACAAAGAGGAATCAGAGACAAAAAATACCGTAAAAAAACCAAACATTCTAAATTCAAAATCGTATATATTTCACCGCTTTCAGCGTATGAGTTGAGATAATAAGGACGGATTGCTCATTTACATTACTTCAAAGCACCAAGACTTGTCGAAGTCAAAGACTTATAAATTGTACTCCCAGTATGCGGGTGCTTCCGAATGTGGGGATGGCTTACATACATATCTCAAGATAGTGTAGTCTCGCGATTACTATTATTACGAAACCTGTTTAGATAATTTAGCGTATTAAAAACGTTTTGAAATTGGTGTGTTTCAGCTTTTTTAATTATGCCATAGTTACACTACTTCACCAGTGTCTTCGCCCGCGTAGACAAATAGAAAATTGTTCCAAAGAAACATACTCCCGGAATAAAAAAAAATCATGATTGTGCCGACGTCTAAACGAGAGCCAATAAAAAAATCTATAAATAAAATCTATTCAATATGTATATGTATGAACCTACAAGCTTTGGTCTTTTTGTTACGCCTGGATGTGAAAAAAGGTTGGTACCACCAAAGACACTGCCGCCTGGCTACCTCTAAGTTCATTTTTGCTTGTACGTAAAACGTCCGTCACTTAGGATCAAACTTACAGCTGGATTAAAAAATTGGAGTTACTTTAAGAATTTTGAAAATAACCTTGATTTAAACAAACATTAATATACTCAAAACTTACCCGCTGCTAAGCTAAAAATCCTTCACGAGTGGTGTTTTTTTGGTATTTGCGAGTGTTATTTCTGCTGTAATTGTTACTGCTGTAGAAAAATTCTTCACGAGTGTACCAACTTACTACCTAGCTAGTTGTTAAGTTGGTATTCTGATCACGAACTGAGCAGATCCAACTGACACGACAGGAAAAGTGCAACTAACTGCTAGTCAATGAGGTCTGTCCTTTATAATTCACGTGTACTCGAATAATAATTACATACACCAATTCATGGAATGTATTGTTTCGATTAATATATTAATGACTCATATTGCTGTCACCAGATATTATCATTAATGCTGTATGGAAAATGTTGTATGCATCCTATCACAACTTGTGCCTTAGATGCATATTATGCGTTCATGTTTACAGGTTTTTTTTATGGTGGAAAAAATGATCTAATGAAGAATTCCGCGCTCGGATGGAGTGGAAAAGAGTGTCAGACTCTTACGGACTAAACGACCTACCCCATTCCTTCTTAGCCTTCATACCGGAGTTGAACCTTCCTTTCAGAAAGCGGACTGGGGCCCCAGTAGGCTTGAGTCCTGCAGTTGGGCCTCTACATTTGCTGACAACTCCTTGAGGCGCGCGGGAAGAGAGCGCGCCGTCGACGATTTGGCTTGGTCTGGACCGTTACCAGATGACCGGACAGTTATCATTGAAGTTGTATGGAAAATGTTCTATGCTTCCTATCACAACTTGTGCCTACACATATGTGTTCATGGTTACAGGTTTAGATTACATAGTGTGAGTTTGTTTTCATAATTATCAGCCTTTTTAATGTAAAATACAGGCCTCTTCTCTAGGAGAGGGAATGGGCCATAATCTACCACGCGGGCCGAGTGTCGATTAGTGGATGTCACATGTTTTAAAATGTTTGGTTCTTGGACATGCCGATTTCCTCACGATGTTTTCCTTCAACGTTTCGAGAGCAGTGGTGATGAACCATTCGGCCACCACTGCTCTGAGTTTAGTGGTGACAAACCCCTACTGACTAAAATCACACCTGTGTCCTTAGTTGTCCTAAGCGTATTAGGCCCACGGGCTTTCTTCTCTGAAATTCCCCATGACTAGATGGTCAATTAGCTATGCCAATTAATTAAGTATGATTGCACTTACATTTTACTTGGAATTTTACTATTGTCTATTTAAATAAATTTACCTAAATGATAAATTAATAGAATAGGTACACGTGTAAAGAGTTGTATGCAAATCATGTATCCTTCCCGGTAACTGTTTAAATTAATATCTCATGGGTTTTATTTCCATGACTAAGTAGGTTTATTACATCATATTACTAGGATATTACATAATTCCCAATAATATGATAAAATGTAAAAAATAAGCAGTTATGTTTTTTTTTGTCTAAATAATTTAAGACATGTGACAAAATTCGTTAAGACATGTATAAATATTATTATGATTTATTTATATAAAAACGTTGGTTTTTTATCTATGCATGGTGTATCCCTAAAAAATTAGAAAACCACATTCTGTGCAATTTGGGATACCCCAGTCTTTGATCATTCAGACACTATTCAAATTTTGTGCGTCTTCAAATATTGAAAACTCTTCATTAATATTAAGGAAAGTAAGGAATTATGTCATTATCTTCACTGCTGGGACACAGGCGTCCTCTCTAGGAGAGGGAATGGGCCATAATCCACCACGCGGGCCCAGTACGGATTGGTGGATGTTACATGTCTTCGTTCTTGGTTCTAGGACATTCCGGTTTCCTCACGATGTTTTCCTTCACCGTTTTGAGAGCCAGTGGAGATGAAATAAATTACACAAAGTAATGCGCCTAGCTGGGTTTGAACCTGCGACCTACAACTCGTAAGTCGGGGCCGTTACCACTCGGCCACCACTGCTCTCCTAGGAATTATATCAATTAAGTATTACAAGTTACGTCAATTTCACCTAAATAATGAGGGCATCTTTTTCTGCTCATCTCGTATGCAAAAGTCTAACTCAAAGAGATGTGCACAATAGAAAATATTATGCGATATAAAGCAGGTACTGCATAATATTTCAATTGACAAGAAAATTCCTTTGATCCGATTTACTTGGGCGGCATTGCCAAGTTCTGTATGAACGAGGAATGGCTTTTGAGTTCATATCATTCTTACATTCATACCGAGAAATATGAGAATATACCACATTTAAAATTGAATTCGATTAACAAAGTTGACTTACGAGTTGTAGGTCGCAGGTTCAAAATCAGCCAGGTACATTACTTTGTGTAATTTATTTCATCACCACTGCTCTCAAAACGGTGAAGGGAAACATCGTGAGGAAACCGGCATGTCTTAGAACCAAAAATTCGAAGACATGTGACATCCACCGAACCGCACTGTGCCCGCGTGGTGGATTACGGCTCGTTCCCTCACCTAGAGAGGAGGCCTGTGTCCCAGCAGTGGGAACATTAAAAAGGCTGATGATGATGAACAAAGTCAAGGGCGTCATCTGATCTGAAGTAATTTTAACGGAATGGTTAACCCAAAGCAAGGTCCGAACCGCAAACTTTCACGAACAAACTAACGGGTAAAACTTTGTTTTTGGACTTCTTGACTCAAAAAAGTCACAGTGCGGTTTCAACTAATTTCTTAGGGCTCTCAAATCATTCTTGAAATCGGCAATGAAGATACGTTTAATAGGGACAGGCGTTCAATTTAGTGGTTGTGGGTTTTATTGAAGATTTTACAGCTAAAAAGTAAAATTTTCGTTTGTGTTTAGGTTGCTTTTGTTAGGAGTAGTGGTTCTAGAGTGGATATCGATGGCCACTCTGAATGGGAGTCGTCTCTATGGCCTAGATTTCGTGTTGGTAAAGCAGAATTTACCCGGGACAAGGACAAAGTGTTGGAATTTTTATTATAATAGTAAATTCTTTTTTTGAGTGTCAACGGAACTCTTACTTTATTTATTGTTACTAGCACCATAATAATGCTAGTAACAATAAAAAAAAACTTCATAACGACATAAATTAATGAATCTTTGCTTTAGAATACTAGACAGTATTATACTGCTGTAAATAATTATAATACAACAATCCAGCCTGTCAGTAATCATGCTCAGCTATTTTTGCTTTAAGTTGTCGTTTCATTTCTTTGTCTGAAGTCGTTTGGGCCTACTTATAGAAGTATTCAAGTTAGGTAGGCTTTTTTTCGGTTGGTAAAAATCATCCAACGACAAATTCGGGGCAGAAAATAGTGTCAGACAATTACTGACTAAAACATCCACTCTGTTCCTAGGTTACTTTTCATACGGGGGCCTTCCCATTAGACGCGAACCTTTGGCTCCAGTAAACCTTTGACTGCTTTTCTACTTTTCTACGGTCTCTACAAAGTTAGGTAGGTACAGATTTACCTAGTAGGGAACCCACTGTCTACCGATATTTTTGTATTTATAAGTGGGATTTGGATTGCGTATTTTTGACGCAGCACAAAAGCTGGGCAATAAACAATCATCGCAAGTAATCAATCAATCAATTAACTCAAACCATTAAAGTAATTTGTTATTATTTAATTAATTTTAAGCTAGTGGTTATGTAATAACTTTTGCTAGCGGATTCACCTGATTGAGAGTAGAAAATTGACCCAAGGAAAGAAAGAAAGAAAAACAATTTAATTACGCGTAATGACGCAAACTTAAAACTTGTTAACAAACATAACCAATTACATACTTCCGAGGTAAATAATATCCCATCCCAAGACATGGTCTACTCGTGTGCCAAATTACATCTGAATTGGTTCAGCCATTCGAGTGTGAAGAAGTAACAAACATATAAAATTATAATTATACTTGATTACCTGATTGTTCATTTGTGAAATTATGTAATGTATATTGTGGTGAGAAATAAAGTCATTATTATTATTATATACACACAAACTTTCACCTTTATAATATTAGTAAGTATAACATTTACAAACACAATAAAACAGAGCAAAAATGTGAAATACTCTTGGCATTACCATATTAGCTTTTTTTTAAGGTCATTTATTGAAGTTATAATACAGGTTTTCCTATTTCTAAAAACTCGCCAAACTTTGACGTTTGTAGGCGAAAAGCGCTTTTTTACTTAATAGTTCACCCCCTTTATACACACTTACTTTACTATCCGTTACTGCATTTAATATTCAGAGTCCAATTTTGGAGTCAAAAAACAAAAGTGTTATATCGTTGAAAGAGCTTTTCACATTTCCACAACAGACAAGACATTAGTTAGCTTCCAGCCACAGTCGTAACGTAAGACAAATGATATGGAAATTTAAGGCCATTTCATCTTTCTCACCACCATTAAACTCGCCGGTTTCAACCGAGGTGCTCTCTTGAAAGTACTGTGAGACTATTAAGATGAGCGAAAGTTTTTTATTATTTATAAGGTCTGTTAGTCTGTGGCATATTTATTAGTTATGAAAATAAATACAAATGTTAGCCTTTTCGTATACATTTGGATCTTTTTAAGCCACTTCAAGAAAGGACGAGGTTCTTTAGTCATATGACGGCATACTTTTTTGTATCATGTCCAACGATGTCTTGACCAAATATTATGATGATGATCTTGAAAATTGCTGAATGCTTCCTACAAACTACCACCCCCAATTGCAGGGAAGTGGGTTGTTAGAAAGAAACAAAAAGTAGTCTATGTCACTCTCGTTCAAAATAATCACGCCAATACGTCGCTCGGATTTTCCGTGAAAGACGGACAAACATAACAGACATGATTAGTTACTTTCCCATTTAAAATGTCAGTAAGGATAATATGACTTTCCTTTTGAAAGTTTCGACATGAAAAGAAAGATGCAATATTGTTGTAAAAACTACAACAATATTGCATCTTTCAGAGTTAAATCTGTACGATCTGATAAGATCTGTAGAAGTCGTTACCGCGGTAATGCGGCATACATACTGTTTTCAATACTGTTTTCTTTTCTTCTCTTCTCTTTGAAAGCGTTCCCAAACTTCATACCGGGTAAAATGGGGTAAATAGAAACTCAGGGGGTGAATAGAAACAAATTTTTATTACATTTATTACAATTATTATTTTGATTTCATAGTTTTCGTTATAATAAAGCATTTTTGTTTTCAATATTGAATTTATAAAAATATTGAAATGCTGCAAACAATTTTTAAATAATGTGAAGGAGCAACAAAATGTTGTTTATATTTACCCCCCGATTTGTTTCAATTCAGCCCGTTTTACGGTATTTGGTTTATTGTGGGTTTTACAAGATAAATTCTTTAGTTCTTTATTTATTTATGAGTATTTATTAAATGCTTTATGCCTGCAAAAGTACAGGGGAAACTTAATAACTTAGGAAATTTGCACCAGTCAACCTTAGGGTGAGGCAGAGAAAAATAGTGGTAGGTGTAAAAAAAAGAGAGAGAAAAGGCAAATATATTATATAATAAGGAGAATTTTTATACCAATAAACCCTAAATATATACAATACAACAATAACTTGTCAACTATAGTACCTGGTAAATAAGTTGAACCATTTGAAACAAGTTATAATCCTTTTCGCACAAATTAAACTATCATGGCGGTTTACCTTACGTGCGCAGAAATCGATTTGTATCTACCCTACTTCAGTATAGGAGCCTAACATGATCGAAACCGTCTAGGGCCAAGGGTTGATGCAAAAGCGGAACACCGGGTCCTTGGTACTAAGGCAACATGGAACTGTGGGTCGTTTAGTTAGTAGAAGTCTGACACTGTCTCCCGCTCCGCCCAAGGGTTTTTTTTAAGGGATTCGTCATTCGATGATTTTTCCCACCATAAAAAACCCTACTTAACTATTTAATAATTAATTTTATTTTTTTTGCTGTCATTGGTTTTATTGTATTGATTTTTTGTCTGAAGGAGTGTTAAAGACACTGGGCAAAATTGTCTATCATTAGCAATGAATTGCACTATGCTAATGCAAGTAGGGTGGGGTGCTAGTCAGTGTCAAACCATATCGTTTGTTTTTCGCTCTATTTGTCTATGTCCTTCACGACCCCTCGCTACTTGGGAGTACCATAGAGGGAGACTAAGGGACTACGTCAATATCACATACAGCTTCGTTGCCAATTTATTTTCAAATTGGTAATCGTAAAACGTTAGCAATCTAAATCTAAAATTTGGAAATCTTCCAAACGGTTTTCCAGTAGGAAATCATTAAAATTTTATCAAATCAAATTGGAAATTATTATAATCCATCATTTGTAGAGCAATTAGTATAAAGTGGTGAACTTATTGATTGGTGGCTTATATGCGACCTTGGAGCTTGGCTTGACCGTCTCGAAAAGTCCAGTTAAGTCACTAGTTGATCTGATCGACACGCGAGAATAAGTGCAACTGACTGTTACACAACAAGGTATATCCCTTATATTAACTGATATCAGACAAGTTACACCACAAACATACGAAACACGCGCACACAAAACCCAATTTTCCATTGCAAATTAATATTTTGTTAAGTTTTAATTTATATAAACGTAACACTCACATGGAGTTTATAGTTTATAAGTTATTTTCTATTAAGAGAACTGCGTCCTGCTCAGGCGCAGTTGAACACTTATGTTTCTTGTGCATTGGTAATGTCACAATTATGGAGAAATAAGCTGTTACTTGTAATGATTCGCATGCTTTAAATAGCTATTCGAGGAATTCAAGCTCCTCTGCGTCTTTCTAAGTTTTTCAACCAATATAATATTTGACGCATGATTTGGATTATCTAGTCATCTTAAGATACCATAAGTTATTTAAACTTGGAGACGATTAATTTTGTATTTTTTTATGCATCTCTGGAAAAAAGTCAGTAATATATTTTCATATCCGTAAAACGTAGCTATCGACAAATGAGATTGTGCTCAGTAAATATCTGATTCTTGCCGCATAACATTTCAATTTACAAAAAAAGTCGTTTGACCCGATTTACTTGAACGACATTGCCAAGTCTTATGTGATTGCGAGATGGTTTTTGGGTTCATAAAATTCTTACATTCGTACCGTAAAATATATGAATATTCCGAATTTAAAATTGGGTTAAGGATATTGATCAAAGATGGCGTGTAACCTAATCGGGTTGCTTGAAATAAGGTCCGGTACACAAACTTTTGGCAATATACAGTTTTGTAGGAAAATTTCGTATTCTAGAGTTCTTGATTCAAAATAATCACAGCGCGGTTACGACTTATTTCTCTGAGAGCATTCATTCCATACTTAACATCATCATTACATAGTAAAAAACAAAGTCGCTTCCCGCTGTCCCTATGTATGCTTAAATCATTAAAACTACGCAACGGATGTTGATGGTTTTTTTAATAGATAGTGATTCAAGAGGAAGTTATATATATATGATACATGCATAATATATTTAATATCACCGTTGCACCCGTGCGAAGCTGGGGCGGGTCGCTAGTTATCAATAAATAAATGTTTGTAAGCAAAGGGATTTCATTGGTTTTTTTAGGGTTTCATCGAAAATGCTTTACTGTTGAGAAGAAAACAATCGATCTCTATAGCCCAGTTGTGGTAGCTTGTCAAAATGTATGAGGACAATAGATAACTGAGGTCATTTAACACGAAACTAGAAGCTATATGTCAAGTTCGGTGTAGATTTAGTAGGTTGTCTGTTGTCTAACGATCTTTTTGTTTTTAGAAATGACATTTTGATTGCGTAGCTTTTGAAGCGGCACGAAAGTTAGTCAAATATGGAAAAAATTTGAGTACCTATGTATTTCTATTAATAAATTTAATGATGAGTAGACCGCAGTTCAGTCATTAATTACTGTTTGATTAAGTTAAATTTAGTAGTTGTAATGACAAATCAAATCGATGTCACATAAAATTATTTAGATTGATCGAAAAGTTTTCAAAACTATGCCCCATTTTCTGGGTCAAAATAAAGTACTATACTGTTAAAAGGGTGCATCATAATTATTTCCACTGTTTGTCGCACTGTGTAATAGATATTTCACTGTCTCGAGCGGCATTCGGCACCCCCTAAGACCCGTGTGTACCGCACACCCTGCACTAGCTAAACCGGCCCTACGTACAATGTATTTAGATAATTCGAGATAAAAGATTAATATGTTATCTACACTAATATAATAAAGAGGTAAAGTTTGTTTTTTTATTTTTTTTGTTTTTTTTTGTTTGTAGGAGGTAATCTCTGGGACTAATGGTTCGATTGGAAAAATTTTAGCAGCAAAAGAAAGCTGCTATACTCCTGAGTGACATAGGCTATAAATCTACACTAATATAATAAAGAGGTTAAGTTTGTATAGGAACAGAGTTAAATATGTTAAAACAAGAACTTTTCCGCGGACAAAGTCGCGGGCAGAAGCTAGTTTTATTATAAACTTGGTAGTTAATGGTTTAAGACAAGATTAGCAAATGTTTATTCATATTTTCTTATCTGTCTTAATCGGTTCATTTCACATTATTTTGAGACTATGGACAAAATTCCTTATACCCAGTAACGTAAGTAGAATAAAAATAAAATCAAAGTTAAAGATGTAAAATAAAAAAAATCTTTTATTGTTTATGTTCTTCCCAACCAACCCCTTGCCATCTGCGGGTATCGTCAAGGGAGACTATAAGGCTATGTCAATAGGGCGATGAAGCAGTTTTGAAATTGAGAATCCTTAAACAGTTTCCAAATTGAGAATCTTCAAAGAGTTTTCAAATTGAAAATCTTGAAAGAGTTTTCAAATTGAGAATCTTCAAACAGTTTTCAAAATTCGAATCCTTAAAAACTATGATTAACTTAAAAGTGGAACTTACCTACAGCTGAGATCCCCGTATACGTCTGACGCTAACAGGGTACCACTCGGTGACTGACTAATATAATATTCTGATCACGGTCAGAGCTGATCTGATCAACACGAGAGAAGAAGTACAACTGGCTGATACGCAATGAGGTATGGACCCATATATTAATAAATATAATACTGGGGTTATAATTTATACTAAATACACCAGCTCAATATCCTTAAATTTTAAATCAATATCTCAAGTTGCTCACATCAAATATTTTCGCTGGATGAAAAACTATTTTAAATAATAACATGAAATACCGATCATTAGTTAGTGCATCACGTAAAATTTAACTTGGGTGGTACAAATTAGTAAATATTCGTAATAGTTCGAATGCAGATTAGATGCAAATTTTTACACTATTTAGTGTCAAGTTTAGATACTATTAATTTAATGGAAACCCCGGTATAATTTAAATGTGAAAATTAAACAGCTAGAATGTAGTAGTCTTAAATTATTGAACTATTGTTAATATTTAGGATAGATATACTTGTGAAAAACGGTTTCCTTTTTTTTAATATGAACTCGGAATTTAGACAAGACAACAACAGCTGATGGTGTACAATAGTATAATGGCTTATTTGGTATCATGTCTAGTGCCAACGCATATGCGTACGCATTTCTTAGCACCGATACAGTAGCGAATTTCAAGGACACGCGACTGCAGCGTCGCAAGGTCAATTAGCTAAGCCGCTTGTGTCCGTACTACTAGCGCGCGTGATAGTAGTAATCTGTGGAAGTCCGTCTCTACGTACTCTAATCGATCTAGGTACGCCACTATATGGCTGCAAATGCGTCAAAATCAGAATCCAGGAACCCACGACGGCGAATTTTTTTTTTATACTAACTATATACTTTATTATTAACTATATCATAACTTTATACACTTTGTATAATACACAAAAAATGTCTGTAAAGAACAATTACATGCCGTTATCAATGCACCCTCTTTTACACGTCAAAGGGCTGTATTGTTAGCAAATCCGCATTCTATATTGGCCCTTATTGTTATAGTTCGACAAAAAGCCGGCCAAGTGCGTATCGAACCACGCATTGCGTTGGGTTGAAAACGGATTAACGAATTCTTATTGCATTTACAATATCAACTTTATATTCACCGAAAAATTGCTTTGTTCTGTAAAGCTCTACAAAATCATAGAAATAGTTTGTTTTTTTCTATACAGAACAGGTACGTTTGTACGAAAGCTTCAGTAAGCACCACCGAGCACGTTATTTGGATGCGCTCCGCTCAATGGAAGCTCCATTGAGGTAGGTTTAAGTGTCAGCACGTTTTCTTTTATACGAATGTGTGCTGTGTGCAATATGCATAATGACATAAAATGCACCCGTATTGAATGCAATAACATGAAGTTAGATTTCATTCATAAACTCTATAGCAAAAAACCCAAAAAACCAGCAGTACAAATCAAGATTACATTACAGATTGAGCAGAAATTTCAACGAAAACTTAGAACCACTTTCCAAAAATAATAATGTTAAAGTGCCGATAACAGTGTTGGAAACAAAGACCATCAAAAAGATAATGTTTCTTTACAGTTTCGTGAAATTGCGACGTCAACACGCTTAGCACGACAGCCGTATGGTTTGTTAAAATTTTTATGGTTGTGAGAATCCGCACGAGAGCCGAGGAAAACGTTTAACTTAAGTAGTAACGGATTTTAGATACAAGTCGCGAAAATTCATTGATTGAGTGAGATTTTCGTAGCAATCAGATTAAACCTAGCCTAGAATAAAATTGGAAAACTATTTCAATATTTTTTGATACTAGAAAATGGGGAGTCAACTATGACAGTTCCTTCTGAGCAAGTGCGAAGAAGATCTATGTAATTATTATGGAATTGCGATCACGAAGTCTGCAAGTGACAGATGTCCTAGACAACGGAGTTACGCACAAGTATAACGTTATAAGTACTATAAAAAATAGATGATTTACTAGCTACACATGGTACATAATGCAGATTCTAGTGGAAGCCGTAATGAAGGAAGGTCAAACACAATGCCTTACTCGTCAATTAGAGGATTAACGGCATAACCAACATACGGCAGCTGACAAAAGAGGAACGAGGATTTCGATCGCGTTCGCACTCTTTTGTCATAATGCAGCAACCCCAGGTGTACATCTGGGAACGGATATTTTTTTACTACCCGTCAAACAATTAAATATGGTATTGTGCTGTAAATGAATAGCGGATCCAGGGCGGACATGTCACTGCAAGCTCATAATGAAAGGTATACCTTTTATCCGGCGAGCCCTGTGTGCGAACGCCGGCGTCCGTGGCGGTAAGCCCCCGGTGGTGTAGTGTCGTCGAGTGTAGGGTGATGGAAGCGCCAAGGAGGGCTCCTGGCCGCGAGGGGCCGGCGTTGCTGCGCGTAGCGAGCGATGGGCGCGCGTGTGGCTCGAGGTCGGTGTGCCGGCGGAGTGGCCGCGCTGTCACCGGCAGGGTGCGCGCGCCTGCAGCGCCGCGCATGCGCCCTCCGCACCCGCAAGCGATTAAACTAAATACACCAACACGCAGCGCCACTACATGTGCTATACTGGCGCGCTGCCGCCTTACCTACATATCGAGGTGAGCATTATACGTATTTTATTTTTTTATAATCTTCGGTTTTGACCTATATTATTTTCTTACTTATTGTATTGCAAACTTATTCATATGGTTTTGTAGAATGAATTGCACAAAGCTCTCTATAAAAGTTGTATTTGTAGCAACGTGACATCAACAAAAGCTTTGACATTCGTGAACGTTTTCTGTAGATGAAAAGTTTAGTATAGTGACAGTTTTTTTTACCAGTTTCTTGTATCAGATACAAATTGAGTGTAATTTATTAAAATATGCAGAGGGAGGGTGAAGTATTGTTTGGTGTAGGTGTGTGGTGTTGAGATCAGCTGTTTGTATAAAGTTATTGGTGGGTGGTATCGATTGGCGGCACTTTCACCGCTGGGCGCGAACAGTAACTGTTATTCTATGTTTTGGCGCGGCTCCAGCAATGGCGGACACCCACTCTGTTACTAAGCACACGCAATTTTCGCGTAACAATCAGAGCTAGCTTAGCTAAGTAAAAAACTCCAAGCTTTTTATAAAAAAATGTACTTTTTTTTTAATTTTTAGGTATTTATTTGCGATGCTAGATAGAGTGACGTATAAAGAGATCAACACAGACTTGTGTATCCTTCATGGTTCATATAATTCGTGATGTTCTTTTGTCGTGTTCGCAGGAGCGGCACAACAATGTCTGTGTTTATATCATGTGAAATTGTATTGAAGGTAGACGTTAGCAACACAGTTTTGTATTTATTGTAATATTCAGCCGTAATAATAATAATTAGTATGAATTCTGTGGCTTAGAAGCCGTAGGGTCAATCACAAAGTAAATTACCTCTTAATAAAAAAAAATTCTTCAAATCTATGAGAAAGAAAAAAAAATATTTTATTTCATACACTCAATGCAGAAAAAATATGTAGACATGCAGTTTTTCCCACTGCTCTTTTTACTTTAAACTATAATATACACGTTAGTAATTTGAATAATTAAACTAATACTATAAAAGCAAAAGTTAACGAATGCGTACGATTCTTATTCCTTCACGCTCGAAAGGTTGGACAGATTTGGGTGAAATTTAGCACACGGTGAACTATGTCCTGGAATAGCACATTAGATATTTTATATCCTAGGAGTATGTTCCCCTTGTACAATTTTTCATTGTCACTCGGGTGCAGCCGCTGGTAGCAGCTAGTGAGATATAATGCCTATTTACAGTTGATGCCCTTAGGTACAAATACATAATTTGACGAAATTCTAAATCAATGTCAATCAATTACACTGTTTACTGGTTCAAGAGTTACTTTGCCCTGGGTTTCAAAGGAAAACTAAAGTTAGGAGAACTTTAATTTTAGTGAGTAAATGTCAAAATAAAACTAAAAAGCGTTATGTACCTACCGTCTCGTAACGTGTTTACGCGTACGCCAGCGAAGTATCTGCATTGCTACAAACTACGCTAAGTGAAATACCTAAATCGAGCTTTTTAATTTTTGGTTTCATCCTCTTTCAAAGACATACGATAACACAATGCAGGACTAAAATTCAGTTTCCTGCATGCCTCAAGGAGTTGTCAGAAAACTGTAGGGGCCTAGCAGGGTCGAAGCCTCCTGGGAACAAGGGTTGATGCGAAAGCGTATTACCAGGGCCCTGGGATCAAGGCAAGAAAAGAATGGGGTAGATTGTTTAGTCAGTAAGAGTCTGACACTGTCTTCCACTCCGCCCAAGGGCAGGATTTGTCATTGGATGATTTTTACCTAATATAAAAAAGGACTAAGATCCAATTGCTTTAGATTCACAGAAAATATGCTGCGTGTGGAGGTGGCTTTATCTTATATATAAAAATGAATTGCAAAATGTGTTGGTAAGCGCATAACTCAACAACGCCTGGACCAATTTTACCAATTCTTTTTTTGTTTTGTTTGTTATTACCTGGAGAAGGTTTTTAGGTAGAGTAGGGTAGAATGGAGTAAAGTAGAATAATCTGTTACCGGGAGCGAAGCCGCGGGCAAAAGCTAGTGTCTTATAGGGGAGACATAAGATTAAGATTTTGATGATTTTAAATCCAACATCTCGTCTAAACGGCTTCTTGGTATGTTCATAAAAAAGTATATTAAACTAGAATATTTTCCTAATAATTTGATATAAGTACAAATATTTACATTTTTTTTTTTCATTGAACTTGGCGTAATTTATTTTCAAAGTTACACAGACAAAAAAAACGAAGATCAGGCAAAAACCATTGGGTGTTCTTTTATGAAATTTAAAAAAGTATGAGTGTATGTGGTAAAGTGAAGAGTAGGTACTTTTTACCCACCATGATGGTGGTTAAAAATCATCTAATGACAAATTCCGCAGTTGGGTGGAGTGGGAGACAGTGTCAGACTCTTACTGACTAAACAACACACTCTGTTTCTATGTTGCCTGAACACTAGCGATAGAAGAAAGTGAAAAAAAAGTACGTAGGTTCTGTTTTTTTTTAAAGTTCTGTAGGACAACCAACAGGACACAATTACTAAGCCTTTACCGTCTGTCTGTCTGTCATCGGATTGTTTCTCATGATCAAATAGATAAACAGTTGTAGCAGAGTAAAGTATTGCTACTCAGTGGCGTAACTATGTCACTTGAGGCCCGTGGCAAATTTATTGAATGGGGGCCCTAAAAAAATCATCTCATTCTGTTTGAAATTTTACCAAACAAAATTAATTTTAGGTTACTTGTTCTGAGCCCATGGCTTTTTATACTGGGGGCCCCGTCATACCGGGGGCCCGTGGCATTTCGCCAGCCTTGCCACCCTGTAGTTACGCCATTGTTGCTATTATTACCACATACCATAAATAACTTACTCTCACTCAAACACTCACCATACAGTTTTTTAATTTATAATTTATTTTTTATTTTTACTTTCATTGTTTTAATTGCTTACAAGTAATTAATTGTTCTTATTATATTCTTTATGTTACCGGTGAAAACAATTCTTGTGTGACTTTTATAATCCATGTCTCCACCCTAATGGAATCACTGGTCCCCAAGTCACAGGCTATAAACCTAGTTTGGGAGCCAGGAGATAATACCCAATTGCACATTTTGTTGTACTATTCTACTGTACCTGTAACATATGTAAAATTCTTGCGTAAAATAAACATTATTATTATTATTCCGTTTATTAAATACTTTACATATAAGTTATATTTTTAAACATCAATAAAAAAATAAAAAAAAAAACATTTAAAAATATAAAAAATAGTGTCCCACCGGTATCGGGAACAGGGTCCAAGCTACCGGCGGTCAGGGCTCCAGAGAAAGGAACCTCCTAACTATACGAGCCGTGTCCAGGAGTACCGCTCTCTGAATCAAGCCCTTGATCCAGCCGCCTAACGAGAGCCTCCTAAGGTGTTGGTCGAGGCTCTTGGCTATTAAGCCATTAGCTGACACGACTATCGGTACAATGATTGCCGAATCCACATCCCACATGTCGACAACCTCGCGAGCCAAGTCAATATACTTGACTTGTTTATCTTTCTCGACTTTCACGAGGTTCTCGTCATGATTTTTATTATTATTATTATTAACTAAAAATTGTAGGGAACCTATCGTGTGAGAGCCAATCTCGTACTTTACCAGTTTGATTTTATCGCAGAATTAGATCATCCCTTTACTTGAATGTCGTATAATGATAACATTACCAGGTCAAGGTTTAGTTAGGTGTATTTTAGTAAAGGAAAAACCGAGAATTTCAAAGATTTTTCAAAGTTAAAGTCAAAGATTTATTTGAAAATAAATATGGTAATAAAGTTCTTGCAATGGTTATTATTTAATATAATTACATAGTATAAAACAAAGTCGCTACCTCCCTATGTAGGTATGCTTAGATCTTTAAAGGTACCTACGCCACGGATTTTGGATGCGGTTTGTTTTAATAGATAGAGTGATTCAAGAGGAAGATTCATGTGTATAATACATACATAATATCTTCAATATTAGTACCCGTGCGAAGCTGGGCCGGGTCGCTAGTTTAATATAAAGTAGCTTAACATAAATATGTCACAATGTAATGACACCCAAATTTTTGTTAAATAGATTACAGTTAAAATTAATTATGCATTAGATTAGTTTTTGAACTGGAAGAATTCTTGTAGAAAAGGATTCTCAATAAGCCACCTGCGTTAAAGTATTTTTTATTACGTGTATTCCTGTTTTGTTTTCCGGTGAAAAAAATAACAAAAAAAAAACTTTTTACAAAAAAACCGCCTTCAAAAAAAGCCAAACGATAAAAGTTCCTACACTAAAAAGTTGAAAATAAACATTTGAATTGCTGTAAAGAAACTTAATTTATAGGTAAACTTATTTGACATTAATATTTTGCAAATATTCAAAATTTATTACTTATTTTTGGAGTTTGCATTTGCATAAACAACGGAGTTCTGAGGTAAAAAACATAAAAAAAAATACAATCGAATTGAGAACCTCCTCCTTTTTTTGAAGTCGGTTAAAAAGGGAGTGTTAGACTCTCCGTGGTTACACTTTTACTGAGTAAAACACCCCTGAGTTCTTTTAGTTACTCTTTGCGTTTCAAGGCCGCAACTCTTTCGAATCTCATAGCCCGAGACAGTTCATTATACTTAGGTTCACAGTTTAGTATCGTTTAGTATAGCAGTAGGCACTAGCACAGTTTAGTTTGGATTTTTCGAAAGCGGTACCGTGGACTGCGCAATGGGACCAAAGGGAAATCAATCAATCACTATAAGTCATGTAAAAGTTTAACACTCTAGAGCGGTGGAAGCCATGTAATGATTCTACCTTAAAAAAAGGATTTTGAAAAAAGTGTCACTGAGCTTTATCTCTTAGGGCCAAAACACATAACCGCGTTGCGTCGCCGCGCCGCTAAAATCGACAGTGCCGTCCGCCGCTCTCTTTCGCGTCGCCGCAACGCAACTTTCAGCGCTTATCGTCGTATCCTACAAGTATAACCAGTTTCTCGAGATTTTTGAGTGTGGATAGACGTTTCTTTGTCATGGATCATAATAAACTTTTGCATATTTGTTATTAAGAAGACATTACTCTATTTTCAATAAACAACAAAGAAGATATTGGTTATATCCATTTAATAAAGCTGTGCTTTTCGCGCCGCGGTGCACACCGCTTAATTTTGCGTTGCGGCGAGCAGCACTGTCGATTTTAGCGGCGCGGCGCTGCAACGCAGTTATGTGTCTTGACCCTTAGGGTGAAATTTACTAATAAAACTAGTCGTGATTATTTAAAACAAAACACAGGTTAAGTCTAATCGAGATTATAGGTTCATTTTGCGTTCAAAACCAAACACAGTTTCTGTTTTTTTTTAAGTGATTGTGATTAGTTTCATTGGTGAATTTGTACTTAGTCTTCAAAAACATTATATTTTTTCTATATTATTAACGGACTTCAAAAACAAGGAGGTTTTCAATTCGACGGTATGTTTTTGTGTGTTTGTTACGCGATTACTCCGCCAATTGTTGGCCGATTTTCAAAATTCTTTTTTTGTTCGAAAGGAGGTAGTTCTGAAGTGGTCCCATAGTCACCAAGTCAGGATCTGATGATGAAATCCGGAAGAAATCGAGGGCAACCCTCAAATTTTATGGGTATTTTTGTTTCAAAAAGTAGGTTTTCAAAAATAAATCTTAATACAATCAATATTAAGTAAGTTGGAAACCTTTCAAATTTAATGGAAAGCGAAACATTCAAGTTACAGAATAGGGATGCACAGACTAAAATGTGACGTCATAGTTATCAGGTTACATGAGTACGAAAACTTATAGCGAGATATTCCCGTCACGCTCCCCACTCTTTCTCATAACAATATTTGAAATGCAAATTGCTCCTTCGTTTAATAACCAATTTTGATGCGGTTTTCTGAAAAGATTTCATTTTGGTGTTGTTTGTTTGTTTATTTTAAAATTATTGTTTAATAATGAATACCACATAACACTCGTAGGTACCCTCATCATCATCATCAGCCTTTCAATGTTCCCACTGCTGGGACACAGGCCTCCTCACTAGGAGAGGGAAGGTAGGGTAGGTACCCTAACCAACGCAAAATTTATGTTCTGTTGCAGTAGGTACCTACTATAAAATATTTTTTTTTGTGAGACTAAGATTTTTGTTATCGTGGGTAAAAATCATCCAATGACGAATCCCGCCCTTGAGCGAAGCGGGAAGCAGTGTCAGACTCTTACTGACTAAACGTCCCGTCCTGTTCCTTATTTGCCCTTCGTACTGGGGCCAAGCCTTCCTTTCAGAAAGAGACCCTAGGCCCCAGCAGGCTTCGACCCTTTTGCAGAGACCCTACGTGTGAGACTAAGATGCATTTTACCAAAACCTTGTCACTAACTATGGCATCACTGCTTACCATTAATGAGCATTAGTTTGTATCAAATAAAAAAAGTGTGAAGTTAATTTCTTCATCAGGCAAGAAATACCTGATTCTTAAACTCAGTTTCTGAAATGGAAATCGTCGCAAAATTGGTATGACAATCTGACGAAGGCACGTCTGCTAATAGTGATTGATAATTCGTTAAGAAGGTCTTTGACAGCGACTTCTTGAGTTCAGCCCTGGTTCAGGTTTATTATCCGGACCGGTAATAGGGTCATCTCTTTCTGTGAAGTAGTAATTTAATGCGAGCGAATGACATGGTCGCTACGGTCAGGTAGCGGATATCTGTACGCCCCAGCCGCCACCACCTCAGGGGACGCTCCGAGCGTCGAGACCTCGCAGGGTGATTCCCTGCTACCGTAGGAGTTACCGAACGATGAGCAAGGGTATCGTAACTCGCTGTCCAGTCGTCCGATTAAACCCGAGTCAACTTCGTGCAGTTTTCCACGCGCAAAATTCTTAGGGCCTTAGGAACGTTTGAAAGATTTACAGTGGTCCTGGAAAGCAATGGGACACTGAAGGACGCAAATAGGTTTCAGTAAAAGTTTGACACTTTCTCTCGCTTTTATTATTATTAAATCATTTAATGCAGACATAGTCCATTATTACAAAAAAAAATATATATATATTTAAAAATTAAAATCAGAAAACTAAAATTAAAATAAAAAACAATCATAATGTCATAAATACAATAACATTAAATATAAATGAAATAATATGAATAACACACAAAATTAAACATACACAACAATTAATAAACTCAGTCAAACAATATAATCAAATACAAAGTGGAGAAGCGCTAGCATGAAGCTGCATCCACCTCTGTAACAGGGAGTCCCACCGCTCTGACAATACCCTCAGAAGACTGTTTGAGCTGCTTCGTAGGCGACTCAATAGTGAAGCGCTTCGCTTCCTGATGATTGCGAAAACATCATCCGACCGCGCCTCAGTAAAAATAGTCGAAGCACTACAAAATCGCGGCAGCCCCAACAGTAGTACTGTAGCTTTACCACCGAGTGGGAGAAGTCATTTGATGATTTATTACCATACAAAAGCTAAAGTGTTTGTTTAACAATCAATCATATAGCTTTACTGACTTGATTTAATTGTGACGTGTCGATAACATCTTTCCAGACACCGGCGGTTCATTTAGCACAGCTACCTAATCGTAGTACCTAATATTAAAATGACATTCTGTTTGATAACATTTGATAGCCGACAAGCATCCTCTGTTTAAGCTTTTAATGTATCGCCTTACTTGTTTGAGTTCGACGCTAAATATTTTGCGAGGAATATCGTAAAATCTGCTCTCCTGGAATAAATAGGTCACTTTGACACTGTGTAGGTAACTAGTATACATATTTTAAGCGGTTTTGCCTTTACATAATAGGTATTTTCTTAAAAACCGACGAAATTTACTGAAAATGAATAAGGTTTTTCTACTTTTCATCGTCAGCTTTGTAAGCACTAGCTGCCGAATAGTGTTTTTGAATTATTATTTTTTACAACCATCACACAACTGCGTCTAGTCTCAAACTAGGCAGAGCTTGTGTTCTAGACAACTGATAAACATAGTTGTATCATATACATGTCTAAATATATACATATATCATTATCATTACATTGTATAAAATAAAGTCGCTTTGTCCCTATGTATGCTTAGATTTTTAAAACTTCGCAACGGATTATGATGCGATTTTTTTTAATAGATAGAGTGATTCAAGAGGAAGGTTTATGAGTATAATACATGCGTAATATATAAGTATTGTACCCGTGCGAATCTCGGGCGGGTTGCTAGTTATACATAAATTACACCCAAACACAGAACAAATGATCGTGCTCATCACACAAACATTTTTCCTGGATGGGAATCGAACCCACGACCTGCGGCATAGTAGTCAGGGTCATTAACTACTAGGTTGATAGGTTCGTCCAAAATGATATTACAATAAGTTTCAATCTTCTTCTTAGGTATAATTAAGTCTAGATAGGTCCCTATAGAATCAATTGCTGACTGTTAGTCTTGTTTTAATATAGAAATTAATTTTAAAAAAGAAAAATTATAGTTAAATGAAAGGTTTGACGGGGTTGAGCCACGGGCGGCAGTTATGGATTTTAATATATTATGGAAAAAATATGTGCTTATAACCTTTATATAACAAAATAAAATCCACAATCTATTTTGTTTAGCCATAGTTCGTAGTTTTTTTACAATCAAATCAGGAGCAAAAATAAGATCAATTGTAAAAAATAAGTTCAAAATGTATTTGGGTAGGTATATCTGAACATAGATACTACAGAATTCAAAGGCATGGCTAACTAAAAGGGTGGACCCTTTGAGAAAAGGGGAATCAAAATTGAAAGATGTAACTAGGTCAAAATAGGGTATCGCATGAAAGAGCTCCATTTATTACATATGTAGCCAGTTTTGATTATATTACTTTAAAATAATTGGTACCTACTTAGGTAAGTATAGGTAAGTAACTTGAACCGAAAAACTGCCTTCAACTTTCTTTATTTTTTTTATGGTAAGTAAAATTCATCCAATGACGAATTCCACCCTTGGGCAGTGCGGAAAACAGTCTCAGACTCTTACTGACTAAACTACCTACTCCGTTCCTTCCGTACCTTGATCCCAGGTAATACGCTTTCGCATCAACAGTCGGTCCCAGGAGGTTTCAACCCTGCTTGGCCCCTACAGTTGGTTGTCAACTCCTTGAGGCGCGCGGGAACAGTGCGCGCAGTCGACGACTTGGGCCTCTGTCCGGATTGTCATTAGAACACAAAAAAACCCTTTCTTTAGTTAATTCATTATTGCATACTATATTATTATTTGTTACTGCTAGCCCATACTGTCCCACTGCTGGGCAAAGGCTTCCCTGAGGGAGGGTATACTATGTGCATGAACTTTTTTATCCACTAATTTTATAAATTATTACAACTTATAAAATTAGTGGATAAAAAAGTTCATGCACTTAAAACTCGCTAAGTTGAGTTTTATTCCAGCAAACCATTGGGTGATAGAGAGAGATGACAATAGTCCAGTGTATATTTAAAAAAAAAACACAAATAATAGGAATTAAATAATACATAAACATACCTACATACGTAAAATTTTTTCTTTTTCTTAAGGTAATCTTCAGAAAATGTTCAACAGTGTAGAAACTTAAACCGTCATAGTTGTTCCACATCAAGACTTAGTTAAAGATCTCTGCTTTACTTTACCGCATTAAAACCGGAAGGCCCCAATACATTAGCACAGGGTATTTCAGCAGCAATGGAGTATGTGTTCGCTGCGGCGAGTGGCATCGGGTCAAGGCCATTGCACAAATCCGCAGTCTCCTTCGTGATCGTGACGCATTCTAGTACAAACGCATATTACTCGAGCTCATCCGGGGAAGTACTTACTAGAACCATACATTCTGCGCGAAAGTTATAATCAGACTTAAATATTTCTTTATGAATGACGCCGAATCAAAATTTAATAAAAATTTAAAGTTGTTGTTATATGAACAATTTTTTTCAGTATTTGTTAGTGAAAATTTAATATGTTCGGGTACATTAGATAAATAGGGCCTACTAGGTGCCTACGCCGATCGCTGTGTAAAAAGACTGAGAGTCTGTGAGTCAGTTATGAGTGGTTAAAAAGACTTCATAAAATCGATCATTTTCCTAAAAATGAGGTTCCAAAATTTTTTTTTTAAAGAAGCAGGGATCTACTGTGTTATTTTAAGGGAATAGGTGCGATTAGTGTTTGTTTAATCATGTAAATACGCTCTAGCATTTTCCTGCTTCAGCGGTCGTGTGGTATATCATGCAGGAATCATTTTTTTTTAACATTGTCCCACATTAGATTTGTAGGTCATACAAATGTTTGTTACCTGTTCCGAGCGGGAATTGAAACCGAGACACGTATCGTAACAGCCAATCGCTCAACTACTGCGCCCACCGAGTCATCTTTGTAAGATTAGAAAAGATAAAAAATAATGATGTTGTTATAAATAGTATTTTCGTAATCCTATTATTATACTGTCTCGGTCTCTGAGAGATTTTTTGTATCTGCCTACATCTCTCGTATTTATTTATTTCCATCTTCAGCTTTACCAAAGATACCAACACAACTTGGATAAATCCGACTTATTGTAAACTAGCGACCCGCCCCAGCTTCGCACGGGTACTGATATTGAATATATTATGCATGTATTATACACATATCACTCTATCTATTAAAAAAAACCGCATCAAAATCCGTTGCGTAGTTTTAAAGATTTAAGCATACAAAGTCGCTTTGTCCCTATGTAGGACAAAGCGACTTTGTATACTTTTTTTTTATACATTACATAAACGATGTCCAAAAGCAAAAATTAGTAACCATTTACGTACTCATCTTTACGTAGTCAGATTGTCGGTTAGTTTGCCATAGAAAAAATTCCAGTACCCCAGCCCCTCCCCTGCCGTATTGTTCGATTTACAAATAAATTTGAAACTGGAATGTCCGTTAAGTTTTAATTTATGGTACTTGGGTATAACCGTGACGTGTTCAAATGTCAAGCATGCAAGCTAGAGAGAGGGATGGAGCGATACACCCTATGTAGCTCTATCCCTTACACCGTTCAATTTTGGTGGTCAAATGAAACGCGTTACTTGAGGTAGGGTCTTGTATGGGAGCCTGCCAATTGAACACTTATGTACGGTGCATGCATATTGATTGGTTGTGCGTGTTCCGTGCTAAGGTCGCCCTCATATTGGTAATGAAACCATGTTTTTGTTCAGTCGTTTGAGTAATTAGGGTGATCGATTTCTTTCATTTGTTTGCGACTTAAAATTGGCTATATTTGAGCCGGAAAATAAATACGTAGTGAGTGTTTGGGGTCCCGAACTCTTTTTGAAAACATTTGGGTAGTTGTATCGCAATACCAGTTCTTCGCGGTTTTATACGCATCTGCTACTATACTTCTATTGGTTGTAGCGTGAGGATATATACTATAGTCTGCCTCGATCAATCGGCTTTCCAATATTTAAAGAATTTTTCAATCAGAAAAATTAGTTCCCGAATTCCACGTTCAACCATTCAAAGATACTAACTGCCATAATTATCTTAAAGACTGCTTCATTCTATGAACAATTTTTTTAAATGAAATCATAGTCAATTTAAATAAAAAATGGTACTTATGACTTCCATACTAATTGTAATCCAGCTACTGATAACTTAGTATACCTACCTAGAAAGTTAATGAACTGAAATACTTTTTTTAAATAATATTTTATCACACCTTTCCGTTATAACCCTTATATTATTTTATGAATATGCACGTAACAATTTAATTGACACTACAGTTCTATACAGAATCCTGTATTGTACTGTAGTATCAATTAAATTGCATAACCAATTATAATGGTTACGCAATATCTGCTACAAGTGCTACGTAATAAACATTGCTACGTTTCTGCGTAGCCAAGTTCAATATTATAATTATTTCAGTTGTAGTAATATTAAAATAAAGAAATTTTCGTAGCACATACTGACGGCTACGGCGTAGCAAACGGCTACGGTGATATTTTACCTCAATAGCGTATTATTTCACGATCTGTTAATTAATCGGTATTTAGAGAAAATTGGTAACCTATCAATGTGGGTACGGGTAGTATTGTACGTGGGCTGGAAATTAGTTATCCATTACCTGCTACTACTGAAATTGAAGCCCGAATGAAATCACTTGTTCGTGCTGAATACGAAATCGAAGCTGGAAATCATACCTTAGATTCGAGGTTCATTTTGGATGATTTTCTTTCTAGAATATTTAATGAAATTTAGGTATGTAGAGTATTGGGCCAAGATCCAACGAAATGAATAAAGAGGTCAGACTGTAGTCGCTGGTCTGAAAAGCACTTACCGCTATGTTATCCAAATAAATAGCTTACGAATCGTTGAGTCTTATATTATGTGTGTATGGAAAGATATATTATATAAAGCATGTCAATACGTTGATATAATCAAAGACTGTAAACAACACGGACTCAACTGTAATGTAAGGTACCTACTTACTCGTATGTTGCTACTCCAGGGCTTATACACACTTTACCTTATTATTGACCACTTGGATATCACATACATGCATACAGTCGTCTATAAATAAGTAGTTGCAAACTAGTTTCTGCCAGGGGCTTCACCCGCGTGAAAATCGGTTTCTTCATAGGTACAAATTCCAGTGTCAGACTCTTAATGGCTATGCAACCCAATGAACGGTCCTTTCGTGTCTTCATCCCAGGGCCCTGGTGTTACGCTTTCGCATCAACCCTTGGCCCCAGAAGGCTTTGACCCCGTTGGGACCAAACCAGGCTGAACCTTAGGGGTCAGTCCGTTCTTAACGGATGTCTATACGCTCTATGGAGACATAGTTGTTACAAAGGCGTTATGCCATCTTCAATTTCTACCTGACGCAAGTCCTCAACGGACATGGTTGTTTCGGGAGGTTTCTGTTTCGGATTTGGCAGGAAGAAATGTCCAGGTGTTATCAATGTGCGTACGTTCGATGTTCGTTTCCTCACGCGTGCTACATTCTCCTACGCTAGCATTACCTACAGACTTGCAGAAGGAGGCGACCGCCTGCCATTCCTCCTCACTCCAGACCATAGCCTGAATCTGGGCTCGGCGCGACAGGTCACTGCTACTGATTGCCTCCCCGAGGACATTCAACCGTGTTCTCCTGTCAGTTCACAAAGCCCGATGAAACCAGCTTCATGCGGAAGGTGAGGACGCCATGACGCCTCAAAGACGGCACTTGCCGCCACTTTTTTGCTGTGTCTTTGCCTCTTCTGACACTCACTGGTGATATTGGGTGGGAAATAGGCTTGCCTTGATCTCTTAGCTGTACAGCTAAGCAGAAAGTTCTTTTGGGTTTAAAAAAACACATTGCGTATTTCAGCGAAAGAATATTTTAATTGGATACTTTTTAATTCAAAATTTCATAGAGATATATAATACGTATAGTAGTAGTATTTTAACGTTTTAATCTATTGAAAACTGCAGAGTTTTTAAATAAAATTGGGACCTTGCCAACGAAACAGTCCACGATTGGGGGGTGATTCATGTACCTACCCATGGTGCTTGCTTGTAGAGCGATCTAAATTACACCCTATATGTTTTGATTATGTAAATGCCCTATATTAGCTGCACTTCACACACACATAAATAGGTCAAACAATACTTTATTTACATACCTAGGTCAATCAAAGGAATCAGGTGCGTCCATGGACAAGAATATACTAGAAACTCCATTCTAAATTTTCTTTTAAAAATTACAAAGATTTATTAAAAACATTAGGTATATTCCACGACACGGACATACTTTACCCAGTTGTTAAAATTGCAAAAAATAAGGCTATGTATACATAAGTATACCTAGCCCTTTTTTTTGGAGATTTTTTTTTTGCAAATTTATTAATTTTGCACAATTAATTTTATACATATGTATAAAAAATATAAGCAAAATAAATGAAATCGTCAAATTGCAGATAATTATTATAGCTTTTCTTCTTTACGCTCTTATACTATATATTACCGGTACGTGGGAAGTCTATTCCAGTTTTGTTAATTCCAACGTACCCGCGATTAATTTTCTTGATGAGGGAAAAACATTTCCGGACTTTGAGCATTTAGCGTGGAAAACAAACAAAGAAATTCATTAGGGACCCGGCTCGGCTCTTTTCTCGTCGGTGTATTTCCCGTTACCTAACGAGTGTTTTAAATATTTTAATTTTATTTATGGCAACATTCTTTCACATTATGAATTTAAAAAAAAACAATGGTAAAACTTTCAACACTAAATAAGCAAAAAGAGTCTGCGGACTAACTTATAAACTGATAAATTCAGTTGTTACAGGGTTTATTTTTTACTTTCATGAGCAAAGTTTTGTGATAAAGGCGTTTCACGAGTGAGAATTATTATTTTTTTGGTTCAAAACAGCGCATGAACAAAGTTTCTGGAAAAAAAACTTGGCAGAAGTCTTTGGCCAGCTGTGGGAGGAAAGGTAGTGGCATAGTACAAATAGATATTTAAAAAAAAAATAACGTTAGTAACAAGTGCCTAAGTAGATTGAAACATCATCACAATGAACAAGATTATAAGCTGGTTATTGTTCGTGGATGTCCCTATTGAAATTAACTAGGTTACAATGGGTACAATGCATCGTTCTGTTTTCTAATGACGATAGACATTCGATATCAAGAAAGGAACATTTTAACTCGTCAAGCAGTCCTAAGTCAGCCCTAAGGCCGTGGGGTTTTCCAATGACTCAACCTATTTATTCTGAGTTTGTGTGAGTCAACTTCATGTACCGGTAGTTAATGTTATTGGATTGTTTTGTTTTTAATTAAACTAACTGATACTATCCTAATGCAGAATATCTACCTTGAACCTTCCTAATTGTTTTTATACAAAGTTTTCCCAGAATTGAAGCGAAAGGATCTTTTGTGTGTTGTTTATTAGTACCTACGCCATTTTATCTGAGTGCAAAGTACCTATTATAGGATTTTAAGCTTTTAGAGCTTTTTTTTGAAAAGGACATCATGCCCGTAAATAATTTAATTTCATTTTAATGATAATTTGGTTTTATATCAGGTTATCTGAATTAAATATTTTTTTATTTATAAATACGAATTCTAGTTAACAGTAATTTCGATTCCTGGATTGTACCTAATTGGTCAAGGTACCTATATAGGTAGTATAAGTAGGCATGTAATTAAGCCTAAGCAATCGCTATTACAGCTTGGCCACTGTCTGCTATAGATATTTGATTGTATTTTTTTTTTTACAGATGGAGAATCTTTTGTTATTAAGATCGAGCATCAGAACAAGTACAAAGCTTAATGGATTGTCGAACATTGTATAATAGTCTACTAGCTACCCACATCCCAACCTATTCACATATACTGACCTCGAAAAATTCAATCAAATGACGCTATTTTTGCAGCAGATCAAGGGTGAGCAAACGTAAATGTAATAAAAAACCTATAACTAAACTTTATTGGGACAATACCTACTGATCATCATTTCGGCTTTTGCTGACAATGTAGGTAACCCTCAATATTCATATGGAATCATTTTACGACTAGGATAAGATCGCCGTCCGTCCGTCTACAACGCTTTGTGTCACAGGTCCCTACGATTCATTGAGATGTCAGCAAAACCGCAGGAACCCAGCACGGTCGAAGCCTACTATGGCTATCAGTTTCCGTGGGTTTTACTCAGGGAAATTTTGACTTGCCCTCCATTGACTGATATATACTAAAATATACTACTAAGCTAGATAAAAAAATCTTCTTAACTAGACTAAAACCAAAAAATAATAATAAAAACCTTAAACTAAATTAAATCTAAATAAAACAAACTAAATTATGGCATCGAAAAACTCTTCTATATCGCTCGCTTTACCTTCTTATACACTTTTTGCACATTGCAATCGATTACATCGCTATTTTTCAGTAGATACCTAAGTCGAAAAGTACTTTAACTCTTCATTAATGGCATTTGTGAAAAATACCACAATTTTGCCAGTGTCACGTGCGTATTATATAATCAAATAGACCATAAAAAGCTGAACAACTACCTTGGCAAAAATGGTTAGTACAGTAGTCGGCAATTAAATTTGACTAGAGATTTACGTGGTGGGGTTATCTCGAGCACATTGATCTCCACTATTTACTCGTGCATGTTAAAAAATAAGGAATTATGAGTTGCTTGCACCACTACTAAAATTTCGAGTCAAATTATTTGTCGCTTTATGAATTTCCTACCTACTAGGAATGAGAACAATTTAAATATTTTGAGCCAAAATACCAGAGGCTGAGGCGGTAATGATTTTGACAATGACGTTGACACTGACAGTTTTGATAAGGTCTGTCAAAAATTGTTATGGTTGTGGTTGATATCGGTACATTTTTTGTAAAAATTACTTTGTGAATTATTTAAAACACATTTACGTTATTATTTACTGCCGTAGTTTATAGTTTTGTGTAATAACTGCATTTTGGACATTTTAGTGGTGTTAACGTGTATGTAAACACTCATTTTAACAAAATTGCCATTACTTGGCGAACCCAGTACTCCTATTGTTTTTGTTTAAATCCAGCTTATTTTCGTTTTATATAACTTTAATAACGATAACATGTTTTCTGTGCAGAGCAACTGAAAAACTTGAAGATGTCCAGATTCCGCTTTGGACGACAGCATGATGGGTATCGTCTAGTATCGAACGACGACAGCGGGTTTTCCGATGCTCAGTTTGAAGGACCACCGCCAAAAATACCGTGGAAAGCAATATCTCTCGCAGCCTTCTTATTTGTTGTGGGCACAGCACTGCTTATTGTGGGCAGTTTAATTGTTACGGGTCACATAGATACTAAGTACTCTGACCGTTTGTGGCCTATGATAGTTTTAGGCTGTATTATGTTCTTGCCAGGAGCATATCATATAAGGATAGCATATTATGCCTATAAGGAATATCCTGGTTACAGTTTTGCTGACATTCCAGAGTTTGAATAGTTCTTTTTTATGTGATGTAATAACATTGATATTCAGTTGATCTGTTTGTTACCCTTTAGATTGTTTTTAACACATTATTTGTATGCATTGTATAATAGTCAATATGTATAAGAACCTATAATTTATTGAATGTTAAGTAGGTATAATGAATTGTCTGTTTAGCACACACTCCTAGAAGTGGTTTAGACTAGTATTATTTGTGATAATCTTTATTTGATTGAATGTCAATATTTGACTTATAATAAGTAATATTTATTATCTATGTATTATTGATTTTATAGATTAAGCTAATAGCTTTCATAACAATACATGTATACATTATGTTTTGTGTTTAAATTTATAAATACTAAAACAAGAATAGCTGATATTTTATTTTAGGTTACATACAATAAAACAAAAACTCCATTTAGGCATATCTTTTAATGACAGTGATCATAATTTTAATAAATAGATTGATAAAGTCACTTTTACAACTTGTAGAGATTTTAAAGAAAATCAATTGATTCTCAATGATTAGTTAATACTTCCATCCTATCTAAATTGCACATGTTTACCTATTAGCTCTTTTACCTTTCCTAGTCTGTGGAGTGAAACTAGTCTGTGGGAGAGGTACAGAGTGCCCTGTCTTTTTTAAGTGTTCAAACAATTTGTTCTTTGATGGGAAGTCTGTCTCACAGACTGCACACCTAAGAGTTAATGCCGTGCTTGAATCTTCTGTTTCACTTGTTTTAGTCCTTACTGGTTTTCTTTCTACCATCTTTTTTGGTTTGATATTCCTCTGAGTCTTGGGTAAAGCAGGCCTGTCTTTTGGTAAAGCTGCTTCACCTAATGCATCATCAGTGGGTGTGGTACTAGAAACCTCATACAGATTCTCTGTTGAAGTCTGTGATTGTGACCCTTTCTTTAAGTTAGCTTCTTTCTTAGCTTGTATCTGGCTTTTCAGCATATTGAATTTCTTAGCTTTTCTACTGCGTGATGGTCCTTCAATTTCATTGAAACTCATCTCATCATGACTGTCATTGCCTTCACTTTCTGGCATTGGTATAAACTTCTTTTTGTTCTTCTTTTTTTTATGACTCTTCGGTAAAGCCTGTAAAAACATATTTAGGATATATTAAAAGTACATAAATTTAAAATACATGTACCAACTTGATGCTGAGTCATTTAACATTTCATTTTTGCATTTTATATTTATTTCAATCTGAGTACCTGAATCTTTGAAAAGGGCCAGAGCCCACCTGCAGATGGCATGGCATCTTTTTATGTAATGTGGTACCAACTAACCATAAAATGATTGCTGTAAGTGTACCCAAGGGCAAGGGCACACTTCATTTGGTGGTAAACTATTGATTGGCATAGAAAATAAAGATAGGGCTATGGTTTTGGTAGGCTTAAATGAAGTTGTAACTAAGAACTATGCAAGGACTATGCCTCTTGCCTGAACAATGTTATTCATAAAAAAGGCAGAGGATGACTTGCCCATAAATGGTCCAAAACTGGTTGTTAGCACAAAACTACTTAGCAACAAGAGGGCAAAATATCCTGTGTCGCTTGAGGAGTGGAGTGGTATACCATGGTTAACACGATAATACCAGAAGTACAGTTAGCCAGTACTAGCATCTTACTGGACTGGAATAGATTTCCTCTAGCAAATCTCCACTCAAGTCAGCCATTGACATTAAAAGACAGGTAGAAATACGGCTCTTTGTAAGAGTTTACTGCAACCAACTAATATAGACAAATTAGAGATAAGGTATTTGGAATTGCTACTGCTCAACCATTTGGCAGAACATTGCCTTGAGGTTTAACTTCTTGGTCTGGTTCCTCACCAAAAGTTGGTTGTAGCAAAGCAAGTTAGGCTCAAAACAGTGAAGGAAAACACCATGAGAACCAAAAATTCAAAGACATGTGTTCCACAAACCCGCGCTGAGCCCGCTTTGTGGATTACGGCCCATTCCCTCACCTAGAAGGGAGCTCTGAGTCCCAGCAGTGGGAACATGACAAGGCTGATGCTATAATAAGCTACCAACATAATTTATTGGGGTGCTTAGCACGTTTATAATTTTTATGGAATAACAAAGCAGCGCGGCGGCAGCAGACGCGCTTCCGTCATTATCACGAAGGTAACATATTCATGCGGGGTTATTGTTATTAAGACTCTACCAGCAACTTATTACCTGATTGATGCCAGTTTTTCAAATCAAAGTTGAGTCTGTGTAATCCATTTTTGAAGCAGTAATGTGGAAGTGTTTACAACAATTTCTATAATGTTATGACTCAGTTAAGATGCATTTCCTGATAGCTAACTAATATGCTTACCTGAATTTTATCAGAATCGTCACTTAGAGTTTCCCTGAAATCATTATCCTCATTGTCTTCTATATCTGAAGTGGAGTTTTCTATTTGTTCTCCTTCTTCTTTAGTCTGTCCATTCACTTTATCACCTTCGCCCTTTTCTTCGTTTACGGGACCTTCATTAATATCAGCATCAACTTCTTCATTATCTGATATATCAATATCATCATCTAATGTCATGTTAGCTACATTTTCTTTGTGCTTCTTACTGTTCTCGTGATTTTCAAATGATTTGACATTTTTAAACAATTTGTTGCAAGCTGAACAGTAAAGATTTCGTATTGGTGCAGGTTTAGATTTTGTTGTAGATTTAGCTGTCGCCTTTGATGCTTCACTTGCCTGAAAATTAAAAATAAAATTAATTTAGAAAAAGTGGAGTTTGTAGCACCAGATAAATTTGCAATGAAGTTTCTTGACCTTTTAGAATAGAATAGATTTTCAAAGTTTGTTGATCTTTTTCTAATGTCTCTGTATAGGTCCGAAAAACTAGTGAACTGTTTTTCAATGTTACAAAATGTTAAGGATCACGACTTAATAATAAAACTGTATGTTTTTATTTTCGTTTTTGCTAAGCAAAAACCATTAATCATAAGTGCCATAGTAGAAGTTTCATGGTCAAGGATATACCTATTGATACATTAAATTCATACTTCTTTTTTGTTATTATAATTCAGATTGTAAATGAACAATGTTATGTTATTGATTTTATTCATAGCTGAATTTTTTCAACAGTAAAATTGTTGATAATATTCAAGGAAATTCTTTGCTTGCTGCATCTTCTAAATTTTAGCTTATAATTGAACTGCTTAGTTACTACAATTATTGAATAAATTAATTATAATTATACTACTACATTATTATTGCAGTTCACACAAAAAAGTATAACTGTGTTCCTCGCATTTATCAGTTAATATAAATTAAAAAGAAAGCATTCAAATGTTACAAGCTGCATAGTTCCAGTATTGTAACTAATTATTCTCACCTCCTCAGTCTTAGAGCTTTCTTCATTACTACTTTCCATTCCACCTTCACTTATGGTGTCATCATCAGAAGACAGGCCAAACTCCTCAGCTAAAAGTGACTCAATCTCACTCAACTTCTTCTGATAGTCTTCACTCTGCAAGAAAGAACTTTCACCTTCTTTTTTCTTAGCTTCTTCTATTTCTTTTTGCCTCTGTATTATTCTTTCTCTTCTTAATTGTTCAGCCTGAAAAAGATAATAAAACAATTTTTGTAAAGTTAACAAAATAAAATTTTTACTATGTAAACAGCTATATAATGTTATTATTGCTGAAACTCAGGTCTTTTTTCTAGGAGAGGGAGAATGGGCTGTTAAATATCATGCAGGCCCACTGAGGACTGGATTTTCTTCAAAATGGCGAGCAGTGGTGATGAAATAAATTATGCAAAGTTAGCCTTCAAATTAGCCGCAACGTGCCGTGCTGCAGTTGCGCGACTATTTTGAAGGCACTCTTTAACCTGCCCGGGCAAACCAATCCAAAGGCCCTAAGAAACCACACCATGCAAGCTCTTTCCTTACTATATAGTTACAAAATGAAGTTGTATATGAAGAACGACTCAACCGATTTAGTACAAACTTTAAATAAACCATCTACTAAATAGTCCAAACAGAACTTAAAAATTTGGTTTGGATAGGTATGTACTTGAGTTATAAAATTACAATTAATATATATACTGATTGATGAATTGCTATTTCCTGGCTAAAACAGAGTTGAATATTGAAAATCGAGAAATGTAGAAAATGGATTAGGATAAAGGATGGAGATGAATTTGAAGTCTTGGGTATATTCTATCATACTTAGATTTTCATTTTCAATTATTATATGTCCTTAAGCTGGGTCTTAACCACAGAAAGTGTTAATAATTTAAAAAATGAGATGGAAGGCTTAGGTAAGTACTACAATAAAATTGGAATAAAAAAAAAATAGCATAAAATTACAATTGCATTTTAAAAATGCTAATAACTTTATAGAAGTATATGAGGTAGTCTGTTGACCTATGAATTAACAGATGGAGGTTTAGTAAAAAGGTCCCATTAGCACCCTTCAGGTAAGGCTAATTATAAAATGGATCAATATTGGTTACTTGTGATGTTGCTCACCCTTCGTTTATTTTCTTCAGCTTTTTCCTGCAACAATTTTGTGTGTTCTATCACTCTCTTGTCCTTCCTGCGGACAAAGCTTACAAGTCTCCTAATTTCTTCATTCCTCTCTTTGCGAGCCTTCTGTCTAATTTTATTGTTTTCTTTCTCCATCAACTTAATGATTCTTCTATTATCACCCTGTGAGATTTCATGCTGGTCTAGCCAAACATAACCTGGAAAGTTGTGAAACATGTGTGAAATACATGGTAAAATAAACATCAATGAATATAATGCCACATGCCAAGTTCCTGGCAAGTTTTACAGTATGAATAATCATTAGAGAAACTATTTACTTTTATTAGTTGAGAATGCCATCCAATAGGCATAGAACTCATTGACCTCTTCATATGGAGTTGTAGAGTTGCCAAATGTAGGTATTTTGGTAACTTCCTCTGGGTCATCAAGGAAGTCCGTTTCTTCTGTTGTGAGTTTGGAAAATACCTGTAAATCAGAATGAAGTTGAGTAAATAATGCAATAATATCAGTAAGCAATTCATTATCTACAAAATAGTTAAGTTTTACCTCATTGTATACTCCGTAGAAACCTTGTGGGTCATCACCAAAACCTTTATAACAGGACGGACTAAAGTAAGGGTAAACATCAAGACTGTCATCATTATAAGAACTGCCGGCTCCACGTAGTAACTGCTCCCTGTGATTGTCATACCTAGAAAATAGGATAGATTGAAGTCAACACTTATGAATGCAATTATTGAATAATCATTGTGCTGCCAAATCATTGAAGGTGACGACAGTTGTTTTAGAATATGATTTGGACTTACCAAGCTCTCTCTTGCGGATCAGAAAGCACTTCATATGCATTCTGCACAAGCTGAAACTGTTCTTTCGCCTCTATCAAATTCTCTAAGTTTTTGTCAGGATGCCATTGTAGCGCAAGGCGCCGATAAGCCTTCTTTATTTCAGAGGCAGACGCTTCTTTCGGCAAACACAAAACTTCGTAGTGGCACTTCATTTTATTACCATTCTATGTTCACTTTCACAATATTTTTTTCACAGCCTCTTGTAATATTAACCTGAACTACAAAAATCCTTAGTTCCGATGGAATGCAACGGAAAATAAGAATAAATCTTTCGACTTGTCTAGCGAATTAAAGGAGGAACTATGCACACATATTGTAATCGTTTTTGCAGAAAAATAATATCGATCTATTTTGAAGATTTCAGCGAAAAGACACGACGTCCATGCTTCTTTCGGATCGGATTTGTTTTTTCTGAATTATCAATGTTGTCATACTTTGAAGTTGTTTAAATTATTGAAATAATTTACGATATTTAGCGTTTTACATTAAAATATTACGAGGAACACTGTACTTGAATATTACTATAACTAGAATATTATCGAATTAGTCGGTTTAAACAAATATTTTATTTATTTGCAGCCTTTAACTTTATAGTATCAGTATTCGTTTTTCTGTACTGGCAACACTGCAAGAGCTGTCCTTTTTCATTGTCAATGTCAAAAAATGCAAAGAACGGTTCGTTTTACGTAGAATACGTTTTTATTTCATTGGGGTCATGGTATCGTAAGATCTATAAAGGATTGTTTAGGTAGGTATGAGAAAGGACACAGTTCTAGAATTTTATTTGACTTGAAGGGTAAAACACTTATGTTTGTATTGATTAAAAAAAAAATACATACTTTGGTCACAATATGCAATTATTGTTAATATTAACACAATTAGCTCGTTAGTAATTAGGAATAAATCGTAATAATTTAAAATGTTTAGAGGCGGCTTGAAGCTTGGGTGAAATGGGCCACTTAATACGACCTCACTATATCATAGCCATGTTTTGTGACAGGAATTTAAGGAATACTTAGGTGTTTTTATTTCTGGTTTATTAAAGTACAGAAAACATTTTTTTATTGAAAAATATGAATAACTGATTTATCAGACTGGCCTGTTGGTCTAGTAGTTAGTGGCCCTGAATGTTATGCCAGAGGTCGTAGGTTCGATTCTCATCTAGGATATTTTAATGATGAGCACGATCATTTGTTCTGGGTCTGGGTGTAATTTATCTATAATTATGTATCTTACTAATATTATAAATGTGAAAGTTACGATATTTGGATGTTTGTTACTCAATCACGCCAAAACGGCTGGACGGTTCTGGATGAAATTCGGCACAGGCATAGGATACACTCCGGAATAGGACATAGGCTACTTTTTTATCCCGGAAACCCCAACCCCAATACCACGCGGGCAAAGCCGCGGGCAAAAGCTAGTTTTAAAATATATAAGTACGTTTATTTATGTAATGAATTTAGAATTCAAAGTCAATCCGAGCGGTGTAGTTAAAAAAAGCAGCAGTTTTAATAGGTATATATTTATTTCATATCTATCTTAAAAGAAATTCGTAAAAATTACCAAAACATTACTTAAATATTTTTAAACATAATTCATAATCTTAGTTGTAAATATAATTTAATAAAGCACATAGGCAACTAACGTACCTAACCTATCGATACTACAGTACCTACCTATTTTCCGATGGACAGACATATGTCTGTCGCTTGTCCTGATGATGATGATGATGATGAGCATCGGCATCACCTTAGATCGGATTAAGGGGCCTAGGTCGGGGAACCCGGTGTGATAAAAGAATAGAGCTACGGTTTCTAAAGTTCCGTCTCTATCATAACGGAATTAAGGCGACTTTAGTACGTTACCCTTTTCTAAGGGTCTAAAATATTATGTTTTGTTACGCGGGTAGTTTTGAAAAAGATCTTGAAACTAGAGTTGCTCTCTGCTTTTCCTACGACTCCGGTGGGTTTTAAGGTCTCTGCACACAACGGGCGCGGCGCGGCGGGACCGGGCGACGCGACGACGCCATACAGATCCGAGGTTACCGTCGCGCCGAGCGGGACGGCTCTGTGTGGCGTCGTCCGTACTATCTAGTACATTACAACTGCTCAGCGTCGCGTCGCCGCCCGGTCCCGCCGCGTCGCGCACGCTGTGTGCAGACACCTTAAATCAGCAAAGCTCTAACACGCCCTCTTGGTCCACTGTACAATAGAAGAACTCAACTGATACGTTCCCACTTCAAAATAAGAAGCCGGACCCAGTCCCCGAGCTAACAGTCTTAGGTTTGGAAGTTTTATATTTCATTCGTCTCTTTGCGGTCTTGGTCGTAATTTTCGGGAGTGGTTCCGGGGCAAGTTTTAATGTTGGCTCAAGGAAGGTCTCGTACAAGTCCTTTCGAGGACCCAAAGGTACGTTATTTCCATAGCGACAGTTCTCAACTATCCACTTTTGTTCCTGAACGGATGGGCGCCTGTAATTGAAGAGAATTATTTTATCTTACGTTCGAGTTATCAGGTGGGATTTCAGTCAAGCACTAGATTATATAAATTTAAAAAAAGAAACAAGTTTGACCTGCGACTTCGTTTCAGTCAACTGATTACTCTATTCTATTCTGCTCTACTCCACTCAAACCTTAAACGAAATCGGTTCAGCTGTTCTCGAGATTTGCGCTTAGCAACGCACACAGCGATTTATTTTTAAATCATAGATAATAATATACAGCTGGATTCCACCCGACACCAGCACCTAGGCGTCCCTTTGCTTGTACATTAGTTTCCCTATTGGGAACATTGTCATCTGTATATCTTGCTGAAGACCAGCCTGTCGTTGGCTGCTACTTCGGCTGTCATAACTGCACATTGCTTTGTGTCCTGCCCTAGCTACTATTTAATTTTATACCATATTTATGTATTTGAGCACTTACCTTATGCCCTTGGATAAGTCATAGGTGTAAACCATTTTGCCGACAGGCTCGTAGATGCCGTCTCCGGAGTCATAGCAACCTTGAGGTATCTTTATGGCAGGCTTATAGGATGTCAGGTACGAGTTACCGGCAGGTTGCAGACCTGCCTCGAATTCCACAGGGTATCTGTTGACATATATGGACATTCGTTTTTTTATGGTTGGTAAAAATGATCAAACGACAAAACCTGCTCTTGGGCGAAGCGGAAAATGGTTTCAGATTCTTACTGACAACCTACCCTGTTCCTACGTTGCCTTTATACCAGGGCCAGTGCTACCCTTTCAGACACGAACCCTTGGCCCCAGTTGGCTTCGACCCTTCTGTGCTTACATTCCCTACAGATAGGACATTAGTTTTGAAAAAGTACCGAAACTAAAATGGAGTGTTCCATTAAGCCGCTTTTCTTTTTAAGGAACCGAACCCAATGGATAAAAACAGGACTTATTGTTTATTGCTATCACTCCACTGTTCATCAGTTTGTCAACAAGATGTATCTCATGAAACGAGTTAGCTAGATATACAGGTGAAAGTTTTCACAGATAATGTAAGTAATTCTGTTGCCACTGTAACAACAAATACCGGAAACCGAAAATACTATAAATATTTAAGTGGGGGTTCCCATTTAGCTAACGTGATTTTTTGCCGTGTTTTGCTAAGGATGGTGCGAAGTCCGACTCGCACTTGGGCCGTTTTTCTAATCATCATCAAAAGACTTTATTGGACACAGGTCTCCCTAACTAACATATTTTTTGTCAAGATCTGACACAAATCGAAGTTTATGATTACTAAGATCAAACTGTCTCGTTGAGGTCAACCATAGCATCCCTTCTTCTTCTTCCTCCTGCCCATTCCCATATTACGTGGGATCGGTGCCACAGATTTTTTTATTGTCTCCCGTCACACATTCTCACGCACTCACTATCGCCTTCTTTTCCTAATTTTTTTCTTCCCGTGTTCGTTTTTTTACAGATCAATTATAGCAGTTGTCTATCAGTTGGTTAATGTCTGTCTGTTCTTATCTTTTTACCAAATATCTACACTTCTACACTAATATAATAAAGAGGTAAAGTTTGTTTTTTTATTTTTTTGTTTGTAGGGGGTAATCTCTGGAATTACTGGTCCGATTGGAAAAAAAATAGCAACAATAGAAAGCTGCGTTACTCCTGAGTGACATAGGCTATATTTTATGTACGCGGGCGAAGCCGCTGACAAAAGCTAGTTATTAATATGTTGTACAATCATACCTTCTGTCGGGCATCCTGCAGTACTCCCAATCCTCTTCCTTGTACACCACAGACCCGTCAAAGATGATCTTCCTCACAATATTGGTGTCTTTCTTCCACCAGCCCCGTATGACTACCTTGCCTACTGCAGTTTGGTATCGCAGTTCACCTTTGCCATGCATGTGGCCATCTTCGAATGCGCCTTCGTAGACGACTCCTAAGTGTTAGACATCTAATTATCAAGAGTTTCAAGGATAATTGGGAATATTTTAAATATTCCCAATTATCCTTGAAACTCTATATATAAAGATTTTGATTTAAGTGACGTAAGTTACCGGTAAAAAATACATATATAAATATCTATTACCTAGGTATTTATACAGGGTGTCATTGACATGTTAACGCAAACGAATACCATACATCCAGTACATGATTCTGGACACCCCTGTGGTGGAATTTTTTGTCGGTTTTTTTCAATTTTTTGTTTTTTCAAATAGACGAAAAATTGCTTTTATTTTTTGTCTCTATGAAATCGTTATTCTAACCAATCCCAATTATATTTCAAAAAAAAATATGAAAAAAATTATAAAAAAAAATAATCGAGGTAAACAAAGTCGTTATTCTAATCAAACCCGATGACATTTTTAATTTGGAATGTAATTCAGTATTTTATTTCTTTGCAAAAAAAATTTAAAATCACGTTTTTATACAGTTTAATTTAAAAAACGTAAAAACTTCATTAAAAAAAGAAAAAACCGCCAAAAAATTCCACCACTGGCGGGTCTAGAATCATGTACTGGATCTATGGTATTCGTTTGCGTTAACATGTCAATAACACCCTTTTATAAAGGGAAAGGACATCAACTGACATCAACGCACAATCAAAATTACTGGGGCTAGGAGCGTGAAATTTTACACACCTTTTAAGCGAGTACAAGGAGAGGATTTTCTAAAACCTCCTAGGGGATGTAACGGGGTCCAAAAGTATGGAAAAAACTACTTCCACACGGGCGAAGTCGCTGGCAGGAGCAAGTGTAGGTTTATAAAAGGCAATTTTTACTGACAAATCTATCAACACACAGCTCAAACCACTGAACAAATTGCGCTTTTAGACACGCTGATAAATGTATGACGTAGGTATGTGCTACCTTGAGTTATGGGATATCAAAAACAACACATTGTATATAATATACCGTTACGAAACGTGTACACTCCATGTCCGTGCATGCCTTTTCCACGAAACCACTCGCCATCATATGAGGAGCCTGTTACAAAGTCTTCAGTTTTGTATGTAGATCCAGGTACATCCTCGAAACTGTGGAAAAATCGGTAGTAGTGTAAGTAGTTACGGCCTACACTGTTACAACACCTGTATGTTGGTTTTAACGTTTTAGTCCGGGAGATACCGTTGCGTTTAGGTAGGCAGTTTTTTTCACGCCGATCAGTTGCCATCTTGTTGTCGACTGATAGGTGAACCAAGAGTCAGCTGACCCACCCGCGGTGGGTGTAGAATTGAAAGGTAGGAAATGATTATAAAAAAAATCAAGTCATAGTACGCCGGCTGAAAATTTTTTCCATAAATATTTTACATCATAATGAGCTAAAAAAGTCGTCAGCTGCTTGGGTAGCAGTGGAAACATCGTCAGCTGATGCACTAAAGATACTGAAATTATTCATGTGTAAAACAAAATCATACTTGTAGCGACATCTATGACGTCACAACGAAACTAAAAACTACGAATACCTGCATCGGGCAATCAAAGTCCTCCGCGCGATTTGAACGTATACTTAACTTTTTTTTTTATTGGGGAAGCCCTCGAAAGGAAATTAAAAGAACACCGGTAAATTTTAGTTAGTAAAAGTTTGGCCCTGTGTCATTCCACCTAGAAAGAAGTAATTTGATGGTTTCTTAGCAAAAAAAAAAAAAATAATATCCGTGAATGGTACTTTTAAAAACATCCCGCCAAAAACGGTACTTAAATAAAATGGTATGTACAGTCAGCAGCACATCAGACTACAGTGGGAGCGATCGGTGGCGGCGATCTCTCGCGCCGGGCCTAGGTAGAAGCCATGGTTCGGAGTGAGGAGGAGTGGCAGGTGGTCGCCTCCTTCTGCGAAGCAGTAATGCTAGCAAAGGAGGAGGCGGACCGCATAAGGCAACGGCGTTTGCGCCCCAGACGCCGCCGCGATTCCGATCCTGACTTCCGGCCACCGTAGGCGCGGGCTTGCGGACGGTGAGCATTGGGTAGCTCGCCGTCCGGTCAAAGTCAAAAGTCAAAGTCAAAAATTTTTATTTCACATGGGCCTACATGGGCACTTATAAAACGTCAGATGCTAGTGCACGGTTCCAAATTGGTCGTTTCCGATGGAGAAGAACCGGCAAGAAACTCCATGGTTACTCTTTTTAAAAAAATTGTTATCTTTACAATATTTCCATATTACAACACATAAATTATGTAAGGACAGTGCAGACCAGTCAATATTGAACTCCTACCGTTAAAATGGTAGGAAGTCATCTAAAATTTGCGTCTACAATGTTCTTACATTCACATTATTAAAAGAGGCTATATAAAAGCAAGAAAAATAATCACAAGTCTCAGTAAGACAATTACATTATATGATGGATGTATTAAATGGAATAAGGAATATTGTGAGAATGTATCAAAATAAAAGAATAAAGAGATGTCGTATATAAAAAAAAAAAAAATGAAAAAAGATGGAGCAGTTAACAGACAATTATACAGAATATTAATAAGTTACCAGGGGGCCACATGAGCAGAAGCAGTCATTGCCAGACAGTTGTGTCTTCGACATAGTCTCTAACCTTATAATATGCTTTTTTGGTTAGGACACGCTTAATATGAGTTTTGAACTTTCTCTCGGTAAGTTCTGTCACCTCCTTTGGCAGCTCGTCTGGTAATCGTCCGGACCAAGCCCAGACGTCGACGGCGCGCACTGTTCCCGCGCGCCTCAAGGAGTTGTCAGCAACCGTAGGGACCCTGCAGAAGGGTCGAAGCCAATCAGGGCCACGGGTTTGTGTCTGAAAAGGAAGGCTCTGGCCCTGGTATGTATGGCGATGTAGGAACGGAGTAGGTTGTTTAGTCAGTAAGAGTCTGACACTTGTTTTCCGCTCCGCCCAAGAGCGGGACTCGTCATTGGATGATTTTTACCTACCTAAAAAAAAAAACATCAGACTACAACAGTCAAAATTCTGCAAACGATTTTCAACTCTTAACCATAATATAACAAGGTTAAAAATTTATTGGAGAAATCTGACAGATTTGTATAGTCTTATGTGCTGCTGACCGTACCTAATTAAATACGTACATTTCAATACAAACCTGCATTTTTTTTCGGCGTGTTTTAATCTGAATTCCCTCATGAGGCACAGTCCTTGGCATATGCATGTATCTGTGTTTCTGAAAGAAACATCATACCTAGGTACTATGCGTTCCAAATGAGAATAAGATCTATTGCCATGTTGTGACATCACGTCGGACTGTCAAATCGAAGAATTTTTAGCAAAATTGAAGAATTTGGAGAAGAGTAAAATTTAAGAACTGGATCCTGATTAAACTTTTTCGTTCGCAGTTCGTAAATAAATGAAATATCTTAAATTAAAATTAATTAAAATTTTCCTTGATTTGACAGTAAATCGTGACGTCACAACATAGCAATCGATTTAATTTTCATTTGAAACGTATTGTATAGATATTTTTATTTACAGTCAAAAGTTTACTAAGCCAAGAATAGCAAATAGGTTATGTGTCATACTTTGGACTGAATTTGAAATATCCTTCAGCAGTATTTGCTGAGTTTTCGTGAATATTTAGCTTGATCTAGAACACGGGGTTTTGACTGACTTTAAAGTTTCACCAGGACCATGATGTATAACTTGTTACAATTATACAGGTAGAAGTTTAAAAAAGAAATCATGAGGGAACGGACATAATCAGACAACAGCCGGCGTCATAGGAGTTGGGCTGTTGCAGAGCGATCCCTTGTCAGCAAACTGTAGGGGTTCAGAGTCGAAGCCAACTGAGGCCATGGGCAAATGCGAAAGTGAACACCAGGGCGCTGAAACTAAGGCAACGAAGAAACGAGGTGGCGTTTTAGTCTTTAAACGTCTGACATTATCTCCCGCTCCGCCCAAGGGCGAGAGATGTCATTGGATGGTTTTTGTTCATCAAAAAAGGCTGGCCGGCTTGCGAACAATTAGCAATAGGTTCCTTCAGTTTTCCTTTGCGTTTCAGGACTAGAGTGGCTTTTTCGAACAAGCCTGCCGTCCCCTAAGACTCTGACTTGATACTAAGTGAATAATTAAGCAAAATAATAATTACGTTATAATCGGTTTGCTAGGAAAATTTCGCCTGCACGTCTTCATCTCGTAGATGTAAAATGGCTGTGGAAAAAATAGTGTTTATTTTTTAGATTTGGATTACAAAATCATTGGAATAAGCATTTGTCGTGCTTGATCGATTAATAGGTACAATTGACTGTCATAAATTTCATCAGTTTAGCTGATGGACGTGCACTGTTGAACATAGGCCTCCCCAAGTTCGCCACGACGAGCGGTTGGTGGGTTTCCCTTTCATGGCATTTTCGCTACTCTCACCAAGAACATGGGCCCACCTTGTGTGAGGCCTTCCAACACTTTTTTCGGTGTGTGAACTGCGGTCCACTCTAGAACCTTTTAGCCCTTCATGGGCTGCATCCGTTCTAAGAGCGATGTGCCCTGCCCAAAGACAATTTAGTTTTCACACTATTCTCCAGGCTATGTCTGCGACCTTGATCTTGAATTTACTGTGATATTAGTTAATTTAATTCCAATAGAAGGCTACTTTCAAAATAGCATACTTACACTAAGTTGTATTATTAACCAAATAGTAAATGGACTAGGTCTAAAATAGAGAGCCGATCCGATTTTTAAACGACTATGAACAACTTAGCTTACACTAGTTGCTGAGAAAATAAAAGATATTTATGTATATGTATAGTTAATATTAGACGAATTATACAATATTGTTGTAATTATAACAATTTTTGTACAAGCGTGATCTGTGACAGTTTGACATTAGTTATGTCAGAAAGTATTATTTTTATATTATTGACATGAAGACGTGCCAGTCATGTCTAAAAAAGTTAACAATTTTAAGAATTAATTATTCTAAGAAAGAAATCCTTTATCGTATCGACGAGCGAGTAAAACCGCGGTCTTATATATGGCCCGTCAGTAAAGCTCACGGGCGCAGCAGTGTGTCATTGCAATATCGTGGTATTGTAAGTTAAGGACGCGGCATACGTGACGGGATAATGCCTCGGACTCGGACGGCAAGAAGAGAAGAACGGCGGAAGACCGCCCCGTAAGTGCCACGTTCCCGTCGCGTCCGTGTCCCCATGACATATGCGCTTCTATATACATTTTGTATGAAACGATATTTCCAAAATTTCCCGTCCCCTTCCGCCCGTGAAAAAACCCGTCACGTATGCAGCGGGCTTAACCTGGTTCGCGGCTCGTCGTGTTTGCTTCAAATTTTACTCGACTCATTGTTCAAAACGGTTTTACTCGCTAGTCGATCAGCAACATAGAGCAACACGGGCCACCGGCAGACCGTGTTGCTCTATGATCAGCAACAAGCAATAACGAACTGTGAGTAAAACCGATGTTTTAACCGGTATAGGCTCGTACGTCGTACTATAAAATTGAAGGATTTTTTTCTTTCGAGTTGGAAAACCCTACTTCACAATAACCTGCGGCTGCGGGGGAAAACCATACGATAATTTCTCTTACTTCAGGTGAAGCGAAAGTGTCAGATTTTATCAAGATTTTACTATCTAAAACCGTGCTTAAGTTTCTTTTTCGACTTTCAATACATTTTCGCAGCCGCTCCCTAAATCGAAGTTTATAAACAAATACTTGTTTATAATAATATAATTGCTTATCATTTTTAGTCTGCCATTCATCACCGTCATCATCATTTCAACCGAAAGACGTCCACTGCTGGACAAAGGCCTCCCCCAAGCGCCGCTACAAAGACCGGTCCTGTGCGTCTTGCATCCAGCGAATTCCAGTAACTTTGATCAGGTCATCGGTCCACCTTGTCTTCCTGTTTGCTGTCGCCACGTTTTATACACACATTTCCAAAATTCATCCCCTTAGTCAAACGTTTATAATTATGGAGAAATCTACTTACATGCTTAAGTCTCACTAAGGAGTGGAATTCCTTACCGGAGTCTGTGTTTCCTGAAGGCTACCATCCGAGAATCTTTAAGTCAAGAGTATTCACTCTTGACTTAAAGATTCTCGGATTCGGATTCTCGGATATTCGGAGATTCTCGGATCTTGAATTGAAGTAAGCGATTCTCCCGCGCTCCATCGTCGACCGCGTTGTCGCTTTCCATGGTGAGATAGCGGTCAAGCGCGAATCTATCAATAAAAAAAAATCTCCCAACACCGGCAGTTTTTGTCGTTTACTAAAAAAAATTTTAGCTTTATCTATACATATTTTTTTTGTTATTATTTTTAAAATATCTTCTCTAACAACGAAGTTTAAACCTCAATGTCTTCAATACGTCGACACCCAAGCGAGTGCCGGCGCTCGCGCACGATTTCGCGCCATCCGGTTGTCAAATTTTCAAAAATAGAATATACTATTGAAAAATAAAATATTTGAGCATTTTTTTAATAGGGTATTTTAATATTTATCCAAGAACGTAAAACAATTTTTTTATAGACAAATAAGCGCGGGCGTTCACGCCGTAAATTGAAGAGTTAAAAGAAAAAAGTCCGACGTTGACGTTACCCCCTTACGGCCACCACGGCGACGAGAGAGATATTTATTTTCTTCAATTGTTATAGGTATTGCTTTTTTAAAAAAAACTGTTGTATAATTTTCACAACACAAATATGCAGAAATAGACATTTCTGCATATTTGTTGATAAAATGGTTTTTTAATGCACATTACTTATGTGATGACTTCCCAGGTTACTCATAAATTAAATCGAAAAAAAAAACAAAACAAAATGGTATAGAAGGTTTTAATAAATACAAATAAATTCTAAACGTTAGGACACATATAAATAGGTATTAAAACTATTATTGATTAAGCATGAAAACTGACCTAAAATAATTATGTTAAAAAATCTTAACTTGTAATAATTCGTTATATTGAATACTAAATTAAAAGAATAATACAAACTAATTAGAAGTCTAAACAATACAAATACATTTAAAATATAAATGGAATATAACACCAAGTATATTTATAGAAACTTAATGTAAATAATTCATAATATTAAATATTAGAAATAGGTGACTAATTAGTTATTTTCGGGTGAATAGAAACTCAGGGGTGAATAGAAGCAAAACTTTATAAAATATTTTCACGATATTTCAATATTTTTTATTTTAACTATCTATATCAATTAATTAATGAACTGTTATTATAATAACTCGATGTTTTGCTAGAAGACAATAATATGGTATCAAACTGAAAAACCAAACCAAACTTTTGTTTCTATCCATCCCTGCGTTTCTATTCACCAAGTTTTACGGTTCCTATTATTTTATTTTTTAACTATATTGTGTGAAAAATACATTGCTTTGATTGGTTACAAAGTTTAGAGCTAACTCTATCTTCATAGTTATTCAGAATCCTTACGTATGCGTTCGACACATATTTTAGATGAGTTGAAGAATTCCGGTACATCTTCCTGTGAAGTAAAAACGACAATTAAACAGATGAACAGTAAAACTGCACTTAGGTTACATTTATTGTTTATATAAATACAAATAAACTACTGGATAAAGTGAGAAATGAGTAAGGTTTAGGTATATATTAGATATATTGCAGCGTCAATGAAAACTCTCAAGCCGCCAAACATAGAACTTCATGGCGTCGCATCGCGAGAGAGGTGGTGGCGCAGGACTCGACCGGCGCATGACCACAACCACTCTGTGAAGAGTGCACGACTAAGAAGAAGAAGATATATTAGAGAATGTTTGAGATTGGCGCTAGTGACTGAAAAATAGGAAGAGAATTATTTATCTCGGTAAGGTCATGTGAAGATAAAGGATAAAACGCATGTTACTAAAAGAGAGAAAAGAAAGAGAAAAAAGGAAAGAGAGGGGCCAAAAAAAGTTGGATGGATTGTGTGAGGAGTAATATGAACGCTATCACATCTCTCAGTCACGAGATCAGAACAAAGGAATTGGAGACGTGGCCAATGCCAAGCGTTCGACGTTAATATAGCGAAAGATACTTTAAAATTTATAAATAGTAAAATGGACTTTAAAATATTTGTATAGCAAAAGAGAATTTAAAATTTATGTTTGGCAAGGAAACAATTTAAAATGATGCTTACAAGGTCAAAGTCTTCTTCAAATTCTAATGAGATCAGTTTCTGCGGCTTTCCCGTGTATTTGGCTGATGGCGGTACGTTTGGTTCTAGCAACTCTGTTGGCTCAACGAATGTCTCGTAAAGATCGGGACGAGGTCCTATATGCAACTTCTTGCCTCCCGCCCGGCAGTTCTCTTTTATCCACTTTCGTTCATACGATGATGGGCCCCTGTAAACGTTTAAAAATAATAAAATTATACAACTATCGCACAACGTCGTCTAGTCCCAAGCTAAGCAGAGCTTGTGTTACTATATTTGAATTAGTTTGTGATCGGAATCTCAAATTTGGATTTTTGAAGCCAGCTTTCAAACAGAACTCGTCTAATAGGATGACTAATACAGTTATGTAAATGTAATTGAATGTAATACTTACTTAACGTTTATTTAAAAGATAGAACAAATGGACTATTTCGATACAAGTTCTTAAGTAGACTTACCTTACAATTCTCGTGAGGTCTTCATGATCGTAAACTGACTGCCTTTTACTATCGTAAAAGCCATCTCCTGTGTCATAGTAGTCTGGAGGTACGACTTTGGAAGGCTGAGAAGCTGTAATGTATGATATGCCACCAGGCTGAAGACCTTGTTCGTATTCCATCGAGAATCTGTGGACATAGTGTTTATTTATAAGTATATGTAGCGTTGCCAGGCGTCAGGAAAAAGCCAGATACGGTACGGCTATGAACAGAGAATTCTATAAACTATGATTTCAGTACGTAGTGGTATCGTACAAGCATGTTTCTATCTTAGGTTCAACATTCGGGGCAAGCACGCGCACTTTTTTTCTTGTGTGCGAAAAACTTAAATTGCGTACCTAAAAAGGGTAGAAATAAAAGCAAAATTTGTGTTAAAAGAATGACTGCATATTAAAGTTCTTATACTGTCATTTCATTTCTGCTTGTATAAGTAAAGAGAAGCAGCCGACTGGTTCTCTTTCCTTTCTTTACTTTCTCCCTTCCCACTCTTCCTCTTTTTTTCTATCCTTTGTTATGATTATTGGATAAATTGATAATCATACATAAAACCCTCCGTTCTAATCACAAAACTTGCAAGTTCATTTCCTTCAAGAACCTTATTATCATCATTAAAATCGTTCTGCTCTTGCCCCACACTACAGTATGGTCCTTCAACTTGGCGAGTCTGAAGTTAAGCTTCGAACTTTAGCGCTTGTGCACTCGTAAAGGCTATAAAAAAATTAATTCCAATATCAGTTGAGGAGTGACTTTTCAAAATGGCTTATTTCTGTATGGTCATTTTTTTCAGGACCAAGAAAAATACGAAAACTTTTCATATATGAATATTTTTAGTAACAAACTTCTATGTACATAATCTAGGTACGTTAATAGATCGTTTCACAGTGTATATATTTTTTTTAATACTCTAAATTATGAGTTATTATCATATGATTTAAGGAAATAAGCCATTTAGTCGCAAACTCCAAGAAATAAGATGTTTTGTTTCAGCACTCCTAAGAAATAAGCCATTTTGTTTTGGCACTCCTAGAAAATATTGAGAACAACACTCCTAGAAAGTATTGAGAAGTTGACAGCAAGGTGACACATGACGTTTAATATTTTTTTAATTGGCCGTAGTCAAATAAAAAGTGTTGCCAATGTATAAAAATATATTTGCGGATCCACTTCCAGATATTACAAGCTTTATTTACTTTCACCTGTCCCGTTGTCTGTCGTTCTGTAATCAAATCTTGCAACTTAAATTTGATCCACTTCCCGGTTTCCGATTGAGCTGAAATTTGGTATACACGTTTACGTTCGGATGACAATGCAATATTATGCAGACATGGAGCTGATCTGATGATGGAATCGCGAGGTAGCCATAGGAACTCTGTAATTAAACGGCACGACCACGTCGAGTTTGGGCTCGTGTGAATCGTCTTGACGAGTTTTATTTATATAAGTATATATAACCACCGCTGTAAAAGCTTGTTATGAAAAAAAATATTTTCATTGAAAACTTGTTAAAGCTATCTTTCAACCCTCCAAAATAACCTGTGATACCAGATTAGAAATAAGCCATTTTGATACGTATTAACAAAATTTCCATACAAAATGTTCTAGAAATGAGCTATTTTGAAAAAAACTCCTATCACAATTAGTAGGGCCGAGAATTAACGTGAATTAAGCTATTTTGTTGCGGAAAGCATTTTCTATGGCCATTTTTCTTCGAGATTAAAGTACTTTAGAACCGGACACTTCACGTCATATAATGTGAGTGTACATAAAGTCCCGATTGGCATTAAAAAAATAAGTAAAATTGGGAACCCGAAATAAGCCGTTTTGAAAAGTCACTCCTCAGTTGTTAATAACAATACTACAAATGCATTTATTTTATTAAATCATTTTTTTACGAGTACACCGAAGAATTAAAGTTCGAAGAGTCTAACTTCAGACAAGCCAAGTTGAAAGACCATACTGTAGTATGGGGCAAGAGCAGAACGGTTTTAATGATGATAATAAGGTGAACGGCCGTCCTGTGCATGGGGTCCAAGCAGTTTATAAAATAAAGGACATTTTTTAAGAAGCATACTTTTTTTTTAAAATTTATGTCCCTTCAAACGTCATATTATAAACTAAACTGCTCACTATCAGATGGAATTGCAACAAAGTACTAGTTTATCATTAAAAAAAGTGGGTAAGTGCGAGGCGGACTCGCATATTGAGGGTTTCGTACCAATTAATTTCCGCATTTCCGGAAAAGTCTCGAAGATTTTTTCGAATCGAAAAAAGTATTTTTTTATTTTGTGAAAACAAATTTTCAGTTTCCAGATTTATACTTGTGCCATTGGGCTTTGCTTCATGCCAACTTTTCTGGGTTGTAGGTCAACGGAAAGTACCTGATGAATTTTGATTCCCCGTGAGCGTCGATATATACTTTTGTTACATCATAAACGAACATATCTTTTTATTTTAGTTAGGATTTTCTTTTTCACAGCTTCAAGGGAGCGCTGATCTTAGTAAAATTTGCTCAGTATACGTACGTTCCTGAGATAAAGGTTTACGTTTTTTAATTTTCGGCTCTTATACAAGAAATGTTTTGTCAACGTATTCTGTACAGAATTCTCTCACGCTTGGTCAGTTTTATCACATCTTTACTCTCACAATCCATATTTTCTTTAGCCTCACTCTACCCATCCGAGATTATGTTCGTACCTTTGCTATCATCGACTTATATCCTAGCGATAGACAAGCACGTTCATACAAAATATTTGTCAAAATATTGAAAAGTTATACAAAAGTCCGTTGCAGCGCTTCATTAGCATTATGTTGTCTAGCAAAGCTTTTAAAACTTACAGTGCTGTCACGCAGCGTGGACGTCAAAACTATACTAATGTCACCATTATAAAGGTGTATGACTTCACCGATCACCTAACTGGAGTAAAGTGACTCTACGGTACCCCAAATCTAGTGCATAGTACATAATATACAGGGTATCATTGACATCGTAACACAAATGAATACCATAGATCCAGTTCATGATTATAGAACTCCCCAGTGGTGGAATTTTTGTCGACGTTTTCTTATTTTTTTTTACGTTTTTTAAATTAAATTGTATAAAAAACGTTTTTTTTTTGCGAAAAGAATGAATTACATTTCAAATTAAAAATGTCATCGGGTTTTGATTAGAATAACGACTTTATTTGCCTCGATGATTTTTTTTTGTAATTTTTTTTTCTAAAAATTTCATTGGCATTGGTTAGAATAACGATTTTATTCAGGTAAAAATAAAAAAACAACTTCTTTTTTCAAAAATTAAAAAAAAACCGACGATAAATTTCGGGGGTCCAGAATCATGTACTGGATCCATGGTATTTGGTACGATGTCAATGACACCCTATATATGGATTTTAGCTACGGACTTAAACGGGGATAATCAATGATAGGTACCTTCTGTCTGGAATCTTGCAGTACTGCCAATCATCGCCATCGTACTCCAGAGTGTCATTGTCAAAGAAGATTTGTCGCTCAGACATGATACCGTTTCTCCATTGGCCGCGTACGATTGCTTGTCCACTAGGGGTTTCGTATCGCAGCTCACCTTTACCGTGCATCGAACCATCTTTGAACTCACCTTCATAGACGACTCCTATAATTACAAGAGTTTTATAGATAACTAGCTGGCACCCGCGAGTTCGTCTGCATGTTTTTTTCGCAATAAAAGGTAGCCTATGTCCTTTCTCAGGGTCTAAAGATTGTCTGTGCCAAATGTCATCAAAATCGTTTGAGAGTTTTAAACGGGAAAGCGTAACAGACAGACAGACAGAGAAACTTTCGTATTTATAATATTAGTATGGATGGTTAAACTATTGAATTTTAAATGGATAGAACCTGAATAAGGCTATCACATGATCAAATAGTACAGGGATTAGTATAGTAGTATATATTAGTAGTATAGGGATTGGCACACGAAAAGAGAGGCATACGCGGGCTGTATTTCTTTTCTAACGATAAGCTTGAACTCTAAGGGTATCTAAAACAACTCTTCCGAGTTTTAGTCAGTAAAAGTCAAGAAAGAGAAAGAGAAGTTATTTGAAGATTCCAAACATACAAAAAATGCGCTAAAGACATTGCTTGCTCCTAATGTAACCACGGTAAGCATGGGCGTGATTATGAGACACTTCAACAGTCATGGTAGCCGGTAGAAGAGGCTCCCAAGATACATTGCCATACAACTTTATGATGTTATTACACATCTTTCTTCAAATATTTTGGAATCATATATATCTTGTGGATATTATCTAGGCTTCTATTGAGATCAAAAGTGTTTTGTGTAAAAATAATCCAGTAAATACTTTTGAAAATTTGCTATTTAACATTAACTTTGGCCCCACGTGTATTCATAAATTAAAAAAATATTAAAAAAATAATCTGTACAATCCTAGCACATCGAGAATGACGTTCAACCAAAAACTTTCAAGGTTTAAAAAAAAACTTGTATTTCGAGAAACAAGTTTTGTAAAATGGATAATTAACTAAAGCCAACAAAGTTTTCAGGTGTTATTTCTTCTTTTTTGCGTTGCCACTTCATCAAATATTGCGCTGGATTGGATTAGATGAAGCAACAAACTTCTTGAACTAAGCATAGACGATTGGGGAAGGGCTTTAATATCTTACTTCAAGGTAAAACAATAGACAATCGTTTGCTACCAAGGCTGCTCTATCTGACATGTCGCGATAGATGTCTGCTATAGTCGTTTAAGTATAGACTTAAAACTAACACCGAGTTTCTGAAAGCTCGATCAAATTGTCATTCAAATGACACAACTGTTACCTAAATTAATAGCTGTGTCAAATTAATTTGGGTTGTTGAAACGATGCTTAGAAAAAAAACTAACTAATCCATGGCGTGGCATTTGACATGATGGCATGTGAAATGCCATGCCATAGATAAGTTTAGTTATAGTTAAATCTTCTTTAGGGATCTAATCTATGAAGATTAGATGCCTATAGAAGATTTGACTATTCTGTCAATTAAAAAGATGTTGATTTGATCATCTTTTTTTCGCTTTTGAGTCGCTGATCATACTATAAGCGCGTCAATTGACACTGAAAAGAGATTTGACACCAAGTTAGTTAATTTTTACATCGATTGGGCTTTCGGGAACCGGGTGTGAGTGAAGTTTAATTGTTTTGTTTTACCATTAGGAAACGTGTACACTCCGTATCCATCCATGGCGCATCCAGGAAGCCAAGTGCCATCATAATGGGCCCCCGTTATCAATTCCTCCTTCTTATGTTTAGTTTTAGATGTATCAATAGTCCTGTGCGAAATGGTGGTTGTTAGTTAATATTACCAAGTTTATTACGACTATTAATATTAAGAAATAACATGTAGCCCCATAATACAGATTAGAATTTAAAAAACAATTGTTCCTTTAAAAGTTAAATTGAAGAACAAAGATAATTATCACAACTTGTTTCATTATTGTAAGGTTTTGAGTATATTTGTGAGCAGTGGTGGCCGAGTGGTAACGGCTCCGACTTGCGTGTAGTAGGTCGAGGTTCAAACACAGCCTGGCGCATTACTTTGTGTAATTTATTTCATCACCACTGCTCTCAAAACGGTGAAGGAAAACATCGTGAGGAAACCGGCATGTCCTAGAACCAAAAATTCGAAGACATGTGACATCCACCAACCCGCACTGGGCCCGCGTGGTGGATTACGGCCCATTCCCTCTCTTAGAGAGGAGGCCTGTGTCCCTGCAGTGGGAACATTAAAAAGGCTGATGATGATGATGATGATGAGTATATTTGATAAGAGAGATTTAGCAATTGTAACTCAGTACAGTAGTGATGTGTGTAAATTAAATAGGACAAAAAGATTAAACACGTTACGTAAACTAGACTATCTCCCGACCTTTGAAATACCAAAATGTCATAACGATTATGGTGAGAGAGTATGGAATGTCAGTCTTGCCCGAATACTAAACAAGTTGCCAAAACACATAGTATGAAAAATGCAAAACAAAAATAAAAGGCAGACCTATAACAATGAAATTACAACTTCTTAACTGTAAAATATTTTCTTTTTAATTTTAAGATTAAGTTAAGAATTGCATAAAACTGTATTTTACTAGAAATAAACAGCTTATTTATTTATTTTTTTAATGAAAGTCAGCGAACTAATAAATGAAATACGTTTTGTACGCATACTTAGCACTATGCTGAGCAACTTTTGCTTTCAAGACGATTTTAACAATACCAAAAGAAGGAACCGCTGTCAGAAGTATACCCTGTTGTGATTGGTTTTATAAGGGTAATGTCGAGTCGTATATACTATAGAACGTGGCAAATAAGTTGAATCTGTAGCCATGGTTACGCGCAGTCTCGTACTTCGATTGACAGCAGAAAATCGGTTACTGCGTCTTCAAAATGGACCGCCATGTTGGGTCAACTTGTGTATTGAGGACCCAGAACAAAACCGAGAACAGGATGGCTATTGGAAAGAGTTGTGACAGTTCCCACACTGAAATGTTTCATGAAACGATTGGACAGACTATACAATATCACTATTTGATCAAACAAACACATCAGTTAATATAGCAGTATAGTATACAGATGGTTATAGTATTCGACAACTATCACATAACGCCGAAAGTCTCAAGTTAAGTATAGCTTGTGTTATGAGTACTAGACAACTGATAAATGTACTTATATATTTCTGAATACATACATATCATTACATAGCATAAAACAAAGTTGCTTACCGCTATCCCTATGTATGCTTAGATATTCAAAAGTACGCAACGGATTTTGATGCAGTTTTTTTTAATAGATAAAGTGATTCAAGAGAAAGGTTTATGTGTACAATACTGACATAATATATTCAATATCAGTACCCGTGCGAAGCTGGGGCGGGTCGCTAGCACACAAAAATTTGTCCTGAGTAAAATAAGTACCAACATAACAGTGAAATGATATATTGTCCCCTACTACGTCGATCCAAGGCCAAAGAGGCGTTGGATCGACGTCGTAGGGACGATATGCGTGCTAATGGGCTTAAGGCAAAGGATGCAAAAGACCGAGCAAAGTGGAGGCAGCTAAGTAGGAAAGCGGACCCCGCGCACCGAGGTGAAAGCCAAGGTTAGCAACCGGGACTGGCGCTAGGGTGATGATGATGATAACAATGAAATGATAATGGTAGTATCTAATACTTACTTGCATTTTTCTTTGTGTGCTATACAGAATTTCTTCATAAGGCACAGCCCTTGGCATTGGCATGGAGCTTTTTTTTTGCTAAAACATAATTATAATTATTTACAGCTAGAATTTTATGTGGGCCAAGAGTTGCATATGACAATCATGACAATGCATCATAATTGAGACTGGACTTGGAATACCTTTCAGAGGTATATATTTGTTTAGTTATCGTATATCTTACAGCTTGAATCAGAACTCAGGCTGGGCATTCAATGAGTTCGGGAGAAAGCTTTACCCCACCAAAAACAATGAATGTAAAAAAAAAACAAGTCTCGCTACGCAATTCTGCCCTGCCATCGTGAAAAGTTTTGAGGTCGCATAAAGCCAAGTCCTGTTCAACTTAATTTGTAATAATAAATCAATATTTTGTGACTATAACAATAGTTTTGTTTACATTAAAGTAATAGTGACTAGTGAAATAGCCGCGAAACGCTTCGATAAAAGGATGGTACGGATGCCCATCACTTTGCTCGAAACTTGGCTGGGCACTGTCTTGCCCCCGGATTCGTATACCGGAACTCAAAAGTTTCAAATATTCGACAAGAAATCGGCAACATTCGTATTCAACTACTGAGGCACGTTATCACGATGCTAGAGATCACTTTGAAGAGTGCCAGAGACTCGAAGGGTAACATTTGAATAATGTTATTTCCAAAAAGCAATTTTTCCTTGTTTTCAGCTTCTGATTTTGTACTTTACTACAACTAAAAAGTGAGTTTTTCTGAGATGTGTAAAAACTTACACTATGATCGGCTTTTCAGGGAAATGTTTCTGGCAAGACTGCATTTTGAGATGTACAATAGCTGTAAAATGAAAATGTTAGTATTGATGTTATTTGGAACGATTTCAAAATCAAGAATATCGAGGGAATGGAACTATTTGATTATAATTTGGGAAGGCTAGAGTGAATAGACTCTTAATAAACTAATGCATATCAACCATGAACGATTGCGTCTTTGCTTACCATCAGGTGGGATCCCAGATAAGCATTAGTTTATAACAAATTAAAAACATACAGAGTAGGATAAAGGTAGGACTACACTAGTATACCAGTGTGACACTCACGACGATCTGGGCGCGACAGTGTCTTTAGATATTATATGGATACTTGATTGGTAGAGCTACACTAGATCTACGCCACGCGACGTCTTTCAACGTACAAATCAGGCGTGTTACACGTGTGCGTTGGTCTAATGTCATCATTATCATCATTTCAGTCGAAAGATGAACAAAGGCCTCCCCCAAGCGCCGCCACAAAGACCGGTCCTGTGCGTCTTGCATCCGTCGGATTCTAGCAACCCTGCTGGACAAAGGCCTCCCCCAAGCGCCGCCACAAAGACCGGTCCTGTGCGTCTTGCATCCATCGGATTCCAGTAACCCTGACCAGGTCATCGGTCCACATTGTGGGAGGCCTTTCAACGCTGCGTCTTCCGGTAAGCGGTCACCACTCCAGAACGTTTCGGCTATATTACCCTTAGAGTCATCCTGAGTCTTCTTATGAGGCCTATTGTAAGCGACCACGTTTAGGAACCATATGTCATCACTGGCAACACACACTGGTCTAATGTAGTTCTAGCCTAACTATTTGGTACAGCTTTATTAGTGTCGTCGCTCAGCTTAACTTGTTATTGTTAATCTCTGTTTACTTAATGTTTGTTTTACTTATAAAAATAGCCTTACGTTTTTCAACTTTTATTATATTGACAACTTTGATAGTCGGATTGCACTTTACCGTAAATATATTAGATACTATAAAACTTAATGTAAATATTGCAAAAACTTGAAATTATAACAAAGTTTACACACGTTTGTTGTGTGATAGAAACTCTGTCATTGTGACAGAATATTTATGTGAAATATGTCATTAAAAACGTTCTTCAAAATTTGAGAATCTACCCAGCCATGTCTTGAGAAAGGGATTAAAAAATAGTTTTTATCGCGAGTGCATCAGAGTCCAGAACTAAACTGATTTAGTCAGCTTGACCTTTTTTGAGACTGCAAGGGTTTGGTGTAGCCGGATTTTTAATGAAATGATTTCTGTTTCTTCTACTAACACACAGAAATTCTTTAAAGCTTAAATTTTGGCATTGCTGTGTCGGTATGGATTCTTTTTTTATCAACGGTCGTGTTGATAACGATTTTATGTAACGCGGATTTCTTCCACAGAAGATTGGTTCTTCTGTGCAGCCCGAAAAATCGCCAAATTTCCAAAGGGTAGGACATATTTGCCGTAGAACAGATGGTCGACGGAACCGAAAGGTTCTGTAGTGGCGACAGCGTACCGAAAGACGCAATTTTGGTAGGCTTTGCCACAAGGTTGCTTGATGACCTGATGACAGTTGCGCAAATCAGATGGATGCGAGCAGCACAGGACTTTTCGTTGTCGTAACATTTGGGGTACCCTATATCCAACAGTGGACTGCTAAAAGGATGACTTTTCTTATACAGTTTAGTAGCTATATGGTCGAATTTACCTGTAAATTAATTATTATTAGGTGGGCCACGATAGTTTACGCAAGGCTGCGTGCCAAAGGATAATACCTATACATCCAGAAGGATCCCTGACCTTTGGGATTTTCAGACTACGTAATTATTACCTTCAAAATGATGTAAATTTAGATTCTGTACTTGAAAATTAAAGGAATGAAGCTCAATCGAAGCAAAATTATTTAAATATTAGTTTTTTAAATATTAGTTTTTTGCTTTAGAAGCTATTTCAGTTTTCAGCGAAGCCTTTTCTTTTTTCACTATACACTGCTGTAATTAACGTTGACGTTTAGTGAACTTTTTATGGTAGGTAAAAATCATCCAATGACGAATAAAAATAGAAATAGTGTCAGATTCTTACTGACTAAACAACCTACCCCATTCCTACGTTGCCATATAATACCAGGGCCAGAGCTTTTCATTCAGACGCGAAGCCTTGGCCCCAGTTGCCTTGACCCTTCTGCAGGGTTCCTGACAACTCCTTGAGCGCGCTGTCGACGACTGGGCTTGGTCCGGACGGACCCATTGCTCGCCATCCATAAGCCCGCGCCTACGGTGGCCGAACGTTGGGATCAGAATCCCGGCGGCATCTGGGGCGTGAGCGCCGTTGCCTTATGCGGTCGGCTTCCTCCTTTGGTAACGGTTAACACATTAGATAAACTAATATTACCTATAAAAAGTTTTTGTTTTATTTTTTGTGTGTTACTATTTAACTTAAAACCTACTTAACTGATTTCAAAAATACTTTCGCCATTAGAAAGCAGAAAATCATATAGGGCTTATATGTTCTTTTTTTGTTCGAAATAACCTAACGTACGGCAATTATTCGACTTTACGTTGTTGGTTTAGCCTAAGCGTAGTTTCATTGTCTGCTGCGGTCTTCCCATCCGATTATAATTTGGATGTTTGGTTTAAGGCTATAGTGAATAGCCTTCTCTTAATAAACTAGTGCGCATCGCTATCAACGATTGTATCATTGCTTTTTTTTCTTTTTTTTTCTAGTCCATACGGTCCCAATGCTGGGCAAAGGCCTCATCATTACTCACCATTTTTTTTTAATTATAATGTCGCGTTTGACCACTATTTTACCTGATGGTAAGCAATGATGTAGCCGACGATGAAGCACACTTGTCTAAAAGAAGTTCTATAGGATTAACTGCTGTTGGATTCATGCAATTTAGTTACAGCAATCCTTCTCCTCTCATTTTATGGCCTATGCTGCGTAAAGCAGGAATACACGCGTGCGTCTGCATGTGCTAAGCGTGTGTGTCATGTACGGCAGTTCTCGTGCAACTTTTCCGCTGGAGTAACGTACACAGTGGGAAACCCAGATTATTACCTGCGCAGTGTCGATAGTTCAACAATGACAATGTGCATGTAGTCGCATCGATCTGTATTATTATGAAGCAAGAGGCGCGGGGCACAATTGCCCGCGACGAGTGTCCTTACGGCGAACGAAGCACCTTCGTCCCCCTGTCACCTTATCCGTGTTATATAAAAAGGATCAATATTTCAACACTGTCAGATATGATTTAAGTTGATGATTAATACTGAGATGCCAAAAGTAAGTCAACTCGTAAAGTTTATAGATATGACTTAGGATCTACATAATTATATGTGTGTGTGTGATTTGTACATAATTTGTGTTTAGGATTTACATTTTCGCTTTAGCGAAAGAAATCCTTAAATGACTAAAACAAAAACAAAATAAATACAAGGGAACTCTTTATTTAGTATAATATTAATTAAAGAAATATTTTTCAGAATATAAACATTAACAAATAAATTATTAAAAATAAAACCTTACTATTTTTAAACGCTAAAAGAAGTGTCCTTTTCGTTTCATATATCTGCATTTTTTTTAAAAAGAAGCCCCCTGAAGAAAGAATTGAAAAAGATAGGAATATATCTGTATCTCAAAAATATATATATATATGGTAAGAAGGAAAAAATACCAGGCAATACTATGTACCTCCTTTATCAATCAATAGGGAACAAATACCTAAAAATCTAGACTTCAAAGATGTTGACGAGAATCGTTGCTCGAAGAGCATGTATGTCCAGCCTTATCGATCAGTCTCACCTTGGCAGTTGGAATACAGCCCCACCGTGTGTGCTGTGACATCGCTGAGGGGATATATCTCATCTCTTTAAATAAATTATTTGAAAAATTTGCCTCCGATGTATGACTGTTACAGCTAATGCAGCTAATGAGCTGATAGACTTAAGTTTCTCTCGAAAAAGAACACTGCTCTCGAATTCCAAAAATTCTTTCTCTAACCGAAACCTATTGGTTAGTATTTGGGTATATCGGAAGCGTTTGGGATTAGTTTCATTGACATAAAGTTATTGTTGAAAGAATACTTCTTTTACCGCTTGAACTTAATAGGTACTATTATTATTTTCTGCCCTGACTACGCCAGAAGGGTTATGTTTTTCAAGGGTGTTTTATTGCTTTTTATTTAGTTTTTTTTTTAAATAATTTATAAAAAATATAAAATATTCGAAGATTATGAATAAACTACAAATTAAAACAATTCAAAATAGCCTCTATAAAGAAAAGTTACCTAAAATTTAAATCCAAGATGGCGCCTACGGTGGCACTTTGACCCCTTATTTGGCTGACTGGGCTGACTATTGCCTACTACGACAATCTACGTAAGTTTCAACCCATTTTAGGTAATATTATAATTTGGCCGCTCTAAGGCCATAGTCTTAACACAAGTTCTTGATAACCAGCCCACACTTAAGACTTCAATAACCAGAGCCCTTTTATCTTTGTTTTCCATTTGTCATAATAGATTTTCGCCAACCAGGGGTTGTCCTTGGATGAACTAGCGTTGCACGTACGGGGATAATCGTCGGTTGGCACCTACGCGGTACCATTTGAGTCTAAAGGGCCTCTACGAATTGGTTTCGGCTCCTCGTATGCTCCTCAAAGGTCCAGGACTTCAGAGTTTTGACATAACGGTCATAAAGTATATATTTAGGTGCGCAGTTTACTTTTTTTTTGAACCTTCTAAAAGCGAAGAATCGAAGAAAAATGGTTCAAATCGTTCCGTCTGCAAAGTTTAACAAAACAGAGTGTGAATTTAGTCTGTATGAAATTAAAGCAAAGCGAATAACTACTGTTTTCTAATGTGATAGTGATATAAATAAAGATATTGGAATTGCAGAGTTGGTTATTGTTAGCCTGGAACTGGGCCTAGATTCTCGAATGGAACATAAATGTATTAACCCATCTAGTCCAAATCGAGATACACAATATAGGAATAACATAAAATGGCAAATAAAAACAAATAAGTATATACATATTGTAGTATATAGTACCAGTTTGAGTATGGGTTGTATTTGTATAAGTTTTATTTACCTATATGTATGTTATATTTTATTTACCATTATCTGTGCGTCACTGCTCGGTACCAGCTGCAAACTAGTGCTGGGTGTGTGATACCCAGCAATTGCTGAGTTGGTGCACCTTTCGGTTCGGTAACGCACAGTGCAACTGTATTGTATTTCGTGTGAGTATGTTTTACGCTAACGCGATCGACCCGTTTATAACGTTCGGAGCTCCGATTGGCTCGCTCCAAGCTCTTTAATAGTAATCAGTAGCCTAATTCTCGTAATCAAAACCGTAGCGATATCGTAGCGACTTTGACATTTTCGTATTCACATCCATTAATAGAGTTTGAACGACACCGATTTTGAACTCGTTAGAGAGTAGTTGAAGCGTATCCAGCTATTTCAATCGTCTTTCAATCGTTGTCGGATAGGACGTCAACGGCTAAACGTCAATTTGATGTGTCACATTCAAAGATTTTATAAATTATCTAGATTGACTACGCCAACTTCAAAAATAAACTCATGAGGGTATATCATCTCTTTCTAATAGTGTATTAAATATTAAGACAACAATAAAAGTGTTTTTATTGCTGGTTAAGAAAAAATAGATTAGAGTTTGTAATACTACTTCGTAATCAATCCAGTTTTTTCGTAGGTTAAGTTATTTAACCTACGAAAAAACTGGATTTTGACAGATATTTGACAGGTCGTTTAGAAGTCGTTCGATTGTCGTTCTATCGAATCCGTATCAAGGAACACGTGAATACCGATTTTGAATAAGACTACGATCGAACGACAATAGACCGACAATGGAATTGGGATTGTTTGATTTTACGTGAATTAGGGTACAGATAGCCGAACGCGTTAAACGTTTCTGTCACGTTAACGTAAAAACAACTCACACTCAGCACACTGTACTATTTTTTTTTTACTATTTTGTGTTATTGCTTATTGTATAATCTGAGTCGAATAAATCCTTTTTTATTCTATTTGACAAATCAACTATGCTTACACTGTCTTCTTCGAATATGAATGGCACTTTAGTATAGCCTTTGTACTTGACGGCCACTGAAGGCTCGGGAGGTGGCTCTGGTTTTTCTACAGGGGGTAGCCATGTCTCATAGAAGTCCGAACGGGGTCCTACGTACTTTAAAGGTAGCGTGCGACAGTTGTCTACGATCCATTTTCTTTCTCGAGCAGAAGGACCCCTGCGAATTAAAAAATTGGCAGAATTAGTTCAAGAAAAATATTTATTGATTGTTGTATGTGTTTGAGACTAGATTTTCTAGTACCAACAGCAGTGACCAAAAGCATACGGTGTTTTGTAGCTACCTTTGGCCGGGGAGCTTCATCAGTATTTCATAATAATCATAATCATTTATTTTGTTTGTAAAACATACATTTCAGCATCACTTTATCCTTTCCCGGCTTGTACGAATTTTTTCCAGCTGCAATTAAAAGAGACGTGCGCAGAGCACTGCCACGAGCCTTTAATAAAACTGTTCAACTCTGTTTCTTGTAGGTCATATCCGATAGCTGGATGATAGGATGGGTTGGATCAGGTTCGTAAGCGAAAGGTTAGCCGTAGTATCAGCTGTCGCGATGCCATCGAGGCGCTGGGCTACCCATGCTGGGCATAATTCAAGACTATACTGCCCCGCACTATATAATATTACTGATTATTGATTGTACATACACCACAATAAATACGAGTACATCGGGAACTTAAAACTAATACTGGGTAACTATAAGCCATAATGCCTCTGATTGCAATTCTTTAGACACAATCTTTGGATGGATTTGACAAAGAATGAGAAAAATATCGCAGATAGTTCGTAGTGCAGTAGTGGTAAATAACTGGCAGTTATATAGAACATCAGTCAGAAACAAATAAATAATAACAGAACTGACAGTACTATGTGAGTTGGTTCATGGCTGAAAGCAGGTACTGACCTCGTGACCTCGTTCGGGTTTTCATAGCTATAAACGACCTTCGTCTCTGGATGGTAGTAACCATCTCCGCAGTCATAACAGCCGGGAGGGATTTCTCTGGGAGGCACATCAGGAGTCACCAGGGACTTGCCAGCGGGCTGGAGATCCTTTTCGAATTCTGCCGCATATCTGTTTAAAGAGAATAATTAATTATTGTAACGATCAAAACAGGGATAAGGGATAGGCAGAGATAACTATTTCAGCCCAGCTTTTTTACAAATAGGTTGAAAACGTCGCCATATTTTTTTTAGTTCATACTAAAGAATGTTTGAGTCACTTAAAATATTTGCTTCTTCTCATCTACACTAAAGAGGTAAAGTTAGTTTGTTTGTTTGTAGGAGGTAATCTCAGAAACTACTGGTCCGATTAGAAAAATTTTAGCAACAATAGAAAGCTGCTTTACTCCTGAGTGATATAGGCTATATTTTATGTACGCGGGCGAAGCCGCTGGCAAAAGCTAGTTACAAATACAGTCCGTTGTTGATTTTGGTTTGTCTTGTAACCTCATAAAAATATTTGAGCAGGAAACGTTTCATAATTCCACATAATGTTCACCCTCTTTATTCACGCATCTCTGTTTGGGTACAGAATTAAGTAAATTGTACAAAAAGGCTGTTTCATCATTCATCCTCATTAGAATAAACGGTTTTTTTGAGGGAAAAAATCCGTATAAGTAAAACAAATCGTTATGATAGGCGATTAGTGTGAGTTAAAGCAAAAAATATGCAGAAAATGTTTTTGGCGGGAAATTCGCAGGCGCCATTTTGTTAAACGAATGGGATGCGATGTAATTATACGCTAATATCGTTTGCCTCGTAAATGAAAAATGTTTTTATTTTTAATAATAAATGATGCAGTTTTTTTAAAACTGTTTTGGAGATATGCGAAACAGAGTGTAAAGCCGTAGAACTTTATAGATGTTTATATCTGGGTTGGCTAACTGTTTAATTATAGGATGCAGGATTTAGTAGTTTAACTCCTTTGTGACGCCACAGATGACGCTACACTATTTTTGAATCATCATCATCATCATCAGCCTTTTAATGTTCCCACTGCTGGGACTCAGGCCTCCTCTCTAGGAGAGGGAATGGGCCGTAATCCACCACGCGGGCCCAGTGCGGGTTGGTGAATGTCACATGTCTTCGAATTTTTGGTTCTAGAACATGCCGGTTTCCTCATGATGTTTTCCTTCACCATTTTGAGAGCAGTGGTGATGAAATAAATTACACAAAGTAATGCGCCTGGCTGGGTTTGAACCCGCAACCTACAACTTGTAAGTCCGGGCCGTTACCACTCGGCCACCACTGCTATTACTATTTTTGAATAAATAAGGATAATTGAAACTGACAGTGAAAGAAAATTGTTTCCTACCATGACCTTACAAGTAAAACAGCTTTCTTCGTATTGGAAATCCATCTATTTTAAAAACAAGGAAAATGAATTATACCCATGTCAGTCCCAAATCACATGAACGTTCCTTGAACTTGATTAACCTTAAATGTACAAGGCAAAGACGTTCGTACATAGCCGAATACCGAGTAAACATGCGGACAATACCAATATATTTGTATACTAGCTTTTGCCCGCGGCTTCGCTCCCGGCAACAGATTATTCTACTCTACCCTACTCTACCCTACTCTACCCTACTCTACCCTACTCTACCCTACTCTACCCTACTCTACCCTACTCTACCCTACTCTACCCTACTCTACCCTACTCTACCCTACTCTACCCTACTCTACCCTACTCTACCCTACTCTACCCTACTCTACCCTACTCTACCCTACTCTACCCTACTCTACCCTACTCTACCCTACTCTACCCTACTCTACCCTACTCTACCCTACTCTACCCTACTCTACCCTACTCTACCCTACTCTACCCTACTCTACCCTACTCTACCCTACTCTACCCTACTCTACCCTACTCTACCCTACTCTACCCTACTCTACCCTACTCTACCCTACTCTACCCTACTCTACCCTACTCTACCCTACTCTACCCTACTCTACCCTACTCTACCCTACTCTACCCTACTCTACCCTACTCTACCCTACTCTACCCTACTCTACCCTACTCTACCCTACTCTACCCTACTCTACCCTACTCTACCCTACTCTACCCTACTCTACCCTACTCTACCCTACTCTACCCTACTCTACCCTACTCTACCCTACTCTACCCTACTCTACCCTACTCTACCCTACTCTACCCTACTCTACCCTACTCTACCCTACTGTACCCTACTGTACCCTACTGTACCCTACTCTACCCTACTCTACCCTACTCTACCCTACTCTACCCTACTCTACCCTACTCTACCCTACTCTACCCTACTCTACCCTACTCTACCCTACTCTACCCTACTCTACCCTACTCTACCCTACTCTACCCTACTCTACCCTACTCTACCCTACTCTACCCTACTCTACCCTACTCTACCCTACTCTACCCTACTCTACCCTACTCTACTCTACTCTACCCTACTCTACCCTACTCTACCCTACTCTACCCTACTCTACCCTACTCTACCCTACTCTACCCTACTCTACCCTACTCTACCCTACTCTACCCTTCTCTACCCTACTCTACCCTACTCTACCCTACTCTACCCTACTATTCGAATTTTTCTCACCTTTTAAACCTTCCCTAGACCTCCACGAATAATTCAAGACCAAGATAAGATAAATCCGTTCAGCCGTTCTCGAGTTTTAGCGAGACTAACGAACAGCAATTGATTTTTATATATATAGATAACAGTAGGTATAACGACCCCGATTATAATCCGATTTCACGTTAAATTTGGAAAATGTTCCTGCGGGCTTGTACAACTTTTGGGTCTCTAGCCTTGTAAGTTCGGTCTTGTGTATTCTGATTACACGATTGTTTTATGAAAATGAAAAAAAGTGACCGAAGTTAAACCTCTACCATACAGCCAGTCTTGCCATCACTACTTTTTCATGTTTGCTTACATTTTTTGCTCTGGCAAATGACATATTCTTGGATGTCTAAAATGTAATTTGTGGCGATAAATAAACTTGTTTTTATTTGATTTTTGATTTAGTTTACTGGATGGAATCATGGAACACAAATATATGGAAGAATTGCCATCATACCTTCTATCAGGTATCTTGCAGTATTTCCAATCGTCTTCCTCGTACTCCAAATTGCCATTGAAGAGAATTTTTCTATCCGTCAAGACGCCATTCACCCAAGTACCGCGTATCACACAGTCAGCTTCGGGGCCTTCATTGTAAAGAAGCTCACCAGGACCATGGAATTGGCCATCCTGAAACTCCCCTCGATACAAGACTCCTAAAAACGAACGGAATTTTAAGGAAGCGAGGTTAAAGTTCTTTATGAATGTGCCTAAGTAAGCATAACTTTTTTTGTTTTGTTGATAGTTGTAGTCTGAAGGCTGTCTATAATGTTATGAGCACAAATGTAGATAGTTATAAGAGTGTGAGTCCAAACAAACTAGGGCTAGACTATGTGAATATTGATATGTCTTGACAAGAAAAGAGTTGGTGGGAAGAAAATGTTGCGTTGACTCGAATTAAGAGGGGAGTCCGCGCGGCTTCAGCGCCGCCGCCATCGAGCTCTCGCGCCGGGCCTTGGTTCAGGCCACGGTCAGCTGCGAAGAGGAGTGGCAGGCAGTCGCCTCTTTTTGCGAGGCAGTATTAGATTTGCATATTTTTTTTCTAAGATGTTTTTCTTTAGGACTTCTTAATCCTAGAAGCCCAATCATATTCAACTAGCTATAAAGCCCAATCATACGTAAAAATGACGTGTAAAAATAAAACTTCAGAGTTTTCCTACTTTTTCCGTTAATGAACTATATTTTTGCATTAGTTATCATAATTGAAGTTTTACTTAATAAATAAAATGCATTTTAAGTTAAATTGAGATAATGACAAAATAATATGAGAGTGACATTATCTGTGATGCCACTCACACATGCTTACTGGAGACGGGTGCCACTTAGTATCATAAAAGCATATTACGAGAAACTAGTGCTTGACTGCGATACCACCTGATGGTAATATGTGGGTTAACACTGAAGTGATAACCATTATTATACTGCCAAGAGCAGAAGAAGAAAAAACATTACCATTAGGAAAGGTGTATTCTCCGTATCCATTCATCCCCATAACATTGAGAGGACCCTGATATGAAGAACCTGTTGCAAAGTGTTTGTGAGCATGTGAACGTGGACGTGGCATGATTTCTTCAAATCTGCGGGAAAATTAGATTACAAACAAACACTAAAAAAGATACAAAAGTATATTTAACGTGCCTGTAAACCTGTTGTTGTCAAATGGAAGGTTAAGCATAACCAGCATCAGCAGCTTATAATGTTCCCACTGCCGGGACTCAGGCCTCCTCTCTGACAGAGATTGGCCGTAATCCACGCGGGCCTGGTTGAGTTGGTGGATGTCACATATTTGAATTTTTGGTTTTAGAACATGAGTTTCCTCACGATGTTTTGATTCATTGTTTTGAAAGCAGTGGTGATGAAATAAATTACACAAAGTAATGATGGCAGGGTTTGGAGCTGCGACCTACAAATCGTATATCGGGGCCATACCATAGCCGGATACCACTCGGCTACCACTGCACTAAATGGAAAATTAGTGACGTAGTGTTGATTACTTCTTGAATACTTGAATCAGAATGATAATGTCTGCAAATGAATCACCGATATTAATAATTTACACTAAAATATAAATTTACACTAACTTGCATTTTTCGTCTACGTGCTGGTCAGAATATCTTTTCATAAGTCCTTCATATTGTGATACCCGTCTCTCGGTGATGGTGCTTAAAGGTCTAAAATCATACATTATTGACAGGTCAAAAATATTCTTGACACTATCAGCAATCTTCTTCAAGATAACACGACCTGTGCTTAGAAAATCACCATCAGCACCTTGCTATAATCCTATGCTATTTGGAAACGGCTCATATTTTTTTTTACCATTCTGACAGAAGTCCTACTTTGAATTCATAACTTGATCCTGCATCTTACTAATTAAACTAAACTGTAAAAGGGATGGAGCCAAATTTGATGTGTAGTTCCTTTCCTATTTCTCGCTAGAACACCTGGCATTTTAACACTTCAGGGTAAGGCTTCTGGTCAGCCGTTGTGATATCACTGATTCACATTAAGGTTGTAACGGAGGTGGCGGATGCGGAGGTGACGACTGTATTCTCCGCGGATGCCGATGTTAACGTATATGGAGGCAGTGGTGACATCGGATGTGAAAAAATGACAATTTATGATTTATTGCAAAAATATTTTGGTAATTTCATTAATTTAAGAGTGCATTAACTTACGTAGTTGCAGTACTAGACTTTCTTGACAACATTTTTATTATTTATAAAGGAAACTGTAAACATGCAAAAAATAATATTACTCTACTGCTAAAATACGAGACATTTTTTATTATCATTACATAGTATAAAACAAAGTTTTCCCGCTGTCTGTCCCTATGTATGCTTAAATCTATAAAACTATGTAACGGATTTTGATGCGATTTTTCTTTTAATAGATAGTGTAATTCAAAAGGAAAGTTTATATGCTTTTATACATATAAACTTTGAGTATGAGTAATATTTTTCGCCATTTTGTTATAAACTAATACTCGACTGCAATCCCACCTGATGGTAAGCAGTGATGCAATCGTTTATCGTGAGGCGCTTTAGTTTATTAAGAGCCTATTGACTCTAGCCTTGAAGACATTCAAAATTATAATTTAACATAAAATTAAAATTAGTACTATATAATACCAATTAAAAAAAAATATATTATAATTATGAGTGATATATTTGTTGACACTCAGACACTTGTCAAGTTCATGTAGAAAATGGCCATGGGCTGGGGCGCACCCACGGCCTGTGACTAGAAGTCCATTTAGGCAGTTAGAAATTTCTGAGTACGGCACGGCCTTATTTTGCAATACAAGAATTGGTGTAGAATAGTCTCATAGTACTTAATAAAGTTAGATTTAGTCTTTTAGGTCGGTTATATAACGAACAACATCGCAAACAATATCTCAAATTGTGGCATTTCGTAGTAGGTATTTTCGTATTACAAGTTAGTAAGTAAGTTAGTAAGTAATAACTTAACAAGCAGTAACTTAACAAGTTAGTAACTTGAAATATAAAAACACCCACTGCGTAGTTCAATCAGAAAGTTGAGTTATACATTATTAATACAAGCCTCTGTATGAATTGATCAGTAACTTTTAAAGACTTCTGCATAGCTACATTCCAAACTTACATTTTGTAAATCGTTAAATACATATAAATAAATGGTTTAAAAATGAAAAACAGTGTTTACCTTGATACGTCCAATACACCTAATAAGATCTTGAACTTTTAACAAGAGTTGCTACGTATTTTCTTTGTAAATAAAACTATAGCAAATATTTATAAATTATACTATTAGAAAATATTTATAAATAAATTTTATTAAAAAAGGAAGGCTAATCTCCGCCTTCAATGCCTCAGTCACATTGACTGATTGTAAAAATAACGTCTAAACTTTTTTTTTTATTAAAAAAAAGGCACTAGTGGTATGAAAACTCTATGCTAGCATAGCATAGAGTTTTCATTATCCAGCGAGTAATCTTTCGGCTGAAGCTAGGTTAGCCGGGATGCCAATGATGAAATAGGGAACCGATTATAGGTATATTTTAGACGTATGTATTATATATTTTATATGCTCTTCCTACTCGTGTAGAAAGATCATATTTTCTAAATATATTGGATGTAAATATACAAATCCATGAAAAGATGTGGAAGCAAAGACAGTTAGCGGAGAAAACAGATTTATTTCTCGTTTAATGTTACACTTTAACTAATTTGTGTATTTAGAAATTGTAAGTCCTTTCTAATATGTAGAATCTATTTGAAATATGCTGCCAAGGCGTTTAAAGTAAAAAAAAAATTGAGTTACTTTGAAGGAAACTTTTGTTGGTAATTTCGTTTCTTCTTTAATGTGGTAAGATTATAGTTTGAAACACTGATTTCAGCATTTAGATCACTGGGAAGCTCTGGTTCTAATGGGTCACAAATATTTAAATTGGCTTCTAATTCTTTGCCAATTTCTGCAGTTTTCGATCCTTATTTATTTGAAGCCAATCGCTAAGCTTCATCTGGACAGTACGGTCATGTAATTTAACACACTTTTCAGTTTTATTTGCAAGCTGTTTTTGTAGAGCGTCGTGGGCCTTGATTAGTTGCGGATGCTGTGAATAAAACGAAATTACTTAAAATTTACAGAAGAAGTACACTAAATCAGCTTAATAAATACATTTTTGTGTCTAAATGAAGAATTATATCTTCTAGTTTACAAGCGAGGTCCTAATATTCTGCTTATTGGCAACTTTTAAATAAAAGACAATATAAAAGTTAGAAATGTAACATTTAATCAAACCTTTAAGAACTAAGTAGTGCAAATTAAAACTAAAAAGTAACAATCCCTCTTAAACGAAAGAAAAATGAGACTAGAAATAAAGTAAGTAGGTACTCTTGATAATTATAATTATTAATAACAAGTGACTAGCTGTCGCTATCGTAGCTCGAGGAATCCGAAGTAGAACTCTCCAATTCAAAGAGATTGAAGTCATTGTTCTGAAGACAAGAGATAATAAACCATTTTCATAATTGAGCTCGAAAAACTTACAAAAGAAACGCATGGAAAAAATATTTTAAGTAGAAGGAAGCTAACGACTTTGATGCTCGTTTTCGGAGGACTGTATTCTGGACGCCGCAAGTGTAGTGTATGAACCTGATCTATATGCCTCAAAATGTAATTAGAGCCGTTAGGCTAATATACCGGTGCCAATGAAATGATAGAGTAGAAATTTCCCTTCTCTCCGGACTAGATTGTCACTAACACATTTAAAAACACGGACAAAAAGTAGCCTAAAGGTAAGATTGATATCGATTTTCTATCAATTCAGGTGCTAGAAATAGGCCCGGTAGAACAAAATATCTTGGGCAAAAGTTAGCTTCGAAAAAGGTTACTCACAAAGTCACAGTCCTCATACATGGACTGTTTCCTGAACGAAGTCATGTTGCCCTTGATGCCAGCTGCTGGAGGTTGAGGCAGTTCTAGCTCTGATGTAGGCTCTAAGAACTCTTCGTATACTTCCGGACAAGGCCCTGAAGACTTCTCAGGGTTTACGCGACAGTTCTTCACTATCCACTGCTGCTCTAAGACTGTTGGGGCTCTACGAATAACAAAAATTCTTTGGTTACTTTGTTGATGCTTTCCAATGAAATATTTGTTTTAACGATATTTGTTATATGTGTTTCATGATACAGGACTAATTCCTAGTGTAGGATAATGATTTTTTTCTAAATATTGTGTGTGCAATTTTTGTGTTGAGAATTTCCTTTTTTGATGTCCAAATTTTAAGCAGTACGCTCATTATTTCAGTTCGATACTGGACAGGACCCTGTTCAAAATAAAGTTCAAATCACGCCACGACTCGGTTCTTCTTGAATGTTGGTTTTGCATATAGATAGTGCCCCACAAATACCAAGTCATGACCCCGCCAAGAATATACTCCACATTAGCTTTTTATTTTACAAGGGAAATTATCAAATATCTCCTCCCATTTTGTATAGAGGAAGTAGTGCCAGACTTTTACTGACCGAAATCCTACCCGTGTTCCTTTAGTCGACGTAGGGATAGACATGCAATCATTTGTGCTTGGGAATTGTGCATCTGAGTAAAATTCAATCGGTGAAAACTGAAAAGTAAAATGTTCTGTCGGCGAAACGTTCGTTGGTGAGGCGTGTAAAGAAGATTTTTTCAGAATCGTTTGCTCGAATACAAATCTGCTCGGCAGTTCATCGTTGCCACAATTAAAATCTGCTCAATTAGATCACTCTATACCTACCCTGAAATTTTATTCTTTGATATTTTTTATGGCTGTTGTGGGGTTAGACTAGTTATAAAAATTTACCTGGGTTCATAAGTTTCTTGGTTGTTGCCTATAGTTAATAGAAATAGTATTTTTTATAATACATTGTATAAAACTTTAACCATATATATGTGTGTGTGATGGTCCAGTGGTTAAGGCATCCCTACCTTATGCATAAAGTTGCAGTTTCTAAATTTATCTAAGACATTACTGTCATGCCGTGCCTTGGAATGGATATAAATTGATCCCGGATAGAATTTGTAGACCTTTAACGGTCATTATAGGTAGTCAGACACCTGAAAATGTTACTATCAGTCTATCCAAGAGCAACAACTGGATTGATAATGTTTGATAGGCAGTCGTTCTATGTAAAACACGGGAATTCAACCGCATAAATTTAGACTGGAAGTTACCCCAAAGCTATTTAGTAAAAGGCTTGGAAGGTGACGATAGTTTGATTCATGTAAATAATGGATTCACTCATAAAAAAAACTGATAGCAAATTGCAAAAATAGGCAATTTCAAATCTGAGAGCAACAACCTAGGTTATTGCTTGTCGTAACCACAATTCAGTTGAACCAGTAATCATATTGACGTCTGGGCAAATTGCAGGACAATCAAGTTCCAATTATTCATATCGTATTCCATAAACGAGGCACGACTGTATAGCTGGACTAGGATGACGTCATTGACAATCGTGACTTTATTTCTGTATACAATCACAGTGTAGAAGTAAGAACAAGTTTCCTTGACCCTTTATTTAATGAAATTTCGATACGAAACATCAGCGTGATGATTTAATAGATATAGAGAAAAATGACCTGAAATATATTATTTTCCATTACTTAATTAGACCTGTATATTCTGGATGCACTGTAATTTTAATAAAATTAAACTCAATATATATTTATGTTTTAGAGACGATGGAGCCGAAAACTTCAATAACTGGAAGACGCATCGTTGGAAGGTTTATATAAGGTGGACCGATGCCTTGGGATGCTATTCTCTAAGAAAGCCGGCTTTGAGCGCAGCGCTGCCCCAGCGACGAAATCCAAGTATTTGTCTTGGGTGAGAATCGAACCCACGATGTCCAGCAAATCAGACAGCGCCACTAACTACTAGATTGAAAGGATCTGTATCTTTAAACGACTCTTTCAAAATATTATCTACTGTTTTCCATAGTGAGGACTTCCTAAGTTTAGATGCACATTTGAATTGCAAAACAAATTGTATTCGGAAATGCGAAAACAAAATCTTATTTGAAGATAGTCAGCAGGAAATAGATACGGAAGGATAACTCTGTCTGGGACACTACTGTTTGTAATTTTGCAAGTTGCAGATTTCACTAGTCTGTCTATCACTTTAAAATTTCAGAAGAATGTATGACATACCAAACCAAAGCAATTCAAAGTCTTGAATGAAATTATAATAATAAGTAATACAACTGAAGTGACTCAGTCTAAGTTTTCTATTTACTATTCTTTGTCCATTTTGTGAAACACCAAAATGAAATCGATTGTTGAATTTTTGTCTGACTATGATTGTATCAAAAAACACAATGAAATCACGTTTGATTTGTACCTAAAAATTTAAAAGAAGTGTTTAGACATACATATCAAAATATCGTTCAAGTCTTATGTAATTGGTGTTAGGAATTAAGATTCCGAAGTGCTACAACAGAATACGTATTCAAAAACCCCGTTACACAAAGTGCGTATGAGTTTTGAGCCAATAATAAAAATATATATTTTTTTTGTTTAAAAAAAATTTGCTGTAAGAAGATATCTCTAATTCCGTAGATAATAAAGATGTAAATAATCTGAAGAATACAAATACCTACAAATATTAAGGAAATTATTACCCTATCAATTTTCTCAAATCAGATCTTAATATAACCAATAAATAACAACCAGATTTACTTCATAAAGTCGAACACTGCAAAGGCTCGACAGTATATAGCTGTAATTAGTGTTCCGTAGAAACGCACCTTAATTGGTGTGTTAATTGACTCCCTGATTGGTGGCCCCTGACTCCGACTATTGTCAATAATTCACGCTTATTGCTTACACCGAACAGTAAAAATAAGTGCTCGATCATGGTTCGAGCTTTAATTTTTCCTATACCAGCGTTCATGGTGTGAATCGTAGATGTCATAGCATCATTGCTTATATCATTAAACCATATTGAAACTGTTATTTCGAGCAGTACATAATCTTATACAACTGCCAAGTATAGATAAAGTAATAAAGATCCGAATTGGCACACCGCCGAGCCAATTCCATTGTGAGCATCACAATAAAACTTGATTTAGGGAGCCTACAAGTACATTCTGTTTAGTTACCTTTATGTTTGAGTGTGCCACATTTATTATCACTACAATAACTGTTATTTTTCTTTATAGCAACGGAAGATCGTGACAAAAACATCCATTTGTACCAAATCTTACTTTTACTTGGATTGCCCGATTTTGATCAATTACTTTAAAAGCTAGCAAAGAAAAGCATTACAAATACTCGTTGCTTTTGTTCCCACGTCAGTAACAAACGGTAGAAGAAAACAAAATTTATAAAAACGGTCCGCTTTGCTTAGACGTAGAAATATTTATGCAGCTTATGCCGTTATTGCTCCCTTTGTTTAGCCTTTCTTCCGATGTAATTCTTTGAGTAAACAACTGTGAGAAAGGAAATATTTTTGTATAGTTCTTTTTCGCTTATATCATTTGTACTCATTTATGATAGTTCACATCTTTCATTACCAAAATGTAGTACCTGTTTATGGGATGATATCGAGACTCGTAACTCATCCGTTCTCCGCGTATCAGCCTCAGAAATCATTTGTAGTCGTTACAGTGGCCTGAAATTCTGGCTATCAGTCTTGCCAAGGGCCATCGTACATATAAACTGGGTTGTTCGGTTCGATAGGGTCTGATAGGCGGTCATTCGGCTGCAGCCGTTTAGGCTGGAAGTGGACCCCAAATTAGTTAGGAAACGAGTTGGCCGCTGATGTTACTTATTGAGGAAAAACATTCGCAAGTGCTTCAAGCTTTTAGGTTCCACAAGGCATTATCTTGGGACCAATTTTTTCGTGAAAATGAGACGAGAGTAATCTAGCGGCCGTGTCGTTCGCGACGTTTACTTCGTCATGGGAGACATTATAAGCCACTTTTGTCGTTCTGTGGATGCTGAACAGATGATAATTAGTGCCAACGTGACAATAATTACAGACAATTAGTATCTAAAATTACATTGAAATGGTCATGAGTTTCTTACTTATCAAAATAATAGGTCTGCCTTTTACCCGAACTTTGGTTTAACCAAGTTGCATATTTCCTTAATTTGAGCCATAATGAAGTAAAAAGTGATGTTACTCTCAACAGATTGCATACAAACTTATAATTAGAAAAAAATACGTTCGAAAATTATTTGGCTTAGGTGGATGTAATTACACATTGTGTTTTTAATTTTAGTGACTGTCACTTTTTTACAGGTCACTATAAACATATGTGCTACTTATTGTTTACTTGGATAGCTTTGAAACTTTGAAACAGCCATAGATATGGAAATATTTATCAAGTAGCTGTGGGTGTATTAATGTTTCTGGGGATTGACTGGATGCTATAAATGTAGGACTGGTAGTTGTGACGTTACTGAGGCTCACGTAATGGATTTAGTAGCAAATGGTTCAACTTAATTGCCGTGCAACATATGTATGCACCAATTGCTTACCTCAAAACTGCAGACAAGTCTTCATACTTATACACAACCCTTGTCTTGGGATCGTAGAAACCGTCTCCAGTGTCATAGTAACCGAGAAGTATCTCTTTGGTTGGCAGGTCCGCAGTCAGATTTGATTGACCACCAGGCTTCAAACCTTGTTCGTATTCTATCTCGAATCTGTAAGCAAATAATATATGTACAGAATATATTGTCTATAAACCGTTAAATTTTGATCGTTATAATCCTGTGGGTGGAGGGTATATCCGGTACATGAAATACTATCGATTTGTAAAGATAAAATTAAAAAATAAATAAATATTAATATATTATTTTATTATTTATTTAGGTTTATCAACAGTTGTTACAGATATAATACAGATAGGAACTAAAAATATTGGTGTCTTAAATATACAACTGTACAACCAATTATAGGTAAACACCTCATGCAAAATGACTTTAGTATCTACACTATCAACATCTTACAACTATTCAATAATTTTATAACTTATTTCTAAGTGCTTAAAATCTAGATAATATATATATTCTTTAATATTATTAATATGCATGCACGAAATTAATTTCTTTTTAACTTTAAAAACTAATTCTGCAGACTTTAAACCGAAACAAGTAATTAACACTAACAAGTACATGTGATAAGGTAAAATAAAAATTAAATTACATTTAAACCTTAAACTTCCTAATTTGCTCCTATGAACGTTACACGCGAATGTAAATTTTAATTTCAATTTTCTACACAAGCCTTCAGAACATATTAAATTAATTGACTTCATAACAAAGGTTAATTAGGGATCCGTGTAGTAAAATTAGTTTATAATAAGTGACTAAGAGATTTTAAACGTTCATTTTTACTAATTAATATACTTGAACGAGTTGATAGAAAATTAAAAACAAAAAACCGGCCAAGTGCAAGTCGGGCTCGCGCACAAAGGGTTCCGTAGCAGCAAATATAATAATATATAATATAATAATGTACAATACTGTAGTATATTTTTTGATCTATCTTATAAGGTTCAGCCATCGTTTTCAGTGTAAGCACAATAACTTAACCAAAATTACAGTTAAATCAACCTATCTCAAAAACTATAAGAGATACTTTGATCAAACCAAAAATCGTTGAAAGAGTTAATTAGCATGCATCACCTCTATTTTTTTTAGAATTTTATACCCCGTAGTTATAAAAATAGAGGGGGGGGGACATACTTTTTACGACTTTGAGAGCTGATATCTCAAAAACCGTTCACTTTAAGAAAAATGTTTTTTAGAAAACTTTATATCATTTTAAAAGACCTTTCCATTGATACCCCACACGGGTATGTACATCGAAAAAAAAATTTTCATCCCTCAGTTACATGTATGGGGGGCCCCACCCCCAATTCTTTTTTTTACTATTTAGTGTCATAATTTTGTAGCGGTTCATACAACACATATTCCCATCAAATTTCATCACTGTAGTACTTATAGTTTCCGAGTAAATCGGCTGTGACAGACGGACAGACGGACAGACGGACAGACGGACAGACGGACATGACGAAACTATGAGGGTTCCGTTTTTGCCATTTTGGCTACGGAACCCTAAAAAACAGGAATTATGTAAAAGTGTAAAGCTTTTTCTTTTCTTCAGAAATAAATATAACCGGTTTTTAGACGCTTCAATATATTTCAGAAAATATCTGCATAATTTACTGTTATGTCTATTTCATGACAATTAATTAAGAAGCCAGTCAGCTGGCAGATATTTTTTTTTTATTGCTATAAACTAGTGCTTGACTGCGATCCCACCTGATGGTAAGCAGTGATGCAATCGTTGATGGTAAGGCGCACTAGTTTATTAAGAGCCTATTCACTCTAGCCTTGAAGACACCTAAATTATAATCGGACGGAAAGACTGCAGCCGGCAAACTGTTCCAGTCCCTCGATGTACGCGGTATAAACGACGAGGCAAAACGCATAGTCCGGGCCGCAGGTGTCTCAACAACGTAAGGGTGGATATTTGCCGTACGCCGGGATGTCCGAAGGTAAAATTGGGATGGCGGAATCAAATCGTGCAATTCCTGCGCACACTCTCCAAAATGCATCCTGTAGAAAACCGAAAATAAAAATTTTTCGCGATAAACGCCAAACTCATATCCATACACAATTTTTTTTTTTCTAAATTCTGTCCTGTCCTTAATAAAAGATACCTGTCTATCAATTTAAAGTAAGGTACTTCTAGGTAAGCGCTCCATCGTCGACCGCATCGTCGCTTTCTATCAGGTGAGATAGCGGTCAAGCGCAAACCTATTACCAATAAAAAAAAGTGTTTTTTTTTAAATCCTATTTACATAAAAAAAAACAATCAAAATCAATATGGCAGTTTTCATTTCCCTTTATGGTTACCTTACGAGGTCATATTATAATTAAAAAATGGTTGCCTGTAAAGTCGGTTTTACGGGCGAAGATTTTACGTGACAACCGACCGCCTAATTCTCTAGTGCTGCGCGCGCGGCAGACCGATCATAGTTGAGTGGGAGAGAGACGCAAGGCATTCGGCGGGCCTCTCTCTCGTTCGGTGACTCATCGTAACGTTACCGAGCGTTACACTTTTTCATAAGTGACTCCCAGCCGCAACCTAATTTAAGACGTTGTCACGTCAAAAAATACAATATCATCAGACCTTCTATCAGGCATCGTGCAGTAATCCCAACTTTTCTCGGAATATTCCACATTCTCGCCAAGCAGTGTCCTCTCCGTCATGACGCCGTTTACAAATTTGCCCCGGATTACAATGCCGCTTTCGTAACGAAGTTGTCCCGTGCCATGGAACATTCCATCTTCGAAGTCACCTTCGTAGACCACTCCTGGAAATTAAGTTTATAAACAAACTAGTTTCTGCCGGTGGCTTCGCTCGTATGAAAGTAGAAAATTATGCCAACAAAAAATACTCTCGGGATGAAAGTATTCTATTTCAATAAAATAGTACATACGAGTACTGTTAGGAAGAACGCGATTAAGCTCCAATGACATCATCTTCATCATCATCATCAGCCTTTTTATGTTCCCACTGCTGGGACACAGACCTCCTCACTGAGAGAGGGAATGGGACATGCCGGTTTCTTCACAGTTTTGAGAGCAGTGGTGATGAGATAAATTACGCAAAGTAATATGCCTGGCTGGAATTGAAACCATGAGTCGTAAGTCAGGGCCGTAACCACTCGGCCACTACTGCCCTCTCTCTTGACAGAAAGTAGAAAATTATCCGAAGGAATCCTACTTTTTCAAGTCATGGATTATCCTTTTACAAGTTTCATCGTAATTCATAGGGTTCCGTATCCAAATGTTTTGTTTTAAGTGGGTAAAAATCATTCATTGACACCTCATATCGCTGTCAGCGATAAGACCACCTTTGTACCCATTCATATAAGTTTCTGTAAAATTGTTGCTTTTTTTGGTGTACAATAAAGTATTATTCTATTCTCACCGACCTCGGGTAGGGTGGTAAATAGTGTCAGACTTTCTAACTAAAAAACACACTCATGTTCCTTCTTTGCCTTCGTTCCAGGGTTACAGGTTTAAAGTTTCTTTGGGGGGGCTTCCATATAATATGGTTCAAATTACTTATCACGTACTGTATCAGTATTCTTATATATTTCAAAAGGACATTATGCTTCCGTAGCTATCGCCGTTACGATCCCGCCGATATCCGGCCACCGTAGAGTTAGACATTGGCTTTGCATTGGCGAGCTACCCATTGCTCGCCGTCCGGTCGTCTGGTAAGCTTATTCCCGTTCTTCAGTTTAGTCTAAGAACACCTAGAACTAAATGAAAATCGTTGCTTACCATGAGGGAATGTGTACTTCCCGTAGCCACTCATCCCCAGCACATCCCACGAGCCTTCGTACTGGGAGCCTGTCGGGAAGAATTTGGCTGAACGTGTAGCTCGAGGTATATTCAGTGAGGCAGTCCTATAAACAAACATCAAGTTTTTTTTTTCGGTCTATATCGCATAACGCCGTCTAGTCCCAAGCTAAGCAAAGCTTGTGTTATGAGTACTAGACAACTGGTAATTATACTTCTATACTTCTAAATCCATTCATATTTTACATAAATTACAGCCAGACACAGAACAAATGATCTTGCTCGTCACAAAAATATTTGCCCTGGGTGAGACTGAATCGAACCAACGACCTCTGGCATTGCAGTCAGGGTCACTAACCACTAGACCAACAGGTCAGTTGAGTTATAATTCGTATTCCCTGAATTATTTGCACACTGGACACTGGCCTCCTCTCTAGGAGAGGAAATTTCGAAACCAGTGATGATTAAATTAATTACACAAAGTAATGCACCTGGTTCGGAGCCTTTACCGCTCAGCCACCACTGCTCTCACTCGGCCACAACTATAATTATACTATTGCTATGATATATCACTTGACATTTTTATAGTAGTTTAGGTAAACTCTTGAGTTCCAACTCACTCGTGAGCGAACGTCGGCGTTTGCCGAAACGCCGATAGTAATATTGTGTATCTAATTACGGATTACGGTATTCAAAAGGTTAAAAAGTAAATATTTTGTTATGAGTCCTAGGTCTCTACACACAACGAATATTTCTTAGTGTGTGATTTTTTTAGTTTTATTTTAGGTTGATGTTTTTATTTGCAGGGGCAAATACAGAAGAAGATGCATGCAAATAAATAAGAACTTTTTATTTACTTGAATTGTTCCTTGTGTGATTGAGAAAACTTTCTCATCAGTTCTTCCCATTGTGATATCCGCTTATCCGTTACGTATCTGAAATTATAAAAATATTTCCTGAATGGAGCGGGAGAAGAAAACCCACTTCAATGTTCCATTTTGTTTTCTTTTTTTTTTAAACCATCGATTGACGAATCCCACTCTTGGGCGGAGCGGGAAACAGTGTCAGACTCTTATTGACTAAACAACCTACCCCATTCCTTCCTTTCCTTGATCTCAGGGCCCCGGTAATACGCTTTCGCATCAACCCTTTCTTCCAGGAGGCTTCGACCCTGCTGGGCCTCTACAATTTGCCGACCATCCTTGGGGCGCGCGGTCGACGACTTGGGCTAGGTCTGGAATGTTACCAGATGACCGGACGGCGGGCTACCCCGCCTCGCTCGCCTTTCGCAAGCGTTGCTGCGCCTACGATAGCCGGGAATCGGGATCGGAATCGCAGCGGCGACGGCTGCGGCGAGAGCGCCGTTGCCTTTGCCAGATGCCGTTGGCCTCCTTCTCGTTGCGGACCATGACCTGAAAAGGTTTGAACCAAGGCCAGGCGCGAGAGGTCACCGCCGCTGAACTACTAGTGAGAACCTGCGTCATGCGGAAAGTGATGACGCCTTGAGTTCTTTCCAGCCACGATTCAAAAAGGGGACGCCAAGAATGTTCAGTCTTGCTGGTTCTGTACTTCCCAAAAACGAGCAATTGTACCTACTTCATAGAAATATAAAATACCTTCCCTTATTTGTTAGTAGGAACTAGGAATATAATAATACAAAATTGTCGAGTGTAGCGGAAAATGACAAGAATTACATCATAGGAAACCACACACAAAGTTTGTAGAAAGTATAATAGTCAGTAAATATGTAAGTGTATTTAGTAATACTTACAGTTAATGCAAGCAATGCAATTGGGCCAAACAAATAAGCACATATGTGTCCTATTTCGGTACAGATGCTCAAACTGCCGCAAAAAGTTTCGGGTAAGCCGTAAGCCAGCCTCACGGAACCGAAACTTTGAGGAACATTTTATTTACAATGTGTATTTGATATCCGTGTTTAAACTTGGGTGGTATGTTTTACTGTAGGTGTATAATAATAATAATATGTCCACAACTATTACACAACGCCGTCTAGTCCCAAGCTAAGCAGAGCTTGTGTTATGGGTACTAGACAACCGATAAACATACTTATATATTTATAAATACATACATATTATAGATAAATTACACCCAGACACAGAACAAATAATCGTGCTCATCACACAAACATTTGTCCTGGGTGGGAATCGAACTCACGACCTCCGGCGCAGCAGTCAGGGTCACTAACTACTAGACCAACAGGCCAGTCATATGTCGTATGTTCGTATGCTCTCATTAATTATTATGGTTTGTTTAATTGTTGTAAGAGTAAGTAGTTTTCCTTTTAAATTAACTCAAGACAATAATCTGTTTACTGGAGACAGTTTTTTAGGGTTCTGTGTCACAAAAGGAAAATACAAAATCACTATGTTGTCAGTCTGTTTATGAGTCTGTATTTATCTTAGGATCTCGTAGAGGTATCAAGTATAAATTGAATATACATAAACTCAAGTCTGCAGACTCTTGAAGTTGTAAAACAAATCAAACTTCTAAGTTAATAGAAAAAAGAGATATGGCCGTTTATGTCTCAAAAAACGTATAATTAGACACTCTGAAAGGATTCAAAATTCGCGGGTAGATTCCGTTAACCTAGAACTTAGAAACTTTGAATCATGAAGCATGGCCTTATATGTAGTACAAGCAAAGAAATAAAATAAAAAAATACTATTATCAATTTGAAAAAATCTTCCGAGACTCGATTTGATTATAGAATTATTTGCATAGAGTTGATTGCCACGGAACCCTTAGTATTCGAGTCCAACTCGTAGTGGCCCGTTTTTCTTCATCATTATGATAGCATCGGTCTGTCTTCTAAATACATTTTACCTAATGGTAAGCGATAACGTGGTCGACAGTTGAACACACTGATATAATATTTGATTTGATTGATGAGCTTGTAGGTACATACATGTGTTACACGATATGCCTTGTATATACCTAAGGGTTTGGCATAAATTGACCAAATCGTGACTTTTTAAATACTGGAAAATTCGTGGTAAAAGGTTTTCAGACTTTAACTTGTTAAAACTTAGCCGTGCTCTTAAATTTACTCTACTCGTATGTGTCCTGGGACTCTTTTGAACAATTCAGAAGACCTAAAAGTACCTACACATTCTGTTACATAAATGTATGTATATAAATGAAGTTCTATTATTAACAACCAGGCATATTGGACTCTGAGTGTAACTGACGTATTTCTGATGTATACTCGAATAATCAATTAGTGTCATGTTGATTAGCACATGTACAGTGCTCAGCCCACTATAATTCGAGTAGATCTCTTTAAATCTGTTCTGTTTTTATTTTACTGTTTATTGTAATTATGTTTTGAATTTTGTTATAATATATGTATATATTATGATATATATTCCACAACTGTCACACAACGTCGTCTAGTCCCAAGCTAAGCAGAACTTCTGTTATGTGTACTAGACAACTGATGAACATACTTATATATTTTTAAATACATACTTATCATTACATAGTATAAAACAAAGCCGCTTCCTGTCCCTTTGTATGCTTAAGGGCGGCTTGCACGACTTGCTCTTAAAACTAGATTTTGTTAAAGTCGCATTAGTCATTAAGCTCGATTTAGCTTAAACTGTATTAGTAGCGTCTTGCTAGTGTCGAAATCTACTCGACTTAACAAAATCTAGCTTAACACGTTTCATTCTTTTCGTTCATTCATTTGCGTTCCATGTTTCATAATTGTGCTGGATATTTTACAACTTTTTTGGAGGTATGGAACGTTTCAAATATAAAAAACCAAGGATTTTATAAAGGAATGACTGGAAAGCTTACGACTACCTCAAAAAAGTTCTGAAGAGTAAAGTTAAAAAATGGGTTTTTTATTTCATTCATCTAGTATGACCATACACTAACTACGTATTACGGGACAATTTTGCTCTAAACAAGTTCGAGATGTTTTTTATGTAGGTATTATAAATAGATATATATCAATATAGATAGATATCCACTTAATAACGCAATGGTATTCGCGCCATGGTGCATGCTGTAAAATTCTGAGCTCTGTCCTAAAGAAGTTCAATATGTTATTAGTACAATAATTACATAGACGACGTTCAGCCTTCTTAATGTTCCCACTGCCGGGATACAGGATTCCTCTCTAAGAGAAGGAATGGGCTATAGTCCGCCACTCTGATCCAGTGCGAATTTGTGATTGTTTTTCCTTCACCATTTTGAGAGCAGTACCTAGTGATGAAAAAATTAAAAGTAGTGAGAAAATCATAATTTAAAGGAAGATGGGTTAAGAAATGGGGTAGCGAGGTAAGACGGGGACCGGGTGACATTTAGCAGAAGTTTTTAGTGTTGCAAGTATTGGCAAAAATTGGCCTAAAAATGAAAAGTAGAGTTCATGAGTATGACAAACTCTTACAAACTGTTAAACCTTTCCGACTTTGTTAACTGACTTTGACTACACTCCATGTTAGTATGCTGTTTGCTGATAAAGAGTTTGCAATATTGCTTCGTCATCAATCCAGACTATCCGTAGGATAAAGATATAAGATCCTTGATGCAAGTGTTTGCTTTTGTTTATGTCACAAAATCTAGATTTAGCAATTTAAACCGCCTACCGTGCCGGTTTAAATTTGACATTTCTTTAAGTCTAGCTTTACGCTAAACCGATGTCGTGCAATGCGTTAAGTTCGATTTAAGCTTAAGTCGAGTTTAAATCACACTAAATCGCTTGCACGTCTCAGTTAAATCTAGATTTAGTGTGATTTAAACTCGACTTAAGCTTAAATCGAACTTAACGCATTGCACGACATCGGTTTAGCGTAAAGCTAGACTTAAAGAAATGTCAAATTTAAACCGGCATGGTAGGCGGTTTAAATTGCTAAATTTAGATTTTGTGACATAAACAAAAGCAAACAGTTGCACCAAGGATCTTATATCTTTTTGACTGGCCTGTCAGCATAGTAGTTAGTGACCCTGACTGCTATGTCGGAGGTCGTGGGTTCGATTCCCACCCAGGACAAATGTTTGTGTGATGAGCACGATCATTTGTTCTGTGTCTGGGTGTAATTTATCTATAATATGTATGTATTTAGAAATATATAAGTATGTTTATCAGTTGTCTAGTACTCATAACACAAGCTCTGCTTAGCTTGAGACTAGACGGCGTTGTGTGATGGTCGTCGAATATTATATTATTATTATATTATCTTTATCCTACGGATAGTCTGGATTGATGACGAAGCAATATTACAAACTCTTTATCAGCAAACAGCATGCTAACATGGAGTGTAGTCAAAGTCAGTTAACAAAGTCGGAAAGGTTTAACAGTTTGTCACACTCATGAACTCTCCTTTCCATTTTTAGGCCAATTTTTGCCAATAATTGCAAAGTTACAACGTGCGCACTATTGACCAAACTTTTTGCGACACTAAAAACTTCTGCTAAATGTCACCCGGACCCCGTCTTTCCTCGCTACCCCATTTCTTAACCCATCTTCCTTTAAATTATGGTTTTCTCACTACTGCTCTCAAAATGGTGAAGGAAAAACAATCACAAATCCGCACTGGACCAGAGTGGTGGATTATGGCCCATTCCTTCTCTTAGAAAGGAATCCTGTATCCCGGCAGTGGGAACATTAAGAAGGCTGAACGTCGTCTATGTAATTATTGTACTAATAACATATTGAACTTCTTTGGGACAGAGCTCAGAATTTTACAGCATGCACCATGGCGCGAATACCATTGCGTTATTAAGTGGATATCTATATATATTGATATATATCTATTTATAATACCTACACCAAAAACATCTCGAACTTGTTTAGAGCAAAATTGTCCCGTAATACGTAGTTAGTGTATGGTCATACTAGATGAATGAGATAAAAAACCCATTTTTTTAACTTTATCCTTCAGAACTTTTTTGAGGTAGTCGTAAGCTTTCCAGTCACTCCTTCATAAAATCCTTGGTTTTTTATATTTGAAACGTTCCATACCTCCAAAAAAGTTGTAAAATATCCAGCACAATTATGAAAAATGGAACGCAAATGAATGAACGAAAAGAATGAAACGTGTTAAGCTAGGTTTAGTTAAGTCGAGTAGATTTCGACACTAGCAAGACGCTACTAATACAGTTTAAGTTAAGTCGAGCTTAATGACTAATGCGACTTTAACAAAATCTAGTTTTAAGAGCAAGTCGTGCAAGCCGCCCTAAATCTTTAAAACTACGCCACGGATTTCGATGCGTTTGTTTTAATAGATAGAGTGATTCAAAACGAAGGTTTATGTGTATACTACAATACATTTAATATCACCAGTGCACCCGTGCAAAGCAGGGACGGGTCGCTAGTTATAGATAAATTACACCCAGACATAGGACAAATTATTGAGCTCATCACACAAACATTTGTCTTTGGCGGGAATCGAACCCACTAGATCAACAGGCCAGTCAAAAATCAAGGATGTTACTAAAAGAGTCCTGACGATGGAGAGGGAGGAAGAAAAGATAGATGGATTGTGTGAGGAGTGATATGAAAGAAAAGGAAGTTAGTGGTTTTATGGCGGGTGATAGGACATAATGGAAGAACAAAAAAACGTGTTGAACTAACCTCAAGTATGTAGCGCCATCTATGGCGTCACATAAGAACTACAGGAATCCTGCATCGCGCAATGAAAGTTCTCCGCGCGATTTAAACATAATCGACAGCCCGAAACCTATTATCGAGCAGTAGCCCAACAGACTATAACACCCGTCTGGTCGGAGGATCCTCCCTTTTCAATGGAGGTATGTGGGACTTTACTCTCTATTCCACATATCCTCAATACTAAATTGGATCAAGGACAGGAAGAAGAAGAATAAAAGTTTTTAAACTTACGTTGATATCATGCTGGGCTTCCTCGAGGACGCCATCATGTAGAACGCTATCAACAATATTAAAGCAAACATGTTAGTCAAGTAAACTAATAAACTCAAATGCAGCATGCGGCAAATAAGTTGGACCAACCGACACGGCTTCGCGCAGGTCTCCATTTCAATTGAGACAAGAAAATAGGTTATATTTAACCCTCGTCTCACAAATTGAACCAGCGTGGCAGTCGGCCTTGAATGCGCAGTAACTGATTTTCAGGTCCTCGTCCTACCTAATTGAAGGAGAGGGCTGTGCGCAACCACAGCATATAGTTCAAGTTACGACGAGCAATGGGTAGCTCGCTGTCCGGTCGTCTGGTTACAGTCCGGGTCGAGCATAAGTCGTCGACGGCGCGCAATTTTCCCGCGCGCCTCAAGGAGTTGTCAGCGAATTGGAAAGGCCCTGCATGGTCGAAGCCTCCTGGGGTCAAGGGTTGATGGGAAAGCATAACACCAGGGTTCTGGGATTAAGGCTAGGAAGGAACGGGGTAGGTTGTATAGTTAGTAAGAGTCTGACACTGTTTCTCGCTCCGCCCAAGGGCGGGATTCGTCATTGGAAGATTTTTGCCCACCATAAAAAACCCCACAGCAAATAGTTTAACTTATTTTCCGCATACTGCAAATACCAAACCACAGACAATCCCCAAATAGCAAACCTATTTCGCAATTTTCAATACAAAAATGGCTTCCAAATTTTACTACAGGCCGTCATTGTGTTTTACAAGCACGTAATAACAATAGGTGCTCAGAAATACGGATTATAATTTCAGTGAACAGGCAAGCTTTGTTCGGCAATCTAGTTCGGTCGCTAAATATATAAGTATGTAGGTACAGAAGTCAATATCATGTATGTACTTCACTTTTTACTAGCTTTTATTTAGTTTCACCTGTCCCGTTGTCTGTCGTTCTGTAATCAAATCTTGCAACTTACATTTGATCCACTTCCCGGTTTCCGATTGAGCTGAAATTTGGTATACACGTTTAGTTCGGATGACAATGCAATATTATGATGACATGGAGCTGATCTAATGATGGAATCGCGAGGTAGCCATAGGAACTCTGTAATTAAGCGGCACAACCACGTCGAGTTTGGGCTCGTGTGAATCGTCTTGACGAGTTTTATTTATATAAGTATAGACCACCGCTATAAAAGCTTGTTATGAAAAAAAATATTTTCATTGAAAACTTGTTACAAGTTTTTATATTGAGTTCCATCTGTCTCGATGTTTGTGATCATTATCATTTCAGCCGATAGACGTCCACTGCTGGACATAGGGCTCCCCGAATTGTCACCATAATGAATGGACCTGTGCATCTCGCATCAACCCTTGCCAGGTCATCGGTCCACCTTGTAGTAGGCCTTTCAACGCTACGTCTTCTGATACGCGGTCGCGGGATGCGACTTTGTTCTATACTTGTAATGATACCGTGACCGTCCCATAAAAACTTTATAGAAAAAAAAATTTAAAACTTGTAGGCTACGCCTATGCTCGTCCTTTGTACTAGGGTATTCGGTTCGTGCCCGGGTAAAGCGCGCGACTGGTCTTTTTTTTTTTTTTTTTAGGTAGGTAAAAATCATCCAATGACGAGTCCCGCCCTTGGGCGGAGCGGGAAACAAGTGTCAGACTCTTACTGACTAAAAAACCTACCCCATTCCAACGTTGCCATTATAAACCAGGGCCAGAGCCTTCCTTTCAGACGCGAACCCATGGCCCCAGTTGGCTTCGACCCTTCGCGCGCGACTGGTCTGAGATTTAGTGTCCAGGAGTTGTGTCTGTACGCGCTTTGTATGTAGATTGACTTCTGAACGTAATTATCTATTTTGTGGTCGTGGGTAGGTTGTATGTGCTTCACTTTAAATGCTTGTCTATACCTATCTATATCACTACTATCTTCAATTCAGCCAAAAGATGTCCTAATAGATGGGTTCTCCCGTCGTCGACGGCGCGCACTGTTCCCGCGCGCCTCAAAGAGTTGTCAGCAAACTGTAGGTAGGGACCCCACAGGGTCGAAGCCTCCTGGGCCAAGGGTTGATGCAATAGCGTAACACAGGGCATAGGAATAAGGCAAGGAAGGAATGGAGTAGGTTTTTTAGTCAGTAAGAGTCTGACACTGTTTCCCGCTCCACCCAAGGGCGGGATTCGTCATTCGATGATTTTTATCTACCATAAAAAAAAGTATCGTCACAACGACCGGTCATGCGCGTATTATACCTATGACCTATCTAAATATCTTCAAATATCAATCCTAGGCTGTTGAATAAAACTGTTGATTTCTCACAAAATGTTGATGTGAAATTCCGCAAATTGTGTTTCGTATTACGATGACATATGAATATCGACTTCAAACGAAGACACAATTTACTGGTCTAGTTTGAAATTTTTGATTCGAGTTCTATTCTTGAGAACCTATAAATTATTATCAAAGACAAACATAGGGGTGGGTGGTAACCTACTACTCTAAAAATCCTTGAAGTCGTATGGAACCGGTTGATAAATACACGAGATTTTTATGTATTATTAGATATATCTAGCTTGTCCCCCTAGTCAAGTTACAATCGAATCGTTTAAAGTTAGCGCTTGTAGTTGGCCACGTCCCCATTTCCCTTGTTTGGACGTCATTTGAGAATTGAAATATTCGCTATTTGTACGGACCCTCAGTGGATGCATCTGACTCGAACTTAACCAGTTTTTTTTTAACTTCCCATCCGTTATCAAGGTTAAGATTCAAAACAAAAGTTCACGGGAAATCCGTCGGAGAAATGAACGACATTGTGTCAAAGCTTTAGTATGCAGCTGATGATGTTCGGTCATGGTCATAGACACCGTCACATGCATTATTTATAACGAAAGAGTGAAACTTGTTTATCGGACAGTCAATTTATTGCGTTTAAACAACTTCGGATGATATCCGGGTAAATGGTTTATAGATATTTTTATTTTCATTTATTTAAATGCTAGCTGACCTCGCGAACTTTGTTCCGCCTTTTTTATGGTAAGTAAAAATCAACGAATGATTCCCAGTCTTGGGTGGAGCGGGAAAAAGTGTCAGACTCTTACTGACTAAACAACCTACTCTGTTCCTTCCTTGCCTTATTCCCAGAGCCCCGGTGTAACGCTTTCGCGCCCCTACAGTTTGCTGACAACTCCTTGAGGCGCGCGGGAACAGTGCGCGCCGTCGACGACTTGGGCTCGGTCTTGACTGTTGCCAGACTTAAAGGCAAATGAGCAGATTTTTTTTGTAGATTTTTATTATCGTATGTCCTTTTCCTGGTTCTTAGCTACCTACCTACCAATTTTCAGCCAAATTTAACAGAGTTATACATAATGAAGTAACACGACTTTCTTTATAAAATGATACATTTTATAAAATACTAGCTTTTGTCAGCGGCTTCGCCCGCGTACATAAAATATAGCCTATGTCACTCAGGAGTAAAGCAGCTTTCTATTGTTGCTAAAATTATTCAAATCGGACCAGTAGTTCCAGAGATTACCCCCTACAAACAAAAAAACATAAAAACAAAAAAACAAACTTTACCTCTTTATTATATTAGTGTAGATTCACAAAGCTGGGTAAGTATTTTGCAGAACCGGAGATTGAAGGGAAGGGATTGCAAACAACAGACCACTAGAAATTCTTAAACCAGTAAACGAGCTTCTGACTCGAAAATGTTCTACGGATATCTTTTCCTTTACCAGTTACATACACCGTTAAATTTTGGTCATTTTAATCCCGTTGAGTGTCAATCCGGTACATGAAACGCTGTTGATTTGAGTAGGTAAAATAAAAAATGTATGGTGTATGTATGAAAAAATCCAAAACCCATACATACACGTGCCTTAGGAGTCTGATTCATGAGAATTCCTCGTGGATCGCGTCATAAAAATTTGTTTTTAGATGAAAAATGATTTCAGTCTAGAACTGTACCTACCTTTATAAATAAAAAAAGAATTTTCATAAATTATTGGAATGGATCGTAACATAGCGACTAGTTTTTAGATGAAAAATGATTCCACTCTAGAAGTGTACCTTTGTAAATATTAAAGAACTTTCATAAAGTGTGGAATTCTGAAATGACAACTTTTTTGTAGTCGGTTAAAAGTGCGGTGTTTTATATCGATCGGAACCTCATGTTTCGTCACATTTTGCTGCAAGAGTCTTAGAGTAAATAAAATTATTTGGTTACAGAATTTCAGCAGTCATCATCATCAGCCTTATTAATGTTCCCACTGCTGGGACACAGACCTCCTCAGTAGGAGAGGGAATGGGCCACAATCCACCACGCGGACCAAGTGCGCATTGGTGAATGTCACATGTCTTCGAAGTTTTGGTTATAGGACATGCCGGTTTCCTCACGATGTTTTCCTTCACCGTTTTGAGAGCGGTGATGAAATAAATTACACAAAGTAATTCACCTGGCTGGGTTTGAACCCGCGACTCGTAAATTGGGGCCGTTAGCATTCGGCCACTGCTCAACAGTAAATTTCAGCTGTAGTTCAAACAAATTAAGGAAATGGGGATCAAAGACAAATGAACACATAAATACTGTTTTGAGACGGATATGTATGTACGAGTATGTGATGGAAGAAGGCTAGAAGGGCAGAGTGTCAGAGTGGCAGTGGCTCGTCATCTCGACGTAAATATTCAAGAGAGGAAACGAGGTCACTCATTGTAGTCGCTGCAGGCGCTAGGCGAACGTTTGCACACTCCGCGGTACTTTGTGCGACGGTACACTCGTAGGTAATACCTACTGGAGGTATAGGAGGCTGAGGCTTTTAGGAAAATATCCATTTGTAAAGGAAAACTGTTTAAGAGAAGCCTTTTGGTTTCACTTTTTGGCTTTCGGCGTTTAATCCCTTTAGGCAGTGTGGTATTGACTTTTCCGTCACTAAGTTTTGATTAGCAGTTTATAGTTAGGATCTGTTATCGGTCGATAAACGCGATGTATTCCACCTGTGGTTTTCAAACAAATGCTTGATACAATAAAATAAAAATCGGCTCAGTGCGAGTCGGACTCATACACTGAAGGTTTCGTACAAACTTACCCTATATAAATAGTTAAATCCCCGATTGGAGTCTAGAAGATTTTTTCAAGTCGCAAAAATCGTCATAGAAAGTATTTCAAATGATATAATATTAACAATTGTTTTCAGGTTTATTCCCAACTATGTGCCGTGCTTGATGTCAAGTTAACTTAGAAATTAGATTATTGTATATTTTTAAGGGGCCGCGTAACCGAGTAAGTGGTTTTAATTTCAACTTTATACCTAAACGAATTCCTGAGGTAAAGGGTCTTCTGGTCCGTCTATCTGTCAAGACAACGGTTTTCACAACAAAGTGATCCTGTACGGGTTCCGTTTTTCCTAATAAGGTATGATACCCAAAAAAAAACAAGAAAATAAGGCACGTAAACATGATCAGGTTCGCCAATTTGCAAAATATTGAAGCAAGAAGAGAAAATATAACAAAGTGCATACCTTCATTTCTAGGTTTTATGTGCAAACGTGCTTTATTTCAAATTGAATACGAATTTCAAACGGGCGTTTCGCGAACGTGAAACGCGGTATCAAAATAGCTCAAACGATTTCCCTCGAATATGTTTTCCGAGCTACCAGCCGAGAGAGGTATTTGAATAAACACAGTCATGTTATTAGAATTTTGTATATTTTCAAATGGATAAACAAGCCTTTGTATGGAAAATCTTAGTAACTCTGATATAGTTATGTCATGTATACACAATCTTGTTATGAAAGTAATTTTTAGTTTGCAGGGCCGTAGCTTTTTTATGGTAGGTAGATAAAAATCATCCGATGACGAATGCGATGACTTTGGGCTAAGTGGGAAATAATGTCAGACTCGTACTGACCAAATAACCTACCCCGTTCCTTCTTAGCCTTAATCCCAGAGCCCTGGTGTTACGCTTTCGCATCAACCTTTGGCTTCAGGAGAGTTCGACCCTTCAGTTTGCGCGCCGTCGACGACTTAGGCCCGGTATCCACCAAAGCGGAGAGGAGAGGAGACGAGAGGAGATGTGCCGCGAAGCTGGCAGGTTATTTCCACCAAAGCGGAGAAGAGATGCATTGCGGAGAAATGTGAGCTGTGTAGCAGAGATGTGAGCTGTGAGAGATCGAAAACAGTCAAATTCTGTCTACGAAAGGAAGACGTCATGCGAGGCGCGCGGAGAAGGCAGCGGGGTGAACGGTGCGCGAGCACGTGCGCAGGCCGGCCGCCCGACTAGACACTTCTCCGCTCTGCCGCGCCGCTTGCTGCACAAAATTCTATAGAAAAATGAGACATCTCCTCTCCTCTCCGCTTGAGCCATTTCCACCAGAGCTAAGCGGAGAAGAGATGTGGGAATAACGAAATCGGATTGGTTTATTCAAACACATCTCCTCTCGTCTCCTCTCCTCTCCGCTTTGGTGGATACCGGGCCTTAGGCTTGGTCCGGATTGTTGAAAAAAGAACGTTCCTAACGAAAACTGATCCGCCTTTTTTAAATTGCAATAAACTAGTGCTTGACTGCGATCCCACCTGATGGTAAGCAGTGATGTAATCGTTGATGGTAAGGCGCACTAATTTATTAAGTCAAATTAAGTTCGTTTTGTTAACGTCGAACGCTTGGAATTGACAACGCTTGGATCTGAGATGACGTCAGCACAAAAGACGTTGTTTTAGGCGCTCAAGCTCGACGTTAACGAAACGATCGTAACTTGGCTAGAGAGGCAAATATTAAAAATGATTTTCATTCTTACCTAATTATGTCAATTCAATAAGTTATTCTCCGTATTTTTTCTATAAAAATTAAAGAACATTAAATAACACTTGAATACAACTGTTACACATATTATTTATACAAAAGTGTATAAAATACAAATTGTAAAGATTTACAGACTCAGCTCCACCATGAAGGCTAGATATGACTGAATTATGGTAAGCCGTGGTCGCCTGGATTTGTGTTCGAAATTCAAGATGGTTATAATTAGAGAATTTCTCGCCAGCCAGTTTTTTACTATACTAAACTCGTTAAAAAATAAAAGGTCCTTTTTGACATTTGAGAAAGACCCTAGCACTAGAAGGGCCGGGCTTTATTCTATACCTTCAAAGACCGCAGCAGTCAATTTAATCTTTTAGTTAGAATACTGCGAATTCTCATGAATTTATTAGGTACGTATTTCGGTTTAAAGTCACTAAAAGTCTGTCAATGTCTCCCGCTCCGCCCAAGGGATTAGGGATATTCGTCATTCGATGATTTTTCCCACCATAAAAAAAAAAATACCACTCCCCTGCGCACATGATCTGATGCTGAATTAATTCTGCCCCATTGGAGTAATTGCGGCAAGGATAAACAAATAAATAAAGACGAAATTTATTGCGAGTATTCTTCTTCTTTTTTTTAAATATATGGCTCCATCGACGGACGTCGATGATTTTGCCAATGTCTAGTAATAATAGCTAAAATATCATAGAAATTAAATCAAACTAAAAAATCATTAAAACAAAATGTCCGTCCTAAAGCCCAGAAGACATCTTGAATCCCGAGTATTCTTTATCATTAATCTAACATTGTCATCGCTATGACAAATATCAAAACGAAGTTCCAATTTTTTGGCAATTTTACGATTGCTTTATGATGGTGCAGGTGATTGCTGTCAGATTCATTCATTCACTGAAATAGGTTACATTGTAACAATCCAACAGTCTCGTCAGAACTCCGATAGCAGCGTTCTTTTCTCTCTTTTTAATCTTCTTTTTAACGATGCACTTTTTCGTTCTGCTGTCATTCTACTCATACTGTGTAAAAAACCTCTCAGTAATACGACAGGAATTTATTTTAAGCTCAGCAAAATTCAACCTTTGTCACAGGAAATATTAAAAAAACGTGTTTAAAGCCGGAACGGATGAAGCCATTGATTAATCAATATCGATTAAAGCCCAAACAATATTATCTTTCAAAGCTTTCCTTTTGCGTACGTGTTTAGAATTTATTACGAAATATTGTGTTTTATTAGTTGTTACGAAGAAGACGACACTTGGCAACAGACATATTGTCTCCATTCTCATTGTCAGCAACACATTAATAATTAGTTACGTTGACTGTACGCGATTCGTTCCAGAGAAAGTCCCTAACACTACACAGACTACATTATGTCCACATACAACAGTGTATGGCCAGTTGAATTTAATGTGTAGAATTTTCCACGACATTCATTTCCTATGAACGTTTTCTTTAGCTTTAGCGAAGATAAGTCTATTGATCCAAAGTATCTTTTGACAGGGTCCATATTGATCTTGTGAAATTTTATACCATCTGTGTACATAATATTGAATGCAATAAAGTATTGAGTATTCAGTATTTATATTATTTTATAGAGTTGTATAATTGTGAAATAATCTTAAACAGATATGTCTATCTTAAGTTTCAGAAAATATTACTCTAAGATATAAGCATTTTCTGGTTGGTGACAATAAAAATGAGAGAAGAAAAGATTAATTCGTTGATTTTATGAATGTTGATATAATCAAGGAAGGAAGAGAATACTAAGGTGTCGACTGATAGGTTTAATGAAACAATAAGATATACGTGTGCATAACGGTAACTACACATGAAAATAGCAATAAATATATGTAAGGATTGCATTATATCGCTTATTCGGGGTAGAAAGAGTTCACAATAGCATAACAAAATTGGATATGTGAAATAATTTTCTGATTACTTATGTTTTTTAATACTCTAGCGGAAATGAATTCAGTGAAACAATGTGTACAAGTTTTATTTGAACGAATGATGCATATCCTCTAGTACCTACAGTTGGTTCGTTATAGTTTCATGAATGTCTCGACTGTGATGTCTGTTTTCATTGCCTCTTTGTCAAATAAGTATGTTATGAATATATGTTTCAAAGTAGTTTTTGTTCGAGTGGAATATATTTCTCCTTTCGTGTGCACTGGTCCGTATATTTTCTGTGAAATATCTGTTCTGTTTATTTTAGTTTTGTGAACATAATGTTCGTAATCGTTTTTGAAATAAGCTATTGTGGAAACATTTTAAAAACTATTAGGATTAGGACGTAGAATAATTTTGTCCCAATGTATTCATTCCCAAGGGATAATTTTTGACTTTGATGCGGGCTAAGTCGTTGGAAAAAAGCAACTGCTGAATAAAACTAATTCTGCCTTATTCCAAAATGGAATCTTAAAAAGTTCCGGGACCATTACTAGGTTTAATGCCAATTAACCTTTCGAATACCGTTATTATAGACATAATCGAAATACAATAGGCGTGTGAACGCTGGCTTTCGCTTGGGGCTCAAGAGTGAATGTAGTTGCGGGACCTGTTTGTTACTAGGTTTCATCATCAGCCTTTTTAATGTTCCCACTGCAGGGACACAGGCCTCCTCTCTAGGAGAGGGAATGGGCCATAATCCACCACGCGGGCACAGTGTGGATTGGTGGATGTCACATGTCTTCGAATTTTTGATTCTAGGACATGCCGGTTTCCTCATGATGTTTTCCTTCACCGTTTTGAGAGCAGTGGAGATGAAATAAATTACACAAAGTTCTGCGCCTGGCTGGGTTTGAACCCGCGACCTACAGCTCGTAAGTCGGGGCCGTTACCACTCGGCCACCACTGCTCTCTACTAGGTTTAGTACTAATCAAAACCCGAAGTAAATATATATTTCAGCGATTACTAATGCCAATTAAACCTAGTAATATTCCCAGAACTATTTTAGTTAAGTTAAGTTAGAAAGGCAGTTTATGATTAATTTTAACCTAGACTAAAAATTTAATACGCAAGATTATTTCTAAATTATATAGGTAATGTAAAACCAGCAGAAGCAAACCATGTTATTAGCTAGCTCATAAGAATAGCAAGACCTAGAAAGCAATCAGGCAACGCGATATAAAACACCACTCATCTCTTTCTCAACTAACCCTATTAACTCAGTAACAAGTACATACCTACTCATTATAGCATTTATCTTATTTATCAAACAAACACAACTGACAATGCAATATCCAGAGATCCATTGTTATATCATATTACTTAAGTCGTTACCAATTAAATTCGTCTGCGAATTACGATCACATCTAGTCACGGAATCTTGTGGGCAGCGGCCATCTTGGAAATTGTATAAAAAAGATAAAAATGTTGCGCCCGCGCATCATTTCTCACGATATGATGGATTACGGCACTGGAAGCACGCGATCTGCCAAATCATAGACTAATTAATTGTATAATGGTTGTGTTGAATGGCTTTTTACAGTTTTTATGAGAGTAAGTAGAGTGTATGCGGTAGGTATGTGTTGAAAATTTAATTATAGTTGTATGGAGGCACCTGATTGAAATGTAGACACGAGTTATTTATACAAAAAATACATTTACATTGTTCTAGTGCTTTTTTTTGTACAATTAGGTAACAAATTTATAAAAAGTAAACCAACTTTTGCAAACGGCTTTTTTATGGTGGGAAGAAAACTATCTAATGACGAATCCCGCCCTTGGGTGGAGCAGGAAATAGTATCAGACTCATACAGAGGCGATCGCCAGCCACTCCTCACTTCGGACCATGGCCTCTACCAAGGCCCGACGCGAGAGATTGCCGCCGCCGATCGCCCCCACGAGGACACGCTGGTTTCCCATCTGCAAGCGGCTTCACACGTATGAAACTAAACAATTATCCTACCAATAAGAAGTCCAATCTATCCCTATTAGTATTGCCACTCTATGTCTATGTCTCAGACTTTTTCAGACTAAAATTTGCAAATATTCTTTCAGCAGCTCCAGGACCACGACCACGACCACGAGGACTCTTTCGAACATTCCTCAATCAATCTCCCATTATGAGTAAAGAGGGAGATTGGCTGTAGGAAAGCTGTTCACCAAATGAAATCATAACTTACCTACCTATCTATTGTGCAAACAAGTGCAACAAATACATTAGCATATAAACATGAAGAATTTGAGAAAAAATGCGTTTCCGTAAAAATCTGTAATTATATGTAACAGCGTGTAATCTGCCATTATTGCATATTTTATTGTTTGGAACATGTTACTTTTGCAACGCTGTGCTCAGAGCGGTGTGATGTGTGCCATTGGTCCAGTTAAATAATGTCAAAGCGTAGATTCTTAACTAGAGGTGTGTGGACAATAGCGAGTAAAGGGCCAATGAAGGCACATTGTGGTTTAGTCAGTAAAAACTTCAGGAACGGGAGAGTTTATTTGACGCGCTTGTATAGCAACTTATTGAATGATATCTTCTTTTATAACAAAAATTTAAATAGCTGTTCCTTAATCACGTTAAAACTTGAAATCAGCTTTTGGTCTTGAAATATTTGTGACAGTCCAGAAAAGGTTTAAACGGTGAGAAAATAAATAAAAATTCACGAAAAACGTCTCATTAAAATGTAATTTCGAAATGAATTATGCTAGTTCCCGTAACTGTAGATGGAGCTCGTCCTCCTCCTTATTAAGCGGTACAAAATTTGTCGGGTTAGCTAGTTTTGCTTAAATATTAGTATATCAACCCAGTTATCAGAGAGTAATTATGATATAGAGTGGTCATAATTTAGTCTTGAAGCTAACAATGCCTTTATAATCTAAACATATTAACGACCAAACAAAACCAAATTACATTCAATAAAAAAAAAGACCTTGACACCATCACTAAAAGCAGAGCAGATAAAAAATGCTAAAAACATTCTCCTGAGTATATCATTTGATTGAGCCACGTCTAAAATCAGTGATGAAAATTTTAATGAGAGCTGCAATGCTCGGTGAATCTTAATGCTCCATTGTTGAGCATGACCGACGTAAATTAGTGCTAAGATTTTACGAAATAAATATTTGTCTTTAAAATAGGTGTTACAATAGATTAAATAATAATACATAATTTTGTAATTTATTACTGCTTGTTGGTGTAATTTTGGAGTAGCTTTTTCTCATAAGCTTGAATTAAAAATTGTAACAAACAGAATGATGAGTTCTAGGGGTCATAAGCAAAAATAATTCGCCTCTGTACTTTTGTTTGCATAAAATATTTACTTTTCTATATATATAAAAGGAGAAAATGACTGACTGACATATCAACGCACAGCCAAAACGATTGGGCCTAGGGGCGTGAAATTTTGCACAAGGCATCCTTTTATGACGTAGGCGAACAATAGGAAAGGGTTTTTCAAAATTCAGCTTTTAAAAAGGGATGTAATGATGGTCTAATGTTTGTAAGGAGAACCCTTCTTTAACGCGGGCGAAGCCGCTGGCAGAAGGCTAGTAAATAAATAATATTGAATTTTTTGACTTCGCGTTACCCATTTTACCTTGACTTTTACCTTGGGCAAAGTGTAAGTATTGCCATACACTGTATGGCAATACTTATACTTTGGATTAAGGATTTTTGATAAGAAACTGCCATCATTTAGAATCTTGATTAATGCAAGGCTTCTATATAAATACTTTTTATATTTTTAATATAGGAGTAAATTATGTAGAGTCAAAATTCACGTAAAATAGCAGATTTTCAAAGGTTTTTATTGGATTACTATAACATACATGTATGTTTTCATTTTTATAGAAGCCTAGATAATATTATCTTATAATATAATAATATTTATTATCTAGATAATATTATTACGAAGATATCTTATGGATCCATAAGATATCTTCATATCCAAAATATCTGAAGAAAGATGTGTAATAACATCACATTCACGTAAGAGAAATGGTATGAAAATGTACCTCGGATTGGCCGCTCTTAAGGTGACACTAAATGCCAGCCACCTTGAGCGAACAAAAGAGGAGCGAACGTCACTTCCTGTGCGTCAAGATTACGAGAATAATAATTAAAAAATGGTTGCCTGTAAAGTCGGTTTTACGGGCGAAGATTTTACGTGACAACGTCCTAATTCTCTAGTGCTGCGCGCGCGGCAGACCGATCATAGTTGAGTGGGAGAGAGACGCAAGGCATTCGGCGGGCCTCTCTCTCGTTCGGTGACTCATCGTAACGTTACCGAGCGTTACACTTTTTCATAAGTGACTCCCAGCCGCAACCTAATTTAAGACGTTGTCACGTCAATAATAATTTGTTCTTCATTTGTTAAACACAATATCAATAAAACAATTAATCATTTTTTAATTTTTTTATTTGTGACAGTTTCATGCAAATGCACCCAATGGTTTTTGCCTGCTCTTGGTTTTTTTGTCTATGTTAGACATAACATCTATACATATAATAAAACAGTAACGAAAGAAAAACTGTACATTGAGAATTTTCTGGAAAAAATGAGTAGGTTTTGTTAGAAAAACGTAACTGATGACAAAAAGTGACTTTTTAGAATTTTTGTCTGTTTGTCTGTTTGTCTGTTTTTCTGTGCCTATGGTACGGGTTGGCGCCAAAACTACTGGATAAATTCATTTGAAATTCAGCAAAAATGTTCCTTGTGAACCAAGGAAGGCTTTAGGCTACATATTATCACGCCGTAAGTTAAGGGAGGTAAGCAATATTGAATTTAAATGGTGCAATGGATGCAAGGGTGTAACTTTTTTTTCCGTGGGCCGATCGACTCAAAACTTTGCACAAATATTACCCTAAATTAGGTATCAAGGACGGCATATTTATTTTTTCAGTAGTACCCCCAGTGAAAGATTTAGGGGATGTTAAAGTTTGTATGGGAGAATCTTATTCCTTGGGCTAATTAACTTGAAACTTGGCACGTAAACTTATTTAGGTAAATAATAAAAATTCCCATTATTAGTTTTTTAAAACAACGTAATTTGGGCAAAGAAACATAGTTTTTATGAATATTAGTAGTATAAAGACAATTTTAAAACAGCGCCATCTATGAGATTACACAAAAATCAAATCAAGTTACATATTAACACTTTTTGGAAATTAATAATTTAAATTTGATCATGTTGGCAAGGTTAGTAGTTACTCTTAAAATTCATAGATGGTAATGTCGGTAATGTGCATTTTCTTAGTCTTACTGCGCGGTCGAATTTACAAATGGTAATTAGAAATGAAAAAAAAAACAAGCCCAAACAGAGCAAATGTTACTTATTTATTTTTAGGGAATTATCTTAGGTAGTTGTTGGTTCGTTTTACGTTAAAAATGTGGGTTAATATTTAATATATAATTTAAAAAATAATAATTCATCTCTTTAATGGTGAAACGGCGTTCTCCATGTTTATATGAAATATGTTTTTCTTATTCCAACGGTCTAACGGATTTATTTTGCAACGCAACCTAATGTTAAATAACGTTTCAATCTATACTAATATTATAAAGCTGAAGAGTTTGTTTGTTTGTTTGTTTGTTTGTTTGTTTGTTTGTTTGAACGCGCTAATCTCAGGAACTACTGGTTCGAATTGAAAAATTCTTTTTTCGTTGAATAGATCATTTATTGAGGAAGGCTTTAGGCTATATAACATCACGCTGCGCCTAATAGAAGCGAAGAAACAACGGAAAATGTGGAAAAAACGGCGAAAATTATTCATCTTTGAGGGCTTCCGTTGCGTGCGCTGCCAAAACGGTTTAAGATACCAAAAAAATATGTATGAAAGAATAATTCCTCTTAAAATGATCTAAAAAAATGTCCGCGACAGTATATGTCTATCTTTTAAGATTAACTTACTAGAACCGTTTTTATGCGAATCAAATTTAGCCAATTTTTACCGATTATTTGTTAGAGTTGTATCAACATAATAATATAATCTTTATCCAAATAAATGTGTTGTTGATTAAGAGTATGTAATTGTAAACAAAATTGTCTTTGACATCATTTAATTTCAATGAACATCTTAGAAGATATTACAATTTTAAAATAAATCCGATATAAAATTCACACGCGATGCGTGATGTGCAAAACTTGACGCTGCGCCTGGCGGGCGAGGAGAGGGGTTGCTTGCGGGCGGCGCGGATGGGTTTTTTTTTATGGTAGGTAAAAATCATCCAATGACGAATCCCGCTCTTGGGCGGAGCGGGAAACAGTGTCAGATTCTTACTGACTAAACAACCTACCCCGTTCCTCCCTTGCCTTATTCCCAAAGCCCCGGTATAACGCTTTCGCACCAACCCTCAATTGCAGGAGGCTTCGCCCCTGAAGGGCCCCACAGTTTGCTGACAACACCTTAAGGCGCGCGGGAGCAGTGCACGCCGTCGACGACTTGGTCTCGGTCTGGACTGTTACCAGACAACCGGACGGCGAGCTACCCATTGCTCACCGTCCACAAGCCAGCATCTACGGAGACCGGATATCGGCGGGATCGCGGCGGTGACGGCTACGGCGAGGGCGCTGTTGCCTTTGCCTTATGCGGTCGGCCTCCTCTTTTACGAGCATTACTGCTTTGCAGAAGGAGGCGACCGCTTGCCATTCTTCTTCGCTGCGAACTATGGCCTGAACCAAGGCCCGGCGCGAGAGGTCGCCGCCGCTGATCACCCCCACGAGGACACGGCGATGCTCTTCTCAAGCGGGGCACACCTCCACCGTGTGCTCCACCGTATCCTCCGGGCTAACCATACAGTGGCGACACCCGGGCGTCTCTTCCGCACGAATCCGGCGCGCAGGAATCTCCTGAACTTCCCATGCCCGGTGAGAACCTGCGTCATGCGGAAGGTAAGGATTCCGTGATAGACATCACGCCTCAAAGAGGGGACTTACCGCCGAGATTATGGCGTGCCCAAGTTGGGGTGTAGCTCTATGAAATACTTTTAGATAATTATGTTCTTTTAAAAACTAAATTGTCTAAAATAATAACAGAAATTGACACGGGCAAAGACGTGGGTAACAGCTATAATTTATAAAGCTGAGGAGGTTGTTTGCAAAAATAAATATGATGCCCAAAATAACTATTCCACGCGGACGAAGTCGCGGGCACAGCTAGTTGAAAATAAAGCACACCAAGTTTTATGAAAAAAAAAGTTCGTATATCCAATTATTAGGCAAATAGTCTAGTTAAACATAATATTTTATTAATATTTATTTTTCAAACATAGGAACTAGCCGTTTAGTTAGACATGATGTTCGACTTTACCCTGCTAGGACAAAGTAAATACAGTTTTGCTCTAACATCAATACTAAAATAGAAACTTCAGTTGAATTCATTTAAATTTCAAAAAGACAAATTTCCACACAAATAGCAGCTCTTATTCCCCAGCTATCATAACTTTAAAAATGTCTGTGCATACATTTCCCAGTTACCTGCGCGAGCTAAAGCATAATGTAGTATTAAGATCAAAATGAAATTACTGTGTAAATAATGTAAGCTTCCAGTGTGGCGGTTGCGTTCGTGTAATGAGTAAGTCGTAAGTAGGTTGCATTAGGGAACAGGGGACAGAATGTTTGGCCGTTTTCCAGAAATGTAATGCTTCTATTATTACCGTTCCGTTGGTATTATGTGCTTTGGTCTGGTAAACTTTGGTGTGTTCATAGTTGAAAGGTATTTGTAGGTAATTGAATAGTTGGTTTTTATGAAAATTTATTTTTCTTAAGTAACCAAGGCAGTGTCTAATCTACAGTAATATAATAAAGAGGTAAAGTTTGTTTTTTTGTTTATAGGAGGTAATCTCTGGAACTACTGGTCTGATTGGAAAAATTTTAGCAACAATAGAAAGCTGCTTAACTCCTGAGTGACATAGGCTATATTTTATGTACGTGGGCGAAGCCGCTGACAAAAGCTAGTTTATTCTAAAAGCATTTACTACTATGCCGCACTCATAAAAAATTTAGTGAGGTTAAAAAAAAATTAAGTTACTCATAGATTCAGATACCTTATAATGAGCTCCACCCCTCTAAGTTACGATCGTTTCGCTAACGTCGAACGCTTTAAGTTTACTACGAGCACGACTTCTTTGTTTTGATGTCATCAAATAAATATTATTATTATTTTATTATCTCAACGGTCTGTCACTTGGTCAGAACATAGGAATTGAAAGCGTGCCTAAGCGTTTCACGTTAACGAAACGATCGTAACTTGGCTAGGTTTAAATAACTATGCAGCCCGCATAGTTATTTAATCCTAAAAACTACAACTAATTTCCTTACTGCACTAATAATTTTAGCGGTGTTATGGCTAAACCTAGACCTCAAATAGCCTATAACGTTTTACTGATAGATCTTTTAGTGAAACATTAATCAATTTTAAGTCTGCGGTGAATCATTAAAATTATTGAAAAATGGAATCATTATAAATTTTAAAAATTAAATTTCTGTGGTAGGTAATCTATACGTGGTAGTTAGGCCAATCTATGTTTACGTAGCTGTCGTCACCAATTCATTGATTAGCAAGTGAATTGTATGTATGTGTTTAGCATCAACGCTGTCTAGCCTAGCTTTGGTAGATCTAGACAGTAGATGTATTGACGTGATCACAGTACTGACACGGACAAATGATTAGCTATCCCAGCATGTGTTGCCACAATCACAATCAGAACGAAATGGATCGCTTTCAGTTTCATTCACAAAGTAAAAGCGTATCCAATACTTGATTCTTTGTTCACGTCCACATTTATATCCTTTAATCTTCACGAATTAATCTAAACCTTTCGTACAGTGTGTGCTACTCGCGTAGTTTCGCATAAAACTGATAGAGCCGCTTAATGTTCAATTCCCGCCTTGAAAGGATGAATTTGTGAGGCAATTTACCAGGATTGCCGCGTATTCCTGACGTTATGTGGGAAACGTAGTACATTAGTTTCGTAATGTACTGGTTTGTGTTATTTCGTATCCTTTTGGGGATGAGTTACGGAGACGTCTGTTGTGTAATAAATAGTATGGAATACTGCTGTTTACGGACTAGGGTATATGATTTATGTTCTTGGAGTGCCTTATTTGTTTCAATTATTTCGTTTTGATACTCCTTCGTCTATTTCTTCAAGATGAAGAATATCTACTGCGAAATATCTTCAGCTGCTTCACTTTGATTTCTCTAAAAGAAGAAATAAGATATAACAAAAATTTGTTCAAACTGTTGGCTTTACAGTTTACCAAATCATTATCAACGACTAATCTTTTTTAGTTTGCCAAATGCAAATTCAGAAATAACCCAGAATTACTTAATTTCTTTCAGAATAATGATGTCGCAAAATATTAGTTAAACTTAGTTTATTTTGATGATTTGCACTACTGCTTGACTGCGTTTCCACAGCACAGTAATACAAACGTTGATAATGAATTGCACTAGTTTTTGAGAACCTTTTCAGTCTAGCATTGAAGACTCCTAAATTATAATCGGATAGGGTGACCGCTGCAGGCAAATTGTTTACTAACTTAACCTGTAATATATACACTTTTCTCATATAAACTCACTGATCGGAATAAAATTGCATTAAATCCTATACAACCACCAACTAGCCTATACGATGCTATAGTAACGTCCGCATCGCTCTCCTGCAACTCAGTTCCCGCGAATCAAATTATTCTAACACAACGTACAACACTCAACACATACACACACACATACACACACACACACACACACACACACATACACACATTCTCTCGTTTTAAAGCTGCTGTGTATTTTAATATTCGACTGCAAGATCATACAATTGAGACAGGCTATATAAGCTATACGACATATATGATTATTATATCATGGCCTATAATTATCGCCTTTCTCGGAACATTTCGTGCAGTCGAAATTATTAATGAGCTCCACTTTTGCCAGGTTTTCCTCTTAGCTTTAAATTCTGCCTGTGTAGGGTTTTTATCTTCATTATTTTATGCCTGACTTTTTCCTAATTCTGTTTAGGGTTATGCTATGTCCTCTTGTTTTGCATAGGTATGTTTATTTACCTGACCTGCGTCTCCTAAAATTTAAAACGGAAGTACACAGGTTGTATGCTGTTCTAGATCATGGTCTTCCCATGTACTGAACTTAATTCAAATTCGTTTAAACGTTTTAGTGTAAAGAGAGAAAACAAGCACAGACAAGTTTCCGTCTTTAAAATAATTCTGCGTTATTTCTACCTGCGCTATTTTCGTTCTTGCCTTTTTCATGGCTTTTCCTGTTTACTTTAACCTTTATCCTAATTTGTTTACGGTCATGGTATATTATCTTATTTTCCTATGTTGATCTTCATAATTAATCTTATTTCTACGCCATTTTCTTGATGTTTTGACTGTAGGTCAACCGTTTTATTCTAATTTATTTAGGGTCTAATCTTCTTTTCTTCTTTTTTATTGTTCTTTAATTCGTCTATTTATTTCTCTTGGGCTTTCTTTGATTGTAATATAATTATTTAGATACGATAATTATAGTATGTTAATAAATCATTCGTTTCACTTTGATATGAACATGAGATTACGATCAAAGTGAGGGAACGGTATTAAAATTTTGTGTCCAAATATTAAAGCATAATTTCTTTTGCGGGTTTTTTTTATGTTGAGCAAAAATCATCCAATGACGAATCCCATTCTTGGGCGAAGCTGGAAACAGTGTCAGACTCTTACTGACTAAACGATAAAGGCCTAGTCTAGTTAAATCAGATGGTAGTATTACAAATGATTGCAGTCGCAAGTGTTGAATAAATTAAACTCCCAATCAGTAGAATTGTAGAAAGCACTCCATGTTCCCGAAATTCGTGTCACCGTCAATGTCATCAGTGGGTGACATCATGAATAGGTAACGTCAACAGCCGTGTTGTTCTGCTTAATTGGAACCCTACCTCGAACTCTTAACTAGATTCATTTGACAACCTAAACTGAAATGTTAAAGCATTGCATTGCATCAGCCTTATAAAGTTCCTACTGCTGGGACACAGGCTTCCTCTCTAAGAGAGATGTTACATGTCTTCCGTTTCCTCACGATGTTTCTCTTCACCATTTTGAGAGCAGTGGTGATGAAATAAATTACAAAAAGTAATAAGCCTGGCTGGGTTTGAACCCGCGACCGAAACTCGTAAGCCAAAGGTATTCGGCCACCACTGCACTGTTAAAGGAATGAAGCTATATAGATTTTAAAGCTCCATCCGTCTTTCACACTTTTACGCTTGACATTTTAACATTATTTTTTATGGTAAAGCTCCCGTGCAGACTAATATGATAGATTCAATGTAGCTTTAGATTAAGATACGAACAAAATACGAATATCTAATTAGATCCATAGCTTGGTAAATTAGGTTTATTTATCAACATTTAATTTGAGCAGGATAATAGTTTGATTGCAAGCATAAATTCGAGAATTCCTGCTTTCTACTGCTTTCAAAGGAAATTAACTGTTCATTCATAACCAAGAAATATCTGTATGAGTCATACTATTAAGTGTTGATATACCTGAAAGTGGTATAAGCAATCAAACGAAATATTAAAATACAGTTAATCGTATTATTGTGGGCCAGGACGTAACTTCTCATTGTGGGGAATAAAAAATTAATTCCAACTTTTTTCATCAAAAAATCTATTATATTAGTATATCATATTTTGTTGAATGATCTAATTCACATGCTTAACATATTTTTACAAAAAAAAACATTTAAAATATACAAAGCAGTAGCCTACCGGTGTCGGGAACAGGGTCCAAGCTACCGGTGATTAGGGCTCCAGAGAAAGGAATCTTTTCACAATGCGAGCCGCATTTCAAGGAGTACTACCTTCGTATCAGTCCCTTCCTATGTCTAATATATATTATATGGCTAGATTCATGAACCCTTTTTTATTTAATGTTATATTTACCATTGGGAAATTGTGATTTCAAATCACAATTTCCCAATGTATTTTAAATTGAAAACCACTACATTTTCCTCGTTCGGAAACCTCTCGAAATTCCTAATGGCTTGCAAAATACGGTACACTTGGCACTTCGAAGGGACATTAATAATTCAACGCATCAATTTGGAATACACAAGAGAAGTAAATATGTACAAACATCATTATAAATGTTAATGTGACGTCCGTATATAGGTAATCACGGTAGCGCAATAGCTCATAAGTGATGTATGTCTGTATGCAATTAGATTATTGCAATAAATTGTACGTTTCAGAGATTTATTAGACGTTGCATACATTTGATGCGTTAATGACTTTTGCATATGGTAGTGTATGAGATTTGTGTGTTTTTTTGTAAAAGATCTGTAGGCTTGTCATCAAAGGTTCAAATTATCTTATAGTCATCTCAATTTGTTGGATTGCGGTTTAAATCTTTATTGCATTAAGCCAGGTGTGGACTGAGTGTTAAGCTCAGATGTTTTAGCTTACTTTGCATAAGTAGCTGGTGTAATTTTTCAGTTGTTTGAGCTCGGTTTTTAAATTGTGTAAAATTGCCTAAATTGCTAAACTTATTTTACTTAGACTTAAGTCTACAACCGACATTAATCGGTCAAATAAATCCTCTTCAAAAACCAAAAAAAAACTGTCAATCGTGGCACACTTCTGGCACAAAAACATGCACCACAAATCGGATCGACCAGACTTTAAGACTTTTATTTTCACAACTTTATAAATACAAGCCATTGCCGTGAGTTCAATGACCTAATTTAACACGGTCAAACAGGTTGAAGAGAAAGACTAATCGCATTGTTTCGTTGGGTCTTCTCTTTTTATCTGCAGACCCTTAAACGATTGAGGCGTGAAGTTTGAGCGTGCCGTTACGGTGGATCAGTTTGTAAGACCGCTAGTTTTTGATGTTCCATTCCAACGCCACTGGTAAAAACCTAGAGATCAATTGTAATGAATTTTGAGGAGCTATGACGATGGCGGTGATGAGTAGGTACACAAACATCAAACAGTACTGTAATTTCCATACGGAAATTGATATGAGGAAGAGTGGAGGCGTTTCAATTTGTTTGTCTAGAAATCAATTTCAAAATATTGAAAGGGATGATGCCAGGCTGATGAGCCAAAAATAAAGATCCATAAATTGTGTGTGGCTTCATAAATTGTTAAAGCGGTAAATTGGAAAGTCTTTGCTTTATAGTATACTAGCGATCCGCCCCAGCTTCGCACGGGTACTGATATTGAATATACTATAATATAATAATAAATAATAATAATATGTCCACAACTATCACACAACGCCATCTAGTCCCAAGCTAAGCAGAGCTTGTGTTATGGGTACTAGACAACTGATAAACATACTTATATATTTTTAAATACATACATATCATTCAAAGAGAAAAATCATTCATTGACACCTCACCGCCCTTGGGTAGGGTGGTAAATAGTGTCAGACTTTCTGACTAAAAAACGCACTCATGTTCCTTCTTTGCTTTCGTTCCAGGGTTACAGGTTTAAAGTTTCTTTGGGGGGGCTTCCATAGAATATGGTTCAAATTACTTATCACGTACTGTATCAGTATTCTTATATATTTCAAAAGGATATTATGCTTCCGTAGCTATCGCCGTTACGATCCCGCCGATATCCGGCCACCGTAGAGTTAGACATTGGCTTTGCATTGGCGAGCTACCCATTGCTCGCCGTCCGGTCGTCTGGTAAGCTTATTCTCGTTCTTCAGTTTAGTCTAAGAACACCTAGAACTAAATGAAAATCGTTGCTTACCATGAGGGAATGTGTACTTTCCGTAGCCACTCATCCCCAGCACATCCCACGAGCCTTCGTACTGGGAGCCTGTCGGGAAGAATTTGGCTGAACGTGTAGCTCGAGGTATATTCAGTGAGGCAGTCCTATAAACAAACATCAAGTTTTTTTTTTCGGTCTATGTCGCATAACGCCGTCTAGTCCCAAGCTAAGCAGAGCTTGTGTTATGAGTACTAGACAACTGGTAATTATACTTCTATACTTCTAAATCCATTCATATTTTACATAAATTACACCCAGACACAGAACAAATGATCGTGCTCATCACACAAATATTTGTCCTGGGTGGGAATCGAACCCACGGCCTCCCGCATAGCAGTCAGGGTCACTAATTACTAGACTGACAGGCCAGTCAAATATGCATGTATTATCCACATAAACCCTCCTCTTGAATATTAAAAAAAAACCGCATTAAAATCCGTTGCGTACTTTTGAAGATATAAGCATACATAGGGCATAAGCAACTTTGTTTTATACTATGTAATGATGAAGCTCCACAATACATCATCCCTTTCAATATATTGAAATTGGTTTTTAGTGAAACAAATTTCAACGTATCCACTCTTCCTCGTATCAATCACAATATCAATATTTCAAATGTTAATTGCTGCTTCTTAACAACCAATTAAAACCATCATCATCTCAGCCGAAGGGTGTTCACTGTTGGACATAGGCCTCCCCAAGTTGTCAGTGTCAAGGAACTGTCCTGTGCGTCTCGCATTCACCGCATTCCTGCGCCAAATTATGGAAATGGCATTTTAAACTCTTGAGCTCCAAGGTCGGGCACCTATTATCTTTCTGTTGTCTCTAATTACGGTGCTCGAAAGGTTAAATGTTATCTTCAAAATATAAATTCTTTTTAGTACAACTTGTTTAAAGTGGACAGGAAAATATCCAATTGTGTTCAATAAAACGAGACATTTGTTTAGGCACCTAGTTTTTATTGAAGATCGTTTTACTAAAACTCCGCTGTTTTTACAGCCTCACCGTAACGGGCAAGTCCCGTAACTCATCGTTCACACTGTGGTTTTAGTTTCCGCAGTTAACGTGTTCGAGGAAAAGAAATAAAAAGGCAGCGGTATGCAAACCAGTGGTTTAGCGGAAGTTAAATTATTCTGGAGCTGTATAAAGCTGATTTAGCTGGTGTGAGTTAGTCTGCCGGGCTTTGCAAACTATGTTAGGGTCGGCTAGGCTTCCCATATGCGTTAGAGCCGGCCGCGGAATATCATTTTGTATTTTTGACAGGTCGGCAACTCTACCTACGAAACGTAGTTTCAAGTTTTATTATTCATGCAGCGCTTGTATGGTTTTGTTTTCATTTTTAGGGTTTCGTTCGTGCCCAAGGGGTAACCAACAACGTCTATTACTGAGTTTTCGCTGTCCATCTGTCCCTTTGTCTTTTTGTCAGTCTGTCAGCGCGCTGTATTGGGTATTACCAGAAAACGGTTGATATTTTTACATAGTATTTTTCTCATGCCACTAAACATATCAAATACGAAAAAAATAAATGTAGAAATACGATAAAAATAGGTTTCATGTATGGTAACTACACTCATACGAGTGTAGTTACCATACATGAAACTACTACCACAGGCTACGTTCGTGATAATGGGAATTCCATATCTTTATCTGTCGAGGAAGCATGACTTCTGTAGACCTTTTGATAGAGTTTTTTCAATAGACTTTCAAGATAATATATAAGTAGCTGTGCTGTCATGAATCATCATCATCATCATCATCATCATCCTTTTTTAGCCTTTTTAATGTTCCCACTGCAGGGACACAGGCCTCCTCTCTAAGAGAGGGAATGGGCCACGCGGGCCCAGTGCGGGTTGGTGGATGTCACATGTCTTCGATTTTTAGTTCTAGGACATGCCGGTTTCCTCACGATGTTTTCCTTCACCGTTTTGAGAGCAGTGGTGATGAAACAAATTACACAAAGTAATGCGCCTGGCTGGGTTTGAGCCCACGACCTACAACACGTAAGTCGAGGCCGTTACCACTCGGCCACCACTGCTCTCACATATAAGGTTGTCATGAATAAGGTTGATTATAAAAGAAGGTGGCAAGAGAACCAAGGTTATCGACATAGCCCGAAGAATGACCGAATTTAAGTAGCAGTGGGTAGGTTCCATTGGTCGCAGAGCTGATGGTCGATGGTTACGAATGGTTCTGTATTGGTGAACATATACCACAAGATGCAGCGTTAGATGAAAATTCTTAAGCATATTTTCTCGAGATGGCAATAGTTCACCCAAAAGTGTAAAGATAAGTCTTTCAACAGGGTTGCTTTATGAGCGATGAACGTGAAAAATTGTAATATCACACGCAAATAAATCTGGATATATGACTCACCAAATCCTACGTTATTTTTTTATTAAATTTATCACATATTTCCCGAATAAGTTGCCGATTTCGCGGGTGGCCCCGGGGAAATTTAGGTGCTTGACAGTCGCAACTCACATAAGCGGATATGCTTTGGAATCTGAATGTTTATTATATCTTGGTTTCGGTGACCCTTCCTACCTCAATATTTCAGTCCTATCTATCTTTGCAACTGTAAGGGCAAGACTAGAGTAATAAGGCTCTTAATAAACTAGTGCATCTCACCATCAACGATTGCATCACTGTATATGTGGTATGATGGTGGGTTGCAGTCAAACACTAGTTTATAAAAGTAAAAAAAAATAAATTCTAACACTATCTCACGTTCTGCCCAAGAGCGGGTCAGTGGATGATATTTTCATCTGAAAAAATTCCTTGGGTAATAAAGTATAATTTGCATTTATACCGTATTCTTAAAATTTTATAACTAGAAATGTCTAAACTCAAACCGTTAACTAAATTATTTTTAGCAAAATATGAAAATGAGTCTTACCATCTGGTTTAGAGGTATCAAGCCCTTCGGTCAATGTTAGGGAAAACTCGTAAATGTGATTCGATCTTACCCAGGTAAGATTCTGATCTTTTCAGTTTTAGTTGGAAATATTGAAAGGCGGAAGGTAAAGGGTTCTTGGTAGTGATAAGGAAAAATAGGAAGATATTTTAAAAATAGTTTGCTTTGATTCTGTGTTTTCTTCTGTATAAACTTCAGTATCATGGTTTCAAATCAATGTTGTTATTAAAGAGTAAGAAATGTAGGTAGCCCAAGTCATCAACGGCACAGAGTGTTCCTTGCACGCCTCTAAGAGATGTCAGCAAAGCCATAGGAGCCCAGTGGGGTCAATACTTGCTAGGGCCAACACTTGGCCTTGCTAGGGGTAACAAACCGTAGGGGCCCAGCAGGATTGAAGCCTATTAGGGCCATAGACTAGGCTAGGGTAACAGGGTGGGTTTTTTATTCAGTAAAAGTCTTGTGTATTGGGTAGTCCAAAGGGCGGGAGATGTCATTAGATGATTTTTAAATACCACAAAAAAAGGGTGAAGAAAATATTTGTAAGAAGTTTGATTAGAATTTCGTTAGAAATGTGAGCTTTTTAGAAAGAAAGAAAAACAGTTTATTCACGCGAAATGACACAACCATAAAGCTAAAACTCAAACAATCATTACATTTCATAGAAAAGAATGCGTCACATTCACGCAAAACGGCCAAACGCTCAGCATAATGCTACGGTCCTATGCATGATACGATGAGCTCACAGCGCTGGTTTTCGGCATAGGCCGGTGACGACATTAAGACGACGGAAACGGTACAGTGTGCAGATAGATTTAAATAATTACCAAAAAAAACAGATGCATTTAAAAAATAAAAATAAGGAAAAAAAATACGTTTATTAAAAGTGGCAATGGCAACATCACGATGGACACCTACTCCTTAATCCGAATCGCACCAAAAAAACGACTATATCTCGAATCTAGCCAGCGCGTAACGTCACAATTATTACTCAATAGCCCTTATCATCATCATCATTTCAGCCGAAAGACGTCCACTGCTGGACATGGTCGTCGCCGCCACAAAGACCGGTCCTGCGCGTCTCGCATAGTCCTTATATTCTCAATATCCGTAACTGTTAAATTTGGTCAGACTCGCAACACAACCGCGCCCAACACAACTAAGTTCTCTGTAAGTTCTGTATAAATACACAGTAATATTTTCTTTCTCCGTTTGATCATGGAAATCAAAATAATAAATTTAACGTTACATACGAATAAGTTGATCCCTAAACTCGTAACTAAGTTTGGTGAATCCTACCCCGTGGATCATAAATTGTCCTTAGTGAAGTAATTTATTTAACGTTTCTTTCCTAACTTTGTACGTTATGGTATCTAGATTTTTTTGAATATCGAATCTAAAACACATTTTCAACGAAAACTATTTAATTATAGCAAGCTTTTATAGCAGAGTATATACCTATATAATTAATACTTACTAGCTTTTGTGTGGTTGTTTTATGTGTGTATGTATGTGCGTCTAGTTTGGGCCGAATAAAAATTTTTTTTCTTTCTTTTTCTTTCTTTCTTTCTTTTGTCAGCGGCTTCGCCCGCATACATAAAATATAGCCTATGTCACTCAGGAGTAAAGCATCTTTCTATACTTGCTAAAATTTTTCCAATCGGACCAGTAGTTCCAGAGATTACCCCCTACAAACAAAAAAACAAACTTTACCTTTTTATTGTATTAGTATAGATGAAGACCATTTAAAGGGCGTACTAAACACGATAATGGTCATCTTCCAGCTTCATCATCATACCCCAGTTATTATCTAGCACCGTATTACTCGTCAAGACGAATCATACGAGCCCAAGCTCGATGGGGTTTTGTGGTTTATGCTCTTGAACCACAAATGAACGCCGGTGTCCGCACACCTATTGTCTTTTTATTGTGTCTAATTACGGTATTCGAAAGATTAATTAGCGAGTAACCCGCACTGGGCCCGCGTGGTGGATTACGGCCCATTCCCTCTCTTAGAGAGGAGGCCTGTGTCCCTGCAGTGGGAATATTAAAAAGGCTGATGATGATGATGATGATGAATTAGCGAGTTCCTTCCTTGGTTCAATCATCAAATCAATTCATTGTCATAATAATTCTGCATTGACATCTGCTTTAACTTGCACGGAGCATTTCGGCTCAATCGATAACAGCGAAGTGGATTATATTTATTTTGGAAGATTAGAGTACAGACAACAGACATCAGGGCTAAATAAAAGCTAGTAATAAAACTATATATATATATTATATTACTTAATTATATGTGAGTATTAGTTCCTGAGATTAGCGCTTTCAAATATACAAACTTTCAGCGTTATAAAATGAATATAGTGTAGATTTTACGAGTGGACAAACTTTAATATTAGATTTTATTTAACTTAGTTGTGGAATATTTCCCTGGAGCTTTGAAACTGACTACTTTTATAGTGTAAATTATTTGTAGTTATATTATACGTTTTGAATCATTCTTTCATATATATACATAGGTCTCACCAAAGTGTCGCTACAATGAACAGTCCTGTGCGTCTAACATTCATCAGATTATTTAAGTTATACGATTACATTAGTGTATTATTCTAACATTTAATCGTATGGTGTATTTATTTAAAGCAATATCGATTTTACCACAGAAACCTGGAATCTATATTTGCGCCATTTGTTTAATTTAAAAAAATGCGTATCAATTCTTTTTTGTTTTTAGCAGGTTTCCGGTTTACAATTATATCACCAGATGGTAAGCGATGTTGTAGTCGACGATGCAGCAGGCTAACCTAGAAATAACCTATTCACTATAACCGAAGGGATCCTGCAGAAGGGTCGAAGCCAACTGGGGCCAGAGGCTCGTGTCTGAAAGGAAGACTCTGACCCTGGTATATATGCCAACGTAACGTAGGAACGGGGTAGATTGTTTGGTCAGTGAGAGTCTGATACTGTTTTCAGCTCCGCCCAAGGGCGAAACTCGTCATTGGATGATCTTATCTTTACCTACCATAAAAAAACCTATTCACTATTTTAATTAAATACCCCTAATACTTCTAGGTTGTAGCTATCAGCAAACACAAGCTACGGTTGAAAATTCCTCATTATTATGTTATTTCTCTCATTTCTGAGTTCCCTCAAACTTAAGACAAACAGACATAAGATTACTTACTCGTGTTCATTGGATCTCGTCGCTTCGTTTGTCAACGCAGATTATACTCGGCTTACACTCAGTACAAGTACAAGGCATTGTCGCGTGAAATAAATATAATTAGGTACGAAGACTTTATGCGGGACGTGACATGAGAGGCAGAGCTGAAAATAATGGAAGAAGTAGGTTGAGGGAGAAGTTTGCCTAGCAGTTTTTTTTTATGGTAGGTAAAAATCATCCATTGATGAATCCCGCTCTTGGGCGGAGCGGGGAACAGTGTCAGACTCTTACTGATTAAACAACCTACCCCGTTGCTCCCTTCCTTATTCCCAGAGCCCCGGTATAACGCTTTGGCACCAACCCTCGGCTCCAGGAGGCTTCAAGCAGTGGGACAGCACACTAGATATAATAATGACAATGTAAACTTTCAAATGGCAAACAGTAGTGGACAGATTTTGCGAATAACAGTGAAATACTATAAATAAATTATTACTAGGGCTTTTTTTTCGGTGGGAAATCCATGATTTCTCATGTTCTAGGGAGGAGAAAAAGGACATGACAGACTTGTACTGACTAAAACCCACTCGAATGTTCCTTCGTTACCTTGCATTCCAGGGCCCCGGGTTTTTCTTTAAGAAGCGAACCCATGGCATTAGCTGCTGTATCTCCTTAGGCACGCGTCGAAGAATACGCGCCATCAAGGACTGAGGCTCGGTTCCGACGGTTACCGGAGTGAGCTACTGTTGAGCTGATGTTTGGGTATTCAAGATTCGGACAGTGCTTGTGACCTGTGTGTTGCTATCATGTCAAGGTCATTGTTAGTTTTAACTTTATTATGTTGGTGCAATAATGTGTAAAACTGTGTATGTTAAATAAATTACGATAGTTATATTTCTTTTGACGTTGTTACATTGTTGTAATCATCTAAAAACTATGGTTTTCACTATGGTGATGACATAATGTTTTTTAGATGCTCAAGACTGCAGAATTTTTTTAAAGGACTTACAGCGAGCTCGATCATTTTTAATGATCAGTGATTAAATAAATAAAACTAATTTGGTTGACTGGCCTGCCGATTCCCACCCAGGACAAATGTTTGTGTGATGAGCACGATCATTTATAATATGTATGTATTTAGAAATATATAAGTATGTTTATCAGTTGTCTAGTACCCATAACACAAGCTCTGCTTAGCTTGGGACTAGACGACGTTGTTGTGATAGTTGTAAAAAAAAAACTAAATTCCACATTAAAAAGAAAAACGAGACGTTCTGGAGTACTAATATTAATAGCATTTAAGATATTTGGTATTGCGTCACAGTAAATAAACAGATTAGATGATCTATAGACACAAATTATTTATGTAGAAATTCACCATAAAAGTGGTGTGCCAATAGCAGTCTGATAGTGCCCTAGTCACGTTTAGAATAATCTATGGGGTTCAGAGTTCGAAGATCTACGAGTCGATGGGATCGGGCCCTCGTATTTTATAAACTTGCAAAATATATCAGGTATTGTGAAATAATTTTCAGGACATTACATGTAGGTATTTTAAAGAACGTCCGTCTCGAAACTAACGTCTGTGCTAAATGGGACGATTTATAACTTTTTGTTTTATTTTGTACGAACTTACCAGAGCACAGTCGATGGGATCGGGCCCTCGTATTTTATAAACTTGCAAAATATATCAGGTATTGTGAAATAATTTTCAGGACATTACATGTAGGTATTTTAAAGAACGTCAGTTTCGAAACTAACGTCTGTGCTAAATGGGACGATTTACAACTTTTTGTTTTATTTTGTATGAACTTACCAGAGCACATATGCACAATATTAAACTTCAAAATCGTTTGTAGTCAACTTTGAATATTATAGTAGCACCACTGCAGCTTTCAAACAGGCGTATAAAAATATCAAGTTTAAAATGGCATGGTTGGTGAATGTCACATCAGACGGTTGACTACTTTGTTGAGACTGGTTTCTTGACGATGTTTTTCTTCACTGGTTTTAGAGCAACGGTGATGAAATAAATTATACAAAGTAATTCGCCTGGCTGGGTTTGAGTTCACGACCGTTGTAAGTCGGGACCTTTACCACTCGGCGACTTTGGTCACGTGGCCAAAGTGCCTAGAAATAACCCGTTCAGTCTTGACTTAAAGACTGGAATCTTAACTTAGGAGGGGTATAGGTATCAGGAAACACAGATTTCGATGTAAATGTGTACGAGGCTATATAGTATACATATGTCGTGGCCATATCATAGGAATTGACGATTTCATGATAATTATGGCCAAGCAAAACTGGCCAGATCGTTTTAAACTTTAAAGTTTCATGATATTTCAATCCCCGTTTGGACTCCTTTCGTTTGACATCACCGATATGAAAGCCTACATCAATGATATGATCAAACGAGGATTGACATATCATCAAATGTCAACGTTTACATGATCTGGCCAGTACTAGTTCGTCATATCATGAAGTGATTAAGTAAGTTTTTTGTTCTGGTCACGACAAATATATTCACTGGCTCAACATTTATTTAGTTCATTAAGACCCAAGCGAACGCCTTCGCACAGCTATTGTTCTTTAATTGTGTCTGTACTTACCAAAGTCGAACGGATCTCTTTTACACGCGTAACGTCTACACTCCATAATTTCCAGTTGTTTCTTGAACATCAAAACATCCGTAATATTCCTCTTTCCTATGTACGTATGTTTACATTGTCAGAGGTCGGATAACTCCTGTTAACACATATTCGTTGTCTGTAAGTCGGATCAAGAGGGTTTTGGTCGGCTTTGAGTTTTGGGTTAGCTTAGGTACGTGTTATTTCTTACATGATCATCCTATATCACAATATGAGGGGATGTAGCCTGCTTAAGTGGCTCGATCTGTTTTGTTGTTCAAGGCTATTTTGGTGTTTGGGTTTGGTAATGTTAATTAAGAAAAAGTTAAACGAATTCTAGCTATTTTTTTTGTCGACTATATATTAATAACGAATCAGTGTTCTAACCCAGTGTGCTAGCTTCTGACGTTTTATAAGTGCCCATGTAGGCCCATGTGAAATAAAAAATTTTGACTTTGACTTTGATTTTGAAACCATCGACTTATATCTTAGAGCACAAACACGTTCATAATAACTATTTTTCATAATACTGAGTAGGTAATATAGAAGACTGATGCAGCGCTTCATTGCCATTATGTCGTCTAACAAGGCTTTTAAAACTTGAAGCTCTAATACGTCAAAACCGCACTAATGTCATCAATGTAAAGGTGTGTATCCCTTAAAGTTTTGCTTGATTATGATAATGTGTATACGAGTTGCTGGAAGCCGATGGTTGCAAGACGCACAGGACCGGTCTTTGTGGTGGTGCTTGGCCTATGTCCAGCAGTGGACGTCTTTCGGCTGAAATGATGATGGTGATGAAATACGCACGTGGGACGCCTGCGAGGTGGAGCAATGCCGTATGCGTGATGAAGCTTGATAATAAAAATACCCTTGAAAACATTCAAACCGCCTGTCAAATGAGAGAGGACTTAAAACAGAAAGAATATTATATAATAAACAATATAACATTGTAGAAGCAAAAAATATTCTCTTTCGATTCAGCAGGCTATATAAGTTACTTAAGTTAAAACACGTGACGTTACGTAAAAGACTTACAGTACTTAAACACACAAGGAATATAATAGAACCTCTTCATAAATAATACAAGCCGTAATAATACACAGATAAAACTCGAAGTAACTGAAGGAAAAGAAAATTTTCTTCTACAACTTTACTGTATTCTTGTTTCGTCATCTGTTTTTAGAGATCCGTCGATGTTTCGAAGAAAACGTGTCTTTGTAATTACTTGTTGTGTTTGTGACTGTAAGGACACACTGGACTCTGAGGAGTAGTGATAGCCGAGTGGTAAAAGCTCCGACTTACGAGTTATATATAGGTCGCGAGTTCAAACCCAGCCAGGCGCATTACTTTGTGTTATTTATTCCATCACCACTATTCTCGAAACGGTGAAGGAAAATATTGTGAGAAAACATGTCCTAGAATCAAAATTTCGAAAACATTTGACATCCACCATACCGCACTCGGCCCGCGTAATGGATGACGGCTCTCTCCTATAGACGAAGCCTGAGTCCCAGCAGTGAACACGTCATAAGATCGATGCTAGTATCTGTGACAAACCGTCAATCCCTCACTTATTATTCAGTGCTGGTTTGACGTTTTCAAATGTATCAAAGAACAATTAGTTTCATTAGTTAGTCCCATTAAAAAAACTGAATTTGGATTTTAGTTTCCAGGAGAAAGGTAGGAATAAGATGGGTTTTTGATAGAAAGCAGCTTTACTGCATAACAATATATGATTTTTTAAAAGACTTTTTGATAAAAGCACTTACAGTAAGGGAAGCTAAAATATGAATTATGAAAGATAGTCAATTTACATTTAACGAATGCATCACTGCTTACTATCAGGTGGGATCGCAGTTAAATACTATTTTATACTATTAAAAAAGGCAATAGTACGGAACCCTATTAAAAAGTCCATCTCAAACTTATCACTTTTTACTTTAATGAGTAGCTTGTATAGAAAGATGCCTATTTGCTAACTTAAGTTGCTATTGTGAAAGAGACTAAAATAAATAATGATTAACATTTTACAACTTATAGTTAGCCTTGCTTTCTTTGCGCTTTAAAGTGAAAATTAACAGTAAAATGGGATAGTTAATGCAATGTTGCAATAGTAGAAGAAAATTTGATTCTAGAAAAGGCTTGCATTTTTTTTATAACTGTATTGATAGGCTCGCCTTTGACCACTACTTTACCCGATGGTAAGCCACGATGGAGCTAGTTTCCAAGAATCAGCCTTTTCGTCCATAACTTATATATTCCATGATGTACCTATCAGGAAACAGCTTCTGGCACTTGTAAAATAGAAAAATGATACATAAAACTAAAAAAAAATGATCACAATTTTTTTTAAATTGCAATAAACTAGTGCTTGACTGCGATCCCACCTGATGGTAAGCAATGATGCAATCGTTGATGGTAAGGCGCACTAGTTTATTAAGAGCCTATTCACTCTAGCCTTGAAGACACACAAATTATATTCGGACGGCAAACTGTTCCAGTCCCTCGATGTACGCGGTATAAATGACGAGGCAAAACGCTTAGTCCGGGCCGCAGGTGTCTCAACAACGTAAGGGTGGATATTTGCTGTACGCCGGGATGAGTAAATATTAAGTATGAGTAATATTTTAAGTACCATGTAAGCTTCCACAGAAAATTAATTTGAACCAGATTAAATAAGTCGTTTTTTTTGTATGTCTTAAATCATAAATAGCAAGCGGTAGCGGAGCCTTGGGAGGGCACTACGGTATCACCGGGTGCCCGACTACCTCTGTCGTGTGATCGAGGCCTACCTGTCGGACAGGTATATCATCTACCCCGGACACCAGGGAGAGTGGAGACGACGAGAGATGTCGTGCGGTGTTCCGCAGGGATCGGTAATAGGGCCACCCTTGTGGAACATCGGGTACGATTACGTGCTGCGCGGCGACTTCCCTGACGGGGTCAGCGTGGTTTGCTACGCAGACGACACGCTGGTCTTAGCGCAGGGAGAGTCACACCAGGCGGCGGTCGAACTAGCGACACGCGGGGTTGCGATAGCCGTTGGTAGGATCCAGCAGCTGGGACTCAGGGTGGCGCTGCACAAGTCCGAGGCCATGTGTTTTTATGGCCCTCGGAGCGCGCCGCCAACAGATTCCCAGCTAACGGTAGGGGGGGTTCACATCGGCGTCGGGTCGACGATGAAGTATCTGGGACTCGTCCTCGACAGCCGGTGGAATTTCAAGGAGCATTTCCGACGTCTGGCTCCCAAGCTGAATCGGACGGGTGCTGCCCTTAAGCGGCTCCTGCTAAACCTTGGGGGACCAGACGCCCCCTGCCGGAGGCTCTACGCAGGAATCGTTCGGTCCATGGCCCTTTACGGGGCGCCGGTGTGGGCGCCGACGCTGCAGCAGCAACTGAACCGAGGGCCCAACTGAACGCCTGCCAGAGGGTCATGGCTATACGGGTGATTCGGGGGTACCGTACGATTTCCCGTGAAGCCTCCTTGCTGGCCTGCCACCATGGGATCTGGAGGCAACAGTCCTTGCACGCATGCACGATCTGCGCATGGAAGTGCAACGCCGGGGCGAAAGTCCGCTGCCTGAGCATGTCAAGGCGTGGCGGAAAGAGCTCCGGCGGGATCTCGTGATGGCGAAATGGCGTCAGCGGCTATCGCAACCCAGTGCTGGGCACGCCATAATTATGGCGGTAATGCCCCTCCTTGAGGCGTGGCTGGAAAGAACTCACGGCGTTCTCACTTTCCGCATGACGCAGGTCCTCACCGGACATGGTAAGTTCGGGAGGTACCTGCATCGCATTCGTGCGGAAGAGACGCCCGGGTGTCGCCACTGTGTGGACCGCCCGGAGGACACGGTGGAGCACACGGTTGAGGTGTGCCCCGCTTGGGCAGAGCATCGCTGTGTCCTCGTGGGAGCGATCGGTGGCGGCGATCTCTCGCGCCGGGCCTTGGTAGAAGCCATGGTTCGGAGTGAGGAGGAGTGGCAAGCGGTCGCCTCCTTCTGCGAAGCAGTAATGCTAGCAAAGGAGGAGGCGGACCGCATAAGGCAACGGCGTTTGCGCCCCAGACGCCGCCGCGATTCCGATCCTGACTTCCGGCCACCGTAGGCGCGGGCTTGCGGACGGTGAGCATTGGGTAGCTCGCCGTCCGGTCGTCTGGTAATCGTCCGGACCAAGCCCAGTCGTCGACGGCGCGCACTGTTCCCGCGCACCTCAAGGAGTTGTCAGCAACCGTAGGGACCCTGCAGAAGGGTCGAAGCCAATCAGGGCCATGGGTTTGTGTCTGAAAAGGAAGGCTCTGGCCCTGGTATGTATGGCGATGTAGGAACGGGGTAGGTTTTTTAGTCAGTAAGAGTCTGACACTTGTTTTCCGCTCCGCCCAAGAGCGGGACTCGTCATTGGATGATTTTTACCTACCATAAAAAAAAAAGCGGTAGCGAAGCCACACTTGCCCAGTTTTTTTGTCATATGTTTTCAAATGGCTAGCTTTTTTTAAATAGTAACACCTTAAATCAGTTTTACCACTATATTTTATGATAAGTAAATACTAACTATATTTTTTCTAAAGATACATATTAACTATATTTAACTATATTTTAGTCTTCAAACTGAAAAACGTTTACCTCTAAAATGAAGTTTAAAACGTTCTTCGCTCCAAATTCTCAATTCGAAAAACGTTCCTGCAAAAAAAAAAAAAAAGTGATAACCTTATGAATGTTCCAGAAAATAAGAGCAAAAAATAACTTATTGCCACAATCGCTCTCTAGAGATTGTTAGTGTTGCTATCATTCAAAGATAATAGTATGACATGTAATTACGAGTAGAAAATAAAGGACGTCAGATGTTTTCTTATGATAGAGCTCATTGCAGTGCCAAGCGCGTTAGATTTCCCAGGAGTCAGGGGATGCGGTGCGGCCTGGTTTCTGACTTCTTTTACTTCGATAATCCGTTTAAGTGCTAGTTCTTTGAAAGACTTTGAAACTATCTTTCTTATATGACGTGGGAGTTACGTGTTAAGTTAGTTATATCTCACTAATATTATAAAGGCTTTCCCCTTCTTTATTTGTCAGTATGTGTGCTTCTGTTTGTTATTGGTTTATGATTTTGGGATGATTCTTTGATACCGAGACTGTCTCATTCGTCTGATCTAGTTTTTTCTTTACAATCCTTGATATCCAAGCAAACGCGCCATGAATCGCTTCATTAGGTTGAACAACAAGCGTTTGTATAGATTATAAAATATTAAGCGTAGTTTTTGGTATTTAACCAAGAACGTACATAAAAAGTTTTTCAAAGACAAATAATTTAAATATGGAAAATTAGCAAACCTTTCCGTTAATTCCCGCGTGAACGCCGGCGTTCGCTTGGGGATTAAGATGTATTTTTATTTGCATTTTAGTTCTCCCCGATCACTAAATGTATCAAAGGAACCCATTTGCGCCCAATGCCTTACAACACTACGAGCGAAAGTTAGGCCTGATCAATGAGACGTTCTTGCAGTTGCAAAGACTCACCCTTAATCGACCGAAGGAATTTTGACACATAGAATGTATTCTGGAATAGGACAAAGGATGCCTTGTTATTATAACTTTCCCTCATAATCAAGCTTCCTTTCTAAAAGAGGCAGCTGTAATTTACCACGTGAGTCACGTGTCTTCGAATGTTTGATTTTAGGACATGCCGGTTTCCTCACAATGTTGTCCTTCACCCTTTTGAGACCAGTGGCAATGATATAAATTACACAAAGTAATATATGCCTGCACATTACAACTCGTCAAGTCATTACCGTTACTACTCTGTCATCACTGCACTAGTCAGGATTTAGAGTTTTTTTATTCCGAGAATATATTCTCTTGGGATAATGTATAACATCCGTACGGGTGAAACAACTGGTAGAATCTAGTAATATTCTAAAGACGAAAGTTGGTACCTACGTGTGTAATGTGTATGTTTATTACTCTAATAATATTGTAGTTGTATTCACTATTATTCTATTGTTCACCTTACAGTCTTTACAACGTCACTTCTTATTGTCAATGTAAACAGAAACAGAATGTTTATATGATAACTCTATTCGTAGATTCGGTATAACAACATTATTTCTAGAAGCTCGACGTAAATTACGAGTAAATGCGAACGTAAAACGAGCAAGGTTGGCTTAGCAAAACTAGTTCCAGGAGCCAACAAAACAAATTGAAAGTAATGTCTGTAGACCCTTTGGTACTCTAGCAAAGGAACGAAGACTCAATTTAAATGTCGCAAATTCAAGTAAAATGTTTAGGATTACAAAATTGGCCAAGCTCATTAGGACTGAAAAGGGCAAAGTTTAATCACTTTGAAATTAGTTAGATGGAAAACTGAGAAATCGAGGGAACGGAATTTTGTGACCCTGCGGCCTGTAGGCGTTGTTCTTTTACAAATCGGAGCCTAATCAAGTCACGGTAGTTGCTAATAGATCAGTGAATTACTGGAACAAACTGTACCTCTACCATGAGTTTACGCAACCAATACTCGCTAGCGTCTCCGTAAATTATTTGTATGAAATATTGTACAGCGCCCCTAGCGGTCACAGGAAGAATCAAAATTTGTACCATGGGTGTCATAGATTTCGATAGGTTAAAAACGTAACGTAATCTATTCGATAGTCACTAACGTTTTTGAACTGTGGCCATACAAAACGGTACCATGAGTCACTAATTCGACAGCAGCTATCGAATAATACGCTTACGATAGTAGTTACGTAGCTCACTAGCTTTTTGGCGTGTGAATCGTATGTTTACGTTAAAGTGGTATATGTTTTTGAGTGTAACAAAGCCAAAAATATGTCTGCAAGAGCTTATTTAGCATGGAATATGTTAGTGGCCGCTGAATTTGAAGACGTGAAAACGTGAATTTCAAGCTAAAATGAGAATTCATGTTGTTTTTTCTATTTTTTTATTTCTATTGATTAATTAATTATATATAATTAATTAATTATATATTTTTTTATTTCTATTGATTGATTAATTATTTCTATTGAACGTGAATTTATTTCTATTTATATAAATGTTAGCAAGTTGCCCCTATTAAATTTAATCACATATTCATAACCATTTTTTGTTTATTTGTAGCATTCCTCACGTCTTAAGTATTTTGAACACACTTCACCTAATACACTTTCAAAGTTTCAAGTGGCTTGGTGTATCTAATGAACTTCACCAACAATTAAAACTGTGAAACACTGATCCTCATTGTAGGTATTAAATAATTTAAAATAATCTATAAACTTAAAATATACTTTTAAACCACACAGAAAACGCTTACAATTCTCTGAAACAACGTCAACAAACAAAATTACAAATTGAATACGACACCGACAGTGACATCATTATTAGGAATCAAAATTAAAAAACAACTAAATACCATAACCAGTCCACTAACCGTCAACTTTTCTATTTAGTTGGTTTATTTTGTGATATTGAATGTTTAACATTTTAAACATGGCGATAACACTACATTTTGAGCTTTCGAGTCGTTCTCTCTTCTTACTAGTGAGAAAGAAAGAAACAAAACATGCATTCTAACGAGTAGAGTGAAGTTAGCTAGACGACATGATCTATCGAGCTTACGTTAGCGCCTGCGTAAGACTCCGTAAATCTCATGGTGCCAGCTTTATCGAAATCTATTCGATCCACGTTAGCACGCTAGCGAGTTGAACGCTAGCGAGTATTTTTTCAATGCCATCTCATGGTAGAGGTACTGGGGCACGGGCGAGCTCTCTAATTTCCATATATTTCAAGAAGACGTGCCGCGCATACTTAAGATGTCGTCAAGGTTTTAAAAGAAGCTTGGAGGAGGCTTCCGAAGATGTTTTGTGGCGCTTGAAAGTAAATTAGTGTAATTTTGAACGATTTAAATCGTGATTTGTATAGCTTAGTCTAATACGATAATGTGAATATCGTATATCATAATAATAATAAATGTTACGTACAAATATTCGTGTGTAATATGTTTAACACTGATTTAGTAATGTTAAAAGCTTTTCCTCGTACGTATGTGTATTCATAATTTGAATTTATATATCCTTATATTTCCAACGTATCTCATTGGGAATTCAGGACATGTATGCGAAGGTTTTTAACATAACAGACCGCAAAAATATCGCATACGGATTCATATAAAGGAAAACATAATTACATATTCAAATTTTTACAACTATTGTGTAGAGAATTGTATCCCTGAACAATTGCAGAGGGTAGGTACCAACATTTCATGCGTTCTGCAGAGACTCGGTTCACCAGCAATTAACTAAGAGGCAGCTGTTTTAAATTTTAGATGAAGGACAGAATCCTGTGGTTTTTACTTGTACTTACTTTTAAAAATTCTCGTGGGAAGCTTTCGTTGACATGATTACTAAGGCCGGGTCGCTTTGTGTTGGTTTAGCGAGCATTACACAGGTCATAACTCAGATCCTTTTGCAAATACAACTCTGTTTGTGTTTGCGTCTGGCTTTCCAGAAATTGATTACTATTTTTGATATAGTTTTAGATTGTGCCAAATATAAAATACATAGTTGCTATGTTCATAAATGCGCCATTTGTAGCAGTAATATGAAACTCACAAGGGTAATTGATTGATCTGTCCCTCACGGTTTAGGAAAATGATCTACGAGTATGACTAAATTCTAAAAACGGTATACAGTACCGTTACAATCAATCAAGTTTATTTCAACAATTGTAATTTAATTTGTTTGTTTATTGTTGTCTTTGTTTGTGATCAATTTAATGGAACTGAAATAGAAAAGTCATTGGAAGTTCAGAAGGGTCTGTGATTCTAATTTCAAAAACAAACTGGCTACGATATTTTATGCAAACGGGTAACTTTCCCTTTGTAGGTTATTCAATCATCCTCAAACTGACCCGGCGAGGCCTCGGACTTGATTGCGTAAAAATAAGGATGGGAATGTGAGCATCTTGATTTAAAGGGCACGAGTGATAATTTTACTTTTCCTTATTTTTATATTATACTTGCTGCCGCTCGATGGTACGGCCCCGTGAAATTACTTCCTACGATTGAATTAATAATAAAAATGACAAAAAAAAAATGTAAAATATTATTGTCTATACTATATCCATACTATTGTCTTTCTATTATGTCTCTAATCACGGTATTCGAAAGGTTAAAATAGGTAAGATCATTTTCGAGTTTTAGTAAAACTCACGAACAGCAATTGATTTTTACATATAAGATTATTTAACTCAAAAAACACAGGAAAATCATTAAAAAGAACAAGTAATAAAGTTAACACAAAGCAATCTCTACTTTAGATAGACTGAATGAAAGGAGAGAGATTTGGGCTACAACATGATTGGGTACAAACATTAAAAATAATTCTAAAGGTTCCATCTTAAAAACTCAAGCAAGTTTATGCTGTAAAATTATGGAAAGTAGAGAAATGTCACTGATAAATAAGTTTTATTTTTCAACTCATACCAACTTGAAGCCAAGCTTCTTCATAAACAAAAAAAAAACTTAACCCAAAAATAATAATTTAACAAATTGTAAAAAGAGATCGTTAACAATCATAATCAGAATTTCAGAAAGGTCTATGTAAATCTTGATACAGTTTTTACAACCCAATTTTTCCGCTGAAACGGTTTTTGTTTGAATTTTTCCTATTTGAATAAAACGTTGGCAGTTCGCCAGGCTTTCATATTCATCAAAAAACTAACACCAATACCGAACCACCGGAAAAAAAACAATATTGTTATTCAATAAATTAGATGAATAAACACTATAGTAATTAAAAAAAACCGGTACAAATAAAGCTGTCCATTCACGAATAAAGATTTTACACTAATTTTATAATGGAAAAAGTTTTTTTATTATTTATTTATATTGTACTAGCTTTTGTCAGCGGCTTCGCCCGCGTTCATAAAATATAGCCTTTGTCACTCAGGAAGAAAGCAGCTTTCTATTGTTACTAAAATTTTACCAATCGGACCAGTAGTTCCAGAGATTACCTCCTACAAACAAAAAAACAAGCTTTACCTCTTTATTATATTAGTGTAGATATGTGTGAGTGATGAAGTGTATCATTTACTAACGAACCGTCCCAGCTTTGCACGGGTGCAATGGTGATATTAAATGTATTATGCTTGTATTAAACATATAAACCTTTCTCATGACTCTGTCTATTAAAAGAACCGTAGCAAAATCTGTTGAGCAGTTTTTAATATCTAAGCATACATAGGGAAGTGACTTTTTTATACTATGTAGCGAATTAGACCGTGTCCTGGAATAGCAATTAGAATATTTTCTACCCCGTAATCCGCGACTCGCGCACTGAGGGTTTCGAACAAACTACCTATCAAAATAGTTCAATCCTTGAATTTAGTTACGAAGACTTTTTGTCCCTCGAACTATTAGCCAAACAACGACTCAGGACTAAATAACTTACTTTCATCCCTAGGATAACAATGTACTATTAATTTCAACTCGATACCTCTACGCACCAATCCGCACTGGGCCCGCGTGGTGGATTACGGCCCATTCCCTCTCCTACAGAGGAGGCCTGTGTCCCTGCAGTGGGAACATCAAAAAGGCTGATGATGACCTCTACGCGTTCCAGACAGACAGGCAGACCATGAAGTAATCCTATAAAGGTTCCGCTGTATCCTTTTAAGGTACAGAACCCAAAAAATAACCATTAAATCAGGATCAAAAGTTCTGACCTCCTTTAGCTAAGTAATAACTTTGAGAGCAGTGGTGGCCGAGTAGTAACGGCCCCAACTTGCGAGTAGTAGGTCGCGGGTTCAAACCCGGCCAGTCGTATTACTTTGTGTAATTTATTTCATCACCACTGCTCTCAAAACGGTGAAGGAAAACATCGTGAGGAAACCGGCATGTCCTAGCACCAAAAATTCGAAGACATGTGACATCCACCAACCCGCACATTAAAAAGGCCGATGATGAGTAATAACTTTACAAATTGATACGTCCACTTACGTCCATATACACTTTACAAGTGCACGTCACACGTCCTTCCCATACTAATGTGGACATGATATGTATTCAGGTTGACCCATTAGGAGAAATTTACTTTCGTCCGCGTCTCAACATAACAATAGCACTTGCAGCCGAAGAAATTGGGTCAACCGTGATTCTGTACCGTCATGCTGGTCATTATTAATGCTCAGATAAATATATTAGTAGCGTGATCGGCTCTTTCCTTGATTCATTATTATACGCTTATAAATGATGATCATACCGCCAATACAATTGCTTTGTTATGTGAGTATTTGAGTACTGTATTTATTTTGGAAATAAAACGAGTAACATTGATCGTAATTTATTAAACAAGATCAAAATTACAACCGTCACGTGACACACAAAAATTAAACCAGCCATAACTTAGGATTACTCAAGTTATCCGGATTTCGATCTCAAGTATTCCAAGCCTAATTGAAACTATAAATTACAGATTTTAAAGCTTAAGCACAAAAACTTAATGTTATGTTGTAGAACAGATTGTTTACTACTAATGAGCGTTTTACATGTTGGGACCGTTGTAACTGGACCAATGTGAGAGGTCAACGGCCTGTCACGCAAGATACAGTTAAGAATCTGATAAAATTAATGATTTCGCTAAGCCTGTCCCGATTGCAACTAAATCGCCTTTTTGGGCTAACGAACAATTTTCGTCTGCCTCCGAACTCATTATCTGCGACATTATGCGGTCAGTGACGTTTTGAAGCAACGAGTACACTTGTCGTGAGTCTGTATAAGAAAGATTGCACGGCAAGCCTCGAGTTGAGTCTGGATTGTCTGGGAGCTAACACAGATACGCCACCGTGATAAATCGGTCTCTGTCTCGAGGGAGGCGAGAGAATAACCGAAAGTAGAGTGATAGCCGGAGGGGGCAGTGGCGCAGCCTGAGCCGCTCTCGCAGTGTGTTGCCGCCTTTACTAGCAGGAGCCCGCGCGCGACCACGCTCACCGCCGCTCAACTCGGAACGCATGACATTCGACTTCGAATTTGAAATTTAAAAAAAGAATTTGGACAATAAAATAGCTTTAGGCGGGAATTTATTATTCGTGATTTATGTTCCAAAGTTAAAATGCTCTGATGAACTTGTAGCGTTGAAGTTTTTCTGCCAGTGATCGAGTTTTTATAGGTAAGTTTAAACTTATATATTTATTATTTTAAATTTATGTCGTTTATTTTATTTATTGTCTCATATTCTGAGATTATTTTGATTGTATGTATATTGTTTAATTATTTAAATAGGTATTTTTCCAATATTTTCAGAGACTGAACAAACTTTAAAAAAGTTTTCCTTTTTTATATCATTTAAATGCCGAATAATTTTAAATTATAATATTATAATTTTCATTACAAAAAAAAAACTGACTATAAATGTCCTAATGCTTTGCAAGCTTTTCAATTTTCTGAGCTTTTAGAAAAAGTTTGTAACGAACGTATGCAGTGACTATAACATGGAGAATAATTTTATTTTTTTTACGATTGTTTATGTCAAGGGACATACAACTTCTTGGTTCCAATAACTTTTTTCATTCAAAAACAAATTAAAGAAGTTATAATAAGATACGATGGTTGAATAAAGTTCGGTGTACACTGTCGGGGAGAATAGATATTTTTAAAGTTGATCCCTGTGTTAGTTTTCCTTTATTTATTAAGAAAGTTTTGTTATTAGGTAGGTATTGTTTTAGAACGAGCGTCGGTGTAATAACAGGGAATAGAGAAGACTTTGTTCTAATTAAGAGTTTAATTAAAAGACTTAACTTGAAATACTTTAAGTTTAAATTGTACTGCGGCTGGACTTTCATAGCATTTTAGGTATTTTTAGTGTTCAATTACAAAACTAATGTCTTTCGGACTTATTGAAATTGAAGTACCCAATATACAAAGTTACTAAAAAGCATAAAATAAAAAGCAGTAGAATTTCCACAATAGTCACCAAAGCTTTAGTTCATATATTACAAAATCGTCCCATTTTTTATGACAATGCTGTCACATTGTCATAGAAACTGCAAAAAAATGTCACACGTACAAAAACATGCATTATTTCCTTCTCAGGACTTGAAATATCCTTTTTGCTCATAAACACCAAGTTTCATATTCAAGCTAGAGTCGAGAAACCTAACAAACGCATGTCGCTCGTATATTTCAAAGCGAGCTAAACTTGTGAAGTTACGCTTGCACTTCTCTAGTACAATGTCACGAATTGTAACATTTAGAGCGCCTTCAAATTAGTCGCGCGATTGTAGCGCGGCAGTAACGCGGCAGTAGCGCGGCTCCTTCCTATAAATAAATGCCGCACAACAGTCGCGCTGTTGTCGTGCGAAAGTCGCACGTTTTTGTTTGTATGAAAAAATAAAGGAGCGCAACAGTCACGCTGCTGCCGCGCTGCTGTCGCGCGGCTCGTTGCGACTAATTTGCAGGCGATTTTTTATACGATTTTTGATGATTTTAAATCCAACATCATTTCTAAACGGCTAGTCGGGGGCGAAAAATTAAATGAAGCACCAGTTATTATTATTCGAATAATCTTGATGCAGGGGAAGTGACGTTAGCTCCTCTTTTGTTCGCTCAGGGTCACTTTTAGTGTCGCCCTAAAACTACAGACTGTGTGTCCTAAGCCTTACTCCTAGCCTACTACTACCTACAGAGCTTTGATCTCATACTTCGTTTTAAGACTTTTATTCATCTAGGGACTTTGAAGTTTTTTTAGTAAAAGTCTATTTTTCAGTTCCCGTGAGGACTAAAGTCCGTTCCCAGTGTTTTTGTGTTTCGTCTTGAAAGTTGTGACATCTCCTGTGTTTTGTTTTTATTTAAGAATGTTGGAGAATATTTATGAGGGTTCTACATTAATTTAAAAGAATAGTTTGGTGTAGTTTTGGGTATTTTTTGTACTACAAGAGAAAGTAGTTATTAAAATGCCATTTCTTTTTGTTTAAACTGATTTATACTTAAAATTATTTAGACAATTTTCAGATAAGTTTTTGCGGCTGGGATTGATTTATCTAGACCTTATTATATTTTTATTTATTTTTACGATAGCTTTATTTTAAATGCAATTAGTCATTATTTTTATGTAACAAATACGTTTACAATTACATTGCTAAAAGCTTTGTATCTTCCAGTATTGTTTTCTGAAAAATCCAAACCAAAATTGATGTAACAGTTAGTAATATTTTTTATCACCATAAGCCACAATTACCGATCCTCGGTCAAAGTCAAAGTCAAAACAAAAAAATTGCTTTTTCACCACTGTCTTCCAAACTAACTTCTTACTACATATACACCGCAAAATTTTGATCTTTTCAACTCCGTGGAGGGTCAATGCGGTATATAAAACACTATCGATTTGTAAAGATGAATTAAAAAATAAAGTACAAATAAGACCTACAGGTCATTGGACTCGCTCAGCTGATGTTTACTTAAAAAAATCTCGTACATGCGTATATTAATGCGAGTTATAGAATAAAAGTAGTTTCAAATAAATTTCGTAACGTAAAGTTTTTTTTTAGTATTTCTAATAATCTACACTAATATAATAAAGAGGTAAAGTTTGTTTTTTTGTTAGTTTGTTTTTTTGTTTGTAGGGGGCAATATCTGGAACTACTGGTCCGATTGGAAAAATTTCAGCAACAACAGAAAGCTGCTTTACTCCTGAGTGACATAGGCTATATTTTATGTACGCGGGTGAAGCCGCTGGCAAAAGCTAGTAAACTATAAGGGCCGTTAAGTGCTTGTCAATAATAATTGGTCACTGCTCCCCTTTACAAAGTCTGGGCGTATGGACAGTCGTGACAGATGAAGATTTAAAACCATATTTTTTGGTTCGTTACGAATACATTTAATTAGTTTAGTACTCTATTAATAAAGAGCCGTCAGTCTCTTGTCTAGTCGTATTTTTCGCCGTCCATATTTTATTTAACAGGTATATGCTCAAATAAATTCTCCTTTTAATCACATTTTTTTTTTGATTCTTTGATAGTTACATTTTTTTTTTGATTCTTTGATAGTTACATTTTTTTTACGTCATTATCATTATCATTATCATTTTAATTATTTCCTTCTAGATCCAGGGCATATGTAATTTGTTAGCATTACTAACAGTACATTTACAAGGGCCGACAGTCACTTGTCAATTTCTCGCCGCCCCCCATTACAAAGTCACGACGTGTGGAAAGTCGTGACGGACGAAGCTTTAAAACTACATTTTTTAGTTCATTACTAACACACTTACGTCGACGACCTGTTTTTGCAGTCTTGTGATTAGATCCGAACTAGAATTATTGGAAACAAAGTTACTGGAAGGGATTTAATTATTTTTGAGTAAACATAACTTTTGACTGCTGCGCTGAGGGTCGCGGGTTCGATTCCCGCACGGAACAAATATTTTTATGGTCATATGGGTGTTCCGGGTCTGGGTACCTTGTGTATGTGTTTTTACATGTTTGTGACGACACAGGAGTAAATCCTATTGTGGGGCAACGTTATTATAAAAAAATCTCACGAAAAGTAGGCTTTTTTTAAACTTAGCTTAAATAGTAACTTAATTAAATAAAAATGTTTTCGCTATCCGTTGTTCAAACTACTCCTGTGAAATGATTTATGGAGTGTCAAACGTATGGGAAAATTGTATACGTTTTGTTAATAAACTTGAAACTTGGCACAAAGTTAAACCAGAATGGAAAATATTGACTGATCTTAAAGTTCTTGTGAAAATATTATCGCGAACGAAGTCGCGGGCAAAATGTTATATTTTTGTTAGAACTTGAAATCAGAATTCCAGCCGATATGACATCATATACGATAATTTGAACGTCGCCACTATCCGTGTTTATCTGTGGGAAGACCGACCCGACTTTTAAGTATATTTTCTACTAGCTTTTGTCAGCAGCTTCGCCCGCGTAGATAAAATATAGCCTATGTCACTCAGGAGTAAAGCAGCTTTCTATTATTGCAAAAAATTCTCCAATCGGACCAGTAGTTCCAGAGATTACCTCCTACAAACAAAAAAATAAAAAAAAAAAACTAAAAAACAAACTTTACCTTTTTATTATACTAGCTGTGCCCGCGACTTCGTCCGCGTGGAATAGTTATTTTGGGCATCATATTTATTTTTGCAAACAACCTCAGCTTTATAAATTATAGCTGTTACCCACGACTTTGCCCGTGTCAATTTCTGTTATTAATTTAGACAATTTAGTTTTTAAAAGAACATAATTATCTAAAAGTACTTCATAGAGATACACCCTCCACTTGGGTACGCCATAATCTCGGCGGTAAGTGCCCTCTTTGAGGCGTGGTTGGATAGACATCACGCAGGACATGACGCAGGTTCTCACCGGACATGGGAAGTTCAGGAGATTCCTGCGCCGGATTCGTGCGGAAGAGACGCCTGGGTGTCGCCACTGTGTGGCCAGCACGGAGGACACGGTGGAGGTGTGCCCCGCTTGAGAAGAGAATCGCCGTGTCCTCGTGAGGGTGATCGGCGGTGGTGGCCTCTCGCGCCGGGCCTTGGTTCAGGCCATGGTCCGCAGCGAAGAAGAATGGCAAGTGGTCGCCTCCTTCTGCGAAGCAGTAATGCTCGTAAAGGAGGAGGCAAGGGCAAAAACGCCCTCGCCATAGCCGTCGCCGCCGCGATCCCGCCGATATCCGGCCACCGTAGACGCTGACTTGCGGATGGTGAGCAATGGGTAGCTCGCCGTCCGGTTGTCTGGTCAGTCCAAACCGAGGCCAAGTCGTCGACGGCCTGCAATGCTCCCGCGCGCCTCAAGGTGTTGCCAGCAAACTTTGGGGCTCTTCAGGGTCGAAGCCTCCTGCAGCCGAGGGTTGGTGCGAAAGCGTTATACCGGGGCTCTAGGAATAAGGCAAGGGAGGAACGGGGTAGGTTGTTTAGTCAGTAAGAGTCTGACACTGTTTCCCGCTCCGCCCAAGAGCGGGATTCGTCATTGGATGATTTTTACCTACCATAAAAAAACCCCTCCGCGCCGCCCGCAAACAACCCCTTTCCTCGCCCGCCGGCCAGGCGCAGTGTCATATTTTGCACATCATGCGGCGCGTGTGAATTTTATATCGGAGTATTTTAAAATTGTAATATCTTCTAAGATGTTCATTGAAAATAAGTGATTACAAAGACAATTTTGTTCACAATTACATACTCTTAATCAACAACACATTTATTTGGATAAAGTTTAATATTACTATGTTGATACAACTCTAACAAATAATTGATAATAATGCATTAATTTCGGCCAAATTTGAGTGAGTTAATCTTAAAAGATAGACATATACTGTCGCGGACATTTTTTTGGATCATTTTAAGAGGAATAATTCTTTCGTACATATTTTTTTGGTATCTTCTACCGTTTTCGCAGCGCACGCAACGGAAGCCCTCAAAGATGAATATTTATCCCCGTTTTTTCCACATTTTCCATTGCTTCTTCGCTCCTATAAGTCACAGCGTGATGTTATATAGCCTAAAGCCTTCCTCGATAAATGATCTATTCAACACAAAAATAATTTTTCAATTCGAACCAGTAGTTTCTGAGATTAGCGCGTTCAAACAAACAAACAAACAAACAAACTCTTCAGCTTTATAATATTAGTATAGATTAGTGTAGATTATTGTATAATGACTCCTTCTGCTCTAGGGCTAAGGTTTGTCAGACTTTTACTGACAAAAAACCACTCTTAAGTTCTTTCGTTGCCTTGCATTCCAAGGCCCTGGGTTTTCCTTTCAGAAACAAGCTCATAGCCCGTTCTATAATTATCTGAAAACAATACCTACAGAAAACATAAAACCTCATCAAAACTTGGAACTAAAAGTTAGTGTTCCTGATCGAATTACTAAACTTTGTATTATATTATTCATGAACTATCCCTTTGTTTTGCATTATAACTTGATAGATAAACTAATAACATTATTATAGCTGAGTCTCCAAGGTGACCGCCATAACCTAAAATTTGTAAGGCTAGATTGCGGTGATACGGTCACGTTATGAGAAGACGAGAAAAAATAGAAAAGTCTACAAGAAGGAGGGGAAGAGGAAGGCTCCAAAAAACCTGGCTGTTAAATGTCTACAAGGAAAAGAAAGTATTGGGACAACTCCAGTGTAGTTCCCAACCTGTGGTCCGCATATCACTGGTGGTCCGCAAGAGCTTAAATGTGATCCGGGAGGAGAACTAAAATTTTAAACTTTTCCACTGAAATTAACAGATTTTTTGAAGAAGAAGTTTAATTATAAATTGACTGTGCTCTATGACAGTGCTCGTTACTTCTGAAGAATACTCTAAAAAAATACGTGTGCTACAACAAACCTCTGGGGTTCCTGTTAACAAAAAAGAAAGCTAAGTGGTTCCCGGTTAAAAAAAAAGTTGGGAACCACTGGACTACATGAATATAACGTTCAGGATAGACATAAATGGCGTCTGGATAAACTGGATAAAAGCAAGGCAGAAGAAGTAGTCTCTATAATATCAGGGCTTCAGAGTATCCGTTCGATGATATTGTGTGAAAGTAAAACAAGAAGTATTTCGCATCTTATCCAAGTTTAGAAGCATCTTTGTTAAACCCAGGATTAGAAGTCCGACCTTTGTTTGTAAGTTTATTGCGAAGCGGATCGGATCGTATTTATTTCTTCTCGGGTGAGAAGAAAAAGGATTCGATTATTGTATGAAATGAAAAGATTTTGTTTTGGGATTGTGTTATTTCTGTCTGAATGGAATCGATTTCAGGAAACTTTTTGTGGTATACAGGGATTAGGTCTCCGCAAACTTTTAGGGTTTGCTTAGTAGACCTAAGTGAACGAACGCCTCGAACGTCGATTGTATATACGTTTGTTACAACTTGAATAACCTTGAGAAAACGCTAATTGTCGTTCTGTACACACGGTTGTACGGGATTCTTTCGGCCGAACTTTGGTTACTATATCTTCTTTTTTCCTGGAAAAATCCAAAAAAAGATTTTTTTAGTTATTTTTTTTACGCGATTTTTTAAAAAGTGCGCTAGCACATAATAATAAACCCACGTGCGTGGGTAACGACAATAAAATTGTCCTCTCTACAGAGAGGCCGATTTTATGTTTTACTCAAACTGTTCAAGTTTATAAATCTGTATGGAGAGACGGTATTTTTTTCCTAAAAAAAATCTCAAGGAAGGTTGTTCAGTTTTGTCTACTGAAAAAGTTCTTAAAGTATGCGGAGACCTCTCCCTTATACCTTGTAGATATTGCAATATTTGATGTTAAAGTGGTATCTTGATGAAAATCCATTGGATACGAGACGTATAGGACCGGTCGATGTCGCGAAATTTGAAGAAGCTTAAGTCTAGCTGTGGGCATTTTATGGCTTAAGAATTATCAATTTGCTGCCTCTTCCAGCGTATAAATACTGATTTACGTACCAGAAGAGAGTACCAAATAAAAAAAAATCAATTAATCTAATAAATCATTTAATCTACACTAATATAATAAAGAGGTAAAGTTTGCTTTTTTGTTTTTTTGTTTGTAGGGGGTAATCTCTGGAACTACTGGTCCGATTGGAAAAATTTAAGCAACAATAGAAAGCTGCTTTACTCCTGAGTGACATAGGCTATATTTTATGTACGCGGGCGAAGCTGCGGGCAAAAGCTAGTTACTTATAAACTATTTAACTAACTATTAATTACATGGAACTTAAAACAAAAAAGTATACCAGCCGTATACGATACGAAAGAGATTTTCGATACTGTACTTTATATAAGTTTGTAGTCAATTAGTTAAGTGCTTGTTTTGTTTTGGGCAAAATAAAAGGTAAAGGGATTTTTTAGGTAGGATTATCGAACATTGCCATCTCTAACCCTTGGACGGAGAGTTAGATTGTGTCAGACTTTTACTGACTAAAAATCCACTTCTGTTCTTTCTTTGCCTCCGTTCCAGGGCCACGGCTCACACTTTTTCGCATTGCCCCAAGGCCCCAGTAACCTTTGCCTAGTTGGTCCTCTTTTTTATGGTGGTTTGGGTCGAGCGGGAAATAGTGTCAGACGATTATTGACTAAACAGGGTACCCTGTTCCTTCCCTGCCTTCAGTTTGCTAACAACTCGGTGACTTGATTCCGGGATACACTTTCACATAACCCATAGGGGTAAAGGGATAGATTAATCTTTTAGTCTGTCTAACAAGCCTGACAGATTGTCTTCATTTTAGTAAGTCTACAATTTTTTTTTTATAAGTCTTTAATTTTTTAATGTTGTATTTTTGTTAAACCAAGTTACGTATCACAATACGTGACTATTACATTTTTATCATCATCGATACATATCACACAGCCAAAGAAATCTGATCATCAGCTTAGGTAAAACATAGTGAAGGTATTTGAGAATAACCCGAGCATTGCATGAAAAATATTTTAGAATCACGTTTTCTGTTACGTCACGACCTGTTCGTAGACTCTTGTAAGTCCTAAGCATAGAGCACGGAATCAAAATAGAGTAGAGAACACATTTTACAAAAAATAAAAAAAAAACGGGTACATGGGTACTGTCGTCGTGCTTAATTTGTATGAAAAGTATTGATTAGCTATAGTCTTTTCGTGTGGGAAATCATCTAAACATTTTTCCCTCTCTAAGGTGGAGCGAGAATGTGTGTAGAAATTCCTCGTGGCCTATAATGGGCATTTGTCCTGTTGGGTTCTTTCGGTTTTGCTAGCATGTCTTTGAGGCTCACTAATCCATCGCTGAAGACTAGAACTACATTGACTCGCACGAGTTCAAACATAGATCACAGCACTTTGCAAATGTAATTAATATTATGTTAACAAATCATTTAGTAACCTAAGTTTTAAATCCTCCGTTTTTTCTACAAACTGTAATATCACACTAGCACTATAAATGTGAAAGAGTGTATTTGTATTTCTGTGTAAGTTTGTAACTTCTTCGCGCTCAAACGACTGAACAGATTTGTTCACATAAATCTGTTGGACGTGATTTAGATATGTGCTAAGTCTTACAACTGACCACACATGTAAACCACGTCTTGGAATATAACATAGGATACTTTTTAGGGTTCCGTAGCCAAAATGGCAAAAACGGAACCCTTATAGTTTCGTCATGTCCGTCTGTCCGTCTGTCCGTCTGTCCGTCTGTCACAGCCGATTTACTCGGAAACTATAAGTACTACAGTGATGAAATTTGATGAGAATATGTGTTGTATGAACCGCTACAAAATTATGACACTAAATAGTAAAAAAAAGAATTGGGGGTGGGGCCCCCCATACATGTAACTGAGGGATGAAAATTTTTTTTTCGATGTACATACCCGTGTGGGGTATCAATGGAAAGGTCTTTTAAAATGATATAAAGTTTTCTAAAAAACATTTTTCTTAAAGTGAACGGTTTTTGAGATATCAGCTCTCAAAGTCGTAAAAAGTATGTCCCCCCCCTCTATTTTTATAACTACGGGGTATAAAATTCTAAAAAAAATAGAGGTGATGCATGCTAATTAACTCTTTCAACGATTTTTGGTTTGATCAAAGTATCTCTTATAGTTTTTGAGATAGGTTGATTTAACTGTAATTTTGGTTAAGTTATTGTGCTTACACTGAAAACGATGGCTGAACCTTATAAGATAGATCAAAAAATATACTACAGTATTGTACACCTTTAAAAATCCGCGATGACATAAAATCTTTATAATGTAGGTACTTTTTGCGAGAAATATTAGCTTATTCAAGCAATACGCCATTAATCCTTATCCAGTAATGTACCTTAAATACATTGTGACATAATAAGTTTATTATATTTGCTGCTACGGAACCCTTTGTGCGCGAGCCCGACTCGCACTTGGCCGGTTTTTTTAATATCTTGGAATCATTTTCTACTATCACGCGGGCGAAGCCACTGTCAAAAGCTATTATAAAAAAATCTTCTATTTTTCTTCTTTCTTTTTTTATTCTCTTTTTTCTCTTATTTAAATAAACTCTTTTATTTATTTTTCCTAACAGGGGCCTCTGTGGTACTTTGGAGCTCTGTGGTTCCTAGATTCGTGAGTTCTAAGCTTTACAGTTCTTATATAAAAGTTTATTCTAGGTTGGTTCTCAACAAAATCTCACAGTTTAGACTTGTCTTTTTAAGCTCGTGTTTAAGAACTGGGTCCTTATTGAACGTCTTTGGTTTGTTTCATTGTTTGTCTTATAACAGACGTGAGCATCCGATGGAGGTTTCAACCACTGTTTTTTTTTTATTTGTCAATCAATCAGTATTCTTTAACATTTTCAGTACTGTTCGCCTAACTGATTACGTGCTTCGAAAAACACGTAAAGCCGTTGGTCTCGGCTGTCGTTACCGGTCAGACGCCAGAAAGTCTACCATCAGCTTAACCAAGGAGTGTTGTACAGTAATTATTTGGTGGAGGTCTGAAAGGCTGTCGCTTTATGTTAAACACAGGTATTCTGGTGTCTGTATCTGGTTAGACTAGAATCCGACCTCAACTAGTTGGGAAATGACTATGGAAGATAATGTCTTTTTTCTTTATAATGTCAAAAATTATCCAATGAAAAATCCCGCCCTTGGGCGGAACCGGAGGTAGTGTCAGACTTTTACTGACTAAACAATACACCCGTTTCTTTTTCGCCTAAGTTCCAGGGCTCAGGTGTCCACTTTCACATTAGTCATGGCCCCAGGAGGCTTCGATACTGATGGGCTCGTACAGTTTGCTGACAACTCTATGAGGCGCGCAGGAATAATGATGAGTACCACTGTGATTAACTTTTACAATGTTTCCAGACCCAATGAAATTACATTGTGTGTAATTTCTTAGATTCACAGCCAGCTATACTTCAATCTATCTCGAAGGTCTACCCGACAATAAGCTACCACTAACTCAATTTCAAACAATCGCGTCATAAAAAAGGTTGACAATCATGTTTGTATCGCGACGCGTAAAGCTCAAATTGTTCTGATTTGATGGTTCGTGTAGCCTTCAGAGACCCTACTACGACTACTTTTGACGACCTAAAATGAATTGTTAAAGGGGGATGAGGCTAGATGAAGCTATATAGGAAAACTAAGTTGAAGTATACGTATAGGTAAGTATAGAAGGCTTTGGTGCCGGAGATGTACCAGAACGTCAATTTTAAAGCGTGTGTGTTTTTTTTTAGGTAAAAATCACCCAATGACGAATCCTTTGGGCGGAGAAAGAGCGTCAGTTACTGACTAAACAACCTACCCTGTTCCTTCCGTGCCTTAATCTCAGAGCTGGTGTTACGCTTTCACATCAACCCTTGGCCCCAGGAGGGTTCAACCCCGCAAAGCCCCCTCAGTTTGCTGACAACTCCTTGAGGCGTTTATGTTGCCAGAACGTACTAAACTATTTTCTGCGACTTGTCTAAACGAACTCTTTTATAAGAAGAAGTCTTTTGACCATCGAGCATGGTTTGTCCCATCTGCGGACAAGTACCACTAGAAAGCACCAAGGCAATGTAGACGAGTGAAGTGTTGCTAATATACTCGTAGTTTTAAATCATATGCCTAACAAAATAATTTAATAGAAGTAGTTATTATATATAGTACGTACAGTATAAGATATTTGTAATATAGGTTCTGGTACCAAAAATAAAATGATTATATTATTTGTAGGGTGTATATCTCCCTCTTTCTCGCTCGCTCGCTTGTCTTCTTAACACTTCATAGTAAGGCCTTTCCATAAACACAATCGTACTAACATTACCTCGACCGACACATAAACCAAACTCGTAAAAGTCGGCGCTTTACATGCAGGTGTACCATTTTACGATAGCGGAAAGTGAAAGATGCACATGCTTTTACCACGAGAGTGCAAAGTGCTCAAAAATGAAAGGATACCTGTGTTTAATGGGTCAGTAAAGCGAACTAAAAAGAATGGCTTTCAAGTGGAAGTTCCACTTGTGTAATGTCTTATTTTATTAGTGTGGTTTTTAATTTTTTCATTGCACGTATGTTTTTAATTTTTTTTTAAGAGTTAGTCAGTTACAAATGTTGAACAACTTTTTATACTTAAACACTCGATTTCCGCATTAAATAAATATTAGGACCTTACATATGAAGTTGGTGTTTAGTATTGACGACTTTAATTTTAAATATCTCCTTTTTGGTTAGGAATTTCAAATTCATATAGCTATTTACTCATGCATTTGTTTTTCGAAAACCGTAAGTTTTTTCTATATTTGGTTTTTTCTTTGCGTTACTCAGTTTACAAAATGGAAAACTTATAATATTATTTTATGTACGATTTTATAAAAAATGTAACTCCGATGGGGCAGTTCAGTGCCTTCAAAGATTTTATTGATTTCCGTCCGAATGGTATTTTTAGTAAAGACTCCGGCCTCCTCTCTAGGAGAGGAAATGGGCCGCAATCCACAACGAGGGTCCATTGCGGATTGGTGGATGTCACATGTCTTCTAATTTTTACAAGCTTTTTATTAGCTTGCAATGTAATTATGTATTTTCGGCTCAAGTCTTGCAACTTAATTTTGAAGCAGATTTATTTACCCGATTGAGCTGGAATTTTGCATACAGGTGGTTGTGGTAAATCGAATGACAATGCAATATTATGATGTCATGGAACTGATCTGATAATTGAGTTGGAAGGTAGCCATAGGAGTTCAGCAATAAAACAACTCAACCTTTTCGTGTTTGGGCTCATTGGATTTGTATTGATAAGTACTACGATCCTATATGGTAGTCAGGGTGTGATAGTGGAGTTGGAAGGTGGCCATAGGAACTCCTTTATACAATTAGATAACCCTAACATGTTTGTAGTTTTCGAAAAGGTCTTGATGAGTATTAATAATAAAGGTTATAAAAGCTTGTTATGAAAAATATTTTCATTGAAAACTTGTTAGTTCTAAGACATGCACTTTCCTCATCTTCATTAACTAAATCATTATGTTAACTAACATAAAAGTACGTAATCATAACCAGCATACATTAAGTCTGGTCAATAGATACGAACAGTCGCGACCGGTCAGGAACACGTTTATAACAAGTTTGTATGCAAGTAGTGATGTGATGTGACTGTACTATGACCTTAGCACTGAAATGACTGCGTTGAGGTAGGTTATGTAACGTGAGATGATGAAACGGAATTCAAAATTTAAATTATGTGATAATAACTGGTTTTTGAAATGAAACAATTAGAAAAATAAAGCATCATCATTACATAGTATATATAAAACAAAGTTGGCTGTCCCTATGTATGCTTAGATCTTTAAAAGTACGCAACGGATTTTTATGCGGATTTTTTTAATAGATAGAGTGATTCAAGAGGAAGGTTTATGTGCATAATACATGCATATATTCAATATCAGTACCCGTGCGAAGCTGGGGCGGGTCGCTAGTTTTTTATAAATTACTTTATCGAACTTGCGTTAGGGTGTTTTTGATATCGTGCGGATTTCATCACGCATGTGGGACTGCTCCGCATGCAGAGCTGCTACCCGGTATCAAGCCCCGAGTCCTGCAAATAAATACAATATGTGTGTATATATATAATATGTGTGTATTCCACGCATTATAATAAATACTTGTATGAAAAGGACCTTATGGTATCCCATATGCATGATGAGTCTGGTATCCGAAGAAAGGTTTAACTTGTGTTATGGGTGCACTCTCAATTCAATAAAATCAGAAAGCAGAATAGTCCAAAGCCAAAAAAAACTCAAAATCAAAATTGAGCCTTTCATTCCATGCGAAATTGTAAAATTGTTTGTTTACTGTGTATTATGTGTAGATCATGTTTTATTGCAATTATAACTTTAAGAGCTCTTCCGTTTCATTAAAACTCTGTAACAGTAACCAGTCATAAAACTTACTCTTACATTCCTGCAATTTAGAGGTATAGATAGAACAATATTTGCTGGTTTTACTGTATAAGTGGCTTCCGATGCCATAAAAATGTCTCCGAACAAATGCCGTCCGTCATTGGAATAGAGTATGATCTATAGCAGTGATTCCCAAAGTGGTCCAGGTGGACCCCCAGGGGTCCACGGGGGACTTGCTGGGGGTCTACGTAGGCGTGAATAAAAAATGGGGGTCCATAAGACGTTAATGGGGGTCCACGAATATTTATCTGCTTTTGACAGTAAAGAGCAAAAATGTAAGCATAGTTTTTATAAGGGCCTACCTACATTGTTATAAGTACCTAACTAAGCAAATAAAATATTTTAATAAGGCAAGTGACTGTTACTTGTCCAAACTTGCGTTTTTGATATTAGTAGGCGTAGGGATGTAAATGTTCACAGATACACCCTGTATAGGGACAGAACTAAGAAGTGACACAATTCTTATTTTTTGGCGACTTTAAGAATGTGGTAGAAATGTGTAGCAGGGGGTCCACCGAAACCAGTAAAATTTTAAAAGTGGTCCACGAGAAAAATAAGTTTGGGAACTACTGATCTATAGCGTTGGCGCTTATTGTGAGCAGTGTGAGAAGTGAGTGAGAACTGTAAGCACCTCTGAATCAATACTGTCATTTATTATACACTTTTTACATAATATAAATAAAATAAAAAACAAATAAATTATAATGTTAAATTTTAATGTTATATGTGTAATTATAATGTTTTGGATCATTGAATATATTAAAAAAATACTATTACTGTGTTTATAGCTTTAAACAGTTTTTATAATAATAACAGACTGGTTATTGCTTTTTTAAAAGTCAGTTAAACTGAAGTTTTAGTATAAACTATATCCTAAATTCCAAGTTGAAATGAGATATTCTCTTTTCTGTGTATTTGACAGCGGTTGGATTTGTAACTTTTCAACCTACTGCCTACACACGCAGAAACAACTAAGGCCTCTTCCAAGATAAACAAAAGAAGTCTATTTCAAAGGCAAGAACTTATTCTTACCCACGTTTCAAGATTGCGTTTTGCTTCTGTAAAAAATAGTGATGTAAGTTATAGCTGCATTGCAGGTTATAGAAAAATTAGGTCACTACTCTAACGGCCTGCGGACTTTCGTAGATTTGACAGGTTTCCAATATCATAAATTTTACCCTAGGATATGAGGCACAAATTGCTATACAAAATACCGTTATTTCTATACAAACTCCATGCTTCATATTCAATGTATTCATTCCTGTCTGAGGATATACGATTTATCCAACGCGTTATTTTTTATGGATTTTATATATCATTTTTATGGTTCCAATTCATTTCTAAAGTTTTTTTTTTTCTTAGCTAGAGGTTGCCGGGTCGTGTGATTGTGTTCCGGATACATTTTGATAGGAGTGTTTACATTAAATTTAGAGCCTTAGAGTTCTGTTGTACAGGGTAAATTTAAATACTCTCTTCTCGAAAGGTTGTAAGAATAATATCGGGATAGTTTAAATTACAAACGAATCCAGTTCAATCCATTATTTTGTTAGTAGAGTCGGAGTTCAATTATAGCAAAAAGTAGTGACCTGCCCTGGTTTTGCACAAGGGTTTTACACACAAACCTTTCTGGTTTTTGTTAAAGATCAAATCAAAATGTGCTGTTTGGCTTAGAAAACATATATAAATAAATAAATACACAAATAATAAATAAAAAATTGACAAAGAGGTATAAATAGACAGACATAAATGACTTTGTTTTAAGAATGTAAGGATGAATGACAGATGAGACAAGTGAAAAAGTTAACTTAAGGCTCGTAATTATTAAATGGTTTGGCTACATGCTACAGCTTTCAGATTTTGCCTATCTTATGGAAAATAGTGAAGTTTTTGCTAAGTTGTTACTTATTATGAGAACTTTTATTTAAGTAGATGTAGATAATCGAGTTATTTTTTTAGGTGGCATATCATCTTTTGACTACTCCTTTTCAAGGGTGGAGCAAGAGAGCATGCCAGACTTTTACTGATTAAAATGACACTGTATCCTTTGCATTCTAAGATTACTGGTTTCCTTCCAGAAACCTATACGAGCTTGTGACCTGTAAACTAAATAATGTTGTAACAAATACAACATTCTAGAAGTGACACACATTGATGCTAAAATGTGATTATTATTATTGTTGTTTGTTCGCCCGCGCTGAGTTTAACGCTTCAAGTTAAATTGCAAACAGTAAAACAGCTATAAAAGTGGCCCGGCTGGTTCCTGACGATGGAGAGAGAAAAATAGATCCTTTTTGTGTCCCTCCGCACTCCGATACACATTACATTCTTTGCTATGTAGCTTAGGGCTGGCAGCTTTCAAAATCTTCCACAGATCCACATCAAATATTCAAAGACTACAAATAAACCTATCCGGATCCGGGAACGAATAACCTTCTATGATTTCAAATGTCAAAAGTTATTATAATGCTAAGTAAACATTTGAATATGGAACGTTTGGAATAACTCGATTCAAAATGAAGTCCTGTGAGAGTCCAACCCTAGTCGACGTAAAATTATATAGACATCGAAGTATGCATTTGTAAGTAAAAAAGTATCCTCACATAAAGTCGACTCAATAATCGTGGTAATCGAATCACGAATGTACTTTTTTATTTTTGTAGTTATCATTGGAACGAGATAAAAATAGTCGTGAGTTCTTTCACACCAAAGTTAAATAACCGACTAGTTTTTTTTTTTTCTGTGCGGGCTTTGGTCGAGACACGAGGCTTTTTGTCAATCAGCGATCCCGTTGGTGTGGTACTATATTTCGTTGCAGGTTGTGTTACATTTACGAATACTGCACGCCTAATTTATTGTGTCTGGTGTGGGTTTTATATTATTTGTGAAATAAGACTGTGTTTGAGAATTAAATTTCCTGCCCGTTGAACAGATTTATGCAGATACTTGAATGTATATATCTTTTTATGACAGTGTTGTTACTAAAACGTTTTACAACTTTATGCGATGTTCATTGTATTGCATAAATAGAACAATAAAGTTTTCACTACCGCATATTTTCAGTTGCGGAACGGGTGTTAGATTTTTATTGACTTAACCCCACATCTGTGTCCTTCATTTCAAGTCTTTTGTGTTCTAGGACCACAGGTACCCTGGTCAGTAATTTTCTGTGACCTAAGCGGCTGTTTTCAATTCTAAGGTGGAGCGAGAGGTCACAACAGACTTTTGCTGACTTAAAACTAACTATGGTTACGTTCTAAACCCACAGTAATACTTTAAAACGTACCCTAAACCTTTGCTTCATCAAAACATTTCGATCACGTCAAAATCTAGTTAAAATAATCAGTGATTAAAAAACTGAACAATGCGCACGACTAAAATACATAATGTTGGCTACATCAGTATGCTAAGCGAGTACTTAAATAATACTTAGTTACTTCAAAGCTTTCAAGCTTGGTCTTAACTAAATAAACATTAGACTATTTTCTTATTCATATTATCCATCGATATAATAATGTAGTACGCACTAGATTAGGCGTACCTTTACATTGATGACATTAATGTAGTTTTTAACATTCACGCAGCATGACAGCGCTGTAAGTTTTAAAGTTTTGTTAGACGACATAATGCCAATGAAGCGCTGCAGCGGACTTTTGTATTTTGAAAAATATTTTCTATAAACGTGCTTGTCTATTGCTAAGACATAAGTCAACTATATTATGTTTTGCTGTAGAAACTTGTTAATTGAAGTGATAGATACCTCAGAGGGAATGTGTTGGAATATAGAACTGCTATGTGGGAAGATGTTATCGTGTCAATACCGCGGTATCCCAACGGACATGTACTCGCAAGACGAATCGGTTATCGCTAAGACGTATGCCATTAATTTATGGACGGAATACCTGATAACGTCTCAGCCAATATTGGAATTGCAATACCGTGTAACGTAATCCTATATCCATACCAATAAATTAACGTGTTGGATGTATGTATATGTAGGTACATTTGTCCGTGTGATCTGTTTGGCTCAGTGTCTTTTAAGACCAAACTCTCTTGTTATGCTAAAGATGCTAGATTGGATACTAAAGGTTATATTACCCAAGACATTGTCACGAGTACTATCGTTATATGCTACCATTTGTCCCACTTTCTCTGAATAAGACTACGTGATATATATGCTATCATCCACTTACTGTACCGGAATAAAGCCTGAAGCGCAATCCCAGACATTATTCGACATGTTCAGCATAATTTGGCCGTCTAAAAACATCTGAAACAAAAATATTCATAATATTGTAGTTATGAAAAATAACAAAAATATCTTGTTACGGAGTTCCTCTTTGACTGTTTTGGGGATACATGCTGAAAATATTCCGGCCACATTTGAATGATCAAAAAAATCAGATAGAGGGAGGACCTTTGAGTAGGTAGATAAAAAGGTTCGGCGGGTACAGATTTAATCACTTATGTGCCATGTGAATGGATCCAGATAGTTCTTTGAGAGTTGCTCGTTAATTAAATAGGTGTTGGGACTGATTAGAGATGTTCTGTCTCCTAACAAGGATAGCGTTGAAAAATACGAGTATAGCGCATTGGAAACGGATTCAGATTTAGAAATCCAGTTATAGATTCTTGTTCGTCGTGTCGTTCATTCAGTTCGTTCACTACCTACGTTGGTGAGTTTCAGAATAGTCTTTTATGTAAGGCGTAAAAACATTTATTCTCTTAACTAGTGTTCAAAGCTGCGTGAGTTAAAATATTAAGCCATTTATCTTTTCAGGTCTTTAATTTTTCTGGTCGGTAAAATAACCGCAATAATTTACCAGTAGACAGCTAGATGAAAATATCAAGTATTTTATACGTTAGTTAAAGAACTGGGCAATATCTTAGAACAATTCACAGTCAATAACGCAACTATTAGTTACAAACGGCATAGCGCATCGAGGTTATAATGAAAACACGTAGTGTGCGGGTAATGAGTTTCTGGTGTGAGCAAAAAGTCCAGGCGAAGCGTGTTTACGGCGTGAGCCCTCAGGCACTGCTTTGCGATCGGTGTAAGGGCACGGACATACCCGAGACATCGTTGTTTAAAGGTGCACTACTTGGTGGCTTGAACTTGTTAATGGGCGTGGTTTAATTCATTAAACCCCACGCGCAGTTCGCACACCTATTGTTCTTCGTAGGGACCCTGCAGAAGGGTCGAAGCCAATTAGGGCGACGGGTTTGCGTCTGAAAAGGAAGGCTCTGGCCCTGGTATGTATGGCGATGTAGGAACGGGGTAGGTTGTTTAGTCAGTAAGAGTCTGACACTTGTTTTCCGCTCCGCCCAAGAGCGGGACTCGTCATTGGATGATTTTTACCTACCATAAAAAAAACACCTATTGTTCTTTAATTGTGTCTGTAATTACAAGATCGAAAGGACAGGCTTTTGCCTGTCCTTGTGTGGAAGATAAAAACGCTGTCGTGAGGAATAAGAAGCCAATACGAATACATACAATAATAATAATACCTAAAAAATATTATAGGTAATGTGACAAAAAGAATGCGTACAATTTAATGAATTGACCGTTAGGTATATGGCTATAAAGGAAAAATTGTTCCAAATAAAATTAATTGAAAGTTGAAACTTGAGCTCTAAGCGAACACCGGCGTTCGGCGGCGTTCTTTCTGTTATGTCTCTAATTACGTTATTCTTTTTTCGAGTCATGTGAAACTAACATTAAGACCTAAGCGACAATACATCGTTAAATCTAAAATGCTAAAGTATCGAGTTCTGTTCAATTCGCTCTAGTATTGAAAAGGAAATGCTCAGCGGCGAATGGTCGGAATTGATTACCGAAATTTCGTGTTCCGTGTTCAGTAATGATGCATCTCGATATCGACGTTAGTCGCTATAAATTAGTAGAATTTTAGTCGAAAATGGTTTTATGTATTATCGAATTGTTGTGCAGTCAAAGTTTATTATACAGGGCGTCATTGACATCGTAACGCAAACGAATACCACAGATACAGTACATGATTTTAGACACCCCAGTGGTGGTTTTTTTTTTTAAATTGCAATAAACTAGTGCTTGACTGCTATCCCACCTGATGGTAAGCAGTGATGCAATCGTTGATGGTTAGGCGCACTAGTTTATTAAGAACCTATTTACCTATTTTTTATCGGTTTCTTTCAAATCTTTGAAAAAAAAGTTGTGTTTTTTTTATTTTTACCTGTATAAAATCGTTATTCTAACCAACCCCAATCATAGTTTTAGAAAAAAAAAAAAATTGTTTTCACAAAAAAAAAAATCTGAGAACTGTATGCTGCTTTCGAAGACAGTTGAAACGCAAAAATGCAACAAGCAAAGGCGTGACGATATTTTTTCGTATAGGCCAAGTTACTATCGTTAACGTCAACCGCTTGGAATTGGCTAACGACTTCAATTCCTTTGTTCTGACCATGTGACTAAGTGTTGAGATGACGTCAGGAAAAGATAATTGGGGGTGTGGCCAACTCAAAGCGATTGACGTTAACGAAAAAATCGTAACTTGGCTAGGGGTGCAGATTCTTATTTTTTTAAACGATTGTCGCCCGATTTACTGTCCCTTATATATAAGATCCTTAAATGTATCAAAAGTCAAAATCTTTTTATTTCACATAGGCCTACATCATGGGCACTTGTAAAACGTCAGAAGTTAGTGCACGGTGTCGCAGCCTTAACTTTCAATAGCGCCGCAGACGTCGTTAATACTAGATGATATTTTTTTTTATCATGGCACTTCTAGTTGGGAACTAACAACTCGCATTTATTATGCTCTTTGTGAATGTACTTTTGTAACAAAAAGTAACGTTTCCTAGGTAATTTTCTCTGGAATTTATTTAAATATATGATGTTATGTATGAAGTTCAGTAATGCTTGTATATGTTTTTACTTTTAGTCTTCGTTACGAATTTCTTAAAATAATCTGCATAACGTAAATATTAATTTAATATTTCAGTTGTATTTACAGTTATTTTGGGTTCATAAAGGAGGTTGCTTGGAAAGGTTTTCAGGAGTTTTGAAAATTGGTGATTTTATAAATTTTGATACTTGTACTTCAAAGATATAAAATAATAAAAAAAACCCAAAATAATTTTTTGCGTAGTATCAAACTAACTAAATTAATTTATATGGTTTTAAATTTTTATTCCATATTGTTGAGTAATTTTCACAAAGCAATGGTAAACTTTTTTAATCAAATTAAAGAGCAAGGCCAAAATGGTAAAAAGTTTTGTATCAACCAATATTTTGTTTTTAACTTTGTCCTTTATGTAGTTAGGTTTCATTAAACATTTTTTTAATGTTTTCGAGTATTTCGAGTATCAAACACAGCGCCCTAGTATCAACGTAGGAATGGGGTAGGTTGTTTATCCAGTAAGAGTCTGACACTGTTTTGCGCTCCGCTCAAGGACATGATTCGTCATTGGTTGATTTTTCCCCACCATAAAAAGGTGCCCCGTAAATTTACTGTGAGTTTCTTAGTAAACAAAAAAGGGGAAAAGATGGTAAATTCTGTATATATTTTTTTTGGGTTAACGGCCCACATGTAGATAAAGATTTTGATCAATTTATGAATATTCGACGTATTTTGATATTGTGGGCTTGGAAGGTAACGACTGAGCCATCGTAAACCGAGACGTGTAAACACCTTCTAAGGTATATGCGCCGAGCTTTAAATAAATAATCCTTTGAAGCAAAAGATTTTCTTCTAAGCGAGAGATTACAAAGGGAAAATGTTGACGTATGTAGGAAGCATATTAAGAGCTTCCTTCCAAAATGTTGATGTTTGTGAAATGTGGAAATACTGAGATGTCTTGTTACGTTTGTTGTGTTTACATTTCTATGAACAAGTATATAATATAAACTAGTGTTCTAGACATAGACTCTGCTTTGAATAGACTTTGCCCTTTGCTTGAAGGAAAACGAATTTCCTTTTGAACATGAAGAACTAGTTCGTTTCTAAGTTCTCAATCATTTTCAGCTCATCAGAGATCATTGGCCAGGGATCTTACCATAACTAGATTTTGGCCATGGCTGAGATGAAAGTGAACACTCTGGAACCGAGGTAAAGAAAGAACAGTGAGTTTTAAGTCATTAAATGTCTGACACTATTTCCCGTTCCACCAAAGAGCGGGAGATGTCAATGATGATTTTTGCTCCCTAAATAAAAATCATAACAAGATAGACATAGATGTCAATTTTGTAAAACTCATTTTCACTATTGCAGAATATGCCGATTTAGGAACCTTTCTTACTTTGTTCTTTTATTTTAGTTAGTTAATATTTATTTCATTGTCCTTTGTGAGTCTCAAAAATTCTTTCACACTTACTTTTTTCCTTGTGTTTCTTTTTTCGAACCATTTCGCTTCAAAGTTCAACAGCTTTACGTCCTATTTTTTACGAGAGCCGTCGACTTTCGTCGCGATTTTGGGTAAGCTGTTGTTACTTGTCAAACGAACAGCTCAATATGTCACTGAAAACAGCTTGCAGCTGAAAATATGAAGCCTGGGAAAGACTTGTAACAGCTTTTATAGACCGGATCGTCGCGTCCACTGACCACAAATCAACAACCGTTTTTCAATAGAGTTCTTTTTTTGAAAAGCAATTTCGATAAAAAAAATGGTCGCAAGGCCGCGTTCGCATTATATCGTAAAGGTTAATTTATCGTCGGACGACTATCGTCTCTAGCTGCTGTGCCTGTGCATTATAATAAGAGTTTGACGTTGCCGCGACAGATAGTTGCATCAACTGTTCATGATTTACCGTCACGGTTTAGTTTTGGCAATTCTCTTTTGTTTTACGACTGTCGTGCTGCAAACGGCTAGCACGACAGTGTAATCATAACATTTTTTTGTCACCGCAAAAAAGTCGTCATCATAATCAATATATCAGCCCAAAGACGACCATTATTGGACATAGGTCTCGCATGCACTAATACTATAAAAAGTCGTAAAAAAGTTTTAGATAACAGCTAATCGTGTCGTCCTATATGTGAAAATTTCAATTTAAATAGATAAGCTACGACACTTCTGCACGATTATTCTGTCGTCACGACAAAGTGGGACCACAGCCTTACACGGACATCGCATTTTCTCACTGTAGGTGCATTATTACATCGTTGTCACTTTACTCTTGTCCTCAGTAATCTTCAATCGTTTTCTTTCCCAGATAGAGTACACTTCAACAGTGAGAGAAACAATAAAAACTATTTGTGCGTAGTCATCGGAGCATATCGGGTATTTTCGGATGCACGCTATCTAAATTGCGGACTCTGCGTGGGAATGACGGCGCCCGGTCATTACCTGAGTAACAGGTACACAGTTATTCGTTGAGAAACAATAACTGTTACTTATTAATTAACTGGTACGCTCACACCCTCATCTACATTCAATAGCTAACAAGACTTTACGTTCTTTCTGAGTATTTAGCATCTAATTATGTTGGTAAACAATCGTTGACTTTATTTACTCTTTACCGTTACGACGTGCTTGTAGGCTCGAAGTGACGATGCGACAGCGATGCAACAGTTATTAGATTACATTATATGTATATGTGACAATTTCGTGTGAAATTTTTCTACTGACACAATTATTCTATCTCACGATGGTTTCTTGGGTTGAGTTTACGGGTCAATGTTAGGTTTTATGTTTATTATAATATTATTTGGAATACGCGTATGTACGTATTTATATACGGAACCATTAAAACCCATACACCTTCGAGTAACTCTTGTTCATGAAATAGCCAATAGTATTAAATGAACTGAGAGGGTGAATATAGAAATCAAAAAGCCGAGAAAATGCAAAAATACTTCAGAAAAAAATTTAATCCATTATTTTTGTGTGTGTCACTTAGGCACCAAGTGGTCCAAGCTTACGCACACGGAAAAAAATGTGCACCTGAATCTACACACACATCTATGACCAGCCTGCCTTCGTGAGAAAGAACTTAGTATGTCTATCAGAGGTCTTCCATGATTAACCTCTGTTCTGTCTGTTGTCACATAGATCTCGCATGCATCATCGCAGACTGCTCGTCTTTGAGAGTCTTTATATCTCTTCTATTTTTTAAATCGATGTTTCATATCGGTATTATTGTGGCCAATTACGATATCGACTATTGTGTCCATATATAGCTATCGAGATCGGATCAAGTTTTGTGTGTCGAGTGTCATTGTATCTACGCTTTCATTATAGAAGATATCTTTCAAGTTGCGAAGATATAGGGCTCCGATATAACAAGATGGGGAGGAAGATTGATAGGGTTCGCGCAGAATAATAAGAGACATTTTTTTCTTTTGAAAGTGGTAGTCATCGGATCATATCGGGTATTTTCGGATGCACGCTATCTAAATTGCGCATAGGTCACGATGGAATTGGCATATACTGTAATGTGTAAAAATTCCGAAAATAATAAAGAAAAAAAAAAATTGCGGATTTAGTGGTAAGGTAGTGGTGGTGGTGGTGGATTATAGTTGATATTAAAAACAATTTTTCCGTGCTTTGTGCAATGTTTTATACAAAGTTATTGGGTACTTTACTATATTGTCTGCGAGTTAGTACACAATCTAGATAATGTAAAACTTATGGGGTGGGAACCTGGTATCCTAAAACTTAAACCTAGAGTCTAGCTTAAGCTCTTCTTGAGTTTAACTCTTCTACTCCATCCTAAGGTTGTCTGGTAGATATCGCTATCAGCGATAAGACCGCCTTTGTACCCATTCATATAAGTTTCTGTGTAATTGTTATTATTTTTGGTGTACAATAAAGTATTATTCTATTCTATTCTATTCTATTCTATTCTATTCTATTCTATTCTATTCTATTCTATTCTATTCTATTCTATTCTATTCTATTCTATTCTATTCTATTCTATTCTATTCTATTCTATTCTATTCTATTCTATTCTATTCTATTCTATTCTATTCTATTCTATTCTATTCTATTCTATTCTATTCTATTCTATTCTATTCTATTCTATTCTATTCTATTCTATTCTATTCTATTCTATTCTATTCTATTCTTAAGCATCAGTCTCCTACAATATATTACCACTGATTTTTTTGTATACTCTAAGTTTGTATGTAAACTATAATTGTAGTGAGAAAATAAATAAAATGATTAATGTTTTTTCTATTATTGAGTTTTTTGTTTCTCAACAGATTTAAGATTTAATTGCCAGATGGTTTTGTTCTCAAGAAAAGTCATCGTTTTTGATACGAACCATTAATAAGTGGAGTAAACTAAAGAAAAATAAAAACCTTTTATATTAATTCAATACAAGAGAAATAAATCTCTAGAAATATGAAGTCAGAGAGTGTTCAATGAATTCTGCGAAGTGTTGATAAATCGAGTTATTTTGTTTTCAACTGTTCACTGACATTTCTAATGCAACAATTTATTTTTTATCAAAAGAATAATTTTATTTTCAATATCTGAAAACATTTATTTCAGTCAACAGATAAAATAATCAGTTTTATTCGTGGCTTAGCTTAAAGAATATGTGACTTTATAATTATGAGATTTCTACTAGTGAGTAAATCTCGTAATCGGTTCAGTACTGAATAAATTACTACAGATTTAAATTAACTTCCATCTACATTAATACATATATTAAAGAGGTAAGGTTTTTTTGTTTGTAGGAGGTAATCTCTGGAACTACTGGTAAAACTTTTCCAATCGGAATTGGAAAAATTTTAGCAACAATAGAAAGCTGCTTTACTCCTAAGTGACATAGGCTATATTTTATGTACGCGGGAGAACCCGCTGACAAAAGCTAGTATTATATATATTCAGATAATTATTATCGATCTGAGCTCTTGAGTCTATGCAATCTTTGTATAGTTTTATTATGTTTGACAAAACTCAGTAAAAATCCAGTAAAAAAAATCTCTATCCACTTTCAGTATCCAATTTAGTTTGTCGTCATTACAGTTCCCAGTCCGTTGCATTTGTACAGGCGTTGATTCAGTTATCAAGTCTCCGACGTTCGCACCTGTTTCTTTTTACCCTTGTTTCTTTTTACCCTTTCATTTCCGTCAGGCGGGTCGAAGACGTAGTGACGTCACGACATGAATGTTGTGGAGATTTTTCTTGCTTGTATCCGATTTACTGTGTTCTCAAACGAGGTCTGAGTTTAAAGGAGAGTGTGTTTTGTTTGTATTATGTGTTTCTTCAGTATGAAAATGTTTAGAAAACAGACTATTTTTTGGTGGGTTTTGACGTGATCAATCGTGACAATAACTTCTCCTGTTCTAGAGTAAAGCTGGATGGCGTGTCAGGCTTTTACTGAGTAAAACTACACTTCTTTCTTTCGGTTGTGGTTGTTTTAGGACTTCGAGTTTCTCATAACTCTTTTAGCATTATACATTTTATCTCTCCTCTTCACATGACCATACCAAGACTAAAAATACCCTTTAAATTTTTCAGTCACGGGCGTAAATATTATATAGGTATTGAATTTTAAATATAAGTTTAAATAAATATATTTAATATAAATCGATCTTGTAAGCTTGTTACCACGTAAAACCAACGATTTAGGTTCTTGGTAAGGTATAAATCGACGCTAACAAATAGTTATTCTATGAAGTTTTGTAAATTAGGTAAAATTCAGCTGTTAGCGTAACCGCAGTAGTTCACTAAATCCCATTTCAGCTCTAAACTTTTCGACCGTGTAGTTCACATTAGTGGCCGTAGATTCACAGTAGAGTAACAACGTAAACATATATTTTAATGACGTTGTTATTCGGTTTTAAGATTTGTTAAAGTTAAAAATAATAACAAATGTTAATACTGTATAGGTAAAACACTGGGCACATTGCTCGCAGAACATCTAATGGTCGACATAGACCAGGGATGGAAGGTTCTAGAGCGGCGACCACGTGTAGTAAATACAGCGTTGGAAGTCGGTCCACCGGTCATACACTTGTGTGGTTCACGGGAAAGCGATAGTTGCGAGACGCCTATGTCCAACTATAACTGCTACTATGCCTATGTCGTCAAATTGAGGTTTCAAAGTCTTGTGCACCGACTTCATTAGTAGCTAGCCTGTCGGTTTTTTACCAGTTGCATTTCAGGGAATGGGCGTCGAAAATGCATAACCTAATTCCACCTAGTCCGTTCGAAACGCAACGTACCACCTCAACCTACACATCGTTTTGGGAACATATTCATTGTTCACAGCTAAGGAATGCAATATCCTGATGACTAAAACCCGGGAATCTTTAAGTCAATAGTGAAAAGGTTACTTCTAGTTAATCGCACTCCGTCGTCGACCGCAACATCAGTCTTTCGGCAGAAATGATAATGATGACGTATAAAAATTCGTTTAGTTTACTATTCATGGAAATAGTGGCCAAGAATGATAAACTTTATGTAAGTTTAATGCCAGTATTAATTGTTAGCCAATAAGAAGCCTTCTCTTATCTTTGTTATGCTTAAAGCCCCCAAGTTATTTTCTTCCTTCAACTAAGTTTTACAATTCCAAGACTTTGTTCTGTTATAATAAACTTTTAGCTAAGAATGAAGAGAGGAAACGTGGTGCTAATGACACCAAAGGGAGAATAGTTAAGTCCAAGTTGGAACTTAATAAACTTTTAGACCATCTCGAAGTTTCGTCAGAGGTAAATTCTGTTGGTCCATATTTCGTAAAGATATTATTTTAGATTAACAGTGAAAGCTTAGCTCTTGAATTAGATTAGGACTTCGTGACTAAGCGAAATGAGATAGCGTTTAGAGCTTCTATAATGTTTTGTAACGTAACCTAGATCACGTTGAACGGTGAAATATGAGGCTCATTGAGACTATCGCGATTGTATTTTGATATTCTTGTGTAGCTAGTAAATCAGCGAATCAGTATTGCTATGCAGCGTGGTAAAACTGGAAAAGTGCCTAGAACGCTGGCAGCACCAGCGTTCTGGGCACTGTTCACGCTGGTACTGCACGCTCCTCCCATTGATATCGATTTTGGTGCCCAATAAATTCCTTTTTGTATAAATTTGGAAGTATGAATATTTTTAGTCTTTATGTATACTCTTTAAACAATACTGTTTTAATAATTATTATCTTTTAAGTTGTAAGTTTTTTTTTTTAATTTTCCGCTAGCAAGTTGGAAATAATATTAGAGATTAATTTCTTTTGCTCTAAGGCGGAACGGGATACTTTTACTGAATAAAATAAACCTGCCTTTACGTTACTCTTTGCGTTATAAGAACGAAGTTGCTAACTGTTATATTTTTCTAGATATTGCAGCGAACGTTTCAATTGAAAGATATGAAACATACTTCGATGAAAATATAGTTACAAAATGAATTAAAATTTAACTCCAATCATAATTCAGTTACATACCTATAAATTTTTGAGCCGTTTAAAAATTTAGTTATTTACCTGACATTGATTTAAGTAAATATCTGATTGTAAACATTTTGAAACAAGTTTTAGATAAAGGGCATGTGAATATTGTTTGCATTTAGTTAAATACTTAAACAGAGAGTACATTTAAGTACTCAAATAAAGCACGCAAGAAATTCAAAAGTTCCTACTAATTGCTATCTATACATAAAATAAAATCTGGTGAGCAAGCAAGTCAATTAAGAACCCAGTAAGTAAGTTGTCGTAAGTTTAAATGTAACACGAGTAGTCATTAGTGACGCCGCAGAACTTAATGCAGCTCTGACACACATTCCCAGAAACAGTATGAATGAAAATGTTCTAACCGGAGGTATTTCTATGAAATATTATGAGAAGTACTCTGAGCGAGTACTAGATGTCAAATGTGAAGTTTCTTGGTACGTATATTGTATGTTTTCCTGGTAGTTTTCATTCAGGATGGGTTTTCTAGTGACACAGAATTTTGTCTTTTGAGCTGGTATTTGTACTGACTTTATTTTGAAAATGATTTCTGATTGTCGTTCTGTGACATTTATATAAAGATTTATAAAATTATTCGCTCCTGTCCTGCTGAAATTGTAAAACGGGATAGTTTGGTGGTAACTTTCTTCCAAGATAAAACAAACTACTTCAGGACGTGGTTAAAAAACGGATGATCAGATTTTAATTTGGAATCCTGTATTCCAAATTCAAATAAGCCACATTTAAAATATTACATTAAATTTATTCTTCCAAAAAGTAAATAAAATGACCTGATTGCCTAAAATTCGAAGACATGTGACATCCACTAGCGCGCATTAGATCAGCGTGGTGGGTTACGGCCAATTTCCTCTCCTAGAAAGGAGGCATGACATAAGTTCTTTTTGATAGAAACTATATCACTGATTTTCTTGCTACAAGTATTGTACGAACATTGGTTTTCTCAGTTCCGCCTTTCATTCCTCATCTCTCATCTTCAATAATTCCTTTATTATTTCAACATAGCTAGTGACAACACTAGATACGTTATGACGGTACTATCAACTTAATTGGCACTGTTCACGCTCAGCTAATTGTCTTCAAGCACCGTTATGACTGCGGTAAACCACATCGTGTACAACTAAGGCTGTGTTTAGGTGGGACACTTATCTGTGGTAGTTTGGATGGCATAAGTTGATTTGACCTTGCTTTTTTGTGGCTGCATTATCTTAAAAACTGATATCTTTAAGCTTCTTTGAGTAGACTAGTAATGTTTCTGCTCGAGAACGATTGGACTGTAAGACAATGTTTAAACCAGTGTTCCCCAAAGGCACTAAAAGTTGTTCAGAACCTCGATTAGAACTTTGTTTTGGCGAAAAATCATCCAAATATCCATCATAAATACTAGTATGTTAAATCTTACATATAAAAAATGCTTGTAAAATGAACAGCTTTTCATTAGTCTCTGTAAAACTTGAGAACGGCTGGATCGATTTGGCTGAATATTTGGTCTTGAAATATTCGTGAAGATCACATATCGCATAGTTATGCTGATTATTTTTTCGTTCTCATAGTTTAAAATGGTTGGTTTAAAATGTGAGAAAAAAAAACGGCGATACGAAATTTGCCGGGACAGCGATACGAAGGTTGTTAATAAATATTGGTCTGTTTTTTGATTAATGATAAAACAATGTTCATATAAGAAAGTTTAAAATCGTCTTTTTTCAATTATAAAAGACAAGTATTCTATTGCTATTACCATACTGCAGTAACGGAAATGATTATCTTGGATTGTGGGTATAGGCATAATCCCCATACTTGGCAAGCTTCAAGTCCCTATTGGAGAATAATACCTCCGAACTGTCTCGATAATTGCTCGTAAACTACCAATAATTTACGATGGATTGTTAAATTTCTTGTTCTATGAATTTAATTGGTTGGTTGATAGGTCATGCTTAGATAATTGTAGAGACCGTTTTAAGTGAGGTATGCCACAGTAGTGTTGGCACAAACTTGGAGACAAATGGGCCACTTTCCAGCGATTGTTTAGTTGATATAGAATTGGGTCGACAAATATTGACTCATATGAGTTCCGTGTTGACAATGTACTTACATACCATCTGACTTTATTTGTAGACTGAATAGTATCCACTGTTACGAGAATTATTGTAAAGTAGGTTTATTTAATAAAGTAAAGCTTGAATAATGGTGAAGTAGTGAAAGTTTCATATTCGAAAAATGAACATTCATATTATTAAAGGATGTGTTCGTTCTGTAAAATGAAAATAAAAAAGCATAAATCATATTTTATTTTTAAAACATGAAACTTTTAAAGGAATTCAACAAAAATATTTGGATTTTTTTCTACAGGTAGTTCTTTTTTCATGTTGTCTTTATTTTTGGCCATTGTTCGTTAACAAACGTTGGAACGGTAACTTTATCATTTCAAAATACGGTAATAAGAAATAATAAACTGTTAGATTATGTCACACCTTTACGGTACATGTGAACATTATCTTAATATTATCGTTGCTATATGGTACGTAATATAATAGGATATATTATGTCATTTTATTATCACCTGCTGAGATCAGAGACTCTATACTCGAAGTTGTCGACGGTAGATGATTACGTTTACCTGGGACATATGGTGCAGTAGATGCCTACTGCTTTGAGAAAGAGGTCAATCAATGAACCTAACTCGCTGGGTAAGCTGCCACAGAGTCTCATGACAAAAATCATTCGCCTCTCTAGTACCGGGAACTGATCGTAATCTGCCACGCGGGCAAAGTGCCAATTTGGTAGATATCACATGTCTTCCAATTTTTGGTTCTAGGACATGTCGGTTTCCTCACAAAGTTTTCCATCACTATTTTGAGAGTAGCAGGGATGGAATACATTACGCAAAGTAACCAAGTCAGGCTGGTTAGAACCCGCAACCTACAAACTCGTATTAAGTCGGGGTCGTTATCACTCACCGACCACTCCCTTAAGATAGATAGATATACTCTTATATTATATTCAAGTGTTAATTTAAAGTGTTTTAATTTAAAGTTAATGTAAAAATACAAAAAAAAAACCGGCCAAGTGCGAATCGGACTCACGCACAAAGGATTCCGTACTATTCTATACAACATATTTTATTCTGGTTTTAGTAATTGCTATTATAGCAGAAATGCATCACCTGTGTACATTTCAACTGGTGACAGACAGAGGATAGAGTCTTAGTAATAGGGTATCATTTATTATACACTGGTACGAAACCCGTAAAAAAGAATAATCCGCTCAACTTCGATGACCGCATTAATAAAAATGCCTGTCGGATCTCAATCCCCTAAGAAAAAAAAATGAAGACACAACTTGAGAGTGCCTTATAAACTTATTAAACGACTTTAAAAGCGAACAAATTATACCTGTTAGCAATAATTAAGTTCAAAGCGACTCTCGGCGTAAGCCGACTAGTTAAATCTTTGCTTATTCCCCGACTTACTTGTAAGGAAGGCTTGGGGCGGAGCTTGCTTGATAACTTGGTACCAGGAAAACTGTTTGTTTGGTATAGAGATCAGGAAATTGTGTTCATTACAAATATTGAAATGGAAATGACAGCAAGCTTAAGTACCAGTTCATAAGTCATCTTGTTAACTAACTAAAAAATCAACGTATCTTAGTATTTCTAAGTTGTTTTGAAAAATATAGGCAACTGAAATAAGTTTTTTGATTTAAGTTGAATTTTATCTCAATAACTTTGTAATTTTAGAAAATTATTTTGAAAATCGTAATTCGATGCCGACCATATATTTTCCGTGATTTTGATCGCCGAGCGATTGCATCGAAGTAGTGAACTGTTGCACCCATTTATCGACTTCAAATACTGTCGAATTAACGTTTTCGGGCTAATGTTATTCGATTTCAAGTAGAAAACCCTTTTTTATGTACACTGAGTGGATTAAATGGTCTTGATTATTTATTTATGTAAAATCTAGTTTATGATTTTCATTTGAATAGATTAATTAATTACCTATGCCTGTTATGAAATCCTTATGTACATAAAACTACTCTACGACATGTACATTTTCAGGTGACAAATTGTAACCATTAAAAAAACACCCATTTAAATTTCATTACCCAACGACTTGTTTTTCTCAAAAGCTTGCTGCAATTTCTCAGTCAACAACGCACACAAATTAAATGCAATTTCAATTAAATGCTGAACTGTTTTTTAAACGTTAACTTATTTTATTAATTCAAACATCGAAAGCTTTTCACATTTTCAGTGTGTGCTATATAGCAAACATTTGTTATGTGGCGCCAACATAGTCAGTATATCCAACTTGATCAACACTACCAATTTGACCCACATAGCCAACAATCCAACATGTTGGCATATTACGTGTTTTCGGAGGGGCACTTAGCAAATGTTGTACGTTTGTACAAAGACAACTGCAACGCTGTTCTGTGAATTTTCACCATAGAGTTTGCTTTGACATCTGAAATGGGGAACTGTGAATAGAGTTTTGGAACTTGACATTTGACACTGTACGGGCACCTGAGCTGAGGGTACAAAAGCGATGTCAATATTGAGTTAATATTGCGGAACAGGATCGAAAATGGACATGCTTTTAGCTACCTCACACTTTATAAGCTTTTACCTGGCAATTTATATCTTCGTTGATGTAGGTAACAAAAATGTATGCTACCTACAGCATACATTTTTGTTTAATGTTCATAATTTGAAAAAAAAAATGAGTTTTAGAAGCAAGTCAATCGGAAAATTTCTCGGACAGGTGCAAAAAAGTCCTTTACTTTTTTTGTTTATAAATTATCTAAGAAAGAATAGACAGGTGAACCCGGGTAAATGATAGCTTACGACCTAATCTTAGACGTACCAAAAATACACAAAAAGTAATCTATACTATACTATTACTTACATACATTACATACTATTACTAATAAAGAGGTAAAGTTTGTTTTTTTGTTTGTAGGAGGTAATCTCTGGAACTACTGGTCAGATGGAAAAAATTTAGCAACAATAGAAAGCTGCTATACTCCACAGTAACATAGGCTATATTTCATGTACGCGGGCGAAGCCGCTGACAAAAGCTAGTATAAAATAATATCAGTCGAGACGTTTCGGAATTTTCTAAAACAAACAATTTGCAGTACTATACTATACATATAAGCTTGTATATACTGCTATACATAGAAGCTTATAGAAACGATACTGCATGTTAAAAGAAACAAGTTTAAGAACCTGTCAGTCAAAATGAAGTCATTGTGCAAAATTAATTTGATTCTATCATGACCCGTCATCAATTATGTCACAATAGCAAGGTCGGTATTGTCTGGTATCAGACAATGATAATAATTAGGACTTGAATGATAGTTATTTATGTAGCAACAATGTGTGAATGTCTTCATTTCACAAGTGAACTAAATCAAAGATGTCTATTACAATGTTTCGTAATTTCATTTCGATAGTCTTAGGATATAATTGCGTATTTGTTACGTTATATCTGACAATGCGATTGCAGCCTCAGGGTGACTCCTGATTGACTTACTGAACTTTGCCTTTAAGATTTCGATCGCAATAACATATTCTTACGTCATAATGTAACAATAAACTGTCTCGTGTAGCTGTAGGTTATCGACAATCTATATAATCTGGAATTCTATACAATACCTAGGCAATGTATGGAATACCTAAAACGTGTGGGTAAATAAAATATCATATTATTTTTTATACTTTATCTAGGTAATTTAAACACTACTAAATACGCAGCCGGTAATTTGTGTAAACATCATGCGTGTAACATTTGCCAGTTATTTTATAGTTAGTAAATATAGTCCGGTGGTATAGTTGACGTTGAACCAGCAGTATTACAATTCCTAGGAATTGTAAGTACGTAATGGACAAACAGGACCAATGACTCAGGGTTGCTGGAATCAGATCGATCCAAGACGCATAGGACCAGTCTTTGCGGTGGCGCTTGACGGAAGCCTATATCTAGCAGTGGACGTCTTTCGGCTGATGATGATGATGAATGGACAATAATAATACATAGCCTAGTTGGCCTGGATATTTCATACATTTCCTAGATATTATATAGAATACCTCAATTATACAGCATGCCGGTAACATAGCAGTCTTTACGATATTGTTATTCTGGATCAGTCTCGTATGGGCACTTTAGATTGAGATGTGAAGTAAATGCCAACATTTTCTCGTAAAATAAGGATCGCTGGAGATTTTCACGCTGTGGAAAAGAGGTCATAAAACAGTTGTTATCGACGCTTCTAAAATGGAAACACTTCGACGTGGCACACTTAGTAACTATGTACGGGTAATGGGGGACATTGGAACAATGATGCCAGAGCTACCTCTCCGTAAATGTCCGTCATATGGATAAACCCGTATTCTGTAATCTGTTCCCTGTGCGCAATTTGTGGTTTTATCGGAATCTTTATTGATTCTCGTTGCTTGTAATAGACGGACTGTGGTGATAGTAATATTGTTCCTACAATCGGCATTGGACTTCCGATTATGTGGTTTAGTAAGTAGTTTAGGTGTAAGTTTACAGCTGGGGAAAATATATATGTTATAAAGGTAACATTAACATTTTTATTCAGGTAAGTAATGTTTTCAGTGAAGAAAAAAATGCCATAACATATGTTTCTATCACTTTGTAGTTAGTAGCCATCACAACTATTCCAAATAGCCTAAGCATTTTGAGGTTACTTATTTGCGTTGAAAAGTCCATATGGCAACCTTCAACCGTCATCTTTATATTATTAGTACTTAAACTCTTGAGCCCCAAGCGAGCGCAGGCGTTAGCACTATAGTCTTTCTATTATATCTCTAATTACGGCATATATACTAATCTTGTTGGTAGTTATATTTTCGAGCCGTTTGGGGTTGAAACTCTCGGATCGTGGGGTCCGAGTGCCCACAAGTTGTTTAATGAACTTTCTAAACGACTTGTTGACACTTCGCGTGACCCAAGGGCTGGCTTTTACCTTGGGAAAAGAATAAGCATTGCCATACAGCGTGGCAATGCGGCCAGCCTTTTGGGCACTTTACCGGTCGACAGCGATGCGGAAGAGTTTTTTGACGCTTTATTAGATTAGGTATTTTTAGTTAAGTTAATTAGGGTTATGTAGTTTTAAGGTTAGATATCTAATTATTTGTACTAAATAAATGTAAATAACTATTCGTTAAATAAAATCCAATAATAAAAAAAAAAAAATTACGGCATTCGAAAGGTTAAATATTATAAGAGAGGCGGCTTTGCATCGCAACGTAGTTTTGTAAGAGAACCCTTTCTACACGCGAATATCGTCAGTTTTAGACTAGCATTCAAAAATAAAAAAATCCTATTCTAATATCCAATCCAATTTCAAATCAACCAAGTATACACTAACGTACAATCACACACAAAGTTGCAATTTCTTCGAGCGACCGCATCTGGCCGGTCTACGCCTGGTTCTGACAGTCCCTGCGGTCTGAACGTTCATGCAAATGCAGTACTGCAATATCATTTATTATTCAACCCACTGTGAACAAACAACACCCAAGAGATTGCACTAACACCGAAACAACATCAAAGACTTTGAAAATCCCAAAGTTTCACAAAGTTCTTTCAAAGATTTTGTTTCGTCCGAGTTTATTTACTCTTTTAAAGTTCAAGACAGCGAATTGTTCAGTTTTGACACTATTTTGATGGAAGTTAAGAATTTGAGCAAAGTAAAGACATTAAGGCGTTAGCCATTGTGTTGAAATGATTTAATTTTGGTTTGAAAACCGCAAAGGTTGTGTTTAATTTTAGGTGGTGGAAGACTTTAAATTACGTAATAATTAAAATAATTTGATTAACTTTAACTAAAATATGAAGCAGATATAATATTTGTCCTACTTGCAAGTTGCTACATATAGTTCAAAATCTAAACAAAGCTAGTTGGTTAACAATACACTCGTATATTCCACAACTTTCACACAACGTCATCTACCTAGTTCCAAACTAAACAGAGCTTATGTTATGAGTACTAGACAACTGTAAACATACTTATATATTTTTAATACATACATATTATAGATAAATTGCACCTAGATATGCTTACTTTTTATGGTGGGAAAAATCATCGAATGACGAATCACGCCCTTGGGCGGAGCGGGAAACAGGGTCAGACTCTTACTGACTTAACAAACTACCCCGTTTCTTTCTTGCCTTAGTGGTCCTGGTGTTACGTTTGGCCCCAGGGGGCTTCAAACCTGCTAGGCCCCTACAGTTGCCGACAACTCCTTGAGGTGCGCAGGAACAGTGCGCGCCGTTGACGATTCGGGCTCGGTCCGGACAGTTGCCGGATGGGTGGACAGCGAGCCTGCCATTGCTCGCCGTTCAGTTATGGAACAAAATAATAATCGAGCTTATCACACAAATATTTGTCCTGGGTAGAAGTCCAACCCGGTCCCTCCATAGCATAACAATCCCTGAGCACTTGATTAACAGGCTTGTAACATAATGAACTTGACATTGCTGGATAATAAAATCCATGAAAACAGTGTTTATCATTTCAATCAGAAACCACAACGGCATTATTTACACGAAAATCTTGTAACTCCGCTACAAGAAAATTGTCGACCAAAAAGTTCGCTCTGAGGGACAATATATAACGAACACTTGGCACTAATCCATTACAAGTCTTCGCTATTCTTCCCGCAAAGTACAGTGTTTATCGTATGAATCAATGAGGGTATTACGTGAGTGAACTGACCAAAATTGGTCTGCGGTTTCCGTGATCCAATTTGTTGGTCTCCGGAGCACTGTGCGAAACGTTCCGCATAGCGATAGAGTAGTTTGGGGCCTATAAAATTGTCAGCTTCATCGGGTTAGTGTGGTGCAGTGTGGGGAAATTCGATGGCTTTATGTGATGTTTCAGACTCTAAGTGAAAAAGTTTATACATATACCAGATTTTTTTTTTAATTTATGCGAAATCTGAATATAGTTTCTTCAGTATCAGTAACTGAATCGATTCTAACAATTTATACACCTTATTATATTTTCCCCAAAATAAAAAAAAAAGTTTGAACTCACCGACACTTCGAACGACAAAAGTCATGGCTGGCATGGATGGTCCGGTGACCATGAGTTTATGAGGACCACCAGATGATAAATAACAATGTTATAAACTTGTGAATTTTCATGATACACTTATGAAATTTTGTACATGAATTTTCTAGATAAAAGTATTGGACACGAGTTTCGGGTTTGCATGTAATAAAACTGATATTGTATATGAATATAGCTGGTAATGCAAGTAAAGTAATGCCAAAGAAAGAAACATTGTGCAAAGTTAAAAAACAAAGCAGGAACAATAATGTCTCAAAAGAACATCGTTATTTAATATCATGAAGGTTAATTTTTTTTGTGTGTGTGTCAGTGTGTTACTTTATTAAGTTCGAAAGGTTGCTTGGATTCGGATGTTTTTTTTTTTACTTATATCACGTGTCACTTTTTTTCTCCGAAATTTGTTCTCTTGCGACAATTCTCTACTTTCACGCTGGCGAAGCCACTGGCAACAGCTAGTGATATATAAAATACAATGGAATTTTACAGTGTAATCTGTTTATAGATGATAAAATTTAATTTCAGCGTAAAATTCATGTGAAACCGGATTTTACAGAGAATCCTATATAGGTGACTGGATAATTTGATTCACCATGCGTTCGGAAAAATATTTACAGAAAATATGAATGAGGGCTTGAATTTTTCGTGCTCTGAATTATTCAGTTCTCGTTTGCTATTTTAAAAACATACAAATAACGAGTTTCAATGAAAATATTTTTTTTTATAGCAAGTTTTTATAGCGCGGTATATACCTATATGTTTAAAACTCGTCAAGACGAATCACACGAGCCTAAATTCAACGGGGTTGTGTCGTTTCATTACAGAGTTTCTATGGCCATCTTCCAGGCATCAAGTCTGCTATTACAATAGTGTCAGAATAGTCGATCACTGATTTCAAAATTGTTGATTGTGACAAGTTTGGTAATCTAGTAATATAATGGCGTCATTATGACTTTCCAATTATCAACCAGTGACACTTCATTGAAAGGTTTTTTTATCTCGTACATGATGACAAGTGAATATTTGACATATTATTATGCGGTAAATTAATAAAATTTTGACAGTTCCTTTATCCTTTAATCAGTGACTTACGATTAGAATGTTATTGTGCAGTTATTGTTTTTAATTCGTTACAAAACAGCTCATACTACAATTATATTACGACACCACTGACCACTCAATGATCAGCTATTATGAATTAACAGATTACGAACTTTTAGCAAAATGACAATGGAATCGTGTTGGAATGACAATGTTTTGAAAATAGCAGATTTGGGCCCTTGTTCCATCATTAGGTCAACTCCACATTAATATTAATATTAACGCATTAATATGCCTATGTCAATGACAATTCATATGATTGACATATGTATGCAAAATTTCAACTCAGTTGGTAGCTGGAAAGTGGATTAAATTTAATTTACAAGATTTGATCACAAAGGACAGATAAAACAAAATAAAAGCTTGTAAAAACGTTATTCATAAAACAGTTTTTTTTTAAGAACACTGTCAAACTTTTTAAATGGTCGTAAACAAGAAGAAAAAAATAATTAAAGGCTCTTAAAATCTCATGAATAAAATTATGAAAAGTTTGAAGGATCTATATTAAAAGAGCTAACTTAGTTTGTTTACAGAAGACAAGTTTTTAATTGTTTGTAAGTGGTTAATAAAATGTAGTTTTAACTACACTTTTGAGTTAGTACTGGGAATTTATTATACTTTATTTATGAATGAAATATTAAACTTTTAAGCCAACCGTACCATTACTTACTTTAAAAGTGTTGAATAATGTAGTATGGATATTGGGATTGAATGTTTAATTACCCTCTACTTCGTATAGTATTGTCTTATTAAAGCAGAACATGTACTGCTTAGAGTTTTCAATTGCTAAAATTCACAAAACCTAACTTCAGACTCGCGAAGATACGACGGCCGTACTGAACAACGCTATTTATTGGTTATTTATTGTGTTCCTAGAAAGTTTTAATATATTGACATAGTCGATGCTCCCTAAATGGCCCGAGAATTAATATTAAAGTTGTCGTGAATAAAAAATGAAGTTAAGCTAGTTAGCAGGTAAGTTAAGCAGCTTAGTTTAGAGTATTTTTTAAATAGAAAAAAAAGTAAACACATTCAAATTAATCAATTTCTATTTTTTATCAAGTAATGTAGGTACTGTAAAGACTGACAGTGTTGCCACACTGAATGACCATGATTATCCTTTTTCCCACGTAAAATCCAGTCCTCGGTTACGCGAGGATTAAATCATTTATTGATATTAATAGATACAAAGTTAAGTCATGATAAATCGCAACAAATGCATGCAAGATAATTTTCCGGTGTTCATTTTAACATATTATACTAATAAGGGGATTAGTTCTCAAAACTTTGCAAGAACAAAGTAAAAGTAAAACACAAGAAATTAAAAACTTCTCATCTACATAGCTTACATTACATCACATCACATACCACACAGAGGTTTATTAATGTTACAGTATGCATGTAATATCGGCTCAATGATCTTGAATTACATAACTGCGAACAATGGAGGTTACAAGAGTAGGTACGCTATTAAAGCTTCGAAGTGCTTATGCGTCGTTACTGCATGTTTCAGGCCGTGTTGCTAAATTGAAAGCAGAATATCCACTTCATACAATCTCTTAATTTTTTTGACTAATTATGGTGTATTTAAGTGCTGTTGATGACAAGACAAAAAAAAAATGATCGCCTCACAGGAACTTTTTTTAATTTATAGGGAGGCTCGTACGACTAATATTTTAACTCATCAAGGTATTGATGTGTTAAAATATTAGTCGTATGAGTGAAAAAACAGCATGGAGCTATATGTCTTAATAACTTCTTCTTTTTAACTGTTCAGTTTAGCTCGTGGTAGGACCTCTGTAGTCAGTGTCCTCGTATGTACCTATATTTATTTTTTGTTGTGTTCTTTTCTTTTTGTAAGTGTTTGTGTGTACATAAATAAATAAATACAATTTATCGCAATTACGCAGACAGATTATACACAATTGAATATGTATTCATTCATTTTTTTGTACATGAAACTTAAAATTTTTATTATGTTTACAATTTATCGAGAGTTTATCATCAATCAAATCATAAACTTACGTTATTTAATTCATCGTGTGACAAAGCAGTTGTGGAATGAACTTGAATGTGTTAAGAAATGATATAGATTGGCGGCAGTACAGTCAAAGGAAAACGTATTCCTGTCTGTTGTCAATAAACAATTGAAATCACATTCATCTAGCGTACCTATGGAAATCTTTAGTAAACTTATATCTCATTAATCACTGTTCATTTGTCTTTTTCGACAATATGACGCGTCAGATTAAGATCGTAATGAACTAGAACCTCTGAAAAGATTTAATTACAATAACTCAAGTAAAGCCCGTAAACTGGCTTTAAATATTAGGTACGTGGCCATTTTACCACATTTGCGAGTGGACGTTCTAAACGCAATTTAGCTAGTGATGTGACGATACATTATCGCACACACGAGATTCCCGGCGTGGCAACTTGTCCATCGATGTTTTAACGTGTTAACCAGACTGCGTTGGCGATAAACCGATAATTAGATATAGATAGAGATGGGATGGTGTGGGTTATCGATTTAAGAGTAGCCGCGGTGGGAAGGGGGAACTTCGAGTCATTATTTTTGCAGCGATGCAGTCTTTATTAACTATGTATAAAGTGTTCTAAGTACATAAGAAAAGCTGGTGCTTTTATACATTGATAAATTACGGAGACTAGAGTAGATAGAAAACGTATTTTATGATAGCGATTAATTTAGAATGTTTTCTATTAGTAGATTCTGAATCCGACCGATTGATTTTGTATTTCTCATCTCGATTTCGGTTCCTATAATTTTTTATCGGTAGTACAAAAAGTTTATTGTGATCGCACGGGGAACCATCCTCCCCATGCCACTTGTTGTTTTGTTTCTTATTTGGAATATTGTGATTTCACGTTTTTACTTTGTTAATTGAGTTTTTGCTAGTGCTAGTAGTAGTTTTTATTTTGATTGCGGTTTCCCCAATTCCGATTTCGTTTCCAATTTCAATAAACGAAATTTACAAACTCCACTTCAATTCGGTTTCGATATGTCCAGTTCCATTACATCTCTAGTTTTTATTAATATTAACCTTACCAGTAGAGGTTGACAGTATATAGCTAAAAGAAATATATAATTAAAATTAAATTGTAAAGTAAATTAATATAATGTTTGAAAGACTTTCAAATTAATTTTGGCATACTTAAATTAATTAATTACCTCGAAGCTACGACCTGCATTAATTAATATTACAAAGGCTTTTGAGGTTTAAGACTGTAGGATCGCATCATAAAATAATTCAGTAAATGTGGATACGCGATTACACTGGTAACTCTATTGGGTACGGAACCGTGAAGAACTAAGAAGTATTTAAACTTTATTTACAAAATAATGATAATATTTTCACAACTTTCACACAACGCCATCTATTCCTTACTAAGCAGAACTTGTATTATGAGTACTAGACAATAATTGATAAACATACTTATATTTCTAAATACATACATATTATAGATAAACTACACCCAGACACAGAATAAATGATCGTGCTCCTCGCACAAATTTTTCTTTATTCGATTTTTAAACTTATTCTATAATTGTCATAATCCACATTAAAAAAGCTGGTGATGATGATGACGGAACAATTACTTGTATGACCAACAGGTAGTTCCGGGTCTGCATGACTTCTTGTGTAAGTATAAGAATAAGAAGTAGAATATAGTTTACTTTTTATCTCGGTAGTACCTACGTTTCCTTGGGACAATTTTCTACTTTCAAAGTGGCAAAGCCACTGTCAGTAGCTAGTGGTGTAAATAAGAGACTCAAAGACAAATCGACAAAGCAGATATATTCAGTACAAAATCACAATCCCTCTCCATATATCCCGGTTCGCTACAGCTCAACGCTAACACCCACTCAGAGCTTTACTGCCCACTAGGAAGTCTCATGCTACGTTTACGTCATAGACCACGGAATCAATGCTCTGGCAATGACTAGAAGCGATAAAAAGAAAGTAATGCAAAAGCATTTATTAGCTCCATTGAATGTTTCACGCAAACCAGAGACTTAATAAAAAATATTGACAAGACATGAAAAGTTACAAAAACAGAAAAAAATACGTCATACGAGTATCTGCGCTATTCGGTCATTAGTTCATCACTCAGCATATTATTAGGACTTGTGTGCGATTCTTAACTAGAACGCTGGCTAAAACTGACAACTGCGTGACTTTGACCGGGGAAGCGTATTATAAGTAAAAAAATAAATAAAAGGGTACTCAACTAGGCTTCCGGAATCGTATGATCAGTAAAGGAAGACGCAACTGAAAGACCGGATAGGTTTTAGTCAGTAAAAACCTAACACTTCTTCTTGCTTTACCTATAGCAGGGCAAGTTACATATTAATTGAAATTCCACCTAAACAGAGGTAACTCGTGATATTGCGTATTTACTTATATTCTGAGGACAAATTTCGCGTATCACAGTCAAAATTAGAATTGTCTGGAGCCGACTGTATTCTTTTCATTGTGTATTTTATGAAATTCTCGATACATTTCTTTAGTATGTAAAGCACTGTAAAATGCGATCCTGTATCATTTGAATAAAATGTGTATATACCTGTGTTACTTACTGTACAAATATGTACACTTGCATTTCTACTCTATTTCAGCCATTGATAAAAAATAGAATAGATAGACAATGCCGTCTCCAGCAGTGACCGCTGTATATTTTCCATGTTCTGTGGTTTATCTCATAGAGAGGTGACGTGAGAAACTGCTATTTAATAACAGTTATTTATCGGTATCATGCATCCGTGCAGCAGATCATTTAATTTTTCGTTTTTATCACAATTTGCTACACCGGATTAAATTATTCGTGATTTTTTTTTTGTGATGTTGTATTTCTTTGGTATAGTCGTAGTGTGCGTGATTATGTTGTTGTTGATATTGCTTTGTTTTTTTGCAGGTCCCGTTATTTTATTGCTTAATAATGTTTGTTTTGGGATTATCGAGTTGAATAAGTAATTTTGCTCAAATATATGTTTTGTGGGCTGTCAATCCTTATACCACTTATGAGATAAGCTGTCTTTATTTTGTTCATAATCACTAAATTATAATTTTATTTCTTTACAGATTTTCATCGAGATAGAGAGAACAGCACAACCTGTGAGTATCCATTTTTATTTTAAATGTAACAAAGTCATCATCTACGCGTCCGTTTTCAAATAACTGTTCGTGACAACTAAGAATCTGTTTTCATAGCTCCCTTAATTATTCAGCTAGCATATTTCAGTACGTTGGTAGGTACAATAGATAAACTGGTCTCATCTCCAGTTTTAATTATAAAAACGTTCTATTCAAACCATTCATTTGTCTGAAAACTGAACCGTTACAGAACAAAGTACAGTGGAAGGATGATTGCGTTCCAGTAATGACAACATAGACGGTACAATTCGTTTTATTATAATCAGGCGTCCCTTGGAGTGTGCTTACGTTTTATTGTAGTAGGGTACCATTATACAGATTGTATTGTAACTTGCTGGTTCTAATGTTAGGCAAATTTCTAGAAATATCTTTGGAAAGTTCTAGACTAGGTTCTTGTATGGCTTGCGGCTCTTTACATTTTAGTTTTATGCGTAGTTATGATGTGGTAGTAGTCTAATTGGTTTATGTGAAGTTATTAGGTAAAATAAGGTTTGTGATTATGGATATACAGACAGGTTCCTCCATCCTATCATAATGCGAATTCAGGTCTGTTAAATTTTGTGGACTCAGTTAAGTCTCTTTTATCTCGACCTCGAATATAAATTTTAACAGAATTAAAACGCAGAACAAAAACCTACTAATAAAGATATCTTGTCCCTGCCAGCGATAGCAGAAATTCAATTAGTGCTGTAAAAGAATTCTGTCAGTCTGACAATGAAATTACGGAGAAAATCTTCCTTAAATTGAAACACGATGGCAAATTCCGGTTATCTTTTTTCGATTTACACAGAACCAATAGCTCTAAAAATTGCTCGATTGCTAGGTATAGCTAAGTACTTTGCAGGTTTCTAACAATTCAGCACTGTACTAGATTTCCCTGGAAAATGTCTATACAATAGTGTCCTGTTATTTTTTTGAGTAGAAGTACTGGTCGGCTGTTATTTTTTCATTCGATACTTGAGTGAAAAAAAGCTTAAACTGGAACCTAATTGAAGAAAAACTTCAGTGACATAAAAGATACCGTAATTTAACTACCGTAACTACAGACACAATTTAAAGACAATAGGGGTGCGGACATCGGACTCTTGAAGTTTAGCAAAGCATCATCATCATCAGCCTTTTAATGTTCCCACTGCAGGGACACAGGCCTCCTCTCTCTAGGAGAGGGAATGGGCCATAATCCACCACGCGGGCCCAGTGCGGATTGGTGGATGTCACATGTCTTCGAATTTTTGGTTCTAGGACATGCCGGTTTCCTCACGATGTTTTCCTTCACCGTTTTGAGAGCAGTGGTGATGAAATAAATTACACAAAGTAATGCGCCTGGCTGGGTTTGAACCCGCGACCTACGACTCGTAAGTCGGGGCCGATACCACTCGGCCACCACTGCATATATAGCAAAGCATAGCATCAGCCTTATAACGTTCCCACTGCTGGGATACAGACCTTTTCTTTAGGAGAAAAAATGGGCCATAATCCACCACGCGGGCATGGATGTCACACACCAATATAAACAACTTTTACTATGAGACCAACCCAAAAATTACGAAAAACAAACCTGCTGCTCCATATATTTATATTTGTTCATATTGGTGTGTACGATGATCCTTTTAAGGAAAGCCCATCTGTCGTATTAGCTTTGTGTTAGTTCTATTTATTGTAGGTCCACCATAAAAATTTAAGTAGGTCTTAAAAATAATAGGGTGTAATAAAATATTGTAATATTATATAGTTCAAAAGTTTTCTGATATACACCGTTAAATTTTAGTCGTTTTAATCGCGAAGAGGGTCGATCGAGTACATGAAACACTATCGATTTGTGTAGATAAAATAAAAAAATAAAGTACTTTTTTTCTAAATCTCTGTCTAAATACGCATTTACGAAATTAATTTCTTTAAGTAAACAAGTCATTGATCTTGTAGGTAGTAGTCGGTCGTTGCGTACTAACTACCTACAGGTCATTGAACTCGCCCAGCTGACGTTTACTTAAAGAAATCAATTTAGAACATGCGTAAATTAATTCGAGTTTAAAAAAAAAGTACTTTGTTTTTTCATTCTAACTTTACCAATCGATAGTGTTTCATGTACTGAATCGATCCTCCAAGGGATTAAAACGACTAAAATTTAACCGTGTAGTACAAGGTAAATAAGTAAAAACAAAATGGATATCGTAGCGCCTCACTACGATTGAGACCCGAATCTTTGTTACCGTGCAATCAAGTTCGATTGCCATTTTGGGTCAACTTATTTGCCGTGTACTGTAGCAATGTGGTGCAAATATCCCGCCACAAACAGCTATATTGAAACTCGAGCAGCTCGGCTCGGTGTTTGTGCTCGAGCCGAGAGAGGTAAATTGGCCGTCATCGTCATCCGACCCGCCTTTGTGCAATGTGGCCCACTCGACCTCGTAGCTTGCCCTGTTGTAACGGTCGTACTTTAAATTTCAACTGAAATAGATTCTATTGGTATGTTATGAAAAGTATAGTGTGAAGTGGTGTAGTGTAAGAAGTCGATACCGTAAAGTAGGGTACTTTGGCGCTGGGGTTTGTTTTTGCTGGGCAAAAATCATCCAATGACGAATCCCTCTCTTGGACGAAGCGGGAAACAATGTCAGACTCTTACTGGCTAAACACCCCACCCCGTTCTTTCTTTGGCCTTCGCACTGGGGCCAAGCCTTCCTTTCAGAAAGAGACCCTGGTCCCCAACAGGCTTTTCAACCCTTTTGCAGAGTCCCTACGAGGTTTACTTTGGCTTTGGGGTTAAATTTTGGCACACGTTTATTAACCAATAGGGACATGAGAAACTGAGTTTACCATGTTACTTTTACTTTTTAGCCATCCACCCACCCTCTATTTACCCACCGATTCTGATTTTGCACCGCTCCTTCAGGTTGTATTGTATATTGGCGCAGCGGTTAAGTGATACACTGTTGCGCTGCGTGACGTGGGTTTGATATAAGCGCAGAGCAAATATTTGTATGACCTACAGATAGGTATTCCGAATCTGTCTTGTGTATATTATTTAATTCCTAATGTGGGCAAAGTTTTATAATTAAAAAAAAAGATAATAAATGAGAACCTGTGAATGAAAGAGTTATTATTACATTCAAATAAAATTCGAAAATTCAAAATGGAAAGTTTGATATTATTGGAGAAACTTTTACCTCTGTACATAGACTGGTTTTGTCAGTAACAAATAATTTATTTATTTAGATACCAATAACACCCTTATCACATTAATGAAATAAGTTTTTACATTTGTTTTTCACCTCTCTATATACAGATGCTTGCTTGGAAGGAATCGATCTTTCCTATACGTTTGTACATTATATAATGAATATGTACTTTCCTAATCAGAGCGCAGGTGTGAGGTGGATGTAGCTGCCAATGCGATGGATATATTTCTTTAGTTGCTACCCCTAACGACTCCCCAGGGGATAGCTGAATTATAAAGATTTGGTTTTATCTGTAGAATGGTTGTTTTTATATTAATTAACTCGCATATAGCTGCTGTATCGCCCACGACAAAGAAGGAAAAAGGACAAAAGTATTTATGTGCCATTCCAATACATACACACACAAAGAGTGACAAATATACAACATGGTTAAACAAAATTTTCATTACATGAAGTTTAGGGAAATCATTAAATGACTTCTCTCGTTCTAGGGCGGAGCGAGAGGGCGTATCAGACTCTGACTAATTAAAACTTTCTCCAATGTGCCTTATGTTTCTGGATCCAGGGGTTTCTTTTTAGAAACGAACCAGCAACGCCCTGGTGGGCCCTTACGGTTCTGCTGACAATATTTTCTTTGACAGGCGTGTGGAACATTACGCTCTGTGTAATAAAGCAAGCTACCGCAAAACCGGCATGGGTTTGCGGTAGCTCGCTTTTCACGGCCGGCGGCTGGCGCGCGAGAATAGGTACCATGGCATGTGAGGTGGCACATGGTCTTCGGCCAAGTAAACTTGCGCCGCACAAATAGACGAAATCGTCTGAGAACCTCTACTTGTGAGGTTAATATTAACTAATATTTTAAATAGATATACACAAAAGGCTTATTCAACATGAATTTCGTAAAATAATTTTACATTATTTCATACCTACATTATAGCATTTTCCTCCCATGTTAGTTACTTATACAAGACACAGTACCTAAAATATAGTATGTAAATGAATTACCTAATTATCCGATAATACCATTTTCTACAGTCGGTAAATCTGTTTTACGTTGAATAAACAGATATGAAAGACAAACAAAATCTTGGTATCTAACCCCAGGCTATTTCGGAGCTAATACACTCAATATTAACTTAGAATATCTAGAAATTAAATAATAACTTTATAAAGACTTCCACGAAGTAAACTGAGAAGAAACATAATTAAACTTCAGTTTGAAACAAAAGGCAAAACGAAATCAAAAATGTTTAATTAATTTTGGTTACTTTTAATAAAATTCCAGGTATTGGTCTTCCTTTATCTTAGTAAATAAAATGTGTAAACAACATTAAGGTTGTTTTTTTTCATAATCAATTAATTTATGAAAATCTTGTACTAGGTACATTGCTTGTTTTCAAACTCCTCCGATACGGCTTGATACAAAAAAATAATGTGTATATTTGGTAATTAATCTGAGAATATGTCGCAGGTTATTTTTTAACCTTCTATCCACACCTTGGTAAAGACCAATGTCTCGGAATTATTAAGTACTAATAGATATGTAGGGACCCTGAAGGAAGGTCGAAACCAACTGGGGCCAAGGGTTCGTGTCTGAAAGGAAGGCTCTAGGCCTTAGTATACATGGCGACGTAGGAACGGGATAGATTGTTTAGTCAGTAAGAGTCAGTGTCACCACGCGCTCCACCTAAGGGCGGGATTCGTCATTGGATGATTTTTACCTACCATAAAAAAGTACTAACATGTATATATTTTATTTTAAATATGTATACATTTAAAAAACAGTAAAAGTTACATTAATTCATAAAGTAAAACTGTAAACATACACATGTAGCACATAACATGTATAAATTGCGCAATCGATGAATTAAAATTAATTTCAGTTACTAACGAACCGGTTCTGTTTTCATATGAAGTACTTTGTCGAGAATCGTCATTTATAAATGAGCGCTCCTGAATATTTTGTAATGAAGTGTGCAGTCTGCATGGCAATAATATTACGAATATATTAATATTATATTTCAATCGAGGGAATGTGGCTGTAGTATTTCGGATTTTATGAATGAACAGTATTTAATTTTCATGGAATTCGTTTTCAGCGTTTAAAAGGTGTGTGTAAGTCTTGATTTTTAGCAATTTTTCGAATGTAGTCGTACAAATTTTTTTATTATAAAAAGACCAAATGAAAATTTCAGCTTCATGAAATCGAATCTTTAACACTTTCATCATTGATATTTCACTAATACTTTTATTTTTCATATTTCAGTGATAATTTCAAAGTACAAAAAAAAACAAACAAACAAAAGTAGCATATAAGCATAGTATTGTCAGCTTTATAATGTTCCAACTGCTGGGACTTCTGCTTCCTCTTTATAAACGGATATAGGTCATAATGCACCGTACATAGATTATAAGCCAGATGCGGGTAGGTCGAAGTCACATGTTTTTGGAGTTCTGATTCTACGACGTGCCTTCCGATGCTCCAGTTTTGAGAGAAACTAAATTACGCAAATTAAAGCGGGGTCTTGAACCTACGACGTACACATCGAAGTCGGGGCCGTTCCCACTTGGCCACTTAACAGTTCTCAAAGCACAAGTAGCTCAATGGGTTCATGCAATATCGATAATGAATTAAAATCTGAGCAGTGGTGGCCGAGTGATAAAGGCCCCAACTTACGAGTTGGTCGCGGGATCAAACCCAGCCAGGCGCATTACTTTGTGTAGTTTATTTCATCACCACTGCTCTCAAAACGGTGAAGTAAAACTTCGTGAGGAAACGGGCAAGTCCTAGAACCAAGAATTCGAAGACATGTGAGCATGTGACATCCACCAATCCTGTCAATCACTGGGCCCGCGTGGTGGATTTTGGACCATTCCCTCTCCTAGAGAGGAGGCCTGTCGCCCAGCAGTGGGAACGTTTAAAAGGCTGATGATGATGATGAATTAAAATCTACCGAACTATCAATATTTACCGAACTGTTTGAATTAACATGGAAATTTGACTTGTGTGCAAAGTATCGTAGTGTAAACGTTTTATTTGCATTTAAACAACAAATAAACATTTGTCGGGCGATATTACACTGGTGAGACACAGTTTATTTGTTTACATCTGTCCAATTAAGTAACAATATTGTTTGCATCGTGACATATTTTTTTCACACCACAAAGCTATACAGAATATTCGGTATCCTAAATTACCTAGTCCACCCCCTTCCAGACCAAGCCAGGTCGTTGACGGTGCGCTCTGTTCTCGCGCCGCTCAAGGAGTTCTCAGGAAATGTAGAGGCCCAACTGCAGGGCCGAAGCCTTCTGGGGCCTCGATCCGGTTTCTGAAAGGAAGGTCCGACCCCAGTATGAGGACCGAGAAGGAATGGGGTGGGTTGTGTAGTCAGTAAGAGTCTGACACTGTTTCCCGCCCGTCCCAAGGGCGGGATTCGTCATTAGATGATTTTTACCACCATAAAAAACCCACCCCCTTTGAAAAGATATTAACGGGGTGGATGAGGTTACTTAGGGCACATACCCTTCGTACTATCTTTATCCTCTAGCGAAATTATGATGATGTTATAACGTCAAGTTGACTGTAGTATAAATACCACAACTTTTTAATTATGTTTCTTTTCTCTACAATTCAATAAATATTAAGTGGAAAATAAGCATAAACACTATGATACACTCTATACTGGATGTTTATAAAGGAAGCTAATAAGTACAGTCAACAAAGGAATGAGAAAATCACGGCTTTTTCCTCCCCGAAGGGTTGACCTAGAAAACATCCTTTTAATTTCCTTTAGTAAACTGACGTCGGAAAAGCCTGGAAAATATTTTTATCATCATCATTGAAACTGAAAGACAACTTTTGAATAAAAACCTTCACCAAGTATCGCCACCAAGAACGGTCTTCTGCGTCACGCTTTCCTCAGATTCCCGCGACTTTAACCAGAACATCGATCTATCGTATAAGAGGTCTTTCAACGCTGCGTCTTTTCAGCCCCCTTGATGATAATTGCTCGCAGAACAGATATGTTCTGCGAGCAATTTGTCCTGCTTACTGCCTCAAGTTTGATTGAAGAAGACAACAAAACAAACAACCTTAAGAACATATCTGTGATGCGAGCAATTTGTCCTGCTTACTGCCTCAAGTTTGATTGAAGAAGACAACAAAACCAACAACCTTGATTGATTCTCCTGCGGATATTCTTCATTCCTGATGCGATCACGCAAAGAAACTCCGAGCATATTTTCGACATTATAATGTCGCAATTTTAAACCAGTTATCAGTGTTCATCTGGCTGAAAAATTTCGTATTATTTACAGCGTTACATGAAAACAGTTTCAGCTCTAATGAACATTGATGACTATTCTGTATTCATATTAGCTCCGGTTTATTTTTGTGTTGATATTCGTTTATACACCCTCTCTCAACTTTTTGTAACGGTTTTTTGTTTAAATTGAAATTGATGAGCGGGTTATACAATTTGGCGTCGACAGAACGAAAATAAATTAAAATGCTCGTAGTACTAGTATGTAGCAATTAATAAAAAATCAAAAGTTCAATTTTTTAAACAAACTAAAAAGCTCATCAAAAAAGAACATCATTTATCGGTATAATAGCGATGATTTTTTTCTCAGTTGACAAAGAAGTTTTGTTTTAGTAATCGTGAACTTCGTAATTACATCATCATTTAAACTTTTTACTGATCAAAACCTTTTTCATCTGTGGATCAAACTCATTTATGTTCTTTCAATTATTTTTCTAGAGACACGGTAACTCTTTCAAACATCTCCATACAAAATTCGATACAGCAATTTTTGAACTTTTCTATAAGTGGATCATATCGTTTCGTTTCAACAAGAAGTTTCCATTACAGTATATATTTCGTATTATGTCCGTCTTATGTTCCGCCATTGCATAAAAGCATAACCTCTAAAGACGCCGTAAAAGAATCATTTTAGGTAATGTTTACGTTTATATCTGCTTAAGAGTATCTTTTTATGTACGCCATTATACGAGTACGTACTCACAAGTCTACTTAGTGCTTTTTCGTAGTAACTTTTGTATGTGTTTTAGAGCTATCTCTTGAGTAAAGTGGTCCAGCCTTGGACTGCTAATTACTCCCGAAGGACTAATTGGGAAGCACATGTAGCGTGTCCTTTTGCGAATAGTGTTGCTAGGAGTAAATGACCCGAAAACGCTTACAAACTTTTTGGAGCAGAGTTTATTGAAAATAATAGTTCTCTATGGTGCTTTTTGGAAGCTTTTACTTCAATGTGTAAATGTTTTTACTAAGACCTTTATTGAAAATACACCAACACATAAACAATAGTTACCCACATTACATTTTAAAATTTTACAAAAAAGTTATTGTGATTGTGTGTGAATTCACGTGCTTTTTCTTGATTTTTAATTCTATATTGTACGCCATAAAATTTACAATATTATTGAATAACAGAGATTATTTACAAAGGCGAGCTTAACTCTAAGTTGACTTTTTTTCTGCAAGCAATTGAGTGATAGAGAGAGATCACAAAGAGTAATATTCAGAGCACATGCATTTATGTATTACTTGTAATTTTAAAATTAAATTACAAGTAATACATAAATACATAGAAGCAAATATATTTATGTACTATATCATTGTGAAAGTAAATGCTCTTTTATTATTTTCTTGACGATATCCAGAAAAGGGCTGTTACGCAGGCAGTGTGGAAGAGAGTTCCAGAGACGCACTGGAGCAACAGAGAAGGAACTATAGCCTAGTTATACCATGTTATCTTAACCTAGTTATAAAATAAATTAAATATTTACCTCCCCGCCACATCTTAACGATGCATCAAGCGACAGCACTATTTTACTGTCTCCCGGAAGACTGTGTTGACGGCGTTGAATAATACATCCACTCCTCCATTTTACGAGATAACTAGCTAGGGCCGCGGTTTCGCTCACATGAAGAATGTGAAGTTGTCTAGCTTTATAAGTGATAGTTTTAAGTACTAAGCTACACAAATGTATCTTATATCCCTAAAATATTTTATGCTTTTTTAAAGTTCGAAGTTTTTTTATGGTGGGTAAAAATCATTCAATGACGAATCCCGCTCTTGGGCGGAGAGGGAAACAGTGTCAGACTCTTACTGATTCCACCCCGTTCCTTCTTTGCCTTTCGCACTGGGGCCAAGCCATCCTTTTAGAAAGAGACCCTGGGCCCCAGTAGGCTTCAACCCTTTTGCAGAATCTCTACGGAAAAAAAGTATGTAGGTTTTGTTTGGAAAATTTAGGTATCGCAGCCTTGGAAAGCAAATAATATATGAAAGAACACATTTATGTTTTAAAAAGTTTGATATTCTCGCACTATCGAAAGGGAGAGGAGCTATTTGATCATTTTCAACCAAATTGCGGTATGTTTCTGCTCCTACGAGAAAAATGGCATAGTATGTTTATAGCCTTCTTCGATAAACAAGCTATTCAACACTAAATCATTTTTAATTTAAACTGGTATTTGTTGAAATTAAAGCTCTCAAATAAACAAACAAACCCTTCAGCTGTATAATATCAGTATAAAAAAACGTGTTACTCATGGAAAAGACTAGAAGTTTTATATTTACATTTTCTCCAATAAAGTTTCAAAAATCATTAACCAATGTAAATGATCATAAAGATAAAAATAATATATACCTATAAAGTTCCGTCATCATAATACTCACATAAATCTGGTACCCATTAATTTATTCATCTTTATTAACTACAGAACATTAAACCTCGCTTCATTTTACCTATAAACATAACCTGGTTCCTGTAATCCTTGCTTAATCAACTTTACTACTCCAGCAAGAACGTCGATCTAAAAATAAATAAAACCGGGCTTCCATTTAATTACCGGTTAATCTGTGCTAAAACGAAGTTAACTGGTAAGGGCGAACGGATATGGCCAATAAAAATTCTATAAACGAGTATCTTCGATAAGATCGCGTCGAGGCAATTTTCCAACGTTTCCATTACCCCATTAGGGTGAGCGCAGACCAGCGACGCGGCGACCGGCGGCTGCGGATGTGCGACCGCAAAGTGTCGTCATTAGTCGTGATGGGCAGTCCTGTCGCGATTTAGGGTCAGACTGAACGGTGATGTTGTGGTTTATGTCCCCGTGATTATGAGGTTTTAGAATTTTTGTGGTGTATGTCGGCTTTTAAGTGTCATTTGAGATCTCACATCAAGGTCTTTCGTAGGGACTCTGCAAAAGGGTCGAAGATTACCGGGGCCCAGGGTCTCTTTCTCAAAAGAAATATTGGAGTCTGACACTATTTCCCGCTCCGCCCAAGAGCGGGATTCATCATTGGATTATTTTTGCCCACCATAAAAAAAAAACCTATATTTGATAATAAAAGCTGAAGAACAATACTTACTAAATCTAAACGATAGGTATATCTCCCTATAAAATCACACAACAACAAGACAACAAAATTAATTGTTATAGATATTTTCAATTAACGAATTCATGAAAAAAAAAACTTATTCATGCTCTTAAAAATATAAACCTATATGTACTCGGGACAATTTTTACCATCCTAAAACAACATTTGCTAAAAAATTACGATCACGAACCGAAAGTTTTTCAGCGTAGGTTCGCAAGTATGTCTTAAACTTATCATTTTGACACGACGACCCGACGACGGAGTGTGAAACGGCTGAGAAGCAATTTTCCGTTACTTTACGCCAAGTTATGACTGTGACCGTGCGTGAAATGAGACATCAGAGAGGAGCTATGAGTAGCTAGATTGCCTCGCTCTAATGTGGGTACACGTGGCCTTTAGTGGGAACTGGGTTAAACTTAGGGTTGTGACGGAACTTTGCCTTTGCCTTACACATAGTACTTTGCCTCAGTATATGCAACTGCCTTCGCATATTTTTATAACGGGACTGTAATGGGACAGAGGCTATAAGTTACATAGGCTCTAACAAAACTTTTATTTTGGTTTAGATAATTGAATTTCTTCAAAATACAGATACATATTTGTTAAAAGTAAAATTAGACTCAATTTTCACTGAATTTTCAAGTCATAAACAGTGTATTTTCAAATTATGTCAGGTAAATTAAAATTATTAGAACTAATGTCAATATATTATAATTAATGCTTGCCGCGATTTATTTTATAAACCATCAAAAATCATCAAGTGTTTTCCCCGGTGTTCTCCCCGCGATTTGAACACTTAAAACGACTAGAAATTATCTATCAGGCAATAGTTCGGACCAGACACCCATCTGCTGGTCAGGGAATCCTCACTTTTTGATGGAGATGTGCGTTATTTTACATTCTGTTTCGCATACCTGAAAAATCTTAAATTTTATGTTTTACCATAGTCGACTATATTTCCGCGCAAGTCAAGCTTGACACCTCCGTCTCTTCGAAGATGGCTTCCGCTACGTCCCTGGTTAAGATAAACAAGGCACATGCATGTCTCTTGCATGTTTGTTTTGACTATATACTTACCTACATACCTTGAGATTCATTTTACCCAGACGGTAGAGAGGATCTGTGTGCTTGAGTTTTTTAATAGTCGTGAAAAGATGCAGCTGTTCTTTTTTCGACAAAGTGCTTCTACAAACACACTCGTCTGAACACTGTTTGTAGAGTTCTTTAAATAGGTATGCACTTTTTTGTTTTTATTTCTTTTTGTTGGGGCATGAAATCGTTTCATCAACTTTTTAGCTATATATTAATTGATCTAATCTAACGGTTGATTGTGATCCCACCTGATGGTAAGCTAGGTACTGCTCTAGTTAATTAAAAGCCCATTCACTTCAGTCTTGCAGATAGAAGGGAATCTGTTCCAATCCAGTCTTGTGTTCTTCGATCTTCGTTGTATAAATGCCTAGGTGAAACACTTTGTCCGGACCGTAGAGGTGTCAACAATGTAAGGACACTCGCCGAATATCGGGTTTGCCGATGGTAGAAAGGCAACTCAACTAGCTTAGGGTCAGCTGCCAGTTTATTCGGATGCGGCTGAATAGGTAAAGGTATGTTTTACATGGAGTGAGTGCCTCTCATACGTCTACTACCCACTTGGCAAAACGATACTCCTTTTGAAATTGTCTGTTGGTGCTAATAAAATGAAAAGTAAAATCTTTTGCTGCGTTAAAAGCTAGGCTTTTAACCATAACGAAAATTACTTTCCTAATAGTGGACTGACTGCTATCTCCAATTTACTCAGAAATGCAATAAATGTGAAAACCTGCAGACAAATCCTTCACATTCACAATCACTTTAAAATAAAAAGAGAGTTCTCTAAAACTTTTCAACATCTTAACCTAAATACTCGTAACTTCAGTGTAAACACGGTTGGTCCTGCCAAGCAATTATTTTCGGAAAGTGTACTTAAGACCCGCATAGACAAGCAAGATGCGACAGCGATAAAAAAAACATAACGAAAAATCTAAAAAGAGTTCAACTCACTAAAAGGCCTTAGATAATATTCAAGTGACACTGCGGTGATTCGTGTTACCAGTTTAATTCAATCTTTATTTCACACAGGCCTATGAAAGCAGCGGTGGCTGAGTAGTAAAGGCCCCAACTTACGAGTTGTAGGTCGCGGGTTTAAACCAGCCACTTTGTGTAATTTATTTCATCATCACTGCTCTTAAAACGGTGAAAAAAACCATTGTGAAGAAACAGGCATGCCCTAGAGTAAAAAAAAACATCGAAGATGATGAATAATGAGATAGGCCTAGGAGTACTTATACTCGTAAAACAAGAAGCAAAATTTTTCCTAACCGACACGAAACTCCATAGTAACTCTTTTAAAAACATTTATTGCCTAAAGTATATTATTCGAGGATTAATTTCTATGAAAACGTGTCACCCGAATCGTTGTCTTACCGCACCGAGTCTGTCTGCGGGGTCTTACTCAGTATATTTCACTCATTCAGTACATTTCGTTAGAACAGTACAATCACATAAATGGAACGTAAATCGAATTATTCGGCACTAAGTTAGTGTAATGTGTGGAGAACTACTACATTTTATATGGACACTTGAAATGTTAATGGTTGCAGTAAATAAATGTTGCAGATAAATTGAATTCTTTTCGTTCACTGTAATTTTATTGTAACACATTTCAGCAGTACTCGTAATTACGAAGGATGAGGTATTTTGGTTATGTAGAAGTATTTTTATTGTTTTCATTAGATATATGTATAGTTAGCATAAAAGTCTAACTAAGCTTTTATTGCCACCATTAAAATGGTTAGCAAACTTGATTACCAACCATTTTAAGGATACAAAAACAGGGGTCTTACCAAATAATAACTGCTGCAATAACGGAATTATGATGACATTAAAACGTTTAAAGTCATAATTCCGATATTAGAGTAATTAACGGAGCTATTTATGATGAATGACTAGGTATCCCTTTCTCGGACCCCGGTTATATCTGCGGTCTGATCTATTTACGAACACACCTAATTATAATTTGGTTTAAAGTTAAGATTGAATAAATTACTTTTAGGCAAGCATGCACCAACGTTGGCCACATAATTTCTTATCATTAGAAGATATCATAAGAACAAATACAAATCTGTCGATAATAATAAAAAAGTTTCTCTTTTTTTCATTACTCTCGTATATACATGTGAAAAATGTTTTGTTTCCAGTTGAAATTTATTTACTTGGAGAAAGATTATATTACATGTTTTACCAAAAATAAACCTGATGCAAGTACAAAAGCTGACGTAATTTTGTTCGTCAGTGATTTCGCCTATATTATACTTTCACAGTTTAAAATAAAGGAAGCTTCATGCAGTGAAAATAAACAATGTTGGTATCATACATATCAAGCGCCCCGTATGCACCCGTATCATGTCACATGCAGTTTATATTGACGAGATAAAATGGCTTCGTTTCAACAATCTGTTTACAAGCGAATGAACACGATGTATGTAAATAATGGATTTATGGGTTAAAATGTAACGCTTAAATAATGTAAATTGTGGAAAAAGTTGTTGGAAGTGTACTCTGACCTGAAGAAAACTGTTATAAAATAGTACGGGTACATTTGATCGTACAGTGAAGAAAATTTGTCATTGCGAGCGAGATTTTTTTTTTTTTTTTATGGTAGGTGAAAATTATCCAATGACGAAACCCGCTCTTGGGCGGAGCGGGAGACCAGTGTCAGACTCTTACTGACTAAAAAACCTACCCCGTACCTTCCTTGCCTTATTTCTGGAGTCGAGGTTACAGTTTGCACATACCCTCTAGGCTCCAGGAGGCTTCGACCCTGAAGGGCCCCTGCAGTTTGCTGACAACTCCTTGAGGCGCGCGGGAACGGTGCGCGCCGTTGACGACTTGGACTCGGTCTTACCAGACGATCGGACGGCGAGCTACCCATTGCTCACCGTCCGCGAGCCAGTGTCTACGGTGGCCGGATATCGGCAGGATCGCGGCGGCGACGGCTACGGCGAGTACGCCGTTGCCTTTGCCTTATGCGGTCGGCCTCCTCCTTTACGAGCATTACTGCTTCGCAGAAGGAGGCGACCGCCTGCCATTCCTCTTCGCTGCGGACCATGGCCTGAACCAGGGCCCGGCGCGAGAGGTCGCCGCCGCCGATCACCCCCACGAGGACACGGCGATGCTCTTCCCAAGTAGGGCACACCTCCACCGTGTGCTCCACCGTGTCCTCCGGGCTCGCCTCACAGTGGCGACACCCGGACGTCTCTTCCGCACGAATCCGGTGCAGGAATCTCCCGAACTTCCCATGTCCGGTGAGAACCTGCGTCATGCGGAAAGTGAGGACGCCGTGAGGTCTATCCAGCCACGCCTCAAAGAGGGGCACTACCGCTGAGATTACGGTGTGCCCAGCGCTGGGTTGCGACAGTCGCTGTTTCCACTTCACCATGAGATCTCGCCGGAGCTCCTTCCGCCATGCCTCGACATGTTCGGGCAGCGGATCTTCGCCCCGGATTGCGAGCGAGATGGAATTAGCTCGAGCCGCAGGCGAGGGTGTAAAGGGGCGAGCTGAATGCTGTAATTATCAGTTTCTACGTGTATCAAGCGACGTTTTTCAATACACTTAAAAATAAATAAATGAACAGAGGTTGACGTGCGACTCGTGGGGGTTGCTTATCAGTGATAAATACGGGAAGGAGGCGAGCTCGTGCTCGTGGTCATGATATTTTCCTTCACCGCTTTGAGTGCAGTGTTGATGAAATGTAATGCACCAGGCCTACCTTAAAGTTGACCGATGACCTGATGAGAGTCACGGGAATGCGGTGAATGCGAGACGCTGTTAAATACCGTTCATTGTGGCAATACTTAGGGGAGGTCTATGTCTACCAGTGGACGTCTTTCGGCTGAAATGACGATGATGATTGCACCTGGCTGGGTTTAAACTCGCGACCTCGTAAGTCTAAGTCGGGGCCGTTACCACTGCATCACTGTCAGAAAGCCGCTGCCTCAAGGAGTTGTCAGCAAACTGTAGGGGCTCAGCAAGGTCGAAGCCTCCTGGGAAAAAGGGTTGATGGGAAAGTGTATTACCGAGGTCCTGGGATCAAGGAAGGAACAGGGTAGGTTGTTTAGTTAGTAAAAGTCTGACACTGTTTCCCGCGGAGTTCATCATTCGATGATTTTTACCTATAACAAAAAAAAAAACTGTCAGAAGTACTCACAGTGTCACATTTTATTAGGACCTGTCAACCGATTTCTACTTTACCAAAAATGTAGAAATGATAAAGTATCAAGCTCTCAAAATTTAAAGGTCACAGGTAAATGACCTTAGTAAAAGATTCTGCCAGCGCGTTCAATCTTAATTTATCACCGTCTAATTTTCCTTTTTCGCTTTATTTGAGTTGTCAATACTTTGTATTTGCAAATGCTGCCTACGCAATGGCCTTGATTTCTTTTATTTATTGCCCGGCAGAATTGCTTTTTGTATTATGTATTTATTGTCTTGATGTTTACTTTTACGGAGTACTGACACAGTTTTCTGTATCTTTCCCAAAAGTAATAACTGTATTTCGCAGAATTTGTAACTTTCTGATATCATTTGAGTTTGATTTACATTTTTGTTAAATTTCATCGTCTTTCTGCTTTTATATGGTATAATTCTTGCTTTATCGCCAACAACTTGCATTGGGTCTGTATGGTGGTCTGTATGAGCTAAAGATCATTCTCTCTTCAAGAATAGACGCCTGAGTTCCACCAATGGGAACATTGTAAGGCTGATTATACTTATGCTATGCAGAATGCCTACCATTCTTCTCTATTTTATAACATTTCAATAGGCACCTTCTTTCAAGCATGGCATCTTTAATTTCAGATGCTTCACTATTTCTTTTAAACTTCGTACATTGTTTTGATAGTTTTCGAAGTAATAAGTTTGCTCATATTGCTATATGCTGTTTAAACTTAATAGGCGAAGCAACATAGTCATCGATTCGTCAAAGCCATCTAACTTGCGAGTCCCGCTAAAGCTGATGCTTTCAAATGCTGCGGGATCTTCCGAAAGAACTATCGAGTTATGTAATTAACTCGAATGAGTTTTACTTAGTACAAACCTTACAGCCTGTCGCCCAACCCAGAGATAGAGAAGTTATTTAATGATATATATAGATAGATAGATATACTCTTTATTGTAGGTATCTACACCATAAACACAACTTGGTACATTAGGACACTTAAAATTACTACGGTGTTACAATGGGCGGTCTTATCGCTAAAAGAGATTTTTTAAAGACAATCTTTGGATGGATTTGATATATACATAAGTACATACAGTTTCTGCCCTACCTAAACGTCTGAAGAGAAAACCCGAGAGCCAGATACATCCATTAACAATAACTTAAACATTCCAGCTACACGCTAAGTCCGACAGAATTAACATAGAGACAGTATTGTACTATCACAATACATAATGTATTCATTATTAACGAAATGTAGGCCGATTCTCAGTGGTGGCTCCCTTTGAATCAGATGAAAAGGAGGAGAAATCGGGTTAGACGTGCGAGGGGAGACAATGAGAAGCGATGGTGGTGACTGACGGTGAAGTGTTATTTATTAACTCGCTTTTTCTTGCAGCTTAACTCCAGTAGTCTAGGTTACCCCAGGGATAAGAGGTAGTTTAAAGAGTTACCCCGAACAAAATAAAAGACACACATCCGTGTTCTTTCAACATTGTTTAAGTCTCCCAAAACGTCTCAGGTAATTTAATTTTAAAAATCACTCCCTGTGACAATGAGAGTTTAGTTTTTTTTTTTTTTTAATCATGTAACTTTAAAAAAAATTCAATAATTAAGTTTTAAGAATCCCTTACCAATAGCAGCAGCATCAACCCTATATGTTCCCACCGCTGGGACTCAAGCTTTTCGTCTAGAAGTCGTAATCCACCACGCGGGCCCAGTACGTATTCCAACAGGAAAACACAGGTTGCATCTTAGTTACCAATCATTTACTATAACTATGACTACTTCATAATAGTCTGTTATGCATAAATTAAATATCTGTAGACCATACCTGCATTAGATATATTTTGTTCTCTCTTCTGTGTAAGTAAGGTACTTGACCCTAAGCTACATACCCTTTCACAGAATCCCTGGCGCCTAAAGAAAAATGTGTCGCCTGTTCATTAAAAAAGAAAATTCTAGAATTCACTGCGCGCTAGTTCCTCGTTAGCGGTGGTATGTAGCGGTTCAATGCGAGAATTCCTAAGCTACTCGAGCTAAGTAAGCCATCTATAAATGTGAACATAGCCTTATTTAGTGAAAAGAGTAATAAACGGTGTAACACTTGCCTTCATATTTATGTAAAACTGTCAGTCATTTACTCGAACACTTGTGAATAAAGCTTAGAAATTATGCTTTGCTCTATACCGGTTTTCTGCCTTTAGACTTGACCGCTATAAGTCTCGTATAAGACTAATCAGGAAAATTGTCTTTGAGGTTTTAATTAGCGTTTGCAAATAGGTCAAGTTCAGGAAATTGAGCTTTTGATGTGTCCATATTTTTTCTTAAATATTCATATATAGGAACCTATAGGGTGACTGGTAATTAGTGACCGATATTTAAACACGTGATTATAATCATGATACCAACACTATCCAGAATGTGCAATCAATATAATTCAATATGCCATAAAGTAGATTTGTTCTTGAACAGTTTTAACGAATTTAGAAATTGTTTATATAAATTGTAATTGTTTTATATTGTTTTATATAGCGTCATTTAATATCTTCTTCCATATTACTTCACTTTCATTGTCTCTAACGAAGCACATCAATTATTGAATGTTGTGTACAGGAATAATTGGACTTCAGATTTATGTACTGTATATTGTCTGAATTGTACTGATTATCTTAGTCTGTAGTCTGTAACTGTACCTTTTAAAATAAAATAAAATAAAACTTTTAAAATGGGACCAATCCTGAAATCGCTAAAAAAATCAGCAAGATTATTTACATTTTGATCAGCAAGGAGAACATAAATGTTGCAATTTCGCGAAAAAAAATCTGTTGGTCAGTAAATTTATGTTATTTATGTGACTAATTGGTCAATGTGTACTGAACGTGCTGATTTTTTTCACAATTGCAGGTTTTGTCCCATAATAAAAGTTGTATGTTATCATGGCTACAATCACGTGGTTACGTATCAGTCTCTAATTACCCTTGCAGTTCGAATCTCGTTTGCCTAGTGTCTATGGTGTAATACATTAATACCTGGTTCACACTTAACAGATTGTTGTATTATGTGCGTCTATTTTGGGCAAAAATAAACACTGTTTTCTTCTTTTTTCTTCCTTTGATCACTATCTCACCAAATGGTAATCGCAGATGGGCTGACGATGAAGCACGCTTGCTTACTCTTGACTTAAAGACCTCTTGATTAAAACTATCAGTAAACAGTGATTTCTGAATCTCAATTGGCTTAGTTATCGGCCGTCGGTTGGCCAAGGGCCAGACAGTAAGCCACTTAGGAATACAAATATAATATAATAACTAAATATTTATGACCTCCGGTATTATGGTGGTAAATTACTCCACGGACGTATATACGGGGATAAATTTTTTCCTATGTCATAATTCAGGTCATAAATTGAGCAATTTATGACCTGAATTATGACATAGGAAAAAATAATTATTAATTTAGGAATATACCCGAGCGGGTATATTCCTAAATTTCATCACAATCTGACTAGCTGTTTGGGTGTCATTGACTGTCAAGCAGACTTTTATATAAATCATATACGACATTTTTTTAACCTTTCGACTACCGTTATTACAGACACAAGTGAAAGATAATAGGTGTGCGAACACTAACGTCCTCTTGTGGCTTAATGAATTAAGGTGGTTAAAAATTATCCAATAACAAAGGCCCTCGGAGTCCCAGTCGGTGCGGGAAATAGTGTCAGACTCTTACTGACTAAACAAATCGCTCTATTCCAACATTGTCTTTACACTAGGGCATTCCTTTTAGTTGGGTACCCTTGGCCCCAGTTGGCTTCGACCCTTCTGCAGTTTCCCTACGGTTACTGACAACTCCTAGGGGCCCGCGGGAATAATGCGCGCCGTTGACGACTCGGCTTGGTCTGGACATTTAACAGACGATTGGACGGCGAGCTACCCATTGCTTGCCGTCCGCTAGCCCGCGCCTAAGGTGTCCAGAAAACGGTATGTTTTTTTCACAAATAGTTCAGTTTTTTGTAAAAGAAGTTATATTTTTTTTAACTACCGTATTTACTTTTCTTTGTAGTGTATATTAACTGCAAATAAACATGTAAAGTAACAGTAAATTAAATAATTTTGACTTCATTTTACATTCATTATGCGGTAGTAAAGCCGTCATCAACTCAGCGTATTTATTGAGTGCAACGTGTGTAAAAACATGTTTCATTGACGTGTTTAAAAACCAATTACATTTGATCGACAAGTGTTAATATGCGAGCAGATATTATAATATATATATTAAATAACTATATATATATATATATATTATGTACAAACGAACGCAAAGTAAGCGCTTTAGTCATGAAGTTGTCATTAGTCACGAAATACAAATAATGTATGATTCTTGGTTTCGCAATTACTATAAAACTAATTATTTAAAATACTATTAAAAAACGGAATACTCCTTGGCAATGGCCAATGACATCTCCGCGCTCTTGGGTGGGGCGGGATACAGTGTAATACTTTTACTGACTAAAAATCCTGTCCTGTTTCTTCTTTGCCTTTTTCAAAAGCAAATCTTTGGTCCCAGTAAGCTTCAACAAAGGTGAGCCCCTACGGTTTGATGACAACTCTTTGAGGCGCGTTGAACTATACCCGCCGTCGATGATAAGACAATTGAAGGATTATAATTTAGTTAGTAAAAAGTTTAAACATATTCTCTCTTATTTCACACAGAACTGGAAGAAATATTTGATTTGGTTTTCCACCTCAAAATTATTGATACAGAATATCTATCAATAACTTAGTTTCACTCTATGTGGGCGTTACTGCGAATAGCGTTTACGAGAATCTACATAATAAACTATATTTAACTATTCATGCCTTTGGAACTAAAATACGAGCATTGGTAACATCAATCGTAAAGTCAACAATATTTTTTGGCTTCTTACATCGATCTCTAATAAAGAACCAGTGATCGATGGCTAGAGATACAATCGTGAGACTACTTACTTACTGCGGGGTTACTTTTACGGTTTGCGAGAATTTTGGTACGTTGATCATAGGAAATGTAAGTCTTAGTCATAAAATTTCCCATTTTTGGGGTAAGTGGGAAATCATTCAATAATTTCTTCCGCACTGAGTGAAGCGACAGGGCATCTCAGACTTTTTTCAGACCAAAACCCACCTCATATCCTTCTGTTGCTTTTTGCGTTCTATAACTTATGAACAATTACTACAGCATGTTTCGATGGCTCAATACTCAAAAAAATAATCCTAAAAAGCCCCTCGCGGCGCTTTCAAATTAGCTGCAACGTGCCGCGCGACAACAGTGCTGTAGCCGCGCGGCTGTTATTTATATGAAAATAACAAAACAGTGCGACAACCGCATTTATGCCGCGCTGGTGTCGCACGGACACACGACGTTCTTAGAATGTAGGCTACAAATTCATCACTAACCGATCTTTTTTACCTCACTGTACTTAATAGACAAATAATAAAACAAATGCCAGCCTCAATTACTTTGATCATTACTTATTTTATTGTAGTTATTTCCATCGCCTCTTATGTTCTATGATGATTAATGAGCGACATTTTTGTGTCGGCAATGTATTTACTGTCGGGCGAAATTTTCCCAACAATTTGCTATAATTTGTGATGATATTATTCCGTAATATATTGCACGTACTCATGTATCGTGATCAATTATTTAAAGGGTGTTCCTGCGAGAAATTCCTATATATTTTGACATAAATTCTGTTGAATATGAAAAGGGTTTTTAGACAGTTTATCGTTAGTTTCTATTATTGATGGAGGTCCGTGTTCTTAACTTTTTGATGTGGTTTTACTTAGAAATTTGGTATAAGTGTAGACCATATCCTGGAAAAGATATTTTTACTATTGTTACAGAATAGGTATCAACTAATACCCCTTATTTTTTTTAATAATATTGATATTACATTAGTTCTAGGTAGTATTATATTAGTAATAGTTTGATCACCCTTTTTACGTAATAATCTATATATATAAAAGAAAGTCGGGTTTGTTACAACACTTATAACTCGAGATCGGCTGAACCGATTTAGCTGAAAATTGGCAGAGAGGTAGTTTAGAGCCAGGAGAATGACATAGGATACTTTTTTTTTTAGAGTAGGGTAGAGTAGAGTAGGGTAGAGTAGGGTAGAGTAGGGTAGAGTAGGGTAGAGTAGGTTAGAGTAGGGTAGAGTAGGGTAGAGTAGGGTAGAGTAGGGTAGAGTAGGGTAGAGTAGGGTATAATCTGTTGCCGGGAGCGAAGCCGCGGACAAAAGCTAGTTCTGATTAAAAAACACCAACCTACAAAGTCATTAACAAGAACCTTAACAAAGAAATTCCAAACCTAATCACTACTCAGACAAATGACTCAATAACACAGTCTCACACTATTTATTAACTAAAGTGCCTATTTCGCAGTCCGCTACCAAATATCCCAGACTTGGTTAAATCTAGCCGAAATCAGATTACCTTGGGTCGGCTTGCAGACATGATATATGGTTATGGGAGGAGACAGCCGCAAACTAGTTAAGTGTTTAATGGTATACTAATTGAAATTGCTGCTTTTATTACCTGTAGGTAATAAGTGTGAGTATAGAAATGTGTGTTTTTAGAGTACCGTACCTCAAAAGGAAACCCGTGCGCCTTAGGGAGTTGTCAGCAACGGTAGGGGCCCAGCAGGGTGAAAGCGGAACACCGGGGCCCTGGAACTAAGGCAGGAAGGAAAGGTGTGTCGTTTAGTCAGTAGGAGTCTGAAACTGTCTCCCATTCCGCCCAAGAGTGGGATTCGTCATTCGATGATTTTTCCCACCATAAAAAAACCTCAAAAGGAAAAAAAACGGTACCCTTATAGGATTATTTTGTTGTCCGTCTGTCTGTTAAGAACCTTAAAATATTTGAGCCCAAAACGAATACCGGCGTTCGCACACCTATTGTTATTTAATTGTGTCTGTAATTACAATATCGAAAGTTTAAAGACCCCTTGGTTGTAACTATCAGGAAACTCAGATTCCGACAGGGAATATTTTTTTGAGGAGCCTCCGGTGGTCTGATTGAATGTTATGTTGTATCAGGTATATTTACTTTTTATTTGTTCGGGGTTTGTGAGTTTTTAAGTTCGAAAACCGGGTATTTATTTTATTTTATTGATATAGATACCCCACTGAATTATTTTCAAAACAATGCTCATTCAATTTTACAATATTTATGAGGAAAATTTTTGTTTACAATTTACGTAATTAAAGGTAAATAAATACCTTTAATTAAGTAATGTTTACAGTCGGTATAATTATAATATACTTTTATAATAACAAATATCTGTTAGATATTAGAAATATGTATAATCATAATAAAGTAACAAAGATTTGTATTTTTCAATATTTTATTTTATTTTATCAATATTAGGAAATCTTGCAGATAAAAACAACACGGTAACAAAAACATTTTATACAGAAGAAGGCCAATTACAAGTTTCCACTTATAAATATATAAATAAAATCACACACACACACATTTAAATTTTATTTATGTATTAAATTAAACTCAAAAACAGCTGATTAAAAAAATGTTTAACTAAGAAATAGTTTTTTATCAATAAGTGACATAGAGATGCGAGCAAAGCCACTAGGACAAAGTAGTTAGTCATTTATAAGTACTTTACATCAATGGCAAAGCGTGATCCTTCCTTACTTTTACCCATTTCCTGTCTCTGTACATAGCTTACAAGATCCACGACCAAACCATTAGCGAAACGTCTTCCACGTCATATCCTTACAATGTTACTATAATAAAAGCCTTCCTCATTTCCTAGCTCGTAACAGGCCAACATTTTAACAATATACTCTTCATAGTTAGCTTGAAGCTGCAAAGGATTTCAATAACTTTTGTTAGTTAACTTTTTTTTTATTTTTTTTCAGACTGATATTTCTAACGCATAAAGTCGTAACATATTTTTTGAGTAAACTTGAATCATAAAGATTAAATCTAATGAATCATAAAATTAAGCTGGTATCAAGTTCAGTACATTTTGACCAGTTAGGCAAACATAAATGTACTGATCTGCAGACTTTTTTTCGGGATTTCAGACTTGGTTTCATACTTGTAATAAAAGTCATTTATTATCATGACTACAATCAGGTATTTACTACACTAGTGACTGATATACACCGTTAAATTTTGATCGTTTTAATCCCTTGAAGGTTCGATTCGGTACATGAAACACTATCGATTTGTAAAGTTAAAATAAAAAAATAACCACTTTTTTTTTAATTCGAATTCGTTTATGCACTTTCGAAATTGATTTTTAAAGTAAATATCAGCTGGGCCAGTTCAATGACCAGTAGGTAGTTAGTACGCAACACCCGAAGACTACCTACGCGGTCATTGACTCGTTTACTTAAAGAAATGATTTTTTTAATGCGTATATTACTACGAGATTTAGAAAAAAAAAATTACTCAACTTTTTTATTTTATCTACATAAATCGATAGTGTTTCATATACCCGATCGACCATCCACGGGATTAAAACGATCAAAATTTTACGGTGTATAAGTATCGGTCACTAACTACCAGTCACCCTTTATGTGTCTATAGTATCATTACACAGTACAAAACAAAGTTGCGTTGTCCCTAAGTATACTTAGATCTTTAAAAGTACACAACGGATTTTGATGCGGTTTTTTTAACAGAGTGATTCAAGAGGAAGGTTTATGTGTATAATAAATGCAAAATATATTCAATATCAGTACCCGTGCGAAGCTGGGGCGGCTCGCTAGTATTGTATATATACATATAACATCTTCTTAACTGTACTCGTATCATTAACCGAACAACTTCCCACATGTCCTTACAATGTAATTGAAATAGTCTTTCTTGTTTTATATCTAGAAACAATCTAATATTTTAACAACATATTATAGCTAGGTTCATATCACAACGTATCTAATTACCTTTTGTTAACTGAGTCCCTAGGTGTCTGCGAAAGTTGATTGATCGATTTTTGTTATATTGAATACCCTGTGTCGATAATTCACGTGGACGATTGTTTTATTCTATCGATGCTTTATTGCAAAAACGTTTGTGCGAAAAATCCTTTTGCAAAAAACCCTACAGCGATTGCATACACCTAACTCCACTACACCAACGTAATTTTGAGTTCCTAATGTACCAAGTTGTGTTTATGGTGTACCTACCTACAGTAAAGAGTATAAATCTATCTTAGCATTTTCGAAGGTCAGCAATCACTTCATGAAATGTTTCAATATTCTTCAATTTTCTTTTGGCGTATTTTCTTTAGATCCTTTATTGTCATATAAATTCTACATCAATGGTATGGCCAAACGAGGATTGACATAAATTTGATGTTAACAAACATTTTTTAAACGATCTGGCCAGTTTTAGTTGGCTATATCGTGAAGTGATTAATATTCTATTGCCACAACATCAATATAACCAGAATAAAAGCCTTCCTTATTCTTTAACCTGCCATGAAGCAACATTTTACGGATACAGTGTAGTTAGCCCGACGTCGCGAGGCACCGGAGATTGTTCCCGCGTCTCCGCGCCTTCGTTAGCGGTAACTACCGCAGTGCCATAGGATGTAGTTAAGACAACTATGTACAAGATGTATCTATCTAGATTGATCGGAGACTTAAGTTAGATTAAGTTATGTGTGTGTAGTGTATGTAGATGATGAGTCCAGGCAATTTCTGTCTATTCCAGGTTGTCGGAAACAAATTACGGAATGCCGACAATTTTATGTTTTAGATGTAAGCTTTCTATTTTAGATATTATTGTCGTGTCGTACCTATATCATTAATAAATGATTAGGTAAATAAATAAGGTAATCTTTTACGGTGCCCTTGATCGTATTGTAAATAGATTGAGTTAGAATCTAGAGGTCTTTAAGTCTAGCGTGAGTACCAAATAAGCTTGCTCTATAGTTCACCATTACCACATCATCGTTTACCATCAAGTGAGGTTCGTTAAGTTTAAATATTATCATATTATATACCAATTCAACTTTTTTATTATTGACAAGCTTATGTTTAACCACCATCCTACCTGATGGTGAGCCATGATCTGGCGACAATGCAGCACGCTAGTCTAGAAATAATTTATTCACTCTTGAGTTACGGACTTAGGTTATAGATGACAGGCAACACAGACTCCTGCAGGGAATTCCACTCTATCGTTTTAATCTTTACTGTAATAAAAATAAAGCTTGTGAGGTTTTTAAATATTTATAAATTCAATTGCAGTAGCCAAAGTAATAAAGATTGGCAGCCGCTATAAAATATTCAAGCTTTAAGTCTATTTTAAGAAAAATTCCGAATAAAGTTTCTAGTGCCTTTCAACTTTATAAAATCTTCTATTTAACTTCAGTGTTCTACCACGCGTAATTAAATGTAGCCGGTCGATCCCGACCCACTTCTCTTTGCCCGATTGAGTTGATTTTATATGAATAAAACAAAAGAATTGGTAGGAAATAAGAAATATTTCAGCTCGATTATACGTCTGAGTGAATCTGTTATCTGTCATAACATAATCTATTCCAATTCTATATTTTACTTTCATCTTATAGATTTTTGTTTTTGTTGGAGAACGTCAAAAGATACACGTGTAAGAATTTCAACGTCTTATTAGGGTTCCGTACGTCAAAAGGAAAAAACAGAACCCTTATAGGATCACTTTGTTGTACGTCTATCTGTCTGTCGGTCTGTCAAGACTCTTTATTATACCTCTGGAATGTGTGCTGGTATCGAGTTGAAATTAATTAAGTCCACCTTTGTACTTTTATGTGCATGAAGTCTTAAATAAATAAATAAAATTCTCAAGTTTGCAGTCCCTTGGAGCTGTGATAAAGCAAACTTCTAAATTAACGGAAAATAAGATACGTCTATTTATGTCGCATAAAAATGACATTTCGCTCCTTAAAGGAATCCAAATTCATATAGGCTTCCTGTCGGTTGACAATCTTGAAATTTGGTATGAAGGAAGATCTCATGGCACATGTATAGCAAAAAGTCTGAAAACTGTCAATTTGTTGTTAGGTATTCGGAAAAATCTTTGAAAACTCGATTCGGGGTTCCGTACAAACTTATTTCTGTTTTTAGAAATAAATTTGTACGGAACCCTTACTACGGGAGTGTAAATCACTAAAAAATGGCTTCCCCTTATTTTGTTATACCCATGGTAAGAGCAATAGGGATATTGGGAGCAGCTGTTGCTTACCATGTGATCAGGTTGCTTATAATAGGGCTTTATCAATGCTCGCTCTTTAGGAAGATCAGGTGCGTAGTCCTGGCAACCGACGTGTGTGAAGAATTTAATATGTTATGGATTAAGTCGAAGGAAAAAGATTGATAGAATATTATGAAATTATATCTATACGTACTAAAAGCTACTAAGAAGTAGACAAATCTGTGAATTTGTTCGAATATCTACATATAACACTACGGTTAATCTTTAAAATTACTGGACCAGATAGAATAATATTTATACCTGAAGGATATACATATATATTTTCTACTTTCACGGGGACAAAGTCACTGGGCAAAAGCTAGTATTTGTAGAGTAGCGTTTCTTCGTAATGATGTAAGAAAAAGTTAATATATGTTTTAAGCTTATTTTCTGAGCTTATTTTAAGCTTATTTTCTTATAAAGAAATAAAATTTTATGTCAGACATTGATAATATGACAAACATTAATACTTAACTGCTTTTACTGCTCCTACTAACATATTTCTATCTAAATCAATTAAAACTAATATCTCAATAAACGCTTCCTGTGCCATTAACCCCTGAAGGCTAGAACGGAGTTTAACGCATAACTACACGTTAACTAAACTCAACTGGTTTTCTAACTGGACGTCAGATGATAGATAGTTATCTGTGTACGTCAGGATCTTAGAACGCAAGACGTTTATGATTCTAGATACAGATTGCACGGTGATTTTAAAGGAGATGTATCGCTTCCTTGTTTCCTACATGGCTTTGAAAATTCAAGATAGTACTACAGATGTTGCATTCGATAAAAGATTGTTAAACTCAGATTAAAGTAACGATTTTTAAACTACGATTACTGGAAAGTTTCTTTTACGTTTGGTAAGTAACTAAGATGATTTTAAACTAGCTTTTGCCCGCGGCTTCGCCCGCATGGTATTGGGATTGGGGTTGGGGTTTCCGGGATAAAAAGTAGCCTATGTCCTATTTCGGAGTGTATCTTATGCCAGTGCCAAGTTTCATCCAGATCCGTCCAGCCGTTTTGGCGTGATTGAGTAACAAACATCCAAACATCGTAACTTTCGCATTTATAATATTAGTAAGATTAATTCCGCAACAAGCTTTTTTTTCCGCGCTTGACCAATATTTTAATCATGCGTTTAGAAAAAAGGTATTGGGTAAGACAAGTGAAAACTATTTGTTGCATCCGCGAAATATGAACTGCAGTACAAAACTCTTTTCAAGATTATAGGATTATTTTGGGGGTATTAAGGGTCGATTTCTTGAAACCACAAAAAATTCTCCCGCCTAGACATGAATTGCAGTGGGCTGTATGGAAAGCACTAAATCGGTTGCGCTCCCAGGTAGGCAGCTGTAAATACAACTTGGCAAATTGGAGTATTATAGACCCGTCGGATACTCATTGTGAGTGCGGTGCCCTTGTTCACAATAAGGGTCGGTTCATATCTGACGGAACATGCGTCGCGTATTATCGGTCGCGTAACGCCAGAACAGACAAATGTATAGAAAAATACTTGACCGTTCACACTCAACCGATGATACGTTAGTGTGTCGAGCGTACAGCGTCTATTCCGTTTCCGTCAACGCATTATCGGTCGACGTAACAGCGGTAACGTCGCGCGCGCCACGCTCTACGTGTATTTTGATTGATGCATACAGACTAGGCGTAACATTAGCAGAAATCGTTTATGTGAACCAAGTGTTACGTCAGGATGGTCACAGTAAAACAAAGATACTTCCAATCAATTAGTTTATAATTATAAGCCTCCCAAATAGCAATAATTTCGATAGGCTTCATTTTAAAATTCAATATCACACAACACAACCGCTCTGTAGATGCTAAACGTAGAAACTGACTAGTGGCAGGACGGATGATACGCTTTGATATGAACCGACCCATTCGACCGAATAGACGCGACCGATGATACGCTCGACGCATCATCCGTCAGATATGAACCGACCCTAATATGAGCTATTTGCTGGAGTGCCCTAAGAGCCCATACACCTGCACTATGAAGGACTTAATTAGTGCCATCGATGCTGCAGTTAACGTACCCACCTACTTGGCCCCATCATAAAAAAAATAAAGCACAGGGTAAATCAAAGAATGGTTCAGGCCATGGTTCGAAATGAAGAGGTATGATACCACCTGGTTACTTCCTTCTACTAAGCAGTAATGTTACTGAAGGAGACAGCCACAGCTCACGCCTTTAGCACCACGACCACTGCACTGCACAGCACACGACCCTGGCTACTAGCCACGGGTTTGCGGATGATGAGTAACGAGTAGCTCACCGACCGGCAAACCCGTCGTAATCGTCCGGACCAAGTCTAAGTCGTTAACACAGTTATATGAAAATTCATCGAAAGGATTTTAGCGACATAAAACCTTAAGAGGCTTAAAACTAGTATTACTGTCATTTATAACACACAGCAGCTCATATAAGCTCAAAGAGCCATTCCTATTACGAGAACACGGAACCCTAATTTAACTACAGACTAACCAGAAGTTCTGTAACCAATGTACCTGGAGTATAGGTTACTCTGATTATATCTTATAGCCCGCTATCCCGGAGGGCTAATCGACACACCGATAGCCTCTAATACGAGTACAAACCTAACTATGTGGATATGTCCGCAGTGATTTTGCTTGGGTTCTGATATTATAGACCACAACTAGTGAAACTAGATGTACGAGACACATCTACACTAATATAATAAAGAGGTAAAGTTTGTTTTTTGTTTGTAGGAGGTAATCTCTGGAACTACTGGTCCGATTGGAAAAAAAAATTTGCAACAATAGAAAGCTGCTTTACTTTTGAGTGACATAGGCATATTTTATGTACGCGGGCGAAGCCGCTGACAAAAGCTAGTATAGGTATATACCGTTGAATTTTCATCGTTTTAATCCTGTGGAGGGTCGATCCGGTAACAAAACACTATCGATTTGGAAAGATAAATTAAAAAAAATATAGGCATGTACGAAATTAATCTAAACGAGTCTATTATCTCATAAGTAAGTAGTGGTCGGTCATTGCGTACTAACTACCTACAGGTTATTGAACTCGCTCAGCTGACGTTTACTTAAAGAAATTAATTTTGTGCAACCGTAATTTAATTCAAGTTGAAAAAGTACTTTATAGTTTTATTTTAACTTTACAAATCAATAGTGTTACATGCACCGAATCGGTCGATAATCATCCATGGAATTAAAATGATCAAAATTTAACGGTGTATAAGTAAATACAAGACTTATTCTTTCGTTGAGGAATCGAATCACGCAGCACAGCCAAAAGCTCATAAGTTTTTATTTGCCAACAATAAAAACTTTAATTATATTCCTCGTTCATTTCAAAATTCCTGATATACAGGCTTTTACGTGATTGTGTGAATGTTGGTCAAACTACAAATTAATATGAAGTGGACATCGGTCAAAATTTAATATTATGTCGGTTTTATGTCGCAGTCAGGTGCATTATTGCCAATCAGGGTAGTTTGTCGTTCGGTCTTCCTGTATTCGTTCTGATCAAGTAAGAGATGTTAGCCAAATCTTAGGGACTTCGTAGGGCCGATGCATACTCGCCTCGGTGAATTTCTGTATAGCAAACCTTGATCTTGGTCTTAGGATGCAATCTGCATTCTGAGACCAAGACACAAGATTTGCTAGTAAACGAAAGAGTATGGTTTTACTTAGTAAAAGTCTAACACACCTTTTCACGCCACCTCTAGGATGGCGTGAAAGGCGCGGGAGGAGTCATTTGATTTTTTCCCAACTAAAAAAAAATATTTGCAAGAGCTAATTTACTGTATTTTCCAATTGAAAGTAACGTTATGGCGAATTTTAATGAAAATTTTTATTACTAATATTCTGTTTTAAATGACAATGTTCGTTGAATTGACTTTAAAGAATAGATATGCTAAACTTTTGAATTTATGATATAATATTTTATTTTCGTTAATATTTGTTCAAGACTTTTGATTTCAAACCAATGTAGTCCCCGATCAAAGAAAAAAATCGAGTACTACGAATTTTACTATAAATAAATAGTTTTTCTGGGAAAGAAATACTTGAAAACAAAAAACTTTCGCACTACGGGTCCAGTTTTGATATAATATTTTAAAAACAAAAACATATATTCGAAAATATTTTTAATGTACCTACTAAAACCACTTGGCAATTAAAACCAGTGATCCCTTTAAAAAGGCTTCTCAAAATAAGAGTAATTTAATAACTCAAATGTAGAGGAGTTTCATGAGAAAAATTCAATTTTTATATGGTTCCGTTTTTTGCAAACAAAAACTAGGGGTAGCGTTGAAAGTGTATTCAAATAGTGTTTTAAAAGCTATCAAAGTTTTTTGAATACAAAGTGGCTTTTTAAGAGTAAAACCGAGGGATGGACGGGTTAATACGTAGCTCGAAGCCACGTCAATACTATTTCACTTTTTAACGTATTTGCTATAGTTTTTTTAGATATGAATGGTTTATACCATCATCATCGAGTATCCGTAGAGTATAAAATATATGATAGATAAGAAGAATATTTTTAAGTTCTAAAATGAATAGGTAGGATAGCGTTCAACGTGTATCAACACTGAAAGCTTAATGAATTCTTAATATACATTAGAAGACATTACCAATCATCATTCCACCGCACTGGGCTATCGTGGCAGATTATGACTCATTCCCTATCCTATGTGGGGACATTTAAAAGGCTAGTGATGAAGATGAAAATCAAAGTAATATTATAAAGTCGAAAGTTTGCAAGTGTTTACCACAAATATGCAATATATCAATGATCTGTATCAGTTAACACTAATATATGTTATCTGTACTAACAGTAGTACAGATAACATATATTAGTGCACCTCAAATCCCTTTATAATAATTCAATTTGTAACAAATCCACGCAATCCTAGAGAGGAATTCGAAATCTAACCATCGCATCGCATCGCATCACGTCGGTGCTTGCGAACATCAATCGTCCTAGAAAAATTGAATCGAGAAGGAAAATGGAACCTTTCGATATCGGAAAACATATTGCATTGAACGTTGGAATCAATTTTAGACGTACGGTATGGCGTTTCATTCAATACACGTATCTTAAATATGTATTTATATTAACTTCCATTTTCATAAATAAATTTATCTTCCGATTTTTCTCAATTTTCTTGAGTTCGTGCAGTATATCTATATCATACATCTACATATATGTAGATACTCGTAATAATATAAAAAGAAATGTGCAAAGGTATAATAATATTTGTTATTTTATTCCTCAAACGCTTCAACAGATTTGGATGAAAATTAGCATACAGGAAGAGCATATTTCATGCATAACCTAAACATAAAATATTTCTATTACGAGAGCACATAGGCACATTATTATTATTTAAATTTCACATAACATATATCATCATCATCATTACATAGTATAAAACAAAGTCGACTGTCGCTATGTATGCTTAAATCTTTAAAAGTACGCAACGGATTTTGAAGCGGTTTTTTTTAATAGATAGAGTGATTCAAGAGGAAGGTTTATGAGTACAATACATACGTAATATATAAGTATTGCACCCGTGCGAGGCTGGGGCGGGTCGCTAGTTCAGTATAAATCATTAGTCGTAACCCGTTAATCCAATTGTACGCAAAACACGACTTCAATTACTACTTAATTGGGTAGCTACACTATCTCTCCTTAATTGGCAGCTCTATTTTATAAGTGGCATGAAACCTAGCTCCAACTATCTAAGTTTCTCACCACACCGCAGAACACGGGCCAAGTTATGTCAGCCTAAAAACGTCGAACGCTGCACAAAAGTTACCTTTCTAGATGACACCACAAACGCTCCTGAACAACCTGACAATGCTGACCTAGAAACTTTAGCTGAGAAGTATATTGACACGGAAAATGAAGGTTTTAGAATTGTTGAAGTCAGTACATTTCCTATTGTAATCAGATAGTTAGAAGTTATAGTCTGTTTTCTATTTATTCGTTGATATCGACTCTATCTTTTTTTTAATTATCGAGAATTGTCTCGAAATGTTGTGTTAATCGACAGTAAAAGAAACTCAAGTAGTATGATAGTGGCAGCAACGTTAGATAATCATTTACGTAGTATAAAACAAAGCTTGGCTTTCCGCGGTTTGTCCTTAGTAAGGACAAACAGCGGAAAGCGAAGCTTTGTTTAAGCTTAGATTTTTAAAACTACGCAACGGATTTTGATGCAGTTTTTTTAGTAGATAGGCAATTCAAGAGGAAGGTTTATATGTAAAGTATTTAATATCAGCATTGCACCCGTGCGAAGCTGATATTATGTATTGGGGTCGCTAGTATAATATAATAAAAACTTTATTGGAATCAGTTTATACGAAGAACAATAAAATTAGATTCCCTGAATCCCACAGTATTTATAGTGCTTTGGGTTCACAGTTTCTTCTGTTTATTAATCTTGCAATACGTTTTCATAAATATAGTTATGTATATATTTGTGGAAACATGTAAATTATTATTTTTTTGAGAGATTTTCTCACCATGGAATTTCTTGCTGGATCTTCTCTACGGGAAACAACAAACTGAAACCATGTATAAGCTTATTTTCTAAAGGTCAATATAGGTTTATGTGAAAAGGAAAAATTTGAACTTTGAACTCTTTATATTATTGAAAATATTAACAGAAACAACAAGATAAAAGAGTTAAAAATGTTTGTTTGTTTATGTTTGTCAAAGCTGTGGAAGTATCTGGATCCGACTACAAAAAGCCTTTTCCTCGTTTGAATACCTCATCGTTACTAAGTCTAAATTTGTTTTTATTTCGGAGAATAGATACATCGTTCATACATATTTAGGTAGTAAGGCTTTGGTAAAAAATATTATGTGGTAAACTTGGTGTTAAGTCACAGTTGTGTCAAAGCTTAGTTCAGGTAAGCATCAGTTCCAGGATTTGTTTCATACAAAACAACTTAGAGCATAGAAATACTAATTTGATAAAATTATTTTATTCCACTCAAATCACAATAAATCTGCCTAAACTACAATTTATTTTTTTATTTTTTTTCTATCAATTTTGAAACTTAATCTAGAATGGCGCGCACTGTTTCTGCGCGCTTCAAGGAGTTGTCAGCAAACCGTAGGGACCCTGCAGAAGAGTCGAAGTTAACTGGGGCCAAGGGTTCGTGTCTGAAAGGAATTCTCTGGCCCTAGTATATTTGGCAACGTAGGAACGGGGTAGGTTGTTTAGTCGTTAAGAGTCTGACACTGTTTCCCGCTCCGCCAAAGAGTGAGGTTCGTCATTGAATGGTTTTTTTTTATGGTAGGTAAAAATACCTACCATAAAAAAACCCTATTCTAGAAATGCAATCATCCTTCAAACCATATTTATCAAGCCAGTCTGTTAGTTAACTCGACCTCTTTTGATATCACAGTAGTTTTCGGCCAAAAACCAGAAAAAAAGTGTCAAACTTGATGTTACGATTTCTTCAGCCATAATCTGCTTCATGTCGCATAGTTTCTTTCACTGATTTCACATATCTCGTAACCAGACTGACAGCATACAACTCTTTTACTGGTTCAACCCTCACTGTGTTGGATTTCTGCCAAGACATGACGTCATAACGACGGCTCTGAAAATTGTAACGTAGGTATTTTAAGTAATTATCTAGTACATTCAGCGAAAAAAGTGATTGATGATTGTAAAAAATATTAGAAAATTTATCCATTAGTGAAATTTTAAGACTTAGCACTCACCTTATAATATCAAAATAATTATTTGGAGGGACAGATACTTTACTCAGAAAATAGTGCCGATCTAGGATTACTTACTATTATTATTAACTAGCTACCCGCCCCAGCTTCGCACGGGTATTGAATATATTTTGCATGTTTTATACACATAAACCTTCCTCTTCAATCACTGTACTATCTATTAAAAAACCATCTTTCTATCAAAATCCGTGGCATATTTTTAAAGATCTAAGCATACATAGGGACGAAGCCACTTTGTTTTATACTATGTAATGATTCAGTATAGAATATAAAAAGTTAACTTAAATATGAAATGGTGGTTTGAGAAATCGTATGAAGAAACCGAAAAAACTACTCCTTCTTGGTGCCTAAGTTAGACCTCCCCTTATTCAAGTGCACATACTAACTCACCATCATACTCACACTATCACACACACCAACTCACAACCACACCCACTAAAACTCTTACCTATAAACTCCCATTATCACTATTTTTTTCTTTTCACACAGAATCAGTTCCTAAATCTTTTTATTTATTACATAGTTTTACTCTCTTTTAAACAAAAAATATGTATATATATATATCATATTTATGTTACCTTAAAGTGGTTACTGGTGAAATCTGTTTTCCGCTTTTGTTATTACTCTCATGAAATCACTGGTCCCCAAGTCACAGGTTATAAACCTAGTTTGGGAACCAGGAGAATACCTCATGCAAATAATATTGTATCGTATTATTTACTGAATCTTTGTGAACAATTTTACTGAAATAATAATTATTAAAAATGGGCCACCATTCTCTCTCAGAGTTTTACATTCCAATCTTCAATTTAACGTTATTAACATAAAGGCAGGTAGGATAGGTGGATTATGGCTAATCCACCACGCGGGCCAAGTACAGATTGGTGGATGTCCACAAGTCTTCGAATTTTTGGTTCTAGGACATGCCGGTTTCCTCACGATGTTTTCCTTCACCGTTTTGAGAGCAGTGGTGATGAAATAAATTACACAAAGTAATGCACCTAGCTGGGTTTGAACCTTCGACCTGGGTTTGAAACCTCGTAAGTCGGGGCCGATACCACTTGGCCACTTTATTCCATATAAAGGTAGCCAAAGGAAAATTCGACAATTTAAGGAGTTAGTCTATGAGACAGCAGTTTTTGGCGACCCGCCCTTTCCCTGTTACTCGTGTTAAGTTATATTAGGTTCCCTCAAAAGACATAAAGTAGTGGCCCAAGAAAATTGGAAAACAAATTAAAATTGTAGATTACTTTCAAAACTTGATAAAAAAATAATGAAAAAAAAAAAAAAACAGAAATACCAAATTAGATGAGCTAGCTAGAGAATTATAGCTCTGATGTTTATAAATGTGTCACATAAAGTAGGTTTCATATTTAAAATATATAATCAATATATATAGTAATCAATGCCCCTTGTCGTTGTATAACTCAAAAACGTGCTCTCCTATCCAAACCAAATTTTAAGACTTTGGACTAGTAGATGGTTTATGTGAAGTTTGTACAAAATCGATCAAGCGATTCTTTATATTTCACATTTTTCTGTTGCTGGGAGCGAAAGCTAGTCTAATATATAAATATCTCGTGTCACGGTGCTTGTGGTCATGCTCCAAAACTACCTTATCCTTTAATCATGATTTTATTGTTTTCTTCAAAAAATACAACGAAAGTATAAAGGTAGAACTACATTTTGCACGTTTTTATTTTTGGGCCCCGTACGCCAATTTTGGCGCGTCGGTCTCCATACATTTTAGTGGCAATTAGACTTGAAAAGCTACATTAGATTCAGAGAATAAAATAGAAAAGACTTAACTCGGCAATCTCTCGGCAATCTCTCGGCGCGAACGCCATTGCATATTTTTTCGATATTTACGTTATTAGAAAAATACGCTGTAAAAAAGTTTAATATTTTATAATCTCTGCGAATGTCGCTGTTCGCTCGGGGGCATTAGCGGCAGTTTGCCTACCAGCTTTAACAAGCTTGAATAATTAAATGACTTAAATATATAATAATATAAATATTTTTAAGTGTGACGTTGAACCTGCTCGATTGAAGATGAAGATTTTCAAAAGCATTACTTTAACCCTTACAACGATTATAGTCTTACGTAGAACTCCTACTGAGTCCCCTGCTTATCATTTCAAGCACGTACTGAATAAAATATTCGATATGTTTTCGAGTCGATTAGGACCAAACATTGAACTCGAAAAGTAAAAGGCTATCACATTACTACTGGTCAATAAACCCATTGTCACACAAAGTTTCTTGGTAATGGACTTTCTTGGATCGGAAATGTCCGAATGAGTCATCAGTGAAATCGCCAATGTATTCATACAATATATCGTTGAGAATGGGTCAAAACATATGGTTGTATATGTATGTCTGTGTGGCAGTGATGTCACAGTTATTTGGTTACTCGGTATACCTACAGACCTATTCTCCTCCTTCTATTATAACCGGACACAGACGCTGGCTACTATAATGATGGCTTAGTGTGTCTCTGGGTTATCTTCCTGTTATTATAAAACTTTGCATGTATGTATGATAGTTTGTTACTCCATCACACTAAAACGGATGATGTAGACTATAGGAATAGCTCATAAAAAATCTTTTTAGTGCCAGGAGATACATTTTTTCGAGAAAATTATCTATATTTTCGCTGGCGAAGCCGCTGCCGGAACCTAGCTGACAGATAAAAAAAGTAAAGTGCTAAAGTGTTTAATTTAATATTGATTTCGCATAGTTACGGAAAATATTGTCATTTCAAGATCTAAATAATTTTCTAAATTCATTGTAAAGATAAGCTCGCCTTCCTGAGCAGCCTACTTACGGAGTAGAGGTGGATCGAAAGACACGAATGTGGCCTTTCAATCAGCCTGATTCGTCATTGGATGATTTTTACTTACCATAAAAAAAACCTTTCAATCAGCCTTTGTTCAAATTGTCAAACTACTGAAGAAATATTAAGTTTTGTGAACAAAAATAATTATGACTTAAGAACAACAAACATAAGTAATAAATACTTATGTTCGTATACGTCGGTTGTAAACATACATTGTACAAAGTAGGCATTTATTTTCTATGCTCAATGATGAATAAATAATTTATATTCGTACCTGTAAATGTCGTAAATAAGTTTACTGTAAACTAACGGTGCTGTCGAGATAATAGTCCATAGTCTCAGAGTTTCTTATTTATTTATTAATTACTGCTAACGGTTTCACTTGGGTTAAGGTAGGAAATTGTCTCGAGGGAGCTTCTCTAGGTTTAAAAAGCCAGAAAATAAAATTATTTTGTACTATTCTAGGACATGGTCCCAACCCAATGGGTTGAGGCGATCCTCAAGGAGTTGTCAGCAAACTGTGGGGGCCTGGCAGAATTGCACCATCCTGGGTTAATAATGCGAAAGCGTAACATCAATGCCTAATTAAAGCAAAGAAGAAATGGGGTGGGTTTTTAGTCAGTAAAAGTCTGACACTATCTCTTGCTCCACCCAAGGGCGGGAGTTTTCATTGATTGATTTTTACCCACCATAAATACCCATATGTTAAGTTTAATTGAAATCCGTTGAGCCATTCGAACATAAAGCTTTAACAAACATAGACAGCCACAAAGTTCCGCCTTTATACTATTAGTGTGATTGATTTCTTTGTAAGAAAGTAGATATAAAAAAAATATACTCGCAATTTCCTGCAAAATAACATCATCAAATATTAACAAACACAGGTCGGAATATTGTCCAAGTTTAGGATGCAAATAGGTATAATTCCTACGAAGCTACTGCAGACGCGAATTTAAATAATTATCAAAGTAAGTCGGAAGGTCCTTGAATTTTAGGGTTGAACTGTTAAATAATACAATAAGCTTGCCAAGCGTACACAGACGAAATTTTAGGGTGCGTAATATTTAGGAAAGTAGAAAATTACTGATGTTAAAATACGTACTCGAAACAGTATTTGTAGTCCACTGCAAATACTCGGCTGTTAGCACTCGGCTAGCAAATAGTTACAATAGCAATTTAAACAAGCTTTTCAAAGTGTTATTAATTGTATATTCCGCTACTAGTACTCTCTCACTTACTTTCCTAGTGTAAACGCTCCCTCACTGACGCAAACTTAATTAAAGTTAGCGCTAATGTAATTTACTTATCGACGTTCCTGGGCCATAAAAATAAATTATTTATATTGTTACTGCAGCTTCTGTAACTATTTTATTTATTTGGGTCAGAGAAACTTCGACCCAATAAAGTTGGTACCGTACGATATATATATTATCTGCTTCCTGAATTAATTACTTTGTACCATTGCTTTGTGATCATGGTGTTTGAATTTACTTGGAATTGTACGAGTTCCATTTTGTTTAATACAAGGTTACGCTTGAATAGCGAAATAATTAATCTCAGAAACAATGTGGCTATTGATCTGGAAGGAGCTTTGATCTTCTTTACCTTAGCGTTATTAATTCTAAAATTTTGTAAGGGTTATCTTTACGGTACAATCTTTTTTACTTGTACATGAATCCAATTTAGATATTTCCAGTTTTCATCCCATAGAGAAAATAATTGCAAATAGTTAATCAGAAAAAAGACATTATAAAACTTATTGGAAATTAAAAATAGTCAAAGAAGTCATTAAAACTGTAACCTACGCAGATAGATACGCACTTAAAGCTTTTCTTAACAACTTAATGACACATAGAAGCTCATATCTCTAAAAAAAGAAATATGACTTAATTTTATTATGATGCCCCCATTGCTTCGACCAAAATTACTAAAGCTATCTTATAATCTCCGTAACGGAATGACCGAGTAATTCGCCAGTCGTGACCGTAGTCATGCTCAAACCGAGGCTTATAAATTTTAGAACGATTCGTTGGTAATTATGAGTTTTTTTCCGCAAACAAATACGAGGTTCTTGGGTGCACTGGTTCGTTGAACCTTGGCGAGTATTTTACCGTTACTTCTAAGTTTACTTTCAGCTAGACTGTTCGCCTAGTTCTGGTAAATAGTGTCAACAGCTCTGGTCTCATCTGATAACACAAGAATATAGGCTTTGTTGAGGATTTTACACCTGTTTCTCGGGCTTTCTATTGTAATTGGTGAATTGATTTATAGAGCTACAGAGGTTGTTTGTATTGTTTTGTCTGGTACAATTTATCTTAACGTTTATCTATGTCTACTTTTGGCTAGATAAGTACTGTAAAATACCCTTGCTGTCTCTAATTTTACTTTAATATCTATAAATATACCTAATGTAAGCTCTTTTTGGACAAAAATGATTCGGCTATTCTTTGATATGGTTGTATCATTGTCACACTGCAAGTTTTGTTCTAGCTAGACTGCTTTCGTTTACTCAACAGTGCTATCTAAACTATCTCTAGTTACTGTCTTCATCTGATAAAGATAATAGTGCCTTTGTCAATGACATCTTTTCACTTGGTTTTCTATCAGATTGATATAGTTAGATGTAGATCTATTTGAAAGATGTTATTTCATAAAGATCTACACATTTACTAAGTCTTTCTTGGTAAGATGATTGGTGATTTCGATTTCTTTTACCTTGAATATACTGCTTTGTTCTGAGACCATTAATAGAAATAAAATTAATTACCTGTTTGTCAGCTCCGAATAGATTTCATTTTAATGTTTATACATCTACTTTTAGTTTCATTTGTGCCTTAAAAAAATCTGACTTAGTAATTATAAGAATCTATTACAATTTACAATTGATATTTTATAAGAGAGATACTTTTTAAAATGATAGAACTATGTATAACTTCACAATGACTGATTATTATTTTATAGAATTAAAGTTATAGAATGTTATAATAATTCAACAGTTACACATTGTCTGCGCTTGATCGGGTTGTTATAAACAAAACTGTAAACAGCCATTTTCTTCACTTACGACATGCTATGGCAAATTTTAGTCGCTTTGCAATTCCGCCAATCAATAACATCCCCACAGAATTTGAATCAAACTCTCACTGCAATGCTCCCAGGTGTATTTCTGATTGCTAGTATAATTTCAATCAGCATCGAGCACGCTACGTTTATGCACGAATGCGCCAAGTGTTACCAGGCAATACATTACACTATTACGAGATTGTGTGCAATTCTGCATAATATCTATCTCTTACCCCTCACTTTCACACTACATTATCTTCGTGTTATTAGAATGGTCTTCACTCACTGTTGTAGTGTATGTTTATTGATTAGTTTTAAAACTGAATTTGCAGTATGCGGTTCGTAATGGAGTAGTTAGTGTCTGCCTTTGTGTCTAAGGTTCCTTATGGAGATTGCTGCAGTGTTTTGTTATCTTTATTTCTTAACTCCAAACTTTTGATTAGATTCTGTTAAGTTTGTTTTTCTACATAATGCTTATATCAACATAAAGCGAGACTAAGGAAAAAAGGATTTTTATTTTAAGCTTATTTTGTTTACCTTCATATTGTTGTAATTAATCCTTCATGCCTTTTCATGTCCCGTTGCTAAGTCACACCCTCAGTAATGCGGGATGAGACGAAATGAGTTCTAATCTTCCCTAAAAACGTACGTCTTTGTATTTTTAATATCCTCATTATCCTTTTATTCCGCCTTCACAATCAACGAGGAATGCTTTATCCTCTAAATCTTTGTCACCGTTTACGTTATTTTTGGTTCACTTTCTGGGCCATTCGCGAAGTATTCAAGCCACTGTTATTATTAATAATTCATGCTTTATACGAATTAGCTAGACAAATGCTTGCTCACACGCATTTTGCTTCGATGTTTTCTAAACGAAACCTTCTCTCTGTCCCGGTGTAACGGTTCTTAAAAACACTTAGATTTGTTTGACATTTGTTTATGTAATTTACAATGAGGAAGTTGTGAGTTTTGAGACAACATGGCAGTTTGTGTAACTGTATTTGGAAGGTGATATTTATGTGTAATGCAAGCTGGTGTATGCAAGTTCAGTTACATTGTTGAACTTGGTTGAACTTCGGCGTGGTATGGCGTTGGGTTCCTCGTATTTCGTGTGTTTGATTTATGCAAGCATGAGGTGAATTAGTTTAATAACAAAGACATTCAATATATATAGACGGGACATAGCGAACAAAATCTTTGCTCGGATACTTACTACCCCGAGTAACAAGTCGGCTTAGTCTAATGTGTCAATAGCACCTGACAAGTCCAGTTTGTGTCCGCTTTAAAAAATCTTTTCCTGAAGAAATATGCCGAGTTGCGCATTGCATAATTGTAACTCTCGTTATGGAAAAAAGATTGGACCTAATTTCAGTTTATTTTCGAAAATATTTTTCGTATTTACTTAGTAATTAGTTAAAATTCAATAATTTTCGTAGATAGTTCTAGAAAAGTCACAGAGTTGGTGATAGCGCCATCTATTGCCGAATAGCCTAAACCTTATACTACGTTTACTGCTCACGGTCTGTGTTGCCAGACGGCTGTCTCGAGTACTCCTCAAACTTTCAAAAACAGTCTCCATTGGTGAATCAATAAAGGATACAAAAAAAAACTCGCTCGCATGGTCTAAAGTTATGGATTTTTTTTTTGTTGGTTCAATTAAATATCTTCAAACACTAAAGCAAACAAAAATTTAATAGACACTACTTTTCAGCAGATGATAATGATAAGTGACGGTACAACAGACACTCGGATATCATCCTATACGGAATTGCGCTTGTTTGAGAGTGCTAGTTTTTGCAAATGTGTATGTAGTTTGATCGAGTTCAACTTGAATTATTATATTTTTAATCAAACATTATTTTGTTAAGAACAAATCATATTAGTTTTGTTCATAAAACTCTTCCAATTCCCTCCAAACCTATTTTTTTTACCTCCACGTATTCTTATCTCGTATCCTTCAATTTTCCCCTATAACTATAAAAATCCCCCAGATTTGGAGGGATTCCTCCCGATTTGGCATCACTGCCAAGCATCGACGCTTGCAAGAGATTTAAGATTGTTTATCGATTTTGTTATCGATAAAATGTAATGAGGATAAACAAAAAAAAGTTGTATCATTTAATTTAAATATCTATAATAGGCTTTAAGCAAAGTGTATCATCTGTGCAATTGGAACTATTGCATTAGAATGAATCACTGCAATGTTCCGAAATAGTGAACTTGCGCCAGTCGCCATAACAGACTGAGTCGGTCTCGAGTTGTAGCCGAAACTCTAAACCACCGCACATCCACCAGTCGCAATAACAGACCATCGAGTTTTTTATACAATCGAATAAAACTTCTCACCATTGCGCATCGCTTTATGTAACCATTCTATGAATGTCCTTAAAGGAAGTGATAGCATGACTGATTATACCTTTTTTTATGGTAGGTGAAAATCATCGAATGACGAAACCCGCTCTTGGGCGGAGCGGGAGACCAGTGTCAGACTCTTACTGACTAAAAAACCTACCCCGTACCTTCCTTGCCTTATTCCTAGAGTCGAGGTAACAGTTTGCACCACCCTAGGCTCCAGGAGGCTTCGACCCTAAAGGGCCCCTACAGTTTGCTGACAACTCCTTGAGGCGCGCGGGAACGGTGCGCGCCGTTGACGACTTGGACTCAGTCTGGACAGTTATCAGACGACCGGACGGCGAGCTACCCATTGCTCACCGTCCACGAGCCAGTGTCTACGGTGGCCGGATATCGGCAGGATCGCGGCGGCGACGGCTACGGCGAGGGCGCTGTTGCCTTTGTCTCATGCGGTCGGCCTCCTCCTTTACGAGCATTACTGCTTCGCAGAAGGAGGCGACCGCCTGCCATTCCTCTTCGCTGCGGACCATGGCATGAACCAGGGCCCGGCGCGAGAGGTCGCCGCCGCCGATCACCCCCACGAGGACACGGCGATGCTCTTCCCAAGCAGGGCACACCTCCACCGTGTGCTCCACCGTGTCCTCCGGGCTCGCCTCACAGTGGCGACACCCGGACGTCTCTTCCGCACGAATCCGGTGTAGGAATCTCCCGAACTTCCCATGTCCGGTGAGAACCTGCGTCATGCGGAAGGTGAGGACGCCGTGAGGTCTATCCAGCCACGCCTCAAAGAGGGGCACTACCGCCGAGATTACGGTGTGCCCAGCGCTGGGTTGCGACAGTCGCTGTTTCCACTTCACCATGAGATCCCGCCGGAGCTCCTTCCGCCACGCCTAGACATGTTCGGGCAGCGTAGTTTCGTCCCGGCGTTGCATCTCCACGCGCTGATGGTGCAGTGGCTGCTCATACCTAATATTTAATGATAATGTTGTATACATTATTTTTTTGTTTTAAAAAATATAATTTACACTAAATCTACTGCATTGTATTTGTTTTCTCAATAAATTCAAATGCAAAGGACAAACTGACAACTTTATCGATAATTGATACCTGCTATCTAATTTGTTGGTAACATACCTAGCACTCTACCTAGCGCCACCTACTGGGCAATAGCTGAAGCTTCATAATTCAAAAAATTTAGTACGCGTTTTTACTATACACCGCCAGATGCCTTTCCCGAGCCATAGGAGCACAGTTTTTCTAAGACATAGCCACTCTATTGTAACATCTATATCTTTAAATCTCTTTGTTTAATAATATTTTCATTATACATATAATCTAATTAAATTATCAGGACGCCAATGTAATAAGGTTAATGAAATTCAGTTTACATACATAATAAAGTTTATTGATAGCCAGTGTGAATTGAATTGTCAGGTGTTAAATTTGAAATATGTATTGTTTACACTACATTTAATTGCAGGACTTTATCATGGAATGTTAAAATGACCGATGTGCGAGTGAGTAAGAGGAATGGAGCACTCTAGATAGCTCTATCTCTTTCACGGTTCAGTTTTGGTTGTAAAATGAAATGCGTTTAGAATTTGTGTATACCGTTTATTATGGCGACACTAGGGGCAGGCCTATGTACAAAAGTGGACGACTTTCGGCTGAAATGATGATGATGTTGAAAGTCTGTGGTTCTACATTAAGTTGGACTAACAAAAGTACATTTCATGTTTCACCTTTCTTGAAAATTGTTTAGTTCATTTACACCCTCCATAAATAACAAAGTATAAAATAAATATCTCTAATATAATGTAAGCTGCACTCATATTTTACTGGTTATTCGTAAACATAAGAAATAAAGAATAACAATACCCATTACGGGACCCTACACCATATGTAACATGAAAAAGAAAGAAAAAATGGAACACACACTGCGCGAAAATATATCTGACACAATACAGCGTCTACATTTATATATTTAATAGTGCCATTACTCACTGATGTAACTTGAAGGGAACTTAGGAGTTCGGTGAGGTACATGGGGAAGTTGGGGACTTACGTCACTTCTGAATGAACGGTGACGAACTTTATACGAACTTTAATACTGGTTCAAAGTTTAGGAGATGTTTAGTGACCTAGCGTTTTGCTTGGAGTGATGCTTAGCTTAATAGTTTTAGGTCTGAAATTGCTTAGGTCTTTGAAGTATTCTGGGATTAGGCAAAGGGAATTATTGTCTGAAGGAAATTATATAGAGATTCACAGAAATTTCGGTTTTGGTTTTGGCAGAAGTAACTAGTTTCGGCGTCACTTTCGATTTCTGTAGAAAATTTTCTCAGTTAAACCAACGCCTGTCGGTTGTTGGTTGAGTATTCTAATATATATTAGCGACCCACCCCAGCTTTGCACGGGTGCAATGTTGATATTATGCATGTATTATACATATAAACCTTCCTATTGTATCACTCTATCTATTTAAAGTTTGTAGTAAGCAGTGGTGGCCGAGTGGTAACGGCTTCAAACCCAGCCAGGCGCATTACTTTGTGTAATTTATTTTATCACCACTGCTCTCAAAACGGTAAAGGAAAACATCGTGAGGAAACCGGCATGTCCTAGAACCAAAAATTCGAAGACATGTGACATCCACCAATCCGCACTGGGCCCGCGTGGTGGATTATGGCCCATTCCCTCTCCTGGAGAGAAGTCTGTGTCCCTGCAGTGGGAACATTAAAAGGCTGATGATGATGATGATGATCTATTTAAAAAGCCGCATCAAAATCCATTGCGTAGTTTTAAAGATTTAAGCATACATAGGGAGGAAGCGACTTTGTTTTATACTATGTAATGATAAACCGTACAGCTGTATTCCAGGATGGTTTACTTATGTGCTTCTAATTCAAATCCATTCAGCTGAAGAGTGGAAGTGTAATAAACATAAACACACATTCCCGCCACAATAAAATTAGTGTTATTGAACTCAAGTTTATCTGTCTTGAGACTGAGTTCATCACGATTGTGCATAAGTCCAGAATACTCGTTTAATGACAGCTGTGATTATTTAATTATAAATGATTATTTATATATTATGATTATTATTATAAATGAGTAGCAGTGGTGGCCGAGTGGTAACGGCCCTGACTTGCGTGTAGTAGGTCGCGGGTTCAAACCCAGCCAGGCGCATTACTTTGTGTAATTTATTTCATTACCACTGCTCTCAAAACGGTGAAGGAAAACATCGTGAGGAAACCGGCATGTCCTAGAACCAAAAATTCGAAGACATGTGACATCCACCAACCCGCACTGGGCCCGCGTGGTGGATTACGGCCCATTTCCTCTCTTAGAGAGGAGGCCTGTGTCCCTGCAGTGGGAACATTAAAAAGGCTGATGATGATGATGATGATTTAAAATAATCACATCCTCGAATGAAAACAATTATTTTTAATAGCCAATCAAAGTATGAAGTGCCTACTCATAACTTGTACGTAAGCAGTACAACTGTATTCCAGGGTATGGTTTTCTTATGTAATTTAGTAGTAGTAAGATGTAGTTTTAATCCAAAATCCATACAGCTGTATAAGCGTAAAAGAGTGACAAACAAAAACACATAATTTTCGACCTTTATAAAATTAGTGTTGTAGCACCCTTTCACCGTCAAGTAATCCTGCATCGCGCAATGAAAGTCTTCCGTGCGATTTGAACATATAGAACAACCCCAAAATCATCTACCGGGCAGTAACCCATCAGACATAACATCTGTCTGGTCGGAGGATCCTCCCTTTCCAACGGCGTTATATGGGACTTTCCTCTCTGTTCCGCATACCTCCAAAGTGTTATTGAACTCAAGTTTATCAGGCTTGAGACTGAGTTCATCAAGATTGTGCATAACTACACTCGTTAAACGACAAGTCTGATTATTCAATTATAAAATTATAATTAAAATAATTACATACTCGAACTGGGATAATTTATTTTATAGCCAATCAAAGTCTGAAGTGTCTACTCATAAGTTGGTTCTTCAAGACTTCTCCTAGCACTTAATCATGTTCGTTTTGTGAAGTTTCTTTGAAGTTACTGGCAACTTCAGGATATCATAACTTTTGTTCTGCTAGATTAAACTTCATTGCTCTGCGATCTCGCCAACTTTACAGGATTGCGAACTTAACGATAAAGTAGGAAATCCAATTTATTTTTGTTGGTGATCAAGATTTTAGGACTGTTCCAGGAAATGTGCTTGATGCGGTCGAATAGTTTAATTTTCTTTTGGATAAGTAATGCTAAACTTGCTCAGACGTTAAGGATTTAGAGAGTTATTATATATTTCTTAATGTTATGTTACGGCTAGCTTTACTTTTATTTTGAGGATCATTTAATGAAGTCTATTGACTTTTCCTTGCTCTAGGGCGTGTTAGATTAGACCCAAATGTGTCTTTTTTCTGCCTTTAATATTCCAGAACTATGGAATCGTTTTCGAAATTTCTTGTGAACACGGGATTTACGGTTTTAGGTCAAAACCAAATATCTACTTACCTTCTGCATAAAATTGTCATTCTTCGACAAAGACAACATAGTCGTATTTTTTTTTGGGGGAGAGACCATCACTGAACTTCATATGGCTATTATTACTTAATCCAGGAGTTCCTTTAACAACAGTGCAAGTAAAAATATACTTTTACTTACTATAATGAAAGACATATCAGCATAAACACTTCGTAGGCACACACACGTAACATCGTCATGCAATAGCACTAATCACCATACGTATGGAATGCAGGAACATACATAGTCACTACTTCGTGTCAAAAAATACGTTCATAGTCTAATTACACTCATTTATCATTGCTATGAGAACATTGAACTTGAACTGAATACACCTACTGATTCTAATTAAATACAGTGATATATTTTATATCATTACGAGTAGCCTGTGGCTTTGCCTGTGAGAAATTAGACCTAGCTTTATAAATGTCCATGATTAATAAAAGTGTTAGTGTAGGTGTTGATACGGGATATCCTGGTAACTATTAAATCAATGTAATAACATGTGGGTGGATGGTTCGCATACCGCTATGGAGCAGTAATTCTTCTTGAGGAGTGGTTAAGGAGGTACCCCTGCGTCTTCATCTTCGTCGTCACTATGAGTCGCAGTTACTGTACCACCGTAGGCTTAACTTGTGGACATCGAGCTATGGGTAGCTAGACTTTCGGCCATATGACCATCTTGTTAGGATCCATATCGCGAATTGAACAATGCGAGCGCGCGCATCTTCCAGGCGCTCCTCAAAACATATCAGCAAGACGGTAGGGGCTTCAGTGGGTTGGTTTTCTGCTAAATCCAAAGAAACATTTGAAAGAGTCTTCGTTGCCCTGAAATATTGGCAACTGAAAGACACAGGGTTTTTCAGGGACACTCTCTCTCGTCCTAGAATGGAAGAAATAAATTGATAGTTAGAAAAGGGAGATAAAAATTAAAAGAAGAAGAAGAAGTTTGTTTGTGTACAATAAAGAATTAAGAAAACGAAGTAATTGATTTTGTGACGATTGACAAGACACGTGGTAGAAAAAGACGTTTTGTGCCGACCTAAATATAAAGGGGTATTAAGATGCGGAGACGGAAGTCAGAGTGGGACTTATAGTATTAAACTTAAGCGTAGCTCAATCTAAATCCTAACCGGTCACTTGACCTCATCCACTACCATGGTCCATTACAGCAATTTCTCACCCATTAGGTGCAACAAGAGTGATTTTGTAAAGTAGTTCTACAGCAACAAATCATAGTTTATGGTTATTACTTAGATTTACTGTGACTCCCCGCAGTTTAGATCTATGGGCGCACTATAGCCCGCGGTAACAGCTGAACTACGAGCTATTCGACGTTGCCGTTTAGCAAAAACAGAGGTACTTGTGTTCTTGTACCTTGTAAACTTATTTGAGAGGTATACTTGCAGTTTGCTAGTGAGTTTGTGCACGAGTCTTTATTATAAACTACAACAGGGGCCCTAGACAAGTGGCAATCGCTCCGTGTCGAATCCATTTCTAAGTTCGATTTCGCCTTAACGATGTCGACCACAAAATGGTAGACAAAGTGACATCGACTAACATATCGATTTGTCGAAGTATTGGTTCGATAAATTAACAACTTCTTGGCTATGGTTATCGAATTAAAACGTCAAATTTGACGTATAAACAACTACTAACAATTAGCGAATCGAAAACGTTTGACCACGTGACTTTTCGAAGGCATATGTCAGTTCCATACATTTCGGAGTTTCGATTTTCGTTATCGTTAGTGAGAATGTGACTTTGTCTAAGCCCCCAGACCTCAAATAGTTAGTTGTTGTGAAAAATTACTGCTTATAATCAGGTGAGATCGCAGTCACGCACTAGTTTATATTAATTAAAAAGAAAGCTATTAATCTCAGTCAACTTTTTTTATTTACCCTTGTAAATTTTCAAGTAAAACAAAAATTAAAAGCTTCACCAGTATGTAGTTTTGTTTTCAAAAACCCCTTCTTAGTGCTCGGTTACATCATGAACTTACGCCCGTAGTTCAGGCCATGCATATACATGGTGACTGGTAATTAATGACCGATACTTAGGGGCCTACCACAAGCCCTTATAGCAGTATTACTTCAATATTACTTTCCGTGGGAAAGAGACGGCGGTAGATAACGTGTCTAACGCTGTCACTTGCACACTCTGGAACAAGAATAAATCTTACTTTAAACGTCATGGTCTAGGTCCTAAACACGTGATTGTAATCATGATAACAAACAACTTTTACTTGAAAACGCGACTTGTATCCAGTCACCAAATATATCAGCCAGTCAGTGTTTCCTTTTTTGTATAAGGATAGAAGATAGAGGTCTTAGAATATACACTGAATTTTTTCACAGTCTGGTAAACCGTACTCATATAGGACCTTACTAAGTGAAAAAAGACATTGATCCCGGTTGGGATAAGTGCTAGTGGCCTAAATTTGTTCCAGTTTCACGTCAAATTAAATTATTACAATTGAGACAATTTTTACCCATGTAGGTCTTGACCATGACTCACAAAATATCATTATCATCAGCCTTTTTAATGTTCCCACTGCAGGGACACAGGCCTCCTCTCTAAGAGAGGGAATGGGCCGTAATCCACCACGCGGGCCCAGTGCGGATTGGTGGATGTCACATGTCTTCGAATTTTTGGTTCTAGGACATGCCGGTTTCCTCACGATGTTTTCCTTCACCGTTTTGAGAGCAGTGGTGATGAAATAAATTACACAAAGTAATGCGCCTGGCTGGGTTTGAACCCGCGACCTACTACACGCAAGTCGGGGCCGTTACCACTCGGCCACCACTGCTCTGTACACAAAATATAGACCACACTTCAATATCACAAAATATAGACGTACCTAATTTTTCTTTAAGGGCCCAGCAGGGTCGAAGGCTCCTAGGGCCATGGCAAATGTGAAAGTGAACACCAGAGCCCCGAAACGATGGCAATGTAGGATCAGGGTGGGTTTTTAGTCAATTAATTCATTGAGCCCCAAGAGGACACCGGTGCCCACACACCTATTTTTTTTTAAATTGTGTCTTTTAATTGAGTTTGTAATTACGGTATTCGAAAAAGAGACTATATTCCGCTCTGCCTACGGGTAGGAGATGTCATTGAATGATTTTCGCCCATTAAAAAAAACCAACTAAACTAACTTTGTCCATTCTGGCAATCCTCGCAATTTATTAACCTTTCTAATATCGTAAGTAGAGACATAATAGAAAGACAATAGGTCTGCGAACGCCGGCGTTCGCTTTGATCTCAAGAGTTTCATATTTGTGATTAAACTCGTGTAGAACTCTATCAAGGCTTTCCATTCCAGCAACGCAATATCACCAGCAAATCAGTTTAGGAATACGGTTGACCTGAAACTCACCTCAGATACTATTACTGAAACTTGTTCGTATAGGTTTAGATTAAACTAGTTATAATATGTTTACTTTCAAACATGTTTAGTTTGTGTAAACTCTAATTACAAGATAGTAAACAACATTATATTAATATTATTTTAATCTGAATTCGGAATATAAACGCTAGTACTGAGAATGGAACATAATAAATTCATCTTAGTTGGGTCCTTTGATTTTGGTTTGAGCTAGTGATAGTATAATCTTTTTTCAATATATTTGGTTGAAAATTCGCTGTTATCCCTGCATTTTAGTATATTTCGCACAAGTGCAAAAAAGTGCCCGAGCTCTGCCCCACCACAATTTATTACATTTATCGTATCAGACTGGGCGCTATGCAAACCCCACGAGTCAAGCGTTAACCTGCGTTTACTTATCTGTAATGAAGTTTTTCAATAGGTATATGTAAGTATTTTGAAAAACGTCATTAGATACATTTGGGAAAATGCACTAGGGCACTCAGCTTATTCTGGTCTGTTTGTTCCCATTTATCATACATCACTTTTAAACTCGTTTATAAGTTTGACTCCTTAGATTTTGAAACAATAAGACTGATTACTACAGAAAAAATATCTAAAAAACCAAGTCTAATTAAGACTATTGGAAAAGGAAATATTAAACTTGACTACCGTTCCAAGAACTTGGTTGTTTCTAAAATTCTTTTACATATAAAAAAAATTCTTTAGAAATTGTCGTCAAATGTGTTATCAATTTCCTTCCTGTATTTCTAGCCTACTTTCGTCGGTGAAATTGAATAATTAATCGAATACTTAGTTGTCTTAGATGTTAATAACTCAAATAATTTTTGAGTAAACGTTTAATCAATTATATTTTACAATAAATTGTTTTAATGGTAGATATCGTTCAGTATTTTATTATTGTTATACATTCTGACAGGGAATTTTAAGTAATGCCACAGCCTTAAGTTACCAGAAGTATCGAAATAAAACCAAAGAAAAACTATGATTCAAAGAATCACTGTATTTTATTTAAAATAAATAATTTTATAGGCATTTTTTAAAGCTCAAGAAGTCGGTTACTCAGAAACAATAATGCTAACTGCACTATTAAAAAGGTAGATCTTAGATCTCTATAAGGTCCATGGAGTTTCTTTACTTTTTTCAATTATGTTTTGTATTACATAAATATGTATATTGATAATATGTTTCTTGTCGCTTCTACTATATTTAGGTAACTTTGTAGATAAGATAGTGTTATATAAAATTGATTTAATGATATTCAACTGTCTTGCAAGGTTGAAGAACTAGATCACTTGTAAAGCCAGCTAAGCTTCCTGGAGGTACATTTTAGAGCCGTTATGAAGACCCAAAATGAACGGAAACCGGAGGCGTAGAGACCTGGAGGCCTGAATAAGCTCATTATTCCGGTAGTATTATAAGGGCTATGTAATTCAGAGAAATTAATTCATATTGGAGCTGTAAACTAACGGCCCGACCTTCTAGGTAACTTGTTCCAAGTGTATTTAACGGAAAAGTCAAATAATACCTAAACGAGGAACCTACAAATTCGGCCAACTTTAAGCATCGGAGTTACACTGAATTATTTAGAAAGGAAAAATTCTTTTCATACCTCATGAATAAGGCACTTTATTTATTAAAAAAAAAACTTTTATAGGGTTTTTTAATTGAGTATTTGGACTTGGAACAAGGTCTAGCTTTGCTTTATTGCTAAAGTTTGCCAATTTGAATTTCTTAATTAAAAAATCGGAAGATACTTTTCGTTTCTCATCTCAAATACAGTTGTAGGGACTTTGCAAAAGGGTTGAAACCTACTGGGTTCCAGGGTCTCTATCTGAAAGGACGGATTGGCCCTTGTGTGAAGGTCAAAGAAGGAAGGTGGGGTGTTTAGTCAGTAAGAGTCTGACACTGTTTCCTGTTCCACCCAAGAGCGGAATTCGTCATTGGATGATTTTGGATCACCTTAAAAAAAAAACTCAAATACAGTTTTTAATTGAAAATCGTCACCAAAATTGTTCTACAGTCTTAAAAATAATTCAAAAGACTCTGTTTCAAAACAGCACTTAAGATAAAATGGTTTACTAACGAACAAAAAAATAGTATTCAAGTGCTGTAAGAATAACTTACTAAATGGTAAGACCAAAATAATGTGCCAACAAGTCAAAACTTTTTGTTCATATCTTTTGGAAGGCTGCCCGGCCTGCAAAGTAAACTTTGAACACACCACATACTGCAATGCAACACACAGCTTTACCATCATGACTTTTGTTAGAAAGAGGTAAACAGACAAAGAGTGAGTGCTTACTTTAGAAATTTGAATATTCAGTCTCTGGGTTTGCACTTACGATTACATATTGATAGGGTATTGGCAGGAAATTTGATGAAAGATACACACTGCTCGATCTGTTACTTTAAGTAAACTACCTACTAATATGATGAATAGCTTGATATTTTCAATTCAAAATATACGTACATCTGTATAGGCTACTAACCTGTAAAATGCTACTGTTTCCATTCGGGGCGGATCATAGCTATTCATTTTATTTTACCCGTCCCACCTTTTAAATTTCTTGAGCTTGCAAAAATGCAAATCAATCTCAAGGCGTCCTAAGTGTCATAGTGCCACGTTTTAGAATTCCACAGTTGAGTTCTTAGAGCGGGTACTTACTAGAATGTCGAATATTAAAGTACCAAGAGGTAAAAAGTTGACGTTTAAAAAAATCAAAAATTTTAATATCGATTGGTAAATATGGCAACGTAGGAATGGGTAGAAAGGAAAGTAGGTTGTTTAGTCAGTAAGTCACACTGTATTCCGCTCCGCCCAAGGACGGGATTCGTCATTGGATAATTTTTACCTACCAAAAAAAAAGTATATCGATTTTATCATAATTACTAGCTGTGCCCGCGACTTCGTCCGCGTGGAATAGTTATTTTGGGCATCATATTTATTTTTGCAAACAACCTCCTCAGCTTTATAAATTATAGCTGTTACCCACGACTTTGCCCGTGTCAATTTCTGTTATTATTTTAGACAATTTAGTTTTTAAAAGAATATAATTATCTAAAAGTACTTCATAGAGCTACACCCCAACTTGGGCACGCCATAATCTCGGCGGTAAGTCCCCTCTTTGAGGCGTGATATCTATCACGGCATCCTCACCTTCCGCATGACGTAGGTTCTCACCGGACATGGGAAGAAGGAAGAGACGCCCGGGTGTCGCCACTGTATGATCAGCCCGGAGGATACGGTGGAGCACACGGTGGAGGTGTGCCCCGCTTGAGAAGAGCATCGCCGTGTCCTCGTGGGGGTGATCAGTGGCGGTGACCTCTCGCGCCGGGCCTTGGTTCAGGCGATAGTTCGCAGCGAAGAAGAATGGGAAGCGGTCGCCTCCTTCTGCAAAGCAGTAATGCTGGTAAAGGAGGAGGCCGACCGCATAAGGCAAAGGCAACAGCGCCCTCGCCGTAGCCGTCACCGCGATCCCGCCGATATCCGGTCTCCGTAGACGCTGGCTTGTGGACGGTGAGCAATGGGTAGCTCGCCGTCCGGTTGTCTGGTAACAGTCTAGACCGAGACCAAGTCGTCGACGGCGTGCACTGCTCCCGCGCGCCTCAAGGTGTTGTTAGCAAACTGTGAGGCCCTTCAGGGGCGAAGCCTCCTGCAACTGAGGGTTGGTGCGAAAGCGTTATACCGGGGCTCTGGGAATATGGCAAGGGAGGAACGGGGTAGGTTGTTTAGTCAGTAAGAGTCTGACACTGCTTCCCGCTCCACCCAAGAGCGGGATCCGTCATTGTATGATTTTTACCTACCATAAAAAAAACCCATCCGCGTCGCCCGCAAGCAACCCCTCTCCTCGCCCGCCGGCCAGGCACAGCGTCAAGTTTAGCACATCATGCATCGCGTGTGAATTTTATATCGGAGTTATTTTAAAATTGTAATATCTTCTAAGATGTTCATTGAAATTAAATGATGTCAAAGACAATTTTGTTTACAATTACATACTCTTAATCAACAACACATTTATTTGGATAAAGATTATATTATTATGTTGATAGAACTCTAACAAATAATCGGTAAAAATTGGCTAAATTTGATTCGCATAAAAACAGTTCTAGTAAGTTAATCTTAAAAGATAGACATATACTGTCGCGGACATTTTTTTAGATAATTTTAAGAGGAATAATTCTTTTATATATTTTTTTGGTATCTTAAACCGTTTTGGCAGCGCACGCAACGGAAGCCCTCAAAGATGAATAATTTTCCCCGTTTTTTCCACATTTTCCGTTATTTCTTCGCTTCTATTAGTCGCAGCGTGATGTTATATAGCCTAAAGCCTTCCTCAATAAATGATCTATTCAACACAAAAAGAATTTTTCAATTCGAACCAGTAGTTCCTGAGATTAGCGCGTTCAAACAAACAAACAAACAAACAAACAAACAAACAAACTCTTCAGCTTTATAATATTAGTATAGATTATCGAAAATTGTTATATTGATGCTTAAATTGTCTGATATTGAAACGCTGAGTGACATCTAACGATACTCTCTAATGATTAAATATATGCATTTCTCTATTATCAATTTACTTACTAATTATCAATTACTATTATACACGAATGCCATCTGCGTTCCAAAGAAAACCCTTTACATTTTTTTCGGGTTTGCAGTAACTATTTTGTACGATCTAACAGTCCTAGTAGGTATTAAAATCACCATTTGCCAGCCACATTTGAAATCAATCGGCCAATTCACTCGTTTAGCTAAATAAAGGCCTGTTACACATTTTAGTAGGTTGCTTCCTGTCTGTCAGTGGTTACACGTTAAATTTAGATCGATTATTTTAGCATGGCTATTGTGGGGGCTTCGATTTTCAGCTTTAATACATGATGAGGATAGTGCATGTAATGTTTTTTGTTGGTCCGTAGTTAGTGAAAATAAAGGTCTTTATAGATTACTAGCGGTGAACCTGTTTTGCTACGTATAAAGAGAAAAAAAAAATTGTAATATCAAATTAACAAAATGATCTGACATTTATTGAATACATTTTTTGCAAAAAATGTGATAAATGAAGAACTGCTCGATCGACTATGTGTAAACTTTACATAAACTATCTACTAAATAGTCCGGATAAAGCCTAAACATTTGGTTTGGATAGATGAGCCCGTTCTTGAGTTATAAAATTACAACGAAAAGTAGCATTTTTATGTTTATTGATTTTTCTGTCGTTTCTTTAAAACAAATAAAAAGAATAACTTACATCACACTAAGAAAATATTGGAATCGAAGTGCGTTCATAAATATGTACACAAATACAAGGTACTCAGACTCGGAATATCAATTTGCAGCATTTTCGTCCAAAAATGGAATCCGCGACATGTGACATCAATGACCTTTTTTTCTTACTAGCTTTTGCCCGCGGCTTCGCCCGCGTACATAAAATATAGCCTATGTCACTCAGGAGTAAAGCAGCTTTCTATTGTTGCTAAAATTTTTCCAATCGGACCAGTAGTTCCAGAGATTACCCCCTACAAACAAAAAAACATAAAAACAAACTTTACCTCTTTATTATATTAGTGTAGATTATTCTAAATCTAATTCATGCAACTTGTATGAAGATGATGAGTTGGACTCTGATTGCAGCCTTGAGTACCTCTTTCATTTACTGTTTACGGTCATATATATTATATATATAAATGTTTTCTGTGTATTTTCTAAAGTATTGCTAAATTTTAATGTTTTCCTCAATAATCGAAATGTCTGTAGCTAGCAACTGAAATGTTACAAAACGCAATCTTCCTTTTATGATCAAAATGTTTTTTTTTCCTTAATAACTCAAAATACGACCAACAACAACTCCAAAAAGATCTCATCCTAAATCTCTTCCTGTTTTAAAGCCGGTGGGCAGATTCGTTGCATATTTTAGCGGTCGGCCGTGATAGACTCCAACAGGCATTTAGCCCAGATACGATCTACAGATGTGGTTATACTATCAATTTTACAGCAGTCTTCCTCTTAAATATTCATGGTGACTGGTTTCAACTTCGGTCTCTTAAGCGCCAGATAACTTTCTGCGATTGATATTAATTGGTAGTATGATGTTCTATTTTATGTTTGTGGTTACACAAAGTTATTGAACTAAAGTGGTTTTAAGTTATTTTTTTTTTGAGGTGGAAAAATATCAAATAACCAGCTCTGGGAGAGGGAGTTTTAATTTTTTTACTGACTTTAACCCTCTGTGTTCCTCAATTGCGCTTTCCGTTCCAGAGCTACAGTAACTCTTTTGAAACAATCTTGCATTATTAGCCGGTATTTTGAGTTTTGCTGGTATCTCTTTAAGGTGCGCGTGAACCGCAGACTGGCTTTACCGGAAAGCTAGACAGGGAGCCACTCTTTATTCGCCGTCTGTCAAACTTTTACTGGCCTTTAGCTGCCTTTTATTAAGGCTAAAGTTGAAAACTAAGTACTAATATGGAGACAATGTAAAAGCAGTAACTTTTTTAGAGGTCTTCTTAGTTGACCCATGCTAGTTGAACTTGGTACCTGAACCCTTTTTAAGTCAGTTTCTACAACGCTGCCTATCCTCAGCGACCCGCTTCGTTTAAAATATCGCCCAGAAACAATATTGCTAAGAAAAACACTATTCTATATTCTAGAGCCGCCATACAATACCTATATCTAACAACCCATAATTACGTGCTAAAAAGTTACCTCACAATTACGTAGGTATGATATCGTATCGATCGCTCGATAAGCTGATCCGCTGTTATTAATTAATGGAGCATTGTTCTGTGACGAGTGCGACCCACTTCAGTTACATCATGTCGTGTCAATGTCAGTTCAGATCTCATGTGGAGTGGTGTAGGGCATGGGCAGAGCGGGGACGGAGCCGCACTCATGAGCGGGAGAAATCATTTAAATGTGTTACCTTATAATATGGTATGTAAAATTGTTCGTAAATGATAGAATTACTTAATAACATATTTACCTATTTTATAATTTTCGATCGGTTTTTCAATTTGATTCCATTAACGTTTGTGTATACACAAAAAAAAAAACACCGATACACTAGGTTGGTTAAAAGAATACCAAACCTCAAACAAGACTAGTCGTCCTAACTGGTTTTTTTCTTGCTACAAGAATAGCTACCCTGTAGCAAACTTGAAGGCAACCTGTTATTCCGATGGCTCCTTACCAGAACTAGTTTACCACCCACACACGATCATAAGATTTGAAAAAGTCTTAAACCGCTTTTCAATTAACTTTAATCTACATCTACACTAATATAATAAAGAGGTAAAGTTTGTTTTTTTGTTTGTAGGAGGAAATCTCTGGAACTACTGGTCCGATTGGAAAAATTTTAGCAACAATAGAAAGCTGCTTTACTCCTGAGTGACATAGGCTATATTTAATGTACGCGGGCGAAGCCGCTGACAAGAGCTAGTAATATATAATACACAAAAATCTTGTGTCACAGTGTAAGAAAAAAACTTTATTTTTTTAATTTTTAGTGCACTGATGTTTAAATAAATTAAAATGAAATAAATTTAATTCAATTAACCAATATCAATAATTAGTCAAACACATGTAAAACATAATTCCTTCCAAATAAAATTGTATTTACAACTAAAATCAGAATAAAAATAAAAATAAAACACAAATTCTATCAAACAACATCAAGCAATGACTTTGTAAATCAAGTCGAAGCAAAATCTTTTTACCCTAAGTTTTTTCCTTTGATAATTTCCGTCACAAATCAACGTTTACTTAATCAGCTGGTCTGAATATAAAAATGACAATTTGCACCAAAAATAACAATAAAAACGGTTTCGATAACAGATTCTGACTCAATCATCTCCGCTCTAAATCCGCTATCACCCATAGATTAATCCACAAGGCATAACTGTCCCACGAGTCGCATCGGCGGCTGGTAACGGCTCGTCGCGATTGTTGGCGACCAGCGAACCGTGGAGCATTGCCGTAACGTCGTGTCTGATGCATCATTTACTGCTTATCCAAATTGAGTGAGGTAACCTGTGATGATGGGACTATGTGTTGGAATCTTCCACTTTAGCACAAATCTCAGTTTTCAGCTGAGCGATGATAAAATGCCTTTTTAGGTGACAGTCTGCTCACTAACGAAGGTGGGAAGTATCCAGACTCACATATCCAAATAAATTAACAAACCATTGAACTCGAAGATTGAACTGTTTACAAATTGGTTAATTAGTTGTTTCATTTTGTAGGTAATAAAGATAGAAATTAATTTTTTGTTACGTTCAAGATCTTTACCGATATGGTAAACATTCATTGTGGTATCATTCTAAAAGATGAAATGAAAAAAGCAGCTATTGCCTATTTGTATCATTAGCTATTTCTATCTTATATTACTTAATCAAAAACTACTCCATTGCAGAATAAACCCATTTCTTATATACACTACGTACCAAAAATTATAATAAAGAGGCAATTTTGAATAAATATGTTTTTCTTCAATTATTTTACCAGATTTTTTTTATTTTATTACTAAGAGATATAGGCATATCTTTTCTACAGTTACACTGCCCGTGTGACTGACTTCTCTTCAAAGTATTTAAAATCTTAGCTTGCTCATTGCATAGTGAAGTAGCTATTTTAATTATGTTATCATTTCATCATTCAGTTATTTCATCTTCTTTAAATATGCTCATTGTTGCATTAAGAAAACGCAATGTTGTAATTGCTAGTGTAATATCATCATGAGTAAGAATGGATTACCTTGACCGTTGCTCTCCATATTTTAATTGTTATAGTTTTTGAATGCGAAATCAAGTATTGTCTGCCGAGCATTTTCAGTTCTAGCGTTATTATTGCTTAAATGAATTCTCTTTGCAACTGTCTTCTTAGTAACTTTTACATTTGTACCTAGATCTATATTTAGTTCCGAGATAGCTTTTACAGAAAAACTAGTTATAAGAAGTCTTGTCCGAGTATAAATATTCAAGGAATCTACAATCAGTTGAATATTTATGCTCAGGGAGAATCTTGCATTCAACAAAATAGGTTTCAAACTGACTCAGAAGATTTTAAATAAAGCATTAGTATTCGACCTTCTACCGTTTTTGAAGTTCAAAGGTCCAGTTTAAAGAGAATTTAAAAAGCCATTCCATTACCTTACATAACAAATATGTCACCATTAAAGTTGAGTGACCTCTCATTTCGTGAACCGGGTGGCCCACATATACTTAGTTGGCAAACAACTTGTCAAAATACAACGGAACTGCCGTCAACGAAATGACGTTTCCATAGTCGACCAATCCTCTTGAGACAGCATACATCAGTGGGTTTACAAGACAGCTATTATTATCATATTTGACAAAACAAGCAATAGGAAAGATGAAATAAGTAAGTCATCGATGTAAACTAGTATCCTACTTGGAGTGACAATGACCGTAACTTTACTTGTTTAGCAGGTTTATTCACAATTTTACAGTTCGTTTTATTAACAGCTTATATTTATGAGTATTATAAAATATTTTTTTATGTCTGCGTTTATTGGTTTTCTGTTTCTTTTTTATTAGATGATAGGAGTCGGCGTGGTTTTTAATAAAGTTGAAGAAAATATATGGAGATGTTTATATTAGGTTACTTAGATACTGACGATACAATGGAGTAATAAATCACTATTTAATTTACTTACTTTAACTGTAAAATGCAAAAACAGTAAAGTCAAAGATTTTTTTAAATGAAGTTCGTCATTTTGAAATGGATTATAATATACTAGCTTTTGTCCGCGGCTTTGCCCGTGTACATAAAATATAGCCTATGTCACTCAGGAGCAAAGCAGCTTTCTATTGTTGCTAATTTTTTTCCAATCGGACCAGTAGTTCCAGAGATTACCTCCTACAAACAAAAAAATAAAAAAACAAACTTTACCTCTTTATTATATTAGTGTAAATGTAGATGTAGGTCACTTATTATTTAGTCAGACTTATATCTAAAACAGAAAATATGACTTCTCTTTTAAAAACCATAACGTAAAAAACAAGGATTTTTCCTCATTGTATTGTTAAAACTCAACAATAAAAGCTTTAAAAATGCCGTCGCTACATATCGGCAGTTCACATACCCCAGCTGGCGCTCGTAACAAATATTTGCTGCCAATGTTTGCAACTATGCGGGAATTCAACGAGAACTCACTGGACCATTTAGATTGTGAATTCTTCTACTACGGGTACACGTAGCCTTTTATTTAGGGTTTAGGTAGATCCAAAGAATTTCTTCATAGGCAAACATTTGCTAAGAATTTAACAACGGTAAAACATGATACAGTGATCTTGAAGGGAAGCTCTACAGTTAATGAATTTCTTAAAGTTTAGAAATTACGTATGCCTCATTGAAGAAGACATTCATTTCAAACTAGTAACCTCATTTGATGTTCTCATTAAAACAGTTAAAAGTCTAACTTTACCTTGACAAAAGAGGATGACTACACAAAAAAAGTACAATAAGATTTTTGCGATACGGTAACACGGTTTTAGTAAAATATCTGAAGTAGGTTTTCTGTGTCGTTTTGTCAAAGACTCAAACAATACCAGATCCAAACAATAGTTTATCGTATTTAGCTACAAAACTGGGTACTAGCTCTCTTTTTTGAGTTGATTAGTGAGCGTAGATCAGACAACCGTAGACAGACAACAAATGGATATCAAATAGAGCTATAGGTTTAGCTAACGCAATCGTAGCGTTTATGATGTTCTGCGCTCCAATTGGCCCTCTTCAAGCTTTTTAACCAATCAGAGAGCCGATCGCGATACATGTCTCGATCACGTTAAGGTAAAAACAACTCACACCCAACAACCGGTATCATGGTCTGCTGTCTAATCAGGGAAACAAAGTGATTGGGATAATATCACATAAAAGGATCTAATTAAATAGAGTACTCGTCCGTCGTCCGTATGGTGTTCGGACGCAAAGAATGTCACCATCCCATCTTTTCCCGTGGGTGTCGTAAGAGGCGACTAAGGGACACACCAGAGAATGGGCAGCAGCATTCTCTGTGCATTGCAAGAAACTACACTGCGATCGCCAACCCGCATGCCAAGCGTGGCGATTATGGCAAAACCCCCCCACATGAAAGGCACAACCAAAAAATGGCCCCTAGTACCCGGCAGCCCGTCTACCCTTGACTCCGGTAGCGGTCAAGGTTACGGCGAGGCAAGGGGTGCGAAGAATCTCCGGAAGAGATCCGGCTACCATTTTAAGTAGGCCTCCCACAAGGTGGACCGACGACCTGGTCAAGGTTGCTGGAATACGATGGATGCGAGACGCACGGGACCGGTCGTTGTGGCGACGTTTGGGGGAGGCCTATGTCCAGCAGTGGACGTCTTTCGGCTGAGTTGATGATGATGATTGATGAAATAGAGTACTTTGGTTTTAGATACTAATAGTAAGGATGTATATAAGGTTACACAACCTCATATACATCCTTACTATTAGTAGTAGTATCACCATTCGTCGCAACCACAGAAGACGTGTGTATGGTGAGAATGACTTAGAATTTAGGAAATGAATTCCTATAAGTACTGTTCGAAGATTGCTACAAAACGTTAATCACATTTAATTTCTTCACATAAAACCATTGACCAAAAATTTAAAGAATCATAGCATATCAAGTGATATTATTATCTTTAAGATTCATGCGTTATTTAACTACATATTCTACGGCTTTTAGCCTTATGTTACTGTATAGTTTATGACCCTAAAGATAAGGGGTAGAAAAAACGATTTGTAAAAATGTAGGCAAAATTTTGATTACTCAGTGTCAGTAAATAATATAATTTATTCTCAGTTCCAGGTGAATGCTGAGTGTATGGGAGCTCAAAATGCGAGCTCAACTTTGTTTGCTGCTTGCTGTCAGCTGTGCACTGGCAGACAAGAATGATAACAGGTAAGGTGATAAACTCTTAATTGATTTCTTTACACAAGTTGATAAATTTTTAAATCCTGGTAAAAGACAAATATGTACATAAAATAAGTCTAAAAAAGTTGTGGTATCAATTAGGTGAACATTAATTATCTATTTTTCTTATTATCTAAAATCTTATTTACTTTGTCTTAAAAATATATATATTTTTTTTTTGTAAATTTCTTACCCTTTCTGTAATTATTCCAGACGCAACAAATTGCCATTCGTCGCCGATGCCGTCGGAAACTCTCTACCGCCGCCATCCAACGTGCCAGCCACTGTCGGCAGTCCTGTAAATCTTCTGACACCCGATCGCTACGAATTTTACACCTTCGATGAATCAGGAGAGCTCGTGAAAAGGCTCATGACTTTAGAAGAAATACAAGCAATTGTTGCAGCTGGTGAAGAAGCTGAAGGCTTAGTAACGTTCGCTAATGACAATCAACCAACAGTTTCTTTCAACATCAATCAACCACCCTACACAAAAGTCCATAGTGTTGTGACAAACGTACAAAATGTTCTTAAGGCACAAATGGAAGCTCATAAAAACAAACCCCATATTCAACCTACATTAGATACACCTGACGTTTCTGATTCTTGGAGTTTGATCTTACCCTCAATTTTTGGAAATACAGGAGTTGATATTGTTCTTGATAAAGCATCTGGTTCAGTCACTCCACCAGAAACGGAAACATTAGAGGAAAATATTGAAAATGATGACAATTCATTGAGTAAAGAAGGAACTAATCAAGTTATTAGCAGTTCCACGACCTTGGGAGAAGAGAAAGTTGCTGTCACAGAGAAATTGCCTACAAGTGCTGAAACTAAAGAAGTGCCATCAACAACCACTAAGATCACTACTACGACTACGACGACTACTACCACAACGTCTAGACCAACAACAACACGTAAAATAACGACAACAACTCGTAAACCTACCACTACGACAAGGAAACCTACAACTACAACTCGTAAGCCTACAACTACAACTGAGAAACCAACAACCACGACTGAAAAACCAACAACAACAACAACTGTCAAGCCAACGACTACAACTATAAAGGCAACATCAACTACAACTAATGCTCCAACCACTTCTACTACTAAAAAACCAGTGGCATCTACTACAACAACCAAAAAACCAACTACTGCAAACTCTCCGACTAGACTAAGTTCAACCGCAGGTATACCATCAACTAAAGTCACTGCTAGCTCACGTCCATCCACAACAACAACTAAACCAGTCATTAAAACAACTGAAAAAGTAACCACCATAGAGCCTGAAGTTGCCACAAAAAAGCACAGTGTTAGTATTATATCAGAACAAGAGCATGAGAATGTCAAAGACCAACCTAATAGTAATGCAGTTTCTTCTACTGAGAAAAACGAAATAGAATTCGAAAAAATAAGTACGTTTATTCCAGTGTCCACGGTTAACTATATTACTGACCGCACAACACGTAAACCTACAATAACTTCTAAGTCTCCTACCATTTACGCAAGTACAACAAAAAGGTCAGCCACTACTACGACTGAAGTATCAACTACCGAGGCACCTAAACTTCAAACCTTTGCAACTACAAATAAACCTGTTATCAGTACATCTAATTACGTTTCAAGCACATTGAAGGAACAGGAAATTGAGAAAATTAACGTCACTACTATAACAACTCAATCAGTATCCCCATCAACCACTATGTCATCTACAGAAGTAGTGTCTACTGACAATCTAAATACAATGGACGATAAACCAGCTGACGATAATGAAGAAAAAGACGTTGAACCTTTACTTCCCTTGTTTGATGTTGCTCAAAGCATTAGTCAAATAGCTTCCGATCTTGGCGGTAGTTATCAACCAATGCCAACGGCCAGCAATTTATTAGATACGACAAAAATTAATGGATTTGATTTGGAAAGCAAAGAAGTTTTAGATATGGATATACCATTTGGTACTGGAAATGAAACCGAAGTAAAAACATCTGAAACTTTGGATAAAAATAGCGATAATTTTGTTAAAATATCTACAATAGATCCCCATGAGGAAAATAAAAACAAGGAAAATAGTAAAAATGAAAGCAAAAACATATTAAAACCAACAGGATCAAAAAACACTGAGCCTAAAGAAACTGAAGTTAACAATATCGAGGTAAAGGAAACTGAAGTTCAAAAAACTGAGACAAAAGAAACAGAAGCACAAAAAACTGAAACTAAGGAAACTGAAACTCAAAAAACTGAGTCAAAAGAAAGTGAAGTTCATAAAACAGAAACAAAAGAGACTGAAGTTAAAAAAACTGAAATAAAGGAATCCGAACCAAAAGAAACTGAAATAACTCAGACAAAAGACGGTCAAAAACAAAATGTAATTATTAATGACATTCAAAAAGTTGAGTTATTTACCACATCTGCTGCTACTGAAGCTACTACTATTGATCCAATTCTATCAGAGTCTATGGGTGATTTACTATCACAAGTAGTGAATGAAGCACCACAATCTATGGTCAATTCTGAAGAGAGTTCGGAAAAAGTTACTACAACTGAGAAAAATGTAGAGCTTACGACACTAGAAAGCGTAAAATCTCCTGAAACCACCTCTGAAATATCAAACAAAGTTAAAAAAGATACAAGTTCAACTACAGAAGCGCCGGTTAATCCACAAAAAGAAATAATGCAAACTGTAGACAATGATGTCAGCAGCAAATTAAATGTCTCTGCTGAAAAAAACGAAAACAAAATAACTGACACTGAAAAGAAAAAAGAAATCGAAACGTTGGACCAATTAAACGAAAATAAGAAAACTGAAAACAAAAAAGAAGAAAAACCTGAAGACAATAGTCAGAACTTTGTACAGATCTCAGTTTCAAATGATAATAGTAAAAAGGATTCAGTTTCGACAGATACAAAGAAAAACATTGATAAATTCACTGACAATCAAAAAGATATTGATAAAGCTGATGACAAAAATGTGGAAGCAAAAAAAGAGACTGTGCAAACTAAACTTGACAAAGATGTAACTAAAAACGGGAATAAAAGCGCCGACACTGAAAAGGACAATGCTTCTGGTACAGAATTTACAACGCCACCTAATTTAGATACTACATCAACTTCCACTGTCCCAAATAAGATAAGCCAATCGAAGTTTAACAAAATTAATCTACCTGAAAAAATCAATATCAACAATAAAAAAGATAAACTTTCTGAACCATTACCTAAAGTTGACGATTTCAAGAAAAAAATACAGAAAGTAAACATTGATGAAGAAGAATTAGTTAGCGAAAGAAATAATTCATGGAAACTTATACCGACTCTTTCTCCACCAAAAGCAAATGAAATCCCAAAGGATAAGGTCAAGTCTGAGAACCATTATGTTCCAGATAATGAATACAAAGACATTGTTTTAGAATATTCAAAAGAAAATCAAGGACTGGAGGTAACAACGAAGGACTTGGGTGAAGATCTTGCTCGTTTTTCTGAACTTTCCAATGAATTAGCTTTCAGATTCTGGAACGTGATGATCGATGATATCGACAAGAAAAGAAGTTTCGTTTTGTCACCTTATTCCATATTTTCAATGTTAGCGATGATATTTATGGGAGCTAGAGGCGCTACCTCGGGAGAAATGAACGAAATCCTGAAATTAGACGACATGGTTACGTTTAACCCTCATTTTACATTAAAGAATATTTCTGACTCAATCGAAACAACTCCAGAATCTGGGGTGGCAGTTTCTGCATTTATTAGAGAACTTTACAGTGATAGGAATAAGGGAAAGATCTTAACATTCTACAAAGAGAGAGCTCAACACTTTTATAATGGCCATGTTGAAGAGGTTAACTTTAAATTAATTAGTGATATAATAAGACGAAGAACTAACTTGCTTGTCAAGAGGTATACTTGGGGCAAGATTCCTGAATACATGAAGACCAATAACATTGTAATGCAACCACCTTTAGCTGCATTTACGGCTAATATTTTTGAGGTGAGTTAATAGTAAGTTTTCTTACCTTTTTTGAATATGTGTGCCACTAAGCAAAGTTACATCATCTTATAAAAGTGATAGTAAACTGTAATAAAAATACGGATCATTTGTAAATCGACGTAAATGACCTTTTCTTATTAGTTTTACTACAGTTGTTTTATAACTACAGCAGTTGCACATCAACGATTGTTTTAAACCCTCGCAGGCGCTCTAACACTATTATATTTGTTTCTTTAAAAAAAAAACCTTTAACGCACACTAGGAGTTACCTACTTCTATATCGTGGGTGCGCTCACAAACATTAAACTCACATACACACGACACCCAGACCTGGAACACAGGTCTCTAGGCTGCACAATTTTTTTCGCACTAGGATTGTATGCCGCATATCATTAGAATTCTTAGATTTGTTTTTTTAATATTTCAGACTGACTGCTCTGGAACATCGGTAGAAGGCAGGGACGGTGAAATGTACTTCGTGGTATCTCCCAACGTCCGCCAGCGCCGCCTCGTGCCCGTGCCAGCTGTGGTGTACAAGAGAGGGTTCTTAGCTGGCTACGATCCAGTACTCGATGCCACAGCAGCAGCCTTAGGAAACACTAACACTATAATCAGCACACTTTTCCTCATGCCTGGCCAGCAAGGAAATGTAGTACATGCAGATGATTTAGAAAAACTTGAACAAAGACTTATTGACGCTTTGCCAACGACCCCTACATGGAATCGTGTCTTACGATCTCTACTTCCTCGCACAGGCTTAGAACTTCAAATCCCAAGGTTCTCTCAAAAATCAACATTTAACGTTTCATTGAGCTTGAAGAAAATGGGTTTGAAAGACCTTTTCGATGGTGAACATGCTGATCTGGGTGGCCTAAATGGCCCTTCGAAGGATCTATATTTATCGGACATGGTTCAATTAAACACGTTTGCTACTTGCGGCGAAGACGGAATTGGAGAGCAACATCATTCTGAGGAATATCCTGAGACGTTGAGTGTTTCTCAAAGACGGCGTGCTAGATGGTTAAACGATTGGGATGAGCCACGAGACTACCAGAGAGCATTCCACGACCCTCATGACGTCGGAGACGCGATGCACCTGCCACTGCACCTGCGGCCGCGACAGGCGCGCCTGCCAGCCCGAAGCGCGCTACCGGCACGACTAAAGTTCGACCGACCATTCCTGTACTTCGTGAGGCACAACCCATCTGGTATGATATTGTACTTCGGACGGTACAATCCTCGGCTTCTCCCTTGAAGGCGTTACAAAGACTGTTAGCTTAGTTTAAATAACATTCCTAAAAGGAAAGTGATAAGGGAATACTGGTGTGTGTGATAATGAAAGTTGTTCTATGAGCATTTACGTGACAGTATTAATAAGTGTATCAGTACGGAGTAGGCTCGTTAAACGGTACAATAAGAATTGTACGGCTGGACGTACTTTTACTCTGTCTCATATCATGTATGTATTAAAGAATGCTAATGATGAATTATTGTTGAATGTATGCATAAATTGTACTGTAATAGCTAATAATTAAGTAGTGTAAGTTCGATTGACGTGGAATATTATTATTTCATTGTCATATTAGTTTCAATATTAGAATAAATGCGATGTTTTGAGTAAGCGTCCCTTTTTATTTTACCTTTACTGTTTACCTAGTAGTACTTTTTTTAAACAAAGGCCTGAAAGTATTATTTCCGACACGTAATTTTGAATAAAATAATATAGATTATTGGCTTGTTATGTCCTCCTTCCTGGGAAGACCTATTCCTTCGTTGTCTGTTATTTAAATACCGGACAATTTTGAAGCAAATAAAAAGAACCACTAATAAAGAACTATTAATAGAACCTATTAGTTGGTTCTTTTAGTCTGTAGTTCATCTGACATGGAAATACAACAAACAACTTTTACTATGGGACCAAACCTGAAATCCCAAATAAAAACAGCAAGTTCAGTACATTTTAACGTGCAGTAAGGCAAACATAAATGTACTAACAAGCAAGTTTTTTTTCGCGGATGCAGGTTTGGTCTCATAATAAAAGTCATTTGTTATTTTTACTACACTCACATATTTAAGTATCAGCCACTAATTACCAATCACCCTTTGGTTGATTTTTGTTTTCTTATTACAATTTCATACTCCATGTACAACGCCCTCTCCAGAGAGAAGGCCTGAGTCTTTGCAACATGGGAACATTGTAAGGCTGATGCTATACTCCATAAATGGCCTGAAGTTGAAACCTGGAAAACTTTGGCCTGATTTAAGCACTATATTTGAGAACTTATAAACATGGCCAGAATTCTCCGTTGAAAATATATAGCGAGAGATCTTGAGAAAAACTATGATTAACTAAAATCACTGGGTTTAGAATTGCAATTTATTTTCGTTTATGAAAAAACTGTTTACATTCTCTTAAAAATTCTTTCTTCTCATTACATTCGTCGGATGGTATGTAAATTGGACATTCCTGTAAAAAATTATAATAATTACAAGTCAAATAAAGTCAATTAAAAAATAACTAATGAATCTCGATGACAGCTCCTACCACTTACCACTGTTATATAATTTCGGATGCATGCTTGGAAATTGAAGAATTGACAAGTTCGCAAAGGGAATTCGGGTCGGAATTCATCCTTACAGAAGACTTTAGCTTCAAGCATCGGATCGGCAAACACTGGGTTCAATGACACCCATAGATCAAGATGAGCGTAGTATTTTTCGAGATCAAAGACTCCTTGTTCATCCAAGAGACTGTACTTGTCTAGGACGCAATACCAATGGGTACACTGAAAAATAATTTATTTCATTAACCACTGACATATTTAATAGATATGTATCAACCAGCACTGGGCCCGCGTGGTGAATTACGACCCATTCCGTGAGAGAGGAGGCCTGCATCCCAGCAGTGGCAACAGTAAAAAGTAGATTATAATTAATAGACATTTATTTTACGTTATTATTTTTATCAGTTAACATGAGATGAGAAATGATCCCCTAGCCAAGATTACAAGTTACAATTATTTCATTTCTATTTTCTCGCGGAGAACGTCCCGTGTCGGACACGCTTCTTCCTTCTTTGTTTGGTCGTCATCTCAAAGAAATCGAAGGCTTTTTTATGGTGGGCAAAATGATCTAATGACGAATCCGCTCGTGGGTGGAGCGGGTAACAGTTTCGGCTTACTCAATTCGACGAAAGAGAATAAACACGAAACGATTATAACTTGGCTAGGGGATGTTACCAAATACATTGAGAATAAATACACCAATCAAATGCTAGTCTAACTAATAATAAATTAAACATGTATAATATATATGTACTTACATCAAAACCAAACCTTTTAAAGGCAGATACATTATGTTGTTGGTCGTAAAATTCTCCTTGCACAGCTCCCCCACATTCCTTTGCAATCTCTCGAGTGAAAAATGGAGGGAAAACACAGCAGATACGATTCTAAAATATAAAGTAAGTAGGTATGTTAGATACAGACAAAAGGCACAGGTTTAGGAGCGAAGGCATTAACATTACTTTGTGTTGCATGAAGAATAAATAAATAAATAAGTACTAAGTCTCTAAGGGTTTTTTTTATTATAAGTCTCTAGATTTACTTCACTTTTACTTCACCAATTCACGGCATAAGGGATTTGGGATTTTTTTTTGAATTTTGTAATATTTTTTTGATGTAAACTAGAGCTTGACTGCGACCCCACCTGAAGGTGGTGTAATGTGTGATGCAATGCGATGGTTGATGATGTAGCGCACTAAATAGTTAATTAAGAGCCTATAAACTATTTGAAGACGCCTAAATTGTAAAATGATAAGCAGGCAAAGTGTTTTTTTTTAATTAAATCTGGATGAGGCCGAATTTTTCCCTAGCTGTAAACTTTGAAGAAAGAAGCACCGATACAAACTCAGAGATCAAAAATTTTTAAGGGCCATAGCATTAATGTAACGGTCATATATATATGAGAACCGTTTAAATTCATGTTAGAGGTGGTCTTCAAGAATTCAAGTAGACCTCTTCTGACAGTGTACTAATTGATCAGATTGTGTAGCTCAACATAAAACTATGATAAAATGTGAATTTGAAAATTGAAATAAGCGAATCCTAGTTTGATTCAAGCGAGAAATCAGTGTGCCTTCTCGAGTACCTATGTCGAGCAGCCGGCCTCTAGTAACCGTTGTCAAAGTTCCGTTTGACAAAGGTAGATGGCGGTAATTAATAGAAAACTGGTTTAGAATTTTAAGTTTCAAACAAAAGTTTGTTCGTCAAGTCGTTGAGTTCCTTAGTCGGTTCTCCTTGGTCTGAGTTTAGCATATGATTTGACCAATACATGGTTACTGTATGGACTTTAAAAGAGACTATGACCCCTGAGTTCTTCTCAGGGTAGTCAGCTAGGAAACACCGGACTCATCTAGCTTAAACTGACGAAAAGAAAAAAATATTGACGTGTAAGTGTTATTTTAAAACCTATATACAAAATAAATATCATTTATTTATCATTAGCTATAAACATACTGACAAATACATGCGAGGTCTACTCACTGTGTGGTTCTTGTTTCAAAAGTCCATCTCAAACTTCAATCTACATGGTTCTCATATGATTTTATCATATGAGAACTTTAAAAGTTTGTATGAACGTTAAAAGACCCTTTGATCCCTAAGTTTCTCAGGGAAGTCTGTTAGGAACACCACATCTAATTTTGACGTGCCAAATCCGTTGAGTAGTTTTATAGATCTAAGCATTATACACCGTTAAATCTTGATCGTTTTAATCCTTTACAGGATCGATTCAGTACATGAAACACTATCGATTGGTAAAGTTAGAATAAAAAAACAAAGTACTTTTTTTAAAACTCGAATTAATTTACGCATGTTCTAAATTGATTTCTTCAAGTAAACGTCAGCTGGGCGAGTTCAATGACCTGTAGGTAGTTAGTACGCAACGACCGACAACTACCTACAAGGTCAATGACTCGTTTACTTAAAGAAATTAATTTCGTAAATGCGTATATCAATAAGAGATTAAGAAAAAAAGTACTTTATTTTTTTATTTTATCTACACAAATCAATAGTGTTTCATGTACTGGATCGACCCTCATCGGGATTAAAACGACTAAAATTTAACGGTGTATGGGGACAGCCACCGAGAAACGATTTTGTTTTATTACCATGTGGTGACGTACCTACATACAGTACAGCTGTCGGATTTTAGCGAGTCTGAAGTTACGCTCTGCGAATTTTAGCGCTTGAAAACTCGTACAAAAATGAAAGATGCAATTTGCAGTTGTTATTGCTGTTAAACACTGTTATTGATATTTATTATTACAAGCTTTTATTACAAGCTTTTATTTAGTTTCACCTGTCCCGTTGTCTGTCGTTCTGTAATCAAATCTTGCAACTTAAATTTGATCCACTTCCCGATTTCCGATTGAGCTGAAATTTGGTATACACGTTTAGTTCGGATGACAATGCAATATTATGATAACATGGAGCTGATCTGATGATGGAATCGCGAGGTAGCCATAGGAACTCTGTAATTAAACGGCACAACCACGTCGAGTTTGGGCTCGTGTGAAGTTTTATTTATATAAGTAAAGACCACCGCTATAAAAGCTTGTTATGAAAAAAAAATTTTTCATTGAAAACTTGTTTTTACTTTCACCTGTCCCGTTGTCTGTCGTTCTGTAATCAAATCTTGCAACTTAAATTTGATCCACTTCCCGGTTTCCGATTGAGCTGAAATTTGGTATACACGTTTAGTTCGGATGACAATGCAATATTATGATGACATGGAGCTGATCTGATGATGGAATCGCGAGGTAGCCATAAGAACTCTGTAATTAAACGGCACAACCACGTCGAGTTTGGGCTCGTGTGAATCGTCTTGACGAGTTTTATTTTTATAAGTATAGACCACCGCTATAAAAGCTTGTTATGAAAAAAAATATTTTCATTGAAAACTTGTTTTTACCGTAACTTCAGACTCGCCAAGATCCGCCTGCTGTACTGTATTATAACTTACCAGTATATCTGGCTGTGCTGCGCACTTGTGTATGTTGACTGGGTCTGGGTTTAGGTCTTGCTGTTGACATGTTCGTAAAATCTTTAACAATAAACAAAAATTACTTCAATAGTTGACGGATAAAGTTTCATTTAAATGCATAAGACTTGTTACTTGCATAAATTCAGACTCGTAGATTCTATTATAAAGTTGTTATTATAAAACGTAACGAAAAGAAATATACATACTATAGCTATCCACATTTTTTTTGAGTTCTGGTATCACCAAATAGCTATTCCCACTATGGAGAAAAGTTATTTGACCAATTTTGATTCATCGATTCATTTGTTTATTTGATTGATAATTAATAGAATCAAATTCTATTATTAACCAAATAGACACAAACTGGATAAAGATTTTAGTAAAAAAAAAATATGAAGATTCTGTAATTTAATATGTACATTTTTTAATTATTTCGCAAAGCCTCAACAGGCAACTAAGTCTTGTAAGAACCACACCTTAAAAATTTCAAGTTTTTTTACAAGAATTTAAATTGAATTGAAACAGTTAAAGTTATTATCCATACAAGGTTGCAAAGCCCGAATAATGAAAACCTATCAGGCATTTTGCGTTGCCAAAAATATTCCAATTTGAATATCAAGAAACCAAATATGGCAGAAAACTTGAGAATTGATACTATTTCTATACCGCACTCTTTTCTTTTTCTGATTATATAAAAAAAAAATGTAGGTACTTACAAAAATGGCAAGTGCTATAAAAACTACTGATTTCATAGGATACACCGACACCGTTAACATTGTCATGAGAATTCTTTACAAATAGTTATTTTTCCTTCGCGAAGTAATCTTAGAGGGGAAACAATAAAACGAATGATCGATCGGTCTCATGATAACCGGGTTTTTATACTATGTAAGTAATGGAAGAAGTTTGTTTAGAAATTGTTACAATAAGCATAGTTTCACGTGGCATCTCCAATCATAATATTTTGGAAAATCTATGATTAATTATGTCCGTACGTGTTTGGGAAGCAACAAAGAATGAGCTGGATTCCAGTAGTAGATATGTATGTACCTAGCCAGTTTAAGAACAAAGTATTGTGTATTTAACCTTTTCACCCTCGAGCGAACGCCGGCGTTCGCGGGTATTAACACAAGTTATTTGTCTATAAAACTTTTTATTTACGTTCTTGGATAAATATCAAAATACCTTTTAAAATAAAATGCTCAAATATTGTACATTCTATTTTTAAAAAAATTACAACGGCCGCGAGCGCCGGCGCTCGCTTCGGTGTCGACGTAAATGTAGTTGCGTTGCAACACACGGTTAAATCACACACTAATAGTGCAACTTCTCGTGAAAGATCCCTGGTTCATGCCATAGACATCGGTAGCTCGCCGCCCGACCATCCAGTAACTATCCATACCAGACCCAAGTCGTTGACGGCGCGTGTTGATCCACGCGCGCCTCAAAGAGTTGTCAGCAATACGTAGATGCCCAGCTGAGTCGAAGCATACTGGGACCAAGGGTTATTGTGAAAACTTCACCTGGAAAGAAGGTTCTTTGCTTCGTTTCAGGGCCCCAGATGAAGTTTACAATATTACGGAATTCGGAAACTCACACCCGTACCTACTGGAGTGAGTTTTCCTTTCGAATACCGTAATTAGATAAATAATAGAAATACATTAGGTATGCGAATGCCGGCATTCGCGTGGGGCTCTAGAGTTTAATCAGTAAGAATTTGAAAATATCTCTCACCCCACCCAAGGGTACGGAGATCTCATTGGATGATTTTCAGCAAAATTCTTAACTCGATGTCTGATGTCCTTTCTGCGTAGCAGTAATGCTAGCGAAAGTGCCGGCCGAACGCGTGAGGACACGGAGGTTCTCACGCCCCAGCAGCCGTGGCCCTGACCCCAACAACCAACCACGGCAGGTGCAGGCATACAGGTGACAAGTATTAGGTAGCTCGCCGTCCAGTCGTCCGGTAATCGTCCAGACCGAATAAAAGTCGTTGACGGTAGTGTTTTCCATTGTGTCTGTTTGTCTGATTGCAATAAACTAAAAAACTACTGAACATTTTTTAACACGATTTTCACGAGTAGTGAGATGAAGAAGATTTAGGTATATTTACATTAAAATAGTATCATTTTGAGATCCAACACCGTCGCTATTCTATGCGATTCAGGATGTGGTTTTGATTATTTATTGTTATGAATTTATTAAAACTATTCTGTTTCTGTTGTTATTTATGATTCAATGATACTTGAAATAACATTTATTATTATTATAATCTAAGATCTAGTACTTATGATACTAAACTTAATGAAACACCAAAAATAAAATTATAGTTTTCATTTTTTTTTAATTAGGTATATATAAAAAATAATAATAATGAAGAACCCAATAAAATGTGCCAATAGCATTAACAACAAAAAAATAGTTTAGTTTAGTAAAACCTGAAATATAAAAGGTCGATTTAGCTGTTACTGAGACACTTGAACAATTTTTCGTTTCAAAATTAGGGGTAGGTTTACAATATTTAGCTTTTTTATTATTTTTTTGGAGCAATTCAGTGCGGCGTATTAAAAAAAAATACTGTAAGAGATGTTTCTTAAAGACTGTCTCGAAATATTTATATTCATACTATAAGAAAGAATTTATTGTTTTTAGCGCGTTAGATAATACAAAAACTTGTAAGTTTATGTCCAAAGCGACCCCACCTGTTACGGTTCCATTGATTACCCATTCAATTTACTGCTAGGTGGAGTACGCAAGGTGACGCATGACATTCGCCCTGACCCCTGTTTTGGCCAAGTTACGATCTTTTCAATTTACGGGCAATACGAAATTTAGTATGGCGTAGGAGTTTGTTTTTTTAGAACTAGAAGCCCTACCAATTTGTTTGAAGCCTTCAAATTAATTGTAAAAGGTATGGGTCTAAAAGTCCACTCATCTAGGATGGTTCGAGCTGTGATCATCTACAAGGTAGGCCTACGTAGGTATCGTGCAATTAATAAAAACTTTTGGAATTGAATTAGTTTGTTTCTCAATACAATTCGGTACAGTGCACTTATATTAGGTAGAAGTACAAACAAGAAAATTGTCAGCTTCAGAGCGTCTTCACGCTGCGGCGGCTTAACTGAGAGTGCCCACTGTCCAGGCGGGTTCTTCCTCCTCAATCTTCTCGCCTCTTCACGTCTGACTCTGTCAGCTCTTATGAACAAGCTTACGTGAATCATCCTGCTACATACAAAAGATGCAGTTATCTTCTTACACATTTTGCTTTATACTTTAATCTGCTAACTGTGGGGGAATGGAAGTCTGATTTGTGGTTTCAAGCGCTCTCGTCATAAACCATATGTATTATAATGATCACGAAAGTTTTCTGCTCGATATCTATGGACATTTAATCACACTTTGTATTGCAATGATGCACTTTTTGTACTGAGACTCTAGAACTAGAACATATGGTAAGACGTTGGTGCAGTGAAATGTGAGTAGTTGTCTGGTTTGGGGTGGTGCATCCTATGTTGATACTAAGGCACCATCTTAAGTCTTAAGTACGGCAATGCAAACGCTGCGGTTGCAGCACATGGCATTCAGATTGCCCACAACCTGTGTGCCTCTAAAATGGTTACAGTACTCACAAGTACCGTAACCTTTGACTGGCCTGTTGGTCTAGTAGTTACTAACCCTGACTGCTATACCGGAGGTCGTGGGTTCAATCATTTGTTCTGTGTCTGGGTCTAATTTATCTATAAGTTGTGACTCGCCCCAGCTTCGCACGAGTACTGATATTGAATATATTATGCATGTATTATACACATAAACCTTCCTCGTGAATCACCCTATCTATTAAAAAAATGCATCAAAATCTGTGGCGTACTTTTAAAGATTTAAGCTTACATAGGGAACGGTAACTTTGTTTTATACTATGTAATGATGATAATGATATATATGTATTTAGAAATATAGTATGTTTATCAGTACTGCAACTCTTCCATGCACATTCCTACATGCCATGGCTAAGGTACTTTTATTTTGTTCCTACATATCCGAATACCTACGTACTAAGGTTTAGTAGGTATAAGTACCTTTCGACTACCGTAATTACATACACAAAAGACAATACTTATAATATAATTAATAGTTAATATCTTCTGATATGTTTTAATATGATATTGTATTTTCTAAATGATGTGTGTTAAATTATCTTTACGGCCCACTACCTGAAAATATAGATGACAAAAAAATCACCTTGTATATATTTCAAGTTAGAAAAAAAATACCTTGTTTTGTAATCTGGCGATGCCCTCACGTTTTCTCATGAAATTCGTGCTTAGACTTATTCATTAAGATAATTAGTTTACTAAAGTAAAACAATTAGAAACAACGGTGAGATTTTATTTAAATGCAGGGACAAAATTGCACTCTGCAGAAAAGTACAGTTAATTATGATAATAATATGGTTGATATAATAAATAATATCATAATCATTACAAGTACTTATAATGATGATGGATAAAAATAATGCAACATTGGACTTCCAAGTCGTCGACGGCGCGTACTGTTCTCGCACGCATCAAGGAGTTGTCAGCAAATTGTAGGAGGGCAACCGGGTCGAAGTCTCCTGGGCTAATAGCTAATGTGAAAGTGAACACCAGGCAAATGAAGGCAATTAAGAAACAGGGTGGGTTTCTTAATCAGTAAAAAAATTACACTATCTCCCTCTCCGCTCAAGGGCGAACGATGTCGTTGCATGATTTTTGGCCATTAAAAAAAATCTACCAAAAGACGTCAACTGGTAGATCAGCCTCCCCCAAACGTTACCACATTGCGCGGTCTTCTGCTTCTCGCATACAGAGAAATTTAGTTCTCTTCTAAAGGTCGATCCGCCTTGCAGAAAAACTTTGAGACGACACAACGGTAACTTTCGGGTCCAGCGACAATTCGTTCTGTAATCCCAGAGCCCTGTCCAACCTCCCGAAATAAACGGTTTCCAAAAAGGCTACAAACATGCTCTGTAGTCCAAAAAACTGAGTTTTTTTGTGTTTGTTATTATTATTCTCTTATTGTCAGGTAACTAAGGCCTATACATAAAATTACAATCTTACAAAATACATAATAAACTAATACATAACATATTTGACGGCATAGGTATTGGAACTCCTTTAGAACGAGATTTGACTGCTGCCAGTCTGGCGGAGCGTCGAGGCGATGGTCAGTGCAGTCACTGTCCACACCACTGATCGGCGGTTGTTCCAGTGGCACCACATAGTCGACGAATCGCTTTTGTTACAATGAAATTCTGTGAAGGCCTTGAAGACATGGCATATTCAGGCGATGAAGGGCTTTCGCCTGTATGTTAAAAATAACAGAAACAATAAAACTATAATTCATTGGCATCGTGTTCTGCTGCGTGGTGTCGCGAAACCGTCCAGTACACCTTTCGGCCAATGGTTCTCCTCCTTGCGTCGTTTATCCTCTATACTGAGGGTCATGACCTCGACGAATAACTTTTTGATGGACTATATTTCGCCATATTGCCTATCTTCGGTGATTTAGATGGCGTCGCAGACTGTGCTCTTCAATGTACTACAGATTTGGTCTGACAAACGTATTGGACTCCTGCCCCTTGATCTTTCGATCGGCCAATGGTATTAGGAACAAAATTGGCAATAATGTTTTGTATTTGATTTCAATTTGGACTATCAATTGTGAGCTATAAAGCTACTAAACTATTGGTCTTTAGCCGTTGTGCTTTCCTCTTTCGCCTTAGGTTTCTCATAATATGGTTTACACTCTTCCATGTGTTCTTTCAGACGCTGACACTCCTCAAATTCTTCAACTTTTAGTTTGCAGTTCTGTAAATAAAAGCGATTTATTTAAGTTATTCACGCAATTTAATCAAATCTGCTCTAACGTGTATGAAAAGTATACATACTTTATGCTTTTGTAGATAAATTTAAAAATTAATTAACTTACAAATATATCTATACATGTAAACGTTTTGGCCGTCGTTATAATATCATCAAAAATGTTATTGTTTATACAATCTGGCCAGTTTTAGTTGGCCATATCATGAAATGATCTAAAATCTGGCCACGACATACATACTAAGATTCATCACACCTGGTGCCGAGGTTTTGTGGTAAAAGCGTACCAAATGAACATAGAAAGTTTTTTTGGTATTTCTAGTATAATATCGTACTTGGATAGATTCAAATATCTTACCCACAGTATTTCAGAATCAAAACACATGAACACTCGGTCTTGATCACAAATATCTGGTGGTTGACCTCTGTACCAATCCTCTCCTTTTGGTTTCGTACATAATGGTTTAGCGAGCAATATGGCTTCGGTAAATTCTGGGTTGGCGGCTGCCCAGCCATCTATATAAGTCTTCAGTTTTTCGTAATCGACATCTCCATTATTTGTCAGTAAGTTGGCATTTTTCATCAGGCATTTTCCATCCTGGCAGGGAACCTATGGAAAAAAGGAGATTGAACAAAAAAATATAGATTGTTAAATTATTTGATTTGATTTGATTTTAATATTTGGGAATCGGTAAATTCGATGATATCATTATCATATATTTCTGCCTTATCCCGTGTTAATTGGTGTAGGCACAATCAGTTCTTTTCCTCCATTCTGCCCTGTCACCCATCATACTGTCACTAACTTTTTTTCATGCATTCATGTTTTTTTTTGGTCTCCCTCTCTATACATCAACATTATATAGTAATATTTCTTTTAGCAACTTCAGTTTCATCACTGCTCGTTACATGACCATACCAAGAAAAGCGATTCCCTTTCAACTTTTCAGTCACTAGTGCAACTATCAAAGTACCTCTAATATACTCGTTTCAATCTATTTTCGATTTACTATATATGCAATCTTTTACCATCCGTCTTTTTCACAGCCCAACATTCTGATCCGTTCAATATGTCATGTCCTTATTACGGACTTGATAGGTTTGTCCTTCAAAAGATATAACTTTCTTGCTTCATAACCCCAAATAAAACGGGACAAGGGCAGGAAGATGATGATGAGATGATGATGCTTCATAACCACTTACAGTGACATATTGTTAAATATAAATGAGAACTGTAACACTATAAATGTAAAGAATAAAATAAATACAAACTTTTATACGTTTTTTGGGTCTTATTGAAGTATCGCTGTCATTTCCTGATGATTTTTCAATCTCACAAATATCCATAATTTCATCAGAATACAGATGTGGTATTGGACAACATTTGTGCAGATCTACCTGTAACAAACATGAATGCGGTGAGAAATTCACTGAGTTTTAGTCAAAATGTGTTCCAAAATCACTTTCACTATATGGTGATTTTAAACATATCGTTGAATCGTAATAAGTGTTTTTTTTTTCGTTTTTTGAACCTATGATTTAAAGATATTTGAACAAATGGTTTATAAGAAGAAAACAATTCAAAAAATTAATTTAATTAGAGTTGGATAAAGACTGTTTGGTTGGTTATATTAAATACTTTTGATTACATAATTGGGACTTAATAGTATTAAATAAAATAAACTATTTATAATTTAACTAGTGACCCGCCCCAGCTTCGCACGGGTACAATGTGATATTAAATATCTGTATAATACATATAAACCTTCCTCTTCAATTTCTCTATCTATTAACAAAACCGCATCAAAATCCGTTGCGTAGTTTTAAAGAACCAAGCATACATAGGGACAGCAAAGAAGCGACTTTGTTTTATATACTACTAGCGACCCGCCCCAGCTTCGCACGGGTACTGATATTGAATATATTATTTATGTATTATGCACAATCTATTAAAAAAATCAATCTATTTAAATTTATTTAAAAATCTATCTATTAAAAAAAAGCGCATCCAAGAGGAAGGTTTATGTGCATAATACATGCATAAATATATTCTATATGAGTACCCGTGCGAAGCTGGGGCGGATCGCTAGTTTCCTATAAGTAAAATTCTTTAAACTAGGATTTGAATGATTCTGCAAGCATTCTCCTACAGTCGTTTCTCCTTTGGACTGTTCTGAGTTCTGATTGAGAAACGACTGTCGGAAAATGCTTGCAGAATCGATTTGAATGGACTTTACATCATGTGGTGGCTGCCAGCAGTGCCGCGGTATCTTCTGTTGATACGGATGATAAATTCCAAGGTCTTTTAGTTCTCGAGGCACCTTCGTTTCGAAGCAAAATATTACCTGTGAAAGATACATCATGAACAAAATTATAATTAAAAAAAATAACAATAAGCTTTTAAAAAATGGACAACCATATTGGATGTATTGTAACGTAGTTTTGTTGTATTGTTCTTCTCAAAAAAGAATCCTTTTAATTAATATAAAAAAATATATATTATAGTTGGTCATCTTCAGGAGTCCGCCATATTGGATATGGGCATAGGATGTTATTAAGGGTCACCGCACACGAACAATCACAGTCACAAACCGCCGTCACCGGTATATTTTTGTAGTTTTCATACATTTTATGTACACACAGGCGCACACGAGTAACGCCGGTGGCGGCCACACTCTACTAATCGTTACATGCCACCCACACCAATAAAGATTCTTGGTCAGAATCTATTAAGATATAGCGCGCATAGGTTAAAAAAAGTAGCAACCTCCGTTCGCAAGTATCAACTACCTGCCACTTATGGATGTCCAGCATGCGATTTAGATAGCTGTGTGACCGCTTCTAACGTTATGTGGCAACGTTTTGGCTATTTTCGTGTGGTCTGTGAAGCGGCGACCGTCAGTTAAGCGTGGACTGTCGTTCACCCTGAACATATCTGATAATAATTTTTAATTAGATTGGGAAGTTAAACAGTGCAAAACGTGTGGTTATACATTCGAAGCAACTTTGATATACACAGATTGACAAACATTGACTTACGAATATTAAATAGATGTGAGTACCTATACATATAATTAGTAACTGAATAGTAAATGCACTGCCGCATAGGGTGGACGCCTATAAAGACAGTTGTATGAGGATAAATATATAAATAAATAAAACATCAGGACTTATATTCGTTCTTACCTGAAAAACAGCAGCTAAAACGAAACAACTGCAGAAACTTCTCATGATGAAATGATGTGATGAAATGAAAGCAAGACAAAGACGTTCAATAGTTTTATAGCAACTGATGATTGTCAACATTGACACCAAACCCTAAGCTTAGTAAACAAAATTCCTATTTTTTACAGGAACAATGCAAAGCAGCACATTCGATCATGAGTGGAATGTGTTACAACTTGTTCTTCGTATTGTAACTCGTAAACAGTATCGGGCATAATTTTCTCACGAATGCTTATAATACAGAAATATACGTTTGGAAAATAGTTGGTGGGAACTATTACGTGTTTAACTGAATCTTTGTTGAAATAGCAACGTTTTTATCTGTGCCTGCGATTGTTTCCTAAATAACCTGGACTGATGTAGAGAGCAATGTTAACGACCCGACTTACGTGTTGTAGATCGCGGGTTCAAGCCCAGCCAGGCGCATTACTTTGTGTAGTTTATTTCAAAAAGAAAAAAAAAACATAAAAAAAGAAAGCATCGTGAGGAAACTGGCATGTCCTAGAATCAAAAATTCGAAGACATGTGACATCCACCAATCCACACTGGGCGAGCGTGGTGGATTATGGCGCATTTCCTCTCTTAGAGAAGAGGCCTGTGTCCCAGCAGTGGGAACATTAAAAAGGCTGATGATGATGGTGATGAACCTGGACTAAAATTATTTGGGAGGGAAACTAGTATACGAAAACATGTTACATCCACCATCACGCACTGGGCCCGCTTGGTGGATTATGGTCCATTTCCTCGCCTAGAGAGGAGGCCTGAGTCACACAGAAATAAAGCATACTCTATCTATAGATCAGGTCTTTATTGAAAATGTGTGGAAAAGCTGCTAGTGCATTAAGACGAATTATCGTTAGGTGTTACTGTCCATCATAACCAATGATGCTCAGTCCTGATCTCTTATCGAGTCGCAAAAGTTCTACCTTAGGTTTATTGTCTAAATAATAAATTGAGCGTATCATTCTGGATGTGAGAAGAATCGACCGAATATGACAAAATTTTCAATCGTGGATATAGGTAAATAAACCGTCAGTTAAAATACAGAAAAGGATAAAAAGAAAAGAAAAAAGAAAATCTTTTTATTTCCGAGACGCACTCTTATCATAGTCGCATTAGTCGTTTACTAACCACTGGTCTCCATAAAATGGAGATTGGTAGATACTTTATTGAGTTTATGTGTGAAAGAGTAACAAACACTGAATGCAAACTTTCGCCTTTTTGATATTAGTAAGATAATTGACAGTCTTCTTTCGGTAGCCCACAATCCTTTTGAATCATGTTATCCTAGTCGATGCAAATCACAACCGAAAATTTTTACTCGGTTAAGATTAATTACTCCCATTTTCATTTTCATTTATAAATACACCTGATAACAAAATCCAGAACCGCTATCCATGAGGATGCATGGGGTCGAAAAAGAAATTGTCACGCACTTGCTCCTTAAGTGTACAGAGTGTTTGTGAGAGAACACGAACCTTGGGAACACCAAATCCACTCAAGCCCAGAGCAGACTGAGAAGATTCATCTACTGCTTTCTACTTCTTTAAAAAGGTGGGCTGGTTGGAATGAAGGCCGCCATGGCTCAGGCACATGGACCTGTCAAGGACTGAGTGAAGAAACCGAACCAAAATGAATAGAAATATACCTCTATCGATGACCAAGCAAATATTTGTGCTGTGTGGGAATCGAACCCATGACACACAGCGCCTGTCACTGAATGACTACGTCCCCGAATACGATGTCATTTTCCAGACTAAGAATACTTTTTCGCTTCCTTCTGATGATCATGTATTAATATTGTTTTTTTTTTTATTGCCATTGAATACACGAAAGAGTACTTATGGAAAAATGGTTTGTTTTACATAGTACTTCTAATACAGATGTTATAAGTAAACAGAAATGAAAACAAAATTGACAACAGTTACATGTAAGATTTTATTCAAATATATCATGCCTAATAATATGGTTAATAATAATAATTGCTACTATAGTATTTGGCGTAAATAATGATATTTACGATAAAATCTTTATTTACACGAAAATAAAATAACACACAATATGACTACATTCATGAACTTTGAACATTGACTTCTTCTTGTTCCCTCTGTTTCCAGTAATATGGTCTGCACTCATCCATATGCGCCTTCAGAATTTGACAGCCATCTAGATCTCGAAGTTTGCAGTTCTGAAAATATAAAAAATAATTCGTAACTACCTGAAGAATCACCATGTTAAACTAACTACTGGGTTTTTTTAAGGTGGGAAAAATCATCTAATGATGAATCCCGTCCTTGGGCAGAGCGTGAAACAGTACCAGACTCTTACTGAATAAACGACCCACCCCATTGCTTCTTAGCCCTCATATTAGGGTCGAACCTTCCTTTCAGAAACCGGACCGGGGTCCCAGTAGACTTCAGCCCTGAAGTTGAGCCTGGGTTGCGATTTATATCGTAGGCGAGCACTAACAAAAGGATTTGCCGAAATTCATCCCCTAAAGGGATGAAACAGATATCCAAAATTTGTTTAGAGAAACCTACTTTCTCGAGGGCGAAGCCGCTGGCAGAAGCTAGTTTGCAATTATACCAGAAGAAAAATGAATAATCCATTAATGGCATTTGTTAAAAAAAATAAAAATCTAGCCGAAGACCCCTACAGAAATGCCTTTTATTACAAGTAAAAATGGGTACTCCAATAAACGTCAATGTGGACTGGATTGAAAAAATACTTATAGACACGAGTGAATCAGAGACTCTCTGACAGACAGACATACATTATGGCTTACTAAAAGAATCAAGAAGAAAGCTAAAATCGTAGCTCTACAGTAACGCAATTCAAAGAAAAAGAGTGAATAGGTTCTTAATAAACTAGTGGAATTCACCATCAACGATTGCAGTATTACCATCAGGTGGGATCGCAGTGAAATTATAGCTTATATCATTAAAAAAGAGAAGTTCTCACCCATAATACATTAGAGGTCAAGCAGTAGAAGATTCGGTCTTGCTCACAAACTGGTGGGCCTGAAGGTCCTCCATCCTTAGCACATATTTTCTTAGCTTCAAGTATAGCTTCAGTAAACTCAGCGTTGGACTCAGCCCATATGTCCACGAAAGTTCTCACTTTTTCATAGTCAATGCTATGGTTTGCCAAAAGCATGTTAGCGTTTTGCAACAGGCACGTGCTTTCCTTGCAGGGAATCTGGAAGTATTAACAACTAAAATGAAAATGAATGAAACTTGACTTGACATATCTGAAACTAATCATGTAATATTTGAAATGATAATACAACAGATACGAAATATACAGGGTGTCATTGACATGTTAACGCAAACGAATACCATAAATCCAGTATATGATTCTAGACCCTCCAGTGGTGGAATTTTTTGTCGGTTTTTTCTTATTTTTTTTTAATGATTTTTTTACGTTTTTTAAATTAAATTGTATAAAAACGTAATTTTAACATTTTTTGGGAAAAAAATGAGTGAATTCAGTGAATTTAGAATAACGACTTTATTTGCCTCGATGAATTTTTTAAAATTTTTTGTTTTTGCAAAATAATTTTTTTTTTTTCTAAAAATGTCATTGGATTGGTTAGAATAACGATTTTATACAGGTAAAAATTAAAAAAACAAAACTTTTTTTTTCAAAAATTTGAAAAAGAAACCGACTAAAATTCCACCACAAGGGTGTCTAGAATAATGTACTAGATCTATGGTATTCGTTTGCGTAAACATGTCAATACCACCTTGTATATGTTTATTTTAAATGTATTGTTATAGACAATATTTTATATATTATAGACGATATAATTATGGATGTTTTTCCTAATGGTATATTGTATGTATCTGCCATATTGTAATATTTATAGAGTAGAACATAATTAGAGTAATAATATATCTTAAAACAAAACAAACACTACATACGTATGTAAATAATTTTAAATTAAAAGTCTTTGGATTGTGATAGACGATTAATTTCCTGATTGGGAGGTTAAAGGGTGTGCATTAATGCAGTTATATATTGTATAAATATATAATACTTTGCCAATTTAGATCAATGTTGGCTAGGGTTTTTTTTTCAAGTTTCCCTTACTCTTTATTATTTTACAGTCAATCCTTCCTAGAGTTCTGTTCTTATATTCAGATATTTATACTTACTCTGGGTTTAGGAGGGCCTTTGGATTGATCAACTGACACTTTCTCAATACCACATCGCTCCATCGCCTCCTCAGGGAACAGTTTGGGTATCGGGCAACATTTGTGAAGGTCTGTCTGTAATAAAAGTAAAATTAATAATAATTTTGCAACTTATCAGACTATTATTTGGCAGTAGTTGGCAAGTGTATTAATTTATTTTTTTAATAAATTTATCAGTCTCTTAATAATAACAGACATGAAGTTGATTCTATAGAAATGTTTCATAATGCAATCGAACTTCACAGGTTAATGATACTTAATAATATTTACTGGTGTCGTCCTTCTATTTGTTTTTATTTTTACAACCATAGCCTTCAGCCAAGCACAGACGGCTGAATTTGCCATTAATGACAAAAACTACTTGGTATATCTCTTACTTAATTTTTCAAAGACTTGGATGTTACTTCTGCACATAACTTTAACACACGAAGGTAGTTTATTGTTGACCTATTTTTCAAAGACATGTCTCGTATTTTAGTGCTGTCTACTGCAAGATTTTTCTTAAAAATACGGCAAAAATATAATAAATAAGTAATTTACCCCAGGAGGAGGCGAGAGACAGTAATGTGGAATAGCCCTAGGAGGTGCAATTGGTCCTGAGTCCTGGCCAACTATCACCTGGAAAAATAAATCATTTTAAGACTTTAAAATCATTATGCTTTGTCGCAGCTCTGCTGAAAGAAAAAAAATCGTTTGAAATAACTAGTACCTTCGTATAATTACATTTGCCTTTTTATTTTTAAGTGTTTATGGGTACATAAATAAATAAATAAGATAATGAATTACATTTAAAACAGAAAAAGGTGCTGGGAAAGGATTATCCTTAACTAAATTGTGTATAAAAATACTACTAAGAACTCATGAGATCTCTTTTTATAACACAAAGGACATGCATTACTTCCCTAACCATTTCATGGTACACAAAAAAGCTGTTAAAATTTGAAAATAATTCGTTGAGTAAATAGAAATTTTTTGTCAATTATCTATGGGAGTAATAGCTATACCATTAGATTCGTTCCTTACCTGAGACACGGCAGCTAATACTAAACAGGATCTGATCATGGTGCTGTCTTGGGGTGTTGTAATGACATGACGTAGGCTGCTGCAGTTATATACGGAGCCACTACCGGCCGTGACCATTGTTGTCAGCACGGGAAGCTACCAAGGTGTTTGTCACAGAGTTTGAAATTATTAAGACAAGACAATGTTAATGTTGGTTTGAGTAATTCTATAAAGTAGACCTTGTTATTTTTGCTGGATAATTTGGACTACTTATTGATCTAGATATATTAAGTTCTTATAATGAGTAAGCCGTCTGTGTCGTTTCTGTTTACATATCTACTCTATGATAAGAATTATAGATATGTCATAATAATTAAAATAATGCGTAGTTTAAATTAGTAGTCGCATTACTTTGTGTAATTTATTTCATCACCACTGCTGTCAAAACGGTGAAGGAAAACATGGTGAGGAAACCGGCATGTCCTAGAACCAAAAATTCGAAGATATGTGACATCCACCAATCCGCACTGGGCCCGCGTGGTGGATTATGGCCCATTCCCTCTCCTAGAAAGAGGAGGCCTGTGTCCCTGCAGTGGGAAAATTAAAAAGCTGATGATGATGTAGTGGACAGTTAAAATTACGTTTTTTTGTTTGTTATTTTATATTCTGTTCAGTTTTTATAAACCAATTTTTTTTTTGTAATTAATTTATTTTTATAAAAAGTCTCGTAAATCTTTTTGAGTAAAATAATATGTATGCATGCTTAATTTCACAAACTGTTAGTTTCGGCAAATGTCACCGCCGTTAGCATGAGAAAATTTAGAAGTCTCCAACATAAATAAATATTTTGAATTCATAGAAATATTGCTAACGTATAAAACATGTGAGTATTATATTCATACAATGACATGATTATATGTGAAGGTCTTTATGATTTTTACTTAATAATGTACCATACTTATCATTTTCTATTATAACTTTATATTAAAATACATGCACGTGTGTAACCATAATCATCTTTGCTATTATCGGCGCTTTCTACAATCAAGTAAGAACGAACAGGGGGCTTACCATGACGTTGAAATTTCAAGCGTGCGAAGTAGAAAGAAGGATGAAGCTATAAAATATATGTATATAGCTCCTTCTCTTAACAGTTAACAGTATCTGATTTAAGCTTCCCGGCTCCATTTCCATTCCGTTGATTTCAACACTAGGTGAGATCAAGATCATAAGCCAGCAAATTAGAAATAAACATAGAAAAAAACAAAACATACAATGACTATAATGCGTAACTTAAAACGATGCAAGATGATCATCAAATTATAATATCCAATGGATCATGGGCAAGCTATGGGGAACCAATTAATTGCATCAAAGAGTATATTCATTATTCAGATTCCCTACGTAATAATACATAACGCTGCAACACTACACTTTAATGACCCAAATAACCCTTTAACTTTTCTACTAAACTGATTTTATAAAGGTATAATGTAAGTTTTACGTTTTTGTACAAATAGTTTCGCTAATAGAATAATACTCAAAATATTTACGTATAATGATGAAAACTTTTTTCAGGCACTTCCTTTTAACATCATCATCATCCTACCCTTATCCCATGTTACTTGGGGTCGGTGCAACATGTTTTTTTCTTCCACTCTGTCCTGTCACCCGTCAAGCTATCACTAACTCCCTTTTCTTTCATACCACTCCTCACACAATCCATCTATCTCTTCTTCGGCCTCCCTCTTCCTCTCCATCCATCTACGTGTAAACTCAGAACTCTTTTTGTAACATGCGTTTCATCTCTCCTCTTCACATGACCATACCAAGACAAACGATTACCTTTCAAATTTCCAGTCACTGGCGCCACTTTTAGACTACCTCTAATAACAAACCCACTCCCTTCCCTCCTTCCTTTTAACATTTACAACAAAAAAAAATCTATACTATGTCATACTTACGTTTCAAGTCAAAGCCTGTAGGTATCAATTAACAAACCACTAACTGCAGTTTTTATTGCACTTCAAAATGTAAATCCTGAGTTTTTACTCAACTTAGTTGCAGCAAATGGACCATTAACACCCACCCATAGCATTCTCATTAGTTTCAATAATGACTCCCAGCTGGACGTGATCCACATTTCCTTGGGGTAAATCAACTGTAACGTAAGTATCTCTCTTAGCCCTTTATTTCCTTGAAAACTAAGCCATATTCGTTATTTGAAGTTCATTCGACATCACACATACAAACGCCCGATCCGTGAAGTATTTAAGTGGAAATTGTTAATAAAACAATTCATTATAGAAATTTCAGCATATACCCGATTCACAGGTTTTAAACTAATTCATAAATAAATAGGTATGTAACTTGTTTATGAAGTTTTTAACAACGACTTAAGAATTAATATTTTCTGAGTCTTCATGATGTGTTTTTCAGTAATCGCTAGATCTCTGGATTGTGTAAGCAATAATTACACATATCACTTGCATGCATCTGTGTAACAGCAAATTAGTCCATGATTTATGATCTTACCTTAGGTATTGTGAGGGTCTTAAGTTTGCATTGTTTTTAATATGATGATAGATTAAAGACGAGACGAAGGGCAGAAGCTTCTATTAGTTTCTTAAATATGTTACTGACAAAAAAGAAAGTAACTTTAAGAGTTAATTTCCTTAATACAACCGTCACAAAAACCTTATCAAACAAGTTCCCATAATTGTTGATTGTTTATGCAGTCTACTTAAGCATTATTGTGACAATCGAAAGCCAATTACTCATTCGAAATCGGCAGTTAATTACCATTAAATCGGACATAATAACAACAATAGCCGTGGAAGTGTGTCGGATGTCCTCAAGGAGGCCTACGAAACCTACGATCAAGCTGAGTGAATCAGTGTCAAGTGCTCTTATGACCTTGAATGCTGCAGACGACGTATAATTACGCAGGTACAATGAACCAACAGATAATACTGTATTATGCATCTATGTACGTAGTATTTGTTGTTGAAGCAATAAAGATAACGCAATCGGAGTAACACAAGGATCTATTCTTGGTCCTGTCCTGTATTGTTGATTATTATTCTGAGGTACTTAGTGTACTTACCAAATGAAACAAGGTGTACTGTGCATCGGTTATTTATATAGTAACAGCAGTGTAATGCATTGATAATTAATTGTGATAATTACATCAGACCGATGCATCTAGCATAGATTTACATTGGCAATGAATTTATGTCACATGTATACGGGGGCTTTTTATGATCATCCAACGTTTGCTGTTGCAATACGATGTATAATATAATAATTAATGCTACTGAATCTCAATATGATTCAATTATAATGTCTTATTGAATATTTTAATCCCATTGTTTATTTTATTGTTTGTATGAGTCATAAGGAAGAGGAACAGAAAATTGGTTTCATACTATTAATGTATTTTTGTTTTCATTGTCTTAGACTTAATTGATTTACTGTTAGCTTCATATATCACTAGTAATATGATTTCTAGAGTTTTGTGAGATGAGTTTTTGAATAATATAAAGTTTTCTTTATGTAATTAACCATTTAAATAGACCAATTATGAAGCCAAGATACGTGATATGAACTGACAGAATTTAACCGTATACAACTTTTATACGACCACTATGTATATTCAATAAATCACATATAATCTTCAGCGAATGGCTAAATCTAAAATCAATTTAAAATACCAAAAAGTGTTAACAGAAGTAAAAACGACAACAAATTAAAAAAAAAAAGTATATTCGATTGATTATCCTGCATTTCAACATGCTACGGTTTTTATTCATTTTCCTTAGACATGCTAGGAATAAAAACACATTATATTCAAATCTATTTATTTTTTTGGTGAGTCTAACCCTGCCTATACCTAATCGAGACATCCCTACCTACAGGAGATAATTGGATTAACTAGGTAGCATATGCCTCTTCATTAGATAGTCCAGTTTTCAATAGGATACATAGGAAAGTAGGACTTTAAAAAACTTGTGAAGAAAATGTTCATCATGCAATGCAATCGAAAACTTTCCTAGGTTTCGAGTATAAATGCAAAATTTTTTGGTCATATATTTTCCTACTAACTAATTGTTTGTCATTTTATAAAATATATTTCCAATGTGCGGAAATATATTATAAAATGACAAACAATTAAATTGATGATTATTTATACCGGTTCACATTGATATACGAAATAGTCAATATTCATTCGTGAAACAAAGTTTAAAACATTTTGATTCGTTCCCAAGTCATTTATTAGAAAAAAAATGATAATAACTGTATTATGTAAACTATTAACAAACTGTACTACTGACTGTACTATTTTTAACATCTGAATGAACAATCATGATGGTACCTCATATATAATATTATATTTCTAACTGGATAGTACTTGGATATCTTTACTGTTAATTTTGTTTAAATAGTTTTGTCTCTTACCGTATTTAATCTTGTTTGTTTTGCCCTTTGACTGCAAAAACTAGCATGTCTAAAACAGATGTTACTTTAGTGAGTTTATGCTACGAACCATGTGTTTCACTTTTTGTTACAGTTCCAATGCACCCGTATAATACATATATTATATAATATATTTATTTTTTCGTAGGAAACAACGAATTGATTTTTTGTAAAAAAGTAATAATTAAATTTCTTTGGACTTCTACGAATTGAAAAAGGTTTGTCTACTCTAGTGAATTGAGATACATATATTTATTTACTGGGCCCGGTTGTTGAGGGTCGAAATTTTCAGTATTGTATTTTTCAAAGAAATAATTATCAACATAACAAAAACACGAAATAAATTATATTCTTCTTGTACAACAAAAATAATCCGAAAATAATATTTTTTTTTAATTATTTCAATTACCGTCCGCAATGCTTATTATAATTATTGATCAGTATTGTTAAGAATAAATAGGTGCTCGAATTCTGGCCTCCTGTCTCTGATGTAAAGTAAATAAGTAAAGTTAATTTTATGAATTCACTACGCAATTTTTTTATCATAATGTTTAGTGAAAACCACAAAAAATATTTTATGTCGCCAGCTGCACTTGAGTCATTGATTACTAACAGTAGTACCTTGGTCTCCACAAATTACAATGTTTAAATTGCGATTTGTCTTAAACGATCTTGAAGACGTGAGTTTTGAATAAAAAAGACTAGATGTTAATTTTAGGAAGTTCAAACAAAATGTCATTGTTGTAATCGCTATCTTTATATTTTTAGAACTAGTGTTGCTTCCTCGTGCTATAATTACAGCTTCAAACCGGTTTAGAATACTAAAGACGAATTTGATATTGGGAATTATTCTTCTGTATGAGCCCTGATGGAATTGGACTTCCTCACGCCCCTGACACAGGCTTTGATCTTCCTACTGAGGAGGTGGTTTGCAGTTTGTCATTATGTTGGTCAGACTAACATCCTAAGCTCAATCTAAATGCATTCAATCGGATTGAGATCAGGACTTCTTGATGGGCAAGACCTCAAGTTGATTCTAATCTTCTGAATGTATTACTCTTGACAAACTGAGCGGTGTCTAGCCGAGAATTATAATGCATCAGCATTGATCTAAAACACATATTTACTAAACATGGCCCTGCACTTTCAACAAACGTCTCTTGAGCCTGCATTTTCCCAGTTACTGTACCATTTTCTATGGCCTTACGTATTACAGCAAAATGCTATCTCTGTTTATCAGGCGCCGGTTATGATTATTTTAATACTGTTTTGTGCATTGTTTGTTTCATGCTGAGGTCACTTGACTTTGATATGAGTTGCCCTATAAATAACGCTATTATTGATTGATTAATTGCAATATTCTTATTATAAATTATTGCAAGTATAAACAAAGTTGTAATGAAATTATGTTCATGTGAATGTCAAAGTAATCATTGATAGTACTTGACGTAGTTACTTTGGAGATGCGGTCAGTGAATCGGTAGAGTCAAGAGTATAAATATCGAACACTTATGACATTCTTGTGGCCTGTGATGTTCATAGTAATATATCACTAAATAATTTTTAATTAATTAATCAATACAGAAATCACTTTTGATTCTATTGTAAGTGTAAGAGCGTTTTCAATTAAGCCGCAACGTACCGAGCAACGGCAATGTGGTTGTAGCGCTGCTGCCACACTACTTTGTTATTCCATTTAACAAAAATGTCGCTCTGCAACCGCGCTGGGGCCGCGTGTCATTAAGTCCTAAGATATTGATGAATGTGACTATATCTAGTAAATAAAAATTTAAATCATAACACCACATTATTTTATCAATATTAGTGCTTCTTAAACGAGGCATATTAGTAAATGTAGTATTATAATTGTTATATTCGTATTTGAACACCGCATAATTTTCTGTTTAATTATCCTTGAGCAGTTTTTACTTGAGCACGAAAACAAAAACAGATTGGAGAGGAAAGGAAGTATTTATAAAAACCTGGATATTTTCAAAAACAAATTACCGGGACCAAAACGTTTATCGATACAACAATAATATAATAATATGTACAAGAAATTAATTGTCATGAAGTTTCTTCAAAGTGACAGTGCTAACATTTCCACGCCGAAGCTGGGCATTTCTGAAACAAAATATAAAACGGTCAAACAATTTTTTGACAGCAGTTACTTTACTGAACGCTATGTTAGTATTGTGAACACTTTGGTGCGAACCAAAGTTACCAATTAATAATGTTCAGCGAGATATATCGCTGAATAGATGCGCTTGTACTTGAAGATGTAGCGTGAAGAGGGATCTTAGAATGAAGCATGATTTCATAGCGCAATTGTAGAGAAAAATCGAGAAACTGTAAATTTCTAATTAGGTCACCATAAAAAAAATGCTATTAGGAAAAATCTTCGAGATTCAATTCGGGAATTAAATTATTTTCATAGTAGGTTTCTTTGATCATGTTCTCGGGACAAACTTGGCCAGAGATCGCCCAAGACAGGAAAGTTTGGAAGGAGAATGGGGAGGTCTTTGCCCAGCAGTGGGACATAAAGTAGGCTATAAAAAAGATAGGTTCATATGGAACATTCAGTTCGTGAGTATAAGTCGCAGAGTTTTTTTTATACTTTTTAATACTGCTGGGACACAAGCCTCCTCTCCAGGAGAAGGAATGGGCCATAATCCACCACGCGGGCCCAGTGCGGATTGATGGATGTCAGATATGAGATAAGTGGTGATGAAATAAATTACACAAAGTAATGCGCCTGGCTGCGTTTGAACCCGCGAGCCATCACTGCTCTCTTTTTTTTTAATACCTATTACGAGTATTTCCTACCTTCAACATAGCGATGCCAGTACAAGTGAAGACATCATACGCCTTACAAGGGTAGTTCAAATGTTGCCTCGGGTCACTATCGACGCAGTCTTTAATAGCCTTGTTCACAGCAACCGACCAGCCTGTGTGGTTCTCTTCCCATTCCTTCAGATGGTTCCTATAAACGTCCTTGTTTAGAGTGTTCGTGTCAATCAGGAAACCAGACGCTTCAAACACGCATTGTATATCGTTGCACTGAAATTAAAAATGATTGTTAATATTTTTTTAGTTTGGAAGTGTATGAGACCTATCTGAGGACAGAATTATAAGGCAAATGGACTGTAATTGAGGGATTATATTTCCTGAATAGGTACAATATTCGGATGTTGATAAGTGTTTGAGTGTGCGCACGTCATCTAAGGGCGCGTGTGTATGAAATGGAAATAGATACGCACATAAGTAAAATTTACAACAAGTAACTGCATGGTTTTCATGCGTTTAGAATTTGTACGTTGTGGACTAGTCAATAAAGTTTAAATTGCTATAAAAAGAAAGGAAGTACGCGGCCATCGCTGAGCCCTAAGAAGGTCGACAGCAAAGTGAAGTCCTGAGAGCCCCCCACTTCTTGTTACTGCCGCTACCCCACGTCGCTTTCAATGTGTAAGACATTGGAAGCGACGTGGCCACAGCAGCCAAAGAGTGCCGAGTAGCCGAAGGCGCCCGAACAGAAGAGTATGGCAAATACTTAGTAGATCGGCTATGGACTTTTTATCTATTTCTTTTAGAAATTATTTCTTGGCTTTTTGCATTTCTCATTGTTTTATCTCATAGGAATTGTTTTACATAACTAGACATTTTTCTTATAACATGTTTCCATTTATAAACACTGAAATCACCTATTAATCCTGCTATTATAGAATTGGATATAACTTACACATACTCCAAATCTATATAAACTATTGTAACTTAGCAATATTACCTACACATACATTTTAATAAAAAAATTAGACTCACGAGCAAACAAATCGATTCAATATACAAGTGCACAATGGCAGATGTTTGCTTCACTACGATCCGGAAGACATTTTCTTATGTGTCCAATTAAATTAACCATTAAAAAATAATATATTAATTTTAATTATAACTACACCAAATTAAAGCTGACATTTCACTTATTCCAACGGTGGTTATATCGTTTCTAAAAAACAGTTTAGTATTCGTTGAAAAAATATATTTGCAAGTGTGCACTTATACGTTGAGTCAATTTGGTTGCTCGCGAGTGTAGTTCAACCTTTTACATTCAAAACTGAATACAGCAGATTTCAATTATTATTCATTGGGAAACTCACCGGTCCCGGCAATTTAGGGTTGGAACAATTCGCCAAATGTTCTGGGTCACCCAACTCTGGTATGTCACAGCATACTGATAAAGGTTTCTGAAAAAAAATATAATATAAAATAAGCTAGATATCTCCCGGTTTTTTTCTTTAATGAACTACTTATTGAAGTAAAGAATTACTGTCCCCCACTTTGACGGATTAACTGACGGGCAACTAAGCCCTAAGAGGACACCGGTGACCGCACACAACGTCTTTTAATATTGTGTCTATAATTGAGATAGTCGAAACGTTAAGACTCTGTTGTAGAAAAGAGACAGTGTTATTCCAATGTATGCCTCTGGAAACTTTTGCTACTTTATAAAAGTGTAAGTAGGAGTCAGTGCTAATTATAAGGGATAGCAGCAGTCCCGTTACTGTATAGCTCCTTCTCAACGGAACTGGCGGCGTACATCTTATCCTTTCACACTTAATCACTTCAGGAGTGCATCTATCTGGACACGAACAGCACTAGCCAATCAGAAAGAATTTTGACCGATTGCCAATGTAATTACCAGCTGCATAAATCTACCTTAGGCATAGTAGGTCACTGGATGTTACTAACCTATTCTCCTGCATGTCCAGTCACCTGTCCTTTGCAGGATTTAAACTTTTATATGAATGACAGAACGATAAGTAGCTTTACGTTAGCAGTACATATTGTCTAGACAACATTTTGAGAAGTTGATTTAATCCACTCGAGATTAAGTATTTCTATTCAACCGTCTTTACCACACAATATAGTCATAGTGGCATTATTTTTGGTTTATATGTGGGGAAAATCCTTCCAATTGCTTCTCCGCGAGCTTGGCTGGGACGGGAGATAGTGTCAGACTTTTAATAACTCTTCCTTCTTTGTCTTCGTCCCAGGGCCCCGGGTTTTTACATTACTCCATGGCCCCAGTAGGCTTTGACTCATCTGAGTCCCTGTTTGCTGATAACTCTTTGAGGCACGCGTGGAACGATACACTGTTGATGATTTGGGCCGGACAGTCAGACGGCGAGCTACCCATTGCTCGCCGTTCACAAGCTACGTCATATTAGACCTGGTTTCTTATATCTATAGAGTATTATTTTCATAAACATAAACATTGTCTTATAATATTCCCACTGCTAGGACTCAGACCTCCTCTCTAGGAGATGGAATGGACCGTAATACACCACACGGGCTCAGTGCAGGTGGATGATTGAAGTTCTTATGTTTTAGTATAATTTGATAAGTTCTCAATATCGAATTCTCTATGCAGAAACAGGGGATTAGCACCATAATTAATAAAATATTTTTTAATAATTACCAGTGTGGCACGTTTGTTTTCTCTTGACTCACTTTTGACATCAGCGTGGGATGCCTGGAATCGTGAATAATAATTATTATACAATACAAAAAAAAAAAAAATTATAAACTGTATGTTGTACACAATTTATGCAGTTAAAAACCACTGGATTAAAAGCGCATACAGACTGTTGAAACACTATGAGTTTATTTTATTAATTTATTGTTTTAAGTGTTACACTTACAGCAACGAATAAAACGAACACTAAATATTTGAACATCTTGAAGAGAACGTTGTACTGAGACAGTAGCGTTATTATGACTGGTTTGTGCAAAAAAAATGGCGTTTATTATATTCAAATAAAATTGTATTTGTGTTTATAAATACTATTGTTATCTGCGTGTCAAAGAGCAAATTACTCATACGCTTCAATGTTCTTGGAGAACTCTTTTGTTCTTACTTATCTGGTAGGTATGGGACTTCTACATAGCTCTGTTGAATAAGGGTGTGGACACACAATTAGAATTGAATACACTTTTATGTGTACAAAAATAAAATCATTAAAAAAATGATTCATTACATTTTAATGCCAATTACTAATAGTAGTGGTATTTGTTTGGATTCATAATTATATATATGTCAAAAGATATAAAGTAGTCAGAAAAAAAGGTTTTGTTTGTGATTTTTTACGGAAAAATACAAAATACACGTTGTCAATATTCATTCGGAATGTATAATAAATACAGATTCTTGTTATCAATTAATACCCAAGTAATATATTTTAGTTGTTTGTATATAGGATGACTGGGTTTAGTGACCGATACTTAAGTGTTCGTAGTAATAAAAAAAAAACAACTTTTACAATGCGACTATACCTGATACGGCGAAAAAAATGTACTGACTAGCCGATTTTTTTCGCGATTTCAGATTTGATCCCATAGTAAAATTTACACTAATATAATAAAGCGGTAAAGTTTGTTTTTTTGTTTCTGTGTTTTTTTGTTTGTAAGAGGTAATCTCTCGAACTACTGGTCCGATTGGAAAAAAAATAGCAACTGAGTGACATAAGCTATATTTTATGTAAGCAGGCGAAGCCGCTGACAAAAGCTAGTTTGTTATAATTACTACAATCACGTGATTAAGTATCATTCACTAATTACCAGTCGCACTGTTTAGTTGTTTAACTTTTATAAAAGAATATCGTGTGTACTACTCTTTACTTTTAAGAATTACAGAGATTCCTTGTAAAGTACAAAGGCAATACAAAAATATATTATTTTTCCTTTTAATACTAGGAATAATATTATTTGTTACTAGTTTGTTCTTTTTAATGTTAATAGTGACATTTCTTGCAAAATAAATACAACAAGTAAACAGAATTTGTGTTAAAATTGATAGCAAATTGGTTTGTGGCTAACAAAGTATTACTGATAACAAACCTACTTATTTATTGTTTACCATATTTTAAGCTGGTGTTAACGAATTCGCCTTTTTAAGATTTTTTTTTATATTATATGTATATAAACTAGCGATCCCACCTGAACCATCAGATGGGATCGCAGTCAAGCACTAGCTTATATATATACTGCTTACCAAAGCAGTGATACAATCATTGAAGGTGGGACGCACTAGTTTATTAAGAACCTATTGACTTTAGCCTTGAAGACACCTAATTTATAATATTTCGACGTACGCCGTATAAATGACGCTCAGTCCGAACCGTAGAAGTTACCACAACGTAAGGGTGGATATTCGCCGTACCTACTCCGTTATCGCGAAAACGCAATCTCAATCGCGTGTTTTCATGAAACAGCTTCGCTAAATTTCTTGTCATTTGTTTTATGCTTCTGCATATTCGTCATATCTTTTGCAGACCCGCGCTTCCTTTGGTCAGAATTTGGGAAATCTGTTTATATTGTTCAACCCGATATCTTCTTCATGGCTTACCGCGACCCCGTCGCAGAGTATTAGGGGCCCACATTTGTGCTGTTTTCGACCATAATGAATCAGGCATATAGCAGACATGCTGCACCATAGATTTATATTCACATAACTCGACAAAATGTATGGAGCAGCGGGTTCTTTTCGTTGTTTTTGGGTTGGTCCCATACTAAAAGTTGTTGATACTGGTGTGTACAATGATTCTTTTCAAAGAAAGCCCATCTGTCGTATCAACTTTGTATACACCGTGAAATTTAAATGGTTGTTTTCCCGCGGCAGAATGACTTGCCATAAGGAGTACTTTTGAAGCATATAGTAAAAATAAAAAAACAAAAAGTTTTTTTTTTATATATAATTATTAAAAATATTCATCAACTCAAAAAAGCGAAAACAATAGTAACATTAGACGTAATTTCTAGGTACTACTAGAGTCGCATGCGCAGCACGCTGTCAAAGGAAACCAATTCATTAAATATTTAAACCAAAATAAGCTCTCGCAAGTTGTGATACGTCATAATTAGCTTGCACTCTACAGGTCCATTTTTTGTTTTTAATATTTTATTTTTTATCAAACGTTTGTATTACCAAGACACAACCATTTAGCTGAGGGAAAACAACCATTAAAATTTCACGGTGTATATACGATACCAAAAAGAATCCTATGTGATATTCTATCAGTAGTGTTACTGAAAACTCTTCTAGAAGGTATAACAATAGTTGGAAAACTTACAACTGTCTTGCATTTAAATACACTTATTAGCTTTGTATGTGTTCTACAAATAGAATTTGAATCACATTGCTTAGAAATGATTGTATAGGAAGAAATTTATCGCAACTCTGTATGTACACTTTTTCACGATGGAAAAAACATCTGTTAAATGAAATTATGTTAAGGTACACTTCAATAAAGCCACTACTAAAACCACAGAATCCATCATGTGTTTCGGAGCTTTTAATATGGTCCAGCCTGCATTGTATCCGTTTTATTTGTGGATATATGTAGGTAATTAATAATATAATATAAAATCTACAATATAAAAAAAAATGTGGAAAAAAAAAGCTCATTACTTTGTATTTTCATTATCTTTGTACCGCGTTATTCCAAAAACATAAAGGTTTAACTAAACTGTTTAATTAAAAAGAACTCATCATTTCTCTTATCACTCATACTCCACATTTTACTTCCAGCCGGCAATAGCTCCTTCTCTATTACCGCAGTTGTTAATCATCATCACATCAGCATTTCAGCTGAAACACAGATATAGCCCTTCTCCAAGTTGTGACGTAATGTAATGTATGTAATATATCAACAACTATCACACAACGCCATCTAGTCCTAAGCTAAGCAGAGCTTGTGTTATGGGTACTAGACAACTGATAAACATACTTAAATATTTCTAAATGCATACATATTATAGATAAATTACACCCAGACACAGAACAAATGATCGTTGCTCATCACACGAACATTTGTCCTGGGTGGGAATCGAACCCACGACCTTCGGCATAGCAGTCAGGTTCACTAACTACTAGACTGACAGGCCAGTCAAATAACGATCAGTAATGAACGATCCTTTGAGTTATTCATTTTTAAGATGCAGTATAAAATTAATATTAAATTGTAGGACCGCTAAATTATTGCCCTGCAATTTAATATTAATTTTATACTGCATCTTTAAAGTTAATGATATTTTTATTGGAAAAATATAAATTTTGCAGTAACAATCATTTAAAGTTAAACTAGAATATAGTTTTTTCGATTGCAGACTTATATCTACAACGCAACCCTTGTCTAATAAATACTTTTTTATGTGAAGTGACAGATGATTGTCTCTGAAAATCTTGCTTCACTTGAATAAGTGCGAACTGAGTAGTTCCAGTCATGATTGAAGTGTAAATCCAAAATGCACTGAAAAGTTTTAGATCTACCTATCCATAAATGAATTTGCAATATGATAATAAGTTTTTGACATGTTCTTTGAAATTGAATAGCTATGGATTTGGACAATTATCTATACTAATATTATAAAGCTGAAGAGTTTGTTTGTTTGTTTGTTTGTTTGTTTGTTTGAACGCGCTAATCTCAGGAACTACTGGTTCGAATTGAAAAATTCTTTTTGTGTTGAATAGATCGTTTATCGAGGAAGGCTTTAGGCTATATAACATCACGCTGCGACTAATAGGAGCGAAGAAATAATGAACAATGTGGAAAAAAACGGGAAAAAATATTCATCTTTGTGAGCTTCCGTTGCGTGCGCTGCGAAAACGGTAGAAGATACCAAAAAAAAATGTATTAAAGAATTATTCCTCTTAAAATTATCTAAAAAAATGTCCGCGACAGTATATGTCTATCTTTTAAGATTAACTCACTAGAACCGTTTTTATGGGAATCAAATTTGGCCGAAATTAATGCATTATTACCAATTATTTGTTAGAGTTGTATCAACATAGTAATATTAAACTTTATCCAAATAAATGTGTTGTTGATTAAGAGTATGTAATTGTGAACAAAATTGTCTTTGACATCACTTATTTTCAATGAACATCTTAGAAGATATTACAGTTTTAAAATAACTCCGAAATAAAATTCACACGCGCCGCATGATGTGCAAAATATGACGCTGCGCCTGGCCGGCGGGCGAGAGGAGGGGTTGCTAGCGGGCGGCGCGGAGGGGTTTTTTTATGGTAGGTAAAAATTATCCAATGACGAATCCCGCTCTTGGGCGGAGCGGGAAACAGTGTCAGACTCTTACCGACTAAACAACCGATCCCGTTCCTCCCTTGCCTTATTCCTAGAGCCCCGGTATAACGCTTTCGCACCAACCCTCGGCTGCAGGAGGTTTCGACCCTGAAGGGCCCCACAGTTTGCTGACAACACCTTGAGGCACGCGGGAGCAGTGCATGCCGTCGACGACTTGGTCACGGTCTGGACTATTACCAGACAACCGGACGACGAGCTACCCATTGCTCACCGTCCGCAAGCCAGCGTCTACAGTGGCCGGATATCGGCGGGATCGCTGGTGAGAGCGCTGTTGCCCTTGCTTTATGCGGTCGGCCTTCTCCTTTACGAGCATTGCTGCTTCGCAGAAGAAGGCGACCGCCTGCCATTCTTCTTCGCTGCGGACCATGGCCTGAACTAAGGCCCAGCGCGAGAGGTCGCCGCCGCCGATTACCCCCACGAGGACACGACGATGCTCAAGCTCAAGATTCCCAAGCAGGGCACACCTCCACCGGGCTCGCCTCACAGTGGCGACACCCGGACGTCTCTTCCGCACGAATCTGGCGCAGGAATCTCCTGAACTTCCCACGTCCAGTGAGAACCTGCGTCATGCGGAAGGTGAGGACGCCGTGATGTCTATCCAACCACGCCTCAAAGAGGGGACTTACTGCCGAGATTATGGCGTGCCCAAGGGGGGGTGTAGCTCTATGAAGTACTTTTAGATAATTATGTTCTTTTAAAAACTAAATTGTCTGAAATAATAACAGAAATTGACACGGGCAAAGTCGTGGGTAGCAGCTATAATTTATAAAGCCGAGTTGTTTGCAAAAATAAATATGATGCCCAAAATAACTATTCCACGCGGACGAAGTCGCGGGCATAGCTAGTGATAGATAAAATGAAGTAGAAAATATTACCTGCTAAAACTAAGCCTAGTTTAATTAACTAGACCCCGATAATAAGGAACAGTGTGTGTCGTTTAGTCAGTAAGCGTCTGACATTGTTTCCTGCTCCACCATATGACTGGGTGATTTCGACACTATATAAAAAAGAAATCTGCTTTAACTAAAAGCCGGCTAATATTAATCAAATAAAGCCTTGTATTGTCATAAAAATTTACGAAATTATGTTCAATATTTTTAAGCTATTGCATAGCTTCTATCGCTGGCCTTGAGCGCGGGGACTAAATCCAGAAATTCCGTAACGAAAAAACCTCACGCTCCCCACTCCGACGGGCACGGAGGTGTGGCTTGAAGGCCGTGCATCGTCTAACGTCGTGTCAGTTCGGCAGTCTTCGACACGGCGCCGTGTGTCGTGCGATTAGACGTATTGTACGACTTTACGGAACTCGCCCGAATCGAGACGAGCTGCTCCGAAATCGGACGAATACATAATCAGCTGTTTGTGAGAAAGTATATAGGTGTATAAGTATTTATCTACAACAGTGAACGGCTGTACTTGTAAAATTTGTGTATAAAGTGTTTTGAATATGAATGAACAAAGTGCATTTATTATTTATTTATTTAATAAAAGAAAAATTTGTTTTCCTATCGGTCACCACGCTCAAAAAGTGTAACTTGAATTAATATCAAAGAAAAAGAAATATTGTATGAATAAAATAAAAATAAAAAATAAATAATTATAATTGCATAAGTTGATACAGATTGCTATGCAATAGCTTTACCGCAGCAGTCCCCGAGTGCCACACGTATTTTTTTTTTAGTCATTTATTTGTGACATATATATTTTTTTAAGATTTTATTAAAGAAAGACAAAATATCTACATAAATGTTGCTGCATCTCAAAAACCGAGTAACCAACTTTAAACAATCAGTTTCCGGTACGCAGAACTTTTGCCAGGCAACTGCAAACACTTTACTTTGGCTAGAAAAGCAACAGCCTCATTTGATTCCTGTCATTTAGATTGATTAAGATTCATAAGCCTCCCGGGCCTCCTATAAATCGCAATGTTTCGCGAATCTAAGTAATAGTCTTCATTAGCTGCCCATTCAACCCGCACTTACTGCTGAAATATCTCTGTAATTTGTAATGATTAGGGGAAAATAAAATTTTAAATATGTTTTGTTGTTGCATCGCCTTTTAGATGGATGACTGTCGTTTGTTTTAGGGTTAAAATTGGCGATTGAGATCGAAATTCGAAATATTATTTTTAAACTTAAGCGCTTCCTTCTTCCTCCTTTTAAGACATGCTGTCTGACTGACTGACATACCAACTGAGCGAAAGTTTTGTGTAAAGTTTTCTATTATGATGCAAGCAAGCACTAAGGAAGAATATTAAAAAAAATATGCCTTAAGGCGAGAAACGGGTGTTGGGGATTTATATTTTGGATTTGCAATAATAGACTTTCGTAAAATTAAAAGATTTATTTTAAGTCAATGTAAAAAGTTCAAATGACATTTTCAAGTCATTTAAAAATAGAACATTTTGTTGACTGCGCTGTCGCTGGACTTGTGTATTTTGTAATTTACGAAAAAGAAATTATGTTCCCCATTTGATTGTTTAAAAAAGAACAGTGCTTTTACTTTCCCTGCTTAAGTCTGTCTTTCTTAGTAGTAATAACTTATAAGGGTGTTTGCGTGTAAAGCTAAACAGTGTATAGATTATTTCTAGCTAAGCTTGCTCTATCATCGCCTAATATTATTACTTACCATCAGGTGAGGTAGTGGTCACACCTATTTAGATTTAACAAGCTAGTGCCCTGTATTTTAGAACTTCCATTTTAAAAAGAGATCTCAAAAAGAAATAGGTTTTTGCAGTAGACAGGTCGATGAGAACACTTATTTAAATCGAAACCGTCCGAACCAAATTATGAGTACTCATTCCAATTAAACAATTTGTTCGCTGGCTTTGTGGTGGACATCAAACGTGACAGGAGTCGGCGGGTCACGGCAGCTATGAAAATGTTTAACGAAAGCTTATTTCTCTACAAAATTCGACCATCGCCATCATCCTTTCTCATTTATTTGATTTACTGTGGCATGGCTAGTGAAATTATGGCATTAAAAGTGATGGCGATTTTTTTATTCAACCTGTATTGTCACTATCATCAACATTTCAGCCGAATAATGTTCAATGCTAGACATATGCCTCCTTCAAGCGTTAACACCACGACCGGTCTTGTTCGTCTCGCATCGACCCAATTCCTATGACTCCCACCAGGTTGGTGATCCACTTTGTGAGAGAACTTCTAACGCTGCGTATTCTAGCACGCGGTCGCCAATTGAGAACCTTTCATCCACATGTTCATTTGTTCTACGAGCAATGTTTCGGGTAACCTTAGTTTTCTTACGAATATCTTAATTTCTGGTATGATCTTACAAGGGAACTCCAAAAAACGCAGAGTAAATCGTAACATTCACATCCTTTACCTAACTTGAGTTAATTTACTGTTCTTAAAGAGTTCTAAAGATGTAGGTAACTGCCAGGTCCTTTAATAGATCAGCCATGTTTTCAAGTAAGACAGTTGGGGATTCTCAACTTCAGTGTTTGTGCGGCTTCTCTCCATAGACCATGTTCCACCTTCCATCCTGCACCATGTGCCCTATTACCTGTAAACGAAGGACCTAATGACAGCATCTTTGGACAGCATTACCGTGGCTAAATACTGGACCGGGCAAGGAATTTGACTGGTTTTGTCATCGATACGCTAATAAAAAGAAGAAGTAAGACAGGACTTTTTACAACACTGTACCTTGATTGTTGAAAAGAAAGAAAGATAGAGAAAGATTTTAGTTGGCGGAAAAAAGCATAGAATATGCGCTACGTCCGCGCATAACGGTAGAAAACTCAGCAAAATGCCATGACCTTACGCAAAATGCGACGAGTGTTGGAAATAGATGATAGGTTTCCAGTTACTATTAATACGTGAGATGCCCTTACAGCCCATTTCGGTGTCGAGACCACATGACAGTTGTCAGATGAGATTCACAATGGTTTCACATTGAGATGGCAACTCCATTGTTTAAGACCGCAATGTTCTTAATCAAGCAATGTATGAGGAATATCAATATTAATATTGATTTGTTAATTGTGATAAGGTTTGCAGGTTAAACTGTTGGGTGCTTATTAAAACAAATGGATTAAAAAAAATGTATGCGTTAACAGAGGACAGAAGTGTGTGGAAAAAGGAGACGGATCATTTTCTCTGCAGTGGAATCTTAATCATTACATAGTATAAAACAAAGTCGCTTTCTCCCTATGTATGCTTAAATCTTTAAAACTACGCAACGGATTTTGATGCGGTTTTTTTTAATAGATAGAGTGATTCAAGAGGAAGGTTTATGGGCATAAAACATGCTGTACCCGTGCGAAGCTGGGGCGGTCACTAGTAAATAATAAATGCTTGAGCGATAAATATATAAGTATGATATATTTTAGCCTAGTTTAGGCACCAGTCTTCCTCAATATTGGTTAAGTTTACGCTATTACTCTGTTTTGTCATATTGAAGCGAAAAAATTAATAAAATTATTATTATTTTCCGGTTGGTTTTAATGCAGTGATGATGATAGAAAAATATTTGAATCTAGCCTGTATTTTTCCACTACTGGGAAAGGGCCTCCCTTTGTACCTTTTTAATGGTCTGTTAAGTACTTCTCTAAAGAAGATAAATAATTCGTTCAGTCATATCCTTCGTGGTCTACCGTTATTGAAGAAAAATATAAGTATCTTGTTAGAAAACCTATCTGCAGCATGGCGAGCTACACAGTAAGTAGGTAACCAAATTAAAGGCGCCTATTAAGAAGTTAGCCTAGCGCGAATATTACGGCGCAGTGCAGGTGGTTATGACAATTTTGTTAGGCTCTATGCGTTACACAAGTCATCTGTTTGCTATTTACGAGTATTTCACTTAACACATTTTTAAATATTTTTTAACCCCCGACGCAAAAACGACGGGGTGTTATAAGTTTGACGTGTCTGTGTGTGTGTGTGTCTGTCTGTACCACTCTAGCCGCCGAACGGATGGACCGATTTTGATTTAGTTTTTTTTGTTTGACAGTAGAAAATGTCGAGAGTGTTTTTACGTAAGTTTGATGAAAATTGTTCCAAGATGGCCGCCGCCACAAAATGACAGATTAGATATTTTTTTTAAACTCCATCAATATGGGTATCAAATGAAAGGGCTTGCTTAGTAGAATACTATTAGATATGACAAATTTAAAATACAAGATGGCTGCTTCTACAAAATGGTGCTTTACATTTTTTTTATCACAACTTGATCAATATGGGTATCAAATGAAAGGGCTTGACTAGTGAAATACTATTAGGTATGAAAAATTTAAAATCCAAGATGGCTGCCTCTACAAAATGGCGCTTTATGGATATATTGATATCATTTGATATCCATATCCATATCTATCCATTTATTTGTTGTTTGTGGTAGTGTCCACCTCGTGGACAAGGTGTAATGAAATGAAAATTTCACCTCATTTCACCTCGTAAAATGCAAGGTGGACACTACCACAAGCAACAAATAAATATTTTTCAAAATTTTGGCTTCTTTGTTCGTTTACTATAAATTTACAATTCTAATTTTTTTTTATAAAAAGACATCAATTTTCATCAAATTATACCATTTTTTTTTCAAAAGAAACAATAATATACAACAAATTCTTAAAACGTAAGAAATAAATGAAATCCTACAAAAAACATGAACCAAAAAATTAAATTCAAAATGTTTAAATCACTATGAATTCACAATTCTAATTTTGTTTATAAAAAAGACATAAATTTTCACCAAATTCTTCCAATTTTTTTCATAATAAACAATTTAAAACGTAAGAAATAAATGATATCCCTACAAAAAACATGAACCAAAAAATTTAATTCAAAGTGTTTGAATCACTTGACTTATTAAAAACTTACCTAAACTATACAAATTAAAAGGTACGACAAAGAAATTTAAAGAAATGGAATAAAATCCTGAAGAAATCCCTACAAAAATAATGAAACAAAAATTAAATTGAAAATGTTTAAAACCTTTGATTAAAAACACCTGCATAAACTATGAACACAAACTATACAAATTAAAAGGTACGACAAAGAAATCAAAAGAAATGGAATAAAATCGCTAAGGAGTTCCTACAAAAAGCATGAAATAAAAAATTAAATTAAAAATTTAAAAAAACCCCCGACTTTATAAAAACCAAATGTAATGAACGGAACGAGATATCCATAAACAATTATAATTCCTATGAAAAAATAACTAAGACGGAAAAGCCTATAAAAAGGAAAAAATAACTTTAAACTTATGTTTGTATGGGAGTACTTATGTATGGAATTTTTTTTATAATGTTATCACGTCGGGGGACCGCACTATTTGCAATGCAACTCGTGCGCGCCATTCAACATAATTTGTGCGCGTTGCTGTCTCGAAGCAAAGCCTATATACCTACATATAAAATAATATAATATATACATATACAAGTATACGATACATCATAGCATAACACAAACGAAATAAATGAATATAGGACTAAGAAAAAACTTAATAAGTACCTAAATACTTATAAATAACTTTGACAAACGTTTAGCCAATAAATAGTGCGGTCCCCCGACGCGATAACATTATAAAAAAAATTCCATACATAAGTACTCCCATACAAACATAAGTTTAAAGTTATTTTTTCCTTTTTATAGGCTTTTCCGTCTTAGTTATTTTTTCATAGGAATTATAATTGTTTATGGATATCTCGTTCCGTTCATTACATTTGGTTTTTATAAAGTCGGGGGTTTTTTTAAATTTTTAATTTAATTTTTTTTTTTTCTATATTTTTTTAGTAACCTCGTTTTAGATAAATAAAATATTAATTTTAGGCCATGGGAATGTTGAAACTAATAGAAAATACTCTGTAGGTTTTCATAGAGTATTTCCTATTGGCCTAGATCTTTGAATTTTTACAAGAAGTAAGGTTTCATTGCAAAAGTCTAAGACCTAATTACTTTTTGCGATCCAGAAATATCTTCAAGACTTCTATTTCAGGAATCGATCTATTTTACGTATGTATATATATGTAAGTTTGGACAGAGCTCTCGGTGCGGGAGTCTGCTTCTTACTAGACCAGTTTTTTATACTTTTTCGTCTCAATCCATTCCAATCTGAGTCCTAATCACAGTTTACACAGCATTTAAGCTGTAAGATGTTAGAGTGATCACTTATTGGCATGAGCTCACGCGTTTTATGGCTCGTAAACGAGACCTTTGTCAATCGGACTGGAAACGACGCGTTTATGTGGTGACACATATCCTTTACAAATTAGACACAAGTATATTAGGGTGTTAGTGAGGAAATATACCGGACTTAATTGCAGTTTGTAGTCAGGCAGATTTAATACTTGGATGGCCTGGCTGGTGGAGTAATTGAGATTGTCTAAGTGTCGTGAGTGTACCTAGATACACATGATACTTAGACCAATCACAAACTGAATGAAACAGAACCTGGAACAAAGGCTAAAAAGGAACAGGAGTGGCTTTTTGTCAGTAAAAGTGACTGACACACCTGCATCGCCCAAGAGCGGTAGAAGTCATCGAATGATTTTTTACACTCAAACTGTGAACTCACACGAGTTTAAATGTTTATGACCGCGCTCACAGATAAAATGTAAGTGTGAGATAATGATTTTTTTTTAACAAATCTTAACCGTTTCATTTATAGCGCCATCTATAACGCCACATAAAAACCTAACGCCTCACAAACCGTACATGATCGTACATCGCATAGGACACTCGAAAATTGTCGGGTAATTATAACAGTCTGACCGCAATTTTGGGTTTGATCCCCGGGCCCAGGTAATACACTTTCGCACCAACCCTTGGCCCCAAAAGGCTTCGACCCTGATGGGCCACTACAGTTGCTGAAAACTTCTTGAGGCGCGTGGGAACAGAAGGCAAGAAGGAACAGTGGGTCGTTTAGTCTGTAGAAGTCTGACACTATTTATACTATAGCACATTTCTTTGTTGTAACTATACTCGTATGTAACAAGAAACCAACTCAATCTCCCCTTCCAATTTAATTTTCGATTTTCTAAACGGTTTCCATTTTAAAACAACTGGTAGCATTAACACAATTTTCAAAAGAACTATAGAGGTGCAAATTACTGACAGCGAGAGTTGCTCTCTACTAATTAGTCATCGGGCTGGCATTAAGTGCAGTCCAATCCAGTTAATGAGCAAATTGAATCGTAGTAGCAGGACATAGTGCCAACTGATCTGATTTAGCCTGAAATATTGGCACATTAAAATTGACTTCGCAGGAGAACCAAGATTACCAACATGGCCAGATGAATCGCCAAACTAGAGGGGCAATGGACAGGGCTCTTGAACGGGTGATAGATGGGTACGAAAGATTCTAGAGTGGCGACTGCGCACCGGAAAACACACAGTTGGGAGGACTTCCACAAGATAGACCGATTACCTGATGAGAGTTGCGGGAATGCAGTGGATGTGAGACACATAACACCATTCGTTGTAGAGACACTTGGTGAGGCCTATGTCCAACGGTGGACGTCATACAATTGAAATTATGATGATGAAAATTTACTTCTTTATTAGGTGACTAGCTTCCTACTGCTTCACCAATATGATAGTAAAAGATCATCTCAAGGGAACATACTCCTATGATAAAAAATACCCATGTTTATTCCAGGACATGATTTACCCGTTTATCAAGTTTTATTGAAATCTGTTCGGCCGTTCGAGCGTGAAGACACATACACACAAACCTATATACACTTCTCATCAAAAAAATCGAAACACCTTGCAAGTTTACGTTTTGTCAGGATTATCAGAAAAATGTGTACATTTAGGAATAAATGTTAAATGTCGTTTAATAGTGAGTAATATGAGCTTATCAAATCTTAATGTTAATGTTCTAAATTTAAATGAATTTTTCATAGGTTTCGTATTTTGTTAAATGAGTCATTTTTATTCCGTATGGAGTATAAAGGAAATGGATAAAACAACACACGTAAATGAAAAAAAAAGCTAAAAAACGTTTATTTAATAACTTGTATTCCCTCCCCGAGCTCTAATTACTGCTTCCATACGGTTCTTCATCGATCGGATGAGAGTCACGATCACATGCTGTGGTATATTGTCCCATTCCTCTTGGATTGCATCTTGCAGCTGGCTAAGTGTTTCTGGGGCAGGATCTCTTGCTCGAATTCGTCTCTTTAATTCATCCCATAGATGTTCAATGGGATTCATGTCCGGGCTTCTTGCTGGCCATTCCATAATAGAGATATCGACTTCGTTAAGATAATCTCGTACGACGCCCGCGGTGTGAGCCCTAGCATTGTCGTGCATGAATATGAAGCCGTTGCCAATAAAATGTGCATAGGGCATCACATGAGGCTCGAGACACTCTTCGACGTACCGATGACAGTTTAGTGCAGGCAGACGTGGCCCAGACACGAAAGCAAGCTCTGTCTTACCGTCGGCGCTGATTCCTCCCCAAACCGTCCACGAACCGCCACCATAGCTGACCTTTTCTTCAATGCAGCATTGTGCATAGCGTTCTCCGTCTCTTCTGTAGACCTTGTTCCTTCCGTCGTTACCATACAGCATAATTTTACACTCATCAGAAAAGAGAACTTTGCTCCACTGTAGGTATGACCAATTTAGGTGCTCACGTGCAAAGTTAAGGCGCGCTCTTCGATGGTCTGCAGTTAATTTCGGCCCATTTGCTGGCTTATGCGGTACCAGTCCACGATCCTTCAACCTTCTTCTAATTGTAGAGTCACTTACAGCCACCCTTCGTACAACACGAAGCCGCTGCTGCAGTTGAAAAGCGTTAAGGCGTCGATTTCTTAAAGAAGTTGTTACAATAAATCGATCATCTCGCTCAGAAGTGACCCGATTCCTGCCAGATCCTGAACGGCGCGTGAACAAACCAGTCTCCCGATAACGTTTATAGACTCTATGAACAGATGACAGGCTTAGATGCAGTCTTGCAGCCACAACACGCTGACTAAGGCCAGAATCCAGCAATGCCACAACTTGGGCGGCTTCTGTGGGCGAAGTATCCATACGTTTTAGAAAAAAAACCTTTTTTCAGACGTCCCAAAGTCACAGTATTGAAATAAAAAACAAAAAGTTTAAGGATAGGCGCCAATTTTTAGTTTTTAAACGCTAAATGTACTCCAACCCTAAACACACATTTGTCTCAAAACAGTGATTCATTTCGTTTATAAGATAAACAAATGAAATTCTAATTTTGAATTTAGAATTTTCGCTTATTACTGTAATGGCCAAACTGCCAGCTATAATATATGTATTTTTTTTCATCGTATGAATTCTTTTTTAACCCCCGACGCAAAAACGACGGGGTGTTATAAGTTTGACGTGTCTGTGTGTGTGTGTGTCTGTCTGTACCACTCTAGCCGCCGAACGGATGGACCGATTTTGATTTAGTTTTTTTTGTTTGACAGTAGAAAATGTCGAGAGTGTTTTTACGTAAGTTTGATGAAAATTGTTCCAAGATGGCCGCCGCCACAAAATGACAGATTAGATATTTTTTTTAAACTCCATCAATATGGGTATCAAATGAAAGGGCTTGCTTAGTAGAATACTATTAGATATGACAAATTTAAAATACAAGATGGCTGCTTCTACAAAATGGTGCTTTACATTTTTTTTATCACAACTTGATCAATATGGGTATCAAATGAAAGGGCTTGACTAGTGAAATACTATTAGGTATGAAAAATTTAAAATCCAAGATGGCTGCCTCTACAAAATGGCGCTTTATGGATATATTGATATCATTTGATATCCATATCCATATCTATCCATTTATTTGTTGTTTGTGGTAGTGTCCACCTCGTGGACAAGGTGTAATGAAATGAAAATTTCACCTCATTTCACCTCGTAAAATGCAAGGTGGACACTACCACAAGCAACAAATAAATATTTTTCAAAATTTTGGCTTCTTTGTTCGTTTACTATAAATTTACAATTCTAATTTTTTTTTATAAAAAGACATCAATTTTCATCAAATTATACCATTTTTTTTTCAAAAGAAACAATAATATACAACAAATTCTTAAAACGTAAGAAATAAATGAAATCCTACAAAAAACATGAACCAAAAAATTAAATTCAAAATGTTTAAATCACTATGAATTCACAATTCTAATTTTGTTTATAAAAAAGACATAAATTTTCACCAAATTCTTCCAATTTTTTTCATAATAAACAATTTAAAACGTAAGAAATAAATGATATCCCTACAAAAAACATGAACCAAAAAATTTAATTCAAAGTGTTTGAATCACTTGACTTATTAAAAACTTACCTAAACTATACAAATTAAAAGGTACGACAAAGAAATTTAAAGAAATGGAATAAAATCCTGAAGAAATCCCTACAAAAATAATGAAACAAAAATTAAATTGAAAATGTTTAAAACCTTTGATTAAAAACACCTGCATAAACTATGAACACAAACTATACAAATTAAAAGGTACGACAAAGAAATCAAAAGAAATGGAATAAAATCGCTAAGGAGTTCCTACAAAAAGCATGAAATAAAAAATTAAATTAAAAATTTAAAAAAACCCCCGACTTTATAAAAACCAAATGTAATGAACGGAACGAGATATCCATAAACAATTATAATTCCTATGAAAAAATAACTAAGACGGAAAAGCCTATAAAAAGGAAAAAATAACTTTAAACTTATGTTTGTATGGGAGTACTTATGTATGGAATTTTTTTTATAATGTTATCACGTCGGGGGACCGCACTATTTGCAATGCAACTCGTGCGCGCCATTCAACATAATTTGTGCGCGTTGCTGTCTCGAAGCAAAGCCTATATACCTACATATAAAATAATATAATATATACATATACAAGTATACGATACATCATAGCATAACACAAACGAAATAAATGAATATAGGACTAAGAAAAAACTTAATAAGTACCTAAATACTTATAAATAACTTTGACAAACGTTTAGCCAATAAATAGTGCGGTCCCCCGACGCGATAACATTATAAAAAAAATTCCATACATAAGTACTCCCATACAAACATAAGTTTAAAGTTATTTTTTCCTTTTTATAGGCTTTTCCGTCTTAGTTATTTTTTCATAGGAATTATAATTGTTTATGGATATCTCGTTCCGTTCATTACATTTGGTTTTTATAAAGTCGGGGGTTTTTTTAAATTTTTAATTTAATTTTTTTTTTTTCTATATTTTTTTAGTAACCTCGTTTTAGATAAATAAAATATTAATTTTAGGCCATGGGAATGTTGAAACTAATAGAAAATACTCTGTAGGTTTTCATAGAGTATTTCCTATTGGCCTAGATCTTTGAATTTTTACAAGAAGTAAGGTTTCATTGCAAAAGTCTAAGACCTAATTACTTTTTGCGATCCAGAAATATCTTCAAGACTTCTATTTCAGGAATCGATCTATTTTACGTATGTATATATATGTAAGTTTGGACAGAGCTCTCGGTGCGGGAGTCTGCTTCTTACTAGACCAGTTTTTTATACTTTTTCGTCTCAATCCATTCCAATCTGAGTCCTAATCACAGTTTACACAGCATTTAAGCTGTAAGATGTTAGAGTGATCACTTATTGGCATGAGCTCACGCGTTTTATGGCTCGTAAACGAGACCTTTGTCAATCGGACTGGAAACGACGCGTTTATGTGGTGACACATATCCTTTACAAATTAGACACAAGTATATTAGGGTGTTAGTGAGGAAATATACCGGACTTAATTGCAGTTTGTAGTCAGGCAGATTTAATACTTGGATGGCCTGGCTGGTGGAGTAATTGAGATTGTCTAAGTGTCGTGAGTGTACCTAGATACACATGATACTTAGACCAATCACAAACTGAATGAAACAGAACCTGGAACAAAGGCTAAAAAGGAACAGGAGTGGCTTTTTGTCAGTAAAAGTGACTGACACACCTGCATCGCCCAAGAGCGGTAGAAGTCATCGAATGATTTTTTACACTCAAACTGTGAACTCACACGAGTTTAAATGTTTATGACCGCGCTCACAGATAAAATGTAAGTGTGAGATAATGATTTTTTTTTAACAAATCTTAACCGTTTCATTTATAGCGCCATCTATAACGCCACATAAAAACCTAACGCCTCACAAACCGTACATGATCGTACATCGCATAGGACACTCGAAAATTGTCGGGTAATTATAACAGTCTGACCGCAATTTTGGGTTTGATCCCCGGGCCCAGGTAATACACTTTCGCACCAACCCTTGGCCCCAAAAGGCTTCGACCCTGATGGGCCACTACAGTTGCTGAAAACTTCTTGAGGCGCGTGGGAACAGAAGGCAAGAAGGAACAGTGGGTCGTTTAGTCTGTAGAAGTCTGACACTATTTATACTATAGCACATTTCTTTGTTGTAACTATACTCGTATGTAACAAGAAACCAACTCAATCTCCCCTTCCAATTTAATTTTCGATTTTCTAAACGGTTTCCATTTTAAAACAACTGGTAGCATTAACACAATTTTCAAAAGAACTATAGAGGTGCAAATTACTGACAGCGAGAGTTGCTCTCTACTAATTAGTCATCGGGCTGGCATTAAGTGCAGTCCAATCCAGTTAATGAGCAAATTGAATCGTAGTAGCAGGACATAGTGCCAACTGATCTGATTTAGCCTGAAATATTGGCACATTAAAATTGACTTCGCAGGAGAACCAAGATTACCAACATGGCCAGATGAATCGCCAAACTAGAGGGGCAATGGACAGGGCTCTTGAACGGGTGATAGATGGGTACGAAAGATTCTAGAGTGGCGACTGCGCACCGGAAAACACACAGTTGGGAGGACTTCCACAAGATAGACCGATTACCTGATGAGAGTTGCGGGAATGCAGTGGATGTGAGACACATAACACCATTCGTTGTAGAGACACTTGGTGAGGCCTATGTCCAACGGTGGACGTCATACAATTGAAATTATGATGATGAAAATTTACTTCTTTATTAGGTGACTAGCTTCCTACTGCTTCACCAATATGATAGTAAAAGATCATCTCAAGGGAACATACTCCTATGATAAAAAATACCCATGTTTATTCCAGGACATGATTTACCCGTTTATCAAGTTTTATTGAAATCTGTTCGGCCGTTCGAGCGTGAAGACACATACACACAAACCTATATACACTTCTCATCAAAAAAATCGAAACACCTTGCAAGTTTACGTTTTGTCAGGATTATCAGAAAAATGTGTACATTTAGGAATAAATGTTAAATGTCGTTTAATAGTGAGTAATATGAGCTTATCAAATCTTAATGTTAATGTTCTAAATTTAAATGAATTTTTCATAGGTTTCGTATTTTGTTAAATGAGTCATTTTTATTCCGTATGGAGTATAAAGGAAATGGATAAAACAACACACGTAAATGAAAAAAAAAGCTAAAAAACGTTTATTTAATAACTTGTATTCCCTCCCCGAGCTCTAATTACTGCTTCCATACGGTTCTTCATCGATCGGATGAGAGTCACGATCACATGCTGTGGTATATTGTCCCATTCCTCTTGGATTGCATCTTGCAGCTGGCTAAGTGTTTCTGGGGCAGGATCTCTTGCTCGAATTCGTCTCTTTAATTCATCCCATAGATGTTCAATGGGATTCATGTCCGGGCTTCTTGCTGGCCATTCCATAATAGAGATATCGACTTCGTTAAGATAATCTCGTACGACGCCCGCGGTGTGAGCCCTAGCATTGTCGTGCATGAATATGAAGCCGTTGCCAATAAAATGTGCATAGGGCATCACATGAGGCTCGAGACACTCTTCGACGTACCGATGACAGTTTAGTGCAGGCAGACGTGGCCCAGACACGAAAGCAAGCTCTGTCTTACCGTCGGCGCTGATTCCTCCCCAAACCGTCCACGAACCGCCACCATAGCTGACCTTTTCTTCAATGCAGCATTGTGCATAGCGTTCTCCGTCTCTTCTGTAGACCTTGTTCCTTCCGTCGTTACCATACAGCATAATTTTACACTCATCAGAAAAGAGAACTTTGCTCCACTGTAGGTATGACCAATTTAGGTGCTCACGTGCAAAGTTAAGGCGCGCTCTTCGATGGTCTGCAGTTAATTTCGGCCCATTTGCTGGCTTATGCGGTACCAGTCCACGATCCTTCAACCTTCTTCTAATTGTAGAGTCACTTACAGCCACCCTTCGTACAACACGAAGCCGCTGCTGCAGTTGAAAAGCGTTAAGGCGTCGATTTCTTAAAGAAGTTGTTACAATAAATCGATCATCTCGCTCAGAAGTGACCCGATTCCTGCCAGATCCTGAACGGCGCGTGAACAAACCAGTCTCCCGATAACGTTTATAGACTCTATGAACAGATGACAGGCTTAGATGCAGTCTTGCAGCCACAACACGCTGACTAAGGCCAGAATCCAGCAATGCCACAACTTGGGCGGCTTCTGTGGGCGAAGTATCCATACGTTTTAGAAAAAAAACCTTTTTTCAGACGTCCCAAAGTCACAGTATTGAAATAAAAAACAAAAAGTTTAAGGATAGGCGCCAATTTTTAGTTTTTAAACGCTAAATGTACTCCAACCCTAAACACACATTTGTCTCAAAACAGTGATTCATTTCGTTTATAAGATAAACAAATGAAATTCTAATTTTGAATTTAGAATTTTCGCTTATTACTGTAATGGCCAAACTGCCAGCTATAATATATGTATTTTTTTTCATCGTATGAATTCTTTTTTAACCCCCGACGCAAAAACGACGGGGTGTTATAAGTTTGACGTGTCTGTGTGTGTGTGTGTCTGTCTGTACCACTCTAGCCGCCGAACGGATGGACCGATTTTGATTTAGTTTTTTTTGTTTGACAGTAGAAAATGTCGAGAGTGTTTTTACGTAAGTTTGATGAAAATTGTTCCAAGATGGCCGCCGCCACAAAATGACAGATTAGATATTTTTTTTAAACTCCATCAATATGGGTATCAAATGAAAGGGCTTGCTTAGTAGAATACTATTAGATATGACAAATTTAAAATACAAGATGGCTGCTTCTACAAAATGGTGCTTTACATTTTTTTTATCACAACTTGATCAATATGGGTATCAAATGAAAGGGCTTGACTAGTGAAATACTATTAGGTATGAAAAATTTAAAATCCAAGATGGCTGCCTCTACAAAATGGCGCTTTATGGATATATTGATATCATTTGATATCCATATCCATATCTATCCATTTATTTGTTGTTTGTGGTAGTGTCCACCTCGTGGACAAGGTGTAATGAAATGAAAATTTCACCTCATTTCACCTCGTAAAATGCAAGGTGGACACTACCACAAGCAACAAATAAATATTTTTCAAAATTTTGGCTTCTTTGTTCGTTTACTATAAATTTACAATTCTAATTTTTTTTTATAAAAAGACATCAATTTTCATCAAATTATACCATTTTTTTTTCAAAAGAAACAATAATATACAACAAATTCTTAAAACGTAAGAAATAAATGAAATCCTACAAAAAACATGAACCAAAAAATTAAATTCAAAATGTTTAAATCACTATGAATTCACAATTCTAATTTTGTTTATAAAAAAGACATAAATTTTCACCAAATTCTTCCAATTTTTTTCATAATAAACAATTTAAAACGTAAGAAATAAATGATATCCCTACAAAAAACATGAACCAAAAAATTTAATTCAAAGTGTTTGAATCACTTGACTTATTAAAAACTTACCTAAACTATACAAATTAAAAGGTACGACAAAGAAATTTAAAGAAATGGAATAAAATCCTGAAGAAATCCCTACAAAAATAATGAAACAAAAATTAAATTGAAAATGTTTAAAACCTTTGATTAAAAACACCTGCATAAACTATGAACACAAACTATACAAATTAAAAGGTACGACAAAGAAATCAAAAGAAATGGAATAAAATCGCTAAGGAGTTCCTACAAAAAGCATGAAATAAAAAATTAAATTAAAAATTTAAAAAAACCCCCGACTTTATAAAAACCAAATGTAATGAACGGAACGAGATATCCATAAACAATTATAATTCCTATGAAAAAATAACTAAGACGGAAAAGCCTATAAAAAGGAAAAAATAACTTTAAACTTATGTTTGTATGGGAGTACTTATGTATGGAATTTTTTTTATAATGTTATCACGTCGGGGGACCGCACTATTTGCAATGCAACTCGTGCGCGCCATTCAACATAATTTGTGCGCGTTGCTGTCTCGAAGCAAAGCCTATATACCTACATATAAAATAATATAATATATACATATACAAGTATACGATACATCATAGCATAACACAAACGAAATAAATGAATATAGGACTAAGAAAAAACTTAATAAGTACCTAAATACTTATAAATAACTTTGACAAACGTTTAGCCAATAAATAGTGCGGTCCCCCGACGCGATAACATTATAAAAAAAATTCCATACATAAGTACTCCCATACAAACATAAGTTTAAAGTTATTTTTTCCTTTTTATAGGCTTTTCCGTCTTAGTTATTTTTTCATAGGAATTATAATTGTTTATGGATATCTCGTTCCGTTCATTACATTTGGTTTTTATAAAGTCGGGGGTTTTTTTAAATTTTTAATTTAATTTTTTTTTTTTCTATATTTTTTTAGTAACCTCGTTTTAGATAAATAAAATATTAATTTTAGGCCATGGGAATGTTGAAACTAATAGAAAATACTCTGTAGGTTTTCATAGAGTATTTCCTATTGGCCTAGATCTTTGAATTTTTACAAGAAGTAAGGTTTCATTGCAAAAGTCTAAGACCTAATTACTTTTTGCGATCCAGAAATATCTTCAAGACTTCTATTTCAGGAATCGATCTATTTTACGTATGTATATATATGTAAGTTTGGACAGAGCTCTCGGTGCGGGAGTCTGCTTCTTACTAGACCAGTTTTTTATACTTTTTCGTCTCAATCCATTCCAATCTGAGTCCTAATCACAGTTTACACAGCATTTAAGCTGTAAGATGTTAGAGTGATCACTTATTGGCATGAGCTCACGCGTTTTATGGCTCGTAAACGAGACCTTTGTCAATCGGACTGGAAACGACGCGTTTATGTGGTGACACATATCCTTTACAAATTAGACACAAGTATATTAGGGTGTTAGTGAGGAAATATACCGGACTTAATTGCAGTTTGTAGTCAGGCAGATTTAATACTTGGATGGCCTGGCTGGTGGAGTAATTGAGATTGTCTAAGTGTCGTGAGTGTACCTAGATACACATGATACTTAGACCAATCACAAACTGAATGAAACAGAACCTGGAACAAAGGCTAAAAAGGAACAGGAGTGGCTTTTTGTCAGTAAAAGTGACTGACACACCTGCATCGCCCAAGAGCGGTAGAAGTCATCGAATGATTTTTTACACTCAAACTGTGAACTCACACGAGTTTAAATGTTTATGACCGCGCTCACAGATAAAATGTAAGTGTGAGATAATGATTTTTTTTTAACAAATCTTAACCGTTTCATTTATAGCGCCATCTATAACGCCACATAAAAACCTAACGCCTCACAAACCGTACATGATCGTACATCGCATAGGACACTCGAAAATTGTCGGGTAATTATAACAGTCTGACCGCAATTTTGGGTTTGATCCCCGGGCCCAGGTAATACACTTTCGCACCAACCCTTGGCCCCAAAAGGCTTCGACCCTGATGGGCCACTACAGTTGCTGAAAACTTCTTGAGGCGCGTGGGAACAGAAGGCAAGAAGGAACAGTGGGTCGTTTAGTCTGTAGAAGTCTGACACTATTTATACTATAGCACATTTCTTTGTTGTAACTATACTCGTATGTAACAAGAAACCAACTCAATCTCCCCTTCCAATTTAATTTTCGATTTTCTAAACGGTTTCCATTTTAAAACAACTGGTAGCATTAACACAATTTTCAAAAGAACTATAGAGGTGCAAATTACTGACAGCGAGAGTTGCTCTCTACTAATTAGTCATCGGGCTGGCATTAAGTGCAGTCCAATCCAGTTAATGAGCAAATTGAATCGTAGTAGCAGGACATAGTGCCAACTGATCTGATTTAGCCTGAAATATTGGCACATTAAAATTGACTTCGCAGGAGAACCAAGATTACCAACATGGCCAGATGAATCGCCAAACTAGAGGGGCAATGGACAGGGCTCTTGAACGGGTGATAGATGGGTACGAAAGATTCTAGAGTGGCGACTGCGCACCGGAAAACACACAGTTGGGAGGACTTCCACAAGATAGACCGATTACCTGATGAGAGTTGCGGGAATGCAGTGGATGTGAGACACATAACACCATTCGTTGTAGAGACACTTGGTGAGGCCTATGTCCAACGGTGGACGTCATACAATTGAAATTATGATGATGAAAATTTACTTCTTTATTAGGTGACTAGCTTCCTACTGCTTCACCAATATGATAGTAAAAGATCATCTCAAGGGAACATACTCCTATGATAAAAAATACCCATGTTTATTCCAGGACATGATTTACCCGTTTATCAAGTTTTATTGAAATCTGTTCGGCCGTTCGAGCGTGAAGACACATACACACAAACCTATATACACTTCTCATCAAAAAAATCGAAACACCTTGCAAGTTTACGTTTTGTCAGGATTATCAGAAAAATGTGTACATTTAGGAATAAATGTTAAATGTCGTTTAATAGTGAGTAATATGAGCTTATCAAATCTTAATGTTAATGTTCTAAATTTAAATGAATTTTTCATAGGTTTCGTATTTTGTTAAATGAGTCATTTTTATTCCGTATGGAGTATAAAGGAAATGGATAAAACAACACACGTAAATGAAAAAAAAAGCTAAAAAACGTTTATTTAATAACTTGTATTCCCTCCCCGAGCTCTAATTACTGCTTCCATACGGTTCTTCATCGATCGGATGAGAGTCACGATCACATGCTGTGGTATATTGTCCCATTCCTCTTGGATTGCATCTTGCAGCTGGCTAAGTGTTTCTGGGGCAGGATCTCTTGCTCGAATTCGTCTCTTTAATTCATCCCATAGATGTTCAATGGGATTCATGTCCGGGCTTCTTGCTGGCCATTCCATAATAGAGATATCGACTTCGTTAAGATAATCTCGTACGACGCCCGCGGTGTGAGCCCTAGCATTGTCGTGCATGAATATGAAGCCGTTGCCAATAAAATGTGCATAGGGCATCACATGAGGCTCGAGACACTCTTCGACGTACCGATGACAGTTTAGTGCAGGCAGACGTGGCCCAGACACGAAAGCAAGCTCTGTCTTACCGTCGGCGCTGATTCCTCCCCAAACCGTCCACGAACCGCCACCATAGCTGACCTTTTCTTCAATGCAGCATTGTGCATAGCGTTCTCCGTCTCTTCTGTAGACCTTGTTCCTTCCGTCGTTACCATACAGCATAATTTTACACTCATCAGAAAAGAGAACTTTGCTCCACTGTAGGTATGACCAATTTAGGTGCTCACGTGCAAAGTTAAGGCGCGCTCTTCGATGGTCTGCAGTTAATTTCGGCCCATTTGCTGGCTTATGCGGTACCAGTCCACGATCCTTCAACCTTCTTCTAATTGTAGAGTCACTTACAGCCACCCTTCGTACAACACGAAGCCGCTGCTGCAGTTGAAAAGCGTTAAGGCGTCGATTTCTTAAAGAAGTTGTTACAATAAATCGATCATCTCGCTCAGAAGTGACCCGATTCCTGCCAGATCCTGAACGGCGCGTGAACAAACCAGTCTCCCGATAACGTTTATAGACTCTATGAACAGATGACAGGCTTAGATGCAGTCTTGCAGCCACAACACGCTGACTAAGGCCAGAATCCAGCAATGCCACAACTTGGGCGGCTTCTGTGGGCGAAGTATCCATACGTTTTAGAAAAAAAACCTTTTTTCAGACGTCCCAAAGTCACAGTATTGAAATAAAAAACAAAAAGTTTAAGGATAGGCGCCAATTTTTAGTTTTTAAACGCTAAATGTACTCCAACCCTAAACACACATTTGTCTCAAAACAGTGATTCATTTCGTTTATAAGATAAACAAATGAAATTCTAATTTTGAATTTAGAATTTTCGCTTATTACTGTAATGGCCAAACTGCCAGCTATAATATATGTATTTTTTTTCATCGTATGAATTCTTTTTTGTGTTAAATTCGGACAGAAACAATGAAAACGGAAGTGTTTCGATTTTTTTGATGAGAAGTGTATTTATAACATAAGTATGATCATATGATTACATCGGTTAAGTGTTTTATAAGTTAATTACATCATTAACAATTACAATAGCGGCTTTTCTAGAAAATAACTTTTTTCCTCAGTACTTTATGAGCAGAATGCATCAATTTTTTTCCATGACTGAATAAGCAGTTAACGGTAATGTGACTGATATGTACAGCTTTTAAGCCGATCGCCCACCGCCAGTTAAACTAAGTTTATTTTAGCTCGCATTGTTGAGTTCTTCATACAAGTGTGTACACCGCAAACTATGCCAGCCAAGAAAAACTGACTATGCCAACTGCTTGGGAACAGTGGTGGCCGAGTAGTAAAGGCCCCGACTTACGAGTTGTAGGTCGTGGGTTCAAACCCAGCCAGGCGCATTACTTTGTGTAATTTATTTCATCACCACTGCTCTCAAAACGGTGAAGGAAAACATCCTGAGGAAACCGGCATGTCCTAGAACTAAAAATTCGAAGAGATGTGACATTCACCAATCTGCACTGGGCCCGCGCGGTGGATTATGGTCCATTCCCTCTCCAAGAGAGAAAGCCTGTGTCCCAGCAGTGGGAACATAAATAAGACTGATGATGATGATGATGACTGTGCGAACAAAACTAAATTAACTTAGTTAAGCCAACTAAACTAAGTTGGACGGTCGCCTTTAGGGTAAACCTAGAGTATATTAATGTACTGCAAGCGTGATCGACATTTAAGCGTAATCTTTATGACATCATATTAATTAGTCACAGCTATAAATAGGCGGCTCAAAATATTTTGCTAAATATTTCCTGAATATTATATATTAATTGAAGCACTGATAAAACTTATGATTTAATTTAGGTCTCTAGTTGGTAATGACCTCATAAATGGGGTAAAATTTGCAAACAAGTTACTTTAAGGGTTGTCTATAAATTAAATATTTTCCTCTTACCATCAGACATTTGCATCCGGATAAATTTTGTTCCCATCACACTATCTTAAGACAAGCAAATCAAAATTTATAAGTCCCTAGAATCCTGGAAATTAAGCAAGGTCTCATAGCACAATTATAGGAAGCAAAATCTGAAAATTTTTAGTTACATCAGTTATTCGATTCGGAAAAAACTTCAAGACTCGATTCGGCAATTCCCACCTGATGGTAAACAGTGATGCAATCATTGTTGGTGAGGTTCACTAGTTTATTGAGAGCGGATTCACAAATTATTATCGGATGGAAAGACCGCAGCAGGCAAATTGTTTCAGTTCTTCGGTGTACGCGGTATAAAAGTTTCGTAATCATAATTATTCACTGACCTTATAAAAATACTGTCTCAGGACGCCATTTAAGCGTCAAGTAGCTAAAATCAAAAAACCAAAACCAATGAATTATTTTTCCAATTTTATAATGGTAAAGCGCCGTTAGTTCATTGAAAGTTATTAGGGGTCCCCTGTTCATTCGTCTTAAGTTACTGTTCCGCCTCTATTGGTTGTAGTGTAGCTTGACAAATGGGCTATCCAATATTTAAGGAGTTGTCAGCAAACCGTAGGGAAAAAAAGCAAAAGAAGGGTCCCTGGTTTATAAGGCAAGGTAGGAACGGGGTGGATTGTTTAGTTAGTAAGAATCTGTCACTGTTTCCCGCTCAACTTAATTGGATTATTTTTACCCACCATAAAAAAAACTATCCAATATTAAAATAATTTTCAAATAGATCGAGCAGTTCCTAAGATTTGCGTGTTCAAAAGTTCAACAGTCAATATTTTCAGCCTTATAACATTAGTATAGATTGTCAAAAAATGTATAAAAAATTTTATAAAGAACTAAATAATATGGGTTTATTTAGTTCTTATTTATTTTTATCATGATGTCATACGACAATCTAAAATGATTGTTCCCACTTGTGATCTCCGAGCTCTTTTGTGTTGAATGCTTTCAATCGCGCAATTCGTTGGCGTTGGCGTGTGATTCCTGAATTTCGTCTCCTTTGTACCATGGACGGTGAAGCGTTAAAGAACCGGGTACATGTAGGTATTGATATTCTTTGTATATACATGTATGTGCTTATGGAGGCTCTCGAAAAACAGGCGCAATACGATATCGACAACGATTCTGCATTTTTTTTCTGAGAGAAATCTGCGAGCGATGATTTTTTTTTTATTATTGTTATGCTCGCTTTTGACCACTAAACAATCTACAAAAAAATCCACCACTGGAGAGTTTAGGTTCATGTACTGGATCTATGGTATTCGTTTGCGTTACGATGTCAATGACACCCTGTATATTTATATTAATAAAAAAAATATTTCATCAATAAACCGATGGATGAAGGTCGCTCTTCAACGGATCTTATACTACAACGGTTTCTAGGAACGGATATTATACGAATAGTAATAAAATATGTCGCTGTAAATGATAGCATTTACTTTGTGTAATGTTTGTATTATTTTACGACTTGAACCGGTTTTCTTCGAAATACGGTCACATTTTAAGCGTTTCGAGGTAGGATAGTTTATATAGTAACAGATAAAAGATAAAAGAGGTTATACAGAAAATTATTAGAAGTATGAACAGATGGGAAAATATATAATGAGTGCTCTAGTTGTAAGCAGAAAATGACTGCAAGGAAATATTATTATACTCCCGGAATAAAAACCCCTACGTGCTATTCCAGAGTAAAGTAAATCAACCTGTAACTTTCAGAAGAAAACGCATGAACTCAATAGGCTTCAGTCGCAATAGTTAAGGATGGAAGGCGTAAGGTACAAGTATTGCAAAATACTTGTACCTTACGCCTTCCATACTAAACTGTGGTTTTGTGAATATTTTTGTTACAATATCAGCGATATGTCACTGCCACGATATGATACTACTAGTTTCTACGTATTTTTATGGAAAACCTTCTATAGCCAGCGATACGTCGACGTGCTGGTCGAATGCAGATTAGCAGGCTAAGCCATGATGTTAATCTTTTGGAAGTACGCAGAACATGAAGTCCCACATACCTCCGTTGGAAAGGGAGGATCCTCCGACCAGACAGATTTTATGGTGTAATGGGCTACTGCTCGTTTATTTCGGGCTGTAGTATAAAATGTTCAAATCGCGCGGAGAACTTTGATTGCGCGATGCAGGATTCCTGTAGTACTTATCAGTGACGTCATAGATGGCGCTACAATTTACAATCGTTAACGCTAGTAGAAAACTAATCAAATGTATGGAAATTACATCATCTCAACGTTAAGTCATGTGTTCAGAAAAAAACGAATAGAAAATTCGTAGCTAAGTTCACATCGTTCAAAATTATACAATGAAATGTAACGAACCAATGAATGTTTAAGACGTATCAACATGCCTACGTACTTATTGTTTTCTAAAATCGCTTACACGTCGTGGCTTTACCGATTGCAGAAAGAAATTCGACACGAAACGATCGAAATTTGACTTGCGTGCAGTAGTGACAACGAGACTGGAGCGACAACACGTTGAAAACGTTACTTGCCCTGCATTTCAGCACTGGACAAATGTCTTCTCGTTTTTTCTTTTTGTACGTGTTAAATCGTCGTCTCATTCTATCTCTTCTAATAAAAAATACGAAAGTAGATCACGATTCTCAACCGCCTCATATTGCAATTTCACCCTAGCAGGGAAAAACATTTTCGAAGACATGTGACATTTACCAACCCGCACTGAGCCTGCATGGTGGATTACCTCTTCTAGAGAGGAGCCCTAAGTTCCAGCAGTGGGGATATTAAAAAGGCTGATGATGAGAGGAAAAGGTTTGGTAGATTTTATTTCTATTTTGTCTCGGATCTCTACAGATAAACAGATATCATTTAAACACGTAAGTCCATAGGCTTCAGTATCACAGGTCATAACGGGTTTATAGGCAGTAAATGTGTCGGGCTGAAGTGTTTCACGCACATAGTCGCCGAGACAACCCTCCAATGCCCATTACACTTTTTATTACATTTATCACGACCATTCCGTTTACGACACACAACTTATCTGCATTTTCGATTGCATTTGCTTTAGTTTGTTGAAATGTAATTGGTTAGATTTGTTTGTGTGATTCTTGGAAGGTTTTGGGAAGTTTTTTTAATAATTTACCTACAGGTAGAAGTACTATTGTTTCTGTATAACTTTCATACAACGCCATCTTGTCCCGAATTAAGTAGGGCTTGTGCTATTATTACTAAACAACTGATAAATATACTTTTATTTCTAAATACATACAATTGTAGATAAATTGCACCAAAACACAAAAATAAATAATCGTGCTTATCACACAGATATTTGTCTTGGGTGGAAGTTGAACCCACGACATCTGACATAGCAGTCAAATACACTAACCACTGCTCTGCACTGCTGCCTACTTATTGACTACTTACCAATTAAATTAAACTAAGAAAGTGTAAGTATACACTCCATTAAATTAAGAAAGATTGTTAATTAAATAGAGAAACTTATGTACCGTAATTCCTGACCCAATTTGGATTTTAAGTTCTTTAACCTTTCAGAAGAAAAATGAGGAAAAATTTAAACGAGGAAAAAAGTGCTGTGAAAAATTCTGCAACCGATTAATTAATTTCTGGCATTTAGTTGAGGATGAGACTTTATTAATGTCAGATATGGGTTTTTACACACAAGCCTTGTGATTGGCTAAACTAATTACCAATCACTGCTTCCACGTATTTCGGAAACAGCTAGTCTAGATAAACGATCTGATAACGATTATTAAATGCTAAACTGTGTACAGGTATGATTCACTGTGATTTGTTGTAAGTTTTGACATTATCAGCGAATTTAGTTCTTGGGAACACGGAAATTCTGATAGACCGCTACGATGAAAGAGGATAATGTTGGCGCGTCATCAAAGAACCTGTTGAAATAGGTATGTACTATCGGTGAACGTGTCATGTTTTTAGCTGATAAAGTAGGTATTCGGAATTCCCCATGCTTCCTTTGTGATTTGATTCTCTGAAGAGCACAGGGTCATTATACATTAAAATGTCAAATGGCAAGCGAGAAAGAGATACAGTTTAGGTTGTAAAATAAACCGTAGCGATATAATTCGAAAGAGCCATTTGGCGGTAAAACGCAAGTGATATTTGTAGGACTTCTATATCTTGCATTTTATGAGATACAGCCTGCGAACATATAAACACAAATAGAAAGGCGACCTGAGGGATAGCAAGAATTAGTCATAAGGTCAAGTTTACATCTTTTGGCTACGGAACTCTAAAAATGATCTGATCGTTATGGCGACGCTTACGCTTGGGGTCGGCCTATGTGTAATAGCAGACGTATTTCAATTGAAATGATGATGATTTTGATAAGCACTTATCCTAATTTCTAAGTTGTAGCCATAGTTATCAAATCTGGACTCTATTTAAAATATTAGTTTTATTTTTATAGAATAGAATAGAAATACATTTATTCGATACAGACACAGCACAACATTTACAAAACACACGGTAAAAAAATAACAAACAAAAATAAAGTGTACGCTGAGCGTGCCCGAATCGAAAAGGTAACTACCACAGCATTTGCTGGGCGTCAGACACCCAGCGCTGGTTGATTATTATGTATATTTATATTATGCAGACCGCTTATGTTACCATAGCAACCAACTCTATTAACACCATGACGTTCTACGTTTTACTCACCCCGTTAAGAAAAACTGCGTGAGCGTATATTACACTCTAACATCGTTAAACGTTTTGCGATCCACTCTTGGGCTTATTGACCTATCTCATTTGATTACTTAGTGAATTACCAGTCGGCGTCGGTATTACATCAGAGTATTACTTAAAAAACTCATACTGAAAGCTTCAGGGCAAATCGATGATGGAACATCGGTTTTCGTAATGTGTGATTCGTTATTTCGTTTGGTTGATGAGTTATCAATTGGGAATTTGGCTTAAATTTTGAGCAAAAATTTAATCTGGACAAGTTTGAGGTCGACTTGCAGGTACAAACAATCCAACTCACATACAGTCCAACTTACATACAGTTCAACTTACATACAATCTAACTTAGGTATGTAAATAGTTAATGCTCGAATTATCTCAAAGATTTTTATGAATCGAAAGATTTTTTTTAGTGATGTTTCTTCAAATTTACAGCTTTCTAATTTATTCCTAAAATTGAGTTATAAGACCTTGCTTTAAGTTAAAATTACAAGGTTCTTGGTCAAATGACATAGTACACACAGAGTACTCCCTGTAATCTATGAACTTTGATTCCCTTGAAAGTGTCAAAATATACGTATTTTACGATATAACTTAAAAGTTTGATTTTTCACAACTTCAAGGGACCACATGTTTGAGTGTGTGGTTTTAAATTCAACTAAAACCCCTCCACGTGTTCTTGAGATAAAGGGTCTTGACAGACAGACATTCAGGAGGTCCAAACAAAGTAATCGTATAAGGGTTGTGTTTTCCTTTTTAAGGTAAACACGGAACTCTAAAAAAAGCTATGTCGTTTACGATTACTGTTTGTCCTTACATATGCAGGTAAAATCGGAGGTTGATTCACACAGATTTACTTGTATCTCGACACATGATGGCGATGCGATGATAGTGATAAAAGCTTCAAGATTTACGTCGACAAGAAGCGATTTAAACCCTACATTCTGCCTAGTAAGAGGGTCAACATCATCATAATTTCAGCCGAAACACGTCTACTGCTATTGAAGGTTGTAAAGATTTAGATTACGCAAAAGACATGTATTGCAAATAAAAGTAAGGAAAGAAAATGTTTTATCTATACCCAATCAAAAAACTAAATCTGATGAGGAATCTATATTATTTATATAAAAGAATAAAGCGACTGAGCGACATATTGACGCACAGCCGAAACTACTGGGATTAGGAGCGTGAAAATTTCCACAAGGTTTCCTTTTATGACGTAAGCGAGCACTAAGAGACGATTTCTCAAAAATCAGCCTGCAAGGAGGTGCCCAAGTCGTCTACAGTGCACACTGTTCCGCGCCTCAAGGTTGTCAGCAAACAGTAGTAGTCCAGCAGGGACGAAGCCTCCTGGAGCCTTAGGTCGATGCGAAAGCGAAACACCAAGGCCGTGAAACGTCGTTTGCTCAGTAAAAGTCAGAGATGGGTCATTTAGTCAGTAATAATCATCATCAGTCTTTTTAATGTTCCTACTGCAGGGACACAGGTCTCCTCTCTGAGATAGGGAATGGGCCGTAATCCACCACGCGGACGCAGTGCGGGTTGGTGGATGTCACATGTCTTCGAATAAGTCAGTAATAGTCTGACACTATTTCCCGCTACGCTTATGGGCGGTGTAATTTGTCATTGGATGATTTTTACCGCCATAAAAAAGGGAGGTGAAAGCTTAAATTCTTATGTAGAAATCAACTATCACGTAGATGAAGCGGCTTACAGAAGCTAGTAATTAAACTGCTTAAAAATCTCCTTAAAAAACAGCTTAGTTTTCTCATCAAGCCACTTAAACACGACCTAGCAAGCCCAATACAATTAACTTGTTAACCTACAAACTAGTATTATGCTCTACATCTCACCTTTGATGTGATAGGAAGTCTGCCGAGCCTTACTCACCCGACACCTTAGCAAGCTGGCTTGGCACGTGGGCGTCTAATAGTCATCTCGCACCAATCATATTTCCTTTTGTTTGCTCACAGTCTCCCCATAGTCGGTCGACGCCATTGTCAGGTCAGAAAAAATAGAATGCCCCTACTATGGGCTAGTTTGTGTTCGAGTTTTTGCGAGAGAAAGTTCTTTTAGGATTAAGTTAAGCTTGAAAAGTTTATTTCTGTAATTTTAAATACACACACTCCTGAGTGTAGTATATTATATGGTAAACCATTATGGCCTAACTGTGTACTATGAAAAATATCCGAAAACCGAAATCCGTGCAGCCTTTGAGAGTGAAGAAGTAACAACATACACACATTCACAAATTATCACCTTTGTCTTATTAGTGTGATAATATTTATGAACATAGTGTGTTTTTATTGGTAACTCGACGATCCATCTGATCGTCCTAGTGAAGTAGTGATGTGAATTAGAGCACCATTTACCTATAACTTATAAAAGTACGTTAGTTGAGCTTCGAAATAGAAACTGGAAATAATTAACGAAGATTTCACGCCGAAAACAAAAGACTGTCTTACTACGAAAATACGAGTATTCATTAATAACATCAAAATCCTGCAAAACACAAACATTGCCAAAAAATTTTCCTTAAACTAAATTCGAAGAAAGTAAAATCTTAGTAAGATTAAAATATTGGTGTCATTTCGACTATTCCTAGAAGTCCTTTCCGAATCAATGATTTTCAAGACAATTTAAGGTAATTTCAGGAATACCAAGCAATTTGCGGCTCGTTGGATCCCGTCCATCATTTAAAGTGTCCTTCTTTAAGAGTACCTGTAGTATCTACAAATCCAGACACCCACCTAAAACGAAATTAAATTGATTTAAACTCCTTTGTGTAAATCCCCAAAATATATTCCGGACAAAAATTGTTTTATATTACTTACAATTCATAAATTATAGCGATCCAACTTTCTTGAATATTTACTTTTAAATAGGTCTTAACTTTTGCGCTTAGTTTACTTTCTTTTTCCCATTTCGTAAAAGTTAAAAACTTAATTCGTTTTTTAATGTTCGGGATGTTTTATTTTGCGTTTGTTCCTTATTTAAGTTTGGTATTATGAGATTAATATAAACGAACTCTTACTAACAATACCAAAAACTGGCGCCGCTGAATGAAATATAGCTCCAAACTAAAGAATTTGAGTAGGAGTGGAAGGCGGTCGCCTCGTTCTACGAAGCTGTAAGGCTAGCAAGAGGAGGCTGACCGCATCAGGCATAGGCAACGACGCTCACGCCGTGTCTCCGATCCCGATTTCCGGCCACCGTAAGCGTGGGATTGCGGACGGCGAGCAATATGTAGCTTGCTGTCCGCTCTTCTAGTAACCGTCCGGACCGAGCCCAAATCATACATGGCGCGCACTGTTTCCATGAGCCTCAAAGAGTTGTCAGGAAACTGTAGGGGCTCAGCAGGATCGAAGCCTCCTGATGCGAAAGCGGAATCAGGGCCCTGGAACTAAGGCAAGAAGGAACGGAGTAAATTGTTTAGTCTGACACTGTTTCCTGCTCTGCCCAAGGGCAGGATTTTCCCACCATAAAAGTTTAAACAAGCAAGTTGCGCAATGAATTTCCAAGATACAGTCTTTGAATGCCTCACAAATATATATATTTTTTTTGTTTAACCGTACAACACATCCCTAAATGAGTGTGTTTACTTATTTTTTTTGTTTAACCGTACAACACATCCCTAAATGAGTGTGTTTACTTATTTTAATAAGAAGGTACATAGAATAATCTTTGGACGGGAACTTATAGAATAATTCGAAGTCACTTTGATGGACCTCCGTTTGACTCAGGCAACATATCGCAACAACAATGCTCATACCACCAGATCCCGCGAACGCCGGCGTTCATTTGAGGACTGAAAGGTTAACCAGCCAAAATTTTTTTTTTTTTGTTAAAATTTAATTGTTTTTTTTTATCTGAAATACAATATTAAAATCCTTATGTAAATATTAAACGTGTCAGATATATATTCAATTTATGGTCATTCTAGCCGTATAGTTTCCGTTTTGTTTCAAAATATACTCACCAAAGATTCGCATTATAGCGGAAAAGAATGCGAACGCGAAAAGCAAAATATTATATACAAATATTCGCACGTGCGATTTTTTTTTGTGGGCGGAGCGGCAGATTGTTGCAGATTTTACTGACCAAAGAAACCTACCCCATTCCTTCTTAGCCCTATCAGAAGTCGGTCCATGGCTCCAGTAGGCTTCGGCCCTTCTCACGTGTGAATGCAAATATTCATTAAATAACTAGTGCTGTTGTCGCTTATATCAATATCGTTATGACTCGGAAAACAATTTTTGTGGTCATTACTTATAATGTGGACTAAGTGCCGAGCAACTCAAGGCTAAAGTGAAAAGATATTCTTACCGTACATTATCCTAAATCACTTGACAGTATATTATGATACGGCACCTAATGCTTCACGCGCCACAAGGAGATATCAGTAAAACCAATACATATAAAACTATGGTTTTATAGGAGCCCGGCAGAGCCATGGGTTTGTTTCAGAAAAGAAACATTGGCTTCTTGAAACGTAATTTTTTATGGTGGGTAAAAATCATCCAATGATTATCCCACCCTTGGGCGGAGCGGGAAACAGTGTCAGACTCTAACACCCGTATTCACAAACAATACTCAAACGACCCTTGACTAAGCAAACACACAGCGTTGAATAGAGGCTCTGTGATTGGTTCGTTTGTGTTGCGTAGTTCACAAACCTTGCCCTGTGCGCTCGCGAGCACTGTGAGACTGCATAGTAACGTTTGTGAATACGGGTGTTAAAGACTAAACAAACTACCCTGTTCCTTCCTTGCCATAGTCCCAGAGCCCAGGTGTTTCTCTTTCTCATCAACCCTTGGTCTCAGAAGGTTCCGACCCTGACCAAAAATTAATATGGTTTTGGATTGTGGTTTTAGTCAGTAAAACGACAGATGAATAAAATGACGCTCCATTCATAAGTGGAAAAGTCATTGAATTATTTTTCAACTGAAATAAAGACTATACAGTTATTTTCTTCCCCTCAGGATATTCACATAATCTCATAGTAGGGGACGTCTAATGAAGTACATAGATAACTATACATATTTGTGAACTAACAATTAGTGAAGCTCATTCATGGACACACGTATGGTGAGAATGTCCCATATTATGTCCCATAAGATGACATAGCTATGTACCGTTGGCTATCTCATCCTATGGTGTAGTAAAAGTTAGTCATATTAAAATACTATCTTCTTTAAGCGGCTTTGCTTGCGTGAAAATAGAAAATTATTCTAAACTAGTTTTTGTCAGCGGCTTCGCCCGCGTACATAAAATATAGCCTATGTCACTCAGGAGGAAAGCATCTTTCCATTGTTGCTAAATTTTTTCCAATCGGACCAGTAGTTCCAGAGATTACCTCCTACAAACAAAAAAACAAAGAAACAAAAAAACGAACTTTACCTCTTTATTATATTAGTGTAGAAGATCATACTCTTGAGATAAACGAGTATCTTATGTGTTACTTCAGAATATAGTCTACCCGTCTGTCAAACTGCATCAAAATGCGTCCACCTGTTTGAGTGTAAAAGTGTAACAAACATACATACTTTTTCATCTTTATAATATTAGTACAACGTGATAAACATACCTATAACACTTGTTGGTCTTTCATTATTTTTTATTACTTATTATATAGTGGTGTGCTGAATTTGAAAAGTAATTTAAACATTTAGGGCACGTTTTGGTAAACAGTTTTTATGATAAACTTTATCATTCGTGTACTGAGATCGTTCTTTTTTTGCCTTGCTCTTAACGCCCAAGCATCACCACGTCAACCGTTTCCATTGGTATCCAAGGAAGGCCGTCATATGAGCAGTGCGGATTGATAGATGTCACACACACACATCAGCGACAGCCTTGACAGAACCCATGATCCGGAGCGAGCGAGCCTCCTTCTGTGAAGCAATAATGCTAGCAAAGGAGGAGACCGACCGAGTAAGGCAACGGAGCTCACGCCTTAGATGCCGCCGGGATTCCGATCCCGATTTCCGGCTACCGCACGGTAGACGGGTATAACAATGGGTAGTTCGTTGTCCGGTCATCTGGTATACGTTCGGACCAAGCCAAGTCGTCTAAGGCGCGCGCTGTTCCCACGCACCTCAAGGACTTGTCAGCAAACCGTAGGGACCCTGTAGAAGAGTCGAAGCCAACTGGGGCCTAGGGTTCGCATCTGAAAGAAAGGCTGTGGTCTACGTACATATAGCAATGTAGCAACGGGCTAGGTTGTTTAGTCAGTACGAGTCTAACACTGTTTCCCACTCCACCCAAGAGCGGGTTTCGTCATGATTTTGATTCGATGATGGCGGGATTCGTTATTGGATAATTTTTACGTACAATAAAAAAAACACATACACACATGCCGTCACATGCCTCACGATATTTTCCTTCACCGTTTTGAAAACAGCGGTGATGAAATAAATGACACAAAGTACTGCGCCTGGCTAGGTTTGAACACGCGACCTACAACTTGTAATTTGGGGTCATTTCCACTCGGCTACCACTACTCTCAATCCACTGAATACTAGTTCCGATTGTAACTGAGAAAAAACGGGCAAATTGCGATCTCAAAGAACGCAAACACAGCAAAATTTACGGTTCCAATAAATTGAACACTGCGTCGCTTCTCAAAGAAGATCATCTTTTCCTAGCGACGACTTACGAGGCATTACTAACAATTTACTAGCTAGGTATCTGCTTCACGATGGTACCAGTTATAGTGAAGCAGATACGGAGTAACATGAGCAGAAGTGGGCGCAGTGGCTTTTCTTAGGGCTTCAATTTATGAGGTAGTCCTTGCTCGCAAGAATTATTTTATTTTTAATTCACTTTTAATTTTATATTTTTCCACAATCAGTGGAAAGCAGAGATGGGGCTGCGTTAATGGGTCTGACTTATGAATTGTACGTCTTGAGTTTAAATTCAAAGAGGGAATTTATGTTGTTGTGTACATTTATTCATCACCGCTGCTCTGTTCTCAAAACGGTGAAAGGCAAACTACATGAGACAACATTTTTCTTTAATTCATTAAGCTCCAAGAGGACACCGGTGTCCGCACACCGATTTTCTTTTGTATCTGTAGTTACGGTAGTCGAAAGGGACAAAAAAAAACATTAACCCATACTAGGAAATTCTCTTGCACAAACATATAAACTCACATATTTAAGATAGATACCTAGACTGAGAACATTTATCTATTTATTTATCCGGAATCTTTCATCATCAACGACGTCCACTGATGGACATAGGTCTCCCCCAAGTGTAACCATAATTTATAGTCCTGTGCGCCAGGACAGGATCAAGTTCCCGCAAACCGCCAGGTCATGCGTGCGGGAATCGAATTGCGCCAATCCTATTGTCATACAACAGGCATATTCTTGAACCAATGCAGATATGTTACCTCCACCAATCAGTACCAGACTTGCGTATTGGATGTCAACGCATTCCATCTCTTAGAGAAGAGGCCTGATTCCCAACAATAGGAACCTTGTAAGGTTGATTGCTTTATTTAGCAGTGATTAGGGTAACATGTTCTACACACCATGGACATACTGCCATACTAGCGACCTTTCTTCCAACCTACAATAGTACATGGTGTCGTTGACTTTGTATAAAAAGTATAATTGATAGTCGGGTCGAATACTGAGAATTATTAGTTATTTCAAGATTACTTCAATTACGCTGTAAATATGACTTTTTACGGTTAAAAGTAATAAAAGACATAACGCCTACGCTTTTCATACGATTATGTATTTAGCTTTAATTCCACATTATAGGCTTGTAACATAGCATCGATGTTTTTAAAAGGGTATATTTAATTGTTCCTCCTGCGAAGTAGTAATGCTAGCGAAAGAGGCGGCCGCGTGCGTAAGGGAACATGGATAATCGGCAGCATGTAGTAATTCAGGCACTCCTCAAATCGTAGGGGTCCAGTAGAGTCGAAGCTCCTTAAGGCCGCGGAGATTTTCTTAAAGTTGCAATTTTATTTAACTGTTCTTCAATTTATTCCTATTTTCAATGACAAAATATGCCTCGAATCCGCCAAAAATATTTAGGTACTAATTGTGCAGTAAAGTGTGGTCTTCCGGAAGGTCACATTCATATGTACTTACTAGAGGAACGAAATCTTTTGAGTATGCCCATTTCAACGGATTCCAAAAACCAATCGTATATATGAAAAATAAGAAGTCATGTATTTTATGACTGTATTCTAAGAGCTTTAAAAGCGTGTTGTATGCTTTTTTTTCAAGACCATTCCAAAGACCTAAACACGAACGGGATAAACTGATTATGCTCATTAATTCCTATAGCCACTACCCGACTCTATTTCAAATCAAATTACCCAGATAAGTATAGGTACTGCAACATTTCATCGAAATCGTTTTGAGATAACTGTTTCAAAATGCATTTGCGAGATTTTGCTCTAAGCGAACATACAACATCTACAAACATTGTAAGTTAAATAAAAGATCGTAAAAAAAGAAAAATAGTTTATTAGTGGTTCGCACAGGATTATCAATAGATTATTTTTTCTTTTTATTTTTACGAAGTAACTTTTTATACTTAATAAAAATAATAATAAATCTACTGTTTTCGATAGCATGAAGATAAATAGTTTATGTCAATAAGTGATTAGCATTCTAATAGCAAAAAAAAAAAACGTTTCAGTTATTCTTGAGAAAAAAAAAATTATTTTTTGTGTTGTAAAACAAAAAAATCTGTAAGATACAAAACTATCTTAACAAATCTTTGTAATATTATTTTAGATGAATCTATACTGTGTCCCACTGCTTGGAAAAAGCAACTCACTTCTCTGTTTTGGCCTATCTCTAGCCAAGTTTGACCCTATTAATTAACTACTAGCTTTTGTTAGCGGCTTCGCCCGCGTACATAAAATATAGCCTATGTTACTCAGGAGTAAAGCAGCTTTCTATTATTGCTAAAATTTTTCTAATCGGACCAGTAGTTCCAGAGATTACCTCCTACAAACAAAAAAGCAAACTTTACCTCTTTATTATATTAGTTTAGATTATTATATTAGTGTAGATAACAACTAAATAGTGAGTGTTGCAATATTTGCGACCACTAAAAATATGAAAATGTCAAAGACGTTTCCCACTGAACAATTTCGATTTCTGCTTATATAAAATGCGTATAAGTCTGAAAAACTGTTGTTTATCCAATGGTCACGTGATCACAGATCATGTCACTTCCACACTTGTTTCGTTCACGTGTTTATATTTGGGAATTCTGATAAGTTTATAACATTGTCACAGAATATTCATCCATGCTTCTTAGGTTGTGATCGTAGAAATATTTACAAAATTTGGAAAAAATGGTCAATCACATAAATCATAGTTGCGAAAAATTAAGATAATTGCTGATTCCAGATCTATGTGAGGTCTCGTGCAAAAAATTCCACTGACACGTTTTTAAACAATTTTATATAGCACTAGCTACCCGCCCTAGCTTCGTACGGGGGCAATGCTGATATTAAATATAATTATTATGAGGCATGTATTATACATATAAACCTTCCTCTTAAATAATTCTATCTAACAAAAAAACCGCACCATAATCCGTTGCTTACATAGGGACAGACAGCAACTTTGTTTTATACTATGTAATGATGACTGGTAATCGTGACCGGTATTACACATGGTTGTAGTTATGGTAATAAATAACTTTTACTATGGGACCAAACCTGAAATCGCGACAAAAAAACTGCTTGTTTTGTTCATTTAACTCTCAAAATGTACTAAACTTGGTAATTTTTTACGTGATTTTAGGTATGGTCCCATGGTAAAACTTGTGTTTAACCTGTGTTTAAGTTCCGGTCACTAATTATTTCCAGTCACCATATATATTTCACAAAATCTGATTTCATTTACTTTCACTTTGTAACAACCTAATTGTGCAATTTCTAAGGCCCTACAAGCTACCGTCTCAACAGAACGAATGCGTAAAAGACATCCGTCTTCCCAACAAACTGTAGAAGGGGGAAGTACCAGTAACTTAGTCGGTTGGTAGTTAACATAGCCCTTTATCTCCCAAGAAAGGTCACCACGGCCAAGTTACACCAAAGAAAAACTTCTACTTGAAACGGAGTTAACTTTAGCTGTCCAATGAGTTTCGAAAAGCTGGCTTTTACACCTTGCGTGTGATTAACATCTTTTAAAATCCCTGATCAGTTTTGTATTGTTTACAATAAATAAGTAATTGTATTATTCGTTCTATTTGGTGATGTTTAATGCTAAGCATACGATTCGAAAAAGGATCCCTAAGTATGGTAAAACCTTATTGGAATTCTTTTTTCAAAGTTTTGGCGCTTATTGTAAAATAAGTGTAAGTGTAAAATTTTGATGGTATGTAATTGTATTTTAGTACTTGTCACTTTTACAACTTTTGCAATTAGCATTCTCTTGCTCTCATTATTCTCAATTAATATGCATTAAACGTTAAAATGACATGGCTCCAAAACATGATCAATTACAATTGGCCTCATAAAAAGTCTCAAAATCACCCAAAGGGCAATGAAAAGAGCTATGATCGGAGTTTCCTTGCGAGATCGAATCAGAAATGAAGAGATCCGCAGGAGAACTGAGTATGCTGACATAGCCCGAAGAATGAGTCAACTTAAACGGGAATAGGCACATTTCGCGCAGAACAGATGGCTGCTGGGGCCGAAAGGTTCTGGAGTGGCGAGCGCGTACCGGAAGACGTAGCGTTGGAAGGCCTCCCACAAGGTGGACCAACAACCTGGTCAAGGTGGCTGAAATCCGATGGATGCGAGACACACAGGACCGGCCATTGTGGCAACGATTGGGGGAGGCTTATTGTATTAACAATTAAAAATCCAACGGTGGACGTCAGTCGGCTGAAATGGTGATAATGATACGTTAATATTACATAATTATTATATTTTTAAATTCAAATTGAGAAGTTATAGGTAGTTACGTCAAAATTAATCTTATATATAAAAATGAATCGCAAAATGTGTTGGTAAGCGCAAAACTCGAGAACGGCTGAACCGATTTCGCTAATTCTTTTTTTGTTGTGTATGTTATTGTTAGGAGAAGGTTCTTATGAAAAAAAAAAATAGGGTAGAGTAGAATCATCTGTTTGCCGGGAGAAAGCTAGTTGTCAATAAAAATAAATTGAATAATTGTATTCAATAATAAGTAGATTTTATACAATCATCTATTGAGATTATTGTATACAATTGGCATTATGTCTATACAATTAATATGGGCCAATAATATTTTCCTTTTCAGGTAGTACAAATTATAATTTTATGTCTATCTATATAAGATAGACATAATCTTATTGTTTGTATAGGACAGATTGTCACTTTTGTACATAAGAGAAAATTGCTAGATTCTAAATATTCTTTTACTGAATAGAAACCTTTTTGGATTAGGTATAGTTTTAGCCTTTTTTAGAACATTGTTGTTGGTATTTCAATTCTAACATGTTGGGACACACTAAGGCTTCGATCTGGACTTTTTGAATAGCAGCTAAGAGCGTTAGTGTATTATAGTAGTTTGTAGTATACTATGTATACACACTGGGCTGTGAATATAATGGATCACAAACATAACAAATAAAAACTAACATACCTTCAACACTAGTTTAAATAATATTCTATAAGTAAATTAGTAAGATTATTGACGGCGCGTAATGTTCCCGCCTGCCTCAAGAGGTATGCAAATCGTAGGGGTCCAGCAGGGTTTAGACCCTAGGCCCTTGACCCTAGGCTAGTACGCTTTGGCCGGCCATGGACCGATTTCTGAAAGGAAGGTCTGGCCCCGGTGTGTAGAGCTATTAAGGAACGGGTTTTGTAATAGTAGGTAAAAATCATACAATGACGAATCCCGCCCTTGAATAAGGGGCTTTTAGTCAGTAAAAGTCTGACACTATATCCCACTCCACCCAAGGGTGAGAGAGGTTAATGAATTATTTTTGCCCACCAAAAAAACTGATTCCTGAAATATAGGCATTTTTGTTAAAAGTTTACTGCCCATGGACGTGAGGTTCCTTAACTTTTTATTTACCTGTTTTTTTAGGAGCTTTAGTCGTTATTCGAATATAACAGCTTCATTATAACTAACACTTGTTCCTAAACGTGTGTTCGTCAATACACTAGCTTGTAGCTTACAATACTGAGAGACTGTCGACGAAGCGGCGACGCAACGGCCGGTTGGCGATCTATCCATTGCTCGCCGTCCGCAAACCAACGGAAAGATATTAACGCTGCGTGTATCATTCAAAAGTTAGTCAAATTAGCACATATCGTTGGTTTGGATGAACAGGGTATTAACTCAAAATTTACGATTTTTAACCTAAAAATACAGTCCTACTTCAAATCATGCGATCTTTCTAACGAACGTGGTTGCATAACAATATGACGTCAAATTGGCGGGGGTGCGGGGTAGTATCTTCGTCTCTTTCGCACTTCAGAAATGGAAATATAGTGATTTGAAAACTTAAAATTGCTCTCCTGAAAAATATGCTTTTTTGAGTTAATACCCTGTTCATCTGGACCAACGATATATAATCAAAATACTTATAAGTACGTATGTGACACTATAACACCTATTAATTGTATTATGCGTGTGATAAGCCCGTCAAGTAGTGGATTAAGTTATTATGTAATACACTTCATTCAATACTTATCACAGGTGCTATTAGTGTAAGTAATAAGATAGTTATAAATAGTTATCACTTAGATAGCTTTTCTAAATAACCAATAATACAATAGAGAGAGTAGAATAGCCTGCCGGAGGCTGTGTTTCCTGATAGGTATAACTAGGGGTCTTTAACCACTTGAGCTCCGATTATACATACATCTGTACAACTTGATGACCTTAAAACAATTTTAATTGTCGTTTTTTTTTCACAATTTTTACGAAATTTAAATTTTGGTTCTAGAAAAACTCATTGAATTTATTTTTCACAATTTTTTTTTGTTTTAAGAAAGGGGATCAATGCCCCTATCGCTCGAGGGATGTCAAATTTGAATAATACACGTCTATGATTACGTCATTGCTTACCATCAGGTGACATAGTGGGCAAATGCAAGCCTATCGAGAAAAAAAATGTTTTTGTAGCTACCTGAAAGCGTTAGGCATTGTTTTGACTAGCCCTTTACCCATTTAAGTTGAGGTCAACTTGCTTACTATTTTTTTCGGATTTAGGATTCACTGACTGCTTATCAGATCTTCATAAACCAGAAACTGGGCAACACTTTAGTTACCCTAGGACAAGACTGGTATCCAGGTCAGCCAACCCGAGATACATTTTCATAGAACTCCTCTTACATTTTCCTCTCTTACGTGATTTTGATGCTATTACACATCGTCCTCCAGATATTTTGGATATATCATCTTATCTTACCTAGTGGTATATCTAGGCATCTATAGAAAACAAAACATAAATTAACATAAATTTCTGTCAAAATAATCCCGTAAAGACCTCTGAAAATCTGCGATTTTACGTGAAATTTGGCCCTCCATAATGTACGAATATATTTAAAATATTAAACAGCACTTCTATAGAAAACTGGCGCATTTAATCGAAATTCCAAATTATGTCAATTATTCTCAAAAACATTAAAAAAAAACATATATTTCCTGGAACAAGTTTTTCGAAACATTCGAGTAAATCACGGAATTACCGAATGCCAACAGAGTTTTCAGATGTTATCACTCTTTTTTCGCGTTAACTCTTCATCAAACTACTACTACTTTAGATGAAGCAACAAGTTTTTAAATTATGATCGCCAAACGTTGACAATAGGCGAGTGGGGAAGCGAGGTGGGCCTACCTTAAAATATAACGACTGTCAAATACCTACAAACGTCACCAAGGATCAACGGTTTGACGTACTTTTCGATGTACGGAGGAATCTCTGTACGTCAGGAGTATCATCTATACATAGACTGATGTCGGGAAAGGTTGCGGTTTTCAGCAGCAGTAAAATCTTAGCCCTGAAAATACAAACAAAAAAAGAAACAAATATTAAAAGATTCGGAAGGGAACCTCTAAAAAATATATATATATATCTCAAGAATCATAATCACATTTATTTACTTTTTTACGTGCCAACTTTGCTCGAAAGTACATATTTTTCAGTTATGTGAGTCTATAAAAATAAAAAGTAAAACCTGAAGCAAATGCCGATGCCGGAGCAGAATTACAGCAACGTTATGAAATAAAAGTTTTTTTATAACAACAAAATACCGTATCTCTTCACACGGTCTGTATTCAAAAAGCGCTGGTCATTTTTACTAAAAAGCTCTAAAACCATAAAAAGTTATGTCTACCTATTAAAGTTATACATAAACATATTAAAAACGAATTTTCACTTACACTCGCAAAACTCACGGTACGCGTTCAAAAAAACAAATAATTTGGGTGAAAAATCTGTTAGGAAAATCTAAATTACCCAAAAAGGTGAAAATAAGTATTAAATTTAATGTCATCATACAATTATGTTGCCTAAAATTGAAATGCAAACTATGTTAGTACCATTGGGGAGCTGATTAGGGCGGTGGGCGGGTTGGGCGGCCGCCTTGCGCTATATAAGCGGGCGCCAGGCCGGGCGACTGCACAGCACCACTTGTTGCCGACGACAGTGCCTGCCTCTTGTCAACGTTGCTGAAACAACACTTCATACGATTCAGGTAAGTGGAAAAAAATAGTGCACAGGAAATATCGGTTTATAATTTCCTGAAAAAGTTTTCCTGATTTTTTTAATAAAATAAAATATTTTTAATAAAAATTAAAAAGCTCTTTGTGAAAATTAACATTAATTAATAGAATTCTGCTAAAAAAATATAGACATGCATTTATTGTAATTAATTAAATGCAGTACGAAAAAGTGCATTTATTCTGTAATAATATTTAAAACTTTAAAAACAATACAGTTACACAAAAGTTTAAACGTTAAATATAATCGTAATAAGTACTCGTAGATACAAATATTATGAAAAACAGTTTAAAACTTTTGAAGACAGCGCGCCTCGAATTTACTGCGCAGAATACTGTTTACTTAAAAAGTTATTTAGTCCCGTTTTCTTTTCATAAACGTTAGTATTACGGTATCAAACTTTTTTAAACGGTCAAAAACTTGTGTATTGTTGAACCACTATATGGAATAGAAATCTATTTTTCTTTTTATTTCTTAATAATTTACTTTAGGTATTTTTTTACAGCACCCTTTCCTAATATTAAATTCTGAAGGATAAAAAACCGTGCTGAAGTTATTTAGTAAACAAACTCATACAATTTTACAATCTAATCTAAAATCTTTAAACACTTTTCACGAAAATTAAACTGACTTTCAACCATAAACGATACCGGAGATAATCTCCATTTCTAATCGACGCATAATAGTCTAAACTTCGATAATTATTTCATTTATGCTCCCTTTAACTCCTCCACTTCAACTTGTGAACTACTAAACCCCGTAACACTGAGTTGGAAAACTATAAAAAAGTTTCTAAACGTTACCAAAGCGATTGTCGAGAAAATATTAGAAAAGTTACGTTTTAACTTTGGTTAAGCTCTTTGATCAAGTCATTTAATATACTTACTTATAAAATAATTTTGTATGTTTATTTTGGAAGTATTGTGATTATTGAGAAACTTTCTTGAAAGTGAAAAAAAATTACTTATTTGTTTTTTTGCTTAAATTTAAATATTTCTGCAAACGACTAACGTGAATTTTGGATACCATTTCGTGGGTCAAAGCTTTTAATGTGCTACAAATGGAAATACAATTCTAATACTCGTAAATACTTCGAACCCCAAAAATCGATTGACTTACACAAACCTTGACCAACTTTTTGCTAACCAATATTTTTCTTCTCTTTTCCTGAAATCGTTTCAATATTTTCTTAGATATTGTTCATAACTAAACAATACAACGGGCAGGAAAGAATTGATTAATATCATAGCATTCAAACAAGAAACCAAAGGTTTTCATTTCTCGATAAAAATGTACAAAAGAAACACAATCTTAAAAAATATTCGCAGTTCTTCTGAAAAACTTCAACAACAGTCGGAATTCACACCAATATGATACACAAACATGGAACAATTTCAATACAAAAATATCTTAGCATCTTTGAGTTCTTATTATATTTCAGTATCTTTGTTGTACATAACTTTTACAAATAATAAAAAAATAGGACAGCTGATGTACAACACATAGGCGAGCTTTAGACATGTGTAAAGATATATTAGTAAAGAAGAAAATAACACAAATGTATGCACATTGCAAAATACATAAACATAAAACAAATAAATTACATACAATAAATAAAGCCAGACGTTTTATACATATTTATGGCAATTTTGACAGGAATTCCTTTATGGACCTGCTATAACTTAAGCAAAGATGAAAGGTTGCTTAAAATCTCTTTTACAAAATTAATTAAAACGCTTGGGACCTAACTATCCTGAGTAACTTAAGTCCAACTTGAAATATTGCTAAGCTTATATTATACAACCAACCGCGTTTGAAGCCCGCGTTCACGGAAGTGCGGTGTCCATTTTCATTTTGTTCACATTCTTACGTGAAGTTGTCAGTGGTTTTAATTGAACTGGGTGTAATGCGTTTTACGTCATAGGCGGCAAGAGCTTTTCGCGAGAAAAATAATCTGAGGGATAAAGCTATGCATTACAGACTTTGTGATGTAAAATTTCACGAACATTTTTTTTTATCATATTCATATTCTTAAAAAAATACTCCTACTTTCGGTCAAGTTTGACCATAAACCAGTTTTAACCTGTGATTTATTCCATATCGAATGTAATAGCCAGCTACTTTTTCCAACTTATTCGCTCATAAAGATAGGATAAGCTTAAGGATTATACTCGTAAATTAAACTATTTGCTAAAAATATCTCTAAAAGATCTCTTTTTTTGATTCTATTCTATTATTTTGTAATTAAAATCTGTATCACCAATTTATCTAACTCATGTGTAATCACATACATTATTTTTATAAAGTTTTCAATGCCATTTTTTTTCATCTTTTCGAGTCATTAGTATTTTTTTTTTCTACGCAAAAGGCACTGCGATTACTACGGTATTGGTGCCACTAATTACGAGTAAGTCCTTCAAAGAGCAGGTATAAGGGCACTTGGAGAACGCCAACGTGTCGCTCATATTTTGATCAGGGACACCGCACTCAGATATCCGGCGGATTTACAAAAAAAATATATTTGTATTTGCAGAGGCCAACCTGGCTACCCAAATTTGGTGGCAAATTTTATAAAAATACTTTTCCTATTAAACATTAAACCCTACAAATAAAATCATACACAATGTGTTTAATACTGAACGACGTTTAGTGCAATACCCTGAGAATACCCTGTGCCCTGGGATCTAAGTTCCTAGAGTTGGTTTTTTGTTACGTTCCTAAGATTTCAAGAAGAAGGATGGCAGTGTATTAAATAGTTCGTTTTTTATCCTAGACTACGATTTGACAACTTAAAATGTCAAACTCCGGAAAATTGGGAACTTATTTCTAGAGTGTGACATTCTGAGTTGTCAAATCGTAGTCCAGAATTAAAAAACGAACTATACTTAATTATTTTAGCATACCCAAGCACATACAGTTAGATTAACCTTTTCATATTTGCATATGTCGTGTCATATAAACATACATCTTACTAATTACTTCGTTTATACACCTTATGTCTAAGGTAGCACCTTCAAAGTAATTATCTAGTTAAAGTCAATAGTGTAAGACAAAACGCGGTGTTTCTTACTTTATAATGTTTATTAGAACATTTTCTTTAACGATATGGATGTTTTCATATGAAAACTTACATTTTCCTAAAGTCATGATATTCATTTCAAGTGTACACTTGAGTGGTAGTGGGCAGGGGATATTGCTCGTAGAAGAGTCGTTCGATGGGGATGAAAGGTTCTATGGTAACCATATACTGAAACACGCAGCGTTGGAAAACCTCCCACAAGTTTGACCATTGGCCTGGTGAGGGTCACGGGAATCAGATGTATGCGAGATGAACTAAAACGGTCGTTGTATACACGCTTTGGGGAGGCCTATATCGACTCTCGGCTGAAATAATGGTAATAATGATGTAAACCAAGTAAAAGTGTTATGTAAATACTTTATTTATTTAACAATAAAACTTTTTGACCATAACACTGTACAAAGGAGGTCTTAATCCCTTAGACATTTTCTACCAGTCAACTTAAGGGTGGAGCAAAACATAACATAGTAGGTTTTTTTTTTTTTTTTTTTATGGTAGGTGAAAATCATCCAATGACGAAACCCGCTCTTGGGCGGAGCGGGAGACCAGTGTCAGACTCTTACTGACTAAAAAACCTACCCCGTACCTTCCTTGCCTTATTTCTGGAGTCGAGGTTACAATTTTCACATACCCTCTAGGCTCCAGGAGGCTTCGACCCTGAAGGGCCCCTGCAGTTTGCTGACAACTCCTTGAGGCGCGCGGGAACGGTGCGCGCCGTTGACGACTTGGACTCGGTCTTACCAGACGATCGGACGGCGAGCTACCCATTGCTCACCATCCGCGAGCCAGTGTCTACGGTGGCCGGATATCGGCAGGATCGCGGCGGCGACGGCTGCGGCGAGTACGCCGTTGCCTTTGCCTTATGCGGTCGGCCTCCTCCTTTACGAGCATTACTGCTTCGCAGAAGGAGGCGACCGCCTGCCATTCCTCTTCGCTGCGGACCATGGCCTGAACCAGGGCCCGGCGCGAGAGGTCGCCGCCGCCGATCACCCCCACGAGGACACGGCGATGCTCTTCCCAAGCAGGGCACACCTCCACCGTGTGCTCCACCGTGTCCTCCGGGATCGCCTCACAGTGGCGACACCCGGACGTCTCTTCCGCACGAATCCGGTGCAGGAATCTCCCGAACTTCCCATGTCCGGTGAGAACCTGCGTCATGCGGAAGGTGAGGACGCCGTGAGGTCTATCCAGCCACGCCTCAAAGAGGGGCACTACCGCTGAGATTACGGTGTGCCCAGCGCTGGGTTGCGACAGTCGCTGTTTCCACTTCACCATGAGATCTCGCCGGAGCTCCTTCCGCCACGCCTCGACATGTTCGGGCAGCGGATCTTCGCCCCGGCGTTGCACCTCCACGCGCTGGTCGTGCATGCGTGCAAGGACTGTTGCCTCCAGATCCCACGGTGGTAGGCCAGCAAGGAGGCTCGCCGCCTCGCGGGACACCGTGCGGTATCCCCGCACCATCCGGATGGCCATGACCCTCTGGCAGGCGTTCAGCTGGGCCGCCGGGCGTTTACGCAGCGTCGGCGCCCACACTGGTGCCCCATAAAACATAGTAGGTGGATGGGGATTGCCTGCTTAGCTTATAACAACAATAATATTGAAGAAATAGTTTCTAACTTTACTTGTGGTTTTCTAAAATACCAAGTTAAAACTTCAGCATTGCGATTAACTTATAGGACAAGGTCTCCATTATTTAGAAAGTTGCTTGTAGTAATTTAAAATATTCGTTCGTAATTGTTGTGTTGTCTGCAGTCCACTGAAAGGCGAAAGTTAAAATATTATTATTTAACATACACAACTACAGAGACTTAATGCCTTAAGCATTTTTTTTTTACCAGTCAACCTTTGGGTGTCTTAATAATCTCATTATTTAGTTACGATAACTAAGAAAAAAAATTGAAATCAGATACTTATCATCAAAATCTTCAAGTTCAAACTTTTTAAAGTTTTCCAAATTTTAACCAAAGCTTTTTAACTCTGTCTGCGTGTTTTTTCTAAAAGCTTAAAATTTCACGATTTTTAAATACTTATAGTAATTAATTTAAAATCACACTTCAAAAAGTTTTCCACCTCTTTGACTTTAAATATTTTTTAATTTTTTTGATCGCTATTTTTTCATTAACATTATTTGGTTTTCCTTTATTTTATCTATTCATTTTCCTTCTTAAATTAGTCGTAAAAGCTAATTGTATAATTTCAATGCTACGTTTGTAGAATATTATTCCTAAGGCACATTTTTCCGGGAAAAAAACTATTAAACTTGCTATTCCAAGTCATGGTCATACGTGTGGCCGAGTTCATTCGATTTAAACTTATAACATGATTTAAAAGAGTATCCATGGAGTTTCTTGCACGTTCTTCTCCACACAGGTTCTACGCTTTGGAATGTACAAGTTAGTTTCAATTTTTAGACTGAAGAATATGTAAGCAATTAAAAAATGCCAGTAAATGATTTACTTGCAACTAACTACGCATACAAACTTTAGATTGCCTTTTCAACTCCTTAGTGGCAGAATTTAGGATAATCTTTCCTTAGTGTTCACCTACGTAATAAAATAGTCCTGTACAAAATTCGATTGTCGTCAAAACGGATAAACCGTTTTGATGCAATCACACAGATACAATCTTGTTTTTATAATACTAGCTTTTGCCTGCGGCTTCGCCCGCGTGGTATTGGGGTTGGGGTTGGGGTTTCCGGGATAAAATAGATCCGTATGATCCGGAAATCAGATCCATCCAGCCGTTTTGGCGTGATTGAGTAACAAACATCCAAACATCGTAACTTTCGCATTTATAATATTAGTGAGATGAGTGTGATTATTATGATTACGCTAATCAATGAATGTAAACGAACGAATGGATATTGTGTCACTTACTCATCTCTCAAGCAGGAAAAGTGGGTCACTGTCGGTACACGAAGGGATCACAATGCGAAGTGACGTATGCATTATAGTAGGCTAACATTATGTACTTTGTTACTATATCTGAGTCTTCAGACTAATCTGGGTTTTTAGGCCGAAAATTCAGAAAAGAAAACTATTTTTTTGGGATTTATTGGAGCTAAGAAAATGCAAAAATAGTAGTTTAAAAAACAGATTTATGATTTTTCAGCTCAATTTTCAGCATTGATAGTTCAATTTATATAAACGAGATTTGTTTTATATATTTATATATAGGAAAATAAAATAGGTGTTACTACAGTTACTTCGGATATTATCAAACTATTTTTGATCTAAAGAAATTAAATTTTTCAGAGTGAAGCAATACTTTCTTTGGACAGCGAAGATAACAGAAATATTTTTTTCCTCAAATTGTATTTCATAAGTTTTACGGGATAAAAGAAAATATTTTTTTAGAAAATTTAAGCTAAAAAGTTTGTTTGTTTGAAAGAGCTGATCACAAGAAGTACAAGTCCGAATTGAAAAAGTATTTATGGTGTATATTATTTTGTGATGTAAAAACCATTTTTTGAGGTATAAAACTACACGCTACGATCCACGAAAGTGGAGCAGACCAAAAAGGTGGGCGAAATCAAGGGAAATAGCTATTTAAAAATATACATGTAATCATTACAAGTTAGTTAGAAACGTAAAGAAAAATAATTAAATAATTTCAAAGAATATGCAAAACTAGACAATTAAAATAAAGTTCGTAATAAAGTTGAGTGAAAACTATGAATAGTCAAAGTAATTAGATATATTATTGTAGCAACACTAATAGACGATTGTACGTGCTATATTTATTATATTTAAGGATCTTATTGTTCGTTTTGCATAGAAATTAAAGCTAGAATAAAAATTCTCGAAAATTTGGTCCGACCTATGTATAGTACGGCTTAATTCCTCGTATTTATAAGTCGTTGAAGGTGCATGTAGTCGTGCAAGCTGGGCAGGAAAGCCGATGAAGCATATCCTGTGTATATGGGGACGTGTATAAGGATATGTATCACCTGCTGATGAAAGAAACCCTAGCCCTTAATTCGTGTTTCGTAGTCAACAGAGTTACTCTAGAGAGTTCTCTCGTTTATAGTTATTCTTTAGCAATATTTTAAGGGGTTATCTGTATAAATAAAACTCAAAGTCAGTACTGAAAAACCTCTGTGCTAAATTTTCTAGGTCTAAGGGTTCCTTTAGCGTTAAAAGTTTTACACAGTGATTTATTCTATGAAGTAAAAAAATAAAACAATTTCCGAAAATCACACTGTAAGGGTTTAATATCATGCAGATTTCGTCACACATTCGGATATGCTCCGCATGCAGAAAATTTTAAAAAGAAAAAACAAAGCAACCCGCGTGTTTATCGCACGCATTACAATTGCGAAACATTAGTGGAGGTTACGTGATGTAAACCGTTCGATATTAAAACACCTTAAGGGGATGAAACGGGGATGAAAAACTTATAAGGAGACTTTTACATCTTGTATACAAACTAAGAGTTATAATATACTACAAATGGATATAAAACGCGTATGAAGAGCTTTGTATCGCACATAACAAAAAAATAAAATAACAAAAATATGTTTTTGCCTTGGAGTTCCACTTAAATATTTGGGTTATAGTGATTTTAATTTTTTATGTTATAGCGACAATAAAAATACATCATCAGTGAAAATTTCAACTGTATTGCTATCGAGGTTTACGAGATACAGCCTGATGACAGATATACCGATGGACGGTCTGCGACGTTTTATCAATAGGGTCCCAATTTGCCTTTGGTTACGAAATTCTAAAAAAGAAATAAAAATACAAACTTGTTGGAAACGGCATCGATTTGTTGACAACAAAACAAGGCACGCCATCTAGTGGCAACTAGAAGAATTAAATAATTACAGAATCAGTGACGTTCCCACCTCCGAGTCAAAACGTTCTGAAACTGTTCATTTTGGTTATATTCCTGTATACCTTACCACTTAGGCCCATCTGGTGATAATCAGAGCTCGAACCATCACTACAATACATTCAATAGTGGGTGGGTTGGTGGTTAGCGGAATATTATTAATATTTCTCAAATACATGTCGAGCAAGTTGTACTTTGAATGCATTGTAGGAGCTTACATTTTTATATACGAGTACTTATACAAAATACACAACAACATCTTTAATTCATTAAACCCCAGGTTTAGCGAACGCTGGCGTTCGCACGCCTATTTTTATTTAATTGTGTCTGTAATTACCAAAGTCAAAGGTTAAATAACGTAGCTAAATATGTGTATAAAATATACAACCGTCAGCTTTGCTAGCACAAGCAGAAATTTGCTGAGCATAAAATATAACGTCTATCAACGTGAGTCGGATGCTTGTCACAAACGTAGTTATGTCACTGATACGAAGAGCTGCGAATCTGGCAATATTTTAGATGACGACATATCAATCTGAAAATAGCATTGTAATTTCATAAATTTTATCAAAATCAGCATTATATAAGGTGACCGACATTTAAGCACATGATTGTAGTCATAATAATAAACAACTTATACTATGACACCCAACAATCAATGAATATATAATGTCGATCGCGAAATAAATTCTGCTTCGTACCGAACTTTCTGATTTTTTTTTTTAGCGATTTCTGATTTGGTCCCACAGTAAAAGTTGTTTATTATTATGATATTTTAGAACTTAACTACCAATATAATTATTATTGTTATTAATACACGAATTCAATTTCCCAAAATACGAACCACAACGGTTTTTGGTCGTAAATCGTCCCACCATATCCTTATAAACCTTGACAGGTTTAACGTTTTGTAAAATAATATAACTATTATTTTACAAAACGTTGCCGCGTAATAACATCAAAGCTGATGTGTGGGTGTAGATATAAAGCAGATAGTAGGATTATTTTTATTTGGAATCATAAAATAATAGTTTAGCTTCTAACAGTGACGTCAAAGAACGTTGCACATTTTCCCAAAGGAACGTATTTTTGAGATAAATTCTCCTCTATCCTTTTTCAACATTTAGTTTACTTATGTGTATCAAAATTTTATAAAAAATTAAACAGACTTTTCTTTTATCTCACCTGTTCGAAAACAACGATGTGGCCGATGAAGAACCGCATAAAAGTAATCTATTCACTTTGAGTAGAAGATCCCCAAGTTAGGATAGGTTGGTAATTTATCAAAATTTAAATAAAAAGTGACATGGGCAGTAGTCCTGGAAATAAAAGGGCAACTGACACGGGTAGGTTAGGTTAGTAGTCAAAATCAAACACCCCCTTTAGTTCCAATCAGATTGATAAAGTTATTGAATGATTTCCTACCTAAAAACATAACAAAATATCACGAACTTTTATACTTAATAACAACAAAACCAATTTTAATATCGTCCCAGTTAAGAGCTTAAAATTTCACTTCTCATAATAACACCAAATAAATTGAATTTAATATTATAGTGGCATTCACACACGCTGCCGGGGACGGCCGCGTCAATTTCACGCGTCCGCACTTCTACACCCGGCTTTAACTGTAGGTACCATCCATTCCATACACTGATATTTTCAGAGACCCGCTAATTTACGTATACATCACCTTCGTAGGCTCAACGTGCCTTAAAAGCGGCCAACCCGACGTACATTTTCATACGAGTGGAATTCCTTGCCGGAGTCTGTGTTTCCTGTAGGCTACAATCCTGGAATCTTTAAGTCAAGAGTGAATAGGTTACTTCTAGGTAAGCGCGCTCCATCGTCAACCGCATCGTCACTTTCCATCAGGTGAGATCTAGCGGTCAAGCCTATACCTATAATCAGTAAAAAAAAAACAACTGCACTTACGTGATTATGATGTTATAACACATCTTTCTTCAGATATTTAGGATATACAGATATATTGTGGATATTATCTAGGCTTCAATAGAAATCAAAACGTAAATTTGTGTAAGAGTAGTTCAGTAAAGACCTTTTTTTATGGTAGGTAAAAATCATCCAATGACGAGTCCCGCTCTTGGGCGGAGCGGAAAACAAGTGTCAGACTCTTACTGACTAAACAACCTACCCCGTTCCTACATCGCCATACATACCAGGGCTAGAGCCTTCCTTTTCAGACACAAACCCGTGGCCCTGATTGGCTTCGACCCTTCTGCAGGGTCCCTATGATCCAGTAAAGACCTCTGAAAATCTGCTATTTAACGTGAACTTTGACTCTCCATAATGTACTCCTTTGTTAAAAATATAAAAAGTACTCTTATAGAAGCCTAGCGCATTTAATCGAGATTCTAAAAGTCGTCATTTTTTTTTAAATCCCTAAGTGTTTAAAAAAGAACACGTATTTCCTGGAACAAGTTCTGTGAAACATTCGAGTAAATCGTAGAATTACTGAATGCCAACAGAGTTTTCAGGTGTTACCTTTCTTATTTGGCAATACTTTTGCTTCAAACATCACATTGGATTGCTTTAGATGAAGCAACAAGCTCTTAAACAATGCTCGACGTAGACGATAGGGTAATCGGGAACGCCCGCCTTAATAAGCCACGAATTATAATACCCGTTTATATACCGTCAATTAAAAATAATTGTGTCAAAATTACAGTAATTTCAGAATTTCGTATAAGTACGTTAGTAATATTGATCGTCACAAGTTGGAATTTCTCAGCAAATATAAGCTTCGCAAACTGAGTCACGTTCAACAGTATTTAGTTGGCACGATTGTATAGTTTCTGCCCTTTGTCAATTTTCATAGGAAATTATAGTTATATATTGAAGTGTCAACCCTCAGAATATCGTACGCCACTTAAAACTTGTGTACTATGTCTCGATAAACACAAACTGGTAGGTTACACCAACTTTTAAAAGAAAACATAGACGCACATAATACAAACAACACAAAATACAATCAGTCAAGTGTGAACCAGGTATTATTAAACGATATACGACGATATTTATGAATAATATTTATATAGAATTTTTCGGAGACTACTAATGAGCGTTTGATTTATGAATATAGCCCACAGTCAAAAATCTAAAAACACTACACTAGCAGTTTTAAAAGTTCCTAATTTAAAATTATTAATATTTACTTAAAAACCTTAGGTTAGAATGTGTTTAGTACAACCACTTAAAAAAAACATGTTTGTTCTGATTCTAGTAAAGTACTTGTAGATAAGAAAAACGTTTTAACTTGAAAAAAAAAACTTTTACGTTCGTTTGCTGGTCAAAATTTGCTGATGTTTCTTTCGAGAGTTCTTTGGACCCACAGCAAACGTTGTTTGTTATCACGATTACAATCACGTGTTTAAATATCAGTCCCTAATTACCAATCACCCTATATATTTATTATTACAGCTCAAAAATAAACATAATCCTTTGACATCGTTTACGAACTTTTCGATGTATTATTATTAAATTTTATTTGCATGCAAATCAAAGGATATGAGTCCATAACGTATCTACCTATATTATGATTGTAGATTCACACAATATTATATATAACATATGAAAATTCAGAAGCCATTCCCACGGGGACTTAGGATCATTGACGGTACGAATTTGAATATTTTCTTTCAATATTTTGGTGAATCAAAATGTGAGATATTCATGAACGTTTCGCTGTAAAAAATATCAACCAATGAAATGTTACAAGAGTTACGGATTTTAAACATAAATACGACGTGACACCAACTTAGTTTGAAAAACTGGGTTAGTATTGCTGTGACTTTTTCAATTCAAAAGTTCTTTTCTAAGTCGATCTACCTTGTTGGTATCCTGCCTTAATAAGCAAGTAAAACCGAGTCTCGGTTTTCATTCATAAATTTTTGTCAGTCATTAGCTACTGGTAACCGGCTACCAGAAAGTTTGGACATCAATATGTTCGTGTTGCCTAGCGGTTAGTCGAGGTCTGATAGGCAGTGGCAAGGAATTCTACTCCTTGGTTGTACGCATAATAAATGTGTTCTCAAAACGTTTTGTACGTATATGTGGGATGTCCATTAAGTACCAGTGGCGGACAGCCGTACGTCTACCTATCCTTTTTTGCTGGGGTTACAATTAAATTAACATAACAGGCCGCTGCAAAACTTTAATAAGAGTCGATACCTCACCTTTCAAATAACACTAATAATATTAAGGCGAAAGTTTGAGCCGAAAGCTTCTGAGTTGTAGTATGTTTTGTTGCTACTTCAAACTTGAATAGTTAAACGAATTTCAAATAGACTTAGGATCATCAACATCATCATTTCAGCCGAAGCTGCTGGACATAGGCCGAGACTATAGTTTAGTCAAAATTTTAATACAACTTTAGTCAAAATTATATCCTGGAATAGAACATAAGTTACTTAATCATCATCATCAGCCTTATAAATGTTCCCACTGCTGGGACACAGGCCTTCTCTTTAGAAGAGGGAATGGGTACACCACGCGGGCCCAGTGCGAATTAGTCGATGTCACGTCTTTGAATTTTTGTTTAAAAGACTTGTCGGTTTCCTTCTGATGTTTTCCTTCACCGTTTTGAGAGCAGTAGTGATGAAATACCACTCGGCCACCACTACTCAAACTCAGTACATACCTGGAGTATATTACCTTATATTAATTTTCTACAATCACGCTATTGGAGCTGCTAGCAGTGACTAGTAGAATCTAATTCTAGAAAATATTCTTAAACTTTGAATGTATGTATGAAATTGCAAATAATGTCCTAGTTTTCTCTACACAAAAACATTAGGTCTTTCCCTTATGCTACTTATTATGTATTCTTTAATACAGTATCGGTACCTTAAAAATGACCGTTTTCTAATTTTCGTTACTGGCTTTACCCAAAATACGGTTTTGCATATTATTTTATGTTAAGGTTTTCTTTTCCCCAGTATTCTTATCGCATTTACCTTTTTGTATTCAAACGTGAAATTCAAATTGTTGCTTGATTATCGTGTTCTGTTGTTAACATGTAATTTTCGTTTTTGAAATTTGATAGAAAATTGTTCTTTTGAGTTTAATTGAAAGAAGCATTTGTTGTATTTTATGGGGACAGAAAATCGTTACTTTTCCGCAAAAGACCGCTGAATGCGTGGGGTTAAAAATTGATTTAAAATAAAGCGAGTTTAATGAATAATGTAATTTTACTATGCAAATAATCATGTAATCAAAGAAAAACTAGTGTCAAAATTTTCTTATTATCTTCTTTTATCTTTACGATCTTTACCTACCATACTACTACGGAAAACTTCCTATATGGATAACCGATGACCTGGAGAAAGTCGCGAGATCTCGATAGATGCAAGACGCACAGGACCGTTGTTTGTAGTGATACTTGGGGAGGTCTATGTCCAACAGTGGATGAACATCTTTTGACTGAAATGATGAAGATTTTTACTTCATGTATTAACATGGTATAATAATATATTATGACATATTCTACAACTATCTCACAACAGTGTCTAAAACCAAGCTAAGCGGAGCTTGTGTTATGAGTACTAGACAACTGATAAATGTACTTATATATTTCTAAACACAAACATACTATAGATCAATTATACCAAGACCCAGAAGTAATAATCGTGCTTATAACACAAACATTTTTCCTGAGTGAGAATCGAACCCACGACCTCCGGCATGGCAGTTAATGCTACTTATCACTAGACTAACAGGCCACTTAAAATCTAACTGCTTCTAAAATAATCGAGAAAGGTTTCTGTATATAATATGCACCAGTGCAAAGCCGGGGCAAGCTACTAGTTATGCTTATAAAAGCATTTTTGTACTAAAAGCATTATTGTGAAGACGTATTTTGTTATCCATAATGTGTTTCTAGAGTTTTTTTTTGCACTTCGAAGTAGATGGAAGTAGGTATTGTGTTATAATATTCGTCTAGTGCTGAATATTCTTGCTAGACTAAACTACTTTCTATGACAGTGATTAGTTCATACAAAAAAAAAAAGAAAATGTAGGTACCTATGTGTGTGACGAAGATTACATTTGAACAAAACAACACTACACCTCAATAAATATGAGGTGTAGTGTTGTCTACCATCGGACGACTAAGCGTACGGCAAATATTCACCCTTACGTTGTTGAGACATCTACGGTCCGAACTAAGCGTTTTGACTCGTTGTTTATACCGCATACATTGAAGGACTGGAACAGTTTGCGTTTCCATCTCATTATAATTTTGGTGTCTTTCAAGGCTAGAGTGAATAGGCTCACCATCAACGATTGAATCACTGCTGATCATCAGGTGGGATCGCAGTCAAGCACTAGTTTATAACAATTTAAAAAGATACATAAAACATTTTAGAATCACGATCACAGAAATGAATATTTCTTGTCGTTTCTAATTTGTTAAAACAATTTAATTAAATAAAAAAGGTAATTAACAAGAAAAAAAAATAAGCCATAAATTAACAAGGTTAATTTTATGCAAGCGTATTTCAACGTCGACCACATCATAATTCACACACCACCACAGCTCATCATCAGGCGACATCGTGGTCAACCATGAGCCTAAGAATAACAAAAAAAAAAACAGATCTCCAGAAAATTCAACCTAATTTTCGTCAACAATAAAACATTGTTTTCTATAGAAACAAGAACTGTATTGTAGCAAATATTAGTTCAGTCCCCATGGACACCAGAGCCAGATTAAAGCAAGCCAGAAGAACTCCAATATTCCACAAAGGCCGAGAAAATGTTCACCACACCTGAAAATGAGACGAATTCAAGTTCGATTCTCAATTTATTATCTAAGTAGCATTTTATTTTGCTGTTCAGTGAATTTAGGAAAGGATTGTATTTTTCTAAATGGTGATGATATCATTAATACGTTCTTCGATCTTGCAATGAACTTAGTAAATGATTATAGAGGATTTTCTATTTCGATTTTGTTTTTCCACAACTATCACACAACGTCGTCTAGTCCCAAGCTAAGCAGAGCTTGTGTTATGGCTACTAGACAACCGATAAACATATTTATACATTTCTTAACACATACATATTATAGATAAATTACACCCAGACACAGAACAAATGATTGAGCTCATCACACAAACATTGGTCCTAGGGGAATCGAACCCACGACCTCCGGTATAGTAATCAGGTTCACTAACCACTATACCAACAGGCCAGTCTGGATTATGAAAGGAAAGAAAAGTTCTATTTAAGATTCTGAACTGGGTAACATGTTTTCTCTACATTGACGAACTTACAGACTACTTTAAAACTATAATATATATCTACTTAACCTATTTTTCATCATGAGGAAACCGTCATGTCCTAGAACCAAAAAATCAAAGACATGTGAGATCCATCAATCCACACTGGCCCTTTCCTAGAGAAAAGCCTGTGTCCCAGCTGTGGGAACATTAAAAGTTTGATGATGATGAAACTTTTTCCATATATACGTTAAAGTTGTATATTTAACACGAAACTGGTTTAGCTGACTCCAAAAAATTAACCCGTTAGCATTAATTAATTCACAATACAAAATTCTTGCATGAATGATAATTATTAACTTCGCATCATCAAAAAACGGTGTGAGTTTCACTAATTGAGCTTCAATTAAATTATAAAATCCTTTAATTTATTTAATCCATCTGGAAGCACATATTAACGTCTGATTTTAAATTAAACGAGGCTTTTAAATGAATGACATATTAAATGTATCATTAAATAAATCATTTAATTTTTCGAATATTTGATACGAGACTGATTCCACAAATTGTTGGTGTATAAAAACTCATAACGGAATGAATTTAATGTTATATCATTCAATATGTTTGGCTGCGAAGGGGTGAATGAACCCTTAAAGCGGAGTGAAGATGATTGATGAGATGAGGTGAATGATACACGAATCCCGAACGACTGCATAATTTGTGCTTTCGTAGATTTATTTTTTCCTATATTGACAGATTTGGTCAACGATTTTCTCCCTTCCTTTTATAAGCGTAAGCTAATACCTAGATGAAATAGGTTGCTCCATTTTTTTTAAATATAAATATTGTACAAAAATAAAAATACCTCAATTAAAAATTGAGCCGATTCTTTGTGCTACGTCAGTAACACTGGATCTCTTGCAGATATATTTATTTCTGATTCAATCAAGCAAGGACAATCCGAGCATAGCCTTTTCATTAACCTTAGGGTGAATTTGAGCTTTTCTATGAGGCCCATTTTAAGCGATCACATAACTGGCAACAAGCACATAAATAATTGCCAAACTTAATTGGCAATGGCAAAGTATCTTGCAAGTAGAACAGATGACCGTTAGGGCAGAAATGTTCTGGAGTGTCGACCGCCTACTGGATGGCCTCTTTTCTGAGCTCATAGGTCTCTCATAAGCTGGACCGATGACCTAGTCGGGGTTCCTGGAATCCGCTGGATACGAGGCCCATCGTTGTGGCGACGCTTGTGGGAAGCCTATGTCCAACAGTGGACTTCTTTTGGCTGAAACGAAGATGACAACCATACTATCTTACACACAATAATTTAAAGAAAAGTGTGTTAAAAAGTTCACTATGAATTGGTATCCAATATCCGCTACCGACTTACATTCGATTGTGTACAAATAGTGCTTGCGTTTGATAAAATGGCGGCCCTCGGGAGGTCGACGCTATTCGTTTGTGGTTTACTCGATTCGACTGCTCAATTCGCCGTCGCCTTTGCGGTAACATCGATTCTCCTAACTATATTAGAGACCGCAGTCGCATCTGTCACGTGCAATTTTGACCAAGTTTTATTTTTAAATTTTGTGTTAAAAAACAAATAGTTTTTTTGTCATATCATAATTACACGACTATATTTTTCAAAAGTTAAGGCAGAGACGATCTATTATTATACTCACTTTTCAATGTGTTTAAGTCCTGTGTCATAAAAAGGTATCGTACTGCTGCCGTAAAGGAACAAGAAAACCAGTGAAGATATGTTTTGTAGATCTTAAAGAATATTTACAGATAATCAAAACAGAAAGAAGTCAGGAAATCTAACATCTGTTTTGCCAAGGAGTATTCATGTATCTATTAACTGGTTTCGGAAGATCACATAAGTAGTCTATTCACATAAAAAATACAGGTATCCTTTTGGACTATTTGGTTAGACAGATACAGACTGAGAAACTTGATTGCTGAGAAATTAAAAACAGATTTTTGGCGGCAAAAAAAACCAGGCATGTACCTAAAGGACCTTGAACTAAGCAGAGACATTAATATAGCTAAGGAATATTTATTTTGAAGTCTGGTTCATTAACAAAGGGAAAATAAAATAACACTTCATCAGACTTAAACTTTTTGTTTTACCCTGCTATAATATTAAATATTTAATTTTTAAGTTCATTAAAATAATCTAGTGTACTAGCTATGTTAAGCTGCGAATTTGGCAGAAGAATTGTCCCTTAGTCATAATTTAATAGTGATGACGACATAAAATAAACAAAAATACGAGACATACTCTAATTTATACACAAACATATTATAAATATTTCATACAATATTATTGAACTGTTTAGATCTACAAAACTATTGAATTCCATAAATTGCTGCTTAGCCGTCTTCCTCCCTCCTAATTGGTTTTGTGACCGACAGAGTCCACAATGATCTGTGAAAATTTTAAACAGTCTATGTACACATATGGATTGCAATAAAAAAATGAGCACATAAAAGGCAGCTTAAAAAATACAGGTGGGTTTTAGTCAGTAAAAGTCTGACAAACTTTGTTCACCGACTCCGTGATTATCATTTCAGCTGAAAGACGTTCACTTTTAAGCATATGCCACTTTCAAATGTCGCTGCAACGAACAACGACCATATAAATGATATCTATGGCCGCGATTCTCACTAGGTCACCAAATCTAATCAACATCTTTTATCAAAATGTCGGTCAGTCAAAGAAGTGAAACTAACTTAGGTTTACTTTGTGGAAAGCCTTTCAATATTGCGAAAAAAGTCTATGACCAGTATGTGTTGCCAGTGATGCCATATTGCTTTCAAACGTGGTCGCTAACAATGGGACTCATCAGTAGACTTAAAGTTACAAGGTAAAGGAAAGGGCTACGCTCGGAGTTTCTTTTGCGTCCCAGAACGAGAGATGAATCGGTTTCCATATAAACCTTTCTTATTATCTAAATGTTTGAAGGTTAAGCAAAGATCTTGTTTTCGGTACCACAATGCGTAATGAGTACAAACATGGTGCGTAGTACACGAGTTTCCGTTGTTATAAAAACAAAAAAAAAACAACAGAGACACCGTCCACACTGTTAGCTAGAACTTCAGACTTGCGGGCACTATAACATCATCCATATGTTTTTATAGTGGGTAAAAATCATCCAATGACGAATCCCGCCATTGGGCGGAGCGAGAAACATTGTCAAGCTCTACTAACTAAACAACCTACCCCGTTCCTTCCTTGCCTTGATCTTAAGGCCCCGGTAATACACTGTCGCAGCGACCCTTGGTCTCAGGAGGTTTTAACCCTGCTAGGCCCCTACAGTTTGCTGACAACTTCTTGAATATCATCGTCCATGTAACTTTGGGTTGACCAAAATAAAAGTTAAAAATGTTTATCCTAAAATTCAAATTCAAATGTTAAGTTTAAAAATTCTGCATAAAATATTTATTGTGTAGTAAATACTAGAATCAGGGATGGCTCTCCAAAATATGGGAACATTTTAAGAGTGACCCTGGGTTTGGAACGTAACAGGAAGTTTAAAGACGCAGACTGCATTTTAGTCAGTAAAAATATGACACTCGGAATCGTTCTACTCTAGAGCGGGAGATTTTATTGGATGATTTAACACTTCAAGTTCTAACAAATCAGCAATTTTACGGTAGATTAAGATTTTATCTTTAAAGATTTAAGTTAATTTCGATTGTATAAAAATTGCACTATAGCCAACGGCTGTTTATGATTTTAAATTCAAATCAAAGTGAGTAACTAAATGGATTTTTATATCAAAAAGAAGTTAGATAGCAGGTTGGTAGATTACATAGATCTACTGAGTATGATGTGCCATTGTTGTAATTTGTCCATTGTGAAAAAAAGAGAAAACTACTCATTTTGTATAGCTGGATTTCTCTCTCTTTACAGCAGATGTATCTTACCTGCCCGGTACTTACTGAAAGGTACCTTTAAGCAAATAATATATGTTTATTTTAGAAATAAACGTGAATGTTAAAATTATGAATTAATTAATATTATTCACATTCAGAATATTATAAGAGAATATATTTTTAAAAATTCACTCTGAAAAATAATTTTATTGAATGGAAAACGATTGTTGATTTAACTTTGATTGTGTTAGGTACCCATCACTAAAAATACACGTATTTTTTAAGTACAAATATATTTTTTATAATATTAGCTTCTGCCTGTGGTTTCACCTGCGTAAAAGTATAAAATATAGACTTCTTCACTTAATAATAACGTAAAATTCTTCAGTTTTTCTTTTGGAAATCACACAATGACTTCTCTCTCTCTTGGGAGGAGAGCGAGAGAGTGTCATAATTTTACAAACCCACTCGTTTTATTTTCACTTAGCTCATGACCACAGCAGTCTTCTCCTGCCCCTAAGATTTGCATTACATTACATCTTCTTGACGCGTGGAACACAATGCGCTGTTGACGACTAGGCTCATTCCGGAAGATTATCGGACGACTGGACGGGATACCCATTGCTCGCCGTTCGCAAGCCCACTTTTTCTTCAAATGACGACCAGGACCAACTGCTTTATGTCCATTGCGAGGAGCAGTGTATCAGTGATGTCCCAGTTAAACTTAGAAAAGTAAATTTTTATGGATTGCAAAATTCACGTTGCTACTTTTCCGCTTTCGAACCCGCAATTTAGAGACGATTGTCTTAACCACTGGGCCCTCACGAAGTCAAGCATAATCCTGCCAATAACAAAACAATATGTTTTGTATTCCGAACTTATAGCCAAACAGTCTGTTGTTTCAAACGAATTTCGGCTTCAGTTTTGCTGAAATTCCGTTAGCTTTGTCACAAGTAAACACATAGCTGGTTTCCTCAGAGGGCCAACTAAAGCTGCAGCCAAATATATGGAATCCCTGTTATCTCACCCTACGTGCCCATAAAGGCAAAGATTTGTTGAAGTTCCCAAACCGAGCGAAATACCACATACTTTAGTGTTGTAGAGAATGCTCATGTGTAAATATAAGAGTAGAATTATACTATAGCGATGTAGATTAGTGTTAAGGGTTTTAAAATAAACTGAAGTAACATAATTATACGACATTCCCGCACCTCAAGGAGTTATCAGCAAATGGAGAGACCCACCTGTAGGGCCGAAGCCTACTGGGTCCCCGGACCGGTTTTTGAAAGGAAGGTTCTACCCCGGTATGAAGGCTAAGATGGAATGGGGTGGATCGTTTAGCTAGTAAGAGTCTGTATCATGGTGACCCGAAACTTAACACATAGTTTTCTTTTTTTATGCTGGGCATAAATCATTCAATGACGAATCTCGCTCTTGGGCGGAATGCGAAACAGTGTCACACTCTTACTGACTAGACACCCCACTCCGATCCTTTTTCCTTTTGCACTGGGATCAGGAATCTTTTCAGAAAGAGACCCTGGGCCCCACATAACACATAGTTCACAATTTGCTGAGACTTGCTAGCAACACATGGCACGTTAAAATAATAAGAAACAATATAAAAAAATAACTCGAAAGTCACTTATATTTATTTGTTATACATAAATATATCTAATACAAAAATCAATGCAACATTTCGTTGTTATTTTAATATGAGTTACTAGCTTTTGAAAGCGGCTTCGCTCGCGTACATAAAATATAGCCTATATCACTCAGGAGTAAAGCAGCTTTCTATTGCTGCTAAAATTTTTCCAATCGGACCAGTAGTTCCAGAGATTACCTCCTACAAACAAAAAAATAAAAAAAACAAACTTTACCTCTTTATTATATTAGTGTAGATTAAATGGGCTCACTAATCCAAACCAAATGTTTAGGCTTTGTTCGAACTATTTAGTAGTTCCTTTATTGGAAGTTTGCACAAAATAGGCCGAGCGTTTTTCATTTATCACATTTTTTTGTTGCCGAGAGCGAAGCCGCGGGCAAAAGCTAATATGATATGATAGTCAATGTCAAATCAAATTTATTTATTTGTTACACATAAATATAGATAATTATAATGTTTGTGGATACGGTAATAGTCTAAAAATATCTTTTCACTATATATTGTCTTACTGAGCTCACAAAGATTTTTATAAAATTCGTTAGTATGCTAAAACGGTAGTGTAACAAATGCACAAATCAGAATACCTTTGACAATATTCAAAACAAAAGAATAAATTTACATGTTACCGGTCCAACATTAAAAAAGAAATAAAACATGAAGGGTCTAAAGCACTAACCATTTCAGTATTTTTAGACCCTTCATTCATTTTGTAATTTCATAAAAAAAAAAATATTATCTTACTAATATTATAAATGCGAAAGTTACGATGTTTGGATGTTTGTTATTCAATCACGCCAAAACGGCTGGACGGATCTGGATGAAATTTGGCACAGGTATAGGATACACTCCGGAATAGGACATAGGCTACTTTTTATCCCGGAAACCCCAACCCCAACCCCAATACCACGCGGGCGAAGCCGCGGGCAAAAGCAAGTGTTACAATAATTTCTAAACCATTATTATTAAAGAATATTGATTTATCTATCTTTAATTGTTGGATGGATTTTAATATTAATTATGACTTATTTATTTGTTTATGCTATACTTTATTGAACACCAAGACTACGAAAAGGAAAAGTTTTAATAAAGAAACATATAATCTGAGGCTTAATCGCATTCGGTTCTTAAAACTTTAACTTGAATTAACCTTGTGAATACTGTAATTAAAAACATAATAGAAAGACAATAGGTGTGCGAAAGCTTGCGTTCACTTGGGGATCAAGAGTTTGAAACTGCTAATTTATATTAAACTAGCTTTTGCCAGCGGCTTCGCCCGCGTACATAAAATATAGCCTATGTCACTCAGGAGTAAAGCAGCTTTCTATTGTTGCTAATTTTTTTCCAATCGGATCAGTAGTTCCAGAGATTACCTCCTACAAACAAAAAAATAAAAAAAAACAAACTTTACCTCTTTATTATATTAGTGTAGACGACGCTTTACGTTTTAACTTTACAATAATTTAACTAAGACTTAGTAACACAAAGCAAAAAAGCCCTTTATTGATACGCAAATTAGTTTTCTTTGGAAATCCTTTCTTTCACTCAACATTTGACAGAACAAAGTTATTGTCTATCCTATTCTTATTTGGAAGGCATAGTACATTCAAATTATTTAATGGATATCTATTTCGTGTGTATTTTAATTTGTTTAGAACATATACTTTTTTATTATTTTAGTTACATTGTTCTCGCATCTTAGCAGCGACAAAAATATGTAATCTATACATTTGTAAAACACAACATGATTAAAAAGAGTGTCCATGGAGTTTCTTGCACATTCTTCTCCATTGAGACCTACTTTTTGGAATGTGCAATTAGAGTCATTTTTTTCCTGACAGACCGACTTTATGACTTTTCAAAAGTGCCTGTAAAGGTTTATTTGAAATAAATGCTTTGAATTTAAATTTGATTTATTTTTCTATTACTATTACAGACCTTTCAAAAGTATGATATAAGATTTCTATAGAAATGAACGTCAACTTTTATTTTTATTTTTAATTATTAGCTTTGAAATTGTGACTGCGCTGGTTACATTACAGCGTTACAGAAACATTTAAATTTTTAATGAAGATTCAGGATCAAGTAATGAATCGATAAGAAATAAGTAATAACCCCTTAAAATGCGGATATAAAAGTTAAATAAATAAATAAAAGGAACCAAATAAGTGACAGTTAATACTTTAGTACTATCACTAGACAATTTTGTTTTAATTGTATGAGTCCTTTTAAATTAAAACGGAAAGTGTAACTACGTACTTTTTGTTTGTCAAAGTTAAAGACGGTAAAGACGATGATCTCAATGTTAGTAATTTCCTTTTTCACGGAAACCACAAAGGAATAAACTGTCTAAAATCCTATTTAAATTCCTTGTAAAGATCCACTTTTTCTTAAAACTTTAATTGGTTTCTTCAATACTAATTAGTAGATAATATTCTTTTTTTTCTTTGAAAGCCTTTATTATCTCACTGTTATTTTTTATGGTGTGTAAAAATCATGCACCGACGAATCCCACCTTGGGCGAAGTGGGAAACAGTGTCAGACTCTTACTGACTAAACAACTTACCCTGATCCTTCCTTGCCTTGATCACTGGGCTCGTGTTCGCATCAAGCATTGGTCCCAGGAGGCTCCGACCCTGCTGGGCCCCTACAGATTGCTTACAACACTTAGAGGCGCGCGGGAACAGTGCGAGCCATCGACAACTCGGGCTCGATGCAGACTATTACCAGCCGGCCAGACGGCGGGATACTCATTGCTCGCCGTCCGCAAGCCCGCGTGGTGGTCAGAAATCGAGATCGAAATCGCAGCAGCCGCGGTTGCGGGTTTGCGGACGGGAGCAAGAGGTAGCTTGTCCGATCGTCCGGTAACCCTCCGGAGCCCCAGTCGTTGACGAAGAACTCGGCAAACTCCCTGCTCGGCTTCGACCCATGGGGCCATGGATAAATGTGAAAGTGAGCGCCAAGATCCTGAAACTAAGACAACGAAGGAACGGGGTGGGTTTTTACTCAGTAAAAGTCTGAGATTGTCTCTCGCTCCGCTCACGAGTAACAGACTGATGTCATTGGATGATTTTTGCTCAACAAAAAATGGGCACAGAAATTATAATATAGACTACTCAGCCTATCTATATTTTTTCTTGTGTTAAAGTTGTTTTTCTTCGCAAATCTGTTTAGTGAAGCGTTTGCTCACTTTTTTACTTTCGATCGACGAATATATTGTAATCGTTTTACATTAACCTCATTTTGCAACCTTTTATCATTATGGCCGCTTACAAGAAAACACAATTTTATGATTATGTTGAATGGAAATGCACGACACTTAGGATTAACTCATAAAATATTACCCAAAGTAACACTTTTGGGTTGTTGAGGGAACGTTTATAATGACATGTATATGTTAATATACAGGGACTTTACAATGACATTTTTTTTTGTGGTGGCAAAAATCATCTTATGACGAATCCCGCTCTTTGTCGGAGCGAGAAATAGTGTCAGACTCTTACTGACTAAACGACCCACCCAATTCCTTCTTTCTTAGCCCTCTTATTCCCACCCTGGACAAATGTTTGTGTGATGGGCACGATCTTTTATTCTGTGTCTGGGTGTAATTTATCTATAATTATGTATGTATTTAGAAATATACTCGTATAAGTATCAGTTGTCTAGTACTCATAACACAAACTCTGCTTAGCTTGGAACTAGAGACGTTGTGTGATAGTTGTGGAATATATCTTACACGTAATTCTATTGGAATTATTATTATTATTATAGCAATTTCCATCTCCAAGGTAGAATGAGCTACTAAAAACTATAATGAATGTTTTACAAAAGGGTCAACCTAAATATAGCAACGCTGAAAGAGAAAGGTTAACCTCATTTAGTAGCAATCCTCGAGAACATCTCAAACATAATCCCCTGGTGTCATAAAGTGAAATAGGCGACACTCTGAGGAACAGGAACATAACAGGAACCTGTTGATTGTGATAATAAACTGTCGCTTATTCATTTAATTTAAATGATTATAGTCCTTGTTTTTTTTTTTCGAGAAAAAAATTATCAGCCCCATAGTCAAGTTACGAACCTATCGTGTCAATTCTCTTTCTACTATCGAAACGTCTCAGCGTAGTTATCATTAAATATCATAAAACTACAAGGTCTAGCGATGATCATTGTAGAAACGATTACATTTCATTCTGTAATTTTGAACGATATGAACTTGGCTACGAATTTTGTTGAGAAGATATAATTTCCATACATTTCATTAGTTTTCTACTAGCAATAACAACTAGATTATGAACTAGGATAGGGAGGCAGACATTTTTTCCGCACTGAGTAGAGCTAAAGGGAGTTTCACACTTCTGTTGACTATAACTCAGTCACGTTCCTTCTTTAGAACAATTCTGCCGTGGATGATCACTCCAATTTATAACAATATTTTGTGAGATTGGCGAATGATGGTTTCACTAAAAGAAAATAAATAAAATAACAATGTGAGAGGCGTTCATTTTTTAAACCAATCTGAAGTTCATAATTACACACATACAAGAAGACACATATTACAATTTCGTGAGTTTAAAATGAAACCAATGAAGCTGAACAAATCCAATCCAATGAACTAATGAACCTGTCGGACCTGATTGTACATCGCTATGTTTATGTATAGCGTATATTCAAACGTTCTTCTACCATAGAAATCATCAAAGATAAAATGACTGGTGAAGATGGGAGTGTCAAAATGGCCTTTGACCCTATTCTCAGAGTTTGATAACGAACACTGTGATACGAAATTTTTAAATGTCAAATATAAATCAGAAAAATAAAATAATATTTTCTAGACAATCTAGCACTTCTTAATAAACAAACTTTAAGTAGGTAAACCCTTGCCTCAGTAAAGAAAATACATTAAATATCTCAACTCGGCCAAGAAAATTTATACGCGGCAGTGCTTTCTGCAATTAGCATCGTCATAATACGTTTGTTCTCTTTTATTATTCAGAATTTCTTGTCTATTCTCGAGCTAGTTCCTTCGTATAAATTTTAATTATTTTTGAAACTTGTGCAGAGAGATCTCGTTAGTCGAGGTGACGCCATTCCACTTATTGGATCACCGTTTCTCGGATGGGCTCTTACCTACCGGCAGATGTTTATCAACCAAATTAACTTTGGCATGTTTATCTCTTTCTAGGTTGAATATAGGGCTTTTAGTATATACAGCCTCAACCTAGTTTAAAAATTTAAGAATTCATTGTTTACAATTTTTGCCTTGTCTTGTACTCTTACTATTTGAATTGTTTTTAAAATATTAATACTTTTTGCAGTTTATGTTTGGTTTTCATAAATAAAATCCCTTTCGGTATTAAAATTTTAACCATCTGATTGATTTGCTTATCATTTAGTTATTTTAGATACAGATGAATAAATCATTGTCAAAACAAAATCTCTTGCAATATCTCTTTCAATTTGTATTGAAATCCATTTTAATATGACGTAATTTGCTGGTTTCTTCAAGTGAATTATGGCCTAAGATCGCTTGCAGTTTTTGTTCTAATTTTGTATTAGAAATATTCATTTTTAGGCCAACTAGAGCTGAAATTCGTTTTTGTATCCTCGTTAATGATTTATTTTTACACAACTTCTTTTTGATATTGTAGTTATTCATAGATAGTAGTTGTCATTCTTATTAAATTATTTACACTGTCTTTTCATATCTGTTATATATTTTTCAAAGAATAACTATCGTATCTCTTAGGTTTTTTATATGAAACTAGTTTCATATTTCATGCTCCTGCCGTTTTATAAGTACCCATTTAAACCTAGATGAAAAAAGTAATACTTCGAAGTGAATTAAATTGAAATTGAAAACGTTTCATTATAAAATTAATACAAGTTAAACTGCGCGTATAATACTTCTTCTCAATTCTATATCAATAGAAGTATTCCTGTTTGTATATAAGTCAATAATATTTCCAGTAGTTTTACGAAAGTACAACCTGCCCTCGATCTCATGTAAAGGCGATTGAATACGTAAACAAAACCAAGTGAAAGACAACACATGTGGTCTTAAGACTGGATTTCCTATTCATTTATACGATGTGACTTTATTCTGTGACACAAAATCCAAATTCTCAACAGAAATATATAGTCATTGAAAAAGATATGTGACTACAATTCTCACGTTGAACCAAATCTCTATGGATGTAGTTTGATAGTTGAGGATTCACATACATTTTGCTTAGTGTTGGCTGCTTACAATAGAATATGTGTACGTTTTTTTTCATTTCACTAATATCATGTATACTGTATATGTTCGTTACACCTTTGAGCTTAAACATTTGAACAGATTTCAATGAAATTGGGTTCATGGGAAGACTATGTCTTAAAATAGTACAATAACTTATCTCTTGGGATAATATTCTACTTTCATGAAGGTGAATCCTAGTGTTCAATTAAATGTATAACGCTCTAAAGATATTTCAAGCATAACGATAAGAAGATAAAAGATATTCAAGCGTTATGCTTGAAATATCTTTTTTAAGCAAACGACATGAACGATACGAAAGACATCAAAGTTCATCACACTCATATGACCGCCATAGAACGAGAACGAGCGAGCATTTTTGCGAGAATGTCATATTTTGTTTAGTATATCTCGTCCGTTAATTTTGATTTTATTTTCATTAACTGTGTCTACATTATAAATGACATATTATATTTATACTACTTGGTATCGTAAAAAAAAAAATTAACACGAATCAAAATCCTAGCTTGTTCAGTTTTAATACCATCATAAGGCTTTAAAAAAATAACTCTTTGTTCAGCGTTTTATCAAGAGCATATATTTTTATGTACTTATGTTGAAGGGCCTCACATTTTTGTGGACAGTAGCAAACAACCCTGCAACTGTTTATCGGGGCAATTAACTTTAGCAGCGATGCTTGTAGAATATATATTTTTGTGAGCGCGTTTAGGGTTGTCAAAAATAGATGGTACAGTCGTACATTCTGTGCCCTATAATTTACCTAACCCATTCTATTTGAAAGGCTATTAAAGGAGTGGGTTAGGTAACTTAGGGTATTTTTTTATGGTAGGTAAAAATCATCCAATAACGAATCCCACCTTTTAACGGAGGTGTAAACATTATCAGATTCTTGCAGAGTAAACTACCAACTCCATTCCTTTCTTGCCTTGATCGTTGGGCCCAGATAATATGCTTTCACATCTACCCTTACTCCCAGGAGGCTTCGCACCTGCTGGGCCCCTACAGTTGCTGACATCTCCTTGAGGCGCGCGGGAACAGTTCGCGCTTTCGACGACTTGGACTTGGTCCGGACGGTCACCGGATGGGCGGACAGCGAGCTACCAATTTTTTTTTTACATAAAAATACTAGATTATGCATTTCGGGTTTCGCATAAATAATATAATAACTAAACTAATGTAGCGTAATTGTGTATTATTAAATTTACTAACAAAGTTTCCGCATGCATTATTAAAATACAATTTCAAACTTTTCGTCCATTGCTTCTTACTATGTCAAAGCAGATTACTCCCGTTACATAGTTTCATATACTTTTTGACAGTTAGCTGTCAAAAATTTGATCAGTTGTCAGAAAGTTTGCAAATAAGTTGGCTATAAATCATTTAATATTTATTCCGATTTTCTCGACTTTGGCTAAACAAAACGTATATTGATCAGTAAAACACAACCCTGTAGTAATCTGTTACAGATTAGAAAGTTTTTCGTATCAACAAAGAATTTTAGGGATTTTAATTGTGTTTTCTTTGACAAAGTGCTGCAATTGGAAGCGGGATATGGCTGTTATTTATGATGATTAAGAAGAAATCGAATTTTGTGCTTTAAAACGAGACTCTTTATATCAATCTGTTTGTGTCTTTATATCAATTTTTATTTGAACATGTCTGGTGTGCGTTTGTGGTAGGTTTTATTGCATATAAATACAGATAGAATGATTGTATAATAGCACACATTAAACGTGTCATCAAAAATAGTTTAATAATAATTATAAGATTAAAGACTATGTTGAAAACAAACTTGTGCTCCTTTCATACAAATCAATATAATGTAGGGATATTGTAACGGTGTATTTTTATTTAAAAATTGTACCCTTGAATGTTTTTTATAAAGTCAGCTTTATAATGTTTTCACTACTCTCAGGCCAGGCCTATACGGGCTGTGGACGTCTCATGTGTTAATTTTTTTTGTTCCAGATTTTTTCACAATGTTTTTCTTTGAAATTTTGAAAGCAGTAGTGATTAAATTGGGGCATGGGTTAGCTTCCGAAAGGGAGATGCATGGTTTTGGAATGTAAAAAGAAAAGAAGGATCATTAGGCGTGGTTTTAGTCGATACAAGTATGACATATCTAGCTCCACTTCTAAAAAAAGTGGTGATATAAATTACGCAATTTAATCCACCTTCACTACAGTACCGCCGTACTAACTTGGCGTGTTATTGGCATTTATTTTTTTAAAACCAGTACCCTAGCACAAACGTTTGTAGAGCCTAACTTCAGGCACACCAAGCTGCAACTGCCATACTGTAAATCGAAGCCACTACTTTGGGCACCACAAATGCTTTCTATTAATATTATGGAAAAAAGTTAAGAAAATCTTGTCTATATATTAACCACCCTTTTGACTACAGCTGTTTGTCTGCCGGCAACGTAAGTAGATGTCTGTATATTCGGTAATGGATCAGTACACGGAGCGCCACTTCGGTTCGCAAACAAAAATATTGATACCCTTTTTGAGATAAAGTAAAATGCAGAAATTTCGTGTGACGTCAAACATAGCTAGCTACGGGAATATTCATAAGAGTTATCTTGTCCCTGGAACGAAAAAAACAACTGAAGGGCCATAGTTAAAACTATAACATCCGTATTTATAAAGAAGTTATTACTTGTGGCTAATAGTTTCTTATTATGTCAATACTTGGGTTTCTTTTTGAGGTGAGCAAAAATTATCCAATATCCCGCCCTTGGGCGAAGCGGGAATGTCAGACTCTTACTGACTAAACACCCCACCCCGTTCTTTCTCTGCCCTTCGCACTGGGGCCAAGCCTTCCTTTCAGAAAGAGACCCTGGGCCCCAGCAGGCTTCGACCTTTTTGCAGAGTCCCTACGGTTTTGGCTGACAACTCCTTGTGGAACCCCCACAAGGAGAAATCTTCATTAAAAAATTAACTTTAGAATACAAATGTCACTTAACTAGTTATTTTTACTAAAGTAATTAAATTTACTTATTTATAAATAAGGGTGTGAGATGCCCCAAAGCGAGAGAGATTTGTTGATGATTACACACCTCAAAAATAGCTTTCATCAATAACTCATTTGATTTTTTCCGCGGATTGTATATTAATGTTGTAATTTGAAATTATTGGAAATATATATTTGTTCCTTGAACTTTGAAAGATATATAAAGGGCAGAGACCAACTCACAAGAGCTCTTTCGCTATTTCGTGGAACGTGGTATAAACTGATGGTTATCCCTGTACACGCTATGCGAGAAAGACAACTTAATCAGGATAACTCTCGATTAGTGGAAAATAATGTTATTTTTATTACAAGTTAGTTTTTAATAATCCAACATAGTTTGGAGTAGTCTGGGGAAACAGTTTTCTTCCTACGTTTGACTTGAAAGTGAATTTACATTTTCAAGAATGTGAGCTTTAATTTCAAAGATTTAAATGACTTTTTCGAACACGCTTATAGTCCCCACCTTCATTATGTGTTTTTAATAAATACAAATAGCATTTAAAGCAATTTGTTGGATTACATTCGGAATTAATTCTCTTTGTTATAATAACTTCAATCAAAAATATAAAACGCTCGTCATTAATTTGTTTTTTAATTATCACTAAAATAATTGGATATTTTCAATAATAGTTTCCTTTTCAGTTGTGCACAATAATAAAAACGTAAGTACCACTTACGATTTTATTATAAGCTATGTTGAAGCAGAACGGAACCAAACTTTGGCATTTTTTTCCTATTCCGTTTACTTTTGTAACTTAAAAAAATCCATATCCCACAAACTAAACTTTGCGATTTTTCTGTATTTATACATTATTTACTTACAGTAATTTATGATCATCAGTCTTTAGTCCAAGGACTATGTTACTGTATGTTTAGCATTACGCCACTTGCAAAAAGTGTCAAAACAAAAATAATTTGAGACAGAAAAAAAATCTTATAATAAATTTCGTCAAAGGTTAATTTCTACATTATTTTTTGTGTACTATCTTTACAATGAGGCTTAAAAAAAGTATATCATAATCTTTATATCACAAACAGGATACATCGGTAAGGGTTAACGTTTAATAGAAACTCTTTCGAAAATAAAGGTAAAAATAAAATTTGTTTAATTTTCCTCGTACCTATCTAATTAAATTTTAGAATAATTATTTCCTTTTAATTTTAAATCGAGAGTTTATATTTTTATCTTTAGGGCCCAAACTCACTAAGAAAGCTTATCGCGATTATTAATAACAAAACTCAGGTTGAGCGTCTTATCGAGATTATAGATTCATTTTGCGTTAAAAACAAAAACACAGTTTGTATTTTGTTCCTGACTTAAAAAACTAAGAACTTTGTGAAGTTTCGTGTTTAATTTTGAGAAGATTTTTTGTTCAAGACAACAAAAAGGTAAAATATATTTCAAACAATACTACCGGGTGTGTTCACAATTATACATTACTAGAGAGTATTGGAGCATTGGGCTGGTGTTAAAGTTTATTCAAAGACAAAACAAGCTACAATTCGTCACACAATTTTGCGAAAATGTCCGTGCTATTATAAAAACTGGGGAAAGTCAGTGAACTTAAATTATTCGGCTTGTCATCATGATATGTAAAATTAGTATTATTTCGGTTAACCACAACCCTTTTCACGAAACACATTAACGAAAAGCTACATTTAACTGATTAAAACTAACCTAAATTAAAACTAAGTAATCTAAATTAAAGCGTCGAAAAACTCCTCCGCATCGTTGTTGACTGATATATCTAAAATATTATTATCTTCTATATATATAAACGCACGCAGAACAGATGGCCGCTGGGGCCGAAAGGTTCTGGAGTGGCGACTGCGTACCGGAAGACGTAGTGTTGGTAGGCCTCCCACAAGGTGGACCGACGACCTGGTCAAGGTTGCTGGAATTCGATGGATGCGAGACGCACGGGACCGGTCGTTGTGGCGACGTTTGGGGGAGGTCTTTATCCAGCAGTGGACGTCTTTCGGCTGAATTGATGACGATGATATATATAAAAGGAGAAACTGATTGACTAACATATCAACGCACAGCCAAAACTATTGAGACTAGGAGCGTGAAATTTTGCACAAGGCTTCCTTTTATGGCGTAAGTGAGCACAAAGAAAGGATTTTCCAAAAATTTGGAGAAACCTACTTATACGCGGATAAAACCGCTGGCAAAAAGCTAGTGTACATATAAATATGTCTATAGTCTTTTAGGCACATAAGGTTATCTCCGTAACAAGTGACATCATTCCACAAGCAATGATTTATACGCCAATATTAAGGGTTGAGGATAATATTCAGCTAATATTGAAGCTGGGACGTGACGGGACCTGATATGCTGAGGTCATCAGCTCTGATATACAGTATGTTTTTATGACCATATTTTTATTAGCTTTTAGGTGTGTGTAGTAATAAAATTTGTTTGCAGAGTTAGTTAACTAATGTAAACTACATACATTTATTAATCCATACATTGGGTGTATATATTTTTATACCATAAATTACAGTAACCAGTTGTTATTGGTTGTTGTGTGCTACGGTGAATATATAATTATTCAATGTTTGGATTAGTAGTTTGCAAAACTAGGTAATTTAAAATATTTGTGATAGAGACATCTAGTACGTCTTTATAACAGGAACCTGAACAACGGACAACAGCTCGACATACAAGACTTGTCCTATCCTAGCACATAGGATACTTAATTTATATACCGTGAAAAACGTATCAGAACCCTTTGTCAGTTGCTAGTACTTACTATTAGGTGGTAATCTTTGAAAGCACTGATCTAATTAACTGAATGAAGTGGATCTAACCACACCATCACTTAGCGCTATCATCAAGCAAGATATGATACTCATATCCTGACTAATGTATATTCACTAAAGGAACTGATTATAGCAACGGTGTTATGGGAAAAAGTATATATTATGTATGTGTGTATATAATTATGAAAAATAGGACTTATTTATTTAACGCATTCACACAATCGTCATCCGGGTAACTGGTAATTAGTAACCGATATTTAAACGCGTGATTGTAGCCATGACAACACGCAACTTTTACTATGGGATTAAACCTATAATCGCGAAAAAAATCAGCAAGTTCAGACATTTTGATCAGTTAGGCGAACTTAATAAACTAGTGCGACTCACCATCAACGATTACATCACTGCTTACCATCAGGTGAGACTGCAGTCAAGCACTAGTTTAGAGTAATAAAAAAATAACATAAATGTTCTGACGAGCAGATTGTTATTCGCGAATTCAGGCTTTGGTCCCACAGTAAACATGTTTGCTATCATTACTACGTGTTTAAGTATCGGTCACTAATTACAAATCACCCTGTATATAAAAATGAAGAGCTGTTCGGTAGTCTATGGCTGGACGATTTGGTCAATTTTAGTCTAATTATATTCATGACAATAACCAAGGGAAGGTTTAAATGGTGAGAAAATAGGGGAAAATTCACGAAAAAAAGACCGTCTGTAAAACGGTACAAGGTTTGCCGGAGCAACGAGTAAATATAACACAGAAACAAAAAGCAAAAAGAAAAGGTACAAAGTAATCTTTTTTTCTGAAGAAGTATTTTCTTAGGTATACTATTTGCGAAAGGAGAGTCCAAAAAAATGTAATAATTATAATCAAGTTACCAAGATTTAAATTGCTGCAAATAATTATGTATTGTACCCAATGTATCTGTAATTTGTGTCACAAATAAAATTGGAATGACGATATGGTGGGGGTAGTTTAACGATTGGCAGCTGGCTGCGTTGCAAAAAGTTTGCAATGAAGTAATCCAACGGAAAAAAAAAATGGTTGCCTGTAAAGTCGGTTTTACGGGCGAAGATTTTACGTGACAACGTCCTAATTCTCTAGTGCTGCGCGCGCGGCAGACCGATCATAGTTGAGTATGAGAGAGACGCAAGGCATTCGGCGGGCCTCTCTCTCGTTCGGTGACTCATCGTAACGTTACCGAGCGTTACACTTTTTCATAAGTGACTCCCAGCCGCAACCTAATTTAAGACGTTGTCACGTCAAAATTTCACCTGTACGCTAAATGCGTATTTTGCAACTCCACGTCTAGGCGATTATCACACTTACACGCATCACGCTGCATGTTGCGTGTCAATGGTTTTTTTTTATTTGAATGACATGCAATATGCAATGTAGAAGATGCATTTTCTGTTGAAAAGTATGTGTTTTCTATACAAACGGAGATACAACTCATGTAACGTTAAAACACGAATTCGCACATAAACGCTGGGTGGTGTGTAGCATTGTGCGCGTAAAGCGTGCGCTTTAGACGGGGAGTTGCGGCAACCAAGTTGACATGCATACAACTCTGTTATATAATTTTTAGAGTTTGTAAAAATGCACATGAAGTATTTTAATGACGACATAAGAAGGAAACTTTAACTAGATTCTTATCAAACTACTCAACGCTTCTGTAATAATCTACTCCTGTTTATTCATATTTATAACCGTAACTGCAACCTAAAAAAATGGTTTTAATAATTGTTAGGTAGTATTTCGAAAGTAAATAATTCAGTCATTTGCAAATTTTATCTAGAAAAGCCAGTACCATTGGGAGTGCATTAGTACTTAATTAAATTATGTTCAGTGGTAATTAAATTAGAGGTCCTAAACCAATATAATAATATATGGTTTTGTTAACTTAGCGTTAATTGATTGCAGACCAGTGTGTGTGACTGAATATCGAATCTGTTTTAACTATTCTATCGTTGTGAGACCTAATCTATTTATTAATATAGTAAATAGATTAATTTGATAATCTTGGAACAAAGAAGGCCACTAATAAGTTTTAGACAGTAAAAGTCTGACACTCTTTCTTGAACAAAATTGATGATAACAACAAACTTAGAGTACCTAATGAATCATAGTAGACCCATTTTAGGGCGCAGTACCATACTTGTAGGTGTTTATTTATACACACAATAAAGTAGAATAATTAAAAGTATTTAAAAAGGACCATCTTGAGGAAATCGGCATGTCCTAGAACAAAAAATGCGAAGACTAGGCCTAAGTGGTAGATTACGGTCCATTTCTTCTCCTAGAGGTGAGGCTAGAGTACCAGCAGTAGGAACATTATAAGACTGATGCTATGCTACTATTGAATGTAAACATTCAAATCAAAAGTTAAAATTATAACTAAACTACAACAATCAAAATACATTATTCTTACTAATAAGCAATCATTCATTCTACAACTTTACAAGTGTGATATAGTTTCAAAAACTATGTTAGCTCACAAAACATTTAGTTTCCAGATTATTTGAAATAAGAAACATTTACAATCCAATATGTTTCCAACACATACAAATATACCCTTACTTATAACTTTTACCATGACAAAACATAGTTCATTAATAAAACAAAATTTTCCGTGTTGCCAAATTAATTTTGAAATTTAGTATTTCTCATTTCACCAGCCCACATATATTATTCAATTTAAATTTTAATCAGGACAATCCGACAGACCTTCGTATGAATGAATTACAGACTTGCAGAATTTATTAGCGACTCAAACAATTTGTGAGAAATACGTCCCACATCCCACATTTCCTGCCTGTTTGTAAATTGACTGTAATCTAAAAAATCTTAAAACGAGTTGTTACTCCACTAAATATACACGCCTGTAACTTGCACTTTCAACATAAATCTTTGCCCAGCCTTACAGGGTCGAATCCTCCTGGGGCCGAGGGTTGATGCGAAAGCGTTACATCGGGGCTCTGGAACTAAGGCAAGGAAGGAACGGGGTAGGTTGTTTAGTCAGTAAGAATCTGACACTGTTTTCCGCCCCGCCCAATGGCGGGATTCGTCATTCGATGATAATTTACCTACCATAAACCCCCCCCCCAAGTTACGATCGTTTCGTTAACGCCGAACGCTTGGAATTGACCACGCCTTCAATTCTTTTGTTCTGACTACGAGACTGGGCGATGAGATGACGTCAGAACAAAGGCATTGAGGGCGTAGCTAACTCAAAGAACTCGACGTTAACGAAACGATCGTGACTTGGCTAGAGGGGCAGTAGTAATGGCCGACTAAGGAGTTATAGATGTATGTTCAAACGCTGCCAAGAGCACTACTTTGTATAGTTTAAATCATTACCAAATTGTAAATTAAAATCTTTTAAATGATTATTAGTAAAAAAAATACTAATATAGTACAATAAGTGTCCCGCCCCGGCTTCACAGGGGCACAAACTATATACATGTGCCATCCTCGTTTTTATCAGTATAGTGCAAAAAACTGGGCAAGTTCGAGTCGGAATCGCACGTTGAAGGTTCCGTACTAACTATTTAAGTAAATAGTTCAATACCCGAATCGAGTTTCGAAGATAGATAAAAGAGAAAAAAAGTATTTTGTTTTGGTGATGTAATCACAAATTTGCAATTATCAGATTTAATCTTATGTTAATCCTATAAGACCTTGCTCTATGCCAAATTTCAAGATCAACGGAAGTACCCTGTGAACTTTTATTACCTTTAGTGTCGAAATAACCGATTTTTTTTTTGTAACTTAGAAGTTTGAGTTTTACCACATCTTCTAGACACCGCAGATTTGAGTATAATATGGTTTATAATGTAACAAATTAATCTATACCTTTACGCGTTTTCGAGATAAAGGGTTTTTGCATACCTACAGATGGACAACAAATTGATCCTATATATAGCTTTTGTCCGCGGCTTCGCCCACGTACATAAAATATAGCCTATGTCACTCAGGAGTAAAGCAGCTTTCTATTGTTGCTAAAATGTTTCCAATCGGACCAGTAGTTCCAGAGATTACCTCCTACAAACAAAAAAATAAAAAAACAAAAAAACAAACTTTACCTCTTTATTATATTAGTGTAGATGTAGATGTAGATGGAACCTTAAAAATTACCGTATTTGGTTATATTCCATTGGAATATCCCTAAAATTAGGGCTAGCTTACTTTTAAAAAGTTTTATGCTATTTTAACCTTCCGAATACCGTAATTAGAGACATAATAGAAATACAATAGGTATGCGTTCGCTTGGGGCTTTAGAGTTTAAATGCATTATGTAATTCATCGAGAGCAGTGGTGGCCGAATGGTAACGGCCCCGACTTACGAGTCGTAGGTCGCGGGTTCAAACCCCGCCAGGCGCATTACTTTGTGTAATTTATTTCATCACCACTGCTCTCAAAACGGTGAAGGAAAACATCGTGAGGAAACCGGCATGTCCTAGAACCAAAAATTCGAAAACATTTGACATCCACCAATCCGCACTGGGCCCGCGTGCTGGATTATGGCCCATTCCCTCTCCTAGAGAGAGGAAGCCTGTGTCCCTGCAGTGGGAACATTAAAAAAGGCTGATGATGATGATGATGTAATTCATTGTTACTAAATAAAATAAGTTGATATTGAAATTATGGATGTAAAAACCTACTGAACACAATCCATCATGCATTGATGGATTGATCAGTTATAAACTCATTTCTAAACGTTCTTGTTCAAAGTTAAGTACCCCGTTTGGTCCTCTGTTTCATGTCGCTTTTTAGAGTACCTTACTCAAGAAGTAAAAATGCTGTTGCTACCACTCCGCTGTTCATCCTTATGTCACAAGTTTGTATCTCCTGAATCGTAATTTTAAGACAGTTGAAATTTTTACAGATGATATATTTCTGCAGCCACATTGAAAACAAATATTAAGGTCTCTGCACACAGCGTGCGCGGCGTGGCGGAACCGGACGGCGACGCGACGACGCCATACAGATTCGAGGTTACCGTCGCGTCGAGCGGGACGGCTCTGTGTGGCGTCGTCCGTAATATCTAGTACATTACAATTGCTCAGCGTCGCGTCGCCGTCACGTCCCGCCGCGCCGCGCCCGCTGTGTGCAGAGACCTTAAAAGAAACTATATATTCATGTGGGGTTCTTATACAACAAACGTGATTTTTTTTCTATATTTTGTTACTGCCGGTACGAAACCTATCGAGCGTGCGTCTAATTCGAATATGGTAGATTTTTAAATAAGTATCACCTTGGGGTGCATACAGGGGCCCCACCACGATCTTCGGGGCCCAAGTCAACCTCCCCTGCAAGTTGGGGCACCTGCCGAACAGCAGACGAGGCTCTGGGGATGGCTTTCCCTCTTAGGGTTGGGAGGTCAGACGGCAGTCGCTCCCGTAAAGGCCACAAATAGCCACTAATATGGTTAGAATGGGAAAGTTTATTGCCACGGATAGGGCGCCGCTTCAAAACGGCGCGCAGGAGATTCGCCCGACTCCTGTGGCAAGTGGGCGAGGGCTACCGTGTCAGGGGCGAACACGGCTAAAGACGCGAGCCCCAACCCGTAACCTCCTAGCGGACCCCGGGCACCGAGGTAAAAGCCAAGGTAGCAACCGGGACGGGCACTAGGTTGATGATGATGACCTGGTTTGAATTTTTTATTTCCTGGATTGTAAGCAATTAACAATTTTATGTTAATTTATTCTCACTTTCAGCTGTACATTTTGAGTCTATTAAACTGTGTACGAAAACCTGAGAAGTAATGATAATGTTTTTATTACTTAGAGAAAGTACTCAAGGTTTACTGTCTAGTGTTAATAAACAATTTAAAACAGCTTAGTAAAGGTTTTATTATTTTCAGTACCTTATTAAAATTAGGCTTCTAAGGCTGTCCAGGCTTTCCAGTTGATCTTTATCAAACAACTAAATGTCAAATTTTTTAACAACTTGTTCCCTTTCCTATTAAGCTAAGTTTTTTGGATTAAAATATTATAAAAAAATTAAATAAATTTATTTCAGACTAATTTAAATGTCCATATTATGTTAGTGGTGGTTGAAACTTAAAGCTATGCTAGTAAATTCAAATCTTATTCAATAAATAAGTCAATCAGCTCATTACAAAAAAAAAAATAAGGCAATCAAAAAAACACAATAATAATAAATGCCACACAGTAAAATAAAATAACAATAACAAAACTTGTGAACCATTCATTGTGAACAAAACATGGAGTTTTAAAAACCTATCCCACACTGGTGACTCTGGGCTTTCAGCGATCATCCCTAGGATTCTGTTGCCACTACCCTTAATTCGACGCATGAGTGAGGCTGATTTCTTGCGCATTAGTGCATAAAAATCATCCACACCCGCGTCCGCAAACATGCTGGAGGCACTACAAAATCGAGGAAGTCGCACCAGAACCCTAAAGGCGTTGTTGAACTGAACTCTGAGAGCACTGTAGGCCCGCTGCGTAAAATTGGGCCACAGGGCACTGGTGTAAAAGCTTTGACAGTAGGCTCTGAATAAAGTTATCTTTACTTGTGCTGTACACCTAGCAAACCTGTGCAACAATATTATATACAGTGTTGTTTTAATTTAATTTACTCTCTTTTTGTCATTATATTACGAATAGACCAGATTTGGTGAACACTAGATTTGGCACGCGTGCCATATACCTAACGGAAAGTGGGTTTAAGTTTCTTAGGATTTATACACTACCTTGTTTTCATTTCTTATTTCTCCTAATTCCCCTAGTTACTTAGCCTCTCACTTTCAATATATATGCGCCAACCACAACAGAAATCTACGATCTTCTCATAACCGCCTTCTTCAATATCCTACACATCGTACTGACTTTCTTCACTCTTCTTTCTTCGTTCAAGCTATTTCTTTGTGGAATGCGCTCCCCCAAGAGATTAGGATGGCAACAAACCGATTAACATTCAAAACCAAAGTTCGTGAGCTTATTCGTAAGAGGTTGGCAGTAGTTTCATCATAGCGTTAATGTTCTCCAACTGTCGATTTACACCATGTATTTGACTTTATTTGTATATATATATATAAATATATATTATATAGTTTATTTATTTGTGTGTATATATATATTATGCAATTGGATTATATTTATGGTTTATTAGTATTTCTATTCTTGTATTCACTTTTCCTTGCTCTTTTATTGCACCTACCACTGTTTGTCTCTCCATCACCCTAAGGTTGACTGGTAGAAAATGCCTAAGGCATTAAGTCCGCCTCTGTACATTTGTGCATGAAGTATTAAATAAATAAATAAATACTACTCCCTTGTTAATATTCAACAATAATAAACATAAATTATATTAATATTTAATTAATCATATTAACTTTCTTTGTTATTAATTCATTTAAATATATTTGTAATTTATTTTGGTACATTTTTTAAAAGTCCAAAATAAGTTTCAAATAACCTCCGTCTATAAAAAGACCAATGACAACATTTTCAAAAGGAGACTTTAATAAAATACCTTCACACAAATAATAATCTTATTTGCTCAGACACTATTGACATATAAAACTCACAAGTTTACACACCTAGACAAGCTTTCACAGATGTTCAAAGAAAATACCATTTTTAAAAATACCCTCTATTATTGTGGTAGAAACAGAAATGGGGAACAATGTTTTTATTTCTTGTTAGAAGAAAACTGCATTCTTGCACCTTTATGTGACACGAAGTCACTTTTACGATGTCAGAGTGAAAATAAAATGGCTTTTTTATGATAGATGTAAATAAACTAGAGGTTTAAAGTGTTGGAAAGCAGTATATGAGAGTTTTAGGTTTGTGTTAAGTGTGTAACTAAAAGTTTATGGAGCTAAACGAATTAAGTAGAATTGCAGTTTGCTACAAAGAACTCGAATGTTGTGTTCTATCGTGTTATTTAAACTGTTGTATAAAAAATCACAGATGAGAAACAGCACAGTTGGAAAATTTATTAATATGTCCCAATAATAAGAAATAAGTATATTAGAGGAAACGGATGGACTTTTTTTTTACTTTTTCGCGAGCGTAATCGTTGTTAGAAGCTAGTTTATATAAGAATCTGAAAGTTATTGTAAGGCTTTTAACTTTTTTCTGGACCTATCTTCAGATTGCGTCGGTTAAGAAGCGTGTTTTTTTTTTTCACTATACCAAGGAGTAAAAAACTAGAGTATTTGATATTGATTTCAGCTGAAAACCTCTAATCGTTGCTAAAGAAAAGAGTCTTGATAAATAAACAGACAGATAACGAATTGATCTAAAAAACCAAATAACTTCAACTAAAGCTTATAAAAACTCAAATCTTGCAAGCTTTCAACACTTTTTTATACTTTAATATTTTACTTTTTTTATTTATCGCCGCAAAGCCTATTGGAACTTTTTGTTTCAATATTAAAAAGCAACAATTTATTATTCCCATTCAGAGAAACATTTTGTAATTTGTGTTTTTTTTTTTTTAAATAACGATCGGGCCAGTTTCTCTCATTAACGGCCAGTCTCTCCCCCTCATTGTTTTCAGTAGAGGGGGAGAGGGCTTGAAATGCGCTCACTGCACTCCATTTTAACAGCAAAACAATTTGTACATGACATTCAGTTCTTTCATCACTATTTTAGAGTTCCGTATTTAAAAAAAAAACGATACCCTGTTCGTCTATCTGTAAAGATCCTTTATCTCCGGAACGCGTCGAGGTATTAAATTGAAATTAAAACCATTGAGTATATGGATTTGAGGTCCCTTGAAACTGTGAAAACTCAAACTTTTAAGTTAACGGAAAAAAATACGAATATGGTAATTTATATGGCTAAAAAATGTACGTTACTCTAAAGGGAATAAAAATTCAAAGGCCACTTCTCATTGACCCGGAACCATAAAATTTGGTCTTCTTCTTCTTCTTCTCGAATCAATGGATTCTGCTTCCCTCAAAGTTTTTGGGCCCAGTAGGTTGCCACATTTATAGCAGCTTCATTGGCATTCTTAAGGTCTTCCAGCGTGCACTTGTAGGGACATTTTGAGCACTCCAATAGGTGGGCCATTGTTTGGTCAGAGACACCGCACTCGCACTGTGTATCACCGGGGTCTATAATCCCCCATTTTGCCAATTTTGCCCCCATTTTGTTGTGTTTGCAGCGGCCTACTTGGCTGCGCAGTCTATTGATTGCTTTCCATACAGGCCACTGTAGTTCATATCTAAGTGGCAGATGTTCCCGGGGTTGGACAAAGTCGGGCGGTGAAGGGTGGTGTTCCTCCCACAACTTACATCTCTCCGCAGACGGTCGATCCCGAATAGCCCGTGTGCAGCGAAGAAAGCTCTTACGACTTTTAAGTCTACCCGGAGCCGCCGTATGCTTGTATAGGGGATGCCGGGAATCAGACTCTTGATAATATTTCTCAAGAGCACACGCGACACTCCTACGGATGACAGGTGGTGCGATTCCAACCAACGGGTAGAGCTTGTTGAGCGGGGTTGGTTTCAAGTAGCCCGATATTATTCGGCACGTCTCGTTTAAGGCAATGTCGACCTGCTTAGCATGAGCAAAAAGGTAGATACATACCAGTTGTGCGAAGAACATCGGGTGCTGCTCCCCAGACACTGGAGACTAGTCGCCTCAGCAGATTATTTCGAGTCCCAACCCTCTGATTGGTATTGTAGCAATGAACATTGAAAGTTAGAGCTCTGTCCAATGTAACGCCGAGGTATTTAGGAGTCTTGCAATGTTCGACGTTTGATTCTCGCCACGTAATGTCGAGTTTTGGTGCGAAGATTTATTACATAGATGGAAAGCGCAAGATTGGCAAGATTTTTTTTTATCCAAAATTTGGTCTTATAACACGAGAAGATATAGAAATAAATATCAAAACTGAAAATTTATTGTTACGTCACATAACAAAATTACGATTCGGAAAAATCTTTATAACTTAATTCGAGAATTGAACTGTTTTATGTATGTATATAAATTTGTACGGGACCCTTAGTGACTTGCCCCGTTTTTCGTATGTGCCCGGTATTTTTTTTCTGACAAGTTACCTAACTGTTGTGAGTTAGGTTAGGTAAAAGCACAAAAGAAGAAAATAAATTCGCGTAGACAAGAAAGAGGTTTAAACGTGTTTACACCAAACTAAGTTGTTATTTATTGTTTCCAACACCAGCATTGTGGTAGCACATATTTCACTAAACTTTTCATTTACAACAAAGCTCGTTGTTGGGTACAAAATAATTTAAAAGAAGAAGTGTGAAAAACGAGACAACCACACAAAAAAAAACTGTATTCAGATTCTCTAAAGCTATGATTAAGGGGCAGATATACGCCAGTGACCTTCAGAGAACAAAAGAAGAGCTAGCGTCATTTTCCGCGTATCAAGATTATTCAAATAAATAATTTGTTTTTAATAATAATATAATAATAATAATATGTCCACAACTATCACACAACGCCATCTAGTCCCAAGCTAAGCAGAGCTTGTGTTATGGGTACTAGACAACTGATAAACATACTTATAAATTTCTAAATACATACTTATTATAGATAAATTACACCCAGACACAGAACAAATGATCGTGCTCATCACACAAATATTTGTCCTGGGTGGGAATCGAACCCACGACCTCCCGCATAGCAGTCAGGGTCACTGACTACTAGACTGACAGGCCAGTCTATAGGTCTATAGTCTATTTTCATTAAACACTATATGAATAAAAGTCGTTTATCAAAAGTTTGGTGATTAAATTATCTTTTAGTTTGTGAAAGTTCCATGAAAAAACCCCAAGGGATTTTTACTGATCTTCGCAGTCATTCAATCATCACCTTGAAAATAAATTACACGAAGTTTAATGAAAAAAAATGCAAATATTCTTATATAAAATTACTAGCGACCCGCCCCAGCTTCGCACGAGTACTAATATTGAATATATTATGCATGTATTATACACATAAACCTCCTTTTTGAATCACTCTATCTATTAAAATAAACCGCGTCAAAATCCGTTGCGCACTTTTAAAGATCTAAGCATATATAGGGACAGCGGTAAGCTTTTTAGGTACTATGTAAATACACTATACGAATATATACCGCATATCAAAAGTTTGGTAGTTAAATTATCTTTTAGTTTGTGAAAGTTCACATAAAAAAATCCTAAGGGATTTTTTCTGATCTTCGCATTTTTGTCTGTGTTAGTTAACTTGAAAATAATTTACATCAAATTTAATGAAGAAAAAAAAATGCAAATATTCTTATATCTAATTATTAGGAAAATAGTTTAGTTAAACTTTTTTTTTCAAAACTTACCAACAAGTCGTATACACGTGACATTGGATTTAAAATCATCAAAAGTAAATCTCCCCCTTAACTGACACGGTATTCAACGAACCGTAAAAACAATACGTAAAAATCTGATTTGAATATAAAATCAGTACAATCGTAAAATCATTGCTATTTTTACTCCAATAACGACGTAAAGAGAAATCTTCAATGGACGGGAAATCGATTTCCCGAATTCGTTTAGTAGTAGTTGTTGAATTGTTTGTGAGAGAATTCCTCCTGAGTGTACTTTGTTGATTCTGTGATGATTGATGTGATATAAAACAAACGAGCACTTTTTTACCTGGCTGTACCAAAAGGAGGGTATTTTTTTCGACTGAAGAGATATAGTTATGTGTAGTATAATATTATATCAATATATATAAAAATCAATGAGTATAAATGTGGATGGATGGAGAGGAAAAGGGAGACCAAAGAAAATATAGTTTTTTTTTTATGATAGTTGTAAATCATCCAATGACGAATCCCGCTCTTGGGCGAAGCGGGAGACCAGTGTCAGACTCTTACTGACTAAAAAACTTACCCCGTACCTTCCTTGCCTTATTCCTGGAGTCGAGGTAACAGTTTGCACATACCCTCTAGGCTCTATAGATGGATTGTGTTAGAAGTGATATGAAAGAAAGAGGAGTTAGTGATAGCGTGACGGGTGACAGGACAGAGTGGAAGAAAAAGACATATTGCGCCGACCTCAAATAAAACGGGACAAGGGCAGGAAGATGATGATGATATATAAAAATCAATGCCACTTTTCGTTTTAATTTTATAACTCAAGAACGGGCAAATTTTGAGGCTTTGTTCGAACTATTTACTAGAATGTTTATGTGAACTTTACACAAAATTGGTCAACGGTTTTTCATTTATCACATTTTTCTGTTGCTGGGAGCGAAACCTATAGTATAAAACAAAGTCGCTTCCCGCTATCTGTCCCTATGTTAGCTTAGTTCCTTAAAACTACGCAACGGATTTTAATGCGTGTTTTTTTATAGATAGAGTAATTATATGTGTATTACCATTGCTCTCGTGTCGCACCACAAAACTCCACACTCCGGGTTCAAAAACCGAACAACACTTATTGCTCGACCCGCCAATCAAACTCAGGACCACACGTTCAACAATCGCTCTTGCTATCCTTAGAATCACAGTAGTTAAATAATGAAACCTCGATCCATCTATTTTTTCAACACCAGCCATTTATAAGCCAACATGTCACATGAGTAAAATGAAACTCATCACAACACAAAAAAAAATATAGTGGAAAAGGCCATAAATCGTTTTAGTTGAGTTAGTCGATGTGAATAGATACATACGAGCATCACTATTCACAGCATTAAAAAAACTGAATACTTTTAGAATTAAGTTGTATTTCCACTGAATGAAATTTGGATGGAGTAGATATGAGCAGACTGCGAATCCGCCAATCACAGTGCTCGACATCTTAACTTCGTATCGGTGAAGGCAGTGTAAGTAGCACAGAATAGAGCTGAGCTGATCTTTCAAATAAAACAAATGAATACGTGACCTCAAGCTAGGCAGGACGTAGTCTATCAGCCTAAAGGTCGGAGAAATTGAGGACAGAAAACTTCAACAGAAAAGAAAGAAAGAAAAACATTTTATTTGCGGAAAAAGACGCAATCTTAGGTCTAACTAACAAATTAATAATATTCTACACGAAAAAAGATCCTACACTAAAAAGTTGAAAATAAAAATTTGAATTGCTGTAAAGAAACTTAATTTATAGGTAAACTTATTTGACATTAATATTTTGCAAATATTCAAAATTTACTACTTCTTTTTGGAGTCGGTGCCAGCATTTTTATTGTTGAAACTTAATGTTAGGTAGCTTTTTAACCAGTGCCATTTTTCGTACATAATGCTTAAAAATATTTTCAATGTATATATATATTTATGTATGTGTTTTTGTGTGTTTTTATGTGTATGTATATGTGTGTGTTTTTTGTATGTATGTTTATATGTTTGTTTTTTTTTATGTATTTGTCTCTTAATTAAGTAAGTATTATATATTTGAGTATGCAAATAGGTACTAAGTAGTTTTATAGTTAAATTAGAGGTAGTTTTTCAAGGGATTGTTGCCCATTCGTAATTCCTTGCCTTGGCTGGCACCGACTCCAAAAATAAGTAATAAATTTTGAATATTTGCAAAATATTAATGTCAAATAAGTTTACCTATAAATTAAGTTTCTTTACAGCAATTCAAATTTTTATTTTCAACTTTTTAGTGTAGGATCTTTTATCGTTTGGCTTTTTTTGAAGGCGGTTTTTTTTTTGTAAAAATTTTTTTTTATTTGTAGCCGTTTAGTGTTTTTTATTATAATGTGTTATGGCAACGAAGTCAATATCGTTCCTGCATTTCTTTTGAAAAAGTTACCAATGTCATATAAGTAGCAATACATATTATAGGTACATTGTTACAGTGTAATCGTTTTGATCTCGTGGAGAGATGATATGATGCATGAAATACTTATGATTCATCTCATGGGTACATCTCATAACAACTCTCATCATCATTTCAGCCAGAAAACGTCCACTGCTGGACATAGGCCTCCACTAAACGTCGCCACAACGACCGATTCTGTGAGACTCGCATCCATCGCATTCCCGTGATTCTCACCAGGTCGTCCGTCCACCTTTTGGGAGGTCTTCCAAAGCTGCGTCTTTTGGTGAGCGGGCGCCACTCTAGAACCTTTCGGCCCCATCGGCCATCTGTTCTACGAGCAATGTGCCCTGCCCACTGCCACTTAAGTTTGGCAATTCTTCGGGCTATGTCGGTGACCCTGGTTCTCCTGCGCATTTCTTCATTTCTGATTCGAACACGCAAGGAAACTCCGAGCATAGCCCTTTCCATTGCCCTTGACAGCATTGCCCATGAGAGCTCTAATAAGCTCAAACAATGCTAGGATACGTTTTTTTTATTTTGAAGTTCCCATGCCAACCTTCCACCTTCCAGCTTCATCATCACATCAGTTCAATAGTACCTTACAGCCAAAGTACATCTTATGACAATTCTAACAAGCCCAAACACGGCTAGGATATATTAATTAGTTACGCAGTTCCAGTGCCTACCTTCCAGCTCCATCATCATCATCAGATCAGTTCGATGATAATTATTTAATATCATTGGTTTATAGTGCATTTTCATAGTTGCTTAACTACCTTGATTGTGATATCTATGCGAGTGTCAAGTTTCGTTAGCCATTTCTGATCTTCTTCACCAGTTCCACCTCATCAAATGTTACTTTTTGACTATAAATGCTTGAGTTCTCGATGAAAATATAAAAAAAACTATATAGTTGCTTATAATATTTGAGGAGTTCCCTCGATTTCTCATGGATCCCATCATCAAAACTCGATTTTGAAAAAAATGGGACCAATCTGGAAGCATATCCTTTCAAGTACAAAAAAAATTTTGCAAATCCATCCATAAACAACGGAGTTCTGAGGTAACAAACATAAAAAAAAAAATAAAAAAAAAAAAAGAAAAATACAATCGAATTGAGAACCACCTCCTTTTTTTTGAAGTCGGTTAAAAAGTAGTCGAATGCTCACACCGGGAACACGGCACTGATTTTTAGTTCAAGTCCACTCCGCCCTAGTCTGCATCAATGGAAATACACCCTTAAGCTTGTATAACAAGCCCATACTAGTATTTTTACTCGTGTCATCATTTAACCAGTGTCAAATTTTTGAGTTTTAGTTTGACACAGGATACTCTCACATTTTATTTTCAACTAAAATGCAAATGTATTACATTCTAATGGTTTTCACAGTATTAGGCAACGTAAGTATCAAATTTGCCTTTTCAACAAACTTTGAAAAAATAGTATAAGTATCGGGTGAACCTATTCAGGTTCACCCGATACTTATACTATTTTTATGCTTACTTAAAAGTCATTTCCCGCAAATAAAATGTTTTTCTTTCTTTCTTTCCTGTTGGAGTTTTCTGTCCTAGTTAGAATAACATTTATTTGCATAAAAACACGGTATAAAAGATGGTACAAAGATTAGATACAGAACATACATGTTTTTAAAATACCTGACATTACAAATTAATTAATACTACATTAGAATTTTCAGCTACATTTTACCTAAATAGATCCTTTTTCCCATATAACTTATATGGGAGTCACTGAAAAAGGCAATTATAGACAATTCTAGTTGCATAAATACTTGAGATACAAAACTACACCAATTTAACAACACAATATCCACTCAGAATCAATTTGTGAACAATTAAAACAGAACTGAACTTCACTCGAAAAAATCTCGACAGAAACTCCACTATTTCATTATTTGAGGCAGTTCCACTTTTTACTTTTTTGCAAAGAAAAAAAATGTGGCTAGGGCAGAAAAAGCCGATGGAATAAACTGGTTTGTATTTACTGTACGGCGGTGGGAATTGTCGAAATAGAACACTTGGGTTTTAGTCTGTAGAAGTCTGACTTTGTTTTTTGGCTCCGCCTAAAATCAGAGTATAATATGATGTAATGTAATAGAGTATAATATAATGGTTGAGCAGAGTGGAGCTGATGCACGCGTCATGCTCGTGAACGGGTGCTGTCAGTTGAGACCGGTTCTCTCTTAGTTGCTAGGCGAATATATCAAATTCTATATACCACTACATTGTGCTCGCATAATAGAAGCACAATATACTTGTAACCAAGTTATATGTAAATCTAAATTTTAAATCTAAAGAGTGTCCATGGAGTTTCTTGTACGTTCTTCTCCATAGAGATCTACGCTTTGAAACGTGCAAATTAGCTTCAATTTTGACAGTTCAAAAGCTTGCTATGCCTGTAAATGGTCTATTTGAAATAAATAATTTTGAGTTTGAATTTGAGTAGTCACTTGATGATTTACCGAAAAAAAAAATCTTGAGTTCTTGGTATATATCACAAATATCTTAATTACATACTCGTAAGTCTACATGATTTCGGAGCGCTTGGTATCATAGGAAATAGTTCACGCACACAAACACAATGCGCACATAAAATGTGTGGACACAAGTAAGACCAATCTGATTTTATGACATACGAGAACCATACAGTTATGTAAGCCATAGCACTATCCCATTTCTTATATTAGCAAGATGGAGGTAAATACACGAATAATTACATATTTATCTATATACCTACATGATTATGTAAAGATATGAAGATGGATACCGGTTATCTATGGTGTAGTAAATGCCTATGGTGTGCAAGGTAAGGGATTTCTGAAAAAAAAAACCAGAAAGACCAGACGAAGTAGATATTTATTCCGAAATAGGCTTGTTAATTATATTAAAACTTAGTTTACAAACTTATGATAGGTAAAAATCATCCCACCCTTGGGCTGAGCGAGAAATAATGTACGATTCTTACTGACAAGCTAAGCAGAGCTTGTGTTATGGGTACTAGACAACTGATATATATACTAATATATGTCTAAATACATTCATATTATAGATCAATTACACCCAGACACAGGACAAAATGATTGAGCTCATCACACAAACAATTTTCATGGGTGGGGATCGAACCCACGACCTCCGGCATATAGCAGTTAGGGCTACTAACCACTAGATCAACAGGCCAGTCAGAATCTTTATCAATGTAAAGGCAATAGAACCGTAGAGACTCTGTAAAAGGGTTGAAGCCTATTGGGGCCCAGGGTCTCTTTCTGAAAAGAAGGCTTGGCCCCAGTGCGAAGGGCAAAGAAGGAACGGGGTGGGGTGTTTAGTCAGTAAGAGTCTGACACTGTTTCCAACTCCGCCCAAGAGCGGGATTCGTCATTGAATGATTTTTGCCCACCATAAAAAAGGCAATAGAACTATATAAAAAAAACTAAAAAGGCAATAGAACTATATAAAAAAAGGTAAAAAAAAAACATAGAACATAGACATGTTCTATGTTTTTTTACCTACTACTGTCATCTTTTTCGCTTTGCGGTAGCTTAGCCAGCTTCAAGTGAAGAGCTACAATGTGCCCCAGCGAGGTAGGTACCCTTGAAGTCAATTGCTCGAGAAAACTGACACGTAGGGGTGACATTTATAGAACAAAGGGGTGAACGAGTGAAAAGTTTAAACGTTTTGATGTTATTGTAACATTTTATCGTTCATATTTTCTGTAAATTGATAGAGTATACTGATAAGATATCGGGAATAGAATTTTCATGGCTGTCGGTTTTTCTTTTATGGTAGGTAAAAATCATCAAATGACGAATCCCGCCCTTGGGTGGCCCGGGAACAGTTTCAGACTCTTACTGACTAAACAACCTACCCCGTTCCTACATCGCCATACATACCAGGGCTAGAGCCTTTCTTTCACACAAACCCTTGGGCCTAATTGGCTTCGACCCTTCTGCAGAGTCCCTACGATGGCTGTCGGTTGATATTTTGTCTGCTTTTAAGATTTTTTTACTATTATTATATATTATAATAAGCTATAACCTGACTTAAATCAAGTATAAAATACGCCACAAAAAATCTCAATATTGTCAACATTTTGAGATTTTGAATACAGACAGACAGATTTTGAAGCAGACTTTGTTTTTCAAAAGTGGGTGTAATTATTCTAAAGTTTTTGCATTAATTGGGAGCAAATGTACCGAGTTTGCTTTCTTGCCAAGTTTGAATAAGGTAGTTAGAAAAAAATTCTGAACACCTTCACCCCAAAAACTTTTCAGTGTGTCCACCACATGGTCCATTTGCGTAAACTAGAGAGAGCTTTGTGGAAATAGTAAAATACTTTTCATACTCAGTATTCACAAGAAAACGTCTGAAACTTTTTCTGCAAGGCGGAGACTTCTGCTAGTTTGTATTGTTTTAAAGTTTAAATTGTTTTGTTTTTAATAATTCTTCGTGTCGCTCTCACTAAATCTCCAATTATAATGGAATGGGAATATTCTTGATATTTATTTAATTTATTATTTGATAAACCAAGTAATAATTAGTTTAGGTAAATAAATACGAAAGAACTTTTTTATCAACGACGATTATATGAACTTTGAAACTGCTTATAAAAAGTCAGACATGGATTCTGACGTCAAGATCCATCACGCCCGGGCCGAACGACAAATAATTATATTTATTTGTTTTATATTGTTATGTTTTATTTGCTTTATTTATTTATTTCTTAGTCCGTTTTCTATTTTGTATATTAAATTGATAAATTAGTGAGATAATATCAAATACGTTTTCCATGTATATTATATAGTTTGCTTAATTTATTGAATAGATATATGTAGATTTGTAAAAAAAGTATTTACTCAATAACATTTACTAGCAATATTATTTACTTCAGTAAATCATCTTCTAAACATTTATTTACGATTACACGTAAATTGTAACATCCCTTATCGTGAAATATTTCGTACAAACTCATCCCTAAGTAACCATAAAAAGGTTATTGCTTCCTTGCAACATTTTACAATTTTATCACTTGTCCGTGACTTTATTTAAAAGCGATTCCATTTTTTATTAAAAAGTAAAGTGAAGAACCTTTTCATATCACAATTAAAAGTAATAAAAATCATTATCAGATGTCAGCTTTACGTTTTCTATCTTTTTATAATTTTATTTATTCTCTGCCGGTTAAGGTGGTTTTACATTGTCCTCTCATATCTGTTAATATTTCTGTATGAGAATACTAGCTTTTTGCCAGCGGCTTCACCCGCGTATAAATAAATAAGCTTCTTCATACTAACTTTTGACCCCCGTTTCATCCCCATAGAGGGTGAATTTTGGGAAATCTTTCCTTGCAACATTTTACAATTTTATCACTCGTCGGTGACTTTATTTAAAAGCGATTCCATTTTTTATTAAAAAGTAAAGTCAAGAAGTCACCTTTTCATATCACAATTAAAAGAAATAAAAATCATTATCTGATGTTAGCTTTACTTTTTGTATCTTTTTTATTTTATTTTATTTATTCTGTGGTTTTACATTGTCCTCTAATATCTGTTAATATTTCTGTATGAGAATGCTAACTTTTTGCCAGCGGCTTCACCCGCGTATAAATAAATAAGCTTCTTCATACAAACTTTTGACCCCCGTTTCATCCCCATAGAGGGTGAATTTTGGGAAATCCTTTCTTAGTGCTCCCCAACGCAATGGAAGGGATTCTTGTGCAAAATTTCACGCTCCTAGACCCAATAGTTTCGGGTGTGCGGTGATGTGTCATTCAGTCAGTTTACCCCTTTTTTTTATTAATAAAATAATCGTTTGTTAAAGAGTAGCAGTGTAGGTTCTTGCCAATTCTTCTCCATAGGAAAGGACCAATTAGACCCGTGCATTGCTTCTAATGTGGTGTATATGCTCCTGTGGCCTATCTAAAAAAAAAGTTGAATTTGCTGACTGGGCAGAAGTTTTTCCATGGTTATTATCTTCACTAGTCCTCACCACAGGACCGCATTTTTTTGTCGCCAAACCGTAGATGCCCGCTAGCTAAGACTACGGGTAGTTTCAGTAAAGCAAACCTGTAGAAGGACTAATGACTAGGAACGCAAAAGGCAACTGAAGGACTCAGGTGTGGTTTTAGTCAGTAACAGTACGAGACGCCTTTCTCCCCCGCCCAAAATGGTAGAAGTCATTAGATGACCACCCTCATCATCATCATCAGCCTATTTTATGTTCCCACTGCTGGGACACAAACCTCTTGTCTAGGAAAGGGAATGACCATCCTAAAAGACCTGTTTTTTTTAACAGTAAAAAACATTAACTTCTTTATCTAAACAACAACATTCACAGTAATTTAACAACACGTAATAACTGAAGTTCTAATTTTAAATCTCCAGACTAAAAATATAAAATTGCAGCATAAAAATGAATGTCAAAAGAACGCTCCGTTCACCCGCTGTAGGTACCATAAATTCTAGAAATAGACACAGATTTTCAAGCTCAGCATGCAACGGAACGACCGTCCAAATAGTATTAGCTCATACATTTATTTGACAGATGAATGTGATATAACTAATTGAAAACAGTTATCGAATCGGTCAGTATAAGCAGTAATTCATTTTGTTTCGACGTTTCATTATGTTCATGAATAGATTGTTCTCAATTGACAGTTTGATTTTTAATAGTTTTGGAACTTTGTCTTTTGAGTTAGCAAACTGGATAAGCAAACATCTTGTGCCTTGTTTAGGGTTCTGTACCCAAAAGGTGAAACAAAACCCGATAATTGAGATTCCGCTGTCCGTTCGCCTGTATGTTCATCTTTAGGCTGTATCTCATTAACCGTGACAGTTATAAAGTTGTTATTTTCACAGAAGATGACATGTATTTCTCTTGCTGCTGTCATATGTACACAAACAGAATTTTTGCCGTTTGTTATACATCTCCGCACCCTTGGGTGGGACGGAAGATTGTGTCAGACTTTTGCTGACTAAAAACTGGGGTCGGATATTTCCTTCAGAAGTCGGTCCATGGCCCCAGTACTACGGACGGTATGGAAATTATCGCTTGTAAGTCCGACTTGTACTTTGTTGTTTTGTTTTAGTATATTTTAAATCGAAATTTCTAGAATAAAAAACGACAGATATATATATATATATATAATCATAATAATATATATAATCTCTCTCTGTTACTTAAAGGTTTGCTGGCAGAAAACTCATTGTTGAGTTAAGCTCGCCTTTGTACATGAACTGTCATATCATTGTATTTTTGTTAACTTGTTGTGTACAATAAAGAATAAAAGAATAAAAGAACAGATAATTAATGACACGTCTACTCAGAATTTGCCCAGTTTGGTAATGAGCTGGACATGTCTGTCGCATGCCGATGGAACGGTGGACTGATAAAACACAAAATTGAGTTAGTGTTTGATATCTTCCTGAAGAATTTACAAGAAATGACCCAGCCGCAGACCCACAAATAAGAACAATGGAAGGAATAGAGGGAGGCTTTTGCCCAGCGAAGAAACAGGACGGATATGATACTATTAATTAGACAAACCTGTTGGTCTAGTGGTTAGTGGCCCTGACTTCTATGCTAGAGGTTGTAGGTTCAATTCCCACCTAGGACAAATGTTTGTGTAATGAGCACGATCATTTGTTCTGTGTCTGGTTGTAATTTATCTACATTATTTATGTATTTAGAAATATATTAAATTTATCACTTGTCTAGTACCCATAACTCAAGCTCTACTTAGCTTGAGACTAGACGGCGGTGGGTATTAGTTTAAAATAACCTGTGTTTCCAACTGAGAGAACTTTACTTCCCACATCATCCTCATCATCGGCCTTTTAATGTTTCCACTGCTGGGACACAGGCCTCCTCTCTACGAGAGGGAATGGGCCATAATCCACCACGCGGGCCCAGTGCGGATTGGTGGATGTCACATGTCTTCGAATTTTTGGTTCTAGGACATGCCGATTTCCTCACGATGTTTTCCTCCACCGTTTTGAGAGCAGTGGTGACGAAATAAATTACACAAAGTAAAGCGCCTGGCTGGGTTTGAACGCGCGACTTACAACTCGTAAGTCGGGGCCGTTACCACTCGGCCGCCACTGCTCTACACACACCACATCACATGAACAAAACAAATTGTTTTCAACGTAAACACTTATCAGGTTACAAACATTTCAGTCAGAGTCAGGACAATGACAAAATACATTTAAATTACTCTACCCTTTTCAACTTGATAGTTTTGCGTCAACTACAGTTATACAATCTGCTGTTTTTGATCTTTGTGACTATAGTGACTAATACTGGGATACAGTGAAATGTCATGTTATGCAACATAAATTTGCTTGATCCCATACTTGATACTAGATTGAGGAACATATTTTTTTTTTATGGTGGGCAAAAATCATCCACTGACCAATCCCACTCTTGGGCGGAGTGGGAAACAGTGTCAGACTCTTACTGACTAAACACCTCACCCCGTTCTTTTTCTACCCTTCGCACTGGGGCAAAGCTTTCCTTTCAGAAAGAGACCTTGCGCCCCAGTAGGTTTCGACCCTTCTGCAGAGTCCCTACGAGCATACTATATCTTTACAATACTTTGTATTCCAGAGCATGATGTGAATAATTTCATCCAAATCCGTTTAGCTGTTTTGAATATGAAGAAGTAACAAACATACACAGACATACATCTACACTTATATATAACATAATAATATAATAAAGAGGTAAAGTTTGTTTTTTTATTTTTTTGTTTTTTTTTGTTTGTAGGAGGTAATCTCTGGAACTACTGGTCCGATTGGAAAAAAATTACCAACAATAGAAAGCTGCTTTACTCCTGAGTGACAAAGGCTATATTTTATGTACGCGGGCGAAGCCGCTGACAAAAGCTAGTAATATATAAATATACAAACTTGCTTTTACAATGTTAGTATGAGATCATGAGTTAAGTAAACTTTAACGAACTTATTCTAGGATAATATAACATGTTTATATTTTTAATTTCCTATATAACCACTGAAAACTAGTTATTTAGGAAATATATTCCAACGGTATAAAACTAGTGATTGATTTTCTAAGTTCCTAAGAAATAATAAAAAAAATCTGAAAATAATAATAATAATATAATATATATATATATATATATATAATATGTTTATGGTGTGCCTACAATAAAGTGTATATCTATCTATCTATCTATAATGACTCTTTACAAACAAAGAAACCCAAGATTTAAAAGTAGCACAAACTTGATAAGTGATGCAGTAAAATAATTAACGAGTATTATTTTTTATGCCAATACTTAAAAAGTTAAGCTGGTTGAAATTGCATTCATACTCATAAATTAATACATGAGTGAGTGTGTCCGATACCGGACAAGTCCGTATATCGGACTCGTACACGATGGGTTTCAATACAAGAAGCAAAAAAACCGAATCTCACGTACAAAACCTATTTAATTTGTATTATTTTTTGGTATAATAACGACGGAAATTTTCAGTTTTCACAGAGCAGCTTTGGTTCATGAGATGCAGCCTGCTGACGGCTGGATGAACAGGAGAGCCTTAGTAATAGGGTTCCGTTGGCTATCGCATGGGTCTGGCCCCAAAAAGAAAACTTCCATATAAAAATATACAATTTTTAACCAACTGGTGATATGAAAGGAAACAAACCAATAACAAAAGAGAACTATCTGTCGCTCGTGGCTCCGCTTCCGTGGAATTATTTCCCACCTTTTTAAATTGTTCATCTGTTTTTTCCTTATACATTCTAATCCCGAGCACGTTCGTTTTTGAGGATCACCTCTTATGTTAGTAAAGAACCAAGAAAGAGGTAGTAGCTCTGTTCACTATGATCGACCAGTAAAGGTAAGCCGAAGGTGAAAAACAAGAATCTTTCCAAGAGATAGAGTTCGCTAGTTCATTAGTGCTCAACAATTCACCACAAGCCAGCTCTGCATACTGGATTTCTCTTAGTCTAGTTCTCACCCATATCTAGGCATTTTGCGGCAAAAGTCTACCGACACAGACTTAGGATTTATTGGGCGGCTTAAACCCCAACACTACGTCAGCGTAGAAATACAGCTAGCGGTGGAATTTTAAGGTTATTATTAAAATACATACTACCTTAGTTCAAATTTTAATCTGAGCATTTAATCTATTTTTTTTTCTAAATCTGCGTAATAGAGTGATTGACATACGCCTCTGTCACACTTTATTGTATTAATGAGTGATCATTTCCCTTTAATGACATTGGGTACGAGCCGCAGAGCAAAGAGTGAGCAGAGATAAAAACAAATAAATTTAATGGATAGAATAGTAGAAATCGGCAAGATAAAGTTTTTATGTAAGTCTAATTTTTGACATTCAATTAAGTTATGAAACAATAAAAGTAATACAAACTTAGCTAGCTTAGTGTATATTTCACAAAAAAATAAAACAAAAATAATACCAAAATATCACACGCTATTCGCAAACACAAACTTAATTACGTAAAATAGAATAAAGTTCAACGTTCAAAAGTTTCACAACACAATTTTCAAGAAGCTTTTTAACATTGAAACATGACGCTACTGAGCATAAAATGTTTTCCCCGCCAACAATACCGCTTAGGTTGAACACAAAAACAGAACCTTTTTGTCAAGCCCATTATTACTTCATGAAGACTAATTTAAGGCATTAATTTTAACACATCAGGTGGTTATAATTGTTCACAGTTTATCAAAACTCGACCACTTTGTTTGGGTCCCTTGAGAGATGGGCGGAAATCTGTTACCATTTACCATAGCGCACTTTAGCTTCAGGGTAAAATGTAGGCGGTATTTTTCTACTAAACGGTTTTGATGGTGGTTCGTCAGAGAAAATTGTTTGTGTAGTGTGAGTTTCGTTACACATGCGAGGGTCAAATACAATTGGTAGTGATACTGCAACTATTTGTTTTTTTTTGTTATTAGGGCAAAATTCACCTACTACTACTATAATACCTGCAATGTGGATTGCGAAATATAATGAAGCTAATCATCCTTATACATGTTTTTTGTCAATATTAGACTCACGTTTTACCACTGATGGTAAGAGATAATGCGGTTGACGATTTTATACTTTTTTGTAGTGGGCCAAAATCATCTAATGACGAATCCCGCTCTTGGGCGGTGCGGGAAATAGTGTCAGACTCTTACTGACTAAACACCCTATCTCCTACTTTGCCTTTCGCACTGGAGCCAAACCTTCTTTTCAGAAAGAGACCCTGGGCCCCAGTAGGCTTTAACCCTTTTGCGATACGATAATTTTGTACTCCAGTCCAAAGAATATACGTCCAAAACACGTGATTCTTAAATTCACTATGAAGAACAATGAAAGTATCACAAAATATATTAGCTTACTTACAAAGAAATACAATACTTGAACTTTTCCTTTCAAAACTTGGATTAATTCTTCGAGAAAATGTTTTATTTTTTTGCACCTGAACATTTATTTCCTTCAAGATTGATGAGATACGAATGTAACAATTGTTCAAAAAGAGATTAGACTTTGAAAAAGTTTTGAAGCATAATTTAATCTCGTACTTTTTCATCTGCGATGTAAGAAGCCTTAATTTATGTTTCTCAGCCTCTTCTTGAAGTTTCAAAACGAAAAAGACTGGAAAATTGTTCTTAAATAGTTAACAAACTGAAAGAATCATTTTCATTAAATTGAAGTGACCCCGATAGCTGAATTTTAGAGATCAGATTAGTAGACGTTACCATAGCATCAGCTTTATAATATTTCTACTACCGGGACTCAGGCCTCCTCTCTAGGAGAAGAAATGGGCCGTAATCCACAACGCTGGCCCAGTAAACATACCGGTTTCCTTACGAGGTTTTCCTTCACCGTCAAGTAAACGTTGCACGTAAATTACTACTTTGTCAGGTTGGACTGAACACTGACGTAAAAATAGTTGGCGGAAGGTTCGGTAGGTTTTGCAATAATAATTATATATCTCATAATATGTTAATAATATAGTTTGTAGTTTATTGATATAATTGGAATAGTTATTGGTAACCAGTCCGCTTTAATCACATAAAAGCACCTACCTCCATCCATTTTTTTTTCATATTGTGTGTGTTAATGGGAAATTTTGCAAATTCCCATTAACCGGAGATTATCCTTGGGTACACCAGTAGAACAAATACAGTCTGAGTCCTAAGGTACCTAACACACTCCCTTTGAAAAGCTATTAAAAAAGCTACAAACCCTACAAAGATAATCATCGGTTGCAAAGACGTTTCATGAAAAGTGTCTGAAACGCCTCTGCGAGTTGGCTTCGCGTTGCCTTTCGTACAACTTCCAAAGGTCCAGAACGCAAAAGTCGTGAGATAAATAACGAGTTTATTAGACTAAACCATTTTTACCAGCAATCACTAACGAATGACATAGAGAACCAAGACATATTAGAGAATAAATAATTAATGTTAGAAGTATTTGTAATGACTCAGTTTTGGTTTGGTTTGGGTACCAGAATTAATAATATTAAAGTGACTCCAAAAATGTGTTCATTTTACAGTTTAATGAATCTAATTGAATGTTTGTCACACTCAAACATTCGTTTGTGTATTACTCATGTACTTTATTTAAATAATTATATTTATTTAATTTGTGACCACATTTTAATTTATTCAAATTGAATAATCGCAAAACATACCACGCGACTCGGTTGAATATAAATCATTTTATCTCATTAATGTACTTAGCGCGATTAAAATTTTAGTCACCGACTCTGAATGATAAATGACCTCCCAGAATGTTGGAAGGCATCATTTTTTTCTACTGATTTTCAAAAATAAAGTATTAAGGGAAGGAGTAGATGCTGCGGGATTATTTTAAAGTGTCTGATACTCTGGCTCTACTCAGAGCGATAAGTTATTTGAACACTTAAAAAAATAGTAAATAGTTCACGTTACCTAGTCGCAGTGATTAGGTTCTAGAGGCCAGTGATATAAAACTTAGTCAAATGAGAACTTAGAAAACAGTCTGCTTATTTTGACACTACAGCAACCATTCTGTGCATATGGTTTTTCTTTATCATTACTACAAACAATACATGATTTGGTCTTATCTGGCACTGTCAGTTGAGATACGCGACAGACACTAGCCTATCAGACATTGATTGACCATTTCATTAACAAATTGTCTTTACAAAAATTTTAGGACACGCTTCATATTTGCTTACAGCACATCCAGAGGTTAAATCTTAGGGACTTATGCAATCATTATCATGATCATTTCAGCCGAAAGACGTCCACTGTTAGACATAGAGGCCTCCTCCAAGTGTCGCCACAGTTAAAGGTCCTGTGCATCTCGTGTCCATCTGATTCCCGCAACCCTTGCCTGGTCATCAGTCTACACTGAAATAGGCCTTATGCTACTGAAAAAATATACTGCTAAAATGGCGGCAGTTTATTATCCTAAGATACTTCTATTAGCAGTTTATTATTCTTACATACTTCTATTAGCAGTTTATTATTCTTACATACTTCTATTAGCAGTTTATTATTCTTAGATACTTCTATGAATAATAAACTGCCGCCATTTTGTTACTTACGAATATATAGTACTGGCTATTTCACATCGCCTAGTAACCACAGTGACCTCTTTGCTCAAAAATACTGGTCACTTACACCTGGCTTGTTTATCCGTTACGGGTCTTAGAAACATCGAATATATCCCGCAAAAAGCAATTTCTGGGAACAATAAATTGAATGAGATCATGTGTGAAATCCCTGAAGGTTTGTCCAACGCCGATTGGTCTTAATATATTGAGTAGTGATATCAATTTTGATTGAAGGCGAATCGGGTTACTACTTTCGTGGGATTCCCATGGTGGGTGTGTGTTTATTTTTGTTATGTTTTTAAGTAACTGCCATAAACATCCGAAACCCACAAAAATCGGTTATAATACTCGTCACACAAGTTGACCCGTCATGACGGTCGTTCTTTCGAGTACCGTAATTACAGACACAATTAAAGAAGAATCGGTGTGCGAACGCCGGCGGTCGCTTGACAATTGATTCAATATATTTGCCAATGCTATGCTCTAATTGGCACCCAAATATAGTATACACTTATATTATTGAAAACTGGGTCGTTTAGTTAGTAGAAGTCTGACACTGTCTCCTGCTCCGCTCAAGGGCGGGATTCGTCATTCGATAATTTTTCCCACCTTAAAAAAAAACCAGTACATGGTGAACAACTTTGATATATCTATGTGAACAACCCATCCGTACTGTGTTTTGGGAAAACATTCATTGTGCGTATAGCTAAGAAGCGAAATCCTCAGTTTGTGTTTACTGTTAGCTACAACTTATGCGTCTTTAAGACATCAGTGAATAGGTTACTTCTAGGCAAGCGTGCTCTGTCATCATTGGGCACATCATTTGGGACTCAAACCTCTTCTCTACGAGAGAGGATATTTTTAGGAGGGATCAAAATACTTCAATATTTCCTTGAAATCCAGCTTCTCCCTAACGATTTTGTCTTTACGTAATTAATATCCAAATTGTATTCCAACTAAATAATTTTAATAAATTGAGCCTCTATTTGGTAATCAATCATAGCTTCGTACAGTTTTATTAATTGATAAACAATTCGTTTGTAGCTGTAATTTTTATTTTTAATTTGCCTTCTTTTCTGTGACATAAATTTGATCGACTTCTACATAAATGACACCAATATCAAAATTAACAAATAAATAATGTGACTAAAACAAATTTATCGAAACAAAAGCTCGAATAAATTGTTGATGTGTATACGAAATATCTTTACTAAGTATTTCTCCCCAAACTGTGATAAAGGGTATCAAAGACATTGTGAGGAGGTGAGTTCTCCACAACCCTCTAGCTACCAAAATAACCTTAACTTTGGCCTTGAGTGACGTCATGTAGACACTATATTGTTCTATAACTTAGTTTGATGTATAAATACTATTAACAATTTCTATATACGAGAATATTGTTGAGAAAAAAGGAATTATCAACTGTAAAAGGCTCAAACTCAAATGTTTTTCTTTAATTCTTTACTGTACACAAAAAACTTAACATAGATAGAATGATTTGACAATTCATTTACAAAAGCGAGCTTAACTCAACAGTGAGTTTTCCAAATGTTTACGGTATTTCCTTCTGCTTAACGACTTTAAATTTAACTACTGACCCGCACTAGCTTCAAAAAGGTGCAAATTATACGCACAAACACTGCCGTTTATTTTACTTTCTATTAGTGAAAACCACATCTAAGGGCCCAAGGCAACGGCGACTTTTTGTAACGATGCCTGTCGCGCGTTTTGTAAGCGCGACAAGCGTAAGCGTAATGCGCGTATATATGATGACTGTATCGACGCGAACGCGCTACTGCATCGCTACAAAAAATCACCGCAGGCGTGTGACCTAAATCCATTGCGTGGTGTAAGAAGAGTTAGTAGAGAAATAGACAGACTTTACTCCATACCCTTCTTTCTATTTATCTACGCCTATTTTATTTATTATATTAGCTAATAATATAATTATGAACAAGGAGGTATAAAAAAGGAGGAGAAAAAAAATGGGATTCAATAAAAAAAAAAACTCTCCAGAAAGCTGCGAACATTGACAATAGAGCTGACTTTCGTTGACTAAAAAGCGGCCAGTTCTCTGGTGACGTAAAAATTACGTACATATTGCACTTTAAGCTAAATATTTTTTTACAATACTTCAACTCACAAATACTACTTTTTGTAGTGTTCGCGTTTCATGAAAATTATTGCGACCCACGCGATTTCTGTTTAACGCAAACGAGAAAGTTTGGAGTTATGGGACTTTAGTATGGAATGGCAGCAACGACAGCTATTCCTTTGGACCTCCTGCTATGCTTTTGTGTAATGTTCAGTTACATCAAACACTTACTAGAATTCGTAATTACTATATTAAGATATGGCTGGTTGAAAGAAAATGTTGGTAATTTTGAAGCATGTAATAACACTTTATTACTGACAGTAATTTGCTGACTAAGTCATAGCGACTGAATTAATTTAACTGAAGGAAGTTTTCTAAAAAAAAACTTACTCCTATGTTAGAATCTATGACCTCACTCATATTTTAAAATTCAATATCATTTCATCCGACACCGAAAGGCTGATCATAGGCCCCCCAATCGTCGCCATAATAACCGGTCTTGTGCATCTCGCATCCATCAGATACCCGCAACCATTCGCATTTGCATTTTAAAATGACCAACTCAAAAAAATAAAATCAAAACATTTTTATTCGCGCATGTTACGAAAAGAGTTTTGAATTTACACGTAGATGGATGGAGAGGAAGAGGGAGGCCGAAGAAGAGATGGATGGATTGTGTGAGAAGTGATATGAAGGAAAAGGGAGTTAGTGATAGTGTGACGGGTGACAGGACAGAGTGGAAGAAAAAAGCATGTTGCGCCGACCCCAAGTAATGTGGGATAAGGGTAGGATGATGATGTAGGCCTACCATGAGCAACCTCAGACATGTATTGCTCTCCCAAAGAAGAGGCTTGAGTCCCAGCAGTGGGAACATTATAAGGCTGATGGTATGCTATGCTACATCAGCAAGTGCCCATCTGCCGTGCAGATACTAAAACGCAGTAAAAGTATTGTAAAACACGCTATTTTACTGCGTTTTAGTGTCTGCACAGCAGCCATGTTATATGCCCAATTTATAAATAAAAAACGTCAACAGCCAGGACACGGTTTTTTATGGTGGGCAAAAATCATCCAATGACGAATCCCGGTCTTGGATGGAGCGAGAAACAGTGTCAGACTCTTACTGACTATACACCCCACTTCGTCTCCTCATAGCCCTTTGCACTGGGGCCAAGCTTCCCGACAACTTGACTTGGTTACCAGACGACCGGACGGCGAGCTACCCATTGCTCGCCATCCGCAAGCCCGCGGGCCAGTACACGGTTCTAATTGGTCGTTTCCTAAGAATCGATAAGAAAAATCTTTTGTATATAACCTAACCTAACGTAACATCCGAATAAGGGTTTCGCCTGTACACAAACGGCTTGCATAAAATGCACTCACACGATAATTTGAATACCTTAACATTATCATTTTCATGAGATTTTAAGTCTGTACACAATTTACATTGTTGAATATATTTAAAGTTCCTAATCGCATTATGCTGGTGTGCATTCATATGCAAACCTCATTATGTTGGCTCAAAGAACTCTTAAACAGCAAGTTTTTCAGTGGCGAGACTTTGCAAATAAACATACTACAGCCTTTTCTAATTTTAAACATATCATCCTTTGAATGCAAAAAAATGCAAATGTGTATAGTTAATGCTAGAACTATTTATTATTAAAATTACATTTTTGATATCCTTTTAGCGCCACTAGTAACTTTTTGTAACTGGCCTGTTTGCGATCACCCACCCACTCAGTAAACCGTAAAGAAGAAGAAGGGTTGAAGCCAACTGGGGCCAAGGGTTCGTGTTTGAAAGGTAGGTTCATGCTCCGGTATACATGGCAACTTAGAAACGGTGTAGTCAGTAAGAGTTTGACACTGTTTCTAGGGCGGTTTCCTCGTCATTGGATGATTTTTACCTACCATAAATAAAAACCATTGATAGACAAAGATATTGGCCCGCCCGGAGGACACGGTGGAACACACGGTAGAGGTGTGCTGCACTTAGGAAGAGCATCGCCGTAATAAAGGAGGATAATAGTAAAGGAATCCGACCGCATCAGACTCGCATAGCCACCATCGCCGTTTTTTTTTAGGCAGTAAGAGCCTAACACTGTTTCCCGCTACGCCCAAGGGATTCGTCATTCGATGAATTTTACCTAGAATAAAAAAAAAAACAATGCTAGGCAAAAGCCTATCCCAACTGCATCTGGATCATGTCGCTACCTCTTCACACATATTCTTTATATTATTGTAAAGGAAAGCTGAGGTCAATAATTTCTAATATCCATATAAAGCTGGAGCGTGTTTTAGTAAAGTAGCAGTAAGACTAAATATCATGAAAATGTACAATTAAATTTCCTATAGCCAACAAAATCAGTGAGTTATTTGTTTCTTTTCGCGTTCTTTTAACTGCATTCGGAAACGTAAGTTGATTTCGTTGGAAACCGTTCCCAAACTTGCTTCATTTCGGGAACTATAACTGAATTACTTGAAACCTTTTGAAGTTCGTGTTTCGGATAAACGAGGACCTTTGAGATTTCATGGGATAGGTAACTGAATGCATGGAAACTCGCAGTCTTTGATGACAGTAAATTCTCAACTACACATACACATTCCTGTTTAATTTTGAAATACGGCGAGAGTATGGAAATAATTTGATTATAATGGTTCAAATATGCAAAGGTTTGTATAATTTATAAATTATCTCGAGAATTAAAATAAGGGCTATTACTTTCATAATGCTGGATGTATTCTGTTTTCGAACAACCATCTAAACTAATGCACCTCACCATCAACGATTGCATCACTGTTTACCATCAGGTGGGATTGCAGTCAAGCATTAGTTTGCAGCAAATAATAAAAAAAAAATACTTCGAACCAAGCCAACCATTTTGCTTCCTCGATACGGAAAGTAATTTATTAAATCATTGTTCCATAAATTAAAATGTAGGTCTATAATTATAAGCAAGCTTCAACTATGTAATCTATACGGTGCAGCGGTGGTCCCCAAAATAGGCTGCGCGGCGCCTTGGGGACCGGAGTCGAAATTTATGTAAAATTGCTTTTAGCCATTAGAGTTTATGTACTAACAAGTAATCTATGTATAAAAGGAGAAACTGACTGACTGACATATCAACGCACAGCCGAAACTACTGAGACTAGGAGCGTGAAACTATGCACAGGGTTTCGTTTTATGACATAGGCAAACACTAAAAAAGGGTTTTTCAAAATTCAGCTCCTAAAGGGATGTAATAGGAGTCTAAATTTTGCTTGGAGAATCCTACTTTCACGCGGACTAAGCTACTGGCGGAAAGCTAGTTGAGTATTAAAAAAAAAACCATACACAAATTAAAAAGAGACCAAACAATCTAAAACTTATTGCTAATAAACGTTATAATTATGATTATGTCCATCTACTAAGGTGTATTGGCAATTAAAACGCCTTCATCATAATAGTTGATACACTTATAATAAGTTATAACAATAAAGCCCAAGTTTTTTTTGGGGGTAGGTGCTTAAAAAGTTGACACATACACTCTTCATATTTTAATCTTTTTATTACTTTTAAATATATTTATAATTAAAATTTCTATCTAATATTTACATTTGGGTTACAACTAAGCACATATTGTGTGGGCAGTAGTTTATTTATGCCCTAAGACAATATTGCATTTACCTGCCGGTGTGAGCTGTCCTTTCAAACTTGCACAGTCATTGCAAGCACAGAGTCACAATTATGACAACCTTGGCTGATATTGCGGAGACCCAGAGACTGGCTATGTTGTCTTTAAGCCAGCGGATGGCTGATTTTGAAACACACCTAAAAGCCTCGCCACCTGGAGCAGACTTGACCGGGCTTCACAAAGATTTTTCGGCGTTCAAGGAGCATGTCTGGGGTGTCTTCAGTGCCTTGCAGCGCCAGATTGCTGAGCTGAGCAGGAGTGTCGACGTAATAGAGATGCGTCACAGGAAAAAGTTTTTATTACTGGGTGGTGTTCCTGAGAGTTCGGGCGAGAAAGTTCCTGAAACTGTGGCATCAATCCTTCAGAGTAAGTTTGGCTTATCAGACTTAGCTCCTTCTTCACTGACTGTATGCCACAGGTTGGGTTCAGCTTCGGATGGACATGCGAGACCCATCTTGCTTCGTTGCGCAGACAGCAAAATCAGAGACCTTATCTGGAGAACGAAGACTAAGCTGAAGGGGTCTTCGTATGTAGTCTCTGAATTCCTCACTCGTCAGCGACAGACTGCATTTACAACGGCTCGCAAACTGTTTGGCGTCACGAACGTTTGGACTATGGACGGCGTAGTCAACGTTAAACTCCCGGATGGCAAGCGGCGCCGTGTCTTCAGTGTCGATGAGGTCGTCGCGCTGGGTGTTGAACATGGCAAACAGTTGGACCAGGAGGCCCCTCCGGAGTCAAGCTCCAATCGTAAAAGTGCGACGTCGCCGCCTTCGATTCGGTCAAGACGGACAATTAAGAAGAAGTAATATCCGGTATTTATGTTTAGTGTGTGTTTTCAACCTGTAACTTCTTCTTGGAGTTTGTTATAAACTTTGTTATTCACTTCACTGATTTATTTTGTTTAGTTTCGTTATACCGACTGTTTATTTTTTGTAATAGTGAGCTGTCAATGTGACATGTGTCAAGGTGTTTTGTTTATATTCTTTTTTTTTTCTCATATTTGCGTTCGGATACACGCACTGGTTTGGTTTTATTTCCTTTTCTTTTTTGTGAACAGTCTGCCGGCAGGTTATGCAATTATAGTTAACTTTATTTCGTGTAACTAATATTATTTTTTTTATCATATATATCATTTTATATATATATATATATATATTTATATTAACGATTATTATGTCTGACGATGACTCATTTCATTCTTGCCATAGTTCTTTCACGTCACTTTCATCTTTTGACAATTCTATATCAATTAATTCTTTTTTGAGTAATGAGTTCCAGGGATTTAATAACTGTTTTAATGTTTGTCATGTAAACGCGCAGAGTATCCCTCAACATCACTCTGAGATGTTAGATTTATTCTGTGACGTTACTCTACACGCTATCCTAGTTTCAGAGAGTTGGCTCAAGCCCGAACTTCCATCAACGTTTTACAGCCTACCCGGCTTTGTCCTTATTCGCAATGATCGCGTGGGTAGAAGAGCCGGGGGTGTTGCCATTTACTTACGTAGCGACATCCCTTACAAGATCCTTTCCTCTTCGCCGGCAGTTGCAAACGGCAACCCCGAATACTTGCTCCTTGAGATTGATGTCAAGGGGATAAAAGCTATTCTAGGAGTAGTATACTGCCCACCTGCTATCGACTATTTCTCTAGTCTTGATTCCCTTTTAGAGTCTGTTTCCTCAGAGTACAAACATCTCATAGTCATGGGTGACTTTAACACCGATCTTTTAAAAGCTAACTCCAGATCGCGCAGACTGAGGGCAATCCTGGAATCGTCTAGTTTATCACTTCTCCCACTGAATCCGACTCATCACAATCTTGACTCAGACGATTCCTGGCTTGATCTCATGCTCGCATCTTCTGCGAACCTGGTTGCTAACCATGGGCAGATTGCGGTCCCTGGCTTATCGAGGCACGACCTTATTTACTTATCTTACAAAATTAAACCACCAAAGCAGCGGCCGTCTATAGTGTTCCTCCGGAATTTTGCAAGATTAGATGAGGATAAACTTAACAGCGATGCAAGTGCTGTCGATTGGTTCGAGGTCGAACAAATGGCGACTGTGGATGAGAAGGTGGAGTTTTTGAATAGGAATGTGCTTAAACTCATTGATGCGCATGCGCCACTTAGGGCCGTCCGAGTTAAGCGCCCCCCGGCTCCATGGATTACCCCTGGAGTTCGAATGGCGATGAGACGGCGTGACAGGGCTTTCCGAAACTATAGAAGAGATCGCAGTGAGGAGAACTGGATCCGGTACAAGTTGGCAAGAAATCGTTGTAACCAGATGGTAAGGGCTGCTAAACGCCGATACATTTGCGAAAATGTCCTTAACTCTTCACCGGCTGATATTTGGAAGTTTCTTAAATCACTTGGCATAACAAAGTCCCCCTCTCTAACTTTTCCCTCTAGCATATCTTTGAATGACTTGAATCAGCATTTTTCATCCTCGACTATGCTCGCGATTCCTGTCAAAGATGCTACTATTCTGGATATAACTTCCACGCCAATTTTACCTCACGACTCTTTTTCTTTCTCTCCAGTGACCGAGTCGGAGATCCTCAAAGTCTTCACTGCGATTAAGTCCAGAGCTGTCGGCTGTGATAAAATCAGCAGAACCATGTTATCCCTCATGTTCAAAAAGTTACTCCCTACCATCACACATATAATTAATTCCTCCCTCCAGCATGGGATATTTCCCACAAGCTGGCGTAAAGCCTTCATTATCCCTCTTCCTAAAATTCCCACACCCACTTTGTCTAATCACTTCAGACCTATATCCATTCTCCCTTTCCTATCCAAAGTCTTGGAGGCAGTTGCTCTCAAACAATTATCATCCTTTGTATTTGAGAATAAACTGCTTTCCCCTTTTCAGTCAGGTTTCCGACCTGGTCACAGTACAGCCACAGCCCTGCTTAAGGTCACGGAGGACGTCAGGATGGGCCTGGAGAATTCGAGGTTAACGGTGTTAGTTTTAATAGATTTCTCCAACGCTTTTAACACCGTTGATCACGACATCCTCCTGGCTATCTTGTCTCAAATTGGGGTATCTCCATCGGCACGGGATTGGTTCTCATCATATCTTCGTGGACGTCAGCAAGCTGTGCGTGTTGATCAGAAGTTTTCTGACTGGTGCGACCTGCAAACTGGCGTTCCACAAGGCGGTATACTCTCTCCACTGTTATTTTCTTTGTTCATTAATTCTATCACAGCTATCCTCAAATGCTCTTACCATCTGTATGCTGATGACCTACAGCTTTATGCACAGACTGACCTTGACGGCCTCCATGACTGCATCTCCATGATTAATGCTGACCTTCTAGCTATCAGGGATTGGTCAAGCAGATTTGGGGTTTCTGTCAATGTCAGTAAATGCCAAGCTATCATTATTGGTAGCTCATATTTTTTACGAAGCCTGGACGCTAGCCGACTACCACCGCTTCTTTTTGACAACACAGTGATCCCTCTCTCACCACACGTTAAAGACCTAGGCCTATACATTGACGAGAGGTTAAACTGGAACAAGCATATCGCTCAGGTTAGCCAGAAAGTCACCTTCACACTGCGATCTCTCTATAGATTTAAGAATTTCCTTCCATCAAGCACTAAAACCACTTTGGTCCAATCACTCGTTTTACCTATAATTGATTATGCTGATGTTTGCTACTCTGATATATCCCAAGAGCTTCTAAACAAATTGGATCGTCTTCTCAACAACTGTATTCGATTCATATTTGGTCTTCGTAAATATGATCATATTTCTTCCTTCCGTTCTCAGCTCAAATGGCTACCTATCCGCCACAGGAGATCCCTCAGATCTCTCTGCACGCTTTTCACTATTTTGAATGATCCTTGTGCTCCTGATTATTTAAAACAATATTTTAATGTGTTGGGCAGTTCTCATAATTTCAACCTTCGAGCTTCTAAAAACCAACTTCTTCAAATTCCTTCTCACCGTACTGGGTTTATGGCTAACTCTTACGCTGTTTCTACCATAAAACTCTGGAATGTGCTTCCCCTTGACATCAAAAAAGCTGAAAGTAAATTTTCCTTCAAGCGCAAAACTCGGAACTACTACTTAAAGTCCTCTCAACCTTAATTTAAGTCTTCGTCATAATAATTGTCATATTTTAATTTCTATTAATTATATTTATTTGATATTTATCATAGTATTTATTAGTTTATTTTATTAGCATATCTAAGTATTTTATTATTATTAGTAACTTAATTTATATTATAATCTATTTAAAATATCTGTTATTTATTTACTCTGCACACCTACCACAGTGTTGTCTTTTTTTAACCCAAAGGTTGACTGGTAGATAATGCCTTGTAGCATTAAGTCCGCCTATGTATCACTACTGTACATGAAGTTTAAATAAATAAATAAATAAATAAATAAAGCAATTTAGTAAGTTAGTAAGCGAGGAAATCGTGCAAGTAATACAGTTATTAAATAACGAGGGACCGTAGGCGCCTTCCAACTTGTCGGCTGTATGGACAACTTGAATAAATTTAATTAGCCACCTAGTTTCAAGTTTTGGGTAGGTTACTTACGGCGTAGTATGGTCTTGACATAATGCTACTTATATGAAATCAAGTTACAGAATTGACTTAGTGTATTGTTCCAGTGTTACGCGCTATACAATTTCTTGTTTTTTTTTTTTATTCTATGTCACTCCTGCCTCCTTAGCCAAGTTACAAACCTTTCATGTGTGTCGACTCTCTTTCTACTATCAAAACCCCTCAGCGTAGTTATCAATAAAACTATAGGATGTAGCGATGATCATTGTAGAAACGGTTACATTTAATTCTGTATTTTTGAACGATATGAACTTGGCTACGAATTTTGTTGAGATGATGTCATTTTCATATACCTATTTGATTCGTTTCCTACTAGCAATAACAACTGTAGATTATCAACATGGCTAGGGGGGCAGAGTAAAGGCCTCTTCTCTCTTTCTCTCTCTCTTTTCTCCTTTCATCTTTTATGAGCCGTCGGTGCTTCATCTTTTCAGTTCTGATGAAATTTATCAATTTTAATCAGCTATCTTTTTCATAGTCTGCTGCCCAGCTCCAATTTCAGTTGGGTAGCCTTTTGAGCTACATCAACTGCCGTGGTTTGGTAGTGCAGTATAGCAGGATTTAAAACTTAAAGCATTAATTTAACTCCTATGTTAGGTATATCGTGTGCCAATACTTATGACAAACATTGTGATTAAAAATTTTTTGTTGAAATTACACAAAAAAGTCAATGTTGTTCGCGAACGAGAATAAAACAATAAAGCTATTAGAGACAGGTTTAACCATGCCGGTTGTGAGGTCCAAATAAAAAGGATTTAAAATAAAATTGTAAATTGGGATGAATTATTCAATTTGAAAGATGTCGTAGCTATATCGCAAAATTGGCCATTTCATTATATTGCAATTTGATGTTAGCAGAGGTTAGTGTTGCGGCAGCCATTTCATTAAATTGTAAGTCGTTTTGAGAAATGACCGACTACATCATGAAATGGCTAGTTCTACCATAAAGCAGTTTCTGCCAGGTTACGAGTAAAATGTAAAAATAAATATATTATCATTATCTTAACCTCATATCACAATTAGTCTGCAACTCAATAGTCATCTGTTTTGTAGACATATCATTTTCCACACATATTTTATCCATTGTTTTTTGATCTTCTCTTATATCCAAATTATATAAAAAATAACTTTTACTTGCAGCATTGCTTGAACGAAAGTATAAAATTATTCTATAAGTATATTGGAGCATATTCTATTACTGAATAGAAATTATTTCAAGTCTTATTTTAGCTCTTAGAAAATCCTTTAAAATTTTATCCAAATCCTTTCAGCCGTTTGAGCATGAAAGAGAAACTAACATAATACAAACTTGAACCTTAATATTAGTTTGATATTTTTTTCTAAATCCATTTTCTAAAAGTCATCAAGTATTACACACGTGTCAAATATTACGCAGTCACTACAGACACAATATATTTCTTTTCAGATTAAATAATTATAATCTACAATACGAACTTCAAACCTAATTTCAACATCTTAGAAAATTTAAGCACTTGCAAAAGTAACTTTTTGCCCAATACCGTAATGAAAGAAAAGGAAAATGTTTGCGAGTAAAAAGGCGGTCAAATATTTCCCTTTAACGATTATAAGGAACCCAACAGAGCGTTGGATTTTATAGCTACTTTAAATACACGAAATTGTTAAGAATTAAAAAGAGTACGATCCAAATCGAATTTCATTTCTTTTTGTCTGAAAATACGATACGAATGTTCTGTTTGCTTTTTATTTGACATTTCTTATTTTGTTTTGATCTACAAATCAATTAGTCTTTCTTTAGTACTTTGTGTAACTTCACCAATATAAATTACATTACTGAAATGATCAAAATCGTCTTTGTCTGTCTCAATCCAAAGTCTTCTTCCAAAGCTTAAATTATTCTCAACTTACTGCAAATTCCTCGCTTTAAAAGCATTTCTCGGATTATCATTTCAACGAAGTTAAAATGTTTGAAGAATCCGCTTATTTCTTTTACTTGCTGTTGTCATTAAATGCTCGTAGACAATTAGCCGAGGCCACTAAGTCTGTCTGTCAACAAGGCAGAGACGTGCCTTGCATTTGTTCCCCTTAAACGTTAAAAATTAACCATTCTGGTCAGAGAATACATGACGCCGCCGCCGCTTGAAAAAACGGGGCTTTTGATAAAAGGCTTTTTTGCTAATCTAGTTAATTTGGTAAATACATGTTAAGAATTTGAGCAATTTGTGCAAAATTCTAATGCCTTTGTAATTTTTTGAAATTAATTATGGTCCGCTGCTTGGTAATAAGGACTTATCTATTTATAAACCTGTATTGTGAAATTTCGGGCCATATTTATAAATTTTGGTTGAATGTAAAGAAATGATTCAATAACAATAGCTACCTATATCTACATAATGTTATGATAAGCACTTAAATATTAGCGGAGGTGCTGACAGTATTTAAAAGCAAACCTAAACAAAAACATAATCATCAAAAAAAAAACTTTTTGACAACACGCTGATCCATGGAATACAGTAAAGTGTAAGCATGGCTTAGCGAACCAAGTCGTGTAATCAGTCACACATTACAAAAATATTTACGAAACTCATCCATCACAGGGCGACAGCTTGTTATTGGCCACTATTGCATATTCTGTTATAATATTAGAACAAACAACATATTTTTGGCGATGTATTGGTCTGTTTGAGATTTTGGTAGATGGTCTGTTATGGTTCATGTTTCTGATTATGGTCACTTTAGTTTTTATCTTTTTAAAATATTTCAATTACTTTTTAAATTTTTGATTTATTTCATTCTATAACAATCATGCATTTTTTATTACTTATTATACATCTAAGACACGCGTATGATTTGATAATTTCTGAGATATTTGTTGTAAAAGTTCTCCATTAAACATGTTCTTGTATTCTATTCATGTCAAGTCGCTTTGATAAATAAAGCAATGAACGTAGTTTTTATGGCAATGGCTACCGTGACGTGTAGAATTGGCATAAAGTCGTTGAGAAAAAGCCTCTTAACCCAAAACTCTAGGCCATTCGACCTGAGAACCTCACGTACACTTTAAAAAACTATGTTCTTTCATGTCGAAACGGGTCCAAAATTCAATATATGGTTTTCAATAGCCAATCTTCTATAAACCTATAGAAGGTGGGTCTTTTAAAAAACCTTCGATGTTCCATGTCCACACAATGTTCTATAGACATGCATTTTTGTGAAAACGGAAATTCGGGAACATTTTCTAAATTTATCACACGTGCTTTTCATTGGAGATGTTCGAAAAGTGTTTCACCAGCTTTTTCATTCATCATAGTACGGTAGTCTGTGGGTACTGTATAGTCTTCATAATACTGGCGTGGGCTTTAATTGTATGCTTCTGGCATCTGGTCTGTTTATAGAAACACTCCAGACATTTTATTCTTAAATTTTCCGTTACACAGTCTTATTTTACTTTTAATCAATTTTTTTTTTTATTAAATTCAAATTCTATTCTATCCTAATTTCTATCTACAGGGTTATTTGTAAAACTCCAAAAACTTTGCAGAACGGTATTACTTACATCTGCATTAGCAACAACTTTTGTTGTATAACATTTAATAAAACATAGTTCTTTTACCAAAAAAAAAACTTTCGAGATTTCGTTGTTCTATCTAACATATTTCTACCCTGTATTTTGCTATGCTTACTTACGTGTATATTGCCTGACGCAGTTACGCAACTTACGCAAAGACATCAAGCACCACACCACACAATCCCCGCGTCCCTCAGCTATTGTGCTATCACTTGCTATGCATAGATTACAGAAAATATATTTTTATTTTTGTATAACAATCTGATGAACAAAAATGTGATAAACTTTTAAAAGACGTAGAACACAAAATGTTTTTTGATGTTAGTACCGCAGTCCTGATAGATTGCCGGTGTTTTACAAATAGCCTTATATATTGAGCAGTTTTTTAAAACTATATTCTATCGAGATATCCTTACATAAATCATAGTTCTTTATTACGGTTTCTACTTATTTATGTCACAATTTTTTTTGCAACAAATATAAATAAATTAGATACTTTTATTGATTTCTTTAATTATATTTGTTCCATTTGGATTGCCAACATTCATTTTTGATCCGTAACTTGAGAACAACAAAGCGAAATGAATTTAATTAGGTTATGGTGCTAATGTAATAAGAAATTTAACTTTGAGGTTAGCCAGGCTTAAAAAAAGGAGATATTTTCATACTTTTAAGTGATTGGATAATTTTTATTGTGAGACGTTTTGGTTGGAATATTCAAGCGTAGGTAGATCTATCTCATTATCACAAATAAGAAATCATAACACTGGCTTAGAAGTTATTTGAAGTGAAGCAAAAGATGAAAACATTGATAAAGTGTGGCTCGGACTGAACAATACTGTCTGTGGAACAATGTCCACTGATGTAGATAGTGCACAGTGTGTCAATAACACGACAGCGCAAACATGTGGTGAGGAAATTTATGAAAATGATTAACCTGAACATGAACTTTTTGAGTATTAAACAATTGATAAAGTTACGCCAGTTGGGAAATCGGGTTTGCGAAACTAATTTCACAATGGTCCAGATTGTTCAGGATAATTTTTCATTAGTAAGTTAGCAGTGTAAATAGTAATTATTTTTAACTAGGAAACTTTTCGTTGGTTAGAAAACGTTGAAAAATTCTACGATTACATATAATATTGTTGATGGTAAATAACATGTAAATATCAATTCATGCAAAATTATCCAAAACTTTTCCTGCATAATTAAAACCAGGCTGGCAGGCAGGAAATCAAATAAGGTCAACAATAACTTAATATTACATGTTTTTATTGAAAAAAAAAAAACATGTAATATTAAGTTACAAACGATATTCAATCCCACAAAGACTCCGTTGCGGGTCTCCCAATTTGTCGGGATCCGTCTAAAAGATATCCAACCATATATCATTGTGACACACTATCTCGTTATAGAAATCGATATGTATATTTCCCGTAACCTTTAGTTCTATATTACTGTTACTAAACATGTTTCTGTCCCTGATAAGATTACTGATATTATCTAATTAATCTATTTTTGATGTCACAATTAGTTTCCGATAAGCCATTCGTACACGACGTAAATGTTTTAATATGGTTCGTGGTGTCTTGTTCACTACAGGAAATTGGTATTGACTTTGGACTGGTTCATCAGACTTGGGTATTTTTCTGTTTACTCGTATTTTGTACAATATGTTATATTATACAACAAATGACATTACAATCTTTTTCCGAAAAAGGAACTATAATTGATTATTAAATGAAGCAGAAGTAAAGAAAGAAGAAATATTTAAAAAATGTTATTAAAAGAAATATTGGTTTGAGGACGAGTGAGGTTTTTTTACCGTGGGAAAAATCTCTAATGACGAATATCGCCCTTGGGCAGATCGGGAAAGAGTGTCAGACTCTTACTGACTAAACGATCCACCCCATTCCTTCTTAGATTAGCCTTCATACCAACCCCGTCGGACCTTCCTTTCAGAAACCGCACCGGGGCCAGATTAGGCTTCGGTCCTGCAGTTTGTCTTCTCCATTTGCTGACAACTCCTTAAGGCGCGTGGGAACAGAGCGCGCCATCGACGACTGATTTGGTCCGGACTGTTACTAGCCAACCGGACGGTGAGCTACCCATTGTTCACCAACCGCAAGCCCGTACCTACGGTGGCCAGAAATTGGGATCGGAATCGTCTGGGGTGTGAGCTTCTTTGCCTTATGCGGACGGCCTCCTCCTTTGCTAGCATTACTGCTTCGCAGAAGGAGGCGACCGCCTGCCACTCCTCGCTCAGGACCTACAAAATCTATTTTCAAGTCCCTTTTCTAATTATCCTCTAGTCTACATTCTCGCCACTTCAGATACAAACTGAAAAACCAACGTTAATCGTGATTTACAATGTAATCCAAACAGAATTGCTAGAACGACTCACAGGGGAAGAACTGAACATTATGAAAAACCCAATCCCACACAAACTCCAAATTCAAAACTCATCCAAAAAGTACAATTAAAAAGTGCGCAAACAAATTTATTTGCTTTACGTTGTAACACGCAAATTCAAGGATCATAAACAACGATATTAAAGGATTCATTAAGGACCCAAATCGTTCCCGGAATGGAATAAAACAGACATTCCAGAATTTATGACTTAAGGTCGGGGTTATAGGCTATTTTATGAATAACCGTTTATGATTATTGCTTGGGAATCTCATTGTTTCGTTGTAATTTGTCTAGTTTTCCATTTAAAGCAAAAACATTTTATCCATACTCGATATTTTATCCATTGTTCCAATAGTTTTAAGTGTTAAAGCAATTGAAGTTTTATCGATTCATGTATTATAACACTAGAAAGAGAAGTGCAAATACAAGTACCTAAATAAAAAAATATTACGAGTTAACTTTGTAGTTTGACGCTGATAAGCAGCGATACAGATATGTCAAAACACAAAAATTGATCAAGAGACTTATTACTGATGACTTTATTAGCATGGCATTGTTAATCCACTTTTCAATAATTAACAAGAAAATACTTTTTTTCTGCCCCTCTAAATTTTATATAAACTTTATAATTCAAAATTACAAACGCGTTTTTTTTTTTAATTAAAAACTCTGTGGGTTGGTTTATTTAGAAGAAAAATATTCTCAGATTAAAGGACAGTGGTTCTATTTATATAAAATAGCCACTCTATTTTTTATTGTTTTTTCACTGATCTTACTTACGTATACGCTAAACTATTAGCGAAAATCATATACTTATATCTTAGCGATAGACAAACACGTTCGTAGAAATTATTTGTCAAAATACTGAAGTCCGCTACAGCGCCTTATTGGCATTGTTTTGATAGATAACTTAAAACTTACAGCGCTTATACGTCAAAATGTCACTAATGTCATCAATGTAAAAGTGTATAGCATGCTGATCACTTGAGTGGAGTAAAGCCGCTGTTCGGCACGCCTCATGTAGTACATATCGATGGCGAAAATAAATAAACGTACTTGTACATTGTATGTGGTCCATCCACCATTACGGCCTTAACTTAATTTATTTTGGGTAAGCGCAGTACGACTTCTCACATATTTTGTCTCATATATTATCTATACCAGTCATTGCGTCAATGATCACTTTCTTATAACAGTTCCTTGGCTACATGTTACCTTTCATCCGTTATTTATCCTCTCTTCTTATATTTGTCCACTTATCATATTGATAATTCAGTCACACCGCTAAAATTGCAAAATATACTTTATATTTTTTTTGACATGACATGCAACCTGTCGATTAAACAATTACTTTATGCCTTATCAACAAGGTTTATAATCCATTCAAGTTTGTACGCTCTTTCACACCAATTTACTTAACTAACTCAAAAGTCAATCTCTAAAGGCTAACTTTCAAAAAACTTATCTTTAGCTATAAATCATAATTTATGAAGTTTCGTCTTAACTTTTGCTACGAAACTCGAATACGATATCGGATTGCTTTTTAATTTCTACTTCCTTTCATACTTTTGTAATTAAATTGAATGTATAGAAGTTAGAGTATAATGACTCAAGTCGTAGATATACAGTTTAGCTACTTTAATAAATTTACTATAAAGAAGTTCACCCTTTGAAGTAATTAAAATAACTCTGGTATATTACATGGTTCTTATGGACGCTAAAATATCTAAATTAATTAAGAAAATAACTCAAGAAACGGTTGCTTATAAGGCAAATCTTCCAGCATTTTGTAGTCTCACGTAAATTTGATAGGTCTTGTGATTGAAGAAACAATCTTGTTAATATAATGAACAGGTTCTAAAGTATTTATGTTGATAACGTGATAATACAAGAAAGCTGCGTTTCCGTGACGTCACTTTAAGTTAAAATTGTATTCTTATTCTGACATTCGAGGTGTCAGCAGATATAAGTGTAACTACACTCATATCATTTACGACTACGCTTTCTTGGATAAGGTTATTGACTCCAATTTAAAATGACAACTATTTTTAAAACAGACTACGACGTTTAGTTGCAAAAAAAAACTACAGTTTTAATTTAAAACCTCTTATCCTGAAAGCGTTGAAATTATTTAAGCACAAACTATTCTGACAATTTAAACAAACATGCAGTGAAAACAGAAATAATTTAGAGGAAATTACTAAAACGGTCCGGTGACCACAAAGCGACTCACTAGCGAGTAGGTATCACAAAGGTATCATACTACTTTTGAAAGTGACACTTTTCTTCTACATAAAAATGTCCACTTCACCATTAGTTAGAGAAAGGGTAGCCAGTTAATGACCTCTTCAGTGTATTTTGACCTTTTAATTGTGTAGGTGTTGGATTTTCTTTCCTTCACAATATGATCGGATTTTGTTTTTTATTCAACTGCTAAAACATTTTAATTCTAAACTAGCTTTCTGCCAGCGGCTTCACCCGCGTGAAAATAGGTTTTCGCCCAAATTTGAAAACGCGTTTCATCCCTTTAGGGGGTGAATTTTGGAAAATCCTTTTTAGTGTTCGCCTACATCATAAAAGCAAGCTTTGTGCAAAATTGCACTCTCCTAGTCCCAGTAGATTCGGCTGTGCGTTGATTATGTCAGTCAGTCAGTTTCTCATGTCATATATATGGATAGATAATATAAACTTATGCTTCCCATTAAATGGGATACCTGATAATAAGCAGTAATACAATCGTTGATGGAGAAACCCGCTGGTTTATTAACATCCTATTCCCTCTAGCCTTGAAGACACAAATCAGAAATCAACAAAGTTTGTAACAAGATATAATTATGTTGGGACATACTTTGAAACCAGAAAGTACAGTCTTAATGCTATCAACAGTCTCAAAGTTCACGTGAGCGAAGCCGCTAGCAAAAGAAGGTCAAGTATAAACAAAAAAAAAACACAGCTATCCCGATTCTGAGATAAAGACATTCTTCTTCTAAGCCGTCTCACGCGTGTATAACTTTGCCGGCCTTAAAGGCACCTTTTATCTGTGGAAGCTTATTTTGTGAAGACTCTTGCCCAGCGGTGACTATAATTTGTAGTCACCGATGGGCAAGAGTACATTTGTAGTCCGACCCGCCTCGGCTTCGCACAGGTGCAATGGTGACATTAAATATACCTAATTATACATGTATTATACATATAAAGCTTCCTCTAGAATCACTCTATATATTAATAAAAATCCCATCAAAATCCGTTGCACAGTTTTAAAGATTTAAGCATACAAAGAGACAGACAGCGACTTTGTAATGATAAAAGTGCCTTGTGTGTAATTTGAACGAAGCAGCCTTTTTCTTTACGTCTATTCTGATTAAAAAGATACCAAAATATCTTAGGATACATTTGAACTTATGAAAACCCGCATATAAGTTCACTAGCAACAAGTTCCACTGTCACAGTTTCTGTATTCAAAGCCTCATTGAGTCGCACTAGCCTGAAGCAAAAAACTCTTCGCTTGTTAGTCGGTATGAGCTCTTCCTGTATATTGTCATGTGAAGGTTCGTTTGCACCTTTGTGTTCGAGTCCAGTTTCAACTTCAATGTTCTTTCCTAGTGGAGTGATATTTGTAGGTTGAATAACTTACTGTTGTTTGGATAATGTCATATCATTAGACTGTTTTTATGTTCCCACTGCTGGAACATAGGCCTCACCTCTAGGAAAGGGAATGGGCCAAAATACACCACGCGGGCCCAATGCGGATTGGTGGATGTCACATGTCTTCGAATTTTTGGTTCTAGGACATGCCGGTTTCCTCACGATGTTTTCCTTCACCGTTTTGAAAGCAGTGGTGATGAAATAAATTACACAAAGTAATGTGCCTGGCTGAGTCGTGGTCGTTACCACTCAACCTTCACCGCTCCAAAAATATGTTAATAATGTCACATTTTAATTCTATATTATGCTTAAACCTATCTTCGTTTTTATTTAGTTATAATTATATCATCTGTATTTTATTTTATGTGGGTATTAAATTACTAGTACTCGCAAAGCAGTAGTATATGATCACAATTTCAGGATTTGTTTAGCGCGGAACTCTAGTGCTCGAAAAAAATAAATGTTATTTTGACATCACGAGCAGGCATTCTAACTTTATTTATAGATTTAGATTTCTAAGTTCCGCAGCGCTTGGTATTTAATACTAGAACGCATTTACGTATTAATGTTCACTAGAGTGGAAATTGATTTTCATCTAGCCAATAAAAAGCTTCTAAAACTAATCAGTTTAAAATCCACTACGACCATGTGCTTTTGTTATCACACGCGATTTCCTTTATCACAATCGTGTAATTGTTCAGTTTTACGAGATTACACTGAACCGTGACACAAAGCTCAGTCATGCGTATTATTATTACATCAGCGATTTTCGCGAGTCCTTAAAATTAGATTATTCTTTTTCATCAAAATCTACTGGAGCATTTTAACCGAAGGTTTACAAAGAGAGTCACGCTCCAGTAGCGAATATATCCGAATGGGTTCGTTATTCCGAATTACCTACATTGTAGATTTTTCCTGCTTAAGGTAGCTTTTCCGCATGGATTAATCACTTAAGAAGGCCTGGCCCAAGCCGTCTATCGTCAATGTGAGCATGGTTTAAAAGTTTGTAGTTTTCTTCAAAGAAATCCAACGCAATGATTACAATGCTTTCTTGAAATTCAGTAATGGTCTCATTTTCTCATTGAGTTAAAAAAATGTCAATAGTTGTGCAAAAACCTATTTTCTTTCTTTTATGTTTCTAATAAATTGAAAAGGTTAAATAAATAGTACCACTGATAATTAAAACAACACGGAACGTCAGCGATTTTCACAGCACTTATTTCAAAACCATCCTCGCAAAAATGACGCCGTACGGCGCTATAATAATTTAGCTTAATGTAAATGAGATTGTTACGTGGGCAATTTCCCTAGAATTTTATCTCGAAATACAATAATTGACATTTGAAAACAACAAACAAACATGTTTTGTCATGTGATACCTACTTGGCTGGTTATAAAAGCAAAGGAAAAAGGTCGACAGTCACAACCATAGGTCAGTCGAAAATTAGCTTCAGGCACTAGTTGTCTAGCATTCATCCTGAACTGGGCCTGAAAGTCCTGTGGCTATTTTCTGCATATCTCTTGTCCGTTTGAAAAAATAATAAAACAAACTGTCGTTTTTCGTCGGCTTTTGTACCGTTTACATTTCGGGGAATGTGCGATGGAATTACAAAATTTAATTCCGCCAAGTCTGTTCTATAATCAGACTGACAAGTACGTTGTGCCACCAGTACATGCATATGGTGAACTTCCCACCCACACGTACAAAGCATTTTGGGAACACAATCATTTTGCGTACAGCCAAGGAGTGGAATTCCCTGCCGGACTCTGTTTCCTGATAGTAGTAAGTCTACAATGATACGTATCGTCGACCACATCATCGCTTACCATCAGGTGAGATTGTGGTCAAATGCGTATGCCTACCAAAAATAATAAAAAAATCTTAATAACTCGGGCAAAATACCAATTTGAATCCAATGAGCAGACTTAGAATGCATCCAAATAATTGTGCTATAACGTTTCTTCAACTTCCGTCTTTCGATTCATCGATTTTTAGATTCAAAATTTCTAACGACTCTAACTTATTCAATTATTCACTTTATTTTATTGTATTCAGAAAAACTAATAAACAGGACTTTACTTTTCCAATAAAATAAATCAATTATGACTTAATTATTTACGAAACGGGAGTGAAGTTTTGTCCTCAAAAGGTCAATAATAAATTGATTAAAGGTGCTTGTGTTTTTGTTTATGTAACAACTTGTTAGCACTAGGACGCATTTCTTTAACCCATTTATGATATGATGTTGGCAAATATAAATCTTCACGATGTAGGATCCCCTGTGTCGTGAAGATTAATATTAGTGTAGAGACTAGTATCATTTAAATTTATGAATCATTTTTCTTAACATTGTGAAATTAAATTATAGTTAGGTCCACTGCTCATAAAATTAGAATCAAGACTTAGCTTACAGGTAAGCTCATTTGATTTCCAACTTTATTGTTAGGAAAAACTGACTGACATTTATAAACATACAATCGAAAATACTAGTTCGGGGATCATGATATTTTACACAAGGTTTCATAACGTAAGCGAGCAATTTTCGAAAAATGCACCCACTAAAAGGCGTAAAGTTTATATGAAGAAACCAATTTTCAAGCCTTTGGCGTAATTGAAGATAGAAGAAGAGCCCAATATACTTCCCAGTATAAGGTAAGTCTAAGGTCCTATTTCAATGCCTAAAAGATCTACGGATTCAATCCGTAGATCTTTTAGGCATTGAAGGCCCCCATTTTCGTTTCCAAACCAATTTGGTTTGGAAACGAAAATGGGGGCCTGATACACTAAAAGCAACAAACTGACTGTGTTAGTTCAATTATCACTAAAAAGTCCGGAAGGAGTTCGTTATTAGCTTATATAATTTTTCACATATAAAAAAGGTTTTCAATGGACAGTTTCTTACGACTTCGAACGAATAAATCCAATCCAAGTAGAGATTGGATTTAAATCCACTTGATCTAAGAATATTTTTACAGAGTAATTCATTGAGGATTGACTTGAGAAAGCCATTCGAGTGTCTTTAATATTCTTTGAGAAAAAGGGATAGAGCTATGAAATGCAATACACATAATTATCTCTATCACTTTAACAATTCGGTTTAGGTCCTAAATGAATCATGTTAAGGCCTCAGCGACAATATCAATGAGGTCAAAAGTATGAATGAGAAGAAGCCTACACAAATAGCCAGAGAGTGTTATAAAGTCTAGATTGTCTAAATTTTGAAAGGTTACTCTACCTTATCGAGTGGTCGAATCTGTAACAAGTTAAACCTTGCTTTAATCGGATCGTCCTCTAATTACTACATGGAGGGCTTTGTCAATATTCCGCTTGATCGACTTCACAATGATAATGGTGCAGGTAGATTACGTTACAATGCTTATTTAATTCTGAATTAGTCGGTACTACTGTATTTTGGATTTTGACAAGGTCGGGATGGCTTATGTGTGACTTATGACTCAACTGGGTTTTAAAATTTCTGATTATTGATAATATAGTTTGTTGTTGTTCGCTGTACTGCAGCAAATTTATGGCTCACGTCCCAATAGACGTAGAAATTCCATCCATATATCCAATAATACAATTATTGTTTGATATATGGATAGAATATTCTTTACAATTAATCCTTGTTTTTATACATCTGCACTATGGAGGATTTAATTAGTGCCACCGATGCTGCAGTTAACGTAGCCACCTACTGAGCCCCAACAGTTTAACGAGTTTATCATCGATTCGAAAAGAAGAAGATCCATGTTTTACTTTTGTTTATTATCGTCTTCATTTCAGCCTAAGGACGTCTACTGTTGGATCTTTTGGTCTGTCTTAAGTGTCTTAATCTCAATACAAACGGTCCTATGCGACTTGTATTAATCGCAATCGGTACGCCTTGTGGGAGGCCTACCAACACTGCATCTTCCGGTACGCGGTCGCCATACTTATCTGTTTAAAATTGACTGGATCATTACTACCACCCAAACAATATAATTTTGCTATATCAAAATCAGAATTCTAAATGTACCGTACCCTTTGTATTATGTAAATAATAATTTATCCTCAACTTCCAAAGCCAACAAAACTTTTCCTCCTAAACTTTCGATGAAATGAGCAGAATGTTCCTCAAATGTTTTTTCGTTTTGCAATACAACAGTAGGTGCTTCATTTGCATCACCAGAAACTTAATATTACACCCTTGTTATTACGTCTTCGCTATGTATGTCAATTTGTAATTTGTGTTCTGCAAGGTGATGAATGTAAATCATGTGTTGATTTAATTTATTCATTTTGGCTTTAGTTTTGGTAATAAGGAGGTATGTAACTACCTACTTGATGTAGTTTTAGAATTCAAAGCATACCTTCTTGTTTGGATTCCGTCAAAGCTCTAATGAGATGTTTACCGATGTAAATTTTGCTTTGTAGAGTATCTCGAAGTGATTGCTATACATATTTTGCAACAAATCTGCATTGAAAACAGTTTACTTAGATATCTGATAAGCAATGTTAGGTAAAGCTAAGCATTTAAAAATTTTAAAAACTGTAAGTCGAATAGCCTATCCTTTGCTTTCGGGTTACTTCTTATTTCCTCTTATTTTCTTAAAGATTTTTTTAATGTGAAAATAATCCAATGACTTTTCTTACTCTAAGGTGAAGACGTGGGAGTGTCAGATTTTTATTAATAAAACCACACGTCCGTTCCGTTTTTACCCTTTCATCTCAGGACTCTTTCAGTATCCCTTAGCCCCTAGGGCCCCGTTAAGCTTCGGCCCTACTGGGCACCTAAGATTTTGCTAAAATCTTGAGGCATGCGTGGAACACTAAAGGCTGTTGACGGCTCGGGTTCCATCCGTAAGGATGGATACATCATACCAGACAACCGGACGGCAAGCTACCCATTGCTCGTTGTCTGCAAGCCCATTATATAGTGGTCATTGGTGCTTATGAAGAAAGTTTCTTGACATTTTCTAGTACAAATTGGCCTAATAATTGTTGCATAATGTGTTGTCCTTAAAACTTGTATCACGTGTAATTTGACCTTTGAAACGAATAAATAAAAATCTTTAAGGTAATCAGACTAGAAATGGATTCAAAAGTGGGTCAACTGTACGGCTTTTTAACTGTACGCAGTTTTTTCTGTGACTATTTCTGAAGTACTGAATTAATTAAAAGTTTCAGCGTGTCGTTCGAGGCGTTTTGTATGTTAATCTTTACATGTGTGCACTCTGCTCACGATTATTTCCTTCGTTGCAGTTTACAATAAGCATTGAAACTTCTTATTCCAACTAGTTTTATAAATATTTTACTTCGTTATATTGTCAATAATATTTATACTTAATTTTTATATTATACACAGAAAAGAATTTTATTTTTGTAAGTTTGTAATGAATGTATAAACTCAAATATAATAGACCTAGTTTAACATTTTTTTTACCAATAGAATCCTATTATATTACTTAGTGACATAAAGATGCGAGCAAAAGCGCCAGCAGTAGCTAGTATATAATATACCTACTAGCAGTTTTACCTTCTAGAGAAACAAAAATTATCCCAAAGTAACATACTATCGTGATAAAAAAAATCCTAAGTCCTATTTTATAACATGATCTGGATACGTTTCATGGCCTATCATAATTATCATCATCAACCAAATCCGTTCTGCCATTAAACGTGAAGAAAAAGCAGAAAAACAAATAGACCTAATTTTTGCATTTATAATATTAGTTTCTAGCTTATGCTAAATTTACGTAATTGGAAACTTTTCCCTGCTTGTAAACAAACTTTGCCTTGTAATTCTTTTGTGCCATATGCAAAATAAATAACTGTATTTGATAACTTGTACAGTTATACAAGTTATTAGTTAACTTTCCTTTAGTGTTTGTACTCGAATCTTACCTTAGATCCATGTCTATTCCAGTTTATCCCGACAATATCTTCTGCATACAATTACTTATTTGATCACTTAAGCCAAACGAGCTTGACTATCCTACAGATCCCTTGTGGTTCCACTATTGTTATAGTTAATAGCCAAAATGTGAGAATATTCCATTCAATGAACAGTGAAAGCAGTAAATTCATCCTCAAGCAGTGTACGTTTAGAGCTTGTTTCCGGCACATTAATTTGACAATAGCATTAAGGTAATGACAAGATTATCTCTAACACAAATGCAACAAATCTTATCGTATATGTCATTAGAATTCGATCCAGCTATATAAGCTCTCGATACAGCTCAGCAGGCTTGAGATCAACACAAATTAACCTCATATAAGATGCGGTCAGAGCCGTTTGTATAATGTTCAACCTAATAGGCCGGTAACCAAGCGTGACTATTCACAAGCCTAAGTCAATTATGCAGAAAGCTTGTTGAGGATGCTAATATACTCATGAAGTTGTAAGTGAGTACAATAGAGTAACTTGACAGACTAGTAGAATAATTTTGAATAACGATAATGTAGGCAATTTGTCAAACATGAATAAGATGACTAATGACAAATTGAGAAGACAATTCACTAAAGAAACGATGAAAAATTGCGCGTTGGATATGAAGATGTTCGATTAACTTTTATCCGAACTAAATGATGGATTTGTGTAAGATAATATTCTGTTAAAATAAGTTTATGATTGATTGATTACTGTGTTAGGTTTTGACAAGTTTTAACATGCATCAAATTTCGTATGTCCGGATAAACTCGGTTTTATTTGATTGATTCTTATCTTATCGAAACAAAATACGTCTATATATGTATTTTGTTTGGATATCTCAGAGGAAGACTGTTTGTAAAATGGCAAACAATTTATGGTACCCATTGGACCCAGGCACCCACTAAGCTGGGTTATTTGCCCTATCGTGTATCTGAACTAAAAGGGGCCGTTTGCGGCCCGTTCAGTGGGACAGCTGCCTGCAATCCGATTGTAAGCCCGACTTGGAAATGTAGGAGGAACTTAAAGCTGTAGCCGTTAAGTGCAACACAACAATCTTTTATACAGATTACTATGAAAGCTAAACTTGAATGGAAACTAAAGTTTCTACAATAGAGTTCGTAAAACCTTTTGATAAGGCATTGTGTGTCGCTGTTAAATTAAATGGGGTAGAACGTAGATTAGAAACGGGATAAAAATACGACTATATAGTTTTACAGTACGTGTTTATTTGATACATTTTATGAGCAAGATATTTAGATAAATAAACAACCTTTACGTATAATGATGAAGGGACCATAAAAATATTGACATCCTATCTTACATTATAGTTAAGTAACATAACATTGGTTAAACTAAACTTTATAGTAATTTATGTATATTAAACTTTTTTTATAACCTGAATAATAAATATTTATATTCAATTGAAATAATACACGGTAGGTACTTTGTTTGTTATATAAGTACCTAATTGCAATTTTTTCTGTTAGGATTAATTATCTTTGGAGGAACGTTAGCTCTTAAAACACAAGCTCCTATAATAGTTTAGGAGGCAGTATTTTAAGTTTTATTCGAGCCCAACTACAAAATTATTCAAATTATCCTCGTAAATGTATGAATAAGGAATTATTGTTGTTATAGAAGACTATCAAAATTTACATTCCATTTTATTAGTAGGAGCATATTATTACTTCTAAAATTGGATTTCTAAAATCAAGAAAACATTTTGAAAATTTCAACATTTATGCGAATGTAATGTTAAACCACATTTTCTTTGACTAGGTATGCATCTAAGACTGTCTTCAAACTGTCTGGTCTCATAAAAATAAATTTAACTGGATTAAAACCGTCAAGTTGTAACACTCTACCACAAAATTGAAATGTTCCGTTTTAATAAAACTCACGTCAATATTGACGTTGATTTTCTTGAAAGAGCTTCCATTTTTATTATACTTTTGGACATCAAAGATATTAAAACATTTGTTTAGGATATCAATGATAGTATCGTGTCCGCATCTTCTTTAGTACCATTTTATATATTTATATTGCGATTTTCTTTAGCAATCTTCAGGTACGTATATTGAAAGTCCTCAATGCAATATTTTTCCTATTTTGTTTCCGAGAAATAGAGAAAACATGAAAGAAGACGTGATATTCACAACATAAAAAGTGTTACGTATTAACAATAAAAAACTTAGTTTAGGATTGCATCTGTTCAAAAACAATTCTCTGTTGCACAATATGCAAAGTCAGAGGGAATTTCTTGAAACAACTTGTTGGTAGCAGGGTTGACTGTTACGTAAGATAAATAACAATAATAAAAAAGTTATTTACATAATATAGTTACATAATTAATCTTAAACAAATTACTATAACTTTAAGCCTAGAATTATGTATCATTTGGGACTTGCCTGAGCTAGGTATATTTTGTGTTATTTAAGGTCACCAAATAAAATAATAAAAAAAATAGTGAATTTTAAAATCTGTTGGAAGGCAGCTTAATTTGAATAAATAGCTTTAATATTTTTTTTTCACGTTCTTATTCTCTTGTTCTAGGATGGTGCGTGCGACCTGCTTGCTGGCGAGCTGCGTGCTCTTTGCTCTACTTCTTATCGTGCCCACCTCTGCTTACCCCAGGTAGTGGTATAATATTCAATTCCGCATCGATAACGGAAGAGTTACTAAACTTTCAAGTCAAAGTTGTTTGTCAAACCCCTGAGTTTGTTTTGGTGTTTCTTCTCAGGGTAGTCAGCTAGGAAACACCGGCCTCATCTAGTATCAAAAGACGAAAAAAAAAAATGACGTGTAAAAGAGTTTGTAAAAACCTACTTATAAAATAAAAATAATTTATCATTTAAAGTTTTCCAGCAAAATTAAATATATTTTAGAAAGAATTAAGATCTCAAGTAAGGAACATGTTGTATTTTGAACTTTCAATTTATCATAATCGATGACATGTAGGTACAATTGAAAATTGCTACGTCATCATGTCATATTAATGGCACGTTATAGCATTTTTATATAATTTTAATAAAGACTATTACTATGACGATTTACTTACTCTCATTCTAATTATTAAATTAATTTTATCTAGCATAAAAGAAGATATTTACATACTATTACCATATAGTATTGTCTAATGTGAAGTTACATAACGTAATTCATTATTCAGATTCAAGAACGACTAAACTAAGATAATTATAATCAATAAGACCTAGTAAGCCAATCAGCTAGACAGAATGGCTAATTACTCAATATTATTTATTCACAACTGGCTATAAATAAAATAGTGTTCCTTTAAAACCATTAAAGATTCACGTCGATACCGATAAAAAATAACTAATTATTAATAGAAGTGTAATATAATATTGATACCCTTGATATTAACATAAAATGTTTTTACATTTTCAGTCCTAGCAACTATTTTCGCGAAGAAGGCCAATATGAACCTGAAGAGATAATGGATATGCTGAACCGCCTCGGCAACCTTATCCAAATGGAACGCAAAATGGAAAAGTAAGTAGTCAGATGACAGGATCACATGCAAGATCGTATTCATCACTATCATGATCGATTTTAATATGTACACAATTGTTAACATTTTGGGTTCTCATAAAACCGTTTATACAAAAACAGAAATTGTAACAAAAGTAACTTCATTTCTTCTTCACACCTGATTACACCACATTAATAACTGGATCTCTTTTCACGTGTTTTATATTGTTCATGATTCCAATGTTGTGCATGATTTTTGTTCGGTGTGTGTTTTTAAATTGTCAAAATCCCTATATTGTACAAGAAATCTTTTCATCCATTTCCCAAACACTACTACAGTTACTTACGGATAAATTGTGAAATATTAAAGTTGTAAATCATTATACTAAAAAGTCATCTAACCACTTTTTCTGTTAATTTTTTTTTTGTTACAGTATAATTATTTCTGTTAATATTCATATAATTACAGTCTATGATAATTTAACCTACATTTTTATCGTCTACTACTTGTGTAATATCTGTTTTTATCTCTTTGCAGCTATAAAGAAGACATTACTAGGTACGTCTGAATGTCGTACTTAGATTATCTTAGTATGCTTCTATGTACCTATCCTTTTATAAGCATCTAAAAGCTGCTGAAAATTCTTTTGGCAACACATTTGCGTTTTTTGCATGAAATATTTTTTTTTTTTTAGCTTGTGTTATAAAAATTTGTTATGCTTCAGTCTGTAGTTAATTAACAAGTTAATCTTTTAGTTTTATTATATTAGCAGCTGTACCTGCTAGCATCTCCACCGCTTGATTATACGTAGCTTTATTGCGTCAAGGATTATTGCGAGGAGCTCTGGAGTTATAGTTCACTTACATCACTAGAAGAACCTTCTGTACCTTGTAACTTCAATATTGTGAGACTTAGATAGAATGTAGTTTTCATTCCAAGTTATTAATATATAGATTAACGAATAATATTAGTACACGAAACTAGTTTTCTACTAAATCCTTTCCCTTTGAAACAATTTATATCTATAGGCAACAAACAAATTCAATATAGCAAAACTATTGCCCTATCAATAACAACGGAGCAGTATTCCCTAGTGCCCTTGATTTGAACTTCGGTAACTCCCGGTAGCGCTTGTTACAGACAGTAGGTTTCTTAACCACTCATACATAAATTCGAGGACACAGGCTCTCAAAGTGAGGACTCTCTCTGCCTGTTGAGTGACTTCATAAAAGACAGGAGCACAGTGATCACATGCTGCCGTGCACAACGAGGCTCAGAGGAGACCCCTCACAGTCGCCTCGGGAATATAACGGGCGATGCACAGAAAGGGTTCCGGGGTGGTATTTTTAGTGGTCACGGCGCCTTTTTCCATGTGCTGATGGTGTTCACCGGGGTGGTTTTAGTGAGGTTATATTCCCGAACTCTCTGGTCTTTTCCCCAAAAGTCCAAGACCCTTTTGAAGGTTTCCCACTAACAACAAAAAAAAAAATAAGTTTTTGTGTTCAAATACCTATTGTGTAAAACTATTTAGAATAAACAAATATTGATCGGTGGGTGCGGATCAATTGTTGTAGCTAAATCATGGTGCCGTGTAGTGCCGGCACGTAAAAAGAATAGCACTACCCCCTCTCTTCCCGTGGGTGTCGTAAGAGCCGACAGAGGGAAAACTGGCATCAGGAGATGGGCAGCAGCGTCTCCCAACGACAGCAGGCCATACTGCGATCGCCAACCCGCCTGCCAAGCGTGGCGATTACGGCAAAACCTCCTTATGACGACACAACCGAAAAATCGGCCCCCAGTCCCCGGCAGCCCCGCTTTTCCTAGTTACGGTAGCGGCTATGGTAAAGGCGGGGCAGGGGGTGCTAAGAATCTCCGGGTGAGATTCGGCTGCCAAACACGACGACTCGACCTGGCAACATACAACACGCGCACACTGAGGCTTGACGCGAAGCTCGTAGAGTTGGAAGAGGCAATTAGTAAGTTACATTGGGATATCATTGGGTTATCTGAAGTCCGAAGAGAGGGCGAGGATACGATAACCCTGCAATCCGGTAACTTGCTATACCACCGGGAGGGCGACCAACAGTCCATAGGTGGTGTCGGGTTCATCGTCCACAAGTCCCTTGTCAACAATGTGATCACTATCGGAAGTGTTTCGGGCAGGGTAGCGTACCTGATACTCAGAATATCGAAACGATATTCGCTGAATGTCATTCAAGTCTACGCTCCGACCTCGAAACACGACGATGTCGAAGTGGAGGCTATGTATGAGGAGATCTCTGAAGCCATGCATAGCTATAAAACCCACTACACGATTGTGATGGGGGATTTCAATGCGAAGTTGGGGCAACGTTGCGGTGATGAGTTGAGAGTGGGGAAATTTGGATTTGGGCAACGGAACGAAAGGGGCCAGATGCTGGCGGACTTCATGGAGAAGGAGAACCTCTTTATGATGAACTCCTTCTTCAAGAAGCCCGCAAGCCGCAAATGGACCTGGATCAGTCCGGACGGTAGAGTCAAAAACGAGATCGATTTTATCATGTCGACAAAGAAGCACATATTCAATGATGTCGCTGTGATCAACGCTGTTAAGACAGGAAGCGATCACCGTATGGTCAGAGGCACATTGAATATCGACGTAAAGCTTGAAAGAGCGCGACTGATAAAATCCACGCTCCGACCAATACCGGCTCAAATTCAAAACCCCGAGAGCTTTCAGCTCGAGCTACAAAACCGCTTCGAAGCCTTTGAGAACAGCATCGATGTGGACGATCTATACAACATGGTGGTGAATACTGTCCGTACGGTAGGGTCCAAGTACTTTAAAACCCGCCGTCCTAAATTAAAGAAACTCTCCAGTCAGACTCTCCAACTCATGGATCAGAGGAACGAAATGAGGCTACAAGACTCAACGGATGCCCATCGTTATCGGCAGCTCAATAGACAGATATCTAAGTCTTTGACGAGCGACCTTCGCCAATTTAATACACAGCGCATCAAAGACGCCATTGAGCGGAACAAAGGCTCCAAAGTGTTCGCCAGAGATCTGTCTATTGGGCAGAGCCAATTGACGAGGCTGAAAACTGAGGAAGGTAGCATCATTACGTCAACACCTGAAATTCTGAGGGAGATTGAGAGTTTCTATGGACAGTTATATTCCACGCAAACACCTGTTGAAAGCAAGGCTAGGGATCCTAGAGCCAAGCTTACCCGACACTATACCGAAGATATCCCGGACGTCAGCCTGTACGAGATTAGGATGGCTCTGAAGCAGCTTAAAAACAACAAGGCGGCGGGTGATGATGGAATTACAACAGAGCTCTTGAGAGCGGGCGGTAAGCCAATACTTAAAGTCCTCCAAACGCTCTTCAATTCTGTCATCCTCGAGGGCAAAACGCCAAAGGCATGGGGCAGAAGCGATGTGATGCTGTTCTTCAAGAAGGGTGATAAAACTCTCTTGAAAAACTACAGACCCATCTCGCTTCTGAGCCATATCTATAAGTTGTTCTCTAGAGTCATTACGAATCGTCTCGCTCGCAGGTTCGACGACTTCCAACCTCCCGAACAAGCCGGGTTCCGAAAAGGCTATAGTACCATAGACCACATTCATACGCTGCGGCAAGTTATACAGAAGACCGAAGAGTACAACTTGCCACTTTGTTTAGCGTTCGTGGACTATGAGAAAGCCTTTGATTCGATTGAGACCTGGGCAGTTCTGCAGTCTCTCCAAAGGTGTCAAATAGACTACAGGTACATCGAGGTGCTAAAGTACTTATACCAAAACGCCACCATGTCGGTCCAATTACAGAACCAGAGCTCTAATCCGATCCAACTACAACGAGGCGTGAGACAAGGAGACGTTATCTCTCCAAAACTGTTCACAGCTGCGTTGGAGGATATTTTCAAGCTTCTGGACTGGAAAGGACGCGGCATCAACATCAATGGCGAGTACTTAACACACCTGCGATTTGCCGATGACATAGTTCTTATGGCTGAGACCTTGGAAGACCTGAACATAATGCTCGAAGATCTCGGTAATGCTTCCAAAAGAGTGGGTCTTAAGATGAACATGGACAAGACGAAAATCATGTTAAATGCCCATGTTGCACCCGCTCCAGTTAACGTTGGGAGCATTACACTCGAAGTTGTTGACCACTATGTTTACCTGGGACAGACAATCCAGTTAGGTAAGTCCAACTTCGAGAAAGAGATCTCTCGTCGAATCCAACTCGGATGGGCAGCGTTCGGGAAGCTACGGCATATATTCGCGTCCGAAATACCTCAGTGTCTCAAGACAAAAGTCTTTGACCAGTGCGTGTTGCCAGTGATGACGTACGGTAGTGAGACGTGGTCGCTTACTATGGGTCTTTTAAGAAGGCTCAAGGTCACCCAGCGAGCAATGGAGAGAGCGATGCTTGGTATTTCCCTGCTTGATCGAATCAGGAATGATGAGATCCGCAGGAGAACGAAATCAACCGACATCGCTCGAAGGATTGCATCGCTGAAGTGGCAGTGGGCGGGACACATAGCGCGGAGAACCGATGGCCGTTGGGGTGGAAAGGTTCTCGAATGGCGACCGCGTACCGGACGACGCTCCGTGGGCAGGCCCCCTACAAGGTGGACCGACGATCTGGTGAAGGTCGCGGGAAGCCGCTGGATGCGGACAGCACAGGACCGATCGTTGTGGAGATCCTTGGGGGAGGCCTATGCCCAGCAGTGGGCGTCGCTCGGCTGACATGATGAAATCATGGTAGCAATGAAAATGTTGAATATTCACTTAAAATTACTGAATAACAATGAAGTGACTAATCATTATCGAAAAAATTAGGTACCAACAATTTACTGCAAGTATTTATTTAGTGCTATTTCTACATAAAAATGTTTCAAGCGCTTTTCACAAAACAATTTACAACGTTTTAGAGAAGGCCTTCACATTAACATCCCCGTCCGGGTATGCATTGAAGTCAGCATTTTTCACATCCCTCGTAGAAAGTTTTGGACAATGTGCTTTAAACACCGCTACAGTTTAAAAAATTGAATTATTTTAGTTGTATTTTTATCAACTTTTTACATTATGTTTAGTTCCATTTTAGCGTGCTACAATTTTTTATTTTGACCTTAATTGCTTGTACCTAATGTGGCATCTATCTTGATGCACAAAATATATTAGTGTATTTGGTAGCATGTTTGAGTGATCCTTTGAAACTGAAAGAATTTCTCATTCGTTTGGCCTAGTTTTTTTTTCATTATATAATGTCATAGGTACATATTTGCGCTCAGTTTCTTACGACACAAGATTTATAGGTACAAAAACTTGGCTAGATGAACACATCCTTACGGTTTCACATCACCCGTTTATTACTATATATATAACCTCTTAGTTAAGCTCCGATTGCGAACTAATACAACGGCTTTTAGTTATGCTTTATTTCTACCTATCGTATTTCCTTACTAACAATTTGATTATTTCTCAATTTCCAGCGAGAAGCGAGCCCTTGACCTTGGTCTCAGCCGTGGCTACTCCGGCGCTCTTCAAGCCAAGCACCTTATGGGACTCGCAGCAGCCAACTACGCCGGCGGCCCTGGAAGGAGGCGACGAGATGCTCACTAAACTCTTAGCATAACCACCCGAATACTGCACTGAGGTGGACTACAGTACAACCACTATAACTTATAACCACATCTCTATGCAGTAGTCAACTTTATAAGCTTAGGTCAATCACCATCTGGCTGGTTCCATTGCAGCATTGAATAACATGTCATCCATATAGATTATAATCAACTTTATTCAAATTAATGCTTAACATGATATATTTCTAGTCAGCAATATATAATAACAGATACAACATAAATCTTATATTAATAATGTATTTTGAAATGGAATATAGTCCGTTATTTGCTTGAACCGATTCCAAATCAATCATAGTTGGATTTGATCACACCTGTTAGACAGTTCTATTAAACAGAAATATAATGTTATTATTAAAGTTAGTAGTGGAGGTTCATTAAAAAGATGGTACTTAATGTTTCTATAACTAGCTTTGTTCTAGTATGTATCATTTTTAACTACTTTTACTTGTGTAAAATTTTACTTATGTGAAATTTGTACTTAACAAAAAGTTTCCACCTCGACCTTGTAGATAAAGTTTTTATGAAAGACAAAAAGTATATTTGACTGATTTTGATACATTTCTACGAGTCTGATGATGTACCTAAACCTATTCTAGTCATCACTAGTCGTATCGTACTTACCTACTTCATAATTTTCATTCCATTTCGGTGTCAGTATTCCTTCAGTATTAAAATATCATAAATTATCTTACAACTTGTACGTTTTAATAACGAATGCTGTCTTAAAACGCTTAATATTTATTGTAAATTAGAACCTACAGTATTACTTAAGAAATCCAAACTCTAGTATCTGTAATAGATTCAATGTTACCATTCCTCTTGTATGTACGTGGCAAATTAGTAAATAGATAAAATTAAGTGATAAATACCTCCTGTCTAGAGTTTATTGTTAAAAATAAAGAGATATTCATATTTATATAAATGTGTTTATATTAATACTTCATGTTATATCTTTGTCTATATTGTAAGTTCACAATATCACTTATTACTGCAATAACAAAGGCTTTTCAATGATATCCCTGAGTACTTATTAATCAGATAAATAATATACCTAACACAGAATCCCAAGAATTATCTCTTTTCACAATGGTAGATCAAAATAAAGTTACATTAAAAACAACGCCATCTATCGGATACTTATAGTAAACTGGTAACTAGCGACATCTAGTTTTCTTATGCTCAACTTTTAACACACTCACTCTGAGTTGGTAGTTAAATACTACGCTCACTGTTTGTGAAAGCTATATCATGTCAAAGTTCTAACTACAAGACCTAGATGTCGCTGCTGATTCCTTTTAGAGTAATTATTAAATGTAGTTTTACTAATCACTCTATACAGCTTAATAGGTAATTGAAAAGCTTTTAGCAATAATAACAATATAAAACTTTGGTAAAAAATATCGTTTTTAAGTTTGCACAGTTATTTAGGGTACAGATCAGGTGCTGATGTAGAGTATTCGCAAAAATCGCGATTATAAACCTACAAGTGTTCGTAAGTATAAAGTTATTAAAAACAAAGTAATTATGATATTACTAAAATAATTAATATAATGAAGATGAAGCTAATAAAACATTAACGTCACATAAACAGCAACCATTCATTAATTTTCACCTATTAGTCAGTATCCCGTATGGTCTAGTGGCTAGGATACCTGGCTTTCACCCAGGAGGCTCGGGTTCGATTCCCGGTACGGGAAAATCTTTTTGTATTTTTTTAGTCAAAATTTATTTTTGTCTACTCCATGCAGTAAATTAGTTTAAAAACATTAAACAAGTACCTCAATTGCAGACATTTTAGCTCAAAATAAATTCGTACCTATTCAGAGCTGTTCTTGAAAAATAATTGCTAAAACCTAAAAAAAATATACCCACAAAATATTGATTCATAATAATCGTCTGCAGTGGAGCTAAAGAGCAGTGTCAACAAAGGTGGCACGAGCAAATAAAAGCAAAAGCATCCACTATAACAAGAACCCTGACGCTAGCTTTTTTCATCCTACCTCACCCAATTTGATTCAAAGTTCGGGGCACGAGGAAGGTCTAAGTACACTGGACTGCAGCGCCGGGGTGAATTGTGTATTCGGATGGATGGCCATACGTTTTTTCAACATGGCCGCTCTCTGTATTTAGAGTTGGTGTGTATTTAAAGCAGACGTTTACTGGATGTTTAGACAGACAGATGAAGAGTCTGGACTAATATTGGAGGTGATCTAAGATTATTTATCATCTGTCACTTAGAATATTGAAGCTGTTTTTATTTTAATAATAAATCTTCAAGCAGTGGTTTCCTGGAGATGAAAAGCACCGCAGTGCCCCGCCCAGATCGAGGTTTTTTTTTGTGGAGAAAAAGGGGAAATCATTTTATGATTTTTATGATATCATAACGTTTTATGATATCAATAATTTATGTTAGCATAAGGGCGTGTCAGACTTTAACTAAAATTGTTTTAAAAAATAAATAAAAATGCTTAGCATAAAATAACGAAGCGTCGTGTTTGCTATACGATTTTGATAAGGCGCTTTGCTTATTTTTTTTTCTAAATTGCAATAGTTGTGGGAAAGACATAGGAACATCCACTGAAACATTGAAAAGAATTGTAAGAGGAAAATTTTAGGACAAGGCTTCGTATCAATGTTATCGTCAATGAAGTTGAAAGGTTCTAGAGTGGAAACTATGTACCGAAGAAGCATTAGTTACGGGAAATCGATGGATGGAAGAGTAGTAATGATGATGGTAACTACTCCGTCTTATGAGTTGTACGTTGTGGATTTAAACTCAGTTAGGTCCCTTATGTAACATGTTTCACCACCACTGCTCTCAAAAACTGTAAATAAAAACCTCGCGAAGAAACCGGCTTGTATATTGTTTGGCATCCATTCATTCACATTGAGCCTGCGTGGTGGATTACGATTTCTTCTCCAAGAGATCCTGAGCTCAAGTAGTGAGGACATTATCTATCTACATAAAAATACAATATAAATACTATTTAACATTGAAAAAAGTACCGAACCAACATTATTAATTAGTAAACTCAATCTAACTATATTTATTTCCTACATATTTGACACAGTGTTACAATGTTTTTTACGTGAGAAAATTTCTAATGTTATCTTCGACTCGAAAAAGGAGCGAGAGGGCATTTTAGAGACGCTTACACGTACATTTTTTCGTCAGTTTAATTAAAAGTAGATGAGTCCGGTTTACTAATTTGATAAGAAACATCGAAACATACTCAGAGGCAAAGTCCTTTTAAAGTCCATATACAGGGTCACACAGCAGTCACACATATACAGGGTACAAGTCCATATATACATATAGCATATGTAATGATGAAATCGTATGAGAACCATGCAAATCAGTGTGACAAATAAACATATTTTTCTTCTTTATTTTAACACTAATAACAAAAAGCGATGTTTTTTTTTATATTTTTTAACACCTACACAGTATATTGTGGTCATGTGGCACATCACGCTTGGCAGAACGGGTTAGTCATGGCAATATGATGTGGTTCACAGATGGTTGCTGATGCCCATTTTCCTGGAAAAATCCTTTACCGTGAGCCTCTTTGTGTAACCGGTATCCATTCATGTAAAATGCTCCATTATAATATTGCATTTCTTTAATGTTGTATGTGATATTTACTGCAATATATTTTAGAAAGTTTTTGTCTAGCTTGAAAGGTTTTTTAAGGTTCTGTACTAAAATATGGGGCTTCATTACTAAGCATATGCATAGTAATAAAGCCCCATAAAGGGCCTGTATTTAATGAATCTAGAAAAGATAAAGCATGAAATAAAACGTTTCGCCCATCAAGAAACAGTAATTTTGTCGGCGTTTCTTTTTGCTCAATTGTGGAAGTTCAACTCGCAATTTGCCAGTTTTTATTCTTTAGTTTTAGCGCTAATTGAAGACCGGCTAATTAGTAGTCCCTCAAAGAGCAGTAAGTATTTATACCAACGGCAGTGTTTAATTTTGTACTAGAGCTAAAAGAGTTTAGCTTAGCTCTAGTACAGCAATGTGCTAAAGAAATATAATTTAGGTAAATAATATTCATTTTGTTTTCGTCACTTTAAACTAGATGAGACCGGTGTTTCCTAGCTAACTACCCTGAGAAGAAACACCGAAAAAAACTCAAGGGTTAAAATTTCTTTCGAAGTCCATACAGTAAATATGTATTGGTCAAATTGACTAAGATGGTTTTTTAAAAATCTCTACTGGTCTACTATACATTATACAGATATTGTAATAGACACATAATGTTATAATAAACACATAATGTTATAATAAACACTTTTTTCAGTTAAAAAATCTCATTCAAATTATAAAACTGGGTACCTATGATATTACCCTGTAGTACTACCGTTCCTCGCTCTACTACTCCATATTCCAAATTCTATAGAGCGTCACTTGGCAAGGGTAGCTGCTAAAAAACCGTGTCACTGCGTTCTGCTTCACAGATAATGTTGATTGTCTTCGTCATTAGCCCAATTCCAGCATTCTTGTTACATTTCTGAATTAAGTTTTCAGCTGAAACCCTCGAAACCCTTTAGTCAAATAACTAGGCCTATTTGGCCAAAACAAAAACTTGAGACAATAATTTAAGAAAAGAAAAATGTTGACTGTATTTTATTCTATTTTAAGCTCTAGCTAAAAGGTAAACAGGATCAGTACTGTCATTAAAAAGAGTCCTTACTAGTGCTTGACCTCGATGTCACCAGATGGTCAGCAGTGATGCAATCAAAAGATTCAATAACTTACAAATACTTTCTATTTATAATTTTAAATAAATTATTATCTTTTTAATACAAATAATATGTAGCCTACTACCCAAATTACCCAATCGATCTGTAACTACTAGTAGTCCACAAATTATGCGGCGCTTGTCGTCTTGAGCTCGGTCATATACCTATACCTAGTCTGCGTAAATGTAGTATTACTTACATAGTACCGAATAATTTTGTCAGTTTAGAACTCTGTATAGTTTTCATTCAAACATCATAGGTACATTAGTGTACAAATCTAATTTTATTTATCCTTTTACTTAAAGTAAAATAATGCCTGTAATCACACACCAATATCCAGGCTTTTTAGTGAGAAAATTGATGTAAACTGTTGCCTAAACAGCAACAGTTTACGCGTTTTGCAAAGGCTTTTAAAAAAAATCCTAATTAAGAAGTATTTTGTAATGATCTATCAAAAATAAATATCATTGCTGATCTATTAAAATATTTCCTATTAACATAATAATTAATAAAATTCCCAAAATATCACTCCAAATTTAGTTTAAGGGCGAAACGTAGTGGCAACGGTGCGCGTATTCGTATCTCTTGTAACAATCATCCCATCTTGACAGCCAACGTTCTCCGGGAGGTAAGAGTGAGGCCAACGACACGACACCGATCGATATTGCACCTCCGTGAGGTAAACGCGAAGAGCAAGCCATTAATTAAAACACCTAGTGCCTTGCCAACGTAATAGCTTGCCTAGGAGATATTATAACTCATCTTTGAGCAATTTAGCGCTTTGAGAGCTTATATCGTTAGTTAGTAACAGTGGGGGGAGGTAAAAGTTTTTGAATGGAAAATGGTTTAAATTCTTCAGCCCCAAGTGAAAGCCGGCGTTCACACATCTATTGTCTTTCTGTTATGTATTTAATTATGGTATTCAAAAGGTTAAAAGCGAACAATAAAGAGCTATTCATTCATTATGTATAAGTCGGTTTAGGTTGCGGGGAGGAGGTCATAAGCTAGTAAAATCACCTTATGTAATAAGGCCCCTTTTATAAACATTTTCAAATTATTTTTTTTTATTTCACATGAGTACTTATAAAATGTCGGAAGTATTATATTTGCTAAGCTAGCAATGATTTCCAGCGCAGCTGTGAGGCACACAATGTAATTTTTTAATTTAAGCTTCTACATTTATGTGTAGTTGTTAAATGCTAAATTAATATTCATTTCTTTATTATTATTTTTTTTTTATAAAAAAGCTCTGTATTGATCTCCGCCAAGTTCAAGACTGAGTCATTTTGGTAACAGAATTAGACAAATAGAATACTAGCCGTCTAGGGTGTGCGGATCATTTAGAATATATAATAATATACGATATTTATAACACTGTTCAAAAAAACCTTGATCCACGCACCCCAAAGAATCTATACGTCCTACACTATAATGTTTTGTTGTCATTTTTAAAAATGTGTTATTTTGCACTGTGATATCTTTGGACTGACTTAGAATAGAAAGTTCAAATTTCACAATAATAAAAATACATTCATGGTTAGCGATATTATCGACAGTACAAAACACAAAGAAATCAATAAATAACTACAATTTAAACTCTCATACCCCAAGCGTACGGTGGCGTTCGGACACCTATTGACTTTCGGTTATGTCTCTGATATGGTATTTAACCCATGAATATAAAGTTTATTCTACTATGATTCGTACGTTATACGTAGCTTTACCTGTTTGACATATCTATGTTTTACATTTACACCACGTTTGAACACATTGTTGTAAGCATGAATGACGTCTTTACTGATATGAATCTCTAGTTTCAATTCCTAGTCACCTTTACAGTCCCCATGTTATGAAATGGATGGTTATTCTTAGAAATGGAGAGTGCAACATTAATTTAACCTTTTGAGTATCGACACTGTGAAACAGCATGAATGTTTACTGTAAATAAATCGCCCTTGATATCCATCGATGTCATATGTTTGCTATTTAGCAGTAGCATTTGCTACGGGCGTGTATGATTCTATATTTAAATGTTGATAATTTCATATTAATGTCATAAAGGCGATAATAATATTAACTATTAATGTATGTAATATTAATTACTTGGATAAAACATAGCTCACGATTAGACCATAATCTAGATTTGGGTATATACTCGTAATAGGATACTTTTAATAATTAATGAATACTTTTGATCCGAAGTCAATTCAGAATAAAATCATAAAATTTCAAATTAATATCTTTATATCTTCTTATTTATTTAAGTTTAGATGTGATGTGTGTAAATGTGTGGGATTACGAAAATGGATAAGGTGAGAAATGACTACCTATATTAAAAGAAGTTTGAAAAGTCGGGCCAAGAGTTGAAAAATTAAAAGGAAATAATCTTGGTATGGTTATGGGTGATATGCATATTATTAAAAGAGTTATCAATATACATACTGCTGGAGACGGAAAGGTAGGCCAAAGGAAAGTTGGATAGATTGTGTGAAGAGTGATATGAAAGAAAAGGCGCGAAAAGCGTGACGGTTGAAAGGATAGACTAGAAGAAAAAAAATCCGGCCAAAAGCGAGTCGGGCCACGCTCAGTGTAGGTTTCCGTAGTTTCCCGTCAGTCACAATGTAACCAGACCCTTAAACTACGACAGCCAGACATGGCGAAACTATAAGGATTTCTTAGTGACTACCGAACCCTAAAAATGTATTGCATGAACTCCTAGTATCATGAAAGAATGACAGGAAGATGATGAAGCAATTTCTTTAGGTTTAGACAATAAGGGAATCGATGTTACACAAATAACACTGTTAAACGAATAACCTACAACGAATTTTCTGACATTGATGTTCAATTTTATCATCAAACAGCAACAGTAAACACAATCCAGGTAGAAGTGCGCAATCAGTCCAATTGCGCGGCCATTTTCCTCTGCGAACGGCAATTGTGGCACAAATCCGATTTAACAGTTAGTTCAATCATCGGCTCGGCTTCCAGCAGTGATTAGTTACTTCAAAACGCAACAGGTAAACCTAATAATGTTTGTGGAACTATGTATTGTTTGAATTGAGCTATGCAGATTGGGAATCTAAACGCATAAACTAGATTAGGACATGTCGATTGCTTTTTTTTATGCTGGGAAAAATCATTGAATGACGAATCTCGCCCTTGGACGGAGCGGGAGACAATGTCAAAGTTCTACTGATTAAACGACCCACCGTTCTTTCCTGCTTTAGGTCCGGAACGTTGATGCGAAAGCAGAACACCGGGGCCCTGCCCGGTGTTCTGCTTTCGCATCAACCCCTGGCTCCAGAAGGCTTCGACCCTAGGCCCCTACATCTGCTGACAACTTCCTGAGGCGTGCGGGAACAGTGCACGCCGTCGACGACTTGGGCTCGGTCCGGACAGTTACCGGATGGGCGGATCGCGAGCTACCCATTGCTCGCCGTCCGCCACGTCTACGGTGGCCGGAAATCAGGACCGCCGGCGTGAGTGCCGTTGCTTTTACCTGATGCGGTCGGCCTTCTCTTTTGCTAGCATTACTGCTTCGCAGAAAGAGACGACCGCCTCCCACTCTGCCTCGCTTCGGACCATGGCCTCTACCAGGAAACGAATGGTTATCTAATTGCTTTTGTATTAGATAGGCATTTGTTTCGTTCCAGGGTTAATATAGTATGAAATGTTAATGCTAAAGATAAACTAACGTACCATATAACGTTCCACGTATGCCACGTATGTTACGTATTATGACATCTAGAATCTTACGTGCGACGCGTATGACAGCGGTGCGTATACCCGAGCATGGTTTTTTATGTTTTAAGCAAAATCTTGTCTAAATAGGATGTCATATTATTGCGTAGCGTACGTGACTTATATGGGCTGTTTGTCTATAGCTTAATTATTTAGGCTAGTTTGGTGTGCTATTTTCTGTTTGTGTGGCCCACTTACTTATATATAAAAATGAATACCTTTTCGTCAGTCTCGCTAAAACTCGAAAACAACTGGACCAATGTGGTTAATTTTGGTCTTGAAATATTCCTAATAGCTCAGGAAAGGTTTAAAGAGTTTTAAAGAGAAAAAATTAGGCGGTACAAAGTACGAGTAGTACAAATTATATTTTAGAGATGGATAGCTGTTACACTACAACATCGTTGAATTGCATTTTAAGTACAGGAACGTATTATGCCTTTGGATTAGTCAATCAAACTTCAACTCAAACAACAACAACAGCAAATACTGTCGTAATGAAGGCTTATAGGAACTTTCCTGAAGCCCTGTGACGTCAAAATGCAGAACTCCCTTTTTTTTCTCTAAACTTATTGTTGATGTTCCATTTTAGCTCCCTAGCAGTACATATTGTACGTAATCATTAACATAAAAAAATACGACTAGTGGAGTAAATATCAGTATTACCATCTAAAGTACCACCTAATCACGAAATATACCAAATAAATGCCACAACGCGATCTTTTTCCATAAGATGGAAAAAATTGACGTCAGCCAATGAATAAGACTCCCACATCAAACTGAATGTAAACACCCATATCACGTCTCCAATATTTGTTGGCAACCATAGAATATTATAGGCAATAAAATTGGTAAATTTATTATCAGACAAAGTTTCTAACCTATCCTATCCTATCTTATACAACAAAAGCCATACGTACTTGTAGCGACATCTGTGACGAAACAAAGGAACTATAATATCCTGCATCGCGCAATTAAAGTTTTTCACGCGATAGGAATAGATACAACTACCCGAAATAGAATAGAATAGATACAATCATTCTCGCCCAAAATCGCACTAAGAACAGACGTGTGACTCTTTGCTCCGCTTTAATAAGTAGCTTACTTTACCCGATAATAGTACATAACTTCGACAGCTTAATTATCATTCTCGCGTACACCTACCATCTACGCAGCGGAGGTGCGCCCGCGTACCCGCGACCCGCGAGGGAAAAGGAACCACCACCTCATAATTGCTGTCCTGCTCCTGCGCCGCCTGCGCTCTGCACTGGACGTGTGACGTCGTCACTCACACTACACGGTAATCGGTCATCGGGTGTAGTATACGCAAGGAATCCAGATAAAATGCAACGTTCACCGATTAAGGCTTCGTCGCATCCAGATCTTACCCTTGAAAATGTATCACAAAACCAAGAAAGTATACGAAACATAAACACAAGAAAACGGAGAAATCCTGACGAACAACAACTTGAAGACTTAAAAAGTGACCTCTTAAAGTCCTTCAAGGAAATGATGACTACTGAGATTGCTGTAATTAAGCTGCAAAATAGCGAGATACTTCAGTCCAACCTCGAAATAAAAAAACAACTTGAAGAAAATGCTGCCAATTACAAGGATATCCGCGACAGGCTGCTAACCCTTGAAACCAAGCATGAAGCAGCTATAGAGCGTATTAATCTATTGGAAACTCAGGTAAACGTTTTACAAAAACAATTTCTGAAAAATACAATAGAAATAAGAAATATTCCACAACACGACAATGAAGATGTACAGAATATTGTTAAAAATGTATATAAAACTCTACAAATACCGGTAATTGATGAACATGCGGCTATTTACAGAAGAGGTAAGAAGAAGGGACCTATTGTGATTGAGTACCAGAACGCTAAAAATAAAGAATTACTGCTAAAAGCTGTGAAAAAATACAACTCTGCCAACAAAGATAAACCATTAAGTACGGATAACTTAGGATTTACTGGAGCTTTCTCACGGGTTTATATATCGGAATCTCTTACTTTTATGTCCAAAAAGATTTTGGCTGCCGCTCGAGAACTCACGAAAAATGGTTCGTATAAGTATTGCTGGGCCTCAAGAGGTAACATACTCCTACGTAAGGAAGACGGACAGCCTGCCATAGTCATCAATTCTCTAAATCAACTTAAGGATTTCGCCTCTGAATGACTAGCCGTTGTTGAAGACCATGTGAAAATTTGGTACTTTTTCTCTTTATTTAATATTTTTTATCTTTTTCTAAAGTCTCACAAAAATATTGTATGCATTATATTTATCGTATATTATCTGATAATATTTTTGTACTGCTATTATACTTTTTTATATCTATTATATTTAGAAATCTATATGACATTATTATTAACAGTCCAATATCCAAACTTCATGTCCGACAATAATAAAACTAACTTGCTGATCTCAGAAACTACAATCGTCGACCAAAAATATAACTTTACTACTAATAGTGTTATATATGGTTGTTATGGGTAACAACATAGATGAAGTTGTCACCGAGGTTGATAGTACTATCAACGTTGGTGATTCGTTTTTGGTCGAGGATCCGGAAGCGTTTCTGCAATACGAACTTGGAACGGAATCGTCTCTTAAAATTATTGTTCAAAATATACGAAGCGTACATAAAAATCTTGAAGATTTCAAAGTTTTTATTGCTAGGAGTAAAATAGACTATGACATTATTATTCTCACCGAATGTTGGCTACAAAATTCAGACTTGATACCTAAACTAGAGCAATTTGATTCGTTTCATACTAGAAACCACATTAACCAGAATAGTGGTGTAGTTGTCTATATAAGAAGCTATTTACCACATGTCACAGTATATGAGCCAAATTTTGCCGATGCTGACTGCTTAGTGATAAGAATAGGTAAAAGCCATGCTTTTATTTGTATATACAGATCACCATCGTTTGCTTCTCTCGCCAATTTTGTTGGGTCCTTGGAAGAACTTTTAATAGACATTAAAAACGTACCTTATATTTATCTAACCGGGGACTTAAATGTTGACGTGAGTTGCAATACTACTGACCCAAAATCCGATGAGTACTTGAATCTTCTTGCCACGTACGGTCTACTACCTAGCCATCAATTTCCTACACGTTTCAATAAATGTATTGATCACTGTTTCGCAAAGCCTAATTCTAAAATGCTGACAATAGTCTGTGAATCATCAGTTACTGACCACAGTAGTATATATTGTATTATTCCTTTAACACAAAAAAGTAAATATAGAACACCAGAAAAGACACTGCTACAACTAAATTATGAGAAAGCCTTTAAACTTGTGAAGGACTTTGATTGGACTATGATAACAACTTTGCAAGATCCCAATAAAGCGACTGAATTACTCATCGAAACTTTATCTGAAATTAGACAAAAAAGTAGTTACCACGTTACCGTGCCCAACAGGCGACAGACTTTTCAACCATGGGTAACACCTGGTCTATTGCGTTGCATTAGGTTCAGAGATACGTTGCACAGAAGGCATAAAAAGTCACCTAATGATAAAGATCTGGAGCTTACCTACAGGCGTTACAGAAATCATTGTAACAGTATCCTCCATAATCTGAAAAATGAGCACGATAAAGCCGATTTAAATGCTGTCAAGAGTGATATTAAAAAAACCTGGAAGGTCATAAAGCGTGTATGTAATTTAGATAATTCTGAAAAATCCCAAGGGCCTTGGGAATTATTAAAAATAAAATCAACTCCTCAAGAATCAGTCGATTTTGTAAATGATTTTTTTACTAATATGGCATCCAAACTATCAACTGACATCTTACAAAAGTTAAAACTTACAGAAAATGATCTTGTGAAAAAGTTCAAATGTAACCACAGCCCGATGAACTCTTTTGTGTTATTGGAAACTGATGAAACAGAAGTTTATAAAATTATTATGTCCTTAAAAAGTACCAATTCTACAGGCTGGGATGGAATATCTTCTATGTTCTTAAAAAGAACTGTAAACCTTCTCAGTAAACCTTTGACACACATATTCAACTTATGTTTCACGTGTGGAAAGTTTCCTAATGTGTTAAAGCACTCAATTGTTATACCAGTTTTCAAGTCGGGGGAAAGAGACAGTATCGCTAATTATCGTCCAATATCACTTCTACCTACTATGGCTAAAATCCTGGAGAAGCTAATAAACGTAAGGCTTGTTGATTATATGGAGAAAAACAGTGTTCTTTCTAATAATCAATTTGGTTTTAGAAGGAACAAATCAACAACAGATGCAGTTGAACATCTAGTTACCAATGTAGCTAGTAATCTCGACCACAAGAATAAATGTGTTGGTGTGTTCCTAGATTTAGCCAAAGCCTTTGATACTGTCTCAATCCCTCTGCTAATTTGCAAGTTGGAGACTATGGGTATTCGAGGTGTACCACTTGATCTTTTTAAAAACTATCTCACTAATAGGACACAAGCTGTAAAAATTGGTAATAACCTTAGCGCTAAGCTTAATGTTGGTTTCGGTGTGCCGCAAGGCTCAGTACTTGGACCAACATTATTCTTGATTTATGTAAATAACCTTTGCAACATTGAACTACCCGATTCAAAAGTGATCACTTTTGCTGACGATACTGTAATCTTATTTCAACAAAAAACATGGAGTGGTGTCAAATCGTCAGCCGAGGTTGGTCTTAAAAATATAATTGAATGGCTTGATTACAATCTCCTTACATTAAATCTTAAAAAAACCAAATTAATAACATTTAGTATAAGAAATAATTTGCTACCTGCCGACTTTAATTTAAAAGCTCATTCTTCTAATTGTTCTGCTGCGAGTATTTGCGTGTGCCCTGTCTTGTCTCCTAGTAAAAGTATAAAATACCTTGGAGTTGAGATCGATGAAAACTTAAATTGGAAACATCATATTCAAAATCTAAAATCTCGCATTCGTAAATTAATACCGATTTTTAAAAAAATAAGAAACTTGAAAGACAAAGCTACGAACAAAACTGTCTATTTTGGTTTGTGCCAATCGATAGTAACCTATGGTATCTCTGCTTGGGGTGGTGCTAGGAAAAGTACTCTTATAAAAATAGAAAGGGCCCATAGATGTATTTTGAAAGTGATTTTGTTTAAAAAATTCAGATATCCTACAACTGCGTTGTACAAAGAGTTTGAAGTTCTAAATATTCGCCAATTATTTATAAAAAAAATAGTCCTGAGACAACATTTCTATGAGAAACCTATATCTAAATCTCTCAGAAGAGTGCATGAGGTATATGACGTCCCAGCATGCAAGACCACTTTTGCACATTGTTTCTCTTATTTCTTGGCTCCTCTATTGTACAATCGCATAAGTAAAATTAAACCTCTTAAAGATTTGACAAGATTCGTGTGTAGAAGGGCTCTGGATGAGTTTCTGAGTAACCTGGATTATGAACAGACTGAAAAACTTTTACAAATATGTCATTAATTATTTATTTATAAATATATATTTTATTGAATATCTATGATTACTAATAGGTTTATGTAAACAATATAAAATATTTTATGAAGTAATATATATAAAGGTATATATGTATATATATATATGATATTATAATATATATAATAAAGTTGAAGATAAGTATTCAAACACTATTTGAATTATAAATATAAACATATACACACGTACAGTAAATACGTATACGTTAGCATGTACGTTAGCATATATGTAGTAATATGTTTGACATTGGGACTTGTAACGTATTTCTATACGAAATAAATATGAGTACCAAATGCATTACATATCATTATAGTGTTATTTTTAAACGATATATATATATATATGAATGTATAATAATGTGTATATAATAATATATGAAAGAGAAGGGAAAGAAGTACAAAAAAAAAAAAAAAAAAAAAAAAAAAAAAAAAGGTTAGTTACAATTTTAGTTATGCTTTTACTTTTAATTTTATAATTTTAGTTTTAGAAACACCTTTTTATTATTTTATTTTAACACGCTTGTCAAATTCTAAACATAAATTGTTTGTGAAAAAACTTTGTTTACATTGAAATAACGTTTGTAGTTGCGTTGTCTGATTCCTTTGCGTATACTACTTGTTTACGCTAGGCTTGTAACTCGTTATCACAATCTATGATTCACAGCAAAACAAATGTATTTGGTAAAAAGTGTCTTAATATGTTTACATTATGTCTACTATTCAATGAGCGAGAATCTTACCTTGCCGTAACACAGTCTTTGACTAGCACGGGAGGTAAAGAACTTTTCTCTGTATACCGTCATTGGGCATTAATATAAATATTTTATCAATTATGTGAACCATTGCTTTACTTGTGATAGCATTATTGTAATTTAACTGTAATGTAATGTAATTTAACTGTTCCTGTAATCCCCTTGCTATTTGTTATACCTACATAAGTTCTAACTTGTTGTAGTTGAACGTAACCGAGTGTGCCCTATACTATGTACCTACTATGGAAATATGTATTACCGGTGTACTGTAACCTAAACTTATGGTCAATAAACTATTATTATTATTATTATATTATAATCACCTATAGGACAGCCCAGCAGACATAACACACGTCTAGTTGGAGGATCCAGGAGGGTTGGTGCGAAAGGTACGGGGTAGGTTCTTTAGTCAGTAAGAGTCTGACACTGTTTCCTGCTCCGCCCAAGAGTGGGATTCGTCATTCGATGATTTTTACCTACCATAAAAAAACCCTTTCCAGTGGAAGTTAGCGGTACTTTAATGTCTATTCCACATATCTCCAAATACTTTTTGAAAATGTGTGAAATTATTTAATGATGTCTTCCACTCTAGGCTTGGTTGTGGGGATCATCAACAGACCTTGCTCGCGAAATAGTAAACACACTTTCGGCGTCATGAATATTCTCCAGCACAGAAAATAATTAGACACGGTAGATACAATTGCGCACGTACTTCTTGAATGCACAGGCGGTATCGATACACGCAGGTGAATGCTAAGATTAGCGAATTCTCTCATTCATTTTCTGAATAAACTAGTAGGCTTATGAATCTCGAAAGATACAAACCATAGACCAGGTGGAAAAAGGGCCTCAATTACCCGCGATGGCCTACAATGAACTGAATGGAGAAACCAGAACCCAAAGATAAGATTGGAAAATTGATGATTACTTTTTTGTGGACTCAAAAAAATCATATGAAATTAGGTGAATCTGTATGCAGTAGGAACCTAACTAGTGGATAATCATAATTCATGGTTAAAATATGGAAACAACATTTATTAGAAAATAAAAAAAAACACATACAAAGTAACAAAAAACACGATGACGACACAATGTTCACGCCATACAGACGACGCTATATGGACTTTCTATGAAGTAAGTGTGCATAGTTACTTGTCCAACTCGATGAGCTATCTCATACAGACATTCTGGACCGTTGGGGACTGTGTACTGGAAAGAAAATAAAAATATGATTAAGTTACTACAGCATATATATGTATATTTTTAAAATTTTCAAAAACTATTTATCCTATAAATTATAACAAAAAATAATTTTCCTAGAAAGGCCTTATAGAGTTCTGAATTCTGAAGCTTTTATCTGAAGAAATTCATCATAATCTTACTAATATTATAAATGCGAAAGTTACGATGATTGGATGTTTGGTTGTTTGTCAATCACGCCAAAACGGCAAGACGGATCTGGATGAAATTTGGCACAGACATAGGATACACTCCGGAATAGGACATAGGCTACTTTTTTACCCCAACCCCAATACCACGCGGTCGAAGCCGCGGGCAAAAGCTAGTTATTTATGTAGCTTCAACTGCATACCAGAAAACAATTCGCTGTAATAGATAAATAAGAAAGAAAAATATACATACCCGAACAGCAGTCTCTCCCGAGTATTCGAACCAGTTTGTGGAGTCAGCATTAGGGGTGTACTGACCGAAGAAATTGAAGCCTATCCCAATGAGCTGGTCGTGGTCGATGAGAGGAAACCAGGGGAACATGAGCTCATCAATACATTCGCTGCTCGTGGTCATGTTGTAGTAATAGTGATAACCTGAATGTTTACGAATTACTTTAGTAATGCACAAAACCAGTTCATTTTTAAATTAAACCAAGCATATATTGAATTTTATTGTCATGGCCTCAAAAGAGAAAAATAAAGATAAATTAATTTTCAAGTCAATTCAGACAGAAAATCTTTTTGGACCTATGGTTAAAGATAGAATTTTTGATTGTAATGAAATTTGTAACAAGTTTTAAACAATTTAAAGAAATAAACAGGAATACTTACCCATCCTTGGGATACACTGCTGTTTGGTAAAGAGACTGTTACCATCAGTAATGTCACTAGCTGTTGTTGATATTTCAAAAAGTTCACCGTTGATTCCAGTCACCCACAAGCTGCGTTCTTGCAGGAGCAGAGATGAGTTGCGAGTTGCTTTGCGATCAGCTGCATCTTTGGCTAAGGTTTCTGAAAGGATATCGTGTGTATCGCTAGTAGGGTTGAGAAGAATTATTGACCTCGCTAAAAATTATTCTCTATGTAACAATTTAGATTGTTTATCTCCGGTAAAAGGATAGTGTCTAAAATTCCATTAGTACTAAATTTTAATTGATCCATATTGAACAAGATGTGGGAGCCAAGGCCAATATAATGAAAAACTATGACTGATTGTAGATTTAAAAAAAAACATTCGGTGATTTCGATGACCAAATCACCAACATAATATTTTAAATTGCCCTTTTAGAAATTTATGTAGGGTTTCTCATTAATATTTATTTCATCTAAATTTGATGCATTGATGACAAATATCTTTTGAGTAATAAAGGCTCCAAATGGTTGCTGCTTATTAGTTCTTTTTTCTTACCAATTCTCGGTTTGATAATTATGCTACCACGAATTTAAATACACAATTTACTAAAACTGCCTAAAGTGAAATACAGTATAATTTTGTACGTACCGTTTGAAACATAGTATTGTTGGACGGTGAAATATTTCTTAGTAGTATCATTTAGGGTAGTAGTCCAGTTAGTGTAACCTTGGACTGCCCAACCGTATTCAGCATTGGAAACTAATTCTTCGTCTAACTGTAGTAAAGAATTTGTGATGACTTTTATTCGTTTATAACTTCGAAAGACAAAACAACATCGCTATATAAAACTACTATTTTACTGATAGAAGAATAGAACAATTTGTTGTACACCAAAGCAGAATAAAAAAAATGGAAAAGAAAATAGAAAAATAAATATGATAATAATAATATTCCCATACTTTATGGCACACTTTCAGGATAAATACTCACAGCTATCTGCAATCCAGCAACATTACAAGTATAGTTACAAGTAAAACACAAACTGTGTAGTCTGTTTCGGGACACTATAATTTAAGAGTTTCAAGTCCCGGTGGACTATCAGGCCTGGTTTTCCGAACCCATCCAGATGCAGCTGCTGATGTGATATTTTGGGGTAACGCGATGAAAGCTTTTGTTCCAATACCCGCACATGCGAAATCAAACCTCACTGCGAATATTTAAAATTGATTAAATAAGATATACTGAAATCTTATTAGGTGGGCCCAAGATAGGTATATGAGAAACCTCTTTTACTGATGATTACAATGAGTTTCACATATTTTTGCACTAAAATACCTACGTTATTGAGAATAATCATCATCAGTTGGATATAGGCTTCCCCGAGTGTCATCACAACGAGACAACGAGAGGTCCTTTGTGTCTTTGTACTCTCACCAAAATGGCTTATTACATTAAAATAATAAACCTGGAACTCAAACATATTTTTTTTTTATTTTTTTTCTATGATTACTTCTTTTTATTGGGACTTTTATCAACGCAACAACCTCTGCAAACCTCGAGACGACGCCGACTAAACAGCTCTGAGCCTGTTCCTTTTTATTTTTTGTAAAGGGGCTAAGCCTTCCTTTCAAAAAGAGACCCTGGGCTTCAACTCTTCTGCTCAGTCCCCAAGAGACGTCCAGTTCAGCCCACTTTCACTTCAGCCAAGCTGTTTTTCCCAACATCTGCTATTCGAGTTACGGAGTGAAGCGTGGTGCGAAATCTGTATAGATTTCACCGTATTTGGTTGGTGTAATGTCCTTGAAAACTATATTAGGTAGGTATTATAATTCTTTCATGAGAGTTAATAGAAAAATATTTAACTCACCTTTTAAACCGGGGGCATAAAATCCTGAAACAAAACAATAATATATTTTTTTGCATTGATTGACTGAAGTAAACGTAGAAATCACAATATTATCGAAAATATTTTTTTTTTCTTCAATTAAAAACATAAAAGTAGAAAATTAACCTAAAAAAGGCTGAAATAACCTTTTAATACTCAAAATTGCGGTTTCTTGCACTTGTAACATAAGCCATGAAAAAAACATCATCATCATCAGCCTTTTTAATGTTCCCACTGCTTGACTAAGGCCTTCTCGCTAGGAGAAGAAATGGATCGTAATCCACCACGCGGGCCCAGTGCGGGTTGGTGGCTGTCCCATGTTTTTAAATTTTTGGTCCTAAGACATGCCAGTTTCCTCACAATGTTTTCCTTCACCGTTTTGAAAACGACAGAGGGAGAAATCGATTCCATGTAAAGAGGTGAGATGAAACGCATGTTACGAAAAGAGTTTTGAGTTTACCCGTAGATGGATGGAGAGGAAGAGGGAGGCCGAAGAAGAGATGGATGGATTGTGTGAGGAGTGATATTAAAGAAAAGGGAGTTAGTGATAGTTTGACGGGTGACAGTGGAAGAAAAAAGCATGTTGCACCGACCCCAAGTAATATGGGATAAGGGTAGGATGATGATCATCATCAACCTAGCGTAAGTCCCGGTTGCCACCTTGGTTTTCACCTCGGTGCCCGGGGTCCGCTCAAAAGGGTAGGATGATGATGATAGGGAGAAATCGATAGTTAAGAATATTAATGCCCTTTCTGACTTATAGTCGTAATTGTATTCTAGGAGTGTCAAGCATGGGCAAGCATCAGCCTGCTAAGACTACATGAATATTCGAAAAAAAACATCCCTGGAATGCAGATGAAATGCAAGTGAAGGTCAAACGCTAGTGTACATCAAGTAAAAAAAAATGATACGACGATTTCTCTGCCTAAAAAAAAGAATTTAATTTGTATCGTAAAAAAAATATCTTACCCAAAATAGATACGACGAAGATGCTCAGTAAAGTAAGTAAGCGAAACATTTTGACAAAAGAACGCAAGCAAGTAGGTGCACAGCGAATTTCCTCCAAACTTTATATACTAGCGGTTAGTACACATGTTTTTGGGGTTCTGTAACCTGTTTACTGAAACCAAAAAAAAAGCTATTTTTTACAACTATCACACAACGTCGTCTAGTCCCAAGCTAAGCAGAGCTTGTGTTATGGGTCCTAGACAACTGGTAAATATTCTTATATATTTATAAATACATACCTATTATATGTAGATAAATTACACCCCGATACAGAACAAATTATCGTGCTCATCACACCAACATTTGTCCTTGGGGGGAATCGAACCCACGACCTCGGGCATAACAGTCAGGGTCACTAACTACTAGACCAACAGGCCAGTCTGTTAGCTTTGGCTACTCGTTACCTGCTACTGGGATTTTGAAAGAATTAGACTATTTTCGGGGAAAACATTAGAAATAGCCTGTAAACCTGAGGAAGGAAGAGATGCGAGGATGAGATTGGATTTTTACGTATTTTCGTTATCAATCAGGGATGATTCTCATTAGAACGTGCTGTGCCCGGGGCGGGGTCCGGACGGGTCACGGTTTTAATCTGTTTCATATATTTTGTATGAATCAATTTATATTACACAGTGCATTATCCGTGTCACATCCGGGCCCGCTCGACGCACTTCAATACCACGTTTGTTGCACGGTCCCGCTCCGCTCCCTGTACGTCCCATCGTAATCCGAACATTTTTCGTGCTGCGTCCGAAAATAAATTGCGCAGCACGGACGGGCCCCGGCTCGTCCACGCCCCGGCCCTGGCACGGCCCGCTCTAATGAGAATCATCCCTTATTACGTAACGTGAATTGTGTTTACATTTTTCTCCCAACATGGTGTTGCTTCTTTATAAGGCTAATTAATACCTATCATTTAGTATTTAGGGTTGCTGGAATCCGATGGATACGAGATGCAAAAGACCGGTCGTGGTGAGGTGGCGAAGCTTGGAGAAGGCCAATGTCTGTGCAGTCGACGTCTTTCTGAAGTGATGATGATCATTTATTGTGTTGAAATATTTTATCATTTTCACTTCATTACGTTATTTTTCTCTCAACCCATTCTGTCCATTTTATTGGTAGCTGTCTTATAAAGACCTAATAAATTATGATATCATCATTTGAACAGTTGTTCCCAATTTTATTTTTATAAAAATACGAGTAGCCGAAGCGGATCCTGCTACTACAGTTTTGAAAGAATAAGACTATTTTCGGGGAAATATTAGAAACAACATGTAAACTTGAGGAAGGAAGAGATATAAGCTTGAGATTGTCACTATATTTTTTAGATTAATCATTACTAATCATTACTTTACGTGAAATGTCTTTAGATTTTTTTTTCTTCATATTTAGACCTTGGTTCTCTTACGGATATCCTCATTTCTGATTCGATTACGCAATACTCCGAGCATAGCCCTTTGAAGCGTAGCTTTGGAAGGCTTCTCACAAGGTGGACCGATGACCTGATGATCAGGGTTGCTGAAATCCGATGGATACAAGACGTGCGGAACCGGTCTTTGTGCGGGCGCTTGGGGGAGGCCTATGTCCAGTGCAGTGGACGTCTTTCGGCTGAAATGATGATGATATTTAGACGAAAGTGTAGCTTCTCTTTTTAAGGTTAATTAATACCTATCATTTATTGTTGAAATAGTTTTTTATTCGCACTTTATTACATAAATTGTGTTTACACTAACCTGTTGGTCTAGTGGTTTGTGGCCCTGACTGCTATATCAGGAGGTTGTGGGTTCGATTCCCACCCAGATTAAATATTTGTGTGATGAGTACGGTCACTTGTTCTGTCTGGGTGTAATTTATCTATGATATCTATGTGTTAAAAATATATAAGTATGTTTATCAGTTGTCTAGTATCCAATAACACAAGCTCTGCTAAGCTTGGGACCAGATGGCCTTGTGTGATAAATATAGAATATTAAAAAAATATTATATATTTTACTCTCAACTCCCCTTGACACCCAAGCGAGCGCCGGCGCTCGCGGGTACTATAGCGAACGCCGGCGTTCGCGGGTAATAAAGGAAACTATTAACGTACAATATTTGATTTTTTTTTTGTAGGGTATTTTGATATTTATCCAAGAACGTAAAAAAAAAGTTTTTATAGATAAATAACTTTCCGTTAATACCCGCGAACGCCGACGTTCGCTATAGTACCCGCGAACGCCGGCGTTCGCTGTATGGCTGAGGAATTAACTCAACTTACTCTCAAAATGTGACACAATACTATTTAAATAACTCTACAAATAGTTTTTTGATGACGTAAAACAAAAATAATTATATGATGCCATCATTTAAACAGCTGTTTTCAAAAGAACCAACATAGTAATGTGGATCCGTACACACTGGTGTCACAACAAATTTACTCTCAAGAATATATATAGTTATTATTCTTTCACTACCTAAAATATTTTTTAATATTTAACTACGTTTTTGCAATAATGATAGATATATTACAAGTTAGGTGTAATTCTTCATCACGGGAAAGCTTGATCATGTATATAGTTACGAGTACTACTCTCACCTTTGAAATAAGCCTGGAGTCAATTGAAATGCAAGTCAAGATCATCGGTGATGATGCATTTATCGAGACAAAACTCCTGTTGTGCTCTAGTACCGAGTTAAAGTCTTGAGCATCGACGCCATGTTGCTTGTCGTTGCGTTGGCTTTGCGTTTCATCATTGGACCACTACTGGATGTACAGCGTTGCACCATCATTACGTTACACAGTGATATTCCAGCCATACGTACAAAACTTTTTGGGTACACATTTATTATGCGTACAGCTAAGAAGTACACAACGAGTCATGGAGCAAAGTGTATTCAACTTAAGGACAATACACAAATCAAAAGCGAAGTCATTAGACAAAAAACCAAGGTAGCTAATACCCTCACGAAAGCTCTAAAATTAAAATGACAATGTACTGGCCACTTTTCACGCTACAGTAACGGAAACTAGATTAGTATAGTGTTTCCTAGTTGACTACCCTGAGAAGAAACACCGAAACAAACTCAGGGGTCAATAATTACTGTTTTTCACCAACAAAAGACGGGCAATAAACCCTTTAATAATAACCAAGGGCGACATGAACTTCCTATAGTAACTACAGAGTACCTATTCAGTAATCAAGACACTGCATTCCCACTGCGCTCTGCAAACAGCGCTCGGAGTGGTCTGAATGCAAGCCAAACTGAGATCAGAATTTAACAAACGCAGGGGTCAATAATTACAGTTTTCCACCTACAAAAGACAGGCAATAAACCCTTTAATAATAACCAAGGGCGACATAAACTTCCTATAGTAACTACAGAGTAAGTACCTATTCAGCAATCAAGAGACTACATTCCCACTGCGCTCTGCAAACAGCGCTCGGAGTGGTCTGAATGCAAACCAAACTGAGACCAGAATTTAACTCATGGGTCAATAATTACAGTTTTCCATCTACAAAAGACAGGCAATAAACCCTTTAATAATAACCAAGGGTGACATAAACTTCCTATAGTAACTACAGAGTACCTATTCAGCAATCAAGAGACTACATTCCCACTGCGCTCTGCAAACAGCGCTCGGAGTGGTCTGAATGCAAGCCAAACTGAGATCAGAATTTATAATGGAGCGAGGCTCTACTCCAAGGTTTGAATTCGTTATGACGCTGGACAAGGTTTTCGTAATATTAGGACCACGAGATATATATTTTTTTAGTCTATGATTAATAATTGAGAGCTTTTTTCGAGGTAGGAAAAAGTAGGTGACTTCTCCTCGTAAAAGGACGTATTTTTTTATGGTGGGAAAAATCATCTAATGACGAATTCTGCCCTTGGGCGGAGCGTGAAACAGTGTCAGACTCTTACTGAATAAACAACTTACCCCATTTCTTTTTAGCCTTCATACCGGGGTCGGACCGGGGCCCCTGTAGTAGTAGGGGTGCAGTGGAGCCCTACATTTGCTGAAAACTCCTTGAGGCCCGTGGGAACAGAGCGCGCCGTCAACTACTTAGCTTGGACTGTTACCAGACGATCGGACGGCGAGCTACCCATTGCTCGCTGTCCGCAAGACAAAAGGTCGTGTCGACTTTTACTTGGGGTCAAATCTTTATTTTGATTGAATTCAGTTTGTTTGCCATTAGAATAACACATTCTAATTTTTTTGTAGTATTTGGCAGAATTACGTTACACAGTAATATTCCAGCCATACGTACAAAGCTTTTTGGGTACACATTTATTATGCGTACAGCTAAGGGCCGGGACATATAAACACGATACGACGTCGTACCACGATGCGGCGTCATTTCGCGATGCGACGTCACGTCGTGGGAATCTACGACGAGCATCGTAAAAATACTACGTCACGACATCGTAACGTTGCTCGCTGTCCGCAAGACAAAAGGTCGGGGTCAAATCTTTATTTTGATTGAATTCAGTTTGTTTGCCGTTAGAATAACACATTCTAATTTTTTTGTAGTATTTGGCAGAATTTATCGATTTGGTAAGGTAAAAAGGTAGTCAAGACTAAATATTTTTAACAAATTTTTACCGAGATTGCAATTATTTCAAGTTGTCGAGCTAAAGTTGAACTAGTTTTCAACTTCAAACTACGACTTAAAATTCTAAATTACTGGTCGTTTATCTTCAATGGCCTTTGTTTATTCGTATCATTATCATCGTCATCCTTTTTATTGTTCCCACTGCTGGGACACAAGCCTCTTCTCTAGAAAAGGGCCATAATCCACCACACGGGCCAAGTGCGGATTGGTTGATGTCACATGTCTTAGAATTTTTAGTTCTAGTACATGCCGGTTTCCTCACGATGTTTCCCTTCACCGTTTTAAGAACAGTGGTGATAAATTACACAAAGTAATGCGCCTGGCTGGGTTTGAACCTGCGACCTACAATTCGTAAGTCGGGGCCGTTACCACTTGGCCACCACTGCTCAGCTGCTATTTGTTAGTAATCATCGAATGACTTCTTCTGCTCTAGGCGAGAGAGAGTGTAATGTTACTGATTAAAGCCTACATGTTTCATTAGTACCCCTTTGTGTTTCAGGGAACGATGTCTGTCTTAATAAATTTCGCAACTCAAATAACAGCCTGAATCATTTATGAAACATGAGCCAGCAGACTTATGTTATGATTAGTTCACGATCCATCTGCTTACCACCTATCAAAATTAAGTCCTTTTAAGTCCCAACTGACAAGGAAATATTCAGGTCTGATGTAAATTTATTCATTGAAAGTTAAATTGCACGGATCTAGATCCAAAAATCTTATCTTTGTGGTCTGGTTTCCGCCCTTAGTCCTTAGCCGGACCATTATGCGTAGCTTACGCATAATGGTCCTTTTATTCCAACCAGCCCACCTCACTCCAGAAGCATACAGACCTTTTAGGTTTGCTCAGGGCTTCTGTGAGTGAACTCGGTGCTCCTAAGGTTCGTTTTCTTATCTCACTGACGGTACACTCGAGAAGCACATGCGCTACAGTTTTTTCTGACTCCATGCATCCTGCTACACAAAGGACTATCTGTAATATTAGAAAAAAAGAAAAACAGTTTATTTACGCGTTAAAGCTTGTTACTAACATAACCAATTGCATAAGCCACTTCCGCGCAAATTGGCCGAACGCTTAGCATAAGGCTTTAGCTTCACGCACATTGTGATGGGCCACAGCGCTGGTTTTCAGCGTGGGCTGTGGTGATGTCGACATAGGCAAGGCACCGGAACAGTGCAGTGTGCAGGTTTAGACAATAAAAAATAAATAAATGGAAATAAAAATACAGACGAATTATAAATACATAAAAAATAAAGTGTCTTTAACACAATTTTTAATGGTTGCTACATCACGACGCGTCCAAACTACACTAACAGATTAATATTTATTGTAAAAAAACTGTTTGTCAAACACAAGCTGCCTCTGTCTTATCCAAAATGTAATCTTAGTTTCTACCAGCCTCTTCGATTTCCTAAAAGACGACCAAATCCTAAGGGAAGAAACACCCTGCACAAAAGTATCCCAGACTATGTTTTATCCCAGGACATGATCTACGTATGAATAGATAGTTCAGCTGTTAAAACCTAAAAATTTAATATACAAATCAATCCACATTCGCCTTTGAATTTACTTAGCGTCTGAATTGATTAAATGTACCGAATCGAAATAAATATAGTTTACACATTTTTATATCCGCTGGATTAAAACTGGAATTCAATTAATATAGGCACTGATGAAAGAATAGTCGTTTTTATTTTCATAACTCCCAACGTTTTACGTGTAGTTTATTTTTTTATTGCTATAAACTAGTACTTAACCGCGTTTCACACCTGAAGGTAAGCAGTGATGCAATCGTGAAGGTGAGACACACTAGTTTATTAATAGACTATTCATTGTAGCCTTGAAGACACCTAAATTATAAGATACTGTTAAAGTGGACGGTGGTGGTTCGTATTGAACGGAATCTTATAGCAATTGGATTGGTTGAAAAGTAGCTTGTTTGTATCCACAAACAAGCTACCAACCAACAAGCTAACCATCCGGTTAGGTACTGTTTTTCTAAATAATGATTGATTTTACAATATTAATAAGCGTCATTAAATAACGCTTCAGGGTGAAGCGAAAGAGCAGGTTTTTGAGTAAAACTTAATATTTCTTAATTTGCCCTGATCTTCTAGAGCCACGGTAACTTTTTGCTTTTTCGCTGCCCTAGCAGGCATCGGCCCTACTGAATCCTTCCAGTTTTTCTGATATCTCTGTAAAGCAAGCGTGGTCTTCACGCCGTCAATTTGGGTTATCAGGCGGTTGGATGGCAAACGCATTCGCATTGTAGAGCCTAAAGTTTCCTGCAACAGCGTGTACATGTTCTCTCATCTTTCCGTTATCTCCTTCACTCGCATTACTGTTTACAAGGTGATTGCTTTCTACATATTCTTTCTTGCTCGGAACTGTAGCCTGATCTAAGGACTTACTACTGTAGCTAAAGAATGATACACACACCTTCATTTTTAGGGTTCCGTAGTCAACAAGGAACCCTTATAAACTATACCACCGACTCCAAAAATAAGTAATAAATTTTGAATATTTGCAAAATATTAATGTCAAATAAGTTTACCTATAAATTAAGTTTCTTTACAGCAATTCAAATTTTTATTTTCAACTTTTATCGTTTGACTTTTTTTGGAGGCGGTTTTTTTTGTTTTTTTTTTTTTATTTCTAGCCGTTTAGTGTTTTTAATTATAATGTGTTATGGCAACGAAGTCAATATCGTTCCTACATTTCTTTTGAAAAAGTTACCAATGTCATATAAGTAGGAATACATATTATAGGTACATTGTTACAGTGTAATCGTTTTGATCTCGTGGAGAGATGATTTGATGCATGACATACTTATGATTCATCTCATGAGTGCATGACAGCTCTCATCATCATCATCATTTCAGCCAGAAGACGTTCACCGTTGGACATAGACCTCCCCCAAGCGTCGCCACAACGACCGATTCTATGCGTTTCGAATAATATAATAATAATAATAAACTGGCAACACCACACGTCAACGCACATTCAATAATTTGTTCACAGTGATTTAAATGTTTAAATATTAATTTATGAGCCCATTTTTGTATACAATAGTGAACAAGAAAGTCAAAAATAATAAGAACTCAGCAAAACCAAAAATAATCTAGAAAAAATAATAAAAAATAAGATGCAACCAGAGAGGTGACATATAATGTCACCAACAAATAGATACAATAAAATAGAATGATACATTGCATTGAATGATATTATGTTGACGAGGGCAGCAGCCAGACGCGCACGCCCACCAGCTCCGGCCTCGTCGCTCAGCTCCGCCTCGCCGCCGCCGGAAACCAGACTCACGGAGAGTGCTGCGACGAGTACTACTCACCGCCGACGTCACCACCACCTGCGCGTCGCCGGGGAGGACGCCGGCCGCCGGTTTGTTTCGGACCTCGAGGCCCACCGGCTTCTGATAGGGTCGCAGCTGTCGGCGGAAGTGTGTCGCGCATGCGATGGACGCAATCCATCAACGAAAACGTCATGCGCGCATACTTTGAGGCGGAAACAACCTGACTGCATACCGTGTTAGGATGCTCTCTCTGTTTCAGGTGCTTGAGCCAGCCGTCAACGTGTCGACCCAACGACTGTCGGATCAGGTGCGGGTCATCCAACGTAATCATATGTTGGACGATTCCGTACTTGATCGCCTCCGATTGGAAATGGGTAGCCATGCCATTACCTCCTCGTCGCAAACTGTGGTACCAGTGATGGTACCACCGACCAACCAAATTTCAGACCACGCTGATGAGGAGAATACTGACATGGTTACACAAGTAAGTACCCAGTGCAGGGACGAATTAAGGAGTGCTTTGGAATGTGCGGTTTGGGAGTTTTTTGCCCATGCATAACAGAAATAGGGCGCTAGTGGCTGCTCTGGATTCGCAGCTATCTAATTAATTTGATGATTGCGAAAATCTCACCGATACACACTCGATGCTGTACTGCGCGGCCGTAGCGGCATGTCGTGTAGCTCACGTGAAATTCCCAATTAGTGACGGAGCTACACGACCGAGACCAGCTGTGCCGGCCTGGCAGTGCAGGATAGAGCGTCGTATCGCTGGGGCCAGAGCACTCATTGGCAAACTAATTTGCTTCAGGGAGGGCAACACTCGCCCAAGAGTGATGCGCTTTGTGAGACGGGCATTTTCGGGGACCGACGTCAGTCCTCGAGATTATATGTCCCGGGTCACAGAGCGCATTGACTTCTTGAAGCAAAAGGTGTATGCATGGGCAAACCGTATACGTAGGTATAAGCGGTGGGTGGAGCGGTATACCCAGAATCGCACATTCCAGAGTAACGAAAAGTGGGTATACAGAGCTTGGGAGCAACCGGACCAGAGTGTGACTGATACGTGCCTCCCAGATGATGACGCCATGTCTTCGTTTTGGCGCAGCATCTGGTCGGTGCCTGTCAGTCATACTGAAGGTGGTTGGATCCGAGAGGTTGAACGAGAGTGCGAATCAATACCAGAAATGGGGGCAGTCACAATCAGCCCCCAAGATGTAGCCCGTACAGTTCGTCCGCTTCCTAATTGGAAATCTCCAGGACCGGACGGACTGCACAATTTCTGGATTAAGTGGCTGCACAGTTCGCACGCTCGTTTGGCATCTCAGTATCAGACCGCCTTGGAGTCTGGTGTGCTACCCGAATTTCTAACAATGGGCGTAACCCACTTGCTCCACAAATCTGGTAGCACCGCGAAACCCAAAAAATATCGGCCGATAACGTGTCTGCCGACGCTATATAAGGTTCTTACATCCATTTTGAGAGCAAAGATTAACCATCACGTAGACAACAATGGTATTATGTCTGCCTCTCAAAATGGATGTTAGAACGGGGCTCGCGGTACTAAGGAGCTACTCCTCATTGATATGACTATATCAGCCAACAGGTTCGACGTTCTCGAAAGGATATATCGACATGTTGGATAGATTATCGGAAGGCCTATGACTCAGTTCCTCATACATGGCTCATGAGGGTGCTGGAATTGTATAAAATTGATACAAAACTACGCACCTTCTTGATGTCGTGTATGAGGCAATGGAGTACGGTCCTCCTCTATCCAGGATATCGAAATATCCAGAGAAATAGTGAACCTGTAAGGATTGAGCGCGGTATATTCCAGGGTGATAGTTTGAGTCCGCTTTGGTTTTGCCTAGCCTTGAATCCTCTAAGCACACTGCTGGAGAACTCAGGTCTAGGCTACCGGTTGAAGAGAGGCGGTCAGGTTATATCTCACCTCCTTTACATGGATGATTTAAAGCTATTTGCCCCCAACAAGCTGCAACTGATGGAGCCACTGAAGGTAACTGAAACCTTCAGCAGTGCCATCAGGATGGAGTTTGGTGTGGACAAATGTGCAGTCATGCATGTAAAGCGAGGTGAGGTAGTGGAATCCATGGGCACGCAACTCACGGATTCCATAAATCTGAGATCCCTTTCTCCAACCGAAACCTATAAGTATTTGGGTTTGTCGGAAGCCCTAGGCATCATTGTCACAGACATGAAGCAATCGTTGAAGGAACGTTTCTTTGGACGCCTGAGGAAAATTTTTAATAGCCTTCTCTCAGGCGGGAACAAGGTGCTCGCCTTCAACGGTTGGGTCATGCCGGTATTGATGTACTCTTTCGGCGTACTCAAATGGACTCAAACGGAACTTGACGCCCTGGATAGGCGGGTCCGTACACTGCTGACCGCATACCGAATGCACCACCCACGTTCGTCGGTGATGAGACTGTATATCCCACGGAAGTGTGGGGGTCGCGATTTTTTAAATGCCAAGACCCTACACAACCGTGAGGTATGCAGTCTCAAGGAATATTTCCTAGCTGTCGACGTGGGTATGCATCGAGATGTAGTGGCGGTAGACAAGGGACTCACCCTACTCTCTCTGGCTAACGAGAACTGGCGCAAACCTGTAGTGCTTGACACTAAAGATCGCAGGGTTGTGTAGCAGAGCAAGGACCTTCACGGACGCTTTTTCCGGGCCCTTCACGGGCCTGATGTAGATCAATTGGCGTCCGTATCCTGGCTGCGTTCCGGTGACCTCTTTGGGGAAACCGAAGGTTTTGTCTGTACAATTATGGACGAAGTTATCATGACGAATAACTACTGGAGATTTATTGTGAAGGATGGCACGGTTGACATTTGTCGGGCTTGTCACCGTCCGGGAGAATCAATTCGTCACATAATCTCTGGTTGTTCTCGTCTAGCTAACGGCGAGTACTTGCACAGGCACAACCTCGTAGCCAGGATTATCCATCAGCAACTTGCTCTGAAATACTCTCTTGTGGAATCGGAAGTGCCGTACTACAGGTATGAGCCCGACCCAGTTCTTGATAATGGTCATATCACCCTGTACTGGGATCGGTCTATCATCACTGACAGGACTATTTTAGCCAACAAGCCTGATATAGTGGTGGTAGACCGAAGCGAGAGGCGTGTAATGATTATTGGCATATCCGTCCCTCATGACGAGAACCTCGTGAAAGCCGAGAAAGATAAACAAGTCAAGTATATTGACTTGGCTCGCGAGGTTGTCGACATGTGGGATGTGGATTCGGCAATCATTGTACCGATAGTCGTGTCAGCTAATGGCTTATTAGCCAAGAGTTTCGACCAACACCTTAGGAGGCTCTCGTTAGGCGGCTTGATTCAGAAAGCGGTACTCCTGGACACGGCTCGTATAGTTAGGAGGTTCCTTTCTCTGGAGCCCTGACCGCCGGTAGCTTGGACCCTGTTCCCGATACCGGTGCGACACCATTTTCTATATTTTTAAATGTTTTTTTTATTTGTTTTTTTTAATGAAATATTTAAAAATATAATTTATATGTTACATATTAAATAAACGGAATAATAGTAATGTTCACAACTATCACACAACACTATCTAGTTCCAAGCTAAGCAGAGCTTATGTTATGGGTACTAGACAACTGATAAACATACTTATATATTTCTAAATTCATACATATTATAGATAAAAGAATCCATCGCATACCCGTGATTCTCACCAGGTCGTCGGTCCGCCTTGTGGGAGGCCTTCTAAAGCTGCATCTTTCGGTGCGCGGTCGCCACTCTAGAACCTTTCGGCTCCATCGGCCATCTGTTCTACGAGCAATGTGCCCTGCCGACTACCACTTAAGTTTGGCAATTTTTCGGGCTATGTCGGTGACCCTGGTTCTCCTGCGGATTTCTTCATTTCTGATTCGAACACGCAACGAAACTCGGAGCATAGCCCTTTCCATTGCCCTTGACAGCATTGTGACAGCTCTAATGAGCTAAACAATGCTGGGATACATTATTTTATTTTGAAGTTCCCATGCTGACCTTCCACCTTCCAGCTTCATCATCACATCAGTTCTATAGTACCTTACAGCCAAAGTGCATCTTATGACAATTTTAACAAGCCCAAACACGGCTAGGATATATTAATTAGTTACGCAGTTCCAGTGCCTACCTTCCAGCTCCATCATCATCATCAGATCAGTTCGATGATAACATTGTCAACATAATTATTTAAGATCATTGGTTTATAGTGCATTTTCATAGTTGCTTGATTGTGATATCTATGCGAGTGTCAAGTTTCGTTAGCCATTTCTGATCTTCTTCACCAGTTCCACCTCATCAAATGTTACTTTTTGACTGTAAATATTTGAGTTCTCGATGAAAATATCAAAATTAATAAATAGTTGCCTATAATATTTGAGGAGTTCCCTCGATTTCTCATGGATCCCATCATCAAAACTCGATTTTGAAAATGGGACCAATCTGGAAGCATATTCTTTCAAGAATAAAAAAAAAATTGCAAATCCATCCATAAACAACGGAGTTCTGAGGTACCAAACATAAAAAAAAATAAAAAAAATTTGAGAACCTCCTCCTTTTTTTTGAAGTCGGTTAAAAAATATAAGTAATAACTCGTATTCTCCCTCTGTGTTATAATATACTAGAATACTTTCTTTTTTTTGAATTCATCAGAGAGAGGTAGAAATACGATGTTTTCCTTTGCCGTTTTGAAAGCAGCATATACTGACTTAAATCCGAAAGCCTTCTCAAAACTTATCTAAAAATTAAAAAATACTAAAACTGACCAAGTGCAAATACTACAATACTACCTAAATACCCAGAGTTTCAGAGGACTTAAAATATATCCTTAGCAAATGGTCTTACTTATCTATCTCCTTAAGTAGCACTACTTATCACCAGTTACAGATCATTAGGTACACTCGCTTAGTTTTGTTAAGTGGTTTTCTTCGTCAGTACAATCTTTCTCCGAAAAAAAAAACAAACAGATTTTCCGATAAGAACTATTTACTAGAATATTGATTACTTAACTGACTTTTTTGTATTAACGGTAAACCATTTTAGGATAGTATACCGATTGAAATGACATATTTATAGTAATTAAAGAATTTAATGATAATCCTTCTTTGACTTTATATTGCTTGACTTTCCGGTTCTGTTCAAAGGATTCTAGTCTTAAAGAGATGTAACTTAACTAGATGTAGCTAGATTCGTAAAAATAATCTAGAAATACACTGATTTAAACGATAGTAAGAATCTTTGGAAAAAAAATCATACTATCATACTAATCATACATCCATAAAATCATACTAATCATACATCCTAAAGTAGGAGAACACTTCCGAACTATTTTTCGTCTCGGAAAATTAAAATAATTCCATTTGAGTGGATCCGTCGGTCTACCAAGGTCTGTATGAAGTGTGTTCCAGTTAGCCGCTAATAGCTTTTACTGGTTCACTGGGTAACTAGGCACCCAGATCACTGTCAGAGTTTTTCGTGGAATATTTCTTCCATACAATATTATGTTTACCGTTGGTGTGATGATCGTTTTTGGATTTCCGTACACAAAGAGTATAACAACCTGTGACTAAGAACACGTTTAATGAGATGTTTGGCGTTCGTTGTACATTGCAGCTGCGGATCGCTTGTCTAAGTATCTGTCACTAATTAAAAGTCACCCTATATTAATTGCAGGAGGAGGCCGACCGCATAAGGCTGCGGATTCTGATCCCCATTTCCGGCCACCATAGGCGTGGGCTTATGGCCAGTGAGCAATGGGTAGCTCGCCGTTCGCTTATCTGGTAATAGTCCGGACCAAGCCAGTCGTCGACGGCGCGCTCTGTTCCCGCGCGCCTCAAGGAGTTGTCAGCAAATGGAGAGGACCAACTGCAGGACTGAAGCCTACTGGTTCGGTTCGGTCTGGTTTCTGAAAGGAAGGTCCGACTCCTAAGAAGGAATGGGTTGGGTCGTTTAGTCAGTAAGATTCTGACACTGTTTCCCGCTCTGCCTAAGGGCGGGATTCATCATTAGATGATTTATCCCACCATTAAAAAAAAACTATATTTATTGCATATTATTATAATTAGGTGCTTATTCTATGAGGCTGGTTGCCGAGAAGCTTCTACTGGTTGCCCACCAGCACCCATCAAGGTGTTATTTGTGCGGTAAATCCCCTCTTTTAAGCGTGACTGGTGCTAAAAAACGCGAGCCATTCCGGTTGCCAATTAAAATTTACTGCCTATATTGAAGTAGTTACTTTGCATTAGTGTTGAAGAAAACCTTTTTAAGTAAGTAATTGTCATTATTTTAAAATGTACTATTCTTCACTAATAGATTAAGTATATTTCTGATGAAACATTACTTTTATAAACAAGATCTTTGACCCACGATGTACTAATAAGCTTAAAACTAACAGTAACTATTGAAGTTTGAGCATCAGTTTAGTATTCAACTACGCCAACAGTATGCAACTAACGACTAACAATGTTAGCGCTCAAATGCTAGCCCAGATTGGTAGGTTAATTAATAATTTACCTTGGCCTAATCTGCTGTTAGTTACTGAGACTTTGCCCAATTTTCTCTTGTTGATATATCTTTAAGAGCGGCGAACCCGTGATACATTGTCATAAAATTGCTCTTACGCAATTTTGACATTATTACAAGCTTTTATTTAGTTTCACCTGTCCCGTTGTCTGTCGTTCTGTAATCAAATCTTGCAACTTAAATTTGATCCACTTCCCGGTTTCCGATTGAGCTGAAATTTGGTATACACGTTTAGTTCGGATGACAATGCAATATTATGATGACATGGAGCTGATCTGATGATGGAATCGCGAGGTAGCCATAGGACCTCTGTAATTAAACGGCACAACCACGTCGAGTTTGGGCTCGTGTGAATCGTCTTGACGAGTTTTATTTATATAAGTATAGACCACCGCTATAAAAGCTTGTTATGAAAAAAAATATTTTCATTGAAAACTTGTTACATATCTTAGCTAAGATATTTTGAGATCAGATATCTGGTCAATGTTATCTAGGCTTCTATTGAAATCAAATAAAAAATCAAAACTACTAAAAAAAAAAACAGTACAGTACAGTAGTGATGCTGATGACAATAACGATGGCTCCTAAATATGGTCGCTTACAATTGGGCTCATCAAAAGGCTTAAAGTCAACCAAAGAGCAAAAGTTTGGAGTTTCCTTGCGTAAACGAATCAGGAATGAAAATATCGACACGAGAACCAAGGTTACCGAGAGACCCCGAAGAATCGTCAAACTTAAGTGGCAGTGGACAGGTTACGTCGGGCGTAGAACAGATAGCCGTTGAGACCATAAGGTTCTGGAATGGCGACCGCGTTCCCGAAGATACAGCGTTGCAAAGTCTCTTATAAGGTGGATCGGTGACCTGATAAGAATCAAAGGATATTGATGAATCCGAGACGTCCAGTAGTGATTTTTCTGCCAACATGATGATTATGATAAACTAGCTTTTGTCAGCGGCTTCGCCCGCGTACATAAAATATAGCCTATGTCACTCAGGAGTAAAGCAGCTTTCTATTGTTGCTAAATTTTTTCCAATCGGACCAGTAGTTCCAGAGATTACCTCCTACAAACAAAAAAACATACTTTACCTCTTTATTATATTAGTGTAGAAGTAGATTAATCAGTGACCTGATCACCACCACCACCACCACTGCCGACACCACCCGTCACCAACTGTTCACCTGATTTTAAAAAATTGTGATTTCATCATTCATGAAAAATTATTCCAAGCAAAGACAATATTCTTCCCAGTCGACCATATCTAGCACACCAATCAATTTTCCATTCACGCTGAAAACTAATATAAAAATCGTTCACCCAGTGCACATAGACTAGTCGAGTTCTAAGTATACATCAGTGGGATAGACGGTCGAGCCAACTTCCAGTACAGTGGACAGGGCGAGGGGTAAAGGGGGTGATTGGGGTGAGGTGTGCTGACGAGAAACGCAGGGGAGGGGGGTTTTCCGAAACAACGGGCACGGAACGACCCTCCGCTTATAGACTCCTATTTACATAATCCGATGAGACGCAACACGTACATAACCAACTGTTACGGCGCCCTTTCCGTGTCCTTTTTGCTTATGTTAGCCTGGTATTTAGATTTGATTGGAAACGGTATTGTATAAGACAATTAGTTGACTCTTCGCGTGTACCAAGGTCACAACCTTGCCATAAAACGTAGCAATGCTGCCAGCCTTTTGGGCATACTACCAGTCGACAGCTATGCGAATGAGTTTTATGACGCCATATTCAGCTAGGAATATAGCGTAAACTTGGCATTTATGTATATATATAGTTTCAATTAGTGGAGTGTTTTTATTTTTATTGTTTTTACAATATTAGTATAAAATAACTCTAATTCGAAGTTGACAACGGAATAAAAAGTAACTTAAATTTCAAAATAGAGAGGAATAAGCATATAAATAACAGAATTTCAAAAGGCCAGAATATATTGACAAAAATAAAAAATAAGTTCCAAATAAATTAAAGACGCATTTATAGCATTGCCAGCAGAAAAACAAAAATACGCTATTTCACGATTTCTCTTCAGTCTTCGTTTTTATCCAACTAAACAAAGACATTTTTTCTCAGGGATCAACGTTTTTCTAGTAAAATACTACTATCTTCGATATAGTTAAGCTCAAATCGTAACTGTATTCTGAAATATTCGATTATTGAAAAGAATAAAGAGTCTGAAGTTTAAAAAAAATGCGAAATAATTGGAGTGTCATCGGAGAAAGTAACGTAATTGAAATGATTTAAACATTAATAAGGTTGCCTAGGCCCAGAGGCCCGCCCCGACAGTGGCTGACAACTCCTTAAGGCGCGCAGGAACAGTTCGCGCCGTCGACGACCTGGGTTCAGTCCGGACTGTTACCAGACGGACGGCGTGCTACCATTGCTCGCCGTCCGCAAGCCCATACCTACGGTGGCCAGAAATCGGGATCGGAATATCGCCCGGGGCGTGTGCGCCGTTGCCTTTTGCGTACCTCCTTAGATCATCGGCAGGGTCGAAGCCTTCTGGGGCCATGGGTTGATGTGAAAGCGGAACACCGGGGCCCTGGAACCAAGGCAGGAAGGAACGGTGGGTCGTTTAGTGAGTAGAAGTCTGATACTATATCCATTCGCCATTCGATGATTTTTCCCACCAAAAAAAACATTAATAAGGTCATGTTTATTTATCTACCGTGTTTGAATCTCACACAGGGTTTAATTCAAAAGCTTGAACAAAGTATAAGTGCCGTTTAGAGAGCAATTACAATGAACAAAAACGTTATCGTCCTAAAACGACTAAGTACCCAAAATAATGGCCGTTCCAAACATCTGAACTTGCTAAGAGACGCAATATATTAGTTTTATTACTTTACTTATTTGTTGATAAATTACCTTATTTTGGTAACACTTCTAGATATAGGGCATCTAGAAAACAGGTCAGCGCATCCAGTGGCGAACAATTTTGTTTGATAAACATCCATGACACTAAGCAAACACGAACAGAAATACAAGTGATTGCATTTTTAGTGAAAATCGCAGTTTAAACATGTGTAAACGCTAAATTACAAAACAGTATCAGTACAGTGTGCGTAACGCCAACAACCGCCAGAAATGGAGACATATCCGCATAGGCCATTAGGGCACAAATTAAATAGGTACAGGATGTCAATCTACGTACAAAGCGCGCTCGAGCAACGCACACATAGACACCGTTCACCGACGCGAAAACCGGGCTAAACGAGGATCATTACGACCGCGAGGGTGTCACGTTTGAGATGCGCGTCTGTGAAATTTTGCAACTATAATACCACGATAATTTGTTGTGCATAATCCAGTTGACAACCTAAGCGCGCGCGACCGCCGTGCGTGGCCGTGCGTGGCCGTGCGTGGCCGTGCGTAGGTATAAAAAGTGAAGTAGGTACATACATGAGATTGACTTCTGTACCTTTTTATTTTGTGCTTAGGGGCAAATGACGACAATGACGACAGCGACCCTGTCCATCATGAACAGCCACTCTGTCAAGAGTGCCTGACTAAGAAGAAGAGAAACAAAAAGAGGTTGTAAAAATAGGTTTATTCAAACAGATTTGAATAAACCTATTTTTTAAGCGTAACTTAGCGTAAGTAAACCGTAGGGGCTCAGCTGGGTCGAAGCCTACTGGGGCCATAGGGCAACTCTAGGCCCTGAAACAAAGGCAAAGAAGGAACACGAGGGGGTATTTAAGTCAGTTAAGTAAAAGTCTGACACTGTCTTCCACCAAAAACAAAAACCTTAGTGTAAGTCACTATTTACACTAAGGTTTTTGTTACATACCATTGTAAGTAAAACAGATTTTAAAGGGAATCTGATTACAATCTAAAGAATTTTTTACTTCTTTTGTGTGTCATGCGTGAATTGACCAGAAAGCCTAGCTTTTGTACAGCTAGCTATACATAAGCCCAGATTTGTTGTTAAAATAACTTTACCTTCTTCCACAAGTTCTTCTGTATCTTCTTACACCATGTCCATGGTGACACCCAGTCCACTCCCAACTCGGCTTCATAATTAATACGTCGGGAGTGAATAAACAGAGCTTCAGAGTTGAAGTTATCGCACGAATTACCATAATCAACGGCGACAACTCCCAGCACGAAAATAATGTCAGAAAAGTATTCTGTACTGAGTTTGTTCTACCCTAATGAATTTGCATTTTTATTATTATTCAGGGATGGAGGAAGTGTGTGAATATTAATATCTATGCAGATAGGTTAAATTTGTAAATGATGGAGCTTCTACATACAATCAACTCAGCTTATCACAGTTAGGCTAAGCTTCATTAATGCTTGGCTTCTCTCTTTCCGCATTGAGTCTATGCCAGGAGACCTTCCTTAGTTACAAAAACTCATCATCATCACAATTTCAGCCGAATTACGTCCAAGTCTGATTAACAAAAACTTCCCATCTATCAGAACTACATAAAGGAATTAATTTTGTTACATAAAAAGTTTTTATAAAAGTACTTTATTTTTTAATTTTATCTTTACAAAACGATAGCGTATAAAGTACCGAATTTTAACGGTGTATATGACGTACGTAACATAAATACATAAAATTATTTTTTATTTATCTATACATATAATAAAACAGTAACGAAAGAAAAACTGTACATTGAGAATTTTCTGGAAAAAATAAGTGGCTTTTGTTAGAAAAACGTAACTGATGACAAAAAGTGACTTTTTAGAATTTTTGTCTGTTTGTCTGTTTTTCTGTGCCTATGGTAAGGGTTGGCGCCAAAACTACTGAATAGATCGAATTGAAGTTCAGCAAAAATGTTCCTTGTAAACCAAGGCAGGCTTTAGGCTACATATTATCACGCTGTAAGTTATGGGAGGTAAGCAATATTAAATTTAAATGGTGCAATGTATGCAAGGGTGTAACTTTTTTTTCCGTGGGCCGATCAACTCAAAACTTAGCACAAACATTACCATAAATTAGTTATCAAGGATGGCATATTTATTTTTTCAGTAATACTTCCAGTGCAAGTTTTAGGGGACGTTAAACTTTGTATGGGAAAATCTTATTCCTTGGGTTAATTAACTTGAAACTTGGCACGTAAACTTATTTAGGTAAATAATAAAGATTCCTATTTTTAGTTTCTCAAAAAAATAGTTTAATGAATATAAGTAGTATAAAGGCAATTTTAAAACAGCGCCATCTATGAGATTACACAAAAATTAAATCAAATTACATGTTAACACTTTTTCGAAATTAATAATATAAATTTAATCATGTTGGCGAGGTTAGTAGTTAGTTATTCTTCATAAAACTTGTATCGTAAAGTTCGTTTTGACAAAATTAAGTTCCAAAAACCCTCAAAATCTCACTACATTACATGACCATGTGTTCAAGATTTCTTAGTCTTACGGCGCAGTCGAATTTACTCACAACTGCTGGGAATAAGAAATTAAAAAAAAAAACAAACCCAAACAGAGCAAATGTTACTTATTTATTTTTAGAGAAATATCTTAGGTACTTGGTCCGTATGATGTTCGGACCTAAAGAATGGCACCATCCCATGTCTTCCCGTAGGTGTCGTAAGAGGCGACTAAGGGACACACCAGAGAATGGGCAGCAGCATTCTCTGTGGATTTTTAAGTACCACACTGCGATCGCCAACCCGCCTGCCAAGCGTGGCGATTACGGCAAATCCCCCCACATAATGAGCACCAAAAATAAAAGATGGCCCCTAGTACCCGGCAGCTCGTCTAACCTTGGCTACGGTAGCAGTCAAGGTAATGGCGTGGCAAGGGGGGGTGCTAAGAATCTCCGGACGGGATCCGGCTACCTAAATAGAAAAATCCGACTGGACCTTTAATAATAATAATAATTTTATTAAGACACTGCATATTACACGTTAAGCACAGCAATTAAATCATCACAATATTGTTAGAAACAAACAAACATTTAGTGCAATAAAGTAGCCCTAGATCCCACACTAGGATACCCTGTGTCGTGGGATCTAGTTTTTTGTTTTGAGACTCTTTATAAATATACGAGTGGGTAGTTCACTACTGGTTAGGTTACAAAAGTATATTCAAAATTAATAAATTACAAAAACATGCACATTACAATTAAAAAGTGTGTGAAGAGTGTAAATGTGTGTTAAAAGTGTATATTTTGGTAGAGTGTAAGTTGTGTAGATTGTATGTATGTGACAATATGCTGCGCCTGAGGGAGTCATTGTAAGAGATTCATAGTAAGGGTACGAGAAGAGCTTCAGTCCGTGCATAATCCAGAGCTGATAGCCACTTAATAACTTTCATTTTACATGTGTGCTTAGAGCAATCCACCATATTTAGAATTTTATTGATTTCTTGATAAATGAATGGACCCATGAAACGAGGAGATCTTTGCGCGTATTTAGAATGAGTAGTGGGTGTTTTCCATTTTTTCTGTCTACATGATTTGGTAGATTTGTTTTGGGTAGAAGATTGCCGAACTTGATGAGGAATTGAGCAGGTTACGTTGGAGTATTGTAGGATTATCAGAAGTCCGAAGACAGGGGGAGGACACGATAATTCTCGAATCCGGTAACCTGCTCTATTTCCGGGAGGGTTATCTATTATCCCAGGGTGGTGTCGGGTTTTTCGTCCACAGGTCCCTTGTGAGCAATGTGGTGAGAATCGAGAGTGTGTCGACCAGGGTGGCATTCCTTATACTCAGAATATCTTCAAGATATTCGCTGAAGGTCATACAGGTTTATGCCCCGACCTCGACACACCCCGACGACGAAGTAGAGGCCATGTATGAGAATGTATCCAGAGCCATGCATGGTTATAAGACTCACTGCACTGTGGTCATGGGGGACTTCAACGCGAAACTGGGCAAACGAGACGGTGACGAGCTGCGAGTGGGGCAATTTGGATATGGACGTCGGAACCACCGGGGACACCTACTGGCTAGTTTTATGGAGAAGGAGGGCCTCTATATGATGAACTCCTTCTTCAGGAAAGGTGAGCATAGGAAGTGGACCTGGCAAAGTCCTGACGGTGCGACTAGAAATGAGATCGACTTCATCCTGTCGACCAAGAAGCAAGTATTCAATGATGTCTCGGTGATTAATGCGGTGAAAACTGGTAGTGATCACCGCATGGTACGAGGCACATTGAATATCAATATCAAGCTTGAAAGGTCTCGACTGGTGAAGTCTACGCTCCGTCCAGCACAGATCCAGATCCAAAACCCCGAGAGCTTTCAGCTCGAACTCCACAATCATTTCGAGTGTCTAGGAAGCTCCGTGGACAAATGCAACGACGGGTTCGTGGAAACTGTCCATACGGTCGGGTCTAAATTTTTCAAGACCCACCGTACAAATAAAAACAAAAGGAGGCGACCTCTTGCCACTCTTCTTCGCTCCGGATCATAGCCTCTGCCAAAGTCCGCCGCGATTTAAAGCCCACCGCGAGACGCAAGGTGGACAGGAGGTGCTTCCAGAGTCTCTCGATAGTGTTATCCAGCTTAGAAGAATTCACTTTGCTGTGTGTACGGGGACCATACGGTCGTTTACCGCACCTGCAGAATTCTCGGGTGCATGAGCGAGCTATTTTGACGTCCAAAAATGATCAGGCTGCAGCAATTAACGAATACTTTCTCTCGGAAATTGAGAGGAATGCAGTGATCTATACCTCGATAAACACTGTCTTCGAGCAAGATGACGCCATACATTATTTCGTGGAATTTTTGAACTCCCAGCCAGCAAGTAGACTTCCAGCGCATACCATCAACCTGAAAGTTAAAGTCCCGATTATGCATCTTCGGACCCTATCTCCTCCAAAGTTGTGTAACGAGACGCGTCCTAAAGTCATCTCGCTGCACAGACACACCATTGAGGCAAAAATTCTTACGGGTTGTAGCGTCGGCAAAGCAGTATTTGTACCTCATAACTTCCCGTTCCAATTCAAGCGCGTACAAACAGGGCAGACACTGAGTGCAGTGAGTGTCAACTTCAGGACGAGTTGCTTCTTACGCGGGCAACTGTACGTCGCTTGCTCCCGCGTCACCAGTCCTGACTCTCTTTACATTTTGGCTCCTGGCAGCATAACTACCATCGTAGTGTGGTGGTGAAGTAGTAAAGGCTCCGACTTACAAGTTGTAGGTTGGGGTTTCAAACCCAGCCAGGTGCATTACTTTGTGTAATTTATTTCATAACCACTGCTCTTAAAACGATGAAGGAAAACATCATGAGGAAACTGTGACTGTGAATGTCTTAGAACCAAAAATTCGAAGACATGTGTCATCCACCAATCCGCATTGGGCCCGCGTGGTGGATTATGGCCCATTCCCTCTCCTAGAAAGGAGGTTTGTGTCCCAGCAGCGGGAACTTTATAAGGCTGATGCAATGTAAAAAATAAATGCAATATTTTAAAAGTTGTTTACTTATAATGCTATACCGACACTGCCATCTTAGGTATTTTTGGTGTTGTAGAGCCTTCACGCAGACAACGTCGCGGGCAGCAGCTAGTAGAGTTATAATTGGTAATAAAAGTTGATTTACTAACGGATTACGTAGTAGACCAGTGCAGATAGCTTTTGAAAGGGACCTAAATAGTAGTAGAATGAAACCCATTGAAAAAGGAAGATAATATAGCAAAAATTTAAGGAAAAATAAATTACGGTCGATCTGAGATCGGGAAGTGGATGGGTGTGCGGTTTTAAGGGTAAAAAATAGTTTCTCTCGATTTCTGGCAAAACTTTTGGTTTTATGGAAAAATGTCTTATAAAAAACTTGTAGGTCATAAAAAGATCTACCACTTTTGTATTTACACTTTTTCACACAGCTTCAAAATCTATGTGAAAAGTCCAAAAAAACGAGTTTTTAAATTTAATTTTTATCTCCTTTAAAAATTAATTTATTTTCACAAAATTTGGTAAAAAGTTTCCTTTTTATGTCCCAAACTTACTATATTTTTTTTTATTTAAAATATTCACGGTTGCTCTTTATTTTGACTTAACATCGAAAAAACAGCCTATTTTTCAATCGAAAAATCTCACGTAAAAATATGTGATTTTTTTTTAAATTTGTTGTCTTCTTATTCATTGAAATCTTTACATTTTGATGGTGTAAAAAAAGTATACATTAATACATTTCCCTGATCTGAGGTCGGGAAGTGGATGGGCCACTTCCCGACCTCAGATCGACCGTAATTTATTTTTCCTTAAATTTTTGCTATATTATCTTCCTTTTCCAATGGATTTCATTCTACTACTATTTAGATCCACTTTTTATTGTTAACAGTGCTAATTGCACTGGACTATAGGCGTCAAGTACAATTATGAATTATCGAATAATAGAAACAATTATAAAACTACCGGATAATTGTAATTAAAGTAACTTAATCTAATAGCACTTAAGTGTTTTTTAACGATGCAAATAAATAGCGACCATTAAAATAATACACTAGTTAAATAGGTACTCCGGTATTACTCTTCCAAGATTATGTCTCCCTATATAGAAATTTTAGCGAGACCAGAACCGTTCACTGTGGCGACAGTTGGGTGAGACTTATGACCAGCAGTGGCCAACATCAGTTGGACTTAAAATTTCTATAATCATTATTATCAAATAATGATTATAGAAATTTTAAAACCTCCAAAACTAAAAAAAAAAATGACGTTGTAGATGTATATCGTTCGTATCGTTGAAGATACAATCGTTGTATTTATATATTTACTAGCTTTTGTCAGCGGCTTCTCCCGCGTTCATAAAATGTAGCCTATGTCACTCAGGAGTAAAGCAGCTTTCTATTGTTCCTAAAAATTTTCCAATCGGACCAGTAGTTCCAGAGATTACTACCTACAAACAAAAAAAAACAAAGAAACAAAAAACAAATTTTAATGTTTTATTATATTAGTGTAGATTGTAATTATATTATTTTATATAAGTGTAGAATAAGTGTAGATAATAAAATAGTGGGTGGGAAATAAACACGCAAAACCAAAAGTAATAAACCTTGTTTTTTTTTTTTTATTAACCGTAGTTGTACCCAGAAATTGAATGAAGCTTCACTGTATATTTATTATTCAATACTTTTGTATATTTCTCTCTACCTACGTGTACTTATTCTTGAAATTGTTTACTATATTATTCTGATTCACATTGGCTATACATTGTGCGAGTTCATTTAATCTCTTCTCGGGTACAACATTCCTTGCTGCAGCTAGCGCTACTCTAACTCGACGACCCAAATCAATGTCTACCAAAGTTAGCAACCGAAGAGCTTTCTTTTCAACATCCAGAGGCACTGGTACCAGCGACGTTGCAAAGTTTTCAATAATCCTCTGTCTATGTGCATCAGATTCTACGATTTCATTGTAAAACTCAGCCAAAGGCTGCAAATCTACGGCATTTCTATGTAAAATTTCTAGTCTCTCCGTAGGTCGACTTTCATCTACGTAAGGAATAGGTCCATTGAAGGAATTAGGGTAGTAATTGGGTACATCTTTCATGTTATCAAGTACCGGTGGCATGCCATCTCGACTGTAAGTTGTATCGTACAAAGGAGCATTTACTATTATGTTGGCGTTGTTTACTCCCAATCTATAGGTTTGCGTATCGGGATAGAAAAGCTTTCTAGCTTTAAAAACTACATCACTTGGCCCCAATATACCTGAAACTAAATTTTCAGGACTGAATGCAGATTGTTCATTATCCTTGAAGTTATTATCAACTAGTTTATTCATAACAAGACGTCCCACTGTCACAGTATGATAAGTTCTTCTCTTCCAGACTCTTGTTACATCAAATGGATCATAATCCAGCTTATCTAACTCGTGCTTTGTAAGTATATCCAGTTCTAGTTTCCAAAAAGGATAATTTCCTGCAGCGATAGAGTTGTACAAGTCTCTGTTGAAATAGTTAGGATCTTCAATGCCGATAGCAGACGCTTGTGCGTTTGTCAGATTATATAAGCCTTGTTCAGTTCTAAAAGTAAATTTGGCAAAGAATTTTTCACCTTTTTTATTATATAATTCATATACATGAACTGGGAAATAGTTTATCTTTCTGTATCCATCTGGTAATCCATAATCAGAGAAAAGCCACAAAAAAGTGTGCAAAGGTTCTGGTCTATGATTGATAAAATCCCAGAGCGCAATATTATCAAACATATCGGTACGGGGGTTTCTTTTCACTGCATGTACAAAATGGACGAAATCGAATGGATCTCGAAACAGAAATATGGGAAGGTGTAGACATAGTAAATCCAAATTTCCTTGCTTGATATATAATTTTAAGGCCAAACCTTTTGTCTCTCTTACTAAGTCAGATCCACCAATATTTTGTATTGCTATGGAAAATCTTCCAACGACCGGCGTTTTCTTTCCAATACCGTTGAATAAATCAGCTGTAGTATACTTGGAAACATCGTTTGTTACTTCAAAGTACCCAAAAGTACTATAACCCTTGGCATGTACAATTCGCTCTGGTATTCTTTCTCTGTTCAAATGTACATTGACACGGTGAAGGTCTTTAAAATATAAAAGGCAATGTTATTTTTTTGTTGGAGGCACCATAAACTGTAGTTACTTTAATCAACATTGAACGGCCATATCAAAGTATAGTAGTAAGATATTGTTTGACTGTTGTTTTTGTTAAACTGATTACGTGATACGACTTTAGGTGTTTTATTACTACTGTCAAGTTTACTACGATTCTGGTTCTAAAATGCTAGCACCGTCTGTCAAGCACTAATGAAACTGAGGCAAAGTTGGAATATCGTCGTATGAATTAAATGTATTGAACAATTCTTCCCACTTCATGAAACTATTGCTATCTAATTTGGAAGACATCATGAAAACAATAATATCATCCCACTTGTAAGAAATAAGTAAGAAGTGTACAGTACAATGAATGAATAGAATAAATTAATGAATTTGGGTAGAATGAATTAGCCTCATTCCAATACTACGTTTTCTTTTCGCTCCAGCCTGCGAGTCAGACACTAAACTAAAATCTTAAAAACCTAAAAAGAAGGCTTTTTATACCCTGGCTTCAGGGGCCCACTGACACACAGCTTACGAGCTGAGAAAAATCGATCGCTGCGGACTTACTTACTTACAGGTGAAAAATATAAGTTTACCACATGTACATTTTTGTTATGATGTACATTAAGTTTTTACGAACATATAAGATATTTTCTAAAATAATAAAGAGAAGGCAGAGTCGGTATACTGATTTCTTTAAATTTATTTCTGAGAAACTCGATAAATAGAAGGAGTTAGATATTTACGAAAAATAAACAATGGTACACATTTTAAACGACAAAGTTATTTAAGACATAGAACACAATAAAGTCAGAGCTATAAAAACACGTTTTTGTTCAGAGGTAGAATAATTTTCTACATAGATGCACAAAATTATCGTTTGGGAAGAAAACACAACAAAATCTACGTAAATATGCCATTATATGCAAAGACATATGTTCGTGATGGGAGAACACCTACAAGGTTGAACATGAAGAATGCACCAAACTATTATCCTATTTCGTTTAATACGTTATGTCGACGAGAAACGTCCTAGAGAGAAATTACAGCCGTCGTCATATTTCTACAATCACATTCTTGAAGATGAGGCGCACAGACAGAGATTTGTAGAAAATATAATCAGGAGTCTTGTGCCAGCTACACCACCGGTAGCGCAGAGAGGGCTTAAGTTGTTGCACCTCATTGACTGAGATTTGAGTAGACGAGTGAGGGTAGGTTATGACGCAGCGGTCGCGCAAGCACAAGCTGAGCGTGCAGCTCAAGCTGCTCCTCCGAATTTGCCGACTCAGAACTTTCCGACAGCTAATTCTTTTACAAAAGGTGCACACAGCATACGTATCTTATAAAAAACTAGCTTCTGCCCGCGACTTCGTCCGCGGAAAATTTGTGAGACAAAAGTTGTGATAGCTCGGTTAATATCCATGTTATATAAATAATTTATAGCCTATGTCACTCAGGAGTAAAGCAGCTTTCTATTATAGCTTCAATTTTTCCAATTGAACCATTCGTTCTAGAGATTACCTCCTACAAACAAAAAAATAAAAAAAACAAACTTTACCTCTTTATTATATTGTGGGGGTGATCGGCGGCGGCGACCTCTCGCGCCGGGCCCTATTTCAGGCCATGGTCCGCGGCGAAGATGAATGGCAGGCGGTCGCCTCCTTCTGCGAAGCAGTAATGCTCGTAAAGGAGGTGGCCGACCGCATAAGGCAAAGGCAACAACGCCCTCGCCGTAGCCGTCGTTGCCGCGATCCTGCCGATATCCGGCCACCGTAGACACTGGCTCGCGGACGGTGAGCAATGGGTAGCTCGCCGTCCGGTCGTCTGATAACTGTCCAGACCGAGTCCAAGTCGTCAACGGCACGCACCGTTCCCGCGCGCCTCAAGGAGTTGTCAGCATACTGTAGGGGCCCTTCAGGGTCGAAGCCTCCTGGAGCCTAGGGTGGTGCAAACTGTTACCTCGACTCTAGGAATAAGGCAAGGAAGGTACGGGGTAGGTTTTTTAGTCAGTAAGAGTCTTATACTGGTCTCCCGCTGCGCCTAAGAGCGGGTTTCATCATTCGATGATTTTCACCTACCATAAAAAAAAAACCTCTTTATTATATTAGTGTAGATTTCATTGAATGCTTCAGGCCTAGCCAACTGATAACCTTTTCGTGACTAATACTTTTCTACAATGGTTACGCTTCAAAGTGATTGCCATTTATACAATAAAATTACAGGATGTAGTGATGGACATTATAAAAATGATTACATTTCTTTCTGTAATTTTATTTAATTTAACGATGTAAACTAGGCTACAAAGACCGAGATGATATCATTTCCACACGTTACGTTACAGTTTTTTAATAGTATTAACGACTATAGCTTGTCAACTTGTCTAAGCCTGCTGATTGTTTTTAAATAGAAGTATTTTGAAAAAACACATGAAATATTTAGCAAGTAAAAATCGTTTATAAATAACAGACTTTAATTTATTTACTTTGATGGAAATAAATAAAACTTTACTGCAGATACCTATTCAATGAAATTATAATTATTTTCAGTGTTATATCAAAGTGGTTTTTTATTTTCATCTTATAGAGGTTCTTTGGTAATTTTATTAAAAAATAAATCGGCCAAGAGCGTGTCGGGCCACGCTCAGTGTAGAGTTCCGTATTTTCCCGTCCGTCACAAATTTTTCACAATGTAACAGAACCCAGTAGCCCATGTAAAAATTAGTAACAAAATTTCGCGAGAGATGGCGCTGTACCCTTTGGTAATTTTAATTTGCGAGTACTGATTTTATTCTTTTTGTATTTTTATTTGAAAGCAGATTCGCTCAGGATAATGAAATATGTAAAAAAGTTAAAAAAAATGCTTGCATGTACGATTAAATTACAAAATTAGTTCAAAAGTTAGAGGGGGGACGCCTCATTTTTTGATTTCGGAGCGGTAATTTCCGAAAATATTCATATTATCAAAAAATTATTTTACGAGACCCCTACCTAAAAAAAAAAGACCCCTAATCATTTTTAAATACCTATCCAACAATATGTCACACGTTATGGTAGAAATGAAAAAAAAAATCACTTCCCACTTTACGTGTATGAGATGTAATAAAACATTTTTTACCACTTTTTGTTTGTGCACTTTGTCGGCTTGGTTGATATACATATTGGCACCAAATTTCAGGCTGCTCGTGTTAGCGATCGCTGAGGTTATCCGCGGACGGAGAGACAGACACACAGACAGACATGCCGAAACTATAAGGGTTCGTTTTTGACTACGGAACCCTAATTGAAAATAAAGTTTTCATGTAGTATTTTATATGGTATATATATCATTTTTGTCCATTCAAAATCTTCATGATGAGCCCTTTAGTTTGATACCCATATTGCAGCTTTAAAGTACAGCGTCTAATTTTTACGTCACCTTTCTAAGAACACTTGGGTTCTTAAGACGAATCTAATGATGTCTTTAAAACCTAACATTAAATTTGTAATCTTTAAAAAAATCTTTTAAATTCACCTATTTCAATGAGACTTTCTTTATGTTTACCGCACACAAGTGAAACAAACCTTACGAGTGAAGCCAAAAAACCCCAAAAGAAGGAGACTGAACTCGCGCGCCGAGCTACCGAGCGTGCAAAGAATAAGGCTGCGACTACAAACGTAAGCGAGCGAGTGTGCGACTCCGTAGAGATTCCGTCTATTGAAAGCGTTACGACCGAAGAATGGAAGAAAAAAAATATTATTAAATTATAAAAAGAAAAAACTAAAAGACACTGTAATGTAGTGCAAAAAGGAGGAAATGCACAGATAGACACGCTTCAAACGATTCAGGTTAAGAAGTTCTTGTATGTATGGTCTCTGAATCCTGACACTACGGCGGAGGAGGCAATAAGTGAACATATTGTGGGAATCTGTGGATCGCAGGACATAAAAGTGAAGAAAATAATCCCGAAAACTACCAGAGATTATGCTTCATTTATGGTGGGAGTTCCAGAATCTCTGTTTGACAAGATAAATAATGCTAATAGTTGGCCATTAAATGTGCAATTTAATCAATGGATTTGGTTTTGGAACTCCAATAAAACAGCAAAGGACTATCAAAGCCAAGAATGACTGTGTAGAAGTTTATTACCAAAACGTCAAACGGTTTACGTACAAAAACAAAAAAGTTCCAGAACAGTATATTAGCATCATTGTATGATGTTTTTGCAATTACGGAGTCTGATCTCAATAAAGGGATCCATGACGGAGAACTAATCCCGAATGAGTTCACAATATTATGTTGTGATCGAATGGACGGAAGAAAACAAGGAGGCGTATTTTTGGCGGCTTCCCCGCGTTTTAGTTTAAATCGCATTTCTATAAGCAACGTGGACAAGGCCTATTTGAGATTGTGTGTGCGACGGTTCCGCGACGAAGTAACTTTATATTCTTACTAGCTGCTGCCCGCGACGTTGTCTGCGTGAAGGCTCTACAGCGCCAAAAAAACCTAAGATGGCAGTGTATGATCAGTGTATATCAGATGGCATAGCATTATAAGTAAACAACTTTTAAAATAGCATTGCATCAGCCTTATAAAGTTCCCGCTGCTGGGACACAGACCTCATTTCTTGGAGAGGGAATGGGCCATAATCCACCACGCGAGTCCAATACGGTTTGGTGGATGACACTTGATGAATTTTTGGTTCTAAAACATTCACAGTCACAGTTTCCTCATGATGTTTTCCTTCACCGTTGAGCAGTGGTTATGAAATAAAATACACAAAGTAATGCGCCTGGCTGGGTTTGAACGACAGACCTACAACTTGTAAGTCGGAGCCTTTACTACTTCGCCACCACTGAGTCGGAGCTTTTACCACTCCGCCACCACATTACGATGGTAGTTATGCTGCCAGGAGCCAAAATGTAAACAGAGTCAGGACTGGTGACGCGGGAGCAAGCAACATACAGTTCCCCGCGTAAGAGACAACTCGTCCTGAAGTTGACATCCGCTGCACTCAGTGTCTGCCCCTTCGACTTATTGATGGTCATCGCGATGCAAACACTCACGGGGAACTGTACGCGCTTGAACTGGAACGGGAAGTTATGAGGTATAAATACTGCCTCGACCTCGCCATAAACCGTAAGAATTTTTGCTTCAATGATGTGTCTGTGCAGCGAGATGACTTTAAGACGGATCTCTCCTCTCTCCTCTCATTACACCACTTTGGAGGAGATAGGTTCCGAAAATGCATAATCGGGACTCCGACTTTCAGCTTGATGGTGTGCGCTTGAAGTCCACTTGCTTGCTGGGAGTTCAAAAATTCCACGGAATAATGTGTGGCGTCATCTTGCTCGACGACAGTGTTTATTGAGGTATAGATCACTGCGTTTCCCTCAATTTCCGAGAGAATGTATTCGTTAATTGCTGCAGCCTGATCATTTTTGGACGTCAAAATACACATCACACACCCAAGAAATTCTGCTGGTGCGGTAAATGACTGTTGTCCCCGTACACACAGCAAATGAATTCTTCTAAGCTGGCTAACGCTCTATCGAGAGAATTTGGAAGCACCTCCTGTCCACTTCTCTCGCAGTGGGCTTTGACTTGTAGCGGACTTTGGCAGAGGCCATGATCCGGAGCAAAGAAGAGTGGCAGGCGGTCGCTTCCTTCTGCGAAGCAGTAATGCTAGCGGCTAAAAAAGGGACTCAACTGCATCGGGCAAAAGCAAAGGCGCTCGTGTCTTTCCCGATTTACGGCCACAGTAGGCGCGGGCTTGCGACCGCCGAGCAATGGGTAGCTCTCTGTCCACCCATTCGATAGTCGTCAACGGCGCGCACTATTCCCTGCGCCTCCAGCAGTCGGCAGCAACTGTAGGAGCCCAACAGGATCGAAGCCAAGGTTTCAACGTAGCAAACGGGAAGCGTTTAACCGAAATCGCCACTGAACAAACTGTGACACCACCCATCAAATGTTCGTTCCCGCGGATGTCCTGCAGGGTTCTGTCCTCGGCCTCAACTGCCTTCCTATTGGCCATAATAATACGCTCATCCCATACGATCAAAGAGCAATCCTTAAGCACGTGTCCCTTATCGCTGTTACGTGACACACCACAAACAGGCGTTTTGACGCTCTCTAAATCGATGGGAATTTGAACATGGCATGTGCTGTCTTGCCACCCGGAAGCAGTGTGGTAGCAATTCCCGACGACGCGACAGCAATAACTTATATTGCCTTGCCTCCTGACCTCTGCAAGTATGCCATGTTTTTCCGGTTCCAACAGGAGCAACCCAAGAAAAACATTTTGCCCTGGTTTTGCACAACGCTTTCAAGGACGGTGTCATAAATCTGTTTTTGCTCTGAATAGAACTCTGTCTCAGCGTTATACTCTCGATTTCCATAGTCTTGATGCGGTGACGATTGGGGAGCTATTAATCCATATTAGATCAGTGGTTTTCCGCCGATAGAAATGTCCACATCTTGAAGTGAACTGAGACAGGTGTTCAGCACACGATCATCAGTTACATCGACTTCGTCTCCAGTAGCACGCCTCAAAGCTCGCAGAAAATATTCAGACAGATTATGGCGATATTTTAATGAACATAACTTTTTTGTAATACTTAACACCGCATTTTTTTTAATAGTCTTGCTCAACTCTGCTCAAGATTTTGAGGGTTTTTTAGAACTTGAATTTTTCAAAACGAATTATACCCTGCCCTATATACTGCCCTGTGCGATTTTGTATTTGTATATCCTGTCTACATTATAAGGTGTACAATAAAGCTTATAGTAAAAAATAAATAATATACGATACCACGTTTAGGAAGAATTTGATTTTTATGAAATCAAATAGATGACGCTGTTTTAAAATTTTCTATATGCTACTACATTCAACTATGTTTCTCTGCCCAAGTTACTTAAATGTCGTAGTATTTATAGTGTAAAGCCAGATAATAGCATGGCTTACTCAAAAACAACATTTAAATATGCGTCGTTAGATTAAACACTGTCACAGAATGTGTAAGAAAAATAAGTATTCACAACTCCTCCCCCGTAAGTGATAGCGTGATAATATGTAGCCTATATGTTAGCCCAACTTTAATTCAAGCAAAATTTTAAGATAATCCATGCAGTATATATAAATATAAATATATATCCAAGTAAGTTTTTGAGTTTAGCCTGGACATACATACAGACAAACAGACAAAAACTCTAAAAACTATATTTTTGGCTTCGATATCGATTGTAGATCACTTCCCAATTATTCTTTTAAAAAAATATTTAATGAACAGTTTTGACTTTCCTACGATTTTATTATAATTACCTATATGTATAGATTATTCGTAAAACTCTTTAGTTAAGTCCCAGGAGGACACAAATTTCCGTACAACTGTTGTCGTTTAATTGTGTCTGTAATTACGGTAGTCAAAAGGTAAAAATAATATTATTTTGTTAATGTAATATTTTCGTTTGTACTAATTTGAGTCAGTAGATGTCGTTTTACGTATATAAATAACATTGAAAGATAAGGTTGCGTTGCAAAATAAATCCGTTAGACCGTTGGAATAAGAATAAGACATTACATATAAACATGGAGAACGTCGTTTCACCATTAAAGAGATAAACTATTTTCTTAAAATTATGTATTAAATATTAACCCACATTTTTTTCTTAAAACGAACCAACCACTACCTAAGATATTTCCCTAAAAATAAATAAGTAACATTTGCTCTGTTTGAGCTTGTTTTTTTTTTCATTTTTTATTCCCAGTTGTGAGTAAATTCGACCGCGCAGTAAGACTATGAAATCTTGAACATGACCTATGTCGTGAGATTTTGAGGATTTTTTTAAACTTAAATTTGTCAAAACGAATTATACGACTTTTATGAAGAAAATGCGCACTATGAATTTTAAGAATAACTGCTAACCTTGCCAACACGGTCAAAAAATTATTAATTTCCAAAAAGTGACAAAATGTAACTTGATTTGATTTTTGTGTAATCTTATAGATGGCGCTTTTTAAAATATGTCTTTATACTACTAATATTCATTAAACTATGTTTATTTGCCCAAGTTACGTAGTTTTGAAAAATGAATAATGGGAATCTTTATTATTTACCTAAATAAATTTACGTGCCAAGTTTCAAGTTAATTAACTCAAGCAATAAGATTCTCCCATACAAACTTTAACATCCCCTAAATCTTGCACTGGGGGTACTACTGAAAAAATAAATATGGCATCTTGGATAACTAATTTAGGGTAATGTTTATGCTAAGTATTGAGTCGATCGGCCCACGGAAAAAAAAGTTACACCCTTGTATCCATTGCACCATTTAAATTCAATATTGCTTACCTCCCATAACTTACGGCGTGATAATATGTAGCCTAAAGCCTTCCTTGGTTTACAAGGAACCTTTTTGCTGAATTTCAAATCAATCTATTCAGTAGTTTTGGCGCCAACCCCTACCATAGGCACAGAAAAACAGACAAACAGACAAAAATTCTAAAAAGTCACTTTTTGTCATCAGTTACGTTTTTCTAACAAAACCCACTCATTTTTTCCAGAAAATTCTCAATGTACAGTTTTTCTTTCGTTACTGTTTTATTATATGTATAGATGTTGTGTTGTTTACATTCCGCCAAATTGTGATGCTCAGGAGTATATGCAATTATTTCAAATTTTAGAGAATGTGTAAAGTATGAAAAAGTATTAGTGCTGGGTGATTTCAATATGCCTTCCGCTACCGTAGAAGTTCAAAGTTATTTGGAGTACTTTGTTGCTTACTGTGGATTTCGGCAGGTAAATAATTTGGTTAATATTAATAATCGTATATTAGACTTGGTGTTAACTACGTGTGAGCTTAGTGACTTATGGTTACAAATCTCTGAGGAACCCTTTGGTAAACATTGATGTACAACATCCTTCACTGGTTATTAGCGCCAGGTTATCGGGCCGGGAATTGGTGGGTAATCAGTGCTCTCCGAATTATGTTGATTGTGAACCGGTAATTAGTAAAAAGAGGTGGAATTTTAATAGGGCAGACTTTCTAAGTCAATATAATGCTTTAATGTATTAGAATATGCTGTAATGTGTAGATTGGAAAGCGTTGTATGATATTCAGATTTCGGAGGAGGCTATAAATTACTTTTATAAAATGGTGAATGAGATCCTCGATGATTGCGTTCCTAAAAAAAATGTTAGAGTTAATGAGCGTGGGGCACATCTGATTTGATACGTGATATCAAAAATAAGTGGTGTTATCATAAGTTATATAAAAGAAATGGTTCTCTAAGTGATTATGAAGTATTATCTCGATATCGAGCTCAAGTGAAAATTAAAATCGCTTTGGCTTATAAAACGTTTCAAAATAGACTTCAGAAACATTTGCAAATTGATCAGAAATCCTTCTGGAGCATGATTAGGACTAAACAGGTGAGACGTAATAAAGCTAAAGTTACCCGGGACGGGTTATTGAGGATGAGGAGTGCGCAGACTGTTTCCCGGCATACTTCCACTCGGTGTACAGCTCGCAACAGCCAGCGCTGGACCCGCAGGCTGCGGAGCGCGCGGGCGGCGGGAAGGCGGGGGCGGAGCGAGTCCATGTTGATTGCATCAGCGCGCGAGATCTGCGCGCGGCGCTCCTCCATCTAAAGCCCAAGCGCTCAATTGGGCCGGACGGTATACCACCTTACATTGTCAAAGATTGTCGCATGGTTTTTGAGGAGCTCTTGTTGCACATCTTCAACTTGTGGTTGCAGGAGGGTCACTATCCGGACGAGTGGAAGATTACGCGAGTAATCCTAGTCCCGAAAGGAGGTGCAGGTACTGATGTGAGTGGGTATCGACCTGTGTCGGTGCTCTCTGCGTTCGCCAAGGTATTTAAGTCGGTGTTGCATAAGAGTATTTATTCACAAGTAAAATCTCAAGTGACAGACACGCAATACGGCTTTCGACCGGGTCGTAGTACGGCGGGTAACTTGTTGTCATTTGTTAGTACCTTATCACCCGTCATTGACGCCGGGGGTCAAGTGGATGTTGCGTATTTTGACTTCCGGAAAGCTTTTGATACTGTGGATAATGATGTGATTTTATGCAAACTTTCAGCTGTGGAATTCACACCACACTTGCTCAAATTTTTTGCTAGTTACCTGGGCGAGCGCCGACAGTACGTTGAGTATGCAGGGCATGACTCTAAACCCTATTATACGTTCTCGGGGTTGAGTCAAGGTACAAATATCGGACCTTTGGAATTCGTATTGTTTGTCAACGTTGTTAAAGAATCGAAATGTCTATTTTTTGCAGACGATTTAAAGTTATTCTTACCTATAAACGATGAGACGGATTGTATTCGGCTCCAGTCCGACATTAATGATGTAATTCGATGGAGTAAATCAAATAAATTATATTTTAATGTCGATAAGTGCTGTGTAATGAGCTACAGCCGCACGCATGCTCCATTGCGCCATCAGTACGTAATGGACGGTAGGGCCTTCAGAAGCCTTAGTTTCATTCTGAGGCTATGTAAGGATTTTAGCGATACGGCTGCTGTTAGGGTACTCTATAATGGCCCTCATGAGAAAAAGTACAGCCTCATGTTGCAAAAAAATCCAAAATAAATTTACAAGATTTCTGTACTTTAAACAATATGGAGTTTACCCCTTTTATCCGGTCATGTACCCGAGTCTATTTGTCCTGGGCATGGTTGGGTATACTAGGCTGGAAGTAAGAAGGGATGTTGCACTGGTCAAGTACGTGGCTAGTGTACTGGTGGGGTTGTTGCACCACCCAGACGTGCTGGAAGCGCTGCGGCTGCGCGCGCCGGACGGGTGTGTGGGTGCGCGCCGCCACCCCGCTCTCTTAGAGGTGCCGTCTGCTAGGACTAACCTCCTAAAGTTTGCTCCTTTGTCACGTATTATTAATAACAGCGCTATCTAAGGATATGTTTGGCCAAAGCCTGCCGAAGTTTGTAGAAGCAGCTCAGGTAATTATTGAGATTTGGCCGGACTTATTACATAATTAGTTAGTTATAGTTTTTTATTTATGTATTCTGTCCACATTGAGGTGTACAATAAATCTAATAATAATTTTTATACATAATTGTAATTAAGTAGACATTTAGAAAACTATCAAGTACTTTTAGTGTTTGGTATAGCATCGCCTTGGACGCGTCTGTAAAGGTGTTATAATACTTTTTCTCAATAAATAAATAAATAAATCTTAATCGAGCGGATGCAGCAGCCTTGGAGGCAAACGTGCACGTCGGTCCTGTCCATCATCAACAGTTAAAACCACTCTCATAAGAGTAGACTTAGAAGAAAAAGAGATTTTTTTATGAAAATAGTTTTAAAAGGAATTGTGTGATGCTAATAGTCTCACAATTACGGGTTTAATAGCGTAATTAGATGGGAAAAACATCTATCTTCCCGGTCTTAGATGGAGAGATAGGGTGTGTTAGATTTTACTGACTGAAACGCAGGCCTGTCCCTTCGTTGTCCTTCATACCAGGGCCGAGTTTTACTTTCAGAAGCAAATCTTTGACCCTGCTGGGCTTCTAAGGTTTGTTGACATCTGCTTGAGGCTCGCGTGAAACAATGTGCGCCGTCGACGACTTGGGTTTAGTCCTGAACAATGTACTTACCTAAGTTCATAAAAATATCTCACATTCGAACAAATATAGTTTTGGATCATCCATATTTAGACGTTTATCCATTGGTTGCTATCAGCTTTGATGATCTTTAACCTTCTTTCCTTCAATACAATGTGTGATTTAACTGACAATGCGACATACCTATTCGTCAAAAGAGTTCATAAACTAAAAAGCTTATGAATTATTATTTTTTTTAGATTAGTGCCGTTCATCTATCGCTTATAATTTTTATCTATGATCTTCAGATGCGGGAGGGTTCAATCCTACGAAATAGAAATCTTAGAAGTAAAATTATTTTTGATTATTTTTCAAATTTGAATATACGAATTGAACAAGAAAAAAACAATTATTGGACCCTCACTTGAGGCGCATCTGACTGAATGGTAGTAAGATATGGGAAACATAATAACGCTGCGTCTATCAGTACGCGAGGCAAAAAAAAATTTCGGCCCCATTATTATATATACAGGGTGTTGGGTGCATCGTTTGCCAAATTGATTTGGCCGACAGAATAGATCATTTGCTACATTTTCAGCCCCAATAAATCATTCCTAGCCACACCGGTTTTTTTTAAACACGTTTTTAATTTTTATTCTGAAAATCACCGGATTTCAGCATTTAAGCTTATATAAATAAAAAAGTTATTAGCCTATCCAAAAACAAATATTTTTATATTTAAGTGTACTGTTTTATTGTTCTATGAAATTTAAAATTACTTGCTAATAACGTATAGTTTTTCTATAAAAAACCTACAAAGTTTATGGGATATGACAAAATAATTTTATAACTCAACTTTAAATTTCTATTTAAAAAAAAACTAAAATAGTTGGAGATCTTTGAATTCTTTTAAAAAGTTGTATTGTTTATTCCAATGGTGTTCAATATGCTAAAAAAAACCTTTTATTGACTTCACTAATTGGCTAAACGTAAAAAGACAGGTCATTTCAGAGACGATTCAGTGTGAACGTTTGGGCAGGAGTAATTGCAAATCATGTGGTTGGACCGAGCTGCCCTTATTGTTATCTGAGCTGCCAATTTTCAATGAAGACAGGTCTTTTGTCTTTTAACATGATGGTTGTCCCGCTCACTGGCGATTAACCGTAAGGCAATTCCTAAATGACGCATTTCCAGGCTCGTGGATTGGGAGAGATGACCCTATTCCATGGCCTTCACGTTCACCAGACCTAACTCCGTTGGATTTTTACATCGGGAGTCGGGCCAAAGAACTGGTTTTGCCACGGAAATTGAGACAAGAGATGATTAAGTGCAACGTATTGAGGCGGCTTTTGTGACCGTGAAACGGAGCAGTGGTGGCTGAGTGGTAACGGCCCCGACTTACGAGTTTGTAGGTCGCGGGTTCAAACCCAGCCAGGCGCCTTACTTTATGCAATTTATTTCATCACCACTGCTTCCAAAATGGTGAAGGAAACTGGCATGTTCTAGAACCAAAAATTTGAAGACATGTGACATTCACCAACCCGCACTGGGCCCGCGTGGTGGATCATGGCCTATTCCCTGTCCTAGAGAGGAGGCCTGTGCCCCAGCAATGAGAACATTAAAAGGCTGATGATAATGATGATGTGACCGTTAAAGCAGAAATTTGTCTTCGAACTACAACTCAAGATAAGAGAAAGATGTCGCGCGTGTATACGAAACAATGGCTCTCAATTTGAGCAAGATTTGTGATTTTAGTACCTGCTTGTGAAATAAATGTTTAATTTTTTATTTCAAGTTTCAGGAAAGGTAAAAAAATAAATAATGCGTTTAAAAATGAGATATCAATATCTACCTACTTAGAGCAAGTTATTTATTTTTTTATTATAACTTCTTAGTGCATTTTGGTTAATATCAAATATCAGCCTTTTGTGATTTGACTACACATTTAGCAAGTTAGTGAAGTTAAGAAAAGGTTTTTTTTTTTAGCATATTGCACATCGTTAAAAAGGGCATAAACTATACAACTTTTTAAAAGAATTCAAAGATCTCCAACGCTTTTAGTTTTTTTTTAAATAGAAATTTAAAGTTGAGTTAAAATTATTTTGTCATATCCCATACACGTTGTAGGTTTTTTATAGAAAAACTACACGTTTCTAGCAAGTAATTTTGAATTTCATAGAACCATACAATAGTAAAGTTAAATATAAAAATAAAATTTGTTAGATAGACTAATAACTTTTTTATTTATGTAAGTTTAAATGCTGAAATCCGGTGTTTTTCAGAATAAAAATTAAAAACATGAATAAAAATAAAAAAAACCGATGTGGCAAGGAATGATTTATTGGGGTTGAAGATATAGCAAATGATCTATCCTGTCGGCCAAATCAATTTGGCAAACGATGCACCAAACAACCTGTATATATTTTTTTGTCCGGATTGAAGTTAAAGGATATGTCAGTTAGTACTACAATTAGCTGTTTTCTACACTAATATAAAGTTTAAAAACTAACACCCGACTACGTAAAAACACGCTCTAAAAAGTACGAAACAAGAAAACAAGAAAGCCGTGGTCGTATACCACTTTTTTTTATTTATTATTCTTATGGCATACGACCACGGCTTTCTTGTTTTCTTGTTTCGTACTTTTTAGAGCGTGTTTTTAAGTAGTCGGGTGTTAGTTTTTAAACTTTATTTTTATTTAACATATTTTGGAGTTCTAAATAGGTTAATCTTGGGTTCATTGATTTCTCAGCCCATGAATACAGGTAAAGCCACAAGCAAATGCTAGTAATATATATATATTCAAAATGTACAAGTAAAGCGCTTTCAAATGATACCAAACACGGCATACTTATCTTAACTTTATTTTTTTACTTCGTATGTTTTGTCCGCTAGAGGGCGCCACATTAGATTTTGTGAAATCCCATATAGCCTATAACCAGCGGACAATTAAGACGCTTCTAATGATATGTCATTTGTCGAATTCTGATAAGTAGTTTAGAAGTTACGAGGGAACAGATGAACATCCATACCCACATACATACATACATACATACATACATACATACATACATACAGGTCAAAATCATAACCCTCCTTTTGCTTCGCCGTAGTCGGGTAAAAACCGGTGTGGCAAGGAATGATTTATTGGGGTTGAAGATATAGCAAATGATCTATCCTGTCGGCCAAATCAATTTGGCAAACGATGCACCAAACAACCTGTATATATTTTTTTGTCCGGATTGAAGTTAAAGGATATGTCAGTTAGTACTACAATTAGCTGTTTTCTACACTAATATAATAAAGTGGTAAAGTTTGTTTTTTTGTTTGTAGGAGGTAATCTCTGGAACTAATGGTTCGATTAGAAAAATTGAAGCTATAATAGAAAGCTGTTTTACTCCTGAGTGACATAGGCTATAAATCATTTATATAACATGGATATTAACCGAGCTATCACAACTTTTGTCTCACAAATTTTCCGTGGACGAAGTCGCGGGCAGAAGTTAGTATTTTATAATTGCTAAACTGCTGTATCCTTTTTATACAGATAGTACTGCTGATATTGAACCGATGTATCCGTTAAACATTGCGTTTGTTGAACTAACATAATTAAAAGATACTCTGTTTGCATTCTGTAAAATCTGATACAATGACCAAATTTAATTAGGGTAAATTATAAAAGAAACATTTAGGTATCACTATTCGAATAAAATATAAAACCAATCCCGCAAAACCACATTAAGGTGGGCCTTTCCGACTCGTTTATCGTCTAAGTCGAGTATGGTTTAAAAGCTTCTTCCTTCATCTAAACCAGTAGTTCCCAAACTTATTTTTCTCGTGGACCACTTTCAAAATTTTACTGGTTTCGGTGGACCCCCTGCTGCTACATTTCTACCACATTCTTAAAGTCGCCAAAAAATAAAAATTGTGTCGCTTCTGAGTTCTGTCCCTATACAGGGTATATCTGTGAACATTTACATCCCTTCAACCACGTGTTCTACCAACCATTTTGAACAACAATCGTTCTATGGCTTTTCAAAATTCGCATAAAAAAATTTCAACTTTTATACAAAGTCGGTCACGTAACTTGGTCATTTTGTATGGGAGTCGAAAAAGCATCAAGTATTATTATAGTGGTGATCAATGTCATGTCTGAACAAGCACTAAGCATTTTTGGGCGGATAGCGCTATGAAGGTCTGTACATGAAATTGTACGTAATATCGAATACGCAAAGGACAAGTAACAGTCAGTTGTCTTATTAAAATATTATCTGCTTAGTTAGGTGCTTACATTTTTGCTCTTTACTATAAAATAGATATACAAGCAGATAAATTTTCGTGGACCCCATTAACATCTTAGGAATCCCTATTTTTTATTCACACCTACGTAGACCCCCAGCAAGTCTCCCGTGGACCCCTGGGGCTCCACCTGGACCACTTTGGGAATCACTGATCTAAACCAATCCAATGTGATTTTTGATGCAATAGTATTGTGAAAAAAGAGAGATAACTTCTGAAAACTCTATTCACATTCAGTAATTCTATGATTTACTCGAATGATTCGCAAAACTGATTCCAGGAAACACGTGCTTTTATTAAACCCTTAAGGATTTTTAAAGAAAAAAATTACAACATTTAAAATATCGATTAAATGCGCGAGGCTTCAATAGAAGTACTTTTTTATATTTTTTAGATATATATTATGAGCGTCGAAGTTCATGTAAAATAGCAGATTTTCAGTGGTATTTATTTACTGGATTACTCTTACACAAATTTATGTTATGATTTCTATAGAAGCCTACATACAGGGTGTCATTGACATGTTAACGCAAACAAATACCATAGATCCAGTACATGATTCTAGACCCCCCAGTGATGGAATTTTTTGTCGGTTTTTTCTTATTTTTTTTTAATGAATTTTTAACGTTTTTTTAATTAAACTGTATAAAAACGTCAATTCAACATTTTTTGCGGAAAAAATGCATTACATTCCAAATTAAAAATGGCATCGGGTTTGATTAGAATAACGACTTTATTTGCTTCGATGATTTTTAGATTTTTTTTTTTTTTTTTGTAAAAAACGTTTGTGTTTTTTTTTGGGGGGGGGGGTCCAGAATCGTGTACTGGATCCATGGTATTCGTTTGCGTTAATATGTCAATGACACCTTGCATATTATTATCTACAAGATATCTGTGTATCCAAAATATTTGAAGAAAGATGTGTAATGATATCATAATCACGTCAGAGCGGTTGTATGAAAATGTACGTCGGGTTGGCCGCTCTTAAAAAGGGACCGAGCTCAGACCAAATAGATATTGTGTCTAATCCGGGCGGTCTAAAACTGCAGGCTGCTGTCCGAGAGGCTTCGGGCTCTTGGATATGTTTTAATTTATGATATAGGGACTTTCCTTTAGGAACTACTAGCTGTTCGAAGTTTGGAAGTTGGTGTTGTTATGATACTCCCGTGCCTCGAGAAGCACGTAAAACCATTGGTTCTACGCCTGAATTCTCTATTATATCTCCTGTTTACTTAAAAATCCTCCAACATAAAACAATCATAGAAAAAGGCATCTAAGACAATTTTGTCGAATAGAAAAAAAAACTTCTAAGAATGTTTTCATTTCATCAACAGTTTTTATTTCGTCGAAAAAGTCACCTCTTGTAGTATCTCCAAATATTTATTTAATAAATAATAATAAAAATAATTTTGTTACCAGAAAAGTGGGTACAATTGATCTATCCTATTTTTTTTTTATTGATATCCTATTTAAAAAACAGTATACAAAATTATGTTATTCTTTTAAAAGATAGAGTAAACGGCGATGTCTGTGCTAGTATTAACTGTGTGACAGACATCGGCGCATTCCTCTTACAGCTTTAAGCATCTAAAATTTAACATAATTATAACCACCCACAACATAGTAATATAGTGTAACAAACAGATATGATTTTGGTGCATAACATTTTTAATTAGAATTAACGGAATATACATTTAAAAAAATTAAATGAGATTAATATTAAATAATAAATATTTAATAATTAAAATAATCTTTTATAAGATACGTGTGCTACGTGCACCTTTCGTGGGTGGATGATCTGAAGGTCCCTCAGAAGATGGAATGTTCCGAATTGGCCAATTCCGAGGACGAGTGGCTTGAGCTGCTCGCTCAGCTTGAGCTTGCGCGAGCGCTGCTTCATAACCAACCCTCACACGTCTTCCTAAATCGCGGTCAATGAGGTGCAACAACTTAAGCCCTCTCTGCACTACCGGTGGTGTAGCTGGCACAAGACTGCTGATTATATTTTGTATAAATCTCTGTCTGTGCGCCTCATCTTCAAGAATATGATTGTAGAAATATGACGCCGGCTCCAAGTCAACAGCATTACTTTCCAATACCTGTAATTTCTCTCTAGGACGTTTCTCGTCGACGTAAGGTATGGGACCGTTAAATGAATTAGGATAATAGTTTGGTGCATTCTTCATGTTCAACCTTGTAGGTGGTCTCCCATCACGAACATATGTCTTTGCATATAATGGCATATTTACGTAGATTTTGTTATGGTTTCTACCCAAACGATAGTTTTGTGTATCTCTGTAGAACATTCTCCTGCCTCTGAACAAAAAGTCAGGTGGTCCAGGAATACCAGGCACCAAATTTGCTGGATTAAACGCGCCTTGTTCTATGTCTCTGAATACATTTTCAACATTTTTGTTCAATACCAAACGCCCAATCTGCACGGTGAAAAATGTGCCGTTTTTCCACAATCTAGTAACATCGAATGGATCGAAGTCTACGTTTTGTATGTCATGTGGTGTCATCATGTCCATTTCTAATTTCCATGCAGGGAAGTTTCCTTCATCAATAGCATTGTACAAATCTCGGTTGAAGTAATCCAGATCCATACCTTGTATCTCAGCCGCTTGAGCAGACGTAAGTGCTGAGAATCCCTGCTCAGTTCTAAAGTTAAACCTAACATAATGTCTCTCTCCATTCTTATTAGAAATTTCAAATGCATGAATAGGGAAAGCATCCATTCTCCTGTACCCATTGGGTATACCGTAATCAGACCATGTCCAAAAGAAGGTATGAATCATTTCTGGCCTCAGTGTTATAAAATCCCATTGGGCTGTGGAATCAAACTGGTGTGTTTGTGGATTTCTCCTAATTGAATGTTGAATTAGCGGAAAGAGAATGGGGTCTCTGTATCGATAAACAGGTGTTTGCAAGCTCAAAAGATCTAAATTACCCTCTCTAGTGTAAAACTTGACTGACGTTCCTTTGAATCCTCGCCCAAGGTCAGAGCCTCCTAAATTCTGCTGATCTTGTGAGAACCTGACAACTACTGGCGTTTTCTTTCCTATGCCATTAAAAACATCAGCATACGTATATTTCGAAACGTCGTTTGTGACTTCGAAATAGCCAAAAGCACCAGTGCCCTTAGCATGTACAACTCTTTCGGGTATTCTCTCACCGTCAAATGTCAACATCGTATCGAGAAGTAACTGATTGTTAAATTGATCAGAGTTAATCGTAACTGTGTCTCGTATTTCTGTTGGGTCTCCACTATTTTTCGTCCATAGTCCTATCGGCAACTGTGAAAAGAATAGAAGTAAATTAAATTGCAGAAGTGGAGTACTAAGTTCTTTAGTTCTAATTTACATTTAATGCTTAAAAGCAAAATTAACTTACCAAGGCCTTAAGACTGTGCTATTACAATAATGTCAAAATGGATAGACCATTCTTCATAGATACCTATCAGAATTGTTTATTTTAACAAGTAAGGTAATCTACTGATATAATGGCGTCATTATGATTAACTACTGACACTCCATTGAAAGAAATGGTGTGGCATAGCATACATAGAATGGTTATCTCGTAGTTCGCAGATAACTTCAAATATCAGCCATTAATTTTTCATTATACAAATAAAAGTCTGACGTATGAAGTAATCTGCTAAAATTTTGACTGTTGTTTTAATCAATGATCTACTATTAGAATACGTCAATGTGTAGTAATTGCTTTTTATTTGTTAACAGATTACGAATTTTTAGCAAAATGACAATATTATGAAAATAGCAGGCCTCTGGTTATTTTTAAGGCCTCTGGTTAAATGTTAGTTTGTAAGGCATCTTTGTGGAACAGAAATCAATAAAATATGTTATGTTGAGGTTTTAAGTTTTACGTAGGTAATAAAAATGATGATCTACAAAACTTAATCGCACGCATTTAGATCACATTATTTTTAACCGACTTCGAAAAGGAGGCGGTAGCTTCAGCTGCATATATATTTTTTTCATGTATGTTCAACGATATATTTCGTCAGTTGTGAACCGATTTTGTAATATTATTTTGATCTGATGATCTTAGGAGATATAAGAAAGGATATCTTCAAAAAATTATACTGTGTAATAAATCTCTGTATCCTAGAGGTTTATCGAATTGTCATTATCAATAAAAAGTGTGAAATATTTAAAAAAAAAAAAATAATAATGCAACCGTCCTAATGTAAAAAAAAAAAACACAAATATATGCAAAATCGGTTGGTGTTAAGTAACGAAAATACCGACTCTTGAAAATAAAGGCGGTTGTATTTTTTTTTTTGCAAAAAATTATAGTCTGTACTCACCGGATGTTCCCGTTTAAAATCCAGCAGCTGCCTTTCCACTGGTTGATATGTGACATTCTGATATCTGACACTATCAACATTGAGTACCAAACAAAATAGATACGCAATGATCGTTTTCATGATGGTAATCGAATGCGTGTGCTTAGTCTAACGGTATTTGCTTATATAATCGTTAACCAACAATTAATTATAAATTATCAACAATTACAAATAGGTGTGAGGGACGTAAAATTGCTTTAATTATCATTATTGTAGTATTTAAATTTCGTACTTAATTAAAAAGCTTAAAAATTTGTTTTTTAGGATTCTATACGTGGAAAAGAAAACGTAATTTATAACAATAGCCCCAGTAGAGTGAAGTTAGGGTACTCAAATCTGCGCGCATTCTTGAAAATGTGAAATCAAAGTTCTACGTTAAAAAAAAAAAACTTTTTACAAAAAAAAAACCGCCTTCAAAAAAAGCCAAACGATAAAAGTTCCTACACTAAAAAGTTGAAAATAAAAATTTTAATTGCTGTAAAGAAACTTAATTTATAGGTAAACTTCTTGACATTAATATTTTGCAAATATCAAAATTTATTACTTCTTTTTGGAGTCGGTGCCAGCATTTTTATTGTTGAAACTTAATGTTACGTAGCTTTTTAATATCCGGTGCCATTTTTCGTACATAATGCTTAAACATTTTCAATGTACTTAAAATGTGGCAGAAGGTTTTTGTAAGTATATATTTTTTATTTAAAAAAAATGTGCAAATCGGATGATTTTTTTTAGAGAAGTCTAATATGTATTTATGTCTTAATTAAGTATTATATATTTGAGTATGCAAATAGGTACTAAGTAGTTTTATAGTTAAGTTAGAGGTAGTTTTTCAAGGGATTGTTGCCCATTCGTAATTCCTTGCCTTGGCTGGCACCGACTCCAAAAAGAAGTAATAAATTTTGAATATTTGCAAAATATTAATGTCAAGAAGTTTACCTATAAATTAAGTTTCTTTACAGCAATTCAAATTTTTATTTTCAACTTTTTAGTGTAGGAACTTTTATCGTTTGGCTTTTTTTGAAGGCGGATTTTTTTTTGTAAAAAGTTTTTTTTATTTGTAGCCGTTTAGTGTTTTTTATTATAATGTGTTATGGCAACGAAGTCAATATCGTTTCTACATTTCTTTTGGAAAAGTTACCAATGTCATATAAGTAGGAATACATATTACAGTGCATTACAGTGCGGTACATTGTTACAGTGTCATCGTTTTGATCTCGTGGACAGATGATATGATGCATGAAATACTTATGATTCATCTCATGAGTACATCTTATGACAGCTCTCATAATCATCATCATTTCAGTCAGAAAACGTCCACTGTTGGACATAGACCTCCCCCAAGCGTCGCTACAACGACCGATTCTGTGCGACTCGCATCCATCGCGTTCCCGTGATTCTCACCAGGTCGTCGGTCCACCTTGTGGGAGGCCTTCCAAAGCTGCGTCTATTGGTGCGCGGTCGCCACTCTAGAACCTTTCCATTACCCTTGACAGCATTGCCCATGACAGCTCTAATAAGCTCAAACAATGCTAGGGTACATTATTTTATTTTGAAGTTCCCATGCCGACCTTCCACCTTCCAGCTTCATCATCACATCAGTTCAATAGTACCTTACCGCCAAAGTGCATCTTATGACAATTTTAACAAGCCCAAACACGGCTAGGATATATTAATTAGTTACGCCGTTCCAGTGCCGACCTTCCACCTTCCAGCTTCATCATCACATCAATTCAATAGTATCTTACAGCCAAAGTGCATCTTATGACAATTCTAACAAGCCCAAACACGGCTAGGATATATTAATTAGTTACGCAGTTCCAGTACCTACTTTTCAGCTCCATCATCATCATCAGATCAGTTCGATGATAACATTTTCAACATAATTATTTAAGATCATTGGTTTATAGTGCATTTTCATAGTTGCTTAACTACCTTGAGCTAACTTAACTATGCGAGTGTCAAGTTTCGTTAGCCATTTTCTGATCTTCTTCACCAGTGCCACCTCATCAAATGTTACTTTTTGACTGTAAATGCTTGAGTTCTTGATGAAAATTAAAAAAAAAACTATATAGTTGCCTATAATATTTGAGGAGTTCCCTCGATTTCTCATGGATCCCATCATCAAAACTCGATTTTGAAAAAAAATGGGACCAATCTGGAAGCATATCCTTTCAAGTACAAAAAAAAATTTGCAAATCCATCCATAAACAACGGAGTTCTGAGGTAACAAACATAAAAAAAAAAATGCAATCGAATTGAGAACCTCCTCCTTTTTTTGAAGTCGGTTAAAAAAATATACGGGTGTTTAAGCTAGGTAAGATAATTTCCGTTGGCTATCCTGCAATTTGACATCATCATCATCATCAGCCTTTTTAAATGTTCCCACTGCAGGGACACAGGCCTCCTCTCTCTAGGAGAGGGAATGGGCCATAATCCACCACGCGGGCCCAGTGCGGATTAGTGGATGTCACATGTCTTCGAATTTTTGGTTCTAGGACATGCCGGTTTCCTCACGATGTTTTCCTTCACCGTTTTGAGAGCAGTGGTGATGAAATAAATTACACAAAGTAATGTGCCTGGCTGGGTTTGAACCCGTGACCTACAGCTTGTAAGTCGGGGCCTTTACCACTCGGCCACCACTGCTCTCAATTTGACATAAAGCAAGGTAATTTAGCGTCGACAAGATTACATTTGAAAATATGTAGTAAGTTTGTTGTTACGTCACACAAAAAAAAAATTGATTCGAAAAAATCTTCGAGATTTCATTCGGGAAATGATAGCCCCGTTGATCTAGTAGTAAGAGGCCCCGACTGCTACGCCTGAGATTGTGGGTTTGATTCCCATCCTCATAAATGTTTGTGATGAGCACGATCATCCCTCGACAAAGAATCACAACCTTCGTGCAATTACTACTTCAGGACGTCATCATCATATCTCAAGCGGGTGAGAGGGTACTCAGCTATAAAGGGTATCCTGACCACCAGCATGCCAATCTGATCATACCCGATCATAACCTTCAACCTTATCAGTGACCTTGACTTAACCCATGTCACCTTCGTCCAGTCAAGTCAGTGAATCATGTAAGAGCTATCAAGAAGTTCTTCTGGTCGACGCCGGCAGTCAAACCCTGTGTCGCACAGCACCACTCCGATTCACTAGAGCCTGCAGCATCAACCTGAAACATTGGTACATCATCACCCCGACTCACTGGGTCATCACCGCAGACAGTTCCGACTCACCGAGAAATATGTGGATTCCGATTCCGAGTCACTTGTATAAGCCTCCATTGGCCTAGCACGCATCACGACACATCATAAAACATCAAGACCCACCGATTACCGATCTCTGGAAGGCAGTGATGGAACGACATATTGTATCTGCGCGCTCGACATAGTACAACAACTGGAAATGTTCTATCAGGCAGTAGCCCACCAGACGTAACACTCATCTGGTCGGAGGATTCTCCCTTTTCGACGGAAGTATCCATGTAAAATGTTAAAGTCCCACGACTTTAGTCAGTGTTCCGCAGACCCTCAAATATAGCACGTTTATCAGATGTCTAGTGCTTATAACAAAATCCGCTAATCTCTCACTTAGCTTGGTACTAAAACCTAGTGTTGTGTGAAAGTTCCGAGTTGTTTGAGAACCCTCAATGAACTAGTCCGACTCACACTTGCCAGTTGCAATCTCCATTTTAATTTGAATGGATGATGAAAAGTATCTTAATTATGCCAATAATTGTGTTTTGAAAGGAAATGCGTGATACTAATAGCTTGACTATTACAAATGTGTATTGGCCGAAATGGCCGAAATGGTTCTGAACAAAGAATAGTTTTAAATCATCCATATTTGTATAGATGTTTGTCCGTTGGTCAGCCATTACTTTATTGATCTTTAACCTTCATTTCTTCAAAACTAATGTGTGATATAACTGACAATGCGACATACTTGTCAAAAGAATTCATACGAGTAAAGTAAAGATAAATGTCCCTCCCTCGGTATTGTTCGTCAAATCGTTGCGCTCCTTAGTAGTCCTGAGTTGAGCTACATGAGTACTGACAAATACTTGCACTGACTGGACAGGTTCACTCAGAACTGTTTGGTTCTTTCTTCAAAAGACCTTCTCAGACTCCACTCTTCATGGTTTGACCATTACATGTTTGTGTATGGACTTTAAAAGAGACTTTGACCCCTGAGTGTGTTTCGGTGTTTTTTCTCAGGGTAGTCAGCTAGGAAACACCGGCCTCATCTAGTTTCAACGGGCGAAAAAAAAAATGAAGTAAGTTTGTAAAAAACCAATTTACAGAGTAAAAATCATTTACCATTTAACGGAACTTGATAATCGTTCAGATTGTCGCCTTTCATCTATCGCTTGTCAGTTTTATTAAATATATCAAAAATGGAATAATAGATAGCCTATATGTAAACATAACTAATAGGTAAACCTATGAAATTGCTATTTCGCCAAACTGGCCATAGAAATTTGGTATCAACGTGTATCAATCACGCCAACAAAATGCAAAAACAAAAAGTGGTAAAAAATATTTTACTATGGTACCTCCACTACACGTAAAGTGGGGAGTGATATTTTTTTTCATTTTTACTATTACATGTGGTGTGACATATTGTTGGATAGGTATTTAAAAATGATTAAGGGTGCCGTAAAATAATTTTTTGATAATTTAAATATTTTTATAAACTATTTTTATGTATTAATGTCAAGAATTCCCAACGGGCCGTGTCATCTAATAAAATATATATACGAGTTTACCTGAAAAGTATGAAGTAAAGACAAAAACCAGAACAGAATCAATGTATATGTATCCTATAACTTTCCTAAATTTTTTTGACTACGTTTTGTCAGTTACTACTAAACATATTTTGAAGTAAAGAACTGAACTGAGACTACTTAACATATTTTTTTAGAATCAGCGTCAAAGGATATGTCTTATCATACTCGTAATTGCATTAAACTCTTTTAATTTATGCTCAATAATCTTTTGTATCCTTTTTATATAGTACTACTGTTTATGCTAAATTATTTAATAAACCAATCCGTTGCACGCCACTGCGTTTGCTGGACAAGATAATTACTTAATAGTGACTTGACTTTTTTATGTTGGGAAAAATCACCTAATGAAAAATCCCGCCCGTGGGTGGAGCGGGAAAAAGTGTCAGACTCTTACTCACTAAACGACTCACCCCTTTCCTTCTTAGCCTTCATACCAGGGTCAGACTGACTGGCTCAAGGGACAAAACTAGAGTGTCAATAAACCTTTGACGGTGAGCCTTGCTTTCAAGAACATTGTTATAGAAGTTCTGCAAAGGTTCGAGATCAACAACATTACTTTCCAATACCTGTAACTTCTCCCTTGGTCGTTTCTCGTCAACATAAGGGATTGGACCGTTGAATGAATTAGAATAATAGTTTGGTGCATTTTTCATGTTAAGCCTTGTAGGTGGTATCCCATCACGAACATATGTTTTTGCATATAATGGCATGTTTATGAAAATTTTGTTGTGATTTCTACCTAAACGATAGTTTTGTGTATCTCTGTAGAACATTCTCTTGCCTCTGAACAAAAAGTCCGGTGGTCCAGGAATACCCGGCCCCAAATGTGCTGGATTAAAAGCACCTTGTTCTACATCCCTGAATAGATTTTCAACATTTTTTTTCAATACCAAACGTCCAATCTGCAGGGTGGTAAATGTGCCGTTCTTCCACAGTCTTGTAACATCGAATGGATCGTAGTCAACATTTTGAATGCCCTCTGGCGTCATCATGTCCATCTCTAATCTCCATGCTGGGAAGTTTCCTAGTTCAATGGCATTGTACAAATCTCGATTAAAGTAATCTGGATCCGTACCTTGTATCACAGCTGCTTGTTCATCATTACATAGTATAAAACAAAGTCGTTCTGTCCCTATGTATGTTTAAATCTTTAAAACTACGCAACAGATTTTGATACGGTTTTTTTTAATAGATAGAGTGACTCATTAGGAAAGTTTATATGTATAATACAATATATTTAATACCATTGCACTCGTGCGAAGCTGGAACGGGTTGCTAGTTAGTAATAAAACTAAACCCTTGATCTGTTCTAAAGTTAAACCTGACATAATGTCTCTCTCCATGTTTGTTAGAAATTTCATAAGTATGAATAGGGAAAGCATCCATTCTTCTGTACCCATCCGGACGTCCATAATCAGATGATGTCCAAAAGAAATTATGCAAGGCAACTGGTTTTTGTGTCAGAAAATCTAAATCTAAAATATTTGTTTGCGGGTTTCGTTTAAAAGCGTGAATGACCAGAATAAAAACGGATCTCTAAACAGATATACTGGGGTCTTCAAGCATAAAAGTTTCTAAGAATATCTATTTAATTGGCTTCTAATGATACATTGTTTCAAACTAGTAATAGCTTCTTCCTAAGCCGTGCATTATCTATTTTTAGGGTTCCGTACTCAACAAGGAACCCTTATAGTTTCGCTATGTCTGTCTGTCTGTCCGTCCGCGGATAATCTCAGCGACCGCTAGCACTAGCAGGCTGAAATTTGGTCTCTTCTTAGTCGTGCACTCTTGACAAAGTGGTCGTGGTCATGTGTCGGTCGAGTCCTGCGCCACCGCCTCTCTTGCGATGCGACGCCATGAACTTCTATGTTTGGCGGCTTGGGAGTTTTCGTTGACGCTGCAATGCGTCACCGTTTTGATGACCGTGGTCTGTCCACCGTGTTGGAGAGCGTCCACGTGATCTTTTGCCCTCAACTTTCCCTCGCACTACCAGTCGCTCCATTGAGTCCTGGTTACGGGTGATATGCCCGAAGAACTTGAGAATTCGTATATGCACAGACGACGATAATCTCTCTCTGATATTGAGTTCTTTGAGGATCGATATATTGGTTCGGTGCGCGGTCCATGGGATTCTAAGCATGCGTCTCCAGCACCACATTTCCAGTGCGGAAATTTGGTATCAATATGTATATCAACCATGCCGACAAAGTGCACAAACAAAAAGTGGTAAATATTGCGGTAAAATTACAAACTTAGTGCAGAAATTATTTATTTTTAAAATCTGTTCATCCTATCAAGTTCTAAATTATTATCCTAGAAAGGGAAAATATGAAAAAATATCTTAAAAGCACAACTATATAAAACAGTTGTGCTTTTAAGATTTTTTATTTGTTTTGTCTGCGACTTCGGTGGTCAGAAACCAGGGTCGGGATCCCGATGTCTGGGTGAGCTTTGCTCCCTCGCGCGTGCGTGTATACTACTGCTTGGCAGAAGGAGGCGACCGCCTGCCACTCCTCGCTTCGGACCATGGCCTGTACCAAGGCCCGGAGCGAGAAATCATTGCCACCGATCACTCTCACGACGACACGGCAGTGCTCTGCCCAAGTGGGGCACACTTATATCGTATACTTTTCCTAGTCTTCCGGGGGATCCGTCACTTCCACACGAAGTCGATATAGGTATGTAAAGTATGAAAAATAGTTTTGAAATTGAATCTGTACAATTGTAAATAATAACTTTAAATTAAAACTTGTTAACAGGCTAACCTAATAAACGCCTCATAGCTTATACTTAGTTTCATAACAGTAGGAGTGGCTCTACCACGCACTTCTGTTATTGTAATTGTACAATGGTATGTATTATTTACAGCAACAATGTATGATTGTTTACTAGTGCTATTAATACTTTCGCACCAGTCATTATAAATCACTAGCTTTTGCCCGCGACTTCGCCCGCGTGGTATTGGGGTTGGGGTTTCCGGGATAAAAAGTAGCCTATATCCTATTCCGGAGTGTATCCTATGCATGTGCCAAATTTCATCCAGCTCCGTCCAGCCGTTTTGGCGTGATTGAGTAACAAACATCCAAACATAGTAACTTTCGCATTTATAATATTAGTAAGATTGATTAACATTATATCAATAATTGCGTGTGCTGAGCATAGCATCAGCCTTATAATGTTCCCACTGCTGGGCCTCAGTCCTTTTCTCTAGATGTGTGAATGGGCCGTAATCCACCACGCGAGCTCTATTATGGTAATGCTGAACAAAGGTTTGTTCCCACTAGTTCTACTGAACAGTTCTACGGTAGAACTAATGGGACTTTTTTTTCCCACTAGTTCTACGATAGTAGGCATAACAAAATAGTAGAACTATTGGGAACAAAAATTCCCACTTGTTCTACTAAACAGTTCCACGGTAGAAGTAATGGGAGTCTCTATAGGTACCCACTTGTTCCACCTGTTTCATCGGTAGTACTAATGGGTTATTTTGTTCTCACTAGTACTACGTTTCGATAGGTTCTAGAAATGGTAGTAAAGTACCAAATATGCCAGTTATATTTCAATAGGTATTAGGTGTAAAAGATACGCTAGCAATAGTGATGCAGTGACCGCTTCTTGGACATCCACTATTTCATCGTCGGATAGCAGTGCACTCCGTCAAGACAAGGGTTAAGATTTATTTGTTAATATCGATAAAAATTTGTGCTGTGGACCATACCATAATTTCAAGAGGTCGAGGAAAAGTTTTGCTGTTATCACAACGAACCTCTCGGAAATTCTCAACCTGCTCACGCTGTAAGCGATCATCACTAGTGCGTAAAACAAGTTATCTTTTGTCGCATTCCTGGTCAACGAGGTCATTTGAGGTAGTCGTCCTCACTCTCTCGTTAGTGTATTATATCATCCTGGATGGGCTCCGGCCGTCCCGTCTTTTGTCTGTGCTAATAACGAATTTGAAATTATAGCGTTCGTGTTCAGACACCGATACTTGAGCAGTTTTGAAATATATGTGTGTATATGTTACGGGTAAAGCTAGAAGATGGAGTAAACCTAGGTTTACCCGGGTAAACTTAGTATTACCCAAGCTTCTTGGGTAAAGTCCGAATAAAAAGTAAAATCAATTTTAATTCGGGGTTTACCCATGCTCACCTAGGTTTACCCAACTCTGGCTGGGTAATGTTAGGTGTTGCGTTATTTTCGCACCCGTGGCGTAATTCTGGGGGGCCCGCGCGGCCACACACGTCCCTTACTTAGTGACATAATGGCGACCGAGCAAAGTGCAAATATATCACCAGAAGAAAGCTTACGAGAGCTTGCAAATGAACAGTCGATTTCAGGAGGCTAGGGTTTTATTTTATGGTAGGTAAAAATCATCCAGTGACGAATCCCGCCCTTGTGTGGAGTGGGAAACAGTGTCACTCTTACTGACTAAAGAACCGACCCCATTCCTACGTTGCCATATATACCAAGGCCAGAGCCTTCCTTTCAGATGCGATCCCTTAGACCCAGTTGGCTTCGACCCTTCTGCAGGGTCCCTACGATTTGCTGACAACTCCTTGAGGGGTGCGGGAACAGTGCGCGCCGTCGACGACTGGGCTTGGTCCGGACGGTTACCAGACGACTGGACGGCGAGCTACCCATTGCTCCCCATCCACAAGCCCGTGCCTTCGGTGGCCGGAAATCGGGATCGGAATCTCGGTAGCGTCTCGGGCGTGAGCGCCCAGTCAGCTTCCTTCTTTGCTAGCAATATTGCTTCGCAGAAGGAGCCGTCCGCCTGCCACTCCTCCTCGCTCCGGACTATGGCCTCGACCAAGGCCCGGCGCGAGAGATGGCCGCCGCCGATCGCCTCCACGGCGATATTTGGCCACGGTGGCAAAATTTTGCAATTCAAAATGTCACATCAGTTTATCTTGCTGAAATAATGGCTGGGTAATATTTTAAATTAATTCGTCTAATTAATTAGTGAAATGAAAATCTGGGTGCAATTTAAACATTTATTATTTATAAAACATACAAAGGCGAACGTAATATTGCAAGCTACTGAGTAATGAACAGATAACGCGGGCCCCCAGAATTACGCCACGGGTGCGAAAATAACGCAACACCTAACATTACCCAGCCAGAGTTGGGTAGACCTAGGTGAGCATGGGTAAACCCCGAATTAAAATTTATTTTACTTATTATTCGGACTTTACCCAAGAAGCTTGGGTAATACTAAGTTTACCCGGATAAACCTAGGTTTACTCCAACTTCTAGCTTTACCCGTAACATATATATGTGTTGCCGCTTATTCGTAGGAAAATTAAACAGGCACCAAAGGTCGCCAACGTCATCTAGTTAGAAAACGGAAACTACGAATAATTACGGAAACCCAAATTAAATTATGAATAATACAAAGTTGTTGTTAATTTAACCATTAAAAAAATATGGTAACAGCAGCAAGGAACAAAATGAAGAATTACATACTTTTAACAACAAAAACCTTTTCAAATCAATATTACTTACCTCCCGTAAAAAATACGCCGTAATAACATTTAACCTTTTTTTTCTTCGCTTTACAAAGAACATTTTCGTTGAATTTCAATTCAATCTATCCATTAGTTTCTCCTAAAGCGGTATTGTACCTACACACAGACAAACAGACAAAATTCTAAAAAGTCATTTTTTGTCATCGTTATGTTTTTCTAACAAAAGCCAATATTTTTTTTGATAATTCTTTTACCGCCTAAATAAAAAAAAATATACCTAAAAATATACGAAGACCTTTGACGACTACTCAGGTTTTTATTATTTTTATTTTTCTCGTATTCATAATGAAAAGCACTGTGTAACTTTTTAACCCGAGGTAAACTCGGGTTAAAGAGTTATCTTCATCCCTAGGATAATAATGTACCATTCTAACCGCGTGATTGTTTGTGATTATTTTGGTTTGAACAAACTGAAATAAAATAAATATAAGAAGCAATGAATATTTCATTAATTGTATGGTTTTTTTCTTAAACCTAGAAGTATCCTATTCACTCAGATAAATCAAGATAAAATAGGCGCTTTGCGTCAGGTATGCGTCAGGTAAGACAGGGTCAAACGCGAACCTGTAACAATAAAAAAAAAATTAAGCACAGCAAACTTCCCTTGACAATAACGTTAATTGTTTCACTTTTAGAAATAAAACTACGTTTTGAAGTTGGTAATATTTATTTAAGCCAGAAGACTTGAACGACAAGGGAGTTAGGCGCTGTCTCCACGAGCGAGAGAATCGCGGCGATATTATCGCCGTGCTACGTTTTTCTATACACTCTCTATGGAACCGTCTCCACATGGCGATATTATCGCCGCGATGCGACGAGTGGCAACGAGCGCGCAAAACGTCATTACATCGTCGCTAGCCCGCCACGACTAGCAACGCGACCGCCGCGCGCTCGCGGCGCTCTCGCGACGAGAGCGCGGCAGGCGCGCTGTCAAACGCAGCGTCATTTCAGCATTGCCTCTCGTTAAGCAAGCTAGACGTTTCTAGAATCTTTTTAAGTATAATGTTTTACATTGAAAAGTTTATACTTGAAGTGAGAGAGAAACGTCAAGGCAAGGAAACGCGGCGATACCGTTACGAGTCGCCGCGGAATCGCCGCGATACCGTAACGACTCGCGACGATACGCGGCGGAATTATCGCTCGCTCGTGGAGATTATCCGACGATATAAGGGCGGACTCGCCGCGATTTTCTCGCTCGTGGAGACAGCCCCTTAATGATAGTGTGATGGGTGACAGTACAGAGTGGAAGAAAAAAAAATTGTTGCGCCGATGTATGTAGAATAAGACTCGTTGCCAAAAGAGTAGAAGAATTTATAGTAAAGCACAATAGGTTTATTAATACCAGTAACATTTTTTTTTTGTTAGTGTTATATGAGAAATATAAATTTAAAAGTGTAAAAATATTTGTTTAAAAATAATTATAACTAAAAGACTCGCTGTCATTTCTCTTTCACATATCACATTAGGATTCACTTGAACTCTCAAATCAAGCTAAAATAAGAGTTTGGTTAGGAGTGCGCTTTATTTGTATAAAGCCCACTCCTAACCAAACTAAATATATAATCTTGAAATCCAAGAATACTTTGTCCAGTATTGAGGTATTGCGGGTTATATATTAAGACATACTAAGACATTGAGCTCTGCGGTTATATCTCTCTCTGAGAGGTATCATTGCTGCAGCTTTTGCAACCTTCAGAGCTTGTGTTACACGTGTTCCTAAATCTATATCTACCAGTGTAAGCAACTTAAGAGCTTTCTTTTCAATGTCTTGTGATACCCCTTCTAATGAAGCTGCTAAGTTATCAGCCATCCTTTGTCGGTGTGCATCAGTATCCACCACTGTGTTGTAAAATTCAGACATTGGTTGTAAGTCAACAGCCGCGTTCTCCATAATGAACAATCTTTCTGTAGGACGTGCCTCATCTACATAAGGCATAGGACCGTTAAACGAGTTTGGATAATAATTCGGCGCATCTTTCATATTATTCCTCACAGGTGGCATTCCATCCCGATTGTAATTTCTATCGTATAAAGGAGCATTGATTCTTGAATTTACATGGTTTACTCCTAAACGATAGTTTTGAGTATCAAGATAAAATATCCTTCGTGCTTTGAATACAGCATCAGGTGGACCTACTATCCCTGGAACTAAGTTATCTGGATTAAAAGCAGTTTGTTCAGCATCCTTGAAATTGTTATCGACGTGGCGATTGAAAACTAAACGCCCAGCTGTAACAGTTCGATAAGTTCCTCTTTTCCATTGTCTTGTAAGATCAAACGGATCGTAATCAATACGTGTCAAGTCATCTTTTGTTAAAATGTCCATTTCAAGTCTCCATGCTGGATAATCACCAGCAGCAATGGCGTTGTATAGATCTCTGTTGTAATAATCAGGGTCATCAGCTCCTATTGCTAGTGCCTGAGCACTTGTCAGATTGAACAAACCAATTTCAGTTCTAAAGTTGAATTTGACGTAAAACGTTTCACCATGTTTGTTATAAACCTCATATGTATGAACAGGAAAAGTATTCATCTTTCTATATCCGTCTGGTATGCCAAGATCAGAGTTTAACCAAAGAAAGATTTGTAAAAACTGGGGTCTGAGCGTTGTGAAATCCCATCTCATAGTGTTGTCAAATATTGAGGTTTGGGGGTTTCTCCTAGAAGCATGCGCAAAAGAGAGAAAATCGATTGGGTCTTTCATTAGTATTGGGATATTCAAGCAAATCAAGTCCAGGTTTCCTTGTCTCGTATAAAACTTTAAAGATACTCCTTTAAATTCCCTTCTGAGATCAGTTCCTCCTAGATTTTGTGAAGCTGTAGAGAATCGGCCTACTATCGGTGTTCTTTTTCCTATTCCATTGAATACATCTGCACTTATATATTTCGATACATCATTAGTCACCTCGTAGTATCCAAAAGCACCGATCCCTTTAGCATGTACCACTCGTTCAGGTATTCGTTCTCTGTCGAAATGAGACATTAGAAGGAAATGGTGTTTGTTGTTAAAAATGTCGGTGTTCAATGATACTGTATCTCTGATGTCTATTGGGTCTCCTGTTAGTTTTGTCCAAACGCCTATTGGTCTCTGGAAAGTAGAAAATAGTAAGTATCAAATTATAATAATAATATTCGACGACCATCACACAACGCCGTCTAGTCTCAGCTAAGCAGAATTTGTGTTATGAGTACTAGACAACTGATAAACATACTTATATATTTCTAAATACATACATATTATAGATAAATTACACCCAGACACAGAACAAATGATCGTGCTCATCACACAAACATTTGTCCTGGGTGGGAATCGAACCCACGACCTCCGACATAGCAGTCAGGGTTACTAACTACTATGCTGATAGGCCAGTCGCAATTGTATTCTTCTTGTACATTTTTTTACTATTTTAACGCAATATAGATTAATATAAAGATATTATACTCTTTATTGTAGGTACACCATAAATACAATTACCTACAGTAGGAGCTTAAAATTAATAAGCTGTTGGGCGATGGGCGATCTTATCGCTAAAAGCGATTTAAGAGACAAACTTTGGATGGAATCGACAGAAGAGAAAGATATGCAGATAGCCTGTGGCGTACTATTTAAATATATTTAGTGATATTTGAAATTTGGATGGAATATGTCGCATCAAGGAAGCAAACATCAGCGTAATCTAGGATAGGTAAAAGAAGAGACTGAGCAAGAGTAACTTTAGTTGAAAAGGGCAGGAACTTTTGGAGACGTTTTAGTGACTGAAACGAGCAAAATAGGAGGGTATTTTGCTCGTTTCAGTCACTAAAACGTCTCCAGAAGTTCCTGCCCTTTTCTGAATCGATAGAAGAGAAAGATATGCAGATAGCTTGTGGCGTACTATTTAAATATATTTAGTGATATTTGAAATTTTGATGGAATATGTTGCGATCGATCATATAAGGATTCATAAAATTACATACTGGATGTCGCCTCCTAAAATCAGCCAGCTGCTGGGATACAGCGTCAGCGGTTCCGTTATCATAGCATTGATATCCTACCACAGTACTCACGGCCATGCAAATACAACCACAAACTGTAAGTAACCTCATTTTTACTGACAAATAAACTAATTAACATTGCTTGTAACATATTTATATCACATGATAACGGAAAATAACTTTCCGTTAATTAGCAAAATGCCAGGAAACATAACCGTTATAGTAGTTTAATTGATGTTGAAATGATAATTAGTAAAAAAACGATCAGCAGGATGCATTTAAAATCTATAGTTTTTAAGGTTATTATTATGATTTTATATTCTTGTATTCTTTATTGTAGACTAATAATTAAAATTAAAAATAAAAGAACAGGTGATTAACCCATAGTTGGGTTTTCTTACAGCAAACCTTATACAAACTTAATGAAATTTAAAACATGAGGATAATCCATCCATGTGCAAAACTGAACTTAATACTCATCATCTTCCTGCCCTTGTCCCGTTTTATTTGGGGTCGGCGCAATATGTATGTATATTATTATATATATATGTATGTATACATATATATGAGTCATGTTGACAAGAAATGTTCCCTAATTCTTCCCCTGAAAACCTCCAACGAGGGGCTATCTCGAATTGTGTGTGGAAGAGAGTTCCACAGGTGTACAGCTCGAACAGTGAAAGATCCACTGCAACGACTAGATGAATGGGCAGGAAAATGAAGGAGAAGAGATGATGAAAAGCGACAAGGTTTTCCTTTCAGCACAAGATACTCAAATCGTTCTCGAAGATACACAGGGGAGTTGGGATTATGAAGAACAGAGAAGAGAAAAGAAAGAGTGTGACAATCCCGACGCCGCCGAATAGGCAACCACTTCAATTGCCTTCGAAATTCCGATACATGATCGTACTTTGTAAGTCCAAAAATGAAGTACGGATACACAAATTCTGCAGGCGCTCAAGCTTATCAAGTAATTCCTCTGTCGCATCAAGGAAGCAAACATCAGCGTTATCTAGGATAGGTAAAAGAAGAGACTGAGCAAGAGTAACTTTAGTTGAAAAGGGCAGGAACTTCTGGAGACGTTTTAGTGACTGAAACGAGCAAAATACCCTCCTGCTTACCTCAGCAATGTGGACATTCCAAGACAGGTAACAATCAAGGAGAACACCTAAGTTTTTAACTTTTTTTAAATAGTCTATTGTAACGGCATCGTATAAAACTGGTGGTAGAAGAGACTGATTGTTCAAACAATTTACAAAATATCTGCCACCAATAATGAGAGCTTGCGATTTAGTTGGATTTACTAAAAGCCCAAAACTTTAAGCCCACTGACAGATATTTTGAAGATCATTATTGATGGCATTAATGGCGTCAGAAAGCTCTTCATGTTTAAAGTGTCGATAAAGCTGCAAGTCGTCTGCATCGAGATAGTAGTGTGAAGATAAGACCTTTGTGATAGCGTTAATAAAAATTGAGAAAAGAAGAGGAGAAAGGATGCCACCCTGAGGAACACCCTCAGCCAGACCACACCAGTCAGAGGAAGCCTCTCCTGAGCAAACCGACTGTGAGCGACCACGAAGATAAGAATTAAACCAAGCAATCACAGGAGGAGATATACCAAGAGAGGATAGGATACCCAAGAGGATGTCAAAATCAAGTGAATTAAAAGCACTGCTGAAGTCCAGTAGTACCAACACTGTAAGATGCTTGTTTTCCATGGCCAGTCGAATATCATCAGTTATCTTAACTAGTGCTGTGACCACGACGGAAACCAGATTGATAGGGACTCAGCAGGCCATTAGAGGATAGGTAATGAGACAGTTGGTTATTGACAACACTCTCAAGGCCTTTGGATGGAATTGGGAGTATGGAAATTGGACGTAACTGGGTAACTGATGAGGAATTAGGGACTTTGGGCAGTGGCAGGAAATGCACTTTCTTCCACGCTGAAGGAAAGTAGCTAGTAAAAAGGGAATACTTGATAATGTGGAGGATTATAGGAGCGAGTTCATTAAAGATAGGAAGAAGCATCTGGAGTTGAAGGCCATCGTCACCCACTGCTTTCGAGGATATAGATATTATGGCCCGTTTAATATCCCCTTCTGTGACCGGGTGAAAAGAGAACGAAGTACAATTTGGCAGTGAAAGTTTAGAGAGATTATTAAGAGTGGAAGCTTTAACGTTGTCGTTTAGAACAACAGGAGATTTAGAAAAATGTAAATTAATTTCATTAAAGTCAATATTAGGTGAGCTGTTATCAACAGCTTTACCAATGCCAAAGGTTTTGAGAAATTGCCATACTTGTGTTGTATTGAAGTTATGAATAGAGTTGTGGATATGACGCCTTTTAGCATCCCTACACATCCGACCGCAGCGATTACGTAGCTTCTTGTATGAAGACCAGTTCTCATCAGTCGGATCTCTTTTTACCGTCTCTTAGCCTTATCTCTTTTAGACATTGCTTTTTTGATACAATCTTATAGCCAAGGAGCCGGAAGATGTTTCACTCTGACTTTCTTGATTTGGGCATGCACATCATACAGTTTTAATATAAGTGTGTTAAGTTCAGCTACCTTGATATCCACATCATTGCCATCATGAACAAGAGACCAGTCAATATTGCCCGCATCCTCCATCAAACAATCCAGAGAATGATATGTTCTTGAAACTGCGAAGGAAAAGAAATTTATAATAAAGAAATATAAGGTTATGGTAAGAGAAAAAAGCAGAAAGCTGTCCGTATGTGGCTACTTTGCATGGATCAGAAACCAGAATAACAAAAAAAGAAAAAGTAGAGAAGAGTTGGTCACGTAGATGTACGGAATCATTGCTGAACGCACTAGAGTAGCTGCTCTCATCAGAAGAATTAGTAGAAGAACAGGAAACAAAACTTAGACATGGGTTGGATTCTGTTTGATATGGTTGGGTTTGATATTTAAAAATACCTAATCCAAATACCTAATCCGAATATTTTATTCAATATAGCCGCTGGCCTGTTACAAATACTGTACCGATATTAAATAGCGTTGGTCGAATATTTCTTACCCAATCCGAATATTTTATTCAATATAGCCGCTGGCCTGTTACAAATACTGTACCGATATTAAATAGCGTTGGTCGAATATTTCTTACCCAATAAGAAATATTCGACACGGATTATGGATCTTCTGTTTCTGATAAATTGTAGAATAATGGACATAACGTTATATTTCATATTTTATGGACTAAGAGTACTTAAAGTCAACGTAAACTTAAATTATTCACGATACACTATTAGTATTTTTTTTTTTCGACGACCATCACAACGCCGCGCCGTCTAGTCTCAAGCTTGTGTTATGAGTACTAGACAACTGATAAACATACTTATATATTTCTAAATAAATTACACCCAGACACAGAACAAATGACCGTGCTCATCACACAAACATTTGTCCTGGGTGGGAATCGAACCCACGACCTCCGGCATAGCAGTCAGGGTCACTAACTACTATGCTGACAGGCCAGTCAGATTTACACTTAACCTTAAAAATTTAAACCTATAACTACTATTATACTGACTTATACATTTTTTGAGATCTTCAAATTAAATCGCATAGACGTCACGTACGTATGATGCACTTTTACACTGCCAAAAGTTAGGGCAAGGTTACAGCTTATAGTAGAATTACTCAAACGACATAATTATATACATAAACTATGCCAATGGCTTCATTTGATCTGCTCCAAAATATAGAGGAAATTACTGCAATAGACTGTCACGACCTCGAAAACTTGGAAGATTGCAGGTTGTATACAAATGATTCCGAGCCTAGCTTCAAAATGCTTTCTTACAACATCGGAAGTTATCAACGTAATTTCGATAACTTCGCAGTAGCATTCAATAGACTATAAATTAACATTGATGCCGTCATACTAACTGAAAGATGGTTAAGCGAAGGTTCTATACGGGACAACCTACCTGGTTATAATGTGACTCGAACAAATACACAAAATAATAAAAACGGTGGGATAGTCATTTACACAAAAACTAACTACGACGTTACTGTAATTGAATCTAAAATATTGGATACCGACAGCCTCCTTTTAATCCTTAACGACAAAGTGGCTATACTTGGGCTATACCGATCACCATCTTTTACGAACCTCTCAAATTTTACTGCTTCACTAGACATTTTCCTTAAAACAACTAATAAATATCCAACACTTATTATCACTGGAGACATTCACATTAATATATGCGCACTACAAATAATAAACATCATTACATATATTTCTGACCAGAAGGCACATATCTGGCCATGTGAAACCTCACATGGCTTACTTCCCGTTATCACCAAACCGACCAGACAAAAATCTTGTCTTGATCACATATTTGTTAAGTGCAATACCAAACCAAAAGGCATACTCTGTAAAAGCTTCATCACAGATCACGACATAGTAATTGCAACCATTCCTCTTAAAAACACTTACACTAGCCGTAATAAAAACCGCCGAGCATTTAAACTAAATGAAGACGACTTAGCTAATGACCTAGCTAAAATTGATTGGACTGATACCCTTAACCAACAGTGTGTGGCTGCTGTCGCTGACTCCTTTATTGGAACCTTATCAAAATTAGTTGAAACACACATACGAAGTCAAAATCTCTCGCAGTAAACGTAATATCCAACCTTGGATCACACCCGGACTCATGAGATGTATGAAACACCGAGACAAATTGCATCTATCAGTACGCGGAGACCCCACAAACGAAACAAAAAAACTAATAACGTAATATACCGCCGTTATAAAAACTTCTGCTACAATCTTTTACGAAATCTTAAGACTGAATATGACAGTCGACAAATCCAGGAAAATAAACAAAACTCTCAAAAGTTATGGAAAATTCTGAAATCAATGTAAGACCCCAGTAGCCGAAATTCCAATACGTCTAATTTATTAACAAGCTCACTGAACCCCGTCGAGTCTCTCAACAAATGCAACTCCTATTTCACTTCCGTGGGCAAAAACCTGGCTGACACGATATTAAAAAGATTAACAGAAACTCAGATGTCTATCACCAGCAAGCACTCATCACCACTAACCTCACCTCACTCCTTTCTACACCCTACTGATGAAACTGAAATCAAGAACTTTATTAACCAGCTAAAAAACGACAGCTCCCCAGGTCCTGATAAAATCAGCGTAATACTCATAAAGAAAGTACAAAGCTCTATTATAACACCCCTAACCCATTTGATTAACCTCAGCCTGAAAACAGGTGTATTTCCCGAACAGTGGAAGGTAGCAGCGGTGAGCCCAATACACAAAAATGGCCCTAAGGACAAACCCGAAAACTACAAACCAATAGCACTTCTGAGTATTCTATCAAAAATTCTAGAAAAGGTTGTTAACACCAGACTAGTTTATTTTCTTGAAAAGAATAATCTCATATCAGAAAGACAATTTGGTTTTAGAAAAGGGAAATCTACTGAAGACGCGGCTTTGCTATTAACTAACTCCATATCAGCAAATATTGAAAAGGGCAACCGCTGTATGCCAAAGCATTTGATACCATCTCAAAAGATCTTCTTCTTAAAAAACTTGATTCAGTTGGAATAAAAGGAAAACCGCTTGAGTTGTTTCGTAGCTACCTCACCAATCGCCGACAATACGTCAAATCTGACAACCACTCAAGTGATGAACTCCCTATCAATTTTGGAGTTCCACAGGGTAGCCTACTGGGTCCGATACTATTTATTATGTATATGAACGATATACTTAACCTCAAACTAAAAAACGCAGAGCTTATATCATACGCCGACGATACTGTCATCATTTTTCAAGGTAAAAACTGGGAACAGGCCTACTATCATGCAAAAAAAGGATTAGCGACCATTGCTCGAACCCTCGACCATACATAATTTACTAACACTGAACGTAAACAAAACCGAACACATTCCATTTTACAAAACAGTTTCATCTAGCCCTCCTCCTTACCTAACATTAAAATTTCATACATGTCAACGAAACCCAACCACTTCACTCGAAGACTGCACATGCGACTGTTTTGACCGAACCCAGTCTATTCGTTATTTAGGTCTATTAATTGACGAAAATCTATCATTTAAAGCCCACATCAAACAACTATCTGGTCAAGTAAGGAAACTAATACATGTAATCAAGAAATTGAGAGACCGCGCCCCGATAGATATAATGCGAATGGTTTATTTCTCTATATGCCAGTCCATCATTCAATATGGCGTGTCCATCTGGGGTGGAACTGGGAAAACAACAATGATTGAACTCGAAAGGGCCCAGAGAACTGTTATAAAGGTTCTTTTAAAAAAACCATTTTTCTTTCCTACTGACTCTCTGTACAGTGAATTTCCTGTTTTACGTGTTCGCCAATTGTACATTCTCAATGCCTTCCTCCGCACTCATAAAACCACAAAGCTACGCCCTGACTATCACTCATTAACTACCAAACGTGTCTTTCATGTGCCACTGCAACGAACAACCTCTCTCCTGGCTAGACGATGCCCCGCTTACCTACACACCTTCGTGTATAACAAAGTCGCAAGTAGTTTACCTTGTGATACAAAAACACTGTCCCTCGCAATGTGTAAAAAAACAATAAAAAAATGGCTTTTGGGTCTCTCATACGACGATTCAGAAAACCTTCTTGCATCACTTAACTCGGAATCCTATCACACATTTACACAAAACACTCACACATTTACACAATCTCACACTCACACCACATTTTTAATCTTTTTATTTCTAAGACTTTTTTCTCTAAATTCTGTGCTTAGTCCAGCATAAATTTTAATTAATATCATATTATTTTATTTTTGAAGTTAAATTTTTTTTTAGTTATGTTTCTTGTTATTGTTCAAAATTAAATAAATAGGCAATACTTAGTTTTATGACACCTTGATCTCATTGCTTATTAATTTAATATATTCACTTTATTTGATTTCTCATAACTTTATCTTTATAGTAATTTTTTTTGGCACATTATTACAGTAGCAAAAAATATGTATCGGTCCCCAAGATACAGGATTTGCCGAGTTTGGGGACCACCGTTTATTTTATACCAAAAATCTGTTAACAGTTACTAGGTACTACACTAAGTTACGATAATTCTAAGGCAAATTCTGTAACAAGGGGTCAATAAATTTATTATTATTATTCCATTTATTCATTTTTATACATATTTTACATATTTTTAAATATTTTCTTAAAAAATAAATATAAAAAAACATTTAAAAATATTAAAAATAGTGTCCCACCGCTATCGGGAACAGGGTCCAAGCTACCGGTGGTCAGGGCTTCAGAGAAAGGAACCTCCTAACAATACGAGCCGTGTCCAGGAGTACCGCTTTCTGAATCAAGCCCTTGATCCAGCTGCCTAACGAGAGCCTCCTAAGGAACACCTTAGCCTCGACCAACAGGTCGAGGCTCTTGGCTATTATGCCATTGGCCGTCACGTCTATCGATACAATGATTGCTGAATCCACATCCCACATGTCGACAACCTCGCGAGCCAAGTCAATATACTTTACTTGCTAATCTTTCTCGGCTTTCACGAGGTTCTCGTCATGAGGGACGGATATGTCAACAATAATTGCACGCCTCTCGCTTCGGTCCACCACCACTATATCAGGTTTATTAGCTACTAGCTTTTGTCAGCGGCTTCGCCCGCGTACATAAAATATAGCCTATGTCACTCAGGTGTAAAGCAGCTTTCTGTTGTTGCTAAAATTTTTCCAATCGGACCAGTAGTTCCAGAGATTACCCCCTACAAACAAAAAACAAACTAACAAAAAAACAAACTTTACCTCTTTATTATATTAGTGTAGATAATAGTCCTGTCAGTGATGATAGACCGATCACAGTACAGAGTGATATGACCATTGTCAAGAACTGGGTCGGGCTCATACCTGTAGTACGGCACTTCCGATTCCACAAGAGAGAATTTCAGAGCAAGTTGCTGATGGATAATCCTGGTTACGAGGTTGTGCCTGTGCAAGTACTCGCCGTTAGCTAGACGAGAACAACCAGAGATTATGTGACGAATTGATTCTCCAGGACGGTTACAAGCCCGACAAATGTCAACCGTGCCATCCTTCACAATAAATCTCCGGTAGTTATTCGTCATGATAAACTTCGTCCATAATTGCACAGACAAAACCTTCGGTTTCCCCAAAGAGGTCACCGGAACGCAGCCAGGATACGGACGCCAATTGGTCTACATCGGGCCCATGAAGGGCTCGGAAAAAGCGTCCGTGAAGTTCCTTGCTCTGCCACACTACCCTGCGATCGTTAGTGTCAAGCACTACAGGTTTATGCCAGTTCTCGTTAGCCAGGGAGAGTAGGGTGAGTCCCTTGTCCACCGCCACTACATCTCGATGCATACCCACGTTGGCAGCCAGGAAATATTCCCTGAGACTGCATACCTCGCGGTTGTGTAGGGTCTTGGCATTTAAAAAGCCGCGACCCCCACACTTCCGTGGGATATACAGTCTCATCACCGACGAACGTGGGTGGTACATTCGGTATGCAGTCAGCAGTTTACGGACCCGCCTATCCAGAGCGTCAAGTTCCGTTTGAGTCCATTTGAGTACACCGAAAGAGTACATCAATACCGGCATGACCCAACCGTTGAAAGCGCGCACCTTGTTCCCGCCTGATAAAAGACTATTCAGTACTTTATTCAGGCGGCCGAAGAAGCGCTCTTTCAACGATTGCTTCATGTCTGTGATAGAGCCTCCGACATACCCAAATACTTATAGGTTTCGGTTGGAGAAAGGGATCTCAGATTTATGGAATCCGTGAGTTGCGTGCCGACGGATTCCACAACCACACCTCGCTTTACATGCATGACTGCACATTTGTCCACACCAAACTCCATCATGATGGCACTGCTGAAGATTTCAGTTACCTTCAGTAGCTCCATCAGTTGCAGCTTGTTGGGGGCAAATAGCTTCAAATCATCCATGTAAAGGAGATATAACCTGACCACCTCTCTTCAACCGGTAGCCTAGACCTGAATTCTCCAGCAGTGTGCTTAGAGGATTCAAGGCTAGGCAAAACCAAAGCGGACTCAAACTATCACCCTGGAATATACCTCGCTCGATCCTTACCGGGTCGCCGTTCCTTTGAATATATCGACATCCTGGATAGCGAAGGACTGTCCTCCATTGCCTCATACATGACATCAGGAAGGTGCGTAGTGTTGCATCAATTTTGTACATTTCTAGCACCCTCATGAGCTATGTATGAGGAACTGAGTCACAGGCCTTCTTATAATCTATCCAACATGTCGATAGATCCTTTCGGGAACGGCGAACCTGTGGGCTAATGGCCATATCGATGAGGAGTAGCTCTTTAGTACCGCGGGACCCATTCCTACACCCATTTTGAGAGGCAGACATGATACCGTTATTGTCTACGTGGTTGTTAATTTTAGCTCTCAAAATGGATGTAAGAACCTTATAAACTGTCGGCAAACACGTAATCGGCCGATAGTTTTTGGGCTCCGCGGTACTACCTGATTTGTGGAGCAGGTGGGTAACTCCTGTTGTAAGGAATTCGGGTAGCGAACCACACTCCAAGGCAGCCTGGTACTGAGATGCCAAACGAGCGTGCGATCTTTGTAGCCATTTAACCCAAAGGTTGTGCAGTCCGTCCGGCCCTGGAGACTTCCAATTAGGCAACGGACGAACTGCATGTGCTACGTCTTGGGGGCTGATCGTAATTGCCCCCATTTCTGGTGTTGATTCGCACGCTCGCTCGACTTCCCGAGTCCAACTACCTTCGGTGTCGGACAGGCACCGACCACATGCTGCGCCAAAATGAGCACATGGCGTCGTCATCTGACAGGCACGTGTCAGTCACACCTTGGTCCGGTCGCTCCCAAGCCCTATATACCCACCTCTCATTACTCCGAAATGTGCTATTCTGGGTGTACCGATCTACCCGCCGCTTATATCTTCGAATCCTGTTTGCCCATGCAGATATACCTTCTGCTTCAGGAAGTCGATGCGCTCTGTGACACGGGATATATAATCTTGGGGGCTGATATCAGTCCCCGAAAACGCCCGTCTCACAAAGCGCATCACTCTTGGGCGAATGTTGCCCTCCCTGAAGCAGATTAATTTGCCTATGAGTGCTCTTGCTTCACCAATACGACGCTCGATCCTGCACTGCCAAGCCGGCACGGCTAATTTTGGTTGTGTAGCTACGTCACTATTTAGAAATTTGACGTGAGCTACACGACATGCCACAACGGCCGCGCAGTACAACATCGAGTGTGTATCGGTGAGATCTTCGCAGTTATCTAAGTAGCTAGATAACTGTGAGTCCAGAGCAGCCACCAGCGCCCTATTCTTCTAATGCATGTGCAAATGAGGTAGGCGTAGCCTAAGTTCGAGCGGCATGTTTCGATATTCCCGAATAGCACAGTCCAAAGCTCTCCTCAATTCGTCACTGCACTGAGTGACTAGTAAACTGGTTGGACGGTGGTACCATCAGTGGTACCACAGTCTGCGACGAGGAGGCAATGGCATGGCTACACATTTCCGTTCGGAGGCGATCAAGTACGGAATCTTCCAAGATCTGATTACGCTGGATGACCCGCACCTGATCCGACAGTCGTTGAGCCGACACGTCAGTCAGGTTAGTTCCCCCCTCTGTAGCCCCAAAGTATGAGCGCATGACATTCTCATTAATGGATTGAGTCCATCTCATGCGCTGCACACTTCCACCGGTAGCGGGGACCCTATCAGAGACCGGAGGGCCTCAGGCTGGCCGGAGATCGGCCTCTTCCTCTCCGACGCGCAGGTGGTGGTGTCGTCGGCGGCGAAAAGTATTCGTCGCTCGAGCTCGACGCAGCTGCAGCGGCCGGAATCTCTGGACTCACGGTTGGTGCTGGTCCGGGCGGCTGCAAGGCGGAGCTGAGCGACGACTCCGATGGTGTTGGGCGTGTGTTGATGAGTTTAGCCCGGCTTCTTGTCAGCATTTTTCCGATACGAACGATGTTCTGTTTATTGGTTTATTTTAATAATTCCTGTTTTTTTTAGTTGATTTTGGGTGAATATACATTATACTGTTCGTTTTCGTAAATAAATTTGATTTAAGATATATTTATGCAGAAAATTTGCACCTGTCAACTTGACAGCCGGGCCACAGATTATTATTATTATTATAATTATTTTTTTGTCTATAGTATCGAAAAATGGATTATTATTAAAACTGGATATAGAAACCACAGCATTAATTTTTTAGCATTCATTTCATCCATATTATAAATATTATTACATTATTACGTGTGTCTGATTTTTACGCATTTATTTTCATTAAAAAGATGTAAAAGTTTTGTTATTATTCTTCGAAAGTATTAACACAATAGCGCCACTGATCCACGAAGACGTATACCTAACGACTTAGATCGCTAGAGCACTAACTAGTTCAATGGAATCTCACCTAGATGGCGCTAGCGGAAGTGCTAATTGAACTTGAAACTTAACTCCCACATTTTGAGGTGCAGATTCCAATGCAGAATTTTCTCTGTGTACGAATATCGTGTCATCGTCTGCCATACCTAATCCTCGACGCTTTGGATTAGGTACGGACTCGTATCGAAAAATTAGGTATTTTTAATCCACATACCTATTCCAATATTTATGCCTCACGTCTAACAAAACTGCCATCATCGTTATCAAACATTACTTACTTTAAAACAAAAAAAAATATATATTATATATTTTTTTTTTTTTCCTTTATTGTTCAATAAGTTTACAATTTTACATAAATAAAAACCAATTAGACACTTGTCTGAAACCTTTAAAGGTTTATGTGACAGAGTGGAGAAAGCTCGCATGCAGCATATACATTTAAAAAAAAAAAATATGTAACAGTTAAACACCATAGACACCTTCTATTACAAGTGACATCACATATTAAGTTGTGATGTCACTTGTGATAAAAAGTGTTTTCAGGGTAGATTTACATTTTTTATATGTGCTGGTGACAATATTTGATTGCACGGTTTTTGGGATTTTATTCAGGTTATCAGGCAATATATATTCCCAAGTCCTCATGTCATACACGTTTACAGTTTTAGGTAGTTTATAAGTTGGCAGGTGATCGAGATTACGTAACTGTTTTGGTCTATTGTTTAAAGTTAAAGTGCTAATGTTATTAAATTTTTCCAATATAATTGCCGACCTGAATTTATCAAAGACTGACATAATTTTACAGTATTTAAATAATCCGTTCTCATCATCTTTATATTTAAGTTTAATATACTTTGGTACAATATTCTTGAGTATACTGAGTTGTAGTCTATATATTTTATTTAAATAAGTTTTGTATGCACGTCCGTAGCTTGTAAGCCCATAACTTATAACTGAATCTGCCAGCGCGAGATACAGCATGCGTAACGTGGAGTAGGGAAGTTTATATTTAAGGATTGCCAACTTGGCACCTACAGATCTAAGTTTGTTACATACACTTTCAATATGAGGCGCCCAATTGAAATGCTTGTCTATAGTTAGGCCAAGATATGTGTGTTGGTCGACAGCCTCTAGCGCAGGACACGCACACATGCCGGCAGTGTTTCCGCGATGCAGGCACTGGTGATCATGCGCGATTATCTTAGGTGTTTGTCTAACCTTCATGTAGGGAGAGTGTATATGGATAATTTTAGTTTTACTAGCGTTGATAACCAGGCCCGCATCGTGTGCCCACTTACACAGATCATCAAATAAGCGTTGCATTGCTGTTTCAGCCTCAATAATATTTTTATGATGGGTTACAAGGCACGTGTCATCAGCAAACTGATATACAGAGTCCTCCGGAATAATTTCACACATGTTGTTTACATATAGGATGTACTCAGTTGGGCCAATTATTGAGCCTTGGGCCGTGCCCATTTTAGTTGGTATTTTTTCACTATGGCAAGTGCCTAAACGAACAACCGTATGCCGATCTGTATGATAATTTTTTAACCATTTTAACAGAGGACCCCGTATACCATATTGTTCAAGTCTACTAAACAATGTTTTATACCGTAGAGTATCAAATGCTTTGCTGAAGTCGATGAGAGCAATAAGCACCTGTTCGCGAGCGCCCAGGTGCCTATTGACCTCATCTGAGAAGGCCGACAGTAGCTGCGTAGTGTTGCGACCTTTTTGAAACCCAAACTGCTTTTTATTGATGATGTTATTACTTGACAAAAAATCATTAATTTCGTTACCTATATATCGTTCTACTATTTTGTCTATGCTAGGTAAAATAGTAATAGGCCTATAATTGTCTATATTATTGTAGGGACCTTTTTTGTGTATAGGTCTAATTATGCCAGTCTTTAAGTCATCAGGATATGATGACGTGGAAATACATAGATTTATTAAATGTGTAATAACAGGTGTTATTTCGGAATTAATACACTGTAGGTCACTGACTCGAATGCTATCTATACCTGGACTTTTTTTCTTATTTAAATGACTGATTATTTTAAAAACTAATTTATCGTTGACTTTTTTAAACCTCATAGACAGTTCAGACACATTTTTGGAGAAGGTGTCTTGCAGTAGAGGTACTTCACAGTTTTTACAAATTTTGTTTATATTGTCTTCAAAACCACGAGCAAATTTGTTACTTAACGAACGAAAGTCTTCACTAAAATGCTTCTTTATTACGTCATCTACTGCATTACTCATTCTCCCACATAAATTGTTAATAATTTGCCAAAGTTTTCTGATATTTTTAAAATTTTCTGAAACTTCTTTTCGGATTGAGTCATTTTTAACTTTAGATATATATTTATTCGTTTTATTTCTATATTTGTTGTACAATAATCTATTTTTAACATTATTTTCATCTTGTTTCCATATTTCAAATAATTCTAGCTTTTTATTACACATGTGCCGCATTCTATCATTAATCCAAGTACTAACATGCCTTTTACCTAATTTAATTTTAGTATGTATTTTACATTTTTCATATATTTCACTAAAATTTCTTGTAATAAATCTTAGGACTTCGGTGGGAGTTTTAAAATCTAGCGCAGACTTCCAATTAATCCTACGCAGCTCATCTCGTAACTTATCATTATCTATTTTAGTTATAATCTTAGAGTGATTGCCTATAGGCAGTGAATTGTGAACAATACTTAAACCCGTTATATAATGGTCCGCTATTTTATAATTAATTACTGACGAATACACTGCCTTACAGTTTGTTATGCGTGCAAAAATATGATCAATACAGGACTTAGTTAATAAATTACCTTTTGTTTCGATGCGCGTGTGCTGGCTGATTCCACACTCGAGACCATTTTCACTCATAACATTTAAATATGCTGTCCGTACAGGTGACATTTGTTTGAGATTTATATTTATATCCCCTAATAAAATATAATTACATGTACGTGGGTACGAACTAATGACACTTGAGAGTTCCTTTATAAAAAATGTTTTGTCTACGTCTGGCGGCCGATACACTGCACATACACATAGTTTAAATCCATAACTTGTATCAATCTCGCCGGTTATGCACTCGTAGAAACTCGTAGTCGTAGGTATACGCATAAAACTGAGACTGCTATGCACGAACATAATTATACCGCCTCCCTTACGATAACGACGAAGTTGCGAGTACATGTTGTAGTCCGGGAGTTGAAATAGATTTACGCAACTATCTGACAGGTTAACTTCTGTTATTATTATAATATGCACGACGTGCGGGCTTGATGAAATTATGTACTCAAGATGTGCAAAGTTTTTAAGCATTGAACGAATGTTGACATGGAGGATATTTAGTCGATTATGTTTAGTTTCAACACTCTTCATGAATGAATACCATGTACTGTGGTTGTTTTCTTGAATAGATGATTCATCCATTTTAAGGTAATTAAAATGGTACTTATTAGGTCGTCGTTATATTGACGACATTGACGGTAGATTGTTGAAAAAAAACTTAGGTGAATTAGTTGGCGTCCTGTGATGCAATCTTCAACTTATTTATATCACTTTCATAATGAATGTGACATACTTTATGATTTTCAGTTTTTCGTGCCATAACATGACCATTTTTATACCAAACATATCTATATAGTTCTTTCAGATCAGACTTAGCTTTCCATAGCAAAAAAGACATATGAGGTGTAAGTGACTCACGGAAGTATATTTTGTCATCAGTCTCTCCTCCCATGTCCTTGCAGGATTTTTGCTTGGTTTTTGAAGCCAACAGCCACTGGTCTCGTTTGCCTTCACGTAGTTGGATTGTGATTACCGGAAGCTGGGTTTTCTTGAGGTTTTTAGCACGACTAATTTTTCGGTAGGCCTTGAGTATATCATCAGTGTTGAGGTCAAATACTGAGCACAATTTGGATGTGATGTCTGTTAGATTTTCATTTTCTTGTTCAGGAACACCGCAAACCTCAATCTGGTTTGCGAGCGCCGCTTGCTCCATTGAGGCAACTTTTTGTTCCAAGGCCTCATTTTTCATCTTGAGGTTTTTGTGATGATTCCTTATATCATTGTATTGGTTCTCCAGAGTTTTCAGGCGAGACTCGTACGAGATAAATTTCTGCTCGAAATCGTCTATTTTGTCCGAGAAAAACTGCAGTGACGTTTGAATCGACTGCATTTCAGTACGGATCGTTTCCCGTATTTCTCGACGGAGTTCCATGATAATATGAGACGACACGGAGTTGCTCAGTAGCTCGGTGTCAGTATTATCATCATCCTCAGGGTCAGGCAGGATGCAGGAGATACGCTTGGGTCTTACGTTACCCACACATGATCGGCACTTCCAATCCACAGAGTCCGTCGACTTTAATGCTGTCAATTGTTCAGCTGAGATGCCCGCACACAGTGCGTGCAGCCACTTACAGCATTTAGTGCACTGCAATCCAGGAGATTTTTTGGTCACAGCTTTGGAACACTTTGCACATTTCATTTTTATGGACGATGCGCGAGCGCGGGTAGCAGTAAATTTGGAGATACGTGCGATTCGTCACAGCGGTGAGAGCGAACTGATATATACAACATAATATAAAAAAATATACGTACGCAAAATACGCGCTTTAGTCGTGGAGTTGCGGACATCAGCCCGATATACCATACCAAAAAAATATATATTATATTTAAAACAGATACAGAAATAACAGTTGATTGACTGTTATTTTGAAGCACCTCGATGCACCCGACTTGAAGAGAGATTAAAAGACTTGTATCTATACTAACTCAATAAAATTACAGAAATATTTCCGAACGAAAAATATGAAATCAATGTCTTTTCAATGTCAATGATAAAAAATAAATATTCAGTGACCTACAGTTGGAGATTCACGTGGATAACTAGATTAGGATAGACGGTTGAGCTGTCAGTCGTGCTGGAGAGAAATTTTGTTTCCAAAATTTATTAATTTTGCAAAAAATTTGAGATATTCTTTTTATATTTCTTCGCAGAATATAGTGTTTTTTTTTTTCTTATATAGTTGCGCCGTAACATGGACCATGCGCCTCCCCCCCCAGATCCTCCTGACCCTCCAGATCCTGGCCCGTCTTCATCTATGGTCGGTAAGCAACGTTTAAAAATTGACTCGGAGACAATCGAGGTTGTCTCCAAAAAAACTATCATTAATAAAGATTTGGCTGTAGCGGCCATACAAACTTTATTCATTCATCCATCCCTAATTGATGGCATAAATTCTTATATATCTCTAGAAAAGGGCCCGTTTTTAGTACATGTCTCCCGTTCTGAACCGGTTCTCTCTGCAGGGACATCGATTCGTTCTATTAAGTTTGGCCAAATTTTAGTTAAAAATAAAATTAAGAACATCTGTAGAGATGGTGTTAAAAAAGTAGGTAGAAATAAAGTCTCGGTCGAATTCACCTCTGGTGAAGCGGCCAATAATTTCTTATGCAATCCTATCCTTGAATTTCACAAATATGTCGCTAAAATTCCAACCTTTAATATAACCAAAATGGGTATCATCCGTCAAGTGTCGGTTGATATGTCGATGGATGAATTTGTCGAGTCTGTTATCCTACCGGACGGGTGTGGAGTAATATTAAAAGCTCGAAAACTCAACCGTAAAAACGTACAGGATGGCAAGACCTCCTGGATCCCGACACAGACAGTAGTAATTAATTTAAAGGGCAAACTCTCCCCCAAAGAATATACCTTTGCCACACATCCCTCCCAGTGGAGGTATACCAATACCCCACAATCCAATGCTTAAATTGCTGCCGCTTTGGCCATGTCAAGGCTCAGTGTCGGTCCAAGGCAAGGTGCTTTAGGTGCTCGCAGCCTCACGCTGGTGACAGTTGTGAAGTTGAAGGGGCCAAGGCCACTTGTATCCATTGCTTGGGCCGCCACTTTGCCTCTTATGGTAGCTATCCGGAGCAAGGGAGACAAAAGTCCATCAAATATTAATGTCTCAGGAAAATTTGTCATACGAAGAGGCTTCTCGGTCTTTTCTTAATTTTAGGAAGTCCTATTCCGAAGTTGCTCAGTCCCTTCCTTCTCAGAGTTCTTACTCCTCTTCGTAATTTATTAGCCTTTCTCCTTCTAATTTTTCTTATAAAAAAACTGTCTTTTCTTCCCCTAAGCCAAAAGCCCCTCTGGGTTGATGGATATGCTGGTAGTGCCCTTCTTGTTAGACGCTGCCTCCCTTTTTCTCTTATATCTCTTCCCCCTACTTCTCCTGACATTAATATCGTTGCTGTTAGGGTTTTTAATTTAACTTTCATTTCTGCATACATTCCTCATCCTCATTCTAGGTTAATTCCAAATCTTTTATATATATTTTCCTCAGTTCCCTCTCCAATAATTTTCATGGGCGATTTAAATTCTCATCACCGTTCATGGGGTTCGAGCCACGATGATTACTTTGGTCTTTCCCTCCTTGAAATTTTTGATGAATGCGTCATAAACAACGGTTCTCCTACAAGGAGAGTTCGCCCTACTCAAAACCCTTGCTCAGCTGTGGACATTACAGCATGCTCTGCCTCCCTTGCTTCCATCCTTTCCTGGAATATTTTACCCCATTCGTTCGGTAGTGATCACTTTCCCATTATTATCTCTATCTCTGATAGAGTAGTTCCTATCCGTAGTTTTAATCCCACCCTTAAGTATAGATTAAATGATGCAAACTGGTCATCATTTTCCGATTATCTGCAAGATAATTTAATCTCTCTTCCCTCTCCTGACCGTAATAATCTTTTGGATTGCTATTCTAAATTTGTTGTTTCCATAATTTCTAGTGCTGATAAAAATTTTTCCCTTAAAAAATCCTTCAGGTTCAAAGTTTCAACTCCTTGGTGGGATTCAGAATGTGCTTCAGCTATCAAGGAAAGAAAAATAGCTGAGGTTAATTATTCTAATTCTATGACTCTTCCAAATTTTTAAGTCTTCCAGAGAAAAGCAGCTATTGCTAAGAGGCTTCTTGCTAAAAAAGAAAAAAGACGGTTGGCTTCGTTTCTGTCAGAGCTTAGCACCCAGTTCCCCTTCCTCACTAGTGTGGAAGCAAATATACGGTATAGAGGATCTTGTAGTCCTTTTGATATTTTTGCTAACGACCCTTCTTCTTGGATTGAACCATTCTGTGATAAATTAGCTCCTCCTTCAGTTCCAAGTTTGGACTCTCTTCCCTCTCCTCCTGCTTTTCTTCCCTTTGAAAGTAATTTTGATACCCCGTTCTCTTTCGATGAACTTCGCATGGCACTTGACGGTCTTGTTGATTCCTCTCCTGGTGCAGATGGGATCCCTTACTCATTCCTAAAGAACGCCTCAAGAAGTACAAAGCAGTATTACCTAGACCTCGTTAATAACTTCTTTGAGTATGGTTTGGTTCCTCAACCGTGGAAACATCAAATAATAATTCCGGTTATTAAACCTGGCAAGGACCCATCGGACCCAAATAGTTACAGGCCTATTGCTCTATTATCTGTTTTGAGTAAGGTTGCAGAGCATATGATGAAGCATCGACTTGAGTGGTTTGTGGAAAATAGGAAATTATTGCCCGCGTCCCAGTTTGGGTTCAGAAAAGGTATGAGCACAATGGATAGTCTTAGCATATTAATTTCTGATATACATACTTCTGTAAGCAGTTTTTAGTAGGAGCTTTTTTGGATATTACCTCTGCTTATGATCACGTTTTACTTCCGGTGCTCAAGAATAAACTTGTGTATCAGTTGAAAGTCCCTAAAAATTAGTCCGTTTCATTTGTAATTTATTGATGGAGAGAACCATCTCTATCAAAACTCAAGACTCCTGCCTTCCCCCTAAGACAAGGGAAAGGAAAGACTTACCACAAGGTTCAGTATTAAGTCCTCTCTTATTCAGCCTTTATACTTATGATTTACATTTTTCTACTGATTCATTTTGTCAAATATTGCAATATGCTGATGATATAGCCTTATACTATTCTGGAAAATATGTAGATAAGGCTAATGGTCAGATAGATATCCAAGAGCGGAATTTTGACGGTTGTCTAAATTCCGCTCTTGGATATCTATCTGATTGGCTTTTACAACACGGTTTGTCCTTATCAGCCTCTAAGAGCTCTATAGTTGTGTTCACAAAAAAAAAATTGTTCCTCCTATTGATATTAAAGTTAATGGTGAAAATATCTCACAGGTGAACAACGTAAAATTTCTAGGAGTATGGTTAGATTCAAAATTATCAGGTATTGCTCACACAAATTTTGTTTCCCAAAAATGCGAAAGAAACGTTAATGTTCTTTGCTCTCTTTCTGGTGTTTGGTGGGGTGCTCACCCATATACTCAAAAATGATCTATAATGCTATTGTTCGTAGTTACTTTGATTATGGTATGTTTTTATTAGATCCCTGTAACAAATCTGTTCTTCAAAAGCTTGATAAAATTCAATCGAAGTGTTTACGCATTATCCTCGGGGCGATGAAGTCGTCCCCAATTAATGCCATGCAAGTTGAGTGTGTTGAGCCTCCGCTTTCGATTCGAAGACAATTCCTGGCAAATAGATTTATTTTTAAACTTGTGCAAAATTCTGAGCATCCCCTTCTTGGTAAACTGGACCAATTATCCTCGATTTTTGACTCTTGTAGTCGCCGTTCTAACTTTGAACTTCCATATCTTCTTCATGCATACCTTCAATTCACTAGTCTTTCTAGCCCACTTTTTCAAAACCCCACTTTATATTTATACTCGGTTCCTTATAATGCTCTAGTATGCCAACCAGAAATCATTTTGGACTTTGGAATTCATAAAAATACTATAGAACCGCATACGATATTTGTTAAAAAAATTTCCTCTAATTATAATAACTGGACTACTATATTCACGGATGCTTCCAAAGCCTCCGATGATAGCCCTGTTGGGGTTGCTGTTTGGATTCCCCATACAAAAATTATTTTAAAAGTGGGCCCCCTGTTACATCCGTTTTTACAGGGGAATCAATTGCCATTTTTGAAGCCATTTCATTTGTTATATCTCATAAGTTAAATAACTCCATAATTTTCTCTGACTCAAAAAGTTGCCTTCAAGCCATTTTATCTAACCCTTTCAGATCTAAGTCAAGATTCCCTATAATTCTGAAAATTAGAGATTTATTATTTCAATGTCATGAACGTGGGATGCATGTTGTCATAGCTTGGATTCCTGGTCACGTCGGTATTCTTGGTAATGAGTCAGCTGATTCATGTGCCAAAAATGCTGTCCTCACTGGCTCTCTTTCCCACTCTGAAATTTATTCCCATGATATTTGTACTACTCTTCCCCTAATTTTGTTTCAATCTCGGTCCAAAGCTTGGCAATTATCTAAGTCTATAAAGGGTAAATTTTATGGAGATATTCAACCAGAGATACCAACCAGATACACAAACCTTGGTTTTTTAAATATAAATTGGAAAAAAAATCACTACTTCAACTATCTGTCGTATACGGTTAAATCATTGTTGCACTCCTCACTTCTTGGCCAAACTTAGGATTAAGGATAGCTCTCTTTGTGAATGCGGTTTGGATGAAGGAGACGTGGACCATTTATTTTTCTCCTGTTCTAAACTGCGCTTCTCTTTTCATGAAATCATTCCTCCTCATATTCCTCGTCCTACCTCGGTCAAATGTCTTATTTCTTTGGTTTTTACTCGGTTTATATTCAAACTATGCAAATTCATCGAAATTAATAAAATTAAGTTGTAGCAATTTTTTGTTTTTTTTTTTTTTTGTTATTAGTACTTTTTATTTCATTCATCACAATCAGTCACAATCTGTGGTCATAGGATTGTCACTACACTGTTAGTCTACATCTGCGAAGAAATATTTTTATTATTTTATAATTTTGATTTAAAAAGAAAGAAATATTTATTTTACTTTTTTTCACGCTAAATACTCTCCAGCGTTTGATAGCGTGACTAGTCTGCACGTGTTATTGGCAAAATTGTGGTGTCTCTTCCACAAAGGCCATCCATTAAGAGTTGAAGCTGAAGTTGACCTACAGTTGAAGTTCACAAAAAATATAAGTAAAGTTTAACGTAAATATGAAAAAAAAAAATGTTTGCGGGTTGATCATTTTCTTGGCCATGACGTCTTATTTGATGACGCGTTAGAAGACGTAGCCGCCGGAAACAGTACAACAAGTTGTCGGAGTTCAGCTGCAGACTCGATCTTTCGGCGCGACTTATCCGGGAGTAGGATGATGATCTTGCTTTCAGATGTCCAACACATCTTAACACCAAAATGCTTATGGGCATTCATAAACATGTCGTGCCTAGGCTTTGTTAGAAATTCGGAGATCACCAGCCCGGAACCCTTCAAAATAGTTTTATTCGCCATACCTCACTCCGTAAATTGTAGCCACTGAATCGAATAAGAAGTGGACGCGGCTTGCCTGAATCAGCTCCCAAGAGATGGCAGGATGAGGACATCTCATCCAGGATGACACAGATGACTCAGGCAGGAGTGACGTTAGGAATCTTCATTTCCTCCTTCAGTAATGCCCCAGCCTGTGAGGTGTGATCTTCGTTCTTATGCTCAGCGAGGCCATGTAAGAGCAAGGCTTGCCTGCGAGACGCCATCTCATGTCGATCCAACCCCACAGTGAGCAGCTCCATCTGACTCTTCAGTGCAGTCATGGTTTTCCAGATAAGGCACTTGAACTCCACGAAGTCCCGAGATAAGCTGGCTATGGTCTTATGAGTGACGTCGTTACTGCTTACATTCTTGAGTTCCTTTTCATAAGTGTCCATACGCGAAGAGAATGTGGCTGACAGATCTTTCATACAGCTTGACAGCTTTGCATAAAGGTCCATGGTGATGTTGTGATTGTGCAGGTCAGGTGAGAGGAGAATTTATTATAGCAGTGAGTGCACCGGAGGTTAAATAAAGCTTTTAGTGCATAAGTAACACACTAAATATATATAAACTATTTCATATTAAATTTAAACTGGAACCCACAGCATCAAAGATCATCGAGACTACCCTCCCCCAAACCAACAATACTGTTGAATCCAATAGTAGGGAAGCTGAAAAGCCAAATAAGAAGCAGCGATACAGAAGACATATGCCGAGGCTGTTTACATAGATCAACCTCAACACACTATAGAGGCCCAACAAGATTCATTCAAAATTATTGAAAATATTTTTATTAAACAATCGGAGAATTTAGATCTTGTTGTACAACAAACGAGTACATTCCTGCAACTCATAACCCCACTAGTTTCTACAAAGTCTAAATGACAGCATTAAAATAGCAACCTGGAACATTAATGGTCTAGCTCCCAACAAAGATGAAATTGAGATAATACTTCGTCTTCATGATCTGGACATCCTACTAATCTCGGAAACCCATTTTGTCACTAACGGCCAGATTAGAATAAAAGGATATCTACTCCACGATTCACCCTGATGGAACAGCACATAGGGGAGCGGCAGTTATCATAAAGTCGTCAATCAAGCATTGTGAACTCCCGAAATTTTGCTCCGACCACATCCAAGGCTCCTCAGTTGCAATATCGGACCGAAATGGAAGCTTCAACGTTACAGCTATATACTGCCCTCTAAAAAATAGATTAACTGAAGAGCAGTTTAATGAGTTCTTTGAGAGTCTGGGTCTTCGATTTATTGCTGGAGGCGATTGGAATGCCAAACATATACACTGGGGCTCTAGGTTAATAACAACCAGAGGCAGAGGTCTGAAAAACAGCGTCGATAAAAACCGTTTGACTACTATCTCAACACCAGAACCGGCACATTGGCCCACCGACCCAAACAGACTTTCAGATGTTCTGGACTTTTTATAATGAAGGGATTGTCGCGTCTCTTTTTCAGAGTTGAATCTAGCCTTGATGGATGGTCGTCAGCGTGGTCTGTTACGCAGACGACACGCTGGTCCTAGCGCCGGGAAAGTCGTACCAGGTGACGGTCGAACTAGCGACACGTGGGGTTGCGACAGTCGTTGAGAGGATCCAGCAGTTGGGACTCGAGGTGGCACTGCACAAGTCCGAGGCCATGTGTTTTCACGGCCCTCAGAACGCGCCACCAATAGGTTCCCAGCTAACGGTAGGAGGAGTTCACATCGGCGTCGGGTCGACGATGAAGTACCTGGGATTTGTCCTCGACAGCCGGTGGAATTTCGAGGAGCATTTCCGACGTCTGGCTCCTAAACTCAATTGGACAGGAGCTGCCCTCAAGCTGCTCCTGCCGAACCTGGGGGGTCCAGACGCCTCCTATCGGAGGCTCTACGCCGGCATCGTTCGGTCCATGGCCCTTTATGGGGCACCAGTGTGGGCGCCGTCGCTGCGGTATCGCCCGGCGGCTCAGCTGAACGCCTGCCAGAGGGTCATGGCCATCTGGATGGTGCGGGAATACCGTACGGTGTCCCCCGAGGCGGCGAGCCTCCTTGCTGGCCTACCACCATGGGATTTGGAGGCAACAGTCCTTGCACACATGCACGATCTGCGCGTGGAGATGCAACGCCGGGGCAAAACTCCGCTGCCTGAACATGTCAAGGCATGGCGGAAAGAGCTCCGGCGGGATCTCATGGTGGAATGGAAACAGCGACTGTCGCAACCCAGCGCTGGGCACGCCGTAATTTCGGCGGTAGTGCCCCTCTTTAAGGCGTGGCTGGATAGACCTCACGGCGTCCTTCCGCATGACGCAGGTCCTCACTGGACATGGCAAGTTCGGGAGGTTCCTACACCGGATTCGTGCGGAAGAGATGCCCGGGTGTCGCCACTGTGTGGCCAGCCCGGAAGACACGGTGGAGCACACGGTAGAAGTGTGCCCCGCTTCGGAAGAGCAACGCCGTGAGGGTGATCGGCGGCGGCGACCTCTCGCGCTGGGCCTTGGTTCAGGCCATGGTCCGCAGCGAGGAGGAGTGGCAGGCGGTCGCCTCCTTCTGCGAAGCAATAATGCTCGTAAAGGAGGAGGCTGGCGGCGCACTCGCCGTAGCCGTCGCTGCCGCGATCCTGCCGATATCCGGCCACCGTAGACACTGGCTTGCGGACGGTGAGCAATGGGTAGCTCGCCGTCCGGTCGTCTGGTAGCAGTCCAGACCGAGCCCAAGTCGTCGACGGCGCGATCCGTTCCCACGGAGCACAAGGCACAAGGAGTTGTCAGCAAACCGTAGGGGCCCCACAGGGTCGAAGCCTCCCAGAGCTGAGGGTTGGTGCGAAAGCGTTACACCGGGGCTCTGGAAATAAGGCAAGGAAGGCACGGGGAAGGTTCTTTAGTCAGTAAGAGTCTGACACTGTTTCCCGCTCCACCCAAAAGTGGGATTCGTCATTCGATGATTTTTACCTACCATAAAAAAAAGCCTTGATGGATGGTCTAATCATATTCCAGTGATACTCACAGTTAGTACTTAGTTAGTGAGAATGGTTAGTGTGGAGGAAGTCAGGGTAGCAGTGAATGGAATGAAAAATGGTAAAGCCATTGGTCCAGATGGAATACCAGTTGAGGTGTGGAAGTTATTAAGAGTAGATGGATGGGTGTGGCTGGCTTTGTTCTTCAATAAGCTGTTGCAGGAAGAAGCCATACCTGATGAATGGTGCAACAGTTCTCTGGTGCCCATCTTTAAAAACAAAGGTGATGTGCTTGAGTGCAACAATTATAGAGGAATAAAGCTAATGTCGCATACCATGAAAGTATGGGAGAAAGTTATTGAACGGCGGCTGAGAGAAGAGAGTGAAATTTCACAGAACCAATTCGGTTTTATGCCTGGTCGTGGTACAACGGATGCCATATTTGCTATACGCCAGTTGTGCGAAAAATACAGAGGTGCACATAAAAACTTGCACATGGTATTCGTTGACCTCGAAAAGGCATACGACCGGGTACCTCGTGAGGTTCTGTGGTGGGCCCTTAAGGAGAAAGGTGTGCGTGGGAAGTATGTGCAGTTGATCCGATCAATGTATAGTCGCTGCAGTACACAAGTCCGGTCTGCAGCGGGCACCATTAACAACTTCAATGTGGCTGTCGGTTTACACCAGGGGTCGGCTCTTAGCCCTTACCTCTTCCTGATAATAATGGACGCTCTGACGTCGGACATTCAGGAAGAGGCTCCCTGGTGTATGCTGTTTGCCGATGATATTGTGCTGGTTGCCGAGAGTGCCCTAGAGGTCCAGAGCAGATTGGAGGTGTGGTGGCAAAGACTGGAGAGTGTTGGCCTAAAATTGAGCAGAACTAAAACAGAGTACCTGTTCTGCGATTTTGGCGGTCTCTCTAGTCCTGTGCCCATAGCTCTCGCCGGAACGCCCATACCAACCTGTTCCGATTTTCGGTACCTTGGGTCGCTTATCCAAGGGAATGGTGAGATAGACCGAGACGTGGCACATCGGATCAACTCAGGATGGATGAAATGGCGACAGGTCACTGGAACAACTTGCGACCCACGGATGCCCCTCAAGTTGAAGGGTAAAATCTACAAGTCCGTGATAAGGCCTGTTCTACTGTATGGGTCAGAATGTTGGGCTCTGAAAAAGATGGATGAAAAGCGATTGCATGTAGCAGAGATGAGAATGTTGAGATGGATGTGTGGTATGACGAGTATGGCCATGTAAAAAGGAGGGATGAAACGCATGTTACAAAGAAAGCCATGAGTATGAATGTGGATGGATGGAGAGGGAGAGGGAGACCAAAGAAGATATGGATGGATTGTATCAGAAGTGATATGGAAAACAGAGGAGTTAGTGATAGCGTGACGGGTGACAGGACAGAATGGAAGAAAAAAACATATTGCGCCGACCCCAAATAAAACGGGACAAGGGCAGGAAGATGATGACTCACAGTTAGTACTAATGTACTCAGCCAGAAAAGACGACCTTTATTGTACAACAAGTACACTGACTGGGACAACGTTCGTGAAATAATAAATAAAGAACTATGTCTACCTGTGTCCCTGAAAAATGAAGATGAAATAGACTCGGCAACAGCTAAAGGACATTGACCATCCATGTATGGGAGTTGGGCCAAGTGCTGCCCAGAATGAACACATAGTGCATTATGTACCTTAGACTAACACTAGTCTGTAAACGAAAGCTCATCAAAATCTATTCGAGGAGATGTAAGAAAAAAATATAATAAATATTTTATTGGTGAAAAATGACATCCATTTGTACGTACCGCAGTAATTATTTTAAACAATTACCTTATTATTACTGTCAAGTATTTTATGATTTCTGATTTTCAGTATTGATTTACATTAATAATATTCACAGTTATTTACTTGATATTAAACAATGAATTACAAGCATTGATATTATTAGATTATTTGTTTATCTATAATAATTATTCACTTAATAGTCATCATCGTCATCGATTACAATTGTATCAAGAAACAGAGCAGGACGCCTAATAACGTCTTTGTGCCTAGCCCATCCTAAAAACCAAACTAGGCACATAATATGGGCACAACCGCCAATTGTTCTGCGACCTGTGAAACATGAGCGGCAATCGTTTCTTATGCACTCTATTCCACAATTGTCCTGATGTATCAATATGTAGCTGTGGTAGATTTCGACGACACGACATACTCTTGCTGACAGATCGTTAAAATCTCTGTTATATTGTTGGATAAGAAATGATATACTGCTGCGTACATGTTCACAGTAATAACGGGGTGCAAGTTTTATTTGGTAGGGTCCTACAGCGAAAAAGGTACATTCTTCAGCAGTCAATATTGGAAATGCGGTAACTTTATTCTGCTAAAGAATAATATTTTCGAAATGGGCTCTATTTCGGTTTCGGTTTAATCTTTTTTCGTCCACGCAATCTGTCAAGCCCCGTTTGGGTAGAGCATCGGCGTGCCCTCGTGGGAGCGATCGGCGGCGGGCGTTGGTTCAGGCCATCGTCCGCAACGAGGAGGTGTGGCAGACGGTCGCCTCCTTCTGCGAGGGAGTAATGCTAGTGAAAGAGGAGGCCGACCGCATAAGACATAGGTAACAGCGCCCTCGCAGTAGCCGTCGCCGCCGCGATCCCGCCGATATCCAGCCACCGCAGGCGCGGGCTTGCAGACGGTGAGCAATGTATAGCTCGCCATCCAGTCGTCTGGTAACAGTCCAGACCGATCCCAAGTCGTCGACGGTGGGCACTGTTCCCGCGCGCCTCAAGGAGTTGTCAGCAAACTGTAGGGGCCCTACAGGGTCGAAGCCTCCTGGGGCCGAGGGTTGATGCGAAAGCGTTACACCAGATCTCTGGGACTAAGGAACGGGGTAGGTAGTTTAGTCAGAGCGGGAATAGCGGGATTCGTCATTCGATGATTTTTACCTAACCGCTTGAGCGTCCCGCCCATTTTGATAACGTCACGTGATCAAAAAAAAAATGGCTGCGCGCACAAAAAACGTGTTTGGTGACGCGAGCGTAACATGAGTCACTTCAAGTGATGTTTTTGTTTAATGCTATGAACGACTCTTTCAAGTCGTGTCAAGTGTTTGTTGACATTGGGTTTCAAATATTTTGTTTAGAGCGATAAACATTGACTATAGTTGAAATTGTTGAAACAATCATTATTTCAACTTTAGAGAAGATTATTTTTAAAAGTAAAGCGATAACATATTCTTTTTATGACTTTAATTGATAGAATGGTTCTTTATACGTAAGTTAAAATAAAAACATCATACTTCGTAGTAAAAAAAAATATTTATTTAGAGGCACACAATATGTGCTGACGTCACCCAAATTAAAAAAAATCTAGAACATTTTTTTTTGACATTATTTTTTTAATTCAAATTAACCATTGCGATTTATTTTTGTGTAAAAACATTTTAGTAAATAAAAAATAATAATAATAGTAACTAAAATCGCCCCGAAAATCTTAAAAACAAAACTAGAAAAAACCCTGGGACCGATTTTTTTTTAATATTTTTTTTTATTGTATGTTAATGCCAGTAATCATTTGGAAGCACTCCCATGTATGGGCAGCATATGGCCCAGAACCGGTCAATGTCCTTTACTTTGACCATCCAATCGGAATGCTGGAAGTGGTCCCCAGATAATGCTAACCATGTTCCAAAAAAAATATTATTCCAGCAAACATAAAACAGCAAGTTCAGGAAAAAAGGAGGCTTCGAAGAGTATGGCAAGCTACCAGACACCCAGCTGATAAAACTGCTCTTAATAAGGCAATTAAGGATCTGAAATCATCTATTGCCAAATCCAATGATGACTCAATGGAGGCTCTCTTGGGATCACTGACAGCTACAAATGCTACTAATTACTCACTGTGGCGTGCTTGCAAATCTCGAAACAAACCCTCAGATTCTAATCCGCCAATTCGGCTACAAAACAATCAATGGGCAAAGACGAAGCAGGAAAAAGCAGATGCATTTGGTAGACACCTAGCTAAAGTTTTCACTCCGAATGAAGCTGATCCCCAAACACACGATTCAGACATTGAAAACGTTCTGAGCCAGCCGTTTCAACTAGAACTGCCTCTTAAACATGTCAGTCCAAAAGAGATTATTAGAAGAATCCGGAAAATGAGTGACAGGAAGGCATCAGGTTTCGATCTTATTGATAAAAAAGTACTCACGGAACTCCCAAGGAAAGCTATACTGTTTCTTGCTGCTCTGTTCAATGGGATTCTCCGAACCGGTTATTTTCCAGCTCTATGGAAAGTCTCACAAGTTATTATGATCCCCAAACCTGGAAAACTTCCCCATGAGGTCACTTCGTACCGACCTATAAGCTTGTTACCAATAAGCTCAAAGATGCTCGAGAAGGTATTGCTAACCAGACTTTGCTTCAAGAAATTAGCCAGAGATCCCTAGTCCCGGACCACCAGTTCGGCTTCAGACAGGATTATGGTACCGTAGAACAGGTATGTAAAACGATCAGACAAACACTCGAAAAAAAGGAGTACTGCTCTTCCGCATTCCTCGATATTCAGCAGGCTTTTGATAAGGTTTGGCATAGAGGGCTGCTAAGCAAGATAAAATCTCTTTTGCCATCTTCCTTCTTTACCATCATTGAGTCCTATCTGCAGGATGTATTGATAATGTTTTTTGTTATTGCAACTATTTAGATAAAGCCATTGTAGATTATCTCCCTTCAGATCATAGCGGCTTGATGGTAACTTTTGATTTGATGTTATCAACCCTAAGTTTAGATTTAGTGATTGGGCGACTAAAGGAATCAGAATAAGTAGGGAAAGACTTTTCGAACTGTATAGCCTTAAACCTATCATTAGGACCGACACTTTTAATAAGTATGTTGCTATGTATTCAAAAATGTTTAAAAATACTTGTAAGGCAGCTAAGGCCTTACACATTAGCAACAAGGTTAAATCAGCTGATAACAAAATAAAAACCGTTTGGAAAATTATAAATAATGAAACCAATAGGAATAAAACACACAATAATGATTACACATTGGAGACTCATCACGGTCTTGTTAGTGATAACAAACTAGTTGCGCAAGAATTTGTAAATTTCTTTACCAGTATACCAATTAAAACTACTGAAGCCCTAAACTCATCGCCATCGCTTGCTTTTGATTTATTACAAGAGAATGTTGCAGTCTGCCCAACAGAATTTAACTTTAAGCATATTGATCCCATAGCAGTGATTAAAGCTTTTAAACAAATTAAAATTAAATTAACTGAATATTTATGGGGTATGTCTATAAAAGTTTGTACCTCAATTATTGAGACAATAGCACCGTACTTAGCCTTTATATTCAATTTATGTGTAGATCAAGGAATCTTTCCGGATCTAATGAAATTTAGTAAAGTGATACCACTTTTTAAATCCGGGGACAATAAAGATACAAATAATTATAGACCAGTATCTGTGTTGCCAGTTTTTAGCAAGATATTTGGAAAGGTGATGTTGGATCAAATGCTAATTCATTTTAACTTGAATAATCTCTTGCACAATAAACAGTTTGGTTTCACCAAAGGACGTTGTACAACTGACGCTGGTGTCTCCTTACTGAAACACATTTTTGATGCGTGGGAAGAGGCACAGGATGCTATTGGTATTTTTTGCGACCTGTCTAAAGCATTTGATTTTGTGGTTCATGAAATTGTTTGCCGATGATACGTCTTTGATATTTAAGATAAATAGAAGGGCTACTAATTTTGATGACGTAAATAACGCCCTACTACAGGTCCATAATTGGTTCACTGCTAATAATCTAGTTTTAAATGGAAAAAAAACTAAAAATAGTGTGGCTTAATGCTGGTCCAGCTCCACTACCCGTAGTTCGTACAAATGGATTGGCATTAAAATAACTTTTTTTCTTGTGTTTTAAAGTTGGTAATTTTATTTTATAATAGTACTAGAAGGCGTCATGTGATAGTTGTCGATTATATTATATTAAAATAAAATGATAACGAAGCATTCTACTTGTGAAAAAGTTTTTAAAATCAACCAAGTAGTTTTTGAATTTATTCACAACTAGCTTTTGTCAGCGGCTTCGCCCGCGTATATAAAATATAGCCTATGTCACTCAGGAGTAAATCAGCTTTCTATTGTTACTAAAATTTTTCCAATCGGACCAGTAGTTCCGGAGATTACCCCCTACAAACAAAAAAACAAACTAACAAAAAAACAAACTTTACCTCTTTATTATATTAGTGTAGATTGTATAATGTAAATTCATTTTTTTTTTCAAAGTTTGTAAATGTGAGTACCATGGAACAATTTATGGTTTTAGGTTACTATAGAACTTGTTTGATTATACGTAAATGAGCTCGGCAGCTGAGAGTTTGTCATGCTCACTCAAATGTCTCACTGACAGTGGCGCGTGTATTGGATTATTCGGTTCCCTATAAAATGGTTGAGCTGAGTAGTGCTGATGTCCGTGAACGGGCGCTGTCAGTTGAGATTGGTCATCTCTTAGCTGTCTGTGGTTTATTTTAATATAATATCTTTTTGAATTGTTTCTTTTTAGTTATTATTTACATTGTTCTCACATATTAGTATCGACAAGAAACATGTAACCGAATTATTTGTAATACTTACCATAATTGAAAAGAGTGTCCATGGAGTTTCTTGCACATTCTTCTCCATAGAGATCTACGCTTTGGAATGTGCAATTCGCGTCATTTTTTTTAGGACAGACAGACTTGACGTTTCAAAAGTGCCTGTAAATGGTTTATTTGGAATAAAAATGATTTTGACTTTGAAGGATAAAATATTTCAGATAAAAGAGGACGAATGCACTTCAACTTTTCACCCTATCTTAGCTGGAGTACCCCAGGGATCTATTCTGGGTCCATAAATCAAAAATCAAAATCAAAAAGGTTTTTATTTCATATAGGCCTACAAGGGCACTTATAAAACGTCAGAAGCTAGTGCACGGTTCCAAATTGGTCGTTTCCTATGGAGAAGAACCGGCAAGAAACTCCATGGTTACTCTTTTAAAAAAATGATTTCTTACAATAATTCGTTGTTACAGTACTTATTTCATTATGTATTAATTATACAGTGTAGACCAGTCAATATTGTATTAAAAGCAACAATAAAAATAATCATAATAATAATAAATAAAAGGTGAATCGTAATAGGATTTACTAAGTCTACAGTGCTCTTACTTTACAACGTGAACTGTAAAAAAATATTGTATATAAAAAAAAATTAAAAAAGTATGAGAAAAAAAAATACATCAATCACTACAACAGTTACACTGCGGGGTGTTAACAAAATTAATTATAATTGAATTAAAATTTTTTTTTGGTCTTAATAATATAAATATTGCAGAAGCAATGAGTCAAGAAAAAAAAATGTGTATATGGAAACAAAGATGGAACAGTTAATAGACACAATTACACAATATGAATAAGTTACCAGGGAGCCACATGTGCAGGAGCAGTCATTGCCAAACAAGCTTGTCTTCTACATAATCCTTAACCTTATAATATGCTTTTTTGGTTAGGACCCGCTTAATGTGATTTTTGAACTTTCCCTCACTAAGTTCAGTTACCGCTTCTGGCAGCTTGTTATAAAAACGTATGCTGTTTACTAAAAATGACTTGCTGGTCTTGGCTAACCTCCATTTGGGTAAAACAATTTCGTGTTTACTGCGCGTATTCTTGTTGTGAATATCGCTTCTAATTTTAAAAAGTCCTAAATTTTTACGAACATACAGGATACTTTCTAAGATATAAAGAGAAGGCAGAGTCAGTATATCGATTTCTTTAAATTTATCTCTAAGGGACTCGCGAGGACCCATTTTATAAATAGCCCGGATTGCTCTTTTTTGTAATATAAAAATTGAGTCTACATCAGCTGCAGATCCCCACAATAAAATGCCATAAGACATAATACTGTGGAAATAAGCATAGTAAACTAATCTAGCTGTGGCTACATCAGTCAATTGCCTTATTTTTCTTACTGCATATGCAGCTGAGCTTAGTCTACCAGAGAGAGTTCTAATATGAGCGCCCCATTGCAATTTTGAATGCATACACCTTATACACCTCAGATTTACCACAGAGTGAAAATGTAACCATAGCTACATATGCAGATGACACGGCTATTCTTGCTTGTAGCAGTTGTCCTAACGAAGCTTCCGTGATCCTACAGAATGCCCTGAACAACATCGATCAATGGCTGACTAAATGGAGGATAAAACCTTGTGCCCATAAATCAGTCCATGTAACATTTGCCTTACGCAAGGGAACCTGTCCACCCGTGTCAATTCGTAATAATCAACTTCCACAAACTGATTCAGCCAAGTATCTGGGAACGCACTTGGACCGTAGACTCACATGGAGAAAAAAAATACGTGTGGCACTCGGGGACTGCCGCGGTAAAGCTATTGCATAGCATTCTGTATCAACTTATGCAATTATAATTATTTATTTTTTTATTTTTATTTTATTCATACAATATTTTTTTTTCTTTCGATTCGGGCGAGTTCCGTAAAGTCGTACACTACGTCTAATCGCAAATCTATGCGAAAGCAAACAGCTGATTATGTATTCGTCCGATTTCGGAGCAGCTCGTCTCGATTCGGGCGAGTTCCGTAAATCCGTACAATACGTCTAATCGCACGACACACAGCGCCGTGTCGAAGACTGCCGAACTGACACGACGTTAGACGATGCACGGCCTTCAAGACACACCTCCGTGCCCGTCGGAGTGGGGAGCGTGAGGTTTTTTCGTTACGGAATTTCTGGATTTAGTCCCCGCGCTCAAGGCCTGCGATAGAACCTATGCAATAGCTTAAAAAGGGATGAAATAAACCTAAAATACAGAGAACTACACTAGTTACTTGCTAGGAACTCCAAGTTATCCCTGGACAACAAACTACTCATCTATAAGACCATGCTCATACCTATCTGGACATACGGGATCGAACTATGGGGTTCAGCATGTGACTCCAGCATAAACATAATTCAGAGGGTTGAAAATTATATACTGAAGCAAATCTCTAACTCACCGTAGTTTCTGAGGATCTCTGAAATACACGACCATTTAGAGATAAATACGGTCAAGGAAGAGATCAGAACATCCTGCATAGGCATATTTTGGAAACAGACAGCACCACATCATATAGAGATGGTCACATGGGGGTATTTTGCTCTGAAAGTCATATTTTATTGCATCACATCTGCTCATAGTCTGAAGACTGATTGCAAGATAATGATAAAAAAAAAACTGGAGCAAACAAAAAGTGGTGTACCCTCAATTTATTTTATTTCAAATTCTTCATTCATAAAACGGTTAGTAACAATATTTATATAAGACTATGTTAGTGACAACGATATTCTGAATGCCATGAACTAAACTTATAGAAAAAAATTAATTAACAGTAATACTAAAAAAATAATTAAATATAAATTCTAAGTTCATCTTTATAAATCGATATATCTATTGGATTGTCATACATTGTTTTGTCTATAAAAATACTGTTATTCATTTTGTGCAGTAGATGATGCCTATTCTTCCACTTTTACCATTTACTGCACAGGTGCTTTTTTTTCCAATAGAACCCTAAAGGAATGCGATATTTTTTCAAGACCCCCTTTTAGCCGCCAAATGCATCGTAAATACGTAATGCATTGTATTAATTGTGGTTGTTCAAGACTGGTTTTCTGTTAATCGTAATATACAGGGTGTTTGGTGCATCGTTTGCCAAATTGATTTGGCCGATAGAATATCTATTCTATCTATTGCTATATCTTCAGCCCCAATAAATCATTCCTTGCCACACTGGTTTTTAATTAGAATTAACGGAATATACATTTTTTTTAAATTAAATATTAAATCAAAATAAAGATATCTCTTTCATAAGATACGTGTGCTACGTGCACCTTTCGTGGGTGGATGATCTGGAGGTCCCTCAGCTGATGGAATGTTCCGAATTGGCAAATTCGGAGGATGAGTGGCTTCAGCTGCTCGCTCAGCTTGAGCTTGCGCGAGCGCTGCTTCATAACCAACCCTCACACGTCTTCCTAAATCGCGGTCAATGAGGTGCAACAACTTAAGTCCTCTCTGCACTACCGGTGGAGTAACTGACACAAGAGACTTGATTATATTTTCGATAAATCTCTGTCTGTGCGCCTCATCTTCAAGAATGTGATTGTAGAAATATGACGCCGGTTCCAGGTCAACAGCATTACTTTCCAATACCTGTAATTTCTCTCTAGGACGTTTCTCGTCGACATAAGGTATGGGACCGTTAAATGAATTAGGATAATAGTTTGGTGCATTTTTCATGTTCAACCTTGTAGGTGGTCTCCCATCACGAACATATGTCTTTGCATATAATGGCATATTTACGTAGATTTTGTTATGGTTTCTTCCCAAACGATAGTTTTGTGTGTCTATGTAGAACATTCTTCTACCTCTGAACAAAGAGTCAGGTGGTCCAGGAATACCGGGCACCAAATTTGCTGGATTAAACGCGCTTTGTTCTATGTCTCTGAATACGTTTTCAGCATTTTTGTTCAATACCAAACGCCCAATCTGCACGGTGAAAAATGTGCCATTTTTCCACAATCTAGTAACATCGAATGGATTGTAGTCTACGTTTTGTATGTCATGTGGTGTCATCATGTCCATTTCTAATTTCCATGCAGGGAAGTTTCCTTCATCAATAGCATTGTACAAATCTCGGTTGAAGTAATCCGGATCCACACCTTGTATCTCAGCCGCTTGAGCAGACGTAAGTGCTGAGAATCCCTGCTCAGTTCTGAAGTTAAACCTAACATAATGTCTCTCTCCATTTTTATTAGAAATTTCATATGTATGAATAGGGAAAGCATCCATTCTCCTGTACCCATTTGGTATACCGTAATCAGCCCATGTCCAAAAGGAGGTATGAATTATTTCAGGCGTCTGTGTTATAACATCCCATTGGGCTGTGAAATCGAACAGGAATGTTTGTGGATTTCTCCCAAATGCACGTTGAATTTTCCAAAAGCGAATGGCGTCTCTGTATCGATAAACAGGTGTTTGCAAGCACGTAAAATCTAAATTACCCTCTCTGGTGTAAAACTTGATTGATAGTCCTTTTAATTCTCGCCCAACGTTAGAGCCTCCAATATTCTGCTGCCCTGCTGAGAATCTGACAACTAATGGCGTTTTCTTTCCTATGCCATTAAAAACATCAGCATACGTATATTCCGAAACGTCGTTTGTGACTTCGAAATAGCCAAAAGCACCAGTGCCCATTCCATGTACAATTCTTTCGGGTATTCTCTCACCGTCAAATGTCAACATCGTATCGAGAAGTAACTGATTATTAAATTGATCAGAGTTAATTGTAACTGTGTCTCGTATTTCTGTTGGTTCTCCATTATTTTTCGTCCATACTCCTATCGGCAACTGCGAAAAGAAGACAAGTAAATTAAATTGCAGAAGTGGAATACTAAGTTCTTTAGTTCTAATTTAAATTTAATGCTTAAAAGCAAAATTAACTTACCAAGGCCTTAAGACTGTGCTTTTACAATGATGTCAGAACGGATAGACCATTCTTCATAGATACCTATCAGAATTGTTTATTTTAACAAGTAAGGAAATTTATTGATATAATGGCGTCATTATGATTAACTATTGATACTCCATTGAAAGAAATGGAATGGCAAAGCATACATAGAATGGTAATCTCGTAGTACGCAGATTACTTCATACGTCAGCCATTCATTTTTCATTATACAAATGTATGTCTGACGTATGAAAATTCGTAATCTGTTAACAAATAAAAAGCAATTACTCGGATCGAATTACTTTAGATCACTGATCAAAAGAACACGTCAATGTGTAGTAATTGCTTTTTATTTGTTAACAGATTACGAATTTTTAGCAAAATGACAATGGAATCGTATTAAAATGACAATATTATGAAAATAGCAGGCCTCTGGTTAAATGTTCAGGGTATAAGGCTTTTAAATAATAAAAATGATGGTCTATAAAACCTAACGTCACGCATTTAGATCACATTATTTTTAACCGACTTCGAAAAGGAGGAGGTATCTTCGGCTGCATTATTTTGGTCTGATGAACTTCGGAGATATAAGAAAGGATATCTTCAAAAAATTATACTGTGTAATAAATCTATGTATCCTAGAGGTTTTCGGTATTAATAGAATTGTCATAATAGTTTGTTGATGAAGCAAATACTAGAGAGGTATTAAATAAAAAGTGTGAAATATTCTTTTTACAAAATAAAAATGCAACCGACCTACTGTAAAAAAAAAACACAAATATATTCAAAATCGGTTGGTGTTAAGTAATGAAAATACCGAATTTTGAAAATAAAATTATTTTGCACGTTTTTGTGTGTTTATTTACACACAAAAACACAAGGCGGTTGTATTTTTTTTTTTGCAAAAAATCATAGTCTGTACCCACCGGATGCTCCTGTTTAAAATCCAGCAGCTGCCTTTCCACTGGTTGATATGTGACATTCTGATATCTGACACTATCCACATTGAGTACCAAACAAAATAGATACGCAATGATAGTTTTCATGATGGTAATCGACTGCGTGTGCTTAGATTAACAGTATTTGCTTTTATAATCATAAACCAACAATTAATTATACTCGTAAATTATCAATAACTAGCTTCTGCCCGCGACTTCGTCCGCGGAAAATTTGTGAGACGAAAGTTGTGATAGCTCGGTTAATATCCATGTTATATAAATAATTTATAGCCTATGTCACTCAGGAGTAAAGCAGCTTTCTATTATAGCTTCAATTTCCAATCGAACCATTAGTTCTAGAGATTACCTCCTACAAACAAAAAAACAAACTTTACCTCTTTATTACATTAGTGTAGATTACAAATATGTTTTACTTAAGTTTCGTACTTAATTAAAAAGCTTTAAAATCTGTTTTTTTTAGGATTCCGTACCTGGAAATAAAACGTAATTTATAACTATAGCCCCAGTAGAGAGAGGTTAGGGAGTAGGCTTCGACTCAGCCGGGCCTCTACGTTTGCTTACAACTCCTTGAGGCGTGCTGGAGCAAAACGCGCCTTCGACTTGTGCTTGGTCCGGACGGTTGCCGGCCAGCTATTTAAGCTATTTATGCTCGTCTGCAAAACCCACGCCTGCGATGGCAGGAAATTGGGATCTGAATCATGACGGCAGCTAGGGCGTGAAGGTTGATGCCTCTTATACGGGTGTTTAATCTGGGTATCTATACTTTCCGTTAGCTATCCTACAATTTGACATAATGCAAGGTCTTTTAGCACAGACAAGATTACATTTGAAAATAGGTAGTAAAAAGCTGATCTGGTAAAAAGTGGCCCCGACAGTTACGTCTTGGGCTCGATTCCCACCCAGGATAACAGTTTGTGTAATGAACACGATCATCCCTGGACAAAGAAAGTCAGCGCAACCTTCCTACAATTACTACTTCATGACGTTATCATCATATCCTCAAGCGGGTGAGAGGATGCTCAGCTATAAAGGGTATCCTGACCACCAGCATGCCAATCTGATCACCTTATCAGCGATCTTGGCTTAACTTTGGAGAAATATGCGGATTCCGATTCCGAGTCACTGGTACAAACCTCCATTGGCCTAGCGCGCATCATGACACACCATAAAGCATCAAGTCCCACCGATTACCGATCTCTGGAAGGCAGAAACGACATATTGTATCCGCGCGCTAGACATAGTACAACAACCGGAAATATTCTAACAGGCAGTAGCCCACCAGAAGTAACACTCATCTGGTCAGAGGATCCTCCCTTTTCGACGGAAGTATCCATGTAAAATGTTAAAATCTTACGACTTTACTCTGTGTTCCGCATACACCAAATATAGTATGTTTATCAGATGTCTAGTGCTTATAACAAAAGCCTCTAATCTCTCGCTTAGCTTGGTACTAAAACCTAGTGCTATGTGAAAGTTCCGAGTTGTTTGAGAACCCTCAATGAACCAGTCCGACTCACACTTGCCAGTTTTTTTAGTTACAATCACCATTTTAATTTTTTGAATAATAGTCATCTACTATGAAGTATGTTAATTAAGCCAATAATTATGTTTTGAAAGGAAATGCGTGATACTAATAGCTTGGCCGAAATAATGATTGGCTTTGTTTTTACTCAAGTTCCTAAAAATATTATCTGTTCTGAACAAAAAACAGTTTTGAATCATCCATATTTGTATAGATGTTTGTCCGTTGGTCAGCCATTGCTTTATTGATGTTTAACTTTCTTTTCTCCAAAACTATGTGATATAACTGACAATGAGCAATACTTGTCAAAAAATTCATACAGCAAAGATAAATGTATGAACGATACTTGTAATTCGTTAAAATTGTCGCTTTTCGTCTATCGCTTGTCAGTTTTATTAAATAGATCAAAAATAGAATAATAGGTAAACTATAACTAATAGGTAAACCTATGAAATTGCCATTCCCCCAAACTGGCCATTTCAAGTTAATTTATTTATTTATTCTTTATTGTTTTCTAAATGGATAATGAGTTACACAAATACGTGAAACACTTAGAAAGTTTTGAGAAAGTAAAAAAAAAATCTATGGATAAAATGTTTTTTAGGATTCCATAGTCAACAAGGAAATCTTATAGTTTCACTAAGTCTGTCTGTATATCCGTCCGCGAATAAACTCAGCGGCCGTTAACACTAGAAAGCTGAAATTCGGTATCAATGTGTATATCAATCACTCCGACAAAATGCAAAAACAAAAAGTGGTAAAATAGTACATTTTGATACAAGTGCAGGAAGTTTGTCATTGCGACCGAGGCGAAATACGCACGAGCCGTAGGCGAGTGTATTTTGGTGCCGAGGGCTGCAATGACAAATCTGCACGTGTGTCAAATGAAGTTTTTCAATACACTTACTAACAAGCCCTTTCTTTAAAAATTACGACGTACCTATTTATTGTTACGGCAACTTTGCAAAAAAAAGAACATTGACCGGTTCTGGGCCATATGCTGCCCACACATGGGAGTGCTTCCAAGTGATTACTGGCATTAACATACAAATTAAAAAAATATTTAAAAAAAATCGGTCCCAGAGTTTGATTATTTTGTTTTTAAGATTTTTGGGGCGATTTTAGTTAACTATTATTTTATTAAAATGTTTTTACACAAAAATAATATGTAACTCCATTATAATCAGATTCCGTCAAACGTAATCTCGCTCGGCTTGAAAACCAGTTCTAATTAATGCTTACGGGCTTGTTTTTATGGTAGGTAAAAATCATCAAATCACAAATCTCGCAATTGGGCGGCGACGGCTACGGTTAGTTCGCCGTTGCCTTATGCGGTCGGCCTCCTCCTTCACTAGCATTACTGCCTTGCAGAAGGAGGCGACCGCCTGCCATTCCTCTTCGCTGCGGTCCATGGCCTGAACCAAGGCCCGGCGTGAGAGATCGCTGCCGCTGATCGCCCTCACAAGGACACGGCGATGCTCTTCCCAAGCGGGACACACCTCTACCGTGTGCTCCTCCGTCTGCAGAATCCGGTGCAGGAATCTCCCGAACTTCCCCTTAATCCTTTTTAAATACCTGTGTATTTAAAAAGGATTAAGGGTCCCGTAAAATTTTTTTTTTTTGATAATTTAAATATTTTTGTAAATTATTTTTATGTAAATCCCAATGGTCCGTGTCATCTAATAAAATATATATTGGTATATCTTTTTTTAAATTTATGCTCACTAAACTTTCTTATCCTTTTTACCGACTTCACAAAAAGGAGGAGGAACTATGTTCGGATGTTTGTATGTTTTTTTTTTTGTATGTTTATTCACTGATTACTCCGCCAATTATCGACGAATTTTCAAAATTCTTTTTTTATTCGACAGTAGATAGTTCTGAGCGGGTCCCATTGTCACCAAGTTAAGATCCATGAGGAATCGAGTGAACTCCTTAAATATCATAGGCAAACATATAGTGATTTTAGTATTTTCATCTAGATTTACAGTCAAAAAGAAACATTTGATGAAGTGGAACTGATGAAGAAGACCAGATGTGACCAATGGAACTTTATACTCACATAGATATCACAATAAAATTACAATACAAACAAATAAATGGTTGTGAATAGTCAGGTATCAATGGTATCATTAAAATGATGATGATGATGATAGAGCCGGAAGATAGGCACCGTAATTACTCAATGTATCCTAGCCGTGATTGGGCTCATTAAAATTGTCATGAGATGCACTTTGGCTCTTAAGTACTATCGAACTGATCTGATGATGAAGCCGGAAGGTGGAAGGGAGACGCAGGAACTTCATAATAAAACGATGTATCCTACCAGGGCTTGGGTTTATTAAAATTGTCATGAAAAATAGGCACTCTGGTATCGCAACTAAAAAAGGTAAAATAAAAAACTTTATACAAAAAAATATACCGACACTAAAAATGTAAAAATAACTTAATTTCGGAAGGCGGTGTTTAATAAGAAACTAGTAATACCGAGAAACACCGACTTCCGAAATTAAAGTTATTTTTAACCGACTTCAAAAAAAAGGAGGAGGTTCTCAATTCGATTGTATTTTTTTTTTATTTTTATTTTTTTTTATGTTTGTTACCTCAGAACTCCGTTGTTTATGGATGGATTTGCAAAATTTTTTTTGTACTTGAAAGGATATGCTTCCAGATTGGTCCCATTTTTCAAAATCGAGTTTTGATGATGGGATCCATGAGAAATCGAGGGAACTCCTCAAATATTATAGGCAACTATATAGTTTTTTTTATATTTTCATCGAGAACTTAAGCATTTACAGTCAAAAAGTAACATTTGATGAGGTGGAACTGGTGAAGAAGATCAGAAAATGGCTAACGAAATTTGACACTCGCATAGATATCACAATCAAGGTAGTTAAGCAACTATGAAAATGCACTACAAACCAATGATCTTAAATAATTATGTTGAAAATGTTATCATCGAACTGATCTGATGATGATGATGGAGCTGAAAAGTAGGCACTGGAACTGCGTAACTAATTAATATATCCTAGCCGTGTTTGGGCTTGTTAGAATTGTCATAAGATGCACTTTGGCTGTAAGGTACTATTGAACTGATGTGATGATGAAGCTGGAAGGTGAAAGGTCGGCACTGGAACTGCGTAACTAATTAATATATTCTAGCCGTGTTTGGGCTTGTTAGAATTGTCATAAGATGCACTTTGGCAGTAAGGTACTATTGAACTGATGTGATGATGAAGCTGGAAGGTGGAAGGTCGGCATGGGAACTTCAAAATAAAATAATGTACCCTAGCATTGTTTGAGCTTATTAGAGCTGTCATGGGCAATGCTGTCAAGGGCAATGGAAAGGGCTATGCTCGAAGTTTCCTTGCGTGTTCGAATCAGAAATGAAGAAATACGCAGGAGAACGAGGGTCACCGACATATCCCGAAGAATTGCCAAGCTTAAGTGGCAGTGGGCAGGGCACATTGCTCGTAGAACAGATGGCCGATGGGGCCGAAAGGTTCTAGAGTGGCGACCGCGCACCAAAAGACGCAGCTTTGGAAGGCCTCCCACAAGATGGACCGATGACCTTGTGAGAATCACGGGAACGCGATGGATGCGAGTCGCACAGAATCGGTCGTTGTAGCGACGCTTGGGGGAGGTCTATGTCCAACAGTGGACGTTTTCTGGCTGAAATGATGATGATTATGAGAGCTGTCATAAGATGTACTCATGAGATGAATCATAAGTATTTCATGCATCATATCATCTCTCCACGAGATCAAAACGATCACACTGTAACAATGTACCTATAATATGTATTCCTACTTATATGACATTGGTAACTTTTCCAAAAGAAATGTAGAAACGATATTGACTTCGTTGCCATAACAACTTATAATAAAAAACACTAAACGGCTACAAATAAAAAAAACTTTTTACAAAAAAAAAAAAAACCGCCTTCAAAAAAAGCCAAACGATAAAAGTTCCTACACTAAAAAGTTGAAAATAAAAATTTGAATTGCTGTAAAGAAACTTAATTTATAGGTAAACTTATGTGACATTAATATTTTGCAAATATTCAAAATTTATTACTTCTTTTTGGAGTCGGTGCCAGCCAAGACAAGGAATTCAACAATCCCTTGAAAGGTAGTTTTTCAAGGGATTGTTGAATTCCTTGTTCTAACTTAACTATAAAACTACTTAGTACCTATTTGCATACTCAAATATATAATACTTAATTAAGACATAAATACATATTAGACTTCTCTTAAAAAAAATCATCCGATTTGCACATTTTTTTTAAATAAAAAATATATACTTACAAAAACCTTCTGCCACATTTTAAGTACATTGAAAATGTTTAACCATTATGTACGAAAAATGGCACCGGATATTAAAAAGCTACGTAACATTAAGTTTCAACAATAAAAATGCTGGCACCGACTCCAAAAAGAAGTAATAAATTTTGAATATTTGCAAAATATTAATGTCAAATAAGTTTACCTATAAATTAAGTTTCTTTACAGCAATTCAAATTTTTATTTTCAACTTTTTAGTGTAGGAACTTTTATCCTTTGGCTTTTTTTGAAGGCGGTTTTTTTTTTTTGTAAAAAGTTTTTTTTTGTAGTACCGCTGCTGCACCGCTAAATGATTTAATGAACCAATGCATCCGTTGCACGCCACTGCGTTTGCTGGACAAGATAATTACTTAATAGTGACTTGACTTTTTTATGTTGGGAAAAATCACCTAATGAAGAATCCCGCCCGTGGGTGGAGCGGGAAACAGTGTCAGATTCTTACTGACTAAACGACTCACCCCTTTCCTTCTTAGCCTTCATACCAGGGTCAGACCTTCCTTTCAGAAGCCGGACTGGGGCCCCAGTTGGCTTCGACCCTGCTGTTGGACCTTTTCATTTGCTAACAACTCCTTGAGGCGCACAGGAACAGAGTGCGCCGTCAACGAACGGCTTGGCCCGGGCTATTACCAGACAACCGGACGGCGAGCTACCCATTGCTCACCATCCGCAAGCCCACGTCTACGGTGGCCGGAAATCGCGGCGGCGTCTGGGCGTGAGCTCCGACTTGACTTTTATTAAGTAAAAATCTAATGCGACGGCTACATAATACATTTCACATAATCCGGGTAAATAAAAGTATAGAATGTTTTTAGATAGATTTACCACTATTCAAAGAAAATATGAAGTATGGTTTACCTATTTTCTTGAAATCTTCAAAACTGCCTTGAAAAGAGACAGAGCTGCGACCAAACAGATATTATGTCTGATCCAGGCAACTATGGTTTTTTATGGTGGGAAAAATCATCTAATGACAAATTTCCGTCCTTGGGCGGAGCGTAAAACAGCGTCAGACACTTACTGAATAAATAACCCATACTGTTCTTTCTTAGCATTCATATCGGTGTGGACCACCTTACCTTCCTTTCAGAAACCGCCCCGCCCCAGTAGGCTTTGACCCTGAAGTTGGGCCTCTACACTTGCAGACAACTCCTTGAGGCATGTGGGGACAGAGCGCCATCGACGACTTGGTTTGGCCCGAACTGTTACCAGACGACCGGACGACGAGCTAGCCCTTGCTCGCTGTCCGCAAGCCCGAGCCAGAAACCGGGATCGGAATCCCGGCGGCGTCTGGGGCGTGAGCACGTTTGCCTTACGCGGTCGGCCTCCTCCTTTACTAGCATTACTGCTTCGCAGAAGGAAGCGACCGCCTGCGACTCCTCTTCGCTCTGTACCATGGACAAAACCTAAAACCCAGTGTGAGAGATTACTGCCCCCATGAGAACAGGTCGGCGTACTTCCCAAACGGGGACACCTCGACCACCGTGCTCATCCGTATTATCCGAGCGGTCCATACAGTGGTGACACCTGGGCGTCTCTTCCGCACGAATTCGGTGTAAGAGAAGAAGGAACCTCTCAAACTTGCCATGTCCGGCGAGGACCTGTCTCATGTGGAAGGTGAGGACGCCGTGAGGTCTCTCCAGACTCACCGCCGTGATACTGCCCACAACTGGCATACGATAGTCGCTGACGCTATTTTACCGATATGAGATCCCGCAGGAGCTCTGCCCACCATGCCTCGACTTGTCACGCAATGTTCGCCCCGGCGGGGGTCGCACTTCCATGCGCAGACCTTGCATTGCAAGGATTGTTGCCTCCAGATCCCATGGTGGCAGGCCAGCAAGGAAACCGTGCGGTATCCCTGCACCACTCCTATTGCCATGATCCTCTGGCATAAGTTCAACTGAGCCCCCGGTTGCTTTCACACCGAGGGCGCCCTTACCGGCGCTCCAAAAAGGGCCATGGACTGAACGGTGCCTGCGTAGAGTCTTTGGCAGCAGGCGTCAGGCCCCCATTTTCGGCAGGAGCTGCTTGAGGGCGAGGCAATTGTGGTTTGTTGCCCGGGAGGTTTTGGACCGTTGGACATGTTTCAATTGACTGGTCTGTTGATTTCGTGTTCGTCAGCGCGATTGTATGGGATTCTTAATTCGATTTCTAGGTCCGACAAAAAGTACAAATAGGATTATTTTACAAACTACTCTGTAGCTGCTCGAAGTTTGGAAGTTGGTGGTGTGGTACCCCCGAGCCGTCAACCATTGGTCTTGCGCCTAAACTCTCTCTGGTCGTGTCGGATGGCCGTCCTATCAGACTTAGGAGAGAAGGAACAAAGAGTGCACCTGTGTGTATTACATACTCTTGTACACTGTAACTAATATTTCCTGCATACTTGGCTAAACTATAATGGGATCGACCACCATGATCAAAATTTTGTCGGGAGAATCATGTTTTAATTGCGTAAGAACTCTTTAGTTATGATGCACGATTTTAAATTGAAAGCAAATACCAAAAACAAATATGCGAATCTTTTAATTTCATGAACACTTTTTATATGCTAGAGAAACACATTTCATCTGGTTTTTCGAAAACGTCTGTTTAATAAATAAAGATATATTTCTTTTACAAAATACGTATACTGTATGCACCTTTTGTGGGAGGATGATCTGGAGGTCCCTCAGCTGTTGGAAAGTTCCGAATTGGCAAATTTGGAGAAGGAGTGGCTTGACCTGGTCGCTCAGCCTGTGCTTGCGCGAGGGCTGCTTCATAACCTACCCTCACTCGTCTAACCAAATCACGGTCAACGAGGTGCAACAACTTAAGTACTCTCTGCACTACCGGTGGAGTAACTGGCACAAGAGACTTGATTATATTTCCTATAAATCTCTGTCTGTGCGCCTCATCTTCAAGAATGTGATTGTAGAAATATGACGCCGGCTCCAGGTCAAAAGCAGTACTTTCCAATACCTGTAATTTCTCTCTAGGACGTTTCTCGTCGACATAAGGTATGGGACCGTTAAATGAATTAGGATAATAGTTTGGTGCATTTTTCATGTTCAACCTTGTAGGTGGTCTCCCATCACGAACATATGTCTTTGCATATAATGGCATATTTACGTAGATTTTGTTATGGTTTCTTCCCAAACGATAATTTTGGGTATCTCTGTAAAACATTCTTCTGCCTCTAAACAAAAATTCAGGTGGCTCAAGAATACCGGGCACCAAATGTCCCGGATTAAATGCACCTTGTTCTATGTCTCTAAATTGATTTTCAGCATTTTTGTTCAGTACCAAACGCCCAATCTGCACGGTGAAAAATGTGCCGTTTTTCCACAATCTAGTAACATCAAACGGATCGTAGTCAACGTTTTGTATGTCATGTGGTGTCATCATGTCCATTTCTAATTTCCATGCAGGAAAGTTTCCTTCATCAATAGCATTGTACAAATCTCGGTTAAAGTAATCCGGATCCATACCTTGTATCGCAGCCGCTTGGGCTGACGTAAGTGCTGAGAATCCCTGCTCAGTTCTGAAGTTAAACCTAACATAATGTCTTTCTCCATACTTATTAGAAATTTCATAAGTATGTATAGGGAAAGCATCCATTCTCCTGTACCCATTTGGTATACCGTAATCAGCCAACGTCCAAAAAAAAGTGTGAAGGATTTCCGGTCTCAGTGTTACTAAGTCCCATTGGGCTGTGAAATCGAACAAAAGCGTTTGTGGATTTCTCTTAAATGCACGTTCAGCGCTTGCAAAGAAAATGGGATCTCTGTATCGATAAACAGGTGTTTGCAAGCACGTAAAATCTAAATTACCTTCTCTGGTGTAAAATTTTATTGCCATGCCTCTCAATTCTCGCCCAAGGTCAGAGCCACCAATATTCTGTGATCCTGATGAGAACCTGACAACTAATGGCGTCTTTTTTCCTATGCCATTAAAAACTTCAGCATACGTATATTTCGAAACGTCGTTTGTAACTTCAAAATAACCAAAAGCACCAATGCCCCTAGCATGTACAACTCTTTCGGGTATTCTCTCACCGTCAAATGTCAACATCGAATCGAGAAGTAACTTATTGTTAAATTGATCAGAGTTAATCGTAACTGTGTCTCGTATTTCTCTTGGTTCTCCACCATTTTTTGTCCATAGTCCTATCGGCAACTGTGAAAGGAATTGAAGTAAATTACATTGCAGAAGTAAAACATTTAAAAGTTCTTTAGTACATTTATTTATTTGCATTAATAAGCAATTAAAACTATCCAGGTTAAATGTTGAAGTTATTAGTTCTTATAAATAAAATGGTAGTCTTCAATATGTGGCACGCATTTACACACATTATTTTTGAAAAAAAAAAATAGTTTATACCCACCGGATGCTCCTGTTTAAAATCCAGTAGCTGTCTTTCCACTTGTTGATATGTGACATTCTGATATCTGACACTATTCACATTGAGTACCAAACAAAATAAATACACAATGATCGTTTTCATGATGGTAATCGAGTGCGTTTTCTATTCCAACGTTATTGGCTTATATAATCTTTATTAATCATTGATTAGTTTATAATTATGAATTACGAATAGGTGTGAGAGACTAAAATCCGTTTGATTATAACGTTTTACTGCAATTTTGTACTAAGTAACTGTTGAAGCTGTTTTTTTAATCATTGCATACTCATCACACCACACATCTATCTCAACATTCTCATCTTCATTGGGCGATGGTCGCACCGATTGTTTATGATATCAACGTGAATTGATTTTGACTCATTCAGTTTGATCTTTGTTATGTCCAGTCATACACTTTGTTCAGAGTTGATTGAAATTTTTCTACTGCTTTTTTATAATTAAATCTCGTAGCCATAATAGTAGTATCATCAGCAAAAGTTTCAATGATGTAGTTCTCTCGCTCTCAGATGTCCCATGTGTATAGGAGAGGGATGGGCCTAGCACAATTCCTTAAGGTACTACCCCAGCTTTTATAGTTTTAAGCTCGGACTATGTATAATTTTGCCTTAGTCTAAACATTATATTGGTTAAATACAGCTCCTGAATATTTGCAAATTTTGGAGGCAACATACTATTTGGCAATATTAGGCCAAATTTTGTCAAAAGCGTAGATTTACTTGTTTTCGAGCATTTTTTCAATAATAGTTGTTATTGTGTTTGTTATTGTTTACCTGTTATACTGTGGAGTGCTAGCCTGTACTTTCCCACAGCTGGGCAAAGGTCTCCCTCCGGTCTTTCCAACCATCACAGTTACTCGCTTTCTCGTTCCAATTTTAAAGGTATCCAGGTTGTCCAGCAATCTCTTTCATATTCTGTTACAAGGCAATGTGCTCATCATCATCATCAACCTAGCGTAAGTCCCGGTTGCTACCTTGGCTTTCACCTCGGTGCCCAGGGTCCGCTTTCCTGCCTAGTCACCTCCACTTCGCTCGGTCTTTTGCGTCTTCTGCCTTAAGCCCATTAGCACGCATATCGTCCCTTACGATATCGATCCAACGCCTCTTAGGCCTACCTCGTTTTCCGGGTCCCGGCGGAGGCGGCATGGCGAGGCATCTGTTACCCACGTAGTCTGCCGGTTTTCGTAAAACGTGGCCATACCAGCGTAAGCGACCCTCCTGCAGTTTATCCGCTATGTCACGGACCTGAAGGCTGCCCCGAATGCGGGAGTTTTTAATGCGGTCTTTCCGCGAAACTCCAGATATCCAGCGCAGCCACGCTTCACTGCCATACAAAAGGACAGGCCTAATGATGGTCTTATAGACCTGTCCTTTGAGCCTAACCGGCATTTTGGGGTCACAGATAACCCCCGCCACCTCACGCCATTTCGCCCAGGCCACCGAGATACGTGACACGACGTCACAATCGACGTCCCCGGACTCGTGGAGCACCGATCCCAAGTACCTGACCTGTTCCGTGCGCTCAACTGTGTCTTCGCCGATGCGAACAGGAGCAGCGTTTGTTGTGTTACAGGCCAAGTACTCGGTCTTTGCCGCATTAATCTTCAGACCGCCGTTTTCCAGCGATTCCTTCCACGCTGCCACACGTCGAACCAAGCGCCCACTGTCCGAGTCCGCCAGTGCGATGTCGTCTGCAGCCGCCATGGCTGCTCATGTAAGTCCCTGATGTTGGAGGACAGCACGTCCAGCACCACGCTGAACAGAAACGGACTAAGGACAGAGCCCTGGTGAACTCCGACGGTGACGGGGAAGGGTTTCGTATCGCCAACAGCGGTCCGAACCACAGAACCGGAGTCTCGGTACATATCTCGGATGATGTCAACATAGGTCTCGGGCACTCCTTTGGATCTCAGCGCCCACCAGATCACATCACGGGGGACACAGTCGAAGGCCTACTGCATGTCTAGGAACAAGAGGTGCAGAGGCGTATTCTTCGATCTGTATCCCTCCATGGTAACCCTTAGGGCAAAGATGGGATCCATGGCGGCATGGCCTGGTCGAAACCCATATTGACATCCCGAGACGGTGCACTCCTGTCGGATCTGAGAGTCAATCACCCGCTCGAAGAGCTTCATAGTGTGGGACAGAACCCTAATCCCACGGTAGTCGCCACACTCCTGCACCGATCCCTTGCCTTTGAAGACTGGAGTGATAATACTCAGTCTCCATTGACTCGGGATCTTTCCGGTGAGGAGCATGCGGTTAAATAGGTGGGTTAAGATGCCCACACCACGAAGACCCATCGCCTTCCAGGCTTCAATGGGGACTCCAACGGCACCGACAGCTTTCCGGTTCTTCATGCGGCGAAGAGCCACATGCATTTCTTCAGGCGTAACCGGGGGCACAAGTCCCTGATTTGGAGGGAGAACCGGAGACAGCACCTCTTTGTGCTGCTTGTTCAGCAGCTCGTGGAAGTACGAGCGCCATTTCTCCTTCACCAAGAGGTCCTCGCATAGCAGATTGCCGTCAGGGTCTCTTACACAGCGGCACTTAGTGATATCTAGTGCCGCTTTGACCCTGGAACGTGCCAACTTATAAATGAGCTTCTGCTCCTCAGACGATTCCAACTTATCATAAAGTGGCTGTAAGTGGTCTCGTCTGGCTCTGGTTTGCAGCTCTGTATGCGTCGTGGTCTTCGGGCGATTGGAGACAAGACAATGTGCTATGCAACACTAAAATTTAAACCAGTATTTCCTGAGATTAGCACAATTGCCTTGGTCAGTGGCCTTGTGTACTCGTATTAATAACTGTAGGTAGCGCTTGTGTACTAGTACAAATCAAAGATTTAAAAAAATGCCAAAAGCATTTGTTAACAGCAATAACGTCTGCTAATAGCATTTATTTACTAAAAATTATTGATTTTTGACGAATGCACAAGTTTCGTTCGAAGTTTGCAAAGCCTAACTTCTGGCTCGCCAAGTTAGAACAACCGTACTGTAATTATTATGCCTACAATTATAATTTGAAAGGAAATGCGTGGTGCTACTTATCTAACTATTATGCACGTAATGCTCGAAACATCAAACAACTTTGTAATCGCTTCATCTTCCTGCCCTTGTCCCGTTTTACTTGGGATTGGCGCAATGTTTTTTTTCTTCCATTCTGTCCCCGTCACGCTAACACTAACTCCTCTTTCTTTCATATCACTTCTCACACAATCCATCCATATTTGTAATCTTTAACTACATTTTACTTTGTCATCGCTAAATTTACTAAAAACAAAAAAAAAATACTTGGAACACAAAACAATTTTGAAGCAACTTTCAGAAGCGGCTTTCATCTATCCAAAGAAGAACCAAGACTTAAACTAAGGTTAAGAGGAGTTAAAGTGGTAGTCCCGAATTTTACGCTTGAAAGAAAATTTACTTTCATTTGTTTTAATGTCAAGAGGAAGCTCATTCCAGAGTTTTATGGTAGAAACTGTGTAAGAGTTAGCTATACACCCAGTACGGTGAGAAGGACTTTGAAGAAGTTGGTTTTTGGAAGCTCGAAGATTGAAATTGTGAGAATTGCCCAACACATTATAATAATATTATCTATACTAATATTATAAAGCTGAAGAGTTTGTTTGTTTGTTTGTTTGAACGCGCTAATCTCAGGAACTACCGGTTCGAATTGAAAAAATCTTTTTGTGTTGAATAGATCATTTATTGAGGAAGGCTTTAGGCTATATAACATCACGCTGTGACTAATAGAAGCGAAGATACAATGGAAAATGTAGAAAAAACGGGGAAAATATAATTATTCATCTTTGAGGGCTTCCGTTGCGTGCGCTGCGAAAACGGTTCAAGATATCAAAAAATTATGTGTGAAAGAATTATTCCTCTTAAAATTATCTAAAAAAATGTCCCCGACAGTATATGTCTATCTTTTAAGATTAACTCACTAGAACCGTTTTTATGGGAATCAAATTTGGTCGAAATTAATGCACTATTACCAATTATTTGTTAGAGTTGTATCAACATAATAATATTATCTTTATCCAAATAAATGAGTTGTTGATTAAGAGTATGTCATTGTGAACAAAATTGTCTTTGACATCAGTTGTTTTCAATGAATATCTTAGGAGATATTACAATTTTAAAATAACTCCGATATAAAATTCACACGCGCCGCATGATGTGCAAAATATGACGCTGCGCCTGACTGGCGGGAGAGGAGAGGGTTGCTTGCGGGCGGCGCGGAGGGTTTTTTTTTATGGTAGGTAAAAATCATCCAATGACGATTCCCACTCTTGGGCGGAGCGGGAAACAGTGTCAGACTCTTACTGACTAAACAACCTACCCCTTTCCTCCTTTGCCTTGTTCCCAGAGCTCCGGTATAACGCTTTCGCACCAACCCTCGGCTGCAGAAGGCTTCGACTCTAAAGGGCCCCACAGTTCGCTAACAACACCATGAGGCTCGCGGGAGCAGTGCACGCCGACGACGACTTGGTCTCGGTCTGGAATGTTACCAGACAACTGGACGACGAGCTACCCATTGCTCATCGTCCGCAAGCCAGCGTCTACGGTGGCCAGATATCAGCGGGATCGCGGCGGCGACGGCTACGGTGAGGGTGCTGTTGCCCTTGCCTTATGCAGTCGGCCTCCTCCTTTATGAGCATTACTGCTTCGCAGAAGGAGGCGAGGGCGACCGCTTGCCATTCTTCTTCGCTGCGGACGATGGCCTGAACCAAGGCCCGGCGTGAGAGGTCGCCGTCGCCGATCACCCCCACGAGGACACAGCGATGCTCTTCTCAAGCGGGGCACACCTCCACCGTGTGCTCCACCGTGTCCTTCGGGCTGGCCACACGGTGACGACACCCGGGCGTCTCTTCCGTACGAATTCAGCGCAGGAATCACCTGAACTTCTCATGTCCGGTGAGAACCTGCGTCATGCGGAAGGTTCCCGTGATGTCTATCCAACCACGCCTCAAAGAGAGGACTTACCGCCGAGATTATGGCGTGCCCAAGGGGGGTTGTACCTCTATGAAGTACTTTTAGATAATTATGTTCTTTTAAAAACTAAATTGTCTAAAATAATAACAGATATTGACACGGGTAACGTCATGGGTAACAGCTATAATTGATAAAGCTGAGGAGGTTGTTTGCAAAAATAAATATGATGCCCAAAATAACTATTCCACGCGGACTAAGTCGCGGGCACAGCTAGTTTTAAATATGTGGTATTTATTTAATGTATGTCTGTAATTGTAAAGACCGCCCATGCACCACTACTGTACATGAAGATTAAATAAATAAATATTTTTGACATCTAAAATCTTTTGCAGTCAAACATTAATAAACCTTGCGAGATAGTTAATTGTAGACTTTATGATAAATTCTTGCATAGAATAGTTATAATAAAATAAATTTGCAAAACAGCAAAAAATCTTGCTTCTGCTTAAACTTGTGAATTATGGTCCTTAATATTATTAATTTGTAATTATATTTGTCGCGATCATTGTAAATAGAAAATAGCACATTAAATCAGTAAGCCTTTTATGAATGTTCGAGCTGTACGCCTGTGGAACTCTCTTCCACACACAATTCGAGATAGCCCCTCGTTGGAGCATTTCAGGGGAAGAATTAGGGAACATTTCTTGTCAACATGACTCATATATATGTATGTATTAGTTTTATTTATTGTATATATAGTATGTTTATGTATTTGTGTAGTTTAGTTTTAGTTTTGAGTATAGCATAATTTATGTTTTGTAGTATTAAGTTGTTGTGCACATGGATGGATTATCCTCATGTTTTAAATTTATTTATGTTTGTATAAGGTTTGCTGGAAGAAAACCCAACTATGGGTTAAGCTCGCCTGTGTACATCACCTGTTCTTTTATTTGTAATTTTAATTATTAATCTATACTAATATTATAAAGCTGAAGAGTTTGTTTGTTTGTTTGTTTGTTTGTTTGAACGCTATAATCTCAGGAACTACCGGTTCGAATTGAAAAATTCTTTTTGTGTTGAATAGATCATTTATCGAGGAAGGCTAGGCTATATAACATCACGCTGTGACTTATAGGAGCGAAGAAACAATGTAAAATGTGGAAAAAACGGGGAAAAATATTCATCTTTGAGGGCTTCCGTTGCGTGCGCTGCGAAAACAGTAGAAGATACCAAAAAAATATGTACGAAAGAATTATTCCTCTTAAAATGATCTGAAAAAATGTCCGCGACAGTATATGTCTATCTTTTAAAATTAACTCACTAGAACCGTTTTTATGGGAATCAAATTTGGCCGAAATTAATGCATTATTACCAATTTATTTGTTAGAGTCGTATCAACATAGTAATAATAAACTTTATCCAAATAAATGTGTTGTTGATTAAGAGTATGTAATTGTGAACAAAATTGTCTTTGTAATCACTTATTTTCAATGAACATCTTAGAAGATATTACAATTTTAAAATACTCTGATATAAAATTCACACGCGCCGCATAATGTTCAAAATATGACGCTGTGCCTGGCCAGCGGGCGAGGAGAGGGGTTGCTTGCGGGCGGCGCGGAGGGTTTTTTTTTATGGTAGGTAAAAATCATCCAACTGCAAATGACGAATCCCGCTCTTGGGCCGAGCGGGAAACAGTGTCAGACTCTTACTGACTAAACAACCTACCAGGAACGGGGTAGGTTGTTTAGTCAGTAAGAGACACTAACTCCTCTTTCTTTCATATCACTTCTCACACAATCCATCCATATTTGTAATCTTTAACTACATTTTACTTTGTAATCGCTCAATTTACTAAAAACAAAAAAAAAATACTTGGAACACAAAACAATTTTGAAGCAACTTTCAGATTGTCGGCTTTCATCTATCCAAAGAAGAACCAAGACTTAAACTAAGGTTAAGAGGAGTTAAAGTGGTAGTCCCGAATTTTACGCTTGAAAGAAAATTTACTTTCATTTGTTTTAATGTCAAGAGGAAGCTCATTCCAGAGTTTTATGGTAGAAACTGTGTAAGAGTTAGCTATACACCCAGTACGGTGAGAAGGACTTTGAAGAAGTTGGTTTTTGGAAGCTCGAAGATTGAAATTGTGAGAATTGCCCAACACATTATAATAATATTATCTATACTAATATTATAAAGCTGAAGAGTTTGTTTGTTTGTTTGTTTGAACGCGCTAATCTCAGGAACTACCGGTTCGAATTGAAAAAATCTTTTTGTGTTGAATAGATCATTTATTGAGGAAGGCTTTAGGCTATATAACATCACGCTGTGACTAATAGAAGCGAAGATACAATGGAAAATGTAGAAAAAACGGGGAAAATATAATTATTCATCTTTGAGGGCTTCCGTTGCGTGCGCTGCGAAAACGGTTCAAGATATCAAAAAATTATGTTTGAAAGAATTATTCCTCTTAAAATTATCTAAAAAAATGTCCGCGACAGTATATGTCTATCTTTTAAGATTAACTCACTAGAACCGTTTTTATGGGAATCAAATTTGGTCGAAATTAATGCACTATTACCAATTATTTGTTAGAGTTGTATCAACATAATAATATTATCTTTATCCAAATAAATGAGTTGTTGATTAAGAGTATGTCATTGTGAACAAAATTGTCTTTGACATCAGTTGTTTTCAATGAATATCTTAGGAGATATTACAATTTTAAAATAACTCCGATATAAAATTCACACGCGCCGCATGATGTGCAAAATATGACGCTGCGCCTGACTGGCGGGAGAGGAGAGGGTTGCTTGCGGGCGGCGCGGAGGGTTTTTTTTTATGGTAGGTAAAAATCATCCAATGACGATTCCCACTCTTGGGCGGAGCGGGAAACAGTGTCAGACTCTTACTGACTAAACAACCTACCCCTTTCCTCCTTTGCCTTGTTCCCAGAGCTCCGGTATAACGCTTTCGCACCAACCCTCGGCTGCAGAAGGCTTCGACCATGAAGAGCCCCACAGTTTGCTGACAACACCTTGAGGCGCACGGGAGCAGTGCAGGCAGTCGACGACTTGGTCTCGGTCTGGACTGTTACCAGACAACCGGAAGGCGAGCTACCCATTGCTCACCATCCGCAAGCCAGCGTCTACGGTGGCTGGATATCGGCGGGATCGCGGCGGCGACAGCTACGGCGAGGGCGCTTTTGCCCTTGCCTTATGCGGTTGGCCTCCTCCTTTACGAGCATTACTGCATCGCAGAAGGAGGCGACCGCTTGCCATTCTTATTCGCTGCGGACCATGGCCTGAACCAAGGCCCGGCGCGAGGCCACCGCCGCCGATCACCCCCACGAAGACACGGCGTTTCTCTTCTCAAGCGGGGCACACCTCCACCGTGTCCTCCGTGTTGGCCACACAGTGGCGCACCCGGGCGTCTCTTCCGCACGAATCCGGCGCAGGAATCTCCTGAACTTCCCATGTCCGGTGAGAACCTGCGTCATGTCCTGCGTGATGTCTATCCAACCACGCCTCAAAGAGGGCACTTACCGCTAAGATTATGGCGTGCCCAAGTGGAGGGTGTAGCTCTATGAAGTACTTTTAGATAATTATGTTCTTTTAAAAACTAAATTGTCTAAATTAATAACAGAAATTGACACGGGCAAAGTCGTGGGTAACAGCTATAATTTATAAAGCTGAGGTTGTTTGCAAAAATAAATATGATGCCCAAAATAACTATTCCACGCGGACGAAGTCGCGGGCACAGCTAGTTTACAATAAAGAATATAAGAATGAATTTGATTCACACCATAATCTAGTTTTGAATGATCTCGACGTTATATTTAATATCCCTTGTTTATTCTTTTCGTACAAGGGTCTCTCGGGAGCAGCTTCTGCTGTAGGTGTGTTTCTTAAAAGTAAGTTTGGAGGAGGTGCAACCGCGGCGGTGTAACTGATACAGTCGGTGTGCCTCACTTTCAAGAATGTTATTATAAAAATACCGCATTGGCTCCAAGTCAACAGCGTTACTTTCCAATACTTGTAACTTCTCTCTAGGTCGCTTTTCGTCAACATAAGGAATTGGATCGTTGAATGAATTAGAATAATAATTTGATGCTTTCTTCATGTTAAGTCTTGTAGGCGGTGTCCCATCACGAACATATGTTTTTGCATATAATGGCATGTTTATGAAAATTTTAGTGTGATTTGTACCTAAATGATAGTTTTGTGCGTCTCTGTAAAACATTCTTCTGGCTTTGAATAAAAAGTCATGTGGTCCAGGAATACCAGGCACGAAATGTGCTGGATTAAAAGCACTTTGTTCTACGTCTCTAAATTGATTTTTAACATTTTTGTTCAATACCAAACGTCCAATCTGCGCGGTGGTAAATGTGTTGTTCTTCTATAGTCTAGTAATATCAAATGGATCGTAGTCAACATTTTGAATGCCTTCTGGCGTTATTATATTATTATCCATTATCCATCTCTAATCTCCGTGCTGGGAAATTTCCTAGTTCAATGGCATTGTACAAATCTCGATTAAAGTAATCTAGATCTGTACCTTGTATCATAGCTGCTTGAGCGTTAGTAATAAAACTAAACCCTTGTTCCGTTCTAAAGTTAAACCTGACATAATTCTTCTAAAGTTAAAATTTCATAAGTGTGGATAGGGAAAACATCCATTCTTCTGTACCCATTTGGACATCCATAATCAGATAATGACCAGAAGAAGGTATGCAATGCAGCTAGATTTTGTGTCATAAAATCCCAACGGGCTGTGTTATCTGCAAAAATACTAGTTTGCGGGTTTCGTTTAAAAGCGTGATGGAAAGTCGTGAACTAAATCGGATCTCTGTATTAGAATACTGGTGTCTGTAAGCACACAAAATTTAAATTGCCTTCTTTAGTATAAAATTTTAATGACATGCCTCTTACTTCTTTACCGACGTCAGTTCCACCGAGAAGTTGAACGGTATTTGAGAACCTGGTCACTAATGGCGTTTTCTTGCCTACTCCATTAAAGACATCAGCATAAGTATACTTGGCTACGTCATTTGTTACTTCAAAATACCCAAAAGCACCAGTTTTTTTCGCGTGGACTACTCACTCGGGTATTTTCTCTCCTTCAAATGTCAGCATTGAATCGAGAAGTAACTGATTATTAAATTGATCTGAGTTGATCGTAAAAGTATCCCATATTTCCGTTGGATCTCCATTACTTTTAGTCACCCATATATTGATAACTGCAAAATGAGAAAAAATGTTGGCACTCATAGATCGTCGTAAATTATATATCACATGGGGTCAGAACACACAGTAACTATAATTGTTTTTTTTTTTTTAAATCACAAAAGACTGACAAAATATTGAAAATACAAGCTGCACTTATTTCCGAACTTAAAAAGAATACTATATCGTCATAAATTATTTTTATTGTCTGTTTGATTCCTTTACTAAAATATTTGCTACCCACCGGAAGATCCCGTTTAAAATCCAGCAGCTGCCTTTCCGCTAGTTCGTACGCGTCATTCTGATATATAAAACTTTCCACATTAAATACCTCGTAAAACAAATACGCAACGATTGTCTTCGTGTTAAAAAATTATTGCATGATCCAGCAAATTTATGTTTATTATATAGCCTTTGATCAACTACTTGTGAACAATTATAACGTAGTTTTCTGTTTGTAAATTTAGATTGATTATTTCCAATTTTAGACGTAATGGTTTTTTATTGAACATTCGCATGATACTCTTTAAAATTTAGGGTTCTGTTTTTTTTTTTTTTTTATTAAATAAAAATTTAAAAATGTAAACAATTTTACCAATTAAAAAAAACTGAGCCACGGAGCGGTAGGGGTGTGCCCCGCTTGGAATGAGCATCGCTGTGTTTTCGTGGGGGCGATCGGAGGCGGGGATCTTTCGCGCCGGCCCTGGTAGAAGCCAAGGTCCGCAGCGTAGAGTCGAAGTCGTTCGCCTCCTTCTGCGAAGCGGTAATGCAAAGAGGAGACCAACAGCACCAGGCAAAGGCAACGGCATTCACGCCACTTCGTTCACACGACGATTTTTACCCACCATAAAAAAGTACATTGCAAAGCCTAAAGTATTTAAGAACAATTATTTGCTGAATAATTCTGTCTCTTAGATGAAGAAATAATGTGTCATATTGGTTATTTGGGCCGGTAGCTTGTCCGACAGTTGTCAGCCATATAGTCGTTATTTCTAGTTGTTTTCATTGTGAATACCTCCATGTTTTTAACCGACTTCAAAAAAAAGGAGGTGGTTCTCAATTCGATTGTATTTTTTTTTTTTTTTTTTATGTTTGTTACCTCAGAACTCCGTTGTTTATGGATGGATTTGCAAAATTTTTTTTGTACTTGAAAGGATATGCTTCCAGATTGGTCCCATTTTTTTCAAAATTGAGTTTTGATGATGGGATCCATGAGAAATCGAGGGAACTCCTCAAATATTATAAGCAACTATATAGTTTTTTTATATTTTCATTGAGAAGTCAAGTATATGTCCTCATCAAATGTTACTTTTTGACTGTAAAGTCAAAAAGTAACATTTGATGAGGTGGAACTGGTGAAGAAGATCAGAAATGGCTAACGAAACTTGACACTCGCATAGATATCACAATCAAGGTAGTTAAGCAACTATGAAAATGCACTATAAACCAATGTTATTAAATAATTATCATCGAACTGATCTGATGATGATGATGGAGCTGGAAGGTAGGCACTGGAACTGCGTAACTAATTAATATATCCTAGCCGTGTTTGGGCTTGTTAGAATTGTCATAAGATGCACTTTGGCTGTAAGGTACTATTGAACTGATGTGATGATGAAGCTGGAAGGTGGAAGGTCGGCATGGGAACTTCAAAATAAAAAAACGTATCCTAGCATTGTTTGAGCTTATTAGAGCTCTCATGGGCAATGCTGTCAAGGGCAATGGAAAGGGCTATGCTCGGAGTTTCCTTGCGTGTTCGAATCAGAAATGAAGAAATGCGCAGGAGAACCAGGGTCACCGACATAGCCCGAAGAATTGCCAAACTTAAGTGGCAGTGGGCAGGGCACATTGCTCGTAGAACAGATGGCCGATGGGGCCGAAAGGTTCTAGAGTGGCGACCGCTCACCAAAAGACGCACCTTTGGAAGACCTCCCAAAAGGTGGACGGACGACCTGGTGAGAATCACGGGAATGCGATGGATGCGAGTCTCACAGAATCGGTCGTTGTGGCGACGTTTGGGGGAGGCCTATGTCCAGCAGTGGACGTTTTCTGGCTGAAATGATGATGATGATGAGAGCTGTTATGAGATGTACCCATGAGATGAATCATAAGTATTTCATGCATCATATCATCTCTCCACGAGATCAAAACGATTACACTGTAACAATGTACCTATAATATGTATTCCTACTTATATGACATTGGTAACTTTTTCAAAAGAAATGTAGGAACGATATTGACTTCGTTGCCATAACACATTATAATAAAAAACACTAAACGGCTACAAATAAAAAAAACTTTTTACAAAAAAAAAAACCGCCTTCAAAAAAGCCAAACGATAAAAGTTCCTACACTAAAAAGTTGAAAATAAAAATTTGAATTGCTGTAAAGAAACTTAATTTATAGGTAAACTTATTTGACATTAATATTTTGCAAATATTCAAAATTTATTACTTATTTTCGGACTCGGTGCCAGCCAAGGCAAGCAATTACGAATGGGCAACAATCCCTTGAAAAACTACCTCTAATTTAACTATAAAACTACTTAGTACCTATTTGCATACTCAAATAGGTTTGTATTGTTGGATAAGAAATGATATACTGCTGCGTACATGTTCACAGTAATAACGGGGTGCAAGTTTTATTTGGTAGGGTCCTACAGCGAAAAACTAATAACTTCAGGTTCTAACCCTGAACTAATACTTAATTAAGAGACAAATACATAAAAAAAAAAACAAACATATAAACATCCATACAAAAAACACACACATATACATACACATAAAAAACACACAAAAACACATACATAAATATATATATAAATATGTATATACATTGAAAATGTTTAAGCATTATGTACGAAAAATGGCACTGGTTAAAAAGCTACCTAACATTCAGTTTCAACAATAAAAATGCTGGCACGGACTCCAAAAAGAAGTAATAAATTTTGAATATTTGCAAAATATTAATGTCAAATAAGTTTACCTATAAATTAAGTTTCTTTACAGCAATTCAAATTTTTATTTTCAACTTTTTAGTGTAGGAACTTTTATCGTTTGGCTTTTTTGAAGGCGGATTTTTTTTTTTGTAAAAAGTTTTTTTTATTATTTTTTTTTATTTTTATGATTGCACTATTTTGTGACCTTTTCAACAAACCTCATCTGGATACTGATGATAAAAGATTTAAATCGAACTCATACACGACCCGGAAAAAACACCTTCCTCTGCCACACTTCTATCCAATACCTTAGGTGTGTGCCAATTCTCGTTAGCTAAGATGACGAAAAGTAAGATTTCGGCTATATCTCAGTACACCCCATGTTACTTTTTCCACGTGCCTGGCAATCGTACAAGGTTTTACAAATGCAACTAAAAACAGGGTAGAGGACGTTCAAGCTCTAGCGTTGTGGTACTCTCAAAATGCATCCACCAAAATGTACCTTAATTGTTCTTTTCATTGGGTTAAGATAAGATAAATATTTATTTGTTCAAACATACATGCACAAATAATCATAGATACGTCAAACAGACAATAATAAAAAGCAAGTAAGAAAATAGCTCTGACACAATCGCCACATACACACTTTGGTTAAGTCCAGTCTTGAAAGCCTTGAGCACAGGCTTAGGGTAGCCAGCCTTGCGGTATTTTATTGGTTGCTTTTTGAAGAGTGTGCGCAGGAATTGCATGAGTTGTTTCCTCAAACTCCTTTCTATCATCAGACATCCGACGCACGGCGGGTATCCATCCTTACGTTGATGTCATCTTTACGGTTCGGACTAAGCGTTTCGCTTCATCTTTCATTCCGCGCACATCGAAGGACTGGAACAAATTGCCTGCTGCGGTCTTCCCATCCGACTATAATTTGGGTGTCTTCAAGGCTAAAGTGAATAGGCTTTTAATAAACCATTATAATGCGCCTCACCATCAACGATTGCATCTCTGCTTACCATCAGGTGGAATCGCAGTCAAGCATCAATTTATATATAAAAAAACACCTAACCTAGGTGTGAAAAACTATAAAGAGGAAAAGGAAATAGAAATCATTAATAATGTTTTTAGTTCGTTTTTTTAACCCTAGACTACGATTTGACAAATTAAAATGTCAAACTCCAGAAAATTGGGAACATATTTGTAGAGTGTGACATTCTGAGTTGTCAAATCGTAGTCTAGAATTAAAAACAAACTATACACGCTACCATCACTACACTTTCAATAGGTAAATTTTAATTTCGATATACTTTTACAATCACACTGTAACTTAATTTATGTGTATTGAAAGATCTTATTATAATTTATTTATGATTATCTTGTGCATTTTTAGGGTAGAAGTGTGTCTTAGGAGCAGCTTCTGCAGTAGGTGTGTTCCTTATGGGTAAGTTCGGAGGTGGCGTAGCCGCCGCTGCTGCTTGCTGGGCTCTCCTTTGTTTCAGAGCTACCTCCAGTCCTACACTCACCCGTTTGCCTAAGTCGAGATCAATAAGATACAGCATCTTTATAGCATTTTGCAACACTGGTGGTGTGACTGGCTCAAGGGACAAAACTAGAGTGTCAATAAACCTTTGACGGTGAGCCTCGCTTTCAAGAACATTGTTATAGAAGTTCTGCAAAGGTTCGAGATCAACAGCATTACTTTCCAATACCTGTAACTTCTCCCTTGGTCGTTTCTCGTCAACATAAGGGATTGGACCGTTGAATGAATTAGAATAATAGTTTGGTGCATTTTTCATGTTAAGCCTTGTAGGTGGTGTCCCATCACGAACATATGTTTTTGCATATAATGGCGTGTTTATGAAAATTTTGTTGTGATTTCTGCCTAAACGATAGTTTTGTGTATCTCTGTAGAACATTCTCCTGCCTCTGAACAAAAAGTCCGGTGGTCCAGAAATACCCGGCACCAAATGTGCTGGATTAAAAGCACCTTGTTCTACATTCCCTGAATTGATTTTCAACATTTTTGTTCAATACCAAACGTCCAATCTGCACGGTGGTAAATGTGCCGTTCTTCCACAGTCTTGTAACATCGAATGGATCGTAGTCAACATTTTGAATGCCCTCTGGAGTCATCATGTCCATCTCTAATCTCCATGCTGGGAAGTTTCCTAGTTCAATGGCATTGTACAAATCTCGATTAAAGTAATCTAGATCCGCACCTTGTATCACAGCTGCTTGCTCATTAGTAATAAAACTAAACCCTTGTTCCGTTCTAAAGTTAAACCTGACATAATGTCTGTCCTGACATATTGTCATAATCTCCATGTTTGTTAGAAATTTCTTAAGTATGAATAGGGAAAGCATCCATTCTTCTGTACCCATCCGGAAGTCCATAATCAGATTTTAAGGGTTGCGTGTTGATAAATAAAAGTCGAAGTTGATTCATTGATGTCGGAACAAGTAGTGTATATTTCTGTACAATTACACCCTAATTATATTTACATTTTGATTGGTTCAAGTAGTGGTTAGGCTAATATATTTACAATAATAAGTCGCGACTCCTCGGTAGGGGGCGCGCCAGATGTATACGCGGTGAACGAGCCGCGCGCGGAGTGCGCATGCGCGGGGCGCGGAGTATTATTGTCGCGAAAGTATAAATACGACCTGCGCGCGGGTCGCGGTCCTTTTCGCCGGAAGAACGCCGTCGAGTCAACATCTCCGCTGCGCGAGCTCCGTGGTCCATCGGCGCGGCTGCGAAGTTCGATTTGAAGATGAAGAATGCTGGAGCTTCTGCTTTTGCTGACTGCTATCCCGTTTCAACAGATGATGTCGAAAAACATGTTGCTTCTTATTTCTGTGCGGATAAAGTCGAAAAACGTGTACTTCCTGTTTCTTAACAGAGTTGAGTCGAAAAACTGTTTCTTATTAGAAACGCCTGCTTCATATTTCTTAACGGAGATTTGTCGAAAACATGGTAATTGGTTTTGAGGTAATGGTAACAGGTTGTATGAGGTATTGGTAACTGGTAACTGGTGTGGTACGGTGGTATGTGTTCGGAGGTAAGGTAATTGTGACAGGTACTGTGGCACTACATCACTCCCCCCTAAGCGAAGCGTACGTTCGGCTTCACCGTACGGCCGGTTCTTGTGACGTAAGTATGCTTGTGAGACGTAGGTATGCTAGTGGGAGCGTCGTAGGTATGCTTGCATGCTGGCACGATTTGCTGATCTTGCGTTGTCGGACGTGAGGCGGGTGTCGGTGTCGGTAAACGTGACGTAACAGAAGGTTGTGTGGCGTCTTCATTACATACGAGTAGGTGTGCCGGTTTCAATCTGTCGACTGACACGACGATAGTACGACGTGGTAGCTGTAACGTGAACTGTTTCCCGTCTTCACTGCGGCGTAAAATCTCGTACGGGCCGTCATAAGGCGGTGTGAGCGGTCTCCGCACGGTGTCGTTGCGTAGGAACGCGTGCGTTCGATGTGTGCGTTCTTCTCACGGGTGATAGTGACGACATTGTTTCAGTCAGCTGACGAACGAATTCGGCGTCTTCGATGTTCGGCGTTGTAGGCACGAAGAAATCAGACGGAATGCGTAACGTAGTACCGTACGTCATTTGGGCTGGGCTGAAGGAGGTGTTTTCGCGTAGCGCTGTACGTAGTCCTAGGAGAACTGTAGGTAGCTCCTCACTCCAGCGTGTCGCGGCTGCTCTCGCCATTAGTGCTGACTTCAGCGTTTTGTGGGCCCGTTCGACTTGACCGTTCGCCTGAGGGTGGTATGGGGTGGTTCGAATACGAGTGACACCAAACTTCTTCATGAGAGACGTAAATAATGCAGACTCGAATTGTCTCCCTTGGTCCGTTGTTATACGTAACGGGCATCCGAATCGTGATATCCACCCGTCGTACACGGCTCTTGCGACTGTCTCGGCGGTAATGTCACGCGTAGGTATAGCTTCCAGCCACTTGGTGCAGCGGTCGATTATAGTAACGAGGTATCTGTAGTCATTAGACGGAGGTAACTCTCCGACAATGTCGACGTGAATGTGTTCGAAACGTGCGGATTCTTGGAATTGACCGAGTGGGCTCTTTACGTGTCGATGAACTTTGGCGCGTTGACATCCGATGCATGCCCTTGCCCACGTGGCTACGTCTTTGTTCATGAAAGGCCAGAAGAATTTATTTGTAATTATTTTTCTTGATGTCCGTACTCCGGGGTGACATAAATCGTGTTGCGCTTTGAAGGCGGCAAAACGATAAGACGGTGGTAAATATGGTCGGATATTTGTTGTTGATGTTTCGCAGAGTATGGGTCGTTGAACTCCGGGCATAGTCAGTCGGGTGAATTTGAGTTTGGGGTTTTTCAAACAAGATTGTAGTTCGGAATCGTTGTCGTATTCTTGAACGAGTATATTGTAGTCGATGGTTGAGTTTTGTAGTTCGACTTCTTCAATGCGTGATAACGCGTCAGCCGCTGCGTTCAAATCACCGTTGATATATTTTATGTTTGTGCAGAATTGGCTAATATAGTGTAGTTGTCGCTCTCTTCTAGGCGTGTCACTGCTACTCGGTGGTCTTGAAAGTGCGTACGTTAGAGGTTTGTGGTCGGTGTAAATCGTAAGGTCGTTGCCCTCTATCAGCCGGCGTAAATGTTGCACAGCTGTGTACTGTGGTGTCTCCGAAGGAGATCACACATGCCCTGGAGTAGCGTACTGGCTGGCAACATATTCGCAGTCTGTTCGTAATTTAGTTTAAATTTAAATCTATTCTAAACAAAATAAATTATGTTGTTTTAATTCAGTGTATGTCGAGCCGTGTCCGAGTAAAGAAATAGTAAAAGTTCAACGTGGTTTGATTTGTGCTGCCCTGCCCTGCTGCTGCCCTGATCCTGGTACCGGAGCCGCCCCGTAGAAGAGTCCACGGTCTCGACAGATTGGTGGAGGCCACACAAGCGCAGCAGAGCACGAGTAAAATAACCAAGCACGGAGCAAGCACCGCCCTAAGGGAGTACAGATAAGTGGTGTAGAAGGAGACGCGAAATGGCGCAAATAACTTTTTTTTCAGGCGTGTCGGAGGTAGCCTTCGACGATTTTTTATTACAATTCCGCCAGATAGCTGCTATCAATAAATGGCCGGAATCAGACCTGGCTTTAATAATGGGCGCGTACTTAGAAGGACCAGCACTATCCTTCTTCAGATACACATACCAGGCCGATATTACCTTTAAAGATTTGTGCGAAAGCATGAAAATAGAATTTCCAGCAGGGACAGACTACGCAGAAAAATTCTACAATGCTCGCCAAGGCGAGAAAGAAGACCTAATCGCATTTTTTTTTAGATTATCTGAATACGGCAGACTGGCAAAAATTACCGAGGAGGGCACTTTTATCAAAACGTTCTTAAAAGGGGTGACCGTAAATTACAAATCCAAATTGGCGACGCGATTATACAGCTCGAAAGCTGAGCTGAGGGCCACTCTCACTCAGATAAAAGAAATCTTCGACGAGACTCAACACGCCCCATTAAATTTACCCGTACAACCCCCGCATGTAAGATTTGACCGTCTGCCGCAGTCAAGTCCAAGGCCCACAGCAACGCCAAGACAGTCGAACCCTACGCCAGGAACGTCGACGCCTCGAAGTGCTGGCGACTCCGAGACTTTCCATACGCCAAGGTATAATTTACGGCCAAGACACAGGTTCGACAACAGATATAATCGTTCATCCATTGCCCCCAGCCAAAGAAGCCCATTGCTGCACAGGCCCCCAAACGAGCAGGGGCACAGCCATTAGAAAACCCAGCGGAGCTGCAAGCTGTGTCCAGGAGAGAGCAGCTCCTGACCAAGAACGAAGATCAAAAAATTGGTGACCTCACTCCATTTATTAGTGTTTTTATAGCGGAACAGGCCTATACTGCGCTGATAGACACTGGAGCATCAATTTCGTGTATATCAGAGCAAGTGTTGACGGATCTCAAGCTGAAATGTACCAGTGACGAGACGAATCATTTTGTGAAATCCATATCGGGATCTTATTTAAAAGTTATCGGAAAAGCGAGAATTAGTATGATGATAGATTCACGTGTATTTATTAATGAATTTCTAGTGATAAAAAACATTAATCAAAATTTAATCCTAGGTCAAGATTTTTTCTATAAATACAAAGCAGTCATAGATTTCGCGAATAATTGTATAACTCTAAACAATGCGTTTCGTATTAATTTTTGTAAATATGATGATCGAAATGTCGCGTCAATGTCACATCCTATGGTACATCATGACAAGACAGACGGAATAAATACAAATGACGTCATGAATGGACATGACCCCAGAGAGGGAGGAAGGTTGAATTATCTTTCTAAAAACGACTACTTGTATTTCGCGAAACTATTGAGAGAACACGACGAAGAGTTTGTATATAATTTATCGAACAAAAGTAATAGCATAGAAGAACTTAATATAAATTCAGAATTAAGTCAGAATGAAAAGAACTTATTAAAAAACCTTCTTTCCTCGTATCGAGAAAACTTTGCATTCACGGCCTCAGAGTTAGGTAGATGTAGCTTAGAAGAAATCATCATCAATACTGTAGATGACATTCCCGTCCATCACCCACCTTATAGAGCTTCTCCAAAGCAGCTTGATATAATCAATTCCCAAGTTGAGGAAATGTTGAAAAATGGAGTTATCCGGGAATCCCGTAGCGCATATGCGTCTCCAGTAGTGTTAGTTCAAAAGCCCGATCAAACGTGGAGATTTTGCGTAGATTATCGGAAATTAAATAAAAAAGTAATTACTGATAGCTATCCGTTACCAATTATTGAAGATATTATGATATACTTATCGGGAGCGCGTTATTTTGCAGATTTAGATTTAAATTCAGGCTATTGGCAACATCGTATATGTGAGAAAGATAAGCATAAAACGGCATTTATCACTTCATCAGGATTATATGAGTTTAACGTATTACCTTTCGGACTTAAGACAAGTCAAGCTGTTTTTCAGAGGACTATGGATAAAGTATTAGCTGGTATCAAATATAAAAAGGCCATTTGTTATGTAGATAACATATTAGTGTGGGGTAACAACTTTACCGACTTTATAGATTCCCTAGAAGATGTCATGATGCGATTAAAGAAAGCAAACCTTACTTTGAAACCGAGCAAATGTAGCTTTGGTTATAATACAATTTCGGTATTAGGACACGAAATCTCGGGAGCTGGAGTCAAACCAGACAATAAAAAGCTTCAGTCTTTAAAAACATTGAAAACCCCAACAAACGCCAAACAAGTAAAATCTATATTAGGTTTGTTTTCTTACTATCGCAAGTTCATTAGCAACTTTGCAGAAATAGTATTACCCTTAACTAGATTATTAAGGAAAGGTGTCGCGTTCAAATGGACGGACAAGGAGGAGGAAGCGTTCCAGAGCATAATAAAAATTATGGAGTCACCACCGATTTTGCATTTTTATTCCAATGATCCAAATATATTAACACGTTTATACGTGGACGCATCGGGTGAAGCGGTAGGTTGCTGTCTGATGCAGGGCAGAGAGGTGATGTATCCGGTTTCCTATGCGTCGAGGAAGCTGAGTGATGGAGAGAAGAAATATTCCACTACGGAGAAGGAGTGTCTCGCCTTAGTTTGGGCATTGAATTATTTCAAACATTTTCTTTGGGGTTTGAAGTTTCAGGTCATGACAGATCACAAGGCGCTGTGTTGGCTGAGGAGCAGGAGAGACATGAATGGGCGATTAGCTAGGTGGTCGCTGTGCATCCAGGCTTATGATTTCGATATTGTCCATTGTGCAGGGAGAGATAATGTCATTGCTGATTTTTTGAGTAGAAATCCATTAGGCCAGGAGGAAGAAGAGCAGAGGAGTGCAGCGGAGCCACTCGAGGACGGCATGCAGTTGTATAGGATAGAGGTGGTTAGGATGCGAGATGAGCAGGGGCGAGATGATTTTTGTAGGCTTTGGTTAGATAGGATCGCTGATAATGGGGGTAGTGACGTTAAGGGGTTCTGTGTGAAAGGAGATGTTTTGTGTAAGAAAGCCAGAAGATTGAATGGAGTTCGTGATCTGGTTGTGGTGCCAAAGGGACTTTTGCATGAGTTATTGAAAGAGTTGCATGATGATCCATGGTCAGGAGGTCATTTAGGGTTAGCTAAAACCTTGGCTAAGTTTAGGGCAAAATATTTTATTAGGGATGCAGAGAGAGAGATAGAGCGGTATGTGAGCAGCTGCAAGTTATGTCAGGAACGAAAGAAAGGCATCGGGTTAGCTCAGTTACAGCCTGTGGTAGTAAACGACTTGATGGAGAAAGTAGGCATTGATATTTTAGGACCTTTTAGGAAGTCTCTCAATGGAAATAGGTATATCATTGTTAGTTTAGAATATGTCACGAAGTACGCAGTCTGCAAAGCGGTACCCCGAGTAACGGCGCAGAGGATCAGCGATTTTCTCATAGAGGATATTTTCTGTCGGTTCGGAGGAGTCAAAGAGGTCATTTCGGATAGGGGGTCGGTGTTCACTTCACGTTTAGTCAAGTCGACAGTTAGTTATTTCGGAGCAAAGTCCCGCTTCACCACTGCGTTCCACCCACAAACTAATGGGCTTGTGGAATCTTTTAACAAATTACTCTGCCAAATGCTCTCTATGTACGTTTCCGCAGATCAGAGAAATTGGTGTAGTTATGTGCCCCTCGTGTGCTATGCATATAATTCAAGTAAACAAGCAAGCACTAGAGTTTCACCTCACATGTTGTTGTATGCTAGGGAACCATTATTTCAAACCGACATGACGATAGGCATACCCCATCAAAATCGAGTGGATTACGTGGGACGTCATGGTTTGAAGTGTCAACTGTCACGATGTGCCATAAATAACATAAAAAAAGCACAAGCTAGACAGAAGGCTATTTATGACAAAAAGGCTAAAGTAATAAGGTTTGCTCCCAATCAATTAGTAATGGTCTATACGCCTAGGCGATTTTCCCATAAGAGTTTTAAATTATGTAGACTCTATAGAGGTCCTTATCAGATAGTTAGGAGAATTTCAGATGTAAATTATGTAATTAAAAAATTAAATAATAGACGTTTTAGGGATATTGTACATATAAATAGGTTAAAACCATTCCATGTCAGATTGTAAATATATAGGGCTCAAAAGGTAGGGTAGCCAAGACGAATATAAGAAAATATTATGTCATTCATTAAAAGCCATAAATGTCAGATAACATTGTCATATTAAGTTGTTGTTGTAATGAAATGTTAATATATTTTTCTATTTCATGTTGTGGCGCTCAAAATTGCTGCACGAGCAACGTGCCAGGGCAGATGTCTAAGCACGCGCAGCGTGCCAGTTCAAGTGCTGATGGGCGCAGCCGGGAGACTGGAGGAGAGGAGCCACAGAAAATCAAAAAGAAGAAGTGTTAGAGTTATAAGATAGGAATGCGTCTATTCCAGAGGGAATGAGGAGGAAATCCCCCTCCATGCCGACTATGAGAGGGCATCATAATGTTGTCCTCCGAGCCTCCCTTATGTGAGGTCAGAGCGCACTCAATGTGAGCTAATATTGAGGCGGAAATCCCGCTCAATATCGCTCACGAGAGGGCATCTTAATGTTGTCCTCCGAGCCTCCCTTATAAGAGGGCAGTGCGCGCTTAATGTGAGCTGATATCAACTTTGCAAATGAAGCATAGTCTTCGCAAAGGGAGTCAAGTTGACTCCATTGATATACTTAGCTTGAATAATTAAATTTAATTGGTGTTGATTAATTATTACTCTGGAATGGATTCATATAATGAAGCAAGGTATAGGTGATCCAATGATTGTGGCTCTTTGACCTCTGGCCCGATAAGCGCCTGAAGGAATAAAAGTCAGAAGGCATTGTATCTTAGAGTGTAATCCCAATAGGGGTGGTTGTCACTTTGGCTTCCTAGGTCGATAGGGCGGTGCGCTGAGGCCTTTAACGAGGTTTTGCTCCAGTGAAGTTTAAACAGGGCAACGCTGGTTGGTGAGAGCGGAATGATGCTCAATAGAAACTTAAATGTTGGCTGATTACATTTCGAAATTTTGTCGTTGACTCCTGTTTAAGCTAGTTCTCTAGAACCATCCGCCACAACAAATAAAAAAAAATAATATATATATAGTCCTCGTATAGGTAGGGAAATCGGTGTTAGGAGTAGGTAGGTCTTACCAACAGGCTGCGATAAATTTTGTCGAATAGAAATGTTTGGTATCCAAACATTTCTATTCAATAAAGGGGTGGCTGAATGTGGTGTCTCCGAAGGAGATCACACATGCCCTGGAGTAGCGTACTGGCTGGCAACATATTCGCAGTCTGTTCGTAATTTAGTTTAAATTTAAATCTATTCTAAACAAAATAAATTATGTTGTTTTAATTCAGTGTATGTCGAGCCGTGTCCGAGTAAAGAAATAGTAAAAGTTCAACGTGGTTTGATTTGTGCTGCCCTGCCCTGCTGCTGCCCTGATCCTGGTACCGGAGCCGCCCCGTAGAAGAGTCCACGACAGTACATAGCTAATAGTTCGCGATCGTACACGCTGTAGCGTCGCTGAGTGTCACTCATTGTTTTTAAGTAGAATGCGAGAGGTTTCCAAACATTGTTTACTTTTTGTTGTAGTACGGCGCCGATGCTGGTATCCGAAGCGTCAGTGAAGAGAGATAAAGGTGCGTTTGGTATTGGGTGTGTCAGCGTAGTTGCCTTGAGTATGCTTTGACGGCAATATTCAAAGGCTTTCTCGGCTTCAGGCGTCCAGGCGATCGGTGATTTATCGTTTTTCTTGCTGTTGTGTAGGTACTTGTTGAGTAGGTTTTGATGTTCGGCTTGATGGGGTAGGCAGCTGCGGTAAAAGTTTATCATGCCTAAAAATCTTCGTAATTCTTGTATTGTAGTTGGTTTTGGATAGTTGAGTATGGCTTGGATGAGACTTCGTATCCGAGAAATTGTATTTTATTAGTGCCGAATTCGCATTTATCTATGTTGAGTGTGATGCCATAGTTGTTCAGTCGTTCGAGTACTTGATGTAGGTGGCGCTGGTGTTCCTCTTCGTTATTTGAATAAATAAGTAAATCGTCGACGAAACAGAATACGATGTCGTCGAGACCACGCAGTACTTCATGCATGAATCGTTGAAATGTTTGACCGGAGTTGCGTAGGCCAAACGTCATGCAATTGAACTCGAAGAGGCCAAATGGTGTGATGATGGCGGTCTTTGCAGCATCTTCTTCATGAATAGGTATGGAATAGTAGGCCATTTTCATATCTAATTTCGAAAAGACTTTTTTCCCGTGTAGTTGGTAGGTAAAGTCTTGCATTCTCGGAATTGGGTAGCGATCGGGTACGGTCACGGCGTTAAGTCTTCGGTAATCGCCGCAAACGCGTAGTGAGCCATCTTTTTTCTTGACGACGTGTAATGGGCTGGCCCATGGGCTGGCGGCTTTGTATTTGTCCGGCGAGAGGGGGCGGGGCCTTGAGTAGATGAGTTTTTTTTTTTTTTTATGGTAGGTGAAAATCATCCAATGACGAAACCCACTCTTGGGCGGAGCGGGAGACCAGTGTCAGACTCTTACTGACTAAAAAACCTACCCCGTACCTTCCTTGCCTTATTCCTGGAGTCGAGGTAACAGTTTTCCACCACCCTCTAGACTCCAGGAGGCTTCGACCCTGAAAGGCCCCTGCAGTTTGCTGACAACTCCTTGAGGCGCGCGGGAACGGTGCGCGCCGTTGACGAGTTAGACTCGGTCTTACCAGACGACCGGACGGCGAGCTACCCATTGCTCACCGTCCGCGAGCCAGTGTCTACGGTGGCCGGATATCGGCAGGATCGCGGCGGCGACGGCTACGGCGAGTACGCCGTTGCCTTTGCCTGAGTAGATGGGTTGGCCAGTCGTTTCGATGCGGTGCTTGACGTCGTGTTTGGTAGGAGACTTGGTCGACATGGGTCGCAGGACATCGGGATATTGCTTCAGTATGCTGTGGTAGGCGTGGTTACGGTCGATGATGTAGACGGCTTCTTCAGTTGCCTGTGTGGTGATGGCGTTCACACTGAGATCGGTGACGCGATCGATAAGTTTTTTGTGATGTAAGTCGACTAGTAGTTTGTGATTTGCTAGTAAGTCTGCGCCTATTAAGGATGTCTTGACGTCGGCGACGACGAATGTCCATTTGAAGCATCTACGTAAACCTAGGTTGAGCTCTAGTGTGCGCTCTCCGTAGGTACGTATTTGTGTACCGTTTGCCGCGAACAAGTTGTAGGTAGTTTCAGCCGGTTTGGAATATTTTTTATTTCTTGCTGCCAAGACTGATATGTCAGCTCCGGTGTCGACGAGAAACTTTTCCTTGCTATTCCTGTCGATGATGCATAGGCGGAGGCTTGGTTGAAATACATCGACTTCCGCCACAGTCGATGTATTCTCTAGTTTTCCTTCCTCTTGGAGCATGGAGATTCGCATTTACGTGCGTCTTCGCCGAATCGGTGGTGATAGTAGCACAGCCAATCAGCGTCGCCCGGCTTGCTCGACGCGCGAGAATTTTGGCGCGAAACACTACGTTGCCGTGTCGACGACGAGTAGCGGGAACGCGGGCGAGTGGAGCGTGTGTGCGCCGCGCGCTGTTGCCAGCTCGTGCGTAGTTCGGCGATTTCCAGTGAAAGCTTTTCGATTTGTTTTGATAACAAATTGACTTGCAAGTTGTTGATAGCTGATGTTTGATAATTTTCGTGGCTTGATGTGCTTGTTGAGGGTGCTGTGGAGACTGCGGCGACTGATGCTGGCTCGAAGTGCTCCATCATTTTATCGGCCATTGCAGAGAGGACTTCGAGCGTGGATTCGGTGTTTATCGAGAGAACGGCGCGGACTTGTGTAGGCAGTTGATTTAACCACATGACTTTGAGTGCTTCGTCTGTTAGGAGTTTCCCGCTCAAATCGCGCATCTTGCGTAGTAGCTGGCTAGGTTTTTGGTCGCCGAGCTTGAGGCCGCTGAGTAGTTTCTGCAGCTGGCGATAGTCTGATTCTTGATACGTTGATATCAGCCGATTCTTTAGTGTGCTGTATTTGCCAGTTTGAGGTGGATTGAGGATAATGTCTGCGATTTGCTCCAAATCGCTGCAGCCCAGCTGCGGGACGACGAGGTTGAATTTTTGATCTTCTCGTATTTTGCTGGCGGCGACGGCGGCTTCAAACTGTGCGAACCAAAGTCGGGGGTTTTGGCGCCAAAATGGTGGTAGACGTGCGGGCAGTGATATTGTGGCAACGTCGCTCTTCATTGTTGCTCTTGCTTCGCAGAATTCTTATTGTTCCGTTGACATGATGAGGCTTCGTTGCTTGATCTTGACGGTTCTTCAGAATATTCAGAAGGTCGGCGTCTTGATCTTTCAGCGGGGTCACCAATTTAAGGGTTGCGTGTTGATAAATAAAAGTCGAAGTTGATTCATTGATGTCGGAACAAGTAGTGTATATTTCTGTACAATTACACCCTAATTATATTTACATTTTGATTGGTTCAAGTAGTGGTTAGGCTAATATATTTACAATAATAAGTCGCGACTCCTCGGTAGGGGGCGCGCCAGACGTATACGCGGTGAACGAGCCGCGCGCGGAGTGCGCATGCGCGGGGCGCGGAGTATTATTGTCGCGAAAGTATAAATACGACCTGCGCGCGGGTCGCGGTCCTTTTCGCCGGAAGAACGCCGTCGAGTCAACATCTCCGCTGCGCGAGCTCCGTGGTCCATCGGCGCGGCTGCGAAGTTCGATTTGAAGACGAAGAATGCTGGAGCTTCTGCTTTTGCTGACTGCTATCCCGTTTCAACAGATGATGTCGAAAAACATGTTGCTTCTTATTTCTGTGCGGATAAAGTCGAAAAACGTGTACTTCCTGTTTCTTAACAGAGTTGAGTCGAAAAACTGTTTCTTATTAGAAACGCCTGCTTCATATTTCTTAACGGAGATTTGTCGAAAACATGGTAATTGGTTTTGAGGTAATGGTAACAGGTTGTATGAGGTATTGGTAACTGGTAACTGGTGTGGTACGGTGGTATGTGTTCGGAGGTAAGGTAATTGTGACAGGTACTGTGTCACTACAAGATGATGTCCAAAAGAAAGTATGCAAGGCAACTGGTTTTTGTGTCAGAAAATCCCAACGAGCCTAGTAGTAAATCTACTAAAATATTTGTTTGCGGGTTTCGTTTAAAAGCATGAACTAATGACCAGAACAAAAATGGATCTCTATATAAATATACTGGGGTCTGCAAGCATAAAAGGTCTAAATTTCCTTCTTTAGTGTAAAATTTGACCGACATGCCTCTTAATTCTTTACTGACATCAGTTCCGCCGAGACTCTGTGCTGCATTTTACAACCTGGTAACTAATGGTGTTCTCTTACCTATCCCATTGAAGACATCAGCATAGGTATACTTGGATACATCATTTGTGACTTCAAAATATCCAAAGGCACCAGTTCCTTTCGCGTGGACCACTCGCTCAGGTATTCTCTCTCCATCAAATGTCAGCATTGTGTCGAGAAGTAACTGATTGTTGAATTGATCGGAGTTAATCGTTAATGTGTCCCGTATTTCTGTTGGCTCTCACTATTTTTAGTCCATAAACCTGAACAGCTAATCAAAGACTACATATATGAGAACCCAAACAGCTAATCAAAGACTACATATATGAGAGAGTGCACCAAACACCATTAGAACACGCCGACTGCGTGTTCTATCATTTTCGCCATGAAGACAATCATTGCGTGTTTGTTTTACGTGTTTCTAAATGTGGAAAGTGTTAGATATCAAAATGTCACGTACGAACCCGCGGAAAGGCAGCTGCTGGATTTTAAACGAGATCATCCGGTAGGTAGCAAATATTTCAAAGTCCTACATTTCAAACTATATAAAGCCAAAATGAAACAAAAAAAAAAAAATAATTAAATCATCATCATCCTACCCTTATCCCATTTTATTTGGGGTCGGTGCAACATGTTTTTTTCTTCCACTCTGTCCTGTCACCCGTCACACTATCAGTAACTCCCTTTTCTTTCATATCACTCCTCACACAATCCATCCATCTCTTCTTTGGTCTCCCCCTTCCTCTCCATCCATCTACGTGTAAACTCAAAACCCTTTTTGTGACATACGTTGACAAAAAAATAATAATTAAAGTGCTAATATTAATGCTGCTTCTCGGCGGTAAGTCCCTTCTTTGTGGCGTGGCTGGATAGACTCCACGGCGTCCTCACCTTCCGCATGACGCATTTTCTCACCGGACATGGCAAGTTCGGGAGATTCCTGCACCGGATTCGTGTGGAAGAGACGCCACGGTGTCGCTACTGTGTGGCCAGCCCAGAGGACACGGTAGACCACACAATAGAAGTGTGCCCCGCTTGGGAAGAGCAACGCCGTGCCCTAGTGGGGGTGATCGGCGGCGACGTCTCGTGCCGTGCCTTGGTACAGGCCGTGGTCCGCAGCGAGGAGGAGTGGCAGGCGGTCGCCTCCTTCTGCTAGGCAGTAATGTTAGTGAAGGAAGAAGCCGACCGCATAAGGCAAAGGCAACGACGCACTCGCCGTACCCGTCGCCTCAAGGAGTTGTCAGTAAACTGTAGGGGCCCTTCAGGGCCGTAGCCTCCTGGAGCCGAGGGTTGGTGCAAAAGCGTTATACCGGGGCTCTGGGAATAAGGCAAGCGAGGAACGGGGTAGGTTATTTAGTCGGTAAGAGTCTGACACTGTAACTCTACCACTAACGAGCGGGATTCGTCATTGCATGATTTTTACCTACCATAAAAAATATATATATATTAATGCTGCTAGAATTTTTGATATATATTTAGTCCATCTTTTGAGTATCCTATACCCGTATCTTTTTAGGTTTGTTTAAAGTCATTGTTCAAAGTCACTGAACTACCCATCTTTTTTTTTTACTTGCAATAATCTAGTGCTTGACTGCGATCCCACCTGATGTTAAGCAGTGATGTAATCGTTGATAGTAAGGCGCACTAGTTTATTAAGAGCCTATTCACTCTAGCCTTGAAGACACCTAAATTATAATCGGACGGAAAGACTACAGCCGGCAAACTGTTCCAGTCCTTCGATGTACGCGGTATAAACGACGAGGCAAAACGCTTAGTCCGGGCCGCAGGTGTCTCAACAACGTAAGGGTGGATATCTGCCGTACGCCGTGATGTCCGAAGGTAAAATTGGGATGGCGGAATCAAATCGTGCAATTCCTGCGCACACTCTCCAAAATGTATCCTGCAGAAAACCGCAAGGCTGGCTACTTTGCGCCTGTGCTCGAGGCTTTGAAGATTGGACTCAACCAAATCTGGATCACCAATCAGCCTCTTTGCACGCTTTTCCACCGAATCCAAAGCCGCTAGGTGACATTTTGCAGCACCAGCCCATATGTGGCTGCAGTACTCCACACACAATCGGACCTGTGCTTTGTACAGCATTAGAAGCTGACTCGGTGTGAAGTACCGTCGGACTTCTGCAAGAACGCCGAGTTTCCTAGCAGCTACCTTGGCTTTGGACTCAATGAACCGCCCAAAGTTGAGGTCCGACGAAATGTCCATTCCCAAGAGCTGAAGGTGAACGGGCTCCTTTTGGCGGTGAATAGACACGCCTGTGTTCTGGCGGCGTTGAATGCTACCAGATTAGCCTAGCCCCACTTGCAAACTGCCTGAAGTGAGACATTCGTACGCTCTCCCATAGTCTCCCTTTCAGACTGGATTAGCTCCCTACTAGCCCGAGCACTGGGCAGGTATCTCTCTACAACTGTGCTATCATCTGCATACCCAAGATACCAGGCACTAGCAGATCGTTAATGTGGAGCAGGAATAGTGTTGCAGAGAGAACAGACCCCTGAGGAACACCGGCATTAGTCGTCATAGGCTCTGATGAGCATCCATCGACAACAACTCGGAGTGACCGTTCACTCAGGAAGCCTTTTACCCAGTTTATCAGACCAGGAGAAATGCCGTACGCTACCTTCTAGATATGCCATGAAGCGCGAATTCAACACGCGCTCCATAACCTTGCAGAGTATGGAGGTTATAGAAATCGGCCGATAGTTGGCAGGATCGGCATGACTGCCCTTTTTGGGCACGGGTTGCACGTTGGCAAGCTTCCAGGACTTTGGCACAATACCAGTCCTAAATGAGAGGCGATACAGGCGCGTCAATTCAGGAGACAACTCGGGCGCACAAGCCTTGAGAACTATCGCTGGTATACCATCCGGCCCACTAGCTTTATTCACGTCTAGACGACACAGTGCTCTCAGAACTTCTTTGTACCTTAAGCGAACCTCGGGCATCGAGGTGTCGCAGATAGGCAGAGTCGGTAGAGTCGCACCGCAAGTGTTAAGACGAGAATTATGGGCGAAGAGTGATGCAAAGAGCTGCTTTCTCTCTCGCGGTATGAGCCAGTGTACCATCAGGTTTAACCAGCGGAGGCAGTGTGGGACGACAGAAGTTCGCTTCGACCGACTTGGCAAGGGACCAGAATGCTCTGCTACCGGACGGTTGTGCAGAGAGTGTGTGAGTGCTCAGTGCCTTTTTGTAGGACTTGGCAGCATGGTTAAAGGCTCTCTTTTTTGAGCTCAGATCCGGAGCTTTACGGTCACGAGCTTCAACCCAGGCGAGAAAAGCCGAATGTTTACGCTCTTCAGCTTGAGCGCATTCGGCATTGAACCATGGGTGAGCCGAGCCACCGATGGGTATGTCGGTATATGGGATGAAGTACTCCGTGGCTTGACATATCACATCGGATACAGCATCCGCACAGCTCGACGGATTTTCAGAAGAGAAGCAGACCTGCTGCCAAGGATAAGATGCGAAGAAGTGCCGCATCTCATCCCAATCTGCTGACTTGTAACGCCACATCCGCCGCTCACCGCGTGAGTCGCAGTCAGGTGGGGAAAAGGTCGATACAGACTTCACCAGACAGTGATTTGAAGTTCCTAGGGGCGAAGAAACTGTTGTCTGGATCGGTAGTCAACAGAAGGTCCAGGCAATTGGCAGTATGACCAGCCACATCAGGCACCCTAGTCGCTTGCCTAATCAGCTGGGAAAGAATCGAAACCGCAAAGTTCCGCGCCTCTCTCCCAGCGTGGTCGGTCCTCTGGTATGGGAAAAGCCAGTCTTGGCGGCAAACATTGAAGTCCCCCAGAGCGACGAACTGCGCATTAGGGTGCCAAAGCAGAGCCTCATCGGCAGCCTGACTGAGGTGGTCAAAAAGTCGAGTCGTCTCCTGATCACCGCTGTGCGATCGGTAGACACAGGCGTAGACAATTTTGTCCATACCAGTGTCCACCAATAGCCACAACGTAGACAGACTAGTGTCTTCAAGGTGACGGAGACGCTGGCAGCAGATGTCATTACGGACGTACACACAGACCCCGGCACGCTGCAGGAAATGATGCTCCAATGAGTATCCCGGGTAGTTGAGGTACGCCGCATCTGACGGACATCTAATCTGCGTCTCCGTCAAGAAAAGCAAGTGTGGCTTATCTTATCGGTCTCCAGATGGTGGTGGACCGCTAGGAGATTGGAGTGCAGTCCTCGGATATTTGAGAGGTGCACTTTAAACGAGAGGACGTGCATCCGCTGTCGACACCTGCTTTTCTTTTTACCTTTCATATTATTTTATTAAAATTAGGAGAGTGAATAGGGATGGTGGAAGAAGGCAATTGGGCAAGGTGATGCGATGAAATCCATAACACAACCAGTGCAGCCGTTCCAACGGAGGGTTGATCTGGAGACTGCGGGGACGCCCGAACCCCCCCAGGGATCGCCATCGGGTCCTCTCGCCCGGTCGCCAACCGGCACGATGGGGCCACCCTGGGATTTTTCGCAGATGGCGGGGCAGCCTTTCGTGTGTGGCTGGCACACTACTTGGGCCCCCAACTGTCTGCGGTCGGCCAGCGGAGCACCGTGCTTCGGATCCCGCTACCCTCCACGATCAAACGTCCGACACGACAGCAGCTGGTGTATCATACCCGGCATACATCGCAACACAACCGCTCAGACCCGACTTCCACTGTACGGCTTCACCAGACATCACGTCGGAACACGACGGATCGTTTGGCGGCATGGCTTTGTCTAGTGGGTGGTAACTTTAAAGCCGGCAGCCGATGCTATGGCCTACCACCGTATTTACTGCTCGTTTAGCACTACCCAGAGGACACGTGTAGGGTGGTAGAACTAAGTAATACCTACGGACGCGAGCAGTCCATCCCCCAAAAAAGCTTAAATGAATACCGACTGGTGGCCATCCTGATATCGAGAGGAAGCGCATTCCAAAGAAGTATGGACTGTTTGTAAAAAGAAGAATTAACAAAATTAGAAGTATGAGAAGGACAAATGAGTAACAGATTGTTGGAGGAATGCTTGAAGAATATCATGACTGACAGCATTAAAGGCATTAGAAAAATCAATTAACACCAGAACAGTAACCTTGGTGTCCTCCATAGCTTCTCTAATGTCACCAGTCACTTTTAGGAGAGCAGAGGCAGTACTGTGACCAGGCCTGAAATGATTCAAATAAATAATTCGGATTTAGATAATAGACGATATCTGTTTTTTCTCTAGAACGCCTATATTTCAGGAAATGTATGAAATCTTATTTATTGTGTACTTTGCATTGTGTAGTAGAATAACAATGGCAAATATTTAGACAGCAGTATGCAACAACGGCGATGATGATAAGTAAGATATATATACCTGTTTCTGTCGGCAGAATTTATAAGAACCTAACGCCCTTTCTTCCTTTAAACTCTGGCTCTTCTTAAAAGCCAAATTACTTGTATTAGAAAGCCCTGAGATCCCAAACTCAATTTGCTCACTCTTAGAATAATTAGTTAATCTGGACACACCAGAGAAGACGCCCGAAAAGAACCTGCACATGCACTCTGTTTAGACTTCCTAACTTTTTTATTTATCCTTCATTTTATACTTTGTCAGAAACCTTTGTGCAACACCTGGATTATATATATTCTATAGAATGCCTGAAGTCTAATGCTGAACAAATATTGAAATACAAATAAACATTTTTGTTTACATGAGTACAAAATGTTTATTTGTATTTCAATATTTGTTCAGCATTACTATAAATATATATAATATAGTATATTCCACCACTGTCACAACGTTGTCTAGTTCCAAGCTAAACAGAGCTTGTGATATGGGTACTAAACAACCGATAAACAGAACTACTTATATATTTTTAAATACATAAATATTATTATCATCATTACATAGTATAAAACAAAGTTGGCTGTCCCTATGTATGCTTAGATCTTTAAAAGAACGCAACGGATTTTGATGCGGTTTTTTTAATAGATAGAGTGATTAAAGAGGAAGGTTTGTATGTCTAATACGTAACTACATAATATATTTAATGTCACCACTGCACCCGTGCGAAGCCGGGGCGGGGCGCTAGTTCTATAACTAGCGACCCGCCCCGACATAAATTACACAGAACAAATGATTGAGCTCATCATACAAACATTTGTCCTGGGTGGGAATCGAACCCATGACCTCCGGCATAGCAGTCTTATGTTTTATAACTTGTTTTAAGCTTTAATAAATTAAAAATGTGTAGAATCGACATGCACTACTGTAATGACACGAGAAACGGAAAAACGCTGTCATGACTGTCGTAAACTTGCAAATCCCCCATAATCACAGTATAGACTTCAGGCATTCTATAGAATATATATAATCCAGGTGTTGCACAAAGGTTTCTGACAAAGTATAAAATGAAGGATAAATAAAAAAGTTAGGAAGTCTAAACAGAGTGCATGTGCAGGTTCTTTTCGGGCGTCTTCTCTGGTGTGTCCAGATTAACTAATTATTCTAAGAGTGAGCAAATTGAGTTTGGGATCTCAGGGCTTTCTAATACAAGTAATTTGGCTTTTAAGAAGAGCCAGAGTTTAAAGGAAGAAAGGGCGTTAGGTTCTTATAAATTCTGCCGACAGAAACAGGTATATATATCTTACTTATCATCATCGCCGTTGTTGCATACTGCTGTCTAAATATTTGCCATTGTTATTCTACTACACAATGCAAAGTACACAATAAATAAGATTTCATACATTTCCTGAAATATAGGCGTTCTAGAGAAAAAACAGATATCGTCTATTATCTAAATCCGAATTATTTATTTGAATCATTTCAGGCCTGGTCACAGTACTGCCTCTGCTCTTCTAAAAGTGACTGGTGACATTAGAGAAGCTAGCACAGCTGACCAGTACACACCATTAAGCTTAGGATCGGTGTCCCAATTATGCTTCTTCTAAATCTCTCTCCGCCGAAACTGTTCAATAGGAACCAGCTCAAAGTCGTCTAGCTGCAGAGAAATATTATAAACTCTACCGGTGTCTGCTTGTGAGACATTTGAGAGTCGTATTCCTGGTTTGTTCCCACTAGTTCTACTGAACAGTTCTACGGTAGAACTAATGGGACTTTTTTTTCCCACTAGTTCTACGATAGTAGACATAACAAAATAGTAGAACTATTGGGAACAAAAATTCCCACTTGTTCTACTGAACAGTTCCACGGTAGAAGTAATGGGAGTCTCTATAGGTACCCACTTGTTCCACCTGTTTCATCGGTAGTACTAATGGGTTATTTTGTTCTCACTAGTACTACGTTGCGATAGGTTCTAGAAATGGAAGTAAAGTACCAAATATGCCAGTTATATTTCAATAGGTATTAGGTGTAAAAGAGACGCTAGCAATAGTGATGCAGTGACCGCTTCTTGGACATCCACTATTTCATCGTCGGATAGCAGGTTGAGAATTTCCGAGAGGTTTGTTGTGATAACAGCAAAACTTTTCCTCGACCTCTTGAAATTATGGTATGGTCCACAGCACAAATTTTTATCGGTATTAACAAATAAAACTTAACCCTTGTCTTGACGGAGTGCACTGCTATCCGACGATGAAATAGTGGATGTCCAAGAAGCGGTCACTGCATCACTATTGCTAGCGTCTCTTTTACACCTAATACCTATTGAAATATAACTGGCATATTTGGTACTTTACTTCCATTTCTAGAACCTATCGAAACGTAGTACTAGTGAGAACAAAATAACCCATTAGTACTACCGATGAAACAGGTGGAACAAGTGAGTACCTATAGAGACTCCCATTACTTCTACCGTGGAACTGTTCAGTAGAACAAGTGGGAATTTTTGTTCCCAATAGTTCTACTATTTTGTTATGTCTACTATCGTAGAACTAGTGTGAAAAAAAAGTCCCATTAGTTCTACCGTAGAACTGTTCAGTAGAACTAGTGGGAACAAACCAGGAATACGACTCTCAAATGTCTCACAAGCAGACACCGGTAGAGTTTATAATATTTCTCTGCAGCTAGACGACTTTGAGCTGGTTCCTATTGAACAGTTTCGGCGGAGAGAGATTTAGAAGAAGCATAATTGGGACACCGATCCTAAGCTTAATGGTGTGTACTGGTCAGCTGTAAAACTGGAGGGCCAAAGTCTTTTTAATACAATTTGGGGTACTTGTCTGCGGGTCTACATTGTATTCGGCAAAATGGTGGCCATCCTGTCCTCGACAAAATATTACTGGGTACTTTAGGGTATCACAAACGCCATGTGTCTCGCTGATACGCTGTAAGCGATCATCACTAGTGCGTAAAACAAGTTATCTTTTGTCGCATTCCTGGTCAACGAGGTCATTTGAGGTAGTCGTCCTCACTCTCTCGTTAGTGTATTATATCATCCTGGATGGGCTCCGGCCGTCCCGTCTTTTGTCTGTGCTAATAACGAATTTGAAATTATAGCGCTCGTGTTCAGACACCGATACTTGAGCAGTTTTGAAATATGGGTATGACACTGTGTTGCCGCTTATTCGTAGGAAAATTAAACAGGCACCAAAGGTCGCCAACGTCATTTGGTTAGAAAACGGAAACTACGAATAATTACGGAAACCCAAATTAAATTATGAATAATACACAGTTGTTGTTAATTTAACCATTAAAAAAAATATGGTAACAGCAGCAAGGAACAAAATGAAGAATTACATACTTTTACCAACAAAAACCTTTTCAAATCAATATTACTTACCTCCCGTAAAAAATACGCCGTAATAACATTTAGCCTTTTTTTTTTCGCTTTACAAAGAACATTTTCGTTGAATTTCAATTCAATCTATCCATTAGTTTCCCCTAAAGCGGTATTGTACCTACACACAGACAAACAGACAAAATTCTAAAAAGTCATTTTTTGTCATCGTTATGTTTTTCTAACAAAAGCCAATTTTTTTTTTGATAATTCTTTTACCGCCTAAATAAAAAAAAATATACCTAAAAATATACGAAGACCTTTGACGACTACTCAGGTTTTTATTATTTTTATTTTTCTCGTATTCATAATGAAAAGCACTGTGTAACTCTTTAACCCGAGGTAAACTCGGGTTAAAGAGTTATCTTCATCCCTAGGATAATAATGTACCATTCTAACCGCGTGATTGTTTGTGATTATTTTGGTTTGAACAAACTGAAATAAAATAAATATAAGAAGCAATGAATATTTCATTAATTGTATGGTTTTTTTCTTAAACCTAGAAGTATCCTATTCACTCAGATAAATCAAGATAAAATAGGCGCTTTGCGTCAGGTATGCGTCAGGTAAGACAGGGTCAAACGCGAACCTGTAACAATAAAAAAAAAATTAAGCACAGCGAACTTCCCTTGACAATAACGTTAATTGTTTCACTTTTAGAAATAAAACTACGTTTTGAAGTTGGTAATATTTATTTAAGCCAGAAGACTTGAACGACAAGGGAGTTAGGCGCTGTCTCCACGAGCGAGAGAATCGCGGCGATATTATCGCCGTGCTACGTTTTTCTATACACTCTCTATGGAACCGTCTCCACATGGCGATATTATCGCCGCGATGCGACGAGTGGCAACGAGCGCGCAAAACGTCATTACATCGTCGCTAGCCCGCCACGACTAGCAACGCGACCGCCGCGCGCTCGCGGCGCTCTCGCGACGAGAGCGCGGCAGGCGCGCTGTCAAACGCAGCGTCATTTCAGCATTGCCTCTCGTTAAGCAAGCTAGACGTTTCTAGAATCTTTTTAAGTATAATGTTTTACATTGAAAAGTTTATACTTGAAGTGAGAGAGAAACGTCAAGGCAAGGAAACGCGGCGATACCGTTACGAGTCGCCGCGGAATCGCCGCGATACCGTAACGACTCGCGACGATACGCGGCGGAATTATCGCTCGCTCGTGGAGATTATCCGACGATATAAGGGCGGACTCGCCGCGATTTTCTCGCTCGTGGAGACAGCCCCTTAATGATAGTGTGATGGGTGACAGTACAGAGTGGAAGAAAAAAAAATTGTTGCGCCGATGTATGTAGAATAAGACTCGTTGCCAAAAGAGTAGAAGAATTTATAGTAAAGCACAATAGGTTTATTAATACCAGTAACATTTTTTTTTTTGTTAGTGTTATATGAGAAATATAAATTTAAAAGTGTAAAAATATTTGTTTAAAAATAATTATAACTAAAAGACTCGCTGTCATTTCTCTTTCACATATCACATTAGGATTCACTTGAACTCTCAAATCAAGCTAAAATAAGAGTTTGGTTAGGAGTGCGCTTTATTTGTATAAAGCCCACTCCTAACCAAACTAAATATATAATCTTGAAATCCAAGAATACTTTGTCCAGTATTGAGGTATTGCGGGTTATATATTAAGACATACTAAGACATTGAGCTCTGCGGTTATATCTCTCTCTGAGAGGTATCATTGCTGCAGCTTTTGCAACCTTCAGAGCTTGTGTTACACGTGTTCCTAAATCTATATCTACCAGTGTAAGCAACTTAAGAGCTTTCTTTTCAATGTCTTGTGATACCCCTTCTAATGAAGCTGCTAAGTTATCAGCCATCCTTTGTCGGTGTGCATCAGTATCCACCACTGTGTTGTAAAATTCAGACATTGGTTGTAAGTCAACAGCCGCGTTCTCCATAATGAACAATCTTTCTGTAGGACGTGCCTCATCTACATAAGGCATAGGACCGTTAAACGAGTTTGGATAATAATTCGGCGCATCTTTCATATTATTCCTCACAGGTGGCATTCCATCCCGATTGTAATTTCTATCGTATAAAGGAGCATTGATTCTTGAATTTACATGGTTTACTCCTAAACGATAGTTTTGAGTATCAAGATAAAATATCCTTCGTGCTTTGAATACAGCATCAGGTGGACCTACTATCCCTGGAACTAAGTTATCTGGATTAAAAGCAGTTTGTTCAGCATCCTTGAAATTGTTATCGACGTGGCGATTGAAAACTAAACGCCCAGCTGTAACAGTTCGATAAGTTCCTCTTTTCCATTGTCTTGTAAGATCAAACGGATCGTAATCAATACGTGTCAAGTCATCTTTTGTTAAAATGTCCATTTCAAGTCTCCATGCTGGATAATCACCAGCAGCAATGGCGTTGTATAGATCTCTGTTGTAATAATCAGGGTCATCAGCTCCTATTGCTAGTGCCTGAGCACTTGTCAGATTGAACAAACCAATTTCAGTTCTAAAGTTGAATTTGACGTAAAACGTTTCACCATGTTTGTTATAAACCTCATATGTATGAACAGGAAAAGTATTCATCTTTCTATATCCGTCTGGTATGCCAAGATCAGAGTTTAACCAAAGAAAGATTTGTAAAAACTGGGGTCTGAGCGTTGTGAAATCCCATCTCATAGTGTTGTCAAATATTGAGGTTTGGGGGTTTCTCCTAGAAGCATGCGCAAAAGAGAGAAAATCGATTGGGTCTTTCATTAGTATTGGGATATTCAAGCAAATCAAGTCCAGGTTTCCTTGTCTCGTATAAAACTTTAAAGATACTCCTTTAAATTCCCTTCTGAGATCAGTTCCTCCTAGATTTTGTGAAGCTGTAGAGAATCGGCCTACTATCGGTGTTCTTTTTCCTATTCCATTGAATACATCTGCACTTATATATTTCGATACATCATTAGTCACCTCGTAGTATCCAAAAGCACCGATCCCTTTAGCATGTACCACTCGTTCAGGTATTCGTTCTCTGTCGAAATGAGACATTAGAAGGAAATGGTGTTTGTTGTTAAAAATGTCGGTGTTCAATGATACTATATCTCTGATGTCTATTGGGTCTCCTGTTAGTTTTGTCCAAACGCCTATTGGTCTCTGGAAAGTAGAAAATAGTAAGTATCAAATTATAATAATAATATTCGACGACCATCACACAACGCCGTCTAGTCTCAGCTAAGCAGAATTTGTGTTATGAGTACTAGACAACTGATAAACATACTTATATATTTCTAAATACATACATATTATAGATAAATTACACCCAGACACAGAACAAATGATCGTGCTCATCACACAAACATTTGTCCTGGGTGGGAATCGAACCCACGACCTCCGACATAGCAGTCAGGGTTACTAACTACTATGCTGACAGGCCAGTCGCAATTGTATTCTTCTTGTACATTTTTTTACTATTTTAACGCAATATAGATTAATATAAAGATATTATACTCTTTATTGTAGGTACACCATAAATACAATTACCTACAGTAGGAGCTTAAAATTAATAAGTTGTTACAATGGGCGATCTTATCGCTAAAAGCGATTTAAGAGACAAACTTTGGATGGAATCGACAGAAGAGAAAGATATGCAGATAGCCTGTGGCGTACTATTTAAATATATTTAGTGATATTTGAAATTTGGATGGAATATGTCGCATCAAGGAAGCAAACATCAGCGTAATCTAGGATAGGTAAAAGAAGAGACTAAGCAAGAGTAACTTTAGTTGAAAAGGGCAGGAACTTTTGGAGCCGTTTTAGTGACTGAAACGAGCAAAATAGGAGGGTGTTTTGCTCGTTTCAGTCACTAAAACGTCTCCAGAAGTTCCTGCCCTTTTCTGAATCGACAGAAGAGAAAGATATGCAGATAGCTTGTGGCGTACTATTGAAATATATTTAGTGATATTTGAAATTTGGATGGAATATGTTGCGACCGATCATATAAGGATTCATAAAATTACATACTGGATGTCGCCTCCTAAAATCAGCCAGCTGCTGGGATACAGCGTCAGCGGTTCCGTTATCATAGCATTGATATCCTACCACAGTACTCACGGCCATGCAAATAAAACCACAAACTGTAAGTAACCTCATTTTTACTGACAAATAAACTAGTTAACATTGCTTGTAACATATTTATATCACATGATAACGGAAAATAACTTTCCGTTAATTAGCAAAATGCCAGGAACATAACCGTTATAGTAGTTTAATTGATGTTGAAATAATAATTAGTAAAAAAACGATCAGCAGGATGCATTTAAAATCTATATTTTTTAAGGTTATTATTATGATTTTATATTCTTTATTGTACACTAATAATTAAAATTAAAAATAAAAGAACAGGTGATTTACACAGGCGAGCTTAACCCTTAGTTGGGTTTTCTTACAGCAAACCTTATACAAACTTAAAGAAATTTAAAACATGAGGATAATCCATCCATGTGCACAACTGAACTTAATACTCATCATCTTCCTGCCCTTGTCCCGTTTTATTTGGGGTCGGCGCAATATGTATGTATATTATTATATATATATGTATGTATACATATATATGAGTCATGTTGACAAGAAATGTTCCCTAATTCTTCCCCTGAAAACCTCCAACGAGGGGCTATCTCGAATTGTGTGTGGAAGAGAGTTCCACAGGTGTACAGCTCGAACAGTGAAAGATCCACTGCAACGACTAGATGAATGGGCAGGAAAATGAAGGAGAAGAGATGATGAAAAGCGACAAGGTTTTCCTTTCAGCACAAGATACTCAAATCGTTCTCGAAGATACACAGGGGAGTTGGGATTATGAAGAACAGAGAAGAGAAAAGAAAGAGTGTGACAATCCCGACGCCGCCGAATAGGCAACCACTTCAATTGCCTTCGAAATTCCGATACATGATCGTACTTTGTAAGTCCAAAAATGAAGTACGGATACACAAATTCTGCAGGCGCTCAAGCTTATCAAGTAATTCCTCTGTCGCATCAAGGAAGCAAACATCAGCGTTATCTAGGATAGGTAAAAGAAGAGACTGAGCAAGAGTAACTTTAGTTGAAAAGGGCAGGAACTTCTGGAGACGTTTTAGTGACTGAAACGAGCAAAATACCCTCCTGCTTACCTCAGCAATGTGGACATTCCAAGACAGGTAACAATCAAGGAGAACACCTAAGTTTTTAACTTTTTTTAAATAGTCTATTGTAACGGCATCGTATAAAACTGGTGGTAGAAGAGACTGATTGTTCAAACAATTTACAAAATATCTGCCACCAATAATGAGAGCTTGCGATTTAGTTGGATTTACTAAAAGCCCAAAACTTTAAGCCCTCTGACAGAAAATTTTGAAGATCATTATTGATGGCATTAATGGCGTCAGAAAGCTCTTCATGTTTAAAGTGTCGATAAAGCTGCAAGTCGTCTGCATCGAGATAGTAGTGTGAAGATAAGACCTTTGTGATAGCGTTAATAAAAATTGAGAAAAGAAGAGGAGAAAGGATGCCACCCTGAGGAACACCCTCAGCCAGACCACACCAGTCAGAGGAAGCCTCTCCTGAGCAAACCGACTGTGAGCGACCACGAAGATAAGAATTAAACCAAGCAATCACAGGAGGAGATATACCAAGAGAGGATAGGATACCCAAGAGGATGTCAAAATCAAGTGAATTAAAAGCACTGCTGAAGTCCAGTAGTACCAACACTGTAAGATGCTTGTTTTCCATGGCCAGTCGAATATCATCAGTTATCTTAACTAGTGCTGACACAGTGCTGTGACCACGACGGAAACCAGATTGATAGGGACTCAGCAGGCCATTAGAGGATAGGTAATGAGACAGTTGGTTATTGACAACACTCTCAAGGCCTTTGGATGGAATTGGGAGTATGGAAATTGGACGGAACTGGGTAACTGATGAGGAATTAGGGACTTTGGGCAGTGGCAGGAAATGCACTTTCTTCCACGCTGAAGGAAAGTAGCTAGTAAAAAGGGAATACTTGATAATGTGGAGGATTACAGGAGCGAGTTCATTAAAGATAGGAAGAAGCATCTGGAGTTGAAGGCCATCGTCACCCACTGCTTTCGAGGATATAGATGTTATGGCCCGTTTAATATCCCCTTCTGTGACCGGGTGAAAAGAGAACGAAGTACAATTTGGCAGTGAAAGTTTAGAGAGATTATTAAGAGCGGAAGCTTTAACGCTGTCGTTTAGAACAACAGGAGATTTAGAAAAATGTAAATTAATTTCATTAAAGTCAATATTAGGTGAGCTGTTATCAACAGCTTTACCAATGCCAAAGGTTTTGAGAAATTGCCATACTTGTGTTGTATTGAAGTTATGAATAGAGTTGTGGATATGACGCCTTTTAGCATCCCTACACATCCGACCGCAGCGATTACGTAGCTTCTTGTATGAAGACCAGTTCTCATCAGTCGGAACTCTTTTGTACCGTCTCTTAGCCGTATCTCTTTTAGACATTGCTTTTTTGATACAATCTTATAGCCAAGGAGCCGGAAGATGTTTCACTCTGACTTTCTTGATTGGGGCATGCACATCATACAGTTTTAATATAAGTTTGTTAAGTTCAACTACCTTGATATCCACATCATTGCCATCATGAACAAGAGACCAGTCAATATTGCCCGCATCCTCCACCAAACAATCCAGAGAATGATATGTTCTTGAAACTGCGAAGGAAAAGAAATTTATAATAAAGAAATATAAGGTTATGGTAAGAGAAAAATGCAGAAAGCTGTCCGTATGTGGCTACTTTGCATGGATCAGAAACCAGAATAAGGTCTAGAAGTGAGGGGATACAATGGGGAGCGTGATGGGTAGCATTAAGCTGAAGGAAGAGAAGAATGGTCTGGACTGGTCTCTTCTGTCATGTTGACAGAAGAGACCAGTGACTGGAGTTTACGGCTACACACATCATCCTTTAGCATGCAAGTGTTGAAGTCTCCGAGTATTATTGTGTGATCATATAAAGAAGAAAAATATTCAAGTTTAGATTCAAATGAAGCGAAGTAATCAATATGACATGAAGGACTGTAAAAAACACTTAAGAGTAATTTTGTGTGATTAAAAGTGATTTCGATAAAAAGCTAGGTGTTCAGCAAATTTTTAATAATGACTCGGGGACTGATCAACGACTTTGCATGGAATATCTCCACGAAGATAAATAGCAACCCCTCCACAGCCCTTGCCAGTTCTGTCATTACGCACAAGCTTGAAACCAGGCAATGAGTATTGCGTTGAAGGAAGCATGGGTTTGAGAAATGTCTCTGAGACAAACACAGCATGAACAATGTCTGCGTCGAAAGAAGATATTAGATCGAAGTGATGAGCAGGAACACTTTGAGCTTTTACGTGGACAACATTAAAAAATTTACTGTAGCTAGAAAAAGTAGAGAAGAGTTGGTCACGTAGATGTACGGAATCATTGCTGAACGCACTAGAGTAGCTGCTCTCATCAGAAGAATTAGTAGAAGAACAGGAAACAAAACTTAGACATGGGTTGGATTCTGTTTGATATGGTTGGGTTTGATATTTAAAAATACCTAATCCAAATACCTAATCCGAATATTTTATTCAATATAGCCGCTGGCCTGTTACAAATACTGTACCGATATTAAATAGCGTTGGTCGAATATTTCTTACCCAATAAGAAATATTCGACACGGATTATGGATCTTCTGTTTCTGATAAATTGTAGAATAATGGACATAACGTTATATTTCATATTTTATGGACTAAGAGTACTTAAAGTCAACGTAAACTTAAATAATTCACGATACACTATTAGTATTTTTTTTTTCGACGACCATCACAACGCCGCGCCGTCTAGTCTCAAGCTTGTGTTATGAGTACTAGACAACTGATAAACATACTTATATATTTCTAAATAAATTACACCCAGACACAGAACAAATGATCGTGCTCATCACACAAATATTTGTCCTGGGTGGGAATCGAACCCACGACCTCCGGCATAGCAGTCAGGGTCACTAACTACTATGCTGACAGGCCAGTCAGATTTACACTTAACCTTAATAATTTAAACCTATAACTACTATTATACTGACCTATACATTTTTTGAGATCTTCAAATTAAATCGCATAGACGTCACGTACGTATGATGCACTTTTACACTGCCAAAAGTTAGGGCAAGGTTACAGCTTATGGTAGAATTACTCAAACGACATAATTATATACATAAACTATGCCAATGGCTTCATTTGATCTGCTCCAAAATATAGAGGAAATTACTACAATAGACTGTCACGACCTCGAAAACTTGGAAGATTGCAGGTTGTATACAAATGATTCCGAGCCTAACTTCAAAATGCTTTCTTACAACATCGGAAGTTATCAACGTAATTTCGATAACTTCGCAGTAGCATTCAATAGACTAGAAATTAACATTGATGCCGTCATACTAACTGAAAGCTGGTTAAGCGAAGGTTCTATACTGGACAACCTACCTGGTTATAATGTGACTCGAACAAATACACAAAATAATAAAAACGGTGGGATAGTCATTTACACAAAAACTAACTACGATGTTACTGTAATTGAATCTAAAATATTGGATACCGACAGCCTCCTTTTAATCCTTAACGACAAAGTGGCTATACTTGGGCTATACCGATCACCATCTTTTACGACCCTCTCAAATTTTACTGCTTCACTAGACATTTTCCTTAAAACAACTAATAAATATCCAACACTTATTATCACTGGAGACATTCACATTAATATATGCGCACTACAAATAATAAACATCATGAATATATGTGCCTTCTGGTCAGAAGGCACATATCTGGCCATGTGAGACCTCACATGGCTTACTTCCCGTTATCACCAAACCGACCAGACAAAAATCTTGTCTTGATCACATATTTGTTAAGTGCAATACCAAACCAAAAGGCATTCTCTGTAAAAGCTCCATCACAGATCACGACATAGTAATTGCAACCATTCCTCTTAAAAACACTTACACTAGCCGTAATAAAAACCGCCGAGCATTTAAACTAAATGAAGACGTCTTAGCTAATGACCTAGCTAAAATTGGACTGATACCCTTAACCAACAGTGTGTGGCTGCTGTCGCTGACTCCTTTATTGGAACCTTATCAAAATTAGTTGAAACACACATACGAAGTCAAAATCTCTCGCAGTAAACGTAATATCCAACCTTGGATCACACCCGGACTCATGAGATGTATGAAACACCGAGACAAATTACATCGATCAGTACGCGGAGACCCCACAAACGAAACAAAAAAACTAATAACGTAATATACCGCCGTTATAAAAACTTCTGCAACAATCTTTTACGAAATCTTAAGACTGAATATGACAGTCGACAAATCCAGGAAAATAAACAAAACTCTCAAAAGTTATGGAAAATTCTGAAATCAATGTAAGACCCCAGTAGCCGAAATTCCAATACGTCTAATTTATTAACAAGCTCACTGAACCCCGTCGAGTCTCTCAACAAATGCAACTCCTATTTCACTTCCGTGGGCAAACACCTGGCTGACACGATATTAAAAAGATTAACAGAAACTCAGATGTCTATCACCAGCAAGCACTCATCACCACTAACCTCACCTCACTCCTTTCTACACCCTACTGATGAAACTGAAATCAAGAACTTTATTAACCAGCTAAAAAACGACAGCTCCCTAGGTCCTGATAAAATCAGCGTAATACTCATAAAGAAAGTACAAAGCTCTATTATAACACCCCTAACCCATTTGATTAACCTCAGCCTGGAAACAGGTGTATTTCCCGAACAGTGGAAGGTAGCAGCGGTAAGCCCAATACACAAAAATGGCCCTAAGGACAAACCCGAAAACTACAAACCAATAGCACTTCTGAGTATTCTATCAAAATTCTAGAAAAGGTTGTTAACACCAGACTAGTTTATTTTCTTGAAAAGAATAATCTCATATCAGAAAGACAATTTGGTTTTAGAAAAGGGAAATCTACTGAAGACGCGGCTTTGCTATTAACTAACTCCATATCAGCAAATATTGAAAAGGGCAACCGCTGTATGGCGGTCTTCTTAGACTTAGCCAAAGCATTTGATACCATCTCAAAAGATCTTCTTCTTAAAAAACTTGATTCAGTTGGAATAAAAGGAAAACCGCTTGAGTTGTTTCGTAGCTACCTCACCAATCGCCGACAATACGTCAAATCTGACAACCACTCAAGTGATGAACTCCCTATCAATTTTGGAGTTCCACAGGGTAGCCTACTGGGTCCGATACTATTTATTATGTATATGAACGATATACTTAACCTCAAACTAAAAAACGCAGAGCTAATATCATACGCCGACGATACTGTCATCATTTTTCAAGGTAAAAACTGGGAACAGGCCTACTATCATGCAAAAAAAGGATTAGCGACCATTGCTCGAACCCTCGACCATACATAATTTACTAACACTGAACGTAAACAAAACCGAACACATTCCATTTTACAAAACAGTTTCATCTAGCCCTCCTCCTTACCTAACATTAAAATTTCATACATGTCAACGAAACCCAACCACTTCACTCGAAGACTGCACATGCGACTGTATTGACCGAACCCAGTCTATTCGTTATTTAGGTCTATTAATTGACGAAAATCTATCATTTAAAGCCCACATCAAACAACTATCTGGTCAAGTAAGGAAACTAATACATGTAATCAAGAAATTGAGAGACCGCGCCCCGATAGATATAATGCGAACGGTTTATTTCTCTATATGCCAGTCCATCATTCAATATGGCGTGTCCATCTGGGGTGGAACTGGGAAAACAACAATGATTGAACTCGAAAGGGCCCAGAGAACTGTTATAAAGGTTCTTTTAAAAAAACCATTTTTCTTTCCTACTGACTCTCTGTACAGTGAATTTCCTGTTTTACGTGTTCGCCAATTGTACATTCTCAATGCCTTCCTCCGCACTCATAAAACCACAAAGTTCCGCCCTGACTATCACTCATTAACTACCAAACGTGTCTTTCGTGTGCCACTGCAACGGACAACCTCTCTCCTGGCTAGACGATGCCCCGCTTACCTACACACCTTCGTGTATAACAAAGTCGCAAGTAGTTTACCTTGTGATACAAAAACACTGTCCCTCGCGATGTGTAAAAAAACAATAAAAAAATGGCTTTTGGGTCTCTCATACGACGATTCAGAAAACCTTCTTGCATCACTTAACTCGGAATCCTATCACACATTGACACAAAACACTCACACATTTACACAATCTCACACTCACACCACATTTTTAATCTTTTTATTTCTAAGACTTTTTTCTCTAAATTCTGTGCTTAAATTAAATTTTAATTTAGTTTAGAAGTTACGAGGGAACAGATGAACATCCATACCCACATACATACATACAGGTCAAAATCATAACCCTCCGTTTGCTTCGCCGTAGTCGGGTAAAAATTAAATAAATAGGCAATACTTAGTTTTAAGACACCTTGATCTCATTGCTTATTAATTTAATATATTCACTTTATTTGATTTCTCATAACTTTATCTTTATAGTAATTTTTTTTGGCACATTATTACAGTAGCAAAAAATATGTATCGGTCCCCAAGATACAGGCTTTGCCGAGTTTGGGGACCACCGTTTATTTTATACCATAAATCTGTTAACAGTTACTAGGTACTACACTAAGTTACGATAATTCTAAGGCAAATTCTGTAACAAGAGGTCAATAAATTTATTATTATTATTCCATTTATTCATTTTTATACATATTTTTAAATATTTTCTTAAAAAATTAATATAAAAAAACATTTAAAAATATAAAAAATAGTATCCCACCGCTATCGGGAACAGGGTCCAAGCTACCGGTGGTCAGGGCTTCAGAGAAAGGAACCTCCTAACAATACGAGCCGTGTCCAGGAGTACCGCTTTCTGAATCAAGCCCTTGATCCAGCTGCCTAACGAGAGCCTCCTAAGGTGTTGGTCGAGGCTCTTGGCTATTAAGCCATTGGCCGTCACGACTATCGATACAATGATTGCTGAATCCACATCCCACATGTCGACAACCTCGCGAGCCAAGTCAATATACTTTACTTGCTAATCTTTCTCGGCTTTCACGAGGTTCTCGTCATGAGGGACGGATATGTCAACAATAATTGCACGCCTCTCGCTTCGGTCCACCACCACTATATCAGGTTTATTAGCTATAGTAGTCCTGTCAGTGATGATAGACCGATCCCAGTACAGAGTGATATGACCATTGTCAAGAACTGGGTCGGGCTCATACCTGTAGTACGGCACTTCCGATTCCACAAGAGAGTATTTCAGAGCAAGTTGCTGATGGATAATCCTGGTTACGAGGTTGGCCTGTGCAAGTACTCGCCGTTAGCTAGACGAGAACAACCAGAGATTATGTGACGAATTGATTCTCCAGGACGGTTACAAGCCCGACAAATGTCAACCGTGCCATCCTTCACAATAAATCTCCGGTAGTTATTCGTCATGATAACTTCGTCCATAATTGCACAGACAAAACCTTCGGTTTTCCCAAAGAGGTCACCGGAACGCAGCCAGGATACGGACGCCAATTGGTCTACATCGGGCCCATGAAGGGCTCGGAAAAAGCGTCCGTGAAGTTCCTTGCTCTGCCACACTACCCTGCGATCGTTAGTGTCAAGCACTACAGGTTTATGCCAGTTCTCGTTAGCCAGGGAGAGCAGGGTGAGTCCCTTGTCCACCGCCACTACATCTCGATGCATACCCACGTTGGCAGCTAGGAAATATTCCCTGAGACTGCATACCTCGCGGTTGTGTAGGGTCTTGGCATTTAAAAAGCCGCGACCCCCACACTTCCGTGGGATATACAGTCTCATCACCGACGAACGTGGGTGGTACATTCGGTATGCAGTCAGCAGTTTACGGACCCGCCTATCCAGAGCGTCAAGTTCCGTTTGAGTCCATTTGAGTACACCGAAAGAGAACATCAATACCGGCATGACCCAACCGTTGAAAGCGCGCACCTTGTTCCCGCCTGATAAAAGACTATTCAGTACTTTATTCAGGCGGCCGAAGAAGCGCTCTTTCAACGATTGCTTCATGTCTGTGATAGAGCCTCCGACATACCCAAATATTTATAGGTTTCGGTTGGAGAAAGGGATCTCAGATTTATGGAATCCGTGAGTTGCGTGCCCACGGATTCCACAACCAGACCTCGCTTTACATGCATGACTGCACATTTGTCCACACCAAACTCCATCATGATGGCACTGCTGAAGGTTTCAGTTACCTTCAGTAGCTCCATCAGTTGCAGCTTGTTGGGAGCAAATAGCTTCAAATCATCCATGTAAAGGAGATATAACCTGACCACCTCTCTTCAACCGGTAGCCTAGACCTGAATTCTCCAGCAGTGTGCTTAGAGGATTCAAGGCTAGGCAAAACCAAAGCGGACTCTAACTATCACCCTGGAATATACCTCGCTCGATCCTTATCGGTTCGCCGTTCCTTTGAATATATCGACATCCTGGATAGCGAAGGACTGTCCTCCATTGCCTCATACATGACATCAGGAAGGTGCGTAGTGTTGCATCAATTTTGTACAATTCTAGCACCCTCATGAGCTATGTATGAGGAACTGAGTCATAGGCCTTCTTATAATCTATCCAACATGTCGATAGATCCTTTCGGGAACGGCGAACCTGTGGGCTAATGGCCATATCGATGAGGAGTAGCTCTTTAGTACCGCGGGACCCATTCCTACACCCATTTTGAGAGGCAGAAATGATACCGTTATTGTCTACGTGGTTGTTAATTTTAGCTCTCAAAATGGATGTAAGAACCTTATAAACTGTCGGCAAACACGTAATCGGCCGATAGTTTTTGGGCTCCGCGGTACTACCTGATTTGTGGAGCAGGTGGGTAACTCCTGTTGTAAGGAATTTGGGTAGCGAACCACACTCCAAGGCAGCCTGGTACTGAGATGCCAAACGAGCGTGCGATCTTTGTAGCCATTTAACCCAAAGGTTGTGCAGTCCGTCCGGCCCTGGAGACTTCCAATTAGGCAACGGACGAACTGCACGTGCTACGTCTTGGGGGCTGATCGTAATTGCCCCCAGTTCTGGTATTGATTCGCACGCTCGCTCGACTTCCCGAGTTCAATTACCTTCGGTGTCGGACAGGCACCGACCAGATGCTGCGCCAAAATGAGCACATGGCGTCGTCATCTGGCAGGCACGTGTCAGTCACACCTTGGTCCGGTCGCTCCCAAGCCCTATATACCCACCTCTCATTACTCCGAAATGTGCTATTCTGGGTGTACCGATCTACCCGCCGCTTATATCTTCGAATCCTGTTTGCCCATGCAGATATACCTTCTGCTTCAGGAAGTCGATGCGCTCTGTGACACGGGATATATAATCTTGTGGGCTGATATCAGTCCCCGAAAACGCCCGTCTCACAAAGCGCATCACTCTTGGGCGAGTGTTGCCCTCCCTGAAGCAGATTAATTTGCCTATGAGTGCTCTTGCTTCACCAATACGACGCTCGATCCTGCACTGCCAAGCCGGCACGGCTAATTTTGGTTGTGTAGCTACGTCACTATTTAGAAATTTGACGTGAGCTACACGACATGCCACAACGGCCGCGCAGTATAACATCGAGTGTGTATCGGTGAGATCTTCGCAGTTATCTAAGTAGCTAGATAACTGCGAGTCCAGAGCAGCCACCAGCGCCCTATTCTTCTAATGCATGTGCAAACGAGGTAGGCGTAGCCTAAGTTCGAGCGGCATGTTTCGATATTCCCGAACAGCACAGTCCAAAGCTCTCCTCAATTCGTCACTGCACTGAGTGACTAGTAAACTGGTTGGACGGTGGTACCATCAGTGGTACCACAGTCTGCGACGAGAAGGCAATGGCATGGCTACACATTTCCGTTCGGAGGCGATCAAGTACGGAATCTTCCAAGATCTGATTACGCTGGATGACCCGCACCTGATCCGACAGTCGTTGAGCCGAAATTTGTTGTTTCCATAATTTCTAGTGCTGATGAAAAGTTTTCCCTTAAAAAACCCTTCAGGTTCAAAGTTTCAACTCCTTGGTGGGATTCAGAATGTGCTTCAGCTATCAAGGAAAGAAAAACAGCTGAGGTTAATTATTCTAATTCTATGACTCTTCCAAATTTTTAAGTCTTCCAGAGAAAAGCAGCTATTGCTAAGAGGCTTCTTGCTAAAAAGAAAAAAGACGGTTGGCTTCGTTTCTGTCAGAGCTTATCACCCAGTTCCCCTTCCTCACTAGTGTGGAAGCAAATATACGGTATAGAGGATCTTGTAGTTCTTTTGATATTTTTGCTAACGACCCTTCTTCTTGGATTGAACCATTCTGTGATAAATTAGCTCCTCCTTCAGTTCCAAGTTTGGACTCTCTTCCCTCTCCTCCTGCTTTTCTTCCCTCTGAAAGTAATTTTGATACCCCGTTTTCTTTCGATGAACTTCGCGTGGCACTTGACGGTCTTGTTGATTCCTCTCCTGGTGCAGATGGGATCCCTTACTCATTCCTAAAGAACGCCTCAAGAAGTACAAAGCAGTATTACCTAGACCTCGTTAATAACTTCTTTGAGTTTGGTTTGGTTCCTCAACCGTGGAAATATCAAATAATAATTCCGGTTATTAAACCTGGCAAGGACCCATCGGACCCAAATAGTTACAAACCTATTGCTCTATTATCTGTTTTGAGTAAGGTTGCAGAGCATATGATGAAGCATCGACTTGAGTGGTTTGTGGAAAATAGGAAATTATTGCCCGCGTCCCAGTTTGGGTTCAGAAAAGGTATGAGCACAATGGATAGTCTTAGCATATTAATTTCTGATATACATATTTCTTTGATAAGTAAGCAGTTTTTTAGTAGGAGCTTTTTTGGATATTACCTCTGCTTATGATAACGTTTTACTTCCGGTGCTCAAGAATAAACTTGTGTATCAGTTGAAAGTCCCTAAAAAATTAGTCCGTTTCATTTATAATTTATTGATGGAGAGAACCATCTCTATCAAAACTCAAGACTCCTGCCTTCCCCCTAAGACAAGGGAAAGGAAAGGCTTACCACAAGGTTCAGTATTAAGTCCTCTCTTATTCAGCCTTTATACTTATGATTTACATTTTTCTACTGATTCATTTTGTCAAATATTGCAATATGCAGATGATATAGCCTTATACTATTCTGGAAAATGTGTAGATAAGGCTAATAACCGTCTAAATTCCGCTCTTGGATATCTATCTGATTGGCTTTTACAACTCGGTTTGTCCTTATCAGCCTCTAAGAGCTCTAAAGTTGTGTTCACAAAAAAAAAAAAATTGTTCCTCCTATTGATATGAAAGTTAATGGTGAAAATATCTCACAGGTGAACAACGTAAAATTTCTAGGAGTATGGTTAGATTCAAAATTATCAGGTTTTGCTCACACAAATTTTGTTTCCCAAAAATGCGAAAGAAACGTTAATGTTCTTCGCTCTCGTTCTGGTGTTTGGTGAGGTGCTCACCCATATACTCAAAAATTGATCTATAATGCTATTGTTCGTAGTTACTTTGATTATGGTATGTTTTTATTAGATCCCTGTAACAAATCTGGCCTTCAAAAGCTTGATAAAATTCAATCGAAGTGTTTACGCATTATCCTCGGGGCGATGAAGTCGTCCCCAATTAATGCCATGCAAGTTGAGTGTGTTGAGCCTCCGCTTTCGATTCGAAGACAGTTCCTGGCAAATAGATTTATTTTTAAACTTGTGCAAAATTCTGAGCATCCCCTTCTTGGTAAGCTGGACCAATTATCCTCCATTTTTGACTCTTGTAGTCGCCGTTCTAACTTTGAACTTCCATATCTTCTTCGTGCATACCTTCAATTCACTAGTCTTTCTAGCCCACTTTTTCAAAACCCCACTTTATATTTATACTCGGTTCCTTATAATGCTCTAGTATTCCAACCAGAAATCATTTTGGACTTTGGAATTCATAAAAATACTATAGAACCGCATACGATATTTGTTCAAAAAATTTCCTCTAATTATAATAACTGGACTACTATATTCACGGATGCTTCCAAAGCCTCCGATGATAGCCCTGTTGGGGTTGCTGTTTGGATTCCCCATACAAAAATTATTTTAAATTATAAGTGCTCCCCTGTTACATCCGTTTTTACAGGGGAATCAATTGCCATTTTTGAAGCCATTTCATTTGTTATATCTCATAAGTTAAATAACTCCATAATTTTCTCTGACTCAAAAAGTTGCCTTCAAGCCATTTTATCTAACCCTTTCAGATCTAAGTCAAGATTCCCTATAATCCTGAAAATTAGAGATTTATTATTTCAATGTCATGAACGTGGGATGCATGTTGTCATAGCTTGGATTCCTGGTCACGTCGGTATTCTTGGTAATGAGTCAGCTGATTCATGTGCCAAAAATGCTGTCCTCACTGGCTCTCTTTCCCACTCTGAAATTTATTCCCATGATATTTGTACTACTCTTCCCCTAATTTTGTTTCAATCTCGGTCCAAAGCTTGGCAATTATCTAAGTCTATAAAGGGTAAATTTTATGGAGATATTCAACCAGAGATACCAACCAGATACACAAACCTTGGTTTTTTAAATATAAATTGGAAAAAAAATCACTACTTCAACTATCTGTCGTATATGGTTAAATCATTGTTGCACTCCTCACTTCTTGGCCAAACTTAGGATTAAGGATAGCTCTCTTTGTGAATGCGGTTTGGATGAAGGAGACGTGGACCATATATTTTTCTCCTGTTCTAAACTGCGCTTCTCTTTTCATGAAATCATTTCTCCTCATATTCCTCATCCTACCTCGGTCAAATGTCTTATTCCTTTGGTTTTTACTCGGCTTATATCCAAACTATGCAAATTCATCGAAATTAATAAAATTAAGTTGTAGCAATTTTTTGTTTTTTTTTTTTTTTGTTATTAGTACTTTTTATTTCATTCATCACAATCAGTCACAATCTGTGGCCATAGGATTGTCACTACACTGTTAGTCTACATCTGCGAAGAAATATTTTTATTATTTTATAATTTTGATTTAAAGAGAAAGAAATATTTATTTTACTTTTTTCACGCTAAATACTCTCCAGCGTTTGACTAGTCTGCACGTGTTATTGGCAAAATTGTTTTGACTCTTCCACAAAGGCCATTCATTAAGAGTTGAAGTTGAAGTTGACCTACAGTTGAAGTTCACAAAAAATATAAGTAAAGTTTAACGTAAATATGAAAAAAAAAATGTTTGCGGGTCGATCATTTTCTTGGCCGTGACGTCTTATTTGATGACGCGTTAGAAGACGTAGCCGCCGGAAACAGTGCAACAAGTTGTCGGAGTTCAGCTGCAGACTCGATCTTTCGGCGCGACTTATCCGGGAGTAGGATGATGATCTTGCCTTCAGATGTCCAACACATCTTAACACCAAAATGCTTACGGGCATTCATAAACATGTCGTGCCTAGGCTTTGTTAGAAATTCGGAGACCACCAGCCCAGAACCCTTCAAAATAGTTTTATTGCGCCATACCTCACTCCGTAAATTGTAGCCCCTGAATCGAATAAGAAGTGGACGCGGCTTGCCTGAATCAGCTCCCAAGAGATGGCAGGATGTGGACATCTCATCCAGGATGACACAGATGACTCAGGCAGGAGCGACGTTAGGAATCTTCATTTTCTCCTTCAGTAATGCCCCAGCCTGTGAGGTGTGATCTTCGTTCTTATGCTCAGCGAGGCCATGTAAGAGCAAGGCTTGCCTGCGAGACGCCATCTCATGTCGATCCAACCCCACAGTGAGCAGCTCCATCTGACTCTTCAATGCAGTCATGGTTTTCCAGATAAGGCACTTGAACTCCACGAAGTCCCGAGATAAGCTGGCTATGGTCTTATGAGTGACGTCGTTACTGCTTACAGTCTTGAGTTCCTTCTCATAAATGTCCATACGTGAAGAGGACTGGGCTGACAGATCTTCCATACAGCTTGACAGCTTTGCATAAAGGTCCATGGTGATGTTGTGATTGTGCAGGTCAGGTGAATGTGAGAGGAGAATTTATTATTGCAGTGAGTGCACCGGAGGTTAAATAAAACTTTTAGTGCATAAGTAACACACTAAATATATATAAACTATTTCATATTAAATTTAAACTGGAACCCACAGCATCAAAGATCATCGAGACATACCCTCCCCCAAACCAACAATACTGTTGAATCCAACAGTAGGGAAGCTGAAAAGCCAATTAAGAAGCAGCGATACAGAAGACATATGCCGAGGCTGTTTACATAGATCAACCTCAACACACTATAAAGGCCCAACAAGATTCATTCAAAATTATTGAAAATATTTTTATTAAACAATCGGAGAATTTTGATCTTGTTGTACAACAAATGAGTCCATTCCTGCAACTCATAACCACACTAGTTTCTACAAAGTCTAAATGACAGCATTAAAAATAGCAACCTGGAACATTAATGGTCTAGCTCCCAACAAAGATGAAATTGAGATAATACTTCGTCTTCATGATCTGGACATCCTACTAATCTCGGAAACCCATTTTGTCACTAACGGCCAGATTAGGATAATAGGATATCTACTCCACGAATCACCCTGATGGAACAGCACATGGGGGAGCGGCAGTTATCATAAGGTCGTCAATCAAGCATTGTGAACTCCCGAAATTTTGCTCCGACCACATCCAAGGCTCCTCAGTTGCAATATCGAACCGAAATGGAAGCTTCAACGTTACAGCTATATACTGCCCTCCAAAAAATAGATTAACTGAAGAGCAGTTTAATGAGTTCTTTGAGAGTCTGGGTCTTCGATTTATTGCTGGAGGCGATTGGAATGCCAAACATATACACTGGGGCTCTAGGTTAATAACAACCAGAGTCAGAGGTCTGAAAAACAGCGTCGATAAAAACCGTTTGACTACTATCTCAACACCAGAACCGGCACATTGGCCCACCGACCCAAACAGACTTTCAGACGTTCTGGACTTTTTATAATGAAGGGATTGTCGCGTCTCTTTTTCAGAGTTGAATCTAGCCTTGATGGATGGTCGTCAGCGTGGTCTGTTACGCAGACGACACGCTGGTCCTAGCGCGGGGAGAGTCGTACCAGGTGACGGTCGAACTAGCGACACGTGGGGTTGCGACAGTCGTAGAGAGGATCCAGCAGTTGGGACTCGAGGTGGCGCTGCACAAGTCCGAGGCCATGTGTTTTCACGGCCCTCAGAACGCGCCACCAATAGGTTCCCAGCTAACGGTAGGAGGAGTTCACATCGGCGTCGGGTCGACGATGAAGTACCTGGGATTTGTCCTCGACAGCCGGTGGAATTTCGAGGAGCATTTCCGACGTCTGGCCGTCGCTGCGGTATCGCCCGGCAGCTCAGCTGAACGCCTGCCAGAGGGTCATGGCCATCTGGATGGTGCGGGGATACCGCACGGTGTCCCGCGAGGCGGCGAGCCTCCTTGCTGGCCTACCACCATGGGATTTGGAGGCAACAGTCCTTGCACACATGCACGATCTGCGCGTGGAGATGCAACGCCGGGGCAAAACTCCGCTGCCTGAACATGTCAAGGCATGGCGGAAAGAGCTCCGGCGGGATCTCATGGTGAAATGGAAACAGCAACTGTCGCAACCCAGCGCTGGGCACGCCGTAATTTCGGCGGTAGTGCCCCTCTTTAAGGCGTGGCTGGACAGACCTCACGGCGTCCTCACCTTCCGCATGACGCAGGTCCTCACTGGACATGGCAAGTTCGGGAGGTTCCTACACCTGATTCGTGCGGAAGAGATGCCCGGGTGTCGCCACTGTGTGGCCAGCCCGGAGGACTCGGTGGAGCACACGGTAGAAGTGTGCCCCGCTTCGGAAGAGCAACGCCGTGGGGGTGATCGGCGGCGGCGACCTCTCGCGCCGGGCCTTGGTTCAGGCCATAATCCGCAGCGAAGAGGAGTGGCAGGCGGTCGCCTCCTTCTGCGAAGCAGTAATGCTCGTAAAGGAGGAGGCTGACGGCGCACTAAAGGACATTGACCATCCATGTATGGGAGTTGGGCCAAGTGCTGCCCAGAATGAACACATAGTGCATTATGTACCTTAGACTAACACTAGTCTGTAAACGAAAGCTCATCAAAATCTATTCGAGGAGATGTAAGAAAAAAATATAATAAATATTTTATTGGTGACAAATGACATCCATTGGTACGTACCGCAGTAATTATTTTAAACAATTACTTACTTTATTATTACTATCAAGTATTTTATGATTTCTGATTTTCAGTATTGATTTACATTAATAATACTCACAGTTATTTACTTGATATTAAACAATGAATTACAAGCATTGATATTATTATTACATTATTTGTTTACATCGTATGATCTATAATAATTATTCACCTAATAGTCATCATCGTCATCGATTACAATTGTATCAAGAAACAGAGCAGGACGCCTAATAACGTCTTGGTGCCTAGCCCATCCTAAAAACCAAACTAGGCACATAATATGGGCACAACCGCCAATTGTTCTGCGACCTGTGAAACATGAGCGGCAATCGTTTCTTATGCACTCTATTCCACAATTGTCCTGATGTATCAATATGTAGCTGTGGTAGATTTCGACGACACGACATACTCTTGCTGACAGATCGTTAAAATCTCTGTTATATTGTTGGATAAGAAATGATATACTGCTGCGTACATGTTCACAGTAATAACGGGGTGCAAGTTTTATTTGGTAGGGTCCTACAGCGAAAAAGGTACATTCTTCAGCAGTCAATATTGGAAATGCGGTAACTTTATTCTGCTAAAGAATAATATTTTCGAAATGGGCTCTATTTCGGTTTCGGTTTAATCTTTTTTCGTCCACGCAATCTGTCAAGCCCCGTTTGGGTAGAGCATCGGCGTGCCCTCGTGGGAGCGATCGGCGGCGGGCGTTGGTTCAGGCCATCGTCCGCAACGAGGAGGTGTGGCAGACGGTCGCCTCCTTCTGCGAGGGAGTAATGCTAGTGAAAGAGGAGGCCGACCGCATAAGACATAGGTAACAGCGCCCTCGCAGTAGCCGTCGCCGCCGCGATCCCGCCGATATCCAGCCACCGCAGGCGCGGGCTTGCAGACGGTGAGCAATGTATAGCTCGCCATCCAGTCGTCTGGTAACAGTCCAGACCGATCCCAAGTCGTCGACGGTGGGCACTGTTCCCGCGCGCCTCAAGGAGTTGTCAGCAAACTGTAGGGGCCCTACAGGGTCGAAGCCTCCTGGGGCCGAGGGTTGATGCGAAAGCGTTACACCAGATCTCTGGAACTAAGGAACGGGGTAGGTAGTTTAGTCAGAGCGGGAATAGCGGGATTCGTCATTCGATGATTTTTACCTAATATAAAAAAAGCCGGTGGACATTAATTAGAACTGAGCATTAATTAGAACTGATTATCGAGCTGAGTGAGATTACGTTTGATGGAATCTGATTGTAATGGATTTACATATTATTTTTGTGTAAAAACATTTTAGTAAATAAAAAATAATAATAATAGTAACTATAATCGCCCCGAAAATCTTAAAAACAAAACTAGAAAAAACCCTGGGACCGATTTTTTTTTAATATTTTTTTTTATTGTATGTTAATGCCAGTAATCATTTGGAAGCACTCCCATGTATGGGCAGCATATGGCCCAGAACCGGTCAATGTCCTTTACTTTGACCATCCAATCGGAATGCTGGAAGTGCTCCCCAGATAATGCTAACCATGTTCCAAAAAAAATATTATTCCAGCAAACATAAAACAGCAAATTCAGGAAAAAAGGAGGCTTCGAAGAGTATGGCAAGCTACCAGACACCCAGCTGATAAAACTGCTCTTAATAAGGCAATTAAGGATCTGAAATCATCTATTGCCAAATCCAATGATGACTCAATGGAGGCTCTCTTGGGATCACTGACAGCTACAAATGCTACTAATTACTCACTGTGGCGTGCTTGCAAATCTCGAAACAAACCCTCAGATTCTAATCCGCCAATTCGGCTACAAAACAACCAATGGGCAAAGACGAAGCAGGAAAAAGCAGATGCATTTGGTAGACACCTAGCTAAAGTTTTCACTCCGAATGAAGCTGATCCCCAAACAGACGATTTAGACATTGAAAGCGTTCTGAGCCAGCCGTTTCAACTAGAACTGCCTCTTAAACATGTCAGTCCAAAAGAGATTATTAGAACAATCCGGAAAATGAGTGACAGGAAGGCACCAGGTTTCGATCTTATTGATAAAAAAGTACTCACGGAACTCCCAAGGAAAGCTATACTGTTTCTTGCTGCTCTGTTCAATGGGATTCTCCGAACCGGTTATTTTCCAGCTCTATGGAAAGTCTCACAAGTTATTATGAAAACTGCCCCATGAGGTCACTTCGTACCAACCTATAAGCTTGTTACCAATAAGCTCAAAGATGCTCGAGAAGGTATTGCTAACCAGACTTTGCTTCAAGAAATTAGCCAGAGATCCCTAGTCCCGGACCACCAGTTCTGCTTCAGACAGGAACATGGTACCGTAGAACAGATACATAGGGTATGTAAAACGATCAGACAAACACTCGAAAAAAAGGAGTACTGCTCTTCCGCATTCCTCGATATTCAGCAGGCTTTTGATAAGGTTTGGCATAGAGGGCTGCTAAGCAAGATAAAATCTCTTTTGCCATCTTCCTTCTTTACCATCATTGAGTCCTATCTGCAGGATGTATTGATAATGTTTTTTGTTATTGCAACTATTTAGACAAAGCCATTGTAGATTATCTCTTCAGATCATAGCGGCTTGATGGTAACTTTTGATTTGATGTTATCAACCCTAAGTTTAGATTTAGTGATTGGGCGACTAAAGGAATCAGTATAAGTAGGAAAAGACTTTTCGAACTGTATAGCCTTAAACCTATCATTAGGACCGACACTTTTAATAAGTATGTTGCTATGTATTCAAAAATGTTTAAAAATACTTGTAAGGCAGCTAAGGCCTTATACATTAGCAACAAGGTTAAATCAGCTGATAACAAAATAAAAACCGTTTGGAAAATTATAAATAATGAAACCAATAGGAACAAAACACACAATAATGATTACACATTGGAGACTCATCACGGTCTTGTTAGTGATAACAAACTAGTTGCGCAAGAATTGGTAAATTTCTTTACCAGTATACCAATTAAAACTACTGAAGCCCTAAACTCATCGCCATCGCTTGCTTTTGATTTATTACAAGAGAATGTTGCAGCCTGCCCAACAGAATTTAACATTAAGCATATTGATCCCATAGCAGTGATTAAAGCTTTTAAACAAATTAAAATTAAATTAACTGAAGATTTATGGGGTATGTCTATAAAAGTTTGTACCTCAATTATTGAGACAATAGCACCGTACTTAGCCTTTATATTCAATTTATGTGTAGATCAAGGAATCTTTCCGGATCTAATGAAATTTAGTAAAGTGATCATCATCAGCCTAGCGTAAGTCCCGGTTGCTACCTTGGCTTTCACCTCGGTGCCCGGGGTCCGCTTTCCCACCTAGTCGCCTCCACTTCGCTCGGTCTTTTGCGTCCTCTGCCTTAAACCCATTAGCACGCATATCGTCCCTTACGACGTCGATCCAACGCCTCTTAGGCCTACCTCGTTTTCCGGGTCCCGGCGGAGATAGCATGGCGAGGCATCTGTTACCCACGTAGTCTGCCGGTTTTCGTAAAACGTGGCCATACCAGCGTAAGCGACCCTCCTGCAGTTTATCCGCTATGTCACGGACCTGAAGGCTGCCCCGGATGCGGGAGTTCTTAATGCGGTCTTTCCGCGAAACTCCAGACATCCAGCGCAGCATATTCATTTCCGTGACACGCAGGCTTTGCTTATGTCGTTCAAGTACAGGCCACGCTTCACTGCCATACAAAAGGACAGGCCTAATGATGGTCTTATAGACCTGTCCTTTGAGCCTATCCGGCATTTTGGGGTCACAGATAACACCCGCCACCTCACGCCATTTCGCCCAGGCCGCCGAGATACGTGACTCGACGTCGCAATCGACGTCCCCGGACTCGTGGAGCACCGATCCCAAGTACCTGACCTGTTCCGTGCGCTCAACTGTGTCTTCGCCGATGCGAACAGGAGCAGCGTTAGTTGTGTTACAGGCCAAGTACTCGGTCTTCGCCGCATTAATCTTCAGACCGCCGTTTTCCAGCGATTCCTTCCACGCTGCCACACGTCGATTCAAGCGCCCACTGTCCGAATCCGCCAGCGCGATGTCGTCTGCATACATGAGCAGCCATGGCGGCTGCTCATGTAAGTCCCTGATGGTGGAGGACAGCACGTCCAGCACCACGCTGAACAGAAACGGACTAAGGACAGAGCCCTGGTGAACTCCGACGGTGATGGGGAAGGGTTTCGTATCGCCAACAGCGGTCGGAACCACAGAACCGGAGTCTCGGTACATATCTCGGATGATGTCAACATAGGTCTCGGGCACTCCTTTGGATCTCAGCGCCCACCAGATCACATCACGGGGGACACAGTCGAAGGCCTTCTGCATGTCTAGGAATAAGAGGTCCAGAGGCGTATTCTTCGATCTGTATCCCTCCATGGTAACCCTTAGGGCAAAGATGGGATCCATGGCGCCGTGGCCTGGTCGAAACCCATATTGACATCCCGAGACGGTGCACTCCTGTCGGATCCGAGAGTCAATCACCCGCTCGAAGAGCTTCATGGTGTGGGACATAACCTTAATCCCACGGTAGTCGCCACACTCCTTCACCGATCCCTTGCCTTTGAAGACTGGAGTGATAATACTCAGTCTCCATTGACTCGGGATCTTTCCGGTGAGGAGCATGCGGTTAAATAGGTGGGTTAAAATGCCCACACCATGAGGACCCATCGCCTTCCAGGCTTCAATGGGGACTCCATCGGCACCGACAGCTTTCCGGTTCTTCATGCGGCGAAGAGCCACATGCACTTCTTCAGGCGTAACCGGGGGCACAAGTCCCTGATTTGGAGGGAGAACCGGAGACAGCACCTCTTTGTGCTGCTTGTTCAGCAGCTCGTGGAAATACGAGCGCCATCTCTCCTTCACCGCGAGGTCCTCGCATAACAGATTGCCGTCAGGGTCTCTTACACAGCGGCACTTAGAGATATCCAGTGCCGCTTTTACCCTGGAACGTGCCAACTTATAAATGAGCTTTTGCCCCTCAGACGATTCCAACTTATCATATAGTGGCTGTAAGTGGTCTCGTCTGGCTCTGGTTACGGCCCTCTTGGCGGCACGTTTTGCGGTTCTGTATGCGTCGCGGTCTTCGGGAGATTTGGAAGCTTGTCACGTTTTGAAGAGGGCTTTCTTCTCTCTGATCTCCCTCTGGACTGTGTCATCCCACCACCAAGTCTCCTTGTCACACCTGCGGCCGCCCCTGGACAAGCCGAGCACCGACTTTGCCGCTTCAGTGATGGCAACCTGAATCCTGTCCCAGTGGCTTTGCACAGGTTCGCCATCGGTACCATCGCACTTATCGCCGATGGCCGACGCGAACGACTGGGACGTGGCTTCATTCAGTCGCCACCACCGTATACGGCGTTGTTGGCGCTCAACAACCTTGACCCTAGGCTTGACGCGCAAGTCCATGACAAGGAGACGGTGTTGTGCAGTGAGACTCTCACCGGGTATGACCTTGCAGTTGGCCACCCTACTGATATGGTGCCTCCGTGTGAGTAAGAAATCGATTTGGGTAGCGTACCTCCCGCTCTTGTATGTAATCAGGTGTTCGGATTTCTTTTTGAAATACGTGTTCACGATGGCAAGGCCGGCAGCCGCACACGTTTGGAGGATAGTCTCCCCTTCAGCGTTACGGCTACCGTATCCAAAGCCACCGTGAACATGCTCAAAGTCCTTGCACCGACAGGTGCAAAGACTTTGAGCATTGAGCATTGAGCATTTGAGCATTGGGTGACAACCCACATGACCTTTCAGATCACCACCCAAAACGATTCCCTGCGACAACGGGATGCCACGAAGCACCCCACCGAGTTGATCCCAGAACGCAGCCTTTTCAGCGTCGCTGCAACCGACCTGAGGCGCGTAGGCACTTATCAAGTGGGTTATAACCCCATCAATAAGCACACCTACGACCATAAGCCGATCACTGTAGCGTTTCACCTCCAGGACTGCGTCGTGAAACTCCTCGGAGAGTACAACGGCCACCCCGTTCTCCCCACCGGCTGCACCCGTATAAATCAGTTTGTAGCCATTCCCGATGAGTCGGGACCTGCGGCCTTTCCACCGAGTCGCCTGCAGGAATGCCACGGCCACCCTTCGCCTAAGCAGTACATCGGCCGACTCTCTCGCGCGTCCGGTCAGCGTGCCAATGTTCAGGCTGGCGAAGCGGAGTTTACGGCCTGGGGCTCGCGTCTTTAACCGTGTTCGCCCCTTCCACGGTAGCCTTCGCCCACTTGCCACAGGAGTCGGGCGATTCTCCTGCGCGCCGTTTTGCGGCGGCACCCTATCCGTGGCAATTATCTTTTCCGACCTATCCATAAGATTTTGACTTTTGTGGCCTTTACAGGAGCGACTGCCGTCTGACCTCCCAACCCTAAAAGGAAAAGCCAGCGCCAGAGCCTCGTCCGTTGTTCGGCAGGTGCCCAACTTGCAGGGGAGGTTGACTTGGGCCCCGAAGATCGTGGTGGGGCCCCATATGCACCCATTAGTAAAGAAATTTAGTAAAGTGATACCACTTTTTAAATCCGGGGACAGTAAAGATACAAATAATTATAGACCAGTATCTGTGTTGCCAGTTTTTAGCAAGATATTTGAAAAGGTGATGTTGGATCAAATGCTAATTCATTTTAACTCGAATAATCTCTTGCACAATAAACAGTTTGGTTTCACCAAAGGACGTTGTACAACTGACGCTGGTGTCTCCTTACTGAAACACATTTTTGATGCGTGGGAAGAGGCACAGGATGCTATTGGTATTTTTTGCGACCTGTCTAAAGCATTTGATTTTGTGGTTCATGAAATTGTTTGCCGATGATACGTCTTTGATATTTAAGATAAATAGAAGGGCTACTAATTTTGACGACGTAAATAACGCCCTACTACAGGTCCATAATTGGTTCACTGCTCATAATCTAGTTTTAAATGGAAAAAAAACTAAAAATAGTGTGGCTTAATGCTGGTCCAGCTCCACTACCCGTAGTTCGTACAAATGGATTGGCATTAAAATAACTTTTTTTCTTGTGTTTTAAAGTTGGTAATTTTATTTTATAATAGTATTGTATAATGTAAATTCATTTTTTTTTTCGAAGTTTGTAAATGTGAGTACCATGGAACAATTTATGGTTTTAGGTTACTATAGGACTTGTTTGATTTGACGTAAATGAGCTCGGCAGCTGAGAGTTTGTCATGCTCACTCAAATGTCTCACTGACAGTGGCGCGTGTATTGGATTATTCGGTTCCCTATAAAATGGTTGAGCTGAGTAGTGCTGATGTCCGTGAACGGGCGCTGTCAGTTGAGATTGGTCATCTCTTAGCTGTCTGTGGTTTATTTTAATATAATATCTTTTAGAATTGTTTCTTTTTAGTTATTATTTACATTGTTCTCACATATTAGTATCGACAAGAAACATGTAACCGAATTATTTGTAATACTTACCATAATTGAAAAGAGTGTCCATGGAGTTTCTTGCACATTCTTCTCCATAGAGATCTACGCTTTGGAATGTGCAATTAGCGTCATTTTTTTTAGGACAGACAGACTTGACGTTTCAAAAGTGCCTGTAAATGGTTTATTTGGAATAAAAATGATTTTGACTATGACTTTGAAGGATAGAATATTTCAGATAAAAGAGGACGAATGCACTTCAACTTTTCACCCTATCTTAGCTGGAGTACCCCAGGGATCTATTCTGGGTCCATACACCTTATACACCTCAGATTTACCACAGAGTGAAAATGTAACCATAGCTACATATGCAGATGACACGGCTATTCTTGCTTGTAGCAGTTGTCCTAACGAAGCTTCCGTGATCCTACAGAATGCCCTGAACAACATCGATCAATGGCTGACTAAATGGAGGATAAAACCTTGTGCCCATAAATCAGTCCATGTAACATTTGCCTTACGCAAGGGAACCTGTCCACCCGTGTCATTTCGTAATAATCAACTTCCACAAACTGATTCAGCCAAGTATCTGGGAATGCACTTGGACCGTAGACTCACATGGAGAAAAAAAGGGATGAAATAAACCTAAAATACAGAGAACTACACTAGTTACTTGCTAGAAACTCCAAGTTATCCTATAACAAACTACTCATCTATAAGACCATGCTCATACCTATCTGGACATACGGGATCAAACTATGGGGTTCAGCATGTGACTCCAGCATAAACATAATTCAGAGGGTTGAAAATTATATACTGAAGCAAATCTCTAACTCACCGTGGTTTCTGAGGATCTCTGAAATACACGACCATTTAGAGATAAATACGATCAAGGAAGAGATCAGAACATCCTGCACCAAATACAAAGCACGTCTTGCAATTCGTCCAAACCAACTAGCATTGCAGCTGACCGTTTCAGAATCTTTGTGAAGACTAAAAAGGAGGTATATTTTGGAAACAGACAGCACCACATAATATAGAAATGGTCACATGGGGGTATTTTGCTCTGAAAGTCATATTTTATTGCATCACATCTGCTCATAGTCTGAAGACTGATTGCAAGATAATGATAAAAAAAAAAACTGGAGCAAACAAAAAGTGGTGTTTACTTGGAGGTACCCTCAATTTATTTTATTTCAAATTCTTCATTCATAAAACGGTTAGTAACAATATTTATATAAGACTATGTTAGTGACAACGATATTCTGAATGCCATGAAGTAAACTTATAAAAAAAAAATTAATTAACAGTAATACTAAAAAAATAATTAAATATAAATTCAAAGTTCATCTTTATAAACATTTATCGATAAATTAAGTTCGGAGGCAGCAGAAGATGCAAAAAAAAACAATTTTATCTAATTAATGTTTAATTTAAATTAAAAGGAAATTACAATTATAACGTTAAATCTAACTAATAATTAAATGTGCGATTTGATCAGCGACTGACCAAAAAGTGCCGTTCCCACGTAAATTTGAAATATTGAAATCGGCGACCACCCGCGGAGACGATGTCAGATGTGCCGCGTCAGCTTCTGGGTATCGCGCTGTCGATGTCGTAACGTGGATTCAGGGTGGTGCACACTATAGTGACTTGCATCTGCTATGCTTGCGTAACACCTCCCCCTGTAGAACAGCGACTTTTGAAGACCTTGGTCGTAAATTGCGCTGGGAGATGATCTGTACCACTCCTTTGAGTCTCTGGAGCGGTATGGATGCTGTGCTGCTGAGCCTCTTGGTCGCTGGCAGATTCTTTCTTAATCTTTATCTGTTTCAGGTGATATCTTCGGTAAATAAAATAAGCGAATAGTGCACATGCACTGAGTAGTAATGCATACAGTGGTATAGTTGTATGATAGAGGCTGCTATCTTCATGTGTGTCAAAGTGTACTGGCGACTGCAGTGAAATCTCCTTATTGGTCGCGTGTAGATCATCCAAGTTGATAGAGTTGAGTTTGAATAGTGGGTATGCTGCTGGGCTAGGTGTATCTTTCTTAGGGACATCTATTATCTTCAAGGCTTGACCTTTCAATCGGTCGTTGGAGTTTGAGATGACGAATTCTGTTGTCTGAATAAAACAGTTGTGAGGAAGCATGACGAGATAACTTCCTTGCAGTAACTTGTGGAGATCTTGTTCGCATGACAGGCGTACTTTCGTCAGAGTCGGGAGGTTGATAGTATAATGACGATCGTCGAGTTTCTCATAGGCTGGTTTTTGAAGAGATATTGCGACTGGTTTGCATTCGGGAAGTTCTGCTGCTGCGTGATGAGGGTTCCAATACAGTCCGGTGACGTTCGGCTTTGTACGTTGTGTATCTCTTCACATAGATACCCCTTAGTGGACTTCGGGCATTCAGCCTCTATGTACTTGAAATCTTTCGAATGGATCGCAAGGAATTGGAAACTAGGGACAAGAATCTCATGGTTTTTGTTAGGAACTATGGATATTTTGTATAGATCATATGTCAGAGGTAGGATGATTGGGAATATGTAGACTATAACTATTTCATTACCTACGTAATATGAACCTAACTGTATGACGTCGTAATATTCACGAGCTCCTATATCTAATACCTTATCACTACCATAAAGCTTAGTTAATTTACTTATTATAGATCTAGTGGTATTTAAACTAATGACGTCATGGTGTGCTGTAGACATCCGTATAAACGCTAGTACGTTCTGTAATTTAGATATTTCTCGCGATAATCTGTCAACGTTGTCACTAACTATTAAGATCGTTTGTCCTAGATAAGCATATTGAACTAATTCATGATTTCCTTTCTCTAGACTTCGACTCATATTTCTGACTAAAGCTGTTAATTTATTTTGGTTATCTACCATGTTATCTACTATCTTAGAGTGCTGAGTTATCCAAGTTTTAGTTAAACTCACGTGGTTGTTAAATTCCGTTAATAATTTGTTTTCATTATCTTGAAGAGATTTGATCGCATTATTAAAGTGTATCGCATCTGTATAATCAAGGTTACCGGTTATGCTTTTAACGACAGAACCGAGACCATCTACGAGACCTCTTTTAGAACGAGTAGTTTCGAATGACTGCAATTGGTCAAGGACGGTTTTAAGCTGATCCTCTAAGTATTCAATATGAGGTTGGAATAAAGAAAGGCTCTTATTGTGAAGATCGGGACTTATTTCTTTTAATTGATTGAAGGTTTACGTGTTGCAGAAACGAATGGTAATGAGATATTATGTTACAAGGACCTAGTTTAAAGGGTAATACACCTGGGCCATCGTCAAGATTTTCAAGTTTTATCTCCTGTGTTAGAGCCGAATGTAGGAGCAGATGAAGTACTAGGAGAGTCCTGCAACAATTGGGCACTTTTAGGCACTCTCTTTAACCTAGATTTAGCAATTTATTAGTCCACGCTTTTTGCGCGTATAGATATGTATTGGTAAGTTGGCCATGACGGTGTCATGTGTATAGCGGGGTGCTATCTTTTGTCGAGAGGCAAGGGGATTTTTCACAAATATTTGTTGTTCGGGTGAGTATTGGTTTTCCGTCTCTCTAGTCTTATTACGAGCATCTATTAAATCTTTACGTTGGATTAAGCTGGACTCATGAATTAAATTATAAGCATTAGTCATTTTGTTCTTATGTTCTACTGTATACTGTTGTAACAAATGGGAGGTTAAATCTATATCCAGTGGGTCACGTGGGTCGAAATGTCCTGTAATAACATCTATTGGTCTGCATTTAGTCAAACTATGTATGGAACTGTTGTAAGCCAGAAGGGCATAATTTATCGAGTTTACAATGAGTTCATTCTTTTGTTCCACCTTTAAGATACGTAGGTGTTCCAAGATTGTTGAGTGGAATCGCTCTACAATTCCGTTTTCATTGGGAGTGTGGGGTGCTATTTTGTGGTGCTGGATTTTATGTAGTCTTGCGAACTCGGCAAATAGCTGGTTTGTGAACTCTGGTCCGTTGTCTGTCACTATTGTATACGGCACTCCGTGATGGGTACAGAATTTTAATAACGCTTGCACTACACTTACTGCTGTCCCGTCCCTTAAGTAATACGCTTGAGCGTACTTTGAGAAAGCGTCAACGATAGTTAGGAATTTCTCGCTCTGTATAGTTAACAGGTCTAAATGGACAGTTTCGAAAGGTTTACTTGGTGGTGGGACAAGACGGTACTGTTGTTTTAGAGGGTGTCGGTCATACTTGGCCTGACCGCAAACTGTGCATTCATTAATAAATTTAGTAATGTGCTCTTTCATTTTAGGCCAAAAGTACTTGTGAGACAGGGCTAGGTAGCATTCGGTTATACCTCTATGATTTGTTTTACCGTCGTGATATTTGTTAATTATTTCTTGTTGCTTTAAATATTCTCTTACGTTTTCGAGTTCGATTTTCGTAAGCGTAAGATTCATGGCCGAATCTTTAAATGTCTTTTGAATTATTGGGATAACCGTATACATTGCTAATGGTGGATTTATTAGTAGGCCTGTTTTGACTTTGGGATGGACATATTCTTTGATAGCACTGATGACATCTTCTTCAAGATTGGATTCTGATAGTTGAACAGCGGTACGCGTGTGCGTTTCAAAGGGTTTTGTGACTGTTGGTCTCCCTTTGATATCGCCTACAACAGTGAGTACTAACTGTTTAGTAAATTTGTTAAGTGGTTGCTCTGTAATTGGGATTTCTAGAATGGGATTTTCGTGGTCGGTATGAACAGTTAAGGTGTGGGAGTTACTCGAGGCCTCTGAGGCTGTGATTGTCCGGGAATCATCGGTTGATTGTTAGGACGGGTTAGCAATTATTGAGCTTACTTCTTCATTGTGAATCTCTAAGCGGGATAGGACGTCCGCATTGGTATTAAATTTGCCCTGCTTATAAATAACGGAAAAATCATACTCTGATAACTTCAAACGCCATCGTGTAAGTCTGGAATTAGGCTCTTTGAGGCTCATGACCCATTGCAGAGGCTTATGGTCAGTAATAATTTTGAATTTCCTGCCAAATAGGTAAGGTCGAAAGTATTTGCAAGCCCATACGATAGCAAGCAATTCCTTCTCTATTGTGCTGTAGTTAAGTTCGCTTGAATTTAAGGTTCTAGAAGCGTATGCAATGGGCTTGTCGGAACCTATTGGACCCTGAGATAATACGGCCCCCAATGCGACGTTAGAAGCATCGGTGGTCAATAAAAATTCTTTGGTGAAATCTGGATATTGCAAAATCGGGTCATTTGTCAATAATTTCTTACAATGCTCAAAACAGCTGATGTAATTCTGATTACAGACTATTTTAGCTCCCTTTTTTAAGCATTGGGTCATGGGTTTAGTGATACGTGCAAAATCCGGTATAAATTTCCTATAATATCCGAGTAGACCGAGAAAACGCTTAATTTCTGTAGTAGTTTTAGGTAATGGGTAATCTTTGATAACGCTAATTTTATCTGGATTCGGTTTAACTCCGTCTTTACATATGACATGGCCTAAAAATTCTGTCTCCAGTTTCAAGAACTCGGACTTGTCCATTTGTATCTTGAAGTTGGATTCTCGCAGTCTTTTAAAAACCCTTTCTAAGTTAATAATATGTTCTTGCAGGGATGTGCTGAACAGGATGACGTCATCCAAATACACCAAGCAGATATCCTGGAGGTCTCTAAGGATATTATCCATTACACGTTGAAACGTTGCCGGGGAATTTTTCAATCCCATCGGCATTCTCAGGAATTCATAGTGGCCATTTTCTACGTTGAAGGCAGTTTTGTGTATATCTATAGAGGAGTCTAATTCCACCTGGTAAAAACCGCTAGCAAGGTCGAGTGTACTAAAATATTGGCATTTACCTAATTTGTCTAATATGTCCGAAATGTTAGGTATAGGATATCTATCGTCAATAGTTTTTTCGTTGACTTTACGAAAGTCACTCACTTGGTTTTACCAGAAGCATCTGTCTTTTTGGGGACCACCCAAATGGGAGAGCTCCACGCAGAGTCTGAAGGCCTGATTATATTCTGTTCGAGCATCTTACTAATTTGTTCTTTAACTTCTTGTTTATGGATATACGGATATCTGTAACTTTTAGTATGGACGGGGATTTCATCGGTCGTTCTAATCCTATGTTTTATTTTATTTGTAAATGTTAGAGGCTCTCCTTCAAGATAAAAAACGTCAGAGTACCGGGCACATAAAGTTTTTAGGTTTGCTAGTTCTTCTGGATTTAAATGGTCGGTCCGAAGGCGTCGTAAAACTTCCTCCGTACGGTTACTTAATTGATCTACCTGTTCGCTTTCTACATTGAATAGTTCGGCAGTAATGGGACGATCCATAGAGAAAATTATGTCATTAGATGATTCATTTGAAATTTGTACCCAACCTCTATTATTTTTTACGGTTGTGAAACAGTCAGAAATTAAGCAGTTACAAATTATTTGGTCGGGAACGAATACATCGCCATCATGGGAATTTATAGGCAATCTTACTAATTTAGATGTCTGAGCTGGTATGATTTCTTCATAAATGTTAGCATTGCGAGAGTCATACATAGTAATGGGTATTTCTGTGTTTCTAGTGACTAACTTTTTGTTTCGTAAGTCAATGTTAGTGCCCCATGAATCTAATAAATCAAAGCCGATTAATCCATCAAAATAGTTATGGAAGTCTAGGATGAATAAAGTGATGTTTCCTTCTTCTTTAAATTCGGGAAAGTTAGGCAAAGTTATCGAATAATTATTTTTATAAACGGTACGCACGTTAGTTACTTCAAATGGGCTATAGTTAAGAGGTACATTAGAAAAATATTTTTCAACTGCTTGCGGTGATATAAACGATTGATTCGCTCCAGTGTCTATGAGAAATTTCAAAGGTGGGTTATGGGTTTGAATATAACCGAGTTGCCTCTGTATGTTAAAATTTACGTCTATTTTGGCTTTTCTGATTTCGGAGTTTGGGAAAAATTTCCGTCTTGCTTCTGATTTTCATTTCCAGTTTCGTTATCTGGTTTAATTTCTTCTACCACTGGGGTTTCGTATTGCCCACAGTTAAAATAATAGTCTAAGTATTCTTGATAAGGGTCATAGTCCTGGTTATAGGCTGAACATACAAAATCATAATAGGGATCATAAACCAAATCATAGTTATTAACTTCCCGCGTTTTAAAGTAATTGTTAGGTGGCGGATTGCCGGCTGTACGCCAGTCGTGTCTTATGGGAGGCAATGGTTTAGGCATAAAGTGGGTGACGCCACTCATGGGACGCGGCGTACTATTATAGCTAGTACTTTGTTGTACGGGTACACCATTCGGAGGTCTAAAGGCATTACTCTGAGCGTTATAATTGGGAGGTGGTGCTCGGAACATCTGCTGAGTCCGAGTAGGGCCACGAGGTAGTTGTAATTGAGGCATATTTTGCCGCCAACCCTGATTAGGTTGAGGGAAGAAATGTTGGGGACGCGGAAGACCGGGCATGCTATATAACTGTGGCTTCGAGTTACCGGGTACGCCCATTGTAGGGAATTGCTGCATAAACTGGTTAAGAGGTAAGTTGGAGTTAGGCTTGGGAGGCTGCTGATTGTTATCTTTCTTACTAGACCCGCTTTCGATACGCTGCTGCATATAGAGTGTATTAAGCTCCTCCTGGACGAATTCGAGTGCTTTTTCCATCGTCTCGGGACGCATGCAACGAACCCTAGAGCCTAAGGGATCTTTTAAACCGCGTAAGTAACACTGTAGGGTCAACTTCTTATAAAGGTCTCGCTTCGCCGTAACTGTAGTAGACACAGTTTCATGCAATGTGACATATGTCATAATTGTGCTGAACAAGTTCTGACATCGCTCATAGAATTCCTGTGGGGTAGAAGACCCCTGAGTCTGTAAGGACAAGTCATTATATAAAGCGGTCTCGTCACGATGATCAGCAAAATTATTAATTAGCGCGCCTCTAATACCAATCCAATTCTCGGGAATACCGTTACTATTTATTAATCTAGCCGCGGAACCTGTAACCTTGTTTAAAATGCCATTTATGAGTGCCAAATTGGTTAACTCATTACCCGGTTCAGTCTTGAAATATGCGAGTACTCGCATATTTCAAGACTGAATAGTTGTAGTAGGTAGTTGGTCACAAAGATTTACAAAACGGGTTAACACATTAGGGTTGCCATCGAATTCAGGCAGAATCAGGAGCGAATTAAAAATTTCTCCTACTTTGTCATGAGACATTTTTGTATCCGGTAATACTGATTCACCTAATAGTCTATGCTCGTCTATAGCAATACGCCTATTCGACCTACTACTGTCTAAACTACGATTACGCGACACTCTTGGGTGGAAAATCTTGAAAACTATTACGCAAAATTGCTAAAAGAAATCATACACGTAGAATTAACTATAATTATAACTAGAACTGAAGGGAAAACGAATAATGAAAATAGTTTATAGTAAATGATAGGTAAAAATCAAGGTTAAGAATAGGACAGTAAGGATTTGAAAGATTCAAAGCATTTACAACATGGTCTTCTTTGCCGAATCGATGTCTGGATTCAACCCTGCTGGCGCCTCACGATGTATGTAGATTCAGGATACTCGCGAATCGGTAAGCCACGCGGGACTTCGGTCCGATTTTAGGGGAAATCTTGACGCGTCACGTACCTAATATACTACGAGTATCCTACCGACTGCGCCAATTAAGTTCGGAGGCAGCAGAAGATGCAAAAAAAAAAACAATTTTATCTAATTAATGTTTAATTTAAATTAAAAGGAAATTACAATTATAACGTTAAATCTAACTAATAATTAAATGTGCGATTTGATCAGCGATTGACCAAAAAGTGCCGTTCCCACGTAAACTTGAAATATTGAAATCGGCGACCACCCGCGGAGACGATGTCAGATGTGCCGCGTCAGCTTCCGGGTATCGCGCTGTCGATGTCGTAACGTGGATTCAGGGTGGTGCACACTATAGTGACTTGCATCGGCTATGCTTGCGTAACAGATATATCTATTGGATTGTCATACATTGTTTTGTCTATAAAAATACTATTATTCATTTTGTGTAGTAGATGATGCCTATTCTTCCACTTTTACCATTTACTGCACAGGTGCTTTTTTTTCCAATAGAACCCTAAAGGAATGCGATATTTTTTCAAGACCCCCTTTTAGCCGCCAAATGCATCGTAAATACGTAATGCATTGTATTAATTGTGGTTGTTCAAGACTGGTTTTCTGTTAATCGTAATATACAGGGTGTTTGGTGCATCGTTTGCCAAATTGATTTGGCCGATAGAATATCTATTCTATCTATTGCTATATCTTCAGCCCCAATAAATCATTCCTTGCCACACTGGTTTTTAATTAGAATTAACGGAATATACATTTTTTTTTTAAATTAAATATTAAATCAAAATAAAGATATCTCTTTCATAAGATACGTGTGCTACGTGCACCTTTCGTGGGTGGATGATCTGGAGGTCCCTCAGCTGATGGAATGTTCCGAATTGGCAAATTCGGAGGATGAGTGGCTTGAGCTGCTCGCTCAGCTTGAGCTTGCGCGAGCGCTGCTTCATAACCAACCCTCACACGTCTTCCTAAATCGCGGTCAATGAGGTGCAACAACTTAAGTCCTCTCTGCACTACCGGTGGTGTAGCTGGCACAAGACTGCTGATTATATTTTCTATAAATCTCTGTCTGTGCGCCTCATCTTCAAGAATGTGATTGTAGAAATATGACGCCGGTTCCAGGTCAACAGCATTACTTTCCAATACCTGTAATTTCTCTCTAGGACGTTTCTCGTCGACATAAGGTATTGGACCGTTAAATGAATTAGGATAATAGTTTGGTGCATTTTTCATGTTCAACCTTGTAGGTGGTCTCCCATCACGAACATATGTCTTTGCATATAATGGCATATTTACGTAGATTTTGTTATGGTTTCTTCCCAAACGATAATTTTGTGTGTCTATGTAGAACATTCTTCTACCTCTGAACAAAGAGTCAGGTGGTCCAGGAATACCGGGCACCAAATTTGCTGGATTAAACGCGCTTTGTTCTATGTCTCTGAATACGTTTTCAGCATTTTTGTTCAATACCAAACGCCCAATCTGCACGGTGAAAAATGTGCCATTTTTCCACAATCTAGTAACATCGAATGGATCGTAGTCTACGTTTTGTATGTCATGTGGTGTCATCATGTCCATTTCTAATTTCCATGCAGGGAAGTTTCCTTCGTCAATAGCATTGTACAAATCTCGGTTGAAGTAATCCAGATCCATACCTTGTATCTCAGCCGCTTGAGCAGACGTAAGTGCTGAGAATCCCTGCTCAGTTCTGAAGTTAAACCTAACATAATGTCTCTCTCCATTTTTATTAGAAATTTCATATGTATGAATAGGGAAAGCATCCATTCTCCTGTACCCATTTGGTATACCGTAATCAGCCCATGTCCAAAAGGAGGTATGAATTATTTCAGGCATCTGTGTTATAACATCCCATTGGGCTGTGAAATCGAACAGGAATGTTTGTGGATTTCTCCTAATTGCATGTTGAATTTTCCAAAAGCGAATGGCGTCTCTGTATCGATAAATAGGTGTTTGCAAGCACGTAAAATCTAAATTACCCTCTCTGGTGTAAAACTTGATTGCTAGTCCTTTTAATTCTCGCCCAACGTCAGAGCCTCCAATATTCTGCTGCCCTGCTGAGAATCTGACAACTAATGGCGTTTTCTTTCCTATGCCATTAAAAACATCAGCATACGTATATTTCGAAACGTCGTTTGTGACTTCGAAATAGCCAAAAGCACCAGTGCCCTTAGCATGTACAATTCTTTCGGGTATTCTCTCACCGTCAAATGTCAACATCGTATCGAGAAGTAACTGATTATTAAATTGATCAGAGTTAATTGTAACTGTGTCTCGTATTTCTGTTGGTTCTCCACTATTTTTCGTCCATACTCCTATCGGCAACTGCGAAAAGAAGACAAGTAAATTAAATTGCAGAAGTGGAATACTAAGTTCTTTAGTTCTAATTTAAATTTAATACTTAAAAGCAAAATTAACTTACCAAGGCCTTAAGACTGTGCTTTTACAATGATGTCAGAACGGATAGACCATTCTTCATAGATACCTATCAGAATTGTTTATTTTAACAAGTAAGGTAATTTATTGATATAATGGCGTCATTATGATTAACTATTGATACTCCATTGAAAGAAATGGAATGGCAAAGCATACATAGAATGGTAATCTCGTAGTACGCAGATTACTTCATACGTCAGCCATTCATTTTTCATTATACAAATGTATGTCTGACGTATGAAAATTCGTAATCTGTTAACAAATAAAAAGCAATTATTCGGATCGAATTACTTTAGATCACTGATCAAAAGAACACGTCAATGTGTAGTAATTGCTTTTTATTTGTTAACAGATTACGAATTTTTAGCAAAATGACAATGGAATCGTATTAAAATGACAATATTATGAAAATAGCAGGCCTCTGGTTAAATGTTCAGGGTATAAGGCTTTTAAATAATAAAAATGATGGTCTATAAAACCTAACGTCACGCATTTAGATCACATTATTTTTAACCGACTTCGAAAAGGAGGAGGTATCTTCGGCTGCATTATTTTGGTCTGATGAACTTCGGAGATATAAGAAAGGATATCTTCAAAAAATTATACTGTGTAATAAATCTATGTATCCTAGAGGTTTTCGGTATTAATAGAATTGTCATAATAGTTTGTTGATGAAGCAAATACTAGAGAGGTATTAAATAAAAAGTGTGAAATATTCTTTTTACAAAATAAAAATGCAACCGACCTACTGTAAAAAAAAAACACAAATATATTCAAAATCGGTTGGTGTTAAGTAATGAAAATACCGAATTTTGAAAATAAAATTATTTTGCACGTTTTTGTGTGTTTATTTACACTGAAGGCGGTTGTATTTTTTTTTTTTTGCAAAAAATCATAGTCTGTACCCACCGGATGCTCCTGTTTAAAATCCAGCAGCTGCCTTTCCACTGGTTGATATGTGACATTCTGATATCTGACACTATCCACATTGAGTACCAAACAAAATAGATACGCAATGATCGTTTTCATGATGGTAATCGACTGTGTGTGCTTAGATTAACAGTATTTGCTTTTATAATCATAAACCAACAATTAATTTTATTATACTCGTAAATTATCAATAACTAGCTTCTGCCCGCGACTTCGTCCGCGGAAAATTTGTGAGACGAAAGTTGTGATAGCTCGGTTAATATCCATGTTATATAAATAATTTATAGCCTATGTCACTCAGGAGTAAAGCAGCTTTCTATTATAGCTTCAATTTCCAATCGAACCATTAGTTCCAGAGATTACCTCCTACAAACAAAAAAACAAACTTTACCTCTTTATTATATTAGTGTAGATTACAAATATGTTTTACTTAAGTATCGTACTTAATTAAAAAGCTTTAAAATCTGTTTTTTTTAGGATTCCGTACCTGGAAATAAAACGTAATTTATAACTATAGCCCCAGTAGAGAGAGGTTAGGGAGTAGGCTTCGACTCAGCCAGGCCTCTACGTTTGCTTACAACTCCTTGAGGCGTGCAGGAGCAAAACGCGCCTTCGACTTGTGCTTGGTCCGGACGGTTACCGGCCAGCTATTTAAGCTATTTATGCTCGTCTGCAAAACCTACGCCTGCGATGGCAGGAAATTGGGATCTGAATCATGACGGCAGCTAGGGCGTGAAGGTTGATGCCTCTTATACGGGTGTTTAATCTGGGTATCTATACTTTCCGTTGGCTATCCTGCAATTTGACATAATGCGAGGTCTTTTAGCACAGACAAGATTACATTTGAAAATAGGTATTAAAAAGCTGATCTGGTAAAAAGTGGCCCCGACAGTTACGTCTTGGGCTCGATTCCCACCCAGGATAACAGTTTGTGTAATGAACACGATCATCCCTCGACAAAGAAAGTCAGCGCAACCTTCCTACAATTACTACTTCATGACGTTATCATCATATCCTCAAGCGGGTGAGAGGATGCTCAGCTATAAAGGGTATCCTGACCACCAGCATACCAATCTGATCACCTTATCAGCGATCTTGGCTTAACTTTGGAGAAATATGCGGATTCCGATTCCGAGTCACTGGTACAAACCTCCATTGGCCTAGCACGCATCACGACACACCATAAAGCATCAAGTCCCACCGATTACCGATCTCTGGAAGGCAGTGATGAAACGACATATTGTATCCGCGCGCTAGACATAGTACAACAACCGGAAATATTCTAACAGGCAGTAGCCCACCAGAAGTAACACTCATCTGGTCCGAGGATCCTCCCTTTTCGACGGAAGTATCCATGTAAAATGTTAAAATCTTACGACTTTACTCTGTGTTCCGCATACACCAAATATAGTATGTTTATCAGATGTCTAGTGCTTATAACAAAAGCCTCTAATCTCTCGCTTAGCTTGGTACTAAAACCTAGTGCTATGTGAAAGTTCCGAGTTGTTTGAGAACCCTCAATGAACTAGTCCGACTCACACTTGCCAGTTTTTTTAGTTACAATCACCATTTTAATTTGAATAATAGTCATCTACTATGAAGTATGTTAATTAAGCCAATAATTATGTTTTGAAAGGAAATGCGTGATACTAATAGCTTGGCCGAAATAATGATTGGCTTTGTTTTTACTCAAGTTCCTAAAAATATTATCTGTTCTGAACAAAAAACAGTTTTGAATCATCCATATTTGTATAGAAGTTTGTCCGTTGGTCAGCCATTGCTTTATTGATGTTTAACTTTCTTTTCTCCAAAACTATGTGATATAACTGACAATGAGCAATACTTGTCAAAAAATTCATACAGCAAAGATAAATGTATGAACGATACTTGTAATTCGTTAAAATTGTCGCTTTTCGTCTATCGCTTGTCAGTTTTATTAAATAGATCAAAAATGGAATAATAGGTAAACTATAACTAATAGGTTTTTTTTTTTTTTTTATGGTAGGTGAAAATCATCCAATGACGAAACCCGCTCTTGGGCGGAGCGGGAGACCAGTGTCAGACTCTTACTGACTAAAAAACCTACCCCGTACCTTCCTTGCCTTATTTCTGGAGTCGAGGTTACAATTTTCACTTACCCTCTAGGCTCCAGGAGGCTTCGACCCTGAAGGGCCCCTGCAGTTTGCTGACAACTCCTTGAGGCGCGCAGGAACGGTGCGCGCCGTTGACGACCTGGACTCGGTCTTACCAGACGATCGGACGGCGAGCTACCCATTGCTCACCGTCCGCGAGCCAGTGTCTACGGTGGCCGGATATCGGCAGGATCGCGGCGGCGACGGCTACGGCGAGTACGCCGTTGCCTTTGCCTTATGCGGTCGGCCTCCTCCTTTACGAGCATTACTGCTTCGCAGAAGGAGGCGACCGCCTGCCATTCCTCTTCGCTGCGGACCATGGCCTGAACCAGGGCCCGGCGCGAGAGGTCGCCGCCGCCGATCACCCCCACGAGGACACGGCGATGCTCTTCCCAAGCAGGGCACACCTCCACCGTGTGCTCCACCGTGTCCTCCGGGCTCGCCTCACAGTGGCGACACCCGGACGTCTCTTCCGCACGAATCCGGTGCAGGAATCTCCCGAACTTCCCATGTCCGGTGAGAACCTGCGTCATGCGGAAAGTGAGGACGCCGTGAGGTCTATCCAGCCACGCCTCAAACTATAACTAATAGGTAAACCTATGAAATTGCCATTCCACCAAACTGGCCATTTCAAGTTAATTTATTTATTTATTCTTTATTGTTTTCTAAATGGATAATGAGTTACACAAATACGTGAAACACTTAGAAAGTTTTGAGAAAGTAAAAAAAAAATCTATGGATAAAATGTTTTTTAGGATTCCATAGTCAACAAGGAAATCTTATAGTTTCACTAAGTCTGTCTGTATGTCCGTCCGTGAATAATCTCAGCGGCCGTTAACACTAGACAGCTGAAATTCGGTATCAATGTGTATATCAATCACTCCGACAAAATGCAAAAACAAAAAGTGGTAAAATAGTACATTTTGATACAAGTGCAGGAAGTTTGTCATTGCGACCGAGGCGAAATACGCACGAGCCGTAGGCGAGTGTATTATGGTGCCGAGGGCTGCAATGACAAATCTGCACGTGTGTCAAATGAAGTTTTTCAATACACTTACTAACAAGCCCTTTCTTTAAAAATTACGACGTACCTATTTATTGTTACGGCAACTTTGCAAAAAAAAGGACATTGACCGGTTCTGGGCCATATGCTGCCCACACATGGGAGTGCTTCCAAGTGATTACTGGCATTAACATACAAATTAAAAAAATATTTTAAAAAAATCGGTCCCAGAGTTTGATTATTTTGTTTTTAAGATTTTTGGGGCGATTTTAGTTAACTATTATTTTATTAAAATGTTTTTACACAAAAATAATATGTAACTCCATTACAATCAGATTCCGTCAAACGTAATCTCGCTCGGCTTGAAAACCAGTTCTAATTAATGCTTACGGGCTTGTTTTTATGGTAGGTAAAAATCATCAAATCACAAATCTCGCACTTGGACGGCGACGGCTACGGCGAGTTCGCCGTTGCCTTATGCGGTCGGCCTCCCCCTTCACTAGCATTACTGCCTTGCAGAAAGAGGCGACCGCCTGCCATTCCTCTTCGCTGCGGTCCATGGCCTGAACCAAGGCCCGGCGTGAGAGATCGCTGCCGCTGATCGCGGACAAGGACACGGCGATGCTCTTCCCAAGCGGGACACACCTCTACCGTGTACTCCTCCGTCTGCAGAATCCGGTGCAGGAATCTCCCGAACTTCCCCTTAATCCTTTTTAAATACCTGTGTATTTAAAAAGGATTAAGGGTCCCGTAAAATTTTTTTTTGATAATTTAAATATTTTTGTAAATTATTTTTATGTAAATCCCAATGGTCCGTGTCATCTAATAAAATATATATTGGTATATCTTTTTTTTTAATTTATGCTCACTAATCTTTCGTATCCTTTTTACCGACTTCACAAAAAGGAGGAGGTACTATGTTCGGATGTTTGTATGTTTTTTTTTTGTATGTTTATTCACTGATTAATTACTCCGCCAATTATCGACGAATTTTCAAAATTCTTTTTTTGTTCGACAGTAGATAGTTCTGAGCGGGTCCCATTGTCACCAAGTCAAAGTCAAAGTCAAAGTCAAAGTCAAAGTCAAAGTCAAAGTCAAAGTCAAAGTCAAAGTCAAACTCATTTATTTCAAATAGACCATTTACAGGCACTTTTGAAATGTCAAAATTGAAGCTAGTTTGCACGTTCCAAGGCGTAGACTCCTATGGAGAAGAACGTGCAAGAAACTCCATGGGCACTCTTTTAAATCAAAATTTATATTTACATATTACTTGGTTACAAAATGTTGATTCTAATATGCGAGCACGATGTAGCGGTATTTAACAAAAAGTAAAATAATAATAATAAAAAAAAAATTCAAATAAGCGCCTAGCAGCCAAGAGATGACCGGTCTCAACTGACGGCACCCGTTCACGAGCATGACGCATGTATCAGCCTCACTCCGCTCAACCATTTTAGAGGGAACAGAATGACCCAACACACGCGCCACCATCAGCGAGACATTTGAGAGAGCATGACAAACTCTCAGCTGCCATGCTCGAATGTCAAATAAGTTGCAACCTAGCGAAAAATGCTCCATGGTACTTCACATTTACAAAATTTACAAAGTGCTTCTACATTATACAATGCTATTGTATCCAAATCAAAAAAATATAATAATTGTAGATGGTCATGAGCTGCAATTTAACAAATAAAATATAAAACTATTACGAAAAGCCAATATAAAAAGGGCAACAACTTCCATCCTTTCAATAAATATGTTAACAATAAAAAACAAATTAGAAGGCAAAAGTAGACTGTGGCTGTGGAGCAGAAACGGCATTTAACCAAGCATTGTTATCAAGAATGTAATCTTCCAGTTTATAATATGCTTGTCTACATAGCGTGCGTTTAATACAAGTTTTAAATTTGGATTCAAGTTAAGATCTATGATTTTAGTATTTTCATCTAGATTTACAGTCAAAAAGAAACATTTGATGAAGTGGAACTGATGAAGAAGACCAGAAATTACCAATGGAACTTTATACTCACATAGATATCACAATAAAATTACAATACAAACAAATAAATGGTTGTGAATAGTCAGGTATCAATGGTATCATTAAAATGATGATGATGATGATAGAGCCGGAAGATAGGCACCGTAATTACTCAATGTATCCTAGCCGTGATTGGGCTCATTAAAATTGTCATGAGATGCACTTTGGCTCTTAAGTACTATCGAACTGATCTGATGATGAAGCCGGAAGGTGGAAGGGAGACGCAGGAACTTCATAATAAAACGATGTATCCTACCAGAGCTTGGGTTTATTAAAATTGTCATGAAAAATAGGCACTCTGGTATCGCAACTAAAAAAGGTAAAATAAAAAACTTTATACAAAAAAATATACCGACACTAAAAATGTAAAAATTACTTAATTTCGGAAGGCGGTGTTTAATAAGAAACTAATGATACCGAGAAACACCGACTTCCGAAATTAAAGTTATTTTGTAGTACCGCTGCTGCACCGCTAAATGATTTAATGAACCAATGCATCCGTTGCACGCCACTGCGTTTGCTGGACAAGATAATTACTTAATAGTGACTTGACTTTTTTATGTTGGGAAAAATCACCTAATGAAGAATCCCGCCCGTGGGTGGAGCGGGAAACAGTGTCAGATTCTTACTGACTAAACGACTCACCCCTTTCCTTCTTAGCCTTCATACCAGGGTCAGACCTTCCTTTCAGAAGCCGGACTGGGGCCCCAGTTGGCTTCGACCCTGCTGTTGGACCTTTTCATTTGCTAACAACTCCTTGAGGCGCACGGGAACAGAGCGCGCCGTCAACGAACGGCTTGGCCCGGGCTATTACCAGACAACCGGACGGCGAGCTACCCATTGCTCACCATCCGCAAGCCCACGTCTACGGTGGCCGGAAATCGCGGCGGCGTCTGGGCGTGAGCTCCGACTTGACTTTTATTAAGTAAAAATCTAATGCGACGGCTACATAATACATTTCACATAATCCGGGTAAATAAAAGTATAGAATGTTTTTAGATAGATTTACCACTATTCAAAGAAAAAATGAAGTATGGTTTACCTATTTTCTTGAAATCTTCAAAACTGCCTTGAAAAGAGACAGAGCTGCGACCAAACAGATATTATGTCTGATCCAGGCAACTATGGTTTTTTATGGTGGGAAAAATCATCTAATGACGAATTTCCGTCCTTGGTCGGAGCGTAAAACAGTGTCAGACACTTACTGAATAAGTAACCCATACTGTTCTTTCTTAGCATTCATATCGGTGTGGACCACCTTACCTTCCTTTCAGAAACCGCCCCGCCCCAGTAGGCTTTGACCCTGAAGTTGGGCCTCTACACTTGCAGACAACTCCTTGAGGCATGTGGGGACAGAGCGCCATCGACGACTTGGTTTGGCCCGAACTGTTACCAGACGACCGGACGACGAGCTAGCCCTTGCTCGCTGTCCGCAAGCCCGAGCCAGAAACCGGGATCGGAATCCCGGCGGCGTCTGGGGCGTGAGCACGTTTGCCTTATGCGGTCGGCCTCCTCCTTTACTAGCATTACTGCTTCGCAGAAGGAAGCGACCGCCTGCGACTCCTCTTCGCTCTGTACCATGGACAAAACCTAAAACCCAGTGTGAGAGATTACTGCCCCCATGAGAACAGGTCGGCGTACTTCCCAAACGGGGACACCTCGACCACCGTGCTCATCCGTATTATCCGGGCAGTCCATACAGTGGTGACACCTGGGCGTCTCTTCCGCACGAATTCGGTGTAAGAGAAGAAGGAACCTCTCAAACTTGCCATGTCCGGCGAGGACCTGTCTCATGTGGAAGGTGAGGACGCCGTGAGGTCTCTCCACACTTACCGCCGTGATACTGCCCACAACTGGCTTACGATAGTCGCTGACGCTATTTTACCGATATGAGATCACGCAGGAGCTCTGCCCACCATGCCTCGACTTGTCACGCAATGTTCGCCCCGGCGGGGGTCGCACTTCCATGCGCAGACCTTGCATTGCAAGGATTGTTGCCTCCAGATCCCATGGTGGCAGGCCAGCAAGGAAACCGTGCGGTATCCCTGCACCACTCCTATTGCCATGATCCTCTGGCATAAGTTCAACTGAGCCCCCGGTTGCTTTCACACCGATGGCGCCCTTACCGGCGCTTCAAAAAGGGCCATGGACTGAACGGTGCCTGCGTAGAGTCTTTGGCAGCAGGCGTCAGGCCCCCATTTTCGGCAGGAGCTGCTTGAGGGCGAGGCAATTGTGGTTTGTTGCCCGGGAGGTTTTGGACCGTTGGACATGTTTCAATTGACTGGTCTGTTGATTTCGTGTTCGTCAGCGCGATTGTATGGGATTCTTAATTCGATTTCTAGGTCCGACAAAAAGTACAAATAGGATTATTTTACGAACTACTCTGTAGCTGCTCGAAGTTTGGAAGTTGGTGGTGTGGTACCCCCGAGCCGTCAACCATTGGTCTTGCGCCTAAACTCTCTCTGGTCGTGTCGGATGGCCGTCCTATCAGACTTAGGAGAGAAGGAACAAAGAGTGCACCTGTGTTTATTACATACTCTTGTACACTGTAACTAATATTTCCTGCATACTTGGCTAAACTATAATGGGATCGACTACCATGATCAAAATTTTGTCGGGAGAATTATGTTTTAATTGCGTAAGAACTCTTTAGTTATGATGCACGGTTTTAAATTGAAAGCAAATACCAAAAACGAATATGCGAATCTTTTAATTTCATGAACACTTTTTATATGCTAGAGAAACACATTTCATCTGGTTTTTCGAAAACGTCTGTTTAATAAATAAAGATATATTTCTTTTACAAAATACGTATACTGTATGCACCTTTTGTGGGAGGATGATCTGGAGGTCCCTCAGCTGTTGGAAAGTTCCGAATTGGCAAATTTGGAGAAGGAGTGGCTTGACCTGGTCGCTCAGCCTGTGCTTGCGCGAGGGCTGCTTCATAACCTACCCTCACTCGTCTAACCAAATCACGGTCAACGAGGTGCAACAACTTAAGTACTCTCTGCACTACCGGTGGTGTAGCTGGCACAAGAGACTTGATTATATTTCCTATAAATCTCTGTCTGTGCGCCTCATCTTCAAGAATGTGATTGTAGAAATATGACGCCGGCTCCAGGTCAAAAGCAGTACTTTCCAATACCTGTAATTTCTCTCTAGGACGTTTCTCGTCGACATAAGGTATTGGACCGTTAAATGAATTAGGATAATAGTTTGGTGCATTTTTCATGTTCAACCTTGTAGGTGGTCTCCCATCACGAACATATGTCTTTGCATATAATGGCATATTTACGTAGATTTTGTTATGGTTTCTTCCCAAACGATAATTTTGGGTATCTCTGTAAAACATTCTTCTGCCTCTGAACAAAAATTCAGGTGGCTCAAGAATACCGGGCACCAAATGTCCCGGATTAAATGCACCTTGTTCTATGTCTCTAAATTGATTTTCAGCATTTTTGTTCAGTACCAAACGCCCAATCTGCACGGTGAAAAATGTGCCGTTTTTCCACAATCTAGTAACATCGAACGGATCGTAGTCAACGTTTTGTATGTCATGTGGTGTCATCATGTCCATTTCTAATTTCCATGCAGGGAAGTTTCCTTCGTCAATAGCATTGTACAAATCTCGGTTGAAGTAATCCGGATCCATACCTTGTATCGCAGCCGCTTGGGCTGACGTAAGTGCTGAGAATCCCTGCTCAGTTCTAAAGTTAAACCTAACATAATGTCTTTCTCCATACTTATTAGAAATTTCATAAGTATGTATAGGGAAAGCATCCATTCTCCTGTACCCATTTGGTATACCGTAATCAGCCAACGTCCAAAAAAAAGTGTGAAGGATTTCCGGTCTCAGTGTTACTAAGTCCCATTGGGCTGTGAAATCGAACAAAAGCGTTTGTGGATTTCTCTTAAATGCACGTTCAGCGCTTGCAAAGAAAATGGGATCTCTGTATCGATAAACAGGTGTTTGCAAGCACGTAAAATCTAAATTACCTTCTCTGGTGTAAAATTTTATTGCCATACCTCTCAATTCTCGCCCAAGGTCAGAGCCACCAATATTCTGTGATCCTGATGAGAACCTGACAACTAATGGCGTCTTTTTTCCTATGCCATTAAAAACTTCAGCATACGTATATTTCGAAACGTCGTTTGTAACTTCAAAATAACCAAAAGCACCAATGCCCCTAGCATGTACAACTCTTTCGGGTATTCTCTCACCGTCAATTGTCAACATCGAATCGAGAAGTAACTGATTGTTAAATTGATCAGAGTTAATCGTAACTGTGTCTCGTATTTCTGTTGGTTCTCCACTATTTTTTGTCCATAGTCCTATCGGCAACTGTGAAAGGAATTGAAGTAAATTACATTGCAGAAGTAAAACATTTAAAAGTTCTTTAGTACATTTATTTATTTGCATTAATAAGCAATTAAAACTATCCAGGTTAAATGTTGATGTTATTAGATCTTATAAATAAAATGGTAGTCTTCAATATGTGGCACGCATTTACACACATTATTTTTGAAAAAAAAAAAAAATAGTTTATACCCACCGGATGCTCCTGTTTAAAATCCAGTAGCTGTCTTTCCACTGGTTGATATGTGACATTCTGATATCTGACACTATTCACATTGAGTACCAAACAAAATAAATACACAATGATCGTTTTCATGATGGTAATCGAGTGCGTTTTCTATTTCAACGTTATTGGCTTATATAATCTTTATTAATGATCGATTAGTTTATAATTATGAATTACGAATAGGTGTGAGAGACTAAAATCCGTTTAATTATAATGTTTTACTGCAATTTTGTACTAAGTAACTGTTGAAGCTGTTTTTTTAATCATTGCATACTCATGCATCTCACACATCTATCTCAACATTCTCATCTTCATTGGGCGATGGTCGCACCGATTGTTTATGATATCAACGTGAATTGATTTTGACTCATTCAGTTTGATCTTTGTTATGTCCAGTCATACACTTTGTTCAGAGCTGATTGAAATTTTTCTACTGCTTTTTTATAATTAAATCTCGTATCCATAATAGTAGTATCATCAGCAAAAGTTTCAATGATGTAGTTCTCTCGCTCTCAGATGTCACATGTGTATAGGAGAGGGATGGGCCTAGCACAATTCCTTGAGGTACCCCAGCTTTTATAGTTTTAAGCTCGGACTATGTATAATTTTGCCTTAGTCTAAACATTATATTGGTTAAATACAGCTTCTGAATATTTGCAAATTTTGGAGGCAACATACTACTTGGCAATATTAGGCCAAACTTTGTCAAAAGCGTAGATTTACTTGTTTTCGAGCATTTTTCAATAATAGTTGTTATTGTGTTTGTTATTGTTTACCTGTTCTACTGTAGAGTGCTAGCCTGTACTTTTCCACAGCTGGGCAAAGGTCTCCCTCCGCTCTTTCCAACCATCACAGTTACTCGCTTTCTCGTTCCAATTTTAAAGGTATCCAGGTTGTCCAGCAATCTTTTTCATGTTCTGTTACAAGGCAATGTGCTCATCATCATCATCAACCTAACGTAAGTCCCGTTTGCTACCTTGACTTTCACCTCGGTGCCCGGGGTCCGCTTTCCTGCCTAGTCGCCTCCACTTCGCTCGGTCTTTTGCGTCTTCTGATTTAAGCCCATTAGCACGCATATCGTCCCTTACGACGTCGATCCAACGCCTCTTAGGCCTACCTCGTTTTCCGGGTCCCGGCGGAGGCGGCATGGCGAGGCATCTGTTACCCACGTAGTCTGCCGGTTTTCGTAAAACGTGGCCATACCAGCGTAAGCGACCCTCCTGCAGTTTATCCGCTACGTCACGGACCTGAAGGCTGCCCCGAATGCGGGAGTTTCGAGAGCGGTCTTTCCGTGAAACTCCAGACATCCAGCGCAGCCACGCTTCACTGCCATACAAAAGGACAGGCCTAATGATGGTCTTATAGACCTGTCTTTTGAGCCTAGCCGGCATTTTGGGGTCACAGATAACCCCCGCCACCTCACGTCATTTCGCCCAGGCCACTGAGATACGTGACTCGACGTCGCAATCGATGTCCCCGGACTCGTGGAGCACCGATCCCAAGTACCTGACCTGTTCCGTGCGCTCAACTGTGTCTTCGCCGATGCGAACAGGAGCAGCGTTTGTTGTGTTACAGGCCAAGTACTCGGTCTTCGCCGCATTAATCTTCAGACCGCCGTTTTCCAGCGATTCCTTCCACGCTACCACACGTCGAACCAAGCGCGCACTGTCCGAGTCCGCCAGCGCGATGTCATCTGCATACATGAGCAGCCATGGCGTCTGCTCATGTAAGTCCCTGATGTTGGAGGACAGCACGTCCAGCACCACGCTGAACAGAAACGGACTAAGGACAGAGCCCTGGTGAACTCCGACGGTGACGGGGAAGGGTTTCGTATCGCCAACAGCGGTCCGAACCACAGAACCGGAATATCGGTACATTTCTCGGATGATGTCAACATAGGTCTCGGACACTCCTTTGGATCTCAGCGCCCACCAGATCACATCACGGGGGACACAGTCGAAGGCCTTCTGCATGTCTAGGAACAAGAGGTGCAGAGGCGTATTCTTCGATCTGTATCCCTCCATGGTAACCCTTAGGGCAAAGATGGGATCCATGGCGCCATGGCCTGGTCGAAACCCATATTGACATCCCGAGACGGTGCACTCCTGTTGGATCCGAGAGTCAATCACCCGCTCGAAGAGCTTCATGGTGTGGGACATAACCTTAATCCCACGGTAGTCGCCACACTCCTGCACCGATCCCTTGCCTTTGAAGACTGGAGTGATAGATAATACTCAGTCTCCATTGACTCGGGATCTTTCCGGTGAGGAGCATGCGGTTAAATAGGTGGGTTAAGATGCCCATACCACGAGGACCCATCGCCTTCCAGGCTTCAATAGGAACTCCATCGGCACCGACAGCTTTCCGGTTCTTCATGCGGCGAAGAGCCACATGCACTTGTTCGGGCGTAACTGGGGGCACAAGTCCCTGATTTGGAGGGAGAACCGGAGACAGTACCTCTTTGTGCTGCTTGTTCAGCAGCTCGTGGAAGTACGAGCGCCATCTCTCCTTCACCGCGAGGTCCTCGCATAACAGCGGCACTTAGAGATATCCAGTGCCGCTTTGACCCTGGAACGTGCCAACTTATAAATGAGCTTCTGCCCCTCAGACGATTCCAACTTATCATAAAGTGGCTGTAAGTGGTCTCGTCTGGCTCTGGCTACGGCCCTCTTGGCGGCACGTTTTGCAGCTCTGTATGCGTCGCGGTCTTCGGGAGATTGGAGACAAGGCAATGTGCTATGCAACACTAAAATTTAAACCAGTATTTCCTGAGATTAGCACAATTGCCTTGGTCAGTGGCCTTATGTACTCGTATAAATAACTGTAGCGCTTGTGTACTAGTACAAATCAAAGATTAAAAAAAATGCCAAAAGCATTTGTTAACAGCAATAGCGTCTGCTAAAAGCTAATTTACTAAAAATTATTGATTTTTGACGAATGCACAAGTTTCGTTCGAAGTTTGCAAAGCCTAACTTCTGGCTCGCCAAGTTAGAACAACCGTACTGTAATTATTATGCCTACAATTATAATTTGAAAGGAAATGCGTGGTGCTACTTATCTAACTATTATGCACGTAATGCTCGAAATATCAAACAACTTTGTAATCGCTTCATCTTCCTGCCCTTGTCCCGTTTTACTTGGGATTGGCGCAATGTTTTTTTTCTTCCATTCTGTCCCCGTCACGCTAACACTAACTGATCTTTCTTTCATATCAGTTCTCACACAATCCGTCCATATTTGTAATCTTTAACTACATTTTACTTTGTAATCGCTAAATTTACTAAAAACAAAAAAAAAATACTTGGAACACAAAACAGTTTTGAAGCAACTTTCAGATTGTCGGCTTTCATCTATCCAAAGAAGAACCAAGACTTAAACTAAGGCTAAGAGGAGTTTAAGTGGTAGTCCCGAATTTTACGCTTTAAAGAAAATTTACTTTCATTTTTTTTAATGTCAAGAGGAAGCACATTCCAGAGTTTTAAGGTAGAAACTGTGTAAGAGTTAGCCATAAACCCAGTACGGTGAGAAGGACTTTGAAGAAGTTGGTGTTTGGAAGCTCGAAGATTGAAATTGTGAGAACTACCCAACACATTAAAATATTATTTTAAATAATCAGGAGCACAAGGTCCACACGCACTATAGTAAAAAACATGCAGAGAGATCTGAGGGATTTCCTGTGGTGGATAGGCAGCCATTTAAGCTGTGAACGGAAGGAAGAAATAGGTATGACCATATTCCCGAAGACCAAATGTGAATCGAACTAGCTTTTGCCCGCGGCTTCGCTCGCGTTGTACCTATTGGGGTTGCCCTATACAATATGATAATTTTACACTTTATCCAACGAAATGTGATGAAAACACGAAAATTGACGATAAAAACACGAAAAATATAAAGAATATAGCAATTTTAAAATTTAAGCCATTTAATTTTTGTTAAATAAAATTCCCTACTTTTGGTTTCAATTTTTTCTCTGTATGTAATCGGTGTATGTATTTTAACCTTCAAGCGGGCGCGCGGCGTCGAATCGACCGCACTCGTTATATTTACGAGCAGAGAAGGCTGATTCTGAAGAAAATTTAACTAAAATAGCTGAAAATCTCTATGAAGTTTATTATTTGGTCTCTTGTAATATAATATGTGTAAAAAAAAACTATAAGTAAGACTCACAATAAAACTCTTGTTATACCGAGCAAAATTGATACCCAATCCAGAAAAGTGGTGTAACTTTAAAATTATGTTTTCAATTTAAAAAAAATATTTTTCATTTGAAAAATAGATTATTTCTGATGTATGTGATTATTTATTATTAATAAAACTATTTTCTAAATTCATGAAATCCACCAGCGGTCTTTTAGGATACGCGCGACCGCTGCCGTTACAAATAGTCGCGCGCCGGCTTGAAGGTTAAAGGAGTCTCATTTGAAAGCTAAAAAGACTAACTTGTAATAAAAGTAAAAAAAAACATTACGGCATTAAGCAGAAAAATGCAAAAAAAAAGTTAAATCATTTTCTTCTTAAAAAATGCTTTTAATTTCAGTTTTTGATCTGTTACCTCAAAAGTAGCACATATCGACTTTCGTAGCGTGTTTTATTAAATTTCATAATAGACTTTCGTTTTCCAGCCATTTTGAAAAAATGACAATAACTAATCACACAAACTATAAATAAACAAAAAATAAAACTAAAAACACTATCGTAACTAAATTGAAGCTTAGCACTAAACTAACCTAAATACTACAACCTAACTTACTAAAAAAACACAATGTAATCTATATAACATTTGAAAGAATCATACAAAAGCAAAGAACTATAGAATTAATGAAACTACTAACCTAACGTAATTACAGATTTTATATTAAGTTAAATAAATGCAATTTGAAAATTTGAATACGAAAAAATATAACAAACAAAAACCTACTTGGTTTTTGTTTGTTATAACTAAATAACGAAACTTAACTAACGAAAAATTCAACACAAAACCAAAGACCGAAAACCAAAAATTCCTTGTTTTTAAATGCTTCTAATCAATCAAATCAATCAAAGATAAATAAAATAAAGACGCTAAAAAACGAATATAGGGCAAATTGCCTTCAAATGAGACGTTTCTCAAAGAAAATGTTTGGACATAGTCTTAGTAAAAAAAAATCTTAATAGCGCGATTCAGAATTCATACAAAATTACTTATGAGGTCATTCTACACGTAGAAAACTTTAAAGCACGATTCAAACTATCAATTTTAAAACAAAAATGGTGCTGTAAAAATAATAATTTTCAGATACTTTATTCAAAATTTATTGTAAACCTAAAATAAGAGGGGGTTATCAATTTATTTGTATATAACCGTTACAATACTGTGTTTATCACCACGGCCGTCTTTAAATATTTATTTTACACTACTAATAGGAGCGAGAATCTGTACCTTCAGATGGTCTGGTGTGATAGGACAAAAAAAAATAGGTATATATCCCACAGGAATCATGCGTTTTTTTCAGAGACAAAAAGCAGCGTATATGCTATTCCAGAGCATAAACTATCTCCGTGCAAAATTTCACCATTCAGGCAAAATAAAAAAGATATTTATCCCACAGGAACCTTACGTTTTTTCGGAATAAAAAGTAAAATATATGCTATGCTCTATACCTGTGCCAAGTTTCATAAAGATCCATCTGGCCGTTTTGGCATGATTGAGTAACAAAACAAAAATAAGAAGTTGTATATCCCACAGGAACCTTATGTTGTTCCGGGATAAGAAGTAGTCGAAGTAGTATGAGCTATTCCGGAGTTTGTTCTATGACTGTGCCAAATTTCATACAGATCCATTCAGACAAACTAAAATTAATTAATATCCCACAGGAACTATGAGTTTTTTAGGGATAAAAAGTAGCGTATGTGCTATTCCAGCGCATAAACTATCTCCGTGCAAAATTTCATCCAAATCCAGGAAAGGGAGAATGGATATTGGTCTGAAGTGATTTGACAAATTTGGGGTGGGCATTTTAGGAAGAGGGATAATGAAAGCTTTAAGCCAACTTGTGGGAAAACCCCAATCTGAAGGAAGGAATTAATAATATGTGTAATAAATAGTAGTTAGCAATTGTTTGAAAATGAGGGATAACATGATTCTAATGATTTTATTACAGCCGACAGCTCTGGACTTAATGGCATTGAAAATTTTGGGGATCTCCGGATATATAAAACTTTATAATATTAATTTATTTTATAATTGTTAGTAACTTATTTTAAAAACACTTATTCTATTTTAAATATGTGGTATTTATTTAATGTGTGTCTGTAATTGTAAAGACCGCCTATATATATATTTATTTAATCTTCATGTACAATAGTGGTGCACTACTGTACATGAAGATTAAGTAAATAAATATTTTTGACATCTAAAATCTTTTGCAGTCAAACATTAATAAACCTTGCGAGATAGTTAATTCTAGACTTTATGATAAATTCTTGCATAGAATAGTTATAATAAAATAAATTTGCAAAACAGCAAAAAATCTTGCTTCTGCTTAAACTTGTGAATTATGGTCCTTAATATTATTAATTTGTAATTATATTTGTCGCGATCATTAACATATAATACCTTTGAGAAAGGTAAATAGAAAATAGCACATTAAATCAGTAAGCCTTTTATGAATGTTCGAGCTGTACGCCTGTGGAACTCTCTTAAATAAAAATTTGTTTAAAAAATACAGTGATATTCACAACATAAATACTAGGAATAAACACAAATTAGTGGTTCCGGTAACAAGGCTCAAAAAAATAGGAGGCACATTTAGATGCCAATGTATACGCTTTTATAATAAGCTTCCCAGTCCTATTCAAGAACTTAGCCTTAATAAATTAAAATCATTTGTAAAACATAAACTTTGTCAGAAGGCTTTTTATACTGTAAAAGAGTATCTTGAGGACAAAACAGCTTGGGATTGACCTGCTCCAGTAATCACTGTAATTGATGTAATTTCATTTCTTATTTTCTGTTTTTTTTTTTTTGGTATCATTATTATATATATATTTTTTATTATTATTATTTTTAACTGACGATTATTGTTATTTTACAATTATGACATATTTCTCTTTTTTTTTTGCAACTATTAAATTTAACATTTAAATTTGAAATTGACAATTGTATCGTTTTTTTTTTTTTTAAATTTGCAATTATAATGGGTAAAATTACATTTTTGTAAATTTTTATTATTGTGAATGTGGGGACTATGTGGATTACTTTTCGTTTTTCCTTAATTTTAACTTTTAATTAACTTATAATGTCTGGCAGTTATGAGTACTTTTTGCGGCCTACCCAAATGTCCTTTCTTTGGTATTGTTCGTCAAATCGTTGAGCTCCTTGGTGGTCCTGAGTTGAGCTACACGAGAACTGACAAATGCTTGCACTGACTGGACAGGTCCACTCAGAACTGTGTGGTTCTTTCTTCAAAAGACCATCTCAGACTCCAATCTGCATGGTTCTCATATGATTTGACCATTACATGTTTGTGTATGGACTTTAAAACAGACTTTGACCCCTGAGTTTGTTTCGGTGTTTCTTCTCAGGGTAGTCAGCTAGGAAACACCGGCCTCATCTAGTATAAAAAAAACGAAAAAAAAAAAAAATTGACGTGTAAAAGAGTTTATAAAAACCTATTTACAAAATAAAATCATTTATCATTTATCATTATCTTCCACACACAATTCGAGATAGCCCCTCGTTGGTGGTTTTCAGGGGAAGAATTAGGGAACATTTCTTGTCAACATGACTCATATATATGTATGTATTAGTTTTATTTATTGTATATATAGTATGTTTATATATTTGTGTAGTTTAGTTTTAGTTTTGAGTATAGCATAATTTATGTTTTGTAGTATTAAGTTGTTGTGCACATGGATGAATTATCCTCATGTTTTAAATTTATTTATGTTTGTATAAGGTTTGCTGGAAGAAAACCCAACTATGGGTTAAGCTCGCCTGTGTACATCACCTGTTTTTTTATTTGTAATTTTAATTATTAATGTACAATAAAGAATATATGAATGAATTTGATTCACACCATAATCTAGTTTTGAATGATCTCGACGTTATATTTCATATCCCTTGTTTATTCTTTTCGTACAAGGGTCTCTTGGGAGCAGCTTCTGCTGTAGGTGTGTTTCTTAAAAGTAAGTTTGGAGGAGGTACAGCCGCTGCTACTGCTTGCTCTGCACTCCTTTGTTTCAGAGCTACTTTCAACCCTACACTCACCCGTGTGCCTAAGTCGTGATTAATAAGATACAAAATCTTAATAGCATTTTGCAATACCAGCGGTGTAACTGATACAGTCGGTGTGCCTCATTTTCAAGAATGTTATTATAAAAATACCGCATTGGCTCCAAGTTAACAGCGTTACTTTCCAATACTTGTAACTTCTCTCTAGGTCGCTTTTCGTCAACATAAGTAATTGGACCGTTGAATGAATTAGAATAATAATTTGATGCTTTCTTCATGTAAAGTCTTGTAGGCGGTGTCCCATCACGAACATATGTTTTTGCATATAATGGCATATTTATGAAAATTTTAGTGTGATTTGTACCTAAATGATTTGTGCATCTCTGTAAAACATTCTTCTGGCTTTGAATAAAAAGTCATGTGGTCCAGGAATATCAGGCACCAAATATGCTGGATTAAAAGCACTTTGTTCTACGTCTCCCAATTGATTTTTAACATTTTTGTTCAATACCAAACGTCCAATCTGCACGGTGGTAAATGTGTTGTTCTTCCACAGTCTAGTAATATCAAATGGATCGTAGTCAACATTTTGAATGCCTTCTGGCGTTATTATATTATTATCCATTATCCATCTCTAATCTCCGTGCTTGTTCCGTTCTAAAGTTAAACCTGACATAATTCTTCTAAAGTTAAAATTTCATAAGTGTGGATAGGGAAAACATCCATTCTTCTGTACCCATTTGGACATCCATAATCAGATAATGACCAGAAGAAGGTATGCAATGCAGCTAGAGTTTGTGTCATAAAATCCCAACGGGCTGTGTTATCTGCAAAAATACTAGTTTGCGGGTTTCGTTTAAAAGCGTGATGGAAAGTCGTGAACTAAATCGGATCTCTGTATTAGAATACTTGTGTCTGTAAGCACACAAAATTTAAATTGCCTTCTTTAGAATAAAATTTTAATGACATGCCTCTTACTTCTTTACCGACGTCAGTTCCACCGAGAAGTTGAACGGTATTTGAGAACCTGGTCACTAATGGCGTTTTCTTGCCTACTCCATTAAAGACATCAGCATAAGTATACTTGGCTACGTCATTTGTTACTTCAAAATACCCAAAAGCACCAGTTTTTTTCGCGTGGACTACTCACTCGGGTATTTTCTCTCCATCAAATGTCAGCATTGAATCGAGAAGTAACTGATTATTAAATTGATCTGAGTTGATCGTTAAAGTATCCCATATTTCCGTTGGATCTCCATTACTTTTAGTCACCCATATATAATATAAGATAACTGCAAAAAGAGAAAAAATGTTGGCACGCATAGATCGTCGTAAATTATATATCACATGGGGTCAGAACACACAGTAACTATAATTGTTTTTTTTTTTTTATCACAAAAGACTGACAAAATATTGAAAATACAAGCTGCACTTATTTCAGAACTTAAAAAGAATACTATATCGTCATAAATTATTTTTATTGTCTGTTTGATTCCTTTACTAAAATATTTGCTACCCACCGGAAGATCCCGTTTAAAATCCAGCAGCTGCCTTTCCGCTAGTTTGTACGCGTCATTCTGATATCTAAAACTTTCCACATTAAATACCACGTAAAACAAATACGCAACGATTGTCTTCATGTTAAAAATTTATTGAATGATCCAGCAAATTTATGTTTATTATATAGCCTTTGATTAACTACTTGTGAACAATTATAACGTAGTTTTCTGTTTGTAAATTTAGATTGATTATTTCCAATTTTAAACGTAATGGTTTTTTATTGAACATTCGCATGCTACTCTTTAAAATTTAGGGTTCTGTTTTATTTATTTTTTTATTAAATAATAATTTAAAAATGTAAACAATATTTTTTTTACCAATTCAAAAAAAACTGAGCCACGGAGCGGTAGGGGTGTGCCCCGCTTGGAAAGAGCATCGTGTTTTCGTGGGGGCGATCGGAGGCGGAGATCTTTCGCGCCGGCCCTGGTAGAAGCCAAGGTCCGAAGCGTAGAGTCGAAGTCGTTCGCCTCCTTCTGCGAAGCGGTAATGCAAAGAGGAGACCAACAGCACCAGGCAAAGGCAACGGCGTTCACGCCACTTCGTTCACACGACGATTTTTACCCACCATAAAAAAGTACATTGCAAACCCTAAAGTATTTAAGAACAATTATTTGCTGAATAATTCTGACTCTAAGATGAAGAAATAATGTGTCATATTGGTTATTTGGGCCGGTAGCTTGTCCGACAGTTGTCAGCCACATAGTCGTTATTTCTAGTTGTTTTCATTGTGAATACCTACATGTTTTTATTATTTTATTTTTATGATTGCACTAACGATGATAAAAGATTTAAATCGAACTCATACACGACCCGGAAAAAACACCTTCCTCTGCTACACTTCTATCCAATACCTTAGGTGTGTGCCAATTCTCGTTAGCTAAGATGACGAAAAGTAAGATTTCGGCTATATCTCAGTACACCCCATGTTACTTTTTCCACGTGCCTGGCAATCGTACAAGGTTTTACAAATGCAACTAAAAACAGGGTAGAGGACGTTCAAACTCTAGCGTTGTGGTACTCTCAAAATGCATCCACCAAAATGTACCTTAATTGTTCTTTTCATTGGGTTAAGATAAGATAAATATTTATTTGTTCAAACATACATGCACAAATAATCATAGATACTTCAAACAGACAATAATAAAAAGCAAGTAAGAAAATAGCTCTGACACAATCGCCACATACACACTTTGGTTAAGTCCAGTCTTGAAAGCCTTGAGCACAGGCTTAGGGTAGCCAGCCTTGCGGTGTTTTATAGGTTGCTTTTTGTAGAGTGTGCGCAAGAATTGCATGAGTTGTTTCCTCAAACTCCTTTCTATCTTCAGACAGTCCGACGCACAGCGGGTATCCATCCTTACGTTGATGTAATCTTTACGGTTCGGACTAAGCGTTTCGCTTCGTCTTTCATTCCGCGCACATCGAAGGACTGGAACAAATTGCCTGCTGCGGTCTTCCCATCCGACTATAATTTGGGTGTCTTCAAGGCTAAAGTGAATAGGCTTTTAATAAACTATTATAATGCGCCTCACCATCAACGATTGCATCTCTGCTTAACATCAGGTGGGATCGCAGTCAAGCATCAATTTATATATAAAAAAACACCTAACCTAGGTGTGAAAAACTATAAAGAGGAAAAGGAAATAGAAATCATTAATAATGTTTATAGTTCGTTTTTTAACCCTAGACTACGATTTGACAAATGAAAATGTCAAACTCCAGAAAATTGGGAACATATTTGTAGAGTGTGACATTCTGAGTTGTCAAATCGTAGTCCAGAATTAAAAAACGAACTATACACTCTACCATCACTACACTTTCAATTGGTAAATTTTAATTTCTATATACTTTTACAAACACACTGTGACTTAATTTATGTGTATTGAAAGAACTTATTACAATTTATTTATGATTATCTTGTGCATTTTTTGGGTAAAAGTGTGTCTTAGGAGCAGCTTCTGCAGTAGGTGTGTTCCTTATGGGTAAGTTCGGAGGTGGCGTAGCCGCCGCTGCTACTTGCTGTGCTCTCCTTTGTTCCAGAGCTACCTCCAGTCCTACACTCACCCGTGTGCCTAAGTCGTGATCAATAAGATACAGCATCTTTATAGCATTTTGCAACACTGGTGGTGTGACTGGCTCAAGGGACAAAACTAGAGTGTCAATAAACCTTTGACGGTGAGCCTCGCTTTCAAGAACATTGTTATAGAAGTTCTGCAAAGGTTCGAGATCAACAGCATTACTTTCCAATACCTGTAACTTCTCCCTTGGTCGTTTCTCGTCAACATAAGGGATTGGACCGTTGAATGAATTAGAATAATAGTTTGGTGCATTTTTCATGTTAAGCCTTGTAGGTGGTGTCCCATCACGAACATAAGTTTTTGCATATAATGGCGTGTTTATGAAAATTTTGTTGTGATTTCTGCCTAAACGATAGTTTTGTGTATCTCTGTAGAACATTCTCCTGCCTCTGAACAAAAAGTCTGGTGGTCCAGGAATACCCGGCACCAAATGTGCTGGATTAAAAGCACCTTGTTCTACATCCCTGAATTGATTTTCAACATTTTTGTTCAATACCAAACGTCCAATCTGCACGGTGGTAAATGTGCCGTTCTTCCACAGTCTTGTAACATCGAATGGATCGTAGTCAACATTTTGAATGCCCTCTGGCGTCATCATGTCCATCTCTAATCTCCATGCTGGGAAGTTTCCTAGTTCAATGGCATTGTACAAATCTCGATTAAAGTAATCTAGATCCGCACCTTGTATCACAGCTGCTTGCTCATTAGTAATAAAACTAAACCCTTGTTCCGTTCTAAAGTTAAACCTGACATAATGTCTCTCTCCATGTTTGTTAGAAATTTCGTAAGTATGAATAGGGAAAGCATCCATTCTTCTGTACCCATCCGGACGTCCATAATCAGATGATGTCCAAAAGAAAGTATGCAAGGCAACTGGTTTTTGTGTCAGAAAATCCCAACGAGCCGTTAAATCTACTAAAATATTTGTTTGCGGGTTTCTTTTAAAAGCATGAACTAATGACCAGAACAAAAATGGATCTCTATATAGATATACTGGGGTCTGCAAGCATAAAAGATCTAAATTGCCTTCTTTAGTGTAAAATTTGATCGACATGCCTCTTAATTCTTTACTGACATCAGTTCCACCGAGACTCTGAGCTGCATTTGAGAACCTGGTAACTAATGGTGTTCTCTTGCCTATCCCATTGAAGACATCAGCATAAGTATACTTGGATACATCATTTGTGACTTCAAAATATCCGAAGGCACCAGTTCCTTTCGCGTGGACCACTCGCTCAGGTATTCTCTCTCCATCAAATGTTAGCATTGTGTCGAGAAGTAACTGATTGTTGAATTGATCGGAGTTAATCGTTAATGTGTCCCGTATTTCTGTTGGCTCTCCACTATTTTTAGTCCATAATCCTACGGGGACCTGAAAGATCGAGAAAAAAAATTAACATACTTAGATGGGTTTTTTTTTTATGGTAAGTGAAAATCATCGAATGACGAAACCCGCTCTTGGGCTTAGCGGGAAACCAGTGTCAGACTCTTACTGACTAAAAAACCTACCCCGTACCTTCCTTTCCTTATTTTCAGAGTCGCGGTAACAGTTTCACACAAACCGGCAGCTCCAGAAGGCTTCGACCCTGAAGGGCCCCTACAGATACTAAGATGATAGTTTTTAAATCAATGACTTTGAAGAAACCTAAAAAGATACGGGTATACGATACTCAAAAGATGGACTAAATATATATCAAAAATTCTAGCAGCATTAATACATATATATATTTTATGGTAAGTAAAAATCATGCAATGACGAATCCCGCTCGTGATCAGTGAGAAACTGTCAGACTCTTACAGACTAAAAAACTTATCCCGTTCCTCGCTTGCCTTATTCCCAGAGCCCCGGTATAACGCTTTTGCACTAACCCACGGCTCCAGGAGGCTTCGGCCCTGAAGGGCCCCTACAGTTTACTAAAAACTCCTTGAGGCGACGGCTACGGCGAGTGCGTCGTTGCCTTTGCCTTATGTGAGGCCTCCTTCTTCACTAACATTACTGCCTCGCAGAAGGAGGCGACCGCCTGCCACTCCTCCTCACTGCGGACCATGGCCTGTACCAAGACACGGCGCGTGAGGTCGCCGCTGCCGATCACCCCCACGAGAGCACGGCGTTGCTCTTCCCAAGCGGGGCACACTTCTACTGTGTGCTCTACCGTGTCCTCTGGGCTGGTCACACAGTAGCGACACCCGGGCGCCTCTTCCGCATGAATCCGGTGTAGGAATCTCCCGAACTTGCCATGTCCGGTGAGAAAATGCGTCATGCGGAAGGTAAGGACGCCGTGAGGTCTAACCAGCCACGCCTCAAAGAGGGGACTTACCGCCGAGAAGCAGCATTAATATTAATACTTTAATTTTTTTTTTTTTTTTGTTTTATCATCAATAAGTAATTTCATTTAATTTTTATCTTTATATAGTTTGAAATGTAGGACTTTGAAATATTTGCTACCTACCGGATGATCCCGTTTAAAATCCAGCAGCTGCCTTTCCGCGGGTTCGTACGTGACATTTTGATATCTAACACTTTCCACATTTAGAAACACGCAAAACAAACACGCAACGATTGTCTTCATGGCGAAAATGAAAGAACACGCAGTCGGCGTGTTCTAATGGTGTTTGGTGCACTTGCTCATATATGTAGTCTTTGATTAGCTGTTTGTGTTCAATTATTATATCTATGTAATTGACTTCTAATGATGTATTGTTTCATACGTAATAGCTCCTTCCTAAGCCGTGCATTACCCATTTTTAAATTAGAGTTTCCGTTTGTGTTGCACGTTATTGTTGCATTTTATCAAGAATTATATTTATTTCTAATTCATGCTTTTTTTGTCTATATATATTTGCAATTTTGTATTATACAAATTTGATATACAAGCTTACTAAAATTCACACCCATTTAAAATAATAAATATCGATCAGAAAAAAAAAACTGGCTATTAGCGTGTCGGGCCACGCTCACTATAGGGTTCCGTAGTTTTTCGTCTGTCACAAATGTCTCATAGTGTCACAAAACCCTTAAACTACAACTTAACAGCGCGAAGTAGAGCTACTTCGCGCTACTAATAAATTTATACATGAGCATGTATAAATTTATTAGTAACCCAAATCCCCGAAAGATGGGTCTGCACTCGGTGGTAATTTTGATTGCGTAAACCGATTATATATATTTTTTTTTTTTTGAAAGAAGATACGTTCTGGATAATGACATATGTTAATTAAGTTTAAAAAAATACTGCGTTTGAATTAATTTTTTTTTAATAATTTTTTAAAATTTTCAAAATCTGTTCATCTTATCAAGTTCAAAATTATTTTCCTAGAAATGCTTTGAGAAAGTGTACTTGATTTTTTTCTAAACTTATGGTTCACAAGTTAGTGGGACGCATAGTATTGTACCTCCCCTACACGTAAAGTGGGGAGTGATTTTTTGACCCTACATTTTTTACCACTATTTTACCACGTTGTCGTCGTGATTTATGACAGACAGACAGACTTAGCGAAACTATAAGGGTTCCTTGTTGACTAAGGAACACTAAAAAATAGGTACTCTGGGTAGACAGAGACAGAGAGAGTAGAGGGATCGTTTTGTCCTTTAGTGTCTAAACACACTATGCCGAACGTACGTGACCGAAGTTCCGCGGCTGATTTTACGTTCCAACGTATTCGGCTGATATGACACACCATAAGTGCCGAACTTACGCGGCAGAAATTCAGTTGCGCAATTTTGTGTGTATATTCAGTGTTTCGAGCGCGTCGTGTCATGTTATCTAAACAGCCGGACAGACAAATGCAAAAGAAAACTCCGAACTTCGGTCGCGTATAATGTGTGTTCTACAGAATACGTTGCCGCCGAATTTCCGCTAAACTTACGCCCGACTGAAGTTCGGCTGTACGCTATAACGCAACGTAATTTCGGCATAATGTGTCGCCAGTAATTCAAATAGCATTGCAGGCGTAATCATGCCGAACTTCCGTCGCGTATCCTCGGCATAGTGTGTTTAGACACTTAGAGGTATGGAGTACGAGTAAGTACATAACCTCAAAGGTGGCATGAAAACGTGTGCATATAGGATTACCTTTTTCAACTTTTTGAATCATTATGTCTTAAAAGCGGTAGGTCTTAAGAAAATAATATAGACCCTTTTGTAAATAACCTGAAAATCGTGAAAAACTCGTTTTTGTGATCGATAATGACTTTTTCGATTTCATTTATAATAGCATTTTGAAAAATTCTACCATCTTACAGCTAGGTACGAATTATTTTAACCTTAACCATATTTTTTGGTTTCATTAAACTGGACTAGTAGTAGTGTTTCTTTGATAAATTTTGACAGAGAACATACTTAATGACTTTATGGGCAGAAAGCAGTGGTGGCCGATTGGTAACGGTGGCCCCGACTTATGAGTTGTAGGTCACGGATTAAAACCTAGTCAAGCGCATTACTTTGAATAATTAATTTCATCACCGTTGTTCCAAAAACGTTGGAGGAAAACATTGTGAAGAAACGGGCATTAGTACATGCCGTTGGAGATCCACCCACCCGCACTGAGCTCGCGTGGTGGATTACGGCCCATTTCCTCTTCTAGAGAAAAGGACTGAGGCCCAGCAGTGGGAACGTTATAAGGCTGATGCTATGTTATGCTATGTTATGCTATAGCATATCACACACGCAATGATTGACTTTAATGTTAATCAATGATTTATAATGGCTGGTGCAAAAGTATTAATAATTATCTAAGCTATTAAATATGAAATAATTCATACCATTGAACAATTACAATAATAGAAGGAAGTGCGTGGTAGAGCCACTCCTACTGTTATGAAACTAAGTATAAGCGATGAAGCGTTTATTAGGTTAGCCTGTTAACAAGTTTTAATTTAAAGTTATTATTTACAACTAGATTTGTCAGCGGCTTCGCCCGCGTACATAAAATATAGCTTATGTCACTCAGGAGTAAAGCAGCTTTCTATTATTGCTAAAATTTCTCCAATCGGACCTGTAGTTCCATAGATTACCTCCTACAAACAAAAAACCGGCCAAGTGCGAGTCGGGCTCGCGCACAAAGGGTTCCGTAGTAGCAAATATAATAAACTTATTATGTCAATTTATACACCTGGTGAATGGAGCCTAAACTCTCCCGATATTTTGCCTTGTACTTATAGGTTCAGCCATCGTTTTCAGTGTAAGCGCAATAACTTAACCAAAATTACAGTTAAATCAACCTATCTCAAAAACTATAAGAGATACTTTGATCAAACCAAAAATCGTTGAAAGAGTTAATTAGCATGCATCACCTCTATTTTTTTTAGAATTTTATACCCCGTAGTTATAAAAATAGAGGGGGGGGGACATACTTTTTACGACTTTGAGAGCTGATATCTCAAAAACCGTTCACTTTAAGAAAAATGTTTTTTAGAAAACTTTATATCATTTTAAAAGACCTTTCCATTGATACCCCACACGGGTATGTACATCGAAAAAAAAATTTTCATCCCTCAGTTACATGTATGGGGGGCCCCACCCCCAATTCTTTTTTTTACTATTTAGTGTCATAATTTTGTAGCGGTTCATACAACACATATTCCCATCAAATTTCATCACTGTAGTACTTATAGTTTCCGAGTAAATCGGCTGTGACAGACGGACAGACGGACAGACGGACAGACGGACAGACGGACATGACGAAACTATAAGGGTTCCGTTTTTGCCATTTTGGCTACGGAACCCTAAAAAAAGAAAAAAATAAAAAAACAAACTTTACCTCTTTATTATATTAGTGTAGATTGTACAGATTCAATTTCATAATTTATCGATACTTTACATACCTAAATCGACTTCGTGTGGAAGTAACGGACCCCCCGGAAGACTAGGAAAAGCATACGATATAAGTGTACCCCACTTGGGCAGAGCACCGCTGTGTCCTCGTGAGAGCGATCGGTGGCAACGATTTCTTGGGCGGGGTCTTGGTACAGGCCATGGTCCGAAGCGAGGAGTCTACTTCTACCAAGCAGTAATGGCAGCAAAGGAGGAGCTCATGTCCCAGTCGCCGGGATCCTGATCCTGGTTTCTGACCACCGAAGGCTTGCAGACAAAACAATGGGTAGCTCGCCGTTCGATCGTCAGGTCTCACCGAAATCCGTATCGAATCCAAGTCGTCGACATAATATTACACGCGCGCCTCAAGGATATGTCAACCCAGAAGAATCGAAGCCTACTGGGGCTAGGGATTTACTTCTGAAGGGAAAACATGGCCTGGTATAAAAGGCAACGAAAGAACAGAAGGTGATTTTCAGTCAGCTAGAGTCTGACAGACCCTCGTGCTCCGCCCAAAGGGGGGGAATAATTGGGAGACGATTTGTAGTACCACCTCAGCAAGTGGTGCTTGGCTTTGAAAATGGTTCCATATGGTTCTTATTTCTCAGCCAGTAGCCACTATTAATTACTACTGACGACTGACATCTACCTACAGGTCATTGACTCGCTTAACCGGCCTTTTATTTAAAGAAATTAATTTCGTACATACGTAAATTAACTTGAGTTTAGTAGGTGCTTTATTTTATCATTTTATCTTTACAAATCGATGGTGTCTAAAAATGTATTCAGCTGATGTGATTCAAATGTAAATCACAGAAATTTATCACTTCGTTATATGGCCTACTAAATTGACCGGATCGTGAAAACGCTAACATTTGACAATATTTGAATATTTAATCGTTTCATCAAGCCATTAATGTATAATTTTTATAGTATTAAAAGGTCTAAAGAAATTAGGCCAAACAAGGATTTAAACATCATCAAAGTTTAACGTTTAAAACGATCTAGCATGAAGTGACTAATGTCTATGATGCGGCCACAACATAATTATATACCCTTACTAATTTCGACAGCAGTCTCTAGTTTCAGTCATCAGTGCAAGTACGGATTGCGAACATAATTATGCTCTAATATAACCTATATTAGCAAAGGTGCATGCAAAGCGCGGATACACTAAAGTACCATTGATGTAGGTATGGATACTGATTTTTGCGGTTATTTTCAATCTCTCGCCTGAACTCGAGGTATAGGTATCTTTTACTGTTCTTCCAAATTCCTTTTTGTATAAGTAAGATGTACAAAACCTCAGATTCAGGTCGTTAATAAGTTCAAACATTTTTAGAAACAGTAATCAATATTCTACTAAACATGGCGGCAGAATACAGCCAACGATATGAACCTGTCGGCTACAACGATTGGATATAAACTACCCGATAACCTTGACAGAGAACTTTATTCGTTTCTTTACGATGCCGTAAATAAGGACTAAGGATGTCAAAGACATTGGAAGCCAGGAAAATCTAGAACTGAATTTCCTTTTCATCAACTTAGTATATAATTATGGAGTTTCTTGCACATTCTTCTCCATAGAGATCTACTCTTAGGAATGTGCAATTAGCGTCATTATTTTCTGACGGACCGACTTCTTGGCTTTTCAAAAGTAATTTGAAATAAATGCTTTGTATCTTGAATCATATAGTTAGGACATAAGATATACATTTATTCTAAAACTACACGCTAGAGAAGATACCAGAAAAGGTTATTGCAGTACTTTCCTCACTTTTTTTTTTATAAACTACTAGCTTTTGCTCGCGGCTTCGCCCGCGTACCTACGTAAAATATAGCCTATGTCACTCAGGAGCAAAGCAGCTTTCTATTGTTGCTATTTTTTTTCCAATCGGACCAGTAGTTCCAGAGATTACCTCCTACAAACAAAAAAATAAAAAAACAAACTTTACCTCTTTATTATATAGCTTTTGTCAGCGGCTTCGCCCGCGTACATAAAAAATAGAAATTAAATCTAAAAACTCGGTTTTTTGGACTTTTCACATAGATTTTGAGATGATCTGAAAAACTGTAAATACTAAAGTGGTAGATCTATTTATGACCTACAAGTTTGCCATTAGATTTTTTTTCCATAGAATCATTAGTTTTGCCAGAAATCGAGATAAACCATTTTTTACCCTTAAAACCGCACACCCATCCACATCTCGACCTTAGATCGACCGTAATTTATTTTTCCTTAAATTTTTGTTATATTATCTTTCTTTTCCAATGGGGTTCATCCTACTACTATTTTATTCCCTTTAAAAGCTATCTGCACTGGTCTATATAATATAGTACGTTTTATGTACTAACAGAAAATTCCTTAGAACCAAATCGTCATCTATCAACCCTAGCTGATTGATTCAACAACACAAGCAAATGGGACCTCCCTTCTTTCGTTTTATTTATTTTTAGATCTTTACCTTTTATGTAGAACTGGTCATATCTGTTTATGTATTTATTCGTCCTCAGTTCAAATGTATGCAGGCCTTTTGGATTGTAATTTCGTTTGTAGGTCACTGTATATCCAACGCTTCGGGCTTTTTCGGATAAAACTTTGTGGCCCTTTTTTTAGATTTTAAATCATCCAATGACCTCGCTCTAGGACGGAACGAGGAGGCTTGAGTTTTACAGACTAAAACCTTACTTACTTGTGTTATATGCCTCCTGAAGTGAACCCATGGCCTCTGTAGGCTTTCGGATTTGCTGGGCCCTTACGTTTTCGGCCTTTCACATTACTGCCGCGAATTCACGTGGCAGATTCACGCCATGAATAAAATACAGAAGTCGCACCCTGTGAGCATCCCGCGAAAATCACGGTACTAATCTGAGGCTGCCATTACAAACTCCCCAACCGAACCTGACTAAACAGTTTCACCCCTGCAACAATTTTCATAGCAACGGTCGCGAATGGCCGTTACGTTCAAACTAATTCATCACTCTGACATTCTAATCGAACTTGATTGATTGAACGAACTGAATGTATGCGATCAATTATTTTATTTTGTATGTGTCTATTGTTTGCTTGCTTAATGGCTGGTTTTATATCGTTTATTATGTTTAATTGTAGACTTGTAAAATCTTAGCGGCCTTGCAGCTGGGCCTCTACACTTGCTGACAACTCCTTAAGGCGCAGGTACAGAGCGCGCCGTCGATGATTTGGCTTGGTCCGGTTTCTGAAAGGAAGGTCCGACCCCGGTATGAAGGAATGGGGTAGGTCGTTTAGTCAGTAAGAGTCTGATACTGTTTCCCACTCCGTCCAAGGGCGGGGTTCGTCATTTTATGATTTTTGCCACCAAAAAAAAATTTACTGGCTTCAACACACCCCGACGACGCAGTACGACCAAGACGTCTACGCATAAGCATGTATTTAGAGCAGTGGTTCCCAAACTGTGGTCCACGGTCTACTGGTAGTCCATAAGGACTAAAATATGGTCTACAATGTAACAAATAAGTTTCTGTCACAAATTTCTATTTTTTTTTTTAAGACAACACTTGTTAATTTTGATTTTAAAGAATCACTAAGTTAAGTTTTGAAAACGGTTTTTTTACAAGTGTGGTTACATTTTCTTCTGGACTTCTGGAAGAAAGAAACCAATGTGGTCCCCGGTTAAAAAAGGTTGCAAACCACTGATCTAGAGCCATGCATGGTTCATGCACTTCACCGTAATCATGAGGGATTGACGTGAAATTAGGCAAATGAATGGGGCAATTTAATGGAGGTAGTTTTATGGAGAAAGAGGGCCGTTACATGATAAAATCCTTCTAAAAGCCTGAGAGAGAAAAATTACGGAGAGGGCTATGCACAAAATTTCCTTGCGTGATCGAATTAAAAATGAAGAATTAACTAATGATAGTGGATAAAGCATTGCTCGCAAAACAAATATCAGTAGTTGTATCTGGAATCTTTTTGCGCCATTGAACACTCAAAATGCCGAAAGATTCTGCAGTGCCAGAAGTTGGACCAATAGATGCGAGATACACAGGATCAAAGTCAAAGTCAAAATCATTTTATTCCAAACTAGCTTTTGCCCGCGGCTTCGCCCGCGTACATAAAATATAGCCTATGTCACTCAGGAGTAAAGCAGCTTTCTATTGTTGCTAATTTTTTTCCAATCGGACCAGTAATTCCAGAGATTACCTCCTACAAACAAAAAACAAACGTACCCTCTTTATTATATTAGTGTAGATAAACCATTTAGGTACAATCCGTTCCAAATGAGAATAGGATCGATGGTAATGTTGTGACGTCACGTCGAACTGTCAAATCAAAGAAATTAGGTAGAGTGAACAAAAAAAGTTGTTTAAAAAAAATAATTTACGTACGAATCGTGAATGAAAAAAGTTTTATCAGAATACAGTTTTTCAATATTGTTTATTTCTATTTTACTGTGTGATGTTTCTGAGAAGTGGTAGATAGAAGAAAAAGACAAATTGTTTCTAAAAATGAAAATAAGAAAGAAAATACTTTTTCTTGTAAACTATTTATGACTTAAAACAATATATTTGGCAAATTTATATTAAACCCTAACGTTTTTACTTCAACTAGAATTAACTGAAATTTAGTAATAAAAAGCAAAAAAAAAACTTTTTATTGATACGCAAATAAGATTTTTTTGCAAACCGTACGTTTCACTCAAAATTTGACAGATCGAGGTTATTGACTTTCCTGTTCTTATTTGGAACGCGTAATACAGGCACTTTTGAAACGTCAAGTCAGTCTGTCGTAAAAAAAAATGATGCTAATTAAACATTGCAAAGCGTAGATATCTATGGAGAAGAATGTGCAAGATCATACACCAATACAAGTACACCAGCAGTGGACGTCTGTTGGCTAAAGTAAAGAGGATGAACACCTCATTTTATGTACCTACATCCAGAGCAAATATACAACGTTGTACTTTTCCGTTAATGCAAAGTTAACGGAAAAGTACAACAGTACACACGTACAGTACTAAGTATATAGACATTTTCTTTTCATTAGAAAGAGAGACATATTCTAATGTTTTTCAGTTATAAGGGCTCAACACATTATGTATCGAGACAGCCTGCTCGACTAGCTTCACTGACATATTCAGTAATGAAATTCTCAGTTCCATTTTATCGAAATCGAGAATTGTTTCAATAATTCCACATTATATTGTACAATTCTGCCGTGCAGATACTAAAACGCAGTAAAAAAGCCTATTCTACAATACTATTACTGCGTTTTTGTATCGAATTGTTTAAAAACCTGACGTACAAAACTCAAATTGTAAACATAGTATCTCGAGGAATCATTCCGTCAGAATTTCTGGTAAATACTTAAACGATCTGAACTTCGATCGGGAAAATCATTACCGAACTATTGACCAACTTGAAATCTTCGTTTTTTAGATATATAAACGAGTCCATTAGTTTATATAATTATTTGCTTGTCCCCGAACCAAAACAGATCCATATGTTTTTGCAGGTATACTAAAAATTATTTTATTTAGTACCTATTATTAAGATTAATTACATTTATTTATTTCATTTAAACAGAACGGCTGAAGTCAATTACATTATTCAAATACAGGCAGAAGAAGAAAGAAGAAATATAATAAAACAATAATAATATTTTTAAGTTATAATAACTAGATCAGAATATTATTTATTATTATTTTTTTACTTTTAATATTTTATTTTTTTATTTTAACAAAATAACTTTTATACCTATAACCTTAAAACTATATAGAAAAAAATTTTAATGCTCTACTAGATTAGGTATTTTTAGTAAAGTTTATTAGGTTTTCCTTTTTTAATTTATGTGAATATAACTAGATATATAAGAATATAACTAGATTAGAAAAATCCCTAGTTAAATATTTTATTTCTTTCAGCAAACCGCAATTCTAAAAATAACGCTCCTTAGAATTGCGGTTATAGGCATTAATTACAAGGAAATAAACCGCAGTTTATCGGCAAGCCATCATTCCACTAATACCTTCAATAAAGCGAGTGCCATCAATTTTATATCACCTGCGACCTGCATAGAACAATCGATGCCGAATGTCTCGATTCTATTTCAGGAACAGAGGCTAACAACGCAAAAATTAAATTTATAACGATGACGGTAAAGCTCAAAGTTAAATAGAAGCTTGTATACATATTGACCTGAGTTGGATCGGGAGCAGAAATAGGTCAGGCGGGGTCGCCGTCTCACTCCAGTTCTTTTTAATTGGTATGTACCTATGTGGGATGTTGCTTTCACCTGTTGATTGTGCAATTGATAGCACATTCAGTCTATGATGTGCCAACTGCTTCAATTTAGACGTCCTTTCTAGAGGGGTAATCTACACTAATATAATAAAGAGGTAAAGTTTGTTTTTTGTTTGTAGGAGGTAATCTCTGGAACTACTGGCTCGATTGGAAAAAAATTAGCAGCAATAGAAAGCTGCTTTACTCTTGGGTGACATAGGCTATATTTTATGTACGCGGGCGAAGCCGCTGACAAAAGCTAGTAAAGTATAACATGTCTTCGAACATTTTAGTTCTATGTCAAATCAGATTCTTCACGTTGTTTTCCTTCACAAACTGCTCTAAGCCTTCTCTTAAGTATTTGGTTGAGTTTAACTCACGACTTGCAACTTCGTAGCTACCACTAGGCTACCACTACTACCTACTATTGAATCAAACTCTTGAAAAGAAGACATACTGTGATAGGTCAAATATGCAATAACCAATCACCTCACACCACTGACCGTAGGCGCGGGCTTGTACCGTAGGCGGGGGTTTGTGGATGGCGAGCAATGGGTAGCTCGCCGTCCAATCGTCTGGTAACCGTCCGGACCAAGCCCAGTCGTCGACGGCGCGCACTGTTCCCGCGCGCCTCAAGGAGTTGTCAGCAAACCGCAGGGAGAAGAGTCGAAGCCAACTGGGGCCATGGGTTCGCGTCTGAAAGGAAGGCTCTGGCCCTGGTGTATATGGCAAAGTTGGAACGGGGTAGGTTGTTTAGTCAGTAAGAGTCTGACACTTGTTTCCCGCTCCGCCCTCACACTACTGAAAAGCTAGGATTAGTTTGGTACCTAATCGTATCCTATTTAAATTTGACATACAGAAAATACATCGAGAAAACAATAAAGTGGTTATGTAACAAAAAAAAAAACGATTTGTGATTCAGAAAAATATTCGAGACTTCATCTAGAAATTGCACTGAGTATTTACATATTATGTGGGTAAGCTTGATCGGAATCCTCAGTACGCGAACTCGATTCGAAATTGCCCAGGTTTTTTAATGATTTATTTAAGAATTACAAGAACTGCGATTTGATTCTCTAAACACTTAGGTAGATACCTAAGTACCTACCTATACTTACATTTACTGTACCTATACACCGTGAAATTAAAATGGTTGTTTTCCCGCGGCAGAATGGCTTGCCATAAGGAGTACTTTTGAGGCATATAAAAGTTTTTTTTTTATAAATAATTATTAAAAATATTCATCAACTCAAAAAAGCGAAAACTATAGTAACATTAGACGCAATTTTTAGGTACTACTAGAGTCGCATGAGCAGCACGCCTTCACAGGAAACCGGTTCATTAAATATTTAATCGAAAATAAGCTCTCGCACGTTGTGATACGTCATAATTAGCTTGCTCTCTACTACATTTTTTGTTTTTAATATTTTATTTTTTTATCAAACGTTTGTATTACTAAGACACAACCATTTCGCTGAGGAAAAACAACCATTAAAATTTCACGGTGTATAATTTGTGGCCGTACTGTACCTACATTTAATATCGTACCGTCACGTACCGTGGTCTATGTATAGAAGATACATGTACCTATAACAAATCATGATGACGTAACAGATTACGATTTTATTGGATGGAAGTGTTAGGTAGCTAATTGATTGATGAAACTCATGACAAGCAGGCTCTGCTTTAATATGCGCGATATTGGCTTCCCAGATTACAGTAACCAATCTACATGCATACATAAACTAGTTGATATTGTGATAAGGTGAAATATTTTGACAAATTACGCTAAAACTTTCAATTTATGTAGTTATGAGACATCAATCAGTTCAATTACTACGTAATCTGTGAGAAAAGAGCCCTGTTAATTTTTTATATAAATATGTTTTAATCACATATAAATATTTATATTCATATATATATCAAGAAACAAAATAATATAAATATATATAATTCGGTTAATTAACATTTAAACTAAAAAATGTGGCTCTGCAAACCCTACATAGGTGATGTCAACCAGTTTCTAGTTAAAGAAATTGAAGTCGATAAACGATAGATATTATTTAATGTGTATGTTAAAAGATTTATCTTGTTTTATGTTAGTTTATATTTTAGAATAAGATCTATTTTTGTTACACCTTATGTTAATAAAGACCTTTTACAAATCAAATCAATCAGTTCAATAGTGTTTTTTTTAGGGTTTTTTACCTCAGAAAAAAGAAGGAACCCTTAAAAGATCACTTTGTTGTCCCTCTCTCTATCAAGTTTTTTATTTTGGGAACACCTGTATATCGAGTTGAAATTAAAAGCATAATTTCGATTCGAATTAAAACTATTAACAAATGTATTTAAAGTCAAATTAAAGACACGTAAGCTAATTAAATAATAATAAAATGAAAACATTACGATCAATTCAAGAAGAATAAGTAAAGAATAACTCCATAATAAAAAAAGATGAATACATGCATTTAAATAGAAGAACCGAGAACTCCGGGGTCGTTGATATTTCACCATTCCTAAGGAAAACGTTTTCAAATGTAAGATATTTGCATTTTAATGAAAGGAAAATAAATTTCAATTTAAAATTTGAACTTGGCAAATTAAATAACTTTCCATTTCCGATGTGTTCTCGTTCAGAGTGAAGCAGTTATTTATATCAGTATGATGTCAATTGAATTTGGATTTTGTGTAGTTTAAAGGATAGGCACGTTGACGTATAAAATGTTTTAGTCACTAAGTTTTTTGCACAAGTAAATATGAAGTAGTATTGTAATTCCTGATAATAGTTTTATGAATGTATCTGTATTCATCATCATCATCATCCTACCCTTACCCCATGTTACTTGAGGTCGGTGCAACATGTTTTTTTCTTCCACTCTGTCCTGTCACCCGTCACACTATCACTAACTCCCTTTTCTTTCATATCGCTCCTCACACAATCCATCCATCTCTTCTTCGGCCTCCCTCTTTCTCTCTAACATAAATAGATAATAATGATAATATATCTGTATTCATAAATAGATATATTATTCATTTCAGTAGATAGAGAATCCATGATTTCAGCCTAAATACTTCCACTGCCATCCGTCTCCCATCCATCGGATGCCAACTCTCCACAAAATCATCGGTCCACCTTGTGAGAAGCCATCTAACGCTGCTTCTTTCCGTACACGGTTGCCACTCTAGAACCTAACAGCCTCATCGATTATTTGTTCTGCGAACGATATACCCTGCCTATTGTAACTTTATTTTGTCTTTTTCTAGAAAGTTATTTAAATGACCTTAGTTCATGTAGATATTTTCGTTTCTGATTTGATCACGCAATAGCCCAAGCATAGCCCACTCTTATGCCAACTACATGACTTGAATATTGTTCTAATGAGGCCCCTTGTGAACGACCACAAATGAGTGCCATCACTGGCAAAATGATTATGATATTTAAAAGGTAAAAATTATATAATATGCTACCAATGTTATATGCTCCCCATATAATTTTACCTAACCAAATGGGGTTTCAATGATCCATCGCAATTACCAATGTACCTTCACAGGATATGCGTCACCTCCTTTCCTGCCCAGCGTGCACTATCATCTGCACCTCTAATGACTTGTGTGAAGCCAACTACAGAGCTGTCTTGGTGGCTAATTATTTGGTCGGACAAAATCTGATTCAGATCGACACGAAAAGAAGAAGAATATAATTTTAAATAGAATATCAAACCAAGGTCAACAAAATAAATAGCTTGTAAGGATTTGTCCATTATTTACCTACACAACAACAGCAAATACGCATTAAATAATTACAACGAAGAGACACTAAGCCTCTTTGAAGCTTCTTACTAAACTTAGAATAAGCACCTCCCATCTAAATTATAGAACAAAAGAATTAGCATTCGGAAACCCAATACGAAAATGTAAACGCCGCTTCTAAAATAAGACTGTTGCCATCTAAAATTTCAAAGCCCCGACGGATCGCTAGGTATCCAGTTTAAAAAGGCCTCCCTCCCTAACCCCTAGAAAAGCAAATTGAACGTAACAGGGGGGAGATAATAAGTTCGCACGGATCAAGTTTTAATGGTGTAACGTCACGTATGTGTAGTCAAGTCGTAAAGATAGACTGCGTTAACACCGTTAAAGTTGTAAAATTTATAATAGGTATTACGTAAAATTTTATTATAGAAAGTTTTAGTGATAATATGCAGCTAGTACAATGCACGCAGAACACATAGCTATTAGGGTCGAAAGGCTCTTCCAACACTGCGTCTTCCGATACGCGGTCGCCAATGACCGCGTATCGGAAGACGCAGTGTTGGAAGACCTACAAAATGGACCGATGACCTACCAAGGGTTGCCAGAATCCAATGTGGTGACACTTAGGGGAGGTCTATTTGCAACAGTGTAGGTATGTCTTTTCGCTGAAATGATGATAATGGTACCTACTGTACTGTGATTAATTTTTCATAGTATTTTACAAGCATAGTGTTTTAGCTGTGGCTTGCCACAGCTAAAACACTACTGTGATCACGATGTCTTGACATCGTGATCACTTTCAACCGAATCGCGTTGGTTTGTTTAATGATGCATGAAGTTTATTTTTCAAATAAATAAAAAAAAACTGTTATAATTAAAATGTAAATTCAAACTTCGTTTCCTAACTTGGTATCCTAATAAAATACATCGAAAGAGGGACTGAGGTTAGTCTCTTTTAAAGTCCTTACAGTAACCATGCACATTAGTGTCGCTTCTTCTGATTGTCCATCAATTTTTCCTTTTTTTTTGTAAAAAAATAATCTTAAAGTGATGATGTTTTCCAGTTTTTTGTAGGCCTCGTAAGGCTCAACCTAAATTAAGGTCAATATATATTAAAACCCAATGTACTAAAAATAGCCGCAACTATATGCGACCCCGGGTACGCCATAATTTCGGCGGTAAATCCCCTTTTTGAGGCGTAACTGGAAGCTGAAAGTTAACTGTGTCATCCAAAAAATATGTCAAAGTAATATTATATTTACAGTGAATATAGTTTAGAGACTGATAAAATAAAAAATTGTTTAAATATCATGTCATAATTTTAGCTCGCTGGGTAACTCGTAACTTTATGATTTTAAATCGGATCGAAATGTCTAAATATTTTTATCATTAAATTAGGCCGAGCCTTACGAAGTTGAGTCTGAAATAATTATTGTACATTGTGCGACTTTTTAAAGCAATCAATTGTTACATTTCGGTGTAACAGTCAGCCTTTTTAACGAGAACTTTACAGCTACAAATGTCTGGGCTCACGTGCGATGCCGATTTAAATGCCAATCACAATGCGCTTTTATCTTTCAATTGATCCTATTACTTCTTTATGTAAATCCTTTTGTAAATTTAATATAAGATATTTTTGTCTTAAGTATGACAGTAATATTATGAATATCAATAGCGTCTGTAATTTATAAGTTGGATTAATTGAGATTTAATAATCTATTGCGCCTCACCATCAACGATTGTATCACTGCTTACTATCTGTTAGGATTGCAGTCAAGCACTAGTTACTAGCAGTTAAAAAAAAGATCATCGATCGTGAATATTTGCATGCTATGTTATGGCAGGATCTTTGATTACCTATACATAGGTCTAGATGGATTTTTATACCTGAAAATATACCTAAACCCGTGCCGGAATTTTAAATGACAAGTAACAACTGCGTAAAATAATATCTACCTATCATCATCACTGCCAACCAAGTAACTAAGAAAATTGCATTCTTAATTATTTTTTTTAAACAATTTGCGGCCATTTTTCTCCAGTGCTACGAACTTTTTTGTAAAATTTTCCTAACGTGTATTTATTCATAGGTATGTTATAATTAAATTATATTATATTTATGTCCTCTGGGAAATATTAGCTAATGAAACCAACTTCAGCAAACATTGCTTAACTTTGAAGATCAGCCGTTGCGGCTATTTATTATTATAGTTCCTCTTTCTCCTATCAAAAGTTAACACTTACAATAAAATAGATACCAATCTCCCAAGAACAGTGATGGGAAAAATTCGAAAATTTATGAGACCTACCTTTTGATAGCTTCATAAAATCTGAAGTTATTACTGCGTATTCTTAGTTAATGACATTCTCACTTTATTTTTATGGGTAACAAAGTTTAGCCCAATCAAATATAATGGAATGTGAGTTGGTACGCTGTTTGTCAGGTATTTAAGTCTGTTGTCTTGTCAACAAGGTCAACTGGGTACAGGGTAACTTTAAATAAAATGGATGAAATTATTAATGACTTGAAGAACTTCAGCGGTAGTCCCAAACTTGACACAGTGAAACAAAACTGTCCCAACATTTCGTTGAGTTAGGCTTCTACTTCTAGGCACTTCTGAAAACGCGCATTTCTGAAACGTATTCTGCGCAGAGGATGCCAGTTTTTCGTATTGCTGACATGTATTGTGTTTGAGGCACATGTGGAACACTAAAAACCGTCAACTTAGGCTTGGTCCTTACCGGTCGGGGAGCTACCTATTACTTGCCGTCCACTAGTCCGTGCCTCCAATATCCGAAATTTGCCTAAAACTAGAGAGGAGCCTGAGTCCAACCAGTGGGAACATTGTAAGGTTGATAGCAATGCTATGCTCATAAGTATTTGTCGGTAGTCGCTTACTAACTACCGACAAGTGCCTACAGTCATTGGACTCGAGAAAATAATTTTGTACATTTTTAGAAAAAAGTACTTAATTTTTTAAATTTTATATTTACAAATCGATAGTGTTTCATGCACCGGATCGACCCTCCATGGGACTAAAACAATAAAAATTCAGCCGTGTGTGTGCGTTTCTCTTTAATCAATAGGTTCTATAGAGTAATATTAATCACAATAGCGATATTTATTGTTTATTTTCTTATCCTACTCAAAGTCAGTTAAATATAGGGTACTACACTGTCTACATAATATTACTTATAGTGTTTCTCAAAAGAAATAAATCACCGATTTTCTCATATTGATTACTAAGAAAAGTAGACTAGAACGATACTTCATTAACGTAAGAAAACTCTAGGGAAACAATATCTTAGCAAAAAGGAAAAAAATACACAGAATACTAAGACGCGTCGATGGTCACTACTAGATACGGTAAAGTAAAAATTTTCAAAAAACCCTGTTCAAGATAGATCAGGCAATGCGTACTAACTACCTACGGGCATTGAACCCGCTCAGCTATTCTTTACTTAAAGATATGTTTTCCGTATATGCGTAAATTAATTTTTAATTTTAGAAAAAAAAGCACTTAATTTTTTCATTTTATGTACACAAATCGATAGTGTTTATTGTACCAGACCGGCGGAGGGTCCCACCGGAATGAAACAGCCAAAATTTAAATTTAACCAATATGAAAAACTTTTACAGACCAACCCAAAAATAACGAAAACAAAACCCGCTGCTCCATAGATTTATATTCACATAACTCGACAAAATCTATGGAGCAGCGGGTTTTTTTTCGTGACTTTCGGGTTGGTCTCATAGTAAAAGTTGTTCATATTGGTGTGTAAAATGACCCTTTTTAAGGAAAGCCCATATGTGGTATCAACTTTGTATATGTACTACGCACTAGATCAGCCGTATCGTACAGTCACTTTATTCTACTTAGGTGTTCTGCAAGCCATGCCTTTACATTGTTTTGACGTTCACGCAGTGAGACAGCGCTGTAAGTTTTCGTCGACGGCGCGCACTGTTCCTGCGCGCCTCTAGGAGTTGTCAACAACCGTAGGGACCCTGCAGAAGGTTCGAAGCCAATCGGGGCCACGGGTTTGTGTCTGAAAAGGAAGGCTCTGGCCCTGGTATGTATGGCAATGTAGGAACGGGGTAGGTTGTTTAGTCAGTAAGAGTCTGACACTTGTTTTCCGCTCCGCCCAAGAGCGGGACTCGTCATTGGATGATTTTTACCTACCATAAAAAGAAAAAAAAAAGCGCTGTAAGTTTTAAAAGTTTTGTTAGACGACGCAATGTCAATAAAGCGCTGCAGCGGACTTTTGTATTAACTTTTCAGATATTGACGAATAGTTTTTATGAACGTGCTAGGTTATCGCTAGGATATAGACGATGGCTGGGTCAAATAATAATAGTCAAAGGCGTTTCCAGTCATTACTGGCGCGGCAATCCCGATTTCTGTTGTAAAAAGCAAAATACCCAGAAGCTTACGTCATCCTTCTTTGCATTTTAATCTCTAGCAAGAATATAAAATTGAACGTTTACTGACAGTGATTAAGTTACCATACGATGGATAGGAAAACGAAATTATGTCATAACCTATTTGCAGCCTGCGGTTTCGCTCCCTTACTTAAACTGTTGAGCACCAAGCGAACGCGTTCGCACACCTATTGTCTTTCTATTATGTTTCTAAATACGGTATTCTAAATGTTAAACGTTGAAATTGACATAAAAAGTATCACGAGTAGTATGTGCTATTTCAGGACTTGTTCTACACGTGTGCTAAATTTTGTGATGAGGTTCGGCCTTTCGAGTGAGAAAAATCAATAAACATACATACAAACTTTCGTCATTATATTTTTTTTATTTTGGTTTCAGCTGGCGTAAACTTTACAATGATTATTTTCAGTCACGCTATGATGATAATGTTAAAAGGAATGCTTTGCTAAACGTTTGTATCCTAGGCTTAGCTTTTTTGAAGTGAATAATAATTATCCAATGGTTTCTTCCGCTCTAAGATGAAGCAAATGAGCGGGTCAGAATTTTACTGCCTATAATCACCCCTAAGTTCTTCACTTCGCTAAAGGACCACGATAACTCTTACAAACGTTTCCACAGTCCATCCTAGCTTAGAGACCCACTCAAGCTTACGAATAAATAAATAAATCCAAACCAAGTACGTACAACAAATATATCCAACAATATAAACGTTACATCCCAAAGGATCCCATCAATTCTGCCAAAGGATATAAATTACCATTTATACCAGCAGGAAGCTTGCCAAGAAAAATCTATCCGTTCGCACCTCAATGGTACGGAATACCGAATTCAGCTATTGTCTTTGGCAAGCTCAATGTAAAGATTTGGTTATACTGACAGCGGATTGAGAGCGATATAGGTGGCGTTGATATTAACACCGCGTTCACTTATGGCATGCCTAGTTTATAATATAAATGCGACCCGCCCCAGCTTCCCATGGGTACTGATATTGAATATATTATGCACATAAACCTTCCTCTTCAATCAATCTATCTATTTAAAAAAAAACCGCATCAAAATCCGTTGCGTAGTTTTAAAGATTTAAGCATACATAGGGAGGAAGTGACTTTGTTTTATACTATGTAATGATATTTCACAACTGGGTCTAGACGATGCCGACGCTGTGTAACCACAGCGTCGTCTAGACCTAAGCTAAGTAGAGCTTGTGTTATGAATACCTACTAGACAACTGATAAACACACTTATATATTTCTAAAAAAAATACGTGTTATAGAAAAATACACCCAGACACAGAACAAATGATCGTGCTCATCACACAAACGTTTGTCCTGGGTGGGAAGTCATATATATATTTTCATTATTGTTACCTATACCCGTTTTCAGCAATACTTTTGGCGACAGCTAAATTAATATCTGAGTAAATTGTACATCTTTGATATTTAATCCAGTGCCAAAAATTTAAAACCCATTGTATAATAATTTAAGCTTTAGCCAATTGATGCTTCCATTAATTTTCAATAAAGGTTACTGCTAAAGTTACATGTTTTTACGATGAATTGTAGAAAAGGTAAAGATAGTTGGCTATATTGTAAAATTTCTCAATCAAACTTTATTTGCGCTTCTTTTTCTTCTTCTTACTCTTTCATGGCTATTGCCAGCAATGTCCAAAACTTCAAAATATTTTATTTCAAAAAGGCCCAGGTGGGCACTTTTAAAACCTAAAATAAGTCAGTATACGGCTCCAATTGGTCGTTTCCTATGAATATGAAAAGGCAAGAAACTCCATGATAGTCATGGAGTTTTTATCAAAAGAGAAAAAAATATAATTAAAAGAAAAACTTTTCTTATTCCAATATTAATAACTAAAAGCACAATAAAAAAGAAATATTAAAGGAGTAGAGATTGCAATAAAAAAAAACTCTACAGCGTTATTAACTGAAAATTAATGTGATATAGGAATAACGCAATCTACTCTTGAAAAAATTTATTAATTTCATGATCCACCGTCAATACCGAAACGGAGGGTCGATGCGAGAGCGTATTACCAGGGCTCTGGAGTCATGGAAATGAAGGAACGGGGTAGGTTGTTTAGTCAATAAGATTCTGACACTGTTTTATTGTTTTATGCGTCATTGGATGACTTTTACCTCAGTATCATTATCAGCATTTTTAATGTTCCCACTGCTGGGACACAGACCTTCTCTCTAGGAGAGGGAATGGGCCATAATCCACCACGCGGGCCCAGTGCGGATTGGTGGATGTTACATGTCTTCGAATTTTTGGTTCTAGGACATGCCAGTTTCCTCACGATATTTTCCTTCACCGTTTTGAGAGCAGTGGTGATGAAATAAATTACACAAAGTTATGCGCCTAGCTGGGTTTGAAACCACGACCCACGACAACTCGAAAGTCGGAGTTGATACCACTCGGCCTCCACTTCTCTCCTGACTTTTACCTACTATCAAAAAAACCGTCAATACCGCCCCGCTATCACAGTGACCGCGACCTCACCCTAAGCTTCTTTAAACTCTGTTCCGTGGGCGTCGAGGGTGTTCCACCCTGTTCATGACGTCACACCAAGATCAAGGCCAGACAACGCTTCGCCATTTTTTGTCTAAACTTAATTGCACGGCCAAAGGAAAGTTCCGAAGTTACTTAATGACCCTTTTTAGGTCAAGCGCTCAAGTAATTTGGAAAGGCTGCGTCTTTTACTGATTCAACTTTAAATTTGAACGTGTTATACTAAAACGGTGGAAAAGTAATTATTTTTAAGGCAGGAAATTGACCAGAAATACGACGGGCTTCTGTCGCATTGTACATATAAGGTGACTGATAATATAATTAGTGACCGATATTTGTGATTGTAGTTATAGTAACCAACAACTTTTACTATGGGACCAAATCTGAAATCGCGACCAAAAATTGTTGTGTGTTTTCTTCGTTGGGGTTAAAGTGCGGAGTGATTCTTTTTTTCATTTCTACCCTAACGTGTGATAAATTGTTGGATAGGTATTTAGGCGGGGGCGCCTCGCTCCGAACTTTTGAACCATAAGTATAGAAAATCTGAAAAAAAAATTAAAAGTAGAACTTTTTAATACCTTTCTAGATAAATTATTTTGAACTTCGGATGAACAATTTTGAAAAAATAAATTCTGAACTAGGTTTGTAATTTAACCGTACCTATATGCAAGCATTTTATTAACTTAGTTTTCAGCAAACCGTAGGAACCCTGAAGGATGAAAGCCAACTGGAGCCAAGAGTTCGTGTTTGAGGCCCTAGTATATGTATGTAAATATATGGCAACGTAGAAACGAAGTAGGTTGTTTAGTCAGTAAGAGTCTGACACTGTTTTCCGCTCCGGCCAAGAGATTCGTCATTGGATGATTTGTACCTACCATAAAAAAGTATCTGGTTTTGTTTTGTACAGTATCTTACTAATATTATAAATGCGACAGTTACGATGTTTGGATGTTTGTTACTCAATCACGCCGAAACGGCTGGACGGATCTGGATGAAATTTGGCACCGGCATAGGATACACTCCGGAATAGGACATAGGCTACTTTTTATCCCGGTAACCCCAACCCCAATACTACGCGGGCGAAGCCGCGGGCAAAAGCTAGTAAAAATATAAACCAGTCAGTCTTAATCATGATGGGCGAGCTTGTCACAGCTCACCGGTTGATCGTTTCCGTTGACCGTTAGGTAAGGGCGACGTACATCCATAAATACCGTCATTCGTGGAGGCTCTTTTATTGTTCCCCGTTTGGCGATTGTTATTGTACTTAATAGGGCGAAGACCTCGTATTTATTTAGGTTCAACGCAATATGAATGTCGTAATTTCCGACAGCGTATTTCGGGAAATGACTCGGCCTTTATCCTTAATTTGGATGTAACACGTGTACGCAATATGTTGCCTACTGTGTTACATTCTTGCACAATGTTGGAAGCTTCTTTTGAAGATCCTTTTCAATCCTTATCGAGTCAACCAGAAAATTCGACTATCGTATTCGATCATTTTCTTTTTTTTCGGTTTACTATGGTAGGTAAAAATCATCCGATGTCAAGTCCCGCCCTTGGGCGGAACGGGATATAGTATTAGACTCTTACTGACTAAACAACCTACTCCGTTTCTTCCTGGTCTTGATACCAGGGCCCCGGTAATCCGTTTGGAGATAAATGTAAGTTTTTACATTCTTCTTCTGAATCTGTTATATTCTAAGTGAATAAATTTACTTCAGAAGTTGAGCAGAACTTAGAATCAGTTTATATCCATCATATAGGATTTTTTTTCGAGACGAGAAATCGTTTAATGATTTCTTCCGCTCTAGAGTGGTGTAAGAGAGCGTATCAAATTGTTACTGATTAAAACCCACATGTTCCTTCAATTATATTTTGCGTTCAAGGCCCACAAGTTTCCTTTTAAATTTCTAATAGCACTGGCAGGCATCTTCCTTGACAGGACCACTACGGTTTTGCTGACATCTCTTCGAGACACGCGTAGAATACTAAACGCTGGTAACGATAGGAGCTCGGACTTTGCCGGTCGATTGGACGACGATCCACCCATTGTTCATCGTTCACAAACCCGTGCCTATGTGTATGGCCACCACTCTTCAACTCTCAAAATGCTAGGCTTCTTGTGGCTATACCTAGGGTGTGCTAAAGACAGGCGAACGGCCGCCACCTTTACTAGCATTGTCAGGTATTTTTTTTTGGAGGGAAAATTCATCGAATGACGAATCCCGCCCTTGAGCGAAACGGGAGACAGTGTCAGATTTCTACTGACTGAACGACCCACCGTTCCTCCCTGCTTACATAAGTTCCAGGGCCTAGATGTTCCGCTTTCGCATCAGTCCTTAGCATTGTCAGGAAGGGTGTAGTTAATACAAAGCTGGCGTCCTATCAATCACTACTAAAGAAAACAGTTTCTTCAATTTCCAAGTCTTTAATCAAAACAACATTCAAACTTCAGTCTTAAGTCCTAACTAAAACACAGTCTTCCAAGTAATCGAGTTTGCAGAGTTAATGAAAAGGAACCGACAACTAATGGCGACTGAAATCGTTGAACCAGCAGACTAGTCGGTGCTATGTTGCAAACTGGAGGTGAAATGAATTGTGTGTTTACTCAGTTGAGAAATTATAGCGTAGCATAGCCGTCAGCCTTAAAATGTTCCCAATATCCCAGCACTGGGAACATTTTAAGGCTGACGCAGGCTCAGGCCTCCTCACTAGGATAAGCAATGGGTCGTAATCTACCACGCGGGCCCAGTGCGAATTGGTGGATGTTGCGTGTCTTCGAATTTTTTGTTCTAGGTCATGCCGGTTTCCTCACATTATTTTTCACCGTTTTGAGAGCAGTGGCGCTGAATTAAATTACACAAAGTAATGCATTTGACTGGGTTTGAACAAGTCGTTGCCGTTACCACTCGGCCACCACTGCTCCATGGCTCTCAAACAGTTCGGCTGCCATAACCTTTATACGATCGGATAAACCGATGTATGGCGAGTATCAAATCTTACGTTGTTAAAACTACGTTTCGCTTCGATGTTTACCACGTACATCAAAGGACTGGAACAGTTTGCCTGCTGCAAGACTGCTGAAGAAAACTCCTGTCCGATTGAAATTTGGATATCTTCAAGGCTAGAGTGGATAGACTTCTCATAAATAGTGCGCCTCAAAATAGTGCCGTGATGCAGACAATTACGGTTAGGTTAGTTGTTATTTTTCCTAATACCATAGTGTTAGGAAAAAGAACAACCAACTTGGGGGGGTATCATTGCCGATAATCTTGTTGGTTCACTTTTCATTCCACTTTTAATGCTTTTGCCGAACGTGTGTTGAACCACTGTTGCATGGTTCACGTACTGACTAATTTTAGAATTTTATTTTAAAATCTAATTGGAAATATTTTATTTATGATTATTTTAATGTCAATGTGTGTTTTTGTATAATATGATCTAATGTTGATTGATTGAAATAAATAAATGAATGAATTAAGCAAGTATTCGGCAGACCCATCTCAAAGTTGAGAGCAGTACTCCATACACGATCGAACTTGCGCTTGATAAAGTTTGAGCAGCTGTTGTTACTCCAAATTCCATTTGAGACGCTAATAGAAGTGAAATGTTTTCTTCCCACAACACACCTGCTATTTCCCATAGGCATTACACAAATTGATGATACGTACTCAAACAAATACTCGATCAAATTTAATTTAATTCTGTCCTAAAGGTGGGCATTCCCGACTCGTCTATTGTCTTCGCCGAGCATGGTTTAAAAGCTTGTTGCTTTATCTAAAGCAATCTAATGTGATGTTTGATGCAAAAGTAATGCGAAAAAAGAGAGATAGCACCTGAAAACCCTGTTAGCATTCAGAAATTCTACGTGAATATTTAACAAAACTTGTTCCAGGAAATATGTGTTAAGATTTTTTTTTTAATTACATCATTTAGAATCTTGATTAAACGCACTTGGCTACTATTTAAGTACTTATTTTATATTTTTTTTTATTTAGGACTGCATTCTGATGAGTCAAAGTTCACTTAAAATAGCAGATTTTCAGAGGTCTTCACTGGGCTACTCTTACACAGATTTGTTTTGATTTCTATAGAAACCTTGATAATATCTACAAGATATATATCTATAAGCAAGATATCTGAAATAAGATGTGTAATAACATCATAATCACGTATGTCATTTTCATACAACCGCTTGTATGAAAATGTACGTCGGGTTGGCCGCTCTTAATTCAAACAAAGTAAATCTTTTTCAGAGGTCCAACAAACGTTTGGACACAGAATTAGCTTATTGTATACTTAAACAACGAGGTTTCAATCCCGGGGGAGACAGGGGAGAAAGGACAAAGGGATTTAAGGGGACAAACTTTTTAATGGATTTCAAAAACGAGCCTTTATTGTTATAATTTAACTAACTGGTAATCTGTTTTAATAAAATATGGTTTTAATGAAATGAATGTTTTTTTTTTATATCACATGCACTTAATAGGTGACTGAATGTATTTAACATTACGTGACCTTTAAAAACTATAATTTTAACCCTTAATTAATTTTAGGCCTTTGCATTGCAGTGAGACTCTGTTAGAAACTGTGCGGCTGAATTAAGCCACCTAAAATCATTTTAAACCAGTTTTTACTATTTTGATTTTTTTAACCTCCGAAAATACACAAATATAAAAGAGAACACCATGAAAAAATATTGAGAACCAAAAAGGCTGATGATAATGATAACATACATTAGTTGGTGATTAGTGTGTGTTTACATTTCGCAAAAATTATTCAAGACTCGATTTGGGAATTAAACTATTTAGTTTTATTTTAAGCTTTCGACCCTGTAATTAGAGACACAATTAAATAACAATAGGTGTGCGAACGCTGGCGTTCGCTCGGGCTTTTTTTTTATGGTAGGTGAAAATCATCCAATGACGAAACCCGCTCTTGGGCGGAGCGGGAGACCAGTGTCAGACTCTTACTGACTAAAAAACCTACCCCGTACCTTCCTTGCCTTATTCCTGGAGTCGAGGTAACAGTTTTCCACCACCCTCTAGGCTCCAGGAGGCTTCGACCCTGAAGGGCCCCTGCAGTTTGCTGACAACTCCTTGAGGCGCGCGGAAACGGTGCGCGCCGTTGACGACTTGGACTCGGTCTTACCAGACGACCGGACGGCGAGCTACCCATTGCTCACCGTCCGCGAGCCAGTGTCTACGGTGGCCGGATATCGGCAGGATCGCGGCGGCGACGGCTACGGCGAGTACGCCGTTGCCTTTGAGTACGCCGTTGCCTTTGGGCTCGGGCTTAATGAATGAATTAAGACTTACGACTCTTTTGCTGCAATTACACTTATAATATCGAAGCCTCAATTTCAGACATACCAACGTCGACATTGTATACATCACTTGAAACCTGTCAGACGAAATTGTTATTCATATAACTTCACATCTGTTCTGAAATCTTGCTATTTACGATGTAAATACGGCTTCATTAATAACGTTTTGTAGTTCTATTAATAGTTAAGTACGAAGCGGGTCTGGCAACTGGATATACAATTGAAGTATTACACGATTCACATAGCATAGACGTGTCAATCATTTGATATTTATTCACGTCTTTATTTTGTATCAGCAAACCACAGAAACTTCAGCAAACCATGGGGGTCCAACAGGGCCAATGCCTGCTAGCTAGAACTGTTGGTTTTTTCCCTTAGCTGTCACACAATATTGTCTAGTCCCAAGCTAAGAAAAGCTGGTGTCAAAGTCAAAGTCAAAATATTTTATTTCACATGGGCCTACATGGGCACTTACAAAACATCAGAAGCTAGTGCAGTGTTATCAGTTAAAAGTGTGTTAACAGTTGTCTAGTATACTTAGCATACTTATATATGTCTAAATACATACTTATTATAGATAAATTACACCCAGACACAAGACAAATGATTGAGCTCATCACACAAATGTTTGTCCTGGTTGGGAATCGAACCCACGACCTCCAGCATAACAGTCAGGGCCACTGACCACCGACCAACAGGTCAGTTAAATCAATTTGAAAAGGAATCACGTAGTCTTCAAACGACCAAAATTTAACTGTGAAGATAAGCTTACATAATAAACAAATAAATACTATGATAAACATCAAATTGTATCAACATTTCTACCAAACAACAAAAAAGACTCAATTTGGTCGAACATTGCCACACTACCCTCACAACATACATTTCTTTCAGCTGATCAGACAACACTTAAGGTCTCTGCACAGAGCCGTCCCGCTCGACGCGACGGTAACCTCGGCTTTGTATGGCGTCGTCCGTAATATCTAGTACATTACAACTGCTCAGCGTCGCGTCGCCGTCACGTCCCGCCGCGCCGTGCCCGCTGTGTGCAGACACCTTTAGACACTATATCAACTTATCAGGATCTCCATTAATCTTTCCTCCTTTCTTCCAAACGGATAACAAAACAAGACGTCTTTCACGTGAACTCAAGGTCATAGTAACAACTTAAGTAATGTATCTTGGAGTATTTTTCTTGTTATGTCTGACGAATTTTATGTATTAATCAAAAGTAAAGTAAAAACGGCTGGGTAAAGAAATACCGGTCCAGTAATTTTGAGGTTATTGTACATAAATCTTTCCACTTTATAATAATATATGATTTATCCCCTTGAACGACGAACCACGAACTAGAAAATATCAGTGAAAGTTGTTTTTTATTTATTTTAAAAAGGGGTAAATGGGGAGCATTTACCCCTAAAATTAAAAATTTAAAAAAATATAAAAATCAAAATTTACGGCCAAACACATTTCATAAAAATGTGTGAAAAAAACGTACGTAACGAATGCCATATTCATATAGATTATTCTTTTCTAAAAAAGAGGCCTGTGTCCCAGCAGTGTGAACTCTATAAAGATGATGCAAATGCTGATACTGGTTAAAAAAAAATCATATTAAATTAAACCAAACCAATTTCATAAAAACAAATAAATAAATGACAAACCAAATAAAGTAAAATGAAATAAATATAGTTTAGTATAGATTATTGGTAAGACCTGTGCATGTGCTTGCGTATTACATGTCTATCTGCTTGATCTGTAAATATCCGCTCACTCGATCCTATTCTTGTGCATAACAAACTTATTCACAAAAGCTCACGTCCGTCTGAACAAATAAAGAGAAAAAGGCGTGCAAAAATGAGTGAATATATCCGTCAATTTACTGACAACACTCTCTAGAGGGACTTAGGCAAAGAATCTGATATTCAAACAGTCCTAGGCTTCTTACTTTTTATACGACCCCAGTTTATTGATGTTCGTCAACAAAGATTTGCCTTTTCTTCTATAGAAACTATTGTCTGGTATTCGGTATCAGACTATTTATTCTAAAACTTCTGCGAAGACCTCTTTATAGTTGGTTAGTTCGTCAACTCGATATAACAATGTTTCGGTTGGTAACGAATTCATTAGATTTTGTTTGAAAATCGGCTTAGGTATTTTTCTTTTTCTGCTTGCAGGTACAAGTTATGAAATACCTAAGGCAAGTTTTCGACGGTTATCGGACGGCGAGCTATCCATTGATTGCATTCCATTCCACAGAGACTAGGCCGTGAGGAAGGCCGTTCGCTCACGCGTGGGGCCGCCTCCTTCACTAGCATTACTACTTTACCACTCCGGACCATGGCCATATCCCGGATCCCTAACGCTTCTTTCCAGAAAATGACTCTGACTCCTCATACAAGAATACCTCTATCTCACGTTCTAAACTAACAACATAAACAAATACTATAAATAAAAAACAACTTATCATGACCTTGGAATTTCGCCGACGCCATAAAAAATACTATAAATAAACAAAGGTATTAAAAATGTTATGGGATGTAACTCGAATGTATTTTCAAGCCACTCCCAGTACCAACTAATAAAACTTTTCATGTCTATTCCTGAAAAAACGAGGCATTAAATCAAAATGTCGTCGTATTTTCAGCAAAAAGTGATGTTTTTTCGCTGAACTGTAAAATGAGTGTAGCGAATGTTATTTCAATGTCAATGTACTACGAAGTTTATAATTTTAAACATACATTACTTACGTAGTTTTTTAAAGCTGCTTGGCCTGTATTAATAAACATCGTATTAATAAATCTCGTTTATTACCACTATCAGGCCCCCGAGCCATCGATTCTCTCGCATCGAATGCCTCAAGTTTGACGCCTGAGCGTAGAAAGAGCGTTGTCAGAATAAAGGAATCGGAGGTATATCACTGTGATTGGGAAAACGCGTTTCCCAAACAAGGGCGTTAAAGGTCATGTTTACAATCAATGTCAACACAGATTTAACCTAGCAAGTTCCTCTTGGCTGGGACGTTAGTTTACAACTATCTGGTCAACTATAGCATAACTGGCATTACCATGTCAAGATTTGTGCCATAAACTGAACGTGAACGTCCTTATTTTTAGGTTCAATTGATTTATAAATATATGTACATTTTTTCAGTACTCCAGACCTGAATATTTGACATTAATTTCAGGTTAACTTACTCCTGACAAAAGGGTCTTTCTTGACAGACAGTCAGTAGGATAACAAAGTGATCCTATATGGATTTTGCTTTTGCCAAATAAGGACGGAACCCTAATAAAAGCATAGCCGTCCCGTTTTAAACCTCACAGCACCAGTAGAATGTAATGGTGAGTAGGGATCTTACGGAGGTGGTTTTATCGGAACCAAAGCTGAAACCGGAGAATTTTGTTTTGTCGGAACCAAAATCGAAACCGGAACCGAAACCGAAATCGGAATCGGAGGTGAACCATGAAGTGTTTTTTTTTATGGTAGGTAAAAATCATCGAATGACGAATCCCACTCTTGGGCGGAGCGGGAAACAGTGTCAGACTCTTACTGACTAAAGAACCTACCCCGTGCCTTCCTTGCCTTATTCTCAGAGCCCCGATGTAACGCTTTCGCATCAACCCTCAGCTCCGGGAGGCTTCGACCCTGTAGGGCCCCTACAGTGTGCTGACAACTCCTTGAGGCGCGCGGGAACGGAGCGCGCCGTTGACAACTTGGGCTCGGTCTGGACTGCTACCAGACGACCGGACGGCGAGCTACCCATTGCTCACCGTCCGCAAGAACCATGAAGTGTAGGACAAATAAGAACCTATGTTGAGGCCAGGTCAGATACATACATATACACTGATATGTGACTGTGGCACACAAATAAAAAAACCCCCGCTTCAAATCAATTGCAACCGAAGCCGAAACGCAAGATATGAAATCAACTGAAAGTTTCGGTATATCGGAACCGAAGCCGGAACTCCATAACATCTCTAGTTGTGAGTGTGTGCTACTGTAGAAGAAGCTATGAGAGCGAAACTGCGGGGCAACACTAGTTCATATGAGAGAGACACTAATGAACACTAATCTAGGCAAGGCCACGTCTTGACCTTACTCAACCACATCTGGCGTAGCCATTACGAATTAGTCTGGAATTCCAGAACATTCTCGAAGATTTAAACACATAAAGATAGACAATTAGACGCAGATCCACTTTGGCTACTGATTTTTCTCTCGTAGTTTTCTCTGATACTAATGGCGGTACATTTACTTAAATGAAAATAGAGCGGCTTAATGCTGGTAAAATCTGAAAAGGAAACTTGTAGTCTTAGAATGTAAAGGACAACTGAAGGGTGGTTGTGGTTTTAGTCAGAGTCAGTCTAACATGCCCTCTTGATCCACTACAGAGTGGGAAAAGTTTTAATGTGAATGCGATAACGCCGCCAATTGTGTTTAATTCATTAAACCCCAAGAGGACACCGGTCACTGCATACCTATTGTCTTTTAATTGCGTCTGTAATTACGGTAGTCGGAAGATTAAAGGGAAGGTTCAAATTGTAATATTTATTACATTATTGCCTTAGTGTACAAAAGTATCATATACGTAAATTTTATTTTATTGTACTATATATTTTTATTTATTTAAATTTTAAAGGACATTTAAAGTTCCATTGACATTTAAAGGATTTAAAAAACTTTTTGTCTGGTCGTCGATCAATTATATTTGGACAAAACCTCTAGTTGAAGACTCAAAATTTCCTATACAACTCTAATTCATAAGCATAATAAACCACGATCAGAAACCTTCACAAAATCCATTTTCTCACTCCTAACATTACATAGCTAGTTTAGTGCAAGAGTAACAAAACACGGAGTGTGGACTATCGATCTCGCCCTTCACCTTGACGCCGGTGGGATCAACAAAAACGGTTCTATTTCGTTCATAGAACCGTTCCTTGTGACGATGAAATTGTACCTTTTTTTGAGGCTAGTAATCATCCAACAACTTGATGCAGTAAAAACTAAAATCCACTTTTTTCCAGTTGACTTTTTAGGGTTTTAGGGCCAGTTAGCCTTTCAGAAATTCTCCGTGACCCTTGTAGGATTAACGGATAGCTGCCAGCAAACGCCGGCGTTCGCACACCAATTGTTCTTTAATTGTGTCTGTAATTACGATAGATAGTCGAAAAGTTAAGGCGACTAGGTCTTGTTAAGTACATATCAAACAAAAGACAGTAATATTTAGCTGAAATAGGTTAGTTCCAAACTACATACTTTTAGAATTAAACTCTTATTCAGCAAAGGGTAAGTGCTCTTTATAATAAAGCTTTACTTGAGTTTCCTGAGATTTGTGTAGAGCTATTAAATTTTGACAGAATAATACGAGTCAGCAGAATGGACCAAAGGGAAAGTCGTTTAAAAAGTGAATTGTTTGTCTTGTTACGGTTATGTCAACAGAAAGAATCAAAACACGTTACTAAATGGATAAATAATAGATGTGAGCAAAATGTAGGGGTCTAAGAGGGCCGAAGCGTACTGGGGCCATGGGTTCCCTTCCAAAAGGAAAACTGAAAGCCCCGAAATTCGAGGTAAAAAAGAAACATATAGACATAAAAGTAGTGTTTAAGTCAGTAAAAGTCACATACTCCTGCTCCGCTGATGATTTTCCAGCAAAAAAACATTGTGTCTATAAGTAAAGAGTGAATAAGCACGCTTGCCTAGAAGTAACCTTACTTCTAGGCAAGCGTGCTCCATCGTCCACCACATAATTTCTCATCACCATATGAGATAGTAGTCTTAAAAAAAATTACACAACAACAAGTAACGAAAGTCGCAACGAAAAATAATAATATGTTGTATGATTCAATGCTCTACTAGGAGATTAATAATGGTTAATCCCACATTATTACTGTGTCATTGTTTATTTAAACAATGTAAATTGTTATAACAAAAAGGCTAGTACAAATAAGTATATAGCTCGACCGGTTGGCCATTGAGAGTTTCTGAATATATCTACCGCCCATTGTATTGATCTGGTTCCTCCCTAAGAATTAGCATATTGAGCTTCGGTTCGGCACGTGCCTATGAAAACGATAAGTTACCATCTATACAGTATAGGTAACTGATAGTAGCAGTGAATAGTGGTGGCCGAGTGGTAAAGGCCAATCTATATCGGAGACATACAGGTTGTAAGTCGCAAGTTCAAACCCAGCTAGGCGCATTACTTTGTGTTATTTTTTTTATCACCCCTGCCCTCAAAACGGCGAAAGAAAACACCGTTAGGAAACCGACATATCCTAGAACCAAAAATTTGAAGACGTGACATCTATCAACCCGCTAGGCCCGCGTGGTGGATTACAGTCCAATATCCCTCCTGGAAAGGTGGCTTGAATCCCAGCAGTAAGAAAATTTTAGGTAAGGCTGAAGCTATGCTAACTGACAGAATCGATTGTAGCATTTATTTCACGATAGTTCATCAGGAACACACAAAATATTGAAGAATTGGGAATATACATAGTTCTTTTTCAGAGCAGTGGTGGCCGAGTGGTAATGGCCCCGACTTACGAGTTGTAGGTCGCGCGTTCAAACCCAGTCCAGCGCATTACTTGGTGTATTTTATTTCACCACCACTGCCCTCAAAACGGTGAAAGAAAACATCGTGAGGAAACCGACATATCCTAGAACCAAAAATTTGAAGACGTGACATCTATCAACCCGCACTAGGCCCGCGTGGTGGATTACAGTCCAATATCCCTCCTGGAAAGGTGGCTTGAATCCCAGCAGTAACAACATTATAGGTAAGGCTGAAGCTATACTAACTGACAGAATCAATTGTAGCATTTATTTGACTGTAGTTCATCAGGAACACACAAAATAATGAAGAATTGGGAATATACATAGTTCTTTTTGAAGAAAAAAAATGATAGGAAAAGCAATTCCGTTTAAAATATCAGTGGTAAGCCAAAGCAAATCCTTCTTTCCATGTTTTAATTATAAAAGCTTCCTTTGCCTTTTCGTTATCTTTATAGAATATATTATTTTTTCCAACATACAGATACAATTATAAAGTAGCAATTATGATACATTCAAAAGCGATTTTCTCTTTATGCATTAAATTCTAGGTAATTTTTTTGTCACATCTAAATCTATATAAAGCTCGTAGTATTCTTTCAGTTGTTCTTGGTGAGGCCTATAATAACTCCTTCAAACAATCCGCATCCCTGGCAGGGTAGTACGTACTAGATGTGTGTAAAGCTGAGTTACAATAGGTTCACATTGTTAGACTATTAAACCAATAAAACTACAAAAATATAATTATATATTTTTCCAGAATTTTTCTCACGAAAATATTTTTTTTTATTTTCCAAAGAAAATATAAAACAAATATAATTGCGGAAGGGGGGAATGTAGAGCAGGTAATCTATTTGAGCATTTTCTTGAGCAGATCTTTCAGTATGTCACATAAGAATTGTATTTTTTTCACACATTCATGAAGTAATATGTAATGTGTTGTTTTCAATCACTTTTTTGGCAGTTTCATCATTAAATGACTAATAATATGTTTTTTTTATATTTGAAATGAACCAATGCTTAACTGCGATCCCGTCTGATGGCAAGCAGTGATACCAAAAATCGTTAATGGTAAGGCCCACTAGTTTATTAAGAATCTATTCACTGCCTAGAAGACACCCAAGTTATAAATCGTATGGGAAGACCGTTTAAAAATAACAGAATAATAACTTCTACATAAACACTTATTTCACTTCGGGGTCGAAGTCGGCTGGTTCACTTCGGTTGAAAAAAATACAATTCTTATGTGACATACTGAAAGATCTGCTCAAGAAAATGCTCAAATAGATTACCTGCTCTACATTCCCCCCTTCCGCAATTATATTTGTTTTATATTTTCTTTGGAAAATAAAAAAAAATATTTTCGTGAGAAAAATTCTGGAAAAATATATAATTATATTTTTGTAGTTTTATTGGTTTAATAGTCTAACAATGTGAACCTATTGTAACTCAGCTTTACACACATCTAGTACGTACTACCCTGCCAGGGATGCGGATTGTTTGAAGGAGTTATTATAGGCCTCACCAAGAACAACTGAAAGAATACTACGAGCTTTATATAGATTTAGATGTGACAAAAAAATTACCTAGAATTTAATGCATAAAGAGAAAATCGCTTTTGAATGTATCATAATTGCTACTTTATAATTGTATCTGTATGTTGGAAAAAATAATATATTCTATAAAGATAACGAAAAGGCAAAGGAAGCTTTTATAATTAAAACATGGAAAGAAGGATTTGCTTTGGCTTACCACTGATATTTTAAACGGAATTGCTTTTCCTATCATTTTTTTTCTTCAAAAAGAACTATGTATATTCCCAATTCTTCATTATTTTGTGTGTTCCTGATGAACTACAGTCAAATAAATGCTACACACAGCAGTGAACAGTGGTGGCCGAGTGGTAAAGGCGGGAACCTTTACCGCTCGGCCACCACTACCAATCTATGTCGGAGACACACAGGTTGTAAGTCGCAAGTTCAAACCCAGCCAGGCGCATTACTTTGTGTATTTTATTTCATCACCACTGCCCTCAAAACGGCGAAAGAAAACACCGTTAGGAAACCGACATATCCTAGAACCAAAAATTTGAAGACGTGACATCTATCAACCCGCACTAGGCCCGCGTGGTGGATTACAGTCCAATACCCATCCTGAAAAGGTGGCTTGAATCCCAGCAGTAAGAAAATTTTAGGTAAGGCTGAAGCTATGCTAACTGACAGAATCGATTGTAGCATTTATTTCACGATAGTTCATCAGGAACACACAAAATATTGAAGAATTGGGAATATACATAGTTCTTTTTCAGAGCAGTGGTGGCCGAGTGGTAATGGCCCCGACTTACGAGTTGTAGGTCGCGCGTTCAAACCCAGTCCAGCGCATTACTTGGTGTATTTTATTTCACCACCACTGCCCTCAAAACGGTGAAAGAAAACATCGTGAGGAAACCGACATATCCTAGAACCAAAAATTTGAAGACGTGACATCTATCAACCCGCACTAGGCCCGCGTGGTGGATTACAGTCCAATATCCCTCCTGGAAAGGTGGCTTGAATCCCAGCAGTAACAACATTATAGGTAAGGCTGAAGCTATACTAACTGACAGAATCAATTGTAGCATTTATTTGACTGTAGTTCATCAGGAACACACAAAATAATGAAGAATTGGGAATATACATAGTTCTTTTTGAAGAAAAAAAATGATAGGAAAAGCAATTCCGTTTAAAATATCAGTGGTAAGCCAAAGCAAATCCTTCTTTCCATGTTTTAATTATAAAAGCTTCCTTTGCCTTTTCGTTATCTTTATAGAATATATTATTTTTTCCAACATACAGATACAATTATAAAGTAGCAATTATGATACATTCAAAAGCGATTTTCTCTTTATGCATTAAATTCTAGGTAATTTTTTTGTCACATCTAAATCTATATAAAGCTCGTAGTATTCTTTCAGTTGTTCTTGGTGAGGCCTATAATAACTCCTTCAAACAATCCGCATCCCTGGCAGGGTAGTACGTACTAGATGTGTGTAAAGCTGAGTTACAATAGGTTCACATTGTTAGACTATTAAACCAATACAACTACAAAAATATAATTATATATTTTTCCAGAATTTTTCTCACGAAAATATTTTTTTTTATTTTCCAAAGAAAATATAAAACAAATATAATTGCGGAAGGGGGGAATGTAGAGCAGGTAATCTATTTGAGCATTTTCTTGAGCAGATCTTTCAGTATGTCACATAAGAATTGTATTTTTTTCAACCGAAGTGAACCAGCCGACTTCGACCCCGAAGTGAAATAAGTGTTTATGTAGAAGTTATTATTCTGTTATTTTTAAACGGTCTTCCCATACGATTTATAACTTGGGTGTCTTCTAGGCAGTGAATAGATTCTTAATAAACTAGTGGGCCTTACCATTAACGATTTTTGGTATCACTGCTTGCCATCAGACGGGATCGCAGTTAAGCATTGGTTCATTTCAAATATAAAAAAAACATATTATTAGTCATTTAATGATGAAACTGCCAAAAAAGTGATTGAAAACAACACATTACATATTACTTCATGAACAAAATTAATATTACACGAAGAAACACACATTTAATAACCTTTATTTAAAGCTTACGCGTCTACAAATCTCTCACGGAATCGGTCAGAAAAATTCAACGTAATAAATTGCAGAGGTTTTCATATAAGAGCTATTTTCGTACGAAACCCTGACATTGTTCGCGCTTATTCGGCATTGAAATCTAATTATCTTATGTAAGACAAAATGTGCCTACGATACTAACCTACATAGGCTTATTTTGTACACAGCGAAGGAAGGACGCAGATATTAAGTGTTTTGTTAAGTGTTTTGTCTCTTGTCATAATATTGTAGAGCCTCTTTTATCAGGACCTCTAAAGAGGGACAAAAACTGGCACATGGTAAATATCCTTAAGAGTGGCCTTCCCCACTTGTCTACGTCTTGCATAGATTTAATCGGTGATTCCGCTACTTGATAAACTTCATGAACAGTAGTGGTACAAAGGCGGACTCAATGCGACAAGGCCTTCTCTACCAGTCAACCTTTAGGTTAAAAAGACAACACTGTGGTAGTTGTTCACAATAAATAAATAACTGATTTTTAAATAAATTGTAATAAAAATTAAGTAACTTATAATATCCACAAAATATCTGTAAAAAGAGGTCTAATAACATCATAATCACATAAGAGCGGTTGTATGAAAATGTTCCACTGGATTTTGATGCTGTTTACACCAATAATCATATTGCAATGATCAAGTGTGTTAAATTTCAGAGTGTCAAGATTCTGCCAATTAGAAGGAAACCTGGTAATATATGCGTATTTTAGGATGAGTGTCAGGCCGATATGCAGGAGTGGTTCGCGTAAACGTCGATTCCGTAACCAAATGGTAAAAATGTAATCCTATTGCTATCATTCTGCTGTCTGTCTGTCTCTCACCACGCTATATCCAAACGATTGAATTTTCCCAAATGAAATTTAAAACAAAAACTTAAAACATAATAAAACAAGTGTTTAACCTTTCGAATTTGGTAGTTACATAAACAATTAAAGAACAATAGTTATGTGAACGATGGCGTTCACTCGGGGCTCAAAAAATTTAGTGAGGCTTCCATACAATAAATGTTATTGTTTTGCCGTTTTTCACTACGGCTAGTACCTTTCATGCGAGAGGCAAGCTTGCACTTGGCCGATTCAAAGTTTGCCCATTAAAATCAAAATGAAATCAAACAACTACCTACCAAAGAACGGAATCCTCGGTGGGCAACTTTGACTTGATCTTTATTGTTTTTTATGTTTCCTTTTTCTATAATAATAATTTCTTCTGAATCATTCTTCTTTTGGTATGGCAACATTCCAGTTGGGCAAAGCTGAAAGCGATACGGTGTGTTGATATTTAGTTCATTTTAAGTTATTACTTGGCTTGAGCCCGGTTTAAATATTGGCATATAGATGTAGCTGTATTAGCTGTATTAGGTTTCCTTCTCAGTGTTAAAGATTTTATTTGCGACGCCCGGGTGTCGCTACTGTATGGACCGCCCGAAGGACAAGGTCGAGCAGACGGTAGAGGTGTGCTCCGCTTGGGAAGAGTACCACTGTTTTCTCATGGTGGCGACGGACGTTTCCTCTTGCAACTAAACTATATATTTATAGAAAAACAAGTCTTGACAATCACCTGAAGCCTAACCATGATGTCTTAAAATCATCCTGAAGGGACAGTGCTATGCAGCCTATATAGCTTCATCTCTCTCTCACGCTAATCATTATATTTTTAAGAGTTCATTCCCCATAGTTAGTTGTAGTTATCCCCATAGTTTTAACAGTTAGCCACTGGTATTCAGAAATTCGAAGTTCTCAAATGTCACGTGCTACCGTTAAGGTCCATAACATAAGGTTCATAAGATTGAAATATCACCCAAACACCGGCTTAAAATGCCTTGCTTTTTGTGTTTGGCTTTAAGAAGATAAGCGCCCGAGGGGTACATAAACTCTCAGTCATTATCTACCTGAGATAAAATACTTCAGGTAGAGATAATACAGTTCAAAACCTATATGTATATTTTAATTTAACCCCACATTAAATTAACATTGCCTATGAAAACTCTACTGCCTACGTATATTTAATTACACAAGTAACGTTTAAAAGCTACTGACTGCTATGCTATTTTGTGTAGGCGTTACCTTTCTAGTAATTAGGTACCTAATTGCCTTTTTTAGGGTTCCGCACCTTAGCAAATAAAAGTCTTTATGGGATCGTTTGGTATTCGTCTTTCTGTCTGTCAAAACCTTTTACCTCGAAAATGTGGGGAGGTATGGAATTGAAATAAGGAAAAAAAAACAAAAATGTTTATTTCATTCAGTGTACAATAAAACAATATTAGGAACTACCTTTAACCCAAAAACCTCTTAAAACCTTACCTTACCTTTAAATCAAAATTATATAGACGTATTCAGGCCTGCAGTCTCTTAAAGCTGTGAAAAAAAAAACTTTTAAGTTAAACAAACAAAAACATACCGTCTTATACCTTTGTCTCCTCACTCCCAAGGAAATCAAAAATCATAAGTTTATCTACTTCCTGTTAACCTAGAACCCAGAAATTTGGCAAGAAACACAGTCTAGAACAAATATCTAGGTATACATCTGATAACTGTGTGTTTACATGTTACATTTCGCAAAAATCTTCCAAGATAGATAGATGGATATACTCTTTATTGTACACCAAACACAACTTGGTACATTAGGATCATTAGGGTCTTGGTCAAGACTCGATTTGGGCATTAAAATTTTTAGTTTTTTTTTTTTAAATTTCGAATACCGTAATTAGAGACGTAATAGAAAGACAATAGGTCTAGGTGTTCGAATACCTTCGTTTGGGGCTCAAGAGTTTAATTTAGTTTGTACGGAACTCTTTTGCCTCGATCAAACGTACCTAGAAAACCGGCGAAATAGTAAAATGCTTGGTACGTGAGAACAAGGCATCAGTGTGCGAGTCCGACTCGCTCTTGCCCAGTTTTTACGTTTCTACTAAAAAAACAATATTAAAGTATGTTTGTATATTTTTTCTACTTCAAAAATCGCTTCAAAAGGAAAAACAATTAGCTTTTCTTTATTAGTAGGTGGAAGAGTGGGCGTGAGGTGGGCATAGGATTTTGCTATTTCTTTTCTAAGCGCTTAATCTAATGTCGTTGACGTCACAATGTAGTTTTATACATCCTTGTTACTCGACAGTTTCCTCTTTCTACTAGGTTTAAAATATGTTTTTCCCAGCACTTTTCTGGATGCACTTTTTTATATTCGGCCAGGCTGTTGAGGCGAACTATACAAGCTGCTTAAAAAAACAGGTCAGAAAGAAAAATTAGTCCATCTACAATCGTAGGGACACTGCAGCAGAAGGGTCGAAGCTAACTGGAGCCAAGAGTTCGCGTTTGAAAGGAAGTGTCTGGCCCTGGCATAAAGGTAACGTCAGAAGAACGTGTTGGGTTGTTAAGTCAGTAAGAGCTTGACACTATTTGCCACGATTTGCCATTGGATGATCTTTACCCACCATGAAAAGCCCTCGACGCTGTCAGCAACTGTACAGGTCCAGCAGGGACGAAGCCTTCTGGGGCCAATGGTTGCAGCGAGAGTGGAACACCGGGGCCCCGAAACTAAGGCAAGAAGGAACGGTGGGTCGTTTAGCCAGTCATTCGATTATTTTTCCCACCATAAAAAAAAAAACAAATAAGTCCAACTAGCAGATTTGAAATATCTTTCTACACCCAAGCGAGCGCCGGCGCTCGCGCTCATGATTTCGCGAAACGCGCCGTTGTCAAATTTTCAAAAATATAATGTTTTTTTTTCATTTTTTTTTTTGTAGGGTATTTTGATATTTATCCAAGAACGTAAAAAAAAGTTTTTATAGACAAATAACTTTCCGTTAATACCCGCGAACGCCGGCGTTCGCTGTAGTACCCGCGAATGCCGGCGTTCGCTTGAGGGCTGAGAGGTTAAGTTAGCCTTTTATTTTTTTGCATTCTGCTTAACACAATAATCTGTTATAGACATTTAGCCATTTTTTTTGTTTGAGCTATGTCTTGGAATTTGTTCTGTTGGATACGGGGAGTCGTCCTTGGAACGCTGTTCCTTCTCAGTCTTCAGTAAATTATATTTCCAGAAACTTCTATTACTTCCTTTTATACAAATAACAAAAATAATAATTAAATAACCCATCAATTGTAGTTAATATCGTGATAAAGCCCTCTGAAACGAAAACACAGCAGGGTTATCATATATGCAGGAATATATTACTTTATATATATGAAGGCTTGGCCTTGTCGCCTACGCTCGTAGAAAGGCTTTTCTCTTAATAACAATAACATGTAGGAAGGTTCTATAAGCTAGGAAGTTGTTTATTAAAAATAATAAAACTGTCACTTAGGATTTCTTTAGTATCATCATTAAATATTATATAACAAAGTCGGTTCCTGTCCGTAACGCATCGGATCAACGCAGGTTGGATGAAATGGCGACAGGTCACGGGAACAACTTGTGACCCACGGATGCCCCTGAAGTTGAAGGGTAAAATTTACAAGTCCGTGATAAGACCTGTCACTCTGTATGGATCAGAATGTTGGGCTGTTAAGAAGATGGATGAAAAAAGACTGCATGTAGCGGAGATGAGAATGTTGAGATGGATGTGTGGTGTGACGCGAATGGATAAAGTAAGAAATGAGTATATTAGAGGAAGTCTGAAAGTGGCGCCAGTGACTGAAAAGTTGAAAGGTAATCGTTTGTCTTGGTATGGCCATGTAAAGAGGAGAGATGAAACGCATGTTACGAAAAGAGTTTTGAATTTACACGTAGATGGATGGAGAGGAAGAGGGAGGCCGAAGAAGAGATGGATGGATTGTGTGAGAAGTGATATGAAAGAAAAGGAAGTTAGTGATAGTTTGACGGGTGACAGGACAGAGTGGAAGAAAAAAACATGTTGCGCCGACCCAAGTAATATGGGATAAGGGTAGGATGATGATGATGATGAAAGTCGGTTCCTGTCCCTATGTATGCTTAAATCTTTAAAACTACGCAACAGATTTTGATGCAGCTTTTTTAAATATGTATCATACATGCATAACATATTTAATATCAGTATTGCAGCCGTGCGAAATTGGGGCGGGTCACTAGTAATTCATAATTTAATCATAATTGTGTATTGTATAAATATGAAATAGCCGTATTTTTTACGAGTTTTATAAGTTCTTCGATTTTTTTTATTGAGTTCAGTATGAAGTTTTTTTTTTAATTTTTATTATGAATTACAAGTTACAAGCTTACAGTAGGCCACCGTCTCACCTGATGGTAAGCAATACAGCATATGAGAGACTTTAAACTCTCTTCCTAGGATAATTCTCTACTATTGCGAGGGTGAAACTGCAAGTACCAGCTAGTACGACTAGAATAAGTTAACCTCCATCCTTCATTAGTTTAGATAAAACAGCTCAGTTTATTACTTTTTCTCAAATAACAACCAATCGTAGTCGTATATAAAGTAGAGCCGCGAGAGGTCTCATTAGACACCGCTCGTAACTTCAAATTACCGGCCATCGAGGGAAAAGCGGTGTAAGGACTAAGTTCTTGACTGATTTGTGTAACCACTACTAGGGGTCTTCGCGACTTGTAAGAAAAAGCTAGATTTTTTGATCTATCTGACCACCGTGTCAAAAAAACCAAGACCAAGCTACAATCACAAACAACAAAAAAACAACTACAACATTAAACATTAAACATAATCGCTTTTTGCAGTTCACATTAGAATTAATTAAATACACATAAACAACTTACTAAAATGTCTTGTTGTTGGTTAATAAAAATTTTCAAACATTGTACTCCTATTATCAACCTTAGTTCTCTTAATAGGCAAAAAAAAAGAAAATTTCTACGAAAACCTAATCCGTACGAATATGATTCGTGAAACAAAAGTTCTTGTTAGTTCTCAGATTCCTTTTTCAGCGAAGGACCTGGCTCTCTCGCCGCGAATATTTAATAGATTAGGTATTGTAGACAGTGGGAAAGCTATACGAAGGCAATGAAAAATACGTAAAGCCGTTGGTGGTGAGTTTAAGAACCTATTCACTCTTACCTTGAAGACTTCATAATAAATATTGACGGAAAGGCCGCAGCAGTCTAATTATCACAGTCCTTAGATTAATGCGGTATAAAAGACTAAGCAAAACCAGCCTAGACCATAGAGGCTGTGTACATGTATAGTGTTCATTTTTATTTGTATTAAGGTGCAGATAAACTTGAGCATTCACTTGTAATGAGCATTCCTGCTAATGTTACATCATAGAAAAATACGAGAACATTTTAGCGAGCATTCTATCAAACGTTCTGGCGAGCATTCTACCGTCAAGTCTGACATAATCGTGAAGAATGACGCCCATCGACTAGAATGCTCATGAAAACGTTCATAGCAAGCTTTGGCTCTATGCTTGGCTCGGCTCATTGTTCAGTTCGACAAATATAAAAACAACGAATGCTGAATGTTCTGCTACAAATGAATGCTCAAGTCTATCAGCACCTTTTGGTAAAATATAGCTCCTCAATATCTTCACCCGTCCTATATCTTCGACTGTGCCACAAACTCATCAATTCTCACGTCCTGATCTGCCTTTTCTCATTACCGTAGGAAACTCCTCAGACGTGACTGCACTGTCTAAATTAACAATACCCGATGTTTTGCCTGATTTTATTATATTATGGCGGCATAATCAAGATGACTGACCGTTGATATTGTTCGTGGAGAAGTTTAGCGGGATTAGAAAGGATAGAAGTATTGGAGCTTGAGAGTTTCTGCGATTCGTCCGTTGTGAAATGATTTCTTACTTTTAGATTTATGTTTTGTATTATTGTTGCCTTGTGAAAGGTCATTGGAAGTCGTAACAATTCCTGAAATAAAAAAAAAATAACTTTTGAGATTTGAATGAATGAGAGGCGACTGTAGGTACATCTGGTAATAGTGTAAACTATTGTCATAGGTTCATTATAAATAAATATCATCCAGATAATTTCGACAGATCCTAAGTAAAAAAAATATCTTTAATTTTCCGATTTTCTCTAAAAATTTCAAGAGCGTACTAAAAATATTATTTCACGCCACGGCCAATCTTTTACAACGCACTAAAGATGCAAAAAATAAGACGACATCTGTAAAAAAAATTTACAATATTTTGGTTAGTATCAGAAAATCAATCAAGATTTTTTTTACTTTAATTTTTAATTTTTTATAGTTATTCTTTTTAGGAGACAAATGTGTCCAGTAATCTTTGGTCTCTCATTTGAGATCCGGATTTCTTTAGAAATTCAATACAATTTTGAAATAGGTAGGTACACTTAAACTTTTTGTTGAACTTAATTAATTCGTTGAATACCGTCATTAGAGTCACAATAGGTGTATGAATGTAGGCGTTCTTTTGGGGCCTGAGAGTTTAAGGGTTTAGTAAAAAAAATGGTTGTCTTCGCCTTTTCACCATATCAAGTATAATACTTTATAAGTTCTTCCGCAAGTCCAATAAACGTAGCCCCTAACTAACTTCTTAATACTAAAAGGCTTTTAACTGAAGTGATTACCCGAAACTTTACTCTAGAGCAAGGAAATCAGCTCGGAGCCTAATGGTCAAGCTTAGAGTACTAGGGTACCAAAAAGTCGAGCAGGTTGACGCAAAGTTGTACAAATTCCCCGCCCTATCCCACACTCCTGTTCCGAATGACGTCATTACTGAGCACGGATGTAGGTAACTAGAAGTGTCATGTGTAAAGTAGAATTCCAAAACAAAGACAAGCTTTTCAGTTCTTAGAAGGGTAGTAATTTATTCTTGAATTAATTTATTTGTCGAGCACGTTTTCACGTCATCTCTATAATATTCTGACAGTATATTTTCTCGTATATGTACATGTCTGTATGAGGTACGCAATTAAGAATAGTATAAATAAAAAATACCGTGTCACACTGTTTGTTATCGAACTCCTTTGAAACTGCTTGATCGTTTTTTGAGATTATTTAGATTTCTGTGCCTCAGAAGGAAAACACGGGACCCTTACAGGATCACTTGGTCGTCCGTCTGTCTGTCGTTCTGTATATTTGTCAAGACCCCTTATCTCGAGATCGCGTGGAGGTATCGATTTGAAATTAAAACCATATTATTATACTCGTCTGCGGTACTTTGAAGCTAAAAAAAATAATTAAGTTGATGATAAACAACATATACGGGATACATTTTTAGTATAAGAATCGAATTATTTTCATATTATTATGTATGTTTGTACGGAACTCCCAGTGCGTTAGTCCGACTTGTACTTGCCTAGTTTTTTGCTGTACTTTTTGGTAGGTCCGAATAGGTTGTAGGCTATATTGTGATAAGTAGGATAGTACTACACGCGTACTACAAGGATGCAAAGCCGTTGGCCGCAATTCCACCATTGTAAATTTTGTTCATAAATATTTTTCATTTTAATTTTTTTTTTTTAATTCATAATAAATCTTTTTTTTAGTAGCCAATGACACACACAGATCAACGGACAATCTGCACTTACATTCAGTTCAGTTCTATGGCACTAAAAATAAATAACCTTACTCTATTTTATATTTTCCTCAATAGTGACACTTTCTTAAGAAGAAATCAATTTATTTTAAGACCTCGCTGTGTAACAAACAAAAATCACAAAATTTACCTACGTGCGAATTGATCAAGTAAAAATCAACATAGAAACTTATGCTGTACCAAATAAGGTTGTTTATTCCATAACAAGTGGAGTGTCTAATACATTTTACAAACAATTTGGGCCATTTTGAATCATTAAAACTGAAGGTTATAGAGTCAATACTAGTTTCCTGGTTGTAAACGCACATTAATGGTTTCGTGAATGTGGATATTAAAATAATAAGAGGCATAATACAAGGTCGTTACACTGAGAAATATAATGAGAAATATAACAATGTATTGTGTTTTGTAAAATTATAAGTATAGTTCGTTTTTTAATTTTAGACTACGACTTGACAACTCAGAAAAAAAAAAGAAAAAAGAAAAATTTTCTAGAGTTTGACATTTTAAGTTGTCAAATCGTAGTCTTGGTTTAAAAAACGAACTCGTATAAGTGAGATATACACTGTTTTGATCGTTTTAATCCCGTGTATCGATACAGTATATGAAGCACTGTCGATTTGTAATGATAAAATTAAAAAATAAAACACTTTTTGTTTCTAAAACTTAAATTAATTTACGCGAATACGAAATTCTATCTTTAAGTAAAGACCAGCTGAGCGGGTTCAATGGCCGTAGGTAGTTAGTACGCATCGACCAACAACTGAACATTGCGCAATAACTGAGCCATTGAACCAGCTCAGTTCGACCATAATTTTAGCGGTGTATTACTGATATGTAAGTAACTAGCTTACACAGGTGGCTTCGCCCGTGTGAAAGTCGGTTTACCCCTTTAGGGGGGGATTTCGTAAAATTCTTAGCAGTTTTTTTTTATTAATCAGTATATTTCGCCTTTTTGATACATTTGTTTTTTTTTTTTCTAACAGAATACAAAAAAGATCCTAGAAAGCACATTTAAAAGACAGCATTAAGTAGGTAGCTGTTACGAATTTAAAGATAATCTAAAAAAAGAGTTAATATTATTAATTAAAAACTCTATCTAATGGGCTAATTTGTGTCAAAACAAAATAAAAACTTCACTCACACAATCACACCACAATATCTTCAGTATTTTTCTGTAAACTCGTGGTTACAAAGTGATTGTCAACAAGAGCACAGATTTAGAGTGCCTTTCGGAGTTTTCGCAACATTCCTCTGTATACGGATTATTTGTTTCACCGCAAATACAATTTACGTGTTCGTAATCCCGACGTTTCTGCGAAAAGGTATGTTTGTTTACAAAATACGAAAAAACATCGTTGCAAGTTTCCTTCTGAAAGGAATTATATTTTGCTAAAAATGCGCTTCGTCACCGTCGTAAAAGATTGAACGGAATATTTTTATTGATGACTAACATATCTCTCGCATCTTGATTACTGTTTCTAATATATTTACGTGGCATAATATGAGACTACCACTCTCCTGCGCATATGATGTGATTCTGAACTAATTGTACTCCATCAAAAAATAACCGGAGATTTCGTCCTCTTTTTAACCGACTTCAAAAAAAGGAGGAGATTCTCAATTCGATTGTATTTTTTTTTTATATTTGTTACCTCAGAACTCCGTTGTTTATGGATAGATTTGCAAAATTTTTTTAAAATAAAAAATATGTACTTACAAAAACCTTCTGCCACATTTTAAGTACATTGAAAATGTTTAAGCATTATGTACGACAAATGGCTCCGAATATTAAAAAGCTACCTAACATTAAGTTTCAACAATAAAAATGCTGGCACCGACTCCAAAAATAAGTAATAAATTTTGAATATTTGCAAAATATTAATGTCAAATAAGTTTACCTATAAATTATGTTTCTTTACAGCAATTCAAATTTTTAGTTTCAACTTTTTAGTGTAGGAACTTTTATCGTTTGGCTTTTTTCTTTACGTGGAAATATCATCCAATGTCCCGCCATGTGGCCGTCTATCTCTGTTTGTTTACTCCAAAAGGCTCCGGCATTTTTTCGGAAAACATACTAACTTAAGATATTCAGGAATGAGTTATCTTTGACAAAAACTTCAATAGCTTAAAAATACTTTACTGCCAAACACACTTCCAGAAATTACTTCTACGAACTATTTAATATTCTTTTTTAAAAAATTACTGGACTTTAATGTAGTCTCTTAGTGGAAGGAAAACATCAAACAACTTCTTTCGTTCTTCCGATCTGCGGTCCTCGTAACCCACCTGTGTTCACTTTCGAATATTTTGCAGCACTAGCAGGTAAACAGTGTGTTCATTGATGGTTTCTTACCAAAAAAAAAACATAAGTTAAATTATTTAATAACATAGGAAATTCTATTCAAGTCTCCATTGTGTTAAAAATACTCACAAGATGAGCTTACAAAGTAAATCCACATCCAGTTGATATAATTCCGAAACAGGGCGTCCTTTCAAGGTCACGCAGCTCCCTAGATACGTTCCGAAACGTCACGAGCGATCCTCCGATGTTCCGAAACATAGTTAGACTCTTGTGCCAGTTCCAATAAAAGTAATTATTTTTATTTTTTACTAGCTTTTGCCCGCGGCTTCGCTCCCGGCAACAGATTATTCTACTCTACTCCACTCTACCCTACCCTACCCATTTTTTTTTCATAAGAACCTTCTCCTGACAATAACAAACACAACAAAAAAAGAATTAGCGAAATCCGTTCAGCCATTCTCGAGTTTTGCGCTTACCAACACATTTTGCGATTCATTTTTATATATAAGATTTTATTTGCTGTGTCAAAATTATCTAATGACATCTCCGCACCTTTAGGTAGGGTGGGAGATAGTGACAGACTTTTACTGTCTAAGAAAACTGTGACATGTAATTTTTTTTTATCACATCACAGACCTTTAGGGATCTGATCCTTTGGAAGGCATAAGAAAAGGCCGAAACCAACTCGCAGAGGCTATTCCGTAATTCTGGTTGGGTAAAAATTTTTTTTTAGTATATTACAGAACCCTAGGGACTTGGAACTTTGGAAGGCATAAGAAGGGGCCGAAGCCATTTTGCGGATGCCTTTTAGATAACTTTCTTGGAACGTAGTGCCAACCGACGATTATCACTATATGCGCTATACTAGTGTACCCAAGGTAAAAGTATTGAGAGAACAAAAAAGGAAACAAAAGAAAAACATTTTATTTGGAGCGCAAGGCACAGCACACACGAAATAAAACATATACGATCACGTAAACTAATTTTTTTTATTGTTATTTAATTTTATATTATTAAGGGTTAAACTCAAAATTCATTCCTTCCGTAATTATATTAGAATCGATGAAGATATCCGCAAGAGTACCAAGGTTATCGACATAGCTTAAAGAATCGCTGGAAAATGGATAGGGCATATTGCTTGCTGAACAGATGGTTGTTTAAAATATAAATAACCATTCGTTTGTGTTATTCCCCATATCGGAATGAATATAACAAAACTGTACAGTAGAGTTTCTTTATTTGTTTGACCTACTAATCTCAGATCTTTTAGTGAAATGTATTGAAAATTAAATGTTGGGAAACCTATTTGTCGCACGCTACATTCATAATTAGGAGTTTTCAAAGCTAGAGTGGTCAGGCTCTTAAAAAACTAGTGCATCTCACCATTAACGATCGTGTCACTGTTTACCATCAGGTGTAATCACAGTCCAGCACTAACTTATACGCCGATATCCGGCCACCGTAGACACTGGCTCGTGGACGGCGAGCAATGGGTAGCTCGCCGTCCGATCGTCTGGTAACTGTCCAGACCGAGTCCAAGTCGTCAACGGCGCGCACTATTCCCGCGCGCCTCAAGGAGCTGTCAGCAAACTGTAACCCTAAAGGATCGAAGCCTCCTGGGTCAAGGGTTGATGCGAAAGCGTAACACCAGGGCCTGGGAATAAGGCAAGGAAGGGGTAGGTTTTTTAGTCAGTTAGAGTCTGACACTGTCTCCCGCTCCGCCCAAGACTCCGGGATTCGTCATTGGATGATTTTTACCTACCATAAAAAAAGTCAAATAAAAAAAGAAATAAGGTGCGGAGCAGCAACCAAAGGCGCGGGTGAACCCAAGAGGGAGAGCTAGTAAGTAAAATTTAATGCCACATCCATCCAACGGGTTGAAGGTTATCCTATAAATTCAAGGTCGTTCAATGAACTACAAGGGAGTTACCTACCTTTACTGCGTCGTATTTGTTAAACATCGGATTCAACGGATTACGTTACGCGGCATAAAAGTTGAACCTAAATAGTTACCAATTTTTTGGTCTTAATCAAAGTGCAGCACAGCTGGGGGCTACGCTGTGCGTGGGTAGCCCCCCAATTATTATGGTGTCACATAGTAGCGACAGTCATTTTAATTCAATAATATTTTGCTGACCAACCAACACTGCGTGGTGGATTACGGCCCATCCTCTCTCCTAGAGAGGAGGCCTGAGTCCCAACAGTAGAAACATTAAAAACATCCGAATTGATAACCTCCTTCTTTTTTAGAAGTCAGTTAAAAAGGCTGATGATATATCACCTATTCACTCTAGCCTTGAAGACACCTATATTATAATTCGAGGGAAAGACCGCTGCAAGCAAATAGTTCTAATCCCTCGATGTACGCGGTATAAATGACGAGGCAAAACGCTTAGTCCGAACCATAGAAATCTCAATCACGCAAGCGTGAATATTCGTCGTACGCCGTAAATCTAATAGAGAAATCGAATATCATTATGTAACGCTACGTTTCAAAATATCTGCACTCCCCACCCTCTTCCCTCCTCTTGTCGGTCATCCAAGGCAAGCGAAGTCCATCAAAGTAGTTAAGAGCACTGGAAGCAAGCCAAACTTAGTTACATGTGGTCCCAACTTGAAGTTACACAAGTAACATTGGGATCACTTGTGAGATCTGCGCATGCGCTGTTGGAAGTCCCATCGGGAGAAGGTTGAATAGTCTGAAAATATCGTCTTCGCAACCCTCTTGAGTTAGTACTGAAAAAAAAAATACAAAGTGGTTACAACATAGGCTTTCCTTAAAAAAAGAAAATTGTACAAACCCAAAAATCACGAAAAAAAAACCTGATTGAGCAGCGGGTTTCTTTTTCGTGACTTTTAGTTCTTCCTTCTGCGAAACAATAATGCTAGCAAAGCTTCGGCCGCACGTGGAACGGCGGGGTTCCCGATCTCGATTTCCAGCTACCGGAGGCGTGGGTTTGCAGACAGTGAGCAATGGGTAGTTTGCCATCCCACCGTCTGGTAACTGTCCGCACTGAACCCAACTCGTCGACAGCATGTACCTGAAAAGAATTTCAGCAAAACCGTAGGGGCCCAGCAAAGGAAGTGGCTCTTGCTTTTCAAATGGCCTTTAAGTCGGAATCCTATAAACATTAATAGGTAAATAAAATGTCGACAAAAAATCCTTGTTTCTTTTGAAAATATATACCTATGCATCATTTGAATAAAGTTTTCTTTTGGCGACTGAGATTTTTTGAGTTTCTTTTCTTTTGAGTTTCTTTAATTGAATTTCATTTTCAATTAAATTAAGGAAAAACCTTTTTATTTTGGTCCGAGCAGAAAAATTATGGAAATTAATATAAATCTATATGACTTCGTTGTGCCTTCTTATAAAGTTACAGGCATAAGTATAACTTAATGTTCAGGTAACATTAAGTTTAAAGCGCTTTCTTTCTGAAAGAAAATCATCCTAAGGAAAAATACTCCGGGAATAGAAGTTATCCTATGTGCCAATCCAGGACCAGTAGACTATCAACTTGGGCACAAATTTCACCTAAATCTATTCAGCTGTTTGAACGTCAAGAAGTAACAAACACACACTCACAAACTCACGCCATTATAATATTAGTTTGATATAATTGGCGGCCTTATCGCACACTGCGTGATTTCTGCCAGACCACCTGGAATGAACTATTGATGTAGAGGCCAAACTACAGGGCGGAAGCCTACTGGGGTCTCGGTCTTGTTTCTGAAAAGAAGGTCAGACCTTAGTATGTGGGCTAGGAAGAAAGAAGCTCCGCCCGTTGGCGGGATTCGTCATTAGATGATTTTTCAAACCATAAAAAATAAAAAGCACACAGCACAGCTCCCTGCTTTGCCCTAGTGCGGAAAAACAACTTAGATGTCTAGAATGTCCCACTTTTAAAAAAAATCGTCTAGCAGCACAATTACTCAAGACTATGGCCATTACAATCCATATACGCGACCTACTTGCGAGCCAAATCACCGGCAATGTTTCTAAATAATGAACGTTATTTACCCACTCGATTTGAACGAAAATAAATTGTTTAAAAAAGTAAGTGAGCGTTATAAATTACTTCTTTTAGGCTACACTGGCTTAAGTTTGTTTTATTGTTTCTTTTGTAGGTGGATACCGCATACTGAAAATAAAATTTCTATCAATCCATCTTTATCAAACAGATGGCAGAAAAATGTCTGCTACGGAGACGGAATTTCAATTTAAAAAAAAAATCATAATCAAAAGGAATCATAAATCCTAGAACGCATAAAAGGTACTGATAAACATTCGCAAAAATGCTCATTACAACTGAATAGTTGTAATGAGCATTTTTGCGAAGTTACATCATAGAAAAATACGAGAACATTTTAGCGAGCATTCTATCGAGCGTTCTAGCGAGCATTACTTCGACTTATTTGGAAAAACGCACATCGACTAAAGCGTTCACTAGAAAGCTCATGAAAACGTTCATAGCAATCTTTGGCTCTATGCTTGGCTCGGCTCGTTGTTCAGTTCGACAAATATAAAAAACGGCGAATGCTCGATGTTCTGTTACAAGTGAAGGCTTAAGTCTATCAGCACCTTAAGACAACTGGACACAGGTGTGCAGTATTTGTCCCACCCATGAAAAAAAAAACACAACATGTGTTGTGAAGAATATAGCAATAAGTGTCGATACTGTTTCCGAATACTGTTCTATCTTGGATATTGACATTTGTATTGTTCACTCATTGAGATGAATGACTCACAGGGCGCCTCGTACGCAATTGTCAATATTAGTAAGACCTAATACATCATGTTTGCAGCTTGATCTGTATCGAATATCCACTCGTTCGGTCTTATTCTTATGTGTACTTCACAAAAAGTCACGTTTTGCAAGAAGTGTAACATTATTGTAAATTTTTATTTTATTATTTTGAGTGGGGGATTACTTTTATTTCGTTATAATTCTAATATGATGTCTAAAAGTTTCCAGTATTTGATGCGGCCTACACAAATATCCTTTCTTTCGTTTGTCAAGTCGTTGAGCTCTTTAGTAGCCACACGAATACTGACAAACGCTTGCACTAACTGGACAAATCCACTCAAATCTGTGTGGTTTTTTCTTGAAAAGACTACCTGAGACGATAATCTGCATGATTTGATGATTTGACTATTACATGTTAACTGTATGGACTTTAAAAGAGACTTTGACCCCTGAGTTGGTTTCGGTGTTTCTTGTAGTCAGCTAGGAAACTCCAGCCTTATTTAGTTTAAACTGTCGAAAAAGGAAGTGTAAAAGTGTTTCTTTTGAAACCTATTTACAAAATAAATATCATTTAAGAACTTTTAAAAGATCTTCCTCCTTCTTAAGTCTTATTCCTCATTAATGAGGGTCGTGAAGATTCCGCTGAATTAGCTTCTTACTGATGATGTCTCGCCATCTATAACGGTTCTTGGCGTCATGAGGGGCGTCGTGCAATGGCATGTCCACTGTGGAGCGGACCTGATGCTAGTAGACAATCTTCTTGATATGTATGCGCAGAGTACTATTAGAGTTTTATAGGCACATAGCAAGGAAAAATGGCTACAACCTTAATGCGTAACTGGCATGGTTGATGGCAAAGAACCAAGTCCACGCAGTCCAAAAAGATGAGCAGATCAAGTCTGCTCCACGCTGGACACCAAATTGCACGCCGGTTCTGTTAAAGTTAGAATATCATTACATAGTATAAAACAAAGTCGCTTTCCCCTATGTATGCTTAGATCTTTAAAAGTACGCAACGGATTTTAATGCGGTTTTTTTTAATAGATAGAGTGATTCAAGAAGAAGGTTTATGTGTATGATACATGCATAATATATGAAATACCAGTACCTACCACCTACACCTACCGTGCGAAGCTGGGCGGGCTGCTAGAATTTAATAAAGTACCTATGCGTATCTTTGTAAGCTATCACAGCCAACTTTTAAACTAAAAAAGGCCTGAAAAGTAAATCTCGGAAAACATTAAGAGAATTAACCGAATTAAAAAAAAAAGCCAAACAATTTGCGTTAGGCCATTTTGCTTCGAACCGCTTCAACTGTAAGTTTGTTTAAGTAGCATTTAATTCCGTTTCGCCGTAATTTATTAAGACCGCTTACGGGGTTTAATTACATTCCTCATACCCTTAAATAATAGTACATTGTTATACGAGGGATGAAAGTTAGTTATTTAGTCCCGAGAAATTTCTTGGCGACCGAGCGACAGCGAGGTCGCTAATAGTTCGAGGGACTAAATAACTCTTTAACCCGAGGTAAACACTGTGCTTTTCATTACGAATACGAGGAAAATAAAAATAATAATAAAAACCTGAATCGTCGTCAAATGTCTTCGTATGTTTTTAGGTAGGTATATTTCTTTTGATTTAGGCGGTAAGCGGTTTTCTCCTCAAAGAATTTTGCGTTAAATTTATAACTGAAGCTGATGAACTTATCGTGTTAATACAAATTTCTTATAAAAGAGATTTAGCAAAATGTAAACAAAACTCTACACCTCGAAAAAAAAATCAAAATAGACCAAATCGGCCACAGATTATAGAGAGACTTTACCCGCCATTTTTTTTTTTTTCGTTTTTGTCGTCGTCTGGCTATTCAGTCAATATTTTTCATTTTATCATTGTAAAAATTGGTCAGGTCAACATTTTTCTCAAATATAATATTAGTTTTAATGAAATAGTTGAAAGTAAATTAAAAGTAAACTCATTAAAAAAAAGTATTCTTAAATTATTTCTATCTCTATGTCATTTCAATTGTACTAAAATTGTATAAAAACTCGGGTCACGGTTCAATAGAAATGTCAAAATAGAACTAGTTTTTTTTTAATATTTGCTGTCTAAATATTAAAAAAACAACTGTCAGTTGTAAAGTAAAACTCCCTAGGGAGTAAAAGTACTTCTTCCAACCCTGTCCGCAGGCAACTTTACACCTACTTTCAGAGTATGAGTAATGAAAAGAAAATTATTTGAGCACAAAACAATTTCTTTAGGTTCAGAAGTTAATGTTATTTTCGGTCCAACGGTGTTTCAGTGATTCATAATTATTTATTTATAATGTTCTTTGTTGTTGAAGTGAAATGGCCATTTTAACCGACTTTGAAAAGGAGAAGGTTATATTTATGTTCGACTGTATGTTTTCTTATTTATGTATATTCACGGACATCTCGTTAAATTGTGGACCGATTTTGAAATGTCGTCTTGATTGAAAGCTTAAGATAAAGATTACTTCCCAATTGGTCCCATAGAAATATTTTTTTTATTTATTTATTTATTTATGTACACACAAACACATACAAAGAGAAAAGAACACATACAAATACAAGAGTACAAAGTTGCTGCTTATTTCTAACGAAATTTCTTCCAGCAGACCTGCGACAGGAGAGTTGGATGAGAAATGTAGACACAGTGTGTATAAATAATAAGAAGACAGATACGTTTTCAGCTTCACGGATCTTTGTTGGAAGTGAATTCCACAGTCGCACTGCATGAAAAGAGAAGGAGTTAGAATAAAAATGGATATTATGGGGTGGGAAATTGAGTTGGTATTTTAGCTGGGTATGCAGGGTTAAAAAGAATGTTGTACAAGACACATAATACACGAGTGTTCCTACGAAGACGGATAGGGAGCCACTTGAGATCCTTGCGGAATTGAGAAACATGGTCGTATTTCCTAAGACCAAAAACAAAACGAATACACAAGTTTTGCAAGCGCTCAATATTGTTTTGATCTGACGATTAAATTCGAAGATATAATACAGAAATCTTCAAAAAGGTTTAGCAATACCGTAGCACAATCTCGTAACAAGTAAAATTGATTTTATTAGTGTAAATAACAAAGAAACTAAACATACACCGACATAACATCCGAAATTAAAGTTATTTTAAAGTTTTTTGTGTTTTTTTTTTATTGAAGATGGTTGTATTTTTTTTTAAATAAATCTTTTGTTACCTACTATTGCGTTATGTTTTATTATTGTAGTATTGAACGCATGAGTCCTTAAAAAAATATATTATGGTGATATGTTAAAGCAATTAACAATTAGTTTGTTCTTGCTTTTTCCTGTATCTTTGAGTGGTAACCGCGTTTCGGAAGAAGTGGACTTTCCAGCTCCAAAATGCGATTGAAAGAATGATGATCACTCACTGTACCTGCTACAAAACTATTTATTTCTAACCAAAGTCAGCAAAAACGACTCAAGCGCGGAACCTTAAAAATCAAAGGCGCCAAATAAAATTCAAACGAGAACCATTGAATATTTAAGCAGTAGAACACGAAACCAGTAATCGTCTTGAGACAAACGAAATAAGGTTTTTTGGAGGACTTAATCTCCTGCGACCTCTATCAGTCTACAGCCAAACGAGATCAGGGGCCTTACCATGTTAAAATGTTAGGAGAAAACCCGAAACACGCCTCGAAGCTGTGTACAAAATTTCATCTTCTCGAATTTGGGTACCAAATTTCATAAGTGTATCATGAAAAGTTGTCCACACAAATACATGGTTACCGGACCATCCGGGTGACCAAGGGGTAGTACTGCTTCCACATCTGTGTTAGACATAATGCCTTAGTGTTGTTTTTGAATATTTTTTGGGAAAAAAAAATAGGCTCAGTAATATTTAGAACGTTCAGTTTATTTTTCTATGAAAATCTGATAAACAAAAATATGATATTTTTTTAAAGTCATAGAACAAAAGTTGTTGTTTATAATGTTAATAGCATAGTCCTGAGAGGTTACCGGTGTTTTGAAAATAACCCTATATATGGCATCATAGGTATGGGGTAGGTTGTTTAGTCAGTAAGAGTTTGAAACTGTTTCCCGCTACGCCTAAGGTGATTTTTACCTACCATAAAAAAACTAAATTCATGTTCCACATATACTAAAAATATAGCTCAATCCCTTTAACTCGTGGCCCCTGAGCGAACGCCGACTTCACGCGGGTATTAACGGAAAGTTGCTTATTTTCCAAATTTAAATTTATTTGTCTATAAAACTTACTTTACGTTCTTGGATAAATATCAAAATACCCTACAGAAAAAGGTTAAATATTGTATATTCTATTTTTGAAAATTTGACAACAAGATGGCGCGAAAGCCGGCGTTCGTTTGCGTATTTACGAGTAGCTCACTTTAAGGGATGATTCTCATTAGAACGTGCTGTGCCCGGGGCGGGGCCCGGACGGGGCCCGGACGGGGCACGGTTTTAATCTGTTTCATATATTTTGTATGAATCAATTTATATTACACAGTGCATTATCCGTGTCCCGTCCGAGCCCGCTCGACGCACTTCAATACCACGTTTGTTGCACGGTCCCGCCCCGTGCCCTCCACGTCCCATCGTAATCAAAACATTTTTCATGCTGCGTCCGAAAATAAATTGCATAGCACGGACGGGCCCCGGCTCCAACACGCCCCGGCCCTGGCACGGCCCGCTCTAATGAGAATCATCCCTAAGTCATCAAATATATCACGTCGATAACTCGTAGTACTGGTAACAGGGCTTCTGTTCATTCAAATGATATTAATTCCTTTTCAAATGCGTTTCTCAGAATTTGATTCAGAAGGTACTGAACGCTGAATAGACTTGTAATCAAGTCAGCTTCACGCTTCTTTTGAGTTGTAAGATAAGCAGAGCAAACCTTATGTCGTATGAGTGAAATGTGCCGTCAGACGAATGTCGCCTCATTCGTTCTGCACGGTTGAGTTCAGAGGTTTGCTGGTAGATTATTTTATTTGTAAATGAACATTCGAAAATTTTAAGTCATCCGTTTAGCAATATTAAACGCAGGCCAGTCAAATTATTTGGCAAACCTAAAATAAAAATTTCTTTCACCAGTATTAATTTTTTTAAATCAGGTTTCTCAAGTCTATTCTACGAATTCGTCATTAACATAACGCGTGTCATATTAATTTATCTTTCATCAACGAGTAAAAATTATTTACAAAAATCTCGTGTCAGTGTTTGTTATGGAATTTTTTAAATTTAAATTTTTAACCCCACCTTTTTACCCACCACGCCTCACCTTCCATATTTTTTCACCAAAATATCATCTTATTTGGCAAATAATTTAATAACGAGAAGCCTGTTGTAATATCACGTATTCTGCATCAATCGCCTCAAAAATTTTCAAGCAAAATCAACCATAGCATACCCCATTAATACCAAAATTCAATCCTCAACGAATTCAAAACTTCATAATGAAAGATTCTTCAACTTGTCTTTTCATTATAATCTTCTTTGTACCCGCTTCGATGTTCCTTTATTTTCATCTGCAATGTAGGGCCGCGGGCGAAGGACTAATAAAAGAAATTCTGTAACTTCCTCAGAACAAAGGGAACATGTTGTAGAGACTAATTAAAAACCGCGGCTTGGGTTTTAGCTGTACTCTTTTTTGCCAGTTTTATGGTAGGAATTAGTTGGGGTTCTGTACATACGAATAGAGCTAACGAAACCTCCCTCACTCGCCTATCGTCAAGGTCGAGCATGATTTAAAATTTTGATTCAAAAGCAATGCTAAAAAAGTGAGATAAAACCTGAAAGCTCTGTTGGCATTCGGTAAATCTGCAATTTACTCGAATGGTTCACAAAACTTGTTCCAGTAAAAACGTGTCGTTACTAAACCCTGAAGGGTTTTTGAAAAATTTACATAATTTACAATCTCGATTAAAATAATGTTCAAGGCTTCTATAGAAGTACTTTTAATATAGGAGTACATTATGCAGAGTCAAAGTTCTTCTTTCAGAGGTCTTCACTGGATTACTCTTACACAAAGGACATGGCTAAACTGAAGTATGGACGACTGCCCTGGCAATGTATAAACATGGTTCCTAGCAATATATAATCCTGAACAGCTGAAAATTAGTATTTTGTAATTATAACAGTTCAGGAACTTTTCATATCTGCACAATCCTGAAAATAAAATCGCGTAACTCCTACGACAAAGAAACAAAAACTTCGAACAATGACGTTGCTATGAACTTTTATGTAGGCGTTTTAGTATCTCTGCGACGATTTTTAATGATAATTGTTTTTTATCTGGCGATTTTACACTAAATTACTTGAAATAAATATCTACTAAAGGTTAATCGCTCCATAAAAATCACAAAAATATAATTTTTATCTGTTGTAAAACCTGCTTATCCAAATGAGACTATGGTAATAACATTTTGATTAAAATGATGTGAATGTACTTACTTGAAATAGATCTTAAAGATTAATTAACTGAGCTCATCATCAACATAGCGTTTGTCCCAGTTGCAAACCTAGGTAGCTTCCACCTCGGTACCCAGAGCAGCCGAGACTAAAGATTACCTGAGTTAAATATTTGTGATTTTTGTATTAAGTTCATAAACGCACTGAGTAACTAAGGACAAAAAAAAATGAAATAAAACAACAAAAATGTGATGTACCTATTTATTTATTTTTTTATATATTATTATTCTCAAGCAACAAGTGCCAAACATTCAAGTTTAATTGAACATCACATACCCTTGCACTGCGGGGGATATAAAAATTATATGTTCCAATAAGAATCTTTTTTATAAATGGTGGAACAACATGTAACTGTTGTTCATTAATACAACCATTTTGTTCATTAAACACACAGTGACTAGAAGTATTTGCAGCCCGTTTATAGTTTGGCAGGTTTAGTTCTGGCTCTGGAACAAGTCCCGGTGCTGGTTCAGGTTCAGATCCAGGTAGTGGCTCAGTTTCTGGTCCAGCTCGTGGCACAGGTTCAGGTCTAGGCAGGGTTAACCGATTTCCATCCCGATTTGAATGCCTTTGATGCCTTATCCAAGGAGGATGACACACGTAGTTGGCAGCCTAAAAAAAAGGTAATTTATGTTAGTTGCATGATGTCTTTGTTATAAAAAAAGAAATGAGTATTTGGCTGTTAATAGGCTGAGAAACTGAATATCTGGATAATTATATTGTGTTTTATGTTATTTTTGTTTATGTAAGATATATTAAGTATAACTAGCTGTACCCTGCGGTATCACCTGCATTGTTATAATAGCCTTTAACCTTCCTCAGTAAATGGGTAATCTAACAGTGGAAGAATTTTTCAAATCGGACCAATACATCCTGTGATAACCAAGTTCAACTAAACAAACTAACTTCAGCTTTATAGTATCAGTACAAATAGTATATAGACATAAAAATGACTCTTAGTTATGTTATGTCTGAGTATGGTTTCCGCACTTAGTCTTGTGTAGACCATTGTATGTGGACTCTTAGTTAGTTTTGACTGTTACTGCAGAGAGTAACCTGCTATAAATAAATAAATAAAGCAATTTATTGTATTCATATATCACTATAATTACCTGATGGAAAGCTGGATGTGACATTGGTAAATCCTGCATCATCAAATCAATTCTTTCCACTGCATGACGTTGCACACTTCTCACAGAACAACCACAAGTTATGCACACCATTGTATGGCCAATTAAACGACCATCATTTGCTGCTTCCGAATTCAGTAATTCATAACAAGGATGACAAATGTTGGCATCCCTAGGAACCTAAAAAAAAAACAAATGTGAATTAAGTACCATAATACTTAGTACCATAATACATAAGTTATAAAAACCTAAAGGTTTGATTAAATAACAGTCATCTAAGGTTACCTACCGGTCTGTTTTCGTCGTAACATTACAAGAAGTCTTTTTGGTCCCTTGTGGCTAAGTTATGTATTTTGAGAACCAAGGTAAACAACTTAGGCGGTAACGTAGGTAGGCGAGCAAACAATAAGTCCAATAAACAAGCGAGGGTCAATGAAAATCCAAAATCCAAATCTAAAAAGCACAACGAACAAGTAAACGGCAGAGCGTTTACCAAAGAGTATGTAAGCGTTTACTTCAAACGACGTCTGTTTTTGTTTTCATAGAGTAGAGATGGTACGGACTTCAAATAATCGATTTTGTTAATCGATTAATTAATTTAAAGAGATGAAAAAAAAAAAATGTGTTTGTCAACCACGACAAGCACAAAATATGTTTATTACATTTATATTATGCGCCCAAAGTGTTAGTAATATACTTATCTAGTTACAATTATGTTGTTTTCTGAAATAAATCGTTTTGATAACCGTTATTAAAAATCGATGTTAGAGCAATTATTTCGATTTGACATTCTGAAAATGCGTTTTGTCTCCTCCCTAGATTGCGGTATTCAAGTTTGATCTTGACATGTCAAACCAAAACAAAGCATAAAAACAATTAAGAAACTTTTTTAAGTTTATTATTTCACGAAAGTTATAGGAAATTATTAGATACTAAATAATTCATGAATGAATATTTAAATGCTAAAGGTTAGTGTGAAATTCTTATACGTTCTCAGGGCAGCCGTTTAGCCATCTCCTTTCTGTTTTTATTTCTATAGAAGCCTATATAGTATCCACAAGATATCTGTACATTTAAAATATCTGAAGAAAGATGTGTAATAACATCAATAATCACGTAAGAGCGGTTGTATGAAAATGTACCTCAGGTTGGCCGCTCTTAATACTAAACTTCCGCTATCTGTAAGTAGGTCAGTCAGCGGGCTCTATCTCATAAACCGTAAAAGGTAGAAAGCTGATATTTTCATAGAATGTGCCGTTGTTGCACTATAGCAACAAATAATAAAGTCAATAATTATGGGGTGGGTTCTTATATCGGCTGCTGTGCTATCTTCTTGTATGGGATGTAAAGATATGATTGGTTTATTCTATTTTATTGCAGCAGAAAAAAAAATGCACACATAATAAAATAAAAAAATTAAAATTCATGAATACACAGGACAACCCCAATGTATCTTTTTGGTCTTGGCAATTCAAATAATAGGTTTCTGCAAGGATCTAGCATACCCTACGGACTAAAGACTAGTAGATATTAAAAATTCTTGGTTTTACATAATTAGTGCAGAAAAGTTTTTAATGTATTTCTTCCATGATGTCGTTTGCGAATGCCGTAATACAAATACAGAGACATAATAGAAAGACAATAGGCGAGGCTCAAGAGTTTAAATAAATAACTCTATTAGAAAGACAGTTTAAATGAAGTTCCATTTTATATGAGAGAGAGATAACATATAGCTCTCGTGTGCACCTTCATTTAATTCAGGTTCACCGCAATAAAACAGAGGAAATTATGTCAAATGATAATAAAAAAGTACAATTTATGAGGCCTATTATACAGCCTATAAGGGTAAATGCCGTTGTCACTAAAACCATAGATAGGTAGTTGATTTAATTATAAAAATGTTTACCTGAATTTAAATATAAATAAACGAATTTCTAGTTTCAAAGATAACGGTGTTTAAACTAACACTCTGTATAGTTGCACCAGCAGTGTTTTTTAATGCGCATTATTTTTATTACTCAGTGTATCTCTTAAAGCTAAATTTTATATTTATTTATACAAAAGCTTCCACTAATGCTATTATTTATTCATTTCAAAATTAATTTGGCTACCATTTTATTCAAATTTGTAATTAAATTTTTGGTTTGTGTGAAAATTAAATAATGTTTTTAGTCCTGTTTAAATACCTATGAATGACTTTTCTTACCTTTATATTTATATACCACAAAGACCAAACTTCATGCCCTATGTTTCTACAAATAAATGTCTTTATTTATTTATTTATTTATTTATTTATTTATTTATTTAAGCTTCATGCACATAAAAGTACAAAGGCGGACTTAATGCCTAAGGCATTTTCTACCAGTCAACCTTTGGGTGATGCAGAGAATCATGATGGCAGGTGCAATAAAAAGAGAGAAAAAACAAACATGTGAATTTAAAAAAAAAAATGAATCATATATACAATAAAATATATAATATAAACACAATCTTGTAAACTAAGTATATAACTATATATATAAATACTCAAAGAATTCATTTAGATCGACCAACAGAGAAACATTACCGTTGTGATGATACTACTGCCAACTTCTTACGAATATGCTCGCGAACCTCAATCTTGAATCTTAATCGGTTTTTAGCCATCCTAATCTCCTGGGGGAGCGCATTCCATAGAGAAATAGCCTGAACAAAGAAGGAACAGTGAAGGAAGTCAGTGTGATGAGTTGGACATAGAAGAAGACGGTTATGAGATGAGCGAAGGTTTTTGTTGTGGTTGGCGCAAATGTATTTAAAATGAGAGGCTAAATAACGAGGGGTATTAGGTGAATCAAGAAATGAAAACAAAGTAGTGAGCGCCCTTTGCTCTCTGCGTTGACGTATTGGCAACCACTTTAGAAGCAATCGATGTGAAGAGACATGATCGTATTTACGCAGATTGAAAACAAATCGAATGCAGTAATTTAGAAGACGGTCAAGTTTATTGAGGAGATCTGCATTCAGGTCATAGTAACACACGTCGCCATAATCGATGATAGGAAAAATTAGGGTCTGTACAAGCATTGCTTTCGTGTTCGACGGCAAAAAGTGCTTAAAACGATATAGAGCCCGCAGCGCTCCCGTAACCCTCTGGCTAACACTAGCAACTTGAGTTCGCCAGCTCAGGGTATTATCAATACGCAACCCCAGATCCTTCACGTCAGTACTGAAAGGAACGATAGTACCGTCGAACAGTACAGGCGGCAAGGTTGCAGCATCTACTTTGGCGACGCTTCGAGAACTCCCAATGATAATCGCCTGACATTTATTGGGGTTTACTGCAACACCAAATCTATCAGACCAAGTTTTAATAGCCATCAAATCCCTGTTTATCCTTTCAATTGTGTCAGATACTTCATCGATGCCCCCCTGACAGTACAATTGCAGGTCATCTGCATACAGATGATACGCACACTGAAGCACGGAAGTAATGAGATTAATAAAAATAGAGAATAGAAGAGGAGAAAGAATGCCGCCTTGTGGAACGCCAGTTTTCAGGTCACACCAGCAAGAAGAAGTGTCACCAACGCGAACCGACTGCTGACGTTCCTGAAGATAGGAAGTGAACCATTCCAGTGCTTCGGGAGAGACCATCACATAGGACAGAATGGCTAACAGGATCTCGTGACTGACAGTATTGAAGGCATTCGAAAAATCGACCAGCACTAATACAGTGACTTTGGTGTCCTCCAGTCCTGCCCTTATATCGCCAGTCACTTTAAGGAGAGCGGAAACAGTACTGTGCCCCGGCCTGAACCCAGACTGTAGAGGACTAATCAGTGAATTACGGTGTATAAAATTAGTCAGTTGTTTGTGGGCACAGGCCTCAAGCACTTTGGATAGGAAAGGAAGGATTGATATTGGGCGGAAGTGGGTTGGAAGAGTAGGATTTGGAACTTTGGGTAGTGGACGTACGTAGGCTTTTCGCCACAAAGAGGGGAAAACACCAGAAAATAAGGAGAAGTTTACAATGTGAGTAATTGCGGGTAGAAGTTCATCAAGAATGGTTATGATCATACCACGAGTGATATTGTCACATCCCACGGCTTTTGATTTTATGGAGAGGATGATCTTTCTAATCTCTCCCGGTTCAACTGGAACGAATAGAAAATGACTAATATGAGGACGCGTTAGACCAGAAATTAGAGACAGAGTTTTTTGTTTGGTTAGCGGATCCATAGTGGGTACAGTGGAGAAATGTCGGTTGAGATCCTCTAAATCGATAGAGTTTGGAAGGTCCAAATGTCGCGGTTTGCCGATACCCAGTGTTCCAAGGAACTTCCAAATATCTGCAGAAGAAGAAGAAGAAATATTTTCTAGAATGTGGCGGCGTTTAGCATTGCGTATCATCTGGTTACATTTGTTCCTTGATGCCTTAAAAAGTGCCCAGTTCTCATCAGTACGATCCCTCCTGTATCGACGGAACGCACGGTCCCTGCGTCGCATGGCCATCTGTATTGCCTTCGTCATCCAGGGTGCGGGAGGACGTTTCAATTTCACTTTTTTGACTGGAGCATGTATGTTATACAGGTTGGTCACTATGTCATTAAATATCAAAACCTTATCATCAATTGTAGTGGCCTCCTTCATAACTTCCCAATCAACTACAATTGCATCCCTCTTGAGGTTTTCAACATCCATCCGCGCAAAACAACGCCTGTACAAGACCCTGGGTTTAGGTTTCGGAGGTTTCAGGATATAGGAAAGGAAAATCAAATCGTGATGAGAGAAACCAGGAGCGTCATGTTGACCATGGGAGGATACTAGGGAAGGATTTGAGGTGAGGATAAGGTCCAGCCAGGTGTCATCGCCTGCAGTGTTATGGTGCGTTGGTTGAAGTGGCAACACATGCAGACTGGCTGATTCAATTAGGTGGAGCAACTTCCGGGATCGAGAGGAATTTTGGGCAAGGAGGTTTGTGTTGAAATCACCCATTATGATGTGGTGTGCATACTCTGAACCCAAAGATTCAAGAACTGATTCGAATTCAGTGAAGTAATCAACAGTGGGGGGACAGTAAACAACACCAATGATGGCTTTGGCTCCTTTGACGCATACTTCTAGGAAAATAAATTCAGCAGAGGCAGAATAGTTCGAAGAGGAAGAAGCAAGGATTTTGTACGGAAAATCGCTGCGAAGGTATATGGCCACACCACCCCCTCCCTTACCAATTCGATCATTTCGTATAAGTACGAAACCAGTGAGAGGATAAGTGGTGGACAGAAGATGCGGTTTGAGCCAAGTTTCAGAGATTAGGATGGCGTGAATGTTGCTATTGTTAAATGCGTCATACAGCTCACTGTAATGACTGGCAATGCTTTGAGCGTTTATATGGCAGATGTTCAACAACCGACTAGATTCGCCATTGAAGCTACGTTGCAAAAAGTCACCAAGAGTGTCACCGATTGAACAGAAACTTGAGTCGCTTGAAGAAGCAGTAGTTTCATTTGCTGAAAAATAAGTTTCACTATCTGACATAAATAAATAATTATTACATATACATATATATATACATATATAAAGTATGCTACCTCTTAGAATAAAAGGATCTTACTGCACCACCCGCCAGCCACAGATTAAACAAACATAATAAACAATTAACAAACACAATAGAAAACTAAACAACACAAAAGCAAAAAGTAACAAAATATAAAACCAAAATTCCCAAGTAGAAAATTAAATACAAACCAAACATTTATTGTTTAAAAATATAGTGGCACACCCAACCACGAAATAAATATATATATGAGAAACAAAACAATAAAAAGAAAAGTGCAGTAATTCCTTAGAATCCTTCTCAAAGTTTCTGAACGAATGTAACACCGTCAAATGTCAGTTTGACTTTGACAAGGAGAAAGTACAAAAAAATAACAAAAATGAGATTGAGGGTGTTAGGTGAACTTACAGAATTATTATATTACAACAATTACGTAACCAGAACCCAGAGCTGATAATAGTGGGGCACTTAGAAAAAGAAGAAGTAATAAAGTAAATGGGAAAACTACAGAACGGTTAGTACAGATTGTGAACAAATGAAATTGAAGAAAAGAATCACAAAACAAAAAGGACAAAGTTATATTACTATTTACTTTTTGCCTTCAGGTTCCCTGCAGTATCCATACTTCTTCCGCTCCCAGCCGGAGTTGGAGCCGCCGCCTTAGGGTATTTGGAGATCAGGGGCTTGAGCTCCTCAGTGGACGTGATCTTGTGCCGGACGCCGTCAGGGGCCTTTATACAAATGACACCATCTTGTGTCCAACACGCCCGCATCCCGAAATGCTCCCGCGCCCTACCGAAGACGAACTGCCTGGGGCGGGTCAAGAACTCCTTTATTGAAACCTTAGAGCCCTTCAATCCCGTCTTCGCCTTCCAAACCATAGCTCTGACATCTATGCTGGTGAACCGGACAAGAATCGGTCTATGATGCTCGTTGCTGGGGGCTCCAAGTCTGTGACAGGCTTCAATTGAAGAAACGTGAAGATTCTTGAGGGCAAGTTTGGTATTCAGTGTATCCAAGACCAGCGCTACGCAATCCTCATTCTCCTTCTCGGCAAGTCCCTGAAAAACTAGTGCCTTCCGCCGGTGCCTCATCTCCATGTTATCAACTTGCTTGGCACACTCATTGATCTGGCTCCGGAGCAGGCCTAGCATGGAGAATATGAGTTCCCGAAATGCACGAAACTCTTCAGCAATCTTTGCCACGGTGTTTGACTTGGCAGGCCCGGCGCACTGGATTTGTCCCTCTAGTTCAGTCATCTTCTTCATGAAACTCTCCTCCAGGGCCTTTTGTGCAGCTACGACATCAGCGTACTGAGACATTGCAGTGATTTGTGCAGTTTTTTAATGCTGACTCAGTGTTGTGACAGTTAGTTAGATCAGCTGGCAGGTGACACTTGTGAGGTGTAAATATCACATATAATGAACCACAAACGTGAGTACTTGATATTTGTACAGTTAGAAATTGATTGCTGTGGTAAACTTCTAACTTAATTACTGATTTCCAATATTAATATTTAAATAAAAATTTTTAAAAAATTCGAAAGTCTATACTTTTTGACACCTACCCGCGAAAAAGTCTTATCTTGTCTTATCTTATCTTATTTTGTCTTACGTTATATATACGATGAATGTTAAAGCACACTTATAGGGAAGAGATAGTTAATATATTTTATGGCATACTTTCCTAGAATTAACTTACTGAATGATACCCCCAAGTTATAACTATAATTAATACAAAACAGACTCAACCAATAAAACGAAATAAACTTCAACCCTACAATAATGGAAACATCAAACACATGTTCCATATAACGCTTATAATACGCCTGTTCTATTAAATTCGAAATAATTGACAGTCTGCCATTCGCATTCACTATGGAGAGGTTTCGAAAACGTTGCGTTGAATGCGAAAATGGAAAGGTTGAATGGGATAGTGGTTGGGAATGCGAAAATATTCATGAAATGGTTGAATGGGGTTAAGATGTCGCAACCTCCTTTGCTTTAGTAGACAATCGACCAGTGTTCGATTTTAGAAAAGACATCTTCTTTATTGTGTTGCGGGTATTGGATGGGTGTAAATTGCACAGGACCGTTCATTGTGGCGACACTTGCGAGAGATGATAATTTCTTATTTTATTTAAAAACTTGTGTCTTTTTCAATAAATAAATTAAATTATTAAAATAAAATGATTATTAAATGTTTTTTTTTAATAAATGCTTTGATTCTTATTAAAAATTAAAGCAGCAATTATGTCAATCAAAGTTCAAGTTTTCAGCCCTACAAACTCCATTTTTTTTTTTGTTATATAAAAACCATCCAGTGACAAATCCCGCTCTTGGGTGGAGTAGGATACAGTGTCAGACTCTTACTGACTAAACATCCTACCACGTTCCTTTTTTGATGATCCCAGAGCCCCGGTAATATGCTTTCAAATGCTTGAAGTAAGTAGTTGTACGGTACGATTTCACATCACTATGTCTACAAGAAATCGGTTTATTTTTTTTATCTGCTTTTATTTAGATGCTTTTATCAGGGTATTTCAGCCCCACTATACCCTTACACATTGGTTCTACTACTAACTAAATTTAGTTGTGGCATTTACAAAATTAATGTTATAAATCTTATGAATGAACTAATTAATACGAATACTTAGCTATACGAAAATTAATACGAAAGCTATTCATAAAGAACTGTAAATAAGTGGCATAACTTTTTAGTCATCTCCGATGATAGTACACATAAGACAGATTGTATTATGCCTGTATGTAGGCGATTTTACTAAAAATCAGTTTACGAATTATTAAAACAGCCACGAAGTTTCAACTCGTAAAGACTCCCACTAAAAACCTGTGACCTGAATTTCGAATACCACCGCTTGTGAACGCGACCTTTTCCTGACACACCCACACTCCGCCAGAAAAACCCGGGAAAAGCATCTCAAGGGAAATTTTATTTCGTTTAAACGCTTGTGGTGGCACTGACATTCTTATATTGTGCCTTTGTTGGGTTACCTAGAGGAATTCTCGGCGAATAGGGTAAATATTTGAGTTCGGAATTATAATAAGTTTACTCTATGGCTGTATGTTCACTAGTGGTTTGGATCGGGAGAGTTGTGTTTTTGTAACGATGGCGTTGGCGTTTATGGATTTAGTATAATTTATTATTTATTTATTATTTTCCATTGATGCTTGACCAATTTTTACGATTTTTTGTTTAAATTTCACCCCACCTTTACATTTTTCGTTTAAATAAAATTCCGTTTCGTTTCGTTTAATTTCAAATAAATAATTTATATAGCAGAATAACGTTTATCAAGTCAGCTAGTGTTAGAGCTATCGATATAGAAGTATCTGATAAAAGTGATTGTCAGAAAATTCTAAAAGAGGATAGGTAACATCAATCATCCATAGTCCGCAGCGAAGAAGAGTGGCAGGCGGTCGCCTCCTTCTGCGAAGCAGTAATGCAAGCAAAGAAGGAGGCCGACTGCCTCAGCGATTCTGATCCCGATTTCCGTCCACGGTCGGGGCAGGCTTGCTTACGGCGAGTAATGACCACGACCTTCCGGTAACCATCCGGGCCGAGTGTAAGTCGTCGGCGCGCGCTGTACCTGCGCGCCTAAAGGAGTTGTCAGCAAACTGTAGGAGCCCAGCATGATCGAAGCCCCCTGAGTTAAGTGGATTCATGCGAAATCGTAACACCATGCCACCTGAAACTAAGGCAAAGAAGGAATAAGGTGAGTTTTTAGACAGTAAAAGTTTGTCACTATGACTCACTCCACCGAACTCCCTCTGAATAATAATGTTTTTTTTTATGGTGAGTAAAAATCATCCAATGAGGATGATTTTTACTCACCATAAAAAAAAACATTATCTTTGTTTGATGTGGACGACCAGATAATTATAACTTTTTCATACACACTAGAGATATTTTAAAGAAGCTTCCCCCATCTCTACACTACCGACCAATATAATTAAAGTTCGTAAGCCAACTCGATGAAAATAAATTCAATCTATCCTGAGATTCCTAACAAACTGGAAAAGCGAATAAGATTCTCCTATACAACTTAGATTACACCTCATATTGCAGTACATTTCAACATTGCATTTCGACTGGCAGAACCGTATCTGATCTATTTTAAAGTTTTCCTTGATTGAAATACGGAGTTTTGTGCCTTTGATGGTCATCTTCGTTCAGCCTTTCGGTTTTCTACAGGATCCATTATTTGATTCCGATTTTATCAACAGATATCGAGCGTCTACGGTCCGGACTAAGCGATTTGCCTCGTCGTTTATACCACGTACATCGAGGGACGGGAACGGTTTGCTGGCTGCGGTCTTTCCGTCCGATTATAATTTGGGAGTCTTCTTAATAGACTAATGCGCCTCACCATCAACGATTGCATCACTGCTTACCATCGGGTGGGATCGCAGTCAAGCACTAGTTTATGGCAATAAAAAAAAAAGATTTTAAGTAAAAACATGTAATAAATTTTCTAGTAGGTCTGTAAATTAAAAGAAAATCTTGCAGCAAATGAGTAGGTAAATAATTTCTTCTGAGAGCCGGAAGAAATAATATTTTTAATGAGGCCAGTGTTATTATTATAATAAGTAGATAAACGACCGTCCTTTCTTAAGCATTCTCTTTTATAAGAAAAAAAAAACACAGACAACTAGATGAGTCCGGGTACGGGACGCCTAATCATTTTTAAATACGTATTCAAAAAACTTTTGAAGATTTTTTTTGTGACATATTTATCTACTTTACAGTTTTATATTTTTTATACTTGTGCTGTGACATCTTGCCTCATGCCAAATTACTTAAATTCAAGATACTAAAATAACAAGAAGTACTCTTAGATGTATTTTGATTTCCAAGAAATATAGGCTTTTTTGCGATTATGTGTTAATTTAGAAGATTAATGTAATCACACCTTCAAGGGATAGCAGACCTAAGGCAACATTACAAGTACAATCCTCGTCATACATGTCGAACCATCATGGTGGTGTACTTTAAATGCGTATTAACCGATTTTATTTATTTATTTTATTTATTTATTTATTAGAACTTCATGCAACACAAAGGTACACAGGCGGACTTGATGCCTTAGATTTTCGGGTCTCCATCGAGGTGGAATTCCCGCAGTCGCAAATAAGTTGAATCTGTTGCTATGACTACATGCACGTAATCATATGAACCGTTTTTTTGGGTTGGTAAAAATCATCTAATGTCATCTCCCACCTTTAGGTGGAGCATTGGAGATTGTGTCAGAAACTCACTCTCTTCCTACGTTGCCTTTCATACCATGGCCCTTTTGAGCTTTCCCTTCAGAAGCGAAATCTCAGTAGGTTTCGACCCTGCTGAATCCCTACATATAACAACGGGTTCAACTTATTTGCCGTGTAATTTACTTCGTTCTCAGAACCTAAGGGCCCTCGCCCACGGGCGACTTTTTGTAGCGATGCAGTCGCGATGCTCTCGCGCGTAGCATCGATACAGACGCGAAGCAGTCGCTAGCTGTGTGCCCGCGCCCACGGGACCAGATTCAGTCGCGATGCAAACGCGATTCGGTCGCGATGCAGTCACGATGCAAACGCGATTCGGTCGCAATGCAAACGCGATTCGGTCGCGATGCAAACGCGATTCGGTCGCGATGCAGTTACGATACAAAAATACCTTGGATCAGTACAGTTGCAAGATGGACTCCGTTGAGGCAACATTAGTCACGTTGTCTTTGGTGCTGCTTTTACGTAAGCAGCCGAAGCGTAGGCAACGGAAGCAGCGTCAATATTGGATGCATTCATTTAATACCCAGAGATTACTTTGTGGACATCATATAACAACATTCAAACAACTCAAAAATTATGATCTTAAATTCAAAAGTTGTTATAGAATGTCATATTCGACGTTTTGTGAATTGCTTTCCATTGTAAAACCACAGTTGACACGCAGAAATACAATGATGAGACAATGTATATCAGGTCGCGCGTTTGTATCGATACAATCGCGATGCAGTAGCGCGTTAGTAGCGCGACGCGGTCGCGCGTTTGTATCGATACAATCGCGATGCAGTAGCGCGTTGCAAATGCGACTAACACGCGTTAGAAGTGATGCAGTCGCGCGTTTGCTAAACGCGCGACTGCATCGCTACAAAAAGTCGCCGTGGGCGAGGGCCCAAACGTAGATTTTTTTTTTTTTTTTTTATGGTAGGTGAAAATCATCCAATGACGAAACCCGCTCTTGGGCGGAGCGGGAGACCAGTGTCAGACTCTTACTGACTAAAAAACCTACCCCGTACCTTCCTTGCCTTATTCCTGGAGTCGAGGTAACAGTTTTCCACCACCCTCTAGACTCCAGGAGGCTTCGACCCTGAAGGGCCCCTGCAGTTTGCTGACAACTCCTTGAGGCGCGCGGGAACTGTGCGCGCCGTTGAAGACTTAGACTCGGTCTTACCAGACGACCGGACGGCGAGCTACCCATTGCTCACCGTCCGCGAGCCAGTGTCTACGGTGGCCGGATATCGGCAGGATCGCGGCGGCGACGGCTACGGCGAGTACGCCGTTGCCTTTGCCTTATGCGGTCGGCCTCCTCCTTTACGAGCATTACTGCTTCGCAGAAGGAGGCGACCGCCTGGGCCCTAACGTAGATAGTTTTCCAAAGTTTCAACGTAGGTATTTCGTTCAATAAACCAAAAGAGAAATCTCAGTTAACTAGGATTTCGCGTGCCTAGTTTGGTCGATACGAACATTTGAGGGACTTGACCTCTTTACGAGACCCGCTAGGAACGCTCAGATAGAACTCGGTCAATACATTTTGACCTTTCAGTACAGGAAGTGACATTTCGTGGTCTCTTGTAGTAAAAGTGATAGAAATGTGGGACAAATGCTACGTGTATAGGGTTAGCTTTGATTGTAGTTTAGAGATTTACTCACAGCTCTTTTCGTCGAAACTTAAACGTTTTAAGCTAAGTATCTGCACACACACATTACATGTTTGTGTATGGACTTTAAAAGAAACTTTGACCCCTAAGTTTGTTTCGGTGTTTCTTTTCAGGGTAGTCAGCTAGAAAATACCGGCCTCATCTAGTTTCAATGGACGAGAAAAAAATGACGTGAAAAAGAGTTAGTAAAAATCTATTTACAAAATAAAAATCATTTATCATTTTGTTTGTATTGTTTTTTTGCAAACTCGTATTTATCGTACAAAGACGCTCGATGTATTCACTGAGTATATCGTATAAGATATAGTATTCTAAACGCCGGTGGTTTTGCGTCCGCACGAACTCACAAGGTTCACAAGCCGGCCCTGCCCTAGTGTGTAGACAGTTTAAAAGTTTTCATTTTAGTTATAATTTTAGATTATACTACGGGTATATTCGCTGCTGACCACCAGGGGATATGTAATACACACCTAATCTACAAACGGTAACCAATGACGATAGAACACGCGTTTCTATATCTAATGACGATCTAAACAACTTTTGTTGTGTTTGCTTAAAAACCCCGGAGATTACAGTAATTAGGAAATGCAAACTCCTGCATTGAATTCGCTCCTTAGTTATTTATTAATGAGACATTTTTCTGTTTTTTATGTGAATAACAAACATTCTTTTTGTGTTTATGTGAATAACAAACATTCACAGCCACAGAGTTTAGAAACATAAATAACAAATATACATCTTGTTAAATGCACAAAATTAGTACGTTGTCGACGACGACTTGGGCTCGGTTTGGACTTGGGCTCAGTTGAATCTGTCCGGTTGCAGAAAGATCGGACGACGAACTATCCGTTCTGGGGCCCTAGACAAGTGGCAATCGCTCCGTGTCGAATCCATTTCTAAGTTCGATTTCGCCTTAACGATGTCGACCACAAAATGGTAGACAAAGTGACATCGACTAACATATCGATAAGTCGAAGTGTTGGTTCGATAAAATAACAACTTCTTGGCTATGGTTATCGAATTAAAACGTCCAATTTGACGTATAAACCACTAATAACAATTAGCGAATCAAAAACGTTTGACCACGTGACTTTTCGAAGGCATATGTCAGTTCCATACATTTGGAGTTTCGAATTTCGTTATCGTTAGTGAGAATGTGACTTTGTCTAAGCCCCCTGTTTACATTCTGCGTGTCTGTAATAGTTTGTCACCGTAGTCGCGGGCTTGCGACTACGGTGACAAACTATTACTGACTAAATCCCACTTTATTTCTTTAGTAACCAGAGCAACGATTACTCTTTAGAACTATCCCAGAGTCCATACTTTTTATTCCTTTTCACGCGGAGGGTAAAGCCGGCAGCAGTAACTAGTTTTCAATACAAAAACCATAATGTAGGCCTCATAAGATTTTAACGGCGTATATTTTTCCCAATGGGTTAGTAAAACTGTACCCAGGGCCTATAAAGTTGATTGATATTGTTCGTGTTTTTGAAGTATGCCTTTTAAATCATACCTAGGCACAGATATTTTAGCTAAAAATAAGTAACAGTTATGGCTTTTATTTAATTTATGTAAGTGGAATCTGAAACCTTTACGATCAAAGTGGTTATAATTTTAACCGAAACAAGGAGTACTACTTTTTGAAATCAATAAAATGTATTTTCTTTTTCGTAGTTACAGTAAGTATATGTACTAAAGCTGCGTCTATACCGATATCTTATTTGAAATGTAATATTTTTAATTTATTTCATTTTAATTTAGTCTGGTCTGATTTTTTTTATTTAATTTGAATGGGACATATGATTCTAGAGTGGCGACTACGTACCAAAAGATGCAGTGTTGGAAGGCCTACCACAAGATGGACTACCGATTTGGTGAGAGACACAGGAATTCAACAGATGTGAGACGCACAAGATCCCGATTCCGATCCCGATAGGTAGGCGTGGGTGGGTGGGTGGACGGCGAGCATTGGGTAGCTTGCTGATCGGTAGTCTAGTATCAGTCCGGACTAAGCTAAGTCGTCGACGGTGCACTCTGTTCCCGCGCTACTCTGGGAGTTATCAGCAAATGTAGAGGCTCAACTGCAGGGTGGAAGCCTACCCGGTCCAGTTTCTGAAAGGAAAGTGCGACCTCGGTATGAGGGCTAAGAAGGAATGGGGTGGGTCGTTTAGTCAGTAAGAGTCTGACACTGTTTCCCGCTCCGCCCAAGGGCGGGACTCGTCATTAGATGATTTTTCCCATCATAAAAGAAAGACTAGTCACTGTGGTGCTACTTCTTGAATACCTATGGCATTAAGTCCGCCTTTGTACCTATATGTGTACATAAATGCATAAAATAAATAAATAATATATGTCTAGCAACAGACATCTTTCGGCTGAAATTATGATGATAATGATAAGTTTATGCTCCAGTCAAAGGGCAAGCACATAAAATTAAATTTGTAATCTATCTTTAATAAATCTTCATCTCCATACTAAAAGCTAGTTGAAAAGATCCACCTCACTTCTTACAAGAATGGATAAGTCTCATAAAAAACCCAGTAATGGCACTACGACCGCCGCCATACTGAAAAGTAGAGAGAAGGGTGGGAAAAGGGGTGGTCCCCCCCTTTCTCGGCTGTCTATGAAAATGAATAGCTTGTACTTTATAGAATAGTCGCCTTTTGTGTGAAGTGCATAATGATTTTTATTATGAAGTATTTTCTTTGAACTAGAAATAGTGAAGCGGGTGTGAGGAAAATTCTTTATTTTGTTGTAGTTTGTAACAGATCTTTTTTAAATATTAGAAAGCATACATTTGTACTTATTTTTACTCTTATTTAATGTTCATAAGACATACTACAAAACCGAAATTGCTTATTTATTTTTACGTTTCATGTCACTGTTTTCAAAAACAAGAATATCTTCTTTGTTCATATTAAATAACTCTTTATCGCTATGTCAGACGTTCACTGTTGCACAAAAACATCTTCTCAATGCTACCATAACGACCAGTCCTGTACGTCTCACCTTCATCGGATTCTCACGACCCTCACTGGTCCATGTTGTAGGAGCTCTTCCAACGTTGTGACCTTTCGGCCCCATTGTATTTTGCGAGCAATATACCCTGCCCACTGCCTTTTAAATCGAATCCGAGTAATCCCTACCAGTAGGAAGTGGCCTTTCAAATTTAATCCAAGTAATTCTTCAGGCTATGTGAGTAACTTTGGTAACAACACGCATATTCAGTGCTTTATGATCCCACTGCTAAGACACAAAACTTCCCTCTGTTAAAGGAAGTGTACTGTTAACACAATATCCTGTATATGTTACCAACATGCCTTCGGATATTTTATTATAAGAAATATTTTCCTCAAAAAGTTTCCCTTCACTGTTTCAGCGAAGACGTAATTTATTATACATGACCCTTCTCATGCACCGAATCCCTATTTCCGAGGAAGAAACATCACATGTCTAATTTAATTCGTACCTCTAAATTAACCTTGACACTGAGTCTAAATTACATGGAGCAAAAGCAAGACATTCCAATAAATCTATTTTTAGATTTATTCGACACTAGTTGCTGACAGCGGCTTCACCTCCGTGAAAGTCGAAAATTGGCCCAGGGAAATACACTCCGGGAATAAAGGTATATAAGCGCTATTTCAGACAACATGGTTTACCCGTGTATTAATTTTCCGATCTGTCGTTCAAACATAAAGAAGTAATAAACATAAGCATACTGACTGATTTATAATACTGACTGAATAGAGATCGAACATGACGAAGACATGTGACATCTTATCCACACTATGCCCGCGTGGTAGATTATGGCCCATTCCATCTCCTAAAATAGAGGCCTGTGTCCCAGCAGTGGGAACTTAAAAAAAGCTGCCTGATGATAATGATGATGACGATGATGATGATGACTAGAGATATGCCCTAGCTACGCACGGGTATAATCCTAGTCTCGTGTATATTATAATTATACTTAAACCTTTGTCATGAGTCATTCAATACAGTTCTTGAGTTCATTGCAAACAGATGTATCTGTATGTTATGTACTCGTATGTATCTATAAAGATTATGTAAGAATCTCCACCATATGATCCATTTCTGAAGCTCAGTTATTGTATGTAATTTACACACCCGTTAGTTCTTTGGATACACATTTTATTTCGCACATAAAAATCCAACTGCAGGGGGCGTGACCAGACTATTTTCATGGATCTTTTCAGATTTGTACGCCTACTTATTGGCTCTTGTGCGTACAAAAATTGTAGGATCCAAAATCGTTCTGCACAAAGAGAACGCAGAAGTCATCAATTAATGTTTACCACGCTCCCTCATCATGCGGCTTATTATGGTAATATTATATTAGCGTGATTACTTTGCCTGAACATTCTAAACAAAATTCTATAGTACCATAATAAATGCTTATCATAAACGTATGACCCAAAAAATTCTATTGTATAACCCCACGTTATAAAGTACAACGCTTCTATTTATAAAGTGAACCCTAATTACAAGAGAAACGACTACTGTAAATTCTGTTACAAGATGAATTTTGAGTACCACGCTGGGCGCCAAAATTAGGCTATGTAAATAAGGTAACAGAGGGTAGTTAAACCCTTTTCTTTTTGATACGGTTTGAGATTCATTTTTTGCTGAGTAACTGATTTTATTAGGGGATAAGTCTTTCGTTTCAATCAAGTTTGGAATTCTGAAGCTGTAAATAAAATCGTTTAGAGTAAAACTTTTTATGTTTATTACGTACGCTTTACTGAGACAAGACCTTTTCTTTATAACTAGTTTATTATGAGTCAACCTAACTATAAAAAAAAACCCAATTAAAAGAGAAACGACTGCTATAAAGTCTGCTGCCGATGAATTTAGAGTACCATGTTGGGCGCCAAAATTAGGCTTTGGAAATAAAGTAAAAGAGGGTAGTTGTACACTTTTTCTTTTGATACGTTTACGTTACTCATCTTTTGTTGTGTAACTGATTTTATTAGGTACCAGTCTTTCGTTTCAATCAAGTTTGGAATTCTGAAGTTGTAAATAAGATCGTTTGGAATAAGGCTTTTTTATATTTATTACGCACGTATAACTGAGACAAGATCTTTTTTTATATTGAGAGAGTTCTGTTTTTTTATGGTTTTTTTTAAACTTGGATATTTTAAAGAAATCTGACGAAAAACTACCAATATAATAGTATCTTATTGGCTCTGTGCTGTTGAAATGAAATAATTACTGGTACATCATAATAATAATAACATATGCATCAATGACGTCTGTATGACCAATATACTGTCCATAAAAAAGGTATATCTACATCCAATGAAAACTTTCCATTACAGCATTACGAGAACTATCGGCCATTATAGTCAATTGGCAATATCAGTGCATGAACACAGTCATATTCGTCATTTTAATGATGACATGCCTAATGTAAATAATGCTGATCGAAGTTGCATCATCAAACAATTACCAATGAGAATTTTTCAAGTCTCTATCTACCTACTTTTATCTAGAACATTTCTGACATCCGTTGCTTCAGAAAGCACGTAAAGACTGGTTGTCGTAAAGTCCTGGTTGTCTTTCGTACAACTTTGACAGTCGTTGCAGATAGTCAGAGACCGTAAAGCCTGGCTTTCAATCTATCAAAGGATTATCGTGTTGTCCAGTTAGTGGGTCGTGAAGGTCTGAAAGCTAGTTGCTCTATGTAAAATACTGCTGTTCAGCCGCATCTGATTAAATTGGTAGCCTAAAACTAAGGATAGTATGACTCTGAATCTCATTTTTAAAGTGCCGTTAGCTTATTTCAGTGACTTCATCATCATAATTTCAGCCGAAAGACGTCCACTGTTGGACAGAGGCCGCCCCCAAAGCATCGCCACAATGACGGGTCCCGTATGTCTCGCATTCAACGAATACCAGCAATCCATACCAGGTCATGAGTCCACCTTGTGGAAGGTCTTCCGGTACGCCATCGCCACTTAATTTTCGGCCCCAGCGGCCATCTGTTCTGCGTGCAATGTGTCCTGCCCACTGCCGCAAAAATTATGTAACAAAGTAGACAAAATGGTTCAGATTGCGCTAGGTCGAATCAGTTGGAATCCATGGTTGGAGACCCAAAGGCCAAAAGTGGACTAAGAAAAGATACAGGCTATCAGTATTCTATATTTCATAAGTATTTTAATAATATATTAAGGAAATGTAGGCAAATAACTGTTAAATAATTCTATGTTTAAAAAAAAGAAGTAGGTCAACTGAAAATTTAAATTTCGAATATTATTTTCAAATCAAACAGAATTTTATCTTCCAACTGATAGACTGTTTAGGTACAGATCGAATGCTACAAGCTCAGACCAACAGAGCTTTCTAAATTCTTGTGACTCTCCGAATAATTCACTAAACTCTATACGTTTACAGCACTCAAAGACTAGAGAGTACATACATTATGGCGTCCTAATAAATAGGGAACTAAAGAAGCTTTGTCGGCATCAGTTATTAAAACTACGCAACGGATTTTGATGCGATTTTTTTTAATAGATAAAGTCATTCGATAGGAAGGTTTATGTGTATAATACATGCATAATATATTCAATATCAGTACCCGTGCGGAGCTGGGGCGGGTCGCTAGTATAAAACAAAGTTGCTTACCGCTGTCCCTATGTATGCTTAAATTTTTAAAATTACGCAACGGATTTTGATGCGGTTTTTTGTAATAGATAGAGTGATTAAACAGGAAGGTTTATGAGCATAATACATGCATAAAATATTTTTAATATCAGTGCCCGTGCGAAGCTGGGGCGGGTCGCTAGTTTATAATGAAAAGGGAAATCGGATAGTCATGTCTTGGTCTAGGAGGATAACACAGAGAGAGAAGCCAGAACATTTTGATTCAAGTGTTGCCGTTTCGTCATTACGACCGAGGTGGAATGGAGCCGAGGGTCTTAATATTTGTTATTAAGGCCCTCGGCTCCATTCCACCTCACGCATGTGTGTCAAACGACGTTTTTCAATACATTTACGATTCGTGGAGGTTGACCCGCGCCCAGACAGACTCGATAAACAATTTTAATAAAACAAAATTGTGGCGGAACAAAGCACGCGCACTTTTCCACACTAGTGCAGAAAACCGTTCATTGCGTGCCTAAACGCGGTGGGATAAGAGCAAGTTCCGGCTTACAGAAACGTGGCGCGTTGCGCGGCGTTTTGGGCGTTTGTCGTAAATTGTCTTTATATTTGTTTTTGTGCGTGTAATGACGCTGCCCACTGCTGCAATATACGACGAACGCTCAAATTGCCGCGCAAAGCGCCGCGTCTCCACAAACAAGCACAAAGAGATCTCTAGCAATTTTAAGTGAAATTTATGCTTCTACAAACACCAGTGAATGTTACGTGAAATAAACATTTTATTCAAATGGAGTCTGAAATAACAGAACCTGTAAAAACGGGAAATGTGTGGGCTCATGAATTCACCTCATTTTTACTCATGTCTTTTTTTATTTTCAATTTTGTTGGGGGCGGTTTGAACCCACAATAGAAATACAGAAAAAGGTCAGTAAAATACAGTTGAATTAACATTCAGTGTACTGAATACTTAAATATTAGTGCTAGTAATTTAAAGATAAATTAATTAGGTACGTTGATTTGTCTAGGTAGACTATAATTATCATTGTTGTAGCTTAGCTCAGATAGACTTCGGTTCTGGGATGTTTACGGTTGACAAAAATCATCTAACGACGAATCCAGCTCTTGGGCGGAGCGGAAAACAGTTTCACACCCGTATTCACAAACAATACTCAAACGACCCTTGACTAAGCAAACGCACAGCGTTGAAATAGAGCTCTGTGATTGGTTCGTTTGTGTTGCGTAGTTCACAAACCCTGCCCTGTGCGCTCGCGAGCACTGTGAGACCGCATAGTAACGTTTGTGAATATGGGTGTCAGACTCTTACTGACTAAACAACCTACCCCGTTTCTTCCTTGCCTTAGTCCCAGAGCCCCGGTGTAACGCTTTCGCATCAGCCCTCGGCCCCAGGAGGCTGATTTATTTAGGTGGATATTGTAGTTGCTCAGCTCAGGTAGGCTTCTGTTCCGGGATGTTTAAATGAAGAAAAACTGCTAGGGCTTTGCAAGTCTTTTATCTATATATATAACAGTGAACTCATTGATTAATCACGAAATCTTAGAGATTGTAACACCTATATCTAAAAGGCAAGCAGGTTCCTTATAGGGTGTTGCCACCCGCGATCTGGATCAGGATTTTTAAAAAGTACAGTAATTTTTCATATCAAATCATACCTAGATATCTTACTTCTTACTATATATTTATATTAATATTATAAATGCGAAAGTTACGATGTTTGGATGTTTAGATGTTTGGATGTTTGGATGTTTGGATGTTTGAATGTTTGTTACTCAATCACGCCAAAACGGCTGGACGGATCTGGATGAAATTTGGCACAGGCATAGGATACACTCCGGAATATGACTTTTTATCCCGGAAACCCCAACCCCAATCCAAATACCACGCGGGCGAAGCCGCGAGCAAACGCTAGTAAACAATAAATTCTAAATATTTTTTTTATAAAAAGATGGAATAATGCCCCGGTGTACTTCATAACTCCTGTACATGCGGCAGTAAGTTCTCATTTCAATTGCTCCAGTTTTATTCCTCGACGTTTCGTGCCCGGCGGCACTCTAATACCATCTCCATTATCTTCCGAGCTTTAGCCAGTTCTAAGTCGTGGACTACACAATTTATAACTTCTACTAGTATCGACGTTTTCAAGAGAATTTGTAGATGCTTTTAATAGAAACTTTACAGTTACGTACGGCATTCCATACAATGTATTCATTGTATAATCCTGAAAACCTCCGTTAAAAATGGAGGATTCTCTGAGGAGACGGAACCCTGAGATGTGCATGAAGCAAGGCAAGTATAGTAATAAATCTAAAAACTGAAAAAGTTGGATTGCATCACAAAAAAAAAATCGATTTAGAAAAATATGTGAGACTCGATTCGAAATTTCAATTAGATACTTTCATAAGTTTATTAGTACGGATTCAACGTACGTAGTTTATTAGTATGGAACACAGTACAAAGCACAGAACAAATCCGTACCAGTTTTTTGTATTACACATTTTGTATAATCTGACGGAAAGACTGCAATAGACAAATTGTTCCGGTCATTCGATCTAAGCGGTTTATTTTTGTTACTTAACTGTAACGTAAAAAACTATAAAAAAATTATAGTAGACCGACTTATAAAGGCATTCGTTAACCACACATTCAGAATCAAGGGAGAAATATGCTATCATGAATTTTTTACGCAAATGCGTATTATTTTGCAAACGATCCTATCAATCATGTTTGAGATGACTAGCACTATCTATCTCCGATCTTTTAGAGGCAAACACATTAGACTCGTACAACAAACAATGAATTACATCTATCTTGCTTAAAATAACACACAGTATGTATAATATATAGAGAACTAGCTTTTGCCCGTGGCTTCGCTCCCGGCAACTTAAACAGTTCGTCGCGTGTATGGGAGATCTTTAAAGAAATTGAAAAGTGCGACGTACGTTATGTGCAGTGCTTTTAGACACAGAAGAATGTTAATAAAGGCCAATACTGCCAGCATTCTAGACAGTTTCTTCATTAACAGCGACTTGAATGAATTAAAAAGGTTTTCAACTCCGTTGTATGCATATCATCATCATCATCATCAGCCTTTTTAATGTTCCCACTGCTAGGTCACAGGTCTCCTCTCTAGGAGAGGGAATGGGCCACAATCCACCACGCGGGCCCAATACGGATTGGTGGACGTCACCTGTCTTCGAATTTTTTGGTTCTAAGACGTGCCGGTTTCCTCACGATGTTTTCCTTCACCGTTTTGATAGCAGTGGTGATGAAATAAATTACACAAAGTAATGAGCCTGGCTGGGTTTGAACCCGCGACCTACAACTCGTAAGTCGGGGCCGTTACCACTCGGCCACCACTGCTCTCCTGTATGCATATACACATATCTATATACATAGGTTTAAATGTGTTACGAGTATTATGGATATACCAAATTAAAGTCACACCCTCTCTTACCAATTCCATTTTTCACAATTGCGCTGTCATTCCTACAAATTACTTTTATGAAAATGTTTAAAATCCCCTCGATTGCTTAGAATCCGTTTATTATATCTTCAAATTGCACAGTAATACTAGGGGTTGGAAGAAACGATCTGATAAGTCTAAGCTGTTGAGATTTGCGACTCGACTCTCATTTATTTTGCCTTGATTATTTTATATTCGTAAGGTAATAACTCAAATAAAGAGGATCACACTGACATTTCGCGTGATCCAACTGCTAACGTTTTGGATAGAAGATAAGCATTGCCATACGGTTGACAGTGGTGCCAATCCATTAGGTACTAATAGACAACGATAGAACGATAGAAAGAAGTCGTCCATCATCATGGCCATAGTATTTATTAGTTTATATTATTATCTGAACTATATACGTATTTTATTATTACTAATTTATTTTAATGATATTACATTCTATTATAAATATCGGGCATTTATTTATTATGCAACCTGCCACAATGTTGTCTTTTTTTATCCGAAGGTTGACTGGTAGAAAACGCCTTATTGCATTAAGTCCGCCTGAGTACCACTACTTTACATGAAGATTTAATAAATAAATAATTTAAAAAAGATGTTCGCTGGCCTCCCCCAAGTGTCGCAACAGGAACAATGGTTTAACTTGCTTTCAGACGCATGAAGGAATGATAATATGTTAAGATTACCCATCCAAAATTCCGGTCTCCTCAAGCATTGCTCAGCTTTAGGGATCAAACTGAACTACGGCTATCGGAACTTTACCACGAGCACCTTGATCCGCTATATCTATCTAATAAGGAAAACATAAAATGTATTAATTTTTAGTTTCCGTTTAATAACTACAAACAGATCTTAAAATTTCCAAGAAATTAGTTTTTATAACGCAAGTTCTAATTTTCCTTGTTTTACTGTTTCGAACCAGTTTTTTTAATTGTGTCTATTTTTTTGTTTAAACAGGAAAATATCTTTTGAACTGACTACCAAGAACCCAAAAGTAAATATCACATAATATTAATATTATATCTAATCCATACTGTCCCACTGCTGGGCAAAAAGCCAGATCTTACTAATATTATAAATGCGAAAGTTACGGTGTTTGGATGTTTGTGTTACTCAATTACGCCAAAACGGCTGGACGGATCTGGATGAAATTTGGCACAGGCATAGGATACACTCCGGAATAGGACATAGTAGTAGTAGTATCTTTATTCATAACAAAAAAAAATTGTGTCGAACAGTCAATCTGTATTAGAATATAAAAAGTCCTTAAAACTAAATTAAATTCTAAAATAAATTAAATCATTATACCATAACAAATACATTAGTCATTAAATAGTATATCATAATGTCATACCTAATTATTATAATTAATACAATTTTATAGGTCACCGACTGAGTATAAACATTTTTCTAACAGAAACACTTTAAGACATAGGCTACTTTTTATCCCGGAAACCCCAACCATAATACCACGCGGGCGAAGCCGCGGGCAAAAGCTAGTATAGTAATATGGGTTGCGAAGAAGTTCGAGGACTTGACCGACTTTTATTGACTAAAACTCGACTGCATCCTTCAGTTGTCTTTCACGTCAAAAACTTTACTTAGATTCTGTACGCTTAGATAGCATCCTCCATTAATTACTTTTTTTATTATGGTAGGTGAAAATCATCGAATGACGAAACCCGCTCTTGGGCGGAGCGGGAGACTAGTGTCAGACTCTTACTGGCTAAAAAACGTACCCCGTACCTTCCTTGCCTTATTCCTAGAGTCGAAGTAACAGTTTGCACCACCCTAGGTCCAGGAAGCTTCAACCCTGAAGGGGACTTACACTTAAAACAAGAAAAATAATATAATACCTATCGAAGTTATCTTTGCAAGGATCTCTGGTCGCTAAATTCTACCGCAAGCGTAATTAAGGATCATTTATGGTCTCATCCTGTAATTTATAGTCCTACCCTTATTTATGGTAAGAGGTTAAACCTAAATTAACTGCTGTAGTATTTTCTAACTAATGTGTATGTTACTAGACCCTAGACCCAGTCGAAAGACTTCACCTACCAGTCTATGAATATAGTAACTACCATTTAGTAAACTTACGTACACCCGTTTTCAGAGATCCTTCTCAATGTAAAAATCATCTAACTATAAGTACCTAGGTGTTTTTTATGGTAGGTAAAAATGATCAGTTGCCGAATCCCGCCCTTAGGCGGAGCGGGAAACAGTGTCAAACTCTTACCAACTAAACAACCTACTCTATTCCTACGTTGCCATATTTACCAGGACCAGAGCCTTCCTTTCAGTCGCGAACCCTTGGCCCCAGTGGCTCCGATCCTTTTGGTTTGCTGACAACTCCTTGAGGCGCGTGGGAACAGTGCGCGCCGCGCCGACTGTGCTTGGTCCGGACGGTTACCACATGATTGGACGGCTAGCTACCCATTGCTCGCGATCCACAAGCCTGCGCCTACGGTGGCCGGAAATCGGGATTGGTGTCGCAGCGGGCGGTAGGAGTGTGAACACCGTTGCCTCAGGCGGTCTCCCTCCTTCTTTATAGGCGTTACAGCTTCGCAAAAGGAGCCACACACTTTCTCGCTCCATATAGACCTATGCTTTGACTTTATTCGTTACTGCTTCGCAGAAGGAGGCGGCCGCCATGACTTTACCGTTCATTAAAGCTTATAAAATAAAATATTATTATGAAATAAATTCTTCATATTCTTATAGTCGTCGGCGACCTTTAGTTGTTCTCGCTAGATACAACTTTTTTGCATTAATATATTCGCTGGCAGTTTGCCAGAAAATATTACATTGCCACTTACTACAATACCAATAAACACTTAAAAAATGTATTTGATATTCCAATCACTTTCAATATCCAGATAAAAATAGTTTGTACAATCATAAGAAGATTCTCTTTCGAATTATGTTATTACTTTTTCAGGCTATTGCAATAAAACTTGAGTCTTATGATGCAGATTGTATCGATGTATCGACCTTTACAATGTTAAACTCTATTATTTATTACTTACAAATATTTTATTGAATCTGTCAAAGGCAGAACAAATTAAACATAGGTACACACAACACACATATGTATATTAAAAAAAAAATAGTTTTGCCAGGTTATTCAATTTGAACCTGTATACATTTTGTACTTTATGATAAGGTTTATATTTGTTTAGCAGGAATTTGGTAGTTTAAAATGCGTGTTTGCTTCAAGACAGATTTATTGCGACTAAGGAAGGTGGGGGCATTTACATGTTTAATACTCGACGATCACATCATAGATATAGGTACAACATACCGCCCACCAAAAGGACGTAGTACTTTTCAAATCAAATAATCAAATTCTTTACTCTAATAATAAATTGATCTTAACTTTGACATTTTACTCTAATAATTAACTTAAACATTTCACACATTCACTCAGTAGCAATGGGTAAAGGGCAGAGCTTGGAACAACATCTCTTCACTATATTGTTGCCACTTTTTATGCTGTAAACTCTGGTGATACCATCTTCTCCAGGATGTTTGTCTACAACACGACCCAAAGAAAATTTTCCAGGCGGTAATCCTTCGGTTTTTATTAAAACAACATCGCCAATCTTGAATTCTTCAGATTTCTTCAACCAAATGGGACGTTGTTGCAACCGTGTTAGGTATTCCTGTTGCCAACGTCTCCAGAAATCACCAAGCAATTTTTGAGTGTATTGCCACCGGGATAAGGAGTTAATCTTTGTACCTTTGAAGTCAGGGGACGGTACAACGATTGGAGCTTCGCCGATTAAAAAGTGACCAGGAGTTAGTACTTCAATGCAGTCAGGGTCTTTGTCATCGATAGGGCACAATGGTCTAGAATTGAGACAAGCCTCAATTTGGCATAGCACCGTGGTCATTTCTTCATAGGTGACATTAGTGGTGAGCACGCGCTTCAAATGGTGTTTTACGGATTTGACACCCGCTTCCCACAAGCCTCCAAAGTTCGGTGAGTATGCTGGTATGTAATGCCATTGTGTTCCTTCCAGTGCCAATCTGTTTGATATGTCACCTTCAAATACCAGATTTGCTTCCTTCCATGCGGCCATTAGCTCTTTGTTGGCACCAACAAAATTTCGACCTTGGTCACTCCATATGTCGCTACATTTTCCTCTTCTGGATACAAATCGTTTGAATGCAGCGATAAAGGCTTCGGACGATAAATCGCTTACAAGTTCAAGATGCATAGCCTTGGTTGCCATACATATGAACACAGCGATGTATACCTTTTGAGTTCTAATGCCTCTCCCTTTAGACATGCTGATTTGAAAAGGGCCTGCGAAATCAACTCCGGTATGTATAAAAGCTCGAGCAGGAGTTACTCTTGCTTTGGGCAAGTCACCCATTATCTGCATCCTTGAGCGCGCTCTGAGTCTAGCACATACTAGGCATTTGTGTAAGCATGATTTTATAAGTGCCTTACATCTTATAATCCAATACCTTGAGCTTATGTAATTTAACATAAGTTGAACTCCGCCATGTAATGTCTGTGTATGTGCATCAGCGATAATCAAAGGCACCAAATCGTTTTTGTTTCCCAGTATAATAGGATGTTTGGTCTGTTCATCCAAGTTCGCGTTACGAAGTCGACCGCCCACCCTGAGGACACCATCTCCATCAAGGTAAGGATTCAAAGTTTTAATTTTACTTTCTCCTTTTACAGGTTTATTTAGTTTTAGTTTTTCTATATCTTCTTTAAATTCTTCCTTTTGTACTAATTTTATACATTTCATTAACGACATTTCTAATTCTTTGGTAGTAAAACCTTGCTCTGCATTTCTTTTAAAATTTAAAAACTTTCTACAATAGGTTATGACCTTAATCAATTCTCTTAGATTATCGAATTCCTTAAATTGTAACTTTATATTTTCTTCATGTTCTATTTTTAAATTTGCTTGTATATTATCCTGTTTCTTTTCTAATTCTGTATATGTGTTTTCCGATATTAATTCTATTTCTGTTTCAGAGAGCCAAGCTGGACCCTTCCACCACAAATCGGACCTTTTCAGATCGACTAGCAACATGCCCCGGGAGCCAATGTCTGCGGGATTACATTCAGATGAGACATGAAACCACCGGTTGTTATTTACATTTTCAGCGATCTCTACCACACGGTTCGCTACGAATGTTTTCCACTTGTGCGGATCACCAGATAGCCATGCAAGGACGATTGTGGAATCTGTCCATGCATAAATGTTTGATGCTGGTATTCGCATGGCGTGTTCTATTTGCTTGAGCAACCTCGACAACAACAGCGCTCCACACAGCTCTAACCGCGGCAGTGAGACAGTTCGTAGCGGTGCCACTCTAGTCTTTGCTGCTATCAATTTTGTTGACACAGAGCCATCTTGCATCTTTATTCGGACATAAGCCACTGCTGCGTATGCTCGTGTGGAGGCGTCACTGAAGCCATGAACTTCAATTTTTTCTAAATCCACACGCAAAGTGCCAATCCATCGATCAATAGACACTTCCTTTACTTCTTTAAAGTCTTCACGAAGAGTCAACCATTCGTCTATCAAGTGCTGGCTTATTTTGTCATCCCAGCCCACCTTTTCTAGCCATAGTTTTTGAATAAGCATTTTAGCCAAGATCAGACTCGGAGCAATCCATCCGAGCGGATCGAACAGTTTTTGCATGTCCGATAAGATTGTTCTCTTTGTGACATTACCTGCCATCAACGGTAAGTTTGTTTTGTATTGAAACTGATCTGTTCCTAAATTCCAGATCAAGCCTAGGGCTTGGACCGTTCCATCTAATTTTAAATCTAAATGTATTCGGGTTGTTCTCTTGTGGGCATCTATAGATTGCATAAACTCCGGAGAATTGGAAGACCATTTAGATAATATGAAACCACCCTTTTGCAGTATATCAGAAATTTCTTGAGCTGTCTGTATGGCTTCCTCTGCCGTGTCGTCACCGGATATCAGATCATCCATAAAAAAGTCAGCTTTGATAATGCGTACAGCCTTTGGGTGATTTTGCCCTTCGTCCTCAGCCAGTTGATGAAGAGTTCTTACTGCTAGATAGGGTGCTGACGCTGTGCCAAAGGTGACACGAAGCATTCGGTATTCTTTGATGGGATCTGTTTCTTCTTCTCTCCACAAAAGGCGTTGATAAGTATCGGCGTCTCGTTCTTGTAGTAAGACTTGCAGGTACATTTTCTGTATGTCACTTGCATAGCAGACGCGATGTAATCTTGATCTCATAACAATATCTCGAAGGTCATCTTGAAGTTGAGGACCTACAAGTAGTTCATCGTTCAAAGAGATGTGATTCGAGCCTTTAGCTGAAGCATCAAACACGATGCGTGTCTTCGAGGTTTCCTTTTCGACGCGGACAACGGCATGATGAGGTAAGTACACCGCTTTATTTTTCTTGGTTTCTATTTCAGGTATTTCTTCCATATAATTTGATGTCAAATATTCTTGCATGGCTCTCCTGTAGTCTATCTTTAGTGTAGGTGCTTTTTTAAATCTTCTTTCTAGTTGTAGTAATCTATGCCTTGCTATGTCTTTTGTGTTTCCGTTGGGCGATAATGGGCTATTGGTTTTGAAAGGTAACTTTACTATGTATCTTCCCTCTTTGTTTCTTGCATGAGTGTTTTCATATATTGTTTCACATAGCTTCTCTTCTTTTGTTAACTTTCTTTTCTTTTCAGAGTCAATTTCCCAAAGGGATTTTAACAGATTTTCTACTTCTATTTGCTGATGAAGGACCAGAAAAGATTCCTCTTGCAAATTGTTGTTAATTTCTCCAAACAGGATCCATCCCAGGTTTGTTTCTTGGGCACATGGAGAACCGGGAGGACCTTTGATAAGTTGTTGTTGCACGATTTGTGCATACTCTTTAACGCCTAGAAGCAAGTCAATGGGACCCGGTTTGTGATAGTCCGGGTCAGCCAGGTTGAGACCGACTAGGTGTGGCCAGTTTGTCACAGTGACAGCCTTGGAGGGGATTTTCGTGGTTAACTGCTTGCTCATGACGTATGCTTGTATGTCAATCTCGAAGTTTGGGTTCCATCGCGAACCAATACTTAGTTGCACCACGTGGTCTATGTTTGTTCTTGTAGATCCCACCCCAATGATATTTCCTCTTGCTGTATGCTTAGTTAGTTTGAGCAGTTGTGTCGCCTTCTCACTGATGAACGAAGCCTGCGAACCTTGGTCTACCAGCGCACGTAGAACAACGGTGTGATTATGCTCGTTCCTTGCTAAAACCGTTGCTGTGGCCAGTAGTGCTAAACTTGTGCTTTGTTTGGCACTGTGATGCGACGCGATCGTAGTGTTAACTATTTCTTCTTTCTCCTCTACACCATTTTGTGATTCCTTCGATTGTTTAGTATCCTCAGGTTGTACCGAAGAAGCGTCCTTATTTCGATGTAGGAGTGTATGATGACGTCGCTTGCATATGCGACAGGTCATTTGCAACTTACATTGATAGGCAGAATGGCCTGGTGCCAAGCAATTAAAGCAAAGTTTGTTCGACTTAACATATTCAGATCTTTCAGCAGGTTGCAGTTTGGTGAAATTCTTGCAATGGCATAAAGTGTGTTTTTCTTTACATAGCACGCATGTTCTTTCTGCCGACGATGGTGCTGTTGTTGTTGTAGCGGCAACAAGGTGTGACCGTTCTTTTAGAGGTTTTTCACGGGGGCCTGATGTTGACATTATGAGTTCCAAGGTACGGTATCTTGATTGCAGAAACTCCTTCATATCATTCCAGGAAGGTAATTTATCTTCTTCACCTGTGCAGGCAGCTTGTTCCCACTCTTTATGAGACTCAGGGTCCAATTTCTGTATTATCAGAAAAATAATTATAGGATCCCATGAGTTCGTATTTATGTTTAAATTTTGTAAATTATTTAAACAATCCGTGGTAACGTCCAATAAATTCTTTATTTGATTTGCAGATTGAGTACTTATTTTTCGTTGATTAAATAATTTCTTTAACACTGAATTAATAATTAATCTTTTATTTCCGTACCTGGATTTGAGAACAATCCATGCTTGATTATAATTACTTTGTGTAATTTGAATAGGCTTCAATAATGTTTCGGCCTCTCCAGTGACACTGCTCTTTAAATAGTGCAACTTTTGAACATCACTAATCGCCGTGTTGTCATGTACTAATGAAATAAATAGGTCCTGGAACGTGGGCCAATCTTCATAATTCCCACTAAAGCTCGGTAATTGTATCCTCGGCAGCCTGACGAGTTGATCATTATTCGTATTTGTAAACGAGTTATTTTTCGAACACGTGGAAGGCGCGGACCCTGCACTTATCGTCAACAAAAGGTCTTGTAAATCGGCTAATAACTCAAGATACAAATCTTCGTAAATAAAGAACTCTTCTTTAACAAAATAATTTATAGTTAGTCTTTGTTCTTTCGGTGTTATCTTCACTAATTGTTGATGTGTTGTTCTTAAAGTTGTCCAATACTCTTCTATACATCTTATTCTTGCCTCAATGTAACCTTTTGTCAACCTAGATTTAGGACATTTCTTCAAATTGACTTGTGTTTTCTTTAAAACTGCAGCTGTGTCTTCTATAATGTTAATTAACTCCGTAGAATTACTCATCGCACCTTTTTTTGTTTACTTATATTCACTAATGAGCTTTGGAATGCGGCAGGCTATTGTTCGCTTATTTTCGATAACTTGTTTTTTCCACTAATTGATCCGGCTCGATTTTGACCACTATGTACTTTATGATAAGGTTTATATTTGTTTAGCAGGAATTTGGTAGTTTAAAATGCGTGTTTGCTTCAAGACAGATTTATTGCGACTAAGGAAGGTGGGGGCATTTACATGTTTAATACTCGACGATCACATCATAGATATAGGTACAACACATTTTATTTCTCTAACAAAATCTGCAGAAAAGAAAGATCTACAAGAGAGCCTACTTCAATATTCTGTAAGTAACCTAAAAGTGTCATACGTATTCCACTTATTAAAATATCTAACCAAATATAAATTCATATAAGAAGCCTGTCTACCATCAGAATATATATCAAGATTTTTTTCTCATTTAAAATGATAATTCATTTTTTTCTGTACAAAAGAAGAGGGGAAATTTTTTATGAAGTCACACGAAATATATATACAGTGATAATAACGTAACTCTAAAAAAAAATTCCTCTACGAGTATATTTTTTTATATCATCTCGTTTGTTTTGTCAGTGACATTTAATTTTAGATAACCTTTCGGGAATATTTCTACATATGAAAGGAGAAACAGACTGTCATATCAACGTACAACTAAATAAAACAGTTGGGACTGGGAACATGAACAATTTTCTCAAGCCATTTTTTTTTTTGACGCGGACATTAAGAAAGAGTTTTTGGAAATTCCATCTGAGGTGGAGATGAAATGACGCAATTTCGTTTTTATGCTAAATCTTATTCTTTGCACAAGGAATTTAGCGCAAATAGTAACCTTAGTAAAGCTGTAATAGTATATTTTGATACAAGTGCAGAAAGTTTGTCATTACGACCGAGGCGGAATTCACACGAGCCGTAATCCAGAGTTTTATACAGCCGAGGGATGCAGTGACAAATTTGCACGCGTATCACGACTTAAGAACAGCCTGATACGATAAACATTTTTATTACAATACAAATTATGGCGGGGGCGTGTACGCGCTTTATTCCGCACTAGTGTAAAAAACAGTACATTGTGTGCCTAGAAAAACGTCATGACAGTAGCGGATTTTCGAGTAAATTTGTTCGGGTAGATAATAAAATAGAGCTTTTCATTATTTATTTTCGGCGTTTTAAAGATTGAATGCAGAATTCTATTTATTGTACAACTAAACTTGAAACTATGCACAATCAATTTTTTTATTAATTAATTAAAATTAAAAGACTTATTATTAGTTATTCAAAACGAAATAAATAAAAACACAGATACAAAATGAAAAAAAAAGAAAGAAATAACATTTATTGGTACAGACACAGGCCATAGCACAATAGTAAACATGCAAAAATTAAATTATTTTTGTTCTTAAATTACTAAGCAGCCTAAACCATGCTATTACTTTATACAATTAACATATTACTTGTTAAAACAACATCACAAGTCAATCCATAAAAAATATCCGTTGCAAAACTCTCCGCAGGAATGAAACACAATATCGACCTACAAATTAGAATGAAAGTGCCTATTATCCGGGTTCTGGCAATCCGGTAAAGCTCTTCAATATGTAATCTCATGCGAACCGCTACTAGTGATTGGCAGGCGGTAATACAACTGTCATGCAATAGCTATTGAAATCACTTGACGTTTGATTTGACAGATTAATTTGAATAGCCTTCCAGACGCCGGGAACTATCGATTGGGCACTATGCAAACTTATAGTATGATCATTCTATACAGGCTAGCAATATTCCAATGATATATGGATATTTATAAAAAATCTTCGTAAAAAAATAAAAACTCTTTAAGTAAAAACTTTTTAAGCTTTTATTTAACTTGCAATGTATGTAAAAGAAAAGAAAGAAAGAAAACAATGCTTATATATAGACGCACATAATACAACAGTCTGTTAGTCAAGTGTGAACCAGGTGTTAATGTATTGCAATATAGACACTAGGTAGAATACAGTTGCCTTGGTCTTGGTATGTAAGTATATGTATTTTTCGGGTGGAACCTTGCAACTCATTTTTTAAGCTTATGTCTTCAACCGATTGAGCTGAAATTTTGTATACACTTTTAGATTAGTTGACAATACATGACTAGTTATGTGACGTTATTCAAAATTCAACTTTGCAGAATCACACAGTAATCTATCTGTTATCATCATGTTCTTTTCTTAAAGGCAGATTGTGGCCCAAACACAGGCAGGTGATTTACTTTGTACTTTATTTGATCACCAATGAAAACATCATGTAGAAACCGTCATGTCTTAAAATCAAGAAGTCATCTGACATTTACCCACACTGGACCCGCACAATGGATTATTGTTTAAGAGAGAAGAAGGTCTAACTCCCAGTAGAGGGAACATTATAAGGCTGACTATATTATTTATATGCTTGTTCTTACGTCAATTAGACTAGAATGAATGGGCTCTTAAAAAAATAGGGTGATTCACCATTATTAATTGCATCACTGCTTACCACCAGGTCAGTCAAGCACTAGTTTAAGTATATCATCAAAAATATCGTATGATAACTTTTATAGCACGTTTTCGCCCAAAAATCTGTGCAAAAGAAACAAAGCAACATAAAAAACCTATTTAGTAAGCTAGTCAAGTTTTAGTAGTAATTCAGTTTAATACCAAGCTTTGTCCGTAAGCTTTATTACAACTACTTAAGCACGATCAAATTACTTCATCTTCTTTTCGTGCCAATAAAGTCAAATTATTTTTAGTGTTCCTAAAATTTTGTGATCTATACAGCTCTATCGCTGGCCTCGAATATATTCGTATCTTGGTTCGCAAAATACGCGCTTTAGTCGTGCTGTTGTAGCTACTTGCCCCAAATACAAATACTCGTATTTTGGAAAACTCCCCAAAATACTAAACTAAGTACTTACTTAAGTAACAGTGGGAAGGGAACATTGTTCGCAAAACTGGCTGTTTTTTTGTCAAATCTTTGAGCTCCTTAGTAGCTTTGTAAGTTGTCCTTCACGAATGACAAACGCTTGTATTCACACAGGTCCACTCAAATCTCTGTGGTTCTTTCTCCAAAAGTCCATCTCAGATATTAATCTATGGTTTTCATAATATGATTTGACGATTACGTTCACGTATGGACTTTAAAAGAGCCTGAGTTTGTTCGGTGTTTCTTCTCAGGGTAGTCAGCTAGGAAATAACGGCCTCATTTAGTTTAATATATGTAGACGTGTTTTCTCCCATAACTTTTTTATATTAGGTTAAAATCATCCAATGATGAATCCCGCCCTTGGGCGGAGGGGGAAACAGTGACAGGCTCTTACTAACTAAACAACCTAACCCGTTCCTACGTGCCACTTAAACTAGGGCTAGAGCTTTCTTTTCAGACAAGAACCCTTGGCCCCAGTTGGCTTCGACCCTTCTGCAGGGTCCCTACGATGATTTCGTTTTCGTGATTAATGTCATTAGTAGTGGACCTGAAGCCTTTGAAGGAATACTAGTTGAAGTGTGGAAGTTATTGCAAGTGGATGGATGGATGTGGTTAGCTTTGTTCTTCAATATGTTATTGCGAGAAGAAGCCATACCTGATGAGTGGTGCAACAGCTCTTTGGTGCCCATTTTTAAAAACAAAGGTGATGTGCTTGAGTGCAACAATTAGAGAGGAATAAAGCTAATGTCACATACTATGAAAGCCTGGGAGAAAGTTATTGAGAGGCGGTTGAGAGAAGAAAGTGAAATTTCTCAGAACCAATTCGGTTTTATGCCAGGTCGCGGTACAACGGATGCCATTTTCGCCAAACGCCAGCTGTGTGAGAAATACAGAAGTCCACATAAAAACTTGCACATGACTGGGTACCTCGTGAGGTTCTGTGGTGGGCCCTTGAGGAGAAAGGTGTGTCTGGGAAGTATGTTCAGTTGATCCGAGCGATGTACAGTCGATGCAGTACCCAAGTCCGGTCTACAGCAGGCACCACTAGCAGCGTCAATGTGGCTGTCGGCTTACATCAGGGGTCGGCTCTCAGCCCTTACCTCTTCCTGATGATAATGGACACTCTTACGTCGGACATTCAGGAAGAGGCTCCTTGGTTTATGTTATTCGCTGATGACATTGTGCTGGTTGCTGAGAGTGGTCAAGAGATCCAGAATAAATTGGAGGTGTGGTGGCACAGACTGGAGAGTGTTGGCCTGAAATTAAGTAGAACCAAAACGGAGTACTTGTTCTGTGATTTCGGCGGTGTCTCCGGTCCTGTAGCCTTAGCTCTCGCCGGAACACCCATACCAATCTGTTCCGACTTTTGGTATATCGGGTCGCTCGTTCAAGGAGATCGTGAGATAGACCGAGACGTAACGCATCGGATCAACGCAGGATGGATGAAATGGCGACAGGTTACGGGAACAACTTGCGACCCACGGATGCCCCTGAAGTTGAAGGGTAAAATTTACAAGTCCGTGATAAGACCTGTCCTACTGTATGGATCGGAATGATGGGCTATAAAAAGACGGATGAAAAAAGACTGCATGTAGCAGAGATGAGAATGTTGAGACGGATGTGTGGAGTGACGAGAATGGATAAAGTGAGAAATGAGTATATTAGAGGAAGTCTGAAAGTGGCGCCAGTGACTGAAAAGTTGAAAGGAAATCGTTTGTCTAGGTATGGTCATGTGAAGAGGAGAGATGGAACGCATGTCACAAAAAGAGTTCTGAGTTTACACGTAGATGGATGGAGAGGAAGAGGGAGGTCAAAGAAGAGATGGATGGATTGTGTGAGGAGTGATATGAAAAAAAAGGGAGTTAGTGATAGTGTGACGGGTGACAGGACAGAGTGGAAGAAAAAAACATGTTGCACCGACCCCAAGTAAAATGGGATAAGGGTAGGATGATGATGAGTGGCCTAAAGCCGCCGTTGCTGTAAGAAAAAAAGTGTATCCTATGTCCTACATTTGGATTAAAGCTTACTCTGTACCAAACATCAAAATTGGCTCTGAAGCGTAACAGACAGCCAGAAATAAATAAATAGCGTATATACAATAACACTGGCCAGTGGCCACAGAGACAGATGCGTCTCAGTATTCTGCTAAAATTCAACTACCAGACACCATTAACTCTGTTACTGAACTTTGCAAACACCACCTTGACACACACAACATAAAGCCCATATTTCAATGCCCTACCTTCAGTTGAGTTGATGTTCATCTGTTTTGGTATACAACTTCCAAACAGGTGTTCCTGCTCTTAATGAAGTTTATCGACATTCGCTATTCTGTTCAATAATCCTTTGATCAAGCCGCTTATTGCGAAAATGACGTTTATTTGGGATTGTGTTTGAATAGTTGGTTTAATTAGTCGTAAATGATAATTTGTAGTCAGAGTAAATAATATAATCTTATTTATCTACTGCGGGTTTCTTTGGGAGAGTTATTACTTCACTTGGGCCTAAAGGTACTGAAGGAATAAAAATGACACTCCCTTTTGCTTTCCTCTGCGTTGCGACTCCACCGCATTTTTTTTAACCCTTACTAAGTCAACGGTGCACCTTGTGGAAGGTCTACAAACGCTGCGTTTTCTATCCAGACTTCATTGATTATGTGTTAAAATTTCAAGAAAAAAAAGGATGGAGAACACATCCTATACTGCTCAATTTCTTTAACAGTTCAGTTTAGGTCGTCAAATGAATCGCATTAAGTTGAGTTCGTGGTAGAGGCTCTGTTCTGTCGAGTAATGTACTTTGCCTCACCTCAAATTATTTTTTTACACAGCTGTTAATTTATAGATAGATAGATAGATAGATAGATATAGATAGATATATTCTTTATTGCACACCAGAAATAAAATTAACAATAGAAACTTAAAATTAAAAGAGTGTCACAATGGGCGGTCTTATCGCTAAAAGCGATTTTTTAAAGACAACCTTTGAATGGATTTTACAAAGAAGGAAAGAAAGATACGTAGGTTCATGGCGTACTATTTACATATATACAATACATATAATATAATATATATACATAACTAATAAAATACATATAATACAAACAATATATATATATATAGAATATATGAAGTCAAAAAACAGTGCACCTAATGTTTAAGATGACAGGTAGTGATCATTAACCATATTTTTAAAAATTGGTAATGTTTGTGCTTGCCTTACCGACACGGGCAAAGCATTCCACAGCCGCACCGCTTGAATTGTAAACGACTTGTCGTAATAATTAGTGGAGTGGCTTGGCATCTCTAACCTTAAGTTTTCTGATGACCTGAGATGTCTTGAATGTGTGTCATGAAGGAACTTGAAACGTTCTTTAAGATAAGCGGGAGTTTTAGGATTGAACAGAACACTGTAGAGTAGAGACAAGATGTGTACGTTCCGGCGAAGACGTATTGGAAGCCACTTGAGTTTCATACGAAAATCGGATATGTGATCATACTTGCGCAAGCCAAATATGAATCGTATGCAAACATTTTGAAGACGCTCAAGTTTATCAAATTGTGCCTCAGTGAGATCGAGATAACTGACATCAGCGTAATCAAGGATGGGGAGTAATAGGGACTGGGCAAGTGCAATTTTAGTGGCAGTTGGCAGAAAGTTACGCAACCGTCTCAGGGACTTGGCAGAAGCAAATATTTTCCGACTTACCTCTCGCAATTGTGGGCCCCAACAAAGATGTTTGTCTATCCAAACCCCCAAATTTTTAACCTTTTCGCTTATAGGAATAGCAGTGCCGTTGAATACAACCTGAGGAAGCTGGGACCAGTTAACCTTAGGCATCAACCTAGAGCTGCCAACAACGACAACTTGAGTCTTCGATGGATTAACCTTTAGGCCGTGTGCCTCACTCCACTCACAAATTGAATCCAAGTCCCGGTTAATGATTCTAATAGCTGCATCCAAATCCTTAAGGGGAGATTGTGTATAAATTTGCAAATCATCAGCATAGAGGTGGTAGAAGGAAAGAAGTTTTTTGGAAATAGAATTTATAAATATTGCGAAGAGTAAAGGAGATAAGACGCCGCCCTGCGGTACACCGGCAGACGTATAACACCAGGAAGAACAAGCTTCATCTATGGTAATACGCTGCCGGCGGCCAAACAGGTAACTATGAAACCAGTCAATCACGTTTGGAGATATGTTAAGAGAGCGAAGTATGGCGAGCAGGATATCAAAATCGACGGTATTGAAAGCGTTGCTAAAATCTAGCAAGCAGAGAACCGTCAGATTTCCTTTATCCATACCCAGTCGTATGTCGTCGGAAACGTTAACAAGGGCTGTAGTGGTGCTATGACCAGGACGAAAACCAGACTGGAATGGATTCAGCAGACTATTCTTGCAAAGAAAAGCACTGAGCTGATTATGGACAAGGCGTTCTAGGACTTTGGAGAGGAACGGTAGGATGGAGATTGGACGATATTCAGAAAAAGTAGTAGGATTTGATTTTTTAGGCAAAGGAGTAATTTTGGCCTCTTTCCATATTGATGGAAAGACACCTTTGGAAATGGAAAAGTTAAGGATGTAACACAGGATAGGAAGGATTTCGTCGAGGACAGGGAGAATCATTTTCCGACTGACACAATCACTACCAACTGCGTTAGACGTGATTGAAACTATGCTCTTCTTAACATCACAATCAGAGAATTGACTAAAATTAAATACCGAATGATCTGGAGTTGGAAAGTTTGAAAGATGGTTTAATGTTGCTGCCTTCGTGGTCCCACTATACAAGGACGAAGATGAGAAGTGTTGATTGAGTGAATCAATGTCTAAGTCTTTAGGAAGCGATTCTTGGCGTGATTTTCCAACTCCCATAGATTTAAGAAATTTCCAGACTTTAGCTGGATCACCGTTTTCAACAGAACTATGAACATGGCGGCGCTGAGCATCCCTACACACCCTATTGCTGTGATTGCGTGCTTTGACGTAAAGGTCACGGTTTGATGACGTGGGCCGGCATTTAAATTTGGTTTTACATATTGCCTTCTTGTGCATCGCTGCCCTTACGTCATCTGTTAGCCAAGGCGCTGGAAGATGTTTGAGTTTCACTGCACGAACGGGAGCGTGAACGTCGTAAAGCTGCACCAGTGTATCTGTAAACAAGTTTACTTTCTCATCGATCGACTCAGCAGTAATGAGTGGGTTCCAATCAATGCTGCTGGCATCTCTGCGGAGATTGTCAATATTCATACCACTAAAATTGCGAAGCAGGAGTGTCTTGGGCTTGAGTTTAGGTGGACGAATTTTGTAAGAAAGGAATATTAGGTCATGGTAGGAAAACATGTCAGCAACGCATTGGCCATGCTTGCTGACATGTTGAGGAGAGGAGACAATGGCAAGGTCTAAAAGTGAAGGATTACAGTTAGGAAAGTGGTGTGTGGCACTTGACGGAAGAATAGATAAGTTAGACGACTTTTTTTTTTTTTTTTTTTTTTTTTTTTTTTTATGGTAGGTGAAAATCATCCAATGACGAAACCCGCTCTTGGGCGGAGCGGGAGACCAGTGTCAGACTCTTACTGACTAAAAAACCTACCCCGTACCTTCCTTGCCTTATTTCTGGAGTCGAGGTTACAATTTTCACTTACCCTCTAGGCTCCAGGAGGCTTCGACCCTGAAGGGCCCCTGCAGTTTGCTGACAACTCCTTGAGGCGCGCGGGAACGGTGCGCGCCGTTGACGACTTGGACTCGGTCTTACCAGACGATCGGACGGCGAGCTACCCATTGCTCACCGTCCGCGAGCCAGTGTCTACGGTGGCCGGATATCGGCAGGATCGCGGCGGCGACGGCTACGGCGAGTACGCCGTTGCCTTTGCCTTATGCGGTCGGCCTCCTCCTTTACGAGCATTACTGCTTCGCAGAAGGAGGCGACCGCCCGCCATTCCTCTTCGCTGCGGACCATGGCCTGAACCAGGGCCCGGCGCGAGAGGTCGCCGCCGCCGATCACCCCCACGAGGACACGGCGATGCTCTTCCCAAGCAGGGCACACCTCCACCGTGTGCTCCACCGTGTCCTCCGGGCTCGCCTCACAGTGGCGACACCCGGACGTCTCTTCCGCACGAATCCGGTGCAGGAATCTCCCGAACTTCCCATGTCCGGTGAGAACCTGCGTCATGCGGAAAGTGAGGACGCCGTGAGGTCTATCCAGCCACGCCTCAAAGAGGGGCACTACCGCTGAGATTACGGTGTGCCCAGCGCTGGGTTGCGACAGTCGCTGTTTCCACTTCACCATGAGATCTCGCCGGAGCTCCTTCCGCCACGCCTCGACATGTTCGGGCAGCGGATCTTCGCCCCGGCGTTGCATTTCCACGCGCTGGTCGTGCATGTGTGCAAGGACTGTTGCTGGCCATGCTTGCTGACATGTTGAGGAGAGGAGACAATGGCAAGGTCTAAAAGTGAAGGATTACAGTTAGGAAAGTGGTGTGTGGCACTTGACGGAAGAATAGATAAGTTAGACGACTGAACTATAGATTGAAGTAAGGAGGAGCGAGAATCATTTTTCAGTAAACAAGTATTGAAATCCCCCATGATAATCGTATGACTGTAAGAAGGAGTTAGATTTTCTAGGATCTTATCAAAGGAAGGAAAGAAATTTACACGAGACGAGGGACTGTAATAAACACCAAGAAGTACTTTCATATGGCTCAGGTTTACTTCCAAAAAGAGATGCTCGCCCGCGTTCGGCGGGGGAGGCTGTGCTGACACATCAACAATTGAAAAAGGAATATGCGGACGAAGGTATATGGCAACACCACCCCCACCGCCAGACGCACGATCATTTCTTATTAGTTGAAAACCTGGCAAGGAATAGGAAGTTGAAGGGAGACATGGTTTTAACCAAGACTCTGAAACAAGGATAGCGTGGATGTTCTTACAGTCAAAGGTAGCTAGCATGTCAGAGTAATGAGCCGGAACGCTTTGGGCATTTATATGGACTACATTAAAATTCCCAGGCACATCAGAAAAATGAGATTCAAGAGTGTCGGCAAGAGACGGGACATCTACAAAACTGTTATTGCTGGAAGCTGAAAAACTTTCGGTGTTACTTTCATTGTCTTCAGACATTGATAATAAATAATAAAACTATACTATAAATAAATACGTTTCGAAAGATATAAATAAACTATAAAAATGCAAATTAATTAAATCCACCCGCCAGTTGAGTGCTACAATCGTAACAGGCTTTTAAAAAAAAACAAACATAATCAACCAAAGTAAAATAACTGTTGACTTCTGCCGTCCGGGCAACTTGAGAGATGGTACTATAAAATTCAACGAACAAAATACACTGGGCATACTGTAGCTATTGATTTCTAAACGTTAATGTTAGTATGACATTGACATGATATTAAATGATTTTGACAGAAATACTAGCTGTCAGTCGTAACTAAGGATTTTAATATAAAAAAATATTCAAATTACTTGTCGAAATCATGAAGGGTAGAAGATTTAAAATATTAGAATGAATTGAGAGGGTATCGAGTTATACAGAAAATAAACAGAATAGTTACCCGGACGGTGAAAATACCTAGCGTGCATAAAACACTACTTCCTCGCAGCAGCACGTCGAGCTTTCTTCGGTGCTGGCGATGGCGACGGCGATGATGATGGCGCTGACGCACCGGGTGACATGACCTTATCGCTGACCCGGTCGAAGCTGTTGAGGTCGTTAATTGAAGCAATCCGATGCCGGGACCCGTCGGAGCCGAGAACATAGACATGGCCCTGCTTAGTCCAGCAGTTGCTTACACCAAGCTTTTCACGCGCAGACATAAACAATTGGTGCCTCGATCTTGTCAGAAACTCGGAAACAGTAATGCCTGTGCCTTTTAATTTAGTCTTTGCAAACCAGACACTGTCCCTGATATTGACATCCCGCAGCTTGCAAAGTATTGGCCTGGGTTTACTGCCTCCTGCCTGTCTCCCCATCCGATGGCACCTGCTGATATCTTCAATAGAGAAGTCTGTAAGCTTTAGATGACACCGCACAACTTCAGCCACCACCCGCGCTGTGTCCTCCTTGGCTTGCTCCGTGATCCCATGAAGCAACACCATCTTCCGCCGCGCACGCATCTCCAGATTGTCCATTCCAAGTGCCAGCATATCCACTTGTTTTTGAAGACACTCCAGTGCCCCAAGAATAAATTTCTTAAAGGAAGTGAAGTCGGATGCCAAGGTGTCACTGCTGGTTGAAGCTCCCGAAGGGTTTTTTTGCAGCTCCGCTTCAAAATTAGACATCCTATTTTCGAATAGAGACATCATTTCTGTCAGTGTGTCCTTAAGTGCTTCCATCTTGATGAAGGTTTTTGTTTTAAAGTGTTAAGGAAACTGTTGTTGTAGGAGATAACACTGTACTGGCAGGTATCCTATGTTACCATGTATATGTATACATTAAATAGTATTTATTATAAGTTTTCGATTTTTAATTAAATTTTTAAAATTGCTCAAAAAATTTTACACCTGTCTCCTACCCGATTTTTTTTTTTTTTTTTTTTATCAGTCTTATCAGTTGATTGACAATTTGATCGGGCTCTCAGACACTCAGTGTTAAAGTTATATACTTATTAAATGTACATAGTATATAAACAATAATAAAATCTTCAATTAAACACAACCTTCATTACGTTTTGCTTTCAAATAAAATAGCGAAGATCACAAAATGGCGTCAGAGCTTTAATGAAACTGGGAATTACGTAGTAAGAGGCATTCCAGTTAGAGATAGAGCATGTGTTAATAAGATAAAGTAAATACCTACATTGTACGATTTCATTACCACACAGAAAATTAATTTAATAAATGGAACGTAAACAAAATAAACGTGAATTGAAAAGTTTCGCAGACACAAAGTTTCACGTCGACGTTTCCCCCGACGAAATGGGATCTCAACCAGGGTTGTATGTTACGGAGCTCCAAAACTAAAAATATCGGATATCCGAAATCAAAAAAATATCCGTAATCGTAGCCGAAACTGATTTAAAAGGTTGGATAGTTTCGGATAAAGGTGAAGTCAGATGACAGATTACGATTGTTTTTTTCTTTGTTTTACTGGCGCATACAATTGATATCTAAACCAAAAATGGGATCTCAAACAGGGATTTTATACAGGGAGCTCCATAACCGAAATTATCGGATATCCAAAGTTAAAGAAGTCTTGCCTGCAAGACTAGATTAGACCTATATTATCATTTTGGCGGACGGAAAGAATGCAACCGACCAACCGTTCCAATTCTTTGCTGCATTTTAATTTTATAATTTTACAATATCCGAAATTAGCGAATAATCCAAAATAATTTCAATTCCGTAAACGTATCCGAAACTGGTACAGTAATGATATATCCGTATCTAGATCCGAAATTTTAAATCCGTAACATCTCTAATTTCCACTTTCAAGTGATGAAACTCGATCAATCAATACATCTTCGTTCGAGATCCGTTGAAATCAATTAAAACAGTTTGGCGTTGATGACGGCCACGTCGAACTCGTTGCGAGTTCAGAATGGTTTCCCAAATTCATTAGTTGTTCAGGAATTCTGTAATAATTCTTTGATGCATTTGCCAAACTAGCGGATAGTCCAAAATAATTTTAAATCCGTAATCCGAAACTGGTACAGTAGTGACATATCCGTATCTAGGATCCGAAATTTTAAATCCATAACATCCCTAATTTCCACTTTCGAGTGATGAAACTCGATCAATCAATACATCTTCGTTCGAAATCCGTTGAAATCAATTAAAACAGTTTGGCGTTGATGACGGCCACGTCAAGCTCGTAGCGAGTTCAGAATGGTTTCCCAAATTCATTAGTTGTTCAGGAATTCTGTAGTAATCTTTGATCAGTTCGCTAATTTGCTGTTGGGCAAAGTTAGCGGTTTTTGTTTTAATTATGTATTTGACTTAAGTGTTTGGGCGGATCTTGGTAATAAGTTTACTTTGAATCTTAACTTCTGTGATGGTAAATCAATTATTGTTTTTTAAAACATAATAAAATAAATGGTAGTTTCTTCTGGATACGTTTCCGGATGACTGCGATGTGGAGGAGTACTTCGACGCCTGAGAGTATTTTGTATTTTGTGCTTCTAGGCAAACGTTACTGGAGCCTAGGGTGGTGCAAACTGTTACCTCGACTCCAGGAATAAGGCAAGGAAGGTACGGGGTAGGTTTTTTAGTCAGTAAGAGTCTGACACTGGTCTCCCGCTCCGCCCAAGAGCAGGTTTCGTCATTGGATGATTTTCACCTACCATAAAAAAAAAAAACGCTGCTGCTTTCCATCAGATGAGATAGCAGCCTATTTACAATGAAAAAAAGGTTGTGCAAAAAAAATATAGATTTGAATTTCACAGAAAAGTAATTTCAACTATTTTAAGTGAGTTTTTGATGAACGAATAAATCGCTATCCTATAAAATTATTAAATAAATCCCCACCTGCAATGGGAATTTTTGCACTGATAGATCTAATCGAAAATTCCTTTTCTTAACCTTTGACCTTCGACTGTGGTAATTACACCCACAATTAAAGAACAATATGTGTGCGAACGCCGGAGTTCGCATGCGGTTCAAAAGTTTAAGTTACTTTAAACCAACCACTTCATTGACAATTTTACAAATAGTTTCTGTGGTATCCGTTAGGATCCTTATTTTAACTTTGGGTTAATTATAAATGAAACCACCAAATTGTCAGTAAGTGCACACGATTCAAGAGTGACGTCTAGTCATAACCCGGGACCGTATGGGACTGCTCAGCGTTACCTCTTGAGTAGTGTCGCACGTTTATTTGTTTATATTATGTGTATACCACATCTCTTCCTTTTTATAAAAGGATTTCGATTTTAAAATATTTATTCAAATGATAATTTACAATATTCATTAGTTCGGTATTCAATTACAATAAGTTCGTTATTCAAGTATAATTACAGCATTTAGGATTTGTAATGTGTATACCACAGTCAAATGTGGTATCCGTTAGGATCCTTATTATAGCTTGGGTTGATTATAAATGAAACCACCAAATTGTCAGTAAGTGCACACGATTCAAGAGTGACGTCTAGTCATAACCCGGGACCGTATGGGACTGCTCAGCGTTACCTCTTGAGTAGTGTCGCACGTTTATTTGTTTATATTATGTGTATACCACAGTTTCAAAGAAACTTTAGAGGACGTTAACCTATTCCTCCCTTTCAAATATATTCAAGAAACCAAATAAGTAATCCAAATCAATATTGACCAAATAGCGAAAGGTATTATGAAGAATCAATACGTACACGTTCATGAATAATAAATCAGAGACATGTTATACACAACTACTTACATGTATTACTATGGTGTACCATTAGGGCTGCCATCACTTAAATTGCCGACACTGGATTAACACAGCGAAAATACCGGACATTTGAGCGAAATATGTATAATATTTTCCGGACATCTCAGAAAAAATATGTTTTGCAGAAAAAATATCGTTAAGTACCTATATATTTTATTCATTGGTACAGCTTGTTATTAAAATCAAATCTGCTTTTAGACTCGTGGTTAAAAACCGGGAGCTCTTCCGAAACTAGGCAAGACGGCTCGAAAAGAACCGAGCGCTGTAGTAAGTATGTATACTCACGCGCTCGGTAGATCTCGTCATGTCTCGCTGTGTGGGTACAGTTAGCATAAAAAATGTCCGGGTTTTACTCGTAAATGTTTAAGAACCCCTGCCGGACTACCCCGGACTCCCTTCTGACTAGATCAAATCCGGAGAATCCCGGACGGATGGCAGCCCTACGTACCTTGCATAGTACATACAGACGAATAGGAGACAAAGTTCCGATACAAGCAGTAATGAGATAAAGTTTACAATAAAAAACATTGTGTTAACTAAGCAGAATTTTTTTTTTTTATTAGCCCTAACTGTCCCACTGCTGGGCAAAGGCCTCCCCCAAGTCCTTCCAAACCTTCTTCTCCCGCGCAGTCTCGAACCAATCGTCTCGGTACGCGTCTAGATCATCTCGCCACCTCTTTCTAGGCCTACCTCGACAACGCTTTCTTCCCTTTGGTGCCCACTGTGTGGCGACTCTTGCCCAGCGGTCCTCGTGCATGCGACTAGTGTGACCTGCCCAATCCCATTTAAGCCTGGCAGCCTTTTAAGCAGCATTAAAATAAAATTTTCTTTGATAAAATAAATTGTATAATATTAGATTATACGATATTTTTGAAACTTGATATTATTGAAACGTGGACGGTTCGCCTCAAAGACCGACGCAAAATCGATGTACTCGGTATGTGGTGCTGGCGGCGACTCAGTCCTGCATATCTCATCTTAACAGCACTTAGGACTAACCTCTCGATCCTGGAAGACCAAAAATCAAACAGAGGTTATCGTCGATTGTGCAAGTAGATATAAATCCTCAAATATTTAGATCACGTTGTTCGCAACAAACACTCCATGGAGCGGCTCGTTGTCCAGGGACAAGTAGAGGGAAAGCAGTCATGTGGGCGCTCACCTACGCGTTAGATAGACCTCATTAGACACGCAAACCCTAAATTTCCCGAGACGCCGTAAATCGTGTCAAGTGGCGTTACATCGAGGGAACCCCACTAGCCAACGAAAGGAAATATGATCAACCACAACCACTCTGTCAAGAGTAAACGATACGATATTATTATAGTGAGTAGATAAATTAATATTGAAAAAAAAAAAAATTTTTAAAGCTTAACTTAATACATTACTACTCGTAACTATAACATGTAATCAATTAGAATTGCTATTTGTTTAAATCTGATAAAAAAGAAATAGATACAGTTCATACAGTTCATAGTGACTGTCCATCATGTAACGGTAGAGATGACCGGTTAATAACGGTGACCGGATAATAATAATAAAATAATAATAATAATTAATAGTCTATTAGATACACGAGAAACATTAAGAATTGAAGTGTGGGAGTATAATACATGAGTATGAACCAGTGCTCATTTGAGAGCTGTGGTGGCCGAGTGGTAACGGCCCCGACTTACGAGTTGTAGGTCGTGGGTTCAAACCCAGTCAGCATTACTTTGTGTAATTTATTTCATCACCACTGCTCTCAAAACGGTGAAGGAAAACATCGTGCGGAAACCGGCAAGTACTAGAACCAAAAATTCGACAACGTGTGACATCCACCAATCCGCACTGGGTCCGTGTGGTGGATTATGGCCTACTCAGTCTCCTAGAGAGGAGGCCCGTGTCCTAGCAGTGGGAACATTCAAAGTCAAAGTCAAAATTTTTTTATTTCACATGGGCCTACATGGGCACTTATAAAACGATTAAAAGTCTGATGATGTTGACGATGAGCGCTCATTTCCTACATTTATCGTTTCAGCCGAAAAACGTCTACTGTTGGACATAGGCCTCCCTCAAGTGCCGTCCCAGTATATGGTCCTATGCGTCTAGGGTCTATCGGATTCCAGTTGACCATGTTGATGAAACATTTTTCCAAGAGAAAAATGTCCACTACTAAAACTAGCCTCAAGGAGTTGTCAGCAACCGTAGGGACCCTGCAGAAGGGGCGAAGCCAAGTAGGGCCTAGGGTTTTTGTCTGAAAGGAAGGCTCTGGCTATGTATGGCACTGTAGGAACGGGGTAGGTTGTCTGACGCTGTTGCCCGTTCCACAGAAGGGCGGGATTCTTCGTCGGATGATTTTTACCTACCATAAAAAAAAACCCATACCGGAAGATTGCAGTCATCCGACTTTGAAATTCTCTCCTCACAAGCATTTCAATTCTTGCAATTTGAGTTCTAATCAACAAGTAAGTAACTAAACATAAACAAACAAACTGAACGTAACATTTCACTTAGTTTCCATTAACTCAGAAACTGTAATCCATTTCGTAGAAACAGTCCACGTGTCACTCGCATCGTTTCAGTTATTAACTCGAACAAAGTTGCAAGTAAATGCTAATTCATAATTAACTTATAAATCTCCTTATAAGTTAATTAAGAATTAACAACTCCAATGTTTGCTGTCTTACAATCACAATAACATCATAAAAGTGAAATTATATTGTATAAACTTTCACCTTGTGTGAGAATAGGATTGACTTAGCACCATATTGTGATGTCAAATCGAATCAGGTAGGGTGAGCTCTGGTTATTTAGCTGACAGGAGGGACAGAGGCCTCCTCTCTAGGAGAGGGAATGGCCCATAATCCAAACACGCGTGCCCAGTGCGGATTGGTGGATGTCATATGTGTTCGAATTTTTTATTCTAGAACATGCCGGTTTCCTCACGATGTTTTCCTTCACCGTTTTGAGAGCAGTGGTGATGAAATAAATTACACAAAGTAATGCGCCTGGCTGGGTTTGAACCCGCGACCTACAACTCGTAACTCGGGGCCGTTATCACTCGGTCACCACTACTCTCACTCGGATACCACTGCTCTCAAAAAAAAAAACTAAAACATAATTAAGAGTGTAATTATCTGCTTAAAAAATCTTTTATTTAGACCTCTCCGTTGCTCGGCCTATCTAATCTTAATTCCAGAAAATAATCCTAAATGAATACTTTTTTCGATTTTAGAGGCAGTTAGCTAAAAAATGTTTAAAGTCAGCAATTTTCCTTTTCAGCGATTCCGAGAATACCTTTCACAATTATCTTGTTCGTTCGTTTCTTTTCTTTTGCAAATAATATTTTGTTTTACTGGTTGGAGAGTAGAAAGCCTACCTAAATATAATAATAAGCTAGAGGCTACATTATAATATAACAAGGAATAAAATATTTTTTGTTTTTTTTAAGGGTCGGTAAAAATCATTCAATGACAACTTCTGCACTTGGGCGGAGTGGGAGATAGTGTCATACTTTTTCTGACTAAACAACCAACCCTGATCCTTTTACCATTCACATCAGGGCTGAGCCTTCCTTTCAGAAGTAGACCCTTGGCTCCAGTAGGCTTCGACCCTACCATGCTGGGCCCCGATGGTTATGCCAATAACTCCTTGAGGTGCACGGGAGCAGTGCGCGATTTTGACGACTTAATTTGGGATTTGGGCGGACCCGCTCCGCCCAAAGTGTGAAATTTTCTTATTAAAAACCTACTCCTGTTCTTTCGTTACCTTTCATACGAGAGCCGAATCTTTTTATCAGAAGGAAACCCATGGCCCCAGAAGGCTGCTGGGCCGGTTTGCTGACATCTCCTTGAGGGAAGGCTAAGAAAGAATAGGAATGAAGGCTAAGAAGAAATGGGTTGGGCTCCTTAGTCAGTAAAAGTCTGACACTGTTTCCCACCCTGACTCCCACCACCCGGAAGTTATCTTTGAGTGTGACTTTACAGTACGGCCGTCTGATCTTGTTTTGATTTTCATACGAGTTTTCAAGCGCTAAAATTCGCAGAGCTTAACTTCAGAGGACTCGCCAAGATCCGACGACCGTACTGTATACGTCTAATCGTCAATCGCGAGTTGGCTTCGGCCCCTCGCTCACCTTTCGAAATTCCAGGAAAGAGATATAATATAATGGCAGGAAGGTCAGTACGGATAGATACAAGGAAGTATATAGATTGCTTAATATCTTAATAACTGTTTGAAAGGTTCTATAATGTGATTAAAGGATCATTTGAGGAAAATGGATACTATCTACCTGTGTTTCCTATTTTCTATGATTACTAAATACGTTTCTAGGAAAATCTTTGTTTACCTACATCTCCATTTTGGCCAATACTAGTTAGAAATAATGGGTTCATCATCAACATTAAGGCCTTTTATTTATTATTATACTCATTTTTAGTAAAAGCGAAAGCTTAAGCTCGGGTCTAGTATTTTTAAGCAAAGAATCCACGTAAAAAATTATGAAACTATATTCATGAAAAATCACAAAGTTATAAGCTTGTTATGTTACCTGGTTGTCCACACAAACGTATGGTTAGACTTTGGGTCCCAATCAAGGTGGTGGGATTGTGCGTAATCATAACAACAGGTTCAACTTATTTGCCGCGTACTACACGAGTACTATCCTTTAGACCCTGAACAATGTATAACATAATTTTATTTTCTGCTTATGACAACATTTTAATTACAATAGATTTGGGTTACTTTTGCCCTGGGGTATTACTTTGACCCAGGCCATACCTAACATTGACCAAGTAACTGCTGACAACGGATTCGCTTGCATGTAAGTAGAAAATTATCCCAGTCAGTAGCCTAATTCTCGTAATGAAAACCGTAGCGATATCGTAGCGACTTTGATATTTTCGTATTCCCATCCATCAATCGAGTTTGAACGACACCGATTTTGAACTTGTTCGATCGAAGAGAGGTCGTTTAGAAGTCGTTCGATTGTCGTTCTATCGAATCCCCATCAAGGAACACGTGAATACCGATTTTGGATAGGACTTGGGATTGTTTGATTTTACGTGAATTAGGGCACTGACTATCCTACGCCTGTGCTCAAGGCTTAACAGATTGAAGTTAACTTAATCTAGATCACCATTTTTTTTTTTAATGAGATGCACAATACCGTCCATTATAGGGAACTATACTATACTATTAGGGAAGGCCTGTGTCCAGCAGTGGACGTCTTTCCGCTGAAATGATGATGATGAAACTAGTGCAAGTCTGCAATCCTACCTGATGGTAAGCAGTGATGCAATCGTTGATGGTGAGGCGTAGTAGTTCGAGCCTATTAGCCTCTTCGCACGACTTTCTACCAAGAGATGATTAGTAAAATAAATAGTTTTCATAGTCATGTTTGGACCTTGGCTCACCTTAGGTTGTTTGCATTTCTTATACAATTTATGACGGCGTCATTAATAATGTGACAGATAAATACGATGTCAATAAACTTAACATTGACAACAGGCTAGTTAAAGAATATGCTATGTCACTGTCGTCACATAATATCATGACATTGACCGTCGAAATCTGCGCCTAATTCATTCGGCCTTGTATTAAAATTGGCCTAATTCACGTTTCGCATGCTGCGTTCACTCGTAACTTTCTACTGATATAATAAATAGGTACTCTATGACGTCATACTAATATTATAAACGTATAGTACAGTACGGCCGTTGGATATTGGCAAAAATGAGGTTAGGTTAGGTAATTTATATTTTAATTTTGTTTTTTCAATATTGCGGGTTTAATTTTAGAATTGTATATTAATATTAATAATGTGTGTGTGTGTGTGTGTGTGTGTGTGTGAGTGTGTGTGTGTGTGTGTGTGTATTAATATTAGTAATGTGTTCATGATAAATAAATAAAATAGGCTCTGCGAATTTTAGCGCTTAAAAACTCGTAAAAAAATGGTTTTTTGTTTAAACTATTTTAAGTGCAATTTGCAGTTGTTGTTTCTGTTAAACACTGTTATTGGCATTAATTTTTTGAAAACCTTCATTTTTGTACGATTTTACAAGGGCTAAAATTCGCACAGCCTTATTTCAGACTCACCAAGATACGACGGCCGTACTGTACACGACAAATAAGTTTAATCTCATTTACTTTAGTTACGCACAACCCTCCATTTTGATTGAGACCCGAAACTAAGTATTCATTCAAGGTCGACAAAACGGTTCAAATTGTGTGAAGACGATTATAAGGTTTACCTGAGCCCGCGTGGTGGATTGTGGCCCATTCCCCCTCCTAGAAAAAAGGCCTATGTCCCAGCAATGGGAACATTAAAAAGGCTGATGATGACGATGAATTGATTTACAGGTCTCAATCGAAGTGGGGATCTGCTCGTAACCCATAGCAAATGGTTCAACTTATTTCCCGCGTACACAAAAGTTAGAATGTATGTGAGAGAGTAGGTGTATTACTCGTTCGCTCTCAAAAAGCTGAAAAGATTTGAATGGAATTTGGCACATGGATAGACCATGTCCAATAATAGCACATAATCAACCCTTGTGCCGAAAAAAGAAAATTAAAACTGACCCCATTTACAAAGTTTCCTCTCCCACTTCTTAATTTCCAATAAACAATCTCGAAAACAGTCTCGAATTACATCAAACAACACAAGTGCGAAAAGAATTAATTACAAACCAGAAGAAAATGTTCTAAGAAGCGCTCGGACGTAAAGCTACCCTTAGTTTATTAAAACTTTCAAAAGCCTCTTATTGAAATCGGCTTAAAAAGTGGAAAACCGCAAACGTATACCGTAAAATAGGGCAAAAAAATGCGAAGTCTTAAGAAAAACTTACAACAAGGGAAAACAAACCCTATCTTTTCCAAGCAAGGTTGAAAATCCACTGTGTTGCTTTAATAGTATTGGACAACGACAGGTCTGGGCAGGTTTTCCAATTCTGCTAAAAGGACGTTTTGTATTGGAAAAGGTGCAATGGGAAGATTCATTGAAAGTTGATTTGACGACTTGTGTGTGGTCAGAGAATTCCTTCGAGCACTTACCGGGATTTCTTTGTGTTCTTTGGACTAGAAATAGCGTTTTATACAGTGAGATAGAAACGACTAAGTAATTTTTGTAGTTTTTGAGACCCTGGAACACAATAGGTAACTGAATCAGCAAGATAGGTTTTAGTCAGTAGAAGTCTGACATGCCTTCTTGCTGTTGAATGAGAATAACTTTTGACGCACGAAAAGATATATAACGATTTCCACACTTAAAAAAAGGGGTTCCGTATAACAACGAATCGAGTTTTAGAGATTGAATCCTTGCTTTTTTATTCCTTTAAAAGCATCGAATTGTACGTTTTTGCATCATAAACAGCCATACCTTTTTTTTTGTTTACTCTGAAGTTTGACTTTTTCACAGCTTGAAGAGACCACCGATTTGAGTGAATAGATTAAATTTCAACTCGATATCTCGACGTGTTCCCGTGATAAAGGGTCTTGACCGACCGACGGACAACAAGGTGATCCTATAAGTGTTACGTTTTTTATTGTAGAGGTTTGGAACCCTAAAAAAACTTCAATTATTAAATATGGTAAAGAATCCTCTGACTCAACACTACGTTTAGCTACGGTTGCCATCTCTAAAATTTGGGAAACAAGACAAGACGCGTGAAAACCCCGGATTTTAGAGCCCAAAAGCCGGACATATCAACAAGATCTTTTAAACATATTCAATGTTATAAAAAACAGTTTGAAAGTGTTTTTTATATAACTGCATAAATCACCTTTTTTATTCATTCATTATTTTAACAAAACAATTTTTTTAATATATTTATTTTTTTAAACTCAGTCTACAAATGAAATCTTCCCCGGACGCTCCCCGGATGCCCTCTAAACTAGGACAAATCCGGGGAAACCCGGACGGATGGCAACCCTACGTTTAGCAGACTGATAAAAATAAAATAAACTAAAAATGCGGTTACTCACAAATAAAATATGCTAACTATCCAATAGAATAACAAAACGTTACTCATTGGAATGTTCCGCACTTTATTTCAATATAACCGAATCGTCGACAGGTGTTCAAAGCCATACAAATCAGTTTACACGAATATTATTTTATAGTACTCGGTTTGTGGTGACTGACAACCACAGGTGTGAATGTGGACCGATGCAGAGTTATCTGTACAGAGAATATGCAGAAGTACTGCTCTACACCATTTTCTTAGTGGGCAAAAATCATCCAATGACGAATTCCGCCCTTGGCTGCAGCGAGAAATAGTGTCAGACTCTTACTGACTAAACAACCTACCCCATTCCTATTGTGTTATATATACCAGGGCCAGAACCTTCCTTTCAGACGCGAACCTTTGGCCCCAGTTGGCTTTGACCCTTCTGCAGGGTACAGTTTGCTGACTACTCCTTGAAGCGCGCTGGAACAGTGCGCGCCGTTGACGAATGGGCTTGATCCGGATGGTTACCAGACGATTGGATAGCGAGCAGAGAGATTAACACCTCACCGCACCTTGTTCCTTCTTTGCGCACTTTTTTACGCATTGGGACCAAGCCTTCCTTTCAAAAAGAGACTCTGGGCTCTAGTAGGCTTCAACCCTTTTGCAGAATCTCTACGGTTTGCTGACAACTCCTTGAACGCGCCGTCGCGCTCTACACCATCAAACTATCTTGCAGTCACTGTGACCCTCGAACGCAACGGCATTTGTAGGAACATGGGCTTTCTAGAGGTAACATAGCATAGTATAGCATCAGCCTTATAATGTTCCCACTGCTGGGACTCAGGCTTCCTCTCCAGAGAGTAACAGTGGGAATAGCGAGGTGGATTACGGCCCATTCTCTTTCCTAGGGAAGACCGTCCGAACCGGGCTCAAGTGGCACGGTCCGGATGGTAACAGGACCGAAGACTAATTTCTGCAAAGTAAACCACACCAGTGTGTGAAGAACACCGCTATGTTGTTAATAAAATCTGATGCCCTTACACCCTGGAGCGGGAGAAGTCACTGGGTAATTTTTTACCTACTACTGAAAATTCCTGTAGAAATTATTACCTATTCAAAAATGTTGCTTACATTCTTAATACCTGTAACTTGTAAACAGTAAAGACTTTGTTACGAGTACCTTTATGTGCCTTATAAGTTTTCCTTAAAAGTTCCTTTGCAAAACAGAACAATGGAAGTTTACTCACAATACCTTCACGTGCTGCTATATTTTATTTACGCTTACATACTTACTCGCATTTACAACACGTTCTAAATGGTAAAGTATGTAGTACAGCTGTAGGTTAAATCAATAAGTCCTTTTTTTGCGAAAGCGGGGCCCTGGCCCTAGGATCAAGGCAAGGAAGGAACGGGGTAGGTTGTTTAGTCAGTAAGAATCTGACACTGTTTTCCGCTGCGCCCAAGGGCGGGATTCGTCATTCGATGACTTTTACCTAAGATAAAAAAAACCCAATTTAGCTCTTTAGTAAACTCGACAGCAGTGAACAGTGGTGGCCGAGTGGCAAAGGCCCCGACTTATGAATTGTAGATCGCGGGTTCAAACCCAGCCAGGCGCATTACTTTGTGTAATTTATTTCATCACCACTGCTGTCAAAACGGTGAAGGAAAACATCGTGAGAAAACTGGCATGTGACATCCACCAATCCACACTGGGCGCGAGAGGAGGCCTGTGTCCCAGCAGTGGGAACATTAAAAAGACTGATGATGATGAAACTCAACGAACATTTATTCGATAATCATATAAAGATATATATTGCGTTCTAAACTATTTGTTATGTTATGACTCTTGTCATAGTGACTCGGTAATTTACTTGGCCTTCTGTACTCTAATTTTTTATCCATTTGTGTACATAACTACGAATGACGTGAAGGCTTTTAATAAAATTAGCAACCTTACCCATTGTTTTTATACTTGCTTCATGAGACAGATTTTAGAGGCATATGACGTCATGAAGGTACTTGTGGTAATTGACGATATTTTTTTATGGTGGGAAAAATCGTGTAATGACTAATCCCGCCCTTGGGCGGTGTGGGAAACAGTGTCAGACTCTTACTGACTAAACGACCCACCCCATTTCTTCTTAGCCCTTATACCGGGTTCGGACCTTCGTTCCTTCGGACCGGACCGAGGCCCCAGGTAATTGACGAGCCTTTACTTGAGGTTAGAAATCTTTATTAAAATAACAATTATTTCTTAACATGGATACAATTTGTTACATACGGGTGTTACACCCGTATTAAAAACAAGTAAAACTAATTACTGAGATAATGACTTTTTAAGAAATTACTCAGCAATAAATAATTACCTCTCTACAAGTACATAAATGGGGAAACTGACTGACTAACATATCAACGTACAGCCGAAAGAACTGGATCTAGGAGCGTGAAATTTTGTACAAGAATTCCTTTTATTGCGTAGGCGAACTCTGAAAGTTTTTCCCAAAATTCACCCCCTAAGGGCACAACACAGGGGTTAAAAGTTTGTACATAACTAGTAAGTTGTAAGTAGGCTTCTCCTACTTACACGCGGGTGAAGCCGCTGGCAGAAAGCTAGTTAGAAAGCACTATGTTCTAATTATTGAAGGTTAACAAAATCTCACTTAAACAACTCCTTTTGACACCACGTCAAATAAAACGATAATTTAATACTGAACTTGCAAAGTACTAAAAACTTTGATCAACTTATTCACCCATTCAGACGAGATATTAAAACTTCAAAAATTAAATAAATTCTAAAAGAATTTATAAATGTCTCCCCTCTTTACACTGCTTTCTTCATGAAGTTTAGTAATTAATTGTCCCGTTGAGTCCCTAACCAAGTTTTTATAACGCTTAGGTTATGAAAAAAAGTTAAAAGTTAGATAATATTTCAACAACAACAAATGCATTTTAGAGTGGTCTAGTGGTTAGTGACCCTGACTGCTATGCTGAGGGTCGTGGGTTCGATTCCCACCCAGGACAAATATTTGTGTGATGAGAAAGAAAAAAAGAAAGAAAAACATTTTATTTACGCGTAATGACGCAAAGATAAAACTCAATATGAGCTCAATAATTTGTTCTGTGTCTGGGTATAACTTATCAGTAATATGTATGTATGTATTTAGAAATATATAAGTATGATTATCTGTTCTCTGGTACCCATAACACAAGCTCTGCTTACCATAGTATTATATTTTAGATAAACCAGTAATTAAAATATAAATATAAATCATCTTTCGAAGACTCATTATTTAATTGTACAATTTACATAAATATTTTAAAATAGTACAGTTAAATGAGCCGCAGAACGCGACGTGTTGTATTCCTTCATACTTTTTTATCTTTTCTTTTAAACAAGAAATTTAAATATAGGTATACAAAAGTTTGACACTGTTTCCCGCTCCGCCCAATGACGGGATTCATCATTCGATGATTTTTACCTACCATAAAAAAAAAAACTATTTATATTATAACTTTATGCAATTTAGCCCAACATATAGGTATCGTCAAATCGGCAAGTTTGACACATATCAAAGTAGGCGATATAGCCACTAATACTAACAAGGACACAGATAGCTAATAATCACTGATTATTATAATATCTAAAATAATAGCCAGAGTACTTGCCAAGTTCAAGAATTGTTACGACGAACAATTCATGAACGAACATAACATGTAGTTTTACGACTGATTACGGAAAGATAAGATTATGTTGAATAACATTGAGATTAGGATTGTATAAAAAACCGTGATGTCAAAATTTGCTAATAGGCTTGATAATCTTTTCTTCAAGATAAGATTTGGGTAATTAAACTGTCTTTTTCATAATTTACTGAAGTAAAATGCAACTATAATCTCTTGGGGTATGCCCAAGTGCAAATTATAAACTAACGCGGAAAGTAAATGTGTAAATATTAAATAGCAACGTATGAGCAGAGCCAATAGGTATACCTTACAATAGCTTAAAGAATTCCTGGAGTGACTATTTATAATAATAATTATATTACAACCTACAACTCGTAAATCGGGGCCGTTACCACTCGCCCACCACTGCTCACCACGGCTTTGTGTAATTTATTTCATCACCACTTCTCTCAAAACGGTGAAGGAAAACATCGTAAGGAAACCGGCATGTCCTAGAACCAAAAATTTGAAGACATGTGACATCCACCAATCCGCACTGGGCCCGCGTGGTGGATTATGGCCCATTCTCTCTACTAGAGAGGAGGCCTGTGTCCCAGCAGTGGGAACATTGAAAAGGCTGTTGATGATTTTAGCTGAGAAAGATTGACAAATCTTGATTTTGATTCCGAGGTGGTTGATATGTAGGATGTTGACTCAGCAATCGTTGTTCTGGTAGTCGTGTCTGCCAATAATGTCATAGCTATGAGCATCGACTAACACCTTAGGAAACTCTCATTAGGCTTATAATCAGTATAAATGGTTAATGATCTAAAAACTATGTATGTAATTTATAACTACACATATACTATAAAAAATAAACGTTATGAAAAATGTCTTGGGTTATTTTTAATATCTCACAGCTCACACAGAAGGCAGGCAAGTTAATCTACTTAGCTCTTATATTATTCCATTTCCTTGCAACGCGGATTTGTCCGGAAATTGGATTTTTCACCCGGTGATAAGAGGGATCTGAATTTTGTTATAAAACCAGTATACATCAGCTGTTTATATATAAATATTTACTTGTTGATTATACCCTGGTGGGTATACCTTGTATACTGGTATATCAACAAGATGTTTTTCAGGTAACGAAAACAAAATCAGCTTTCATACAAAATTAAAAATTTAATTGCAAAGTTTGTTAGATTAGGTCGATTTCTTTTCAGTAAGCCTTTAAAGTTTTCAGTGCATCGTTTGGGCGAAGCACCACCGTGTCCTTGTGGGGACGATCAGCGGCAACGACATACATACAGGCCATGATTCAGAGCAAAGAGTGATGCCAGGTGGACGCCTCCTTCTAAGAAGGAGCAATGTTAACGAAGAAGGTGGCTGCACGCACTTCTTCACGCCTTAGCCGCCGGGATCCCGACTCCAAATTCCGCCGTAATTATGCTCGCCGTTCCGCCATCCGAAGTGGTGAATAATATTACGAGCACGCTTCAAAGTGATGTCAGCAAGGGATTTTTCGAAAAGTAAATGCATAGTCTTAGAATTCAAAGGGCAACTGAAAGATATAGTTGTAGGCCAGTAAAGGTATGACGCGCCACTTCCACGCCAACCACAGCAGAAGAATATCATTGAAAGATTTTTCTACCTTTTTCCACCAAAAGCCACAGTCATTTAAAGACTTTTCCACCTTGTTCCATCAAAATAAATGCTGTTTTCAGTTTTAGATAAGTAGCACAATGCAGTCGCATATTTTATCAAAGAAAGAAAATGTCAAAACATATTACAATAAAACTCGAGAATTACCTACGACGCACCTGAGATATGCACAATACTGCGGATTTGCACACTTAATCTTCAGGATTATTCTATTTTTATACCGATATGGATATCAAAAACATTCGATAATAATATGAATTGTAATAAAATGGAAATGTATTGTATAATAGGATATTTTACTATAGAAGAGAAATAATCTAAGTATATGGAAGAAAATGCATGGTTTTGTTAATATCTCATGGCGAAACTGTTGGCACATCTATTTAGGTTTTTCATTTTTTTTTTTTTGTGTAATTCTTCGCGGTGTATTTTTAGAAATTTTAAAAACTATATGAAGTATTTCTTTACTTTTCGAATACAGTAATTATATACATACTAGAAATACAATAGCTGTACGAACGCCGGCGTTCGCTCGGGGCTCAAGACTTTGAGGCGAAACTAAAGGCTAGGTACCTTGAGCGATCATAAATATAGGGACGCGATAGCGTCACTTCCCGCGCATCAAGACATTTTTTTTAACCGACTTCAAAAAAAGGAGGAGGTTCTCAATTCGATTGTATTTTTTTTTTTTTTTTTTTTTATGTTTGTTACCTCAGAACTCCGTTGTTTATGGATGGATTTGCAAATTTTTTTTTGTACTTGAAAGGATATGCTTCCAGATTGGTCCCATTTTTTTCAAAATTGAGTTTTGATGATGGGATCCATGAGAAATCGAGGGAACTCCTCAAATATTATAGGCAACTATATAGTTTTTTTTATATTTTCATCGAGAACTCAAGCATTTACAGTCAAAAAGTAACATTTGATGAGGTGGAACTGGTGAAGAAGATCAGAAAATGGCTAACGAAACTTGACACTCGCATAGATATCACAATTAAGGTAGTTAAGCAACTTTGAAAATGCACTATAAACCAATGATCTTAAATAATTATGTTGAAAATGTCATCATCGAACTGATCTGATGATGATGATGGAGTTGGAAGGTAGGCACTGGAACTGCGTAACTAATTAATATATCCTAGCCGTGTTTGGGCTTGTTAGAATTGTCATAAGATGCACTTTGGCTGTAAGATACTATTGAACTGATGTGATGATGAAGCTGGAAGGTGGAAGGTCGGCATGGGAACTTCAAAGTAAAATAATGTATCCTAGCATTGTTTGAGCTTATTAGAGCTGTCATGGGCAATGCTGTCAAGGGCAATGGAAAGGGCTATGCTCGGAATTTCCTTGCGTGTTCGAATCAGAAATGAAGAAATGCGCAGGAGAACCAAGGTCACCGACATAGCCCGAAGAATTGCCAAACTTAAGTGGCAGTGGGCAGGGCACATTGCTCGTAGAACAGATGGCTGATGGGGCCGAAAGGTTCTAAAGTGGCGACCGCGCACCAACAGACGCAGCTTTGGAAGGCCTCCCACAAGGTGGACCGATGACCTGGTGAGAATCACGGGAACGCGATGGATGCGAGTCGCACAGAAATGGTCGTTGTAGCGACGCTTGGGGGAGGTCTATGTTCAACAGTGGACGTTTTCTGGCTGAAATGATGATGATTATGAGAGCTGTCATAAGATGTACTCATGAGATGAATCATAAGTATTTCATGCATCATATCATCTCTCCACGAGATCAAAACGATTACACTGTAACAATATATGTATTCCTACTGATATGACATTGGTAACATTTTCAAAAGAAATGTAGGAACGATATTGACTTCGTTGCCATAACACATTATAAAAAAAAACACTAAACCGCTACAAATAAAAAAAACTTTTTACAAAAAAAAAACCGCCTTCAAAAAAAGCCAAACGACAAAAGTTCCTACACTAAAAAGTTAAAAATAAAAATTTGAATTGCTGTAAAGAAACTTAATTTATAGGTAAACTTATTTGACATTAATATTTTGCAAATATTCAAAATTTATTACTTCTTTTTGGAGTCGGTGCCAGCCAAGGCAAGGAATTACGAATGGGCAACAATCCCTTGAAAAACTACCTCTAACTTAACTATAAAACTACTTAGTACCTATTTGCATACTCAAATATATAATACTTAACTAAGACATAAATACATATTAGACTTCTCTAAAAAAATCATCCGATTTGCACATTTTTTTTTAAATAAAAAATATATACTTACAAAAACCTTCTGCAACATTTTAAGTACATTGAAAATGTTTAAGCATTGCAAGCACAAGCAAAGCTACCTAACATTAAGTTACAACAATAAAAATGCTGGCACCGACTCCAAAAAGAAGTAATAAATTTTGAATATTTGCAAAATATTAATGTCAAATAAGTTTACCTATAAATTAAGTTTCTTTACAGCAATTCAAATTTTTATTTTTAACTTTTTAGTGTAGGAACTTTTGTCGTTTGGCTTTTTTTGAAGGCGGTTTTTTTTTTGTAAAAAGTTTTTTATTTTCTGCTTCATTTATTAAGCACAATATAAAATATTGGTAGTTAAATTATCTTTTAGTTAGTGAAAGTTTCATAAAAATACACTCAATGGTTTTTTCCATGATCTTTGTCTGTGATAAAAATACAATAAATTACACTAGGTTCTATGAAAAAAAAAATCGTATATCTAATTGTTAAGAAGATATTCTAATTTAACATACATTTTTTTAAACATACTGACTAGCCGTTTAGATGTAATGTTGGATTTAAAACTCATCAAAAGTCGTATATATCCCCCACTTAAGGACTTTCCTCTAAAAAAAAAATATAATTTCGTAAGTTGCCGTCGAATATATCCTTAATCGATTATATCGATTAAACATCAACCTATTGATTTAATTGAAAGTGAAATCTTCGCGATGAATATCCTTGACACCTCGACAGAACCCAAACGGTAGAACCCGTCATACAAGTATGTAGAATTTGCAATATACCTGTCCTTCTCACTCGTATAGTTGATGAGCTTGTGAAAATGAGACAGAGATATATCCGCAATATCAATTGTGCAATGGTACTTTATGTAATGATAAGTGATGTGCCAAAATAGTAACATGTACAGCAATGTACATTGAATTCTTTATTATGCTGATCTACATTTAGAAATTGTATGAGTGGTTACCAACAGGAGCTCGTGCAGTTGTCTTGAACGTTACGCGGACCCAGTGCGGATTGGTGGGTGCCACATGATTCTAGGACATGTTGGTTTCCTCACAAAGTTTTCCTTCGCCGTATTGAGAGCAGTGGAATAGAATAGAGATAGAATGAGAGCAGTGGAGATGAAATAAAGGAGATGTTTCAGAAATGTATGGAGCTTGGGCCAGCACTATGTACACTTAATGAAAATATTCCTATACTGTATAGTTTACGTTTTTTAAAGTTAATTTCCTATATTTTAGCTTCGTTTTTATGTACATTCAAATTAACTGAGTCAATTAGAGCAACACAACTAATAATAAATATGGTGGTCAGCATTCAGTAAAATGTCATTTTGACAATGACATTTGATTGATGTGTCATTTGTCATGCTTATAACTGCTAGTGAACTGTCAAAATCGCCAATTAAATGTCAAAACAACACTGTCATGGCTACCTCAAAAAAGGGTTATCTATCTAAAAAACTTTTAAATAATGAATTTAGTACGCCTGTTCTTTTATTCAAAATAATTTATTTAAATTTTTATGAAAATATACGATATTTTTCCTTTTTATATATATTGTGTACATAGTGGTGGCCCAAAATGAAACATCTCCTTTCACAAAGTAATGCCCCTACCTACAACTCATAAATCGGGGTCGTTACCATTCGGCCACCACCTATCTTATAAAGAAGGCCTGTGTATTCATATTTTTAATCGAAACATTAAAAAGGCAGATGATGATGATGACGAAGATTTTTCCGAATCGCAACTTGTGACTCTACTACAAATTAATAGTTTTCTGATTAGGTAGGTATTTGTGCTACGAGACCGTTCCGCGTTTTTCTTTTTGAGATACCGAATACTAAAAATGGCTTGTTTCCAGAGTCCTAGCACCTAACTTATCTATCACAAGGCTTGTAAAACTTAAACTACTTACAGACTATGTTATTATGAGTCTAGGTTAATTGGCTAGCAAGTAATTATCCGATAAAAAATAATATCTTAGGTCCACATACACAAGGTGCAATCATTTGCCTATAATAACCAACCTTATATATATTAACGACATAATGGGGCCTACAATATCTTTGATATTTGAAAAAATATCGTGTTTTTAAGAATCTAGGCAAGATTGCAACCCTATAAAAACCCATTTAATATTTTCAAAATAATTCTATTTAATTACTATTTTAATAATAACCTGAGTAAACTAAAGTCAAAGTCAAAATCTTTTTATTTCACGTAGGCCTACATGGGCACTTGTAAAACGCCAGAAGCTAGCTAAGCACTAAAACTACAATAATATATTTTTTATAATAATAACAAAATTAATAATATTTAATTAAAATTAATAATTATAATTATATTAATTAATTCTATTTTCTTTCTTTCTTTCTGATGTGGAAGAAAGAAAGAAAATTTTTACTTTGATTCATTTACTTACTAGCTAATGCCCGCGGCTTCGCCCGCGTGGTATTGGAGTTGGGGTTGGGGTTTCCGGGATAAAAAAGTAGCCTATGTCCTATTCTGGAGTGTATCCTATGCCTGTGCCAAATTTCATCCAGATTCGTCTAGGCGTTTTGGCGTGATTAAGTAACAAACATCCAAACATCGTAACTTTCGCATTTATAATATTAGTAAGATTTGAAATAAAAATTTACACCTTTATATAAATCTTTTTAATTTCCATGAAGTCAGTCAGAATAATTTTGCTGATTTTACTTTTCCAAAGCATGACATCCAAAATCTCTTGTGTTGTGATTTTACGAACACTCTTTTAGATCATGCATGTTTATGTTATATCAACACCTGAGCAGTGGTGGCCGAGTGGTAACGGCCCCGACTTACGAGTTGTAGGTCGCGGGTTCGAACCCAGCCAGGCGCATTACTTTGTGTAATTTATTTCATCACCACTGCTCTCAAAACGGTGAAGGAAAACATCGTGAGGAAACCGGCATGTCCTAGAACCAAAAATTCGAAGACATGTGACATCCACCAATCCGCACTGGGCCCGCGTGGTGGATTATGGCCCATTCCCTCTCCTAGAGAGGAGGCCTGTGTCCCAGCAGTGGGAACATTGAAAGGCTGATGATGATGATGAACACCTGACAATAAAACTTTAGATGTTAGTGATAAATGATTTTTATTCTGTAAATAGGTTTTTTAAAAACTCTTTTACATGTCAATTTTTTTTTTCGTCTGTTGAAACTAGATAAGGCTCGTGTTTCCTAGCTCACTACCCTGAGAAGAAACACCGAAACAAACTCAATGGTCAAAATGTCTTTTAAAGTTCATATACAAACATGTTATAGTCAAATCATATGAGAATCATACAGATTGGAGTCTAAGATGGTCTTTTAAAGAAAGAACTACACAGTTCTGCAAGAACCTGTCCAATCAGTGCAAGCATTTGTCAGTACTCGTGTAGCTCAACTCAGGACTACTAAGGAGGTCAACGATTTGACGAACAATACCAAAGAAAGGACATTTGGGTAGGCCGCAAAAAGTACTTATAACTGCCAGACATTATGGAATAGAAAGTAACATAAAAAAAATGATAATGATGATGATAATGTTTATTATGTTAGAATGAATACAATATGCGACATATTAGTTTAACTAAAACGGTGATAAAACTTCAATGCGCAGCAACAGATTTCCGGTCTTCTATCGAAGCGCGTAACCATGGCAACAGCGGCCATTTTGTTTCACCTTATTTGGTGCGTACTATATTCATCATCAAGAAATGAACTCACATAATAATGTTTGTGGTTTTCCTTTACAATGATAAACAATAGCACGTGCTTATGTAGTGGCAATATTATTAATTTACTAGCATGTAGTTATATACGAGTTTTTCAAATTATGTAACGTGACTATACAAACTTTAATATGTAATCAGCCGAAATGCGTCCACTGTTGAACATACTTGGGCTCCCCCAAATGTCAATATAATGACCGATCCTATGTCTGGCATTAGTTGTGTGCATCTCGCATCGATCGGATTGTTGCGATTCTCACCAAGGCATCGGTCTGCTTTGTGGATGGCCTTTGGTACGCGGTCGCCACTCAGAGATAGTTGGTATTAATAAAAAAACATAATCGACGTCGTAAGGGACGACATGCGTGCTAATGGGCTTGAGGCAAGGGATGCAAAAGACCGAGCGAAGTGGAGGCGTCTAGGAAGGAAAGCGGACCCCGGGCACCGAGGTGAAAGCCAAGGTAGCAACCGGGACGGGCGCTAGGTTGATGATGATGAATAAAAAAACATAATGCGATGCAAGATTTTCAGTTTTAGTTCCTATGTAGCGCCATAGATGACGTTACCGTAACCAAGTAACCTGATAGCAATATTTTTGACTTAATATTTTTATAATGTTTAAGCTCGCGTTTGACCACTACCTCATAGAATAAATAAGTAAGCGTTGATGTAACCGACAATAACTCACACTTTTTTTTGCGCGCGGGAACAGTGCGCGCCGTCGCCGACTAGGCTTGGTCTGGAAGATAACCAGACGACATGACGGCGAGCTACCCATTGGTCGAGCTATTCACTCTTGACTTAAATACTCCAAAGTTATAACTTTCAGGAAACACCATAGATGACAGACTTCGGCGATGAATTCCACTTTTTAGCTGTACACGTAATGAACGTGTTCCTAAAACGCTTTGTATAAGTGTAATGTCTACCATATATCGATAACGCAACACCGTATGTCTAGTGGTCAGATGATGGAACGGACTTGTCGGAATTAAACGGCGCAATTCCAATGCCTCTGTTTAATCGTACATTCATGACGACCACTCTCGTGGTCATGGGTCAGTCGAGTCTTGCACCACCGTCTCTTTTGCGATACGACGCTAATGATGCTATGCAGCCCTGTGGTTAAGGACTTGAGAATTTTCATTAAACTCTATGTCTACGGTTATGTGATAAAAATTCTTACATGCCTATGTTGTGGCCCACGCGAACGCACACCTATTGTCTTTCTATTATGTCTCTAATTGTGATATTCAAAAGGTTAACACTGCATGCAATGTGTCACCGATTTGATGAAGTCCATCTAGTCGGCAGGCTCGAGACTTGGTGGCAATTCTCAAGACTCACATATTTATCACGTATTGCTGCCATTATTTTGCCGTTAGTTATATCATACTATTATTTCGAGCATCGTGGTTGCGTATCACAAACTAATTATAGTGTAAATGATGCTTTATTGCAGTGTTACGTGATATGTTTGTGAACGCATAATGCTAGGATAACATTCACTTTAAAACTATCGTAAAAAGGGGTGAATATAAACCAATCGTGGGTGTATAGAAACAATATTTTGTTATTTTTTCACGTTGTTTAAAAATTGTTAGTCGCATTAACATATTTTTATAAAATCAATATTGAAAACAAAAATACTTTATTAAAACTATATGAAATCAAAGTAACAATCCTAATAAAAATGTTGTTTCTGTTTACCCCCCGAGGTTCTATTTACCCCATTTTACACGATATTATCTTTCAAGATTAAGCAGAGATGGACCAGTGGTAACGGCCTCGACTTACCAGTAATATAGTCCTGGGTTGGTGCTGGGTTGGGATGCATTACTTTGTGTAATTTATTTCATTCGTACTGCTCTCAAAACGGTGATGAAAACCATCATAAACTGGTATGTCGTCGAACTTAATAAACTAGTGCGTCTCACCATCAACGATTGCATCGCTGCTTACCATCTGGTGGGATAGCAGTCAAGCACTAGTTTATAGCAAATAAAAAAATGCCGGCCCTTTTTTCTCCTAGAGGAAGATGGGATTGTAATGTACTATGAGATAAAGTCTCTATAAAAAAAAATACAATAAAAAAAAACTGTATTACAAATGTCACACCAGCATTCCTTATTTACTTTAATCAAAAGTATTCCTATAAAGTTACTAACAATACGAACCCTGAAAACCTGAAGGACGGTTTACTTTGAAATAAGTTATATAACGTTTGTTTCTCTGTATAAATAATGTAAAGAATCTATTTTAGTACGCAAGGGAAGGGTGAGTCGACTTATGTCATCGGAGTGATGGAACAATGTGCCATGGGAGGTGAAAAATAACAGGTACTGGGGAACGTTTTGTTACATACAAACTTTATAGCTTCCCTTAGGTCTACATGGAAACTTATAAAAGTGTATTCTATTCTATTTTTTGTTAATGGCAAATAGAGCCGATGTCGACTATTCTGCCAATGTCGAAAGTAAATTGGAATATCAAGAGTGAGCGGATTCAATTCAAGGAACTGGAATATTAGAAATATACTGCACGTGTGCATAAAGATCTTCGATTGATACAGTTGATCTTGTTGTTAGTACTGGATTGAAACAAACAAAAAAATAAAAATACGTAAATATTATAATTGTTAGCACATTAAATGTACAAAGTTGATACGACATGCTTTCCTTAAAAAGGATCATTGTGAACACCAATTTGAACAACTTTTACTATGAGACCAATATAAAAATCACGAAAAAAAACGCACTGCTCCATACATTTATCATCATCATCTTAGCGACCGTCCCGGTTGCACACCTTGGCTGTCACCTCGGTGCCCGGGGTCCGCTTTCCTACACAGTCGCCTCCACTTCGCTCGGTCTTTCGCGTCCTCTGCCTTAAGCCCATTGGCACGCAGATCGTCCCTTACTACGTCGATCCAACGCCTCTTAGGCCTTCCTCGTTTTCCGGGTCCCGGCGGAGGCGGCATGGTGAGGCATCTGTTACCCACGTAGTCTGCCGGTTTTCGTAAAACGTAGCCATACCAGCGTAAGCGACCCTCCTGCAGTTTATCCGCTATGTCACGGACCTGAAGGCTGCCCCGAATGCGGGAGTTTTTGCCTGCTCCATACATTTATACTCGACAAAATGTATGGAGCAGCGGTTTTTTTTTCGTGACTTTTGGGTTGGTCTCATAGTAAAAGTTGTTCATCTTGGTGTGTAAAATTATACTTTTTAAGGAAAGCCCATCAGTCGTATGAACTTTGTATACACGTTATCACAATTACACAGAAGTCGGGACTACTGATAAAAAGTCAGAACAGATTCAATTGACAAATAAGTTAAACAAAAATGGCCTACCATAGTTACTCCCCTCACTGTGCCGCAAATCGATTGAGACCTGAACCTCTGTAACTGCGCATTGAAAGGCAATCGCCATGTTGGTTCAAGTTATATGCCGAGTATTATACCTGCAACGAATTACAACGGTTCAATTTTTGCTAACTTTGATACGGTATCTTAAAATTGGGGTAGGTATAACCTGTTGAACAGGATTCCCTTAGAATACTTACATTATAACCTGTTCGCGTTAAGATATTTAAATAGGTAATCCTTTTTACTGCCTGTACAACCGATTTTAACTTCTATTCCGTAGTCATAAGGCTCTCATTATAAGCAAAAAGTCGTTCAAAAACCAACTATTTACTGCAGTAGCCAGTAGTGTTCCACCAACGTAATAAAACTCAAAATCGGTTGAACGGACAGTAAAAAATGTTTTCTTAAGAGGCCGGTTCGGGACGATTTATCCATACAAACGTAATACCAAAATCATTTAAACAAGCTTTTTTAAAAAAGCTTTAAACAAGCTTTTTTAAAAAAGAAAAATCTGGGAGCCTAGATAAATATGATTGAAATATGCTCGGCTTGCAAATGATTTTGGTATTACGTTTGTATGGATAAATCGTCCCGAACCGGCCTCTTAAATGTCTAATGTTATTTTGAACAGACTATAGAAAGGTAACAAGTTCATAATAGTTCAAGGACCTTTATACGATTTTACGTAACAACAAAACTTACACAATGACAGCTACCATACGTCTATGCAACATTGCAAAGAGTCACGACATCTAACAAATTACATTTTGTTATACCGGTTTTAATTATTCGATTTATTTTAAAACTTGGTCACCTACTTTTCTACCTGATTTAATTTGAGTAACACATTTTTCACATCTTATATCTATGTTTCCGCTAACTTAGAAGTTTCATATTTTTATTGATTATAGGTTCGCACTTGACCGCTATCTCGCCTGGCCCAATTAGCCTAGCCAAATTACAATCATTTCCTGTAGAGTTAGCGTTTGTAGATAGCCACGCCCTCAATCCCTTTGTTGAGAAGACGTCCGAACAAAAGAATTGGAGCCGTGGCCAACTAAAAGCGCACCCTCTAAACGTTACTATTACAACTTAGCTAGGGGGCTGATGGAAAGCAACGATACGGTCGACGATGGAGCGCGCTTACCTAGAAGTAACCTATTCACTCTTGCCTTAAAGATTCCCGGATTGTAACCATCAGAAACTAACTTCAAGGGACTGCAGACTTGAGTATATTATGGTTTAAATTTCAACTCAATACCTTCACGCGTTCACGAGATAAAGGGTGTTGACAGACAGACAACAAAGTGATCCTAAAAAGGTGTTGATAGACTTGAGCATTCACTTGTAACAGAACATCGAGCATTCGCCGTTTTTATATTTGTCGAACTGAACAACGAGCCGAGCCAAGCATAGAGCCAAATATTGCTGTGAACGTTTTCATGAGCATTCTAGTGAGCGCTCTAAACGATACGCGATTTGAATATTTGCTAAATATGATTGGTCCAAAAATAGTCAAAGGTCGAAGCAATGCTCGCCAGAACGCTCGATAGAATGCTCGCTAAAATGTTCTCATATTTTTTTATGATGTAAACATTCGCAAGAATGCTCATTACAAGTGAATGCTCAAGTTTATCAGCACCTTAAGAGTTCCGTATTTTTCCTTTTGAGGCATCAAAAGGAAAAAACGGAACTATTATAGGAAAAAAACCGATCCTTAAAAAAAGGCTATTTAAAAACAATGTCTTTATAACCATAACATATGAAGATAAAGTAAAAAAACACCAGCTGTTTGCGCTCTATTAACCCAGATGTGGCTAGAACTTTGCTCGCACGAAATTACTTGAATGTTTTACATGTAATTACTTAGGCTGGTTTATACGTAGCGAGTTCAACGTAACGTGACGGACGATAAGCGGCTCTACTTTGTGTTTTCTTTGTTTTTCATTTGGTAAATTGGTTACTGCTCTACTTCAGATGAAAATAGGAATGTGTTTTCCACATCAGCCCGAATAAATATAACATAACATCGCGTCTTTGTTTTGAGAAGGGTAAGGAAAGATGTGCGATAAATAAACTGGTCAAGTGTGAGTTGGACTAACGTATCTAGTGTTTTTTTTTTTTATTTTGGGAAAAATCATCTAATGACGAATCCCGCCCTTGGGCGGAGCGGGAAACAGTGTCAAACTCTTACTGACTAAACGACCCACCCCTTTTCTTCTTAGCCTTCATACCAGGGTCGGACCTTCCTTTCAGAAGCCGGACCGGGGTCCCAGTAGGCTTCGGCCCTTCAGTTGGACCTCTTCATTTACTGATAACTCCTTCAGGCGCGCGGGAATAGAGCGCGCCGTCGACGACTGGCTTGTTCCGGGCTATTACCAGACAGCCGGACGGTGAGCTACCCATTGCTCACCGCCTACGGTGGCCGGAAATCGTGAGCTCCGTTGCCTTATGCGATCGGCCTCCTCCTTTGCTAGCATAACTGTTTCGCAGAAGTAGGCGAACGCCTGCCACTCCTTCTCGCTGCGGGCGTACCTAGTGTTCCGTAAGAACATTAGGTCAGGTAGTAGGTTATTGTAACTACTTTATTGTTTTCGAAATTTGCCTTTCCTTATACAATTTTGGCAAAAAGCTATGCCAAGTATGGAACAGCTTCTTGCCAATTTTTTTGTTTCCAAATCTCTATAGGTTTTGATTTCCTTGCGATCGTCAAAGTATGCGCCAAACACGAATCATAAATGGCTCTAAAAGTTATTTATTTTCACTATTTCTAGAAGTAGCAAACTTTTGTATATTTTTTTTATTTTATTTGAGATTTCTCAAGAGGAACAGAACCCTAAAAATAGCGGTAGAATGTAATGGGGTTATGTGAAGTTTTATAGAAACAGTACAGTCTTTGTACTGTTTCTATAAAAAGTTGTGGAAGTTAAAACGAGATTCCTTGTTTTTATTGTGGTATACTATTACTGTGATAGTGTGACGGGTGACAGGACAGAATGGAAGAAAAAACGTTTTGCACGGACTCCAAATTCTTGCTGGAGTCTGTGTTTCCTACCAACTACAATCCGAGAATCTTTAAGTCAAGAGTGAATAAGTTACTTCTAGCTAAGCCCACTCCATCGTCGACCGCATCGTCACTATCCATCAGGTGAGATTACGGTCAAGCGTGAACCTATAATCAATAAAAGAACAAGTAATATGGCGTAAGAGCAAGAAGAATAAGAAGACTATTACTTCTTGCACGTCCTCGTATTTTGTTCAGAACTTAAATCAATAGTCCTACAATATCATAGTCCATCGAACGCACGGATTATATAATGTGACCAAGTTCTGTGAATAGTAATTGTGCCGTTATTATGTACGTAGGTAGTTACATATCTATGACTACGGTCAGATAACACTAGAGGAAAAATATAACTTCCTCGAAAAGTCAACGTGAAATGCGTCTATAATAAAACTAGGGGGAAGAACCAACGAATAGACATAGGCACAAAGAATTAAGTCACACCAATTGTCTTTCTATTGTGACTCTGGAAAGACTGCAGCTGGCAAACTGTTCCAGTCCCTCGATGTACGCGGTATAAACGACGAGTCAAAACGCTTAGTTCGGACCGTAGATATCTCAACATCGTAAACGTGGTTAACATCACTTTTAATTGCGTTAAATGAAGCAACAAACTTTTAAATCATGCTCGAGGTTGACGATAGGCGAGTGAGGAAGGTCCACGTACCTTAATGTCTAAAGTATAACACTATTCTAGAACTGGAATAGTGATGTAGGTTAGAAGACTGTCAGAATCAAAAGGATCGAATTTGACAGGTCACGTTTTCTGAATCATAGTGACTGCTGGCTCGCACACAAAACTGGGATACGAGACGATACTATGCCGCATCGCAGAAAGCTGCGATGTGATTTCGTACGGCAAAAATTCAAGCTTGTTAGGGGGTTGCAATAAGCTTATTGCTGGCAAATAGGGTGAAACTCATCTTACTTCTTATCTTACTTATATTATAAATGCGAAAGTTACGATGTTTGGATATTTGTTACTCAATCACGCCAAAACGGCTGGACGGATCTGGATGAAATTGGGCACAGGCATAGGATACACTCCGGAAGAGGACATAGGCTACTTTTTATCCCGGAAACCTCAACCCCAGTACCCCGCGGGCGAAGCCGCGGGAACAAACTAGTTTTATCATCATTTCGAAATGAGAGTGTCTTCCGCTGCGTGTCACATTCATCTTATTCCTGCGACTCTCACCAGGTCATCGATCTATCTTGCAACTTATTCAAAAAGTGGTTTCGTATTATTAAGAAGAATGAAATAAAACTTTAGAAAGATAACTATTACTGGCACCATTTATTTAATCATTAATTTTACTTTATATGTACCAATTTGAAGCAAAACTAAGTAAAGCAAAGTCACAAATTTTTAGTACAAACATCGCTTACATCACGTCACCCGTAAAAAGGAGGGCACGGAACTCATATGTGGTGAACTAAAAACTGCCTAATTATGCCATAAGTACATGTGGCTCCCAAATTCGAAACTATACCTTAAAACTTCGATTTAAAGTTTAATTTCGCTTGCTGTGAAAACACGAAATGTTTCACCAAGTTTATAACTGTCAACCGCTTAAATTAAGAATTGGTCGTTTGAGTTGCCAACAACTATCAAGGATGCTTGTTTTAAATCACTACACTCTAATGAATAAACAATCTGTTACATGTGTTTTAACGATAAGAGACAATTACAAGTTGGCGTACTAGATGGCGCTGCTAGTCACGACAAATGACAGCTAACGTCAATGTCACTTTAAAATTTAGTTTATTTTCCCGTCTGTCAAGATTTATGTTGGGACTGTTTTCATGGGGAATGCGAAGTGCAGATTTGAAACACAAGGGTAATAAGTTATGTACGTACATTCGTATGTGTGTGTTTCGCGTTCACAAGTCAGTGTATTTTATTTGGGTCATGTTAACAAGTGTGCGTTCATAGGGGTCGTAACTTTTCCCTTTGAAGAATGTTTGGCCTTACTGTTGTAGAATATTGCTTTAAGAGTTGTTGATTCTGTGTTGTAATGATTTTGTTGTTTCTTCTTTGTTCTTTTTTTTATTCTGTGAAGCGCACTGTCAACAGATTTATTTATTTTAAACTTCATGTACAATAGTGTAAAATGGCGTTTTCTACCAATCTAACTTGGATACCCTTATATTTTAGAGATTTAAAGCTCATTATCACACTACATTATGTATCATTATATATACAATTCATGTCAACTTGGGCTCAGCTCAGTCGATTACTGGACGGCGAGCTATCCACGGCTCGAAGTCCTACGTGACTGGTCGGATTTGGAATCTTGGCTGTAGGGAATTCAGAACGTTCGGTCCCGCACGCGTTCAGCCTCTTTTTTCGTGAGCAGTACCGATTCGCAAGAGGAATCGGTTGCCTGCCATTCATCCTCGCTCCAGCGTGGGAGGGACCGGCGTGAGAATTCGCTGTCACCAATAGCCTCTGCTACGCGGCGGTTTCTGCCCAAGCGAAGCCTACTTCCACCGTATGCTCCACCATGTTTTCCGGACGGTCATCACAGTGGTGTCATCCAGGCATTTCTTCCGCGTGAATCCGATGCCAAGTCCGGTGAGGACCTACATAATGCAGAAAATAAAGATGCCGTGTTGCCGCTCCAGCCACTCCTCAAAGGGGGATCTACCACCGTGATTATGGCATGCCAACATTGGAACTAGTAGGATAAAGCCGAGATAGATGCCCCAATAGAATAGGTGCCCCGATTTCAATTATTCTTCAAGTATTAATCAAAAGACTTTCCAGCTACTACTATCTTACATCTATCTATATGTGATTGCATGAGAAGACAAAATGCGATCAAAGAATTTAGGGGATAGTTGCCCGTTTTGTGGGGATCTGCTGGTCTTGTAAATAACACATTTCACTTCTTTTACTTAGAGATATGGCACTCCATACTAAATCACACACTATCCGGGTTTTACCCTCTATATGTATGTAAGTTAAAATATTAACTTCGTGTACATCGATCCCAAGTCACACGGGCCAAGGATTGAAAGATAATGAAGATGATATAAGAAAATCCCCTGTACACCTAAACAATATAACAGTCGCAAGCAGAATTTTAAACAGATATTATTGTACCGAAACATTATAGTTTTACCTTTGTTTTTACAAATCAAAGGTTACTAGTGACGCATTGGATTATGCTAACAAGACCGCATTCAATAGAATTTAGGAGGGCAAAACTTAAAAAACTAGATAGCTTGAGCTAGCATAATACCATAATAACATAAGCATAATCAGACTTTTAATGTTCCACTACTACTGCACTACTGGGACTTTTTTTTTAAATCCTGTAATGACGAATCCCGCCCTTGGGCAGAGCGGGAAACAGTGTCAGACTCTTACTGACTAAACAATACACCCCATTCCTTCTTAGCCTTCATACCAGGGTCAGACCTTCCTTTCAGAAACCGGACCGGGACCCCAGTAGCCTTCGGCTCTGCAGTTGGACTTCTCCATTTTCCCTACTGGGACTCAAGCCTCTCTAGAAGAGAGAATGGGCAGTAATCCGTCACGCCAAATCTAGTGCCCCAGTGAATATCAAATGTCTTCGAATTTTCAAGTCGCATCGCTGCTTACCATCACCTGATGGTACCACCTGGTATTGCACTCAAGCACTAGTTTATATCAATAAAAAAAAATGTTATGGCACATGAAGGTTTCATCAAAAATGCTGACATTAGTAATCACTCTCGAGTCTTCGCTCATCATAATTCAGCCACCGCCTGCCTACATGTCCTAGGTCACAAAAATGTCGAGAACAACTTTCTACGTCGTCATTACACATTCTTTTAACACTTGTTTGTACTGTGACGAATACAAATGCGATTATTCCATTCAATATATTGAGGTTAGCAGATTATGCGTTTTTGCCGGAGCAGATTCATTAAAAGTCTTAAACAGATACAAAGAAAAATACTTGAACCTCAGATTGTAGGGACTCTGCAAAAGGGTTGAAGCTTACTGGGGCCCAGGGTCTCATTCTGAAAGGAAGGCTTGGTACCAGTGCGAATGGCAAAAAAGGAACGGGGTGGGGTGTTTAGTCAGTAAGAGTCTGACACGGTTTGCCGCTCCTAATTGCCTGTTTTTTACTCAAACTAACCAGCCCCCATAGCCAGGCTACTATCATTTCGCTAACGTCGAACGCCAAGAACAGGCAACGCCTCCAATACCTTTGATCTGATCACGTGACTGAGCGTTGATGGCGTCGTGACGCTCTGCCCAAGGGCGGGATTCGGATAAAAATAAATTAATAAACTCCGAAAAACTTTTAAGATACGAGTAAACATGGCGACAAATAAACTTGGCGTGGAAACACGGCGTCGACATTCAAGCTTTGTATTTAGATGAGGAATCTTCATCTAAACTATTTCATCATCGTAAACAGTTTCATCATCATATATAAGCAGTTTACCGTCAATCACTTTACCTAAGATCGTCCTCAAGGGCCATCCATTAATTATGACACACAAATTTCGTGATCCCTCTTGTCCTTGTCACAGCTTACATTGGTTTTTTGAAACTCGCCCTTCCTACTGTCATGTCACATATTTTTAATTTCATATCTAAAAACGATTTATAAGAACCGTTAAATTTAGAAATTTGTTCAGAAACTAGTTTTGTTTACATTTAAAACAAATTTAAAAAAAAACACTACCTACAACTGAAGAATGAGTTAGTTTAAAAAAATTATCGTTTAGTACCTAAATGAAATTATGTTAATCACATCACATAAATTTACGACTATTCCTAAGAGGGGTATGAAGAATCATAAAATACGTGATGTTATAGGCAACGTATACACACACACAATATCACACTTTGCCACTTATTAATGTGTGACGTAATTTACGAAAGGCCCCTTATTATAAAGTTGGCTTATTAAAATCCGAGAGCCGTGGACAAGACTCTTACCACTTAGTCCATTCAATTACAAAACACTTCATTTTTAGCCTTGCAAGTAAATTATTTAAAGCGATGATCGTTATAGAATAATAAACGAATGCGATTTTATTCGAATCAACATTCTTATAGCGTATTGTGACGGTCTCAAATTCGCGTGTCTTTACAATTTAATGCATTTTTCTTGTTTGGAATTATTCTGGATTTTATTGTATTATAAATATCTTACTAATATTATAAATGCGAAAGTTACGATGTTTGGATGTTTGTTACTCAATCACTAGTGTTAATTAAATTAATATTATTAATTAACTATCTTTTGCCCGCGGCATCGCCCGCATGGTATTGGGGTTGGGGTTGGGGTTTCCGGGATAAAAAGTAGCCTATGTCCTATTCCGGAGTGTATCCTATGCCTGTGCCAAATTTCATCCAGATCTGTCCGGCCGTTTTGGCGTGATTGAGTAACAAACATCCAAACATCGTAACTTTCGCATTTATAATATTAGTAAGATATTATTAATCATCATTGGATGTAGTACAAAATTATTCCAAGAAAATATAATCCTGGGATTAAAAGTACTTTATGCTCTGCTCCAGGACATGCCGTGTACTTAAATTCCATCAAGTTCCGCTCAGCTGTTCGAGCGTGAAACTCAGAGCATAATACTGGAACTACACTGCGCACACGTCGATCTGGGCGCGTCAGTTTCCGTACATTTTATATGGAAACTAGATTTGTAGAGCTACACTTGATTGACGTTACGCCACGCCACGCGATGTCGTTCTACGTACAAATGAGGCGTGTTACACGAGTGCGTCGGTATTCGACCGACGTACCGTAGTCCCTGCAAAACGGTCGAAGCCTAATGAGGCCCGGTGTCCCTTTCTAAAAGAAAGGCTTGACCCCAGTGTGAAGAGCAAAGAAAGAATGGGGTGGGTCGTTTAAACAGTAAGAGTCTGACACTGTTTCCCGCTCCGCCCAAGAGCGGGATTCTTCAATGAATGTTTTTTCTCGACCATAAAAAAAATCATCCACCGCGTCCGGTATTCAACTAGTATATTATTAAATTTTATTTTTATCTCTATTAAAAAAAAACATAACCAACGAGCACAAACAAAGAAGCAACATTACTATTCAACAAGTTGCTAAAGAATACAGTGCAATACCGTCAAACGACCTCTAAGGTCACAAGACCGGTTATTCCGACATCGCATATGATTTGAAATTGTTTATGCAATTCCGCCGAGAATTTGTGAGACCTTAGTAATATTTGGCGGAGTTCCGAAGCGAGAGGAGATGTATACATGCTCTTATTTACATATGTATATGTGGGTAGCAGCGAGGCACGTGTAGACCCTTCGTATGTTGCTGTTACTTATTTAGGTAGTTGTTTATTATAGTGTTCGATTTAGAACTACAGCAAGAGCAGTGGTGGCCGAGTGGTAAAGGCCCCGACTTACGAGTTGTAGGTTGCTGGTTCAAACCCAGCCAGACGCATTACTTTGCGTAATTTATTTCATCACCACTGCTCTCAAAACGGTGCAGGGAAACATCGTGAGGAAACTAGAATGTCCTAGAACTAAAATTTCGAAAAGGTGTAACATCCACCAATTTGCACTGGGCCCACGAGGTGGATGATGGCCTTTTCTCTCTCCTACAGAGGAGGTTTCATCTAAATCCGCACATTTTTTATAGCGCGATTTATGAACCAAACACTCAATATGATGCAGGAAGATCGATACGTACTACACTGCCGTGCAGACACTAAAACGCAGTAAAATAGCGTATTTTGCAATACTTTTACTGCGTTTTAAAATCCGCACGGCAATACAATCATTATAACGTTAAAACGTAACGAAAAAACTAATCTATGTCGTTTACGGAGTTGGTACAAATAGCCATATTTACTGGCTATATTTACAAGATACATAGTACGTGACTAACGCACGTCGCCCGACCGTCGCGTCGCCTAGGCCCGACAAATTAACAATTCTATTGCATTTAGACCTTGTCGTTAGTGATGTGCAATCGCTTGCAACGCTGTTTAACTGATACCGATACCAGAGTACGTTGTTGGTATTGTACAATTTGTTTATAAGAAATGATAAAAAAGAAGCTAACGATATGAATAAAATATAATGGAATGGTATATACTATAAATAACAGAAAAAGTTATAAGTTTACCTACATTTGTATGGATGGACGTTGCCAGACATTGGGTTTTAACTGAACCGTAGAGAGAGTATACGGATACAAATCAGTTTTTTATTTTTTATTTATATAAACTAGTGCTTGACTGCGATCCCACCTGATAGTAAGCGGTGATGCAATCGTTGATGGTGAGGCGCACTAGTTTATTGAGAGCTGATTATTTATTTAATGTTAAAAATCTTCAGTGTAATGTTGCTTAGTAAATTAATAGTCCAATATTAAATAACCAAATCATCTTGACCTACAAATGTCAGAATCAGTTTCCCAGATTAATCTTTTCCGCTTCTGTTAGTACATAAAATATTCCGCAATTCACTAAAAACAAAGATTGCATCGCTACATAAAATGTATTTCGTGTTACACAAACTCTAATTATACGTTTAGGAATTATAAACATCTACCGCCTCGTTGGTTTATTAATAAATTAACGAATCGTCACTCCTTTTCCGCTTGCAAATTATATTTATGACTAGTTTTCTGCCAGGGGCTTCGCCCACGTGAAAATAGGTTTTTGCACAAACTTTGGACACGCTTTTCTTCCCTTTAAGAGCTGAATTTTGAAATAACCTTTCTTAGTGTTCGCCTGCGTCATAAGAGGAAGCCCTGTGCTAAATTTTCTCGCTCCTAGTCCCAATAGTTGCGGCTCTGGGTTGATATGTCAGTCAGTTAGTTTCTCCTTTTATCTACATTATCTACACTAATATAATAAAGAGGTAAAGTTTGTTTTTTTGTTTCTTTGTTTGTAGGAGATAATCTCTGTAATACTGGCCTGATTGGAAAAAGTTTAGGAACAATAGAAAGCTGTTTTACTCCTGAGTGACATAGGCTATATTTTATGTACGCGGGCGAAGCCGCTGACAAAAGCTAGTATATTATATTTATAGATTAACGAATCGTCACTCCTTTTCCGCTTGCAAATTATATTTATGATGATGAAACGTTCACTTTTGGCGCCGATACCAAATAGAGGTATGGGCTTTATTTCAAGGTGATGTTGATGAGGACTTTACAGATATGGATGTTATGAATAAGATTACTGTTTACTAGCGGTCCCTAGCGGTTCCAATAAATCAATCTTTATTTGTGAACACAGGTATTCCAATAAAGGACTTGTAGACATTGTGGTGGTACTCTGTTTTCTATCAGTAAAATTAATGTACAAATAATATATCTGCCTTTTTGTGTAAGTAAATCTGAATCAATGAAAAGTTAAATTAGAGTAAACAATGTCAATTCAATTTAATAGTAATAATTTTTTTTTTTTTTTTTGGAGTGGAAGAAAAAAACATGTTGCACCGACCCCAAGTAAAATGGGATAAGGGTAGGATGATGATGATGATGAATTATTTATTTATTTATTTTAAACATACACCCTATCCTTACGGGCTTAACTCAATGCGGCAGTGGTTCATAAAAAAAGTATTCTAAAAAATAAAACAAAAAAGTAAAAAGCGTCTTGTCTTTTGTTTATTTAGAAAGTATTATTTTTTTCAGGCAGTTTTAGCATCGGATGGCAATAAATAGTGAAAACTGCTGACGTAGGTAAATTCTATTGCCCATTCTCGTGATAGACGGTTTACTCCCTCTTAGATATCAATGGTTTGGCTGAATTTTAAGGGTAATAGTTTTTTTGCAATACAAATATATACTATAATATAATATATAATACAAAGCGTTTCTTCAGATTATCTCATTTCGATCTGGATAGGAAAAGAAGGGGAGTCAGTGTTTTACTGAGTCAATAAAACCAAAACCCATCTGTGTACCTTCAGTTGTCCTTTATAATTCAGGCTCAATAGGAAAAACGAAACCCTTGTTGTATGTGTGCTTCGCTTGGGCAGAGCATCGCCGTGTCCTCTTGGGTGCGATCGGCAGCGGCAATCTCTCTCGCCGGGCTTTGGTAGAAGCAATGGTCTGGAGTGAGGAAGAGTGGCAGACGGTTGCCTCCTTCTGCGAAGCAGTAATGCTAGCAAAGGAGGAGGCTGATGTAGGATCACTTCCCCAAAAACTCTTGTAGGATCACTTTGCTGTCCGTCGAAAAAAAAAAATTATCGTTTCAGAAAAATCTTTGAGACTCGATTTGGGAAATGAATTGTTTACATAAGTTAGTTCGCATGGAACCCCAAACTCCCAGTGTGCAAGTTCGACTTGCCCAGTTTTTTTAGTATCTTGCACCTCATTCATTTTTAGGGATCGAAAATCTGTACTTAATAATTTTATCCATGCATTTGTATGTTTTTTATTTCGTTCTTTTATTACTTCCTTCCTTGTCTAATTTTATTTCAGCGTTACTCCACCGTAACTAATTATAAAACTTACGAATAGACACGGAATTTCAACCATTTCTATTTTTAGTTTTGCTTTATTTATTCTAGACATATTTCTCTAATTAGTAATGCAATCTACACACTAAACATTCTATTTCATAACAGTCTCCCTCGATTTTCATACCTAAATGTTTGCTGTTTGCCTAGCTATTACTAGCACAAACTAAGTAATTAAATGATTTCGGTTTAATTATAAACAACCGGTCTTTCTAGATGCTTAATTAGAAGGTCTTAAAACTTTGCTTTAGTAAGAATTATTTTAATCATTTTAATTAAGTATTTAGTATCAAAATTTTACTCAAGCCTCTATGTTTAGCTCACCGTCCAGTCTTCTGGCAAGGAAAAGAGACGTGAGAGACACTTATCAATATCGAGCTGTATAGTTTTTAGCTTCATTCACCGTTTACGTTCGATCGCTTTTACACTTCACGGTATGGCCTGAGGCCCGAATTGATGGTGCGTTTCTATAAGATGTCAGTATAATAGATTAGGCCTACAAGCTACAGGAATGTTCTAAAAACTTAACGCTACCTTAGAAAGCAAGTGGCAACTGAAAAAAACATATTTAATAAGTCGGTGCGTCTATCACTCACCCTCGCTGCACTCAGGACTTTTTCCGAGTACAGCGAGGGGCATTTGTCGTCTTCTCACCTCAAAAAACGCCTCCACGACTCAATATGGATTGTTAAGGTCAAATGGCATCAAATTTTTGGTTCTAGGACATGCCAGTTTCCTTAATACGTTTTCCTTCACCATTTTTAGATGCAACATTTAGATATTAATCATTATAAAACATAATGAGACATTGATCATTGTAGAAATTCGATTTCCCGTCACGTCTTGTAAAGTCGTCGTAATAGATCGCTTGGGATGCCAACAATGAGGATCGGTTTTAGAAAACCCATCTCATTGTGCCTCTTCTTTTGTAGGAAAATTTGTCATAGTGATCGGGAAATATCGGAGGCTTTTATATAGAAATAGATGATTTATTGGTTCACTGATCTTTATAATTGAACATCTTTATTTATATCACTCTAATATTATAAAGGTGGTAGTGTGTGTGTATTTGTTTGTAACTTCTTTATGCGTGGATAGCTGAACGGATTTGGATGAAATTTGGTATGTCCATGGTATGTAGCCTACATTGTGTCCCACTGCTGGGCAAAGGCCTCCCTTTTTTCCTTCCAAACTTCTCTGTCTTTGGCGATCTCCGGCCAAGTTTGCCCCGCAAACGTGATTAGATCATTACACCACCGTCTCCGTGGTCGACCTCGACGGCGTCGCACAGCACATAGAATACTTTTTATCCTTGGAAAGCATCGGTTAAGAGTGTTTCACAAATTACTTTTACATTAACTATAACGAAAACGAACTTTGCTGTAAAAATGCACTTTTTACTTGTCGATACCGATCCGTGACAACCAGTGCAATAGCCAAGCATTCAATCACTGCGCCAACTATGCCATCAAACTATCTAATTTTAGGAAGAAAAGTGGTACAGCAAATACATTTTTTTAAATATTGATACATGCTAGTGCTTGACTGCGATCCCACCTGATGGAATGCAGTGATGCAATTTAACTTTTTAAAAGTTTTTTTTTTTATAAGCAACACTTTCTCCTTTTTAGAGTGTCAATAAATAGTAATCTTCGGTAGGTATGAAAACAAGATTTGTAACAACAAGTCAAGGTCAAAAGTAATAGTTTGGGGTGCCCTTGTCGGTGAAATACGCCTGGTCGGAAGGTCACACGGATCTAATAGAAAATGGTGAAAATCCTTGACATCGAATAACTTTGGTCCAGTTAATTAATAACCTATTTATATACCTGCTGTGTATGGCATTGAATTTTGGACAAATATATAAATTAATTGTTTTGTTCGAGACACTGAATGGAAAGTGAATCGTAATAAGGTTTCCTTATTTTGGAAATCTTTAAGGAATATTTATAAACTACAAAATGTAGAATATTTTGTTATTTTGTTGTACTTTACTAATTGAACACGGTAGGGGAAACAGAACCTTTTTTATATATTTTAGCTAGCTGTTATAGCGCGGTATATACCTGTATAATTAATACTCATCTATACTATTCCAAAAAGTTCCCAAAAAGCCATCTGGTTAAATTAGTCATCCAATTGGACACCTAGGCCGTTCGTTAAACGTCAGCATCCAATTGGATGCCTAGGCCGATAGTTGTTTGAACTAAAATCACTCAACGTTTAACAGCTTGGCGTATTGAAAGTTAGCCCTTTCAAAATGGCTAATCAAGACTCAGCCAAGTGATTCAAATTTACCCTACTAAACTAAATGAATACACAACTTTCAGTCGTCTGGTTAGACGTTGCGGTCAACAACACGGCTAGTTATTCTTCAGCCATTTGATTGGATGCCGGCGTTTAACGAATGGCCTAGGCGTCCAATTGGATGACTAATTGTACCAGATGCCTGTACATTATATATAGAAGCCTCGTCAAAAAGGTAATCGTTATCGGTTATTCATTCGTTATTATCTTGATCTAACTGACAGACAAAGTAATGTAATAATTATTCATGAAATTCTGAGTCATAACATTTTAATGGTCTCATTAAACTAAATGGGTAGATTAGTGTTGCACTAAAATATTTGCTTTCCTTGTAAGACATAGGACGCAAATAAGATTATGCAAACGTTACAGTTATTAATAAAAAAATTATTGATTGATTAATTGATACCAATCAATCAATCTTTGATTGGTAAAATTTATTAATTGTAACTAGTTTCATGCTTGTGGGTTTCCCAACGTGACAGTCGATAATTATTGCAAAAGATAAAAATAGTAATAGATTAGATAATATAAATAACATGTAATAATAATTTACCTAATTTGAAAAAAAAAAGAAATTACTAATTTAAAATCAAAATAATTTTATTTCACAAAGGCCTACTTCTAAAACCTAACCTAACCTACACTTCTAAAACGTCAGAAGCTAGTGCACAGTTTCAAGTTGTCATCTCCTATGAAGAACTGCCCAGAAACTCTATGGTTACTCACGAATGAGAAGGTCTGTCAAACCTTTACTGACTAAAGTATTCAGCTTTGCTGAAATCCTTTGAGACACGCTAGTATAACAGCCATCGGTACGATCCAGGTTCTTACCTGACAAGAGAACAACGAGCTACCCATTGCTTATCGTCCGCAAAACCCGTACCAGCACTCCTGGAGTAGCCGGAAATCATGTAACCGATTTTTTTTGTTTTAACTATCACACAACGCCATCTAGCCTCAAGCTAAGCAGAGCCTGTGTTATGAGTAGGTACTAGTTAATTGATAAACATACTTATATATTTCTAAATACATACATATTATAGATAAATTACACCCAGACACAGAACAAATGAACGTGCTCATCACACAAACATTTGTCCTGGGCGGGAATCGAACCCATGACCTCTGGCATAGCAGTCAGGGTCACTAACTAATAGACTGACAGGCCAGTCTATCTTACCGATAGACCGCATCATGGAATCGTATACCGTCGATCGTCGCCCGGGGTGTCTTCGAAATAATCACTTCAAAACCAACTATGTATGTATGCTCGGTAACTAAACCTACACACATTTTCAGTTCCATTAATATTAAAAACATTACCCTTCTGCTCAAAGGTAACCGTATCTATTTTAGTCACTTCATTCCATATCATGTTGCCTTCATGTCGATCTAGGCACGAAAACCTAATAGAATATTTCAATTTATGGTAACGTACGAATAAAACTTGAGTGAAGGCAAGTGAATTACTTCAGAGCACGTACATATGTGGAAAATGTAGGTTGGCAGAACACAAATAACTTAAAAAGAAACGCGTATTTTATTTGAGCTTTTATATTTCGGAAAACTGATCTCAACCTGTCACGACCATTAAAGATAAAATAAACGTTTCAGATATTATATACGTTGATACTTTTTATATTATAAATGTTTACGAAACCTTGGAAATAAATCCGCGGTTAGGAATCTTCGTAATTACGTTTCAATCAAAAGCATCGTACTGAAAACTCATTCAGAATTGTTTTCTATCTTCTAAACAAAACAAAAGTTAGAAACTTTTTGTTCAAGCAACCTATAGCTAGACTAGTAATTTGTAACCGATACTTAACTGTAGTCTAATACAAACTACTTTTATTACGAGACCAAATCTGAAATTCCAAAAAAATAATCTACTGAACTTGCTGACTTTTTTCGCGTTTTCATGTTTGGTCCCATTGTAAAAGTGTATTTGTTATCATAGTGTTCAAATATCGGTCACTAATTATCTAGTCACCCTATTCATATATAAAATAAAAGGAGAAATTGACTGACTAACATAAATATATGGCCTAGCCAACACTAATGGTTTTTTTTTTCACAAGGTTTACTTTTATGACGTAGGCGAGCAGTGGGAAGGGTTTTTTGAAAATTCAGATCTTGAGAGTGTAGAAGATTATATTATTAATTATTCCTGGGCTTAAGAAACATGAAATAATTGAATAATATGTAGAAATGATAATTATTAGTTTTTCAAAGCAATTTAGTTCGAAAAATAATTTATAGAAAGCTGTCGCTGGAAAACTTTATGTAATAATAATACTAGTAATACTTACTAGAGTATTTTAATAAGTTTCATTCTAAAACAAAATTTCGTTCCGACAGGATTTACAGTGAAAAAAAGTACCTTAAAAGCAACACTCCATCAAACTATTTCCAGCACACGTCACCAAAACTAAAACCATCAATCAATTAATTGATACCAACGTTTCCGGTATCCACTATTTACTGGTATCAATTAAATATCACATCAATCACATTTCCCATCACTATAGAACATGACAGACACACGTTTGTTTAAATAGTTTACATCAATCTTGTATCTCCTGCTATAAAGTTTATGTCACAGCATAAATTATTTTAACGATCATTTTAAGGCTACTATTAAGTGAAGATAGTCCTACTGGATGTAAACAGTGTTTATTGTTAGACTGTGAATGTTTGAGGGACACACGGTTGGGTTAAGCACGCACTTATCTTGATCGTAACACGGAATATGGAAACACGTACAATCTAGTCGTTTATAACTTCGTCAGTTTTTTTTTTATTCTTTCATTAGTCAAATGACTCGAGTAGTCGGAGTAGTTGTGTTTTGTTCGCAGAACAGATGAAAGATCCTGGCCACAGACAAGCCAGGCGGACAGGTGGCTAACATGACGTATGGTTTAAGGACAGTCAACTATGTACAGAAAAAGCAGCGTTGGAAAGCCCCCACAATAAGTTGGACCGATGACCTGATGAAGATAGCGGGAACCACGAGCGGATAGGTTGGGTTGGGAACACTGCATCATCTTATGAATGAATCTAAGTCGTGAAGTTGGCAACTATGCGTCTAATAATTCGCGCGGTATGATTGGATTTTAAGCGCGTGAAGCTTGAAGTTAGATTTATTATTTTATTTTTTTTAATTATTATAGATGCATGCAAATTATTATTTTAATTAGGTATTATGTATTTCCACAGAGCACTAGAAGTACATAAGCAGCCGAGCTTATGTACTTCTATTGCACGCACGTCTCTGGCGAGAATTCGATGGATGTTAAACGCATATAGGACCGTTCGTTGTGACGAAACTTAGGCTAGTTGTAGTCCAACAGTGGGCATCTACTGAAAATGATAATGCCTCCCTTTCTCTCCATTTAAATCTTGAGGAGTTTATTATTAGATATTTTTGATTATTAAATAATTTATACAAATAAAGGTACAGAGGCGGACTTAATGCCTTAAGCATTTTCTACCAGTCAACCTTAGAATGATGTAGAGAAAAATAGTGGTACGTGCAACAAAAGATAAAAAAGGCGAAACCTAACCAAGTTTTAAAAAAATGTAACGAATCTATTTTTACTGAGACTGTACATTGAAAAAATACCATTTTGTGTGGCCAATTAAGATATGGGCTGACCTTGTTATCAAGAAAGGAGACACACCTAGAAATAAGTAATTAATTATTAGGAAAGGCTAAAATAAGTTGAACATGAGCTCACTTAAATTGATGGAAAAATAATATGGATTGATAACGTGACAGTTCGCAGAATAAAACGCCAGCCAAGACTGACACGATAAATATTGTGGGTGGCGGGGGGACAAGCTCGCACACTTTTCCGCACTTGTGTTGAAAAAAGTAAATTTTGTGTTTAAAAGTAGTAGGAATAAGAGCGGGTTTTAGATATGTATTAAGAACGTTTTAGTTTAACCTAAAAGTAATTTAGTAATGTTCACCCAACTGACCAAATATTCTACATTTTTTAGATAAAACTAATTAAATTAATTAATTTATTATTATTTTTTGCTCGAAATAATAAACATTTATCCCATATCAAAGTTTTTAACTGCTGCCAAACATTCTCATGGACCCGTAGGTAATTAAGCTATTTATTATTTTTGAACTGTAAATTTTTAAGGACAATAGACTCGTGGACCTTTGGGAACGACCCGATGAAACAATATTTGAATTACCTTAAAATCTTTGCTATCTCAAAGATCGATAAAGAATTAATCCAAGACAGAATTTTTATAAGGAGACTTCAAAAGAATTCCCTTAATACAGTTAAGATTGGAATTAATAGTTCAATCTTCTAGTTAAAGTAACGATCGATATAGAGCTCTCAGTTCAATCGGTGGCGCAAGCTGCGAGTCTAGACTGTCGAATGAGATTGTACTTTAATAAATCCACGTTGAAGTATTGTTTCTTTGTTAAATTGTATGCTTCTACATCAAATACGTTTTATTTTTTTTAAAAGCAGTCTTGGACTAGTAGTTTTTGTTTTATGGTGGGCAAAAATGATCCAATGATGAATCCTGCCCTTGGGCAAAAAGGGAATTAGTGTCTGACTCTTACTGGCTAAACAACCTACCCCATTCCTACGTTGCCATATATACCAGGGCCAGAGCCTTTCTTTCAGACGCGAACTCTTGGCCCCAGTTGGCTTCGACCCATCTGCAGGGTCCCTATGGTTTGCTTAACACTTTTTGAGGCAAGCGGGAACAGTGCGTGCCATCGACGACGGGGCTTGGTCGATTGGACAGCGACCCATTGCTCGCCGTCCATAAGCCTGCGCCTTCGGTGGCCGGAAAACGGAATCGGAATCTTGGCGGCGTCTGGGGTTAAAGCATCGTTGCCGTATGCGGTCGGCCTCCTCCTTTGCTAGCATTACTGATTCAGTGTGTTAATCACCTAATACAACGAAAGCGAAACCGATGACAAAGGATGAAAGTACAGATAAATTACAAGTAAAATTTTTATAAGACCATAATCATGTTTACTTTGTTAATAAACATGATCTTGCCCAGACTGCCCAGTGCTCGGGCTAGTAAGGAGCTAATCCAGTCTGAAAGGGAGGCTATGGTAGAGCGTACGAATGTCTCACTTCAGGCAGTTTCCAAGTGGGGCGAAGCTAATCTGGTAACATTCAACGCCACCAAAACACAGGCGTGTCTATTCACCGCAAAAAGGAGCCCGTTCACGTTGGCTCCTGCTTTTCGGGATGTATCCCTGGAGTGCACCGACCGCCTTCAGCTCTTGGGAATGGACATTGCTTCAGACCTCAACTTTGGGCGGTTCATTGAGTCCAAAGCCAAGGTAGCTGCTAGAAAACTCGGCGTTCTGGCGAAAGTCCGACGGTACTTCACACCGAGTCAGCTTCTAATGTTGTACAAAGCACAGGTCCGATCGTGTGTGGAGTACTGCAGCCACATATGGGCTGGTGCTGCAAAATGCCACCTAGCGGCTTTGGATTCAGTGGAAAGGCGTGCAAAGAGGCTGATTGGTGATCCAGATTTGGTTGGGTCCGGTCTTCAAAGTCTCGAGCACAGGCGCAGAGTAGCCAGCCTTGCGGTTTTCTACAGGATGCATTTTGGAGAGTGTGCGCAGGAATTACATGATTTGATTCCGCCATCCCAATTTCACCTTCGGACATCCCGGCGTACGGCAAATATCCACCCTTACGCTGTTGAGACACCTGCGGCCCGGACTAAGCGTTTTGCCTCGTCATTTATACCGCGTACATCGAGGGATTGGAACAGTTTGCCGGCTGCAGTCTTTCCGTCCGAATATAATTTGGGTGTCTTCAAGGCTAGAGTGAATAGGCTCTTAATAAACTAGTGCGCCTAACCATCAACGATTGCATCACTGCTTACCATCAGGTGGGATCGCAGTCAAGCACTAGTTTATTGCATGTAAAAAAAAAAAAAAAATCTTAGCATTTACCGTAAAGCCGCCACCAGTAAAGAAAGAAAATATATATCTATATATTTTCTTTCTTTACTGGTGGCGGCTTATAGCGACAGCGGGAAGCGACTTTGCCATAATTGCGTAGTTTTAAAGATTTAAGCCTATGCATCTATATGCATAGGCTTAAATAGATCTTTAAAACCACGCAATGGAAACCACGCAATGGATTTTGATGCCGTTTTTGTTAACAGATAGAGCGATTTAAGAGGAATCGCACGGGTGCAATGCTGATATAAAATAATACACATATTTAATATCAGTATTGCACCCATGCGAAGCTGGGGCCGGCCGCTAGTATGTGACAAATAAAAATTGGCCAAGAGCGTGTCGGGCCACGCTCAGTGTAGGGTTCCGTAGTTTCCCGTCCGCCACAAATTTCTCACAACGTAACAGAACCCAGTAGCCCACGTAAAAATTAGTAACCCAATTTCCCGAGAGATGGCGCTGTACCCGGTGGTAATTTTGGATTGCGTGAACCGATTTTTTTCTTTTTGTATTTTTATTTGAAAGAAGATACGCTCAGGATAATGAAATATATAAAAAAGTTTTAAAAAATGCTTGCATGTACGGTTAAATTAGACAATTAGTTCAGCACGTTTTTTTTTTTATTTTTCAAAAACCGTTTATCCTATCAAGTTCAAAATAATTTTCCTATAAAGTGTACTTAAAGTTCTACTTTTGAGATTTTTTTCTTATTTTTTAAACTTATGGTTCAAAAGTTAGAGGGGGAGACGCCTTATTTTTTACTTTCGGAGCGGTTATTTCCGAAAACATTAATATTATTAAAAAATATTTTAGAGGACCCTTAATCATTTTCAAATACCTATCCAACGATATACATGTTATGGTAGAAATGAAACAAAAAAATCACTTTCCAATTTACGTGTAGGGGAGGTACCCTATTAAAACATTTTTTACCACTTTTTGTTTGTGCACTTTGTCGGCATGGTTGATATATATATTGATACCAAATTTTAGCTTTCTAGTGGTAACTGTCGCTGAGATTATCCACGGACAGACAGACAGACAGACATGGCGAAACTATAAGGGTTCCTTGATGACTACGGAACCCTAAAAAAGATAACAAAACTAACATTGTGTGTCTCAAGGCAGCGTCAAATAGGTACAGTTCAGCAAAAATGCCTGACAACTACTATTAATACTATATCAATTAAACATGCATCATTAATTATTATTAACACAACAAAGACATTTCGATAATGAGTCCATCAAAAGAAAAGTTGATTAAACATAACTATTTAGTGCATTAACTCTAACAAGAGTGATAAGATGTTGGCAAGGGCACGTTATCAACACACCGTATCTATTTTAATACTATTATTAGTAAATAAATGGCATTTTAATCTAAGTATAGATATAATAAATGGTTACTGTTAGGTACTGACTGACTGATCTATAAAACATACAGTTAAAACAGTGAGAACTACTGAAGGGATTCGCCGATCATTTAAAATATACCCCAGTAAATTGCACAAACTAAAATAATCGTGAACCTAAATAGATGTGACTACAGTTTTACCGTGAGATATATGCGAATTTATCCTTACATTCGAAAAAAAAAAAGTAGCTTTAGCTGTTTTTGAGAGATGTCAAGAATTTTATTCTGCTTTCGTCTTAGGGCCCCGGAGTTCACTTTCACCTTTCACATAACTTGTAGCCCTAGTAGGCTTAAATGCTGCTGGGCCCCTACGATTTGCTAACAACTCCTTGATCCCACCCATAACCCCACGTACAAATCATTTTAGTGGTAGTGTGCAGGACAGCAGTGGCCGAGTGGTAAAGGCCCTTACTTACGAGTTGTAGGTCGCGGGTTCAAAACCCAGCCAGGTGCTATACTTTGTATAATTTATTTCTTGATTGAGCCTTTACCACTCGGCCACCACTGCTCCCATATATTATAGCTTTTGTTATTTTATTTATTTATTTAAACTTCATGTACAGTAGTGGTACATAGGCGGACTTAATCTTACAAGGCATAAGGTTATTTTCATGGTAAGCGTCATGTTTTGCGCAAATAAACTATTTTTCTATTCTTTTTTATATTTGTGTTTTTAACCTTTTCAAACGAAGCCCCCAAATACAGTATGCAGCATAGCTAGCAAGACTTGACGTAGATCAAATAATGATACAATTTAATAGTGTCTATATCTACAGATTATTGCATGACTGAACATAATGCAAAACGAGATATCCGGCTTAAAATGTAATTTTTTATCTTTGATTTCATCAATCTGGTATTAATTGCGTTGTAAAACCGAATATACTTAATATTCTTTTTAATTTTTTGACCGCTCCCACTACATTACCGAAATTGAGGAAAATGCCAAATTCGTTTTATTACCTCTATCTATCTTCCTGCCCTTGTCCTGTTTTATTTGGGGTCGGCGCAATATGTTTTTTTCTTCCATTTTGTCTTGTCACCCGTCACGCTATCACTAACTCCTTTTTCTTTCATATCACTTCTCACACAATCCATCCATATTTTGATCTCCCTCTCCCTCTCCATCCATCCCCATTTACACTTATGGCTTTAAAACATTCAATTCATTTTTTTTAATCCTTTTTAATACTGTCAATTTGAAAAATTATAGAAGACTAGCTGGTACCCGCGACTTCGTCTGCGTCCTTTTTGGAATAAAAGGTAGCCTATGTCCTTTCTCAGGGTCTAAAGATTGTCTGTGCCAAATTTCATCAAAATTGTTTGACAGGTTTAAGCGGGAAAGCGTAACAGACAGACAGACAGACTTACTTTCGCATTTATAATATTAGTATGGATGCAAACATGTGCCCGGATGGTTTATATTATTAATCTGGAAGCAATGTAGTACTACTTTACTTTATTCAGAAAGGTTTAGTAAGTAGAAATTTTGGTGGGTTAAATAATAATAATTGTTTTATTTACAGGCATCAACATCATCCATGGAGGCCCATAGAAGAAAAGAAAAAATTAAAGCCACTGCCTAAATTCTCGTTAGTTTTAATTCTTGAATGCACACAAAAACAATCAGAGTTATTTGAATGTTTTTTTTTTATGATTAAATGCAAATACACTCACTTTGTTCTGAGGGCAGGAAAGAAAGAATTTAAAAAGATTTTTTACGAAGAACTTTTACTTGTTTTTTAGAACAACTTTTCTAAAATATTCGAGAAAATAGAATTACCAAATGGGTTATACCAACAGGACTTTAGGCAATATCTCTGTTTTCTCATTTCAATTTCAATTCATTTATTTGCATTTTTAATATACGTTGATTTCCTTTTCAACACACGTTGCTCTGGACGAAGCAAAAAGCTTTTAAACCATGCTCAAGTTGAAGATAGACCAGTGGGGAAGGGCAGCAGCAGCAGCAACATCAGCCTTATAATGTTTCCACTGCTGGGACTCATCTCTTGGAGAAGGAAACCGCCACGCGCGCCCAAATCTTGAAATTTTTGGTTCCGACAGATGCGATTTCCTGACGATGTTTTCCTATACCGTTTTGGGAGCAACGATGATGAAATAAATCTGCGTCTGGCTGGGTTTGAATCAGCGACCTACAACTCGTAAATCGGGGCTTTTGTCATTCGGCCCTCTTAATTAATAAACCAGCCTACGCACTCTCTACAATAATTCACAAAAAAAAAACCCATCTCTTTATAATATGATTAAGACAGATATTTCATAAAGTCTAAGGAAATAAATGAGGGCTTTTATTACTACGGTCTCAATCTGCAAAATTCTGTAAGTAATTATTTATCTCTGAGATTTCTCGTTTCTCAGTTATTATAAGGATATTTTTCTTTTATAAAAGAAAAGAAAAAAGATAAAAGAGAATCCAATAGAAGAACAAAAGCACGGGACACGTAACAGGCACACAAAAGCTTTGCACCATCTCACTTATGTAGGGTGACAAGGTTTTATCATTTATTTTTTTAGGACATTATTTAAAATATACCTTTATTCAAAATTATTCTTATAAAAAAAAATACACGGTAGATATACTTTCTAAAACTAAGCTTTTAAAACTTACAGCGCTGAAACGTCAAAATTGCACTAATGTCATCAATGGAAAAGAGCATGCTGATCACTTAAGTGGAATAAAGTCACTCTACGGCACGCCTCACCTAGTGCGTAGTACATATCGATGGTCGCGATACATTTCAATATCTGACAAAAGTGATGCTTTTCTGTGTCTGTCACAACCTTAATGAGAAAGGACAGGATAAACTCTTGGAAAGAACAGACTAGGATCTTACCATCACGTATTAATATGTTAGAAGTTCGTGTGAGAAAGAAGAATGGAGCAATATAAGGGTATATTGGGTATAGGGTATATCCTTTATATAATATAACTTAATAGTTCAATTTATGTCGTAAAATGGATCGCTTGAAAAGCTCGTGGTAGATCCCACCCCACGTCCCCAGATCTTAACAAATTATAAGAGCATAGTGATTGTTAGTCACATGACAACAACCTGTATAATATATTCATGGTTACATAAATGCGTCAGACTTGCATGCGAAGTTGTGTCAATTGTTAGCCACAACTGTCAAGAAAAAAAAAATTTTTTTTCACCATCAACGATTACATCACTACTTACCATCCATCAGGTGGGATCGCAGTCAAGTATTAGTTTATAGCAATTTCTTTTTAATCCTGCGGTGCGTCGTCAAACCAAACCTTTGAAGCTTTCGTTCGAGTACGTACAAAAATAAACTTAGCGAGGGTCTGGCGAAGACACTTCCGCAAGACCTTCGCTAATCGTTGGTAGTTACGTCTTTAAAATTGCTGCCAGTAGAATTCCTTCGTTTCCAGGACCACAGTTGCTGTCAGTTCCTGGGATCAAATAACAAACCGGTTCGTAAGTCAAGAGTGACAGACCACTAATCGGTGTCATTACTATGGCACTTTGCTATCTTATAATGGTGGGTCTCACATTAATGGATCCAATAATTACCGTATCAATCGTGTCTTGAATCGAAACGGTCCATCAGGTTTAGATTGCAGAGCTTATTTAACCATTACTGGTAAAACTCGAGTATTAAGACCATTATCAAAGCAGACTCAGTCATTGAAGATTATAGAAGGAATGACCTGATAGGTATCATGGGAACCCGATGGTTGTGACTTGTGAGACGTACAGAACTGTACGTTGTGGCTACATTTAGGGGTGGGCTGTATCTAAATGTGACTGTCTTTCGGAAGAATTGATGATGATGACAGGGATATATGAAATACAACTGATAGCAGGGATTGACATGATTATTAGAGTACGAGTGACAAGTGATAGATAGACAGATTATAGATATTTAAATCACCCAAATGGGTGAAATAAAGCTATTAATATATCCCAATAATATCACAAATGCAAAAATTTGCATGAACCTATATGTATGTATATTGTAGCTTCTTTAAGCTCAAACTTCTAAACGCACTTGCACATCCAGGAATAACACTTTATCCTGACTAATATGTTCTCTTGGGATAATTTTCTATTTTCTCACAAACAAAACCGCTGGCAGTAGCTAGTGAATGAAATCTTACTTATGTGTTCACTTTACCGCAATTTTCGTACTCGGCAGCTCGAGTGTTAACGTTGAAAAGCTTTTCAACCTTGACCCGTGGCTGTAAGATGAAGTCTAGTGTACAAGACTTGAAGACAACCATACTTTCTGTGTTAAAAGTCAATAAAAAATAATAGTAATGTCAAAAAAGATTTCAAATGATTATTTAAACTCTTGGGCCCCAAGCGAATGCCGCACCGGCGTTCGCATACCTATTGTCTATCTATTATGTTTCTAATTACGGTATTCGAGAGGTTAAAATAATCATATAAAAAAGCGAATAAATAATGTGTCCTACCTTAAGTTTGGTGATTCTTCGGATTACGACGATAACAATAATTCTCCTGCGGATATCTTGATTTCTGAAGCGGTCATACAAAGAAACACTGAGCATATCCCTTTCCATGTTTCCAATACTCTTGGGTCGACTTAAGCCTCTTAATGAGGCCCATTGTAATCGCATGATTCAGTATCATATATATATCATTACTACATATAACTGGCAACACACACTAGTACACCCGATTCACAAAATAATATAAAAACAGAGCTAAACTTTTTGATATACTTTTTATTAGCCTCTATTACAATCCGTTTTTTTTTATCGTTTGGTAGAATACAGACGTATAGGTACATCTTATCATCAAAAAAGTTTTTACAAGACATTAAAATAAAACATAATAAATTTAGTTTCCCGGACAATCCCAGTATACACTTAAAGTCTGGTTCCACTAGCGTTCTCCGCCCACACCTCGGGCGAGATGTGTCCCATATACCAGGCGTGTCGTGCTATTTTAGCGAGAACACTCCTTATAAGCCAGCGTGGCGAGACAAAGTCTAGGCTCTAGTGCTCAGGTAGAACAATCTACAGACTTTAAGTTGCTTTTTCATAGTTGAAGTAACTCAACTGAAAAGTTTTTAGGTAATACTAGGCTTTTTTTGAACACGGGTTATCATTAAATGATTTGTGCTCCTTTGAGTGGAGTGAGAGGGAGTGTCAGATTTTTTCTGATTAAAACCCACTTGTATTCTTTGAATTGCCCTTTTTGTTTAAGGAATATTCCGGGAAAGGGCCGAAAAAAGTTTGATAATTTCTTATTACATACATAAGCACTCAAAATCAAGTAGAAGTAAGACTTGATTTTATGTAACTACTAGCAATCCACCCCAGCTTCGCACGGGTACTGATATTGAATATATTATGCATGTATTATGCACATAAACCTTCGTTTTGAATCACTCTATCTGTTTAAAAAAGCCGCATCAAAATTTCTTGTGTAGTTTTAAAGATTTAAGCATATATAGGGACAGGAAGCGACTTTGTTTTTTTGTACTATGTAATGATTAGTACTAGGTTTTACCTGTGTTTAATTACATCTTTGTTTGAGGACCTCACAACAAACGATTTATTAGAATTTGTTTTGCTTTGGGCAAAACAAATTGAACAAATGCTGGTTGGTTTGTTGGACTGGTTTACAATGATTTATTTATTAAACTCTTGAGTCTTTTTATTTTGTCTGATTACGGTATTTGAAAGGTTAAACTGAGTATATATCATTTGGCATATCAACCGAATGATTTGGCCGAACACGAATACTTCACAATTCTGCCGAACATACCTCTAAAAAAAACAAAATACCCGACTGCACACTAAAAAAAGAGTAAAACAAGCCCCACAATACAAATTTACTGAATATAATTTATAAATGTTGATGGAAAGCATCGCAGGCGGGGACCAACAGAGGCTTATTTATAGTCATTTCTGTTGTGCACCATTTAGCAGAATTTTCGTTGGTGGCGGTCAAGGTGGTCCCCGCCTGCGATGCTTTCCATCAACATTTATAAATTATATTCAGTAAATTTGTATTGTGGGGCTTGTTTTACTCTTTTTTTAGTGTGCAGTCGGGTATTTTGTTTTTTTAATAATAATTTTTTTATTTATAACTTTTTAGCTGTTTTTATTTAACGAAAATGTTGTAGATGTAGAAGACTATGTATATGTAAGTACCATTTTAAATTATTTCGACGACATTTGGCTTTAGATTACGAGTACATATTTTTTTAAAGGGAAATTTAGAAAAAATATTATTATGTCTTTATCCCGTGGGACTTTTAGGATAAAATGTATCCTATGACACTTCCGTAATCAAGACAAATCTAACGATACCTCATACATCAAAATCCATCAAGCCGTTTAGGCTACAGGAGGTCACAAAGGAACAGACATACATACATACTTACATACACTCGAAAAACATTACCCTCCTTCTTTGGCAGTCGGGTAAAAACCCGCCGAATACCGAATATGTGGCGCATCCCTATTTATTAATATTCATCATTTAGAGAGGATAATATAGATAATCGAATAACTTGTGGACGAGAATATTCAGAAGCAAGAACTTCCTAACTGTTTCTGTGAATTTCACACGGCTTAAATTATTCGATTCCCATTGGGACTCATTAATTTTCAACCGTAGACTTGAATTTCGCAATTATTGCCTACAGTTAAAATTTAAGATGGTTTAGTTACAAGTTAGCCCAATTGAGCTGTTAACTTTTAACTGTCGAGTTTTGACACAAATATTTGTTTAATTTCATCCATATTGTCAAAATACGAGTAAGAGTCGCGCAAGCAGAGTTCCGTACCGCCAGTAGAAAAAACGGCAAAAAATCACGTTTTTTGTATGGCTCCCCACACCGTCCACAGAAAAAAAACGACAGAAATGACATTTGCTGCACTGAAACCTTAATTAAATATTTGTTTTATTTAGTTTTTTAGTAAGTAATTGTTGTTATAACGGCAAAAAAAATGCTTTATAGTTGTGAAAATTTCTAGTCTCTGTCTAGCTATCACATGTTCTGATATAGCTTAACTTTATACAAACTATTATGCAATACTTGTACTTCTAAAACTTAAACGAATATTTTTATTTTCATTCGTGAAATACTAGTATAATAGATACTGACATTTAAATGAGGAAACCAGGAAATAATAACAACGTTCCAAATTCTAACCGATATCATTTCAAATACATTTACCCAACTCCAACGGTACACGTTTCTACCTATTTCCGTTCTACATTCAAATTTGCCTAAAATTCGCTTTGTCCCAGAAATTAGAGTGACCTAATTTTCGGACAAGTGGAATAGGATGATACGAAAATACACAGGCAATAGTAATATCAACGTATAACAAGGAGTACCGAGCTAACGTAGAAATGGGTTGACTCCATGTAGAATATATGTAGATTCGGAGCAAGGGGGATCGGGAAGCGGTTACCTCATACTCATCATCATCATCATCATTTCAGCCGAAAGACGTGCACAGCTGGACATAGGCCTCCCCCAACCGCCGCCACAAAGACCGGTTCTGTGCGTCTTGCATCCATCGGCTTCCAGCAACCCTGACCAGGTCATCGGTCCACCTTGTGGGAGGCCTTCCAACGCTACCTCACGCTAACGCTACGCGTTACCTCATACTGTGGAGCAGAAATGGAGAAATAAAGGCCATCAGTTTCGCACGGGTACTGATATTGAATATATTATGCATGTTTTATGCACATAAACCTTCCTCTTGAATCACTCTATCTATTTAAAAAAACAGCATCAAAATCCTTTGCGTACTTTTTAAGATCTAAGCATACATAGGGGCTAAGGATAATAATATAATATAATAATAAAAATATTTATTTCACTAAAATTAGGAACACATTGCACTGTATACAAAGTAATATCTTAATATTAACAATATCAACATATTAGCACAGTCTTGTTAACTCTATCCCTTAAACTAGGTCTAGCCTGTATCTTAAGAGATAGGGTTCAGCCATAAGAGTATACATTATAATATGACATTCGCAGTAGTTACAGGTAACAGTGTCGGTGTCACATAAACCAACTTAATAAATACTGTTTACATGGTGAGGTTATGTATGTTGAGTATATAAGTAAGAAATTGTGTACGTGTGTGGTGTGTTTGTGTGTATATGGGTGGGGAGTGTATATAATTATGTGTGAACTTTGTTTTATACTATGTAATGAAGTCAGTTCCGGGATCTTCTTCCCAACCGGACGGAACGGACTACTTCACGCCTTAACCACCATTACAATAGACGAGACGACCCGAGGTCGACGAGCAAAGCATGATATTTGTGGACCGGCCATCCAATAAGAACCGATATTATGTGTATTCCACACGCGTGTCAAAGAGTCTCTTCTTTCTTTCTTTCTATATCAGCAAAACTGAATGAGCCCAGCGCGCCAGTTGTCACTGCGGGAACGTTTAAAAAAATTACTAATATGAAAATTACCTAGTCACCAATGGAAACTGTCGAGTCGAGTACGAGTCGTAGGTCGCGGGTTCAAACCTAGCCAGGCGCATTACTTTGTGTAATTTATTTCATCACCACTGCTCTCAAAACGGTGAAGGAAAACATCGTGAGGAAACCGGCATGTCCTAGAACCAAAAATTCGAAGACATGTGACATTCACCAATCCGCACTGGGCCCGCGTGGTGGATTATGGCCCATTCCCTCTCCTAGAGAGAGGAGGCCTGTGTCCCTGCAGTGGGAACATTAAGAGGCTGATGATGATGATGAATGGAAACTGAAAATGAAAGGACATAGGTGAGTTTTAGTCTGAAAAAAAGACACACTATACATTCGCTACACTATAGACCGAACACAGTCATTTGATAATAAATTCAGTATAATTCTAGAGCTTGTGCTGCATTTTGCAGAGCTAAGAGCCATAGGGCCATGTCGTAGTGTTGTTTTTACTGGGACCACGGTCTTATCTTCTACCTAATGTTTTGGTAGTATTTTGGGACCACACAACAAAAATGCATTAAAATGTACTAAAAAACTGTATTTATTTTGTTTGTGGTTCCGTAATACTTGTACAAAAAAATATTGATTATTGGGTCGCGCTTGACCGCTTATCTCACCTGATGGAAAGCGACGCCGATGCGGTCGACGATGGAGCGCACTTACCTAGAAGTAACCTATTTAGTCTTGACTTAAAGATTCCCGGATTGTAGCCATCAGGAAACACGAACTCCGGCAAGGAATAGGTAGAAGTTGGTACCGCGGTCCCAGTCCAAAGAGCCCCACGACATATTCAGTATTTAACTGCGTCAAATTACATCATCTGCCATCATAATGGAGACAAGGTTAGACACGCAACTAAGTACATTGTACGTTTGTTTATAGGCTTTAATTAGATGAAATTGTTCTAGAAATTAATCTGCTTGGGTCAACGTCAGCATACTGTGGCATTCGCAATTATCAGTGTCAAAGATCTGTGTCGCTGGTGTATTTCTGCTTCGTGCGGTTCAATGTCATACGTCATGTCCTTTTTATTAAGTCTTTTTCCTAGCTTATATCTGCTTTATAATGTTCCTACTGCTAGGACTAAGCCTTCTGTCTATGAGAAGCCCTGAAAACGATATATTTTCATGATTTTGATAATGATGCGTTTGTTGCGCTATAAACGGCCATGTGTATTAATTCCATTAACTTAGAAGTTTGATATTTCACAGTTTCATAGGACCGCAGTTTTGTGTATGTAGTTTTAATTTCAACTTGATACTTCTACTCGTTCCCGAGATAAAGTTCTTAATCGACAGATGAACGACAAAGTTATCCTATTAGGGTTCCGTTTTTTTTCTTTTAAAGGTACGGAACCATAAAAACAAATTATAATGTAATATTTATTTGTCGTCACCGGTCATCATCAACGCACAGACTGACGCGGAATGACGTCTTCACATTGATTATGCATACTCTGGTACACTGTACAATTTGCATTGGAGTCAATGACTATTAACTACTACGTACACATTGTTTTCGCTTGATCACAGTTAATTTATTATGAATAATATACTAAAATACTAATCGTGGGGATTTTTGGACCGGGACCGCGGTCCCAACATTTTTAAGTAGTATTTTGGGACTACAAATAAAATCTCATGATAAAGATGGTAAAAAAGAGATCCAACCGCCACCGGGGTGGCGGTCTATCTATTTTTTAGCATCTGCCACCCCTGAGCTTGCCATCGGTGTGGCGATTGGAAACTTTTCCCATCGGCGACCCCTGAACTTGTCATCGGGGTGGCGGTTGGAACTTTTTTTCCTATCTGCCACCCCTGAGCTTGACAACGGGATGATGGTTGGGAACTAATTGGTGGCGTTTACCACCCTGGTGGTCGATGGTAAAAAAGAAGCAGGAGTGGTTTGTCAGTTTGTAAAAGTCTGACACTATTTCGCTCTGGCCAAGAACGAGAGATGTCACTTGAGAGAGCAGAGAGATGATTGTCGCACCTAAAAAATAAAAGTCCAAAGATCATATTGATATAATCTTTGGACTTTTAAGTTAGTCAGAATTTAGTTAGTTTAGTTGGTTTTTAAGTTAGTCAGAATTTTAGCTTATATATACAGATGTACAAAAACTGTAACCAAATCGTGCTTTACCAATAAAAACGAAGCATACCTACATGCTCCATTACATCATCGTCAAATTGTAGTAGCAACTAGATAAACAAGTGAATGACGCAATACGACATCCAATCCATTCATTGATGAGCAGTGAGTGAATGAAATATCTTCGTATTCATTCATTCAGCTTCGTCAGTAATTTGGCAGCAAAAGACAAGGTTTCACGGGTAGAATTTCATAACAAACTCTGGAATGTATTGTTGTTTACGGGTGAAATAGTACTATGGATTATTGTGGACATATGAGCTTAGCACTGATAAATATGTATTATGTGTTTCATTGGATTGATTGCAGGAAATCATCATTTCATCACATAGGCCTCCACCACCAGACTGGTCCTGTGCGTCTTGCATCCATCGGATTCCATCGCAACCCTGACCAGGTCATCGGTCCACCTTAAGGGAGGCCTTCCAACGCTGCGTCTTCCGGTATGCGGTCGCCACTCTAGAACCACCCCGGCCCCAGCGAACCGGCCCCAGCGGCCATCTGTTGTGTCCTGCCCATTGCCACTTAAGTTTAGCGATTCTTTTCGCTATGTCGGCAACCTTGGTTCTCTTGCGGATATCTTCATTTCTGAATCGATCACGCAAGGATACTCCGAGCATAGCCCTTTCCCTTTTTTTCCGATTGGAGGAAATGCTGAAATAAAAAGATTGGCAATATATTATTTATTCTTAGCTGATTTCATGCTCTGACTTCTTGGTCGTGTATCAGGGACACCTATGCAGTCCAGGAGAACATGCGCAATTGTCTCCTCACCCCCAAGCACGCTCTGCACATGGGACTGTCTGTGATGCTCATCGTGTGAAGGTGCTTATTAAGTGTGCAGTGTCCAGTGAACCTGCTACCAGACGCAGGCTGTCTCTGTCCAATCGTATGAGTTTGTCACTATGACCCGAATTTGGGTTCCATTTTTAGGAATTCACCGTGGCCCCAGTGGCATTCAGCCCTGCTCAACCCTACAAAACGATAGGCTGACATCTTTTTGAAACGCCGTCGACGACTTGGGCTACCGTACGGTTGGACGACGAGCTACCCATTTCGCGTCGTCTGCAAGTCCACGCTTCTATTTCGACGTACGCCCCATCGTGTTAATATGGAAATGAGTTGTGAATTTGTGATACAAATATTTCAGTAGGTATGGAAGGCACTTTAAATATTCACCTTGCATAAATAAACAAAGGTCGTAAGGGTAATGTAGGTAAATAAATAGATTATACATACACTACATATGAATATGCAAATGGGCAATAGGTCTACTAGTGATGTGTGACCGTTAGTGATGGTTCATTCTGGCCTTAGAACACAATGAACTAAAATTTTAAAATTTTGTTCATGTGATATACACATATATAATATAAGACTGCAACGCGGCTGTCGCGCTGCTTTGTTTTTTATATAAATAAAAACGTATGGCTGTCGCACGACTAATTTTAAGGCGCTCTTAAGCCCAATAAATTTTATAACAGAACTATTTAAACATTCCGGGCTAAAAAACTTTATAAAATCATAAAATCACAGCCCATAAATAACCATAAAATACCTAAAATTATGACATGTTAATTAAAATTAATTTTTAATTTACTGTTTAAAAAAATATAGCTAAAAATAATAAAGAAGAAAGCAAATAGCTTGTTGGAAAGTTAGAGAGGTAGATATGATGATGTTCCAATGAATAGGTATGGTACGAATAGTGTCAATATTATAAATTTTAATTACATTTTACATGTCGTTGTAAATTCTAATATAAAAATATCGGAACCGAAATCGGAATTGAAGCAGCAAAATCAAACGAAGGCCCGAAATTCCGAAATCAGAATCAATTTTTTTTTTAAGTTGATCACCCATTTACAGACTAACCTAAACAAGTGTCGCTTAACCGTACCAACTATTACTACGAAACCACGAACCCCTCCATGCTCTCAAAACTAAAAGGTAATAAACGACAAGAATCATCAATTGCAAAATTGACCATCAAATAAAAGGACCCCTTCACTTATAGGGGACGATATTCGGTAATTGGTTTCAATTGTTTCTGCATAGGAAACGTTACAAGTTCATTGGCTTGAGCGACCTCAGTGAATGTCCGACCTTACCCAAGTCGAGTGAATAGGTAACTGACTTTGTTACGATATCTTAAAAGCTCGTTTCATTGGCGAGGGCTATAAATAGCCCAGATACAATTTATGTAGAAATTAATGAACTCTACGATACAAGTACTATCACACTTCCTTCTTTATATAGACTTTAATGAAGTCTATTGTTGTGTTTGTCGTATTTCCTATTAATATTATTGATGTATTGTGCAAACAAAATACATAGGTATAATGCAAGTGCAATTTGAAGCGCCGGGTCTTGGTAGAAGCCATGATCCGGAGCGAGGAGGAGTGGCAGGCGGTCGCCTCCTTCCGCGAAGCAGTAATGTGAGCTAAGGAGGAGGCTGACAGCATAGGGCAACGGCGCTCACGCCCCAAAAGCCGCCGGAGGTGGTATAAGGTGTAATATAAACTTCTCATCAAAAAAATCGAAACACTTCCGTTTTCATTATTTCTGTCCGAATTTAACACAAAAAAGAATTCATACGATGAAAAAAAATACATATATTATAGCTGGCAGTTTGGCCATTACAGTAATAAGCGAAAATTCTAAATTCAAAATTAGAATTTCATTTGTTTATCTTATAAACGAAATGAATCACTGTTTTGAGACAAATGTGTGTTTAGGGTTGGAGTACATTTAGCGTTTAAAAACTAAAAATTGGCGCCTATCCTTAAACTTTTTGTTTTTTATTTCAATACTGTGACTTTGGGACGTCTGAAAAAAGGTTTTTTTTCTAAAACGTATGGATACTTCGCCCACAGAAGCCGCCCAAGTTGTGGCATTGCTGGATTCTGGCCTTAGTCAGCGTGTTGTGGCTGCAAGACTGCATCTAAGCCTGTCATCTGTTCATAGAGTCTATAAACGTTATCGGGAGACTGGTTTGTTCACGCGCCGTTCAGGATCTGGCAGGAATCGGGTCACTTCTGAGCGAGATGATCGATTTATTGTAACAACTTCTTTAAGAAATCGACGCCTTAACGCTTTTCAACTGCAGCAGCGGCTTCGTGTTGTACGAAGGGTGGCTGTAAGTGACTCTACAATTAGAAGAAGGTTGAAGGATCGTGGACTGGTACCGCATAAGCCAGCAAATGGGCCGAAATTAACTGCAGACCATCGAAGAGCGCGCCTTAACTTTGCACGTGAGCACCTAAATTGGTCATACCTACAGTGGAGCAAAGTTCTCTTTTCTGATGAGTGTAAAATTATGCTGTATGGTAACGACGGAAGGAACAAGGTCTACAGAAGAGACGGAGAACGGTATGCACAATGCTGCATTGAAGAAAAGGTCAGCTATGGTGGCGGTTCGTGGACGGTTTGGGGAGGAATCAGCGCCGACGGTAAGACAGAGCTTGCTTTCGTGTCTGGGCCACGTCTGCCTGCACTAAACTGTCATCGGTACGTCGAAGAGTGTCTCGAGCCTCATGTGATGCCCTATGCACATTTTATTGGCAACGGCTTCATATTCATGCACGACAATGCTAGGGCTCACACCGCGGGCGTCGTACGAGATTATCTTAACGAAGTCGATATCTCTATTATGGAATGGCCAGCAAGAAGCCCGGACATGAATCCCATTGAACATCTATGGGATGAATTAAAGAGACGAATTCGAGCAAGAGATCCTGCCCCAGAAACACTTAGCCAGCTGCAAGATGCAATCCAAGAGGAATGGGACAATATACCACAGCATGTGATCGTGACTCTCATCCGATCGATGAAGAACCGTATGGAAGCAGTAATTAGAGCTCGGGGAGGGAATACAAGTTATTAAATAAACGTTTTTTAGCTTTTTTTTTCATTTACGTGTGTTGTTTTATCCATTTCCTTTATACTCCATACGGAATAAAAATGACTCATTTTACAAAATACGAAACCTATGAAAAATTCATTTAAATTTAGAACATTAACATTAAGATTTGATAAGCTCATATTACTCACTATTAAACGACATTTAACATTTATTCCTAAATGTACACATTTTTCTGATAATCCTGACAAAACGTAAACTTGCAAGGTGTTTCGATTTTTTTGATGAGAAGTGTATATGAACATATACAGTACGGCCGTCGGATCTTGGAGAGTCAGAAGCGCTAAAATTCGCAGACGCTAACCGTCTGCGAATTTTAGCGCTTAAAACCTCGTAAAAAATCAATGCAATTTGCAGTTATTATTGCTGTATAAAACTGTTTCAAGCGCTAAAATTCGAAGAGCCTAACTTCAGACTCTCCAAGATGCGACGGCCGTAGTACTGCACACTCGAAAGAACATACCCCTCATTTTTGATGCAAGTTGAAAAAAACTCAACCTCATTTCCATGGTACATATACCACCGCTATATGTACTTGGGGCCCAGGGTCTCTTTCTGAAAGGAAGGCTTGGCCCCAGTGCGAAGGGCAAAGAAAGAACGGGGTGTGTTGTTTAGTCAGTAAGAGTCTGACACTGTTTCCTGCTCCGCCCACGAGCGGGATTCGTCATTGTATGATTTTTACCCACCATAAATTTTTATATACAACCATATACCGCTATATATACAACCATGTTTACACGTCAGTCTTCATTTGTACAACATACCCCGACATGACATGGCGTCACAACGCTGTTGCAAGATTAATGGGAAAATAATTGATTGCACTAGAAACATAACATGTCGTAAACTATTTTGCATCAGTTATTAATGAAGCTATGTGTTGGAATATTTCGTAACGTTATAAGTTGTGCTGCAATCTGAGATGTATAAATATACAGCACGGCCATTTTAACTTGGCGAGCCTGAAGCTACAGCGTGGGCAGTGACACCTGCGGTCACATGGAATAGTATGCGAACTTACCTCTTTTATTTTCATAGCTCCCTGGTACTTGCGGGCGCGTTTGTATTGCATTGCGTTTTTAGCCTGTTAGGCTCTGCGTACTTCAGCGCTTGTGCGCTCTTAAAAAAATAATTGGTTAAAAAATCTATTAGCAGTTGTTATTGCTGTTAACAACTGTTATTGGCATAAAAAACTTGTCAATTTTACTTTTGACCGCGTTCACAAACGCTTAAGTTCGCAGAGCTTCGTCATCAGCCTTTTTTTTAAATGTTTCCACTGCTAGGACAGAGACATCCTCCTCATAATCCACTGCGCGGACCCAGTGCGGATTGGTGGATGTCACATTTCTTCGAATGTTTGGTTCTAGGACATGCCGGTTTCCTCACTATATTTTCCTACATCGTTTTGAGAGCAGTGCCTTAAAACGGTGAGCAGAGTTTAGTAGTTAGTGTTTGATCTCATGAAACTATGTACTGATAGGAAGTTACACATTTCCTTAGTACCCAACACAGACCAACCTTCATTCATAGAAAATTCCATGTGTATATATAAAGTTATTCATATGCACATGACTAACCCGCAACTAAACAAACTTAGAAACTGTGCATTTACATGCAAGCACAATAATTGTAACGAACCTGCCCGCCCACCTGTTCAAACTGCAATACAAACGCGTCCCCAAGTACCAGGGAGCTATGAAAATACAAGAGATAAGTTCGCAAACTATTCCATACGACCGTGGGTGTCACTGCCCACGCTGTTCAACCCTGTGTACCAGGCTGGCAGCATAATATTAGCTGTGTAATAATATAAATAAAATCGGCCAAGAGCGTTTCGTGTCACGCTCAATGTAGGGTACCGTAGTTTCCCGTCCGTTGCAAATTTCTCACAATGTATGTACCCAGTAGCCCATGTAAAAATTAGTACCTAACCCAGTTTTCTGAGAGATGGCGCTGTAATTTTGGATTGTGTGAACCGATTATCCGCGATCGGATAGACAGACAGACAGATCGACTTGGCGAAACTATAAGGGTTCCTTGTTGACTACGGAACCCTAAAAAGAACGGACTGATAACCTACGCCCTACCATTGTTTACTATCTCGGGAGGTTTCCACTCGTGAACTTTTGATTCCTTGATCGACTTTTTTATCACTTACTCTTCAATTTGCCCTACTTCTTTGCATGAGTTATTATGTTTTGATCGATTCCGTCTACAATACATGATTGATTGTCATTTCTTCTATACGATGCATGCACGGTTAATAAAATAAATAATAAATTGATAGCAATTTATCTGTCTTATTTTATAATTGTCTATATTTGCAATGACACAATAGAATTTTGATTTTTGGGGTCAGCACCGTCAAATAATATCATGATTACCTACTTTTTTTTAATTAACATAACTTATTGTTACCATAAGTGCCAAAAACAGGAAAAAGTTTAAACTTGCATTTTTCCATTACATTTATGTAATGTTACTCATCATAAAAAATCTGTACACTGCAAACAGTAGTAATTTTCCCACTCTTCCTTCCTTCCTTTTTCTTTTTTTTTCCTGCCTTCTATTTCCACCAGCAGCACTGCTGCCGCGCTACAGTCGCGCGGCACGTTGCGGCTAATTTGAAGGTGCGCTGAAAACTTTTTAGATAGGTAATTATATCATATTTTGCAACAATAAACTCTATTCTGTACATTATGAAATTCAAATTCCATTGCAGTATATATTTTTTGTTTTTGTTCATAATTCGTCCAATATATTTTCCTGCTTCTAGTAGAGCTAGAGGGCACTGACTTAAACCAAAATTGTAATCTTGAAATATCAGATACTAGCTTCTGCCCGCGACTTCGTCCGCGGAAAATTTCTTGTAGTGATAGCTCGGTTAACATCCATGTTATATGAATAATTTATAGCTTATGTCACTCAGGAGTAAAGCAGCTTTCTATTGTTGCTAAATTTTTTCTAATCGAACCATTAGTTCCAGAGATTACCTCCTACAAACAAAAAAACAAACTTTACCTCTTTATTATATTAGTGTAGATGTAGATTTTACCGATACAAATGGAAAACGTTATAAAACTAAAGATGACTAACATGAGATTTAGTAGGCTGCGTTTATTAAGGTAATACATAAAATAATAAAGGCATATAGCGTGATGTCGCAATTACGCAGACAGGTTCATTATTATTCTGATAAATTATAGATTGTAGGGATAGCCCGAACGACATCTGTGATCCTTAAGTTGCCTTTTGCTTTTCAGGACCTTGATAACACAATCGAACCATGCACCAACCCATACTTAGTTTAACCTTTCGAATATCGTACTTAGAGATATCTACACTAATATAATAAAGAGGTAAAGTTTGTTTTTTTTGTTTTTTTGTTTGTAGGGGGTAATCTCTGGAACTACTGGTCCGATTGGAAAAGTTTTAGCAACAATAGAAAGCTGCTTTACTCCTGAGTGACATAGGCTATATTTTATGTACGCGGGCGAAGCCGCTGGAAAAAGCTAGTACCTAATAAAAAGACAATGGGTGTGCGAACGCTGGCGAACGATAAGCTTTTTTACGGGCTCTAGAGTTTAAGAACCAATCCTTTATTTTTAAATAAATTCTCTCATAATAACTAAGAGAGTTAGCCCGTAAAATACTCTTAAAAAATTGGTCCAGCAATTTTCATTTAATGCAGTTACATCACTCATTAACATGTTGGTCACGTGTACTCTGTTTCAGCTGGAACGAACCTAACCGAATGGCTCTCTTATTGAACATCGAACGGGCAAGACTACGTTCAAAATATGGGTCAGTTTGCCAAATTGTTCAGTTGAAATACCTACTGGGAGTAAGTACTTGTATTTCGAGCCTTATCTACGTTTAAACATTGTTTTTTTCTTAGGCCTGTACTATGTTAGCCTACGTTAAATTCGCTCTTATACCTTCAATTTTAAGCACGCAATTAACTTTTGTTTTCCGCTCTAGTACAGAAAAGTGTGCATGCTCGCCGCCCCGTCATAATTTAGCGACCCTCAACAGGCGCGCATCAACCATTGCCCCTCTGTTTTGCATATAATTAATTACCTAACTCTCCCACAGATGAGCAAAGACCTTTTCTTACTTTGTCAAACTCTTCGATTTCTGACTCACTTCAAACGAGCCTTAGCTTCACGTACCACCGAAAACACTACCTCATGACCAACGCTGAGTTCATTATGCTTGCACTCGAAACGAAAACTTTAAGGGTTTTTTTATGGTAAGTAAAAATCATCCAATGACGAATCTCGCCCTTGGGCGGAGCGGGAGACAGTGTCAGACTCTTACTGACTAAACAACCTACCCCGTTCCTATGTCACCATATATACCAGGGCTAAAGCTTTCCTTTCACGAACCCTTGGCTCCAGTTGGAGCGATCCTTCTGCTACGGTTTGCTGACAACTCCTTGAGGCGCGCGGGAACAGTGCGCGCCGTCAAAAAACTTTAAAGGCGCTGCGCCACAAGATTGAAGCAAATTGATTTTTACGTAACCAGGTACGAAGCTCCACTACGGGCATAAACAACTCGTACACATACAAGTAAAGCATTTAAAACTTATCGTCTAACATAAATCAAGTTATATTATCCTCAAAAACAAACTCTGTGAAGAACCTTGTCCTAATCAAGGGTATTTCCATTTAACGATACAATCTGATTTCCTTATTCATTTGCAGATTAGTTTCAAACAAAACAGGATTTTCCTTAAAACTGACAATAAAAGTACACTCTCCCATGTAATCTAGTTCATCGAAGTGAAATTTAAAAAAATAAAATAATGACGTCACAACGGTACTCGTCATTGTGATGGCGTTCGTGTATTAATGGGGAATTCATTAGTAAGGTTGCGTGCACACCGCATCTTGGGCGATGCACGCAATCTGTCAGCACGATACTTCGCATGTATAACTAGCATGCTACTTCATCTTTTAGTGAAGTGAAGGAAGCCACAATTAGCATAGCTGATTAGCTACCGTATCTCCTTATGTAGTATCGTAAGCATAACCAACCTATTAAAATAATTTTAAAGTCTTCCAAGGTAAATTAGTCTTCTTTCCATGTTAATTAACAGTTACAGATAAATCTTCAAGGCTAGAGTGAACAGGCTCTTAATAAACTAGTGTGTTTCACCATCTATGATTGCATTACTGCTTACCATCAAGTGAGATCGCAGCTAAGCACTAGTCTAAATCATTAGTAAAAAAAAAAACGAAAATGTAATAAAAATCAGTTTTGACTTGATTAAAAAAATAATTTGTTGTTTAATTGAAAAGATTATTTAATCATAAATACACCGTTACATTTTTGGTCGTTTTAATCCATTGGAGGGTCGATCCCGTATATGAAACACTATCAATTTGTAAAGTTAAAATAAAAAAATAAAGTCAATGTTTTTTTGTATCCTTAAAACATCAACGAGCATACTCATAATTTTTCTCCCAAAGTGTATACAATTTTGCTTATATTTGAAGGTGAAACTTCATCAAACCCACCTGTATTCATTACTCCTTCAGTAACAGTGTAATTTTATTATATAACTTTAATTTGTTTACGGTGTTATTTTATTTGTCTGTATGTTTAAGTAGGTATGAGTCATTTGTTACTTCATTTAAATGTACAAATAAATAGAAGGTCTTTGGGTTAAACCCGCGGTGAGCACGCACCTTAAGGTACTCTGGGAATTGTCTCACCACTCCAAATTTTAATAACAGGAAAGAGGCGGCAATAACTGTTTACGGTTACGTGTTCGAAGTCAGGAAGTTTGTAAAATGACGTATTTACCGAAAGAGACAAGTTATGAATTCGTTTACGTCATTGCGTTCAAGAACTTATCGGCCCTTTTTAGGAAGAACCACTTAAGCGAATGTATACAAAAACAAACCAAGTGCAAGTTGTCTGAAGCAAAAAATGGCAAAAACACCACGTTTACTATATGGGGCACTACTTAAGTACTTAATTATTTTATTCTGTTTTTATTATTTGTTTTTATTTATATCTATTTGCATTACTAATACTGTGTACAGGGTATATATACAAACTAAAAATAATAATATGTACATACAAACAGATAGAGAACAAAACTCATAGGGCATCAAAAAATTCATCCACATCGATGTCAATGGGAGATGTGCCCAGAACGCTGGCAGCATTGCCATCTTGGTTACAATGCTGGTTCAAGCCCAACCCTACGATCACACGAAGGGTCAACCAGCCGTTTGCTGATAGTATTGGTTTTTACAGCGAAAATTTTATGTTATTACGGTTCATGAGATTACAGCCTAGTGATAGATAAACGGCTGTCCGTTTGTCTATCATGAGGTTGATGGAGTGATACTCCAGCACAAAAATAAATGGTTTAAACAAATAAATGCAATTTGCAGTTGTTATTGCTGTTAAAACCTGTAATTGGCATTTATTTATTTTTTTACTAACTTCAGACTCGCCAAGATCCGAAGGCCGTACTGTAACTTGACGGCTCAGCATTCCAGGAAAGCGGGAAATATTTATGATTTGCCAACATCACGGACGGAAGAGTGACGAAACCAAATGTTTATCATTATGAATATTTACAAATGTAATTTTCCCAGAACTCAATTAACAAAACAACAAATAACAAGTTTACTAATTCATGTGCCCATTGTTTTTGATTAACACTTCCGACTATGAATTTGTAATGTCACATTAAATATTGTTTTTTTTTTTTACTTAGTAGATATTTAAGATACAATTACGGGCCTTATTTTAAAAACTTTTAACCACGTGATTTGTTTAAACAATGATTAACCAGTTCTGAATTCTTTTTTTATTAAAATAAAAAGTTCGCTGTCAGATTTGAACTAAGGGTATAAGTATGTAGTTAACAAGTTTTATAAATAAGACTGTAAAAGTTTCAACAATTCATACATTTCTATTTATTGAATTACCAAAGGAGATTACACAAATTAGCTGATAACAAAAAAAAATAGTATAGTAGGTAACTGATTCCAATATAAATAAAACAGAAACCTTAAAAACTAGTTACAAAAAAGTTTGGCAAACAATATTATTTGAGAAAAAATTGGCCAAGAGCGTGTCAGACCACGCTCAGTGTAGGGTTCCGTAGTTTCCCATCCGCCACAAATTTCTTACAATGTAACAGAACCCAGTAGCCCATGTAAAAATTAGTAACCCAATTTCCCGAGAGATGGCGCTGTACCCAGTGGTAATTTTGGATTGCGTGTAATCTAAGACTCGCCAAGATCCAACGGCCGTACTGTAAGTAAGTTTAAGTAATCTCAAACAAATGTAGTGGAAGTCAATTATTTCTAGTTACCGTACGACGACTCAATTATGTGTCGTTTACCTTTCATAACACGTGATTGTTAACACAGAAAGTGAAATATTGTAGAGATCGGATTTGATAATGAAATATGGCTAGAGAATTTGTTGAACGATTAATTGTTGTAGGTACTAGCAAATAACAGCGGCTTCTCTCGTGGTAGTAGAAAATTATGGGTGCTAATTAAACAGGCTTCTTTTTAATATCATAATTCGCCCCCAAAAATGTATGTTGCCTTCTAAATTACTAAGTCAGCCACAATTAACGAGCATCTAAAAAATACTATCATGACCACTTGTTATCTTCTATGTGAACCACTCTAAATATAACTCAGCACGATAGTTATTTTTTAGCATCTAAATTTGTAACATGCATTGTAACAGTAAACTTCTAAAATACTGTTAAATGACATCAAAAAATATATTTGTTTAGCTTCTAATTTTTTAACTCAGTACGTTTAAAATGTACCTCATCCCATATTAATTGATCGTCAAAAGTTTGCTAAAAATGTCATCAAATATATACTATTGGCCACTAATATTACCAGAAGGTATTAAGGAGAGACAAAATAATTAACTTTATTTTTGAAAAATCAATTTTTTTTATTGAATTATCGTCATTTTACGTATAGTAAATAATAGAAACGTAAAAAGAATGTTGGCACCTTCCTAGACGAAAAAGAAAATAAAACCATTATTGGTTAAATAATGCAGGTCGCGCCTTTCTTTTTAAAGTGGTTGTGACTTTGCCTCTAATGGTTTTTTTTTTATGGTAGGTAAAAATCATCCAATGACGAATCCCGCTCTTGGGCGGAGCGGGAAACAGTGTCAGAAGCTTACTGACTAAACAACCTACCCCGTTCCTCCCTTGCCTTATTCCCAGAGCCCCGGTAACACTTTCGCACCAACCCTCGGCTCCAGGAGGCTTCGACCCTGAAGGACCACTGACGCCGTTGACGACTTGGACTAGGCCTGGACAGTTACCAGATGACCGGGCGGCGAGCTACCCATTGCTCATCGTCCGCGAGCCAGTATCTACGATGGCCGGATATCGGCGGGATCGCGGCGGCGTCGGCTACGGCGAGGGCGCTGTTGCCTTTGCCTTATGCGTTCGGCTTCCTCCTTTACGAGCATTACTGCTTCGCAGAAGGAGGCGCCATTCCTCTTCGCTGCGGACCATGGCCTGAACCAAGGCCCGGCGCGAAAGGTCGTCGCCGCCGATTACCTCTGTAGCTGTACTTGCGATAAAAGTCTGGACAATCACAGCAACCAGTAAACCACTCGGTCTAATTGTTCGATAGTATTACGCTCCAAGCTGAAAAAAACACTTTTTTGTATTCTTCAAAACTCCTGAATTTCTTGTCAGCTTGATTAAAATTGAATGAGTTGTTGCCTGGAATTAAATACGTGGTGCTGGCTGATGTTGAATGTACGACTCTAATTTTGGTATCAGTTTTAGCGATAAAAGAATATGATGTATTATAAATACATGCTAAGTTATAATAAGTGATGCTTTCTGTCGAAGCTTGAATTATATTTTTTTGAGGACAGTGATTTGAAGCTATAAAACGTAAAATAGTGACGAGATGTAAAATCCGTGGCCGAGTTAGTAAATTAGGTGGCAATGTATAAATGAGAAGGACAAGTCACAATAATTGATGATCTTTACTTGACGCTTTCTATAGCATATTTAGTTGGCGTTGTAAAAAAGTCGAATTAGTTTATTAGAGGCTATGTTATTTTCCCGTTGCTTAGTTATAAAATTAGAAGTTTAATCCAGTGTCCAATAAATAATTTTGTGGCTAGACTTATAATTTCCCGAAAATTATTACAAGAGAACAAATTCAATTCCCGAAATAGAAGTATTCTATGTGCTGCTATAAGATATTTTATATTAGCTGGTCAAGCGTAAAGAGGTAACTAACATACATACACATAAGGTCTCACAAACTTTAACCTTTATAATATCGACTAACCCTAGTTTCTTTTGAAATTCTTGGTTCACCTAACCTTCCTTATGCATAACTCTGTCTATTGGTCAAAACTGCATGAAAAATCCTTCAAGGTGCTATTCAAACCTGGGCTGCAGGCTGCGGTGCAGGCAGCATAAGCGGTGGGTACACGAAGCCGACTGCAGCTACATGACTGGTTTTCTATATGGATTGATTTACGTGAAAACCACTCACGAAAGACAGCACTCGCAGCTGACTCGCGGTAGCACAGGTAGGTTTCTATGTACCTAGTAGAAAAGATATCTGTCAAAACATTCCGAGCGCAGCTGCGGCTGCACATGGTTCCACCTGCATTCGCAACCTGCAGCGGATGTTTGACAAGTACCTATAAGTTGTTTTTGAGTTAATCGCGTTTATGCAGACAGACACGACTCCCTTTGTTATATATAATGTATTTTGTTATAAAATATGAATTGGTAGAATAGTACAAAGTACTATGCGTTCCAAATAAGAATAGTATCGATTGACACGATGTGACGTCACGCCGTTCTGTTAAATAGAAAATTTTTTTTGCAAAATTAAAGAACTCCGAGATGAGTAAAATTGAAAGACGGGATTCTGATTAAACTTTTTGTTTTCGTAAATAAACAGAATTTTATAAATATCTTGCCTCGATTTGACAGTAAATCGTGACGTCACAACGTGGCAATCGATCCTATTCTCATTTGGAACGAATTGCAGGTATAATAGGAGAACGTTCAGTCCTTTCCATACACATTTCTATTACAAACGCGTAACTTTTACACTCGTATTAAACAAAATTAAATATGAAAATAAAAAAAATGTATTTACGTCTTTCTTACCCATGTTCTTGACACCATCTCAGTCACATTTAGAATCGCCCACGCAAAGAGAGGGAGTTGTATTCTTAGCCAGAATGCACACGACACATCGAGACGCCCACTATTCTTACATTTATTTTACATTGAAGGTTTTTCAGTCGGAAAATTACTGCGAAGAAGATATAACAGATGTCTTGGGTCATAACTAGGGTGACCATGGTTTTTTTAACTTACGGGACATACATTTCCAACTAAGGAAGCTTTTTAAGTTTAATAACTTAAACAGTTCTTTTATTGAGTCCAGGCAATCTCCTTCCATTCTAGGTTGCTTAGAAGCGATCGTGAAATTTAGGCCAAATCTTGCTGTACAATAAAGTATATCGTATATAACTACGGAACCGTAACTAAGTATTTTCAGACGTTTTTCATCTTTCGGCTAAAATGTTGATGGTAATGACTCATAATTTATTGATGAGATAAGTGATTCTTTATAGCGCCGGATTAACAGAGAAAAAAATGCAGGACTATTTTACGACCGACAGTTACAGTACGGTCATGGAGAGACCGTGGTGGTGGATGGTCGGATGGAGAGGGAGAGGGAGACCAAAGAAAATATGGATGGATTGTGTGAGAAGTGATATGAAAGAAAGAGGAGTTAGTGATAGCGTGACGGGTGACAGGACAGAGTGGAAGAAATAGTACATTTTGATACAAGTGCAGGAAGTTTGTCATTGCGACCGAGGCGAAATTCACACGAGCCGTAGGCGAGTGTGTTATGGAGCCGAGGGCTGCAGAAATATAGCATTCAAATCTGCTCTGGTCAGTTTCTAATTTCGTGGGGTCGTCCAGCGACTCTGGGGGACGCCTCGCGCCTGATTCGATAAAATAAGTAAAACAAAATAATCACCCGTGACCGTGACCATAAGGAAGGAATAAAAAAGCCCTTGTTGTGATAAACTCAAAAAAGCACTTGGGTGATATACATGCTATATTGAACCTAATAGGAGTGCGATAAAAGGCAGTTTTCGAGTAAGTGTATTGAAAAAGACATATTACGCCGACCCCAAATAAAACGTGACAAGGGCAGGAAGATGATGATGAGTTACAGTACGGTCATCTGATCTTGACGAGGCTGAAGTTAGGTTCTGCGAATTTTAGCTTTTAAAAACTCGTAAAAAATAAATGGTTTAAAAAAATAAATGCAATTTTTAGTTGTTATTGCTGTTAAAAACTGTTATTGGCATTAATTTTTTTAAAACCTTTATTTTTGTTCGAGTTCTCAAGGGCTAAAATTCGTAGAGCCTAACAGACTCGCCAAGATACGACGGCCGTACACGATTAACGGTACAGTCCCATCCAAAACGGGATGTATTGTCACAATAGTCTTAACTCTGAAAAGCTATAACGTTAGCAACAAAACGTCAAAATAAAATGTGACCGCTAGCCAGTTTATTACGTTTAAACGCCCATTCAAAAACACTCCATAGTGCACTGTGGGAAAAATAAAGATGGCTTTGTTGAGTGTGCCTTTTAGCTTTAGAGATAGTGGGCGATATTAAGTTTCCAGACATTTTCTGTTGACCTGTGTGAATGTTTGAAAGAATTACCGAGGCTTTGGAACACAAACGACATCTGAAAGAACAAAGATCCGTTTAAGCGGTAAAAGCTTGATACGCGCCGCCTTAAAAGATAGATAGATAGATATATTCTTTATTGCACAGCAAAAATAAAAAATAACAATAGGAACTTACAATTAATAGGGTGTCACAATGGGCGGTCTTATCGCTAAAAGCGATTTTTAAATTTTTCCTAAACCTCCATAACAAAAAAAAAACATTCAGTAATTTCCAGTCATTCAGTTCATTTCGATAATCATCTAGGTTTACCCATTTTTTATTTTGACTTTGGATATTATCAAATAAATTCTCTCTGGGTGAGGAAGTGCCTGATTTTTACTGGCTGCCCTTTTATTCTTCTAAAAATTGACGCGCGGATCAACCATAATGCGGCCCGGGCTTGGACTTGGATTTACCTGTTGGGAGATACGAGAGAGCCGTCTGGCTCTCTCGTATCGTCGTATCGTAACAATAAACATTTCAATTGCGTTAACGTAAAAACCGCTTGCACTAGGAACTCTGATGGAAGATGTGGTCAATCATCAATGTCATCATCAAGAATGATGACGAGGTGGACATATAGAAATATGTCCACCTTGTTGGAAGGCCTTCTAATACTGCGTCTTCTTGTACGCGGTCGCTACTCCAGAAAATTTCGGTCCCAACGGCCATCTGTCAGTTCTGTGTGCAATGTTCCCTGCCCATTACCATTGACTTTTCCGAAAATATGATTAATGGTCAAACAACAAAATATTTATTTCGAAAACCTATCGCACCGTACAAATATAACAACTTTGCAGACTCATCCATTTTCATTCGGTCAACAACCTTTGTCTTGCGAAGAATATGGCGGGACCATAAAGTTTGTCATGTTATTGTCATAAATTATTACGTCCTCATATTTTGCTAGTACTTGAAGCATTGGGGTTTTATCTTCTAAGTACATATTAAACATAGTATCTAACGAAAACATATTGTATCTTTTATTCCGTGAATATTTGTTGTTTCCTAAACGCACTACCGTGCCCTGATTTATGTTGTTTTTCACGAATTTTTTCGCACGGGTTGTTGTTTTGTGCCTCTAGTGGCTTCGTCTGCATGATAGTACCAAATTATCCTATGGTAAAAAGTTGGTTGCGCCCTCCGTACATTCTAGGTAAGAATTTTAAAACCTATTTCAGAACATAATCTGAATGCGAGAGATTAAGATTCATCGAAATCGAAAAAATCGTTTTTTTTTTCTGAAATCTTGTTTGCATGGAAATAGAAAGTATTTAGTGATGATGCAAATTCGCAGTCATGAATACCACATCATGGTAAGTACTTACAATTTAATCTTTTCACAAGGGACAATTTTCCACTGTCATGCTAGTGACACTGCTTGCTGCTTGCACGCTGATTGTACAATTTGTGCATATGTTTGTACAACTCATACACACGGATGGGTGATTCTTTGAAACCTAGAATGTCACATTCATCAGGCCTGGATTTTTCTTTACTTTGTTTTATTTTCTAAAATCTTCATTTACACAAAATTGATAGGTAGGCCAGATGAATAAGATTGAGACATCTCGGTTTCAAAGAATCACCCGCGTATACAAAATTTGTTGGGACGAAAATTTTAACTACTACAGCTTCGTTTTTTCCTGAAAAAAAAAAAAAAAACAGAATTTATTTTTTGTAAACACGCTCAATCACGTAATGGTAATACGTGGGCTAGAATAGAACATAAATATATTGTTCAACAAAAAAAGTTTCTAAATCATAAACTTAGCGGACTATTAGCAGTTAAGTTAGTTAATTAGTTAGTTAAGTTAAGCAAAAACTAAAATTCCTCAGTAGTAAAAATAACAATCGCAGAAAGAATCAGGTCTGTGTTAAATAATATTTAATTACCTGACAATAACGCCAGTATAATCATAATCGTTGGGCCGTCACGACTCACCTTGACGCACGCTAAACTGTCTCGTTCGAAACAATCAATTTATATCGAGCGTTAGGACGACTGCGTGAATCATAAAAATGTTTTTATTTTCATCATAAAAACGTAGGTACTGTAAAGAGTAAAAAACTGTAATGACGGGAATAAACTTTTGTCAAGGTTGAATATGTTTTTCTTTGTCATTATTTTAACACTGTATCTAATATTAGAGTACCTAGGTTTAGTGTTGAACACGCTATAATCTAAGCGATAAGTCCCCTCTTCAAGAAGTCCTCACCTTCCGAAGGACGCAAGACCTCACACGTACGGCTCAAGGAGTTGTTAGCAAACCGTAGGGACCCTGCAGAAGGGTCGAAGTCAACTGGGACCAAGGGTTCGCGTCTAAAAGGAAGGGTTCGACCCTGGTATATGGCAACATAGGAACGTAGGTTGTTTAGTCAGTAAGAGTTTGCCACTGTTTCCCGCTCCGTCCAAGGGCGGGACTCGTCATTGGATGATTTTTACCTACCATAAAAGAAAACCGTAGGGGATTATTCGGTTAAAATCTGCCATTAATTCTCCATGTAGCGTAATTAGAAGTTTCTGGATGAAGGCCAATTCTCATAGCTAAACAAGCGTTCTAATTCAATTCATAACATTATCAATGAATGAAGCGAATGCGAAGGCGCCACAAAAATACGAGAGACCCCTTTGACCCTTAAAACAATAAACAATTATTCCTAGATCTTATCAATAGCCGTTGTGACAGGTCGCGACGCAAACGTCCCATTATTCAGTACTGAGAATGGACATCTACAAACAATAATAAAACAGAAAACAGAACCACGCAAACCCGTAATTAATTCAACAGAAACAGGACTTTCTTCACCTTAAGGTGGGCTTCCCGACTCGCCTATCGTCTACGTCGAGCATGGTTTAAAAGCTTGTTGCTTAATCTAAAGCAATCCAATGTGATGTTTGGTGCAAAAGTAATGCCAAAAAAACAGAGATAACACCTGAAAACTCTGTTGACATTCGTAATTCTACGAATTACTCGAATGTTTCACAAAACTTTTTCCAGAAAATACGTGTTTTTTTTTAAACCCTTAAGGTTTTTTGAAAAAAAATTACAACATTTTGAATCTCGATTAAATATCTCGATTAGATATCTCGAGCGCTAGGCTTCTATAGAAGTACTTTTTTATATTTTTAATATGAGAGTACATTATGGAGAGTCAAAGTTCACAAAAAATAGCAGATTTTCAGAGGTCTTTACTGGATTACTCTTACACAAATTTACGTTATAAGAGCGGTTGTATGAAAATGTACGTCGGGTTGGCCGCTCTTAATTAAAACCACAGAATCTTTTAATTATCTCTTGCGACGAACGTTCCCGAACGGTGAACCGTTGGGAGACATTTTTTTTATTTGAATTTCGAACGGACAGCTTCCATTTTGAATTTTTCCTGTACTGGAATTCAGTCTGCTGAGGCATGGAAATTCGAAATGTGCTAAATTCTCTTTTCGAAACTGTAGCGGTTCTAGCTCAGCAATCGTGAAAAACTAGATGTACGAGTAAATTGGAAAAGGAAGTAAAATGGTAGAGTGTTTGGAAAAAACTAGGTATACCTTTTGTAGATCTGTTTTGGAGGTTCTAGTCGTGTTTAAAAAAAAAAAGTTGTGTGAATTATATTACTATTGTTTCCTTTCTTCACTTTATACATGTTGCATATATTTTTTTTTCCAAAAACACATATAAAATTTAAAAAAAAATCATAATATAAAAAAAAAAATTTGTTCGCTGGAGTCGGGAGCAAGGTCCAAGCTACCGGTGCTTAAGGCTGCAGGAACCTCCTCACAATGCGAGCCGTATCAAGGAGTACTCCCTTCAGTATCAGTTCCTTGATCTAACCCCACAACAACAGCTTCGACAGACGGTCGTCGAAGCTTTTGGCTATAAGCCCATTGGCGGTCACGACAATCGGCACAGTGACAGCCGAGTCCATATTCCACGTGTCGACAACCTCGTGAGCTAAGTCGATGTAATTACCCGACTGCCAAAGAAGGAGGGTAATGTTTTTCGAGTGTATGTAAGTATGTATGTATGTCTTTTCCTTTGTGACCTCCTGTAGCCTAAACGACTTGATGGATTTTGATGTATGAGGTATCGTTAGATTTGTCTTGATTACGGGAGTGTCATAGGATACATTTTATCCTAAAAGTCCCACGGGATAAAGACATAATAATATTTTTTCTAAATTTCCCTTTAAAAACAGCTAAAAAGTTATAAATAAAAAAATTATTATTAAAAAAACAAAATACCCGACTGCACACTAAAAAAAGAGTAAAACAAGCCCCACAATACAAATTTACTGAATATAATTTATAAATGTTGATGGAAAGCATCGCAGGCGGGGACCACCTTGACCGCCACCAACGAAAATTCTGCTAAATGGTGCACAACAGAAATGACTATAAATAAGCCTCTGTTGGTCCCCGCCTGCGATGCTTTCCATCAACATTTATAAATTATATTCAGTAAATTTGTATTGTGGGGCTTGTTTTACTCTTTTTTTAGTGTGCAGTCGGGTATTTTGTTTTTTTAATAATAATTTTTTTATATGATTTGTTTCTCTTTCTCAGCTTCCATGAGATTCATCATGTGGGATAAGTTACATCGACTATAATTATTATTATAGCGGAAAGATTGATTGGCTAAGAGGAACAGTGACCTTAGGTTTATTCTATCATTAGGGTCTCAAATTTGGCTGGCCAAATATAGACTCACTATACCGTAGAAAGTCTGTATTTTGTCGGTCGAATTTCTGCCTAAAACTAATTTCGGCCAGCGGTTATACATGAAAGTGAAGAATGACTCAAAGGAAACTCACTCCTTGGATGCCTGGATGCACCTGCCTGATGCAAAAGAGAAGTCGCGCCGGTTTTTTACATATTTTTGTAATACTAAGATTGTTTTTGGATTTAAAATAAATCGTGGTTGAATTCTCTGTATATTTTTATTTATGGGAAATAAATAACTAATACCTTATCTCACTCTAGTTGCAGCTAGAGGTAGTGTCAGACTTTTACTGACTAAAACCCACCGTGTTTCTTCTGATACCCTTTGCGTTCCAGTAAAGCAGTAAGTCTGTCGTACAATCCGCAACGTCTGATATGCTGTAAAATTGTCTTTAGAGCTTCAAATTATCTTTATCTAACACATATAATGTCGCAGCAAGAATGGTATTAATCGCAAAACGTAAGTCGAACAACGAACTTCAATGGCAGTATTGTATGCTGCATATAAGTTGACCTAAAATGGCGAACGACCTCCAATGCACAGTAACAGTATTTTCGAGTCTCATTTCTCACACCATTGCGTACATTACTATGGTCAAAACAACCAATTGACATTATTAAAAAAAAAAAAACATAAACAAAACGGAATAACGCAAATCGCGCTCAATCGTTCCAAGATGGCGTCGTGTTTGTTTTACGCGCGAAGCTTGTTTACAAACGTCACATCACTATCATCGGGGGTCACGCGACGCCGGCGCGGGCGCATCATTACATCACTACGTCAAGCAGAACGGTTAACGACTGTCTGTGGCACTTTTAGATATCGGATAACATAACCAACTATATAGAAGCGACAAGAATCAACAACTAAAACAATATAGGTACACCGCTAAATTTTGTCGAAGAAGAGAAGAGGGTAGAGCCAATGACATGTAGGTAGTTATAGGTCGTTGCATACTAACTACCTGCAGGTCATTGGACTCTATCAGCAGAGGTTTACTTAATAAAATGAATTTCGTGCGTGCCAGAAAAAAGTGTTTTATTTTTTTAACCTCCCTCCATTCCTTCCAGTTTTCTCGGTTGCTCGCAGTGGGACAGGACAGGCTAGCTATAATAATAAATAATAATAATATTTTTTTAACCTTCTACCGTAATTATTAATAGACAATGAACTAATTTTATTATTACAAATTGATAATGTTTCATATACCTGATCGTACCCATTAATATAATAATAATATGTGGACATATTGTCCACAACTATCACACAGCGCCGTCTAGTCCCAAGCTAAGCAGAGCTTGTATTATGGGTACTAGACAACTGATAAACATACTTATATATTTCTAAATACATACATATTATAGATAAATTACTCCCAGACACAGAACAAATGATCGTGCTCATCACACAAACATTTGTCCTGGGTGGGAATCGAACCCACGACCTCCCGCATAGCAGTCAGGGTCACTAACTGCTAGGCCAGTCACTAGACTGACAGGCCAGTCCATTCCCTCCCCTAGAGACTTGAGTCCTAGCACTGGGAACATTATAAGACTGATGCTATACAGACTATGCAGTGCTATACAACAATCACCCACTTCAAAATACTTCATTCATGGAAAAGTAACTTTAGCAATGACTTGTCACAAAACATACGTAATTTGGTCACACAGCCACCATTCACGCTTTATACCTTAGTGGGTAAGCAGGACAGAGAGCGGTACAAGTCGCTATGTTACTCAGCTGACCTTATCGTTCAAGACCAGTGATAACCGTGTGATAGTATGTATGTTTTGTTAGCATACGTAGATCTTATCAGTTGGCAACGGAATGGCATGTGCCTTTACTTTTGAAAAGGCGCGTGCTGAAAAAGCTATTCATTATCATCATCAGCTTTTTAATGTTCCTACTGCTGGGACATAGGCTTTCTCTCTAGGGGAGGGAATGGGCCATAAAAAAAAACAAAAAAAGTTGTTGCTGTGCTGAAAATCAGGAAAGCAAAAAGCTGCGGCGTTGGAAAGCATTTCATAATGCTTTCCAACGCCGCAGCATAAAGGTCCATACCTTTGACCTGCTGTCCCCCTAGCCAAGTTGCTGTCTTCTTCTACAAAATAAGAAACTCTCTCTACTACTAAAGAAATAAGAATTTCTTTAATGTCGAATGCTTGGAATAGCCCCCGCTTCAAATGTCTTTGTTTCTGACCACATGACTGACCGTTGAGATAAGGTCAGATCAAAAAAATTGGGGGCGTGGGGAACTCAAAGCGTTCGACCTTAACGAAACGATCGTAATTTAGCTGGGGTGGGGGCAGGGCTAGCCAAGGTACGACCGTTTCGTTTCCAATCTCTTTCGTCAATCGCCTAGACTCGGCGTTGAGATGTCGTTTCCATAGATTTGAAGTTTTCTACTAACCCAAACGATTGTAGATTATCAACTTGGCTAAGTCTGCTCCCCTAGCCAAGTTACAATCGTTTTGTTTGGCGTTAACGCTTGGAGTTGGCCATGCCCTCACTTCCTTTGTTGACTCAGCGTTGCTATGACGTTAGCACAATGGAATTGGTGGCGTGGTCAGCTCCAAACGTTCACTCTTAATAAAACGATTGTATCCTGGCTAGATCGTTTATTGTACATTTCGAGGATGCCTAAGTCTTCTGGAAGAAATGAAATGAAAAAATAGAAAGAAAAATGAAATGATGATGAAAAAAAAGAAAATCATTCAGAATTTCGTAACTATGGTGCAATGTGATATTCGGTACGACATTTGACTATCTCATTCTTATCAGATTACCCAATCTTCAGTCTTGAAGTAGTGTTATCTATACAATTACAAAAAATACAATGTCATTCTAACTTTTTTATGACTATTCCATGGTCAACAGTAAGAAGAACTATTAAGGAAAATGTTGTTGGGAAGTAAAATTGTTTGAAAGAGTCACCCTGAGACGTAAAGGGTACTTGAAGGTATTCGTATATTAATTACCATCATCATGATCATCATCATCATAATTCTGCCCTTGTCCTGTGTTGTTAATATGATATGATGAGATAACGTGATAAAATACCTCGCATGTGGATTTGCTCCTCATACAGTAAATTTCAAATTACAATAAATATTTGTATGAAAAGGAGATTCACGGAGGTTACGCAAGCTGAGCAAAGTCGCATGCGTGATGAAATCCACACGATATTAAAATTACCCTAACTCCCTTTACTTTCCCTCCTAAAGCAATCCACTCATTTTTTCATTTTAGCCTATACCATACACTACAATAAAATTCTTACAATTTTGATTTAAAAAAAATCCTATATCAGATAGATTTTATTCTTTTTCAATAATCATTAATATTAACTCGGAAGGCTATGGCTAAATCCTCTCATACCGCACGCTTATTTCTCATACTCTGGGAAAAACGAGAGGTAGCGTTAGACGTTTCCACGTTTACCCATTTCCCACTTGTAGAACTTTAGGTACACTTTTCGTTCCAAGACATCGACAAATCTTTCACTCCTGGGGGCTTAGACAAAGTCACATTCTCACTAACGATAACGAAATTCGAAACTCCGAAATGTATGGAACTGACATATGCCTTCGAAAAGTCACGTGGTCAAACGTTTTCGATTCGCTAATTGTTATTAGTTGTTTATACGTCAAATTGGACGTTTTAATTCGATAATCATAGCCAAGAAGTTGTTATTTTATCGAACCAACACTTAGACTTATCGATATGTTAGTCGATGTCACTTTGTCTACCATTTTGTGGTCGACATCGTTAAGGCGAAATCGAACTTAGAAATGGATTCGAACCGGAGCGACTTGTCTAGGGCCCCTGTAGCCTCACAGCCATCACCCAACATTTAAACTAAACAGGCCTCAACACAGCAACAAAACATGTGTAAACCACGACCGCTAGCGTGCCCATGAAATCTCCGATTACAAGACAATGGCCGGCCCCTCCACCTCAAAGAGAAACATTAGCACTTCGCACCTATTTGCATACATTACAACAATATTACAATGCTATCAACAGTACCGTGCAAATTACAGAACGAATGGTACGCACCATGTGTAATTGTGTATACATGATGGCATTTCAGTGGAATTACAACAAGACTTTCGATCCAGATTGCTGAACGATTTGCACGACGCATTTTCCGTTTTTAACTGATACCATGGTCTGTTATTGAGATGATTCACAGGATAAATGAAGAGGCTCTACTATACTTAATACATTCAATGCTTCGGTTCTTCTCTTTTGCTCTATTTTTTCACTTAATACGTTTATCATTAAGGTTTCGACTCTTACTACGTTATTTAGTATCGTACCGTTTCTGGATACTTGTAATTTATATTATCATCATCATTTCGGCAGAAAGTCGTTCACTGTCGGACATATGCCTCCCCCAAGCGCCGTCACAACGACTGTTGTTGTGCATCTTGCATACATCAGATACTAACCACTCTGACTAGGTCATCGGTCCACCTTGCGGGAGGCTTTCCAACGGTACGTCTTCCAGTTCGCGGTCGCCACTCCAAAACCTTTCGGCCCCAACAGCAATCTGTTCCGCGTACAATGTGTTCTAACCATTGCCACTTAAGTTTGGCGATTCTTGTCGCTATGTCGGTAATCTTAGTTCTCTTGCGGATACCTTCATTTCTGATTCTATCACTCAAGGATACTACCTTTACTAGTCATTAAGTTCATATTATATAATAAAAATAATATAGTAGGTACGCATTATACAATATTTTCAACGTTATTTACTAAAATACCTTACAAGGCCACAATACGTTACTAAAGTACAGTGTAAATGTGTAGATACTAGAACACTCGCTTTAGCATTCCTAAACTCTATAACATTTTTCTCAAACTTTTCTGCATGAGCACACTACATGAGTCCATTTTAAAGGTAAAAGTTAGGATTTGTGTGGGCGCTACTTTCACTCTCACATTTATGTTTATCAGGACTCTAAAATCACTACAGACTTGGTCTACCGTATTACCGTCTTAAATCGTATTTTATGAAATGTAAATCGTCTTACTTAGTAAATGGGTATGCCCTCAATATAAAGTAAAAAAAAATACAGAACAAATATTTAACAAACAAAAAATCGCGTGTGAATTCTGAATTTTTCTGGTTCGCGACAGAACCTGACGAACATTGTACTTAAGTCAATTGATGGAAACAAACTAAGAGAATCACTGATAAATAATACACTCGTGTAGTCAAATCTTCAAAGTCTGAGCATCGACCCCAAATTGCTAGCTTGTTGATTTCCTCGATACATCGGAAATGCATAACTTAATTTGCATTCCATTATTGGCTACCAGACGTACGGTGATGTGCTACCGTATCGGTACTTAGTGGACATCCCATCCATACGTTTCAGGGAACAAATTCATTATGCATACATCTATGGAGTAGAATTCCCAGCCAGTGTTTCCTGACAGGTTATAACCTCCCTAGGTTTACTTTTAGGTAGGACTTAAAGACCCCTGTCTTTAAGTCAAGAATGAACTCTATTTTAAAGAAAAAGGCCTTGCAGATGCGCTTTTGCTCATGGCTAAAATAGTCTACGTTACGCCTCTAATCTGACCAATATCCACATGGATCTTTTCCTGAGCCACGAATCAGCAAACGTTTCAGAAGTCGCCTTCAGGACTAGGAGGAACGACTTTCGTCACAAGTGATTGATAGGAGCTGGATAAAGCTGCGTTTCCACCAGAGATGTGCGAAAATGCGTAGCGAGGGATGTGTTTGTAAAGAACCAATAGAATCGCTTCATTTACCTGGCTTCGGTTAGCAGTTGGTTTTATATCTATACAGCCTAAGAATTTATTTAAAGGCCAAAGTCAAAGTCAAAATCACCTTATTCCAAATAAACCATTTATAGGCACTTTTGAAACGAAAAAGATGCTGATTGCACATTCCAAACCATAGATCTCTATGAAGAAGAATGTGCAAGAAACTTCATGAACACTTTTTTTATTCATGGTAAGTATTAAAAAATCTCGGTTACATGTTTCTTGTCGATATAAGTATGTGAGAACCATGTAAATAATAGTAATAAAAAAAAAACAATTCTAAATATAGATATTAAAATAAACCACTGACAGATAAGAGATGACCAATCTCAACTGACAGCGCCCGTTCACGGACATGACGCATATGTTCAGCAAGCCACTGCAGTAGCCTGATGATGATACTTAATGTATGTGATAGTATGTCACATATATTATGCACCACGCACGTGCCTGCACTTCGTACAAATTGGCCAAACACGTTGGTATAAAGTACCTAAAGCCGATACGAACTTATCTTGTAGAAGAAAACAGTTTCCTAATCTAGGGATATACTTCATCAGATTATTCGTTATATTGTCCGTAAATTAAAACGTTAAAGTCACATTTTTCAACACATTGTGTCTATTTTTAGAAGTATTTTTTTAATATTTTGAGCTTCAAGGATTATTTGATATTGTGACATTATTTTTGTTAATGTCATAATGTTGTTTACCTAGGTATAATTGATTGAATTTCCTACATCCAAAACAAAATGGAATGGAATGCTGAAATGGAACGAACGGATGCCGAGACATCCCTGGGTACGGCAGATACTTCTTACGTTGTTGAGCCATCTACGGTCCGGACTTAGCATTTTGCCTCGTCGTTTATACCGCGTACATTGAGGTACTGGAACAGTTTTCCGGCTGCAGTCTTTACGTCCGAATATAATTTAGGTGTATTCAAGGCTACAGTGAATAGGCTCATGGGCCTCACCATCAACAATTGCATCACTGCTTACCATCAGGTGGGATCGCAATCAAGCACTATCATCATCAGCCTTTTTAATGTTCCCACTGCAGGGACACAGGCCTCCTCTAAGAGAGGGAATGGGCTGTAATCCACCACGCGGGCCCAGTGCGGGTTGGTGGATGTCACATGTCTTCGAATTTTTGGTTCTAGGACATGCCGGTTTCCTCACGATGTTTTCCTTCACCGTTTTGAGAGCAGTGGTGATGAAATAAATTACACAAAGTAATGCGCCTGGCTGGGTTTGAACCCGCGACCTACTACATGCAAGTCGGGGCCGTTACCACTCGGCCACCACTGCTCACTCGGCCACCACTGCTCAATCAAGCACTAGTATATAGCAAAAAAAAGAGATGGATCTGTGACTGTGGTTTCTGATGATCAGAAACAAAACAAAATCTGTCTCAATTTTGTTTAGAAGTATATGGATATAGTGTTACCCAATTAATGGGTCATGAAGGGTAGATAAATATCTATCTGCATATTTAAAAGTCGACAACCTCATAGTCAGGAAAATGCTAGACAAATTAATATTTTCAATGAAAACTATCCAGATTAAATTGGTCCGTTTTGACGTCAATTCTAACGTCGAAGTAATCTCCGAAATTAATCTCTGTTGACTACCGAAAGTTCCACGCAAAACTGCGCAGTGAACATTGAAATCAAAACATTAGGTACAGAAATAAACATTTGACGATATCGAAGAACTAACAAGAAATATAAACGACTGGTAATCTGCTCGTATTTCACAAAAATGGCTCAACTACGTTTGTGTTTTCGTAAACTCTCTCCATAAACACGCTCTGAGCAGTCGCGGCCGAGTGGTAACGGCCCCGACTTACGAGTAGTGGTCGTGGGTTCAAACCCAGTCAAGCACATTATTTTGTTTAATTTCTTTCATCACGACTGCTCTTAAAACGGTAAGGGAAAAAGAAAAGATCTTGAGGAAACCGGCATGTCTTAGAACTAAAAATTCAAAGACGTGTGACATCTATCAACCCGCACGGGACCTGCGTGGTGGATTACGGCCGATTTCCTCTCCTAGAGTGGAGGTTAGATTTCCAGCAGTTAGATTATTATAATGCCGGCCATATACCATCCTACCTGTCGTCCAATCGGTATTGAAGCTACAGATTACTATTATACTATGCTTACAAAGGGCCTCATAAGAAGACTTACAGTCTTTGAGTGACTGTGGGCAATGTTTGGAGAGGAGGCCAGTGTCCCAGCAGTGGGAACATTAAAAAGGCTGATGATGAATCATCACCTATGTACTTATTCTCCTGCTTCTGTCTTATTTTCCTTTACTATTTACTGTGTTCAAGAATTGTTAAATAAAAAATTAAAGGTGTGGTTTTAGTTAATAAAAATCTGTGCTCTACTTCGCCCAGGAGTGAGAGAAATCATAGATAATTTACCACTTCAAAAAAAAAAAGTTCTCTTATGCTAGACCCCCTAGGCTTGTCAAATGACGACAATTTAAATCTCTTAACAACACATGAAACGAACCCCACTTCAGTTAAACATATTTTGTTGATAACACTATTTACGCAACAAATTATTACCTTTGTCTTATTTATCATTGTTCAAGGATTACGCGCATCAAGATTACATATCAAATGTTTTGCAAACATTTCAATTTCAATACAAATTATTGCCGCCATAATTAAACTGACTATAATAATTAGAGCCTGCGCGCACTAGCGATTTAAGTTGGCCGATAGTTTGATCGGTCAGAGGCTAGTGTATAGAGTTATATGGCAGTGTGCGCACTTGATGATTAAAAGTTGTACGACCGAACTATTAAATAATAATCGTTGTACGATTGTGACTGAACTATCGGCCAACTTTAATCGCTAGTGCGCGCAGGCTCTTAATTTGACTGGCCTGTTGGGCTAGTGGACCCTGACTGCTAGGAGGTCGTGGGTTCGGTCCCACCCAGGACAAGTCTTTGTTTGATGAGCTCAATCATTTGTTCTGTGTCTGGGTGTAATTTATCTATAATAAGTATGTATTTAGAAATATATAAGTATGTTAATCAGTTGTCTAGTACCCATAACACAAGCTCTGCTTAGCTTGGGACTATACGACGTTGTGTGACAGTTGTGGAATATATATATATTTAATTAAACGATTTGAACGAATGTAGTGGGACCAAGGAATCCAGCATTCTGCCAAAGTAATTACACATGCAAATAGATCGCCACTGAGAAGGTCGGATGACATAAATCTCTACAAGGTCAATTGAGGGCGTTTAATATTAGATCATTTATGATATTAGTAATTAATATTCTACTTAATTTTGGAACAAAACAGTTTATTACATCTTTTAATATTTTTAGCAATTTTTTTTAAGTGGGAAGTAATAGTACTTTAAATGACTAAAATCCACCCTTACTCTGTGTTTTTAATTTCCCTTTGCGTTCCAGGATCATGGTTTCTTCTGTCTAAATTCGAAACAGGGCTTGCAAGCAATGAGTAGCTCGCCGTCTAGTCGTCTGGTAACAGTTCGGGCCAAGCCCAAGTCGTCGACGGCGCGGTCTGTTCCCGCGCGCCTCGAGAAGTTGTCAGCAAAACCGTAGGGAATCTGCAAATGGGTCGAAGCCTACTAGGGCCCAAGGTATCTTTCTGAAAGGAAGGCTTGGCCAAAGTACGAAAGGCAAAAAGTAACGGGATGAGGTGTGTAGTCAGTAAGGGTCTGATACTGTTTTCCGCTTTGTATTCGTCATTGGATGAGTTTTGCCCACCATAAAAAAAAACAGGAATCTCCTTAATTTTCTATATTGATGACTGGAGAAGTGCCGCGATTGTAGTTTGCCTATTCCTAACTATATTGGAAGGTAAACTACTAACTTTACATGGAGTAACTCCCTGTCTGACCTCAACAACCCAGCAACTACTATAATACCCCCTACCAAGATTTTCTTGCTACTGACTAATCGATAACACTCAAAACTCTACAAATGATAAACAGGATCATTGGCTTAACATGTTTCTCATTGTCTCTTTACCACCCTAGGTTGACTGGTAGAGAATGCCTAAGGCACCACCTTTGTACCATGTGTTTCATGAAGAATAAATAAATAAATCAAGGAGCCCTGCTGTAAAACAAAACTTTATACAAAACAAGTATTCAATGAAAATATATTTTTTAATAATAAGCTTTAATATAATTATAATTATATAATATAATTAAAACTCATCAAATCCATTCCTCATTACCGAGTTTCTATGGCGATCTTCCAGCTCCAGATCCGATCTGTTTACCGTTTAGATGTCTTCGAATTTTTCGTTCTAAGTCATGACGGTTTTCTCACGATGTTTTCCTTCATCGTTTTGTTTTGGTGATGATATGAATTACACAAAGTGATGTGTCTGGCTGGGTTTAATCCCGCGACCTACGTATAAATCAGAGCCATTACTACGTTACAGTTAAAATATAAAAAACAAATAAAACTACTACTTTTTTTCTAGCGATGTCTGTATTTTTTTATTTCATACTTTTTAATCATGATCACATATCATGACAAATCCAATTAGTCCAAACACTGCTTCATATTAAAACAATGTATCATACATTGTTTTAATATGAAGTTCCCGTGCCTACCTTCCACCTTCTGGCTCTATCATCAGACCATTCATTCGAAGCGCTCTAGGAAAAGGAACGGGCCATAATCTTCGAATTTTTGGTTCTAGGTTCCTCACGATGTTTTTCCTTCACCGTTTTGAGAGCAGTGGTGATGAAATAAATTACACAAAGTAATGCGCCTGACTGGGTTAAACCCGCGACCTACAACTCGTAAGTCGGGGCCTTTACCACGTCTTCCTTCATTTCTATCATCAATTCTTACTCTTCTTCCTTACCATGAAGCTCAGAATAAAACGAAGATATACATAATTATGTGACCTACATGCAATCACCACAGTACTTTACAGCCAAGAAGCAAATGGAATTGTTCGCATGATAATAATTCAGCTATGAGCTCCAATGTAAACAGTTATAGCAAGTGTTGGTTTAACAAACAACACTAATAATCACTAATTACTAGGCATGTCGCATTCATATGGATTAATTAATCATTTTCATTAATCACTTGCCTATTACCTAAATGGTTCCATTTAATCGTAGCTCTAATTTGATTGATGTCTAGTCATAATTTACAAAGTCAGGGTCACCCGAACATAAATAGGTTTTTACCGGAGGGAGACTACAGTTTTCCAATTATATTATGTTCTGTATACTTTACAAAAGTCTAAAAGAAAAAATAATAATTTGTATAACACAAAAAGACAGTAAAAGATAATCTGTATATATAAAAGCGAAATATCACTCATTGATGAATCACGAAATCTCATAAACTGTCAACACCTACAAAGTTAAAATTTGTCAGGTAAGTTAAGGAACCTACCCTATAAGGGATGATTCTCATTAGAGCAGGTCGTGCCAGGGCCGGGGCGTGGACGAGCCGGGGCCCGTCCGTGCTATGCAATTTATTTTCGGACGCAGCACGAAAAATGTTCTGATTACGATGGGACGTGGAGGGAACGGGGCGGGACCGTGCAACAAACGTGGTATTGAAGTGCGTCGAGCGGGCCCGGACGGGACACGGATAATGCACTGTGTAATATAAATTGATTCATACAAAATATATGAAACAGATTAAAACCGTGTCCCGTCCGGGCTCCGCCCCGGGCACAGCACGTTCTAATGAGAATCATCCCTAAGAATATGGTTGTAATATAGGTGTAGGCGTCTCTACAACCTAAGGGGGTAAACCGACTTTTATGTAGTCGAAGGCAATGTATTATAAAACAAATATGAGTGGAAATGGTGCTACTTATTTCTAAAGGAATATCTTCCTGCAGACCTTAAAAAGATGAAATTTAAAGAAATCTAGATAATGGTGTGTAAAAAAACAGGACAAGAGTGTGTGATACTCGTATCTTAAATTAAATTATTAAATAAACCTATAATTTTAATATTGACAAATATATTTTACAATTATGTAATCACTATATACCTAAATCATTACATAGTATAAAACAAAGTCGCTGTTTCCCTATGTATGGTTTGATCTTTAAAAACAAGCAACGGATTTCGATGCGGTTTTTTTTAATATATAGAGTGTTTCAAGAGGAAGGTTTATGTGTATAATACATGCTCCCATGCGAAGCTGGGGAGGGTCGCTAGTACTTTTATAAATATTACAACGACTTTATAAATTCAAAGATTATTTTTAAAGTAAAAAACAAAGTCGCTTCCCGCTGTCTGTCCCTATGTATGCATAGAACTTTAAAACTACGTAACGGATGTTGTTACGGTTTTTTTTTTAAATAGATTGTGTGATTCAAGAGGTAGATTTATATGTATAATATATGCATAATATAATTACTTAATGACAGCATTGCACCCGTGTGAAGCTGGGACCAGTTTTAAAGATCTAAGCATACATAGGGACAGACAGAGTGAAGTGACTTTATTTTATACTATGTAGTGATATAGCACAGCAGAAAATCACACGTCTACAGGATATTTTGAAGCTGATCTTTTTCTGAATACTACTTACTCAAGAAAGTTTATCGAACGGATAATGTTTCGACATAGGAAACTGGCCATTTGGGGAACGATTCCGGAAGTCGGTCTAATGGCTTGTAGAAGCTGTCGAATCTCTATGGTGAATTATTGACAACCTTATCTTGTGGATACAGTGATAGATATACACCGCTTTTTGATCGTTTTAATCCCTTGGAGGATCGGTTCGGTACATGAAACACTATCGGTCAGGTACAGTTAACATCAGCTGGGCGAGTCCAATGACCTGTAGGTAATTAGTACGCAACAGCCGACAACTACCTAAACATCCTTGACTCGCTCAGCTGATGTTTACTTAAAGAAATTAATTTCGTACATGCGTATATTAATTTGAGTTTTAAAAGACAAGGACTTTCATTTTTTATTTTATCTTTTCAAATCCATAGTGTTTCATGCACCGGATCGACTCTCTACGGGATTAAAACGATAAAAACTTAGTTAATCTAAGCCGTATATACTGTGTAATTGGCCATCATGGGCCATTGTGTATAGCTCTAAAACCAGCTTGTCAAAAAACCCGTGTTACATAATATCTAAATTACAGTAAATACCAAACTTATAAAATGCAGTATCTATGTTATAAAAAATAATGTTCCTAATCTAATCGTAGCGCTGATCATAAGATTTATTTTCCTCAATATAAAATACCTAATTACCCACTTTATTTTATGTGGGAAATCACCAAAGTGCTTTTCCCGGTGGAGCGAGGATTGTAGTACTTATTCCATGTGCAAGACTGCACGAAGAAATGCTAGCAAAATTTGTAGGGCTGACACTTGCTGAAACTATGAGAACGTTTGAAAGAGTGTCCTCGTAGCCCTGGAACACAAAGGGCAACTGAAGGACACCTATTGTTTTTAGTCAATACAATTCTGCCACGTCTTCCCACGCTGCCCAGAGCGTGGGAAGTTAAAGTGTTCAAGTTGACAGTAGTATCATCACAACGGTAATGTTTCTCTGTTGGTTGATCTGAATTAATTTCTTGAGTATTTATATGTATTTATTTAGTTTACAAAATTTTGTTTATATTGTATATTTTTATTGTATATTATGATTCATACATCTAATATATTCACATGTTTTTTCTTCCTTTTCATTGCATCTGCCATCATGTTTCTCTGCATCAACCAAAGGATGACTGGTAGCAAATGCCTAAGGCATTAAATCCGCCTTTGTACCGTTATGTGACTGAAGTGTTAAATAAATAAATCATCATCATCATCATCATCAGCTTTATAATGTTCCCACTGCTGGGACACAGGCCTCCTCTCTAGGAGAGGGAATGGGCCGTAATCCACCACACGGGCCCAGTGCGGATTGGTGGATATCACATGTCTTCGAATTTTTTCCTCTAGGATATGCCAGTTTCCTCACGATGTATTCCTTCACCGTTTTGAGAGCAGTGGTGATGAAATAAATTACATAAAGTAATGCGCCTGGCTGTGTTTGAACCCGCGACCTACAACTCGTAAGTCGAAGCTTTTACCACTCGGCCACCACTGCTGTAAATAAAAGTTATCTGATGACGTACTACCTCAACAAAAAGGCTGGTACGCGTTATCGCCTACAAAGATTTGCAGCCTACAAATAAATCACTACTAAGAACAAAACCTCCACTTGACATTATTTAGTTTGTGTCACAAAAGATAATACAGACTCCTAACGCTCACTTACACCCACGGAACCCTGATTTGTATCGCAGAGTAGAACAACAAACTTCATAGTAAGTACAATCTCGAACATGATTTCGTTACGCTAACTACAAAGGCGGATTTCTCCTGAAATAACAATTGCAACTTTGAGCAAAACCTCCCCTAATAACAAGTGTGTTTTCAAAATATTGTTCGTATGTTCTTCAATCTATGTAATACCAAATATTATAATGGTTCCATCGATCACTGATAAAATGGTTCTCTATTTTTTTTGGCATTTCATTCCTTACGAAATTCTTAATGATTTTCTTTTTTTTCATCATCATCTCAACCGGAAGAGGTCACATCCACAAAATGTCACCATAACGGACAATCTAGCCAAGTCACAATCGTTTCGTTTAAAGTTAGCGATTGTAGTTGGCCACGCCCCCCATTTTGTTGAAACTACAAACAAGGGAATTGGGGCGTGGTCAAACTACAAGCGCTAACTTTAAACGAAACGATTATAACTTTGCTTGGGGGCTGGATCGTATAAAAAGAAGTGTGATGGAATGATAGCTTAACTTTTTTTTACGTGAAAAAATCATCTATTGATATCTCGGTCTTAGCCGGAGTGGAAGAGTGTGTCAGAGTTATTTATACTGATTAAAACCCCACTCCTGTTTCTTCGTTGCCTTTCATACTCGGGCCCAGTCTTTCTATTTGAAGTAGGTCGTTGGCCCCAGTAGGCTTCGACCCTGCTGAACCCTGTAGGCGCCAGCTGTTTGCTGAGATCTCCTTGAAGCGCGCGTGGAACAGTACTCGCCGTCGACAACTTGGCTTGGTCCGGACTGTTACCAGACGACCGGACGCCGAGCTACGTATTGCTCGACGTCCGCAAGCCTGCGCCTATGGTAGCCGTAACCTAAACACCCCTTATAGCTCCATCCCATTATCAGTTCAGTCTAAGTCGTAAAATGAATCGCGTTTAGACCTCGTAGTAGGACAGCTGGTGTCAGATTTTCGGTCATTAGGCTATCCGTAACGACTATCTTACTAATATTTTCCCAGAAAATCTTTTTTGATTCTAGCGTGATAGGTGCTCATTGTACGTAAGCAAAAGTTTCTCATCCAAGACTCCCAGAGCAATAGACTTATATTATCATAGAAATATCTCGGCGTGAATAAACTTTCGAGTGGGGAAACTCGTTACATTGTCTGGAAGAATATTTTTTGCCTACCTACTGACTACCCCTGCTGAATTTATTAAGGTTTCTAGACACTTCAGCAAAGTCTGAGTGAAAAGTAGCGCCTAAATTGATTTTGGCAAATATAATTGTGAACAAAAAATATTCGGCAAGTGCGAGTCGAACTCGCATAACGACAATTCAGTACAAATATGTAAATAGTTTCCAAGTATTAGTCTCGAAGATTTTTTTTTCTTACTCGAAATGTTTTTTTTGTGACTTTTCTTCTATTTATTTATTTTTCTATTTAATTTTGATTTGTGATTTGACTTTGATTTATTTGTTTTCTTTTAAATTATTTTATTTGCTTGACATTAAAATTTGATTTATTTTGTAAAAATTTGTTGACATTATTGTAACACTTTGTACCTTTATGACTTGCAAAAATCCCTTACCAATAAATAACTATGACTATGAATGAAAGTGCAACTTTGAGCAAAACCTCCCCTAATAACAAGTGTGTTTTCAAAATATTGTTCGTATGTTCTTCAATCTATGTAATACCAAAGAAATTATCAGAGTGGTCCAAGAAAAAAAAAGGCCTTGCACAACAATGAGTGTAGTCAAGCTGTGTGTGTGTGTGTTGTGTGCTGTGTGTGTGATGAATAATCATCATCTTCATCAACAGCTTGACTGCATTATCATAGAAACTACACTATTTCTGTTACAAATTAAAATCCTTTTTGGGATTTTTATCTTCTCACTATTTCACCTAATGTGATCAACGATGGACCTTACCTATAAGTAACCAATTCAATCTTAACTTAAAGATCTCTAGGTTATAGCTATCAAAAAATACAGACACGGGAATTCCACTCCTTAATTAACTCGACACACAATAAATGTGTTCCCAAAACTATTTGTACGTATAGGTTTTTTTTATGGTAGGTAAAAATCATCCAATGACGAGTTCCGCTCTTGGGCGGAGCGGAAAACAAGTGTCAGACTCTTACTGACTAAACAACCTACCCCGTTCCTACATCGCCATACATACCAGGGCCAGAGCCTTCCTTTTCAGACACAAACCCGTGGCCCTGATTGACTTCGACCCTTCTGCAGGGTCCCTACGTTTGTACATATAGGTGAGATTTCCACCATGTAGCAGTGGCGTAACGCCGTACAATGCAATTACATCATTGGCAATCAGTTAAAAGGTTTAAAATAAACTATACGGGGACCACCTTACTTTTACAGACTACCACTGTTCTACAGGCTGCAGTTTGAAAACCACTATTTTAGACGAATAAGACTCAAATCGTGCTCTCGTATTTAGCCTATTTTAAGTTCCAGCAGGGTGAAAGCCTCCCCTTTTTCCTTTCAAACCTCTCGGTCTATAGCAATCTCCGAATAAGTTTCCCACGCGAACATGATCACATCTTCGCACCACCTTCGCCGCGGTCGACCTCCCTAAGAGCCTATGCCACCACGTTTTTTTAAACGCGCCGATTGTAGCAATGGGCGTTAGTAATGATCCACACGCGATACACACGCGAGGCAGACCCAGCCTGCAGACTTTTAATAGGATAAAAGCACGCCGTCAACGTCACCGGCGCATTTAAAAAACGTGATGTGCAAGGCCGTTTTATCCAACGGCAATGTAGGCAACTACCTAGGGGCCCCATCAGGTTCAGAGGCCCGCACTTCAGGAAAAAAAATAGACTATGTTTCATAAAAAAAAAAACACATTTCGATGACATGACATTTAACTAGCCGTTTGCCAAACTATATACATACCTATATGGAAAAAACAGCGTAATTGTGAATAGTTTTAGACACAAAATATATATTAAAAAGTTAGAAGGTCCCTGATATGTATAAACCGGCCCTGGTGATGTGCACAGGCCCAAAGGTCTCCAGTGAGTGAATTGAATTGTATTTGTAAAAACAGTCAGTACTTACAGTTAATGAATTGTATCAACAGTAACTAGAACGAGGTACGTTGATAACGCTAGAGGACGTACGACAGTGTAATTGCAAAACCCAATTCAATTTAAAACGGCTATAACAACAATTAATTTATGCGCACTAGTGTTGGTAGCGACCTAGTAACAATGTGTAATTAAATTGGGAACGTGCACGGCAGTAGCGCCATCTTGCAAACGCAGTTTTAGGGGCATATGTCAAAAAATAAATAACAAGAGTTTGTTTATTTTGTACAGATTAAAGTAAATAAAATTAATTTAGAAAGACAATAAATGTTATTTTAGAGGAATTATTTAAAAACTGTTTATAGAAAAATGAACGTTATTATAAAAACTGGTTTTGAGAGTGTAAAACACACAATAAGTTTCCAGCCCCAAACTATGTTAAAAGGAAATAAATTGGTGTTAGCAGGACATGTAAGGAATGTAGAAGAACTGAGAACTAATAGGAATAGTTATTTAATACGAGCCACCATCATTCGTCAAACATCGGTGACCTTAACACCCTATAAAACAAGTTTAAACCTAAGTACTCTCCTAACCTAAAAATATGACGAACTACTAAACATTTAGTTACATAAAGTATGCCAAACATTTTTTTTCATTTATTACAGATCGATAATGCTCGGATTGTCACTGGAGTTAAATGCAGTTGCGTTTATAACCAGAGCGGGAAGTGCAAACATGTTGCTGCTTTAATAAATTCCATTAACAACAAAGTTAGTTATTCAAAAACGAGCAGTGAACAACAATGGGGAAAACCCAGTATTCGTCAATTTGTTGATTGTAAATATTCCAAAGGGAGATATTTTCAAGAAATGTTTGGATCGGTATCCAAGACTGAAAGTTGTGGTGTCTGCAACATGTGTGGTTCTTCGTTTTATCAGGCGTGTATATCTAGCTAATGCATGTGACTCATTAATCTTCTGCCGTCGATATACTTTAGGAAATATCGTGGGAACATAACTCGGACTTGCTTGCGCGTCTGATTTTTTACCTCCTATAAAATGCTCACTGCAAATTTTGTCGTCGGGTTTTGGAGACCATGGTGATCCATCAACACTATAACAATAATTAGGTACTCAATTAATATTCTATAAAATGTACATAGCGCAAATGAAATAGATTTGATTTATATTGCAATTTTAGGTTACATCTAATCACTTACTTTTTCCTTTTTACAGCAGCCATCCATTTATATCTTTGATCTAATTTCCAGGCCGCTTTAGGAAAAATATAAAATTTGCACTGACTATTTCTGCTGTTATTTTTGCAGCCTACGATACAACAACAATAATGACCCATTATTTTCAAAAATTTCAAAACAACGTTATCAAGTTTGATTGTTTACTGATTCACATGACGTGACATGACTGAGCCCCTTTTGTTGCACATTTTTGCCGCAGCAAGCGCAGCGATCGTTCTCTTTACCCCTTCCACCCACTACGCACGTAGCGAATTGCCTCCAGTTTTAAATTCAGAATTGACGAGTGGGTTTTGTTTTTGGTTTTTTTTTACTGTTATTTTTTTTTTTATAATATAAATAGGCTTGTTTGGGGTACGTATTTGAATATCGAAGATTAAAATACCTACTGTTAAAATATCGATGTTCATAACATCGAAAATGGATATATCGAACGACCATAAAACCGAAAATTAAAATAACGAAAGTTAATTGACCTCTATCTCATCTGATGGTAATCGATCATTTGCTTAAAAGCGTACGGCTGTCGGATCTTGGCGAGTTTGAAGTTAGGCCCTGCGATTTTAGCGCTTGAAAACTCGTACAAAAATAAAGATTATAAAAAAAATGTATGCCAATAACAGTTATTAACTGCAATAACAACTGCGAATTGCATTTATTTGGCGAGTTTTCAAGCGCTAAAAATCGCAAAATCTAACTTCTGACTCGTCAAGATGGCCGTACGGTACAAGTTGTAGGTCGCGGAACGCCGACAAACATCTAGAAGACACGAAGACATCATGAGGAAATCCGCAATACATGTGACATTCGCCAACCCGCACTAGGCCTGCAAAGATGTATTACGACCCATTCCGTCTCGTAGACACGATGCCTGAATTCCAGCAACAACGAAACAACAACAACAGGAACATTAAAAGAATGATTATGGTATTTCCGCCACCGTAGGCGCGGGCTTACGGTCGTCTGGTAACAGTCCGGACCAAGCCAAGTCGTCGACGGCGCGCTCTGCTCTCTCGCGCCTAAAGAAGTTGTCAGGAAAGCCATAGGGACACTGCAAAAGGGTCGAAGCCTACTGGGGCCCAGGGTCTCTTTCTGAAAGGAAGGCTTGGCCTCAATGCTAAGGGCAGAGAAGGAACGAAGTAGGTGAGGTGGTTAATCAGTACGAGTCTGACACTGTATCCCGCTCCGCCCAAGAGCGGGATTAGTCATTGGATGATTTTTGCCCACCGTCAAAAAAAAGTGATTATGGTATGCTAATCATAGATTTGACGCCACCAACTTGCATGCCTACTAGAGGGCGCCAAGGTATTGGTTGCACTCAGGCACTCCGAAGGCTAGAACCGCCTCCATTCACTACCCACCCATTATGCAGCAGAATCTCTAATGAACGTCGGAAACTGGAACAAGGCGAATAATTTAACACTAAATCGCCGCGCCATCTTGAATCTAGTTTAAAATATAGATACGTCTTGAATTACACGCAAAGGATTTCTTGGAATCTGAAATGATCGGAGAGAAGCTAAGCTGCTCAGCCTCAGATTGCCTTTCTAGGTCAAAGGAGTTCAATAGAAAAGTATTATTTGCTGTATAACGTTTCGAATAAAAGATAATTTTACAGTCTTTTTCTAGACATATTAACGTATCAGAAATTAAGTTCCTATTGTTAATTTTATTTTTGGTGTGCAATAAAGAATATATCTATCTATCTATTAAACGCAAGTATTCATTCATCATCTTTTCAGCCAAAAGACGTACACTGCTAGACACACCAAAAAAAAAAAATGTCTAAACATTTTGTATTTGTATTTCAGGCTCACAACTCCGTGACTAAAGCGTTTGCGTTCCGGGTAAAATGGGGTGAACAGAAACTCAGGGGGCGAATAGAAACAAAATTTTTATTAGGATTATTAGTTTGATTTCATATTTTCTGTTTTAATAAAGCATTTTTGTTTTCAATATTGAATTTATAAAAATATTTAAATGCTGCAAACCATTTTTAAATAACGTGAAAAAACAACAAAATGTGGTTTCTAGTCACCCCCGATTTGTTTCTATTCACCCCGTTTTACCTGGTACATTTAAAGAAACCATTATTACTGTCCGTTCAACCGGCTTTAACTTCTTTTCGGTAGACATAACCTATCAAATATACACCGTTAAATTTTGATCGTTTTAATCCTTTAAAGGGTCGATCCGGCACATGAAACACTATCGATTTGTAAAGTTAAAATAAAAAATAAGCTTTTTTTTATTCGAATTCGTTTATGCACTTTCGAAATTGAATTTTTAAAATAAATATCAGCTGGGCCAGTTCAATGACCTGTAGGTAGTTAGTACGCAACACCCGAAGACTACCTACGCGGTCATTGACTCGTTTACTTAAAGAAATGACTTTTTTAATGCGTATATCAATACGAGATTTCGAAAAAAAATTACTCTATTTTTTTTATCTACATAAATCGATAGCGTTTCATGTACCCGATCAACCCTCCACGGGATTAAAACGATCAAAATTTAACGGTGTATAAAAAAAACAATAAACTTTTGCATATGTTTTACCTTTTAATTTTTTTTTCCTGCTGCACTATTAAAGTGGTCACACTTTATCAGTAAATCCCTTGAAAATCCCCAAGAACGCTATTTGTAAATCCATCTGCATCGAACACAAACAGATTAATTAGGTAATCGTAACAAAAATAAATACATTTATCTTTTTCCTTATTTACACTGTATACCATATATTGAAACGGGCAGTTTTACCCGTTACAAATAAATTATTACATTTATATAATCTCACACCTTTTACTTATATGCAGGTATCAACTGCCCCCCCCCCCCCTAGCTTTTTGTTAACGTCGAACGCTTTGAGTTGGTCACGGCCCCGATTCCCTTGTTCTGACGTCATATCAACGCTCAATCACGTGATCAGGACAAATTGGATGGCCTCCTACAAGGTGGACTGATGACCTGGCAAGGATTGCGGGCATCTGGTGAATGCAAGATGGACATGGCGACACTTGGGGGAGTCCTATGCCGAACAGGTAACGTTTTTCGGCTGAAATGATGAAACCATTTTGGGAATGGTATAACAACGCAGACTTTGCAAACGTACGGGTCGTAAATAAATGCTAGCAAATATACAATGAGGAAAATTCTTGTCATTTAATAAATTAGTACCTACCGTTTGAGTCACGCTCTTCATTTCGGGATTGCCCGAAACAGAAGTCAAGAGGTCAAACTTGTTGATTCGAATCACAACCTTCCCGTGTTATCAGTTTGATGATAACGGTGTCACTTGAGTTCACTACTCGTATTTATCCGTGAGCGACTACAATAACGTAGATACTTAACCAAACAAATCGGTGGACATACAGGAAATGGATAAATAGATAGATTTATTCTTTTTTGCACACCATAATTAAAATAACAATAGGAACTGGGTCGACATAGTTTTAAGTACTGCTGCTGCCTTATAATGTTCCAACTGCTAGGACTAAGGACTTCTCTCTAGGAGAAGGAATCTACCACGTGGGCCCAATGCAGTTAGGTGGATGTCAAAAATCTTCGAATTTTTGGGTCTAGGACATGCCGGTTTCCTCACGATGTTTTCTTCACCGAGGTACCCGGTACCCCTTCTGTTCATGGAAATCATGCACGTACCTTAAGAAAGTCATTGTCAATTCTCTGGAACGCAAAAGGCGACGGAACACGGCGGGTTTTAATTTGTTACGAGTTCTCCAACAAGGAAGAAGTAATTTGAAAAATTGTCACCAAAAAAGGTACTTGTTTTAATTTTTATAAATCAGGAGGAAAGTTCTTTAGTCTTGGAAAAAAATACCAATGTGTAATCTCAGAACAATCTCAACTTTACCCAGACTAAAACACAGTTTTAAAAAACCCCTATATACGCTTTGCTGCAATCGCAGCAAAACTGAAAAAAAAAAAATAGCTGAAACCTAACAATTTTCACATAAAACTGTTTACTCAAAACAAAATGTAAATACTAAACCGCTCAAACGAATTGAACTAACGAGTGTACCCAGCAATAACAACATCTCTTCACAAAGACCAGAAAAACCGGCCCCATCCAGCTGAAACCGCTTCAAACCGGTTCCGAGTTTAAAAATGAGCGCAAACAGACTCTTTTTGAGTACATTCGTATGTCTAATGCGACGGATATGGCAGTTCTTGTTAAAATTTCATACGCGGAGTAATCCTTAGGGTCGCTGCGAAGCGCTGGAAGACCTAGATAAGACCCGTTCTGTCTTTGTTCTGGAAATGCTTTGTTCAAATGGGTTATGTGGCTTCAAAGACGTGTTAGAAATTAATGACATATTGTTATGTCTTCCATTTGAAATTTGATTGTCAATTTACAGAACAATTAAGTATTCAGTAGGTAGTTAATTGTAGTAATAGAGGTTGATAAACTTTTACAGTCGACTGTAAAAGATATATTTTGATGTAGATTAAATAAATGACTTCCTGATATAGAAATACTATTCTGACTTCATTTTCATCCTCATTTTGTGTGAGACAAATTCAAGGCTTCTTGTTTTCAAGTCTACGGTTAACACCTTATCAAAGAAAAAAATAATTTTTGTGGTCCCTAGGTGAACATCCACATTTCTCCAAAAAGTGTTTGCAGTGGCCTACCCAGGCAGGCACCCAGACAGGCCACTACGTTTCTGATGCTTCTAGCAATCAAGGCTAAAGAAGCAAATTCTAATTAACATAGCAGTTATACATTCTATATCCGATAGGTCTATAAAAACCCATATCTCCAAGTTGTGTTTGCAGCTGCCTACCCAGGCAGGCACTACGATGCACATCCGATTTAGTACTTTCTATTCCATATAAGCCACTACGATTCTGCTGATCCTGAAATTCAAGGCTAAAAATGCAATGAATTTCAAACGCTTTCCACAAAATCGGTTTGCAGTTTTCCCGTAAAACCAGTAAAAGCTATCAACGGCTTACTCGAAAATCCCGAAAAATGCTCTGAAAATGCTCGTCCTGAAATTGTATTACTATCTTCCTTTGAGTCTGTGAGGTAACAGGAATATAAAAGCAGTCTAGACGGGATACGGAGGAAATATCTAAGGGTAAAATTTTAAGAGTACAAAACAGTTTGAGTAGTGCTATTGTTATAGACAGAAATTTTGTTGTATAAGCAGATAAAAGATCCGTCGAGCGCTTGGAATAGGCAATGTCTCTAATTCCTTTGTTCTGACCAAGTGACTGAGCGTTGAGATGACGTCAGAACAGAGGAATTGGGGCATAGCCAACTCAAAGCATTCGACGTTATCGAAACGATAGTAACTTGGCTAGGGGGACAGGACTATACGTAATTGAAGAAATGGGACAGTGAAATTGCAATAACTGGAAAGCATCTTAATGGACGTACGTTTTGTGTCAGGAAATTCAACATTACTTTTAGCTGTTTCAGTAGGTACTTAAATAGACACACGAATCATATACTAATGTAAAAACTTTTTGTGTGTGTAATTGTATTTATATTTATATGTGCATTTGTATTCGTATAACTTTATTTCGCGTAACTTTATTTACTACAATTTGTGTTTTTATGGAAATGTCTAATTCTTGTTAAATTGTATGTTGAAAATAAAGATTATTATTATTATTACATACAAAAATACAAAACATACACTCACTAACAAACTTTCGAGTTTTAAATAATATTAACAATATTAATATGGCGTAATATTATAGTGTAGATAAACAAATAATGTTATCAGTTTACAACAATATAATACTCAGAAAGCAGATTACATTCTAGCAAGAACAATCAAGCGAAAAGCTAGCTGTGAATAGCGTAGCATCAGTCTTATGTCTCAGTCAGCACACGGGACAGAGGCCTCTTCTCTAGGAGAGGGCATGGGCCGTAATCCACCACGCAGGCCCAAACCGGGTTGGTGGATATCACATGTCTTCGATTTTTTGGTTCTCTAGGACATGCCGGTTTCAACAAATCCTTCACCGTTTTGAGAGCAGTGGTTATGAAATAATATACACAAAATAATGCACCTGACTGGGTTTGAACCTGGGTCCTACAACTCGTAAGTCAATCACCACTGTTCTTAACGTTCTAACCAATAGGTTCGAACGTTACGTTACGTTCTTTAATTGTGACTGTAATTTCCAAAGTCGAAAGGTTAATGAAAAACGTATAGAAAAAATGTACGAAAAATATAATATTATTTACATAACTGTGAATAAAAACAGCAAAAAAAACTCCGTTTTCCTTAATTTTTTTCAGTTCGTTCCATCTAAAACACGATGAATCAAATTGAACTCTAAAATCCAAACAAATACGCGAGTTGAAACGTACCTAAAATACTTTTTACTATCTTGAACACTGATTCGTGGATTACAGATATCCGAATGAATCATACACTTTCAGTGATGACGTCACGTATCGGTTAGTTTGTTTAGGTAGCTAAGATATCAGTTATTAGTCTTATTATAAACTATACTCCGTTCAGAATAAAATAAAACATTAAAGGTGAGGCCAAACGAGCGTAATTTTGCAAGACGTAAGTCGCAGATTTTCGGTCGCAGAATTTCATTTCATTCATAGATCAGTCCCCATTTGAATCACACGGTGACGCAAAATGAGTTGCCTACCTACTGAGATATTTCTGCAACCGAAAATCTGGGACTCACGACTCACAAAATTACGCTCGTCTGGCCTCACCCTTAAGAAAACCTTTTTACTATCCGTTCAACCGATTTTGAGTTTTATTACGTTGGTGGAATGACAAATGGCGGATGCAGTGCTTAAATTGTTTTGTAACGACTGTTTTCGCTTTTAACGCCATTCTTGTGCCTACGGAATAGAAGTTTAAATCGGTTGAACTGACAGTAGAAGGTTTGTTTAAATGTCTAATCATAATGTGAATAGGGTATAACTGAAGCCAGTGTCTTTACCCATGTAAGAAGATATTCGCAAGAGAACCAAGGTTGCTGACATAGCGAAAATAATCGCCAAACTTAAGTGGCAATGAGCAGGGCACATTGCTTACAGGACAGATGGCCGCTGGGGCCGAAAAGTTCTGGAGTGGCGAACACGTACCGGAAGACGTAGCGTTGGAAGGCCTCCCACAAGGCGGACCGATGACCTGGTCAGGGTTGCTTGAATTTGATGGATGCAAGACGCACGGGACCGGTCGTTGTGGCGACGTTTGGGGGAGTCCTATGACCAACAGTGGACGTCTTTCGGCTGAATTGATGATGATGAGACTTTTACTCGTACTAACAAAAAACACACCCTGGGTTTTTGTTAGTAAAAATCTAACACCAGCTCTAGGGCCGTCCAAGTGCGGGATATGTCATTGAATGATTTTTGCACACCATACAAAATACTACACAACAAAAACAAAAAAAAAACATTGTTTACCGACATCTCGTCTGTACTACACTTTACAACCGCGTATGTAAGCAGAATATGATTCAGCAGCGTCTGTTAGCGTACCGTCTGCGAACTAGCTCGGCTCTCTGGCGTGGGCTTTATATGCGACTGTTCAAGTGCACACAGCATTCAAAGTGTGGGTATAGACAGAATATTGCTGATGGTTTTACAACTGAGAATGGTTTGTAAGAAAGAAAGGAAAGACAGTAAAAAATGAAATTATAATCTGTGCGAGACTCAAAAGGAGCCTAACTCAGAGGTCACCGATTATGATTAGGGTGTCAAGACAAATCACACGAGCCCAAACTGGAAGGGGTTGTATTGTTTTATTACCAAGTTCATATGGTCATCTCCCAGCTCCATCATCAGATCAGCTTCTTGTCGTCATAATATTACATTGTCACATGATTTACACATGAATGCAAAATATCAGCTCAATTAGTAATTGGGAAGTGGATCAAATTTGAAAGATTTGATCACAAACATCGGTCAAAGCATGTCAAAGCTTGTAAAAAATGCATTTATTACCAGCATCTCGTGGCCGTGGGCGTGGGTTTTATATGCGACTGTTCAAGTTCACACTGAGCGTTCAGTGTGGGTATAGACAGAATATTGCAGATGGTTTTACAGCTACGTGTATGTCGTTCAGAGAATGGTTTGTAAGAACGAACGAAAATAAATACAGTAAAAAACGAAATTATAATCTGTGCGAGACTCAAAAGGGGCCTAATTCAGAGGTAGTAGTGAAATGAAAAAACCATATTTAAGTTGTTTTTGACATCATAAGATTTAATATGTCTAAAACAATGGATTATATACCTATACTTATGGATTAATGATCTCGAGACTCGTTTCGGAAATTGAATTATTTACATAATTAAGTTGGTTGGTATGGAACCCTCAACTTGACCAATTTTTATAAAAAATAAAAATGGAGAAATATCATCAAACTATAAAGTTTAATACGATCTGGCCAAAACATGGAGGAGACACCGACCGACTGACTGACTGACGTATACACCATCGAAACTACTGGAGGAGCTAGGAAACAAACAAGCACTAGATAGGGATTTCTGGAAATGTTTCGTGGGCCAATATACTTGACAGTTAAAATTATATAATTTTAAAACAACCCCAATAAAACAATTTAATGGGTTTTATTAGACACTTCTTGGGTTGATAAATTTTAAACTTGGCCCAGATGTTAATCAAATCGAACAATAAAGACTGACATTATTACTGTTTCAAAACTGTCCTCAAAATATGGGGTGTTAAAACTTTTATTAAAATATTATTGCAAACGAAGTCATGGCATAAATACACTACACGCCACGGCTAAATTTAATCGCGTTTTTTAATTTTATGTTTTAATTCCGTGGCGGGTAAATCTGGTACATGAAACACTATCGATTAGTAAAGATAAAATTTTTAAAATAAAGTTTTTTTTTTAAAGTACCTACATTGAAATAAAAAAAAAATCGTTTACTTGTAGATCAGCTAAGTGAGTCAATAACCTGTAGCCTGTTAGTACGTACGCGACCGTCGGTAACTAAATAGTTACATGATTTTATGCACTATGCGAGTATTACCTTATCATTTCCTTTTTTTGTTTTAAGAGAACACGTCTGCCACATGCCCGACAAACTGTGGGCCAAAGTAACACAAAGTTGGTGCCTTGAGACAGTGCTTACGACGGGGTCGCGGTAGACCCCGAAAAGATGGCGGGATGAGTTAGAAAGATTCCTCCCGAACTGGCAAGAGGAACCGCGCGCCCGCGATGGTTGGAAGAAGTGGAGGGAGGCCTTTGCCCAGGAGTGGGATAGAACAAGCTAACAAAAAAAAAAAGTGTTATAAAGTCGTACCAGCTTTTTATGAATCATCATCATCATCATTTCAGCTGAAAGACGTCCACTGCTGGACATAGGCCTCCTCCAAGTGCCGCCACAAAGACCGGTCCTGTGAGTCTTGTATCCATCGGCTTCCAACAATCCTGACCAGATCGTGGGTCCACCTTGTGGGAGGCCTTACAAAGCTCCGTCTTCCGGTACGCGTTCGCTTCGCTACTCCAGAACCTTTCGGCCCCAGCGGCCATTTATGAATAGTATTTTGTAAGTTAAACCACCAGTCCAAGAGATGAAAACGATCAAAATGTCTGTGTATAATTTAAATACAAATCGAAGCAAAATCTCCAACACGAACAATTAATTCTTTACATTTTTACGGACAATGAAAACAATAGCCGTTAACAAAATCGGTTTGTCATATCGAGTCAGCAAAAACTCATTAATTGGAGAGCTATAGACGTATTGTAATAAAAATATTTTCAGCAACAATACCCTTCAAAATCATGCTGGATCAACAGTATTTTATTTATTTTAGTTTCACAAATCTGCTTTTTGTTTTAAATTTGTACTGACTGGGACATTCTTTTTCTGATTTGTTCAGTTAATTGGTCATTTACTACGTGAAATTTTTGTTTCAGTTGACAAGTTTTTCTTTATGGTAGGAAAAATCATCTACAACGAATCCCGCCATTAGGTGGAGCGGGAAACAGTTTCGGACTCTTACTGACTAAACGACCCACCCCATTCCTTCTTAGGGTTTCGAGTTCGGACCTTCCTTTCAGAAACTAGACCGGGACCCCAGTAGGCTTCGGCCCTGCAGTTGGTCTCCTCTACATTTGCTAAAAACTCCTTGAGGCGCACGAGAACAAAGCGCGCCGTCGACAGCTTGGCTGTTACCAGATGACGGGACGGCGAGCTATGGTGGCTGGAAATCGGGATCGGAATCCCGGCGGCGTCTCGGGCGTGTGTTTACCTTACTTTTACGTTTCCTTATGCGGTCGGCCTCCTTCTTTGCTATCATTACTGCTTCGCAGATGGAGGCGACCGCCTGCCACTCCTTCTCGCTCCGGATCATGGCCTCTACCAAGGCACAGCGCGAGAGATCGCCGTCACCGATCGCCCCCACGAGGACACGACGATGCTCTTCCCAAGCGGGGCACTCCTCTACCGTATGCTCCACCGTGTCCTCTGGGCGATCTACACAGTGGTGACACCCGGGCGTCTCTTCCGCACGCAGTTGACAAGATTTTTCTAATGAGAATGTGAGAACACCATAGACTTGGTACCTACTCCGCAGATAACTGAAGATACATATATAGAATTTACGTGAGTCTTATTTCTATTCATAGATACACAGGTTAAGTTGAGTTTGGGCACAAATTGCCATCAATATTCGATATTAGTATTTAAGCAAGTTCGTTTAACGTTATCAATACAAGTTTGCAGAGATATTATGACCGTTAGTGTCAGAAAATGGTTTAATCTCGCTTATTTATCTATGTACGTGAGACAAGTAATGTACCTTCATATTTATTTGTAGACAAACAATACACATTACTCTTATATTTTAGTGAGTAACTGATAAGATTTTCACAGGTCAATTTTTTTTGTGAGAGGAAATGTGCTTGACTGCGATCCCGGCTATGTGTTGATGTCCTGGGCCATGAGTTGATGCGAAAGCGTAACACCAGGGCCTGGGAATAAGGCAAGGAAGGAATGGGGTAGGTTTTTTAGTCAGTAAGAGTCTGACTCTGTTTCCCGCTCCACCCAAGGGCGGGGTTCGTCAATGCAATGATTTTTACCTACCATAAAAAAGACTGATGGTAAGCAGTAACGTAATCATTGATGGTGAGACGAATTATAATTGAATAGGAAGACCACAAATTATATTCAATTAAAATATTTTTTTTTTGGTTCAACTTTTTGTTCTTCGCGAATTATTATAGGATTCCGTTTCCCTCAAAGTTTATAGGTAGGTTGTCACTTTTATAGCGGTGTCAGTAGCGTTTTTTAGGTCCACCAGGGTGCTTATAGGGACATTTTGGGCTCACACTAGGTGTCGGATAGGTCTATAACCATTTGGCCAAGTGTGGTTTTAAGAGTAATGATGATTTAATAATTTAGATACATAAGGTGGCTCCTTGTTTGGCGCGAATCCATACCTACTCATAACTCAGCCCAGCGATGCCCTCAGCAGTATTCTAAACCAGCGTCAGGCACTAGCTGTCCCGGCATTCATGTTGAACTGAATATTTTTTGGTGCAGTCGTGAAGCACACAACTTAATTATTATTATTATCTTTATTTCTTTGTTCCTTTTTTTATGTTCTTCTTTACTTGTTACCGAAGTATTGTTTGTGCCGTGTGCTGTATCAAATAAATTTATTTTTCTTACTCTCTTTCTAACGCTAAAGTCACCCTTTATACTCATACTACACAATACTTTACACCAACATTTTTGCCTACAACAGTTTTTATAGGCACTAGGGTTATGAACTACAAAAGTCAAGATTGATATCTTGGCTCCAAACCAAATGTTCGTAATGTAATTCTGATCCCGTTTACAACTATACAATATGTTAATGGATGTCAAATATTTATAGCTTGTTCTGGAGGAGTATTGACATAGCAGTAAATACTCGTATTTAATGTGATATGTCTGTTTGTTATGTCTCGTGACTAATCTGGCAAACAGAAAAGAAAAAAAAGAAAAGAAACATTATTTATTTTGCCCAAAATGTCTATTTTGGGCAAAATAAATAATGTTTCTTTGTATTATGTGCGTCTGCACATAATACAACAACACAAAATACAACAATTAGTCGGTCCCTAGAGGGTGGTGCAAACTGTTACCTCGACTCCAGGAATAAGGCAAGGAAGGTACGGGGTAGGTTTTTTAGTCAGTAAGAGTCTGACACTGGTCTCCCGCTCCGCCCAAGAGCGGGTTTCGTCATTTGATGATTTTCATCTACAATAAAAAAAAAAACAATTAGTCGGTCAAGTGTGAACCAGGTCTTATTGAACGGCACCATAGACACTATGCAGAAAACCTTGGTCTCAGTTAAATGACATGTTTTGTCTATTGCATCTGTCATAATTACACATTGAGTCTTACATAACCTTAACAGTAACACCATAACAGTGTTTTTCATAGCTAGATTCTTGACAAAAGATTCTTTATTTCAGAAAGCTTCGGAGTTACTTAAAGAAAGGATGGGCGGAATTCGTAAGAAATTGTAATAGAATAATAAAAAGTTTTTATTATCAGTTATTTTTTTTGTTCATTTCCCACCGAGTCCATGAAAAAATATCGCGTTGTTGAATGTTCCTACATCAATTCCCAATGGGTCCATGAGATTTATACTAAGTACCGTCATGTCAGTTAAAGAATTAGTTAGAACCTTAGAAAAAGAAATACTTATTTTGTATAACACGATTATAATTTTGATTTACTAATTCTGAAATTGTGTTTTATATTTTTAAGTTTTTAATTATTTAGTGTAAAATTAAAATTACTCACTATAATTGTTATGAAACTGTTATTTCTATTATTTACCTCTGGAGACATGCATGAAATATTTACTGTATTACAAATAATAAAAATATGTATGCATTGTCTTTTATTTCATAGAAATAGAAATAATAAACATTTATCCCATATTAAAGTTATTACTACTGATTGTACCAAACATTCTCATGGACACGTAGGGAATGAAAACATTAAATATTTTTAAATGCCATGGACTCCTTTGGAAACGACCCATTTTTTTAAACTCAAAGGTTGATTGTTAGTTATAAAACGTCAGTAGTTTATCTGTAACAATCTCTCAACTGATCAATCAAACGAAATGTTAGTTGTTACACTTGCGGTACAAAAATACCGCGAACCAATAAACTAGACCGGTATATACAGGTATTACCGGTTACCGGGTGTTTGGGTGACGTGTAGTCTGCGAATAATCATGTCCACACGACTTGGATCATGTGAGACAATCATGTGTGAAGGATTTTTTACAAAATTAACTTGACTTGCCTGTTGGTTTAGTGGTTGGAGACCTCGACTGCTATGCCTGAGGTCGTAGGTTTATTTCCCACCCATGCCAGGGCAAAAATGTTTGTATGACGAGCACGATCATTTGTTCCTCGTCACATAAATTGAATCATCAAGGCGGTCGTCCTTGTATGTGCAGTCAACTTATTTGCCGCCGTACCATATCAGCTTTATCAGGAATTTATTTGACCACTTTCCGCCTTAAAAAGAAAAGATAAAAAAGCGTTAATGCGGAAAAAATTTAGGGTGAAGAATAGTTAGAGAGTTTATACACATTCTTATTCATAAATCCCTAACTAAATTCTAGTAAGTGAATGCATTAGTGAATGCAGTCGTTTGCATACCAGCTTATAATTCATTATGCATTCAACGCCTCCACGAAACTGCATATTTTTCCTACCCACAAAGGAACGCTTCGCTGGAGGAACGGAACGCTGATGGAAATTAGAGCTGTGGAGACGAGTCCTTACTATTAAATGCAGAATATATTATTATAAGTAGAGTTTAATTTAAGATCAATTTTTAATGCTTAAATTAATGGACATGTGTTTTCTCCCCATCCTGACCTATGGTGCACAAACTTGGTCTTTGACTAACATCCAAAAGTCCAAACTTAGGGTCGGTTCATATCTGACGGAACATGCGTCGCGTATTATCGGTCGCGTAACGCCAGAACAGACAAATGTATAGAAAAATACTTGACCGTTCACACTCAACCGATGATACGTTAGTGCGTCGAGCGTACAGCGTCTATTCCGTTTCCGTCAACGCATTGTCAACGATTTTTGTATCATATTGGTTATAAACAAATACTGAATAAATATTTTCGGATACTCTCTTAAAGTTTCATAATAGACAATTAAATTGGCCACTTGATATTCTTTTAGTATTTAAAGTATGCACCCAATATCGACGTTTCCTTTTTCGGTCTTGTTCTAAAGCCTCCCAAATAGCAATCATTTCGATAGGCTTCATTTTAAAATTCAGTATCACACAACACAACCGCTCTATAGATGCTAAACGCAGAAAGACGGATGTTACGCTCGACGCATTTTCCGTTTGATATGAACTGACAAATTCGACCGAATAGACGCGACTGATGGTACGCTCGGCGTATTTTACGTCAGATATGAACCGACCCTTAAGGTTTGCCAACGTGCTTTAGAGCGCAGTATACTAGGTATTCAAAAATAGATTGCGAAACGATATGGATGTCTTCCTTGGAAATTGACAAGAACTGACTGAAAGCCGAGAATGCTGGAAAGAATGGAGGGAGTCTTTGCCCAGCAGTGGAACAGTATAGGCTAGTAAAAAAAAATGTTATAATTTTAGTAAAAATAGACGAATTTTTATTTGTACTCTTAGCGCCTGTTTCACAATGTCCAAAAAGCCGTTACTTCCAGAAAAAAAATAAAAATTGGAACTGAATTTCTACGAATTTATTTTTCGAGTAAATTGAGGGTATCTTAATCATAGTATGGTGAAACAGCCCTTAGTGTTACAACACTGAGAGTAAATTGCACCAAATAACTCTTAGTTTTATTTCTTCTTCTTAGTTCATCAAGCATCAGCAAGGAAGGAACGGGGTAGGTTGTTTAGTCACTAAGAGTTTGACACTGTTTCCGGCTCCGGCGGGATTCGTCATTGGATGATTTTTACCTACAAAATTAATTATTGCCTTATAATTTACCGTCAACCTTTTGGGCACACTTTCAGTCGACAGCGATGTTTAGGAATTTTATGACGCCAGTTTTAAATTAGGACTACCTAGTTTTTAGAATATTTTTAACTGTATATAATTAATTAGGTCAGTATTTAAGGTACTTTATATTCATGTGATATAATTGTCTCAAACATTCACTCGAAATCGAAAGTAAATCATCATGGTCACCCCAACAATAAGTGCCAATAACTAGCCAGTGTCTCGTTTAACTGAGGGCCAACTACATGCAGTAATTAGCTGTTTACGCCTCTTAGTTACAGACAATACACGGTAAAACTCACTAATTAGGTAGCTATGTATATATATACGTATTTATATTCGAGTTCAATTTTTAAAAGGCAAAATGGTTCCCGTCGTACCCTGCCTTTGTTTCAGATTCGCGACGCTCGCGGCCATATTATGTACACGGCACATACCTATGTACATAAATAAACAGAACTTGCTTTGTTTGTTCATATTTCGGTATATTTTTTCGCTTTTGTTAATGATAAAAAGGTGTTTTTGTGAAAAGGCGGTTTTAACGAAAAAATAGAGATCAAAAAGTAAACAGATGAAAAAGACTGCATGTAGTGGAAATAAGGATGCTGAAGTGGATATGTGAAGTGACAAGAATAGGTACACTTTTATGGTAGGTAAAAATCATCCAATGACGAATCCCGCTCTTGCGCGGATCGGGAAACAGTGTCGGACTCTTACTGACTAAACAACCTAACCCGTTTCTTCTTTACCTTTCGCGCTGGGACAAGCCATCCTATCAGAAATAGACCCTGGGCCTCAGTAGGCTTCGACCCATTTGCAGAGTCCCCACGATCCTATAAGGGTTCCGTATTTTTCTTTTTGACGTGCTTTAGACTCATTTTCTTTAACCCCACTTTTTTATTAATTATAGGTTCGCACTTGACTGTTAACTCACCTGATAGAAAGCGACGATGCGGTCGACGATATAGCGCGCTTACCTAGAAGTAACCTTTTTTTTTTTTATTGATTATAGGTTCGCGCTTGACCGTTATCTCACCTGATGGAAAGCGACGATGCGGTCGACGATGGAGCGCGCTATTCACTCTTGACTTAAAGATTCCCGGATTGTAGTCATCAGGAAACACAGACTCCGGCAAGGAATTCCAATCCTTGGCTGTACGCACAATGAATGTGGCCCCAAGACGCTTTGTAGGTAAATATATATGGGATGTCCACCATGTACCGGTGGCACAACGCCGTACGTCTGGTTGTCCAATGATGGAACGGGAACTTATATCTGATACAATAATATATGTCCACAACTATCACACAACGCCATCTAGTCCTAAGTTAAGCAAAGCTTGTGTTATGGGTACTAGACAACTGATAAACATACTTATATATTTCTAAATATATACATATTATAGATAAATTACACCCAGACACAGAACAAATGATCGTGCTCATCACACAAACATTTGTCCTGGGTGGGAATAGAACCCACGACCTCTCGTATAGCAGCCAGGGTCACTAACTACTAGACTGACAGGCCAGTCAACAATGTCCCATATGCCATGTCTGTCTGTGCCCTAGGCAAGAACTAAATTAGTAATCTATTACTAGCAGACACCTGTGAGTTTCCTAGTCCGACCTTAGAATCTAATAACATAGTAACAGAAGTGACCCACTTCCTGAATCAATATTAAACGCTTGGGAAATTTAGCACCTGCCGAGAGCAATTTACTTTTATTTGCTGCGTCCAATTAAGTTCCATTATTATTTTTAATAAATTCATGTTTTAGTTACATATGTATAAGTAGGTTTTTTTTATGGTAGGTAAAAGAAAGAAAGAAAGAAAAAACGTTTATAAGAAACGACGTTTAAACGTTTTTAAATCATCCAATGACGAATCCCGCTCTTGTGTGGAGCGGGAAACAGTGTCAGACTCTTACTAACTAAACAACATACCCCGTCCCTCCCTTGCCTTATTCCCAGAGCCCCGGTGTAACGCTTTCGCACCAATCTTCGGCTCCAGAGGAGATGGGATAAGTAGGTGTTGTTACATGGTGATGAAATGCAGTGGCGTAGCTAGTGGCACTCGAACCCCTTATCAAAACTCCCACGAGTAGGATCCGTATAAAAAACGGTATTTTTTTATAAATGGTTGGTTTATCTTTCGAGACGACTGTGGACAAAATGTTGTGAATTTTTGCCTACGTCGCCGAGGCTCCTGTAGCGCGGGGACCCGTATCATTAATACGGCAGATAGGGCGGTAGCTACGCTCCTGATAACTTGTCACTATTAATTATTGTTTTTTATGTACTACTATAAATGGAATTATTAAATACTGAAAATAATCTTCATGATTAATAAACCAAAACTGTTCATTTCAACGGTCTGACATTTTGTCAGTAAGAGTCTGACACTATTTCCCGTTCCGCCCATGGGCGGGATTCATCATTGGATGATTTTTACCCACCATAAAAAAACCTACTAAATACAAGATTGTTTTCTAATTTGAAGGACAGCGATCTTATTTATGTGAAATAGCCACTGTCATTGTGTTGTTCAATTCGCTGATCTTACGTATAGGCTTAAATTTACTTTTTACGCTATAAATGTTTTTTTACTTACTAGTACTTACTGACACATTTAATAGATATCTACTGGTTTAGTGGCCCTGCGCGGGGGGACCACTCCCCCCCGCCCATGGCTCCGCCACCAGCGGTGTCTGACGCGGACCACGTCAGCGACGACGGTACCAATGCTCCGGAAGTGACCGAGGTAGAGATGAGAGTGGCGGTACGCAGGATGGGTGCGAAGAATACCGCCCCAGGACCCGACGGCTTGCCAGGAAAGGCTTGGGTCCTGGCCATGGAGGCTCTCGGGTCTCGATTGGGGGGGCTCTTTAGCGCATGCTTGGAGAGGGGCCAGTTCCCACTTCCCTGGAAGACGGGAAAACTGGTCCTCGTCGCGAAGCCGGGGCGCCCTGCGGACTCTCCGTCCGCGTATCGGCCCATTGTGCTGCTTGACGAGGTGGGCAAGCTCTTTGAAAGAGTCATTGCAGACCGCCTCGTCAGGCACCTAACACTGAGGGGGCCCGATCTCGCGGACGACCAGTTCGGGTTTCGCAGGAGGCGCTCCACGGTGGACGCCATCATGCGCGTGCGAGCCCTCACGACGGGGGATGCGGTGTCCCGGGGCAGGTGTGTCTTGGCGGTGTCATTGGACATCGCCAACGCCTTTAATTCCCTGCCCTGGAGTTGCATTAGGACGGCACTCCGGTATCACCGGGTGCCCGACTACCTCTGTCGTACAATCGAGGCCTACCTGTCCGACAGGTACATAGTCTACCCCGGTCACCAAGGAGATTGGAAACGGCGAGAGATGTCGTGCGGTGTCCCACAGGGATCGGTACTAGGACCGCCCTTGTGGAACATCGGGTACGACTACGTGCTGCGCGCCGACCTCCCCGTAGGGGTCAGCGTGGTCTGCTACGCAGACGACACGCTGGTCCTAGCGCAGGGAAGGTCGTACCAGGCGGCGGTCGAACTAGCGACACGTGGGGTTGCGACAGTCGTTGAGAGGATCCAGCAGTTGGGACTCAAGGTGGCACTGCACAAGTCCGAGGCCATGTGCTTTCACGGCCCTCGGAACGCGCCACCAACGGGTTCCCAACTAACGGTAGAAGGAGTTCACATCGGCGTCGGGTCGACGATGAAGTACCTAGGACTTGTCCTCGACAGCCGGTGGAATTTCGAGGAGCACTTCCGACGTCTGGCCCCCAAACTCAATCGGACGGGGGCTGCTCTCAAGCGGCTCCTGCCGAACCTTGGGGGTCCAGACGCCTTCTGCCGGAGGCTCTACGCCGGCATCGTCCGGTCCATGGCCCTTTATGGGGCACCAGTGTGGGCGCCGACGCTGCGTAAACGCCCGGCGGCCCAGCTGAACGCCTGCCAGAGGGTCATGGCCATCCGGATGGTGCGGGGATACCGCACGGTGTCCCGAGAGGCGGCGAGCCTCCTTGCTGGCCTACCACCATGGGATCTGGAGGCAACAGTCCTTGCACGCATGCACGACCAGCGCGTGGAGGTGCAACGCCGGGGCGAAGATCCGCTGCCCGAACATGTCGAGGCGTGGCGGAAGGAGCTCCGGCGAGATCTCATGGTGAAGTGGAAACAGCGACTGTCGCAACCCAGCGCTGGGCACACCGTAATCTCAGCGGTAGTGCCCCTCTTTGAGGCGTGGCTGGATAGACCTCACGGCGTCCTCACCTTCCGCATGACGCAGGTTCTCACCGGACATGGGAAGTTCGGGAGATTCCTGCACCGGATTCGTGCGGAAGAGACGTCCGGGTGTCGCCACTGTGAGGCGAGCCCGGAGGACACGGTGGAGCACACGGTGGAGGTATGCCCTGCTTGGGAAGAGCATCGCCGTGTCCTCGTGGGGGTGATTGGCGGCGGCGACCTCTCGCGCCGGGCCCTGGTTCAGGCCATGGTCCGCAGCGAAGAGGAATGGCAGGCGGTCGCCTCCTTCTGCGAAGCAGTAATGCTCGTAAAGGAGGAGGCCGACCGCATAAGGCAAAGGCAACGGCGTACTCGCCGTAGCCGTCGCCGCCGCGATCCTGCCGATATCCGGCCACCGTAGACACTGGCTCGCGGACGGTGAGCAATGGGTAGCTCGCCGTCCGGTCGTCTGTAAGACCGAGTCCTAGTCGTCAACGGCGCGCACCGTTCCCGCGCGCCTCAAGGAGTTGTCAGCAAACTGCAGGGGCCCTTCAGGGTCGAAGCCTCCCGGAGTCTAGAGGGAAGTGGGAAACTGTTACCTCGACTCCAGGAATAGGGCAAGGAAGGTACGGGGTAGGTTTTTTAGTCAGTAAGAGTCTGACACTAGTCTCCCGCTCCACCCAAGAGCGGGTTTCGTCATTGGATGATTTTCACCTACCATAAAAAAAAAAAAAAAAAAAAAAAAAAAACTGGTTTAGTGGACTGTTAACCTGATTATATATGTCCAATGTCGAACAAGAACGTCCTTAACTCAACCGACCGCTATAATTAGCACTCTCTCAGGGGAATACAATACGACTGCTTGGAAAAGATTTTACGTGACAACATAGTATGGTCAGATTAATGGAACCCTTGGGAAAAGGCGTGGTTTTTTATGTAAATAAAGCTGTTTTTTTAGGGTCCCGTACGTCTGAATGAGAAGTCAGAACCGATATCACTCGTGTGTTGTAAATGCTGGATAAAGTGGAAAATTGGTAAAGATGTATAAGTATACATTTTTATGACTAAAAAGGTTATCTTAAGAAATTGATTATCTTACTAGACACATCGGAAATAAAAGAGATTTACAAAAACGTTTATCAAAATATAAAGTGACATATCAAATGAAGAAAACTTGTTGTGAAGATCTTAAATACTACATTACTACACCATTTTTTTTTTACATTTTTAACCATTTAATCAACGTGATCTTATTTATTCTTCAAATAATAAACATTTAATTATTATTATTACAATAATTAAGGGACCACCACAACAATTTAAAAGCAAACAGTTTTAATGTTATTTTTGAAGGTCAAAACTAAAAAAAGAATATAATTATAAAAATACTACTTATAGCAGTTTTTCTATAAATTACATGAGAGAAAAGTTCTGACTTACTGACGCATCAAAAACCTAAACTAAAGCCATTGGTTCAAGAAATCCTAAATTTTACACGCAGGTTTCTCATATTATGATACTAGCTTCTGCCCGCGACTTCGTCCGCGGAAAATGTGTGAGACAAAAGTTGTGATAGCTCGGTTAATATCCATGTTATATAAATAATTTATAGCCTATGTCACTCAGGAGTAAAGCAACTTTCTATTATAGCTTAATTTTTCCAATCGAACCATTCCAGAGATTACCTCCTACAAACAAAAAAATAAAAAAACAAACGTTACCTCTTTATTATATTAGTGTAGATAGTGTAGATGACTATGGGTTAAGCTCGCCTGTGTACATCACCTTTTTTGTTAATTGTTGTTCTGTAATTTATGTACAATAAAGAATATAAGAATATGATGTATACAAGATAACGTCAAAAATCTAAATGGTTTTTATTTCATACTAGCTTTTGTCAGCGACTTCGCCCGCGTACATAAAATATAGCCTATGTCACTCAGGAGTAAAGCAGCTTTCTATTGTTACTAAAATTTTTCCAATCGGACCAGTAGTTCCAGAGATTACCCCCTACAAACAAAAAAACAAACTTTACCTCTTTATTATATAAGTATAGATATAGATATAGATAGTATAGATAAATAAAATAAAGTTTAAAGTTAGTCCATAAATTTTCAAATTCATTACATTATATATTATTATTATCATCTATCATATCGTCGCCCTCCCCGCTAAGTGTCGTAACTAGCAAATGATGTTTTTCCAGGGCAAGCGTTTTTCGGTCGGGCGTTACAGTCAAATTACTGTAGTTGCGTTAGTTGTGTCTTTATCAATGAATAAAAAAGTTTTTTAATTAGCTCTTGGCTCATTCTTTAAGTTAGTAATCGCCCTAAAGCCCCCAGGTACCTATTTATTTATTTATATTAATTTGAAGCAGATACGTCTCTCTGTGAGAACTTTGTTTCACAACTTGTGTCAGTTACGACGCAGTTATTTGGTATAAAATATAAATAAAAGTCTATTAATATGATATTTATTTATTAAAAGTAATAATATATTTTGTTTGTAAGTTTAGAAAGTTACATTTTACGTTTAAGGAGTTACAAAAAATTATGTTTTAACATTTTTGGTAATTTAGCTGAGTACTAAATATGTTTAAAACTGTATAAATTGAAAGTTATTTCAAATAAATTGTATTTATTTTATATTTCAAGCCTATATTTGTGCTTATAACTATTAATGCACTTAATGCTTAGTATACATTTTGTTTCTAAGAACTATAGGTCTTAGAATTTGTAATTACTTTTAATATCACAATCAGTGTTTGCAAAAATATTAATCTTTAATTGGACTTACTTTACCTAGGATTAAAGCATTAGTTAAAAGTTTTATTTATTGAACACGGGAACTAGAAATCAAGTCAATCATTATTTTATAGGAAAACAACGTCTTAATAGTAACATCATCGTCATCCTAACTTTTTCCCATATTACTTGGGGTTTGTGCAATATGTTTTTATCTTCCACTCTGTCCTGTCACCAGTCACACTGTCACTAACTCACCTTTCTTTTATATCACTCCTCACACAATCTATCCATCTCTTCTTCGGCCTCCCTCTTCCTTTCCATCCATCTACGTGTAAATTCAGAACGCTTTTTGTGACATGCGTTTCATCTCTCCTCTTTACATGACCAGACTCTTTACATCACCAAGACAAACGATTTCCTTTCAACTTATCAGTCACTGGCGCCACTTTCAGACTTCCTCTAATATACTCTCTCTCTCTAATATTTCTCACTTTACCCATTCCTGTCACACCACACATTCTGATCCATAGAGTATGACAGGTCTTATCACGGACTTGTAAATTTTACCCTTCAACTTGAGGGGCATCCGTGGGTCACAAGTTGTTCCCGTGACCTGTCGCCATTTCATCCATCTTGCTTTGATCCGATGCGTTACGACTCGGTCTACCTCACCATCTCCTTGGACGAGCGACCCGAGATACCAAAAGTCGGAACAGGTTGGTATGGGCGTACCGGCGAGAGCTAAGGCAACAGGACCGGAGAGACCGCCGAAGTCACAGAACAAGTACTCCGTTTTGGTTCTACTTAATTTCAGGCCAATGCTCTCCAGTTTGTGCCACCACACCTCCAATCTAGTAATCTAGGCCACTCTCGGCAACCAGCACAATGTCATCGACGAACAACATAACAGGGAGCCTCGTCCTGAATGTCCGACGTAAGATTTGTTCGACGTCAGATTATCATCAGGAAGAGAGGGCTGAGAGACGACCATTGATGTAAGCCGACAGTCACATTGAAGCTGCTATTGGTGCCCGCTGTAGACCGGACTTGGGTACTGCATCGACTGTACATCGCTCGGATCAACTGCACATACTTCCCAGGCACACCTTTTTCATTAAGGGCCCACCACAGAACCTCACGAGGTACCCGGTCGTATGCCTTTTCGAGGTCAACGAATACCATGTGCAAGTTTTTATGTGCACCTCTGTATTTCTCATACAGCTGGAATATAGCGAAAATGGCATCCGTTGTACCGCGACCTGTCATAAAACCGAAATGGTTCTGTGAAATTTCACTCTCTTCTCTCAACCTTCTCTCAATAACTTTCTCCCAGGCTTTCATAGTATGTGCCATTAGCTTTATTCCTCTATAATAGTTGCACTCAAGCAAATCACCTTTGTTTTTAAAAATGGGCACCAAAGAGTTGTTGCACCACTCATCAAGTATGGCTTCTTCCCGCAAAAACTTATTGAAGAACAAAGCTAACAACATCCATCCATCTACTTTCAATAACTTCCACACTTCAACTGGTATTCCATCTGGACCAATGGCTTTACTTTTCTTCATACCATTTACTGCTATTCTGACTTCATCCATAGTAACCATTCTTACAAACCCAACATTTATTACTCTCTAAACTCTCACTCCAATTATTTTCCTCATTCATCAGTCTTTCAAAATAGACCTTCCACCTGTCCTTGAAACGATGAAGAAATTCGTTTGAAAGGACCATTCCAGCTTCATTCCTTAAACATTTTACCAGACAAACATCCTTCGCCTTTCTCTCTCTTATTCTAGTAAGGCTATACAGCTATTTTTGGCCTGCAGGACTGTCCAGTTGGTGGTACAATTTGTCCTGAGCCTTTGATTTTGCTAAAGCTACGGCATTTTTGGCTTTCTTCTTCAACAAATCATACTCCCTCTTTTTTTTCAGCTTTCAAACTACCGTCTTCCGCTCCTGCACGCTCCCATTCCTTGAACTTTCTTTTGTTTTCTTTCAACACATTCTGAATTTCTATCAACCACCACCATGTATCCCTATCTATTGTGCTTTACCTCTCGACTCTCCCATAATATCTTTCGCTGCATTCCTAATACATTCTGCCATCTCATTCCAGCTTTCATCGAAAAACAACAGTAAATAATGGCATAGTGATGTTTAAAATGCCACATACTTCACATAATTTTGAATCGGGATGAAAAATAAAAGTCTTTCTAAATGTAGTATGTACATACGACAGTTAGAGAGAATATTTTTTCCCTCTTTTTGCACTTACGCAAAACCAATTATGTGATTATCTCCTAAACGGTAAAAGATACAGATACGAGGATTAAAGATAACTATTCGAAATATAGCTCTGAACACGTAGGTAATGTCAGTGCAAATTCGTCTATTTGTGAGATACGACACTTAGCGGGGAAGGCGACGATATAGGCCTACATAAGTACCTACTTATAAAACGTCAAAAGCACTTGCACGTACATATAATATACACTTTTTATCATGATCAAATGTACAGGAAACTTTGTCTTAATGTTCTTAAATATAAATAAAGAACATTTCAGCATTTCCTGAAATTCTAAAATCCACCCTTAAAAGGGTGAGAAGGTTTAATGTGAAAGTGTGAATGTTTATTTATTAAACACGCCTCAATTGATGCACGGGTACTATTTATACCGATTTAATGTACCCTTAGAATAATAAAATACATACAAATGTATGTTCCAAGGGTACATTTAACCGACATTAATGGAGCGACTGATAATTTTGGTGACAACACCAGCAGAAATTATCAGTTACTCCATGGCATGGTTGCGTCGTGGTTTTTTTAATGTATATTTTTGGAGCTTTTTCGCTATGTCACTCGGTAGGTAAACATAACGGAAAATAGATAAGTGTTAGCTTAATAATAATAAAAAAGCTATAACTAAGTTCTGGGTCTGAATTTTTTACTCTCAGGAGTAGAAGCAAAAAATAGCCTAGGACCTATTCACAAACCTACTAAAAACACACAAAAAAAAAACATAAAGATTGGTCAAGTCGTTTGGGAGGAATTCGATAAAAAACACAGTGACATAAGATTTTCATATATGAACAGAACCCTCTCCTTGCGCGTCCGTCTCACATCTGGCAGATTCTTTTTTCTTTTTCTACTAAATGCTGTTTTTCTTGTATTCGATAATGTTATTTGTCTTTCAATTGACATTAAAATAAAATGGCATAAGTCAAAAATTGAAAGTCACAGTCATGGATTTCAACGTTTATTCGAATTTGGATAATAAAAAGTTGTTTTATTGTTAATATATATATTTATACTATCGGCCCGCCCCAGCTTCGCACGGGTACTGATGTTGAATATATTATGCATGTATTATACACACAAACCTTCCTCTTGAATCACTCTATCTATTAAAACCGTATCAAAATCAGTTGTGTAGTTTTAAAGATCTAAGCATACAAAGTGACAGCGGAAAGCCAACTTTGTTTTATACTATGTAATGATATACTTTCAAATAAAATAAGATAGAAATAAATGTATTATTGTATTATTTTCAAGAAATATAAGGCATTTTATTTATTATTTATTTCAGTATGCATACCTAGTAATACATCTAATTGGTTAATCCAGTTCATATTTCGATCGTGCTCACATCAGGAAGTTGTGGTTTTCAAATGTTATTTGACCCATGAATTCCTGATATATCGGGGCAACAGGAATTAATAATTCATATTTTCCTGAATTAATAACAATTAACATAGGTACAAAACGTCGATAATACACGGATCTATAAGGTAAATATGGCTTAGTTATTCATATGAAAAAAAAAACATATTTTGTCTTACAGCAGTAAATCATTATCATAATTTCAGCTTAAAGATGTCCACTGTTGGACAAAGGCCTCCTTCAAGCATCGCCTTTCGTCTTTTCGTCTTTCAACCATCGTCTTGTGTGTCTTTCTTTGTGTGTCACTCTTCGCGCTCTACCTCAAAAACGGTTGATCGTATCAAAAAAATCATAAGACGAAAATTGTAGAGAATTTTATGCTCTACAACTTTTATGAAGGTAAAAATATCATTTAAGCAAAAGAAAGCGAGATATTCACAAAAAAACAATTTTTATGACCTTTGACCTTCAATATCTTAAGACGCGGACACGGTATCATTTGTGACTTTTGAGACAACATTTAGCACGACAAAACAAAGGTTTATACCAATTTATAGCTTATTATCTTTCATTCCGAAGTGAAACCCCTAAAATGACTGGGCTATAAACAGATTCTTCCAATCCTCAATCGCATTGTGCGTGAAGCCACAGCCTTATGCTGAGCGTTCGGCCGTTTTGCGCGGATATTTTTTTTTTTTTTTTATGGTAGGTGAAAATCATCCAATGACCCGCTCTTGGGCGGAGCGGGAGACCAGTGTCAGACTCTTACTGACTAAAAAACCTACCCCGTACCTTCCTTGCCTTATTCCTGGAGTCGAGGTAACAGTTTTCCACCACCCTCCTCTAGGCTCTTTGCGCGGATGTGGCGCATAATAATATCTTCCTTATGTAATTGGTTATATTTGTTAACTAGTTTTAAATTTTGGCGTAAATAAACTGTTTTTCTTTCTTTCAATATCGAAGTATCACCTAGTGGGAGGTATTCCGGCACTCCAGAACGTTTCGACCAGCGATAAATCTGTTCTGCGAACAATATGCCTAGCCAACTGCAACTTAGGTTTTTTTTTTTTATGGTAGGTGAAAATCATCCAACGACGAAACCCGCTCCCGGGCGGAGCGGGAGACCAGTATCAGACTCTTACTGACTAAAAAAACCTACCCCGTACCTTCCTTGCCTTATTTCTGGAGTCGAGGTAACAGTTTGCACATACCCTCTAGGCTCCAGGAGGCTTCGACCCTGAAGGGCCCCTGCAGTCTAGGCTCCAGGAGGCTTCGACCCTGAAGGGCCCCTGCAGAACTGCAACTTAGGTAAGATAGATAACATACTTTTTACTGTAGATCTCTTTGTTTCCAAGGGCGCAAGGGAGATGTCATTGCATGATTTTTACCCACTTAAAAAATAAAGCCGCTAAAAACTAATACGAACACAACTCTGTCTGACTGTCTGTTACCCTTTTTCCTTTTATCCTCTGATAAAATTTGAATGAAACTTGACGTAGGTACGTATAAACGAACGTTCTAGAATTGGACATGGACATAATTTATTTTTATCCAAGGACTATGTTTCTTTATCTGTACTAATAAAAAAAAGAGTTTGTTGGTTTCAATACGCTTATTTCAGAAACTACATCCAAAGACCAAGGGTCGACCCGAAAGCGTATTACCAGGGCCCTGGGGTCAACGCAAGGAAGGAACGGGGTAGGTTGTTTAGTCAGTAAGAATCTGACATTTTTTCCCGTTCCGCCAAAGGGCGGGATTCGTTATCCGATGATTTTTACCTACCATAAAAAAACACTTGTTCAAAAGAAAAAAATATATATTGTCGAATAACCTATATATCATGGAAGGCTAGCCAAATACGTGAGTGAAATCGTGTATAACAATCGGCTTTCACGCAGATAAAGCTGCTCATAAAAACACTAGATTCTTTTAGCTACTTCACAAATAATATATTTCGCAGTTATGTAAATACTAACCTACATAAACAAGAGATATAGAAACTGGTTGTTCGAGAATTGTCGGCAGTTTCAGAGCTTCGACACTTTGGGGGGAGGGGGGATCATGAAAGGTCTTCTCCCACCCTGGATGGAGACAGTCAGAAGTGAGAGACATGTATTCAGTTTCCTTTTGCGTTTCAGGGTCATGGCAACTCAAATGTTCCCACAGTCTTAGCAGGCAATGGCAGTTTTGGTGACATCTCTTTGAGGCTGATGTCGACTCAAACTTGTTCCTTACCTGGCTGGACAGCGAGCCAAGAATTTCAAGTAGACCTTTGCAATCGGCCGCGGCAATTTCCGCCTTAATACAGGCCATGGCCCGGACTACGAGGAGTGGCAGGCAGTCGTCTCTTTCTGAGAAGCAGTACAGTTAGTAAAGGAAGAGGCTGACTGCATAAGACAACAACGCTCACGCCCCAGCCACCGCTGGGATTCCAAGATTCAAGTCATCGACGGCGTGTACTGTTACCGCGCCTCAAGGAGTTGTCAGCAAATAGTACGGACCCAAAACGGACGAAGCCTACTGCAGCCAAGAGTCTGCTTCTGAAAGGAAGAACTGACCCTGGTATAAAAGGCAACGAAGTAATGGGGTGGAATTTTTAGTCAATAAAAGTTTGTCTTAATCTCCTGCTCCGCCAAAAAAATCTCTAACTAAAAATTACAGAATTCCAACACCCATTTTCTGTATTTTTCTTCTCACAAACAAGTGACAACAATAACGGGATAGCTACAGAACAAAGGCAATGGAATACTCGTTAAACCAGCCATTATGCACAACTACATATCTGAGAATAAACAAAACTATATAATTTACCTCAGCCAAAGTTATGAGTGACGTAAATTGGAGCCGTTGAACTCAAAAAGTGTTGTGACTGGACACTTGTACACGAAACAAGAATGGGTAAGAAGGTTGGCTAAGAAAATACGCAGTATAATCTTTTTTGGTGTTTTTTTTTTTATGGTTGGTAAAAATCATCGAATGATACCTGTCGAATCGAGAGGAGTCCTGTGTCTCAGCAGTGGCAACATTATAAGGGTGAAGCAATGCAAATCCTTATGACGAAAATACCGCCTCTACCAGACCCCGACAACTCATCAAAAGCCTATTTGCATTTCGGAGATATGAGTGGGACTAATATATTTTTTTATGGTAGGTAAAAATCATACAATGACAAATCCCGCCCTTGAACGGAGCGGAAAATAGTGTCAGAATCTTACTGACTAAACAACGTACCCCATTTCTTCCTTGCCTTGATCCTAGGGCTCCGGTAATACGCTTTCGCATCAACTTTTAGTCCCAAGAGGAAACAACCTACCCCGTTTCTTCCTTGCCTTGATCCTAGTGCCCCGGTAAGACGCTTTCGCATCAACCTCTGGTCCCAGGAGGCTTCGAGCTTGCTGCCTAACTTTGTTAACATTAACAAATCATCAAATGTTAACATTTAAATTATCTGACCAGTTTTAGTTAGCCATATCATAAAGTAATCAATGGAGACCTATCACGGGCACTGGTCTCTTACAAAGTTGATTCCTTGTATGTGCTTCACTGTAAAATTAGCTTTAAGTAAATTGTGTAGAGAAAATAAATGCCTATTATTATTTATTATTATCAATATCAATTCTAAGATTTAGTCTCAACATTTAACGAAAATTCTAATAAAATCACTGTGAATTTGTAACTGGTGTATCTTCAGCACAAATTATCTGTATTATGACACAAATGACATAGTTATTCAGTCAGAATTGAGGAATGTGCGCAATAAATAACAACAAATGTAGCGTTAGAGCCAACAAAATTTTGGCAAACATCAATTTTTAATCTTTGGACTGGCAGAAAATATCATCACACTATTTTTTGACTGGCATGTTGGTCTAGTAGTTAGTGACTCTGACTGCTAGGCCGGAGGTTGTGGGTTCGATTCCCACCCAGGACAAATGTTTGTGTGATGAGCATGATCTGTTCTGTGTCTGGGTGTAATTCACCTATAATATGTATGTATTTAGAAATATATAAGTATGTTTATCAGTTGTCTAGAACCCATAACACAAGCTCTGCTTAGCTTGGGACTAGACGGCGTTGTGTAATAGTTGTAGAATATATATTTAAAGGTGAATTTTAGGAAATAAGTATGTTTGTGACTCCGTTATTCTCAAACATCAAGGAGTTGTCAGTAAACCTTAGGGACTCTGCAGAAGGGTCGAAGCTTACTGGGGCCAAGTGTTCGCGTCTGAAGGGAAGGCTCTGGCCCTGGTATATATGGCAACGTAGGAATGGTATAGGCTGCTTAATCAGTAAGAGATTGACACTGTTTTCCGTTCCCTCAAGGGCGGGATTCGTCATTGGATAATTTTTACCTACCAAAAAATAAAAATCAGCTGAACGGATATGGATGAAATTTAACACACTAGAAGACCATGATCTGTTCCAGGACATGTCCTTAGATAGCACATATGATACTCTATATTCTGGGTGTACGTTTCCTTAACATAATTTTGTACTTTCACGCAGGCGAAACCGCTGACACAAACTAGTGCTTTTTTTATATTTTTTGGCTCTGTTTCTGTAAACTTCAGAATGGAATGTTTAAAAATTAATGAACAGCAAAAACCGGCCAAGTGCGAGTCGGAATCACACACAGATTCCGTACCACGATATTAACTCAGTACTTTACGGCTTATGAGTCTGTCAACGAGCTGTATGCTCGTTGACAGACGAACGGACAGAAAGTGGAAGCCAATTGGTACTTTTCGGGTCACCATCATCATCAGCTTCAAATGTTCCCACTGTTGGAACGGAATGAAACACCAAAAAGATAGAACTCCATCTGCTAGAATGGACCGCAGTTTAGTGTGCGCAAATTCCTACAACCTCCAGAAATGGGAGGATATCGCTCGACAGGCCACAGCCTTGGAGGCTAACGACGACGCCGCGCAGCGACCCTTTCCATCATCAACAACCACGACCACACTTACAAGAGTGCCCGACTAAGAAGAAGAAAAAGCTTGAACTACATTAGACAGACACACACATTACCCACGCCTGATTTGTACGTAGAACGACATCGTGTTACGTGGGCCTAATATAGCTCTACAAGCCTTTTTTTTTTATGGTAGGTGAAAATCATCCAATGACGAAACCCGCTCTTGGGCGGAGCGGGAGACCAGTGTCAGACTCTTACTGACTAAAAAACCTACCCCGTACCTTCCTTGCCTTATTCCTGGAGTCGAGGTAACACTTTGCACCACCCTCTAGGCTCCAGGAGGCTATAGCTCTACAAGCCTAGTTTCCATATAAAATGTATGGACGCCAGATCGGCGTATGTAGCCCACAGCTGGAACAGAACGAAATATCAAAAAGCAGGAGAATAAAGCTACTACATTAGACGATACACATGAACCACACCTGATTTGTACGTAGAACAACATCGCGTGGCGTGGACCTAATGTAGACTTGTAGAACACAAGTCTAGTTGCCATATAAAATGTATGGAGACCTGTGATATGGAGCCGTATGCGCAATATAGTTCTACCTTTATATATAGAAGTTATTTAAAGGTCACGCGTACAATCAGTTTCCTTAATATATGTGATATAAATAGCATATTATATTGGGTGTGTTACTACGGCTTGGCTGTAGGAGGAAATAACACAATGCTTGGCATTCAAATTCGTTAGGTATAACTGTTTTACTGTTTATATTTGGAGTATGATTTAATTTTTTATTCTGTTTATAGGTGAGTTGTAAGATTTCGTACAAAGGTTTTGGGAACAGTGGAATGGAATTCCCTGCCAGAGTTTCAGTTTTTTTATAGTTACAACCTGATCTTTAAGTCAAGAGTGAATAGGTTACTTTTAGGCAAGCGTGCTCCTTCTTCGGCCACATCATTGCTTACCACCAGGTGGGATTACAGTCTAGAACTACGTTTTTTTATTTAAAAAAAAAATCTCTTACTATTCGGATACCACTAAACATATTGAAGCTATTTAGTACAGTCAGATAGAAAAAGTCTTGAAATGTAAATACCTATTAAGAAATTTAAAACTAGAAGTTGCCGCCTGGCAATTCAGCCTACGGCCCTGCCCGCACAGCGTTTTTTTTTTTCACCTCGGATTTTTTTCACAGTTCTGAAAAAATTTAATCTTATGGAAATATAAACACTGCGATAAAAAAAATCGTGCGGATTCTTTCATAAGATAAAATGTGTTTAGAATTGCGAATAACAAATCCACGCGGAAAAAAATATTGGTTATGCGGACAGGCCTTAAAACAGTTTTGCTGACGCTTTTTTACTCAAATATTACAATTATTTTAACACCTGTCTGTAGAAATAAACAGTGTGTCCAAAGCGTCAGTATTTTTTTTAATCTAGATAGACTCGCGTTTGACCACAATCTCACCTCATGGTAAGCGATGATGTGGTCGACGATGGAGCACGCTTGCCTAGAAGTAACCTATTCACTAACAAAAAAAAAATTGAAATAAAAATATGTTAATTCGTACATTGTGTCCAAATCGACAGTAAGTTGCAAGCCTGGCAGATCATCGCTGGTACTATGGCGAAGTACATGAACCACACGTCGGCGTGTCCCAGGTGTCCTTACACCTGCACCTACTGGTCCCAAACAATTTAACAACCATCGCTTCGAGAAGAAGAAGAAGATAGCGAAGTAGTCAACACTGCGTGATGAAAGCGGACTGTCATCATGCTGTGACATCATCCGACAAAGTCTTGTAACCGTCGGCATTCCATCTGTATTTTTTTTATGGTAGGTATAAATCATCCAATGACACCCACCCACCCTTGATGACGAATCCCACCCTTGATTAGAACCCTATGCTAACCCTAACCTAACCTAACCCTATACGGCACGCGATGATGGTAAGAGACCGAACGCCATCTCTTTATTTCTATGGAGGCTAGGTAAGCCTGTAGTGCGGGACACTACTTGTGTATCGATACTCTTGCGCCATCCAATCCATCTTGCGCAATTTATCATTACATACTATAAAACGAAGTCGCTTCCCGCTGTCCCTATGTATGCTTAGATCTTTAAAACTACGCAACGGATTTTGATGCGGTTTTTGTTAATAGATAGAGGATATAGAGGAAGGTTTATATGTATAATATACATATTTGATATCACACTGTACCCATGCGAAGCTGGGGCGGTCACTAGTAAGGTATAATTACATAGTATAAAACGCTGTCTGTCCCTATATATGCGTAGATCTTTAAAACTATGCAACAGATTTTGATGCGGCTTTTTTGATAGATCGAGTGATTCAAGAGAAAGGTTTATATGTACCTATAATAATTATATGCTTAATATATTTAATATCAGCATTGCACCCGTGCGAAGCTAGGGCGGGTCGCTAGTAGGTACTATATCATTGTACTCGATTTATAGTCGTTATTATCACCTACTCATACATCGAAGAACTGAAACAATTTGCCTTCTTTGATCTCCCCACCCAATTATTATTTAGATGTCTTCAGGGCTGGAGTGAATAGGATCTTAATAAACTATTGCGCCTCAACATCAACGATTGCATCACTGCTTACCATCCGATGGGATCGTCGTCAAGCACTACTTTATATAATTAAAAAAAGAATACAGCTACAGTTGTTTGTCGATCTGTATGTACAGGGTTATCTCTGAAAGTACGTGCAAATCCTATTCAGAAACTTTTTTTACCGATAAAAAGTGACACAATCGCAGAGTTTTATCACCACTACTCCCAATACGATGGTGGAAAAGATTGTGAGGAAACCAACATGCATTAAAACCAATAAAAAATAATATGGCTTCCCTCGTTGAGGCTGTGTGATGGAATACGATCCATTCCCTCTCCTAGAAAAGAGGCCTCAGGCCTAGCAGTGAGACTCTTACACACAAGAAACTAGTCATTTATAAAATGCTTCGTCAGAAAAAAAAAATAAAAATCTAGTTTTATCGATGATTTCCCATCTCTACTTGAAAAGCGGATGAAGAAATCCACTTTCCTTGCTCCCACGTAAAAAGCGGATAAGGATTAGTTCATGTCTCTGTGTGAATGAAATACTGAGTGATATCGACGACAAATCCATATATATTATTTACCAGAACCTACAGTATATATCGCATTAAGTTGAAGGTGAAAAATGTATATCTGTATCTTATATATAAAATTTTCGTGTCACAGTTTTCGTTCCCATACTCCTCCAAAACGGCTAGACCGATTCTCATGAAATTTTGTGAGCGTATTGAGTAGGTCTGAGAATCGGCCAACATCTATTTTTCATCCCCCTAAATGTTAGGGGTAGTCCACCGTTGCGAAGCCGGGGCGGGTCGCTAGTGTTTATATATTTATTCATTACACACACGTTTTAACGGCCGAACGGAAAGGTGCCCACACATATAAAGCGACAACTACAATGCGCGGACGTCCGCCAAACACGCCGACCTGGGCACGTCTATCTCCATACATCCCGGACGTCCCGAGCGTAGATCAAGTGTAGTTCTTCCAGTCTAGTTTCCATATAAAATGTATGGAGACAGACGAGCCCAGATCGGTGTATGTCGCTCAGGTGTGCGCCAGTGTACAGTACTACCGACGGATCTTGGGGCGTCTGAAGTTAAGCTCTCTCTCTCAAATGTTTGCGCTTGTGCACTCGTAAAAAGTAAATGGTTTAAACAAATAAATGCATTTAGCAGTTGTTATTGCTACTAAAAACTGTTATGAGTGCACAAGCCTAACTTCACAATCGCCAAGATCCGACTGCCGTACTGTAGTTTTACTTCAAACCGTAGGGCTTTACTTATTATAAAAACTGGCAACCTCGGCTCACGTTATTCTGTCATATAATTTATCAAAGCAAAAATAAATAGGAGATAGTGTAGGAGGGTACAAAATAGTCTGGCCTATTTTTATACTTATCACAGATTCGTATATTCAAAAAAAGGGCACACCTCCACTGGGACTAGGAATATAGAATTTAGCACAACACTTTCATTGGTGTTAAAGACGAGCACTAAAAAAGGGTTTATGGAAATTACTGGTGGAAAAAATTTGCTAATGACAAATTCCACCCTTGAGCGAAGCGGGAAATGCAAGACTTCTACTGACTAAATGACCTACCCCGTTTCATCTTTGCCTTACTTTCAGGGCTCTGATATTTCACTTTCACATAAACTCATGGCTCCAGGAGGCTTCGACCCTGCTAGGCCCTTACAGTTTATTGACAAGCCCTAAGGTGATCGGGATCGGTGCGCCGTCGACGACTTGGGCTCGATCTGGTCGGTTACCGGATGGTCAGAGAACGAGCTACCCATTGCTTGCATTTATGGGGATTATTTTCGTAAAAATTTCGTTAGCCAATCGACTTTAGTAGTTACAGACACAATTAAAGAATAGGTGTCCGAACGCCGGCATTCGCTTGGGTCTCAAAAATTTATGGTTTGACTTTATTTGTAAGCTGGGACGGACAGCTAGCGTACATATATTTATATTATTTATTAACCAATTAAAATCCGTGCGTTGCAGATTTTCAGAACAAGGTTCCAAGAGGTAATTTAAAATGTTGACATCTTGCTGTTTGATGTTTAATATTAAAACTGTTTATTTTATATTTAACATGACGTAAATTACATGTTACACTCGTTAATATTCCTTTCATAATAAATAACTCTACTTATAGTTAAATAAAATATATAATACGAAAGCTCAGCCCACGCATTTTCACATTAAAGAAAGGACACGTAAAAAAAAAAATATTGAGTTAATCTAAATAAGGTTCAGAGAAACCAAAAGATTATTTTAGTAGGCAAAGGAATTACAATATTCTGCCAACAATCTAACGAGTTGTGGGCGAAGGAGTTCATAACCTTTGCGTCATTTGCCAAATGTTCCTTAGGATTACAAGCAAGCATAAATAGAATTAGGTTACTTGTATAAAAGATGTATTTCTTCTTATTCTTATATTCTTTATTCTTATATTCTTTATTGTACATAAATTACAGAAAAACAATTAACAAAAAAGGTGATGTACAAAGGCGAGCTTAACCCATAGTTGGGTTTTCTTACAGCAAACCTATTAAACAAACATATAGAAATTTCAAGGTCACTCAAAGGGCAATGGAAAGGGCTATGCTCGGAGTATCCTTGCGTGATAGAATCAGAAATGAGGATATCCGCAAGAGAACCAGGGTTGCCGACATAGCGAAAAGAATCGCCAAACTTAAGTGGCAATGGGCAGGGCACATTGCACGCAGAACGGATGGCCGCTGGGGCCGAAAGGTTCTGGAGTAGCGACCGCGTACCGGAAGACGTAGCGTTGGAAGGCCTCCCACAAGGTGGACCGATGACTTGGTCAGGGTTGCTGGAAGCCGATGGATGCGAAACGCACAGGACCGGTCTTTGTGGCGGCGCTTGGGGGAGGCCTATGTCCAGCAGTGGACGTCTTTCGGCTGAAATGATGATGATGATGATGATAGAAATTCCAAAACACGAGGACAATCCATATGCACAAAAGAACTTTACTCCGAACATAAATTGTATTAAACTTAAAACTAAAATAAACTACACAAATACATCGGTACTATATACAATAAATAAAACTAATACATACATATTCATTATTCGAAAGAAAGGCCGATCTTGTAATTAAATTTTCGGTCCAAAAAGAACATTATCCATCCTGCGTTTTGAATACCGTAATTAGAAACATAATAGAAAGACAATAGCTTTACAAACGCCGTTCGCTTGGAGCTCACGAGTTTAACAATACCAGAAATCCATACTAATATTATAAATGCGAAAGTAACTTTGTCTGTCTGTGTTACGCTTTCCCGCTTAAGAGCGGCCAACCCGACGTACATTTTCATACAACCGCTCTTACGTGATTGTGATGTTACGACACATCTTTCTTCAGATATTATTTTGGATACATAGATATCTTGTGGATATTATCTAGGCTTCTATAGAAATCAAAACGTAAATTTGTGTAAGAGTAATCCAGTAAAGACCTCTAAAGATCTGCTATTTTACGTGAACTTTCACTCTCCATACTGTTCTTCTATGTTAAAAATATAAAAAAGTACTTCTATAGAAGCCTAGCGCATTTATTCGAGATTCTAAATGATATCATTTTTTTTTCAAAAATCTTTAAGGGTTTAATATAAACACGTATTTCCTGGAACAAGTTTTGTGAAATATTCGAGTAAATCGTAGAATTACTGAATGCCAACAGAGTTTTCAGGTGTTATGTCTCTTTTTTCGCATTACGTTTGCATCAAACATCACATTGGATTGCTTTAGATGTAGCAACAAGCTTTTAAACCATCCTCTAGGCGAGTCGGGAAGGCCCACCTTAAACCTCTCAAACGATTTTGATGAAATTTGGCACAGACAATCTTTAGACCCTGAGAAAGGACATAGGCTACCTTTTATTGCGAAAAAAAGACGCAGATTAAGTCGCGGGTACCAGCTAGTTATACATATAATTAATTATAGATTTGTAATTTTATAATTTAGTGTATTGCATCTATTTATATGTACATTCATTTACTCCTGTTTTTGATATTTATATAATTGTATAACCGTCCAGACCGAGCCCAAGTTGTCGACGAGCGCTTACTGTTACCGCGCACCTCAAGAAGTTGTCTGCAAACTGTATCGCCCACCAGGGTCGAAGTCTACTGGAGTGATGTACCGATTTCTGAAAGGAAGGTTGAATCCGGTTATGTAGGGTTCAGAAAAAACGGGGTGAGTTTTTAATCAGTAAAAGTCTGATAATATCTCCTGCTACGCCCATGGGCGAGAGATATCATTGGATGATTTTCGCTTCCGTGGACAAAAATAAATAATAATAACCAGATATTATTGTAAAGTTTCATCAAAATACATTCAACTATTTAGGCGAGAAGGACTAACAAACAAACTCTCGCTTTCATAATATTTGTGTGCGGTAATAAAGTATCTATTTATCGACAGAAAGTTACGAGTGAACGCAACGTGCGAAGTGAGAATTGGGCCATGCTGAACAAAGGCCGAACGAATTAGGCGCAGATTTCGACGGTCAATGTCATGATATTATGTGACAGCAATGACATATTATTTAAACTAGTCTGTTGATAATGTTAAGTTTATTTACAACATATCTATCATAGATGTTTCGAATCCTCCGACAAGACAGGTGTTATTGACTGGCCCGTCAGTAGTTAGTGGCCCTGACTGCTATGCGGGAGGTCGTGGGTTCGATTCCCACCCAGTACAAATGTTTGTGTGATGAACACGATCATTTGTTCTTTGTCTGGGTGTAATTTATCTATAATATGTATGTATTTAGAAATATATAAGTATGTTTATCAGTTATCTAGTACCCATAACACAAGCTCTGCTTAGCTTGGGACTAGATGGCGTTGTGTGATAGTTGTGGACATATTATTATATTATATTATAATGTTAAGTTTATTTACACTGTACCTATCATATTCGACTGCTCAGCTACAGTAGTAGATCAAATGGCACATTAGTCCAACTCGTAGGGACTCTGCAAAAGGTTCTCTTTCTGATAGGAAGGCTTGGCAAAGTAGGAACGTGGTAGGTTGTTTAATCTGTATGAGTCTGACGCTGTCTCCCGGTCCAATCAAGGACGAGATTCGTCACCATAAGAAAAACATTAGTCCCACTAATACACAAAATACGCATTTTTGCCCGATATACAAATACACAGAAGCTAATATACAAATAATAATAATGAGATAGAATATGGCTCTTAATAAACTAGTGCACCACACTATCAATGATTGCATCACTACTTACCATCAGGTTGGATAGTAGAGCACTAGTTTGTATAAATTTTAAAAAAAGATAAATAGTGATTATTTCGACTGTTCGGGCGAAGGAATTTTTAAAACGATAACAACACGTGCATAGTCCCGGTTGTCTGGTAACAGTCCGGACCAAGCCAAGTCGTCGACGGCGCGCTCCATTTCCGCGCGCGCATGGAGTTGTCAGCAGTTGTCTCCTGCAGTTGGGCCTCTACATTTGTAGAGCCCCAACTGCAGGGCCGAAGCATACTGGGGCTCCGTCCAGTTTCTGAAAGGAAGGTACGACCCCGGTAAGAAGGCTAAAAAAGAATGGGGTGGGTCGTTTAGTCAGTAAGAGTCTGACACTGTTTCCCACTCCACTCAAGGGGATTCGTCATTCGATGAATTTTCCCACCACAAAAACAAAGCCAAAAAAGCACTTTGTCATTGTGTCATGGCGGCTCCACATTAGCGCCGTGAATTCACGCGTGAATCTACACTATGAATAAACTACACAAGTCGTATCCCACGAAAACCTCGCCAAATCCATCCACATTCACGCTCACGCCTGTTTACGGAGCTTCACGATACTAATCCTTGTTAATTGATTTCATTATTTTTTTTACCCGACTACGGCAAACTCAAAGGAAGGTTATGATTTTGACAGGCTATGTATATATGTATGTGAGTATGTTCATCTGTTCCCGCATAGCTCCTAATCAATTTATCAGAACTCGACATAATTATGACATATAGTTTTTTTTTTTATTTTAACTTGCAAATTAAAGTTAAGAGTGCGTCCCGCAAATAAATAGTACATTTTGATACAAGTGCAGGAAGTTTGTCATTGCGACCGAGGCGAAATGCGCACGAGCCGTAGGCGAGTGTGTTATGGAGCCGAGGGATGCACGACGTTTTTCAATACACTTACGACTTTTGAAATAAAGAAAGAAAGAAAATACGTTTAATCGTATCTCAAACATACAGTAGAAATATATACAGTAGTAATAGCATTCAAATCTGCTCTGAAAAGTTTCTAATTTTGTGGGGGTCGTCCAGCGCCCGTGGGGGACGCCTCGCGCCTGATTCGATAAACTAAGTAAAAAAAGAAAATCACCCGTGACCGTGACGATAAGGAAGGAATAAAAAAGCCCTTGTTGTGATAAACTCAAAAAAGCACTTGGGTGATATACATGCTATACTGAACCTAATAGGAGTGCGATAAGAGGCAGTTTTCGAGTAAGTGTATTGAAAAAGATGTTGTTTCTTCTTTTTCTAATCTGGAGCCGCCATCAGTGGTTAGTAAAAATAATGAAACCTCGACTATGTTCCGTTGAAAAGAACTGCGTGACCGCATGGTTCTCCATGTTTCTAACACGCGTCTATAAACCTACTTTCTGAATATTTAATCTATGAATTAGCAATCTTTATTAGTTTCGACTAGCCTGTTGGGGCTGTTGGTGATAGACGGTGGATTGTATTCCCACCCAAAACAAATGTTAGTGTGATGAGCACACAGATCATTTGCTTTGTGTCAGGCTGATCTATATCATGTATGTATATAGAAATATTTAGTTGTCCTATTACTAAAATACCGTCACACCACGCGAACGCGTCTAACGCCTTTTTACTAATGACGCCAATACCGTCTGATACCCCGCAAACATGTTAAACCCCTTTTATCGTCTTTATCAGACCCCGCGAACGCGTCACACGCCTTTTTACTAATGACGCCAATACCGTCTCTACCAGACCCCACGAACACATCAAACGCGTTTTTACTAATGACGCCAATACAGTCTCTATCAGACCCCGCGAACACATCAAACGCCTTTTTACTAATGACGCCAGTACCGTCTCTATCAGACCCCGCGAACACATCAAACGCCTTTTTATTAATGACGCCAATACCGTCTCTATCAGACCCCGCGAACAAATCAAACGCCTTTTTACTAATGACGCCAATACAGTCTCTATCAGACCCCGAGAACGCATCAAACGCCTTTTTACTAATGACGCCAGTACCGTCTCTATCAGACCACGCGAACGCGTCAAACGCCTTTTTACTAATGACGCCAATACCGTCACTATCAAACTCCGCGAACGCCAACTCCAAACATTTTAGAGATGATCGCTTTGCCGAGCACTCGGTTACAGAGTATTCGCTCGAGAGCACTGTCTTGCCCATTTACTCAGAATGTGTCAACAATTAAGGCAATACTTCTATGACAGAGAGAGAGAGAGTGTTCATCGTACGCCTTAAGTTGATTACTCTGTGGTACCAATATTCTGTAATTTTCGGTTCATCAAACAACCTGATCGTCCTAAGCTGTTAATGTCAACCTATATTGATTCGTTGCTTAAAATATCTGTCTTGGCGTTGTATTTAGTGACCGGCTATTTGTAGGTCATCCTGAAAATGAATATAACTGTTTGAACTTGCACCTTTCTGAATACCATCTACATTTAATATAATAAAGAGGTAAAGTTTGTTATTTTGTTTTTTTTTATTTTTTTGTTTGTAGGAGGTAATCTCTGGAACTACTTGTCCGATTGGAGAAATTTTAGCAATAATAGAAAGCTGCTTTACTCCTGAGTGACATAGGCTATATTTTATGTACGCGGGCGAAGCCGCTGACAAAAACTAGTAGCTAATATAAGTGTCTCGGCTTAGGGCAAAACCCTTAAACTAAGTTTACATTTCAAAAGTCTGCTAGATAATCTTCGAAATTCTTCGAAATTTTTCACTTTCACTTCGTACATATTCAAGTAGTATGCTAATGTATTTTGATAGAATCTTCTTATTATTATTATTTTTCATATATTTTTTTATCTGGGGTCTTGGACCTTTGGAGGTGACCTATCAGAGGGTCTTTAGATGCTTTTCATGGAACGTGGTACCATTTATTATAATTACTAACCCGTATTCCCATTGCTGGGCTAAGGCCTCCCTCCATTTCTTCCAACGATCACGATACCTCGCTTCCTATTTCTAATTACAACGGAAGACCTCTTGGTCGTACCTCTATCGTGAGGGGTGATATGAAAGAAAAGGGAGTTAATGACAGTGTGATGGGTGACAGGAAAGACTGGAAGAAAAAAACAACACCAAGTAATATGGGATAAGTGTAGAATGATGATGATGGCAACTGGTCAAATTACCTGGCATAGGATATAACCATTGACATCCCCATTTGGCTGATATCTCAACTTCTCATACCCAACGCTTCTCCTCCGTATTTACACATAGTGTTGAAACAGTTACCACGACCCTGGAACTAAAGGAACACCAGTGAAAGTCTGTCATTCTCCACCCAGAGCGAGAACAGACGGCGAGCAGTGGGTTGAAACGCCGTCCGCCTATCCGATAAGCGCCCGGACCGAGTCTAAGTCGTTGACGGTCCCTCTGCTTGTTGGACTCCCGCGCGCTTCAAGGAGTTGTCAGCAACTGAAGAGGCCCAGCAGGGTCGAAGCCTTCTGGGGCCAAGGGACATGCGAAAGCGGAACACCGGGGCCATGGAACTAAGGCAGGAACGAACGGTGAGTCATTTAGTCAGTAGAAGTCTGACACTGTTCCCGCTTCGCTTAAGGGCAGGATTCGCCATTCGATGATTTTTCCCACCATAAAAAAAAATCCAGAGCGAGAAGGAGTTATTAATGATTTTGCCCTTCAAACATACAGGTGTCACTATTACGTAGCACTTAATACAGTGAGACCGTATTTAGGTAGTTTCAGGGTTATCTCGTCAGCTCGTAACACTGATAACGCAGGCTCGCTGTGAGCAAACTGTCTTGGCATATGTCTACAAGTAATATAAAAATGTGTTCAAATATTTGGATTAACATTTTTCTCTTTTACAGTTTAGCATGTTACAGCGAGAACTGTATTCAACCGACGCACACGTTGACCACACCTGATTCAAGTACAGTACGGCAAGGAGTTGTCAGCAACCGTAGGGACCCTGCAGAAGGGTCGAAGCCAATCAGGGCCACGGGTTTGTGTCTGAAAAGGAAGGCTCTGGCCCTGGTATGTATAGCGATGTAGGAACGGGGAAGGTTGTTTAGTCAGTAAGAGTCTGACACTTGTTTTCCGCTCCACCCAAGAGCGGAACTCGTCATTGGATGATTTTTACCTACCATAAAAAAAAGTACAGTACGTCCGTCGGATCTTGAGCAGTCTGAAGTAAAGCTCTGCGAATTTTAGTCCTTGAAAACTCGTAAAAAAATAACTAGTTTAAACAAATAAATGCAATTTTCGATCAGTGGGTCATCTTAGAGGCGGATTTTTCAGTTGTTATGTCTGTTAAAAACTGAGACATATTGCGCCGACCCCAAATAAAACGGGACAAGGGCAGGAAGATGATGATGTCTGTTAAAAACTGTTATTGGCATTTACTTTTTTAAAACCTTTATTTTTGTACGAGTGCACAAGCGTTAAAATTGGGAGAGGTTAACTTCAAACTTGCCAAGATCCGATGGCCGTACTGTACGTAGAACGACGTAGCGTGGCGTGTATCTAATGTAGCTAGCTCTACAAGTCTAATAGCCATATAAAATCTATGGAGACCGACGCGTCCAGATCAGCGTATGTGATCTACTTGTACCCAATGTAGTTCTACCTTTAATCACCGCGAGTTTCGACCAACATCTTGCTCCCACGTCGGCGTATGGGATCTACTTGTACCCAATGTAGTATTCTACCTTTAATCACGGCGAGTTTCGACCAACATCTTAAGAGATTCTTGTTAAGGCTGGACCAAGGGTTTGATTCAAAAATGTTCCTTTCTGTGCAGCCCTAACTTTAGCTTGAACCCTGTTCTCGATCCCAGCGGGATACCTCATCATCAAAACTTTTTTAATGTTCCCATTGCTAGGACACAGACCTCCTCTCTAGAAGAGGGAATGGACCACAAACCGCCACGCGGGCCAAGCGCGGATTAGTGGATGTCATTATATCTTCGAATTTATGGTCCTAGGACATGCCGTTTTCCTCACGATGTTTTCCTTCACCGTTTTGAGAGCAGTTGTGATGAAATAAATTAGCGGTGGCAGGATACCTACTGTTTTCATATTTTCCAACAATTTTACGACTATTGGTACAATAATCGCAAATCTAAAATACCATTATTATTTTTCAAAAAGTGATGGCAACTTTAGATAAAGACATTGAAACGCATTAAAGACTCAAATATAAAACCACAGAACAAACAACAAAAAAGTTGCCATAAAAAATAAATAAAAAAATAAAACCGACGTCTATTTACTATTGCTGGCTACAATTTTATCGATACCTTACATTACGTGTAATGCGAGTAGAACATTGCGGTAATCGTAGATTAGCTGATAAGGTTGATAAGGACTGATCAAATCTCCACTGACGTTAAAAGACTACGTGATAGTCAAATGAATTGTGCCTATATGTTAATAACTTGGTATGACGTCACAATGGCATAGTATACAGTCGAGATAATACAGGTTGATATATAGGACACTATGTTTTACTTGTTTAACAATTTTATGCGTTTGGAATTCGTGTCTGTAGCTACATAATAAGCGGCTAACAAGTTGAACCAAAATGGCCGTCGTTGCTATGGTATGGTATATAATGTTACTGTCAATTAAAGGTTAATCTCGATTTAAGTTCAACTTTTATACCATTTAGTTATAATTTCAAGAATATTTTTACTATGCGAAAACCAATTAGGGTTACGTATAATAATAAGCTTCTTATCTAAATTAAATCTCTTTTTATAAAATATAAGTAGCTTACGAGTGACATATTATGAGAATCTGCCTGTATGTATCCTAAAACATTAGTTCTCTCAGTAAAAATCCCGTCAAAATCGGTCCTGCAGTTTTGGAGATAAGCAAGAACTTTTTTTTTATTGGAATAGTTTCGCGCTTGACTATCTCACCTGATGGAAAGCGACGATGCGGTCGACGATGGAACGCGCTTACCTAGAAGTAACCTAATCACTCTTCTTTCTTTAAAAATAAGAAAGAAGAAGAAATAAGAGTCTTCTCTTGACTTAAAGATTCCCGGATTGTAGCTATCAGGAAACACAGACTCCGGCAACGAATTCCTTGGCTGCACGCACAATTAAAATGTTCACAAAACGTTTTGTACGTATATTAGCCAGTACTTTTTATTACATTTTTGCTATAGGTAGATATATCATCAGGTATCATATTTATTTTCAATTTCATTTATTTTATTTGCACACACTTCAATTTCTGTATAGATATAAAATGGGAAGGACTGTTAGAGTCAGTATTGTGAGAAGAATTTTGGGATGCCATCATTTTAAGTGAATTAACTATACAAAAAATATAACTTACTGTATTTTAAACTTCAACCCTAACTTCAAAATAGTCTTTACCGGCCGGTCAATAATATAGTTCTAAAAATACAGCGTGCGCCGCAGTGACTATTATGTAGATTACATGTGCGAACTAAACTCATTCCCGCTGTCTGATTTACGTCATCTGTGTAACGGCTGTTGTTTTCATATCAACAACACTGACGCACACTTTTCTCCCACTACGTACAGGACCGGAGTAAAGCCCGTTACACAAATGCAGGAAAGAAAGAAAAAACATTTAATTTAGACTCGCATAAGAAATAATATAAAACTATATTAAAAAGAAACGACCGGTGTGAAGCCAAAAAGGCCCTAATGCCTGTAACTTGCTCATTCGCATACTTTTATACAAATGCCTGTAACTTGCTCAGAAATATGCGCTTTCGCATACTTATATTCATGCAAAAATGCCTGTAACTTGCTCAAAAGTGTGCACATTCGTATACTTTTATTCATGCACAATTTCCTGTAACCTGCTCAAAAATAATCTACACTAATATAATAAAGAGGTAAAGTTTGTTTTTTTGTTTTTTTATTTTTTTGTTTGTAGGAGGTAATCTCTGGAAGTACTGGTCCGATTGGAGAAATTTTAGCAATAATAGAAAGCTGCTTTACTCCTGAGTGACATAGGCTATATTTTATGTACGCGGGCGAAGCCGCTGACAAAAGCTAGTATTGTATATTATGCTCATTCGCATACATTTATTCATACACTAATGCCTGTAGGTGACACTGAGGCCATGTGGTTTTTTTTTTATGGTAGGTAAAAATCATCGAATGACGAAACCCGCTCTTGGGCGGAGCGGGAGACCAGTGTCAGACTCTTACTGACTAAAAAACCTACCCTGTGCCTTCCTTGCCTTATTCCTAGAGCCGCGGCTCCAGATTCCTAGAGCCGCGGTACCAGGAGGCCGTGTGGTGGATTATGGCCCATGCCCTCATGTCTCACAAAATTGAATTAAAAATAATAATTCGATCTTGTATGTATTTTTTTATAGATATATTTTTTCAACTCAGGAATATAGTTTCTTAGAATATTTTCAAACGGACAAAACTGCTGGCAGAAGTTAGTCATTAATTGGTCCTTCGAGCCGGATAAATATAATTATAATTTATATATTTTTTTTTATATTCTAGATAACAATTCAATAAGATAGCAATTGTATAAAAGTAGTCATTAAATGTAAATTTAACCGTAGTTGCGCTAACAGAACCGAGGCCGTATCTGCAATTAATTTCATTTTCCGTAATTAGTTCATTCGTCCACTCACTCGTTCATAATTCATTCGATTGTTCGCTGCCCGTTTTTGTGTTTCCGTTCATCAGTTTATTTACGGTTGAAACGTTTACTCTCTCAATTATTTAACACTAGCTGCTGACTGCGGCTTCACTCGCGAGAAAATAGAAAATTGTCCCAGGGGAATAGTCCCCTCCTATCTCAGGAGGATATACTTCCGAAATAATAAGTAGTAATATGACTAATATGCTATCCCAAAACATGGTCTACCCGTGTAGTAAGTTTTATCAAAATTCATTCAACTATTCGAGCGTGAAACAGTAAGAAACATACTTTCATTTACAATACATTTTTAATTTATTTTTTTGGCCAGGGATAAAAACTAATATAGGTAAAGTCCTGCAGTTGGAATAATTGGGGATAACATGTTTTTACATACTTAAGCAAATATATCAAGTCAACATTCTCCACAAACTTCGCTAAGTTAGTCAACTCTACAATACTTTACAATACTCAGCTCCGAGATGATTTCATATGTTGTCCGGTTGTGAAAACACATAACACAAAAAACTACACAATTTTACAGCACAACATCCAACAGGAATCAATAAGTGAATAATTAAAAAAACCGCCGACTCTCTCAATAAAACAACGGCTTTTTTGCATTTACGCCAGTTATCTCGATATTTTTACATTTCAACGCGTTATTGGATATTGTAGCGTTTCATGGTTATATGTGAAAAAAAAATATTCCCGCCAAAATTTGACAGCTGTAGCTTTACCAAGATGGCTGCTATACACAATGCCTATCTATTGAACAGCCCTCTAGGTATATTAGGAGCATTATATAATCAACGATTTGGAGGTTATTCTTACATATCTGTTTAAAATAATTTCCTAATTTTAAATTAAACAAAAAAGATTATAACTAGTTCTTTAAAAAAAAAACTTACGTAATGATAGGCTATTATATTTACAAACAATAGAATAATTCTAAATTCAAATGAGACTAGATTAGAGCAAAATACTTTATTACCAGCCAGTCTTATTAGTATAACTACATTTACAAAAAAGTATAGTATGACAGCCGCAGAATATTAATGCAAAAAGATGCAAACATTTGATATATTCTTTTCATACATTTTAATGTTAAGCACAAAGAAAAATTGAGAATCGAGATAGGCAAGCAAATAGAAAGGAATAGATTTATTCACAGCAAAAATATGGCTCGTATTTATATTGGCAAAATCAATATGAAACCCGAAGAGTCCATTCACATGCAATAGTGTCTATCGTGATATCGATACGAATCGCAATTTTATTCCAAAACTGTTTTGTATTTCGAATGAAAATGAATAAAAGCTGTTTAAAAATAGAATGTGAACGTTATTTTTCGTTATCGTTCTTTTGAACTTTTGTTCCACGTGAAAACTGTTGTTCTGAAACCAATGAAGAAATAACTTGAGGTTTTATGAAGTGTGGACTTTTTTTTTGGACAGAGAAACAAAATGACCCTGAAATCTGTATATATGTAAACTTTGTAAAAATTCAGTGAAAAAAAGTTAAATCTCCATAGATACTTGGATATTCTAAATTCAAAACTTCTTCTTGTACTATTTCTTTTATTATTTTACACTTTAACCAATGTCATCATCATCAAAAAAACATTAGTAAGCATCGTGAGGAAACCGGCATGTCTTAGAACCAAAACTTCGAAGACATGTGACATCCACCCATTCGCACTGGGCCCGCGTGGTGGATTAGGCCTCCTCTCCTAGAGAGGAGTCCCAGCAGTAGGAACATTAATAAGGCTGATAGCAGGAAGATAATGATGGTGAATGTCATCATCAGTATTATCTTTCTGACCTATTAGGTCTCGCGTTACGAGTCGGCACAACACGATATTGTCACCCTTCACGTTAATACTAACTCCCTTTTTTATAACTCCACTCACTCCATCCATCTTTCCTTTGGCTTCACCTCCCACTTCATCCATCCATCTGTATGTACTTAAAAGTACCCCTAATTCATTCCTAAACTTGCAATTCATTCTTTAACTTCACATGACCAGACTATATCAATATTTTACAAAATATAACACTTACTAATTCCATACTTTTCACTTACTTTTTCCGTCCGTGACTTCGTTCATAAAATTCGGTCGTGATATCATTCGTTGTTACATCTCGCACGCACACACTTTCCCGAGCGACTATTTTGACAATTAGAAAGAGTTATCGCGTGTCATGTTCATTTAATAGATTTTCCTAGATATATCATTGTCGCAATAAATCCGCATTACTTGGTAGGTGTTTAGGTGACATTGTTTTTAATGGAACGAAAAACTATTTGCGAGATGTCAGACATGACAGTTTAATTATAGAAACCGGGTTATAAGGGTTGACAGTTTAAGGTAAACCATTCCCACTCGCTTATCGTTATGTCGAGCATGGTTTATGCTTGTTGCTTCATCTAAAGCGATCCAATGCAATGTTTGATGAAGAGGCAACGCGAAAAACGAAAGATTATGTTAGCATTCGGTAATGGCATAAAACTAGTTCCACATAAATTGTCATCATTTATAAGGATTCTGTGAAAGTAATTTTTAAAATATGAATTTATTATGGAGAGCCAAAGTTCACATAAAATAGCAAATTTTTACACAAATTTATGTTTTGATTTCTTTAGAAGCCTAGATAATATCTACAAGATATTTGTGTATACAAAATATCTGGAAAAAGATGTGACACTAATGGCATTTTTTTTTTTTGTTGGAAAAGATCATCTAATGACGAAACAGTGTCAGACTCTTACTGACTAAACGACTCACCCCATTCCTTCTTAGCCCTCATACTAGAGTCGGACCGGGGCCCTATAGGCGTCGGCCCTGCAGTTGGGGTGGATGTACCATGTCTTCGAATTTTTGGGACATGTCCTCACGTAGTTTTCCTTCACCGTTTTGAGAGCAGTGGTGTTGAAATAAATTACACAATGTAATGTTTGAATTAAATCCGCGAATACCACTCGGCCACCACTGCTCACATACACAATGCTAAATATTGATCAGGCAAAATTTTAGTCTAACACGAAAGAAGATGTGTACTTTTTACCTTCTGAAAGATTGCCAAAAAGAAATAAAGCCAAGAAATAGATGAACAATAAAACATCTTAAGAGCGGCCAACCTGAGATACATTTTTATACAACCGCTCTTACGTGATTATGATGCCATTAGTGTCATGGGCTTGCGGATGGCGAGCAATGGGTAGCTTGCCGTCCTGTCGTCTGGTAACTCCTCAAAGAATTATCAGCAAACCATAGGCACCCTGCAAAAGGGTCAAAGCCAACTGGGGCCAAGGGTTCGTGTCTGAATGGCTCTGGTCCTAGTATAAAAGCAACGTAGGAACTGGGTGGATTGTTTAGTCGGTAAGAGTTTGTCACTATTTCCCTCTCTGCCCAAGGGAGGGATTTGTAATTGGATGATTTTTACCCACCATAAAAAACCACTAGGCTTTCACGATACCCCAGAGCACAGATTACATAAAAAAAAACTTTTTACAAAAAAAAAAACCGCCTTCAAAAAAAGCCAAACAATAAAAGGTCCTACACTAAAAAGTTGAAAATAAAAAATTTGAATTGCTGTAAAGAAACTTAATTTATAGGTAAACTTATTTGACATTAATATTTTGCAAATATTCAAAATTTATTACTTCTTTTTGGAGTCGGTGCCAGCATTTTTATGGTTGAAACTTAATGTTAGGTAGCTTTTTTTAAAATTCGGTGCCATTTTTCATACATAATGCTTAAACATTTTCAATGTACTTAAAATGTGGCAGATTTTTGTAAGTAGGTATATATAATTTATTTTAAAAAAATGTGCAAATCGGATGATTTTTTTTTAGAGAAGTCTAACATGTATTTATGTCTTAATTAAGTATTATATATTTGAGTATGCAAATAGGTACTAAGTAGTTTTATAGTTATGTTAGGGGTATTTTTTCAAGGGATTGTTGCCCATTCGTAATTCCTTGCCTTGGCTGGCACCGACTCCAAAAAGAAGTAATAAATTTTGAATATTTGCAAAATATTAATGTCAAATAAGTTTACCTATAAATTAAGTTTCTTTACAGCAATTCAAATTTTTTATTTTCAACTTTTTAGTGTAGGACCTTTTATTGTTTGGCTTTTTTTGAAGGCGGTTTTTTTTTGTAAAAAGTTTTTTTTTATTTGTAGCCGTTTAGTGTTTTTTATTATAATATGTTATGGCAACGAAGTCAATATCGTTCCTACATTTCTTTTGAAAAAGTTACCATTGTCATATAAGTAGGAATACATATTATAGGTACATTGTTACAGTGTAATCGTTTTGATCTCGTGGAGAGATGATATGATGCATGAAATACTTATGATTCATCTCATGAGTACATCTCATGACAGCTCTCATCATCATCATCATTTCAGCCAGAAAACGTCCACTGTTGGACATAGGCCTCCCCCAAGCGTCGCCACAACGACCGATTCTGTGCGACTCGCATCCATCGCGTTCCCGTGATTCTCACCAGGTCGTCGGTCCACCTTGTGGGAGGCCTTCCAAAGCTGCGTCTTTTGGTGCGCGGTCGCCACTCTAGAACCTTTCGGCCCCATCGGCCATCTATTCTACGAGCAATGTGCCCTGCCCACTGCCACTTAAGTTTGGCGATTCTTCGGGCTATGTCGGTGAACCTGGTTCTCCTGCGCATTTCTTCATTTCTGATTCGAACACGCAAGGAAACTCCGAGCATAGCCCTTTCCATTGCCCTTGACAGCATTGCCCATGACAGCTCTAATAAGCTCAAACAATGCTAGGATACATTATTTTATTTTGAAGTTCCCATGCCGACCTTCCACCTTCCAGCTTCATCATCATATCAGTTCAATAGTACCTTACAGCCAAAGTGCATCTTATGACAATTCTAACAAGCCCAAACACGGCTAGGATATATTAATTAGTTACGCAGTTCCAGTGCCTACCTTTCAGCTCCATCATCATCATCAGATCAGTTCGATGATAACATTTTCAACATAATTATTTAAGATCATTGGTTTATAGTGCATTTTCATAGTTGCTTAACTACCTTGATTGTGATATCCATGCGATTGTCAAGTTTCGTTAGCCATTTCTGATCTTCTTCACCAGTTCCACCTCATCAAATGTTACTTTATGACTGTAAATGCTTGAGTTCTCGATGAAAATATAAAAAAAACGATATAGTTGCCTATAATATTTGAGGAGTTCCCTCGATTTCTCATGGATCCCATCATCATAACTCGATTTTGAAAAAAATGGGACCAATCTGGAAGTATATCCTTTCAAGTACAAAAAAAATTTTGCAAATCCATCCATAAACAACGGAGTTCTGAGGTAACAAACAAAAAAAAAAAAAAAAAAAAAAAAAAAAAATACAATCGAATTGAGAACCACCTCCTTTTTTTTGAAGTCGGTTAAAAAAGAATTACAGCATAAACTTAAACTTGTATAAATAATTATCTCTCCTTACTTATTATTTACGCAAATTATTAAGACTAATTGGACCGAATAAGAATACTTTAAATTAATTCATTGTTTATTTAACTACTTATTTTTCGGAGCGGAATAAGGGTCACGTTAATTTATGGTTAAAAGTATTAGGAATAATAAAATTATAATAAAAATGGTATTCGTTAACCTACTCAGTAACTTAATTGGAAATAGAGAATATTCAAAGCATTTGTTACTTACCAGCCCAGATAAATTCGTATCATGTAATACATACGCCATCTAATAAAAACAGACTTCGCACCCAGGTTGGTTGCAGCAAAGACAAGCTCCACAGATGGGGGTTCTGTTCTCGGACGGTTCTGATCTTCAGTGTTTGTGCGGCCTCTCTTCGCTGACTAAGTCCCATCTTCCATCCTGCACTACGTGCCCCATAATTATTAGTCTAGGTACCCATCTCATCTCGCTGCCTATCATGACCCCGTAGGTGACGTGTTATCTTAATCAATTCTGAGCTAGAAGGGCCTTCATGGTAACAAAATTATAAAACAAAACCTTATACTTTTTTCGACACAAAGCCGTTTAGGACTTACATAGCCCACAAGTCATTGACACGGAGCCATATAAAAGTGGTACTTATAAGCAAGCTACCCTGTCTCGCCCTTCTATTTCTAGATTTACCACCTGCCCATCCCTTTCCAGGCTTCATTAATATATACCCGAGTTAGCCCATTCAACAATGACCTTACAATCCGGATACACAGTCCAGACATCCCTATTTATGTGTGACTAACTCAAAAATTGCTTAGAACTGTGGCCTGGTAGCCAAGACAGTGGTAGAAGCCCCGACTTACGAGTTTTAAACCCAACCAAGTGAATTACTTTGTGTAATTTTTTTTCATAACCACCGCTCTCAAAACAGTGAACGAAAACATCGTGAGGAAATGTCCTAGAAATAAAACTTCAAAGATATGTGACATTTACCAACCTGCATTGGGTCGCTTGGTGGATGACGGCCCATTCTCTCTCCAAGAGAAGAGGTCAAAATTCCCAACAGTGGGAACATTAAAAGGCTGATTATGCTTTGCTAACTCAGAATCACAGGGAAGAAACTATGAACGAGCGACCCGGCCCAGCTGCGCACGGGTGCAATGGTGATATTAAATATATTATGCATGTATTATACATATAAACCTTCCTCTTGAATCCCTCAATCTATTAAAAAAAAACCATCAAAATCCGTTGCGTAGTTTTAAAGATTAAAGCATACATAGGGAGAAGCGACTTTGTTTTATACTATGTAATGATAATGATTATGCTATACTAACTCAAAAGTACAGTGATGGACAAACGACTCGTAATAAAAATGAAGATTAATTAATCTTTAGTCATTAATAGACAGTATTATTCCTTTATTTAACTGTCTCACTTCCTTATGTCATTGTACATAATTTCGTTAGTTTACAAATACCTCTTTTGTTGCTGGTTTGGTAGTCTGTGGTACAAAAAAACCCTTCTATTTCGAGCCCCACCTCCTCCGTCTACCCCCTCAATTACCGGCTCCAGTTTTACCACCCGTGACGACGACTGTCTAAATCTAAAAATATATCCACAATCCGGATACAGAGTCCAGACACCATGTGTCTAAATGTGTCCATCTCAAAGGTACAGTTATTTACGGACACACAGACGGACAGATGTCGCGTTAGATAGATGAAGATTAATTAATTGATAGTAGGAAGTTGAAGATAGTTGTTGATAAATGCTATAAAAAGATGATTGGAGGCCAAATGTTAGTGGAGCTGCGTAAATTGTTATGGGTTTTGCTGAATGGAATCTAGGAGTGAGTTCCTCGGATCCTATATGTGTAATATCTATTTAATTCGATGGATGCGAGACGCACAGGACCGTTCATTGTGGTGACTTTCAGGAGAGGCCTATGTAGAATAGCGAATGTCTTTTGGCTGAAATGATAATGGTGATATCATCACACTGTCAGTACGACAAACAAGCACTTATATTACAAAGGGGTACCTAAGATTAATATAGATGTATGTATATTTGTTACCTACTCCATCCCACTCAAACAGCTCAACAGATTTCGATGAAACGTAGACAGTCAATTGCCCTTTCCTGGTTTACTGTCAGGGTTTACTTAGTTACAATAAAAAGAATAGTACAGAAATAATTGAAACGAATTTGTTAAATAACAGGAATAGAAGGAATAAAATAAAAGAATATAAGAAATAGAATTGAAGGAGTAGAAGAAAAAGATTGGAAAAGAAGGCGTTCCGTTCTTGTAACAACTTGCATGCATTGTTTTCCATCAATTATTTATTTATTACACCTTGGAGGACTTACAGCTTGTAAAAAAACTAATTAAAAAGAAAAAAAACAATAATAATAACTATTGTACCATTAATAATAAGTGTGCCATTTTAATAATAATTGTATGTACACTCATGTTTGAGCAAATAAAGGCATCTGAATCTGAATTAGGGCTACGATATCTCTTTCTACCAATCCCACAACAGTAAATCCAGTGCATTTTTCAAAGTCTATGCTAGTTTCCTCACAAAATACATGAAAAATAAAAATGATTTAACATTACTACAGTAAATAAAACGTCCGAATTTACAAGCGTATAAATTTCATACAATTTACAACATCTAGCTAAGGAAAACATCAATCTATTCATCACTATATGCCAAAATATACGATAAATTACAATTTTTATACGTCATTGTTTTAAAGGAGCTTGGTACTAAAAGAGAACCGGCCGTTTTTCAAGGTTAAGCTAACCTTGCCGCGGTCAGACTTTCGATGGGTCTGTGGTCTGGACTTCAAGCTGTAACCGGTTTTGGAAAGTACGCTGTTGATTGGTCAAAGTATTCTCTTGTGTGTCTTCAATTTTACCTTTAACTAGACGGTTCCTGTTCATCTTTGGTCTTACGAACAGCTTTAACCCCTTGAGCGACGATTGTACATACGTCTGTACATTTTTGGTGATTTATTACTTTATTTTAAGAAAGGGGCTGAATGCCCCCCTGGCGTCCAAGGGGTGGACCAACCTCGAGTCGAAGCGAAGGTTTTGTATTCCACGCACGGTTCAAAGACAGTCTCAGATAAAAAAAACCTTGATCGTAAGCATGCACGACCTCGGTATGAAAGGCAACGTAGGAACAACCTAAGTTTTTTAGTCAGTAAGAGTCTGACATTACCTATTGCTCCACCCAAGAGTGAGAGTCACATAAAAAAATCTTGATCATCTGTAAGCTTGCACGGCCTCGGTATGAAAGGTAACGTAGGAACAAAGTGAGTTTTTTAGTCAATAAGAGTCTGACACTATCTCCTGCTTCAGCCAAGAGTGGAAGTTCTCCAAAAAAAAAATCGCAGTAAGCAACATTCAACAACAAAAGGTCATGTCTGAACTGGTGAGCACTTGATCACACATAATCTACAAAAGCACTATTGTGTTCTTTAAACTGATAGTGTTGAAAAACAGTGTTTAACAAAATCCTATAAATCCTGATAGTGTCAAGTAAGCTTCGATATTTTGTGTCTCAATCATGTTAAAACCTTTAAAAGGATTTGGATAAAATTTCGCAAACAGACCTTTCTTTTTATATTACTAAGGCTAAAATATGTGAGTGTGTGTGATTTTTAAAGATAGAATGGGATGGCGTATCAAACTTTTACAGACAAAAACCACAACTATCTTCCGTCAGTTGCCTTGCTTTTTACGACCACGGTTTCCCTTTCAGAAGATCCATGACCCCAGTAGGCTTCATCTCTACAGGGCCCGGCGCGCACTGTTCTCGCGCGCAAACTGTAGGGGCCCTGCAGGGTCGAAGCCTCACGAGTCAAGGGTTGATGTAAAAGTATAACATCAGAGCTCTGAGATCAAGGCAAGGAAGAGTCCAAATTTTGTGCGAAAACCTATTTTCACGCGGGCGGAACCGCTGGCAGAAAGCTAATCTATTACAAGTTCATCATCATCCTACCCTTATCCCATTTCATTTGGGGTCGGTGCAACATGTTTTTTTCTTCCACTCTGTCCTGTCACCCGTCACACTATCAGTAACTCCCTTTTTTTTCATATCACTCCTCACACAATCCATCCATCTTTTATTTGGCCTCCCCCTTCCTTTCCATCCATCTACGTGTAAACTCAAAACTCTTTTTTGTTTTACCTCTGCGTTTCCGTTTCCTAACCTCGGAGCAATTAACTCCGAGGTTAGGAAACGTGAACTAACTACAATTTTTCGGAAAATTCTTCTTCAAACAAATATCCTGACACAAACTACTAACCCAGATGGTTCAGTAAATAAGTTAGTAACCATTAATTAATTAAATGTAAGAGGATTCTAGCTTAAAGGCTATATCGACACTAAACCGAGATAGATTGTTGGCTGTTCACTGAATCTATGCCAGGCACCTGGGCTGCTAAGTTAATTAATTACCAGGTGGTATTACTACCATTTGCTGTAGAAAAGGCTTGCTTATTTTGTGTAGAGATAAAAACAGTATGTCTGGGATAGCAGTATATTTTCTTTTTCACCGACGTCGTAGAGTCGGACCCACACTGTTTAATATAGTGAAGTAAAAAGGTTTAAAATATAATATAGGGAAAAGCGTTAACATAAGACTATTTTAAGGTGAATTTAAAGTGGGTAGTGAATTGTCCACACTGCTGGGACACAGGCCTCCTGTCTAAGAGAGGGAATGGGCTATAATCCACCTTGCGGGCACAATACGGATTGCTGGATGTCTCATGTCTTCGAATGTTTGGTACTAGGACATGCCGGTTGCCTCACGATGTTTTCCCTTTTTCACCGTTTTAAGAGCAATGGTGATGAAATATACTACACAAAATAATGCGCCTGGCTGGGTTTGTACCCTCGACCTACAACTCATAAGTCGGGACCGTTACCACTCGGCCACCACTGCTCTAACCATTTAGCTAGGTCTATTAAAATGCTTCAATAAATTTGATTGTGTCCGAATCGTTAGTAAAAAAATGATCATCATTTCAACCGAAGGACGTAAGCTGTTGGACAGAAAAAAATTAAGAAATAAAAAAAAATATGGATTACAAAATGTATCCGAATCGTCAGCAATTCTTATCCGAATCGTCAACAACACATTTGGCAACAGCAACTCATGCTATCTGACAATAATCCTTAGTAAAAACCTATTCCAATAGATCATCAAATGAAGTATATGAATAACATTGAAGTTATGAAATGATATTCGCTTACAACTTTTACAATCCCCAATCCGAAATGTCCAATCGTGAAAGCCATGAAAATAACTATAAGAAAACCGATCAAACTAAACAATACTTAAATTCCTAATGGTAGAAACTTCAAAACAACTCAAATGAAGGAAAAAAGGATCAGATACTAGCTGACGCTCGCGGCTCCACCCGCATCGTATGAGTACTTCTCGCCTTTACAAAAATTAACACCAGCTTCTGCCACCTGTTTTTCCAACCAATGAAGGTAGCTAAGTTTTCCCGAACACAGTGAGGGAATTATATAATAAACACCCGAGCACGGCGAGGGAGTTATTAGAAAAATCTGATTGAAGTGAGGAATTAAAGCTGCCTAAGACAAAGATAGTTTAATACTCTACTATTTACACCTTTTGTGAGATAATTAAAGTGTAGTTGAGAAATATAAGTTTTAATTCAAGTTAATGTTAACTATTCGACACATCACTACTATATTATTGAGAGCAGTGGTGGCCGAGTGGTAACGGCCCCGACTTGCATGTAGTAGGTCGCGGGTTCAAACCCAGCCAGGCGTATTACTTTGTGTAATTTATTTCATCACCACTGCTCTCAAAACGGTGAAGGAAAACATCGTGAGGAAACCGGCATGTCCTAGAACCAAAAATTCGAAGACATGTGACATCCACCAACCCGCACTGGGCCCGCGTGGTGTATTACGGCCCATTCCCCTCTCTTAGAGAGGAGGCCTGTGTCCCTGCAGTTCACATTATTCAACATTAAAAAGGCTGATGATGACTACTATATTATTAAACTATGTTTTCAATTTCCGCCCCGCCCAAATTCTTCATTGGATGATTTTTTACTTACCATCAAAAACCACCCTTGATGTACATGTACGTTGAGCCCAGTGGCGAGATGGCCGCCACAGATATGTACGTGACCCACGTGTGCGCAATGCAGTGCCTTAACGGTCGATCCGTATCCAGGAAAAATTTAATACTCGTGGAAAAGCGATTCATCTTAGAGAAGTTTTCCAATTATGAGTAGTGCAACTCGTTATTGCATTTCGTTCTTCAAATCTTCACCAATTTAAACTTTGATGTTAGCACGGAATCGAATTGACTAGAAAAATAAAGAAGAGGTTTTTTTTATGGTGGGCAAAAATCATCCAATGACGAATCCTGCCCTTGGTCGAAGTGGGAAACAGTGTCCGACTCTTAATAACTAAACACCCCACCCCATTCCTTCTTTGCCCGTCGCACTGGGGCCAAGCCTGCCTTCCAGAAAGAGACCCTGGGCCCCAATAGGCTTCGACTCTTTTGCACCCTGTATCTTGCTCTAGGGCGGAGCGAGAGGGAGTGTTAGACTTTTACGGACTAAAACCACACCTATATTTTCCTTCTTCGCCTCCACGATGACAGTGCTCTGCCCCTGCTAAGCTCACAATGGTGACACCTGGGCATTTCATCCACACGAATGACATGCAGAAAGTGAGGATGTGATTTTCGTCTGTATTAACGCTAATATTATTATTAGTTTTTTTTTTTCTTTAATTTTTATTGTTATAAACTAATGCTTGACTGCGATCCTACCGGATGGTAAGCAGTGATGAAATCGTTGATGGTGAGGCGCACTAGTTTATCAAAAGAAGATTCACTCCTTGAATACACCAAAATTATAATCGAATGGGAAGCCTGCAGCTGGCAAATTGTTCCATTCCTTCGATGTGCGCGGAATGTATGAGAGGAAAATGTCATAATCATTACATAGTATAAAACAAAGTTGCTTACCGCTGTCTCTATGTTTGCTTAGATCTTTAAAAGTACTCAACGGATTTTGATACGGTTTTTTTTTAATAGAGTGATTCAAGAAGAAGGTTTATGTATAGGTATGCATAATATATTCAATATCAGCACCCGTGCGAAGCTGGGGCGGGTCGCTAGTATCAGATAATTGCTATAATTGATCAAATTTTGTAATGTCACTCCGTATTGTTACAACTTTCCTTAATGAAATGATTGCAGTCTTTTTCCTGTTTTTCATATTTCACCACAATGATTCATAATACCACAACAATTCTGAGAAATTACACGAAAAAGAAAGAAACGTAAACGATTCATTAATTACTCTGATGTATCATGATATAGATGAATCATTAATTCTCAAGGTATTCTAAGATGTATTCGGAATCGTAATGCGTTACAGAAAAAAGCACGAAGTGATCCTCACAATGAAATTGCTAAAATGACGTATTCGCGATATAGGAACTATTGCAATAATCTTATTAAAAAATTAAAACGAAAATATAATAGGGAACAAATTACTAACGCTATCACAAACAATAGACTTCTTTGGAAAAATATAAAAAATATAACTTACACTAATAAATCACGAACAGATAACTTAGAATTATTGCAGGTTAAATCATCTCCCATAGAATCCGTTAACTTTATAAATAAATACTTTGCAAGTATAGGCAGTGAGCTGTCCCAAATTATAACATCTCGCACTAATCTATTAAGTAAACCCCTAAGTAAAACCCCATCACACTTAAACTCAATGGTACTTCTGGATACTGATCAATCCGAAGTTTGTACTACGCTTATGAATTTAAGATCTGAAAGTGCCCCAGGATGGGACAATATACCCACTACCTTTTTGAAACTCGCTAAAAATGAAGTTGTACCAGTTATCACTCACCTGGCCAATCTATGTTTTCAAAAAGGTATTTTTCCAGCCTCATTAAAGAAATCTATTATTACACCTGTGTACAAGGGTGGTAACAGAGATGATGTTAGTAATTATCGACCTATTTCCGTGCTAACAGCAATTTCAAAAATTATAGAAAAATTAATAAACACTCGCCTCCTGCAGTACGTAAATAGATTCGATATTCTGTCACCTTCTCAATTTGGATTTAGGCAAAAAAAATCAACTGAAGATGCTGTGATAGCACTAAGTTCTTTAGTAACTGAACAGCTCGATAAAGGAAACAAATGTATGGCAACCTTTTTAGATCTAAAAAAAGCCTTTGACACGGTCTCTGTTCCCATACTTTTACACAAGCTTCAGGCTATTGGAATTCGTGGAATACCACTGGCACTTTTTAGGGATTACCTTTCTGGTAGAACACAAAAAGTGAAGCTAGGACTAGCTGTTAGTGAGGACACAGATGTATCATACGGCGTACCACAAGGAAGTGTATTAGGACCTCCGCTTTTCTTAATCTACATTATTGAGCTCTGTAGTATGAGAATTAATAATGCCAAAGTATTCTCGTACGCCGATGATACAGCTGTCGTCTTCTCAGGGAAAACATGGGCTGATGTTAAAAGTAGTGCAGAAGAAGGACTAGCTCTTATTGCAACTTGGTTAGAGAACAATTTGCTCACCCTGAACACAAGCAAAACTAACTTTATTTGTTTTAATATTTATAATCAGATTCAACCAGATAAAGAACTTAACTTAAGAATTCACACGTGCAACGTTTCTACGGCTGGAACTTCCTGCAATTGTCCTACTATCCAACAAGTAACCCATACAAAATATCTGGGAGTGATTATTGACCAGCGTCTTTCCTGGTATCCTCAACTAGAAAAAGTCATGAGTAGGATACGAAAACTAATATGGATTTTTAAAGAGCTGAGATATGTTGTACCACGGAATATAAACGTAGATAAACATAAAAATAATAAGTATGTCAGTAATAGTAAAAGAAATCTATTAAATGAAATTTATATATCTTTAGTTCAGTCTGTTTTAATATACTGCATACCGGTATGGGGTGGAGCAACAAAATCTAGTTTTCTAGAGTTGGAACGCGCTCAAAGAGCGATTCTGAAGGTGATGTACTTCAAAAAAAGAATTTTCTCCACTGAAAACCTTTACAAATTATGTAATCTGTTGACGGTGAGAAAATTGTACATCCTTCTAATCATTCTCAAAATGCACAAAGAGACACCATATAACCCTAAAATACTGGAAAAGAGAAAAAAACACTGCATAGTAAACGTTCCCACGACTAAAACAGAATTTGCCAGCAGACAATATAAGAAACGGTCAGCCTTCTTATATAATAAAATCAATAAATATATTTACATCTATGATAAAAAAAAAGCTGAATGCAAAAAAATATTAACGGTATGGCTACAAAATTTAAGTTATAGAGATACGGAATTACTTTTGCAACGTTTGACTTAATTATCATACAAAATACATTCAAAACTCCTCTCTCACACATTACACACACATACACAACACTCAACACACAAGCACCTTCAACACATTCTTCACGCACATTTACAATTTATCGTACTTTCTTTCTAACCTTTATTTTTGTTTTTTTATTATTATTCCTTTTCTTTTTTGTTTTGTTTGTTGTTATTTGCCTAGTTACATATTTATAATGTAAGGGAAGAGCGGAGCCTTCAAATACAGGCATTTTTATGTCTAACTGGAGACTCCTCGTCATGTTATGTATGACAAAATGATATGTAATAAAGTTATTATTAATAAAGTTATTATTATTATTATCTGATTGAATGAATAATAAAGACGGGCCATAGTTTTTATTATACATTAGCTTTTTCACGCGGCTTCACTCCCGTCAAATAATTACTCTATAGTACTCTACCCTATTTTTGTATTCCGTAAGAACCTTCTCCTGCCAATAAAAAACACAACAAAAAAAATTTTATCGAAATCGGTTCAGCCGTTCTCGAGTTTTGCGCTTACCAACACATTCAGCAATTCATTTTTATATTATAGATAGTTCTTAGTACAGTACGGCCGTCGGATCTTGGTGAGTCTGAATGGCTTTGCGAATTTTAGCGCTTGAAAATTCAAACAATAACAAAGGTTTTATAAAATAATTGCCTATAACAGTTTTTAACAGCAATAAAAACTGTAAATTGCATTTATTTGTTTAAATTTTTTTTTACGAGTTTTCAAGCGGGCAATTTCGCAGACCCTAACTTCAGACTCACCAAGATCCAACGGCCGTACTGTAATCAGTCCAAGGTTCTTGTGTGATGAGAACTATAACCAGTTTTCGGGTTTCAGTCGAGGTAGAGGGCCGCGCATAGCCTTGGCTGATCATCATCATCATCATTTCAGCCGAAAGACGTCCACTGCTGGACATAGGCCTCCCCCAAGCGCCGCTACAAAGACCGGTCCTGTGCGTTTCGCATCCATCGGCTTCCAGCAACCCTGACCAGGTCATCGGTCCACCTTGTGGGAGGCCTTGCAACGCTACGTCTTCCGGTACGCGGTCGCCACTCCAGAACCTTTCAGCCCCAGCGGCCATCCGTTCTGCGTGCAATGTGCCCTGCCCATTGCCACTTAAGTTTGGCGATTCTTTTCGCTATGTCGGCAACCCTGGTTCTCTTGCGGATATCCCCATTGGCCTTGGCTGATAGTTCTTCTTATTTGCCGCAACTGTAACACAGACCAAAAAAAATAATACAACAATGAACTTCCCAACCAAATAAAATCAGCCTGACACACTCCAGAAATAAATCTTAACAATACGTCAGCAACAGCAGGACCCGACCAGAATCTGGAACGAATAAATTAGACTATATTAGATTAGATGTGACTATCAGGCGCTGACGAGCCGTTACAGCATCCTGAAGGAATCTAGGTCGCACGTAGACTCCGCAAACATTGGCGTAGTTACCGCAGGGCGAGGCGGGGTAACGACCCGGGGCCCCAAAATCGGGGCCCTACACTAACCTCTTATTGAACTAGCAAAAAATCCTCCCAACTTGTAAATCTTAATGAAATAGGTTGAAAGACTAATTATTGCTACTTTTTTAGTCTGTAAAAAGTCTGATACTCATTTCTTACCCACTAAAAAAATCTGGGTGAGTGTAAGTCAGAATCGCATACAAAGGATTTGGTACCGTTCATCTTTTTATTGTATAGGAGCCCCACTTATATATTTATTTTATTCTGTTCCTACTACTTGTTATTAAGCAAAATTACATCATCTTTGAACAACTGTCTAGCAATCGGCCTTGACTGGCCTGTCAGTCTAGTAGTTAGTGACCCTGACTGCTATGCCGGAGGTCGTGGGTTCGATTCCCACCCAGGACAAATGTTTGTGTGATGAGCACGATCATTTGTTCTGTGTCTGGGTGTAATTTATCTATAATATGTATGTATTTAGAAGTATATATAAGTATGTTTATCAGTTGTCTAGTACCCATAACACAAGCTCTGCAAATCACGGTTCATGAGATACAGCCTAGTGACAGACGGACAGACAGATAAACAAACGAACGGTCTCAGACGTCCCATTTTACCCTATGCCGTAGCTACAGATTTGACTATGACTATGGCCGTATCCAAAGGGTCACTCCAAAATTGAGCCCCAGTTGTTTCTTTTTGACCCAGGGCCAGACCAACGGACCATCTAGCTACGCCACTTTCCGCAAATATTGTTTTGGTATTAAGAAAACGAGAAAGAAGAAACATACGTGCTTTGTAAGGGAGAAAAGCAATATACTTGGGGTAGTTCGTGCGAGCAAATTGCATTTTGACGAGGAAACGATGTAGAGAACCCGATGCGGCGGATTGCAAACGGATTAATGTTTCGTTTTTTGGTGATACAAATGTAACCACTCCTTATTGCGAATATGGGTGATATAGACTGAAGTTGAAAAATCATCCACGGGTATATTTCTGTGCTTTTTGTGAACCCTAGGCAGAGCTCGAAGGGACTCTGCAAAAGGAACGAAGAAAGGTATCTCTTCCTGAAAGGAAGGCTTGGCCCCAGTGCGAAGGGCAGAGAAGGAACGGGGTAGGGTGTTTAGTCAGTAAGAGTCTCACACTGATTTCCGCTCAGCTCAAGAGCGGGATTCATCATTGAATGATTTTTGCTCACCATAAAAAACCCTAGGCTAGCTTGTAGACTGGTTATTCCGTAGGCTTAGTTTATAAAATTACTGGCTTCTAACGGTGTCATCCCAAGGGTTAATAAGTACCTACGTTTAATACTTGTATTCTATTCCAGGATATATTAATACTTATGGGAGTACATACACTGTCCTCTCATAGAACAGTGCACATTATACCCAAAAAAATTATCTCGTAAAAAGTAGATTGAACTAGATAACAATCTATAAATCTGTGGAGTCTACAGCATTCCCACATTCAGGTTATTAAAATAAAATAGATACAATTATCCAGCTTATTTCTTTATTGTACAAAGTCGGCCATTGCTACAAAATGGCGGAAAACAGTACTAATGCATCCAACATTTATTTTGTTGGAAACGTCGCGAGCTCGCGAGATGTTACGATCTCGAGTGTGTGAGAGCTGAAACCACTCGCCTGAAAACTGTCGCCGTGAATTTTAAAATGTTACACTGTAAATTTCTATGTCCCCAGAGTACGTTCTTGTTAGTTTTAGTGCTTGGTTAAGGAGATGCGGCGCAATGGGTGAGCGTTGGGCGTTCGTCATACATTGCAGCAGCGGGGCTTCGTAGACGGACGCAACCGCTGCGCCTGCCTTTGCTTCTCACTTCGAACAATGGTCTGTACCAGGGCCCTACATGTGGGTAGACCCCATTTGAACTTGGTGGTACTCTGCCAGAAGCGTGGCACACCTCTACCGTATGTACCACCGTGTAAGTTTTCATAGTAGTTTTTACCCGACTACGGCGAAGCAAAAGGAGGGTTATGATTTTGACCTGTATGTATGTATGTGGGTATGGATGTTCATCTGTTCCCTCGTAACTTCTAAACTACTTATCAGAATTCGACAAATGACATATCATTAGAAGCGTCTTAATTGTCCGCTGGTTATAGGCTATATGGGATTTCACAAAATCTAATGTGGCGCCCTCTAGCGGACAAAACATACGAAGTAAAAAAATAAAGTTAAGATAAATATGCCGTGTTTGGTATCATTTGAAAGCGCTTTACTTGTACATTTTGAATATATATATATTACTAGCATTTGCTTGTGACTTTACCTGTATTCATGGGCTGAGAAATCAATGAACCCAAGATTAACCTATTTAGAACTCCAAAATATGTTAAATAAAAATAAAGTTTAAAAACTAACACCCGACTACTTAAAAACACGCTCTAAAAAGTACGAAACAAGAAAACAAGAAAGCCGTGGTCGTATGCCATAAGAATAATAAATTAAAAAAAGTGGTATACGACCACGGCTTTCTTGTTTTCTTGTTTCGTACTTTTTAGAGCGTGTTTTTAAGTAGTCGGGTGTTAGTTGTTAAACTTTATTTTTTAGAGATATATAAGTATGTTTATCAGTTATCTAGTACCCATAACACAAGCTCTGCTTAGCATGGGACTAGATGGCGTTGTGTGATGGTTGTGGAATATATTATATTATTATAGTGCAATATGGCATTGCTTCTTGTCAAATTTCATGATTCTACAACAACGACAAGTCCCTACAGATTTTGATTCCCTTGCGCGACCTGCCTACTATCACTTAGGTAGTGCCACTGTTTTTCGGGCTATGTCGGTAAGTTTAATATATTTAAATCTTAAAAAAAAACTCTCTGCTTACACGAGCAACACATTAACGCAATCGTTATCTACATTAAAAAGAACGTATTACAATCCATTGTTGGCTATTTCCATCAATTGACTTTAACGACTTACCACGAGACATAAACAATACGCCTACCTCTACTCTGAGCTGATAAGCGGAGAAAATGTATATCAAATACACTCTTTTTATAGGTTTAATAAAGTACAAAGTTACACGCGTTTTAACTGCAACCTAAGGGTCAGTTCATACCAAGACGCGACGCGACGCAACGCTGCACGGACATTTTAATAGAGTGACTCAAAATAGAACTTTATTTATTACGCGAAAAGATACACATTTCATTGTGAGAATTTAGAATACATTGCTCCATGCAGCGCTGCGCCTCGTGACGGCTCGCGGCGCGGCGTAGCGCGACGCAAAGCGACGCAGTTCAGCATCACTGGTTCGTGCGGCTTGATTTTACTACGCGCCTCGCAACGTTACGGTGCGTCTCGCGGTGCCGCGCGGTGCAGCGCGAAATCACTGGCCCATAGATATAAGAAAAGAGGAGATATGTTGAGCAGTCAAAAGTGTACAGGAACACGCTGTCTGCAGTCATCCCGTTTGCGAATATAACAGGCCCACTTGTCACTTCTCCTGTTTTTTTTTATATTTCTATGCACTGGCCTCTTCCTACATAATCGCGTCGCGTCGCGTGTCGGCGTGAACTGGCTCTAAGGGTCTTTAAGTCAAGAGTGAATAGGTTACTTTACTTCTAGGCAAACGTACGACCACATAAGCGATGATGTGGTCGTACGTACCATAAGTGAAATAGTAGTCAAACATGCTGGATTGCGTATGTCCGTCTGTTTGCGATAAACTCACTAGCTACTGAATATGTTTTCATAACATTTCCACCAATAGAAACAATAATTTATGAAAATGATTTATAGAGGACGAAAACCAAGAATTTCGAAGATTTTGTACACATCAGAAGACCGCGTTAATTCTACTGAAACCTTTTTGAACAGCGCGTGGTCGTCAGCCGGTGATCTGGGTTTGGTCAGACCAAAACCTACCTATTGCTCGCCGTTCTCAAGTCCGCGGACGTGAGGTACCCTTCTCCCTCACGGTTTCCACCACCGCTTTGGCTGATCATAGGGACCTTACAGAACGGTCGACGCCAACCGGGCCCAGGGTCTTTTTCTAAAAGGAAGGCTTGGCCCAAGCGTGAAAAGCAAATAAGGAACGGGGTGGCCTGTGTAGTCATTAAGAGTCTATAAATCAATAACCAAGTTATCTACACCTATTTACACTATTATAATAAAGAGGTAAAGTTTGTTTTTTTGTTTGTAGGAGGTAATCTCTGGAACTACTGATCCGATTAGAAATTTTTTAGCAACAATAGAAAGCTGCTTTACTCCTGAGTGACATAGGCTATATTTTATGTACGCGGGCGAAGCCGCTGACAAAAGCTAGTTCATCATAAATGAAAAGAAACAATAAAAATAAATCAGAACTCAACTTCTATTTATAACGGCTTACGTACAGTCATGTCACACTGCCATAATTTACACCTAGTTAATTATAATTACTTAATGCTAAGACTCATTACTTCACTTAGATAGTATGTCATGATTATGCATCTACAAGGAGAGGACACAGACCATGTAAATGTTGAAAGACGACTGGCCTATCAGCATAGCAGTTAGTGCTAGAGGTCGTGGGTTCGATTCCCACCCAGGACAAATGTTTGTGTGATGAGCACGATTATTTGTTCTGTGTCTGGGTGTAATTTCTTTAGAAGTATATAAGTATGTTTATCAGTTGTCTAGTACTCATAACACAAGCTCTATTTAGCTTGAGACTAGACGGCGTTGTGTGATGGTCGTCGAATATTATTATTATATTATTATTACTAGCTGTGCCCGCAACTTCGTCCGCGTGGAATAGTTATTTTGGACATCATATTTATTTTTGCAAACAATCTCCTCAGCTTTATAAATTATAGCTGCTACCCACAACTTTGCCCGTGTCAATTTCTGTTATTATTTCAGCCAATTTAGTTTTTAAAAGAACATAATTATCTAAAAGTAAGGCCGACCGCATAAGGCAAGGGCAAAAGCGCCCTCGCCGTAGCCGTCGCCGCCGCGATCCCTCCGATATCCGGCCACCGTAGACGCTGGCTTGCGGACGGTGAGCAATGGGTAGCTCGCCGTCCGGTTGTCGGTTACAGTCCAGATCAAGACCAAGTCGTCGACGGCGCGCATTGCTCCTGCGTGCCTCAAGGTGTTGTCAGCAAACTGTGGGGCTCTTCAGGTTCGAAGCCTCCTGCAGCCGAGGGTTGGTGCGAAAGCGTTATACTGGGGCTCTGGGAATAAGGCAAGGGAGGAACGGGGTAGGTTGTTTAGTCAGTAAGAGTCTGATACTGTTTCCCGCTCCGCCCAAGCGTGGGATTCGTCATTGGATGATTTTTATCTACCATAAAAAAACCTCGCCCGCCGGCCAGGCGCAGCGTCATATTTTGCACATCATGCGGCGCGTGTGAATTTTATATCGGAGTTATTCTAAAATTGTAATATCTTCTAAGATGTTCATTGAAAATAAGTGATGTCAAAGACAATTCTGTTCACAATTACATACTCTTAATCAACAACACATTTATTTGGATGAAGATTAATATTATTATGTTGATACAACTCATTGGTCGGCCAAATTTGATTCCCATAAAAACGGTTCTAGTGAGTTAATCTTAAAAGATAGACATATACTGTCGCGGACATTTTTTTAGATCATTTTAAGAGGAATAATACTTTCGTACATATTTTTTTGGTATCTTCTACCGTTTTCGCAGCGCACGCAACGGAAGCCCTCAAAGATGAATATTTTCCCCGGTTTTTCCACATTTTCCATTGTTTCTTCGCTCCTATAAGTCACAGCGTGATGTTATATAGCCTAAAGCCTTCCTCGATAAATGATCTATTCAACACAAAAAGAATTTTTCAATTCGAACCAGTAGTTCCTGAGATTAGCGCGTTCAAACAAACAAACAAACAAACAAACTCTTCAGCTTTATAATATTAGTATAGATTATTATTATTTAAAGGTCAACAACGAGATTCTCTTTATTCTTTACTAGCTTTTGTCAGCGGCTTTGCCCGCGTACATAAATTATAGCCTATGTCACTCAGAGGTAAAGCAGCTTTCTATTATTGCTAAAATTTTTCCAATCGGACCAGTCGTTCCAGAGATTACCTCCTACAAACAAAAAAACAAACTTTACCTCCTTATTATATTATTGTATCTAGCGACTTACCCCAGCTTCGCACGGGTGAATATGAATATATTATACATGTATTATGCACATAAACCTTCCTCTTAAATCACTCTACCTATTTAAATAAACGCATCAAAATCCGTTGCGTAATTTAAAGATCTAAGCATACATAGGGACTAAACAACTTTGTTTTATGCTATGTAATGACAAAACATTTAATAATACACAGTAGTTAGTAAATTCATGTACAAAGGCGCTTAACCCAACAACGAGATTCTTATTCATTTGTCTGTCTATACAGAGTGACTGAAGAGCTGTGAGAGCAGTGATGGCCGAGTGGTAACGGCACCGACTTACGAGTTATAGGTCGCGGGTTCAAACGCAGCCAAGCAAATTACTTTGTGTAATTTATTTCATCACCACTGCTCTCAAAATGGTGAAGGAAAATATTGTGAGGATACCGCCATATCCAAGAACTAAAAATTCAAAGACGTGTGATAAATGTGTGAGATGGATTTCGGCCCATTCCCTTTCCTAGAGAGGAAGCTTGAGTCCCAGTAATGGAAATATTAAAGGCTGCTGCAATGCAAAAAAAAAACAGGGTGACTGGTAATTATGGACCGATACTTAAACACGTAGATGGATGGAGAGGAAGAGGGAGGCCGAAGAAGAGATGGATGGATTGTGTGAGGAGTGATATGAATGAAAAGGGAGTTAGTGATAGTGTGACGGGTGACAGGACAGAGTGGAAGAAAAAAACATGTTGCACCGACCCCAAGTAACATGGGATAAGGGTAGGATGATGATGACTTAAACACGAGATTGTAGTCATGTTAACAAACAACTTTTACTACGGGACCAAATCTGAAATCGCGAAAAAAATCAGCAAGTTCAGTACATTTTGAACAGTGAGATTTAGACTAGCAGATTTTTATTCGCGATAAACGAGTAAATAAATAATATATGTACAAAAATCTTTTTTTTTCTTTCTTGTTAGCCTGTTCTATCCCACTCCTGGGCAAAGGCTTCCCTCCACTCCTTCCATCCATCGCGGGCCCTCACTTCCTCTTGCCAGTTCGGGAGGAATCTGTCTAGTACATCCCGCCATCTCTTTCGTGGTCTGCCGCGACCCCGTCGTACTGTCTTAGGGCACCAGCTTTGTGCTACTTTGGCCCACAGTTTGTCGGACATGCGGCTGACGTGTCCGGCCTAGTCCCATTTCAGTTGGGCAGTCTTTTGAGACACATTCACAATTTTGTCTTGGAACGCAATGTAGTGTTTTGAACTTGATTCGAGACAGTTAATTTAACGCCAAGTACACGGCGGTCCATTGTGTATAATATACGATATTTTCATCTTCGATTTTATGTCTAATCTGTAAACTGAAGCTCATGTTTTCTCTCCGTCACATCGCTCAGAAAGCCTTTGGGGATTTAGAAGCGAGAACAAAACACTCACATAAAAATAAAGGATATGTCAATAACATTTGTTTGAAAAGACTCGTTACATAACGAATTTAATACAAATCTATATTATAAATATACTAGCTTTTGCCCGCGGCTTCACTCCCGGCAACAGAAAAATGTGATAAATTAAGAACCGCTCGGCCGATTTTGTGCAGATTTACAAAGCTTAAACATTTGGTTTGAATTTTGTGCAGATTTACATAAACCATCGACTAAATAGTCCTACAAAGCTTAAACATTTGGTTTGGATAGGTGAGAACCTTCTTGAATTATAAAATTACAACGAAAAGTGGCTTTGATTTTTGTATATATTGATTAAAATGCGGCCATTTTGGTCCAACTTATTGGACCAAAATGGCCGTCGTTGCTATGGTTACAGAAAATCTATTACTGCACAGGTCGATCGTCATAATTGTTCAATTTATTTTTTTAATTTTATATAATAACGCTTGACTGCGATCCCACCTGCACGCAGTGAAGCATCGTCGACGGTGAGGCACACTAAGACTAGTGCGCCTCGCCATCGACTATTGATATACTCAAGAGCCGCATATTGTATTAACCTAGATTGACCTAGAGTAAAGGAAAGCTCTGGCTCCGGTATGAGAAGCAGCGATGAAACGGGGAGGCTTTTTAGTCTGTAAAAGTCTGACACCATCTCCTGCTCAACCTAAGGGCGGGAAGATGTCATTGGATGATTTTCCCCATCGTCATCATGAAGCCTCTTTAATGTTCCCACTGGTGAGACTCAGGCCTCCTCTTTAGAAGAGGGAATTGGCCGTAATCCACCACGTGGGCCCAGTGCGGGTTGGTGGATGTCATATATCTTCGAATTTTTGGTTCTAGGACATGACGGTTTATTAACGATGCTTCCCCAGTAAAAAAAAAAATAAATGTTTTAGATAAATTAAATACTATAGTATTATTAAAAAAAAAATGCCGGGTAATTTTTAACCACTATTTTTTTTTTTTGGTGGCTCAGTGTAAGCAATATATCACATTTCCATTTTAAATTTATAACTTTTTTTCTCATTTTTCCACTTTGTCCCTTTGTCCCAAGCGACGTCCATAGAATAAGTTTCTGAGTACCTAAACAAGTCTCGTAAGCGTTAACTTAATTTTTTACTATCGACATGTGTGTGTATTTAGATATATGTCATCATCATCATCTTAGCGACCGTCCCGGTTGCACATCTTGGCTTGTATTTAGATATATGTATATCTAAATACGCGCGTGGTGGATTATGGCCCATTCCCTCTCCTAGAGAGGAGGCCTGTGTCCCAGCAGTGGGAACATTGAAAGGCTGATGATGATGATGATGATGATGATGATGATGATGATGATATCTAAATAAAAAAATACCTGTTAATTAAAATGTATTCAAATTTATTATGTCTAAATTTGCGCACTGGTTAAAAAAAAATCCAGTATATGTACAAAACGAAACACTATTTGATACTGGTCACGTCCACGCCATGCTGACTCACCCAGCCTGATCCCATTTATTACCCATGCATCACATGAGGAAAGTCCCCAAGTTAAACTTGAGGTAATTGTTAAAAATATCCTTTAACTATCATCGTAAAATTTAACGAAAATACCATGGTCATGAATTTGTGGGAATTATGTACGTCGGGTCCAGTTAAACTACGGTAAATGTTAAGAATTATATTTATCACTGTAAATGACCAAAGCCCAGATTAACATTAAGACATTTATTGTGCGTACAACTAAGGAGTGGACTTCCCTACCAGAGCCTATGTTTACAAGGCCCTGTTAAAGAGCCTATGCTCTGTAACAGGACATAGGCTCTGTTCTTCTGTTTAGGAAGTTGGCGAATTTGTAAAGACAACATTAGCTCAAATTCTAAGACCATGTCCAGAAGAAACGAATTCGTCGCGAAACGTTTCGCGCGAATTCATTCGCGCGCTATTGAGATACTAGGCACGAATACATCGCGTCCACAAGCATCGCGCGAATTCAAAATACGCGCGTAAATCGCGTGCATAACGCCAGACCCTCGACTCGCGCGTATTGCGTGCGAGTCGAGATACTAGGGACCCCTTGTCTAAATGCTCGCGCGTTGGTACGCTCTTTCTGGACGCAACAATCGCGGGTGATTCGCACGAGAGAATCGCGACGAGTTCGCCCTTTCTAGACAAACCCTTAATTGGCCCCCACTTCACCGCGGCCTCTCTATATGTAGAAGCTGACAATCCGACATATATGTCAAAAGCTGACATAATTGTAGAATTGTTAGGTTGATCAATAAAAGAGGCAAATATGTCAAAAAGCGCTAACAGTTGCTTCATGATAATATTCTGTTTAATAAAGCAGATTGAACAAGTCTTTCACGACAAATTATACATATTAAATAATTTCTGCATTTCCTTTAGGAAGTAACATCTTATAACTAAACTTAGCGATATTCCCATATAACTTTCTTCACTTGCAAAAAAAAATATTTTAATGCTATTTTAAAAGTTCTTTACTTATAATGCTATAGTGACACTGCCATCTTAGGTACTATTTGATGCTGTAGAGCCTTCACGCAGACAACGTCGCGGGCAGCAGCTAGTTAAATTATATTATTACTACACGGCTTGGTCCTTCCGGTCAACCAACCATACATCACACCTAGCGGGTTTGATGTATGGTTGCTTGACCGATAAGTTGGTGGAGCGACAGGCTCCAACCGTGAGCGAAAGAAGACATTGAATGTTTTCTCACCACAAAAAAACAATTATCTGTATTTCTTTGCAAACAATAGCTTACCTTGTTATCCTTTTTAGAGTTTCTACAACTTCTCTATAAGGGGAAATTAATGAGATGACGAATTCATTAATGAATCATTTAATACAATGTCATGGAAATAAGCTTTATAAAGTATCAAGAGTTGGAAAATTGAGGTTTCCGTCTCATCATCTGGGGTTTTTTTTCTATTATGTCCATTTGGCGATTCTCCGAATAATTCCCTAACTTTGACTTTGACATGCCTGTTGGTTAAAGGCCCTGACTGCTATGCTGTAGGTCGTGGGTTCGATACCCACCCAGGACAAATGTTTGTGTGATGAGTTCAATCATTTGTTCTGTGTTTGAGTGTAATTTATCTATAATATGAATGTATTTAGAAATATGTAAGTATGTTTATCAGTTGTCTAGTACCCATAACACAAGCTCTACTTGGCTTGGGACGAAACGACGTTGTGTGACAGTTGTAGAATATATTATTATTATATTATTTAATACAATGTAATGCAAATAAGCTTTATAAAGTATCAAGAGTTGGAAAACTGAGGTTTCCGTCTCATCATCTGGGTTTTTTTCTGCTATGTCCATTTGGCGATTCTCCGAAGAATTGACAAACTTAGGGTAATGAGCAGACAGGAAACATGGCTCGCAGAACAGATTGGCGATGATGCCATAAGGTTTTGGAGTGGCGACCGCATATCGAAAGACGTCGGAAGGCCTCCCACAAGGTAGACCAAAAGAAAAAATGTTGTGGTTACTTTGTGGTACTTACAGACGTACGTAAACTTACACTTGTACGTCTATCAACGGCACGCTTTGTTCCCGCGTGCCTCAAGGAGTTGTGCAAATGTAGAGGCCCAACTGCAGGGCTGGACGAAGCCTACTGCGGCCCGGTCCGGTTTCTGAAAAGTAGGTCCGACCCCACTATGACGGCTAAGAAGGAATGGGGTGGATCGTTTAGTCAGTAAAAGTCTGACACTGTTTCTCGCTCCGCCCTTGTTATTAGATGATCTTTCCCACCATAAAAAAACACTTGTACGTACAATGCGTTCCAAAATGAGAATAGGATCAGTTGCCATGTTGTAATGTCACGATTTACTGTCAAATCTAGACAAGATATCTTTAAAATTCAGTTTATTTACGAAAAAATTAATTTATGTACGAACTGTAAACGAAAAAATCACAGTCAATCATCAGAATCCAGTTTTTCAATTTTACTCATATCTATCAAAATATCTTCGATTTGACAGTACGGCGTGACGTCACATCCTGTTAATCGATCCTATTATTATTTGGACCGCATAGTACAGTAAATTATACATATAAAAAGTTGTAATCAAATGGAAATAACAAAATTAAATTACATTAAAACGAATTAAAGAGTTACGTTCATAGTTCAATGCAAATTTTATTTCAATGAACTTCCCAATTTAATATATTTAAATGGAATTCTCAATTCAATTTATTTAATTTTATTTCAATGCAGTTCTCAATTTAATTGCATTATATAAATGTCAGTGAGATAAATTAAAATAGAACTATACTATAGACATTTATGCGTCTGTAAATAGTTATTTACAGTTGTATATAATTATATATTCTGTTGTTCGCTGGAACAATGCCGAGCCAACAGCTAGAGTCTTCCGCGTTATAAAACTTTCGTCACCGCGTTGGAAGGCCGGCTTATCAAATGTATTGCATTATTAAACCATTTGAATCTACATAATTTAATTATTTTATTAATCTGGAAGGCCAATTTTCGTATACCATTCGAATACTGTAATTTTGTTTTTTATTGGACAACCATCAACAACGCCGTCTAGTTTCAAGCTAAGCAGAGTTTGTGTTATGAGTACTAGCCAACTGGTAAACATATTTAAATATTTCTAAATACATACATTCTATAGATAAATTACACCCAGAAAAACACTCAGAGAACAAACGATCGGGCTCATCACACAAACATTTGTCCTGGGTGGGAATCGAACCCACGACTTCCGGCATAGCAGTCAGGATCACTAACTAATAGGCTGACAGGCCAGTCAAGTCAATTAGAGACATAATAAAAAGACGACTTCGTTCGCTCGGGGCTCAAGAGTTAAAAAGAAACTGGCAAGGGTTCCGTATTACAACATTAGGTAATGTATTTTTTTTATTTCCTTTATTCATATTTCTTACATATTATCTATATTTTTAAACATTTTCTTAAAAAAATTAAACAAAAAAAAACATTTAAAAATATAAAAAATAGTAGCCCACCGGCATCGGGAACAGGGTCCAAGCTACCGGTGGTCAGGGCTCCTTAGAGAGGAACCTCCGGACAATACGCGCTGTGTCCAGGAGTACTGCCTTCTGCCTTTTTTATAATTATTATAAGCTGTAAATTATGGTTATAAAATTGTACGGTTTTTGTGGCTTAGTACTTGTCTAATATTATCCTTTCGAATACCGTAACAAGAGACATATTAAGAAGACAATATGTTTGCGAACGCCGGCGTTCGCTCGGGGCTCAAGAGTTTACACTTATTTCCAACTAGCTTTTGCCCGCGGCTTCGCTCCCGGCACCAGTTTATTCTACTTTACTCCACTCTACCCTACTCTGCCCTACTCCACCCTACTATACCCTAATTTTTTTTTCAAAAGAACCTTCTCCTGACAATAAAAAACACAACAAAAAAAGGATTAGCGAAATCGGTTCAGCCATTCTCGAGTTTTGCGCTTACCAACACATTTTGCGATTCATTTTTATATATAAGATTACACTAGGTATAATTTCAGCCGAAAGACGACTCCTGTTGGACATAGACCTCCCTCAAGGCTCTGGACCTTTGAGGGGCGTCTGGAGATATACAGGACTGGTCCTGTACGTCTCGCTTCCATCGGATTCCCGTGACCTTCACCAGGTCATCAGTCCACACTGGATACCAATTATATATCATAAACTTTTTAGAGGGTAGTATATTGTCAAATAACTTTCGTAATGGTCCTAACACACGCACACACAGGAATCCGTGCGTAAGGTTGGTAAACTCATGCAATATTGTCTTTTTTTATGGTGGTGGTAACAATTTTCTAATGACAAATCCCACCCTTAGGTGGACCAGGAAATACTGTCCGACTCTTACTGACTAAACAACCAACCCCGTTCCTACGTTGCATTTATACTAAGGCCTTCTTTTCAGACGTGAACCCTTATCCCCAGTAGCCTACGACCCTTCTGCATCTATCTCTACGTCGTTTATTTCGCGTACATCGAAGGTCTGGAACAATTTGCCTTCTGCGGTCTTCCAATTATATCTATCCTATTATCTATCCGATTATAAATTGGGTGTCTACAAGGCTAGAGTGAATAGGCTCTTAATAAACTAGTGTACCTGACCATCAATGATTGCATCACTGCTTACCATTAGGTGGGATCGCAGACAACCATTAGTTTATACCAAATAAAAAAAACTTCAAAATATAACGGAGCAATGAAGTAGTTCACTAGACTTTTTTAGGCTGCCTGTCCACCGGAGCGGAGCTAGGCTGCGGAGTGGAAAAACTGAGAAATATTAACCAATATGATTGCACAAAATCTCCGCTCCTGGCTGGTATTGGTTAATATTTCTCAGTTTCTCCACTCCGCAGCCTAGCTCCGCTCCGGTGGACAGGCAGCCTAAATCTTTGATACTCAATACTTGATTGCATTCCATATTATGTACACAGATGGTGAATTTGATGATTATTGGTTTGATTTGGTTTAATTATTAAATGTCACGAAAACAAAATTTTAAATGTCACGGAATGGTAATAAAAATAAGGCAAATAATTTAATTAAATGTCATACATTTTAAATGTCATTATTTATGATAGGCTTGCGTTTGACCACAATCTTACCAAAAGGTACCTGATGATGTGGTCGACGATGGACCACGCTTGCCTAGAAGAAACCTATTCTATTTTTGCGTTCCAGGGTTGCGGAAATTCCTCCAGATGATCCCACGAAACTAGCCAAATTAAAAGCTTGAATCAAGTCTTTATATCTAAATTCAATATTGCGACCAGATGTTCCGTCTACGTCTGAAAATAAACAATAAAATATCGAGATGTAAAAATAAACACAACTTTTGCACTATACCTAGCCGGTGTTGCCAACTTAGTGGATTTTCCACTAAAACTGGGGGTTTTAACGTTTAGCCTAAACCACATATTGTTTTTAGTGGCAGTGGATTTTTCTAGTGATCTAGTAAAACTCATCATCATCCTACCCTTATCCCATTTTACTTGGGGTCGGTGCAACATGTTTTTTTCTTCCACTCTGTCCTGTCACCCGTCACACTATCACTAACTCCCTTTTCTTTCATATCACTCTTCACACAATCCATCCATCTCTTCTTCGGCCTCCCTCTTCCTCTCCATCCATCCACGTGTAAACTCAGAACTCTTTTTGTGACATGCGTTTCAACTCTCCTCTTCACATGTCCATACCAAGACAAATGATTTCAACTTTTCAATTAAAAAACTAGTAAAATTCAATTTCTTACTAAAATGCGATCACTCGGAGGTACATAGACACCAAAGAATCATAATTATTATCACTCTTATACCGACCAACTGACCGTTCCTGCACGCCTCAAGGAGCTGTCAGCAAACTGTAGAAGCCCAGCTGGGTCAAAGCTACCTGGGACCATGGGTCAATGCGAAAGCGCATTACCAGAGCCCTGGAATCAAGACAATGTAGGAACTGGGTAGGTAGTTTAGTCAGTAAGAGTCTGACACTGTTTCCCGCTCGACCCAAGGGAATTCGTCATTAGATTGTTTTTACCAACCATTAACAAAAATGTACAAATGGTATTTTGATTAACTGATTGTTTATTTTCTTTGTCACTTATTGTTAAAGGAAACTAATAACGTATATTCCTACTTATTTTATTTCGTACAACAAACATTTTTTTAATGCACTTTTAGTGGTTTTATAAAAGTTGACTCTGGTAGTAATCTGTTGGCAACACTGTCTATCGCATTCTGATTCGCAGTTTAAATAAAATGTATAAAAACCCACCTATCTAGTTTTAAAAGTCAAAATGACACAAAATTAAAATAAGATAAGAAATTATGATGTTTTCCAAACACGCGATGGGCGTTGCCCGCTGGCCTCCAAAGATTTATTTTGAGTTAAATAAAATGAGACATAAAAATTGTTGCTTTGAAGTTCAATGATGTAGAAATAGTTTTTAAAATTTCTGATTTAATTGGATGAATGGATTGTGTGAGGAGTTTATGAAAAGGGAGTAAGTGATAGTGTGACGGATGACAGGACTGAATGGAAGAAAAGAAGATGTTACGTCGACCCCAAATAACACAGGATAAGAGCAAGAAGATGATGATGAGGAATGAGAAATTGAAGTATTGCCAATACGTCCTCCTCTTGATCCCCAAGCGAACCAGCTTTCGCGCGGGAATTAACGTAAAGTAGTAAACCTTTATGTTGTTCCATATTTGAATTTATTCGTTTATGAAAAACATTTTATTTACGTTCTTGGATAAATACCAAAATACTCTATAAAACAAAATATTTTATAATCTATGCGAACGCTTGTAATAACAACCGAATGGCGCGAAATCACGCGCGAACCCTTGGGCTCGAGGACGCTCGCTTGGGGATCAAGAGGTAATTGTAATATTTTATCAAAACTTCCTCATATGAGCAAGAAATAGTGATGACTAAAAAAGCCAGTCACTGACACTAAAGGAAGGAAGAGTCATTTGATGATTTTAAACTGAAAACAACCACACAATCCAACTTTCAAATATCAATGCCGAAAATCACGCTAAAAGATTTCAAGACCATGTTATTTTTCTGTGTCTCGTACTAAAACTTTTACAACCAACGTCTAATCTAATTACATCCTCCCTTCCCGTCCATTTATTCTGAACTATCTCAGTATACTATTTGCATCCAATAAATCACATTACATACGAGACTGTTCTAAAAATGGCGCCATTTTCGCGCGCCGTCTAGTGAGCGACGGAAGCTTCGACTTCGGCTACCTTCGGCCAAAAAACGAAGTTACACGAATGTCAGAATATTATAATTGACATTAGGTATTTCAATTCAGCGTTGGCTTCACTCTTCCTTTTCCACACGCATTGTCTTCGGCATTTTCCAGGGCCTAACTGCAATCCCACAAGCTGTGATGCAATCGACCGATTGTGGACCTGTCCCTCTGGTCATAGTCAATTTCATATCTCCACCTTCGCCTTGATTTGCTGCGATATCACCTTGCATTGTTCTAGTTTTCTATCTTTAGTCAACATAAACATAAAAGCCTACTTGTATTCAATAGATAGACACAAGTATTAACAATGAGGTGAGTGGTATAGAAACTTTCCTCATCATCAGCTTTTTTAATGTTCCCACTGCTGGGACACAAGCCTTCTCTCTATGAGAGGGAATGGGCACTTGGGAAACTTTCCTCATCTACAAAAAATCCATCTTATTGTCTGCATTATGTCCAAACTATTTCGTCCAACCGCCAGATTTAAAGTATGCATGCCGGATTGAAAAACGTCACTGTAGGGATAAAGTAGGTACGTAAGTATTCAAAACTGTTGCACAAAATTTGATGGGACTTGTTAGTTGCTAGTTTTTATTTTTCAGATAAACAGATTTTGATGGGACTTTCACCAGCAAACGTTTAACCAACGTTGACCTGAAGTTTTTAGAGTTATGGCCGTTGGTGCCTTGGAGTTTGAAAATTCTGGAATTTTGTAGTGTTGGAAGGCCTCATACAAGGTGGACCGAAGACCCAGGCAAAGGTAAATCCGATGGAAGCAAGATGCACAGGACCGATCAGAGGCGACACTTGGGGGAAGCCTATGCCCAACAGTGAAAGAAAAAAGAAAGAAAGAAAGAAAGAAAGAAAGAAAGAAAGAAAGAAAGAAAGAAAGAAAGAAAGAAAGAAAGAATGATGATCTTGGTGATAACTGTCTCAACTTCAACTTCAGTCAGAAATCGGCCTTCGGTCAGACACTGGACTGCTTAGTCAAATTACTTGGCATGACTTGCATAACATGATAATAATGTGGCAAGACGGCGAGTGACGTGACGGCGAAATGAAAACTTGGAGCGACGAGATAAATTATATTGACAAGAATAATAAAGATAGATAAATGAAGTTAGCTGCGGAATATTACAGAGAATGTGTAGGAAAATTTACGTGTAGGAATATTGTGAGGTGAAGTTTCAAGGCGTAGGTGTTAGTACTCTCTGTAAAAGGACTTGTTCATGGAAATAAACTGTAATAAATTACTTTTTTCGTGTCGCAATATGTTTCAATTAAATAATTACTAAGTTGAGTAAACTGTTGCTAGAGTTCATTAATTTAAGAAATGTAACAATCACTTAATATTTTTTCAAAATTTCATCATCAGATCCCAACTTGGTGACTATGTGACAATTTGGGAAGTAAAGGTAAACTTCCCAAATGGTCCAACAATAAAAGAATTTTTCAATTCGGTTGGCAAGCGACGAAGTTACGTGCGAACAAACATTTAAAAAAATGTATAAACATCCGAATTGATCTCCTCCTTTTTTAGAATTCGGTTAAAAATAATAATACTCAGTATATTGATTTTTGAAAAGCTAGAAATTGTTTTTATTTCATAAGCAATAAACTAGCACTACACATATTTAAAAAAAAATCGTAATTATCATATCATACACTCAAAAAATTTTTCAAAAAATCCTTCGCAAAAACTCGCAACTTAAAAAATATACTAATGATAAAATTCAATTATTTAAAAATGTAATCAATGGGTTTCTAAATGAAATAAAGTAAATAATAAAAATATAATAAAACCTCAGTGTTTAGCTATATGAATGACTTGCAAACCATGTTGAACGTTTTCCAGAATTTGAAATAGATCGTAGCAATGTGGAGGCAGAGAGCTTTTTTCAGATGCCGTTTAATTTTGTAACACAATAACAGTTCCTACCGTTCTGAAATCACATTAGATGCCTCATGATTTTTACGAGCTCACTTTAAAATAGCAAAAAATAACTCATCATTGTTGTGCATTGTTACTTTACTGTTGTTGCCACGACAGAAGAAAAACGAGATTGTAATACTGTTTATAAAGTTCTTTATTATAGTCTTGTATTGATTGGCTATTGAAGGAAAGACTGGCAACCTCGGAAGGCTCATTGTGATTGGTAAAATAGGTGGACAAAGAAATCGTGGACGCAGCTCAATATGTTGGTCCGATCAGATCCGCACCGCACCGCTCTTGACTCCACGGTATATGGCGCCAGGAATAGATGGAAGAACATCATAAAAGCGAAACTGGTGAAGCAAGGTGGTCATGACCCTCAATATTGAAGAATATGACGCAAGGGGGAGGATTGATTGCCTAAATGCTAAACATTTGAATATACATCTTGTTCTTTTTAACCAGTATCCTAAAGGTACCTATCCCCAGGCGCCTTCAAATTAGCCGCAACGGGCCTCGGAAGGTCTCGTTTTCCCAGGAAAGCAGAGACTGGTCCAGGTCTCGAATTTTTGTGGGTTGGCGGGCCCGGTTTTCTCACGATGTTTTCCTTTACCGTTTTGAGAGCAGTAGTAATGGAACAAATCACACAAAGTAAGTAATGCATCTGGCTGGGTTTTAACCCGCGACCCACAACTTGTAAATCGGGGCCGTTACCACTCGACCAACACTGCTTCCAAACGAATAAGAATACATACAAATAGACGGATGTAAAATACATTTAAAATGCTAATCGGAACTTCGATGCTCACTCGTTTCTAGCAATTAACTATTCCTTATTAGTCGAGATTATGATGCACCGTTCGAACCTATGCCCAGCCTTATATAGGACGTAATTAGGTATTATATTTACTGCTAATAAGGTCAGCCAGTGTCTTTGACCCCTCATTGATCCTTTACATTCGCAAACACAGCAATTGAATGTCTCCAATTTGTTTTGAAGACATGACTTTTATTTATAAAAAATACAGTATTTGTTGTCAAATCCTTCTTCGGATTCCTCAAGAAAGGTTTGTTGAGGAATCCGGAGGTTGAGTTTCAAAGTATTTACGCCTCATCAACAATAAGTAGAAATAAATATTGATCTTTTGTTGCCAACTTTTCTTTATGTTGTCTTTGTTAATATAATTATTTGTTTTTTGTTGCTGTTTTTAATACATAGGTCACGATGGAATTGGCATATACTGTAATATAGTGTAAAAATTCCTAAAATAACAAAGATAAAAATAAATTTAAAAAAATATTAGTTACCGAAGTATATACATTGGACAGGTCTACTCAAATTTGTATGGGTCTTTCTTCAAAAGACCATTTCAGACAAATCTGCATGATTCTTATGTGATTTGACCCATACATATTTCCTGTATGGACTTTAAAAGAGACTTTGACCCTGAGTTTGTTTCGGTGTTTCTTCTCAGGTTAGTCAGCTAGGAAACACCGGACTCATCTAGCATCGAAAAAAAAATGACGTGTAAAAATGTTTTTTAAACCTACTTGCAAAATAAAGTTTATTTATCATTATACCCCAAGCGTCGCTACAACGACCGGTCATCGGTCCACCTTGTGGGAGGCTTTCCAACGCCACGTCTTCTGGGACAAGGTCTCCACTCCAGAAGTTTTCGGGCCAGGCGGCCATACATTCTGAGTGCAATATGCCATGCCCTTCCTGTATATACATATACGAGTAAAAAAAAAAAAAAAAAAAAAAAAAAATATAATTACTTATTTCGTGGAATTTACCCAGCCTCTCTAAAAATTATTATGCTTCATATATTAAACATAATTATTATAACATAATATGTGAATTAAAATAGTCGTCATTTATTTAAAAAATAAATCAATTGAAACGTAAAAATACTCGAGATTCACTTCCAACAATCCTCTCATTGAAATCATATCATAACATTATATAAAACAATGAAATTACGTAATACCTATAATTGCTGTCTCACCTCGCGTTACATTCCTTATCAGTACAATATACGTATACATATGTACTACGTGACGATAACACATGAAACTAAATATTTATACTTGGCCTTCCAAACACACCTTCGTATCAGACGATCAGAGAATAAGATGGAAACACCGGTTTGTAATTATCGATGAATGTGAGTATCGACGTGAGTACATCACTAGGGTTGAACACTGAATCGAAACTCGAAAAAAAAAACTGGTCAAGCGCGAGTCGGACTCGCGTACTAAGTAACTAATGTAAAGAGTTCAATTCCTAAATCCAAATCGAAAAGTTTTTTTTTGTGGTATAACTACAAATTTTCTTTTTTTATATCCTTTATCTATGTTATAAGACATAGCTTCATGCCAAATTTCAAAGTTCTAGGTCAACGGGAAGTCTTTGAAAGCAAAGGGCTGAAAGTAAAGAGAAGGGCTTTAGTCTGTAAAATTCTAAGGCAAAAAGCGTTCGAATTTTACAGACTAAATCCCTTCTTGCTTGCACCACCTAAATCGAGAAAAATCAACTCACGACCTACAACTCGTAAGTCGGAACCTCCCACCGTCCAAATATCAAAAAAGGAGTATGTTAAAAGGTACTAGATAAGACACACGGAACTAGACTGTCAGAAATTGTCACCGAATTCGAATCTCGCGAATTTACAAAATGGAACCAACCTTGGTAGAACACCCAACGTGCAATAAGAACCCAACACGAACTAAATGGGATCAAAGTTTGTAATACTGCACCAATTATGGCCGATTGTTAGTCCGACACCTACGAAAGTTGCATTCGCACGACTCAAGAGCCATTGTTTTGATTCCAGTGGACGTACATTCAATTGATCGATTTATACAAAACTAACTCGAGTACTCTGAAATCGATCTTCTAGATTATGCAGCCAATTGAGATTTATCTACTGAGTAGTTTTCGAGACAACATTTTTCGTGGGAGTTCAAAATTGCACTCCTAAAATAGAAGCGTTTGAGTGCAAAATCTCTATTATCCAATTTACTTTCGGCTTCTTTAGTCACTCCAAAGATGGGTGTAGGCTAGAGTAGCGGAGTTCAAGCCGAAATACATTTAGTGTGGACCGACTCTACGGGAGCCTTTTAGGTACGAGTTATTTTAGTTGAAACTCTTATACTCCATCCTAAGCTTGTCTGGTAGATATCGCTGTCAGCGATAAGACCGCCTTTGTACCCATTCATATAAGTTTCTGTGAAATTGTTACTTTTTTGGTGTACAATAAAGTATTATTCTGTTCTATTGTACGAGCGGAGTACGAGCCGAACTAAAATACATGTAGTGTGGACAAACTCTAGAGAAGTCGAATACGAGTGGGGTACGAGCTGGGCTCAAAATTCATGTAGTGTGAACCGACTCTAGAGGAGCCAAGCCTGAGCGACAATATACGAATTTGTGCTCGGCTCCTGTTCGGCTCCTCTAGGACCCAATACAAAGTTTCACAACTTTATGTCCCGTTTTCACCCGGGAATATCTCATAAATGTCCAAGATCTCGTCGTCTCGTAAATTTCGAGCGATATCATTCTACAAAGGTAGAACTGTATCTCTCGACATTTACGTGATATCTGTACCGCTCGACGTTTGGCTTGTCCGCAATAGTGGTGAATAGAATATCACTCGAGGCGATCAATATGCTCTCATTAAACACACTCTTGGCATTTCACGAAAAAAAATTGAGATAATCGTTTCTGTTCACAGATTGTCGGGCAACTGTCGAGCGAGGGTCACGGGCCGTCGTCGAATTGTGGACGATTGGTGCTAAAGAATAGAATTCCCTTCCGGAGTCTGTTTCCTGATGGCTACAACCCGGGAATCTTAAGTCTAGAGTGAATAGGTTACTTCTAGGTAAGCGCGCTCCATCGTCGAACCCATCGTCGATGTGTTTGCTGACGAATGGAAGACGATATTATTAGAAAGTTTACGATTCTGTGAGAAGACAGAGTGAAAGGGTTAATTAATTTAGTATTAATGGCTATTTTGCTATACTAAATAAATAATAATAAATAATCGTCCCTTTCCTTCAGGAGGAGATAGCGGTGAAGCGCAAACCTATCAACAAAGAAAGCGTTGCATTGCATAAATGTGTCGAACAACAGCCGCGGGGCAAATGTCGTGTAATGAAAACTTGGCTTTATCTGCACATATCTACAGTTGTCTTAGTAAATTCTAATTGTAGAACGATTCCGTTCGATCGTCTACCGACAAGGTTCATCGACAAATTCCTGCAGTCGTGGAATTACGTCAAGCCTTTCCCTGGGGCAACGTTTACGACTTGGCAAGTTTGGGAAACAATAAATATAAAAGTAAACACTGTCTGGATGTTTCGCAACAGTGCATCACCTGCATTTTTGTTCAAACATAAATATTTATATCGAATTGTTTATCAGGCGAATAACTGAGTTTGATGATTAAGAAAACTGGCATCAACAAATTTTTCGATCGATCGATTCTTGTTCTATCTTCTTATTTACTGAGAAATGAATCAGACAATCGACTAGCATAGCATCAACCTCACAGTGTTCCCACTGCTGGGACTTAGGCCACCTCTTTAGGAGAGAGAATGCGCCGTAATCCACGCGGTCCCAGTGCAGATTGCTACCAATCCAGACATGTCACAAGTCTTCGATTTTTAAGACATGCCGGTTTCCACACGACAATTTCTTTCACAATTTCATATGAATCAACTACTTGAAATAAAAGATAAATAAAAACACTCCCAAAATGTCTTCTTCGAGCGTTACGTCAAAGAGAAGTTTAAAATTATCACGTATAAAATACTTATTAATACAAGAGCACGGCCATAATGTCCTTGTGGTGGCCTAACACCAAGAGCAATGTCAGACAGGAATAGACACTGGCCCGTCATTGAGGCACCGTTGAAATTGTGCCAAACACTCGACGAAGACAGACGGACAGAAATACACCAACAATGTCAGGCCATCGTAATGGCAGTTTGTGAAAAAAATTGCTAATTCGCTTATGTAAAACTTGGCAACACTGCACGCTTGGTTTTTGTGTTGTATCGATGATTGTTTTTTGTTTACTGTCTACGTAAATGACGTGTTTGTATGAATATTGATTGGTTTTACTTACTGTACATTCATTGTTTATTAGGTGTTTTTTCTTAGTAAACTCTTCGTGAACTGAAATTAAAAGTGTAAAACGGAATAAGTTACCACTTACCACTATGTTCTGTACTTACATGCTGGTATGGCTAGTATAGAAAGACTGTATTATTTAGGGTTGTAAACTGTACTCTTTAGAGCATTGTACTTTATTTAGCAAAAAGGTCCCAACCTAACCGAAAAACTAAACCGAAATCAGTGTGGTTCTTTCCTCAAAAGACAATCTAACATCTCTACACAAAGAATAACACGTATTTATAAAGAAGTAATTACTTGTAGATTAGCAATTTCTTGTTAAGTCATTACTTGAGAATAAAAATTTCAATTTTTCTTACAAATTTTCTCTTGTAGTGTACGGCCGTCGGATCTTTGCGAGTCTGAAATTAAACTCTGAATTTCGCTTGAAAACTCGTAAAAAAATAAATGGTTTAAGCAAATAAATGCAATTTGCAGTTGTTATTGCTGTTAAAAACTGTTATTAGCATTTTTTTAAACCTTTGTTTTTAGCCGAATGGCAGTTACTTTTACTAAAGTAATTAGTTTTACTTGTTCATAAATACGGGTTTTGAGACACTAACCCGCATGGTTTTTTTTTTTTTTTTTTTTTTTTTTTTATGGTAGGTGAAAATCATCCAATGACGAAACCCGCTCTTGGGTGGAGCGGGAGACTAGTGTCAGACTCTTACTGACTAAAAAACCTACCCCGTACCTTCCTTGCCCTATTCCTGGAGTCGAGGTAACAGTTTCCCACTTCCCTCTAGACTCCGGGAGGCTTCGACCCTGAAGGGCCCCTGCAGTTTGCTGACAACTCCTTGAGGCGCGCGGGAACGGTGCGCGCCGTTGACGACTAGGACTCGGTCTTACAGACGACCGGACGGCGAGCTACCCATTGCTCACCGTCCGCGAGCCAGTGTCTACGGTGGCCGGATATCGGCAGGATCGCGGCGGCGACGGCTACGGCGAGTACGCCGTTGCCTTTGCCTTATGCGGTCGGCCTCCTCCTTTACGAGCATTACTGCTTCGCAGAAGGAGGCGACCGCCTGCCATTCCTCTTCGCTGCGGACCATGGCCTGAACCAGGGCCCGGCGCGAGAGGTCGCCGCCGCCGATCACCCCCACGAGGACACGGCGATGCTCTTCCCAAGCAGGGCACACCTCCACCGTGTGCTCCACCGTGTCCTCCGGGCTCGCCTCACAGTGGCGACACCCGGACGTCTCTTCCGCACGAATCCGGTGCAGGAATCTCCCGAACTTCCCATGTCCGGTGAGAACCTGCGTCATGCGGAAGGTGAGGACGCCGTGAGGTCTATCCAGCCACGCCTCAAAGTAACCCGCATGGTTCTTATTTGATTTAATCATAAAATATTTGCTGTATGGAGTTTCAAAATAACTTTAACCCTTTAACTTTTGGTGTTTATTCTAAGGGCAGCTGGGAAACACCGGCCTTATCTAGTTTTGTAAATGTGTTTTTAAAACCTACCTGTTTGCAAAATAAATATCATTTATACCTACTGTACATACCCCCGTGTACCCACTTTTTTTTTTGAGGTTGTCTGTAATATTAATATTATCAATTAATATTATAATATCAGGTCAAACGCGAGCCTATCTACAATAAAAAAAAAATATAATATTAAACTTTGTTTGGTCTGTTCAGATTATTACATATATTCCTTCAGAAGCCGTTTGAGTTCTAGGGCCATGGTAACTCTATCGAACATTCCACTCAGCACCTCTTTTTTGTTAAAAAAAAATATAGAGGTCAAATGGTCACCTCCCGAGTCGATACACACACAATGCACGTTTTACGGCAGTTTAAATTGTTGCTCGCAAAACATCTGGCTTCATATTGGCCACTTTTTTCTTTAATGTTAACTTAAATATGTTGCATTGCAATTGTTACAAGGTTTGTGGTTTGTTCTGGTAAACGGGAGACCCCAAAGGAAGACCAGGAGCCGATAGATCTAGCATCTAAATGGCCAGCTTAAAGTTTTAAACAGTAGACTGAAAATTCGTCTAATTTGGAGCAGTGAAAAGGAAATTCCACGTTTTTGAAGTGTCTATCGTTTGAGGACTTCTCTATATTTCTACAATATAAAATGTTAAGGACAATGAATTTTGTCGCTATTAGCATTAAGGCACATTCACAATATAAAATTAGTTTTGCGCTATCCCGTAGTAGCGGTACGGCCGTCGTATCTTGGCGAGTGTGAAGTTATACTCTGTGAATTTTAGCGCTTGAAACTCGTAAAAAAATAAATGGTTTAAACAAATAAATGTAATTTACAGTTGTTAATGCTGTTAAAAACTGTTATTGGCAATTCATCATCATCATCAGAACGGCGCGCACCGTTCCCGCGCGCCTCAAGGAGTTGTCAGCAAACTGCAGGGGCCCTTCAGGGTCGAAGCCTCCCGGAGTCTAGAGGGAAGTGGGAAACTGTTACCTCGACTCCAGGAATAGGGCAAGGAAGGTACGGGGTAGGTTTTTAGTCAGTAAGAGTCTGACACTAGTCTCCCGCTCCACCCAAGAGCGGGTTTCGTCATTGGATGATTTTCACCTACCATAAAAAAAAAAAAAAAAAAAAAAAAAATCATCATCATCAGCCTTTTTAATCTTCCCACTGCAGGGACACAGGCCTCCTCTCTAAGAGAGGGAATGGGCCGTAATCCACCACGCGGGCCCAGTGCGGGTTGGTGGATGTCACATGTCTTCGAATTTTTGGTTCTAGGACATGCCGGTTTCCTCACGATGTTTTCCTTCACCGTTTTGAGAGCAGTGGTGATGAAATAAATTACACAAAGTAATGCGCTTGGCTGGGTTTGAACCCGCGACATACTACACGCAAGTCGGGGCCGTTACCACTCGGCCACCACTGCTCTTCTCTTATTGGCAATTATTTTTATAAAACCTTTATTTTTGTACGAGTTTTCAAGCGCTAAAATTCTCAGAGCTTAGTTAACTTCAGACTCGCCAAGATCCAACGGCCGTACTGTAGTCTTAAAAGTCGTGTCTCATAAGTAAGAACAGCGTCCTAAAAATGATAATAAGTAAGTTTGACAGTACTCTGGTGTGGAACTTTACACAGCCGACTAAAGCTAGAACTACATTAAACCGACACACACTATTATCTTTTAGACGGTCAATAATTGTAATATTTTTATTAAAAATAACTAGAATATTTTAGTTTAATTACGCTACCGTTAAATAAATACTAAAATTGGAAAGAAGATCAATTGCAATTGACATTCTCATCTCATCTTTATTACAAGTAATATTTTCTAATTATTATTTTTTTTTTATCTCCAAGGCAAATAAATCATTAAGAACTCAAACCCAAATTATAAATTAAGCTATTAAAATAGTTTCAATTACTTCTGTAGTGAAGTAAATAACGTTTTTTCCGTTTTCTCACAATGATTCTCTTTTGACAATGATCCTTTTTCCCGGCTACCCTTCAATTTTCTTGTAATAATGGACCAATTATGATGTCTGAATAAATAAACAAGTACTCCTAGGAAGTTTTTAGCGGGATTTTTTTTAGTGAAGATCAGTAACTGTTTAATTTATTCACAAATTGATTCCTAGTGGACATTGTGATGCAAAATTGGTCTAGCTTTTTATGTCAAGTTTAAACCGTTGAAAAAAATCTCGGTAAAATGGAGTCGTGTCTTTTACAGCATTGATTACCTTTGCGAAGCTTGCGGAAGACTTCAATACATAGTAGTAAAAACTGCAAAAAATAAGAATGTGTTATGTCCGCATTGTAAGGCCGCTTTCGCATTGGCGTTTTACAAGCGTGGCGCTTCTACAACGTCTGCGCAGCGACAACGTTGCTTGGACTCGACGAAGAAATGGCGAGTGTCTAGTTTCAAGAGTTACATCCACTGAACATACCATTAAGGCTGCTATCCAACTGGCATTTTACGAGCGAGATGTAATAGATGTAACTCTTGCCACTGGAAACTCACAATGTTGACGTCTTGTCTACGCAATGTTGGTGCCGCGCAGACGTTGCAGAAACGCCAACGCTCGTAAAACGCTAGTGTGATAGCGGCCTAATAGGAAACGTAGTGACAGTATTTTGTATTACTAAAACAAAATACTTTATAAACTAAACACTAGCAAAATGCACAAACCGTGCAAAGTAAAAAAGTACTCATATTCTCTTATACAATGATACATCATTTCATGCGGTAGGTAGGTATATGTAGGTATATCTATGAGGTGTTAGGTAGTATCTATCACCTGCCAGTGTTACATTACATGTATAATTTCCATTAAAACTGACTGGCACTAAGTAAGTTCTTAATAAACATGAAAGTACCTATCTATTCTATTATGGCACAAAAATAAAATTGCAATATTTTTTTTTACCGAATGAATATTACATCAGACTTTTTCTATGCTACCGAATATGTCATCATCATGTCAGCAGAACGACGCCCACTGCTGGACATAGGCCTCCCCCAAGGATCTCCACAACGATCAGTCCTGTGCTGTCCGCATCCAGCGGCTGCCCGCGATCTTCACCAGATCGTCCAAATCTGTATTTAACTCCATTTAGAAAACAGTGTTAGTTATGTACTTATTTTTTTAAAAAGGACGGCAGTATAACTAATATGCGTTTTTTTTTATGGTGGGCAAAAATCATCCAAAGACGAATCCCGCTCTGTTTGTCGGATTAAAACTTCTTAAATTTGTAACCATTTTTCATTTCTTTTTTTAACTACCATTCAGATGGGGACAAACCTTTCTTTATAGGATAGCCAGGCTCATGGTGAATAATATAGGATAGGCAATATGACATCCCTTTAAGACCCATGAAAGCGGACCAGTAATTTAAGTCGCGGGTGAAACCGTGAGGCCGGTTAGTCACCTATAAAGTATGAACATGTCCAGCCAATATACACCCATCCCATCCTACGTTTATGACGCCAACCACGACGATTACCAAAAACAATATACATATATTCGCAAGAAAACCAAGGTTGCCGACATAGCGAAAAGAATCCCTAAACTTAAGTGGTAATGGGCAGGGCACGTTGCACACAGAACAAATGGACGCTGAAGCCGAAAAGTTCTGGAGTAGCGCGTACCAGAAGACGTAGCGTTGGAAGACCTCCCACAAGGCGGACCGATGACCTGGTCAGGGTTGCTGGAATTCGATGAATGCAAAGCACGGGACCGGTCGTTGTGGCGACGTTTGGGGGAGGCCTATGTCCAATAGCCTCATAATGTCTCCAGGGATTCAGGCCTCCTCTCTATTAGAGGGAATAGGTAGCATTCCACCATACGAGTCAATTACGTGCTGGTGGAGGTCACATAGGTTTTCGAAATGTTGGTTGTAGGATGCCGATTTTCTCACGATGTTTTCCTTCACCGTTTTGAGAGCAGCGGTAATGAAATCTACACTAATATAATAAAGAGGTAAAGTTAGTTTTTTTGTTTGTAGGAGGTAATCTCTGGAACTACTGGTCCGATTGAAAAAAATTTAGCAACAATGGAAAGCTGCTTTACTCCTGAGTGATATAGGCTATATTTTATGTACGCGGGCGAAGCCGCTGACAAAAGCTAGTAAATTATACAAAGGTATACACCTGGCTGGGCACTGCCCACATTGTCCTTACTGTTTAATTTAGTAAACCAATTATCGACTAACAAATTATCCGGAGACACTAATTCTATATGTTGACCCCTCCATCCCGGACCGTGTTTATTTATGAACCTCTTCTATGGCGTGAGGTATATTAATATTCTCTGACGTCATAACGCTGCCGACGCCACTTACCTATAATTATCAAAATGATATGTAGGTATGGCTATGTCACCAAGGCGGGTTGGTCTCGGAGTTGAGGGTACGTTCATGTACAACTTGTACAATCGCTGTAATTTCTGCCTGATCACTAAACAAACAATCGCTTAAATCTTCCCGCGTGAGCCGCCAAATCAGACCTTAGTTTTCGTTTCGAATGCAAGCAAAAATTAACTTAGTGGTGGTCATGCGGAAGTGTCTTCTATGGTACATACATATTTAGTTCACTTCTTTTCTGTTGCGTAGACTCGAAGCTATGGATTCCAATCTCGCATCAAAATCGCGATCACACAAGCCTGAGGGATTCATTCATTAAGCCCCAAGAGGACACCGGTGTCCGCAGACCTTTCGTTTTTTTTTTAATTTTGTCTGTAACTACTGTAGTCGAAAGGTTTTTAAGTCGAAATCGAATATTAGATATTTTTTTCATTCACTTTTTACTAAATACTGCGGCGACGATATTCAACTAACAGCCCGATCAAACTCAGCCGTTCAATCAAATAGCTAGGTAAAGGACTAGGACCAATAACGTTTAATTACTTGCCTAGCCCAGACATTTAAAAGACGCGTGGTGGCAAGTCCTAAAATATTTTTTTTTATTTGCATTTAGCCTGCTATGTGCCCCATGTAGGGCACTTCTGTCTACTGGACTTCTATACCTAGGATACTTATAATTTTTAAAACCGGTCCAAAACTCCAGTCGTATTCAGATTTATTAATTACAAGCCAAAATGCACTAACTTCTGACGTTTTATAAGTGCCTATGTAGGCCCATGTGAAATAAAAAAATTTGACTTTGACTTTGAAATACAAACATTTCCTCTGTCTAACATTAGTATAGATAACTTCAATCGTTTTTTCCTAACTACAAAACGGTTCATTAAACTAAGAGACATATGATCTATTGCTATCTCTTTCTTTCATCCCACATTGTCGTGAAAGGAAATGTGTACAAAGTTAATTGAGTTTATCGCGTCATGTTACACTCCACGCTAATAAAACGCGTGCCACATAAAACCCCTTCAAGTCATACATTTTAAAAATGAAAGCATTTACATACGTAATTAGAAGGCAATTCGGACTGGGCATGACCTTTTATGTTTTGAATCGTAACACAAAATTACAGGTTAAGTGTAAACAGTACCTACTTGGGTTTAATTTATACTTTCATGTTTTTTTGAAAAATTTAATTATGCTCGTAAAAACGACATTTTTCTGCACGATGACCGTAACATTATTTATTTTTTCCTTTTTTTTCTCTCTCTCTCTGTTTTACTCTTACGAGTTTATGTCACTAGCACCTGCGAAGAAATTGTTCTATTTTTTATTAAACTTTAATATATTTTATTTGCTGTTAATATTATTATTCGTTAATATTCTCCTGCATTTGACGTTCTAATGTCAAGGTCAAATAGTTCGTACGTGTAATTGGCAAAATTCTGGTTTGGTGGTTGCAATTTAGGGATATAAAACAGTGATTTTCTAAAGCCTACCCCTCGCTAACTGCTGGGTTAAAAAATTTGCTTACTTTATGTCTACAAAAATTTTGTCTGGTTTTGTTTACTCCACTCAAATTCTTCGATTTGACAGTAGGACGTGACGTCACAACATGGCATTCGATACTACTCTCATTAGAACGCTTTGTAGATTTAATTCCAGCCAGATGATCAAGGGACTAAAAAGCCCGCTGTACGTGACGGGTTTTTTTCACGGACGGGACGGGACGGGACGGAACGCGAAATTTTGGAAATATTATTTCATACAAAATGTATATGGAAGCGCATATGTTGAAGTTGAAGGGTAAAATCTACAAGTCCTTGGCATGTCCTACTGTATGAATCAGAATGTTGGGCTCTGAAAAAGACGAATGAAAAGCGATTGCATGTAGCAGAGATGAGAATGTTGAGATGGATGTGTGGTGTGACGAGAAAGGATAAAGTGAGAAATGAGTATATTAGAGGAAGTTTGAAAGTGGCGCCAGTGACTGAAAAGTTGAAAGGGAACCGTTTGTTCCCTTTAGAACCGTTTGTTGTTGTTTGTATGGCCATGTAAAAAGGACGGATGAAACGCATGTTACAAAAAAAGCTATGAGTATAAATGTGGATGGATGGAGAGGGAGAGGGAGACCAAAGAAAATATGGATGGATTGTGTGAAAAGTGATATGGAAGACAGAGGAGTTAGTGATAGCGTGACGGGTGACAGGACAGAATGGAAGAAAAAAACATATTGCGCCGACCCCAAATAAAACGGGAAAAGGGCAGGAAGATGATGATGATATGTCAAGCCAAGCCAAGCCAAGTTTTGTTTATGGTGTACCTACAATAAAGTGTATATCTATCTATCTATCTATCTATATGTCACGAGGACACGGACGGGACGGGAACGTGGCACTGACGGGGCGGTCTTGAACGAAGCAGTCACGTCCCGTTCCCGTTCACGTCCCGTCCGTCCGAGGTATTATCCCGTCACGTATGCAGCGGCCTTAAGCCTTGAAGAAGAGTTGAAATCGACCATTATAAAGACAGAAGCTTCTTTAAGGAAAGATAGATAAATTAAACATTACTGATTGCATGCAGTAAATAACTTATTACGTTGATAAACCAATGATAATGAGCTTGTATTCAATCATTGGTCATTGACCTATCAACCTGAAGTCCTTTGCAGCATTGAAAAAAAAAATCCTTACAACTTATTTCGGTATCTTACTAATCTTACTAATATTATAAATGCGAAAGTTACGATGTTTGGATGTTTGTTACTCAATCACGCCAAAACGGCTGGACAGATCTGGATGAAATTTGGGACAGGCTTAGGATACACTCCGGAATAGGACAAAGGCTACTTTTTATCCCGGAAATCCCAACCCCAATACCACGCGGGCGAAGCCGCGGGCAAAAACTAATTGTTTAATAAACGTAGAGTGATTTCGATTTTTTGAACATCATTATGAATATTTTGTCACCCTCCCAAAAAATAGGTACAGTACGGCTGTCGGATCTCGGAGAGTCTGAAGTTAGGTTAGGTTAGGTTAGGTTGAAAAAAATTTTAGTGCTTGAAAACTCGTACAGTAATAAAGGTTTTATAAAAATAAATGCCAATTACGGGTTTTAACAACAATAAGAACTGCAAATTGCATTTATTCGTGTTATGAACCGAATCGGGTCGATGCAATTTTCCAAGGGATTAATCACAATTTAACGGTGTATGGTAACTAGACTTGTAGAGCTACCTTAGCAACGTTACGCGACGTCATTCGACGTACAAATCAGGCGTGCCCCACGTGTACGGCGGTCTAATGTTGTTCTAGCTTCACTATCCCCATGACAGGTGAGTGTACTACCTACGTAAACTCGACAAAGGATATATATATATATATTCCACAACTGTCACACAACGTCGTCTAGTCCCAAGCTAAGCAGAGCTTGTGTTATGGGTACTAGACAACTGATAAACATACTTATATATTTCTAAATACATACATATTATAGATAAATTACACCCAGACACAAAACAAATGATCGTGCTCATCACACAAACATTTGTCCTGGGTGGGAATCTAACCCACGACCTCCGGCGTAGCAGTCAGGGCCACTAACTACTAGACCAACTACTACCAGGTCATCAGTCCACCTCGTAGAACGACTTCCAAAGCTGCATCTTCCAATACGTGGATGACGAAAAAGAATTATTTTGAAGAATACTAGCAATCCGCCTCAGCTTCGCACGGGTGCAATGGTGATATTAAATATATTATGCATATTATATTATACATATAGCGACCGCGTACCGGAAGACGCAGGATCGCTGGAATCTGATGGATGCAAGACGCACAGGACCGGTCTTTGTAGTGGCGCTTAGGGGAGGCCTATGTCCAGCAGAGGACGTCTTTCGGCTGAAATGATGATGATGATGATACATATGAACCTTACTCTTGAATCACTCTATCTATTTAAAAAAACCGCATCAGAATCCGTTGCTGACTTTTAAAGATCTAAGTACATATAGCGACAGACAGCGAAAAGCGACTTTGTTTTATACTATGTAGTGATTTACAAGAAACTATGTATCTTCTATACTATGTAGTGATTTACAAGAATGAAAAATGGTAAAGCCATTGGTCCAGATGGAATACCAGTTGAGGTGTGGAAGTTATTAAGAGTAGATGGATGGGTGTGGCTGGCTTTGTTCTTCAATAAGCTGTTGCAGGAAGAAGCCATACCTGATGAATGGTGCAACAGTTCTCTGGTGCCCATCTTTAAAAACAAAGGTGATATGCTTGAGTGCAACAATTATAGAGGAATAAAGCTAATGTCGCATACTATGAAAGTATGGGAGAAAGTTATTGAACGGCGGCTGAGAGAAGAGAGTGAAATTTCACAGAACCAATTCGGTTTTATGCCTGGTCGTGGTACAACGGATGCCATATTTGCTATACGCCAGTTGTGCGAAAAATACAGAGGTGCACATAAAAACTTGCACATGGTATTCGTTGACCTCGAAAAGGCATACGACCGGGTACCTCGTGAGGTTCTGTGGTGGGCTCTTAAGGAGAAAGGTGTGCCTGGGAAGTATGTGCAGTTGATCCGATCAATGTATAGTCGCTGCAGTACACAAGTCCGGTCTGCAGCAGGCACCACTAACAACTTCAATGTGGCTGTCGGTTTACACCAAGGGTCGGCTCTTAGCCCTTACCTCTTCCTGATAATAATGGACGCTCTGACGTCGGACATTCAGGAAGAGGCTCCCTGGTGTATGCTGTTTGCCGATGATATTGTGCTGGTTGCCGAGAGTGCCCTAGAGGTCCAGAGCAGATTGGAGGTGTGGTGGCAAAGACTGGAGAGTGTTGGCCTGTACCTGTAGTACCTGTTCTGCGATTTTGGCGGTCTCTCTAGTCCTGTGCCCATAGCTCTCGCCGGAACGCCCATACCAACCTGTTCCGATTTTCGGTACCTTGGGTCGCTTATCCAAGGGAATGGTGAGATAGACCGAGACGTGGCACATCGGATCAACTCAGGATGGATGAAATGGCGACAGGTCACTGGAACAACTTGCGACCCACGGATGCCCCTCAAGTTGAAGGGTAAAATCTACAAGTCCGTGATAAGGCCTGTCCTACTGTATGGGTCAGAATGTTGGGCTCTGAAAAAGACGGATGAAAAGCGATTGCATGTAGCAGAGATGAGAATGTTGAGATGGATGTGTGGTGTGACGAGAATGGATAAAGTGAGAAATGAGTATATTAGAGGAAGTTTGAAAGTGGCGCCAGTGACTGAAAAGTTGAGAGGGAACCGTTTGTCTTGGTATGGCCATGTAAAAAGGAGGGATGAAACGCATGTTACAAAGAAAGCCATGAGTATGAATGTGGATGGATGGAGAGGGAGAGGGAGACCAAAGAAGATATGGATGGATTGTGTGAGAAATGATATGGAAAACAGAGGAGTTAGTGATAGCGTGACGGGTGACAGGACAGAATGGAAGAAAAAAACATATTGCGCCGACCCCAAATAAAACGGGACAAGGGCAGGAAGATGATGATGAGTGATTTACAAGAAACAAAAGAATTTAGACTTTATCCAGAATAAAGAAGGTGTAGTAGTTGGTGATACAAGTCTAGTAAAGATAACGGTATCAGTGACATTTGTGCGTCAAGAGCAAACTCCCCGGTTACCCATATCTCTAGTAGGTAGCGAGCTGATAACGGACATTAATTCATAGACTGATTCTGATAATTATGTTAGTTTCTAGATATCTAGACTTTACTCTGTTCTGTACCTAATGTATTCCACACATATTCCACATTATATTCGACAGCTATCAAAAAACGCCATCTAGTCTCAAGCTAAGCAGAGCTTGTGTTATGAGTACTAGATAACTGATAAACATACTTATATATATCTATATTATAAATAAATTACACACAGAACAAATGATCGTGCTCATCACACAAACATTTTTTCCTGGATGGGAATCGCACCCACGACCTCTCGCATAGCAGTCAGGGTCACTAACTACTAGAGTGACAGGCCAGTCAAACTATCACACAGCGTCGTCTAGTCTCAAGCTAAACAGAGCTTGTGTTATGAGTACTTGACAACTGCTAAATATAAATTCATATTCAATAAAAATATTTGATTTGACTTCATTTAAGGGTACGGATTTTTTTTTTAATGTCAATGGCACGTACTGTTCCCGCACGTCTCATCGAGTTTTCAGCAAACCGTAGGAGCTTAGCAGGGCCAAAGCCTACTGAAGCCATGGACCAGATTCTAAAATAAAAGGAAGATTGCCCCGGCATGAATGGCTAAGAAGGAACAGACTAGGTTTTTTAGTCAGTAAAAATCTGACACTGTATTTTTTTATGGTAGGAAAAATCATCTAATGACTTAAGTCTGACACTGTCTTTCACTCCGCTCAAGGGCGGGAGATGTTTTTAGATGATTTTTACCCACAACACAACAACAAAAAAACCCATATAGGATCACTTTGTTGTACGTCTGTCTGTCCAGATCATCTCGAGAAATCTTGGAGATATTAAGTTTAAACTAAAACTATTATAGGTACCTACCTACTCAAGTCTGCGGTCCCCTGAAGCTGTGAAAACAATAAAACTTCTAAATAAAAAGTGCAATCTGTGCGAGACGCCCGGGGGGATAGCGTTGTTGAAGACACAGCTTCAAGATACCGTAGTTTAAGACTTTTGGAAACTCTGGATTACCAAAGTCGACCGACGTTGGGTATCTCGAGATAGCAGTATATTTTTCGCCACTTTTCTGCCGCTGTAGGAAGTGTATTAGTTTTACTGACTTCTTCCACTGGCCTTTTGAGTACCAGAACCACGGTGAGTCATTCGCACAAACCCGTGGCTAATATACCTACTCGTAATTCCTAATCTCCAAAGCCACACGGTCGTAGCGTGCAAACCCACTCCATTGCTTCCAAACCACTCTAAGAACAATGTTATCACAACACCAAAGTGTTTAATTCATTCAAATCGAGGCAAACTGTGACTTTATCGCGTTTATCTACAAACAAAATCCACATGTTTTGTTTGATAACCTCTTACAACAACATTCTAAATTTCAACTGTTTGTTTGTTTGAGCTGATGTAAAAGATGCCCCAACTCGAGCAGAGATAGGTAGGTGTAGGTACTTTCACAACAGTGTCGGATTAGGCATGTAGTAAGAGTAGCAAATGCTACGGGCCCCGCGCATTACGGCGGTCTTGCAGGGAGTAGGGACATACAAAAACAAGTCAAGATCTTTATTTTCATTTATATAAACTAGTGCTTGTCTGCAATCTCACCTGACGATAAGAAGTGATGCAATCGTTGTTGGTGAGGCGTACTAAGAGCCTATTCACTCTTAGAAGACACCTAAATTATAATCAGACAGGAAGGTAGAAGTCCTGCCTATACCGTATAAATTCTATTCTCTTTCGCATTTCCCACAAGACTATTTAGGCAACTGGACTCATCGCAACCCAAACCACTCGGTCTGTTCCAATCTGTTCCAAAGCAAATTAAAACAATTTTGATTTCTTACCCTTTATAAAGATTTAGGGGGCCCCTTTGGTGGAATTAGCTACAGGCCCCGCGCTATCGTGATCCGGCCCTGCTTCTCACTCGTCCAGTAATAGACCGGCATTATCTTTTCGCACGTATGACGTCACACGCCGGTCCCGACGACCACGCCCTGCGATTGATGGATCTGGCAATCTTGGGTTTACAGTCTCATAATAATTAGAGTGGGCAGATGAAAACTATAACATTGAATCGCGAGTTTTGCGAGCTATGACCTCATGTGTAATGGAAGAAGTTCACCTTTATAGTGGATGAGTTCAGGTGGCCAAATTAACGGGACTTTCTTTTGCTGCTATGACTTATTTTTTTCCCACTTGTTTTAGTCCCTTCTGGGTAAGTTTCGTTGTTACTCCTTGGTACAGTTTCCATTATTATAGTTTTTCAAGATCATCTTCATTAGCAAGTAGCAAGGCAAATATTTAACTTTCCATCTGATCGAGTTTGTTTTTTTTTCGACAGGCAACATTAAAATCGTACTTCATCTGTGGTCAGGTAATGGTCAAACGAAACTCGCGAACCTATCCATTATAAAAAAAAAAAACCATGAGGTAGGAGATAGTCGGGCTCGGATTATCCGAAAGAGTTGCCGTGGGCCGTAGCTCTGGAATGCAAAGGGCAAGGGATTTAGACAGGTTTTTTTTTTAAATTGCTATAAACTAGTGCTAGACTATGATAGAAAATATGGATGGATTGTGTGAGAAGGGATATGAAAGAAAGAGGAGTTAGTGATAGCGAGACGGGTGACAGGACAGAGTGGAAGAAAAAGACATATTGCGCCGACCCCAAATAAAACGGGACAAGGGCTAGACTGCGATCCCACCTGATGGTAAGCAATTATGCAATCGTTGATGGTGAGGCACAATAGTTTATTAAGAGCCTATTCACTCTAGTCTTGAAGACACCTAAATCATAATCGGACGGAAAGACTGCAGTCAGCAAACTGTTCCAGTCCCTACGTACTGCGTACATCGGTACGCGGTATAAACGACGAGGCAAAACGCTTAGTCCGGACCGTAGATGTCTCTACAACGTAAGGGTAGATATTTGCTGTACGTGATCAAATTTGATGTAGGTGATAAAAGTCTGACTTACGCTCTTGCTCCTTTCAAATCGAGAGCTAGAAGAAAGACGATTTCGCACCTCAAAAAAATTACACAAAGTTATTAGTAGATAAAGAAGTCAAAGCGAGCTTACTTCAGGGATCCACATCTTTATGAGGTTCTTACAAAGGCAAGTAAATTCGCGACCTCGGCATTACCTTCTGAATCGCGTATTATCGCCGCCGATAAGATACGCAGTTTTTAGACAAGGAGCCAAAGATAATTTTAGAGTTTCGAATGCTTATCTGACGTTCGTACGTTCAACTTAAATCTTTAGCATAGCTGCGAAGCAAGGACATAGTGAAGGTCCAATCCTACGATGAGTAATGTTTGTAGAAAAGTGCGCTGTGTGTTGCTTTTACGTTTATGAGAACGAAACGTTTAGCCAGCCCCAGACAACGTTTATTTTTTTTATTGAGCCACCAAATTTATATCATGTTTTGATTTTTGAAACATATACATACATTTTATATGGTAATTAGATTTGTGGAACTATACGTCGAAAGCAGTTTGCACATGTATCAACGTGGGTTGACCAGCGTCTAGTAAGGGCTGCGCGACACCAATACATTTTAGCGGGAGCGAGTTGGCGCACTTTTCACTACTAGTACGAAAAACAGAAAATTGGGTACCTAAAAGGCTGTAGGGATGGAATGTATTTAGAAAAGAGCATATTAGCTTTAAATGTTTATCAACTTAGTACCCTATTTACGGAAATGTCACTGTTATTTTTCCAATATTTATATATCATCCGCTTCCAATCAAATTAGTTCACAAATAAATAAAGTTCGTACGAATACAAATTGGTTATTTAAATATGTATCTACCGTATAGCATTATACAGTGAATTATACACAATTTCATTTCAGGTTTGTGTATTCTAAACGGTTTCCGCTCATTGTTTATAATTTATCACTTTCAGTATTTGTTTACATTGTTAATACATTATTGTATTGGTTAAAATATGTGAATATAGAAAATTAATAGTACACCAGTAACTAACAAAGCGTTTCGTCATCAAACACACGTGAAGGTATTTTCTTTTTATCTTAGATACTAATATTATAAATGCGAAAGTTACGATGTTTGGATGTTTGTTACTCAATCACGCCAAAACGGCTGGACGGATCTGGATGAAATTTGGCACAGGCATAGTATACACTCCGGAATAGGACATAGGCTACTTTTTATCCCGGAAACCCCAACCCCAATACCACGCGGGCGAAGCCGCGGGCAAAATCTATGTATAAACTAATGCTTGACTGCGATCCCAGCTGATGGTAAGCAGTAATGCAATCGTTGATGGTGCGGCTCATTCGTTTACCTTTTGAATACTTTAATTACAGACTCAATTAAAAGGCTTAAGAGTTTAAGAACCTATTCACTCTAGCCTTAAAGACACCCAAATTATAACCGTATGGGTTATGTTAAAACCGCAGTAGGCAAATTGTTCCAGTCCTTCGATGTACGCGGAATAAACGACGAAGCGAAACGCTTAGTCCGGACCGTAGAGGTTTCAACAACGTAAGGATGGATACTCGCCGTGCGTCGGGTTGTCAGATAATAGATATGAGTTAGTGGAATCAACTCATGCAAACGTAACTATGTATAGGTACTTACTCTATTACCGTTAAGATTAGATATTTAAAGAAATCTCTTTTACTGCCTCATCATCATTTCAGCCGGAAGACGTCCACTGCTAGACATAAGCCTCCCAAAAGCGCCGCCACAAAGACCGGTCCTGTGCGTCTTGCATACATCGGATTCCAGAAATCCTGACCATATATACTGCCTATTCAACCGATTTTAACTTCTATGCCGTAAACATAAGAATGACATTAGAAGCAAAAAAGGTCGTTAAAAAACCAACAATTTACTGCAGCTGACATTTGTCTTAGGGGCCCTACAGGGTCTAAGCCTCCCGGAGCTGAGGGTTGGTGCGAAAGCGTTACACCGGGGCTCTGGGAATAAGGCAAGAAAGGCACGGGGTAGGTTCTTTAGTCAGTAAGAGTCTGACATTGTTTACCGCTCCGTCCAAGAGCGGGAATCGTCATTCGATGATTTTTACCTGCCATAAAAAAAACCACCTACGTAACAAGAGCAGTGGTAGACGAGTGGTAAAGGCCCCGACTTACGAGTTGTAGGTCGCGGGTTCAAACCCAGCCAGTCGCATTACTTTGTGTCATTTATTTCATCTCCACTGCTCTCAAAACGGTGAAGGAAAACATCGTGAGGAAACCGGCATGTCCTAGAACCAAAAATTCGAAGACATGTGACATCCACCAATCCGCACTGGGCCCGCGTGGTGGATTATGGCCCATTCCCTCTCCTAGAGAGGAGGCCTGTGTCCCAGCAGTGGGAACAGTAAAAAGGCTGATGATGACGTAATAAAATTCAAAATCGGTTAAATGGACAGTAAAAATGGTTTTTCTTAAATGTCTAATGTGATTTTGAATGGAGTATAATTACTAATTGATTAGATTTATTAAAGAAACATTGAGTTTGCCTCGAAGAGATCGCGGAAGGTGATAAGGACGCCGAATTTATGTGTCGTATTATATCTACAATAAAGTATCTATATATTAAGTAAATAAAGAAATAATCGTCATGCGAAATAGAATTAAAAGAACAAAGCACAATGGAAGGTAATTTGATTATTTTACTATTTATAAAGCAGTGGTGGCACTAGGCCACCACTGCTTTGGTAGCTTGCCGAGCAATGGGTAGCTTGCCGGCCTGAAAGAGTCCGAGTTGTCGATGACGCGTAGTGTTCCACGCGCATCTCGATGAGATATCAGTTAATCGTAAGAGCTTACCAGAAAGAATAAGGTAATCGTAATGATGGTAGGTAGTGTATCACTACATAGTATAAAACAAAGTCGCTTTCTCTGTCCCTATGTCCCTTTGTATGCTTAAATCTTTGAAACTACGCAACGGATTTTGATGCGGTTTTTTTAATAGATAGAGTGATTCAAGAGGAAGGTTTATAGCTATAATATATCACCTATGCACCCGTGCGAAGCTGGGGCGGGTCGCTAGTAATAAATAAATAAAGAAAGAAACACAGTTTATTTACGTGAAAGGTAGAAGGGTCGAGGCCTACTGCAACCATGGATTATGTGAACGTGAAACCCGGGGTCCTGGAACGAATGCAAAGAAGGAACTGGAATGGGTTTTTACTCAGTAACAGGCTGAAACTATCTTCCGTACTGTTGTAGTGATAGATGTATTTTTTTTCTCATACTTTTTAAAAAAAATATTTTATGCTAGCATTTGCCCGCAGCTTCGCCCGCGTACATAAAATATAGCCTATGTCACTCAGGAGTAAAGCACCTTTCTATTGTTGCTAAAATTTTTCCAATCGGACCAGTAGTTCCAGAGATTACCCCCTACAAACAAAAAAACAAAAAAACAAATTTTACCTCTTTATTATATTAGTGTAGATAACTTTTCTTTACAATTCACGTTGTAAAGTAAGAACACTAGACATCGCAAATCCTATTACAACTCACCTTTTATTTTATTTTATTTTAACCGATTTCTTTTATTATTATGATTATTTTTATTGTGCTTTTGAGTACAATATTGATTGGTCTACACTGTTCTTACATAATCATTTTAATACTGTAATAACGAAATATTGTAAGAAACCATTTTTTTTAAAGAGTACCCATGGAGTTTCTTGCCGGTTCTTCCCATAGGAAACGACTAATTTGTAACCGTGCACTAGCTTCTGACGTTTTATAAGTGCCCATGTAGGCCTATGTGAAATAAAAACCATTTTGATTTTTTTTCCGCTCCACCCAAAGACGGGAGATGTAGTTAGATATTTTTCCCACCCAAAAAAAGGAGCGACCCAGTGGTAACCCCTACTTACGAGTTTTTCATCATCATTTTCAGCCGAAAGACGTCCACTGCTGGACTTAGGCCTCCCCCAAACCCAGCCATAAATTTATATAGGTATACTATTTTATTTCACCACCACTGCTCTCAAAACGGTGAAGGAAAGTATCGTGAGGAAACCAGCACATCCTAGAACGCACTAAGCACGCGTGGTAGGTAAAAAACATCTGGACATTATGGTATGGTAGGTAAAAATCATCGAATGACGAATCCTGCTCTTGGGCAGAACGGGAAATTTAATTTCCTAGATAGAACATTAAAAGGCTGATTATGCAATGCTATTTACAACTTGTATTACATATAAACTAACACTAGTTTTTCAATGTGTAGAAACACATTAAAAATTAACGTTTTTACCCATTAATTGTAAATAATCTGTCTGGCCTACCTGTTTACAGTTTCAGGAGGAAATAACTCGAATGTTTCCAATTCCATTCGTATGATCCATAGTCTTACTCATTTATTTGCTGTGAACATTGATTGTTTTTCAATCCACAACATTTTTCTATCATGATTCCTTTCCCATATAGGTATCTACTGTGGAATGATGAACGAATGACAAAATCAGAACAACGCATAGATTATCCTCTTCTCTCATACAATGATGAATGAATAACAAGAGCAGAGTAAAGCAGAGAAAATCTTCTCCATTCACAGTAGCGTAGCTAAGCCTGGACGACGCCTTTCTGCAGTCTTCCCATCCGATTATAATCGTACATCTAACTTATAATTATAAGTTAGATGTCTTCAAGTGAAAAAGCTTAGAGCTTATTATTCACCAATAAAACAACGAGTAATCGCGGTCATTTAAAACAATTAAAAAATAAAACATAGTTTGAGCGTCTAATCTTGATTATAGCTTCGTTCTGCCTTCAGAACACAGTGTTAGGTCCAAATTTACCAATAAAACTAATCGCGATTATTTAAATCAAAACAATTTTGTTTTTAACATACAATTAAGCTATAATCTTGATTAATAAAAATCTTTTATTTTGGAATAAAATCCATATGAGTGTTAGTTATAGTGTTATGTTAAAACTATTTTAGTAGGCACACAATATTACAGTAAGCATAAGTAATTTCTTCCTTACACTCTTCCCGTTACTATTGTCATCCCACCCTGTGTTCCTGTATGTGACAGTCAAGGCGGGAATAGATGCTCTAACTCGTGTTTTGTATAATCGCGATTAATTTAATTGGTGAATTTGGCCCTTAGTAAACTAGTGCACCACGCCACCAACGTTTGCATCACTACTTACCACCAGGTGGGACCCCAGTTAAGCACTAGTTTATATCAATTAAAAAAATACTTTGTACCATCCCGTAGGCTGAAAGTTTGTGGTCTGACATTCATGTTTCAGGGACCACGTAAAGCTTGTTGGTCCTGCTCCTGATCTCTCTCTGGTCACGTCGGTCGGATTGCTGCCTCCTTGGTCTATGAGTGTAGAGGAACAAAGAATGTGTACAGTAGACGGTAAAAAATTCGACTTGATTTTTGTGGTGCGTGACCGTACAAATTAGCTTCAATTTTGACATTTCAAAAGAGCCTGTAAATGGTCAATTTGAAATAAATTATTTTGAGTTTGTAGCTCGAGCACATCAAAATGTATTTAATTAAGGAGTGTAGGAACTTCTTCATCCAATCCTCAGTCAAGTTATTTTTCCACCTTCGCTACTTAGCTAATCTCTGATAGGATGAGCCACCGTAATCGGAATTCGAAGTCTGTAATATATAGATTTGTTTCATCATCAGTTTGAAATATTCCCACTGCTGGGATACAGGCCTCCTATTTAGGAGAGGGAAATAAGTTCACTAAATAATAAATTCAATATAAAAACCACTCAATTTCATTTTTTTTGGTCTGTCTGTTTGATCCAGTTAACCTTTAAAACAGCTGGTCTATTTTGACGGGACCCTGACTTGTAGAGAGCTGATATTATAAGGACGAAATCGCGGGCACAACATAGTATGCAATAAAATATTTCGAATTTGAATGAACACTTAGGTACATCAATATAATCTTGTTACAAAATCAATTATGATAAAGGCAAGATGGCGGATAAGAGCCTACAAGACGTCCGATATTAAATCTTCGAAACGATCTTCAGCTAACACAAATTTGGCGCCATACCAGCCATACTCTCACTTCTCCCAACTAAAGATTAATTGAGCTAATAAAGCTTGTAGCCCAACGACCAATCATCATAACTTTAATATTCGTCTCTAGCCTGAATATGCGGCGGCTATAGTAGCAAATTTATTGCACACGACCTTACATTATTATCTAATCGAGGAATTAAATGTATAAATAACTTTTATGAGTAGGAAGTTGTCTACTCGAGGTAAACTGATTAATCGTTAGAATTAATTCAAGTTCTAAGATTGGCACTAAAAACTCGTATAACCATTTTTCCAAATTTACGCGGGATGTCCAATTTATCAAGGGTCAATTTGAGCCACACTGGGGTGCTAAATGTCCTGTTAAATCCACAAATTTATTTAAAGCCATTACAATTACCAAAAATTAATTTGGAATACATCAATCGCATTTACATAATGAAAATGGGTTCAAAATCACTAGGGCCGATGCCTGCTAGATTTCTATTGGGAAGGTGTGTCGATAATTCAGTTGTACGATACTTTTCATGTCTACCTACTATTACCTATGAAAACTGACTACTGTTACACATTTCTTTTACAAAGCGTGTAATGGGTGAAAGCTTTCTTCTGTTACATTAATTACACCTGAACAGTCCTGGAAGTACTCTGTCATAAGCAAAAGGATCTTTAAGTTGATGACAACCCTCTAAGAGAAAAGCTAATGTGTTTCACATGAAAAGTGAAAAGACACATTAAGTTCTTCTGCTCTCGGAGCAGCAACATGTCATACTTTTACCAACTCACCTATGTATACATATATGTATAAGGCTGCGGTACAATTTGCGTTTTTTTAACGTAGGTAGAGTACTCAAATTTTAGATACATAGGTATGTCAAACAAATACCGACATTAAAATAAAGCCACAGCTACATATCTGAACTGATTTAGGCTATCCCATATTTTGAAAGATAATCCACTAAATACTGATACTGATTCAGAAAAAAGGAACCTAAAATAAATATTTACCTTACACTAGCATTTAATAGTGGCTAAAAGCATCAAAGGCTAGAATGATTGAAACGGAAACCGCTCAATATGTCCTATCAGACGAAAAACAAATTTCAAAGGTGGTCCCACATTAAAAGAATCTGAATTATAAAAGGAACGCTGACACAAGACGTTCTTAGTCCGTTTCCTATAAACCTTGAACGGGTCTACTGACCTACTGTCGTAAAATGGACGCTTTGTGAGCACTCCGCTTTATGGCTATGAATATTATGGAAAATACATTACACCCGCCAATTTTCTAATAGACGCCTAAAGGCAACAACGCCAACTTGCGTCAGGCCCTTTAACAACTCGCCGAACAAAAACTTGTTATCAACAAAACTCCGTTTATCTTGACTGGAATTTAATACAGTTTTTACAACACGTAACTAAAAGACAAGTTGTTATTTCATGAATAATTCATGTGTGTGCACAGTTTATTATGTTATTAAGCCATACCTTGTGCAGTTAAAAGGACAAATAGTCATTGAAAATGTTTTCCAACTTTTCGAAAACATTGCGAGCAACGCTGGGAGCAAAAAGTTGTTAATTACGAAAAATTCGCCATCTAAGGAGAATAAAAAACAAACGCGACGTGGGAAAACCAAGAAAACACGTGACTATAGTCGCTATCTATCTATTATAGCGACAAGAGCGAGACGAAACCAAAACGCCTCAAACCTTGGATGATATTGCCGTGTTTGAATGTGAAAATTAGCATGTGTGTAGTACCGATGACGTTACAACTTTGTCGAGTGGAAAATGGACATCTGGCGAACAAATACGAGAGTTTCAATTTGATCCCTAGCTTTTACTTTGTCGAGCAAACAGGGATAACTACAAACCCGACTGTAAATAAGTGGCAATTACTAAATGGGCAATGGACCGCACTCCACTCTGCCTACCAGACATCTTCGATTAAAAAACACAAGTTGTCCACAACGTTAATCAAGTCAAATCAATTCGTAACAGCGTGAGAGCCCGTGTTGGCTGATAATAACATACCTACCTATTTAAATTCAAGGATATTTTTCGTCGACATGTCGGAGTAGCGAACTGGTTTTAAATATAGAAAAGTTGACATTTAGCTCAAACTAATGCGCTCGTTTGTTACCGAAATTAAAGAGGATGTTGTAATTTGTGAGCGACGCCTGTTCATAAGCAAAGATTATTCCGCAATGTCGAGCCGCGTATACACTGGTGGGTATACGTAACATATGCTTTCTCAGGCCCCAAGGTTGCGACACTCGGTTGCGAGAACGAACCAGCCTTATAGGTAACACACCTACTTATTCGCAAGCGCAAAATGCTACATAAGTGCCGACAGGTCTATTATGTATGTTCCACTTAGGGACCGATCAATATTTGACACATTAAAGCGACTTTAGTGCAGAAACTCCACTTTCCAGGGTTCTGAAGTGATAGGGACGAATTATTGATTGTGGACATTATGAAAGTCGAGCCAAAGCGAATAACCAATAGTATCGAAGTGACCTAGACATTAAGCGATGAAGAAACAAAGTAGAGGCATAAACAAAACACTTAAGCCCAGCGAACAAGCAGACGAATGACGGACGACTCATCTAATCACCTTCGTCTATAAACCATAGATTATACCAGACGTATAGTCTCTAAACTGCAACCTACCCATTCTGAAGTGGTACTCTACTGTCTAATCTTTCAAAATTGTTTTGCAATGCAGTAGAACATAATATTCATTTTAGCAGCATAACAGTTTGGCACTACTCGAGAGGTCGAAACCGCAAGCAAGTCGTATATGTCCTGCACCAAAAACAATGCATATTTTACTTAAAACAGCAACGTTAATAACTTAAGGCCAAAGAATGGTTCATTTGCAAGTTGAAAATTAATCGTTTCTGGCCCGAGCTCGTTTGGCACGTGTTACTAAGCCCATATTTCCAACTAAACGTCTATTGTGTGGAATGATAATGATCCTACTTCTCACAACGCGGATCGCGTGACAAATCAAAACATATCCTACTATACCAACGTTGTTACATCGATGAAGGATGCGAAGATACAGTAAAATCATCGCTGTAACGATGATTCTACTGTTTATTCGCTTGTGTAAGTGCCGCACGCATTTTAGCGCTTGATAACTCGTAAAAAAATTAATGGTTTAAACAAATAAATGCAATTTGCAGTTGTCATTGCTGTTAAAAACTGTTATTGGCATTTCTTTTTTTAAGCTTTATTTTTGTACGAGTTTTCAAACGCTAAAATTCGCAAAGCCTAAGACGCGCCAAGATCCGACGACGTATTGAATGGTTGTGGTAAATTACTACAACTTACCACAAACAAGTACGGCGGCGACCTCTCGCGCCGGGCCCTGGTTCAGGCCATGGTCCGCAGCGAAGAGGAATGGCAGGCGGTCGCCTCCTTCTGCGAAGCAGTAATGCTCGTAAAGGAGGAGGCCGACCGCATAAGGCAAAGGCAACGGCGTACTCGCCGTAGCCGTCGCCGCCGCGATCCTGCCGATATCCGGCCACCGTAGACACTGGCTCGCGGACGGTGAGCAATGGGTAGCTCGCCGTCCGGTCGTCTGGTAAGACCGAGTCTAAGTCGTCAACGGCGCGCACCGTTCCCGCGCGCCTCAAGGAGTTGTCAGCAAACTGCAGGGGCCCTTCAGGGTCGAAGCCTCCTGGAGTCTAGAGGGTGGTGGAAAACTGTTACCTCGACTCCAGGAATAAGGCAAGGAAGGTACGGGGTAGGTTTTTTAGTCAGTAAGAGTCTGACACTGGTCTCCCGCTCCACCCAAAAGCGGGTTTCGTCATTGGATGATTTTCACCTACCATAAAAAAAAAAAAAAAAAAAAAAAACCACAAACAAGTAAGGAACTAACGAATGGATTTCCTAAATCTCTTTCACGTATTACATAATACCCAAACAATAAATCTAACACCCTTTGAATATAAAGCATATAAACTCTACAATTTTAAAATTGAATTTGTAGTTATGGAATCCTTATTTCTAAGAATGACAATAGCATTTTTACTATAAGGACAATTTACGTCAGTAGTCAATTTGCAATTTGTGGTTATAGAAACTACTCGCTCAAAAAGAATAACGTAAAGTACGTATTCACTTCTTGAGGAAAACTAAGATATATATTAAAGAATGAGTTAAGCGACGGTATCACAGAAAGAAATAACTAAATTAATAGTACCTAATGGAAAATTAACACTGATTAACATTTCCAATATGGTGTCTTATAAACTTTTAAAAGTACTTCTTTTTAATTAGGTATATGTATAGTTAAACGGTGAAGGAAAACATCGTGAGGAAACCGGCATGTCCTAGAACCAAAAATTCGAAGACATGTGACATCCACCAACCCGCACTGGGCCTGCCTGGTGGATTACGGCCCATTCCCTCTCTTAGAGAGGAGGACACAGGCCTCCTCTCTAAGAGAGGGAATGGGCCGCCCTGCAGTGGGAACATTAAAAAGGCTGACGATATGTATATAGTTCAGCTCACACATATGTATAGTCCTTTTCATAGTTTCACATAGATTTTTCGAAATAAGAATGATTACATTTTGTATAGTTCATAAACCCAAAATAATTTGGGTTTATGGACCATATAAATACGCTTATGTAAGACTAAGACAAAAACTAAGGGCAGGGATTTTGCGACTCAAAAGAATGACGAACTAAAAATATTTTTTGTGTGTTCATGACAAATTACTAAATTAGTAATGTAATAAAAGGTTATCGAACGCAACACATACCTACATTGATACGGCTAGAAGATAAATACATTTTAACAAACATCCAAATAGTGTATTTAGTACAATAAATTAGATGGTTTATTAAAACTTATTACAGAGCGCTCTATATAAACAGATATAACCACAAGTTTCACCTCAACGTCGGCAAATAGGCGTGATTCAAAACTACCTAGTTACATGTTCGCATGAATCAGTTATCACTGTGTATTTGCCTACGTACAGTCAGCAGCACAACAGACTACAACTGTCAAAACTCTGCAAACGATTTTCAACTCTTAACTATAATTTAACAAGGTTCAAAATGTATTGGAGAAATTTGACAGATTTGTATGGTCTGATGTGCTGCCGAGCCCGTACATATGAAACATTTCGTGATGTTACCTTGTTAAAGGTTTTAATAGTAATGTAAGTCATTCATAATTATGTTAGAGCTATGAGAATGTTCAGTGTTACAGTTACCGTGTACCGGTAAATGAAAGAACATAGGTTGGTTTTAGTAGGTAAATGTCACCCTCCCTCTCAACCCAAGACTGGGAGGAGTCATTTGACAATTTCCCACCTCAAAAAATTATAATGTCAAAATATTAGTCTAACTACGTCTCATCACCGTACCATTCGCAATGGAATTTCAAATAATCGTAAAATGTGATTTTTTAGCACATTTTGTTTAGACAGTTCATAATGTTCATATATTGTGCTGGCACAAACATGAGCGTGGGTGAAAAATGGAAAATTCGTTTTAGTTTAACGAATGTGTGTGATTTTTCAAGTTTCCTACAAAACGTGACGCACTAAAGATTACAGTCACGCAATTAAAAACGCGTGTTTTTAATTTAATTCGAATACAACTTGAGAGATCTAATCGTGCATAAAAACATGGCTATCAGTATCAGAAATAAAAACAATATTTGGAGTAAACAATAACAGAAGAAACAATATAATTGGAATTGATAGCAGACAAGAAATCTGCGTGGCGTCGCTTAATTACTGAGAAATGGGAGCTGTACGAAAATAATAGTGAATTATTGCATCAAATGTAGAGCTATGAAACAAATCTTTATCTGTCTGGCAATGATGAAGAGCGTGCGGCGGGCAGAGCATTGCGCTTTATTAGGAAGCCACGTATTAAACCGGCCCGCGCCCCACGTGCTCCCGCCGTGCTCCTATAAACGTGCGAACAACGTCAAACAATACAACACACGTATTATACCTCACCCACATTTTATCTTCGAAGCATCAGCTACCAAGCCAACACAAGTACATTCCGAAACAGATGTGCCAAACACACGTAACGTTAAAACTGGAATAGAACACCTTCATGACAATAAAATCAAACCATTGTTTACTGTTACATCGATATTTTAATTTCATCGTAATTTTATGGAAGATCAATACATGGTGACAAATAATTATTGAAATTAACTGACTTTTTACACTTGAACTTTCAATGCTATAGGCACTCGATATAATAGATCTAGATGTGAACATTTGAATATTTAATACGCACAGATATAAAAAGACGACGGTTCGCAAATACACATACGGCCACACTAATGTTTATAATATCCAAAATGGCTTAAAATGTTCACATTAGAACGTTCATATTGTGTCGATGAGCAAGTTGTGAAGCTAATTGGAATGAAAGACGGCGGATATCAAAGCTGATACCGATTCTCCTAATTACTGGTCACGATCACTCTACAGTTATATACAATGACTGTAACGAAGGGTAAACATCAGATACTCTTATTTAGTCAATACAATATTTTAAAAATTAAAGGCTGCGTTGACACTACGAAACTGCAGGAGTTAGATTACGCGAATTTTTTAAAGAACATTAGAATCGTTAAACAATGTCTAATTGGTGAATGTCGGTTTCTTATAATGTAGCAAATAATTCATTAGTCCACAGGCAGCCTGCTCAGACAATAGAAAATAGATAAAACATCTCGAGCTAAAAACAACTGTCACACTGAACAATGTCTCGAAAGCAATCTGAGAATTATTATTTATTAGTTTGCCTTCGACTCAATGGCGCCAGATGGGACCGCAGCGTGCTTTTTGCTAATACTTGGTAGACTCTCACTTTTAAAACGTTGAAATTAACTATTCTATAAATTCTACTAGCTAACTCTTAATAAATATCTAAGTGTTTGGACACCAAGCTTGCAACATTGCCACCACAGAAACAATATATAGTTGACAAAATTAACAAGTATGAAGTGACTAGCTACATAAGTATTGTTCTACTATTCACTGATACTTCGAGACTTACTTTATGACTTACATAAATGGTGCAAAGTTTAATACTGACATAATATGCGATAAGAGTACCGATTTAGCACAGCATTATGTTGTTGTGAAGAAGTAGGCAATCAATTGAATTATTAAGAGAATAAAAACATTAACAATTTAATCTAAATATTTACACAGCAGGACCATTTTCAAAATAATAAATTATGGCACCAAATAAAAATAATAAGGTCTTTACTTTATAACTAAATTAATAAAATAAAAGAAAAATGATATTATATTTCAAGGTTTAAAGGTTTGTCAATGGACATTTCACCACAAGACATTGTTTACATTAATAGCACAGTGCTTAGTAAAAAAAGTATAAACAAGCAATTTGAATACAAATTCATAATTGAAGTTTGACATTGATTGATCATAGAAAAGATTGAGAATGCATCATTTACAATATACATTGACCCAAAATGATTAATAATTTAGTGTACAATTTGATATGATTTTACGAGTAGTTATTATCATAACTTGACCAGTTCCAATTTTAAGAACGAGGACAGTACTAACTCAAAGACGACAATCATATGCATGCATCAGACATAGCTCAAGTCACATCAGTAATGTTTATAATAAATATGAATGTGCACAGAGCGGTTAAGTAACCTTCCCATGATTTCAACCTAACAACTATTACCACAGACGCTCACAATATACACAATGTAAAATGCACTACGAATTACTAAATATTTATTTGTACAGCCTGGATTCAAAGTCCTACATCTAATAGCTAACAAACTTTATAGTAAACATTGCCAATTAAACATTGCTGTATCACCAGAAAATGGTGGGACCGAAATTAATATAGTTGAACCTGATTATAATGATTTCGTTCTCATTATACACATGCTTATTGATAACATCAGTCTCAATGACAAGATATCAACGCGACTTCAGGCCGCGCCTCAATGATCTAACACTAGGTACCTTTAAACATATTCCTATTCTTAATCAAAACAATATCTCATATATAAAAATTCTCTCATGGCTTATTTTGTGCTGAATACCAAGTTGTAATGTATAAAACTATAAACATTTAACAGGACAGAAATATTGTTGCAAATTGGAATATGTTTAAATGAACAATATTTATTGCTTTGAATATAAACTGATGCTAGCAATAAGGCCAGGTCTCATAGCACAGTTTGTTGAGAGGCTGACTTTAGAATATAAGTGTATTCATGCACATTCTGTATGGTTGACTCCACAATCAACATAACTACACTTAAACCTACAAAATAAGGAACTAATACAAATTACACTAAAATTCAAATGAAACCTCACATCAGATCACAAACACAGGTCAAATTGCACATGTGAACACAACTACAATGAATACATATACAATAAATTAATCTCTTCAATAGTTTCATGTTATAGTTACTTAGGTAAAAATATCAACTGATACAACAATATTAACACTATAATAAAACCAATAACGAAATGTCAATTAATTAGAACCTATACATAATTAATGATAACATTCCATCAAGATAAGTAATACATAGTTTTAGGGAATTCAATTCAGTAATCTAGCAAAGTATTAGTGATGGTCGCTGAAATTGCTCCAAGTTGATGGTTTGGTGATGTAATTAGATAAAATCGAAATTGAGAAATTCGATCGTGAATTCTTAAAAGCAACAAGAAAAATTTGATCATAATTACATATTACAAAATTGTATTCTTGATTTCGTAAAAACAATAAAAAATATTATATAATAATAAAGCTCACCACATCCCAATGCTACCAACAGCGAACTACCATGTACCATATGAACGACCAGGTAGCAAGACATTGAGTGCTGAGCGCGCGCTGCGGGTACAGGGTGTCAGTGGTAACACTCAGGATATCACCAGAACAAGGATCACTTCTGCTCCTCTACCTGCTCTATGTTATGTCAACTTGAAAGGGCACTAAGCAAATGAACGCCACCGAAATTTCGGAAATCAGTTCTACTATCATCTTGCCTACACTCCAAATTTGATCCACATGGGGTGCCAGCCAGGGGCCGCCTCAGCGTCTATAATCACCCAAAGCTGTGGCAGAGACGCACTCGTCACTGTTCCACGACCACAATGTCACGGAAGATTCACTAAAAACACCTACTCACGGGAGTGTCCGCTCGCAGGCACACACTACGCGCTCAGAACTCGGCAAACTCCTTCGCACACTTCTCAGTCGATGAGATACGTAATGCCTCCTCCTCGTAGTCGTCGAAGTTGCTGGTGTCGCCCGGGCCCTTGCAGCGCGGGATGAAGGGCGCCTCGATCTTCTTCTGGAAGACGGCGATCCAGTCGGTGCTCGCGAACCATTTGTGGCCCTTGATATCGTTCACGCCGGCCTTCAGGTTGCCGTAGCGCTTAGTCAGATCGACTTGCAATAGATTGCGGAGCAGATCCTTCAGATCCGACCCGAAGTGCGAGGGGAAGCGGACCTTACCCGAAACGATTTTCTCGTATATCTGGATGGGCTGGTCGGCGAAAAACGGCGGGTAGCCCGCCGCCATTTCGTATACTAGGACGCCAAGCGCCCACCAGTCGACGGCTTTATTGTATCCTTTGGAGAGGATGATTTCCGGCGCCAGGTACTCGGGCGTGCCACACAGCGTCCACGTACGGCCCTTGACACGCTTCGCAAAACCAAAATCTGTGACTTTGAGGTAGCCTTGCGAGTCAATAAGTAAGTTCTCGGGTTTAAGGTCCCGGTAGATGAGGTCCAGGTAGTGGAGGTACTCGAACGCTAGCACGATCTGCGCCGCGTAGAAGCGTGAGTGCGGCTCCGAGAAGCGCCCCACCTTGCGCAGGTGAGAGAACATCTCTCCGCCAGGTACATACTCCAACACCATGTACAGGTTGGAGTTGTCCTTGAAATGAAACTTGAGGCTCACCAGGAAGGGGAAGTTGATAGCTTGAAGGATTCGCTTTTCATTTAACGTATGCTCAACCTGCTTCAATTTGACCACTTTCTGTTTATCTAATATTTTCATAGCATAATATTCTTTCGTAGGTTTATGTTGAACTATCATGACTCGACCGAACGAGCCAGTACCTAATGTTTTAATTCGCTCGAAGTCATTCAATCCGGCGGTGTTGGTAGGATTCTTCTTCCATTTCTCCTCGAAATCCTCTTTGGCCTGATCGAGGAATTCCTTGACGCTTTCGGCGGCGTCCACCTTCTTATTAGCGGTGGCAGCATTGTTGCCCATGGCGCACCCCACAAACTGGTCCTACACCCTCGATTCGCCGTTATTAGAGGCCGCCTTGCTGCACTAATCGATGCCTGCTGTGCGACCGCGTAAGAAACGGGGCAGGTCAACACAAACCAATTTGAAACACGTACATTATCAATTTTGATACCACGATCACACGTCACGAAATACACTCAATGCAGGTACACATTGACACGATTCCTTGTACGGAAAATCACAAAAAGTACTTTGTCACATTCACAAGAATAAAATGGCTTCCACAACCGGACTCGATCGACAGAGCGAGATCGAGCGACGATTCGCTCACGGGTGGCGGTCAATTAAAATAATGTTGCCAGTCGACAACAGAAATTCTCCTAATAGGACTAAAAAACTACTATTTTTAAACCTACCATTATTTATTATTTTTGATTAAGATGATAGGCATACTAACGCATTTAATATAGGTATTTTATTGTGCATATTTTTTCACAATAATGATCTAATAAAAGCCCGCGTTTATTTTATACCTCTACTCTTACTGCATATTGTTATATTTGAATTTGATAGTAATAATAATAATAATTTAGACACGAACCCTTGGCCCCAGTTAGCTAGGACCCTACGGTATACTATGTGTACTTGTAAATAATTTAACTGCATTGTAGATATTTTTAAAGATTTGTAAAACTAAGTTCTAGTTTAAGTTCTAAACTGAATTATTATCCTTAAGTGCACTGGGGGAGCAAAAAGTAAAAAATGGCGCGCTAATGGGTTTTAAGTATATAACTTTATAAGTGTATAAAAATTATATAACATTTTTATGATTATTCAGGACAATATTTTTCGAAAATAATATGTATTGAGGCCTTTTACAATATGGAATCATACCTAATATTCATTAAATAATATTTAAATTCATATTATATTATAGTATTTATTAGTTATATATTAGGTACTGTAACTAAGATACATAGATATACTTTTTATTGCTAAATAGGAGTTTAATATTAAAAAAAGTGCCACATTGGGCGGTCTTGTCACTAAAAGCGATTTTTACAAACAACTATTGGAAGGATTTGATAGAGAAGGAGAAAGATACATGGGTTGTGTGGTGTATTGTTTATATATATACAATACATACTTAATAACTAATTGAGAGTGTCCGTAAACCACATAGTTATTTACATAATTATATTATGCATGACTATTTCAATTGTGTATATTTAGCCTTTAATAGAAATAAAGTAAGTACCAATAAATAATGTGTATATGTATATCAAATAAATAAACAACAAAATTAAGGAAACTCATACTGTCATCCATCTATTGCATTTTAAAAAAATAATTTTGAATAGAAGTTTATACTTATTGACAAAATTCCATTTTCAGAATGCAACAAATAAATTGATTAGGCAATTGATATCATTCTGATCAGGTAACAAGGTCTATATTAGTTCCGATTTATATAGAACATAGAAAATACAGTAAATGAAAACACTAGTAATGTTTATTAAAAAAAAAAAAATTTAATGATTACTTAGTATATTTAACCGACTTGTGTAAACATAAATAATGATTGAATACTAATGAGATACTGGCCTTATCGAAAGCGTCAAGGATTTCTCGATCCGGTCAAAGAGTTAGAAAGAAAAACTATTTATTTGTAAGTAGTAGCAAGTAAGTAAGGAAAAAAAGAGTTAAAGACCATACACAAAAACTAAAAAAATAAGTGGTAAAACTGCCTACCAATGCTGTCGAATAAGAGCGAATTAAAAAAATTGGGAATTGGCTCGTACTGTCAAGTCATAATAGTTCAGAACTTATAGACGTGGTGATTACCAATGCATATCGAAAAAAATAGTATTTCCGATTTCAATTAAACAACAAAAAATCAAATCATTAAGTTAACAGCGTAATAAAACCCAAGACATTGGCTTCAAAGTAAGGTAATCGAAACTTTTCTCACTGTATTTGACTGCCAGTATGGAAAGCTTCCGTAATCTAAGCTCCGATGAATCAACACTTACAGTAATTTCAGCAAATTTCGTTCAACCATTGTTGAGAGCACATCCTCCTCCCTAATCGTGGAAATAAATAAACTGATTTTGATGAACTTTGATAAGTACACCCAAAATCCAAAGAAAAAAGATTTTTCTTTTATCTTTTCTCTTAAATTTTGAGAAAAGATAATCTATCTTACGTTATCTACGTTACGTGATTACAGTTAACATAAACTGTTGACTAGCGTATTAAGGCCAAACATGACATTTTGATAATTATAGTGAGTGACAGTACTTATAAGCACTAAAGCCCATTGTACCCTTATTTTTAAATATGCCCTATGTTTATTTGTAAAAATGCGGTGTACAATAAAGCATAGATAAATAAAGCAACTTAAAAGGATATAATAATATGATGATGCGCCTTGACCAGTCATCTTTGTTTACATACAGTTAAAAGCTTTGTTTCAAATATATAACCGCTTTACCTCGGGGAAGAGAAGAACAAAAATAGTATTAATATTATCGTTAATATTCTTTGTTTGTTATGCTTTAAAAACATCAAAGACTTATTTATAATAGCCCTACATCAATATCTTTGCTGCGGTCCCACACAAAAGTTCTCCGTCCGCTTCCACGCTCCTGCCGATAATAATATTAATAATACATAAAGTTCGCCATCAATATGACTACATATACATTGTTAAAGTTGAACTAACGACACTGCAGGAAATATGAGGATTACCGCGAACTACACACACGCGATGTCTGAGGACTTCTTCGAAAATACTGTTTTCTACTATTTGGTAGGATAAGATTTTATGTGGCAACATTATACAAGTTCCCATACTTTGTACATAGGTGGCAGCACGTTCTTTGTAATTTTTGCAGATTTTTGTAGCTGTCTGTACAGTAGAGTATTTCAAGATCGTGCTGCCAAAGTCTGCCACAGCGGCATGTTGCATAACTAAATTGAATCGATTTTTTTCCTATTGGATATTATTGTGAATATTAATAATTCTTGTGTAGCTCCACCTTTAAAAAATGGACTTATTAAATCTGGCCAATAGAAAACAGAATAAGTGCGTGAAAGTAGGTATAGGTTTATGATTATGACATAGAAGATAACATTCCAAGGGTACCTACACAACAATATTTTATTGTGTGCATAAACAATAGACAATAAACATTATTTTCTTTTCATGGACGATATTATTTTTTATTTTCATTTATGTGTCTAAAGACTAAACTGAGCAATTCGAAAAAAATCTAAAAGTTATTTTCCGTTACCAACCAAACAAAAACAATTTTACATAATAACTAAATTCGATTCGGTAACCTTACGTATTTTCCTTGAAATCCACAGTAGGTATTACGAGTCTGCACACAGCTCAGTTGCAAAATTAATTTTATTATTATTACAGGCTCGAGAGCAGACAACCTTGACGAAGCAACGTAGCAACCGGCATATACATGAAATAATATAATTAGTGCTTCATAACGCATTTAATTAAAGTTTTTAGTACAAAAATATTCAAAAGTAGTTGTTTATAGGGTTCCGTACGTCCGAAAAGGAAACCTTTATACAATTACTGTCATATCTATTTGGCTGTATGTCTCTCACAATGAATAAGCTCCTTATCCACTGGACTGATCAAGTTGAAATTTGATAGGTACATACCAAATACATGAAATTACCTAAACAAAAAAAAAACATGAAACTATGGGAGTGACTTTTGAGAGGAAATACAGAACTAACAAAAAACATTTCAAGCACAGCGTGCCTTCTGAGAAGGCTAATTATTAAAATAATTTATTGTTAAAAAAATATATACTTAACGCCGATTGTATTTATGTCGCGACTATATGTTAACAGTCAATGATATTCTAATATACAGATAATGATATGTTATACACTGACAAAACAACGGAAAAATAACATATTCCACGCAGCAACTTTGTTCAGTTCATTATACTGAAAATCTTGTTTTATACTTTTCCAGCGTCGTTTTTGTCGTAGTTGGGTTTTAGTTTTTTTACTTTTTATATTATTTGTACTATTTTGGTGTTAAAGTGTATTTGTGGCGCAGAATATTACAAAAGTTAAATTGATGAACTAAGTAATAATTTTATATTAACATAGAACTTTTTGTCCGCTAGAGGGCGGAATACTAAATTTGGTGACAAGCTTTATAGCTCATAACCAACAGAATATCAAGGCCTTTCTAATGGTACTGTAGTGGTCTTATTCTGATAAGTAGTAAAGAAGCTATGAATGAAAAGATGTGAATTATATGCAATCAGCACATGAATACAGGTAAAATCACAAACAAATGCTAGTATTATATATATTATATACAGGGTGTTTGGTGCATCGTTTGCCAAATTGATTTGGACGACAGGATAGATTTGCTATATCTTCAGCCCCAATAATTCATTCCTTGCCACACCGGTTTTTTTAAAACATATTTTTAATTTTTATTCTGAAAAACACCGGATTTTAGCATTTAAGCTTACATAAATAAAAAGTTATTAGTCTATCCAACAAATTTTATTTTTATATGTAACTGTTGTCTGGTTCTTTGAAGTTCAAAATTACTTGCTAGTAACATGTAGTTTTTCTATAAAAAACCTACAAAGTGTATGGGATATGACAAAATAATTTTATAACTCAACTTTAAATTTCTATAAAAAAAAAAACTAAAAGCTTTGGAGATCTTCGAATTCTTTGAAAAAGTTCTCTAGTTTATGCCCGTTCCAATGGTGTGCAATATGCTACCAAAACCTTTTATTAACTTCACTAATTGGCAAAATGTAAAAAACAGAGGTCATTTCAGAGACGATTCAGTGTGAACGTTTGGGCAGGAGTAATTGCAAATCATGTGATTGGACCGCACTATTTACCTGATAACCTCAACGGGGATAATTATCTTGAATTTCTTCAAACAGAGCTGCCCTTATTGTTATCTGAGCTGCCAATTTTCAATGAAGACAGGTCTTTCAACATGACGGTTGTCCCGCTCACTGGCGATTTACCGTAAGGCAATTCCTAAATGACGCATTTCCAGACTCGTGGATTGGAAGAGATTCCATGGCCTCCGCGTTCACCAGACCTAACTCCGTTGGATTTTTACGTCTGGGGTCAGGCCAAAGAGCTGGTTTATGCGACGGAAGTTGAGACGAGAGATGATTTAGTGCAACGTATTGAGGCGGCTTTTGTGACCGTAAAAGCAGAAATTCGTCTTCGAACTACAACTGTCGAGATAACACAAAGATGTCGCGTTGCGCGTGTATACGAAAAAATGGCTTCCCATTTGAGTAAAATTTGTGATTTTAGTAGTAGGTACCTACTTGTGAAATAAATGTTTATTTTATTATTTCAAGTTTGAGGAAAGTTAATACCCTTTGTAAAAAAATAAATAATGTGCGTAAAAATAAGTTATCAATATCTAACTACTCAGAGCAAGCTATTTATTTTTTTACTTCAACTTCCTAGTGCATTTACCGTAATATCCAATATCAGCCTTTTGTGATTTGACTACACATTTAGCGAATTAGTGAAGTTAATAAAAGGTTTTTTTTTAGCATATTGCACACCGTTGGAAAGGGCATAAACTAGAGAACTTTTTAAAAGAATTCGAAGATCTCCAACGCATTAAGTTTTTTTTTAATAGAAATTTAAAGTTGAGTTTTAAACTTATTTTGTCACATCTCATACACTTTGTAGGTTTTTTATAGAAAAACTACGCGTTACTAGCAAGTAATTTTGAATTTTATAGAACCATACAACAGTACAGTTACATATAAAAGTAAAATTTGTTGGATAGACTAATAACTTTTTATTTATGTAAGCTTAAATGCTGAAATCCGGTGATTTTCAGAATAAAAATTAAAAACATGTTTAAAAAAAACCGGTGTGGCAAGGAATGAATTATTAGGGCTGAAGATATAGCAAATGATCTATCCTGTCGGCCAAATCATTTTGGCAAACGATTCACCAAACACCCTGTATATTCCAAATGTACAAGTAAAGCGCTTTCAAATGATACCAAACAGGGCATATTTATATTAACTTTATTTTTTTACTCTGTATGTTTTGTCCGCTAGAGGGCGCCACATTAGATTGAAACCCCATATAGCCTATAACCAGCGGACAATTAAGACGCTTCTAATGATATATCATTTGTCGAATTCTGATAAGTAGTTTAGAAGTTACGAGGGAACAGATGAACATACATAGCCTCTCAAAATCGTAACCTCCTTTTGCTTTGCCGTAGTAGGGTAAAAATAATAGAAAAGGGATAGCTTAATAAATCCAACAAGAAAAATAGAAAGTTATTAAACAGTATTCTTGCAACCAAAAAGGTCTTAATTTATAATACCTACCTTTTCGAATCTTTACTTTTGCGCGCTCATAATAAATAATAATGTCATTGATAACAGTAGGTATAACAGTAGGTATAACAGTAGACAATATATTCAGCAACTACCAAATAAAAAAAAACATAATTGGATTGATAAAATATAAGTATTAGTACGGAACACTCTGTACGCGAGTCTGACTCGCAGTTGGCAGGTTTTTTTTATTATGTTGGCAACTTGGTCATATTTTTGTGTGTGACAGGAGCAGAATATATAATCTGTGGGGGTGTGCCCACCGACGCGGCGACGAGCCCTAGCAATGTTTGGTTTTACTTGTTTCATCTATGCATTTCTAGCAATCATTTTTACGTCAGTAGTTCAGTGAAAAAATACACTGTTTTATATGAAAACAGTGTACTTTTTCACTGAACTACCAAGTATAGTAATTTACCAAAATAGATATTGTAATGTTCGCGCCATAAAAATTGAATTATAATGGCTGTCGTTGCCATGGTTATGTGTAGAGACCGGATAATATGCATTTGCATATTTGCATATGCATTTGCATATTTAAGCGATTTTCAAGGCTAATAGCATATTTTTACTAATATCTAGTGATGATGCATATTATTGCTATAATTTACAGTAGGTAGGCATTTTTTGAGCGTAGCGCACTCGGCAGCCGCGCGTATTTTGGACCGACGGAAGTTTTGCCAGAAAATATAAGCGCTAACATAGCACCCAAGATCAAATTCTGCCCAGTTACCTCAGTAGATGTGGAGCGATCATTTTCGACCTATAAAAATATTTTGAATGATCGAAGACATAATCTTACCACTGAACATTTGGAACAATACTTGATTGTTAATGTTTACAAAAATATTAAATAATGTCTACTGTATCGATTAACATCTATCAATGGATAGTTTTCTATAAATGTATGCTGATTTTTTATTAAAAAATATAAAACTTAATAGATTTTTTATTTTATCTAATAACAATAAATTAAAAAGATACATACATAATAAAGTAAAACATAAATAAGACAAGTATTTACTAACAAAATACTTAAATCTAAAGGAATAATATTTACAAAACAAAAAAAACTCATTTAATGAGCATATTCTGTCAGTTTTCGTGCATATTTTAGGCATTTTTCATGCATATTTGCATGCATATTTCAAGCTTTTTATGTTGCATATTATCCGGTCTCTAGTTATGTGCAACCCCACGCTGAGCCAAAATCTGTTACAGAGCATTGAAGGTCAATCGCATTTTAGCTCAACTTAAACGTCGCATATTGTAAATATTTTTGTTTTCTCCTGGCTGGAAACCGATGTTGTTAGGGTTGCGCTACATTGATGAGAAAGAGCACGTGTCTGCATTGCCCCATCGATACCGCCGCGTGCGATTGCAGTTCACTCTCTTTCTCCCTCTAGCAAACGACGGTGTTAAATGTCAGAAAGAGATGGAAACATTATAGTGTGACTCGTTCGGTATAGGCAGATGTAGCTTCACCCTTACATTGGCTATCAATATCACACTGACATTATAAAAACGAAAGTTAGTGACTGTCTGTAATATTTCTATTTGTTACTTCTTTACGCTCGAACGGCTCAACGACTTTCCATAAAACTCGCTGCACAGATAGACCATTATCATGAAACACTATTGCTAAGCAGCAGTTAATATAGAATAATACAGCAGTTAGTATTATTATAAAACAAAGTCACCCACCGCGTCTCTGTCTGATAATCTATTCGCGATAAACTCAAAAACTACTGAACTGATTTTCGTCGGGTTTTCATCTATAGGTAGACAGAATATAGACAGGTAAGGGTTTTAGAATCGTTCATTGTGGTGACACTTGGGTGAGGCCTATGTCCAACAGTGGATGTCTTTCGGCTGAAATTATGGTGATGATAGAGTGATTCTTATGGAAATGCTTGGATTTCGAAAACCTCCCTCTTCTACCTCATTCAGACTGTTCACACAGTGCTATGGCACGTGGCTAATGACACTAAAGTTGTCAAAAAATAAAAGGCTTGATTTGACATTTGTATTTCCGGTGTAGCTAGAGTTGGATTACGTTAAGTCTGCGCGTAGCTGGGGGCATGCTTAATGTTGCCAGTGTAATTAATCTACTTTCCCTCATATAATAAAAAAAATTACAAAGTAAACAAAGCACAAGAAATACGTTTTGAAATCAATAATGGGAAATACGATTCATTTCATTACATATTATTACATTTCAGTTGGTTCTTCAGGTTTTCTAAAATTATAGATGGCGATTAGTTAACGATGTAGTGCGTGAAAGTCTGTTAACCACCATAGGGGTGGAGTTTCGTAAAATCTGTCCATAGCGGACGTCTACACCCTGTAAGAAACCTACCTGCCGAATTTTAAGTTTGTAGGTGTTATAGTTTCTGAGATATAGTGATTAATCAGTGAGTGGTATTTCGCTTTTATATATTAGTAGCTTTTGCCCGCGACTTCGCTTCCGGAATCAGAAAAATGTGATAAATGAAGATCCCCTTGACCGATTTTTAAAAACTTCACATAAACCATCTACTAAATAGTCCGAACAAAGCCTAAACATTTGGTTTGGATAGGTGGGCACGTTCTTGAGTTATAAAGTTGCATTGATCTTTATATAATATACTAAATTCTGCCCGCGACTTCGTCCGCGGAAAATTTCTTGTTATAACATATTTAACTCTGTTCCTATACAATTTCTCGAGATAAAAAAGCAAACTTTACTTCTTTATTATATTATTCATAATCATAAAATATAGCTTATGACACTCAGAAATGAAGCAGCTTTCTATCAGGGAATTTTTTTTTGCAATCGAACCAGTACTACTAGAGATTACCTCCTACAAACAAAAAAATAAAAAAAACAAACTACTTCTTTATTATATTAGTGTAGAAGTGTAGATATTGATATAGATCCAAATCTATATAATTACTACTTTATTGAAAGTAAACAAATAGATTGAATTATAGGTTGTTTAATTATTATAAAAAAGTCATGGAACTTAGAAAATATGTACTTTATTTAATATATAATAGCTTGTAATAGTAGTAATAATAGTCACTTGATTAAGATTAAAATAAACAGTAGCAGTCCATTTTCAACAAACTCTTTAATAGCTTGTTATAATAATCACTTGTTAAGATTCAAATACATAGTAGCAGCTGCCAGGTACCACTCGGGTACGAATATTCAGGGAGATTTGTTGTTCTGGTCACCCGAAAAAAATATTTGACAAATGGTCCACTTTTGGAAAATCGTATCGTAAGCCCGATATTTTTTCATTCCCATTAACAAGCACGTTTGAATTTCAAGATAATATCTTTACCAACACTTTTAACCACTTTCGGTATAATGATGACGATTATTTACTTTGGAAACGATTAAAAACAATGAACACAAAACATTCTCTTGACACCTGACATAAATGTCAAGATGACGGCAAATAATTAGGTAGTTTCTTTTTTCGCCGCGCGCAGACTTAAAAAAATTCTACTCTAATATTAAAATAGCTACTACTTCACCAATCGTCTCAAGTTACATTCTAGGGTCTTTTTCAAATTGTCAAAGCAAACCTTTTTTTAACGAGTTTAATGTCGCAATAAAGCGCTATATTAAACAAATAAAGACCCTATTTGGACTCATGAACAGTCAGATGTTTTTCTTTTATCGAACTCTGCATTGTTACATTCACAACATACAGAAAAAAGGGTTCCATAGTTCTCTATTAATTCCCGTCCCCTAAGATACTCCCACAATACCAGTATTGAATAGGTGGGCCACTAAATCTATGCCATATACTAAACTTCCCTACCCTATAATACTAACCAGGGTTGCCAACCGTAATTTATAATAACGCATTTTACTTTATTTTTGGTACTTAAATATACTCTAAATGATATACTTTTGCATAAAAAATAAGTACTTCCCAATATGAAAATAGGTACTCCTTTCAATCTTTACTGAGATGCGTAAAATGAAACACTAATTGAATGATAATTGAATTATTATCTAACGAGGCTCCTAGGTTGAAACACAAATACGTTTCCAAAAATAAAAAACCTAATGAAAAACTGATACATTTTGTCAAAAACATATTAAAAATACCTACTTCTATTTTTGAAGAAACTAACAAATGCAAAAACAAAACCACTTAAAAAAATTAAGTAAGTATATGAGAAGGAACTAATAAATACATTCTTTAACCTTTCATACTTTTTTGCTACTAAAAATTATGACACGTTTTTCTTCAAAAACAATTGACAGGCCGACCCTAACAAAAAAAAACCCTAACTGTATACTTACAGTACGGACAACGGATTTTGGCGAGTCTGCTTGTGCAATAAAGGTTTAAAAAAATGCCAATAACAGTTTTTGACAGCAATAACAACTGCTAATTGCATTTATCTGTTTTAAACATTTCTTTTTTTTTATGAGCACAAGCACTAAAATTCGTAGAGCCTAACTTTAGACTCGCTAAGATCCGACGATCGTTGTACAAACTAAATCTGCACTTTTTCTAAGCTATGCCAAACTATTTTTTGTTTGTTTCTTTTTTATGTATCTCGCTAGTTATCATCAAACAAAAAGTGAGGAAGTAATAGAGTACCTACACAATGCCTTCTAAAAACCCAGCACACGGCGCCAGACGGGTTTTCGTTATCGTAAGTTCAAGTTTTTTGTAGCACTTACAAGTAACAGCCAAACCGCCAATCGTGGCCCATGCGGCATTCCATTGATGCCCGAGCGGATCTAAATATGGCCGTCTAGAAAAAAATCTGTAAACTAAAAGGTTATGCTATCAGAGGTTTTTGAAAAACAAATAAGTTTCAATTAACCCTAAAAGAACAAGTAAAGCCCAGCGCGGCATCCATTTCATACTTATATCGATATGGCGCGTGGTGGCCTTCCGTTAAATTATACTATACAGTGCGCCCAGTATATCTTGGCAGCCGGTGAAATACTGAACTAAATTTTCATTTGAGTTGGCCATTTGAAAATATACTGAGGTGGGCCTGTTTCTATGCTAGGTTTAGGAAATATTGTGCTGGTTTAGGAAATATTGTGTATATAATAACCAAAAACATAATTACATTATTTTATTACGCGTTGGCGAATGCATCTACTTTATATAAGAACTGGCCTCTTACCATGGATTCTTTCCGCGTTCCCATCCTCATTACTTTTGCAAAAGCGAATAAAATATTCAGCTTTCATTTTATAGTCACTGTGTCAGTGTCACAGCTATTATTTCAATCAGCACACAACTAAAGATAGACAAGGTAGCCGCCCTTTGCAAGCGTGAGAGACTGTACCTCCAAATAATAATCAACCTTATCTTTATAACTTAAGGTTGATATTTCAGTGATGATAATAGTAGTAATGGCTAGAATCATTGAAATTGTAAACGCGATAAGGTATTTTAGATAGGTGTGTAGTCGTGAAGCAACGTCAGGTGCTTACATTAATGTAATTAGCTAACTAGGTGTATAATGAGGACTTTAGAAGCACGAAAGGGTTATGCGACAAATTCCCTGATGTTTTTGCTTTATTTAAATTGATATGAGATACCTCCTTTTAAAACAAGGTTAATTTTAAAGAGTGACTACTTGTCTATGGGATTGTTCGAAAAAGTTCGAACTTCGAACGGGAACGCAAAGGTTACCTAATTCAAACTATTGTATGCGGCAAATAATTTAACCAAAATAGTCGTTGTTGCTTTGCCACACGTCGAATGAAACCTAAAAATATGTAACTCATTCGTCGATCGTCATCTTAGGTCAACTTATATGCCTGCTTACAATACACATGTGGGTTTGGGCAAAACTCGGATTCACACGTGATCTCGCGTCTTTGATGCTTTTCCAGTGAAAAGACAAGGCTAGATAACTTTGCCCTTTTACTGGAACAATCTAATAATAATAATGACGTGGAAAGGACATCTACTAACCATAAACGTCAATACAAAGACATAGTACAGTCAGCAGCACATCAGACTATACAAATCTGTCAGATTTCTCCAATACATTTTGAACCTTGTTATGTTACAGTTAAGAGTTGAAAATCGTTTGCAGAATTTTGACAGTTTCTTGTAGTCTGATGTGCAGCTGACTGTACCTATATTGAATAATATTTATACTACTGTCATGTGATAGGCCATCAAGAAATTAGCACTTACGCACTATTTCTACCTTATACTCCGTTCAAAAAAACATTACACATTTAAGAAAACCTTTTTTACTGTCCGTTCAATCGATTTTGAGTTTTATTACCTTAGTGGAAAGACAAATGGCGGCTGCAGTACATAGTTAGTTTTTTAACGACTTGTTTGCTTTCAGTGCCTTCCTTTTACGTACGGAATAGAAGTAAAATTCGGTTGAACAGACAATAGAAAGGGTTTCTTTAAATGTCTAACCTTAACGCGTATAGAGTATAGACATTAACATAAATTAGAAGTTCTAGTTCTAGATAGTGAATATATAGATAAAAAAAAGGTTTGATTGAACTTTTTATTAAAAAGATCTTTAAAATGTAAGCTGTATTTTATTAAAAATTCTAAATATCCTGAGTTTTCATGACATTTGTACAACCCAGCCGTAACCCTGAGAAGAGTTACCTGACATATGGTAGGTAGCCCTAGGAAATTAATCAAATAACTTCTTTCGTTCCGTTTATTCCTGCAGCACGTAGGTAGGTACCATCGAAACCCCCCCTTTAGTTAGTTAGTAACTTTTAGTTCAACTTATTTGGTTGGTATGGTACGTTTTCATACACACTGCACATCTCGCGTCGTGTTGAACATCGCACTCAAGCCCCCACCCCCCCTGTGGTAGTGTTAGATTGTGTAAATTTTTGTTAACTTCTTTTTACCCAAGTGCAAGAAGGGTTTTAGCTTTAGTTTTTAGTTTCTAACTGCAAGCAGTATTTTTGAACATTCTAAAATTCCTAAGATTTGCAAGCAGTATTTTTGAATATTCTAAAATTCCTAAGATTTGCAAGAAGAGTCTGCAAGAAGAGTCTCAGGACAAATCCTGAGATAGTAACCCTACAGTTCCGCCTGATCACCGCTAAGTTCATTTTTGCTTGCACTCGTAACGAAAACTTCAAAGGTTTGATTAGCCGCCGTGCCGCCGGATTCAAGCGTATTTTTTTTCAAGTGATCAGGCAGCAATGGCCGCGATAAACTCGTACAAAAATAAGTGATTTAAAGAAATAAATGCAATTTGCAGTTGTTACTGTGTAACTGTTATTGGCTTTTTTTAAACCTTTATTATTTACGAGTTTTCAAGCGCTAAAATTCGCAGAGCCTAACTTCCGACTCGCTAAGATCCGATGGCCGAACCGTACAATTGTCATTGTACCTACCTATAGTTCGTTTTTTAATTCTAGACTACGATTTGACAACTCAGAATGTCACACTCGAGAAATATGTTCCCAGTTTTCTTGAGTTTGACATTTTAAGTTGTCAAATCGTAGTTTAGGATTAAAAAACGAACTATACCTACTATTGTTATTACGCTACCATGTCACACACGCAGGTGTCACAACACACCATATTGGTTTAAATTACGCTTATCCTGTACGAATAACTCTATCCAGTAGCTCCGTTACTTTGACGTAGTTATTATTATTTATATTTTATTTAGGTATGTAACACATAACATAATGCAAATCGATCGATTGTCACTAAGTAAACACTCGAATCCGATGCCATACACCAATAGAGAAAAATGTGTATTTTTTCTTTATTTCTGTTTTAGCATAAAAACTAGTATTATTATTATTAAATTAAATCATTTGACTTTAATTATCAGTAAAAAATTAGGTACTAATGAGTTGACAAATCTATACATATAAATAAAAGCGGGTTACCACTCGCTAATTAAGTAATCATGAAATTTCAGAAACTATAACAACTACAAACTTGAAATTTTGGTGATAGGTTCCGTATAGGATAATACAATAACAATAATAACACAAGCTTATAATAACAGATTTTACGAAACTACACACGAGGATCGATGGATCAATCGACATACACATGGGCAAAGTCGCTGACAGAAGCTGGAAGATGGATAGACTTATCCATAAAACAATCTCCAAATCCCTCTCCTGAAAAGTAAGCTTTCATTTTCAATACTTTAGGACAGTCGAAATATTGCCCTCATCGAACACATGAGCCACTTGCTGGAGTGCCCTAAGTGCCCATACACCTGCACTATGGAGGACCTAATGAGTGCCACCGCAGCTGCTGTTAACGTAGCCACCTACTGGGCCCAAACAATCTAAAGAGTTTATCATCGACTCGAAAAGAAGAAGAAGAAGAAGTCGAAATATTTTTTAGTATAGACTAACCGTTGTTACTGACGTTGCTGTCTAAAAATTTATTTGTCATAAGAAAGAAAAAAATAAGAACCTGTTTCCAGCACCACCTACCGGGTTCAATTGTATTTTCAAACATTCAGAGGCCTACACAAATAAATTGACAATATTTGATCCAAATCGTTCGAGCTGTTTCGGGGGATCAAACACAACACACGTACCAAAATAATTAAATATGTAAAGAAATAATAAAATTAGATTAAGAAGTAAATAAAATGGCTGTAGGTATAACCAAAGGGGTTATTGTAAACATGTCACAGTAGGCTTTGCCAAAACTTTGTAGTTCCAAATATTTACTGTAAATTCGTCACAACTATTCTGACGAGTTTCCAATAACCCAAACAGACAGGATCCAAATAATAAGCGATCCAGTGTCCCCATTCGGCAGCGGAACCCTAAATAACCTTTATTGTACATATTATTGTATCTGTCTGTAGGTATAGACAGTAGCCGTTTAAAACGGTTTTGTAATCTGTCGTTCGCAGCCCTAGCTGTTTCGCACGACGGTCGCGTCGCACACACCCTATAGCGAATCTAAATAGGTGGAGTGAGGGTAATGTTGGTACAGTCACCAGCACACCAGACATCTATCTATCCAGACATCAATCTGTCAGATTTCTCCAATACATTTTGAACCTTGTTACGTTTGAATTAAGAGTTGAAAATCGTTTGCAGAATTTTGACAGTTTGTTGTAGTCTGACTGTCTGATGCGCTGCTGACTGTACTACAAGATTGTAGGGTCGCATTCACAGATCAGATGACGTCACGCGGGGCCTTAGCATCCCTTTTTTGTGACTCATTCATTGCAACTTAATGCTAAACCATCGATACAGTGCGCGAAATATATCAACTTAAGTTGAACCAATATGAACAGATTTTTACAAGGTTTTAACCGTGCTGGGCTGCACGTAATCATAACAACGAGTTCATCTTATTTGCCGCGCACTGTATTCTAGTAAATACAGGTACCTAATGTTTAGTTTTATCTCATTTTGATTCGCAATATAATGTGCATGCACTGTTGGATTTTGAACTCTTACGGCCTTAACTGACCGTCGAAAATCAAATAGCGATTTTTATTTAGGAATTCATTTTAGTTTCGTTGTAAGAATTGATTGTGAAAACAGTTATTAGGCCATCAATACACTAAAGCAAGCCCTATAGCATGAGCAAAGACGTCAAAAAAAAAATCATACAATCCGCCATAAATCGTGTTTGAAAAAAAAGATAGTGCTAAACTGCTTGTACGTATAATTCTGTCTCTCTCTCACGCCGAAATGATGATTTTAAAGGTGAGTCTACGTTAAGAGAAACCGAGCACGATTCGAGATCGAATTGGTATACCTATGTAGTGTGGACCGGCTTTATAAGTGCCGAGCGTAAGCGACAGTACTATGCGTTCCAAATAAGAAGGATCGATTGCCATGTTGTGACGTCACGATTTACTGTCAAATCCTAGCAAGATATTATTAAAATTCAGTTTATTTACGAAAAATTTAAGTTATTTACACACTGTGAACGAAAAAAGTTTAATAAGAATCCAGTTTTTTAACTTTACTCATCTCTGAGTGCCGCATTTTGAAAAATATCTTCGATTTGACAGTACGGCATGACGTCACATCCCGTCAATCGATCCTATTCTGATTTGGAATGCATAGTATACGAATTTGATGTCGGACTTCGGTTCGTGGTCAACTCGTAAGTTCTCGGGACCTTTAGCGTTGTCATTGTAGGCCCTCAAACCATAAGAACAACCTACTTATTTCCAGAAACTTCATAATTTGTGACTAATTTGAAGCAAACGAAGCGGCAACGAGAATGTAGCGGTTTCGGACTGGGTAAATTACTGCCGGCCGCTTCAGCGAAAACGGTCGTGAGCATACATAAGTACTTAAGGGGCAGAGCTGTGCCTAGTGTGAGTGGTTTTACGCTAACATGATCGATGCGTTTATCACGTTCACAATCCGATTGGCTCCCTCAAAGATCTTTAACCAATCAGAGAGCCGAACGCTAACGTAAAAAAATAAAGTTTAAAAACTAACACCCGACTACTTAAAAACACGCTCTAAAAAGTACGAAACAAGAAAACAAGAAAGCCGTGGTCGTATACCACTTTTTTTAATTTATTATTCTTATGGCATACGACCACGGCTTTCTTGTTTTCTTGTTTCGTACTTTTTAGAGCGTGTTTTTAAGTAGTCGGGTGTTAGTTTTTAAACTTTATTTTTATTTAACATATTTTTTTGGAGTTCTAAATAGGTTAATCTTGGGTTCATTGATTTCTCAGCCCATGAATACAGGTAAAGTCACAAGCAAATGCTAGTAATATATATACATATATTCAAAATGTACAAGTAAAGCGCTTTCAAATGATACCAAACACGGCATATTTATCTTAACTTTATTTTTTTACTTCGTATGTTTTGTCCGCTAGAGGGCGCCACATTAGATTTTGTGAAATCCCATATAGCCTATAACCAGCGGACAATTAAGACGCTTCTAATGATATGTCATTTGTCGAATTCTGATAAGTAGTTTAGAAGTTACGAGGGAACAGAAGAACATCCATACCCACATACATACATACATACATACAGGTCAAAAAAATCATAACGCTCCTTTTGCTTCGCCGTAGTCGGGTAAAAACAACTCACACTCAGGATAGATATGTCGCCAGCAACCTTTAATGGACAAAAGAGGAGCTAGCGTCACTGCCTGTGCCCGCGCATCTAGATTATTCGAATAATAATTTGTCCTTCATTTATTCAACACAATATGAATAAAAGCCGTATATCAAAAGATTAGTAATTAAATTATCTTTTAGTTTGTGACACTTCCATAAAAATACACCCAATAATTTTTGCCTGATCTTCGCTTTTTTTTTTGCCCGTGTTAGACAAAACTTGGAAAATAAATTATACACCAAGTTTAATGAAAAAGAAAATGTAAATATTCGTGTATCAAATTATGAAGAAAATAGTCTACTTTAACATAAAATATTTATTTATTTATTAGACTAGCCGTTTAGACGTGATATTGGATTTAAAATCGTCAAAAGTCGTATTATCTCCCTCTTAAGTACCTACCCAAGTACCAACTGTATGCGTCACCTTTAATACTCGTAACAAAAGAGTGATTGACAGCGATTGCCAACGCCTCCGTGAGTACACTCAGTTACATCACTAAAACTACGAAAATCGTCCTTATAGCTTGGCAGTAAAAATGCTATGATACGGTGCAGTCTTAGACTTTTACGCGCGGTTCACAGTACACTATTACAGATTACAGTATGACTTCATGAGTTCGTAAAATCGAAAGGCCTACCTAAATAAAACCTACAGGGTTCCTAATTTCTTACTGCATGCCCTAGTTAAGGGCCCTTTTTCTGTCAAGGGTATTTAACCCTGCACGCGGTTCTTGTCAGCATGCGGACTGCCCGCATCCTATTTCCCCATTATAGTCATGTTTTTCCTAACATCCGGCTAGCACGCGCGCGGAAGACGGATTGGCTGCGGGCGCGCAGCCCACGTGCGGGCCATCCGGATGCGGGCGGTGATCTTCGGCCTTCAGTGTTGTTTTTATTGAGACGTTACCATTAGGTGTGGATACATCATACATGATATCGCGTAGCAGCCCCGCATGCGGAGCAATTCCGCATGCGTGATGAAATCCGCACGATATTGAAACACTAAGTAGTAGTTAGGTATATTATGTATTACGCACGTTACTTCTATCCACATTCGCCCGCTTTCGCACTCCAATTAAGTTCCTATCTACGTTCATCACTCCATTCTATCTATGCAATTATCTCACTTATTTGATGGAGTTCCTGTGTAGGTGTAACCGTTTGGTTTTTATTTTATTAACAGTACAAACAAACAAAAAAAAAAACAAATACCTATTTATTTAGTAGGAACATTGATTCTCTTGTTAATAGTTCAATACGCGAGTCGGCTCACCTCTAGTTGCAAACTTGTGAAGCATTCAATTTTGGAACCGTTGTTCCATTATCGAACCGTTATGTTCAATTTTTATATGGATTAAAAAAAAATAAGTACGTAGGTAAGTGCCTTTAAACCTAATAATATTATTCTAAATCGAATTCTACCAAGACCTACATGTATTAAGGTACACAGCACATAAATATCCATGTTATAGGACGAATCTATGTAGGTACCTGCCTACCTACTTTGTTTTATAAGTTCTGAGTGTATCCTAAATATAATTTAACCAATTTTAAACTTTACGCCCTTGAAATAAGGTCCAAAAGATAAAAAATATTTTTAGATCGATAATCCAATCTGCTTGCCAAAACGTTCCATCCCGTAGCCTCGTTCAAATGAATGTATTCTTTATCACATTAGAGTAAGGTTTAAAATAGCATGGTCCACTCGATGCTTGAACTTATTAGAACAAAGCTTGTTTCAAAATGTAATAATTCTAAGTTTTTAAATTATAAATTAATTCTAAAATGTCAAGTGACCAGTAACAAAAACACCGGTGTCGAACTGTAGCGCCTGTAATATAGGTAGGTACCTATCTACCGGAGCCGATGTTTATTAAATAAAACCGATGACGTCAGAGATTCGTATAATATAAATAATGTTTTAAAATACTTACATTTACTTCATAAAAACTAGTAGCAATTAGGTATCTACTTGCTACACTATCTACTACATCCTATGTAAACTAAACCAACCTAGGCAAGGCAAGCCTAGGCCATGGACCCATGGCGGGCTTTCCGAGTTCATGATTGGTAAGAGACCTAGGTAGGTAGCTACAATGAAGGCACGTGGGTACATCGGATCACGGACTGTTCTGCTTGACGAATTCATATTCTGACGAAATCACAAACTAGTGCCAAGATTTCTTTTAAAAGCCATCGACCTATCACGGGACTGCGTTATATTTTGCGCCCAATTCTAAACATTGTGGGCCTTATTCCATTGAAATAGAGAATAAAATTACACAGCACGACGTGTTGTAGCTGCCTTCAGGTGTTGGCAATAAGAGTCATTCGTTCAAAACTCGGACTTACGTTTTTCTGGCACAAGCAAACGCAGGTTGGCGGGAAATAACGCGCTCTCATTGCAACGTGGTGTGATGACTGATCACGTAATTAGAAGATTCTTTAATTAAAAATAAAATGCGAATAACGTTGAAATAAATATGTAATCTTTTATTTGAAATCCTAGTTACCTACCTACTACCTACTAAGCTATCTACTTTAAAAACAGGTGGGTTGACGACTGACGAGACAATCGGCCATTGAACTCTTTACACGCAAATTGTGTTTCACGGACAGTTCCATTTTACGGAAACAACACTTACATCTTTTAGATAGGTAGGAGGATCTTGCCTATTTATTTAATTTAAATTTAGTACTTTAGTATTTTATGTAGGTATCTAATAGAGTCAGAAAAAAATTGCAGGAGTAGAAGTAGCCCCCTTCCTCTATGTATACCTTCATCAAATTCAAAAGATTCCTATTATGACCTACCCAAAGAGTAACTATTTAGTAATCTGTGCCCAAAGTAGGTAAATACTACAACAAATACCTATTACACCTATTGATATTGCAGAAGTTCCCTTCTCTACTTAAATAATTAATTAAATAGTAATAAGAACGTTAAGAGTACAGAATCTTTAATTTGCAGAAAATACAGGTAATCACGGTAAACACTTTGTCTCAAGAAGGCTAATTGAATGGCATTTAGGTAGGTACCTACTTACCTACTCAACTACACAGAAGGAAGGACCTTATACGCTACTATTTTACTACAGACATGAATGAAAAATGGCCAATACATTTCATAGATAAGCGTAGTGTAGGTACGTATAGTCATAAATTACTTCGGTTCCTACATTCAATCGACCTGTTTATGTATGTACACATGTAATACGTAAGGTGCGTGGTATAACGACTGAAACAATGAAGTAGGTACCTACCTAGCGTTTATTCGACATTAAAAATAAAAAGTTATTTTTTGTGTGGACAGTTGAATTTGGTAAATTAGCTTTCCTTGAAATACCAATTTAGGTAGATACATGAGGTGTATTGCACTTTGTGGCTTGGAATATGCTTGGAATGCTGTGGTCTGAAGTTTAGTTTTATAGTGAAACAATCTCTGCTAATAGAACTTATTATTCACAGTCTAGACATAAAATCATCTATATTGTTTTATTTAATTTTCCAGAAGAAAACCCATTTATTATTTTGTCTTGTTGGAACATTAACGATTGTATTTTTTAAACAGGCCAGAAAGAGATAGGTATATGTTGCTAGCCTGTGCTGTTCGTAGTATGATTTCAAGGTTGTCTGAAGATGAATGTAAAATCTATAGCTATCTCTTTTTAGCAAACGTAAATCGCGATAGGTTGTTTCACTATCTTGAAGTAGACGCGGCTAGCTTCACAACAAGTACGAGTCCCCCGCGCGAGGCGTCGCGCATTATATTTTTTCCTTCTTCCTCCTTCATTTGGTCGTCGGTGTTTGTGCGGTGAACATTGTTGTACGTTGTGCGTAACACGTGCTTATAATTATTTCTTTATAATTTAAAAGTATCTCCTAAAACTAAAAACATAATGGCAGACGCAGCCGTCGAAAAGAAGTAAGTTTTTTCGTTGAATTAATTCAGTTTTAGTAAGTTTGCGATACAGAAAATTTTTGGCGGCTTCGGAAACGTGATCAAAATGGCTTCCTATTTATGTGTGAAATTCGTGTTTTCTGTGAATTTACAGTGTTTCCTCAGTGTTTTAACATTTTTATCGATTCGTTATATTTGTGCGATTGTTGCAAAATATGTTTTTGTAATGTACTGGTAGTTTGGTGATACTTATTTTGTAAACGCCGCCAAAGATAAGACACGCGGGAAAATGTTATTTTACTGATAATCTATTGAAAGTGGATTTCTGAGCCTATGAATGTAAAATTTAAAGCGCATTATGTGCTGGAGAATGCGTAGTGTCGATTAGATTTGATGGTTTTTCCTGTTATAGCGTATTATAATGAAGTGGAAAAGTTAAAAGCACGCCGGGCGGCGGGCGCGGGGCCGCTTGTTTTATCCAAGATGGCGCTGCTTGCGCGGCGTGCCGGCGCGTAGCGTCGCCGGACGCCGGCGCGCGCTCGTTTGAATTCGCCGAGACCTCGAGTTTTGCAACTCAGGCAGGTTGCTGTTCGGTTACGTTATCGCGGGCGACGCGTGTTGTCATTAGTTATTTTTAACGCTTTACGGCTTGCCGTGAAGTGTAACCTACTGGAGCGAGTAACGTATTCATTCAGCAAAGGTGATCACGGTTACGTTCAGTTTCCTATGTTGCAACTTTCCCACATGCAGCCTTGCGCAACAGCCACTTGTTTTTGTTCCGGCAGACTTTTCCTTTTATGCCGCCCCACTTAGCCGCTGAGCATTGCCCGCGTGTGGAACTGTTGCATTGTTATGTTCCGTTACTGACTCGCGCACTTCGCATTAGCCACGGTGCGTAGGTATTTAGATTGAAGATTTTACGACATTCAGTGCCGTTAATATATCACGCTTGTATTTATTAGTAATCTTATAAAATCTACTTATTACCAAGCTTATCGCACACCGGTTTTTTGTTTTAAGAATTTAAGGTACCTAATTGACTAGCTGTGAAATAACACCTAAATGCTTACGCTTTCAGTGACGTCGTAGCCGAGGAGGTCACCTCATCTGAGGTGAAAGAGTCTCCAGTGAAGAAGTCTCCCGCCAAAAAGGTTGCGGAAGCACCAGAGAGCAACGGCAACGGCAAGGAGGAGAACGGCAGCGAGGCGGCCGCCGAGGACGAGCCTGCTGAGAACGGTGACGCTGAGGAGAGCAATGACGCCACTGAGAACGGTGATGCCACAGGTAAACACTTCGCACATTATTATGAATTATTTTCCGAAAATCAACGATTTCCTAGCAAAAAAAGAAACTTCAAAAACACTATGGTCTTAATGGTTTCATTAATAATCAAACTTTTATTACAGAAACGAAAGAAGTTGGCGTGAAGAGGAAATCTGTGTCCGTCGACAACGGTGACGCAGAGAAGACCACGCCAGAGAAGAAGGCGAAAGTAGCGGAAGAGGCGCCCCCTGCAGAAGCAGAGGAGGCAGCTGCTTAAAACTTCTTACCAAACTACCTCGCTTGGTTTACTGCAATGCAACCATGTTCATTAGGGCTCAACTCAACTCAGATACATATCTACATTTACAATACAAAACTTATACTACTTGGACTTCCTAACATGCCAAAATTTACAGACAATAGATGACAAACAATAGAACTACCCCGAACACATACAGGTATTATGTTGTGTGAACACACTTGCAAACTTTTAGATACTCCTACACTTAGGAAGTCTTGGTAGTTCCTATTTACAGTTTATAATATGCTGCATGTACAATAAAGAGTTGAGCTCTTTTGTGACCGCACTTATGTTTAGGTTTATAATACATTGTATTAAATCTTACCTGTGAAGTACCTGTAAATTGTAAATTTAATGTTACTGTCAATGGCGACCAGTGTGCATCGCAGTGAACTGAACATTATTGCACGAGTCGGTTTAGGTGTTGTATGCTGTTTTTGAGTATTGATGTCTATCTCAACGGACTAGTAGCGGTGGATTATTGAATTGATGAAAGTAACATGTATCGGTTTACATATTACGCCAGTAATGTACTGCCAAAGTAATTCACTAAGTGTGAAATCAATTCACAATCCGTTCTGTGAACGACGCGTTTTATAAAACAGCTTCCGAAAAACGGATTTTAGATAAAGATTTAAGATTAATTAAAAATTTAGATAATTAATTCAGTTGTAAATTTAAGTTAGCAGTTAAAAAACGCACATTTTTGTATTTCATAGGCATTATTACTTAACCATTTGAACATTCCTTTGACATTTTGGTTACGGTTTGCAGTGTGAACGAGTAACTTCCTCACAAATTGGATGGTGTTTGCTTTGATCCTACACATAACTGATTTATGTGGCCGTATTGTTTTACGCTTGTGAATTCCAACCGGCACGCTAGGGCAGGCCCGTTATTTAAAATAATTGTTCACATTGTAACACTAATTTTAAGAATTTGGAATTTAATTAAAGTTCAAAGTTGACAAATAAGGTGATAGTTCATATTGACATAACTAATTTTTGTGTGCTATTTTTTTGTTTGTAATTTCTATGGACAACTTTATTTTTCTTATATCTCCTGTTTTTCTAATTTATTTTCTTATAATGTGATAGTAACAGACCTCGAATGTAAGATAACCCAGTGGAAACGAATCTTCATTAATATTGTTGAGTAAGTTACACTTGTGTGTTCTTGCTAGGATATAATATTGTATTAAAGTTGTGACTAACTCTTCAGATTGTATCTTGCAATTTATGTAATAACTTTTGATTCAAAGTACATTTAGTATTAGATTTAAAGTAGCGTGTACAGTTTACACTTTACTTCTCTCAACCGTGGAGTTAGTGTTTGTAAAACATTTCTGGCAATAAAATAGTCCAATCAAAATAATATGTTTTTGTTTTCGTTATTACCTACCTAATGTAAAACAAGCCGAAACTTTATCAATGTCAGAAAAACAACTTGACAGTAAGATTATGAACGCGAAATACTGGCCTCTGTTGCATAGTTTATTTATCTACTTTTTATCAGTTTGTTTTTATTCTAACTTTGATACAATAGACTTAGCAATACTTTCAGAGAAACGGATACATAAATGATGAAACTTTCACAAAAAACAAAATAATGTACTATCACACAACACTTGGACCTGGTCACCGCTATGTGTTCATTTTTGCTTGCATTCGAAACGAAAACTTCAAATGCAAGCGCCAAAACACCTAAAGCAAGCTGATCCCAAAAGTCAACCATATTCAAAAATCAAACTGGCCACTAAATAAAAAAAAGAAAGTTAATTCATAATCAAAAACATGAATTTGTAAATAGTACTCTCATTTCTCTAATCTTTCATTTATTTCAGTAAATCTTTTAATTACCTATAACACAAACGTGTAAATAATAGTGTACCCGAGGATAAAGCTATCTTTATAATCCTGCTGTGCTCGGGAGTTAGTTATATGAACCCCTCACTGCGTTCGGGATGGAAACTTCACGTTCACATTTGGAATTCAACATGCCGCCTGAACTTTGAGATAGGTAGGTACTGCTTTTTTCCGTTTATCCCCTAGTTAAATAACTACGTTATTTATACTTGGTAAGTTGGTCCTCTACGTATGCAATGTTTGTTTAATATTTTGGTGCTAAAGTCATGGCACTTTCCTTCATAATCTGCAAATATTTGAATACCTAACCGGCGATATTGTGCTTTGTTTTCATATTCATTACTTCACGTAGCAATGGTAGGTATAATTACCTACTTACTAAGCGCTAAATGCAGATTAGTATTAAACTTTTATAGCCTTCCTACTTTGCTACTAAGGATAAGGGCACGTCGCATTGCATGTCTCTGCTCTGACGTCATTGGACACTTAAACGATATTAGACGATGAGACAATCTAATGACTAGGTCTACATAGGAGGTATCTACTTATACGTCTAAAAGTCCATACCTTTAAGCATATAATACATAGGTATATAGCGTATGCTGTCTGTTTGTGTTCTTGGACAAACATGTATTAGTGATGACCGACTCATCAATAAGACTGGCCGATACAAGGTCGGGCATTGCCGTGGAAACTGTACAGTACACATAATAATTGGGTGAACTACCCCTCAGTCGATGGTCAGATAGCTTGGCGATCAGTCACTGGGTTACTGGCAGGGAAACAGTTACAATGCGCGATACTAAATAGTGATGGGAACGACCATGTCTGCGCTTGTCATTTTCCTCTTATTCTATTTGATTTGCACAGCTTTCGGGCAAACTACGCAAAATATCAATGTTTGTAAGTAATATTTTCGTTCTCTCGTTTTCGGCCTTTCAATTCCAACTCATCCGTATGACTCATTTTTGTACAAACAAACAAATTGATGCAGGAATACGCTTCAGCGAGACGTAAGAAAAGAAATGGCTTTTAAAATAGACATCTTATTCATACAGAAATGCTTATTTGCTTTTTCAGTACTGATAAATGAGGAGAATAATGCTTTGGCTGAAAAGGCTTTTGAAGTCGCGAAGGAATACGTGAGACGTAACCCGAGCTTGGGTCTTGCTGTAGATCCAGTTATTGTGGTGGGAAACAGAACTGATGCAAAGACTTTTTTAGAGAATGGTAAGTACTTAATATTTTTTTCGATACACTCTTATTTGAAAACCCGCTCCTATTATTACCTTTTTCAGCACGCAATTTACTGTTCTCTGCACTAATGCAGAAAAGTGCGGTCGCGTCACAATTTACTGTAAGTAGGTATTTATTGTATCAGGCTGGTTGCCAAGTAGCCCCCACTAGTCGCCGGGCAGCCCTTTATTTATTTTTATGTGTATTGAAACACGTCGTTTATACACGTGGTCTGTCACTGCAACACTCGACTCCATAACTGAATTCCGACTTGGTCGCAATTACAAACTTTCTCCACTTGTATCAAAATGTTCTACTCTCTACCTATAAACATACTTCTAGAGTTTCTTGAGATTAGGTTGGAACTTATCTGATTTTTGTTCCTTGAGTATTTTGTAGCGATAATTACAGTTTCATAAACCTAATTGCATAAATACAAGATCTATATAGCTCAGCATCCTAAATAGTTTTATATCGCTATTCGGAACATTAACATTGAAAAAAATAGCCGATAAACAATCAGATTAGAAAGAGATTATATTAGATTTGAACATTTTTAGTTTGCAGAAAGTACAACGACATGCTCTTGGCGAAAAAGACGCCTCACGTTGTTCTCGACTTCACGATGACCGGCGTGGGCTCGGAAACCATTAAATCGTTTACAGAAGCACTGGGCTTGCCAACCATATCCGGCTCGTTCGGCCAAGTCGGTGACCTGAGGCAATGGAGGAGTCTGAATGCTAATGAAACTAAGTTTCTTCTACAAGTCATGCCCCCCGCTGACATTCTACCAGAAGCCATAAGAGCTATTGTCACCAAACAAGACATTACAAACGCTGCCATTATTTTCGACGAATTCTTTGGTGAGTTTCAACTCTAAAGTTTTGAAGTAAAGATATTTATAAACGTCCACTTTTATCGTATCAATCAGTAATGACATGTACTCCACGCCAAGCGTGAAATTCGCGCTAATATAGCGTTTAAGTCAAGGTTTTCCCAGTTCGAAACTGTTCAGATAGCGCCCGCATAACTTTATCCGCTAATTAAATTTATTGTTGGTTACCAAGTCATTTTAACGGTTCTTGATAATAAAATCTGTTTGTTTACAGTTATGGACCACAAATACAAGTCTCTGTTACAAAACATACCGACACGACACGTGATCACGCCTGTGAAGAGTTTTGAAGCGAACGAAATAAAAACCCAACTGGAAAGTCTTCGAAACTTAGACATCGTGAACTTCTTTATCGTTGGGAGCTTAAGAACGATAAAGAATGTTCTAGATGCTGCCGACAAAAACCAGTATTTTGGGAGGAAAACTGCATGGTTCGCTTTATCATTGGAGAAGGGCGACATTAGCTGCGGTTGTAAAAACGCTACGATCGTGCACATGCGGCCGACACCTGACGCCAACAGCAGAGACCGATTGGGAAAGATTAAAACCACATACAGCATGAACGGCGAGCCAGAAATCACATCCGCCTTCTACTTCGACCTGTCTTTGAGAACATTTTTATCTATCAAGTAATGACCTTTACTATTCCTGTTCTAGTGTACCAGTTTCTACTTTAGTACACCGCGTGCAATGTGGTTTGTCTAAATATATCCTGGCTTATTCCATGAGAGTTCACGCTTATGAATTTCCAGATCACTACTGGACTCTGGCAAGTGGCCAAACGACATGAAATATATTACATGTGACGACTACGACGGTAAGAATACACCAAACAGGACCTTGGATCTTAAAACGGCGTTCCAAGAGGTGCGTTGACACATTTAGGCTGAAACGATTTTTTATACAAGTAATTGCCCAGCCCGCCATTTACTACCGGTTACACTACGAGTCTGGTTTTATTCACAGATAAAAGAGACGCCTACATATGCCCCGTTTTTTATTCCGCAAGATGACCCCATGAACGGAAGAAGCTACATGGAATTCAGTACCGAACTGCTTGCGATCACGGTCAAAGATGGGGCTTCTATAAGTAGCCACTCGCTGGGTTCCTGGAAAGCTGGCCTCTCCTCGAACCTAACCCTGACTGACCCCAATAACATGAGTAATTACTCCGCTCAGCTAGTATACAGAATCGTCACAGTCGAGGTAGGTAAATGAACTCCGCTATTGTTTAAAATTCTGTTGGCAACTTGATAAAATACCAAAAAATTTACAGTTTACTTAACAACAAACTGTTCAAACAACTGTGTCAGTCTCGAGTTTGCATCGTCTGGAATTTTGATAAGAGACGCATAATTTTGTTAGCTCATTATGATCTATTTCTTCTAGCAAAGGCCGTTTATCATACGAGACGATAAAGCACCGAAAGGCTTCAAAGGTTATTGTATCGACCTCATAGAGGAGATTCGGCAAATCGTTAAATTCGATTACGAAATAAGTTTGGCGCCGGACGGTAACTTTGGCATAATGGACGAGAATGGAAACTGGAACGGGATTATAAAAGAGCTCGTAGATAAGAAAGCGGACATAGGGCTGTCGTCACTGTCCGTCATGGCTGAAAGAGAAAATGTCGTTGACTTCACTGTACCGTACTATGACTTGGTTGGGATCACAATAATGATGAAACTGCCCAGAACTCCGACGTCCCTGTTTAAATTCCTAACTGTTCTGGAGAATGACGTTTGGCTATCGATACTGGCTGCTTATTTCTTTACCAGGTAATGGAATGACATCATTCGGTCAGCTATAGCGCTGCAGAAACCTGTTCCGATCGATGCTCCACAATATTCAACAATTTCCGAATTCTTTGCAGGTGACCTTATTGTTTTTATCCCTGTTCTTTTTTGCATGGAAGAGAGAGATAGTGTGTGACTGTGATGTTAAAACTGGTATTTTAATTTAGCGGTTATAGAGCGTAAATAATGTGAAAACGGGCGTTAATCCGTGACATTTTGACATTTATTACGATACATGAAGCGATCGATGGGCAGTGCCCACCTGCTCCATTATTTCTTATCAGATTTTATGGAACGAGGTCAAACGATGGACCTAGCACCTCATGTATGGCACGTTAGTATTTATTTATGAATACGGTTACTACTGCACGTGCCAAGGAAACCCTTATTAAATTAGACCTTTGTTCTTTAACTTTGGGGGTTTGCGTAGTAGCTTTACACTAACGTTCCTATGTAAGTAGTATTCTATAACAATTTCTTGAACTTGAAGTAAAGTTTGTATATTGTTACTTGTCAAAGATTGAAATGTTGCTTACGAGAGTGTTCTAAGCACTTATTAATATAATCTACCTATGTGTGTGTGTGTTTTGCCATCAAGTGGGATCGCAGTCAAGCATTAGCTTATATAAGTAACCTATGTTGCTCAGTGTAGATGTCGTTTTTTAATGGTGAAAGAATTTTTAGATACGATCAAGTAGTTTTCGAGTTAAATCGTAAAAAACAAACAATAATTAAAATCTTTCCTCTTCATGATATTAGTACAGAAGTATAGCTAAGTATAGATTAATGCCTTTTCTTTTTTGGGTAGTTATGATGACACACCCTCTAGCTGCCAAAGGGTGTGTCAGACTATGACTGACTAATACACACCCTTTTGTTGCCCTTTGAGTTTTAAGGGCTGCTTCCGTAACTTTTTCGAACGGGAGCATACATATTAACATTAAGAAATAAGGTTAACGTTAAGAAATACATATTATAACATATTATAAATACATATTGATTAAGTAATACATATTAGAACGTTAAGAAATACACATTAAGCTGACTTTATCATGTTAGGCGCTATTGAAAAACAAACAATGGCTTTATATTATAACTACGTACCTATAGGTATCTTTCATTAACACTACAAAAGTCATAAGAATATAAGCAAAGTTCTTTTCAAACCCAATTTCATGTTCTCATACAGAATAATATTTAAATTCCAAAGAAAATTGAATTTCCGAAGCGCAACGTTCTTTTTTGCTTTGGACGATATGCGTCCAAAAATTAGTCACAGTTTCAATGAAAATACTAAAGTAAAACGAATACGCATAGCAACAAGTAATTCCTAAAATCCAGCTTTGCTATTTCCAACCTTAGTGCTCTAACTTAGGATTCAAAATAGTTTTACCAGCTTTAACGTGTGTATTACGTACTGCTGAAACATTTTGTGAGTAGGTACATAATGAGGTACATTACACTGATAATCTGAATATCAATGTATTCAAACGAAACAAAAAAAAACAAAGAAATGGTGACAACATTTAAATAAATGCAGTAAAAAGAAAATAAAACATATAAAGACTTTTTAGAGATCGTCTGCATTCGAAATTTGAAAATAATGAAAAAATGTCAAAACGCTTTTTATACTTTTTTTTTTTGTTAAAGTGCATTTAGCCAGTATCAATTTAAAAAGTAATTTGCTTTTTTTTTATGAAACATTTTGTTAAAAAAACAGGCTACAACACCGAAGAGTTTTATAGCACTCTATTGCTATATTAACTGCCAGTACCAACGCACTGCATTACGAGGCCCGTGCCATGCCATAACGAATGATTAAGTAATCTGTGCCAGTTCAATGAGGAAAAGTCGACCTAAATCCTAGCTATTTCTGTCCCCACACATGATTTCATAGCAGAACTTAACGGGACTGAAAACTACACACACTCGTATAGTTTATATACGACTATATTTGAATCTGGCACGAATAAGTATAACTTTGCAGGCTAGCGGATATGTATGTTATGTAGAGTCACGTTTGTTTCGGCTAAGAAAGAATATATATTTTATTTTCAGAAATTATTAGTATTTAACTTATGCTATGTTGAGTTCATTACAGATATTTATGCATATTATCTAATTTTCCATTTTATCGTTCCATTTAGTTACTTATTTACATATTTATGTCGTGGCTAGATTATAGAAATCGTCACTTCATAATGTGGCGAACTAAACTTCGCCAGATCGTTTAAACACTGACATTTGATGATATGTCAATTCGTTTGCCCATATCATTGAGCCATTGATGTAGGATCTCTATGGTACTAAAATAAAAGGTCTAAAGAAAGTAGGCCGAACGAGGATTGAAATATCCAACTTTAACGTTTAAAACGATCTGGCTAGATTTACTTAGCCATATCATAAAGTGATAAATTTTTATGCTCTGGGCCACGGCATTTACACAAATTAAGCGTTAAAGCTGTATAAGTTTACGTTGCTAAAACATTAAAGCCTTTTCAGTTTCCTAATGTGGGTGTTTGACAAGTGGAGTCCATACAGCTATCAGAATAACAGAGAGAAGTACAAGGAAGACGAAGAAAAGAGAGAATTTACATTGAAGGAGTGTCTATGGTTCTGTATGACGTCACTGACTCCTCAAGGAGGAGGGGAGGCGCCGAAGAACTTGTCTGGACGGCTTCTGGCTGCTACTTGGTGGTTGTTTGGGTAAGATATTATTACGGATAATAACTATTTAAGAAAATTGGGATGGCAGCGGTGTTGTTTTCAATTCTTTAAATTGTATAATACAATAGATATCGTATAGAGGAAGAGGTGGTAATTTGGAACCTGCTGATAATTTGGAACCCCTTAATATCTCCGGAATAGACAACGACATCTGTTGAAAACCTATGCAATTACGTTGAACTGATGCCATTGAACGTATTACTGCCAACAGCGCCATTTTTCTATCGTGTTTTGAACAGTCATACGAAGATAAAATTTTATGTCACCTGCAAATGTTTTTTACTTTTATTTCATAATACTGTCAAAACTTTTGTTTCTATCTAAAAGTAAATACACTAGGTGTTACACGAAGTATAAACGCATAAGTTTACATTGTAAGAGGTAAGTTTCAAGATTTATTTGAACTAGTTTTTGTTTTCTTGATGTTTAAGTAACAAAATAAGGTTTTAATTTTGGAACCCGATAGGTGCGGGTAATATGGAACCATGTTCCAAATTGCCCGCAATATATTAAATACCTTTTTTTCTAGGTTTTAGTCATGTCTCGAACTCAGCTGCCAATCATGTAGGTTGTGGGCGCATATTGAATGCTCAAGATGCGACGCGGAGTATTATGAATGTGATTTTTGCAAGTAAATTAATTCCATACTTGTAATTTGGAACCCGGGTTCCATAATACCAGCACCAAATCTCCGAACACATTTTTTTCATTTTTCAAATAAAGCAAATTATTTCTTATAATAGGTGATTTTATTTTATAAATTAGTTTCTAATCTAAAAGCTAATAAGTTTTTAAATATATAGAGACAGTTTTGTGATGATTGGTCAAATAAGTTTTTTAAAATACTCAAAAAACAAAGTGGGGTTCCAAATTACCACCTCTTCCTCTATATGTACTACACAGTACATATATACGAGATTAGGCGTACCGTACAGTTATCTGCATGCCACACACTTTTACATTGATGACATTAGTGCAGTTTTGACGTTTCTGCGCTGCAGAGGGTTTTTTTACTACCTTTTCAGTATTTCGACAAATAGCTTCTATGAACTTGCTGGTCTATCGCTAGAATATAAGTCGATGGGAGGGAATAGATCTTATATTAAGGTGCTGATAAACTTGAGCATTCACTTGTTATGAGCATTCTTGCATTGAGCGTTCGAGCGTTCTATCGAGCATTGCAATGCATTGCATTGCGCAGTGCGACCGTCAAGTTTGACATCATCGTGAAGAATGACGCGCATCGACTAGAGCGTTCACTAGAATGCTGATGAAAACGTTCATAGCAATGTTTGGCTCTATGCTTGGCTCGGCTCGCTGCTCAGTTCGACAAATATAAAAACGGCGAATGCTCGATGTTCTGTTACAAGTGAATGCTCAAGTCTAACAGCACCTTTACCGACAAGATTAGTAGAAAAAAAATCGTGAGCGTAGTATGACTTGTTTGGAAGTTGTTAAAAATGTTTTGAAAACCTTTCTTCGTAGCTTTCATTTCGGTAAACTGAAAGTTTTAATGGTCCAGCTTCGAATTCTGAATTTACTTCTGTCACTTTAAACCGGTTTGTAGTATAAGGCGATTTTGATTTCTTTTCCACGTTTCATTATTATAATTTTATTATTACAATCCATACCTGTAATTCTATGTATATTTATGCATACATATAATAAAAGGAGGAAGCCGCCGCAACTACAGAGCCTATCTAGGAGTGTGAAATTTTGTAAAAGGTATCTTTTAATAACGTAGGCTAGCACTAAGAGAGGATTTTCCAAAATTCACACCCTAAGGGGATGAAACGGGGGTTCAAAGTTTGTATGACGAAACCTACTTACGTGAAAGTAGGTATCGTCATACAAACTTTGAACGGCGAACGGCGAAGGCACTCTAAGAAGTCCTTTCTTTCCAAATTTCATGCCATAAAGGGATTAAAAGATGATCTAAAATTTGAAGAAATCTGTCTTAACGCGAGCAAAGCACTGGCAGATGCTTGTGTACAATTTAAGTATCCAAGCGACATATTTACACATTTTGCACTAGCTATTACAAGTTCGAAAACGACCATAAAATCAGGTTTACAACTTCCACAGTTTCATTATAATCGCGTCCTACACGGCAAACTTGGCGGCGTTCCTGACAGTGTCACGCCTGGACACGCCTATCGAGTCTCTGGATGACCTGTCCAAGCAGTACAAGATACAGTATGCTCCTCTGAATGGGTCCTCTGCCATGACTTACTTCCAGAGGATGGCCAACATCGAGGAGAAGTTCTATGAGTGAGTATTTGATGGTACGGTCACCAGCACATCAGAATATACAAATCTGTCAGATTTCTCCAATACATATTGAACCTTGTTATGTTATGGTTAAGAGTTGAAAATCGTTTGCAGAATTTTGACAGTTTGTTGTATTCTGAGGTGCTGCTTACTGTACTTAGTTCTTAGATTTAACTTTAAACTTTTCATGAATAATAAAATTCGATAACCATCACACAACACCGTCTAGTCTCAAGCTAAGCAAAGCTTGTGTTATGAGTACTAGACAACTGATAATCATATTTCTGAATAAATACACAACATATATAAATTACACCCAGACACAGAATACATGATCGTATCGTGCTCATCACACAAATATTTGCCCTGGATGGGAACATAATCCACGACTTCCGGCATAGCAATAAGGGTCACTAACTGCTGGGCTGGCAGGCCAGTCGAATATTTGCATGCCGTGGCTCAGAAAGCTCGTCCCGACTGTCATTTGAAAACGTTTGACAGTCAATCAGCTCCTCTAGCCAAGTTACAATCGTTTCGTTTTTATTCTCTTGCGTCGAACGCCTCGAGTAAGCTACGACTCCGATGTCATAAATTTGTTCTGACCGCGTGACTGAGCGTTGAGATGATCTCAGAGAACCGAGGAATTGGCGGCATGTCCGACTCAAGCTTAGGACTCAAGGCGTTCGACGCAAAAGAATAGAAACGAAACGATTTTAACTTGTCTAGGGGAGCAGGTTGGTCAGTGAAAAATCTGTCGCCAGTCTTGCCAAAGGTCGTCGTTGTACCAAGTTATTGGGTTGTGGAGGTCACATGGTCGTTCTGTTTAAAATATTGGTGTTTATCTGCATTTTGTTAGCTCGGCTGGTGTATTATAATTGTTGTTGATTTAGAATTTGGTGTCTGCCTCCCAAAATGAACTTGAGATATATTATTTTGACTAACCGCTTTTGCATTCGACTGTAGCCACCGCCGCCGGTGGCTTTAATCGATTGATTTTTTAAAGATTTAATGTGGGTTCAATTAACCTTTAAATAAAATTGAGGCAAATAATGTGGACCCGCGGGTACAGTTAACCAAAGACAACCTATCTACTTCCTTCTGAAGCCGATAGTTGGTGCGAAAGTGTTACCGCGGCTCTAAGAATAAAGCAAGGAAGGAATGGGGTAGGTTTTTTTGTGAGTAAGAGTCTGACACTGGTCTCCCGCTCCGCCCAAGAACGGGTTTCGTCATTCGATGATTTTGACCTACCATAAAAAAAACCTATCTACTTGGTATTCGTGGGTAATTCTAATATCATTAGATTAAAATTGAAAACAAGTATTTTGATTCAAGATTACTATTTCAATATCACAGCTCGTATCGGATTAGTTTTATCAGATAAATCAGAATGTGGGAAAGAAGTTATATTTCATAACATTTTTTATTGTTTTAGTAAAGCATTCCTTAATTTCCTTCTCTAAATAAGCTTTCTTTGGATTAATTATCTTCGAGGAAAAGGGGCTAAAAATATCGTGCGTGTTTTAATTATCTTTTCGAAAATCGTGTTACGCACATACGATAAACATCTGTTAATTTATTATCACATGACAACGGGTTATACCTAACCTAGTGCCCAAATTACTTTTTAGGTTACCTAGCGAGTCTGAATGAGGATAGTAGGTCTACAATGACAATGATTCATTTCACTACAATAGGAACTGTTTGTACATATTAAAAAAGAAAGAAAAGATGAATGCATGCGACCTCCTTTGGAAAAACTGAATTCAATTTTCGAATCGTGACCGTAATAAGTTGAAAGAAGATTGTTTTTTTTTTCAATTTCATTTTATGCTAACAAGCAGCTTGTTCTGGTGAAAAATTTAGGTATTCAGTTTACAAATCTTCTCAAAGAGATGGTTGGAAATGAGAATGTTGAGATGGATATGTGGTTTTTTTTTTATTTATGGTAAAAATCATGCAATGATAACTCCCGCCTTAGGCGGAGGATAGAAAAATACGTTACCTTTATACCAGGGCCAGAGCCTTCCATTCAGACGCAAACCCTTGGCCCCAGTAGGCTTAAACCTTTTTTTAGGGTCCCTACTTACCGGCTACATGTTAATTTTCCCCAATATACGTATGTTAGATGCACTATGGTTACCCGTGAACATAACTCCATTATAATCTTTATTTGTAAGTATGCACAGCCCACTAAACGTTATCATTCCTTATCGGTCAAACAGCTACGGGCATTTTATATTAAATGTGAATTCTCTGATAAGGAGCGTCTTTTTAATATCATTGTTTTTGGGATCTACGATCAAATATAAGGTGTCATTCAACTCGATTTTTAAAATTAGCAACTTTATTAGTGTGGTGGCGAAAAATAAACTTGTGACGTTCAGGCATTGCGTACATGTTAATGTACTTTTTAGAGCCATGTTTTGAACGCCAATGTCAATAACCAACTAGCCTTGCCAAGTATCGTGCGGCGCCCAGGGCGAGTGGGGTGTTCTTCGACAGACGATGGCCCCACTTATTAGAATGTCCAACGTGTCCCCTCTGCACTTTCGAGAACCAGAACCTAAAACGCGACTGATGCTAATTATAGCATAGGTGCGACGAAATCTAAATAGATAAATAGATACATTAAAATCATATACAAATTCAATGTACCTATGTGGATTTCGTCCCTGGACTTTCTTAAGGGCCTCCACTTTGGAGGGATTGAGGGAATAACTTACACTAATGCTGCTATAAATGTGGCAACCTAGGCTATTGGGCCGAGACTATTACTGGGAAGAGAAAAACCATCAAATCGAAAAGAAGAAGGAGTATTGTGATATTAAGTCAAGAATATTCACCCCACCAGTTCTTCTTCTAATGAGAGGTCTTCTAATTTAGAAAAGGTACATGACATTTGATGTTAATTTGTCAAATATCATTAAGATAGACGCCTAGACCTGATGATTCACTGCTGCCACCTGGTGAACGTGGAAATCTACTGTTAGACAAAAAAGTCGATGAGTGGGCGCATCCCTACGTCACCGCGTTTCATCGTCCCGCACTAGCGTCTTTGACATTCAAATAGAGAATAACGCGCCTTTTTCACGGTGTCATACTTCTGAATACTAGTATTTTGGAGTTATAATTAAATACAAGTTTTATGTTTATTACTAGGCGGTGACTGTAGTCTTTGGACTTTTAGAGAGACAGTCGCTCCATGCAAAATACTGACATTCACCTCCAACCGCTTAGATTGTAAGGCGACCCCAATATAATGGAAAAGGAAAAGGGAGGCTAGGCGAATAACATGTTCAGGGGCATGTAATTAACTAATTAATTGTATTTTTTCCTCTTTATTATCGGTCAATATCTATTTTTAATTCTGTACTTGCTATCAAACTAAAGATAACAAATTCAAAATGATTGATCGAGATTTTTTTTACGTCAGAGATTACAAAGCTATGAATCTTTTATGTTAGTAAGGAGGTTCTATTGTGTCTTAATTGCCAGTCAGTTAGCTATAACATCACGTCATGAATTAAATGAAAATTACTGCCTACGTCCGTCTACTGGCCAGTATCTAATTAGCTAAAACTTCCTTGGCCCCTTAGTAGAATCGTAGCTATCAGTTTCATGTTGTAAAAACTCACGGAAAAACATTAAATATTATTCAAATCTCAATTAGTATTAAAATTAGATGAGTCTACAAAATCCATAAAGTTTTTTATACTTGCAACTTTTTTTGGACGCCATCTTGATCGGTTCCCGCTCCCGCGACTTTCAAATTAAGAATATCTTCGCTTATCATACTTGTCCTATCTTTTTTCTTTTAACTTCGTAAATAGAACGTGCAGCTAATAGTTTAAAAAAGACTATCCTCTAGTCTCCTCTAGATAGTTATTTTGGGTTTTATACTCGTACCCAATGCAAACTACTGCATTTTTTTACACTGTCTATAACTAGTTGCACTAGATGTCACGAAGTAGTGACCTTCGTGACACCTAGTGCAAGCAGTACCGGCTACCGGCACTCGCTGTGCATAACACCAAAAAAGATACTCCGGTCAGGGCTAAAGGAACTGGTCATGCGCTCATTAGCAACCGGACATTTTAATATACGAAGAAAACGATAGGATGTTGCTATGTAGGACTAGCATGGTACTTAACAAAGGAACAGGCATCATATTTTCTAATATATTCCCCCTGGTACTTTAGGGATTTTTCTGTAGGGAGGTTTATTAGCGTATTAGTGTAGGATTAGTTTCCACTAGGTAATTTAATAAAAAGATCAGAGTTTGTTTCACTGTTTCTTCTCATCAGGAACTAGCTAGAGCTAATTAAATTAAATTAAATTTGGCTTGGCTCCTGTGCTAAAGGCTAATAACGGTGGGCTGTTTACTCAGTAAGAGTCTGACACTGTTTCGTCGCATGGGATTCGTCATTGGATGATTTTTACATGATTTTTACCCACCATGAATAAAGTTTATTTACTTGCAAATATCATTTATTATTTGACGTTTCACCTCAGAAAAAGGCCCTATCAATGTTAATGCAACAGCAAAGAGTTACTAAGCACGATGATGTAACATTCACTGCTTACGACAACGCCAGTGATATGGGCTAGTTTATCGTTTACGTAGTATCTATGTATGTAAGCATAGTACAGCCACAGTGACCTACTTCCCCTGTTCTTACTAGGGCTCGTAGGAAGATAAGCGGAAACTCGGTTTCTATTATTCTATTGAGAGAAATAGCTAAGGTTTATGAAAACAATTCTCTTAGTGGCCATTGTGGAGGATAGACTAAACTATCTAGAGCAGAATTCTTGAGATATTTCTCTAGAAAGAAATATTCTTTATCTTAGTATCGTAAAATAATTTCAGTTATCGAAACGGTGTGTTTTTTGACAGTCAATATGTATGTTGAACTGCCTTACCTTGGCCTTAATTTACAATAGTTTAAAACATCAACTTGGTTACAAGTTACAACCAAGGTAATCTTAAATCAAGTTCTGCCCATCAGAATGAGAAAACAAGCGTGCAACATTAAAATATGAATAAACAACATTACTGACAACCATTTCAATATAACATGCGACGAAAAATAAAGCAACTTATTACTAATGAAATCATCATCGTTATCGGCCTTTTTGATCTACCCACTGCTGGGACTCAAACCTCATTTCTAGGACAGGGAACGGGACGTAAAGAAATAGTAAATACTTAAATATTCTGCTTCGACTTCGATTTTTGAAACCTACGCTACACCCATATTCAATGAGTTGCTTATGGACTTCTGGCCTAGGTAGATATGTAATATGTTATAGTCAATCCTCGCAACTACGGCGTTCCCAGGCAATCCTCAGGTCTGACTTGAAAAAATAAACTAACCTAACCTAGGATTAACCAGTCATTTCACGAAGAAACTGCAAATCGACCTTTGACTATGACATAAACACCTCTATTTTGACGTTTTATCTGTCAAACTAACGTCAGTTGACTTTGCAATAGACTATTCTAGAACGTGTAGACTCATCCAAGTTTGTTCGTTCTCGGTCAAGGGCGCCTCTGTACCTATTCTTGTCTTGAATGCATAGAACACATCCTAAATATAGGTGGTGCATGAACCAATCACAAATCGACACTTCACCTTACTGCATTGTAGAGAACACTGAAGCTGAATTTTTTTGCCCTCGCTACTCTCAATTTATTTTAGTAGGTATTGGTTAAGTTTCCGATAAGCGATGACCTCGTCAAGGCTGCGGTAATCCACTAAATGCGAGATTAACAAAACCGCTAAATTTGGCAACGTTAGGGGGAGGGCTAAGTCCAAATGTGGACGTGTCTTGACTGAAATTAAATACTTTAAGTAACAATAAGGCTCTCTCTACCTGTCAATCTTTGTTAATCAGTGAAATTTCATATAAAAAATCACATCAACCATATTATAACTTACATATTAAAAGAGAGATATAAATAATAAAGATTGTAAATTTGGATGTAGGGAGCAACCTCTGAAAACATTTGTCCGGTTACAAAATTTCATTTACATATTGTTTGCGATTGGGTACTCTATCTAGCTAGGTGATAGAATAACTGATGAGATGTGTATATGTTCGAGAATGTGGAATAAACGCGAGAGTGTTTGTCGATAGTTCATTAAACCCCAAGAGGACACCGGTGTCCGCACAACTATTGTCTTTTAATCTCTTGAGCCCCAAGCGAACCGGGCGACCTTCGCACATTGTCTTTCTATTAGGTATGTCTCTAATTACGGATAACCTTTTGAATAAGTTTAATTATGTCTGTGGGCAGTTAATACAGTACATAAAGCCTAAGATTTTAAAACGGACAGTTTTTTTTTACAGATGCAAACAGCGCTTATGAAGTTACATATAACTACGAAACCGTGAGATCTCCTAAATTAACACAAATAACGTGGTTATCGTCACGACGTTGGTTGCTAGCTGACTTTTTTCGATTGCCAAATGGTCATTGTATCTTTTTACGAAAGCTTTAAACATTTTCAGTTAATCATTATACCAAATACTTCCGCGTCTCTATGAAAAGAATAATGACTCAATTTCGTCGTCCATTGAAAGATTTAGTATTTCTTTTATTTTTTTTTCTAGTACAAATGGTGTAGTGAATATTAATGTGGGCTTAACGAGCTATTTGTCTCTTAGCGCAGACGTTTTCGATTAGGTGTCACGGGTGAAATGAACTACAGTGATAATGAGTCAGCATAGACCGCTATGCACTTTGTCATTAAATCAAAAACGTCACTATTGCAAGCGACTTCAAACAGTACACATACTGTGCAGTGATATTATCGATATTAAAACTAAATAACGTGCCAATCAAATAAAAAAAATGATCTGTCAAAATTATATATATGTCAAATTGTGTTCTTTTTTGTCTTTGGTATATCCAAAGAGTATTTATAATATATCGGTCTGTCTTTGGTAATTATTAAACGAGTCTTTTTTATGAGAAAACATTTAATTATTCCAGAATATGGAAAGAAATGAGCCTAAACGACAGTTTGAAAGAGGTCGAACGCGCTAAACTAGCCGTATGGGACTATCCAGTGAGCGACAAGTACTCCAAAATGTGGCAGGCCATGGAAGAGGCCGTTCTGCCAAACACCATAGAGGAAGCGCTGCAAAGAGTGAGGGATTCGAAGAGTTCCAGTGAAGGTTTCGCCTGGTTGGGAGACGCTACTGATGTGAAGTATCATGTGATGACCAGCTGTGATCTTCAGTCAGTTGGGGACGAGTTTTCAAGGAAACCGTATGCGATTGCCGTGCAGCAAGGATCCCCTTTGAAAGATCAGTTTAATAACGCGTAAGTACTTGTAAAGATTTATTTAAATCGTTTTTTAGTATGCGTTTAATGTTTTTTTCTGTGTAGTCGTGAGTAGGAAGTAAGAACGATTTTATAATGTGCTTTTTTAAATAGGCAGGTTTAGGAATCCTAAATCGATTTTCGTTTTTGATATTACCTAGAAATGGCCTCTTGTCAAGGTTACGCTATTGTTCGACAGAGTAGGTACGCGGAAAATAAGTTGAACTAAAATAGCCGTTGTTGCTATGGTTACATGCAAACACTCGCTGTGCCGCACTACTTCGATTGAGACCTGAAAATCTGATACTGTAGATTGAATATCGATTGCCATTTTGGTTCAACTTGTGCGCCGCGTATTATGCTGTGGCCCAGGAACACTAAGCTCAACTGAAGGTACATAGATGGGCTTTAGTTAGTAAAAGTTTGACACGCCCTCTCGGCTTTCACTCTGTCCAGTATGGGTGAATGTCCGTCATTTGATTATTTGCCAGTTCAAAAAAAGTATGACTTTATAGCCTTCATATACCTAAGTTGCAAATATTCAGTTCGGTCTAAATAGCAAAAAATATCACTTTACTAAGTTACATTTAGTTTTATTGTAATGCAAATAAGTTCGTTGATATTATAAACTACCTACTCAAATTTCCATTCAATGTGCAATATTTGCACATTGTATCGTACACGTTCCTCCAATTTTGTTCATTGAACCACATTTTGACTGAACAAACAGACTTTAGTATCTTTGTAGAACGTACCTGAATTCAGTTTGCATAGCCTTAAATATATCTACGTTATAAATTGTCGGTCATTGACCTTAATTCACAAGTTCCCGCCATTTTTAGTGCAACGTTTTCATAGACAATATTTTTGTGAACTGTGAAGCATCTCGCGACTTCCTTACGGTTACGACTCTTTACGACTCTATGCTCAGAAGCGTGACTAAAATATTTTAAGCAAAAATTCTTTCTCTCTAGGTAATTTTGATGCGTAATGATAGATATTTTTTATAGACAACCTTGTTAATAATTAATTCTGCGTGAAAATCAGAGTATTACATCTGTGATTTTCATATAGTACAGAAATATCTTTATAGGTAGGTATTACAAGCTTTTATTTAGTTTCACCAGTCCCGAAGCTTGTGAGCAAATCTTGTAAATTAAATTGGATCCACTTCCCGGTTACCGATTGAGCTGAAATTTTGCATGCATATGTCAATTAGATGACAATTCAAAATTATTATGTCGTGTAGTTGATCTGATGATGGAACCCGGAACTTACAGCTCCTATGGCCACCTCATTGTAACTCTGTAATTAAAGGACACAATAACATCGACTTTGGGCTTGACGAGTTTTAATTATATAGGTATATATTGCGCTTTATAAGCTTTAAAAAAATATTTTCATTGAAAACTTGTTTTTCACCTGTAAACAGAAGATATTTGAATAACAATTAGTTTAAATAAGAACGAACGAGCCAGTGTTGTGTTGCACGTGTAATCTCTTTGGGAAAACCTATTTTACAAATTATGTCATTGCTGATATCAATAGCCACAAATAGGTAATAAGGATATTGTTATTTATTTAGGAAATAAAATAACTACATAAACAATGATGTATATTATTATTATTACGCCATTGTATAAAAGTGATTCGTTTATAAATACGCGTCAGTCGAAGACATCATCAGCAGATTCTTTATTTAAAATTTTCTATGGAATTTGAATTTAGAATCCGCCAACCAGTATTATTACTAAACATAATAATATAATGCAAGTTTTATAAATAAATAAGGCTGATTATGTCACAAACTACGATAAAAATAAATCAGTAGGTACCTACATTGTAACATTTCCTTCTAGTATTTAGTATGGTTTTTAGTTATATTGTAATGGTCGTCCATTGCTATATGTTCTAAATGAGCATGGAAATTGCAATGTTACCACAAAGCAATGATACATTTCAGAGGCTAATACATTTTTTAGCTTAGCTATCTGTAAACATTAAACTGTAAAGTTTGTCTTTTCCTATAATATGTACCTCCTAAAGGCGAAAACTTCTAAAAATAAAATTAAGATTAAACTTTTGAGCCCCAGGCGAACGCCGGCGTTCGCACACCTATTGACTATGTATCTAATTATGAGTCAAGACCAAATTTTTGACGTAATCGCACAACGGAAATCACAACAAAATGTGTCACACTGGAAAATAAATGTAGCGCAACAATTCTATTGTGCTACATTTATTTTCCAGTGTGTCACATTTCGTCGCGTCAAAAATTTGGTCCTGACCCTTATGGTATTCAAAAGGACCTTTCGAGTACCGTAATTAGAGATCGGTTCGCTCGGGGTTCAAGAGTTTAAGCCATAGATATAATTTCTATGGTTTAAGCCCTAGTTATTTGAAAATAGCTTGGTGCAAATACTACCTTAAATCTAGTACCTACTTATAGCTGTGTGTATACGAATATGTATCTAAGAGTTAAGCCGGTAAACTTATAAGTAGTTAATGTCCTCTATGCAAATAGTAAGCAACGGTGACCGCGTTGACATTTAGGCGATTCCACGTATTTGTAAATTGATTATAAAGAAGCTTGCTAAGCGCTCGGCGTAAATCCCACTGGCACATTGTAATGGTCAAACACTTATTTCCATTTTTTAATCCCTTGTTGTCCTTCCTAGGACTACAAAGGCTCTATCATTAACTCTCAAGGCGTTACATTTCCTTGCGTGATCGTATCCGAAATGAAGATATCCACAGGAAAACAAAGGTTGCCGGCGGCATTGCTCGCTACGCCCAAGAGCGGAATTCGTCATTGGATGATTTTTGCTCACCATAAAAAATGTGGTTTTTAGTTTAGTTTAGTTTTTGTTTTTTATCCACTTAATACACGTATTAACTGTTTGTATAAATATAAAAAAAACCCTTTCAATGAACAACAGATTTTTATCATGTCTGAAAATGTTTAGGCTGCTGTAAAAACTTAGTTTTTGTCATATCTGAAAAAGTTTCAGCTTCGGTCAAAAACTTGTAACTACTGAAAATTAGATTCCGGTAGGAAGTAATTATCTAGTTCTGTTTTGATCGGACACTATTTGTAACATCTTTTAGTCCTATTTATCTAATAAGGTTGAATTCTACTTTTTCATAATGAAGACAGTACAAATAAATGCTATCTAAATATTTTAAAACAACCATCATCATCAGCCTTTTTAATGTCCCCCCTGCTGGCACATAGGCCTCCTCTCTAGGAGAAGGGATGGGCCGTAATCCACCACGCGGGCCCAGGTTGGTGGATGCTACAGATGCTACATGTCTTCGAATTTTTGGTTCTAGGACATGCCGGTTTCCTCACGATTAAACGTTTTGCCTCGTCATTTATACGACGAGGTGTCTTTAAGGCTAGAGTGAATAGGCTTTTAATATACTAGTGCGCCTTACCATCAACAATTGCATTACTGTTTACCATCAGGTGGGATCGCAGTCAAGCGCTAGGTTATTGCAATTTAAAAAAAACTTAAACATTGTTCTTTAAACAACCATAAATAATAGATACTTTGCTGTGTCTACAACTCTATTTACCAATATACTTATTTAGACATTCTGTTTGCTTTTTATGTTCGATCGGTTTTCTGTTGACCGAAGAAATGTAGGTGACATTAAATATTAATGCTATGAATGCTCTTTCAACTCCTAATCAATACAAGGTGCTTCATAATCCAGTTAAATCTACCTATAATATAAAAATGAATCGCAAAATGTGTTGGTAAGGTCAAGACCATCATAGACATAAGAAAAGAGTAAGAAAAGACTGGTTTTTACATTTCTATGGTCAAGACTCAAGATTAGCTGAACAGATTTCGCTAATTCTTTTTTTGTTGTGTTTGTTATTGTCAGGGGAACGTTCTTATGAAAAAAAGGCATAGTAGTGTAGAGTGGAGTAAAGTAGAACAATCTGTTGCCGGGAGTGAAGCCGCGGGCAAAAGCTAGTTATCCATATCAATAAGTTGAATAGCGGTAGCTCACAATGGGCCTCATCAGAAGGCTAGAGTGAATAGGTTTTTAATGAACTAATGCGCCTTACCATCAACGATTGCATCACTGCTTACCATCAGGTGGTTGTTTTGGTTCTCCTACGGATCTCATAGGGACTCAACACACAGGTCAAGAAAATCAATAGAAAACGAACTCATTTAAGGTATACCATGAAGTGCCTTTAAGCTTAAAATTAATGTCCACTAAGTAGTTAATACGCTGCAATGTTACAATTTATTCCAGTTTCAACTGATAGCCATTTATACCAAGATCGTATTTCAAGGGGAATGAAACACTCGCTTATAGTTCTAGCAATAGCCACTTACGGCTAATCTACACATCTAAGGTCATAAGACGATCTCTAGTAGTTGCGAAATTGCATCATACACTTAATTTTGGTTGCATTTTTAAAATATGCATGCTGCGGCAGTGGTGATTGAGTGAACGACCCCGACTTATGAGTTGCGGTTGCTAACGCATTACTTTGTGTAATTTATTTAATCACCACTGCTCTCAAAACGACGAAGGAAAACGTGAGGAAAACGGCATGTCCTACAGCCAAAAAATGTAAGTAGTTCCTAGAGAGGAAGCCTAAACCCCAGCAATGGCAATATTGAAAGGCTGATTACACATAGCTATGCTATGTCACATATTACTAAATAGTTACTAGGTAAGCTATGCATACTGGGTGGAGCGAGATGGAGCGTAAGGTTTTTTAAACTTACTAAAACCCATCTTTGTTCTTTTAGTCAGTGGCCTGTTGCATTCCATGGCTGTATTTCGAACAATGTCGCAGTGCCAGATATGGCATAATAGTACATCACTGAAACTTAGATTTAAGGGGTTCACTGGATAGACTATGGTCTTTACTAACAACCCTCCTAAGCTTCCCAGGAGCGTACTATAGTGGTTCCGCGGCGAATAAGTTGAACAAAAATGGCCGTAAGGCTAGAAGTTCAGCACAGAACAGCATTTACCACATAACTATAATACAACTGACTTTCATTACAGAATCCTCCAACTCCTAAACAAACGCAAACTGGAGAAGCTCAAAGAGATCTGGTGGAACAACAACCCAGAGACCATGAAATGTGAGAAGCAGGACGACCAGTCTGATGGGATCTCCATCCAGAACATCGGAGGAGTGTTCATCGTCATCTTCATGGGGATAGGTCTGGCGTGTGTGACCCTGGGCGTGGAGTACTGGTGGTATAAGTGGAGGAAGAGGCCGGTAGTTGGAGATGTCGTGCATGTAACTCAGGTAAGCTTACCATCTTCTTTACCTTCTCATATCATCTACAGCGCAACTTTACTCATTGTTGAGCAGAAGGGGTAACTCTTTGCTGGCACTTATTCTTTCAATGCTTCCGTGCCAAGTTTATCCAGGATTTTTCTACATGGTCCAGATGGATGGACCACGCCCAATTTGTTTTGGGTCATAAGTATGGTCTCTAATAATGGTGTTCATCATCTTAATAAATTGGCATGTATAATATTGCATTATGTAGGTACCTACTGATGATCTAAGAACGAGACCTGTCGCCAGTATTGGAAGGCCACCCACAAAATCCGATGGACGCGAGAAGCACAAGACTGTTCCTTGTAGCGACATTTGGAAGGACTATGTCCGACTATAATCGGAACCGAAATCGAAATCGGAACCCGATGTGAGTGTTGAGTTGAGTATTGGGGATAAAGAAAGAAAAGAAAGAAAATATGTTTATTTGGCACTCCATGAACCAATAAACAATTACAATTTCAAGTAACATTAAAACAGAGAAAAAGAAAAAAAAAATAGAAAGAAAATAAAATTAACAATAAAAGAAATAAAATTAACAATATTAATATCTCACGGCTGTGCCAAACAGGTCCAGTTCAGCATAATGCCAGACAACTACGTAGCAGTTGCCTGACGCTGGTTTTCAACTGAACCTTTAGATATACACAAATACACTGATTTGTGACTGTCACACACAAATAAAAAACCGATGATCCCATATAACCTCCGCAATAACTTTCGCTTCAAATCAATCCGAACCGAAGCTGAAATCAACCGAAAGTTCCGGTATATCGGAACCGAAGCCGGAACTCCGTAACATCGCTACTTTGAATCAACAACTCTATAAGACGTTCGTGTTAAAGTTCCATGAATCATACCATGGCGGTCACCACTATAACTGAAGCACACTGAGACATCACTGATGTCATCGATATATTTTGCAAGTTTTGTTTATTTTTGCAACATTTTAAAAGTTGTGAGCACACTCCCGGACTAGCGTAATGTTGCTATGTGTTTATGATCAGGCGCACGATCAAGGTCAATTTCTGAAATTTTGATTGTTTTAATAGACAGAGTGATTCAAGAGGAAAGTTTACATGTATAGTATATGCATAATATATTTATTATCAGCATTGCACCCGTGCGAAGCTGGTGCGGGTCGCTAGTGTTATATAATAATGACTTTTTAATATTGTTTTCAGGTTGAACCAGCGAAGTCCTCAAGAAACAATGTCGACAAACAAGGCGAAGGTTTTAACTTTAGAGGAAGAAACCTTGGCCTTAGCTTTAAACCTAAGTTCTAAACAAAAGTTCCTTCTTTTTACATTTAGGTATTTTCCATGTGTTCATTGATCTCATTTTTTTATTAAGAGTATTTGAATAGTTCTGCCCCAATGTATGCAAGTGTGTCTGCAATAAACACGTGGCACTAATGAGTTTTTATTTATGAAGCCATTTTCACCTTAATCTCTTGACACCTAAATGTATAAAAAAAATGCATTGTTAAACTCCTTTATGAACGTAGGGACCCTGCAGAAGGGTCGAAGCCAACTGGGGCCAAGGGTTCACATCTGAAAGGAAGACTCTGGCCCTGGTATATATGACAACGTATTAATGGGATAGGTTGTTTAGTTAGTAAGAGTCTGACGCAGTTTCCCGCTCCGCACAAGAGTGGGATTCGTCATTGGATGATTTTACGCACCAAAAAAAAGAAACTCCTTTTTGAAAAGTTGTCAATCATACGATTCTAAATTTAAATTCTATATACTCTTTAATAGAAGATTTGTATTAAGAATTTGCTAACAACCTTTGCTAATAAGTGTTGAAAGTATAGCATTACGTTTATTTAAAACCCATTTTTAATATTAGAAAGTATTTTTTATATCTTTATCCGAATGGAAAATGTATTCGTACATACGGCGCCATGTTGAATTCAAAGTACTTTGTAAATTACCAACAAGGGCGTTCAAGCAGCGTGACGAACGATAACTGCTTCTAGAAAATTCCAAGGTACAATGTTGTACGGAAAATTCCGATAGATGGCGTTGCCAGTAGCGTTTGGCTGTTGGGAACGTGGAAATTTTCATTACAAACTGTGAAAATAAGATAAATCTAAAGTGTCTCAAGTGCCTAGAAATGTGTAAATTTGAGAATCTAATGAAGGCCACTGTCGGTGCAAGTAACTAGGTCTAAAATGTTTAAAAATTTCCATTGATTGGTACCTACAAGTATTTTTATAAATATTAAAATACTCGTGTTTGGCTATTAGTTCATCTAATGACCAGATTTATTCAATATGAAAACAAATGGGAATTTTATTTAGGGACCTAGATTATTCAGAAGTTGTCTTATTTAATAAATGAATTAAACTAATTCTGTAATGCAGGATGAAAATTTTACTACTAAGACTAAGACGACCTCATTATTTTTTCTTGGAAATATGGCAAAAAAAAGAACAAAATGCCATAAATATTTCAAAGAAGTTTATTACGATATCTTAACATTCTACGTTACAAAAGTACGATCAACATAACTCTAATACAATGTACAATGGACGTGGGAGTGTGAACCGATTGTCTTCAATATACTATTTAAATACCTTATTAAGTGTTATGTCAATGACGCACGTGGTAAGATTATGATGATGAGGTTATAAGAAATATAAGAATTGGTTGTCATTGTTAGCAGAGGTAATTTAAATTAGCGACATCTATTGAGCGTGTGCTGAAATACATCTAGCACACACTCAGACATTTGTGTGGTGACACACAGATATTACGAGTACAACATTCAACTGGAATAATGCACACCTTTGTATATCCCAATTGACAAAAATTGTTATAATCATATTTGAAGCGCTGTATTTAACATAAATGCATTAGGTTTTTTTTTACGAAATTAATACGTAATCGTAGACAAATATAGGGGAATCAACGATCTGATTGATAGTGTATTAGTATTGGTCGCACGCACACACAGAAGTTTAATATGAACATACTACTACTTTTAATATTTCATAATATTATGTAAAGGAATTACAATGCAGGTTTTATATTTCTCCTGGTATTACACAGCTATCTGTGACTATCTGTGATTTTGCACGATTTTAGCAAAAAGTGATATTTATGGGTTTTTTGACATTATCACAGTACAGTGTCTTCAAATTTCAATTATTTAATTAATTGAATTTGAAAAAGCTGTACTTTTTGGCTTTTATATGTGTACATTTGTATTCAATCAATTCACACTCCCGTCTCTTTCTAAATCTGCTAGTTGAGTATTATAACGGCAATAAACTAACATAACATCGATAAACTCAACTACAGTACAATACGCGTCATATAAGTTTAACCAAAATGTCCGTCATTGTTATGGTTCCATGCACCTGTAAATCTGCTACTGAGCTTTAAGGCATACCATTATCATCATCATCATTTCAGCCGAAAGACGTCCACAGCTGGACATAGGCCTCCCCCAAGCGCCGCCACTAAGACCGGTCCTGTGCGTCTTGCATCCATCGGATTCCAGCAACCCTGAACAGGTCATCGGTCTACCTTCTGGGAGGCCTTCCAACGCTGCGTCTTCCGGTACGCGGTCGCCACTTAAGTTTGGCGATTCTTTTCGCTATGTCGGCAACTCTTGCGGATGTCTTCATTTCTGATTCGATCATACAAGGATATTGCGAGCATAGCGCTTTCCATTGCCCTTTGAGTGACTTTGAGTCTTCTTTTAAGCCTTTATAAGCGACCACGTATAGGAGCCATATGTCATCACTGGTAACACAAATACTAACCGACCATTATAGATAAACTTATATGTCGTATATTATTGTATCATATTGTTTTATAAGGCAAGAAATCGTCATAGTTTACTTTCCTCAAACCATGATCTGCCCAAATTGTGAACCTCTCGATCATCCCGTTGTCTTTGTGACTCAGTTAATATTAACATCTAACAAGCCATTTCGCCTTTTCTCTTAATTTATATTTACATTAGAAAAATAGCCATTAAAATATAAATATTAAATTATTGAATTTGGTAATGTTTTATAGCTCGATAGTCTTGCTATGTTTGTTCAGGTTTTTCATGTTTTTGTTGCATAATTCTAGTTCTAGTCTGAGGCCGTCGACTTCGGCTTCTAAGGTGCGAGATCTTTTGAACATTTGGACGTAGTTGAGTTGTAACTGCTTCTGGTATCTTAGTACTTTGTCCTTCTCCTCCGACCATTTTCTCCTTTCGCTGTTGAACTGTGTTTCTTTGACTTCGAGCTCGCATTTGAGTCTGTCGACTATAGCGGTGGCTGCGCATGGTTCGTTGCAGGAGTCAGGTAGTTCACCGTTCAGTCTTTGAACTTCGGCGTCTTCTAGGGCGCTGTCGCTGGAGTTCCAGTGGTATTCGTTTGTTTTACAGACGTCGTAGATGCCTCTCATGGTCCTCCCGCATTCGATGCCCTCGTATCCGCTGAGGGATATATCAGACAGTTCTTGTCTTAACTCCTTCAGTTCAGTTTTTAGTCTTTCAATTTCAGTTTTGCTGGTTTCCTTTGTCTTGGTGAGGTCTGACACGCTCTGCATGAGGTCATTGGTGAGTCTGTCGACTTCTGTCTGCAGTCTGTTGATAGATTTTTCTTTTTCGTCCGTTTCTGCTCGCAGCCTCATGATTTCTTTCTCTTTCTTGTCGAGGACTTCTCTTAGTTGGCGGCAGTCAGCTTTCAGGGTCAGGTACTCGTGTCCCTTTGCTGTTTGTTCATTCTGGAAGCATAGATAAGAATATGTTAAAATAAACAAATTTATAAAAGGACTATATAATAGCACGCGGCAAATAAGCTGTTTGTAGCCCCCACTTCCATTGAGACCCCAAAATTGGTTATTATCCTGGTCACATAAGTTGGACCGGGATAAGGTCAACCTATTTTCCGCGTACTTTACAATGAGTTAGGAACCAGATGATTTAAACGTCACATGACATTAAAACATCATTATGATAATTTGTATTTGAAAGAGTTACCCTGGAAGTTGGAACGCAAAGGGCCATTAATGGACCACGGTGGGTTACATTAGTGGTCACAGTCAGTAAGTCTGACATTCGCTTGTATAGTTAGCATAAGTTATTTATGAAACTAATATTAGAAGTTAGTATTAGAAGTTTAAAAAATTAAAAAGAATTATTGAAGTTGGCTTCGATGGACCTCAGTAATGTCTTAACGAATTGTGTCAAAGTTGGAAGCCAACCTGTGCATCTTTAAGCTGCGTCTTGAGCAGCGCGATCTCCCCAGCACGCTGGCACAGACTCCACTCGGTGTCCTCGAGGCGCTGGCGCAGCAGCGCACGGTCACGCCGCACGCGCGCCAGCTCCGCATCGCGCTCGTCGCGCGAGCGTCCGAAGCTCTGCAGCATCAGGCCGCGCGCAGCACGCACGCGCACCTCGTGGCTGCGCACGCGCTCTGTCGTGCTGCAATGTGGAAAGAGATAAAGAGTTACAATGGTGTAAGTCATCATTATTATCATCCTGCCCTTATCCCATAATACTTGGGGTCGGCGCAACATGTTCTTTTCTTCCACTTTGTCCTGTCACCCGTCACACTATCACTAACTCCCTTTTCTTTCATATCACTCCTCACACAATCCATCTATCTCTTCTTCTTAAAATAAAATACCCGTTGCTATATACAGGGCTTCCACTGGGTCCATCAGTACGTAACTGACAATTATTTTGATGTTGAAATTCTCAATATAAATGTCTTGAAGCATAGAATTTAGTCAATACAACTCTATGAATCTAATCTTAGACATGAACCAAGCGATAGTATTAGAAAGTATAATACATTCCTTTCTCAGATGTACGGATCTGTACAATTTTATAGCGGTCTACCGTAAAACCTCTTAACCCAACCTACTAAGAGAGTTGAATATTTATAGCGACGAGATTCCTTTTATTTGAAGATGTACAAAAGGAGAAACTGACTGACTGACATATCAATGCACAACCAAAAAGTACTGAAACTAAGAGTGTGAAATGAAATTTGGCACAAGATTTCTTTTTTATGGCGTAGTCAAGTACTAAGAGAGGATTTTTCAAAATTTACTCTTTGAAATTATGAAATGGGGGTCCAAAGTTCATCATCATCATCAGCCTTTTAATGTTCCCACTGCAGGGACACAGGCCTCCTCTCTCTAGGAGAGGGAATGGGCCATAATCCACCACGCGGGCCCAGTGCGGGTTGGTAGATGTCACATGTCTTCGAATTTTTGGTTCTAGGACATGCCGGTTTCCTCACGATGTTTTCCTTCACCGTTTTGAGAGCAGTGGTGATGAAATAAATTACACAAAGTAATGTGCCTGGCTGGGTTTGAACCCGCGACCTACGACTCGTAAGTCGGGGCCGTTACCACTCGGCCACCACTGCTCTAACTGGTCCAAAGTTAGTATGGACAAACTTTGGACTTTGGAAGTGGGTTTGACACTTCCATGCAGCGGGCGAAGACTAATTTGTTGATATAAGTAAAATAGTTATAAGAAGACTATTTATTGCCCATTGTTTTCTTTCAGGCGTTAATAAAATCTTTGTTCTCAATATTTTGAAGAAGTGAAATTATCGAGGGACTGGCCTGCAATGGCAGAAATTAGACGTGTGTGGAAAAGGGAGAGGGGGGTGTTTGTTCAGCAGTGGAACATAATGGGCAAGCAAGATTATATATTAGGAAGCTAGTTAAAGTACTTTTTTGGGTGCCAGACATATATAGATTTTTACACGAAAAATACAAGCATAGGTATAGTAGATAATAAGTTAATGTCGCGCAAAATAATGGAACGTTAAGTGTAGCGGAGACGCATTTCGACTACTCTGTCACGTAAAAAAGAAAAGTAAAAAGAATTTATGAGAGACTGAAAAATCAGACGGTATTATTTTTTGGTAGGGCCAGCAATTCTCAGTAAAAAACAAAAATCTCAGACAAGTTCATATTAGTTTTGAAATTAACAACTGATTTATTAGGAAATTAAACTCCTATTGTGGTTTTTCGGACGAGAGCTGGTACGTCACTTAGTGGTATATAATAATTATGTGTGACGCCAATCATACGGTTGTTTCTACTGCCACGGCTTGTTGAGCCTAACTGTGCATAATCTTAGCGTTTGCCCCACAAACAGCCACAAACTCTATGGAAACCAGGTTCCTGTGGTCGAAACACTCCGAGCGAAAAATTGGACATTCTGTTATTTGAATGGGCAACACTGGTAGTTCTCTTTTTTGTCTTTCTTTTCATTTTTTTTTATCTTACTTGTACCTGCTAAAGCTTGACAGTGAGGGAACCTCTCTCCTCGTTTTATACTTTTTTCTGCTTAATTTTTTATGTCAATATTTTTGATGTGCTTTTGGGCACAATAATAGTCTCTGGTCTACACTATCGATCGCTGATATTTTTAGTAGTTATTTAACTACACTGTCTTAACATAATATCAATTAATACTGTATAGACCTATGTGAAATAAAAATATTTTGATTTTGTCATTTCTACATATTATGTATCTGAGCAAAGGACTTGCATGTATCTGGTATGAATAAAAAAAAAAAAATGTTTCTTGTTAATAATTCTTCTTTCAATCTCTTGAGAGAAAAAAAAATGTTACTACAGGGTGGATCGAAGAAAATGATATTTGATTGTATGGGTAATAGATTTATCTATCACAGCCCTAGATCAAGTGAAGTCCTTGGAACATTTTCCACCTTACAAAAAATCCTTTATAGTCAATATCATTTCCCATACAATTCACCCAGTTTCTCTGTTTATCTTCTACTTCTATCCAGTATAAATATCAGTTCTTACCCATAGTCATGCTGATCTCTCTCCAGCTCAGCGACTCCAGAGTCTGCAGGTGAAGGTGCAGGCACAGGTTCCTTGTCCGTGCCGCTCAGCACCGAATTCGACTTTGTGCTGGAAAAGAGAAAGGGGTACATTGTAGTTGGGTAAAGAACATTAGGGCTTTTGACAATTTTGGAGGAACTTTAGAACCTGGAGTGACACTGGGAAATATTAAAAAAGAAGATGTCTTGTCTTGACAGGATTTCGTCACATATGCACATATGGCGTCCATTACAAGGTCATACAAGCGACAATCATTTCAATCAGTATGAATGAAATTCAGATGATGACGAATAGTACTATTGTACCTGTAAACTTCATTCATTATACGTCATTGATAGAATTGATTGATGTTTTGACGTGAAATGATGATGCTGATGACCTGGGATTCAAAAGTTTGTATCTATATAAGTATGCATTTATTTCTTAAGTTGTATCTGCCAAGTCGTGTTTCAGCACCTAAAGTCGACTGGTAGAAAATGCCTAAGCCCTTAAGTCTGCCTCTTTACAGCATCATTTACTAAAGCATATAGTATTAAATCTACACTAATATAATAAAGAGGTAAAGTTTGTTTTTTTGTTTGTAGGAGGTAATCTCTGGAACTACTGGTCCGATTGGAAAAATTTTAGCAACAATAGAAAGCTGCTTTACTCCTGAGTGACATAGGCTATATCTTATGTGCGCGGGCGAAGCCGCTGACAAAAGCTAGTAAGTAAATAAACAAGTCACATAAGGATAAGATTACCTACTTATCGTTACATAGTATAAAACAAAGTTGCTCTGTCCCTAATACATAGGGACAGAGCGACTTTGCTTAGATCTTTAAAACTACGCAACAGATTTTGATGCGGTTTTTTAGGATTCAAGAGGAAGGTTTATGTGTATAATACAATATATTTAATATCACCATTGCACCCGAGCGAAGCTGGGACTGGTCGCTAGTTATTTTATAAACCATGTCCCTGATTACACTTATTAAAATACTAATACAAATTGCAAACCTAGATACATCGTTACGTTCAATTTACAGACGGTGTCACACTATAACACATTTAACATACATTTATCATTTTATGTATATGTAAGTATATATATTTAAAATGTACGAGTGTTCTGCAAATGGCTAATAGCTTCATAATTACTACAATTCGACTTCTAAGTGCAAATTGAATATTCTATTACAATTATAGACCTGTTAGTCTAGTGGTCAGTGGCCCTGCCTGCTATAGCAGAGGTGGTAAGTTCGATGTCACTACATTTTATGATTATGTGATGAATACGATTATTTTGTTCAGTGTGTCTGGCTTCGCTCCTGCTTTACGCTACTCTACCCTATGCTACCCTGCTTTACCTTATGCTACCCTACTCTACTCTTCTTTACCTTATGCTACCCTTCTCTACCCTGTTCTACCCTATGCTACCCAACTATACACTAATCTACCTTACTCTACCCTTCTCTACCCTACTCTGCCCAACTATACACTAATCTACCCTACGCTGCCCTACTTTACCCTATACCCTACTCTTACCCTCCTTCCCCCACTGCTATTGAGATCCAAAAATAGGTTATAATCCTCACATGATGATCGACATTCACGTATTCAAGATGCGGTTCAACTTATTTGCCTTGTACTACACTGTATGTAAGATAGTGCGCAGATAGCAGTTGGCGTCGAACGGTAAACCCGTAGAGGCGTTTGATACTTTATTTATTATTTTGTTTACAACCTGTTCGAGCGTCGCCATTACCTGAATACCTAGTTTCGTAATCTGGTCAATTAGGACTGTATTTACCATTGCTGTACTTCGTAAAAAGGGCTGTTAACTTGTAATTTGTTTATTTATTCGAGTATCTACGTTTATTGGAAGAATAAACATGGCGATTTGACAGCTTTTGTTTGCAAAATATATTATAATAATACTGATATTGATATATTATAATAATACTGATATAATAATACAGCTTTTGTATGTAAATTATACACATACTGATATTACGTGTCACAGGGAATTTCTGAAGAAGATATATATACGGGGTGGTTGCCTTTTTCTGAAGAAGTACGTAATACTAGCTAAGGAGGAGGCCGACCGCATAAGGCAATGGCGCACAAGCCCCAGACGCCGCCGGGATTTCTACCCCGATTTTGGCCACCGCAGGCACGGGCTTGCGCTAGCCAATGGGTAGCTCACCGTCCGCTTGTCTGGTAACAATCCGGACCAAGCCAAGAGTTGTCAGCAAAGCCGTAGGGACTCTGCAAAAGGAAAGCCGAAGCGAAGCCTACTGGGGCCCAGGGTCTCTTTCTGAAAGTAAGGATCTTTCAGGAAGGCTAGAATTCCTTCCCCAGTGCGAAGGGCAAAGAAGGAACGTGCTCTAAATTAATTATTTATTTGCCTACTCAGCCTATGTCTGGAATATTGGTTCTCTTGCAAATCTATGTATGTTTACATGGCGCCACAGACAAGCTATCCTCAAAGTCTTTCTAAAGTAAATGCCGCCACGTTTTATGTAAGAGTCATTTGTTATGACTATTGTCTGAATGAAGTTACTCTAACGAAGATTGATGCATTTCGATTATATTACTATTGTTGATTTTTTATGGTTATCTATGTTATGTAATACTTTGATTGTTATTATGTTGCCGACTATGGATATGCGTGTTTGGACAATCAGACTTGTACTTTCAATTCCTTTTTGGTTTCGACGTTGGATAAAAAGTTCCCTTTGCTGGGTCACAGGCCCCTTCTCTAGGAGAGGGAATGGGCCATAATTCACCACGCGGGCTTAGTGCGGGTTTGGTGGATGTCACCTGTCTTCAAATTTTTTGTTCTAGGACATGACGGTTTCCTCACGATGTTTTCCTTATAGGTATACAGTGGGACATCATTAAATAACTACTCCAGCTTATGTAATGATCGTTATCATAATATACCGAGTAAAGGACGAGACAGTGACGTAATGCAATAGTAAAATATTGTGAACAATAATGCCATGATCATCACTATGGTGTACTGAGAAAAATGGCGTGGTAGTAAAAAGTTGCTGGGCCGAACAGTGATGTGGAGACAAACACTCGGCCGAGCAGCTCATACATACCGAGTATTCGGCCGAGAGGTATTGTCTCGCTCAAGGCATTAGGGTGGAGCTAGAGAGAATGTCAGGCTTTTATTAACTAAAACTTTGGGTTCCTTTGACTGCACTTGAAATTTGCAGGCTGCTAACTGTTTTGAAGAATTAAGCAACCATCCAAAGTGCTGGGTACCATCATCATGGCGGTAAGTCCCCTCTTTGAGGCTTTTGAGGCAGCAAATTGAAGGGGGTCCTGCAGTGTCGAAGCCGGGGTACGGAAGGACCGGGGTAGGTTGTTTAGTCAGTAAGAGTTGGACAGTGTTTCTCGCTCTGACCAAGGGCGATTCGTCATTGGATGATTATTGCCTATCATATCGGCGTTGGTGCCGATTATAATTCATGTTATATAAGGTCTATAGACCTTTGCGTTTCAGGACAGCGGTAGTTCTCTCTTAGAAACCCTCAATTATCTAAAGGGCAGCTAATTATAATCGCAGGTGTGAAGGAAGCAACCTCGGCACAAGTGCAGCTCGCGATGTTCATAATAATGAAAGGCAGGTCTCGCTCCGCGGCGCGCCTCGCTTCACTGCCCGAGCGTTACCTACTGTGACGCGTTCTGTGCACTATGGTTCTATTGCGCTTGTTATTGTCGATGGGACGTGGACGTGCCAATGTCAGGTTTGCTTTGATGAGAGGAGGGTAGTCGTTACTGTCGTTACTCCCTTGGTCTGGACCGTTACCAGGTCGTTACTACGATTACGCGCAGCAGCTTGCTAGGCTGTGCCCAGAGGCGTAGATGCCGCATTTGACGCATCAATGAAAAAATTCGAAACATATTCACATCCATCTCATACGGAAAACCAAGCAAACCATATTTTCTTTGGTCTTCCCCTCACTCTCCATCCAGCATGTAAACTTATAATTATTTTAGTAATATGCGCTTCATCCCTCCTCATTACATGACCATACCAAGACAAACAATATCCCTTTATCTTTTCAGTTACATTCAAAGTTGGTCGTTTTAGTCCCTTGAAGAAGGTAGTTAGTACGCAACGACCGCAAACTACCTACGGTTATTGAACCCACTCAGCTGTTCTTTATTTAAAGAAATGATTTCAATACAAGCGATTTGTTTTAGATTTAGAAAAAAATAGACATTATTTTTTAATTTTATATGTACCGAATCGATCCCTCAAGGCATTTAAACAACCAAAATTTAACGGTGTATATAGGTATTCATGTCTCGCTGTATTATTATTAGCCTGAATATATATATGTCGATGATATATTATTACTTGGGTAATCAACTTTAAGGTAGACTCATTAGTCAATAATTGAAAAATGTCGATAAATCTCAGTATAAATATTTAAAGCAAATATTTGCTAATGTTAATCGATAAAATATTGATTTATGTTGTCGAGTGATGTAGTGGTGATCACCTTTAGCTTGAGGCGTATAAGACGCAGTTTTTTTGTTGTCAAAAGATAGTTTCAAATGTGCGATTTATTATTAGACGGAGATTGGTGGAGAATTCCACCAAAAAATCCCTCGTCTATTTTCTAAATGGCTAATCTAATATACAAAAATTTTGAGTCACGGTGTTTCCTAAAGAATTTCTCCGAAATGGATTAATCGATTTTTATGAAATTTTTGTCTGAGAATAGGTCGGATGTTTCTCCTACCTTATTTTTTCTTTGATAAATTTTAAAGCAGAACATACAGAGTTTGCCGAGTCAGTTAATATCTGATATGTATAATCAATATATATAAAAATCAATACCACTTTTCGTTGTAATTTTATAACTCTATAAAACGAGCTCTATCCTATATATCCTATCCAAACCAAATGTTTAGGTTTTGTTCGGACTATTTAGTAGATGGTTTATGTGAAGTTTGCACGAAATCGGTCGAGCGGTTCTTCATTTATCACATTTTTCTGCTGCCGGGAGCGACGCAGCAAGCAAAAGCTAGTTATGTTATAGTTAAGTAGGTAAGTACGAACAGAGTGAAGTCTAGACCACTAAACGTCAGTGTTAAGACCTTGAGCTAGTCTAATGAGCAAAACTTTAACGTTCAGCAATACAATTTTTCCCCAATAATAACTTTAGATTTCTGCTCTAGATATTCGTAATGTGAATGAATTAAATACTATTATGTGTAATTTACTGTTACAGAGAATCCCTTGTAAGTGGAGCGTTATGGTCAATGAATATAATATTTTGTAAAGTATGTAGAAATAATAATTGTCCTCATAATAAAGTTATGTTGGTTAATATAAGAAGGGTTTATTTATTTTTATGGTGGGAAAAATCATCTAATAAAGAATCCCGCCCTTGGGCGGAGTGCGAAACAGTATCAGACTCTTACTGACTAAACGACCTACCCCATTCCTTCTTAGGGATGATTCTCATTAGAGCGGGCCGTGCCAGGGCCGGGGCGTGGACGAGCCGGGGCCCGTCCGTGCTACGGAATTTATTTTCGGACGCAGCACGGAAAATGTTCTGATTACGATGGGACGTGGAGGGAACGGGGCGGGACCGTGCAACAAACGTGGTATTGAAGTGCGTCGAGCGGGCCCGGACGGGACACGGATAATGCACTGTGTAATATAAATTGATTCATACAAAATATATGAAACAGATTAAAACCGTGCTCCGTCCGGGCCCCGTCCGGGCCCCGCCCCGGGCACAGCACGTTCTAATGAGAATCATCCCTTAGCCTTCATACCAGGGTCGGACCTTCTTTTCAGAAACCAGACTGGAGCCCTAGTAGGCTTCGGCCTTGAAGTTGGGCCTCTCTATTTACTGACAACTCCTTGAGGCAAGTGGGAACAGAGCGCGCCGCCGACGACTGGCTTGGTTTGGAACGTTGCATGGCCTCTACCAAGTCCCGGAATATAAGAAGGGTCACTGCTGCTGAGCTCTAATTCGTGTACTGTGGAGCGAATCTAGAGTAGGCGAGCACGAGCGACTCTACACGAAGAGAGCTCGGCACGTGCTTCGTTCATACTCGGATGTTCTAGTCTAGCGTAGACCTAGTAAAGGCTGCATTTCCACCAGAGATATACGAGGATGAGTAGCGAGGGATGTGTTTGTAATGATAACGAAACAACTGCTGACCGAGGTGAGGTAATCTTTGGGCTGCTGAGCTAATGTTCAATATTTTTTTGCTGTTCACCAATTATATTACCTACCTAATTCTTTCTGCTCTAGGTGCGAAAGACAATGTTAGACTTTTACTGACTAAAACCAATCTGTGCGCCTTACATTGCCCCCTTTCCCTTTGCGGTCCAACTGGCAAGAGACCCAGATTTCCATAATCATGGAAATCTGGGTCTCTGACTGTGAGATCAAATAACAAAACAGCCAAACAGACAGGACGACAAATACAGGAAACGCGACAAAGTACGTATAGATTCAAAGACATGATAGCCATCAACCCGCACTGGGACCGCGTGCTGGATTACGACCCATTTCCTCTACTAGAGAGGAGGCCTGTGTCCCAGCAGTGGGAACATTATAAGGCTGATGCTAAGCATCATAGTATAGGTTTCTGGAAAACTTCAATAATGAACCAGTTGCTTTAGATACCGAAAACCTATTATTTTCTTCTACTTATATCTCAATGGGTATTCTTACTTCGTACAGATAGCGTAGCAAATCCGTAATAACAACGTAATAGATTGTATGAATACCACTTGTGTTGTAGAACAGCGAAGCACTAGAAAGTGGATTATATGGAAGCTGTAGGCTGTGTTTTATGGTGCGGTTTATTCACGGGAAAGCGAATTATGGTAGGAAGCTAAGTATAGAGAAACCAAACATATTATGTACTAGCTTTTGTCAGCGGCTTCGCCCGCGTACATAAAATATAGCCTATGTCACTCAGGAGCAAAGCAGCTTTCTATTGTTGCTAAAATTTTTCCAATCGAACCAGCAGTTCCAGAGATTACCTCCTACAAACGAAACAACAAACTTTACCTCTTTATTATATTAGTGTAGATTACTTTACATATATTGGACAAGTCATAGAACTCAACAACACTGAGAGATGCAACATGATTTCTTTTATCAGTCGAAAATCAGTCGAGCGAGCGAGAAATAGGAATGTAGCTCTCTCTCTATAGAGATCCTAACCTAAACTAAACGCTGAAACTATTTTCAGATTCACTTTAGGTCGTAAAATGGATTGTGTAATGAGCTCATGTTAGCACTGCAGTAGTACATTTTAGCTCGCAAAATAAGGATAAAAAAAACTGGGAACAGTCGATTTTGGGGGGATATGCGACCTCTTAAAAGATAACTCCAAAACCCATGTCTGTACCCTGTTAGGATACCTGTGGAGATGGAAAAGGCGTGTTTCCTGAAATTTGAAATGCACGACAGGATGTGCTTCAGAAAAAAAAAATCAGAGACGCTTATTCTAAATGAAACATTTACATAATAGTCAAAATCAAAAAAGTCAAAAAAGGCTTCCCAGAGAATGGGATCACCAATCAACCAATCAACGAAATCTTGGTCCCACTGGACCCAATGGACCAAGATTGCGTAACAAACTTATGAACGTTTGTTATAGGTACGAGTACGTATTTCAAGTATTTATAAAATAATCTTTATTTAAAATTCGACTCATGGGATTTCGTCCTAACCACTACAGCCCTTGCAGACGTTTCTGATGACGGTTGACGGTTCTCTACTTGCTGGATTTTAGCAACTCTTTCACTACCGCCGATTTCGATATCTTGCTCGCCGTACTTCGGCTCTCTTAAATGTCTCGGCTACATCGTTGCTCCCGAGTTTCCCGAAGGTAACCAATCACGTGGAGTATTCGTATGGGTCTACTGTGACCCACGCATGATCACGTTGAAGCGTTAGAAAAACAATTAGTACAATGCCATTGATATAGGTACTTCTGAACACCGGAAACTGTAGTAAGTAAATTTAAATAACAACCAATGTGTGTATTATTGTTGAAATAATAAATAATGAAAAGAGGAAACAGTGCGTCAAGTTTCACAGTTAGGTTTGCAAAAGTTTCAACACTACACGCAGAACAATTGGATACAGTCAGTCATTTCATAGGTTTAAATAGTTTTTATTGGATTAATTAGGTTTGCGTATGAAGTAATTAAAGTGTCAAAAAGTTGCATTGACCGCGAAGTGCAGCTAAAAGAAGTTAGGTTTTTTTTTTTATGGTAGGTGAAAATCATCCAATGACGAAACCCGCTCTTGGGCGGAGCGGGAGACCAGTGTCAGACTCTTACTGACTAAAAAACCTACCCCGTACCTTCCTTGCCTTATTCCCGGAGTCGAGGTAACAGTTTTCCACCACCCTAGGTTTTTAGTCAGTAAAGTATGACACTGTCTCTCTCTGTCCAGGGCAGACAGGGAAAAATAAATATAACAGTAATAGCTAGATAAAAATATAGTTATTTCTATAAAAAAAAAAAACCTTCTAAAGCAAAAGCAAATGTAGACTATAGTGTTGTTATGAATGTTTAATATGTCGAAGTTCCATTTTTTTTTAAATTATTGCCTCAATCTTGGCAATTACTTCTATGTACAAAACCATATGAACTCACATACACAACACACCCAGATACGAAACAAATTATTGTAGGATACGAGTATTAATCCTAAATCCTCAATTCAAACACAGTTTTGAAATCGAAAAACTCAATTAAAAAAGGATTAATGGAAAAAGGATATCAACTGACAGTACATGTTACCATTTCCGACAATTTTTTTTTTATTGATACGCTCGCGTTTGCCCTTAAGTGGGCAACCCTTCCTCACACTACTAGTTTCCGTAAATGAATCGTTTGTTTTGCGAAATATAGCTATCACGCATACCAAGACATATAGCCATTCAGATATGTAAAGTAAGAATCTATGAGTATTCACTAGTGACAAGTCCGACTATGGAATGAGCCGACTAGACGACTAGTCGGCATTTAAATGGCCGACTATAAATGTGGCGGAATAGTTAACTTTCTATTAGTGGCAATTTTTTTTAAAAATAATTTTCGTTTTAGTTGCAAGATGGGTTTAATTTTAAAAACGGAAAATAAGTACAGGTATTGATGATTAATTTCTTTAATTTCCCATTTATCTGTTGCAAATTAAGTGGCGACTAATCTTTTGCCGACTAATCGCCAACTAGTTGCTGACTAGTTACCGACTAGACTAGTATATGAACATTCGATTGTCAGCAACTAGTTGGTCCAGCTCTATAACTACCTAACAACATGTAAATGAGATGGCTGCGGACGCGACGGACCGTAGTTCCTGGCCTCATCTCCACATGCCTATTGTTAGAGATTTATCAAGGTTTTAGTATCTGAGTGATGAAATTTTTCACGGATTTTAATTTTGGATTTAATTCATTAAGCCCCAAGCGAGCGCCGGCGCTCAAAAACCTATTGTTCTTTAATTGTGTCTGTAATCAAGATAGTCAAAAGGAATAAAAAAAATCATAGTATTTTCAACAATCGACAATCATTTTCAACCGAAGACTTTGGAATTGTCAAGAAGTCAGTCTGTCAAAAAAATTATGCTAATTGCCCATTTCAAAACGTAGATATTTGTAGAAAAGTATGTACAAGAAACACTCTTTTAAGTTTTTCACATAGTAATGTCTATTAAAATAAAATAACTGCTGTGATTAAACAATATTTTGATCTTTTGTCGTATCCTAGATTAAGTCCTTGATTGTAAGGGAACTCATAAGACGACCTATGTTGTTTAAAAAAATTGACCAACATTAAGAAAAAAAAACTTTACTTGGTCTTATTGGTATGTCTTTCAAGCAAAATTTATAAACCAAATCAGACGAAATGCTAACAAACAGAAGCCACGAAGAAAAAAAAAGGTCGTATTTGCGTAAAAAATTCAATTCAGGTCATTGCCGACTAAGCGTCGATTATGGGGCTTCATCTAAATCGCTTCAGTCGTTACAGAGGTTGTGCTCACACAAACATATTAGCTTACAAGGTCAGTTTTATTAACAAAACTCCTAAAGCAGTGAAGCGATGCTCTTGTTTTTATGTAGCGTCTATTGTGAATGGGCGTCCAGTTAATTGTAGAGTGAAGGCTGAGCTAATGTTTGCGGTTTGTGACGCCATTCAAGATCAGTCATGAATGAAGTTACTTAACATTTTGGAGATGTAAAAGATAAAAATCAAATTGGTAAGTAAAACTAAAAAGCAAGTAATTTTCTATTTGCGAATCTTGTAGACGATGATAGGTAATGAAATGTGACGTCACCGCTGTTAGGCGTGTGTATAAAAGAGGTAGATATAGATAACCTACACACACACTATGTACAGACATGACTATGAACAGACAGAGAGAAAGAGAGTGTACACTAATATGTACCTGTATGTTTGCGCTAATATTTTTCGCACTATATCTCCTGGCTACTTGGATAATCTCGATTAAGATTGGTCACACATCACACATCACATTGGTTCATTTGGTTGAGAGGATTTATAATGTCATAGAAAAACATAAGCCTAAAGTTATACTTCTGAAGGTCAGAACAATCACACTTACACAGTTCTAGCTCATCATAACTACAACAATAATAACGCGTTTACTTGCAATTAAACGTTTCAAAACAGCTCTCAATCTTCATTATCTGGAAAAACTAAGGTTGTTTATAAGGATGGCTATTTGAGTTCGAAGAAAAGATCAAGAAAACCGATTTTTAAACCTTAAAAAAAAAACAATTTTTCTTAAACAATGAATCGAATCTGTGGAACAACTTTAGAAACTTGAAATTAAGATTTGATTTTTTTTTTTCAACAGAATGCTACCATGTTATTTAAAAACGTTCAGACAGAGAAAAAAAAAGAAAAGTAGGTGATTTTCCCTAATTTTTTTGTTTCGCAAATATTGTAGACTTATGAAACACATGTGTATTGTAGGATCATCTGAATCGTCCCATAGATAGGGTAACATCCAACGGATTATTTTTTAGATAATCTTTTACAAATCTTTTCTAGATAATCTAGATTCAGTAATAAACAGAAAAAGATTACCTTTTTTCTTTTTCTATTTATTACTGAATTCATTCTTCAGACTGTGAAAAGACTAAAAGATTTAGCTAAAAAATCGCCATCCCTAATTGTTTATTTGTAGAGTAACCGCGGAAACTCGGTATTACGGAAAACTTAGTAAAGCTATACACGTCGGCACGCTAGGCAATCATGCATGACTTCTTGTTTGTTTTATACCAGCCGGCATTAGCATCCACGTTAAGAATCAAAGCAATGGTTGCTTTAGTAAGCATACTTAAACAGAATCTGCTAAAAAATAATGTGAGTAAAGTTCGCACTGCTGGGACACAGTCCTCCTCAGCCCTGCATTCAAAAATAACCAGAGGGTTTTTTTTTATGGTAGGTGAAAATCATCCAATGACGAAACCCGCTCTTGGGCGGATCGGGAGACCAGTATCAGACTCTTACTGACTAAAAAACCTACCCCGTACCTTCCTTGCCTTATTCCTGGAGTCGAGGTAACAGTTTGCACCACCCTCTAGGCTCCAGGAGGATTCGACCCTGAAGGGCCCCTGCAGTTTGCTGACAACTCCTTGAGGCGCGCGAGAACGGTGCGCGCCGTTGACGACTTGGGCTCGGTCTTACCAGACGACCGGACGGCGAGCTACCCATTGCTCACCGTCCGCGAGCCAGTGTCTACGGTGGCCGGATATCGGCAGGATCGCGGCGGCGACGGCTACGGCGAGGGCGCTGTTGCCTTTGCCTTATGCGGTCGGCCTCCTCCTTTACGAGCATTACTGCTTCGCAGAAGGAGGCGACCGCCTGCCATTCCTCAACCAGAGGAGGGTAGATTTGCTACCTAGCGTAGTTCTTTTATAACTCGAGTAGCTACCCTAGAATTAAAGTACAATGCGGCCATCGGATCTTAGCGAGTCTGAGGTTAGGCTATGCGAATTTTTGTGCTTGAAAACTCGTATAAAAATAAAGGATTTAAAACAAATTGCCAACAACAGTTTTTAACAGCAATAACATCTGGAAATTGCATTTATGTTATTGAAAGTGAAGGCCTGGGCTCTGGAACGAAGGCAATGATGGGACGGGGCGAGTTTTCAGTCAGTCTGGTCTGACATTCGCGGGAGATGTCATTGGATGAATTTTGCACACCAAAAAAAATTTAAACGACCATAGTTTTTGTCAAATGATCATCTATTCCTTTCTACATGTAGAAACACAACATAATTACAAGATAACTAATTATAAAATGTAAGTAATCAACTAAGTGTTGCGAGGGTAGTTACGCGAGGCAGTTTGTCACGGAGCTAGGTAGACTAGATGGTGCTGATATCATTAATTAGTTTTACAAGCAAGTAACTGTAGAAAATGCACGTGAAGTTAAGAAGTTTCTTGGGCTGCAGAATATTTCGAAAGAGTAACCGGCGTAAGTACGTAATGGTCAACTGATGGAACACATAGGTATGGATAGGTTTTATTCAGTAAAATTCTGACACTCACTCTCGCTACACTCGGGGCGCAACCTCGCATCTGTCATTGGGAGCCTTAACCTTAAAACCGTACCTTACAAAAAAAAAAAATTGAAAATTTGCGATAACTTTTTAGATTCACATCGGATTTTTTTGCGCTTCCGCGTATTTGGCGGTGTAGGCGGTTTCCTCTGCGTTCCAAGGTTTGTCAACCGCATCGACTTTTTCCACAAAGTGAGATAGCGGTCAAGCGCGAACTGAACAAGAATACAAAAACTCTCTCAACCATTCCCATAGCCCTGGCAGATGTCAGCCCTAGCGGGTACCATCTTTTTGAGGTCAGTGTGAAACAGAAATCGCTGTCGACCCCGGTCTGGTCTTTATCAGACGACGATCTTTATACCACTCGTCGACCGTAAGCCCGTGCCTACGGTGACCAGGAATCGTCCTACCGACTTCTGACGTTCTGAGCGTTTTTTATGGCGGATGGGCATGCGGCATCCCTCACGCATTACCCCAAATATATTATACACTTGCAAGTGTATGTAAGTATACCCTACTGTTAAATGTTTCTATAATCCCTTACATTTACACTGTTCTAATGTATGTTAGTATTCAAAATAGTGATAAGACTGTAACAAAATATGACAAACAATAGATAATTAAATAACGACCTACTTCTCTTATCTAGGAGTGAATGACTGTAAAGGAAGTCCAACAATCTGCGTCGATAGTACTCATTGGAAATAAATGAGTGATCGCCAATTTGTTGATAAACATAATATTTTAAAGTCATAAGACATGAGTAATGACTAATGAGATTCCTCTGTTTGTTAATAGTGTTGATTGTTTTTTAAACAAATATTCTTAAGAGCGGCCAACTCGAGGTACATTTTCTTACAACAGCTCTTACGTGATTACGATGTTACTACACATCTTTGTTCAGATATTTTGGATATACAGATATCTTATGGACATCATCTAGCCTTCCATAGAAGTCAAAACATAAATTTGTGAAAGAGTAATCCAGTAAAGACCACTGAAAATCTGCAATTTTACGTGAAATTTGAGTCTCCATAATGTACTCCTATATCAAAAATGTAAAAAAGTACTTAGAAGACGACTTGACTAGAAGCCTTGAGCACTTAATCGAGATTCTAAATAGTCATTTTTTTTTCAAAAATCTTTAAGAGTTTAGTAAAAACACTTATATTTCCTGGAACAAGTTTTGTAAAACATTATAAATCGTAGAGTTATTGAATGCCAACAGACTTTTCAGGTGTTAAATCTTATTTTTCGCATTACTTCTGTATCAAACATCACTTTGTATTGCATTAAATGAAGTAACAATTTTCCTCTTTGGAAAAACTAATCACCAAGAAATCACTTAGAAACTCTGCAAAAACCTTGAAACCTACTGGAGCCTAGGGTCTCTTTCTGAAAGGAAGGTTTGGCCCTAGTGCGTAAGACAAAGAAGAAACGGGGTGGAGTGTTTAATCAGTAAGAGTCTGATACTGTTTCCCCTTTCACCCAAGCTGGATTCGTCATTGGATGATTTTGCCCATAATAAAAAAAAAAATTAAGACGTCAGACAGACCAATATACACATGACCCTGTTAAGAATAAAATAAACTTCCCTTGCGACCGTAATAAAACAAGTTTTCCTACGACTCTCATTCTAAAGATGCCAGAAACAATACATTCTGAAACAAGGCAGCTTCTAGAGCCACTTCTTGTACTAAATAACAAAACTTTCGCTTTTATTGATTGGGTGCATACAGCATACTGCACAATAGTGCATTAACAATGGTCGCTGTACTCGTACACTATGCTCCATTCACCTATTCATTCAATAGTAAGTACTGTAGGTACTGAATACAGACCTCGGAATCAAAACCCTGGCAGTGATTATAAAGAATTAAAGAATAAAGAAGAGAATTAAGAATAATTATTATATAATATTCGATAACTATCCCACAACGCCGTCTAGTCTCAAGCTAAGCAGAACTTGTGTTATGAGTACTAGACAACTGGTAAGTATACTAATACATTTATTTCTACATACATACATATTATAAGTAAATAACACCCATCGTGCTCATCACATAGACATTTATCGAATCCAAAAACTTTCGCCATTGCAGTCACTAACCACTAAACCAATAGGCCAGTCAAAGTCAGAGTCAACTATATTCGCGATAGTTATACAATTTTGAAACAACAATACAAACTATGCCAAAGCACATAAAAAAAGTCAGTCAATTTTTCATTGCAATCCTTTTATTTTTTAAGGCCCTTTTAATAAAATGGGTTGGTTGCGATGGTTACCAAATATCTAGAGATACCTCTTCTATAGGACTAACTAGCGACCTATCCCTGCTTCGCACGGGTGCAATGCTGATATTAGTATAGCATATCGGGCTGGTTTCCGCAACTCCACGTCTAAAGCGTGTATTTTGCGTACGGAAAAATCAAAAATCAATTGTGTCTTTTTAAAGATCTAAGCATACATAGGGACAGATATCGGGCGAAGCGTCCAATTAAATTGATTTATAAAAAATATATTTTTTCATTACTATACTATTTATTTATTTTATTTCTATTCTATATATTTGGTGAACTGTCGATACTCATTGTCAGGCTAAGTTCGTATCTCGTATATTTATTAAATGCTACAGCATGTGCCACTGAGGTCTTTCCTTGGTCTGTGGTAGCTACAGCAGCTGTAACTAATCTATTTCTGCTGTTCGAAGGGAAGCTGCTAATACAACGTTATGTCAATTGTATTTTGTTACGAAAGGGTTACCTAACCAGGGCACAAAAAGTAGGTACTGTTAAAGTTTTAAGGGGTGATTGCTGGTAGTAAAATGTTTATGTATATGTTGTGGCCAGATCATAGAAATTGACCATAATATGGCCAACTAAAATTGGCCAGATCGTAGAAACGCTAACATTTGACGATGTTTGAATAATCTTTTGATCATATCAATGATGTGCAATTTCTATGGTATTAAAAGGTCTAAAAAATTAGGCCAAATGAGGATTTAAAACGATCTGGCCAGTTTTACTTGGCCTTATCAGGAAGTGATCATGGAAGTGAGTGAGGAAGTGATACAATACATGTGCTTGTGCCGAGATAGTTTGTTCATTTACCTATACAAGGAAATCTTGCGACAAAGTTTATTCATTGTCCTGCCTAGTTATTAAAAATCTGACAAACACGCGAACTGTCAAATATGTTTTTTTTTTATGGTAGGTAAAAATCATCTAATGACTGAGTCCCGCCCTTGGGTGGAGCGGAAAACAGTGTCAGATTCTTCCTGACTAAACAACCTGCCCGGTTCCTACATTGCCATATAAACTAGAACTAGAACTGTTAAGATTTAGAAATATTTCTTTCTACAAGAAACTTCTATAAAGTGCTAGAATTTTGTAGCAAACCAACACAATACAACAATGAGAACCCAGTCTTACTGACGTGTCTGATGAACTAACATAATGAACCCCTGCCTATAGCCCTATGTCCGATTATGACATCACTGAATCATTGTCGATCTCCTGACCTCCAGCTAGCGTGACAAGAGACTATTATTCTTAAAGGTTTGTTCATCTGATGACAAAGAGATGATGGTGTTCTATTATAATAAGCCTTGAATAAATATCGATAGATCATGGTAAGATTAAACTCATGAGTCCCAAGCGAACGCCACCGTTCGCATGCCTGAGCCTCCTCCTGGAGCCTAGGGTGCTGCAAACTGTTACCTCGACTCTAGGAATAAGGCAAGGAAAGTAGGGGGTAGGTTTTTAGTCAGTAAGAGTCTGACACTGGTCTCCCGCTCCGCCCAAGAGCGGGTTTCGTCATTCGATGATTTTCACCTACCATAAAAAAAACCGTTCGCATGCCTATTGTTTTTTCTATCTTGTCTGTAATTACGGTATTCGAAAGGTTAAGGGAGTTTGAAAACTAATACAGTGCAGAAAAGATTACCTAAGTTTTGAAAGACCACGAGCTTGAGAGGAAAGTGTTCCTAGGGGTATAATTAATCGACGGCGCGTAGCACAAGAGATGTCAGCAAATCGAAAGGCTCAGCAGCACTAATATAATACTAGCTTCAATTTTGACATTTCAAAAGTGCCTGTAAATGGTCTATTTGAAATAAATGAGTTTGACTTTGACTTTGACTTTAATGCATGCTAGGGTTGTGGGAACTTTGGAAAGAGTAACCATGGCCCTAGAACACAAAGAGCAACTAAAGGATATAGTCAGTTTTAGTCAGTAAAAGGCACACATCCTCTCGATCCACCTTAAAGAGCAAGAAGTCGTTTGAGGTTTATCTACTTCCAAAAAAGGCACTGGTTCTGTGTGGAGTGAGTGTGTCAGACTTTTACTGACTAACTAACCTGGCCGCGGTGACTCTTTCGATCAATCCCGCAGCCCTCTAAAAATAACCTGTGTCCTAATTCAGGTCATGGTCTTCCAAGTTTCATCCTAATCCGTTCAGCCATTGAGACGTAATTGATTAACATTAATCGAGACGTAATAACAACAAAGATAGCATAACGTACTCAGCCTGATAATGTTCCCACTGCTGGGATGTAGGGTTCCTTTGTATAATAAGGAGAATGACCCGTGACCCAAACGCGAGCCCAGTGTGGTTTGGTGGATGTCACATGAGTTCTAATTTTTAGTTTTAGTGAACGCTGGTTTCCTCCCAATGTTTTCCTTTACCGTTTTGAGAGCAGTGATCATGATAAAGTAGTATATTAGCTACACAAAGTAGTGTGCTTTTTTGTGTATGAACCCACGACGTACAACTGTTAAGTCGGAGCCGATACCACTGGGTCACTGGGTTTGATTTTTGTGATATTGTGAAAATAGGAGAAAAAATATACACCTAAAATTCATTGACTAAGCTATAAGCAATATTTTTTTCCTTTTAATTACTTTCACTGTAGCAACAGAAGTAATTGGAAGACTAATTAATATGTCCATCGAAGTTAATGACAGACAGACGTAAATAAAAATCGTCTATTACGTTAGAATGTTACTATATTCAGTGCTTCTACGAAAAATATTTCAATTACTCGTCTAACATTCGAGTTTTTGTGGCCAGTGCCTTCTATACCATTATTTTCATCTTTTTAGATACCGAGAAACAGTCTACCGTGACTATGAAAAAGTAAAAAAATAGAAATACCTAGGTTCAAAAGAAATATCAGAACTTGTTTTTATTGTAACGAAAGCTACTTGAATACTAGGTAACTAGATCAATGGATTCCAATCAAGTGCTTTCTTACTAAAGAAATCATGATCATCAAATTTTGATTCTTATTTTCGCATTGAGTACATAATCATACTTGATTATAACCTTTTTTATGGTGGGCAGAAATCATCCAATGACGAACCCCGCTCTTGGGTGGAGCGGGAAACAGTGTCAGAGTCTTACTGACTAAACATCTCACTCCGTTGCTTCTCTGCCCTTCGCACTGGGCCCAAGCATTCCTTTCAGAAAGAGACTCTGGGCCCTAGTAGTTGCTTATCACTTTAACGATAAGTCATTAATAATTTAGAAACCTCATTTAATATCCTATAAAATAATCAGGTTGTAACGAACCTATTATTTGCCTTTGCTTCAAATAATTCGTTATTTAATTTGCATAACACAGATGCGAAGGTCACAACCAGACTACACTTAAAGCCAGAATTACAGAACCACTAAATAAAAAAATAAACCAGCACGTTTCTTTCTTCAAAACTCACCTGAACATGTCACAAAACTCTCACTTTTCAATACACATCACCATTTTATTCACTGGATCACGTATAAAATCACCATTTGATAAATAAACACCGTATATAGCGTACGCTCCGGCTGGTCGCTACTATGTTCGGAACACGAATGCATGTGGGCGCGTGCCAACCGCGCCGTTAAGCTACTGCGTTGATAATAATTACTGAATAAACCACGCAAAATGAGTAAATACTCTATTACAATTTACAACGATGTTTTCTTACTAATATTATAAATGCGAAAGTTACGATGTTTGTATGTTTGGATGTTTGTTACTCAATCACGCCAAAACGGCTCGACGGATCTGGATGAAATTTGGCACAGGCATAGGATACACTCCGGAATAGGACATAGGCTACTTTTTATCCCGGAAACCTTAACCCTAACCCCAATACCACGCGGGCGAAGCCGCGGGCAAAAGCTAGTTATTGAATAAACCACGCAAAATGAGTCTATTACAATTTACAACGATGTTTTTGCTTTATAAATGAATGCTTAACGAGATGGTTTCAAAGAAAGGTGAATTTACATGCAACTAAGTGTAATGGTATGTCACATTTTGTGCGACGATGTTATCTGAAAGAAAAAGTCTCGCGCAATTTTGTTTGGATCTTTCTTTGAAGTTGGTCAGTTGCTTTTTCCTTGTTTGTATAGATTTTTATAATGTATTTTTTATTTAATTATTTTTTTACGTGTATATTCTTTATGTAGATATTTTTGATGATTTAATTTTTTTTTGATTTTATAATTTAACTTTAATAGTTAAATTATAAAACTACACAAAATCACTAATAATAATCTAACTGTTTATCGTAGTTTTACTTGCGTCTCTGGAAAATGCTTGGCTCTTATTGGCTCTCGAGTGATATTGTATAGCGAATGCCTTCCTAGCAAGGGCTATTCATCACTAGAATATTTTAGTAGTTCCTGAGATTAGTGCGCTCAACCAAACAAACTATTCACCTCTATAATATATTATAGTACAGTTTAAATTATGTTGAAGGATCTATGTGTACCATGCTCTCGCCTTGAACCCATACAGTATTTTATACTAGCGGGTCGCCCCAGCTTCACACGAGTGCAATCCTGTATATAAAATATATATTATGCATCCTCTTGAATCACTATATCTATTAAAAAAACCGCATCAAAATTACTTGCGCAGTTTTAAAAATCTAAGCATACATAGGGACAGACAGCGGGAGCTACTTTGTTATATACTATGTAGTGATGATAGTGAAGCGTATACAGTATGTATTTACCTTTTCATCTATGAACAAAAAACTTTCTTAAAAAGGCCGGACGCGTAACGTATATTTATTTACTGTTTATTAAATTATACGCTGGTCTTTCTGGTGAATGAACACGCTACTTGGAATGATTCAGTAACATTTTACGGCTCCTAACTCATTCAACAACATGACGCTAAACCGTGCTTAGTGGTTATGTCGCAGTTACCACTAAGAACTAGGCACTTAAGGTCTTTTTTACATATTTGAAGTTCTAAAAGCACGTAAGTAACTTTTTGGCTATTTTGGCAGTTTTATGCCATTCGCTAGAGATTCGGAAAAATGTCCAAAATAACCAAGAGATGCTAAGAGTGAAGATAAGTTAAATCCCGTCAAAATCAGTATAGCCATTTCGGAGATTAGAACCGGAAAACCAACAGTCAGACAAAAATAATGAAAACTGCATTTTATTATAGGTAGGTGTCCAATAGAAATACTTTCGTTTATGACTTTATTTTTTAAAAGTTGCCCTTTTCGTTCTATGGCCGCGATAACTCTTTAAAATCTTACAGCTCTGGCAAACAGAGGCACAATTACATAGTATAAAACAAAGTTGTTTACCGCTGTCCCTGTATATGTTTAGATCTTTAAAAGTACGCAACGGATTTTGATGCATCATCACATGTGTAATATATTTAACCCGTGCGAAGCTGGGGTGGGTCGCTAGTATTGAATAATATGATAGATAGTTGCATAAATTCCTAGTCCACAAGTCTATCTACAACATGCACATCACGCCACAGTAATGTTAACAGCATTAATTATTCAGTTAAATGAACAGATGCATCGTCTGTGTGTCATTGACGTGTCAATCGTACCAGTATGTCGTAGAAAGTACGTGAGTACACTCGACGTGTTCATACATTCGTCAGTATTCTAATTATTTATTAAACACTAGCTGGTACCCGTGACATAGTCTGCGTTTTTTCTTCGCAATAAAAGGTAGCCTATGTCCTTTCTCAGGGTATAAAGATTATGTCTGTGCCAAATTTCATCAAAATCGTTTGAGAGGTTTAAGCGGGAAAGCGTAACAGACAGACAGACAGACAGAGTTACTTTCGCATTTATAATATTAAGTATGGATAAAGTCAGGACATACGTATTATGAAGCTAAGACAAGAAAAAAAACTCTATTTAGAAGTTTGACAATAAATATATAAAAATAACATGTATATATCTATCGTATACCAAGTTTAATAGAAGTTGAAACTGAAATCTTTTCAAACGAAAGGCTTTTTGTGCGATATGTGACATATGTCATTCTATTGTGTTTTGGTAGTCCACAAGTGCCACGTTTACACATATAATAATTAGCAAGTTTTTTTCTCTTTTTCTGTTTAGTCTTACGAGTTTTTAATCTACGTCTGCGACAAAGGACTGAGATGAACATTTTTTATATTGAACATTATTTTTTTTTTAATTTACTGTTAATACTAGCTAAATATTTTCCAGCGTTTAACGGTCTATTAATACACGATATTGGCAAAGTTGTAGCTATATCATAAATGGTATTAATGAAGAATCAAAGTTAAAGATGAAGCTACTAATTGTCATTTTGCAACATTGACGTTACGTCCGTACTAAGTCTGTAAGTGAAGCAGATTCTCTCATGCATGGCGCAAACAGAAATAGACCTAAAGATGACGAACCTATTTTTACAGTGACTGTACTTCATAGCGTAATCTATTCTCGGTCGGAGTTTGTTCTTTATTAAGAGGGTGCAAGGAGTGAAGTCATCGCCTTCATTGGTAGTTATTGTGACTATTTCTGTATGGGGCGCGACTGTACAATGTTTAAGATGTGTGAGGGGCCATCTTGCTAGAGAAGAAATACATTAACCATTACATGTTTACTGTATGGACTTTAGAGATTGATCTGTTTGTTTGTTTCGGTGTTTCTTCTCGCGGTAGCAAGCTAGGAAACACTGGTCTCCTCTAGTGTAAAAAAGATGGCCCAAATTTGTATGGCTCTGTAACAACTTGTTTCAAATAAATGAATATATGATTTCGGAAACGACAATTTTATTATTTTGCGGAAGTGGGAATTATTGTTAAAAATTTATCATCATCATCATCAGCCTTTTTAATGTTCCCACTGCTGGGACACAGGCCTCCTCTCTAAGAGAGGGAATGGGCCGTAATCTGTAAAAATTTATATATACATATTTTGTTTACAGTATAATAGTACCTACAATATGTTTTTTTGTTGCAAAAATGTCTTTGGAAAAATCAATTTTAAGATATTTTTAAAAAAGTGGAAGAGATATCAATGTTGAATTAAAAAAAAATAGTAAAGTATCGGACAGGTAAGGAATTCTATTCTCAGTCGAAAGTAGTCCAATATTGGCCTTCCCCAAGTGCACTATAAGGGATGATTCTCATTAGAACGTGCTGTGCCCGGGGCGGGGCCCGGACGGGGCCCGGACGGGGCACGGTTTTAATCTGTTTCATATATTTTGTATGAATCAATTTATATTACACAGTGCATTATCCGTGTCCCGTCCGGGCCCGCTCGACGCACTTCAATACCACGTTTGTTGCACGGTCTCGCCCCGTTCCCTCCACGTCCCATCGTAATCAGAACATTTTTCTTGCTGCGTCCGAAAATAAATTGCGTAGCACGGACGGGCCCCGGCACGTCCACGCCCCAGCCCTGGCACGGCCCGCTCTAATGAGAATCATCCCTTAATGACCGGTCCAGTGTGTCTCGCGTCCATCGGATTCCCGTGACACCCACCAGGTAATCGGTCCACAACGTCTTCCTCGTGGAAAAAATATCCCATAGCATAAATAAACACTATATTATGAGATAACTCAAGCCTTAACACAATTGTTTCAAACAACAAAGTAAGTAAACTCATTTCTGGAAAGTACGTGTATTAAATAAAATTATGAAACAGATTTCACTCAACCGATTACCCACACGAAACGCGTGATCTTACAAACATTTTCTGTTTGAATTTCAAGTATTAACTTCATTATTTGTGATGACGATCTTATTTCAACTGTTTATGTGGATAAATTAACTATAGAAATTAACTTTTTAATAACATGTTACTATTCCAGTCCGCAGTAGAAAATTGTAATTGTTCACATAATCATTAAACATTTTTTTTATTTATTGAGTATAGGTTCGCGCTTGGCCGCTATCTCACCTGATGGAAAGTGACGATGCGGTCGACGATGGAGCGTGCTTACCTAGAAGTAACCTATTCACTCTTGACTTAAAGATTCCCGGGTTGTCATCATTTATTTTATTTTAATTTGGTAATGACACTTATTTGTGATTTTAATTTGCTTAATGTGACTTAAATTATTATTTAATTTAATTTATTGTATTTTGGACATGACTGAACTAAACGATTATAGATTCAATCATCGACTTGTCTGCCAACCCTCCTATTAAAGTTACGATCGTTTTGTTAACGTCGAACGCTTTGAGTTGGTCATGCACCAATTTCCTTTGTTATGAGATCGTCTCAACGCCTAATCATGAGGTCAGAACAAAGAAATTGGAGGCGTGGGTAATTCCAAGCGTTTGATGTTATCGAAACGATCGTAACTTGTCTAGGGGGGCTGAGTAGCCCAGTTTGCTTTCCAGGAAGGCCAAGCTCTTTCGGGCAAACCAGCAGTACAATACATGTTTAGTGCTTTAGGTACTAGCTATGTTACAATTGGACCTAATTCTAACAATTGAACTTACAATGGAGTGACGTCATTGGTTCAGCGGAGCAGAGAGCTTAGCGGAAATGAAACGATACAATCCGATTTCAGTGGTCCATTACTAGATAGTGATATTTTCTTAGTGCTGATGGTATAGCGGGCTGTAGCCGCTGAGACCATTAAGTAACTAGTGCTGATATAACTTTAGGTTGTAGGACCTTAGAGCATGTGCTCCTGGACTGCATAGGTTTTTTTTTTTATTTATCTAATTTGTTTTCAATTTGTTTTATTTAAAATTTATGAATAATTTAATTTAATTAATGTATTATTTTATTGTAAAATTGTAATTTTTTTATTTGATTTGTTTTTATATTGATTTTAATTTTAATTTAGTGACATGTTTTATTTATTTATGTATGATTTGATTATGTTTAATTGTGAGTTTATATTTATTCGGTTGCAATTTTATTTATTGTGTTGGCTTTTAAAATGTAAATGGGTGTATTTGGCCTGAATAAAAAGATTTTATTATTATTATTATAGGTGTCACTAATACACGTACACGAACCTTAGGCTTCCTGAACTCCCTTATTGACGTCCTGAAAATCTGAGTAGCTTAATCAGCTTTTGATGAGAGGTGGGCTGGTTAGAATAAGTCCACCAAAGATTATGGCCCCCATGGCTTACGTACAATCGTCCGCATAGTGCGGAAATTATACTCAGACATAACATGTTGTTGTTGACATAACATGTGTTGACCATAAAACTCTGATCTGTAAATTACATCATTACGGAATTCGTGGACAAGCTGCTGATCTTGTTTTTTCCTACTTATCTTACAGGCAGCAAAAAGTAACCATTAATGGGGCGACGTCCTCAGGCTCTTTTGTAAAAATGGGCGTGCCTCAGGGTTCGATCCTTGGCCCTTTCTTTTTTCTGGTTTATATCAATGACCTTCCTTACATGATGGCAAATTTAGCTGATATAGTTCTATTTGCTGATGATACTTCCCTTATTTTTAAAGTAAGTAGAAAAGATACGGATGTCTTGCATGTTAATGAAAGTCTGGCTGTTCTTTCTAAATGGTTCGCTGCTAATAACCTCTTATTAAATGCGAATAAAACGAAATGTATAAAATTTTCACTGCCCAATGTCCCTCAAGTTGGCATCAGTTTAATTCTTGACGGCAAAAAGCTTGATGTTATTATGGAAACTGTTTTCTTAGGTATAACTATCGATTCAAAATTGCAATGGGGCGCTCATATTAGAACTCTCTCTGGTAGACTAAGCTCAGCTGCATATGCAGTAAGAAAAATAAGGCAATTGACTGATGTAGCCACAGCTAGATTAGTTTACTATGCTTATTTCCACAGTATTATGTCTTATGGCATTTTATTGTGGGGATCTGCAGCTGATGTAGACTCAATTTTTATATTACAAAAAAGAGCAATCCGGGCTATTTATAAAATGGGTCCTCGCGAGTCCCTTAGAGATAAATTTAAAGAAATCGATATACTGACTCTGCCTTCTCTTTATATCTTAGAAAGTATCCTGTATGTTCGTAAAAATTTAGGACTTTTTAAAATTAGAAGCGATATTCACAACAAGAATACGCGCAGTAAACACGAAATTGTTTTACCCAAATGGAGGTTAGCCAAGACCAGCAAGTCATTTTTAGTAAACAGCATACGTTTTTATAACAAGCTGCCAGAAGCGGTAACTGAACTTAGTGAGGGAAAGTTCAAAAATCACATTAAGCGGGTCCTAACCAAAAAAGCATATTATAAGGTTAAGGATTATGTAGAAGACAAGCTTGTTTGGCAATGACTGCTCCTGCACATGTGGCTCCCTGGTAACTTATTCATATTGTGTAATTGTGTCTATTAACTGCTCCATCTTTGTTTCCATATACACATTTTTTTTTCTTGACTCATTGCTTCTGCAATATTTATATTATTAAGACCAAAAAAAAATTTTAATTCAATTATAATTAATTTTGTTAACACCCCGCAGTGTAACTGTTGTAGTGATTGATGTATTTTTTTTTTCTCATACTTTTTTAATTTTTTTTTTTATATACAATATTTTTTTTACAGTTCACGTTGTAAAGTAAGAGCACTGTAGACTTAGTAAATCCTATTACGATTTACCTTTTATTTTTTATTATTATGATTATTTTTATTGTTGCTTTTAATACAATATTGACTGGTCTACACTGTTCTTACATAATGAAATAAGTGCTGTAACAACGAATTATTGTAAGAAATCATTTTTTTAAAAGAGTAACCATGGAGTTTCTTGCCGGTTCTTCTCCATAGGAAACGACCAATTTGGAACCGTGCACTAGCTTCTGACGTTTTATAAGTGCCCTTGTAGGCCTATATGAAATAAAAACCTTTTTGATTTGATTTGATTTGATTGACATAACCTTAGTTATCGGTGATTACAGTTTTGAGCCTTTTGTGGTTGAAATACTTGAGTCGCTGGGTACGAATGCTCGTCACCTTTTTTAAGATATATCTCTCTAGCTGATCTACACTGCATTATAGAAAGTTGACTCGTTCTTTACCTAAAAATAGCATTTCCATGCAACATCGCAATACAATTTTTTTCTTAGAGGCAAAGTAATACGTGCGCGCTGACGTCACCTACCGACTTCCGGCCACCGTAAGCCGACTACCGGTCACCGTAAGCGCGGGCTTGCGGACGGCGAGCATTGGGTAGCTCGCCATCCGGTCGTCTGGTAATAGTCCGGACAAAACCCAGTCGTCGACGGGGCGCACTGTTCCCGCGCGCCTCAAGGAGTTGTCAGCAACCGTAGAGACACTGCAGAAGGGTCGAAGCCAATTAGGGCAAAGGGTTTGTGTCTGAAGGGAAGGCTCTGGCCCTGGTATGTCTGGCGATGTAGGAATGGGGTTGGTTGTTTAGTCAGTAAGAGTTTGACACTGTTTCCCGCTCCACCCAAGGGCGGGATTTGTCATTAGATGATTTTTGCCTACCATAAAAAAAACGTCAACTATATTAAAAGTAACAGGAAGATGCTGATATCCATAAGCTATTTACAAATAAAAGCCAATGTATTAAAACTTACACAATAGCGGAGTGATGCCTCTGATGCAGCGGGGCGGACGGCGTCGCTGGTGGTAGAGCTGATAATGAAGCGGGTTGAGGAGAACCACACCACCGACCCTCGCGCACGTCTGATGAGCCTGCCAACAAGACAGATGTGGTAAGTTAATGGCCTGTGTTGTTCTTGGAAAGGAGACCTCCTGCTACTCCTTGCGGTTTTCGTCCTCAATGGATCGTGATCTGGAGGAATAATTTTCTTGTGAATTGTGTAGGGTGACTGCTAATTAGTGACTGATACTTAAACCGTCATTGTAGTCATGATAACAAAAACTTTTACTATGAGACCAAACCTGAAATAAACAGCAGGTTCCCTCGATACCAGCAGATTTTATTTTCGCGATTTCAGGTTTGGTCCCATAGTAAAAGTTGTTTGTTATCATGACTACAATCACGTGTTAATTATCATGACTACAATCACGTGTTAATTATGGGTCACCCCCCTATATTTCGCCATGTTGTCCTACCTTCGGCGATGTGGATGGTATCTGAGACGGTGGTCTCCAGTGTAGCACAGATTTGGTCTGACTAACGACAGACTCGTGTCTCTGGGTAGTTTCCCATCTACTTTTACTTTTTGGAAAAGAGTAGGAAACAATAATTGAATTTTCTTTTGTGGCATAGACAACGGGCTCTGAAAAATTTTTGGCTGAATTTTTTTTAGCGAAATTCAGTGGGTGTTTTTATTATTAGCAAAATTAATTCCTAGTGTATATTTGATAAGATTTTGTCTTAAGTATCTAAACTACTCGATTTAATATGTAGTCATTGAAACAGGCGGAATCTCGATCAATTTTACTGTAGTAGCAAAGTTTGCCCAGTAGTCTAACATGATCCATTTACTGCTAAATATTGCAAAAACATTAGAATGTGTTAGATCCGCATTCTTATACAAAACAAAGTGACTGTATTCTGTATTAAAAAAAAACTAACTACTTTCTAAACTTGACACTGGCAATGCACAAATCGTGCGATGTTAAAAGAGAAGAAAAAAACCACAAACAAATTGACATTCTATCAGCAATGACGATTCACGAAACATTCAAAATATTTTTTTTTTTATTCGTCTACTATCAAACAACGCCGTCTAGTCCCAAGCTAAGCAGAGCTTGTGTTATGAGTTCTAGATAACTGATCAACATACTTATAAATACATACAAATTATAGATAAATTTCACCCAAACACAGAATAAATGATCGTGGCACATGACACATACATTTGCCCTGGGTGGGAATCGAACTCACGACTTCTGGCATAGCAGTCAGAGCCACTAACCACTAGACGAACATGCCAGTCAAATATAATAAGCTTATAGATGCGGAAAGATTACCTATAACAAGCGCTTCAAACAAGCTCCTTATTTTTTCAGTACTTTGTTTGTTCGTATGTTGGTCTGACAAGACCCTTTATATCGGGAAGAGTTATCTGTTCAACCCTGTGCCAACCATATGATTTTTGAAGAGGCCTACAAGACGAATTCGTCTCCAACAAATCCAGGATATAAGAAGGCTACTGCTAATATACTCACTGCCATAGAGCGTCAGGTGTGATGGAGGTCTGCTGGCGAGCACGGGAGTGGAGCCATATCTCTCTCCGCCCGCAGAGAGTCGCCCCCCGAGCGGCTTGAACGCTATCGGACGAATCACTGACTTGCCCTGGAACGAAGAAAATATACACATTAGATTATGGCAAAAAATTTTTTAGTAAACATAAGCTAGTGGTTCTGTGATCCCACCTGATGGTAAGAAGCGTTGCAATCTTTGATGGTGAGGGGCACAAGTTTACTAAGAGCCTATTTACTATAGCCCTTTGAAGGCAGTTAAATTACAATCGGGCGGGAAGACTGCAGCAGGCAAATTATTCCAGTCCTTCGATGTACGCGGTATAAATGACGATCGGTTTTAATTTAAAAAGCCATTGGAAGTAAAAAAATGACCAGTCCCAATTAACAACGATCGTTCACAAACATGACTCGTTTATTACAGTCACTCGTATAGACAGATATACTCTTTACTGTTCAGCTGCTAGCCATAAAAAAATACAGTAACAGCTTAAACTTAATCAACCATTTTTAAGAGAACCGATTGATTCATCACACACGCCACCTTTAGCAAAAAAAATAGAGTAAGCATGTCACGTTACATATGGGTGAAATATAGGGGCAACATATATAGTCCTGCAAGTATTTAGTACACTTATGAACAGCCTAATTTTTGAGGCCATCTAATGAAGTTGTATTATTTTCGTTAGTAACGCTAATTTACAGTTTTGTCGCCATTAGATCAAGCTTTATCGAAACGAAAACAACATCTACCGTTTACACATCCACTTAGACTAAGAAAGTAAAAGGTGTCAGAAGGGGTGATCTTGTGGTATATATACAAAAGAGTCTCAGCTAACGGATATAACGGATCCAAAGCCAAAAATGCAAAGAGAGCAAATTAACATGACTTAATTTTGCGTAACAAAGAGAGTACCGTATCTCCAAATAGCCATGCTTGCTTTAATCGAAATTGTAAAAGAGAAACAGCGTGCAAAAAACACATTTCTTGTAGTAGCTCAAACTAGGTTCCCGATAAATATTCACATTGACATTTCCTAAAGACCAATTATTTAATCTACCGATTTACCGACCATTATCTCAAGGACCAAAACAAATTGTTTTTTAAACGCGTTCGTTAGTGTATAAGTCCGTGCGCATTTATCTGAGCACGGATTTGACATTTCGTACGCAACAACGCATCTAAATGTCATGACAGAAAGGTCAGACTTGGTGTATTCGGTGCATCAGCGTGTTACCGTTACAGTGATGTATGGGGAAAATATATGGATGTCGTGGTGACATTAATCAGGGATTTACTTTTAAATTAGGCCTGAGTATTATTAAAATCGTGTAACGGACTCTTTTGGAATTCAGTTGTGCAATACGAGTATATTTCTACGTTGTGTAATAAGCTTACTGTTGTTTTAATATACACCGATAAATTTTGGTCGTTTTAATCCGGTAGAGGATCGATCCGGTAGGTACATGAAACACTATCGATTTATAAGATAAAATTAAAAAGTACTTTTTTTTTCTAAAACTAAAATTAATTTATGCTTATACGAAATTTATATCTTGAAGTAAAGAACAGCTGAGCGGGTTAAATGGTCGTAGGTTGTTCGTACCAGCAACTACCTACGGTCATTGAACCTGCTCAGCGGATCGACCCTTCACGGGATTAAAACGACAAAAATTTAACGGTGTAATCTTGTGTATTTCACACTGCATATCTTAACGAATAAATCCTATGTGTGAAATATGTTTTGTAAGAATTTCTTCACCTTTTATTATTCCAATCATTTGTTTCATCAACAATCTTCAAATTTTGCATACTGTATTTGCTGTCATGTTGCAATCCTTCCTAATTATCACATCAATGTTCAACAAATCGATCATATCTCGCTTTGAACAATGGAAATTAATTTATGTAATTCTAATTAGTTGATATTGCGCATGCTTTGATTCATAATTGAATTGTTCAAGTGTTTCAACTTGAGCAATATTGTGAAGGTTGTAAGATTCATAACAGTCATGTACAATGCGTTCAAAATGAGAATAGGATCGATTGCCATGTTGTGACGTCACGATTTACTGTCAAATCAAGTGAAAATATTTTATAAATTCAGCTTATTTGCGAAAAATTTAATTTATTTACGAACTGTGAACGAAAAAAGTTTAATCAGAATACAGTTTTTAAAATTTACTCATCTCTGAGTTCTTCGATTTTGCAAAAATATCTTCGATTTGACAGTACGGTGTGACGTCACATCCTGTCAATTGATCCTATTCTTATTTGGAACGCATAGTACTGTTAAGTTCCTCTCTAAGTCAAGTAAAACATCAACAAAAAAGAACATTCAAGTCCTGTTTTCTTTATTTGAAGTAAAGAGTATCCAATTCTTGAAAAGACAAAACCAGAATAAAAATGTCTCCCAAAATGTGGATACGAGTGGAACATCGAATTTGCATCGCACGCACAAAAGACAAACTTTTTTGACGAAGTAATTAAAACAAAATATACATAAAACTTGTAAAACGTGCCAACGAATCAATCAAGCGGAATGGTTCGAATTGGTGATAAAAAGCCGCGTGCCGTACGTCCATCGATGTCGAACAGACAGCGGGCAGAGTCGCGGGAATGTGCAGTATGCCTGTGACAAAAACTTGAACACTTGGCATCGCTGGTTACGGCAGTGTTTGGTTAACGTTTCCTTTGAAGTGCTGGTGCATGAATAATACGAACTTGGAACGTTTTTTTTATGGTAGGTAGAAATCATGAAGACGGTAGATCTTGGGCGGACCGGGAAACAGTGTCAGACTCTTACTGACTAAACAACCTACCCCGTTCCTCCCTTGCCTTATTCCCAGAGCCCCGGTAACACTTTCGCACCAACCTTCGGCTCCAGGAGGCTTCGACCTTGAAGGGTACAGTACAGGTACAGTTTGCTGCCAACTCCTTGAGGCGCGCGGGAACAGTGCGCGCCGTTGACGACTTGGACCTAGACCATGACGTTTAAAGTAAGATTGTTTTATTCCTGTTCCAGAGTGTGCAAATGACAGCGTTAGACACGTTGTCTAGCGCCGTCTCTTTCTCACTGAAAGTAATATCGAAGTAATACTGCTATAAGGGCTTGTGCTAGACCCCTTGGACTCAGTCTGGACTGTTACCAGACGACCGGACGGCGAGCTACCCATTGACGAGCTTGAACGCAGGAAATGCAGCGGGATTAAGCACCATGCCCCATGTTGGTATTGTAATTTCGTTAATTTGAATATTTTTTTAAATTTCTTGTCAGAGTAGGTATCTAAGGTGTCATCTGCCATTCAGGATAATTTATGTAAAAGCATTATTTATCATATTTATCTACAAAAAAAAAATGTGTTTATTTTCAAATAATGTTTATAACTTTATACCTATGTTTTTTACCACACTGATAATATTATAAAGGCAAATAAGTTTATTAGTAAAACATATCCTATGTGCTATTCATGATCTATCCGTGAGCCAACATTTATCAAAATCCGTTAAGTTATTAGAGTGTAAAGATGTAACACATGCAAACACCCAAAAGCTTTCGCTTTTATAATATTAGTTTTTTTTTTTTTTATGGTAGGTGAAAATCATCCAATGACGAAACCCGCTCTTGGACGGAGCGGGAGACCAGTGTCAGACTCTTACTGACTAAAAAACCTACCCCGTACCTTCCTTGCCTTATTCCTGGAGTCGAGGTAACAGTTTTCCACCACCCTCTGGCTCCAGGAGGTTTATAATATTAGTGAGATTTGATAGGGTGATATTTTTTTCGATAGGCAAAAATTATCCAATGACAACTCCCGTCCTCAGGTGGAGCAGGAGATTCTTACTGATTAGAAAACCCACCCCATTCCTACGTAGCCTTTCATACCAGGGCCGAGCCTTCCTTTCAGACGGGAACCCTTGGCCCCAGTAGGCTTCAACCCTTCTGAAGGTAACTACGATATACATATGTAAGTATTAAACTAGTTATTAGTTAGTCAAGCAAATTGACACCAGAAATCAATTTAATTCAGCCTACTAAACCGTAAAAATACAAATTGCATTTACGTAAAACAATTCAAAACCATGTTTAACGCACACACGATTCATTTGCACATACCTCGTAACTACTAGGTACGAGAGTGGTACAAGTACGAATTGCAGAAAAGTAATAAAGAAATAAGTATACAAGAGCTAAATAAGCAAATATCGGGAAATGTTACAAGTAGCGGATAGTAACGTGATATAAACATAGTACGGTATCAAACCTGTTATTTATACCTGTTACTTATACCTGTTACCGTCGGTGTGAAAATGTGAAACTGGATTGTAAGTACATTAGCATTGCAAAATACTTTCGCAGGAACTTTTCACGTCATAATTGTTCCGTATAATTTATGAGTTTCCTTCAGAAGGTACCACCTATATGCACAATAAATTACGACTAATTACGATATTGAGCTACTATTTGAAGCCATCAATCATCATTTAGTTTTATATGCATTGATGGTGTATTCTGTATGTTTTAGGAGTGTAACTTTAAAAATTAGAAAGATAAAACTTGTAGGATATACTTATTAGTATATATCCTACAAGCTTTATCTTTTTGTTAATGTTTTTTTTTGTTATTGTAACACTAGTTACAATAAGAAATAGAGAATTCTTATTGTAACTAGTGTGCTATCTGTGTGAATTCTTATTGTAGCTAGTAATGAGCAGGTTTAGGTTTTTTTTTGGTAGGGAAATTCATCCAATGACATCTCCCGTCTTTAGGAAAAGTGGGATATCACGTCCAAGAACCAAAATTCGATGTCATGTGATGTTCACTAACTCGTACTGGATCTGCGTGGGGGAAAACGGCCCATTCCCTCTACTAGAGATGAGGCCCGAGTCGCAGCAGTGGTTTTTTTTTTATGGCAGGTGAAAATTAATCAATGACGAAACCCGCTCTTGGACGGAGCGAGAGATCAGTGTCAGACTCTTACTGACTAAAAAACCTACCCCGTATCTTCCTTGCCTTATTCCCAGAGCCGCGGTAACAGTTTAACTCAAACCGGCAGCTCCAGGAGGCTTCGACCCTGAAGGGCCCCTACAGTTTGCTGACAACTCCTTGAAGTGCGCGGGAACGGTGCGCGTTGTTGACGACTTGGACTCGGTCTGGACAGTTACCAGACGACCGGACGGCGAGCTACCCATTGCTCACTCTCCGCGAGTCAGTGTCTACGGTGGCCGGATATCGGCAGGATTGCGGCGGGAGTCGCAGCAGTGGTAACATTAAATAAAGGCTGATTATGACTGCGATATTATCTTTAAAGACAATTTTATTTGCAAAGGAACTACATGACTGTATAATGAATACTAAAACAAATAAAGAACAAAATGCAGGTAACAGACAACGATGCCAGTCGGTCAAACACTCAAAGATAGCAAGTATGTGCAACACAAACAAACGGCTGTTGATTCAGGAAGACACGTTTGTAGGTTAAGAGAGGCGACTTCGAGGAAATCTTCTAAACAACGCATTATACTCGCATAAAGTAAGATAATAGCTGTATTATAAATACATGTTGGACTTTCGGTCGTAAATTTGCGACAAACAGGCGTAACGCGACAGTCATATGTCCCGCTTTGATGGTATAATCGTGACACGACCACCGTTGAAGGGTATAAGTTACAGGTATAAGTCAGTGTGTGACACTTAATATACTAGAGAAAATCAACGGCTTACTTAACTGTAGGCGATAGGAAACTGTTTGAGGCGGAAAGAGATCTCGCAAAATCTTAGGGTCAACCATCCTGCCAGCAGGCTGGGTCAAAGCCTACTGGGGTCAAGAGTCTGCTGCTGAAAGGCAGGCTCGGCCCTGGTATAAAAGGCGAATAAGGAACGAGGTGGTTGTTTAGTCAGTAAAAGTGTGATACTATTTCCCGTTCCGCCAAAGGGCGGAAGTTGTCACATGATTTTACCAACATAAAAAAAAACTAGACAATATGCAATTTTAATAAATCAGTAATTGTATGAATAACCAGTAATATTTTTTAGACAGGCTTTTTCTTTGATACTTATTAATTACAGAAGAGAAACTCCATACCAAAAAAAAAAACGCAAATTGTCCTTTACGACATTCTGTCAAAAAAAAAACTATAGTTTAAATTGATGACAGACAAATAAAAAGCTTTAAGACATATAATTAAAAAAAATAACAGGTATTTGTGATAAAACGAACCGACTTTTATTAGATATACCTGTTATTTTCAATGTTCAGAGACGTCTGGGTTTGTGGGTTAACTGTGACAAGGCCAAGCAGACGACCAGTCTGTGTCACTGTGTGGCCCGAGCTAAGAGAGGGAGCGAATTTTGTTAGAGAGGGTACACACGCTGCTGAAGTGTGGTCCAATTTATATCTGTCACTTATAGTTTTTATATACTTCCACCTCTATAAGTATGATTATGTATCCAACTATTGATCAGTTTTAAAATGTAAACATTTTTTTTCCTATTCTTGGAACTTTGAAGTGTAAAGCACTAAGAACCTCGTCGATACTGTTTTTTTTTTCTGAACGAATCTCTTAAGAGGGCGGCCTCATTGTTGCACCGTGTACGAGCAAGCTCCAACAGCATTGTAAGAGTAATAGCAGATAGACTAGATAGTCCGTTTCTAAAACAATAGATTGCGCTCCATGTGTGATAATAATGAAAATTTTTTTTCAACTATATTTCTGGTTTACTAACATAATTCTTAAGTACCTACTAACATAAATATGGATCTATTTGTCCTTGAACAAAAATATGGTCTGAAATAAAGTTCTTATTATTATTTTTACCTGACTTTTGAAATTCAATTTCTATGCTCTGGATACATTTTATAATATCTGCATTACACTTTTTAATCAATAATTTTCCCGTGTCTCTCCTGTTTTATGGAGTCAGTCTAAAGCCCACTAGGTACTGTTTTTTGCCTGGTTTCCAAGACCCTGGAGTTCTTTTTGGGCCATCCAGTGAGATCTGCACTACCTTAAGGTCTACTGGAAAATAAGACATGTAGACTGTCTTTGAGCCTGCAGTGTTTGCATCAGTGCATAATGCTTTAATAAATAAATGTAAAAAAGAAATATATTTGCTGAAATATTTAAGGGGATTTCGCGCTGATAACTGAATTCCCTCCCCTAGAGAGGAGGCCTGCGTCCCAGCAGTGGGAACATTAAAAAGGCTGATGATGATGAACTGAAATACAGGCTTTGCCTAATTCACTTATAGATACTTGATTCATTTGTTAGTCTATAAATATAGTACCAAATGAAATGAAATATTGTACTAAGATTTTTTGGCAAAACTTTATTATTTATTATAGTTATTTTTAGATTCGCATCATCTCCTCACTTACACCACCCACTAACTGTATGCCTCGCTGCCACCCGGAACTGCCTACAAGCAATTTGTCTCCTAAGACCGGATAGTATTTATCGATACTTCTATTCGCTTACACCACTCTATGAGAATCGATGTCGATAATAGTGTCGTTAATTTAACGATTAGGTATGTGTCCTCTTTCGAATACGTTCTCTTAGTTTTATTACAGCAAGTGAATGGCTTGATTGACACAGTTATATAAATACATTGTAATTTCTAGACTAACATTCCAGTCTAGATCCGTCTTAGCCCTGAAAATGGTACACTTATGGATGGACTATCATAGATATGATTAGATTTAATAAATAGTAAGTACATACTAGAAAGTAGGCTATGAAGTTTAAGAAATTTCAGAAGAGTGCCAGAGTTATAGGTAAAATGCATTTTGTGTTGAAACTTTTAATAATTGTAAAACATTATAAGCATTATACACTTGCGCCAATGTTAGAAATGTGTTAGGACTGTGTACAGTACGGCCGTCGGATATTGGCGAGTTTGAAGTTAGGCTCTGCGAATATTAGCGCTTGAAAACTCGTTAAAAAATAATTTTGTATCCGCATAGGACATTACAAAACCAATGTACGCAGTCACCGACTTCCTAAACAAGATCCGTAGTTAGTTGCGTGTATTGTTCTACTTCATTATATCACACTTAATATTATAATTACGAAAGTTTATTAGTGTACATAAGAATAGGTATATGTTTGTTACTACATTATGCTCGAACAGCAGAACGGAAAAACGCCTCAGGCAGTAGCCTCCGTGTAAATCCTAAAGTGGATCGCATTTAACGAGCTCATAATGCGATCCACTTTACGATTTGGAGGCATGCGGAACAGTGAGTAAAGTCCCACATATCTCCGTCGACAAGGAAGGACCAGACAGGTGTTACGTCTGGTGGGCTACTGTCAGTAGTTGATTTTGATTGTACGATGCAGGATTAGTTCTTATGTGACTCCATAGATGGCGCTATAAAGACCACGATCACTGTTAAAGGAAAGGAGCTATAATTATAGTCTGTATGACTGACATGACTGTATCCCTATCTCAGCTCACACGACTGACTTTTTAAAACACATCATGGGCCCCTGAAATACCACATAGGATACTTTTTAGCCAGGAGTGTTGGCAGCAGTTTGTATGTATAAAAGGAGAATGTGACTGACTGATATATTAAGGCACAGCCAAAAACACTGAGACTAAAAATGTGAAATTTTTTAAAAGACTTCCTTTTATGCCATAGGCGAAATTGTACGATTTGATTCCGCCATCGCAATTTTACAATCGGACAATCGCCGGTACGAAAAATATCCACCCTTACGTTGTTGAGAAGTCTACGGTCCGGACTAAGCGTTTAGCCTCGTCGTCCAAACTCTCTGGATGGGCCCGTGTGATGAATTACGGCCCTCCGCTAGGGAGGAGGCCTGAGGGGACTCAGACTAGGGTTGCTGGGAAGCAATGTGAACATTATAAAGCTGATGCTATGCTATGCTTGCAGGACTTTCCTCTTTGTTCCGTATGCCCTTAAACATGGAGAAACTTTCTTTCAAGCAGACGGAGCCGTTGGCGGCAGCTAGTATTACATAAAACTTCCTTCACTTACAACATGAGTACATAACGAGTTGATCCAGTGTCCGGCGGAAGGTTGCGCATGAGCATGACCGTGCCGCATTGGACTGGACAGATAATTTCCGCCATAGGCATCATTATACTGACAGACCATTTCCAATCAGGTACTAGAGTACCTGTCTATATGGACAAAAAATTTAATCTATTGAACGAATTCAGAAACGCTAGTTTATTATTACAGTTTGCAGGACTTACGGCTTAAAAAAAGCTTGTTAAAAAGATAAACAATCATAGATATTACGCCAATTACAAGTTCTCACGTATAGCGTCAAAATTGAGAAGTGAGCTGCTGTAAGGAGGAGTAGCAAGCGGTCGCCTCCTTCTGCGAAGCAGTAATGCTAGCAATGGAGGAGGCTGCACGTGATAGGCATCGGCCCTCACGCTCCAGCCACCGTTGGGATTCCGATCCCGATTTCTAGCCACGATTTCTAGGCGAGCAATGGGTAGCTCGCTGTTCGACTGACTGGTAACCATCCGGACCGAACCCAAGTTATCAACGGACGGCGCGTTTTGTTCCCACGCATCTCAATAAGTTGTAAGCAAACGTAGAGGCCCAGCGGGACCAAAACCTAATGGGGCCATGAACCAATTTCTGAAAAGAAGGTACGTCCCCGCGGAAGGTAAACAAGGAACCGGCTAGGTCGTTTGGTCAATAAGACTCTGACACTGTTTTTCGCTCCGCACAAGGGCGAGAACTGTCATTGGTTTATTTTTACCATCATAAAAAGTGCATGGTGATAGTGATAATGAAGAAAAACTAATGCGAACACAAATCATAGGATGAACATTAAGTAATACAGAATAGCTATTTTCTGTTGAAGCAAAAACTGCCGATAAAGTTGTCATGCAGGTAAGCACAGCCTAAAAACAGACTTCAAAACGAGTCCAGCCAGAACCAAAACCACACTAGTGCGTTAAGCAGTAGCTGCGGATATGTCACCACTTGATTTAATTCTATTTTATATCAATAGGTATCATTGATTAAAAATTCAGACTAGATCATAGATTATTTTAATCTAATCTTGTGATCAAAAGACGAAATCGAGGAAAAAAATAGGTTTTTAATATTAAAGTAACAGATTATGTTTTTATTTATTGGTCATCTAATTAATAAATTTTAGAAAATATATAAAATGTTATTAATCAATTTTTTTTTAAATATTCAGAGACCGCAAATTCAAATGATTTAGGATTAAGATTCAAAATGTCAAATAAGAATACAAAAAATATGGAGTTTACAAATATAAACTAAACTCTCAAATATATTTTATAATACTTTCAAATGGCAAAGCTAATTATTGTCTAATATAAGCAATATTATAGAAGGAGCATCTAACAATGTCTAATAACTTAGAAGACGTGAACAAATTGATGTTATAATTAATTGTGTAGCCGCTATTCTCAATACTAATAACGGTAAAACAGCTGATTATAGACAGCAAATAACGACGATGATCACGGACGTCGCCATCATTTAGCCTATGCTAAATGATGGCGACGTCCGTGAGATTCTTTAATCACTAGAGATAATATTATGAATCACCTATTCAGACTTTAAAGTAACGAAGTCCAGAATAATAAACAAGTCATGCACATACATAATTAAGAATGGAATGGCAATCTTAATAGAATCTAGACTGATAACGTCTAAAATGGCTATAAAACAAGACATTTTTCAATAACATAGCGTGATATCCAACAATCATAAATTCATATTTAAAAAATAGCTCCGTGACTTAAGAATGGTCTCAATTTGAAATATGGACATAACATTATTATCATACCAATGATTTCACGCCATAAATTGGCTAATGAATATTAACTTCTTTATCTCTAGCCTAATATATCGCCTCTCGTTTCAATGAATATCTATAGCAGGAGTATGAAATGATTATGTAGCTATGCGTTCGTCTTATTAACATAAACATCCATTCTTACATCATTCCATCTATGAAAAGAATACCTGTGTCATTAAATCACGCCTACGATTAATCAACCAAGTTGCAAAAATCTAAATTTGCATGATACAAAACAATAACGTACAGCAATTTGCTATAACAAATATGGCAGGACCGGTACCACTGTTTGTCGATGATGTATGTGGAAAAAACTCACATGATTATGAATAAAGATCTGACGATCAGTCATTTCATATTGTTCTATTATAGAGCACAAAGATGGGAGGAAATAAAGAGCAGGTAATTTTGTCGATGAATTACAAGTTGAAACATAAGACGCAAAGACAGTGAAAGAAAATTCCCATAGCAAAATATTAACCAAATTAACCACACCTAACCACAGTCACTGAAAGCAAGTCACACAAATAATTGGTCCAAATTAAAATGATAATGACATGGACGATTTTGAAGCGAGTAACAGAAGTATTGGCGAAACATTAACGAAACCTGAGGCGTTCTCCCACGTTCGGGCACGCGAGTTAGAAACACGTGTAAACCTTAAACCGGTCATTCCTTAGCTTTCTAACATCATAATAAGCGTAAGCGACAGGCTGAAACTGCCTCCAGCTAAATCCCAGGCTGTCTGCCAGTAACAACAAATTTTGGAATTCCTCCTTTTTAGTTAGGTAATTGTCGGAAAGCCTGCGGGCTTCTTCCAATGAGTAAAAGGTCCAGTTTTGACTCTAAATAGCGTCTCTCGCTTAAATGATAATAATGTTTTAATAGTTCCTTTAAACGATAAACACTACAAAAATAACAAAGCAGAATTGGAGCAAAGCACGCGATTTAAATAATCTGGGAATGTACAAACAGCTTTAGGACTATGTTAACATTTTCAAGAATTCAGAAATTGAATTTGAAAATCCATGTCATATTTTGCATTGGTAATACGAGCTGCATGACAAGCAATACCAACAGATTTTATTTCTCAATAAATCCAAAGTCAGCCTCGGTTACTGGGGCATTTGAGCACAATACAATTTCTTCACTCCTTTAATACGCCTATAAAAATTTGACGGCGGTATAAACTGTATCGTAAAAGACAAGATCGGATCGTCGGCGTTTGATTGTGGCATTATGAACATGATCATATATAAGGTGATAGTGATCTTTACAGGACACATTACAACGACATACGGACCGCCGAGGAGCATAAAGAGATGTAAGAAGTACAGCCGTGGCAAATATTGGAATAGTGCCAATGGGATGCAAAATAAATGCAATCCTTAGTATTATTTAGAGAATAATAGTGAATAGCAATGTGTAATGCATTAACAATTTTGCCAGGTTCATTCCCCTCAATCCTTATTTGCTGTTTGACCGTAATTTTATATTATATTTGCTGGTATGTATTTTATAGCTAGGGGATTGTAAAACACAGTCAGCCATTGTTAAAATCCTGTACAAAAACTAAATATAAAGCGTTTTATATCTGATCACGTTAATGAATACCGAAATTGGATATCCCAATCAAAGTTATCATTATTTATGACAATAAAAGTACCGTTACAGGCGTTGATTCCGAGGTGTCAGATTAAATTTCAATGGTAATATGATCGTAGGCTCCTTTTATTAAGAGTAGAATAACATGTTTATAAAGACTTGAATGACAATCGGTTGCACAAATGGGCATATTATATTTAGTGTTATTAGTTTCTTGTTGAAGTGGACCTAGTTTTATTAATATAATGGCTATCATTAAGGCATCATCGACTCAGTCTATTCCAAATGTGTTGAGTTCAGCTGCCAGTTCAATCAGCTGCGTTTGGAACCGCTTTTTAGTAATGATCATTAAGTTTATACAAATCAAATTTTAAATAGTCACAGATTCATGAATACCGCTATTTTTTACTTTAATTCTATAGGTCTTTGTGATAGGTTCGATTCAAAGGCGCGCACACACGTGCCAAGCAGATGTTTAACGCAATCCATCTGCTATTTATGCACCCTCGGGAATGTCAATGCAATTTACTGAAGTGTTTCGAATTGCAGGGGACTAAAGGGGATGTTTTAGAATGTATGATAAAGGTATTATTGGAGGATAAAAAACTGCTGATAAATTTGAATTATTATTACGAGAGAATGCAGTTTTTGATGAAATGTGAATGAATAGCGGAGGAGATAAAAAAAATGTATTGGAGGACTAGAACACTATAATATTTTTTGGGGCAAAAAGTTCTTTGAGTGTTTTATTTGCAAATAATAGTGAGATTCACTGATTTAAAACTGAAGCTTTATCTTGGTTGCCATGCGATAGAAATCTACAGTACAAAATCTATTTTTAAACACGCAAGTAAAACAGTCAACATCATTAAGATAAAATAGTATCCAAGCAAGTCACTGCAATTGACAAACTACAGAATGCAAAAAGCTGCCGACAGTAGCAAAGAGATAACTAAAAAAGGAATATAATTTGATACTTAAACTGAATCCAAAAGCGTGTCCTTGCAAAGCAAGCACAAAGCATTTTCCATTTTATTACACATTCATCCATATAAAGAATGCAGCGGTGATGGAATAAGGTAATGGTGGGTGCGGCGGCTGTAAAGAATTGTGATAAACAAATAAACTTTATGGCTGGTAATAGATGTTATTCGTCAACAGTTACAACGAATTTACATAATTATTTTTGTAAATTTTTGTTCACTCAAATAACTTCTCTCGGACTTGTACTGACTAATACTTATATCCCTTCAGTTACCTTATGAGATCCAGAGACGCGCGCTTATTAACTATCTCGCAGCTCTAGGTAATTATTATTGCAGTCTCTACTTAATACTATGTCGCTCTTAAAATAATTTTTATCTAGATGTAAAAATACAGAAGTTATTTTTGACATTTATGACATTTATAAATGCGAGTATTTCTGCTTTCATGTCACCTTTCTCATATAAATCTTTGTGTATCTCTTCACCCATCAAAATAGCAATCTTCAGTTGCTTTTCACCATCGTCGTAACTGATGCGATCTGTAGGTACAGTTTGTCAGTCTACTTCGCTTTCTTCCTCCGTACTTTCGGATCGCATATCTTCACCGTCAATCTCAACTCTGTACACCAAATGTCTTATAATTTCAATATTCTCAACAAAAGAAATTTCACTTTTACGACTACGAAACCTTTTATCTTTAAACCTTTGTTCTCCTTTCTCTCCATTACTTGATTGATGTTGCGAGTATGACGTTCAGTCAATAGACAAATTATTTCAACACGATAATATTGATGAACCTTACCCTTTGATAGACGGATTGACAGTGAAACAACATCCGGTTGTAAAACTTTCATACCTACTAAGTTTCGCACAAAAAAATATACACAACTTCGAAGCTGTATATCTTTCGAAATATTAAACGAACACAATTTGAAACTATTTCTCTGACAGTAAAAGTTAATTCAACAGGTGTGCCCGTATCGTGAACGGAATTGTAAAAAAATCACCTTTGCTGCATTGAAAATCGATATTAATATCGAGAGCAAAAGTACCAATTAATATTCGACAGTGGTTTGATAGCTATCATAATTACTCGCAGACTTTGATGGAAGTCTGTCGTTTTAAGATACAGTTTTTCGATCGTATAATTAATATTATCGGTATCTAAATTACAGGTTTGTAAAATAAACTGTTGTTTAACTTAATAGTAGGTTATCGGCTTCGGATATTGATGATTCAGCAAAAAACTATTAAATTAGTCTGGGGTGCGTATTGAGTAAAACGTCAAGATTTGATTCATCGATAAAATCAAACACAAATATCTTTACAACACTGCCCCCAGCGGTCAGTGCGTAATGCGAGCCTTGTAGAGGTGTGTATAATTTTACAAGCAGCACAATAACAATCAATAGATGGGCAGAACAGGTCCCACACTTGCGTATCAACTTTTTTTGTAGGCTGGAGAAAGCGAGTTGCCGAAACGAGCCAGCGAGACGCCAACGTATCGGAAAGATTATCGAGTAAGATTTATGTCGAATATCGATATCGGAAAAGTCACGATTGGAAATGGAACGACATGAAAGCCGTGTTCGAAAGGCGATTCCTGTCGCAATTGTTATCGTGAAGTTTGATTTGATAGGTATAAGCTATACGATACAGGTCATCAACCGGCAGTTTTTTGTGACACGCAGTCTCTATTGACTGAAAAATTAAAGTAGATATGTGAAGTTGTGAAATTAGCGATGTATTCGGAAATCCTTACGCACATTTACTTAATCCACAAAAACTTAAACACGCAGACAAAGAACTATCGTACATTATGCCGTTTAGTGGTATAGTCTCAGTTCACATTAGTGAAACACTTGGGACCTTGGCATGAATGTGGTGCAACTCGTGACGGGAGCACGAAGTAATCCGATTAAAGTAACTCACGATGCTCGTACATTATGTTATGACTACCGCAAATTGGTAAGACCCCAAATATAATGGCGTTAAAGTAAGCGGCCTAAATATGAGCGTTTTGAAATGGCGCTTATGAGGTAAATAGTGGTAGCGTAACGTAGGTTTTGATGAAAGAAAAAAAAAACCGAATGAATTTAAAGAATGATTATAACATTGAGCATCACCAAGCTGAGACTGATTGAACTGGTACACAACCAGTTATCAAATAACTGGAAACTGCTAAACACAACAAAGCACTACAATAAACAAACAGGAGAAAATTTGCAAAGCTAGTCAGCAAAACACAGGAAACTGCTAAAGCTAATCATACAACCGAACATAGAGACAAACCAATTAAAGAAATACTGCCCTTCAAGTAATGCTAATAACGCAATTGATTAGTTAAGTGGACATACATACTAGGGTAGTCAATCAACAGCTCATTACCAATGTCACTATCACTAATTACTGTCTTACTGTCAGTAGGTGAAGGTTGGTCTTTATAACATAAAAAGATGTAATTAGTACACTAGCTTCTATTAGTAATTGCATATTAGAGCCATGTTTGGCCTCTAGCTCACTACAATTTGGTGAATAGTCGACCACTTTTACTAGCAAGGATAATTATATTGTGATGTAATTTCAGTCTGTTAATAGACTTGTCGGCCACCACTGCTCTAGAAGAGCAGCGGTGGTAACGGCCCCGACTTACGTGTTGTAGGATGCGGGTTCAAACCCAGCCAGGCACATTACTTTGTGTAATTTATTTCATCACCGCTGCTCCTAAAACGGTGAAGGAAAACATCGTGAGGAAACCGGCATGTCTTAGAACCAAAAATTCGAAGACATGCGACATCCACCAACCCGTACTGGGCCTGCGTGGTGGATTACGGCCCATTTCCTCTCTTAGAGAGAAGGCCTGTGTCCTTGCAGTGGGAACATTAAAAAGTGATGATGAATAGACTTCTAATTTCGCGTCAGGAGATAAAGACTGTTTCTGACACACAATTTTTACCATCTGGACGGAACTAAAGATGACCCACAGATGTGATACTTAGTCTGGGGAATAACGTTGGTAAGTTCTACACATGGTGTTTCTTTGTCAGGATGTTTGTTCACATGTGACATTGTTGTGTGTGTTCTTTGAATAATAAATAACATTGAGGATGACATTTGTGCTTTCTGAGGATTCGCATATAATTTTATTAGCACATCTGGGCTCTGGCACAATTCTGGTACGAAACGTTTGTACGAAATAGACCCTTACTAGCAGCTAATTCCCGAACCTAATATAAATGATACATATTATTGTTTTTCAGAAAAGTGTTTTCATGGCTTTCAATCAGAATTTTATTTGTGAAACTGGTATTTAAATAAAGATCGCACAATTATTGAAAGAAACAAACAAATAAAAAAATAAATTTTAGGTAAAAACTTTTGTAAAATTTATAATCAAAACAAATTTAACAAAGAGAAACAGTCTTAAACTTGATCAGAAATCAGTCTTTAAAAATAAAGAGAAATATTTTAAAACTAAGTAAGTAGGTAACTAAGAAATTTATCATTATTATACAAATGAAAAAAGTAATCTACAAAAATACAACCTCGCCAACATATTTATTATTATTATAAAATCATCTATAGGAATCTAAATAGCTTCAGCCATTAAAACAGGCATTTAGACAACAAAGACACATATAGTTCTTGATGCAGAGATAGCCATAATGTTAGGCTAGTTAAAACACATAAGGGTAAAGACTGTTGTAAAATAGATAACCTTTAAGATTTCCAACCCGTGAGATAGGAGGGTAGTGACGCAGGGCCCTTCCGGACCCCAGGCTATAAGTTCAAGATAGCCATCTATTTGATAGAACATACAGTACCTTTTATTTTCTTTGCCGGTAAGGTTTAATGGCCATAAAGGAATTCTCCTTCAGTATTATTATTGTGTGGAACAAGCTTTTTACTTTGACCTTTTCAATGGTAATTACGTGAAACAATCAGCTATAAGAGAATAATGAATTAATTGTTGATACTATCTGTTGCGTATTGAGATGAGAAAGGTTTCTTTGAGTGAGTTACTGTGTTATTAGCAACTATTAACAGACTAACTCATATAACTAGCATATATATCATATAACTATTTATTGTGGTCCCCTTAGAACACAGCGATTTCCAAATGGATCTGTATTTAAATTGGCTACAGCTCCCCGATTTTACATAACTGTAAAACAATAACTGTCAGTTGGAATTGATTTTACAAGCCGTATAATACTGAAAATGGATCGTGATTACCACTTAGCGATCAACTAGCGTCAGAGAGCTAATCATTTTGAGCAATAAGCACCTGAGACTCAGATAATAAGTATAATATTAGCACTTGGTCTAACGAAATTGTGAAATATGAATTAGGACATTAATTCTAACAACAGTTAATCATGAAGATAACTGTAGTTGTTTTATGAAGATTTCATCAAAATGGGAGTTATGCAAATTGACAATCTGAATTTCAGAATAAATTTATTTATATAGCACACGAATCAATTTATGATTCGGTCAGGAATTTGACCATAAATTATAGTCTAATTAATGCTACACAGACTTCTACATTTCTACACAGGATGTAACGAAAATGGGTGCATATATTTCAAATACCTATTCAGACTTCCTCTCGAAAGATACATTTAAAAAAAATGGACTTCCCATTCCAATTTTGAATAACAAATGATAACTTTGTATAATAAAATTACTTGATGGAAATTTAATTTTATTTAAGATGTCATACATCTTTGAAGATAGTTGGTCATTTCCACCGGCAGAAGAAGCATTATTTCCCCTACACCTTTAGGTAGTTGATTCAATAATTGAAATCAAAGAAGCATTGCTCAAGCTAACATTAAAGCACAACAGTAAATAAGGTCTTATTAGACAAACATAAACTGATTTAACAATAGCTCGATCCGAAGCTAATGATGGTAAAGCAACGCGCAACGTTTTGCACAACGCAACATCATCCATCAATTATTGTTTAGAAATAGTAGGCGTTTATCTGATAGTTATCGCATCTTCAGTTAAGGCATCGTCGAACTCCCACGAGATATGGGAAAGTGAACAGGAGATGAATACGTTCAAGTTATAAGAGGATTCAGTAGTTGATTCAAAAGAATCTTAGAATAGAAAGAAGAAACGTTCCATAAAACTCTAACCGATGACAAGAATAGGTACAACGATATACGGAACTAATTTTGACATAAAAGCAAAATATTTCTTAATACACAGTCTCAAGTGGGTTGATGATGTTTTACCTTTTTACGAGATTTCGTCCTCAAAATATCTTATGTTAAAATCGCTGCAACTTAAAACGCCAATAAAATTGTTATGTTACGCAACACCGATGTCATCTTTGTAAAAGACACCTTTATTTTCATGAAATCTTATATACAAGGTCCAAGCCCTTTTACAGATAAAAAATATATTGTATGTAATAAAAATATTCGATTTCAATAACCGCTTGTAAATTAGCCGTAGCCATCTTCTGTTTTGTAGATTACGAAGTTAATTGCATTTTATTTCACACATACATTGCTCAAAATAACAATAGTCGGTTAAGACTGACGACACACCTTCGGATTGTTTTTAAAACAACAGAATGATGAGTAATTACATTCAAAACAAATGATCAACATTATTTGTACCTAGATTACCGCGTGGGATGAAATCTCTGTGAATCGTGAAATGCAATAGTCATTAACAATAGACTGTTAATCGATTTAAAGTAATAAACTTAATCAAAACTAAATAATTAAATGCTAACAATAGAGCTAATTAGGTAATCAAAAACATTGAAAAATGTTAAAAAATGTAGCAAGCGAAGTTTCAAATAAAAGATAAAAAAATAAACTTAAGAAATATAGTAGATTCAAATCTTTCAAATTAAAAATGTACAGCATTCGTAAAGCCACAAATCAATAAAAAATAGAGCATCGCGTGGATGCTCAAAATGTCAATTAAGATCTAAACTCGTTAAACGTGTAGAAAAAATGGTTCGAAAATGTTAATCGGTTGTTTCAAATTCGTACTGGCACCAATAAATTCCGAGTCAACAGACGCATTTAATTTGCAATACCATACAAGAAGGATTGAATTGTCAACACGACTGGCAATAAGCCCTGAGTTCAACCGCCACCAATCAAGCTTTACTGCATTATAATCACGCAACGGCAGACAGAATTTTAATGACACAGCCTACGCGAGAGAAAGCGAGAGTGACATACGAACCAATGTAATAAACATTTTTGTTAATGGACTAACTTAGGATGCCAATGAAGAAAACGAAACCTAAAACATGATCGCATACATTTTAACTTTTAAGTCGTGACCAAATTGTGTTTCAAATGTTAATCCCACGCAATAAGTGTACCTACTTTCTAGCTATTGATAGAACATTTTGTAATCTTAAACATGAAATCGAGAGCAGAATCGATCACGCTCAAACAACATTTCTAATTTTCAATGTAAATAATGCAGAGACCAGAGAGTAGATTAAGAATTGTACTCCAATCTTATATCTGAAACATAATGAACGTAAGAGCTAATGATATAGTCAGAGACTGCTAAAGTAATTCATAATGAAATTTGAAATTCAGATACAAAGTAACATAAAGCTACAGCAGTGTTACAAGAATAGCTCAGTTCAGTTCTAGTTAATCAAACGAACAACGCAGCGCCAGTCAAACAAATAGACTTGTCAGCAGATAGTTTCTTAATCTAGGAGGCGTAGGCGATGCAATCTTAGTACGGCCATCAACAGCCTACATATCGGACAGGCGTGAATAATCCACCACGTTACACATGTTACCGACATTCGTTCCTACAGGGCTGCCAGGCAACCAGCAATCCTCTCAACATAAAATTTAAAACAGATATAAATCTATTTATAAATGTAATACCATTATGAAGTTATCCTACTGCTTTATTCTCGTTTTAATGGGATAAAAGGATAAGTAACGTCGCTCAAGACAACCCTGCAACAGTTTTGAAACGCTAACATATCGCAAGCGTCTAGATTATTGTTGCTAATGTATAATATCTTACACAAAGTAAATTACGGGCATTTGTCGCGCTGAATGTTGATAAATGTTTGAGCCTAGGTGATATTAAGTTGTCGCTGTATTTTTCTAAAGTAGATTAATATGTCTTTTTATTGATTTAATGATGTCGAAAATTTATTTAGTTTTAATTACTTTACTCGAAAGAAACATGTATATTTTGGACTGTGCCATGTAACGGAAGAGGAAACAATAAATGATATCAATCAGCTCGATCATGTTAAGGATATACATATTTAGAATGGAATTCGCAAAGCCGTCATTAAAACGGACCGTGTGTGACGAATCACCAATTGCAGTAGTGGGTTATTAACTTTTATTCAATGATAATAAATAATCAGAACAAAATAGCCATTCCTCAACGATACATTGACCGGTACAGAAGAACGAGACTGGAATAATGACGAGAGATATTATCTTGAACATGAAGATAGGTAATAATGTTATAGTTACATGTGGTTAAGCTTACGGTGTATCTTCAATATAATAGGAAAGAGAAACATGGATAGTGATTTATGTACCAACTGTACACCTTCTTAAGTAAATCAGGTCGGGAGAGAAAATTATTGAATAAAGTATTGAAATTAAAGCAAGTGAAATACTCTTTGTAGGAACAGAACAAAATTAAAGTTGAAATACCTGCTATGGTTATAGTTAATAACTGTGGCTTGTTTTTGGTAGAGTTAGGGGCTAGAGAGTTAGAGGAAGAAGTTATTTATTTCATGATTTCTCACCAATAAGGAGAAGCTGCTACGGAAAATGTTTGGTGTTATCCTCCAGGTTCTTAAATTTGAATAATCTACAAATATTGAAATTTCCAGTAAGTACTAATACGAAAAAATGAAATAAAACGTGAAGTAACAGTACCGAGAATTGCTATCAGATATATTGATTGATTCAAACCCAACTAAAATAAAAATCAAGACGAAGACCAAACAAACCAAAAAATCTTTGAAGACAAAATAAATATTCAAGAAAGAAATTCCGAATCCAGTCGAGACATGAAACTAGCTAAACAAAAAGCTTGTCTAGGAAAAAAGGACGTGGTAACGGTTAATTAACATAGATACTAGTACGCAGTGTGCAACAGGTTTGCGATGAAGCGAGCTCCGATATGCAAATGTTCTCAGCCGGTGGTCCTAGATGCAACGCGCTAGATATTACACTGCCTTATTCTGATTTAGACTTTTTATTTTTTCGTGTAAGCTTTGTAGCGTAAAAACATGTAGAGAGAAAGTGTTGTACAAATATTTTTCATATTAGCAATTATAATGCAAAAAATTATTTGAGCCAGTATAATGAAAGAAAATTTGACGCCAATGCCAAGCCACAAATAAAATTCTTCATCAGAAAGAATCCTTCCCACCAAAATACCTTTTGTTACCACAATAGCATTATCGGTTTCGTGAGTTAAGTTCAGACACTGATATACTCAGCTATTTTCATTAATGTCTCGTACCAAAAGGTCAAGAATAAAATATTTACTTTGACAATTGAATTCCCTAACATTCACTGTGTCCTTTAAGACAACATCAGTGTTTAAGCGGATACAGTTACGAGTACAGTTATCTACGCAACTGTTATTAGAACTTCCTGCACAGAAAGAAATGGGAAGGCAAAAAGTGCAGGAACTATAACCGCGAACAATAATTACATTAATGCACCGATGGAGCGAACGAGGCATATACAGCAGCTATACAACTTCTGAGAATCGTCACAAATACACCACGACTATTTTTTTCATCATGAATAGTCAAGTGTACTGCAAAAGGCCTTACAAAGCAGAGTCCACACAATGGGGTTGATTAATAAAACATTGTGTATGGGGCCTATCTCGTATTCACTATCGTGTACGATTGGGTCGGCGCGTGCGCTTTCAGCCCGCCGAGCTGCAACCCGACCCGATGTAGGTCACACGAACAGCTTTCCGATATTTGCATATTATATACTTGTATGTTGATATCCCATCACAAGCGTATCCGTAAAGAAACAGCGCATCTACGCTTAAAAGGAGAGAAATTATAAATACATTACGATGGAACAAATTGTCAGTTTGTAGATGGCATATGTAGGTAAAGACTTTAGGACAATAAATTTAAGACGCCAGATCAAATTGAGCATCGCGTAAAGCCCGTAACTAAACACCAATTTCAATGTCATGGGAGAGTAGTTGACAAAGTATACTACGTAAAATATTTGCAATAAGATGAGACGAGAGATTGACTCACACTATGCAATTCCATAAAATCGAAATTAGTTACGGTGAACGGCCGATCGCGTTCGTGACCGTGGACCGCTCAATCGTTCACAAAACGAAATATTCGTAAAACTTCAACCAGGTGAATTGTGAAGAAATGTCATGAGCCGAACTAATTTTGTTTCGAAATATTACTTCCGAGATAACCTGCTAAACACTTTTCATCCTTTTGTTTGTTGAGAAATTTCGAAATCTGATGTTAATTGCCAGAATGTAACAAACAGGATTAAATATAAATAAAATGAAATTTCTGGTCACACCGCTGAGCTCAAAGGCAGAACCAATGTATGTACTCTGTTTCATATTACCTTCGCCGTAAACCACACAAATATGGGTTTAAACGAGGCCTGCACTGTACGGATATTAATTCTCAATATCAGTTTTATCACGAACCTTTTGCGGGGTAGCAGGACAGCAATTACGAGTATCAAAGATTTAAGTAAGGCTCGAGTGAGTCGTGACCACCGGATCTCAAATCCGTAATCGGTGGCTAACCTTGGACTATTTCCACACACCTTTGTGTCGAACTGCAATAAAGGTCAATTGGAAAGTCTGCGCTTAGCTATTGTTGCATGCATTGATAATAATGTATCGCATGATCTGGTTCTATCAGTGATGTAACCTAATGGATTTGCAAGGTAATTGATCAATTGTAGTATATGAGACAAAGATGATGTTTCTTTCATTGGAAAGGCGAGGCTGTGAGCATTCTATGCAAAGTTGACATCCCACCATGACCACACACGTGTGATGTAACGAGTCAATGGCGCACAAGGTCAAGTGCAATGCCATGCCACAGAATCGATTATGTGCGCCGTATTAAATGACCAACGTAACAGTTTACCACATAAATTCTCAACATCCGTAATAAGCTATTGTTTAATTTATATTTAGAGATATCAGATAATTCATGAATAAATTAAGGTGTAACCGATCTCGTTTGAATGGATACGCGGCGACGGACCGTGGCGGAACAGGCCGTTGGCTATCTCAATCGCCTCGCCCCGACCGGCTCCGTTTATGCTAATAATCTGGAATTTCTAAGATCAGAACCACGCTACAAGTATTATCGGTATCACACTACTGTGATTTGTGGGCGTTCGCCTGTCCGGAAGAACGATGAGCCCAAAATTTTCGTTTTTTAATCAGCGGAGGCGAGGTCAATCGGTCTCGGTTGCCTATAAAATTTCTCGCCTATCAAATGTGGTGATCGAGATCAGATTGTGGGCGAAGTAGGTGCGAAGATGCTCATTGATTATCATAAAAAAACAAATAAAGGCTACTGGTGGTACGACTTTTATCTCGAATGCTCACATCGAAAATCAAACATCAACCGAACACCAGTTTCCTTTTTCGACTTCCAATCCGAACTTCCTCTCAATTAGGCAAATGATAGTGTATTGTTTGCCGGTTGGTTTTTAAAATGTGATTGCTTCACGGTGCACAGTTCATTAATTTGTTTGTAATTGGTAACATCAGTCAACCGTCAAGACGACGCACTCCCACGGTCGCTCTTCACGCAGACGACACAGTTCGTTCCCAGAAAGGTAAACTTACATTACACAATATCTATGAGTATAATTAAAAAGTCAGGGACACAGTGAAGCTCAGTAACAATGTTTTCAATTGGGTATTGCATCAGGCATCTAGTTAAGGTACGATTGAATGCAAAGACTTCTGATTTCTGTTCAATGCAGATAAGATATGTATCGAAATCGAATCAGATCCATACCTTGCAACAACACTATTATTATCTAGCCTTCAATGACTCACAGAGTGATCTGCTCGAATTATTTCTAGCTTCACTTTTTGTCCAGTTTTTTCCTTGGATAATCGCAGCAATCATCGAGCACTTGTTTCGTAAGACATCAAAATAATTGCTTCGACAAAAATAATGCGGAAGTCAACACCGAAATTGCAAAAAGTTGCTAGTCATACATTTCCATTTTTGATTGTCCGAAATAAGAATAATATGAGTATCATGAAGATAGATGGTGCGATTCAGGGGCCTCTTGGCCTCGTAGACTCGAATGGCGTGACGAAAAGGACATAGAAAGAGGCAAAAAAAATCAGACAATGTTATGAATTGAAGAATAGGTAGGTGCTTGGGAGTAGTTGAGAGTGTCACATGTATGAATGGGAAGACAGTTTTGCTTTTGTTCAGTGACATTATTACGGTACAGAGTCACGGCCAGCGGAAATAAGTGCGAACTGTGAGCGTGGCTGAGAGGTGAATCACTAATGAATGCATGCCAACCAAAATAAAAGGCAAAACATTTGCGTGAGACCTGCACGCAAATTTTTCGTAGTAGTTAGTTGTGCCTTTATGAGATACTAGGTTTTGCTCACAACTTCCTCCGTGATATATCATCACGATAAAAAAGTGTGTGATAAAAATATTTATCCCGGTCCTTGGGTGTATCTATGTACAGTACGACCGTCGGATCTTGGAGAGTTCGAAGTAGGCTCTGCGAATTATAGCGCTTGAAAACTCGTACTGTAATATTTCAGTTAAATCGGAGTATCGTTTTAGTACGTGTGAAAAGGTACCACTTAGGGGCTGTGAGATTGCAGACATTGGAAGCCAAAGAGCTACTATAGGAGCACAGTAGGTTTTAATTAGTATTAATAATCTTCGCTCCACTCAGATTTGGAAGGTTTATTTGAAGATTTTCCACAGAAAACAACATATTAGTATAGTTTACGATTCTAGCGAAATTACTTGATGACGGTTTATTCCGGTTATTTTTATTTCTATAATTTATGTGGATCATAATTTTTAGAGCCTTCGTCTAATAGAAACGTCTTTATTTTAATTATGTCATACTTTATAGTTATTTGAATATCTCTATATTCCAATAGGTGTGGAGAGACAGAATTTATTAAATTCAGTAAAAATGTGGTGCAAAATTATGTTTTTATATTGAGGTAATATTTTATATTTTTTATGGATATCTACGTGTTCAAGAAGTATGCATGCTAAGTAGTACTTTCCTTCTAATATAAATATTACTACTAACTGCTACTACAGTACAGAACAACAACGTGTTTCGTTATTAATAACGTTATAAATAACGAAACACTAAGTGCGCGACGCGACTTATCAACTTTTGTGGTATCATAATCCTCAAATCCACCAAGGTTGTGAATCTAAATCTGACATATTATTATAACAAACTTAAAAAATGTTTTACCACATTCATTGTGTCAGTCTACAAATGGATCAAAACATGACAGAAAAACACAGCTTTTTGCTACGAAGTGGTGCAAACGAAATATCTGATTACTTTTAACAACAATTCGTGTATGGACAAATATTAAAAAGACAAAAACAAAGGTGCAAAGATGCTTATTTCCATTAAAATTTCTTACAGTATACTTGCAAAAGGAGAGTTAGAAAAAAAGTGATGTAGACATGGTGTGTCACAGTAAATCAGTAATAAATACAAACAAAACCGTTATCTTTTAAATAATAAGAAACGCAATGCACACCACCCACCCTTCATGTCCCACAAACTGGACAATTACAAACCAAAATATAAACAGTGACTCACAACAACGCCCCTATCCCACATAATTAACGATTAGACAAGGGGAAAGTTAATTTCCATTAGTAAATAGAACACATATTGGATGAGTCAGCCATTGGCCATTGGGCCATTGGTCCCAATTTTCATTTATAACTAAATCCCACTGACCCGCGCTTTATAAGTTATAATACTTATAATCAATGTTACCAAACCGGCTGCGATGCGCTTCTAAAATTGAGGTTTCTAACCCAAACATTATAAAACATTTAAATATCGTTGAAAGGCATTCTCGAGTAGTTAAAACGTTATAACTAACTAATGGCTTCCTCTTTACTGGGTGGCTCGTGTTCATATTAATGTTAAAACTTTCATTCAATATATCGCATCAGGGTCAATGCATTGTCACGAAAAAAAAACTCAATTGGAAAGAATATAATAAAAGTTATTGTAGACGAAAATAGTAACAAAACTTTAACACAAATTTAAATCTATGGATACAATGGCGGCCTTATCGCTGACAGCTATATCTGTAAGGCAATCTAAGGATGGACTGTAAGAACTTAAAAAAAAAAAACGTGGTAGTCTTTGGTAGTTTTACACTTAAAACTATAGGTATAGTAGACAATATATAGACATAAGATTTATATGAAACAAAAAATTGGTGGTCAGACACTATGTATAAGGTATACAATAATTGACGTCATTTGTCAGAAGCGAACATTGACTTGAAAAATTAATAACACTGAAATTATCCAATTGGATAGCTCGAACAAAAATAGATTTTGTAATAGACGGTAATATTGTAGATGGATAGGTTGTTAAGGAAAATTTCGAAACAGCATTCGAAATTTAATTAGGTACAATGAAGCATGACTAACCTGCCAGCATTCGCCATTTTTTTTTTTAAAGAACGACTTATAATTTTTTTTCGTCTTCCTTTTGTTTTATAATGACAGGTGCTCGATTTTTAAATAAATAATAATTTGAAAAATCTGGTAACTATAATTTAACCGTCAAATTAAGATATCAATATGCCTACCATCCCAAAAAAGACTATGAAAAATTAATCACTAATCGCGTTTGATCCAAATCTGCTATAAATAAATTCAAGTAAGGACTTTGTGAATGGGAGGCAGACATGGCTGGTCGCCCTCATGAGTCACCGGTGGGATGACGTCATTCCAACGGCCACCATAGACTATGCCTCCTGAACGATATGTTAATATCGACGCGTGGGGAATGCTAAATGACGGTTGAGATTTAACGTAAATAAACATTGAATTAACGAAAAAAAAAATAAAAGACAGTAAAAGTTAAATGGCGATTTGGAATCTTCTATAAAACTTTTTGAGAATGTACGTAGAGATGGGTTTATTGTAGAAACTCATAAAGGAGCTACTGATGTGGTAATTTCAGTGTATCAGATTAAAATTTGGCTACAAGAGATTATCAACTACCAACACAATTAGCCCATGTTATAGGTATACTAGCTTCTCCACGTGGCTTCACCTGCATGAAAGTAAGATTTTCTTCCGAAGGCACATACTTTTTCAATACGAAGTATCCTATGTGCTATTCTAGGTCATGGTCTTTTCGGATGCCTTAATCTGTTCAGCTGTAGAAGTAGTAACTAACATACACGCATACATACAAACTTTTGCATTTATAATATTAGTGTGTGTATCTCTTTATCGCAGAGAGAGGCAGAGATAGGTGAAGCTGTAGCAATTTTTTTAGGTTTTCTCAATCTTTACTACAATAGGTTGGTTAACACATATAGTACTATAGTAGGTTTGTTACATATATTGCATAGGTAAGAGATTATAAAATATATATTGTTATGAATAATAAAAATAATAAATTTTGTTACGCCTCGTATCTATCCACTGAATCACATTATACCGCTAGAAATCCATCTAATTAATTTTATTACGTATAATTAGTTAGTGCATAAAATAGCTTATATTATATAAGAAAGCTAATTTAAATTTGATAAAATCTTAAAAAAAATATAACAGCAATTAAATAATTTTTATTTTATTTATATAGTATGCGTGACTAAAATAAAATAAAACTACAAAAGCAAATAAAATAATTTATAATGAATTTTATGACTGCATATATAATGACATGCACATTTTGGTTCCTTAGTTCCTTAATTCAAATGAAGAAATATTTAATACTGCACGCAAATTAAACCATATAAGTAATAACATTATTTGTATGTTAATTTATGTAAATAACAGTCGACTATTTGAGAACAAAAACCCGGTAATGGACTTTTTATATAAAACAAAGTAATTGTTTCCATTTATGTTCAAAATAAATGTTTCTTAAAAGGTCGAAAACGATTTGAAGTGCAGTTCATCGTAAAATATTACGCCATCAAATCGATGTTGTTTTCTATACTAATACTAGCGTTTATCAGCGGCTTCGCCCGCGTACATAAAATATAGCCTACTAGCTTTTGTCAGCGGCTTCGCCCGCGTACGTAAAATACAGCCTGTCACTCAGGAGTAAAGCAGCTTTCTATTGTTGCTAAAATTTTTCCAATTGGACCAGTAGTTCCAGAGATTACCTCAAATAAAAAACAAAGTAACAAAAAATCAAACTTTACCTCTTTATTATATTAGTGTAGATGTCACTCAGAAGTAAAGCAGCTTTCTATTGTTGCTAATTATTTTCTAATCGGACCAGTAGTTCCGGAGATTACCTCCTACAAACAAAAAACAAAGAAACAAACTTTACCTCTTTATTATATTAGTGTAGATATATTATAAAGAGGTAAAATTTATAAGTTTGTAAGTCTGTATGTAGGGGGTCATCTCTGGAACTACTGGTCCGATTAGAAAATAGGCTATATAATTATATAACATCACGCTGTGACCTATGGGAGCGGAGCAGTAACCACAGACGCGGGTGAAGCCACTGGTAGCCTATATATTGCTAACACCACGCGGGTGCAGCCGCAGGCAAAAGCTAGTAAACAATAAATTCAATTGAATTTATCGATACTTTTTATTTTTATAGCACTTTTGACACTTATTACCTAATTCTGTCATAAAACCAAAATGGTTTCTATAACATGACTTCTAAATATAAAAATCGTATAAGAAATGATTTTAAACACGTTATCAGGTAGTCTTATAACAATATTAATAAACATTTGAGAAATAAAAGTGACTATCTAATCCTAATATCTGTGGAATGGCTGTCCGTCTGAATATAATTTAGACTCAGGTCACAGTTCAAATCGTTATTCGGATGATATCTATATACAACACTAGCTTTTGCCCGCGGCTTCGCCCGCGTGGTATTGGGGTTGGGGTTTCCGGGATAAAAAGTAGCCTATGTCCTATTTCAGAGTGAATTCTAAGCCTGTGCCAAATTTCATCCAGATCCGTCCAGCGGTTTTGGCGTGATTGAGTAATAAACATCCAAACAACCAAACATCGTAACATTCGCATTTATAATATTAGTAAGATTAGTTTTAGTATTTGCAAAACCTGAAACGTGTATAGTATTTTTATGTAAAGGATCTATGTACAAAATTTCTTGCTTCTTGCTTACTAAATCTTGAAAAATCACAAAGTTTTGAGCTTGTTATTTTACCTAGTTGTCCGCACAAATACATGGTCACCGGTCCATTCGGCAGACTGAGTGATTATTTTGCTCCTGCATCCAGCTGTGTGCTGGAACGTAATGCCTGTACTGTTTCCAGGACTTCGGTGACTCTTTCCACATACACCTGGTCTTTCAGTAAACACAGGCGATGTTAGATGATTTTACGTAAAAAGAAACTTTAGAGACGATGGATCTGCCTGCTATTGAGGCGTCTGATACGAAAATAATGGTCAAAACAAATGATGCTAGTAGTGAAAGCTACAAAGTACCCGTGAACTATGTAATGACGGGTATCGCACACATTATCACTGTTTTGAAAGCGAATATTCGGTGAAAGTTATCTAAATACTGTTATTTGATGGCTAAGATCGTTGATTATGTAAATGATAGATCATTATGTAGGTTTTTTTTATGGTAGATAAAAATCATCCAATGACGAGTCCCGCTCTTAGGCGAAGCGGGAAACAGTGTCAGACCCTTACTGGCTAAACCACCTACCCCGTGCCTTCCTTGCCCTATTCCTAAAGCCCCGGTGTAACGCTTTCGCACCAACCCTCAGCTCTGGGACCTTTCGGCCCTGTAGGGCCCCTACAGGTTGCTGACAACTCCTTGAGGGGCGCCGCCAGATCATTAGGTATGACTTGCCCATTGCCACCAAGCGATTCTTCTAACTTGAAACACGTGTAGACCAAATACATAAATAGTCCCAAGAGTCATCAGGTGCGATCAGGTGGGATCGCAGTCAAGTACTAGTTTTTATTATTATTATTTCTAGCCCACATTGTCCCACAGCTGGGCAAAGCCCTCCCTCCATTCCTTCCACTGTTCACGATCATGGGCATGGCACTTCTTGCCAATTACTAAGGAAGTCATCCAAGTCGTCCGTTTAGTTTATATGAATAAAAAAAGTTAGTAGTACCTAGTACATTTTTCTTTTTTATTTAATTCATTAAGTCCCAAGAGGACACCGGTGCCCGCACACCTATTTTCTTTTAAATGTGTCTGTAATTATCTAATCACACAATTTTCTATAGACACGTGAAAAAAAATATCTTCAAAGCGTTATTCGTTATTTTCAATGACGCAAACCGACAACGATAAGCAAAGCTAATATTTTATTAAAAAACGGTTCGCAGATTGCGTTGATAAGATAACGAAACAAACCATAAACATTCAAATCACATCGTTAGTGTGTGCGTTGAAATAATAATTAGTAAAAGACGATTAATTAGGAGTTTTTATATTAGTAAGAATAGTAATTTGGTTCATAGTATACCATTTTTGGCTTCATAGGCGATATCTTTTTTTTTATGGTAGGTGAAAATCATCGAATGACGAAACCCGCTCTTGGGCGGAGCGGGAGACCAGTGTCAGACTCTTACTGACTAAAAAAAACCTACCCCGTACCTTCCTTGCCTTATTCCTAGAGTCGCGGTAACAGTTTGCACCACCCTAAGCTCCAGGAGGCTTTGACCCTGAAGGGCCCCTACAGTTTGCTGACAACTCCTTGAGGCGCGCGGGAACGGTGCGCGCCGTTGACGACTTGGACTCGGTCTGGACAGTTGCCAGACGACCGGACGGCGAGCTACCCATTGCTCACCGTCCGCGAGCCAGTGTCTACGGTGGCCGGATATCGGCAGGATCGCGGCGGCGACGGCTACGGCGAGGGCGCTGTTGCCTTTGCCTTATGCGATCGGCCTCCTCCTTTACGAGCATTACTGCTTCGCAGAAGGAGGCAACCGTCTGCCATTCCTCTTCGCTGTGGACCATGACCTGAACTATCATAGGCGATATCTAAAAGGTAAATCAGAGGAGAGTTTTTTTATGGTGGGATAAATCATCGAATGACGAATCCCGCCCTTGGGCAAAGCGGGAGACAGTGTCAGACTTGTACTGACTAAATGATTTAATTTTAAAAATGGTTTAAGTAAAGATTACCTATAACTTTAATTATTGCCTTTTATTTAAATAACATTTGTACCCAATATCTATCTCTCTACGAAATATTTTTCAATGGTCTCACGTGATGATTATCAAAGCATCTAATGTATTGTAAGATTGACACTATCAAATTGTCACCTGGCCTATTTATTTTGTTTTTTTTTTATAGAAAATCAGTTTGACTAAAGTCTACGTTAAAACATGTCTGGGTCAACAAAACCAAACGAGGTGACAAAAGCATTCTGACATAATTATGTAAAGACTGACAAAAAAGGACCAAAAAGTCTGACGAGAAGCAACCACACACTAATTGACTTGGCAGCTGCGTTAACAAATCCAAAAAAGATTTCAACATACCATAGATGTAAATCTCGAGAGTTTCTGGCGATTGTAAACAAACAAACAGCATAAAGTAAACATCAAACAAGCTAGGCGATAGCACGCTGCGTTGCTTGCGTTCCGTTGCCCAAGCAAACAGATCAGCATTGATAATGAATTGGGTAAACATTCACTATTAAGTGTAGACATGTTAATATGTACAGCTTGGGTTCTTGTAAGAGACTGCTTCGTTGGTCGTCAGCCTGATTGTTGCTGTCGGACATAGAGTGTAGAGGCTCTAGCTAGACGAATGATCCTACTGGGGCCCTGGGTCTCTTTCTGAAAGAAAGGCTTGGTCCCAGTGCGAAAGGCAAAGAAGGAATGGGGTGGGGTGTTTAGTCAGTAAGAGTCTGACACTTTTTCCCGTTCCGCCCAAGAGCGGGATTCGTCATTAGATGATTTTTGGCCACAAAAAAAAACCATTGATAGGCAAAATGGTATATGGCCCGCGATAATTAGGGAAATGCAGTGCACCGCCATAATTTTCTGAGCAAGCATCTTTGCACATTCAGTTTTCAGCAAAGTTTTCTAAAAATATAGTTAATTCTGGCTCTCCTCTGATTTTTTTTTAACTTTTTGGTCCCCCATTAAGCTTTTGAGTACCGTAATTAGAAACATAATAGGAAGACAATATGTATGCAAACGCCGGGTAAAAAAAAACGCCGTTCTCTTGAGGCTCAAAAGTTTCAGAGCGTAGGGCTTCGCTTGTCTGTTTCATTTTAAATTGTTTAAAGATTGATGCGTTCCGCTTCCCAATTAGATGTTTTACTCTTTTGGAAGTTATAAGATATGCTTGTATAAACCAGGAACTGTTTCCGTGTAGGATGCTTTAATGGCCGTGTAACACAACCTTCTGAATACGATATGACGTGATGATAATAAAAAAACGTGTTACAATGGGTCTGAAGACGTGACTAGTGTTCGGCGAATGTCATCGGATGCAAGTGTTGTCCTAAGATAAGAATGGGGTCAGAATGCCGTGAGAATTTGTGTAAGCTAAAAACAGCATTTTTTTAGGGTTCAAATGATAAATGATTTTCATTTTGTAAGTAGGATTTTACAAACTCTTTTACACGTCAATTTTTTTTTCGTCTTTTGATACTAGATGAGGCCGGTGTTTCCTAGCTGAGTACCCTGAGAAGAAACACCGAAACAAACTCAGGGGTCAAAGTTTCTTTAAACGTCCATACACAAACATGTAATGGTTAAGTCCGTTCCGTATCCAAATGGTGCGACGGGACTCTAAAGCTGCTGCTGTCGGTCTGTACCTACGTCTGTCAGCGGGTTGTATCTCATAAACAGTAAGATGTAGAGTTGAAATTTTCACACAAGATGTAGGTATTTCTATTGTATAACAACAACAAATAATAAAATTATAAATTAAAGTTAAGGACGCTATTTTGTCAACGAAACGTTATTTTGTTATTATCAGGTGTGAATTGTGATCGCAGTCAAGTAGGTTTAAATATCAATTAAAAAAAATAAGATTTTTTTTGGTACCACAGAACCCTTCATGTGCGAGTGCGACTCACACTTAACTAGTTTTTTTGGACTTATCTGCCAAATAGTCGTCGGGTTATCTTTGCTGAAAATTCAATAAATTTTATAGATTACACGTTGTACTTATCTTATGTAAACTTTTTATGCTTAGGTACATCCTATTCGAATATTAACGAATTCAATAAATTATTTATGCACACATTGTAATATGGACTTATGTTAAATAATGTTGGACTTAAACTGCCTGCTGCGGATGCAGTGTCTAAACTAATATTTACAAAGTCATAATACTCTGTCTTCACACATAAGACTTAATTTGTAACACAAAAACATATTAAAACAATCAAAGTCAAAACATTTATTGCGAACTAAGTGTACAATGTTGTTGTCATAATCATGTCAGTACTATTGACTTAGCGGCCTTTTACAATGCCACACGTGTTCAAAAATATTAATTGAATCGTCTCTTAATATGTGAATATTTAATTAGACCTCAATAATAACGACTTTTGCGTATTCAAATTAAACGTTCGGCCATGACACTTGAACTTGACTTTAGAATACTTACTAAAAAAAAATGTTCGCTCTTTTACAAAATCATAAATGCCCTACAATTTGGACTCTTAACGTTTAATTATCTAAATAAGAAGAAAAAATAAAAGGTTAACAACGGTGGAGTCCAGTTTACGAAGACAATTACTCAACAAAAACAACTTAATGTCAAGTGGAAAATGTCGAGCACTCACCTCATGGTACACAGACGTCATCATTTTAAAACACTTTGTTTTCTTTTGCAAAATACTATCTTCACAATCAAACACTCATTTCACTATAAAATAATTCGTACAATATGGCTGCCACTTTTTCTCTAAAGTTCAATAATAAAAAAAAAGAACTGTCAAACTTCCCGCCAAGCGTGCGTAAAAAAATAAAAGGCGAAGGCACACTGTTACGCAGCCTACGTTGCTGGCGCGTGTGACGCGTTCCGTGTTTAGGATCGGCACTGAGCCGCGGCCGATAGCGACGGCTGAATGGATGACGACTCCGCTCAGCTGCTACACTCAATGAACCATTTGAGTTCGGAGGTCACCTTTCAACGCGACCCCATGTTTCTACTCAAAGTTTCTCTATTACCCTATAAACCCCAAATTCTGTATGCGATGAAGTTATTCTGGGACATTATAACACAGCATGTTTTACGGTTGGTTATTTACATAACAAATACTGACCTACATTTTAATGTATCCTATTGCTTTGTGATTGAATTTATTGCTGTAATAAGATCGCTTTTAATTACATGTCAAAATTAAAGTTGTTTAAATTTATTAAAACTTGCATCGTTGGTGAGTTCGGTAGCAAAAAGCCGGAGGTATCGACCCGTTACTATCGTGTTTAGTGTGGCCAGTTGAAATGTTTTTACCAATGACAGGCAGCCATCGGAGTTCGTCGACAGTGATCATTCAGATTGTTTTGTCATGGAACCGGTATTATCGCCTGAGTCTGGAGCTAATGCGGAATAAAACACGAACACTGAGCTTATCACTAATCCATTACGTTAGTTCTTCATACTCAATTTGCTAAGTTGCTGGAAAAATATAAAATCAAAAATAATCTGTGTCAGAAATTCGGTCTTTGTTCAGTTTTATACACTTTTAATGGATTTTCTACACGATTTCGTTCGGTTCCTTGCGGTACTGGTTGCACACAGTAAAATTGATTCCCAAAATTATAGACTATGTGTAAATTTTCGATTGCCAATAGATCGACCAACGGGTTTCTGATGGGAAATAAATTGGTTTTCGGACGTTCCGGCTGACGCGTGACCGTACCTTCGATAAGAAATACAAAAATATTAATTTCAATTTTAGGTGTTATTATGAATCCGAAACGTTTTACTCCTGTAGAATTTACAAACGATCCATAATTCACCAATCACACACACCCTATTTCATATCAATAGAAAGGGGTCATCAAATCACACACTACTTACTCAAAACCAGTTTTAGTAAACTTCCGACATAACACGTATAAACAGCAAGCTTAAAATCTCGAAGCTTTACACCGGAAAAAGACATTATCCTACTGAGGAAAAATAAACTAAGATCTGTTATCATCTCGCCAAAAACAATGTAGCTCACATACACACCGTTACCGGAGTTGCCATTATAACAGTTGCAGTAACGCTTAACGAGTCTACGTTACGTGTGGGTTACCACACTTAACTCCATTGTTTGAGCAAAAAACATAAAGTCAGCGTTTGTTTACGTTATTTAAAGTGTAACATAACAACCGTTGAGGAAAAAGCAGGTGGGATATGCAATAAAAATGTTTTTGTAAAGTAGGTTTCTGACAGTTTAGCAGAATCGTGAAACAGCAGGAAAGAAATGACTCAAAGTTCAGATTATTTTGACAAATATAGATACTGTCTGATCGTTAGATAGACAAAAATGCACCGATGGCACACTTGTTTCCAAGAAGTTTGAGGTTCCTTGCAAGATGGATTACGATTGTATGTGTAAAACCATAACTATAATTTGATATATTTTCCAGCTACTTAGTAAATGCCGTTTGTAAGAAACATAAGAAAAGTTAGAGAGTCTAAATCCACAATTTCAAAAGATAATAACAAAGGAGACAGATCCAAAAGATAATTGCGGTAAATAAAAATTTAAAACTAGTACGTACAGCTTACAGTTCAAATTAACAATCAAGTCACAAATGAAAACAAAAATACTAACAAAAGTAATTCACTTCGTGGGTAAAACAGTAGCAATAGTAGCCTTAAAGTTATTCAAAGGGAATAAAACTCTACAAACCCAACTAACAAATTAAACAAACAAGTAAGAACAAAGTTCAATCGATTCTTATATCGCCATCAGACGTGGGAACCTAGTACAAAGACGACCGCTAGTTTATAGCCAATGTCCTCGAGTATCCATATAAATTGTACGGGGAAATTCAACGGCCATCTGAAGCGGATAGCCATCTTGATGGATAGATTATAATGGTGCTCGCACTTAGACTCGCGGCTAAATCGAACGAAAAAACAATGTACGAATAATTGCTTGGCTGAGGGTAGCTAATTGATTGTGCGAATTTTTGTTTGTAACGATGATGGAGATAAAATGGGGACTGATAAATGCAAACCACACTCTATTTCTAATAATAAAATTAATTATGATTCCATACAGGTAAAATAATTTGTGTAGTTGGATAACAATATCAAATATTGATTAAGACAAAGACTTTAGATGATATCTGGTACAATAATGTAGATATACGATTCTAGAGATCTGGCAGCAAAAACGCAAAACAAGCTAACACAGGAATTAGTCGGCATCTTTTGACCAAGAACAAATGTCACGAAAGAATTACAACATTGTATTATAGGATTCTAACATCAGGGAACAACAAAAGCTTCGCCGCGACTGCGCGTGCGTCTATCTGCGATCTCCGAGCAATATGGCGCCACGGACCTCGGCGCCGATTCTAAATCACCGTTTTAGACAAAAAACAACTCATTATCTATAGCAATTCATTATTAAGAATCGATAGGACTCGGAAACTTGTTAAGAGACCGAAATGTTGTATTTCATTAGACGTCCATTTGAGGACGCAAATGTATTTATCAATATTACTAGATTTAGGTATGTCATAAAGAATTTTACGGTTTTTTGCAGATTTTTATTTGATGCTGCAATATTTATTAGAGTCTGGCGGTTTTGAATAAGATATCATATCGTGACTATGTACGGAATTTCATAAATTTTATGTTGTATGTTTCACGACTATTATTATAAATATAATATATTTTTTATAAATTTCACGATTTGACGCAACATTTTATACAGGTCATTCTCATTCTATCAACATTGTCACCTATCGAATAGCCGTTATACAGCACACAAATAAATAATATTAACTGCCGAATAATACACATTAGCACTTCTAAGGGTACTTAACGCGGTGGGAATCTCTAGAAAGTTGTCACGAAAACCGGCTTAAACCAGAGCCGAATTTGCGAGAGAAACCCCGCAGGCCAGCACGTGTGCAAGTGTCCTTAATTATAGGTATATTATGTGCGTCAAATATATTATGTAGGTACCTCTTCTTGTGTTACCGTCACGCAAGGAATCTCGGGGGCAGGTCGATGTGGTTTACATGAAGTATAACTCGGTTTGAACGTTACAAATTTTGGACGAGACGCCATGAAGTAAGGAGCAGGAGCCTCCTTCTGGATCTTCATAACATTTGTAGAAGATGAATTATAAACTGACTGAAGAATTTTATCACACATTTCTTCAGAAAGAAATAGCACCGACATTGAAAAAATTAATATTACTGTTGCTGCGAACAGATCACGACGGATACTAAATTACAATCAAATGCTCAAAAAAAATTAAGCCTAGATTAACATATTTTAGAAAGAGATGATGACAGAGAAACCAATTATGTGCGTAAACACAATAGATAAAGTACAGTACAACAATAGTTGATTGTTAGACCAAATTCAACGACGGTGATGGATTGAAACCGTTGATGACCTCTCGAACAGTGATAGAAATGACGTCATCTCTACCGTACACCATTATGTAAGTAAAACAAATCAGAGGCATTAACGATATCGACAATTTGGTAAGGTAAAAGTTGATAGTTCAACAAAGATTCGTAATGACCTTTATGCATATTATGTAATTCCTTTAAAAATAAATACAAAAGAAACCATTGTACAAAGATAATAATGAGAACATTCTCTAGCAGTAATTTCAAATACCACGAGCTCTCGGCTTATCGCTGTAAACCCATCAGGTAATAAGGGACTGTAATGTCCTACTATTTTATAAGTATTTTGATGGTATTTTATAAGACATAACAAAGAGTGATTCTCTTTACAAAGTGTTGGGTTGAATTGTTGGCTATAATATCTTGCACGAAGCACAATTATAAATTATACTTGGGGAACTTCGAAACAACGTTAACAGAAACAGCAACGGGAGATAGAAATTCCGAAGTTATATTTTGGTTTTCTTGAATGCAATACAATCGTGTTGCGGGACATTAAACCTGAGCCAATCTTTAAATAGAGTCTAAACCTGAAAATTCATCATAAGCTATAAATATAAATCAGATCAACGACAGAACCTTTGTCACTTTATTTATTGTTCAGTATTTGTTTTTGCTTATTCTGTAGGATATATAACACAATGATCCGGATGAGAAAACATCTTTACCCGTTCGGTTTTCCCAGACAATATAGGTGTTAGATACCCACGCAGTCTTGAATAGGACACAAATGGAAGATCTATGTAGGTTGACGTCGTTTGTCATAAGATTAGACAAGCCTATTGTTATTGGATCATTGTTATTGGATCATTCTTCTTTAATGACTATTTAGTTTGATTCCTTAATGCGATTCTCTTGTGTTTGCTCTATCTCTATGTCAACTATGAGTTATGTGAGTTAAACTGTAGAAACATTTTTGTTTCTGTATTTGTTGTTATAACTGTTATATCTAGCCTGCACTATCCCGTATCGGACACAGGTCTTCTTATATTGTTCCCAGTTCTGGAAACTTCTTGCTAATTGCTAAGGAAGATATCTAAATCATTTTGCAATCTCTTCGTGGTTTTCCGCTACAAGCATTAGTTAGTATTATTTAGTAACGGTCTTTCCTCAATTCACTTATGCTTCTGTTGTGATAAGATCTATAACTGAAACCTGTTTCTTCATATGCAACACCTTTTTTCTTTTCTGTAAGTATTGCAAGTTGCAATTGCAATCATACGATAACTACAGAGGTCTTCAGAATCATTTATTTGTTGAACATTAAGGATGTTATAAGTAATACAAGATCTTGCTACCTATTTCTAATCACACTGACATACAAATTTGCTATTACAAATAGAATGACCAGCACCCGTATTATACTTATTATTATTTCTAAGACATATATGTTGTAATTTATTAATTTCTACATGGAGAAAAGCAATTTAATCCAGTTACTAGTTTATGTAAAGAAACCAGATTACATCCACATTAATCTCAATAAACAGCCTCGTATGCTGGCTGTCTAATAAATAACATGAGTGGGCCACGCGAGCTATACATCGTGTAAGTGGGCCGCCAACAATCGCCCAATTTTGCCCAAAGTGTCACACAACAGCTGATCACCACGCGCCGTGAGCTTGTACTAAAAATTCGTGACTCCACCTCACGATGTGAACGGAACCTGTCAACTGACATGTATTGTTCGTTCACCCTAACATTGTCCCTATTGATCTGCGAATGTCGATCTTATCGTTCAACAATCGAGGGGAAATTAAGACCAGATTTGTGTGGATCTGCGTAGTCTTGACTCTTGCTTCGTGTCGTGTTTTCAGCTTATAAGGTAAGTTCTGACAGTACATATGTAGGTACTAATTTGCAGTTTGTTGGCGGTGCGCAGCTTTGTTCGCTTTCAAGTCCAAAATGGTAAGTACTTGTAAGTTGTAATTGTTAGGCCATAGAACTATAAAGTGTAGTCTATTCTTCTACAGCGCTGCCTTTTCAAGCACCTATACTAAACTCAGGATTTATGAGCTTTGAAACATTGTCTTTATATATTTTCTTGGAATACTTCCAATTGCGAACAAGTCTCTCGTTATGAATTATTTCTATGGTCTCATTACCAGCGTTGAAACCATTTATTACAGCAACAACCAAAGAAGCTGTTTCTTCATTATTTTCAAGATATGTATCAATTAATAAAACAACACTTTACTACTCCTTCTAAAACCGTTACAAGATTTCAAAATAAACGTAAACCAAATCCTCTGATTGCACATAGGCACATTTATTTCTAAGATAATGGCTTTTAACAAATGGATCGAGATATCGCTTTGCTAGGCCCGCTACACACCCTCCTTTTACAAGATGCAATCTTACAAACAAATTGCATTTATGCCTGCCATCATCAATTATTTTTATCATTTCGCTCACGATTAATTGTGGTCATTGGATATTCTTATCGATAAATTTTTCTTGTACAATCAGGGCTTTGGACACCCTCGAGGATCGTAAAAATAGAAATCTTAGATCTGAAGGCTCTATCAGCGGAATGAAATGAATGGTTCTGTTGCTCTTACAATGTCTAAAGATTATCGTTGAATCTGTTCTTGCATGCCAATTGTAATGCAAAAACTATCCAGAAATAGCCATTTCGCAATATCTGACAATTCGTTACACAATTTTTTATCAATCAAAGTCCATTTTTGACATAAAAAGTGCAAACCCGTGAAATATAATTTGCCGAATCGAATGTCGCTTTTGTATGAAAAAAGACAAGTTATTAAATTAGTTCCTTTTTTTTCTAAACTGCTTTAAACTTTTTAGGTTTATTTTTAGGAATCTAAAATTACTGAGAACCGTGGAATTATTTTTTCTAGTCATGAAGTAACTTGGAAATTGAAAGACAGTTTATCCAATAACTTTTAAAATAATCACTCAAATATAGGTACCTATCGCTATTGTAAAGGAGATTGACTAAATATAATTTTAGAGGAAACAAAAATTACGGTAAAAAAACCGCTACTTCTATTCTGATGTTGTCATCATCTGAAGAAAATACGTACAGTATAAAATGGCGTGCCTCCTAAAGTCCAGACACATAAAAAACTTTTTAACGAGACAAATTCGTTCTAAATTTATTGTTATTTAAAATTTGTTTAAAAAAATCTATCTCATAACCAGTGGGTGGCCAAGCATGAATATATTTAAAGCGATTTAAATTTTAATTAGTACATTATTTTCTATTTATGATATGCGACCATAAAAATTAAACACGAAAGAACTTAAAACAGTAATTCACACAAAGCTTTTTCTTTTAAACACGCAATCTTTTGATTTGCTAATTCGATCGATTAGTTTTTATTGCATTAACTTGTTTAATAAACATAATAGCCACACGCCACCAATAACTTTCTTAGTTGTTTGTCTTAAAAAAACTAATATAGTCAACCACAAAGTGTAAGAAGATCGTTTACATCTACACTATCTACACTAATATAATAAAGAGGTAAAGTTTGTTTTTTTTGTTTTTATGTTTTTTTGTTTGTAGGGGGTAATCTCTGGAACTACTGGTCCGATTGCAAAAATTTTAGCAACAATAGAAAGCTGCTTTACTCCTGAGTGACATAGGCTATATTTTATGTACGCGGGCGAAGCCGCGGGCAAAAGCTAGTATTTTATAATGTGTGTACAGTACGGCCGTCGGATCTTGGCGAATCTAAAGGTAGGCTCGCGAATTTTAGCATTTGCAGTTGTTATTTCTGTAAAAGAATGTAATTGGCATTTATTTTTACTGTCGATTACTGTTTCAGCTGTTTTTTTAGATTCGTATCTGAAATGTTGTGCATTCGCTCTTAATAGTTATTTAAGTTTTTGATCAGTTCTGAAGTTTCAGTTCAGTTCGAAAAATCAATTTCTAAATTTGGTTCCTATATAACCACTTTCGCACTATATAGCCCTTTTGACCTGCTTTTTTGTTGATGTAATTCTTTTAATCTTCGCCATTGGTACAACCTAGCCTCTATTCGACACTATTTTTAGAACAAGATTTATTTCTTTAGAATGGTTACAGCTACATACAATATACCAGTGATTTTGCGCCGCACCTGAACCTTGGCGCCAAATAATGGGTTAGCAAGTAAATCAGCTCATTCAATTGTTTATCGTTGTCAGTGATTATAGCTTGTCTAACTAAACCATTTTATGTTCTGTTGATTTTGCCAAATTATGTGTAATTTTGGATTACATTGTTTCCCTTAAGTTTCTCAGTAAGATCCAGATTTTCAGTAACACTATTGGTGATATTGTAAATAACAGTGCCTAGCGGTAAATTGCAAGTCTAAACTATTGTAATATTAGGACAAGTAATAGTAAATTCAACACAAGAGACTTGAATAAAGCGAAGACGATCAAACAAAATGATTTAAATACAACAATTTATTATAATATTGTCAGAGCTGACTTCAAGAGCTGACACTTGACTTGCGATCCCATCGAGATTCAAACGATCAATGATAGAAATGTCCGTGAGAATATTATCGATGTCAGTAGCATGAACATACTCACAAATGTAGGTTTTTAAAAAAATCTGGGTTATTCTCGTTAACTTTATATCTTTAAAAGTGCTAGCAATTTGCACGCGCTACAACTTAACTACCACTAAACGTTCTGATTTCACCAATCAATTGATTTTATTATTTAAAATTACATTCGTTATTAAAGAATAACCCGATTGGGGCTTCTTTTTATGTGTGTGTTGAGTGTTTTTTTATAATTTTAATTACGGAAGTATGTTATGTAAAAAATATTTGGTGCATTATGCTTCGATAATTATGTGTGTCATGTTAAATGAGGTTTGAACATATTTGAAATTTAATTTAGAACACTATGAGTTGAAATAAAATATAGTTCGGAATTTTAAATATTGAGCACAGCATAGCATCAGACGTATAATGGGACTCAGGCCTACTCTCTAGGATAGAGAATGGGCATGGTAATCCGCAACAAAGGCCCAGTGGGAATTGTAGATGTCACATGTCTTTGAATTTTTGTTTCTAGGACACGCAGGTTTCCTCACGATATTTTCCTTCACCGTTTTGAGAGCATTTGGGACGGAATAAATTACATAAAGTAATGCGCCTGGTTGGGTTTGAACTCGCGACCTACGACTCGTAAGTCAAAAAATTGAGCAACATGACACAATTCAACAGCCAACAGGACAACAATACCCAATTTGATCACAATGAAGTAAAAGACATCATTAAAGAGATTGACAGACTTCTTAACAACAATCTGATAATAAACCGTATCTCAGATTATCCCGTGAAGAAGTGTGCTCTCAAGTACGGTCAGCAGCACATCAGATTATACAAATCTGTCAGATTTCTCCAATACATTATGAACCTTGTTTTATTACGGTTAAGAGTTGAAAATCGTTTGCAGAATGTTGACAGTTTCTTGTAGTCTGATGTGATGCTGACTGTACATCCCAATCACGGAGATCGCGTCTCACAGGCCGTTCCCATGACCCATGGTTTCCGCTGATTGGACCAAAAGCTCTTATTTATGGGAAACCATTATGGCGCCATGGTATTAGAGCTGTACGACAAATAATGTCGGCGATAGTCACAAATCTATGCGGGATTGTTTTAAATATCGAGGTTTATTGTTGCGAAATTGTCGAATTGGCAATTACTGGGTTAAAAATTTTGAATGTTTTCAAAGAACTTTAAGGGTAGTTTTAAAACGATAAGTGACCATTAAACAATTACAATGATATTTTAGGGAGTGAGAATATGAGTCATTTTGAATGACTTTGATTCGGTGTTTCTTGTCAGGGTAGTTAATTGGGAAACACTGGCCTCGTCTTGGTTAATTTGTCGTATAAAACTGATATTTAGACCTATACTGTATCCCTTCTGCAGGGTCTCCTGCTGAAGGAACGAAGCCAACTAGGGCCAAGGTTTCGTGTCTGAAAGGAAGGCTCTGGCCCTGTTATATATGGCAATGTAAGAATGGGGTAGGTTGTTTATTCAGTAAGAGTCTGACAATGTTTCCCGTTCCGCCCAAGGGCGGGATTCGTCATTGGATGATTTTTACCTACCATAAAAAAACCTATACACAGATTTCTTCATGTTGTATTAAGCAGAAATTTCATTTGAGATAAGCAGTATTTTAATACTAATATCTTTAATGTATTTCTTTCTTTGTATGTACATTAAACTGTAAAAATAAGTGAACAACCATTGGTTTGATTTTTAAAATTATAGAAATTTTGAAAGACTTGCCTCAATTTTTCTTAAATATTATTTTTAACGTTTTTCTCATGCCTGGTAACAATTAACAGTGTATCGTTCATTCTTCTAATTAATTCCTTCAGCGTTTCTAACCAATACTTCTCGTCGTATCAAATACATTTCCAATTAATTAAAACTGTTAGAAACTAATAAAATTAACAGTTTAAGTTTCCATTCGTATATTATTGTTATATTTCCTTTTGAATCTCAGCAAATTAGTAATACCATATCAACATTCGCTATAACACAAATTCGATTTAGTTTTTTAGAGTTCAGTTAGTACCAGGGTTTTAACTTGTGTGTAACGAGGTAAAAGTTACTAAGTCTCCGCTATTCGTCTGTCTGTTGTCCTTTTAAATAAATAAAAATAAAATAAATTTTGTTTATTTCGGATAAAAGAGATCCATAAAATTACAATAAAAACATATGAATTACAAAAATAATTACAAATTTAATAACTAACTAATCATCAAAATTTAATGTCAGAAAAAATAGAATAAATTAAAATAAATCAACAACTTAAAACACTGAAAACTTTTGAGAAGGACATTTTTGCAACCCTGAACAACCTTCCTATGTTCCTAATGGATTTTTAGTGTTTCAATATTTGTAGAGGACATATAAACATCCATCAAAGCCTCGTTTAGCTCATTAATTATAGAGAAAAGTTGTTTTTAACTCATTTCTATCGTTATCCCAGCTGGGCCATAATTATGGTTGAGTCATAACAACATAATTACCGCAGACTTGTGTAACTACCATTTAATTAGAAAATAACAGCTGAGCATCGAAGATTGATGACCTGAGAAGTCATGTTATGGAGTGGGTGTTTGAGGCCCGGCCCTCATTATTGGCGTCAGAAGGAAAAGGATTCTTCGGCATGACACCATGCATGGCAGGGTATAGTTTCCTACAGTGTGCGCATGTGTTCATATACTCGTACTTAGTGAAATTATCCTTTATTTACTTTTAATCTGCGTTTTTTTACAAATTTTGGAATAAAATCTACCAAAAGGCATGCAATAAGTACGATTGGCACAATTGTTGAATGATTGGCAGCTGCACTGCCTGCTGCAGGTTTGATTCCCGTACAGAAAAATATTAAAATGGCCTAAAGATTGGTTGTTATTTATTTATTTAACACTTCATGCACATAAAAGTACAAAGGCGGACTGGCGGTTCTGCTGTCTTATGTCTTTGAGAACTAATTTCTAAAATGGATAAAAGTGAAAAAAAAATTTTGCTCCTGTATCAGTTCTCACAACTTACGGTAATAAGTACTTCCAAAGATATAGCTTCACCTTGTCGATTAAAATTATTTTCTTTAATGTCTTACTTAGCAGTTCAGTAAGTTAGAGACCACAGTCCAACATAACGGCAATACAAGCAGCTTAGAGCTGCACTCTCTTACGTTATTGATATTACTGCACGTCCCGTTACTGTGGTGCATGCAGCCATTTTAAGTTGGCCAACTGATTTGAAAATGGAGTCGAATAAGTGTTAGACTCTTACTGACTAAACGACCCGCCCCATTTCTTCTTAGCCTTCATACTAGGGTCACATCGGTTCCTTCTCTGCCCTTCGCACTGGGGCCAAGCCTTCCTTTCAGGAAGAGACCCTGGGACCCGGTAGGCTTCGACCCTATTGCAGAGTCCATACGATGGAATAATTGGTTTAGTTTTGGATAGGTTTGCAAAATGATTACGTAGTCTATAAATTACAGAATCTACAATGACTGATTTTTTAGGCTTGGTTCTAAAGGTCCACGAGTCTAGAGAGAACTAGTGTTGGAAACATTAGTTCCCAAAGAGTCCATTTCATTTGTAAATGTAGATTTTTTCCTACGAGTCCATCAGAACATTTGGTTAGTAGTAGAAGCTTCGATGAAGGATGAATTATTATTTCTAGTTGTATGAAATTAAGGCCATGAATATTTTTATTTTATTTACACAGTGCTTAGGAAAAGGTATAATTATACATGGTTATCTGTAAGTTTTGCAGCACAGCAGATTGTTAATATATAATATTTAATTGTTTGTAATGTTGATGATCCTAATCAAATACACTTTCGAAAACTACAAATACTCCCAAATCCGCTAAAACAATGAAAAATAGCCTTGATTATTTCACAAAATTAATTAAATTCAGCTTTGCTTGTTAATAGACAGAAAATATTATTTCCGTTATAAAAAAAAAAAGAAAAATTAACATAAGGAAACGCTATTTCATACAAATAATTGGGCAAACTGTAGATTAACCGAACACCAACGGAACAATAGATCGGTAGCACAGTTCGGACAAATTGATTTTCTCATGAAAACAATAATATCTATGAGAAGTACAGATAAAATCGCATTTATTTGTAACGGATAGTAAGAGCTGCTAAATGTAGATTAACATCACAAATCTCATTCGTTCTATTGTTTTACAGATCTCATGCGTAGATCGTATCAGTTAACATTATTATTGTTATTACTAACTAGCCCGTGTTGTCCTACTGCTGGGCCTTCCTCCCTTTCTTCCAACGATCGAATTTTTCGCTTTATTTATTTATAAAAAATTCATGCATCGCAAGCACTGGTTAACCAAGGGTGGTGAAGAGAAAACATGGCAGGTGCATGAAAAAAGATTTTGTTTGGAGCGCGAAGGAATGGCAGGCCTTTATCGATTAAAAGCCACTCGTGCTCCTTTAATTGACCTTTGTTTTCAAAAACCACGGTGACAATCTTTTTGGTAACCTGATTTTCATTTGTCATCTCTCCTCATCATATTTCCAAATCTAAACACATTGACAGAAGATGATAAAACACCACCGTTAATGGGCATGCAATAAACGCACAATCTTTTGACATCAGCCTATAGAATGATGTCCGCAGATGGACATGGGCTCCGACCTAGAAAAGACAATCAAGTATCTATTGTCAGGGTGCCAGAAACTATGAATCGTTTCAAGGAAAATGCGCACCATCGCTTACTATACGACGCAAGAAGGGATTTTCTTTTTCCTAATCAAAAAGTGTGTTGTAGTATCTTTCTAAAAAAAATTACAAATAATTCAAGAATAAGTGATTCTCAATAAATAAATAACAGATATTTTAAATAGATTGTAATATAAATTAAGTGACTAATGATAATAAAATATGTCTATATGCATCAGCATAACAGTCTGGTAAAATGTGGCAATTATACATAACAATGTATTTTGCCATATCAATACATACGTTATATCAATACATTTTGTTATAAAGCTATAATAAACTAAACTGAGATTTTGTGAATAATCAATTATTTGTATTTCCGTTTTATTTAGGTACCTATATACTAGATGATGAATACAAAGAAAACAAATAAAATCCCAAACTCATCCAGCCATATAAAGCGAGCTTTAAGCAATAAATAAACATTTATAAACAACGTCGTCTAAGAATACTCTCAAGCGCGAAACGAAAACCCAATCCATTTCCCAGACAAAGACATATCTAACCTAGAATCGCTCTATTTCTAACTCACGCATCACGGAAACGCGGACGTCCTCTTAAGGATATAAACGATCCTATCTCCGAAGTAAACGGAACAGTTAAATGTTCCCGAAGCCGTTAGTTCAAGTGCCTATAAAGAAGAGTCTGTGTCCACGTCTGGCAGAAAACGTGTGGATGTGTGTTTGTTGTAAATTAACTCCGATTTATGTTGGAACGACAATTTGATGTTGGAGTTTGGTGGGAAAATTCGATCGTGATGATGATTATACTCTATGTATTATACTATATATTCCTTTGATTCGTTATTGTACACAAAAACTTAACATAGATACCATGATCTGACAATTCATGTACAAAGGCGAGCTTAACTCAACAATAAGTTTTCTCTAAGCAAACCTCATACATTATATACATAACCCTCATATATTATATATGAGATATCAGATATCTCATATATTATATATTATATACTGTCACTTAAGACAGTGAGAGATTATATAATATATGAGGGTAGAAATCAGTGTACAATTTAAATCTACATAGATACGTCTAATATACGAATATACATACATAAATATATAATATACATTTACTAATAAATACTATTTTTATTTAAGTGCTATAAAGAATCTCTATCTATTATTTAGAAGAAAGAGTAAAACGTTGTTTTGGGACTCGGCAGTACAAATATGAACAAAATGACATCAAAATCGGCTAACAAAGATATCGATGAACAAGACAAAGAATCTCCTTTTTTTTGAAGTCGGTTAAAACACACCGACGCGACGGACTCATAATATTCTTAGCTTTTTTAAGTTCATGAAATTAAGTTAAAAATTGAGTTAAGTTCGCCCATGTATATAAATTCTACTGTCACTATTAAGTAGGTATATATTTAAGTAGGATTTTGACGTACAATAAAAAAGTCATTTTTATTATGGTGAGTACAAATCATCTAATGACGACCGATATATATAAATAAATAATATAATAAAGAGGTAAAGTTTGTTTTTTTGTTTCTTTGTTTTTTTGTTTGTAGGAGGTAATCTTTGGAACTACTGGTCCGATTGGAAAAAATTTAGCAACAATAGAAAGCTGCTTTACTTCTGAGTGACATAGGCTATATTTTATGCACGCGGGCGAAGCCGCTGACAAAAGCTAGTATATAAATAAAATGTATATAAATCCCTTATGAACCTTTGGCTTAGAACCCTCTGCAGGGCCCCTACGGTTTGCTGATCAAGAATTCAGAATTCAAGTTTTCTAAAGGGCGTTCTTTTAGATCTTAAATTGCTCAAAAAGAACATCCATGTCTTCAATTAAAGTAAATATAAAACACTAGCCTCCTGCCAGCGGCTTCGTCCGTGTGAAAGTAGGGTTTTTCATCCAAACTTTAGACGCCCATTACATCCCTTTAGGATATGAATTTTGAAAAATCCTTTCTTAGTGTTCGCCTACGTCATAAAAGGAAGCCTTGTGCAAAATTTCACGTACCTAGGCCCAGTAGTTTTGGCTGTGCGTTGATATGTCAGTCAGTCCGTTTATCATTTTATATATATATATATAGATATCTCACATGTACAGACACTCACATATTATTGTCGTTCAGTCGTATTTATATTCTCATCATACACTGTCTAATTAACTGCCACATGCAAGATAATTTTAATCTACGCTAATTGAATTAAATTGCATACAACTCCATTAAACCACTTTACGAAAACATAATCAACCTATTATTGAATAAATACACCCTGGAATGTCTTGTAATTTTTATTTCACGATAATATCTATATCAATTAATAAATAATTGCTTCTACATACATAATATTAATTGTAAACGACTTTGTATATCTGCCTACACCGTTTTTTGCGCAACATTGTATGCATATCACTTCATTAATATTACTAGTGGGATCCTCTCGACAATGTAAATTGTTTACCTACAGTTTACACGCTTTTTAAGCCATTTTGTAAACAATCACACTACACAGTGTCTTCCAGGGATGTTATGGATAAGAAATCTTTTCGGATAATTTTGGATACGGATACTAAGTAAAAATAAATATTTCACATAACGCTTTCTAGTCCCAAAATAAGTAGAGCTCGTGCTATGAGATTTAAACAACAGATAAACATATAAAATAATATATTTCTGAATATATACATAATCGATTTATTGATCAATTACACCCAGGCACAGAACAAACAAACTATTCCGAGATTATTATTTGTTTGACTGAGCTAAAACCAAACAAAAATGTGTTATACCTATCATTCAGACTAATTAGACTCTACCTTTATCAGAATATTTATCTTTGCCTGAAATAAACCATTATTCCACTATAGAAATTTTTCACCCTTTAATTTCATTTATCCGAAACTATCCAAAATCCGAAACAGTCAAAACTGTAACCAGTTACGGATATTTTTTATTATTTCGGATATCTCATAGTTTGATTACGATTATAGAGCTCCGTAACATCCCTGATATCTTCTTATGCTAAGTGTTACAAAATATTCCATAATGTATCTATTGTCAGACTACAGGTAAGTTGTTTTCTTATAATAATGTATGATTCTTGTCACACCCTCAGATGTGTTGTTGTGCGGAAGACGGAAGACACACGTTCAAGTTCGCTTCCTTGTCTCACAGGGATGTCGAAGTACTGGATGTGATATGGTGAAGGAATTAAGTTATTAAAAAGTATGACAAGAGTTTCTGTAGCCGTGTTAAAGGACAATTGAGGGATTACACATGGTCTTTAGTCAGTAAAAGTCTGACACTCCCTCTCATTCTATCTGAAGTGGGAGGAGACACTTAATGATTTTCTGCACAAAAAATATAATGCAAGTAAGTACTCCAAGTAGGTTTTATATTATACATTTTCAATAGAAAAAGGATGTGTGATATCACGATAGAAAACTTCTTTAAGGCATGGTTAATACAAAATACGACTACCTATTCATATTTATCTTATTTATATTCATAAAGTACCGAATAACATTTACAACAAACAAGTATAGAGCATGAGCAGTGACTCGTTGACAATATCTTTTTTGCACCCTTACTCAACTCGGGCCGACCTTATCCGAATTAACGATACATACTCGAGCGTGACGGTCTCATTCAATACCCAAAAAATAAAAAAGTTTAGCGTGCCTAAAAGTTTTTACTCTAATAACTTTATAATATCTAAGTATATGCAACATTATGCCGCGACGGCGGGGCGACTTAGATTTTGTCCTTAGGAATTGGCAAGAAGTGGATCAAAGCTGTTAACACTGGAAGAAGGCCTTTGTCCAGCAGTGGGACAGTATGGGTTAGATCATCATCATCAGCCTTTTTAATGTACCCACTGCTGTGACTCAGGCCTACTTCTCTCTAAGAGAGGGAATAGTCCATAATCCACCTCGCGGGCCCAGTGCAGATTGGTAGATGTCACATGTCTTCGAGTAATGGGTTAGATATAATAATATACAACATTCTGTCAAAGTACGTTCGTTTAATGATAAAACGATGGCACATCCAGCGACTCAACCTCCGCAACCCGTCTAGACAATGCACATTGTTATTTTTTTGCAACTATGCAAGTTATACCACGTTTACACGTATCAAGTTGAAAGGTCGTGGGATTCTGTCTAAATATCTAGACATATTTACGGCACACGGTACTGTAAAAAGACGTAATAATGAACATATAAAACCAACATGTTTGTTTATGTAAGTTGGAGCTGCAATTTTATTGTTTTGCTTAAGTTCTTGAGTTAATGGGTACTTAATTTGTTGATGGTACATTTATTTGACGTTTATCAGGTAGGGGAGTGCAATGGAGTGTAACTCTGGTATTAATTGAATGTTTACCTGAGTGATTCACTGAAACCAAGAGAGAACATAGTAGGGACTATGCAAAAGGGTCAAAGCCCACTGGGGCCAAGGGTCTCTGAAAGGAAGGCTTGGTCCCAGTGCGAAATGCAAAGAAGAAATGGGGTTTTTAGTCAGCAAGAGTCTGACACTGTTTCCCGCCCCACCTAAGAGCGGAATTCGTCATGGGATGATTTTTGACCACCATAAAAAAAAACCGAGAAAAAAGTCTTATTCATCTGGTCTGGAATTTGCTTTAGGTACATTTTGATATTTTTATTTGCATATTAGTTTTAACCGACCACTAAATGTGTCAAAAGTCTTGACTTGCACCCAGTGGTTTATGACAGAAAATTGATAGGTATGTATACTACGCCAGATGAGACTGAGACATCTTCTCGATTTCAAATCACCAAGATCCGGAGTAACTCGCAAAATTCTTTTTTTTTTGTTTTGTTTTTCTTTTCAAGTGCTAATTTGCAAAATGCAAAACTCTTTCACCCCAGGTTCTATGTTTATAAAAACATGTTCAAACATGGTTTGATGATTTAAAATTAGCATCCAAAACATAAAAGGTCAAATCAATATCCTGGTAAATAATACTCAAAATCAATCACGATTTTACAACTGCAAACATTCGGTAGATAATTTTCATATTCTTTGTAAGAGTATGTTAATTTAATTCTACGTTAATTAAATGTAAATGGACTGTGCCATTTTAATTAACTATGGATAAATAAGAGTGGGGGTTCAAACCCAGCCAAGCACATTACTTTGTGTAATTGAAGTCGTCACCACTGCTCTCAAAACGGTGAAGGAAAGCATCGTGAGGAAACCGGTACCTATGTCCTAGAACCAAAAATTCGAAGACATGTGATATCCACCAATGCGCACTGAGTCTGGGTGGTGGATTACGGCCCATTTCCTCTCCTAGAGAGGAGGCGTGTGTCCCAGCAGTGGAAACATTAATAAGGCTGATGATAAATAAATAAAATAAATAATTAGGCTTGTACGTCAAAATAACACTTGTCAATTCCCATAAACTGAAGACTGTATAACTAACAGCCTGAATGAGTTAACTGTCCAAACAAGTATCATCCATACAACAACGGATTGCCGATGCCATACAAAACCTCACAAACAATGGCCATAGCAATAAACAACAATAAAGACGCCAACCGTATATCCCGGAGGACGTTTCCAATTAAATTGAATTATACAATTAAGGGACGCGCCATTGAAGTGGAGATGGACAAATGAACGGTGATCGAGGTGACAACCTTGGCTGGAGTTAGGGATGGCATTCCAATGGCGGTAATCTTTCGGTTGAGGATGGGATCGTGCTTAGGGGTGTAGGAGGGGTAAAAAAGTTGTCAGGTGGAATAGTCATGTTTCACTATTTCAATTTGTATTTCTTATTACTTAAGCTCATAGATGATACTCGTACATAGTTCATACGATCCATCCTAAGGTTGTCTGGAAGATATCGTTATCAGCGATAAGACCGCCATTGTACCCATAGATTTAGATTTATGTACCTTAAGATTGTGCTACTTTTTGGTGTACAATAAAGTTATATTCTATAATATTAATATAATTGAAGCGATAAGAAATATTATGTAACAAGAGAGAGCAGTGGTGGCCGAGTGGTAACGGCCCCGACTTACGAGTCGTAGGTCGCGGGTTCAAACCCAGCCAGGCGCATTACTTTGTGTAATTTATTTCATCACCACTGCTCTCAAAACGGTGAAGGAAAACATCGTGAGGAAACCGGCATGTCCTAGAACCAAAAATTCGAAGACATGTGACATCCACCAATCCGCACTGGGCCCGCGTGGTGGATTATGGCCCATTCCCTCTCCTAGAGAGAGGAGGCCTGTGTCCCTGCAGTGGGAACATTAAAAGGCTGATGATGATGTAACAAGAATTTGTGTAACTCCATAGAGACTAAAACGTTAACTATGTAACGCAAAAATCCACGAACTAAAAAAAACTTTCGAAAGGTTTAAGCTAACTCATGCAGACGCCCGGATGATTTTCGAGTCTGGAAAACGAACTTTTGGTTCCCACTCTGATTGGGGCGGGAGGGAGTGTAAAACTTGTTCTAAGTAATTAAAACCCACGTATGTTCCTTCAGGGCCGCGGTTACTCTTCAACCGTAACCTTGGTACGCCCGTTCATGTAACATTGGTACAATATTGATTGACAGTTCTTTATATAGAAGTGTGAGTCAATAGAAGAAATAGATGATTAAGAATGTATTCTGCGAAATAGGTGAATAATAAAGGGAAACTACCTTTTATTATTCACCTATTTCGCTGAATAATATAATAAAAACAATAATATAATAATGTCTACTAATAAAATGAAATAATAGTACATTTTGATACAAGTGCAGAAAGTTTGTCATTGCGACCGAGGCGGAATATGCACGAGCCGAGTGTGCTATAATAATAATAAATCATTTATTTTCTTTGGAGTCGAGAGCTATAGTGACTTTGCACGTGCGTCAAACTACGTTTTTCAATATATAGGATAAACTATAGTGCGCCTCACCTTCAACTATTGCACCACTGCTTACCATGACTGTGATCCCACCTTGATCGCAGTCAAGCACTAGTTCATATCAATAAGAAAAAAAATCAGTATACTTTTAAAACCATTCAGCACAAAAATAAATAAATAATACCGAAATATAAGCTATCTTTCAGTGCTCCTGAAAGGCTTCGTTTGTGCGTCCCCAACATTGACCGAGAGGCGATGACGTAGCAGTGTTATAAGGAAGCCTTTGCCGATTATGACACAAACAAACAATCAATATTGTACTTGCCCCTGAATAATACCTTGCTAAAATTATTATCTTTGCAAAATTCTTTTTTGTCGTTTAAATCGTGTACTTACTACATCGAGGGACTGCCAGCCTTTTCTTTCCGTCCGACTATAATTTAGGTGTCTTCAAGGTCAGAGTAAATATGCTTAATAAACTAGTGCGCCTCACCATCAACGATTACATCACTGCTTACCATCAGGTGGGATCGCAATCAAGCGCTACGTTGTAGCAATTAAAAAAAAAATAGAAAAATTAAGATAAATATTATAGAGTCTAAGTTAGAGCAGCTGATCCACCAAGATCAAACTCTTCTAACCAGCTCTAGGAGAGCTGAGCTCGACACTGACCCCAACACTACACTAATTCGAGCTCGGCTCGTGGTGCGCTTTGTTGGGGACCTGTAGTGAAGATCCATCTTAGTGCGATACGACGCCTCATCGCAAGTTACGATGCAAATTGCTGCTATGAGATTTGCGGCAAAGCATCGTTTCAGGTTCACCTTTCATCACAACTGCTCTTAAAACGGTGAAGGAAAACATCGTGAGGAAACCGGCATGTCCTAGAAACAAAAATTCGAAGACATGTGACGTCCACCAACCCGCACTAGGATTATTCCCTTGGGCCCATGCCCTCTCCTAAAGAGGAGGCCTATGTCCCTGTCCCTGCAGTGGGAATATTAAAAAAGGATGATGCATCATCATCATCTTTTTCGCAAATCATACTTTATCTGGACAATGTACGATGCGTTTCAACTCACAAATTCTTGCGATACGTGGTTCAGGCTCGTAGATTTTGCTTGGGCCCTGAAAGGTGGAATTGACATTGTCATCCCTACATATTTTTTCAATAACTGAATGTTTTCGTTGGGAAATCATGAAATAAGGTAGTATCTGATTTTTACTGAGTAAGGCTTACCAGTGTACTTTCAGTTACCAAGTGCTAACTGTCAGGCGGATAACAAAAACGATTAAAATATGAAAAATTAGACAGAAGCAAATACCGTCATCCGTCTAATAAAATTATCCTCTCTAAACATAAATCAAAACCGCATTACGAAAGCAAATAGCGAAGCAGGCAGCCCTAGTCGCGTGTTTCTTTGAATGCATTGTAAACATCTCAGGGGACGGCCGTGAAAGCTCAGCACACAAAAAACTGTAGTTGTATCTACCGAGAGAATGTGTCGTTTCACTTGTACTTGTTTACTAAAGCCGTGTCTACACTACGCAACTTAATACTGGCATGCGACATTTAGGTATGACACCAGACATCGCGTGAATCGACAGATATTTGAAAAAAGAAAACAAATGACAACGTAAACTGTCATAGTTTGTGTCAATAATGGCCAGTACTTTACTGACAAAAAAACCCACCGGACCATTCGGACATTCCTTTCAGAAGCTGGTCGAAGGTCCCAGTAGGCTTCGACCCTGCTAGGCCTCTACGGTTGCTGACAGCTCCTTGCGCACGGGAACAGAACGCGCCGTCGACGACTTGGGCTCGCCGACGAGCAACCCACTGCTCGCTGTCCGTAAGCCCGCGCCTACGGTGGATCGCAATATTCGTCTTACAATATAATTTCGCTGGTAAAGTTGAAAGGTCGAGCAACTAACACTCACAAAGTGTTGCCTCGTAAGAATACAGCCTTAATACTATTAATTGCTTTTTCCACGAAAGAAATTATCGTCATTAATTTGTTAGCTGATTCGAGAAATAAATACTGATATAGTTAGTCTTATCTTAGCAAGAGTAAGTCTAATGGAAATGAATTGCTTCGGCCTTGTCGCTAGTTGCTGCAAGTGATTGCGAACTTTCCAGATTGATATTAATTGCTATTGATTCCAACTGGAGTGGAGGAAAGTTAATAAATTAAATACGAGATAGTAAAACGTTAGATACGTATAGAAAAAAAAAGAAAATTATAAAGGAAATCCTTAGATTTACTACAGCAAATTATTACTAACGAAAATGTATGCCTTTTTTAATAAAAGAAAACATACCAGATTTTCGAGGGTAAGCAGGATAGCTCGAAAGAGTTATCTGACCCAGGAATGCAAAGAGCATAGGAACACACACGGTTTTAGTGAATAAAAGTCTGACACACTCTTTCGCTCCACCCAGGATAGAAGAGTTATTTGATCATTACACACCCCAAAAAAATGAACCATCGTGGGCGTGGGCTTACGGACGGCAAGCAATGGGTAGCTCGCTGTCCGCCCATCCAATAACCGTCCTGACCGAGCCTAAGTCGTCGACGGCGCGCACTGTTCCCGCGTCCTTTAAAGAGTTGTCAGCAACTGTAGGGAACCAGCAGGGTCAAAGCCTTCTGAGGCCAAGGGTTGATGCGAAAGCGGAACACCGGGGGCCTGGAACTGAGGCAAGGAAGGCACGGGGTACGTTTTCGTCATTCGATGACTTTTTCCACCAAAAAAAAAATGCCAAATCCCAGCTAAGTAGTTTGAAATGTTTTTAAGTATTAGTAGTTTCTAAGTCCTGAATCGAGAATAGTTCCATTCATGTTGAATGCTAAACCAAATAAATGCAATTCCAAGCAATTTAAATTCCAAATAATGTAACTACAAATTCAAAGAATTTACAGCAGTATCTTAATTTGATTTCCAACTAAATACAGTCGCAGAAACTAGTCGCTGATGTGTTATTAGTAGAAATAAAATAAGGATTACTGTAATTAACGAGTAGTTTCGATTTTGAGGCCTCCTCTCTAGGAGAGGGTCTGGGCCAATCCAGCACGTAGGGCCAGTGTGGGTTGGTGGATGTCTAGGGTCTTAGAATTTTGGTTCTAGGACATGCGGGTTTTCTCATAATGTTTTCCTTCACCGTTTTGAGTACAGTGGTGATAAAATAAATTCCACAAAGTTATACGCCAAGCTGGGTTTGAACCTGCGGCCTTCAACTCGTAAGTCGGGGCCGTTACCACTCGACTCCACTGCTTTTTATTAATTCCTAGTCCATTCAACTAAAATTATCAATTGGAGACTAGAGTACACTTATAAGGCCTGCTTATACGCCTACTATAAGAGCGTCATAATAATGTGTTAATCTTGAAAAATGATTTGTTCAATGTTTAGTTCCCAATTTGTAGTGTGACGTGTCAATTAGAATCGATAAATAAAATTGACGTAGTTCAATTTTGGGAGTTGAGACTTGAAAATGAGATATTTTTTCATATTTATGGATTTGTGTGCGTAGGATAAGTATGTTAACGATTATTTTTGAATTATGCTTTCTGTTTATATAGGTTTGGGCACTTTAAAGTTTTTTTCAAAATGTAATGGAGACTTTTTTGGTGGCATGATTGGCGCAGTGGTTGAGTTTTATTGGCTGTTGCGCTACTTGTCGAAGGTTTGATTCGTGCACGAAACAAGCTGTAAGAATACCCAGTCGTGGGTTAACCTGCCGAGCTTAACATAGAGGATCTAACTGTCTTTAACACCTCACATTCTACTGTAACTTGAATTGTGTTTACAAATAAAATATTCTGATTCTGAAAAATAAATTAACCAAAGATTTCAAACCTAATTGTGGGTTAAGCTCGGCTGTGTACCTCACCTGTCCTGTATTTTGTATTTTTTCTGTGTTCAATAAAGAATATAAGAATATATAAGAAAGATCCCGCCTTCATCCCAATAACCTATCCACCACACAGATACATTACAGGTCATGAAGAAACCGATAAAGCTCGATGCTCACATACTTTCCTTGCACTTGACCGTCCGCACAATTATACCATAAACTTTCGCTGGTGGCGAGGTATGCAACTGACCTTCATCGGCCCAGTGTGCCACAGCCCGCGGCACCGACTTTCACGACAAATCTGACGATCGATCGAGAGACAAATCGATATGTCGATTCTAGAAAATCGATACCGCAAGTGTAGCGGAGATGGGTTGAGTGGCGGGTTGGTGCGAAAGCGTTACACCGGGGCTCTGGGAATAAGGCAGGGGAGGCACGGGGTAGGTTCTTTAGTCAGTAAGAGTCTGACACTGTTTCCTGCTCCGCCCAAGAGTGGGATTCGTCATTCGATGATTTTTACCTACCATAAAAAAAAGTGTAGCGAAGCTTGTAGCTGTCTTTCAGCCCCCCTAGCCAAGTTACAATCGTTTCGTTTAACGTGAACGCTTAATGTCACAAACCAATTGTGACATTTTGACATTCATCATTTTCTCCCCTTGAACGCCGATTGTACATACGTCTGTAAATATTGCTGACCTTCAAAAACTCTTAATTGTCGTTTTTTTTTAAGAAATTTATTTTACCGTGAATTTTGGTTTTTATTTTTATTTCTTTTTCCCAGAAAAATTTAGTAGGTATAATTTTATTTTTTACTTTTTTACTTATTTGCTTATTTCAAAAAAGGGGTTCAATGACCCCCATCGTTCGAGGAGTTAAAACAGTTTTTTCCTATGGAGAAGAACTGGCAAGAAATTCCAGTTTACTCTATTTAAAAAATTATGAATGTCTAAACGCCAGAATTTGACGGAGAAATCTGTGAATCTATTCCTTTGAGTAGTCGTTTAAAATGGCGAGGCTGATTCATTGGATATCGATAAGTAGGTACCACAAGTGCTGCACTATTGTTTCATGCAACCACTCGATCATTCGATCAAACATTCGATTTTACAGTTGGATCTGTAACAAATTCGTGTTAGTATCGATTTGTTCAAACAAATCGATTTTTATTGTTATGTACTTCCGTGTGAGAATTGGATGGTGGCCTTTATTTCTTATTTTGTGACGGTACACATTTATTCTAAGTTTAATGGGAGAAAAACCATCTTCACTATTTTTAGTATTTACTAGCTTTTGCCTGCGGCTTCGCTCCCGGCAACAGAAATAAGTGATAAATGAGAACCGCTTGACGGATTTTGTGCACACTTCATATAAACCATCTACTAAATAGTCCGAACAAAGCCTAAATATTTGGTTTGGATAGGTGAGCCTGTTCTTGAGTTATAAAATAACACCGAAAACTGGCATTGATTTTTAAATATAATATATTTTTAATAAAGGAATTAGCTAATATCGGTCAAGCGCGAACCTATCATCAATTATATAAAAAAAAATCGTGACTTTAACCGAATTAGGTTTGTTAAACAGTACAATGCCATTTGGTCAAAACTACAAGAAGTTTTTTTGCGCGGCGCTTATTCCGTTTCTGAAGTAAAAATAGCCTTAGTTACTGATCATCGGCTATTTGTGTAAGCCCTATCAAAATCGGTCCAGCCGGCTAGCTGTTTGTCCAAATGTTTGTCAGACCGACCGACAGTCTGACAAACATTCAAAAATTGTTTTTTTTTTTTTGTTGGTTCGTATATACTTAGGTACATATACACTTCAATTTAATTTATATGCATAGGTATAGACTACTAAGTAGGTCAAACTAGCTTCGCTCAGATGTCCATTTTTTGAAATTCTCAGCTTTTTTTTTAAATTTTCTCATGAAACACTCAGTCTAATAAATGACAAACCTCATGAAAATACTGTCAGTAGTTTTGAGTACATATATTGCGAACAAACAGACAGACAGACGCGCGGTAGAGGATGTTACAAAATGTATGGATATCATGATGATTAAGCAAGATTTAACATCGTGGTCATATGTCAATCTCCATTACAAACATGTCAATAAAAACTCTTTAATTGTTCTGACTCAACAAAAGAAAGCAAACAATGAGATAAAGTTGCGTATTAATCAAATCGGGATTTTTTTCATAACTTTCACATTACGTCATCTATCATATCACCATATCACCCATGCGGGTTTACTGCACGCTAGCTCCCGCAAATTTATGTCCTTTTCATACGTATGTTTTTTTTTATCTACACTAATATAATAAAGAGGTAAAGTTTGTTTTTTTGTTTTTATGTTTTTTTGTTTGTAGGGGGTAATCTCTGGAACTACTGGTCCGATTTGAATAATTTTAGCAACAATAGAAAGCTGCTTTAGCTTTGCTGCTGCTCAGGAGGAGTGACATAGGCTATATTTTATGTACGCGGGCGAAGCCGCTGACAAAAGCTAGTGGTAGATAAAAATCATCCCATGACGAATCCCGCTGTTGGGCGGGAAACAGTGTCAGACTCTTACTGATTAAAAAACCTACCCCATTCCTTCCTTGCCTTATTCCCCCTGGTGCCCTGGTGTTACGCTTCCGCATTAACCCTTGGCCCAGGATTCATACGTATGTAATGTATACAGTACGACCATCGGATCTTGAAGCGTTTGCAGTTACGCTCTGCGAATTTTAACGCTTGATAACTCGAAAAACATAATGCCATTTGCAGTTGTTATTGCTGTAAAAACTGTAATTGCTTTTATATTTTTAAAAGCACAGACCACTAGACCAACATTCAAAAGTCCAATTTGCTCAATTACAAAGTGTATACGTACCTTAATTCTAGAGGTAAGCAAATATCACTTGTAATTCTTTTTCCTTATTGAACGAATACTTTCTTCATGACAAAGCTTCATTACATAACATGGTATGAGTTTGTTGTTATGTTGCATGCCTTGAGCAACCATCAATCGCAAAGACAAGTACATAAGCACCGTGAAATGGCTCTTGCGCCTACAATTACATCATCATCAGCCTTTTAAATGTTCCCACAGCAGGGAAACAGGCCTCTTGGGAGGGAGATGGCCATAATCCATAGGAGGGCCCAATGCAGATTGGTGGATGTCACATGTCTTTGAATTTTTAGTTCTAGGATATTTTCCTTCACCGTTTTGAGAGCAGTTGTGATGAAATAAATTACACAAAGTAATTCGCCTGGCTGGGTTTGAACCCGCGACCTACAACTCGTAAGTCGGGGCCGTTACCACTCAGCCACTACTGCTCTCAAATACACGAGTAATTAATTATATCAGTAATCATATTTCAATAATATTGTTCCTTCATGGCGTTTGAGATAGCATTAATTCATCCACAAAAAGACTTTTAACTCTATAAAACGGATTCTTTGTTTTTTTTTTTTAATTTATATCAGAACTCGGGGGTTTTGGACCTTTGGACTTTGTACAAGAGACCAAAGCCAATTCGCAGAGCCACTTAGACCAATTTCATGAAACGAGATACCAATCGACGACTGTAGGTACGGTAACCGCTTTGAAATGATCACTCTGGCCCTGATATAAAGGCAACGTAGGAATGGAGTAGAGTTTAGTCAGAAAGGGTCTGACACTATTTCCTGCTCTGACCAAGGGCGGGACTTTTCACTCTTGGATGGGCCTCCATTATCAGTAGTTTTTATTAACATAAATCCATATAATCTTGAAACTTTTACACATCGTCTATTTCTACGCCAGTTATGTTGTCCTCAAGACACTCTCACTGACCAACAACAAAGCTAGTCAGGTGTAAACCCAAATGTTGAGACAAGTCGACCACTTTCATTGGCACAATGGACTCGCCCACTGCTTTCACTGCTCAATTGATTGCCGATACCCAGCTATCTTGTAGACAAGACATTACATTTACATTTTAGGTGCATGCGTGGGTAGGGAGTTTCGAACTTGACCATCGTGAATAGGTCACCTCATTCTTTGCGTGAGATAGTACGGTACATAGCTAGTTTGCATGAAACAGATTTAAAGATGACACAATTTTTATTTTATTTGGAATAGTAAAGTTTTGATACAAGTGCAAAAATTGTGTCAATGCGTCCGTGGCGGAATTCGCACGAGCCGTAGGGGAGTGTGTTATGGAGCCGAGGGCTGCGGTGACAAATAAGTTCGATGTCAAACGACAACACTTACGACTCGTGGGGGTTGACCCGCAACTCGTGGGGCTCAACGCGCACCCAGCCTGATACAATAAACTATCTTTCAATACACTTCTCGGAAAACCGCTCTTATCCCATCGATTACAGGGACGCAAAGTACTGTTTTCTGCTCTAATGCGGAAAAGAACGCGTGTTGGCACCCGCCACAACTTTATTGTAATATAATAATATTTCTGATCAGGGTAAATCTCTTTCAAGCAAAGAAAAAACATTAATTCATTTCAGTTTAAATTACATAGACAAAAACAAAAACTCGATCCAGCTAAATATTTTCTAGACTTCTTTCTAGTCTTACCGAGGTTTATGTCTATTTAAGACATAAACTAAGTTACACAATATTAAGTATCCATGACTTAGTATAGCTAGTAGGTGATGTTTAAGTAAGTTGTCACTGTTTATGGCTTGCAACTTATTTAGGTAAGTTAAGTAGTTTCCAAGAAACCTACTCGATATTCGTAAACTTTATAGATTTGGTGTCGATTGATCAATCGATTGAACGAACTAGAAAATAATGTTTTGGCTGCTGAAAAGTTTTTAGCAGATCTTCCACATTTCTACGAATTTCAATTACAATTTTGTATTATTTTTACTAACTGTTAACCGCGTTTTCGTTCGTATTAATAAAAACTTCTTGGAAACAGTTCTTTTTGTTTTTTATGAAACCTACCTATTATATTTTTGTAAAACATATAAGCAATTTGAAGATATACCATTTATTACATACTTTCTTGAGATAGATCGAGTAACTAAAGTGCTTAAAAAAAATTATTCACATTCATATGTACATAATGTTACTACAAATACAATTAGAATTACGGTTATTCAATTCTGCTCCTTAAAATAGAGGAAAACAAAATACATGCTTGCAAAATAATCACCAAAAAGGTTGCTACTAAACCATGTCATTGAGAAAACATCATCATTTTTTTTTTTATGGCAATCATTTTGTGTGTCCACACTTCATATTTGGAACGTCAATTCAAACGTGACATTTTCTTTTTTAAATAATTTTTCAAACGACAAAGAAAAGCGAAAGTTTTGCTCCACAATAGAGCTTTTTGAAGCAAAGGTTATAAGTTCAAAAGTCTCTTCGTGAACGATTTTTCATTTGGGGATACCGCCATTGAATTTGTGAAACCAACCGTGATCTGTTATGAATATAGTTTTGCCGCCAAAGATTTATTTATATAAGCAATCTTGTTAGAGATATTGTGCGCTTATATTTTACCTTTTTTGCAAAAAGATTTTTTTTTATGCTTTGACAGTTGGTGAAGTTGTCAATGTCATTTGTTGACAGTTGTCGATCACTCATTTTTTAGCTAGAAACGGGTTGCTTTCTATAGTTTGTAAGATTTCTCTGAAAAATAAACCTTTTAAAAGACATTACGATATCGTTTCAGAATTTTTCAAATTCAAACAAAATAAAATTAATGAAACAACAATTAGGTAAAAGTCCAGCCATTCCTAAGCCCAGAGCTTGCATTAGAACAGCACATTATATAAAATAATAAATAAATGATATTTAATTGCATGAATATAGGTAATTTACAAGGTATTAAGATTAATAGGGTCTCACTATATTCAACATTTCAGCCGTACAAATATTTAGTTTTAAATTTATATCAACTTTACATTTAAATTCACCTAATAAATATTTATTTTAGCATGCAGTTTAGGTGAGTACACACATTATTTATTGACAATGTCATAAAATGATATCAGCATTTAAATAGTACAAGTACAAAGTAATGCAAAGAACAAGTAACTATCGCTGGAAAGGCCAGCGTGTTGATAACACTGTTACATGGAAAACGCCTGTACTACAGCCTTCACCCACGATTACTGTACTTAGGGTCATCGGTACTCTCTCAATAAACGCACAAGCATTGAGAAACAATATTTTGATGGAGATCAGGACAAACTGGGGAAACGGGCGGTTTTTTTTATGGTGGGAGAAAATCAACCAATGACGAATCCTCATGAGCGTCATGGACGGAGCATGAAACTGAAAAGACTATTTAGCTTAACTTTTCGATTACCGTAATTACGGACACAAAAGACAATAAGTGTGCGGACACCGGTGTCCTCTTGGGGCTTAATGAACTAAGACACTATCCATCAATCCGCCCTGGGTTTGCGTGATGAATTATGATTCATCACGCGACCCCATCCCATATAGAGAGGAGATGTTGCCTAAATCGGGCGAAGTCATTAGGTGATCGTGAAGGTAGGTACACCACCTTCCGAGTACCGTTATTAAAGACCTAATAGATACACAATAGGTATGCGAACGCAGGCGTTCAAAAAACATAGATATCATATAAATTAGCACAATTTTTTTTTTAAATATAAAACAGAACAGTTTGTTTGTTCATTTGAACGCGCTAATCTCTGAAATTACTAACATTAATTAATTAAGTATTAGGGCTACCATTGGGTAGCCCTAACACTTAATTAATTAATATCAATTTTATTTTTATTAGGTTTCTTTCACATTTATTAAAGAAAGCTATAGGTAGTATAACATCATGCTACAAAAAAAACGCGAGAGAAACCGCGTGGTACAGCTATCTATATACTTATATAAAAGGAAAAACTGACTGACATACCCACACATAGCCAAAACTACTGGGACTAGGAGCTTCAAATTTTGCACAATGTCTCCTAATATGGCGTAAGCGAACACTAAGAAAGGATTTCCCAAAATTCAGCTCCAATTTTTGGGATGAAACTGGGATCAAAAATTTATATGTAGAAACCTTCTTTCACGCGGGCGAAGCCGCTGACAGAAAGCTAGTTCGATATAAACTGCCTTTTTAGGGATATAGCTGGCCCAAAAGAGGCAGTTCCTACTACACAGTGACTAAGAAAGTAAGGTCTTTCTTACGGTTATTGTAAAATCAGTCATAAATTTGAGAAGACATAAAACTTCACGTTTCAATCATCACTACAAATATTTGAAGTATCTCTAACACTGTATGCAGTCATAAAAATCTATTGTACGACTTATACGGTTATAAAAGTCTATAAACTTATAGCTGGGACAGTGGATAATATAGCAACCCTATTAGGAAGTATGCCAACAGGTTCCAGCGGTCAGTCGACCTACTTCTAAAGAGGCTATCTCACGCCAAACCGTACACATACCGTACATTTATACAAGTGCAATATATACGAACTACTTTGCATTTTGTTTCTGGGGCGGCAAGTTGCCCTAAAACCGATTAAATGCAGTTTTGTGGGCCGGAGAGATAAGAGTACGGTGTTTCGTTAAGAGCGTCCTTCCCGAAGTAAAGTAAGTAAAAGAGATTGCCGAAATTTGTATGAGGCTTACCAACTTGTGTCAAACTAAATAAATGAATGATATTTCGGAAACTGACAATGTTATTTTTTGTGGAAGTAGGAGTTGTTAACCATTTATTAATTTTATATTTTTTAGTGTGGTTAAAAAAATCAGTAGGTACATTATACACATAAATGGAACATTATTTTTGGTATTAATATACTTGTGACACATTATGGTATGTGGTATGTGCAAAGAGAATCTTTTTCAAACAACCGCTCATACGTAATTATGGCGTTAGTTATATGTAACACATATTTTTTTCTAAATATTTTCAAGACACGGATATCTCGTTGATAATATCTAGATTTCAATAGAGATTAGTTTGTGTAAGACTAATTCAATAAAAACTTCTGTATATATCCTATTTTGTGTGAACTTTGGGCTTAGATAATACTCATAAAGGTACTCGTAAATTAAATGCAAGAAAATACAGCTACGGAGACGTTGCTTACTTAATAAGGATTCTGAATGATGAAAGTTTTTCCAAAAACTTTTAAGGTTGAAAAAGACCACGTATTCCCTGGAACAAGTTTTTTAAAATATTTGATTGAATGGCAGATTTACCGAATGCCATCAGTTTTTAGGCGCCGCTTTTTCATAAAAAAATACGTTGAAAAACAAGAAGCTTTTAAACCATGCTCGCGTTGACGATTAACGCGTAGGGGAATGGCCCTCTTAAGTAATGTTGATGGTAGATACGGAGCGTACAGCTCACTGCACGCTGTAACTGGAGCTATTCGAATCAGCTGCGCTTCCAAGAAAAAAAAATGTCAGTGACCATTTTGAATTTTTGATTCAGAGTTCCAATTTTAAATGAGTTTTCCTGCTTTCGCTTTGTAATGTTTTTGGAAAATCCAGAAATCTGCTTTCGGGCAATTTCTGTACAGAACATCCGTGTTTTTAGAATCCAAAGGGAAACTGATGGTGAGGTTTTAGTTAGTATAACTCTGTCGGACCCTCAAACTTCCCAATAAAGGAGCTTTACATAAGATAATTTCCGATCTAAAAAAAGACATTTAACCGTTCGAATACCTTAATTACAGACATAATAGAAAGATAATAGGTGTGCGAACGCCGGCGTTTGTTCGGGGCTCGAAAGTTTCTTCGAAGAGTAGGGCAATGCTGACTGTGGTCCCGACTTTCGAGTTGCGGGTTCAAATGTAGCCAGGGGCAGGATTACTTTACGAAGGTTATTCATTCATATTTCATCACTACTAGCTACTCTCAAAACGATTAAGGAAACTGTGTGGTTACAATGTGAAATATCTTTAATACTAGGCTTCTGTTCAGTAATGTCTTAGTCAAAATCGTTTGAAAATTTAATTTATATACTTTTGGATATTTTTCAATACAAGAAGTTAAAAACATGCCAGTGAAATTTTGTTCAAGACTTCGCCATAATCCTTTAAACAATCTAGCTATCTCGATTCTTAAGATACATCCTGGTGACAGACAGACTGACGGATAGCGAAGTCTTTTACCTTCGGGTACGAAACCCTAAAAAAGAAATAATTCAAGTCAATAAACGTATGCACATTTGCTTCTCACATTGTCAGTACAAAAGTAAATCGAATTAACCCTACCACAGCCAATTAAAGTTACAGAACTCACATTGATGCGCACCAAACAATAAAAAAACGTATGAAACTCGTCCGCAGGCGCACAATGAGTCGCGAACGTTGGAAATCAACGCTTTAATGACGTCACATGCACGCGGATTGACAAGTGGTGGCAGACGATAGGCGCATGCGCATGTCACAGGGTTGAACCGACAAGTTTTTATAGAGTTTTTTTTCAGGTATGAATTATTTGGTTGATATGGAACAACGGGACAAGACGTGATGCATCGACCCTTAATGACCTTTTTATATAATTACTAATATAATAAAGAGGTAAAGTTTGTTTTTTAATTTTTTTCTTTTTTTGTTTGTAGGAGGTAATCTCTGGAACTAATGGTTCGATTGAAAAAATTTAGCAACAATAGAAAGCTGCTTTACTCCTGAGTGACATAGGCTATAAATTATTTATATAACATGGATGTTAACCGAGCTATCACTACAAGAAATTTTCCGCGGACGAAGTCGCGGGCAGAAGCTAGTATAATTATAAAAAGGAAAAGCAGAGCTTGTGTTATGAGTACTAGATAACTGATAAACATACATATATATTTCTAAATAGGTTCATATGTACATACTCTGGATAAATTACACTCCACAGAACAAATGATCGTGCTCATCATACAAAAAATTGTCCTGGGTGGGATTCGAAGCCATAGCAGTCAGGGAAATGTCCCTGGACCACTAGACTAACACGCCAGTCAATTAGGCATGAGGCGGTCGCGTCCTTCTGCGAAGCAGTAATGCTAGCCAAGGAGGAGGGAGACGGCATAAGGCAACGGTACACACGCTCCAGACACCGCCGGGATTCCGATCCCGAGAGAGTGAGATTCGTCATTGGATGATTTTTACCTACCATAAAAAAAAAAACACTAGACTAACAGGCCAGTCAATTAGACATGAACCCAGTGCGGCAAATGTATCTATCTAGGTTTAAGGCACAGTCTACTAGACAACAAAAAAATGAGCCCACAGCCCTAACCTACTACAGAAAAGCAACAAATGATCGACATTGATGGATGTACGCTCCAGTAGATAGGTACTAATTGGAGATTTGCATATTCCCCCCCGCCACTACTTGTACCCCTCGGCTTTGCTTAATTAATACCTGCATGGAATCAGTTCCTATTGAAGAGTTACTGTACTGTTAGATAGCTGTGTGTGTGTGGTCCGGTGGGCCTTAGAGGCTTAACGGACACTTTGAGTTTATTTTATGTAGTACAAGTGGGACTCATCCTTCTTCTCCTCACTTCATGTATAGCACAGAGCATCAGCCTTATAATGTTCCCACGGCTGGGACTCAGGTCTCCTCTCTAGGATAGGGAAGAGGTCATAATCCACTACGCGGGCCCAGTGCGGGTTAGTGGATGTCGCATGTCTTCGAATATTTGGTTCTGGGACAAGCTAGTTTCCTCACGATGTTTTCCTTCAGGCGCATTACTTTGTGTAATTTATTTCGTCACCACTGCTCCCAAAACGGTGAAGGAAAACATCGTGAGGCAACTGGCATGTTCTAGAATCAAAAATTCGAAGACATGGGACATCAACCAATCCGTACTGGGCCCGCGTTGTGGATAGCCCTTTCCCTCTCCTAGAAAGGAAGCCTGTGTTCCAGCAGTGGGAACATTAAAAAGGCTGATGACGAATGCGCATGGTTAGGTCTGAACCTGCGACTTACAACTCGTAAGTCTGAGCCTTGACCACTCGGCTACCAAAGCTCTCCACTTCCACTTCATGTATGATGGAATACAAAGTGGCGAGGATCACTGCCCGAGAGTGCCCACGCGCACGTCACGTCGTGAATTATTGCGCCCTCCCCTCTCCCCGCGCTCCACATCCCAACAAAGTGGAACGAAAGCTTTCCTGAACTACAGATGCAGTTTAACGGTTCAATATTGCATACAAACAACTTGATTTACTGCTGACACTTAGAGAAGAGCAAATAGAGATTTCACGCTACGGGTTTAGTTGGAAAGTTCTAGATTTATTTTAATACAAACGGTTTTGTCTTTCAACAGAAGCAAGGTCTAGCTTAGATGATTGATGAGTCTAGTTTTCCATTTGCTCTAAAACTCTAAATATTACTTATCGACTAACTAGTCGACCCTTTGCGTAACCAGGTCCTCAAGTCTGCTATTACAATAGTGTCAGAATAGTAGTATGATTGATTCCATAATTGTTGAATTTGACAAGTTTGGTAATCTACTAATAACACACAATCGCGTCATTATGACTTTCCAATGATCAACCACTGACACTCCATTGAAAGAACCATAGAGTGGTAATCTCGTACTTAATGACAAACTAATGTTTGACTTTCCGGTATTCCTGTAGTTCCTTTTTTAGTAGTAAGTCACAGATCTGTGACTTAATACTAAAATGTTATTCTGTAATCATTGCTTTTAATTCGTTACAAGATCGCTCGTGCCACAATTCTATTACGAGATCAGCACCACTGCCAGACCAATGTTCGGCCATTATGAATTAAATAACAAACTTTTAGTAAAAGGCGATAATGTTATGAAAATAGCAGACCTTGGTCTTTTGAAAAACTATCAGTGAAACTAAGAAAAAAGTATACTGTGAACAGGAGGGTTTTTCAATTTTGTGCATATTTTAATTATTGTTTGTTCTTGTTCAGCTCGTGACCACGTGCCGCTATGGTAGGGAGGAAGATAAAGTTATAGGATTGAAATGGAATTGGTCATTGTAAAGAAATAACTTCTTTAAATAAAAAAATCTTTTTGTTCTTTTCCAACATAAGGAATAGTACCTACAATACTGGTAGATTTATCCAGGTACCAATATAGTAGGTATTATTCCAGGACATGATCTAGCCGTACACGAAATTTTATCCAAATCACAGCAGTTTCGAGTACGAAGGAACTCGCATACAAACTTATGCCTTTATACCTATTAATAAAATAATAATATAACATCATAACGAAACTAAATTCAGACAGTATAAACCATGACTACACCCTCTATCTAGGTCTAAATTGCAAAGAAGCTTTTCGTGATGGAATATCTGTGCTACTATTAATACATCCGGCCATTTTGTGCAAAAAGGGCGCAACGCGTCTAGATGCTCGCATATTTCTTGCAACATCCTGGCTAGCGAGCCGTTTTCTATAAAATAAAAAGTATAATCTTGCTCGTGGAGAGGTCAGGCGTGCACTGCCCTTCATTGTCTCGCTGTATTACCTGCCATAATGCCCTTTCATAGCCCTTAACATTCAGGACGAACAAAGCAAGGGGAGCCACACTAAAATTGACAATACGAAAGTAACAACATTACTTAGCTATTGTATGCAACCTTGTAAGGAAAATGGAGACTCAGTAAAAGTAAATGAGGGTATTTTTGTTTGGCCTGTAAGGAAATAAGGAGAGTAAAATTGTCTTGGTATATCATGAGGTCCTGAAAAACTGGGAGCTCAAGAGCCCCAGGGAACTTTAGCCCTTAATAAGGCTTTTCATTTACACAGATTCCTAAATACTTAACAAAGTTTAAGGGCGCTTTTAAATTAGCGACAGTACCGCGCGACGACAGCGCGGCTGCAGCGCTGCCGCACCGCCAAAGGGATCAAATTAATTTTGTTATTCATTAATAGTCTCGCTTACTAAGGTTATTGAGCTAAAAAGTTAGAAGCATAGAGGGAAACAGGTGTTGGGATCGTAAACATTAGTAAGCAGCAGAAATTTCACGCATATCGAGGACATATTACCTCGTTCTTATGGTTTAGATGAGGTAATTGTTCGATTACCTGCAGTTTTACTCCGAATGGGCCATAGACTACTTAAGTAATAAACCATAAAGTTGTCTTCCGACTAAATAATAATCTATATATCGCACCTTCGGTAAGACAAGGGCCGAAGTGCTAAAATTTCCGAAAATGAGTTAAATATGCGAAAAAAACCTTAAAATCTATAAAAACCTTAAAATGTCTGTCCTGAAAAAAATTAAAATTAGCACTTCGGCCCTTGTCTTACCGAAGGTGCGATATATAAAAGAAAGTCGGGTTTGTTACAACACTTATAACTCGAGATCGGCTGAACCGATTTAGCTGAAAATTGGCAGGGAGGTAGTTTAGAGCCAGGAGAATGACATAGGATACTTTTTTTTTTCAGAGTAGGGTAGGGTAGAGTAGAATAATCTGTTGCCGGGAGCGAAGCCGCGGGCAAAAGCTAGTAATAATATAATAATAATAATTTATTGCAAAAACATGGGTTATTTATTTCATTATTTTTAAAGTATTAAGAAATATGTATGTATGTAGTGGAGGCATCTGTGTCTGAACTAAATAAAAAATCTGTATCTCAGACATCAGCGCATTTCCTTATAATGACCATTACAATACAGGCTCGATCAGACGAATCAACAAATAGGTGATAACAGGCATAATAAACCATAGATAGCGTTCCGATGTTGCCCTCTATAATAAAAACCATGAATATTTTTTCTCTCTACCTGTTCTGATAACTGACCTCTTTCGACAGTCTACATCTGTCTTTAGGTTTGACACACACAATTATTTAAACTTTTTATTGCTCGACAAACGTGAAAAACAGTCGTTAATTTGTTTACATTTAAAACTGATAAAGGTCGCTAAATTTATAAAGTAAAGGAAGTTAATGACTACAAAAATAAACATTTAGGCGTTTTTGGATGTCGGTCACGGCGGGTGCATCGCGGATCGACGCAAGAGTCGAATAACGGTGGTCCCGTGGCCAATTAGAGTCGTAGGTATAATACCTCCTTAAATAAGGCTCTCTTCACAAAGTGCGACTGACTGCGACTGTACGACTGTGCGACAACGCGTTTTCATAGAATTGTTCGAATGCGTAGAAAAAAAAAAACACATTTATTGTGCGTACAGCTAAGGAGTGAATGAGAGTCAAGAGTGAATAGGTTCCTTCTAGGCAGTCGTACGTTATCGGTGATATGTAGTCTACGATAACGCACGACTGCCATGAGATGACATGCCTCGCTTACCATGAGGTGAGATAGTGGATAAGCCGAGAGCTCATCAATAATAATAAAAGCTACGAATAAAATATATATCTGTTCTGTAGGGTTATTGTGTGGATTCAACAGTTATGGACCTGAAAATTTTAGAGTGGCTCTGCGTAACTGAAGTATGACTACTGGCCTGGCCTGGACTACTGATCTGGCTGAGGTAGACTGATCAACTAGTAAAAGCCTCTTATCAACCCTGCAGAAGGTTTCAAGCCTACTGGGGCCAAAGGTTGGCTTCTGAAATGAAGACTAGCCCTGCCCTGGTATGAAAGGAACGTAGGAACGGGACGGACGAGTTTTTATTCAGTAAGAGTCTGACACTATCTCCTGGTCCACCCAAGATCAAGAGTTGTCACTGGATGATTTTAACCCACCAAAAAAAAAAATCCCCAGAATGTTTTTTTTTTTCAAAACAAACGCAGTCGTACTGTCGCACAGTCGTGTCGCAAGTCTGTAAAAGCCTTTATATACTTACAACCACGATTAAGTAACGTCATTATGAGAAGCAACGTGGTATGGTTTAATGTAAAACAATAGAATGAGGCAGGTATTTAAGGATTAGTTCATATGATTCTATTGTAAGTGTAACTTTGAGGTATTTTAGTGTTAGTCTTGAATGAAATAGTCGAGTAAGTAGACCGAAACTTAACATTATTATTTCTTTACCAACTTCCTAAAAAAAATAGGTTATTATTATAAATCTATATATATAAAAGGTGACTGACATACTAACGCACAGCCGAAACTACTGCGACTAAGAGCATGGAATTTTGCACTAGGCTTCCTTTTATGATATAAGCGAACACTAAGAAAGGATTTTCCAAAATTCACCCTCTAAAAGGGTGAAAAGCGTTTCCAAAGTTTGTGCGGCAACCTATTTTCACATAGGCGAAGCCGCTGGTAGAAAGCTAATTAGGTCTTAATTATACACCGTGAAATTGAAATGGTTGTTTTCCCGCGGCAGAATGACTTGCCATAAGGAGTACTTTTGAGGCATACAGAAAAAATTAAAAAATTAAAAAGTTTTTTTTTTTATAAATAATTATTAAAAATATTTATCAACTCAAAAAAGCGAAAACAATAGTAACATTAGACGTAATTTGTAGGTACTACTAGAGTCGCATGAGCAGCCCGCCGTCAAAGGAAACCGATTCACTAAATATTTAAACCAAAATAAGCTCTCGCACGTTGTGATACGTCATAATTAGCTTGCACTCTACAGGTCCATTTTTTGTTTTTAATATTTAATTTCTTTATCAAACGTTTGTATTACCAAGATACAACCATTTCGCTGAGGGAAAACAACCATTTAAATTTCACGGTATATAATACTAGATGTAGATAGAGCTTCTGCCAGCGGCTTTGACCGCGTGAAGAAAATTTATGGAATCTGTGTTGCCTGATGGCTAGAGCTTAGGACCCCTAAGTCGTACGAAATCGAAGCCAACTAGGGCCCCGTAGGGACCCAGCAGAAGGGTTGAAGCCAATTAGGGCCACGGGTTTGCGTCTGAAAGGAAGGCTCTGGCCCTGGTATGTATGGCGATGTAGGAACGGAGTAGGTTGTTTAGTCAGTAAGAGTCTGACACTTGTTTTCCGCTCCGCCCAAGTGCGGGGCTCGTCATTGGATGATTTTTACCTAACATAAAAAAGCCAACCTTGCCCAGGGTTCGTGTCTGAGAGGAAAGCTCTGGTCCTAGTATGTTTGGCAAAGTAGGAACGGCATAGGTTGTTTATTAAGTAAGAGTTAAAAAAATTATAGGCTTCTACTATAAACGGAAGCAATCAATATAAAAATTTAATACATATAATATGAATGTATCTATCCAGTCATTATAATCGTATTTCTTTCAATCGCTGCAGGCAAACCGGGGCGGCGGAGCGTAACGCTGGAGAATAAAGTTAATAACATAGATACTGAGCCGAGCAACCGTGCAGTTTGTAAAAGCTCATTAAAGTTGTGCACTCGCCTTATTACGTGTCAGACTAGCTGGTACCCGCGACTTCGTCTGCTTCAGACTTCTTATAAAACACTACTCAACAATTATGTTGTTGTTGTTTTGTTGTTGTTGTTTTGTTGTTGTTGTTGTTATTATGTTGTTTATGTTTATCCAAGAATATTTTTGGGCATTTCCGTAATTCTTTTTCTAAAAAGTAAAACCTAAATCTTTGTAGTCTTAGTTGTTTCGGACATTAAACAGAACAAACAGATAAATTTTTTATCAGTAGTTGTTAGTAGCGAATACACTTTTATAAGCATTTGGTAAAACAATTTTTTTTTTTTTGGATAAAATTTGACTGACATATGAACACACAGCCAAAACTACTTAGCCTAGGAGCGTGAAATTTTGCGCAAGGCTTCCTTTTATGACGTAGGTGAACACTAAGAAAAGGTTTTTCAGAATTCACCTTTTAAAGGGATTTAATTGGGGTCTAAAGTTTGTAGTGTGTGTTTCAAGCGGCGAAGTCGCTGGCAGAAAGCTAGATTCATATTATATACAACAAAACCTTTCTCATGAATCAATCTGTCTTTTGCTAGACATTGCCTAGTCCATTCGGTAGTTTTTGACTTTATTGCGTTCGTAATATGTACAGTAAATAGATCAAGAGCAAGGCGTAATGTTTTCAAAGAAATCTAAGCTAACAATTGTTTTTATGTATTAAACGTAAAAACATGTATTTAATTGAGAATTTGTCTCTCTCTGACTTGTCGAAGGACATTAGACCGTAAAAATTAGAAATATATTTTCACATTATAATTAAAATATTTTTTCTTGACAATTTCTAGTAAAATTTTCCAACTAGCTCTTTGTCTATACCTAAAAATTAAACTTGTTATATCTTTTAAACTAAGACCCGACAAATTCTGTGACTTAGCGACAAATTACGACACATTACCGACTAAATTTAGACGAAAACAGATGTTCGCTAGATGCCCTAGATTTTGAGATATTAAGCGGCGAAAATTTCTCATTGTCAAAATACTCGTATAGAAACCCTTATAAGTTTTAAACCGTGACCGACAAATTCTGAGATTTGCCAACTGATTTCGACTAATTGGCGACTAAATCTGGGAGAAAACCGATATTCGTTAGGTGCCCTAGTTTTAGAGATACAAATGTGGCCAAGCTGGGGACAGCTGACACTGGATCGGCCCACAATGACCCCTTATAACTTCTAAACCACTGACCGACAAATTCTGATATTTGGCGACAAATTTCGACTAATTATCGACTAAATTTTCGTGTTATTCAAATTAAGATGCGTGATGGTGGCCGAGCTGGAGTCATCCACACGAAACAGTACATAGACACACAAATGACAAGGCAATGTTGTCATTTCTTATAAAGACTTAAACCTACATACCGACTACTCTTCCGACTGATTCTAATTTATTACGTGTTTGCAGACGAATGCAAGCTGTTCCGAGGTAATTCAATGGGGTCTTGCAGCTATTCATCGGCTTTTGACTGACGGACACTGCTTTAGGTACATAAACAAGCTCTCGATTATGTATTTAATTGTGAGTAGGTTAGTTTAGTATAACTTTGTGCTTTGTGGGTAGAAAGAAAAGTATATAATGCTCATAATGCTCTCTTTCAAAGATAACAGCATCAGGGCGCAGAGAGCAGTGAAGGCATAGTGGCAACGGCACCAACTTAAAAAAACTGCAAACCCAGCCAGGTGCGTTACTTTGTGTAATTAAATTCATCACCACTGCTCCCAAAAAGGTGAAGGAAAATATCTTGAAGAAACCGGCATGGCCTAGAACCAAAAATTCAAAGACGTGTGACTTCCACCAATTCGCATGGAGGCTCATTCCCTATCAAATCAACCTTCTTCACAACCCTTCACACAACCCCACTCCTATCTTCACAATCCTTGGTCTACTGGTAGAGAATTCCTGAGCCATTACGTTCACCTTTGTACTTTTGCATTGCATTAAGTTTTAATAAATAAATTTAACCTCAACGCAACGGTAAACTACAATGCTTACTAACTTCACCTCAACCTTAGATAAAACTGTAAAGGTATCAAGTATCTTTACATGAGTACTGTTTCCAGGTATATACTGCATCGTTACCTAGATACCTAGAGTACCTAGAGGGTCCTGCCTACCCGCCACTCACTCTTTGTTTATGTTTGTATGCCCTACGGTCACTGTCAGGAGTAGGGTGGCTATAAGAATAGAAACAGTAGGACATAACGTTGATCAATTGTATGTGTTATACCATAAAAGTAAGGTAAATTTTGAAACAACTGTTCTCAAACGATTACCTTTAATTACTGAGTAAAAGAGTATAAATGTGTAAAATACACCGTGAAATTTAAATGGTTGTTTTCCCGCGGCAGAATGACTTGCCATAAGGAGTACTTTTAAAGCAAACAGTAAAAATAAAAAAAATAAAAAGTTTATAAATAATCATTAAAAATATTTATCAACTCAAAAAAGCGAAAACAATAGTAACATTAGACGTAATTTGTAGGTACTACTAGAGTCGCATGAGCAGCCCGCCGTCAAAGGAAATCGATTCATTAAATATTTAAACCAAAATAAGCTCTCGCACGTTGTGATACGTCATAATTAGCTTGCACTCTACAGGTCCATTTTTTGTTTTTAATATTTTATTTTTTTATCAAACGTTTGTATTACCAAGACACAACCATTTCGCTGAGGGAAAACAACCATTAAAATTGCACGGTGTATTAACAGAAGACACATTACATATATGGATAGGGTCATAGACCAAATATATAGGCAGTACAACTACACCTCAAATTAATATGGCTCTAGATTTTCTTTTATAGGGGAGAGTGTGGTTGAAAGAGCCAGTTTTAAAAAGTATTGAAAAAAATCGTTTTAGGCTGCTTGTTTTTAAATAAAAATCCTTTTTTTCATTAATAAGTTTAATAATTATGTTACTGAAATGAAAAAAAATAGATAACAATGAAAGAAATCTGAAATATAACTACTTAAACAAAAATTGGGAAATTGGCTCTTTCAAAACAACCTGTCAATGAAAGAGCTACCATGTGCCATGAAAGAGCCAGATTCCACTTTGTATAAACAAACCGGTTTCTCAACAATTTTAATATCTCTTTTATACTATTGAATCATTTATATAATAAAAACGTTTACATTATTAAGTCCTAGTAAGTTAAAATCACAGCTTTTGATCAGTCTCAAATAATCATCTTACAATCATTTTAAATCATTAATAATACTTTTATAAAACTCTGATAGAACCATTAAAAACATTTTTGCCAAAAGAAATTAATCACTCCTTTGTTATCACAAGACTCATGTTGTCCACCCTTCACATATTTTCTACTGGTACCACTCTTCTTCGGCTCTTTCATGGACTCGACAGCTGGCTCTTTCAAAACATTTTGTATTAAAAAATATAACTTCAAATTACAGCTAGTAAATCATATCATCATAACAATAACATTAGCGTAAAATAATGCCAACTATAGGCTTATCAATACAACATATTCATTTTGTCAACCTATGCTTTACACCTCTTGTCAAAAAAACTTAAGTAAACCCAAAAATACTTACATTTTGCCTTCAAAATTTTCAATTCAGTCCTACGACGCAATTTGATATTCTAGAACTGTCAAATGTCTGTGGATGGCAGCTGTCCAATGTCGCCATACAAAGAGTAAAATTGAATTATGGGAAGATTTTGTTAAGTGGGAGATAATCGCATCGGCTCTTTCAAAGCTTGGCTCTTTCATACACACTCTCCCCTACTGTATGACTTATAAGTTGAAACATAATGGCGGTCGACCTCGAATACGCAGTAAGCGATTTTCGAGTCCTAATCAAGGTTTTTTTTTATGTTCAGTAAAAATCATGGAATGACGAATCCCGCCCTTGGGCGGAGCTGAAAATAATGTCGATGGTAAAATGGTGAACGGCTAGCATATATAAACTTCACTTGGGTTCAACTTACATGCCTCGGACTTATAACATGCATTCTTTGTCCCACTAAAACACTGCACCATGGTTTACCTACACACCGTTCCTAATAAGAGCCCTAAGTTCATTGAAGGTAACCAAGCAATTTATGTCTGCGGGAGATTGCTTTGTATAATCTGTTACATAGGGGCCCGGGGGCCACGTCATCGTAAATAGGGGCCTGGAACAACCGTGGGGGCTTATCCGATGCTTAGAACCTTATAGTGATGGCTTATTATGAATTTATGAGTGAAGTGCTGTTAATAAGATGGGGTTTTGTATGTTTTTTTCTCAGAAAATGGCGAGCTGGCTTTAGACTGGTAGGGACTCTGCAAAAGAGTGGAAGCCTACTGGGGCCCAGGGTCTCTTTCTGAAAAGAAGGCTTGGCCCCAGTGAGAAAATCAAGGAAGGAACGGGGTGTGGTGTTTAGTCAGTAAGAGTCTGACATATTTCCTGCTCAGCCCAAGAGCGGGATACGTCTTAGAATTCAAAGTCTGACATGCCCTTCCACTCTGCCCTGAAGTGGGAGAAGCCATCAGAAACACTCCATATAAAAAAAAAAAAGATTATTTATGAAAATAGCAACCATTCTAATAGATCACTAGTTTGTTAATGAATAAGTAAGTTTATATTTTTAATTCCAGCATGCAAAAAATACAAACTCTCGCTTATGTTGTTATGTATGTAAAGTGAGAGCAGTGGTGGCCGAGTGGTGGTTCGAGGTCGCGGGTTCAAACCCAGTCAGGCGCATTACTTTGTGTAATTTATTTCATCACCACTGCTCTCAAAACGGTGAAGGAAAACATCGTGAGGAAACCGTCATGTCCTAAAACCAAAAATTCGAAGACGTGACATCCACCAATTCGCACTGGGCCCGCGTGGTGGATTACGGCCCATTCCCTCTCAAAGAGAGGAGGCCTGTATCCCTGCAGTGGGAACATTAAAAAAAAAATGATGAAGCTTCAACTCCCGCCGTTACAGAGAAGCTTATACGAGTATCATTAGCTAACGTTGGGCTGAAACTGGCTTTAAGCTTTAAGGCTACAATGCCCTCATTGCTGCCTTAATAAATTTCGAGTTCCAGTTTTTAATCTCAGAAAGTGAGTCAAAACGCAGATGCCAAGCAAAATGATACTCTGTACTTAACATCAATATATCATCGGACAACTAGTTCAATTTCCACATAATTCCCAGCACACGATATAATGGTCGCAGGCAATCCATCATGCGCTTACGCACGCTGAAAGCGACAAGGCCGGGCGACTACGTTTTGATTTACGCATCACTTTCATCCCAATACCGTTAAAACTTTAAAAGCTGATATCGAGGAAAGTCGGTAAAGCAAGATGGATGGTCGATTCTTGCTTAATTTTATGCTAAGCGCGTGTGAAACGGAACGAAGCTGCGCGGACGTATTGTCGCTAGGGATTTGTAGCGGAGCGCTTTCGTAACAATCGGTGTTATGATGGACTGGTTTTTGCTAGCAACTTCGCCTGCTTGATCGTAGGAAATTATCCTATGAGAATATACTACCCTACTAAACATAGTCAAAGGTAGAGACATGACTAGCAAGTCGTGGTCTACTAGTATTTCTCATCCGAATTGGTTAAGCCCTTTGGTGTGCATGGAAGTCTCACCAACGGCTCTCTCTCATTTCTCTCACAGTTGCCCTAAAAAACTTTAGAAGATCAATTTCCTTCTCAAAAGAGGTGGGCTTTCAAGGCCTTCCGAATGATGCCTGCCATAGTTCACACAATGGTCCGCCATAGAATAAGTAGAGGGTAAAGAAAATGCATGCGTTTTAGTTTATTTAAATCAAACATTAAGTGGGTACTAAAGTTGAATTATTTATTTTATTCAGTACTAGCTTTTGCCCGCGGCTTCGCCCGCGTACATAAAATATAGCCTATGTCACTCAGGTGTAAAGCAGCTTTCTATTGTTGCTAATTTTTTTCCAATCGGACCAGTAGTTCCAGAGATTACCTCCTACAAACAAAAAAACAAAAAAACAAACTTTACCTCTTTATTATATTAGTGTAGATAATAGTGCACTCAAAACTGAGCATTTACTTGATTATATTGTGATAAACAGTTTATGTCTAATGGATTTTTAAGTAGAGACCTTTTCCGTTCCTAACTCTCCATAAAATAGCTTAAAATAAAATGTAGGAGTCTTTTAAAGTTCTTATTATACGCTTTCCTTGCGATCTTGTTACCGTAAAAAAAATTAAAAGGACTCAAAACATGTAATATCTAATGTGTTATAGACCCAAAGTAATTTTTTTTTCAAGCAGTCGCTGAAAACTTTCATGGGGCCTGAGAGCTTCCATGGCCAGGGCCCAGGCTTTCCCAGGCAAGCCGTCGTCATTATTTTTTTTACTTTTTAATTAATTAATTTCAAAAAAAAGGTAAAAGATTTTTTGTCCTAGACAAAAAATCTGTTACCTAAAGAATTTTAGTTACACTTCCCGTCACCCAAGGGCTAGCATTTACCTCGTTCAGAGATTAATTAAATATTGTCATATACAACGTGCCAATGTCGCCAGTCTTTTGGCAGCGGAGGATTTTTTTACGGTATATTTTAATTAGTTAGTGTATATATTTTATAGCTTTAATAAGTTCGAAAGTAGTTACAAATAATAACAAATAAATTACCTTTATAGAGACACTAATCTGCAGTGTAAATGCGTAATACAAAATACAATTCAACAAAATTCATTGCTTCATTTACATTACGTTGCGCGTTGTCGAACAGATTATTTTTTTAAAACATATCTACTCTGTTAAGCAATGTAATAGGAACTTCCTTCCAAGACCAGAAATGGCCAACGGACCTTCATACTCACATAGGTATCACAATGAAGATAGTTAACTATCCCAGAAGATAGGCTCCGTAATTAATCAATGTATCCTAACCGTAAGAGTACAAAAAGATTCTTTTTCCGTTTTTTTTTTTCAGATTTGTTTCACGAGCATAAAGGCACAAAATAAAAAGGTACAGAAGTCAATCTCATGTATGTACTTCACTTTTCCTACCTACACACGGCGGTCGCGCGCGCTAGGGTTGTCAACTGGATTATGCACAACAAATGATCGTGGTAGTTGCAAAATTTCACAGACGCGCGCCTCAAACGTGTCACCCTCGCGGTCGTAATGATCCTCGTTGAGCCCGGTTTTCGCGTCGGTGAACGGTGTCTAGGTGTGGGTTGCTCGAGCGCGCTTTGTACGTAGATTGATATCTGTACCTATGTAATGTGTGATAAAGGTTTGTACTCACGTTGCCGAGGAAGCCGCTGCAGGGCTGTATCTGTGGTGGTAGCGGGGGCAGGTCCGGCGAGCGCCGCGCCCGCGGACTCGCGCGAGGGTTCCGCGCCTGCTCCGACTGGCCCATGGCTCAGTTGTGGTGCATCGCTGCAACGAGAGATGGTGGTTAGATGGCTTGAAAGGACACGTAGCTAAAGAGGCTGCTGATGACGTGGGTGTGTGATGAGTGAGTTGGTAAGACGAATGAATGAGTTAGTGAGGATGTGGACAATATATTTAGATATTATTTATTCTATTCTATTCCAGGGATGTTATGGAACTCCATAATGGATATCCGATAAGTTGATAGTTTATCGGATATCCAGAATAAAAAAACATATCTGTAACATTAACCGTATAGAAGTTTCGAATAAGGACAAAAATACGTATTGCGCCGATCATAAATAAAATGGGACAAGGGCAGGAATATGATGATGACTCTTCATCATCATCTTTTTGCCCTTGTCCCATTTTACTCCACCCGTATCCGTAACTCATTTCGTATAAGGGTGGAGTCTTATTGTCAAGTTTCAATAGGTTTTTTTTCACAATATAAGTCATCATCATATCAGCCGAAAGACGTCCACAGTTGGTCACAAACCTCCCCCAGCATCGCAACAACCAATGCTGCGCGTCTCTCATCCTATAGCTAAGTAAAAAAACACTTCAAATTAAGAATAGTATATAAATAGTAGAACCTCAACGTACCTAGATACTAAACTGCATCATTATTTTTTCTCTCTGGGACATTTAAAACATTTCGCCGCCATGTTCATAGAATTTTATTTCGCCTATAAAACCATACAGGCTAAAAGGTCATACAGATCTTTCATCAGCTATTAAGACTGACATTTTGTTATTACCTATCTAAGGTTCATTGTAATTAACCTACGAGGTCGTAAATCACAAAATTTACCTCATTTAAGATAAAATAAAATGGTGTCTCATACATTTCAGTTTCTCATAAAAACTGCAATTTGCAAAAGAGATTTTATTGGTTAAAAAACTTGATGACAAATCATTTTTCAAGACTAAGAGGTAAAGGCGGAACGGGTGCGAAGTTTCACATACCTCCGTTGAAAAGGGAGGATCCTCAAACCAGACGGATGTTTTGTACTGATCCGTGAAACTACCTTTACTTTTTTTATGGTGGGAAAATCATTCAATGACATCTCCCGATAAGGTCGGGAGATAATGTCAGACTTTTACTGACTAAAAACCTATTGCTGTTGCTTCATGGCCTACGTGTTAGGGTCCTGAGGTTCACTTACACATAATCCATAAACTGCCCAGTAGGTATTGAGGCTGCTCTATTTTATGTTCTAATTGCGCGGAGAACTCGAAAACCGCAATACTTACAGGATTTTTTATTTATTTCCCGTGTGACATAATACTTAGATAATTTATTTAAAGTGTTCATTTAAGTGTCTTTTATCTAACAAATCAGTTAACTCCAAGCAAACGATCTTTAAAGTTAGGTTCACTAGTTTTTAAGACAATTTTATCTAATTTACCATACTTAAGATGTATCTGCCTATTGAATTAATGTTTCGTCTCGAAATGCCAACTTTTGACATCTTAACTTTAAGATAAATTATTAGATTTTGAATGATTAGATTTCGGCCCAAGTGGGCTCTAAGTAGAGAAGAATTAATTTGACGATATTTTCACATGAACCGGATCAGGCTAAGAGTGATGTCATTGATTGATTAGAACCTATTGTGATGATCTGATGACACTCATAAGTTGGTGGAGACATCGCTACCAAAAGTTTAATACTTGCTATACTTTAAAAGAACTTTATTTGAGGTTAAACAGCGCTTGCCGAGGCCAGTCTATGGATGGGTGACTACGTTAGCACTTAGACTTAGGACATAGAGTTCCTCCGTACCCCTTAAGCCGTTGGTTTCGGCTAGATACCATTTGTAGGACTTTGACAGTCTTACGAAAACCCGCTGCTCCATACATTTTGTCGAGTTATGTAAAAATAAATCTATGGAGCAGCAGGTCTTCTTCGTGATTTTTAGGTTGGTCTCATAGTAAAAGTTGTTCATATTGCTGTGTACAATGATCCTTTTTAAAGAAACCCCATCTGTCGTATCAGCTTTGAATATACTTATAGCATTGTACTAGTAGCTAGGAGAGTTCGAAAGAATAGTGGCCCTGGAACGCCAAAGGTTGCTTAAAGGTAATGTAAGTGAGTTTTAGTAAGTCTTACACGCCCTCTCGCTTCTCCTTAAGAAAGTTATCAGATGATTTCTTACCTCAAAAAAAGTCGTTTCACCTACTTTACTTGCCAATTTAGCAAACGATGCCCATACATATCTCGATTCGTGACTTTACACGACATTTACCACATTAATCATTTTACATCCAATTCGATTTTCAAAACTCAATTAAAACATGATAGTGTGTCAAATTGGTTCTCTATATCTAGCGTAGAACAGGGAGGTCAGCTAGAGAAAGCTGTGTAACAGAGGATTTAGTACTGTAGCAATTAACACATAGAGTACATAATCCTTTGTCGTTTTTTATAGGTTTATTGACGTTCTTGATAAATCTAACGTTATTTTTGTTTGAAAACGAGAAAAACATGATTTTGTCAACAGGATTGCGGATGTCTGCGGTGTATTGTGTGTGAGGTGATCAGAAACCAACGGTTGCTCTTCGAGGTCGTTTGTTCACCTCTCGTTATGAGCTACTATCATTTATAAATTCGATTGGTACTCGAACTTACGAAGTGAGTTTCAAAATATCATATTTTTCGAGCATATTTTTGTAAGGAAAAATCATAAACTTCTACTATTTGTGAAGCGATGGGGTAGGTCAGAATTTTACTGACTAAAGCTAACTGGTGCTCCTTGATTTGCCCTTTGCGCACCAGGTCCACGTATCTCTATCGAACATTTTGCAATTCTAGCAGGATATAGGCGCAGTGGGTGGACGATAAGCTATTGCGCTGCGTCTTACAGGTTCGAAATAACAGAAAAATATTTGTATGGCCAACAGATGGTTGTTCCTAGTATATGGGTGTCTTGTATGTCACCTCGTTTTCGAATTTATGAAAGAAAAAAGCTTCGCGCCTTCGCCCACGTCTACCTAATTTAGGACTAATCCTTGCTACACTCTACTTAGATAGGTTTGAACCTACGACCTACAACTTATAAGTCGGGGCCGTTATCACTGGGCTAAGCGTTGCTTTACTAGAACATAGCCAGTATAGCTGAAATTAATTTAACCACGACGTAACACATTCATTTCAATACACGTTTTAACACATTCATTGTGCTAGGAGCGGAACTCCTTGCCGGATTCTATGTTTCCTGATGGCTACAATCCGGTAATCTTTAAGGCAAGAGTGAAATCTGGGTGGGGTGTTTAGTCAGTAAGAGTCTGACACTGTTTCCCACTCCGCCTAAGAGCGGGATTCGTCATTGGATGATTTTTACCGACCATAAAAAAGTCAAGAGTGAACAGGTTACTTCTAGGTAAGCGCGCTCCATCGTCGATCGCATCGTTGCTTTCCATCAGGTGAGATAGCGGTCAAGCGCGAACCTATCAACAATAAAAAAAAACCACGAGCTTGCTAAACAACGATCCCGTAAAAAACGCACCTTATAAAGATCGTAATCACAGTATAAATCCACCTCAGTATTATTTTGTTCTGGTAACTAAGTACAATAAATAATGGTGCAGTAAATATTCCTAGCAATTTTCGCATTATGCGTAATTCCACTTACAATTTCATCCGTTTAGCACAGTTAACGAACCCCAACCGGCGATTTCTTTTATTCATGAGCAGATTAATGGATATAACATACAAAGAATTATACATATATCATATACCTACATATTACGTTTGTTTTTTTTTAGGATTCTGTAAGTCAAAATCAAAAACGGAACGCTTATAGGATCACTCTGTTGTCCGTGTGTCCGTTAAGACCATCTTGGGAGAGCGAGGAGGTAGGTATCAAGTTAAAATTAAAACCATATAGTCAGGTCTACAGTCTCTTGAAGTTGTGAAAAATCAAACTTCTTAGTTAACGGAAAACAAAGATACAGCCGATTATGCTGCAAAAAACATGTATTTTCGACACTCTCAAAGGGATTAAAATGCATAGGTCGTTAGCCTAGATTCTGAAATTTAGCACGCAGATAGTTCTTACAGTTCCAAAATAGGGAAAAATCTGAAAGCTGTAAAGTAGTTATATAACAAAAAAAACATTTTTGCGTATCGGAAAAATTTAACTATTTTCATAAGTTTTGTACGGAACCCTCAGTGTGTGAGTCCAACACACACTTGACCAGTTTTTTAGAATATAGGATACTAACAGAGGTATTACAAAATGCTGCCTACGAATATATTCGTGGGTATATGATGTCTGTGCAGGACACCAGCTATCGGCACATAAGTAGAGCTTCTAACGAGACGGGGAAATACACGGGGTGGGTGATGCCGACTTTTGTAGTTACCTATACGTCGTATTTATCCTTATACTGACTGATACCCTGGGTCTTATGTTCGGGGCTATCTAACGGATAGCCCATTTATATATGAACAAAAAACGGGAGAAGACAGATTCCTGTAACACAGGTACAACCGAACTCAGGAATCTGGGCTTCAATTTGTAAATGTAACACTGTTTTATCTCAATGAAAACTTTTATTGTTATTATCATATTATCGAGGCAGGCTATCTATACTAATATTATAAATGCGAAAGCAACTCTGTCTGTCTGTCTGTTACGCTTTCCCGCTTAAACCTCTCAAACGATTTTTATGAAATTTGGCACAGACAATCTTTAGACCCTGAGAAAGGACATAGGCTACCTTTTATTGCGAAAAAACGACGCAGGCGAAGTCGCGGGTACCAGCTAGTAGGCTATATAATATTACGCTTAAATCTACGGGAGCAGGGCAGTAACAAAAGATGCAGGTGTGGACAGGTAGTTATATTATACATTTCATGGCCATTTGTACCTAACTCGAGTGAAACCAGCCTGCTCTGCCCAGTTTCTGCGTTTAATATCTAATTATTAGTTCGTTTACATGCTAAGTATCTTGTTCGTCAGTATTGCAAGTCGGTCGGAATGAAGACTCGGTGATTCTGAATAATTATGCGAGGTTACCTATTTACCTGTTCTTTACAAACCCGAGTTGCGCAAGGGAAGGTCTTAGCATTCAGTTTTCTTTGTTTCATTTTGCTTAGTTTTTACCTTCATTCACTTATGAATTATGATAAATAAGCACCATTTTATTGTTTAATGCTGTAGAAATGTTTTTTTTTGTGCTCTCCCGCTCTGGAGTGCTATTTCTCTAAGAAACACAGCATTTGTACAATTTTTTTTTAGTTTGTTTAATTTCGCTAGTAGTAGGTACACCGCAGACTACCACCTGTATTTTAGTTGTTACGATCCATCCTAAGGTTGTCTGGTGCCTTCTGTGGCCGAGGGCCTCCTGGGTCCGAGGGTTGATGCGAAACGCCGGGGCTCTGGGACTAAGGAAGGCAAGGAAGGAACGATGTAGATTGTTTAGTCAGTAAGAGTCTAGCAGTTTCCAGCTCCGTTCAACGGCGGGATTAGTCATTTGATGATTTTTACCTACCATAAAAAAACAAGGTTGTGTGGTAGATATCGTTGTCATCCATAAGATCGCCAATGTACCTACCCATAGATTTAAGTTTTGTTACTTTTTGGTGTGTTCCTTTAGCCGCCTTACGCTTCAAGCCCGCGATAACTCTTTCAAACAATCCCATAACTCTAGACCGATTTTACTGTCATCTCTTTGAGGCGGGCGTATACTTGCACCTAAAAAACCTGGATAACCAATTTCATAATGTTTTTTTTATACTCAATTAATTTATAATTTTTAGATTTTGACTCATCCTAAAAATTTAACAGCCTTGTTCCTACATCAACATTTTTACAACAAACATCCAAAAATAGACAAATTTTATTGAAATATCTCTGTTAATGAATTTATACGGCCTTGTATCGTTAGTGTAATGGGTACCTATCGTTGATTAGGTTTCCTTTAATTCCAGACCGGTCTAACGGGCCTTCATCAATCAACATCTTTCCAACTATTATGTGGAAAACAGAACAATAAATTGAATTTCAAAGGAGGTTTTTGATTTTAAAGAGGTCATTACAGATATTTATTAAGCTGGTTACTTGTTTAAATAAATTCTCAATGCAGCCTACATAGACGAGTCGGTGGTCTTTTTTAACCTAAAGGTTGACTGGTACTTAGAGAATGCCTTGTTGCATTAAGTCCGCCTATGTACCACTACTGTACCTACGTGAATTTTAAGTAAATAAATAAATAAATAAGAGTTAGTACGAATTTATTATTAGATAGATAAAACTTTATTGTACACCAACAAGTAACAGAACTTATACAAAAACTTAAATTTATGGGGACACAATGGTGGTCTTATCGGTTTTCTACTTATTTTATTTATGACTACTTTTAAGTTGCTCCTAGCATGTTGTCTCTGCACCACCCCCTAAGGTCAACTGGTAGAAAATGACCCCTTTTTACATTAGTGCCTAAAGCATTAATAAATAAGAGTTTCGTTAGGTTCCAATAAAATATTAATGTCTTCGATAAATTATTTGTTTTTTCAAGCAGTTAAAATAATTGCTACTTAATATAAATGAGTTGCCGAAGAAACGTGAAAACTCAAGTCTCACTTGAATTATCTAGAAATAAATGTTGTGCCTAGACACGCCGACACCGAATTCCAATCCTTTATTTATAAAAGGCCCGTTGCGCTAGCGCAGCGACTTAAATTATAGAGGGTGAATCGTCTGCAGTTAAACGAACCACGACTCATGAAGTTGTTGGAGCTTTTTGTACTTTTTACTGGCAGGCATTAGATCGCAACGTCTCGTCGGCCATTATTAATGCGCCGATAAAGACCGAACGGCTTCGGTTGAGCTCGGCCAACTGCGCGGGCGTCGATCCATAGACAGACGGAGTCTCTTGCTATTATAAATTTATTGATTTATACCACTACACAGGTTGTCTCCAATGGCTATTTTTATTAAATGACAAAATTATCAACGTTCTGCATACTTTTCGCCTACGCAGCCGGAAATGGTTTTGTCAAAATTAATTTACACGATCCGATTCTCGTCTATATGGCCTCTGGGATAACTAGTTCCATTTCTAATTGCATACTTAAAATTCAGATTTTCGAATATTTATTTGCTTGTCGTGCGTTTAGCCGTGCCATCTGTTCGGCCATAAAAAGCGGTTTAAGTATTTCGATCGTCGTTTTACGAGTGACTCCTGCAAGTCACGGCGGCAGTGAGTAAAGAGACGTAATGTAGCAGGAACTTCAGTACTTATTGGGAGCCCAGATGTTCACGGAGCGTCATTACCTACCTCGGTGGTCGCGGCGTCGTATAGGTGATAAATAAATGGTTATCTGACCGGATCGACGCATGCGCCGCCCGCCGCGTGGGAACTACGGCTGGGTTTCAAAACAACACGCCGCACTTATGTTACCAGCCGTATAATTGTTACAAGTGATACTTACTTTCTAAAAAGTTGTATAGAGTTACTTGTTTTATGATAAAACTTATAGGTTTCTCCTGTCGATACTTGTATGTTAACCGAGTTTGTTTCCCGTTGAGGCACTGGACGCGTTAGAGATCGGGTGAAGGTAACATAAATGAGGATGATTATTGGAAAGCTGATAGATAGCGACTAAGTGCAACTGACGTAAAAAGCTTTGTTGTAACAAAAACATTAAGTTGCATAGATGTCACAACAAATGAGAAGGTTTTCTTAAATCCTTGTTCACAGGTTAATCCGATTGTTAAAAACTCAAGCATGACATTGACATTAGAGGCAGCGCATTTTACGATCCAAAGTTCCAAACATAGACGCTGAACTATTCTTACAAAATCCTCAAGTTAATTTCTCAGAAAACTCGCGCACGAAATGTTTTCAAAGTTTTTATTATATTTCGCCAGAGAACGCCGTGAAATGCTTCGGATTCTGTACCGCACGAGTTTTGACGGCGCCCGCGTTGCTGAGATGAATAAAGCTTTTGCCGGTTGACCGACCACCAAACACTACAAACTTCTTTCGACTACCATGACCTTTAATAACTGGGCCCTAAGATCGAAAATCAAAAGGATTAGTAGGAAATTGTGTTGATAGAGATCAAGTTAGAGTGGTACCATAAGGCAGCGGTTTGACAAAGGGAGTCAATTTGAACGTAGATATCTGAGGATCGTTCGTGACTCATCTGTCTATGGTGATTATCTCGAAACAATATGGCGGCGAACTCGTGAGGTTTGCCATTCTGTCGTGGAAAGAAAATTGGGAATAACTAGATGAGATTATTGATCTTTATTGATATGCTTATCAAGTTAATTATTTTTCAAAGATATAGACATAACCGCGCGTTGAAGTCTTTTTTGTTGATTTTTGTAAGTTGGTAATTAATTGCTTAATCTTTATGAAAGCGGGAAGATGTGGTAGCTTGTTTTTGCTTTGTTGGGTATCCAAATTAGATAAAAGTTCGACATAGTACAATTTGATGCAAGTGCAGACAGCCAATACACTTACAACTTCGTGGGGGTTGACCTGTGCCTCGTGCTGGTCGAGGCGTGCCTAATACGATAAACAATTTTATTACAAGCGGGCAAGCGTAAACACTTTTCAGCACTAGTACAGAAAACAGTACATTGCGTGTCTAAGCTCACATTGAGAGCGAGTTTTCTAGTTAAATGAATGTGAGTGTTAAGTGGTGATCTCTTTCTGTCATTCAATGGTTTGCTGGGAGAAAACTCTTTGTTAAGTTGGTACTACTTTGTACACGAATTGTCAAATAACTGTTAATATTAAGTTTAGAGTACACTAAACAAGAAGAACACAGTGATTGAGAACAAAATATGAACATGGATCAAATTATGTACCTATGTAGTTCTTTTCACGCTACCCGCGCTAGAGCATGAGAACACATTCAAGATACCTGATATCTATTAGAAATATTATATCAGTGTCAGAAGATGATTCAGTTTCATTAGAAATCTCTAATGAAACTGAATCATGTCAATAGATAGGTACTTAGCTATCATCAGAAGGCAGCTATTTGGGAATCTTAGAAAATAAATGAGTCAGATTGCCTAAGTAAGATCAAGTCACGCAGAACACGTGGTGCGAACGAGTGAGGGAAATGCTATAAGCAAAATGTTTCATCATCATCAGCATTTCAGCCGAAAGACGCCCACTGCTGGACATAGACCTCCCCCAAGCGCCGCCACAAAGAACGGTCCTGTGCGTCTTGCATCCATGCAAAAAAATGTTTAATAGGTATTAATTAATTTATAGGTAGTATTTTTAAATAAATTGCCCCACTCAAGGAATTACTCCTGTAGGTACCATCCGTAATAAGTTCACAAAGTAAACTGACATACACAAGACGCTCACACCCCAAACAACTACCTGTAGAGTCTAGTCTAGAATCGAACCCGAGATATGCAACCTAGCAGCTATTCAACAACCGTGCTGTCATAAAGAAAAATGTCGTTCGTAGCTACTTCGATCTTGGCGAGTCTAAATTTAGGCTCTGCGAATTTTAGCACTTGAAAACTCGAACAAAAAAAAAATTACAATTACAGTTTTTAACAGCAATAAAAACTGGTAATTGTATTTATTTGTTTACACCACTTTTTTTTAAGTTGTCAAGCGCTAAAATTCGCTAAAACCTCAGACTCGTCAAGATCCAACGGCCGTACCGTACCTACATACATAGGGGACGATGGAGCACGCTTACCTGGAATTACCTTATTCACTTATGACACTATAAGGAATCACAAATTCCAGCAGAAATTTTCACTTCTTAACTGTACACATATTGAATGTGTACCCTAAACGGTATAGGAACAAATTACAAAATTAAAAAGAACATGTTTAGGTAAGTCCCATTAGTAGAAGCCTATAAAAACTGATCTTATTAACCACAATATAACCACAGAGATTCATAAAACATCGTAGAACAAGAACACAATTTGAAAACATTTACCACAACTTTGGTCACATCAGTAATCCGATAGCTTACCGTTTTTGGACAAAGAGCTTACAAAATAAACGGAGCGTCTTGAAATTTAAGACATCAAAATTTATTGGTCCTTACCAGCCGGTTGTTAAATAGGCTATTTAACACTGATACGTACAAAGAACCAATTATCTAAACCTCTTAAGAGCGGCCAACCCGACGTACATTTTCATACAACGGCTCTTACATGATTATGATGTTATTACACATTTTTCTTCAGATATTTTGGATACACAGATATCTTATGGATATTATCTAGGCTTCTATAGAAATCAAAACGTAAATTTGTGTAAGAGTAAACCAGTAAAGACCTCTGAAAATCTGCTATTTTATATTAAAAATATAAAAAAGTACTTCTATGGAAGCCTAGCGCATTTAATTGAAATACTAAATATTGTTATTTTTTTTTTCAAAAATCCTAAAATTTTTAAATAAAAACACGTATTTTCTGGGACAAGTTTTGAGAAACAATCTAGTAAATCGTAGAATTGGAAACTGAATGCCAACAGACTTTTCAGGTGTTATCTCTCTCTTTTTTGGCATTACTTTTGCTTCAAACATCTCATTGGATTGCTTTAGATGAAGTAACAAGCTTTTAAACCATGCTCGACGTAGACGATAGGTGAGTCGGGAAGGCTCACTTTAAGAAGTATTAGTACTTACCGTGAAACATGATCATAAATCTGGCCCATGTAGTGACGTAACCGGCTAATCCCAGTTGGTAGTGAAAGGATACCTTGGAGGTCGAAAGGAACGCGTAATGCCCAAAACACGATCATCTTACACAAGTAGATCTTTTGTTCGACTAGAGATGTTTCGATAACCATCGAAACAAAGGAGTTTTGCTACAAAGTGATGGCCGATAGTTACATTGACAGGAAAATAGATCGCGGTTACGAAATCACTGTTTGTATGCAAAATTGTTTTGCTTAAGATTGCATCAAGTTTCAGTTATGCAAAAGTAGGTAGTTGTAAAATTTCACGCTAGTAAAAATTTTGCGTTTGCGATTTGCGATTAAATAAACTTATGAATGGACTGTTAAAGCTATAGGTATGAGACGAACAGAAAAGCAACTATCCATTTTTGAACCGAAACCTAAGTAATAAAACATAGCATGGAATATCCTTCTTACATATATATAAGTACGATAAAATTAATTTCTTCAACGCCTCTAGATAGAACATATGTACTCAAAAACTACTAGCGATTTAATAATAACATAATTAATTAAAAAATAACTAAATGATACGATGAATGAATGGCTTCAGTACATTCCAAGGTAATTTTTTGAACCAACCTCATTATTTCAGGAAACATACGAGTGTGCAACTTATAATGCACTTATTAGCGTATCGATGACAAAACTAGTTTAATTCCTTGCCTGACCCATAATTTGAATTAATGGCAACTGCCGCAGCCTTGTCATCTTTTTAAAATATCTCTGTTTCTATTGGTCCGTCGCACTCTCCGATAGGTACGTCTGTCGTCTATCGAGAATCGAAAAGAAAAAAACCATAGATATGATATCTCTGATCTTAGATAACATGTGGGGAAGTTATACCGCTGTTTATGGCGTAGCGTGGACAATGGGCCCGTGGCCCGGTAATTACTGGCGCAGGGCGTGGGCAGGCTATAGCGCCTTCAGGACTATTGTGGCTATCTTGCGATCTCCCTCTGCTAATAAGACTGGCTGATTTGTGCCTCACTTCAAGCGTCCATTAACTACGCTTTGTTTGTTTATATAGCGTGACCGTAGAAGATTTGGTGGGGCAGGAATCGAAAACCGTTACTGAAGTAAGGCGCCTACTAAAAAGTTTCCTCTAGTTACATCGATAAGTAGTGAGCCTCTCAAATAGAGAAAAGAGAAAAACGCGCTTTATTCTGAATTATAAGGAGCATGAGTATGTAGGTATAATATCTACGGACTTCTTCTCTAGACAAAGAAAGCAACAGTTATAAAATAGGTAGGCTAAATTTGAAAAAGACTGAAATATTTATATATCTAGCTTTGCCAATAGCGGATTGGCACCACTGAATAATTAATATACCTAGCGTCTAGAAAATAATTTGTATTTTTATTAATAATTTAAGTGTTCATTGATAGCTAAGCTAACCTAGTCACTAATACATTTTGCACTGCACTCCGCCCAATCACACCCGTATGAACTTTATAGGTACTGTAGTGACTGCATGTAGGTCACTTATGTATATAATATGCAGGGGCGTAGCTACCGCCGTATCTGCCGTATCAATTATACTGGGCCCCCGCGGTACAGGGGCCCCGACCTAGGCAAAATTTAGCAACATGTTATCCATAACCGTCTCATAGGGCAGCTAAGCATCTGTAATAAAAATACCTTTTTTTTATACGGGGCCCCCGAAGGACTTTTGATACGGGGCCCCTGTGGGACGAGCTACGCCACTGATATGTTATGTTTACTTTTAAGCTTAATGAAAAAAGAAGAGAAAGAATTGATAGATAGATGGATTGTTTAGCAATGTAACAAAATTAAAGTACTTATAAATATTTTATAAAATACTAGCGACCCGCCCCAGCTTCACACGGGTACTGACATTGAATTTATTATGCATCTATTATGCACATAAACCTTCCTCTTGAATCACTCTATTTATTAAAAAACCGCATCCAAATCCGTTGCGTATTTTTAAAGATCTAAGCATACATAGGCAACCTTGTTTTATACTATGTAATGAACTGCTTCGAATGACAATAATAACACATAATATCAAAGAAGCCTTTTATTGTAGTTAGCGCCCACTATAGTACCTACCTACCTAGGTATTAGGCATACCTACTCAGATAAAATCCATTTTTGAAACATTGCGACATTTAAACAATGAACCACATTGATATTCAAGCTCAATTTGCTTGATAAATGTCACAGGATAAAATTGTAAACAAATCGATACCTAACAGACCATTTACAAACTGTCTAGACTAGAGAGCAACTACCATACAGCCAGACAGTACCTATGCATGATAGTAAAAAAAAAATTGGTGGCGTAGTAAAATTTTGAAAGGATTGGACCGAGAGGACTGGTTCGACACGGCTTGTAATAAACTCGCAAGTTCAAATAGTATAAAAATAGTACATTTTGATACAAGTGCAGGAAGTTTGTCATTGCGACCGAGGCGAAATTCACACGAGCCGTAGGCGAGTGTGTTATGGAGCCGAGGGCTGCAATGACAAATCAATGCAATGAAAAAATGTTTAATCGTATCTCAAACATACAGTAGAAATATAAGAAATATATAAGTATAGAATTCAAATCTGCTCTGGTCAGTTTCTAATTTCGTGGGGTCGTCCAGCGACTCTGGGGGACGCCTCGCGCCTGATTCGATAAACTAAGTAAAACAAAATAATCACCTGTGACCGTGACGATAAGGAAGGAATAAAAAAGCCCTTGTTGTGATAAACTCAAAAAAGCACTTGGGTGATATACATGCTATATTGAACCTAATAGGAGTGCGATAAGAGGCAGTTTTCGAGTAAGTGTATTGAAAATCTCATTTGCAACTGAACTGTAGGTATGAGAAAAGAAGATTTGGAAGGACTTGGGGAAGCCTTTGCCCAGCACAGTGACAATAAGGACTATTAAAAAAAAAAAACAAGTAAAATTTTGCTATTGAAAACGGTAAATAAGTAGAAACATTTGCTATGATTATGCGTACTCACAGAACAGAATAAAGAAGGTTAGAAGGGCCTTGTGGGCGGGGCACGCGCGCCGCGGTTATGAGCAAATGCTCAATATCAACCGAAATTTACTTTACCGGCCAGCAATCACGCTCTTGTTTTGACAGCGTACGTAAGCTCCGCAAAAATATTAAATTATGCCGTCTTGCGCTATTATGACGTGTCGGAAAAGAAGCCAGGTGTGTAGTGTAGCACGAGGAGGGATTTCTTTCCACCGGAAAGTCCAAAAACATTAAAATACTTGTGATATTTGTAATTATAACATTAACATTATGAAGTTTGTAGACAAAAATGATATAATCGCAAACAGACGAATAGTTATGTATTGCTTGCAATAGATGGGTACCATTTTGCACTACTTGAGCGATCGCGCAATGTATTACGTTCACTGCGAGAGTCCCGAGACCAGTATTAAGTGTATAATTTATGGTCCCGAGGATTCATTTCCAGGAAATCTAGGCATCGATAGTGCTGTGCCAATTTGTAAACAATGTCGATTATTACTATAATACAGTTGATTATTATCAATAGTACACTTTCTAACTAAAATAGTATTATTTATTACGACCAATATGTAACATAGATTTTGAGTGAGGTTTTTGTATTTAAGTTGTACTTATATATAAAATATTTTTTCAATTGAAACTGACATAATGATTTAATACGTTTTAGATTTCCAACAGATCCACCTATAAGAAAACTGTGATTGAGACAACTGGTAGAATTGATTGGATCCCCACTAAATGTAGCACAATTTGATCGCAACATTTCGATGATGATAATTACATAACAACAAAGTCAGGGAAAAAAGTATATACATAGTCAATAATACGTGCAAAATAAAAAGCAAGATTACATTAATTTTATCGATATCAACTATCGACCTTTTAGTCTCCCGCCCTAGCGTGCTTTTATGCGTGCGTGACGTACGTCAAACGCAGTGATTGCATTAGTGTGACAACCAATAGCTAATTTACGATCTAAGTGCGTGTTGTTTATTTGTGTGCGTAATCCGCTTAGGCATTGGTCTCTTTTATATAGTGAAATTAAAGAGTGGGAGACAACGGCGACGCGCGTTCTGATACAAATCAGGAACTATTTCCTTTCTAACCTTCTTTATCTGTTCTGTGTGCGTACTGCTATAGGTACTATGCATCTGTTCATTGTGGTTCTCACTGTCTATGAGGTTATTAATAACCAGCTGGATACCTAAAGAAATAATATGTAGTGCTAATTTGCAAGGTTTAAAAATATCCGGTTCAGAAATTCTTCAATCATTTGAGCAATGACCCCCAAATACAACTTGGCCAAGGGATGTGTGAATCATTTTCGAGATGGCCTTACAAAATGAACATACACGGCCAACATTGTGTTATCTTCTTTCAATCATACAACCACAACACTTTTATGCTATTATTTATTATAGAGATTTTAATTTTTCTTTGATTGTTGAAAGGATTTTAAAAATTCACCAATAGAATGCTGCTTTACCACAGAGTAATATTCAGTTATTTATTTTTTTTTCGAGCTGGCGATGCCGCTAGCAGATATATAAAAACCAGGTGCTATTAGTCTCGTTAAAACTCAACGGCTTTGAATAATTGTTTTATTTGCTGTAATAAGGGTAATTGAAATTACAAAAATCTGGAAAACCTATAAAATCTTTTAAAAAATTAGTAATTTTGTATAGGAATGGTTTTTTATTTATATAATTAATCTTCATGTACAGTAGTGGTACATATGCGGACTTAATACGACAAGGCATTCTCTACCAGTCAACCTTTGGGTTAAAAAGACAACACTGTGGTAGGTGAGCCCAATAAATATATACCAGATAGGATTTATTTTGTAGTCGAATAGAAGATCTAATAACTTCATGGGGAACAGAGCCACGGGTGTCAGCTACTAAGAAATAAGATGCACTCTTAGCATTAGAAGACGGCTGTAGGTAATGCATTATGCTGTTGCTGAAATCTTTTTATTTCTAAATTCTAGATCGGCTATGGTCGTTATAAGAAACCCACTGGAATAATACAAAACAGACAAAAACCGGAAATGGCTTGTGTTCAAATAAGAATCAATCGATTCAACAAAAAAATCACAAAAAATTTGATCAGCCTCTGAATAATGACTATATAAATAGTCACTTGTCACTCTATATTTCACAGAATAGATACTCTGTGAAATATAAAGGCAATAGGCAAAACCAATACGATAGAGGTGCTGCAATTTTCAGTTCAGGGTTCCATATATGGGATATGAGAATGTCTGAGCAAAGCTTAGAAGCTCAGCCGTAAATAGTGTTTTATGACTAGACTTTCTTGTTTCTACGCTACAAAAAATAGTCATCACAGACATCTAACGGTTTGGTACAGATTTGTTGTATTAATTAAAACCCAATATGACTAAAAATACGAAAGACCTACTTTTTACTTAAATTGGTCGACAAGTAAACGAGTTGTTTAAACGGTCAACATGAAAGGCTAAATTTTCAGTAAAAAGTAGTATCTTTGGTTCCATAAGCAAATATCGTTTAAATCTAAAAGCAACTGAAGTGTCCACACATTTCCAAGAAAGATCTACATGAAACTACTTTTGTAGGTGAATGAGAAGCTAGTCGGCTCATTCAAGTTTTCTAGAAAAATAAATAAAAGAACTTACCTTTCTCCGAAAAACAAAAAAAATAACAGACGTTGATTAGAACAGTTCAAACACTAACAGCGTCCAAAACACAAGATCACACGTGAAATCAGTTCGTATCACTGCAACGTCCGTTTACTTTTGAGTTATTATTTTAGTTCGATAAGACCGGACGGTTCACTGTTATTTTGAACCGGCGTCTCGTTCGCAACGAAGCACCGCGTGCATTTCAATGGATGAAAGTGTAAACCGTGGTTTTTGTATAGCGCCTTCTCGTTTGCGCCGGCGAGCGCGAAAAAGACAGAGACAAGCTATACTCAAGTTTGGCTTTTTGAGTGGAGCGACAACTTCGCCCACTATTTTATTGTTATTCTAATTTTTACATCTCGAGACTTCTTACCGGCTGTAACATTATTATAAAGTTTACAGAATACCCATAAAGTTGGGATTTTTATTTTCTTCAGTTTTTTATTCATTATGGGTTTTACATGGATGTGAAAAATAAAAAACACAAATATGGATCGATCGTTTATTTTTATTTTCTTCCCACAGGTGGCAAGAACCAGAGTAGCGAGCACAACCTAACGTAATTATGAAAATGGTAACTATTTTCAGGGATAATCACTTCTAAATCAATTAACAATTTTCAAATAGGTATAACTTTTTGGTACAATCTAATTTAAAAGCTCATTCATACATGTATGCCATCGTCGTTTATTTTAGCTATACTTAATTGCAAAAGAAAGGTGCCAATTTTCGCAACAAGTAGTAAATATTGAAAATTCTTAATTATTATCCGTGAGAAAAACAGTGAAGTGTAATCGAGTTGTGTAAATTTTAATAGGTAATCGTTATTTGCTGTGCAGGTTTTTAAGTTTGGCGCCAAAAATATAAGATGTGAAATCCCTTGTGTACTGCTCCTACCCCGGTCTATAAGATATTTTTTAAATCTCTAATGATCTTACGAAACTTCAAAAGAAAATAAAATGATATAAATTGATATGAAATGTAAACAAATATGCATGTAACCAAGGCCACTTTTTAGCTATCAGTTACAAGCCGACTTGTCTCTGAGATGAGAGAGCTTTACAAGATTTGGAATTTTTTGTCTACATTGCAAAAGTAATTGTATTTTTTTTTCTTATTTTTTAATACGCATGTGCTGATTGCTACGTGTCCAAATTACATTTACACAGAAAAACCAAGTTTGCTCTCATTAAGAAATAGTATTGTGTAGAACAAATATTGGTTATTTGGTGACAGTAAAAAAGTTGAAATACCAATAGTTACATATATTATTATTATAACGACGAATTTCATGCCACTTACGAATGATCATGTGGCGCATAAAGACTTGTGATTGTGGGGGACTGGTAACCTACTCGTAGGCTCACTTGCGTCAGCTTTACATTGGCACAGCAATAAAATGTCGTGATTTACACGTAAGCTGTCCACAAGCGATTCTAAGCGCTCGGTTATAAAAAAAATAGGACGTTGATAAGTCTATCGAGCTAAGGAGCAACAGACAGGTGTCATAATTATGATTGTGGTCTCGATAGCTTTATTCACGTCCCATTCAATATTTGAGGAGTTTGCATTGGTCTGGCGTATTTTTGATTGTCGTAAGTCCCCATTACCAAATACCGTAACAAACTCCTTTTGTTTTCCATCAAACGTTCAAACATTCCTTCAACATTTGTTGAAAAACATTCTTATCCTCTGCTGTTCTGGATAATTTAGACAGTCAAGTGCACAAGCACATTATATTAGATTAATTCTAATCAAACATAATATTATATGCGAACTTGAAACTAATACATTTTTTTTTTTGGTTTTTCAATTATTTTTTATCGAGGTATCCTTTAGCGAATATCGTTAATGGAATAAGTACAATATAATATGAACTTATGACAGAAAAAATGAAATACATTACGTGACACGAGAAAATGAATGTGAATTAATTAGTTGAATGAGTTTAAAAATACCCAACCGCTCTAATAACGTAGCTTTAGACAGTACATGAACATTTCAATATCTGAAACATTGTAGAGTCGTAAACTGATGTACTTGTCTACTCGCATGAACATAAACATCAAATATTTCAGATAAAGAAATTGACAAAAGAATTAGCGAACATATAATGATACATCATTCAAAAGAACAGAAAATGACTATACATTAAATTCACAATATACTAAATATATACAAGGATAGCCTTCCTGATGTAAATTTTGCAATGACATTTTTTTTTACATTTTCCGTTTTCAGTTATTACAAACAGAAGTAAATCACACTAGGTACATAAAAATAAATATATAAAACACGACACATAAAATAGAAAAGTATGCACGAATATTAAAGTCTTATATGAAATTGTAACTAGGCAAGGCTTTCAAATGAAATAAATATAAGTTGTGGGGCCGTGTACAGAGCGAGCGTGGAGGGAGTCGACGCCAGAGGGCGCTGCGACCGTCCGGCTGAGCTCTGCACGACGTCTAGCACGCCGCGACGACACCCCGTGTAAAATGAAAATATACGAAAATATAACATATACAATTCTTATGTTTATGAACTATAATAACAGTTATGCCTATATGAACTGTTACAATCCATACTTGGAGCTGTAAATTATGTTACAATTGATGGCCATCGCTGCTCACCGTTCCGTCGTGCCACCAACCACCATGAAACGCAAGGCATGCCAATACGTCTTATAAAAAGTTAACCAACCGTTTTCTGAAAGAAAACGTGAGTCCGTATACGGTGAACAGCGTGGGCCGGGCATATATCAAAGAAGAGCACGACACATAGTTCATCGTATCCGACGACACTCAGGGGGCTTCGGCCCCCCACTAACATAGTCCAGCTTCATACAAAACTGCTAACACCTCGAATAACCACTATCCGGCAGAACGCAACGGGCCATCACGGATCAAGAATGAACACAAACCCGCGGCGCGTTCGCCACCCTACATTATATAATGCGGCAAATCAATAAAATCGCCGCGTGTAAAACTTATTCAACATGGACAAACCATAATGTCCGCTTCCGATATCGTTCGAACCTCGGACATGAGCCGCATCTCGACATGTTCGGCTAGAAACAGTTACAACTGTGGGTACATCTTTCGCGAACAACGGCCGAAAGGCGTACCCACTGCTGGACAACGGGAGACGCGTCTAATCATCTCCTTACATTAATGTTCGCGTTCAAAAAGTTGCAAAAGAAAACAGAACAATTTACTTTACGATATAAAATTTTGAATGAATTTAGATTGCCTGGAAACAAACGAAAAATACTAACAAAAATAAAATACCTGTTCTACTTATATTTTATATTAACAAATTATTAAACAAGTCGGGACGATATTATTGTAAGAATTATATTAGAATCGTCCTATCATGTTTGCTATGGAATGCTATCGTCTCGTTTGCGTTATGTAATTTTGTAACTAAAAGAAATAAAATATATATTTTTCCCAACAAAACATTTATAATACAATTATAACGATGCAGAAATGCTGCTTATTATTTCAAGGTCATTGTTATTTAATAATAACGCACAATACCGACCATTTTCGCACATTAATCAATTTTCGCCGAGTATCGACTATGAAGCGAGAGCATTCCATCAAACATTCCTACATCATATGAAATCTCTAAAAGAAAACATTGAACTAAAATTAACGTTACATTATAACTCCTTTCCCGTCAATATCTACAATCATAAGATATGTTAGCACTTCTAGCCTTCCACTTTGTACCTCATCAACCCTACACACTCGGAGAAAGTAACGTTTAAGGCTTCGCTAATTAATCCTATTATTATTGCTAACTTTTTCATTCTAATGCCACTTGAAAGAGCAATCGAGCCACTAAGGACACCTTCTCGAGACCGATCACGGCGGCACGTCGTTTTCGAATTTGAAAAGCTGCGATTTTTCACTTTCAACAACAATATTACGCTCGAAGAAAAAGGGTGCGATATATACAGATCGGGCGATGGAACGGGAAAGGAAACGATCTACACTGACAACGGCCGCCGCAGTGGCCGCGCGTGCTCCGAGCCCAGGTCTCAGTGGGCCCTCCGCGCACTCCCGGAGGAGGCTTCCCTAGCGCGTGAGCGGGCGGTCCGTCGCCAGCGTGCAGCACGGCAGGAAGCGCGCGTGCGGGTGCGTGCACTGCGCCGCGCAGCGCAGCGCCGCGCTGTGCCGCCGCTTGCGGTCGCCGCGGCCCTCGTCCGGCGCCTCGCCGCCCGCGTACTGCGCGTGCGCCGCGCTGATGTCGGACAGCAGCTCCTCCCACTCGCGCGACAGCTCGTCGGGCGGCGGCGCGGCGGCGGGCGGCGCGGGCGGGGCGGGGGGGGCGGGTGCACACACGCGGCACGCGCGCTGGCTCCAGATGGAGCGCGCGGCGCTGGGGCGCATCTTCTTGGCGGCGCGGCCGCACTCCTCGCACGGCGCCCAGGCGGCCGCGGCGGCGGCGGCGGCGCTGGCGGGCGGCTCGTCCGTCTGCACGGCCGCGTCGCACTGGCGCAGCGGGAAGCGCAGCCGCAGGCCCGGCTCGTCGAGGTCCGGGCAGCGCTGTGCCGGCGTGAGGTTGAGGCGTCCGTAGTCGATGCTGCGCACCGCGCGGTACTCGAGGTAACGCTCCTCGCCCTCGCCTAGATACAGGCCGCCCGAGTCACTGCGGCGGAACTCGACAGTGTCAGGGTCGCCGCAGATGTCAAAAGTGTCGCCGTCGGCGTAGCGCGGCGGCTCGGCATCGGTTTCGCGGCGTATAGGGCGGAAGTGCGTGCGAGCGGAGGTGAGCAGGTCTTCACGCGGGCGACAGGAGGGCGGACGCGCGGGCGGGTCGCGCGGGGCGGGGCGAGTGGCCCGGGAGCGGCCGCGGCGCGGCGGCACCTCGACGAAGCCGCTGCGGTCGCGGCTGTGGTTGATGGCCGTGAAGGAGCGCATAGTGTTGGCGACCGTGGTGAGAGCGTCGTAGATGTCGTCGCCTTCGTACAGCGCGAACGACTCGAGCTCGCGCGGCTCGGGCTCGGCCACGTCGGCGAGGTTGAGCGGCCGGAAGCGGTCGTGCAGGGCGTCGGCGATGCGCGAGGGCGAGTCCCCGCGGTCGAGTGGCGGCGGGAAGTCTGCAGCTTCGGTGGACCAAATACTCTCAGTGAATGATATAAGACTGCACTTCTCGGCAGACGGATCGGCGAACAGGCGGTCAGAGGGAGATGACAGCAGATCTTGGAAGTCTATCGGAAGGTCCTGGTACTCGTCGTCGGGCGTGTTCTGGTCTTTGGACCACAGAGCTTCAATGCTACGATCGAACTTAGCCTCGAACTTAGCGTACAGTTCCTCCTCCATGGGCGTGCGGACGCGCGGGTTGAGGTCCTCAGTGATGACCCAGCCACCGTCTAGGTCGAGGCTATCGTCCCAGTCTGGCACCATGTTTTCGTTCATTCCGATTTTCCCTTCAGTTAATTCCTTGATCTCGTCTGTAACAGTGTTCTCGCATGTACCGTAACCCTCGTCTAATGCTATGGCTCTAATGAACTCCTTCACCGGGTCTTGTGTTTCCATATCCCAAACACCCTCGTGTGTAACCCACTCTGGCAGTATCTCTTTGCTGTCAAAGGACCTACTGTAGCTGTTGCAACGTTTCTTGTTGTTCTTCTTTTGACCGTGGTACGAATTGCGTCGCTCCTTGCCAGAAGTTAGTTTCTTGTTTTTAGTATTCCAATCTTTAGACACTGATAATTCGCTTTGCATTTTGATCTTGGAATCTGGCGCTGACTTACGACACCACGCCGGCGGTGGGAGATAATATGGTAACGGCGACTCTCGACCTTTCTTTAAAGCCGGAAACGCAGCGTAATATCGACGAACTGCCTCAGTTTCTTCTATAGAACACGTGGGCATGCCTACTCGTGACGCACCTTCTTGATCTTTGATGTCCTGGAGTCGTGTGCACAGCTGATCAACAATGTTGTCAAGATTAGGTTCCTGAAAACAAATAACACATTGTCACAAAAAACATCCAGATAAACATGTCTGTTTAATGTTTTACTACCAAAAACATAATACTACAATTGTAAGTAGCTGCTTCACATGCATTAATTATGTATTGGAAATTGCCTGGGAGTCTACAGGCCGTAATAAACTCAAAAAAATCTTCTAATATCCTGTATGCTCTTTGGTATGGTGCTTGGATAATATAGACAATCAACTTAACAACAAAAAGGCAGGTTGGTTTTGGATACATTTATAAATTCACAAACTTATACATTTTCTATTGACACCAACCCCACTCCAAGTGTATGCACACAAAAAAAAATGTATACACAAATATTCAAGACAAACCAATTCAGTGAGATAAAAACAACCATACCATTTTCTTGCATGTATGACTCCACTGTTTCATATGTATGTAAAGCAGCTAAAGTAACACAAAATCTGGGATAGAACTACAGGATTAACACTTTCTGTGCCATGGATTTATATCCCAAACATATACATATGTAGAATATGATCACAAGTCTAAAATAGGCACATATGACAAACAATTTGAGAGGTAGGTTATAGGCAAATGTCCAAATTATTGTACTTATTTGGCACTGAAAATGTTAAAGAACCATCAACTTTACTACAAAATGAAGAATGGCAGTTTGGAAAAAAATCAAGTACCTACCTACTTATTTGAACATAAAATTCACAAATGGGTAATGGTAACATCTTAAAAGAAAAAAAAATGTTCTACATCCTGCAAATGCACTAAAAAGGTAGGTGTTCAGTAAAATAAAATATATGCATACAATGATAATGCAAACAATTATTACAAGTAGCTTTTAACAATGGAACAAAGGAAGAATGCAGCGATGCTCCTTAACTAGAGTGCAAACCAAGGAGGACATCAAAATACAGTGGTGCGGTGCTTTCATAGGCAACAATCATAATGAGGAAACTTCCTGTAGGACCAGGCAACAAGTAAAAACCAAAATATAGTCTAATCACTCCCACAAGGAAAATGACAACAAAATTCATTTGGGTTAAATAAATAACCAGAAAAAAACATAAATAGTGTCATGTTGCCTATAAAAATAACATATAACATTGGAATAGATGCAAAACCGACCTTTTTGTAAGGATTCTTATAATTGTTAATTGTCTTCATTTTTACATTCCCACTGTTATGGTCACTTTCCAGTGTTACTGAGCACTGCATGTCTTCTTGACAGTCGAAAAAACAATAATTAGTTCATACTGATTATTATTTGATCACTAGCAAGTTGGCAAATCACTATTTGGTCATTACTTCAATTAGGTACTATTTGGTAATAGTGTTTAATAGCCTACGTATCATTTATTAACTAAACAGATCATGCCAAGATACTTAATGATGTTGGAGCTAATTGATTAGAAAATGCTTGTTCATTTTTGTACTTTATTTGTTTGTTTATGATAAACACGGGAATTTGGTGATGTTTATTGCCCGATTGGTCTTAGTATCTTGCTTAGGTTGTTGCCTTTGACTGATCATGATAGTGGCTACAAAGAATATTTACATAGAATTGCAATGATCTGTGATAAGTAAAAATAAATTGTCGGAGTGACATACCTGTACCAAGTGTGTGGGTATCAGATGATGGAGTATGGAGTTTGATGAAGCTCTCTCGATGTGGCAGGCCAGCAGGCAAACGCCTGGCTCTCTCTCTTATGCTTACGCATCCTGTCCTTGATAGTGTCTGCCGTTATCAAACACCATCATCTTGTATAATATTCGTGAGTCCATTTTACAATCGCCGTGGGCCGTGTGATATAAATCGATCCTTTAATTCCTCCGTTACTAATACATTCTTAATTTCTTTGGCCTATTCTTTGCTAGTGGGTCAGTTTTTTTCTAATGCAGCGCTTGCTTCAATTTTTTTGCAATCGCATGGTCACTAGCTAATAACAAATGACGCACTATGTGCACCCCTTATTTCTGCAAAAGAAAACGCTTAATTGTACTATCATTCAATGTTTTGATACAAAGGTCATTGAGATGCAAGCCAGCACAAAGAATTGGTGTGCCGTGAGTACCATGCCCGCCCCGCCGTGCTAAATGGGTCGATGGCGCCAAAACGTCACCCGAGTGAGGGTGAGCGCGGACGAAGCCTTCTCGCATTCGCAACGTCACCCACACAACACTTTTTGTTACACATCAACAAAGAGTAGTATCACGCGCGTTACGGCAAATCTTTTATAGTCGTTTTGCTCTGAGTCATACTCATTCTACTCTTTTCATCTACGATACGATGCAATTTCACAAGAAGGCGACAGTGTTACATGATGCACTTTCACTGAGGACGCGCCATGATCCTACTTCCGCATTGGCACATGAAAACAATCACAATTAATAGAAATCACTCACCTGTAACAGTTTATACGGGGTTAAACTATCATGTTATATCAATACACACACACCCCACATGAAAAAAAACATGGCAGCCGCAATGAGTGAGTGAGAGTCACAAAATTATTTTATTTTGCGCAACTCCGTCAAAAGATTGAAATGACGTCTTGTTATTGACCAATCACATGGCTTCGCTTTTCAAAATCATTAAAAATGGCGGCCTGGCAGCCCATGAGTACACTTCACACACCTTGTGATTCGTCGAAATATGACTATTGGCTAATCTAGTACGTGGATTTTAAAATCTGTCCAATGAGCACCCAGCATTCAAAACCGGATGTTCGACTTTCACGCCACCTAGAGGCGGTAAATTTAAAAGTATATTTTTTATAGGCAAAGGTCTTTCCACCAGCTATAACTTTTGTCTATAGTACCTATTTAATATAGTTGTTGTCTTCTCGTTCTGTTACTTCAGGGTCGTAGTCTAAAGATAAATTTATTCTTTTTGATTCATTGCAACTGCCACGTTTCACATCGATCGATTAGGTCACAATACGCCCTAACAACCGAGCAACGTTGTTGGTACCTGTAGTATCTCTCAAGGCCGCGCTTAGCATTATTACAGAAAATGAAACAAAATATTTTTATCGATCTCTTTATTCTCTTACTCTTTAAAACTTTATTTTTCAGTACATCGAATAACAGTAACTGACTCGTTGGAAAAAAAAAATGTTACCAATACTGATGGTAATGCAATTAAAATGGATAAACAATGCAGAAAGTTTATCTTGGGTTTGTAGGAATATTATTTAAACTGGTGCAATATCATTTGCTATAAACAGCTGGAAATTGTTTTTTTAGAAAAACAGTTGAAACTCACATAATACGTGCTTTAATTGTTCTGAGCGTAATTAGATTCAACACTTGTTAAACATAAATAAAATAACATATTGCTAAAAGTAAATAAAACATAATATTTCTGAAAGTCAACTTTTGTAAACGGTACTCTGCATTAACAGTTAATATACATAATATACACATTTAATTTCGTATGCATCTGGTATTGAGGAAAACATTTAGCAGTATTAGTAATATAATATCCATTCATTCCAATTCACAATTGAAAAGAAGTAAAAGTGCATCGCTCCACAATTTGTGTGCAACATATTTTTGATATAACCACTAAATAAACTAAAATAAAACTTAAACTGAATAGTGATCACAGAAATGCATCAACATAATACACATGAAACAAAAAAGAACCAGGAATAAATAAAATCTTGAAAAACAAACGAACATCTTTGTACGGTTTGGAAAGTTTAGATATATTCAATAATAATAATACATATTATAAAGTAAAACGTTATTTACATATTCATGTGTGATTGATTACATGTTACAAAATGCTTATTGTCATAAGGGTAACACATTCATTACATAAATAATATTTAATTTCTTCTACATAAATATGTATTTCGTTACTCTAGTACAACAGCTATGCTATAATGCGGGTATATAAGGCTCATTCAGAGGGTGCAACACGGCTGTGGTCTAAACGTTATTGTAAGCTGTATGCTACGTATGATCATCAGTTTTAGTAAAAGTAGTTTTCTCCACACAAACTTCGAACCCTGGTTCATCCTCTTAGAGGACGAGTTTTGGAAAAACTTTCGTATACACCACAAAAGGAACCTCTGAGCAAAATTTCTATGTCCTAGGTCCAAGAGCTGCTTTGGGCTGGGTGTTGATAGGTTAGTATGTAAGTCAAGGCTTCACATTTTATATGTACAGATGTAATAATAGTAGCTTGTTGCACGTATCCGAATGAATCTTATTTAAATACAAACGCCGAGCGCCATCTTTGCTAATTTATCGTCACCTAAACCAGCACGAAGGCGTAAACATGAGTAAGAACCGTCCACTAGTATAGTTATTTACACCTTGACTAAGTAAAGCTATATTACTCAGTGGCTCTGGGGCCGTTTACTGCTCTCCTCGGTTTTTGTGACGATACCTTCGCTCTTAGCAATTGCCTCTTGTTCGGCAGCTCTCTTCTGTTCCCGCCTCTTCTGAGCTTCTCGTATTATGTCGAATAAACTCTGTAACACATAAAATAATATTTTAATAACTTGGTATAAAACTGCCGCAGACGGTATGGACATATATTCGGAAGAAAAGCGAGGAGTATGTCGTAAAAATTGCGCTAAACCTGCCAGGAAAAAAGAAGGCAGAGGGCGATCACAATTGACCTGATAGTTTAGCGTCGAGAAAGACCTCAAATTAGCAACAACTTGGGATAGAATATCCTGATGCTGAATAGTGAGTACAGCTGACTTAATAATGGGAACAAGAGTAGATAAAGAAGATACGTAAAATTTATATGATAACGATAATTAATTATGTACAGTACGGACGTGAGATTGGATCGGAAAACGTAATTGGCATTTATTTTTTTATTAAAATTTTTGTACGAGTTTTCAAGCGTTAAAATTCGTAGAGCCTTAACTTCAGACTGGCCAAGATCTGACCGCCGCCCTACTGTCTGTACAAGCGCGTACCTATATAAAGGGGTACAGAAGAATGAATTACACTTTGGCCATACAAAATCGCTTCCAATGACGACGAACTGGTTGTAAAAAAATATTATTGCCTTACGTGCGACAAAAAAAAAACATTGTTATCAGACATATTTTTACTTTCGTAACAGCTGACTGAGATAAAGTTTGATGACATCCTTAGCCTTATTGCGCATCGGCTAGTGACTGTGTGTGATAATTTTGATACAAACATCAAATTGTTTTGGGAGTTTTAATGTAGATAGATAGATATACTCTTTATTGTAGGTACACCATAAACACAACTTGGTACATTAGGACACTTAAAATTACTATGGTGTTACAAAGGGCGGTTTCAATGACAAAAATAATGGTGTAATGTACTCATATGACACTCCCATACTTAATTAAGACAGGTTTTGGCTGTGCCATATAGAATCTACCCATAGATTTATTTTTAGGGTTCCGTGTTTACTGTCTTACTGTGTACCATAAAATAAACTTACGCCCATCAATATATACGTACTACGCACTAGATGAGGCGTGCCGTTTAGTGACTTTACTCCACTCAAGTGATCTGCATGCCATACACTATTACAATGATGACATTAGTGTAGTTTTGACGTATCAGCGCTGTAAGTAAAAGATTTGATAGACGACAATGCCAATGAAGCGCTGCAGCAGACTTTTGTATTAACTTTTCTGTATTTCGACAAATAGTTTCTATGAACATGCTAATCTATCACTAAGTAAGTCGACGCTTCCGCCTGACTACCGCTAAGTTAATTTTTGCTTGTACTCAAAACGAAAACTTCAAAGGGCTTGGTTTGATGCCAGGCCGCAACATTCAAGCGAATTTTTTTTTTTAAGTGGTCAGGCAGAAGTGACCGCGGTAATGAACCCTGGAATCTCCCTGATTTGGGGATTCAAGGGTTTGGCTTGCTGTGTGATTGCTAAGGGTTGAGATACTACAGAGTGGATAAACAGGTTTCAGCGAACTTCTGCTGAAGGGCTAAGAAGAAAAAAACTAAACAACCTTCCACTCCAACAATCTTAACAGAAATCTAATGATTTTAATTTATTTTACTTCGTTTTATTTAAAAAAAAACTTCTATAAAACGAATGTCTAGGAATTTTGTAATTGGTTCTTCTTCCTGCCCTTATCCCACATTACTTGGGATCGGCGCAACACCATTCTATCCTATCATCCATCACATCATCACTAACTTTCATATCACTAATATGTTTTCGTCCTATGATGAGTTCCTTGACAGTTCTTGTCTGACAATCACAGTGATGTGACCTAACGAAATTTAATCGATTTTTTTATAATATCGATTCAGTTGGCAAAGAAAGTGGAATCGGATTGCTAATTTTCAATATTTTTTTTTCAAATTATAGTAACATGTGACCGACTAACGCTTAGGGTTGCCACCACTTTTACTTTTAGCTAAATGGTTGCGTAGAATTTTATTTATAACATTTAACCCCTACGACGCGCGCGACGACAACAGCAACGCGAGGTGCATTTGAAATAATTGACGCTATCCGATTATATAAACAATTATTACACGTACCCATATACACAATAATTATAATTGTATCTCAGAAGCTAATGAGGCTAAAAAGTTTTGCGGTTTTGTTAAAGTAAGGTATCATGTATTGAAAAAAAAATAATAGGTGATAAATATTTTTTACATATTCGTGAAAATACGTATGGAACTCTCTATTTATTTCACTTGACCAATTTGTTTAATTGTTTCAGACGCTTAAAGTGGCTACGGTTAATTGATCGCGAAGACTTATCTAACAAATGAAAACATAATAAACAAATATGTGAATTACATTTTCAAATGTCATGTGAATAAAGGCTTTTTATTTTTACTAAAATTATAAATTGGAAAAATATTCAATCATAATATGCTTTTTATTTCATAAATTTAGATCAAGTGCTGCTTGTTCGAAAATATTAACTAAAAGTAAAAGTGACAACCCTGAGGATCAACGCAAGAGTAGGCTAATAACTCGGCGAGCGGCCTTAGATAACTTACTGTATATTCTTTTACTGTGGCTCCGATTCATCAAATTTTTGTCGATTATTATCGATTAGGTAGTGTCAATCTCTACAGTCAGAAGTTCCGTTTAAAGCATTACACATTTTCTAAATTTATACTTTTTAATTTTATGTACTCAATTTTATGTACTTAAATTATAATCACGATAATTTACTTTGTAATTTACAAAAGGCAGTATTTTTTTAATCATTCGATTTGTAATTATTTTGCCAGTTTATTTTTTTTTAGTCTAAAGTAGTATGCATGCCACGGAAAAAAGTGAACTGTCAAGGAACTCATCTTAGGGCGAAAAAACATTAACACAATCCATCTATTCTTCGGCCTGCCTATTTCTCTCCATCCATCTAATCTTCATTGTAATGGAAGACTAATGGTGAAAAAAAAAAACATTATAATTTCATTACTATTCCTGTGTATGTTACCTTCCCCTCGGAGACGCTAGGCTTGTCCTGCTCCTTGGCCGCGACGGCTGCCTTGTCCAGCGCCTTCTGTATCTTGCTCTCAACCTCGAGGATCTCCTCCTTGTCCAGCAGTTCGATCAGCTCGGCCATCTGTTTCTCTGACAGGTTCACGTTTTCGTTGCCTATTATTTCGAGCATCTGAAATGTAAGAACAATAAGGGTTAATTTAATGTTGAATGTTGCTGCCACCAAGCCACGAGGACACAGCATACGGTGGTGATGAGTCCCGCTGGGGAGCTACGGCTATTCTACCGTATGCTGTACTATGTCCTTCGGTCGACTGGAAATATGTTAAGACTATGGCCCTGCTTGAGCAGTGTTATTAATATCCATCGATAAAATTCAGGGGGGGACTTGTATAATCAATAAATGGGCCCCCAAAAACGGTTGCTAGCACGAAGTGACGTAGCAACAAGAGGGCAACATATCTTGAGAAGGTTGAAAAGTGGTCTGGCGTTTCGTACAATAAATAGTAGGTAGCACCCTCTGTGTCATGCAGAAGGTAAAGTTACCGGGCGTATGGATTATAGTATATAATTCAGCATTCATTCTAGAACTATGCTATCGTGGAGTATTGCCATAATAGTGTACTAATCGAAAATGCGAAGATCAGACTTTTTTTTCTGGGTGGGATATTATAAAAGGACTTCTCCCGATCTAGTGCTGAACTGAAGAGCATGAGAGACGAAGAAGAGAAGAAACTGTTACTAACTAAAACCCACCCATGTCCTTGTAGCACGATTGAAGTAAAAATAATAAATATATAAATCAGCATTGTAATGTTCCCACAGCTAGGACTCCGTACTTGTATCTGAGAGAGGGACTGGATTGGTGAATGTCACATGTTCGAACTCTGAGGAAACGGACCGCATTTGTTTTCTGATGACCTACGTCTTCAAATTCTCTTAAAAAAGTATAAGACTCTAATATCTTTTGATTCTACTGCATGATCTTATAAAAGCATGACTTAGAACAGTATAAGATCTCAGAACTCTATTTTTAAAACCATAGGAATAATGAAACTTGCATGTTTACATTAAACAGCCACTTCAAGGATACCAGATTATCGCAATTGCTTGCAACTGACACCAAATGATAAACAGGTGATATGCGCTTCTATTCATCTCTCACACATGTACAAATAAGTGGCGACATTAAAATAAAAAGCCCATTATGAAACAGAAAAGACGTCAGACAGAAAACATAAATATATTAGTAGCTACTAAAGTCATAAGGTCAATGACCGGTAAAAACGTTTGACCTTACGTTTTCTAAAAGTCAATAACATTGTTTATTTACATATAAATATAATACAGCTTTGTATAAACCACCCTAATACTAAGAACGAAGATAAAAGAGACTCTCCCTTTTGATATTATAATTTAAACTTACTCAAGCAGTGATTTCAAAAAGACAGTCAGGAAATTTCGAGAACTTGAATATCTCATAAATAAACATTCACATACCAGTAACATTAACATACGTGCTTTGGATTTCGTAACTAACACACCATATACGCGGCAAATACGTTGAACCCGTTGCTATGGTGGGTCTGAAAGGTAGGCTCTGGGCCTGGTATATAAGGCATCGTGGGAACGGGGCTCGCTATTTATTCAGTAAGAGTTTGACACTGTTTCCAGCTCCGTCTAAGGGCGGAATTTGTCATTGGATGATAATTTTACCCACCATCAAAAAAACCCGTTGGTATGGTTATGCGCAGCTTCCACCTCAATTGGTACCCGAAAACGGTTACTGCGAATTCAAGGTCGACCACCAAGATGCTTACCACCATAAACCGCTTAGTTTTTTTTTTATTTAGCAAAGGTAAGAACAACATTAAGCCTCAAATGTCAAGTTTTTACCAAGAAGGAGCTAATATAATGTACATTTTTTACGCCGACCGTGAAGATTATTATTAAAGTAGTGATAACACGGAAGTCTAGTGTTGTGCACAGAAACGGGTCATATAGGTACCTACTACGTTATCGCGTTTTAATCACTTGCCGAGTATTCGATTCAGTCACGTGTTTGACAGCGTGGTGCAAACTTGACATTGACCTTGAGATCTTGATACTACAAAGGTCGTTTTTACACCTTCCACACGCGGTGACCTTTGATCGAATATACAACCAAAATCGATACCAGCACTTGTCGAAGTTACAGTACTGAACAAAATGTTCATAACTTCGCTTCCACATCTACAAATCAAGATACATTTATTTCTAAGATGTGTATTGTTTTTGTCGGTAAACTTTGAACAAGAAAATTTCACAGGAATCAATACATAGTAGAAACAAAGTCGCTTCCTGCTGTCTGTCTCTATGTATGCTTAAATCAATAAAACTACGCAACGGATTTTCATGCTGTTTTTTAATAGAGTGAGGCAAGATTTATAATGTCTGTGTAGATTTATAATGTAATTATATTGAATGAACTATGTATGTATAATATTAAATATATGGATAATATTAAATATATTTAATATCATTGCACTCGTGCGAAACTGGGTGCGGGTCGCTAGTTTATTTATAAAAAAAAAATACTCATCAAAATATTTCAGTAAATACGTGTACTTTATCAATCTTTTCTTTAAGTAAAACAAATTAATATTACCATTGAGAGGCGTTCTTTGAACTTTGTATGTAGTATCGGGAAATATACTCTAGTTTTGCGTGCTAAAGCTAATATGGCGATCGACCTTGTAGGATTTCTGTTGTGGCAACGGACTGATGCAATTTGGGTTCTAAATGCTTCTGGTTTTATTAGTCTACTTGTTTTTTGAGGTGTATAATCATCATGACACAGGAAAAGAAAATTTAGAAGAAATTGGGGGAGGACTTTGCCCAGCAGTTGGACAGTAAGTGTTGTTGAAAAAAAAAAACGCTCTAAGGTATGGGAAGCTAGGTTAGGAACGTTCCCGCAACCCTAACAACCATCGGCGCTATTGGGCCCTTTCAGTTTTGTAACACCTGTTTGAGGCACATGTGACATAAGCGCCATCGAGTCAGGTCTGAGCCTGACTGGATAGACAGGCGAAGAGCTACCTATATATGTATATAGCTCGTCGTCAGCAAGCCCGTGCCTACGGCAGCTAGAGATCGCCATGGACACGCCAAGTAGTCTGCACTGACCGCAAACATGAGACCATGCCGTAGGAACTCTGCAAAAGACTCAAAGCCTACTGGAGCCCAGGGTCTCTCTAAAAGGAAGGCTTGGCTTGGCGAAGGGCAAAGAAGGAATAGGGTGGGGTTTAGTCAGTAACAGTCTGACACTGTTTCCAGCTCCGCCCAAGAGCGGGACTCGTCATTGGATGATTTTTGTCCACCATAAAAAAGACCATGCAATACTAACCTTCAATACATCATCAATCTTCAACTGCCCATCGAAGTCATCATCCAACCTTCCAAGCACGTCTTGTATGAGCTTCAGTTTGGCCTCATCTGGCACCTTTTGAAGGCTTTTAATGGAATGCATCAGTTCATCAATTTGGATCAGTTGTTCCTTCGCCTTTTGCGGTTCAGACTTGGATTGCTCCAGAGTGGTGATCAGGGCTTTCTCCTTGGATTCCAGCATGGCTAGCGCAGCATCTAGTTTGCCAATCATGTTGTTTACCGCCTTGTATAATCTGTAATTTACAATTAACAATAATTGACATCACTGATATATTTGCAGGCCTTGTTATGGCGGGATATGCTGAAACAAATTTACGGTATAGTTCGTTTTTTAATTCTAGACTACGATTTGACAACTCAGAATGTCACACTCTAGAAATATGTTCTCAATTTTCTGGAGTTTGACATTTTAAGTTGTCAAATTGTAGTCTAGGATTAAAAAACGAATTATATCACCTTTTGTACCATTTTCTACCTGCACGCAAAATACGCGCTTTATTCGTGGAGCTGCGGATACCAGCCCGAAATACAACACAATTTAATCCCATATTCTAGCAAATAAATATTCTTGATTTGATTTGTAATAATGCGTGAAAAATATGATCGCTATTCTGATATGATTAGTCAAGGCTAAATCATGGGTGAAACCCAAACAAAGATGACGTCATTTAAAAAAAGTTGGGCATTAATTCAAGGTTATTGCATCATTTCATCATTTGCAATAGTTGCGATTTGTAGCGTAAAGTGTAGTGGTATAATTTAATTATGAAAGAGACTCGAAATCTTGTCCTTTAAAATTGATGCTTGTGTCATCATCATCATCAGCCTTTTTAATGTTCCCACGGCTGGGATACAGCACTCCTCTCTACGAGAGGGAATGGGCCATAATCCACCACGCGGGCCCAGTGTGGATTAGTGGATGTCACATATCTTCGATTTTTTAGTTCTAGGACATGCCGGTTTCCTCACGATGTTCTCCTTCACCGTTTTGAGAGCAGTGGTGATGAAATAAATTATACAAAGTAATGCGCCTGGTTGGGTTTGAGCCCGCGACCTACAACTCGTAAGTAAGCCTTTACCACTCGGCCACCACTGCTCTCAATGCTTGTGCAGTTTAATGGAAATTTTAATGGTATATTTAGCATAATGGCCTGGTAACCCACTTTATTTTTGGAATTAATCAATCAATCAATTAATGCTGCAGTGGATTATAAATCTGATAAACCGCTCGATTACACCTTGTTATACTGATTGTCTAAATCGTTATCTTCTTAGGCATGTTTAAATACTTTTTTATACATAATACTTCCATCTTTGGTATTTATACCTACAGTTATAAATACCAAAAAAGGAAGTGACGTGATGCTGTGTAGTACCAAAAGATGACTGAATCGTGGCGCTCATGAATTCTAGGCTATATTCTTCGACGATGATGGGATTGATGTATGTGTGTATTGTGCGCAGTCCCCCGGTTCGATTGACACCCGAAAAATCTGTTATAGTACGCAATAAATATAAAAAAAAATATATACCACATTATGGGTACTAGACAACTGATAAACATACTTAAATAAATCTAAATAAATACATGTTATAGATAAATTACATCCAGACACAGAACTAATGATTGAGCTCATCACACAAACATTTTTCCTGGGTGCGAATCAAACCTTCAAAATAAAAAATGTTTATTTGTCAGAATATGGTACAATAGATGTTACAGTTTTGATTCCAGCATATCCTGCCATACTATGGCGTACAAATATTTCTGTATAATACAAATTAATAAAATGTCAATATTATTTATAGAATTAAAGTTGCTATATTAGATTTTGTAAATATTATTAAATTAAGCATTAAGATTGCCATGTCACATATAAATATTATTGTAATGAAGATTAAAATTGAATTAAATTGGTAATAAAATTGTCATTAATGTTTGATAATTATGTCACTGTTGGATATGGCAAAGCCTATTTTACATATTATGTTACTAGCGATTTATCCTCTAAATCTTCTTTAACACTGTAATAATTTTTCTCTAGTAACATTTTAAATAAAACCCTTTTGAACAATGACGATTGCAAATCTTGAATATTATTTGGCAAATGGTTATAAATAATAATTGCCATGTAGTAAATATTTCTTTTATATAACATTAATTTGAAAACCTTATGGGTTCCAGGACCCAGGACAAATGTTTGTGCGGCGTAGCAGTCAGGGTTACTAACCACTAGACCAACAGGCCAGTCAAAATAAGTTGAACTAAAATGGCCTTCGTTGTAATTGTTACCACTTCGATTGAGACCGAAAGATCTGTTACTATCCTAGTCCAACTTATAGGCAGCGTATTGTATGAACCCTTAGAAAGAATTTACATACCTGCGAGCACCCTTCGACAGTTTGAGGTCGGCCTGTTTGGTCTTGACGATCTCATCCATCTCTTTGACATCTTCGCTGTAGTCTAGAAGTTCCGCCTTAAGTTCCTGAATACTCTCCTTCTCAAGGAGCAAGGATTTCTTTTGTTCAGCTGTGAATGATATGGGATACGATTAGTGGATATAACTCATTATTGATGCAGTTTAGTATAATCAGTAGTGATTTTAATGCTGCTATTGACATTGCCATCTGGCGAAAATGTGATATTCTTGACTTTCCTATATAATACGAAGCACGTATTGCCAAACCTTCCTCTAGAATCACTTTGGCTATAGGTCAAAAACTGTTTTCAATGTCTGAAAACAGTTACCACGTTTATACAGACAGATGCGCTGGGGGAGTTTCGATTTTAATAATTATACACCGTTAAATTTTAGTCGTTTTAATCCCGAAGAGGGTCGATCCAGTACATGAAATACTATCGATTTGTGTAGATAAAATAAAGAAATAAAGTACTTTTTTTCTAAATTTCTTATTGATATACGCATTTACGAAATTAATTTCTTTAAGTAAACGAGTCATTGACCTTGTAGGTAGTTGTCGATCGTTGCGTACTAACTACCTACAGGTCATTGAACTCGCCCAGCTGACGTTTACTTAAAGAAATCAATTTAGAACAAGCGTAAATTAATTCGAGTTTAAAAAAAAAGTACTTTGTTTTTTCATTCTAACTTTACCAATCGATAGTGTTTCATGTACTGAATCGATCCTCCAAGGGATTAAAACGACTAAAATTTAACGGTGTATGAGGAAGAATAGCTATAGACAAAATTAGGTATAAGGACGGCTTATTATTTTATGGTACAGTACGGCTGTCTGATCTGTGTCTGAAGTTAGGCTCTGCGAATTTTAGCGCTTGAAAACTCGTACAAAAACAAGTTTTCAATGAAAATATATTTTTTCATAACAAGCTTTTATAGCGGTGGTCTATACTTATATAAATAAAACTCGTCAAGACGACTCACACGAGCCCAAACTCGACGTGGTTGTGCCGTTTAATTACAGAGTTCCTATGGCTACCTCGCGATTCCATCATCAGATCAGCTCCATGTCATCATAATATTGCATTGTCATCCGAACTAAACGTGTAAGTATACCAAATTTCAGCTCAATCGGAAACCGGGAAGTGGATCAAATTTAAGTTGCAAGATTTGATTACAGAACGACAGACAACGGGACAGGTGAAAGTAAATAAAAGCTTGTAATAAAGCAAGCTACAACAACTGCAAATTGCATTTATTAGTTTAAACTATTTATTTTTTACGAGTGCACAAGCGTTAAAATTCTCAGGGCCTGACTTCGAACTCGCCAAGATCCGACAGCCGTACTGTACGTCCACACGGTAGGTACAGACATACTGGCGCTGTGAAATTAGCCGCTTTGTTATTTTTATATAACTACGTAAATAAAAAAGCACCGCCGCAGCGCCTCTGTAGCACAGCCGTCACGCGGCACTGCGGTTAATTGACTAATTTAAAGAGGCTCTTACAGATTTCTATAGAATTTTGTCTGCATAGCATAGACGTGCAGACAAAATGTACATAGATGTGCGTTGCCGAGAATCAAGTTAAATGCTTACAAGTTATTGGTTATTTAACTATAATCACACACTTAATAGTGTGTGATTTATGAAGACTGTTATAAGCCGATCATCATAAATTACTAAAAGGTTTACCGACAACGTATGGCGTTTGTGAACGAACCTTACGCGTCATAAGCGTCATTCATAACATTCGGAAAAATACGCAACTATCTAAATCAATAAAATCATACTGAAAAAGTCTGGCACAAAAAGTTCAATTCAGCCTGTCCCAGATTCCAGCGACGCCTTAAGCAGAGATCCATACCCTACAGAGCGTACCCTTAGCGTGTAGTCGCTTACTTTTAAGTTAGCTAATTATCCCTGGCTGGAGGCTTTGAATTTCGAATTAAGGTACAGGGATGTCCAGTTAAGCAGACGACAACATACATACAAGCAGACAACAAAATAGATATATTTTCGTGTAATTCGAGTGAATTCGCAAAAATACTTTTGTTTACTCTATGTTATAAGATAGATTAAAGTAGGTACCTATATATTTGTATAATTTAAGTATTATGTTTTATATATATATTATGACTCTGTTGTTATTTTCTTTTTTGGTATTTTTCAAGTTTTATTAAATTAATAATTTTAAGGCCGCACTATCGCATTAGGTAATACCTGTAAAGATAGCTGTAAGGAAGATAAATAAATAACATTCTAGATTAACCATCGATGGAACAAACACAATAAAAAAAAAGTTGGCACAGAAAACCGTATTTCTCAGTAATACTGAGATCGTACGACAGTAACTTTGTAAAGCCAAAATCTCCATCAAATCAAAGGTGAATGGACGACCTTAGCAGTTAAACAAATCTTGGCAAAAGTCCACGACAATTAACTTTGCAATACCTATTAGGGAAACTGTTGATTGCAGATGAAAAACGATATTTCTCATCGTAATATTATTTTTCCGGCATCATCTTTGAAACGGTTTCAATCTGTTTTGTTACACAAAATATATTGTAATGCGTTCATTGTTATTTTAGTTCTTGGTTTGTTTTTTCCTACTTATTTGTGTATCGCACTTAAAGTCGAATAGTTTTAACATCTATTTTACAAATTTTGCAGTAGTGGTTGACTGAAAATGTACCGTATATTATAATAGATTTATTTATTTCATTTAACCTTTCGACTACCGTAATTACAGACACAATTAAAAGACAATAGGTATGCGGACGGAAAACTAAATATTCAGTTGTATTTTTTACTTTAATATTAAAATTAAAATAAATATTTAATCGAGCCTTCTATACAAAAAACGTGATTATTTGGTGTTTTTTGCTACGGACGGTACGGAACCCTTCGTGCCCGAGTCCGAATCACACCTGTTTTTTTCCTAATGCTACGAGATTACAGCGCTGGTTTTCAGCAACGTCAAATAAAATATATTAAATTAATATATCACTCAACAGTTATCTACGTAAACTGTATTTGCCCTATGGAACTAATTATGTACCTACAATGTATGTATTGTATATAACCATGTAACGTTCGAGAAGTCACGTAGATGTTTACAAACATCATGAGTCATTGGTCTGCATATGCAATGCACTGAGTTTTCCTGCGTACTGAAATATCTGTCTTATTCCACGAAAGAATGTTACATGTTGCCAAACTAATATTCTTTAGAAATGCTATTAGTAATAGTGTAAGATAATTTACATGATTTTTCACTTTCCAAAATACTAATAGAACAATGCTGTTTAATGTTTTTATAGGCTCTTAAGAAACTAGTGCGCCTTACCATCAACGATTGCATCACTGCTTACCATCAGGTGGGATCGCAGTCAAGCACTAATTTAATGCAATTAAAAAAAAACCGAAATAAGTGTCGTTCATTATTGGTAAATCAAACATGAAAATGTATTTTTCCATCGGTTAATATATAATTGTTAATTAATATATTGTTATATTAATTAAGAACGGCCATACAATGTGGATGTACGGTACATTACAATATTAATTTAAATATTTACACTAGTACTGCAAATTAGTAAAAAAAAATCGTACCTAATATACAAGTGCACGTGCTAACTGCTCTCGCCTGAGCTAATAATACAAAGCGAGGCGAGCGGAGTGGAAACCTACACGTGACAAAGGTAAAAAATTTCGCAGTGTGGCGTGAGTTGAACTCGCGTAAGAAGGGTTCTATTCTGTATAGTTCGTTTTTTAATTCTAGACTACGATTTGACAACTCAGAAAGTCACACTCTAGAAATATGTTCCCTATTTTCTGGAGTTTGACATTTTAAGTTGTCAAATCGTAGTCTAGGATTAAAAAACGAACTATACCATTATCTTGTTAACATAAAACACTACATTATAACTTTTTTTTGTTTGTTTATTTATTTATTTGAATCTCCAACAAAGGTCACACAGATAAAGTAAAAATCATTAGGCATGGGGTCTTGTGCGTGTGCTCCTTCAGTTATAGGAGACCACAGCATGCACATGTAACTAGATGAAAGATAAAGTTAAAGATAAAAAAATACAAATCAGATAAGACAGAAAAGTAAACATATTTCAACAAGTTATGTCATTATTAAAACTAAAAATTAGGGTCAAGATATAAAGATTTTTGTTGTTATATGTATAACGGCAATAGAAATGCATCATCTGTGAAATTTTCAACTGTTTAGTTTTCACGGTTCATGAAATAGAACCTGATGACAGAGATACAGACCGCGTAGTTTTAGCAATAGGGTCCCGTTACTCTTCAGGTGTGGAACCCTAAAAAGTACTAATTTATAAAGCATAAAAAACGGACAGGTTGGGTCGGACACCGTCTAATTGGACTGCACAACCAATCAAAAACCTAGTCTATATCCAGTTTTATCACGACGCCTTTTTTATTTGAAATGGAAATTTTATGAATGACTTCCTTTAGTTGAGGGAGAGAGCATGTTAAAGTTTTACTGGCAGGATTTAGGAGCCTGTGTCCTTGTAATTTCCCTTGCTTCTACGGCCATGATAGTCTTTTAAATTCAAAGCCATCAGATTTTGATGAACTTTAATTTTTTTTTAGTACAACATGTTTATGTAATAAAGTAGTTAATTTGTATTGCAGTAATTTATTTGATAACCAGTAGATTATTAGTGGAGAAATTTTGTTTGTTTAAATTTCTTAATAGAGGTGCATTTAAAAATTCCCCTTTTAAATTCCCTGTAGTTTTGCTGATATAATATCTATGAGGCGCGCGTCGAACACAACTTGCTGTCGGATGACAACGCTAAATGTATGGAATAATTCCTAGATTCAACTCTAATATGAGCAATAGATAATTCATATTAAGATAATAAATTGTCGCGAACACAGCCGACTTTACTTACAGATAGGTAAACAACTACACACAACGGTTAACTTGTAGAAAATGCACAAGATATCATGTCCGCTTTTGTTAGAGCTGCATCCGTCCGAGATTACCTGTATTTTCCCTAGTTTAAGGGGCGTCTGAAGGCGGTTTTTAAATTTGTCTAGGGAAACCCTTTTGTTTTTTTTTTTTTTATTATCTAGCAGTACACTCTCGTCGAGACATGACAAGTCCTAATGAGCGCGAGAATCGGTCTCGCTCGAGCCATCTCGTTTCGTCTCGGGACTTCGGGAGTGCTTCGAGTCGATATTACGAGTAAAAAAAAAACGAGTGGCGAGAGTGACTGAATGATGAAGTAGGAACGAGAGTAAACATAGCTCCATTCACTGCTCCTCATCTCGCAAATGTTAAAATGTCTTGCCGAGACTTTTGAGGAGTGATTTTACCGAGAGTATACTTCTAGCATTAGAGATAAGCGATGTATTAAAGTAAAAAAAATCTTTGTTAAAAATTCACTCATAAGGGCATTCAAGAAGGCACGTCAAAATAGTCGATATTCCTTTTTATTTTTATAGCAAAAAATACATATATGTATTTTCAGAGGTGTCCGGAAAAAAATCATATAAGTAAGTAATTAAATAAATATGTAGGTATTGCACTTTTAATAAAAGAATAAAGTAGAGCAAGAAACCATGCCATCAATGAATATCTTTTTAGATAGCGACCTGCAAAATATATAAGACGCCAGAACAGACAGAATTTTATCTGCATTTTAAAATCTATCTATATCATATTAAAACATTTTGTAAACATTGATGTATCTTTACAAAATTATTTTAGGATGACACACTGACTGTATTAAAATAGGTATATTACGACGACGCTAGTGCAACATTTGCATGATAATTGATAAACAGTGGCAGAGAACTAGTTTATTGCGGAAACGCGTAACCGTCTATCTACCTACCGATACAGATCACTGAAAGGAGATAAGGAAAACTCAGTAAAAGGAAATAGATCAAAATGACGACATAGTTACTTGTAAACTCAAACCGATGACCGAATACTCGGTACGTATAAACAGCGCCGTCCGCCGAGTGTTAGGCCAAGCGCTTATCTCTACAAATCGTTTACATCACTGTTTTGGCCGGGCAGCATTTTACTCTCACGCCCTTTTACTGGGTACTACGTGTAATCATAGCACAACACAAAGGGCTATGAACACCACGTTTTTTAAACGCGCGTTTTAGAAACACGTCGAAGGCGCGCTTTTATTGTGTTAAAAGTCTAGAGGCTACGTCTGCCTCGCGTCTAAATACTTACAAACGCCGTGCTCGTAAAAAACGTAGTGTGCATAGGCCATAAAAGACCTACCTATGGTGTTCAGAATTCAAACACGTTTAACGCACATGTCACACACACACATAAATTTATTTTTGTGAATGACACAACGTGAAGAATACGTAATTACGAAGGCAGACGCGAACTTGAACTTCCGTACATAGAAAAAAAATATGGAAACTTGCCAATACAAACTTACCTAATTTCTCTAAAGCGTCTTCTATAACTTCAATGTCTTTGCCCGAGAGTCCCTCTTCAGGTTTCTGTTTGGATGACTCCAGGATGATCACGGGTGCCGGGTCAAGCAGAGGGGCAATGCCATCAGCGTCAAGGATTGGCGCTTTGTCCTTGAGTTCTTCCAACTCCCTTTCTCTCTTCTTGGCTTCAAGGATCTGTTTCTCTCTCTCTGCTTCTTGGTGCTCCTTCTGTTCTTCCTTAATCTTCTGAACTTCTAATTTAATAGCTTCTGCTTTAGCCTGAAATTTTACACATACATTAATAAAAAAAATGTATTGCCCTTTCAACTACTTGCCTAGTATTATAGATCTACAATACTAGATAAGTAGTTGCAAAAGTACAAAGTTCAATATTATAGTTTGGGTGATGTCAGTCAGCCCCATATGGTGAAATGTCAAACTTAACACTAATGCCTGACATCACACAATAGTCAACATTGCTTCAGTTTTCGAAGCAAGAAAAAATGTATTATGTTAAACTTTAGATAATAGATTCTAATTGGTTTTTGTATAATTCAATCATATTTGCCATGAAAGAATGAATGTTAATCAATTTATAATATCCCATTGTATACAATGACTAAAGAAGAATATACAAGAATAATGTCTCCAGTAATTGAAAGTCATAACACATATAATCATAAAAAAATCAAGCAAAATATAATGGAGAAACTCTTTTTTGAAAATCAGTAATCCTGATACATTTAAATTAAGCTTTAGAGTCTTGACCCCAAACGAACATTGGTGTTCGCACACCTATTGTCTTTCTATTACGTCTCTAATTACTGTATTTGAAAGGTTAAGCTTAAAGCTGGATTGTGTGAGAAGTGATATGGAAGACAGAGGAGTTAGTGATAGCGTGACGGGTGACAGGACAGAATGGAAGAAAAAAACATATTGCGCTGACCCCAAATAAAACGGGACAAGGGCAAGAAGATGAAAGGTTAAGCTTAAAGCCAAAGTGTTTATTACCTTGAAGTCCAGTTTGCCTTCTTTCTCACCAATAGCAGCCTTTGTCTGAGTAGCAACTTGTTCCGGCAAAGCAGATATGGTCGCCTTCAGTTTGTATGTTGTTGGTACATGTTCCGGTACCATCAAGGCTCTCGACAACAGCAGCAAAGATGGTGGCACCTTCTCATTTAAAGATAAATCAAGCCAATTCCTCAATTCCTTTTTCAAACGCTCTTCGGACACACCATAAGCCCTCATGCCTCTCGCTCTACAAGCTTGCTGCAACTCACTAAAGTCCAAGCTCTCTACCCCCTCTTTAGCAATCACTTTATCGTCAGCTGCCAATGACCTCAGCTTCATCTTGAGATTAAACCGTAACATGGCACTGGTACCAATAGTCGTTGCATTCACCACCTTACACAAAGCTACTAAATGCGGCCTCTGCAATGAATCTAATGTGATCTCATCCTCAAATAATTTAGAAAACTTCATGATCTCCTCACTGGTTGCAACATCTCCTGATGTTCTAATTTTACTAAAGAAACTGGAGAACTCTCTTGCCAGCTCTGAATGCCTGTTACTAGCCTGTGGAGCCATCTGATCTAATGTCTCCTGGAAGAATTTTGCTATCTCTAACTTGACTTTTAAATGTTTCTTTAACTTAGCTTCTTTCTGACTGCTACTCTCAAATGTGGATGGCAATGCATTTGGAAATAGTTTAATATAAAAAGGCAGGAAAAATTCCAAAAATGGAACAATTATAAATACAATAAATGGAACCATTCTAAATAGATCACCTATGGTTGTGACCAAAAGCCTATGTTCCCGTCGGGTCAGAGTGGCTCCTTTTAATATTTTAAAGAATAAGGATATTGAGATCCTTACTTCAATAAAAAGTAATTTGAAGCCATGATAGTAGTGTCTGAGCTCATTCATTATGCGTTCTTTTAAGGGCTTCTTTGGAGGAGCTCCTATCTGTGGGCCCTTTAATTTGTCTTCTATGGTTTTCTTTATGGTTTCAACAGTAGCTTCTACCTTTGAGGATGGCTTCAAAGGTTCTTTATCAAAGTAGTATCTGCTGGTTGAAAAAGACCTGATGGACTGTGGGTGGCAGTAAACTCTTGAATTGAATGGTTTTTGTGTAATGTCATAATTCAGTCCAATCGGCTGGATTGTATAATATGACAATGACCTTGAAAATGTTATGTATGGAAAGTTTTGATATTGCCGATTCTCCCATTGTATTGCTAGAAACATAAAACAAACATCTCATAAAATTAAAATTCATTATAAATAATGCACAAGTATTTTGAATTATTATCCAACAATAAAATCTAGTTGGCTTAGCTTAGAAAAAAAGTAAGTAATTAATGGAGTCTAAGGGAAAATTCTTTTATTTGTTCAGTAAAATAATTTATTAAAACCACAGCAACCATGTGATGGTTATTAACTCATGACGAAACTAAAATAATAATTAGATAATTTAGATACATGTTATTATTGTTCATTAATTTTGCACTCTTTTAGACCTGCTTTTTATAAATAATTGTAAATGATACTTTTACGTAAAAATAACAGTTTCCACGATTAAATCATACATAGATATACATAATAATCAATCAAATTCCGCTTTAGGTTAAGGTTTAGTTATGACATTTGCTGCAAAAAAATGTTTACTTACTCGATTTCTTGATGCAACGACATTGGTTAGTAATTAGCCTGATCATATTGGTCGCTATTCGCAGGGCTTAATCTACAGGAAATATTGAAAATATAACAAAAACAAAATCAACCCTTAGTACACCATGACAATCGTAAAGAATCACAGTCCACAAAGCGCAGATAAAAAATATAGACTGGATATGTTTACTTTTCTTGTAATTATTTGTTTATGGTCTACCGTCTGATAAAAAAATAAAATAAGTGGGCTTAGAGCATTTAAATGCTCTAAGTAAGTGAGAGATACATTTTGGCGAAATTTCTTTGTAGTGAAACCCAATGGTTGTTTTCTACTTCACTAAAAATACATAACATCCATATTGTGATGTAAAATTGCTTTAGTTTTATAGCTCAAGAGTCTATGCAACTGTGCAATAATATAATAATATAGAATCATTAAAACCGGCGCGATTTCATTAAAATGGTTTGTTTTCTTTTGTAATGGTGGGGCTAAGAATATACTAGCCTCCATGAAGATTAGAGAACGCTACCAAATACCACAAAAATATAAGAATGTACTACATCTATTTATTAACTATTCGTATAAACATGGCTTAAAAGACTTAGTGTCCAAGTCAAAAATATATCAAAAAAATCAAAAATGTAGTTTATTGATTGTCATGCGTCAAGATTCGCGAAATCGCGAGCATAACTTGAATGTTTAAATTAATTGAAAACATATTGTAGTTTTTATAAAAAAATATACATAATCATAGTAAGATTAAATGAATGTTGTACGCTATTGCCTAAGATCTAGTTTTGTTAATTTAACAAAACCTCCTCTTAGGCTTCTATCTACCAGTAAGTATGTCGAATGTTGAACCATAATTTCGTAGCACGGTACGTATTAAAACGATTGGCTTAACATAATGTTTACGAACTTTTCAGGTTCCAAATTGTCCAGTGTTATGGCTCTATCACCTGTAAAGAATGCAGCGAAGAGAATAGTTTGGGTAGACCTTGAGATGACTGGTTTGAACATTGAAAAGGACCATATCTTGGAAATTGCATGTGTCGTGACGGATGCGGACCTAAATATTATTGCTCAAGGGCCGAACATAGTCATCAATCAGCCAGATAGTGTCCTAAACGAAATGACTGACTGGTGTGTTGCTCAGCATGGTGAGGTATTGATTCCTTCTATTTGATATTAATTATTAAATTAATTTAAAACCAGTTTTAAGTTACGTATATAAACAATAAGTAAAAAAAAGTGTACCTTTAGCTTGGTATAGAGTACTCAAGCCCCAACCAAATGCCATTCACATACCTATTGTCTTTATATTGTGTCTCTAATGATGATATTCAAAGAATTAAATGATAAATGGATGTATAGGCCAGTCTAACTACAAATCAATAGTTAAAATAAAACTCCTGGGAAGCAGAGGAAGGCAATATGATAATATATGCAGTCCAAGAAATAAAAGCCATTTACAGAAGTTTTTATTCTCAAGCTCATTAAAAAAAAATTGGGTCAAACAAAACCTACATTTTCTAAAAATAAATATAGGTATATTATAATATTTTTGCTGCTGCTAAACAATGTAATTCTTTGTGATTTATATTGATTTTATTATCATTCCAGAGTGGACTGACGGAGGCTTGTCGCAAATCAAAAGTTTCACTGAAAGAGGCAGAAAAACAAGTTTTGGATTTTGTCAAATCCCATGCACCTGAGAAGAAATGTCCATTGGGTGGTAACAGTGTCTACATGGATCGTTTATTTATTAGTAAATATATGCCATTACTAAACAATTATTTACACTATAGAGTAATAGATGTCAGCACAATAAAGGAGCTGGCGAAGCGATGGTACCAAAAAGAGTTTTCACTTATGCCACAGAAGAAGTATAGCCACCGAACTCTGGATGATATTCTTGAGAGTATAGAGGAATTGAAGTACTTCAAACAGCATATATTTAAGTCATCAATGAAACTGCAAACGGAAGTTTGAAGTTTTACAGGAATAGAAATTTTACAGGCATAGTTCATCATGATCTTCCTGCCCTTGTCCCGTTTCATTTGGGGTGGGCGCAACAAGATTTTTCTTCCATTCTGTCCTGTCACTCATCACGCTATCACTAACGGTTTTACGGGTATGATTATTCAAAGTATTTATGAATTATGTTCTGCATGTTACCGTTCCGTTCAAAAATAATGACCGTATAGTTCGGAAATCTTTTAGTATTATGTTCAATGTGTACCTAGATTAATGAATTCCTAGATGAAATTAAAAAATGAAGTAAAAACGAGCTTTGTTTACTTTGTGTAAACCGCAACCTTTTCCTTTCAACATTTGTTAATCTTCAATGCTGAAAGTCGTGAACTCGTCGAATAATTTTTTTGTGGACATTATTTTGCTATGGCTCGATTTATACAGCCGCGGAATGGAATGGGAGCGACTTTTTGCAACAAAATTGTTCATAGCATAATAAAATTCATATTATTTATTTTAATTATAAATCATATCATAATCATTCAGTAAACGTAAGGGGTAACGTTGCGTAAAACGGGAACCTACATGGGCGTTCCGTCGCGCGTGTGTAGTTTTCGGCGGTACCCGTAGGAGAAGCCGGACCTTTGCAGTGTCAGTGTCGCTAGTTCAACTTTAACAGTGTGCATGTAGCCATATCGACGGAGAACTTTGTAATAATTACGTAGCCAAAGTGGTGTGGGCTACCCGCAATGACGAGTGACTGCGCGGCCAGTCCGGACTGAGTGCACACTTTACAAACATATTTAAGTAAGATCTAGGCGCGTGAGTGCGTAAAAAACCCGCACGATGATGCAGATCTGCACTCCCGCAAGTACGCGCGTAGATGCGTTGAAACGCAACATGCAGCGTGATGCGGGAAACTGCCATATGCGAACATCCAACGTAATGTGTGGTAATGTGTGGTCTGTCTGTGTATCTGGTCTTTTAAGAATAAAATAAAAAACCAAACATTGGCAGTTCATTAGTGCGCAGCAAATAAGTTGAACCCGTAGCTAAGGCTACGCGCAGCTCCTCACTTCGATTGAGAGCAGAATTGTTTTTATTTTTTTTTATTTTGTTACTACATACATTCAGTACCTACGGCCGTCGGATCTTGGCGAGTTTGAATTTAGGCTCTGCCAATTTTAGCGCTTGAAAACTCGTAAAAAATAAATAAATGTCAATAACACTTTTTAACAGCAATAACAACTGCAAATCGCATAATACCATGCTCGTCACGCCGTAATGTTAAATCGAAGAAATTTTGGCATACCTATATGAAGAACTGATAAGCACCAAACTTGAAGGACTAGACTCTGATTTAAATTGTCAAAAAAAGTCCTACATAGCTCCTTTAATTGGGAGGATCCTCCGATCAGACAGAGGTGTTGTTGTCTGGTGGGCTATTGTCCGATAGTTCATTTCGGGCTGTCGTATATTACGTTCAAATCGCGCAGAGAACTTTGCTTGCGCGATGCAGGGTTCTGGTAGTTCTTATGTGACGCGATAGATGGCGCTACAAACTTTTTTCGTTCACAGTTTGTAAATAAATTACTTAATGCTTTCGTGAATAATTAAAAAAAATATCATTCCTCGATACGACAGTAAATCATGACGTCACAACAGCAACATAGCAATCGATGTTATTGTTATTTGGAACGCATTGTGCTACTTAATTATAGCCATATACCGCAAATTCGCCATGTCAACCAATACCATAGAGATTATATTCCCCGTGCCGTCAATTCAATTACAAAGATAATGGCCATCTCGTTTGCATACAGTACAATTGGAGTCTAGAATTCTGGATGCAAATGCGTCTACCTACGGTCAAATGGATTTGCCTTTTAGATGGGACAGTTAAGCTTCTGCGAGTTAATTAGTTACAGTTTCATTTGTTGAAGTGATTGATAATTTGCTGTACCTAAGTAGGTTTTCGAGATGGGTATCTCTTAAATAATCACCAATATTTCGGCAGAAAGACGTCCACTGCTGGACATAAACATTCCCTAAGCATTACCATTATCAACCTTTTAATGTTCCCACTGTTGGGACTTAGGCCTCCTCTCTAGGAGAGGGAACCGGCCGTAATCAAAAATAAACAACGCTGGCCCAATGCGAAAATCTCAAAAGTAATGTGCACGTTACGTTGTGGAGTTAAGGTTGAATTTGTTATGTTCAGTTTTAGACAGATGCTTCGATGCGCTTCGACTCTGCGCTAGCACCTAGATATAAATTGACCCTAAGGTTCAACCCACACCGAAAGAGCGGCGAAGCGCAGCGACATGTTCGGTAAAGAATTCCCGCACCGGAATTCGCGTGACTCGTTCGAGTTTCTCATGCGATAATAAGTAAGTATTATAGCACCTAATGAAAATAAATTTAAAATACATATGACACTGAAAGTGAGCTCCGCTACGCTGCGCTTCGCCGCTCTATTAGTGTGAGTTGAGCCTTCCGAAACGAATCCATTCACATCAATCAAACATCAATTCTTTATTTATCCTTCTGGATTCGGTCAAGTGTGCGGGCTTTCCTAATATTTCGTATAAAGAATTCTATAATTCTTTGATTTGTTCGATACCTCCAGCTCGCATTCAAATACATACGATTATCCAAGGTGGATAACCTTGGGATAAAATACAATATTCTTCAAACGCATCTAACCGGGCGATTCAGAACATCCAAACCCAGACCACCGCCTTACTGTGTAGACACAGACTCCCTTCCCCATCGATTTCTTGAGACCCTTACCAGGTCCACCTTGTGGGACGCCTGCGTCTTCTGGTATGCGTTCGCTACTACAGAACTTTTCAGCCGCATTGACCATCTATTGTGAGAGCAGTGTCAGCTTATCACCCCTTCATATTGGTGAGTCTTCGAGCTATATCAGTAATCTTGGTTCTCCTGCGATAATGTGCTCCTCAATGAGTCAATCCCGTATTGAGAGAAAATAGAGAAGAAATATGAATATACAGTCAAGTAAGAATATACAGGTAAGCACACTCCATCGTCGACCGCATCGTTGCTTTCCATCAGATGAGACAGCGGTCAAGCGCGAACCTATACCTAAAAATTGAGGCCAAAAGACTTTTTATCCTTCATGAACACTGAATTTAATGGCACGGTCAGGGTAGCGTAAGGGTTTAGCAATTGGCTCGATTCGATTCTTTTACGAAAGAACTAGGTATATGAATGATATCGTATAATATCCTCTACATAAGATCTGATTTTTTATTTTATAGTTCGAACGTGTAACATTAGTTATAGAAGTTCGCACCGGGTGTGTAAAGTCTAAAGAATAGCACTGGTTTGGATAAACCATAGATAAACATAGACACACGGGTAGACTTATGTATACTAGAATAGGATATAGGGCTTTTTATTCCAACAGTATATTCTCTTGGATTAATTTGAATAGCCAGCTGGCGGTAAATATGTAGGTACATCTGCTACTTTGAGTCAGGTAGGTACTCGTAACTACGAGTATTACTTACCAACTTTCACTATCTACGTAAGTTTGAACTAATTTTGCCTTCCACCTCATTAGGGGATCATAAGTGTACCTATACCTGCTGGAACGTATATTTAGCTCGGGTTTGTGTAAAGGTCAAAGGGAGTAGGTAGCCGAGTATCGGGTTTACTTAATAGTTTTCGGTAGGGACCGCGTAAATACTGTTTAGTCATTATGTGCTTCTAATGGGCCCTTTATGCCTTCAAACTTCCGTATCTATGCCCCGTATACTAGGTGAGTCATGTGAACCTAGAGTTGGATTACGTTAAGTCTGCGCGTGGCTGGGGGCGTGCCTAATGTTGCCAGTTTAATTAATCTACTTTCCCTCATATAATAAAAAAATACAAAGCACAAGAAATACATTTTGAAATCAAATTTTATTGTGATGGTCATTCTAAAAATTACCTGTCAAGTAAGCAACACGGGCTCTAACTTTCGAAAATGGTACCAAAGGCTCGTTGTTATTTCGTTCTTCACAGGCATGTTTAACGTTCAAGACCATCTCTCTCCCAGCACTTTTAATAACTTTCGGCATAATTATGACGAATATATTCTTTTGAAATAATTAAAAACACAAGACGCGACACTTTCTCCAGACACCTGACATAAATGACCAATTTTGTCAAAAAATTAAAACAAATTTTAGCCGCACGCAGCCTTTTTTCTGTAATAGGTGTACCAGCTTCTGCCAGCGGCTTCGCCTGCGTGAAAGTCTGTTAACCGCCATAGGGGTGGAGTTTCGTAAAATCTGCTCATAGCGGACGTCTACACCCTGTAAGAAACCTACCTGCCGAATTTTAAGTTTCTAGTTGTTATAGTTTCAGAGATATAGTAATTAATCAGTGAGTGGTATTTCGCTTTTATATATTAGTAGCTTTTACCCGCGGCTTCGCTTCCGGTATCAGAAAAATGTGATAAATGAAGAACCCCTTGATCGATTTTGTACAAACTTCACATAAACCATCTACTAAATAGTCCGAACAAAGCTTAAGCATTTGGTTTGGATAGGTGGGCACGTTCTTGAGTTATAAAATTACAACGTATAGTTGCATTGATCTTTATATAATATATATTGATATTATAGATCCAAATCTATATAATTACTACTTTAATGAAAGTAAACAAATAGATTGAATTATAGGTTGTTTAATTAATTATTATAAAAAAGTCATGAGAACTTAGAAAATATGTACTTTATATAATATATAATAGCTTGTTATAATAGTCACTTCATTATGATTAAAATACACAGTAGCAGTCCATTTTCAACCAACTCTGCCAGGCACCACTCGGGTACGAATATTCAGGGAGATTTGTTGTTCTGGTCACCCGAAAAAAATATTTGACAGATGGTCCACTTTTGGAAAATCGTATTGTAGGCCCGATATTTTCTCATTCCTCTTAACAAGCACGTTTGAATTTCAAGATAATATCTTTACCAGCACTTTTAACCATTTTCAGTATAATGATGACGATTATTTACTTTGGAAACGATTAAAAACACGGAAAACAAAACATTCTCTTGACACCTGACATAAATGTCAAGATGACGGCAAATGATTAGTTTCCTTTTTTCGCCGCGCGCAGACTTATCTAAATTCAACTTTAGAGATATATAGAACAGAATTTGAAATGAAACTGTTCTTTTCATTTTCAATCTGTTCTTCTGTCAGTTTTGCAAAACTCTTGTGATTTTTTTGTGGGAAATCATCAAATAACCTATCCCCTCTGGCGTTTTAGGGCTGCCGTAACTCTCTTTAATAATCTAAATCTCGTAAAATTTTTGAGTTTTTTAAAGCAAATCTTTCTAACTTTCCTAATCGTGTGCTTGTGTGCTTGACTGCAATCCCATCTGATACTGTGTGTCTGACACTGTACTCCGCCCAAGGGCATATTTATCATTGGACGATTTTTACCTACCATAAATCTATATACCTACCTATCTATACACCATAATCAAAACATCTAAAATTATAATCGGATAGGAAGATCGCAGAAAATTAGCTAAGGAGTCGCAATATCTTTCTCCTATGATTAAAATTTATGTACCATCATGTATGCATCTCTTTTCTACTGCCAATCCTATCCATGTTTACGCGATCGTCTGACATAAATGTCGTCCATTTCCCCATCTCGCTTCCTGCTTATCAACGTTCCTCTTCCAGTCCTTAGACCTTAGAATAATGCGTTATTATTCTAAGCCTTAGACGCTATTCGTACGCGGTCATCGCATGAGTCCAGCAGTGTCAGAGCAGTTCAACAAACATAGACACAAGATTTTCGTATTATTAGATTTATCAGAAATTTTCCAGCATAAAAACCCCAAACTTTTTAGTCCCTTGGCCTTAATCATCCCATAAAACACAAGTATCCCACAGAATAAGTAGAGTCGTTATACTTCGACGACCTCATAATCATAAGTTAGACAAAATCGAATAACATTACTCTTGATGGTCAAATTACGGCCGTTCACAAATTAACCTTGGACAAAATGTTCAGGCTCAAGGGATGACAAAATTGTCTGTGCACACGCGACGAATTTAATTATGATTATATGATAAAATATGAACAGCTGTAAGGGCCCTTGGTGGTGACAATTTGGTCCTACTTAAGTAGCCAGCGAATTGTTTGCACTTTCGGGTTAACGCTTTTGACCTTTCTGTTTGTGCCACGTATTTTCATTACTGTAAGGGCCTTTTGTACCTTCATACATGTATCTATGTAGACGTGTTTTTCCTGGTCCTTTGAGAATTGATATCTTGATTTGTGCGGTAAGGGCCAATGAGACCTGAGTGATTTGAAAGTGAGTCTAGAATACAAAAGGCTTCTGAAAATACATAGACGGGTTTTAGTCACTAAAAGCCTGACACTCCCTTTGAATTCATCCAATTAAGATAGGTACATTATTATATGTATTACTCAGTGAGAGCAGTGGTGGCCGATTGTTTACGGTTCCGACTTATGAGTTGTAGGTCCCGGGTTAAAAAACCCCAACTGACAAGTCATTGTCATATCGATGGCATTGAATGATTTTCCAACTGAAAAAAAAAACTAGGTAGGTACTGCCCGATATTCGTACAATCATGATTTCGATCCCGTAATTTTTTAAATTGGTGGAGTGGAAGGGAGCTTAGTTTCAAACGGGAAACTCAGGGATCTGGAACTGGTACTGAGACCATGACTTGACTCCCAGATTGGAAGTCAGCAATATTTATCATTTGTATTATTCTTTGATATACAAGTAAGTACCTAATATTATGTATAATCTAATTTACAAAATGTTTTTGAATATACTATCTATAATTTTACATGTCTAATTTGGTAAAACAAAATTAACAAGCATTCACAAGACATCCAGAAATGTAAGTATAATTTATTGAATTATGTTCTGCAATAAAGATTTGACTTTGGCTTTATGGCCTCAGTGGGCTTCGGCCCTCCTGGGCCCCTCCGGTTGAGCAATTGCGAACTGCTGCGTTGCGTGTCTCGGCTAAATTCCCGCACGGAACAAATATTTGTATGACCTACAGACAGTTGTTCCGGGACTGAGTGTCAAGTGTAAATATGTAACTTTACACATTTGTAAACGCACCCGCGATACAAAATTCTTCTAAAAGGGGGGAATACTTTTTGGAGGTAGGTATGCGGAAGTGATGATGACGTCACGAAGTATTTGCACGAAGGCTGCGCTGACGTTCTTTGTCGAGGGTCACAGGTTTGGAGGAACAGAGAGTAAAGTCCCGCATACCTCCGTTGAAAAGGGAGGATCCTCCGACCAGACAGGTGTTATAGTCTGGTGGGCGGGGAAAACTGACCTTAATACCTTCATGTAGGAAAGCTCAGGAAAAATGAAAATTTTATCAGCCTAGGGTCGACTAGAAACAGTCACATTTGGTGCCTACGGCCCGATAGATGATTTTGGTTATATGTTCAAATTGCGCGGGGAACTTTGGTTGCGCGATGCAGGATTCTTGTAGTTCTTATGTGACGCCATAGATAGCGCCACACTTAGACAGTTAAGCCATGAGAAGCACCAATAAGCTAGATTCTGTCTTATTGGTCTATTTATAATTTACCAGCTTGTTATCCTCTACAGAATATATCAGTTTGGTCCTCGCAGAGGTTTTTTTATGGCACGAAAAATCATAATGATAAAAAACATGGCTTTGGGCGGAGCGGGAAAGAGTGTCAGATTATTACTAAGTTACTGACTAAACGACTCTCCCTATTCCTTTCTTGCTCTGATCCTGGGGCCCTGGTTTTACGCTTTTGCATCAACCTTTGGCTCCAGCAACAACTCGATATCAACCCATGGCTCTTATCTAGTTCTCGTAGAGGTAAGGTTAGGAACCTTGGAATTCTAGTTGCTATATAACTATCAGCTATGCCTTGATCTCAGTTACCGAGTAAAAGGGCGAGACAGTAAAATATTTTTCAGCTGAGACGGTGATGTAAGCGAGTTGTAGAGAAAAACACTCGGCCGAGCACTCTGCTATGCTATGTACCGAGTATTCGTCCGAGTACACTGTCTCGCCCGTTTGCTGGGTAGGTACGTGTGATTAAGGCATTACTCTTTGCAGAGCGTTACTCCATCTATCCGAGTGTCCTTGCTACCGCTAATGCTCATTACTGAAAATGGTAGGAGTGTCTCCACTAACAGTAGATTACCTTCCTCTAATGGATTACTGCCCAATAAAAGAAGGCTATCTACAAATAGGCCAGTATAACGTGGCAGACTATGTAATGAGAAAAAGTTGTATATTACACCATATTTTAGTTTGGATTGTAAGATTTATGGTTCAATAAATGTTAACTTTTCGCAGGAAACTAGGGGCGTAGCTACGGCCATGAATACGGGGTCCCGTGTAAAAGGGGCCCCAACGTCTAGCTGTTATTCACAGCCTCAAATTCTGTTATTGATAAGATGAATGAAAGAAAGAAAAAGGAATATCCCAGTCAGAGAAATCCCATTTTCATAAAAATGATGTCAAAACCACTTCTACTTTTCGATTAGCTACATAATCTTAATTTACCTATCTTTCAATGAGGCGCTCATGTAAAAATAAATTAAGGTTTCTTTTTTTGAATGAGGACCTTCTTTTTGTCTAGCTACGCCACTGTAGGAAACCACACGGTTACAACTTTACAAGGTACAAAGTCTATTCCTAGTCAAGGCCAACACAAAAAACTTCGACCATTAACCAAAAGCTCCCACGACCAATAAATAATTTTCAAGTCATAACAAATGGTTTATTTTGACCTAAACTTTATGATGGATCGTCAAAACTTGGAAGCACTCACAACTTGTACAGTAAAATTCCAGAGGGTAGTCGGAAGTTCGTTGATGTGGATTTTCCCTCCATTTTATTGACACTTGAAGTCGTAAACGGATACGGACAGAGCCACCTGTCGCTTAGAAGAGGAACTAAAGAGTTATTTAGAAACGATTTGCAAGATAATTACAGTTCGTGCCAAGTAATTTGAACTAAAATGGCGATCGCTATTTTTACGTGCAATTTCCGCGGTGCCACACTTCGATTGAAAGCCGAAAATCTATTACTGCGCACTGAATGTGATAGTTTAACTTACGTGCCGCGAGTAACAGATACTTCTTTCAAAAATTTGTCTTTTTTTTTAAATCTATGGAACTGTAAAAAATAAAATCAGGATTTTTCGATGGATATTAGGCCTTTTTCCGCACTTTTCATCTGGTGAAGGTGGTTCCCTTGGTGAAGGCAGACTTCTATAGTATCATATGTATTATGCCTACCGTTATGTACCTTCACACCAGAATGACAATGTGCGCCGGAGCTGCGTACGGTCCAGGGCGGCCGCTGCGCTGGCAAGACCGCTGACAAGACGCATGTGGCTCCCTGACTGCTCCTGGGATCACGGTCGGTTATGCGTGTAAACGAAAGTTTAAAATGATTTCAATCTGAAAGTACTTGGCGCATCATTACCAGCTGCTGCCATTTCGGTATATATCGGCCATTTTAGTATTTGTTAAACTTTGGAATAATAAAAAACTTAGAGTTTGCCACATTTTGAAATCTAAATATTTGAGTCAGAAACTCACTCCAAATGCGCAGCACCCTCAGTGTCCACAATCATCGGAAAATTCGAAACTTTTGATGTTACATTTATAGGTAGTCCATTTATATACGATTGTGGAACGCGTTCATCACCATTTTAGCTGGAAGACGTTCGTTGTTGGGCATAGGCCTCCTCAAATGTATTCAAAAGGAAACCTTACGCAAAATTTCACACTCATAGTCCCTGTAGTATCGGCTATGTGTTGATATGTCAGTCAGTCGGATTCCTCTTTTGTAGACATATTAAATAAGTACATTTAACTGGAAGATATCCTGGCAGGCATAACAAGCTATAACTCTTCTGAAACTCCCATATTATATGAATTAAATATAGGTATGCAGCGCTTATGCAAAGCTAATGAGAATCATAAAAGTTTGTAATTTCCATAATGCCCGCTCACGTCGAGACATAACACATATTGCGCCTGTCTGGATAAAATTCCATCTAAACTTTTGGACCAGGCACGCGTAAATAGCTCTACGTCAAGGATGGCGCACCTTTGTTGGAGGTCGTTTGTCTGCATTAAAAAAAACACCTTAAAATTAAACAAAACGCACATTGAGTAATACCAAAAGGGACTTACGCTCAAGAAACTCATGTTGCTTAATGCCAAATGGTAACACAAGGCTACCTACCAGCTGACGCTGATTTTCAGCTGCACTCTTTGGGTGCCATATACTCGATAACAGTAAATATTAATCAAAAACTTTAAAACTTGGTTGAAGATTCTTGTTGTGATTAAGTGAAAAAAGAATTAAACTAGATACTACTAACTGCTTTGTTTTTCTATATAAATAAAAAGTGCAACTGCCGATAGCCACGATAAAGTCACGCGGTGGCCAGTCGTGCTAGCCATGTTGATAATCTACAATATTGTTAACGCTAGTAGACGACTAATCAAATGTATGGAAATGACATAATCTCTACAAAATTCGTGGCCGTAATAATTTCTACAATGATCATCGCTACAGTTATTAAGCTATTGCATAGCTTCTATCGCAGGCCTTGAGCGCGGGGACTAAATCCAGAAATTCCGTAACGAAAAAACCTCACGCTCCCCACTCCGACAGGCACGGAGGTGTGGCTTGAAGGCCGTGCATCGTCTAACGTCGTGTCAGTTCGGCAGTCTTCGACACGGCGCTGTGTGTCGTAGAATTTAGATAAGTCTGCGCGCGGCGAAAAAAGGAAACTAATCATTTGCTGTCATCTTGACTTTTATGTCAGGTGTCAAGAGAATGTTTTGTCTTCCGTGTTTTTAATCGTTTCCAAAGTAAATAATCGTCATCATTATACCGAAAGTGGTTAAAAGTGCTGGTAAAGATATTATCTTAAAATTCAAACGTGCTTGTTAAAAGGAATGAGAAAATATCGGGCCTACAATACGATTTTCCAAAAGTGGACCATTTGTCAAATATTTTTTTCGGGTGACCAGAACAACAAATCTCCCTGAATATTCGTACCCGAGTGGTGCCTGGCAGAGTTGGTTGAAAATAGACTGCTACTATGTATTTGAATCTTAACAAGTGATTATTATAACGAGCTATTAAAGAGTTTGTTGAAAATGGACTGCTACTGTGTATTTTAATCAAGTGACTATTATAACAAGCTATTATATATTAAATTAAGTACATATTTTCTAAGTTCTCATGACTTTTTTCTAGTAATTAATTAAACAACCTATAATTCAATCTATTTGTTTACATTAATTAAAGTAGTAATTATATAGATTTGGATCTATATCAATATATAATTATTATATAAAGATCAATGCAACTTTACGTTGTAATTTTATAACTCAAGAACGTGCCCACCTATCCGAACCAAATGCTTAAGCTTTGTTTGGACTATTTAGTCGATGGTTTATGTGAAGTTTGTACAAAATCGGTCAAGGGGTTCTTCATTTATCACACTTTTCTGATACCGGAAGCGAAGCCGCGGGCAAAGCGACTAATATATAAAAGCGAAATACCACTCACTGATTAATTACTATATCTCTGAAACTATAACAACTAGAAACTTAAAATTCGGCAGGTAGGTTTTTTACAGGGTGTAGACGTCCGCTATGAACAGATTTTACGAAACTCCACCCCTATGGTGGTTAACAGACTTTCACGCGGGCGAAGCCGCTGGCAGAAGCTGGTACACCTACTACAGAAAAAAGGCTGCTATAATGAAATGAATCGTATTTCCCATTATTGATTTCAAAACGTATTTCTTGCGCTTTGTATACTTTGTAATTTTTTATTAATTGAGGGAAAGTAGATTAATTGCACTGGCAACATTAAGCACGCCCCCAGCCGCGCGCAGACTTAACGTAATCCTACTCTAGACGTATTGTACGACTTTACGGAACTCGCCCGAATCGAGACGAGCTGTTCCGAAATCGGACGAATACATAATCAGCTGTTTGTGAGAAAGTATATAGGTGTATAAAATTTGTTTTCCTATCGGTCACCACGCTCAAAAACTGTAACTTGAATTAATATCAAAGAAAAAGAAATATTGTATGAATAAAATAAAAATAAATAATTATAATTGCATAAGTTGATAGTTGATATAAGTTGCAATAGCTTTACCGCGGCAGTCCCCGAGTGCCACACGTATTTTTTTTTTCTGTAGTTTTATGATATTTAATGACACGAAAATTTCATAACTTGGCTAGCGGAGCAGAGCCACGTAATCAAGGAAAGAAAGAAACGGGGTAGGCTGTTTAGTCGGTAGGAGTAAGACTCCTTTTTCCCGCTCCGCTCAAGGGATTCGTCATTAGATGATTTTTACCTACCATAAAAAAAAACCTCAAAAATAGTTATGTTCTATTTGAGTCCTACGTAAGAACTGCAAATAAACTTTTCTTGGCGTAGTCCCACGCGTTAACACTTCACGAGAATAAGCCTTTGTGTGAAGGAACTTGGAAGCCTGCCACCATCAATGTTGCAAAACAAACTGCAAACTTATTGTCGATGTTTCGCGTCAATCCATAATACGTAGATTGCTTATAGGAATAATAAATGGGTAGGTATAGCTGGAAGACCTCTCATAAGGTGGACCGACGGCCTGGTCAGGGTTGCTGGAATCCGATGGAAGCAAGACGTAAAGGACCGGTCTCTGTGGCGGTGCTTGGAGGAGCCCTATGTATGTGTTAAGAAATCTAACTATTTATCGCTGTACTACGGACAGCTGCATCAATTGACTACCCCTTTCAGCATTACAATACTTAATAATAATAAAAAAAAACAGTCGTCGCTAACCGTACCTACCTTTCGAGCATTTACAAACAATCTAAGTAAATGTTGATGTTATTTACTTACTGTATATTTACAGCACCAATAAAGAAAAAAACACAAACAGAAATTCAAAGAAAATCTCCTCTCCCAGTACCCGACTTCCGTCCTATTAGTTTCACAGTATTATGCTGCAAGTCTTTTAAAACTCATAAAGCAGCTTATGAACTCTGTTTCAAAGAGGCAAGATTCAATATCGATAAGGCTATTTGCATAGACTATCCGAGCTCTGCCGTTTCGCAATAAAGAGAACTCGTAAAAACTGTACCGACCGACTTTTGCTTTGAGAATAAAACATTTCTATGTTGATTAAAGACTTCAAACGTAAAGCTGGGTGTCCACAGTGATCCACTAAATGGGTTACATTCAATTAACCTTTCGTATATCTAACGCCGGAACGCAGATCTACGCGAGACACAATAACTTTTTAATTGTGTCTCTAATTACGGCATCATCATCACCATCATCAGCCTTATTAATGCTCCCACTGCTGGGACACAGGCCTCCTCTCTAGAAGAGGGAATGGGCCATAATCCACCTCGCGGGCCCATTGCGAATTGGTGGATGTCACACATGTCTTCGAATTTTTGGTTCTAGGACATGCCAGTTTCCTCACGATGTTTTCTTTCACCGTTTTGAGAGCAGTGGTGATGAAATAAATTACACAAAATAATGCGCCTGGCTGGGTTAGAACCCGCGACCTACAACTCATAAGGCGGGGCCTTTACCACTCGGCCACCACTGCTCTGCACTGCAATTACGGCATACGAGAGGTTAAATAACAAAGCTCCTTGCAGATGATTTTTATGGTGGGTAAAAATCATCCAACGACAATTATCTCGCCCTTGAGGGAAGTGGGAAACAGTGTCAGACTCTTACTAACTAATGAACCCACCCCCTACCGACCATAGGGTCAACGGCTATTACAGATGGTTTACACTTCGGGCTCTGCGTCTTATTTTGACTTATCGAAGAAATACAATCTACTATACTCTAAAATGCTTCTTTACGATCTTAGCAATACTGTTTTCAATACACGTACTCGAAAACTGCCTTTTATCGTACTCCTATTAGGTTCAATATAGCATGAATATCACCCAAGTGCTTTTTTGAGTTTATCACAACAAGGGCTTTTTTTTCCTTCCTTATTGTCACGGTCACGGGTGATTATATTTTTTTCTTAGTTTATCGAATCAGGCGCGAGGCGTCCCCCACGCAGCGCTGGGCGACCCCACGAAGTTAGAAACTGACCCGAGCAGATTTGAATGCTATTATTATTATATTTCTACTGTATGTTTGAGATATGATTAAACGTTTTTTCTTTCTTTATTTATTTCACAATTCGTAAGTGTATTGAAAAACGTCGTTTGACACACGTGCAGGTTTGTCATTGCAGCCCTCGGCTCCATAACACACTCGCCTACGGCTCGTGCGAATTTCGCCTCGGTCGCAATGACAAACTTCCTGCACTTGTATCAAAATGTACTATTATGACTGTTCTGGTATTTGCAACAGGATTTGGTTCCTTTCCTAGAACATTTTTTGCAATGAGATCACGTCAAACCAACGTTGGTGCACCATTGCGACGACAGCTATAATAAGAAAGTAAAATTGTTTTTTTCTCTTTCACTTCTGGACGATTTCAAGATTTTACCATGAATGTAATTAGAGAATTGGATTCCCTAACCTTGTCATCTGTTGTTTAATTTAATTTTATTGTTATTTGTAGTTTCCCAACGGAAATAGTAAAATATTAATTAATAACCCACAATAAAAGTTTAATGGGAATAAAGCTGTTGCATAATTAATCGTTAATTTTAAGTTTAATTAATTTTCTTTTGATTGTTCTTGAGTAGGTATTCTCATCTGTTCTCATATGCAGACAAATAGGATTTTTGTAATATAAACTATAATAAACTATTGTCAATACAAAAATGAACTCACACAAAGACAATAACTGTCTTCTAAATTATTATATACTAGCGACCCAGCCCAGCTTCGCACGGGTACTGATATACAATATATCATGCATGTATTATTCACATAAACCTTTCTCTTTGTATTAAAAAACCGCATTAAAATCCGTGGCGTACTTTTAAAGATATAAGCATACATAGGGACTAAGCAACTTTGTTTTATACTATGTAATGATAATAAAAACTTGAAAGAAAAAAAAACCTTGTGAATATCCAGCTTAACAATTCACAACTTACTTAGTAGACTTGCAACATAAGGCTACAATATATTCACAGTAGGTATCGGAAAAGTCTAGAATTTCATTTAGAAGTAGGTGCCTAGATAATGGAGCTAGGTACTGCGGAAAATGGCACATTAGGTTCTTTATAGTTCCGTGAGAGAAGGCCATTTCTTCCATTGTTATGAACGTTAGTGCCTGCCTGGGTAATTTCCTAAATCTAGCTTAAAAGCCATCATGACTATGCTAAATGTAGTTAGGTGGGTAGACTGGTTGTTTCAGGTTATTTACTGCGTGTAATGGTAGCTTTTATTTCCCCTGTAGAATTAAACAGGTATATCTAGGTCAGCTACAATCAGTAGTATGTGATCAACAAGCTGTTGTATTTTCGGGGAAACCTTAGAGGAAGGAAATATCTATTATATAAGGTTCTAGCATGGTTCTAGCATAAGTAGTTATTTTAGGTCTTAAATCATCAAGTGTCTTAACTCACTAAGGTTTTTTTTTATGGTAGGTGAAAACCATCGAATGACGAAACCCGCTCTTGGGCGGAGCGGGAGACCAGTGTCAGACTCTTGCTGACTAAAAAACCTACCCCATACCTTCCTTGCCTTATTCCTAGAGTCGCGGTAACAGTTTCTCACCACCCGAGGCTCCAGGAGGCTTCGACCCTGAAGGGCCCAGTTTGTAACTCACCAAGGTGGAGCGCGAGGGCACAAATTATATAGGTACAGATGTCAATCTACGTACAAAGCGCGTTCGAGCAACGCACACATAGACACCGTTCACCGACGCGAAAACCGGGCTCAACGAGGATCATTACGACCGCGAGGGTGTCACGTTTGAGGCGCGCGTCTGTGAAATTTTGCAACTACCATGATAATTTGTTGTGCATAATCCAGTTGACATCCCTAGCGCGCGCGACCGCCGTGCGTAGGTATGAAAAGTGAAGTACATATTATCTACATGAGATTGACTTCTGTACCTTTTTATTTTGTGGCGAGGGCGTATCAGACTACAACTACACTTGAGTCCTTCAACTTGTCCTTGACCTTTGCTTTCTAAGCACAAAGATTCATTTTCAGGAGTTCCTAGCCTTAGCAGGCGCATGTGCGCATCTTTGGTAGGTCCTTATTTAACTTTTAATACCATCTCCACGAAAATGCAAAATTATCAACCACGACTAAGGACGTGGTTGATAATTTTGCATTTTCGTTGGCTATAATAGCGAGGCTCCCACGATGCGTCTCCACTTGATACAGTTTACGGCGTCTTGGGAACTCGTTCTCTAAAACCATAGACATTCTATATGAACTATATGAATAAAAGTTTATTCAAATATCGTCAAATGTTAGCGTTTCAACGATCTGGCCAATTTTATTTTTTTAGATCATGATATGTCATGATCAATTTCTATGATCTGGCCACGACATACACCGTTAAATCTTGATCGTTTTAATCCCTTGGAGGATCGATTCAGTACATGAAACACTATCGATTGGTAAAGTTAGAATAAAAAAACAAAGTACTTTTTTTTAAACTAGAATTAATTTAGGCATGTTCTAAATTGATTTCTTTAAGTAAACGTCAGCTGGGCGAGTTCAATGACCTGTAGGTAGTTAGTACGCAACCACCGACAACTACCTACAAGGTCAATGACTCGTTTACTTAAAGAAATTAATTTCGTAAATGCGTATATCAATAAGAGGTTAAGAAAAAAAGTACGTTATTTTTTTTATTTTATCTACATACACAAATCGATAGTGTTTCATGTACTGGATCGACCCTCTTCGGGATTAAAACGACTAAAATTTAACGGTGTATATGGAAATAGATAGATTAAACTTGATTTAACATGGTATGTGTTCCCACAACGAGGCAAAATATTCTCTTTTCTTTTTCACTGTTTAGATTGTATTTTTTAGATGATCACTCGAAGATCACTCGCTGAAACTTGACTTTTCGTTCAGTCTTGAGAACGTACCGTTAGATCCCGGGAAACCTGCAGTTTGTAAAAATTCAATTTAAATTAAATCTAAAACAAAAGGCTAAACAAATATAAACGTAACTTCATTGAAAATATCGGCCAGTCTAAATTGAAAATAGAAATAGCCTATAAAGAGCTGAGGTGCTATTTTCTAAGAAAATAGTCTTGAGCGCTTCTCTTTCAGTCAGCGTTGATCCAGCGATGAAATCCAAATAAGTACACCTATATTCAAATCCCATGTACTATTTGGCTGGCTGTTTTCTTAAAGAATAGAGTACAAGCTTTTATATCCATCCTAATGTTGTCTAGTAGATATCGCTGTCAGCTATAAGACTGCCTATGTGTGTTATACCCATTCATGTAAGTCTCTGTGAAATTGTTACTTCTTGCATCACTGGGAAGCAGTGATGCAAGAAGTAACAGGAGAAAAAAAAAGTATCACTCCTCACACAATCTATTCATGTTTTTTTTTGTCTCCCTTTCCCTCCCTGTCCATCCACAAGTATTACACTCATAACCATAGATATAATAAATTATATTTTTATGCTTATAACCCTTTTAGTAACATGTGTTTCTAGCCTGTATTATACCAACCCCCCATAAAAAGGTTTTTTTTCTTCTAGTGGTTGATATTTTGTGTGTAAATATATTGTAACACTAAATATATTTATAAAGGCCCTTCATTTTAACTCGAAAGGTCTTAAATAATGTCAGAAATTGCTTACTGAGGTAAACTCGATCCTGTTGTGGCGCGTGCTTCGAAACGATCGTAATTTTAGGGAAAACATTCCCCTGGCTGGAGTAGGCGATCAAAGGGGAGGATCCAATGAACCCTACAGGTAAGTGGGTTTTATATGAACTAAAGATATTAGTAGATTCGCGTATATTAGATTTATTTAAGTTTAGAAATAACTGACTCTAAAAATCTCAGGATGAAAATGACCCTCCTGGGATTAAGGGCAGATGTGAAAGCTGAATCTGGGATCAAGTCATGGAAGGAACGGGGTAGATTGTTTAGTTAGTAAGAGTCAGACCTTGGGAAACAGTGTCCTCCTGTCTAGTGTGTGAATTTTACCTGCCATAAAAAAGGGTGAAAATTATGAAATAAGGAAATATTCTTAAGACGTACTTAGTCCTATTTCGGACGACGAATAATGGGTAGCTCGCCGTCCGACCGATTGTCCTGACCGAGCTCGGTTCGTAAACGCGTAGTGATCCACGGGCGCGCCAAAGAAACATCAGCAAAACCGTAGTCTTTCTCTAGGAGTCTAGTATGGGACGAGAAGCCTACTAGGACTATAAGTTCGCTTTTGGAAAGAAACCTTGCAATCCCGGGATTGCAAGATAAAGAAGGAACGCAGAATTAGGTTTACTCAGTATGATGAAACCACATATTATAATGTTATTTAGAAGATACGAGTAGTAGTGCAATTGGTAATATGCCACTCGCCATAAAGATTAAATATTACAGTACAGGGCCTTACAATCATGTGTAAAAATGTCAAGCTTAATTTCGTAATTAAGCTAAGCCTATTCATTCTCCAATCCTTCTTTCTCGCTCGTGCGAGAAAGAAGGATTGGAGAATGAATAGGCTCTTAATAAACTAGTGTGCCTCACCATCAACGATTGCATCACTGCTTACCATCAGTTGGTATCGCAGTGACGCACTAGTTTATATCATCATCATCCATCACCAAAAAGGCTGATCTTTTTAATGTTCCCACGGCTGGGACACAGGCCTCCTGTCTAGGAGTTTATATCAATTACTTAAAAAAAGCTAAAGTGATACTTCCTCTCGATCAAAGCGGGTGTAGGAGTCGTTTAAATTACCTAATGATTTTCTATCTATAAATAAAAAAGGATTCATTTAACCATAGCATTTAACCTTCAGCTCACGCTTTCATGGAACAGATAAAATATATTTTAATCAGCAACATCTACCTATACTGCTTAATAAATTCTCATCATAATCGGTTTTACCAAAATAGATTGCGGTAACTCTCCATTAACGCACCTAAATCTATAATTTATTGCTAACTAGCTTTTACCCGCGGCTTCGCCCGTGTGGTATTGGGGTTGGGGTTTCCGGGATAAAAAGTAGCCTATGTCCTATTCCGGGGTGTATTCTATGCCTGCGCCAAATTTCATCCAGATCCATCCAGCCATTTTAGCGTGATTGAGTAACAAACATCCAAACATCGTAACTTTCGCATTTATAATATTAGTAAGATTGCTAATAATTATCATAGAACAGTTTTAGTCTGTTTTAGCTTACCTACTAAAATATTTAGAGGAAAAAAGGTCGAACAATTGTTTCTGCTGCGTAGCGCGTAGGTCACACCCATCGATCTTTGTTACAATAAAAACAATAGCTTGTTTGAACAATATCCGACAAATTGCTTTTTTTAGAGTTCCTTAGGTACCAAATCGGCAAAAATTCAACCCTTTACCAATTTCCATAGGGACTCTGTAAAAGGATTGAAGCCTACCGGGGCCCAGGGTCAGATTCATTACAGTATGCAGTAAATTAGTTGAAAGCCGGTATAAATCATCCAACCATAAAAAAAAACATCTTTTCAGAAAGAGACCCTGGGCCGCAGTAGGCTTCAACCCATTTCCAGAGTCCCTACGGAAAGTGGTAAGGGTTGAATGGTCCCTGTGCGAAAGGTAAAGAAGGAACGGGGTGGGGTGTTTAGACAACAAGAGTCTGACACTGTTTCCCGCACCGTCAAAGAGCGGGATTCGTCATTGTACGATTTTTGCCCACCATAAAAAAAACTTACCACATTGTTTCTGTCTTCCTTATTTCTTTTTTTCATTTTTCTTTTCTTTTCATTTAGTTTTTATAAAAATGCGTAACTTATACCTACCGAACTAGCACAACTAAAAATTTTAAATCTATTGAGGAAGAGCGAGATTTATCCCAACATAAGTATCTTCGGATTACTTTCTGGGAAGCCCCGGCAACTAAATTGTATAATGTGTATCTGTATTGTATTGTGTTGTTGTACAATAAACACATTTTTTTTTCTTTATTTACTGCGTACTATAATGAGGCTGAAATTAATATTAAATACTGAAGTCTGCTACCCGTTTTTGTGGTGGGAGAAATCATCTAGTAACGAATACCGCCCCAGACTTCTATTGACTAAACAACCCACCGTTCCGTCCTGCCTTAGTTCCAGGGGCCCGGTGTTCTGCATTCGCATCAACCCTTGGCCCCAGAAGGAAACACAAACATTTGTAATGTACGACAATCGCCCAACACGCAGACGTGCAATGCGCTGCGTCTCCTTAAACGAAATCTTAGGCGCTTTTTTTGATAATCGTTAGGAAATCAAAGCTTATATATAGGGTACCTACTACCCATTGACCCAAAATCGTGTAATTTGGCATGTAGCTAAGTCTCACAGCACAAGTACCTAAAGAAAAATATCTAAAATCTATGTCAAAAGCTTCTCTATTCTCTTGTAATCTTCCAAAGTCAAAGTTAAAACATTTTACTTAGGTATTTCACATAAGCCTACATGGGCACTTGTAAAACGTTAGAAGCACGGTTCCAAATTGGTCGTTTCGTTTATGGATAAGAACCGGCAAGAAACTCCATGACACAATTCGAGAATTCTGAGACTCAATTCTCAAACTGAACTATTTAACTACATAAGTTAGTACGGAAACCGCGGTGCACGATTCCGTCTCTCCCTTGACCGGTTCTTTCACATAGCTACAAGTACATGAAAGGTCACTGAATTTACTTAGTATTATACAGCCTTTATACATAAAATATCCCCAGGCAGAGCCTGAATTTGCCTATCAATCAATCAAAGTCGATCGCAGGTGTCAGGGTCTAAAAACTACAAAGGTCTAACTTCCTTTGAAGAATTTAACAGGTACGATAGGTATACAGGTATAGTTGGTATACAGGTATAGAAGGTATACAGGTATAGCAGGTGTATTATACTAATCTCTAAAAGGAGTTCACGGTCTGAATACTGAATTCAGGCTTAAGTTATGTGATTGTTCGTGCTTTTCCCCGCCTTGTCTGCGGTAGGTATCGATAACTGATGGAGTGTTGGTTGATGATTCATTATGTATTATGGTCCTACACTAATTTTTAAATTTCAACATAAGCTCACACCTTTTTGTGTTAGACTAAACACAAAGAGTATTATCTTTTTTTTTCTATTTATGGCTTTTTTCGATCCCACCACGTTCCGTAGGTGAGACTATCCATGGTATCAGTGTGCCTTATTAGAATACCAATATTTGTTCTTATCGTAGCATACGCTGACACAGGCGCCTTTTTTAACCTCGCAGATATTTTATTATGTACTTTTTAAAAATATATATTACTTACTTCCTATATAATATTTGGTTTTAATAAGTAATGTGAGGCAAAGACGTAAACAGGATAGTTTAGTATAAGTTATATTGAGACACTTTCTCTTGCAGAGCAGAAAAGAAAAGAGCAGAAAAGGTAATTTTGATATTCCATATAAAAAACAAAATGGACTCGGAGCTCAAGATTTTATCCAATAGTAACAAATCTACGAAAAATAAAATAAACAAACATGTATGTACAACAAACACGTCCGGCCAATTTTTCCCAAAATACTTTTCTTGGAAAGCAATACCCGCGTGTATTCACCTTCGGATTCGTTTAACTGAAACTACAATACTACCTATTTTGTTTTATAGCGCACTACATTTTATTCTGGCAGGTATTATTGGACAACAGGGATATAAATCAGCCTTGTCCTTTAGGCTTAGTGTAAACGGGCCACCGATTACAACCACTGGTGGCCAGCGACAGCGACTTAAGACACTTTTTCATATATTTTGTATTGACGTGCCGCACACATGTAAACTATACTATCTACTTCCACACAAAATACCGACACTATAGCCATTGTTGCACTGTTCCACTTCTTGTGACATTCTACATAATACCTACATGTGTCACCTCAGAACACAACAAAAGTGGAAGCAAACTTTTCGTGTCTGAGTCATAGTCTTGTTCTTAATCGTTCTGTGTCCGTCGTAAGACTGCGCAGCAAGGAGCGCGTTATAAAATGTGGTGGCTTCCGAACACCGGTGGCCGTTGCTCGCTTCTGACACGGATCTTCTTCTTTTCGAGACTCAAATTTTGTCCGATCAATATTTAGCCACCTGGACAGCTCTCTCGTTGGCCTCGTACAAGTCATTAAAGGTGCAGGTGGTAGTGTACGCTGAGAAGGAAAGGAGATGACGCATATCCTGTGAAGGGTCTCTGGCACTGTACTTGCGATGGGTTAAGGTACTGGCCAAATGGTGCTATTTGGCCAGATTATCTCTGCATCGACCAACACGCTGACATGGATACAAATGTGGCAGCTACGCGCAACAGCCACCGGTGGCAGTGGACGGTGGCCCGTTTGCCTAGTCTTAAAGAGGGTTCATGACAAGGGTTACCGGTCCTTTGTCCTTTCCGCACTTAATTGTCATGATGATCGACTAAAGGGCGCGTAGATTTGTAATTAATGTCTGTGTGCTTCTTTCCACAGAGGAGCCGGCTTTCGAATAGCCCGCGGGAAAACGGGCTTATTCCGTTTGTAATACAAACGGTTACCCTTTTTTGACAATCATACTTTTTTTATGGTGGGAAAATATCTAATGACGAATTCCGACCTTGGGCGCAGCGGGAAACAGTGTCAGACTCTTACTGACTAAACCCTTTCCTTCTTAACCTTCATACCAGGGTCGGAGCTTCCTTATAGAAACCAGACCGGGGCCCCAATAGGCTTCGGCCCTGCAGTTGGGCCTATAATCGACCTACTTACACTTTACCACATTTCTATGCGGCCTGGCCAGGCTAAAGTTACAAGGTAACCCAAATACCTAATTAGGTACCACACGATTAAAAATTAAGATATGTCCCCAAAACTTTAATAGGTAAGTGTGTCAGTGTTTAACAAACAAAACACATACCTTTCTGGTGGTCTGAATGACACTAAAATGAACCGGCTTCTCATATTTTTACCCGACTACGGCGAAGCAAAAGGAGGGTTATGATTTTGACCTGTATGTATGTATGTATGTGGGTATGGATGTTCATCTGTTCCCTCGTAACTTCTAAACTACTTATCAGAATTCGACAAATGACATATCATTAGAAGCGTCTTAATTGTCCGCTGGTTATAGGCTATAACCAGCGGACAATTAAGACGGACTATATGGGATTTCACAAAATCTAATGTGGCGCCCTCTAGCGGACAAAACATACGAAGTAAACAAATAAAGTTAAGATAAATATGCCGTGTTTGGTATCATTTGAAAGCGCTTTACTTGTACATTTTGAATATATATATATTACTAGCATTTGCTTGTGACTTTACCTGTATTCATGGGCTGAGAAATCAATGAACCCAAGATTAACCTATTTAGAACTCCAAAATATGTTAAATAAAAATAAAGTTTAAAAACTAACACCCGACTACTTAAAAACACGCTCTAAAAAGTACGAAACAAGAAAACAAGAAAGCCGTGGTCGTATGCCATAAGAATAATAAATTAAAAAAAGTGGTATACGACCACGGCTTTCTTGTTTTCTTGTTTCGTACTTTTTAGAGCGTATTTTTAAGTAGTCGGGTGTTAGTTTTTAAACTTTATTTTTATTTATTATATCGTTTTGCCTTGTCGTTTGTACAAAAGAATGCATAGTGTGAGTTTGTTTTGCGCTAACGCGATCGACGCGTTTATGACGTTCGGCGCTTCGATTGGCTCGCTCTAAGCTCTTTAGCCAATCAGAGAGCTAAACGCGCTAAACGTTTCGATCATCATCATCAGCCTTATTAATTTTCCCACTGCTGGGACACAGGCCTCCTCTCTAAGAGAGGGAATGGGCAAGAATCAACCACGCGGGCCTAGTGCGGATTAGTGGATGTCACATGTCTTCGAATATTTGGTTCTAAGACATGTCATGGTTTCCTCACGATGTTTTCTTTCACCGTTTTCGAGAGCAGTGGTGATGAAATAAATTACACGAAGTAATGCGCCTGTCTGTGCTTGAACCCGCGATCTAACTACCTTTACCACTCGGCCACCACTGCTCTCAACGTTTCGATCACGCTAACGTAAAAACAACTCATAACTGAGCACACAGAACAAGTTTATACCGCGTATATAAAGGGACTGGCATAGTTTGCCAGCTGCGGTCTTCCCGTCCAATTATAATTTAGGTGTCTTCACTTCAAGGTCAGAGTGAAATAGTGAATAGGCTCTTAATAAACTAGTGCGCCTCACCATCAACGATTGCATCACAGCTGACCATCAGTTGGAATTACTCAATACTATTTACTAGTTTACATCAATTTGAAAAAAAAAGTAGAGTCAAATGTGATGTAGATGTCAGATGGCCAATGTGTGCCTATTTCGCGTCTGCTACGCAAATCAGTTTCTGTGTCCATGCGTCCAATTGCTTGTGATTGAAGCTTCGTCCATATAATTATATAGGGAAATTTTTATAGCCAAAGTTTTTTTTTTATTGGCTGCCGTTTGATCACTATCTCACCTGATGGTAAGCGATTATGTGGCCGACGAAAGAGTACGCTTGCCCAGAAGTAAGTAACCTATTCACTCTTGACTTAAAGACCCCTAGATTGTAACTATTAGGAAACACATTCCAGCTGGGAATACCATTCGTTATCTGTACGCATAACGAATGTGCTCCCAAAGCTTTCTAGGTGACAAAACAAAACACTGACATTTGATGTGGTCTGAATGACACTAACTAAAATAAATTCTGCCAAGAGCGTGTCGGGCCACGCTCAGTGTAGGGTTCGGTAGTTTCCCGTCCGTCACAAACTCATAATGTAACAGAACCTAGTAAAAATTTGTAACCCAATATCCCTAGGGATGGCGCTGTACCCGGTGATAATTTTGGATTTCGTGAACCGATTTTAATCCTTTTGTATTTTTATTTGAAAGAAGATACGCTGCCAGATATTCGCGTCCGCTATGCAAATCCACTATCCATGCGCCAAATTCCTTGTGTTTAAGCTTCAAACACAAGGAATTTGAAATCGTGCGTAACATTTTATAGCCAAGGTAGGCAAGTACTAGGTATAGTCACAATAACTATGGGCCAGCAATCAGTTTGCTTTGCATTTTCCGTATACATAGATACAGGCTGCTCGTTCAGTCTTTGTTTAGTTTCCATGCAGGAAGCGCTTTATATTCCGACGACGAGTTCGCTATCACAATGCTAGATATGAATTGCTATTGCAGTCTGGTTTTATTGTGAAATCTAGACCAATATCGTAGAGTTAAAATTCTATGTTTGTTGGATAAACTCTGAATGGTCAGATTACGATAGTTATTTGAATAACCCTCTACTCTAATTTTATTTCTATAATGTGTGCCTACAGTGCTATTCCTATTCGTACTAGTGAAAAATCTCTAAATAAAGATTACAAAAGAAACATGTATTATTAATTAGTAACAAAAAAATCTCCTTTCGCAGGTATGCTGGAAGAGATTTCTTTAGAAATAAGCATCACTTCTGTGCCTATTTTTCTGTATCCTTCTTCTTGTTTTCCGTTGTGTGTAGGTACATAAATTCTTAAATAAATAAACAATATCTACTTACTTTAATGTCAGTCTCACACGATTTGAAACTTAAGTTTGGCTAACCATTTTTATACAACACACAATTTTATTTATTGTTAACTTACTTGATTATCAACTTACCTAATTTATCGTTGCGATTTAACGCGCATCATTTTCCTGTGTACGTGAATGCGACAGCTTGTACAAAGCTCCTCACAATCTATTAAACGTTTGTAAAGAAATAATAATAAAAAATTAAAAATACCCACCCATTTTATTGTTGACTAGCTTCTGCTCGCGACTCCGCTCGCCTGAAAGTTGATTTCACTAATTCACCATACACACTTTTGACACCCGTTTTATCGGTTTAGAGAGAGAATTTTGGAAAATCCGTTGGTGACACCAAAGGTTCTCTTTGAGGTAGGTACGTATGGAAAACTACGCACAGATTCGATTTCAGAGCAGTGGTGGCCGAGTGGTATCAGCTCCGACTTACGAGTTACGGGTCACGGGTTCAAACCCAGCCAGGCGCATTACTTTGTGTAATTTATTTCATCACCACAGCTCTCAAAACGGTGAAGGAAAACATCGTGAGGAAACCGGCATGTCCTAGAACCAAAAGTTCGAAGACATGTGACATCCACCAATCCGCACTGGGCCCGCGTGGTGGATTATGGCCCATTCCCTCTCCTAGAGAGGAGGCCTGTGTCCCAGCAGTGGGAACATTAAAAGGCTGATGATGATGATGATGATTCGATTTCAGTTCGGGCGATTACCGGAAGGCTGGTTGTAGTAGGTACCTACGGCCCGGTCGTCGGATCTTGGCGAGTCTGATAGGCTCTGCAAATTTTAGCGCTTGAAATGTCGTAAAAAAATATATGGTTTAAACAAATAAATTCAATTTCCACTTGTGATTGTTGTTAAAAACTGTTATTGGCATTTCTTTTTTCAAACCTTTATTTTTGTATGATGAAAACTCATAAGAATTAACTAAAATTAGAAGAGCCTAACGACAGACTCGCCAAGTTCCGCTGGCCGTACTGTTGCTCGCTATCCGCAAGCCAAGCCCATGCCTAACCTAAGCTAGCAATTAGAGTCGAGATTTTCTACATTCGCGTGGGATATGCCGTGAAAAGCTAGACTTTAATATTTTTCACTTCTTCGTAACGAATCCTTAGAAGGTAGCGTGAATGATCTCTAATGAGTACTGCTATCTACACGTTGATTGTGTATTGTTGCTTTACGTTATGATTCAGGCAAGGCGGCGGAAAAGCGCTGATAACTACATATACATAACTCGTGCATAATCTATATTTATAAAAGGAGAAACTGACTGACTGACATATCAACGCATAGCCGAAACTACTGGGTCTAGGAGAGTGAAATTTTGCACAGAGCTTTCTTTTATGACGTAGGCGAACACTAAGAAAGGATTTTCCAAAATTCATCCCCTAAAGGGATGAAACGCGTGTCCAAAGTTTGTGCGAAAACCTATTTTCAAGCGGGCGAAGCCGCTGGCAGGAAGCTAGCACAAATATATCTAACTCAATATAAACAAGTTTTTAATGAAAATATTTTTTTTTTTCATAACAAGCTTTTATAGCAGCGGTCTATAATTATATAATTAAAACTCGTCAAGACGATTCACACGAGTCCAAACTCGACGTGGTTGTGCCGTTTAATTACAGAGTTCCTATGGCTACCTCGTGATTCCATCATCAGATCAGCTCCATGTCATCATAATATTGCATTGTCATGCGATTTACACCGGCATGCAAAATTTCAGCTCAATCGGAAACCGGGAAGTGGATCAAATTTAAGTTGCAAGATTTGATTACAGAACGACAGACAACGGGACAGGTGAAACTAAATAAAAGCTTGTAAAAGAGTATTTGAATCTGAAAACATACGTTTCAAAAATAAGGTTAAATTTTCAAATACCTTCTTACTCACGTTACGTCTCTTTTTTATTAAACGCGCGATTATGTATCTGCGCTTGTCATTTATATATGGCTTGTATATAAAGTAAAGAGTATAACACCACATGCACAGGTGTCTGCGGAGTTTCATTTAATTTAATCCTGTAAAAACACTGATTATTATCATTGTTTAGTCCTTTATTTATGCCTTTAAAAAACTAACAGATGTTAAGAAGTAGAGAAAACGAATGAAAATAGTTTTACTCGGAGAAAACTTGTCTTGTTTTTGAATGAAGGCTTTTTTTAAATGGTTACTCGACTTTAATTATAAGTAAATTTTTAACTTGCCAAACTTTACAGTTTTATAGCGAGTAATGAATTCAATCCCACAATAAAATCGCAATCCCGCTGACTGAAGTCAGCTATCCCATGTTCCCCGCGGGATTTGCGGGATTGGTATTACATTTATACATTTTAAGGGAGCTTTAAGCTCAAAGTAAACCGTGAAATTAAAATTGTCTTAAATTTTGCCTTTTTCGGGATACGGTCTCACTCTGAACTGTTAAAAAAAAATATTCACTTTACATTTTGGTTTACTTTAATTCAGTTGAACCCTAGTTTTCATTTTTTTATAGTAGGTAAATACGCTACGTACTACGGTGAAAGAATTCTCTAACCCGTTTTGTAGTTTTTGAATTCATTCGTTACATAAATATAGCATTGAATGAACAACAACCGTTAGTTTAACGATAAACGGATCAGGAAGGCCCTCTTAGTTTAGAAAAACATCCCTAACTACGTAAGTCGCAGTGAGAAAAACATTGTGCAATTTATTTACTCCTCATTAAATATGAAACGGTTAAAGCTCTTCCTAAACAACGTTTCCCAGTCTCATCTGGGTGAGCAACAGGCTTATAATTGTTTAATAAATAAGATCACGCAACGGGTAACCAAGTAGGTACAGTCAACAAAGGAGATAAGTTACCAGGGGTCTTAACCCGTTTTTTATGTTAGGTAAAAATCATCGAATGAGGAATCCCACCCTTGGCCGGAGCGGGAAACAGTGTCAGACTCTTACTTACTAAAAAACCTACCCCAATCCTTGCCTTATTCCCAGGCCCTGGTGTTACGCTTTCGCATAAACCCTTGGCCCAGGAGGCTTCAACCCTGTAGCGCCTCTACAGTTTGCTGACAACTCCTTGAGACCTTACCCCGTAGCGTTGAAATGTCAGGCATGCGAGCAAGAAAGAAGGTTGGAGTTACACTTTATATAGCTTTTTTCTTTAACCGTTCAGTTTAGGTCGTCAAATGGATCGTGTTAAGAGCTCGTGGTAAGGCGAAGATGTAGTTATCATGGAAACCAATGGATGTATACAAATGTATTTTAATTTTCTTTCTTAATCTGTTCTATTTCATTTCGAAGTAATGGCCTCCTTCCCCTCTTTCCATATTTTACAGGGTGGCACCTTCTTCTAGTTCTAGCAAAATCTATCTAGTTAGTTATGCCATCTACTGCGTGGTCTGCTGCATCCCCGTGTTTCGGTACATCAATTTTGTGCTAGTTTGGCCCCCATATAGTCGGATAATCGGAAGACACGTTTTATTTACGTTGTATTAATGAGTTGTTTATAACTACAATAGTATAATCAGCTTTATAATATCCTCACTGCCTGGGAGTCAGGATTCCACTCTAAAAGAGGGAACAGGCCGTAACACACCACGCGGGCCAAGTGCGGTTTGGTAGTTGCTGGTGGGTTGGCTATTTTTTTGGCTCTACTAACGAGTTTCGTCATGAAGATTTCTTTTAACGTTTTGAGAGCGATGGCAGTGCAATAAATTAAACAAAGTAATGTGCGTGTCTGTTGTTGAATCCGCGACCTACAATTCGTAAGTCGGGGCCGGCCGTTAGATACCACTGGACCACCACTGCTCTCATTCACTATGAATTTAATGATGTTCTATTAACATGATATTCGGATTTGTCGAAAATTTCAACTCCGACGCTAGTAACTTATCTTCTTAGTCGACTGTACCTAAACAGGGATTTTCTCTGAGCATTATTTTTTATACCCGTAATTGTTGAAAACTGTTTTTCTCTCGTTTGGAAGAATACCTACATTTATAAGATTGTTCAACGACTGTAAGACTGTTGAAAAGTTTCAAGAGGAAATATTGTTTTTATGATACCTAGAAACGTAATAACTGGTCTAAAAATATGTTCGTTCGTACATTGAGTACTTACTGCTTTCATCTTTGGGATGTGTCTGACAAATCCTAGCTTAACTTCAGCAGTTGATTGAGAAGCGAGCCAAGAGGATTATCGGCAATGAGTCAATACTATAAGGTGTTGAGCATGGAAGTCCAATTCTCAACAACGATATCAATTGCAAATTGAATTTATTTGTTACAACCATTTATTTTTGACGTGACGTCTTATAAATTGGTTTGCCGGGTGACACTTCAAGAAACTGCGTTACGCTCCGCTCACGTTATGCGCTCACAATGAGAGCGAGTGAGAGGCACGCGTCCCTTCCACTCGGGCATGGTTAGCCCGCCTAAGAGCGAGAGAGACTATTATTTCATCCTTCTTCCTACTATACGAATGAATATTCACATTAAAATTATTTTACCACTCAAAGTCGTTGTCACGTAAAACTTTCGCCCGTATACCGACTTTACAGGCAACCAATTTTTTTTTACGAGTTTTGAAGCAACGATATCAATTGGAAATTGAATTTATTTGTCACAACAATTTTTTTTTACGAGTTTTGAAGCGTTAAAATTCGCAGAGCTTAACTTCAGAGTCGCCAAGATTTGACGGCCGTACTGTACCTACCTACAATCAATAGTAATAAAGCGATTACTTTTGTCTTTTTCAGGTTTCCGTACCCAAAATATTTTAAAACGGAACTATATTGCCATCACTCCTTTGTCCGTCTCTCATAAACCGTGACAGCTATACCTATAGTGGAAATTTTCTCAGATGTTGTATTTCTGTTGCCGCTATAAATTACAATGAATACTAAAAATATAATAAAGAAAATATTTACGTAGGGCTCCCATACAAGAAACGTGATTTTTTTTGCTTCGGACGGTACGGAACCCGTTGTGCGCGAACAATACACGCACTTGGCCGTTTTTTCTTTTTTGTAGCACCTTATTAGACAGAGCAAATGTTTTGTTTTATGTTGCAAATTACACGCTTCAATATGAATTAGATGAATGGATCTTCTTCTCTGTCGTGTAGCTCTTGGCAGAGCAATCGTGGTCACATAGAGGCATCCACATCGGTGGTAGAGGCGGACACAACTCTCCGCACGATCTCCCGCCATCTCTCCCTGTTGGCAGACTGTCTGGTGCGTCAGATACACGAGTTCCCACTTACCGATTTACCCACGGGCCCAAGTCTGCTATTTTCAAAACATTGTAACTCCAACACGATTCCATTGTCATTTTGCTAAAAGTTCGTAATCTGTTAATTCATAATGGCCGAAAATTGGGCGGTCAGCGGTGTCATAATAAAATTGTGGTCCGCATGACAAAACAGCCCGTCTGTTTTGTCACGAATTATAAACAATAACTGCTCGATAACATTCTAATCATAAGTTACTGATTAAAGGAACTGTCAAAATTTTATTAATTTACCGATGTCTAATATTATTGACGAAAAGAAAAAAAATATTGACGTGTAAAAGTGTTATTTTAAAACCTATTTACAAAATAAATATCATTTATCATTCATTTGTCATTATGGACGAGATTACCATTCTAAAAAAATTCTTTCTATGAATTGTCACTGGTCGATCATTGGAAAGTCATAATGACGCCATTATGTTCACAGATTACCAAACTTGTCAAAACCTACCATTTTGAAATCAATGATCGACTATTCTGACACTATTGTAATAGCAGACTTGAGGCCCTGGTCAGTCCAACGCATAGGTGATCTTCCGCGTGGTCTTGTCCCTTCTACCTTTCCCTGAACGACCAGGCGCTCTATGGAATCGCTATCCCGCCTAGAGACATGTCCGAAGTACTGCAAAAAGCGCGACTGTACTACGGCAGATAAACGCTGTGTGATGCCCAATTCTTTAAGTATGGACACGTTGGTTCGGAACTCCGTCCACGATATCCCGTGCATCTTTCTCCAGCACCACATTTCCAGAGCATCTATCAATGATGAATGGATAAAAGTATATAAATAAGATGAGAAATGTCTAAAACATACAGACTAGTTTGTCAATCATACTTGAGTTCGAGAAGTGGGAACAGTTATGGTTGATTTATTTTTAAACATTGCCCTTCACTTGGAAATACTCCTGTATCGTGGTTGCATTCACAAACACGTCAACTTACATACACAAGTCCCTCAAACCGGCAATAACTATCTGTAGGTCATAGAATCGAACCCGCAATACGGAGCGCAGGAACAACAGTTTTTTTTTTACTGACCTATTGGTCTAGTAGATAGCGACCCTGACTGCTATGCCAAAGGTCAAGGGTTCGAATCCCACCCAGGACAAACGTTTGTGTGATGAGCACGATAACTTGTTTATCTATAACTAGCGACCCGCCCCAGCTTCGCACGGGTAGATATTGATCTACACTAATATAATAAAGAGGTAAAGTTTGTTTTTTTGTTTTTTTATTTTTTTGTTTGTAGGAGGTAATCTCTGGAACTAATGGTTCGATTGGAAAAAATTTAGCAACAATAGAAAGCTGCTTTACTCCTGAGTGACATAGGCTATAAATTATTTATATAACATGGATGTTAACCGAGCTATCACTACAAGAAATTTTCCGCGGACGAAGTCGCGGGCAGAAGCTAGTATTGAATATATGTATGCAAGTATTATACACATAAACCTTCCTCTTGAATCTGACTCTATCTGTTAAAAAAAGCCGCATCAAAATCCGTTGCGTAGTTTTAAAGATTTAAGCATACATAGGGAGGATGCGAATTTGTTTTATACTATGTAATGATAAAGATTTAGAAATATACCTACAATTATGTTTATCAGTTGTCTAGTACTCAGCTCTGCTTAGCTTGAGATCAGACGGCGTTGTGTGATAGTTCTGGACTAAAAAAAAAACTGTGCCGACAATGACTGACATGACTTTTGAGTACAACAGTAGACTGGTAAAACTGGATTATGGAACTAGGTAAAAATAATAAAAATTAGTTGAATGATACAAAGCGTTTTGGAAACACAATTATTATGCGTACCTACAGCTAAGGAGTTGAATTCCCTGCCAGAGTCTGTCAAACCAAAAAAAAACCGTAAGTTGAGGGATTTTTAAGTCAAGAGACTTGATTTTATTTTATTTTATTATTCAATTTTTTTAATCTAATTTAATTTGTTTTTTTTTTTTTACATTTCATTGGGTTTAATTTGATTTAGTTTGGTTTAATTTATTTTGACTTGATTAAATGTGGTTTAAATAGATCTCATCTAATTTGGCTTAATTTAACTTGATTTAATTCAATTTATTCGAATGTAATTTATTTAATTAATTATTTATTTACTTTTTGTTACACTGCAATTTATTGTTCTGTATTTTATTGTTTAATTAATTTGACATAATATTTACAATTAACTTAATTTTGAAAGTGCTGTGTACGACTTTTTCGTTATTAATCTTATTAAAATCACTTTTTTAATAAGATTTTTATTTTTGACCTACTTATATGTTTCGGGTGACAGGACAGAATGGAAGAAAAAAACATATTGCGCCGACCCCAAATAAAACGGGACAAGGGCAGGAAGATGATGATGATGATGATATGTTTCGGCGAACTATTCGTTGGAGTGCCGTAATCTTACTAACACATATTATAAATGCGAAAGTTACGATGTTTGGATGTTTGTTACTCAATTACGACAAAACGGCTGGACGGATCTGGATGAAATTTGACACAGGCATAGGATACACTCGGGAATAGGACATAGGCTACTTTTTATCCCGGAAACCCCAACCCCAACTCCAATACCACGCGGGCGAAGCCGCGGGCAAAAGCTAGTAATTAAATAAATAAGAGTGAATAAGTTACTTCTAGGCAAGTGTGCTCCATCGTCGGCCAAATCATAGCTCATCATCAGCGTTAGTGGTCAAACCTATGTTAAATAAAAAAAAAAGATTGTATAAGTAAGTAGATTAATCTTAATCCGGACGTAAAATATCAATTACAAGCTGTCGCCTGCGGCTCCGCCCCCGTGTAATTACTTTCCACCTGTCAATCAATTAAAAACTGTTTTTACCCTATTTGTTTTTCCTTTTAAATCACCCCTACATTAAAGTGAACAAAATAAAATTAAAATTGGTTAAACCATTTTTTAGTTTTAACGAAGAGCAATTGATTTTTTTTATATATAAAATAGCAACCCGCCCCAGCTTCACACGGATGCTATGCTGATATTAAATATATTATGCGCATATTATACACATAAACCTTCCTCTTGAATCACTCTATCTATTTAAAAAAATCGCATCAAAATCCGTTGCGTAGTTTTAAAGATCTGAGCATATATAGGGCTATCCCTATCTATGCTTAGATAAAAAAACAAATTATTTTTCATTACTCATACTCTGAAAGTAGGTGTAAAGTTGCCTGCGGACAGGGTTGGAAGAAGTACTTTTACTCCCTAGGGAGTTTTACTTTACAACTGACAGTTGTTTTTTTAATATTTAGACAGCAAATATTAAAAAAAAACTAGTTATATTTTGACATTTCTGTTGAACCGTGACCCGAATTTTTATACTGCCAGTACAATTGAAATGACATAGAGATAGAAATAATTTAAGAATACTTTATTTTAATTTTTAATCTTTCAACTATTTCATTAAAACTAATATTATATTTGAGAAAAATGTTGACCTGACCCATTTTTACAATGATAAAATGAAAAATATTGACTGAAAGCCAGACGTCGACTAAAAAAAAAAATGGCGGGTAAAGTCTCTCTATAATCTGTGGTCGATTTGGTCTTTCTTGATTTTTTTTTCATGGTGTACATTTTTGTTTACATTTTGCTAAATCTATAAAGAAATTTGTATTAACACGATAAGTTCATCAGCTTCAGTTATAAATTTAACGCAAGATTCTTTGAGGAGAAAACCGCTTACCGCCTAAATCAAAAGAAATACACCTACCTAAAAACATATGAAGGCATTTGACGACGACTCAGGTTTTTATTATTATTTTTATTTTCCTCGTATTCGTAATGAAAAGCACAGTGTTTACCTCGGGTTAAAGAGTTATTTAGTCCCTCGAACTATTAGCGACCTCGCTGTCGCTCGGTCGCCAAGAAATTTCTCGGGACTAAATAACTAACTTTCATCCCTCGTATAACAATGTACTATTAATAACATAGTATAAAACAAAGTCACTTCCCGTTGTCTGTGCAGCGGGAAACGACTTTGTTTTATACTACGTAATAGATAAGATTATGATTTGTCAGAAATTATTAAAAAATAACAATACAAAATTTTATTTTTTAACTAAATTTATTCTCAAAACTATTCTTTTAGAAATCCTACAATAGTTATCGAGTCCAGGTCCAACACTGTTTTTTCTCCAGACAAACAAAATATAATAATTATAATATCGATCACAACGGATGCTCACAGTATCCATTACATAAAGGTCAAATAAACAATATTTATTATATTCTCTAATATTAACTAATTCTTCTAAACACAATAAATATTTGTCTCTAACATAATTTGGTACAATTTACTCTACTTATATTTGATTTCGGTTACATTTATGACTTTTTATTAAAAATATAAGTTTACCTACTTATTAATAATATTATTTAAAGAAATTTTAGTAAGTAGAGGTACAATTTGTAGTCGAAATTTTAACATATTTTTTCACATAGCTCTGTAAAATATTAATTAACAGTAAAATCAGTTTGATATTATGCCACGTAAATAATTGTTGAATGAAAAGCATTTTCAATTTATAATAATAAAAAAATATAGGTATTTTGGACGAGACATAAAAAGCCCTCGAAAAGACTGAAATTAACACTTTTATTCACGATTATAATAATGGCATCTACTTAACTATATTAGTATTAAGCGCATAATCAACGACTTATATGTTTTATGTTGACACTTGTAACTATTACAAATATTTGACTCTATACATCAGAACTCGGCACACGGGAATCGCAAACATACCTTCTGTATCGGCTCCCAACCACTTATCCACATTGAGGTATTTGGCTACAGAATATGAAGACCTACACATTTAAGCAGGAAGATAAATATGGAAGGTCAGCTTAAAATATCTAGGTAATCTAATGATATGGCTGCGATCGCTTAAATTCGACATGGCAACGTTTAAAAAACAGAGAACTGCAAGCAGTTTTTTTAAAATTGAAACGATAATAGGGTACTTAAATAAATTCGTATGCTAACGATCAAAGTTTGCCGTGCGCGCGACAATATTTTCCCTAAATTTTACTCTGAACTGCTCTGATACTGAACTAACTTATAATTGCGTCTTTAACTTGTTACATAAAAGTTTCTCGTCCTTATGCTCTCGCTACAATCTTAATTCTCTTGAGATGTAAATGTTTTTCAACTATTAACATACTATTTTTTCAAGGTACATTTCACACGCGCTCATTTTGCATTATTTCTACACTTTTGAAATCCAATTTTCTTAACACTACGTGACAAGGAAGGGAAAACGTATCCATCACAACACATCACTCGGCACAACGGTACCTTCAAGTAAATTATAAAATATTCAACAAATCATGTAGGAAGTAACTCAGAGCTACTGTATCAAATTCGTTAGACATAACGCTCATATCATAATTTGGCATATTTATTTATCAAAATCGATGGCCCTCGTATTCTCAAAATACATCATTAAACATTGTTTTATAAATCGATTATAAAATAAATTTAAAAACTTGATAGAAATAGGTACACAGTACACGAAATTAGCCCTAGAGGAGATTATTAACAACTATTTTATATTTTTACATTTAACACTACCTATTTGTTACATGATTACAGTTTAGGTTTCATTATCTACATAATAATTAAACATTTATATACTTGAACTTCTTCATGTTACTCAGCGGCATATCGCCGATATCTATAATCCACGTTACATGCCAATCATTTAAGATGATCGATGGTCATGAAAGTCACTTCAAAATGACTAGAAAAGTTTATTTTAAGCTTCATCCGCTAACGCAAATATTGCGAACGACTTACGAGAACTTCAAAGTTATATTACTTCTAACTCCGGATACAAGAGAGATGCATTACGAAAATAATGCTCTTAAACATTCTTCTAACGACTGAAATATTATTAAGCCTCACTTCGATCAACAGCAGATGATTATCACATTCCGAGACAGCGCAATATTTACTCGCGCGTAAATACAAATTCGTTGTAGTGGTTCCAACGATTTTCCTCTGAATCTACTCCCGGCTTGAGCTCGGCAGCCCCGCCAGCGGTGCCGCTGCCACAGCTCGCAGTCAGCTTGAATCCGTTCTCACACAACATGTCAAAAGCTTGCTCAATAAACGAGTGCTTTAAGAAGAAACGAGAGGTGTACCTGTCAGCAAGTCCGTGGTCCGGGTCTCGAGACTCGTTCAGGGTTTCTCCAAACACGTCACGGCAAAGGTTCACCTTTCCACATACGAGGATACGAGATAACTTGCGGAATTTAACGTCGGCGAGTCCGTCACGGCCGAATGCAAAGCTTCCTCGGTAGCCGACGGTGATGCACCCCTTCTCGCGGTTCGGAGGACGCGGGTCAGCATCCCGCACCGCGCTCTCTAGTCCGGCGAGTCTGTAGTGTTTGGCTTCACGCGCCAGTCGCTTGTGTTCCCTGAAGCACTCCGGAAGAACGAGCCCGCCGTCTCGGAGGTAATCCAAAACATAGCGGAAGAGCACTCCGTCGCGATCGAAGAAAATGCGTCCGCGGGCGTCACGTGGATGGTCAGCATCTTGCAGTGCTACGGCGGGCAGCGAGTCGGGCTCGCGCATCAGCGTGTCGCGCGTGGTGGCGTAGTGCACGCCGCCCACGTTGAGCTCGAGGACTTCGGGCGGCGCGTCCGCCATGGCTGAGGGTTGAGGGCGCAGTGTCGGAGCGGCTGCGCGTCCCTCGCTCCTCCCTGACCCACTTACCGCGCGTCTCGGCGCCGCCGCGCGAGCCCATCAATAACGCACGCCCGGGTTACTGACTCGAACGTAATTATTTCCTACCCTTTCGAGGGAAAACTCCTCCGTAAAAGCCTTCAAGGTCGACGTCTATTGTTAGCTAACAGATGGTATATAATTCTTTGATTCGGCGGAATGCTATATTTGCTTTGCTACTTTTATGATATTAATTAATTGGGTTATTGTTATACGAGTCGGTGCGAATTACGACGTCGCGTTACTGCGGACGAATTCGTCATCAGTGAGAATATCCATCATGTTCTTAAAACGTATTGGCAGCCATCACTCATATCTAAATGAAAGCAGTTCATATAAAATCCAGCAGAGCATAAACCTTGAAAGTCTTTCAGGCGTTAATGGGATGGTTCCCAAGGCACATATTTCGGGAGAAACTTTTTCATTCAGCCCGCGACCCCAGCACATTATTTTTAATACATTCTCCCACGCTATTCGCATGACGCAAAATTATAAGCTTACCTCCCCGGTACCCGCGTGACATATTACAGTGTTACCTGTGGCTTAGCATAAAAATAACTCAATCAAGAAATAATACTTGCGACTATGAAACAAAACCACCTGTAGGTTGTCTTCGCGGTCTGTGGGTTATTTTGGTAAGTCGATACAAGTTGCTGTCTGACAAATTGCGTATTCAGCACAATAAGATAGAGCCTTGACGCATTGTTTACTTTGCCAATACATCACTTTCCACGTGTTTCACCTTCACCAAATTTTGTTTACTTTGGCGACAAAATTTGACCTTCGTCCCTTCGCATAATACGAGATTAGATTTTCTCGGAGTGGCATCAGCATTTGATAAAATGGAGTTTACAGGGCGCTGAGAGTTTTTACTGATTACTGGAGTAATGAGTGAGAGGAGGCTTTTTATTACGGTCTCGGGAGATACGCTTTTGTTTTCTGCACATTTGCGAGATGGAGGTTGACGCGAGAGCTAAATGTAATTAAAAATTCCCGTCGAGTTTTTGTTCCATTTGCCATGTTGTACTTGGCATAATTAATAAACTTTAATAATGTTTATATGAGTGTGAAGGTTTAAATTAAAACATTTTATTGCGGTTAAATCCCCAGTATATTTTAACACACCAAATAAATTAGTAATACCATTACAGTCATGGGTACTCCCAAGTATCACATGGAAATAAATACGTAACACGAGATTACAAGGCAGTCGCGTAGAATTAAACCTAAGTTAATCTTTGCGGATATTGAAATCCACGAATGTGTAGTCAGTGAGTTCCGCTTGATTTCTAAATTCGCATTTTTCTATTTTGCTGGCGGGGCTCCCTGTGGTCTTCAGCCACTGCATCCTGCAAAGACAGTGCAAATTTCTAGAAATTACGAGAAAACTAATTACAAAGTCGGAGAGACTTTAATTTGCACGCTGGTCTCGCTGTGTAATGAATCGTGGTTCGTATTCATTACGAGTTGCGAGGTTTCTGTCTGACGGCGGCATTAAATTGTACAGAGATAAAAGTTTAACATTTAGTGTACATTTCGAATGTATTTGGATCGAGCTGTAAATTTTAAGGGGTGCCGTTAAGAACCTTATGACATTTCGATCGTGGTTTTTGCATTAAATGGCCAAATTTGGCGTTCTTATTGAGAGAAATTGAAAGATTTCGACCACTGTGATTTATTGAATGGTAGAGGTTATTAGAATAATACATTTCGGCCTTGATTCTTGATTTCTAAACTATTTATATCTCCATAAAAGTCATTTTCAATTTTCTGATTTTTCGCAATGGTTTTACACAATTTAAAACACCAACTTCAGTGGACATGACGTGATATCCACACTTATTTTTATCGTGTTATTTGTTAATCTTTTTTTTTATTAATGTCCGACCCGGACTTTGTACAGTTAAAATTATCATTGATTTTCAGATTCTTTTTCTTGATAGTGTCCTTAAGGCTGGACTCACACATCCGGAATTGGTTTTCTGAAATCAGATTCTGATCTCAGATTCTTAATTCCGGCGCTTGACCTCACACTGTTCTTAATAATTCAGATTCTGAAATTAAGAACGCTCGTCAGTACCATTTTGTAAGATCGATCTGAGAAATTAAGAATTATTCGGAATCTGAATAAATCAGAATGTGTGTGGAGCATAGTGATTTTGTATGCCATTTCGGACGTTCTTAATTAAGATTCTGAATTCCGGATCTGAATTCAGCAAGCCATTCCGGCTGTATGAGTCCAGCCTAAATGTGATTCGTTTTAGGGCGCCTGAAAATTATAGACCACATTTTTTTTGTTCCACAGAATTAACCATTTTTTAGTTCGTTGTGCTGAAATTGTGATGGATCATTACAAGGTTACTATAAGACATTTTATCATGAGTCTTATAATGTGCCCACAATTAGGTTTTAGGCCTCTCTAGGAGAGGGAATGATAAATATAACATGTTGTCGAATTTTTGGTTCTAGGACATGCCGATTTCTTTTACTGTTGTTGAGAGTAGTGGTGATGAAATAAATTATACCTATAGAGTAGTGACCTGGCTAGGTTTGAACCCGCGACCTACATACAATATGTAAGCCGTTACTGCTAGAACTGCTTTTTAAGTACCTATTTTGATCAGCTTTTAAAAACATTGATGTAAGCATTTAGGTACTCGTAGAATGTTGTGGAAAAATATATTAAGTAATAATTTTTATTGGTTACAGATTGAGAGATTTTATTTATAAATGTTATTTCTATTTTCTACGTATTGGTTCGAAACCTAAATAAATAATCGATCTCAAATTCTTTAACACCTGACGGATATCAATTGCCATAAATCTGTCGATCTTCATTTCAAAGAAATACTTGTGGCTTCGCGGTTTCCTCGTAAAACTAAAGTTTCACTTTTGTTCTTGATCGAAATGCTTGAGACGAAAAACGTTAGGTAAAAAATCCTTCACTTTCGCTTTGTTTGAAGTCATTCGGGCTAGATACTCGCAAAGCAATATATGTTCGAAAAATCATAACAATAACTTTAGATTTTGATTGGTCACCTGAAACTTTCATTGGCTTATAAAAATACAGAGTTTTATTTGAGAATCTCGTTAACAAAATCAACCTATAATACCCCGAATAAGAACCTAGGGTTTCTCATAATCCACCCACGCGGCCCCATTATAAATTGGTAGATGTCACATGTTGTCAAATTTGCTCACCATGTTTCTTTTCACCGTCTTGAGAGCAACATTGTAAAATGAATTACACAAATTAAAGTGAATTTGTCTCGTTTCAAATATATGATGAACTACGTACACTAGTAAGTCTATTACAGTCCAGCAGTTTTTCCAAAACCTTACATACGGGACCTTCTTCTGAATCCAAAAACAAAGCAGCACTTAATGAAATATGTAGTTTTTAAGACGCACGAAGGAAACGACGGGACGACTTGTATGTCTAGCAGCATGGAATCATGACCGATGGTAATTTGGGAGGAAGGGCATTGGGCCTACCGTGGAGACAATATGGGGTAATACAAAAAAATACGACTTACATTGTCTCTATTTTGTCATTCGGTCCTTCCATGTGACCTAGTACGGTTCCCTGTGCCGTGTTCTTGCACCAGCCACGAAGACCCAGCTTCTCTGCCTGCTCCTTGGTATGCTGCAAAAAAAAAAAAACAAAATGGCGCTTAAATTCCTCAAATTGGGTAGACAGTGCGAAGACATGTGGCTGGACTTGGTTAATTCTGTATTGGATCTCTTACATTTGTTTTGAGCAAGAATCAAAGCCACTGACTGACAAATGTATCAAAGCTATTGACTGACAAATGTATCAAAGCTATTGACTGACAAATGTATCAAAGCTATTGACTGACAAATGTATGTAACACAGCTGAGAAATGTTTAGCCACAGTTTCAGCCTTTACATGTTTACTTTTCATTTGGTTGAAAATGGAAAGTAAACATATGTTGGGCTAGGTTAACGAGGCTAGAAGAATTCCTTTTAAATAAAAGTGGGGATAGATTTTGGAGTGGCTAAACAGACCTGGCGCAATCTTATAGTATAGATAAGTACTAATGTAGGGATTTATTGGCGGATCCATATTAGTGCCGTGAATTCACGCGCGGACTCACGCCATGAAAAACTACACAAGTTGTAACCCGCGAAACCCGTCCATATTCACGTTCACGCCTGTTTACGGAGCTTCACGGCATTAATCTGGACCCACCTTATGACAAGAAGGATTTTCACAGGTTCCTTTGGTCGAAATAAACTGTGTGGCAGAAGTTAAGTAGGTATGGCACCCCAAATAATTTATACAAGGTACTTTATGTGACAGAACACTCAAGGAGCGCTTCTCTACGTTGGTGTACAGTCGTATTTTCAAATACTTTGACCATATGTATATATCGACGTGAAAGTGGAGTGCCGTCCACATCAACATCACATCACATCGTCGATGGAGTCATTGAAACTTTGAAAGTATAGTTATACAAGGGCTTGTAGACAGGACGAGGCAGATCACCGATGCGATAGACCTGATCAAAACTGCTGTTGGTGGCAAATTGAACGTGTGCGCCCGGATGAATGCCAGCAGGCGAATCGGTGGGAAGTCCTGCGGCGTACCCTGACACCTTATGATAAGAATGACCACTCTGGCAATAGTGAAGCGACCAGAAGACCTCATGTAGTTGTCTACATGAGGTCTTCTGGTCGCTTCCCTCTATGCAATGTAGTAGTTATTGATTGTTCAATAACTATTACATTGCCTGTGACAGCCGTGTTTTTCAAGAATATTTTTTTATTATTATAGGTTCGCGACTGACTACTATCTTAAGGCCTTGATCGACGGGCGAGTAAAACCGCGGTCTTATGGCTTGTAGGTAAAGCTCGCCAGCGTGTCATAGTAATACCGCGGTTTAGTGAGTTAACGAGCCTGGCTCGCGTGTCGTCGTGCTTGCTTCATTTTTTACACGGCTCGTCGTTCGAAACTGTTTTACGTCGACTTCTTGTCGACCTCGACCCTGTCATCGCATCTGTAAAGTCGTCGATCACCCAACATAAGAAAACCTTTCGACTACCGTAATTACTACACAATTAAAAGACAATGGGTGATGGCTTAATGAACTAATTTATTTATTTAATCTTCATGTACAGTAGTGGTACATAGGCGGACTTAATGCAACAAGGCATTCTCTACCAGTCAACTAATGTGTTTTTTTCATTTAAATAATAGGTACTGTTTTGTTTAATTCAAAATCAAAATCAAAATCAAAATGGTTTTTATTTCATATAGGCCTACATGGGCACTTATAAAACGTCAGAAGCTAGTGCAATTGAATAGTAAATGACCAGTATATTCCGTTTCTTAGGGAGGACGCCCGAGTCCCAGCAATGACAACATTTCTAAGGCTGAAGCAATGCAAAGCAACGACCAGTAAAACTTTTTTTAAGTTAAATGTAAGTCTAGCATTCATACTGTCAAAACGAGTCTCGAATTTGGTAGTTTTGTTTTTTTGACTGGATGATGGCATTCAACTTTGGGAGCCACTGGATTCAAGAGTTAGATGTAGAAAAATTGCATGACACCCTGAATTTTTTGAGTTTATGTTTTCGGAGCAATGCAATGTCATCATTTTTATACTTCTTAAAAGAAATTAAAGACAGGAAATGAATAAATCATTAAAAATGTTAGTATGTGGGTATTAAACAGTTTTTAATACCTTGCTATAAAACATCAATAAACACTTACATAAGAGCTAATTTATTTATAGATTAGCGAGACTTGCATATACTTGCATGCTGATTTTTATGCACTTGAAACGACAAAATAAAGAAAAGGTCGAAACATTCCTGAAGCTTTGAGAAAAGGACGGTGCGGCTGTGCCTACTTCCCTGACCTGGCGAAGGGACTGCCGCGCCATGCCCCTTGATACTTTATGAGATAAAGTTTTAATGAAACTACTAAAGCTTATAATTATATCCAGCAAAGGCAAAGGTCCATTCCTCCTAGCGACCTCGGTTTTGAACCACTTCTTGTCAATTCTCAAGGCAGATTCGTACCACGCTCTTTCTTGGTCTGCCGCGACGAGCGAAGTTAGAGCACCAATTTGGTTTTACTAACCCACCGCTCGATCGGTATGCGGCAGACATGTCCAGCCCAATCCCACTTAAGCTGGGCTTTCCCCATCTATAATATTTTTGGAGCATTTTATAGTGTTTTGAACGCGTTCTGTTATTTTAACACCTAGTATACAACGCTCTGTAGCACGTTGGCAAAACTTAAGATTGGACTTTTGGATGTTAGCTGAAGGCCAATCCTGTGCACCATACCTATGTCAGGATAGGGAGAATACACATATCCATTAACTTAAGCCACATAAGGAACGTTTAAGGATATTATTTTTTAGCCCCACACGTACGCCGGCGCTCGCATACGTATTGTCTTTCTATTATGTCTCTAATTACGGTACCCGAAAGGAATGACTTATCAGAAATTAACTAGTTATCAGAAGTTAAGATAACCACAGGAGAATGAAGGTTACCACCAATATAGCCCAAAGAATTGGCAAACTTTTGAGCAAGGTACATTTCTCGCAGAACGGATCATCGATGTTGGCGAAAGGTTCTGGGATGAGACCTTGTACCGGAAGACGCTTCGTTAGAAAGCCTCTTCTTCAAGGTGGACTGCGACCGACCACCTAGTGAGTCGCGGGAATTCGCACAGAACCAGTCGTTGTGGCGACATTTGGGGGCCTATGTCTAGCAATGGACTTCTTGTGGCTGATATTATAATGATTTTTTTTTCATTATAATCTGCGATCAGTCTAGAAGACTTTAATAAGATTTGTTGCAGTTGGTAGAACTTTTGGTGGGTTAAAGCCACTGCCTTAAATCTCCTTAGTTGTATAGCACATTTTTCACAGGTTTCGCATTAGAAGCGTGCTTGTCAGTGGGTTGGGATAGAGCTTTAGTCGTTCAGCATAGTTGTTTGAGTATCGCTTAGCCTCCTTCATGTTTAGATAATCGTGAATCTCAGAGTTTCGTGTGAACCAGGCTGCACCACTTATGGTCCTCAGAATGTTGTTTTGGGCTCTTTGGAGGCAAAGTATGTTGGATTTGCTGGCTGAAGACCACAATTGAATCCCGTAGGTCCAAATTGGTTTTATGACTGAGCAGTACACTCTAAGTTTGTTGCTTAGGGACAGAGTTGATTGCTTGCCAAGCATCCACAAGAGATTTTTGAATCGATTGTTTACCTCGTTTCGTTTGTGATTAATGTGGTCTTTCTATGTCATACGTTGATCCAAGTAAAATCCCAAGTATTCGACACATTTGCTGTTGGACACATTTGCACAGTTGGACTGTTGGGCACAGCTTCTTTCTTAATGTGTATGTAATGTGGTGCGATTTAGGGGCGCACGCCATCTTTGTAGCCACTTGTTGGTTTGGTTGAACTGGTTTTGTAGGTGTCTACTGGCTTCGTCTGCAACACTACTGGATGCGAGAAATGCGGCATCATCCGCGAAGGTTGCAATAGTTACATTTGCAGCTTGAGGTAAGTCATGAGTGAAAATGTTGTACAACACTGGACCAAGGACCGATCCCTGTGGCACCTCTGCGCAGCAAGTATGCAGAGAAGATCGCGCGCTACGTTGCTTGACTTGAAACGTTCTCTCATTTAAATACGACTTCATCAGAAGATAGAATGAGTGTGAAAGAATATTATAATGATGAAATGATTATAATTATGGTTAATAAGCAATTATTTACGAAATAGGGTATTTTGTCTCATGTTTTCGATGTGTTTGAAAATCATTTCATAATATCCGCCCCTAAGATGTCCCACTGACCCATAATAGCTTACTTTTCTTTATAATTATGGTTTAATTAACAAAAATTTACTGATTATTTGCAAATTGTTGGTATTAAATGAAACCAGTGCGAGAGCAGTGGTGGCCGAGTGGTAACGGCCCCGACTTACGAGTTGTAGGTCGCGGGTTCGAACCCAGCCAGGCACATTACTTTGTGTAATTTATTTCATCACTACTGCTTTCAAAACGGTGAAGGAAAACATCGTGAGGAAACCGGCATGTCCTAGAACCAAAAATTCGAAGACATGTGACATCCACCAATCCGCGCTGGGCCCGCGTGGTGGATTATGGCCCATTCCCTCTCCTAGAGAGGAGGCCTGTGTCCCAGTAGTGGGAACATTGAAAAGCTGATGATGAAAAGAAACCAACAATATATTGCTGTAATAAATTTTGTTCTCTATTACCATCCGAAAATAGACACCTTGAACAGTGCCAAAGACTTCAAAATCCACACCTCGCAAAGGCATGGCACTCCTGTTCCTACCAGAAGTTCTTCTTGGACAACTTTTACCACAACCCGTGATTTTCCACAATTTACTTGGTTCTTTGCATCAACTGACAGTGACTGAAAGTGTCAGAATGATGTAGATTATATCTAATTATTAGGTTTTGTTGAAAGAGTTTGATATAGCATACAAAAAGATTACATTACAAGATAAAAACTTCTGTGCCTGATATAGATGGTTGAGTGAAGTCTCTGAAAATGTATGAATATGACGAAATGGTTTTTTTTTTATTGTAGGTAAAAATCATCCAATGACGAGTCCCGCTCTTGGGCGGAGCGGAAAACAAGTGTCAGACTCTTACTGACTAAACAACCTACCCCGTTCCTACATCGCCATACATACCAGGGCCAGAGCCTTCCTTTTCAGACACAAACCCGTGGCCCTGATTGGCTTCGACCCTTCTGCAGGGTCCCTACAATAACGAAATGGTTGTGAATGCATGGAAGTCGCCAATATGCACATGAGAAGTAAGCATCCCCGAATCCCCTCATAGACAGCTATTATATAATATAGGAGGTATAATTTGCTTCTGGAAAGATTTCTCTCTCCACATGCAGATAAAGTCAAGAATTGTCAGCCCACTAAATTGTACAAAAGCCAATACAGTCTACATACAAAGGCCCATCATGGACTGAGTAGACCTGATAAGAAAAAGTCTTAGTGACAGATTTATGGATAATTTTATTTTCTACCTCTTTGAAAAAATTGTGAGAGTTCTGCTATATCTAAATTCCAATTTGTGGTCTTAGGGCCAGTGTTACAATTTGTGAGTTCAGTGTGACTCAGTACCTAAAACAAAGTCAAAAAGAAGACCAAACCTGAATCTTCTTCATTTTCACCATTTAAACTTTTCTTGACCTATTAAGGATATTTCAAGACCAAAATTAGTCAAATCAGTCCAGCCATTGTCAAGTTTTAGCGAGACTAACAAACAGCTATTCATTTTTATAGATAAGATGAATCTTAGGATCACAGTAAGTTTGAGCTTGAGAAGGACAGAAACTGCAGTAGCCAATGTGGAAATCTCTTAACCAACTGCACACCATGATAGGCCATTGCACAAACTATCTAGACCAGTGATTCCCAAAGTGGTCCAGGTGGACCCCCAGGGGTCCACGGGAGACATGCTGGGGTCTACGTAGGCGTGAGTAAAAAATGGGGGTCCATAAGACGTTAATGGGGGTCCACGAAAATTTATCTGCTTTTGATTGTAAAGAGTACCGACTTTGTATGAAAGTTGAAATTTTTTTATGCAAATTCTGAAAAGCCATAGAACTAATGTTGTTCAAAATGGTTGGTAGAACACGAAGTTGAAGGAATATAAATGTTCACAGATACACACTGCATAGGGACAGAACTCAGAAGCGACACAATTTTTATTTTTGGCGACTTTAAGAATGTAGTAGAAATGTAGCAGCAGGGGGTCCACCGGAACCAGTAAAATTTTAAAAGTGGTCCACGAGAAAAATAAGTTTGGAAACAACTGATCTAGACCAATAAGGTTTTCTTTCTTCAACCTATTTCAAACAGTGCCAGTGTGAAACCATTTCACAAGACACATCATCTGCTGTGCTCCCATTTTACACCAACAAATGTAGTTTTTAGGATTTATAGGGCAATCATTATAGAGCTGTATAGGTTGCAAAATATTGGCCAGAAAATATAATATTTGAGTCCGTCAACATGAAAAGAAGAAGTATGTAAGCTATATGTAAAGTCAACAGCATTTTTTAACATTTTCTTTCAAAAATTTATAATAGGTGCTTCAAATTGTATCAACGTTTCAATGAATATAATTAGAGATGTAATAGAAAGACAATAGGTATGCAAACGGTTGCCGGCGTTCACTTGGGGTTCAAGAGTTTCAAACCAAATCTAATTGATTCTATGAGTGTAAAAACAAACAAGATAAAATGCATAAAATCACAAATAACCCATCTTTACTGAAAAAAATTACAATTGAGTAAGTAATTATGTGGAAACTACATAAATGATACATGTTATAGCTTTTATGCAAAATTTTAGTAACATAATATTGTTACATTGCAAGGATCAACTTACAAGTTCGAAAATTAGAAAATTACATGGTGACAAAACAATCATTTTACTTAATATTATAAATGCGAAAGTTACGATGTTTGGATGTTTGTTACCCAATCACGCTAAAACGGCTGGACGGATCTGAATGAAATTTGGCACAGGCATAGGATACACTCCGGAATAGGACATAGGCTACTTTTTATCCCGGAAACCCCAACCCCAATACCACGCGGGCGAAGCCGCGGGCAAAAGCTAGTAAATAATACAGTACAAAAACAAATGCCATTTGCAGTTATTATTGCTGTTAACATATGGCATGGCATTTTTTTTAAACCTTTTAAATACCTACCGACATAATAAAAGACAATAGGCGTGTGAACGTCGGCATTCACTTGGGGTTCAAGAATATAAACCCTTTATTATTTTATGAATGCACAAGCGCTAAAGTTCCCAGAGCCTAATTTCAAACACGCCAAGTTAGAACGGTCGCACAGTATCTCTCTATAGGAAAGTCTAAGTTGTTAAAAAATTATACTAATTTATACTTTCACAAACCTTTCGGAAGAATACTCCTTGGACCTTGCCAAATACTTCGAAGTCAACAGCTTTAGCAGACATTGCGGTTACAGTTGTGAAGCTGCTCCTAAAAGTAGTAGTCACTACTGATAAAACTAGTAAACGCAACATCTATAAATTTTATTAAATAAAATAAAATAAAAAGACGTCCTAAATTTCAAATTTTAGGTTTGGAATGAAAATATTACCACCACTTTCCTTCAAGATTTCGCTGACATTTACGTTCCTTTTGACGTAGTTTTGTTTTGGTGATTTTCGTTTATTGAAATAAAAGTTGACCTTTAATCTATCAAACTAAAAAAAAAATCCAAGATTATAATCGCACATAAGTATCACCTGATTCACCTCGGTTTTTGAAAATATTACCTATCAGTTTGACTATTTAACTGTTCGTTTTCGTAAACTGAAACGTTATTTTTAGAGTGCATGGTGTTCTTCTTTGCAAAGTACTTTGTGGTTCGTTCTATTTATGTGAAACTTGTTAATAATGCCATATCAAAATTAAAATAAGTAGCCAACTTAAACAAATGATTGTGACAAATTAAATATATTGATATTATTTATAAAAATGTCTAGCTAAAGCAAAAGCTACTCCAATATATATTCTAGGCCTTTTGTTTTAAATAATTATGGAGAATTAATTGGAAGCTTAGTCTGTTAGATTATTTATTTTGACCATTTGACGAGAAGAAAGTCAAAAGAAATTCCGAAATATTGAACTGTCACTGTCACTGTCAGATCTGTCGAATCGCTCAAATCGTCAGACTCAGTGGTGAGCGAAATTTGTTTGTTTTATCGTTTTTAAATGCGAAATTAAAGGTTTTTGAGTAATTTCAAACATTGTCTCTTTTTGCAGAAGCCTACGAAAGTGTCAAATAATTTGTTTCGAATAAAATATGGCCCTCTTTACTTGTAGCAGGTATGTTGACAAATTATGTAACAGTGGTTAGGTTTGTGTAAGTTGGCAGTGTTTTTTAAGTTGCTCGTATTATTGTATTTCAATGTTACAGATTGGGCAGTCGGTCGCTGCTAGCAAGTTTGAATAAGGTTCCTAGTGTGCTTGGTTCCGTAAATTACGCTCAAGCTGCAGCGCCAAAAATCGTGTTTAAGAAGTTTGAGGAGCCTAAACAGGAGCACCATGATGATAGGAACGCTCGCCTTAAACGGCCCATGTCGCCGCATCTCACCATCTACCAGCCACAGCTAACCAGCATGCTGTCTATAACCCACAGAACAACAGGTACTCATTTTATTATTACATTTAGTTACAAATATTAAGAGGCCGGTTGGGGACGATTTATCCCAGATCTTTCTTTTTTAAAAAAGCTTTAAACAAGCTTTTTTAAAAAAGAAAGATCTGGGAACCTAGATAAATATTGTCTAAATCCAAATATCACCATAATATGGTTGAAATATGCTCGACTTGCAAATGATTTTGGTATTATGTTTGTATGGATAAATCGTCCCGAACCGGCATCTTAAAGTCTAACGTTAAAGTTAAATGTATATAACATGTTCACCTTTAAATGTCATATGGAAAATAGGTTTTGATAACTGGTTTAGTAATTTTGTAAATTCAAACAATTTACTTTAAACAAACACAGTTAAACAGTTTTTAATTTATGTGGCAATTAAGGTGCTTTACAAAGAAACATTGTTTTAGGAATCATCCTGTCGGGTTATTTTGGAGTGCTCGGCATTGGGGCGCTGGTATTGCCACATGACATCTCACACTACATTGCCATTGTTGAGAGCCTCAATTTGTCAGCGGCAACAATCTTTTTGGCAAAATTTGTGCTGGCTGCTCCAGTAGGGTACCACTTCGCCAATGGAATCAGGCATCTCGTCTGGGATATGGCTAAAGGACTCACAATCAAGGAAGTTTACTCTTCCGGTTATGCTATGTTAGGTCTTTCCGCAGTTATCACATTGATATTAGCAGCATTATAAATATCATTCTCATTAGGAACAGAAACAACATGATACATTATTGGGTATTATTTATTTATTGTCAATGTGATGTGATGAAATAAAAGTTATTCAGTCAGACTTGTTTTTGAGACCTCCTTTTACTTTTGTTAGTATTTTTTTTTTAACTGTTTTACTGCTAATGGAGTACTGTCAGTAAAACAGTTTTCTTACAATAGCTTCATTAAACTTAAATGTATAAAAATAAAAACCCTCAATAAAGGGAAATAATAATTAAGCATCTTAGAACAATCTATTAGGCTACTCCGCATGTGGAAATAACATCGTGAATCTGCTTGAATTTCTCAAAGTCCAATTTCTCAGTGGTTGCCAAACCAGTTGCAGCATTCTGAAAGAAAAACAATGTTATTTATAGTTCAGATGGACATCCCATGGTTTTTTTTTACTGATTCGAAATTGGAACTTACATTGAAAATGACATTATTGTTCTTGAGAAATTCTCCATAGATGTTGAACAGATCTGATCTGGTGTCCAGTAACTGGGCTAGACTGAGAGGTGTGTGCGCAATAGAGACGTCTGATAAGAAGTCTTTAGCAGCCAGCCATGTGCGAGAGGGAGCCATGGCTATGTTGCAGGTTGTGTAGCTAGCGAGGGTGTCGCGTCCGCCTGCCTCGCGGTTCAGGCAGAGGAGTTCGTACTGGGATGCGTCGAAGTTTGGTAGATCCGCACCTGTGAAACACCTATGAAATGTATCTTAATTTTTCATAATCCAGGTCTATCATGTGCGAAGTTTCATCAAATCTGTTCAGTGGTTTTATTTTAAGGTACCCTGAACTAAGGTTTGAAAGCGTGAGGTCGCCGCCGTTGATTGCCCTCACGAGGAGATGACGGTACACCTCCCAAGCGCGACACACGTCCGTCGTATGTTCCACTGAGTGCTCCAGACGTTTGCACAAATCCATTCAGCTTCAGTTTCCTTATGGTATTATGCTGTGTGTGCACATTTTCGCATCACACTATTTATAACATGTAGGCGAATGAGTGTGACGCTCAAACAACGGTTGAACGGTTTGGACGTATTTGATACATTGTTTCTTTTTTATGGTGGGAAATCATCCTTCTACTTCGGAACTTCTCCAGACTTTTACTGATTAAAACCACACCTGTTCCTTTTTTACCTTGCGTTGCAGGATTCCGGGGTACCCTTTCGAACTATTCATGGACACATGGGAACAACTATGTTCTAAAATAGTTCATAGATTGCCTACTTTTATTCCGGGAAGGACCTATGTTGTTCTCTTGGGATAGTTGTCTACTTTCTGACAGAAGTTATTTTAAAACTAGCTACAATATTTTTTCTGACATTTATCATCTCTCGCTCTGGGTGAGCCAAGATACAATAGTATAGTTTAGAGTTAGCGCTTGTAGTTGGCCACGCTTCCAATTCCCTTGTTCGGACGTCATCTCCACAGGAATTGAGGGCGTGGCTATCTACAAGCGCTAACTCTAAACGAAACGGTTGTAGGTAACTTGGCTAGGGGGCCCTGGTATATTTTTCTAACAGTCCTGCAGCTTAATATTGGTATGTATTAAGGACAACTACACAGTAAACAAGATATAGCGGTAAATCGAACAAAGTTTGATAAGTTTGAGCAGCTGTGAAGTAGGTATCCTGTCGGGAGCACTCAACTAATCTGTTGCCAGTACTTGAACCTTTTCCTCTGACAAGCTCAGTAGGTATAAACTTACTCGACACAAAGGCCACGTCTCCGCGGTTTTCCTGAAGGCACTTCAAGGGGCTGCTGTCACCCGAACACTGCTGGCGAAGTTTTGACACGTCATCGCCTGAAACAATACGTACTTACTACTTAAGAGCTAAGTTTAGGAAATTAAGTTGGTCTAACGGATTGTTCGAGTATCAATATTTACCTAGCTATGAAAATATACCTAAGTATTAATTATACACCATTCATGTACCGAATCGACCCTCCACGAGATTAAAACGATCAAAATTTAACGTTGTAAGTAAGCCATGAACTAGTGTGAAAAAAATCATGTACCAAAAGACACTTCCGCCTGGCAACCGCTAAGTTCATTTTTGCTGGCACTCAAAAAGAAATTTTCAAAAAGTTTGGTTTGGCGCCGTAAGACTCAAGGCATTTTTTTTAAAGTGATTTTCGTCATATTCAAATCACATATATTTTTTTTTTTTTTAATATATTTTACCGCAGACATGGTGGTCCGCGCACTTTTCTATAGTATGCACAATAATTGCTTATATGCTTTTTTTGTTTACAATTTATGGCATTCGTCATGCCCTCATCACACTTATAACTAAACTTAAAAACTACGCGAGTCCACCTCAGACTCTTTTCTTGCTTATTACTATGAAATCACATATATTGGATTTATGTAGTTTTGATTTTTTTTTATGTTTGACAAAAATCATCCAATAACGAATCCCGCTCTTGAGCGGAGCGGAAAAAAGTGTCAGACTTACTAACAAAACACCCCACCCCGTTCCGTCTGCCTTTCGCACTGGAGCCAAGCTTTCCTTTCAGAAAGAGACCCTGGGCCCCAGTAAGCTTCAAACCTTTTTTTGGATTTCGTTGCTGAGCCAGCGCTGTGCTTAAAGCTGTTTTCTTAGTGAATCATCATCAGCCTTTTTAATGTACCCACAGCTGGGATACAGACCTCCTCTAGGAGAGGGAATGGGCCATAGTCCACCACGCGGGCCCAGTGCGGGTTGGTGGATGTCACATGTCTTTCGAATACAATTTCTTAGTGAATAGGGGACCTGGATACAATGAAAGTCCCTGTTCACATAAGTGACTTATAGTTAAAGCATACCTCTAGGATTATTTTCCGGCTTGTCGACTCCAGGTAAACAAGAGCCTCCGGAGAAGAAGTCGGCAAAGTGTTTGATGCACTGCAAGACAAAATGCTGATGTAAATAATACCTACATAATATCCCATGAATCTGATTAGGGCCCAAAGTATGATAGGCGTTTTTAAAACGGGTTACTTTGAAATGAGATATTTTTTTTAAATAAACTGTCATATTTTCTTTGGGTTGACTTGGAATTATACGTTAAAATAAATTTTAATAAACTAATGCGCTTCACCATCAACGATTGCATCACTGCTTACTATCAGGTGGGATAGCAGTCAAGCATTGGTGTATAGTAAATAAAAAAAATTTATTGAAAATATAATAGTAGGTATAATATAATATTCCACAACTACCACACAACGCCGTCTAGTCCCAACATGAAGCAAGTAACGGGTGAGTCCCAAGCTAAGCAGTTCTTGTGTTATGAGTATAATAGACAACTGACAAAAATACTAACATAATTCTAAATGCATACGTATTATAGATAAACTCAGATAAACTAGCGACCCCAGTTTCGCACGGGTGCTGCGGGTGTGATATTAACCTTTTCGCCGCCAACGTACACAAAACGCAATGCCTCGCCGAGCGCCAAGCTATAAATGTGTAACTAAATGTACAGTAAACAGTAGTGATGGGGATATCGTCATATCGATGAATAAGATTTGTACGCGTAAAGTTAAGATTTAAAGTTGATTTTACGAATATAATTAAAAACTGATTAAATATTTCCAGATTTGTTTTATTCACAGTATCCTTAATAAGAAAAAAACAGTATAATTTATGAATATCAAAGAAAGTAATACATAACTCAATTAGAACTACAAGGAATGGGGTACATCTCTATTTGTTTCATGATCTCATTCTTTAACTTCATATCAAGTTATTGGCACTGAGGGCACGTTGAATTCGATTCTGATCAGGGATGGGGTCTATGGTCTTTCTTTCTTCTATTTTTGTTTATTCCTGTGTTTTTTTAATAACTTCAGTCAACGTTTTTTACCGTAGGTATCTAAGTGGCAGAATTTTGAATTGTTTTTAAAGTGTTTTTTGAAATAGAAAGTAGATAAGTATATATTTAAATTCTAACACGCTTGTAGCCGTGTACTAATCAAAGCATTGTTTTTTAAGTGTTGTTTCTGTTCTTTTCTTAATTCATGTATCGGTAGCGTTTACCCATCTACGCGCGGGGGACCCCGCGCAAAGATTGCGTTTCTCTATTTACCCACGACGGAACGGAGCAGGTATATGCGTTTAGGTTGAGAGATGTTTGTGTGTTTGTGCAAAGTAATGTTCCCACCTATCTTCTAATGATCCGATTTTGATGCGGTTTTCAATAACAGGTTTGTGTTTGATGAGTTCATGTTCTTATATGGTGTTATAGCTGCAACTCACTAGGGGGCGCCACAATCTTAGTTCTTGTGAAAAGTAATGTTCCCACCTATCTTCTAAACCAATGATCCGATACTGGGTTCACCGAACATTTTACATACCTACTTATTGAATTCCTACTCTTTGAATGAATAAACATTATTATTATCATCCAGTTAGACATACCTCAGAATTATCTTCTGGTTCAATATTCTCCACAAAATACTCCGAGTCCGATTCCACACCTTGCAAAATTTTCAGAAGTTCGTCCGAATCAAGTTCTTCACTCATTTTTCTATTTACAAGTGAAAGAAAGAAAGATGCGTGCGAGCGAATCCGATTTTGTGCTGCACTACGCCAAAGTGACCTTGACAGCCGCACGCCTATGACGTCACTGATCAACTTCTATAGTAGTTCGTGGCACTCGGTGGCGCACAGGGACATAGACGACCAATTGTTTTGTAGAGATGGGAAAATAACTATCGACAAGAATTAGTAACAACTTTATAATTACGTATCGGCATCTACCTGAAGGTCGAAATTCATCTACTATCCTTTGTAATAAAGTAGATAACTAAGTTCATATTTTATTGACCTCAAATTGTTTTCGATATTCGCAACTTTCTGTATTTATAAATATTTCAATGGTGAAATCAACCTTTCACGGCACATCACTGGCCAACTTGATATGAAGTGATTGGCGTTCTGAGGAAAGTAACAAAATTCGGAGTTTCTGTTTTTGCCGATTTTAGGACAAACTAGGGCTTATTTTGTGTAGAAAAATAAAAAACAGGGTAGTAGACAGAGCTATCTTAAACAATAAAATAAACCAAAGCTTTTAATCACAGTAAATTTATTTAATAAGACAGTAAAAATGAACAACTTCTATAGAAGTTGTGGCGCTGGTGGCACGAAAATCCCGAACTTCTATAGAAGTGCATGGCGGTGAAAAGGTTAAGTATGTTATGCATGTATTACTTATACATATAAACCTTCCTCTTGAATCACTATCTATTCAAAAACCGCATCGAAATCTGTTGCGTAATTTTAAAGATTTAAGCATACATAGGGACAGACAGAGGGATCTTTGTTTTAATGATTACCTCCAACGTGTTCATTACACAAACACTTGTCGTGGGAAAAAATTGAACCCACGTCCTCCAGCACAGCAGTCAGGGTCACTAACCACTCGACTAACAAGTCAGTCAGTAGAAAAGTACGTTTCCTATAAAATATATAATTTTCGAACTCTTACCTCATCATGATATGGAAAATAAATAAAAAAATCACTTTATATCTTTTTTTCTTTAGGTATAAATACTGCAAAATTACTCAAAACACCTACAAAACGCATAACTCCAATAAAAATAATTTCGAACTAACGTAAAACGGATAACGTAAAAGTTTATTATTTTGAACATACTTACCTACGAATAATAATACCTAAAGGTAATTCAAAGTCAATACGAAGAATTTCACAGTTCAAAAGAAACGAGATACCTAACGAATGTTTTAAAAATATAAGTTAGAACCTAAGTAATAATAAAAACAATTTAATTTACAAGAGGCTAAAGTTAGTTGACATTAACAATGTTCTACGAATATAAAAATAAGTTGTTAGAGGCATAAAGTGGCTCTGGAAAATGGGTCACCCAGTAACTTCATATCTTGTTGAGAGTGGCAATTAATATGGATAAAAATAAAGCACAATGCATTTTGTGTCAAGCTGTTTTATAATGGTCACACATTTTTTCATTTTATTTTTAAAGCTTTTAGAGATTTTTTGTATAATTTTTAAGTAAATAGTTTTGATCACAGTGTTCCTTTTTTCATTGCAAAAGTATCAGTTGTATTAAAAAAATATATCGTCCCAGAAATCGTGTCGTATGTTTTCCATCGGATAAATAGAGTATGTTTACCTAAAATACGTGAAAATAACGTAGAATTTATTGAATTCTAAAATCTGATTTGACTGACCTGTTGGTCTAGTACAGTGATTCCCAAAGTGGTCCAGGTGGACTCCCAGGGGTCCACGAAAGACTTGCTGGGGGTCTACGTAGGCGTGAATAAAAAATGGGGGTCCATAAGATATTAATGGGGGTTCACGAAAATTTATCTGCTTTTGATAGTAAAGAACAAAAATATAAGCATAGTTTTTATAAGGGCCTAACTAAGCAGATAATATTTTAATAGGGCAAGTGACTGTTACTTGTCCAAACTTGCGTATTCGGTATTAAGTACAATTTCATTTACAGATCTTCAGAAATTTTTTCGCCTCCCCATACAAAATGACCAAGTTACGTGACCGACTTTGTATGAAAGTTGAAATTTTTTTATGCGAATTTCAAAAAGCCATAGAACAAATGTTGTTCAAAATGGTTGGTAAAACACGAGGTTGAAGGGATGTAAATGTTCACAGATACACCCTGTATAGGGACAGAACTCAGAGGCGACATAATTTTTAATTTTTGGCGACTTTAAGAATGTGGTAGAAACGTAACAGCAGGGGGTCGACCGAAACCAGTAAAATTTTAAAAGTGGTCCACGAGAAAAATAAGTTTGGGTACTACTGGTCTAGTAGGTACCTAGTTAGTGGCTCTGACTGCTGTGTCCGAAGACGTGGATTCGATAGGTAGGTACAACATTTGTCTAAGTTAGACAAATGCTTCATGTGATGATAATTTATAGGCTGTCGGATTGTGGGAAGTCTGAAGTAAGGCTTTACGAATTTTAGCGCTTGAAATCTCGTAGGAAAATAAAGACTTAAAAAACATGCCAAAAACAGTTTTTAACAGCAATAACAATTGTAAATCGCATTTATTTGTATAATTGAAGCATTTGTTTTTTTACGAGTTTAGCGTAGCGTAGGTACCTACTGTAATTTATAGATTATGTAATTAGAAATACCTACATATATAAATAAAAATATGTTTGTCGGTTGTCTACTACTCATAGCACAAGCTCTGTTTAGTTTCACACTAGACGGCGTTGTGTAATAAAAATATCATCTCTGATCATATCCACTCTATATTAGGATACTTCGTTCTACAAACTTTACATAACCAAATTCTACCTACTCCGATATCCGGGTACCTATAAAGCTTAAACCACTTATTGATTTTAAGTTTTCGCGCTGGTAACTGAAATACAGGCTTTGCCTAGTTTAGTTACAGATGCTTGATTCATTTGTTAGTTTTTAATTATATTACCAAATGAAATGTAATATTGTACTAAGTTCTTTTGGTAATAAATTATTATTATTAATTACATACCTGTCCATCCGTAATAATCTGCTTGTTGATAAGATAGTAGAGCGGAGCGTCTAAACCGCTGAAACTGCCGTAACTGTTGTGACAAGACCTGGAAATAACAAACATGGTTTTCATATGCTTAGCTTTTTCATTGTTATTTTAATAAAGCCCGTGTTTGACTACTATCTCACTAGAGAGAATAAGTAATTTAGTCTAGCCCCCCTTCCTAGCCAGCGCAATGAGCGTTGAGATGACGTCAGAACAAAGGAATTGGGTGCCAAGCCAACTCTAACGTTCGACGTTAATGAAATGATCGTAACTTGGCGTAAAATCAGTTCTCCGCGCGAATTGAACGTACCTATACGACTGCACGAAATCATATATCGGGCAGTGACCCACCTAGCCCACCAGACATAACACCTGTCTTGTCATCCTCCCTTTTTATTGGAGGTGTGTAGGACATTACTCTCTGTTCCACGTATCTCCAAACCGACAAGAAATAAACAAGCTCTTTTATACTTTCCTATCTTAACTAGATAGGATATCTACTAAAATCCAAAAACCTAGTTAAAAGTTAAATCAAAGGAAAACGTTCATTAAAACTTGCTTCGTAAAGTCCCAAAAGAACTTCGATGAAATTCGCTGGTTCTAAATTAATAGTCGGCGTGAGGAAAATCAATAGCAACTGTATCCAGGCAGGTGATTGGCCCAGATTTATTTGACGGCCCGAAGGGCTGGATATACAGGATGGTTTTAAATGGGATAATATGGAAAAATCCGAATTTAATAAGCGAGTAGGTAAGTGATATAGTAGGTACATCTGTAGTGTACGAGCCAATAATGCAACTGCTACAATTTAATTAGTCGTAGTAACTACAGTTCAGATCTTGGCGAGTCAGAAGTTACGGTTCAGTGAAATTTAGCACTTGAAAACTCGTACAAAAATAAAGGTTAAAAATAAATGCCAATAAAACTTTTTGACAGCAATAACAATTGCAAATTGCATTTATTATTTCAAGTCTGCTGTCCCTTGAAGCCGTGAAAAAATCAAGCTTCTATGTTTTAAGTTAACGAAAAAAAAGATACGGTCGTTTATGTCGCAAAAAGGTCTACTTATTTCGACACAATCAAAGGAATCAAAATTCATAGGGTACTTCCCGTTGACCTAGAATCCTGGTTTTACCCGGTCTTCTTTTTCATGAATAAAGTACCTACTTAAGTTTTCCAAGCGCCGGGTTTCTGTACTGAGCATTTAAAGTTAAGAAAGTGTCTAAATTAACATCTGACTTTACTGAAGTACTATATCGAAAAATGTTGGTTTAGGGATTTTAAGCGAATTGGCTCCATGTTTAAGTAATAAATTTGACTAAGTTCAGAAAATGTCTGATTTTAGCAAATATAATTTCTTTGACTTCTATTCTATACACTGAAAACAAAAACGAGAATATGGATCCTTACCTTCCATTTTAAATACTGCTACTTAATTTTATGCAATTGCTATGCTCGATAGTTTTATAAGTACATGTGGACTTATTAAACTATTTTCAAGATCTTATGTAATCTAACACATGTGTTAAAGCAATAAAGAATTGAATTTAATTAAATGCCAGTTTGCTACGTTTAAAAACTAAAGGATAACACACAACTACACTGCCGTGCAGACACTAAAATGCAGTAAAATATCGTATTTTACAATACTTTTACTGCGTTTTAGTATCTGCACGGCAGTACATAATATATCATCTACTAATTCAGAAAATAGATAACAGTTTCTCCTTTATCCGTACGTACCTTTGGATTCGGATTTACCCAACAGTCCTTAAAAAAACATGCTGTATTCTAGAAGTGAGTGTAGGTACAATAAGCAAGAATTACTTTGTGTAGTGATCCGGATATAGTCAATAGGTACAGTCCGATATTTTTCCTTGAAGTACTTTTCGTATAGGAGGGTAGTTCGTTACGCGATAAAGTAGGGCCTTAGATTGAGTTAGTTCTCCGTTTCTGTTGATTGGTTTCGTCAGTTGGACGAAGGTATAGTTCTTAAGTTCTTTTTGGCCTTTTTTACCTTTTTCGAGTATACTTCAAATATTGAGTACCTACATATTAGGTCCCTACTGGATATTTCAATTTATTTATACAAGGTTAGTGTTCAAAATCAGTTTTTTGAGACGATAAAATATACAAATTTAATAAACTAGTTCTGAAAAAACGAGACGATGTGTGACAAGGGGTGGAAGGGTCAGAAGGGTCTTATAATAAGACGCTACATATTAAAACCTATGATAATTTATAACTATTAATGGAAAACTTTAAAATATTTCTAACTCGTAGCCCCTGATCTGAGGCTTCAATTGTTATGTTAACAAGTTGGAAAACTATTGAAACTGCTGTTTTGATTTGGCTAGATGTAAAATTGCAAAATATGTTATGGGTTCTTAACATGAACCACTTTTTTATGGTAGGTAATGATGTAGGTATGGCATCAAAGATGAATCTCGCCTTTGGGCGGAGTAGGAAACAGTGTCAAACTCTTACTGACTAAACCATTCACCCCATTCTTTCTTAGCCCTGATACGGGGGTCAGACGTTCCTTTCAGAAACCGGACCGGGACCCCAGTAGGCTTCGGCCCTGCAGTTGGGCCTTTACCTTTGCTGACAAATCCTTTAGGCGCGCGGGAACTTTGCGCGCCGTCGACAACTGGTAACACGAATCAACTGATGATCTCTTAAAGGGAAGGTGCTATAGGTCCTCTCTCCTAATTTTGCTGTGCCCGACAGGGTCCATATTGATCTTGTGAAATTTTATATCATCTATGTACATAATATGGAATGCAATAAAGAATTGAGTATTCAGTATAGGTGTATAGATCCATCACTTGTTTTCACTCGCAACGCCTGATATTACATAAGTGACCAGGTGTAATATGGATAGAGGGGGTTGAAATGTCATCATATCTTAAATCTATACGTCTTACCTTTTGCCCCTCAAATCCTCCATGGTCTTAAAGCTAGTGTCCTTCTTGACGACGGCCACAGCGTAGTTAGGGGTCTTAGCAGCACCATACACCTCGTGGAACACTGGATGCAAGTTGTATTTGTTGGCGGCCGACGCCACGCGCATGTCGTCAACGCTTGCCAAGTCCGAACCGTTGTCTTGTACCTGAGGGTTTAAATAAGTATTTTTTATTAAGGGCATCTGTATTTTCATCTCATTTAGATGAATAGTAAGTTTAATTTCGTCTTGTAAGACCAAAATGATGCGCGTTACGCATAATGCAACATATTAAAAAAAAACAAACAAACTAAATATTATTTTTACATTCAGCATCTGAGATTACCTACATAATTCAAAAACATCGCATAAAAGTGTAACAAATTACTTATGTCATTAACAATACAAAAACTATCCTTGTAAATATGCACTTATGTATAGGAAGGCATCGAAAATATCACAACCGAGTTAAATAATATTGTTATATATTATACTAGCTTTTGCCCGCAGCTTCGCCCGCGTACATAAAATATAGCCTATGTCACTCAGGAGTAAAGCAGCTTTCTATTGTTGCTTAAATTTTTCCAATCGGACCAGTAGTTCCAGAGATTACCCCCTACAAACAAAAAAACAAACTTTACCTCTTTATTACATTAGTGTAGAAGTGTAGATAGGTATTATTTTGAATTAGCTACCTAAATATTCTGGAAAGTATAATTTCATTGTTAAATTATTTAGATAGGTACCCAGTAAACAGACTAAAAGTTTTTACGAGTATACTTGCTTAGTGAAAAAAGTGAGTAAAATATATATATCTTTGAAGGTATTAAAAGTTAAATTGCAAAAGTGGTGTCAAAACGGATTAATAAATTATGTTTGTGTTTCCCGCAAAAGTTGATCTACCAGTTAATCCTTACCAAACAACTTGCAAAATTCTCTCCCAATATTTGAATATAAATACAAAGTTTGAAATTAAAGATCCTATGCAGAGAATTACGAAATTCACGGAAAATTTTCAACATAACCAAACAGAGTTTCCGAGCAAGCGGAAATTAAAATCAATGAAACCCAAATATTTTCAAACACAACAATCGTTACGGCTAAAGTTTCCGGGAAATGAGCCAATTAAGAATAGCTGTGGGTATGAATATGACAAGCTTCGCCGCATCCGGTCCAAAGCATTGATTGCATTGATTCAGCTAATTGACAACAACTAGAGTATTGAATATTCTTTTCATAGGAGCGAGTTTTTACCGGAAATAAAATAATCATTTATTTTATTCACGAATAATTACTACTGTCATGTAGAATGGAGTAGTTTTATATCTCAAGGAAGCGTGATCTCGGATAAAACGTAGCTGAGAATTTTATTTCAATGTTGATTACTAATTGTATTTTATATGAAAAAGAAAATAATTTCTAAAATTGACACTGATTGATTGGTTAAAAATGTTCCGAAATCAAGGTATTCTTAAGATGATGCAAGTCGGTACAAACAACTTTATAAGTATAATGCTTATTGAAGATTCTTATTGTCTTTACTTTATTGTACACCTTATAACTTGGACAGGATAAACAGTTACAAAACTAAGTGTACAATGGGCGGTCTTATCGCACAAGGCAATTTCATAAAGATAACCTTAGGATGGACTAAACGAAAGGAGATAATTCTACATAAGTACCTGGCTTGTGGTGCTTTGGCTTGTCTATATTTATACTCATAGTAACTTTCTGATTCACATTTCTGTCTTCAGCAAAGATTTGCGATCACTAAAATATAACTGGAGTGGAAGAACTCCAAATTCCAGTAATGATGGTCCTTATCTAAAAATACTTACGCTCTTGAGGCAGTCGGCTTCTGAGGCCTCTTGAACGCAGTCGAGGCGCGGCCGAATGTCACGACTGAAGGCGAACACGGCCATCTGGTGACACTTGGCGAGCGCTACGTTTGATGTCACACATAACCTGTGGGATTGAGCAATCTAAATAAATATATATCTAAAATAAACACAAAAACATATATACTTACGGTCGAATTGAGAAATCTCCTTTTTTGAAGTCGGTATAAAATTGTTCCTTAGTAGAATCTTAGTTAGAATCTGTTGAATAGTTATGTATAAGTTTAGGTAGTCATAAATTTATACATAAGTATTCAACAGATTTGCCTTAAACTGCTTTAATAAAAAAGGCAATAATGTTGACTGGTAGAGAATGCCGTGTTGCATTAAGTCCGTTTTTATTTGTATATTAGTTTTCCCCGGTCACTAAATGTACCTATCAAAAGCCCCAGAGGCCTGCAACCCAAAATTGACAGGGGGGCTGTTGTATTGAACAAAATTTATTCCCTTTTTTGGCGTAGTAAGACTCACCGGGTATCCGTTAGTGTTAAATAATTTATATGTTTTTTAATTTACAGTACGGCCATCGGATCTTGGCTTTGCGAATTTTAGCGCTTGAAAACTCGAACAAAAATAAAGGTTTTAAAATAATAAATGCCAATAATAGTTTTTAACAGCAATAACAACTCCAAATCATATTCTGGAGTGATGTTACAATATGAATCTATATAGATATAGACATAGAGTCATACTATAACATCACTTCTGTACGTCCAAAAGAAATCCATAGACAAGAATATGTGCCTACACAACCTACATTCCTCCCACTCTTCGCTATTTATAAATTTCATTAAAAAGCAAACGCGCCTTTTGCCATTTTCCGCTCTGTTATCTATACTCTGGGTTGACACTTGATATTTCCTAATGGGGAATCCGGAAAGCACTTTCAGCTTGAAACCGCTGGTTAAGACCGATGAGTTAATATTTCAGCCCGTGTATCAGCTGTGCGGGTATGAGGGTTGAGTAAACCCCTCATTTGCACTAACCCGTCCGGTAGAAAATGGTCTGGCGGATCAATAGATATTTTCCGACTGGAGTAGCTTACTGTAGAGGTTTTATGGTGAAACGGAACACTAAAACTGGCTTTACTATTGGCAGCCAGGTAGTTGTACGCCATACGATTTGTTTTTTGTTAGAAATTTATCTTTTCGGAGCAAAAGATAAATTTCTGGTAGGTATAAGAGACTCTTTATGACTGAAACCCTCCCGTGTCACGCACAATTAGCTCAGATAGGATTAAGTCCACAAACCAGACCCTAATAGATCAATAAAATTCAACAACAACAGAGTAAAATAGCACCCTTCTTCGAAGTAGTAATGCGAATAAAGTTGGTGGCTGAGACCGTGAAGGAAATGACATCCACATGACCCAGGCACCGCTGTAAAAGGCGCCTCAGGAGTACTTCCTAAGCAGACACGGGCTTGCGGACTTGCGGACTACGAGCAATGGGTAGCTCGCCGATTCATGCCCAACTCAAAATTATAATAGGTGAAAAAAAGAGTGTCGATAAGAACTTCTATATCTAGAAATGCAAAAATTGGGATCTCGGGTACAGGTAGGTACACAAATGTATCTACAGACTAGTATAGACTGTCGAACACGATAGTCTCCCAACGTATGCAGCGGCGGTTTTCAGCCTGTGTGAGCGAAATTAAAAAACGGCTTGACGGGGTTTTGCTTTGTCTCGCAAAGTCAACGCAAATCCGGCTTTGAGGTTATGTGACCGACTTTTAAAAAGCTGATCGAGTTATACATTCAGGTTTTTGAGGTTCGTTTTTTGTTTGGAACCGTTACCGGTAGAGTAAACAATTTTGTTTTTAGTTTTGGCAGTTTCTATCTCGATAACCGAAAAGATTATGGCAGGGGAATAGCAACCGTAATAACTTATTGCAAAAAATAGTACAAGAGATCTCTCTCAAGAGAGCCCAGTAATAAAACGATGCATTATTATAGATAAGTACTATAATAAAGTCCCACTGAGCTGATCTAATTATGGACGGTACCGGCTCTTTTCCTATATCTAAGGACGGTACAGTACGACCGTCGGATTTTTGCAAGTCTGAAGTTAGGCTCTACGAATTTTAGCGCTTGAAAACTCGTAAAAAAATAAAAGTTTTAAAATAATAAATGCCAACAACAGTTTTTAACAGCAATAACAAATTGCATTTATTTGTTTGCCGAACTGTAGATACGGAAACTCCGTAATTAAAAAATGTACTTTAGCCGTGGATTATTGGAATTTTTATGCAATGTATGTACTCTGTCTATCTATATACGTAGTTTAAATGATTATATTCTATACTAGCTTTTGTCAGCGGCTTCGTCCGCGTACATAAAATATAGCCTATGTCACTCAGGAGTAAAGCAGCTTTCTATTGTTGCTAAAATTTTTACAATCGGACCAGTAGTTCCAGAGATTACCTCCTACAAACAAAAAAACAAAAAAATAAAAAAACAAACTTTACCTCTTTATTATATTAGTGTAGATGTATTCTATATGTACAATAGAACTCGCACACTATGTTTAATAAGCCCCAAGAGGACACCGGTGTCCGCATACTTATTTTCTTTTGTGTCTGTAATTACGGTAGTCGAAAGGTTAAAATTATTTTGCGCTTTTGGTGATTTTTTTACGTTTAGCAACCAACTGATGGCTGTTGTTGTTTAATGTTGAAATCATTTGTATTGTTCATATTTCAAAAGGCGCTCCCAGTTTCATCTATAGTTGTTCTCCTATATTATTTTAGGTACCTTTGTCTACACTAATATAATAAAGAGGTAAAGTTTGTTTTTTTGTTTTTTTGTTTGTAGGAGGTAATCTCTGGAACTACTGGTCCGATTGTAAAAATTTTAGCAACAATAGAAAGCTGCTTTACCACTGAGTGACATAGGCTATATTTTATGTACGCGGGCGAAGCCGCTGACAAAAGCTAGTTATTTATATTTCTAAGTTCTGCAAAAGTCTGTAAGTATATTTTTCATAACCACCTACTCATAGTTTGCACGGCTCTTGTTAGCTAGAGACTAGTACGCACTACCTGTAGGTCATAAGGTCAGTGTGTCAAATGTCTTTCACACAAGTAGGCCGCGCTTTCAGCTCATGAGGGGAGATTAAAACGAGGGTGCTGGGGCTGGAGGCGAGCTAGCTTGTTTCAGAGTCACTGTATTTTTAAAGATAGGTAGCTATTTTGTACCTCTATGTTTTAGACGGCTAGTTAGAAGGAAAGAGAGTCTGAAAGATGTGGGCAGGTAATTGCAGCAGAGGATTATCCGGCATAAAATAATGCGGAATGGAAGTGAGATAATCTTTTAAATATTACTGTCTATAACCTCTGTTGATATGTCAACTAAATTATGTGGTTTGTATCTAATCAATTTGATTAATATTTTCGAAGTGTTGAAATTATTTCACACTCTAAAAAGCAAATCTATCAAATAAGCTACTAGTATAAATATGACATAAATTCTTTACTAATTACTACCTAGATTATAACACCTACGAATCTCAGCTCATTCAGCTATTCATAAATATCATCGAGCCCCATTCACAAATACGCATAAATCCGTAAATTCAACTGACCTGACAAGATAATCCGCCTCACAACGTGCAAAGCCGTTTAACATAAATATGGACGCTACGCAAATACCTCTTCAATAATATTTACCTGACGATCAGTTCTGGCGGGCCATGGCCCCTCTCGATGACCTCCGTGTAGTTAGCCTTGTTCAAGTAGTCTGCCGGCTTTATGGGAATGTTGTCGGCGACGTGGTAGATTTTGTCGGAAAGACCTAGCACTTGGGTGAACCACGATGGTTTTTCTTTCGCACCTGAGAAGAAAGGAAGTTTTTTTTTAATTTTGGTTATTTTGCCGGATGGGGCTTAGCCTTGTTGCACCTGAATTTCGTGGCCTCAGACGCCTGGGCGTTTGTACTTACAACTTGAATGACCATGAAAAACGCTAATTGTCGAACCTATTACACAAATTCGTCAATTTTTAATTTAAATAAATTTAAATTTAGGTTTACAGGTATAAACCAAAATTTACGGCCGTTTTAATTAATATTAAAAATAAAACACAATTACGTAATAATAATACCAACCCGCGTACGAGGGGTCAAGTCATAAATATTTTGGTGTCCATAGGTAATCAAATTTCAACTCGTCAGCGCATTGGGGTGGGCGATAGACGATCTCGGGTTGAGACACCCCATTCCCCTCTACCCCATTTATACCTACGCCTTTGGAAAAAAGCAGAAATTACACAAAAAAGAAATAACTATATACTTTATAACAATGATGTGCTTCTTTGTAGCAGAATAGCAATCTTCCAGAAATCCTTCGAGTTTTCATGAAGTTAGGGTGTAACCACGTCTCGAAAAATACGGGCGTCTGTGGTCCTGAATTCCATCCATCACGAAGTAAAGCAAGCGACAGAAATGAAGATAAAACTTTCCGCCTGTTAATCTGATTAAGATTTTTTGCTCTTAATTTTTCCATTTCACGAAAAAGTTTTTCTTTTGTTATCAGTTTAACAACTCCGCAATTTTGCGTTTTAGGAAAATCATTTTAAGTAAGTTTGTTTTTCATTATGAAGACTAACAAGTGCCAATTTTTTTAGGTACAGTAAAATCTTTTTTTAAACACCTGTTGTACTACACTGTTGTACTACAGACCTATATCCAATTACCTTTGGAGTCATCGACTTATATTCTACATAGTCATAAAAACGATTGTCAAAAAAAAATTTGAACATAAGTTTGCTGCAGCGCTTGATTGACATTATGTCGTCTAACAAAACTATTAAAAAATACATTGGTAAATAGTTTGTAGGAAGATCCGTCAAAACTGCACAAACCTTTTATCAAGTCATCAATAACAAAAACTAAAACACATGTATGTATACTTATGGCATTTCGCGATCTCTTTCAGGCTACCTGGAATGGACAGCAATTGCCTGTACAGGTAATGGGGCTATGTGGTTAAGCTGAATGACAGTGATGAGTCACTATTTTCTTACCGCGAATACACGTAGTAGTAAAGAGACTCAAGAAGACTATCTACGAGAACACTGTCTACAATCTGTACTGGAGTTTGGAGTTTGGTGTTTTTGGAACTATTCTTATAATATTTCTTGAGTACGAAAAAAACCGTTCACTCTTTTGAGACTAGGTAAATAGACTAAAGAGAAATTAATATACTTACCGATCACAGACAGCTGTCTAATCTTTTCTCTCAATGGAGACAGCTGAGCTAGTACATCATTGTGTCCAAGAAGACCTTGCCAAGGTCTCGCTGCCCAAGAACAGGCCTTGTCCTTCACAGATACTTTGGATCCGTCCACACAGAGGTAGCTGTAGCCATCTGGGTTCTGTTCTGCTGTGCCAGCTGGGGTTCTGCCTACTGGGAGCTAGAGGAATGAGAAATACTCGTATTATCGGGGTTAGCTAGAGGAAAGTAATAGATGAAGTACGTTGGATGAGATTGATCTTTGGGTACAGACAGTGTCAAAAATATTGATTGTTGAAGAATATCTGACCAACTAAGGAAATTGAACTTTTTGTCAATTGTATAAAGTTTGAGTTGGATTGGCAGCTACGTCTGTGTATCTACCAGTGTAAACTTTTGTGTTTTACCTAAAGGCCAAGTATATCCAAATTACTCAATAGTGCGAAGGATAATTACTGTAATATGTTTTTTTTTGTCAAATAGATATACTATTATACGTATATTATGTATTTGTCAAGTCATACGAAGAAAAAGCCACATTCGTAGTACTACCTAAGAGTAGCAATTCTTCATAGCAATTCCAATCCATCAAATCAACATAAACCCACATACTTTTCCGAGTATCAATCATTTTATGGTAAACTAGGTAAACAAATTACTATGGACTACTCCGCAATGCTTTGCGTAGCAGATGAATAGTTAAATCATAACAGTTTGCGAACTTTATGGCTTCAATAATAATAGGTAGACAAATCCGTAAAAATATAAAAGTGTATGATAAGGTGTCCCGTCTCAACAAAAGAGAAACAAGATGATGAATTATTAGATACTTAGTTATATCAAACTTAGATCATCATCGTCGATTCGAAAAAGTATACTTATCCTTACCTTGTTTCTTTGGAATTTCAACTTCTATATTTAAAAGTGAAGTCTAGTAAAAGTTAATTGGTAATTACTATTACTACTACTGTTATAAAATCTAGTAGGTAGATAAAACTAGTAAAATTAATAATGCAGCTTCAATCAACGCCAACTAACAAACAAACGTAGTACCTACTCATACAAATGCCGACATTAATTTAGACTGGCTGCAGAAACGTTCAGTTAAAGCTCACTGTTGTTTCATTTTCCATTTCGAGTTTCGACGCAACCGTGATTTCCCCAGAGGAGCTACCTAGTCAGTGCATAGACGGGGCTCAATAAAGCAAAGAATATTTAGTAACTAGCTAATGCCCGCGGCTACACCCGCGCTTATATCCTTTTTCAATAAACTTACTGGAATACGCGCTTCTAGCTTTTAGGCACACAATTTACCATTTTCTCGCACTAGTGCGGAAAAGTGCATTTATCGTATCTGCTGGGTGTCAAGCAGCTCCCTCTTGTCACCGTTAACACCAGTTTATTTATTTTTTGTTTTCGTATGTATACATATGTGCCTCGGTCGCAATGACAAACTTTCTCCACTTGTATTAAAATGTGGTATAGTCACTCCTTTTTGCATATAGAAGTTTGAATTTAGAAATATAATCATGAAAAAACCTCCCATAGCAAGAGGGGCAAAAACTAAAAACTTCCTGTGTCCCTTCGGTTGTCATTTGCATTCTAGGGCAACAGTAACACTTTTAAACAATCTGCAGTCCAGGCAGGCATAAACTTTAGAAACCCCTGTGTTTCTTATCGAACGGCGAGTTACCCGTTACTTGCTGTCCGCAAACCCGCATCCACAATGATTGGGAGTCGCCCTGTGACGCCGTGACCGATATTAAATGGATATTACATCACATACATCTGCATATTACATTTTTTATTCATTGAAAGGCAATAGCAATTTTCTGAAGACAAAAGCGGGAATGTATGAAGCCTTTTGTTGGACAACAACGACGCTATATTGGTTCTGTGGCTTTTTGTGTTCCATCAGAGCTTTTGTCTGGCTATATCCTGCATTTATCTTATAATGATATATGAACGGTGGCTTAGGGATAATGTGAATTATGTACTATATTTTATTTTTGTTTCGAAGTAGGTAGATCTGAGTGGGTATAAATCATATAATCATATAGCCCTTGGGTAGAACAGGAGATAGTGTCAGACTCTTATTGACTAAAAATCCACCCCGTTCCTAAGTTGTCTTTATACCAGGGACAGAGACTTCATTTCAGACGTGAATCCTTGGCCCAGCAGGCTTTTTCCCTTTTGTAGGGTCCTTACGATTTTTAATTGTATCCAGAATCGTTGGTAGTCTGATAGACATAGGGGTGTATGAGTTATAATCAGACATCATGATACGTAGGTAGGTAAATTCCGGAATCTAATCGTCATTTTATCAAGTTTGTCTCGAGCATGTAAAAAGAAAGGATAAGACGCATGTGACTATATAGTCACAGAGTTATTATTACAGATATGGATGGATGGACAGGGATTGTGTGAGAGAAAAGGGAGTCAATGATAGTGTAACTGCGTCGACCAACGGGCGAGACAGTGCTCTCAGCCGAATACTCGGTACGTACAAACATTGCGCCTAGTGCTCGGCGGAGAGTTTATCTCTACAACTTCCTTACATCCAGTGATGTAAGCGAGAGAGATAAGCTTCACAAAAAAAGAACGAAAGTGCGAGACAAAAGCATCCTTAGCGGCACAAAAGGGCGAGACAGTAAAATTTTACTCGGCCGAGACAGTTCTCGACCTACCTATTCCGATAACTGGTCATAACTTACCACGTAACATTTCATACAACAACCATTTCATATATTCTCTTGATAACCTCGCGAAAATCCGCTCTATCCTAAAAGCTATTTGCATTTCCGGATTTAGATAATCCAATCTAAAAGGTTTACAGGTGACTGAGTCGCTCCGCATTTTGAAAGTCAGTGTACATTGAACGGGCCAAAGTGATTTCAGAGAATCCGATTCCCGGATTAGTTTTGAGGAAGGGGATATACGCTGCGAAAACAAGTTAAGCTTTTACCTTTGGAAACTGAACTAGCAGTAAAGGTTTGTTATTGAATTTGAAAGCTGAATTAGGACGCTAATGAATTTAATAAAACATTTACCGAGAAAGAAATTACAGTATTAATCTTTCAAAGAGAAAAAATACACAAGAGAGACCAAGACGAAATCTAAGGATGAAATTACTTAAAGTCACAATCCCTTAGGACTACATTCTGAAATACAGAAAAGTCTCAATTTCTTTTGCAAACATTTAAGTACGGTTTTCCACGCAATTCAAAAACGTTGGGCATGCTGTAAAATAAACGGTATGCTACTTAACTTACCCCAAAGAATTTCCGGACGTAAATGACTTTGGTGAAGGCAACTTGGCCGCCATTGCTCGCCAGACACCTCAACGCCCCCTCGTACCCGCTATAGTTGTCCGGATAGTCACAAACGTCGGGATGCTCGCACATCTCACATAACTGCCTGTACTGGCTCTCTGGAAATATATCCCTTATAAAAACAACCTTTTCCAATGAAACAAGGGCTGGGAGTTAGAACTCCCGGCGGACAAAAATGATTTCAACAAGAAAAATGGTTCGTTGAAAACTAACAAAGGTTGGTTGTACGATTATGTAAATTGTAAATCTTTTTCTTGTGAATTACTCGAGTTTAAGATTTATTGTTTCAATCAAAACCGTTTACGTGTTCTTGGCATGAAAGGAATGTACTACAACTTAATGCGATTTAGAAAATCCGCTACGATTTGCACGAATTGTTTTCTTACATAAACGTACGTGTTTAATCCTCGAATTCGGTGCTCCACTGTAGAAATCTTCAGAGAACTTAAAGAGGGAAAAATACTGTAAGTATATTTACTTTATGTCGAATTGTCGACTACACATTTTTCCGTCACAAAAAGGTCGCGAACGCCTGACCAAATCTTGTTTCATTTATATTTCATTTGTGGCAACGTTCTCCGCTCCGCAACAATATCTTTGAAAACTTAATATTCTTTTGGCATGTCAATATGGTAATTTCTTTATTTTGTTACGCAATCTCCATGAACATTAGGTACCGCATGGCCAAACTTGGTCTTATGAGAAACAAGTTCTTTCGCTGGCCTTGGAGATCCAATTTACGAATGAGAACAATCCCCCAATATTTATTCACAACACAATGTAAGGAAAAGGTTTTATGATTAATTTACTTTATAGTTACGAATACTTTTATCAGAAGATTGCTGTGGGAACATTTGATGGCAGCTCCACAATAGTGCCGTAAAGCTCAGAAAACAGGCGTGAACGCGAATGTGGACGGATTTCGCTTAATTCACGTACGTTCATGCCGGTTCCCCGATTATGGCGTGAATTCGCACGTGAATTCACGACACGATTGTGAAGTCGCCATGAGGGTATGGCTCTTTTTTTGTACAAGCTGTCTTACTGTGACATTGTTTTCTACCTTTGGTTTTTTAGGGTTTATGGGGGCGAGGAAGATTCCAGCAAAACCACACTTAATCTCTTCAGAGAGGGGGGGGGAGTTCCCCCCCCCACCCCGTCAGCTTTTTATTCTTGAGGATAAACATTATTCAACTCTTTCCTGTCTTCGTGTAAATAATGTGAGTCAATGTAAGTTTTACGCTAGGGAGGCGACAAAATTTTGAACCATAAAAATAATTATTTGATGATTTTTAAAAACCTTTGAAATCGGTCCACGCATTTAGTCTCTACTAGAGTATCCCCCACAAAGGAAAAAACACACCTGCATGAATGGACTGATAAACACATTACCCTCCTTGAGTACCTACCGCAAAAAAAAACAAACATATCTACATGTATAACCTGTTAAACACATACCTTCCTTTGAGTAGTACAGTCGGATAAAAAACATATTTCATATTACCAATGGATAAATAAATAAAGATCTCATTCAAAAAAAGTGTACGCACTCCAGAAAGAATTGGTCTTAGGATCCGGCGACCATTTGCCCACGATGCACGACTTGGCGAAGAATGTTGAGAGAGCTTTGAGCTCATTCTCCTTCGGCGATATGCTGTGGTCGTTCATCTTCGGGAACACTGAACGCTTTTGCAACATCGTTAGAGGTATCTGTGGAAGAACTAGATTCTTTTAACTCTATTCGGTTTTTGGCGTAATGTCCTGTTTAAATTTTGATATACACGCGTTTGAAGATGGGGGCAAAATCAATGGCTTAGTGGTATTACAACCTAAAGGGGCATCCTTAAAAAATAAAGTCTGTCACACTTACTCAGAAACCTGCTCTTATCACACCGCTTACAGGCACGCAAAATACTGTTTTCCGCACTATAGCGGAAAAGTGCGAGGGCTCGTCTCCGCCAAGTCTCCGCCACAATTTTATTGTAATAAATTTATGGTGGTGAAGGTCAACCCCCATGAGTAGTAAGTGTATTAATAAACGTCGTTTGACATACGTGCAAATTTGTCACTGCAGCCTTTGGCTCCATATTAAAGTTCCCCCTCGGTCGTAATGACAAACTTTCTGCAATTGCATTAAAATGTATACCTACTATATTTGCAATATTTGTCAAAACAACATTGTAACTAGTCATTCATTAGCATTATCTAGAAAAACACAAGTTATCGTTCAACAAAATATGAGCATTTTTCTATTGTGTAGAGACAGTCCAATTACGCGTGTGGAATCTAAGACGAGAAAATTCTGGTCACAAAGCCCTGTTGACGCTAATGTCTTTGTCATTATTACCTATGAGAATATTCCTTCGGATTTTCCTCCCCAGAATTAGTAGAATGGCCACGTATACTAGTGGCGAATAACGAATAACGTTTAAGGGCCCGAATAGCGAGCTCCATAAAAACATATTTCTCACAGCTGACACTTACTATTTGAGCTGAATTACAAGTAGTTGTTACTCTACGAATTCTTTTGTTTTGGGAATTAAGTAGCCTTTGTTTTTCGCAGCAGTACTTAAGTAATTATTTGTCTTTTTTTTGGTTTTTTAATATAGAGCTCGTGAAATTCGGAATATAAGTTCGATAATAAACCTTTATTGTCATTCGACGAGTTATATTACGTAGCTGTTGAGTTCGCCAATTCCCTGGGCACGAGTACGAGCTCAAGTGCTACATCAGAGCCCAGTGCTGGGCCTAGTCGTTACGCATCTACTACACAAGTAAAGTTGTCAAAATTGCAAATTCCGAAATTCGATGGTACTATAGAAAATTTGCAGACGTTTAAGGATAGTTACGTTCCACTTGTTCGTAATCTCGTTTCAGAGAGCACGAGGTTTGAGCGGAATACAGTGTCAGACTCGTACTGACTAAACAACATAACCCATTCCTTTCTTGCCTCGATCTCATGGCCCTGGCTATCTATGACGTCGCACTATATCCCGCCCCACCCAAGGGCGGGAGTTCTTACTTTTTGTTAGATTTTCACCCACCACAAAAAATAAGAACTAAAAACACACTACAAAATCCTAGTCCATTGCAGTTTTACAACAACAACAACGTTTCTAACAAGAGGTACCGATGTACAAAAATTGCAAGTTGATAAGAGCTTGAAATAGGTGAAAAGTTAACGCGATGAAAGGATTTCATACCTGAATAAACTCAAGCAAAGATACGGAATCGAGAGAGACCAATTCGGTATTACGGAGATTAAGTTGAAAAAATATTGATTTTCTTTTTGTAACGCTTCGTGAAGTTTAATATCTATCTGTGAGACAATCTTTATGTTGATTGTTATCGATAATAATCTATTTCAGATTAACGAGAAATTCAGAGTTCGCTGTTGATTTAGTACCTCTCTCAATTAGTAGAAAGATTTTGTCATTGAATCCTTACCCAAGAGACTTGTCTATACATATGAATAAAACTGAACTATCTGTTTGTAATATATATTTTTTAATTAAATTGCTAATGAAAGTATATTTGACATTTCAAATAAAAAGTATTTTTTATGTACCTATCTATCCGTCTGTGTGCTTCTTTGTTTTGGCTAATCTCTGAAATACAGTACGGCCGTTGGATCTTGGCGAGTCTGAAGTCAGCTCTACGATTTTTAGCGCTTGAAAACTCGTACAAAAGTAAAGGTCTTAAAAAAACAAATGCCAACAACAATTTATAACAGCAATAATAACTGCAAAAGGCATTTAGGTATTTGTTTAAACCATTTTTTGTTTTACTAGTTTTCAAGCGCTAAAATTCGCAGAGGCTAACTTCAGACTCACCAAGATCTAAAGACCGTACTGTAACTCCATTGACTTAGACAGGACTTTCACTGTTAAATATAGCTAATGATGTAAGAATTGATAAACAGGCTGTTTTTACTTATTTTGGAAAAATATTGAGAATTATACCCAAAAAAAAACTTCTTGAAATCGTGACCAAAAAAAATAACACTATGTTGTTTTACAAATCTGATGCGGGCGAAGCCACCAGCTAGTAGTACTTTATAAAAATATAGCAAGCTCTATAGCTCAAGTTACCTATTTTTTTGTTTATTATAAAACTTGTTTTACTTAATATTCTAATTTAAACATACCCTCGTCTCCTTGTAATACTAATGTGCTCTGCCAGACATTCGCTGCCTCGACATAATTCATAGAAATACACGTCTGAAAGGATCTATTTGCATACTTTTTTGTTTATACAATTTATTTGACACTCTATTTGTCTGAAGTTCGTTGTAAAGTCTTAAGTAATTATTTGTTTTAACGAAGTTTATTTTGGAGACTGGAAATACGTGCTGACATTATTTGGAGACATTATTAAAATACCTATATTTTGTTCAGACCAAAAGAACCTAGAAGATATTCATTGGCTCGCTTTAAAGTGTGAGTACGAATTTTTTGCAAAGATCATCAGTATCTCCATGCTGAGGTCCATCTGGGTCGAAGCCTTCTGGGGCCAAGGGTTGATGCGAAATCGGAACACCGAAGCCCTGGAATAGAGGCAAGAAAGAACGGTTGGTCGTTTAGTCAGTATAAGTTTGACACTGTCTCCAGCTCCACCTAAGGGCAATACGTCATTCAATGATTTTTCCCACCATAAAAAAAGTATCTTCATGCCCTTGTCTCATATTACTTGGTATCGGTGCAACACTTTTTCTTTTCTGTCTTGTCAAACATCACACTATTAAAATACAAATAACTCCCCTTTCTTTTAGGCTGGATCGCAGTGAAGACCAAGTAAAAAAATCTTGCTCCTCATACAATGCATTCGCTAGTGGAAAAGCCAAGGCTAATAAAAAAAAATTGAGTCTCTGTGGGACAGTAGAAAAGTAAACCATTTAAAATAGTGGTTGAAATGGATGATATTGTTGCTCGTGCTCGTGTATGAGAAGCCTTAGGTTTTAGCGATAGGATAATATCAGGCTATTACATTTTTCTTCCAATATTGGTATTTGTTCAATCTAGGTGTTTACGTCTCGTTTGAAAAGAAAACCCTTCTATATTCCTTTGTCGTCTATTGTTCGACGTATTTTTTAATATTCTCCGGTATTGAGTCGAGTTCATTTCGTATTGTGTGGCCGATTGAATTACAAGTAGGACAGATAAGATATACGAGACTGAAATGAACAGTTGTATGCTTCGACTTTAATACGAATTGTAGGTCTCGAAGAATGAATATTGGCTTCGATACTTAGCATTGTTCAAAAGATTTGTGGTACTGGATTGCCACTTGTGGCAAATGGTCTTACTTTTTTGACACAAACAAAAAAAGGTAAATTCTGCTTATTTACGCGAAAGAAAACCATCCTGGTTCACGAAAGCCGGCAGACTACTGTAATAAATAAATAAATGACCAACACTAACACCATTAACGATTACATCACTGCTTACCATCAGATGGGATCGCAGTTAAGTACGAGTTTACATAAATAAAAAAAAAATGAAGATTGGTTTTGCTGAGGTATGTTCTGTTATTAGCCAAATTACCGAACCTGCTGGAAAAGTTTCTGAAACCGACTTATAATTTCATTGTAGCAATTTATTACCAAACATTCTAATTGTGTTTTTGAACTCTATGTTCAAATGAAATAACTTTACGTGCCAAAGGCGTTAAGTAAAGTTTTTGCTCGAACTCTTCAAGTAATTAGTTTTGACTTGTCTACTTGAAAACGTAACGTTATTTAGTATAGGCAATTTTGCGACTGTCTGTGATCGGACGCGACAGTGAAATCGTGGGTTTCAAAGAATGCTTTGATTTGTCTTGCTTTAGGAGACTAATTTGGACGTTTGAGCATAGTATCGACTGTAAAAGTCTGTATATTGAAACTGTATTGATTGGCACTTCGGCTTAGTGGTCAGCAAAATCGTCGATGCATAAACTAGAATGTCTGTTAAATTCCTTACTCATACAACACAGAGGGTTTATAAGGTAAATTAATTCATACCTGTCATGTAATTACTTACCCCTGTGAAGTCACTAATGTATTCGTTACATACCCTCATTTCAGGATGGTTTGGGAAACAGAAGGCCTGTTTGCGATATAGGACCTAAGGGTTCAAATTAATTATTCTATCTGTTAGATTTACGCAAGAACTGACTTGGGAATTGGGGTTTTAGATTTCAACAACGTTTTGTATTAATCTGTTGACTGTGTTCGACGATTTTGATGTATTTGCTCAGTAACCTTGGGTCACCTTCAAGTAACTTTGGTCTGATTTATGTGTCTCTAAGGTTAGAGTGTATGGGCATAATGTATCAATAAAAAAAGACATATATAAAGAGATATACTTTAGTGAAAATTACTTACCTATCTCTAATATTATATTATGCTCGACTATCCCCGTCTCAGCTGGAAAGATTTTCGTTTGGTCTTATTTAATCAACGTTTCCTTCGTTTATGACTCTAATAAAAGGGGGGATTTGCTCTCATAAGTAGCTAAGAATCAGATTGGTGCTTTATTATTTTCATAAGATCTTGGAGAAATTTCGGAGTCTGTCGCGTCGATCAAATCATACTGGAGCCTCTTGGTGTATAATGGCTAAACCCCGATAGTCCCAACAGTGGGAACGTTATAAGTCAATTATGTCTATGTGTATTATAAATAAACTAGCTGTGCCCGCGACTTCGTCCGCGTGCAATAGTTATTTTGGGCATCATATTTATTTTTGCAAACAACCTCCTCAGCTTTATAAATTATAGCTGTTACCCACGACTTTGCCCGTGTCAATTTCTGTTATTATTTTAGACAATTTAGTTTTTAAAAGAACATAATTAACTAAAAGTACTTCATAGAGCTACACCCCAACTTGGGCACGCCATAATCTCGGCGGTAAGTCCGCTCTTTGAGGCGTGATATCTATCACGGCATCCTCACCTTCCGCATGACGTAGGTTCTCACTGGACATGGGAAGAAGGAAGAGACGCCCGGGTGTCGCCACTGTATGGTCAGCCCGGAGGATACGGTGGAGCACACGGTGGAGGTGTGCCCCGCTTGAGAAGAGCATCGCCGTGTCCTCGTGGGGGTGATCAGCGGCGGCGACCTCTTGCGCCGGGCCTTGGTTCAGGCCATAGTTCGCAGCGAAGAAGAATGGCAAGCGGTCGCCTCCTTCTGCAAAGCAGTAATGCTCGTAAAGGAGGAGGCCGACCGCATAAGGCAAAGGCAACAGTGCCCTCGCCGTAGCCGTCACCGTCACCGCCGCGGTCCCGCCAATATCCGATCTCCTTAGACGCTGGCTTGTGGACGGTGAGCAATGGGTAGCTCGCCCTCCGGTTGTCTGGTAACAGTCCAGACCGAGACCAAGTCGTCGACGGCGTGCACTGCTCCCGCGCGCCTCAAGGTGTTGTCAGCAAACTGTGGGGCCCTTCAGGGGCGAAGCCTCCTGCAACTGAGGGTTGGTGCGAACGCGTTATACAGGGGCTCTGGGAATATGGCAAGGGAGGAACGGGGTAGGTTGTTTAGTCAGTAAGAGTCTGACACTGTTTCCCGCTCCGCCCAAGAGCGGGATTCGTCATTGGATGATTTTTACCTACCATAAAAAAAAACCCATCCGCGCCGCCCGCAAGCAACCCCTCTCCTTGCCCGCCGGCCAGGCGCAGCGTCAAGTTTAGCACATCATGCATCGCGTGTGAATTTTATATCGGAGTTATTTTAAAATTGTAATATCTTCTAAGATGTTCGTTGAAATTAAATGATGTCAATGACAATTTTGTTTGCAATTACATACTCTTAATCAACAACACATTTATTTGGATAAAGATTATATTATTATGTTGATAGAACTCTCACAAATAATCGGTAAAAATTGGCTAAATTTGATTCGCATAAAAACGGTTCTAGTAAGTTAATCTTAAAAGATAGACATATACTGTCGCGGACATTTTTTTAGATAATTTTAAGAGGAATAATTCTTTCATACATATTTTTTTGGTATCTTAAACCGTTTTGGCAGCGCACGCAACGAAAGCCCTCAACGATGAATAATTTTCCCCGTTTTTTCCACATTTTCCGTTGTTTCTTCGCTTCTATTAGTCGCAGCGTGATGTTATATAGCCTAAAGCCTTCCTCAATAAATGATCTATTCAACACAAAAAGAATTTTTCAATTCGGACCAGTAGTTCCTGAGATTAGCGCGTTCAAACAAACAAACAAACAAACAAACAAACTCTTCAGCTTTATAATATTAGTATAGATAAGTAAAGAATTCCTTTTGAAAGCTTGATGTGCTTAAAGGACCTTGTTGACTAAGATCAGTATCATTAAAGTCGAAAGTTAAGTAGGCGTATCAAAGGAAGGCTTCCTTTCAATACTTAAGTGTTTTCTCTTTAAACTTTATCGATAGTAAAGTTTATAAAGGTTAGATATTTATAACCTGTTTCCTTCTTTTTTACTACCTTTAATTTAGTTTCACATGTACCGATGCTTGTGATTAAATCTAGTTAATTAAATATCCACTTCCCGGTTATCGATTGAACAGATCAGATGATGATTGCGAAATTATTAAGTCGTGGAGCTGATCTGATGATGGAACCGGATGAGTGACCATAGGAACTCTGTAAACGACATAACCCCAACGAGTTTCGTCTCGAGTTGACGATTCGTCTTGACGAGTTTTACTTATACAGGTATATACCGCGCAATAAAAGCTTGGTATTAAAAAAATATTTTTAACGAAAAAAACTTGTTTCAGTTTCCTACACAATTTTTAAGTTGTATATTTATAGAGTAAGACATACGTGCCCCAGTTGGTATTGTGACCCAATGGCGAAATGGAAACACGCATTTATAATTACATAAACTATACAACGACCGCAAGTTAAACTTGTGATGTATTATTTACATTGTCGTCATGCTTATAATACCTACTTACCAGATTGGGTAAAAAAGCAAGATACTTATAATTTTATATTTATAAGTGGCTTCATTTTGCAAATGGGGCAAATTACCGACAGAAGCACTTACTTACTTTTTTGGTTTAGTATTATGTTATGTTTGAGTATGGTTTCCGCACTTAGTCTTGTGTAGACCATTGTACGTGAGCCATAGCGGCCATAATCTTTGTGGGCTTATTCCAACCAGCCCACTTCTCTCCAGAAGCTGATTATGCCTTTCAGGTTTTACAGGGCGTCAATAAGGGAGTTCGGTGTGCCTATGGTTCGTGTGCGTATGTCAGTAACACCTGTGCAGTCCAGGAGCACGTGGGCAATTGTCTCCTCCTGCCCCAAGCATGCTCTGCACAGGGGGCTGTCCGTAATGCCCATTGTGTGAAGATGTTTATTCAGTGTACAGTGTCCAGTGATAGTCCCCGCCACCAGGCGCAGGCTGCCTCTATCATGTCGTATGAGTTTTTTAGTGAGGGCTTTGTTAAGGTGTGGCATTTGGTTTAGTATATATAAATATTTTACTCCGAAAGTTATTAATGTGCACCTCCTTCTTCATCGAATCGAAGAGTGTACATGGAGTTTCTTGTACGTGTAGTTTGTTGTGTTATCTCCGTAAAGATCTACGTTAGGGTCTACAAACATGCCAAAAAAACACCGTCATCATTTTTGACTGACTCACCTTGATAATTCAAAAGTACCCTATAAATGGTTTAATTGAAATAAATGCTCTGAGTTTAAGTAAAGTCGTCGTTCCAAAAAAGGAATCTTGATGGAAATATTCCATTTATTGTTTTACCTTCAGATTCAGAAGCCATTCACCATTAAATTATTTATGTAGCCAACTTAAAAGCTATGTCGTGAATAATTTAGGCTTTCCAGCATAAAGAGCAAAACTGGTTAATGACAAGTAGTAGGTAATAACACACGTAAAGATGTACTCGATTTTGCCTTGAACCCATAATGCCTTTATCTGCATTCTACAAGTGAACTCCGGTTCTTGCATAAAAAAGTAAGAGATACACGATTGATATGTGCATAATAAGTACTTAGTAGGACGAACAAAGACGTATAGCAGTAATAAATAGGTTTATTGTGTTTATCGTATTTTCCTGGTGTTTTTCAGGGCCGCAGCACTAAATATAGATGACCAGAGTACTTACCTGATGAGTTGTTGGATAAAACAAAGCACTAAATATTAAGGACACACTAAAAATATAAGATTACTACAGCAAACGGTCAGCCAAATAAATTGTCAAGAAAAGAAATGGGGGTGGGAAGATTAAAAATAGCCTACTTACGACCTATTTTCGGACCGACCAAATGTCATCAAAAAATTATATGTATAAAATTGGTCTAGCCAGGTTTCGGAGCAGTGTGACACCACATGATTTTTATACAAAGTTGATAAGATAAATGTGCTTTCCTAGGATCATTGTGCATACCAATATGAACAACTTTTACTATGAGACCAACTCAAAAATTACGAAAAAAGAATCCGCTGCTCCATAGATACATAACTAAACAAAATGTATGAATATACAATAATCCTTTTTAAGGAAAGCATATTAACTGTTGTATCAACTTTGTATAATTATTTAGATTTCGTCTTGGTTTTCGCAAAACAACAAACGAATTCTTATTTTTAGATTACGCAAGCAAATGTTAAAGTGAAGTCAAGAAACTCATACCTATAAAATCGCGGAGAATAAAACTTTATTTCGAGGTGAACCTAGAATTTCACTCTTCAAAACAAAATTATAGCTTTTTTATATTTAAGTTTAATATCTTCGTTGAATATAGGTTCTCTAGTAAGTCATCATCATCATCATCGTTTCAGCCGAAAGACGTCCACTACTGGACATAGGCCTCCCCAAGCGCCGCCACAAAGACCGGTCCTGTGCGTTTTGCATCTATCGGCGGTAAGTGGTTCTTATACACCGTGAAATTTTAGTGGTTATTTTCCCTCAGCGAAATGGTTGTGTCTTGGTAATACAAGCGTTTGATAAAAAAATAAAATATTAAAAACAAAAAATGGACCTGTAGAGTGCAAGCTAATTATGACGTATCACAACGTGTGAGAGCTTATTTTGGTTTAAATATTTAATGAATCGATTTTATTTGACGGCGTGCTGCTCATGCGACTCTAGTAGTACCTACAAATTACGTCTAATGTTACTATTATTTTCGCTTTTTGAGTTGATGAATATTTTTAATAATTATTTATAAAAAAAAAACTTTTTTTTTTACTGTATGCTTCAAAAGTACTCCTTATGGCAAGTCATTCTGCCGCGGGAAAACAACCATTTAAATTTCACGGTGTATAATAGGCAAGCATTTATTACTAGAATAAAATATATTGTCTTACCTTATATCCCACGTTTCTGTTGACACCCGTGTGGCAAGACTTCAGACCTTTCAATTGATCCAGGTTGTTGATAGGCAGATCATTGTGCACTACGATGACAGCTTCATATCTGAATGGTGCTAGAATTAGAAAGAGTTGATTAGTTTATTTCATTACCTAGGTAAGACAGAAGAATTAGAACTTTACGGATGAAGAAATGTATTTGTTATCAACTAGAATTCCTTTAGCATCTTTGGTACAGGCCAAAGAAGTATTCGTAAAGAATAAATTTTGTGAAGAATGAAATGAAACAAAAACCTCTAGAAAGACAAGTAACATGAGAAATGGGCAGAACATGGGCAGAACGATGATGATAATCTACAGTTCTACACTAATATAATAAAGAAGTAAAGTTTGTTTTTTTGTTTTTTTGTTTGTAGGAGGTAATCTCTGGAACTACTGGTCCGATTGGAAAAATTTTAGTAACAATAGAAAGCTGCTTTACTCCTGAGTGACATAGGTTATATTTTATGTACGCGGGCGAAACCGCTGACAAAAGCTAGTGAACTTATATAATTAAGTCTCAAATCTTAAGATTGGTAGCTAGCCGTCCGGTCGTCTGGTAATGTCAGTAAACCGTAAGGACCCTGCAGAAGGGTCGAAGCCAACAAGGGCAAGGGTTCGCGTCTGAAAGGGGTAGGTTGTTTAGTGAGTAAGAGTCTGATACGGATTCCCATTCCGCCCAAGGGCGGGATTTGTCATTGGATGATTTTTACCTAACATAAAAAATACTCGTTTGGCGTACTTTCTTTAGAGCTTTTATTTTTATTGTCATAGAAATCCTACATCAATGATATAGCTAAACGACGATTGACATATCAAATGTCGTTAACACTAGTAGAAAACTTCAATTTTTCATCTGTATAACTTATTTTTTTTCTCGTATCTCTTTTTTTTTCTTCTAAGTATTTGGACCTAGTAGGTAACCACGCTTGTAGCGGCGTCAGGGTATACTTAAAGTATAAATAACTTAGTACCTATGTTTTTTATTTTTTTATTTATGGTTGGCTTTTCTATAGCAAAAACTAAAGCTGATGTTACATTTAACTATGTTTATTAAGGCAAGTAATTAATGCCCTGTTTTGTTTGTCACGTTATCACGCTCACCTTTTCTTAAGTTACGCAAATTATGGCTGAAGAACATTGGACCAACTAGGGCCATCTTTATCATACATGTTCTGTGTAAACGACTTGGTAAAGTAACATTTGTTCACCATAAGTTTTTGTTTGTTATTAATTAATGTTAGAAATGATTTACTAATTTCTTTATTTAATCTTCATGTAGTGGTACATAGGCGGACTTGCAACAAGGCATTCTCTACCAGTCAACCTTTAGGTTAATAAAGACAACACTGTGGTAGGTGTGCACAGTAGGTAAATAAATATCAGATAATAAGATATCATTAAAATATAGTGTAGTATAGTTTGTTTTAACTTCATGTGCAGTAGTGGTAAGTATACAAGCGAACTTAATGCAACAAAGTATTCTCTACCAGTCGACCTTTGGGTTGAAAAAGACATAAATGTAGTTTTTTTTTTTAAGGTATGGAGCGGTAAACAGTGACAGACTCTTATTGACTAAATAAGCAACCCCGTTACTTCTTTGCCTTGATTCTAGGGCCCTGGAATATTGTATGCTTTCGCATCAACCCTTGGCCCCAGGAGGCTTCGCTCCTCCTGGGCCCGGCGCGAGATGTCGCCGCCGCCGATTTCCCCCACGAGGACACGGCGATTCCCAAGCGGGGCACACCTCTACCGTGTGTTCCACCGTGTCCTCCTCCGGGAAACATGTACACAGTAAATAAATTATAGATATTTTCAATGGTATATTGAAAATTAACTTAGATTAACTACAATTACGTTTTTGTCATGTCTTTTAGTTATTATAGTAATGACATAACAAACAAGTGGTCAGTCCTCAACCTGATGGTAACCTGTCAGCCGCCTAAAGACCCTTTTGTTTTGGTTTGAATTTCATCAAATTACAGGAAGTGTCAGACTTTTACTGACTAAAGTCCACTTTGTTGTCTTCCTTCAGCTTTGTTACGTTAAGATCCACTACATTTTACATTTTGCAATTACGTAATTTTGATTATGTCTAAATTGATTTGGACAGGTTAATTTAACAGTTTAGTTAGTTGAATGACAGGTTGATCGGTCTTTCAGAAACTCAGTGTTGTATATTTGCACTATAATAATAATTGTAAAATCTTTTATTCACGTGTAATATTTCTGCCCCCTTACCAAGTTACAATCGTTTCGTTTAGAGTTAGCTCTTGTAGTTGGCCACGCCCCAATTCCTTTGTTGAGATGGGGTCGTTTAGTCAGTAAGTCTGACACTGTTTCTCGCTCAGCCCAAGGGCGGGATTCGACATTAGATAATTTTTCCCACCATAAAAAAAACGCCCGAACAAGGGAATTGGGGCTGTGGCCAACTACACACGCTAACTTTAAACGAAATGATTTTTATTTGGCTAGGGGGGTTGATATCCTGCTTGATTGTAAAGGGTAGCAATTGTAGATATTCCAATAAATAATAAGGCAACTGGGACTCTTTCCTCTTTTTATATACCAGAGATACCATCGGTGTGTTGAAACCTTTCTGAGGAGTCTCTATGTGTAGGTGTCCAGATCGATAGCCAATATATACTTATTTAAGTAGGTACAGGTACTCAAAAGAATCTATTATGAAATCAGAGTCACAGAATAAGTTATCTCACCACTTCAATGTTTCTACTATCTCAACTGTTATAATGGAGCCAGTAACAGTTTCGATAGCCTAGGGACATATCATTTGAAACTTTCTCTCGATCAAAAGTTACGCAACCAAAAACATTATTTGGGTATATTATATTGAAAGTGTTTGATAGCATTTTATCTGTTTGAATAATTTGTACCTCATTTTAAAAGTTATCTTTTATTTATAGATATTTTTTGTTTCGTAACTGTAATGGATCTGTTAGTTACAGTGACGCCTTTATTTCTCTTCACATGTATTGCGACATGAATATGAATTTATTTGTGTGTCAGTGTTTTTATTTTATTAATTTCAGTCATATTTACAAAATATGCTCTAATAGTTCTTAGTATTTTTTTTTTAACTAGCCTATACTGTCCCACTGCTGGGCAAAGGTCTCCTTAATTCCTTTCAGTGTTTTCGACTTTGAGCCACTTCTTGCAAATTCCTAAAGAAGGTATCTAAAGTTGTTCCGCCATCTCCTTGATCTGCCGCGAAATCTTTTTGGTATTTAATACCAATTACCAATACCATACCTACATAATTATATATAATATACAATACCAATAATACACAGACGAATTTTTAGAAATTATTTCGCAAGACCCACTAGCCTAGACACCACATACGATCGCTAAAACTCAGTATTGTTTGTTTAGTAAATTAGCAAAAAATGTTTGGACACGTGTATTGGTAGATATAGGTAGACAAAATAGTTTTATATATGTATTTAAACTCGACTGCGTTAAGGTAAACCGGTAAAAATAATGCAAAGTGTTATATTGAAAAATATTACTATGGAAGAAGAGTTTGTACGAGTATGTTATTTTATTGGCACGCCCTTTAGTACACCTTTAAGCGTCTGGACAGATTTCAATAAATAAACCATTAATAGATTGAGTCTGATTGCCGAAGTGACATAGGTATGCTACATACATTTATAAATATAAAATAAAATGGCAAATGCTATTAAGTTAGTACCACAGAAAGGTGTGGTTCAAAAATGTTATAAAGAGATATACAGTAGCTATTGTCTGATCTTGAATTCACTACAATTTTCTACAATATATTCTTCTACGTACTTCAGCACAAACGTTTACACCATAAAGATATGTTTGTTAGCCTTTGTTTGCCCCTAAGTATATACCGAGACGGGGTAGGGTTCATACATATTTCATGACATAAGGCTGAGGGTGCGTAAGTGCCCTGACATAGAGATAGATAACCATCCTCTATGTATATTTCAAGACTGTCTGATAGCATAGATTTCAGACGAAATCTCGACCTTTTCCCTTTTTCTGAGACCTTTCGTTACTTTTATGGTGTTAGGTTAGGACTTTTTTATATTTATAGGCCAGTATCCGAGCTACAGGTATTTTAATAAAATATGTGTTGGAAAGGTCGCTCGCTTTACGTTGAAACTGAGATAAGATCAAAGCCAGGGAACATCTTAGAAGATGTCAATCAACTTTAGTAAAGGATTTTGTACCTGCATTTAACTTTCTTGACTTTCTCTAAGTCACAGTAAAAGTGAATCTACATCTTTAGTTCGTGAACATTAATTTAAATTCAGTCTCAGAACTTCTACGAGACAAGGACATAAAACAGTTCAAAGTTAACAAATTAAAGATCCCCACTAAGACGACTTTGTGATATTCGAGAAAAGCTGAAATAAGCGTGAAATGAAAATACGAAAGATTTCGCCTAAATCAGCTTAATTAGAGAATTGATCCTTCAGAAAGAAATCTACTTAATGAACTTAAATTAAAATACGATTGTGAATCATCAAAAGTTTTTAAATGAGCGACCAGTATTTTTTTCAGTTGGTGGTGGCGCTGGTTGTAAAGAGAAGTGTCAACAAAGCCGTTAAATTTAGTACATTAAAACTTAGTTCCATGTTTCACCGTCTACCAAAATATACTTGGCCCTTAATAGTTCTAAAAGCGGAGACTACTTTTGGGCTTTGGCGTTTCAAAGCAAATAAGTTTAAAGTAAACTCAAGCAGTTGGCAGTCAACCGAGCAAACTTTAGTGGTTTTCATTAAAGTTTACCGTTGCGATCTTTTGAAGAGGGTTGTTAATGAGGAGTTCTTACTTGTGAAGTATTTTATGAAAAGGATTTTAATTATGAAAATAAAATATGAAGGAACTCTAAATTCTGAATGGAGTAGATCTTAAAACAAGTGAAACTTAATCAAAGCTTTTAGCCTGCGGAAGGTAGATATAATTTTCTGGAAGTCTTTAAAAAGATGAAATATATTTCAAACCAACGGCGGTAAAGTGATTTAGTTCGTCATGAGGCAAAAACTCAACAAGCTGTCGTAAAATTTGAGATCTATGATCGTAATGGTGATACAGTAATTTACGACGGAACAATTAGCATAATATCTCATCAGCATTTTAATGTCCCCATTGCTGGGCCTGAAGCCTCCTCTATAGGAAGGCCCAGTACGGGTTGGTGGACATCACATGTCTTCAAATTTCTGGTTCTAGGACATGCCGGTTTTCTCACAATGTTTTCCTTCACCGTTTTGAGAACAGTGGTGATGAAATGAATTACACAAAATAATGCGTCTGGCTGGGATTGAGCTCGCGACCTAGAACTTGTAAGTTGGGGCCTTAACCACTCGGCCACCACTGCTCCGGAACAATTGCTTAACATTTATCTGGTCCAAATTAATAAACTAGCGCACTTTACCATCAACGATTGCATCACTGTTTACCATCAAGTGGGATCGCTGTCAAGCATTAGTTTACTGTATAACAAATAAAAAAAAATGATTATGTATCGAGTACAGGGACCTCACCATACCAAGTCTTAACAGCTAGGGGAGTGAGAAAAAACATGTCTATATTTTATGTTCGCGGGTAAAGCCGCTGACAAAAGCTATGAATTTATATTAACATACCATCAGGTTCCTCTTCGGTCCTATACTCTTGGACCACCACGAAGTCCTGGTTCTGTATTTTTGTGGCACAATACATATCTTCAGGATCGACTGGGACGATATCTGCTTGGCGTTGCTGGACGAGGTTTAAACAGTCCACTCTGGAAAGAATTGTTTTTTATTTAGATTCTCATAAGATAGGAAAATGAACGGAATGGGATGGGCAGGGCACATTGCTCGCAGAACGATGACTCAGTCCCAACAGCTGAAAGGTCAAGGGGTAGCTACATATCGGAAGATGCAGCGTTGGAAGGCCTCCTACAATGTGGACTGATAACCTGGTAAAGATTGCGGGTATCCGATGGATGCGATATGCACAAGACCGTTAATTGCGGTGACATTTAGAAGAAGCCTATGTCCAACAATAGACGTCTTTGAACTGAAATGTTGATGATGATGGTAAAAGAGATTTTCAGAGTACCCAGTTGATTATTCTCCCAGTGTTGTTTCACTTTCCCTTTCAAGGCACGGGTACAATACGCAGCATAATAGTTGAATTAAAATGGCGATCAACTTTTAATGAGCACTAACTGTTTATCGGGTTTCAATCGAAGCGGGGAATAAAATGGTGGCCATTTTGGTTAACCGTATATTTTGAACAATTCCATAAATCTGACTTCAATTTTACTAATGCTAGCACTGGTCAAATTAAATTAATCGTTGATTCTGACAGCCCATTTATAATATAAATGTAAATAACATTAATAGATCCCAAACATTAATATGTAAGAACCTATTTTATTCACGTAGTCAAAACAAGTACCTAAAGTACCAACATGCAATGTTTTCGTGTTCAAACTTAAAACAATGAAACCGAGGCGTTACGTGAATACTGAACTACAAAATGACATCTGCATTGTTTTGTTTTTCCGTTAGTTTTTGTTCCAGTGTTGCGAAGTCTGTATTGTTTGGACGTTCGCGTTGTAGCGGTGGAAAATATCGGTAGAGTGAACTGTTTTGAACACATTCATGGTTTTAAGTTTTCGAATTGGACTACGGCAGTTGGTGCTCAAAAGTTGTTCATATTGGTTCACAATTTTATCCTTTTTATAGAAAGCCCATCTGTCGTTAAGTATAGGTTATACTTCAGATATACAAAGTTGATATGACAGGCTTTCTTTAAAAAGGATCATTGTGAACCAATATGAACTTTACTATGAGACCAACCCAAAAATTACGAAAAACAAACTCGCTGCTCCATACATTTTGTCGAGTTTTGTGTATATAATAATATAAATCTATGGAGCAGCAGGTTTTTTTCGTGATTTTTGGGTCTTGGATGCCTGAAAATAAAATTATTATTTCTTTCTTTCTTTCCGATCAGAGTGGAAGGGGAAGGGTTTTAATGATTGCTAGTTTTACTTTATTTTAATTTTCTTACCTGTCTCTTGCCGGCACACATTCTATTTGTGTTTTAGACTTCGTCGGTGCATTCGCCATATCCTGACATGCTTGAAGGAACTGCGACGGGACGCATATTTTAACTAAAATGAAATAATTCACAGTTTAATTTTAATACCGTAATTAGATAGCTAATAGAAAAACAATAGGTGCGCGAGCGCCGGCGTTCGTTTGGGTCTCAAGAGTTTAAATAAGTATTAATCTCGTTATGTACTTGGAAGATTTTTTTTATGTGAGACCAAAATTTTTTAAGGTGTTTATTTATTGTGTGTCCAAAATCTCGACCTCCCTAACTAAGTAAATAAAATAAATAGGTTATATAACCAGAGGGTCTTTAAGTCTAGAGTGAATAGGTTAGATACTTTTTGATATATTTATGGTTTGGTACTTAATGCTTGTTTACGGAGACGCGGCGCGTTGCTGTGTGTTTGCGCGTGCGATGACGGAGCTCACTGCTGTAAAATACAGTTCGCCGTAAGATCTTGGCGAGTCTGAATTTAGGCTCTGTGAATTTTACCACTTGATGAAAACTCGTACAAAAATAAAGGTTTTAAAAAACTAAATGCCAATAACAGTTTTTAACAGCAATAAAAACTGCAAATTGCTTTTATGTATTACTCGCGATCCGCCCCAGCTTCGCACGGGTACTGATATTAAATAATTTATGCATGTATTATGCACACAAACCTTCCTCTTGAATCACTCTATCTATTAAAAAAACCGCATCAAAATCGGAGGCGAGTTTTAAAAAATTAAGCATACATAGGGAGGAAGCGATGATTTATTGTTAAAAATTCGCAGAGCTTAATTTCAAACTCGGCAAGGTCCGAGGGCCGTACTGTACCTACTACAATCGCCCAACCCGCCGCCTCTCCGTACACAAGCAATAAGCAAGCGTGCTCCATGGCCGCATCGTCGACCACATAACCAAATACATATATGTGATGTAGTGGTTAAGTGCGAACCTCAAATAATAAAAAACAATCCGACAAAAATTAAATAACTTTTGGAAAAATGTGACACAGAATGTTTTGGATAGTTGTCAATCAAAAATAACTTTATATCGGACTAATTTTTAATTTTATTTGTCTATATATCTCAGGATCTAAGGTCCTAGGCCTTTGAGAGGCGTACGAGGGGCCGATGCCAACTTGCAGAGGACTTTTGAGTAATTTTATTGGAACATCATACCGACCGACGATTATCCCTGTACACTGTGCTAGTGTACCCAAGGACCACCCCTCGTTGGAGAACTATTGTGACATATGGAAAACAAAATATACTCAATAATAATTTTATTTATTATTGTTTCAAGTTTATTTGCAGTCAACGAACTCAATGTTATTATTATTTTGATATTATGTGTTTATATTATTATAACTTGCTATTTGACATTCACGTAATATACCTAATAAAAACAATTCTAGCAAAATTTATGACCTTTACCAGTGCATACCTATTGTTTACATAGGTACAATGAACAGTACCTAAGTATGATATAATACTCAAAGAGTTAGGTATCTACAAGCGTTATTCAAAGGAGATTGTAAAAGTAAGATATAAAAAACCAGTATTTTTATATAATCATTGCAAGAAAGATCTCTAAATTAAGTCTAGCCTCCTAAATTCTAGACAAAATATTGAGATAGTAACTTACACACATAAATTTCATCATAATCGATTCACGAAATCCGGGATTGGAATCGAATAAATAACAGGAGAATGGTTCTCACTACAATTTAAATGCCATTATGTGTAAGAAATATTGAAATCCGAAATAAAAAAAAATTTTGCAGATAAAATTAACTGAATTTCCTTGTATCCGTATTACATGTACCTATTTCAACTACGCTAACTATCAAATTGGATGTTTCGCAACTAAAACTTACGAAACGCGCAAATATTTTCTCATGCATGAGTATGAGTCGGGGTTAAATGCCAACGATTTCGCATCTTCACTAAAAACTTACGAGTCAGTCCAAGATTACTAAATTCATATACTTTTATCACTTCGGCTGAAGTCTAGATACTTTTTTTCTTATATTTATTCTAATTATTTCTGATAAACAAACACAATAAAAAACTCTGGAAAACTTTGGTCACACAATTACACTTCATCATCACAATTTCCCGCCAAAACAAAAAAAAATATTCTTCAATCATCACGATTTAAAATTCGAATTCCATAAACAAAACACAATGTTCTCAATAATTTATCGGACATCGATTTAAAAAAAAAAACATTCCAAAAACAAAATGCCACGCTCTTAAAAGGAAAATAGAACTTTAAAAATAGAACATACATGACGATTTGCTGTGCACACAAACACATGTCAGGGCTATCAGATAAATGTATTTTAATGCCATGGTCAAGGCAAGCTCGCGTGCAATCGCCTTACTACCGCGGTCTGTCCAAGAAACTTCTTTTATATTCTCACGTTATCTTTAGTGTGATTGTTCCACCATGTATTAACGGACTCAGTGGTGGACACTGCATTTGACTTGTGAGGTTTGCGCGGTACTGTGTCACGCGTGTAGCTTATTGGAAAACATTGCGCGATGCAGGGTTAAGATGGTATAGATAAGATCCTGAGATAATCATCGGGAAATCATCATATAATTATATTTCCTGAAACTGCGAGCTTGGCAAAATAAAGCATCAACTTCAATGTGTAAAACCGGAGTCTAATGGGCGTCCATAATTGAACTCTTATATAGCAGCTTGTATACGCATGTAGGAAAAGGCCTGTTTTTTGACTAAATAAATAAAATAGTTTATCGCCTTTACAAGAAATTGGCTACGTAGGCCTTTTGTAAATAAACACATCTACGATACAAAATTAGACTTACGAGAAGGCAGTGTATTTAAAATCTTGTTAATTATTAATTATTTAAAAATAATGCTGTAGGAAAAATGATAGATTACTTAGCGGCTCTGCGTCTCTCTAGTATTCGCATCGATCTGCAACCTTAGCTTGGAAATGTCATCGTTCGCTGGGGACCAAGGCTTGATTAAATAATATCTACAATACGATGCCGAACCAGTCGTAGTGCCTATTATTTTAAGATTTATTTTCTTCCTTATTACCATGAAGACATGAAAGATATAAGTGATAAATAAATAAAGAAAAATAACCTACATAAATCATTGAAATAACTACCACTGTCCGTTCTTATTAATAAAAAGTATTTTATGATAAAACCGGCCAGGAAATGGGATAACCCAATGATAAATTATGTTGTTCTGAGTATGTAGTCTTTTTTTCTGATTTTCAATTCAGTGGGGTCAACTTAGGTTCCTCGATATATATTTTTATATCCGTAATTTATATATTTAATATTTTTTATTCGTCAGAAACACAGATGGAAAATTAAAAAAAGGTATAAAACCTCCTTGAATATTAAAAAAAAACAACATTCAGTTTATTTTTTTTTTAATATTCACCTTTTTTCAAATTATAACTTTTTTTCGAATTATAGTGAAAAAAACAACGAAAATAGAAATTGTAAATTACCAATTAGCTATACGACCTTTTCTTATATCTATGTATACGACAGATTGATTATATTTATTATTATTGTAGTTTAATTTTGAACGTTTAGTTTACATAGAGCTTTTTATTTTTCATGAACGAAATTATGTAGTACCTTTTTGAAGTAATTTTTTCCACATAAGATTTAATCTATTGTACCATTGCAGAACATTTGGAAGAGAAATTAAAAAAAAAGTTTTGAAATGTCAAAACATAATTATGATAGTGCGCCAATCATTTAGCTTTATCAAAAAGATTATCAATAGTTATTTAATTATGGACTGGATTCATTGCAACAATTGTTTTACTCAGTTAGAACCTGGAACTACTCTGCATTTAACATCATGTGGTCACATGTTCTGTAACAATTGTTTAGAGAAAGGTAAGTACCTTAGGAACTTTCATTCAAATAGCAGGAGTGATATCGGTAGATGAATTAAATATTAAAAACCACGCAAATTTCTTGTAGGCGGTAAAGACAGTACATGTTTGATATGCCGAGCACCGTGTTCCATCATGAAACTCGTTCCAGACGTATGTAATTTCGCAAAATATTACCTACCAACTTATTATAATACCTTGTAATGTAATTTTCTCATTCACGATTTAATTTTAAGATGAAACAAGAGATTCAAGATTACTTTACCGATCCAGAGGAATTAATTAAGAAATCCTGTGAGGTGTTACAGTTTCAGAGGCAACACAGACGGCGGTTGCTATCTTATTTATTGCAATCAGTAAGTAATTTTCTTGATTTTAGCTATCTACTTAATTAAATTTTGTACATTACATTTTAGACTCGCTTTTACCTTTCAACATTAAAAACAGAGTGTTCATATAATTTTATATTTATAACATATATTTCTCTGCTAGGTAATAAATAGGTAGGTACTTCCTTTAACTACATACAAATACTTAACTAAATACAAATACCTACTTTAACTTTTTATGAAGGCTAAAAAAGTACTTATATAGGTATTTTGTTTGTGTCATCATTATGATGTGAAAACCATTATAAGACTTGTAACTTCCCACTGTAGACGTTTTCAGAGTTACGGTTGTCAACAAAGTGACATTTTATGAGCGAATACGATTGTCAAAAGTCATAAATACATGAAAGGTATTGATCACGTAATAATATTTGACTCATATCTAACAGTAAAGCGGATAGTAAACACATTCATTATAAACTTTGTGGTCACAAAGTGATCACTGAATTCTCTTTGAGGTTTGAAACACTACGTGCCGTCGATCGGCTTAGTCTTTATCGGACGGTCGGACGGCGAGCTACCTATTGCTCATCGTCCGTATATCTTCAATTTACCTATATCGGAATGTACTTTACAAAGTATTATGGCGCCGAAATAAAGAATCGTTGTTGAAAAATGATACCCTAATATGCCCTAGACTGATGGCATTGGAACGTTGGATGACAAAGCCTATCCTTTGGCCAAGATAAAAGCCATCTCTTGGGTCACGCGAAGTGTCAACTAGGATTTTGATTTATGGCTTTTTGCGAGATGGGCATATTTCTGCTGCTAGCGGTTTTCCGAAGAACCGCTTTCTTCTTTTTAAAATTATGCCGCATACTATTGTGTTTTCGTCCTATGATGAGTCCCCTGACAGTTCTTGTCTGACAATTAAAGTGATGAGACCTAACGAAATTTAATCGATTTTTTTATAATATCGAATCAGTTGGCAAAGAAAGTGGAATCGGATTGCTAATTTTCACATAGGCTACATAACATCATGGGAGCAGAGCAAAAACCTGATATACCGCCGACGAAACCGCGGGGGACCACTAGTGATAAATAAAACGCAGTGTGTTTAAAATATTAATAATTTACTTTTACTCTTCACTGTCGGAACTTGATTCTTGATTAGAGCTTATATCCATATCGGAAGGATACAAGGCAGACGCACTCGTACTGACGCGACGCGGTCGCGATTGCAAGATGGCCATTCCGATTCATCTATTTTTTATCGATTAGTGTCGATTAGGTAGTGTCAATCTCTATAGTCAGAAGTTCCGTTTAACGCATAACACATTTTCTAAATTCATCCTTTTTTATTTTTTCATACTTAATTTTATGTACTTAAATTATAATCACGATAATTCACTGTTTAATTTACAAAAGGCTGTATTTTTATTATCATTCAATTCGTAATTATTTTGCCAGTATTTTTTTTTTAGTCTAAGGTAGTATGCGTGCCACGGAAAAAAATGAACTGTTAGGGAACTCATCATAGGGCGAAAAAACTATAGGTATTAATCCTGTGTCGCGGGTGCGTTCGTGAACATTTAAATTCACGTTGTGTGATGCCTGAGGCCGTACTACGAGATCATTTGATGATCTAAACTGTTAAATGGCTATAGCTAGCTATATACCGTTAAATTTAGATCGTTTTAGTTTAGATGTCGGTCGTTTCTTAATAACTACCTACAGGTCATTGAACTCGCTCAGCTGAAGTTTACCTTAAGAAATTAATTTCGTAAATGCGTTTATTAATTCGTTTTAGAAAAAAAAATATTATTTCTTTATTTTATACTTATAAATCGATAATGTTTCGTGTACCGAATGACCTTCCACAGGATTAAAACGATCCAAATTTAACGGTTTACCTCTATAGGGTATTATAGGGTATACAGTTCCATGGCTCTTTCTAGCTCGCGTGCTTAAAGTTTAACCTCGTCGTGTTATATATGTTACGGGTAAAGTCCGAATAATAAGTAAAATAAATTTTAATTATAACCCATACTCACCTAGGTCAATTTTTACGGGACCCATAAACAAATCCCGTTATTTTCAGAAGCCCTACCTATCACACTTCCCTTGTTTCAGACGAAGAAATTCTATACGGCACGGACTGAGTTAAAACGCATGACCGAATTATGTCAGAAGCAGCATAACCAACTGAAGGAGTATCACAGAACTATCCGGAGTTTAGAAGCACAGTTGGCGAACCAATCCAGTAATAGACATTTGAACTAACTTTAGCTTTGTAGTTGGAGTTCCTTTGGGGTTTGTGACAGCGTACCTAGCTATGTCTTGCCAGGGTGCCAATATGATTATTTCTGATTGATGGAGTAGGTATTTTTTATTCGATTCCGCATACCTCTATATTTAAGCGGAATCGAAGGTAGCGTTTAGAAAACCCGGTACGGCTTTTGAAAGGGAGGTCTGACCTAGGTATGAGGGCTAAGAAGGAATGGGGTGGGTTGTTTAGTCAGTAAGAGTCTGACACTATTTCCCGCCCCGTACAAGGGCGGGATTCGCCATTAGATGATTTTTCCTACCATAAAAAAAGTCTAGAAAACCTCTATTAAAAAGGAAAGATCCTCTGACTAGACGTAGTAAAAGAAAAACCTGATGCAAAACATCACGTTCTTAGTCCCAGTAGTTTCGGCTGTACGGTAATATGTCAGTCAATCAGCTTCTCCTTTTATATACAGGGACTTCTCCTTGTATATTAATGATGTATGTTTAAACACGTGATTGTATAATAACAACAACTTTTATTATGGGACCAAACTTGAAATCTCCAAAAAAAAAATCAGCTGGTTCTGGTATATACACCATCACCTAGTGAAAGTAGCTCGGTATTGGCCGTCCACCTGCTATTCTGGTAGCATAGAAAAGGCCATAACAAGAGTTTACGAAACCCTTTTTTCCAAAAACCTTTTGTTATTTTAATTACCCTGAAAAATAACGAACAATAGATTCAAACCATATTGTTTATATTCCAATGGGAACCAGTAACAACCAACAAAACATCTCATAAACAAGTTTTTATCGTACAAAAATTAAAACTCCGGAACGTATTTTGATAAACTTTTATAGGCTGTTCTCATATTATGTATGTACGCAAGGGGATTCATTTTCAGAGCAAATATCGCCGTTCAACATCCCCATATCGCCAGGGAGTAACATATCACCGAGTTTCGTGCAGACAACCCCTACATACAAGCGTAATGCGAAAAGTACGCCGTTTGCGGTAAGTTAACAAGCCAATTTTTTAATCTATTGAACGTTAGCATAAGCATATTTGGCCTTGTAATGTATCACTTAAAAAAATCGCTTCAATCCTACGGCGCGGCGCGGCGTCGAACCAAATCAAACCTTTGAAGTTTTTGTTTCGTGTGTAAGCAAAAATGAACTTAACGGTGGTCAGGCCGAAGTGTCTTCGATTGTACCCACTGCTGAGACTCAGGCCTCCTCCCTAGGAGAAGGAATGGACCGTAATCCACCACGTAGGCCAGCGCTTCAAGGAGTTGTCAGCAAAGCGCCTCAAGAAGTTGTCAGCAAACTGTAACTTGTCCCTTCAGGGTCGAAGCCTCCTGGAGCTGCCGGTTTGAGTGAAACTGTTACCGCGGCTCTGGGAATAAGGCAAGGAAGGTACGGGGTAGGTTTTTTAGTCAGTAAGAGTCTGGTCTCCCGCTCCGCCCAAGAGCGGGTTTCGTCATTCGATGATTTTCACCTACCATAAAAAAAAACACGTAAGTATACCAAGTTCGGATTGGCGAATATCACATGTCTTGATGTTTAGTTAGTTAAAGGACATTCCGATTTCCGTCACCGTTTTGAGAACAGAACCTAAATTTCAAAGACATCTGACATCCACCAGCCCACACTGGGCCTGCGTGGTGAATTACGTCCCGTTCCCTCTGCTGAAGAGGAGGCCTGAGATCCAGCTGTGAGGGTGATGCTAAGCTATTGCTATGCTATGATTTGAGAGCAGTGGTGAAGGAATAAATTATATAAAGTATTGCGCCTGGCTTGGTCTCACCCACTTTTAATTCTGGGCAATTACCACTGGGCCACCATATGCTCCATTGAACATTGCTTACTCTGATATAGATAATGTTATTAAATTGTATCCTAAGCTAGTTTGATCGTCTAAAACCGAAATATTTGCTCATAAGTTTTCACAATACGAGTACCATTGCGAAGAATTGAGTTGAGTAGAATGACATAATGGATTAATGGGTTCCTTCAATCATGCAATCTAAATTGAACAGTGGGGAATACCTGGATAGAATTCGCAACAGGAAAGGAAATAGTCAGTTTAGTTCGGTTAGGTCTGGTCTGGTGAACGGAAAAGAGTACGAAAACTCAAAGTCACACTCAAGATGAATCACAGTCTTTATGAATTGCGTGTTTTTATTCCTTCTCTACTATGCTAGCGTTGTGTATACTCTTATACCTTGAATAAACGTAGCAAGCAAATGGACGAGACAGTGCTCTTGGCCCAAACTCAGTAAAAGTCAAAAAAGTCAAAAAAAAAATATTTCACATGGGCCTACATGGGCACTTATAAAACGTCAGATGCTAGTGCACTAGATGGTAGGTACGTATAAACTGTTTATCTCTACAACTCGCTTACATCATTGTCTCGGTCGGTTGCTCTTTTACTCGGTACGTGTGATTGGGCCATAAGAGGGTGACCATAAACATGAGGGTTAATAAAGACGTGTGATGGAAGAAGTAGGCCTTCAATAAATTAGTATAAAACAAAAGAATCATAGACAACAGAACGAAGAGAGTATGCATATACTTTTTGTGTGACCAACTCGCGTTACCGGATAACCGGAATGAATACTCGCAGTGTAGCACTAGGTTCTGTCATTAAAAAAAGAAAGAATGAAACTGTTCTTTTTTTGTAATTCCCGCGCAAAATTCATTCAGCAATGGCCGCCCGTGACAGATCAATTCAGTACACTTTCGATGCAAAAAATGTAGACCCAGACATCCTAAGAATAATGTAAAAAAATTAGTTAAACGTGGATTCACGTTTACCTACTAAAGTAGATCGTACGTGTTTATATTTTGAGATAGTTACAATTTATTTTGTCAATTTAATATTTCATAGCACATGTAGGTATTTCCCGGGTCTTATCATGCACATAATATAAGGAAAATGTGTGACTAAGATAACGTTCTACTTCTATTATAAACTCATCTTAGTTTCGGTTTGTAATTAAAATTCTTTATTCTGAATGACGCAAGAAACAAAATGAATTTTATTGAAAGAAATTGAGGTCTGAAAATGCTGGTTCTTTTATGTACCCATTATGCACACAACACATAGACACTGGTCTAGAAAAAAGTAGGTACCTATCTAGGTCATATTTTTTGTTGCCATGCACTAAAATTAAGTTTTGTTATTACTGGCTGCACTAACTGAGGTTATCTTGAAGTGAAAATATTATCAACTTTATGTTTACGTTGCTGTGTAAGTTTTTAAATAGAACTACGGTAGATAGAGATTTAGTTCAAAGATGTTTTGGTTTTTTCATGTCTCATAATATTAAATTATATTTTGGTCGTAGTTTATACAAGATATGTTATTTACAGTACGGCCATCGGATCTTGGCGAGTCTGAAGTTGGCTCTGCGAATTTTAACGCTTAAAAACTCGTAAAGAATAAATGGTTTAAGCAAATAAACGCAACTATCCAACACTGGCGGAAAATCCGGAATATCTATCCGTATCAGAACTCGTTACAATAGTATTTCTATATTCGTATCTAGATCCGTATTTGTATATCCATAACATTGATTATAAGGTGAAGTGATTTTAAAGTGTCGAATTATGATACGTGTTATTGTGGAAGAAGTTTTTTGTTTACAATTTATCGATAGTTTATAAACTGTCGACATATTTTATAAACTTACGGGTTTGTAATTAACTCGAGGAAAATTTATCAGTTATTAAAATAGGTAAATATTAAGATAAGCCAAGGGGTTACCCTATCCCAAGTAGGACAATCAGCGTCAGTCTGCCAGAGGGTACTCCCGTGATATCATTTCTTTAAAACTACAGTAAAGATAACTTTCTGACCTCAGGTTCAACAATATCAATCGAACCTCGTGACTCCAACACGGATAAGCAAGCAGAGGTCTGCGAACATGAGTGCTCATAGTCAGGTAAATTAATGTTTCTTATTGTTACTAGGCTCGGAATAAAATCAGATATGATTTATCATATCTACATCGATCTTCAAAGTTAAACTATTCCTGGTGAGGTAAAGTCGTGGATGAGCATTGACATTAACCGCTTTTAAATTCTAATAAAGAATATCATTATTATTACTTCCCGAGAATGGTTCAACTGTCATTGTAGTAGTAGTAACTTGTAATATCAAAGAGAATCATATACCATACCCAGAAACTAGGTTTGTAATGATCAGCTGATTATTTGACCATTAGGTGCACTTACCTAATGAAAAAAATCTTTGCTCCAAGTACCTACTGGTACCGTCAAACGGGCTGAAAAGAAACGCAGGGGTGAATAAAAACGATACTTTTATGACGATTTTCATGTTTGTTTTGAGTACTCAAATTTATTAATCTAATCTAATATATTCCTAATCAATGTTTTGTTTCTATACACCCTATTGTTTTGGCTGGAAACCGACCCTAATAGTTGGGAAAAATCGAGGCAAAATTATTGAAGCTACATGACTTAAAATGAACCATTAAAAGGGAACAGCCGAAAGCTCTTAATAAATAATAAAAAAAACTTCAGAGCTCTAATCGAAATCAGTAAATGCAAAACCCGTCACAGATAATTTACATTTTCCGTTTCCTTGCTACCACTATCAAAGTTTTTATTCCTGCAATGCATTCTTATAGTTCCCCATTTTCCTCATTTTCTCCATTTTATATACGAAAGGTTGGTAGTTCTTGAATTCAGCTAAGTCAGCGATCAAAAGCGCTTTACGAGAACCTGCACGATACTTCAAAGCGCCTTTTCCTCTTTTCCATTTCATTGTTGTTGCTGAGACGATATTTCTTGCTATTATACTCGTACACATCAAATGTGGACTGAATATTCCAGAGTGGTTCTGATGGTTTATTTTCAACTAGAGACACCCGAACTGTGTTTTATTATCCCAAAATGGGGCAAAATGGTTTTGTCTTACCAAGACAGGTTTATCTTCGATGTGGGTGTAGGTTTACGTACTTATACTATTTTTTTTTCTGTTTGAGTAAGCTTGGAGCACTAGGTGGCTTGAAAAATTATTTACGCTTACAGATATAATATACACCTGAATCTGTTAGACTAATAGTCTAGAAAAATATTAAGTGGCCGGGTTCAGGAGTCATTCCCGGCCACCCTAGATGCGGGTTTTCTTACAGCGAGCAATGGGTGGTTCGCCGCCTGGACCAAACCAGAGTCGACGATGCGTTGTCTTATCAATGCGCCTCAATTTTAGAAAAACCGAAGGGGCCCGGTAGGGACGATGCCTGCTAGGGTTGCAGGTATGAAGAAACTGGTGGGTTTTAGTCAGTAAAAGTCTGATAAGCCCCCTCGCGTCACCCAGAACAAGATCGATATTTGACTATTTCGTATTTCGAAAATAAAATACAGCGCAAGTTCTATACGCACATGATCAAAAAACAGACAGCGAAGTTACTTTTACAACTATAATATTATATTGCAGATAAAGTCACATACTATAACATAATTTATTGGTTCTTTTTCCAGCGTTCGAACACCTCTAACAAGATTTCATCGACTGTCTTCACACCGCCGACTCCCGAGTCCGCTGGGTACTCCAACTTTTTAAAGAGCCTCTAATGGTATTCAGAACGCATCCAAAAATTCGCTCGCGTGTGCCAGTGCGAATTTCCATAAAAAAATATAACTACATTTATTTTTTATTACTGGCAGCATTGGAAAACCGAATTATTCAGTCTATTTTCTTTAGCCCTGTTTCATTGTGTGACAGCGCGTTGTATATGACACGAATATTATATTATTTTACGTCAAGACTCGAGATATGGGGATGAAATGGTTTGGGAAAAGACATGTGGGTTTATGATAATGTTCTGACTCATATTGTACGTTATTTTACGCTCAAAATAATGTCGCTCATCTAAGCTTGTTTCGGGTTTTTGTTTAGTTATCCAATATTGTGTAAGCCTTTGTTCAGAGAGAAGATTTATTTATACTTTTATGTTAAGAATATTAAACTTTAGCATCGAACTTCGTAGTTTTTACTGTAAATATCTTAAATCGGAAGAAATGTATTTTTTTATTAATAATGTCAAATGAAGTACTCTTACCAATAAATAAAATAATTCAAATTGAATTTCGATCATCGCACTGATTGTGTGAATTTGCGCGTTCCAAATTTGAAATTATGTTAGCTTTTAAATTAAATTATATTCCATTGACATTTTTTTTCTTATTTTTTAAATAGTTCAGGTTTATTTAAGACTATTTTGTTATTGTTAGAGTTGTATGAGTGAATGATTTTGTTTTTACTACACAAAAAGTTCGTAATTGATATTATGACTTCGATTCAAATCAAACCTTCACGGTCAATAAAGCAAATCAACTTTTTCTAATCGCCCAATTGTTTCTACCAAATGATCATAACAAATCAATTACTATTTTAATTATAATTTCGTAAAAAACTTTAGCAGGTGGTTTGTTTTCTAGGTCTTTCAGTGGCGGTAGTGAATCGGGCTATATGTCAAATAGTCCATTGCTATCACAAGACATCTATTGCAATGGCTACGGAAAATGTCCATTCAATAAAAGAACGAAGATTATGAGGTTCGATTAAAGTATATTCTTTCATTTTTTGTTGTTATTAGGTGTTAGAAAAAATGTTTTTATTCAACTTTTATATGTATGTAACCATAGATTGCATGTTTTTTTATTTCTGCTTAGGCGCATTTTCCTATCGGAATTGTTTTTAAATATGGAACACCATTGCATGTTCTTTTTTTTGTTCAGTTTTTGGCTTATTTTCAATGTTATCGGAAATAGAAAGTCATTGCTATTGCGTTTGTAAATAATTTCTGTGCTTTAAAATACATAATATCTGTATTTTGAATTCGTAATGTTATGATAAATACGATGTCTTCAATATAGTCATTATATTTGCTAATGGAATAAACGCATTCCTGCAAAATGGAAATGAGCACTTAGTTTATTAGATTACAAGAGAATGGGTTCTGCATTCCCTTATGAAGATAGCTTTTAGATTTTCACTTGGTATTAAAACACAATTTGCATGTTTCTGTTTAGTTATTTTTAAGAAATAAATAAATTTAATTTTTTGGTTGAATTATGATTTTATTTTTAACATTTTTATCTGAGTTGGTTGTAGGGACACGGGATCTATTAATTTAGTATTGCCATTGTCTCTGTAAGTATAATTTATATAGTTGATTATAAATTATAACATATTTACAATCAAAGCATTTACTACGTCTATTCGTAGAGCAGTGGTGGCCAAGTAGTAACGGCCCCGACTTACAAGTTGAGGTCGTAGGTTTAAACCCAGCCAAGCGCATTGCTTTGTGTAATGTATTTCATCATCATTGCTCTGAAAACGGTGAAGGAAAACATCGTAAGAAAACCGGTATGTTCGAGAACTAAATTTTTGAAGACGTGTGACATTCAATAACCTACATTGGGCTAGCTTGGTGGATTAAGGCCTACTCCTTCTAAAGAAGAGGCCTGAACCACAACAACGTGGGTACATTTAAAGGCCTTATCAATAAGGAGACGTCAGCAAACCGTAGGGACCCAGCAGGATCGAAGCCTACGGGGGCTAATGGATCGATTCTGAATAGAAAGCTCGACCCTAGCATGAAAGTGGGTTATTTAGACAGTAAGGCATATAGCAGACGAGGCGCAGTCAAGGTGCAGTCGAGGCGCAGTTGAGACTCAGTTGTAGATAAGAGTCGAGTCGCGGGCGATTATGGCGTGCATGGTCGTACAGACAAGGATTTTCCCGAACCAGTTCAATACAAGTTAAGTTTGTTTTAATATCATCCCGCATTATCACCTGATTACGTCTAAACGCGCTTACACCCGAAAAGGAATGACAAAATGGCAGCAGAGGCGCAGCAGAGTCGCGGCAGAGTCGCGGCGGAGACGCGACGCTGCGACACTCCGCGCCCGCGCCTCGACTCTGCCCCTCAGCCGCTCTATTGGCACCGCAACTGTGCCGCGACTTCGGCAGTGTGCGTTGTCCAATAGTATTCTGAACAAAAGCTAGAAGAAGCGCGTCTCTTGACCGCCCGTGCCCCGACGCCGACTTGAATCTTAGGTCTGTGTGCTATAGGCCTAAGAGTAGGATTTGTCATTGGATGTTTTTACCCATCGGAAAAATACCACCAGTTTGTTGAGAATCCTCCTTTTAATAGAGCTTGCGGAATTATACGTCTTTTAGTAGACAAACTAATTAGTTATTCTCATATTACTAATTTTATTCGCCAGCAAGGTAGGTTGAACCATAATTGTACAAGCGAAATTACGTAATAAAATAGTTATACCAAGTATAAAAGCGACTTAATTAGAAATTGTTATGGTTTCATTAATTTTCCACGAGTGAGCAATTTAAACTAATAGGTCAAGGAACTAAGCGTAAACAATCTTTTGATCATCATTTTAGCTAAAAGACGTCCAGAGCTGAACTTTTCCTTTTGTCGCCACAACGATCACTGTGGCGACATAAGGAAAAGTTGTGGTCCTGTGCTCTACTGTGGCCCAGGGTCTCATACTGGGGCCCAGGGTCTCTTTCTGAAAGGAACGCTTGGCTCCAGTGCGAAGGACAAAGAAGGAATGGGGTGGGATGTTAGACAGCAAGAGTCTGACGTTGTTTCCCGGTCCACCCAAGAGTGGGATTCGTCATTGGATGATTTTTGTCCTCCATAAAAAAATGTGGTCCTGTGCGTCTTGTATCCATCAGACTCCTGCAACCTCCACCAGTTCATCGGTCCATATTCTGACAGGCTTTCCAATGCTGTGTATTCCGGTATGCGGTCATTTTAGGATCTTTCATCGTTGTCAAGGTTTAATTTAAGGGTGGCGAGAGTCCCACTTGAAGGTCTTTCTTTCTTATTGTTTAGCCAGGAGAACTTCATTTGCTTACCAATTTCCAATTGAATTGGTTCAGTAGATCACAAGGGGCGGATACACCGTTGTGGTCACGTTGGGTGTACCCACAACCCTAATTAAGGTCAGTAGGCTGAATGCTGAATTCTCTTAATTAAAAATTGTTCAAAGGAAAATGAGCATTTTGTACGGACTTCGTATCGTAAGCTATACTATTAAGTTATACTTGCTGTGTCAAGCTTGACTATTATCTACTGCTAAATTTTACTTTTCAAATGGTATAAGCCACTGTATGTAGTGTGGTTCCAAAGCTGAGAGACGTTTATTTGGGTGGATGTGAGACACATCCTTCTTTCAGGTCCAGATCCAGTAAGTAAGTAAGATTTATTTATTTTATTTTAGGAAAAACAATCAGTTTCACAATAAGGGATAAACATATATAAGATCTAGAGTCAATAGATAGATTAAATAAATATAAATTATATAGAATAGATAGATTCAAATAGTTAATAGGTAGATTTGGAGTCAATTTACTGTGATGGAAAGACAGATAGACACACGAGTGTTCCTATAAGTTCTGATTTTTCATTTGGACCTTTGAAAATTTGTAACCATAGAAAAGATTCCAACTTTAGACGTTACAGTTATTTTACAGTTTATTAAGATTTTTTCAAGGATTTGTTGCATTTTTTTTTTAAATTCCCTACTGATTAAAAAGGTCATGTTCTTGAACTAAACAATCATAAAAACTAATAATAGTTCATTTGACGTTATTGCAAACAGTAGAGCACCACTGGGATCTAATCGTATTTGAACCCCTTCTAAAGATAATAAAAGCTTGCAAAAAGAAGGAAACGAGTAGATAACGGGCCTTCCTTTTCTTATCTTACACTCCTTTTGAGACAGTAAAACAGCCTATAAACGGAAATATATTTGAACCTTTAATAAGGAATCTAAAAATACAAGAAAGTAAGCGTCTAAATAAAGTCTATTTGATTTTGAACTTCGGAGGAAAAGTTTAAGCTACATAAAAAAACTTTCATCTAAAAGGATCAATGACATCATTTTGTAAATTTTTTGGGATGGAGAATCCTTATTAAATCGAACGCTGAATAACTAAATCTAGTTAGTTCATTCTCTAACTTCATTAAGATTTTTTTTTTTCAATTGAATCAATGAAATGTTATTTCCCCTTCCCTTTGTAGTTTCGGTTAAGTGTCTCTTAATCCACGAAAGTTTCTGCGCCTTGTGATGACTACAAAGGTTTTACTAGATAAAGACTACTGTCTTTAAGTAAAATAGATAACTTCTAGGCAAACGTGCTCCGTCGTCGACCACATCATCGCTTACCATCAGGTGAGATAGCGGTAACATATAAAAACAACACACACAGTATACACACCAAACTGTTCATGAATTGAACAGAAAAATAGTACCTACCAGTTAATTTTATCATTTACTAGCGATCCGCCCCAGCTTCACACAGGTCTAATGCTGATATTAAATAATAATATATTATGCATGTAGTAGACGTATAACGGGTTTTGATGCGGTATTTTTAATACATAGAGCGATTCAAGAGGAACTTTAATTACTCTATTAAAAAAACCGCACAGTTTTAAATATTTAAGCATACATGGGGACAGAAAGGGTTTTATACTACGTAGTGGCTTGCGATCCACCTAAAAACACCTAAACCTTCTTGAATTATTCTGTCTGTAATGTGATGCGAGTAATTCTTTCTTTTATTTATTCGTTGTGCTGTATGCAATTCGTAAAGATATTTTTTTGGGTGGGAAATTATTAAATAAATGCTTTTGGAGCTTTTTTTTTAACTGATTTTGCTGGGTGGAGCAAGACTGTGTGTCAGACTTTTACAGACTAAAAATTGACTAGTTTTTCGATCAATCTGCAACACAATTCATAAAATTATGGCAAAGCAAGCCGAACCTCTATTTTGGCTAATTTCAAGCTACTGAACTAGGTATTCAAAACGGTACAAAAATATTTGATGTATGCACAGTAGGTGCGTCACACTGCATCTACACTTTTTATTGCCGTAGAAATTTAAATAAAACATCAATTACCAAGCTTCAAAAATTATCTTTATTATCGCCGTTAATCAAAAAGAACAATATTTAACGGTGAATGGGCAGGATGCCCTTGTTCTGCTGGTATCCTCCGGTAGCCTCCTGGTGTCCATGCACTGAATGAGCTCCAAGGTTGTTGAACTTCTCCAGAACTTCGGCGCCACCCTTGTAGCCCTTTTGTAGGTACTCGCCCTGGAAACAGAGAAGAGTTTATGAGTATCATCAACATCATCATCATTTCAGATGAAAGACGTCTACTGTTAGACATGCTCTCCCCGAAGTGTCCTCAAAACGACCTGTGCATCTCGCATCCATCGGATTCCCGTGACTTTCATAAAGTAATCGGTCCATCTTGTGAGAAGCCTTCTTCTGTTACGTGGTCGTCACTCCAGAATCTTTCATCAACATCCACCATCAAAAATAACTAATACTAAGATAAGAACAAAATACCTGCCAAGCCAGCCAGCCCGTGTTGCTGTTTCATGACATGGTAAGTAAAACCAACTCTCTAGAAAAATCGTTCAAATTCAATTTAGCGAGAACTTATCAAAAAGTGAATCAAAACATTGTGCGTACAGCTGAAGAGTAAAATCCCCTGTCGAAGTTTGCATTTCTTTCTTGTTGCAATGAATGGGTTGTTCCTAAGCAAGCGTGCTTTATCGCCGACCAAATTATTGCTTAACAGCAGGTAAGATCAGGCCACCTCGAGCCTACCTACTTAAGTAGAAACATTGACTGACATATCGAGGCTATTGCTGTAACTATTGAAACTAGGAGCGTGAAATTTTGCACAAGGCTTCCTTTTTTTGATGTAGGATAGAACTAACAAGACTTATAAATACTCAGCACCAAAAGGGATGAAAAACGATAGTCTAAGGTTTGGAAAATTTTATGCCAGCAAAGAAGCTCGCTAAGCTAGTCAATAATAAAATGTAAAGAAAAAGAGGTGTTATTGACCGATTGAAACTAAAAATGTTCCATAATAATTGGGATATCTGTCCTATAATGGAAGACATATGTGCCTTACAATTACTACAGTGATACTTTGATTGTTTGTTTTGAAACTAAAGCTCGAAATGTCCTGATTCGTATCGATTAAAATAGATTGGACATTTGTATTGTTCAATCTATTGTAAAAGGAAAATTCTATTCAAAGCCACAAAGGGCGATAAAACGAAATCATTATTGAAAGCGATTATCAAAAACAAAGGGCTGGACTATTGTACTTTTTCAGTACGAACCATTTTGCTAATACGAAGTGAGGTTAACGAAACAATTTAGTACAATTTAATTTCCACCATTTCGCACGAGAGCCCTAAAAAGTAGCTCAAACATCTGGTGGTTTTATTCAATAGCTTTTACCCACAGACGTTTCTGTTTAACGAGCTATGAGGCAACTGTTTTCAATTTAAACAGTATATAAACTAAAGTAACATTTTATGTGCCGTAAAAGTTAGCATTTGTTCTTTAATAAATAAGTTGTGTGTTTAATTTTATGCTCTGCTTTTATGAACATTGTTTAAGTGATACTTCAGGCTTCTCAAACTTGGAATTTGTTAAGTAGTTTTGGTGACAGAGGAGATGAAGTTATATTATGTTCACAAGATTATGAAAACCAGGGGCAAAACCACGACATTTCGGTGTGAGATAAAGATGAAGCTATATATAAAGGCCGCATATCATTATTTTCACACGGCTGGCACATGAAAATGAAGACCGTTTACAAAAATATTTAACTGGTTACTAAATGTTGATTAAAAGAACTTTCACGAACCTTGTTTCCTTTCGAGTCGTCAATCTTCTGTTCAGACACATGATGTCCTTCCTTGCCCTGTGCATTAGCATCCAGAACCTTTTCTTCATGAGCGCCCTTGAATCCTTGTTGTGCATTCTCTCCAAATGCATTAGCATTATGACCGTTAACCTTGTGATCAGCTTCATCATGAGCCTCGTCATAGAAACTCTCCGATTTCTCCTCCTCATTCTTACTACTGGAACTCTTGAAACCCTTACTCACATGACCTTTCTTATGACTCTTAGCCTTCTTAATCTGTTCTTCATTGGCACCTATAAGTTCATTGCAAAATTTAGAAATAACGACAAAAAAACTCATTTAAATAAATATTAATGGATTTCTATTTACTGTACGTTTACTTAAATATTAATTTATTAGGTATTCAGTTTTTGTGCTGTGTTTTGCCGAATAGCTCGATAAAAACTGGTTGATTGACAAGTGAGCGTGAAATTATAACGAAATAATGAGTTGTTTGGAAAAAAGCGCTCTATGCGTGAGCGTCGTTTATTTGAGGAGAAGTTTAGACTTAGTATACGTACCGTGTTTGTCTAATTTTTGATTGCCTTCGTAGAATTTTTCATCACCGGCAGCTTTTTTCTTAGCTTCTTCGTCTTTGTAGTAACTTGAATCGCCCTTTTCGGCTCTAGCAGCAGCAGCACCCTGCTGGAAACCTTCTTGACCATGTTTCGCTTCTTCTTCAGCTTTCTTCTCGAATTTTTCTACGTTTTCACCAGCTCCTTTTTTCTGAGCCGCGTCGTAAGCGTTCTTGTCTACGTATCCTCCAGAAACTTGTTGTCCGATGAGAGGGTGGTACAGCAAGCCATTTCCAAGACCGATACCGCCAACTCCCAAACCACCGATTCCGGGGTGAATGAGACCGACTCCATTACCGAAGCCGACGCCTCCTACACCAACTCCAGCACCACCAACTCCCAACTGGCCAACACCACCAACTCCTCCGAGACCAATTCCCAACCCTTGGCCAATGCCTCCGATACCGATGCCACCATAGCCCAGACCTTGGCCTATGCCTTGGCCTAAGCCTAATCCACCAACACCAATACCACCAACTCCACCAACACCAGAAACTGTATTCAGAACAGTAGACGCAGCTCCTTCTATTTGTTCAGGGTAATCCTCACTTTCTTCCACTTCATAACTGTTTGATAAAGGCAATCCAGATTTCGCGTCAGTACTGATGGCGTCCAACCGTGCTTTCACATAATCGTAAGGAGTCTTCTCATCAGCTAGCTCGACTTTGTTGAGCTGTGCTGCAGACAATGCCACCAGAGCGAGGGTGAATACTTGTGTCAACATCATTGTCGATGTGATCGTTACCGACGTTTCAAGACTGATGTCATTTCAGTATTGCACTGTTATTTATACTAAGGTTAAATTCGGTGGAACGGAATAGTTTTTGTATAAGTCGTGTGATAGTTTTCACAGGGTGTCTGGGGGCCCGCGTCCGGTTGTTTCCTTCCTGTGGTATTGTTTCGACTAGTCCTAATTAGAACGACACGGCTCAAATAAAACAATGTGGTCTGGTCGAAGACCTTGCTTTCCAGTTCATTGGTGGCGTCAGTGGGGCGTTAGTTTGCGCAACCACTGAACCGCTATGGTAACTCGTTTTCTAGACAATTTCTTGTAAATTCTCCCGTGTTATCTCATTTCAGGTAATCTTTGTTCGCTGATTCGTTACTCTATAATACTGCAGTTGAATTTCAGTCGATAATCCGGTGCTCATTTTTAATCTGTCAGTTGCAAAGTCTCGGTTGCCGTTTAATCTGTCCGAAGCATAAAGTGAAAAGGTTAATTAATAGCAAAAAATGGCAGCATTTAATAAACAGGTGATTAATTTCCTCTCTGCATTATGAGCATAATGGCCTTGGTTCAGATCGGACGATTTCACGTCATTGTTTTCTTATGCTCAAAATATATGTCGAGGGCTCCACCAAAGGTTAGTCGAGTATTATATTGGGTGACTATTGAAGTATTGACTCGCCAAAGTTGGCCTAAATAAATCACGGTAAAGCCTGCAAGGTGTCAGAATAATTCACAAATGATATATTATGTTACTTTTGTGTGATTTTGTAGTACTTGTAAATAATATGTTGGGGTTTTTGTCGGTATTTCAACGAGTGAAGTTCAGTGGCTCTTTTATTTATTTCCAAATTGATTCCTAGTAGATATATTGTGTTGTAAAATAGGTGTACTTTTGTATCTCAATATATTGAAACATGGAAACAGTCGCGAGGTAAAATAGAGCTCAGAATTTTATTGTACTTTATGGCTACCTCAGTGAAGTTTGCCGTGATAAATATGCTACCAAATACTACAAAACATTAGAATGTGTACATCCATATTCTAATGGTAAACTAAGGAATTATTCATACGAAGACATGGCTTAATGGATTTAGTATTCAAACCAAAAATCAAACCAATAATAAAAAAGTATTTTGAATTTAGAACAAAAATATCTATTCTATTCTATTTTTTTAATCATATCGAAAAAAGCCGATGTTGACAAAAAGAAAATCTAACTTCATCAATATTGTCTACTAGCTTTTGCCCGCGGCTTCACCCACGTGCTATTGGGGTTGGGGTTGGGGTTTCCGGGATAAAAAGAAGCCTATGTCCTATTCCGGAGTGTATCCTATGCCTGTGCCAAATTTCATCCAGATCCGTCCAGCCGTTTTGGCGTGATTGAGTAACAAACATACAAACATCGTAACTTTCGCATTTATAATATTAGTAAGATTAGTAAGAAGTAAGATTACCAGGCTTTCAGTTCTTACACAACTTTGAGAATTTGCTCATTTTCAGTATGAGGGATGCCTTTTCATTAGCCCCTGTGATGTCGTTTCTTAACATAACATCAAACGATGCTATAGTAGGATGTGGCTGGATATTTTCCTTTTCGAATATTACCATTTTAATTATTCAGTGGTTCCCTGTTAACGGTTACGCATTTAAAGAATTATTTGAATAAATTATTGAAACCAGAGAGTTTGGAATTAAGTATTTCAACGTTTTTGTTGAAGCATGTTTTTTTCTAGAATCTATTCATTTCTTTTCATGTTTATTTGATTCATGTTTCTCATAGTTTACTATATAAACGGCAGACTAATAAAACTGGTTTACCTAAATAAATTGACTATTGGATACAATGAACTGTATTCATCATCTTTCTTTGTCCCGATTTTTTGTTATTGTTTTTTTTCTGTTCTGTTACCCGTCATGCTATTACTAACTCCTTTTTTCCTCAACACTTCTCACACAATCCATCTATCTTTTCTTTGGCCTCCTTCTCTCTCCACGTATCACACTCCACATGTATGCTCGTAACTTTTTAGTAACATGTGTTTCATCCCTCCTCGTCACATGGCCATACAATAATTCTCTTTCAGTTTTCAGTTACTGGCAACACTTTCAAACTTCCTTTTAAACTTATTTGTCACTTCATCCACTTTCATCACATCACACTATATTTGTAGGTAAACATTAAATAGATAATAATTTATAATTATTTAACGCCTCATTTCAGAAACATAAACAATTCCAATATGTAGGTAATCGTCACATAATAATTTGTTATTTATTGACGTATGACTAAGATAACAAAAATAATTATGTTGATACATAAGCGTGTTTATTTAAGAATTTTCCTGTTAATTTTGTAAGTTTTAAGTAATCTAAGAGGAAGTTGAAGCTGATATTTAAGTCTGAGAGTTCTTTCCACGCTAAAGACTACTATCTCTGATGCTAACTAATTCTGTTGGCCATCAGAAGTATCACCACATACGATCTGTGTGTGATGATGTCTATATGGACGTTAATATAGCATTGCATAATAAACCCATGTTACAGGTATTTGTATTTAGGCCTAGTTAAAGCTTAGAACACCTTCAAATTAGCCGCAACGTGCCGCGTGACAGCAGCGCGGCACAGCGTCTCTTGTAGAACGACAGCCGCACGTTTTTATTTATCCGGAATAACAAAGCAATTAATTTTTATTGCATAAGTATACATAGAGGAGGAGGTATATTATATGGAGTAAAAATGCTGTCACGCGTCACGTTGCAGCTAATTTGAAAGCGCTCTTAATCTTGTCAACGGTAAAGGTATTAAAGGTAGATCTTGTTTTGTGAGGAGAAGTAAACGAAGATTATAATATAAATATATTGTAATATAAATACTGTCTTATTTAACTTTCGATTAAAAAAAAAACAGTTCTGAATTAATAACTTGAAGCTTTTCAATTAAACATCTTGCTGATGGTGGCGCATGTGCTATATGGGATACTAATATGTACGTGAACGGACGGGATCAGTTGGGACCTGGGACGGTATTTTTAAATATTAAGATTTCCACAGTAAAATGCCAAAAAACATATACTGCTGAAATACTCATAGTAAACTAACCTAGGTGCAGTGAAATCTGTAGTTGCCTTTTTTCTGACTACATAAGCAACTGAACTTAGTCTACCTGAGAGACTTCTATTATGGGATTCTCACTACAATTTAGAATCAATAGTATAATTATAATACATTAGAAAACAGTTTCCTAATAACGTCAAGTTTTTTGCCGTCAAAAATTAGGCTGACAACAACTTGAGGGACATTCAATAACGAAAACTTTATACATTTAGTTTTATTCGCATTTAATAACAGGTTATTAGTTGCGAACAATTTCGAAAGAACAGCCAGACAATAATTCCATAAACTTAATTAAAATTACTCAATAAATTACAATAACAAAAGTAGTGCCGGTCACCATTTTGTATTCCGCCGTCAGATATCTACAGGCAGAATTGATGAATATGTAAATCGAAATCAGCAAAATATCGCTGAATAATGTAGGAATGTAAATCAAAACCTTGTCGATCTGTAAATTATACAAAAACAAAATATGGACTGAATGTAATAAATACATAATTTACGCCTACCCACATAAAGTGCTGTTTATTTGGTTCGATAGACCTAAAACCCTTTTTTTGATACCGGGTAAAATGGGGTGAATAGAAACTCAGTGGGTAAATAGAAACAATTTTTTTATTACGATTATTACTAGAAGTAATAATCCTAATAAAAAAATTGTTTTTTTGCATTTTCATATTTTTGCATTTTTGTTTTCAATTATTGAATTTATAAAAATATTTAAATGCTGAAAACAATTTTTAAATAACGTGCAAAACCATAAAAAGTTGTTTCGATTCACCCTGTTTTACGGTACCTACGTTAAAAAATCTTATGTTTGGTTTTTAAATTACTTGGTCTGAGGAGTAAAGGATTTAAATGAATAGTATAACAGTAACATAACTTTTACTTAAACTTAAATTTATTGTTACTATGGACTGAAAGAATTTCCAAATAAAAAAGGGGGTGGTCTGTGGTGTATTAATATTAAATCAACCGCTAACTGTCCCCCGCAGTTTCACCTGCTTCTTTGGTTTTTGCACCAATTCTGTGGATCGTAGGATGTGGTTTAGCTTGTAAAATTTGTCATGAATCGTGTTATCCTTAACAGATGATATTTTTTTTATTATATTAGACAGTAGGATAGATTATATCCCATTTTAGATTTTAAAAGAAAACACAGATGCTAAAAAAACAAATTACCAAATGTTTTTCAATGGTAGGCAAAAATCATCCAATGACGAATCCCGCTCATGGGCGGAGCGGGAAACAGTGTCAGACTCTTACGGACTACCGTTACGTCTTTGCCTTACGCACTAGGGCCAAGCCTTCCTTTCAGAAAGAGACCCTGGGTTCCAGTAGGCTTCGATCCTTTTGCAGAGTCTCTTTGCATTACGTAATGTTTATTGTTTGTTACACAATCACATAAAAGGAAGAGAAAAAAAAACAAAAGAAAATGTTAATAAGTGGAGAGATTCTCTGCAGTTCAGTAAATTGGAGGCGTATCATAGAAATTCAAAAGAAAAACCTTTTTGCTAAATAAACCAAATCTTTGGGTTGACTATAGAACCATTACCGCGTCAAACGTTTGCATTCCGAATAGGGTTGACCCAAAGATGGCCCAGGACGGCCCATTGTGTAAACGAGCGATATCAATATTCACTATGAATGTAACAAGCTTTATAAAGATTTATTTCCCAACATATTATGTATGTTACACAATCACATAAAAGGAAGCGAAAAAGAAATATTATTAACTTTTTCTTTTAAGATAATGTTAATAAGTGAAGAGATTCCCTGCAGTTCAGTAAATCGGAGGCGTATCATATGGTAGGTTTACACGCTTGCCAAGCCTCGGCCAACCGCCATTGTGCTTACAGGGTTTCCCCATTTATACAATGGCTACACAATGGCGATTGGCCGAGGCTTGCCAACGCTTGGCAAGCGTGTAAACCTACCAATAGAAATTCAACAGAAAAACCTTTTAGCTACTCGTAGATACACAAAATTTTTGGTTTATATTATAGAACCATTACCGCGTCAAACGTTTGCGTTCCGAATAGGGTTGACCCAAAGATGGCCCAGGACGGCCCATTGTGTAAACGAGCGATATCAATATTCACTATGAATGTAACAAGCTTTATAAAGATTTATTTCCCGACATATTTCAGTCTGGGATCCATCTATATGTAAGTATGCTGACACATTTTTCTTTATTATTCAACTCGTATCTAGATGGAAAAATATTATCTCAGTTCCCTTATCGCAGTCTTTGCAATATGGTTTAGTGATTCAGCCTCCTTTGCATGATTTATTTTTGCCTCATATTTTTTGATAAAAGGTTTCATGTTTTTAGTATTTTTCAAGTCGTTTTATGAGTTATGTAAGCAGTGGATTATGATCGAAATAAAATCTTTTGGGTGGGTTTTAGGTTGATTCCTTCTTTATCTTTCTGGTAGAAGATCTGCCTCCCAGACAGTTTTCTTCTTTCCAGGTGGCTACAAATTGGTCGGACTGAAGCGACATCTATGGCGCTACATATGCACTAAATTAAAAAAAAAATACATTGCGATTCCCTTGGTTGATTGGTAGAAAATGCCTGGAGCATTAAGTCCGCGTACGTTTGTTCAGCATGAAGTTTTAATAAATAAATTGCGGCATTAGAGTTTTCGGCGTGATTAGAACATTATACAAGTTCTTATTAACCTTTTGAATATCGTAATTAGGAACATAATAGAAAGATAGGAAGTAAATGCCTTTGCCATGCAATGGAGGTAAAAGGAAAAAATGAGGCCATTGAGAATGTTTCTGGAAACACCGTCACAGAGATAAGGGAGATTGTTAAAGTCTGGAAAGATTACTGTAAGGGTCTTTTCGGTGACGTGACAAACGACATCACTACGCCCCATGATGTTACGCTAGAGCAAGAGCCAATGCCACTGAAAGATGAAGTGCGAGCAGCGATTAAACACCTTAAGCGGAATAAGGCTGTAGGTTTCGATGAAATCCCGATCGAAATCATAAAAGCCATGGGAGAAATTGGAGTAGACATACTGCATACCATCTGTCGACGAATTTGGGTCACTGGAGTCTGGCCGAGTGATTGGTCGCACTCTATATTTATCCCACTACATAAAAAAGGATCAACAAAGAAGTGCAGTAACTATAGGCTAATTTCGCTCATATCCCACGCTAGCAAAATTATGCTGCATATTATCAACACAAGGCTCCAAGCATACTTGTCCCGAGAAATTGCACCCGAGCAAGCTGGCTTTGTGAAAGGTCGAGGCACAAGAGAACAGCTACTTATAATGCGTCAGATTGTGGAGAAAGCTAGAGAGTTCAACATTGCCCTCTATGTATGTTTCGTTGACTTCAGGAAAGCTTTCGATACCGTGAAGTGGCGGAAACTATGGCAGGTCCTGACGGAAATGGGTGTACCACAACACCTTAGTTACCTCATTAGACGTCTGTATGAAGATGGCACAGCCGCAGTCCGTGTTGATGGTGTTGACTCTGAACGTTTTAAAACGCAGGCTGGTGTTAGACAGGGCTGTATATTGTCTCCTCTGTTATTTAATATATACACAGAGTACATAATGCGGATTGTCTCGAAGACTGGGACAAGGGTATATCTGTAGAAGGTCGGAAGATATCCAATCTAAGGTATGCAGATGACACTACCCTCCTAGCGTTAAGTAGAGACGACATTGAGACGCTCCTTGGCCGTTTGGAGACAACAGCGTTGGATTTTGGACTCGCAATCAACCGGGACAAGACGAAGATGATCATTGTGGACCGTGCTGACAATAACCAACCAGGCGTCCAAAATATTGCGGGATGCGAGGTGGTCAAGAGTTACCTATACTTGGGCTCCACAATCACCAATGATGGGGGCTGCGAAGACGAAATCCGGAGACGTTGCGCTATGACGAGATCCTCAGTGGAAAAACTCACAAAAATTTGGAAAGACCGTAGAATAACCAAAAACACTAAGGTTCGATTAATGAAATGCTTGGTTTTTCCTATTTTTCTATATGGAGCTGAGACGTGGACGCTGAGGATGCAGGACCGTCGCAAGATTGACGCACTGGAAATGTGGTGCTGGAGACGCATGCTTCGAATCCCATGGACCGCGCACCGAACCAATATATCGATCCTCAAAGAACTCAATATCAGAGAGAGATTATCGTCGTCTGTGCAAATACGAATTCTCAAGTTTTTCGGGCAAATCACCCGTAACGAGGACTCAATGGAGCGACTGGTAGTGCAAGGGAAAGTTGAGGGCAAAAGATCACGTGGACGCTCTCCAACACGGTGGACAGACCTCATCAAATCGGTGACGCATTGCAGCGTCAACGAAAACTCCCAAGCCGCCAAACATAGAACTTCATGGCGTCGCATCGCGAGAGATGCGGTGGCGCAGGACTCGACCGACACATGACCACGACCACTCTGTCAAGAGTGCACGACTAAGAAGAAGGAGGTAAATAATAAATAAAAGGTTTTTCTTTCTAAAAATCCTCCTCACCACTTCCTCTCACTGCACTCAGAGCGGTAGGAAATCACATAGGTACCTAACATATAATTCCTATTCTACCTTCAAAAAAAAGCTAGCTAGGTAACTCTTTATTAGTAGACATTCGTATACCTAAGTATGCTTTATTTACTATTCTAGATTCCATTTCATCATTTATGTAGATGTAGGCCTTACCTTAAAGCCTTAAAGCTGGCATGTACCAAGACATACATTAGACCTATATCTAGAAACTACGTGATTCCTACGTACTTACACACAGAATGAGGGATGCTTATTGCCCTCCCTAAGAAATTGGACGAATTCTTTTTTTGGTACACCTACATTTTCTGAGGTAATAGATATTTAATGACCACGTATATCAATCTTGCGTCCGTTATGGACTGATGTGGGTTTTGTGTGTGTTTAACGAAGGTCGTCTGAAAGTGTAAGAACAATAAATGCTTTAGAAATAAATATGGGCTGAAGAATTTTGAGTCGTCTTGTGGTTCAGAAAGAGAAGAATTTTGACACGTAAATATACACCTTCTTGTTATGAATTAGAAGTAAGACATTGTTAGTGAGAGAAATGACTTGCCTTGGGGTTCAAAATGTCTCACAATTTTATCTAAATATATGTACTTACTGACTAAAATAGATATCTACTTACACAAAATCTTAATAATTTATTTGGTTCTAGCTTCGAAAAATGTTCTGCGCCTTATAAAAATAAATAGCAAATTTGCAAAAGGACATTTTAGAATAATGCAATATTTTCCACAGTAGTCACCGAAGTTCATATTAATACACACATCCGATTTATAAACAGATCAAATATTAAAACAAAATAAAGCAACTTTATGTTTTCAACAAAGTATTTAATGCCATTAATGAAGAGAAACAACCAGGTGAACATAACTTCGTGTGTTCTTGTTCAGCGCCTGGTTAAAGTAATATAGCAACAAGTTTTAAATTCAAGTATACGTGCCGTATTCCGGCAGGCGTTGATCAACTTTGTTATTACTTGTTACAAACAATTAAGGGAGTTAGGGAAAGAGGTATTATGTTCTATTACGTGAAAAAGGAAGGTTTTAAGTGTAATTGCCTTTTAATAACATAACGATTTAGGTATATGATGAGTTGACGTAGCCGTCGTAGGCTCAGATGCGAAATGTAAGCTATCATTGCTCTAGGGATCAACTTCTGGGTTTGTTAGTGGTTACAAATAGGAATTTGTAAGAGCTGAAATAAATATGGGAATGTATATTGACTGACCTGTAGGTGTAGTGGTTATTTGCCCTTTTTATATGCTTGTTTGTGGGTTCGATTTCCACCCACATAAATGTTTGTATGATTATTTGTTCAGTCTTTTTAATGTTCCCAATGCTGGGATTCAAGCCTAGAAATGATATATTTCTATTATATATCAGTGGTCTAGTACTTAGAGCACAAGCTCTGCTTAGTATGTGACTAGATGGCGTTGTATGAAAATAGTGGTGGAAATTAGTTATTATCATTATATTTATGAGTTAGTATATCTCAAAATCCTGGTGTCCTGGACATTTGGAAGGCGTATGAGGAGTTGAAACTAAATCGCAAAGGCCCCTTGGATGCTTTTAATGGAATGTTTTACCATCAGACAATTATCCCTGTCGGCGTTATACTAGTTCACCTAAGGACAACCCTGGTTGGTGGGAAAATGTCGTCAGATATAGAAAACTGACAGAAACAGAATGAGACTGAAACAGATTTTTGGAGTTTTAACTGACCAGGAACGTATTGCAATTTTATTTAGTCTTCATGTTCAGTTATGGTATATAGGCGGACTTAATGCAACAAGGCATTCTCTACCAGTCAAACTTTGGTTTAAAAGAGACAACACTGTAGTAGGTAATTATTACAATAATTTTCCACTAGTTACTCTTTCGTGTCGCATATGTGATGTTATTACATTAAATAGATTCACATAAAAGGCTACGGTCGTAATGCGGCTGAATGTTCTTAAGCATTCAAGTAGCTACCTACTAAAACTAAGTTAACCAACATACTTACCAAGTTATCTACTCATTAACATTTGCCTTTGAACCCGCCGGAAACACGTAAGCCTCTAAGTACCAAAACACGGACGGCAAAACCCTCTTATGATATGCTTTAGGGTGATCTCACATCGAGACGCGACGCGACGCAGCGCGAAAAGCGACTCGAAATGTAAACTCTTTTCTTTTTTTTATTTCATCATCCTCATCATTTCAGCCGAAAGACGTCCACTGCTGGACATAGGCCTCCCCCAAGCGCCGCCACAAAACCGGCCCTGTGCGTTGCGTGTGTTTTGTTATTTGCTTTAAACTAATGCTTAGCTGCGATCCCACCTGAAGTTAAGCAGTGATGCAATCGTTGATGATGAGGCAAATGAGTCTGCCCCTCTAGCCAAGTTACAATGGTATCGTTTAGAGTAAGCGCTTGTAGTTGGCCACGCCCCCAATACCCTTGTTGGAACGTCATCTCAACAAATTCAGGGCGTGGCTATCTACAAGCGCTAACTCTAAACGAAACGATTTTAACTTGGACAAGGTGGCTGTTTATTCCACGAAAAAATGTTACACATATTATTTCGGATCGAGATCGGTTCGTCGAGCGCAGTTCCTGTGTGGTGTAACGTATTCTGAATTCACACAATATGAAGGAAGTTTTTAGTATCATGCAGCTTTCATCATGCATGCGGGGAATTGTGCTGCAAGCTTGACTGCTGCTTGATATCACCACTCCTATCCCGCTTTAAATATTTGTATGAAAGGGACGTTGACGAGGACTATGCGTGCGAAACAATTTTGCATACGTGATGAAATCCGTAGGATATTACAAACACCCGAAATGTAAAACTTTCCGTTTAAGGTTTTCTTTACATAACATGAGTAGGATGAAAGCAAGACGAAAATAATGAATGATTAAAGATGAGAAAAAGATAAGTAGCTACATAGTATGAATCCGACAAAAGACCCGCATCATCTTATAGCAATTGTAGTGTACTGTCACGGTCATTTCTGAAAGTTCATTTAAAAAAAATCCTTGAATCCTGGGGTGCGGAGCCAAAATAAACTGAAAAATAAAAAAATCACAGGCTAGTTGATACTAAGAAGCGTGGAATTGGAAATCAAACGTCTGGATAGCAGAGTGTATATTCGCAGACTGGCGCACCTTCAGAATTACCATTATCTTCTAATTTACCTACTACCCCCTTAATCTAATTATTAACAACATACATGATACAAAACTTTGAATGTTGGTTTCGATTGCAAGCAAAAATGAACTTAGCTGTAGTTAAGCGTAAGTATCTTCGATGGTACCTACCTAAGTAGTAAACGAAATTATATTTTGAGTCGCTCTTAGCATTGCGTCGCTTCGCTTCTCAGTGTGATTTGACCCTTAATGGTTCCCGCAACATGTAACGAATGTTGGCTCAGTGGCAATTTAAATAACATCAAAGAATACCGAAATAGGCTTTCTTGCTTGGAGCAATATTTGCATGGATAGCAAGGTTTATTCTGATAATAATTACTGAATCTTTGTATTTTAATTATTCATCAGTGTGTCAAGAAAGAAACTACATCATGATAAAAAAACGGGCAAGTGCGAGTGGGACTCAAGGGTTTCGTCTTTATCTTGAGTTCCGGCGTTCGCACACCTATTGTCTTTCCATTATGTCTCTAATTACGGTATTCGAAAGGTTTTCCCAATAATTATATCCGATTCACAAAAATTTGGTTTTTGTTAAGTGACTCGAAATTTACAGTTTTCAGATTTTTTTTCTATATTTGTGCTATAACACCGTGCCAAATTTCAGGATTCTAGGCCAACGGGTAGTACCCAAAAATATGTTGAAATATCCGTTTTCTGTGATATAAACCACCGCATCTATTGTTTTTTTTTTAACTTATAAGTTAGATTTTTCTCAGCAATAAGGGACTATATACCTGAGCATTTGATCCTAATTTCAACTTGATACCTCCACGCGTTCCTGAGATAAAGGGTCTTGACAAATAGATGGACCACAGAGTGATGGGTACTGATTTTTCCTTTTGAGTTAGGTACGAAACCCGTACCTACAAGATCAATGCCGTCATCACCGTTTCAGCCGAAATACGTCCTCTGTTGGCTTTGGGCCTCTCCCAAAAGTCACCAAAACGACCGGAACAGGTAATAGGACAGAATCAGAATCAGAATGTCTTTATTGTGGGCATAGGTTACATACAGATGTTACAACTTAATAAATTATAGTTCCATTATGTCCTGTCAATTAGGCATACAATAATTAATTACAGATTATACTAAACAATATTTAAAAATAATAAGTCAAAATTTAGTTTGATTCATAAATGTAAAAATTCAGTAAAGATTATAAATGTCACAATTGGAAAAGAATTATAAATGTCAAAATACTTAAATATTCAATAATTTAAGAAATCCTGGATCGTGTAGTAAGCCTTATCGATTAAGAGACTGCGTAATTTATTTTTAAATAGGGTAAGCTCCCTAGTGCTCAAAATGTCAATAGGTATTTTGTTGTAGATTTTTGATGCCATACCAAAGAAGCTTTTGTCAAACTGAGCTGTTTTATGTGGTACACTAGATATTTTTTAAATATGTCGTTTTGATTTCAGTTTATCGAATAGATTTTCATTGCCTTTTACAAATAAGGCTACTTCATAAATATAAATGCATGGAAAGGTCAATATCTTTAATTTTTTAAAATGAGGTTCACATGAGTCAGGACACGTGGTGCTAGATGGAAGATGGGACATGGTCTGCGGAGAGACGCCGCACAAACACTGAAGATCAGAACCGTCCGAGAACCGCAATCTGTGGAGATTGTCTTTGCTGCACCCAACTTGGGTGCGAAGTCTGTTTACAGTTTTTCAGGTTGGCCATAGCAAATCGTGTCCAGGAGAGAAGTACTCCGACGTCTCCAAAAAATTAAATTGCTTAGTTTTTTAGGCTAGATTGTATTGTGAAAAAAATTGTTCGTAATAATAAAGTACAATAAAATAAAATTGAGATAAAATCGCATTGTGTCCGCTCTCATAAATGTTTAATTCATTTTGGAATATTAAACGGTAATGCTACTTTGTTACGACAGGGCAATCTAGATAGAATGAAATACTAAGTCCAGAAGTGTTATGCAAAAATGCACCTTTTACCTCAAATTATAGAATACATTTTCCATCAACACAACTTTTGCCTTCTACAGAAATGCAAAATTAACTTTGCAGTTTTCCTACCACATTATAGAAGCAAATCTTTGAAGTTAACTGAATGATAAGTTTGTCATTTAGCACTCATTATTTAATCGTCAATCACGAGTGCACTTTCTTTTGATCGATTGCAATGAATACCGAAAAGTAATCGATAACTTTCTCTATTATAAGATTATCGAAGTGAAAAGAGACAAATCGTAAAATAATTATACGATAAAAACTGAAAAGTTTTAAGATAATTCAATTTGCACGGTTGGCGCAGTGGTGCAGTGCTTAGACGATTTACAGCAATGCTATCGAAGGACGCGGCCGAACGCGTTACGTACATACGTCTTACGGATATCATAGGCGGACGACGAGCAATGGGGAGCTCGCCGTCTGCTACTGCTACTGTTTAACATGTGCCCTAAGAGAGTTCAGTTAACCCGTAGAATTTCACTAAGATCGCAGGGAGTTTCTGAAAGGAATTCCGTGGTCTTTGAATGGAATTACACGGAGACATAGGAGAGTTTTAGTCATTGAAAGTCTGACACGTCAATCGCCCTAGTGCGAGAGAAGGCATTATATGATTTCCCACCTAAAAAAACATATCTACTAAATCGTGTTATGTTAGGCGGTTTATTATTACCGAGTTTCACAGCCGCACTGCATAATATACTCTCCTGCGAAGCAGTAATACTAGCGAAGGAGGAGGCGGCACGCGTAATCCAGCATTCCAGTCATGGTAGACGTATGCATACCAACGGCAAGTAATGGGTAAGTCACCGTCCGGCTTTCCAGTACTTCGAAAGGATCGAGCCCAAATCTTCGACAGCGCGAAGTGGTCCACGCGCTCCTCAAAGAGATGTCAGCAAACCGTAGGAGCTCAGCAGGGCCGCGGTGATCTTCTGAAAAGGAAATCCGTGGTCTTGAAACGAAACTGAAGGACACCAGTGTGGTTTTAGTCAGTAAAAGTTTGACGCGACTTCCGTCATTGGATGATTTCTCACCTTAAAAAAATAGTGCAGTTTTAGACAGTTAACTTCTCTGTTATCGTTTAAATATCATTGCCGTACATATTGTCATTTAGCGGGAACACTACTATCGGAAAAGTAATCTACTTATTTCTGCTGCTATGTTTTGTCTCTGCTTTTTTTATACTATTAAGGAGTATCTTGAGGACAAGACGGCTTGGGATTGACCTGCTCCAGCACTGTTATTGTAGTTTTTTTTTTTTAACTTTTGACTTGAAATAATTTACTTTGCAGTGTTACATTTTTGTATTTTTTATTATTGTAAATGTGAGGACTATGTCGATTACTTTTCCTTTTCTGTAATTTTAATATGATGTCTGACAGATTTGAGTATTTGATGCGGCCTACACAAATGTCCTTTCTTTGGTATTGATCGTCAAGTCGTTGAGCTCCTTAGTAGTCCTAAGTTTGAGCTACACGAATACTGACAAATGCTTGCACTGACTGGACAGGTCTACTCAAATCTGGTGGTTCTTTCTTCAAAAGACCACCTGAGACATTAATCTGCATGGTTCTCATATGATTTGACCAATACATGGTTACTGTATGGACTTTAAAAGAGACTATGACCCCTGAGTTTGTTTCGGTGTTTCTTCTCAGGGTAGTCAGCTAGGAAACACCGGACTCATCTAGCTTAAACTGACGAAAAGAAAAAATATTGACGTGTAAAAGTGTTATTTTAAAACCTACTTCCAAATTAAATATCATTTATCATTTGCTTAGGTCATTACGATATTAGGATAGCATCAGCCATAAGGCTGATGCTATCCCCGAGCTATCCCTGAGTCCCAGCAGTAGGAAATAATTCCTACTGCTGGGACTCAGGCTTCCTCTCTAGGAGTGGGAATGGGTCATAAACTACTTCTCGGGCCCAGTGCGGGTTGGTGGAGTCTTGTCTTCAAATGTTTGGTTATAGGACATATCGGTTTCTTCACGCTGTTCTCCTTTACCGTTTTGAGAGCAATGGTGATGAAATAAATTACACAAAGTAATGCGCCTGGCCGGGTTTGATCCCGCGATCTATAACTCGTAAGTCGGGGCCGTCACCACACGGCCTGAAATAAAAACTAGAGCTCTAATGTTCCTTTTAGTCCATTGACGATACAACTTTTAAAGCCATTGTTAATATAATAACTTTGTTAATGAGTTAGTCAGATTATAAAATAACGAATACGTAATATAATGAACGTTGCTAGTTTATAGCTTATTGTTCTGTTTACCTGGCGGGTTTGTGGTTCAAAAACGTAATTAGAAAGGTCAGCCTTTCTAGTGTTTATGTAGAACAAATTTATGGGCTTTTACTTTCATAATGGATTCAGGGATTAAAATGACAGTTGGGCCACTACCTCTTAAATGTAGTAAAATCGTAGGTCCCTTGAGCTCAAAGTTGGAAGACTTTCGTTACTTTCGTTGGATCCTACAATTTTTTAATCGCTTAATGACGCTTTTCCTAGCGCACTGTTACCGCGGCCCTCAAGGAGTCATCAGCAAAATGTAGGGGCAGGGTCGAAGCTTCGTTGGCCCATGGGTATATGTGAAAGTGTAACACCAAGGCCCTGGAATTGAGGAATTTGGTGGGTTTTTAGTTAGTAAAAGTTTAAACACAGAACACTACACTTTGTAACTAGATGCGGAACTCATATTTTATATGAAGCATTTGCCTAACGAAATAAGATCAGGATTATCGACGGAAAAAAAATCCAACATGAATAAAATAAGTTGAAAAAAAGTAACGAAATGATAAATTAGACTTGTCATTTCGATACTTGATATTTTTCTTATTTATTTTTCTCCGAATTACTTATTTGTGGAAGAGAAACATCTCGATGATCATTGGATTTTTATTTAGATTGGCCATTACGTCTGTCAGGGCCTGTCTGTAGCAGGAAAATAAGCTGAACATACGAAAAGCAATTTCTCACTCAATTAGTTCCCTATATTGAGTTGTTTCTTGTACCATATTTAGATAATTTGATGTATGTAAGAAATATCTGTTCAATTTCTGAAATAAGGAAGCTGATTTGCTCATTTCGTTTTTGATTTGTTGTGATGTGTTATCACACACAATATTTTTATCCAAAAAAATGTGTAGAGAGATGTTTTTGATCACGTGAAATATGTAAAAGACGGTACGGTTGGCAGAGTAATAGAGCATCGGCTGCTACGCTGCGCTGCGTGTCGTGGGTTCGATTTAATAGTTTCAGATGTTGGTGTCAATTTATTGTATACTAGCGACCCGCCCCAGCTTCATTTATTGATATTGATATTGAATATATTATGCATGTATTATGCACATAAACCTTCCTCTTGAATTAATCTATCTATCTATAAAAAAAACCGCATCAAAATCAGTTGCGTACTTTTAAAGATATAAGCATATACACTTTGTTTTACACTATGTAATGATGAAGAGTTTATATGTTTATGAGCGCATCCACTATATACGAGTGTAGAGTGTGGGTAACGTTTTAAAAATAAGGACATGCGTTCTGCACTAGATCTATAGTTACATGTTTTGGGGGTTTGTGTTGTCCCAGACAGAATTCAGGGTGAGGTTCAATGAAGAGGAAGGAAATACAGTAGGTATCTATTCGTTCGTGAAATATAACACGTTGAGCATTAGAAAGGGATACACAAAATGGGTATTATAGGCTCTTTAAACTTTCAACCTATACTAGGTATTTTTAACCTACTTCGAAAAGGAGGAGGTTTTTTCATGGTAGGTAAAAATCATTCAATGACCAATCCTGCCCTTGGGAGCGGGAAACAGTGTAAGACTTTTGCTGACTAAACAACCTACCCCGCACCTACGTTGAGGGCCAGAGCCTTCCATTCAGACGAGCTACCCATTGCTCGCCATCCACAAGCCCGCGCCTACGGACCGTCCGGACCAAGCCCAGTCGTCGACGGCGCGCACTGTTCCCGCGCGCCTCAAGGAGTTGTCAGCAAACCGTAGGGACCCTGCAAAAGGGTCGAAGCCAACTGGGGCCATGGGTTCGCGTCTGAAAGGAAGGCTCTGGCCCTGGTGTATATGGCAACGTTGGAATGGGGTAGGTTGTTTAGTCAGTAAGAGTCTGACACTTGTTTCCCGCTCCGCCCAAGGGTGGGACTCGTCATTGGATGATTTTTACCTATCTAAAAAAAAAAAAAAAAGCCTTCCATTCAGACCCGAACCCTTGGCTCCAACCAGTTGGCTTCGACCCTTCTGCAGGGTCTCTATTTTCTGATGGGTGTATTTTTTTTTATGTATATTCACCGATATCTCGATCAATTATAATTAACCGATTCTAAAATTGTTGTTTGTTTTGATTGAAAGATTCTACTCCAGAATTGGTCCTCTGTTTGGAAAAACTTGTTTTAATCTAATGATGAACTTCGAAGATTTAGAACAAAACTCTTATAAAAAATCATAGCAGAACTATCACAAAAATTAAATTAGTTTGTTTATACAAGTACAGCACGGCCATTCTAACTTGGCGTGTCGGAACTTTAGCACTTGTGCATAAGTAAAAAAAATAATAACAATAACAGTTGTTAACAGCAGTAACTGCAGATGGCATTTTTTTTTTTTAACTATTTATTTTTGTATGTGTGAGGATATTTTTTATCATGAGAGATAGTATCATTGGGGAAAACAATTTTTCACTTTCACTCGGGCGAAGTTCTAGTAGCTATTAAAGTAGTATCAAAAATTGCTCCGTGCGGGAATCCAACACACGACAGCTGGTCAGCTGCTCGGCTACGATAACCGTGTCCACACTCTCAAACTCGTATAGATTTCGTACTTTTTTATTGTTGTATTTTTAGTTTGTACGATTTTGTGAGGCATAAATCAACGTTTTTCTTTCTTTCCGTGTCGTCAAGTAAAACTAACCACCTTCCTTTCAAAAGAGCTCAGATTCACTCACGACAGGTTTCACATAGCTACCGCTGCACAATAACGTGAAACCATTTTTTTTTAATTTACCAGTTACGGGAAAACGGCTCAGTAGTAAAAATATCTTAGAATTATAAGCGTGCAATTCTGTTGGATAGAATTCACGGCCGAGAGCCATACTCCGCGAAAATGTTAGGAAATAAAGAAAGTGAGCGGGGAAATGAATATTGCATGAGACGAGGCTTGGGCTATCTAGACTTGAGACTCGTGGCTAAATACTGACTGTGGACTGGCACGCCTGAAGTACTGAGAAGTAGACATAATCACGAAAGTAGGTTCTTCCTTGCTTTCTTCTTTAGTGGGAAATTGTTATCTACACTATAATATAATAAAGAGGTAAAGTTTGTTTTTTTTTGTTTTTTTGTTTGTAGGAGGTAATCTCTGGAACTAAAGGTCTGATTGGAAAAATTTTAGCAACAATAGAAAGCTGCTTTACTCCTGAGTGACATAGGCTATATTTTATGTACGCGGGCGAAGCCGCGGGCAAAAGCTAGTTTAAAAATATTCCAAATCGTAAAATTCATGGCATTTTTGCTGAACTTGGCCTATTTGGCGTATCAGCCGTGAGACGCTCATTGTTAGTTTTCTTATTATTACATAGCAGTAGTTCTTCGATTGTATAATTACTTGTGCAAAGGACATCATCATCTTCTGCCTTATTAATGTTCCCACCGCTGTGACACAGGCCTCTTCTCTAGGCGAGGGAATGGGCCGTAATCCACCACACGGGCTCAGTGCGGATTGGTGGATGTCACTTGTCTTCGAATTTTTGGTTCTAGAAAATGCGCTTTCCTCACGATGTTTTCCGTCACCGTTTTGAGAATTCATCAAATAAATACAACAATTTATCAACAACATAAAATTACAACAATTGATTTTCTAAAATTCATTATTTCATTGCAGTTAAGTAAATCATAGTAAAAGTTAAAATAATAAAGAATCATCTTAAAAAATAAACTGAGAGTTGTTGAATTATATAGAAACGATTACATGTCATTAATTTGGTTACCCTAGTTATAATCGTATAGTTTAGAGTTAGCGCTTGTAGTTGACCATGCCCCAATTCTCTTTTTCAGATGTCATTTCAACAAAGGAATTGGGTCGTGGCTATCTACAAGCGCTAATTCTAAACGAAATGATTGTAAACGATAAATGTTAAATGATATTTATTTTGTAAGTAGGTTTTAAAATAACACTTTTACACGTCAATATTTTTTCTTTTCGTCAGTTTAAGCTAGATGAGTCCGGTGTTTCCTGGCTGACTACCCTGAGAAGAAACATTGAAACAAACTCAGGGGTCATAGTCTCTTTTAAAGTCCATACAGTAACCATGTATTGGTCAAATCATATGAGAACCATGCAGATTAGTGTCTCAGGTGGTCTTTTGAAGAAAGAACCAGCAGATTTGAGTAGACCTGTCCAGTCAGTGCAAGCATTTTTCAGTATTCGTGTAGCTCAAACTTAGGACTACTAAGGAGCTCAACGACTTGACGATCAATACCAAAGAAAGGACATTTGTGTAGGCCGCATCAAATACTCAAATCTGTCAGACATCATATTAAAACTTGTAATAAATTGTAACTTGGCTGGGGGAGCTTGACTACGAAGTTTCAATCAATTAATCATATGACTTATGTTGAGGTGATTTTATTTCTTTTCATTTGATTAGTTTTCTACTAGTTTTAACGATTGCAGATTATATACTTGGCTTGTAGAACGGGCTCAAGTTGTCGGCGGCGCATGGTGTTCCACACACCTCAAAGATATGCCAGTAAAACCAATGATTTGTCAATTTTAAGAGCCAAATTGGAAAATATACAGAATCTTCTATCTACCTAAATAAAATTAAAGACTATTCAAATCTACTTTTACTTGATGAGTCGACACAAAATGTTGATTATTTACTTTATGTTCGTCGTTTATTTTCCGATAGCAATCAACCTAATAGCTTGTATCTTATACTTTTCCGTGTGATTCCGCTTTCTCCAACTAACTTTAGCCACTCATACTTTAATTAACAATCTAACTTTCGTATTTATTATTTTACTATAGGCAAGCTTATTATAGTAATCATTATTATCACTAATATTGAAAGTTGTAAACTTGAGTTTATCGATACCTACAGAGTAACGTTAGATACATTAAAAGTGATGTTAGGTATATTGTAAAATTTGTATACTGTCGTATCATTGGAAACTCTGTCGAGTGAAAGATCCATTAGTCATTCATATCTTATCTTTTAAACACTATTCGCTGGGTGCGCGATGACAACGCCAACTAGCGGTTGCAAATACGGTGGCCTCCGAAATGTCAAATGCCCGGCTGTCATAACGACGAGTTATTTACAAACAAACAATTTTAATTAGATATTGTAATTTACATTTATTCCAATAAATATTCTAAATCAATATAAGGTAAGACTTCTTTATTTTTCGTCTAAAATGACACAATCAATAGATTTCGCTTAGTACATTACGGATTTTTCATGGCTGTCGTCATGAGAAGTAAGTAAAGAAGTAAGCAAATTTCATCGAATAACGCATTTCATGTAAATAGCAGACGATTATTTATGAGTGCTTGTGCTCTCAATAATCCATCCTTTTATGTATTTTCAGTTAAACATGGCCAAATTAATAATAAAAACTGGATTCCGACCAATCACACACGACATCATTTTCCAACCACAAACAACATTGAAAGAAAAACAATTAGTTTGTAGAATTTTTTATCACTATTTCTGCCATTGTTTTTGCAATTAACTACGCAGCAAGCTTCGTGACTCATGTTTATTTACTAAAAACGTAAAACTCGCTGGTAAAAAGTGACAGCGTTCGCCACCGAAAGTTCCTTTTTTGGCCACGACGCGCGCTGCGATCGTTTTGTGGTTCCCCCACCTTATACTTCGCACCCAGCGAATAGTCATGATCAGAAATGAAAAGATGTGCCAGAGAGTGAGGTAGGTATAGTAAATTTAAGTTGCAACGAGCGGGGAACATTAATTTCAGAACTGATGGCCGATGGAGAGGTCGTCCGCAAGCCAGTGTCTACGGTGGCCGGATATCGGCAGGATCGCGGCGGCGACGGCTACGGCGAGTGCGCCGTTGCCTTTGCCTTATGCGGTCAGCCTCCTCCTTTACGAGCATTACTGCCTCGCAGAAGGAGGCGACCGCCTGCCACTCCTCCTCGCTGCGGACCATGGCCTGAACCAAGGCCCGGCGCGAGAGGTCGCCGCCGCCGATCACCCCCACGAGGGCACGGCGTTGCTCTTCCCAAGCGGGGCACACTTCTACCGTGTGCTCCACCGTGTCCTCCGGGCTGGCCACACAGTGGCGACACCCGGGCGTCTCTTCCGCACGGATCCGGTGCAGGAACCTCCCGAACTTGCCATGTCCGGTGAGGACCTGCGACATGCGGAAGGTGAGGACGCCGTGAGGTCTATCCAGCCACAACCCTTGGCCCTAGTTGGCTTCGAACTTTGTGCAGGGTCCTTACGGTTTACTGACAACTTCTTGAGGCGCATGGGCGAGTGTTTGCCGTATGGAGAGCTAAGGTTGTGGAGTTAAGATGAAGCTGGGTGCAATAAGCACAGGTTTTGTTTGTGGTCGCCGTTGACGTGGCCGCCACAATAGCATCCACAGACCACCACCACTCCATCGTCCCACGCGCCTCAAGGAGTTGTCAGCAACCGTAGGAACTCTGCAGAAGGGTCGAATCTAATTAGGGACAAGGGTCCGTGTCTAAAAGGAAGGCTCTGGCCCTTGTATGTATGCCAAGTAAGTTTAGCCAGTAAGGGTCTGACATTGTTTCCCATTCCACCCAAGGGTGGGATTCGTCATTAGAAAATTTTTACCTACCATAAAAAAAACCACTATTAACTACTACTACCTACTAGCTCTACGGTCAACCCAAGTATTGCCAATTTTTCTTAGACATCTTACGACCCAGCAAAACTGTCTAGATCCAGGTAGTTTTAAGTTTATACCTACCATCCATCTTACTGAATTATCCAGCGAGACCAAGATTTCTGAGCCCACAAAAGGGTCTAAAGTCGACACTTGGAATAAGTTTTCGGATTACAAAAGATCCTACAAAGTTACCTAGATATATTTACGATAGCGAAGACCCCAGTTCACAAGGAGCGCCTACAACTAATTCCAGACAACACCCAAGTGCCAAAAGGGTCGATTCCTACTTTTATAGTCGGAATAAACCGCAGGCCCCAGGATTTATTTGTAAAGGAGAGTGTCAAGGTCAATTTGGTTGGTTATAACGTGCTATTGAAATAGAAAAGTTACTATTTTCGTATAGGCTGACTGGTTTTAGACGTTTTGAAGATGTATGTTGAAAAGGGTTCTATTTTATGGTAGTTAAAATCATCCAACGATTCGTCATTGGATGATTTTTACGAGTATATACTGACACTGTTTCCCATTCCGCTTAAGAAGCGAGAAACAGTGTGAGACTCTTACTGACTAAATAATCTACCCTGTTTCTACGTTGCCATTTTATACCAGGGCAAGAGCCTTCAGACACAAACTCTTGGCCCCAGTTGGCTTCGACCCTTTCGCTGGGTTCCTACGAAGAAGGGTGTATATTTCAAACTTTTCTGCTTTTTGGAGATTTATTTTGTTGCCATGATTTTATTTTTTAAATTATTTATGTGATCATTCTTTTAAACGGTTGTAAATTTGAATTCTGTTGCGCTAAAACTAGTGTAAATTTGTTCGAGTCTCACAACTCCACGTAACAGGAAACAATCCTGTTTAGATTTGGCTTTATTAAATTAGAAAGCTCTTTGTTTAAGTTTGCGAAGTTCCATTTAATGATTAAATCGGTATAGAATCTGTCATAAATTGTATAAGTAGCCATAGATTTAATTCTCTTTTCTACAACATTATAATGAACCTTGATTTTAATCTAAATGATGAAATTCCTTCATTCCCGTTGAATGCTAATTTCACTTTCACTGTACTAAAATCGCGCTCTCTCCTTTGTTCAAATCCTTTTGGCAATTTTCGCCGAATTTTTAATTGTCATTATTAATTTGACCCCATCTTCCGGGACCATTACAAATAATGGCATATTACTCAAATTACTCAAATTTCCCCTCGTATTTTTAAAAGGCCGTTTTACTACAGATGGTAATGGGCAGCCATATTGATTTCCAACTGGTTTCAGCGTCGTATATGGGTATAATTGGCAGCTACATTACATGCCGCGGACGTGTGTCCGACAAGTGACATGCATCAATCATGGGATATTGTGGGGTGACACATTGCGGCATTAAGTGATTACTTCGGAATTGGGTCAATAAGGTAAATGCGTGTTTTATTAATGAAATTGTCAGACGGTGAGGTTTTGTAGTACAGAAGTTGTATTTAAAGATTAATTTAATCAGTGCAGGAGCAGTGGTTTTTTTTATGGTGAGTAAAATCATCTAATGACGAATCCCGCCCTTGGGTGGAGCGGGGGATAGTGTCAGACTTATACTGACTAAACGACCCACCTCTGCTGGGCTGGGCCCCTATAGTCGTAAATGCTTGGCCACTAATAGGAGCAGTGGGGGCCCAGCGTTTATGGCCCTGACATACGAGTATGTAGGTCGCGGGTTTCAACTTAACCAGATGCATTATTTGTGTAATTTATTTCATCACCGCTTCTCTCAAAATGATGAAAGAAGACATCGTGAGGAAAGTGGCATGTTCTACAAATAAATATCGAAAAATAAAATACATTCACCAATCTATCTTAATCATCACGCTCAAACAGCAGGACGGATTTAGATGAAAATTGTACACACGAGTAGACCATGATCATTTACCATTATGGACTCATGAGTACACGAAAGAAGACCAAAAAGCAGATTGATTTTTTGTGGTTAGATTGATACAATAATTATATCAGTCGAAACGTACATAATAAATTTAATTCTGGTTTCCTTTCAGAACGCATAAATCTTTCGCCTTTTTTAAGGGTGGAAATTACATAATGGTCGGCACAAGAGAGCGTGTCAAATGTCTACTGGCTAAAAATACACCAATGTTCCATCAATTGCCTTTTGCGTTCTAAGACTTAATAAATATATTCATGATATATTTATTAAGGGCCCGCCTATTTAGTGTTGTATTTAAAATATTATACATGACATAAGGGACGATGGATGGCATTTTTCTTTTTTTCTGGACTTTCCGCTCAAATGCGGATGCCTTTTGCTGGTTCACTGGACACTGGCGAGGGAGAAAAGCTTTAAATACCGCACCCTATTAACAGGCAAATAGATCACATTAGTTAGCTTAAAATAATTAGTGACAACAAAAAAGTATCATAGTTCAGGAAAAAAATGTGAGATGACCTTTGCCCAGAATCGAAGTCTTAAAGAGAATTGTTAAATAAAATTATTTAACAATTTCACTTAAAACACTTAATTATAAAACTACAATTAAACTCCTTACCCTCAACTTCAATAAAACCTATACGATATTATCTAGGATAAGGATCGATGACTCATTGATGGCGGCGTCTGTGTTCCCACCGCCCTCACCACATCAGTTCTTAAATAAAATTGGCATCATACTTCTTCGGGTATGCTCGCACTATCTTAGACCTTATTCATGGCTATCAGTCGAAATCTCCTTTAAAAGCAGGGGAGTTATCTGCAGAAGGGTCGAAGCCAACTGGGGGCAAGGGTTTGCGTCTGGGGGCGAAGGCTCTGGCTCTGATGTTAAGGCAATGTAGGAACGGGGTAGGTTATTTAGCCAGTAAAAGTCTGACACTATTTTCCGCTCCACAAAAGGGCAGGATTTGTCATTTGATTATTTTTACTCACCATTAAAAAATCACAACATTATGTGAATTTCATTATTTTGTTGAATCCTGGCAAGTTTCGAAATTAGTCTATTTTCCATTTTTTTTTCAATTTTTTTTAAAGTATATTTCATTTAATAGCATTACGTCTCGTTTATTTAAAAAAATTAAACTAGCGACTCGCCCCAGCTTCGCACGTGTAGGTACTGATATTGAATATATTATAGAATAGAATAGAATAATACTTTATTGTACACCAAAAATAGTAACAATTACACAGAAACTTATATGAATGGGTACAAAGGCGTTCTTATTGCTGACAGCGATATCTACCAGACAACCTTAGGATGGAGTAGAAGAGCTTGAACTAAAAAGGGGGTAGTCTATGGTGTACTGCTTTAACAAAACAACATTAAAAAAAAACACATACAAACATAAACCTTCCTCTTGAATCACTCTATGTATTAAAAAAAGCCGCATCAAAATCCGTTGCGTACTTTTAAAGATATAAGCATACGTAGGGCATAAACAACTTTGTTTTATACTATTTATGTAATGATGATATGACGTCATGTTTTATAATAGATATTTTAAAACGTGTCGTGTCATTTATAACTCGTACCTCTTGTCAGAAAATGTCACACTTCAGCTGCCCTCTCCGCTTTAGCATGTGACGGACCTAATTTATGGATGGACCCTAATCAAACTTCAGATTTTTTCCAATCCTAGAGACGTTTTAGCAACCATATATTCATCGTCATCCTTTTGAATGTTCCCACTGCTGGGACACAGGCCTCCTCTCTAAGCGAGGAAATGGGCCATAACCCACCACGCGGGCCCAGTGCAAATTGGTTGATGTCACATGTCTTTGAATCTTTGGTTCTAGGATACGCCGGTGTCCTCACGATGTTTTTCTTCACCGTTTTGAGAGCAGTTGTAATGAAATAAACTACACAAAGTAATACGCCTGGCTGGGTTTGAACACGCGACCTACAACTCGTAAGTCGGGGCCTTTACTACTCGGCCACCATTGCTCTATTATATATTTTCAAACCATAAATTATGTATGTTTAATATAACCTGTACGGCATGTAACATGGTCAAATTGACCAATCCCAGGCTTTAAATGACTGAGCCGCCAATCGCATAATGTTAACGTAAAACTCACTAACATACTACATAGTATTCACATAACTAGCTCCAGACCCCGTACTGTGTCGCATTCCTCGCGAATACCGCATTCCATTATAATATCATCCCTAAATTATACACATGTTCTGTGACAAATGTTAAGGTAAAACACATCTTGTTCGTTAACGTGTGTCACGGAAATGATAGGAAAAGGAGTGACAAGCTACAATGTGTACATCATCATCATCATTTCAGCCGAAAGACGTCCAGTATTGAACAAAGGTCTCCCACAAAAGGTGTCTCACCAGGTTATTTGTCTACCTTGTAGGGCTTTGTATAGAACCATTACCTAAATTTCTGTCAAGGCAAAGATCCCAGTTTGGCCAAAATATGTTTTTTCTCGGACACCACAAAAAATCCTTTTTTTTGCTAATTATATAAAAACTTCGTTTTAATAAAAAAACATCGTATTGTTAAAAAAATCAAAACATCGTTTTAATACGTTAGTGTGTATTTTTAACGAGTTTTTTTTCGTTCTTTGCTATGTGTACGAACGAGACTATGATATACTAGCGACCCGCCCTATTTCCGCACTTAAATATATTATGGACTAGCTTTTGTTAGCGGCTTCGCCCGCGTACATAAAATATAGCCTATGTCACTCAGGAGTAAAGCAGCTTTCTATTGTTGCTAATTTTTTTTCAATTGGACCAGCAGTTCCAAGGATTACCTCTTACAAACAAAAAAACAAAGAAACAAAAAACAAACTACCTCTTAATTATATTAGTGTAGATGATGTTAAACATCATCATCATCATCATTTCAGTCGAAAGACGTCCAGTGTTGAACATAAGTAATACCCCAAGAAGTGTCTCACCAGGTCATCTGCCTACCCTGTAGAGCTTAGCATAGGGCTGCCATTACCTACATTGTTGTCACTGAATAAACAAGACAAAGGCCTCGACGTTTGGGCAAAATATGTTTTTTCCCCGGACACCACTGAATTTTTTTTTTTTGCAAGATAAACAAAAACATCGTTTTAATAAAAATAAACATCTTTATAATTTTAATTAATTAGTGTGTATGTCTCACGAGTATTTTCGCTCTTTGCTGCGTGATGGTTGATGGCGAGATGGTTCCAGAATGACGAAGCGCCTTAAGTGTACTATTAGAATAAACAAAGTGTGTTTCCGGACTATTTTAAAAATCCTTGCCGGACGTCCCCCGGACGTCCCCCGTACGCCCTTTAAACTAGGATCAATCCGGGGAATTCCGGATAGATAGTAGTCCTGTCGCTTTGTATAACATTCAGATAAAATACAGTAACAATTATTAACATCACAATGCAGATTTCCTTATCCTTTCAAATACAATAAATTAAGGTCTAAACAGTCAGGTATTCAGTAGAATATCCCAGTGGGGTTGGATATCAGAATAACTCAAAGACACAACGTACGCATGTAATGTAACAGTTCTAATTTGAAAAATCATCACAATGTAAAAAAAGTAGTTTTCTCTCAATTTGCTTAATTTATACTTCTATTATCCTCACAAACTCTAGTTTTAGCTTTCGTTACGTAAACTAACATTTAGAGTCAAATTACTTCAGAAGACAAACTATAAATTACTGTAAAATATAGTTCTAACGTGTCTATCTCCAGGCATCGTCCCTCCTTACCTCACCCAATTTGTTGAGCTAGATTCTGGGTCGAGATAAGCATTATGTTGATAGCACTCCATTTGCTTCCAAATCTGTGACATTACTCGCAGAACGAGGATATGGCATCCAACGGCCGCCATATTAATATTCCTGTTCTGCCTTTATTATTACATTAAATGTTATGTTAGTTAGTGTACGAAGCGAGTGTTCGCGCTTTCAGCTTTAAATATGTCGGTGTTGCTGGCTTAAATGAAATCATGTATTTAGGAATTTTATCTCGTGCATTTGTGTTAGTTTGTATGATGGTTCTGAAAGTCTGTAGATAGCTATGTCATTTGAAAATTGCAAATATAGTATGATTTTAAAAATCGCCAGTTTGTAATTATTATTTTTTAATTGTGACACGGTTATGTTGGAAATTAATGAATTCGGATGTGATTTATGGTAACCGAATTTTTTGTTTAACATTATATCGAGAGCTTATAATGTATATAGCATAATAGAGATCTGAGAATGATCAGAAACATCACTGTGGTCACCTATGATCGTAGTAAGATCATATGTGATGACAGTAATGTAAGAGAGTTGTTGAGGCAAGTGCTCGGCCGAGCACTCGACGCTATGGTCATACATAACGAGTATTCAAAGCATAAGCAATGAAATAAAACATTTTCAGCCTTATAGAACTATAATACATCACTACATAGTATAAAATAAAGTGGCTTCCCGCTATCTGTCCCTGTGTATGCTTAGATCTGTAAAACTACGCAACGAATTTTGATGCGTTTTTTTAATAGATAGAGTGATTTAAGAGGAAGGTTTACAATGTTTACATCTACAACTTATATTTAATATTAGCATTGCACCCTGGCGAAGCTGGGACGGGTCTCTTGTAGATTATAATCTAAAGAATCAACTTTGATCATTAAATCTTTTTATTATTACTCGACATATTACAAATCCACACAACCTCTATGATTGTTCGTAGGGACACTGCAAAAGAGTCGAAGCCTACTGTGTTCAGAGTCTCTTTCTAAAAGGAAGGCTTGGCCTCAGTGCGAAGGGCAGAGAAGGAACGGGGTGAGGTGTTTAGTCAGTAAGAGTCTGACACTGTTTCCCGCTCCACCCAAGGGCGGGACTCGTCATTGGATGATTTTTACCTACCATAAAAAAACCCTAGTAAAGCGGGGGCGGATCGCTTGTAGATTATAATCTAAAGAATCAACTTTGATCATTAAATCTTTTTATTATTACTCGACATATTACAAATCTACACAAACTCTATGATTGTTAGCAAAAAATAAACACAACTTTTTCTGGCTCATTATACCCAAAAAATACACAATACAATGTTACCAGGGTGGAAAAAGTTTGATATTTCCCTTTGCCATCGTATCAGCCGACACATGTCATTAGCAGACTTTAGCCGTCGACCTGTCACGCTGCGGGGAGACCGGGGACTGACGGCCACCGTAATAAGCGGGGAAACTGGCCCGCTTTTGATATTCAAACAAAAATGTACACGTTTTTTGGGTTAATGAATTAAATTTTTTTTTTTTTTGTGGTGGGGAAAAATTATTCAATGACAAATCCGCCCTTAGACGGAGGATTCTCCCTTTTCAAAGGAAATTATTTCAGCATAAAAATTGCGCATTTCTGTGTAAAGACGTACACAGAGATGCGCAATTTTTTTAAAGAGGTGCCGTGACCTTAGTATGCAAAAGACCACTGAAAGGACAAGAGGAGATCAAACCCTTTTGCGTCGTCGACGGCGCGTTTTGGAGTTGTCAGCAAATGCAGGGCATAACCCAACTGCAGGGCCGAAGCCTACTGGGGCCCAGGTCCGGTATCTGAAAGGAAGGTCCAACCCCGGAATGAGGGCTAAGAAGGAATCGGTTGGGTCGTTTAGTCAGTAAAAGTCTGACACTGATTCCTCTTCCCTCAAGGGCGAGATTCGTCATTGGATGATTTTTGCTCACCATTAAAAAAAAACCATTTGCTTTCTTCCTGTTCGATTATAATTTGGGTGTCTTCAAGGCTAGAGTGAATAGGCTCTTGATAAATAAGTGCGCCCTACCATCAACGATACCATTACTGGTTACTATCAGGTGGGATCCCAGTCAAGCACTAGTTTATATCAAGAAAAAAAAAAACTGATATTTTATATGTCTTTTTAATTAAAAAAAAAGACGTATACAAATATTATATAAATTTAGTTATTTACTTAACATGAACATATGTAAATAGCTGATCGTAAACATTTTTAGTCAATTTTTAAGATAAAAGACATACTTATGATCGTTTACATTTAGTTAAGTACCTACACAACAAATGATTTTGAGAGCAGTGGTGGCCGAGTGGTAAAGGCCCCGACTTGTTGTGGGTCGCGGGTTCAAACCCAGCCAGGCGCATTACTTTGTTAAGGTTTAAAAAAAATGCCAATAACAGTTTTTAACAGCAATAACAACTGCAAATTGTATTTATTTGTTTAATCATCATCAGCCTAGCGTAAGTCCCGGTTGCTACCTTGGCTTTCACCTCGGTGCCCGGGGTCCGCTTTCCTGCCTAGTCTTCTCCACTTCGCTCGGTCTTTTGCGTCCTCTGCCTTAAACCATTTAATTTTTACGAGTTTACAAGCGCTATATTCGCTGAGCCTTACTTCAGACTCGCTAAGATCCGGCGGCCGTGCAGTACGTCATTCTTACTTTAATACCATTAAGAAAATGACGTGAAAACTACTATAAAAGATCATTAAATGTCTATCTTTTAATCTGATCGTAATGAAAACATGTACTAAAAGAAACAAATACAGGCTTTCGTGACAAGTAAATCTTAACTTCCTTAAATCTCAATTTAATCTAACAACAATAAATTATCAACTTTAAATTAATCTTACTTAAGTTGATATTCGAATGGCAGGTGATTGTCTTAGAGAAAGCATTGCGTTTATGAATAGTGTTGCGGATGCTTTAATTAGTTGATAGAAATGGCGTGCGTATGCGCAGTCATGCACAGGGCTGGCAGTTGTTGCACTCTGCTTATGTGTTTTTTTCTCTCTTAGCCATTACTGTCCCACTGCTGGGAAAAAGCCTCCCCAAAGATCTTTCACATATTCTTTCTGTTATTGTGGGTTCAATTTCCACACAGGACAAATGTTTGTGTGTCACCCATCGGATACTTGATGTAATTGCGGTGCTCCTGTTCAAAACATGAGCCACTTGCCCAAGGCCCAAGTCTGCTATTTTCAAAATATTGTCATACCAACACGATTCCATTGTCATTTTGCTAAAAATTCGTAATCTGTTAATTTATAATGGTCGATCATTGGGCGGTCAGTGGTGTTGTAATAGAATTATGGTATAAACTGTTTTGTACTTAACGAATTAAAAACAATAACTGCACAATAACTTTCTAATCGTAAGTCACTGATTAAAGGAACTGTCAAAATTTTATTAACTTACCGCAAATGTCAAATATTCATTTATCATTATGTACGAGATTACCATTCTGAAAAAATCTTTCAATGAAGTGTCATTGGTTGATCATTGGAAAGATAATGACGCCATCATAATTATTATAAACTTGCCAAAATCAACAATTTTGAAATCAATGATCGACTATTCTGACACTATTGTAATAGCAGACTTGAGGCCCTGCACTATGGAAGATTTAATTAGTGCCACCGATGCTGCAGTTAAATAGTGTTTCATGTACCGGACAAGAAACACTATTGATTTGTAAAAAAATAAACTTATAAATTAAACTTTTTTTCACAATCTATTAATATACGCATGAACGAAATTAATTTCTTTAAGTAAACATCAGCTGAGCAAGTCAATGACCTATAGGTAGTTGTCGGTCGTTGCTTACTAACTTTTAATTTTATTTTTATAAATCGTACCCTCCATAGGATATGCGAAAGCGGAACACCGGGGCCCTGAAACTAAGGCAGGAAGGAACGGTGGGTTGTTTAGTCAGTTGAAGTCTTACACTGTGTCCCGCTCCGCCTAAGGGCGGGATTCGTAATTCGATGATTTTTTCTACCATAACAATAACCCTCCACGGGATATACGTGTATAAATAAAGTATGTAACAACCCTACAATGCTCCGGTGCTCTTGACATTGACTTGGCTCGATTGCAAATCGACGATAATTACTAGTTTGTGTAGCGACTTGCTCTCGATGACAATGACAATAATTGACGGCCATTTACAATATATTCATCACATTTTTTTTAAATTGCTATAAACTAGTGCTTGAGTGCAATCCTACCTGATGGTAAGCAATGATGGTAAGGCAGACTAGTTTATTAAGAGCCCATTCACTCTAGCCTTGAAGACACCCAAATTATAATCGGACGGAAAGACCGCAGCTGGCAAACTGTTCTAATCCCTTGATGTTCGTGGTATAAACGACGAGGCAAATCGCTTAGTCCAGACCGTTGGGAATGAAGGTTGACTGGTAGAAAATACCTAAGGCATTTTCTACCTTTACCGTCTTTAATTAATAAATTAATAACATAAATGTACCGAAGCCTCATCTCAGCCTATTTTCAAATAGCTTGGGATCGGCTAGGAACCAGATGTAGCTGAATTCTATTTTACCTTAACGTATCAGTTTGCTACAACCCAGTTACTGGTGCTGTAGGGACTGCAAAAGGGTTGAAGTCTACTGGGGCCCAGGGTCTCTTTCTGAAAGGAAGGCTTGGCTCCAGTGCGAAGGGCAGAGGAACGAGGTGGGGTGTTTAGTCAGTTGGAGACTGACACTGTTTCCCGCTCCTCCCAAGAGCAGGATTCGTCTTTAGATGATTTTTGCTCACCATAAAAAAAAACCCAGGTATTGGTCAACACGATAGTTACGGGTTAAGCCAGTGCTGACATTATAGATCAGAAATATGGCTGCTCACACAGGGCTTCATCATAAACCTTAACGTCGCCCAAAGTGCAACGTAAAGGGTTATGCTCAGAATTTCCTTACGTGATCGCATCAGGAATGAAGTTATCTGTAGGGGAGGTAAGGTTTCCGATATAACCTAAACTTAAGTGGCATTATACAAGGTTCATTGCTTGCAGAATAGGTGGCCGTTTCTGGAATGACGACCTCGTACTGGAAGATGCCGTGCTGGACCCCCCACAAGGTGGACCTATGACTTGGTAAGGGTTGTGGGGATCCGATGGATACAACACCCGCAGGACCGTTCATTGTGGCATTATGTTGGGGAGGTCTATGTCCAAGTTTGGTCGTCTTTTGATTGAAATGATGATTGTTAAATTAGCCATCCAATTGGACACCTAGGCCGTTTGTTACACCGGCATTCAATTGGATGTCTAGGCAGATAGTTGTTTGAACTAAAATCACTTACCGTTTAACAGCTTGGCGTATTGAAACTTAGCCCTTTCAATCGAGACTCAGCCAATTGATTCAAGTTTACCTTGTTAGATTAAATGAATATACGACGTTCAGTCGGTCAAACGTTGCGGTCAACAATATGGCTAGTTGTTCTTCAGCCATTTGATTGGAAACCGGCGTTTAACGAACGACCTAGGCGTCCAATTGGATGGCTAATTCAGCCAGATGGCTGCGACATGTATATTACGTTAATTTTACTATGTTTCTTACTACCTTGAACTTTAGATAAAAGAAATCTGTTTATTACTACTGTATTTTGGAATTTGGGATTTACCTTTAAACTAAAAAAAAAATCTACTACTCTCTTTCCTTTCTTAAACTACCCCAAATTCTATAGTAAACACATCCATCTCCATACGAGCAACATTGTATGAAGTGAGTCGCGAGCTCCGCTTTCTGCGCTGCGCCGGCGCCGATGTGCCGATAGCGAGCACGCGCCGCGCACAAGCGCACGCTGACCACGATTACTGGGGAACGGAGATACGAGAACTAGATGTGGCAAGAGTTAAACGAAAAGATTTCAAATAAAATAACTTGTTGGTTTTGCAGGAATCCACTGGATCCGAGACTCAGGCGTCTTTTTATACAAAGATTATCGCGAGCTCGCGATCCCACCTGATGAGAAACGAATGCAATAGTTGAAGGTAAAGCGAACTAGTTTATTCTTTAGCCTTGAAGAAATGTAACCTGACGGGAAGACTGCAAAAAGAAAATTTAATCAGCCCTTCGATGTACATGGTGTAAAGACCTTTACATAAAAGAAAGAACAAACACCAGAATCGACTGATACCGGCAGCATAAGGAAAGTGAGGACGTCTTGAGGACTTTCCAGCCACTCCTCAAAGAAGGGACTTGCCGCCATAATTATCCTGTATGATTCATAAATCATAAAGACAAATAGACACCGAACATATGACAATATTACAAGTCACTTTGACTAGATTTAACAGTCTAAAAACTGCCAATATAATTTCCAAAACATTACCCACATGTTTCAGTAACCATTCTGAAGATTTTGCTACACTTCAGTGCAAAACAACTTGGCAACGATACAAGTGTTGATTGCAGGCTCTAAGTGATTCTGTAACTTTGAACAGTTTGTGTGCTCCCAATGTATAACAAGTTACACCCAGTCAGGAGAACAAATATACACTGCATGCAGCCCAAATTGGGTAACAAGGGAGCTCTAAGTGTCAACATTGTTGGCAAACTAAAGTTACGTACTTTTGTTTGGTAGCTGTGTAAAGATTTTATGGCTGCGTGAATAGGTTTCAAATTGAATATGGCGGTTTTTTAACTTTAGATTTTCTTAGGACATTGACGGTGGAATTAACAGCGTCCCAACTGCACTTGTTAGTTTTAATCCGTATAGACAGCGGTTGAAAACCATGACCTTGAACGTCCTTGGTTGGGAGGCACGTATTCCTAACTGCAGTGACTGATTTGCGACCTCTTTGGCGTGTGGTTTATATCCATCCAGACGCTTGACCCTGGTACTAAGGCAAGAAGGAACAGTGGGTCGTTTAGTTTGTAGAAGTCTGAAACTGTCTCCTGCTCCGCTCAAGGGCGAGAATTCGTCATTCGATCGCCGCAATACAAACCAAACATACAAGCCAAGCTCCAACCAAGTTGAACTTGATCAGAGCGCCAGTTTGCAACCGTTTGGTGCACCCTTTACAACGAAAATGTAATTCATATTTCCACCATTAAATAAGAACTTTCCTCCAATATTTTCTGCTGTAAATACATTAATTGCCATTGAACAGGACTCAAAGAAACCTCTTCAATGCGATATTCCAATTATACTTTAAAAAATGCTATAAACAGGCTCAAATATAAAAGGGAATTCGTTTAACGAGCAAAATAAATTGGATTCGAGCTCTAGAATAAGTAAAAGACAGGATGTCCCATTACGAACAAGACGAAGAAAAATTGATCTTAGTAATAGCAATGTCTTTGTCTGGGTCGACTCTTAAAATATTTAAACCCAATGTTTTGTCCTTTTGTAATCTCTCTAATTATTTAAGTTAAGGGAAGTGCCCTTAACTTAAATAATTACGGTTACACCACTGGTAAAATACAATACACCACTAGTAAAATACAATACACCACTAGTTAAAATTATTAAAAAATAACTCCGTGAAATACAAGTCTAAAATAATAATTTTTTTTTTTAACTATGTACATTGATGAAGAATATATAAGTACGGCTCCGATTTGATATGTATTTACTTATATTATATATAATAAACACTTATGTGTACATTTGTTTAAGTTCTAAGTTTCCTAATATATTTATTTATGCCTGCTGTACGAGTATCTACATCTCACACCAAACTCTCCTGTCACTTATCTGTTGAAAGAAAATTCTGTTGGAAATAAGCAGTACCTTTGTGCTCTTCATCTGCATTTGTTCATTTCGCTTGTGTTTTTTTATGTACACAATAAAAAAAAGGTAAAATTGTTTGCATTTTTGTTTGTGGGATGTTATCTGTTAATGTAACACTGATTACATAAAATAATGTGCATGAAAAATAAAAATAATAAAATTGCTGAGCAAAAGAAACTGTTTCTAGATAATCACCCTTAAAAAAAATTAAATACTATTGTTGTTCGGACCAATTATAAAAAAAAGCAACTGCAAGTCCGTAAGGGTTCCGTACCGTCCGTAGCAAAAGAAAAACACCAAAAAGTCAAGTTTGTTGTATGGACCCTTAAATTTATTTCATGTTAATTTTATTATTAGACTAAATAAATACAACCGAGTATTTTGCGAATATTTCTAGTGTCTACCTGTTGCCATTATTGATATCGAGCAAAAAAGGAAAAAAAAAACGCGTTTACTGTATGGTTATAGTAGCAACAGAAATACACAATTCGTGAAAATTTTAACTGTATACATATCGATGTTCTTGAGATACAGCCTGGTGAGAGTGAAGTCTTAGGTCCTGTTTTTACCCTTTGGGTAGGGAGCCCTAAAAATAATCTAGAGCTGCATTATCTACATCGAAACATAAACGAAAATTAAGTAAAGTCCTAAAATTAAGTATTCCAGTACATTCCACTTATATCTCCTCTCGCTAAGTCTATCCATATGTTGTCTATAAGAGATCGCCCTGTGCGATAAGACCCCTTATTTTTAACAAGCTTTTGTCAGCGGCTTCTCCCGCGTACATAAAATATAGCCTATGTCACTCAGGAGTAAAGCAGCTTTTTATTGTTGCTATTTTTTTTCCAATCGGACCAGTAGTTCCAAATATTACCTCCTACAAACAAACTTTACCTCTTTATTATATTAAGTGTAGATGTAGATAATGTTTGTTCTATGTATATTTGTAGTTAATGCAGTGTATATCATTAAAATAAACGACAACGCTTTAAGCCACATCCAGTGCCCTTAACTCTTCGTCTATAATCACGACCAATTAGCAATTCTCCTGAACTTTCATTGTTTTGCTAGATGTAAGATAGTAATTAAATATGTAATTTGTACTGTATCCACGAATAATTGCGCGGCCATTTCTATGGGATACCACGGCCCATGGTGTAGTCACTTGATGAAAGTTTTACGGAACTGTCCCATAACCTTGTTTTATTGTTGATTCTAATTTATGATTGCGTATGGTCAGGCTTTTATGTTTCCACTAGTTGCCGACAGCGGCTTTATCTGTGTAATATAGAAATATTATTACTATTATCTGTTATTAGTGTTATCACATCCGCTACAGTCATAAACGAGGACGGAGTGTTAGCAGTCAAATGTATGTGTTTGAATCAGTCCGTATAGGCCTGATTTCAGCAGCCAGAAGAGAGTCGACTATCTTCCGTTGTTTTGATTTAATCTAATTAGGTGCTAATCTAAATGGGAGCAGTGGTGGCCGAGTGGTAACGGCCCCGACTTACGAGTCGTAGGTCGCGGGTTCAAACCCAGCCAGGCGCATTACTTTGTGTAATTTATTTCATCACCACTGCTCTCAAAACGGTGAAGGAAAACATCGTGAGGAAACCAGCATGTCCTAGAACTAAAAATTCGAAGACGTGTGACATCCACCAATCCGCACTGGGCCCGCGTGGTGGATTATGGCCCATTCCCTCTCCTAGAGAGAGGAGACCTGTGTCCCTGCAGAGGGAAAATTAAAAGGCTGATAATGAGGTGCTAATCTAGGGCAAGGTCTCTCCGTGTGACTAATTTCATCCCTGGTCACTGAGTTTGTTTAAGTGTTCTTTTTTAGGGTAGTCAGCTAGGAAAGATTGACTTCACCTAGTTTAATGGATGTGTAAAAACGTCTTTTAAAAAAATTTATTCGCAAAATAAATATTAGTTACTTGTCATTTAATACGTTTTGGCGTTCGAGCGTGAAGAGGTATCAAAAAAATTTTTGTACTTACAAACTTTCGCCTTTTTTAATATTAGCGTAATCATTTGGGCGTAGGGCATTATGCTTGAAAATGTCCTACGCTGTCCTGTCAGACTTTTACTGATTAAAACTCACTCCCATTCCTTCTTTGCCTTCGTTTCAGGGTCCTGGGGACACTTTCGCACGATTCATGGCCTCTGTAGGACTTGACCCTGCTGGGGCCCTGCGGTTTACATCTCTTTGCAGTGCACGTGAAAATTTACGCGCCGTTGACGACTAGAGCTCAGTCCGAACGGCCAGACGGTCGGCTACCGATTGTTCGCAGTATTTACGTTCTCTCGAACTCCGTTGAAACTACGGAAATTGGTCGAAAGAAATGATTATAGATACAGGCGAAATCGTGTTTACGTAAACTTTATTATATGAAAACACAACCAAAAGTTAGGTAGCTACATAATATTATGTCTATGCGTCTCTTCAAACTTACATAAATACATTTAAAACTTAGCAAAAACTTTATTATGCAAGAATAATTATTCCAACATAAGTACTATAATGGCTGAAAAGAAAATAAGAAATTTTACAACTTTCGTTTAATGTTCCACATTTAAAAACTCATAAAAACATAGACAACGATCAGTATGATTATGTAACGTCTTTGCTTTTTCGTCTATTGTCTCTGGTGTATGACTATGCGTATGATAGAAAAAAAAATGTGTGTGTTTATGATGTATGAGAGCAGCAAGGAAATTATATCTCTTAAAAGAGTAACCGTAGGATAGCGATATAACATACTTGGAGAGCAGTGGTTGCCTTAGGTTTATGAGTTGTAAGTCGTGGGTTCAAACCCTGCCAGGAGCATTCCTTTGTGTAATTTATTTCATCACCACTGCTCTTAAAACGGTGAAGGTGAAGGTGAATCATCATGAGAATCAAAAATTCGAAGACATGTGACATCCACCAAACGCCAAACGGCCCGCGTAGTGGATTACGGCCCATTCTCTCTTCTAGAGAGGTGGCCTGAGTCCTAGTAGAGGGAACATTGTAAGGCTGATGCTATGCTACGTTATTATAGTGTACTAGCTTGTGCCCGCGGCTTCGCCCGCGTACATAAAATATAGCCTATGTCACTCAGGAGTAAAGCAGCTTTCTATTGTTGCTAAAATCTTTCCAATCGGACCAGTAGTTCCAGAGATTACCTCCTACAAACAAAAAAACAAAAAAATAGAAAAACAAACTTTACCTCTTTATTATATTAGTGTAGATGTAGATAATTGGTATTACGGTGCAGATGTTATATCGTTGAAACTATAATGTAAAAAATATGAGCTTAAAAGATTTTCCGTACACGCTAATTAAAAAAATAAAAGACATAAAAACAATGGAATATGATAGACAATAGCATACAGATCTCAATCACAATTTTATGCAAGTGTTATATCATACTATTACTTTTTTAATGGTACTAAACTGCAATGGTTTTTTTTTTTACTTGCAATAAACTAGTGCTTGGCTGCGATCCCACCTGATGGTAAGCAGTGATGCTATCGTTGATGGTAAGGCACACTAGTTTATTAAGAGCCTATTCACTCTAGCCTTGAAGACACCCAAATTATATTCGGACGGGAAGACTGCAGCCGGCAAACTGTTCCAATCCCTCGATGTACGCGGTATAAATGACGAGGCAAAACGCTTAGTCCGGGCCGCAGGTGTCTCAACAACGTAATGTGTTATAATTAAATTTTAGAAAATGCAATAAGACTTGCCCACGTGATGTATAACCAGTGTCATTACAAAAAATGTAATAAACCGTGGCTGTCCGCATTTTTCCGCATTAGTGCAAAATTTATTGTATTGCAAGCCTAAAAGGTGTAAGTTAAGTGGTAGGTTAGCAGGCTTTCGAAAAAAAAATCATTGTCATCATCATCATCATCATCAGCCTTTCAATGTTCCCACTGCTGGGACACAGGCCTCCTCTCCAGGAGAGGGAATGGGCCATAATCCACCACGCGGGCCCAGTGCGAATTGGTGGTTGTCACATGTCTTCGAATTTTTGGTTCTAGGACATGCCGGTTTCCTCACGATGTTTTCCTTCACCGTTTTGAGAGCAGTGGTGATGAAATAAATTACACAAAGTAATGCGCCTGGCTGGGTTCGAACCCGCGACCTACAACTCGTAAGTCGGGGCCGTTACCGCTCGGCCACCACTGCTCTAGAAAAAAAAAATATTCTGTGATTTTCAAAATAATATATATTTTTGCATTGATTTTCCATTAGGTCTAAACGTAGGTAGCACTCTAAATTGCTAATGGGTATCCATTAATGCCGTCTAAATTACCTACCATTTAAAACAAAAGACCGGAAAGCCTAAATACCTCTGAATTAAGAGCAAAGCAACATTTAATATAATAGCTATATCTCATGCTAATATTGTAGTATAAATTATTGCGGTTCCAGTAAGCCGTTCTAATGGAGAGTTCTTTAAATAAATGGGATTCTAATTCCGTAAAATATGGGTCAAGGAACACGGAGTATGGAGGAATGGATTCTCACAAGTCTTTTATTTGAGGGTGTGGGTAATCATCCAGTTACTCTTCCCGCTCTAGGACATGATAGTCCTTTACTGACTAAAACTATACCTATATTCCATCAGTTGACTTTGCGGGTGGTTTTTCAGAAATCGATCAATAGACCCTACGGTTTTGTTGACTTGTGCGCGTGAAACATTCCGTGATGTTGACGACTCAGGCTCGGTCCAGATGATTAGCGGGCGACTACTTTACTTACTCATACAAAAATCTCTTTGAAGTATGTATATTTTATTACGCAACCTATTCGCTTTAGCACTGAAGATATCCAATTTATAATTGGACGGGAAAACCACAGCAGGCAAATTTCGTCAATCAATCGGTTTCATCAACAATTACAGTAAGACAAGCTAGTTAATGATGATCAGTATGAGAACTGATCAGGAATATTTTCAGGTATAAATTTTTACAACGAAATTATCGAGAATTCCTAAACAAGTGTCATTCCTTTTTTCCTGCTACCGTAATAAAATTTTTAGACAAACGTTTATGTGAGTGCTTCATTTTCATTACTCCATGGTCATTTTATGAAAGAATGCCTCACAATAGCATGCGCGGCGTGTAAGGATCGTTATCTATCGGACCCTTTTCTTAGAAATCACAATGATGAAATTTATTGGTATAGCGGATATTTACCGGGACTGTTAGTATACTGAATATTACACAAAAGATACTTGTTTATCTTTTGATAACGTAGAGTTCTTGAATAAAGCCGTTGTTTTTCTTTTTAATATTTGAAGAAAAGTCCAGTCTTACAGCTAGCTGAATTTCTTTAAAGTATTATTTTATTCATTTTGTTGGGCTTGATGACCACTATGTTACCTTCAGTTCATGACAACAAGATGTTGACAATTGGATCTGCCTCTATTAGCTATATTGGCAAAGGTTTGTAAGTATGTGTGATAGTGTGTGTATTACCCCATCATGCTCAAACGGCTGAAGGGATTCTAACAGTAAGTAGGGTTGTTTTGAGGTGGGAAATCTTCCAATAATTTCTCCAGCTCTAGGGGGGAGTGAGAGAGCGTGTCAGACTTTTATTGACTAAAACCACATCTATATTTCTTCTTTGGTTTGTGTTCCTGGACATTGAGTTTCCCTTAGAGGAAGTCAACCGATAGCCATCACGCAGGCCCAGTGTGGGTTGGTAGATTTCATACGTCTTTGAAATTTTGCTTCTAGGACCTGCCGGTTTCCTCATGATGTTTTCTTTTACCATTTTAAGAGCAGTGGGGATAAAATAAATTGCTCAAAGTAATGCGCCTGGCTGGGTTCGAACCCGCGACCTGAAACTCGTAAGTTGAGGCCTTTACCGCTGTGCGATACTGTTATTTTATGAATGAGCAAACTGTCTAGACAGAATGAGCAATACTCTTTTCCCTGTCACGGTGTCAACCACCATGACCAGTAGACGAATCAATCGATTATCCCACTTTTACAAAACAAAATCTAGACAACATCTGAAAGTTAAATTCTTCATCAATTAGGTTCACCATTCTTAATACCTAATCTAATTTACGGAACACTAAAATTAAAGAAAAAATGGCGTCAAGGTGATCACTTTCTCCAAGCCGTGGCCAGAAAGCGTGATCCTAAATTAACAACGTGTAACAGAGATAGGCGTAGCATAAAACCGGCCAAGTGCGAGTTGGAGTCACGCTCGAAGAGTTCCGTACCGACCCTAGTAAAACAATGAAAAAAAAAGTTTGTTGTATGTGAACTTCAATCTTTATTTTATATAAATAATTTATTTTTAAATTAAACATATAACTAAATATTCGGTGAATCTTTTTTCAAGCGTAAATACTTTTTTTTTGTTGAAAGGGCGTGACAGACTTTTACTAACTAAAACTTTTTTAATTCTTTCATTGCTCTTCATTCCAGGGCCGCGTTTTTCTTTCAGTAGGAACCCATAGAAGCGTCTACCTGTTGTTGTTATTGATATTGAGCAAAAAAGGGCAACAAACCACGTTTGTTGTATGGGAGCCCCACTTATAAATTTGTTTTATTTTTATTCAGAATTTTATTATGTGTTATTATAATATAGTGGCAACAACGATACATCATCTGTGAAAAAAAAAATATATAAAAAAATTTCAACTGTCTGTCACGATTCATGAGATACTATAACATCCTGATGACAGACATACGGACAGCGGAGTCTTAGTAACATGGTCTCGTTTTACCATCCACGTACCGAACCCTAAAAATGATATTAGTTTATGACGTCCAAGATAACTTGCTCATCAAGATTGTTACCTAATTAATTTTATTCCGAATGAGAGTTAGATTTAAACTTTGTTTGTGTTACAGATAGCTGTTGGGTTTAACTGAGGGTGACGGTGATTATAGTAATCTGGCCTAGTAACACGTAGTAATCACTGTTTGCGATTTTTATGGGTTTTAGTGGGTAGATAGAAATTGTGTATGTACTAGCTGCAGTCTGCGATTTCGCCTGTGTGAAAGTAGAGCACATTCTCGAGATGTAAAGCATCTTTTGTGCTATTTCAGGACATGGTCTTTTTTTGTGGGAAAGATCATCGAATGACGAATCAGATTGATTATATTATATTAATCAGGAGACAGTGTCAGACTTCTACTGACCAAACGACCCACCGTTCCTGCTTAGTTCCAGGGCCCTGGTGTTCCACTTTCGCATCAACCCTTGGCCCTAAAAGGCCCTGCTGGGCTCTGCGCCGCCGCCGTCGACGACTTGGTCTCGGTCCAGGACATGGTCTACCTGTGAGCCAAATTACATCTAAATCGATAGGAGCGTTACGAAAATGATCCAATGATATCTCCACCCCCTTGGGTGGGGCGGGAGGTAGTACCAGATTTTAATTGATTAAATCCCAGTTCTCTTTTAGTTGTCCTCTTTGCGAGGGCATTCTTTCACACACACTTCATCGAACGGGAGAAGTCTTAAAAGATTTTACATGTAAAAAATACATAAGAAAAAATAAAAACATTTTGATTTGTTTAGTTCTTATATTCTTTATTGTACATAAATTACAGAAGAAAACATTAATAAAAAAGGTGATGTACGCAGGCGAGCTTTACCCATATTTGGGTTTTTAGTTTTGGTTTTATTTAGTTTGGGTTTAGTTTACTTGAGCGGCATTTCAAAATACCATTGTATAGAATTATAGATGGTCAAATGTAATAGCATAAACCTTTTTATGCCAAACTAGCTTCTGCCCGCAACTTCGTCCGCGGAAAATTTCTTGTAGTGATAGCTCGGGTAACATCCATGTTATATAAATAATTTATAGCCTATGTCACTCAGGAGTAAAGCAGCTTTCTATTGTTGCAAATTTATTTCCAATCGAACTATTAGTTCCAGAGATTACCTCCTACAAACAAAAAAATAAAAAAACAAACTTTACCTCTTTATTATATTAGTGTAGATGTAGATTTCCCGGAAGTTTATTTAAAGTAAATGTTTATGCCACCTGAACGGTTCCAGGGGTCAATCCTAAACGAATTCATTCGGCTCAATGAACTGATTCCTTTAAGGATACGAGTTCCTTTGAGTTAAGCTGAAAATAGTTTGAGACTTATCTAGGTAAAGATTCATTCAGTGGTTAGTAAAGGAAGGCATTTCACTTAAGACCGTCTCGCGGAAAGACCGCATTAAAAACTCCCGCATCCGGGGCAGCCTTCAGGTCCGTGACATAGCGGATAAACTGCAGGAGGGTCGCTTACGCTGGTATGGCCACGTTTTACGAAAACCGGCAGACTACGTGGGTAACAGATGCCTCGCCATGCCGCCTCCGCCGGGACCCGGAAAACGAGGAAGGCCTAAGAGGCGTTGGATCGACGTCGTAAGGCAAAGGACGCAAAAGACCGAGCGAAGTCTAGGCGTCTTAGTAAGAAAGCGGACCCCGGGCACCGAGGTGAAAGCCAAGGTTGGCAACCGGGACTAACGCTATGATGATGATGATGATACGAACAGTTCCTTTGAGTTAAGCTGAAAATAGCTTGAGACTTGTCTAGGTAAAGATTCATTCAGTGGTTAGTAAAGGAAGGCATTTCACTTAAATTTAGGCAAGTGCGTGCCCAACTCGCGCACTGGGAGTACCTTCACCTATCTTTCTAAACAGTTCCTGAAGGTGTTGTCCTACCTATGTAAATAGTTCTTCAAGGAGTTGTCAGCAAATTGTAGGGGCCCTACAGGGTTGAAGCCACCTGGGCCAAGGGTTGATGCGAAAGCGTAACTTCAGTGCTCTGGGACTAAGCCAAGGAAGGAATAGGGTAGGTTTTTCGTCGGTAAACGTCTGACACTGTTTCCCGCTCCGCCCTAGGGCGGGATTCGTCATTCGATGATTTTTACCTACCATAAAAAATACCTATGTATATGGTTCATGAAGCCCGATGATTTTCCGGAATCGCGAATAAAATATTTATTTGTGAATTGACAATTTTATTATTTAGTTGGTTGATTGATAAATTTACTATTTATTGTACATCAAAAATAAAATTACAATAGGAACTGTTTTCGGGCTTATTCATATATCTGTGCTACAGGACCTTGCTTTATGTCAAATGTCAGGATTCTGGGTCAACGGGAAGTACCCTATGAAATTTGATTTCCTCGAAAGAGATTTCCCTTTTTACTTTAACTTAAAAGATTTTTTTACAAGTTCAAGTGACAGTTTGATTATTTCATAGCGTTATGGGACCGTGGTGGACCGATGACCAGGTCAGGGTTGCTGGAAGCGGATGGATGCAAGACGCACAGGACCGGTCTATCAGGTATGTCTAGCAGTGGACGTCTTTCGGCTGAAATGATTATGGGACCGAATATCTGAGTACCTTCTTCCGAAACGTTCTTAATAGACAGATAGACGGAAAACAAGGAATCAAAAAGTGTTGTCGTCATTTACTTTTAAAGTACGGAACCCTACACAAAAAAGTATTTGACAAATCCAAAGACCATTCAACTGCGTATATGTTTTTTAAATAAATATACAAATGCTAAGATAATGAATGAAGATTCTCAGCAACGACTGTAATCCTAAACAACATGCAAAATCAACTTCTCAAGATAAAACAGAGTAATAAATTAATAACATAATAATAACAGTCTAAAGCAATCCTCACTTTATCTACCACTTAGCGTTCTGCTCCAGATTGTAATCCGTTCCGGTCAAGAACATACCTCCACTACATATTTGAACCACACTGCATAGCCCTAGCTAGACAAAAAGCGGTATCTCGTAATTTTTAAAAAATATTTTTTTCTACATCGAGAAACTTGAAAAAAACAGTATTTTTTAACCGACTTCAAAAAAAGGAGGAGGTTCTCAATCCGATTGTATTTTTTTTTATGTTTGTTACCTCAGAACTCCGTTGTTTATGGATGGACTTGCAAATTTTTTTTGTACTTGAAAGGATACTACGATCACCGACTCCAAAAAGAAGTAACAAATTTTGAATATTTGCAAAATATTAATGTCAAATAAGTTTACCTTTAAATTAAGTTTCTTTACAGCAATTCAAATTTTTATTTTAACTTTTTAGTGCAGGAACTTTTATCGTTTGGGTTTTTTTGAAGGCGGTTTTTTTTTTGTAAAGAGTTTTTTTACATTTAAACTTGATAATTTCTGCTCTAATCAGGTAGGATGAAAAAAAACCCGTGATTTTTATGGAACAATTTAACCTTTCGAGTACCGTAATTAGAGACATAATAGAAAGATAATAACAATTTGTGAGTTGTGTTGTTTGCGTTAGAGAGGAAGCTTGTGTCCCAACAGTGGGAACATTAAAAGGCCGATGATGAAGATGATGTTGTTTGCGTTAAGGAGACACCTACCTAAAGGACATTCACTATGTGATTTTAATGTTTTGGCTTTGTCCGTACTATTTAGTAGATAGTAGGTCAAGCGGTTCTTCATTTATCACATTTTACTGTTGCTGGGAGCGAAGCCGCGGGCAAAAGTTAGTTATCTATAAATATTTCAACTGTCTGATTATCAGGGTTCATGAGATACAGCCTGGTGACATACGGACAGTACAGTCTTAGTAATAGGGTTCCGTTTAACCTTCTGGGTGCGGAACCCCAAAAAATACTATCCATACTAACTTATTTATAAATGCGAAAATAATTGCTAATTAGTTTCGGAATTCGGAAGTAAGCTTTAGCCGCTAAACCGATCTTAATGAAAATTAACATGGACGTAGATTTGAACCTGGAGAAAGATTTATGATACTTTTTATCATCATTGCTTGCTGCTGTCAAGCGTAAACTTTTAGTATTATTTTAATCGTAAAAATTATATACATTTTTTTTCTTTTCATATTTTTGTTTGATTAATATAACAAGACGAATATAAAAACTCCGCTAATTAAAACTATAGCATAGCGCGTCACGCAATATTAACGACTTCCTCCGACAAGCCCTTATCACCGTCAGCGTTCCAGCTTCCTCTTTGGAACCTCATGGCCTGGCACGCGACGATGGTAAGAGACCGGATGGTATGTCCTTATTTCCTTGAAAGATGGGTAGGCTTTTAGTGTGGGACGCTACCTGTGTCGATACTCTTGCGCCATCACATCGTGCTGTGCTGGTACCGCCGAGTGGCTAAGGAGAACCTTAAACGGTGTTTTTTTACTTGCAATAAACTAGTGCTTGACTGCGATCCCACCTGATGGTAAGCAGTGATGCAATCGTTGATGGTGAGGCGCACTAGTTTATTAAGAGCCTATTCACTCTAGCCTTGAAGACACCTAAATTATATTCGGACGGAAAAACTGCAGCCGGCAAACTGTTCCAATCCCTCGATGTCGAGGCAAAACGCTTAGTCGCCGTCGGCGTAATTATAAAAACCTCGTTACCGACCTTATGTTATGTTTTTGAGCCGTTTGGTTGCTGTTGTTGGTTGAAATTCTTGGGCCGTGGGTTACGAATGCTCATACGTTTTTTAAAGACTTATCGAAACGCTTAGTTGACTCTTCGCGTGACCTAAAGGCTGGCTTCTACCTCGGTCAGAGATTAAGCATTGCCATACAAGGTGGCAATGTCGCCAGCCTTTTGGGCACACTACCAGTCGACAAGAGGGGTTTTATGACGCCATATTATAGCTGGATAATATAGTGTCATAAAAAAGGACAGGTTTTTTTTTTAAAACAGAAATGCAAAAAAAACCGAGCTGAGGGTTGATGCGAAAGCGTTACACCGGGACTCTGGGAATAAGGCAAGGAAGCACGGGGTAGGTTGTTTAGTCAGTAAGAGTCTGACACTGTTTCCCGCTCCGCCCAAGAGTGGGATTCGTCATTCGATGATTTTTACCTACCATAAAAAAAACCTCTGTAGAGGTGTCCACAATGATGTTGGTTGTTTTTTTTTTTTAGTTTTTAGGTAGGGAAAGTCATCGAATAACATCTCCGCGCCCTTAGGTGGGGCGGGAGATAGTTTTAGAGCGAAATCTTGCAACTGTCATTGTAACAGCAGCGCTAACACGTGGGACGTTCATCATCATCATCAGCCTTTTTAATGTTCCCACTGCAGGGACACAGGCCTCCTCTCTCTAGGAGAGGGAATGGGCCATGATCCACCACGCGGGCCCAGTGCGGATTGGTGGATGTCACATGTCTTCGAATTTTTGGTTCTAGGACGTGCCGGTTTCCTCACGATATTTTCCTTCACGTGGGACGTTGCGTTAATTTAACGGCGCTTTTACTGACTTCAAAAAACTCGCTCCTGTTCTTTCTTTGCCGTCATTCCAGGGCCCTGGGTTACGATGGCCCCAGTTCGGCTTCGACTCAGGCCCTAGGCGACTAGGCCCCTACTGTTTGCAGATAACTCCTTGAGGGGCGCGTGGAACGATGCGCGGAGAATGTAGGTTGGTAATACACGTCCGAGCACCCAATGTTTGACATACGGCGTATTTTTGTTTGGCAACTTAGTGCTAAATATAAAAAAAAAACATCGTCCCACACTAGGAATTAATCCTGTATCGTGGGTGCGTTCACAAACATGTAAAGTCACATACACAAGATACCCAGACCCGGAACACCTATCTGTAGGCCATACAAATACTTGTTCCGTGCGAGAATCGAACCCGCGACCCACAGCGCAGCAGTCAATCGCTCAGCCACTGCGCCAGCCGAGCTGTCATGTGTTAATATGTTTCTAAGAACTTTGTGTCAGTCCTTTGTGCAGCCGTTAGTACTGTTATATAACGTAATTAAATAAATCTCGATGTTATCTCGTGTTTCTAACACTAACGAGCGGGGAAAGAATCTAGATAGGCGGATAGTGTTCTAGATTAGAGCAATTAAAACTGAGCTTTGGTTTGCTTTGTACCCTCGCGATGAGCTTGAAGACACATCGCTTGTCTATGTCCCCTACTAATTAACGTTTAGAATACTGTAATTAGAGACATAAGAGAAAGACAATAGGTGTGTGAACGCTGGCGTTCGCTTGGGTCTCAAGAGTTATTTATATTTAATCGATTATAGGTTCGCGCTTGACCGCTATCTCACCTGATGGAAAGCGAAGATGCGGTCGACGATGGAGCGCGCTTACCTAGAAGTAACCTATTCACTCTTGATTGAAAGATTCTCTTATTGTTGTTGTGTATATTTATTGTAAACAGGCTGCTCTGGCAAACTCCGGGTAATAAGGATATTTTTTTCACCGTTTAAATCTTCCCGTGAGCACAAATATTTCAAGACCAAAATTATTCAAATCGGTCCAGCCGTTCTCGAGTTTTAGAGAGACTAACGAACAGCTACCGATATTCATTTTTATACACAACAAGAGCCATCTTGACAGCCACATTACTATGTCAAACGTGCAAACTGTCCAATTTATAGGCTTAGCTCTGAACTGACCTGCAAAGCAGCCTGGTGACAGACGGACAGACACTGGCTCACTAATACGGTCCCGATTTTACTCATTGTTATTACAAAACCTTTAAAATTACATGAATTTGCATTAACCACATGTATGTACTTACATAACTTCTTCTTCTTCCTTTATTTTTCACTATCACTAACTCCATTTTCTTTCATATCACTCCTTATACAATCCATTCATCTCTTCTTTGGCCTCCTTCTTCCTCTCCATCCATGTGTATACTCATAACATCCATCCATCTACGTGTAAACTCAGAACTCTTTTTGTAACATGCGTTTCCTCCCTCCTCTTCACATGACCAAACCAAGACAAACGATTTCCTTTTAACAATTGCAATACAAAACTACTTAAACTAATTAAAACCACTAACGTAACTTTCAAACTCCTTCACAACCCACCTAGAGTGGGATAAATTAATTAATTAAATTAAGTAGACTCAATTTAGAAGCCTTTTAAGTTTCGCCGAGAACCAGTAGTAACATCAGTGATATAATCCTGGAGACAGATTGCGAGTACCCACTCGTTACAGATAAGGCGATTAATGTATATCAAGGGATGCGACTGACTGTACAGTCAGTCTGTGCAGTATTTAAGCCGCGTTTCCACTAGGCAACAATTGACGCGCGACATGTTGCACAACAAATTGCCCAACATGTTGAAAGTCAGCGCGGAACTTTTGTTGAACAACGTTGTCTGTCTACGCATCTACTACTTTACGTCAGTCGTCGCCAGCATGTCGCCAAAGGAACTTGTGTTGATTTCAGCGGCAGTGGTTATAATTTTTCGATAAAAGTTAAAAAAAATGTAACGATGCGCTTCAAACAAACAACAAGCCGCGCGTCATGTTGCGCGCTAGCTGCTGCTGGCAACGTCGCGCGCTGTTATATAGCGTTGTCGTAAAGTCAAAGTCAAAGTCAAAGTCAAACTCATTTATTTCAAATAGACCATTTACAGGCACTTTTGAAATGTCAAAATTGAAGCTAGTTTGCACGTTCCAAGGCGTAGACTCCTATGGAGATGAACGTGCAAGAAACTCCATGGGCACTCTTTTAAATCAAAATTTATATTTACATATTACTTGGTTACAAAATGTTGATTCTAATATGCGAGCACGATGTAGCGGTATTTAACAAAAAGTAAAATAATAATAATAAAAAAAAAATTCAAATAAGCGCCTAGCAGCCAAGAGATGACCGGTCTCAACTGACGGCACCCGTTCACGAGCATGACGCATGTATCAGCCCCATTCCGCTCAACCATTTTAGAGGGAACAGAATGACCCAACACACGCGCCACCATCAGCGAGACATTTGAGAGAGCATGACAAACTCTCAGCTGCCATGCTCGAATGTCAAATAAGTTGCAACCTAGCGAAAAATGCTCCATGGTACTTCACATTTACAAAATTTACAAAGTGCTTCTACATTATACAATGCTATTGTATCCAAATCAAAAAAATATAATAATTGTAGATGGTCATGAGCTTCAATTTAACAAATAAAATATAAAACTATTACGAAAAGCCATTATAAAAAGGGCAACAACTTCCATCCTTTCAATAAATATGTTAACAAAAAAAATTAGAAGGCAAAAGTAGACTGTGGCTGTGGAGCAGAAACGGCATTTAACCAAGCATTATTATCAAGAATGTAATCTTCCAGTTTATAATATGCTTGTCTACATAGCGTGCGTTTAATACAAGTTTTAAATTTGGATTCATTCAATTGAATAATCTCACTTGGTAATTTATTATAAAATTTAATACAGCACCCCATAAACGAACTACGTACTTTGGCCAATCTGAACCGAGGTTGATCTAATTTGTCCCTATTTCTGGTATTAAAATTGTGCCTGTCACTTATCTTAGCAAAAAAATGAATATTTTTCCGAACATACATGATATTTTCATAGATGTATTGACAAGGTACCGTCAAGATATTTATATCCTTAAATAGTTCCCTCAGAGAATCGCGCCTGCGAAGATTATAGATGGCTCTAACTGCTCTTTTCTGAAGAATAAAAATAGACTCTATGTCTGCAGCACGTCCCCATAGCAAGATACCGTAAGACATGATACTGTGAAAGTAGCTAAAATAGACTAGTCTCGCGGTATCTACATCAGTAAATTGACGGATTTTTCTAACAGCATATGCTGCTGAACTAAGCCGTCCTGCCAGAGACGTTAAATGAGGACCCCATTGAAGCCTCGAGTAAAGCGCGATTCCTAGAAAAACTGTGTTTTCGACGAATTCAAGTTTCTCCTCGTTCAATACTATCGCTAAATCGTTACTTTTAACATTCGGTAAGGCAAATCTGATACATTTCGTTTTTTTTCCATTTAATACTAAACTATTAATAGTGAACCAGTTTTGGACCTGTTGTAAAGCACTATTTACGTAATTAAGATTTGTGGAGCTTCTATCGATCTTAAAAATTAAAGATGTATCGTCAGCAAACAATACTATATGTGGGTGGTTCTTTAATAAATAGGGTAAATCATTTATATATACTAAAAAGAGAAAAGGACCCAATATTGAGCCTTGTGGTACACCCATTTTGACTTTTAAACCAGGCGAATTGACACCATTTATTTGAACTTGCTGCTGCCTGTCATTCAGATAAGAATTCACCAAGCTCAGTGCAAGTTTACCCAATCCGTAATGATCAAGCTTTAAAAGCAAGGTTTCGTGATTAACACAATCAAAAGCCTTTGAGAGGTCACAAAAAATTCCTATCGCATCTTGGGATTCTTCCCACGCAGCAAATATGTGTTTTAATACAACACCAGCGTCAGTCGTACAACGTCCTTTGGTGAAACCATACTGCTGATTGTGTAAGATTTTATTGGTGTTAAAATGAATAAGCATCTGATCTAGCATAACTTTTTCAAATACTTTACTAAAAACTGGCAAAACGGATATAGGTCTATAATTATTTGTGTCGTTATGGTCGCCGGATTTGAAAAGAGGTATAACTTTACTGAATTTCATTACGTCTGGAAAAACTCCTTGGTCCACACACAAATTAAAAATTAGGGCCAGGTATGGTGCTACGGTCTCAATTATAGAGGTACACACTTTAACAGACAGTCCCCATAGATCTTCTGTTAATTTAATTTTAATTTGCCGGAATACCTTTATAACAGTCATAGGGTTTATATGCTTGAATTCAAATTTAATAGGACAGCCTGGCACGTTTTCTTTCAATAAAGCAATTGAGGCCTTGGGCGAGGAATCCAAAGTTTCCGTTATCTTATGGGGTATATTGGTAAAAAAATTAACAAATTCTTGAGCTACTTCTTTATCAGAGTTAATAGGACCATGTGAGGTCTGCAATAAATAATCTGTTCCACATGAGATAAATCCTCTTCAGACTCTGTTAAACCTTGCTCTATTACAAAATCCTGAGAAGTACTCTCAGCCTGGGACAGGTTCTCCAATGCCTCAGGCCGACCAGCATCGAGGTCTGAAACTGAGTGGCAAGTACATTGACACAGAACTAGCTCATTGGTAGCAAGAATGTGTTCTTTAATTTGATTTTGTGATTGCACATACTTACTGTAGAGCGCACTCAGTGAATTTTCAAGAACCTTAATTTCAGACTGTAAGTGCTGAGTGTCAATCTCATAAATCCTCTTGCTGTCCTCTAATTTAATTTGGTAATTGTTCATTTTATTAATTAAGTCGACACGCTCTTTTCGGAATGGAATATATTTGGAAAAAAGCTTATGTTGCTTTTTGTACTGGTGACATTTTTTTTAATGATTCTATTAAGTTTTGAATATTTTTTTAATTTATTATTACTAATTTTTACACTATTATTCTGTTTTATTAACGAATCTTCAGTTAGGTCAATTGTAAGCATGGGATGAGGGTCAGCATTACAATTTAACAATTCATTATATAAATGGCTAGTTTCCCTTACTAAGTTATTTTCTTTTTCTTTTTGAAAGTTAAGAATTTTACTATTAGCATAGTTTAGCTCATCCTGGAGATCCCTAATTTTGCATAAAGCCTCCTCATACAAGTTGCTACAGTCTCTAAAACCATCTGTGATTACCCGCAGTTGGTCGCGTTCATGAACAATGTCTTGGAATCGCTGGGAAATGTCTACGAGCTCCCGTTTGAGGCTTGTGTTTTTAATTATTATATTATTGATTTCTTTTTCACTTTCTCCTCTTTCCAGCAATAACTGATCGCACTGTTCTTTTGATTCCTTCAGTCCTTGGAGAGCCGTTCTTAGTTTCAGCTCCATATCCTGGGCAGTAGCCTTACGGGTCATCACAGGCATGGTTTCAGGATTAGTAACTGAAAATAGGTATGAAGAAACAGTAAGAATCAAAAGATTGGAGAAAATAAATGAAAACTGGAAAGGAAGATAATTAGGTAAAGAATGAGAAAGTTATTGAAGTTAGAGGTGAAATGAGATAGGCTGGTAAATTAATTTAACTTTATTTGTGGCTTTTGATAGCCTAAAGATTATAATTACATATAAAGGGTAGGGTGCGAAAAAAGAAGAAACGTTATTTGTTTTAACGATTTTAAAATGTTACAGTTAAAAATAACTTTTAATGCTATATTGTTGACATATAATTGAAGAAACAATAGATCTAACTAGAAATAAGGTATTGAAACCTTCTCTGGGATGTAAACAAATCGAGCTAACATGAAATCCTAAAGTATCGTAAATATTATGATAAAAAAAAATAGCGAATACGTGTTACTGAGATAGGGTTGTGTGCAATTATTATTAATAATAAATAAAATAAACGATACTTCCCCGGTTTAATCCGTAATCAGGAGCATCAGAAGAGTTTGAGGTTACCGGTGACAGTCGGTATCGAAATATTGTTTTTAACTTGATGCACTGACAGGAAAACAATAATCCTGTGTATTTATGCAATTATCTTTCGACTATGTTAACACTTAATCCATAATATTACTTAAATACTAATTAAAATTAATTTTAAAATACGGAGCATAAATTTGACATAGCACTGGGCCAGTGTTGCCAGCAAAAAAAAAAAGAAAAAAAAAGTACATGTTGAGCGTCACGTGTCGCGCGTCAATTGTTGCCTAGTGGAAACGCGGCTTTAGGGATGCGACTGACTGTACATGTGCAATATTTATAGTTCTCATTATAGTGCTACATGAGATATTGTGAGTTTCTTTGTCGAACAGGTGCATCAGGGCTATGAATTAGTGTCTATAATTGTCAGTTATTTGCAAAGCAAATTGGAAATAACTAATGAGTAAATACGGTCGTTTTAATTTGGCGAGTCTTAAGTTAGGCTCTCTTATTGCCATTTGATTAAAATCTTTTTTTTTTGGCGTTAAAGTTCGCAGAGTTTGTTATAGATATGTCAGACGCCGGAAGGTTCGACCATCAGTCTATTCAAGGAGTATCTTTCGTTTCCCAGTAACTGGGTTGTTGAGAATTTATAGGCAATCGCTTCAAATAAAGCTTGGGTATTCACCCTCATCCGATTACGCTAGAAGCTTACCCCAAGCAGTTAAGAAAAAGGTCATCATCATCATCATCATCAGCCTTTCAATGTTCCCACTGCAGGGACACAGGCCTCCTCTCTCTAGGAGAGGGAAAGGGCCATAATCCACCACGCGGGCCCAGTGCGGATTGGTGGATGTCACATGTCTCCGAATTTTTGGTTCTAGGACATGCCGGTTTCCTCATGATGTTTTCCTTCACCGTTTTGAGAGCAGTGGTGCTGAAATAAATTACACAAAGTAATGCGCCTGGCTGGGTTTGAACCCGCGACCTACGACTTGCAAGTCGGGGCCGTTACCACTCGGCCACCACTGCTCTTTAAGAAAAAGGTAGGGAGATGATATAGTGTTAGATGACACAACGTTCGCCTTGTCGTCGCCGGCGCGCACTGTTCCTGCTCGCTTCGAGGAGTTGTCAGCAAATCGTAGAGACCCTGTAGAAGGGTCGAAGCCAACTGACGCCAAGGGTTCGTGTCTGAAATGAAGGCTCTGGCCCTGGTGTATATGGCAACGTAGGAACGGGGTAGGTTCTTTAGTAAGTAAGAGTCAGTCATTGTTTCCCACACTGCCCAAGGGCGGGACTCGTCATTGGATGATTTTTACCTAAAATAAAAAAAAACCTTCTTATTCTTGACTAAAAGCGTACCTACTGTTAATGGCAGTAAAGTCGCTCCCGCTTAAACTCATCGCTCACACCATTACTATAGACAGTGATCTATTAAGCCCTATTACACTACCCGTTAGCAATTGAGTAAGTGATTATTATCCCTTATGTTTTATGCACCTTGTACTTCGCTCAAACCACCTGGTTTTGATTAGAATTTTATTAATTAATATTCTTTGCTTCCTGTTGAGATATTAACCTTTCGACTACCGTAATTTCAGACACTATTAAAAGACAATAGGTGTGCGGACATCGGTATCCTCTTGGGTAGGGTTGCCAGGCCATAATATGCAAATGCCGGACTGCGTACTATATAAGGCCGGACATTTTGTCCTAAAAGCCGGACATGTTTTTTTTATTGCCAAACAAGGTTTTTACAGCTGTGCTGTTGAAAAAACTATTTATACGTGATGTAAAGTGAGGATGAGATCGAAGGTGGAGTGTGCGATGCGCGGACCGGAAGTCAATTTGCTCTCCGCTGGCCCTTGTCCGCTCGTCCGTCCATCGTCGTACAAATCGCCACTTGATAAAAAGCCTGACAAAAGCCGGACAGGCCGAACACGTACATATTTGGCCGGACGCGACCGCAAAAAGCCAAACATGGCAAGCCTACTCTTGGGGCTTAATGAATTTAGGATAATTACATTTTTATTGACAACTTGTTTTAGATACTAACAAATGTCTCTTGTTGCTTTCAAAGTAAACCATTCAAACATTGTCAACAACCATAAATGCACGTATTGATATAACACGATTAATTGCTGCTCAGTTGACGACTCGACTAGTCCATAATAGTACTGGGAGGCACGAGCTATCGTCAAGTTTACACTATAGTACCGCTACTGAATTTAATGCCCTGTTTAAAACCTGGTTGGAAACGGGTGCTGTAAGTTGTAGGAGAGGTGATTCCGTTGGTTTATTTAAGTAGCGTTAGAGGCAATTACTAAGATATTCTGGATTGTGGTTAGCGAGGATCAGCGATGTGGATCCTTCAAAGTGTAAAAAAGAAAGAAAATGTACCGATCTAGGGACCTTTAATCTTTCGAACACCACAATCACAGTTAAACCAGTGCTGATCATTTTTGAAAGGAAAAAAATATTGATTTGAAAATCTGATTGTCACCCTTCAACCCGCACACCTATCAACTTCCCGACCTCAGATCGAACGTAATTTAATTTTCCTTAATTTTTTGTTATACTTTCTTCCTTTTCCAATGGGTTTCATTCTACTACTATTTTGTTCTACTTTTTACCATTTTCAAAGCTAAGTAATAATTAAAAGACAATAGGTGTACGGACGGAGTAAGAAATGAGTATATTAGAGGAAGTTTGAAAGTGGCGCCAGTGACTGAAAAGTTGAAAGGAAATCGTTTGTCTTGGTATGGCCATGTAAAGAGGAAAGGTGAAGCGCATGTTACGAAAAAAGTTTTGAGTTTACACGTAGATGGATGGAGAGGAAGAGGGAGGCCGAAGAAGAGATGGATGGATTGTGTGAGAAGTGATATGAAAGAAAAGGGAGTTAGTGATAGTGTGACGGGTGACAGGACAGAGTGGAAGAAAAAAACATGTTGCGCCGACCCCAAGTAATATGGGATAAGGGTAGGATGATGATGATGAGGTGTTCGGACGCCGGTGTCCTCTTGGAGCTAAATGAACTAAGTCAAGAGTGGATAAGTTACTTGTAGACAAGCGTGCTCCTGAAGCAGGAGTCGACTAAATCGTCGCTTTCATCATCACCATCATTTCAGCCGAAAGACGTCCACTGCTGGACATAAACCTCCCCCAAGCGCCGCTACAAAGGCTGATCATCGGATTCCAGCAACCCTGACCAGGTCATCGCTCCAGCTTGTGGAAGGACTTCCAACACTATGTCACTCGGTACGCGGTCGCCGCTCCAGAACTTTTCGGCCCCAGTGGCGTGTTCTGCGCGCAATGTGTCCTGCCCATTGCCACTTAAGTTTGGCGTTTCTTTTTGCTATGTCAGCAACCTTGGTTCTCTTGCGGATATCTTCATTTCTGATTCGATCACGCAAGGATACACCGAGCATTGCCTTTCCATTGTCCTTTGAGTGACTTCTTATGAGGCCCATTGTAAGCGACCACGTTTCGGAGCTTATCAGACGATATTGTGGCCAAGTATGAGCCAATCAGAAGCAAACATAAGATGATGATGAACAAAAGTTCACGCAAAATAACTGATTTACAGAGATTTTCGGTGAATACGTTTTACACAACTTATGATTTCATTTGAATAGAAACCTAGATAGTACCTAGAGAAAAATGTGTAATAAAGTCATAATGACGTAGGAACGGTTGTATAAAAATGTATTTTGGGTTGGTTGCTCTTAAGGCTTGACTAGAATTAAAATTTGTGGTTAATGTAAGTACTTATTTACTGTGTTTATGCGTTATAAAATTACCCTGACTTCGGCTGTTAAGTAAAAAGAAGGACATTTTAATGTCCTGGTGCCTTAATTAGTAATTAAAACGAACTTACCTTTATAATGGTGTTTTTTTTTCAGTTAGGAAAGCATTAAGTATTTTTTCTTGAGGAAGAGAGTGTCAATCTTTTACTGATTCTAATTTCTGGTATTGTTTCTTCGTTTTTTGACACTCACTTTAAATTTGGAGTTTTAATTTAACGACGTTAAATTTTAATTTGACGGTTTTAATTTTAGAGCAGTGGGGGCCGAGCGGTAACGTCTCCAACTTACGAGTTGTAGATCGCGGGTTCTAACCCAGCCAGGCGCATTACTTTGTGTAATTTATTTCATCACCACTGCTCTCAAAACGGTGTAGGAAAACATCGTGAAGAAACCGACATATTCTAGAACCAAAAATTCGCAGACATGTGACCGCCAACCCGCACTAGGTCCATGTGGTGGATTATGACGGCCCATTCCCTCTACTAGAGAGGAGGACTGTGTCTCAGCAGTGGGAACATTAAAAAAGGCTGATGATGATGAATTTAACGACTTTGCCCGTGTTAAGGTACAAAATTATCCCAAGGTAATGAAATCTCGTAATAAAAAAGTATTCTTCATCTCGTTATAATTCTAACTCATGGCCTACCAGTAAACAAAATTCCTGTTTAACACTAAAAACGCAGTTTTCAATAAAAATATGTTTTTCTAAGCAAGCTTTTATATCTTTATAATTAACACTCATCAGGAACTTTCCAAAAAGTATAAACACATTAGGGTTTTCTTATTGTATTGCCGAGTTTCTATGACTACCTGCCAGTTTCATCAGAACACCCTGGCTACCATCTAGAGCCAAAATACTCGCCAAGAATCACACGGACCCAAACTTGATGGGGTTGTGTCGTTTAATTACCAAGTTCCTATGGCCACCTTCCAGCTTCCTCATCAGCCCCCCAAGCCATGTTACAGTCGTTTCGTTTAGAGTCAGCGCTTGTACATTGCCACGCCCCCAATACCTTTGTTGAGATGACGTCCGAAAAAGGGAATTGGAGGCTTGGCCAACTACAAGCGCTAACTCTAAACGATACGATTGTAACTTGGCTGGGGCGGCAGATCAGCTTCATGTTATTATAATATTACATTGTCACGCGATTTACACATGCATGCTAAATTTCAGCTCAATCGGTAATCGGGAAGTGGAGCATATTTAATTTGCAAGATTTGATCACAAAAATCGGTCAGATGAAACTAATATAAAGCTTGTAATAATCGACTTATGCCAAACTCGATTCCCTCATAATACAATTAAGACCTATCTATTATGTATATCCTTTATAATTATACAAATCCTCTTCATGCTTTGATAAACATAACCTATATCAAAGCTAAGACCGTAGGGCTCGCGATGATTCCTGACTCCATTAATAATTTACTTATAATTCCCGCTTTCCGATCCTAAGTCGATTCATGGTATTAACGTCGTGGTATGCTAGGTGTGACTGTTAGCGGGCTGGCATAAGAGGCAGCGGTAGCGGGAAAAACAGATACCGTTCAAGCTTGAACTGAAAAGTGATCAATTTTTTTTTAGGTGGGTAAAGTTATTAGATTGGAATGATATCTCCGTGCTTTTGGGTGGGGCGGGAGATATATTTTCCACTTTCACGCGAGTGAAGTCGCTGACAGAAGTTAGTAAATTACAATGAAGAAAAGTACTATATTTGCAGGTGAAGTTAGGTTGCCCTATATTCATTTTTAGGTTCTTCTGATCAAATCTGCATCGATGGTTTATTCCCTTATCTTTTTTGGATCTAGTAAATTGCCACATTTACTAGGTCCTAAAATATTCCGGTGAAAGGGGGCACTCTCACACTGGGTGGCGAAGGGGTCTATAATATTCCGTTTTGCTAGGTTTTATTTGCAAAGGTTTACTTGGGTGCGTAATATATTTATGGGTTTTTTAGTCAGTAAAAGTCAGATATACCCTGTGGTTCTACTCTACAGCGAGAAAAATCATTGTACAATTTCCCACCACAAAAATTAAAACAGTTTTATTTATTTAAACTTCATGTATACAGTGTGTATTTTAACTTCAGGTACATTCTCTACCAGTCAACCTTCGGGTTAAAAAAGACAACACTGTGGTCGCTTTTATAAAATCGCTTCCAGTATAACCCAAGACTTACACTTTTTAAAGTATTCAGGGATCGCGCCACATGTTCGGTAATACTTTAGTATCTTCTGTGCAAACCGGCTCCATGCTTCAGTTGCCGCTGAAATATTTATCTAACGACCTTATTATCTCAATTACTTTACAAAAACATATATATTACTAACTTTTGCCCGCGGCTTCGCCCGTGTGGTATTGGGGTTGGGGTTAGGGTTTCCGGGATAAAAAGTAGCCTATGTCCTATTCCGGAGTGTATCCTATGCCTGTGCCAAATTTCATCCAGATCCGTCCAGCCGTTTTGGCGTGATTGAGTAACAAACATCCAAACATCGTAACTTTCGCATTTATAATATTAGTAAGATACATGTGGAATTGTTTATTCTAGTAGAAGGTTTTCTAACAGAATTTTGTAGGCAGTGGTTGGGAGTTTAGGCTTAAAATTTATTAACGTTGCGGTTTAAAATTATGTTTTGCGTAACTAAAGTTGCTTCTAAAAGTAGGGAATTTTTAATTAGTCTAATTTATGATTACAGCGGTTTCAAACGGTTTTCCTTTACTTCAACACAAATTCTGTAATTACAATCGTTAGATGCTTTCATAATTGGAACATGAATTTTTGCTTCGTTTGGTTTAAAATATAATCTTATACAATTACTAGCTTTTGCCCGCAACTTCGCTCCCTATTCTACTCTACTCTACCCTACTCTACTCTGAGGCGAGCCCGGAAGACACGGTGGAGCACACGGTGGAGGTGTGCCCTGCTTGGGAAGAGCATCGCCGTGTCCTCGTGGGGGTGATCGGCGGCGGCGACCTCTCGCGCCGGGCCTTGGTTCAGGCCATGGTCCGCAGCGAAGAGGAATGGCAGGCGGTCGCCTCCTTCTGCGAAGCAGTAATGCTCGTAAAGGAGGAGGCCGACCGCATAAGGCAAAAGCAACAGCGCCCTCGCCGTAGCCGTCGCCGCCGCGATCCTGCCGATATCCGGCCACCGTAGACACCGGATCGCGGACGGTGAGCGATGGGTAGCTCGCCGTCCGGTCGTCTGGTAACTGTAAAGACCGAGTCCAAGTCGTCAACGGCGCGCACCGTTCCCGCGCGCCTCAAGGAGTTGTCAGCAAACTGCAGGGGCCCTTCAGGGTCGAAGCCTCCTGGAGCCTAGAGGGTGGTGAAAACTGTTACCTCGACTCCAGGAATAAGGCAAGGAAGGTACGGGGTAGGTTTTTTAGTCAGTAAGAGTCTGACACTGGTCTCCCGCTCCGCCCAAGAGCGGGTTTCGTCATTGGATGATTTTCACCTACCATAAAAAAAAACCCTACTCTACTCTACTGTACCTTACTTTACCCTTCTATACCCTATTTTATTTTTGATAAGAATCTGAGGGTTCAGGAGAACCTGACAATAACAAACACAACAAAATTGAATTATCGAGTTGTGCTCTTATCAACACATATTGCGATTCATTTTTATTATATATAAGATATGTTTATTGTTTTTTAATATTTAGCGATAATGAGACACTCATTATTACAGGGTTATCCCTTTGTACTGAAGTGAAGTAAAAGATTGTAACGTTGTCTACGAGTCACGTGAACTTAATCGTCTAAAAAGGCGACGTTTATAATAATAATAATCGTTTATTTCAGGCATAAACACCCATACAGAAATAAAAAAAATGTAAAAACATTCTGATTATGTAGGTATGGACAGGTACCTATAGTCATTTAAAAAAACTTGTTAAAAATAATAATAACAATAAATTATTAATATATATATATATATATATATATATATATTAAATAATAAAGTTTACGGACGGCAGACTTTGGCAATCCGTCAAGTAAATAAAAGTGATTGTGAAGTGAATGGTTATTTTAATCCTATGTCGTGAACCTTATACCAGAAAACCTTGGTGATAATGGCTGTACCATTAATTTATCGCTGTCACCGATATGTGTATATAATGTAAGTATGTATTTATTATTCTTAATTCTTTATTGTACACCAAACAGTATATAAAAAAGAGGATTACAATAATTATGTACAAAGGCGAGCTTAACTCAAAATTCTTACAGCAAACCTGACCAATGAAATAGAGAGAGGTCAAACATTTTTGGGTAAGATCCAGTGTACAATTTACAACAATACAACAAAAAAAAAGGAATTAAACAATACATAAACATACTTACATAAATAATCATACTTATATACATTAAATATATATATATATATATATTATGGTATTTGTTTCTTTTCTATTTGTCTGTCTTCTTTTTTAAATGTACCTGCCATGTTATGTTTCTGCACCACCCTAAGGTGTTGACCTTAGGATGGTAGAATATGCCTAAGGCTTAAGTCCGCTTTTGTACTATGTTACGTGCATAAAGTTTTTATAAATAAATAAATAATAAATGTTGTGTTTGTTTGCGACAAATTCAAAATAGTCATTTTTGAGTTTGTCGCAAACACGCAACGCAAGGGATTTTTATAACACCTCTTTTTAAGACAGGAAATCATCAAATGACTCCTCTCACTCTGAGGTGGAGCGAGAAGACGTATCAAATTTGTACCAACTAAAAGCAAACCTATGTTCCTTTATTTGGCATTCTAGAACCATGTTAACTTTTCCAAACGTTCAGGCAGAGAGAAAATCTGTAACTTTCAATCGGTATACCTTATAGATCTTCAACGCTAGCTAGTAGAACTTAAGTACATAAAAAATATTTCTAAACACAAATATGTTGAATATTTTTCATTACTCACACTCTGACAGTAGATGTGAAGTTGCCGCGGTACTTTCATCCCTAGGGAAAATTACTTTCCATGTAAAGTGTCATTTCGGTTTCAGAAACATCACGTTTTGACATGTATTTCTGGTGAATAAATAATAATTGTAGCGTCATTTCTAACGTACCGCAGTAAATAAAGCAACATATACACTGTACAGCGTTGCGGCTAATGCGACAGGAATGCGTCATCCGGCGCAACGCAACGGGAAAACTCTGTGGTTGTGTGACCGGCGCTAATTAAACCACTGCATAATTAGGTTGCGTGCCGGCCGCGGTAAGAGCAGGGTACATGTGTGTAGGGACTAGAACGTCTATTTAGGTTGGTGGCTGAAAAGTTACATCGTAGATTTTTATAAAAACTTTACGCCACATTAGGAATTACTCCTGGATCGTGTGTGTCGTTCATGAAGGTGTAAACTCACGTAATACAAGACACTCCAGACCTGGAACTAAGGGTTGAATCAGTAGGAACAACTCTCTGTAGGTTTGTTTGTTTTTTCATCAATAAAGGTTTTTTTTATAATTATTATTGGTTTTAAATACAGGGACGTTTATTCATTCATATTCATTTTATTTATTCAGGCAAAAGATAAACCACTAATCATAGCGAATATTTCAAAATGAAATTTTAGAAAGAGGCGATGCAATTTCATAATAGTAGTAGCATCACAAATAAATTACTTTTGCAATTCGACAAAATTTTCAGAATTCAATTTGGAAATCCAACTATTTAAATAAGTAAAATTGTACAAAACCCTCGATGCCATATCGATGTGATATCCAACTTTGGACCTAATTTTTTTTTAAATAATATTTCTTCGCCATCTGTAACACTAATTTTGTGCACTAGTGCACACACTTTTGAAGTACCCATATAGGGCAATGCGAAATAAAATATTTTGAATTAAGTTCATCTTCGAAAACTCTTATCTATTTTCTATCTAGCAAGAAATCTGCTTTGCCTTACATCATCAGTGATGTATGAAAAAGACAAACCGATGATAAACAAATATTGAAAGAATAGAATAGAATAAAAATACATTGAAAATACAAAGAAAGAAAATGTTATTGCTAATTCAAAAACCCTGACCGAAGTCTTAAACATAACATAGTAGTACAGTACTGTAACTGCAGGGGCCCTTCAGGGTCGAAGCCTCCTGGAGCCTAGAGGGTGGTGCAAACTGTTACCTCGACTCCAGGAATAAGGCAAGGAAGGTACTGGGTAGGTTTTTTAGTCAGTAAAAGTCTGACATTGGTCTCCCGCTCCGCCCAAGAGCGGGTTTCGTCATTGGATGATTTTCACCTACCATAAAAAAAAAACAGTACTGTAAAATGTCTGATAGTGCCCATTAGTCATACCACAGTCATTGGTAGACCGGAACATTAACCAAGCGAAGGTAAAATTAAATCAGTTCCTACTTAAAGTACGTATTTTTCTAATTAACTAATCAAAATTACCCTGTGATTAGCTGTCTGTCAGTGATTGAAATAACATGATACGCATGTGGTCTGTCAAATTTCAAGAACTTGGAATCGACTAGAGATGTCTTAACAATACACATCATCATCATCAGCCTTTTTAATGTTCCCACTGTTGGGACACAGGCCTCCTCTTTAGTTGAGGGAATGGGCGGTAATGCACCACGCAGGTCTAGTGCGGGTTGGTGGATGTCACTTGTCCTTGAATTTTTGGTCCTAGGACATGCCGCTTTCCTCACGAGATTTTCCTTCGCCGTTTTGAGAGTGGTGATGAAATAAATTACACAATGCAATACGCCTGGCTGGGTTTGAACCCGTGACCTACAACTCGTAAGTCGGGGCCGTTACCACTCAGCCACCACTACTCTTACTACGACTGCAATACTGTAGAGTAATTTTTTTTATTGATTATAGGTTCGCGCTTGACCGCTATCTCACCTGATGGAAAGTGACGATGTGGTCGACGATGGAGCGCGCTTAACTAGAAGTAACCTATTCACTCTTGACTTAAAGATTCCCGGATTGATTAATTAATGTTTTTTTTGTACATATCTATTTATTCATACCTCTATGGTCACACTCATATTAACAGTAGCGCCATAGTTAGCGGGTTCTGATTAACAAACAGCAAACTGATAAATTAACTCGCATTGTTAGTTTAACACTGATTGGTTCGAGGCTAATGTTGTTTGCCGCAAATATTTGGATGTTTAAACAAGGTGTTATGTTTCGAAATTAATGTTCGTGGAGTGAATTAATATTAACTTTGCTTTGATTAACTGTATTTTATGAGATTTATGAGATCAAAAGACAACATGCTCGCTCACCGATGTGTAATCATTATTATTGTTGTTATAAGTTTGCTAATTAAATGAAATTGTTGAACGTAGATAGATACACATTCTAAGTATCTAAAAGTTTAATTACTGAAGTGAAAATACGGGTAGTTCAATAAAAAGTGGTGTCCTTGTAGTAATGCCCTTGTGGGACCATTGATTAGTCGGGGCCTAATCAATGGAGCCCTAGTGGTTAACGGAATTTACGAGTAATAGGTTGCAGGTCCAAATTAAAATAAGGAAAAACTTTTTGTAATTAATTTCATACCTTCTGTTCTCAAAGCAGTATACTAAAACATTGAAACCATAGCCTAGCTAGAAACAAAAATTTGAAGACATGTGACATTCACTAATCTGTACTGGGCCTTCGTGGTAAATTATAGTCCATTTACTCTTCCTCCACTTCTGAATGTATGAAACTGTAATATACCTATTGTAATATAATAAAAGTTTACTATGAAATTTTTTTTTTATTATAACTTCGCTGGCCCCGGGCAATATAGTGGTAAATGCCAGTTACGCCCTTTTCAATGTTATTTGATTTTTGGATTCTCGGTTATTTGAGTATCAGTCTATTTTACACAATGACTTGTAAATAATGGAAAAGAAATACCATTCTGCAAAAACACACACTGTCGTTTACAACATTTTTCTTATAGAAACACAATATTTTGGACATCACGCGGCAACCCTACCCATGTGTCACCTAACCACAGAAAAACAGTCACACACTAAACATATCTCTCAAACTAGGTAAACAACGGATTTCCCATCGCAAAACTGGGTAAAACCAGTAAAAAAGGGCCTACATACACGGCAATAATTCCACACGACACCTGTTCTCGTCACCACTTTGTTAACACATCAACACGTTATAAAGGATAAGCAGAGGTTGTGGACGTAAAAGTAGACGGATTTACGATTGACGGTGTCGCCAATTACGGTTTTTATTGTATACGGTAAAATGGATGGCTGTCACACCGATGTGTAATGTGTGGTGCTTACGCCAAAAAAGATTTACACTTTATTTATTTGTTTGAAAAAAAAAATGGGTAATTTATTTTATAAATCATATTTATTTTGTAAATATGTTTAAAGGAGACTTTTACTTGCTTTGGTCAGTTTAAACTAGACGAGTCCGATGTTTTCTAGCTGACTACGCTGAGAAGAAACACCGAAACAAACTCAGGGGTCAAAGTCTCTTTTAAAGTCCATACAGTAAACATGTCATTGTAATGGTCAAATCATATGATAAACACACAGATTTGAGTAGACTTGTCCAGTCCGTGCAAGCATTTGTCCGTATTCGTGTAGCTCAAATTAATTTTTGTACACACATAAATATCGGAAGGAGATAAAATATTATAGAAAAATGGTACAAAGGTACTGCTTACTTTTCTTTTTTATTGCATTGTTTTACTAGTAGTAAAATCTGCATTTATTACTTTTAGAATGTAAACGTGTCGGGGCACATCGATTGAATAGTTTTAAAGACTATAACGGAGGTTGACAGGATCAGTTTTTATTATTTATTTATTTATTTACATTTCATGTACACTGCACAAAGGCAGGGTTAAAGGAATAAGGCAATCTGTGCAATGAAATACTACCAATATATGCTTCAATTTAGAAAAAAATGATTTCTGTCATTTATTTCATTGTTATAATCCAAAGTGTCCTGAAATTGAGTGAGATAGAAACCTGGTAGATCATGGTGGAGATGTTGGATCGAATTGGACAGATATCACTAAAAATCGAAGGAGGGAAGCGCGGTGTCTCGAAAGATGGAATAGGATGGGCTAACTAAAGAAAAAACAATACTAAAGATTGAAAAAGCAACCTGTCGACGGCGCGCACTGTTCCCGCGCGCCTCAGGGAGTTGTCAGCTACCGTACGTACCCTGCAGAAGGATCGAAGCCTACAAGAGCCAAGAGTACGTGTCTGAAAGGAAGGCTCTGGCCCTGGTATGTATGGCAACGTAAGAATGGGGTAGGTTGTATAGTCAGTAAGAGTCTCACACTGTTTACCGCTCCGCCCTAGGGTGGGATTCGTCATTAGATGTTTTTTTTTAATTCCCCATGGTAAAAAATGCAGAATTTTTTTTAGTCACCCTAGTTATTCATTTGTCATTTCTTTAACCATTTTCTACTTTATATTGATTCGTACCCTCTTCAAAAGAGGATGTAAAAGAGTCTCGTGGCAATTATATTTTAATTTACATGTTGTTGCGCTAGCGCCGTATGACACATGCTCCACTCTCAATCCCACATTAAGATTCCCTGTGATACAACGTCGTGATAGTCATTATAAAAACTAATTAGTACGACGTGTATAGAATATGAACTGCATAGATTAGCTTAAAACTAGGGTTTGGAGCTGATCTTTTAGACTTTTATGTGGTAATAACCACATTATTATTTAAAAAACGGACGGTTTGTAGGGACCTTGATAAAGGGTCGAAGCGTAGGGACACTTAAACCCTATATCAAGGTCCCTACGCCCCTAAGCCCCAGGAGACTTTGACCCTTCTGTAAGGTCCGTTAAAGAAGGGTCGTAGTCTACTGGGGCCGAGGGAACGCGTTTGAAAGGAAGGCTCTGGCCCTGACATATGGCAACGTAGGAACGGGTTGGGTTAGGTCAGTAAGAGTAAGAGATTCCCGCTCCGCCCAAGGGTGGGATTTGTTGTTGAATGATTTTACTCATTATAAAAAAGCACGGACAGGTTTATTGGCATTCGTTGTAATTTATATCAATACTAGCTTTTGTCAGCGGCTTCGCCCGCGTACATATAATATAGCCTATGTCACTCAGGAGTAAAGCAGCTTTCTATTGTTGCTAAAATTTCTCCAATCGGACCAGTAGTTCCAGAGATTACCTCCTACAAACAAAAAAACAAAAAAATAAAAAAACAAAAAAACAAACTTTACCTCTTTATTATATTAGTGTAGATAAAACAATAAAGGCTCAGTACAAACCTATATTTCATATTTACTTCTTCTGCTGGTTCGCCCGCGTTTATGTATTAGGGAATTAAATCCACGCAGCATTACGTATTGTAATTTATACCGTATGTATTACTTCGATGTTTAAGCTATATTACCGTAAAGTTTCATGTAGAATTATAAAAGTTTTTATGTATAATGTATGTGACATTATACATACAAACCTTTGCGTTTATATTTTAATATCTGGGGCAACAATAAACTTGCTTTGCAAAAATCACGCTTACTACTGCTGTATATCATCATAATTATTTAATTTCAAATTTAAAATATATATACAGGGTGTCATTGACATGTTAACGCAAACGAATACCATAAATCCAGTACATGATTCTAGACACCCCAGTGGTGGAATTTTTTGTCGGTTTTTTCTTATTTTTTTTTAATGAATTTTTTACTTTTTTTTAATTAAACTGTATAAAAACGTCATTTTAACATTTTTTGCGAAAAAAATGAGTGAATTATATTCTAAATTAATAATGTCATCGGGTTTGATTAGAATAACGACTTTATTTGCCTCGATGATTTTTTTATTAATTTTTTTTTGTAAAAAAAAAATTTTTTTCTTTTTTTTTTATAAAAATAACATTGGGATTGGTTAGAATAACGATTTTATACAGGTAAAAAATGAAAAAACAAATTTTTTTTTTTTTAAATTTGAAAAAAAACAGACGAAAAAAACCACCACTAGAGTGTCCAAAATCATGTACTGGATCTATGGTATTTGTTTGCGTTAACATGTCAATGACACCTTGTATATATAACAGTAAACGATAGCAGTAACAAACAAACAGCAGCATTTAAATGATTATTATTTTTCAAAGTTCACAAAAATGTTTTGCTGTGTTTTGTTTTTGTAACAAAACAGCAAAACATTTTTGTGAACTCGGCTATGTTTTATAGCCACACTGCAAAAGGCTACCTACACATCTCGTCGTACTGCAAAATACTACCTACAAAAGTCACCTACATATATTTTGAAACAGTTTTCTCCCAGAAATAAAGATACACAGTAAAACTTCATCCACGCCCCATACACTACTTCTGCAACACTTCTGTGTAACAACTCTTGACAAGTAAATTTGACAGCCGCCTGCTTTCCCGGCGCCACAGAATAAATAGCAAGCAGAGTTTCAATTTCGTTGTTCAACCATTGAAAAAAGACGCACGTATGTCCATACGCTTCTATGACTGCTACACTAACATATTTGTTATGACATGTATCTTTTTTATGGTAGTTAAAAATCATCCAATGACGAATCCCGCCTTTGGGCAGAGCGATAAACATTGTCAGACTATTGCTGATTAACCAACCTACCCTATTTCTACGTTGCCATATATACTAGGGCCAATGTCTTCCTTTCAGATGCGAACCCTTGGCCCCAGTTGGCTTCGACCCTTCTGCGCAGTCGGTATCTTTAGGACTTGGCTATATTGAGATAGAGTAGGAAACTCTCAAAAATACATCATAATCATCATCATCAGCCTTTTTAATGTGCCCACTGCAGGGACACAGGCCTCCTCTCTAAGAGAGGGAATGGGCCGTAATCCACCACGCGGGCCCAGTGCGGGTTGGTAAACAATAAAAAATACATAGTGATAGCAAATTACGTATTTTGAGACATTTTCGGTATCGCTTTGATACGAGACAAAATATGTGATTGAGCCTTTCGACTCCCGTAATTTCAGACAAAATTAAAGAACAATAGGTGTGCGAAGGCCGACGTTCGCGTGGGGCTTGAGAGTTTATGCCTTAGTTTATTTATTATTGACGCGCATTTTGTACGGGCCACATCGAGGAAAGGAGGAAGTGCTACTAGTTGGCGGTTATAATTATAATGCCATCACCCTAAGGCCTTACCATGACGTATTAAAATTTTAACATATCAGGCGTGCGAGCGAAAAAAAGGGATGGAGTTATATATACTATATAACTCGCCTTTAATAGCTCGTCACAAGCCTTCTGTACGTGTCTCGTCTGTGGCGGAGCGGCGCAAACGCTGCAGAGATGCGGCTAATCGTTATAGCGTTGCTATCACTTTCACTCATCTCTAGGGCTGCCAGGGAAACGGATACGGAGACGGTTTAATTAGTTTGTTACGGAATTCATTGTGGTTTAATAAGAAACATGTCTAATAAGTTCACAGAACAGCCTTCTGTTATAATTTAATAAATCCATATTATCTTAACTAACACACCTTAACACAAAGGTGTGTTAGTTAAGATAATATGAATGTATTAATCTTTAGTGAACCGACCGTTCATGTGATGTCGTTACCACAACTTTGTCCTAATAAATAATAGTTATTTGTTATGCTTTTAATTTTTTGTTTTACATTCTGCTCATAGTTTTATTTTGGTTAATAGATTTCTAATGTTTTCGTTTAGTAGTTAAATTTATTAAATCCATATTTTTTTAAACCTGTAGGTACCTACCTATTAACTTTAAAATGCCTAATTGCTCTGGTCTGTACATGTATAAAAGGTCTTAAAGGATATATAGGGTCCCATTGAAATAGATGGATAAAATTTTACAAATCATTCAGACCACAAGACAGTGGTAAAAAAAGGCGTTTTCTATTCTTAAATTCATGAGGGCCCCATTTCCATGCAGTCATTTATTATTTTAGGTCAAAATACACTTTTTTGTTTGTTTTGGCTTGAGATTTAAGTTTCTGTATAAGTTCTGTAACTTTTTGGTGTACAATAAAGTTGAATCTATCTATCTATCTATCTATCTATATCTTTGGTTGGACGTAGTAAACGCTGTGTCAAAATGTTTCCCTTTCGAATATCGTAATCAGAGACATAATAGAAAAACAATAGGTGTTAGACAGTAGGGCGTTCGCTTGGAAAAAATAAAATCACGTGAGCATGGCAAAAGTCTACTAGTTACCATTACTATCCCAATGTAACGCAAATGACTTCATTCAGCTAAGATTGACCTATCATCACATTTTAGGCGACACTAAACGCCATCAACCTTAAGCAAACAAAAGAGGAGCTCGCACCACGTCCCGCGCATCAAGATTATTCGAATAATAATTTATCCTTAGAATATTCCTAGAAATGAGGATATCCGCAAGAGAACCAAGGTTGCCGACATAGCGAAAAGAATCGCCAAACTTAAGTGGCAATGGGCAGGACACATTGCACGCAGAACGGATGGCCGCTGGGGCCGAAAGGTTCTGGAGTGGCGACCGCGTACCGGAAGACGTAGCGTTGGAAGGCCTCCCACAAGGTGGACCGATGACCTGGTCAGGGTTGCTGGAAGCCGATGGATGCGAGACGCACAGGACCAGTCTTTGTGGCGGCGCTTGGGGGAGGCCTATGTCCAGCAGTGGACGTCTTTCGGCTGAAATGATGATGATGAATTTATCCTTTGTTTATTAAACACAATATGTAAATTATTAAAATAGATATACTGTTTACAAACGATTTTTTTTTATAATAACTAAACTATCATATATATATATATCATAGCCTTTTTATAATTTGTGAAAGTTTCATAAATATATACCGAACAGTTTTTGCTTGATCTTCGCGTTTTGTATGTACACACTATGTAAACATAACTTTAAAAATAAATCACACCAAGTCTTATAAAAAAAGTGTATAATATTCGCATATCGAATTGATTAAATAATTAATTATATTAGTTTAACATACTTTTGTTTTCAAAATATAAAAACTACTTTCTTAGACGTGATGTTTGATTTGATCGAAATCATCAAAAATAATTGTATATCTGCCCCTTAAAAATACCAATACAAAACGTACGATTGCGTGTCAACCCTGCACATCTGGCTGGCAAGTCCTCGTCGCTGGTGATTTGTGACTTACGATCTAAGAAAGTTACGGGATTGATTTATTATTTTTTAACTACACCACATTCGAAATCACAAACTGGTTCACGATAATTTACTGGCTTTGTCGACTTGAGACATGACTGCTGTAGACTTTCCTATCTTTGTATAAACAAAGATATTGGGAATCGGAAGAAAGATTACGCCTTGATCTTCTGTAGAGAGCTTTTTTGTATTATTAAAGAAATCTTACAGATTCATGAAATTTTAGATTTGTTTATTTTTAGATTAATATTTTTTGCGTAGATTATGAAAATTGCTAATAACAAGCTGAGGGCGTGACCAAAGGTGCGAGTTGATGAAAAGCGTGGGGAGTCGGGCTTGTGGATGGCGATCAATGGGTAGCTTACCGTCCAATCATCTGGTAACCGTCCGGACCAAGCCCAGTCGTCGACGGCGCGCACTGTTCCCGCGTGCCTTAAGGAGTTGTCAGCAAACCGTAAGGACCCTGCAGACTGAACAGACCAACTGGGGCCAAGGGTTCACGTCTGAAAGGAAGGCTCTGGCCCTGGTATATATGGCAACGTAGGAATGGGGAAATTGAAATTGTTTAGTCAGTAAGAGTCTGAAACTGTTTCCCGCTCCGCCCAAGGGCGGGATTTGTCATAGGATGATTTTTACCTACCATAAAAAAAAGCGTGGGGAGTACGTCATCACTCCAACGCCACCGCAAGAATGCCCAAGGCGTAAGATGTTATAAGGCAATTCCCGGTCACCGGTGGAAATATGGGCTCGACTCTTACCAGATCGATTGTCCCTCAATAGCAGAAGACAAAAAAGTGGAAAATGGAGAGGGGCCTACGTCCATCAGTGGGATGTAATAAATTAATTACATATTAGATTCAGTCTTTTTCTTTTTAATGTGTACTTTTGCCAACAACGGTATGATCGTACCGTTTGATCACAGAACAGATGAAAAAGGTATGATAATAAAGAAATATGCTATATTTCCTGTCCTAAAGAGGAGGTCTGTGTCTCAGCAGTGGGAACATCAAAAAGGCTGATGATGATGATGCTATATTCTACCTATGTCAGGGTTCTCCTGGTACCAAGGCTCGATGGGAAAGCGTATTACCGGGGCCCTGGGATCAAGGAAGGAACGGTTGTTTAGTCAGTAAGAGTCTGACACTGTTACCCGCTCCGTCCAAGAGCGGGATTCTTCAATGGATAATATTTACTTACGATAAAAAGTTCAAAAACAACCGGTGTCAAGTTTTATATAAATTTGTTCAGACTTCCAAGCGTAAAGGGGTCACCTGTACAGGAGTAAACATACATACATACATAAAATACAAACAAACATAATTCTGCAGCCAATCCAATACAATACGTATAGAATCTGAAACATTTTATGCTTTTAACAACAAACCAGTGAATTGATCGTAATGGCTAAGTACTGAGCGGATTGTAAACAGCACGGGCACGAATAATACATGAACTGGTTAACGAGTCGTAATTCTACCGAGAGTATTGGAAGCAGTTAATTTGTGTGATTGTGTAAGACAATAGTTATTGTAAGTTTTATGTATACCAATATATTTGGTTTTACATGAAAACGTTCCTTTCAATACTATATTAGTTTTATATTGTGACTACGCTGAATCAGGTTGCCTGGAAGAAATCGCCGTGTGATAAGTCTGTTGTTTTTTTTTTTTAATTTGTTGGAAGTTAAGATCCTTTATCTCGAGAACGCTTGGAGGTATCGAGTTTTAATTAAAAACGTTGTATTTTTTTAATGTTTATAAGTTCGCGCTTGACCGCTATCTCACCTGATGGAAAGCGACGATGTGTTTGACGATGGCGCGCTTACCTAGAAATAGCCTATTCACTCTTGACTTAAGATTCCCAGGTTGTAGCCATCAGGAAACACAGACTCCCGCAAGAATTCCACTCATTGGCTGTACGCACAATGAATGTGTTCCCAAAACGTTTTGTACGTTGTACATCAAAACGTTCGTTTCCCCACACAATCTTATTTTAATCGGAATACTCAAACCTGTATTGTAGAAGCGTTAACAAATATGCAAGCTCACATACACAAGATGCCCAGACCCAGAACGCTTTCATATTATATGTCTAATATATTTTGTTATAATTTTAAAGTTTTTAGGTATAACAGGTTTAAACATAATGCCAATCAGTATCAACAATATAAAATTTTGTCCCTAAAATATTAAAGCCAGCCCCTTTAATATTTTTAGGTGGGTGGTAAGATGTTTTAGACGTGTGCTGAGAAGGCTGGTTTTTCTGAAAGGACTTGGGGATGGGTTTTACCCAGCAGTGGGAAGGTAAGGGCTAAGACAAAAAAAACTTAAGTTACATCAAGACAAACAAAATAATATTCAACTCAGTCTGCGCACGCGCTGTTGCACGCGTTGATGTCTTTTATACGCTACTAAAACAGGACAATTTTGTTTTTTCTAAGCTCAGTTTTTTGGTACTAACATTTTAGAATATGTCTTAATTGCCACTTAAAAGTCATAACCATAAGAGGATAACTGTTCCTGCGCAAGATTGACTCTAAGATATAAAGATACTACTTTCTGCATCGTAAAAAATGTGTAAATGCTAATTATGAACCATTTCTGTGTAAGCTTTAGCTGTCAATAATTACTTAAACATTCACCCGTGTAGAGTAGCGTTGTAAGTGTGTTTTTTGCAAAATGTTAATTTAATGGGAACATGTGATTAATGGCTCACCCATAAGTCTAATTTAGCTTCGGCGTTAGCCATTAATTTTATTTATCTCGCTTATCTTAGCTCCGAGATTTAATAGATTAATATCTATTCTATTTATTTTTTCATAAATTATTTGCTAACATTAATAACAGCAATACATTCGGAAAACACAGCGAGCTTTGAAATTTTACGATATGTATTGAGGCTAACCGTATCTCATAGCAATTACTCTTTGAAAAATCCTTATTTATTACTTAAGCCGCTGACTTAACAAGACTAGCTAGAATACCGTGCGATTTATTACGTCGCTCCGCATAATCCGTGCGGTGTAATTATTTACACACGATTAGTACCACTTTTACGTTTACAACAACCTGTCCTTAATAAAACTGCAACAATTTTACTTATGCGATTTCGAGTGTCTGATCATTTCTCCGGCGCGGGCGCATCGCAGCGATCAGTCGCAGTCGCACTCGCGCCAGTCGCGCCCGCGCAGCCGTCCCGCACGCACGCGTCCCCTCGCTCTGCCGCGCAACATCGCGAACACTCGTCGCGCATCAAGTGCTACCGTAAACTAAATACATCTGTGACAGTGACATGGTTTTGTGCTTTAATTGGATACTGTGACGGTGTCATTAGAACCGTAAGTTTCCCATTCGACTTTTACTTAATATTATAAGATGTTGATCGATTCAATCGAGTTCGTGCACCACACGTCATAAATAAAACTAAGCAACAAATTAGCACGCGACTCGGTACACACAAACCCAATTCATTGAATAGCAATTAATACGCGATCTGCGTTAGTGCGCTTCTGACTTCGTGCACGTATTTAAATTATTTAGAAATCCAAGTCGTCACTTGCAAAAAAATGCACGAAATCGTCGGAGCGGCGCGTCGGCGCCGGCGACACGATATGTGTAGCAACACATTGTTCTGATCCGTATTTTAAGATATCACTGGTATTTTATAGTTATTTAGTCATTTAAAAAGTAAATAAAGTAAAGTAAATTTTGGGGAAACCGCAAGATGCGGAAAGTGCAGTTACACCTCTATACTTAACGTGCGAAATTTTATGCGACGATTTTTATCAGCTGCCAAATTTTATTCGCTCTTATGTTTATTCTTACACGTTTTTAAATGTAACTTCGGAAATATACATTTGAAATAAAATATCTGCTCCTTCATTTTAAATATAACTTGAATCTGCTTTCTCAAGAAATTATAAAAAAAAACAATGTCTTGTGTATTGAAAGATTTAGGTCGGTGTAAATGAGTCCAGTTTCATTTCTTTTATAACAGATAACTATTTATTTTAATTTTGTGAATTGATCCCTCGAGATTTTTTGCTGTCTGAAGTGATTGTAGAATAAATTGATGCTCACTTGTTTTACAAGAAATATACTTGATGATATAGAAAGAAAGATATCCATATAAACTATTTTATTTAATTTAATCAATAAAAGAATGAATATTTTAATACATTAATACTCTTTGTTCTATTTATTTACGACCTCATGTGTGAAATTTCACTTTTCATGATCCAGTATTTTCCAAATTTCATCCTCATTACTAGCCTTTTTAATGTTCTCACTGTTGGGACATAGACCTCCGCTCTAGGATAGGGACTTAATGCGTTACCTATAGATAGATAGATAGAAAAAAAATAACAAAAATTTAAATAATAACAAGTTAGAACTTATTTTCATCAGTGCAAAGAAAATAGATACAAAATACTTAATCTTAATGCCAAAAATGAGCATCGGCCATATATTTCTGAAAACCACAGCAAATGAAATGTATCTTTTTGGTGAAAACGTGAGTCATATCTTTGACACGAGCAATTGAAACCAAGCTTCAAGTGTAACTCTCACATACTTTATCTGAACTAGATTTTATTTCCACGACACGATGTGCAACTGTTCCGATACATTGATCTATATTTCTTCATTATTTATTTATTGAAAAAGTGGCTTTTAACAACAGCTTTGCTCTCGTGAAAGTCTGTAATATTCCTAAGGGAACTCAGTAGTAGTGGCTCTGTGAATAGTGGTAATGTCCCCGAAGCTTTACAGTACGGCCGTCGAATCTTGGCGAGTCTGTTGTTAGGCTCTGCGAATTTTAGCGTTCGAAAACTCGTTAACAAATAAACGGTTTAAACAAATAAATGCAATTTGCAGCTGTTATTCCTTAAAAACTGTTATTGGCATTAATTGTATTGTATTGTACTTTGTATAATTTATTTCGTCACCACCGTTCTCAAAACGGTAGAGGAAAACATTGTGAGAAAATTTACATGTACGGTATCGGGTTTGGTGTCTAGAACTAAAAATTCTATTGCATAGAGTAGAATACAATTTATTTTATTTTGGATCCGAAAGGATCCAGATAGTGTTATTAACTTAATAATAACTTATTATCTACAATCGGTGAACTATAACTCTCCGCTACAGTTCTTAGGATGCTGTTGCGACTATCTTAGTAACGAAGTAAGTATGGTCCAAATGAATTATTATGGTCCGTTCTCTCTTTCAGAGAGGAGACTGGAGCGCGAATATTTTTAGACTGGTTATGAAATGTCAATACTAATTGAAAACAAATATCCATCCCTCTCCAAGGCTTGATCTGTCTTTAAAACATAAATTTATTATATTGTAAAGGGAAAATATTTGTAATTTTTTAAATGAATGATTTTAAAAATTAACTTATTTTAAAAAGTCGTTCAGCAGTAAATAAAAAAAAAGCTTATCATAGAATGACATATATTTTCTACTATCATGGGATACCCTCAACGTAAAACCTTCCATTGGCAATATAATCACAATTTAGGTGTTTTCAAAGCTGGAATTAACCGATTCCGTGCGGAGGTCTTTTTGGCCATCTTTAGTGCCTGGCGTCAAACAAAAATTCCGTGATGCCTCTGGGGCACCAAGCGCCAGAGACTTTGATGATTCCTCTGGGGACTCATCCGCCATGAATTGTAACTTTTAGCTTGTTCTCCTGTTTCCACTTGTTAAAGAGTCATTTGCCATTGTGTATCGAAAGTAAGCAGTCAGTAAGTTCATTCAGTGCGTTTAAAAGTAACGATCTATGTGTTTTTATGGAAATGGAAGGCAAGGGACTAATTTCTACCAGGTGTTGTAAACCTTTTTGCCTTATTTTATTGATTTATTTATTCAAGAGTGTTATATAGAATTTCTTCACGTACCATTTCATTTTGCAGCCAGGTGATATTTATTTATTATGCAGTGTTTTGTAGGGAAACAATTTTAAATCCGCTATTTTGATGGTAATATTGTTTCTCTACAAAACACTGTATAATAAATAAATAGAACATAGGTATGTATACCTGAATGGGAAGTCCGATTCTAATGAATCAAAAATATTCTCCTTGTACCAACAAACTACTAACATGATTATGAAGTGTTTTATTTGGATTGAAATTATAAACAATAATAAATTGTGACTCGACAACTTGGTTTACAACCCCTGAAGTCTGCTAATTTACGAAATTACTTCAAACGAACCCTGTGGGCATGATATGGGTGACAAATAAAGACACTTTTATTTACGGGACTCTTTTGACAAATGTCGTTTTAGCCAAGTTTTTTATGTTTTAGTTTTGTATCCTCTCGGGCACCATACGCCATACGCAATAGATTTACATGGTGCCTGTGCGGCACCATCCGCACGGAATCGGTTAATAGGCTCTTAATAAACTAGTGTAGTATCGTAGATAGTAAGGTCTATCTACGATCGCTTTACTGCTTACCATCATGGGTTTTTAGTTAAATACTAGTTTATATCAATAAAAAAAGAGAAGCAATTATTTGAAAATTATATTTGATTTAATAACTCCGCGTAAAAACGTAACATAGAAATAATAAAAAAAAAAAATCGACAAACAGTTACTTTTGCACTAGAATAGAATTTTATTTTGCAAATATGGGTAATACATTGGTTTTTTAAGATAATATTTAGCTCAGCCATATTTTACCATTCGGCATGCAAACATTTGAAGTGGCTTACTTATATAATTATTATTACAAATTATACATTACTAAATTAATTATTTATTAAATTTTAAAGTAACATTCAAGTTAAATTTTACATTAAAAAACTCTCACTATAATCTATCACTATAAATATCACGCACTCATAATGTTAGTAAATGTATATCTGTCGAACAGTTCGTGTATTCATTTCGTGTTTTACGGAAAATGCGAAAGAATCTAATTCATACGTGTTTTTGCTTCGTGCGTGATTTTATTCATTGGAACATTCATTTAACTGTCAAATTGTATATTTTTTTTACAATGATCGCAATATATGGGTCTGTGGAACACACGCATTTTGTAATTAGGTATTTTTAAATACACGAAGTAAACTGGTTTGATTTGCTCTTTTATAATTGAATATAGGAAGCTTTTGTAACGTTATCTATAACATCTTATTTAAACATAAACACAGTTTTATAGAAGGTATACGAGAACGAAAATTGTTCTAAGGGATGGTAACAAGATTTTCACTTTTTTTGAGGTGCGTAAAAAAAAGTGAAAAAATTGTTATCGTCTGGGTGGGTCATTTAGTCCAGTAAGAGTTGTCCTTTGTTTCCCGCTTCACCTAAGAGCGTGATTCGTCATCGGATGATTTTTGCCAAACATAAAAAAAAGATGCAAAACCGTTCAATAATTTCTCCCGCTCTAAAATGGAGTGAGAAGACGTGTTACTAACTAAAACCCACCTTATTTCTTCCAGAAGTTCCTCGTAAATTTTCGCACTTGATATTCAAATATTTTCTTAAGCTTTAGCCTCGTCAAAAACTATGTCAGTGAACACTTAAACAGCTAAGTAATTAACGGTCTGGGTAAACGTCTAGAAGAGACGAAATTAAATAACTTGATTGCCAGTAATGACAAACGTACGCGCCGAATTTTGATCAAGTGATAAGTTGGTAACTTACCAAGTTAGCACTTTGCAATATTGGAGATAGTTGAGGCGGTAACCGTAGCTGGTAACGAGCCAATTCAACTGGATGTATTTGATGTAACTTGTTTTGAAGAGGAGCTAGAATTGTCCGCAAATATTTACTTGATTGGATTTAAAGTCTTAAATTTTTGAGGCAGACACTAAGTCTGTATATGAATTTGAGATTTCAATGATTTTAAAGTTTGTGATTTTAGTTTGTGATTTCAATTATTTTTGAGTTTGTAATTTCAATTATTTTTGAGTTTGTAATTACAAATTTTTTGAGTCTGTTAGTGCGTATGATATTAAGCCCCTCCGCGGGATGAAGGTTTTTCATGATGATTTCCACAAAGGGTTTAGCCATTCTTGCACAGGCAAACTACCCCCGTTAGGAAACTATATCGTAATCTATGTGTCCTATGTGTATATTTGTAATAAATGCGGTGTACAATAAAGTATAAATAAATAAATATTTTAGAGGTTTAAATATATTAATAACTAGCTTTTGCACGCGGCTTCGCCCACGTGGTATTGGGGTTGGGGTTGGGGTTTCTGGGATAAAAAGCCTATGTCCTATTCCGGAGTGTATCCTATGCCTGTGCCAAATATCATCTAGATCCGTCCAGCCGTTTTGACGTAATTCAGTAACAAACATCCAAACATCGTAACTTTCGCATTTATAATATTAGTATGTTAAGATATATTTGGGAAGTAAGGAGGAGGGAGGGAGGAATTAATAATAGTAGTTCATCGAGTAGATATTAGCTCCATATTTAAGTTAATTGAATAGCAATTTTTGTTTTCCTATCAGGGCCAGTTTGCCTATGAAAAGGACGGCTAAACCCTTTAAGAAAATGGGGAGCGGAGAGATCACTAGAGGGTCATCATTATAATATGCAAAAAAGATTCTATGCATTCCACTACGTTTCTGGACCATCCATCATCATCCTGGATGCGCAATCACTTCATCTTATAGGAGTAATCTGTACGTACCACGTACAATGGTCTACACAAGACTAAGCGCGGAAATCATACTCAGACATAACATAGGAGTAATCTGTCAAAGACTTATGAAGCAATATCACTTGTTCCTGTAATTATGTTTTGTTTTTTTAGCTGTACTAATTATTCGCCACTTCTTAAATTTATTCCCATTTTATGTCTTCTCATATTTATTCCCATTCTATGTCCGAAAAATCTTTGTACATTCTAGGTAGTCTGAACGTGGAATGCGATAAGGCTGCCAATTGTATTTTTTTTAATTTAAGATTTAAATCGCAATATTTGCTTTTGAAGCAATTCGGAACAGTCGATATGTCAGTTAGTTAGTTTCTCCTTTTATAATATACATCAAAAATTGCTTAACTTTTTCATTCATTCGTTAAACATAATCCATTTCGACATCCTAATGAAGCGTTACTTTTTCTAATAATTCAATTAGCACTAAACTCTTTTGTGTCGGAAACTTAACAAAGAAAAGGTCATTGACCCGTAATCACTGTACCTAGATGCAGCTAAATAGATTTAGCTAAATGATAGTATTATTTGGGCGTGAGAACATGTGTAGGATTCGTTGAACCCGGTTTTACCCGGTTAGTCAAGCTAACTGTTAGGATAGTGGATTAAGTTGTAAAAGCACTTAGTATTTTTAAATTGAGAATTTAACTTCTCTCAACAGTCTTGCATATATTACTGACTCTCCTAGAGAGGAGGCCTGTGTTGTTATTTGAAGAACAGAAAATGTGTTTTTAACTTGTTATATCATTTAAAAAATATGGGTTTTCACAATTGACTTGCTTGATGTCGCAAAAATTATGGAGAAATTGAGGAAAACCCATACTGTTATGCAACTATGAAAGAATAAATTTTGCCAGCGGTTTTAAAAATTATACTAAGAGAACATACTCCTAGGATTAAGAGCTTTCTTATATGCTATTACAAGTCCATTCATTTGCTAAATTTCATCCAAATTCGCTCCGCTTTTAGAGAGTGAAGCAGTAACAAAGATACTAACTAGCGACTTTATAATATTATTTATTAAAGCTTTATGCAACACAAAGGTACAAAGGCAGACTTAGTGCCTTAGGCATTCACTACCAGTCAACCAGTCCGTATTATCGCAATCATTCGAGTTTTTTTTTTAGTACAACATAGGTTTTTCTAATCGATATCGAAAAAACAGAATATTATGGAGAAATTGAGGAAAACCCATATGAAATTATGCAATATTACATTTAACTTTCAAGCTATTTTTATCCTTATAGAGAATAGGATGTTACTCTTTTTGGACATCACGATTGACGCATAATTGCGTGTCTGTTGACTCTTATGTAAAATGAAAGGTGATTCATTTGATTTTCGCAATTGAATGGACCTTCATCATATCCTTGTTCTTCGCTGAGTATGTCCGTCTTTATTTGAGTTCCAGAACTTTTACTTGATTTGCTTTCATAAACCTTTGTGCCCTGAGACAGTGCGACGGGGTCGCGGCAGACCACGAACGAGTTGGCGCGATGAGCTAGACAGATTCCTTTCGAACTGGCAAGAGGAAGCGCGGGACCGCGATGAATGGAAGGAGTGGAGGGAGGCCTTTGCCCAGGAGTGGGACAGAATAGGCTAACAAAAAAATGAAAACGTAGTGTTACCAAAATTCGGTCTTAATCTAGTTCTTGCATTTTCACAAGATTAAGACCGCTTAATTGTAGGAAGACCAAGACTGCTCCTGCAAGATTTGAGCAAGGACAAAACTAAATCTGCGAGATTTTTGTGTTTTGCTTTCAAGTTAATATTTTCTTCTATTACTTAAAATAACAGTACTTGTTCTATTATAAACCTTATCTTCACTTGATTGATCAAGAGCTCAGACTTACGGAATCATAAGAAAAGTAAATGCTGTTTACTTATAAAAGCTCTGAAAATATAACCGATTCTTTTAATCTTTATGGTTTTTCTCCTAAGATAATGTTGATATAACTTTTCTCACTATGACGTTACATAATATGGAAATTACTTGCCGTAAAAAGATATCAGTTTGTTCAGGAAATTGTGAGGAGATCGAATTCATTTTACAGTACATTGTTTCCTCAAATAAATCTACTTCTTAATGCTTCATTCCATTTAATGTGCATATAGGTACCGCTTCCAGATTTATTTTTGTTGAGTTCAATGTTGTGAATAATCCTATAAAAAAAAAACAAGAAAGAAAAAATAATCAAAAGTCTTCAGATAAACATAATTACAATTAATATAAATAACAATTAATATATATATATATTTTTTTTTTGTACATATATCGTTTTTTTTTTAATAATGTAAACTAACAGTGTTTCACTGCCTTCCCATCTGATGTTAAATAGTGTGAATCAATGATGACGGATTGAACTCGTTTATTAAGAGCCTATACACTCTAGAAGACACAGACCTAAATTATAATCTAGCGGGAATACGAACGTTAGCATGCTAATTATTGTTCCAGTTCATGACTTTCACTAAGAATATGTTTTTTTGTTTATTAAATTATTTTAAACCTTTATACTTTTTTTATTATGTACTAGCTTCTGCCCGTGACTTCGTCCGCGGAAAATTTCTTGTAGTGATAGCTCGGTTAACATCCATGTTATATAAATAATTTATAGCCTATGTCACTCAGGAGTAAAGCAGCTTTCTATTGTTGCTAATTTTTTTCCAATCGAACCATTAGTTCCAGAGGTTACCTCCTACAAACAAAAAACAAACTTTGCCTCTTTATTATATTAGTGTAGATTGGCCAAATCAAATCATAAAAAAAGTGATATGAAAAAATATTTTAGCAATCTATGTATGTATAGCATCATCATCATCATCATCAATTCAGCCGAAAGACGTCCACTGCTGGACATAGGCCTCCCCCAAATGTCGCCACAACGACCGGTCGGTCGGACGGACCGGTCGGATGTATAGTATACGTTGTGTATATGCAATTGTGACTACATAAGTATAAATAAAAAAAGCGGTAATGTAACAGTAATTATAACTGTTGAAGGATATTGTGTGGAAATTCACACAGTTATCACAAAAAAAAATCTAATGTTACATCGTGCATCAAATCACACTAACATCACTCACATTACATACATCTATTGAGATAATTAAATGCCAAAAAAACTGCATCATTAGCCAAAATTTAATTAATTCTTTGAATTAATCCGCAACTTTTTATAATGAGAAGATTAAGTAATTTGTTTCCGGAGTATTTCGGTAGAATCTTGTAATTCTTTGGTCAAATACTACACATGTATGTATTTGTGTATTATATCTGATAATTGATAATATATAAACGTCTAAATTTCGATCGTTTAAATCCCGAGGAGGGTTGATTCAGTCGATGCCGTACGGTATTTTTTTAACTCGAGTTAACTTACGCATGTACAACATTAATTTCTTTAAGAAAATGTCAGTTAAGCGAGTCAATCATCTGTAGCTAGTTGTCGGTACTAACTAAGTACCTAGAGATTATAATGTTTACTTTTTTTTTAGAGACTAACGAACATTAATATTCTTTTTTCATAAAACCTTTCATTGATGATGATGATGATGAGCCCCAGTATTTTCGTCAGCTCGTTGATATTTCAGTCAATTACTCTGTTATGTAGACAGACGGATAGATAGATAAAAAACTTATTGACAAAGAAATAAAATCAAAAATCGCAATCAATAATTATAAATCGATAAATCACGTTTATGTATGGGTCTCTCGGTCTGAGTGTACAGTTACGAATGTTACGATGTTCTGTAATTGTGCACATTGTGTGAAGACCACAAACATGTGATAATTTGTGCACCGTTACTTCATGTTTTTGCAAACCTTTTGGCGTGAATTAAAGGAAATGTTTTTTGATTTATTTTTTTTTGCTTTTTTCTGACGTTTTATTTTTTTGTAAGGATGTGTTGGTTGGCGGATGTTTGTTAAAGTTTTTTTATGTCTAGCTAACTTATTTCTGCTTTTCTTTGCGCAATATTTTATTTCTAAAATAGGTACTCCTTATGAAATGAGCTATCTATCAGAGAAAATATTCCGCCAAAATTGGTTTAACCTATTCGGAAATTAAACAAAATATGATTTTTTTTTTTATAAACTAATGCTTGCCTGTGATCCCACTTGATTTTAATTAATATGTGGAGATGAGAGTGTAGATTAAAAAATTATGCCACTAGAACATAACGTAGCATGAGTCTTATAATGTTCTTACTACTTGGACTCTCCTCCTCTCTAGGAGAGCGCCGTAATCCAGCACGTGGGCCCTATGTGGCTTGATAAAAGAACTTTATTATTGTGATAACAATATCCTAAATCATACTAGTTATATAATCACTTTAGAATCACAGTGTTAACTTAAATGAAACGGGACGGGAGCTGGAAGATGATGAAGATGAGTCACAATAATAGGTAGTATGCAAAAGTTCGTATGTGTGTTTGCTATACACCGTTAAATTTAGGTCGGTCTAATCCCGTGGAGGTTCGATCGATAGATAGTTAGCCATTGAACCCGCTCAGCTGCTCTTTACTTAAAGATATGAATTAGGTTAAATAAATTTTAGTTTTAGAAAAAAAGTAGGTACTTTATTTTTTAATTTTATCTTCACAAATCGATAATGTTGCATGTTTTTTTTTTCAAAATTTAACGGTGTGTATTCCTTAACACTCAAGGCGGACGAAACTTTATACTTTTATTCCCAGAGGTATATTTGTTTGCCATAAAATCCTACTTTCACGCGGGCGAAACCAGAAAAATTATAATTACTTAGTGAAAAAAGTGAACGATCAATCAATCGTATTTGTAAAACAATTTCACTGATATTTTCTTTTTTATCTTTTATCTTAATGAGTAACCATAAATTGTTTTACTCCGTGTGTATTTGCAAGATCGTATATACGATAAAATCTTCACTTAATATAATAATTATATCTTCATAAATGTGAAAGTTTAGTATCTAATAAATCTTTGCATGGTATAATCAGTTTGTTATTTTCAGTTTGCGTGTAGCCAATTGTGTGACAAATTTATACCATAATGGAGTATTATATTGATTTTGGTTACCTGTGTATTGTCATATCTTTTACTATGCAACTTTTTTTTACGTAATCAGTTTCACTCGTTAACTCTTTTTGATGATTTCTTTTAATCTCTCCTTTTTTAGAGTTCCGTATCCAAAGAATAATATCGTCTGTTACTATGGCGATTCTCACACTGCCCCGCATGATGCAGCGTGGCGCGTGGATGAGTGCTCTTTCGTTGCTTGTAAGTATCTCCGTTTGTATGGAAAACACGCACAGTCCAACACACTGAAAATGCATCCACGCGCGTTCATGTGGATCACGCGCATACACGCGGAGAAACATGCACCCCCGCGCGTAGGTGCGGGCGAGACGCAAGGTATGGCACACCGAATCCCGCAGTGCCGCGCTTGATTTTGAATGAAATGAGAGCCGCCGTGCGTGAATCTACAATCGCACCTACGCGCGTGTGTGCGTATAAAACACGCACGATGATGCAAATTTGCACTCCCGCAAGAACGCGCGTAAATACGTTGAAACGCAACATGCAGCATGATGCGGGGCAGTGTGTGAACCGCCTAAGACTCTACTGGACATCTGTCTGACTGTTACCAGACTTTATCTTATGAACTGTGACAGTTAGACATTTAATTTTTTTACAGATCTGTTGTTGCTATAACAAAAAATACAAAAAACTGATTAAAATATATTTAAGTGGGACTCCCATACCACAAACGTGATTATATTTTCCATATATGGTAAAAACCCTTCGTGCATGTAGTAGTAGTATATAATGTTATTCTGTTATACCTATACAACTTTACTTTTAGTATACGCAGAACCCAAAACACGTGTATTTTTATGTAACGAATCTATGTACTAAGGGGCTGGTTTGGCATATACTAAAATTTATATTGTTTATGTGTTTTGTCTAAATAACTTTTTTTCTGTTACTTCATTGTTTCGATATCGTAAAAAGTTATTTGATTACATAAAATGTATTCTGGGCACTTTTAAACATCTAACGAATGCTACAACAATATATTATGTAGATCATAAATCAGGAAAGTGTTGCGCTTCGGTATTTGCCTCCATACATTAATTACTAGATTTTCACGCATAGTAATGTGTTCATGCAAATCTCTGGTCATATCTAGGCAGGCGGCGCGGGCGCAGCCGTCTAGGGTTACCCACTGATTGGAAATTTCATACTACATATTCTTACTTTAACATAAAATGTTTAATGTAAGAATATGTTGTTTTTACCTTACATTATAGCCACTTAGTCAAGTAAATAATGACTGTAAGATATATCTATGGTCCGAGTATGATAATAAATAATGTTTTACAATTACAAAACAATATATAATGCCAGTTTTCTTTCTTTCGTAAATTTAAAGAAAGGAGATTCAATTTTGTCTATAGGCAACCTTTGGCATTCCTAAGGTTGCCTGCCTTATAATGCCAAAGGTTGCTTATCTGAAGTATCCCTGCGCGATATTTATTTTAAAACCACAACCCTTACAGGCTTAACCCAATGCGACAGTGGTTCACATAAAATGCTCAAAAATTATTCTAAAAATAAAATAAAAATCATCTTACGGTTATCACATTACAACTACATTAACGGTAAATTATTCCCATTATTTATGAGTTACAAATTACTACAAAAAATATAAATAACAAAAATAATATCAAAATTGAAGTTACACAAATAAGATATGACAACTCATTGCACACTAGTGCTTTTATCTGATTGTGTATTGTTATATGGTGTAGAACAAAAAAAAAAAAATAAAAAGGCATGCCTTCAAAAAAAAAAGTTTTACGATAAAAAGTCCGGACAAAGGACAAAGTCAGTAAATGTCCCGGTGGTCTAAAATGACAATTGTTTTTAGACAAGTCCGGACGGTTGATAACCCTACATGCGACTGTGTTAGTAGCCCGCTCAGTGAGAGTTAGAATGTGTAGCGGCGACCCAGTGTGCAACGCTGTGTGCTGCCTGCTACCGGAGGAGCGCAAATGCTTTTTTTGCTAAGAGAACTGTATGATGCTCTGCTTTGTGGCTATTGGTAATGCACTTTGCAATAATTCCATGAATTTAATTATTAATTTTGTGTTTTATTTACGTCAAATAAATTAGAAATTAAAAGGACGAATATAGGTAGAAGAGCAAAAAGGTGCTGCTTATTCTAAAACCACTTTCTTTCAGCAGAATTGCGACAGGAGAGTTGGATGAGAGATAAAACACAGTGTGCATAAATAGGTACACATAATAGGTAAACGGAATTGAAATAAACCTACTATAATTACTTCATCATCATCATCATCATCAACCTTTTTAATGTTCCCACTGCAGGGACACAGGTCTCCTCTCTAAGAGAGGGAATGGGCCGTAATCCACCACGCTGGCCCAGTGCGGGTTGGTGGATGTCACATGTCTTCGAATTTTTGGTTCTAGGACATGTCGGTTTCCTCACGATGTTTTCCTTCACCGTTATGAGAGCAGTGGTGATGAAATAAATTACACAAAGTAATGCGCCTGGCTGGGTTCGAACCCGCGACCTACAACACGTAAGTCGGGGCCGGTACCACTCGGCCACCACTGCTCCACTGCTATAATTACTTACTTATATTATATTGTTTCTTACATAACAGTAAATTGTTGTACATAGATGAAACGTATTAGTATTTGTGTTTTTTTTAAATATAGTTAATTAAGCCCCAAGAGGACACTGGTGTCCGCACAACTATTGTTTTTTAAGTATGTCTTTACAGACATACTTAAAAAATCGATTCGAAAATCGATTTTCGATTGCCGTAATTACTTACGGCAATCAAAAGGTTAAAACTACTTAAACTGAAAATCTAGTTATGTTGATTGATCGCTTTTTGTGATCAGTTGTAAAAACGTTTGTTATTATTGTTACAGGCACTGTATAGTACTTATAGATTGTGCGTATACATAAACACATTTTAATAGAAAAAGAGTTTTCACCAATTAAACTGTAGCAAATACATACAGTTATAGTCGTTACAGGTTTTCCGATACTAGCAAATCTGACCATCAGTCTATTCAAGGAGTATTAGGTTTTTTTTATGATGAGAAAAATCATCTAATGACGAATCCCATCCTTGGGCGGGGCGGGAAACAGCGTCAGACTCTTAATGACTAAACAACCCGCAACATCCCTTTTTAGCCCTCATACCGGGGTCGGATCTTCCTTTCAGAAGCCGGATCGGGGCCCCTTCGGCCCTGCAGTAGGGCCTCTAAATTTAAGGAGTATTGGGTTGCCTAGTAAATGGATTGTGGAGTTCTGACACGCAGTCGTTCCATGTGAAACACAGCTACAAACCTGCCCTGCATGCCCTAAAACGCAGTAAGAGCAAAAAAGCAGTTTCGAGAAAAACGCAAAAAACACTTTGACGTCGTATATTTTATAGTAATAATGTTTTATGGTAGATTTTTTTTTGCCTAGAGGATTAAGGCAATTACAAAGAATGAATTTTGAAAAAAGGCGTGTTATTTAGTCCATTCAATTCAAAATTAAATGGATTTTTCGAAAATCATGTCTATTACTGCATGCGAAAAAGTATAGATATACAGATTTAAAAGCAGTAAAACATACTTGATACTGCAAAAACTCATCAGTTAATAGTCGTATTAACCGATTTCACAGAATAATTTGCAGTATAAGTATTTTTTACTGCATTTTAATTAGCACGTTTAACTAATTGTACATGCAGTATGTGATAAATTTTGAAAATAATTAGGTCATGTAGGCATTTATAAAGAAAACAAGACATTTTTGTTTGTATTTTGTTCTGTAGATTTTTTTATTTTTGTACCATTTCTGCTAATTTAAATTTAAAAAAAAATGCTAAAAACAGAACAAAATAAATATTTAAGTGGGTGTTCTCATGCAACAAACGTGATTTTACAATTTTTCTTGATATTAATTACGGCAATACGAAGACTACATAGCTTGAAAGGCTTACAGCACATATAACTGTATATTTACTTTAAAAACCTGTAATTTAATTAACTTAAAAACATTTAAGAAGGGATCCCATACAACAAACATGATTTTTCCGCATACATGTAATGTCTAATCTTGTATAAATAATGGTGCAACACCGTCGTGTAAGCGAGTCCGACTCGCACTTGCCTGGTTTATTACCTTTTTTGCTGATTTTTGTACAATATTTGCAGGTTTTCTTTGTCTTACTTTATCCTTTATTGAAGATTACTTCTATATCTGCTGTGGTATGGTATTGGCTATTGTATTGTTTAAGATTAAAAGTCTCTTCTGTCTGCTACCGAAACGTGTGAATCTTCAACACTACCTGTGTCTCGGTAATAAATGTTGTCGTGTCCTAACATCAGTCTCAGTAATATTAACACGCTTGCAGCCACCTGATTTGTAAGCATTACTGTTCTGAACGTGGAAGCCGCCGCCTCACTCCGGACTAGGACCCAGCGTAAGAAGCCATTGCCGCAAATCTTCCACTCGGGACCACCTTACTCGTGTGGAGTACCAACTCTTACACGGGGCACATCTCCACTGTATGCTCCACCGTGTTCTCCGGGCGGTCCATACAATGGTGATACTCGGGCTTTTTTGCACGGATCGGGTGCAGTTATCTCCTGAATTTACCATTTCCGGTGAAGATCTAGGTCATACAGAAGGTGAAGACGCTGTGAAGTCTTTCCAGACCATAATTATGGCGGATAGCCTTCACAGACTTCACAGCGTTCTCACCTTCCGCTGGACTTATTATTGTTTAGTTTTTTCATTGTGTTGATGCCAGTCAATAAAGCTGATTAAAACTAATTCGTTTCTAAAGTTGATCTGTACAAGCTATGAGTTGATGAACAGTATTAAAACCATTTACTTGGAATATTTTGATGTACCTATTCTAACTTCAGAAAATGCTATATAAACTATTATTACTAATGTTTGGATGCGATGATACTTTTTTTTAATTCTTTATTTAATTTAGGGACTTTTATATAAAATACATATCAGAAATACTTTTAAAGTGATATTCTAATGTGGAAAATAGGTAGGTATTATTACGTAATATTTTTTTCCAACAAAAGATAAAATACTAGCCGTTCACTTTGATGTGTATGTTTCCTCCCGTTGCTTACCCATCTTAAGTCAGACCTTAGGCCCTACCACGATCCGTTTTACGACCTAAACTGAACTATTTTATAACTGCTACTATAACTGGTAAAGCCCATGGTTAACTTGGATGGCAAACTTACGTTTGTTTGCAAAGCTTTGTCGTGATGTTATTTTGTAACTATCAACGACAGCCATCTCGAATGAATAGTTTGTAGGTAATTATTTTTATCTTAAAGTCTTGGACGATTAATTTTAGCTGGAACAGACGGTCCATTTGAGCAGAAGGTCTAGCTTAAAAATGAACTCAATCATCGGATCCAGCTCAACTGGGCTGGGAAGCTGTGCCATAATTTCTTGTTAAATATGCCACAAAGTCTGAAGAGGAAAGTCTATGACCAGTAAGGCTTCATCAGAAGGTTTAAAGACACCTAACACAATGGAAATTTTCTTCCGTCATCTTGGTAGTGAAATGAAGATTATCCACAAGACAATCAAGATTACCGATATAGCCCAAAGAATTGACTAATCTGTTAGTACAGATTCCCCGATTTCTATGTGACTATGGACAAGCACGATCAAGCTGTCTGTGACTGATTGAGAGACAATTCCTGACTAGAACGCAGTATAGTCTAATCGTGACACCAGTAAAACTTAGTAGCTTTGTTCGAGTTACTAATTATAATGCAGTAAATGGGACTTATACTGCCATTTAATAAAAAAATAGTTTTCAACTTTAGAACGATACAGACTATAGTACAGTAAATACTCAACTTACTGCAATTTAGTTTGATTTTCAATAAGTCCTCATCAATGCGGTATTACTATTTTCGGTACAAAAAGGGCTTACTGCGTTTTAATTTATATTGCATAATATATCTTTAGTTGTGGATTACAGATTTTATGAGGTAATAGAGCCATTTACTGCGTTTAAGTTGGTAAAGTGATAGGCCGATTTAGCCGTAACAGCTTTAACTGCATTTTAGTAAGTATAACAATGAAATTTGGCATATAATTTTGTGTTACTGCATTAGTAAATTTCGTTTTTCTGCCCAGTAAATCATCGAATCAAAACCTAGGTAAGACAAATATGTTCCTTATAAAATGCCGGTTCAGAATCAATATTTAACTCAAATACCTAAAAAAGCCTGTTACTGCGTTTTAGTGTCAGCACGGCAGAAACTATTTGTCTAAATTTCTTACTTCAATCTAAATTTATTACTTTCCAATATAATGGTTATGTCTTATCTAGAAAATTTAGTTAAAATTTCTCGTGATATTTTACGATCTTACGGTGTTTACAATTATCCGGTGACATTTATGTACATACAAACTTGTCAAAATGTCATTCCACTCATTTTATTGACTCGTTATTGCGAACTCATTTATACAATTTAATTTATAATATATTTTTTGCTACGATCTCTCATAATCTATATTAAGAATGTCTTACATAACATCATATTCATAATATATGAAAGCGATTCATATTTCATATGAAATTGTCTTAACGCAATAACAATAAAACGAAATCTTTATGTAAAACAATTAATTCTTTCCTTATCTAAACGTTCACAGATTTTTCTAAATACGGGAACACCATTAATATGCTAAATAAACCATTTTATTAATTTGCACGGTTGTAATATGCAAATTGAAATGTTTATTTACATTCTTTGATAAAGGAGCAAGACCATTTATGTTAGTAATTTTAATGAATTTTAGGATACCGATTTATAAAGACTGACATCACCATGGGAGATTACACACCTTAAAATATATATATTTTATAACGTTTGCATATCTGTGTAAATTATTTCTGCCTATCGGTTATCCAATTTGACGGAACCTAATTTTTTTCTTTTTTTTTTTTTAAATGTTGCCCCATTCTAGGAATTACTCCTATGTAGTGGGTGCGTTCACAAACATGTAAAGTGATATACACAAGACTAACGAATATTGTAGAAAACAAAAACATATTGGTCACTACAAAAAACTAGAATTATCAAGCATAATATGAGTATGTATGTCGCATAGACAACTAGCTTAATTTGCCTTTCATTTAACGGCCCAGCCTCTTTATAAAACGACGCCATAAAATAACCGTCCGATTTAATTCAGCCTTTTCATCAAACAGCTAATAATAAAAAAAGCACATAAAATAATTTGTATATTAGCAATTTAAGTTAATTTAAAAATAGTGGGCAAGTCTTAAATTTATATTTCAGTTCACGTAGTTTCTTAAAAAAGGCATTACTATTTAAGTACAATTTTAGTACTTGAATTATGATTGTAATTTTTCTAATTTGGTGTGTATTATTCAAAGTCAAAGTCAAAACGTTTATTGCGAACTAAAGTGTACAATATTGATGTTTCATCGTGCTAGCACTATGACAGCTATTCGACTTACATGTTGTTCCTTCCTGCAGAAGGGTCAAAGCCAACGGGAGCCAAGAGTTTGCGTCTGAATTTAAGGCACTGGCCCATCAGGGCTCGTGTCAATATACCAATAAAGGCAACGTAAGGACGGGGTGGTTTATTTAGTGAGTAAGAGTCTGACGTTATTTTCCGCTCCGCTCAAGGCCTGGAGTTGTCATTGGATAATCTTTACCCACCATAAAAAATAACGTTGTATAAACTACAATTATTACCACTTCTTCAACTTTAATACCTTATTAAGTTGTTACAGAAATAATAAAGTAACAATAATCGAAAGTTTCGATAATTTCTTTCCAAATTATCAGCTTTCAATGGAAGGAAAATGTTGCAGACAAGCGCTTCCAATGAAAGTCTTTCATTTCTTTTAAAAGAGAAAGCTATTGTGTAAGCCTTTCATAATTATTCATTGTTAATTTTATTAGGGTGCTTGGTTAATTTCCATTGAAATTCATTAAGAAAATTTCTGTGAAAAGTATAAAAAGTATTTTGTTGAAATACGGGTTAATTAAATTTTGCGACGGCCATTAAAATGCGAGTGAAGTGTGCGGAAAGTGACAGTTATTATAGTTCGTATATTTGTTTTAAGTAATTATTTTTTGGGATTGCTTCAGTTAGTAATTTCTTTTTTTACGATGTTTTTTATTCTGTGTATTGAATTATGGCGTTTTTGGGAAAAAATATTGTTGTATTATACATCTTATACGCAAAATACGCGCTTTAGACGTGGAGTTGCGGACACCAGCCCGTTATACTATACTACTACTATACTATTATACATCTTTATAATTCCACCAATTCGTACTGGGCCCGCGTGGTGGATTATGGCCCATTCCCTCTTGAGTACCAGATCCTTGTGTTGCGCTTTCCCATTAATGCATGGCCCCAGGATGCTTGCCTTGCTGGGCCCCTACAGTTTGCTGACAACTCTTTGGAGCCTCCAAGGAGCTGAACATCAATATTTTACCTGGAGTGACAGTCTAGTCTAGAGGCCAACTTTACAAACCAGCAACCAAGTTCTTTGATAAGACTTGAAAATTGCAGAATATGAGTTTCGAATTTATAAAACCTGTAATTAACGGCCAGGTCCAGCGGAGAAAGAATCATTATAAAATAAAAAGTTAATTTTATGTTTTGCTGCATAATATAATGCATATTATATATACGAAACTGTCGTTAAAACTGGTTAATGGAATAAAAACGTAAACAAGTAATGAAGTTATGATAATTGAAAGTTGAAATACTTTCGCTGCGGACCACCGAACAAGTTCATCAAGAAATTACTACGTTTGTTTTAAATTAACAAGTTCCTCTACCGACTTCAAAAAAGAAGGTGGTTGTCAGTTAAATTGTTTTAGGGTTCCGTAGCTTAAAAGAAAAACAGAAACAAAACCCTTATAGGATCACTTTGTTGTGAGTCTGTGTTTCTGTTTGTCAAGAGCCTTTATTTCGGTAACGCGTGGAGTTATCGAGTTGAAATTAAAACTATATTCTCAGGTCTCTCAAAGCTGTGAAAAATTCCAAGTTGTTAACGGAAAAAAAAAGATACGGCCGTTTATAGAACCCTAAAAACATACATGTCGACACTCTCAAGGGTATCAAAATTCACAGGGTCTTTTCCGGATTATTTAGAAACCAGAAATTTTGCATGAAGCAAGGTCTTAACTGTAAATTTATAGTTGTACTTTTTGCGATTCGAAAAAATCATCAATTCGGGAATGGAACTGTTTTCATCTACATGCTGATCACCACGATGGTTTTAGTGAGGTAAAAATCCCACGTTCCGCGGACTTATCCCCTAGGGCCAGACGCCTTTTAAAGGTTTCCCCTCGACAAGAAAGAGGTATTCGTAAGTAAGTTACACACGGAACCCTCATGGCGGGAATCCGACTTCAGTTTGTTTTGTATTTGTATCTCCGAAAACGTTTTCGGAAATCAGTTTATGAACTGAAATCCAGTTCTGATGATGGAATCCATGACAAATTAGCGATGAAGCCGGAAGGTGAGCACCATAATTCTTTAATAAAAAATTTCGTAATATCCCAACAGGAGATGTCTAATGTTTATGTATTCTGGCTTTAAGTGGTTTTAATGGTAAATGGTATACTTAGTAACACCAAAACAATTCCATAGTAAATATCGTTAAGCTATGTTAATCTAATCTTACACCACAAACTCCGTAATAATTTAACTCTTTGTTAAAACCTCTAATTAAATACAGGAAAGCCCGGAATTTCACAGGAAGAAACATGATTGTAACAATCTCTTTACATTAGATTAGCATAGAAACAATCTAGGGAATTTTTAAAAGCATACAATAGTTGTTCAATATCTGATTATCTCATAGAATGCATAATGTTTTAATTAAAAAGTTCATTGACCTGCTTGAATGAAGTTCAAGGGTTATTCATTCATTCGGTCTTTTTTCTGTCATTCGTTTTTTTTTTCGTTGCCAACTTAATGATGGAGCAAAAAGGTTGAATGTATTATGTTTTTTTTTTTTAATCTTTTGCACGTTCATTATAATTTATGACGTGTTCAAATGCACAGTTGGTAGTCGTTCCGTCTTTTGACTGTGAAGTTTTTGTTTGCTGCGATTAATGAAAGTAAGTAGTAAAGTTATTATTAAGTTTGTTTTTATAGCGATCATTGATCTAATTTTGGGAGATTGTTTTAGATTTGGCTTTGCTGGAATCTTGGTTTCAATAATTTAGGTCTCTTCAATAATAGAGTGAATAGGCTCTTAATAAACTAATGTAATTCACTATCAACGATTGCATCACTGCCTGCCTGGTGAGATCGAACACAAGCACTAGTAAACAAAAAAAAAAAAAAACAAGAAACATTAAAAAATCAGTGCGCCTCACTATCAACGATTGCATCACTGCTTACCATCAGGTAAGATCGCAATCATGCACTAGTTTATTGCTGTTAAAAAAAAACAGACTTAAATATTTTAGTCAAGAAAATCTCATCAATAATGGATGTCATTATTCAAAATAATATCTACAGTCGGTTTTTGAATAATGACATCCAATTATTTTTATTTACAACTGAATTCGTAATATCTTACCTCGAATGAATAGAAAAAAAGCCGTATAAAATAAATGATTGGAGAACGTTGCGTACAAATTATTTCAGTCAAAATTGTATTCGACTATTCATTGGATATTATATTCAAATTAATTTTTTGTTACGATATTGTATTAAAGATCTGAAAATAAAAATTAGTAATTAAATTAATTAGCTTTATAATTATTAGGTTCAACAAATAAATAATACATTTTGTCTCTGTCTTTTATTTGGCTTTATAATAAACTAAAACAAGTGACCTTGCTCGTGTGGTAGTCAAAATCATACTAAGAGGAATTGTAGCCGATTTTGTTTTAAATTGTTTACTAAAAGATTATTATTTAAAATAAAATATTAACCAATTTGGAAAAATAAATATTTTATTTATTTACTAATTTATTGTTTTTATGTTGGCTACACAACGAGTCGCGTCAAAATGAAAATGTAAGTTGGATGGTAGATTTAGCTCAGTTCCTTTTGACGAAAACTTTAATATGCGGAGATAAAGTTTGACTACGTTACTCGAGAAGAGACGAACCATTAGACAGACAGCTGAAGAAAAACTTTCACGAAATAAGAAAAAAAATCTATTCCCTCAACCGTTTTTTAAGCAAGGACACTTATTATGTTAATTAATTCACTTTGAAGTAAATAAAACAGCGATTTTTCTTTTTCGTCTTACTTTAAAAACAAAGTCCTCAAAGCTAACATTTTTAAAAGCTAGGTAATATATCACGGAAGGTGAGCAATGGGTAGCTCGCCGTCCGGTCGTCTGGTAAGACCGAGTCTAAGTCGTCAACGGCGCGCACCGTTCCTGCGCGCCTCAAGGAGTTGTCAGCAAACTGCAGGGGCCCTTCAGGGTCGAAGCCTCCTGGAGTCTAGAGGGTGGTGGAAAACTGTTACCTCGACTCCAGGAATAAGGCAAGGAAGGTACGGGGTAGGTTTTTTAGTCAGTAAGAGTCTGACACTGGTCTCCCGCTCCGCCCAAGAGCGGGTTTCGTCATTGGATGATTTTCACCTACCATAAAAAAAAAAAGGTAATATATCAAGACTTCAAAATGTTATGGCAAACGTTAACAGTGTAATTAATCTAAAATAATTATATATTTCTCTTCTATATTTATTGGTCTAAAGTACAAACTTATTTCGAAATTGATTAAAATAATATATATTCAGTCCTGCTTCTGTGAGAAATACTCAGAAAAGATTTCTAGTTACGGATAAAGGCGTAAACCTTGGTTATCTTTTTTGCATAAACTTAGCTGTACACTCGGGGAACGAAAAGGTTACGCAGTTCTAAAATAAGTTGCTGTGTTCAGTACTGCGTTTTATTCGTGCATCACAGCTCCAAGGGAAATTATACCGGTATTGTACATGCTGTTTTAGCATTGCCGTTGCATATTGCGTGTGTTGCGTTTACAAACGACAGATCGACGTGTTTCAGATGTTCATAGGCAACGACGTTTCAGTAATAGGAGAAAGATTTTTTCTCATGCACGTTGTGAGTTATTAAAATTGACATAAAATGTCATAATGTTGTCATTTCGACTATATCTGATAAAGTGTTTATAAAGCTGATGCTGTAATGATGAGAGTTATGTAAACAGCTTAATATAGTCTGTTTTAATGCTGCGTATAATCTTTAATACATTATATCATGATTTATATTTATGTAATCGGTCTTCTTATGTTTCCACTACTGGGCCTCAGATCTCCTTTCTAAGAGAGGGAAGGGGCGGTAACCTACCACGCAGGCCCAGTGCGGGTAGAAGGATTGGATGTATCCGTATTTGTGGTTCCACGACATGCCAGTTTCATCACAAAGTTTTCATTTACCGTTCTGAGAGCAGTAGTGATGAAGTAAATTATACAAAATAATGGGCCTGGCTTGGTTTGAACCTGCGACAACTTGTAAGTCAGAGCAGATAACTCTGAGCCGCCATTGCTTTCCTCATAAGAACATACAAACATAATTTAAGTATTGCAAAATTAAATATTGTCATTAGAGATTTCAAGTTTTCAATAACTCAGACAGTAAATACTTTTTGTCATACAAACCAACCTTATAATGGCGAACCTTTTCATTCCACTTTTGTACACTTCCAAGCAAAAGTAGATCCTTTATTCCCACGCCATCCACACCCGTTAAGAAGTCTTATAAAGAGGCTTATTAAGCTGCGCAGACGCTGCGTGTTCAAATGATTTATATCTTAACGTCTCGCAGGGGACTCGGACGCGTATTTGCATATTCTGTATCAAGAAATTTGATTGGCGTTTAAATGTGGTATTGAGCTTTTATTGAATGTTTTATATTTATCTGAGGTAATGGTCTTATTGAAGCCTTGCGTGTTGAGCGGATTATTTTTTTGTTGAATGCTTGCTTAAGTTGCTGAGCTCTTAGAGTATTGATTAAGGACCACCAGCTGTTTTATGACGGCTCAGAATCGACATCCTGAGCTTCAATTGCGACATTTTTAGCTCTATCGATATCAGAGTGAAAATCCTTTTTAGAGAACCTACTTTGTGGGCCAAGAGAATATTCAATATTTTAAAATGACATGGACTCACTGAAATCTTATGTTCGAACATTCCTTTTTCGAGAACAATGGACTCATGGGCGTTTGGAATCAACCCTGAATGTTTGAAAGACTTTACTGTGGCCCATAGGGTAACTGAAGCATGCAAGTGAGTTTTAGTCAGTAAAAGACTAACACGTCTTCTAACTCTGCCCCAAAGCAGGAGAAGGAGAAACCTTTGATGATTTCCCTCCTCAAAAAAGCCATATACATTTTACGAGTATTACTTTATAGCAACCAAAAGCGGTTACTTCATTAACCGTAAGTGTCAGCCACATATTGCGGTTATGTCCAAACAATGGTTTACGGGCGGCCATGCTGGTCTAACTGACCGTAAAATGCTCTATTTCTTAGTAACAGAACAATAATAAAGTAAAACCGTAAAATAGACCGGCAATAAATATGGGCGGTGATTAATGGGTCATACTTCACGGTTTCTTAGAGGAGGGTGAGCTGAATTCTATAGTGTTAGCTGTAGGAGTAATGCTACTTTTTAATCGATTAAAAAAAAGAGGAGGTTAGCCGTTTTTTGGCTCAAGTAGAGAATGTCCCTTTCTCAAAATGTCCCTTTCCCGAAATGTCCACTACCCATATGATCCATTTCCCAAAATATCCCTTTCGTGAAACGTTAATTTCCTCAAATGAATTTGACTATTTAGCTTATATTATTTAAATATTCCTAGTTTGCTGCCCTAGGTATGACACATTTTGAGAAAGGAACATTTTGGAAAAGGGACATTCTAAGTTTTATTTCTACTTATTAAAAAAAAAAATATGCTGGGGAAAATCATCGAATGACGAATCCCGCCCTTGGGTGGGGCGGGAGATAGTGTCCTACTTTTACTGACTAAACGGCCCACCGTTCCTTCCTGCCTTAGTTCCTTTCAAACTTATTAGGAATGACTTCTGTTCATTTCTAGTAACGTACTTTTATACAAATATTGTAAAAAACATGTTTTAAGCTTTTCCTTAAACCAGATTTAACTTGAAGATATCGCCCTGAATGTGCGAATACAAAATCGATGTGAAAAGTTCCAAGTATCGTTTCCATCTCAGATATTCGTCTGGGAGCGGATTTTTATGCTTCGAACCGTGAGATTGATCGCTAAGTCGGTTGAGCTGCGGTGTCATTTCACAGTATTCGGTTGCCAATTTATTTGACGATTGCTATATCGTTTGCTGATAGATTTCTTCTTTTTTCTTGATGACGATGATAAGGGTCATATTTTTTTGACAATGAGTAAAGGTCATATTATTTTGACAATAAATAAAAAATGCAAATGCTGAGCGTGTCTAAAAATCACCAGGAACAAACGGCTTTTTTACAATTTTTTATTATTCAATATTAACTAAAGTTTGACTGCGTTATCACCTGATGGTAACCAGTGATGCAATCATTGATGGTGATCCATAACTGTCACGAATAGGAACCATAGGTACCATATCCCCATCAGGAAAATGCGAAAGGGTAAACTGGTCAGACGATAGAGTGATGATATAGTTGCCACGGCTGACGTAATTTGAAATAGACTGGTACAGGCTAGAGACAAATGGCACAAGCCTCTCTAGGTGAGGGTATGGGCCGTAATCCACATGGGTTGGTGGATGTCACATGTCCTCGAGTTTTGTTTCTAGGTCATGTCGGTTTCTGTACGATGTTTTCCTTCACCGTTTTGAGAGCTGTGGTGATGAAATAAATTACATAAAGGGCTGGGTTTGAACCTGCGACGTACAACTCGTAAGTCGGGGCCGTTGCTACTCGGCCATCACTGTTTAACACCCACGATACCGATAACGATATACATTTATAATGTCCCATATCCGTGGATACCTTAGATTAGACTTTTTTTATGGTAGGTAAAAATCATCGAATGACGAATCCCACTCTTGAGCGGAGCGGGAAACAGTGTCAGACTCTTACTGACTAAAAAACCTACCCCGTACCTTCCTTGCCTTATTCCCAGAGCCCCGGTGTAACGCTTTCGCATCAAGCCTCAGCTCCGGGAACCTTAGGTTAGACGTACTGAATGCTGTGTCAAAATTTGTCTATCTATTTTAATAGGACCTTATGTAGGTACATATGAACGTATTACGCACTAGTCACTAAATTACTCATGCCGTACATGGTCACTTTGCATTACTTAAGGGATCTGCATGCCATACGTTTTTACATTGATGACATTAGTGCAGTTTTGATGTATCAGCGCTGTAAGTTTTAAAAGTTTTGATAGACAATAATGCTAACGAAGCGCTGCAGCAGACTTTTGTATTAACTTTTCAGTATTTTGACAAATAGTTTCTATGAACGTGCTTGTTTGTCGCTAAGATATAATTCGTTGTCTAGCATGAACAATAATTAGTCGAAGTGTAAAATCTTTGTGAGAAATAATTAAAGCTATTATTATTATTCCTTCGGCTTTTGTAGGAATGTTTCTCGGAAGGGTTTTTACACTTGCCTAGAACCAACCTTTTCACTCTTGACATGACCGTCAGGTTTAAGCCATCAAAGAAAAACCGACATCGACTAGGAATTACACTCCTTAGCTTTACGTATAATGAATGTGTCCCCAAGATATTTTGTAGTAATCCGAGAGATTATAAAAAAAACAACAAAATTATTGGACTTCATCAGAGATAACCATTCAATAGTTTTTAAAATATATGGGGATGACAAATGTTATCGAATGTCAATTGATTATAAAAATTTGCTTGTTCTATAACGAGAGAGACAAATTTTCTTTAGAGGAGAATGTGCAAGAAACTCAAAAAAAAAACTCTATGGACACTATTTCAGACAAGCCCGTGCCTTCGGTGGCCAAGAATCGCCTTGCGAATTCAGACGACCGAGGATTAAAAACTATAAACTGAAAATGGTAAATGATATTGCAGTTCAGACAATATGTCGAAGCTTACGGACGACGAGCAATGGGCAGATCGCCATCCGACCGTCCGGTTACGGCCCAATACTGGGTCTCTGTAACATCGGCCAGTTTTTGAAAAGAAGGTCTGGCTTCGTTATAAAGAGAACAGGGTGGGTTTTTTAGTCTGTAAAAGTCTGACACTATCTCCTGCTCCACCCAAGGGCAGGATGTGATGATGCCATTGGATTTTTTTTTTACCGATAATAAAGTCAATACATCGAAAATTACCGATGTGCATTGTAGGGAAAAGGATGTGCATTTTAGTAAAGTAAAAATCGTTTCTAAGTTCATAAAATCAAATTCCCTTAGCAAAGTTTTACTATCCAATGGGGAAACATTATCTGCTCGCCTCACACTGTGATCTGCCAGCCAGCAATATTAGCGCGACCAGACGTTTTATTAGTTAGGGGGAGCTATTCTGAAAAAAAAATCATATTGAACCTTTTCTGAGAGAATATCGTAAGCTACAATTTGAATTTCTTCTTTTGCAGGAATTGACTTTTTAGTCCATTACTGAAAAGTCTTAAAATGGAAATAATACATTTTGCAGAAAGTTGCAATGGACCAAGGATGAATTCACACGAACCAAGAAAATTAAAACAATTTTGACACAGATATTTTGATTTACACAAAGTACATACAAAATCTAGAAATTAAAATAAAAAACCCTTGTGTGTCTCACGATTGTACCAAATAGTGCAACAATGCCACTTCTAAACGTGTCTGTTTCTAGAGAGGTCTGCCTGATCCATAGAATACAGAAGCGTAAAACTTAAATTATGAAAAATTTATTTGAATTCTAAATTAATACACGTAACAAAACACACTGAAATCAAAATTGTATACAGAAATTTTTGGCTTGAGAATTTAAGCCACAAAGCTAATTTGACTAATGGTACACTCTGAAAATAAATCACAAAGTAAATTATTCCTGTTGAACAATGAAAAGGAAAATCCGACGAAAATCAAAACCTAAATGCTATCTTCAGAAACCACGGCAGTAAATTATTCGTACTAAACATAATTCTAGTAAATTGGTCAGGCGATCCAAACGAGCCGTGGAAAAGAAAAAATAAATTTTCACATAATCATTTAACGTAACGATTCAAAATTAACATAACATTTGAAATTTAAATTTCGAATCTGAAATCAGCGAAATAACCGTTACATTCATTTTATTACTCGACTGCGAACGCTAAGCGGTATGGTTATGGGTTTCACATGTCTGTGTGTTTGTTTGTAGATGCATCCTAAAGTTTGATGTTATCAGATTACATAATGTTTATTAGTTTTGACTTTCCACGAAGGTTAAAGCGGGAGCTCCACTCCACTCTGCATATGCTTAAGCCTTCTAAACTAACCTGTTCGTGTTGGAATGCCCTAAGATCCCAAGTTTTTGGGACCGAAACGGTTATCGCGGTAATGGAATGCAAAGGGCATCAGAAAAAATACGGGTTAGTTTTAGTCAGTTAAAGCTTACTGTAGAGGGTTAGAACTTATTGGAGGACTTCAGTCCAAAAAAAAAGATTTTAATTTTTGCAATCAATTCTGAGGACTGTTGTTCCATCTTTATTTTATGGAAGATTTTAAATATCTAATCCAAAGGAAGAAATTAATTTAATTGTTATTCATTTTTGATGAGGCATCGATACCAATAAAATCATTTATCAAAAAATTACTTTAATTGCAATTAAGATAACCGTTTAAAACTGTTACAACTTATGTAAGTGTTAACAAATATTTTTAATTTAGGTTATTTATGGCTAGTTAGAACTGTGATGTCGTTTAACTTTTCGAGTTTTTAAATTCTAGACTACGATTTGACAACTCAGAATGTCACACTCTAGAAATATGTCACCCAATTTTCTGGAGTAAGTTTCATTTTAAGTTGTCAAATCGTAGTCTAGGATTAAAAAACGAACTATAAAATACTTAATAACTTCGAAAGCTTCTTATAATGTCAGAATAGTGTATCTGACGAAGAGCTGAGAGTTGAGCGGGAGCAAGAATCCAGCTAATGGTTGCACTGATGCGTTATTGATACACGACGCGACTCGCAACGGTACCAGCAGAGTGCATCACGCGGTGCGCATGCCGTATTCAGGGCTGCCAAGTATTTTATGTAAATTGTAAATGCTGCTAAAAATATTAACTCGACATACGGCGACATAGATCAGTGGTGACCGAGTGGTATCGGCCCCGACTTACGAGTTGTAGGTCGCAGGTTCAAGTCCAGCCAGGCGCTTTACTATATGTAATTTATTTCATCACCACTGCTCTCATATCGGTGAAGGAAAACATCGTGAGGAAACCGGCATGTCTTAGAACCAAAAATTTGAAGACATGTGACATCCATCAATCCGCACTGGGCCCGCGTGGTGGATTATAGCCCATTCCCTCTCCTAGAGAGTAGTACTGTGTCCCAGCAGTGGGAAAAATAAACAGGCTGATGATGATGATACGGCGACTGTCAATATTCACCCTTATGATTTAAATTTTTACGGTCCGGACTAAGCATACGTGGTATACCTATGAGGCAATAGTACATTTTGATACAAGTGCAGGAAGTTTGTCATTGCGACCGAGGCGAAATTCGCACGAGCCGTAGGCGAGTGTGTTATGGAGCCGAGGGCTGCAATGACAAATCTGCACGTGTGTCAAACGACGTTTTTCAATACACTTACAATTTGTGAAATAAAGAAAGAAGGAAAAAATATTAATCATATCTCAAACATACAGTAGTAATATAAGAAATATATAAGTATAGCATTCAAATCCGCTCTGGTCTGTTTCTAACTTCGTGGGGGTCGCCCAGCGACTCTGGGGGACGCCTCGCGCCTGATTCGATAAACTAAGTAAAACAAAATAATCCCCCGTGACCGTGACGATAAGGAAGGAATAAAAAAGCCCTTGTTGTGATAAACTCAAAAAAGCACTTGGGTGATATACATGCTATATTGAACCTAATAGGAGTGCGATAAGAGGCAGTTTTCGAGTAAGTGTATTGAAAAATCCTTATTGTTTATACCACGTACGCACGGACTTATTGTCCTGTTGCGTACTTCCCAACCAATTATAATTTAGGTGTCTTCAAGGCTAGAGCGAATAGGCTCTTAATAAACTTGTGCGCCTCACCATCAGCGATTGCATCACTGCTTACCATCACGTGGGATCCCAGTATCTAGCGTGTACTTTCGTACTTTAACTTTAATTCTTCAAAATTTTCCGGCTTCTGGATTTTTTCTAAATAAATTATTCTTATTCTTCTTCTTATTCCTTCTTGATAATTTTGAAAAGACTTTTAAGAAAGATAATGGATGTTAAAAAAAGACGTTATTATACATGTGGATGGATGAAGAGGCCAAAGAAAAGATGTTTATATTGTGTGAGGAGTGATATGAAAAAAAAGGGAGCTAGTGATAGCGTGACAGATGACAGGAGAGAATGGAAAAAAAAATAGTTTTGTGATGACCCCAAACATAAAGAACAAAAAGTAGATGATGTTCAAATTCGTCCCATCCTCCCCCTTTATACTACCCCTTCTCACGATCTAATCGACTATTCGATAATTAATAACCAAGCCAAATCGAAAATAAACTTCAAAAAGCCAAATTCTAATTACGTTTGCATATAATTAATTATTAAACTGTGGGTGTTTTAATCCCACTTCACTCACTGAGGAGAGAGGAGAGCGGGGTGGTAGGCACCTAACACTAATTTATGAAAGACTCATTTTAAATGAAAACGAAACGATATAAAATGGGTATTATTAAAATTTATAATAACATCATTAAAATTTGTTTTAACAGAGTTTTAAATTAACCTTTTAGTGTTTTGTTGGTTTTTCATGAGAGTTAAAATGTAATTTTCCTAAAAGTGTTTCTGTTGGTTTACTTTTTGTTTGCTCATATATGTGGATTTAAATTAGTTTTCGGTTTCATATGATAATTAGTTAGTTCTGACTACTTCTGACTATCTAGATGATGTCTGTGTGTTTTGTGTTTTTGTATTATATGTAGGTACAGTTAGGTTTAGTATAAAAGTATTTATTGTTTAAAATAATCTTAATTACGAGAATGCTATGTATAATGTATATAATGTCTAAAACTAAAATCTAGCGCTATTAACGACTGTTTAAAGGCTCAGTCAATCAATTCTGTAAATAACTTATTAATTCTAGGATCTAGCAAAACCAAACCTACCTCTGGAAATGCCAAGTTCAACTTTGATCACGTAAGTGAATAACATTCATTATCGTCATCTTTGTTTTGTTAATGACAAGCTTGCGTTCAACCAATGACTCATTAATGTTCCTACTGCTGGGACATAGGCCTCCTCTCTAAGAGAGGGAATGGGCCATAATCCACCACGCGGACCCAGTGCGGATTGGTGAATGTCACATGTCTTCGAATTTTTGGTTCTAGAACATACCGTTTTCCTCACGATGTTTTCCTTCACCGTTTTGAGAATAGTGGTATTGAAATGAATTATATATAGTAATGCGCCTGGTTGGACTTGAACCTGCGACCTACAACTCGTAAGTCGGGGCCGATACCACTCGGTCACCACTGCTCATTTGAACTATAATGTGGCCGACGATTGACCACGTTTGTCTAAAAGTAACCTATTCACTGTTGACCCACATTATAACCCCTTAATTATAACTACCAAGAAATACACTCTGTATAATTATGATTTAATTTTTATCTATATTCTTCGAAGTCTATCGAAGTTGCCGATAGATTGTCACTTCATAAAAGTCCTCCAATTGACGGTTTCCAAAAAAAAGTCCTCCAATTATAGAATAAACAAAATACTCTTCTATAATTAGCAGTAGGCAGCCCTAAGCGTATCAAAAGCTATTCGTAACCGGCATATTATATCAGTTCGCATATTCATCACCGCATTTTGCGAATACCGTGTTATGATCGATGGCTGTGGCAAATTTTTGTTAGTTTCGTTTCATTTACCGTTACGTCAATGAATTGCTGATTTTTGGCTTGATACTTGTAGCAGGTGCTATTATCTTGCAATAAATATCTGGTACAAACGGATGCAGGCTGTTTTCTTAGAACAATTGTCGGTGAGTAGTTATCTGCAAGATTTTTTAATAGGACTGATCATATTTTGATAAAAAAATAGGTTAATAATTTGAAATAAATAAAAAATACTTTGTAGTGTCATGCCAATTATTTTTAGTTTGAAACTGCATTTATGCGCATTTTTAGAATATTGAGTTCTATTCTACGGAGTAAACTAAAAAGAGACTGACCACTGAGTTTGTTCCGGTGTTTCTTCTCAGCTAAGAAATACCTGTAGTTTAAACTAACAAGTAAAAATATATTTAAAAAACCATTTTTTTTATTACTTTATACTAGTGCTGGATTGCAATCCCACTTGATTGTAAGCCGTGATGCAATGGCTGATTGTGAGGCGCACTAGTTTATTAAGAGTCTATTCAGTCTAGGTTTGAAGACATCTAAATTATCATCGGACGGAAAGACTGCAGCTGGCAAACTTTTCCAGTTCCTCGTAGAACGCCGTATAAAAGACGCGGTATTGCCGCGTCTTTTATACCGCTTAGTCCGGACCGTAGATGTCCCAACAACGTAAGATATTCGCCGTGCGGTTGCAAAATTAATATAATTTATCATTTGCTGTCAATCATAATCCAAAAGATTTCGAAAGAAATTTCTTTTTCTTTCATTTTTTTTTTAATCGACACCGTAAATAATGCAATCGATTGTAACACCAAATCATCAAAACGAAAGACCATATATTACGCGTTACGCAACTATACAGAAAAACAATTGAAAATCACAATGCATCAGAGAGATGACAAAGAAGAACTCAGTTTAACTCACAAAGATGTTTTCGAAAGTGTTGTAATTTTATATAGTAAGTCTCTCGAAGTCTCGACAATAAGAACAAAAATGTTTGTGTGTCAGTGGTGATGTCTGCTCGTGTGATGCACCGGACAGAATCGTTTGTCACCTACATTCGCAAATTGAGAGCTGCTGAATTATACGTAGGTACTTTGCAGCACGATGTATTTGGAACACACGACAGGTTCAATTCAAGTAAATAACCTACAATTTCTTTAAAATAACCTTATTTTATTGTTGATTATCTTCAATTTATAACACGATAGTTTGTTTAGTTAAATACCAATTCATTTAACAGAACTATAAACTAGGAATTTCTATTTTAAGATGAATAATTTTCATACGCTTAGGAATGGCTCCTGTACCTTAAGGGCATACAAACATGTAATCTTGCTTATACAAGCACAAACCATAATCAGCCTTTTACTGTTCCTACTGCTGAGACTCAGGCCTTTTCTCTAGGAGAGAGAAATCGTAATCCAACGCCCAGTGCGGGTTGGAGGATGTCAGAAGCCTTCAAATTTGTGGTTCTAGGACATGCCGGTTTCCTTACTAGGTTTTCCTTCACAGTTTTGAGAGCAGTGAAGTGGTGATGTAATAAATTACACATAGTAATGCGCCTGACTGGGTTTGAACGCGTGACCTATAACTCGTAAGTGCATACACAAGACCCAAAACAAGTATCTGTAAGCCATACAAATATTAGTTTTGTAGGCAAACCGATCCCCCGATATGCAGTACCGCAACCAATCGTTCAACCGCCGCCCGGTTGGAATATTAAAATTTAAGATTCAATTAGGTACTACAGAACGATATATCAGTGACTAATGCCAGATCCGACGAATTCACGTTTCTTTGAGACATTATTGCTAAATAAAAGAAAAAAAAGTGATTCATCTCATCACATTTCCCCACAACGCTACAAGCGTTGGAGTGACCCTCTTACGTAATTCGCAATGACTTTACCAAAAACAAAACACACACGACTTTTTCTCTTAATATCTTCATAAATCTAGATGGAACCGTCTGTCTGTACGTCGTGGGTCTAAATTGAGTGTAATTTGCACACCGCAGGCTTATTACAGCTAAGTGGTTCCCCGTAGCCCGTAGGTATTGTCTCTGGTCAAAACTGTCATGGCGGCGCTTTTTCTTCCCGCCAATTATGACCGTTTCGTTCGCAAATTGACTCGAACCGTATTGTCATTGATTTTATGCGTCTTTCAGTTGTTTTTTGCGCGTTTACTGCTACTTTCTAATGTGTGTGAATATTGCTTGGTTCTTAAAATAGCCTCGTGGTTATTTTTAGCCAAAATTTAAGATTTGTATGGAATTTTTTGCGAGTTTGTGACTCAGGTCTTAGAAAATGATTATTAGAGGTATGAGGTTCGCGACTAAAGACTTAAACGCTTATGTATAGAAACATATACAGTTACATTTTATTTTGTTTACTTGCATAGTAGATCAAATAATCAAGAACGACAATATCCACACGAGAAAATAGCAGTGGGTACATTGCTGGTTTAACAAATAGTCGATGGCAGTGAAAGATTCTGGTGTGGCGGCTGCATAAGGCAGCGTTAGAAGGTCTTCTACAAGGTGACTGATCGCGTAGTATCGTAAATATATAGTCACAGGCATCTGATGGATGATAGATGCACAGGACCAGGCAGGAGGCCTTTGTGGTGATACTTGGTAGAGGCTAGTGTCTAGAAGAGGCTCTATCTAATCATGAGATACGTTTGAGACCTGCTTGTATATTTTTATCTACTAGCCATTTCTATGTCATAGTCCTAGTTTTGCATTGTCTTTCTCTTCTTTGTTTCAAACCACCTTTTAGTACTCAGTTAATAAACTTATTGCTCTATCTAGGATCATGTGCCTAGTCCATTTCCTCTTCATTCTTTTTATGAAGGTGGCTTGGTTAAGTTTGGTAGCTCAGATCTTGTGTCTATTTTACTGTTTCCTATGCAGTACTACTACTATACAAACGTTTTTTTTTCTTTTTCGATCGTTCGTACTACTTTGGCGATTCGAACTAGTCGTGAAAATTTAGAGAATTCGGTTTTGAACACCTTGTTTTCTTGCAAAAAGTAAACGTTCAATTTAATATTGTTTTTTACCGTCTTTCATTGCAGATGGTTGGTTCACTATGGGCTTTTAGTTTTGGGTATTATTAGACAATGGGAAAAAGATTATGGCGTTTAGTTAAACTGTAATTCTTACTGACCTATGGCAACGAGGTATGGGAAAATTTGTAAGATCGTTGTTTAAAATAAATTACGCATTGCATTAGTGGTTTTTTTGCTAGCAATTATTGTTTAATAATAATTACGTACTAAATCCCATAATCCAATATGATAGATTTCTTAAAACAAGTAAAAATAATTATATATTATTTCGAAGCTGTTTGTAAGAAAGAGAAGTCGTCATCACCAAATTGGCCGCGAGATAAAGTCTTGATAGGCTCCCTACGAGGTAGACTAATGACATGCCCCCCTAGCTAAGTTACAATCGTTTCGTTTGAAAGTTAGCAGTTGTAGAGTAAGGATGTTAAGATGCCATCCGAACAAGGGAATTGAGGGCGTGGCCAACTACAAACGTTAACTCTAAACGAAACGATTGTAACTTGGCTAGGGGGGATGGAGGACTTTCATTGGACGCCGCTGAAGGAAGTACATATCTATAAGCTCAAAACACATTCGCACTTGAGGCTATGACGATTATCCACAAACTTATGACTGTATCCAGAATTCGACCTCATTTTCACTGAAAATAAAATGTGGCAATATTGCCTTTGGGTGTATGAATAATGTGGAGAAAATTTTGTCGCCATATTTACTTTATTTTTAATTACCTACTTTAGGGGTTTTATAATTATTTTTTGGTTTTATTGACATTATAGTTACTTAAATGTGTTTAGTATATGTAAGTATGTATACGTTTTGGGAACACATTCATTGTGCGTACAGTCAAGGATTGGAATTCCTTGCCGGAGTCTGTGTTTCCTGATGGATACAATCCGGGAATCTGTAAGTCAATAGTGAATAGCTTACTTTTAGGTAAGCGCGCTCTATCGTTGACCGCATCGTCGCTTTCTATCATTTGAGATAGCGGTCAAGCGCGAACCTATGGACAATTAAAAAAATATGATAAATAAAATGACAAAGAATGTAATGTACTTACAAATAAACAATGAAAAGTTTTTACGTCCAGTAATAAACGGAGTTCGCAGAACTAACGGAAATATAACGATGGTCATTAAGTTATGATTACTTAATACTTCCATCTGGTTTGAATGTAATGTGCCGTGACTTTTTGTCAAGATATTTAATGGTAGGTACACCTTGTAGCTGGAGGTGGTGGATCTGATAATGGGGTTTTTTTATGGTGGGCAAAAATATTTGGGGCGAGAGCGGGAAACAGTGTCAGACTCTTGCTGGCTAAACCCATTCCTTCTCTGCCCTTCGCACTGGGGCCAATCCTTCCTTTCAGAAAGAGACCCTAGGGCCCAATAGGCTTCGACCCATTTGCAGAGTCTACGGATCTGGTAAAGAGGTTAGGCTCCCGTGTGGTTTATTTATGGTAGGTAAAAATCATCTAATGACGAGTCCCGCCCTTAAGTGGAGCGGGAAACAGTGTTAGACTCTTACTGACACTAGACATCCTACCCCATTTCTACATTGCCATATATATATATGTATACCAGGGCCAGACACTTCTTTTCAGACGCGAACCCTTGGCCCCAGGAGGCTTCGACCCTTCTGCAGGGTCTCTACGGTTTGAAGGTAGGCAATGAATCCACTATTAAAAATAACAAAAAAATTATGATAAAAATATTTCTTCCTAAAACTTATATTAAATGCCAATTTAAAACGTTAACTTACATCGGAAATGCGCAACAAAATAACAATGGAATCGATTTAATTAGCTACCGGAGTTTCTTGCGCAAAGTTTCCAAATCTCAATTCCAATTCCAAAAAACGTATAAAAATCATTAACACAAGAAAAAGCCCCTCACAATCCAATTGTACACTCTTACTACCGTAACCAACCGCCTTCAGACTATCAACCTACAAACAGCTGATTCATTTCATTTTTTTATCCGCACTAGTATTTTGTTACATTTATCGTGCGATTATGTCGGCGTAATCGCCGCGTGTGACCGCTAGTCTAATGAGTCCCACGTACAGTTAGGCACGCGCCACTGTTTGAGAAAAAAAAGCGTTTGAAAGGAGGTAAGCAGAGAGTATTATTACGGAGTTTCAATTTGAAAAAAGATCGTAGACTGGATATTTGTTGCTTTGGTCGAATTTCAAGATAAAGCAATCATTCGTCATCATCATTTCAGCCGAAAGTCGTTCCATCCACTCTTAGACACGGGCTTCCTCCAACTGTCCTAAACATCTCGCATCCATCGGATTCTCGAAACCTTGCCAGGTCATCGGTTGATAGGAGATAAAGCAAAACATGTAGTAGGTAGCTAAGGAGTGGAATTCCTTGTCGGAATCACTGTTTCCTGATGGCTATAACTTGGGGGTCTTAAGTCAAGAGTGAAAAGGTTACTTCTAGACAAGTGTAAAAGCTCCAAAGACAAGTAACAAAGCGGAAAGAGAAGTCAATAATGAATTAGTTACTTCTTGATAAGCATGCTCCATCATCGACTGCATCGTCGCTTTCCATCAGGTGAGATAGCGGTCAAGCGCGAATTTATCATAAATTACAATAACATAATTACATAACATTATCATTTCACTCAAAAGACCTCTGCTAACGCATGTAATTTTCACTGAGACCAAAGCTTTTTGCCTAGTGTCTATGGTGTCGTTTAATAATACCTTGTTCACACTTGACTGTCTAATTGTTGTATTTTGTGTGGTTGTTTTATGTGTGTATGTGTGTGCGTCAAGTTTGGGTCGAATAAAAATTGTTTTTCTTTCTTTTCTTTCTTTCTGCTTCGGAAGTCCCTAACATTTCGGAAATCCGATGGATGTGACACATGAGTGGGAGGCGTATGTTCATCAGTGAAACATGATATACGGCTCTGAAACGTGAACGTTCAGAATGGAGACACATATGGAGACCCAAAGTAACCCAAAGAGCAATATGGCTCTTCATTGCTCTTTGGTTGCCTACTATAAAAACTAGCTGTCCCCCGCGGTTCCACCTGCATCTTTAGTTACTGTCCTACTCTGTTAGGTTGTAGCGTAATATTATAACCTATAGCCTTCCTCGATAAATAGGCTATCTAACACAGTAAGAATTTTTCAAATCGGACACGTAGTTCTGGAGATTAGCTCGTTCAACCAAACTAACTCTTCAGCTCTATATATAATGAGATTCTTATTCTACGCAATAAATTATGATGAGTAATGAGATTTTTATACGAGCTTCACTCACGCAAAATGAAAAGTTAACCAGAAACTCCATATTAAAACTGAAGTACGTACGTCTTTTCACAACTAAACTGCATGAAACGAGAAAAAGCAAGACTTTATAGGTCTATAATTACTAGTGTCCGACCGAAGCTTCGGCTTCGGCTTCGGCTTCGGCCACCTTCGGCCAAAAAAGCACCTTCGGCCAAATCTTCGGCTTCGGCCAAAATTTTGCCGAAGGTTTGACCGAAGCCGAAGGTTTGTTAGTTGTCAAAATTTTTACTTTAAGTAAATAAATATTTAATTAACATTGTATATTTGAAACTTTTATTTTAAACAATATTTTATTACCTACTTGTATATGTTGGTCACTCGGCTCGTTATTGGGCTAAATCTCTCTAAAGCTCTCACAATATGTATCTAGTATATTCTGAGATCAAAGTAACTATCGTATTTATCAAGGTCAATGACACCTTCGGCTTCGGCTTCGGCTTCGGCCGAAGGTTTTGGTGAATACCGATTAATCGGCTTCGGCTTCGGCTTCGGCCAGAATTGCACCTTCGGTCGGACACTAATAATTACGAATTGCTTGCGCGAAATTGTTTGAACCGTAAAAGAAGCATTAAAACTCGGTAAGGTACTAGGCACTACTTTTAAACATAAAAACTTTAATAACGAACACTTAGCCCAGCTTTAGTCCACCGTTGGGCTTTCATTAGCGTACATATAGGATCATTTTCTCGGCTTTTACGGCTTAGTTCAGATAAATATGTACTTATTTCAGTCTCGTGTATAAAGCCGGTTGTACTCCATGAGCTGTTTATAGCTAAACGTAGCTCGCATAGCTTTTTTTTTTCAAGTTATCATGAACTTAGATTCTTGGAAATCAGTACGTTAAACATCTGTGACTTTGGTTTAGTCCTCCAAAGTGCAAATGTACCTATGTACACTTATGGTACCACACAACGTATGGTTCATGTTATGTACTACATACACATTGGGTTACAGACGAGTCTATAAAATCAGAATTTGCACAGTTGTACTTACAATGGCCTCACTGAACCCGATTTAATATTCGCTATATTATAGACTGTTGCCGTTCAAGTCCAGGTAGCAGTTGTTCCTGGGGTTTATTAGTAGTCTGAAAGTAGTTTTTGTCTTTGGAGACTATCAATGCCGATAGCAATGATCAAGAGTTGTTACTAAAATTTCAGGTGAACACATTTTGCCATTCGTTATTCATAAGAGTTCTAAGTTTCTTTTAATATAGTACGGATTTCATTACGACCTCGGAATTGTCCAGCAAGAAGTGCGTATTCCACGTATTACAATAAATACTTGTATGAAAAGGATATTTGCGGGGGTTGTGTATGTGGATTTCATCATGTATCCCACATACATGATGAAATCTGCATGGATAATTAACAAGACAGTAAAATAATAAATTAATTATGAAAAACCAACATTAGAACATTCATTTTTGAAAGATCATGGAGATCAGTTTAAACGAATCACGTGATTTAAAACTGTAATAAATCGTCGCGTCGTAAAAATCCACGATCTCGCACGAAGCATCGCAAAAACTTGCAAATTGACTTGTACGAAATGATACTTTAGCGCACGAAATCGCATTACAATAACTTGTAATACATGTTTCTGTGAAGCAGCGTGAAGAATTATCTTTGCCAAGTTTGGAAAATAAACTACGCTGCTCTTCGAACTAAGTTAAACTACTTTAGATAGCTTTTGGTATGCAACCGGCTCAAAAGAAGGTTATTTTCTTGACGTTATCAAGGAAAATGTTAAGCCAAGGAAAGCTTGTTTATGTAATTAGCCACTTAGCAAACCGTATTCATTTGAGAATTTTCTGTGTGATTGATGTATTTTTAAATGAAAGGCCGCTTCGGCAAATTAAGTTTATCTAAGTTAGGTTACGGCTTTTTACTCTCGACACTATGAAAGAAAGTATTGTGAGAAAATCAGCATGTCCTAGAACAAAAGTGTTTCTATCTCGGGCTTGTTTGCGGAAGCACGCACCTCTTCGCGTGAATAGACTGTTTTTCTTTCTTTCTTTTTTTCGACTGTTTTCGCACCACAGGACAGGTCCACTCAAATCTGTGTGGTTCTTTCTTCAAAAGACCATCTCAGATACAAATCTGCATGGTTCTCATATTATTTTGACTACTCAATGTTTACTGTATGTTTTTTTAAAGAGATTTTAACCCTTGAGTTTGTTTCGGTGCTTAATCTCAGGATAGTTCATCTAGTTTAAACTGACGAAAAAAAAATACGTCGTTTTTTTATAGTAGGTAAAAATCATCCAATGACAAATCCAGCCTACGGGCGGAGCGGGAAACAGTGTCAGACTCTTATTGACTAAACAACCTACCCCGTTCCTTCCTTGCTAGTGTAAAAGTGTTTTTTTTAAAACCTGTTTGCAAAATAAATGTAAGCTACTGGATTTTAGCATAGCGCATAAGTAGCCTTTTTAATGTTCTCACTGTCGGGACTCAGAACTCCTCTCTAAGATACGGGGCCGGCCGTAATCCATCACACCACATGTCTTAGCATTTTTAGTTCTTGGACGTGTCGGTTTCTTGACAATGATTTCCGTCACTGTTTTGCAAGCAGTGGTGATGAAATAAATTCCACAAAGTAATGTTCCTGTTTATGCTGTGATTAAGTTTTTTAGCCGTTATCACTGCTCATAGTCATGGCTCTTAGCGCTAAGTAGTCAATGTTGTAGTAATATTATACTGTGAACCACTACTAATCTCGTTGATTATTGTCAGTGTCAATAATATCATAGTTAATAGATTATAAGCACAATAGAGTTAGATACCAGATAGATTGAGCTTAGCTATTAAATACGGCTCGTAGTGGTTGTGACAGCGGAAACGGCGCAGTAGTTGAACAATAAGGTATACGCTGTTTCGTTGGTTCGAAGCCCGTACCGAAAATTATTATTGGAGATGACAACATAATGCTATTCGCGCAATGACACATATCACCATTATTTGGTATACATATATTATAATGTTATCCAATGTATTAAAATAAAAAGAAAGAAAGAAAGAAAAAACATTTATTTTGCCACGTACAGGACAAATAAAAAATAACCACTTAATTTATATGTAACTTATACTTAAACTTAGGTACAACAAATCAGGACAAATACTTAAATATACTTTTGTTTGATTTCAGGGTGTGTGTGAGTGCAGCAGCTGCAGGAGCGGTGATGCGCCGCGAGCGCAGGCGATCGACACATGCATGCCGCCCGCGCACCCGGTGAGCACTTATTTATTATTCACTTTCTTGTACACCAAGACTAAAATATACTGAAAGGAAAACATACAATTGAAGACATAAAGTCGGTGGTCTTATCGCACTTGATTTCTTCCAGGCAACCCTAATAGGCGGTAGGGTTGCCTGGTTGAAGTTGAGCTGACAAGTTTCCTAATAAAAATTATAAATTAATTTGTTTTACTCCTTAATATTTTTTTCTTTAATGATCAAGTAAAAAACGTTATACACCGTTAAATTTTGGTCAGTTTAATCCCGTGGTGGGTCGATGCGGTACATGAAACACTATCGATTTGTAAAGATAAAACTAAAAAATTATGAACATTTTTTCTAAAACTAAAATTAATTTACGCGTATACGACATTCATATCTTTAAGTAAATAACAGCAAAGTGGGTTCAATGATCGTAGATAGTTTTCAGTTGATGTGTACTAACTACCTACGGCCATTGAACTCGCTCAGCTGACTAAAACGACCAAAATTGAACGATATTCTTCCTTTCATACTAGGGCTGAGTCTTCCTTTAGAAGCGAACCCTTAGTGTGTGTTTTACAAAAAAAAAATCCAATATTGAAATAACTAGAAATAAAAAAAAACCGGCCAAGTGCGAGTCGGGCTCGCGCACAAAGGGTTCCGTAGCAGCAAATATAATAAACTTATTATGTCAATTTATACACCTGGTGAATGGAGCCTAAACTCTCCCGATATTTTGCCTTGTACTTTTATGTATGAATATTAATTTTATATATGTATTTATAAATATTCCGTGCTATAGGCGTGCCCAAATCGGCATTTCTCGTAAAAAGTACCTACATTATAAAGATTTTATATCATCGCGGATTTTTAAAGGTGTACAATACTGTAGTATATTTTTTGATCTATCTTTAAGGTTCAGCCATCGTTTTCAGTGTAAGCACAATAACTTAACCAAAATTACAGTTAAATCAACCTATCTCAAAAACTATAAGAGATACTTTGATCAAACCAAAAATCGTTGAAAGAGTTAATTAGCATGCATCACCTCTATTTTTTTTAGAATTTTATACCCCGTAGTTATAAAAATAGAGGGGGGGGGACATACTTTTTACGACTTTGAGAGCTGATATCTCAAAAACCGTTCACTTTAAGAAAAATGTTTTTTAGAAAACTTTATATCATTTTAAAAGACCTTTCCATTGATACCCCACACGGGTATGTACATCGAAAAAAAAATTTTCATCCCTCAGTTACATGTATGGGGGGCCCCACCCCCAATTCTTTTTTTTACTATTTAGTGTCATAATTTTGTAGCGGTTCATACAACACATATTCCCATCAAATTTCATCACTGTAGTACTTATAGTTTCCGAGTAAATCGGCTGTGACAGACGGACAGACGGACAGACGGACAGACGGACATGACGAAACTATAAGGGTTCCGTTTTTGCCATTTTGGCTACGGAACCCTAAAAAACGAAAGATAAATGACTCTGATTACTTTGATATGTTATCACAATTATTACGAGCCGTATAATTATTACTGTAACAGTTGTTTGAATGTACTCTCGAGCTCCTATTGGATGGGGAACTGGGTTAGACACATAGTGTGTAGGGTGTCCAAAAGTTTTTGGACACCCTACACACTATGGGTCATGTTGAGTAAATGTTTCTTGATTTATACTTATACGTCAAATACGCAAAAAGATGTAGAGCAACTAACAACAACTAACCACTAACTATAACTTTGTATTTATTAGTTTATTTTTTTGTAAGTGTACTAGGCTCTGCAAATTTTAGCACTTGAAAACTCGTAAAAAATAAATGGTTTAAAAAGGCATTGAGAGCTAGTAGTAGCAGCACTGTTGGGCCCTGATAAATCTGGTTTTGGGGAGAAATTAAGGTACCAGTATTTTGACTTGGCATCCGTCATAGATATTAAAATCGGTAGCGCTACATATTCAGGGTATGCCAACCAAAGATTCTGTGGTGTTGCAAAAAAACTGAACCTTAATCTGTTGAAATCGATTACTGTGTGGTAATCAATTTTATAATTAGTTTTCACTTTCGTTTTTAGACGGTCATCAGTATTTAGTTAAATTGAGCATAGTATCGCGAATGGTAAAGAATATCTTTATGCATAGTATATAAATGTTCCGTATACATGAGGCTTATATATAAAAAAAAATATTAAGTAAAACAAACTTTCTTTTTTATGGAAATTAAAAGTCAAATAAAAACCGTATATTTTAAATAGACCAATTACAGACACTATTGAATTGTCAAAATGTCAGGCATAAGTGAAGCTAGTTTCAAAGCATAGATCTCTATGGAGAAGAACGTGCAAGAAACTCCATGGACATTCTTTTAAATCGTGTTATGAGTTACATAAGTATTTTTTGTGAATATTAGTAATTCTCAGTATATTAGTATTTTTGTCTATTTACTTTATAATTTCCTGGGCATCTTCCCATCTTTAACGATCCAGTAACACATAAACCAAAGTACGAAAGTCCGTTACACAACAAAGTAAGGACCTAAAATGTAATGACATACTGAGTCACCCGGACTCGCTCGACAAACCACATGCGTGACTAAAGGGTGAATAACGTAACAGAATCCGGTATTTTGCAACGAGCTCAGTCATACAATGTCTGGAAAAAGTTTGCAATTTCTTCACTTATAAGACGACTTTGTTTACTCTGAGTAATCATAAATTTTCGTAGTAATAAATTTTAAAAATACATAAAGCTACAGTACAGTACGGCCGGCCGATTTTGGCGAGTCTGAAGCTACGCTCTGCGATATTTAGTGCTTGAAAACTCTTACAAAAATAAAGGTTCTAAAAAAATCATGCCCATAACAGTTTTTAACAGCAATAACAACTGCAACTGTTTAATAAACTTAGCGAAATTAAATCTTGATTGTATAATATTTTTAACTAGCGACCCGCCCCAGCTTCGCACGGGTGCAAAGGTGATATATTATAGCTATAAACCTTCCTTTTGAATCACTCTATCTATTAAAAAAACCGCATCAAAATCCGTTGCGTAGTTTCAAAGATTTAAACATACAAAGGGACATAAGGACAGAGAAAGCGACTTTGTTTTATACTATGTAGTGATTTCGAATTTTTAACTAACATAATTATTATCTTAACCTTTCGAGTACCGTAATCAGAGACATAAGAGAAAGACAATAGGTATGCGAACGACGGCGTTTGCTTGGGGCTTAAGAGTTTACTCTTGCAATGATATTAAAGTCCTCAAAAAACGAAAAACGTGGTCCCAACATGAATAAATGAATATCTAAAAGAATACTGTATAGTGCCACGAAGTAGGGAGCTGGATCGAAATCCAATATCAACACAGTCAACTCCGAATAGTGTACACTCTATAAACACGAGTGCCTCCACATTTCACGAATATATTGACACTTCACGAACATAATGGATATTTAGGCCAACTTGCACGAGAACGTAGTGTAAATCACACTACCTACGCTTATATTATAAAAGTTTGTGTTTATGTGTGTATGTTTATTATTTTTTAACGCTTGAATGGTTGAACAGATTTTGATGAAACTTAGTACAGAGGTAGAATATGTCATAAAATCATCATCATCATAATTTTAGCTGAAGGACGTCCACTGTTGGACATAGGCTTTCCCCAAATATCGTGATTCACCAGGTCATGGGAAGCCTTCCAAAACTGCGTTTTTCGGTGCGTGGTCGCCACTCCAAAACCTTTCGGCTCCATCGATCTGTTTTACGAGCAATGTGCCCTGCCCATTGCCGCTTTAGTTTGGCAATGCTTCGTCTTGAAATAGCACATAAGATATTTTGTATCCCGAGAGTATAACCTCGTGGAATGATTTTCTACTATCACGCGGGATTAGCAGCAGCTAATAGATAGGTAAGAAGTGTGTGTTTATGTCTGTTAGTTTATTACGGTTGAACGATACTTCGATTGCGGAATCTTGTTATGCGAAGAAGGTCCCATCCGCAGACAGAACTTGGCAATCGTAGATTAAATTTTAATCATTTAATATAAAGATTTACTTGCCTCAATGAAATTAATGAGATAAATTTACTATTAAGATTTATTTTACTTTCGTTTTTCAATTGCTTTTAATTGCGTACGTTCACTTTACTTACGACGACAATAATTTTCTTTTTAAAGCGAAAAAAGAACTAAACGAGAAAGTATCACTGTCAACATACATCACTATACGATAAAATGAATGTACAAAGGAAAAACGAGTCATTGGATGCACACAGCGCTCGATTGGAATCCAATACTGCCATTAATTGACGAGGCGCGTCGAAAAGATATCGTTTTCGGCACACTGTGCAGAAATGATACAGAAGGACGATTCTACCATTATAGTTTACGATGGCGCGCACTGTTCCCGCGCGCCTCAAGGAGTTGTCAGCAAACCGTAGGGGCCCTTCAGGGTCGAAACCTCCTGGAGCCGAAGGTTGGTGCGAAAGCGTTATGCCAGTGCTCTGGGAATAAGGCAAGGGAGGAACGTGGTACGTTCATTAGTCAATATGAGTCTGACACTGTTTCCCGCTCCTCCCATGAGCGGGATTCGTCATTGGATGATTTTTACCTACTATAGAAAAAAACCATTACAGTTTAATCAGACGTGCATTGCTGGACATAGGCCTTCCACAAGGGTTTTTTTTTATGGTTGGCAAAAATCAACCAATGACGAATCCCATTCTTGGGCGGAGGAAACAGTGTCAGACTCTTACTGACAAAACCAAATATACCAGGGCCACAGTCTTCCTTTTAGACACGAACCCTTGGCCCCTAATTTGCTTCGACCCTTCTGCAGGGTCCCCACGGTTTACTGACAATCTCTTGAGGTGCACTTAAACCGTTCCTTTTTAGGGTTCCGTAGCCAAAATGGCAAAAACGGAACCCTTATAGTTTCGTCATGTCCGTCTGTCCGTCTGTCCGTCTGTCCGTCTGTCACAGCCGATTTACTCGGAAACTATAAGTACTACAGTGATGAAATTTGATGGGAATATGTGTTGTATGAACCGCTACAAAATTATGACACTAAATAGTAAAAAAAAGAATTGGGGGTGGGGCCCCCCATACATGTAACTGAGGGATGAAAATTTTTTTTTCGATGTACATACCCGTGTGGGGTATCAATGGAAAGGTCTTTTAAAATGATATAAAGTTTTCTAAAAAACATTTTTCTTAAAGTGAACGGTTTTTGAGATATCAGCTCTCAAAGTCGTAAAAAGTATGTCCCCCCCCCTCTATTTTTATAACTACGGGGTATAAAATTCTAAAAAAAATAGAGGTGATGCATGCTAATTAACTCTTTCAACGATTTTTGGTTTGATCAAAGTATCTCTTATAGTTTTTGAGATAGGTTGATTTAACTGTAATTTTGGTTAAGTTATTGTGCTTACACTGAAAACGATGGCTGAACCTATAAGTACAAGGCAAAATATCGGGAGAGTTTAGGCTCCATTCACCAGGTGTATAAATTGACATAATAAGTTTATTATATTTGCTGCTACGGAACCCTTTGTGCGCGAGCCCGACTCGCACTTGGCCGGTTTTTATTTGCCTTTCCACTGGGGCCAAGCCTTCCTTTCAGAAAGAGACCCTGGGCCCTGGTAGTCTTCCACAAGGGTCACCATATCGACCTGTTTACGCTTGTGTGCTCGCTATGCGCGAAACGTGTTTTATAATATGTTCATAACCATCACACAACACCGTCTAGTCCCAAGCTAAGCAGAGCTTGCGTTATGGGTACTAGACAACCGATAAACATACTTATATATTTCTAAATACATACATATTATAGATAAATTACACCCAGACACAGAACGATGCTCGTGCTCATCACACAAACATTTGTCCTAGGTGGGATTCGAACCCACGACCTCCCGCATAGCAGTCAGGGTCACTAACTACTAGACTGACAGGCCTGTCAAAGTTTATGCGCGTGTTTTTGCTCGTTGTATAGAGCTAACCTTCTGTATTAATATATTTCATATACTCTGCTAGCTCTTCCATGAATCGGTTCTATTTTCATGGAAAATAAGGCGTAACGTTGCTTTGGGAGAAAATAGATAAACATGTTAAACGAATTCTGTGAAATTGTGGGAGAGTTGGGGTGTTGTACACCCACGATTTAATTTGAAACGTCATCTATATATAGGGTAACGATGACGTCACTCCACCTACTACTGGTTTTTATTTTAAGGATGGATATCATTTAATGACTTGTCATGTTCTAGGGCGTAGTGGGAGGCCGTGTCAGACTTTTACCAACTAAAACTCACTCCTTGTTTCTTAACTGTAGGCGCCCAGCAGGGTTGGGGCCAAGAGTTGAAGCGAAAGCGGAACACCGGAGCAGAGGCAAGGAGGAACGTTTAGTCAGTAGAAGTTTGACACTGTATCCTGGTCTGCTCAAGGGTGGGATTCGTTATTCGATGATTTTTTCTACCATAAAAAAGAACCCTTAAAGACCAGATTAGTTATTTATCTTTCAAGACCTATTTTTTTTTTTTTATGGTAGGTGAAAATCATCCAATGACGAAACCCGCTCTTGGGCGGAGCGGGAGACCAGTGTCAGACTCTTACTGACTAAAAAACCTACCCCGTACCTTCCTTGCCTTATTCCTGGAGTCGAGGTAACAGTTTTCCACCACCCTCTAGACTCCAGGAGGCTTCGACCCTGAAGGGCCCCTGCAGATCAAGACCCTTAGGTTGTAGCTATCAGGAAAAACAAACTCGGGCAAATAATTCCACTCCTTATAGCTGCCTAATGAATGTGTTCCCAAAACAAAATTTAAAGGTTTTAAACACTTGTACGAAGTAAGACAAAGTTCTGGTTGTGTTAAATAAATTATTTGTACCACCCAGCTATTAATTTACACACTAATGTGAATTTGGTGGCTGTGGTTTTGTTGTTTCACTTATGTTTGGGGAGCGAACGTTTTGCCTCGTATTAACAAGCTGACAAGCCAACGTACACAAGTGACTTTTTAAACGAAACAAATTTTGTATGAAATGGGAAACTTTTTAATTATAATCATGAAGGGGTTTAGAGTTGATTAAAGTTAATTTATTGTATACCAAAGTAGCTTATTTTTATCATTAACTCTGAATCTATAAGCGCGCGAGAGTATCGTTATAGCTCGAGTTATTTATTTATACGAGTACACCAAGATAATTTTACAGATTTTAAGCCTTAAAAATAGAGACAAACACACAAACCTGTAGCTCCAGGAGAGAAATATATAGGTACCATCAGAAAGCAAGCTCTATTGCTCATCATCTGATGAGATAGTCATCAAACGCGAGTCAATAACTAGTAAAAAAAATGAGTTCTCACAATTTTCATTAAGTGGACTGGCAAGAACTTTTACTTGGAGAAAAATCATAAAAAGTAATAACTACACTTAAAAAAAATGACACACTCCACTTTCATTTAAAAACTCCTCTAATAACCTGGAAACTGAAACATCATCAATTTGCCAAAACCCAATTATTTTGACAAAAGTACATAAACGTTGTGTTCTCAACGCTGTGATGAATTAAAAATACATGGGAACAAAATAATTCTGGGCACCCATTACTGCTGTTCTCAGAGAATAATACAGTCATAAAAGTTGCATTACAAAAGTAATTTTTTTAGAGATCCGTAGGTACTGGGAAATCGTTGTACGTCTAGGGGGAATTTTTGAAAAGTAAATTCGTCATCCTAGAACGCAGAGGGCAGCAATTAAAGGAACATAGCTTACACGCCCTCTAGTTTAGGGAGAAGTGTGAAGGCGTGAAAGACTTATTATTATTATATGATTTGGTACTTTCAAAAAAATATATATCGTTCCTTACAAAATTTTCACCAATTATTCTTTAACAGCGCAATTAAAGCGGATTTTGAATAAAGAAAACAATTTGTTTTCTCTTTTCGAAATCCGTTTACTTCAAAAACCGTCTAAAAAGATTGAAGAATGATGAAAGATTTAGAGACTTAAAATTACGAATACGTTTATTTCATTCTTAGCGAATGACCTAGATCATAATTGTCATAATCTGTAACTATTTGACGATTCAGTGTTTAAATAGTGGCCTGCACACTAACTAGATCATATGTTTTGGAAAGCTGACTGATTCTCATTATTTGAGCAGGTTAGAACTACTTGATAAAAAAAATCATATTTCCATTTTTAATAAAAAAAAAATCGTTTGACCCCAAGTTAAATTTTTAAGTGCCGTGATTACTGAGATTACATTACCTATAGGTAGTCCTTCTAATTTTAATTTATACGTCAGATATATACAAAGAGCTGTGAATTTTGTAACAAATAAATAAATAATATAACAATAGCATTTTTATAAAACTAATCTGCATTCAAAAATTCCATTTCTAAATAACAACTACGAAAGCAGCGGAACCCTTTGATCATATCTGAACGAGCTTGACACTTTAAAGTTAGATTGCTGTTATTACCCTAATAACTTGAATAAAAACACTTTCTCTGTGTTAATATTAATGTTGGAGTTATTATACAAATATTTTAATGGCGACTGCTCTTTGTTATGGAAATAGGCAGCCAAGTGACGGTCAGGCGAATCTCTAGACGTGTACTTTGTTTTTAGTTAATTATTTTATTTGAAAGGTCGATGTAAATATTTAATTTTGGTCTCTTCTCCCTAGTGGGTTTGCTTTCGTTTTAAAAGTAGAGTTAGGATTAAAAACAATGGGCAGGTACCTAACACAGTGTTTTGTTTTTGGCGAAACGTTAAAAATTTTAAAGTAAATAGATTTTTAGTATGCTTTCAGCGTTTCTGTACGTGAATGCGGTAGTTTTATAATTCGGTTCATTCTGTAATTGTCGCGATTCAGGTTAATATTTTATTAATTATTTGTAAATAAAGGTTATAGATATGTGTAAGATGATACATTTTTGTTAGTTCTCTATGTTATGCCATACTATAAAAAATAAATGGTTTAAACAAATAAATTTGCAGTTTTTATTGCTGTTAATTGTTATTGGTACTGTAAAAACTGTTATTGGCTTTTACCATATTGAAAATGTTAACTCGATGAGGCCATTGTTTCTTAGCTCACACTGAAACTATTTAGAGGTGAACACTGAACATGTAATCTGTCGGGTTACTTTTTAAAAGAGCTCTTTCATAGCCCGACCTACGTGATAGTTCAAAAGAGTCACCCCGTCCCTAGAATGCAAATGACAGCTGTAGGACACGGCTAATGGTTGGTTTTGTTTCGGGGCCTAGTAGGGCTGACGCTTATTATAATATTATTACTAATTTCTGAAAGGAAAACCATGGTCAGGCATTAAGTCCGCCTTTGTACCGTTATGTGCATGTTTAACGTTAAATAAATAAATACACTTTTTTGGGGTTTTAGCTGAAAAAGTGTCTGAAGTTGCTTGTAAAAGTTGTAGAAGTACTTTAACTACACCACGACCGGAGGAGATACGTGACAATTTCCCACCACTAAGACCTGACGTTCAAACATGCCCAACACATTAGTTCCATCTTCCCACGCACAGATTAGTCATTCGACAGGTCACTGGGCTGGCAGTAAACTATATAGCTACCTGTTAGTAATTAATAATTATGCCCAATTGATATTTATGCGGTCCCACGCTCCACGCACATGTACCAGGAGATGATGTGTTTATGACATGTCATGATTTCTATATGGATTCATGGCTTGAACATAGGAATGGAAATTGGTGATAGATGGTTGTATAAATTGTTAGTGAAGATGAAAGAGATGTTGAAAAGCCGCTTGTCGTACGCATTTGGAAATGCTTTGATGAAATTGAACTTGAGACTACTAAAAGGAACCTCACTTTTTGGCAAGTACCTTATATTTACAGCATGGATAATGGCACTCCATAACTAACATAGGATTTAAAAAAAAAACAAGATATTTTTTTTTATCGTAGGTAAAAATCATCTAATGACGAATCCCGCCCTTGAGCGGAGCGGGAAACAGTGTTAGACTCTTACTGACTAAACAACCTACCCCGTTCTTACGTTGCCATAGATTAGTATCTCTGGGAAGGAAGAGAGAGAGCCTTCCTTTAGTGTCAGTGTCTAACTAAACGACCCATCCCATTCCTTCTTAGCCCATGAGGGCTAAGAAGGAATGGGGATGGGAGAAGGGGATGATGAAAGGGGAGGGGGGAAGAGGGGATGGGGAGGGAAGGTGCTACCCCAGTATGAACCGGGGTCGCACCTTCCTTTCAGAAACCGGACCGGGCCCCATAGGCTACGGCCCTGCAGTTGGGCCTCTCATTTGCTAACAACTCCTTGAGGCGCGCGGGAACAAAGCGCCCCGTCGACGTTCTGAAACAGTAGTTACCCATGGTCCCAGAACGCAAAAATCAAAGGAGTTTAGGTGTCATTTTTAGTCAACAAAAGTCTGACGTGCTCACGTCCTAGAGAGCAAAAAATCATAAGGTGATTTTCTTCCTAAAAAAACAAAGCAAAAAAAGAGGCAGCGTCGTAATATAATTAATTAACGAAAGCACAAAATGGCGTCCCACAATAATGAAGCTGACCGTTTAATTAACAAGTTCAATGATAAATTAATGTGGTGTGTCAGCGAACGGCGGTGGCACGCCAGTGTTCATGTGGCGGACGGTATTGATTGGTTGCTGGGCACCCACTCATTAAAAGTTGGATTGATTTCCATGTACTGTTTTGTGGTTGTTTTTGTAATGTATATTGTTGTGACACGTTCATGTTTGCTCTGTTTTTGGAGATCATTATCTTCCATTAACTCCAGGATCCTGCGTGTTTTATCTGCTTCGTTGGTTATTTGTTATTTTTTTTGTGGCTACGTGGGACCTTTTTTAAGTCTCGAGCAAAATCATCCACTGACGAATCCCATTCTTGGGCGGAGCGGAAAACAGTGTCAGACACTTAATGACTAAACACCCCACCTCGTTTCTTCTTTGTCCTTCGCACTGAGGCCAAGCCTTCCTTTCAGAAAGAGACTCTGGGCCAAGTAGGCTTCAACCCTTTTGCACAGTCAATACAGTTTTGCTGACAATTCCTTAAGGCGCTCGGGAAAGAGCGCGCCGTCGACAATTTGGGCTTTGCCCGGACTGTTACAGACGAAGGTGGGAAAATCATCCAGTGGGAATATCTCCCGCTTTTAGGTGTTCAAAACCTAGGTCAGGCAAAAGAGCGTCGGAAATTATGATCTAATTTCTCACCAGAATCTACATCTATCTGTTTGGAGTATCCTCGTTTTAGACCTTAAGAGTACCTACTGTAATTACAGACACAATTAAAAGACAATAGGTATGCCGACACCGGTGTCCTCTTGGGGCTTAATAAATTAATGGAGATGTACACCTAAAAGTAGTGTAGTAGTGTAGTGAGTGTGTAGTAGTAGTAGTGTGCTTACCTAAAAGTAGTTAAGTAGTCCGCCATTTGTTCTAAACAAATAATATTTTAACGAAAATATAGTTTTTATTATAGACAGGTTATTAGTAACCTTAAACCTTAGATAAATAAATCAAATCAAAATCAAATCAAAAAAATCAAAATGGTTTTTATTTCATATGGGCCTATATGGGCACTTATAAAACGTCAGAAGCTAGTGCACGGTTCCAAATTGGTCGTTTCCTATGGAGAAGAACCGGCAAGAAACTCCATGGTTACTCTTTTAAAAAAATGGTTTCTTACAATATTATCTCGTTATTACAGTATTTATGTCATTATGTAAGAACAGTGTAGACCAGTCAATATTGTACTCAAAATCACAATAAAAATAATCATAATAATAAAAAATCAAAGGTGAGTCGTAATAGGATTTGCGAAGTCTACAGTGTTCTTACTTTACAACGTGAGATGTAAAGAAAGAAATATTATATAAAACAAAAAAATTAATAAGTATGAAAAAAAAAAAAATACATATATCACCACAACAGTTACACTGCGAGATGCTAACAAAATAAATTATTATTTAATTTAAAAGTTTTTAAATCTTAATAATATAAATATTGCAAAAGCAATGTGTCGAAAAAAGAGGGAAAAAAAAGTGTATATAAAAACAAAGATGGAGCAGTTAACAGACATAAATACACAATATGAATGAGTTACCAGGGAGCCACATGTGCAGGAGCAGTCATTGCCAAACAAGCTTGTCTTCTATATAATCCTTAACCTTATAATATGCTTTTTTGGTTAGGACCCGCTTAATATGATTTTTGAACTTTCCCTCACTAAGTTCAGTTACCGTTACTGGCAGCTTGTTATAAAAGCGTATGCTGTTAACTAAAAATGACTTGCTGGTCTTGGCTAGTCTCCATTTGGGTAAAACAATTTCGTGTTTACTGCGCGTATTCTTGTTATGAATATCGCTTCTAATTTTAAAAAGTCCTAAATTTTTACGAACATACAGGATACTTTCTAGGATATAAAGAGAAGGCAGAGTCAGTATATCGATTTCTTTAAATTTATCTCTAAGGGACTCGCGAGGACCCATTTTATAAATAGCCCGGATGGCTCTTTTTTGTAAAATAAAAATTGAGTCGACATCAGCTGCAGATCCCCACAATAAAATGCCATAAGACATATTACTGTGGAAATAAGCATAGTAGACTAATCTAGCTGTGGCTACATCTGTCAGTTGCCTTATCTTTCTTACTGCATATGCAGCTGAGCTTAGTCTACCAGAGAGAGTTCTAATATGAGCGCCCCATTGCAATTTAGAATCGATAGTTATACCTAAGAAAACAGTTTCCATTATGACATCAAGTTTTTTGCCGTCAAGAATTAAACTGATGCCAACTTGAGGGACATTTGGCGATGAAAATTTTATACATTTCGTTTTATTGGCATTTAATAGGAGGTTGTTAGCTTCAAACCATTTAGAAAGAACAGCCAGACTTTCATTGACATGTAAAACATCCACATCCTTCCTATCTACTTTAAAAATAAGGGAAGTGTCGTCTGCAAAAAGGATTATGTCGGATAAATTAGCCATCATGTAAGGAAGGTCATTAATATAAACCAGAAAAAGGAAAGGGCCAAGAATTGAACCCTGAGGCACGCCCATCTTTACTAAAGACCCCGAGGACGTCGCCCCATTAATGTTTACTTTTTGCTGCCTGTGAGATAAATAGGAAAAAACAAGATCAGCAGCTCGTCCACGAATTCCGTAATGATGTAATTTACAGATCAGAGTTTTATGGTCAACACAGTCAAATGCTTTTGAGAGGTCACAGAATATGCCAATGGCATCCTGGGATTTCTCCCAGGATTCCAAAATGTGACTGATGAGTTTCACTCCTGCATCCGTCGTCGACCTTCCTTTCGTGAAGCCAAACTGATGACTATGCAAAATCCCATTCACATTAAAATGACACAGCATCTGGTCCAGCATGATTTTTTCGTAGATTTTACTCAATGCTGGAAGCACAGATATAGGTCTATAATTAGAGGGGTCACTCTTACTACCTGATTTGAAAATTGGTACAACTTTACTATGTTTCATTAAATCAGGGAATGTACCGCTGTCCAAACATTGATTAAATATGCCTGTTAGGACAGGAGCAATTGTATCAATAATATCTCCCAGAACTTTAACTGATATACCCCATAAGTCCTCAGTGTTTTTCATGTTAAGACTCTTGAAGGTTTTTATAATTGTATCAACAGAGATACGCTTAAATTCAAAGGTTGGTATATCCTTAGTAAAATGTTCTTTTAAAAAAGATTCAGCTAACAAAGATGAAGAAGGGAGAGATTTCGTAACTTCTATTGGGATGTTAGTGAAAAAGTTTTCCAATGTCTCAGTCACTTTTAACTTATCCGAAATTATTTTATTATCAATTTTTAGGGACAATTCATTTCGATCTTGTTGGTTGGTCTTTCCAGTTTCTTTGTTTATCACCTTCCAGACAGCTTTTATTTTATTCTTAGAATTTCCAATTTTCTTACTTATTGACATAGACTTAGCTTGGGCGCAGACTTTTTTGAATATCTTTGAGTACATTTTAACATGTTTATGCAAGCTAAGATCAGACGACAACGATTTGTCATGGTATAACTGATATAAATTATCTCTGCTTTTTCTTATTCCAGCAGTAGCCCATTCATTAAATTTGGATTTATTAGTAAATTGACATTTTTTAACTGGACACGCCTTATTAAATTCTTGGCATACCGTAGAAAATAATGTAGTAAAGTTTACATTGGGGTCTTGCGAATCAAAATTTGCTGTTGAGAGACTACCAAGAACATTATTATTAAATTTATTTAATTTATTTTTAGTAACCGGTCTAAACTCAACAAATGAACCTAATTGTAACTTTTCGACTGACTCAAAAGATACTAGTTGACCAGTATGATCAGACCTCACGCCACTAATTATGGATGAGTCTTTTATATTACAATTAGTAAATATATTATCTATGCATGAAGCTGAAGTAGGTGTAATTCTTGTTGCTTCATTAAAAATACATTTTAGATTAAAAGAACTAAACAATGAGAGAAGTTTACATTTATCTGGAGAATTTACTAGTAAATCAATATTTAAGTCCCCACAAACGAAAACTAATTTGCTATCTTTAATAAGTTTATTTAATATTTCTTCTATTACGATCAAAAAAGATGTCAAGTTTGATGCGGGTGGTCTGTAGACACATAAAAAAGTTCGGCCTTCAACCTCTGCACATGCTACTTCACATAAGCGATCAACAGAACAAGCAGTGATATCCTTCCTTTCCTTATATCTTAAAGAATTATTACATAATATCAGAGTACCACCACCTATTGATGATCTGTTGTACGCACTGGCAACTGAAAAATTATTGACATTGAACAACATTCTATCTGGTTTTAACCAGGTTTCACAAAAACATAAGATATCCATATTGTATTTATCTATTAACATTTCCACATCTAGAATTTTGCCAGAGAAGCGATTTATATTCTGATGGTATAATAAAATGTTATCATTAGGCTTCCCTTTTGTCAGTTGTTGAAGTTTAAAGAATCTATAAAAGTATTACTAGGTAAACTAGATAACACTGCTTCGTCACTTAACCTAATCCCAGTTATACTATCAATAACTGTGTTTATATTAAATGCTAACAATGTAGCTAATTTTCGTCGACTTTTTCTGGGAAGAAATATATGTTCCCAAGTTAAAACAAAATCTCTAACAAAAATGTTAGTGTCAAAATACAATACTCGGTCACTATGACGAGAAGACAAAATATGCATCAGATTATTTATGCCAAAAATGTAATCATTTTCATCATTTTCTAAATTCTTTGAATATGGCAATGCACATAATATTAATTTGCCTAATTTTAATTTAAGCAGGGTTTCAACACCATTAGCTACATCCCTTTTAGTGACATTAAGACTATTTCCAAACAAAAGTATCACTGTGGTCAGCTCATTCATTTGTGTATTTTTAATTTTATAAATGAGCTCATTAAAATCCAAGTTATGGTAACAATGATTTACAACTGTATGTTTACAATGATTGTTTAGCAAAGAGCCAAAACCTGTTCCTAATCTATCTGAAAACACCAAAATATTATTTTTACAAGGGTTTATACATTCTGTAGTATGAGGTTCAAAAGTAGGAGATTCAAAAACATGCAGAGACATGGGAGGTGGCGGTGTGGAAGCACAACTACATGTGATATTGTTGGTCAAGGACTCATACCTCTTCGCATTGTACCTTACCAAGTCCACCAACTCACAAGCCTCCTGCATTCGCTCACTCAACATTTGTTGGCTCAACTCATACTTAGAGAAGATTTCTTTTATTGTGTTTTCTCTACTAAGAAGCTCGTTTTGAAGTTTCTGTATATCAGAATTATACATTATTTTGCTATTTTCCAACTTATAATTATATTCATTTAATTGTTTTAATAAGTGAAAACGCTGTTGTTTAAGATTAATGTTACATTTGTAAACATTTTGTGTCTTTAATAGCTTCTTATACTTTTTGATGTTTTTTGTTATTTTAATGTACTTCTTAATTTTGTTGTGACTACTCAAGACGGGATTTGTAGTTAAGGTATCGTCCCCTGTAAGGTCGATGGTAACGGTGGGTTTCTTACACTCATGTTCGGATGCACTGCCAACCAGCTTGTTGAAGAGGTTATCGGTGTTGGCAACCTGTTCACTAACTCGCAGACTATTGATGGTAGACAAAGTGTTGTGTGCCTTGCACAATTCCGCTTCAAGGCCTGATATGCGATTCAGCGCCTGGTCATGGGTGTCTCTGCACTCTTGAAACTGTGCCATCAGTTGACGGAGATGGTTGTGCTGGTCTTGTATATCTTCATGCTGAGTGTGCAGTTCAACAAGCTGCCTCTTCAGTTGAGTGTTCTTGTCAACTAGCTTCTTGACTTCCACCTCACTTTCCTCTCTCTCCTGCAGTAGGTCTCTGCAAGTCTTTCTTGACACTTCAAGCTCCTTCAGTGCAGCATTCAATTTGTCATTCATGTCGCGAACAGTTGCTCCACGGGTCATCATGTTTGTAAGTTACCCGAACAGCTCCTAGAATGTGACAAGAAACAGCTGAGTATTTGAGGAGATGCTTAGCGAGTTAAGGACTTGTGGTTAAGGGATACAGGAGTTAGCAAGAGAGAAAGATAAAGACTAAGACAGATGCGATGAAAGAAAAAGTACATGAAGGTAGAAGAAAATGAAAAAAAATTCTTGGTTTAATTAATGTCTAATAAGTCTTAACTAATTGCAAAAATAAAATCTTAAATTATTAGAATTCCTACGTGAGTTTCATTAATAGGTACTAGAAACTTTGAAGTTAAAATTATAGAAAATATTAGATTGACAGTTTGACAAAAGATGCAGTTTGAAATTAATAGAAGCTAAGAGTAGATTAGATAATTAGGTTAAATGTGCAGTAATTAATGCAGTGGGTGTGTGTCTGGGCGAATGTTTTCGTCGTCGATTCTGCTTCCACAATTTGTCAAGCAAAAGGAGACATAAACTGTGCCGGTGTGTACTGGACGTAGCTCAGATACCTGAGCAGCGTTTACAAATGTTGGATAGTGTGAGATAATAATTATTAGTATAGTTAGTAGTAATAAAATAAAACAAAGTACTCCCCGGGTTTGGTGAATCCAAATCAGCCGTTCAAACAGTTCCTTCAAATTTGACAGTTGCCGGTCGAAGATATAGAATTATCGATTTATTGACGAAGTTTCGCGACAATAGACACGGTATAAACACTGAGTGTGTCACTTTACACATAAATACTAGATTAAAGGAAAGATTTACACAAAATATCCACAATTAATTAATATTTAAAAATTATTTATCTAAGAGGCCGTTTTTTCACGACCTCTCAAAAGTGTTGCCAGGAGAAAAAAAAAAAACCAATAATCTCATGTCCACACACTATTAATTTAGAAAACCTCACTATTACCTACATTTATCAAATTTTCACAGTCAACAACATTATTAGTCACACCTAAACTAAAATAAAATTATAATTTCAAACACGACATTCCCCTTTTTATTAAAATAATAACTAAAATAAACTAGTTCATAAATAATTAGGTTGTATTTTACGACTTTCATGTCGACGTGCTCATTAGTAAAATGCTAAAAAAGGCGGACGAAAATTATTCTGCCAAATTCGCGTGACCTTGTTCTCGTCACACAATTTTAGTGCTAAGTGGTAAACTATAGGTTTTTAGTCAATCCAAGTTTAGTCACGAAGTGTCTAGTCTAGTCAGTCACTTACTGTAAACAGATAAAGCTAGGTTTCTTTCTAGTTTTATCGATAAAATCATTTTAGTGACATGATGACCTAAAAAATCTTTTTTTTTTCTTGTCTATGAGGATAACGTTTGGATCACGAGTCCTTTCAGTTCGAAACATCGTGAGCTACGATTTGAACAATAATAAAGAGTATGGCACAGACTATTTCCCTGTCCAATAAAAAATAGTTTCGTTTCAGTCGGATAGGTTACTTGTTAGCAAGCGTGATCTAATCGATTATTCATATTAAAATGTTTATTGTAATAAGATGTATTTTGATCAATTTTTTCATTCAATTTTTAATGAAATTCTAGTATTAATGAACTAACCCATTCATATAAGTTTCTGTGAAATTGTTACTTTTTTGGTGTACAATAAAGTATTATTCTATTCTATTCTAAATATTTGGGAGATGATACTGATTGCTGTAACACTGGTGTTTCCATTTAGCACATGAGTCAGGGTGATTGTACTTATAATAAAATTTTACTGGCCCGTCAGTCTAGTAGTTAGTGACCCTGACTGCTATGCTGGAGGTCGTGGCTTTGATTCCCACTCAGGACAAATGTTTGTGTGTGAGCCAGATCAATTGTTCTGTGTCTGGGTGTAATTTATCTTTAATATGTATGTGTTTAGAAAATATATAAGCATGTGTATCAGTTGTCTAGTACTCATAACACAAGCTCTGCTTAGCTTGAGACTAGACGGCGTTGTGTGATAATTGTCGAATATATATAAAAAAATTGCTCAGAGGGCAGATCCCTCTGAGCCTTTCAAAATGGGACAAGGTCGAGTCATCCCGCGGGACGAATTCGAGCGGGCTAAGTTGGCCACAGCACATCATCACAACACACATCAGCCTTTTTCATGTTTCCACTGCTGGGACACAGGCCTCCTCTCTAGGACAGGGAATGGGCCATAATTCACCACGTGAGCTCAGTGCGGATTGGTGGATGTCACATGTCTTCGAAGTTTTGGTTCTAGGGCATGCCGGTTTCCCCACGATGTTTTCCTTTACCGTTTTGAGAGCAGTGGTGATGAAATAAATTACATAAAGTAATGCGCCTGGCTGGGTTTGAACCCGCGACCTACAACTCGTAGGTCGGGGCCCTTACCACTCGGCCACCACTGCTCTCACTCATCACTTTTTCTTATTACCTACTAATAGTTTAATTTCTAGAAGTAAAGCTATCCAATATTTTACTCAAAATTGAATTAAAGATCCAAATGATAGATAATGCTTGGAACAAGTTTGCCCGGCCACTTCAAACAAGGGTAGGTAATTAAGCAAATTTTCCGAGTGGAAATTCTGTCTTTGAACCCTTAGAAACTTTGCTAATTAGACTGATTTCACGCTGACTAGGTTTGTCTGGATTGGGAAATACTTATTAAGCGTCTTTGGATTTCTTGATGTCCAAATAGATTAAAAACTTCATGAATGCAGTGTGAGTTAAAAAAAAAAACTAAATGTCAATCCAAATACATTAAAAACTTCATGCGTGTAGTTTGAGTTTAAAAAAAAATGTCAGTCCAAATTGATTAAAAACTTCATAGGTTCAGTGTGAGTTTCAGAAAAAATTAAATGTCATACAGTCCACATAAGGAGTTAAAAAAAAATAAGCCACAAAATTGTAACAAGTCATGTCGTTTTACTAAAGAAAATCCCAGTAAGCGAAGTGGTTGAAAAATGAAAGTAAATAAATACTTGACTTCTATTTGGTGAAGTTCTACACTTTGCAACGTTTAAATTTTCTTGTTTTTGTTTTAGTATTAATATAATATAAGTGTTTCAATGCGGTTGTACCTGATGGTAAGCAGTAAAGCAATCGTTGATGGTGAAGGGGGATTGACTTTTTGAGTAACGTTAATTTTGTAGTGTATTAAAAACTAATTATTTATTGAACATTATGGGTAGGTTTTTTTATAATAGGTAAAAATCATCCAATGACGAGTCCCACTCATGGGCGAGGCGGGAAACAGTGTCAGATTCTTACTGAGTAAAGAACCTACCCCGTTCTTCCCTTGCCTCATTCCCAGAGCCCCAGTATAACGCAAAATTATGGGTAGGTTGGGTTTCTATCATTTTAAAAGCCAAAGTCTGAAAGGAAGGTTCTGGCCCTGTAAATATGGCACTGCAGGAGTGGGGTAACTTGTTTAGTTAGTACTAGCGACCCGCCCCAGCTTCGCACGGGTACAATGCTGACATTAAATATATTATGCATGTATTACACAAATAAACCTTCCTCTTGAATCACTCTATCTATTAAAAAAAACCGCATCAAAATCCGTTGCGTAGTTTTAAAGATTTAAGCATACAAAGGGACATAGGGACAGAGAAAGCGACTTTGTTTTATACTATGTAGTGAAGAGTCTAACTCTGTTTTCCGCTCCTCCTAAGGGCGGGATTCGTCATTCGATGAATTTTAGCAACCATAAAAAAGCGAAAGTTTTTTCTATACGTTAATATTACTGTACATAAAATTCAAAAGCTAACAAAGCATTGTGATTATCTCCAAGCATACGACGTACTTTTGTTCTGAGGCATAACTTTGCGAATTTAATAAATGACGGAGAGAGACGTATTAAAACTTTATGTACCAACAATTAACGAGAAAAAGTTACAACTTCAATTAAGTTACCAACTTAATGACATGTTTGTAATTTACTTTCGAATTTTCTTTAAGATTAAATGGTGTGTATACCTTTGCACCTAAGTTTTATTTTCTTCGATTGAAATCTCCCGTTTTAAGTAGATCAAGAGTATCAGACTTTTACTGACTAAAATGCACCTGTGTTCCTTTAGTTATCCTTTTCATTCTAGGGTTGCGGTTACCCTTTCGAAATAAAGAACAAGTTTTTAATGAAAATATTTTTTTTTTCATAACAAGCTTTTATAGCAGCGGTCTATAATTATATAATTAAAACTCGTCAAGACGATTCACACGAGTCCAAACTCGACGTGGTTATGCCGTTTAATTACAGAGTTCCTATGGCTACTTCGTGATTCCATCATAAGATCAGCTCCATGTCATCATAATATTGCTTTGTCATGCGATTTATACTGGCATGCAAAATTTCAGCTCAATCGGAAACCGGGAAGTGGATCAAATTTAAGTTGCAAGATTTGATTACAGAACGACAGACAACGGGACAGGTGAAACTAAATAAAAGCTTGTAAAATAAGGTCATTGATGTCGAAAAAAATATTTTTTTTGGGACTTTCATGGAATCAAAATTCTTAGGGTACTTCCAGGTGAATAAAATACATAAAGCAAGGTCTTCTAACACATTTATATCGGAATAAATCTAAAATCAGTGAATTTGTTGTTACCTCCCTTTATTTTTTCCCATTTCTGTTACAAGATCTGTTATCTTGTTCTTCTCAGGGTAGTCACTTAAGAAACAGCGGCCTCATCTTGTTTTAACGGACGAAAAAAATGACCTATAAAAGAGTTTAAAAAATTTTCATCATCATCATCAGCCTTTTCAATGTTCCCACTGCCTACAACTCGAAGTCGGGGCCGATACCACTCGGCCACCACAGCTTTAAAAAAAATACGAAATAAAAATCATTTATCATTATCATTTAGTTCGAAAGTTATACCGAAAATCTTGTTTGCAGTTGAAACCTAACCAGGTCCGTATAATATGACCATTATCATCTTCAACCAAATTAATAGCAGATGTAATTACAACCTTACCTAACAAATTGCCCTTATTAACACAAGTTCTTGTCGATAAACAATATCGCCTACCAGTGAAGAGCTTGCTTGTAATGAGAACTCTAACCGGTTTTAATCTACTTAGGTTATACATCTACATATATATACCCAAGCTTACTAGCTCTTTGCCCGCTACTTTATTCTCGAGTATGTTTTTGATATACCATAAGCCTTTCTTACTGACTAAAAAACTTACCACGTTTTTTTTTTGCCTTGATCCCAGGGCCCCAGTAATAATACGCTTTCACATCGACCCTTGGTCCCAGGAGGCTTCGACCCTGCTGGGCCCCTACGGTTTGCTGACAAATCCTTGAGGAGCGCGGAAACAGTGCGCGCCGTGGATGACTTGGGCTTGGTCTGGACTGTTACCTCGCCGTCCGCAAGCCCGCTCCTTCGGTGGCCGGAAATCGGGATCGGAGAGCCGCTGCGACGTGAACGCCATTGCCTTTGCCTGATGCGGTCGGCCTCCTCTTTTGCCAGTATTATTGATTCGAAGAATGAGACGACTGTTTTGCACTCCTCTCTTCAGACTATGGCCTTTACCAGGGCACGGACCCTGTGTTTGGGGTGCAAATACAAACATGTAAACTCACATGCACATAACCACAAAAAAAAACATCAAATATGTTCACAATCTGGGTGGTTCACGAGGGAGAGTTGGCTGATTAAAACCTACCTGTATTCTTTGCAACTATAAGAGTCCAGGAGGGTCGAAGTTTTCTGGGATCAAGGGTTGATGCGAAAGCGAACATCGGGGCCCTGGAACTAAGGCAAGAAGGAACGGTGCAGCGGTGGGTCGTTTAGTCAGTAGAAGTCTGACACTGTTTCCAGCTCCGCCCGAGAGCGGGAATTGTCATTCGATGATTTTTCCCACCTTGAAAAAAAAACCTATATATTTTTATTTGCCCTTTCCTTTCCGTACCTGGTAAATTTAACGAAGCTACTTCTCTATATAAACAAATCAACTTCATACTTCCACAGCTACCATCAATGAAATACCAAACCATCGAGAGCAGTCGATACGGCAATAAACTTTAAATATAGTGGTTTATGAATATTGATAACCTATTCCGTTCCATCACTAAATCAAATATATTATAGTCTACAATTCACAGAACTGTACAGAGCCCATCAAACGCTGTTAAATCTTTCAGTGTTCGGTTGAAAGTCCATCATTTATTTATATTGCCATTCTATTTAATTATTAACTACAGACAACTAGACTTTCTATTTAAATGTAGGTATCGTAAATTACTAGGTGTATAGTTAAGATCTAGATTTATTAATGAATAGATTTTCATTTATTTTAAATGGAAATATTTTTTAATGGTGTGTTTAATTGAAGTTTCTTAGTTATTATTTAGATGAAAGTATGTATTCTCTCAAAGTAAAAGTGGCAAAAATAAAGTTATTCTCGTAAATTGTATATGCTTTAGACTGCAGTTTAAATACATAATAGTATACACTCCTATATTCTGAAGACGAAAGTTGGTTATTATGTATGAATTGAATAGAATAATTTTTATTTCTGTAGAATGTAAGTGCTTAAAAATAAGTTGTTAATAATGTAATAAGATCCATGACCGGACTCATCTAGCATAAAAAAAAATGACGTGTAAAAGTGTTTTTTAAACCTACTTGCAAAATAAAGATCATTTATCATTTATCATGTATATTCTGTGTCATGCAAATTTAATACAATGCAAAGAATATAAAGATATTACAAAAAAAAAATTGAACTTGGTTTGAATAAACTTGCACGCGCGTAAACCATATCTTGAAACAGTACTTTTTGTCCCAGTGGTAAGTAATTCTTTGGAATGATATTCTACAATTATGTAGCCCTTTCCACTGGAAGATATTTTATAATTTTAATTCTCCGTAAAAATTTTGATCATTTAATCCCGTAGATGGTCCAGGTACATGAAACACAATCGATTTGTAAAGATAAAATTAAAAAATAAAGTACTTGTTATTCTTAAACTAAAATTCATTTACGCGTATACGAAATTCATAATTATGTTTAAGTAGAGAACAGCTGAGAGGGTTCAATGGCCGTAGGTAGTTGTCGGTCGATGCGTACTAACGACCATCCACGGGATTAAAACGACCAAAATTTAACGGTGTATAATAATACTTTCCTGGGATCATTAACGCAGAGGAAAGGATGCAAGGCTAAACTTGAATTGAGCAGAAAACATCAGCTGTACGAGTACACAGCTACACACATTGATAGCTGAGTCATTATGTTATGTAATAGTAAGGCATTTTTTGTAAATTGAAAAGCAGTTGAGTACTGTTTTATTTTTTTTGCTTTCGAGGGGATATCTTCAAAAAGCTCCCAGACTTTAGGATTACGTCCAGGGAGTAGAAAACCACCCCAGTGAACACCACCAGCACGTAGAAGGGGTCTAGTTAACTCTCGAAAGACCATGCCGAAACCCCCTCTGATCATCCCTAAAGATACTGAATAACGGGGTTCACCAAAAAATATGAACCTGAAAAATAAGCCCCAGCTAAAAAAAACCTACACGCGTTAACATATAAAACTGCTCCAATTCAATTTTATATAACCCTCCGCTCATATGCTCATACAATGGCGTAACGAGCCTCTAGAAAGACAGACAGAACCCGCCCCGCATACTAAAATATCAACGAATACATTACTACAGTTTTTGAACCGCCTCCATACATTTTAAAGTGAAAGTGATCGTACTTTGCTAAGTGGACTGTAATAAATTTGAATATGACATCTGCGATATTACAATTCTAAGGCTTGGTGTACATTTGTGTATGATTTGTATAAGTTGCGAGCTTTGAATACTAATTATATCCGAGTACCTAGTTAATTTGACGAATGACAGGACAGAATGGAAGAAAAAAACGTTTTGCTCTAACCCAAAGTAGTATGAGATAAGGAGGAAAAAGAAGAGTATAAAGTTGATTCGCAACATCGTTCTTAATCTGGTGAGATTTTTCAATTTGTTTGTGAGGAAACCGGCATTTCCTAGGACCAAAAATTCGAAACATGTGATCCATCAAATTCCTCCACCTAGAGAGAAGGTCTGTGTCCCAGCAGTGGGAACTTTACAAAAGGTCAATGATGATGATGTTCAATTTATGGGTGTTTTCAAAAGGCTTAACGTCACTCAGAGGTCTATCTTAAGAGTTTTATTTGTTGAATAGTATCAGAAATGATGATAGTTGCAGAATAACCAAGGTTACCGACATAATTCATAAAACAGATGGCTGATTAAGCCGAATGGTTCGGCAGTACCGAAGACGCAGTGTTTGCGCACAGCTATGATTAAAACGCACAGGACCGATCATTCTGGCAAAATAATAATATTGGGTTAATCTTTAACCAACAAATCGTCTTTTGCCTAAAGTGATGACGATTGTTCGAAAGCCTTGCTATGATCCTGGAACATAAATATCAATAGAAGGAGAAAAAGCATCTCCGAGTACGTGAGAAGCTATTTGATGATTCTCACTAAATTTCCTTATGTTGATACGTGAAAAAGAATTAGGATTAATTTTACTCTTAAGTATAATTAAGATACACCTTGTTGAATCGAAAAGAAGAGCAACAGAGGACGATGATGATCAATTCAAGTCTGTTATATGTGATCCCTTGCATCAGGTCGTAGACTATCAGGGAGAAAGAGCCAAGGATCTTAATGCTAATCACAATGACTCCTGCAGAATCACTATGTGACGAGCATGACCACTTTGAAAAGTATTAGTAGAAATTAATAGCAAAAAAAAATGTAAACGAAAGGAGTCGAATTTTATTCCTGAGTCTGTGTTTCCCGAAAGCTACTAGTACAACCTAGGAGCTTAAATCAAAAGTGATTAAGTTACTTTTAGGAAAGCGTGATCCACTGGCAAACACATCATCGCTTACCATTAAGTGAGATAGTGGACTTTAAACTACGCATATCTCCATACGATCCATCTTAAGGTTGGCTGGAAGATATCGCTATCAGCGATAAGACCTCCATTGTACCCATAGATTAAGATTTTGGTACCTTTAGATTATGTAATTTTTTTGATGTACAATGAAGTTGTATTCTTTTCTATTCTGTTCTATCTTATAGACAATTTCTCTAAAGATAAGTCATCAGTTAATTTAAGATAATTTATATCTTCTATTTTAAATCTAAGAATAACATGATTATACTCGTAATATATTCCAGTAGATTATTTATCTTAGCAATTACATACGTTCTATTCTATTTGCAATAATTATAACAAGTTGTGATTAGATTTATAATTGGTGCGTTGTCTATAATGTTTGCAAGTTGTTGCTCGTATTTTTTATTATTGAAAGGGGTGATAAATATTGTCACTACTAGTATATTCGTTTTATTATAGTTTTATTTTAGATCCAGTCGTAATATTATTTTTGTTATTACACGAGTTGCTGTGACTTGCCCCTTGTGATAGTAGAAAATCATCCTAACAGAACATATTTCCGAGATAAGAGTATTCTATGTGCTAATCCAGGACATCTTCTACACGTGTGCCAAGGTTTATTGAAATCCATTCAGCCGTTCAAGCGTTAAGTAGTACACACAAACAAACTCATTATGATTACTAATCACTGATTAGTGTGGTTTCTATGATTTTTTTGTCAATAAGTACGTGTTATACTGCAAGAGCGAGGTAATTTTAGTTATTTACAAAGTTATATGAGTGGTGTAGCTATTGACAAAGTCTGCCTTTTTCTGTAGCGACCCAAATAGTTGGAAATTTTCATCACATCTAGCGGCTTTCCTTAACTTATTTAAAGTACTGTCCATCTTTAAGTCAAGAGTGAATAGGTTGCTTCTAGGTAAGCGCGATCCATCGTCGACCGCATTTTCGTTGTCCATCAGGTGATATCGGTCGGTAGCGGTCAAGTGTAAACCTATAACTTGACTGCCCTGTCAGCCTAGTAGTTAGTGACCCTGACTGCTATGCCGGAGGTCGTGGGTTCGATTCCCACCCAGGACAAATGTTTGTGTGATGAGCACTATCATTTGTTCTGTGTCTAGGTGTAATTTATCTATAATATGTATTTATTTAGAAATATATAAGTATGTTTATCAGTTGCCTAGTACTCATAACACAAGCTCTGTTTAGCTTGAGACTAGACGGCGCTGTGTGATGGTTGTCGAATATTATTATTATTATTATAAACAATAAAAAAAAAGTTCTGTCTGAAACTCTCTTGAACCTAATTTTACAATAATTTTCCATAAGAGGTATTTGCAGATTTATGAAGTCTGTTAAATTATTCATAATACTTTAAATATTTATTACAAAATAAACTGCGTGACGTGTGTATGAATCCTAACACGGCCTTGTCACGGCTCTTAGGAAATAGAAAGGACATTCAGATCTATTGCTCAAGCTCGGAGAAATTATACCATCTTCAGTGCTTTTGAATCTGTCATCGAGATTTGAAAGTTGAGATACTTGATCTTGAAAGGAAATCACATTAATTAGTAATATATTCTTAATGACTGGCTAGTTTTTATGTATCAATAAATGATCCAGTTTGAGCGTGTGTGTATTTTGCTGTTTTTTTACACTTTCACTAATCAAACAAAACTAAAAGTGTTGATTGATAAAATCGAATTTACTCATTTCTAGCGCGGTGTGACTAACCAGATAACCATATATATCTTTTTACACGGCTAGATTTTGATCGTTTTAAGCGTGTGGAACGTCGATCCGGTATATAAAACACTATTGATTTGTATAGATAAAATAGGTATTTAGTACGCAACGACCGACAACTATCTGCAGGTCATTGACTCGCTTAGCTGACGTTTACTTAAAGAAGTTAATTTTGTATATGCGTAAGTTAGTTCTAGTTAAAAAAATAGTTACTATGAAAAAAAATGTAAATATTTGTATATCAAACAAATTGTCTAATTGAATATATATTTTTTTTCAAAACATACGGACTAGCCGTTTAGACATGATGTTAGATTTTGGATCATAAAAGTCAAATGCTCTCTTCTTTACTGAACACAATTTGGCCTTACATATTGATTGATACACAAACTTCAGATTAATAGGCAAGATTAATAATATAAGGAATTTTGTTAATATACCAAGTACATACTCTAATAAAATATTATAATGTAAAACATTATTATAATACGGAGCTAATAATATTCTACGCAGATGGCGTGTATAGAATGCGTATAATTCAGTACATCTTCCGTTCATTGTCCTACATTTCTTGAATTTCTGAAGACTTCGTATGGCTGTCGTGTTTTATACAAGCCTCCTATCTTAACATCGAATACTTGGGATACTGATAAAGAAGATTATATAATTTTAGGACACGTTATTGCCTACATACCAGTACAAGACAACTATTTAGGACTTACATTTTGTTAGTTATAGTTTGGAACCGTTTGGTGTCTAACACCCGTATTTATGAACAAGTGAAACTGATTAAACTTACTACACTTATTGCTGGAGTAAAAGTGACTACTTAAATAATAAGTAGTCCGCAAGAGAACCAAGTTTGGCGATTCTCTGTGACATGTTGCCGACATGTCACAGAGAATCGCCAAACTTAAGTGGCAAATGATTACTTTTTTATAAATACGGGCGTAAACGCTTGGGACATAGGATTCGAGTGCGCATCTCTTTTTGTAAGTAAGTAATTTTAGACCGACTGGGTATAAAGTCACTTGAAAAAAGAGATGCGTACTCCATCAACACTGCGTGATTAGAGGGCTATTTTTGGCTTTCAGGCTGCCTTTTGGGCTGCCTTTGCTTTTAGAATTATCATTGCCATTCAACTTGGTGGCAATGCTGCCAACTTTCTGGGCACATTTCTGGATGACAGCGTTGTGAACGAGTACTACGACTGTGTTTGGTGTACATACTTATTTTAGTATCAAAATCTAAGTTTTTGAATAAGCTCAAACTATTTAGTACTTTTTTGGTCCATTAGTGTTGGCTTTCAAATATTAAGTGTTGCTCTTTTTAACTTGAAAAGCTTCAATTGGCTGACTTTTAAAGGTTATCAATTTTAGAAAGAGCTTAATTACTTTAAATAGTTCTGTGTAAGTCTCAAAGCCTTCGCACTTTATTTAGCTCAAATAACTTATCGGTTAATTGACTTAAAATGAACTATAACATGAACTAGTTGCGGAAAATTTTTAAAGAGTGGTCGTAGTCCTACAACGTCAAGTGCAACTGAAGGAATACAGTTGAGTCCGACATTCCCTCATGAGTTGTATTAAAAATCTTAATTCTGTAGAATGTTAAAACAACATATCGCACCATTACAATTGTCGCGGGCTTGCGGACGGCGAGCAATGGGTAGCTACAACTTTAACAGCTACTAACTTACAATTTGGCGGGTAGGTTTCTTGTAGGGTTTGGACATCAGCTAAGAACAGATTTTACGAAACTCCTTTCCTAACAGGGCAAATCGGGGGACGGAAGTTTTTATGTAGAAAACTACTTTCATGCAGGCAAAGCCGCTGGCAGAAGCTAGTTGGAAAATATATTACTTCCGTCCTGTTCATGAACCGTTAACTAGTGGGCATTTTCTTTGAAATGACGTTAACTCCACTCACAATACTTCTTCTTAAAAGTCCCGTCCGACCAATTTGCATGAGATTAGCTATCTTCACAGAATTTCTTTTCGCGGAACAATCACCGGCTATTACCGCCCACTCAGGGGTTTTAGTCAGCCCGATTTAGCGAGGTAATCTTCTTTTCTACGAATTTTAAGGCTTTCCAGGTTTTACTTGTAACAACGTCTCCTCAATCAAATTTTAAGTCATCGAATTATATGTACTATACCGTACATTCACTTTACTTGACTTAAGTGATCTGCAGACCTTTACATTGATGTCATTAGTGCAGTTGAATGACGTATCAGCGCTGTAAGTTTTAAAAGTTTTGTTAGTCGACACAACTAATGAAACGCTGCAGCGGTACCTGTATTTTTTTGTATTTTGACAAATAGTTTCTTTCAAAGTGCTCGTCTATCGCTAGGATATAAGCCGATGTTTTATTTAGAATGGGACAGATTCCCCTCCCTGGTTCTGGTTCTACACCTGGCTACTTTCTTATGGTGGGAAAAATCATCCTTGTCTTGGTCTCAGAGGCTTCAACCCTGCTGGGGCCCTACAGTTTGCTGACAACTCCTTGAGGCGTTGATGACTGGCTTGTTCCGGAGTATTACCAGACGACCAGACGGCGGGCTACCCTTGCTCACATAATCATCATTATCAGTGGTCCACTTTTGAACTTATCCACCCCATCCACACATCACTGACACACAATTCATATCAATTTATTTCTAAAGCCATAAAAACAAGCATCTGTGTTTGCATTCTAAACACCAGAACCAAACACATGTACGATCAAACTTAGCATAAGCTTTTACGACTGCATCGTGCCATCTAATGAGTCAACGAATTATAAAATTTACATAAGACAAGACGGCGCGGGGATCAGCAGCACCATGTCAGATGTAATACTGTGAATGAACACTGGGAATACCGTGAGATTCCATAAGTTATTTAGGTGCATTTAGGTCACTAAGCTCGTGTGTGCAAACGCTTTAACAATTTCTGATATCAGTTTGCAGCTAAACATGTTTTACGCGTGTTTTCTCTGATTGTAGTTTCTCCTTAATCTGAACAAGTTCATAAAAGTTTTTAAAGGAAGTTTATGGTGCTTGGAAAAGTTTCTCTGAAAGTTCATTTATTTATTAAACTATCACTTTTATGTGTGTTTAGAAACTAGAAAGTTAATGAAATAATTTCTTAGATATTAATAGAAAATATGAGGTGATTTTTTCACAAACCATTTGTTTCGGTGTAAGTGTTTGGTCAAGCTTTAGTGTGCATTTTGTGTTACAATAAATATATATTTTTTAAATCTGTTAAAGTTTGTTAAATAAACTGAATTTAAAGGTTAGTGTTTTTTTATGGTGGGAAAAATCATCAAATGATTTTCTATTACTATCTAAGAAATGATTTCATTAAACAAAAACGGCCCACCGTTCCTTCCTGCTATCTAAGAATTGATTTTATTAAACAAAAACGGCCCACCGTTCCTACCGTTCCTTCCTGCCTTAGTTCCAGGGCCCAGGTGTTCTGCTTTCGCATCAACCCTTGGCTCCAGAAGGTTTCGACCTTGCTGGGCCCCTAATTTATTATATTGCTGATAACTCCTTAAGGCGCGCGGGAACAGTGCGCGCCGTCGACGACTTAGGCTCGGTCCGGACGATTACCGGTTGGGCGGACTGCGAGCTACCCATTGCTCGCCGTCCGCAAACCCGCGCCTGCGGTTTAGGATGTGCATTGAACCATCAGTAATTCAGGACAAAGCATTTCATAGCTATAAATCATGTAATTATTCAAATTGATTTACAATAATAATAACATTCCACAACCGTCACACAACGCCGTGTAGTCTTAAACTAAGCAGAGCTTATGTTACGAATACTAAACAACTGGATAAACATACTTATATATTTCTAAATACCCACATAAATATTATGGACAAGTTACACCCCGACATAGAACAAATCATCGTGCTTATCACAAAAAGTATTTCTTCTGGGTGGCAATCGAACCCACGACCTCCGTCATAGCAATCAGGGCCACTAACTACTAGATTAACAGGTTAGTTTATAGCTAGATGTTGATAACAAAACTAGTCAGCTAAAATAATATATAAAACTAGCTTTTCCGGAGTGTGTCCTATGCCTGTGCCAAATTTCATCCAAATCCGTCCAGCCGTTTTGGCGTGATTGAGTAACAAACATCCAAACATCGTAACTTTCGCATTTATAATATTAGTAACATGAACTTTATAAAGTTACAAAACTTTTCAGTCATCAGAAAGCAATATCTCATTCCACTTAACACAGCTTATCATTAAATAGAATTCCACATTAACATAATATGGCGTCTCATTTCTACATTAAACCATAATAATCCCTATTTCTAACGAGATTGCGATTACATCTATGTGTAATTATTGCTGTAATGAAAACAAGGCTGTTTAGCTAAACGAGCTACGTCTTTAATTAAAAATATGTTTACGGGGTTTATTTTCCGCAAATTAATGGCTTAAAGGAAATTGGCTGTTAATAAAAGATCGTGTAATGATAAATGTGAATTATTTTCAACTTATACATTATGCATCATAATCAGTGGTTGTTATAGGGAATTTACTAAGATATTTAATATCAGAAAGTTGATATATAATTGCAGAAGGTTGGAAGGTAGACAATTTTTACAGAGGTATAATCTGTGAAAAATTTCTCGCTCTCAATTTCCTTTTTTTGTTTTCTTGGCTCCGGAGAATGGCCTATACCAGGACCCCATGAGAACACAGTAGTGCTCCTCTTAAGCGGGGCACACAGGCGGAACGCACAATAATAACACCTGGACATTTCTTTCACTTGAATGAGATGGAACCTCCTTAACTTACCATGTCCGGTGAGGAGCTGCTTAATGCGGATGGTGATGATGCTTAATTACTTTCGAGCCATTCGTCAAAGACGAGACTTACCACCATGATCATGGCATGCCCAATTCTCAAAGACTTAAGAAGAGCTTTAGAAAGAATGTGTCTTAAAATGAATATGGACAACGTTCTGGAAAACCAACATGGTAGCACCGACTCGAATATAAAATTTGGTGAACTCACACTGAAGTTTGGACAGACGGTCCAGTTTGCTTGGCCAAACTTCGAGGAGAGGTCAATCTTGGAATCCGATTGGGCTGGGCTGGGCCAATGACCTGGTAAGGGACGTAGCAATCTGATAGAAGTACAGAGAGTACACACAATACACAGGACTTTACGTTGAGGCAACATTTGTGGGAGGCCTGTGTCCAACAATGGGCGTTTAAACTTTCATTTAAACCAAGTTCATTTTCAATGAACAAAGGTAAAACCAAGATACCAAGATTAAATGAACCTAAAGTTCGTGGAAGTAATGTTACTGTTCTATGTAGAGTTTAGAATACCTATTCTAAAATCCCAGAATCATAAACACGATGATTAAATTTCAGAATTCATGAAATTGAATTTGAATACATTATTACATTGAAGAATGTTATTATGTTTTTAGAGTTTCGTACTAAAACTATTAAATTAAAGAGCTTTGTTTTAATATAACAGTTTTAGCATGCAATAAAATTCTAAAGCATAAGATCATCCTCTAATTTAATTTTGTTTAAAATCTGAACACTTTGGTAATAGCAATGAAGCAAAGAGTTCAGGGGAAGATTCCTGTGCAGGCAGGGATGCCATAGATTTTTTAAAACAGTTACTGTGACCCCGGCGTCTAAAGGAAGGTGGGTTTTAGTCAGTAAAATTCTAAGGGCTGAAACTGCGTAAAACGGACGCCTGCATAGTCCCATGCAAAAGTATGGGGAGCTAAGCCTCGCGCCGGTTTTGCTACGTAATAATATATTAAGTTCTCGATACGACTACATGTACACCATAAAGGTTGAACTAGTCCTCGTGAACACGCGTTTTGTCGTGCAGCGAGCGTGCTTTACGCAGCTGAAGTCATTACCTCCACCTAGATTTTTTTTTTATCCTGGGAAAAATCATCGAATGACGAATCGCCTTGAGCGGAGCGGGAGACAGTTTCAGACTTCTACTGACTAAACGACCCACCGTTCCTTCTTGCCTTAGTTCCAAGGCCCCGTTGTTTCGCTTTTCATCAACCCTTAGCCCCAGAAGGCTTCGCCACTGCTGGGCCCCTACAGTTCTATCTAGTGCTACATCTGCAGTTTATGACAGTTACAAGTTTTACAATAGATGATTTTACCTTATCTTTCGAAAAGCTAAATAGACGAATCATGAAAAGACTCTCATACAAAAAAATACATTTAATAAGTTAATACAAATACCGGTATAACAGTAGTCGAAAAACACGCAGGTTCGCGTGTCATACATATTACCGTTAACAATATCATGAAACGTAAATTATGTACTGACTAGTAACCCGTCCCAGCTTCGCACGCATAATAAAAGCATAATAAGCCTTATAATATTTCTACTTCTGGGCTCAGGCCTCTTCTCTAGGAGAGGAAATGGGCAGGAATCCTCCATGTGAGCCCAGTGCTGGTTGATGGATGTCACTTGTCTTCGATTTTTTCTTTTTTCTTGCACATATCGCCTTCAGCGGTTTGAGATTAGTGGTGTCCGTTAAACGCAAATCATTGCCGTAGGCCAAGACCAAGTGGAGAGGTGAGGTTGTCTTTTATCGGAAGGACTGGCCCGTAATTACCAGATACTGACGAGTGTGGAAAAAGCAGGATATAATAGCCTATTAGATTAGAATATTACATTCTAATATATATCATTATAATTAATATTTAATTTCGCCAGGTGGACCGACGATCTGGTGAAGGTCGCGGGAAGCCACTGGATACGGACAGCACAGGACCGATCGTTGTGGAGATCATTGGTGTTGGTCTATGCTCAGCAGTGGGCGTCGTTCGGCTGACATGATGATGATTACATTTTATCATAATTCTAAACAATTTTGAGTCATGAATACACAGACAATGCTGTATTATTTTGAATTCAATTATTACACGGTGTTCAGAACCGCATGTTGCCCCTTCCTCCCCCCTATACAACCACAAATGTTAGTGCTACATGCCTACCCTCAACACAGAAGCCCTGACCCACATTCTGTACATTTTTGAACGCGCACAAAACCGCGCCAACCTTCCAGTGTCGCTTAATTAACTGAGCACAATGCGTTATAGAAATGCGCCCTATTAAGGGAGCTTGTTTATCAAAAGATGTGCGAGGTAGCGAAGCGAGGAAAAAGCCACTAAAATGAACATTTTATTCTCCTAACCCTATTTTACCTTTTTTAGTGGTAGAGGAGAGTGAATATCCTCAGACTGTTACTGACGCAATGACGCACCCATCAGTTGTGTTTTGTTTTCCAGGGCACGATAACTCTTTCAACTAGTCCGTTATCTTCGGCAGGTCATTTTCTTAGCTCAGTTCTAGTAGAAAAGAGGTAGCAGACGGCTTTAGGCTTTGAATATACAAAAAAAGCCAGAGATGTACGCGAGGCGAAACGAATATCCTCAGCACATTACAACTCGACCCATATCTGAAAAATGAGTCTGCTCTGCATGCTTTCTGTATTTCTATTTTGTGGATTGTTGCTGCTGTGTTGTCTATTTCGATTTATTTTTCTTTTTCAATCTATTTTTGCTAGTGTCGGTGAAAACAACCACATATCGTCACAGCGTTACTACACATCCTAGCTCTACCTCGCACATCTTCTATATAAGACCGCTTTTAATACCATGGCCAATGAATAATGTGCCCTATTAATAACCTGTATCGTTCATTGTTTATCTTTTGTTCGATAGAAGGGTTAGCTATTGTGTTTGAAACAAGAGCTTCTGTGATATTATTTTCGAAAGGTCGTTTATTTTGTGTGGCGTGTTTCAATATATATCGGGTAATAAAGGCGAGTTGATGAAAAGCTGGTTTTGTTTCTGTGAGGAAAATAATTGTACTGTTACGAGTACAGATGGGATAAGCGTAAATCACCGGGTTTAGCACAATATGTTTTTTTTTTATATAAACTAATAACTGCAATCCCCTGATGTAATCATTAATGGTGAGGCGTACTACTTTATTAAGAGCCTGTTCACTCTGACATTGAAGACACCCAAATCATAATAGGAAGTCACGTACAATGGTCTGCATAGGACTAATTGCGGAAACCGTACTCGGACATAACATAATAGGAAGGGGAGACCGCAGCAGGCAAATTGTTCCAGTCCTTCAATGTACATAGGTATAAAAGACGAAGCGAAATGCTTAGTGTGGACCGTAGAGGTTCCAACATGATAAAGTTGGAAACTCACCGTGCGGGTTGTCCGATGATAGAAATGAAATGATGGATAAAGTGTAGTCAATTTTGCGATTTCAGGCCATTTCCATTCAAGGTTATTAAGTTATGAATATCAGACCAAAAATTAATGAGCTGGGTACGTTGCTCTTAGAACAGATGGTCAAAGAGGCTGATAAGTTAAAAATGATATCGTAATAAAGGTCTATAGTGGCGACTGCGTACCGGAAGATGGAGCGTTAAAAGGCCTCCCACAAGTTGGACCAATGACCTGGTGAGCCACAGTCAGACTGACGCCAGACGCGTAGGACCGGTTATTGTGGCAACTAACAGTAGACGTTTTAAGGCTGAAATAAAAATTGGATCAGACCAAAATGATACTGACGAAAGTCTAGAACTATATCCATGAGGTAGCTTGTTTGGGACCTATTTTTTTACACACTTTAGGTGTGGGCGTGCAGACGGAAAACTGTAGACAGCTCTCCTGTCTAGCCATCTGGTAAGGACCAAGTCCGCGTCGACTGCATTTTGTGTTTCTTGCGCGCTTCTAGGAGATTGCAGTAAAATTGTAGGGGCCTGTTTAGGTTGACGCGTTGGTACGCGTCAGCGTGGTAGGCTACTGATTGTTGGAAAGAGATTCCGCAGCCCTCGCATTAAAGGCAGTTGAAGGTATACTGTGGGGTTTAGTAAGGAACAGTCTGACATTCCCTCCGAATTCATACAGAACGAGCAAACTTATTTGATGATTTCCCACGTAAATAAATACCGTAAATAGTTCATTTCTTTACTTCACCGTCAAATAGGGTTAACTCTATTTTCTTACTTAGAAAGTATTAAAATATCTAATATAAAATACTGTTCATTAGCCATGTTTTCTAAATTACGAAGCTATAAAACACGAAGAAACCTTTCTAGTAACTTATACATAACGAATATTTATTAAGTTGTACATAAATAGGTGCGAACTTCCTAAAAAGCCATAAATATTGCAACAACATAAAAAATAAAGAAGGTATCGAATTAAATTAATAATTTCAATAAATAATTTATTCAGGAAAGTTATATGAATAACAAAATACTATTGGCTCGGTGACAACGTGTTCCAAATTGAATAAAATAACAACTGACAATGTCAAAGGTGAATTATTTGACTATTATAGATACTTAACCCATTATTTTTGAGTTGGACTATCAATAAAACTGATACGTTTATGTGTGAACAAACCGGTTGTTCGAGATTTTATGAATGAGTTAGCCGTGACCACTAAAATGTTTTTTCGTCTGTCCAGTTGAATCAATGACATTGCGTGCCTTGTATTTTTCTTTATTGATATGAGTTAATGCTTCACTGTGACATCAATGAAGTGACATGCATTGTATTATTATATATTTTTTTAATTGTTATAGACTAGTAATCGACTGCGACTCCATCCGATGGTAAGCAGTGATGCAATTGTTGATGGTGAAGCGTTGTTTTTACTAGGAATTGATGTAGAGACATTTAATTTTATGTTGCATTTTTTTACGTGGAATCTGTGGGGAATGTAGAATAATTAATAGAATCACGGACTTTTGGTAACAACCGGGAGTTTCCGATGGATAAAGTGACTATCGTTTATCGCTTTAGATATAATGTCACAATGTAACACCTGAAAAGGCCGAAAAGTCAAAAGGCCCCACAAGGTGGACTGATGACCTGGCCAGGGTTGCTGGAATTCGATGGATGCAATACGGACAGGACTGCTCTTTGTGGCGGCGCTTGGGGAAGGCCTATGTCCAGCAGAAACATTTTTGAAGAGAGCTATTGATAGATATAAAGAAATTATACCTCACTATCACTTCTCACTCATTCTGTAGTAACTTCACGCGGCCATTTCAAAAGAATAAGCAGAGACAATAGAATCTTATTATCGAAGACTCTTTGTCTGATTTATTAATAGAATTCCATCGATAAATCAGTATTGATAGTTATGGTTTTAGGAACCGATTATGATCATGGGAAAACGGTTAACACTTTTATTACGATCGTGAGAAAGGAAAAAAGTTAAGAAAATATGTTATATAAAAAAAAATTTGCAAATGCGTGTTACCTACTTATGTAAATAATTAAATTGCAGAATAGAGTTGCGAAGATTTATTGAATCCATTTTTTTTTTGTGACGTAATTACAAATTTTCAGACTTATTCCTATATTTGTGCTATAAGGCATTGCTTCATGCCAACAGGGTTCGTAGTCAACGAGAAGTACCCTATGAATTTTGATTTCTTTGAGATTGTTGAAATGTACGTTTTTTGAATTACATAAACGGCAATATCTTTTTTTTAGTTAACTTGGTAGTTAGATTTTTTCACAGCTTTAAGAGACTGTAGAATTGAGTATATGGTATGTAATTATGGTACTGACATAATTTGAATTTCCGTGCAAGATCATAGCGGGAATGAAGATGTCCGCAAGAGAAATGAGGTGTCAACATAGCTATTGCTAACAGAGGTCGCTAAGTTCTGAAGTGGCGACCGCGTACGGTAAGAAACAGTATTGGAAGGCTTGCAACAAGATGGAACGATGGTTCAGTGGGGATTGCAGGAATCCGATGGGTGCGAAACGTACAGGACCCTTCTTTGTGGTGACACTTAGCGGAGGCTTATGTTCAGCTGTAGATGTCTTTTAGCTGAAATAACAATACTTACGTCAATTCGAATACTTATATGTTATGGACATTGACTTGAGGAAAACGGTGGTCTAACCCAAACCGACTTCGCGGTTAAAAGTACCGTGAAGCTACTTATTTACTCACTATTAAGAAATAAAAAGGCTATTATCATCGGTACATTTAAGGGCAAATCAAATATTAAAAAATAACACACAATTTACCACGCTCGTTTTTGTGGAACACGGTACAATCGATGCCAGATTCGATTCACATTTTAATTTGTACCGACTTTTATTTAAAGGTTGTATATAAAAGAAATGTAGAATACAATTTATTTATTTATTTAACTATGTAGATAAACAGGTACAGAGGTAATGCTATGTGGTAATGGTATGATATTACTTAGATTAGCTTATTGAATTGCAGGCTCCAAATGAAATGTAGGAATACAAAAAAATATTTTAATAATAGGTATACTCAACATCAAAAAACATTGATGACAATTTAAACAGTAAAAAAATATTTGTAAAAATGTTCAAATCAGTCCCCCATTTAACACAAAACGTGTTAAATTTTTACAAAAATCCTCCACCAGAAAAACAACCAGCCTTATTTATTTGTTTTAACACCAAACATTTGCATATGATACAATAACAGAAAATCCTTCTGCGAGGCAGAGTGGTACCATTAATAAAATATACACAATCCCCAAAAAATACTGAAGCAAAATCCTCGATATTCGAAAAATTCAGCGCATTTAAATTGTAAAAGCTTGTGTGCGCGATGTCACTCCCACAATACGTACGAAAGTGAAAATGACCTTAAAACGTGAACAAACAGACGAAGGTACTGTCTGGTCTTAGTTTGACAAAAAACAAACAACGTCCCGACACAATAAGACTATAGAAAGTGGACTGACAGTGTACAAACACTTTTTTTCTTAACCATTATTTCTTTCTTCATTTCGATTCGGGAAAATTGGCTGATAATGGGTAAGCCGCAGAGAGAATGGGTTCAATCGTTGTGATGAATTTGAAGTTCAGTAGCGCGTTTGTTCAGTGGTACAGTGCAGAAATATTAATAGAAGTATGTCAACTAGATTATTTTATAAAAACTTACTGAAGCGATAAAATGTAGGTAATCCAAATAAATATTATTTAGATTTTTTTATTGAATTTATTGTGAATAAATAAATAAATGTTTTGACTAATTTGAATATTTACATTTTTAGCAATGTAGGTACCTACTACCAGCATGCTAGTTTACTTTTTTTATGTCAGGGCCCAAAAAATCGGCTTCCACCCCTCGTACGCCTTATAAGACGAAGCTGATTTTTTTATTTTATTTGTATATTGTGTTCATCATCCTCATGTCAGCCGAATGACGCCCACTGCTGGGCATAGACGCCCAATTTTTTTCTCTGTTTAAAAAAAAATAATCACCCCCAAATTGTGAATTAAATTACTCTTGTATCATGATGAAAATCTAACTTCTGATTCGTCCATTGATACAAGGATTGAAAAAAGCTCTATGGGTAGAACGATTTCTAAAGAAGTTCTGTCGCGTGGAACCTATTTTCGGCCATTCATCATCATCAACCTAGTGCCCGTCCCGGTTGCTACCTTGGCTTTTACTTCGGTGCCCGGGGTCCGCTTTCCTTCCTAGACGCCTCCACTTCGCTCGGTCTTTTGCGAAATATTTATATTTTATATTTTCGGCCATTACCTACCAGTTATATCTGTGAATGCAACAATTCCAATGTTAGTTGACAGTTATCCTACTGTTGACCAACGCACTGTGCCACCACTGTGCATAAATATTCAGCAGACGCGACGGATTTTTTTCTCTAGCGGAAAAACGCACCTGGTACAGATTGAATATTTGTACCATCACGTTCAGTTGGGCAGGCAGAACTGGTTCGAAGATTACAGTAGTCGTGACTGATGTCAAGTTATATCCCTGATTGCGAACACGTCTCGATACTTGGTGGCTCTAGTTGCGGCTTATTCAATGTTTTCTTGTTTCTTTCTTTCTTTTGTAAACGTTTATGCGGTCATTGCGGTGACTGGAGCATGCGTTACTGTTTAGTTCGGTTGGTAGGCATGATTTGCAGATGCGAAAATATGTAGGTTTACAGTCATCACAGCCTTTCAATGTTCCCACTGCTGGGACACAGGCCTCCTCTCCAGGAGAGGGAATGGGCCATAATCCACCACGCGGGCCCAGTGCGAATTGGTGGTTGTCACATGTCTTCGAATTTTTGGTTCTAGGACATGCCGGTTTCCTCACGATGTTTTCCTTCACCGTTTTGAGAGCAGTGGTGATGAAATAAATTACACAAAGTAATGCGCCTGGCTGGGTTCGAACCCGCGACCTACAACTCGTAAGTCGGGGCCGTTACCACAGGTTTACAGTAAAGGTCTTTTATTATGGTAGGTAAAAATCATGCAATGAGGAATCCCGTCATTGGGCGGAGCTGGAAACAGTGTCAGAGTTTTGTCCTACATTGTCATTGACCATACGTACTAGGGCCAGTCCCTTCCTTTCAGACAGGGTCCCTACGCGTTAGCTTCGACCCTTCTGCAGGGTCCCTACGAGCTTCAAGGTTTAGATTAAAGTGGCATGTCACCAGCGATTACAATATTATTGACGACACTACACGACACTTGAGGGATACCTACGTACAATAGTAGACCTATTGAACGTAGGTATCCCTCAAGTGTAGCCATCGTCGAATACCCGTGACCCTTACCAGGTCATCCCCGGCTGCCACTCTAGGACCTTTTAGTACCATAGGCCATTTTTGTTCTGCGTTGACGTTAGCGTATATTAATCATAATCTTTTTCACAACAAATCAATGTCACTTTGTTTGGAGCTTAAAATCTAGACTTTTTATAACACCCAAGTCAGTACTGACAGATTAAGAGATAAAAAATGTATAGTTATAGTAAAAAAACCTGAAGAGCTTTTTTGTTCATTTGAACGCGCTAATCTCAATAAAGTCAAAGTCAAAGTCAAAGTCAAAGTCAAAGTCAAACTCATTTATTTCAAATAGACCATTTACAGGCACTTTTGAAATACCTGTAGTGATCCGGGGGTACCGTACGATTTCCCGTGAAGCGGCGAGCCTCCTTGCTGGCCTGCCACCATGGGATCTGGAGGCAACAGTCCTTGCACGTATGCATGATCTGCGCATGGAAGTGCAACGCCGGGGCGAAAGTCCGCTGCCTGAACATGTCAAGGCGTGGCGGAAAGAGCTCCGGCGGGATCTCGTGATGGCGAAATGGCGTCAGCGGCTATCGCAACCCAGTGCTGGGCACGCCATAATTATGGCGGTAATGCCCCTCCTTGAGGCGTGGCTGGCAAGAACTCACGGCGTTCTCACTTTCCGCATGACGCAGGTCCTCACCGGACATGGTAAGTTCGGGAGGTACCTGCATCGGATTCGTGCGGAAGAGACGCCTGGGTGTCGCCACTGTGTGGACCGCCCGGAGGACACGGTGGAGCACACGGTTGAGGTGTGCCCCGCTTGGGCAGAGCACCGCTGTGTCCTCGTGGGAGCGATCGGTGGCGGCGATCTCTCGCGCCGGGCCTTGGTAGAAGCCATTGTTCGGAGTGAGGAGGAGTGGCAGGCGGTCGCCTCCTTCTGCGAAGCAGTAATGCTAGCAAAGGAGGAGGCCGACCGCATAAGGCAACGGCGTTTGCGTCCCAGACGGCGCCGGGATTCCGATCCTGACTTCCGGCCACCGTAGGCGCGGGCTTGCGGACGGTGAGCATTGGGTAGCTCGCCGTCCGGTCGTCTGGTAATCGTCCGGACCAAGCCCAGTCGTCGACGGCGCGCACTGTTCCCGCGCGCCTCAAGGAGTTGTCAGCAACCGTAGGGACCCTGCAGAAGGGTCGAAGCCAATCAGGGCCACGGGTTTGTGTCTGAAAAGGAAGGCTCTGGCCCTAGTATGTATGGCGATGTAGGAACGGGGTAGGTTGTTTAGTCAGTAAGAGTCTGACACTTGTTTTCCGCTTCACCCAAGAACGGAACTCGTCATTGGATGATTTTTACCCACCATAAAAAAAAAAAATACCTGTAGTGAGAGGTTCGAATTAAAAAAAAAATCTTTTAGAGTTGGGAATAAGCTTATTTATTGAGAAAGGCTGTATGTTTGTAACTTTGTGTCATTCATCGAAGCAAAGGCCCAGGTTTCAGCGAAAAAGCAGGAAATCCTAGCAAAGGTTAAACAGTAATTTACGCTGAAACAACTGCTTAAACTTTGTAGGGCGCAAGTTCGATCATGTCTGACGGTTTGCTACCGGCTGCATTTCCGAAATGCAATTCCAACGAACACTCTCCGGAGTGTGCGTCCGAATTGCATAACCTGATTCCCCCTAGCCCGTTCCATCATCGGACTACTAGACGTATGGCGTAGATGGGATATCCTCTGTATACCGGTGATGCACTGGTCATCCAATCTATACGCACAAAACGTTTTGTCAACACATTCATTGTGCGTGCAGCTAATGAATATGATTCCTCTGTTTCCTGATGGAATACAACAATGGAATGGAATACAACAAACCTGTGGATACAACCCGGGAATCTTTAAGTCAAAAGTGAATAAGTTACTTCTAGGTAAGCACGCTCCATCCTCGACCACATCGTCGCTTTCCATCAGTTCCCCTAGACAAGTTACAATCGTATCGACTGGAGTTAGCGCTTGTAGTTGGCCACGCCCCCAATTCTCTTGTTCGCACATCATCTCAACAAAGGGATTGGGGGCGTGACTATCTACAAGCGCTAACACAAAACGAAACGATTGTAACTTGGCTAGGGGGGCTGGTGAGATAGCGGTCAAGCGTGAACCTATCAACAATAATAAAAAAAAATGTAGACTGCATAAAATCGAAACCGTAGGGAACAACTAGTCGCTGTTAAGATGTCACTTTGCTAAGAGCTTAAAATCTATCTAGATCTACTTAAGACACTTCAATCAGAACTGACAGCTAAGAAATTAATAAATGAAAATATATATATCTGTCGCTAGATTGACAGCAAATTAATGAAACTATTTCTTACAAAGTTGATTTGATTAATTTGTTCAACAAAGATCTTAATTTATTAAATTCTGTCACTTTCGCATTCAATTCGGGAACTAATTTATGTATTCTATGACTAAAAACTGCCATAAATTTTATTTTTGTGGTCATAAATAAAAAAATTAACGCAAAAAAGTTGCATAAAACTTGATGTATGTTGATTAAAATGATTATTAATTATGAAAAGTAGATCACGTATCCGGTAACGGTATTGATTAGTGAATCGTTTATCGGCTAATGAATAATTAGGGTTCCGTGGTAGAACCACTCAAAAGCGAACGTTTTTGCAAGTTTGCTCTGAATGGTAACTTGTAAACCAACATCCTGGAAATAGTATGTTGAGAAAATAGGCCTTAAGTCTATTTTCTCAACACACTATTTCCAGGATGGAGGCCTTAAGTCTATGTTGAGAAAATAGACTTAAGGCCTATTTTCTCAAAATACTACATAGAAAATAGGCTTAAAGCCTAATTTTTTATTTAAAAAACTGGGCAAGTGCGAGTCGTCCTCGTGCACTGAGGGTTCCGTACAGACCTACAGCTATCAAAATAATTCTATTCCTGAATCAAATCTCGAAGATTTTTTTGAAGCGCAAAAAGGTTTTTTGTTTACTTTACAATAAATTACGGTTTTCAATAAATTACTGTTTGATATATCTATGGGTTTTCAGATTTGTCCCTTGATTTGTGCTATAAAATCTTGAGTCATGCCAAATTTCAGGATTTTAGGTCAATAGGATGATTTTTGGTTCCCTGGAGAGCGTCGAAATGTATGATTTTTGCGATATTAACGGCCATATATTTTTTTTTTGCTAACTTAAAATTTGCTTTTTTCTCAAAGTGTGCGTCTGAACAAGGGTGAACGGGTTTAATCTACACTAATATAATAAAGAGGTAAAGTTTGTTTTTTTGTTTGTAGGAGGTAATCTCTGGAACTACTGGTCCGATTGGAAAAATTTTAGCAACAATAGAAAGCTGCTTTACTCCTGAGTGACATAGGCTATATTTTATGTACGCGGGCGAAGCCGCTGACGAAAGCTAGTTCAAGATAAAAAGGTTATAATGATTATGATTTAGTAAAGGTATCATTATCATCAGCCTTTTTAATTTTCCCACTGCTGAGACTCGGGCGTCCTCTATGGAAAAATAAAAGGTATATTTAATCAAAAGTTTAATGAACTTAGAACCTGACAGTGACCTGCAGAATACAAAAAAAAACATAAGCTAGTTTGATTTCTGCGAGTTTTCCTGGCGCTTGCCACTTAACCAGGAGAATTGATGCTTTTTTTTTATGGTAGGTACAAATCATCGAATGACGAATCCCACTCTTGGGCGGAGCGGGAAACAGTGTCAGACTCTTACTGACTAAAGAACCTACCCCGTGCCTAGGAGAATTGATGCTTACCGTCTTAACTACGTGTTAAAGTATAAAAAAAAGACGCGTTATTCACACTTAAAGTTACAAAAATAAATACCGACCTAACGGTAACTGCTTATTTTTAGTAACGTTACGTATTATAAAAGTATCACGACAAACTCGTAATCATAAAGATGCGATCGTAATCGAATTGTGAGAAAACAATCGATATGAGGACGTCCCTAACCGATGTAAATCGAATGGAATCGATTTTTTATTGCTATCATCTCCGCTTTAACTGGTTGTACAAACGTCAGTTTTTGGAAGTTATACAATGATTATTATATTAAGGTAACTGTTACCCCTTGCTTCACGTCACTCGTACCGCGTATACTAACGATGCTCAACGCGCTCGTGGAGACCAGCCCTGGGTTGGATTTGTTTGTTGACGAATGGAAGACGATATTATTAGAAAGTTTACGATTCTGTTAAACGAGAAATCTTTTAACAACTTCTACCGCTCTGGGTGTGCGCGGGCTTGCGGATAGCGAGCAATGGGTTCCCCGCCGTCCGGTTGTCTGGTAACAGTCCGGAGCGAGTCCAAGTTGTCAACGGCGCGCACTGTTCCCGCGCACCTCAAGTTGTCAGCAAACTGTAATGGCCTAGCGAGGTAGAAGCCTCTTGGGACAAAAGGTTGAAGCGAAAGCGTATTATCGGGGCCCTGGTATCAAGGCAAAGAAGGAACAGGGTAGGTTGTTCAGTGAGTAAGAGTCTGACACTGTTTCTCGCTCCGCCCAAGGGATTCGTCATTCGATCATTTTTACCTACCATAAAAAAACCGCTCTGGGTTAACAACTGATTATAACCTACCAGTTTTCCACCAGTTGATCTCTTTTTAAGACCAAAGTTACTCTTTTCACCAGTCTTGCCAATTCCTAAGGAAGTCATCTAAGTTGACCCGTCATCATCTTGTTCTCAGAGCATCTTATTTGTATTTTACATCCGCTCGATGATTGTTAGTAATTATTCTTAGAGTGCCAACATTTCCTTTAATGGTAACCGCTATGTCTGTGATTTTTTTGTTCACTTTGGCATGTACGTCTAGCTTCAAAACCGATAATAACTGTCAAACAGTTATTATCGGTTTTGAAATCTCCCTAGTAATGTAGTAACAGGCATTGTTTAGAGGTGGTTCCGGGTGGGTATTTCAGATGATCACAGTACTCTTACCATTAGCTGATAGTGATCACCGGGTTTTTTTTTTTTGGTGAGAAAAATCATCGAATGACGAATCTGACCCTTCTTCCCTCAAAAAAAAACAAAAGCCCTTCTTCCGTCAGACTTCTACTAACTAAACAACCCATTGTTCCTTCCTGCCTTAGTTCCAGGGCCCCAATAATCGCAAGAAAACGTTTAGTCAAAGACATCAACGACATCTTCAAACCGTCCTGACAACTTTTCATTTTAAATAAGATCGTAAAATCACCTGATCCATCTAAAAACAGTTTAAAGTAACATCACCAGCAAAAACCTCCTGAAAGTCTCAATTACGTAAGCAGGTAAACTCTCTTTCGTCTCCAAAATTAACATAAAAAATAACAACGAACGGAATTAACACTTTTAATTTCACTGAACGACGAGTCACGTACGTCCAAAAGTCGGGTCCACCGGCATTTAAGTCACGAGTGAGAAGCATTAGAGATTCTGCAAGTGCCTCGTTTACGTAATAGGGACGTTTAGCGTGGCTATTTCATGGTTTGTTAACCATTGCTGTTGCTGTAATGTAAATTTTGATAAGGATGTGTAGTCAATTGTTAATGTATGCTCAATATCGGTAGTGATTCGAAAAATCTTTTGACTTTGTTATTAATTGCTTTACTAGCTTTTGCCCGCAGCTTCGCCCACGTAGTATTGGGGTTGGTGTTGTGGTTTCCGGGAAAAAAGTAGCCTATATCCTATTCCAGAGTGTATCCTATGCCTGTGCCAAATTTCATGCAGATCCGTCCAGCCGTTTTGGCTTGATTGAGTAACAAACATCTCATCAGCATTTATAATATTAGTAAGATTACTAAAACACCTTTTAATTGTAAAAAGTTTTCTCACCGTCAATGGATTCAAGGAGTTGGCAGCAAACTCTACAGTTTGCTGCCAACTCCTTGAATCCATTGACGGTGGCCCCAGTGGCGGTTGGCCCCTACGGGCCAAGCCTCCTAGGAGCAAGGGTACACCGCGAAAGCGTATTACCTGGGCCCTGAGATCAAGGTAAGGAAGGAACGGGGTATAGGGGGTTGTTTAGTCAGTAAGAGTCTGATACTGTTTCCCGCTCCGGGATTCGTCATTGGATGATTTTTACCAACCATAAAAAAAGCGTCAATGGATATCATTGTGGTCACACGTTGTGAGTTTTCGAAATGTTAAGTTTTTTTTTTTTGTAAAAAATGGCTGTGTTTTCTAAAAAAACACTTTCACTTGTTTTTAGATAATTGTTCTCAGTAATTACTGTGGGTTACACATCAGTGATTTCGATGATCGAAGTCGGCTTTAGAACTTTTTTTTGCCTTTTTTTGCGTCATCGCAGATCTTTACTTTTGTAGAGATAGTTTTAGGCATTTTAGTGAAGGATTTTTTATTTTATTTTCTGTTAGCGAGTGAAATCAAAAGTGAATTTAAAACGGTGACCAATTTTGTTGAAAGCGCGTAGGTAAATGGCTTTCAATGGATTTTGATTTATTTATTTTTTGTTTGGAAAATTACTTCTTTGTGTAGAGCCAGACTATCTTTTTATTGAGTAAAACCAACCTGTACCTTATACTGCCACCGTAGACGCGGGTTGCGAAGGCTTACTGACGGCGAGCAATAGGTAGCTCGCTATCCAACCTTCCGGTAACCATCCGGACCGAGCCCACGTCGTCGGTGGACCGGACCGAGCCCGGACCGAGCCCGCGCGCCACAAGGAGTTGTCAGCAAACTGTAGAGACTCAGCCGGGTCTAAGCCTCCTGGGGCCAAGGGTTGATGCGGAAGCGTAACACCAGACCCCTGGAACTAAGGGAACAAAGTGCGGTGAATTTTTTAGTCAGTAAAAGTCTGATACTATTTCCCACTCCGCCCAAGGGCTCGAGATGTCATTGGATGATTTTTGCCAACCAAAAAAGCCTGTACCAAACTTGTCTGTTTATTTGGAATGCTCTTTGCATTTCAAACCCTCCGTAACTCTAGCGAACAATCCCACAAATTGGATTTTGATTGGTTGATCAATTTTAACCGGAAATTTAAATACGTTTTTCTTTCACAGACTTAAATGCTGTTGACAGCTTTGTATTGTCTTCACAAGTGATTGTATTGTCAATCAGTAGTCGTTGGGGTGATAAATTGTTTGGGAAAAAGGATCACAATATTTTGGTAGCACATGTTAATTCTATACATTTAGGAATTTATAAATAAGTAATTAGTGCGTGTTGCCAGTGATGACGTATGGCTCTGAAACGTGGTCGCTTACAATGGGCCTTATAAAAATACTCAAGGTCACTCAAAGGACAATGGAAAGGGCTATGCTCGGAGTATCTTTGCGTGATAGAATCAGAAATGAGGATATCCGCAAGAGAACCAAGGTTGCCGACATAGCGAAATGAATGGCCAAACTTAAGTGGCAATGGGCAGGGCACATTGCACGCAGAACGGATGGCCGCTGGGGCCGAAAGGTTCTGGAGTCGCGACCGCGTACCGAAAGACGTAGCGTTGGAAGGCCTCCCACAAGGTGGACCGATGACCTGGTCAGGGTTGCTGGAAGCCGATGGATGCAAGACGCACAGGACCGGTCTTTGTGGCGGCGCTTGGGGGAGACCTATGTCCAGCAGTGGACGTCTTTCGGCTGAAATGATGATGATGAAATAAATAATTTCTGAGAGCAGTGGTGGCCGAGTGGTAACGCCCCGATTTACGAATTGAGGTCGCGGGTTTCAAACCGAGGTAGGCTTATTACTTTGTGTAATTTATTTCATCACCACTTCTCTCAAAACGGTGAAGGAAAACATCGTGAGGTAACTAGTATGTCCTAGAGCCAAAAATTTGAAGACTTGTGACATGCATCAATCTACAGAGGGCTCGCTTGCTGTATTATAGCCTATTTTCTTTCATGAAAGAAGGCCTGTTTCCCAGCAGTGGGAACATAAAAAAAATGCTGATGACTAGGACGAATTTCTGCCATGATTATATATTACTAGCTTTTGTCAGCGGCTTCACCCGCGTACATAAAATATAGCCTATGTCACTCAAGAGTAAAGCAGCTTTCTATTGTTGCTAATTTTTTTCCAACCGGACCAGTAATTCCAGAGATTACCTCCTACAAACAAAAAAGCAAACTTTACCTCTTTATTATATTAGTGTAGGTTTTTCTAGTAGTTTTGTTTGCATAAACTTAGATAATGATAAAGCAGAATTCCATTAGTGAAAGAATTTTTACCTCAGTGATAAAGCAGAATTCCATTAGTGAAAGAATTTTTAAAATCGGTTTGGCAGTTTTTGAGGTAAATTATTAAAAAACAAAAAAATCTTTATATTTGTATACTATAAATTATATTTTCAGCGGCTTCGTCCACATGCAAGTAAAAACATATCTTACGAAAATGATGTGCTATTTGAAAACACGGTCTGCTTATGTGTCGTTTCCCATTTAAACTCGTTCAGTTGTTTAAACGTGAAAAAGTAACAAATATACCATCACACATTATAGGTACAAACTTTTGCCTTCACAATTCGATTATGATTTAATAATAATCATACCAACTTAAAGTCGTTGAAAGTTCCAGCTTGTTACATTAATTTATTCCCATTAGTATTGAAAGTACACAAATAAATACATCATTTGATAATTGGACGTAGATCTAATCACGCCCAAATCTGGTTAAGCAACCACCACGACGAGTTAAGCAGGTTGTCAACCTCATTACACTACAACTGTCTTATCAAACACACTAACTTGTCTTGCGACAGTGCGACAATCTGATAACGTGCTCCAAAACGCGTTCGATTTATAAACAAATCGAATAGTTGTTAGGGATGTCGACGGATTCAAAATTCATTTTGAATCTTTCGACATTATTTCGATAAGTTTTTGTAAATGTATGCTTTAGATTAGGTCCTATTCTTTCTCCTAGAGAGGAAGCCCGAATCCCAAAAGTGGGAAGATTATAAAGCTGATGATCACTGTTGTATCACAGCCTATACCTTACTAGGCAAAACCGCTGTCAAATTGGCCAGGAATATGTTCTGCATCATGTGTAAATGTTTTGTAAGATGTTGGAGGGCAAGTTTTGGGACACTGGGCAACAATGCAGTGTGATGTGTGTCTGATGTATCGGCGTTATGTCAGTTTGGATGTATTTCGAATATTTTCGAAAACATCGAAAAACAAAATTGTAAATCGTATAATATAAAATCCGTGTTATAATTATGTGTGTATTTATTTAGTATATAGATTGCAAATTTTTTACTGTGACAGTTACACCGATATTAATATTTATTGGACACGCTTACTGACTTCTGGTTTTTGTCAAATGTGCCTATGATCTGGAATGTCAATTTTCGATAATTATAAAAGCTCTTTTTCTTTTTCCAACCCTCTTCTCTCTTTTGTCTCCTCGTACGTTTGCGCCAGAGAGTTCTGTTCTGGCTAAAAAAAAATTATAAAAATTGCTACAGCTTTTTTTTTGCCAGTAGGGTGGGTAAACAAGAGTATATATGAGACGTTATAAGGCAGATGGAAGAATTTTCGCATGTGTGATGAACATACCAACACAATCTTTGAGATACGTAATAAGATTTTTTTTTAATTATTTGCTTAAAAATATCATTATAATATTGTCAACGATTTAAAACTTTTGGTCAACTCTTGAGCCCCAAGCAAACGCCGGCGATCGCACATCTATTGTATTTCTATTGTGTCTCTTATTACAGTTCGAAAGGTTAAAGCACCCCTTTTTTGTGTTGGAAATCGTCAAATGACTTTCCCGTTCTGAGTGAAGTTAGAGAAAAACAGGTGTTCCTTCAATTACCCTTTGCGAGGTTCACGGTTACTCTCTAGAACAATTCCCAGCCCTGGTACTTGAAGCGTAAGATCAATACATTGTAGCGACTTATCAATTCTATTTGAGCATTGAATTATCAGTGTCTCGATGTTTTAAATTGCCTGTGATTATTGTAAGTGTTGACAATCATGGAATACGATTCGTATTTATTTAGTTTCACTGTCAATCGTTAGTTTATTTGTTTTGCTTTACCTATTTTTTGAAGCAAGCCTTGTAGGTAATGACTTTATTAATTTTATAAAATAAGGTGAGAAATGATTTTATTGGGTTCCGTTCCCGAAGAGTGTCAAAGGGCCGTCTCTTTGACTGTTAATTTGTCAGCGGGATTTAAATCATAAAGCGTAAAAGATAGAGAGTTAAAATGTTTTCCCTGTTTTTTCATGCGTGCGCATGAAAAAACAGGGAACTGCGACTCGCAGTTGACTAGTTGGCTATGATCAATACCATAATATTATTCTCAATTCTAGGAATTACAATTCCCCAATTAAAAAAAAAAAAACGCAAAAAATGAAGTACTCAGTTGAAGGCTTATTTCGAGAATAGTCTCAGGAATTATAATTTCTCAATTAAAAAAAAAACCTAGGTACTGAATCCAATCAGGAGTACTATGAACTAATTCAACTATTGATATAAAAAAATTGATTTCCCAAACTATTTTTAAAATCGGTTTTATTTCAAAATCATTTTCATGAAGTTTTCTTTATTTAGTTTTAAGGTTACTTTATTAATCTATGAATAAATAAAATAATCTTACTATATATAAAAAAAAAAACATGTAACCAATTTAGACATTCTTAAAAAAAAAATGTGTCACATTCTTTATTATTCGTCTCACAGATACCAATGTACGTGCAATCCATCTAACAGACTCGCTGGCGATAATATTAAAGTAGGTACGAGTACGTAGCGACCTTTTAAGATAATAGTGACTCTTATCTATCACGTTGGGAGAGATCGATCGGTACGAGCGAGATAAATGGAGCCAGGCTATACCTACCTAGGTAGTGTCGGTATAATTAGACGCTGTATGGAGGAACGATTTTTCAAACTGTTCGATTTTTGAATTGCGATTTTTTACGTCAAAACTAAATTAAGAAGTTTTCAAGCGCTGAAATTCGCAGAGCCTAACTTTAGACGCACCAAGATCCGATAGCCGAACGATAAGTTTTGTTTTGACTTAAAAAATTGCAATCGATGGAGAAACGAGACCTATCGAAAAAGTTTTGGACATAGAGGAATTATGCAGGGTAATAGCAGTATTACCCTGCATAATATATAATAATATGTCCACAACTATCACACAACGCCATCTAGTCCCAAGCTAAGCAGAGCTTGTGTTATGGGTACTAGACAACTGATAAACATACTTATATAACTCTAAATATATACATATTATAGATAAATTACACCCAGACACAGAACAAATCGTGCTCATCACACAAACATTTGTCCTGGGTGGGAATCGAACCCACGACCTCCCGCATAGCAGTCAGGGTCACTAACTACTAGACTGATAGGCCAGTCAAGTGCAAAGTGCAACTGCATGTTCACACATTGCAGAATGTGTGAACATAAAGAGAATTAAATGCCTGCGGTAACCAGATACAATTAGAAGAGCTTTAAGAGAAGAGGTATTTTTTTTATTTGATGTAAATTATTAGGGACTACGATCCCACCTGATGGTAAGCAGTGACGCAATCGTTGATGGTGATACGCGCAAGTTTATTTGGAGTCTTTTCACTTTAGCTTTCGGACCGTAGAAGTGTCCTCAACGAAAGGGGACGTAATTTTCGTACATCGGGCTGTCCATTGGTAGAAAGGTTAACCTCTCAGCCCTCAAGCGAACGCCGGCGTTCGCGGGTATTAACGGAAATTTAATTGTCTATAAAAACTTTTTGTTACGTTCTTGGATAAATATCAAAATACCCTACAAAAAAAATGAAAAAATAACATTATATTTTTGAAAATTCGATGACAATGAAAATGATTAAAAAAAATGCAAACAAAGGCTTCTTGACCAATTTCTTGAATTGGTCTTTTTTATTGAAGGCAAAATTATCAAATAGTTTCCACAGGTTTGGATAAAGTGACAAAGAGTAACAAATTTTTACGCATCCGTGTTCCTTTAGTTGCATTTTGCGTTCTGGTGCCCTGGCTTCTTTGGAACAATTACCAGGATAATAAGGACTTCATCATCATCATCATCATCAGCCTTTTAATGTTCCCACTGCAGGGACACAGGCCTCCTCTCTAGGAGAGGAAATAAGGACTTAACAAAATATTATATTTAGTTATGATTATTTTTCTGTTAGGATTCATTCCAAAACTTAACACCAAATTCATCATAACTTCGAAAACAATAAATTTTAATCAAAATAAAACAAACGTAATACTTCACAGACCATAACCGACAAAATCGTGCTGTGAATAATCGCACCGACTAGTCGCCCACGTGCGTCAGGCCTAAACATCGGGGCGTGCTCACCAAACACGTGTTGAAGCGCGTTTTCACTTTTTATTAGGGCTATTTTCGACTGAACGATTAAGGCAGTGCTCCAGAGTAGCCAGTAGCCTACGACTAAGCTACGCACTTACCCTTGCGCTTTTGATTTCATGGCATTATATACGTGACTAATATTGCCAAAGTAGATACCTACATGATCAATCATTTTTTTTTTTTGGAAGAGTAAAAACCATCAAACATTTTCTTCTATTATCAGTGGAGCGAGATAAAGTGTTAAACTTTTACTCACTAAAATTAAATCAAAGCATTCATTTCAAATATATCATCCACAGATAATTGTCACAAAATTGTCGTCGATCAAAAAAAAAAGATTCTGATTGCTCATTCCAAAGCATGCAAGCGTTTCCAAGAACAAACTTTAAAATCATGTTATATATTACAAATACACATACGTTAACGTAACACATTTCTTGTCATTTCTATAAAACACACCTGCATTTTTTTCAAATGCCTTTGCGTTCAAACACTACGATAATTCTTTCAAACAATCCCGCACGCCCATCAAATACATTACAATTTATCTTACGATTTACGGGTACAATACTTCCAAATGTGTGTCTAGCAAACATTATAATGGCGTAGCTTAGCAATCCTCTTCATACGCGTCCCAAGAGCTAGTGGACGGTCGCCTTTACATCGACTAGTCGCACATAATTGCTCTCACATATTATTATTTATAGGTATTCATTACTAAGATTGGGAGGTGTATTATGAAAGTGAAATGGAGCCTTATCTTCTGTGAGTAAGAACGATTTATTTAATGGGTAAGAACATAAGATTGTGTACCCGAAGGGAGATAATATCGGCAGTTATTTACCTCAGTCTTGTGAAAGAATGAGCTTGATATAATGGTAATGTGTCGATATTTTTTTGTGTGATATCTGTATGTTTATTTTAATAAGGTATTTAGATAGCGTTGAGGCATGTGATTACCATATGATATAAACGTGTGAAATTTAGTTTTGTAGTGATGTTGGAGACTGGTTTCAAAAATATCCAAAGCATCTTAAAAAAAGTGTCAATAACTTTGTGAAGGGTATCCGATGGATGGGAGATGCACAGGACTGTTAACTAAGACGACAATTGGGGGAGGCGTATGTCCAGCAGTGAACGTCTTTCGGCTGAAATGATGATGATGAACTTTGTAAATTAACAGTAATTTTCTAGGTTTCATTCACAAAGTTATTGATTAAATAATTGACCTAGAACTATCTTTATGTTCCCACATTGATTGAAATCCCTTGTATTTACTTTAAACAAAACTGACGCCCTATTTTTCTAACATCTTTCTCGAAGCAACAAATATAAAAAGGTGCCAAGGCACACAAAATCATATTAAAAAGCTTTTAGACGCATCTCTTTATTATAACCCAGCCACATTATAGAGGGTTAGTGTTATAACCATCCCCATGTTATAACCAACCCCATTATAGAAGATTATTGTTATAACCATCCTCATATTATGATGCATCCTATAAACCGGTCTATGTTACCTTACCTTTAGCACAGTGGTTCCCAATCTTTGTTCAGTTTTTTTTTATAGTAGGTAAAAATCATCCTATGACAAATCCCGCCCTGGGATGGAGCAGGGAACAGTGTCAGACTCCTACTGACTAAACAACCTACTCCGTTCCTATGTTACTATATATGTTAGGGCCAGAGCCTTCTTTTCAGACATGAAACCTTGCAGGTTTCGACCCTTCTGCAGGGTCCCTTCGGTTTCTTTCCTTGTCTTGATCTCAGGGCCCATTCTCATCAACCATTTGACCCAGGAGGCTTCAACCTCTGTTCGGTAAGAACCGAGATATGGTCTGGGAAATGTATAGAATTTCTTCCCATCTGATTATTTTCTATTTGAAATGTTGTTTCTTCTATGATATCTAGTGATTGTTAAATTTGATTTTTGGTAACAGGCGTGCTCAAAATTTGAATTTCTTTTTGTGATTAGATATATTGTACCCGCAAAAGAAGGAACAAACAGACAGACAAACCCAGAGACAGACAAGAATTCAAAAAAGGCATTTCAGCTTATCGAATTTACTTAAAACCAATTATTTTAATATTACAAACAGACGCTTTATTTATTTTTATTCATATGATATGAATAAATTGTCTGATTATAATATCAAAATAATTAAAGCCGTAATCTTTACATTTTTATTTTATGATCTTCTGGTCCCTGCTATCAAAAAAGAAATCAAAGCAGATCCTGGTCGAAAAAAAGTTTGAGTGCCTTTGCTTTCCCAGCATATGAGTTAACCCTTTATTATGTACTAACATCAGGCTTGTAAACCTTTATGGGGTAAACAGAGTTACTTACTTAGAAGCCAGGCCTGTTATAGGTTAAGAGGTAAGAAGGTTGTAGTGAGCAGAGAAAATGTTGTTGTGTTATATCAGGTATATATTTATAGCCGTGGCGGTCTGGTGGTAACGGCCTTAGTTCTAGGTAGAGGATTCATATCCAAGAGACTACTGGTCTTAAAATGACAAATGGCAATGGCAGGAAAACATAGTGAAAAAACTTTCGCGTTTACCAAAATTTGAATATTCATATATATATATGACGCATATCCTCAAGTTAAAAATTTCTTCAATTATACATTTAAGGTTTGCTGTAAGAAAACCCAATTGTGGGTTAAACTCGCCTGTGTACATCACTTGTCCAGTATTTCGCAATGTAACTATATTTCTTTATACAGTAAAGAATACAAGGATCAAGGATAAGACGTCTACTAATCCGCACTGAACTTGAGCGGAGGGTCACAAAATTCCCTCTCCTAAAGAGGAGGCAGTTTGTTGTTTGAAATTGAGTTTCAGCAGTAGGAATATTATAAGGCTGAGTTCCTTGTTATGCTTATACTACATACTAATAACGATAACTGGTAATTAGTGACCAATACAATTGATGTAGTCATGATAACAAACAACTTCCAAAGCGTAAATCTCTATGGAGAAAAACGTACGAAAAACTCCATGGACACAATTAGTTCCTCTAGGGCCTCTGCTTCGCAAACAAATCTTTAAACATTTGTTAACTATTCCCCGTTAATTATTACAATAAATGCGTAAATTTCTCTTTCGCGGATACGTACAACAATAAATGTACACAAATTTAATAATACATTTGCAAGAAACCAACTCTGGTTACAAACGCACACTTCATATTATAGTGTCATTACAACTGTATGGCTTTCTGTCCGATACATCTAAGGTTATAACCTTTTAATTAAACAAATAAATACTTGTACAGAATCCAATATATAGACACCAAGTAATTGCTTTGACTTCAGCTATTTATTGAATTATTAACTACACCTTAATGTTGAATGGTATTCGTGCTAGTAAAACTGTTGTTCGGCTAGAAATCGAGACGTTAGGATAGACTTATACATTTTCCGATGATAAAGAATGGTAAATTAATATAATCTACTTTGGAAAAGTATTTTGTTTAACTGGTGTTTGAGTAAATGGTTTTTTAAAAGATGTTAATTTATTAAATCTAAATGTAGCATTTAAAAAATTGATGAGCTTACTTGCATAAATGCCTTTTTACAAACTTTATATTAGCTTGCAATATAACTATGTATGTTCGGCTCAAATCTTGTTACTCAATTTTGAAGCAGATATCTTCAACAGATTGGGCCGGCAATTTTTGCCAATAGATTTAAAAAAACTGAAATGCTTTGAAGATCTTTTAGTAGCCATTAGGATACTAAAAGATTTTGATTATTGATATAATGCAATTGAACTTCTCAATAAAACTGCAAGTCCCATTTAAAACTTGGATACAAACACTAATAAAAACAAAACAAAAGAATAAAGAAAAAGATTCATGGAGTCGTTAAGATGACAACGAAGATTGAACACAAAGTAATATTAACGTCACAAAAAATACAGATGTGCTCAGTACAACCACCGAGTAATCACACGCCGCAGGCAATGTAGCCCATCTGAATAATGAATACACACATTAAGTGTATACGAAATATTTTTCATGTACAAAAATATCTAGACCACGGGCCAGAATTTATTGAAATCTCGAGAAATGCCCTGAATGCTAGATGCTATCTATAACACGAATGAATGTAACCATCAATTTATCAAAACGCACGACTGAACGCCATATTTTTAGCAATATAGAAACATTTTTGATTAAAATCGATTCGTGACATACCATTGTAATACTTTCTCTGTATTATTTGAAAGTGTCAAACTATTGACAATTAAAGCAGATGAGAAAACGACCCGAATGGTGGACAATGATTATAATCAGCACAGCCGTGAAACAACTTTTACTAAACAATAGATAAATAAACAAATAAGATCAGTCAGCCGTCACGCTCGGCGTGAAAGAGACAGAAGATTTGGCGGTAATGGATCTGAACGAGATGAGTATTAAAAAAAAGGCGGGAGATCGCCAATGGTCGCGGAAACAATATTTTCACTTGATTTCAATAATATTTCTTTGTGTGGCCGTCACATATCGGGAGCGCGGTGTAATGTCTGATTTCTCTGTTTGCTAGTCACATTTCTAATGCGTGTGATTAAGGTCAATAGATCGCAGTGGCGGTGTGTTATAAACATTGTAATAGTTTTTATGTACAAGGAGATCAGATAAATGATGCTCAATGGCAAAAGAGAGGATTGTCATTGCTATGCAAGTCATTAAATACTTTGTATGTCTTGATGTTGGTATTAAAAGATATAAGCAAACTTGTAATCTGGTGTCAATCAGCGTGGAAAGGACTGATGTTAACTTGACATGCTTTTATACTTCACACTTGGTTATCTGGTATTTTCTATAGTACTTTAAAGGTCATTAAAATTTTAGTACGTTTTTGTCTTAAGCGAGTTTACTTTATTTAAAAAATTAAGTAAACTCGCTTAAAGTTTAAAGTCAAATAGGTATGTATTTCAGTGACAACTATATTAGAGTTCGAGCAAATCATGAGAGCTAAAAATTTTATGGTTAAACCCCGTAGTCGTTTTATTATATTCGTCACATAAAATCAAAGAGCAAGTAATGTCATCAAATTAACCCATAAACATCATAGGGCATCACATATCATCTTATGGGATCGCAGTCAAACACATTTTTTTTAATGATATATATTATATGTCATTAAAAAAATCTTTCCCTAAGGTCGACTTCGAGTCCACTTTTTCTCAGTTCTTGAGTCACTAGTTCATAAAGCCTAAATAAATAAAATTTTGCAAATCATGATAAAATAACTAGTTTTGTAACTAAATTTTATATTTACAGAATTAATATAAATCCATTGCAATGAATGAATCAGACATTTCGGACAAGCATTTAAAAATACTTTAAATTCCAACAAATAAATTTTAAAAGGATGATAAACACACGAACAAAAGAAAAACAACACAAGCACTTACTAAAACGGCTCTTAAATCCTCAAACTACAGTGAAAGTAACGCAAACAGACAGACCCAACCTGTTCTACACCCCAAAAGCACAATAGCTGTAGACGAGTATATACAGGAAATCCCAGATCAAATAGACCCATCTACTTTCTAAGCAGCGAATCTTGCTAGACGGTCTGTCTACTGATGAAGATAGCTGCCATTATTCATTTTGCATGTGGATGTCATGAAGTGTCGCGATAGTGATCTATGAAGGCTTAGAAGATGGTGCTATCTGATTTGCGTTCGTTATGTTCCGGACGAGTGAGTCTGGTATTAGTACAATGTTTGGACAGTAAGTTGGTAGCAAAATTGTTGAGGGCTTTTGCTTTTTGTTTTTGGTTATTTTTATTGATTTGTTTATGACTATTGGCCTTTATATGCTTAAAAGCAGGTCAAAATTTGTTTTTGTATTTGCTGTAAGAAAAATAAAACTCTTTTGTGTTTTCTATATACGTTTTGTCACATTGCTATGATTTTCTTGCAAGATTACTTTCTTCTAAGTTTTTATTTTTTCTATTTTAATAGCTTTTTGTTTAGGTTTCTAATTTGAATTGTCTATGGCAATTTTTTTAAAGCGTATCGAATTCGTCATCTTCTTTATTTTATATACTTTTTGTTTTTTTTTATTGTTCATAAAAGTTTAAAAACAATTTCGATCAAGACAGTTGGTATGTACAGCTTAGGTTAAATCAACAATTAAATTTACATGTAGCAAACCTCAAAGCAATAAAAGTAAATATAAGGATAACCATATTTGTACAGCAAAATTGAGTGCTCGGTGATCTTTGAACCTTGTTTCTTTGCGAAATATTGATTTACATATGCAATGTACATTCTAAAGAACATTTAGACCTGCTATTTTTTCGGTTAACGTGTTTTTAAGATCAAAGCCATTTGAATTTTTTTAGACAAAAGTTTTAATCGCAAGAATAAATCATATGTAGATGATGTTGTACACGAATCTTTTTTTTTTTAATTGCTATAAACTAGTGCTTGACTGTGATCCCACCTGATGGTAAGCAGTGATGCAATCGTTGATGGTAAGGCGCACTAGTTTATTAATCTTTGATAAACATATATTTTTTCAAATCTCTTATTCACCCAGCCGTTGCCGAGGAGTTCGCTTAAAGAAGAGGAAAAAAGTCATTATTTTATGGCACTGCTCGGGAACCAGGGCCTTAAACTTAATATAGAGTGTTGTCAATCCTTCTTGTCCGTATGTCCAATACACGTCTGCAACAAGGTGTGCCCGCGCCGGCACATTTGCTTACTTACAACGCAAGCTCACACAGCGACAGATAACAACCTCACGATGTAAACTGGCTACTGGAATTATTACTGTCAATTTTTTTCTTATTTGCTTCTTGCAAACTTAGTAGTTCAAGCTGCAGACTTTATGGCACAGATTAACGTTTTGATTAAAATACTGCCTTAATTTATACTACCTCTTTTAAAGCTCTCGATAAAAGTTATAAAGGGAGTTAATTAATTGAACTAAGTGAATTAACTGTGGCTGAATTACGATTCAGTCTTATATGGCTTGAGAGCCAAATTAATCTTTTATATTTACGTTTTACGCTAAAGTAATGTAACATTATAGTTCGTAGAAAATTAATTAAAGAAGTCTTATGATAGTTAAGATATATTTAAAATTAATCAATTTTAAGAATTAGTAAGTTAATGTTAATTTAAAATTGGGTGATAATATTTTAAGGGATATAAAATATGTTTTATAGAAAAAATTAAACAATGAATTAGTGTGAAAGAGAATATTGAAATAAAATGACAAATTAATTGTATGAGATGAGCCTCTGCAAAAAAATTGGAAGCAAAGGAAAAAAAAGGGATAAATTTAAAGTAAATATAAAAGTAGGCAGGATAGACATGGACACTGAGGTGATCATTGAAAGAGGAAAGAAAAAAAAAAAGAGAAATCTCATCATGGTGATGAGATGTCTCATTTCAGTTGAAAGACGTCGACAGTTGTACATAAGCTTCTTACGTAATATCCGATCTTGTGCGTCTCGCATCCATCGGATTCCCACTACCCTCTCTAGGCCATCAATCCACATAATCCTAATGCTACGTCTTCTGGTACACGGTTGCCATTACAACTAACATTTATAGTATATTTCGCTAATAAGGTAGAATCGAGGTTGAAAACATTAAAGAAATTTAGCACATCAGATGGAAACGTCATATTGCAAAAGATTGTGACGATATACTAAAACAAATAATATAAGAACTGAAGTACCAAAATCGATTAGCCCCAATACTTCAAAATATTCTCAACATTATTTGCTGTGATAATATTTACCTTCCATTCTCAAACTGACACCAACTTCCTTTTCATTATGCAAACATGAAAAATAAACTCAGATTTATCATACTGATTTATAATGGCGAACATTTTTATGTACCTGTGTGTGTGTCTGTGATGGTGTATGTGTATTTGTTTCTTCTTTATGCTCAAATAAGTGAATGGATTCGAATGATTTTTGGTGCTTGTGTAGACAAATGTCGGTCAAAAAATGGTGAAGGTACATTACCTATCATTTTGTTTTTTCTTTTTCTTTCAATTGTATATTTTTATAGTTATACTATACAAGGTGTCATTGACATGTTAACGCAAACGAATACCATGGATCGAGTACATGATTCTGGACCGCCCAGTGGTGGAATTTTAGGTCGGTGTTTTTTCAAATTTTTGAAAAAAAAGTTTTGTTTTTTTATTTTTAACCTATATAAAATCGTTATTCTGACCAATCCCAATGATATTTTTAAAAAACAAAGAAAAAAAATTTTTTTTTTACAAAAAAAAAATTAATAAAAGAATCATCGAGGCAAATAAAGTCGTTATTCTAATCAAACCCGATGACATTTTTAATTTGGAATGTAATGCACTCATTTTTTTCGCAAAAAATTTTAAATTGACGTTTTTATACAGTTTAATTTAAAAAACGTTAAAAATTCATTAAAAAAAATTAAGAAAAAGCCGACAAAAAATTCCATCACTGGGGGGTCTAGAATCATGTACTGGATCTATGGTATTCGTTTGCGTTAACATGTCAATGACACCCTGTATATTAGGTATTTATTTGATAGTATAAATGTTTTATTGTATTTAACATTATTTATGTTGTACACAGACATCCCTAAATCATTTAATTTCGTCCATTTTAAAAATTCTCTTTAAGAAATTGCCCTACGGTACACTTATTTGTATAACTGTTTGTCCTGTGATAAGTTTAGTTGTGCTATAGATTTTTTATTTTGAATTTTTCTACTTATACACGGGCGAATATGCTGGCAGAAGCTTTACTCTCGGAATTATTGAGTACTTTATCGTTTGCGGTTTTCAATACTAGTATATTATTCTCTTTTGGCGTCTCACCAAGAAAATGTTTATTGGAGAACGCGTCGCCACTTCCGTCTTCTGCCAAGTTATCAGATCTAATAACATGAGTACTTTATTCACATTGAGAAGCCAAGTTTTATGACATTTTGTTCCTTGTTGTGAAAAGAGTTATGGGAATTGAAAAATTTCAATATCTCAGTAATTTAATTCGGATTCAACTGATTATAAATGGGTAGTTCTTTATATAATAAGTTCCGCCATTATTTTGGCTTTTTATTATAAAAATGCTCACTGCTAACTGTGCAAAAAAGAATGCCCTTCTTTGCGATTTAAAAATATAATCACGAAGTAGTTGTTAGGGTCTGTGATTTTCCTCTTTCTTCTATAACCTAACCGGTCCCAGTCAGGGTGCTACAAGTCTCATAATAAAAAAAAATCATTAATCTTTGGTGTAAAGTTAATTTATTTTCTCATTTATTTAACTATTTATTTATACACATAAGAATAAAAGAAAAGAAGAAGATAACAGGAAAATAGGTACAGAGATGAAATGGTGGTCAAATATTATTTTAAGTGAAGGATAATTTTTTTATTGCATATTTATAAATATCACATTTTAAATGAATGTTGTTAAGTAATTCTTCACTGATCGCTTTTAAAAAACTCTTTAAATATTTTATAAGTAGATTCACTCAAGCAAGGAACATGAACAATTCATTATTTACATAAGTATACATTATTCCACAAAATTCAACGCACGATTCACACATTCGCATATTATTTATACTTTATGTACACTGCATTCACGCATATGAACTAATTAATTATATTATATATTATAAAGATATCTTGCTCTCAATGTTTTTTTCTTTTTTCGGTATCTGTCTTATTTACAAAAATACGAGAAATACTTTATTGTTATCTTATTTTTGGGGTGCAAAATCTTCAAATAACTTGTTTCAGTCTAGGAACTCTTAACCAGTTTTCGCAGTACGTGTTCCCTTAGTGTGTATCGTCACCTTTTTCCAGGCAGGTCTCGACGACGCTTTTCATCTGTGAAATTCTAAGTAATATATTATTCTTTTTTATCTAAATTATTATTATAGTTAGCCTGTTTTGTCTCATTACTGGACAAAGTCCTTCCTCCATTCATTATCTCGCTTTCTTTCCTTCGTTTTTTCCAATTCTTAAGGATGACATCCCAGTAGTCTTGTCATCTCCTTTGTTGCCCTGCATCGCTTAGTTCGGGCACCAATTCTATGTTTTACAAGCTTACACCTCGTTAGACATACGGCAGACATGTCCTGCCGAACATGGTTAATTTATTTAGTCTTCGACCTAATACAAATCAATAACCCTTTCAATAACTGATGGCTTGTGGTTCATTTTTTCAATACACGACATTTTCTTCAGTACATACGCCATCACAATGTTTCCCACGCGAATCCCATTATAATAGTATCGTGCGTTGGACAGGGTTATCGACATAATAATTGGATTAACCTCATTCATACTTCATTATAACTGTATGGAAGTGGACCATTTCGACCAAGTATTAAATGTCAAATGTGGGAGACCGGAGACGATATGACATTTAGAAGATGGCTTACACACTTGATGATAGAAAATATAATTTTGTTTGTATGTAACTGAACGAAGTATAACTTCTACTAGCGTGATTATTGACAAAAGTTGTTTCTGCTTCCTCTTTTGGATTCGAGAGACGAATCCCTACCTTGGGCAGAGTGTGAGACAGTGTCAGACTTCTACTGACGAAACAACCCACCATTCCTTCTTGCCTTAGTTCTAGGGCCCCAGTTTACCTCTTTCGCATCAACCCTTGGCCTCAAAAGGCTTCGAGGCTGTTCAGTTTTCCGCATACGGTCCTGCTTTCTCTTGCCTTCTTCTTTCAGTGTCGATGGACTTGAATTTAGTTTTTTTCTGACCAATATTTGGCAAGTTTTATAGCTTTGTTATTGACGTCGTATAAGTCCTGAAAGGTGCAGCTAGTTGTATATGAAAGGCAGAATAGCAGAAGTGATTTCTAATCAATAGATACTTCTTCAGAAGACTGTAGATAGTTCTTCCAGTATTTTGCCTTACCCCGGACGACATAGAGAGAATCTATGACGAGCGGGGTCAGGGCAAAAGATTTGTTTACTACTTTCGTTTTCAACTACCTGCTTAACACTATTACATTTACAGCTACATTGTACCCCACAAAGAATATTTTTTTTATGCTGTTCATAAATTTGATCGCGAATAAAACAGGAATTGTACATTTTATTTATTTTACAATTCATTTATTTACACACTTACATTGTTAAAGATAATACATTAAATTAAAAATTATACATAGGTACTGCTTATTTCAATAAGTATTTTTTTCCACCAGCAGACCTGCGAAAGACCACCAGAGAAATTAGAAGAAATGTAGACATTGGTGAGTAGAAATAAGAAGAGAGATAGTGAAAAATAAATCAATAAATACTTATATAACAATTAATACATAACTTATCAATAAATACGTATATGACTATACATATAACTTAAACTAATAATAAATACATACATTTTCGAATTCAGAAGCTCGTATTTGTCCCTAGTCCAAGACGAAATATCAAAACCACAACACGCCGGGACTCGGCTTCGGAATTCCTAGTGGTTGGCGCTAGCGGTCATGTAAACCTATGCTTCTATTAATTAGTACAAGCTGTTACTAGCTCAACTGGAAGCAAATTTTGAGGCCAGCAACCAAGCTTGTTTATCTTGTAATAACTGTCGTAGTTTTGGTTACCAAAGCCGTAGATTTTGAATCCGGATGAAAACCGCAATAGGATGGTGACGTAGCCAATATTTCGGGAGCTAGAATGGTGAATTACAATACTGCGGTGAACTTTCAGCTTCAAAATCAAAATGATTATATGACTGTTTATTGTAGTTTTTTGATTAAGAGCACGCTGAAACAGGAGAATTAATTTAACACCTCTAAGGTTTTGATTAAATTTTTGTTTCGCCTGGACTTTTGTACAGTGTTCATCAAGGTGTGAAACAATTTGCCTCCTGCGGTCTTCCCGTCCTATTTAGTATAATTTACGTGTTTTTAATAAACTAGTGCGCCTCACTATCAACGATTACATCACTACTTCCCATCAGGTGGGATCGAAGTCAAGCATTATACTCTATTCGCGTTAAGGTTATACATTAAAAAAAAAACCTTTTTACTGTCTGTTCAATCAATTTTAACTTCTATTCCGAAGGCATACAGATGGCAATAAAAGCAAAAAAAGTTGTTAAAAAACCATCTGTTTACTGCAACCACCATTTGTCATTCCACCAATGTATTGAAAGTTAAAATCGGATAAACGGACTGTGATAAAAGCATTTTTAATTGTCGGATGTTGAACGGAGTGTAATCAATGTTATTTAAAAACAAAAATTGGATGAAATCTGGTATATAGACATACTATACTCCTAATTTCTTAGATCATATTCCAGAATATTATTATTATAGCTAGTGCTGTGCTGTCCCACAGCTGGGCAAAGGCCTCTCTCCATTCCTTCCAGTCATCTCGGTTACTCGCTTTATCGTTCCAATTCCCAAAGAAGACATCTGGATCATCCCGCCATCTCCTTCGTGGTCTGCCGCGGCCCCGCGTCGCTGTGTCTGGGCACCAATCCTGTGTTTTACTTTTTATTCCAGGATATAATCTAAGAAATTAAAAAAACAGAAGTATGTCCCTTCAAGGTCTCTTTTCTACTTTCACGCTTGTAAAGCCGCTGTTAGAAGCTAATCTTAACATAATATCACGTAGGTACATTAACTACGTCCTCGTTGACATTATCCTTAATCATAGTAACTATGAAGTGTAATGAAACTACATAGTTAACTGAAGCTCCTATCACAAGTCAATCAAGTTTTACGAGTAATTAATAGCTAATCAAAGTGAGTGGGTGGACCCCCATTAATATACGTTGTTAATAGGTAGGATTATTACTGAGAAGCATTTATATGAATGTCGATAAACACTTCTCTCTTTTTACCTCTTTTTTTGTTAAAGCGTTAAAAAAAAATGAAAGCGTTATAAGATACAGTGTGTATTATTCACGCGCGCTTCAAGTTGTCAGCAAACTGTAGGGACCCATCAGGGTCGAAGCCTACTGGGGCCAAGTTTGATGCTGAAAGGCAGGTTAGGCAGGTCCTGATATGAGGGGCAACGAAGTAACGCCGAAGTCGTCGATGACGCGTACTGTTCCCGTGCGCCTGAAGGAGTTGTCATTAAATTGCAAGGACCCTGCTTAGGGGTCAAAGCCCTCTTGGGCCAAGATTTCGCGTCTGAAAGGAAGGCTCTGGCCCTGGTATATATGACGACGTAAGAATGGGCTAGGTGGTTTAGTCAGTAAGAGTCTGACTCTGTTTCCCACTCCGCCTAAGGGTGGGATTCGTTATTGTATGTTTTTAAGTAGCCAAAATATATATATATGTTTTAGGTTTGCGGTTCCCTGAAGCTGTGAAAAAATCAAAATTCAAAATTAAAGTATAATAAAGATACGGCTGTTTATGTCGGAAAAAGACGTATATCTATTTCGACACTTTCAAGGGAATCAATATTCATCACCGGATAAAATGATATGAATTGAAACAGAATTTTTATTAGGATTATTGCTTTCATATTTCAGGTTTTAATAAAGCATTTTTGTTTTCAATATTGAATTAAAAAAATAATTAAAGGCCGCAAATAATTTTTAAATAACGTGAAAAAAAAAACAACTAAATGGTGTTTCTATTCACCCCTTTTTACGGTACCTACTTCTTGTTGACCTAGAACCCTAAAGAATGGTCTTTATACCCATTTTATCCGAAAGAGTCAAACAAACCGACCCGTGTAAATGCTTCTTTACTTCTGTAATATATTAAGTGACTGATCCAAAGAGATTGATAACATTCAAGACTCAAGATTCTGATCACGTCGACACTGGACTCATTATGGCGAAGGCGTCTACTTTGTTACGAGATTGGACCCGATTTACTTATAAATCGACTTCGAAAATAAAAATTCGACTTAAATTCGGATATTTATTACTGCGCTACTTGCTACTAGCGGTTTTGAGTATTGTCTTAAGGGAATATTTATACATAATTATAAGGTAACTGGTGTCCGATATAATAAATATAACCTAAGAATAAGAAATTTTATTTGCTCAAACATGTGTATGCAGTCAGAAAATAATACATGCATGCAAGATCTTAAATAGAAGTAGCTCACGACATGTCTGCCATTTTTCATGGCGTGCAAATATATTAAATTATAATATAAATTAATCTCAATCTCAAATCAATTTTATATTTAAATATTAATAAAAATTTTACAATTATCAAATTACATATTTTCATTATTAAATAAGTATACAGATTATAGTTATTCTAATACATATTTAATGAATTCAGTTATATTTAATAGTATTCAAACACTGATGATACACACCTTAATTACGACAATGTTAGTCCTAAATACGTCATTTTAGTTATGATAACAAACAAATTTTACTATGGGACCATATGTTTAATCGCAAAAAATCTGCTGGTCAGTACATTAATTTATGTTTGCCTATTTAATCTTGTTGGATTTTAGGTTTGGTCCCATAGCAAAAGTTGATTGTTATCATGACTCAAATCATGTGTTTTGTGTTAAGTATTGGTCAATAATTATCTGTCATAACACATATATATTTATAAACATAATATGCAAATACATTCCTCGGTATTCTATACGCTATTCCAGGACAATGCCATGTCTGTCCATCCATTCGAGCTCGAAGAAGTAACAATGATACATACACACACACGCGTAAACTTTCGCCGATATAATATCAGTGTGATTTATCTACTCTTTGCGGTTCTGGAGATCAGGGATTTTATCATTTTAAGTAATATCTTTATAGATATGATAGTACATATCCATGGTCCTCAAAACCAAGACAGATGACCATGGTTCAAAAGGCTGCCCAACTTAAATGGGAATGGGCAGGACATGCCTGACGGATGCTCGATGAACTGCCAAAAAAAAAATTGGAACTTTCACCAACCAAAAGCCAATGATTATATTCTCATAGAATTATATTTTATAACTGCCCATAAATGCCTATTAAAAAAAAGAAATTGAATTTAAAAAGCACTTTTTCACCAACTAAAAAAATAATAATATGACGTCACTACATGTTTGTCGGTCATGCAGACTGCCAGCAAACGAAGAACGACGGATTTATTATTATCGGAAAACTCGTTACATTTCCTTAGTACCTACTAACTGTAAAGAAAAAATGTTACAAGATATTTTACCAAATTCCTTTCTACTGAATCATAAATCCTAATACCCTGAAGATAAGACCAATAAATCCCAACAGAAGCATTGACTTCACACAGCTTATCTTAATTAGCAGGATTTCCTTTTCTACATATATTTTTATTTAGTTTCTGTTACGGAGAATCGTATATTCTTGCGTAACTGCGCTGGTAATTTATTTATGTAGTACTATATCCTGGTATTTCCTGGTATCCTTGTATTTACGTTCTTCTTTATAACATCTGAGTCCTATCTTGACTGCTTCCTTGGTTTATCAGTATTTATGCAGTCATCAAAGTTATACGAGATAAATTTTATTTCAGATAACGTACTTATATAAATTTATTTATCTTTCTTATCTATTCAATTAATTCCCACATAAGGAAAACGAGTTAGAATTCTAATGAATTTTATCACTAATTTTTCTTTTTGATTTTGTTCGCAGGTACGTACCCAATTCCTTTGTCTTGGTAAGAAAGGATCACCAAAATTCGCCAACACAAAATCGAGGAGATCTGGTTTTAGATAAACTAAGAAGGTAGGAAGTGCCACTAAGTGTTAAGCCTCTAGTATTGATCAAACTGAGAGATAAACATGACCTTATGGTGTATTGAATGTAAGTGAAAGTATCAAGATTTTAGTCACGGTACGATCATATTTTGACATGCACCAAAACAAGAACATAGCCGCGTCAAAACACAAAATATCGGTGAAGTTATACACGCAGATCCGATGCGCCCAAACATTGAACCTTTCACAAAATCCAATTCGCAAAGAACACACAACAGAACTTGTACAAACAGTACCCTGTTCTCTCATCCGTGTTATCCGTAAACACACTCGCGTAACACAAAATTACCGCAATCTCAGTAATTAAACAGGAAAAAGCGGTGGATTGTAAAAGAAAACTGATTTGTAAGCGACTTTGAAACTTTATGGGGCGTGTGTAAGCGAGCTGGGACATAAATATCGCTTAGCAAGCGAAACCACTACCATGAAATCACGCAAAATGATCAACTTCGCTTCGATATCTGCGTAAATAGATATGAATATACCTAGTATTAGAGTTTTAGATAACTTGTGTAAACAAAAATAACAGCAAGAATTGAAACACCCACTGAAATAAATTTTATCCGACATCGGAAATATCGTAATATATAAATGTGGCGTTGATGGTGTAATTTTCAGCCAAAAGACTACAGAATTGAATACAAGCCTCCCCCAATCGTAGCTGTAACGACTGGTCCTATGCGTCTCGCATCCATCAGATTCCCGTGACCCTCACCAGGTCATTAGTCCACCTTGTTGAAAGCCTTTCAACGCTGCGTCTTCCGACGTGAGCTCATCAAAAAGGAAGATCTCCGCAGGAGTACCAAGGTTACAGACATAGCTGGAAATATCGCCCACTTTAAGTAGAAATGGGCTGGACACACAAATTAAATGATCTGAAATGAAATTGTGTTCATCTCAAACGGTGTCAATTTCTCATACTATGTTTTGTTTCGAACGCATTTAAAAAAAAAATAGATGTAAATTAATGCTTAACTGCGATCCCACCAGTTGGTAAGCAATGCAATCGTTGATAGTGCGGAGCACTGATTATGGTTTAATAAAGGCCCATTCACCCTAGCCTTCAGGCTACCCAAATTATAATCGGATGGGAAGACTGCAGCAGGTAAATCGTTCCAGTCCTTCGACGTACGTGGTATACACAGTCAACATCATCATCATCATCAGCCTTATTTATGTTCCCACTGCTGGGACACAGGCCTCCTCTCTAGGAGAGATGTCACATGTCTTCGAATTTTTGGTTCTAGGACATGCAGGTTTCCTCACGATGTTCTCCTTCACCGTTTTGAGAGCAGTGGTGATAAAATAAATTACACAAAGTAATGAGCCTGGTGGGGTTTGAACCCGCGACCTACAACTCGTAACTCGAGGCCTGTACCACTCGTCCATCACTGCTCCCAACAGTCCATAGGCTAATTGAAATTAAGTTATAACCTCAATTAGCTCAAACTGTGTTTTGTTTTAAATAATCTCGATTAGTTTAATTTGTAAATGAGTCTAGAAACTAGTCGTCATAATAAGATGCATGTTCCAAGAACCAGCAAGTTAGATTTATAACAGCTAACCCGGTGAGAGTTAGTTTAGTGTCATTACTGTGGATGCCGTAAACGTTTTGAACTAAAGAGCCTTAACTAATGACATCATAAAACGATTAATGGATCTAGTCCTCAATTGTCTGGTATTCATTGACTTCCTTATGTACTGAATCATATATTAAACTCTTAAGCCCCAGAAAACATTGGGCTCGCGTCAAAAATATAGGCGTTTAGAATTTAAATTGAGTTTAGCGTAAACTAGATTAAATTTGACTGGCCTGTCAGTCTAGTAGTTAGTGACCCTGACTGCTATGCGGGAGGTCGTGGGTTCGATTCCCACCCAGGACAAATGTTTGTGTGATGAGCACGATCATTTGTTCTGTGTCTGGGTGTAATTTATCTACTATGTACATATGTATTTAGAAATATATAAGTATGTTTATCAGTTGTCTAGTACCCATAACACAAGCTCTGCTTAGCTTGGGACTAGATGGCGTTGTGTGATAGTTGTGGACATATATATATAATTCATGAAGAGTGCGTCGTGGCATTAAGTGCATTAACCACTACTGCATATGAAGTTTATATAAATACATCATCATCAGCTTTTTAATGTTTCCATTGCTGGGACTCAAGCTTCCTCTCTTAGTGAGGGAATGGGTCGCAATCCACCAAGCGGGCCCAATGTGGGTTGGTTATTTGTTTTTTCTGTGCCATCCGCACAGAAAAAACAGATAGCTCCTTCTCTGTTACTGCAGTGCGTCTCTGGAACTCTCTCCCACTTTACATACGTGACAGTCCTTCTCTGGAGATATTCAAGAGGAGGATTAAAGAGCATTTTCTTTCACAATGACATAGTTTAAATATATATATATATATATTTAATATATATAAGTATGATTATTTATGTAAGTCTGTTTATGTATTGTTTAATTCTTTTTTATTTTTGTTGCATTGTTGTAAATTGTACACTGGATCTAACCCAAAATTTTTGACTTCTCTTTCTCTATTACATAGGTCAGGTTTGCTGTAAGAAAACTCAATTTTGAGTTAAGCTCGCCTTTGTACATAATTATTGTAATCCTCTTTTTTATATACTGTTTGGTGTGAAATAAAGAATTAAGAATAGATATATTTCTTTAAAAATTGTTATATTTTTTTGCTTTTCTGCAAATTTTAGTATTGTTTTCACGATTAGTATTCAGTTTTTGTAATACATAATTATGTATTTATTGATTAGATAGGAAATATGTTTTTCGTGCATATTATTACAGCAAAATTGTATCAATGTAACTGGCGATGGATGACTTCAAGCCACTCGTAGTAAGAGCCTCAAGTAACTTGTAAAGAGATCTCGATTTACGACAGAAAGTTGTGGTTATCAGAAATTCGGTAATAAAGCGGGCTTCGCGGAACCTCCGGGTTACGACTTACGATCGAACAGTCATAACATAAAAGTTTCGGACACCGCTGTCCCGAAAACGGCCGAGTGGAGCCGAGGAATGGATATGACATTCTCATAAAGGAACCTCGGGAAATGTATGTGTTGGAATTTTGATTAAAATGCGTCTAGACTCGGTTTTTGGGTAAGAGAGCTCGTTTGGTTCTTTTGAAGTTGTGTTTTATGTTTATTCATAAGGCTGGTGATAAAATGTCAGTCATATATTCTGGTGTAAAGGTCAGTGGATGGTAGACTTCTATATACCTGCGTAAACTTTTTAGATGTACTAGTGGAGTGTCTTTTTGCGCTGGATAAAAGTTACTATATGAAAAAAAAATTGGAATAATGATTCGTATATTACGGATCATCCAACCTCTATGTTATCGTTAACCGTTATACAGTCTCCTCAGAGATGCCGTAAGAGTGGCTACACAGAGGGGTTTCCGGAATGGTCTTTTGAGAGGTAACGGAGCCCCTTCTACGTGCTGATGGTGATCACCGTGGTAGTTTTAATGAGGTAAAAATCTCACACTCCCCGGACTTATCCCCAAGGTCCGCGCGCCTTTTGTAGGACTCCCATCAAAAACAAAAAAGGCATAATCTTTAGTTTGTATCAAGTTCCATGAAAATTGTCTAAAAGACCTCTGCAATTTGTTTTTGGCCCCTCGTATGCCTTCCAAAAGTTCAGGACCTCAAGGAACATCAATACCATCTAGGCTCAAACTAAATGACTAAGCCCTTGGGTCCACCAAAGGGTGGAAGTTGTCATTAGTTGTTTTTTTTTTACTTCAGCTGGAGATAGTGTTACTTTTTATACCAGGGTCGAGCCTTCTTTTCAGACGCGAACCCTTGGCCCCAGTAGGCTTTAACTGAGGGGATCAAACCCATTTATTTCCTTCTGCATAACCACTAGACCAACAGGTCAGTCAAAGTTTAGCAACATTGTAAACTAAACTGGATATTGTGTTCACCAATACTTTCTTCGAGCCGACTAGGGTAATTGCTTTCAGTGTCAATAAATACAAATTTTATTGGAACATCTTACAGTTTTATGCTCGTCACCCGTTCTGCCTTGGTTTTGATTTCCTCAGGGGGAACGGTATGTTTAATATATTACATAATATATATATTTTATGGCTTTATATCCGTTTAACGCGAAACGCTATTGTTTTTACGATCGCGTTTAGTAAAATGAAACGATACGGTTTTGTAGTATTCCTTTGGTATGTGTGTCTAATATTGTATGGGTGTCTAATATTGTTACTCAATTACTGTTGAGAAGTGTTAACTTAAATATTTGCTTTTTTTTCAATATAAATCAATCATATGAATAAGAATAATAAGCGAAATGTTCTTATTGCTGGGACTCGGGCCTACTCTTTAGAAAAAGGCTCGTAATTCACTATATAGACCCAGTGCGAGATGGTGTAATCAGGTGGTGGTTTAGTATAATGGTTTTACAATTCTAAACTACTAGTTCCAAAGCGAGTCAAAAAAAAAAACAATTTCAACATTACGATTTCAAAAATCAAATTCTAAAAAAAATAATTCCTTTTACTTTCCGTGACTCTCCACAAGCGATGACTTGTGGACGGTCACGAAAATTCGATGGAATCCACCCTGTGACAGTCCTTACAACACTGCATATTACGGTACATGGTCGCGACTCCAAAATCTTTCAGCCACATCGATCATCTGTTCTATTGTAATATGCCCTGCCTATTGTCACTTAACTTTGCCGATTCTATGGACTATGTCTGTAACCTTAGGTCTCTTATCTTGGCACTCATACATATGATCAGGCAAAAACACTCCAAAATTCTCCAGTTATATAATATTTGTGCAGTGTAACGTCATTATAAGTACTTAGATGTAACATTATGGCTCTAATTGTCTACCTCTATTTAACCCGTTTTGGATCATAAATTCCTTTCCTGAGTCAGCTTTTATGGGTTTACCGAGTTGACATGCAAGAGATACATACATGTAAGTTTTATGGAAGTAATTTATTTCCCGGTAAACGTTAAGGGAATGGCATGAAGTACTAGGGTTGCGGGATCTTCGATAGAGTTATCATCATGAGCCTTTTTAGTCAATAAAAGTCTGACTGAATCTCTCTCTGAATATCTAGTGAGATAGAAGATAATTTTCCACCGCAAAATATATATTTTTGGTTATCTACTTGACTTTGTAGTTACATCAATGGCAAGGAATACCATGGAAGGAATGAGAGGCTAAAGTGAATAGGCTCTTAATAAAATAGTGCACCTCACCATCGACGATTGTATCACTGCTTACCATCAGGTGGGATCGCAGTCAAGCACTAGTTTATAGCAATTAAAAAAAAACGGAGTATTACAAATAATACTAAATTCTCCATCACGTAATTAGAGTTCCCCACGTAATTTGAACATAAACAATATAGACAGTTGCCTGAATCTGATATAATATCGGTTTGGTTGGAAGATCCTCCCTTTTCCACAGAGGTTTACAGGGCTTTACACTCTGTTCCGTACATCTTCAAAACTTATTTAGTAAACAAATACGACGAGTGACGTTTTTAGAAAAAAAATATTTAAAAATATTTCTATAAACTAGTGCTTGACTGCGATCCCACCTGATGGTAAATAGTGATGCAATCGTTGATAGTGAGACGCACTAATTTATTATAAACCTATCCTTGAAGTGACCTAAATTATAATCGGACGGGAAGACCCCAGCTGGTAAACTGTTCCAATCCCTGGATGTACGCAGTATGAACGACGAAGCAAAACGCTTAGTTTTTCACCCTTGCGTTGTTGAGACATCTACTGTCCGAGTAGATGTCTCAACAACGCAAGGGTGAAAAAAGAAAATAATTTTAAAAAGATTGAAACAATATTCATAATTTAAAGGTGAGCCTGAGTTGACACTGGCCGTTTAACATTTAACATTCAAGTTTCAAGTGACACTGGCCGTTTAACATTTAACATTTAATAAAAAAAAAAATTGTTTGACTCGTATTTTATGGATTCTCTATTTAAAAATCGGACATAATAAGTAGTGTGCCAATGTTAATGGTGTGTTATTTATTTTGAAACTCTTATTTAAAAAACTTTCTTTGTTTCCAATTATGTCATAAGGAAAAAGGTCCTGTAAATGCATTACGCATGCAGGAATTTATGTTGTTTTGTCTGCGTTGTGTCCTGCGAACTGTTTCATGTACTGTTACTGCCCTAAATATCTTTACATTCAAGACAAAATGTGCCGAAGTTTTTTTTTGGCGCATGAGAGAAAATTGTCCATTAAAAATAAAGTTTAAAAACTAACACCCGACTACTTAAAAACACGCTCTAAAAAGTACGAAACAAGAAAACAAGAAAGCCGTGGTCGTATACCACTTTTTTTAATTTATTATTCTTATGGCATACGACCACGGCTTTCTTGTTTTCTTGTTTCGTACTTTTTAGAGCGTGTTTTTAAGTAGTCGGGTGTTAGTTTTTAAACTTTATTTTTATTTAACATATTTTGGAGTTCTAAATAGGTTAATCTTGGGTTCATTGATTTCTCAGCCCATGAATACAGGTAAAGTCACAAGCAAATGCTAGTAATATATATATATTCAAAATGTACAAGTAAAGCGCTTTCAAATGATACCAAACACGGCATATTTATCTTAACTTTATTTTTTTACTTCGTATGTTTTGTCCGCTAGAGGGCGCCACATTAGATTTTGTGAAATCCCATATAGCCTATAACCAGCGGACAATTAAGACGCTTCTAATGATATGTCATTTGTCGAATTCTGATAAGAAGTTTAGAAGTTACGAGGGAACAGATGAACATCCATACCCACATACATACATACATACATACAGGTCAAAATCATAACCCTCCTTTTGCTTCGCCGTAGTCGGGTAAAAAATGGCTTTTTATTCTTTAATTTGAAATTTGTGAATCGTCCCAATTTCCTGAGGATGATACATATCTTTTCAAGTTCTCGTTTTATTTTTTTAATATGTATTTACTACTTACGCTTTTCTCATTAATTCTATTTTATTTTATTTTATATCTACTTACGCTTTTCTCATTAATTCTATTTTATTGGTGATAAACGTATTAACAATTGTTCTGAAGATTTTAAATTAATTGTGAACAGTTTTTTAAATTCATTGAGACAGATGCCGTGGGGACTTTTTTTGTAATTATGTCGATACTTATAAATTACCTGAACTGAAAAAGTAGTTGCCGCTAGTATAATACATACTCTATACCAACCAAAAATATACTACCACCAACCAATATACCAATTTTAACTTTTTTTAGGGGCCCAGTAGAATTGAACCCTCCTATGACCAAGGGTCGATGCTTAACTAAAATTGCGAGGACAACGAATTCCTACATAAACATATTAAAAATCGATTTACTCTAAGGTCTTACTCTAAATGTAAATATCAAATCATATGGGATGTAAGGCATAAAACCAATATCAAATGCGATATGTGCTTAATATTTAACAGTTTGTCCTATTATTGTTGTGTTTACTATAATATTGCTTGAGAACGTGGTCTGGAAAATGGCGTATACAGTAAATAAAAGAAAATTTTAAAAAGAAAACAGGACAAACAATAGGTTTTTTTACTATTCTATTGTGTGTGAATTATTATAAATATATCGATAAAAACTATCGACATTTTTTTTTGTAGTTTTTACTACGCAAAGCCAAAGGAGGTTTATGATTTTGACAGGCTATGTATGTGAGTATGTTCATCTGTGCCCTCATATATCCAAATCTACTTATCAGAACTCGACAAATAACATAAATCAGTTTTTACAGTACAGTACAGTTTTTCTTTTTGTTGTTTCATACATTTTCAGCGTCGTTTTTTTTGTCGTAGTCGGGTTTTATTTTTTTACAATACTTATTTGCCCCTCTGGATGGAGTGAGAGGGACGGTATGTTTTACTGACTCAAGCCCGCCTGTATTCCTTCGAAGAATTCCGCTGCCCTACAGAGAATAGTATAATCATCAAATTGGTTGTCAAATTATCTTTTGTTTATGAAGCTCCAAAACCTGAGTAGTACTAGTAGACAGGACACATTACTCGCTGAACAGGTGGTCGATGGGGGAGAAAGTCTGTTACAAAGGTGCATCGATGACCTGGACTGGTGAGAGTCGCGGAAATGAAATGGTTGCGAAACGCTCTTGAATGGTTTTTTATGGTAGGTAAAAATCATCCAATGTCATCAACCCTTGGATCCAGGAGGCTTCGACCCTTTTGCAGAGTCCCTATGGTTTTGCTGACAATTCCTTGAGACGCGCGGAAACAGAGCGCGCCGTCGACGACTTGGGCTCGGTCCAGACTGTTACCAGACGACCGGACGGCGAGCTAGCGTTTAGGAGTGGTGGATGTGACGACACTTGTAAGACACTTTTGGAGGGTATGTGGAACAGACACTTCGTTGAAAAGGAAGGATCCTCCATGCAGATAGGTGTTATCGTCTGGTGGGTTACAGCTTAGTTGATTTCGGGCTGTCGTTTATATTCAATTCGCGTTGAGAACTCTGATTGCGCGATGCAGGATTCTTGTAGTTCTTATGTGACGCCTCAGATGGCGCTACAAGCTTTATGCCCAACAGTGGACGTCCTTCGGCTGTAATATTAATAAAGCTAAACTTTTCACATAATAATCCTCTTATTCTAAGTCCCTATTGCTTTCATTTAAAGCCAAAAATTGGCGACACCCCGTCGCTCCCGCTATCCCCGAGCCCGAAGCTTCCCATGCTAATACCACACATTCATGGCCCTTATTCGATTTATATGTTAATTTATTTAAGGTTTTCCGTGTTTCGAATTATATTAGAACTGTATAAGTACGGTTTTTGTATATTTAGATAGGCATAATGCGTAATCGATTCAAATTGCTGTAACGATCGGGAGTCATGAATGTTTGATTTCGATTTTATGTGGATTCGGAAAATTGGTTCGCTTTGCGTGTGATGGGTTTAGTTTTGATGGGCGTTTTGATCTACTACCTATGTTTTATGTGCGAGTTCCCCTTAAATATACTAAACTTTTCCATGAAAACCAACTTTTTATCTTGATTCTCCTTTAGTAAGCACATGGTTACCTACTACTGATTCTGCTAAGTGGCTTTGCCTACATAAGATTATTATGTTATGAAAATATTTTTTTTAATATTCTATTGCAGGACATGGTCTACCGGCCTGCCAAATTTCAATCACATCTATTGAGACGTAAAGATATGAAGAAGTATCATACAGAGTATATTTACTGCGCATACACGATTGACCGTTATGGTGGTTCAAAGAGTTGTCAGCAAATGTAGAGGCCCATCTGTAGGGCCAAAGCCTACTGGGGCTCCGATCTGGTTTCTAAAAGGAGGTACCCGACCCCGTTACGAGGGCTAAGAAGGAATGGGGTGGGTCACTTAGTCAGTAAGAGTCTGACACAGTTACCCGCTCCGACCAAAAAAAAAGAGATTTAGCATGACTTATCGACATTTATCGCCATGATGGTTTAACATATGTGATGAACTTTAAGTATAAGGAATTTTCGGGTCTCAATCGAAGTGTTCATCTTATTTGCCGCGTACCTTTAGTTTTATAATATAACTGAGATTTGTAAAACAAATAAATACCATTTATAAAAATGTTTTCACGTAAAAATAACGATATTACAATAGGGGAGCGAGGGGCTTGTTGTAACAGGGGTAAGTAGTAACAGGCTCTTTTCGATGGGATCTTAAACGCTATTAACGTATTTTCTTTACTCGATTTGACCTCTAAACAGCGATGCACAATGTTGCCATAGCCAATGTCCCATCGGCCGGCGTAGTGAGCGGAAGTGTGCACACGCTTCATTTTTGCCATATAATATAAAATTGTACTATCGTAAAATTTCGGTTTGCATTATTATTATCAACTAATTTCAAATTTTCTATATCTTATTTTCATTCTAATTTATCTATCTCTGATAATGTGTAACAGTTTTTATAATTGCTCAATTGTTTAAATAGTTATCTTGATAAATGTTAAAAATCACACCATGGGGTTAGTTGTAACAAAATCCCGGGGCTTGTTGTAACGTGTTACAACATGCCCCAAGTTATGATGTAGATACCTACTTATTTTTTTTTCATTTGTTCTATAATGAGGGTGTATAAAAGAAAGTCAGAGTGGGCAACACAAAGCCAAGAAGTGTACGAGGTAGCAGCAGCTGCAGTTTTAGAATAACAATGCAGTATTCGGAAAGCTAGTCAGACATTCGGCTTATGTCACGTCTGTCTCAATGGATACATTAAAAAAAAAGAAGAATAATGAAAGATTAAGGGTTGGTTGGTTGGCCTAGACAAGTATTTACTGCAGAAGAAGAAGGTAAGATCGCTTCCTACCTACTCAAGTGCGCTGATATATATTTTGGACTACTTCCTACAGAAGTAAGGAAACTAGCTTACCAATGCGGTGTGCAGTTTAATGCTAAAAATCTTCCTCCTTCTTGGCATCAAAATAACATGGCTTATACTGACTGGTTCCAAAATTTTATGCGCAGAAATTCACATTTATCTTTAAAGACACCAGAAATTGATTGTTGATTACTAAAAAAGTGTATTTGAGTTGGTTTTTGATAAGAATCACATAGTATTTACTTTAAAAAATGTAAAATTTGTTAAAAATAAACAAAGAATAAATGATTAGAGGTATTATTGTCGTTTTTTTTTTGTCTTTACTACTTGCCCCGGTAGACGTTACAACTTGCCCCAAGCACGAGGTAAGTTGTAACACCGCACTTCATCTAGAAAATAATTGATTATAAAATAATGACCCATAGTTATGGTAATATTTTTTCTTGATTTGGTAGAGGAAGAGTTATAGCATCCAATCATCTTTATATAGTAGAAATTTAATCAATAGATCCCAAGATATATGAGTTTTAATGAAAACTGTTACAACAAGCCCCTCGCTCCCCTACCGCTTGATATCTCCAAGCCATGCTGTGCAATGCAGTGTAAATCACATATGCTTTTTAAACCATAAAAACCAAAAGGCGTGAAAATACAAGATAAAGGTTCATTACTTGGCAACATTGTGCTTCGTGCTTTAACATCAGTGTTGCCATAAAATTTCATGAGACCACTAGACCAGATTAAACGACTAACCTTATCGCAAAATTATCTACAATTATTTTATCATGTTGTATTTAGCTAATGGCTATGTATGGTAATAGTGATGATCGTAAAGACAATAGCTTTTTAAGTAATTTTATTGAAGCTTTATTATATTCCTGAGGAACTGTTCCCTCAGGAATATAATATTTTACAACATAAAGCCCTGTGACTTTCATAAGGCAGTGCAAATAGGGAGTGGTAATCTAGATTTGGTAAAGTCCAATCTTCAAAGCCTCGAGCTTAGGCGTAGAGCCATTTGGTTTTCTACAGGTTGCATTTTGGAGAGTGTGCAAGTGAATTGCACGATTTGATTCCGCCATCTCCATTTCAAAATCGGAGAACCTATACGGCAAATATCCACCCTTATGTTGTTGAGACATCTACGATCCGGACTAAGCGTTTTGCCTCGTCATTTATGCCGCGTAAAGATAAAGAAATAGAGAACAGTTGAGCGGGTTCAATGACCGTAGGTAGTTATCGGTCGATGCGTACTAACTACCTACGGCCATTGAACCCGCTCAACTATTCTTTACTTAAAGATATGAATTTCGTATAGGTACGCATAAATTAATTTTATTTTTTCAAAAATATTACTTTATTTTTTAATTTTATCTTTACAAATCGATAGATACATGAAACAGGCAATCCATGGAATTAAAACAATCAAAATTTAACGGTGTATACGAAGACAAACAATCACATTATTTTGTATGCTGCATTATTTACATGCTTTTGTATTTGTATGTTGGTAGAAGATATTATAACTATAGGAGAAACTGCAAAGCATCTATCTATCTCACTGCACAGCATTTAACTATACTAACACTTTTACCGTCAAGAAAACTTTACACATAAACAATATTTAACACTACCTTCTCAAAACCGTTTGAATGGGAAAGCCAGTGATGGTCACACTACATCTTTGCTATAATAAGCAATACCGAGGTGCGTTCACACTGATATAATAATATATTAAGGCTCCAGACAGATGGACTGCATTTCACCTGCAGTCCAACCGCAAATTGCAGTTCGGATGCAGTTTGGCTGCAGTTTACACGAATGCAATAGAACTGCAAACCAACCGTGCACTTCGATGCACTTAGTGTGCAGTTTACACGATTGCACTGAACTGCCGACTGCGATTAAAGTGTAATCGGACTGCACGATTGCAGTTAAAATGCAGTCCATCTGTTTAGAGCCTAAGGTGTCAGACAGTTCTCGTAGTCTTAACTTTAAAGTGTTAAACACCTTTTCATAGCTTTCTCATCGCACTGCGTTTTTTTTATGGTAGGTAAAAATCATCCAATGACGAATCCCGTCCTTGAGCGGAGCGGAACCTACCCCATGGTAGACGTTGCCATATATACCAAGGCCTTCCTTTCAGACGCGAACCATTGGCCCCAGTTGGCTTCGACCCTTCTGAAGAGTTGTCAGTGTTGATATTTCTTTTGATGTAAAGAAAACGTAGTCGCTTTGTAAACCGTGTGAGCTTTACTGTCGCAAAAACGCATCTCCACTCGACCAAATGTAAACGCGTCCTCACACAAGCCCAGTAGGGCTTCCAAACTGGGTCGCAGGCCGATGAAAGATTTTAATCTAGTGCGCAATCTTAAACTTAAACGCCAATTTATGCGGTTCTGGACGTGAACAAGTTTATGTCGCGAAATCTACCGATTTTCTGGTCATTTTACAGCTTATTAAAAAACCTGGTGATAGCTGACTTTATTGTTATTAAAAACATTAAGTATTATAGGGTTGTAAGTTTCTATTACCGGAAGACGCAGTGTTGGAAGGCCTCATACAAGGTGGACCGATGACCTGGCAAGGGTTGCGGGTATTCAATAGATGCGAAATTAACAGGATCATTCATTATGGCGACAATTGGAGGTATATGTCCAGCAGTGGACTTCTATCGGCTGAACTGATGAAGTTCCTATTTGCGCTTGAATATATGTACGCTCGTCATGATAATTTCATACTTTTATCGAGATGATCGTGATTTTGTCGGAGTACATTTTTCCGAATTATTAATATAGGCTACGTTTCTTTGAAAAAAAAAAAAATGGTTGCCTGTAAAGTCGGTTTTACGGGCGAAGATTTTACGTGACAACGTCCTAATTCTCTAGTGCTGCGCGCGCGGCAGACCGATCATAGTTGAGTGGGAGAGAGACGCAAGGCATTCGGCGGGCCTCTCTCTCGTTCGGTGACTCATCGTAACGTTACCGAGCGTTACACTTTTTCATAAGTGACTCCCAGCCGCAACCTAATTTAAGACGTTGTCACGTCAAAAAGACTTCATGAACTGATTTTGTCTTAATCGATTGAATATATTAAAGAATAACTACCAAAATTCTAGAACGTCTTCGAACGTATAGCCTGCTTACACATCCTCTTTTGGTACGGGTACTACAAGTCGAGCAAAATTACATTTGTTGAACTGCTAAAAAGGCTAAAAATCATTGTTATCATCTTTCATTGATGCTGCTTTAAATACTGAAAATTTGTTCAAAGTCAGTGTTCAGTTAAATGAACACCCAAATAATGTTATAGTATTCACTAAAAACTGACAAAAGTCAAGTGTAAACAGTTATATATCAATGTCAGTAACTCACCGAGCTGCGTTTTATTGCCCCCAGAACATCTTTCCACACAACTCTCAGGGGACTAGTTACGACCTCAATCGTGGTTCCGTGTCATCTGTTTTGTACTTTTTTGTTTATATTACAAAATGTTTAAAGAAAAATTGGGAATAAATTCCGGTAATCACTATACCTTTTTTCGCAGTAAAACTGTGCTGCGGTGATGTTCTGATTTGAATCATTCTGAATCATTCGATGGATGCAAGACGAGCCCATATTATCCTAGTCGCTTTCTGCCTAAATGAAAATATGAGTAGGTGGTGGTTGGTGGTGGTGGTGTTGGTGGCGGTGGGTGGTGTGGTGGTGGTATGGTAGGTGGTATGGTAGGTGGGTGTGGTTTCTACCCTCTTATGTAATCTCTCTCTGTTACTTAAAGGTTTGCTGGGAGAAAACTTATTGTTGAGTTAAGCTCGCCTTTGTACATGAATTGTCAAATCATTGTATCTGTGTTAAGTTGTTGTGTTTCAACCCCAAACGGCTCAAACATATAACTCCCAATAAGGTTATTATATTTACGCCGCTTGAGGTTTTCTGCACTTGCAGCAGCCGCCCCAGCACAACCTGCCGTACTCAGAAGATGGGATGGCGCAAGGGTGTCGACACATGTTGCATCCCACACCAGAGGCCTACCCAACTTCCAGGGCATTATGGTCATCCCGTCTGGCCTCTTCCCATCGTCACGTGCCAAGCCATTGGGTTCTAGAACAGCTGGCACCCCGGCGGTGACAAGGGCTCGACGGATGATGTCATTAATGCTGGCGTGCCTAGCTATCCGACCAGCGCTTCTGCTGCAGGATAGGCCATGGTGGCCGAGGCGGTCGACTACTTCACCGCACTGACACCGATGTGGAGCTCCGCTAGGAGCACCCAGTCGCAGGCATGTAGCGATCCGGAAGGTGGTGTCACTCAGCATAGTGCCTATGTTGGGTGACGGTAACGTCTGTAGCCAAAGGCCCGACTCCCATTCACCCACAGCCAGTAGGCGGGCACGCTCAGCAGTGTTGGTGGACGTATTAATAAGGTTATTCCGTACCAACCTGCAGAGCGGCTCATCCCACTGTCTCTGGGAAGATGGGTTCTCGGGCAACGCCTCGTCCGGGCAAGCCAATTTCCAGGCGCTCAAGGCATCGGTCAAGCACGGCACCTCACAGTCAACCAGTGATTGAGTCAAAATTCCACTGGTCAACTGCTGAGTGCTGCGGACCGAAGACAGGAACGCAGGAAGGCTTACACTAGTAATTTTGCGGATACCGAGCCCACCAAAACGAATGGGTAGCGTAGCTTGAAGCCAAGCCCGGTCATCCAGGGCCACATTTAAGATGGATGTTAGTGTATGCCGAATGGTCTGATCAATTTTGTCCAAGAGGTGTGGCTGCTTCCATAAAGGAGAAGAGCGGAGAAAATACATGAAATTTGGTGCAAAACAACAATATCGTATGAGGGTGAAAGCCGAATGAAGGTTAATTTTGGTAAGTCTTTCCGAAATGTTGTTGAAACGCTCAATTTTGTCGTCGATGAACGAAGAAAAACCGTCTTCCAAAATTGGTGAACCTAGGAGGCGCAGTGAACTTTTATCTAAAATTTTGATTTCTGGAGCTATTGCATAGAATTTCTGTAGAGTCGTTAGTCTGTCAGTGCTGTCAGAAATAAAAAGTTCACATTTTGATTCGTTGAGGTCAAGGCCAATCGATTTAAATTGCTGTTTGAGTAATTGAAAATCTTCTAAAACGGTATCTACGTCACCTCCTAGCGTTCCATCATCTAAATACCACACGTTAAATTTTGAATTTAACTGTTGGATGATTGGATGAATAGCCAAGCTGAAAATTGCTGGCCCGAGAGGGTCACCTTGTTGGCATCCAACTGCAGATTCCAAAACATTATCTTTATACAGTAATTTTGATGGGTGCCTATAGCACTGCCACAGAAAGCCAAAAATTTCAGGTAGCGCTTTTTTTGCTTCAGCCAACAAAGTGTCCCTATTAACAGAATTAAAGGCGTTTTTAACGTCAACCTTGAGGATGACCTCACCCTTTTTGGAATTTAGGTATGTGGAGAGGGCATGTACGGCGGCCTCGCAGCCCCCTCTGGAACCAAAACCAAGCTGTAGGGGCTGAAATTTTTTAGTCAGAGACTCGCCGTACAGTCTGCAACAAATTTTAGCTGCCATGCGTCTGTATGTGCACCCGACGGCGATGGGACGAATGCCGCCATCCCTCTTGCGCAGGGCGCATAGATTGGCCCCGTACAAGACATCGACAACGGCATCGTTCACGCCGCCGGAGAGCATAAGGGTAACTAGAGCCAGAAGCTCCTTCAAAAGCGACTCACCAGCGTCCCCAGCGCCCGAACTCAAGAGGTCTTTTAAATGCTGGGGAGTCAGGCCGTCGAGGCCGCCGGCGGAACCGCTTCTGAAGGAACTCACGGCTGCAAGTAACTGAGGGGCTAATATAGGGAAAATTTGTGAGTCCGGAATGGGTCTATCGGGAGGATCAGGGAAAGTGAGGTCATCCGCAGGCGCTGGATGTTTACTCTCCAGGGCTGAAATTGTATTTAATTATTGCCGTTTGGGGTTGAAACACTAGGGCCATGGGGTCCGAGCGCTCATCGAGTTGTACGCGACATCAGCAAACAGCTGGTCGACTCTTCGCGTGACCAGAGGGCTGGGCTTTACTTTTGTCAGCGCATCAGCATTGCCATCCAGCGTGGCAATGCTGCCAGCGTTCTGGGCACTTTTCCCATTGATATCGATGTGGATGAATTTTTTGATGCCCAATAAATCATTTGTAAATATTATTGTATTTTTAGTTTATTTAGGTTATTTTTAGTATAATTAAATGTATATTCTATAAAAAAAAAAAAAAAAAAAAAAAAAAAAAAAAAAAAAAAAAAAATTAATTGTTTATTTTGAGTTTTATTAATTAAAGTGTATGTAATATTTGTGAAACTTACATGGGTTTATAATTAATTACCTGAAATAAATGAGTTGTTGTGTACAATAAAAAATTAAATTAATTAATTAAAGTAGGTTTCTTCATACAAACTTTCTTCCCCCCGTTTCATCCCCTTAGAACATTATTTTCAGTATTTTGACAAATAGTTTCTACTAGCTTTTGCCCGCGGCTTCGCCCGCGTGGTATTGGGGTTGCCCTATACAATTTTACACTTGATCAAACGAAATGTGAAATCCCACAGGAACCTTAAGTTTTTCCGGGATAAAAAGTAGCCTATGTCCTATTCCGGAGTGTATACTATGCCTGTGCCAAATGTCATCCAGATCCGTCCAGCCGTTTTGGCGTGATTGAGTAACAAACATCCAAACATCCAAACATCGTAACATTTGCATTTATAATATTAGTAAGATAAACGTGCTTGTCTATCGCTAGGATATAAATCGATGATTGTGTCTTATGCCTAGTTTACACGTTGGCCCAGCCTCGGCCAACCGCCATTGTGTTTATGGGGTTCCCCCATTTATACAATGGCCACACAATGGCGATTGGCCGAGGCTGGCCAACGCTTGGCAAGCGTGTAAACCTACCATTAGAACATTGGTATTCTTTATTCGTAAACACTTGTCGCTTTTAAATTAAAAAGCATATTCGGAATTCAATTTTAACGGTCTTGTAATGGCTTTGTGTTAACTTTCGATTTTCACTGTTAATCGTATACAATCAATAATTATAATTAGTAATTATAATTAATTATTGTGTCTGCTTGATACTTCAACTTTTGCTATCATGGTGCATTTATTGTTGAGATTTTATGAGTCTTGTTATTTTTTACTTTCCCTCTTGGCGAATGGGTTTTTTATCACTTTTTATTATGATGAGTATTTAAGTCATGGCATTGATAATATTGATTTTAAAGTTTCCTCTTTTTTTTTTAAAGATATCCCTTTAAATATATATATAGATAAAAGCACGGTAACTCTAGACACCCAGTTACCTAGTATTTATACGAAGCAATGACTACGCAGTTAGTATATAAATATAAAGCCTACCTGCCTTGATTAATTAGAACTATAACCACTTACGCTTAAGAGGGCCCTTCCTTATTCGTCAGTCGTCAACGTTTAAGCGTGGCTTAAAAGCTTCTTCCTTCATCTGACACAATATTTGACAAGGAGTAGTCTATTTAAGATAAAATGAAAGGTTTCTTTTTTTTAAAGAGACTTGAACGCTTTGTTAATATTTGGTAATTCCGTCATTTATAATAAACTAGCTTTTGTCTGCGGCTTCGCCCGCGTACATAAAATATAGCCTATGTCACTCAGGAGTAAAGCAGCTTTCTATTGTTGCTAATTTTTTTCCAATCGGACCAGTAGTTCCAGAGGTTACCTCCTACAAACAAAAAAATAAAAGAACAAAAAAACAAACTTTACCTCTTTATTACATTAGTGTAGATATTTAAAAAAGACTTGTTTTTTATTTAAACATTAATAGGTTTTGAAACTAAAATGTTATTTTAAATCTCAATTAAATATGCAAGGTTTTATAGGTATTTATTTATAATATTTTTATTTATGAGTAACTTATGAAAGAAAAAAATAAAATAATTTAAAATTTGAGATTGGCTCAAGACAAACAACATGAGTACATAATCAATAATACTTTAATTAAATATAAAAAATAAAAGGATAACAAAAATAATAGGTATTAAAAATTCTGAAAGAGCTGTGTTATTTTATATTATCATTGTTAAAAATGTGTAATGGGGCCCAAATTAGTGCCGTGAAGCTCCGAAAACAGGCGCGAACGTGAATGTGGACAGTTTTCGCGGGGTACCACTTGTGTAGTTTATTCATAGCGTAAATTCGCGCGTGATTTCAAGGCCCTAGTGTGAAACTGCCGTAATTTATCCAAGGCGTGAATTTATGGTACTAATCTGGAGTTGCGTTAAAAACATCATAATCACGCAAAAGCTATTGTAAGGAAACGTCATGCAAAACCTACTGTAAAGAAACGTATCTCGGCTTAACCCCTCTTAAGTCGTCGACTAGACTAGAAAATTCATGTACCAATTACATGATCAAATGGGATTCTATATGAACCACTAATTTAGTTCTACATACATACATTTTGCGGCCGTTTTAGCATCTAGTTTAGTATTTTGATTGGTGGCCGACCATCCTACCGTACCGGGCCTGGGCGTGGTTCGAGATAAAATACCAGAAGATATTCTCTCAATTTATAACGTTCATAAGTTAAATGTTAAATGAATGTTGTGATTCATCGGTTACAGTGTAAAGGAAATGTTATATTTTATGAGAGTAATTATACGCGTTGTAACATTTCCTACCAGTTCTATACGGTAGGATGTGTTGACTGAATGTTATGTTTCAATCATAAAATGTGCTGCAAAAAAACACTGAATTATATCGTAGCAGAGATGTCTTTCACTGCTTTACATCATCATTATCAGCCTTTTTAATGTTCCCACTGCTTGGAGGCAGGCTCTGGTATCGGGAATGGGCCATAATCCACCACGCGGGCACAGTGCGTATTGGTGGATGTCACATGTCTTCGAATTTTTGGTTCTAGGACATGCTGGTTTCCTCACGATGTTTTCCTTCACCTTATTACTCAATCCATGTTAATTTATTTATATAACTACCTGATTTATCAAACTCTGTACAATTTTACCCTAAACTTAATCTGCCAAGTAAATAAAATATGAAGAAGCAGTTACAGAATCTAACTAAATGTTTTATTAGGTCAATTTAAAGTAAAGGATAAGATGTTTCGTTCGAGTTCAAAGTTATATCAAGTAGTTACCGATAACTGTAACGAATGGCGCAAAGTTCCGCAGCCTGTTAAAAAGTTTAACGACGAAGGAAGTCTTTTTATTGAATTCTGATTTAAGGGGAAGGGTTTTTCTATGCCTGTTAAGGCTGCAAGGTTTTTGTAAGTCATCGAGACCTTGGAATACAAAAGATAACTGTAAAGTTAATGCGACATTGTCAAATATTATAAGCTCCTTAATCAAAATTAAAAAAAGGACAACTGAAAAAATGCGGAATAGAATGAGTTGACTGCCGTAAAAAAATAATAGGATGAGTTATTTCATTTTATATTTTAGACTAGCGACCCGCCCCAGCTTCGCCCGGGTACTAATATTGAATATATTATGTGTGTATTATACACATAAACGTTCCTCTTGAAGCACTCTATCTACTAAAAAAAACCGCATCAAAATCCGTTGCGTACTTTTAAAGATCTAAGCATACATAGGGACTAAGCAGCTTTGTTTTATACTATGTATTGATTAGCAAGAAATTATATATAGTCGCAGTGATAATGAATTTAGTACAAAACAAAGGCTGAACAAAAATTAAAGATTTATTTGGTTTGAATTTTTATCGCTTTAATTTATAAAAAAAAATAGCCAAGGATTATCCATTATCATTAGCCAGGCGTTATCATCACAATACAAATAACTCAAGTAACATATAGAACAAGTACAAAATTAAGAAAAATGAACGAAAAAAAAATGCATGGCAATTTTTAATTTATAAAATTTACTCAGGAAAAAAATTAAAAACTTTCAAAAAATCGCACAACAAACCAGAATGATACGATTTGTCGATTCACATTTTCATTTTAAACGAGGATAGAGCATCCCCTTAACAGAAATAGGAATATTGTAAGGGCTTCCTTTGATAGCGGATTTTACAAAAGTAAACTGAAAAAAGAAATCGGTAACTTAATTTTCGTTTTTAGCGAAGTTTGTTGTTATCAGTCTGTGACGTAAATCTATAATCTTGTTCATTTAAAAGTTTTTTTTCGTTTTTTTTTTATTTTTGAGCGCCCGTGCGTTTGGAATAAGTAAGGAACTTGTAAATTGGTGACGTAAGTGAAGTAAAGAGTGTTATGATTATGTAACTTACTGTACGGTCGTCAGATCTTGGTGAGTCTGAAGTTAAGCTCTGCGAAATTTCACTCGAAAACCTATTGTTCTTTAATTGTGTCTGTAATTAAGGTAGTCAATAGGTTAAACAAATAATTGCAAGTTGCAGTTGTTATTGCTGTTAAAAACTATAATAAGAAAGAAAGAAAGAAAAATAGTTTATTTACGCGTAATGACGCAAACTTAGCGCTAGTTATCAACATAACCAATTTAATTCTTTATTGTACACCAAACAGTATATAAAAAGCGGATTACAATGATTATGTACAAAGGCGAGCTTAACTCAAAATTGAGTTTTCTTACAGCAAACCAGACTTAAGTAATAGAGAGAGGACAAACATTTTGGGTAAGATCCAGTGTACAATTTACAACAATACAACAAAAAAACAAGTAATCAAACAATACATAAACAGACTTACATAAATAATCATACTTATATATAATAAATATATATACATACATATATATATATAAATACTATGTCATTGTGAAAGGAAATGCTCTTTAATCCTCCTCTTGAAGATCTCCAGAGAAACCAATTACTTGTGGAAGATATGCGCCGCTTCCGCGCAATTGGTGTTTTAAAACTTTCATTTTTGTACGATTTTTCAAGTGTTAAAATTTGTAGAGCCTAATTTCAGACACGCCAAGATGGGACGGCCGTACTGTACTGATGAAGAAATTAAATATTTAATGCACAATTACACGGTTAGGGCAGTAATTGAGCGATTAGTTGATGTGCCGCATGTTGTTGGTTTAATTTCCGCACGTAGTAGAAAATCCAACACAGTTTATTTGGCACTATTATTTAGTAAACTGTACAAATAGTTAGATATCTAACCTTCATCATCATCAGCCTAGCGTTAGTCCCGGTTGCTACCTTGGCTTTCACCTCGGTGCCCGGGGTCCGCTTTCCTGCCTAGTCGTCTCCACTTCGCTCGGTCTTTTGCGTCCTCTGCCTTAAGCCCATTAGCACGCATATCGTCCCTTACGACGTCGATCCATCGCCTCTTAGGCCTACCTCGTTTTCCGGGTCCCGGCGGAGGCGGCATGGCGAGGCATCTGTTACCCACGTAGTCTGCCGGTTTTCGTAAAACGTGGCCATACCAGCGTAAACGACCCTCCTGCAGTTTATCCGCTATGTCACGGACCTGAAGGCTGCCCCGGATGCGGGAGTTCTTAATGCGGTCTTTCCGCGAAACTCCAGACATCCAGCGCAGCATATTCATTTCCGTGACACGCAGGCTTTGCTTATGTCGCTCAAGTACAGGCCACGCTTCACTGCCATACAAAAGGACAGGCCTAATGATGGTCTTATAGACCTGTCCTTTGAGCCTAACCGGCATTTTGGGGTCACAGATAACCCCCGCCACCTCACGCCATTTCGCCCATGCCGCCGAGATACGTGACTCGACGTCGCAATCGACGTCCCCGGACTCGTGGAGCACCGATCCCAAGTACCTGACCTGTTCCGTGCGCTCAACTGTGTCTTCGCCAATGCGAACAGGAGCAGCGTTAGTTGTGTTACAGGCCAAGTACTCGGTCTTCGCCGCATTAATCTTCAGACCGCCGTTTTCCAGCGATTCCTTCCACGCTGCCACACGTCGAACCAAGCGCCCACTGTCCGAATCCGCCAGCGCGATGTCGTCTGCATACATGAGCAGCCATGGCGGCTGCTCATGTAAGTCCCTGATGGTGGAGGACAGCACGTCCAGCACCACGCTGAACAGAAACGGACTAAGGACAGAGCCCTGGTGAACTCCGACGGTGATGGGGAAGGGTTTCGTATCGCCAACAGCGGTCCGAACCACAGAACCGGAGTCTCGGTACATATCTCGGATGATGTCAACATAGGTCTCGGGCACTCCTTTAGATCTCAGCGCCCACCAGATCACATCACGGGGGACACAGTCGAAGGCCTTCTGCATGTCTAGGAACAAGAGGTGCAGAGGCGTATTCTTCGATCTGTATCCCTCCATGGTAACCCTTAGGGCAAAGATGGGATCCATGGCGCCATGGCCTGGTCGAAACCCATATTGACATCCCGAGACGGTGCACTCCTGTCGGATCCGAGAGTCAATCACCCGCTCGAAGAGCTTCATGGTGTGGGACATAACCTTAATCCCACGGTAGTCGCCACACTCCTGCACCGATCCCTTGCCTTTGAAGACTGGAGTGATAATACTCAGTCTCCATTGACTCGGGATCTTTCCGGTGAGGAGCATGCGGTTAAATAGGTGGGTTAAGATGCCCACACCACGAGGACCCATCGCCTTCCAGGCTTCAATGGGGACTCCATCGGCACCGACAGCTTTCCGGTTCTTCATGCGGCGAAGGGCCACATGCACTTCTTCAGGCGTAACCGGGGGCACAAGTCCCTGATTTGGAGGGAGAACCGGAGACAACACCTCTTTGTGCTGCTTGTTCAGCAGCTCGTGGAAATACGAGCGCCATCTCTCCTTCACCGCGAGGTCCTCGCATAACAGATTGCCGTCAGGGTCTCTTACACAGCGGCACTTAGAGATATCCAGTGCCGCTTTGACCCTGGAACGTGCCAACTTATAAATGAGCTTTTGCCCCTCAGACGATTCCAACTTATCATAGAGTGGCTGTAAGTGGTCTCGTCTGGCTCTGGCTACGGCCCTCTTGGCGGCACGTTTTGCGGTTCTGTATGCGTCGCGGTCTTCGGGAGATTTGGAAGCTTGCCACGTTTTGAAGAGGGCTTTCTTCTCTCTGATCTCCCTCTGGACTGTGTCATCCCACCACCAAGTCTCCTTGTCACACCTGCGGCCGCCCCTGGACAAGCCGAGCACCGACTTTGCCGCCTCAGTGATGACAACCTGAATCCTGTCCCAGTGGCTTTGCATAGGTTCGCCATCGGTACCATCGCACTTATCGCCGATGGCCGACGCGAACGACTGGGACGTGGCTTCATTCAGTCGCCACCACCGTATACGCGGTTGTTGGCGCTCAACAACCTTGACCCTAGGCTTGGCGCGCAAGTCCATGACAAGGAGACGGTGTTGTGCAGTGAGACTCTCACCGGGTATGACCTTGCAGTTGGCCACCCTACTGATATGGTGCCTCCGTGTGAGTAAGAAATCGATTTGGGTAGCGTACCTCCCGCTCTTGTAGGTAATCAGGTGTTCGGATTTCTTTTTGAAATACGTGTTCACGATGGCAAGGCCGGCAGCCGCACACGTTTGGAGGATAGTCTCCCCTTCAGCGTTACGGCTACCGTATCCAAAGCCACCGTGAACATGCTCAAAGTCCTTGCACCTGTCACCCACATGACCGTTCAGATCACCACCCAAAACGATTCCCTGCGACAACGGGATGCCACGAAGCACCCCACCGAGTTGATCCCAGAACGCAGCCTTTTCAGCGTCGCTGCAACCGACCTGAGGCGCGTAGGCACTTATCAAGTGGGTTATAACCCCATCAATAAGCACACCTACGACCATAAGCCGATCACTGTAGCGTTTCACCTCCAGGACTGCGTCGTGAAACTCCTCGGAGAGTACAACGGCCACCTCGTTCTCCCCACCGGCTGCACCCGTATAGATCAGTTTGTAGCCATTCCCGATGAGTCGGGACCTGCGGCCTTTCCACCGAGTCTCCTGCAGGAATGCCACGGCCACCCTTCGCCTAAGCAGTACATCGGCCAACTCTCTCGCGCGTCCGGTCAGCGTGCCAATGTTCAGGCTGGCGAAGCGGAGTTTACGGGCTGGGGCTCGCGTCTTTAACCGTGCTCGCCCCATACACGGTAGCCCTCGCCCACTTGCCACAGGAGTCGGGCAAGATATCTAACCTTAAAACTACATAACCCTAATTAACTTAACTAAAAATACCTAATCTAATAAAGCGTCAAAAAACTCTTCCGCATCGCTGTCGACCGGTAAAGTGCCCAAAAGGCTGGCCGCATTGCCACGCTGTATGGCAATGCTTATTCTTTGCCCAAGGTAAAAGCCAGCCTTTGGGTCACGCGAAGTGTCAACAAGTCGTAGTAGATAATTGTTTGGCTTACTGATATTCCAGATCTGGGTATCTACTGTTTATTTATGAATATACATGACTGCATTCACGTAAGAAAAAGAAGGAAACAATTACGAAGAAGTTGTACTATCATCAGCTTAGCCTGACGTAAACCGTCCGGTTTCACTGGATACGGCTGAATAATTAATTAGATTTTAAATTGAACGATTTATATATCTGTATGAACAATTTTATTTGTTCTATATTTTAATACAGATAATAAAGACGATTTACATATAAAACTTAAAACAAGCCTACAGTTTCAGTTACCTCTAATACTGTGAAATTATTTCTAAAAAAAAACTCAACCACAAATCCAAACCGCATACCGACAAATCTTAGAAAAGCAACCAACACACATTGAACGATAATTCTTAAGACGATTTCCAACGAGTGCTGAGCGCATACCCGCAACGTTTTCACTCTGTGAGGCGACCGGTAACACACCGTCACATACCTATGTACTCGCCTGTTGGAAGTACGCTACCAATATAAGTCTTAGGGTCTGGCCATATAGCTACAGTATGGCGTCGTCGTTGAGGCCAGGTTACAAATGAATACATTAAATGAATGAGGAATGAGTACATTATGAACTTTTTTAAACTTCTGAAAATCCACAAAAGAGAAAATTATGAAAAATAATTTTATTCACAATGAAAAATATATAAATTTTTATTTTCAAAACATGATATAGATATAGTAGTTTGATCGATAAAAAAAATTGCACTCATTTACGATTTTAAGTCTATATGTCAACAAGATTAGTTTACGGAAATATTTGAAAGTTACAAAACAAAGATCTCGTTTTTAAAATCGCCTCTCAAATACCAAAAATATTGTATAGTGATTTTTTTTTTAATAAAACTGCTGTTTTGGGGCTGTGAATTCATCACAGACCCGGGTGGTAGCTTGCCGTAACAGTCCGGATAAAGCCAGAAAGCAAGAGCTGTCAGCAAATGTGAAGGCCCAACTTCAGGGCCGAAACCTTCGTCATCAGATAATTTTTCTCACCACAAAAAAAAAAAAACCATCGCTATGGACATGTGGCCAGACTCTTACATGCAGCACACTGACCTATATGGAGCATCGGGCTATATAAGGAAAACGAGGGATCGGAAAAGAATCGATGCTTGAGATATTTATCGATACATCTTATAGAATTATTGACGATGCACTTTATATTTTGTTTTAGCTTGTACGAGTAAATTTTACAAGATGTGTATTTTTTGCGATGTATGTACATACTCATAAAATTATAACTATTTTACAAGCTTTTATTTAGTTTCATCTGCCCCGATGTCTGTGATCAAATCTTGTAAATTAAATTTGCTCACTTGTATCAATCAGATGACAATGCAGAATCATTGTGTCGTGTTCTTCTTCTTTTCTTATCGATGGAATCCGCTTCCCTCAGAGTTTTTGGGCCCAGCAGGTTGCCACTTTTATAGCAGCTTCAGTGGCATTTTTAAGGTCCTCCAGCGTGCATGTGTAGGGACATTTTGGGCACTCCAATAGGTGGACCATTGTTTGGTCAGGAACACCGCACTCGCACTGTGAGTCACCGGGATCTATAATCCCCCATTTTGTTGTTTTGTTGTGTTGATCTGATGATAGAAACTAAAGGTGGTCATGGGAACTCTGTAATTAAACGACACAACCTCATCGATTTTGGGCTCGGGTGATTCGTCTTGTCGAGTTTTAAATATATAGGAATTTAAAACCAAATGTTTTTATTGAGAACTTGGTTTATTAGACAGACTATTTATTTTAAAACTTTTATTGATGCTTTTAATACCACCAAATCTCTAATCAGAATTTAATAACACGAAAGAACTCGATTTTTAACCCAAAAGAAACTTAATAAATAAAATAAATGTCATCTGAACATTTATTAGCAAATTGTTAGGTTGAAATGAAGGAATCAGTTTTTGTTCTGTGGTATATATGGCAGATAGCTTATAAAAGGAAATGGAATGATATAGGAAGCTGTAATTACATCGTTAAGCTGGTACTAGAGACTCTTTATGGCACAGTAATCATGCCTATTTAGTGAAGTGTCACGTCTAAAGAGAGAATTTTATTATTACTTGAGCGTTTCTGGGGCATATACCTTTTTATTGACAAATTGTAACATTGCATTTGATGACTTACGACCATTATATAGTTTTGGACACGCTATGGGTTTTTTTACATGGTTGGAATTATCATCGAATGACGAATCCCGCCCTTGGATAGAGCGGAAGACAGTGTCAGAATTCTATTGACTAAACGACCCACTGTTCCTTCGTGCCTTAGTTCCAGGGCCCCGCTGTTTTCCCATCCTCCGTACGGACGAAGCCAGTCCTCGACAGAGCGCTCTGTTCCTGCGTGCCTCAAGGAGTTGTCAGTAAATGGAGAGGCCTAACTGCAAGGCCAAAGCCTACTAGGGCCCCGGTCCGATTTCTAAAAAGGAAGGTCCGACCCTGGTATGAAGGCTAAGAATTAATGGGGTGGGTCGTTTAGACAGAAAGAGTCTGATACTGTTTACCGCTCCGCCCAAGGGCGGGATTCGTCATTAGATGATTTTTCCAACAATAAAAATAACACATACGATCTCTCACTCAATTTTGAAGGCTTCGATGTCAAATGAAAAATGGACCAACTTCTAATAGCTTATCTGCTACCCGAAAGAGAAAAGTGTAAATGGTTTACCCAATGTAGGTCAGGCCGTACTATTTCATTCGCTGTTCTCATATTCTCTCCAAAGCGTCGACGGATAAAGGGACAGTCGCGTGTTCGGTTTTTATTTGTTTTATGCGAATTGCGTACCCTATTTTCGGTTTTGGGTCGTGTCGGTGAATATTTGGACAAAGTTATAGTGTCGTTTTTAGCACGTTTTGGTGCTTAGTTATGAGTTGGACCTTCGTCGCTATGAAAGGGAAATATATGAGGTGCTGTTATGGTATCACCGCATCACAACTTTTTCATGTGCATGTTTGGGTCGCCTTTTAGTCGAACCAGATGTGACAGAAACGTTTTTTCACAGCTTTTTGTAATTTACAATGTGCATCACACTAATATTATTGGCGCAAGTTTGTTCGTTACATATTCGTGCTTTAACTGAACGGATATATTAAATTTAGCTCCTAGGCAAACCATGTTTTTTATGGTGGGAAAATCATCGAATGACGAATCCCGCTCTTGGGCGGAGCAGGAGACAGTGTTAGACTTCTATTAACTAAACGACCCACGGTTCTTTCTTGCCTTACTTCCAGGGCCCCAGTGTTCCGTTTTCGCATCAACCCTTGGCCCCAGAAGGCTTCGACCCTGCTGGGCCCCTACAAGGCATGCCATGTCTTGGACTAGCACATAGGATAGGACTTTTTATACAAGGAGTAGGTTCACTTGGAACAATTTTCTACTTCCACTACATATAAAATTATATTCGACTAATAGGCTCTTAATAAACTAGTGGTCCTCACCATCAACGATTGCATCACTGCTTACCATCAGGTGGAATCGTAGTTAAGCACTGGTTTATATTAATGAAAAAAAAAATATCAGTATAAAGGAAAATATATTCTCTACAAAGTAACTTCTACTACACAAAATAGACGAAGAAAAAACTATTCCCTTTTTGTTATCAGTTTAAATTTTCTATCTTCTATTTTCTTGTTTCACTCCGAACCTATCTGGATCCACTTTTTTCGACACTTTACGGTGTTTATACGCACTACTGCCGATAAAAGCGTTCCCAAGTATGTGAATAGTGTCTTTACGTATAAAATGTGGGTACACATAGTTGGAATGTGTAAGGCTGAGTTTCCACCAGAGATATGCGAGGGAAATGTGTCGTACGAGAATGTCTAGCTGTGCTGTGAAAATGTGAGGGGGTTTTTACTAAAGCTGTGCGAGAAAAATGTGTCGTACGAGGATATATAAGCGAGCTATGAAAATGCACATAATTGTGCGGTGCCAGCAACCGTCAACCGTCTATGAACTGGCTGGTGTGTCGCAAACCTCGCAACACATCCTTTTCAAAACACATCCTCGCAGCTCATTTCTCGCACACATCCCTCGCTATTTTTATATGCACAAAAATCTAGCTCCACTGAACCGTATCCACCAGAGCTGTGCTGACCGAGGCGAAGTAAATGAAACCATTCTATTGGTTCTTTACAAACACATCCCTCGCTACGCATCGTCACACATCTCTGTTGGGAACACAACCTAACTGGGGTCTACTGGTTGTATGTTTCGGTGCGATCAATCTCCCTAATCCCTTCGCTTTACCTTTCTCCAAACGTTTTCCTGAATGCTTTGTCTTTATTCAATTATTTGAAGGAACCCTGTTTTTATTTACGTGTACGAGTTACGGCCTTTTCCGAGGGTAGTTTCGGGGGCTAAGGATGCGAATACGTCATCAAGTACTTGACAAAATGGGATGTCGTAAAAAGGTTAGGTTGGAAAAGTTTTGGGATCAGACTGTTGGAGCATTATTTTGTTTATCCGTTTTTGGTGGAGAGTTTAACAGAAGCACATTTGGTTTTATTTCATCATCATTACAGTCAAAAGACGCCCACAGTTGGACATAGGCCTCCCAAAGTGTCTACAATAAACAGTTCTGTGCGTCTTGCTTTCATCGCATTTCCGCAAGCTCCGCCAGGTCATCGGTCATTGGTAATTTTTTTTTTTAACTTTTGGTATGTGAAGCGACTAGAATGGATAAAGTCAGATGAATGTGATTTTTTTACGAAAGCTTGCTTTTTAAAGTGAAACAGCTGAAAAATTTAAAGGAAATTATTTGTTTTATATACGTTCATGTGAAGAGGAGATATAAAACTTTTCCGCACTACCACATAAAAATAGTAAATTGCGTGCTTAAAAGCGGTAGAGATAAAAGCAGAATTTCGAGTAAGAATATTGAAAACATATTTTTGAACTTACTTCCAATTATTTTCCAGTGATTGCGGTTCTAAACCTGTGTTTAAGAATTTACGTTTTAAGTACTAAAAACAATTAACTTTTTACCGCTTGTTATTCTAAGCGGAAAAGTGCTTTCTAAGTTCAAAACATTGTTATTGCTTTGAACGAAGTTATTTTAATAGCACCTATAATAGGGAGCAGGCAAGGCCCTGGACTTTACTACTTAACTTTAGAGAGTGAATTTCAATGTTACATGCAAATTGAATAATAGTGGGTAATAACAGGTTGAAACCACTATCTGAGAGCGTCATTAAATAATCTTGTTCTCTTTAGTGGAGTCACAATCGTGCGTGGCGTGGTGAACAGTAGGTCAAGTTATCTGTAACATGAATTCTGTTCCTACACACGCCTACGCATACTAAACACGCCTTAATTTTGGTACTTTTAATCCTATAATAATAATTTATTTGTCAGGAAATGATTTCCATCTTAAAACACATAACATCAAAATTCAATTTTCTTGTGCCAAAATTAAATTATAGATATATATTACAATAAAAATAAATTATTAAAATTGCAATGATTATAATAATTATGTTGTCACTATATAATTACATTATAGTGACAGTTAAACCTCTATGGAAGATCGATACAGCACATGAACGTAGGTAGTTAGAACGCAACGACCGTTAACTAACTACAGGTCATTGAATCACTCAGCTGATATTTTCTTACTGGAAAAAAATATTCGGTGTTTTCTCTTCCTAAAAAAGCTACATAAAGTACTGACAATTTTTGGCTAATTTCAAGCTCATTGCTAGTTTAGAACCCCTTCAAATGACATTGTGTTTCCTAAACCCTATCCTAATTTTTCTGTGGGTTAATCATCAAATGAATCTCCTGTTTTTGGTGGAATGAGAGTCAGACTTTTACTAACTAAAGCTCATAATTCAGTTGACCTGTATGAGGGCTATATCAACGTAATAAATCGCCTAGCTTGCGCAATCACCTGAATTTTTAAGATTTACACGAAAGCAATGCTATGCAGGTGGCTATGCGGTCATCACATTTTTTTTTAATGATGCATTAAACAGTGAAGCAATGTTGATGGTAAGGCGCCCTAGTTAGTAGTATTGAGAGTCATTGTAGCCTTGAAGAGAAATAAACATAAAGAGAATTGTATACAATAAGAAGTAAATTAGTTGCTTTTTTTTAATTAACTCCACACACACCTGTAATCAGCGATCAATCGATTTCAATCGACTGGTTAATCAGGCCAGCTTCTGTATCGCAAAAAATCACAATCTGCTATAAAAAAATACCTGTTAACGCAATTTGCTTATCCATTCATTGAAGATTGGCAGCCTCTTCAGAATGCGTTTGCAACTTTGCATTCACAGACAATCCCTCTTTACAAATTCAATTACCCACCGAAGCACTAACAAAGAGGTGAAGTTATACATCAAATAAATGCCAATGACTTCACAAAAGGTATCAATCATCGCAAATTAATTTAATACTGACACGAGATAAGCTGTCAGTCAGTACATCAGTCCGTCAAGCGAAAGTAACAGTCTTAACCCATTGATACATTGCTGTCAATCACACGAGAAAGCTTGGTTAAGTACGCCGGCAAATTTACTTGTCAAAACATTATAACGAATTCGAAGAAAGTGTACTGCGTGCCCTAAGGTCGGTCGTGACTTGGCAATTTTTGTTACACGACTTGATGTGTGGGTGAAAGACAATATTCTCCATTGTTTAAATTGCAGTAGCTTTGTTTAATGTCTTCGATTAGTTAAGTGAGTGAAGGATTGCTTGACGATTTGATGACGGAAATTGCGGTGGTATTGAGTGATTTTGAGTAAAGTTTGAGTTTTAGTTTGTTCTCAGAAGAAGGAAAGTTAATTGTTTGATTCTATAACCCCTATGCCAGCTTGTTTGTGTAAGTAAGTAAGCTGAAATTGCAGGAGTAATTGTATTGTAGGAGAATTTGACAAATTTGATTTAAGATTGGATCAGTACAAGTTGAATTTGTCCATTTAGAAACTGATGGTAATTTGTACCACAATTTTCTTTTCCAAAATTATCTTCAAATATTTCCTCACAATGTGTTTGCTACAAAGTTTAACTAACAAGATGAACTGGTAATTTAAGAGGGGCTATGACAATCCAATGATTACAAGACGCTCAGGATCGCTCATTATGGTGACACTTAATGTAGAACTACATACACCACTTGAGCCACGTAAGTCGTTCTGGTCGCGTCGGTCTCCATACATTTTATATGCTAACTAGACTTGTAGAACTATATTAGATGCACGCCACGTGATACCACGTGACGTCGTTATATGTATAAATCAGACATGGAACACGTGTGCGGCGGTCTAATGTGGTTCTAGCTTTAGTCTTCGGCTAAAATAATGATGATATGATCATTAATACTTATACTAATAAATTCGAGTATATCTACACTAATCTACACTAATATAATAAAGAGGTAAAGTTTGTTTTTTTGTTTTTTTATTTTTTTGTTTTTTTGTTTGTAGGAGGTAATCTCTGGAACTACTGGTCCGATTGGAAAAAATTTAACAACAATAGAAAGCTGCTTTACTCCTGAGTGACATAGGCTATATTTAATGAACGCGGGCGAAGCCGCTGACAAAAGCTAGTTTGAAAATAAAGCTTTTGTAAGCTTCTTAACCTTACGAGAACCGTAATTAGAGATATAATAGAAAGACAATAGGTGTGCGAACGCCGCCGTTCACTTGGGACTCAAGACAAAGGCTTAAACTAAACGGCGTGGTATTCTTTCGAGCGAAAGGAAAAGGGATACGGCTGCCTCATTCTTTGAAGCAGTAATGCTATGAAGAAGAAGGCAGTACTCATGACAGACACGCTCAATGCCCAGCTACCGAATCAGGAAGACTGGAGCGCCGAAAATCGCAAGGTAATCTTACGGACGACGAGCAAAGGACAGCCAGTCATCCTGCGTAAAAGTTCGACTGACCTTCCACTTCATTTTCAAAATTTTTAAACTGATGCTCAACAGATTTCAACTCAAAGGGTAAACAGACATGAATATTTACCTATTCAAATGTAACTTTTTTAAATTCAGCATCTGCTTTGAAAGTCTTAAAATAAAGCCGACATTTTCATGCTAGACTTTCTTTAGGATGTAAATTGGTCATATTCCGTAATATAGCAATAAGCTGAAGAGCCTTTTTATTGCGGTTCTTTTGCTAGGTTTTTGTTCAGGCCTTGAATAAATTTAGTGTTGATTTTGACAATAATTGAGATGTGGATTTGCACTGACTGGACAGGTCCACTCAAATGTGTCTGCTTCTTTTTTTCGGTTTCTGAAAGGAAGGTCCGACCCCGGTATGAGGGATAAGAAGGGATGGGGTGGGCCGCTTCGTCAGAAGAGTCTGACACTATTTACCGCCCCGCCCAAGGTTCAATCTAATGATGAATCCCGCATTCATCATTAGATGAATTTTGCTACCATAAAAAAAAGACCAAAGTATTAAAAGACCAAAATTTGACAAATCCTCGTTCTCTTGTTTTAGCAAGACTAACGAACAGCTAATTATCCTTATCTACACTAATATAATAAAGAGGTAAAGTTTGTTTTTTTGTTTTTTTGTTTTTTTGTTTGTAGGGTGTAATCTCTGGAACTACTGGTCGGATTGGAAAAATTTAAGCAACAATAGAAAGCTGCTTTACTCCTGAGTGACATAGGCTATATTTTATGTACGCGGGCGAAGCTGCGGGCAAAAGCTAGTATATTATTATTTTATAATATATAAGATTACGTCGAGGGTGCGACTGACCGCGACGGGTGCCCGCGCGGTGGGCCACTTTTGTATGGGACCACGCGGGCTCAGTATTACATTTCAGTGAAACAGGAACACTTCTGTGTTCCTGTTTCTGAGTAGATTCTTCTACTTACACAGAATATATGTAGAATTCAAATTGATCGCTGTGTCTCACCGAAGCTCGGTATACGCCACTCAATCCATCTCACGATTATCGTGACGATTTCGAAATCGTCAGATAAGTTTCTACGTGTATGTTAATACAGGAAAGTATGCAATTTGGATCGGAGATTTTTCTTTACCGCTATCCAGCAATAGATTGGATTTATCTAGTTTATGTATATTGGAGTTGGTAATAAAATGATTTTATTTTCGTAGATTTATTTGATTTGCTTGAAGTTATATTTATGTAAAAGTATATTTTTAAAATTAAGTAAAACATAAGTTAGAGTGGGAGTTAGTTCATCTTATCTTACTAATATTATAAATGCGAAAGTTACGATGTTTGTTACTCAATCACGCCAAAACGGCTGGATGGATCTGGATGAAATTTGGCACAGGCATAGGATACACTCTGGAATAGGACATAGGATACTTTTTATCCCGGAAATCCCAACCCCAACCCCAAAACCACGCGGGCGAAGCCGCGGGCAAAAGCTAGTGTGAAATAAATAATATGGCTTCTTGTAAATTAATAAGGTACTTGATTAATTTTAACTGAACTAATTAACCGAAACCCTTATTTCTAGTATACCAATCATAACGAAATCTTACTATGATTTTGTAGGTACTAATGTTTTCAGATAAATACTAGTCTAGCGATCCGCCCCAGCTTCGCACGGATAAACTTCACTCATGAATCAAATTGTTTATTGATGAAAAATGCGTGAAAATCCATTCAATAGTTTGTTATTTTATCGCGTGCAGAGAGTTAGAGAAAAAACTTTATGACCGACTTCGATATGAACAAGGATAAATAACAAAGTGACAGTAGCAAAATCATTTAATTTCTAAACAACCAACTGATTAGAGGAACTCTAATCGTTCTTCTTTTTTTAAAACTTTTGAGCCCCAAGCGAATACCGGCATTCGCACATCTATTCTTCTTTAATTGTGTCTGTAATTACAGTACTCAAAAGGTTAAATCCCTTCTTAAAACCACAAATAACCTCTTTTATAACCCCTAAGCTGGCACTTAAGACAAAAGACGACACATGCTTTCCATTTTCAAAAATAAAACTTCAAACATGGCCGCTATGTCAGAGAGCGTCGTCGTAAAATATATGTAGACCATTTTGTAAGTAAGATTATGTATGACACGCCTATTTAGGGTGCAAAAGATGGTAATTTGTCTGCGTACATGTAAACTTAGGGAATACAAGGTGTTGTGTGGTACTTGTAGCGAGCAGACGGATGGGCAGGGACGTCGTAAAAGTGAGTTTTATGGAGTGTTTCTGTATTACCTTTAACCCGCAAGTCTTCGAAAGTACGTGTTTACATAAGTGATCTTGTGGGCATACTTGTTCCGTGTGTGGATTTCTTTCATCGGGATTGTTTAGTTTCAAGAACGACAAGATAGATAGATAGATATAGTTACTAAGGTGTCTAGTTCAGTATATATTTTTTACAAGCATATAGATAATGGTTATGTAGGTCATCAAAAACCCTATTTTACCCATATGATATTCTTACCTATCTGCCCTGTAACATTTCGAATACCGTAATTAAAGACATAATATAAAGAGAATAGGTGTGCGAACGCCGGTCTTCGATCGGGGCTCAAGAGTTTAATACTTTTAAAACTTTACACATTTATTTTTCTAATTACACTATAAATTACTTCAGAGACTGAGCTGGATGAAAGTGAAAAACAAACTATAATATTACTTCAAAACTTTACTCTTTGAACAGTCCATTGTTACCTCTAGGTAATATGCTCTAAGTACTGCTAATCTCTTCGACGTAGTTAACTACATAGTGGATGGAACAAGTTGCTAAAATAAACCTTCTTTAGTTTATCGTGCTAGTAGTTATTATGAGTTTACTTTCTTTGAGATTATTGGAACGAGATGTGTTGAGGAAATTTGTCCAATGTAAGCTAAGCGAAACTATAAATATCTGTAAAATCAGGTTAATATTTTGATCTTGCTCTTATACTCCATCCTAAAGTTGTCTGGTAGATGTCGCTGTCAGCGATAAAACCGCCTTTGTACCCATTCACATAAGTTTCTGTGAAATTGTAACTTTTTTTGTGTAACAATAAAGTCTTATTTTATTCTGTTCTATTCTGACCTCGGCACTCAGTAATATGATACTTCTCTTTGCCCCAAATTGATTTTAAACTTCCTGGCTAGGAAGAATTCAAACTATACTATAGCATAGCATCAGTCTTAAAATATTCCCACTGCTGGGTCTCAGGCCTCTTCTCCAGGACAGGGAATGGGCCGTAATCCAGCACTCGGCCAACTGTACCATACGCGGCATATAAATTAAACCAAAATAATAACAGAGTTTTGCAGAGCTATAATGGCCATGATGAATTTTAGGAATTATGGTCCTCGAACGCAAAGGGTAACTGAAAGACATCGGTGGATTTCAGTAAGAGTATGACTCGCCCTCTCACTATACAATTGGAAAAAATATTGGATTAAACATTGGACTAACAATAAAAAAATACAATATTTAAAACCAAATATAAGATTTTTATCCTTGTTACAATTCCATTCACTCAAACTTCTACAACTCAAACTATACCCAAATGGATACAAATTAGTACCGCATTTAAATTAAACGTTCATAAAAGCATGTCCACTAATTTCTCACTGTAGTGAAACAGGGAAACTAAAGCTACAAATTGACCTATTATTCACATAAACCTAGCTGTCATACAACGAATTAAAATCTAGAAAGTCGGTAGCGAAGCGAAGCTAAACGAGTTAAGATAATTCAATTTAATTGAACTTCAATGTTCCGTAGAAATTGCAAATCAAGTCCCTTGTAGTATGAGATTTCCATGTTACTAGGAAATGGAGAAAAACTTATTGTGTTAATGACTTCCCACCGTTTGTAATCGGTGTAGCTTGTGGTGTTGGCGACCATTAGAAAACTGGCTGGACATTTCTATTGATGGAATTAGTTTCACTATATTTAGGACTAGGGCAGAATTCTTGAATATTGTAATAGCACTGGGCTTTGGTACGGGCCATGGTCCAGAGCAAGGAAGAATGGTAGGTCACCTCTTGCGAAGTACAGCTCTTGCGTTCCTACTGCCGGGATCTTGATTCCGATTTCCAGCCACTGTAGGTGCAGGCTTGCGGACGGTTACTGTGTGTGTGTTCTATATAAGACCTCGTATCTGTCGGATTCTGTACAATGTGTTCTGCGTGCAATGTGCACTGCCCACAGCCACTTAAATTTGGCGTTTGGTAACACACAACACAACACACAATAACTATCAGAAATTAGTTTGAGAACAGTGGAAACAGCAGCTGAACTTCAGTCGGAAAAACGGGGCACGGGTTTAGTTTAAGTGTTACTAACATCTGGGTATAATATGTATTTGTTTACTAACATAGTTATATCAGTTATTATAATTACTAACTAATTTTGTTTGTTTGTTTATGGAATTGTTTTCTGAAATAAAAGGATTATTATTATTATTAAAAAATCCCGTCAAAAATGTTGATAACTTGTTATATTTTCGCCATAACTAATGCTACTGAATTTCTCTGAAAAAATCATGTCAAAAATTTCTTTGCGCGTATTTCCGCCATAGCTTAGCATAAAGTGTACCCTGTAATGATGGTTAAGTATGGCCAATTTATCTGTGTAACAGTCTATGCATGACATCTAATTGTATGATATGCTTCCCATTTTCCATTTTGTTTTCCAATGAAAGTACAATTTCACTTGATTAGTGGCCTGTAATGTTATAATGATGTACGGTTTGGTCTGTTGGTTCGTGTTATAAATGATAAATGATAAATGATATTTATTTTGTAAATAGGTTTTAAAATAACACTTTTACACGTCAATATTTTTTTCTTTTCGTCAGTTTAAGCTAGATGAGTCCGGTGTTTCCTAGCTGACTACCCTGAGAAGAAACACCGAAACAAACTCAGGGGTCAAAGTCTCTTTTAAAGTCCATACAGTAACCATGTATTGGTCAAATCATATGAGAACCATGCAGATTAGTGTCTGAGATGGTCTTTTGAGGAAAGAACCATACAGATTTGAGTGGACCTGTCCAGTCAGTGCAAGCATTTGTCAGTATTCGTGTAGCTCAAACTTAGGACTACTAAGGAGCTCAACGACTTGACGATCAATACCAAAGAAAGGACATTTGTGTAGGCCGCATCAAATACTCAAATCTGTCAGACATCATATTAAAATTACGGAAAAGGAAAAGTAATCGACATAGTCCTCACATTCACAATAATAAAAAATAAAAAAAAAATAAAAATGTAACTGCAAAATAAATTATTGCAAGTCCAAAGTTAAAAAAAAATAAATAAATAAAAATAAAATACAACTACAATAATAGTGCTGGAGCAGGTCAATCCCAAGCCGTCTTATCCTCAAGATACTCCTTAACAGTATAAAAAGCCTTTTGACAAAGTTTTCGCTTTACAAACAATTTAAATTTATTCAGGCTAAGTTCTTGAATGTTACTGGGAAGCTTATTATAAAAGTGTACACATTGGCATCTAAATGAGCCCCCAATTTTTTTGAGCCTGGTTGTAGGAACCACAAATTTATGTTTGTTCCTAGTATTAACGTTATGGATATCACTGTACTTTTTAAACATGTTTTTATTTTTATGCACATACAAAATATTATCAAAGATGTATTGACAAGGCACAGTCAATATATTAATGTTTTTAAATTTATCTCTTAGTGAGTATCTAGGACTTAATTTATAAATTGAACGAATAGCCCTTTTCTGTAATACAAAAATTGTCTGAATGTCGGCGGCATTTCCCCACAGTAGAATGCCGTAGGACATGACACTATGAAAATAGCTGAAATAAACTAAACGGGCTGTCTCTAAGTCAGTTAAATTACGAATTTTTCTGACAGCGTATGCTGCAGAGCTAAGTTTTTTAGACAATTTATCAATGTGAGGACCCCACTGAAGCTTAGAATCTAGAGTAATACCCAAAAACACTATGGTATCTTGTTTGTGTGCCTATTTGAGTTAAGTTTTAAAACTGCGCTAAATGACATAATTTAGTTTGTATATTTAAGTTTATTTCTTGCTAGCTTTCTGCCAGCGGCTTTACCCGCGTGAAAATAGGTTTTCGCTCAAAGTTTGGACATGCGTTTCATCCCTTTAGGAGGTGAAAAATCCTTACTTAGTGTTCGCTTACGTCATAAAAGGAAGTCCTGTGCAAAATTTTATTGTAACCAAACCTAACTACATACTTTTAGGCGTTGAAGTGTTCCTTCTCATTGCTGTCATCTGGCTTCTACGAGACGGTGCTCAGAAGATTAGCAGCATTGGCATTCAATGTGGCAATTCTGCCAGTTTTTTTTTTTGGTAAAGAACGCATGCTACTCATTCGATGCACTATAAAATGTGACAAATACAAATTAGTAAAGAATGAGAATTATTTTTAAGCGATAGCAAATTATGCTAGTATTATGTGACATAAAAGCAACTGTTTATTAGTTTTTCGTGTTAATTGTATTTCTATAAATCAGAATTCCTGCAAATAGTTTACTATTTGCAGAAACAACAACACGCAACGCTAACATGTCTCGCCACACGTGAATACGTTGTAAAATGTTGTACTGGGGGAGGGGGCAAATCCAATACAATGTTGCTGCGTCACGTAGAACGTTTTGCATCATTTTTAATACAGGACAAATATTGTCACCTATTTTTTTTTTTACCACTTTCACACAACGCTATCTAGTCCCAAACTAAGCAGAGCTTGAGCTATGAGTACTAAACAGCTGATAAACATTGCACAAAAAAAAACTATCCTAAAGTTCGTTTTTATATTCTAGACTACGATTTGACAGCTCAGAATGTCACACTCTAGAAATATGTTCCCAATTTTCTGGATTTTTACATTTTAAGTTGTCAAATCGTAGTCTAGGATTAAAAAACGAATTATACACGACTTTAAAGGGCAAAGTATCGAACTCCAGTCGTCGACAAAACCAGTCAATGAGTAGTGTCTCACATAGCTCTGTGATTAGTCCGCACGTCTGTCTACACCTGTTAAGTTGATGAGATAGATACGCTATAAGAGACATTGTTACAGTAGTTTAATGGATTGTGATGGCAGATCTATGTTATTATAATAAAGGCATTTGTTATCACGCTATAATAATATATAACTTAATCACAACTAGTAAATTTGGAAAGATATTAATAACACTACATTTCTTACGATAGGTATAAGGAAACTACATAGTAACCTAGTCTAAGTTTCTCATCATCAAGTGACGGCTTTAGCCCCAAATGCTGATTTAAGTATTTGTGTAATTGTTCAACTCCTCTTCAGCTCGAAAATCTGGTAAACTTTAGTATTAAAAGGGAGGTTACTGCGGCCTTCATCATCATCATCATCATCATCTTCTTGACCTTGTCCCGTTTTATTTGGGTTCGGCGCAATATGTTTTTTTCTTCCATTCTGTCCTGTCACCCGTCACGCTATCACTAACTCCTCTGTCTTTCATATCACTTCTCACACAATCCATCCATATCTTCTTTGGTCTCCCTCTCCCTTTCCATCCATCCACATTTATACTCATGGCTTTTTTTGTAACATGCGTTTCATCCTTCCTTTTTAACCGACTTCAAAAAAAGGAGGAGGTTCTCAATTCGATTGTATTTTTTTTTTTTTTTTTTTTTTTTTTTTTTTTATGTTTGTTACCTCAGAACTCCGTTGTTTATGGATGGATTTGCAAAATTTTTTTTGTACTTGAAAGGATATGCTTCCAGATTGGTCCCATTTTTTTCAAAATTGAGTTTTGATGATGGGATCCATGAGAAATCGAGGGAACTCCTCAAATATTATAGGCAACTATATAGTTTTTTTTATATTTTCATCGAGAACTCAAGCATTTACAGTCAAAAAGTAACATTTGATGAGGTGGAACTGGTGAAGAAGATCAGAAAATGGCTAACGAAACTTGACACTCGCATAGATATCACAATTAAGGTAGTTAAGCAACTTTGAAAATGCACTATAAACCAATGATCTTAAATAATTATGTTGAAAATGTTATCATCGAACTGATCTGATGATGATGATGGAGCTGGAAGGTAGGCACTGGAACTGCGTAACTAATTAATATATCCTAGCCGTGTTTGGGCTTGTTAGAATTGTCATAAGATGCACTTTGGCTGTAAGATACTATTGAACTGATGTGATGATGAAGCTGGAAGGTGGAAGGTCGGCATGGGAACTTCAAAGTAAAATAATGTATCCTAGCATTGTTTGAGCTTATTAGAGCTGTCATGGGCAATGCTGTCAAGGGCAATGGAAAGGGCTATGCTCGGAATTTCCTTGCGTGTTCGAATCAGAAATGAAGAAATGCGCAGGAGAACCAAGGTCACCGACATAGCCCGAAGAATTGCCAAACTTAAGTGGCAGTGGGCAGGGCACATTGCTCGTAGAACAGATGGCTGATGGGGCCGAAAGGTTCTAAAGTGGCGACCGCGCACCAACAGACGCAGCTTTGGAAGGCCTCCCACAAGGTGGACCGATGACCTGGTGAGAATCACGGGAACGCGATGGATGCGAGTCGCACAGAAATGGTCGTTGTAGCGACGCTTGGGGGAGGTCTATGTCCAACAGTGGACGTTTTCTGGCTGAAATGATGATGATTATGAGAGCTGTCATAAGATGTACTCATGAGATGAATCATAAGTATTTCATGCATCATATCATCTCTCCACGAGATCAAAACGATTACACTGTAACAATATATGTATTCCTACTGATATGACATTGGTAACATTTTCAAAAGAAATGTAGGAACGATATTGACTTCGTTGCCATAACACATTATAAAAAAAAACACTAAACGGCTACAAATAAAAAAAACTTTTTACAAAAAAAAAAACCGCCTTCAAAAAAAGCCAAACGACAAAAATTCCTACACTAAAAAGTTAAAAATAAAAATTTGAATTGCTGTAAAGAAACTTAATTTATAGGTAAACTTATTTGACATTAATATTTTGCAAATATTCAAAATTTATTACTTCTTTTTGGAGTCGGTGCCAGCCAAGGCAAGGAATTACGAATGGGCAACAATCCCTTGAAAAACTACCTCTAACTTAACTATAAAACTACTTAGTACCTATTTGCATACTCAAATAAATAATACTTAACTAAGACATAAATACATATTAGACTTCTCTAAAAAAATCATCCGATTTGCACATTTTTTTTTAAATAAAAAATATATACTTACAAAAACCTTCTGCAACATTTTAAGTACATTGAAAATGTTTAAGCACTTAATGTACTTAGGTAGCTTTGCTTGTGCTTTGCAAGCACAAGCAAAGCTACCTAACATTAAGTTACAACAATAAAAATGCTGGCACCGACTCCAAAAAGAAGTAATAAATTTTGAATATTTGCAAAATATTAATGTCAAATAAGTTTACCTATAAATTAAGTTTCTTTACAGCAATTCAAATTTTTATTTTTAACTTTTTAGTGTAGGAATTTTTGTCGTTTGGCTTTTTTTGAAGGCGGTTTTTTTTTTACATGGCCATACCAAGACAAACGGTTACTGCGGCCTTAATGTCCCAAATACTACATTTAGAAACCAATTCCACGAAATTCGAAACAAGATATTTCGTAAGATACTAAACGCTTTTAAATCAAACATACTGCTAAATACACTCCATTTGTTATAAAAATGAAAGACATATTTTATCTAAGCAAAAACTAACCTACACTCTAGACAATGTGTCAAAACTGTTGACAGCAACAGTCGATGCTAAGCTAGAACCGAGCATAAAAACAATACCAGCACCGGAATGTTTAGTTCCACAATGTTCTACTCGTATATCTCTGTGATTAGTTCGCACGCTTGTCTACACGCGTCTAGTTGATGAAAGAACATGGATATATAATATGCTGGAAGCGATATATGCCAGTAAGTTAAATTGCCATTTTTACGCGACACTGGCAGAATAGTCGCCAACGGCTCAATAGCTATAAAAAAAAAAATAAGATTAAGAAATTAATTAGATGTTGTTTATGTATTCACAATTTTGTCTATCCTGGTTCTTCTTTTATCTTTCTATTCTTTTGTATAGTACCCAGCAATTTTGGAAAAACTTTGTGGTTCAGGTTAGGGGTTTTATCGAAACGAGCTATCGTGAAAGTGAAAAAAAAACGATGAAGTTATACAACCTTTATAGCTTCATCTCTTTAACAGTTAGTTCAGTTCAATTCAGCTTACGTTTCCAAACGGATCGCGTGAAGAGGTCGTGGTAGGGCCTCAGTAATCTATACTAATATTATCTATACTAATATTATAAAGCTGAAGAGTTTGTTTGTTTGAACGCGCTAATCTCAGGAACTACTGGTTCGAATTGAAAAATTATTTTTGTGTTGAATAGATCATTTATCGAGGAAGGCTTTAGGCTGTATAACATTACGCTGTGACTTATAGGAGCGAAGAAACAATGGAAAATGTGGAAAAAACGGGGAAAAATATTCATCTTTGAGGGCTTCCGTTGCGTGCGCTGCGAAAACGGTAGAAGATACCAAAAAAATATGTACCGAAAGAATTATTCCTCTTAAAATGATGTAAAAAAATGTCCGCGACAGTATATGTCTATCTTTTAAGATTAACTCACTAGAACCGTTTTTATGGGAATCAAATTTGGCCCAAAATAATGCATTATTACAAATTATTTGTTAGAGTTGTATCAACATAGTAATATTAAACTTTATCCAAATGAATGTGTTGTTGATTAAAAGTATGTAATTGTGAACAAAATTGTCTTTGTAATCACTTATTTTTAATGAACATCTTAGAAGATATTACAATTTTAAAATACTCCGATATAAAATTCACAAGCGCCGCATGATGTGCAAAATATGACGCTGCGCCTGGCCGGCGGGCGAGGAGAGGGGTTGCTTGCGGGCGGCGCGGAGGGGTTTTTTATGGTAGTTAAAAATCATCCAATGACGAATCCCGCTCTTGGGCGGAGCGGGAAACAGTGTCAGACTCTTACTGACTAAACAACCTACCCCGTTCCTCCCTTGCCTTATTCCCAGAGCCCCGGTATAACGCTTTCGCACCAACCCTCGGCTGCAGGAGGCTTCGACCCTGAAGAGCCCCACAGTTTGCTGACAACACCTTGAGGCGCGCGGGAGCAGTGCAGGCCGTCGACGACTTGGTCTCGGTCTGGACTGTTACCAGACAACCGGACGGCGAGCTACCCATTGCTCACCGTTCGCGAGCCAGCGTCTACGGTGGCCGGATATCGGCGGGATCGCGGCGGCGACAGCTACGGCGAGGGCGCTTTTGCCCTTGCCTTATGCGGTTGGCCTCCTCCTTTACGAGCATTACTGCTTCGCAGAAAGAGGCGACCGCTTGCCATTCTTCTTCGCTGCGGACCATGGCCTGAACCAAGGTGTCGACTCTTCCGCACGAATCCGGCGCAGGAATCTCCTGAACTTCCCATGTCCGGTGAGAACCTGCGTCATGTCCTGCGTGATGTCTATCCAACCACGCCTCAAAGAGGGCACTTACCGCCGAGATTTTGGCGTGCCCAAGTGGAGGGTGTAGCTCTATGAAGTACTTTTAGATAATTATGTTCTTTTAAAAACTAAATTGTCTAAATTCATAACAGAAATTGATACGGGCAAAGTCGTGGGTAACAGCTATAATTTATAAAGCTGAGGTTGTTTGCAAAAATAAATATGATGCCCAAAATAACTATTCCACGCGGACGAAGTCGCGGGCACAGCTAGTTACTTACAAATAGAGACTTTTCCCGTTCAAATACCTATATAATTTTACTTTTTTTATCAAGTTAGTCAATAATAATAATTTATTATAAGATACTTTGGTTTTTATAAAAAAAAATATAATACCTGTTTTGTTTATTGCATTTTTAAACGAAAAATCATCCAATAGCTGTAGGGTGGAGCAAAGATTTAACATACACTAAGACACTTCTAGTAACCAAGTATTTAAATCTTCGCACTCGACTATCAGCTTTTTACCGAAGCGCTTCTATTTAAGAGCTTCAAGGTATATTAACTCAGGTGGTCTCAGTAATGACGGTGCTAGACTGGTTGACATAACCCACTTTTCTCTAACTATACTTTTTTTTAGAAGAGTCTAAGAAAATGGTGTTGATTTTAAGCTTGACTGGAATAACTTTGCGTAATGGAAGTTTTGGAAAAAAATCTTGCATTTATGAGTACATTTTTGACAGCAATCCCACTTGATGGTAAGCAGTGTTGTAATCGTAGATGGTAAGGAGCACTAGTTTATTAAGTAACAATTTGTATTCTATAGTTAAAAAAAAAATTGAGTGATTTTTTTTAAATCTAAATTACGGTTCTTTGTCATAATTAATGATGATATCTAACCTCAAGTACAGACTTAACAAGAAAATATTTTGCTGCAACAAGTAATTACTTTTGCGCAATAAATACGGGTGTTAGTTTTTGTTAGGTGTTTTTTATTAGTGCGTAAAGTTTTGAAAAAACGATTTATATAATTACATATACATATATTTCGCAGGTCTGCTGGAAGAAATTTCTTTGGGTGTCTTCAAGGCTAGAGTGAATAGGCTCTTAATAAACTAGTGCGCCTTACCATCAACGATTGCATCACTGCTTACCATCAGGTGGGATCGCAGTCAAGCACTAGTTTATTGCAAGTTAATAATAAAAAAAAAAGCAGTACCTTTGTACATTGTTTTCTTTTGTGATGTTCATTATCTATTAATTATATGTGTGTACATAAATAGTTAAATAAATAAATATATTTATGCTACACTGAATCAGATCTTTTACTCGTCACCAGGGCTCTAGGATTGAGGCAAGAAAGACACGGGGTAGGTTGTTTAGTCCGTAAGTTCTAACACTGTTTTACGCTCCACCCAAGGGCGGGATTCGTCATTGGATGATTCTTACCGACCATAAAAAAATGTCTTTAATTTCTCCGTACCACATAAACGCCCTCATATTTACAAAGTGAAACACAAACCTTCCTCAACAATAACTCAACAAGATTGTTAAACAAAGGTCGTTTTTTAATAAAAATTCCAGACATGACTGTATCGAGATTATTTATGTGTTGGCCGTAAGGAGAAGCGGTTCCCTCTTCTGAATCGTTCAACTCTCTCTTGTAATAAAACTTGTATTGACAGATGGTCCACAATATACACGATATGTCAGGACGTTGGGCCTTGAGAATGGAGTTGTTAGCAGTAAAAAGTGTTGTCAATAGCTTTTAGTGTTTTCTTTTGTGGTGGGTGAAATCATCTAATGACGAATCCCGCCCAAGATAAAAATCAGCTATACCCTACATTTATTTATTGTATTTTTTTTAACCCAACGGTTGACTGGTAGAGAATGCCTTGTTGCATTAAGTCCGCCTATGTACCATTACTGTACATGAGGAATAAATAAATAAATTTATTTTTTTTGTTCGTTTATCTCGTCAAAATTTAGGGAACAGCTGATTTTTTTCTCGCGATTTCAGGTTTGGTCCCATAGTAAAAGTTGTTCATAATGATGAGTACAATGACCTCTTAAAAAGTCGTTAGTGTTTTATCAATAACTTTGTTTATCTGGTATCTATCCATGTCTGGTATGGATGATGTGTTTTTATTTTAATAAAATAGAATTACGTTGTTCTATAACAAGCATTGATCAGGATATGAATTTTACTTTGTTATAATTTAATGTTCTAATTTTAGGCTGGACTCACACAGCCGGAATGGCTTGCTGAATTCAGATCCGGAATTTAGAATCTTAATTAAGAACGTCCGACATGGCATACAAAATCACTATGCTCCACACACATCCTGATTTATTCAGATTCTGAATGATTCTTAATTTCTCAGATCGATCTTAGAAAATGGTACTGACGAGCGTTCTTAATTTCGGATCTGAAAAAATAAGACTCTGATTTCAGAACGCACCTATTCCCATACATTTCAATAGAGCGGCACACACATAACGGAAATCAGATTCTGATTTTTTCAGTTGACACTGCAAGCGGTACATGTTTGGACGTGTTGCGTGCGAGTTGCAACATATATTACTATACTCTTTGGTTGCGAGGTCGCAACCAAAGAGTATAGTAATATATGTTGCAACTCATTGCACTCAAGACATCACGTATTCGCATCAATAGGTATTGATGCGAATACGTGATGTCTGACACGGAGAATTTAATTTTGTGCGTCGAAACCCACCCTTGTATATGGGACACTTCTATTGAGGATTATCACGACAGGGAAAAAAAAGACATAGCGTGGAATGAATTTTTTTATTATGTATATACAGGGTGTCATTGACATGTTAACGCAAACGAATACCATAGATCCAGTACATGACTCTAGACCCCCCAGTGATGGAAATCTTTGTCGGTTTTTTCTTATTTTTTTTTAATGAATTTTTAACGTTTTTTTAATTAAACTGTATAAAAACGTCAATTTAATATTTTTTGCGAAAAAAATGAGTGCATTACATTATAGATTAAAAATGTCATCGGGTTTGATTAGAATAACGACTTTATTTACCTCGATGATTTTTTTATTAATTTTTTTTTGTAAAAAAAAATTTTTTTCTTTTTTTTTCTAAAAATATCATTAGGATTGGTCAGAATAACGATTTTATACAGGTTAAAAATAAAAAAACAAAACTTTTTTTTCAAAAATTTGAAAAAAAACCGACGAAAAATTCCACCACTGGGGGGTCCAGAATCATGTACTGGATCCATGGTATTCGTTTGCGTTAACATGTCAATGACACCTTGTATAGCCAAACACAATGCGATAAGTAATAATTCTGCTTCCATAACTGACGTTTGCGTGTGCCGGGAATCAAGAGACTACTGATCAATCTGAATGATTAAGAACAGTGTGAGGTCAAGCGCCGGAATTAAGAATCTGAAATCAGAATCTGATTTCAGAAAGCCAATTCCGGCTGTGTGAGTCCAGCCTTAGAATAAAGCTTGGACAGCGACGTACATATATTCGTATGTACATCGCGTATATATACGTGTGTATGTATATATGTTTGTTTATTATTATTTTTATATACGAGAACATTATATCATCGTATAAATAAAATTTGTAAAATCATTTTTTTTTACTAAGCATCTTTTAATATATTAATCACTTCTTCTGCTTTTGGGTGGGGCGGGAAGGCGTGTTTGACATTTATTGAAAAAAATCCACTTTTGTTCCTTCGAAAGCATATTCTAAAAAATTCTACCTTAGAAAAAGAATTAGGGTACAACGCAAAAAAAAAGTCTTGTTGAAATATTGTCGTCATGAGTCTGACATGGACAAAGTCGCAGGCACTAACTAGTTTGTGAATAGAGTAGGTACCAAGTATAACCAAAAACACAATTTCTCATTTCCCCTGTCAAATAAAGTTACTCAGCAATTTACTTCCCAAAATGTAATTTTGTAACAGACAAAAGTATTTTCATTACAAAAATCTTTTACCGAGTAAGCCTCTTTTACTGACAATTATTTACAATCAAAGCTTTCAATTTCAATAATTAATTTATTTCTCCGTCCCAATGGATGGCTGACAAAGGCCGTCATTGGAAAGATTTACATCACCGCTTTTACTTTCCATTTTTTAATGGTCCTCTCTGTTTTAATGGCCCGAAATTTAAGTGTTTGGGCACAAAATAGACAGGGGCAGAAGTCAATGTCAATTACTATATGTGGCATATAAGTTGACCCGAAATGGCAATCGATCTTTATTGCGTAGTAACTGATTTTTGGGTCTCAGTCGAAATGAGGCACTGCGCGTAATATGGTTACGCGCAAAGCGGCCTTTTTGGTTATATACTTAAAATACACTTCTCATCAAAAAAATCGAAACACTTCCGTTTTCATTGTTTCTGTCCGAATTTAACACAAAAAAAGAATTCATACGATGAAAAAAAATACATATATTATAGCTGGCAGTTTGGCCATTACAGTAATAAGCGAAAATTCAAAATTAGAATTTCATTTGTTTATCTTATAAACGAAATGAATCACTGTTTTGAGACAAATGTGTGTTTAGGGTTGGAGTACATTTAGCGTTTAAAAACTAAAAATTGGCGCCTATCCTTAAACTTTTTGTTTTTTATTTCAATACTGTGACTTTGGGACGTCTGAAAAAAGGTTTTTTTTCTAAAACGTATGGATACTTCGCCCACAGAAGCCGCCCAAGTTGTGGCATTGCTGGATTCTGGCCTTAGTCAGCGTGTTGTGGCTGCAAGACTGCATCTAAGCCTGTCATCTGTTCATAGAGTCTATAAACGTTATCGGGAGACTGGTTTGTTCACGCGCCGTTCAGGATCTGGCAGGAATCGGGTCACTTCTGAGCGAGATGATCGATTTATTGTAACAACTTCTTTAAGAAATCGACGCCTTAACGCTTTTCAACTGCAGCAGCGGCTTCGTGTTGTACGAAGGGTGGCTGTAAGTGACTCTACAATTAGAAGAAGGTTGAAGGATCGTGGACTGGTACCGCATAAGCCAGCAAATGGGCCGAAATTAACTGCAGACCATCGAAGAGCGCGCCTTAACTTTGCACGTGAGCACCTAAATTGGTCATACCTACAGTGGAGCAAAGTTCTCTTTTCTGATGAGTGTAAAATTATGCTGTATGGTAACGACGGAAGGAACAAGGTCTACAGAAGAGACGGAGAACGCTATGCACAATGCTGCATTGAAGAAAAGGTCAGCTATGGTGGCGGTTCGTGGACGGTTTGGGGAGGAATCAGCGCCGACGGTAAGACAGAGCTTGCTTTCGTGTCTGGGCCACGTCTGCCTGCACTAAACTGTCATCGGTACGTCGAAGAGTGTCTCGAGCCTCATGTGATGCCCTATGCACATTTTATTGGCAACGGCTTCATATTCATGCACGACAATGCTAGGGCTCACACCGCGGGCGTCGTACGAGATTATCTTAACGAAGTCGATATCTCTATTATGGAATGGCCAGCAAGAAGCCCGGACATGAATCCCATTGAACATCTATGGGATGAATTAAAGAGACGAATTCGAGCAAGAGATCCTGCCCCAGAAACACTTAGCCAGCTGCAAGATGCAATCCAAGAGGAATGGGACAATATACCACAGCATGTGATCGTGACTCTCATCCGATCGATGAAGAACCGTATGGAAGCAGTAATTAGAGCTCGGGGAGGGAATACAAGTTATTAAATAAACGTTTTTTAGCTTTTTTTTTCATTTACGTGTGTTGTTTTATCCATTTCCTTTATACTCCATACGGAATAAAAATGACTCATTTAACAAAATACGAAACCTATGAAAAATTCATTTAAATTTAGAACATTAACATTAAGATTTGATAAGCTCATATTACTCACTATTAAACGACATTTAACATTTATTCCTAAATGTACACATTTTTCTGATAATCCTGACAAAACGTAAACTTGCAAGGTGTTTCGATTTTTTTGATGAGAAGTGTATTTTCCGCGTACTATAAATGGCGTAGAATAGATGGTCGTTGGGGTCGAAAGTCAAAGAATGGGATCGAAAGTCAAAGAATAGGATTGTTTGACATTTAGTGACGTCACGACATACTGTCAAATCGAAGAAATTTTGACAAAATTGAAGAGAACTCAGAGATGAGTAAATTCGAAAAGTTTAATCAGTATCCATCCATCTAATTAAACTTCTTATTAGATGAATGGATATTGTTACTAGGTATTACGCTCATCCTAATAATTCTTAGATTTGACTGTATGACGAGACATCACAACATGCCAATCGATCCTATTTTCATTTAGAACGTATTGTATGTCATGTATGTAGATTGACTTCTGCACCTATTTTTTTGTGGCTTGAGATCTAGTTACATCAGAAGGTAAACGTTTTGTAAGTAATAATACCTTCGGCGACCATAAAATCTGATTCTTTCATCACTTTCACTTTCATCCTGGATATTGAGTGCGTTTAAAAGGTTAGAGGGCATTATTTATATCTGAAGTAGTGTTATTATCATAAATAAGAGGTTGGGTTTAATTGTTTTTGGATAAAATGTTTTTTGTTTCGTAATATTTCTGGAATTTTTATGGACTTAACAAGTTTTGAAATTGTCTCTAATAGAAATAGTTTTAAAAACACTTTTTTTAAGGTGATAAGTAAGGTCACCTAATGACTTCTCCCGGTCTATAACGCGGAACCCTCCCGTTTCGCCTTATTTTCAGAGTTTTGCTGGATTTTTTCAACTAGGAAGTTCAAGCAATGGAAAAATATTAATCACTTCATGATATGGTCAACTAAAATTGGCCAAATCTTTAACGTTTGATGATAATGTCAACCCTCGTTTGGCCATAGCGTTGATATAGGATTTCTTTGATAATATAAAGAAAAAAGAATAGTCTAAAGAAAGTAGGCCAAACGAGGATTGACATATCATTAAAGTTTAAAATTTAAAACAATCTGGCCACAACATATTTCCATTTACAACTTTTGCATCTTCAAGATCGACTAGTAGAAATTGTCTACGGCATTAATCCCAGTTTTGTACAGTGTTCCATACTAAAGCATAAAATGTTAATAGATACATGAGTCGTATATGTCTACTAGATAATTATTATCATCGGCAGGAAAAAGCCCCCACTTATACTCATACTTACACCATCAGGTCTGCGGTGAAACCAGAACATTTTATCGCAAATATTTTAACGACAGCTAAACGAATTAGTACAGACAGGTATGATAAAGACTCTTAAATGGTATTTTGATGATCCTGTCTGGCACTGCGACGACTGGAACGTGGAAATGAGCTGTGTGGCTTGTAATGATCCGGTGGTATATCTGTTTTTTTTTTTTTAAGATAGCGACAGTATAATTCAAGACGTATTAATCAGTTTAGCTTCTTGTTTTATTTCTTACAATTTTTTTCTTTCTTTAATATGAACAAGACATAGTTTAGTTCAAAATCATCCAATGGCAAACTCCACTCTTGAGCGGAGCGTGGATTTGTATCAAACTCTTACTGACTAAACATAAACAATCCGATCCATTCCTACGTTGCTTTTATACCAGGGTCAGAGCCTACCTTTTAGACACAAGCCCTTAGCCCCTGGTTAGCTGACAACTCCTTGAGGCGTGCGGGAACAGTGTTCGCTGTCGACGACTACGTTTGGTCCGGACCCATTGTTCCCATTGTTCACCGTGAAAAGCAGTGATGCAATCGTTGATGATGAGATACATTCGGTCATTCCGACGTTTCTGATTTAAGTCAACAAGTGGAATGACCGTTCTTCTACTTAAAAATTGGTCCAAAACAGAAAGACTGAAATTTGCTGAGTGTGATGTGTACATTACTTTGTGTAATTTATTTCATCACCACTGCTCTCAAAATGGTAAAGGAAAACATCGTAAAGAAACCTGCATGTTCCAGAATAAAAAATAATTCGAAGACATGTAACATCCACTAACCCGTACTGGGCACGCGTGGTGGATTATGCCCCATTCCCTCTCCTAGAGAAAAGGCCAGTGTCCCAACAATGGGTACATTAAAAAAGGCTGATGATGATGATGATATGCCGCTGGCTTCAATTCACCAAAACATTACATACCCAATGTTTATTAAATTTCTTCCTCCACACCTTTATCAGCGTTCCGCCACACAAAGCTTATTTAGTTTGTGAAATAACAAAACTTTTGATGTGAATATTCGACTACCCTCCTCAAAATAGTTCGCGTAACACAGTTTTTGAAGTTGCGCCGTGACGAGGGATAAAATGTAAGGTCGTTATGAAATTTCTAAACAATTTTTGAAGTTTGTCACATGTCGCCTTGTCGTGTTCCAAACGATGTATTGTTAGATTTTGCTTGCAAATTGGACTTGCGAAGTCAAGAAATTAGGTTTCGGCTGTTAAGTGTAGTTATGTATCTATCTTGCAAATACTCTTCTTTTTTCATTCGCTTCATTTAATTCATTTAATTCATTTAATTTTCGGCGCTTGGGAAAATGAAATAGAGAAGCCTATGTCCAGCAGTGGACGTCTTTCGGCTGAAATGATGATGAGATGTTTCTAAGATTTCCTGCTTAATCAGTGAGTGGTGATATTTCGCTGTTATATAAAACTAGCTTTTGCCCGCGACTTCGCCCGCGTGGTATTGGGGTTGGGGTTGGGGTTTCCGAGGTAAAAAGTATGTGTCTGCCTATGTCCTATTCCGAAGTGTATCCTATGCCTGTGCCAAATTTCATCCTGATCCGTCCAGCAGTTTTGGCGTGATTGAGTAACAAACATCCAAACATCGTAACTTTCGCATTTATAATATTAATAAGATAAGATCAAATAAATATTCATTTCCTTCATGCCTTTCATTACAAAACACAAAACAAAACCACAAGACTTTGCTTCACCGACAAAACTCATAACTCACAAATAACATAAACTTATTATTATTGTTTTAGTACAACATAAATATTAAACGACGCCTGCTTAACCAAGTTATCGCACTGACTTTAATAGTCGGCCATATCAAAAGTGGGCCAGGAAAAATATGTTCCAGTTTAGTCGGAATTACTTGGGCTTGTGCCCTTAATGATAAATGATATTTAATTTTGCAAATAGGTCTAAAAACACTTTTACACGTAATTTTTTTTCGTAATTTTAAATCTAGATGAGGCCAGTGTTTCCTAGTCTATAATATCGAATATTATAAATATGATATCTATTCGTAATCAACAGAAAGACAGTCGATTTAACTATTGCTTTCAATACACTCATTTGGAAACCCGCTCATATACCGCTGCTGACAGGCACGCAATGGACGGTTTTCCGCATCAGTGCCGAAAAGTGCGCGTGCTCTCCCCTGCCACAATTTTATTATATTAAATTGTTTATCGTATCAGGTGCACTTGGATCCCCACTAGGCTCAGGTAATCCCACACAAATCGTGTATGTACTGAAAAAATTTGACACATGTACACATCTGTCTATGCAGTCCTCAGCTCCATAACACACTCGCCTACGCTACGGCTCGTGCGAATTTTGCCTCGATCGCAATGACAAACTTTCTACACTTGTATCAAAATATACTACTTTGACTCTATCGTCTTTAGTGACGTAAGAATCAATTGTTAATTGTCCTCTAGACGTATCTCAATTCAACTTTTCGCTTTATTACTATCAATTTTTTACTCACTCCATTCTACAATAATTTATAGCAATTATTTTCGTTTTAACTCTAATATGCTGTTAAATAATTCATTTTCAGTTTCGGTTGTCTGAATAAATGTGTTTTCAATTTATTTTGCTGAAAGCAGGTGTTCGCTTTGAATTTAATTTTCAGCAGAAAAGCTTAATTTTATTAAATGTATATACTCGTACATAATTGTATTCCACTGACAATTTCGACGTTTTATTTTGCTCTAATTTTATTTTTATTTTAGTATCTCATTTTATGTATCGTAATATTTGATTGACCTTGATTTTTATTATAATGTAGTAGGTATCATATATTATGGTTGTAAAGTAAAACAATTGTAGATATGCTAAATTAATAAATACGGCAAGAACCCGTGACCCAGACGCCGCCAGGATTCCAATCTCGATTTCTGGCAAAATTCAATTCGATTGCTCTATGCGTTCCTGAGATAAATAGACAGACAGATGGACAACAAAGTGATCCTTTAAGATCGCCGGTTTTTGCTTTTTGAGTTATCGAACGCTAAAAAAACCGTTGCATTATTCAGATGACTTCTGTACAACAAGAACATTAATCTTAGTGCAAAAATACAAATCCGAAATACCATAGGAAATGTAGACCGATACTCGATACGTGATTTATTATTAATTAATGCCTTGTTAATATTTGCACATCTTAATACAGTTTTACACAAATCCGATTCCCAAATTATGCTAATTTATTAATTAAGATATTTGATTGATGATGGGGCAATGCTTGCTTAGAAGTAAATAAACTATTATTTTTTTAATACTATAAACTAGTGCTTGACTGCGATCCCACTTGATGGTAAGCAGTGATGCAATTGTTGATGGTAAGGCGCACTAGTTTATTAAGAGCCTATTCACTCTAGCCTTGAAGGCACTTAAATTATAATCGGACGGAAAGACCGCAGCTGGCAAACTGTTCCAGTCTCTCAATGTGCGCAATGTAATTATTACATAGTTATAGTCATAGTTATTCATTGGTAAGGGATTCTTACAAGGCATAAAGGTATAAACTGTTACAATAATGTCAAAAAATTATTACAAAATAAATTAAATTTGAATGTCTGAATGAAATGATATTTATTTTGTAAATAGGTTTTAAAATAACACTTTTACACGTCAATATTTTTTTCTTTTCGTCAGTTTAAGCTAGATGAGTCCGGTGTTTCCTAGCTGACTACCCTGACAAGAAACTCCGAAACAAATTCAGGGGAATAATAAATAATTTAAGTTAAATAATATTAATCCTCAAATAATAATTTTCCTCTCTTCTTTTCCAGGTGTGGTTGTGATGACATGGTGGTGGGCGCTGGCGCTGCTAGCGCTATCGGCGCCCGCCCGCCCTGCGCCCCGGGCGGGCAATGGTGAGCAATTTTACAGTAAGCATCACTTTGTGCACTACTTCTCGCGTGATTGCGCTCCTGCTGGCAACCGATAGTGTGGAGGTTCAAGTTTATGTCATCGGTGTTATGAGGACGTTGTGTATATGAAGATTGAATCGAACTCGGAAAATTGATTTGGTTTTAAAACATCAGCTAGTAGTCCTTTTATAAACATTGCGTTTATAAAAGGACTACTAGCTCGATTACTTCCAACCAATATTAAAAACACTTTTTCAATTTGTCTTAATAGTTTATCGTTTTTAACTTTAGATAAAAACTAACTATTTTAAATCAAACTTTATCTCTTTATTTGGCTACGTACATATATATGTCGGCTCGTGTCTAGGTGTGGGCGTATGTGGGTATCGTGCAATGAATAACAACGGGTAGGAGTTGAATCGGTTTACTTCTCAATACATTTCGGTACAGTGCACTGTTATCACTTTACAACAAAACGGACAGTTTCGGAACGTCTTGACTCTGCGACGGCTTGGCTAAGAGTGTCCGTCCGCTCCCCGGGCGGGTTCCCCCTCCGCAAGCTCGCAGCAAAGCGGAAACGTCACCGACTCTGTCAAGCGCGCCATCTTTGTTTAGTTCTTCTAGTTGCCACTAGATGGCGTGCCTTGTCTTGTTGTCAACAAATAGACGCCGTCTCCGACACGGCCATCCTGCGAGACACACGTCCTCGTGTGTTAGTCGTCATCGCCACCTCAGCTGGAAGATGTCCACTGATGAAATATTCGAACTAGTCATCCATCGCTGTGTTACTCTGAAACAAAACACATCTCGCAGTATCATATAGCTCGGTCACTCCTGACAAACACTAGGAATCACTCTTGCATCGCGAGTGCATTCCCAAACACGCGAGTTTGAGTTTAAGTGTCACTCACACAAAATTAACAATTCACATCTTGACTATGAGCGACCATTTACAGGCCACACAAATGTCTGCTTCGAGCGGGAATCGAACCCGCAACACGAAGTCCATCGCTCAATGTGATAACAAAACTTTACTCAACAAACCAAATCATAATTTTGGATAATAGAAATTGTCATCCAGTCATGTACCAACGTTCATTGTTCTCATCTTAAAGCCTTAGGGACCCCCACAAGCAAGCCACTAACGCCACGGCACTCATTGCCGAACTGCAATCACAATTGCCTTCCCACATGTGCATCCACCACCTGTGGATCACATTGGGTAGGCTAGTCACCGACTTCCGTCAAAGCTTAACGCGCATCGCTTACTTGCGTGTTCCCCACAACATAGGCTACCACTACTATCACCATGTACTTCGGCTGGTACATGACTTTCTGGCTTCTTTCTTAACCTGTCGTGATACCTTCACAGTACACACAACTAATCAAACTAATCCAAAACACTAATCATTAAGCTGTACGTTACGACCTCTGGCTACTCATAGCCCAGTAACCTCTAGTCACTTTTCCATACCTGCGCATCCCTCCGGGATCGCCAAGTCTCTAACGACTTAATGGTTTCCTACAATATGACCACCAACTACTGTTTTCTATTAAGATACGCCTACATATCAAATGTCCGATCATATTGTAAACTTAATTATCTCATTATCTCAACTACTTTATTGTACGTCTATTTTATAAGCTCTGATTTTCTCCTACCTCCTACTTCAAACGCGTTTTTTTTTTATTGTCTTTTTTTTTATTTTGTTCGTGGGTATTTTGGTTTTCTCTCCTCGTACACTTTTAATAGGGTACTACACGGTATTTATTGCGTAATGCATATTCTCTCACGACGTTTAAATCAATTTATGAAACATTCCGACCAAACCTAGTATGCAATGCTCTGTTTGGTACCCAACCTCGGCAATCGAACGGGACCTCCCTCCGGTACCCGATCTCTACACACACATTGCCTCCATCCGGCAATCCAACGGGACCTCCATCCGGTACCCGATCTCAACACACACATTGCCTCCATCCGGCAATCCAACGGGACCTCCCTCCGGTACCCGTCCTCAACACACACATTGCCTCCATTTAGCACCTTTAGCGATTACTTACATTGCCATGCTGGCGTTGGTCACAGAGCTCAAGTAAAACTCAGGCTCGCAGCCACAAACAACATTGGAATGTACATAATCTGAGTCACTTGCATACTACATTTGAATCTTTGTTCATCACCTAAGGTCTAACACTTTCATCGTCAGCCGGTCTTATCTCATTAGTTTGGTCAGAGTCATGGTCAGAGTCGGTATTAGAGTCCTTGTCGTCAAAATTGTCGCTGTCAGGCATTTTCCAAAGACGGTCGCACCATAATTCATTTACTCGCTTACGAATTATTTTAAATTCATCCGCGCCAAACTACTATTGTCATCTTTATACAGTCAAAAATTAGTCGAACGATTAAGATCACTTTTTGTTGCACGCGTTTGTAGCATACCGATAGTAAAATAGTCCAATTATTAACGAAACGACAAAGAAATAATCTAGGTCACGTCGGTGTCAGCAACGTCAACATTATTTCGGAGAACTGTCACCGTCATAAAAAGATCGAAACGGTTATTATCGGATCTACTGAGGGTACTTTGTAATTACAATTATTTAAGCCATGAACCTAAGCTATTTTCAAAAAAAAATGTTTCACGGTCACTAATTCAACTGAACCTTTGCAACAACATTTCACGGCCTAAGACTTAATTTCGCAAATAATGTTGGCTCACGTAATAAAATCGCGATTTAGCCTCTATAATCAATTTCAACCACACAAGTAATGATCTGTACCGAGTACCGTCATATGTCACCTACACTTGTCAATGTAACCTTTTACTTTACATCTACCCCAAAATTTACTGACAACCTACACTGTCTTCCGCTCCGCCCAAGAGCGGGTTTCGTGATGATTTTCACCCACCATAAACTCAGCTTCGGAATAAAAATGGAATGAGAATACCTGACCTTTTTCTGATGAAAGATCAGCAACCACGGCGTCAACCCATCGCTCGCTGTCACAACGGCACCGTCACGGTTACCACCGCGCCACTTCTCTCAGGGATCCAGATCTCCATCAAGAACTCTGCTCTCCAAAGCCGACCTGGATTGGCTTGCTACCTTGTTGCCGGTGGTCTTGAGGCTTGAATATTCTTGTTTTCAGTTTGCGTATGTCAAATTTTTCCATAGTGATTTCTGAATTGCTCTCGTCTCTCCGGATCGAATTTGGGTAGATTCACAATCTGGGTAGAACGTTGTAGTTTGCGCTCTGGGGGCACAACGTCACCATGGTCCAACATTCGTTGCTCAGGATTAGGGAAAAACCCCAGTAAAAACCTAATCAAACCATTCAAATCCATGCTTCGATCCGAGTCTTCATTTTCGAATTTCGAATAATAACTGCCAACTGTCTTTGTTCTCGCCATTTTCTTCAGTGTTGCGTGATTATTGCTCACATAGCTTTTCGATTCATTTGCACGATTGAATCCCACTTCTGATGTCGGCTCGTGTCTAGGTGTGGGCGTATGTGGGTATCGTGCAATGAATAACAACGGGTAGGAGTTGAATCGGTTTACTTCTCAATACATTTCGGTACAGTGCACTGTTATCACTTTACAACAAAACGGACAGTTTCGGAACGTCTTGACTCTGCGACGGCTTGGCTAAGAGTGTCCGTCCGCTCCCCGGGCGGGTTCCCCCTCCGCAAGCTCGCAGCAAAGCGGAAACGTCACCGACTCTGTCAAGCGCGCCATCTTTGTTTAGTTCTTCTAGTTGCCACTAGATGGCGTGCCTTGTCTTGTTGTCAACAAATAGACGCCGTCTCCGACATATATTTTTTTATTTTGTTTAATGTTGTTTGTACGTAGCAATTTTAAAAAAAATAAACATTTTTCGAATTTTCGAATAAACCAATATCTAGTGCCAAAATAAGTTTAATTAAAAAAAAATACCTGTGCGTAATAATATCCTCTAAAAAAGCATACCTGTAAACTCCCACACTGTCGATTGCTCCAGTTAAGGCGTAGACGCACAAACGTGATGACGTAGTAATCACAGTGTTTGTGACGTGCGTGTGCGCAATCAGGCGACTGTTCTGTTCACTACTTAACGGCAAGTGACGTAAGTAACACTTACTGACTCTCGATTTTCTTTGGTATACCAAGTTGATCTGACAGATGGGCTTTCATTAAAAAGGATCATTGTACACACCAAAATGAACAACTTTTACTATGAGACCAACCCTAAAATCACGAATAAAACAAGTTTTCAATGAAAATATTTTTTTTCATAACAAGCTTTTATAGCGGTGGTCTATACTTATATAAATAAAACTCGTCAAGACGATTCACACGAGCCCAAACTCGACGTGGTTGTGCCGTTTAATTACAGAGTTCCTATGGCTACCTCGCGATTCCATCATCAGATCAGCTCCATGTCATCATAATATTGCATTGTCATCCGAACTAAACGTGTATACCAAATTTCAGCTCAATCGGAAACCGGGAAGTGGATCAAATTTAAGTTGCAAGATTTGATTACAGAACGACAGACAACGGGACAGGTGAAAGTAAATAAAAGCTTGTAAATACCCGCTGCTCCATAGATTTATTTTCACATAAGTCATCACAATGTATGGAGTAGCGGGTTTTTACCGTAATTTTTTGTTTGGTGTTTACAATGATCCTTTTTTGGAAACCCTATCAGTCGTATCAATTTTGTATTATTCAATTGAAATTTAATATTTTTCATTGTTTATTAGCATGAAATTCGAAAATTATCGTGATAAAGAATTGTACGTATCGCATCAATTCAAGATATCCGTCTACCTTGTAAAGACTTTTAACTTTACGTCTTTCGGAACACGGTCTGATGGATGCGAGACGTACAGTATCGTATTGACTTCATCACTACAGTAAATTTTTAGCTGAAATGATTAAGATAATACTCTCGAAAAACATCCTGTGAATTCCAGGACTTACACCCGTATTCACAAACAATACTCAAACGACCCTTGACTAAGCAAACGCACAGCGTTGAAATAGAGCTCTGTGATTGGTTCATTTGTGTTGCGTAGTTCACAAACCCTGCCCTGTGCGCTCGCGAGCACTGTGAGACCGCATAGTAACGTTTGTGAATACGGGTGTTAGTCAATCCATGTGTACAAGCGTGAAGGAGTAACAAACATAAAAACTATCTCCTTTATATTTATTATCTATTAATATGAACTCACGACTAAATGTAAGTATTTAAAGATTTTTTTCAGTTTTCAATACTGTTTAATGAATCCTCCTTAATTGAGTACCTTAAGATAAGATATTTTATTTGCCGAAACATGATAAGATATTTTATTTGCCGAAACATGTGTACACATATAAGAATGTACTAAAAATGTGCATGCAAGATGTCAAAAAAGAAACAGTCCAAACATATTTAAATTAAAAAAAAAATCATGTTTTATTGAAATAATAATTTAAATTCTTCTTTAAAAAAACGTCGCTATTCATTCTTTCAATATTTTGAACTTCGCTTTGAATCTTCAAATAGATTCATCGCTTCTTTTTTTATTCAGTGAAATGGAATATATAGACGACTGATTTATGCCAGTAATATTTTTCACCTTAGCGAACAAGGCGCTAACGTGCCAAGTTACTTTTATTACATCCGCTGGTCCGCAAGATGGCGTCTCAGTCTTTATGCCGAGTTCCGTCTGCCGCGCGAACGAACTCAATTCAAGGCATCTGCCAGAATACGAAAAATCAATTACACCGCACAGCTTTTATTAAAACTTGGATTATTCCCAAAGTATTCCTTAAAAACTTGGATTATTCCCCTTTTAAGCGAATAAAAGAAATGTCAGGAGTTCTAAACTGTTGGAATGAACGTGAAATTATGGCGTCGATGTTTCAACTGTTACCAAAAGTTTTTTTTTTATCTTTTGTTTCCGTCTTACTAAAGGGACTTAAGACACTTTGATTACTCGTAGATAATAGGAGTTTTATCTTTAATTTCAGATGGTCTTTGTAAAGAACTTTTTTATTGGTACCGCGATAAAATATATCTAGTTCTGTAAAGTAATGAAAGATGGGATGAAGAGATTGGTTTTTGACAAAGAAAATAGTTTTTCTTTCCAGTCCTTGAGTATATATTTTACTTTATGGGACAAAAGATAATGGAAACGAAATACGGTTTCTTTTTTTATTGAAATGTAACATTTGTTTACTTGTTTATTGTTAGGGGAAACATTTTTGGCTCAGACAGTATTGTTACTTGCTTCGAGAAAATATGGCAACTGAATTTACTGACTTTTGTGTTTTGCGAATACTTTAGTTTTATTAAAACTCAAACAAAAAGCTTTTATTTCAATTGGACCCTATACAAGCACTTTCGAGTTGTCAAAGTGGGACAGCCACGCCGGAATTCGCGAAAAAAAAAATCTGTTGGTCAGTACTTTTATGTTCGCGTAACTGGCTAAAATAACCACCGCCGCCGCCGTAACTTGCTGATTATTTTTCGCGATTTCAGGTTTGATCCCTTAAGAAAAGTTTAAATATCGATCACTAATTACCAGTCACCCTATATTATTTAATATTTTAATTTAAAATTATTTGAGTAACATAATGTGTTTCTCCCGTATCTGGTTCAGATTCCAAGCTATCAATGGTCAGGACTTCAGAGAAAATATAATAGTAACTATGTTTAGAAGTGCCTTTACTGCTATCTGAATTCAACCCTTGATCCGACCGCAAAAATAAAAAGCCTTCATAATATTTCAGCTACTTAACTCTCCACTCAAATATTAAATTCACGGATCTGCATCACAATATGCGGTAGACCCGATATTTTCTACAACCTAACCGCCACAATTTGGTTCATAAACGTTGAGAGCTTCATATATAGTCTTTGTATTTTAGATCGCCTACAAAAAATGTGGTTTATTAGTTTAGTATCGCATGCCCGTAAATATTTGTACAATTTATGAATCGTACCAAAAAGTGAACCAAATATATTTTATTGTATGGTGTATTGTTGGTTGTTCTATTTTTTTTTTTTGTTTGAACGCAATTATCTTATGTCAGGACGTTGGGCCTTGAGAATGGAATCGTTAGTAGTAAAAAATGTTGTTAATACGAGTAGCATTTAGTGTTTTTTTTTAATTGTGGGAAAAATCATCGAATGACGAAACCTACCTTTGGGCGGAGCGGAAAACAATGTCAGACTCTTATTAAGTAAACTACCTACCCCGTTCTTTTCTTGCCTTAATCCCAGAGCCTTGTTGTTACGCTTTCGCATCAACCCTTGGCACCAGGAGGCTTCGATTCTGCTTTTTTTTTATTCTGCCTCTGACTTGTCAGTAAACTGAAGGGGCCCATCCCTTCAGTTTACTGACAAGTCCTTGAAGCATGTGGGAACAGTGCGCTCCGTTGACGACTTGACTTGTTCCGGGCTGTTACCAGACGACCGGTAGGCGAGCTACGCACTCGCCGTCCGCAAGCCGGAAATCGGGATCGGGATCCCGGCGGTGTTTGGGGTGTGAGCGCCGTTACCTTATACGGTCGGTCTCTTCCTTTGCTAGCATTACTGCTTCGCAGAAGGAAGCGACCGCTGCTACTGCTACTCCTCCTTGCTTCAGACCATGCCCTCTACCAAGGCCCGGCGCAAGAGATCGCTGCCCACGAGACCTAATTGTGATTTTAGTCATTAAAAGTTCCGACATGCTTCACCGTAGACTGGGATTTACTCGCCTTAAAAAAGCCTCTAAAAGTCTCTAAATTTTAAAATGTAGTAAATTCTTCATTTATTTTATTCTTTCTAGTTCTAAAAATTGTGTGTATTGACACAGTATGTTGGGTTACAAAACAAAACTGTGGTTTACAAATTTTGTTCGCGGTCGCTCGTGCCTATCGCAGTACGCCATAAACCGCGGATTATCTCCACTGGCTTTATGACCCATGTAGACTTACGATTTCAGTGGTTGATGTGTTTTTATCCGGTTCCCACAGTTAAGGTCTCTTTTCTATCTTTTTTTTAAATATTATTTATAGGGACAGTGGTGGCCGAGTGGTAACGGCCCTGATTCACAACGTTTCAACCCAGCCAGGCGCATTGCTTTGTGCGATTTTTTTTCATCACCACTGCTCTCGAAAGAGCCAAGAATTTGAAGACAAATGAAATCCACCAACCCGCACTGGGCCCGCGTGGTTGATTACGGCCCATTCCCTCATCTAGAGAGGAGGTCTGAGTCCCAGCTGTGAGAAAATTATAAGGCTGATGCTATGCTATGATAAGGTTGCTCGTGACCACTTGACTGTCTTACCTGATGGTAAACGATGATGTGGTCGAGGGTGCAGCCGCTTTTAAAAAATCATTCATTGTACTTACCAAGTACATTCAATGTTTTTTTAGGAAATCTTTAGGAAGTCTGTTTTCCGTGAGACTGTCCACGGTATTTCAACTTCCCTAGCCAAATTACTATCGTTTCGTTAACGTCGAACGCTTGGAATAGGTCACGCCTCCAATTCCTTTGTACTAACCATGTGACTGGGCGTTGAGATGACGTCAGAATAAATTAATTGGGGACGTAGCCAACTCAAAGCGTTCGATGTTAACGAAACGATCGTAACTAGGTTACGGGAGCAGGTCTGTTATTTTTTTTTTATGCAACATATGCTGATAAAATAAAAAAATGTGACTCATTAACATTCTCTTGATTCGAAATAACTCTATAATCATAAACAAACAACCTACATTATTAATCACCGCTTAACAAGCTCCCATCTTTAAGTACATTCATTTATTCCAATTGGCTAATAAACCATATCTAGAATCAGCCTTATTATTTCCATATAAAAGCTATATAAACATTGTAGCCACATAACTAGCCAGCATTAACGCTTAGCCTTACGAAACGACATGTTTATGCCCGCAGACCCTATTCAGATATTCACACAAATCGTCGACATTGCGCATTATTTTAAAAGTTATTAGTTTGTGTTATTGTATTCTAGGATGTTAATGGGCAGAAACTTCTTGATAATGGGTTGTTGTAGGGAGTAAAAGTAGCCTGTGGCGCCATTGACGGTTAGAGATTTTCCTGACTCGTTCTGTGCCAATTCTGTCACTATTTTCACTCCTTTCAGCATAATTAGATATAGCATAACATAGCATAGCATCAGTTTTACAATTTTCCCACTGCTGGAACTCAGGCTTCCTCTCTAGGAGAGGGAGTGGGCTGTAATCCACTGCGCGGATCTACTGCGGGTTGGTGGATGTCTCATGTCTTTGAATTTTAGTTCTAGAACATTTCTAGCCGGTTACCTCACAATATAGATATAAGATCGCAATATAAATATACCTTCACGTGTCATTTGTGTATATGTTTGTACAATTTGAATGAACCTGAAATACTCTTAATTGTTATACTGTACACCGGGTTCATTCGGCTGAAAATTCTGGTTTCAATATCTTCGTTATTCCTAAAAAAAATGTTTTTTTTTGGTCAAACCAAAAACTATGAGGAGCAAAACACAACGAAAAATATTGAAACGAGCTGCGCGCAAGATTGTGACAACTGAATACCTTATAATATCATATCTAGCAATCGAATCCAAATGATTTTAGGAAAAAAAAACCGATGTTGTCAGTGTTGTCACTAATAATAATCAAATTCTAGGAAGTAATTCAATAATAATTTATTTAAATTTGCCGTATGATATTTTTCATATTTCAACAAATTATTTATTAACGCATTTTAGTACATAAATAAAGTGTTTGTGTACAAAGGAAGAAGATTTGTGTTATTTGTGACAATTTTCCATATTTTTTTGCTCAATGGCAGTAAATTTCGGAACAGCGGCAGCGGTTGGGCGGTTTTTTGATTTAGGAATATTTTTGACAAAATATGAATATAATGAAGAGATACTGCTGTTTACAGAAGGGGTTTGTAACCGCAAACCTTTCTGGGCAAAGATTTTTCGCAATGTATTTTTGAACTGCAATCTGTAAAATTGTTACGATTGGAACGGATTCACCTCTGTAAATTTTTGTAACTACATTAGTGTTTTTCCCTTCAAAATATCAGCAACCTTTACTATGGGATCAAACCTGAAATCACGAAAACAAAAAACATTACACTTATGTTAAGTGGGCAAAATGTTCTGAAAGTGCTGTATTTTTTCGCGATTTCAGGTTTTGTTCTATAAACGGAATTCACAGATAAGCGCACCGAATATGTCGTTATTATGTCACTTAGGGAAGCCTAAATTTCCGGCTGTGGATGTCTTTCGGCTGAAATTAAAATTATGGTAAGAATGGGATGGAAGGAAAAGTAGTTTGAAAAAATCGAGTACTCGGTCATGAAAATGCTTACACGTAATACGCAATTACCTCAGCTTATGAGACTTATTCTCACACGTTTTAGCAACAGAATCATCTGATTGATTCCAGTTCTCATTCTCACTTTCATCTATTCTTTGCAAGGCACGCAAGGCATCTTACTATGACATTAAATACTTAGACACACACGAACTCAAGTTTCTTACATGTGGGTAAACAGATATAGCAAAATGCTATCTGCCCCCCAGCAAAGTTACGATCATTTCGTAAACGTCGAACGGTTGGAGTTGGCCACGCCTCCAATTTCTTTGTTTGAACCACGCGATTGAACATTGAAATGACGACGTTACCAGTAAAAAAGGCTCGATAACAGATGAATGAACGTAAACAAAGCAAAACAAGCATCTACTAAATGTAAAGATCAGAGCAGCCTCCGTTGCCAAGTTATAATCGTTTCGCTGACGTCAAACGCTTGGAATTAGCCACGCCATGAGATGACATCATAATAAAGGAATTCGAGCCGTAGACAACTCAAAGCGTTCGACATTGACGAAGCGATCGTACGAGTAACTTGGCTACTGTGGGCAGTGAATTAAAGGCAGCAAAGGTTTCATTCGCTTTAACGTAAAACAATCCGCACTAAGCTTACTGTAAGCTGTTTTCTTATCTATATATATAAAAGGAGAAAGTGACTGACTGACATATCAACGCACAGCCGAAGCTACTAGAACTAGGTACGTGAAATTTTGTACAAAGCTTCTTTTTATGATGCAAGCGAGCACTAAGAAACGATGTTCCTAAATTCACCCCTAAGGGGGTCAAAATTTTCTATGGAAAAACCCATATAAACGCGAGCGAAACCGCTGGCAGACGCTAGTGTTAGTATATAAACCAGCTTATCTCGAAGCAAATGCTTTATCACGGCCCATTTAATCCAACTGGAATAGTCCGTAAATATATGACCGTATGTGTTTTTCGCTTCAACGCCTTCAGTGAACAAAAAATATTCGTAGTTATCTTTGAGAAAAATACGTTATTTTACCATCTTTGTCGAGGTTAATTGTGATAATTGTACAACCATTATTATTAATGAAATCTTAATTTGCAATCTTAACTAATTAATTAATGAGATAACATGATGTAGGTAATTAACCGTACAAGTCCGGTTTTATATCTTTGAAAAAGAGTAAAAATTATATATTTTAGTAAAATATATTGCTCTATAGTATTTTATTATTGGAGATGCGCCAAATATTCGTTTTATAATGGGTATTCTGCAGTGGAGTGGAGTGGAGTTCTGAGTTTACACGTAGATGGATGGAGAGGAAGAGGGAGGCCGAAGAAGAGATGGATGGATTGTGTAAGGAGTGATATGAAAGAAAAGGGAGTTAGTGATAGTGTGACAGGTAATGGGACAACAGGTAATGGGACAAAGTGGAAGGAAAAAACATGTTGCACCGACCCCAAGTAACATGGGATAAGGGTAGGATGATGATGTTTCGTATTCGGCTGAATCATTCGGTTGAAATGCAGAATGTATTCGGGTTAACGGACATTGTGATATTATTAAGAACACCTTTTGTTATCGTCCGTTCTAAAAACGTTTTCAGGCGTTAAGATGACGCCAGAAGAAAAGCACCTGGTCTGAACAAAGAAATTCAAATACGCACAAGCGTTCGACGTAAACAAAACAATAGTAACTTGGCGAGGAAGCAGATCGTTTTTTCACCTCTTTCTAGACCGGCCTCAACGGCTCCTCCTTTCTGAAAGAACCCATTGCGTGGTACCCACTTTCCTGACGGTCTCTATACTGTACCTGTACTTGCATCTGTCACAAAAGACTATTTTAAACTACCTAAGTTATTATCATTCCAATTCAAATTATTAACACCAAAAACCTGTGAAATTCTTTCAACTTTTCCGGAAACATTTACGTACATAGTTATTTCCGTGTCCCAAACTCTGGGTCGTGTAAAGAAAGCGAAGTGGTTTCACTTTCGTACAAATTATGTGATGGGATCTAACACACACCTTTATTTGTCTCATATGGCCCTTATGTAGGGACTCCATGAAGTCTGTGGGACTTATGGTGTTTTTATTTATGGGAATATTTAAATGACGCGTTTTGTCAGAATCTTTTGAAGTTGTTTCTAAAATATATTTTGTTGCAAAAATTGGATGTGACATCCACCAACCAGGTGTATCTTCAAATTTTTGGTTCTAAGACATGCCGGTTACCTCAGATATTTTCTTTCGCTGTATTGAACGAGGCTAGATATAATAATAATATAATTGTTTTCACATAAGGAAGGATTGTGTAGTGAGGTTATTTCTAAAGATTTGTTTAACAGATGGAAGTATTACGTCATTAGGAACTGTCAAAATTTGTGTAGCTCAAGAAAGTTAGGAGTAATATTATGTTTTTGTAAGAACCTCTCAGATAAGTCCGATCTCCGTGCCTCCACAAGGCTATATACAAGCTAACATCAAAATCACTCGTAAAGAAAAGTCTCACATTTCCAAGCTAAGTGCTCTTCCTACTGCCATAGTAATAGCTTTCAAGTTGTTTAGTAAGTACACTCTTCACTTTCGATCGCTCCCATCCACTTTAGTTCTCGGCTGTACCGATGTACAAGTACTTATAGATTCGACGGTATTTAACATTTCAGGGTTTTTAAAGGTTGGACGATATTTACTAGTTTTATATTTACTGGATTTTTTCTAATTACTTTACACTAGTGCTTGACTGCGATCCCACCTGATGGCAAGCACTGATGCAAACGTTGATGGTGAGGTACACTAGTTTATTAAGAGCCTATTCACTCTAGCATTGAAGACACCCAAATTATGATCAGACGGAAAGACCGCAGCCGGCAAACTGTTCTAATCCCTCGATGTACGCGGTATAAACGACGAGGCAAAACGCTTAGTCTATTCAAGCATTATTTAAAGCAATAAAAAAGAATTACTAATAATAAGTTATATTTAATAGTCCGTTTATATATAGTACTAGCTTTTGCCCGCGGCTTCGCCCGCATAGGTAAGTACATAAAATGTAGCCTATGTCACTCAGGAGTGAAAAAGCTTTCTATTGTTGCTAAAATTTTTCCAATCGGACCAGTAGTTCCAGAGATTACCTCCTACAAACAAAAAAATAAAAAAACAAAAAAACAAACTTTACCTCTTTATTATATTAGTGTAGATAAATATAGGCCAAGATGTCTTATACAAAAAAAACAGGGCGAGAAAAGCTAAAAATACCTCATTTCACCGACATAAAATGATATCGGTAAAACCGCAGTATTGTATATATCAGCACAGTTGCCATTCCAATAGAAATACCCAGAGTCTTACAAGGTACGTTATTGTTCACATAAATGCTTACGAACAATAAAATAACTATTAAACTACTTGAACTAGATAGCTTCAGAGCATTTCAATGTCGCAAATAGTTATTTGCATTTCAACAAAATTCTGTATCTCCAAGACAATAGAATTTTCACCAATGTTGCTTCAACGATGCTGTGTTCAAGATCCAAGATTATGTTTAAGATGGAATGTAGTTTTGCAACGGTTATTTAGTTATGCGGCTACTGATTGTCAAGTCTTTCGGAATAGTAATAGATTATGCAATATTTACCTATATTATTATAATTATGTAATTCCTTAATAAATACGTGTATTTGTCGTCTAACTTCTCCTAATCAGTTTGATCGATTTGGATGAAATTTTGTTTGTTTCTATACTGCCGTGCTACCGAAAAAGGGCACAACTAACATTTTTTGTCAAAATGAGTTATATATATATTCGGAATCAGGAAAAAAAGGCCTATTTGCCTGATTTTTTGTGGATTTTTAGCTGCAAAATAAACAGAGATAGCATAAGCTTAAAGGGCACAACTACATCATTTTTTAAGTTTTATTACAATAAAAAGGCATATTGTATGATGTGACTTTTACTTTACCTTTTTACTATCGATGAATTAATTCTAATATTTTCTGTACCTATATATTCATTTTAATAATTTACGATGAAAAGACACAATTAAAAAAATATGCCTTTTCGTCGTAAAATGTTAAATTTTTTACTCAAAATTTTACATTGAAAAGGAATATTTGGTTATATGTGCCTTTTCAACATAATATTGCTCCTTTTTTGTTATTTTTTATGTTAAGTTAAAAAGAATTATGCTAATTATTAAATATATCCATTTAAATTAAAAATATAATATTGCTATCGTTGTGTACATACCAAAAAAACACAATTTTTTACATTTTCACAATTTTGAAAAACATATTTTAAACGTGATTTTTTTAACAAAATTCAAAAAATATTTTAAACTCGATTTTCTCAACATTTGTAAAATGTTAGTTGTGCCTTTCTTAATAACGACGGCAGTATACATATTTGACTGAGGTGGATTATTTGAAAATAAAATTGAATCTGGTACGTGGCTCTGTTATTGATTTTGCAATTTTTATCTGACGAAAAACCACCTTTCGAGTAGAGTTACGTTTGACAGGACTGTTAGTGTATAAACACAGGGTGACTGTCTGGGTCAAATTCACCAATAAAACTAATAATAACTAAGCGATTATTCAAAACAAAAGCGCCTATTTGAAAAAACAATTTCATTTTGCGTTCAAAACAAAACACAGTTTGTGTATTGATTTAAATACACACAGATAGTTAAAATAATAGAGATGCGCTAAGCACGGAGGTTCAAAGTTTACATTTACAAACCAATACAGAAAATTAACGCTGTAATTTTTTTGGATAACTGTTTGTTTTTGACAGATAACGCCATTATAGTTTACGGACGGTAGCAATCACTTATCCGTGCCTTACCTTTATGTCATGTTATGATTACGGAGAGAAACTCCGCGTTATCCAGCAGCCATCAGTGATATTTCAGAGATAGTGGGCGTAATGATAGGATTTCCGTGAGATGCGCAAACATTTCACCGCGTGTGGAAAGTTGCGGAAACTGAGCCGCGGACCAAAGTTTATGGGCCTTTCGGTTCCGAGAAAAAGTGTGGGATTGAAACTTTTATTACGTCGAATGTTGTCAAGATTTCTGATAAAGTTAAGTTGTTTTTGTTATTGATATATCTTTTGAAGAATGTTTCAAAATCGTTCTATTCGTTTAGGAGTAATAATGTCCCGGAAAAACTTTTAACACTTCGCATTTGCATCGACAGTAAAAAAGCATAGTTGGCTTGGCTTGGGTTTGACCACTGTCTCATTTGATGGCAAGCGATGATTTGATAAACAATGTTCCATGCATTATTTGTCGAAAAGTAAGCTATTTACTCTCGACTCGTAGATTGTAGCTACCAGGAAAGACGGATTCCGGCAGGGAATTCCACTTCTTAATTGTAAGTCTAGGCAAAAGCCTTCTTCCAAACTTCTCTGTCTTAAGTAATATGTGACCAAATTTATACTGCAAAAATGTCTAAACCATAACACCACCTTTACTTTAATTAACTAGCTTCTGCCAGCGGCTTCGTCCACATGAATGAAGTTTTCTTCCTTCAAACTTTGGATCCCCTTTTCATCACCCCTAGTGGTGAATTTTGAAATCGTCTCTTAGTGATCGCCAAAGTCGAAAAAAAAAGAATTTGATGCATTATGCTTTAAGCTCCAGTACTTACTGGAGCTTTTTGGCTGTGTTTTGATATGTCGATCAGTCAATTTCTCTTTTCAAAATCATACAGCCTTTTAGCCGAACTAATTGTACGTCTATATCTTAATTATCTAGAACTTCGAAATTGACATTGATTTATGAGCCTTTAGGATGAGTGATAAAATTGAAACGTCGGCCATTATTCCCAAAAAGTTCGACCGAAGCCCAAACACAGCCCATAAAACAAACAGAAGGGCTCTCTCTCGCCACTCGGTTTTTTCGTCCGCGACTACTTTCGACGTGTCGGAGAAACTACATATTTGCACATCGCGCGGAAATCCTACAATTACGCCCTACAATGGAGCTAATAGTGTGAGAGACAAGAAATGTTCCGTCGTGCTCTTGGACTAGTTTGATTCCGGTCATGTGTCTTAGTTTTGTTGGACGATAAGAGTTACGTTGGATTGACGGTATATAAAATAAAAAATGGGCAAGTGCGATGGTTCCGTACCATAATCTATACATTATTAGACACTATACTCGTATTTATAACACTTTCTTTAGTTTCAAAATAGGAATAGAATCAATATTATATATAACAATTTAGCATGGTCTATTCAATATAAAGAGAGCTTGTGTGATGAGACAGATAGACTGATGGACTTTGTTTTATTTACTACTAGTTTTTGCCCGCAGCTTCGCCCGCGTACATAAAATATAGCCTATGTCACTCAGGAGTAAAGCAGCTTTCTATTGTTGCTTAAATTTTTCAAATCGGACCAGTAGTTCCAGAGATTACCCCCTACAAACAAAAAAACAAAAAAACAAACTTTACCTCTTTATTATATTAGTGTAGATTACTGTGTACAAGTATATCTACAGACTAAAAATATATGTACACACAGATAGAAAACAAAACTCATAGGGCATCAAAAAATTCATCCACATCGATGTCAATAGGAAAAGTGCCCAGAACGCTGGCAGCATTGCCACGTTTATTGGTTATGCTGATTCGTTGACCGAAGAAAAGCCCAGGCGGTCACACGAAGAGTCAGCCAGCCGTTAGCTGATATCTTGAACAACTAGATGAGCGCTCGGACCCCATGGCATTATATTTACTCTGTGCGTTTGTATATAGAAAATTGATACGACAGATAGGCTCTCCTTAAAAACGACCATTGTACACACCAATATGAACAAATTTTGACTACGAGACCAACCCAAAAATCTTGAAAAAAAAAACACGCTGCTCCCTAGATTTATTCACATAACTCGACCAAGATGTATGGAGCAGCGGGATTTTTTTCGTGATTTTTGGTCTTATGGTAAAATTTGAGTACAATAATCCTTTTTAAGGAAAGCCTATCTTTCGTATCAACTTTATGTATGCAAGGATACAATAAATAAGAATTTTAGTTTTGAGAAACCTACCATTAGCAAGTTCTCCTATTTCACTTTCTGGAAAGCTACCGTGAAAATCCCATGAGAAAATTCACGCCCTTATTCCAACTAAGTTTATTTAGTCAAGTTCGCGTTAAGTTTTTCCCATACAAAGTGTAAGTTCGCGATATTTCAAACGTTTTCTCTCTCTTTTGTGCCGATACAAAGTATTAAGTGTTCGCGAATGAATAATGGAGGTGTCTCACTGGATATAACATACGAGTTTCAAAGAAAAGCAGTTAGAAAACTTCTTAGTTCGTTTTTAGTTGTTGTTGACATGTATGGTAGTCTTTTTGTGTAGAATAAAATCTTTTAGCAATCTATATCTAATTAATTTCTCGTTAATTATTAATTTGTAATTCGTATTGTGAATTGGATACTTGTAATAAAATGAAAAATCACTATAGTACAGATGGTTTGTTCCGGTATAAAAGGCAACAAAGAAAAACCGGCCAAGTGCGAGTCGGGCTCGCGCACAAAGGGTTCCGTAGCAGCAAATATAATAAACTTATTATGTCAATTTATACACCTGGTGAATGGAGCCTAAACTCTCCCGATATTTTGCCTTGTACTTATAGGTTCAGCCATCGTTTTCAGTGTAAGCACAATAACTTAACCAAAATTACAGTTAAATCAACCTATCTCAAAAACTATAAGAGATACTTTGATCAAACCAAAAATCGTTGAAAGAGTTAATTAGCATGCATCACCTCTATTTTTTTTAGAATTTTATACCCCGTAGTTATAAAAATAGAGGGGGGGGGGACATACTTTTTACGACTTTGAGAGCTGATATCTCAAAAACCGTTCACTTTAAGAAAAATGTTTTTTAGAAAACTTTATATCATTTTAAAAGACCTTTCCATTGATACCCCACACGGGTATGTACATCGAAAAAAAAATTTTCATCCCTCAGTTACATGTATGGGGGGCCCCACCCCCAATTCTTTTTTTTACTATTTAGTGTCATAGTTTTGTAGCGGTTCATACAACATATATTCCCATCAAATTTCATCACTGTAGTACTTATAGTTTCCGAGTAAATCGGCTGTGACAGACGGACAGACGGACAGACGGACAGACGGACAGACGGACAGACGGACATGACGAAACTATAAGGGTTCCGTTTTTGCCATTTTGGCTACGGAACCCTAAAAAGGTGGGTTTTTAGTCGGTAAAAGTCTGACACTTTCCTGCCCCACCAAAAGGCGCCGAGATATCATTGGATGATTTTTACACCGAAAAAAAAGAAAGAAATGTCGATGTTGAAACGTTGATTTTATTCGCCTCGTCAAACCATATCAAAATTATCAGGTTATTGAGAATTATTTACTGGAAAAATCATTAAACTTCGAGTAATCCAAGAATCAAAACTTTTTATCTAGGTGTGGAAATGATCAAATAATTTCTCCTGCTCTGAGTGGAGGTAAAGCATGTAAAGTCACCTGCAAAAGTGGTTGGACACCTTAGTACCTATATTCCTTTGTACGTTAGCGAAGCACGATAAAGCTTAAGTTTTCTTATATTAAACTAGATGGCGTTGGTATCTTCACAGCGACGACCTCAGGCAAATTCACAAAGCATAAACTTGAGGATTTTTATTTTTAAATTTTTTGAGTTAAACCCACCTTTGTGGGTTCAGTTGCCCTTTGAGTTCCAGATCCATTATTACTCTTCAGAATCCCACTGTAGGATCAAAGCCTCGCTGACAGGTACATTCGTGACTAGATAAGCACAGTGGGCCCTGAAAATTCCAATTACACAGCTCGGTTTAAAAGCTTACCATTTTGTAACGACGGTCGAAACTGAGGCCTTACCATGACCTGAAGGGAAGGAGCTGTACACTGTATACACTATTTTTATTATATGTGTAACGTAATTAAAGTTTGTTAAAAATCCCTGCTTACCAGGTGGGATCGCGGTCAAGCATTGGTAAAAAAATATCAGACACTGAATCGATTCCAATCAGTATTCATCATCATCATCCTAGCGGTATTAGTCCCGGTTGCCAACCTTGGCTTTCACCTCGGTGCCCGGGGTCCGCTTTCTTGCTAAGACGCCTTCACTTCCTTTGCCGTAAGCCCATTGGCACGCATATCGTCCCTTACGACGTCGATCCAACGCCTCTTAGGCCTTCCTCGTTTCCTGGGTCCCGGCGGAGGCGGCATGGCGAGGCATCTGTTACCCACGTAGTCTGCCGGTTTTCGTAAAACGTGGCCATACCAACGTAAGCATTTTTACCAATTCCAATCAGTATTACACCTTGTTATATTTTTTCTTAAAATATTTATTGATTATTCTTATCCAATAAATGTTATTCTATTCTATTTAAAAAACTTCTAAAGTCAGACTCCGACATTAAGTACAATACTAACTACGACACAGGTCACGGCAGGTCATAGTTGGCATTAGCTGCCAGGGTATAGCTGGGCGCGTGAGCAATACAACTCCTCAGTCACTGAGATGGCCAAGTGACCATGTGTTTATGTCATGTGTTTTTGTCATTAGATGATTTTTCCCACCATAAAAAGCCAAGTTAAATATATGTTACTTACATACATTTATCCGCAAGAAAACCAAGGTTGCCGACATAGTGAAAAGAATCGCGAAACTTAAATCGCGTTTTCCTTACTATGTTTTCCTTCACCAATTTGAGAGCAGTGGTGATGAAATAAATTACACAAAGTAATGCGCTTGGCTGAGTTTGAACCCGCGACCCACAACTCATAAGTCGGGACCGTTATCACTCGGCTACCACTGCTCTATACTACTAAAACTAATGTTGTATCCCTTTAACTGTTCAAATGGATCAGATTCAGAGCTCGTGGTAAGGTTTTAGAGAGCAATATAGATCCTGAAAATTCTAATTACAATACTAGGTTTAAAGGCTTCCCAGCACAAATCGATAAGGTTGGAACTGATCTAAACAAATGAGACAAGTCTAGCTTACAATAAGATTTAATGCCGTCATTTGTAAGCCATACATTAACAGATTCAACGTGGGTGTGAAATCCAATTAGTTCTGTGAGATTGATTCGTTCATTGGATTAGTAAAAGTGTACTCTAGTTTTGATTTCCAAGTAAGAAATTTATTTAAATATGTATTGATTGATTTTGAGGTGGAGCGAGAACTACTGAAAAGCACTGGAGGAACACGGGCGGGCAGTCAGTAAAAGTTTGATACTCCCTTGCTACACTCAAAGTAGCAGAACTTATTTGATAACATTCCACTAAAAAAAGGCAAAATTATGTAAATTTTACCTTTATTGGTGGGTTCATCATCATCAGCCTTTTTAATATTCCCACTGCTGGATCTCAGGCTTCCTGTCTAAGAGAGGGAATGGGCCGTAATGCACCACGTGGACCCAGCGCTGGTTGGTGGATGTCATATGTCTTCGAATTTTTGGTTTTAAGACATGCCGGTTTCCTCACGATGGTTTTCCTTACAACGTTTTGAAAGCAGTGGTGATGAAATAAGTTACGCAAAGTAATGCGCCTGGCTGGGTTTAAACTCACGACCTACAACTGGTACATCGGTGCCATTACCACTCAGCCACCACTGCTCTCTGCTGGGTTAGTCAAATGCCAAAAAGGTGCGTAATTATGTCTTATATTAATTTATGATCCTACTCTTAATAAATACTAAATATATAGGAGGTGACTACAAACACGTGTTTAAATATCAGTCATATGTCGAACAACCGCGTTAAAATAATTTATAGGCTTCATAAAAATATAATTCCAAAGATTGATATCTCTGCTCATCCCATTGAAAAACATTAACCGACATTTCTTCGAACTTAAACGAACTCAAACGAACTCACGATATTAAGTTACTTCACATACAAAGCGTGTCAGATGTCGCTTTCGTTCGTACACTCCATAAATACTGGGTACAGTCGGCAAAGCAGATTAGTATTCTATGCAACTCTACGCACGCACAGCAATCATTTAAAGATTTGTACTTTAAATCTGTTTAACGTTTATTCTACGTGTGTTGAGTTTTGCAACGAATTTTTTAAGTGGTGTAACGAAGTGTTTACTATGTGAAAAGATCGAGACTAATGATGAGGAATCATGGATGTATTTAACCCACAATATACAAAACACACAAAAAAATACTGTAATTAAGAATTTAAATGATATTTAATTAAGTGTTCTTAAATAATGATATTAATTTTGTATGAGTTATGTGAAATACTCGAGTGAGTGACGAAATTATCAAATGCGAGCAAACAAGCAAAGCCTGCGCTGCAGCAGACTTTTTTTATTAAGTTTTCAGTTTTAATTGACATTATGTCTTTTAAAATTCATATGCCTAATACTTCAAAACTGCATTTATATCATCAATGTAAAAGTAAAGCCTGCTTCTCAAATCGAGTATAGTAACTATACGGTACACCTAAACTAGTGCGTAGTACATAAATATCGATGACTATCCCCTAATGCGAGATTTTGATAATTCACCCGCACACTACACTATTTCGACGACTGTACTCTCAGTACCCGGGTCAGTCGCGTGTGCAGGTGTTGGCACACTTTAGTACTGGGTGCGTCCTTGTCGGTAATAATTTATTGAGATTTTTTTGTATTTGTAAAGATATCTTGATAAAAACGTATTGTAGAGAAGTTAGTTAACAAAATTCCTTTTTTTTTATATAGAGAAGCTTTCCCAAAAATAAATAGAATTCATTAAGGAAATATAAAGTATGTAAAATGCTTGCATTTTCTTCATTACATAGTATAAAACAAAGTTGCTTACTGCTGTTTCTGTGTATGATTAAATCTTTAAAAGTACGCAACGGATTTTTATGCGGTTTTTTTAATAAATAGAGTCAAAGTCAAAGTCAAAGTCAAAGTCAAATCATTTTTATTCCAAATAAACCATTTACAGGCACTTTTGAAACGTCAAGTCTGTCTGTCCTAAATAATGATGCTAATTGCACATTCCAAAGCGTAGATCTCTATGGAGAAGAATGTGCAAGAAACTCCATGGACACTCTTTTCAATTATGGTAAGTATTACAAATAATTCGGTTACATGTTTCTTGTCGATACTAGTATGTGAGAACAATGTAAATAATAACTAAAAAGAAACAATTCTAAATATAGATATTATATTAAAATAAACTACTGACAGCTAAGAGATGACCAATCTCAACTGACATCGCCCGTTCACGGACATGACTCATACATCAGCACTACTCAGCTCAACCATTTTATAGGGAACCGAATAATCCAATACACGCGCCACCGTCAGTGAGACATTTGAGTGAGCATGACAAACTCTCAGCTGCCGAGCTCATTTACGTCAAATCAAACAAGTCCTATAGTAACCTAAAACCATAAATTGTTCCATGGTACTCACATTTACAAACTTTGAAAAAAAAAAATGAATTTACATTATACAATACTATTATAAAATAAATGACCAACTTTAAAACACAAGAAAAAAGTTATTTTAATGCCAATCCATTTGTACGAACTACGGGTAGTGGAGCTGGACCAGCATTAAGCCAAGCATTTTTATCTTGAATGTAATCCTCCAACTTATAATATGCCTGCCTGCATAGTGTGCGTTTAATGCAAGATTTAAATTTCGTTTCATTAAGTTCCAATATGTGGGAAGGTATTTTATTATAACATTTTAAACAGTACCCCATGAAAGAAGAGGCCACTTTAGCCAGTCTGAAGCCTGGTTGAACTAACTGATCCCTATTTCTTGTAACATAATTATGTCTATCGCCTCTTTTGCTAAAAAGATGAAGATTTTTTCTAACATACATGATGTTTTCATAAATATATTGACATGCCACCGTCATGATATTAATATTCTTAAACAGCTCCCTTAGGGAATCGCACCGCCGGAGATTATAAATGGCTCTAATTGCTCTTTTCTGTAGTATAAAAATTGAGTCAATGTCTGCAGCCCGTCCCCATAGTAAGATACCGTATGACATAATACTATGGAAATAACTAAAATAGACTAGTCTAGCGGTATCAACATCCGTTAATTGACGGATTTTTCTAACAGCATATGCAGCTGAGCTAAGTCGTCCTGCAAGAGATGTTAAATGAGGACCCCATTGCAGTTTTAAGTCAAGCGTAATCCCTAAGAAAACCGTTTTATCTACAAATTCTAGTTTCTCATTGTTTAATATTATGTCACAAACACTACTCTTGACATTTGGTAAGGAAAACCTTATGCATTTAGTTTTTTTCCCATTTAACACTAGATTATTAGCAGTGAACCAATTATGGACCTGTAGTAGGGCGTTATTTACGTCGTCAAAATTAGTAGCCCTTCTATTTATCTTAAATATCAAAGACGTATCATCGGCAAACAATACCATATTAAGTTTGTTTTGCAATAAATGGGGTAAATCATTAATATATACTAAAAATAAAAAAGGACCTAAAATTGAGCCTTGGGGTACCTCCATTTTTACATTTAACCCCGAAGAATTCACACCGTTTATCTGAACTAATTGCTGTCTATCATTTAAATAAGATCTTAATAAGCTTAACGATTTTTGACCTAGTCCGTAATGCTCAAGTTTCAAAAGTAATGTTTCATGAACCACACAATCAAATGCTTTAGACAGGTCGCAAAAAATACCTATAGCATCCTGCGCCTCCTCCCACGCATCAAAAATGTGTTTCAGTAAGGAGACACCAGCGTCAGTCGTACAACGTCCTTTGGTGAAACCAAACTGTTTATTGTGCAAGAGATTATTGGAGTTAAAATGAATCAGCATTTGATCCAACATCACCTTTTCAAATATCTTGCTGAAAACTGGCAACACAGATACTGGTCTATAATTATTTGTATCTTTACTGTCCCCGGATTTAAAAAGTGGTATCACTTTACTAAATTTCATTAGATCCGGAAAGATTCCTTGATCTACACACAAATTGAATATTAAGGCTAAGTACGGTGCTATTGTCTCAATAATTGAGGTACAAACTTTGATAGACATACCCCATAAATCTTCAGTTAATTTAATTTTAATTTGTTTAAAAGCTTTAATAACTGTGATGGGATTAATATGCTTAAAGTTAAATTCTGTTGGGCAGGCTGCAACATTCTCTTGCAATAAATCAAAAGCAAGCGATGGCGATGAGTTTAGGGCTTCAGTAGTTTTAATTGGTATACTGGTAAAGAAATTTACAAATTCTTGCGCAACTAGTTTGTTATCACTAACAAGACCGTGATGAGTCTCCAATGTGTAATCATTATTGTGTGTTTTGTTCCTATTGGTTTCATTATTTATAATTTTCCAAACGGTTTTTATTTTGTTATCAGCTGATTTAACCTTGTTGCTAATGTATAAGGCCTTAGCTGTTTTACAAGTATTTTTAAACATTTTTGAATACATAGCAACATACTTATTAAAAGTGTCAGTCCTAATGATAGGTTTAAGGCCATACAGTTCGAAGAGTCTTTCCCTACTTATTCTGATTCCTTTAGTCGCCCAATCACTAAATCTAAACTTAGGGTTGATACATTTAGTCTTCTTCTCAAAATTCTTGTTAAATTCTGTTTGAACTATTGAAAAAAAATTATTATACAAAATATTACTATCATTCTCTGCAAGTTTCCAATCATTTAGCTTGTTTACTAAAGTGCTATTAAATTTATTTAATTTACCGGATGTTATTGGTCTGGAATGTATCTGCACTTGTTGTATAGGTATGTCGGATTCAAAAGTTACCATCAAGCCGCTATGATCTGAAGGGAGATAATCTACAATGGCTTTATCTAAATAGTTGCAATAACAAAAAACATTATCAATACATGTAGCAGAAGTAGTGGAAGTTCGAGTTGGTTCTATAAACACATTTGATAAATTGAATGATTTAAAGAGATTTAAAAATCTACAGCTTTCTGAATTATTTTCTAAAATATTAACATTGAAGTCTCCACATATAATTACTAGTTTGTTACTATTTGAAAGTTTTGCCATAACATCTTCCATGACTGACTCAAAAACAGAGTAGTTTTGATAATTAGGGGGCCTGTAAACGCACACTATGATATGCCTATCCAGCTCAACACAAGACAGTTCAATGCTATGTTCAATGGACAGTGAAACTATGTCTTTACGAGTTTTAAATTTAATACAATTTTTAATTAGGATTAGTGAACCTCCACGTAACATTGATTTTCGATTAAAACAACTGCCCACATTATAATTCTCATAATGAATTAGCATTTCAGAGTCCTTTAGCCAATGCTCAGTAAAACAGATAATGTCGAACATTGTTTTTTCCAAAAATAATTCTACTTCCAATTGTTTCGAAGAAAAACCTTGAATATTTTGAAGAAACAAAGTAAACGATTTTTGCTTGGCCTCTTTACTTTGAATGCTAGAAGATACCTTATTATTAAATTGACTTAAATGGCCAGAGGTACCAACTGTTGTCTTAATAGCTAGTTTAAACTATCAATCAAATCATTAGTACTATTACTAATTGTGCAACTTATAATAGGGTACGTCGACATACTACCTATGTCTGAGTAAATATTATATGCTAATAGCTTTGCTATTTGTCGAGTGATTCAAGAGGTAGGTTTATGTGTATAATAAATACATAATATATTCAATATTAGTACCCGTGCGAAGCTGAGGCGGGTCGCTAGTTTTATATATTAGGCGTATGTTTAAATAGATTATTTCTGTAATCGCGGTTTTCATTTAGTTTTATGCACCTGTCGTATTATCTCTCCAATAGGTACTTATAGTTGACCGGTATAAAAAGCCCCTGTATTATTATTTTTTACAAAGTAAAGTTCCCAGTCCATTGAACGTGTTACATACCATAATTTCCTCTGTAGGTAGGTCTTGCATCTCCTCTGCAAAGTTGTACAAATACTTGTTTAAATATTGCTTCAAATAAAACGAAGAAATAATAACCAAGTTAGAACCAATTGCTAAGACAATCTTATAAATAACCTAACACAGTAATTCATATTTCGCCAACTCATTAGTTTCTTTCTAGCCACAATGGTTCAGTTCATTAAGGTGAAAAGGAGAAAATGGCCGACGTGAAGTGGATTCTACACACGGCCCGCTAGATTAGCCAATAATAAAATTATGCAAAAAACTTACAAGATTGTATACAATACCACACACGAGTACTTGAAGCGAGCAAAATGATCTCTCGAATAGATAATGCTCACAATTTTCAAGTAAAACGAGCATTTAGAAAGAGAAATTGATAGTCTTGATAATAACCGGCCAGTGTTAATCTTGACTGGTTTGTTTACGAATTTATCTCGTTTTCTCTTCTCGATTTGTGAAATGAGAAAGTCGATTTAGGAGTACTCTAAGCTTTAAAGTTATTGAGACTTACAATAGTACTTAAGATTTTCAATTGTTTGTTCAATAACTTGGTTATTATGCAAAATAACCTCTTGTCTGTATTTATTTTGGTGAAGATTGTTTTTTTTGACAATTATGTAAATTTTTCGAAAGCTTTGCCATTTGAAGAGCGCTTGATGATGTGTGAGTTGTCCAATTAACACCTCATCAAAAAGATTTTGTTAGAAAGTGACTGTATAGCTTTTTTACAATATTGATAAAGTCTTTTGTCGGTATCAAGATAGATAAAATTATTGAATAAATTAGTGGTCAGGTTTGCAAGACATAACGACACTTCAAGTTTGTTGACCATAGAGTTATACGGCAATCAATACAATATACAAATCTTTACTAAAAAAATGATATTAAAGTTGGGTAAGAGATTTGATATTACCTATTGTTTTATTTACTCAGTTATTTATTACTGCTTGGAGGACGTACAGATTATAAAAAAAAAATGAATTAGTTTGATTCGGTGGTCCCCTGAGTTTGTTTCGGTGTTTCTTCTCAGGGTAGTCCGCTAGGAAACACCGGACTCATCTAGCATAAAAAAAACAAATTGACGTGTAAAAGTGTTTTTAAAAAACCTACTTGCAAAATAAAGATCACTTATCATTAAACTTTTGAGCCCTAAGCAAACGCCAGCGTGCGCACACCTACTGTGTTTATATTATGTCTCTAATTACGGTATTCGGAAACTTAAAAAGGAAAAATTATTTGATTCAAATTATGTAACAATATACTATATATCGTTATGCGATCACTAATCCATATTGGCATATGGCAAATCCAGATCGAATAGGTTATTTTATATAATATTTATTCCACAACTATCACATAACGCCATCTAGTTGTCAGCAAACTGTAGGGGCCCTTCAGGGTCGAAGCCTCCTGGAGCCTAGGGTGGTGCAAACTGTTACCTCGACTCTAGGAATAAGGCAAGGAAGGTACGGGGTAGGTTTTTTAGTCAGTAAGAGTCTGACACTGGTCTCCCGCTCCGCCCAAGAGCGGGTTTCGTCATTCGATGATTTTCACCTACCATAAAAAAAAAATCACATAACGCCATCTAGCCCCAAGCTAAGCAGTGCTTGTGTTAGGTATGTGTACTAGACAACTAATAAACATACATTTCTAAATACATACATATTGTAAGCAGATAAATTATGCCCAGGCACAGACAAATGATCGTGATCATCACACAAACATTTGTTCTAGGTGGGAATCAAACCCACGACCTACAGCATAGCAGTCAGGATCACTAACTATTAGACTAAAAGGCCAGTCCACTTACTTATTACTTCTACATACTTCTATCATCAACCACACCGTCCCTTTCTGTCAGGTGAGATAGTGGTCAAACTTGAGCCTATCAATTAAAAAAAAAAATCAGTTGCTCCAGTTTACGCTCAACAACTCTCCAGCCAGTGAGTCCGCTATCAAACAGACGTACAATTGAAATGGTTCCATTGTACCAAATGAGATTAGATAATCTCCTGGCTTTGCTTATTTATTGCTATTGTAGGCTTTCTGTTTATTCACTATAGTTATTAAGCACAATACTTTAAGATCTGATATAGGATGAATTTGTGTTAATTTGAGGGAATGAATAAATCTGTGAGCTGAATAAATGATAATATTTTTTTTTTGTCTTAAGGCCGCTGCATTCGTGACGGGATAATACCTCGGACGGGACGTGAACGGGAACGGGACGTGACTGCCTCGTTCATGACCGCCCCGTCAGTGCCACGTTCCCGTCCCGTCCGTATCCCCGTTACATATGCGCTTCCCTATTTTGTATGAATCGATATTTCCCGTTCCGTCCCGTCCCATCCCATCCGTGAAAAAACCCGTCACGTATGCAGTGGGCTTTAAATACAATTTCATCTTATCAAAAACTATCACTTAATTATTATACTACCTATGTGATACTGGACTGCAATCTCCAAAAAACCGTAGAAAAATTTGAATTTAGCGAGCTACCTTGAAGAATTCACCTTAATACTTTGCAGAATGCACCTTAAATTTTAAATATAGACTAATGTTGACTAGATGTTTTTTGTTGGGAAAAAATCTCTTCATACCGGAGCCGGACCTTCCTTTCAGAAGCCCGTTTTTGGCCCCGGTAGGTTTCAGCCCTTCTGGGCCCCTACAGTTTTAAGAAATTGGATAAACATAACACATAATTTAATTACATTTAGATTACAATGATTCATAATAGTTAGTAAAAATTGGAAAATTTGCTAACTACGAGTATATACAGATATATACGTTGGATACTAGGTATTTTTACCGACCTCACAAAAATAGGCTGTTTTTTTTTTGTATGTTTGGTATTTTTTGTTCGAAAGCAAATAGTTCTGAGGTGGTCCCACAGTCACCAAGTTAAGATCTGATGATTAAATCTTAGGGAAGTCGAGGGCAACCCTCAAATTTTATAGGCTCACTTATTGTTTTTCGCATATTTTATTAGTATCTTGTGTATTTCCTTAAGGTTGTCACCATCTCAGGTAGCTGGGCTAATGATGGAAGGTACTACAACACCTTAACAGTAAAAAATTATTCGAGCAAGCAAGGATTGTTTTAGTAAATTGTTTTCCTTTATACAATTCACTGTTTATTTTGAAAGACACATTTTCAGTTCAGAAAACTCACGAAATTTTATTGCGTGTTCGAGTAAGAAAAATCGCTCCGTTATTTATTTTCCAAGCCTGTGTAACAGACAGACAATTTAGCATATTGTCGTATTAGATAGGAGATGATTTGTACGAGTTTCACAGCGGTAATTTTATGTTTTTGATTAAATCTCTGATACTTATCATGTTAATTTATGATGGACTAGTATTTAGCCGCGACTTTAGCTCATAAAAAGTATTCGTAATTGCAGTTTTCTTGCTGCAGACTAAGAAGAAAAGTGGTAAAGATTACATAAAGTTTTGAATTAATTTCTTGTTTGAATGGCAGTTTTGTTAATTAGTTTTTATTAATTTACTTTCTGTTTCCTGTAGTTTCACTTATCAATATAAATAAAAACCAATACCTCTTTTCATAGTTATTTTATAATTCAAGAAGGGGCTCACCTATCCAAACCAAATGCAGCTTTGTTTGGACTATTTAATAGATAGTTTATATAAAGTTTGCACATAATTTGTCGAACGTAATCCTACATTTGAAAAAGGTGATAAATGAAGAATTTCATTTTTGCACACATAATTGCACTTTGCTGAAAAAAAAAATTTTTTTTTGTTTAATATATGCATTATTTATTTGCATGCCAAATACGAGTAAACATAAATCTCTTACATACGCAATAAATCAAAAAACAAAACTGAAATACCATAGGAAATGTAGAACGATATTTGATTTGTGTTTTATTATTAATTAATGCCTTGTTAATATTTGCACATCTTAATACAGATTTACACAAATCCGATTCCCACATTATGCTAATTTATTAATTAAAATATTTAATTATGTCGAAACAGACATATCTCTAACCTTTTTAGTAAAGATTAAAAACCGTAAGGAACCGGTTTTTGGTGCCAAAGAACAAGTTGGTTATGAATATACATTATTTTAGTTAATGAGTTTAATTAAAGTAAGTCACCACAGTCATCAATAAAAAATATACGACTCAATTAAGAAATTATAAAAAAGATAAGGATTTTGTCAGATTAGAATCTGTGGATATAATTATTTGAAAGTTAGTCTATTAATATTTTGACATTTTGTTAATATGTTTTGCTAAGGTATACCGTTTATCCATTAATAGTGACCCTGTGTACCGAGTCGACCGAGAGTACACACACATGCATATTATATATGTGTGTGTATAGTCTCGGCTTATAACTTCTGGACATATTATGAAAAAATAGTTTTATTGTTTCGTAATTACACGCAAATTTTCTTAACATACATGCGCTCTGAGGACTTGCTTCTTGCCAAATTTCAGGATTATAGGTCAACGGAAAATACCATGTAGTTTTAATTTCCTTGCGAATGTCAAAATAGGTGTTCAAATATAAACGGAGCATAAACTGCCTGTATTTACTTGGAAGTTTGATTGAGACTGACTACCGACTTGAGTATTTGATATTAATTTCAGCTTTATATCTCCACGCATTCCTGAGATAAAGGATCTTGATTTTCTGACAGACTGATCTTAATGGTCAAAAATTGCTTCTTAACCTTTCGATTACCGTAATTAGAGACATAAAAGAAAGACAATGGCTTAAGTGTTTAAGGGGTATTTTCAATTTTACTCCCACCCTTCCCACCCATCGCCGTGTCCTCGTGGGGGTGATAGGCGGCGGCGATCTCTCGCGCCGGGCCTTGGTCGAGGCCATGGTCCGGAGCGAGGAGGAGTGGCAGGCGGTCGCCTCCTTTTGCGAAGCAGTAATGCTAGCAAAGGAGGAAGCCGACCGCTTAAGGCAACGGCGCTCACGCCCGAGACGCCGCCGAGATTCCGATCCCGATTTCCGGCCACCGTAGGCGCGGGCTTGTGGATGGCGAGCAATGGGTAGCTCGCCGTCCAATCGTCTGATAACCGTCCGGACCAAGCCCAGTCATCGACGGCGCGCACTGTTCTCGCGCGCCTCAAGGAGTTGTCAGCGAACCGTAGGGACCCTGCAGAAGGGTCGAAGCCAACTGGGGCCATGGGTTCGCGTCTGAAAGGAAGGCTCTGGCCCTGGTGTATATGGCAACGTTGGAATGGGGTAGGTTGTTTAGTCAGTAAGAGTCTGACACTTGTTTCCCGCTCCGCCCAAGGGCGGGACACGTCATTGGATGATTTTTACCTACCTAAAAAAAAAAACCCTTGGGTAGAACAAGAGATGGTGTCAGGCTCTTACTGATTAAACAACCCACCCCCAGGGCTTAACCTTCCTTTCAGACGCGAATCCTGGGCCCCAGAAGGCTTTGACCTTTTTGCAGATGTCCTACGCTCCTAAAAGGTTTCCATTTTGCCGGCAGAGTTACAGAACCCTAAAAACGTTAAGCTCAACTAGAATACATCAAAATGTCAGTTAAGCGTATAACTCAACTGGTAGAAGCCGATTTACATAAGTTATCTCATTGGAGGGGCTTCCATCAATCACTTTAGCTGGCTACTGCAATCAATCACGCAGTTTACCAAGATTACTAAGCTTTTGAGCCTAGTAGGTAGGGCTTCCAATCCCGCACCCCATGCTCGATCCCGGTATTGGCGGGAGTTGGAATTCAAATCCCGCGGGATCCCGGTATTGGCGGGATCCCGCATATAATTATGAAAAATATTATGTGAGGCAAATAAAACAATACATTAATCAAATTGGTTGTGCGCATGTTTCTTTACAGTCCCGCAAATCCCGCGGGATCTCGCACCCGTAATCCCGCAGCTCGCGGGACTAAAAAATGATGCGGGATCCCGGAATACCGAGATCTCGGTATTGCGGGATTGGAAGCCCTACTAGTGGGTAAGTTTGGGTATTTTTAGTTTCTTTTCTCCTAAGGTGATATGATTAGGGAAGGATCTTCACGTCCTAGGTGCCAGGGTCCCGGTCTCGATTTCAAGCAGCGCGGGCTTGCGAACGGTGAGCAATGGTTAGTGCCCGGCTGGACCGAGTCCAAGTTATCAATGTCAACATTTTTTTTTCGGTATAAAAAACCATAAAATAACTTCTGCCGTTCTATTAGCGAGAGGGAGTATCAGATTTTACTTACAAAAACTCACCTGGGTTTTTCAATTGCCCTATACGATCTATACACGCGGTGACTCTTCCGGACCACCTCGCAGCCTATTCTGAAAGTAGCCTGATTTTATAGTACTTATATTGTTTTCTTATCAATTACCAAATTGACCAAAGCCACAAGTATCATCGCGGTTATTTCTCCCTGATAATTAAAAAAAAAAATCGCTTGAATCCTGTACCGCGGCGCTGAACGAAACCTTTGAAGATTTCGTTTCGAGTGCGAGCAAAAATGAACTTAGCGGTCAAGTGGAAGTGTCTTCAATGGTACACATAGGCCTTACCCACATTTCTCGGTCATATTCATCCCGCCTTACAAGTTACGAAAGCTATTCTAAGAGAAGATTTTCAACTATAAACCCCATATAAGGTATCTTGCATGCTATGGTATCCTGGTACCATCGCAACTTTCGCGACCATCGGCGGCATCATGCGGCGGATTTTATGACGCAAAAACCTAATTAGGAATAACTTATGTTATTGTATGACTACAATTAAAGTGTCATTGATGTGTTATTGTTTTTTGGTAAAAACAATAACATTTTAATAAGGTATGCTCTATCATGTCTTCCGGAAGAAGAAAACATACAGTTGTCATTAAGCGAATTTGTCAATTTAAATTGTGAGAATTGCATTTGTATTGTGAGAAATTGCCCACATGCGAAATAATGACTAGCATTATGAGAAATCCACATTTTGAGAAATTGACATTATTAGTAAATTATATTGTGAAAAGTGGACTTTTTTGACCGGTTGACATTACCTAAGGGAAGTCGACACTAGGAGGTTATTACCTCCTAATGTCGACTACGATGATGACGATAACACATACACTGGGAGGGGGGGATACGACGATTAACACGTGCGGTATTATCTTGCTAATCTTACTAATACTATAAATGCGAAAGTTACGATGTTTGGATGTTTGTTACTCAATCACGCCAAAACGGCTGGACGGATCTGGATGAAATTTGGCACAAGCGTAGGATACACTCCGGAATAGGACATAGGCTACTTTTTATCCCGGAAACTCCAACCCCAATACCACGCGGGCGAAGCCGCGGGCAAAAGCTAGTTTGAAATACCACACAGAATCATGGACAAATGACAACTGAAGGAACTCCTTCTTACTCTACCGCTCCAGAAGTTATTTCAAGAGTTAAATAGTCAACCGTTTTCTATATAATTATAAAATCTTTCTGCTTATTTATCGATAGTTACATTTCATTGTGGTTATCTATTTGAGCAGCTAGCAAAATTGCCAATATGCATGTTAACCACAATTTTATTAACGTGAATGGCACTAACAATACATTAAACTAGTCACGCTATAGCCAATCAGGTGTTCAAATTCAGGGCTTTATAAAATACAGTAACAGTTGCAACATTGGCTTGGGCGCAAAATATCTCTTTCGCAAAATAGCTATTGGTCATAAAATGTCTATTTCTTCTAAAGTCGCAGAATGGCTCTTTATAAAAAGATCGGTTTCTCACTATGACTATCACAGAATGACAATTTCTCAAAAGATCACTTTCTCACAATGACTTTTGTTTTATTAGTATGTTACAACTTTAGCAACTTATAAATGTTAGATAAATGATTATGCGGCAATAGCTTGCAAACACTGAATTAAAAAAAAATGCTTTTTATTAAACCTGGCTTTTGATTCTAAGTTACTAACGCGACATTTTGCGAAAGAGACATTCTGCGAAAGGGTTATTCTAAGAAAGCAGTTTACTGCGAAAATACAAGAAAAATATATTCTACGAGCAAAGTCTCAACCACGCGATCTAATCGCAACCTATTTGACGATCTAAACTGAATTGTTAAAGGAATAGAGCTATGTTTGGTGTAAGATGCGTTAGGATATAAATTAAATATCGCACAATCATATTTCACTTTATTTTAACAATAGTCACTTGGTGCAGCACATTATTATGTTCCGCTCCACCACACTGTTTACCGCTCATTAAAAAATCTAGTCAATAAGGGGGATTAATTGATTTATAAATTATGTTCTCAGCGCCGATCTTACTCCATTATACTATGTTATTCCATTCGTCTTTCTCACACACGTTATGGAAAGGTTCCAATAGACATTTTGCGAAAAAAACCGCAGCATCATTTATCATCATCATCATCATTTCAGCCGAAAGACGTCCACTGCTGGACATAGGCCGCGCCGCCACAAAGACCGGCCCTATGTGTCTTGCATCCATCGGCTTCCAGCAACCCTGACCTGGTCACCGGTCCACCTTGTCACCCAGGCCTTCCAACGCTACGTCTTCCGGTACGCGATTGCCACTCCAGAACCTTTCGGCCCCAGCGGCCATCCGTTCTACGTGCAATGTGCCCTGCCCATTGCCGCTTAAGTTTGGCGATTCTTTTCGCTATGTCGGCAACCTTTGTTCTCTTGCGGATATTCTCATTTCTTTTTCTACCAGCATCATTGACAAAAAAAAATAAAGCATAACATGGTACCTGTCACTATCTAGGTTACTAGAAAATCAATCACTTGCTCAATTATATACTTTGTTTTATTTCACCTATTTTTGGTCCTTCAGTAAGTTAATAACACTTATATTAAAGCACAGCATCAGCTTTGTATGATCCCATAGCTGGGAATCAGGGCTCTTCTCTAGAAGAAAGAATGACCCGTAATCCACCACTGCCGCCGCCATTTATTGTGTAAAAAAAAAATTGGTTCCAATGTCCAGGCAAAGTCGTGGACAAAACTCTAGTTCGTACCTAAACCTATAAAACGATATCTGCGCTGCTCTACTTTTTCACGGCGCAATAATACGAGCGATAAGCAACGCGAAATTGTTTATAAGTCCTTAGCACAATTCTTATGAGAGTAAGGCTTGTTACTCACTGGAGGAGGATAAAAATTCTTTGAAATAAGTTAAAAAATTTGTTAGGAAAAAAGCCATCTAAATTTCTATGAGAAAATTTACAAAATAAGGTTCCCTGTATTTGCTATATTTGCTTGACTGTGAACCCATATGATGATAAGCCGTAATGAAATCGGTGATAGTTGAATATGAATAGCCTATTCACTCGATGTTACCTAAATTATCTTTCCTTAATTATCATTTTTTCTTTATTGATTTTAATATTGTTATTTTACTTTTGGTTTGCAATAAAGAATATTATATCTATTATCATTGGATGGGAATACCGCTGCCAGCAGGCAATTTGATGTTAGTCTCTATTTTATTCAGATCAGAAAAATGCGATCTCAAGTTTAGCACAGCACTGAAGTTATAACTTTTCAATAGTTTACTACATGTTAACTGGCTGTCAGAAACCACAGCTTATTAGATTTTTTCTGTAAGTTATTAAGGCTATACAATCGCAAAAATAAATGGCAAGATTAAAACAAGAATATCATCTTAGATCAATAATAAAATGCGCCTATCTAGAAGGCATTTATTTATTATAATTATGTTTCATAAAACAGGAAGATAATATAATTGAAGAACTGAATGGAATTTAAACTTGTGCTAACGATCCGTTGGTAGCCACAGCTGTTGGCAAGGTGCGGAAATAATTCATTGAGATTAAATAATGCAGTAGGTGTAAATGAAGACTGGTTGTTAGCTTGCCGCACTGAACAACCCGGCAACCAGTTTCTTTAAGAACTTCTTCTTTCTTTAATTAGCAAGCTAGTTAATTGTGTGGGGAGCTGCATACTTGTTAGTATTTTAATAAATTGTGCTTCAGAAAAAAACGTTTAAATTGATACGTACTTCAAAGTAGTTGTAATACTGTTTTTGGACTTCGTGATTGTTTGAAAGAGTGGTCCACGTTCCTGGAACGCAAAGGCATTTGAAGGAACACATATAGGTTTTCTTAAGAAGGGAAGTTAACTGTTGATTTGCCACCCAAAAATAGCCTGAGTTTTGATTTTCAATTCAGAAAAAAATATTTCAATTATTTCAGTCAGCTTGACTATCATATCAAAAGTGTGACAATTGTAATATAGGTATTTTTTAACTTTCTTCTTTGTGAATACAATGCAGTATTTCATATTCAAAATTAGGTCTCAGACCGGACAAACAGTCCGTTCATTAAAAAAGACGAAAGAAAAAACATGGTTGCTGACTAGCAACCTAACCGCATACCCGCGATTTGGTCACGGTTGTGCTACCGCTAATGAGACCTAAGCTTTAGTTACACTTTTCGCCTATATAAGCTGAATTTGCATTCCGAAGTGTACCTCCCTACTTAAGAGATTTGTCCCTTAATTTATTTCAAGTTTACGTGACATTGTGTATCCAAGGTAACTTTAACTCAGGAATATTTTTAAAATTATTTTCCCAAAAAATATTTTATATACTTCAACCCATATTTTTTTTAATGTATGTATCGTATATTTTTTGTAAGAGTTTACTGCATGGATTCAATGAAAAATGGTTTCAAAAATGTTCAAAAGGAAGATTTGTATTTTATTTCACCACAAATATGTAATACTAGCTTTTGCCAGCGGCTTCGCCCGCGTACATAAAATATAGCCTATGTCACTCAAGAGTAAAGCAGCTTTCTATTGTTGCTTAAATTTTTCCAATCGGACCAGTAGTTCCAAAGATTACCTCCTACAAACAAAAAAACAAACTTTACCTCTTTATTATATTAGTGTAGATGTAGATTTAGAATAACATAGATTCAGCCTTATTATGTTCCCACTGCTGACACTCAGGTATCCTCCCCTTTAGGAGACAGAATGGGCCTTAAAAACAACACGCGAGCCCAATGCGGGGTTAGTGGGTGTCACATGTCTTCAAATTTTTGGTTTTAGGACATGCCAGTTTCCTTACGATCTAGCTAAACGTAATATTTAGCTATAATAATATCGTCGTTGAAATTGTAACTAGTTTACTATTTCCAGATTGTTTAGTGTTTCAGGAGCGGCTAATTTATCAATGTCTAGATGTTCAAGTTGAGTGATAAACGGTTAAAACGTTCTACCCTACACTGCTATTTGAAACTGTTGTACTATTGTTTCAAAGGATTATTTGTGTCATGCTGTTTCAAAGGTATTAAAAGTAAATGACGAAAAATCATTTTTAGAACAACGCAACAAACCGAAAAAAAATATTATACAACAACACAAAAACAGCATGTAACATTAGCAATGCACTAGAAGGCAATAACAAAATAGAAATCAATGCTCAGAATGGAAGAATGCACAAGACTTTTATCATTATTTCCCCAGTCTTTTCCCAATTAGCTGGGGGTTGGCTTTTAGTCTAACTGAACGCAGCTGAGTACAAGTATTTTACACGGAGCGTCTGCCTAACAGATGTCCACAACTCAGCTACTGGGAAACATGATACTCCTTGAATAAGCTGAAGGTGAGACTTTCTCACGCTGGACCCTAACAACTCTCAAAGATCTACTGATCCGAGAATGACACCCGGAACCACAAAAAAATGATATGTTAATACTATCTGTTTAACAAGTAACACCCTCAGTAGTAATCAAACGTCAATGTCAATTATCGATGACACTGGAGACGATGCTAAGCATCGCTCAACCATGGATGATCCGTTGACAGATGTAATCGAATGCCTTCAACAAACATCATGATTGACACCTGACAAAACAACACTAGCACACACTACTATTAAAAACATCATTCGAAGTTTAATAAATTTTAGTAGCACAGTGTGTAAGCCGCCTTAGATGTCGCTGGCTCGACTGAGGATCCAACTAACTGTATTCTTACGAACGATAGTGAAAACAAGAGCCGTCTACACGTAAGTCCAGCCGTTTTCTGCTACTGAACAAGATAAGGAGGAATTTATTTAATAGAGTAGCTGGACCATGACCGTGGATCTTTTGCGAAAATTGTGTATGAATTAGCATGAAATATATTAAAGTATGTCGCCGTTTACCAGATATATTTTGTTGCAGTTTTTGGTAATAAAAATTTAACGAAGTTGAATGTGTTGAAGATAATTAATACTTTGTTGTCGACATAAATTTTTACTTCAATTATCTGACCTTTTTTCCAAGTACATATCGTAATTTTATAGTGGTATCAGTTAATGAAATCGAAACTCCAGCATGAAAAATAAAATACGTAGCCTGTAATATTTTATAATTCAATACGAATATATCATCCCACAAGATGGTCTGATGAGACTAACGGGAATGCAATTGATGCGAAACGCAAAGAACCAATTAATATGACGACAATTTGGGGTGGCCTATGTCCAAAGTCGATAACAGTTTACTGCAAATCGCCAACATATAAAACTATATTACAATGTCTGCCGCTCAAAATAATGTATGCAGCCTATACTTTTGCGGCAGCTTCAGGCATGTATATCGCTAGAATAATCGCGGTGTGTGCAGCTCGCCTAACCTGATGTCGTTGCCTCGGCTTGAAGCTAACTGTACTGACCGAACGATAGTGAAAACATCGGTCGTTCGCTTACTCCACTTCTCGGCTCACTCAGATGCGGTATAATTCAACGGGCTTACTGTTTTCATTGTTATGAGGCACGATATTGTGTGTATATCTACACTAATATAATAAAGAGGTAAAGTTTGTTTTTTTGTTTTTTTGTTTGTAGGGGGTAATCTCTGGAACTACTGGTCCGATTGGAAAAATTTAAGCAACAATAGAAAGCTGCTTTACTCCTGAGTGACATAGGCTATATTTTATGTACGCGGGCGAAGCTGCGGGCAAAAGCTAGTAATTTATAAATTATTTATATAACATGGATGTTAACCGAGCTATCACTAAAAGAAATATTCCGCGGACGAAGTCGCGGGCAGAAGCTAGTTTACAATATTTAACATAACAAACGCATATACGTTAGTATGTAGTATGAGTATATCGTACGACTGTCGACGTGTGTACGACTGTGTGTGTGTGTTAAAATCTATTCAGTACCAGATGTTAAACGTACTAACGTTTAACATCTGGTACTGAATAGATTTTAACTATTTCTAGAATAAGTATTATTTTTTTAGGATAAACATGTGGATTTAAGTAAAATTTCTAATTGGGTTGTATAAGATGGGAGCATTACTTCAATTACATGTTGTAAATATTCTGTAAATATCCGATAGTACCGAACCGGCTTGAATAGAGATAATAATAGAATTCAAATATTGAAAACATCAAAATAATATTTTTTAATTGTATTAGTGCTATCATGTCCACGGAATTGATTATCAGCACAATACGACAGTAACAATGTCGGTGTTTTTAATATCGTGTGGATTTCAACTCTCATGCGAAATTACCCCGCACGCGTAACTCCCGCAAATGTCCCTTTCATAAAATTAGTATTTATTTTAATACTTAGAATACGTATGCGGGACGGAACATAATCCCAAGCAGCAATCCCACATGCGGGGCAATCCCACCTGCCTGATGAAATCCGCACAAAAGTAAAAACAATCTATGTTGGCCTTATAATGAAACTTCATTCTAAGCTAGCCAAACTCAAGATCAAAGCACCAACTGTAGGTTAACTACAAAACTGCTTAAACTTTCTAAAAGCTGATGGGTTATCGGGTTTTCATTTGCCCTTAAACTTTCAAAGACTAGACCACAACAAAAAACTCGATCCATTTCTCTCGAAGACATTCCTATTGAACTACATAAAAGCGTAATACTAGAGAGCACTTCACCATTAACATGATAAACCATCAATTTCTCATACAATTCCTCACAATACAAACCCAATAATACCTTGACAATGGACACGCCCGATCCCCCGCAACTAGCGTAAAATTAAACGATGCTATTCACTGAGATCTCTTCAGATATATACGTAAACTAGCTTGACTCTAGTTACTAGTGTATTTATACTAGTTAGCACTATAATAGCTCGCTCATTACACCTGCACTTTGCCGATACGCTAATGCTTTCAGACTGTTGAGTAAACTGTTGTGGAGTAATGCACTATTGTACTTTGTTTTATCGTCGTATATCTCTTGTTGGTGGTGCATTATCTTGGCTTGCCTGATGTTGATTAATTTTTTTCTTCTTTCTATATCTGAGACATTGTGATAAGAGGTTAGGGTAAAGACAACTCGTATATTGGACATACAACATGTGTATTTGCTAACAATAGTATTTTGCCGGTACGGTAACTTCTCTCTCTTACAAAATTTAGCAAGAACTGTGGAAAATTTTGTCTATGTTTTTAAATTGATCAAATTGTGTTCCAAGTGCTTTTTCTTTTTCACTCTAAATTAAGAGGATATAGATTGGACATAACACCTGATTGCAAATTAAATTGTGTATTTACATGAAATATACCAAACATGTTACGGTTAAGATTTTCGAAATATACAGTTTCCTAAACACAATCGCCTCTTTCTCAACCATGAATACATTCACCCTGTATGTTTTCTAACCTGGAATCTGTACAGCTGTTCGTTTCGCATTAAGGCCGTGACGAACGACCTGATTCTGTATGAATGATTCTTGGGAACCGACGCGTTGTGGCCAGCGCCCGCCACTTTTGGTATGGCCGGCGGCATCATCGAATATGGCTTCGTTGCGGAGTATTTTATTGCACCTGGTTGGACTGATGAATGTTTGGCTATCAGTGAGCTTGATTTTGTTTATGTGGTGGGCAGTTTCAGTCAAATTAGCCCCGATGAGTTGTTGGTTAACTGTAATTATGATTGCTTTCGTGATTTTCTAAATTAATATAAACTAGTGCTTTACTGCGATCTCACACGGTAACTAGTGATGCAATCGTTGAGGTAAACTAGGCAATTTGCATCAGTTCTTTTCCAGTCTTTTGGATGGCACATGGTAACATTTTATTTGTCAAAATCAGATTACTTTACTTCAATGGATTACACATACGTCTACAGGCAATATGGCCCTTAACAAGACAAAGATATTACAGAAGCAAATCCAAATATCACTTCAAACGATTCAAACGTTTCTACTTGAATTCAAACGCCCATTTTAAAGTGCCCTTTCAGCTTAGGCCATTAAGCTGTCCCAAGACTAAAGCTCATAATCCCGCTTCCAAATCAAATGTCTGGAAGGATCGAAGTCTGAATGGATTAATTTAATAGCAGGCCAAGTTAAAATGGATTCCGCTTGAATCAAATGGACCATGAAAAGATCTCCGGGTAACATTGAATGTTAAGATGGGTGAATTATTTTGGGATTGGTTTCTTCAATTGTCTTCGTTCTGTTTGAGGATATTAAAAATTCAGATAACATTAATTTTTAAATGAAAGAAATCGATTGCATTATTTAATACTCATGTGTTTTTTCTTAGTAAATATGGTTAACTTGAAGCGTCCTAAATATATACATAAAATTTTTCGTAAACGGTTTGCACCTAATCTACCTCTTCAATCACCTTAAGAATCATAATCGAACACTTGCCGCATAATAAGACATAACAATTTTGTGCTATCACGACCTGTGACTCACGAGAACATAGAGAGCACGTACTCGCACAAGTTAAACTATTTGCTATTAACTCTAGATCCATCAGTAGTGCTGAAAGTCACGTTCAACAATTACGTATTGAGATTAAAGTTCAGTGTACGGTTAAAGCTGTGTGGTCTAAGTCTAAAGGCTATTCCATCATTCGTAGGAATAAAGGATTATGTTCGATGGATGGCATATTAATATGAAGTATTCATTCAACAGTTTGTAAGTGAAGTAGTAAAGTGTTTCCAAACAATGGGAGTAGACAGAGCACATTTTCGCAGAATAGAAGGTCGATTGGCGAAAAGTTTTGAAGTGATGACCACGCAGCCGAAAAGCCATTCTATAAGGGGGACCGATGTGCTGGTCGCTGGAATTCGATTGTTGCGAGTAACAAGGGAATTTTCGTTGAAATGATACTTGCGAGAGCCATATCTCCAGCAGTGGACATCTTTCGGGCAGAAGTGATGATGATGATGTGATGCAGTGTTTTGGTTTTATAAACAAATGTAAATAATTTATTAGTTAAAAACAGGTAATACTAATAACAGCTTACCATCAGGTTATTTTACGATCAAGATTTGTGTCATCCAACAGAAAACAAAATTAATCAATTCTTCGAATCCATTTCTCCAACCGAGAAATCTTCATCAAAGTCTTCATAAAACTGTTATGGTCTTACGGTTACGATTAAATGTTTAACATTGAAGGTATCACCGTTTACCTGGATGACTGCATGATGGTCGGTAAAAAAAATGGCTGCCTCAACTTTCGACCCTTTTCAAGTATTATGTTGGAATTAAATTCGGAAACGTGATTTCATGTACCGTTCACGAAAGCAAATTGTGGAAAGGACTGTGTACATTGGTCGATTGGTTTTTGCTGCCCAATTGAGTAGCTGAATTTATTTTGCTTTTGTATCGGTTATAATTTATATGTAGAATTTAGAATTCTGTGTAAGGTTAATTTAGTTTGGGAGTTTGTTAGGCTATGTCAATGTTTGGTTTATGTTCGGATGCTGGTAGATTTGATTTTATGATTAAAAATAAACAAGTATGTATTGGTTTTCTGTAATAGGTTATCTTGTGTGTTGGGTCTTGATGATAAATTTGGGTGTTTAAAAATACAGATTACATATTCAGACTAAATTAAAATATATGGATTCCAGATAAATGAAGCGGTGGAATTCTATTGAGCCCTTATTCAAGAGCCTATAATAAGAAAGCCACTTAGGACATATTTCATACATAATCCGTACATAATTTTCAAATGTTACACTTTTCAAGTCTGAAATTAGCATTAGCGTTTCTATTTATGTCGAAATTGTCATACGTGAAATGGCCGATGTCAAAACTACTATTCGGAACTAATGTGCAAATTAAAAATGGTTTGCAATGGTCTTTAAGCTTGATATATACTTTCAAATTTATTGGTAGTAACAAGGTCTTCAAGCAGAGCGAGAAAAATCTGACAATTCAAACTACCCACAAAATATATGGTATGAAATTCTGTAGGAGAATCGAAGATTTTATTTCAACTTCCGATATTGAATCTCCTACAGTTGGATTGGGTGAAATATTGTGCTGGGATTTCTCGGTATAGAAAATTCAGTTTGGAAAAGCAAAATTCCGAACATGGGCACTGACAATACAATCATCCAAATACGTGCAAATATTATTTTCTGAGTTTATATTGCGGTTAGAACATGCATTTTAAGATATTAGCGAATACGTCAATAACTTGTACATAAATTTCATTGGTGTTGAGTACTGAGATGGTAGATAGTAACACTGACATGTCACGTTTTGCATAATGCACCCACACGCTTAAATGTTTGGGAATATCAGACAAGACTGACTCTTTGAGAACTATTATGCCAATATTCGTGCATATTCATTGTTCCCATATTGCTGAATACATCTCGCAATATTATGATGTGTGGTAATCTTCAGCTTTGTCTTTCCCTGTAGGATCTTGGTATTTGGGGAACAGGATTGTTTGTAAGAGTTACCGCAGCTTATAGGGACTTAAAAAGTTATTGAAGGAACACGATTGAATTTGGTTTTGTAAAAGTCTGACATTTTTGGCTCGCTCCACTAAGAACGGGGTAAATTATGTGATGATTTTTGCACTTAAAAAAAATCTTGAATTTAGATCTTTATATACCTATTACTTATTTATCCATTTATCCTATATGTATATTTTACCACTTGACAATATCTTATTTGCATCCTACGTTGCATCTATTGAAATAGTTATTCAATCCTTACCTAGATGACACCTTTATTTACCATAAAAGCACTTAAATGTACCAGTTAGAAATCACAAAGCAAATATAAAAATAAAATTTGCGCATTCAGCCAGTGTGTATCCCCTTTATCGCACTATAAACGTCGATAAAGTTTTATTTTATCTCTGCATTGGTCATATTCCCCGCTTTTTACGACACTTAAATTAAAGTTGTTGAAATGTTTAAGGCCTTATTCGGTTTGACTTGAGCGAGTAAAACGTTTACCAGCTCAATACGTGTTTATTTTAGTGTGTGATTCCATTCCATTCAGTTTTATTGGTAGCGATTAAATTCTTATTTTCGGTGGTGTAAAGGTTAGGTAAGGTTACGCAAAAGAGATTTACATTTTGACTTTTGTTTTAGTATCTTGCACATTGTTTACACAATTTTCATCGCTCTCTTCTTTGTTTTTTTTTTATATTTATTTTTGTTTACCTATAAAATAGGGGACATCGTGGATGTGTACAACAAATTGTTTTGCAACTTATCGACTTATTGCATAAACATTTTTTGTGTTTACGAGTTCTTTGGCCCGGGACGTAGATTTACAATAAGTATCCTACATTTTAAAATAACACAGTTGTTTAAAAAAAAAAACACTCACTAAGCTGTTGGTTTATTAGCAAATCCTTATAAACCTCGTTTACTTTAATTTTCCTAAGAAACTTAAAAGCTACTAGTCTCTGAACTCAGAAGAAACTTAGTTCCTCCAAGTACCATTACCAATCCTAACTGTATTATGATATAATCATATTTTTTAACCGTCATCATGCATGATGTCATCAGCCATTTCAATCCTAACGATTTGATCACCGTTACTGTAATTTTAAACTCACTGTACAATGTACCTTGTTATCTCTTGTTGAGGTTACCTTGGTGAAAAAAGATGGTCATATTCTTTTAAATTTTGGTTCGGAAAAGAGTCTCTTAAATTTGACAGTGTTATAGGAATATTGTCGAATTTTTCAGTTCGCAAGTCATCATAATTAATTTAATTGATATCTGTATAAATTGAGGTAATTATGAAAGTACTTGAACGAAGAAATTGCAGTCATCTTTATTGATGATATTTTTTTTAATGTCGGAGCATCAAAAATAAAACTAAACTCTGTCAAAAAAACAAAATATAACATAACTAGCTTTCTGCCAGCGGCTTCGACGGCGTAAAAATAGGTTTTTCAGACCCCCAGTGGTGGAATTTTTTGTCGACGAAAAATTTCACCACTTCAGAGTGGGGGCTCCAGAATCATGTACCGGTTCTATGGTATTCGTTTAAATGATAAATGATCTTTATTTTGCAAGTAGTTTTAAAAACACTTTTACATGTCATTTTTTTTTCATGCTAGATGAGTCCGGTTTCCTAGCGGACTACCCTGAGAAGAAACACCGAAACAAACTCAGGGGTTTGCGTTACGATGTCAATGACACCCTGTATATAGATTGTTAGATCAAAACATCATTATTTTTATGGAAGTAAAACAAATCTTCACCTGTTATTTATTAAAAATTGAGAAAAATGTGCTTATTAAAATAACATTACAATCCATATCCTTAATTTTCGATTCCAAATTGGCACTAAAAATTAAAAATTTCTCCTTAAAATCCATTAAGTTAATTGATAATTAAGAATCCATTAAAAATATAAATACGTTGTGTGATTATCATATTAATGTTATGTTACATTATAAAGTGGGGCTTATTTTGTGTCTGATTCGATATTAATTAGTATATTTGCATGAAAAATGCTTAGTTAATTAACTGTTGATTAAATTGAAAGAGATATTGTAGGATATTGGAAGAAACGGGATTATGATCAAGAATTTGATGTCAATCAATACTGGCCGGAAATATTTATATTTTTAAATATTACTTCTACTTTTAAAAAATCTGATGGTCGAGAATACTCTAAGATTCTGTGCTAAGGTGAATCGAAGACTTGATGAAGGTAACGGGAGTCCGATGGATACGATTTGAATGTGACTGGTTGTAGCAATGCTCGGGGGAGGCTTTTGTGCAGGATATGTTTTAGCTGAAATGATGAAGGTGATGATGGTCTTTACTTCAAAGGTAATTTGATTTTGCCATTGGTAGTCTATTCTTGACATTTTGTCCTTAAGTGAGTTTGTTAGTTATCTGTTAATTTTGAATTTCAGTCCCAATTAACTATTTTTTATAAGTTAAAAGTTGAGTAAATGTTAATGTTAGCCTTTAAACGGATATTACATGGCTCAGAAGCCTGCCGGCTTAGGTAAGTGAAGTGGGGCTAGACGTGTTGGCTGCATGAAGATTGAGATTAGTTTCCTAAAACACAAAACTGGTGCCCTGAAATTTAGAAGAGCGAGTTATTTAAAGAATGAATGGACGCTTTAGCTAAACTGTGGGAGAGACCAAAAATATAATATACATTTGTAAAACTATTACAAAGCTAACAAAGATCTAAAGATCAGTCATTAAAATACTAGGCAAACATGAGTAAGTGAGTGTCTAAGCATTGTGTCTCCGAACCAAAGACAAAGCTCCAAGAAGGATGTAAGATGTAAAACTCATCATTACTTACAAAATTTAAAAAAACGGTAACCGTATCGCATCCCATTGTTTGCCAAAACTAACAAAAGAAGTGTACAGATCATTTATTTCCGACTCAATTCAAAGTGCTATTCTTCATGGTACAACCGCGAACTAATGTTAATACAATTACGGTGAAAGCTTCATGCCAAAATAAACCCTATAGCTGGAAAGCTACAGATGAATATGCTGTGTAAGTTTTTGGGCATTCGTCGACTAAGATAGTGAGGGTGTCGCATTTAATTGATATGCCTTGTTTTTTGTCGTCTACTAAGTTGATTTTTTTTTTCTTTGATAGAAAATTAATCGATGCTCAAATATAAGATCAGATACGTTCCGTTAGCCATTATGTTCCGATTTACGGTATCGATACAATTGTTTTTTTTTCTTTAGTAGTGTAAGTTTTTTTGCGGATGTGAAATGTTAATTCAATTGGAGAGTCTGCTGAATTCATTTATCTTTGTGTTAACCGTTAAGGAATTAATACGAAATCCAAAAGCTTTTTATAAAGACTAGGAATCACTTTTTTAATCGATTACGGCGAATCCAAATGGAGGGTTATGATTTCGAGCAACACATTTGTTTATTCATCTTTGTACTCATAACTTGCTTCTTACAATGATTTGATAAACCTTGTATTGATGGAAGCATCTTAATTGTTCCCTATGTGAATACAGATAAAGTTGTGAAAAAAAAAAGCTTTTGGAATAGTCAGTGTTGGATATCAAAATAAAGTGCAAAATTCATTATGAAATATAAGCTTTTGTTTTAATAAAACTTTGTTGTCAAGATTTTACCTTTATGTATAGTTTTGTAATAACCCGCTGGTGGCTAACGATCACAGTTATCTTTAAAATATTCTTTGGACTATTCGATTGCTTCATATTTTCCATATTGCGTTTATTTTACTAGTGGTAATTTAGTATTTTCAAATCATTATTTTTCGTTTCGTACTTCATCATCTTCATCAATAACTTCTTATTACATTTAGTATCTACCAAATATAACTTTTAGTTTATCCGTAACACAATAATCTCTTACTTCTTCTTTATTTTTAAAAGAAACGATGTCATCTTCCACAGCTTCTCAGTTCATATTCTTCTCAATGTAATTGCTTTACAAATAAGACTTTATTCTTTAATCTACCCCAAAACCCTTTATCACAGTTAAATCAAATTCACGTCTTTTCACAAAAGGAACAAAATCCAAGACAACCTTTGCATCACCTTTACACCTGAAATACAATATGTAAATCTTATCTTGTCTCACAAATAATGTGAATAAGATAAATTAAATAAACGTACGTAAAAGCTTCACCCAAAGTGGAAATTGGATCCCGAAGGAAAAGAAGTCCCTCCATCTGCAATTACAGTAATCGCACAAAGGGAGAACTCATTACGTTTTAAAGGATATTCGCCCTTAAAGTAGTCCAAGGCTTTTATTTAGAAGAAAATAACGCCTTGATTGAGTTTTTGATTTCTATGCAAATGTTGGGAGGATGAAAATGTGGATCGGTCCTTTTTGATCCTTTAATCTTGCGGTTTGGGTGTCATTAGAGGTGGGTTTTGTATTTGTTGTTTTTCGCTTATCTGGTTCTTTTATTGTTAATGTGTAATAAGAATCAACTTTGACATAGCGTAGCGTTTTTGTTAACATTTTAGGTTTGCATCATTGTAATGAGAACCTGTGACAAGCAGCTTAATATTTTTTTTTACTTTAAAGTCTATGTAATTATATTTAACAAGAAACTGACTAAAATACGGGCAAAGCCGCTGGCAGAAGCTACGTTTAAAAAAACATGTAGGTAATATGGATTGAGTGAAAAATTTTATGTAGTTAAAGGTTAATTCTATTAGCTCTAATATTCAAACGAAAGCACTTTAGCATTTTAAATAATAACAATAGAGCAAAACAGCGAACACACAAAATCTTTTGCCATCGTGGCAAAATATTTTGCTTAAAAAAAATTCAAAACCTTCATTTTTCGGTCTAATTTAAAAAAAAATGCAGATAACACAAGTCCATTACAAAACCAATCAGTACCACATTTTCTTCACTACCAAAATCCCCAACACAGAGTGGAGATACTCGCACATTCCATTTTTCCCCGATCACCATGGCAATGCCATAAATAATCCGGCTCTTAGTCTTTAGAGGTTATTTATGCTGTCTACCCCACGCCTCCCTAGAACCTGAATAATTGTTACTCCTAGGGCTATTTAATGCCTAGCTCCGGCGAATCACATTGATTAGGAATACAGATGCTGTACAGTCCTACAAGCCGATTATTAAGCCTTAGTTTCCGCAAACTATTGGCCCTACTAAGGTGATGAGGTTGTGAGATAATACTTGGATAATCATTTTTTTTTTAAATTGCAATAAACTAGTGCTTGACTGCGATCCCACCTGATGGTAAGCAGTGATGCAATCGTTGATGGTGAGGTTAATCTGATTCATAAATAAAATTTTCGACTTTATTCTGAAATGTAAAAGCTGGAAGTTATTGGGAAAGACTTTTCACCAGTTTTTGATAATATATGATGCCAGTGCACAGTAAAAAGTGACCAGGTTCAATAATGACTCGTATTTACTGAAATACAGTGTCAGATAGATAATAAAAGTTAGGCATGATTTTTACTAAACAATGATTTTAAATTATGTGGAGTACGAGAGCATAAACATAAGAATAAAAAAAAATTAAATTCAATGCTAAGAAATATACCCTATGTTTTTTATACATTTTCCATATTCACTAAAAAGGTTCTTGAGTTATTAAAATAAAATTAATTGATTAAAGAGTTATTTCGTTGATACTGAGTATTGGCCGTCACCTCTATGAAAAGTATCCTCTATGGAATCTCGAATGCAAATCTTTTAACTTCTAAATCGATAACTTATAGTATGAACCTGTAAGAGTATGCTGCGCGTCCTTGGTATTCAACGGTATCCAGGATCTTAATAGCTACTGGTTTTGACGCATTAAAATTATGAGCACGGCCTGTTAAGAAATAGCTGAAGCAGTTCACTGGTCATGTTACCTTCAGGGCTACTACTTATAAGATAACGACCACAGTTTGCTATATTATTCGAAATTATCATTATTATTTATTTATTGTTCTTAATTTTAATGGACGGAAAGTTGAGATAGAACAGGCAGACGATAATAATTGCAATCTTTGGAAAAGGTAGCTAAGTCATAAGTACTAAAATAATGTAATGTAATGCGTCTTGATTTATTTTTGTGCACCCCAACTCGGACAGGCTAGTTTAGAAAGCTATACAATTTATATTAACATTAAATTTAACATTATCAGTACTTTTTCCAGAGTTTTCAGACAAAGTGACATAAAGTGACATTATAATAGCTATAAAATTGTTGAACGTCAAAAGTCAAAAAGTGTCACGCATTTGATTGACCCAATCTTTTTAAATTAAAGACTGATTACTTATTTCAGATCCTCAGGTACAAAAAAGCTGTACATTGAGAAATTTTTAAAAACATAAATATATGTTATATGGCATATCGATACGCACCCAATAATTTTAAAATATAAAATGATTATATAGGTTCACTAAAATTGACGAATTTTTTGACAAGTTATTTGTTTTGGACATTTAGACGCTGATATAATCAAAACGATTGCTAAAAGTAAACGTCTACAATGAAATGGCTTCATCATGCTTCATCCAGTACATTTTATTTATTTTCAGCTTTCCTCTGACTAAAAATGCCTAAAGAAAATCTGGTCTAAGCGGATTTCACGGGTTAATTTTCTGCCCAGAACGAATAGGTGCGTGTAATTGGATTTTCTGTCACGTAACAAAATCAGTAACTTTTACTTCGAGGTGATGAATAAGTAACTTGGAAACGGAGTAGTCACAAATCTTCTTCTTTCTAAATATTTTATTATATTATTACTTACGAACTCCTAGTAGAGCGAACTTTATAGTTTATCCTTTTCTATTTGTATAAAGCAGTAGTCGACGAATTGTGTTCTATTTATTTTCCTATTCACTTATTTGAAAATGTATTCTTACCAGTACTGTTTTTAGCTACAAAATTGACTATTTTCTGCACTAGTGCGGAAAAGTACTGCTTAATCCTTAATGTTTATTTTTTCCTAATTTTCAGCACTTGGCTACTTAATACCCTCGCCTACGATTTGGGTAAATGACAAACTTTTTCAACTTACCTCAAAGTGTGCTGTTTCATTTGTTGATATAAAACCATTTATGTTTATTTAATTTATATAGCTTACTATTAAACATAAGCTTTACAAAGCTTTACTACTTTATCTTTTTTTTCTTCATTTGGTCTGTTATTCTTATTTTCATAAAGTCTTTGAATGTAATCGGCATTAATTTATTTTTTTATTTTATTCTGAAGCTTCGTCGAACCTTAAAATATTTTTTTTCTGTTTAGTTTGTTTCTTCAGCTATTACATCTGTGCTATTTAAAATTTTACTTATAATACTTTCTATGTCTACATACTTATCAACCCTAATCCTGCGCGCTTCCAAGGCGTTGCAAACAGTTATTTTAAGTGTTATTATAACAATTAACTATTTTATTGGCGGTACACGTATTTTGATAATTACCCGGCTTCAGTTACTTCCGTAATTAGGCGTTTTGCTTTGCAAAGTGGTTGTATCTGCTTCTAATTTTAATAAGGCTTTTAAATATTAATGATTATGAATCATTAAAATTTGAAGGGTTTAGTTATTATTATGCTACAGATGTTGTAGAATATTAAAAATCGAATAACCATGGCGTAGTTTTGGCTTCTGGCTCCTTAATTTTTAATAGTTTTTGTCTGTATAGTGTTTGCTATCTCAACCATTATTCTCATCACCATTTCTTTTTTTAGTTCGACCATTGTAACACCGTAGTAATTTTAAGTATCCTAATGTACTAAGTTGTGTTTATGCTGCACCTACAATAAAGAGTATATCTATCTATCTTAATAGATGCTACCTTAGATAACAATATGTCAGTAAGAGACAAAAATCGAATAATATTGTATGTAATCATAACTTTTCTTGTATAAAATGTTAATATTCATGTTTATGAACATGGCGATATGCCAGTAAAACAATATCAGTAACTCCAGTCGTTACTATAATTCTTTGCACAAAAGTTTTTGGCTCGTAATGTTACAATCCATTACACTTGGCCATTTTCTTTGGTTTTATTTCCTTCAGTAATTAATTATTGCTCTTAAAGAAGTAGTAACTTAGCCGTTAATGTATTGGATAGAATCCTGATATATTTGGTCGTAAATAGAAGGCAGTTTCGATTTCTGAAGATCTACTGCGTAAAATATCAGGAATGATATAAAAACATAATTGAAAGAAATGCTGAAGAGGGTCACAAAATATCGTAGAATTTTGTCTTTATATAGTTGTCTGACATTTGTAGGTTCCGGGAAAATTCTGGAATGATATATGACATAACGGGACTGAGAAAAAATTACAGATATATACAGATTGTACAGAATCACTCTTCACATGGTACTGTGTCTCATTTTGAGAATTCAATATTTTTACATACAGGTTGACTATTTTTTTTTTAATTGCAATAAACTAGTGCTTGACTGCGATCCCACCTGATGGTAAGCAGTGATGCAATCGTTGATGGTTGGATAGTTTATTAAGAGCCTATTGCTTAATCTCCTATTAGGAATAATTTAGTAATCTACTTATGTAAGCAGCTTCTAAATGTATAGGCTACGACATCACCACATACGTAGGTAATATAAGAGTGACTTGTAATCCGAAACAGATTAGTCCCCAAAACAAATGTACAGTATTTCCACATTGTTATGTATCACTTTGAGAACTCCAACCCCTTCACACAAGTTGATTATCCTCCTTAAAACTTTCATAACAAGCTCCATTCACTCAGTTGCGTAAGAGACAAGAAGTTAACTCATTTGTTTGAACAATAGGGAGATATCATACAGTTCCTTGTCAGTAACAATGTAGGGAAGCTATTCAATTTGTTCAAAACCATGTAAGTACGTAATTGGTTTGGGATTGGTCAGTTGAAGATTCTGTTACGAGAATTGAGTTGTGATGTAATTGAAAGAGACAATAGTTGGCATATTTTCTACACTATCTAAGCGGTTCCTGTGGGTAGCGTTACGTGAAGCCTATACTGCCGGAATGTCAGTGAGCCTCACTAATTTCATCAAAGAAATGTAAGAAATATTGTTATTAACACCTCTACGGTTTGGACTCAACGTTTTGCCTCGCCATTTAAACCGTGTACCTACATCAAAGGATTAGAACAATTTGGCTGTTCCGTTTGTCCCGTCCTATTATAATTTACATGTATTAAAGGCTAGATTTGATTACTACTTACGATCTGGTGAGATTGCAGTCAGGCATTGGTTTATATTACTTTAAAAAAATGGTGAAGAAAAAATTGACGTCCTAGCTCTTGGATGAGATTCAAAAGACTACAAAATATACGCTAACTTTTTAAATCTCTAAATGACACTTACAAAAAAGTTATCAATGCGCAACATCAATAAAGAAAAAGCTTAAACCGGCACAGGAAAACCCAAAAGATAAACAAAACAACATACAATTTAAAAATACCATAACAACCATTAACAAAAAATATAGGACAGATGGATACGTATGAATTTTCCAACATATTACATGACAAAGTACCCTGTGAAGGTAACAAAAACCTCTGTTCATTGTCCCAGCCTTTTTTTACCTTCCTTCATAATGATACATAAATAAATGAACACAGAAAAGTTTCAAAAGGTTTTACATCACACCCTATTGTTGGTAAAAACAAAAGAGGGGTGAGATCATAAAATTCATGCTATTAAGGCCAGTATTTTTCACGCTCTAGTTTTTCATAAAATTTTTGGAATAAGTATTTCGAAATTTAAAATTCGGTTGTAATATTACGAAACTAGATTCGGTAAGAGTTTCGGTCGACGATGTGAATGTAAAACTATGTCTTTTGATTATGATGACGGACATTGTTCGTCTGATGTAGAAATAAATGGTGGCAACCAATAAAAAGGAAATTACTGTCATTCTGTACGATTCTAATTTGATTTCTTGTATTGTTGTCTTTTGTTTTGTTAACGAAGTACTTTATTTTGCTTTGTGGGTTATCCTTGGATATTGTATGAGCAAATTCATTGTTAGGGGAATGGATACAAGATTGTTTGTACTATCTACTGGTACTTAGATTCTTTGTTCCCTAAACGATTCTAGTTCTGACTAATGTAGTTCGAAAGTGTTTATGTGTAGAATAGAATAGAATACACCAATACAGCTACATAGCTTTTATATACGAAGTTAATCTATGGGTACAATGGTGGTCTTATTGCTGAAAGCGATATTTATCAGTCAGTGGTAATGGTACTATGTATAACTATATCTTTGGGGCGCCTCGCGAAGCCTAAAGCCTAATTGGTTGGATATATATCAACTGGCTAAAATAAAATAACTTTTCAACAATTTCTAACAATTTTTGTCTTCAAAGGAAAATAATTTTGTTTTAGAAATAATGACCATAACAGAATTATTATGTCTATTTATTTCTAGAGGAAATATCAAAGTTAATTCACAGATTTCAATCTTAACTTCAAAACTATACCTTTCCTTTAAGACTGAAAATAAATATTTAAAACTACAATAATCACTATGAGAAATCTCCACTCAGAGAAATGCTAATCACTAAATGCACTGTATAAAGTACACTAGTTTTCTTCTAATTAAATGCGCAAATGGGGCAGTAATTCAGCCAACATGTTTAAATAAAGCCCGGTACTACTTAGTTCTAATGGTGTAATTGCTGCCCTAGAGCGCAAATCGCCTAGATTAAGGGATCTTAATATGTTTCTGCATGTATTACCTCCTCATTTAAACGTTGATTTAGTAAAATGTTAGACATGTACTCTTAATAAGGCATAATTAGAAAATTGGTAATAGAAACCCAGTCAAAGACTTTCAGATTTTAATCGCGGTTTCTAAAGAAAATGCTTTTCCTTTTTATCTGTTTATGAATCGGGTTGCGGTGCGATCTTATAACGCCTTTGAAGTTGATTATTATCTTGTTCCCAAGATAGACTTGCATTACTTTTTATTGTGGTAGGAAATCATCAATTGCATTCTTCCATTCTAGAGTGAGCTAGGAGGCGTATTAGACTTTTACTACTACCTGTATCATTGAAACTTTTGCGTTCCAAGAGCATGGTATTTCTTTCAAAGATTCTCGTAGCCTTAACGAGTCGTACTGTTACATCAACAAAAGAATAAGAGGACCTAAGGTTTTGCTAACATCTCTCTAAAATGCTCGTAGAGTACTATATACCGTCGATGACTCGGGTTCGGTTCGTACCGAACAGCTGAACGATAAGCTACCCATTGTTCACTGTCTGAAAGTCCTACGGTGGCCGGAATCGCCCTGCAGGTTCGAAGAAGAATTTCCTAAACAAACCATGTCTGATGAGGTCGGTGAGATCGATATGGTTTTTTTTTATTCATACTTCAACCGCCATTATTCTGGCGTGCCAAAATATGTATATAGGGTGACTGGTAATTAGAGACCGATACCAACACGTGATTGTAGTCATGATAACAAACGACTTTTACTATGGGACTAAACCTGAATGTCACTAAATACCAGTCTCCTATGTACTTACATATATTTTGCTTTTGAAACAGCACTTCACCAGTTTTAAGTAATCAGGACCGAGAAACCGTCACGTATCCAAATGAAATCAGACCCAAAATCAGCAATGTAACCAAAACCAGTTTTAACAGCGGACCCTTTTCCCCAGCCTAGGGTTCAATCAATACTAATTAACTAATCGGTTCATTAGCCAACTGTTGTTATTTCAAATTAAATGGAAAAGTATGCCCGATTTCCACATTACTATTCAAGATCAGCAAAAAAACCTGGTCCCTTGAGCATCAACTCAACCTTCAGCCTACATTATTCAGGCCCATTCATGCTCCCTCATGACTATTCAACAGCCAACGTCCCAAGACAATCGACTTTTCCGAATCATTCGGAATTCATTGCCGTCAACCTTCCATGATGTAACTCGACATTGATTTACTCGCGTCAATGGACGAGCAAGTTCGTGACGATACAAGTCACGTAACCGTTTGAAAGGGAAAGTTGGTGTCCAAAGGGAATCAACGGTTATTCCTCTCGTCTTCATTCATAAATCAAACGCGACAGGGGACGAGACTTGCTTTAATTGACAGTCTACTTATAAACGCATTTTGGACTTTAAACTAGAGCAGTAAAGTCTATTATCGTAATTGAATTTTGCAGGATTTGAAAAGTTTACTAAAAGGTCCAACGGTTTCGGGAAGGTAGGCGCTTATTGAAGCTGTCAGTGAGATGAGATATTTAATATTTCATCGTATTTTTGGCCGCTCCGAGATAAAAACATATTTTGCTATTCCCTGTGAAGCCTTTGTAAAAGTTATATGGACATGATAAGGCCATTTTCCTGGTGTTTTCCTTACAATGAAGTTTATGATGAAAGCTCTTCGGTCCCAACATTTTACGTGACCTTTCGATTTTTCTTTTTAGATGTTACTTAGGTTTCTTTGCGGTTGATATTTTCTTTTTCTCAGAAAATGTTGAATTGGTTTCATCGTCCATTACTTTCGAGGAAGTTACCTTGTACTGTACCTACTTCCATCTTAGTAGTTTTTTTTTAAGTTATTTAGTTTAAGGGAATGATGCAATGACTTCTGAAGTTCTGATTGGAGCAGGAATGTTAGACTTTAACTGGTTATAATCAGACCTGAGTCTTTCAATTGTCATAAGCGGGCTAAGACCAAGACGGATCTTTGGGAATTAAAAACATATAATTTAAACATACCTAATTGAAAAAATGAATCTAGGCATACCAGGGTAAACTTTACATATCTACGTAGCTCTTTAGAGAGAACCAACCAGATGTTTGTTATCAAATCATGTTTGAAATAAACCAACAAACGATTAATACAATCTCGAAGAGTTCCATGGTAGGTACATCTCCAAGAATGGAAAATAGAGATAGATGTTCAAGAAGTTTAAATAAAACTATCTGAGGCTTAAGTCTTTCATACCAAATCTAAAACAATTATTGAAATCGGTAATTTATTAGCAAATATCTCTGAGCAAGATACTAAAAGAAACTGTCAATTTGAGATCTGAATCCTTTTTTTTTGCCTTTCTACTTTGGTAATTACAGACACAATTAAAGAACAATATAGGTGTTCGAACGTTAATGAATTAAATTGGCAAAAAATATCGAAATAAATAAAGACACACATACTTTTGTTGGCCGACGGGGCTTAATGAATTAAATTGGCAAAATATATCAAAGTAAATAAAGACACATATATTGTTCTATCAGACAAAACAAAACGTTGAAAATGTTGTATCAAACAGGAACATCAAAGCTAGGAAGTAAACAAAGATGAAGTTGTCGTTGCAAAGAAAATGAACGCATCCTCTAGGTCACGAGGTTTCAAACTTTTCTCTTTGGTAGCAACTGACTATATTTTTTTGCAATAGATATCAATATTACTGTAGTGCCAACTATAACGATACATATGAACTAAACTACAAATCCTGTATCGTAGTATTATAATTTTCTGCCTGATAAGAAGATATACAAAAGCTCAAAATCAACTATCTATCCTTCGTCAGATAAAACACTCGTTTGTTAGTTAGAGAATCCTCTTTTATTTACGAACATTTTTGGGACTTTGAACTCCGCTCCGCATACCTCTAAATTACTATTAATTCAATATTTTATTAATTTATTTTATTGCACTTCTTAGCTTATCATAGGATAAACATTCATACAAAATAAGTGTACAATAAGTGGACTATTTGCATAGGGCAATTTTTACCAGATTATCTTTCAATGGACTTGTCGAAAGGGAATGATTTGGAGTTGTTAGTGCACAACAACATAAATATTAGAAAAAAAAAAATATGTAGAAGAATCGAAATAATTTGTCGTCGAAACAAATAGTTGTGTCCCTAGGTAAAAAGTCATGTAATTACAATGATTCAATATAACCTAACTGCGGAAACAAATCTTGAAGATGGAAGATAAGATATCTCACGGCATGAATTTGCATCGATTTGTAGCCGAGAAGATATCGCAAATATAATTATTTATATATTCAGTAAATGCTTGCGAAAGATACTTAAAGTTTGGTTGATAATAGAATATTAGCAATGCAAAATAAAGTAGATTATGTTGTACCAATTGTTTAATAAGAAGTTTTGTAATTTTTATTTTGAAAGTATTTTTTAAATTCGTGTTCTGTCCTAACTTTGAGCACCACTTTCCCCGACGCAATCTCGTCGTCAAATGGACTTCCGCAGGGAAATATACTATAGGGGATACTGCAGGGAACTGACATCGTACAGGAAAAGGATTGTGAAAAACGGATCCGGGGCAATTGTGGGGCGGAATAACATGGAAATCGCGACAATTGTACTTATAATGGGGAAGGCGACGTGAATGTAGATTGTGATGTTACTGAAGTGAATTGTTGGAAAACGAATGCTGTTTGTGACTTTGTGTTATAGGATACTGATAATATATATAGGTGCCTAGTTTTAGACACCATTTCTAACCGTTGTTTTTTTTTAATTAGAAAATAAAAATTGGCATATTGTTCTTCTTTAAATAGGTATTATATCGTAGGGACCCTGCAGAAGGGTCGACGCTAACTGAAGCCAAGGGTTCGTGTCTGAAAGGAAGGCTCTAGCCCTGATATAGATGCCGATGTAGGAACGGGGTAGGTTGTTTAATAAGTGTCTGACACTGTTTTCCGCTCCGCCCAAGGGTGGGATTAGTCATTGCATTTTTTTAGGGTTGGTAAAAATTTACCCACCCTAAAAAAATAGGTACCTATTATATTTTTAGTTATGAAGGAGTAAAGAGTAGCTTTAAAAGGTTTGAGTATTATTCGTCAACTTCTCGCTAGTCTTCTCTTGGCTTGACACACTGCCGTGTCCAGATATTATAGTGTTAACTGCATTTTCTGATCTCAATTTAAGTTAGCATCAAATCTCATTTCAGATCAAACCTTTCTTGATTAGTATGCTTGTAAACGAGTCGTAAATAAGCAGATCTCTAAATAAATTGGACTAGGCTGCTGGTACCGTTTCCTTTGCCTCAATTAGCGATGAGATAAGCAACACCTGTGTTTGTCGCGGCCTTGTTTGTGTGTAGGCGTGTTTGTCTGTTTGTTTATGTTTTGTTAGGTTATGAAGGATTTAGTAGATTTGTTAGGGTTTTGTGCCCAAAAATGTGGAAATTAATGCGTGTTCCCTAAGTCTGATTTAGCATAATTTTGACAAAGCCTGTTATCAGTCCGGAAATGTCAGTCCCAGGTGTTGGATTAAAAAAAAACTATATCTCCTCCTGCTGCAGGTGGTTTGAAAGGGAGTTTTTGACTTATACTTTTTAGTCAGTAATCTAGGGTCTTTCTGATAATTTTTGTATTCCAGGAGGCTGCAACTCTTCCGAATAATCCAACATTATACCGGGCTCTGGAAATAAGGCAAGGAAGGCACAGGGTAGGTTATTTAGTCAGTAAGAGTTTGACACTGTTTCCCTCACCGCCCAAGATCATTGGATGATTTATATGATTATAATAAAAAAAAACTTGTGTTCTAGACCTCAAATAGAATATCTGTCTTTTTGGGTTATGTTATTGATTTATTGAACTGAAATTTAGAAAAACGTTATTAGAATCTTTAGCAGGAAAAAAGAAAAAAACATACTGGTAAACAAACATCTATAAACAAAGTTTTCTAAATGACAATTTTATCCAATTCCTTCATCAAACTAAACCATATTCTGCATTTTCAAACTATACTATCGAGAAATAGATGACCATTTTTCAGTCTGAAATAGATGCCTACCATAATATTCCGTTACACAGACTATTGCATACAAATTCAAATATTGACTCATAAAGCTAAGTCCGGGCTCCTGTCCACTTCAGAGAGAAAATCACCGTGAGGATAAGTAAATATGATTGTAAGCTGAGCACACACTTTCGCGCAGAGTCGCGTGCGCCGATCGCACCGATGAAGGTCCACAAAACAAGCCTGTTGATGGGGACCGAGTTAGTGGCGATTAGCGGGTTAGTGAAATTTCTTTAATTTAAATAAAAAATAATTATCCTGTTTAATGTCCTGTTAGGTTAACTCAATGTCGCTTAGTAATTTTTGCCTTTCAAGGGTCGAAAATATTTATTTATAATTCAAAAGTGACCCCTTAGGACACTTTTGAACTGTCCAAATATCGCAAAAAAATGAAATAAAAAAGTGAATCTAAATTGCACAACCTAGTCAAAAATAAATAGATAGATCTTAAGTTTTATTAACATAGTTTCATTTTACTTAATAATATACTAACCCAGATAGATGTCATCCGAATTAAAAATTATTTTATTTTTATTTGCAATAATAAGTTAATTTTGAAACTTTAATTATATCTTCTCCCAGAACCGCAATTTTCCTAATAATATCCTCTTCCATTTATCAGCAAACAAATCCAATCCAGGGTTGGTCTCCACGAGCGCATTCAACATCATTAACATACGCCGTTATTTCGCGAAATCCTCAAGTTCTAGTTATAAAAGACAAAAAACTTTTTTACTGACAAAAAACATAGTAATATGAGGCGATAGCTATTTTGGCATGTATTCTTTTCTTTAGCAAAACCTTTACAGGTCCTAATAAATCATGTCCTCAACCCGTTCCATCCCCATCCCTTAAACCACACGTGAACAAACCGGTAGCAAAATCCGCGCACTAACTCACAATATATTACTTGCAATTTATCGCCACTAGAAAATTATTTCTCGATGAAAATCCAGGGTCTAACAAAATACGACTTGAGGTCTTTGTACTAAACTAGAGTTTGAAGGAGTACCTGTACCTGGTATAGTACTACCAGTACCTGTTCCACTGACATATTTATTGGTATTGGTACATAATACTGCGGAAAATCTGATACTGAAGACACCCAAGTTTATTGGTTTGGATTTATTGATCTAAGTGCGTCGATTACACAATTTGAGTTACAAGACAAGATGTCTTGTGATACAAGGTGTGAAGAAGTGTTCCTGTTGTGTTCTTGTGACGTCACTGATTTGTGGAGAATAGTTACTGGTTGGGTGTATTTTGGTCGAGGTAGTTGACAATAGTGGATAAGGCTTTGTGCAGACTTGTCGAGACTGAGTTCAGTGCCTTTAGTGATGTGTATTGTATATCCTGTATCGTGTTAATTTTTATTATTAAGTTCAATTTTGTTTATGTAACGACCTTATTAAATAATATTTCCTCCTTTGATAAGAGATTTTCATTTTTTTTTTGTTATTATTAGAAAATTGCATAAACGACCGTTTGCGTTTTGTAGTAAGGTTTTTTTAATAGTATTTTTTTAATTATTCTTGGTTGTTGATTGATAGTGCCTTTTTTGAAGAGAAAAAACGAAAAATCATGAATCAGTTCTTCTACACTGTGTAGGTATAGTGAGAGGTAGTGTCAGATTTTTTTACGAACAATTTCATTCCAATATAATGCAACTCGATGCTTGCTTCAAAATTTACAATGAAAAATATATTAAAACGCCAACATAATTTTTCTAGCATACCATTCAGTTTACATTCGCGCAATTACACCAATTTAACAACAGTCTTCCTACGGAACTACAAAGTAATTCCGGCTTCAACTATAAACATCTGACTATGAATAGTGCTCCCCGGGAAAGCGTTCATTTTTCATGAGCTCTTCATTCTGAGAGCGAGCGGCCTTGCACTTCAAAGATACTACTTTTTAAATGGGAATGCCTAAAAATAGAAACTTTATTGTTAGGAGATGGCAAGATGGTAGCGCTTAATATAGGCTGAAGTAGGTACAGTATGACCGTTGGATCTTGGCGAGTTTGAAGTTAGGCTTAACTCGTAAACAAGTTTTCAATGAAAAAATTTTTTTTCATAACAAGCTTTTATAGCGGTGGTCTATACTTATATAAATAAAACTCGTCAAGACGATTCACACGAGCCCAAACTCGACGTGGTTGTGCCGTTTAATTACAGAGTTCCTATGGCTACCTCGCGATTCCATCATCAGATCAGCTCCATGTCATCATAATATTGCATTGTCATCCGAACTAAACGTGTATACCAAATTTCAGCTCAATCGGAAACCGGGAAGTGGATCAAATTTAAGTTGCAAGATTTGATTACAGAGCGACAGACAACGGGACAGGTGAAAGTAAATAAAAGCTTGTAAAAATGAATGTTTTAAACAAATAATTGCAATTTGCATTTGTTATTGCTGTTAAAAACTGTTATTGGCATTTTTTTAAACCTTTATTTTTGTACGAGTTTTCAAACGCTAAAATTCGCACAGCGTTACTTCAGACTCGCCAAAATTCGACGGCCATATTGTACGTACACGTACCCTAGTCGATAACGTTCCTGGAGCCTAGGGCGGTGCAAACTGTTACCTCTACTCTAGGAATAAGGCAAGGAAGGTACGGGGTAGGTTTTTTAGTCAGTAAGAGTCTGACACTGGTCTCCCGCTCCGCCCAAGAGCGGGTTTCGTCATTCGATGATTTTCACCTACCATAAAAAAAAACCCTAGTCGATAACGTGCCCCACTTGGAAAGTAAGACACGCATTTCTGATGCTAACATTTTTTCACCGATAAAAATCTGCTTTGTTCCTTAGTGATATAGGCTATAGGTACTTTATGTACGTGGGTGAAGAGGAAAATTATTTATTTGGTACCTGCAACACACAACAATTAGGTAATACAAAAATATAAAATAACAAAAAACATAGTTGTGAAACAGTTCAGCATGAATGTCAGGCAACTAGTGCTTGACGCTAATTTTTAATTGATTCTGTGGACGTAATGGACGTAAAACCGTTTTGGAATGTAATACGGTGATGCATACTAAAATAGTAAAAACTTATAATTATAAAAATCAATGCCTCTTTTCGTTGTAATTTTATAACTCAAGAACGAGTTCACCTACCATAAAAAAAAAAAAAAAAAAAAAAAAATGTGAAGTTTGTACAAAATCAGTCGTGCGGCTCTTCATTTATCAAATCTTTTTTGATAAGCTCCTTTTGTAAAGCTTAAATAGTGTGGCGTATTAGCAAACGCTAGTCAATAATAAAATTATTACGATTGGTTTATAAGTTGTTAAAAAGTAAAATGAAGTTGTTGTTAAATGTAAAATGATGTATTTTACATTTAACACTAACATACAGAACTGGTCTGAGCGAGCACTGCATTCAATCCAAATTTCGATTTACTTAAGTATTCTCGGACCGTATATTTGCTTCCACTCAGTCAACGCTTTCAAGCGCTTCAATGGTAAATAGCTGAGAATTTTTCCATCACAAGTATTCAATTTAATTCTACATTTTTCACATTCAAGATGGCGCGATGAGCTGGATAAACAAGATCGTATAAAATATTATAGCATAGCATAACTGTTTATGCTATTATAAGGCTGTCCTTATAATTTTTCCACTGTTGGCACTGAGAAGAGGCATAGGGTTTATCTACGGGTCTAGTAAGAATTTTTATTAATGATATAATCTTGACTACGATCCTAACTGATGGTAAGTACTGATGCAATCGTTGATGGTAAAGCGGATAAGTTTATTATGAGGTATATTCACTCTAACTTTGAAGACACCTAAATTATAATCGGACGGGAAGACCATAGTAGGCAAATTGTTCCAGTTCTTTGATGTACGCGGTTTACAGGTAACCGTCGGCTAGAATTATATAATTTCTTAACAATGTTTTCGCCATGGCTAGATGTCTTTAGAATATACCTACTATGATGCACCTAAAAAAAATTCAAAGTTATGGGGGCCCTTGCTAAAGCTATATGATTCGAAAGACTGGAAAGGAAAAGAAAGGTAACGCGATCTTGACTTATGCAACCTTGACTTTAGTCTGTAGAAGCTTCCCTCTTACTCTACTGAGAGTAGCAGAAAAAAAACTAAAAAAAATTAAAGTATTTCCTAACCTTATCTTTCCTATCTCCAAAATTGAACTTAGAACTTCAACAATAGTAACTTTGTTAGGTAGGTCACTAGACCAGAGAGAATGAATAGCTCACTCGAGTAGGCGTTCATTTCATGAGCTCTTCATTCCGCCCGGGGCGGTCGACCTTATGTTTCAATGGCAGTTTTTAAATGGGCTCCCTAAGAATAGAACTGTTGTAGTTTAAAGCCCTGTAGACATCGTTGTGTTAAGGAGAGCTAGGCACTCGATTTATGAGTTTCCTTATACGGATTTGGTTTTTGCAATCATGGATTTTTTAATGTTTTATTTTTTATCTAAGAGTATGTCTAGTTCGGCCACGAGAATGTTCGAAAGGACCACCACAACTTTTGTTTTTTAAAGTACTCTTTGCAGGAACGCAAAGGAGGTTTTAGTCAGTAAGTAAAGACAATCTCTTTTGCTCAATTCAGAGTGGGTAAACTACGTCGATGCGAACTGCATAAATTCCTGTTGTGTGGTGGTATTTTGTCCAGTAGTGGCAATCTTTAGCTCAAATGGTGACACAGAATGTTATTGGTTATGGTTCTATTTAATTAATTCACTTTTTACGAAGAATTGCCAAACTTAAGTGGCTATAGGCAGGGCACATTACTCGCATAACTAATAGCCGTTGAGGCTAAAAGGTTCTGGAATAGTGACCGTGTACCGGAACATGCAGCATTGAAAAGCATCCTAGAAGATGGACTGATGACCTGGTAAGGGTTGCTGAAATCCAATGGATGCAAAATGCATAGTGAGATTTATTGTAGCATCACTTAGGGGAGGCCTGTGATGATAAATTTATTTATCTACATCATCATTTTAGCCAAAAGACGTCTGCTGTCTATATTCTTGACTTGACTTACTTTAGTTTTTTACTTGATTTTACTTTATAACCTGTCGTAAGTATCTTATACAGGTTATCTACATACTTGTTTAAAATTTACGTGTTTTCTCTTTTGTTTTTCTTTCTTTCTTTCATATATCACCATGAAACAACACATTAAAGATTCGCTAAATCAAGAAGATTATCTCCTCATTACCCTCTATGCAATAATAGTAGTTACAGTGTCCATTTGTAATGGTCTAACAGCTTGTCGCTACCCGAGCTGGAACCAAGTAATTTATAGTTTGCTTTGAACGGCTAAGTACTACTCTTGTTAGTTCTCATTGTGTAATTCAGTCTCTTGCAGTCTTATTTAATTTGATGGATTTTATTTTTACCGAGTTCAAAAACGATCAATGGATTTTTTTAAATGTATACTGTCTTTAAAAAAATGATAATTGCACATTCCAAAGAGTAGATCTCTATGGAGAAGAATGTGCAAGCAACTAAATCCATGGATACTCTTTTCAATTATGGAAAATTTCACCAAAAGAAGACCGTATGTATCCTTCTGTTTTGTGTGCTCACCGATTGTTTGACAAACTGCAATTTGCATTTGTTTTATGGTAAATGACCAAGAGACAAAACATAAAACAAAAATATTGGCATTCAAATTTTTTTTTGTGCTTTTATTTATTTTATTACACTCGAGTCTTTTATACATATTTTAAAATATTTGTAAGGATTACATAAACAAAATTATGGTTTACGAACAAAAAACACATTAATAAATTTATGGTCATCATTTTATTCATGTGTTTTTCTTTGCTATGAAGACACCATTACAAGACGGACCAATTTCGTTTTTGCTGACAAAAATTTTCTTAACGGTATAATTTTTTTTTTCAAAGATTCGTTATTGCAAAAAGAATTTACTAAAACTATTGAGTAAATTGTACATTGAAGAGAGAAATTAGATAAATTTTAGATAAATCTAAAACGTAAGATACAGTCAGCATATTGCGCAAACATCTAAACGTAGTAAAAAAAAATGGTTGCCTGTAAAGTCGGTTTTACGGGCGAAGATTTTACGTGACAACGTCTTTTTCTCGGTAGAATATTTATTGATATGAATATAATTAAATTGCACAATAGGAACAAGGAATTGAATGAAAATAAGAATTGCACAAATTTTAACTATAGAAATATATTTTGTTTACTAAAACATTGCATGCAGTCGGGCCTCTCTCTCGTTCGGTGACTCATCGTAACGTTACCGAGCGTTACACTTTTTCATAAGTGACTCCCAGCCGCAACCTAATTTAAGACGTTGTCACGTCAAAAAATAATAAACACCAATAGTATACTTAACCTTATGAATACGTAATTAGAGACCGAATAACAAGACAATAGATGTGCGAACGTGCGTGCAAGAGTTTAATATGTTGCAGATTAGTCGTTATAGATATAAAATTATCATGTACACTAAGTATAGTTTTCCATTTTCTGAGTACAATATTGCATTAGTTTTCAATACTTGTGCTATTACAACAAAATCAACGAGTATCACGTACACGAGTCGGTTATTTCTTCATGAAACTAACTCTCTTTAACAATCTTAGGTTGCCATTGTAAAAGTGCAACAGTAGGACAATTAAACACATTATATTGCACATAATTGTTTAAAAATCATCAAAAAACTGCTGTGATGCACAACAATAAAATATATCAGATAGTCTTGAATAACTATGATAGGCAGTGGCGTAGGTAGTCCCAAATCAAAAGTCCCTCGGTACAAAGATTTTTATTTAGGTGGGAAATCATCAGCCTTTTCTTAATAAAATTAAAGCGAGCTACCTATTCGTCGTCCGTTCGCAAGCTCGCACCTACGGTGGCAGGAAATCGCTATCGGATACACGGAGGCAGCGGCTGCTATGTGAGCGCCGTTGCCTTTGCCTGATGCGGTCGGCCTCCTCTTTTGCTAGCATTACTGCTTCGCAGAAGGAGGCGACCGCCTGCCACTCTTCCTCGCTCCGGACCATGGCCATCACCAGGGCTCGCCGCGAGAAAGTCCTTCGCTGTTTAAGTTCTAGCAGGGATCATCTAAACGTAGCATAGGTATACGGTACAGTATGGTTTTTAGATAATCCAAAAAAAAAGAATTTTCCCTATTCAGAAAAGGAAAAATCACGGAAACTTAAAATAAATCCTTACAAAAAATACAAATCTTGATGCTCATTTTATTATTTTCACAGCTGTTGCCAAAATACTCATACTTCATCTAAAAGAGGATCATAACAATAAATACCTGTTCTCACATGTTTCTTTCCTTTATGGCGGTAACAAAGGAACATGTTGATTTAAGAAAGAAAGAAAACAGTAATCATCTCACTGTTTGTTATTCCGAGAGAGTTTTCCTTGTGACTTGTGACCCATAAGTCAAGCGGGATTTGTTCTGGAACTTACGGCTAGGTAAGGTTCAGTCATTTCTTATTCACTGTTGTTTGTCTAAAAATGCTGGGAATGAGTAGGGTATGCTTTTGAGATTACTTCTTACTGTTTGGTAGCATCAGCTTTTTATAATGTTCCCACAAATGGGACTCAGGCCTCGTCTATAGGAGGGGGATGGGCCGTAATCAACTACGTGGGTCCAGTGCGGGTTGGCGGATGTCACATGTCATCGCATTTTTGTTTCTAGGACATACCAGTTTTCTCACGACGTTTTCCTTCACTGTTTTGAGAGCAATGGTGATGAAAAAAAATTACACAATGTTGGTAAAGTTGGTTGGTAGTTGGTAGTTGGTAGATGACTCATTTCTTAGAATTTTTGGTTCTAGGACATTCCGGTTTCCTCACGATTTTTTCTTACCCCATTTTGAGAGCAGTGGTGATGAAATCAATTACATAAAGTAATGCGCCTGGTAGGGTTTGAACCTGGGATTTACAAGTCGCAAGTCGGGGCCGTTACTACTCGGCCACTACTGCTCTATTGCTATTATTTAATATTTTGTACTTATGGGTAATAATCACGGCACTAATTTTATAGAGGTGAAAGTGTGTATGTCTGTTTTTTTTTACGCTCAAACGGTTAAATTAGGCACGCAAATAAGCCATGTCCTGAAATGGTACTTAAAATATTTTTTATTCTGGAATTCTATTCTGATAGAATACTTTTAGTTGCTGGTAACAGCTAGTATAGTAAGTTTAAACAAAAACCCCTGTTATGTATGCTTTATCAAAAGAGATATTTAATTTATGGGAGTATTTTGCTGGAACTTGAGCTACCAAAATTATTCTTTTTTAAAAACTTTAGAAGTCTCCACAACTTGAAAAGTCAATTAGACAAATGTTTAGCAAGAACATAACATCAGATACGTATAAAACAATTTGCATTTATTTCAAAGACCTAACCAATTTGTCATACTGCAAACCATCCTCCAACATAACGCTACATAGATGGATCAAATTCCGCCTTCGGCGAACCGTTTGTAGACCACCACTTGTAAATTTATTGGCACTACCCCCCTCCCCTCTGTATATGATTTATAACAATGGGTGTAACAGAAACGTGCCAGCGTCTTGTAGATTAGATTGTCCATACTTCAGCGAGCAATAAATAGAATCTTTCTCGAAATGGAAACCAGACAATGCATTTAGTTAGGCGATTTTAACGGTAAGCGGTAAGTGTGGTGTTTGGCGCGTATTTAGTTTCTGAAAGGTATTGTTCTTTGGTGTTTTTAGCTGAGTTCAGAATAGCGGCGTTTTGGTATCTACTGATGTAAGACTGAGTTCAGACATGTTGTTGTTTAATAAGGATGTTACAATAGACTATATTCGTTTTTTTTTCGAGGTAATGGTATTAAATGTCTGAATAGTTTTTGTTTCATCCGCGAAAAAAGACGTTTCCGTGCGCTTCAAGGAGTTGTCAGCAAACCGTAAGGACCTTACAGGGTCGAAGTCTACTGGGGAAAAGGGATCCCTTTAATAAAAATGACAATAAAAATTTAACAATAAAAATGCTGGCACCGACTCCAAAAAGAAGTAATAAATTTTGAATATTTGCAAAATATTAATGTCAAATAAGTTTATCTATAAATTAAGTTTCTTTACAGCAATTCAAATTTTTATTTTTAACTTTTTAGTGTAGGAACTTTTGTCGTTTGGCTTTTTTTGAAGGCGGTTTTTTTTTTGTAAAAAGTTTTTTTTATTTGTAGCCGTTTAGTGTTTTTTTTTATAATGTGTTATGGCAACGAAGTCAATATCGTTCCTACATTTCTTTTGAAAATGTTACCAATGTCATATCAGTAGGAATACATATATTGTTACAGTGTAATCGTTTTGATCTCGTGGAGAGATGATATGATGCATGAAATACTTATGATTCATCTCATGAGTACATCTTATGACAGCTCTCATAATCATCATCATTTCAGCCAGAAAACGTCCACTGTTGGACATAGACCTCCCCCAAGCGTCGCTACAACGACCATTTCTGTGCGACTCGCATCCATCGCGTTCTCGTGATTCTCACCAGGTCATCGGTCCACCTTGTGGGAGGCCTTCCAAAGCTGCGTCTGTTGGTGCGCGGTCGCCACTTTAGAACCTTTCGGCCCCATCAGCCATCTGTTCTACGAGCAATGTGCCCTGCCCACTGCCACTTAAGTTTGGCAATTCTTCGGGCTATGTCGGTGACCTTGGTTCTCCTGCGCATTTCTTCATTTCTGATTCGAACACGCAAGGAAATTCCGAGCATAGCTCTTTCCATTGCCCTTGACAGCATTGCCCATGACAGCTCTAATAAGCTCAAACAATGCTAGGATACATTATTTTGCTTTGAAGTTCCCATGCCGACCTTCCACCTTCCAGCTTCATCATCACATCAGTTCAATAGTATCTTACAGCCAAAGTGCATCTTATGACAATTCTAACAAGCCCAAACACGGCTAGGATATATTAATTAGTTACGCAGTTCTAGTGCCTACCTTCCAGCTCCATCATCATCATCAGATCAGTTCGATGATAACATTTTCAACATAATTATTTAAGATCATTGGTTTATAGTGCATTCTTCTTCTTTTCGTGTCGATTTGACTCAAATTTTGTCCGACCAATATTTAGCCACCTGAACCGCTCTCTCATTAGCCTCGTACAGGTCATTAAAGGTGCAGGTGGTAGTGCAAGCTGAGCAAGAAAGGAGATGACGCATAAGAAGCTCAGCCTTGTTACTAGAAAAACCTTCTATGTTAATGGAGATTAGGTTTAGAGCTGGTTTGGTAATAGCAGAACCAGAGTTGGCGGAAAGAGATGCCATTGAGCATGGCGTTGGTGAGTGCCTTTGTGGTTGGATTTGGGTTTGAGTCATCGTGGTGAAAGGATTAGTCAGCTAGACTCTGCGTTACCGAGTGCTAGCTGTCCAGGGTGCGCCGGGCGTTTAGAATCGATTTACGAAGTTTTTAACGCCGCTCGGGGAGGCTCCTTTCATGCACCCCTATAGTGCATTTTCAAAGTTGCTTAATACCTTAATTGTGATGTAATACCTTAATACCTTAATTGTGATATCTATGCGAGTGTCAAGTTTCGTTAGCCATTTTCTGATCTTCTTCACCAGTTCCACCTCATCAAATGTTACTTTTTGACTGTAAATGCTTGAGTTCTCGATGAAAATATAAAAAAAACTATATAGTTGCCTATAATATTTGAGGAGTTCCCTCGATTTCTCATGGATCCCATCATCAAAACTCAATTTTGAAAAAAATGGGACCAATCTGGAAGCATATCCTTTCAAGTACAAAAAAAATTTTGCAAATCCATCCATAAACAACGGAGTTCTGAGGTAACAAACATAAAAAAAAAAAAAAAAAAAAAAATACAATCGAATTGAGAACCTCCTCCTTTTTTTGAAGTCGGTTAAAAAAAGAAGCAAAAAGCCACACAATTTTCCCAGTAAGGTATTTTTTTACAAGTGTTGTTAAAGGATGAAATTACCGAGTTTTACCCGTTAGTATTAAGGAGACAGTTTTGCTTTATTGACGTTAAAACCATTTTAGAATGCGGCCAGCCTTTTGGGCACTTTACCGGTCGACAGCGATGCGGAAGAGTTTTTTGACGCTTTATTAGATTAGGTATTTTTAGTTAAGTTAATTAGGGTTATGTAGTTTTAAGGTTAGATATCTAATTATTTGTAAAGTTTACTAAATAAATTAATTAATTTTAGAATCATACAAAAAAAAAAAAAATAACTTGTCTTGTACCAAATCTTGTACAGTACGGCCGTCAGATCTCGGCTAGTCTGAAGTTAGGCTCTACGAATTTAAGCGCTTGAAAACTCGTATAAAAATAAATGGTTTGGCATTATTTTATTTTTTATCTTTATTTTTGTAAAGACGGCCGTACTGTAATTTTCAATTTTATTTATAGCTATCTAATGTCGATACTACTTTACATGTATTTACTTGGACCTTTTTTAGAAACCACTGAACCAATTTTCCTAAGTTGAAAGGGTCCCCTATTTTCGTCGCATTAGATCGCTTCACTTTAGCGTCCAACCTTTTTATTTTGGGTTTCAGCTCTGGCCATGTTTTTCCTGGTCAATTAATCTTCAGTTGTCGAGATAATTGATGAAACATGTTTTATGTTCTGTAAAAATTCATGCTGCTGTTGTATTTTTGTAAATTTAAATTAAAACTTTTTGAGGTTCCTGTAAAACATTTCAATGAATGACCTAATGATGTATGATGATAAAATTAGATTTAGGAACATTTCCCATGCATTTCAAGATCAGTTCTACAATATTTTTATTCATGAGTTTCTCGGAAATTAATTGAAGCTCCAAAGTTATATTATGTTGTTAGCCTCTCGGCTATCTATCAGTTTTAGGAAGTCTGTGTCGCAATTGCATGACTTAATTCTGTCAACCGCATTTCATCATCGGATTACTAAACATGGCTATGCACCACCGGTAAAAGGTAGACGTAGGTATCCACATATCTATTCTTAAGCACCATACATTTTGGAGAAATGCTCATTATGCATAGGTAAAAGAGTGCAATCCTTTCCGGAGTCAGTATTCCCTGTTAGATACCACCAAAGGACTATAAGTCAAAAGTGATTAGGCTATATCGACGACTATAATTATCTCTGCTTACCTTTTAGTGAGATAGTGGCTAAGTACAAACCTAATATTACTAACAAAACAAAAAAAAATGTGTCAATAATACATATTAAACACTTTATACATAAACAACAGTACAGAGGCAGATTTATTGCCTTACAACATGCTTACAACCATTAGAACAATATAAACAAAGTGTAAAAAAAAATCAAAATATAGAAATTAAATTTGACGCTGGCAGCCAAGACATAACCTGTCTGTACTGACATTCATATGCACCACTCCACTCAACCTAAGTGAACCGCTGGATGACACGCGCGTCACCATCAATTCTACATTTGAATGAGCAGCCATTTAGGTATATGCTAAAACATCTTCTGGATTTCTTCTTTGACACATTTGATTTCCCGTGTCGATTTTTTTTTTCGTTATTTGATATCTTACAGCACGTTCTAAGCCACCATTTCCATCTGCACTATTTAACTCATATTCTTGTCTGGTCCCCAGGTTACCAAATGTCACGCAAGTCGTGCGTGGCCGGCGGTGCCCGCGGCGCTTGCATGTGGGTGCAGGAGTGCAACCGCGTGGGGGGCACGCATGCGGGAGTGTGCGTCGACGGCTTCATGTTCGGGTCCTGCTGTCGCCTGCCCGACAAGCCGGTGGTGGTGGAAGGTAAGCAGCATCCTTCTTCTTCCTTATAGACTTATCAATTACTAGCTTCTGCCAGCGGCTTCACCCGCGTGAAAGTAGGTTTCTCCATATAAACTTTGAACCCTAATTTTCTCCCTTTGAGGCTTGAATTTTGGAAAACCCTCTCTTTGTGCTCACCTAAATCATAAAAGGAATCCTTGTGCAAAATTTAATTCTCCTAGGTCCAGTAGTTTTGGCTGTGAGTTGATATACCTAACAGTCAGTCAGTTTTTCTTTTTATAAGATGAAAGAAAAGGGAGTGGTAAAAAAGTGTTTTTTTTCGCTTCATTTCGATGCCTCCCACGTAAGTTGTTGTAAGCCACAAAATGGCGATTTTGGGTTTTTTATGTAAAAGTGTCTAATTTTATGTATACTATCCTACAAAAAAACAAAAAGTCAAAAAAACCTATTATTTAAGGTACTTTTGAAACGTATAATGTTGTATGTTTCGAACGATTCCGGCGTAGACTGTAGTATTTATTACTTGCAATGGTTTACAACGGGAAAAAAGCGCACGCGCGCCTGTTGTATGTGATATATATCACAGATTACGCTGGAATTTGCTGCCGGTCGCACTTCTCATGCAATTTTTATGTTGTTAATTTAATATTCTAGTAATTACTATTCCGTTCAATCTTATCTTTAACTGACATGATAACCATTTAAAATGTGGTATTGATCCTATACAACAATTTACGTTGTTGATTTTAAAAATATTTTATGTTAAGTGATATATACAACATTTTACGTCGATGCTAGATATGTAAAAGTAAGTTATAACATGATGTAAGTATCATAATTATATGATCAAAATCGACTTTTGAACTCCCGTGTATAATAACGTAAGTGATAGTTACAACATTATGCAAGGACCTCATGTCGCGGTAAACAGTTGTAACAACTAAATTCAAGAAACCGTTAAAATGATGACATGTAGTAAACGATAACATATTAAAAACTATAATTTCATACCGAATTTCAAAAAGATTCTTTGAAAAATGTGGCTTGTATCGCAAAAAGTATCTTTAAAACGCTCTGCTGTAAAATTGCATTTTTGGGGAGTACAACAACTTACGTGGGACTCATCGATTTATGTTTAATTCGATACAAGTAACGCAATCTAGAGCCTACAGCAAGAACTAGCATTAACCATAACATTATTGATTTTTCAGAACCAGCGCCACCAGTTGCAGTCACTGAAAGGACGTACACAACGCCATCTAGTACATCCCGCACTACAACTCAATCACCAGAAACATCAACACAAACCATCTCGCGGCCGAACTGGCAAACTCAGCGGCCGTCGTTCATGACCAAACCAATAGATGGCGCCCCAACATCATACAGCTACCGGCCGCCAGAAATAAACTTACCTTCATTAGGAAATTTAGATTCAAGTAGCGAACAAAATAGTGATATAGTTAATAAAATACCTTATAACAGTGTAAATAAATACCAAAATGTAAATAGGCCGAACAGTGAAGCGGAAACTAGTCCCCACAATAAGATTTCGTCTAGTCTTAGCATATTGTCTGGAGCACGGCCTATGGCTGTGTCGGAGCAGCATTCGGAGAACAGCATAAATTCAGGTTGGTCTCAGTTTTGAATATTACTTTAGTTTTTTTTGGTGACTTTACCGCCATCTGTCGATCAAGTGTGATACTATTAAGTACGGCTCCATTGCCGTGACTATGAATACAAAGGTCGACATTGTAAGTAAAAAGAGATTAGGAAGATGGCAGTATCTCTAATAAACATTATTATCATACCGTTTTGGTAGTCTTGCCGTTTAAACAGACAATGATGTTAAGTATATTATGAACCTTCTTATAAATTAGAAAGAATAATAAAATAATTATTAGTCACCCCTTTAAGTACTTATTTTTTTTGTATTTGTAATTAAATCTGACAGGGTTGACTAAAGCCCTTATGCCAGGTAGGTACCTAATTAATAGAAGGTTAATTTGGCACTAATTTCGTGAGTCTGAAATTAAGCTTTGCAAAATTAAGCATTTGTGAACTCGTAAAAAAAGAAATGGTTCAAAAAAAGTACCTATTGTTTGTCTAATAATGTGTTTTATTGTAAGACAGTAACTGCATTTAAAAAGTTCGACGACAGAGAACACAACGCACAGAACAAAGTAATATTTATATGACAGATAACTGTTCTAGGATGCGTAGATACCCAAAGGATAACACGAGACCCTATTACTAAGACTTCGCTGTCCATCTGTTTATCCGTCTATCATCAGGCTGTATCTCATGAACCGCGATAGTTAGACAGTTTAATTTTTGACAGATGATGTTACAACAAATATCTACTAGAAACATAATAAAATAAATATTTTGGTGTTCCTTACAATAAACGAGTTTTTTTTGTCATATTTTACTTTGAAATACAACACGATGGGGCAGTATTTTATATACTTTGTGGTCCCCAAAAAAATTAACAACTCATTTCCCCCAATTTCCAGGCCAATTCATATCCCGGCCGAGCAACCTGAACACGATCCACTGGCAGGCCACGACGGAGCCTTCCTTCATCACGAAGCCTCGACCTTCGTGGGAGAAGCCAGCGGGCAAGCCCAAGCCAACGAAGAAATTCACCACAACGACGACCAAACCACATAAGAACCACATCAAGATTAAAGATCCTGCACTGAATATGATCAACAGGACCGAAGAATCGACTTCAGCTCCGATTCAGACAACAGCTGCTACCAACACTGTTGGTAAGTAGGAGATATAAAAGCGTTGTGGGATGTAAGAACCCTGCAAAAGAGACGAAGCCAACTGGGGCCCAGGGTCTTTATGTGAAAGGAAGGCATGGCCCCAGTGCGAAAGTTAAACAAGGAATGGGACGGGCTGTTTAGTCAGTTAGAGTCTGACACTGCATCCCGCTCCGCCTTAAGGGCGGGTTTCGTCATTGGATTTTTACCAACCATAAAAAAGCGTTTTGGGGACGGATTCATTATGCGTACAGCTAAGGAGTGGATTTCCATGTCATAGATTATATTTCCTGATTGCTATAACTTAGAGGTCTTTCAATCAAGAGTAAATAGGTTACTTCTAGGCAAGCATGCTCCATCGTCAGTCACATCATCGCTTACCATCAGTTGATATAGTGGTCAAATGTGAGCCTATACACAATAAAATTATATACCGGTTTCACCTGTTACAGTTCCAAGGAGATAAAAGTTTCAAAAACCTATTCCACTAAAACTAAAAACTCATTGATTGCAACAGATTCATAAATATGCTATCGAAATTAAATAAAAACTACCCTTATGCTTTTGCTAGCTTAGAACTGACAACTTGCAGATTATCCATGACTATACTTAAATTTCACCAATAGGTATTTTAGTTAGTTTACGCAAGGTAAACATAAAATAAAAGAATGTAATAATTTATAATAGATATTTTTGTTTAATGGCGAGTATTGGATAGTGACGATGTGATCAACGTTGAAGCACCGTAGCCTAGAAGACAGGGGCGTAGCTACCGCCGTATCTGCCGTATCAATTATACTGGGCCCCCGCGGTACAGGGGCCCCGACCTAGGCAAAAATTTGCAACATGTTATCCACAACTGTCTCATAGGGCAGCTCTGCAATAAAAATACGTTTTTTTTTTTTATACGGGGCCCCGAAGGACTTTTGATACGGGGCCCCTGTGGGACTAGCTACGCCACTGCTAGAAGAACCAATAAAAAAGTAAATACTCGACTTAAATACCCACAAGTTGTATCAGTAGGTGTATACTAAGGTCTAGGCACTTATAAGTTAGGGTTAGTATTTTCAAGTGAACAAAGTCGCGGAAATAAGCTAATTACTATTTCACAACTCAAACCGTAATTAAATCTATGCAATGAATTCCCATAAGAGCATTAAAAACCAATTAAACTCTCCCTCAGAATTAAACCCGCCAAATGCTTTTTACATAGACTCGCCACAAATAGAGTTCCCGCTCACAAATCTTCCTGCCCGTTAGGAGCCCTTACATTAAATGCATTATTATAAGAGCCATTATCTGAAGTTGGAACTTTTTATGGTTTTCCACAGTTTCCCCCATAATTTACTCGTACCTACGTTTCCTATACCTTTCGTAATGCATTTGGATGACGCTATCTGGTATTCAGAAGTAATCTCGACCCCGTTTGCACTCAAAGTGCAGCGCAAATGTGTGTAACTTTTGCGTTTTGCATTTAAATTGAAATCATAATTTATGTTTTCATCGTGAAAGTAACGTTTTTTTAAATGAACAAAAGTGTTTGCGCTTTCCCATTGGATTGGTACTCTTATCATCGTATTTAACTTTTCGATGCAAGCCTCGATTCCAAGTTTGTTTAATGTGTTTTGTTTAAATTCGAAACCGATAAATAGCGCTGTTTGTTAAATGGCTACGGGGCTCTCCATGATAATTATCTTTGAATCGAAATGTTGTAATGATCTGTGAACTCTGGGAGTGGTATAATCAGTCCTTTAAAAAATTATAAAGTTACTAATGAGGATGATTAAAAATAAATATCTAAAGTAGTTAAAGACATAATTATGGACTTTTGTTTTAAAAGCCATAACTGTCCCATTATTAGGCAAAGGCACCCCAAGTTCTTTCAAACCTTCCTCTCTCGCGCCCTCTCGAACCAGTCATCTCGGTGCGAGTCCAAATCATCCTGCCACCTCTTTCTAGGCCTGCCTCCATGACGAAAAACAGTTTATTAACGCGTAATGACGCAAACCTAAAGCTAGTAGACATCAGTCTGAATTCTGATTTTTTTTTATGGTTGGTAAAATTCATCCAATGATGAATCCCGTTCTTGGGCGGAACGGGAAATAGTGTCAAACTCTTACTGACTAAACAACCTACCTTGTTCCTTCCTTGCCTTGATGCCAGGGCCCCGGTAATAAGTTTTAGCATCAACCCTTGGTCCCGGGAGGCTTTGTCCCTGCTGGGCCCCTACAGTTTGCTGACAACTTCTTTTTTTTAAGGCGCGCGGGAACAGTGCGCGCCGTCGACGACTTGGGTTAAATTCCGCATAGACATGCATTTAGAAACTCTTTTATATTTTCCAGAATGTGGTCTCACAGCAATGTGGCCACGTCCAGAGTCGAGGATTATGGGCGGCAAGGACTCCACCTTCGGTCGGTGGCCGTGGCAGGTGTCAGTCAGAAGAACCTCCTACTTCGGCTTCTCATCGACGCATCGGTGTGGTGGCGCCATCATCAATGAGGGCTGGATTGCTACAGCTGGGCATTGTGTGGACGAGTAAGTAATATTGATATTATTAATATAAAATTAGAAGAAGTGTCTTTTTTAAAAGTAAGCCATTACAAATTGTAAAAGTCTTATTATAGAAGCTGTTTTTTTTTATGTGAATATAATTGGGCTGATCCAAAACTATAAGTCATAAGCACAAGCAGCCCCATAGTCACCCTCTCTGAGCTCAGGTTCGATTCTTCCTTGTTGTGACATAGTTGACCCATTGTTGTATCGAGACTCCCTGTAAAGGTCTTTAGGCAATACTTACATTCTTAGATGTGCAGTCAGTCTTTACCAGCAAAACCAAGTAACCAAACGGACTCTAGAACTCTTGTAGGGACACTGTAGAAGGGTTAAAAGCAACTGGGGCCAAGGGTTTGGGTCTGAAAGAAAGGCTCTAGCCTTGATATATAAGGCAACGTAGAAACGGGGTGGATTGTTTAGTCAGAAAGAGTCTGACACTGTTTCTCACTCCTCCCATGGTCGGCATTCGTTATTGGATAATTTTACCCAGTATAAGAAGCACACCCACATGTTTGCAGACTTGTGTATTCTAGTAAATATCCTATTCGTGCTAATCCCATAAATTACCTCACACATAAACTTATGAACAAATTGAAAAATTTATTTCAAAATATAATGTATTTTGAAATACATATTTCAGCAGAATTGATTCTATTAATAGACAAGACTATTTTTATATAATAGTACTACTGCAACTTAAACGAAACAGTATCTACTAAAGTATATTTCCGCATGTGCTGTACTTTCATTATTTTGATAGTGCGCACTGATTCTCTGCTTTGATAAAACAGCCCTGTTTAAGAGAAAACCATATGGAAATTGGACTGGCAATACTCCAGCTTTTACATAATAATACTGTTAAAGAACAGGGTTTCATATAAATTGTTGAGCGAAAATAAAAGAATTTGAATCTATGGTTTAGTCATTTACTTCACTGTATAAATCAATTTCGTTAAGAAAGTAACTCTGCCTTTTTTCTATCACATCGATTAAGTACAAAATTAGAATAGAAATTCAAAAACATTTTATCAAGTTAATAATGATGAGAAAGAAAGATTAATCAGAGATTTATCAGAAATTAATTAGTAAAGTTAAAATGAAAACTAAAATAAAATAAGTAAATACTTCTCGATTGAACTACAACAGGTCCAACGCTTACATTAGCTTCTGCTTTTAAAGTACTTAAGCGTTAATACTTCACAAAACAGCCGGCTTAAAAAGGCTAGTCAGCTTGAAACAAACTGCCCACAATTTCGCAATTCGTATTCCGCCCTCCCTTTTATCTCGAAAAAAGTCTTAAACATCTTAAGTCTTCCTGCGAAATGTTTAATCAGAATCCATCTAGTTTAATCCTGAGATTAACGCATTCATACAGACAGATGGACGGTTCCTTTAACATTTATTTTTTATATTTCCCATTTCCTAGTCGCCTTTGAGTAGATTAGTCTAAAAACAAAGTAAAGGGAACAGTCCTAATACCGTAAAAAAGGAATTAAAAGCAAAGTATATTTAATGGTGGCTGTCTTATACAGGATAAGGTTTTACAAAATTTAAAGACTGCAACTTTATGTATCGCAACATAGATACGGTTTTTTTACGATCGCGGCAAATGCGGGTTCATACTGTGTTCTTTATTTTAAAGTAAACTGTAATTCTGGGTTAGTACTGGTGACTTTGGCAGGTCGATGAGTCGTCAAACTTAAGACAGAGAGGGCAGGGTACGTTGCTCGTAGAATAGTTTGATGGGGCCGATTTTTTAAGGAGTGCTGATCCTGTACTGGAAGATGCAGCGTTGTAAGCTTCCCACAAGGTAGACCGAGGTTCTAGTGAGAGTTACAAGACTGATCATTGTCGCGACACATGGGGGAGGCCTAAGCTCAGCGGTGGCTCCGTTAATGAAAATGTTGACCTACTGGTTTCTAGATGGTCTTAACAACCAACAACAAAGTTGTTAAAAATTCTGTGGAGGTTACTACCTTCTCCATTTTCCCCGTCAAAACGAAGTAACGGTCTGTGTGAGCGTGTGTTGGTTTTGCGGGAATTAAGGCAAACGGCATCCACCGCTCTAAGCGAGTTTTAATAGCTTCTACACACAATGAACGAATGGAGCATCACTGAAATACGTTTAGAAAAGTTTCCTATGCAGCATATTGTAGGGTTTGTTGTAGTTAGTGCAGTTTTTGAGTTCTAAAATTTTTTCATCAGAAGGAGTCCTAGAATGCAACTAAGAATATTAAAACAACAGTGTCCTGCTATATACTAGAGTGAAATAAACACCATTTTTTCTTCTAGCATACAATTTTTCTTTGTTCGTTCACTAAGGTTATGTTAGGAAAATAATTATATTCTACTAGCTGACCCCACTAACTTTATTCCGCCTCATGAACAGATTTTTTTTAGATTTGTATCCTATGTCCTTCTCCTGGTTCTTAGCTACCTTCCTACCAATTGTCTGCCAAATCGGTTCAGCCGTTGTTGAGTTATAAATAGTGTAACTAACACGACTTTCTTTTATACGAGTACATATAGATAATGTTAAATTTTGCTTCTTAAAGTATCACTAAACCAAACTCCTTTCTCCATTCCAGTCTTCTAACATCACAAATAAGGATCCGTGTTGGTGAATACGACTTCTCATCTGTATCAGAGGAATTTCCCTTCGTGGAGAGTGGTGTTGCCAGAAAGGCTGTTCATCCAAAATACAACTACTACACCTATGAATACGACTTGGCGTTGGTCAAGTTGGAGGCTCCTGTGCAGTTCGCTCCTCACATATCGCCTATATGTTTGCCAGCATCTGATGATTTGTTGGTTGGAGAAAATGCTACAGTAACTGGGTGGGGGAGACTATCTGAAGGTGGCGTTTTGCCGTCCGTTCTGCAAGAGGTAAATATTACAGTTCTTTTTACGTCTTAAATATTTGAGGCAACGTTTAGAAGAGGTATGATGGCATTCTGTGTATACAATGAATTTGACTGATGTAATGATGATTATCAATGATCATTTCACAATATCTGTGTGAAGGTAAGAGCAGTGGTGGCCGAGTGGTAACGGTTGCGGGTTCAAGCCCAGACAGGCGCATTACTTTGTGTAATTTATTTCATCACCACTGCTCTCAAAACGGTGAAGAAAAACATCGTGAGGAAACCGGCATGTCCTAGAACCAAAAATTCGAAGACATGTGACATCCACCAATGCGCGCGTGGGCCCGCGTGGTGGATTCTGGCCTATTCCCCAGTGGGAAGCAGTGTCCCAGCAGTGGGAACATTAATAAGGCTCATGATGATGTGTGAAGGTTTGAAACGATGAAATTTAAACCAAAGTTAATAAAGTAATGTTTGAGGTGCTCATGGGCTTCAACATTTATGCTTAAGCTTAGAGCAGCTGTGTTTATATCTATATATTTGGACAGATACATTGTTTTTTTTTTATTGGCATCTTTAAAATCGGACGCTTTTCGTGCGTGTCTTGACATAAAAAAAAAACAATTGTAAACTGTTCCTTGTTAAAAGAATTGAAAAATCACATGTTTTGTTTTTATCTTCAGGTACAAGTACCAATAGTATCGAACGAGCGATGTAAGTCCATGTTCCTGCGGGCTGGCAGGCATGAGTTCATTCCAGACATCTTCTTGTGCGCTGGCCACGAGAGGGGAGGTCATGACTCTTGTCAAGGAGACTCTGGAGGACCTTTGCAGGTAAAGAATTAAAGATATTTAGGAAAAACTAACAAGAATCATGTTTCCTAAAATATGTAATTTTACTAAAAATTTTGAATTAAATTACAGTATTTTTATAAACCAAAGGAAACCCTTTCAAATGGTTAAAAACACAAAAGTTGTTTGCGATTCATGCCGTCCCATCAAAACTTTTCAACAACCACATTAACCCATAGAAATCCCACAGAACACAGTAATAAAACAATTCCACACCCGCAAAATTACTACTTAAATGTTGATTAACCCTTCCAACTTTCGCCATGTCCCTTAATTTCACCTACTTCAGATACTTTAGAGGGAACTATCGTTGTGAAAATTTCAACAATTTTAGTTGTTAAAGCTTTATAAGTATTAACAAATCGTGAGCGCTCAAAACTTTCATGAATAACATAACAGGTTTCATGAAATAGTTTTATAGGAGTTTCGGAAACTCATTATACAAAATCTTGAACAAAGTTTACTTTGGTCTTTTGGAATCTTCGCTAAACATGTACAGGCTTAGAAACAAGTAATAATTACCGCTTTCTTCTTGAACAAATCTTTAAGAGTCTTGTAAAGAGACAAGAAAAGGCTTGCTGACAAAGAAGTTTTACTATGAAACTTTCAAGTTTATCTTTTATCTGAAGTATTTTTCATAAACGTTATCTAAGTTAAGAAGCATTTCTGCTTCAAACTTACTCATGACTGGGATCTCAACAATGTGTTAAATCCTTGTTAATTTTATAATATTTGCTCTTTCATTCCAGGTCAAAGGAAAAGACTCGAAATATTTCCTAGCTGGAATCATCAGCTGGGGCATAGGATGCGGCGAAGCGAATTTACCCGGAGTTTGCACCAGGATATCAAAATTTGTTCCTTGGATTCTGCAAACAGTCAACTCCTAAATCAAAGCACCCAATAAGTGCTTATCTTAACCCGTAGATATTACTGAAGAAAAAAATGTAGTTGATTTAAGTGACAAAGTGATGAACAGTGAAATAAAGACACGAAACGAATTGGTGACAAGTGCAGCAAAAGTTACCTTCAAAAATGTTGATTGGATTCAACGTTTTCTGAGGCGTTTTATTAGGAAATATCTCGCCAGGAGCTTGCAGAACTCGTGAAGGCGAGATTCTGCATCTATAACCGTTACCGGAGCTTCAAAATGGTGATATTTTTAAGCTTCACAATAAACGCCCTGATTACTGCTTTTAGGCTGAAAATTTTAAGAAAGAGTTGTATGTGACGGTGATCTTACTATCAATAAATTCATGAAGTTGAAATTCCGTATGAGATTGCATATTAAATAGGCAGTCGCTCCACATGAACTGTTGGATCGAGATAAAATATTGGAGTGGAGATTCGACATCCAGTGAAACTAGAAACTGATCCCAAAACAAATTATGCAAGAAAAAGTATCCATCTATTAAACAATAATGATGATCAACTAAGGGATAGTGCTAGATAACTTTATTTGGAAAGACTATCCCTTAGTTCCAATGAACGTTCTACCAGATCCGAATATACTTAGGCAAGCTAACGTTGCTAATTCGACGTATCATGATGTGCCGTAGGCAAATTGGGTTGGTAAACGTAACCGACTCGCAGTCGAAATAGCTAACGGGTTTAACTACTTATTTGACTTAGAAACCAAAGGCATTATGCAAGCTGGTTAAATAAGTGTTATTAGTAGTAAAAATTTTGACCTAAATCTAGTTGGGATGTTTAAAATTATAGTCATTAACATTTTTACACCTAAAGAATTTGAAAGGTAGTAAGATCATTAGTCACTAAGAACGACTACTTTGCCTTATGCACTTGAAACAATTCTTTGTAAATACAAACTATTTTAAGATCATTATTATCTTTACAAGTTTAATTTAATATCTATAACTTAAGGTATTCTGTATGCTCAAACGTATTGTAAATATTTTTGCGTATGTATCTTGCCGTTTTTAGTTAAGGTTGTACTAATAATACAGTATTATTTACTTGTTTCCGACATTTAGCAAAGGAATCGCATATTTTGTAAATATTATCCGATTTTAATTTAGTTCCTTGGTAGGAAATCAAAGTGTTTTATAATGAGATGTGGTACGGAGACTAGTTTGCAAATTTTAAGTTAAAGAAAATCTTAATAATAATACAAAGTCATTTTGTAAGTAAAAGTTATTTTGTTTCTTAAATTTAAAAACGCCGAATAGAAAATGTTTGTTTGTTTGTTTGTATATAATTGCTTGCACATTTGAATGTAAAACACTTTTTGATTATAACAATTTTATACGTATAATAGTAATAGTTAATATATTTTTGTAAATTGATATAAATTAACTTGTTTTATACAAAGGGGACGTGAATGTGAATATTACCAAATCGCTCATTGTTATACTGCATTTAGTAAAATATCGACGTCCTTCAGTGCTGTTTGTTTAATTTAGTTAACTATTGCGATTTTATTAAATGATAGTTTATCATGACGTTGATTGTTTCACAATAATATTATTGTTAATAATTATTAAAATATTGAGATATTTTTTTAACATGCTTCGTTTCATTTACTTTTTCCAGTATTATTAATTCTACTAATGTAATTTGTTGGAACAACTTTGAATTATTCATTTTCAATTAAGTCCAAATCAATTAAGTAAAGTTGTGATTCTAAGGTTCTTAAATCACGACTAAATTATTCACAAACCAAAAATACGAAAGTAGACTTTATTAAAAGAATATGGTAAACAAAAAACTAGAGATGTAAATTAAACAAAGAATGAAAAATCTCTTCTAAAAAGGTAGTTTACCTTTCTGTAAAATTCAGTTGATTACCTCAAAGAATTCACAAACTAAGTCAACGTCGATAAATAAAGGGCAGCGTGAATTGAATCCCCAGTGGTTAAACCATAAAAAAGACAGGTACAGAAGGTCCACTCAACATAGTAAAGTTTACTAGACACGACTTTCATGTGAACACACGCATGGTTCATGAACATTTTTCTGGTGCCGAGCACGAATCATTTGGTAAAATAGCAGGTACTATTAAAACGAACTTAGACTTATTAAACAGCTTTTAAGCCGGATTTACATTGAGTCAGTGGCTGCCGTCAGTGCTGGCGCCGAAAACTGACGCGTACTATTTACAAGCAGTCAGTAGTCGAGAATATTTCTTTTGGTGTACACACGTTCGTAAAGTCAGTGCGGGAAAATAATTTCTCAAAAACAGCAAAGAATCAAAGAATTTTGTGCAATATTCTGCAATGCTGTTGCACGCATTTCTTTATTTCTATAATTTTATTTATTTATTTAAACTTCATGTACAGTAGTGGTACATAGGCGGACTTAATGCTACAAGGCATTCTCTACCAGTCAACCTTTGGGTTAAAAAAGACAACACTGTGGTAGGTGTGCAGAATAAATAAATAACAGATTAATTATCACGGTAAAGTTGTACAAGTTTTAAGTTTTCCGTGTCGCTCAATTTTCGCGTCATTTTGTGATCCGGTGCGACGAATCGTGGTCACCGTACAACAGAGCGGCAACAACTGACTTGGGCAATTTACACGTTGTCAGTAGCGCTGGCGCGGGTGGCGGGGGAGTGGACTGACGCCGAAAATATTGCAGCGCGAATATTGAAGTCAGTACTGACGTGACAGTGCTGTGCTGACTTGAAATCAATTTACACTATGGCAGTGCCAGGTCAGCACTGACTCGTCAGTGGACTGACGTCAGTTACTTACTCAATATAAATCTGCCTTTAATGAACTTTGAATACAAATCCAAACCATTCGCGCGCGAAGTTGCTGTCAAAGTGAAAAAACTAGGGTTGTGCCTCATTTGGCGGGCAACATAGTGATGTATCCAAGTCGTATCGATTTTTCTCAGCTTAACAGTTCGGCCTTCCTGAAGTCCTTCGGTCCCCCGAAGGAAATAATGAAAGACACGTAGTAGAAGACCTCCTGCAGTCAGGCCCCGCATGCTGGAGCCCCCTTTAAATCGCCACGCCCTCGTCGGTTGGAGAAATAATCACACATTAAGGCTCCGGAAGCAAGTGTGAGTATTGAGAAATAGTACAAGGCTCCGAAAGCAGGTACTACAAGAGACACTGCGTAGGCCCCGCAGGCAAGTGTCGTCAAAACTGATAGTTAGATACCACTTAGAAGTGGGTACACACTGTATAGGCCCCGTAGGCAAGTGTGGATAAGGATTTAAGTGCTATGAGACTCTGAATGAAGACATTTAACAAACACTATGTAGGCCCCGAAGGCAAGTGTTATAAGACTATTAGCAAGCACCAATCATACAATATATAGGCCCCAGAGGCAAATGTGTAAGAGGCTCCATAAACAAGCGCTGAATTACCACTATGTAGGCCCCGTAGGCAAGTGTTCAATAGGCTCCGTAAGCAAGCGCTGAGTAACCACTATGTAGGCCCCGTAGGCAAGTGATCAATAGGCTCCGTAAGCAAGCGCTGAATAACCACTATGTAGGCCCCGTAGGCAAGTGATCAATAGGCTCCGTAAGCAAGCGCTGAGTAACCACTTTGTAGGCCCCGTAGGCAAGTGATCAATAGGCTCCGTAAGCAAGCGCTGAATAACCACTATGTAGGCCCCGTAGGCAAGTGATCAATAGGCTCCGTAAGCAAGCGCTGAGTAAACACTATGTAGGCCCCGAAGGCAAGTGTTTTTTTTTTTTTTTTTTACAATCTAATTGGCAAGAAAGATCTATACTCTCTTCTATTCCTCAGCTGATGAGGAGCTTTCGCATCTAGAATGCCATATTTTAATTTTGTCTCGGGCAATAATATTTTTATAAGCTCGCTTCCCCTTTACCACTGATGTCACTTCATAGCGATCGTTGGGTAAAATAGCGGTTACTTTGTAGGGTCCCGCATACTTGGGAACTAACTTCCCGCTTGAAAGACCAGGACGCAAGATTTTCCGCTCTACCATTACTAACTGACCAACTCTAACAGCCGCTCCCAGACGTCGGGTGCGGTCATATCGAGTCTTCATCTTATGAGCTTTCTCCTCTATTACTTGGGAAGCTTCCTCTCGAAGTGCGTCTACATTGTCCACTAGGACTCCCCCTGCTATGTCCTTTGCTAATCGGGGTCTCAAGGAGCACAGTAACTCCAAAGGAGATTTATTCGTCCCTTGACTCACCGTTGAGTTAATCCCCAACTGTACTTTGGGCAAGTATACGTCCCAACCTTTCTGCTCCTCGCCCATATGTGCAGTAAGCGAACTTAAAATAGTGCGGTTTAATCTTTCAACTTGGCCATTTGCTTTAGGTGAGGCCACGGCATTCAGTATGTGCTTTATGCCTTTACTGTTGCAATAGTCCTCAAATTCTCGGCATGTAAATGCTGTTCCCCTATCACTTATTATTCTCGCAGGGTAACCAAAAACGCTACTAAATTTATTTAATGTCGCTATGGCACCCTTGGCATTAGCACTAGCCACTGCTTCCAGCCAAACAAATTTGGTGAAACCGTCTATAATTGCGAAGACATAAGATTTACCATTGCTCTTGCAGAATGGACCCAAGTGATCCACATGCAGAGTGTCAAATGGAACTGCTACTCTTGGGATTGGATGTAGTAATCCCGGTTGCTTCCCTGTTGGTTTCTTTGTGAACTGACACCCAATACAACTAGCCACATATTTCTCAACACATTTTCTCATCTTAGGGAACCAATACTTTGCTTGAATAGCTTCCAAGCATTTTTCTGAACCTAAATGTCCATGTTCATCATGATATATTTTCAGAATATGAAACCTTGCACTTCTGGGTAACACTGGCTTATAATCGTTGTTTACTAATCGACACAATTTCCCATTCACAATCTTATAATCCTTAGCCAATCCATTTTTCTTCTTCTTGTTAGCATCTTGTTCTAGCTTTAAGTTTAAAACTAATCTTTGGATTTCTTCATCTCCTTCTTGCAGCGCATCTATTAATTCTTTCTCTTTTATGTGTTGTACTAGAAGAGGATTACGGCTAAGGGCGTCTACGTGCGCCATAGTACAACCCGGTCTATGATCGACTTCAAAGTCGTACTCCTGTAGGTCGAGCCACCAGCGAGCAATACGCGGAGATAAATCCCTTTTCAACCAAGCCTGGCGTAAAGCAGAACAGTCAGTTACAATGCGAAACTTAACGCCTGAAAGATATACTCTAAACCGATGAATAGCAAACACAACAGCCAAAGCCTCTAGCTCGAAGCTATGATATTTTTCTTCAGTAGCTGTGGTCTGCCTGCTTGCATATGCCACAACCTTTATTTCTCCTTTAGGTTGGCGTTGAAGTAATATAGCACCAAGGCCCACTTTTGACGCATCTGTGTGAACTTGGGTTTCTCTCTCAGGGTGATAAATGGCAAGAACTGGGTCTGCGGTAAGTATATCTTTTAACTTTTGTGCAGCATGTTCCTGATCCGGCCCCCAATGCCAGTCAGCAGTCTTTCTGGTGAGCATAGTAAGTGGTCGTGCAATGGTTGCGAATCCCTGAACGAACTTTCGAAAATAACTAGCAAGACCAAGAAACTGTCGCAACTCGTGAATATTGGTGGGAGTCTTAAAATTGGTCACAGCAGTTATTTTGTGAGATGATGGTCGAATCTCACCATTTGAAATTTCATGGCCTAAATACTCCACACACTCAGTAAGAAAGGTACATTTATTCTTTTTCAATTTTACACCTGACTGTTTGATCAATTCAAGCACCTTCTCCAAATTGGTCAAACACTCTTCATTATTCTTACCCCAAATTATGACATCATCGATGTATACTTCTGCACAAGAATGAATGACTGGCTCTAGTATTTCATTCATTGCCCTCTGAAATACTGCTGGAGCGTTGCATAGACCAAAACTCATCATTCTGTACTGATAGTGCCCATCATTCGTAACAAATCCTGTCAGTGGTCTAGACTTTTCAGCAATTCTAATCTGGTGATACCCATTTGCCAAATCTAAACAGCAGAATACAGACTGATCCACGAGTCTGTCCAGCAAATCCTGTATGACTGGTAAAGGATACCGTTCTTTCTCCGTGATTTTATTAAGCGCCCTGTAATCAACGCATAAACGATGACCACCGTCCTTTTTTTTGACGAGTATGACGGGACTAGCATAAGGTGATTTGGAAATTTCAATTATTCCTGCTCTTAGGAGTTCTCCTACAATATTTTTGACAATATCCCTTTCATGAAATGGCATCCTGTAGGGTTTGTAATTTATTATCTTTTCTTCCGTTAGTTTAATACTCATTTCTACACTGCAATTTCCCAATTCCATTCCATTTCCAGAGAAACAGTGGTCATATCTGTTCAATAAGTCAGTAAGACTAGCCCTTTCCTTTTCAGTCAGTTGTTTCCCAGTCTTGACATTGTCTGTTACTTCCAGGTTTTGTTCAGTCACTTCAGCTCTTGCGATGCATTGTTTTTCCTTTAATTCTATAAATGTGCTTGTCTTGTTAATTACTTTCACTACTAAATGACCATCATTTACAGATACTTTTTCACTCAACACATCAGTCTCATTCAATGGTTTTCTCTGTTCACTGTGTTTTATATTCAATGTACCAGTAACAACAGGATCTAGTCGTACTAAAACTTTATTCATTCCAGGAGTAAGTTGAACATCAGTTTCTGGATATAAACAAACCTTTTTAAGAGACTCGCATAATTCGGTCACTTGAAATGCCATCTCATTTTCATAAATATTTAATTCACTTGGAGTTTTAATGATAACCAAGTCAGGGGATTCAGTGAATGTCTGTCCAATGAGCACATCAACTTCTTGGACATGATCAGGTACAATGTAAAATTGGTTTTCTTTTTCTATACCATCAATAATGAGCGATGCTAATACTGAACCTATTGGTGTGATCGTTGCATTTCCATACCCTTTAATCACAATTGTGTCATTAGGTGTCATTTTCAGATTATGTCTCTTATAGAAACTCAGTCTCATTGTGTTACATAAACTACCAAAATCTAAATATGCTTTAGCAATAATTCCGTTAACCAGTACATCTTTAAAGTATTTTCTGTCTGAAGAGTCACCACAAACAGTTTGAACTTTCCGGACCAACCTGTTTTGTGGTCCAGTCTTTGATTGCTTTCTACATTCTTCGAGAGTATGTCCATTAATATTACAAAAAGAGCAATGCTTATTCAAGTTCTTTTTCCTATAACACTCTGACTCTACATGGCCAGAACGATCACAAAATGAGCATTTCTTAAACTCCTTATTTTTGTTCATTTTTCTATTTTCTTTATTCATGCGGCATCTATTTGCTTTGTGACCTGGTTTGCCACAAGAATAGCATTTAGCTATCTGACTGTGTCCTTCCTTTTTTTGTGAAGACCCTGGTTTTTCTAATTCTTCATTATTTGAAGTATTGATGCTACCCAAATAACGCAGTAGAGAGGTCGTGTCATGGCATCCAGCAGACTTTGCGCCAACTTCCAGTAGTTTGTCACCCAGCGTACCGATAACAGCTTCAGTGATAATGTCGTCGCTTAACTGGCATGACATTCCTAGTCCTAATTTACTGTAATAAAATGATATTGGGTCTTCACTTGGGAGTCTAACTCGATTCACAAGGTCTCTAATTTGAGACAATTTATTTTTAGTGAATGGAAATGCCTTTATCAACTTGTCCTTCCACTCACTCCAGCTTATTTCATAGGATGCTTGTTGTTCATACCACCCCTTTGCATATCCAGCCAGCTTAGATGTACAGTTACAAATCAATGTCCTTTCATCCCATCCATGCATTTTTGCAGTACTTTCTAAATTACGTATCCAATGCTCAACAGGTACTGACGTGGTTTGAGGATTGAACTCAGATATGAAATCACTGCGACCAACATAGCGAACTATAGGCTGCACATTGACATTATTATTTGAAGCTTCCTTTGTTGTAACTTCAACAACTGAGCTCGGTGATCGGGCTGATGGAGATTGAGATCTACCATAGTTCCTTGATTTCCGCAGCTCCCTGATCAAGCCCTCAAGAGCTTCTATACGCCTCTTCTTATCTTTTAAATCTTTCCTAATTTTCTTTCTGTCGCTATCAGAGGAAGAACTTGAACTACTCCTAGAGCGCTTCTTATACTTATGTCGACCCATGTTAAACACACAAAAGGAAATTGAAGTAATAAAATATACACAAGGCACAACAATTTACAGTACAATAAAATACAATCAAATGTTTCACTAAGATGAGTCCAAATCAGAAATTAAAAATAAAATTAAGTTGCAAATCTTATCAAATAATATAAAAGTTTATGTCAGAATATTTGTTCTTGGTTCTTGGTACTATGCACAGTAATATGTAAAGTTAAGGTTTATTTGAATTAACACTCAACTAGATTATAAAAATGTTCACAATAAAATAATCAGTATAAGTTCACTCATCAATTCAATTATGTAAGTAAATCCTTTGAACTTAATTTCAAATGTTCCACTAATAACACACAATTAGGCCAATGTAAGCATGAGATTTGAGATACAGCTCACCAACTAGTAGGCACCATTCACCAAGGAACTGTGCGGCAACGGTGATTCCTGCGTCAACGTGTCGTGACGCGTTTCGCACAAAGTAGGTACCTAATGTTTTCAAACTTATGAAACACTAAAATCTTAAACTAGAAATACTTATAGTATATATTTGAGCTATTTACACTAATCACACACCCATTTAATAAGTTATTAATGGGAGAAAACTAGAAAATTGTCACTCTCAATAGGCACTTTGTTCTATGTAGAAAATCAGTTTCTATAACTTTTTACGAGCGTACTCCACTTTGTAGACATGGATTGTATGTCACTTCTGAATTTATTAAAACGAACTTAGACTTATTAAACAGCTTTTAATGAACTTTGAATACAAATCCAAACCATTCGCGCGCGAATGGTGCTGTCAAAGTGAAAAAACTAGGGTTGTGCCTCATTTGGCGGACAACATAGTGATGTATCCAAGTCGTATCGATTTTTCTCAGCTTAACAGTACACAATAAGCATCTTGAAACATCGAAACTTGCTTTAACCATTTAGGTAGTATTAGTTACGTAGTAGTTAAAGGTACACATTACATCAAAATCTTTATTGGCAATCAGTGCAGTGCATTAAATTCCCATAGAATGCTCTTTATGAAGATTAAGATGACGGCAAAACGTGAAGAAACGACGAGATATAACCATTTAAAGTCGCTGCGTCCAAGTGAGTTACAATTGCATGTACGATCCGTCCAATAACCATTTGGTCTGAGTCAAGTCGTGGTCGATGCCCACTAGGATCAGCATTTTTACAAGAAATCTCTTGATCTTAGAATGCAATCAGCAAAAATCTGACAAGCCCTCTCACCCATAACACCATTTCGTTTCGAGTGTATCAAGTTGTGCATTTGCGTGTGTGCACTAGTTTTTGCCTTACACATAAAGCCAAACTTCTGTGTTAATCTGTTTTATGCCAGAGCGGTTGGCCCACAATTTACACCAGGGTCATTAGGAATCTTAAATTTGGGTCAGATTTTGATGAGAGAATGCGGTTGGGACATCGTACAATCAACTGTGGAAGTCAGAAGGTAAAATGGGATAGCTCCGGCTTTAAATTGAAAGCCTTGCACCCTGACATTTTACGGTGATTCGAGGGGATTATTATTTCGGCTGATGATGGTAGAAAAATTTACATTGTTGTCTGGTTATAACTTTAACCTATAAGACATAATAGAAATACAATAGTGAAAGCGGCGTGCGAACGCCGGCGTTCGCATGGGGCTCAAGAGTCCCACCAAGCCTTTAACCACCACATCAATAAAGACAAAGCGTCCTCTCACTACCAACTGGTAACTCAGCGATTTCATCTATTTACAAGAGAAATATGTAAGAAGAGCAATATTTTCTTAAAAGTTTTATCAGCGTTTGAGTTTGTATGTAGTTGTGACCATGGCGTGCTGAAACATATTTTGTTATATTTAGGTTTCGTCATACTGGATCCATGACATTGATGATTCATTATATAAAAAATAATATATCTATAACCTGATTTGTCTACGACTGGAAGTTAGCAGTATATCTATCACAAGTTATTTTTAGGTAACTTTTAAAGTATACCTGTAAAGTATTATACGAATAGTCTAAATTATGATGAAACTACGTAGTCGCAATAAAATCTTGAGTGCAACACTCAAAATCCGGAAAGTGTTGCTTCTAAGGAGTACTTTATCTGACTTCAAAAACAGTTATTTTAGTTCTTATGCTTAAATCTTTATTCTCAAACCTCATCCTCCAGAATGAAGACCATTTAATAGTTTTGAGTGCAGTTTTTCGACATCACATCCAAGTCAACTCCATAACTTGATTGATTGAATGAGTATGAAATTTTACAATTTTGTCTAAAACACAAGTACTTTAATTTGCAACAATTATTAAACAAAAATTGTTGGTACTAAATCACTTATTTTAACTTGAAACTGTTATACATAACATATTGTCTAAAACTAGTACAATCTTGTCAATAATTATCATTCCCAAGTACTTTCGAGACGTATCAATTCATCATCATAATAATTTTAGCCAGAAGATGTCCACTGCTGGAGATCCCTCCCTCATGTGTCGCTACAAAGTCCCCCTCCCTTCTGTGCGTCACAAAAACCGGTAGGAACTATATTCTTTTAAACTTGAGATTGGTATAGGTTTGAACAAGGATCTACATCATCGGATTTTTCATGCAGCACAAAGGTATACCTACTTAGCTTGGCGTATTATTTGCAGTTTGGCGTATTATTAGCTGCAGTTTGGCGTATTATTAGATGCATGAGTTAGGAAAAGTAAGTAGTAAGCCAGCGTTTCAAAATTAAGCACTCTTTATGTACTTTAAACGAGAGTCTTGAAATTCCTATGCTGAGGAAGCGTAGTGGGTCGCGTGTAGTACACTAGACTTCTAAAGAAGCTTTGTGAAGTCTGTAAATTACTACTGTAACCCGCACTACACTTACTTTCGTAGGGACTCTGCAAAAGGGTCGAAGCCTACTGGGGCCCAGGGTCTCTTTCTGAAAGGAAAGCTTGGCCCCAAAAAGTGTTTAGTCAGTAAGAGTCTGACAATGTTTTCCGCTCCGCCTAAGAGCGGAATTCGTTATTGAATGATTTTTGCCCACCATCAAAAATAAAATTAAAAGGATATCAGAAATCATCAGAAATAATTTCTGTTTAATATGAATTGCAAACTGACTTGTTCCATGTTATCTATAATTTAAAGTCGAAAGTTAACTAATTATTTTAGCTTTTTAATAGTAAAAAATCCCCTCATTTAATTTTTTTTATTTCTGATCAGACCACAGCATTCTTAAGCTGCGAATCTTTATATTTCTTTTTATCTTTGGAATTATCACAACTGATTTCATAGTTCAATTTTATGCAATGAAAGCCTGATTTGAGAAGTTATCAAATAACTTCTCGCAGTCTGAGTGGAGTGAAAAGGCGTGTCAAACTTTTACTGACAAAAACTCACCTGTGCTACTTTACTTGTTGACCTTTGAAGTCCAGTGCCAAGATAATTGTTTCAGACCACTAGCACTCTCGAAGGTACCGGCCCTAACAGACTGGAAATTCTAGCATTAGACTTTTTTAGGTGGCAAATCATCGTTAATGTTTTATATATCTAAATATAAAGGCACTTTTCTTACATAGTAGTGTTTCACAGTTCCTATAGAAAGCTGCATTTCGGGGAGTGTACGTCGGAACTGCATTATTTAATTCCGCTTAGCCCGTTCCCGGCGCTCTCACCGTAGCCGTCGCCGCCGCGATCCCGATATCCGGCCACCGTAGACGCTGGCTTGCGGACGGTGAGCAATGGGTAGCTCGCCATGTAGTCTATCTAGTAACAGTTCACACCGAGCCCAAGTCGTCGACGGCGTGCACTGTTCCCGCGCGCCTCAAGGAGTTGTCAGCAAACTGATAGCTACATTCCGGGAATCTTTAAGTCAAGTAAGAGTGAATTGGTTACTTCTAGATAAGCGCGTTCCATCGTCGACCGCATCGCCGCTTTCTATCAGGTGAGATAGCGGTCAAGCGTGCACCAATAAACAATAAAAAAGTTATATCTGACATTTTGTAATTTACTATGAAACAAACTTGAAATTGAATAGGCATTAATTAGTTGATTATTACAGAGGATAATTAGTTATCTATCCCTGAGGATTTGGACAGCAATAATACTGAAATGTTTACGACTATCAAATTGAAAATTCGAAGTATATTACAGAATTTGGTCGGGTTCAATTGTGATGTAATAAAACATTAGTCAATGGCCATAACTAAAACAATATTATAATGATTTTTTATCCATTTCACAGTAGAAAAATGTTATATTTTTGCTGTACCTCTTTTTTTAAATATATGAAAGAATTTTCCGATTCCTCTATTTGCTGTAAACCGATTTTGTAAGTATTTATTTTTTTTAAGTGACGGAGCGCACTATTCGCGCGCGCCTCAAGAAGTTGACAGCATATTATATAAAGGCTCAACTGCAGGGTGATTGGGGCCCTGGTCCCCTAGTTCAGTTTCTGAAAGGAAGGTCTGACCCCGGTATGAAGGCTAGGAGGGAATGGAGTGGGTTGTGTAGTCAGTAAAAGTCTGACACTGTTTCCCGCTGCGCCCAAGGGTGGGATTCGTCATTAGATTCGACATTTTTCCCAACATAAAAAAAACTAAGTAAAGTGAGAACTAATATTCGATCGCAATCAGCTAAAACTAACAGGTTTAACTTTGTTTTAGTGAAAGATCAACAACGAAGACCAAAATTTACCAAAACTTTTATATATTTTAAACTCAAATATTATTTTACTTAACCACCTTCTAAACAATACACTGCTAAGAAAATTTAATATTTCCATATCTGTGAATTTTAGTAGAATTATGTTCAGAACACGACTGGTTGAATTTAAAGTTCAGACTGAATTTAATCAAAGTAATGGAGACGTTTAATATCTCCTGGATTCTGAATTCTCATGTTGGCTCCGTTACGGAAACTTTTGTGGTAGGTAATAGCACAAAAACTGGGCAAGGACGAGTCGGACTCAAATACTGAGGGTTCCGTAATAATGAATTAATAATATTTTTTTTTAATTGCTATAAACTAGTGCTTGACTGCAATCCCACCTGATGGTAAGCAGTGATGCAATCGAGCATCTAGCCTTGAAGACACCCAAATTATTATCGGATGGAAAGACCGCAGCTGGTAAACCGTTCCAGTCCCTCGATGTAGTTATAAACGACGAGGCAAAATGCTTAGTCCGGACCGTAAATGTCTCAACAACGTAAGGGTGGATTAAAAAAACACCCGAAACCCTATGACACCCGAATCGAGATACAAAGATTTTTCCGGATTGCAAAAAAGTTTTTTTTTTTTGACGTAACTACAAAAAGCAGGTCATAAAGCAAATATTGTGCTTTTAAGACTTTTCTGTACGAACGTGAACGAAAAGTACCATATGAATTTTAATTCCCTTGATTATGTCCAAAAATAGGTTTTTTGCGACTTAAAGTTTAGTTTTTTCAAAGCAACAAGTTGGACCTCAGACCTGAGTATATGGTTTTAAATTGAATTCGATACCTCCACGCGCTTCCGAGATAAAGAGTCTTGACAGACAGACCGACAACAAGTGAATCTTTTGGGCGACGGAACCCTAAAAAGGTGCATGTGTGTCTTAACTAACATAGAAGATATATAAAGCTGTAGACCACATTATAGTATGTTCGCCCCAAAAGTGATTATGAATGAAAAAGTACAGGCAACACAGACCTATATTTTTGACATAAAACCCAAAACCGAATTACAGTTCAGATGGACTGAGTACCCGCGACTTCTATTTTCCAGAATCGAATCGTGTCCCCGAAGAACCCCGAGGGATAGCCCTGACACATTTCTCACTGACCGACCGAATGTTCTTTTCACAAATTATTTATACCGTGACGGTAAACCATTTTTATGAGTGTTTGAGATTATTTCCCGACTTAGTACATAGCGGAAAAGTGTTATTGGATTTTTCTATTAGAAACTCTTTATAAATCTAAATGTCTAAATATTTGGATAACTATAGGGTAAAGGGAGATATAAAAGTGTTTTTTTTTTTTTAAATAAGTACAGTGATAGATTACAGACTAAGATACAGACATAGTACATTAATCCTGAAGTCCAATTATAACTGTACAACGACATCCAATGTTTAACCTTTCGACTACGCCTACTGGGGCCCAGAGGCCTACTGAGGCCCAGGAGCCTTATATTATTATTAACAACCTTTTTATGAATGTGAGGACACTCGTAACACATTATGCACAGGGAAACTGAATAGTAGGTATCGTGTTTTTAAAGCATTACCAAATTAATTATATCAAAAATTATATCACAAATTGTAATAACATATTATTTCACTGTTACTAATAAAGTATATTAGTTCACTAAACCTTAAGAGGAAACCGGTGTCTGCACACCTATTGTAAAGAACACAATTTAAAGAAATTGTGTCTGTAATTACGTTATTTGATAGGTTAAATATATTTTTAAACAAAAGTATTAATTGGACGAAACAATCATTTATGTTGATTTGTTGATAATGTTACACATAAGTCTATAATAAACATATAATTATTGTAACCTATTAATCTACCCGTTACCAAGGAGTAGGCTTCAGAACGACTAATGTTTTATAGTACTGCTTAGGCGCTTGGGCCTTAAACCCAAAAGGTACTCCAGAAAGCAAATCATATAACTTTCCTTAACGGACTCATATATTTTTCTATAATGTGACGAAGCTTTTAAAGTTCTTCGTTATAATCGTAAACTAGAAGGCTTCGCCTCAAAGCTTTTGAAGTTAATCGTCACATACGACTCTGAAATAAGGTAATGTGAACGGTGTATGAATAATAAAAGCTAAGCTAACTGAATTGTAATGAAAGATTAGCCTACTAATCTTTCATTACGATTCAGTTAGCTTAGCATTAAAGTATAAAACATTCACTGGGTTTTATTTTAATTTAGAAGTGCCCAGTAAATTTTTTATGCTTTTTTGTTTGTGAATTTAAGTGAAAACATAATCAGGTCACCGCAGCACCGCAGGCGTTCTGACAGATTAATACTAAAGAAGAGTGGAATTCCTTGCCGGAGTCTGTGTTTCCTGATGGCTACAACCCGGGAATCTTTAAGTCAAGAGTAAATAGGTTACTTCTAGGTAAGCGCGCTTCATCGTCGACCGCAACGTCGCTTTCCACCAGGTGAGATAGCGGTCAAGCGCAAACCTATAATCAATAAAAAAAGTAAGTTAGTTAGTTATCGTTTATTGCGCAAAATAAAATTTAAGCCACAACAACAGCGAAGAGAACAGTACAGTAATATCAGCGAATGAAACACAAAATGACAGTACTAGCTATTTCACATAAATAAGATCACTATCCTTCAAACTAGGAAACAATTCTGTATCTTGAAGAACAGATGTGATGATGATACTGCTTTATTTCCGATCTGTTTTATTTTCTGTATCACTTTCGATGATCCAGATACTTTGCAACCTATACATTTTGCATATAAAAATACAATCATTACTTTAACCATACCTTTATGACAAAAGCTTAGAAGTACGGACAAGTTATGAAACTCCAATTTTAAAACGGTTTATTTTAAGAGGAGCAAGTTCTATCTGAGTTCACTGATCCATGGAGAATAGAAGTTCACAAACTACGACATTATCAGTTCACAAGTAAACGTAGTCAATATTTAATATCGCAGTCGAACAAAATAACAGCTCCCTGCAGACAAACTCCTTCAGAATTTAATTTTAAATCCTCGTCGTATTTCAATGGGACATAGATTAGGTAAACTGTATAGAAGCGACAAGTGTATGACTTTACTTAATGTCTTGTGTTCCTTAGATGGCATTCAGGCAGAAATCGCATCACCTCTCCTAGACAGGACCGTTTTCTTCAAAATATTGCTAGGAGACAACCCAATATTACGGCTATGCAAATGGTTTAAAGGTAACCTTTCTGACCACCAATTGTTGGTTAGTGACCAAACTGTGAGAAGAAGATTACATGAAGCTGGTCTTCATTCTCGCAGACCACTTCGGGTTCCAGCTTTGCGGCGTGGCAATCGCGGGCGGAGATTATTGTGGGCTCGAGAACATTTGACATGGAGTGACGAGTTATAGTCCATGTTCCTTAGATGAGGTAGAGAGTGTCCTCAGTAATCCCCCATCCTGACCAACACTGCCAACACGGTGCGATGCCAAGTTTGACAAGGGCGCCTACGCTTTTAATATTCTTGAGTGACAAGTAGTATGCGACGATTAAAATTTATGTAACAAATAGAAATCATGTGACAGTTTTGCGTGATTATGTCTCCGATATATGTATGCTTATCTAATAAATAACATATATATATACTAAGAAATAATTAGATTTTTTATTCTTGATAAATTTGCACTTGACCACTATCATATTTATGTACATTTTCAGTTCAAAAAAGGTGCGCGATGGGGTAAAAAGATTTTGAAATTACGATCGCGCACCGGAAGATGCAGTGTAGTCCAGACTCCTACAAGGTGAATCGAAGTCCTGGTGAGGGCCACGGTAATACGATGGATATGAGACACACAGGACTCTTCGTTGTGGCGACACTCGGAAGAGGCCTATGTTCAACAGTAGATGATGATTTTCGATTAGTGAGTTGCAATACTAAGTCACTCATAGTGAGTGACTTAGTATAAAGAGTATTATATCTCAGTTTAATATGGAACGTCGAACCGCCACAGAACGCCTGTTGCGGTTCGACCGACGGGTTAATCTGTGTGAGTTCGAGTTTTCGAAATTATACAGATAATTCATCATCTTCCTGCCCTTGGCACATATTTTTTGGGGGGTAGAGACCTGTCGTATCACTCTTTCCATAGGCTAACCACAATGACAGTCTACATATTCCAGCATAGTTAGAAGGAAATGAAGGTAGGTAAGGTAGAGGATTCGTGTAAAATTGACTAGTTTTAACTAAAATCAAGTCTTTCAGGGTGACGATAATTATAAGCTTAGCTCTGTTAAACGTTTCAAACTGGAGTGTCGCATCTACGCATTTTTATTCTATGACGGGCGTCTGTTAAAAGAATCCGCTTTGGCGCAAATTGCTGGCGTACGGCGTGCGGCGACTCCTAACGACCATCCATTGTGCGAAATACGTCACCTGGACTAGTTGTTACAATATCCTGGGCCTTTATGTGGACGATTTTAAATTGTGATGTCGTAAAATTATGTTTTTAATTGCATTTTTTTAGTGTTAAAGACTCTGTACAACAGTCTTTTGAAATGCCATTTTCACCGCTCGAAGAACTCAAAGCAAGACAAGACTACAATATATACCGTTAAAGTTTGGTCGTTTTAATCCCGTGGAGGACCGATCCGGTACAAGAAACACTACTACATAGGTTTAATTGTCGTAGACAGTTAGTACGCATCGACCGAACACTACCTATGGTCATTGAACCCGCTCAACTGTTCTTTACTTAAAGATATGAATTTCGTATACGCGTAAATTAATTTTAGTTTTAAAAAAAAAAGTACTTTATTTTTTTATTTTATTTTACAAATATATTGTATTTCAAGTACCGGATCAACCCTCCACGGGATTAAAACGACCAAAATTTAGAGGTGAATTTATTGGGTTATTATCATTATGTCACTAATTATAACTTTTAGATGATAAAATTATGTATTGAAAACCGCTACCAAACCGCACTGGGCTTGCTTGGTGGATTACGGCCCATTCCCCCTCCTAGAGAGGAGGCCCGAGTCCCAGCTGTGGGAACATTATAAAGCTGATGCTATACTTATGCTATTGATAACAAAATTTTAGGTCGTATACCCCGACATAAGGCAAGTGTCAACCCGCCCCTAACATTATTGACACCTCACTAGTAAGCGTTTCAACTCCTCGTTTCCAACCGCATACATCGAAGGACTGGAACAATTTGCCTGCTGCGGTCTTCTAGCCCAATTATAATTTAGGTGCCTTCAGAGATAGAGTGAATAGGCTAGGCTAGTGTTTACAATCAGGTGGCATCGCAGTTAAGTACTAGTATAGATCATCAAAAGGTAAGTTAAATATTTCGCAGATTGAGGAATACGTGTTCGGGCGAACAGCTGTAGTAGGTATGTCTTTTTACTGAAAAACGACGATGATTCCTAGATTTGCCAAGTCTTTTATTTTTAATATCTGTAAATATTTCCATAACTCATTCATCGCTTACCAGTTGAGATTTTGGTACCATAGGGACTCAGAGGCGTAGAAGCAGCATTAAGTCCGCCTTTGAAGAATAAATAAATAATGATAAATAAACAGAAGCCTACTAGGCCAGGAGGTATAGTAAAAACATCACCCAGGGCCCTGGGATGGAGGCAAAGAAGGAAGAGAAGTGGGTTTTTTGGTCAGTAAAAGTGTGACAATATTTGCTCCCCACCCAAGGGCTCGGAGATGCGTCGGTTACGTGCAAACCTTAATAAATACCTTTGTAAATAGTTAGATCACCTAATCTGGATTTTTTTTTTCAGAATCCAAAAATGGTTTGAATTTTGTGCGGGAACTACAAATCTATGGTTTTAAGTTTATTCGTGCTTTACACTTTGTTTCTTGCCAAAATTCAGGGTTCGAAGTTTTTTATGGTAGCAATAACGAATCCCACCCTTGGGCGGAGCGGAAAACAATTTCAGACTCTTACTGATTTATTTGCGTATGTGAAAATTCTGGCAAAGCAAAGTAGATAAATTTTTACATTGGATTTTTTGTTACTTTAGGGAGTAACAACAAGTCTGTACTGATTATTATTTTTAAATTAATGCTTTCACGAAAAGGATACAGGATAAAGACAGGCTGACCGACAGATAGGCAGACAGACAATAAAATAATTCTACAAAGGGTTCTCTTTACCGTCTGAGAGAACTCTAAAAAACAATCAAAAATTCTATCGAAACACAGTCAGGCAGGCTTGCGTCAGTTCGTCACCCGTATTTCCTGTCCATCAGACGTCAGTTGTGATGGAAGGCCGATACAACAGTTGTGAACTCTGCTGCAATATTTTGCTACAAATCACTCTGGCAGTTTCTATAGGAGATTTCGGCCATTGTTAGTGACTTTATTGCTTGCTGTTTGAGCCTACTCGAGCGACTTTTCCCTGATTTCTGATTGATGTATTTGAAGTTGAGTATTTCTTAATTCGTTAAGTCCCGTAAACTTTTAAGCCTAAGCGAACTTCGGCGTTCGCACACCTATTGTTCTTTAATTTTGTCTGTAATTACCAAAGTCGAAAGGTTAAGGTAGATGGGACACGGCATATTGCTTCTAGAACTGAATAATGATAGGGCCGAAAAATTCTGGAGTAGTGACCGTGTATCAGAAGATGCAGTGTTGGAAGGCCCCCCACAATGTGGTCCGATGGCCTTAGTGAAAATCAAAGTAATACGATGGATGCGAGACCCACATCGTTCGCTGTGGTGACATTTGGGAAAAGCCTATGACCAGCAGTGGACTTCTTTCGGCAGCAATGATGGTGATGAAGATGATTTCTCAAAACCTAACCTAAATTTTTTACTCAAAAAAAAACCCAATTTCTACTATAATTTGTCTCTGCACCGCCCTTAGGTCGACTGGTAGAAAATGCCTATGGCGTTAAGTCCACCTTTTGCACACTTATGCATAACGATTTAATAAATAAATAAATTTCTTGTAGCATTTGAAATTGAGTATTTCTCAAGGTATGTAAATGAAGCAGGGTATTGAAGTGTTTCATCTTAACATAATTTCAATAGTGCTTTTTTACAAACAGTGATGACAAATTACTTAATTTATACCAAAACGTTCAATCATACTCATTGAAAAAGAAACGATTGTCACCAAAGCAACTTTTACGTCACCAATACAACAAGAACAAACACGGAAAATAATATCAAGAAGACATACTTAATATGATATAACGTCAGAGCAACTAGGCCAAGGAAAGGACAAATAAAAAAATCAAAGAGACAAGGGATGTCTTAAGAGACGGTGCGGTCCCTTGTGTTATGGACTTGTTCTATCCGTGTTTGGAAATAGGGACATAATAAAATTGTAGACAACATGCTGAAACGATGAATATTATCCGAATATTGAGGGAAATTTTGTGGGATATTGACCCTGTTTGTTATCGGTATTTTTTTTTCTTTTTTATGGCAGGTAAAAATCAACCAATGACGAATCTCTCCCTTGGTTGGAGCAGGAAACAGTGTTTTACTAACTAAACAACCTACCCCATTCCTTCTTTGCTATGATCACTGGGGCCCCAGTAATACGCTTTCGCACTAACCCATGGTCCCACGAGTCTTCGACCCTGTTGGGCCTCTACAGTTTGCTGACAACTCCTTGAGGCACGCGGGAACAGTGCTCGCCGTCGACGACTTGGGCTCGGTCCGGATTGTTAACAGATAACCAGACGGCGGGCTACTAATTGCTCACCGTCCGCAAGCCTTACGGTGGCCGGAACTCGGAATCGGCATCACGGCGGCGGCGGCTGTGGCGTGAACGTCGCAGTCTTTGCCTCAATCGGTATTAGGTGACCGAAAAGAGGCTTAATTATGTTAGAAGTACGCAGGTAATTATGTAGATACACGGCTAAATTTTGATCGTTTTAATTCCTTAGCGTCAGACGCACGCCTCTCTCTCTCTCTATAAAAGATGCATGTAGCATCTTTTATACACATACACATTCATTCCTTTCTTTTTTAATACATGCTGCCAGCAACCATTCTTTTTTTGTTGTGGAAATTTTTATTTTTTTATTTTATTAATGGTTAATTCAAGACCAGTTACATAAATATACGAGTATGTTCACATAAACTATTGCCAAACTGCAGCACAGTTTGTCGGCGGATTAAATAACTTCTTCAAGACTGAGTGAAGTGAGGGGTCACTTCAAACTTTTATTGTCACTGCAGTTAACCTTTGCGTACCACACCCACGGTAACTGTTTTGAACATTCCTGCAGGGTTACATTTTCTTGCCGGCCTCTTCAGTTTTGCTAACATCGTCTCACGTGTGGAAAATTACACTACGACGATTTGGGTCTGGTCCTTACCAGACGGGCAAACGACAAGCTACCTATTACTCGTCAGCTGTAAGCCCAGTCCTGCGGTGGTCGAAAATTGTCCTACGATTTCCGATGGTCAGGCCGTCTGTTTTGTGGCTATGGCTAAAGGATGTGCGTTCCTTCGTGATTGCGGCCTTTCAGCTTTTTTCAGCTTGTTTGCTTCACAGCAGGAAACAAGGCTTCCCATTTCCTCTCGGTGCTTAGCCCACTACAATTTAATTTTGGCGATTCTTGGGATTATGCCACTAACTTTGGCAGATATCTTCACTTCTGATTTGGTCACGCCATGAAAACGCTTTTGCTTTGACCTTTCAACTGTACTGTTAGCGACCTCATTTCAGTGTTATATGTCATGACTCGCAGGCTTGCGGACGGCGAGTAAAGTGTAGCTTGCCGAATCACCGTACGGTGGCCGTACGAACCTGGCCCACATGATCAACGGCGCGTAGTGTTGCAAGCGCGTCTCAAGGAAATGTCAGCCAACTTTAGGGGGCCAGCAGGAATACAAAGCAACGATGAACATTGGCGTGGGTTTTTATATTCACCATAGAGCAAAAAAAGTCATTACAAGATTAAGCCCCTAAAAAAATACGTTATCACAGGCAGAGCAAAGAGATATACGTACCATTTATTTAATGGAATTGTTGAACTATTTCTCGCTAAACTTGCAACAAGGATAAAAACTTTTTTAAAACAAAGCACACAATAAAAATACAGAGTAACTTCGCACAGAAAGTACGAATAACCTTTATTTCCTGAGAAAATATTAAGAAGCGTTCCCAGTAGCAGTCGCCTTTGACCGTCGGGGGCGTGGGCGGTTGGATTCACGTACAATTGAATTGTGGCGCAAGACAAAAGCGGGAGCGATTTGGGAGTTCATTGTTCTCTTGAAGCCGTCTTTTGCATGTTACTAAGAGCTAAGGAGTGGAATTCTCTGCCGAAGTCTGTGTTTCCTAATAGCTTATATCTTAGAGGTTTTTAAGTCAAGAGTGAATAGGTTACTTCTAGGCAAGCGTGCTTCATCGTCGGCCACATCATCGCTTTCCATCAGGTGAGATACTTACTGGTTAAACGCGAGCCTATGTATAATAAAAAAAACAATATGATTAACAGTTTAAAGGAAATTTTTAACGTCAACTGACATCATCATCATCATCTTCCTGCCCTTGTCCCGTTTTATTTGGGGTCAGCACAATATGTTTTTTCTTCCATTCTGTCCTGTCACCCGTCACGCTATCACTAACTCCTCTTTCTTTCATATCATTGACAACGTCAAAAGACAACGCGCTTTGAAATGTATGTAATTGCTGATTTATTATTGGTTTTAAACGTAAAGTTAAAGGTTATGCGTAAGGTATGCAAAAGACGCGCTTTAGTCATAAAGTTGCGGATACCAGCCCGAAATACAATAGAAAAGGTTATACGTTGTTGTGATATCTACGGTCCGGACTAAGCGTTTTGCCTCGTTGTTTATACCGCGTACACCAAGGGACTGGAACAGGTTTGCCAGCTGCGGTCTTTCCGACCGATTATAATTCTCTTCTTCTTTTCTTTTTTCGACCGATTATAATTAAATTAAAGTAAATGAAACTCGCCCTGATCCTGTAACTTACACCAATCGTCTTGGTGGGAGAGCAATTGCTCGTGGGCCTTTGTCTCCAGCACGTTACAGTTTACACGCCGAGACCAAGACGTGACCATCATCAGAACTCACGGAGTACCTCGTGTGTGCCGTCATTGTTATATTGCTTTCAACTGGAAATGTTCTTGGACTGTAGAAATGTTCCTCTAAGACTCTGGAAATGTTCTTGTTGGAACTTGCACTGGTCAGTTGAATAGAGAGGAGTTTGTCAAGTAAGAATTTTGATTTTGATTAGCTTGTGTTCTGTTTGACCATTTTACATTCAAAGTCAAAGTCAAAATATGTTATTTCACATAGGCCTACATGGGCACTTGTAAAACGTCAGAAGCTAGTGCACGGTTCCAAATTGGTCGTTTCCTGAGAAGAAGAACCGGTAAGAAACTTCATAGTCCATTGCCAAACTGTTAGTATTACGTTTATTATAAATACTTAATATTAAGAAATGCAAATTATTAATACTTATCAATTTTGATTCCTTTGAGAGTGTCAAAATATTGACTGTATCTATTTTTTCCATTAACTAAAAAAATATATTTTTACATAACTTCAAGTACACTGCAGTACCTCCACGGGTTCTCCTGATAAAGGGTCTTGTCAGACAGACAGACAGACAAACAAACGGACAACAGAGTGATCCTGTAAGGGTTCTATTTTTTTCTTTTGAGGTAGAGGCATTGTAACCCATAGATTAAGATTTATGTACGAGTACCTTAAGATAGTGTAACTTTTTGGTGCACAATAAAGTTATATTCTATTCTATTCTACGAAACCCTAAAAACAGGTAACCAATAAAACTAATACAAATACTAGAAACACAAACAAAATAACCTCTTATACCTACCTAGACTCCTGGCTCGCTGTAGCAATATACATTACAATAAAACTTCATGTTTAATCCTGGCCCTGTTGATAAAACAGAATTGTACAAAGGACTGCTCAGATTAGATTTTTAGTACTCTCCTTTGGACTATCTTAGTATTAAACCGACCCTGTACCAGTAATTTAAGTCTGGTTTGTTTGTTTGTACGTCGTATCGTACACAATTATGAAAATTATACCCTAGAACCTTAGATTAAGATTAGCGCCATCTATGGCGCCATGTAAGAACTACAAAAATGTATATGTATCGCGCAAAGTTCTCTGCGCGATTTTGAATACCGCCCGATATCTACTAACGGGCAGTTGCCCACCAGACATAACATTTGTCTGGTTCTTTTCTAAAGGAGGCATGTGGGACTTTACTCTGTGTTTCGCGTGCCTCCAAAAAATTAAAATAGCGGAAAATTGGCGACTCGCTTCTGTGCGTGTACCGCTGAAATTGTGCTAATTGGCACGATTACGCGTCGCGACGTTCAGACATTTGGCTGCTCACGCTATTTCGCTAACACGACAGCGCTGGCTTTTATCTCTGTCCCTGTCTGTCAGTAACTACTGGTAGTGTAGATTTGTTAGTTTTCAGTCCAACTTTTCTGATTAAGATATTAGCGCGTGACGTATCTTCTTTTATAATATATTAATGCAAACAACCGATCGTGTATTATCGTACACCTCCCTTTTCCTGAGGCAGTCGGGTAAAGAGGCCATCGCCATTATGATTTATTTTTATAGCCTACTTTGTATAACAGATTTCTGTAACAAATTACTGCCAAACATTTTTACTGCTTCGTAAACATAATGATCGAACTTTAATAAACATTTCGTTGGTTATAATTAATTTTAAATTCAATTACGTTTGTTATTATTTGTTTATTTGCTTCTAAAAGCTTTTACGAAATACCCTGTTTAACAGTTATTATTAAATTAAAACGATCCAATGTTTCAGCAGTAATAATCCTGCGGCTAGCCATAATATTGTAATTCATAATAACCGCAGAGCTGCTTTTGTGCTTGTTGTGGCAACGATTTGGATTAATTCAGAGAAGTAATAAACAGATCGAAATATACTTTCGTATGTCCCTGTATAGGGTAAAATTAGTGAACGATACTTCTCTTCTTCTTCTTTGTCGGTATCACTCTTGACAGAGTGGTCGTGGTAATCATTTCAGGTATTGGTGGCAAGCTTTACAACACGCCGCCACTCGTCTCTGATGGTCGCCCTCCTCGTGCATTCATGCAGCGATGATGAGCCACTTACTGAAGCTTTTATTTGGTCAATCCATCTCATAGAAGATCTCAAATCTTCCTTATACCAAAAGTTACTCTAAAGCTCCCCTTGGCGGCATATATGATCAAAAAATGTGAGGATACAAGACTGTACCAAATAAAAAATAGAAACAAAAAAAAAAAAAAAAGACGATAAACGCTGCTTGATGCCGAGTTCTCGAAGTATAGACTCGTTGGTACGAAATTCAGTCCACGATATTCCGAGCATTCTTCTCCAGCACCACATCTCTAGGGCGTCTATCTTCTTCTTCCGACCGATACTTAAACACGGTTTGTAGTCATGATAACAAACAATTTTTACTAGGGACCAAACCTGAAATTGAAAAAATCAGCAAATTCAGGTCTATTGGTAAAAGTTTTTTATTATCATGACTTAGTAGTTATGTGTTTAAGTGCTGGGCACTAATTACCAGACACCCTATATTTTGGTTCGTCATTTTTATTGACCATTTGAGCACTTTGGGTGAAATTGTTTATTTATTGTTGTTATGTTTATTTATTAGGGGAAAAACAAACAGTAACACATACAAATTTGTAAAAAATAAAATACAAAACAATATGGTTAAATGCGTAACCAACGACGTTTTCCACGGAATACACAAAAACAATAATTTGCAAAGTAAGTAATTTTAACATTATATTTATTTTATATCCCTAGCTTTTTCTCAACTAGGTAGCGTATGGTCAGATTCCTGTCTAACTAGATGCGTCTGAATATTCGTGTTTTAAATGGAACGAATGCTTACCAGACTCGGACAGGCTTAAAAAAATCTACTCAATCCAGTTTTCAATATTGATGATTTTTTGCGATCCTTAGACTGGCCATTAGTTTGATTTGATTTTTAGTTAATTATTCCACTGGTATATAAGTATTATGGTAACTTATGTAGGCACTTAAAAATTCTATCAACGATTTCCAATCTTCAGGAAAATATGATATTTTTTTAAGTTGTGAATTCATTTAATGACTTTCTCGCTCCAGAGTGAAGCACAAGAGCATGTTAGGCTTTTAATTACTAAAACCACCCTTACGTTATTTCTTGCATTTCAGGACCCAGGATTCCCTTTCGGAAGTTAACGCCTATAAATAGGCTTTGGAAATAGTGTGACTCTTACTGACTAAATACCTCACCCCGTTCCTTCTTTGCTGTTCGCACTGGGGCCAAGCCCGAAAAGAGACCCTGGTCCCCAGTAGGCTTCGACCCTTTTGCAGAGTCCCTACCGGCTTTCGCCTCATTGTGCTTCTACAAGATTAGATCCCTACTGACTCAAGCTCGGTCCGGGATGTTACTGGACCCTTTGCTCGTCTACAGGATTGCTGTGGTAACATGCAGAGTCAAGCAAAGAAAATAGATCAAGAAATAAGAAGAAATTTTCTGTCCCAACACCATCAAAATGAAGTACAATTTCTATAAACATTTATCTAGCAAAAATCTTCGGAAACTTAGTAAGGCTTTAAAGAGTACTTCACTTACTTCATAATTGTATCAAAAAGATATATATATCCTCTCAGAAAGAGACCCTGGGCCGTAGGTATCGACCTTTTTGCAGAGTCCCTACTGGCTTTGGCCCCATTGTGCTCCTAATCCAAGATTAGGTCCCTACTGACTCAAGCTCGGACCGAGATCTCGCTAGAGGACTGGATGACGAACCACCCTTTGTTCGTTGTCAGAACTGCTGTAGTACCTAAGAGAGGAGAGAGAGTCAAGCAAAGAATTTAGTAAGAAGAAAATTTCTATCCCGACAACGTCAAAATTTCTAGCTTCTATCTCCAATAGACTCACCTTTCTATAAACATTTCTATAACAAAGATCCCCGGAAACTTCTCTCCTTTAAGCTGTAAGCACCGTGTACACGTAGGTAAGTACGGGCTTTGGCTCTATTGGGCTCCTGAGATTAGGTCCCTATTGACTTAAGCTTGGTCTGGAATGCTACTGGACGGCTGGATGATGAACCACCCTTTGTTCGTTGTCAGAACTGCTGTAGTAAGAGAGGCGAGAGAGTCAAGCAAAGAATTTAGTAAGAAGAAAATTTCTCTCCCGACAACGTCAAAATTTCTAGCTTCTATCTCCAATAGACTCACCTTTCTATAAACATTTCTATAGCAAAGATCTTCGGAAACGTCTCTCCTTTAAGCTGTAAGCACCGTGTATACGTAGGTAAGTACTATACGATCCATATCACTTGAAGATATCAATGTCATAGCTCAGAAAGCTTTGCTTCATACTTGTATCAAACGGGTCTCTACTAACAATTCAGACGATATTCTCGTGTATCTGTATATCCGTTATGCGACGCTGCGTAGGTATTGCAAGTTAAAGTTGTGTGCAAGGAACGTTGGCAAAACAAGTGGTGCTTTATTATTTTGGTGTACGATAAAGTTAATCTGTATGCTTATTAATTAATTTTTAGATTTAATAAACAAAATAGACAGGTAAAAATAAAATAACAATACAAACTTAAAATTAAAAGGGTGTCACAATGTGTGGTCTTATCGCACTGCAAAGAAGGAAAAAAAGATACGTACAAGTGTGAAATAATTTTTCTGAACAATTTTCATCAAAAATTAAGTTATTATAAAGCTTCAAAACTGCTAATAAAAAAGAAAAATGATTTAACATGATACGGCCGCCATAGGAAACGGGTTTTTGTCGAGAGGGACACATACATTTGACATTGATGACATTTTTTTTTCAACCGTTACCAAGAAGTAGGTTTTCGAAACTCACTGATTTATAGCACTGAGAACGGGAGTTAGGGCCTTAAAAAAACTTGTAATAGAAAGATTTCATAAAAAAAAAAACAAGAATAACATTATCAACTTTGCCTTTGCAAAATAGACAAAATTTTGTTTACACAATTTTAAATATTTTGAGATATTTGAATAGCCTACTTATAGTTATTATGAGAACAGTCAGTGGAACAGTACAGGCCCCACTTACGAGTACAAGTTGGAGGTTGCGAGTTCAAAGCCAGCCAGGCGCATTACTGTGTGTAATCTACATATTCATCACCACTGCTCTCACAATAGAAAACATCGTGAAGAAACCGGCATACCCTAGAACCAAATATCGAAGACCATATCCAACATTGGGTTCGCGTGGTGGACTGCGGCTCATTTCCTCTCCTAAAGAGGATGCCTTAATCCCAACAGTGTAAACATTGTAAGGCTAAAAGCATCTATGGTACTATGTTAGTTGGTACTATGTTAGTTATTTCGAATCTGAGTGTCATGTACGTGAATTTATGTGTTTGCAGACAAACCTACAATACAAAAGTAATAAAAAAACAAAATATCTGTGAAAACAGGCGGATTAAAAAAAGAATATCTGTGGAAACGGGCTGTCAAAAAAAAAAAAACAAACAATGTGCCAATGTTTCCTGGCAATATCTCCGTTATTACCAGGAACCTTACATTGTCAACATGCGACCGTATTGTCAATGAAATGCAAACCACCCATTTTACCTATAAAAACGAAGCTACATAAAAAAATTTCATTCAAAACGTTTGCAAGAGATTTTCGTTCAAAATTTACATACGTATGCTTCACAGATGATAGAATGTTTTTCATTATATCAACACACATATTTGTTGTATTTTTAACTTGAAATAACGATCAGCTCAAAGGAAAATGGTATTCATGCATCTGTTAGATTTTTGTTACAAAAATTCCGATCAACACATGGTCTGTTTTACAGCAATATTTTTGAAGGAGATTTCTCATTACTTTTCCTTATTTTTTAACCAAACAATTAGCAATGCTTTAAAAGGCTTCAGTGATATGGAGACGGTAAGTCTCCTCTCTGAGCAGTGGCTAAAATATCTCACGGCGTCATCAGCTTCTGCATGGTGTCATGCATGGTTCTCACCGAACGTGTTCAGTTCGATAGGTTCCTGAACTGGATTCGTGGAAGAAACGCTTGGGTGTCACCTCTGTGTGGACCGCCCAGAGGACACAGTACACAGGACAGAGGTTATCGGCGGCAATGATCTCTCGTGCCGGGCCTTTGTACAGATCAGGTCCGAAGTGAAGAAGACTGGCAGCCGGTAACAGTAATGCTAGCAAAAGAGTCCGCATGTGCAATCGTGAGGAACGGTCCTCACGCCTTAGGCGCCGGGATCCTGACCTCGTTTTCTGACCACCGTAGGCGCGAGCTTGCGTAATTCAACCAATGAGTATCTCGTCGTCTGACCGACCAGTAACCGTCAGGAAGGAGCCCAAGTCGTCAGAAGCGCGTATTGTTAAACGCGTTTCTGAAGGAGATGTCAGCAAGGGTTCGGTTCTGAAAGGAAAACCGGATCATGAAACTTTATAAGTTCTCCATGAACTAATTCATGGAGAACTTATAATATAAATTCATGGAGAACTTACAAAACCAGCGAAATGAATGACAACGATGGAACTAGGATTGGGTTTTAGTCAGTAAATTCTGAAACCCCTCTCGCCCTACCCAAGAACAGGAGATTCATTAGATGATTGATGATATGGATAAGAATTTTGACGCCCAAATAAAAATTATTTCTTTTTCTTGACAATTCCTTCCTTTGTTTTTAACTTATTTCGTATAAATTTTTTATTAATAAATAAATATATTCAAATTTTGACTAACTTGCTAACCATACCATAGGAGAATCAGCATACATCGAGTGAAAAGTTTGGTATCGCGGGCTTGGGTTCAACTTTGTCGCCTTGTCGCCTCTTGAATTACACGGACTATTGGCACTCTCCCCCAACTTCCAAGATATTATAGTTACGTAATAGTTTTAAGTTCTTGAAGGTAGTGCTTTGGGTGAACAGACCAAGTTTAGAACTATTGAACCACAACATGAAAGCATACTCAAGATGTTCAGAGTCAAATTAAATAAGCTAGTATTATTATTTTCCTAAAAAAAAAGAAAAACACGAATGAATAACGTTTGATTGAGACTCGCATAAGACCATAAACAAAATAAAATAAAAATGTTACCAAACATGAAAAAATTACCTAAAATTTGGGAAGAGGTGGCGAGATGTCTATTGCAAGGGCTCGTAAAATATGTATGTATCTGGTTTTTTTTTTTATGGTAGGTAAAAATCATCCAGTGACGAGTCCCGCTCATGGGCGGAGCGGGAAACAGTGTCAGACTTTTACTGACTAAAGAACCTACCCCGTTCTTCCCTTGCCTTATTCCCAGAGCCCCGGTATAACGCTTTCGCACCAACCCTCAGCTCCAGGAGGCTTCGACCCTGAAGGGCCCATACAGTTTGCTGACAACTCCTTGAGGCGCGCGGGAACAGTGCGCGCCGTTGACGACTTGGGCTTGGTCTGGACTGTTACCAGAGGAACGGACGGCGAGCTACCCATTGCTCACCGTCCGCGAGCCAGTGTCGACGGTGGCCGGATATCGGCGGGATCGCGGCGGCGACGGCTACGGCGCGTGCGTCGTTGCCTTTGCCTAATGCGGTCGGCTTCCTCCTTCACTAGATGTATGTGTCTGGTGTATTATCTGTAAGAAAACCGAAATGAATCCTGTGCGTGGCCAAAATTGGTACCTATTTTGGTAAGGTACAGAAGGATACATTTAAATTCCACAATATATGCAGCATCATCTTTCTTTCAACGATAAATATCGCGGCCTCATATGAGGCGATTCCAAGCTATGTATGGCATGTGATTGGTATCAATATTTATTAATTTGCCTATTTTTTTTTATATCGGGGTATGTTGGCCAACAGTCTAGCTGAATTGCCATTAAAAAGCTGTAATTTTTCTTTTTTTTTATGGTCATTTCACCGATAGAAATAACTTCTCTCACTCAAGGGTTGTGTAAAAACGCGTCCAACATTTATTAACTCAAACTCACCAGTTGTACGCATAGGGATACTTAAGGACATAGGTTTGTTCGAGTCCAAGGTAAGTCTTTCAAAAAATGCCGTCACACTAGCGTGCATTGCCTTAACCGGGCCTATGGTTTTATCAGGCTTCCCTTTCACAGGATTGCTGGATCAATAGCATCCCTGACTTATTAAACTCGACCCAATGCCAATGTTCAATTTCTGTCCTATTTCAAAGCGTTGATCGAACCGTTTCGTTCGGCTCATAAAGCGAATACTTCATTGCAGCTTAGTGTCAAATGCCTGACATTTTACTGACTCGATCGGTTTCGATTTTCCAATTGATTGGGTAGAATACTATCCGCTCTGTAACACCTACGATTGAGGTGACCACAGAGGTGACAAAGAGATTGTAATTATGGTGCTTATGAATAATCTAGTAGATGAGAGCAGTGGTAGCCGAATGGTAACGGCCCCGATTTACGAATTGTTGTTGCAAACTCAGAAAGGCGCATTACTTTGCGTAATTTATTGTATCACTACTGCTCTCAAATAAGTGAAGAAAAACATCGTGATGAAACCTGCTTGTCCTAGAACCAAAAATTTGAAGACATGTGGTGCAATACCGACCATTCCCTTTTCCAAGACCAGAGGCCTGAATCCCAGCAGTAGCAACATTATGAGGCTGAAGCAATAGCTAGGGATATGAATGATCATGATTAGTTTTTAAATTTTCCTAGAGAAGTCTAAAAGAGGGAATGGGCCACAATCTACCACGCGAGCCCTATGTGGGTAGGTTGATGTTAGTATATGTTCTAACTTTTGGTGAGAAGATTAGTAAGAAACATACAAGTGTATGTATGTAAGTTACTTCTTCATGTACAAACGATTTCAATAGATTTGATAAAAATAGATATGCAAATAGAACATATTTTAGAATAGTACAGAAGGTGATATAACGAGATTACGATTAACGCCGCTAGCAAAAGATAGTCTAACACAATAATGACGATAATCAAATTATTTCTCGGCTTAACTTTAAGTTGGGACCGAAGCTTTATAGGTATACTTCAATTACTTTTCTATCGCCTACTTTACCTCCCAATATCCATTGAAACGACAAGAAATTCGCAGGAGACGCATTTCTTAAACAAGATATTTGGACGAATAATGTCGTAGGCTTAAGGACACCTAAGGGAGGGGCATAAATAAAGTCCTGCTTTAGTACCTTTTAACTTTGAAAGGAATTACTTTGAATTGTCAAGTGAATCTTGTTTACGCCGAGATTGTGTTTTTTTTTAAGAAACTTATATTGCTCCCGTAGACGGGACTTCAGAACAGCAGAAGTTTTGACGAATTTATTATAAAACCGTTTTGCGAAAAGCTTGAAGGCTGAGAAAAATAAAAAGAGTTTGTTTTTTTTTATAATAAAATAGGTAGTCTTTGTAACTTCGGCCGTGTTTTCAGATTTTGTAGTTACGGTCTTAAATACGGTTTGTCTTCTTTTTAATGGCTTTGTATCAGAACTACGTTTTGTTTAGAATTATTTTTTTTTTATTTTTTTTTTTTAACTTGCAATAAACTAGTGCTTGACTGCGATCCCACCTGATGGTAAGCAGTGATGCAATCGTTGATGGTAAGGCACACTAGTTTATTAAGAGCCTATTCACTCTAGCCTTGAAGACACCCAAATTATATTCGGACGGAAAGACTGCAGTCGGCAAACTGTTCCAATCCCTCGATGTACGCGGTATAAATGACGAGGCAAAACGCTTAGTCCGGGCCGCAGGTGTCTCAACAACGTAAGGGTGGATACTTGCCGTACGCCGGGATGTCCGAAGGTGAAATTGGGATGGCGGAATCAAATCATGCAATTCCTGCGCACACTCTCCAAAATGCATCCTGTAGAAAACCGCAAGGCTGGCTACTCTGCGCCTGTGCTCGAGACTTTGAAGACTGGATCCAACCAAATCTGGATCACCAATCAGCCTCTTTGCACGCCTTTCCACTGAATCCAAAGCCGCTAGGTGGCATTTTGCAGCGCCAGCCCATATGTGGCTGCAGTACTCCACACACGATCGGACCTGAACTTTGTACAACATTAGAAGCTGACTCGGTGTGAAGTACCATCGGACTTTTGCAAGAACGCCGAGTTTTCTAGCAGCTACCTTGGCTTTGGACTCAATGAACCGCCCAAAGTTGAGATCTGAAGCAATGTCCATTCCCAAGAGCTGAAGGCGGTCGGTGCACTCCAGGGATACATCCCGAAAAGCAGGAGCCAAGGTGAACGGGCTCCTTTTGGCGGTGAATACACACGCCTGTGTTTTGGTGGCGTTGAATGTTACCAGGTTAGCTTCGCCCCACTTGGAAACTGCCTGAAGTGAGACATTCGTACGCTCTACCATAGCCTCCCTTTCAGACTGGATTAGCTCCTTACTAGCCCGAGCACTGGGCAGGTATCTCTCTACAACTGTGCTATCATCTGCATACCCAAAGATACCAGGCACTAGCAGATCGTTAATGTGGAGCAAGAATAGAGTTGCAGAGAGAACAGACCCCTGAGGAACACCGGCATTAGTCGTCATAGGCTCTGATGCGCATCCATCGACAACAACTCGGAGTGACCGTTCACTCAGGAAGTCTTTTACCCAGTTTATCAGACCAGGAGAAATGCCGTACGCTGGAAGCTTAGACAAAAGGCCATCGTGCCATACCCTATCGAAGGCCTTCGAGACGTCTAAGGAAACGGCAATAGCTTCCCCATTCCTCTCGAGGGCCTCGCCCCACAAGTGAGTGGCATAAACTAGTAGGTCCCCAGTAGACCGATTGCGGCGAAATCCGTACTGTCGGTCGCTGAGGAGATCGTTACCTTCTAGATATGCCATGAGGCGCGAATTCAACACGCGCTTTTTACAGTAATATATATTTTTTTTTTACAGTAATATATATTTTTCATTACGATTTTTACAGTAATATATATTTTTTTTATTTAGAGCAGTTATAACGGCTTCGACTTATGAGTCATGTTTTTTGGAGTCGGTCCAACACGTTCTTTTCGTCCATTTTATCTTGTTACCCGTGGTACTATCACTATCTCCCTTTTCTTTTATATGACACCTTTTTTATGGTAGGTAAAAATCATCCAATGACGAGTCTCGCCCTTGGGCGGAGCGGAAAACAAATGTCCTGGCCCTTGGCCCTAATTGGCTTCGACCCTTCTGCAGGGTCCCTACGTTCATATGACACCTCTCACATTCCATTCATCTATTTTTTTACCTCCCTCTTCTTTAGGAGGAATCCTTTCACACGCATACAACTGTTTGAAGGCAAGAGAGCCCGCGGGCGACGGCTCCATGACTCAATCTTACCAAAGCTTCGCAATCGTCCGTAGTACAGTGCGCGCGTAATGCCAACAACTGCCAGAAATAGAGAGATATCGCTTCAAAGGCCACAGCCTTGGAGGCAAACAATGATTGTGTTCAGCAACCCTGTACATAATGAATAGCCACGACCAATCAAACAAGAGTGCCCAACTAAGAAGACTAAGAAGAAGACGTATACAAAATCCAACAGCTATAAAATAAACGTCAGTCTCATTTAAACACAGAAATAAACATAAAATTGCCACTTACTAAATAGTTACACGAACATAACTGTAGCAGTGTTTACTAACAATTTAACTTTGTCGGTTTAACTTGTTTTACAACTGTAGTTTCAAGTTGATTGTTATTGTCTGAGATAACTTTATTATGTCCGGTCTTTAACGTAATCTTTGTGTAAGAGCTATGTTTTGTTAAACGTTGCTTGATGGCTTCTTAAAAGCTTGTCACTTGCAACTTTGTGATAGCAGCTAAAAAAAATCTTTCATTTGAACTCGTAAGTGCTTTTTTTATGGTAGGTAAAAATCATTAAATGACGAGTCCCGCTCTTGGGTGGAGCGGAAAACAACCGGAAAATAACTTACATCGCCATACATACTAGGGCCAGAGCCTTCCTTTTCAGACGCAAACCCGTGGCCCTAATTGACTTCGACCCTTCTGCAGGGTCTACGGTTGCTGACTACTCGTAAGTGCTTGTTTAGAGAAACGCGGCAGTTTGGATCATTTATCGCCATAAGTTTGTGTTTGCACTTGCGATAATGCGGCCCGCTGCTGCAATGTACGAAAAACGGCGGACGCATATTTTTTAAATTCGTTAATTCTTCATTTGTTTAATTAACCTTTCGACTACCGTAATAACAGACGCAATTAAAGACAACAGGTGTGCGGACACCGGTGTCTTCTTGGGCTTAATGAACTAATTCATGTTTGTCACTTTACTCCTCCTAAACGGTTTGACTGATCTGCATGAGTGTAAATCGGGTTCATAAATTTATTTTTAACGAAAATGTCAGTCAGGGTAACCTCTTTTTAAAATCTTTAGAAATCGTCTATCTTTAGAAAATATGAAAAAATCCCAAAAGTAGAACTTTATAACGCCTTTCTAGTAAAGTTGTTTCGAACATGTATAGTTATTGAAAAATATTAATCACTAAATTTTTAACTAAAATTGTAATTGAACCTAAAAATGAAACTAAATTCTTAAAATAAGCATTTCTTTTTTACTCTTTTACGTATTTTATTATCCTGAACGTGTCTTCTTTTTAATTTAAAAACAAAAATCAAATCATAGAACTATTTTATGCTGTGCAATATAAACTTTTACATTTCGCAAATCAAGAAGTATAAATTTATTTCAGTACCTATGCGAATACGTATCGTGTGGGTTCTGCCCTCAATTTATTCGTCAGCAACTCAATCGAGTATAATTTATTTTCCCTACCCTTTGACCTTTGCTGAGGTTTATTTCCGTCGGGCTTGTATGCAATCGTCCAATAAGTTCAGTGTATGTCGATTTATTGTAGGTTAAATGTGAGGGATGTGCTAAATTTGAATTTAAAATGTTCTGACCTTTTCCTATAGATTTGTTTGATCCCATAAAACTTAGACTATATGACTGTGGATGATACGATACTGCAGCAATTAATCTGAATGATTCAAAGATTCATTTTACTAAAAAAAAAAGAAACTATTTACAGGCTCTTTTGAAAGGTTAAAAATTTTGTCAGAAAAAATAATGTTAATTGCACAATCTAAAGTGAAGATCTTTATGGAACAGAATGTGTAAAAAACCGTTGTGGACAAGACAGTTTTTTCAATCATAATACTGACAAATTAATAGTAAAAATAATAAAAAAGAATAAAAAAAAAACTAGTTTATATAAATATCAGCCTTTAATGTTTAATGATTGAGATACAATAGCATTGTTTAATTGTATTTTTTTTTTTGCATAAAAAATTTCAATCAACAATATTTACTTTGACATGTTCCAATAGTTTTGATTTAGTTCTATTTATTTTCTTATATTTGGGATTTGCTTTGACGGATCTTCTGATGCTGCTTCGGGTCATCACTCTATCAAAGATTTCTTCGCTAGTATCCTCACTACCATCATCAGAGAAATGATTGTTCATACTATCATTCACTTTGTTTGGCCGTAGTATTACCGGCTCAATATTAGCATCGAAGAAAATTGATTCATCAGGCATGTGTCTCTCATCTTCACTATGAGACTTTTCATTACTTGTTTGACGATTAAAGATCCTGTTATAAGGAGTTGGCACTTGTAATTTATTTTTCTTATTATCTTCCTTCTTTTTAGCAGCTTCCCGATTGGACGGCTTATATTTTATTGGAGAAAAGTCAACTCGTCTGAGAAAACTTATTGTATCTCCAAATCTTCGACTACATTTTCTTGTAGTTTTCACATCAGGTTTAGCTTCTTCGGCTTTACAGTCTTCGTTCTCTAACGCTACACCTGAGTCAGAATTGGAATCCACCATAATACTAATTTCTGGTACACTAACTGTCAATTCATTATTTTTCAACTGATTAGTTAATTCTTCTATTTTTTCCGCTTGTTTTTGTATTATTAAATCTTTCTGTGCAAGTTGTTCTGTTACCCATTCGGTTCTTAAAGCTAAATTGTCTTCGTATTTTTTCAATTCACCCGATAAGAATTCCAATTCCTTTTTCCTATTCGATTCCAACTTCTTTATAACATCAGCTTGTTTCGTATGTGCTTCTTTCAGCCTCACGACTTCTTGTTTATGTGTCGTCTTGAGGAATTTAATAATGTTTATTGCCTCTTGAAGTGTCGTTGGCTGCATTATATTTTCTTTTGTTGCTTTCTCTGACATTATTGCTTCCACTGTGGATCTGTAACAATAAAATAACATAATTAATCATATAGTTTTGTAATATGAATTGCTCAATATTACTCATTTAGAGGTTAATCGTGAGCAATTATTTTTCGATTAGTCAATTATTTTTAGATTGTCATGAATGATTTATAGTTAAATTGAAATGTCGATTCATCATTAAATGTATTGGGTAATTAAAAATTATAGTTTTGTTTTGCAATAACAGTGCGGTTTACTTGAAACATGTAAAATAAAGAGAATTTTTTTTATGTTTGTATATTTGTTTTGTAATAAATATATCCAAACACTAATGGAAATGGACGAATTTAAAAATAACAAATGTCCAGTAAAATGCAATTTTATCAATGAGTAAAATAGACAAATCTATTTTGCTTTTACACGGAAAACTAACACCATAGTTGCTTACAGACTGAATAGTTTAATTTTTAATTGAATTTATCGCTTTTACACGGACAAAACAAAAAGCATAGTTGCTTATAGTCTGAATATATTTTGTTATATTTTGTGTGAAATGCTTCTTATAAATTATAAGGTAAAACATATCGAAGTAGTCAAATAGTCCAAGTAATGCAGCCAGCGTTACATTAATTTTACAAGTCAGAAGACATTCTTCAATGAAGTTATGGTTTTTATACAATTGTTTAATCAATTGTTCATAGAAAAATCAACACGTGGCGAACAATGATCTAAGAGTTAAACATACCGAGGTTTAGTTTATAAATCTAGTAATAACACCACATTACTGTAATAACAAGTAATTGTTCACTCCTAGTACTTATGTATTGAAAACAAATTACTTATGTGTTTTACATACTTGAACAATTCTTTTAGAAAGGATCGATGAAGAACATTGTATGTTATAGGAATATGTTTTCAACAAATATGTAGTATTGTTCAACATTGTATAACAGTAGATTTTAGTGTTTTAGTTTAGGTTAGTGCTTCATAATAGACGGATATTAAAAGTTACAGGTTTGTAAATACTTAATTCAAAGTAACTACATTGTACAGAAGGCACCAATGCAGGTAGGCAATATTTTGGAAACAAATGAAAGGAAATTGTATGATATTTGGCTAGGTTAGGTATGTATGTTAATGACCTATCTACTTGTACTTGTTTCATTTATATAGGGTGACTGGTAATTATGACCGATACTTAGACACTATAATACTTAATGACTAACTAAGCCTGTGTCGACGTCGAGGTATTGCGTTTCATCACGTACCTCAAAGAGATGTTAAAGATGTAAGAGAGTCCAGTAAGGCATTGGCCTGCTAGGGTTTCAGGAATGTTCGAATGAGGTACCATAGTCCGGAATGCAAATTTCAACTGAAGGAACACTCATGGATTTTAGTCAGTTATAGTCCGATACATCTTATAACTCCAACCAGAATTTGAGAAGGTATTTAATAATTTGTGGTATTTAATATGATGATTACCTAGACGGCAGTGGTCCCGAGTGGTAGCGGCCACGATTATCAACCTGTAAGTCGCGGGTTCAAATCTAGCCAAGCGCATTACTTTGTGTAATTTATTTCATCACTGCTGCTCTCAAAACGGTGAAGGAAAACATCGTGAGGAAATCGATATATTTTAGAACCAAAAATTCGAAGACATGTGTGACATTCACAAACTAGGCCCGCATGGTAGATTATGACACATACCCTCTCCTAGAAAGGAGGCCTAAGTCCCAGCAGTGGGAATATTATAAGGCAGAAACTATGCAATGCTATGCATGCTAGTTTCAAAACAATACCACGACCTACTTAAGAATTGTCACGCAGAACAAAAACATATAAAAGATTCAAAACAACGGGTAAAAGGGTTTGCCTTTTAAACGGCGATTACCCAAATCCCATAATAGACAAAGGATAACCACAGAACACGAATAACACATAAAACCTTATGGAACTATTTCCCATACAAATTTACCTTCAGCTGACTTTTGTCACCCTTTATCGGTACCCAATTTGTTATAGCACGGAATCTGCGACAAGCTAACGGGATTTATGACTGAGAAAATTCGTTTTTGAATCCTTTCAATTGTTCTTGAGATAAGACAAATACGAGCATTTTTATTCAGTGTAAGTTGCCGTAGATTTTGTACTCAAGAACCATTTTTTCCGCTATTTCTCCCTCGAGCAGAATGGCCTTTCCATTTGCAGATTTTTAATGACTAAAACTAATACCTTTTTCTTCTTTTTCGTTCTAGGGCCCAGCAGGGTCGAAGCAAACCCCGGCGAGCTTCGACCCTGCTTCGGCTCCAACGATTTGCTGACGTATCTTTGAGACGCACGTGGAAACTCAAATTTAAAATTATTTGTTTCAAATAGACCATTTACAGGCACTTTTGAACTACGCATGTTACAAAGAAAGCCATGAGTAAGAATGTGGATGGATGGAGAGGGAGAGGGAGACAAAAGAAGATATGGATGGATTGTGTGAGAAGTGATATGAAAGACAGAGGAGTTAGTGATAGCGTGACGGGTGACAGGACAGAGTGGAAGAAAAAAATATATTGCGCCGACCCCAAATAAAACGGGACAAGGGCAGGAAGATGATGACAGGCACTTCTGAACTATTAAATTGAAGTTAATTTGCACGTAATGTGTTCGAAAAGAAAAAAAAAACAAAGTTGATACGACAGATGGGTTTTCCTTAAATAGGATTAATGTACACACCATTCATATTGGTGTGTAACTTTTACTATAAGGCGTTTCTGCACTAGTGCAGAAAAGAGTAACTTACGTGCCTAAAATCCGTAGAGATAGAAGCAGATTTGTGTGTATTGAAAAAACATTATTCGAACAAAATTGAGATATCGCTTTTTGGCTTCTTAAGGCAGCATATTAGTGTCAAAGGAGAATTAAGGTCTCAGCACACATATGGGATCGGAAAGGGATCGTAACCGTAACGCCTTTCGCCTCGCTGTCAACCAGGCGTCAACCTACCGTATGCACGTAACGAAAGCGTATCAGCAGCGCCTGTACGTCAACTCGGCTACGGCTAGGCGACACCGCGCTTACGCCTCGCCGCCCCCTGGCTGACCTGGTTGGCACCAGATCAGTTTGAATCCAAACGTTAAGTGTAGCGCACGGTTATGTCTTGGTTTACAATACGTGAGTTGGCTATCATAGCCATAGCGGGAGGGGAAAGGGGAAAGGGTGGACGAAGAGATGTGAGCTCGGGTACGGAGAGACGTAAGCGCGGGGACGGAGAAACGTAAGCGCGGGGACGATGAGCCGTAAGCGCGGGAATTCAAGTTCGGAGCCTGTTCCGAGGCGAGGCGATTACGTTATTATTCCGATTAGTGTGCGTTGCAGTAGGGAGTTTAATACAAACCATTCTGAACGGCTCGAGGCGATACGGTGACGATCCCTTTCCGATCCCATATGTGTGCTGAGACCCTTAGTGTAATCCGGAATAAGGATGCAATAGTGCGAATAGGATTACTGTAATCCAATAAACGAAATTGGGCATTTGGGTATTTGAGCATCAGTACTTGTATTGATTTCCACTACAACACTGCTCTATTGTAACTAAACTAAAACTAATTTGAAATGTATTTCACTGATTATCACGTTGAAGGCCACACTAAAAGCCATATTTAGCCATGGGCTAAATAGCAAAGGACATGTGTGTCCTCCCTGTCTCGATCACTATCAAAGCTTCTACGCAATATTTGAAATGATGAATGATGAATGGTAATTCAAAATAGCATTCAATGTTTCTGTGAATATTAAGAATGAAAACTTGAAGTTTGTAAAAACAAAAATGATATTATTATTATTACATCCATTTTTTTTTTCATAAATTAAGAAATTAAAAAACGTTTCAAACGTGACTTATATTTTTAACTAAAAGCCTACGTAAATAAATTCCATTTAGTCACAATTTGGAGAAGGTTTTTTTTATCAGTAAAAGTGTGACACTATCTTCCGCTCCATCCCTGGGTGGGAGGTGTCAATGGATAGATAAAAAAAGAGGAAAAAATACTACCACAACAATTTCTAGTCAAGTTATTTGTCACCTACGGTTAACTGTACTCCTCATAAGATTCAAAATGACTGAATCGACCAGCCATTTAGGAGATTAGCCGGGACAAACAGACAGACCGGCATAAATTTAAAAAATGAACGCTGTTGTTATATGTAGATATCGAATGCATGTACTGTAATTATGCATATAGTAGATATAACTACAGGTATATCTTATGAATTTTAATTCCCTTGAAAGCGTCGAATTATATCTACGTTTTTATTTTTATTTTTGTTTATGTAAAAGTTTTATTATTTACAGTTTCAATGGACCGCAGTCTTAAGTCTGTAGGTATTATAATGGGTTTTAATTGCAACTCGATACTTAAACGCGTTCTCGAGATAAGAGACAGACGGACAGCAAAGTAATCGAAGGCATTCAAGGTAACTTTTTTTCTTTTTTTGGGAACAAAAAAAGGAAAAAAAAATAGGCCTTGAATGCAACATCTGCTTGTAAAACATCTGTGAGGATACTATAACATCTGTTTCAAGCAATCTTATGACTTTCTATCTTATAGATATTGTTATGTACAGGTAAGGCAGGTTGCTTTGTGTAATGCTTTGTAGGTGATTTTTTGTAACCGGGAGACTGTCTCATTCATCTGGCCTAGTTTTTATGGTTCTGCACCACAAAAGAATGAAAACCCATATATGATCTGTTTTGGCCGTCTGTCTGATAAGACCCTTTATCTTAACAACGCATGGAAATATCGAGTTGTAATTGAAATTCAGGTGTATAATCTCTTGAAAAAGCCTCAAAAAACATACATTTTGACACTCTCAAAGGAATCAAAATTCATCAAAATATAGGATAAAATCTGAAAACTGTAAAAGCCACACCTATGTTTCTCCTTTCTTTTGCGTTCCAGGACCGTGGAGTACCTATTTGGACTACCCTTGACCCAATAGGCTTCGGCCCTGCTAGGCCCTTACGATTTTGTTGACAACTGAAATATAACTCTGTTCCATTTGTTGCACTATGCGTTCCTGGGTTGTAATAACTCTTTTACACAATTCCTTGGCCCTTAACCTATAACCCTTGTTTTGTCTAAATAACACACGTGTTCTTTTATCTTAACAATCGCGCGTCAACACCAGATGCTTATGCGCCAGCGCAAGTCTAACAAAATCGTGGAACAGCTTAACTTATTGTAGAAATTTAATGTCTGGTTTAGTGTAAAAAGTTAATAATCTATTTTTATAAAAGGAGAAACTGACTCACTGACATATCAACACACAGCCAAAACTACTGGGCCTAGGAGTGTAAAATTTTGCACAAGGCTTTCTTTTATGACTTAGGTGAACACTAAGAAAGGGTTTTTCAAAACTCAGTTCCTAAAGGAATGTAATAGGGGTCTAAAATTTGTATGGAGAACCCTACTTTCACGCGTGCGAAGCTGTTGGCAAAAGCTAGTACTAATATAAAATATTTAAAAGTTTAATATCTTTCTATAGTTTATAAAACATGTAAATATTAGATAGTATCGAAAACCAATCAACAAAATTCAATGAAGTAAAGAACAGCTTCCGAAGGCTTCCGAACAACTCCGAAGGGCTACGAAGATACACTTAATATAATAGACCAGAAATAATACAATAACTAGTTAAAACAAATCACATACCTGTGACAAAAGATCCCAGGACAATGGCTTTTCATCCAATAACACGATCACTACTTGACTGTACTTCTATTTACTTTAACACACCATATTCCTTCGGCGGCTCAACACTGACTGAATGAATGTACTACTGCGATCCTGGCAGGTGTTATATAATAACAATACTGCAATAAACTAATCACCTGTCACTTTGCTAATCGATTTTGAACTCTAACTTTAAGTCTTAAAGGTGATTTTAAGAACGGTGTTAAATACGAAGGTACTATTATTAATATTTGGCAGGTTTATGAGTGTTCTAGAAAAAAATGCAGTTTCGTAGGATTACTAATGCATTACCTTTGAAGTGGTGTCCTATTAGTAATTATTGTGTAAGGTGTAAAGACGCTGAAGTGCTTAACAAGTAACAAAGTAGTATAGTTTACGGCGAAATGGGTAGTTAGTTTTATTACCAAGCTGTTACCTAACAAGTTTGTGTGTTTTGTAGTTGTGAGTAAAGATGATGTGGGCTTTTGTATTCTTCATACATTTCACACATAGAACATTGAGATATTTGGGGGAGGCCTATGTCCAACAGTGGACGTCTTTTGGTTCCAGCATTACAATTTTGATAACACGTAAGCGCCTATTACACGGTCATGTAAGTCATTCATTGTAATCAATTATGAATGATGGCTTTTTAATTATTTTTTTTACTATTATAGGTAAAAATCAGCCAATTACGAATCCCGCCCTTGGGCGGAGTGGGAAACAGTGTCAGTTTCTTAATGCCTTACTCAACGTTGCCATATATTCCAGGGCCAGAGCCTTCATTTCAGATGTGAACCCTTGGCCCCAGTTGGCTTGAACCCTTCTTCACGGTCCTTACAGTTAAACAACTCCTTGAGGCGTACGGGAACAGTGCGTGCTGTCGACGACTGGGCTTGGTCCAGACAGTTACCAGACGAGTGAAAGGCGAGCTACCCATTGCTCGCCATCCACAAGCCAGTGTTTTCGTCAGTCAGTACAAAGTTATGTCAATCATCGCATTGTGCAGGTTATTCGTCAATCAAAATTTTGACTCTTTGACAGCAAATCCTACCGTGCTATGAACGATTAAGTTTAGGCCCGGCCGTTACTAACTAACCATTAGACCACCCACTACTGCTTTTAACATTTATATCAATTGCTTTTATAAATGATATTTATTTTGTAAAAAGGTTTTAAAATAACACTTTTACATGTCATTTTTTTTTTTCGTTACTTTAAACTAGATGCGTCCGGTGTTTCCTAGCTGACTACCCAGAGAAGAAACACCGAAACAAACTCAGGGGTCAAAGTCTCAATATAATATACATTAGCTTTTGCCCGCAGCTTCGCCCGCGTGGTATTGGGGTTGGGGTTTCCGGGATAAAAAGTAGCCTATGTCCTATTCCGGAGTGTATCCTATGCCTGTGCCAAATTTCATCCAGATCCGTCCAGCAGTTTTGGCGTGATTGAGTAACAAACATCCAAACATCGTAACTTTCGCATTTATAATATTAGTAAGATAGAATTTCCTAGGAGCAACTTGAAACATCATTACTTCGCAGCGTTTTATTCCTATTTATGCTTTTAATGAAGTATGCTGAATGTATTTTTTCCACAATCATTATTGTTTTAACAATACTGGGAAGGTTAACGCAAGGCTACCTGGAATTCGGGATAGACCCAGACATAAAAGGGCAAATCTTCGGGGTTTACCCAGCGACCATTTTATTCATTTTAAATAATGACTATTTCCTAGAATAGGATGTAATAAATGTTGTTATCTGCGGTTTAGAATAATAATACGGCATTACTACGGATTTTTTTTTACAATACTTGGACAGGATGATAACGGAACGAAAATATGCGTCTTTAATGGAACCGTAGGAACCCTGCAGAAGGGTCGAAGGCCAAGGGCTCGTGTCTGAAAGGAAGGCTTTAGCCCTGGTATATATGGCGACGTAGAAAGTGGGTAGGTTGTTTAGTCAGTAAGAGTGTGACCACGGTATCCCGTTCCACCTAAGGGCGGGACTCGTCAATGGATGATTTTTACCTACCAAAAAAATAACTTTTGAGGCGAGAGAAAAGGATTACATTGTCTGTATCTGAAAGCAGTACTAGCACCATGCTGGACTGCACCAGCTGCAGCAAGCACCAGTGGACTGCACCAGCAATTTCTGAAAACGAAACCTGTAGTCCTAGAAGGAAAGGGCAACTGAAGGATACAGGTGTGGTTTTAGTTAGTAAAAATTTTACTAGCCTATGCCTGGGCGGAGCCGGAAGCGCTCCGCCCAGGCATAGGCTAGACGGGGGAAATTACTAGATGATTCATATGTAACTACAGACATTATGACTGGTCACTTTAATGAAATGTAACAGAAAGCTTATAAAAAAATAATATAATACACTTTTAAATAAATCTCATCCTTAACTTTAATCAAATAAGGGTCACAATGCTTTTTGATTTTTATCCCTTTCAAAGACCCGCAATATTAAATAGTTCATTAAGTACCAAGAGGACACCAGTGTCCGCACAGCTATTGTCTTTTAATTGTGTCTGTAATTACGGTACTCGAAAGGATAAGTTTGCGCGAAAACATATTCCCACAATATTTTTCATGTGCCATAAAGTATAATCCAGCTACATTATAATATAATAACGAATCTGAGTTTTAATTGTTACTTAATACCTCACCGCACATTCGAGTGTTTGAACTTAGCCAATTATAACTTAGGACGACTTATCCAATATTACAAATGAAATATTTGAAAATTCATTCGCGTACGAATTGTAAGATTGTGATTTTAATTCGTAAGATATGTGTTTTTTTTTTTTATGGTAGGTGAAAATCATCCAATGACGAAACTCGCTCTTGGGCGGAGCGGGAGACCAGTGTCAGACTCTTACTGACTAAAAAACCTACCCCGTACCTTCCTTGCCTTATTCCTGGAGTCGAGGTAACAGTTTTCCACCACCCTCTAGGCTCCAGGAGGCTTCGACCCTGAAGGGCCCCTGCAGAAGATATGTGTAGAACGCAGGTTTGCATGTACTTAAAGAGGCAAGGTTTATCATAAGGCCTTTTTAGGGTTCCATAGTGAACAAGGAACCCTTATAGTTTCGCTAAGTCTGTCTGTCTGTCCGTCCGCGGATAATCTTAGCGATCGTTAGCACTAGAAAGCAGAAATTTGGTATCAGTATGTATATCAATCACGCCGACAAAGTGCACAAACAAATAGTGTTAAAAATGTTTTATTAGGGTACTTCCCCTACACGTAAAGTGGGGAGTGATTTTTTTTTTCATTTCTACCATAACGTGTGATATATTGTTAGATAGGTATTTAAAAACGTTTAAGGGTCCCGTAAAATAATTTTTTGATAATGTTTACATTTTCGGAAATAATCACTCTAAAAGTAAACAACGATGCGGACCTCCCTCCAACTTTTGAACCATAAGTTTAAAAAAAACTCGAAAGTAGAACTTTATAAAATCTTTGTAGGAAAATTATATGAACAATTTTTGAAAAATTTTTAAAAATAATTTCTGACCTAAAATTGTAATTTAACCACATATGAAAACCTTTTTTTTTCATATTTTACCATTGTGAACGTGTCTTCTTTCAAATAAAAATTCAAAAAGGTTTAAATTGGTTCACGCAATCCAAAATTACCACCGGGTACAGCGCCATCTCTTGAGAAATTAGGTTATTAATTTATACACGGGCTACTGGGTTTTGTTACATTGTGAGAAATTTGTGACCGACGGGAAACTACGGAACCCTACACTGAGCGTGACCTGACGCTCTTGGCCGGTTTTTTAAGGGTGAAAATCACCCTCGATAATCGCTTAGACAGAAGGCCCCAAACTGGGCCCGCGTGGTGGATTAAGGCCCATTCGCTCTCCTAGAGAGGAGGCCTGAATTCCAGCTGTGGAAACATTATAAAGCGGGTGCTATGTTATGCTATAATTTAGGTGTCTTCAAGTTTAGAGTGAATAGGCTCTCGCCTTTCCATCAACTGATGCATCTGCTTACCATCAGGTGGGATTTACGTCAAGCACTTGCTTATATATAAAAAAAATCAGTAAACTAAAAAATAACTCAAACTGGCTGAAAACAAAATATTTTCTAAACTTAACTCAAGCTACATACACAAACATTGCAAAGGCAAAAAAAAGGAAAAAAGATCTTCATCCTATATTAAAGCAATTGGGATCCTTTCTGCTTCCGAGAAAAAAGAAAAGAAAGATGTATTCAAGTTTCTGCAAATAAATAATGTTTGCACAATGAAGTTAGCTTGGAATTATATTAAAAACAGCTACTTTCAGAGAACAGCTGTATTTTCCGTACCCTAGGGACAAACGTGCTAATGTTACGGGAACTATTCGTGTATCTACTTAAGTGCTGCTGATTTAGTTTATTTTATAATGCATTTCTGTAAGTATATCTTATAATTAGAATTGTTTTAAAGCAGTTAAGGGAAATAAAATATTTTCCCTTTTGAATACTGTAATTAGAGATACAAGAGGTGTGCGAATGCCGGCGTTCGCTTTGGGCTTCAGAGTTTAAACCAATCAATCAAAAACCTACTCCTGTGGCCCCATGGTTCGCTTTTGCACAACCCGTGGCCCCAGTAAGCTTCGACCCTGTTGGGCTCCTACGGTTTGCTGAAAACTTGAAGGTAATGGAAAAAATAATACAAAATAATACCTATATATAACATAGCATCAATTTTATAGTGTTCCTACAACTGGGATTTAGGCCTTCTTTCGTAGAGAGAAAATGAGCCTTAATCCACTACGCAAGCCCAGTGCCGGTTGGTAACTTGGTAGATATCTTGTAAGTTTTTGATTCTAGGACATGCAGGTTTCTTTGCAAAGTTTTCCTTCATCGTTTTAAGGGCAATGGTGATGCAATGTATTACACAAAGTGGATTGATTTTAAAAATTCTTTTACTGGTACAATCACAATTATAGATATACCTAGATAACGCAAGAGCAACTACTTCGCGTGCCTAGCTTACGTACAAAAATCGTAAGTGGTCACTTTCGCAGTCAGTCTGCATCGGTGTACAGCACTAGTCGGACATCAGTTAAAAATATAAAAAATTTTAATTGTGCTGACAAAGCGGGGTTGGAGCAATGGAGACGCCATGCAGCGGTGTCTTTGAATCGTTTTGATTTTCCCGTTACAAATAGTGCTTGTGACGCCATTAGATAGGTAGTCAAAAAATGGCACGCTTGGTTTCCATACAGATAGTTATGCTTGCGTAATATAGGTATATATCTATATCTGTGGGTACAATACTGCTTTACTACTGAATAACTTAAGAAAATATATATCGCACCAGCAAAACCGTCAGTTGAACCTACTCCATTAAAATACAGACAGAATTTATAATTACTTGTCTAAACATAACCAAGACAGATCCAAATCTACACACATAGTAATGTGACAAGCACAAATAAGTTACGCTCGTAAGAAATGTTTTCATCTATTGTGTAGTGTAGACGAGGGTTAGTACGGATGTCGAAATGTTGGCAAATGTATTTACTGAAATTTACTGAGGTACTCTACACACTTTGCTTGTGAATACAGCACAGTGGTACTTTGTGTAGATTTTGTTAGGTTATTTTTGGGTACTGTGTATTTTGCCAGTTTAAAAGGAACCAGATTGATGTAAGCTTCAAATCGTTTCGCCAATAAAACCCTTTTGTCATCTGAATAGGTTTTTTTTATGATAAATGTCGTAAAAATATCTTAAATCGAGTTTATTTTTAATGAGATTTGGTTCGTTTATGTTCTCACGTCATAGCTTGTAGGGGCTCAGTAGGGTCAAAGTCTACTGAGGTCATGTGTTATGTAAAAGTGAACCTAAGGAACTGGAGCGGGTTTTAGTCAGTAGAAGTATGACACTATCCTCCTCCTCCTCCTCCTTTGGATGATTTTCCCACCTTAAAAAAAAAGTCATTACAATTTTTGTATTTTTTTTACAATTTGGTAAATAAATACAAGCCATTCGTTAATATATATATTTTAGGTTTATTTTTTACGTTGCAATGAGTTCAATATGTAACTCTTGAGACTAAAGCGAACGCTGCCGTTCGCATATTTATTGTCTTTCTATTATGTCTCTAATTATCGCATTCAAAAGGTTAAAAGAAGTCTTATATCTTTTTTAACATCTCTGATATTCAATCTAATTTCAAAATGAGCCGTTCAAATTTCGAACAGCAAGTTTTATTGATATTATTATAATACTTTCCTAATTATTCTTTTTTTACATTATTTTAAACAGTTTCTCAAACAAACTATTGTCTAATTTCATTTTTCTTTGTCTACCCTACAGATATTAAAATGACATTAATTCTCGTCAATGTCAGTGTCACGAAGTTATCAATTCCCGAGAGTTTGGAACTTCCATTTAATAATTTGCATACATTTATGGAAAAATAATTCGATCTAAAATGTAATTAGTTAAAGGTATTTTTCTCTATTTTTATGATAGTGGAGCTGGATTGGTTGATTCCTATGGGAAAACAATTAGTTTCTACAAACAATTGGTGGATTGAACTGGACATCGTAGCATCAATAGTAATAAAATGTTATGTGTTACTAGATTGCAATGCATATTGGATTTTGTAATTGCATTTCTAGTCTCATAGGTATCGATATTTTCATTGTTAGACGGATTTTAAATCTATACTAGTATTATAAATATGAAAATAATTCTGACTGTCTGTTACGTTTTCATGGTTAATTATTGAACTGATTGTGATAATTATTTTTTTTGGTGGGAAAAATCATCGAATGACGAATCCCGCCCTTGGGCGGAGCGGGAGACAGTGTCAGACTTTTACTGATTAACGACCCACCGTTCCTTCCTGCCTTAGTTCCGGAGCCCCGGTGTACTGCTTTCGCATCTACTCTTGGCCCCATAAGGATGATGAAATAATTGTATGGCACGTAGTAAATTTGAACCCTCAAGGAACTTTTGGTAAAATGTATGACTGGTTTAGTTGACGAGCGTTTGGCTGCTGAGCTGTGTAAGGGGTTTCGATTCTTGCACGAAACACCTCTTCAGACTCTAGAGAATGGTTCCGGAACTTGGTGTTCTGTGTAAGTGCGTGAGTATAGATAGATAGATAGATTAAACTTTATTGTACACCAAAAAGTACTAATAGTAGTAGTAGAGTATTAGTACTAGTACTCTTTGATAAGCATACGGTGTGTTAGATCAGTTAGCCTGTGTGTAATACAATTATTTAATTTATTTTGGATACGTGATAATTTGATAACGTCTTCGTGTAGTTTGAAATAAGATCATTCTATTTCTTTAATTTTATCTTTTCAAATAAAATACAAAATCATATTATTTGAGTTATATCAACTCTAGAGCTACACATTCGGCTTAGGGTTGATGCGAAAACGGAACACCGGAGTTCTGGAACTAAGGCAAGAAGGAACGTTGATTCATTTAGTCAGTAGGAGTCTGACACTTCGCTCGTTCCGCCCAAGGGCGGGATTCGTCATTCAAAGATAAAAATCAAAGTGTGTTGTATTCAATAATAAAAACTCACACTCGGCTTAATTATTCCACCACAACTAATATAACAGCACCCCAGATTTAAACTCCTAATATTACCCAATTTTGTATACAACCACACTCGTCCTTAATAGAAAAAGGTGGGGCATAAATCCTTAAAATATGCGATACTCCACACACAATACAAATATTTGGTTACATTCAACGTAACCGCACATAAAAATGACGCATAACTTTTGCGCGGAGTCCGTACCATAGATTAGGCAGGTGCAGAAGCGAAAATACCGCTTGGAGAGCGTTGTAACACTGGGGATAATTGTTCCAAAACGCTTATGTGGATAAAACTGAAAAGTTCTAATGCTGAGTATCTCCAACGAACACTACACTGGCATGGTTCAAGCTCATTAATTCATTCATTATGCTTAACCATTCCTAGTGTTAGAGAGAGTATTCCAGGGCTATAGCAGTCATTAAAATTCTGAAGCAGGCAATTTTCCAGTGTTGCGGTGGTCAATAAAAGTCTAACACAGGGAGTGTTCCAGGGCTATAGCAGTCATTAAAATTCTGAAACAGGGAATTTTCCGGAGTTGCGGTGGTCAATAAAAGTCTAACACAGGAAATGTTTCTGGGCCTTGGTGGTCATTAAGCAGACTTAGTGATCCCTGTGTCAGAACACAGGGAGTGTTCCTAGAGATCACTTATTCTACTCGGAGCGTAGTAATTTTATGATTGCCCAACCATAAGAAAAAGAAGGAATATAATCTAATTGTGATATCACCTGTCCTATTTTTTATTGACTATTTGTGAGCAATAAAGAATATTACTGTGGTGGCATAAGCAAAGATACACTCATGCCATTCTATACATTTCTTATTCTCTGTACCACCTACCCTGGCTTGGAATTGGGCAATTCTTCCTAAATTTAATTTTCACGGCTAACTTATGTGAGTTGGGATTGGTAGGGTAAGGTTTGATGGTAGGTAGAAGATCTCATGGGTTTATTTTAATTTTGTATGTTATGTGTTGTTCTGTCATTTTATTATGCTTTTATGGCTTTTTTTAGGTGAGGCAAAATAAATAAATTGGTAGACGTACCGATAAAAGCGCTATTGGTTAATGAGTCAATTACCTGAATTACCTGATGAAAGGATCACAGAAGTCATAAGCATTAACAAAAAGTTCAAAGTTCGCATTCAGAGTTTGCCAGTAAGCAGTGGAACGTAGTATTCTCGAAGTTTATAGTACATTGTTATACGAGGGATGAAAGTTAGTTATTTAGTCCTGAAAAATTTCTTGTCAAAATAGAACTAGTTTTTTTTTAATATTTGCTGTCTAAATATTAAAAAAACAACTGTCAGTTGTAAAGTAAAACTCCCTAGGAAGTAAAAGTACTTCTTCCAACCCTGTCCGCAGGCAACTTTACACCTACTTTCAGAGTATGAGTGTTCTTTATGCGTTCTGTACTTTTTCATTAAAAGTACAGAACGCATAAAGAACACTACGCTCAATCCTAAAACACAAAGTGCAAACGTAGATAATTCAGTCACCAAACTAAAATGGAACTAAGCAGGTCATATCTGCCTCATGTCGCAATCGAAATGGGCGAAAGCCACCACTGGACTGGAAAGCAGGAGCCGATAACGCGGTAGGTCCTGAAGGATATGTCGTGACGATTTGGACTTTTACCTTAAGGAGCAGTGGTTCAGCATAGAAAAGAATGCAATAACGAAAAAGGTCTATGTTCTGCAGTGGGATACTATGCTCATAATTATAACATTAGACTATTTAACGGTTGAAAAACGAGCCTGGGATACTGTGTTGCATTCCTAAATCAGGTCAATATAACACAATTATTATGATACCTACGTGGGAACTATTCAAATAGTTCTACATTCTTCAAACATCAGTCAGTTCTGTAACTGGAATGTAACAAGTAACTGAAATTATACACACACTGAGATGCATTGATTTTATAAAACTGTAGCTTTTTTTTCGGTGGGAAAAATCATCGAATGACAAATCCCGCCCCTGGACGGAGCGGCAGACAGTGTCAGACTTTTACTGACTAAACGACTCACCGTATCTTCCTGCCTTACTTCCGGGGCCACGGTGTTCCGCTTTCGCATCAACCCTTGGCCCCTGAAGGCTTCGACCCTGCTGGGCCCCTACTGCCGCTGACAACTCCTTGAGGCGCGCGGGAATAGTGCGCGCCGTCAACGACCTGGGCTTGGTGGTTACCGGATGGGCGCATAGCGAGCTACCCATTGCTCGCCGTCCGCAAGCCAGCCATGAAACTGTAGCTGCTTTCAAGATTTCTCACAATGTCAACGCAGCTTTCAATCATTGGGAATACCATGAGCTCTTTACGCTAACCATTTTACGACCTAAACTGAACTTTTAAAGAGATGGATCTTTATAGGCGTGTCACGCGATCATAATATTAGTCTAAAGATAATATTAGGTTTAAAGGGTGTGAAAGTTTATATGAAAACATTAGCGAATGATGTCTGGCAAAATATTAGTTTCAATATAAATAATTTATCCCAGTACTATGGAATTAGAGAAAACAAACCTTGTGTATGTCCGGATCTAACGAAGTTCCTAGGTTTAATTGTACCTACTTGTAATTGTTGAAATTTTGATTATCTGTACGACTCATTGAATAAAAATTGAATAATTAAAATCAAGATTCGAAAGTGACAACCCAAGTTAAAACAGTTAATTTTGAATAACTTCTAGAATTACCTAGAAAAAAAATAAAAAACTAATAATAAGTTATTAGCTTTTTTAAACTAAAAACTTATTATTAGTTCTAAAATTAAAAACTAATAATATTTATTAGTTTTTTTTTTTAACTAATAACTTATTATTAGTATTTTTTTTCTAGAATCGAAAATCTTTCCAAGGATTATTTGTTTTCTAAAATATGCAGGATAAAAACGCCGTCGATGTTTTTAAGGCTATAATTGCGTATCATATCCAGCTTTAGAGATATGAGTTTTTTTTCTAACAATCCGGTTGATAAAAAAACGATTATCAACCGGATTGTTAGAATTTTCACAACTAAATATGCTAGTGAAATGGGAATACAAAATATTGCATTTAAAACACACACACATCAGTTTTTTTTTTAAACATAGCAATGTCCGAAAAATGGTCTTCATAATTATGTGCAACACTGCATATCATCTGCATCATCATAATATCGCCTAGCCTGCTGTGGACAAAATTTTCCTTTATTATGTAACTAAATTCTATCAAAAACTGAAACCAACGTACAGTACGAACAAAAACATTCATATATCGCTTCGACCGTTACAAGTCTCGCTCAATGGAGCAACGGATTTACGCAAGAAAGTTTTATTAGGATCCGGATAAACGGTCCGGGGGCGAATATTTTTATCTGCTCCTAACTTAAGTCTGTTGATTTGCGTACAACCCAATATTGCAGTTATTTAGAAGTGTTTTCGCGTGAAATAAGAATTTTTTGATAGCATTTAGCAGATGTTGAGGATGAATGTTTTTGAAATAGATAGAAATACTTCACTGTTTTGTGGAATTCACAACCAAAACACATAGGTAACCATTTTTTTATGTCGGAAATCATTCAATGATGAATCCCGCCTTTGACGAATTTGATGCAGTACCTCCCGAACTTACCATGTATGGTGAGTACCTGCGTCTTGCGGAAAGTGAGGACGCCGTGAGGTCTTTCCAGCCACGCCTTAAGGAGCTCCAACATTGCAAACATAAAAACATTTACTAACTAATGTTGTCAATTGTTACATTTTAGGGACTGTTACATGTTATAAGCGCTCCTACTCTAATAGAAAATATGTTATAAAATTTAAATCTTGTATTTGCTCGCAGTTTGGTTTTCGTTCTGAGGGCGCCTACACGAAAAGCAAAGAGGATTTACTCATTGCAATAGCTTTCATTTTTTGTTTATTAAATATTAACACAATAATTTGTTTTGTTATCAAAGTCAAAGTCAAAGTCAAAATCTTTTTATTTCACATAGGCCTACATGGGCACTTGTAAAACGTCAGAAGCTAGTGCACGGTTCCAAATTGGTCGTTTCCTATGGAGAAGAACCGGCAAGAAACTCCATGGTTACTCTTTTAAAATAATTGTTTCTTTTACAATATTTCCATATTACAGTATTATCACATTGATTATGTAAGGACAGTGCAGACCAGTCAATATTGAAATCGTACCGTAAAAGTGGTAGGAAGTAATCTAAGATTTGCGTCTACAATGTTCTCACATTCACATTATTGAAAGAAGCTATACAAAAGAAAAATATTCACAATTATCTGTAAGACAAATACATTATATTACGGATCTATAAAATGGTAATCTAGGGAATATTGAATGTCAAAATAAAAAAAAATAGATGTCGTACATATAAAAAGGAAAAAGATGGAACAGTTAACAGACAATTACTCAGAATATTGATAAGTTACCAGGGGGCCACATGTGCAGAAGTAGTCATTGCCAGACAAGCGTGTCTTCGACATAGTCTCTAACCTTATAATATGCTTTTTTGGTTAGGACACGCTTAATATGAGTTTTGAAATTCCTCTCGCTAAGTTCTGACACTCCCTTTGGCAGCTTATTATAAAATCGTACGCTATTTACTAAAAATGACTTGCTGGTCTTAGCTAATCTCCATTTAGGTAAAATAATTTCATGTTGACTACGAGTATTTTTATTATGAAGATCGCTTCTAATTTTAAAAAGTCCTAAGTTTTTACGCACGTATAAAATACATTCTAAAATATAAAGTGTGTGTTATAATTTGTTAACTAACGTTACTAAACAATTTCTAACATGAAAAGATTGTTTATATTCGTGATTGTTTGCTAACAAATGTTTACTAACATTACTAAACATTTTCAGACGACAATGTGGGAACACCATTACCAAACCAGAACTTAGATCATAGAATACCCTTCTTTCCCTCCAAAACAATCCTTACCATCTTTCAAAAAATAACTTCCCAAACATCGAAACTACGATCACCAATTCACAAAGATATACCACTTCAATACTTAGAAACTTGACGGCTGTGTCGGAAACTACTGAACGGCAAAGTGCTACCAAACTTCAGGGCAAAGGTCGTAAAACATGAAATATGACGTCATATTATATGACGGAGATATCAGGATGTATGAAATGAATGTTTTTACGTCACTAAAATGTTACGATGCAATTTTCATAAGGAGATTCATGGGCTGATAGAATGTGAAGTATAAATTTGAACTATTTTCCATTTTTTTTTTATTTTTATAATGATAGCAATTTATATAGTTTTTGTATTATTGAAGATTAAGGGTAATACTGTAGGAGTCCTACAGGCTCGAAACCTCCAGGGTTTGTGCGAAAGCGTTACGCCGGGGCTCTGGGAATAAGGCAAGGAAGGCTCGAGGTAGGTTGTTTAGTCAATAAGAGGCTCGACACTGTTTCCCACTACGCCCAAGAGCGGGATTCGTCATTCGATGATTTTTACCTACCATAAAAAAATCAGCTATCCAAACTGATGTACAGTGTGTTCGCATTCACAACTTAGGTTATAGAAGCGTCTACTTTACGTCCACGAAGAATCTATTTGGAGACAGGCCAGTCTGGCAAGTCCAGATAAGCAATTGGCAAAACCGAGTGTTCCAAGACAATTGCTTTCTTATATATTTTACAGAAATGAAATTGTTAAAATGGAACTATTTCGTAATAAAGTCCGAGTGGTATTTTTCGCTGCGTGTATTGTAGTTTCAGCGACTTACGTGGTCATACAATGTTATTACGTATTTTATTTGAGGATTTAATAAAATAAATTCGAGGAAATAAAGAGTTAATAAATATGAAATGAACTGTACCTGAAACAGGAGACTTAATATGGTTTACTTTTAACAATATCAAAGTTCAAAAGTTAATCAACTATTTTTTATTTATAAAGGAGGTTGGAATCCACTGCCAAAGTTATTCTAAATGCTTGAACAGGTTTTGGTAATTTGTGGCCTTATTATATATGCTAAAATACTGGAGCAATAAATACCTACTGGATAAATAATTTTTTGGAAATAATCGCTCCCTTGCTTTTGAACCATAAGTTTGAAAAATATGAAAAAAATCTCAAAAGTATAATTAATAAAGCTTTTCTAGGACAATTATTTTAAACTTAATAGGATGAACAATTCTTGAAAAAAAATCACAAAATAATTCCTGAACTAAGAAAAAAAAATTGGTTCACACAATCCAAAATTACCACCGGGTACAGTGCCATCTCTCTGGAAATTAGGATAATAATTTATACATGGGCTACTTCGCACTGTTAAGTCGTAGTTAAAGGGATTTGTTACATTGTGAGAACTTTGAGACGGACGGGACATTACGGAACCCTACACTAAGCGTCCTCGACACAATCTTGGCCGGGACCTTAAAAAAATGCGAGACCCCCACCCCCCGTTTCTTTCTTTGATTATAATGTATAAAGCAAAAAACAATGTTTCTCATCATCTATTTTAATAATAACAACATTAATAAGTTGGCCATTTAAGCCAATAGTCCAACATTTATAACAAACACTGGCCAAACATTCCACATTCCATACACAGTGCTATCTCATTAGTTCCAACTGATTCACTATCTCTCTGATTTACATATGATTATTAGGTCAGTTTGTTACTGGAATTCCATAGATTATTATCTATACCGCAAATCAATTTGCTATTCCATCTGGATTCACTCCAAATGTTTGGTGATTGGTATGCTCTAATTGTATGTTTGTGTTTATTCTGTCAACTGTTGTGTGGTTATATACTAGGGTTGTCAGTTATAATGCTACCTGTTTTTTTTTTGTCGTAGGTAAAAATCATCGAATGACGAATCCAACCCTTGGGTGGAAAGGGAAACAGTGTCAGACTCTTAATGACTAAAAAACCTACCCCATTCCTTCCTTGCCTTATTCCCAGGCCCTGGTGATACGCGGCCCAGGAAAAAATACCTGTAAGATTGTTGCGAGTATTCTATTTTGTCGTGATGACAGATAATCATGTAGTTTTAAGGATGCCTTCATTTTAATCGTATATTGAAAGGCTTCACAAAATATATCATGATACAATCAAATATCTTTTTTAATTTAAAAAATTACAATAGAAACAGGTACAACTTCAAATTATCTTTATTTAGTTCAAACGGATATTACAATAATATCTATTCATTCTTCATTATCATTACATAGTACCTATAAAACAAAGTTGTGCTGTCCCTATGTATGCTTAGATCTTTAAAAGTACGCAACGGATTTTGATGGGGTTTTTTAATAGTTAGAGTGATTCTAGCGGAAGGTTTATTTTTGTAATACATGTATAATATAATTCAATATCAGTACCCGTGCGAAGCTGGAACGGGTCGCTAGTATGAAATAAATAATCTTGCAATTTCAACTCATTCATAAAAACAATACAAATATACATATGTTGATTAAAAAATCTTTTTTTTATAAAAATAAAACGGAAAACATGCCATTTTTAAAAATAGCCCTTTTGGGAATTGGGCATTCTGAGAATCAGGCATTTAGCGAATTGGGCATTTTGAGAATTAATCCTTTTGTGAGTCAGTTGCCATTTTGCTACTAAATTCAGGAAAGGTCGATGGCGTGTTATGTACCACGATCCCCTCAAGGAGATGGTAGATGCATAGACAGGTTGAAGTAAGAGCGCGTAGTAAGGCCGAAGCCTGTAGGAATTTTGTGATTCCTGACCCGATCACGACATATAACGGAGATTTTACTATATATGTTACGACAATCAATCACAAGACCTCTAACAGTATTCAAAAGAGTTACCGTGGCACTAAAACGAAGACAGATAGTAGATGGAGCTCCATCTAACGCAGGATAAGTTTCAATGATTTTTAAAGATTATAAAGTAGCAACTTCTAGAATATTACGTTATGCGTCCAGTAATAATACAACTAATAGTAACCAAATCCATTTTAATAACATCACCAATCATTTAGTTCCGACTACACCCATATCAGGGTGTATTAAACCCGAAAAATACGAAAAAAATATCGCACACAAACGGGGCAACAAAACTGTGTAGCTCTTGAGGGCAACAATAAAGGTTTATCACAATTTTTTGTTTTAGAGTATTCAGGTCGAATAAAAGAGGGCAAGTTTACACCGAAGTGTAACACTGAGAAGTTATTTTTTACGTTTTTTTTACAATAAGAGCTTCACTGTTGTATTACTATGTAAATATATTATTACTATGTATAAAATATACGAGTTATTGCTTGGATATTTTGGAAATGTCAGTTTTTACCAAATAACTATAGTTGGAAATCTATAAGAAGTACAAAAGCCGTTGCTGTATGTTGCCACAAGCACTAAAATGGGAAACACCAATGGTGTAGGCTTGCGGACAGCAAGCAATGCGTAGCTCGCCGTCCGGTTGTTTGGTAACAGTCCGGACCAAGCCTAAGTCTTCAACGGCGCGCTCTGTTCCGGCGCGCCTCAAGGAGTTGTCAGCCAAGCCATATTGACTCTGCAAAAGAGTCGAAGCCTACTTCGCTCTTTTGGGGCCCAGGGTTTCTTTCTGAAATAAAGGCTTGGCCCCAGTGTGAAAGGCAAAGAAGAAACGGGGTGGGTTGTTTAGTCATTAAGAGTCTGCCACTGTCTGCCCGTCTGCCCAAGGACGGGATTTGTCATTGGATGATTTTTACCTACCCTAAAAATCATCCAATGACAAGTCACTGCTTACCATCAGGTGGGATCGAATTCAAGCACTAATTTATATCAATTATTTTAATCAGTTTTATTTAATCATGTATCAAACCTTATTACATGTCTATATAACAAGCTGTCTAGCGAATATCGCTATTGTTCTAAGGGCACAATTCACAAACAGGCCCTGACAAAAAGGGCACCGATTTGATGGAAAAACTCTCTGCAATAAGAAGATGAGAGCGCTCTCCTGAGACTCGGGGTCTTGGTAAGGTTTCAGTAGAAGCGAAAACTAATAATATTTCAGACTGATAATATCGAAGCGGGAGACAGTGTCAGACTTCTACTGACTAAACGACCCATCGTTCCTTAGTTTCAAGGCCTGTGTTCCGCTGCCCCATCAAGCCTTGACCCCAGAAAGCTTCGACCCTGCTGGGCCTGTACCATTGCTGACCACTCCTTGAGGCGCACAGGAACAGAGCGCACCGTCAGCGACTGGCTTGGTCCAGATTGTTACCAGACAACCGGACGGCGAGCTACCCATTACTCACCGTCCGCTTGCCCGCGCCTACGGTGTCCGTATAAGAAGGCGTGTGGTGGACGTGATGGTTGAAGAATATTAGAAAAAAATCAAATTAAATTAAAAAAATATAGATATAATAAATAGAACATTTATACAGCACTAGTTTCGACATACTAATCTGTCTAAAAAACTTTTCATTGACATCATTGCTTACGACAGATCTGTTAAAGAAAGTAGTTTTATTGTATTGTAATTTTATGATATCTGTGACCTCTCAGTTTCTTATGTAAAATTGTTATAACTTTGTTATTAAATTTTTATCAACTAGATTTTGAACGTTTCATGTCGTCTTGACGTTAATTTATTGTTAATGTTTTGTACCTGTAATAACTAAAAATTTTAATAAATTATAAAAATAGACGAATATTTTAATAAAAACTTAACTTTTTACCTTGTCTCTAAATCAGAGAGTTACGATATTGATTTTAACGACAGTTTGCTATCGCCAATATATTTTTTGTAAATGATAAATGATATTTATTTTGTAAACAGGTTTTAAAGAACACTTTTACACGTCAATTTCTTTTTTTTTCGTCAGTTTAAATTAGATGAATCTGGTGTTTCTTAGCGTAGTACACCGATACAAACAAAGGGGTCAAAGTTTCTTTAAGTCCAGCAAACGTGTAATAGGCAAATCGTATGAGAACCATGCAGATGAGTATCTCAGGTAGTCTTCTGAAGAAAGAACCACACGGAAGCGATTTGTTGCCGTACTATCCGATACTGAGTTGCAAATAACAATTAAAAGTGATATAACTTTGGAATTCGCTCCCTCTGAATATCAGGATGGCGATCCCTCTGAATATCTTGACTTTTAAGGTGAAGGCACGTGACTACATTCGCGAGAAGTTGGCGGATTCATCTCAGCGCTGATTGGTTGGATTTGTTTTCACAATGACCTTGCTTATTTATACGTATGTATTTAAGTATATATTTAATTATTATTTTTTGTTTCTCTAAATCTTGTCTATCTTTTTAAGTTGCACATACCATGTTATGTTTCTGCACCACCCTAAGGTCGACTGGTAGAAAATGCCTCAGGCATTAAGTCCGCCTTTGTACAGTCTTTTGTGCATAAAGTTTTAATAAATGAATAAATAAATAACTAAAAAAAATTTTGCAAAATAATCCTTTTGAACCGTACAACTGGATAGCGTGTTCTGGTCTTCTCCGCTGCCAAAGGGACCACACCCCAAGCTACCTTGATTCGTGTGGTACCCAAGTGAGCATTTCACCGGTCCCCCAAATAGGTACAGACACAGCGACATCCCCATTTTTAGAGTTCCTTATTGTCTTTATATTCGCGGTACACGTAACGTTAGGGTTTTTATATCTTTTCCTGTTTACCTGAGTTTTTTGCGTAAACTACGTCGCCATGACAGTTGGATTATTATAAATATGTCATGATATTGTTTTGTTTGTGTGTTGTTGTTGTTCTTAGCTTGAAAATATAGGGGAAAATTGTAGATAATACGAGACAAACAAGGTAAGGAATCTTGTAGTCTACATAAGTTGTGTTAATGTAGGAAAAGGGTATGCGGTCATTATTTAAAAGAGTCACCGTAGTGCAAACTTAAAGGGTAAATGAAGAGGTTAGCGGACGGTGAGCAATGGGTAGTTTGCCGTCCGGTTGTCTTGTAATAGTCCGGCCAAGCCAGTCGTCGACGGCGCGCTCGCGCTCTGTTCCCGCGCGCCTCAAGGAATTGTCAGCAAATGGAGAAGCCCAACAGCCCAACTGCAACCCAACAGCAGGGCCGAACCCGGTTCGGTTTCAGAAAGGAAGGTCCGAACCTGGTATGAAGGCTAATAAGAAATGGGGTGGGTCGTTTAGTCAGTAAGAGTTTGACACTGTTATTCGCTCCACCGAAGGGCGGGATTCGTCATAAGATGATTTTTCCCACCATAAAAAAGCGTTAAGGTGGGGAAAAGGTAAGGAAAGTATACTACTAAATGACAGCCATTCCAGGGGGGCTACTCTCTTTCTCCGAAAAACGAAGTTTCGATCGAAAATTCAATTGTTTCCTACCACGTGTCAGTTTAATTAGACTCAGTGCAAAGGTGGCAACCAACCACAGCCACTAGTGGCTATCGATAGCGACTTAACATACTTTTATAAGAATGTTGTATACGACGCACCACACGTATTGCCGGTGACCGCCACTCGCTACACCAGCGTCCGTGGCTTGCCACTTTCAGTCGCTACGGGCGACACAAAACGACAACACCGACGACCAACGACTAGACGTTCTACGTATCGCTCGCGTCACCATTCCAAACCACCATGCGCCAGCAAACTTTCCGTAACAGAGTCTATCATAAGATTTTGCAGCAGAGAATGGGTTTTACAATGTGGTGGCTTCCAAACACCAGTGGTTGTCGCTCGTTACTTATACCTACTGTTACAAATGGTCCGTTTGCGCCGAGCCTTAATTTCCGAAATTTCATGACAACGAAATTTCGAAGAAAGAGAGTAGACGTCCAGGTTACCTGTGTCGTCTAAACGGTAATAAAGCTTCCTAATGAAGTCCTGACGGCATTCTAGCAGGAGTTCTCAAGGCTTGAGGACCCGAGTTGTCTCCTGTATTGACGCACGAATTCCAGGAATTAGGCATATACCAGTCCTAAGTGGCTCTAAGCTAAGCTTGACAACGTGGCTGTAAATAAACTAGTGTGCCTCACCATCAACGATTCTATCACTGCTTACCATTAGGTGGGATCGTAGTCAAACACTAATTTATAAAAACAAAACCTGGGCTTTAAGCCTGCTATTACAACAGTCTATTATTGATTGCATAATTATTGATTTTGATAATCTTGGTATTCTACTAATATAATGGCGTCATTATGACCGTCCAATGATTCACCACTGACAGTCCATTAAAGAAATGGCGTAAATCTAGTACAAAATTACAAATAAATTATTGCGTTAATCTGGGCAAAAATTGACAATTCCTTTGACCCGTTACCTACCATTAGAACGTCATTGTGCAGTCATTGCTTTTAATTCGTTACAAGACAGCTTGTACCTCAATTCTATTGCGAAACCTCTACCTAACCAATGACCGGCCATTATAAAATCCCGATAGGATTATGTTGGAATGACGATATTATAAAAATAGCAGACTTGGGACCCAGGACAGCTATTTTATTATTATTTATAGGTTCGCGCTTGACCACTATCTTTCTGATGGAAAGCGACAATGCAGTCGACGATGGAGCGCGCTTACCTAGAAGTAATCTATTCACTCTTGACTTAAAGATTACCAAATTTTTCCCATCAGGAAACATAGATTCCGGCAAAGAATTAAACTTCTTGGCTGTACGCACAATGAATGTCCCAAAACGTTTTGTACGTATATGTGGGATGTCGTTCAGTACGGCCGTCGGTCGGATCATGGCGAGTTTGAATTTAGGCTGTGCAATTTTAGCGCTTGATAACTCGTAACAAAATAAATGGTGTAAACAAATAAATTCCATTTTACTGTTGTTATTGCTGGTAAAAACTGTTTTTGGCATTACATTATTTTTGTATGAGTTTTCAAGCGCTAAAATTCTTAGAACTTCAAATTCCTCAAGATCCGACGACCGTACTGTACGTCTAGTGGTCCTATGATGGAACGGGCTAAACAGAATTAAATTATGCAATTGCAACGCACACTCCCCGAAATGCAACCGGTAGAAAACCGACAGGCTAGCAACTCAGTTTATCTAAAGCAATTTACTTACCGTCATTACAGTGGTCATTTAGGGCTGCTTAGCCATAAAAATTTACGGCTTGACATACAGGTATTATTAAAATACATAATTCAAGCCCTGCTCATTAATTTACGGCTCAATTACTAACGGTGCTCACTGCGGTGACGCAACCGCAAGGGAATCATTATTTAGTTAGGATGGTCTAATTACCGTACGCGTATCATTTTCCGACCAAAACTGACCGGATTTTGGTTGATTATTATTAATAAGTTGCAGATTGGATGCCGGAGTTGGCAGGTGTTGGTGCAATGCAGGAGAGACTGGTGTCAGTATTAACTGGCTTTCTTTTGACTGCGTACCGAGAGTGCTATCATGTCGATGATATTACACTGTTAGAATTCAGTCAGTCATGCATTTGGTAAAGTTATTCCTACACAGTAAGTGACTAATTTTATTTATTTATTGGCAATTTACACTACTTTATTGTACACCAAAAATAGTAACAATTATACAGAAACTTACATGAATGGGTACAAAGGCGGTCTTATCGCTGATAGCGATATCTACCAGACAACCTTAGGAGTAGAAGAGCTTGAACTAAAAAGGGGGTAGTCTATGGTGTACTGCTTTAACAAAACAACATTTAAAAAAAAACAATAATAAAATAAACACATTACATAGATAAAAAAGAAGATATACAAGACATAATACATAAGCTTAAAGAAATATAATAAATACATATATATATTGATATATATTAATATAAATATGTGTTACACAATAAAAAGGAAGGAAGAAGAGACTAAAAGTGGTGGGAAGAATTGAATTCTGATAGAATCTAAAAAAATCATTTAAATTATAAAATTAAAACACTTTTTTTTTGTTTTATTGTTTAACTTTTCCACTGCTGCGCCAAGGCCAGCCACAAAAAACATTAAAACTGTAGTAATTAAAATAATGTAAAAAAAATAGTAATAGTAGTAGTAGCATAATGTAGTCTCAGTCAGTCAAAGGTTTGCTGGGACAAAACTCATTGTTAAGCTCGCCTTGGTACAGAATTATCAAATCATTGTATTTATGTTAAGTTTTGTGCACAATCATTCATATAATCACACACACAAAGATTTTTTTTATATAGCCTACTTTGTGTCTCACTGCTGGGCAAAGGCTTCACCTTTCTCCTCCCAAATTTCTCTGTCACAAAGATAAGAAATTGAAACAGATAACAGCATAGCAAGAAAAAGATTGAAAAGCGTTATGGTGTAAATGTTTTAAAAACACACACAGACACAACAACACAACAGATTACTTGCTAGGCAGCATTAAGTAATTACTAAAGATTTTTTTCTTTACACAGCACTTTATTTCAAACGCTTTTACATTTGAAGACAGGAAGAGAATCTTCGTTCGCAATCCATCAACAAATTGACAGCGGCTTTCGTTTTGTACCGCCTTTCATTATTTTGACGCAGTCCGGTCTTAAAGTTTAAGGCTGTTTTATGATAATTAAGACCTTTGGTGGATTTACGAGTAAATCTCTTCTTTAGGGAGCGTTTCTATTGAAGCGGAGATTAGCGGAGTCGAGGGTAGTGGAGCGCAGTAAAAAGAGATCGGTGTATTCATTTTATTTGCAAGAATCTGTAATGAATTTTTAATTTATTAATGAATATGTTTTGAACTTTATAATGAATTTGGTTCTGACAATGAAAAATGTATTTAGATTTTTAAAGACTTAATGGCATTTACTATTTTTATGTCTTACTACTTAATTCGATTTGTATATCCAATGTTTATATATATATATATTAACTCGTACTACCTACCCGGTGCCCGACTTCGTTTTATCCGGCTCAGGACTGCATATTCATTTATTTTTTTTGAAAGTACTCTCAGCTCCACCTCACTCTGCTGATACTGTTCCCACTCATTTGGAGGAGAGATTTTGCACACAGTTATTGATCAAGACACAGACCGCTCCTTTCCGCTCCGCTCAGCTTCACTACAGTGAAAACGACCCCTAAAATGAAACTGGTGGGCAGTCTTTTGAACTGATGATTTAATAAGTGTTTTATGTTTTTATTATCTGCGAAAAACACAGTTTACGTCACGGATTTTAGTAATCTTGCTATTAATTTTGATATTTTTCCATTTTTTTAATGTTAAAATCCCCATTAAAACTCCCGTCTTTAATAACATTTTACTGATGTGAGATAATATTTACTAACTAGCTTCTGCCAGTGACTTTGCCCGTATTAAAGTAAAAAAATATCCCAAGGGAAAATACTTATATGCTTGCTATGTTATTCATATAAATATTTTCCCCTGGGATACCTGGATGCTGAATTTCACCCATATGCGGCACATACAGCCGTTTCAGCGTGAAAGACTAACATATAGACACATAAACGTAACATTATACATTAACATGCGTTTCACCTTTATAACATTAGTGTAATGAAACATTGGCGAAATATTAAGAAAATCTTCCTTTTTTTTTGGGAAGTAACAAGAAATTTTCACATTTTTTCCTTTACTTGTGCTATGAAACCTGATTCTAAGTCAACGGGAAATACCTTATGAATTTTAATTCCCTTGAGAGTCACGAAACATACATTTTTTGCGACATAACTTTTTTTTAAATTAGAGGTTTGATTTTTTAAAGCTTTAAGGGATTGCAAACTTAAATGTAACGTTTAAATTTCAACTCGATACCTCCACACGTTTCCGAGGTTTTGACATATAACAGACAGACAAGTAATAAAAACTAATATCTAACCTGCTCTAAAAAAACACAGTAATGTTCGTAAACTCAACAGCAATGAACGGGTTTATAGTTGTAAAGCAAGTCTGTTAGAAAGTCTAAGTTAAACTCTAGAAACATTTAATATAAAGACTCTAAAAGGTACATATTTGCACTAAAATCTAAATTCAACAGCAGTTGCAGAACAAATTCTTGGAAGTCAAATATTTGACTACGGAGTTGAGAAAAAGATGACGAAGCAAGATAAGTGATCCTCAGAAATTGGTACTTCGGTACCCTTTCAGTAGGCACTTTAGCACTTTTCATTGAGTGTCTGTAAGGAATTTCTTAATTGGTTCATTGCTAAAGTTTTAACGAGGTGAACGATGATATTTCATTCGTAAATTGCTGAATACGTTTGTAATGAAGTGCTCGTGAAAATCTAGTTTCGTTCATTCAAAATAGTGGCTCTCAACCTTTTTTTTAACCGACTTTAAAAAAGGAGGAGGTTCTCAATTCGATTGTATTTTTTTTTTATGCTTGTTACCTTAGAACTCCGTTGTTTAAGGATGGATTTGCAAAATTTTTTTTATACTTGAAAGGATATGCTTCCAGATTGGTCCCATTTTTTCGTTAAGTTAGTTTTTAGTTAAGTTAGAGGTAGTTTTTCAAGGGATTGTTGCCCATTCGTATTTCCTTGCCTTGGCTGGCACCGACTCCAAAAATAAGTAATAAATTTTGAATATTTGCAAAATATTAATGTCAAATAAGTTTACCTATAAATTAAGTTTCTTTACAGCAATTCAAACTTTTATTTTCAACTTTTTAGTGTAGGAACTTTTATCGTTTGACTTTTTTGAAGGCGGTTTTTTTATTTTTGTAAAATTTTTATTTTATTTTCGTTTGTTTCTCTTTTTTGTGTTAGGTATTGGCTGGAACCATAGATCTATAGTACACAGCAGAGGTGTACCCAGCGTGGGCACAGTACCGCCATGTCCTCATGGGGGCGATCGGTAGCAACGATCTCTCGCGCCGGGCCTTCGTACAGGCCATGGTCCGAAGCGATAATGATTGGCAGGTGGTCGCCTCGTCTGCAAAGCAGTAATGCTAGCAAAGGAGGAAGTCATGCGTTCGAGACAACGGCTGGGATTCCAATTCCAAATTCTGGTCACCGTAGGCGCGGATTTGTGGGCGGAGCCTACGGAAATTTCATTTCACAAAAAATTTTTTTACATATGAAAATACGAATGTCTTATTACAAATATTAAAAAAGGTGTTGTTTAAATCAAGAGTAACAAACACTGTCATAAAAAACGCAACATTTTGTTAGATCTTGTATCTCGATCAGAATAAAAAAATCATGGCTAATAACTCAAAGTATTATTAAGGATACCTACTCGTACTTTTCCAAATACGACCATTCAGTTCCAGTAATCAGGTAGGAAAAAGACAAATACTCCACACGAACTGTATTAGAGGCACCCATTGTTCGGTGGCACGGTAACAATGGAATGCATCAAACGTGGTGACGACAATGGAACCTCAATCTCGTAAGTCACACTGAGTTAGTGAAGCTCTATCTAATTTGTAGTACTTACTTAGGAAGTTACAGCGTATGTCTGGATAAAAGGGTTGCTGAAGACTGAGGAAATTGGTGATTCTTTGATATCAAGAGGGTGTCTCATTCGTCTAGCCTACTTTTTCCTTACAATTTGATATTTTTATTTGCAAATTATTTTTTCCCGATTACTGTAAGTATCGAAGGCTCTCATTTGTGTTATGTGGCTTTTTTATCAAGCCTATACTGTCCCACTGCTGAGCAAAAGCCTCCCCCAACTGTTTCCAGGTAGTTTTCTCTCGGGCCACCTCGAACCAGTTCATAGGCGTCTAAGTCATCTCGCCATCTCTTCCCAGGCCGAACTTCTGTGGCTTACGACTCAAAATAAATAGGTAACGAAAGCTATGCCAGATGAAAGAGATATTTTCTCGGTTTTAAAGGACCATCGACTGTGTGATAAACAGAGGCTGGAATAGGCAGAGTATATATTTTATCTATAATTCGTGGCAGTAACTAAGATGATATATTATTACGAAGATTTGGAAAACCTCCAATGAAATTCCAGAATCAATTCATAAATATCGTCATCATTATTTCAGATAAAAGCCGTCGACTGTAGCTTCTAAATCTATCCTTAGTTTCTTAATCATATCAAATAAAATGCAAACACAACTTTGTAACTCAACTTCAATGAATATTTACTGAAACCAAGTTGCCATCACTTCTCAAGCCATAATCAGCTGGAACCAACCTATCACATAAAAGATATTTCTGTAAGATTTTTCCACTATCAGAAACATAAAGCCATTTCCCGTCCTAGTTATCTTCAGAAGCAGTAATCTTTTGGGAATCAGCGAGACTCGACACGATGAGGAAAGTTTGGCGATTGATCCCTCTTAACGTTCCTGTTAAGCAGTTACTGAGACAGAATATTGATAGAGGCCATTGCTGTAGCTGACATTATGGTTTTTTTATTTATTTGATATAAACTAGTGTTTGACTGCAATTACACCTAATGGAGCCTATTCACTCTAGCCTTGAAAACGACTTAATTATAACCGGCCGAGAAGACCGCAGCAGGCAACCTGTTCCATTCCTTCGATGTAGGTTCACGGTATAAACGTGAAGTGAAAGTCAAATAAAAATCGCCTTAAATCTTTACTTGGGGTTCAAGCTTACTCCTTACGAAAAGTCATCAAAATCGATTCGGTAGTTTAACCTTAAAAACGTAACAAGCAGAGTTACATTCACTTTTCTTATACCTACACGTGCATTGCAAAAATAGTAAGAATGGTAACCTCCAGAACTACGCGGAATATCTGAAAAAGAAACTCATGGTAACTGAAGGACACAAGTGTAACTACACTTGTACTATAACTATAGTCAGTAAAAGTCTGACATATCCTGTCCCACTCTAATGCGGAAAAAGTCATTAGACAATATCCCAACCTCAAAAAGGTCCTAATCCTTGAAACAATTGCCGCTAAACGCTACCCAATTTCCTCTTCAAGTGAACACAAACATAGAAAGGAAAAGAAACCTTATCGATTTCGCAATATTGTGTAATTAAGGTTAAGTGGTGCTAAGTGTTAGAATTAATTAAATACTTGTTTGAGTGCCGACGGCCGTCGTTTGGGCAATCTGATAAGATGCAGTATCGTTAACTAATCGGTGCTGGTGCTAATGTGTTTTTCAACACGTTCACTTCTATTTAGTGTGTGGTTTTCGGTAGCTTTGGAAGTTTGAGGGCTGATGTTAGTTAAGATAAGCATCATTTATATTCTTTTATCTTCATATGTTTATTACTTATTTTTTTGTTTTTTAAATGAAAATTATATTTTAGAGACTGATTTGCCTGTATTTAATTTAGTGTAAAATATTTTTTTTGTTAGTTTTATTTTGTTTTTTATTTATGTTAGTTTATTAAGTAAGTAATGATTTTGATATTTGTACGCCTTCACGGCAAAACATAGCGCCCATTTGTATAATTTAAGACCTTCATGTAAATACCTATGTTTTACAAATATAATTCTGATTCTGGTTCTGATACTTTGATCTCAATAAGCTAGGTTTTGGGTTGATTTCAGTGTTAACATAAGCAAGCCCGGTCCGGTTTTTTCTTTAATTCACATAATAATTGTTAATCGCACGAATGGGTCGCGACAGACCAAGAAGGAGATGGCGGGACGGTTTCGATATCTTCCTTGGGGATTGGCAAGAAGTGGCTCAAAACCGAGAACACTGGAAAGAATGGAGGGAGGCCTTTGCCCAGTAGTGGGACAATATGGACTAGAAATAATTATAATTGTTCAGCTAATAGATACTGTTAAGTATGTGGATCCGAAATAACCCGAATACTGGAAAGAAATAAAGTGGGATTCGAAACGAGCGGACTCTGTTTTCTGATAACTACAACTTAGGACTCTGAAGTTAAGAGTTAATTACTTCTAGCGTCGTCATCTTTTTGTCGTCGATCACGTCATCACTTGCCATCGGTGATATAGTAGTCAAACGCAGCCCTATTTTTAATAAAACTCACTACTCATTTATTTATTTAGTATAGCAAAATAGCCATAGGTGATACTAAATTAAATCTTTCACTCTGAGTTCACACAGAACCGTAAGCTTTCTAATCATATCGCCTTCCATTCGTCTTCAACTTATAAAAATATATTTAAAAAATCAACAAAAAAAGGTGCATTTCGAATAAATCAGAGCGAATTTAATGTTCTATTGTAGGTATTATCAATTACTCTTGTATAGTGAGTGAGTTCCAGGAACATTGAAAGTTACGCAGACAAGATATGGTCCCAAAACACTTATCTGTAGGGCAGGCGATGCAAATTTAATCACTCATTTTGATATTTACCCAGTCGAGAAAATTCATTAAAAAATTCTGATTATCGAGTATGTACTTGAAGTTAATTATGTTATTTATATACCTAATAATCAAGCAATGAGTGAAGAATTTTAATTAACTGTTCTAGAAGCACTAAATGCGAAATACGTTTTCCTTCTAAAAAGCTTTCAAGTGTACTAAATTAAATTCTTCATCTAATTTATAATGAAGTATAAAACTCATTAATTTAATTAGGTATAGAGAACCCAGAAATATTGCAGGTAATAAAAATATTTTATACGTCGTTAGGGTTGTACGGAGTCTGTTTTGAACGGAAGCTCTAAAATGAAGAGCTAGGAAAATAGTAAACTATTTACGTTTATTTCCCTGAGTATCTGAACTCAACTGAGCTGATAGCTCCTTTTAGTTTTATTTAAACTTTTATAAAAAAATGTGAGGAAATTATTTTTCTACAAATTTAATTGGGTTTAATTAGGATAACGATTTTTTACAGTTTAAAATAAACATAAGAAAGAAAGAAAAAGAAAGAAAAAGTGTTTATTTTGCCCAAAACACAACGTAAAATTACAATCTGTTTTATCTGTTGCACCATAGATACTAGGCTGAAAAGCCACATATGCCAGTTGCCTTGGTCTCAATTAAATTACATCTTAGTAAAGAATTGAAAAGTTTTACGATTGAGGTTTCTAGTAATGATGGTCGGATCTAAAACATCGTATAGTTTATCTTTATCATTAGTCTTTTTAGGGTTCCGATGTCAATAAGGAACCCTTATAGTTTCACCAAGTCTGTCTGTCTGTCCGTACGCGAATAATCTCAGCGACTGTTAGCACTAGAAAGCTAAAATTTGGTATCAATATGTATACCAATCGTAAAAAAAGGTTTTATTAGGGTATGTCAGTAATAGTACAACTTAGCCTAATGTTAATATTAAATTATAATTATATATAACTAATGAATCATTGTACAGACCGTTCAACGGTTCAGCAGTTTATTAGGATGACTTTTAAAATATGAAAAAATCTCTATTGTAGAACGTTTTATAAACTTTCTATGAAAATTATTTTAAACTTGATAAGATGAACCGTTTTTGAAATATTGTTAAAGTACATTCTGAACTAATTTGGTAATCTAACCGTACATGCAAGCATTTTTTAACTTAGCTTACATATTTATTATCCTGATCTTCTTTCTAATGATATATATATAGTATACTTAAATAGAAAGCCATAAAAAACAAATTAAAAACTTTCTAAATACCATATTCCGCCAAAGTATCTAAAACAGCCACATTGAACTGGGACAGCCCTAATAAGTTAAACCTCGCAGTTTCATGCGCGGGCTATTTATTAGTTTTTTTTTTTAGTTTTCATCACTATGAAAATTGCCCGGGTTTACTTTGCTTTTCACATGGATGAATACGGATAGAAGCGGGGTTTATTCCACGCTTTAATGCGTGTCCAGTGCGATTCACTGGGCTGTGTAATACTTGGTGAAAGATTACTTTTCACTTACATTTTATAAGCCAAGTTGAAAGGATTCAGGTCTTTTAATTAAAATACCTAAGTTTTGTTTTCTTTTCATTTTTTTAATGATTGTTTGTTGTATGAAAAATATGGTGGATTTGAAAGAGCAATATTGTTGGCTAGATATAGTAATAATGGCGAAATTATTAACATAATACTGGGTAATATTTAATTCCTGGAGATAGCGTCAACTAAATTTTCATTGATAGATCTGAGTGGTCTTCTAAAAACCGTATAAATGATACACCAATTATTTTACCACCATAATTATAGCAGTGGTGGCCGAGTGGTAAAGGCCCCGACTTACGAGTCGTAGGTCGCGGGTTCAAACCCAGCCAGGTGCATTACTTTGTGTAATTTATTTCATCACCACTGCTCTCAAAACGGTGAAGGAAAACATCATGAGGACACCGGCATGTCCTAGAACCAAAAATTCGAAGACATGTGACATCCACCAATCCGCACTGGGCCCGCGTGGTGGATCATGGCCCATTCCCTCTCCTCGAGAGGAGGCCTGTGTCCTTGCAGTGGGAACATTAAAAGGCTGATGATGAATTATAACGGAATTGGACTCTAAAAACGGTGCCACAGTTTTGTCTAGTCCAGCAGGACCTTGCATGATGATGCAAGGTCCAGAGTCCTCATAGTGATGATATCAAGAGATTTGCTTTTTAATTTTGAAAAAATCCAATTTCCGGCGTAGGTATCTTTTGCGGTAATAGTTAATAATGTTCTTTGACTTCTACGCGAATGAAATCGGAATAAGAACTATTAATTAATTACAATAAAACCAATTAATAAAAAAAATTATTAGAATTTTTTTCAACTTCAAAAGTTGGTACAGTATAAAAGAAGCAAATGATTGACTGATAATTATATCAACGGACATCCGAAATTATTGAGACTAAGAGCGTCGCACAAGGTTTCGTTTTATGACATAGGCAAGGTCTATGAGAGCCAGGGCACACAATGCGTGAATTCAAGCTCGAATTTAAGCCAAACATTTCGGCATGATCGGTGAACCGGCATAAACGCGCGTGAATTCCGCGAAAACCATCCACATTCACGCTCACGCCTGTTTACAAAACTTCACTGTAGTAATATGGAGATATCATAAATATCATTTTATTAAAGAAATTAAATATAACTATCATGTTTGGACAAATAAATGAACATGTCAATTACGAATGAAGACAATTGGGCCCAAAAACGAATTAAGAAAGTACATTTTATTACTTCCATGGCTCAAAAATACACCAAAGAAAATTTATGTTGAACATAAAAGTTCACAAAACAGTGTTGTCGGGACATTTTGAAAAGTTTTATACAGAGTTGTGCCTTAAAAGTGGAAAATTTACGAAAAAGTCGCCGAAAGTCGTAAAATGCTGAGACGTGTTAGTCCGGCCGTAAAGCGCACGTAAATTTTTGCGTCGCTCGCTGCGTAAATTGGTCTGTGTACATTGTTACCATTGAGGTCAAGGTAACACATTTAGGAATACTTTTCATAGCTTTAAAGTTAGGTGTAGTTCTTTTTGACTTCGTTCAGGAGATGCAGATGATTGAAGCTTTAAAGGAAATCAGTGAGTTATCGGCAGGTCTTTCATCTTAAGGAGAGACAGCCTTAGTAAAGGCCAGATTGTGGTTGCGCTTATGCTTTTCTTTCAGATCGCTTTTCTTTAGACCTAACACTTAATGCAAGCCCTGAGATGCCCCGGGCGTCCTCAAAGTGTAGTTTATAGAGATAGACGCGCCCAGATCCGCGTGTGTGGCGGATGTCTGTAAGTTCTGGCTTTAAAATATTTTTTATTTTTTTATTGTAATAGCCAAGTTAGTGTTTGGCCACTATCTCCTTTTCTTGTGAGATATCATATGATCGTTTATCACCATGATAAACGATCGTATGGTCAATGATAAAGCAAGCTTGCCTTGCTTGAAGTAACATTCATTCGTGAAATAAAGGCCCTAGGTTTTATATATCAGGAAACACAGACAATGTTTTCAAAATATAGTTATAGTAAAATTCTACTGTATGGGTCAGAATGTTGGGCTATGAAAAAGACGGATGAAAAGAGATTGCATGTAGCAGAGATGAGAATGTTGAGATGGATGTGTGGTGTGACGAAAATGGATAAAGTGAGAAATGAGTATATTAGGGGAAGTTTGAAAGTGGCGCCAGTGACTGAAAAGTTGAAAGGGAACCGTTTGTCTTGGTATGGCCATGTAAAAAGGCGGGATGAAACGCATGTTACAAAAAAAGCCATGAGTATAAATGTGGATGGATGTAGAGGGAGACCAAAGAAAATATGGATGGATTGTGTGAGAAGTGATATGAAAGAAAGAGGAGTTAGTGATAGCGTGACGGGTGACAGGACAGAGTGGAAGAAAAAGACATATTGCGCCGACCCCAAATAAAACGGGACAAGGGCAGGAAGATGATGATGAGTTATAGTAAAATAATAATTATAGTTTTAGTGAAAAACGATTTTTCAATTATGAGCTTCTTTCGGCGATTATGCCCGAGTAAAAGCAGGTTTTCATAAAACATTTTGGATCACTCTTTCGGCCTCTTAGGGGGTAAATTTTGGAAAAACCTTTTGTTATTGGATGTCTAGGTCAAATTACGCATTCCAAGTTTCAGGTTTTATGATCAGTGGTTTGCATTGATCCGTCAGCCGTTCAGGTCGAAACATTTTCTAAGTAGATTTATCATGGTTGTGGCAATATTCTCTCTGCTTTTAGAAGGGTTAACTAGTCAGGCATGCAATATTATTACGGGGGAGACTAGACTACTTCCTGAGGTAAATTGAAATTAAGTTCACATGCACTCAACATCCTTCGCTCAAGTTTCTTCCGCAAAATATATCCTTTCGTCTTACAAAGTATTATAAGAGTATGAAACTGTAAACCCCTATTTCTAAGAAATTTCGTAAACAAGCTTTTGACAGCGGCTTTGCCTGCGTGAAACAGCACACAGGCACGATTGGTAATTAGTAATCGGTAGTTAAGCAATGGACAAATGAACTGGCCTGTCAATCTAGCAGTGACCCTGACTGGTATGCCGGAGGTCATGGGTTCAATTCCCACCCAGGTCGAATGTTTGTATGATGAGCATGATCATTTGTTCTAATATTTTTATTTTCAAATATATGTATTTATCAGTTGTCTAGTACTCATAACACAAGCTCTGCTTAGCCTGGGACTAGACGACGCTGTATGAGAGTTGTGGAAAATATAAAAAAAAAAATTGACTGCCACGCTGTGTGTCGCGGATTCGATTCACGCACAGAACCAATGTTTGTATGGCCTATGGATACTTGTTGCGGGTCTGGATGTCTTTGTATGTGAGTTCATATTTTTTTCTTAATATTGATGTAAACCAGTACTTGACTGCGATCTCACCTGATGATAAGAAATGATGCAACCATTGATGTTGAGACGCACTAGTTTATTAAGAGTCTATTCACTCTAGTCTAGAGAAGTCTAAATTATATATAAGTTAAGTCTTGTGTGAAGGTGTTTATTTAGTATGTACTGTCTAGTGATAGTCCCCGCCACTAGGCGCAGGCTACCTCTGTCCAGTTGCATGTCTTCTTAGAGCTTAATATTATAGCATATCAGCCTTATAATATCCCCACTGCTGATATTCAGGCCTCTTTTCAAGGAGAGAGAATGGGCCGTAATTCACCACGCGGATCAAGGCGCGCACTGTTCCCGCGTGCCTCAAGGAGTTGTCAGCAACCGCAGAGACCCTGCAAAAGGGTCGAAACCAATCAGGACCAAGGGTTTGTGTCTGAAAGGAAGGCTCTGGCCCTGGTACTTACGGCGATGTAGGAACGGGGTAGGTTATTTAGTCAGTAAGAGTCTGACACTGTTTCCCGCTCCGCCCAAGGGCGGGATTCGTCATTGGATGATTTTTACCTAACATAAAAAAAAAACATGCGGAACAACTGGATTGGTGGATGTCACATATCTTCGAATTTTTGGTTCTAGAACATGTCGAGCCTATTAATACGTTTTAAATATTAGAAATTTAGAAATAGAGTGAATCATTTGCTTCGGTTATTTTATGAACTCTTCATCTACTGCAGCAGAGTCTCTACTTAAAGATAATGTTAAAGTTTGCGATTTCGATTTTAGTTTCGAACATGTAACTTGCGTTAGTATTATTAAAACCTTTAACTCCTTAAATGTTAAAAAGACTGCAGATTTATGGGGTAATTCTGTGGACGTTGTAAAGTCTATAATCCACATTGTAGCTCCTTCTTTAGCTTTAATTTTCAATAATTGTATCGATCGCGGTGAGTTTCCTGATCTAATGAAGTATAGTAAAATAATACCATTATTCAAAACGGGTAGTACATCTGACCCCACGAATTACAGACCCATTTCTGTACTACCTGCCTTTAGTAAAATATTTGAAAAGCTTATTTTAGAGCAATTGCAAAGATTTTTTAATAGAAATAACTTGTTGCATACTAAACAGTTTGGTTTCACAAGGGGTCGTTCAACAACCGATGTGTTGAACTTTTAGGATATATTTATGATGCATGGGAAGACAAATGCGATGCCCTGGGCATTTTTTGCGATTTGTCTAAGGCTTTCGATTGCGTTCACCATGAAACATTAATCAGGAAACTACGCCACTACGGGATCCGAAACTCCTCCCTGGATCTTCTTACGTCGTATCTTAGTGAAAGGATTCAGAGAGTTGATGTGAACGGAAAGAGATCTCCCGGGTCTGTAGTAAAAATGGGTGTCCCTCAGGGCTCAATTCTCGGTCCTTTTTTGTTTCTTATTTATATTAACGATTTGCCTTACCTCATTAAAGATAACCAAAATATAGTTTTGTTTGCTGATGACACATCACTTTTATTTAAACTTAAACGCCAACAGCCGGTTACTGACGATATAAATAGCGCTGTTTCAAAAATAGTACATTGGTTCAACGTAAATAACTTGCTACTTAATGAAAAAAAAACGAAATGTATTAAGTTTACCATGCCTAATGTTAAGCAAGTAGAAACTAGTGTGTTAATAAAAGGTAAAGAGTTGAGTCCTGAAGATACTACAGTGTTTTTGGGCATAACTTTGGATGCTAAGCTTCAATGGGGCCCCCATATAGACAAATTATCTAAAAAACTCAGCTCTGCTGCATATGCTGTAAGAAAAATACGAAACTTAACTGACTTAGAGACAGCACGTTTAGTTTACTTTAGTTATTTTCATAGTCTCATGTCGTACGGTATTTTATTGTGGGGAAATGCCGCTGATATTCAGATAATTTTCGTTCTGCAGAAAAGAGCTATTCGTTTTATTTATAAATTAAGTCCCAGACACTCTCTTAAAGATAAATTTAAAGAGATTAATATAATGACTGTACCTTCTCAGTATATTTACGAAAATATCTTGTATGCCCATAAAAATAAAAACACGTTTAAGAAATATAGTGATATTCATGATTTTAATACTAGGAATAAACATAAATTTGTGGCGCCTGCTACCAGGCTCAAAAAAATAGGGGAATCATTCAAATGTCAGTGTATACATTATTATAATAAGCTTCCTAATCATATTCAGGAACTAAGCCTTAATAAATTCAAATCATTTGTAAAACGGAAACTTTTGCTAAAGGCTTTTTACAATGTAAAAGACTATCTTGAGGACAAAAAGGCTTGGGATTGACCTGCTCCGGTATGTTCTACAATTGTTCTCTTCTGATTTTTTATATTTCAATTGTGCTTTTGTACTTATATTGTTTACAATTTGACCTTCATATTTGTTTTTATTTTACAATAGGTATTTATTAATTATTTTTTTTTAATTTATATTTGACCAAAATATTTACTTTGTTAAATATTACAATTTTCTACACTTCTGTATTTTATTGTGAATATGAGGACTATGTGGAATATTTTTTTTTTCCGTATGTTCAATTATTTTGACGCATGTCTGGCAGTTTGAGTGTTTCTGCGGCCTACCCAAATGTCCCTTCTTTGGCATTGATCGTCAAATCGTTGAGCTCCTTAGTTTTCCTAAGTTGAGCTATACGAATACTGACAAATGCTTGCACTGACTGGACAGGTCCACTCAAATCTGTATGGTTCTTTCCTCAAAAGACCATCTCAGACGCTAATCTGCATTGTTCTCATAAGATTTGACTATTACTGTATGGACTTTAAAAGAGACTTTGACCCCTGAGTTTGTTTCGGTGTTTCTTCTCAGGGTAGTCAGCTAGGAAACACCGGACTCATCTAGTTTAAACTGACAAAAAAAACAAAAATGACGTGTAAAAGTGTTGTGAAAAACCTATTTACAAAAATAAATATCATTTATCATTTATCATATGTATATTTAAACAAACGCTCTGTTTACATTAGAAATTTATATGAGTGAGCGGTTGAATGGATTGCGGCGATCAGAAATTGATAATGCGAATGTTACAGTCAAGCATTTCGCTCTCAATATGATGTAAAGGGTATTTTCAAATGATTTTGTGTTTACATATGTTTTGGTTTTATTGGTTATTAATTTCGTAATTCCAATTTGGAACCGTGCACTAGCTTCTGACGTTTTATAAGTGCCCTTGTAGGCCTATATGAAATAAAAACCTTTTTGATTTGATTTTGATTTTGGTAATATTGAGCTTTGGATATTTTTGGAATATTATTTAGATTTTAGCTACCTACTTGGAACTTGAAAGAAATATTTATAATATGTAAAGTTTTTTGTATTTTTAATTCCTTTTAATCCTAGAATACATCGAAACATTTATTGTTTTGTTGGTTTTATATATAGATTAACCATGGCTTCACTTTAGCCTTGACGTCCAAGGTAAAATTCAGTTCTTGGGTTACATAAAGACCCAACGAAGAATTGTTATTTATTAATTCAATCATTGAAATACCAATTACAACTATAGAATCACAGAGTAATTATATTGACGTGTTCAAAGGTTTATTGAACAATTCTCGGAATTGTTAATATATTTGCTTCTAGAACACTGTGCAATGAATATTCGTCTATTGACCTACTATTAGATATTATGTTTTTATTAGGTGTGGGTCGTTACACGATTTTCACGAAATGTAACGTAACTAATGACGTCAGAGACATCACCACATACAATATTATTTTTAGTATATAATTTGCGAAACCTGAATCATCATCATTACATAGTATAAAACAAAGTTGCTTACCCCTATGTATGCTTAGATCTTTAAAACTACGCAGCAGATTTTGGTGCGGTTTTTGTTAATAGATAGAGCGATTGAAGAGGAAGGTTTATAGGTATAATACTTACATAATATACTTAATATCACCACTGCACCCGTGCGAAGCAGGGGCGGGTCGCTAGTTACATAGTATAAAACAAAGTCGCTAGCCGCTGTCTGTCCCTATGTATACTTTGTAGATCTTTAAAACTACGCAACGGATTTTGATGTATATTTTAATAGTTTCGTTTAATGTTAGCGATAGTAGTTGGCCGCGCCCCCAATTCCTTTATTGAGATGACGTGCAGCCCTACAAGCCAAATTATAATCGTTTCGTTAAACAAGCTAAAACAATATTTATTTATTTATTTATTTATTTATTTAAACTTCATGTACAGTAGTGATACATAGGCGGACTTAATGCTACAAGGCATTCTCTACCAGTCAACCTTTGGGTTAAAAAAAGACAACACTGTGGTAGGTGTGCAGAGTAAATAAATAACAGATATTTTAAATAGATTATAATATAAATTAAGTTACTATTAATAATAAAATACGTATATATGCTAATAAAATAAACTAATAAATACTATGATAAATATCAAATAAATATAATTAATAGAAATTAAAATATGACAATTATTATGACGAAGACTTAAATTAAGGTTGAGAGGACTTTAAGTAGTAGTTCCGAGTTTTGCGCTTGAAGGAAAATTTACTTTCAGCTTTTTTGATGTCAAGGGGAAGCACATTCCAGAGTTTTATGGTAGAAACAGCGTAAGAGTTAGCCATAAACCCAGTACGGTGAGAAGGAATTTGAAGAAGTTGGTTTTTAGAAGCTCGAAGGTTGAAATTATGAGAACTGCCCAACACATTAAAATATTGTTTTAAATAATCAGGAGCACAAGGATCATTCAAAATAGTGAAAAGCGTGCAGAGAGATCTGAGGGATCTCCTGTGGCGGATAGGTAGCCATTTGAGCTGAGAACGGAAGGAAGAAATATGATCATATTTACGAAGACCAAATATGAATCGAATACAGTTGTTGAGAAGACGATCCAATTTGTTTAGAAGCTCTTGGGATATATCAGAGTAGCAAACATCAGCATAATCAATTATAGGTAAAACGAGTGATTGGACCAAAGTGGTTTTAGTGCTTGATGGAAGGAAATTCTTAAATCTATAGAGAGATCGCAGTGTGAAGGTGACTTTCTGGCTAACCTGAGCGATATGCTTGTTCCAGTTTAACCTCTCGTCAATGTATAGGCCTAGGTCTTTAACGTGTGGTGAGAGAGGGATCACTGTGTTGTCAAAAAGAAGCGGTGGTAGTCGGCTAGCGTCCAGGCTTCGTAAAAAATATGAGCTACCAATAATGATAGCTTGGCATTTACTGACATTGACAGAAACCCCAAATCTGCTTGACCAATCCCTGATAGCTAGAAGGTCAGCATTAATCATGGAGATGCAGTCATGGAGGCTGTCAAGGTCAGTCTGTGCATAAAGCTGTAGGTCATCAGCATACAGATGGTAAGAGCATTTGAGGATAGCTGTGATAGAATTAATGAACAAAGAAAATAACAGTGGAGAGAGTATACCGCCTTGTGGAACGCCAGTTTGCAGGTCGCACCAGTCAGAAAACTTCTGATCAACACGCACAGCTTGCTGACGTCCACGAAGATATGATGAGAACCAATCCCGTGCCGATGGAGATACCCCAATTTGAGACAAGATAGCCAGGAGGATGTCGTGATCAACGGTGTTAAAAGCGTTGGAGAAATCTATTAAAACTAACACCGTTAACCTCGAATTCTCCAGGCCCATCCTGACGTCCTCCGTGACCTTAAGCAGGGCTGTGGCTGTACTGTGACCAGGTCGGAAACCTGACTGAAAAGGGGAAAGCAGTTTATTCTCAAATACAAAGGATGATAATTGTTTGAGAGCAACTGCCTCCAAGACTTTGGATAGGAAAGGGAGAATGGATATAGGTCTGAAGTGATTAGACAAAGTGGGTGTGGGAATTTTAGGAAGAGGGATAATGAAGGCTTTACGCCAGCTTGTGGGAAATATCCCATGCTGGAGGGAGGAATTAATTATATGTGTGATGGTAGGGAGTAACTTTTTGAACATGAGGGATAACATGGTTCTGCTGATTTTATCACAGCCGACAGCTCTGGACTTAATCGCAGTGAAGACTTTGAGGATCTCCGACTCGGTCACTGGAGAGAAAGAAAAAGAGTCGTGAGGTAAAATTGGCGTGGAAGTTATATCCAGAATAGTAGCATCTTTGACAGGAATCGCGAGCATAGTCGAGGAAGAAAAATGCTGATTCAAGTCATTCAAAGATATGCTAGAGGGAAAAGTTAGAGAGGGGGACTTTGTTATGCCAAGTGATTTAAGAAACTTCCAAATATCAGCCGGTGAAGAGTTAAGGACATTTTCGCAAATGTATCGGCGTTTAGCAGCCCTTACCATCTGGTTACAACGATTTCTTGCCAACTTGTACCGGATCCAGTTCTCCTCACTGCGATCTCTTCTATAGTTTCGGAAAGCCCTGTCACGCCGTCTCATCGCCATTCGAACTCCAGGGGTAATCCATGGAGCCGGGGGGCGCTTAACTCGGACGGCCCTAAGTGGCGCATGCGCATCAATGAGTTTAAGCACATTCCTATTCAAAAACTCCACCTTCTCATCCACAGTCGCCATTTGTTCGACCTCGATCCAATCGACAGCACTTGCATCGCTGTTAAGTTTATCCTCATCTAATCTTGCAAAATTCCGGAGGAACACTATAGACGGCCGCTGCTTTGGTGGTTTAATTTTGTAAGATAAGTAAATAAGGTCGTGCCTCGATAAGCCAGGGACCGCAATCTGCCCATGGTTAGCAACCAGGTTCGCAGAAGATGCGAGCATGAGATCAAGCCAGGAATCGTCTGAGTCAAGATTGTGATGAGTCGGATTCAGTGGGAGAAGTGATAAACTAGACGATTCCAGGATTGCCCTCAGTCTGCGCGATCTGGAGTTAGCTTTTAAAAGATCGGTGTTAAAGTCACCCATGACTATGAGATGTTTGTACTCTGAGGAAACAGACTCTAAAAGGGAATCAAGACTAGAGAAATAGTCGATAGCAGGTGGGCAGTATACTACTCCTAGAATAGCTTTTATCCCCTTGACATCAACCTCAAGGAGCAAGTATTCGGGGTTGCCGTTTGCAACTGCCGGCGAAGAGGAAAGGATCTTGTAAGGGATGTCGCTACGTAAGTAAATGGCAACACCCCCGGCTCTTCTACCCACGCGATCATTGCGAATAAGGACAAAGCCGGGTAGGCTGTAAAACGTTGATGGAAGTTCGGGCTTGAGCCAACTCTCTGAAACTAGGATAGCGTGTAGAGTAACGTCACAGAATAAATCTAACATCTCAGAGTGATGTTGAGGGATACTCTGCGCGTTTACATGACAAACATTAAAACAGTTATTAAATCCCTGGAACTCATTACTCAAAAAAGAATTAATTGATATAGAATTGTCAAAAGATGAAAGTGAGGTGAAAGAACTATGGCAAGAATGAAATGAGTCATCGTCAGACATAATAATCGTTAATATAAATATATATATATATATAAAATGATATATATGATAAAAAAAATAATATTAGTTACACGAAATAAAGTTAACTATAATTGCATAACCTGCCGGCAGACTGTTCACAAAAAGAAAAGGAAATAAAACCAAACCAGTGCGTGTATCCGAACGCAAATATGAGAAAAAAAAAAAGAATATAAACAAAACACCTTGACACATGTCACATTGACAGCTCACTATTACAAAAAATAAACAGTCGGTATAACGAAACTAAACAAAATAAATCAGTGAAGTGAATAACAAAGTTTATAACAAACTCCAAGAAGAAGTTACAGGTTGAAAACACACACAAAACAATACAAAACATAAATACCGGATATTACTTCTTCTTAATTGTCCGTCTTGACCGAATCGAAGGCGGCGACGTCGCACTTTTACGATTGGAGCTTGACTCCGGAGGGGCCTCCTGGTCCAACTGTTTGCCATGTTCAACACCCAGCGCGACGACCTCATCGACACTGAAGACACGGCGCCGCTTGCCATCCGGGAGTTTAACGTTGACTACGCCGTCCATAGTCCAAACGTTCGTGACGCCAAACAGTTTGCGAGCCGTTGTAAATGCAGTCTGTCGCTGACGAGTGAGGAATTCAGAGACTACATACGAAGACCCCTTCAGCTTAGTCTTCGTTCTCCAGATAAGGTCTCTGATTTTGCTGTCTGCGCAACGAAGCAAGATGGGTCTCGCATGTCCATCCGAAGCTGAACCCAACCTGTGGCATACAGTCAGTGAAGAAGGAGCTAAGTCTGATAAGCCAAACTTACTCTGAAGGATTGATGCCACAGTTTCAGGAACTTTCTCGCCCGAACTCTCAGGAACACCACCCAGTAATAAAAACTTTTTCCTGTGACGCATCTCTATTACGTCGACACTCCTGCTCAGCTCAGCAATCTGGCGCTGCAAGGCACTGAAGACACCCCAGACATGCTCCTTGAACGCCGAAAAATCTTTGTGAATCCCGGTCAAGTCTGCTCCAGGTGGCGATGCTTTTAGGTGTGTTTCAAAATCAGCCATCCGCTGGCTTAAAGACAACATAGCCAGTCTCTGGGTCTCCGCAATATCAGCCAAGGTTGTCATAATTGTGACTCTGTGCTTGCAATGACTGTGCAAGTTTGAAAGGACAGCTCACACCGGCAGGTAAATGCAATATTGTCTTAGGGCATAAATAAACTACTGCCCACACAATATGTGCTTAGTTGTAACCCAAATGTAAATATTAGATAGAAATTTTAATTATAAATATATTTAAAAGTAATAAAAAGATTAAAATATGAAGAGTGTATGTGTCAACTTTTTAAGCACCTACCCCCCATTTATTTTATTTATATATATTTTATATATATATATTTTTTTTATTTATATATTTTTTCATTTAAAGCCTTTTTTTCGTAGAGGTAACAGGCCATAATCTAACACGCGGACCCACTACGAAATGTTGGATGTCACACGTCATTACGACGCTGGTTTCCTTACGAAGGATACCTATATTTCGAGAGTATGACTGGTGATGATATTTTTTTTTTACAAAATAATCCATCTCTCCAAGAGAGGAGGCCTGAGTTCCAGCATCAAGAACATTATAAAGCTGATGCTATGCTATGGACCTGGCTGGACCAGCCTGGGCTGTTACCACTTAATGCGCACTTCTCTCCATATAATCTGCTAGTAGCTCAAAATTTTGGACGTTTTAATCCCGAAGAGTGTCGATCCAGTACATGAAACACTATCGATTTGTGTAGATAAAATAAAAAAATTAAGTACTTTTTTTCTAAATCTCTTATTGATATACGCATTTACAAAATTAATTTCTTTAAGTAAACGAGTCATTGACCTTGTAGGTAGTTGTCGGTCGTTGCGTACTAACTACCTACAGGTCATTGAACTCGCTCAGCTGACGTTTACTTAAAGAAATCAATTTAGAACATGCGTAAATTAATTCGAGTTTTAAAAAAAAGTACTTTGTTTTTTTATTCTAACTTTACCAATCGATAGTGTTTCATGTACTAAATCGATCCTCCAAGGGATTAAAACGATCAATATTTAACGGGGTATTTATTTATCTTTCTCCTCTGTCAAATCCATCCAAAGGTTGTCTTTAAAAAATCGCTTTCAGCGATAAGACCGCCCATTGTAACACCGTAGTAATTTTAAGTGTCATAATGTACCAAGTTGTGTTTATGGTGTACCTACAATAAAGAGTATATCTACCTATCTATTTATCTGATATTTTCACGTTCAGAATTCCCTTTTCACGCCAGCTCAAATTGAGATAGAGTGTTACTTTCGTGAGTAGCAAAATTAAATCCAACAAGATCGCTTTAAAGTTATCAAAAGTTCTAAAAACCACATTTCCTAAATTAAATTACGCTATTACGTCTAAAAGCCTCATTTTACGTTCACTATACAGAAATGTTCGTCATTATAAAGTTTGACTCCGTATACCTATGAGGTTTTACACGGACTATAAGATCCCATTGATCAAATTCATTTATATAAAAAAACACATTTAAAAAATAAAATATTTGATTAATCTTGAGTATAATTAAAAGTACACAACTAAACACATACTACAATCTTTTTTGGATTGCACTGTGTAAAATTCTGCGCCATTAGGAATAAAAATTAAAATGTTTTATTTACAGAAACATATTATTTTATAAAAACCCTAGGACTCTCTTTTCTGGTACTCTCATTAGGATTCCCTGTGTGCTCTATCGTTACAGTTCTTGTTAATTTTATTACTGTATTACGTACTATAACTTGACTAAGGAAAACAAAAATAAACACAATAGATTACCGTGTATACCGATTTGTTGTTCATTTTCATGATTTTTACTTAACATAAAAAGTGCCATTCCAATTGAAGCTACATAATGTCAACATATTTCACGAAGAATAGACTAGCAAGACCGTACTTTGATTCATTCATATTATGTCATACATTCACATCCCCTAGCGTTTCAAACAACAAAGTAGTTTGTCCATTCATAAACACGTGCACACGCGTAGAAGGTGACCTTTAAGTTTAAACATTTATATAGTCTTCGACATGTGCGTAAACATACCGTACTGACCCATCAATGTAAGACACGTGTTCATACAAGAATGAAGTTGACACTGTTGTGTTTTACCTGATTTGTTTTATAGACAAATAAACATATTGAAAGTTACTGTTTTACTGTGTCAGTTTAGACAAGGACTGAATATCTATAAATGATATTTATTTTGTAAATAGGTTTTAAAATAACACTTTTACACGTCAATATTTTTTTCTTTTCGTCAGTTTAAGCTAGATGAGTCCGGTGTTTCCTAGCTGACTACCCTGAGAAGAAACACCGAAACAAATTCAGGGGTCAAAGTCTCTTTTAAAGTCCATACAGTAACCATGTATTGATTAAATCATATGAAAACCATGCAGATTAGTGTCTCAGGTAGTCTTTTGAAGAAAGAACCACCAGATTTAAGTAGACCTGTCCAGTCAGTGCAAGCATTTGTCATTCATGTAGCTCAAACTTAGAACTACTAAGGAGCTCAACGACTTGACGATCAATACCAAAGAAAGGACATTTGTGTAGGCCGCATCAAATACTCAAATCTGTCAGACATCATATTAAAATTACGGAAAAGGAAAAGTAATCGACATACAGTATGATTATAATCATACTTACAATATTTGTCGCCGTCATCGTCAGCAGCTTTTTTAATGTTCCCACTACTGGGACCCAAGCCTCCTTTTTAGGAGAAGGAATGGACCGTAATCCATAAGGGGCCCAGAGCGGATTGGTGGATGTAACATGTCTTCGAATTTTTGGTTCTAGGACATGTAGGTTATTATTATTATTTATTTTTTTATTTTATTGTCTTTATTCATAAAAGATGAAAAAAAAAGGATTTTTCCTTTACCATTTAAAAGCATTTAATTTTTTTAAATAAAGCTTTTACAGGCACTTTTGTAATATCAAGAAGTCGAGTCTGTCAGAAAAATGATTCTAATTGCTCATTCCACAGCATAGATCTCTGTGGAGATAATGTGCAAGAAACAAATTCATCTAAAAAAAATAGAACCAAAATTTGAGCAAGGCGCTTTTATAAAATTAGATTTTTAATATTATATCAAGATAGATTAGAAACATTGATATCGTTAAAATTATTATCATGAAAGTAATTCCATTACAATATTTTCCCATTTCCACCGTTAAACCACACGAGACTACAATACAATATCGCTAGAACTACCAAATAAATAGTTCGGGATAATTCACTCAAGGCCCATTTGAATTTATTTAGATTAGGTTCATTCGACCCTTGGTTAACCTTTCTTGATACAATAATCATTTTATTACGAATCTAATACCTTTGTGTAGGGTAATGACCTCGAAATAGGTTGGACTAATGTTAGTGCACTATTAAGTTTTAATAGGCTTACAATGTTGGACTAATTAGCTTTTATTATGAGGGTTTTGATAATGAAAATGTTATAACACAATTTCAACCTACTTCAGAACAGTACACTGCTCTAGCCCTGTTTACTTTAAATGAAGAGGTGAACGGGTAGAACAGTGTATATATAAATTGGCGCAGGCTGCAGGATCGTTTGAAAGAGTATGGTGACCCTGGAACGCAAAAGGGAATGATGAAATACAGGTTTTAGTCAGTAATAATCTGACACTCTTGCTCCACACAGAGGAGACCGGTTGAGTAATTTCTAAATAAAAAAATAATTCAGTATACACATTTATATGTGTTGCTCTTTTTGTGTGCTAGGTGAACAGTATCTCTTTCAAAAGTTTCGTAGTTCTGGTGGCTATCGGCCCTTACTGAGCTTCTACTGTACTCCAATTGCACCATTATGTTCATTCCCAAGCGTTTTTCTGCCTAAATTTTTGTAACAAGAACCTCCCAAACTTACCATGTCCACTGAGGATTTGCATATCTAAGCGACAGGTAAAGACGCTTTAGTATCTCTCCAGCTACTCTTTATAGAGGGGACTTTTCTTTTCGGTAGGAAAATCATCCAATCCTTGATGGCGCGTACTTACTAAGTACGCGCCATCAACGATTAAATATTGGCCCGGACATTTACTGGATGCGCCTACTCGGGATCAGAATCCCTGTGGTGGCTGAGGCCCTCCTTTGCTAACATTACTGTTTCGCAGACGGAGCCGACCGCTTGCCACTCCTCTTAAAGAGAGGACTTACTGCCGACATCGTCACGTGCCATTGGAATAATTGACTTGAGTGCATGTTAATGTATTATAGTCAAAGTTTTAATATCTTCTTGCCCTTGTCTAGTTTTATTTGGGGTCAGTAGCCTAATTCTCGTAACGAAAACCGTAGCGATATCGTAGCGACTTTGACATTTTCGTATTCCCATCCATCAATCGAATTTGAACGACACCGATTTTGAACTCGTTCGATCGAAGAGAGGTCGTTTAGAAGTCGTTCGATTGTCGTTCTATCAAATCCCCATCAAGGAACACGTGAATACCGATTTTGGATAGGACTACGATCGAACGACAATGGAATTGGGATTGTTTATTGTGAATTGATGAAACTGAATTAGGGCACAACGCAACACCATTTTTTCTTCCATTCTGTCCTGTTATTCGTCACACTATCACATATCACTTCTCACGCCATCCACTCATATTTTCTTTAGCCTCCCTTCCCTCTCCATCAATCCACATGTAAACTCATAACTATTTTTGCAACATGCATTTCATCCTTTCTATTCACATGGCCATACCAAGACAAACAATCCCCTTTCAAGATTCCAGTCACTGGCACCACTTTCAAACTTTCTCTAAAAACAAAGTCGCTTCCCGCTGTCCACCAACCACCGCTGTGAACTACGCAACGGATTTTGATGCGTTTTTTTTTTAATAGATTTATGTGTAAGGTTTATGTGTATAATACATGCATAATATATTCAATACCAATACCCGTGCAAAGCTTAATTTCGGCAGTAGTGCACCTCTTTGAGGCGTGGCTGGATAGACCTCACGGCGTCCTCACCTTCCGCATGACTCAGGTCCTCAACGGACGTGGCAAGTTCGGGAGGTTCCTGCACCGGATCCGTGCGGAAGAGACACCCGGGTGTCGCCACTGTGTGGCCAGCCCGGAGGACACGGTGGAGCACACAGTAGAAGTGTGCCCCGCTTGGGAAGAGCAACGCCGTGCCCTCGTGGGGGTGATCGGCGGCGGCGACCTCTCGCGCCGGACCTTGGTTTAGGCCTCCTTCTGCGAGGCAGTAATGCTCGTAAAGGAGGAGGCTGACCGCATAAGGCAAAGGCAACGGCGCACTCACCGTAGCCGTCGCCGCCGCGATCCTGCCGATATCCGGCCACCGTAGACACTGGCTTGCGGACGGTGAGCAATGGGTAGCTCGCCGTCCGGTCGTCTGGTAGCAGTCCAGACCGAGCCCAAGTCGTCGACGGCGCGCTCCGTTCCCGTCCGCGCGCCTCAAGGAGTTGTCAGCAAACCGTACGGGCCCTGGTCTGACACTGTTTCCCGCTCCGCCCAAGAGTGGGATTCGTCATTCGATGATTTTTACCTACCATAAAAAAAAAACCCGTGCAAAGCTGGGGCGGGTCGCTAGTATAATCATAATTTCTGATCATACCTCAAAATAGGACGGGACGTAAATACTTAGGTGTGCGTCGAAGCTGAAAAGTTAACATTAATAAACTTATTTTGAGACTCATATATACGAGGTCTATTAAGGGCGCGTTTACACTTTGTCGTGACGACAAAGTGGCTACATATTTAAATAAAGTTCACACTGTTCACAGAGGCCTCGGTGCCCCTGCAGTTTGCTGAAAACTTCTTGAGGCACGTGGGAACGTCAAGACCATCAACAACTTGGGCTCGGTCCGGACAGTTACCGGATAGTCGGACAGTGAGCTATCCATTGCTCGCCGTCTGTAAGCCCGCGCGACTTTATAATGGTAATAGCTTTTTTTAATGGTGTTTAAAAATCATCGAATGACTAATTCCGCCCTTGGACGGAGCGTGAAACAGTTTTGAACTTTTACTGACTAAAAAACCTACCCCATTCCATCCTTGCATTAGTCCCCTTGGCTCCAAGTGACTTCAACCCTTTAGGGCCCCTACAAGTTCCTGACAACTCCTCGCCGTTCGCAAGTCCGCGATAATAGTAACATCTAGAAGCCATAGTCGTGCGACGATAAATTAGCCGTTACGACATAGTGGAAACGTGGCCTTAGTTACAAACTACTTAATAATATTATTTCGTGAATAATTAATGAAATTGTATTTAATCAAACAAGTTATTTACTTGTGGAAAATAATTACTAGACGAGAATAAACTTAGCATTTTGGTTTTAATTGGTTCTGTTTTATTTACTTTAGTTTTTCGCTTGGGTTTCCATGATCATCTTCTTCTTCTTTGTATCACGCTTGACAGAGTGGTCGTGGTCATCACTTCAGGTGTTGGTGGCAAGCTTTACAACAAGCCGCCACTATTCTCTGACGGCCGCCCTCCTCTTGCATGCAGCGATGATGAGCCACTTATTGAAGCTTTTTCTGGTTAGACCACCTCATCATCTTCATCAATTCAGCCGAAAGACGTCCACATGGTGGACATAGACCTCCTCCAAACCACCGGTCCCGTACGTCTCGCATCCATCGAATTCCAGCAACCCTGACCAGGTCGTCTGTCCACCTTGTGGGAGGCCTTCCAACGCTACGTCTTCCGGTACGCAGTCGCCGTTCCAGAACTTTTCGGCCCCAGCGGCCATCTGTTCTGCGTGCGATGTGCTTTACCCATTCGCACTTAATTTTGGCGATTCTTTTTTTCGAACCAAGGTTGCTGACATAGCGATGTCAGCAACCTTGGTTCTCTTCATGTCACTTTAGTTTAACTAGTTTAAGCTTTATCCCTATTATCTCGCTTCATGATCATACAGCTAATTAAATAGTGAAAAGCTTCCAGAGTCGTTACTTTTTTACATCTACTAATATTCTAGCGATAGACAAGCACGTTCATAGAAACTCTTTGTAAAAATACTGAAAAGTCAATAAAAAAGTCCGCTGCAGCGCTTCACTGACGATTATGTCGTCTAACAAAACTTTTAAAACTTACAGCGCTCTCAGATTGCGTGAACGTCAAAACTGTACTAATTTCATCTTGTAAAGGTGCCTGCAGATTACCTAAGTGAAGTAAACTGATTGTTCGGTATGGTAAGCCAAGTGCGTAGTACATACATATATATGGAAGTTTTTTTACATCTTATTTGTTGCAAGTTGGTGATTAACTTATAAAATTGTTATGGCCCAGAAGGACATGTTGACAGCAGGCAAACAGGGTCTGAAAATCTGATTCTGGGTACTTGGGGGGCCCAGCCAGCACAACGATCATGTTCTATGTGGGCACTGCGTTTGCAACCCATATTTTTTAAATATTTCAGCTTGCAATGATAGGAACCTTGGAGAAAACAACCTAACCTACCTTGCCTTAATTCCAGAGCCCTGGTGTTACGTTTTCGCATCAACCCTTGACCCCAGGAGGCGTCTACCCTGCAGAGCTCCTTCAGTTTGCTGACAACTCCTTGAGGCGCGCAGGAACAATGCGTGCCGTAAAGAAGGAACGGGGTAGGGTGTTTAGTCAGTAAGAGCCTGACACTGTTTCCCGCTCCGCGCAAGAACGGAATTTGCCCACCATAAAAAAGCCTTCAGTAAATAAATACTAATTCATTTTATTTATAAGCTCCAAAAACATGATGCAAAGCCTCATTTACTCTGTAAGATGACTAACACAGACATCCTCAACCTCTTTACCTTACCTAAAGAATACAAGCTGGCCAGTTTATCAAGCATAAAATAAAGAATATAAAATTTCACAATCTGAAACCTCCTTCAAATTGATGCACCTCAAAATTATGTTAATGGCTTCCTCAAGTAAAAGGAGCCTCATCTACCTTAATGTAAGTGCATACCTTTTATATTTTACACAAATAAGACACGTAGGGTCTTAAAGCCAGCACACCTGGGTTTATGGTAATGAATATTGCACCGTTACGCTGAACATATACTGGCTGGGATTATGCCGGTTTATCCCGAGGTTAGCCGAAGTTTTACGAAGGTATTGAAAAATGGGATGGGGCGTTTGCGGAAACTTTAAATTGGGACTATGTGTTTAATGAGCATGATCTATTACGCGGTGCTTTAGTGTAACTTTATACTTACGTGTTCTAGTAGCGTGGTCTTCAAATCCAATGTTAAGTACTGCATTTATCATCATCATCATTTTAGCCGAAAGACGTTAACTGTTGAACATAAACCTCCCCTAAGTGTCGCCACAACGACCGCCTGTTCGTCTCACATCCACCGGATTTCAGCAAACCTGACCAGGTCATCGGTCTACCTTGTGGAAGACCTTCCAGAACCTTTCGGCCCCAAACGGTCATCTGTTGTGCGTGCTCTGCCCATTCCTATTTAAGTTTGAGACTGCAGGGTTATCATATTTTTCACCAGTTCCCAGAGAAATTGATAGTCTGATATCCTCGACCTTAGAAAGTACGTCGGTTTTGAGCTTGGATCTGTTTTTTTGTATTATCGGACTATGAGTATGATAAAAAAGAAAGTGCAGTGCAAGTGTGCTTGTGTTTCTCTCCTATAGTGATAACTCCACTGAACTTTTTTTTCAGACGCAAACCCTTGACTCCAGAACGCTTCGACCCTTCTGCAGGGTCCCTACTACTCCACTGAGATGACTAATTCAGCTCTTTCAGGTTTAACTATTATAATAAAACTAGCTTTTGCCCGCGGCTTCGCCCGCGTGGTATTGGGGTTGCCCTATACAGTATGATAATTTTACACTTGATCAAACGAAATGTGAAATCCCACAGGAACCTTATGTTTTTCCGGGATAAAAAGTAGCCTATGTCCTATTCCGTAGTGTATCCTATGCCTGCCAAATTTCATCCAGATCCGTCCAGCCGTTTTGGCGTGATTGAGTAACAAACATCCAAACACCGTAACTTTCGCATTTATAATATTAGCTGATAAGGAGTTCAATGTCCTCGTTTTTAGTATCTAATAATTTAAACAAAGATAATACCAACAAAGAATATGCTAAAATATTTAACTTTTTATGCAGTTCTATCTGCATCTACACAACAAACTGTTGATTGCCCCTTCATATCTCAACATTAATCATAATAAAACACTTTTATATTCCAAAACGACTCTTATCTGAAATTAGAAAAAAAAGTAAACAAAAATAACATAACCCTATCAAGTTACGAAGTTGTATTATTAGAATTTAGTTCTAGAGCAAAGTGCACTCTCGAATTGGTCGGGTAATAGCGAACTTGTCAAAGCACTTTTATATCGAGTGGCTATCTAGGGGAGCTAGCACCTGAGTTTTACGATAATGAATATTACGGGCGGGCTTAGGGTGAGGTTATCCCAGGGGTGCTACTTCGTAGCGATACAAGAATGAATTTTGGACGTGAATTTTAGATAGATCTGCGGTCGCTTATCAAAATGGTTAGTTTTGTTTCTACAAATACGTTCTAGACTATACTCCACTGTTTAGGTACTACTTCATCATCAGCCTTTTAATGTTCCCACTGCAGGGACACAGGCCTCCTCTCTCTAGGAGAGGGAATGGGCCATAATCCACCACGCGGGCCCAGTGCGGATTGGTGGATGTCACATGTCTTCGAATTTTTTGGTTCTAGGACATGCCGGTTTCCTCACGATGTTTTCCTTCACCGTTTTGAGAGCAGTGGTGATGAAATAAATTACACAAAGTAATGCACCTGGCTGGGTTTGAACCCGCGACCTACGACTCGTAAGTCGGGGCTGTTACCACTCGGCCACCACTGCTCTTAGGTTAGGCTCTTAGGCTAAACAAGCTTTAGCCTGCGGCTTCGCTCCCCAGAAAAATGCAGACCGATTCTGGATAAACTTCACATAAACTATCTACTACATGGTCACAACAAAGCCAAAACATTGAGTTTGGATAGGTGAGCCGATTCTTGAGATAAAATTACAACGAAAAGTGGCATTAATTTTTATATACTTACCTATATATAAATAACAAAACCTATTTTAAAATTACGCCTTTTTTTTTTAAAAATCGTAAAAAAGACATAAAAAGATAGTTTTTAGTTACCTATCTAACATCAGTTTTTGGTAAAAAACTAATAAACATTTTTAGATTTTTTTTAATGAGAAACACGTGATAATATTCATCATCATTTCAGATGAAAAATAATCCACTGTGGAACATATATCTCGTACAAGAGTCGCCACAACAAACCAATCCTGTGCGTGTCTCATACATCGGATTCCTGCGACCCTCACCAGATCATCAATCTACCTTGTATGATGTCCACCAGTTCATGTTTGTCACCCCAGAACCTTGGAACTAGTTTTGATCCAGTGCATCTTGTATCAATCGGATTCCCCCGAATTGTCAAGGCAACATAGGAACGAGGATATTTAGTCAGTAAGAGTCTGATACATTCTCATGCTCCACCCAAAGGCGGATTGTCATAGGTTGATTTTTAACCTTCACAGAAAAAACCGGGCACTTTGCTGGAAGTCTTCAAAATAAAACAATTCGTTATTACTTAGTCAGTAAAAATCTTACACTCTTTCACTTTACACAGACCAAGAAAACAAAATAAAAAGTAACAGAATCAAAAACCGCTTTCTGCATACACCCTTAACCAAGCTATTTACCTTGTGGACCAAAGGAATTTATTACGTTAGACTACTCGACGGGAAATATGCAACTGCTGCTCACACTACCCATATAGGTCGAGAGCTAACAAGCATACCATATTTCCTATGAAGAGCTTACGCTTGTAAAATGTGCTTCAATTATGTGGAAAATGACAAACAAGAAGAAGTGGTCACTTTATGAGTTGTTCTATAGAGAAGGCAGTAAAAAAATGGGCGAAGATTTCAAATGGAAGTCCACTAGCTTATTTTGATGCAGAATTATAAAGCTTCCCACAAGGTGGATCGATAACCTGGGTTCGTAGAAATCTGATAATTAGACCAGTCGTTGTGGCGATACTTAGGCCACCACCTTTGTCCAAAAGTGGATGTTCTTTGGCTCGGTTGAAATTTTAATAATGATGATGAACTTATTTCTGTGACTTTATTTGCGTGCTTGAGCGACATAGTCAATGTTATGACAAAGTTCACTGATGCCGATTGTACATACGTACAATTTGAATATTCTTTGACCTTGACTCCATCACATTTGGGCGCCGACTTATAATATTCATGTTACATTACCTTATTTTTTTATCTTACCAAATGATCCAGGCACAACCAATTATTCCGAAAAAAGCGAATAACCGGCCAAAACAGCTGAAAAAAGACAGAACAGCTACAATATTGAAATCGGCAAAGCATTCAGCCTTGACCTCCTGAATGACATGTTTGCCGATCTTGCCTAACATACCATAAAACCGAAGCCATCCACGGTGGGCTTGTTCCACCCTGTTGTACCCTGTTCAACCCTAATAAATCTACCTATGTCCCATTTAGGATTTTTGTTTACATTGCCATTACGTGTTTCGAATATCTCACTTGTTCGAAGTTCGAACGTATTTTAGAACGACTGATGGGCTTTTGTTTTTTTTTTATGGTCATCTATTGCTGTGAATGGGTTTATTAAAACCTTTTTTTCGAGCTTATTCTGTCAAGGGTGGTGTTTTTAATAGCCAGATGTTTTTGACTCGGTAATAAAAAAGGTGCTTTGTCAATTTTTCGTATAAAATAGTAAGTACATTTTGTTACAAGTGCAGAAAGTTTCGTATAAGCCTAAAGCGACTGTAATATGGAGCCGAAGGTTTCATTGACAAATTCGCACGTGTGTCAAACGACGTTTTTCAATACATTTACGATTCGTGGGGTTTCACCCACGCCTAAAAGTATCAACGCGATCCTTACCTGATACGATAAATTATTTTATTACAGTAAAATTGTGGCTGGGAGAACACACGCACTTTTCCGCACTAGTACTTATGGAAAACAGTCCACTGCGTGCCTGTATATTGGCATGGTGGGATAAGGGCGGGTTTCCGAGTTGTATCGAAAAATATTGAGCTACGTATGGTATTCCCAAATACCGCTCAACGAAAGGACGGTTTTCCGAAAACACTCTACTCCGACGGTTAGTTGAACGAAAAAATGATTGACCGGTGAACGTTTCGCCAAAAATATTATTTATCGACGGTTGGTAGTCCGAATGAATCCTTCGCCGATGTAACGGTTCACCGAAAACACTCTTCAACGACGATTGGTTAAACGAACGAATCTTTCGCCGATAGCACTCGTTGTAGGGGATTTTTTTGCCAAATGGATAGTTTTTCTTTCAGCTTGACAATACCCTTAGGTAGAAGTCATATTAAAAATACAGGTCATAATAAAATAACAAAAAAAAAACTATTAAGAATTTTTCAAGATCAGCAAGTTATATTGACGTATGTACAATCGGCGCACAAGGCGTTATATAAAAAAAATATGTAATACATAAAATAAGTCTAATGATAACTTAAATATCATCGAAATCCAAAAAAAAAACTCGCGATAACAAGAAAAAAAAAACTAATTTTTCTTAATCTTTTTCTACAATAAAACAAAAACCCGCATTCCAACCTTCCACCCTTGGATTCGAAACGTAAAACAAACGTTAATTGGGTTCCGTCAGATGATTGCGTTCATCAAAACTTCGGGGCAAGTGTGTTGTGGGTTCCGTCCGTACCGGTCGATAGTGCTGCAATTAAGTATGCTGATCACGTTGTCGGGGCGAGCCAGTAATTAGGAATTGTTAAGTGATGTCGGAGGTGTGAACGTGTATCGCTATTTTGGTGGTGTTACAAGGAAATTAATACCTCTAAGGGATGATGAAACCTTTATTGGACCATATGCCACATGAAATAAAAATATACACTGCTAAATTTGGATCAATTAAAATTTGATCCCGAGAGGGGTCGATCCGGTACGTCAAACACAAGATTTGTAAAGAAAATAAAATACTTTTTTTAAGCTCAATTTAATTTTTGTACCAATGTACTAAAATAATTTCTTTAAGTAAAAATCAGTTGAGCAAGTTTGTTTGTTTGTTTGTTTGGCATAGTTTGTTTTGGGCAACTTCTTATGCAAGTGCCGTTACTCCAGAGGACTTATTAGCGGTCTCGGTGGTGACTTTTTCTGAAATTTTATAAGGTCCCATGTAGGCCTATGAAATATACCATTTTGAATTTGACTATAAAAACTAATTTCTGTTTTAGGGACTAAGGTAGGCAGGTCCAAACATCGACAATAATATAGATATTATAATCTAGTTAGGACCAGTACAACTCAATTTCAAGGTTTCTTGGATACACCCTGATCATTTTTTTTAATTAAAAAAATATCATTATCAGATTTACTTTTCAAACAAAGTCCTAATAGACTTAAACACCAAAAAGTCAATTCACACATCAAAAAAACTGAATAACACGAACGCCACCAAATCTCGTCGATTCTAACACTTCCATTTGAATGTGTAAACACAGGAACGTATCCAAAACGCTGGGAATTGTATAAATGCATGCAAAAATGTTGAATGACACCGCGCAGCAATAAAAACGATGCCAACGGTTTAAAGTTACGTGAGTATACGCTTGCGTATGTACTGAATAAAAAAAAATGCAGCGTAGTGTGTTTTGGGTTTTGGCTTTAATAGTATGGGGTTCTGCTGATGAATGCATGGTACAGACAGCTACATTAATTGAGGTCCCCTCCCACATATTTATCATAGTATTTATTAGTTAGTTTATAATAATAGCTTTATAAGTAACTTATTTTAATGATTTAACTTACATTATATTATATTATAAATATTTATTTATTATGCACACCTACCACAGTGTTATCTTTTTTAACCCAAAGTTGACTGGTAGATAATACCTTGTTATACATATACCACTACTGTACATAAAGATTAAATAAATAAACAGCCTTACAAAAGGGATAACCATGTTGATGACGTTATCTGTAAATTTAATTGAAATTATTGGCTTATAAATATTGCAACCAGTGTCACCAGTAATGTAGTTTCATTTTAATTGAAAATTACACATGAATAAATATAATGTAACCAATATAATTATGACTAGTATTGAATTTGACCAGAGGGCTGGGCTTTTCTTCGATAAACGAAGCATTGCCATCCAACGTGGCAATGCTGCCAGCGTTCTGGGCACATTTCCCATTGACATCGATTTGGATGAATTTTTTGATGTCCCATGAGTTTTGTTTTCTGTTTGTAGATATTATTATTTTTAGTCTGTATATATACCTGTAAACAGTAACTGTAATGAATTTTATTTGATTTTAATTGAATTTTTTTACATACAAAATTAATTGTTTTAAACTTCATGGGCATAGATACAATGGTACATAACGAATAATTAGATTTGACTATGAACCTGTATCAAGCAGTAAATAATTAGAAATTCGTACCATGCGAACTACCAGAGCGTCCTGTCACTCTGCCAAGTTCTTGAGGGAGACTCTGGATCACAACGATCTATTTGAGAAAAAAAAAATATAACACTGCCTAATCTAGAAATTGTTCTCGGAACTCCACATTCAACAGCGAATGCCTGCGATAATGACTTTAAATGAGCGGTAATTTAACCATTATTTTTATAATTTCAATGAATTTAATCACTTTTTTGTTTTTAAACTAAACCAAATTTTTACATGGCACACGAAATAATTTCAGGCGTCGATGTACTCCTCCAAATTGCTGTCATCCGGAAACGTGCCCAGAAGACTAGCAGCATTGGCAGTTAGAAAAGAAATGTCAGTCAGTGGTCACGCAATGTGTAAACCAGTCGGTATGAAATTTCTTTGAAAAGGAAACGTACAGTCAGATCCCATGACCCAAACATTACGATCCCAAACGGTTCCTCACAACAAGTATTTATTTCCGATCTTTCAATCGCAGGAAAACAGGATGCTCGTATTATTCGTGTAGGCGCCATACCAATCCTTTGTGCTGAAATTCGAACAAAGTGTGAACCCTTTACACGCAAGAGGAATCTCGGTCCTCACACCCATCTAACCTACAATCCTTACCCAACCACAAAGACCTAAATATTCAGGGAATCCTAAAAAATAGAAAACTTTTGTATGTCCCACTTTTTATACAAAAGCAATACGAATTCCGGAAGCATCGGTAACATTCGCCGGCTCGAATTTATATTGAAAAAAAAAAGAGCCAATAAATAAAAATGCTTTTTGGATAGCGTAATCAATTCACCCTTTTTCGCGGACCACTGCACACAATTTGAAGACAGAATGGAGACTTATCAACTAGAAAATAGGATTCAATTGTATATTGATTTTAATTTTTATTGCCGATACAAATATGGATGTTTTGTTGGAAATAAATGTTCGGACAGACAGTCTTTTGTTCTGAAATTGGTTTTGATTCATTCATTGCTTTGGAAATGTTCAATTTGATCATTTCAAAGGGATTTCAGTGATAATTCCTGTTTTGTTTTAAGCGATCGCTCATTTCATTCGGTGGTCATTTTAGTTATTTCATACTATCCATGAACTGGCAATTACATTTTAGCTCGATTAATTTCTGAAATATATATCTGTGTGTAGTTCACACCAGGGAAACATTATTAATTTGTTTCACAGAAATGACGCAAAATTTAATCCCAAAAACATAAATAATTTTCCATAGATGATTTTTCAGTTTTGTTCCTTACTTTAATATTTTTTTTAAACATACTTGTCCTTACTCAATTTAAATTACGTACCAATGTACTTTCTTAATTAGAAAAAAAGATAAAGCGAATATTTATGCCAAAATATGGCACATCCATACTAATATTATGTTACGCTTTCCCACTTAAGCCTCTCCAACGATTTTGATGAAATTTGGCACAGACAATCTTTAGACCCTGAGAAAGGACATAAGCTACCTTTTATTGCGAAAAAAAGACGCAGACGAAGTCGCGGGTACCAGCTAGTACCTTATAAAATAAAACAAAAACCAGGCCAGTGCTCAGCAAATTGCTGAGGCTTGTGTGTTGGACAAAGCCACAGCGCTGATTTTCAAAAGCGATCGTTATAAAAAAAGACGCGTATTAAATATAAAATTGTCTGTAATACTTTAAAGTTGGTTACAGAACTTAGCAAGGGAAGTTCAAAACCTATCTCAAATGCCAAAAAAGCACTTAAAGAGATCTTGTTTGGCAATGATTGCATCTGACGAGATGTGGGTTTCCTGATAATTCGTATTCCTGTATAGTAAATATATGTCTATTAACTTTTCCATTTTTGTTTTAATTAACTATATAACATTTTATTTTTTGTAGTATTGTTTTAACTTCATTATTGATTTATTTTTGTTAAAATCTTACTTATTGGTAGATTTATTAATTTATTTTTTATATAGTCTTTTTACAATATAAATGTGAAACTAGACTTTGGTATTAATAGTTTCTATTTCGATCCACTTTTTTATCATTATTATTTTTATTGTGCATTCGATACAAAACTTACTGGTCTACAATATTTTCACATACATGGAATATAATATGGAAATGCGAGTTCCATATTTTCCATCGTAAAATTATTATTTTTTTGAAAAGAGTTACCATGGTATTTATTGTTGTTCATAGGAAATTATTCAGTTAATGCCGTAACTATGTGAAATAAAAAAAAGTTTTTTTTTTTATAGACACATAAATTAAAATTTTTAATAGGGGAAACTACCAACCACCCTGTCAAAGCGGCTGCTAGCAGACGGTGGTTATCTTATAAAGTTAGATCGTAAAGGAGACGGAGTTATGAACACGGCTAACACATTAAAATTCATAATAAAATAAATTACGTTTGACTTTTATTATTTTGTAGATAATTTTTCATCATAACTTTAGGACTGTAAAAGCGTTTCTAGCTCTTCAAGTTGATAGGTATGATAATTTGTTTTTCAGTAGCTCCTTGACTCATTGCAAATACAGTGCCAGTGAGGAGCCCTTTTACGGAATTTATTTATTTATCTATTTATCCCCACATCGGAACGCCTTACAGCAATAACACCAATGAAGCACTATTAGTTCAGAATCTGCTGCGTGTTGTCTTCTAAAGAGCGGTTCGAACGCTTTGGTGGGTCACAAAAGCTCGCTTGCGCAGCATCAGACCAGCACTTTTCCAGGGTCAAATTCCATAGTGAACACATTTTTAAATCTTAGAGCTTAATAAATATATAAATGTCATGTAATGGACATCTTAAGAATTAAATATTAATGATGAAGAAATTATATGCTCATTATTGATTCAGTCCGATTACAAAATAACCTTTCACTTACGGAAACGTATAGATGTCTCTTGAGTAAAGACGAGGGTTTCAGGTAATACCAGTGAGACTGATTAATCGTTTTTTTTTTTTCATGTCAAACTATTGGGTGACATTATGATGACATATACCTTATCTCAAAATATAAGTTATGTTCCACATCGCATCGCATCGGCCTTTTAATGTTCCCACTGCAGGGACACAGGCCTCCTCTCTCTATGAGAGGGTATGGGCCATAATCCTCCATGCGGGCCCAGAGCGGATTGGTGGATGTCACATGTCTTCGAATTTTTGGTTCTAGGACATGCCGGTTTCCTCACGATGTTTTCCTTCACCGTTTTGAGAGCAGTGGTGATGAAATAAATTACACAAAGTAATGCGCCTGCCTGGGTTTGAACCCGCGACCTACGACTCGTAAGTCGGGGCCGTTACCACTCGGCCACCACTGCTCGATGTTCCACACTTCACAACTAACCTAAAATAAAATGTTCCAGTATGTAATGTGTTTATCGATTTTATTGATAAAAATATCACATTTATTTGTTTGAATTCACGTGGATTTTTAATTATAATATGGATATATTATACATGAAATATAAAAATAAATAGATCATACAATTACAGGCACATTCTGAAGCTAGACACATTAAGTCTCTTTAAGGCAGTAGACATACTAATATTGATCTTTCTTTAGTTTTATTTAATCACAACATTTATTTTTAACTATAAAAAGAAAAAAAAACATAAAACATAGATGCCTATCACATGTAGGTATAAGTACAAAAAAGAAATACACTGTAATGTGCATTGTACAGATACCGGAACGGATCTTGAGTGCTGACTTTATAATTGACTGAATTTTAATTGAATGACTGGCCTGTCAGTCTAGTAGTTAGTGACCCTGACTGCTATGCGGGCGGTCGTGGGTTCGATTCCCACCCAGGACAAATGTTTGTGTGATGAGCATGATCATTTGTTCTGTGTCTGGGTGTAATTTATCTATAATATGTATGTATTTAGAAATTTAGATATATAAGTATGTTTATCAGTTTTCTAGTACCCATAACACAAGCTCTGCTTAACTTGGGACTAGATGGCGTTGTGTGATAGTTGTGGACATATTATATATTATATTATAATTCAAAACTGATTGAAAACTGAAATATCGGGTCTCTTTAGTGGTGTGAAGTGAGACTCGGGGGAGGGCTGAGCAATCCTTATACTAGTGATTGGCTCGCCGATGTGTAGGATTCAAAAAATGATCTCAGCTCTTTCACTAAGCGCTCAAGATTCGTGCAGGTATCTCTAAAAAATATTCTTATAAATAAAAATTTGTTTTAAACACGCTTTATTTAAAAAAAAATCGCTATTTAAAAAGACCGTAAATATGACTTATGTAGTTCTGAGCCTTTTTCTCGAACGAAAACTATCGTAAAATAAATGTACACAGTTGTCGCACACATTAGCTGCTATGACCTTTGCAATGAATATTTCAGTAGGTAATCTCAATGATTGACTTGCTTTTAATGGAAAGAATCAATAATTTATTTCCAGGTGCTAGGTGAAAACTTACCAGAGCGCCTAGTGCAAATTTATCGACACAAATATGACGTTCGGCGCTCCCATTGGCCAGCTCCAAGCTCTTAACCAATCAGATGGCCTTACGCGGTAGACGTTTCGATCACATTAACGTTAAAACAACTCGCACTCAGTGTACAGAACGTCATTACTAAAATTTAATTTACACTACTGGGATTTTATTCTTAGCGCTTATATTTTGAAATTCTGATCTTACTCAGCGATTACACTCTATTTGCGGCCAGGAACGCAAAAAAAGCGACTGAAATACAGGCAGTTTTTGTTTAGTCAGCAAAAGACAGACATTACACTAAATCCGGTCGCACACCAGGCATACAATTGTTTCTCCACAATTGTAGCGTCACATTTGAAATGCGACACAAAAAACGAACCGGTTCGATCTTGAATTATTGTAGCGCGAATGACGTCTCGCCACAAAGTGCGCCCACTACAAATGTTTCCTCGATGTGCGGGCTCACGTAGGAATATATGGGGGCGTTAAATGTGTCGCGTTTCAAATGTGGCGCTACAATTGTGGAGAAACAATTGTATGCTTGGTGTGCGGCCTGGCTAACACCTTTCGTTCCACTTCGAACGGCAGAAGATATTCGATGATTTATTAAAAAAAATATCGCTTACTTTAATTGAAATTCCTATTTTTTCTGCACTGGAATAATCGCTAACATCATATTTCTTGGATCTTTCATAAGCGTGGATGCTACATAAATTACGCTATTAAATTAATTTACATTAAATTACGCTTTTAACGAATTGTTTTTCTAATAAAGGCACGATACTGCCAAGTGAGGCGTCGTAAAAGTCTGGTCTGATGGTCTTGTGTGCTAGCATGGTCTCTTTAGAGATGTTTGTCAGCACTAGCAATGTTTTGAAACCAACTGCTTTACCGAGCCCGACGTCTTGCTCAATCCTGGAACAAAAAAAAGATGGCTAAATAAAAAAAAGAAGGATCCGTTCACCGATTGGTTCTGTATGAACTTGAAAACGGATCATTATGAAGGACTTCCCCTGTTATACATAGGCCTCCCTAAAGTGGCGCCACAACGAATGGCCTTGTGCAGCTCGTACTCACTATATTTTCGCGACTCTTACCAGGTTATCGGTCCACCTTGTGGGAGGTATTCCTACGCTGTGTCTTTTGATAGGTACGCGAAAGGGGATGAAGCCTTTGTCCAACAGTGGATATCATTGACAAAATCCCTAACCGTTTCTAAGAAATCCCAGATGGAAAAACCCAATAACTGACCCTGAAATCGAAACCTCTGATGAACTCATTTTCGACAGTCATTGAGAGTACATAAAAAATATACTTATAAAATTTAATTACTACGACATTTCCAAGTCTATTAGTTAAACCGATTAAACGCCTTTAATTAACAAAAAAGAAAAAATAACAACAAATACGTCTTTTATATGCTACCATTTAATTAAATGTCGATTCACCGTATTGATTAATATTATGAAATAGAAACAGGAGCCGTTCTAAAAAAATTCAATTTCCTTAATATTTAGATTACGTGTATCGTATAATTATATTTCGTTCTTAGAAACATAATTATCTTTATTGTATATACTTGTAGAACTTTGAACAAAGTCAAATCCGGATGTACAAGTAGCCAAAAAGTCTCTTCATCTTTTTTCTGTACATATTCAAATTAATTTGCCGTCGGCTTCTTTAACTTTTAGACCTTTTTAAATCAAACAGCTTTCTGAATATTTTTTATGGGAAATATCATTAAAATAGTTTACTAACTAAACCCTCTTGGTGCTCCTGGGTCATAGAAAATCTTTTAAACAATACAATTGCAATTTATATAATAATCACAGTAGGTAATACATCATCATCATCATTTCAGCCGAAAGACGTCCACTGCTGAACATAGGCCTCCCCCAAGCGCCGCCACAAAGACCGGTCCTGTGCGTCTTGCATCCATCGGCTTCCAGCAACCCTAGGTCATCGGTCCATCTTGTGGGAGCCACTCCAGAACCTTTCGGCCCCAACGGCCATCCGTTCTGCGTGCAATGTGTCCTGCCCATTGCCACTTAAGTTTGGCGATTCTCTTCGCTATGTCGGCGACCTTCGTTCTCTTGCGGATATCCTCATTCCTGATTCTATCACGCAAGGATATCCCGAGCATAGCCCTTTCCATTGCCCTTTGAGTGACCTTAAGTCTTTTTATAAGGCCCATTGTAAGCGACCACGTTTCAGAGCCATACGTCATCACTGGCAACACGCACTGATTTATAGACTTTCGTCTTGAGACACTGTGGTATATTAGACGAGAAGACACCGCGTAGCTTCCCAAACGCTGCCCAGCCGAGTCGGATTCGACGATTGACCTCTTTCTCAAAGTTAGACCTACCCAACTGGATTGTCTGTCCAAGGTAGACGTAGTCGTCTACTACTTCGAGTGTAGAGTCTCCGATCTTGATAGGGGTGGGCGCTACATGGATGTTAATCATGACTTTAGTTTTGTCCATATTCATTTTAAGGCCCACTCTTCCGGAGGCTCTACTGAGGTCATCGAGCATTGTACTGAGCTTCTCCGTAGTCTTAGCCATGACTACGATGTCGTCGGCAAACCGAAGGTGAGTGATGTACTCGCCATTGATATTAATGCCTAGAACACTCCAGTCCAGAACCTTGAAGACATCCTCCATTGCAGCCGTGAACAGTTTCGGAGAAATGAAGTCTCCCTGCTTCACACCTCGCTACAAGAGGATAGGTTTCGAGGTCCTGTCCTGAAGTCGGACTGACATGGTGGCGTTGCTGTACAAACACTTCAGTACCTCGATGTACCGATAATCGATCTGGCACCGCTGGAGAGACTGCAGTACAGTCCAGGTCTCCATCGAATGAAAGGCTTTCTCGTAGTCCACAAATGCTAAGCAGAGAGGCTGATTATACTCCTCAGTCTAACCTGCCGCAGCGTATGTGTGTGGTTCACGGTGCTAAAGCCTTTTTGAAATCCAGATTGTTCGGGAGGCTGGAAGTCGTCGAACCTGCGTAGGTAATATTAGGTTTCTAAAAGCGTATGTGTACACAATATATGCATGTTACTTTTTCACGATCGAACGGCTAAAAAGATCTAGAAGAAAATGCGAAAGGGGTAGATAGACCATGTGCTGGCACATAGAATACTTTTTATCTCGGGGTTTATGCTCCCTTAGACCTTTTTGTAGATGTTAGTCTAGCAAAGTCCTTACTGTTTATTTTTAGTATAATTATGTCATAAATATTATAATTATCTACCCTTGTACATATCAAACTTGCTAGTATAGTATAAAATTCTGAACTTACATGTCTCCAATAAACAGGACTCTGCTAGGATCGGTGACACCAGCCCTCTTCATTGCGAATTCTCCAAAGGCCTTCCCTGGTTTGCCCAGAACAACAGGACTACGATTTGCTTCTTCAGCTACCAAATCCGTGAACACTCCTGGTGCTAAAATTTTAATTGCAATATTATTGATTATCATCGCGTTTGGAGTCGAAATAAAAAGCATGTAATGTGTAGTTATATATTTTGTACGAATTTTTTCAACAAGTTTTTCTTCCTGATAATATATTAAAAGCAGAAAGAAAATACGTTTATTTAGCATATTGACAAACAATTAGAAAACGACCAGAAAGTATTAGAAACTTAGATTATAGAAAACAACAACTGTATGTGTTTAATATTTGCACCAAATGCTTACTTCCAGTTAAGCATAATACCAGGCTATGCCATTTTTAAATATCATTAGGAAGAAAAACTAAAAGATTTTTTATATTTCAATTATCTGGCAAACAATAGGCAAAAGCTTTGCTTGATTCGCTTCATCGTTCCCGGCTGTAAGCTAGTTCCTGACAATTCTTCACATAACCATTAAGTCCACAAAATGAATAATAGCGTATCCACACAAGCCACCGGCTTATGTCGCTGGGTTTGCTGCCGACTTTCAGACCGCCTTTGGAATCTAGCGAAGAAAAGATGCATGTGCCGGAGGCATGACCGTCGGATTGGCCGCCGGGCACGTGTGGATGCACCATAAGGAATAAAGTGATTCGTTTTAGATAATTTTACAACGAATAAATATCTACTTCTGCCAAATTACATATCAGTCTGTTGACAGTTGTAGCTCTCGTGTTAAATTATTTATATTACAATCACTTCACACAATGATTATCATAATTAGTAGATACTCAATTTACATTACACAATATACCTTTATTATACTCTAGAAATCTATCATGTTTTTACTGTGTATTTTACAAATAAAATTATTTTCTCATTTTGTTTTTAAACATTTGTTTGGAGACTGAAACACTTTCGAAAGAAGATCATAGAAGAAGAAAGGAAAAAGAACTTCTTTGCCTATTTAAAATTTTATAAATATCTTTGTTAATATTTACCTAAAGTCTTAGCACCACGTGCATAATAGACATGTCGATCCGTAGCACCACATAGGAAATGTACTTCAGGTCTGCCTAAGTAAGTAATAGCTTTGTTCATCTTAGGCAGGTTCACTTTGAAGTCGCAATCCATTACAACAGCTCCAATTTCTGGATCATCAATCATATATTTGAGATACTCTTCATAATAATCTGCTCCTACGTTTGGCTGGAAATAAAATATGAAATAAATATCGTCATGTAAAATTATACTGCTTCAAGGCTTACAATGATCTTGGATCTATCTCAGTGAAGTGTAGCGACATCTAGGACGTCACATATGAACTAAACTACGAAGTCCTGCATCGCGCAATTGAAGTTCTCCGATTAAACGTGATTTAATATATACTACAACCCCATCCGAAATCATCTCCCAGTTCAGACAAAACATGTGTCTGGTCGGAGAATCCTCAGTTTTTAACAGGGGTTTGCAGGAATTTTCTCATGTCATCAAAGTGAAGTCAATTTCGAGTATGAACGTCAGTGCAACCGACTTCTTCTTCTCTTCTTCTTTTCGAATCGATGGGAAGCGGAATGCTTCCCTTAAAGTTTTTGGGCCCAGCAGGTGCAGCCGTTATGCAGCTACTACTTCATGACGTCATCATAACTTCCTCAAGCTTAGCCATTGATGGAGTAAAGCTTATGTGTTTATGCACTTCCAAGTGCACTCTCCGCTTTTAGCCTCGAAATTGTATCATAGTATTAGATTCGGAAAGAAGTACTCCAATCGGGAGTACTTCTTTCCGAATCCCGAATTAGATTCGGAAAGAAGTACTCCCGATTGCTTATGAGGATTTCGCTAAGATTCAAAACCTAACTGACTCTCACGTACACCAGTACGGATTGAGGATTGACGCAGAGATATGGACAATATTAAGGGGAATGTTTGCGTTGGCAAACAAATGGGAACGGCTACAGAAAAAAAGAAAAACATTGTATTTGCGGAAAATGATGCAATCATATGACTAGCTTACAAGTGATCATTCTACTAGTACAGGAAAAATATGAGTCACGTCCATGTAACATGTAATATCGCTGTATTATGAGGATACATAATTAATTATTAAATCGGACGACAAGGCTGGCAGTGGTTGAGTGTCTGTCTATTGTGCTGCGTATCGCAAGTTCGATTCTCATCCAGGTATGGCATTAGATATCGGTCTGTACTACATATATTTGTAGGTACTTATATGTGTTCCGGGTCTAGGTATCATCTTGTATTGGGGGAACGCACCCACGATACAGGAATTATTCCTAGTGTAAGGCAACGTTTTTAAACATTAAAAAAGTAATGCTACGAGTCTACAGCGCTGGTTTCCAGCAAGGGCCAGTAGCGTAGCAGTAGCTCATTATTGCAAGATGTCGCACAATCTAATCGTCTAAATATTGTTTCTCATTTTTGTGAACAAGCTTCCTTAAAATGCAATATTAAAAAAAAAAAAACATTATACAACACCCACACACTGTTAGATGGTAGACATTCCTCCCACACGCACTAAACATTTTAAGGTCTCTGCACACAGCGGGCGCGGCGCGGCGGGACGGGACGGCGATGCGACACTGAGCAGTTGTATTGTAATGTACTAGATATTACGGACGATGAAACACAGAGCCGTCCCGCTAACGGTAACCGACGGTAACCGTCGCCACGCCGCCGCCGCGCCGAGCGGGAATACAAGTCAGAAGCGGCAGGGACGGGCGCGGCGGGACCCATTTCTGTTTACGTTATTTTTTCTTAGCTAGCGCAAATAAGAGCAAGAGCGTGTCTACGTCTGAATCGCTCAACATCTTTTTGATGAATAAATAGCGTCGCGATACGGTGGGCGTGAATGGGCGCGGCGGGACGTGATCGCGCCCGCAGTATGACCGATGCCGCGAGCGCCAGCGCAGCGTCACCGCCCCGCCACGCCGCGCCCCGCCACGCCACGCCGGCTGTGTGCAGAGACCTTTAGAAACACGTTCATTGTGCGTACAGCTAAGGAGCGTATCGTCAACCAAATCGTCTTTTTCAATTAGGTACAAATCAATAATAACAATAAAATAAAAAATACTCACCCCCTCTTTGTACTCAATACCGAAAGATTTTAAAACATTATTTGTCTCAATGCAACTTATACTATATACTTTCTTGTCAAAATTTACTGACTTTAGGTACTCAGCTATTGCAATAGAAGGTATGGTGAGGTAATCCTGAAACAAAGAACTGAATTAGGATTTTTTGGTCAAGAAAGTGATTTAATAATTCAAGTATTATTATGCGCATTATAGATAATAGATAGATAGATATACTCTTTATTTTATGTACAATATAAAATAAAGAGTATATCTATATACTTTTTATTTTATATAATACAATTACAGTAGGAGCTTAAAATTAAAAAGGTGTTATAATGGGTGGTCTCATCGCTGAAAGCGATTTTGTAAAGACAAAATTTGAATGGATGGTCTGAAGTCTACTGGGGCCCTAGTCAAGTTTCTGGAAGGAAGGTCCGACCCTGGTATGAAAGCTAAGAAGAAATGGGGTGGGTCGTTTAGTCATTAAGAGTCTGACACTGTTTCTCGCTCCGCCTAAGGGCGGGATCTAAATTCGTCATTAGATGATTTTACCCACCAACAACAAATGATACATTACTTTTGGATATTAATACTAAAAGTAATGTATTACTTGTGTTATGGGTATTCTCTTTTAATGTGTAGTATATTAACAGAAACTTTATTTTTGTTTTCTATTTATTGTGTATTGTATTTGCTCTCATCTATTACATTATCAGAACAATACAAAACGCAATTTGTAAAATAAACAGAACGCTATATCGAATAGATACGTTAATTAGAACTATTGAAAGATAAAAGCAAATATATATCAGTAAAGACTGACATATATTGTAAGCTTTGGTATAGACCAAAGCTTACAATGTACTTATTAGAGAGTACATCTATTATGTATGAGTGAAAAAGATTTTTATGTCTGTAGCCCGAAGATATTTATGAAGCAATTATCTTAGGAGAATGTTCAGAAAGATTTTTTTCCAGCTGATATTACATTAGTACGTAATATTATTAGAAATGCTCGTAAATCTTGGTACAACCTGAATAAGCTTTATGGTTCTAACTTAGGTCTAATCTGTCTTGGACTAGGAAGATTTTTCCAAAAGACGCAACGTTTAATTCAATACTAGCTTCTGTCAGTGGCTTTACCTTCGAAGATTTAGTACCATTAAAGTTATTATGACACTTGACATTTTATAGGTTTTTGACCAGAAGTTAAGATTGCTTGATGTTCGGAACTGTTTCGAAATCAATTGAATGTTAGTTTTTTTTTAATACATTGTATGTTATTTGCGTGCTTACATGTATCTGACTTCAACACAATGCAAATTGTTTATGAATTAATATTAATGAAGTGAATGAAATATGTAAAAAGATAAAAGGCCTGTTTTGACATTTGATGTTCTTATTATTATGTAATGGGCCGCCTGAAAACACATTAATTACATTTTTAAATATTAAAAGATAAAAAAATAACATTTAAAATTTCAAAAAAAAAATAGTATCCCACCAGTATCGGGAACAGGATCCAAGCTACCGGTGTCAAGAACCTCCGGACAATACAAGCCGTGTCCACGGGTAGAATTTTTAAATCAAGTCAAAAGAAAAAACACGCTTAACGCGAGCCTCCTAAAGTGTTGTGAACACCTCTAATAAATTATTATGATTAGAGTATTTTAAGTGGATGTACAGGAATGTTTTTAATTTTAGAAAGTAAAGTAAAGTGAAGCACTATTTACCCTACAATAATATTTACAGTAATATCATTATGTTGGTCATATCTAATACTACAATCATAAAATAATGTTATTTAACAGTATTTGATTAAGGTAAACTCTCCTGCGGTATATAATTTTATTGGAGTGTATAATGATAATATCTTGAGTTTAAATAACAAAATTCGATCGTAACCGACTGTTTACACTTTCGAATGACAATAATTATTATACTATTTCATAGAAAACGTTAACGATGTTTTGTTTTGGTTATCATCATCATCATCATCATCTTACCTTTATCCCATACTAGCTTTTGTCAGCGGCTTCGCCCACGTACATAAAATATAGGCTATGTCACTTAGGAGTAAAGCAGCTTTCTATTGTTGCTAAAATTTTTGCAATCGGACCAGTAGTTCCAGAGATTACCTCCTACAAACAAAAAAACATGAAAACAAATAAACAAACTTTACTTCTTTATTATATTAGTGTAGATTACTTGGGGTCGACGCAACATGTTTTTTTCTTCCACTCTGTCCTGTCACCTATTTTGTATTGGTTATATTTTAACATAATTTTTTTGCCAATAACCAAGTATTCCAAGGTTGCCTGGAAGAAATTGCTGAGTGCGATAAGGATGCTGATCGTATGTTTTTTGTTTTAAGTTTTCCTTTCAATATATTTTTGTCTTGGTGTACAAGAAAGTGTATAATAAATAAATAAATACTAATAGTACACAGCGTATAATTTGAACCAAATTGACGATTGACTTTTAATGCGCTGTTGACAAATTTTCCGCTCTCGACCGAAGTGAAAAGCTGCGCAATGCCATAACAGCGATGGCTTAATACTTGGTTATTGACAAAACTAACATGTTATTTATTTATAAGAACTTCATGCAGCTCAAAGGTACACAAGCGGACTTAATGCCTTGAACAACTCTGAACAGACTAATATTTAGAACTTGGTGCCTTAATAACTTTTATTCATCTCAAACACAACCTATTCAAGGATATAATGCAAGTAGCGACATCTATGACGCCACAAAAGAACTATAAAAATACGAAATCTTCCGTCGCATAATCAAAGTTTTCTGCGCGATATGAACATTATACGACATCCTGAAATTAACTATTTGGCAATACCCCACCAAATAACAACACCTGTCTAGTTGGAGATTGTCCTCCCTTTTTCAACGGAGGTATCTGTCTGTTCCGTATACCTCTCTACACACATGGCTATTGGTAGGTGGGCCCAGAGTTTATAAAAACTCTAGCATCTTCCTTTATTATTTTAAAACTAGCGACCTGCCCCAGCTTTGCACGGGTGCAATGTTGATATTATGTATGTATTATACATATAAACCTTCCTCTTAAATCTCTCTATCTAATAAAAAAAACCGCATTGAAATTCGTTGCTTAGTTTTAAAGATCTAAGCATACATAGGGGGAAGCAACTTTGTTTTATACTAAGTAATGATTATTTTCTTGAGCTTTACCATCTATAACAACTTCACGTGACTAATGGACAACATATGAAATATCAGAATTATTTCGTCAAGCATGAACCCAACACGTGAGAAAACCATCACCAAACTATTCTCAGATCTCACCTCTCAGAAATAAATAGCTTGGCAGTATCGTGAAGTTTGAAACGAAAGATGGCATAAGATTGTACGAGAGTCAGGTGCTTGTCATATCATTCAAGTTATATTGCTCAGCATACCACGCGGTATTGGCGTGCCAACCGGACGTATTGAGAACGATGCTCATTTATTTGAAATTATTACTATCGATTACGATTATTAATTTCTGGCTGGTTGGATAATAATTAAAAGAAAATATATTCATAAATATATAAATTAGGACACTCATTGTCAAAACGACATTAAAATTGGTAGAAAATGAAATATGACAATTTTAAACAAATATATTCATTTTTCTAACCAGGGGCCCGAGTCTGTTATTTTCGTAATATCGTCATTTTATAAAGTGAAAAAAAGAACAAAAGCACAAAAACGGTGAGCGTGCCCGCTCTGAAAAGGTGACCGCGTCAGCATTTGCTGGGCATCAGACCACCAACGGTGATATCCACCAAAAAAGTCTTGAATCTCACTCAAATCTGACTTGCTGGACCTAGAGCGCTAAAATTTTGATCTTAATGAGACGAACGACGACTAAGACAGAGAATACAGCCTAAAGTTAAACATCACTTTGTAGAAACGCCACGTTCAGTCGGATTGTATCCTCATTGTAAACTGACTAAATGTGAGATAGCCGCATTCAATTGCAGCGTCGTATTTCAATCTGCCGTGCGTACTTATAATACGGTGTATTACACGATGCGAGAATGCAAGATTAAGAAAAACTAAAAAACCTAAAGTTCACTTTCTGGGAAAGGGGTCTATAGTTGCTATAAAGAAAACTAGTACACGGGCCATCCGCCTAATAGGGAAAGAATAAAGCCTTGGGGAAGAACATCACCTATCACCATCCAACTTCATGAAACCACAAGAAATTATCCCGCCTGGACCTGAATTACAGTAGCCTGTATGGAATGTACTAAATCGGTTGCGCACCCAGATAGGCCGCTGTAAATACAACTTAGCGAAATGAAGTTTTATAGGCCCGTCGGATACTCAATGTGAGTGTGGTGCCCTAGTTTAAAACATGAGCCACTTCCTAGAGTGCCCTAAGTACCTACCCATACACCTGCACTATAGGATTAAATTAGTGCCACCGATGCTGCAGTGCAGTAGGGAGCAGTGGTGGTCGAGTGGTAACGGCCCCGACTTTCGATTTGTATGTCATGGGTTCAAACCCAGCCAGGCGCATTACTCTGTGTAATTTATTTCATCACCACTGCTCTCAAAACGGAGAAGGAAAACATCTTAAGGAAACCGGCATGTCCTAGAACCAAAAATTCAAAGACATGTGGCATCCACCAAACTACACTGGACTCACGTGATGGATTATGGCCCATTCCCTCTCCTAGAGAGGAGGCCTGTGTCCCAGTAGTGGGAATATTTAAAAGGCTGATGATGATGATGCTGCAGTTAACGTAGCCACTTACTGGGCCCCAACAGTTTAAAGAGTTTGTCATCGATTTACAAAGAAGAAGAAGAAGAAAAGTACTTCATAAAGCAGGTGAAGCCGTTTACAAAAGCTAGTCTATAAATAGAGAATGAAATTTTACGAGAATCTCTTTTATTTGCTTCCTTGTTCTCAGTTTACGAGGCGGGCAGAACTCCAAATAGTTACTACTATGGATTGGCTGGCAGCCCAGTGATGTGTCGGGCTTATAGTTCGACGTTTTGCATAATAAGCGACAGTTTCCTTTTCTGTGAGTTTTCTGCATTTGGTAAGAAATCAGGTTGATTTATTTTATACTGCGCGATTTGGGAAAGAATCTTGCTCTAAATATTTTTAAAAGTAAAGTAATGATTGAATCTAAATTTATCGAAATTTTATACTAATACTAATAATAAAAGCCCCGACTTATGAGTCGTAGGTTGCGAGTTCAAACCCAGCCAGGCGCATTACTTTGTGTAATTTATTTCATCACCACTGCTCTCAAAACGGTGAAGGAAAACATCGTGATGAAACCGGCATGTCCTAGAAAAAAAAAAATGGAAGACATGTGACATCCATTAATCCGCACTGGATCATGGCCAATTCCCTCTCCTAGAGAGAGGAAGCCTGTGTCCCTGCAGTGGGAACATTAAAAAGGCTGATGATGATGATATTGGAGCCAATGAGCGTTATAAATAATTTTGTATGCAATAGATCCATAAGAATCTTAGTTTAGTATCTAGTATAAGACACAAGTGTAAGTTATAATGAAGCTGTCATAGTCGAATTACGACAAGGCCTCTAAAAACAAATAAAAGAAAAACAAAAATAAAGTGTAAATAAATAAATCATTAAAATTTAATGATTTATTTATTTACACTTTATTTTTAAAGACCAACGCGTAGTTTACCCGTCTTTATTTAATAAAGACGGGTAAACTACGCGTTGGTCTTTCATAACTTTTTTTTTATTTGTTTGACCATTTTCACACCTGATGGTAAGCAGTGACGTGGTCGGAAATTTGGTCCAGTTTACAATTACTTGTTTTCTCACAATAAATTATTCGGTTTCAGTCAATCTTAGTGTTTAAAATTCAAGTGAAATCGTTTTGTACGCGTTGTTACCTCGTTTCTATTGTTTTCAGTTTTACTGTTTCCTATGAAGTTCCAGTTGTTTAATACCAATACCCAAATCAAGAACACATTTCAATTTAAACTCTTGAGCCTTTACACACTTATAGTTTTTATATTATGACTCTTATTACGGTACTTAAAAGGCTGAATACTCTACAAATTGTATACCTATTTAAAAATTTCACAGTGTTTGGCCTTATTTTTTGAGAGTGGGATATCTACACTAATATAATAAAGAGGTAAAGTTTGTTTTTTTGTTTGTAGGAGGTAATCTCTCGAACTACTGGTCCGATTGGAGAAATTTTAGCAATAATAGAAAGCTGCTTTACTCCTGAGTGACATAGGCTATATTTTATGTACGCGGGCGAAGCCGCTGACGAAAGCTAGTATATCATAAAATAACTCCTTCCTCTTTGGGTGGAAAATGAAGCAGAAACATTTAGAATACGTGGCATATAAGCTAAACTTAAATGTCAACATTAATTGCAGAAAAATATTCAAGTCTGAATCGAAGCCGTAACCGTAATGCAATGATGTAAGTCTTCTTAGATTCACACCATTGTTGCACCAAGTGTTCCGTATTAGAATTATCTTATACTAGTCACCCGCCCCAGCTTCGCACGGGTGCAACGCTGATATTAAATACTAGCTTTTGACCGCGGCTTCGCCCGCGTACATAAAATATAGCCTATGTCACTCAGGAGTGAAGCAGCTTTCTATTGTTGCTAAAATTTTTCCAATCGGACCAGTAGTTCCAGAGATTACCCCCTACAAACAAAAATACAAAAAAACAAACTTTACCTCTTTATTATATTAGTGTAGATTTCGATAAAAAAATATTTTGTGTGTGAAATTATACTATTTATGTAGTAATTATTTTATAAATACGACAATAAAGTTTAATACTTACGAAGCCATTCTCAATTTCAGCATCTCTAAAGTGAGCTTCATAATTTTCTTTACTTCTTAAACTGTTGTTTGAAACGAAGTTGACGGTCTTCCCAAGTTTCTTCATCAGGCTGAAGAATTTTCCTGCGCCAGGCATAGGTCCTTTGGTCCATATGACTCCTAATAATTAAAAAATACAGTTTTATTTTCATATATTTAATACTTACTTACTTATAAAACGTTAAAAGATAATGCGACAGAAGAACCGGCAAGAAACTCCATGATTACTCTTAAGCAAATTACTTTAATAAGCTCTAATTCGCTCACATAAGGGGAAATGGTAATACAGACATTAAATTGCATGATTACGGAAAAGTATTATAGGTATGTGTAGCATTTAAAAATGTTATTTGTAGTCGAAGTGCTCTTGTAATAAATATAAATATACAAGTATTGAAAAATATCTTGATCGATGTTAAATGATGTTTTCTGGGAATATTTGGTAAGTCTGAAAATTTATCCATAATTATTTTTTAAACTCTTCTTTTCTGCCCTTTATTTTTTAAATAAACGTCAGCGGGGCGAGTTCAATGACCTGTAGATAGTTAATACGCAATGACCAACAACTACCTACAAAATCGTTGACTCGTTTACTTAAAGAAATGTTTTTAGAAAAATTGTGTTTTTATTTAGTCTTACAAATACAAGGTTTCATGTACCGGATCGACAATATACGGGATTAAAACGATCAAAATTTATCGGTGTATATCTATTTACTAAATCTTATATTAATATAACTACGCATTAAGTAGGTCGAAGAATGGGTTTTAGGTTATTTTTTACCTTCCTATTTTCACTAATATTTGCCAATTCAGCTAATATCTTATAAGAATCTAGTTGCCACAACTGCAACAAGAAAAGGGCGATTCATTGAAATTGAGAGAACGTCTCTTTCATCAGACCTAGCTTTCGTATCTATTTATTTTGTGTCATAAGCCACTGGGCGCAAATGAGTCCCTTTGATAAATTTAGTGATCGAGGAAAACTAATATGCAAATAAAAATATCAAATTGTAAAGAAAAAAACTAGGCTATACGAATGGGACATCCTCTCGGTTCAAAGAATTATCCAAAAACTGTATTATAAAGATTTTCATTTTTATATCCTTACAGACAAATCCAAATCGATACTGAGGTTTCTTAGGACTAAATTAAAATCAAGATTTATTAAGTTAAAGTAAAATAAGTACATTCATTCAGAGTACAATAAAATAAATCCACGTCTTCAGGGGCCCAAGTCTGCTATTTTCAAAATATTGTCATTCCAACACGATTCCATTGTCATTTTACTAAAAGTTCGTAATCTCTTAATTCATAATGACTGATCATTGGGCAGTCAGTGGTGTCGTAATAGAATTGTGGTGCAAGCTGCTTTGTAACGAATTAAAAACAATAAGCACAATAACACTCTAATCGTAAGTCATTGATTAAAGGAACTGTCAACATTTTATTAATTTACCTTTTACCTTTTTTTTTTATTTATGACAAAAGAATATTTGTCAAATATTCTTTTGTCATTATGTACGACATTACTATTCTAAAAAAAATCTTTCAATGAAGTGTCAGAGGTTGATCATTGGAAAGTCATAATGACGCCATCATATTAGTAGATTACCAAACTTGTCAAAATGAACAATTTTGAAATCAATGATCAACTATTCTGACACTATTATAATAGCAGACTTGAGGCCTAGCTATGAGGCAGAGTGAGCGCAGCGCATGCGTTAAAGGCGCCTCGCTCAGTAACTTGGATGGAGATATAAATATTAATATTTCTATGTTGTCCCACAACTACAGCTGTTCAATATAATTATTTTCGCATAGCTTGACGCTCGATAACTATTCTAACCTTCAGATATCGGTACTTTGTGATGAGATAACAAAACAAATCTATAAGCACATGTATTCACGGTCTTATCTATAAATTAACTGGTTGCTAGCGACTTTGTCGGAGAACGTTTTGATAAAAAATATAATAAATTAGCTTTCGGCTTCGTTTTTGGCAACTATGATGTGCAAACTTCACATAAACTAAAGACACTCCGAACAAAGCCTAAACATTTGGTTTGGATAGGTGAACCCGTTCTTAAATTGTAAAATTACAACGGAAAGTGGCATTGATTTTTATATCTATACTAGCTTTTGCCCGCGGCTTCGCTCCCGGCAACAAAAATATGTGATAAATGAAGAACCGCTCGACCAATTTTGTGGAAAATTCACATAAACCATCTACTAAATACACTTCTCATCAAAAAAATCGAAACACCTTGCAAGTTTACGTTTTGTCAGGATTATCAGAAAAATGTGTACATTTAGGAATAAATGTTAAATGTCGTTTAATAGTGAGTAATATGAGCTTATCAAATCTTAATGTTAATGTTCTAAATTGAAATGAATTTTTCATAGTTTTCGTATTTTGTTAAATGAGTCATTTTTATTCCGTATGGAGTATAAAGGAAATGGATAAAACAACACACGTAAATGAAAAAAAAAGCTAAAAAACGTTTATTTAATAACTTGTATTCCCTCCCCGAGCTCTAATTACTGCTTCCATACGGTTCTTCATCGATCGGATGAGAGTCACGATCACATGCTGTGGTATATTGTCCCATTCCTCTTGGATTGCATCTTGCAGCTGGCTAAGTGTTTCTGGGGCAGGATCTCTTGCTCGAATTCGTCTCTTTAATTCATCCCATAGATGTTCAATGGGATTCATGTCCGGGCTTCTTGCTGGCCATTCCATAATAGAGATATCGACTTCGTTAAGATAATCTCGTACGACGCCCGCGGTGTGAGCCCTAGCATTGTCGTGCATGAATATGAAGCCGTTGCCAATAAAATGTGCATAGGGCATCACATGAGGCTCGAGACACTCTTCGACGTACCGATGACAGTTTAGTGCAGGCAGACGTGGCCCAGACACGAAAGCAAGCTCTGTCTTACCGTCGGCGCTGATTCCTCCCCAAACCGTCCACGAACCGCCACCATAGCTGACCTTTTCTTCAATGCAGCATTGTGCATAGCGTTCTCCGTCTCTTCTGTAGACCTTGTTCCTTCCGTCGTTACCATACAGCATAATTTTACACTCATCAGAAAAGAGAACTTTGCTCCACTGTAGGTATGACCAATTTAGGTGCTCACGTGCAAAGTTAAGGCGCGCTCTTCGATGGTCTGCAGTTAATTTCGGCCCATTTGCTGGCTTATGCGGTACCAGTCCACGATCCTTCAACCTTCTTCTAATTGTAGAGTCACTTACAGCCACCCTTCGTACAACACGAAGCCGCTGCTGCAGTTGAAAAGCGTTAAGGCGTCGATTTCTTAAAGAAGTTGTTACAATAAATCGATCATCTCGCTCAGAAGTGACCCGATTCCTGCCAGATCCTGAACGGCGCGTGAACAAACCAGTCTCCCGATAACGTTTATAGACTCTATGAACAGATGACAGGCTTAGATGCAGTCTTGCAGCCACAACACGCTGACTAAGGCCAGAATCCAGCAATGCCACAACTTGGGCGGCTTCTGTGGGCGAAGTATCCATACGTTTTAGAAAAAAAACCTTTTTTCAGACGTCCCAAAGTCACAGTATTGAAATAAAAAACAAAAAGTTTAAGGATAGGCGCCAATTTTTAGTTTTTAAACGCTAAATGTACTCCAACCCTAAACACACATTTGTCTCAAAACAGTGATTCATTTCGTTTATAAGATAAACAAATGAAATTCTAATTTTGAATTTAGAATTTTCGCTTATTACTGTAATGGCCAAACTGCCAGCTATAATATATGTATTTTTTTTCATCGTATGAATTCTTTTTTGTGTTAAATTCGGACAGAAACAATGAAAACGGAAGTGTTTCGATTTTTTTGATGAGAAGTGTAGTTCAAACAAAGCCTATACATTTTGTTTGGATAGGTGAACCCGTTCTTGAGTTTTAAAATTACAACGAAAAGTGGCATTCATTTTTATATAATAATATATACTAGCTTTTGCCCGCAGCTTTGCTCCCGGCAACAAAAAAAATGTGATAAATGAAGAACCGCTCAACCGATTTTGTGCAAGCTTCACATTAACTCCGAATAAAGCCTAAAAATTTATATAAATGGATACCCTTGAATAATATTATGAGGGTAGTTTTGAAAACTGTCATGATAGTATTTATTTATTTTCGTTTTCGAAAAAAAAATATAATTTTGTTTCATTGCATTCAAACTATACGTAGCTAGTCTAGCTGGTGTACCTACAATTAAAAGTAAAATGTAAGTAAAGTAAAGTATCCAGTCAATATAAGTATTACGAGTAGCTATCAATCCCAGCTTAAGGTGCAAATATAAAGACGCAGGTTTTTCCGTCCCGATGCGTCGGTACGGTTCAGTACAAATAGGTACCGGTCAAACCATGTAATAGAAACAATATTTTTATTTTATGTAGGGTCGCATTTGTCTATAATCTCACCTAATGGTAAGCGATGTGTGATGTGTGTGTGTGTGTGCAATCTGTGCGTAGTGTGGTACAAAATCCGAAAACACGGTTGTTTTCGGATTTTGTCGGATAAAGATTTTTATTTCATCGGAAATGTTCATTATAAATGTAAATAAATGACAGTCGGTGCTTCTAATATTAATCGTAAAAGAAAGAAATATAAATTGTATTATCAATTGTTTCTACAAGCTGTATACTCAATTAATTCATAATGACTGTGCAATCCTTCCCTTTAATTGAATCCATGTTTCATAACTGATGGACCAAAAATATTTAACTACATTATTGAGTAAAATAGAACCTATATTAATTAGAATTATTGTAACTGGTAACTCATTTTACCCAAAGAAAGAATTGTTACTAGTGTTACTACATATAAGGTGAATTCTAATAAAATAATAAAATTATGTATGTTAATCACATATTTAATTTGTCAAAATACCTATATGTGAAAAAAACATACTACACTTTCATCACAATAATGCAATCCATATCCATTTTTCACGACGACAATAAGAGGACATGGATACACTGGTATATGCTTAAACCTGTACCGTTCGGTACCGAACAGTACCCGATCGGTACCGACTTTCCTGCACCGGTAACCGGCAATGCTAATCTCAAAGAAAACTGCCTTGAGCACAGCGCTGATCACTAGGACGAAACCCAAATTTTCGTTGAATTTTCAATCCAATGTGTATAGACATTAGGTTAAAAATCCAATGTGCCATTTTGGGTTTCGTCGCTGTGGCCAGCGCTGCGCTCAAGGATGTTTTCTTTGAGATTTGCACCCTAACTGTGTAATCGTATCTCATCATCATCCTACCCTTATCCCATTTTACTTGGGGTCGGTGAAAAAGGATTTTTTTGTGTAATCGTATCTAATACGGATAAATGTTCTTGGCATACATCTGTATAACCAAACAAAATAAACAATATTATGTGCATTACTCGAGTAATCTGTGTAATGATAACGTCCAAGGTTTCTTGAAATCTGATGATATGAACGTCAATTCATTATGACTGTGCAATCTTTCCCTTTAATTAAATTTACTTCGACACCCAAGCGAGCGCCGGCGCTCGCGCGAATGATTTCGCGCCATCCGGTTGTCAAATTTTCAAAAATAGAATATACAATATTTGAGCATTTTTTTTATAGGGTATTTTGATATTTATCTAAGAACGTAAATAAAAAGTTTTATAGACAAATAACTTTCCGTTTATACCTGCGAACGCCGGCGTTCGCTGTTAGCTGAAACGCCAAGAGTATTACAAAAACTATCCTACTAAATATATATTTTTATAACAGTTAAAATATTTAGTCATTCCAGAATAGCTGATTGTAAAAATACAAAGGTGTCAAAAGGTGTGTACAAAGACTTATCTATTAAATTCTTTAGGTAGATTATGTAAAGGATTAATAGACAAGACACTAAATATATAGATGAATTTACCAATAAATATACATAACCAGACAGTGTTGACACAGACAGAGAGGTGAACAAAATTAAGTATCGATAGTTACCGGTTTTAGAAAGCAACGTGAGCACATCACTACAAGACATAACATCACTATAAAACAAATCAATACGACAATGTACTTCGATACCACATAGCAACAATCAAAAAACAAAAGACGGAAAGCGGCTAAATTAAAAGTTCAACATACCATCACAATCAGAAAACACATGATCGAAAGAATCGAGAAATGCCTTAAAATCTTCCGGTTTTAACTCCTGTAGGTTCACTGGTATGGAATCCATATCGACTATCGATTTTTCTGTTATCGATACACTGTTTATATGCGGTTTTTATCAGTATTTTATTAGCACACGTGCGCTCATAACCTCGTCGCGTAAGTTACTGCGCTTGCGTCAGCTGGCGCGTAAATATAAACTGACGGGTTGGCGAGCGTGTTTCCATGGTGTCGAGTACATACGTCATTTTTGTGATGTAATTATTGTGCAATGATTTTGTGTTATTGACTTTATTTGTTTTTGGTTGTTTGTAGTTGTTTGTGACCGAGTGATAACGGCCCCGACTTACGAGTCTGTAGGTCGCGGGTCCAAACCTAGCTAGGCACTACTTTGTGTAATTTATTTCTTCACCACTGCTCTTAAAACGGTGAAGGAAAACATCGTAAAGAAACCGGCATGTCTTAAAACCAAAAATTCGAAGACATGTGACTGGGTGTCATATGTCTCAGTCTTGGATTTCATAAAGACAAGATCTAAAAATATATTTTTCAGCTAACCCGCACTGGGCCCGCGTGGTTGGTATCGGCCCATTCCCTATCCTAGAAAGGAGGCCTGTGTCCCAGCAGTGGGAGCATTAAAAAGACTAATGATGATGACTTTATTTATTTTTGTATTAGCGATTTTTAATGCCATTTTCGATTCTGAAAGTTACTTCGCTGCAATTTACACGAAATTTAAAGTTATTTTTGGCTCTGTAATTTACATTTGTATTTATTATAGTCATGGAAGCTAGTACCGCTTGATTACGTTATCAAAATGTGTCAGCTGTGTAGTTATTTATATTTTTATCGCACTTAAAGCGTCCTCAATCATGTATTCGAATATTGGTCATAGTGTGACCAATATTCGATATTCGAATACATGAGGACATTTTTTTATCACTTTGATTCGGTACTGTAAAAAAGGTGAATAGAAACAACATTTTTGTTGTTTTTTACGTTTTAAAAAATTGTTTGTAGCTTTAAATATGATTTTATTAATTCAATATTGGAAACAAAAATGCTTTATTAAAACTAAAAATATGCAATCAATGTTAATATATTTTTAGTTTCAATCTTAATATATTTTTAGTTTCTATTCACCCCATTTTACCTGGTACTTTACTCAGAATCTGTTTCCTTAGTTATACAAATATAGTCAAGACCAAAACCTATGAAAAAAGAACATTAAGTGTGGAATGTAAGAAATTTATAAACACCTCGTACGTAAAGTAAAAAATTGTCTTTATTATTGTAATTTGTGAAAAAGCTATTAACCTTTTGAATATCGTAACTAGAGACATAACAGAAAGACAATAGATGTGCAAACGCCGACGTTCGCTGCAGGCTCTAGAGTTTAAATAATAAAATTATGGTTAATTTTAAAATTTCCTTCGTAGTAAAGTGGAAACAAACACCAAAGCCGACCCTAATAAACCTTAAAACACGGCAACCCCCGGGGAATCTCACTAGTTTCGTAATAAACTAATAGGATCTCCAGATTGGTTTGCTTTATTTTACCTTACGGGTTAATTCCGATACCTACGCCACAGAAACAGATAAATTTTCTAGGCTAGTTCGCTGCCTCATAAGACCTCCCAGGGGTGCCACTAAAGTTTAACGTATAATAAATCTAGTCGGTTCTGTTTAAAGGGTTGTTCACCCCTAGCAGTCGTGAGCCCCGATTGATTGGGCGACGATAAGGGATTTAGGGAAATTTTGTAAAATTTCCTTCTAGGTAAATCTGCGTTTTACTATTATTGAATAAGATTTTTGACGCTAAATTTTATAAACTTTAGAAGGAATAAGAACAAAGTTTGGCTATTTTTTTTTAGCGGCAGATTATCAAATGATTTCTCAAACTCCAGGTGGAGCTAGATTGGGTATTAGTGATTATACATCAACTAAAACCTGGGTGATCTTCCATTTGCCTTTTCCGTGTGAGAGTTAAGGTAAATCTTTCGAACTACTTCGTTACCCAAAAATTATTGATAGGCTCGCGCTTGACCTTTATAGCCTGATGATAAGCAATGCTATGGTCGAATTGTCGACCATTTGGATTGCGCTTGTCTAGAAGTTATATAAGTCTGAGGGTGGCGTCTCTGAGTGCGGCTATTTTATGACTACATTTGTTGCCTTGGGTGTACCTGTCAAAACAATTGTTGTATGAATAATAATAATAAATAAATATTCATATTATGATATAATGTAAATAAGCAATGGCATTTATAATGGTATAAGGAGTGGCGACCGCAAGATGCAGTGTTGGAAACCCTCCTACAAGGTGGCCCGATGATCTGGCAAGGAGTGCGTGTATCCGACGGATACGAGATGCACAGGATCGTTCATTATGCCGACAATTGTAGAAGGCCTATGTCCAGCAGTGGATGTCTTTCGGCTGAAGTAATAATGTTGATGATGGCATATCAGGTTAAAAGAGAGCGTATGAGATGGAAAAATCAAGATTGATACTTCACGGTAATGTATCCCTTTATATTCTTACTAAGTGATCCGATAAATTGTCAAAGATTAAACTGAAGGAGCGGACGGAGACAGGGGGGTAAAAATTTTCCTACGACCTATTCTTAGACATACACAATTTTTTTTTTTTTCTAGAAAATCGCTCAACTCGTTTCGGAGGAATTCTATACCAAATACTATTGTTTTTCTTTTTTTGTTGTTTTGTTTAACTATAACTGCCCAGCTAAGCCAGCTAGCCACTATAAAAAAAAACAATGAATAAAAATAAAACGGAATAAATCACGCGACCTTATCTAAGAAACCAATACAAATTACAATGGACACGCACACTATATTATCGATCCGACACCGTCCATGACGTGAACTCGACCTTCAGAATTATTAATTTTTACCGTACACTTAATACCGCTATGTTTCAATTAATATTATACCACTACATTGATATTAATATATACCTATATTATAATATCATCAGCCTTATTAATGTTCCCACTGCTGGGACACAGGCTGTCTCTCTAGGAGCCATAATCCACCACGCGAGCCCTCCTGGAGTCGAAGGTTGGTGCGAAAGCGTTATACCGGGGCTCTGGGAATAAGGCAAGGGAGATACGGGGTAGGTTGTTTAGTTAATTAGAGTCTGACACTGTTTCCAACTCCGCCCAAGAGCGGGATTCGTCATTAGATGATTTTTACCTACCATAAAAAAAAACCACGCGGGCCCAGTGTGAATTGGTGGATGTCACATGTCTTCGAATTTTTGGTTCTAGGACATGACACCCTCACGATGTTTCTTCACATTTCCTCACGATTTTTTCCTTCACCGTTTTGAGATCAGTGGTGGGACTGACTGGGTCTGAACTCGCGACCTACAACTCGTAATTCAGAGCCTTTACCACTCGGCCACCACTGCTCCACTCGGCTACAATCCAGTGGATCTATTATAGGATTCAAGTCTTGAATCCGATGGATGCAAGACGCACACATATCCTATTCTCTAAAAAAACAGCCTTGAGCACAACGCTGGCGGCAGCGTCAAAATCGAAATGGCACATTGGATTAACAATTCTATGTATAGGTTGATAGGATTAACAATCCAATGTTACGAGTAACTTAGGGAATAGCGCGGCAAGACCAGTCTTTGCGGAGACGCTTGGAGGAGGTCTATGTTCAGTAGTGAAAGTCTTTCGGCTGAAATGATGATGATGACGATGATGATATTATATGGTAAGACGCTAAAATCACAATCAGAAAACTTGGACTCAATACTTTCACATCTACACAACCTATAGTCACTGATAAACAAGGACAGAGATAGGAGCCAGCGTTTTCGTGCGAGCGAAATAGCGTTAGCTGTCGAAATATGTGCGTGATTATCGCGAACGATATGAAATCGTGACAATTGTTACAATTATCAGTGGTCCACGCGTTAGAGTCGAGTCATCTAACCTCCGCTGTTTTGTTTAGATCTAACTAGCGACCCACCCCAGCTTCACACGGGTACTAATATTGAATATATTATGCATGCATACACATAAACCTTCCTCTTAAATCACTCTATCTATTAAAAAAAAAACCATATCAAAATCCGTTGCGTACTTTTAAAGATCTAAGCATACATAGGGACAGCGGTAAGCAACTTTGTTTTATACTATGTAATGATTAATACTAATTACGTAATTCTGTCCGTGGATTTATATTTGATTTTGTTTCTATGCGGAAACTGATGAGTAAAATTGAAGAGTGAGTTCCCGTCCCATCCCTTTATGTTAAAAAGCATGTATATTTTATTTTACATAGGCCTACATAAATATTTTTATTACATTTTAGAACCCTGTGCACATTTTTTAAAATAAGTAATATAATTATATTACTTACTAGCTTTTGCCCGCGGCTTCGCCCGCGTACATAAAATATAGCCTATGTCACTCAGGAGTAAAGCAGCTTTCAATTGTTGCTAAAATTTTTGCAATCGGACCAGTAGTTCCAGAGATTACCTCCTACAAACAAAAAAACAAAAAAACAAACTTTACCTCTTTATTATATTAGTGTAGATTAGTGTAGATTTTAAAAAATGTGCAATCAAATTTCTATACTTATTAAGGTTTTATTTTCTACTAGCTTTCTGCCAGCGGCTTCGCCCGCCTGAAAGTAAGATTTTCCATACAATCTTTAGATCATCATATCCCTTTATTAAATCCCTCATTATATCTCTTGGAGAGCAGTGGTGGCCGAGTGGTAACGGCCACGACTTACGAGTTGTAGGTCGTGGGTTCAAATCCAGCCAGGCGCATTACTTTGTGTAATTTATTTCATCTCCACTGCTCTCAAATCGGTGAAGGAAAACATCGTAAGGAAACCGGCATGTCCTAGAACCAAAAATTCGAAGACATGTGACATTCACCAATTCGCACTGGGCCCGCGTGGTGGATTATGGCCCATTCCCTCTTCTAGAGAGGAGGCCTGTGCCCCTGCAGTGGGAACATTAAAAGGCTGATGATGAATGAATTAATGATGATATCTTTAGGAGCTGAATTTTGAAATACACTTTCTTACTATTCGCCAAAGTCGTAAAAGGAAGCCCTGTGCAAAATTTCATTCTCCTAGTCCCAGTAGTTTTGGTTGTGCGTTGATATGTCAGTCAATCAGTTTCTCCTTTTTTATATTCTTTATAAAGTATCAAGAGACCCAAATCATAAAAAAAAAAATCCAAAACTGAAATAAAGAGAAAGCTTTGATCCACTAGCAGACCAGAATGATACCGATGTCTTTTTAGGGCTCGAATTATAACGACGACTAATAATACTAATAGGACAGGTAATATAATATACTAGCTTTTGTCAGCGGCTTCGCCCGCGTAGATAAAATATAGCCTATGTCACTCAGGAGTAAAGCAGCTTTATATTGTTGCTAATTTTTTTCCAATCGGACCTGTAGTTCCAGAGATTACCTCCTACAAACAAAAAAACAAAAGAACAAACTTTACCTCTTTATTATATTAGTGTAGATCTATACTGAACATTAGGGTGGAGTGAAAAAAATTTTTTTTAAACTTTGTTACTCCTGTATCACCAATAGATGACCGACATTCTTAGACATATAAAAATAAAATTTCAAGTTCCTACGTTGACATCTTAAGGTGGCGCATCAAACTTAAAAGTTAAAGAAAATAACAAAATTTGTTTTTTATAAAAAAAAATATTTTAGACAAACTATTTATCAGAATGAATATATTGGAGCTTGAAATTGAGTATTGTACTTATAAATATACAAAATATATTAAATAAAAGCATTTTAACATTCGAAAACTGAAGCTGCAGACTCTTCTTTTTGCTTAAATAATTGTGATTTTTTTGTCAAACAATGGTATGACTTGCCTTGGCTTTATCCTCGTGCAAATTAATCTATCTCTTGCCTCGGGCTTACAAACAGATGAAGAAGCCTCAGTAATGAGCTTAACCTTTTTACTGTCTATGAGCAACAAGGATACTTTTCGATTTCATATTACTTGCCACCTGAAGAAAACACGCTTGAAATTTCTGCGTCACTATATTTCATGGTCATCTGAGGTTCTGTTTTTTGTTCATTTGACCAGTCAATGAAATCATAATAATTCGATGCATCGATTTTAAGGCTTGGGAGTTGAAATTCTCTCACTTTCTTTCCTTTAAACTCTTTTCTTGCCACTAAAAGTCAACGAAGTCCTAGTTCCGTTATGTGAGACTCAACGTCTTGTAATATTGCTAATAGTATGTTTTCTGGATGTTCAAAGAAGGAATTTCTCTGAATAGTTTTTATGATAAAGCTTTTTTGGTCAACCGGTAGATACAAACATCTTTGAACTATGTCAAAGATATGAATTGGACCACATTTGCAAGAAGGTTTATGTTTTAATGTAAAATCAAGTTAGTGAAAGTTGTGTATGTAAGTTGCAAGATCTTTTCAAGATTTAGAAGGTTTCGTTGTTGCAACATATAAACGAAGAGTTTTATTAGCGCAAGTCAATCACCGTGAACAAGCAAGTTTACCAGGACCTTTGCTGGCTAAGTTTTGTGGGACCATACCTATCGAAATGGCAGAGAATATTTCATATAGATATTTTTGGTCAGTGCTGAGGGTATTAGTGTTCAAATCCGGTAATTCTATGGGAATGCGTTTGTAGTAATATTTTATAATATCACAATAACTTGGTATCACATTATCACTCAATTTGTGATGCCCCCATCTTTTCGAGTTTTTGGCATTTTATTGACGAATAATCAGACTTTATTTACACTTTACGTTACTACTTAAATAACAAAGTTTAAGAAAATTATGCTAAGACGAATAAGTTAACCCTTTAAAGTACATGAAATATAAGTTTTATTACATATAGATACACAATAACATTGACGTGCAGGTACGCGATAGAAGTAAAAATTGATTTTCTTTTCTTGTAGCGCGCCACCTCAAAATAAAGTCGTAGAGTTTTAATTTTTAGCATGAATAAAGCTTTTTTATACGGTCATTGGTTGATGATACAGGAAAAGTGAAATTCCAAAAAAAATTTTTTTTTGCCATTTTCACTCCACCCTACTGAACATAAACATTTGACTTGGACGGATAGGCTCGAACAAGCTTGCCTAAAATTATCTAATTCGCTCTTAATTTAAGAGCCAAGGTTGTAGCTATGAAGAGATACATACCACGCCATTTACCAGGAAAAAGTTAAAATACAGAGTACTTTTTTCCCGGTAAATGAATAATTATTTACATCAATCGTAGATAAAACGTAAATAAACATTGACATGTCAAATGTCAATCCATTAAAAATGATAAATTGAATTTTTCTTATAGCACCGTTATTGCGAGAATGTAATACATATATTTCTTAAATATATTATTTTCTTTTGAAGTACCAATATTCTGTAAACTTAAATGTTTAAGAGAGCCCTTCCCCATTCGTGTATTAGGCCAACGCTGCGTACAGCGGTCCCCTTGCGTCTCGTCCCGCGTGTGCCGTTTGCAGCGGTCTCCGTTGCGGCAGGTTGCGGAAACCGGATTATTATCGACACAGTATCACTAGTTCAACTTTGTCAGTGTCATGTGTATGTAGTCATGTTGATTACAGTACAGCCGTTTGATCTTGGGGAGTCTGAAGTTAGGCTCTGCGAATTTTAGCGCTTTCCTATTCTGCGCCGTCGGCTGTAGTACTTTAATGTATTTTTACGTAGCAAAAAGGGTGGAGGGCGTGGCAGACCGTGACGGGTATCCGCGCGGTGAGCCTGTACGGAGCACTTTTGTAATACCGCTCGGGCTTCTGCTTAACGCAGTGTTGGCCCTAAAAGCTTGTGAATTTATCCAACGCAGTGTTTGATGAATTGACAACGCGAAGAATAGAGAAATATTGTTCGAAAACTTTGTTGGCATTCGGTAATTCCATCTTTCTCTCAAATATTTCAGAAAATTTGTTCCGGGAAATACGTCTTCTACACTAATATAATAAAGAAGTAAAGTTTGTTTTTTTTGTTTGTAGGGGGTAATTTCTGGAACTAATGGTTGGAAAAATTGAAGCTATAATAGAAAGCTGCTTTACTCCTGAGTGATATATATTATTATGGTATTAACCGAGCTATCACAACTTTTGTCTCACAAAATTTTCCGTGGACGAAGTCGCGGGCAGAAGCTAGTTTTTTATATCTTTAAAAGTTTTTTCAGATTCTCAATTAAATATGCAGGTCTTTTTGTAATATCTTTAATTTTTTTATTTATTTATGAAAATCCATAGTTCAAGCAAAATAGCAGATTTTTTTTGCTTATGTGTCAATTTTCCTGATGGAACCAGTGTATCCTTATAGCTAGTTTAAGTCAAGGATAGATTACTTCTAGGAAAGCATGTTCCGTTCTGGATTAGGTTATATATTGGCCAAGTACGATGGCAAAGTATACACACTCTTTTTCGATTCGTATTTCTCCTTACTGGGGTTCGTGAAGTTCCCGCTGGCTTAGTTTCTTATTGATGGTGTCTCGTGACAGTTCTTGGTGTAATGAGCGAAGGGCAATTGGGTGTGCACTGTGGACCGACCCGATCTACCCGTCTTTTTGGGATGCAACTCCTTGGTCAGTTGCCATCAACCATGCCAGTTACAATGAGCTGTTCAAGGTTGTGGCCATTTTTCCTAGCAATGTAGATAAAGAACTCCAGTACTCTGCGCATGCAGGTTTTTTTTTTATGGTAGGTGAAAATCATCCAATGACGAAACCCGCTCTTGGGCGGAGCGGGATACCAGTGTCAGACTCTTACTGACTAAAAAACCTACGCCAGACCCTCCTTGCCTGCGCATGCAGGTAGTAGATAGTCTAGTTTAAAAAAACACACACCTGGTGGAATACATTTCGGGGACTTAATAATTGTTATTTCGACAATATTATAAGGAAAACAGTAAACGATATTATTTAAGAAATTACTGTTTCCGTGAAAATTTGTTGTTGAAGGTAAATCTTCCATGAATTCATCTGAACGTTTCTTTACACTGTTAATCATCTTACAACGTATTTTACCGAAAATGAAATTGTGTGTATTAAAATTAAATTAATGTTTTCCTATAACATTTCTGTTGAATTAAATCACTTGTTTTACCTTAATATTTAGACGTTCCCACAATCGAAAATGACGAATTTCTAAACAATAATGTGAGGTGTGAATCATAGACAGCGTTTAATTGCGGTTTGCTGATAGGTTCGACTAATGTATGGTCATAATTCCTATGAAGTTAAGTAGCTATGTCAATTGATTCATTTCTTTTGTCAGGATTTTATACAACATTATGTTTTGTTGGAAATTCTAGTGATTTATTCTTCTTCTTCCTTTCCTAATTCTATTATCTCAATTTCCTGCGCCAATGTCTCTATCATGGATTGTTAATTTTGGCAGCTGGACTTTTTTTAAGTCGCTTCTCTATATTTGATAACCAAACTAATAGCGGGCTGCGTCTACCTCTCCTAAACGTTGATTAAAATTCAATATTTTATTTAATTTTTAAATGACCACGTATCATTTTGTTAGCGCAATTCAAGACCCTTATGCACACTAAAATCATTATTATTTTAAACCATCACAGTAGGGCTTGTTGTTGATTCTGCCTAAATAATAATCTAGAACGGTTCCTTGCATTTAGCTAAGTGTTTGAATGCCCATTCAACCTATTGGTGACATAGGTACCATTACAGTATAGTTGAATAAAAAGGTTCTGAGCGAATCGTGGAGAATTAGCAGCATGTTTATTCACTTCCGTCGTAATCAGGGCTTACATGATCCTATAATTTTTATGTAAGTAGTATAAAGCAGACAGTTGTATCAATTATTTATCACAACTTTCAGGAGTTTGACACTAACATCATCAGCTAACTAACTAACTGCTACGGACAACGTCAGTACTCGGTGTACAAAGGCCCGAATGTCATTAAATTTTGTATGTTTGATGTCATTGACATCATCGTTGTCTTTAGATGACGTGTTCCCATCAGGTGGCATACCATTTTGAAGTAAATAGTCATCAATAATTTGTCCCTCTCTTGGTAGAAGAAGAGAGGTCGTATGCGATTTTTACTGAAAAATAATATCAAGCCTTTATATCAGGAACCAAAAATTCGAAAACATGTGACATCCACCAATCCGCACTGGGCCTGAGTTGTGTATTATGGCCTATTCTCTCCCCTAGAGAGGTCTCAGCAGTGGGAGCATTAATAAGGCTAATGATAATGATGATGACTTAGGCCCATTGTCAAAATATACAAACATTTTTATTTAATAAACTAATACATATTAAAGGAACTATAACAAATTATATACTATTGTACATGACGTGATGACATCATGTTTCGCTGAGTCAGTACCTTTCCTCGAAATTGTCGATACACGACACCCTTCGGCTTTTAAACAAGTCTTCAGCCGCCAACACTTGTCTGCCATCAATTTACATAAAAATATTAAAGGAACCAGGTTCTTTCGGACTCAAGAGAGCCTTCGATAATGAACTATTCACAATTCGAACCTACAAATCCCAAGTGTGACTTCGGGTTTGCGCTTTTGAGAGAAGAATAGGCGGACCCTAGTTCTCCCATGGGTGTCGTAAAAGGTTACTAAGGGATGTTCAGCTAAAATTTAAATCATTAATCCATTTACCAAACCCGTGTTAACATTTTTTGGAATATTTTGTCTTGAAATTAATTTGCGAATAAATTAAAAAAATATTTTAGTATTAACTAATCCCTTTTTATGGTGGGAAAAATGATCGAATAACCTATCCCGGCCTTGTGCAGAGCGGGAGACAGTGTCAGACTTTTACTGACTACGACCTACCGTTTCTTCTTTCTTTTGTACCAGGGCCCTGGAATTCCGCTTTCGCATCAACCCTAGGCCTCAGAAGGCTTCGACTCCGCTGAGCCCCTATAGTTACTGCCATCTCCTTGAGGCGCGCCGGACAAGTGCGAGTCGTCGACTATCTACTCCTTGCCATAATCTACTGGTTACTAAGCAACTAAGTTTAAAATAAAGTTTAAAATGAAAGTGCAAAGGCAGCTTACTAAATTTAAATTTCCATTTGTTGTTGCTGTTTACCAACAAATGTTGTCAAAATCAAGTTAGACGTTTATTAAATTATTATGACCGACAGCCAAATATTTATAACGTTTAACATCTCATAATGAATTAATGTTTATTGTATTACTAATATATTCTACATACTGTGATAATTAACTATTATTTATTGTCTATTGTTGCACTATGTTGTTCATTTTTTTGTAAAATTAAATTAATGTACAATTTATGTTTTATCTTAGTTTTAAAAATTAAAGTTATTATTTTATTAAATATTTATTTAATTATGATTTACATACTATTTAATATTATGTGGAATATGTTGTTAGTTCTACTTATCTTTCATATTTTTTTAGGTGCATAATTTACTGTAAAATTATAATGCTGCTCTCACTAATATTGTTGCTAGAAACTGTAATTATTATGGATTGTGGCGAGAAAAAAATCTTATTATTAATCTATATATATAAAAGGAGAAACTAACAGACTGACATATCAACGCATAGCCGAAACTACTGGGCGTAGGAGCGTGAAATTTGCTTAAGGCTTCTTTTTTATGACGTAGACGAACACTAAGAAAGGGTTTTTTTTAATTCAGTTCCTAAAGGAGTGTAATGGGGGTCTAAAGTTTATATGGAGAACCCTGCTCTCACGCGGGCAAATCCGCTGGCAGAAAGCTAGTAATGTCATAAACATATTTAAATTTTCATGAAACAATGATGTATTATAATGGTTGGTATGTGTAGTACTTCACGTCGCGGTAAAACAAACATGGAAGGACTGTTATCACAGTAAATCAATATTTCAAAATCTGTCCACTTCTACAGGTACATATAATAGATTGTTCAGAACTAAACGGATATTATTGTAACTATGGGTACGCCACAATCGCGTCAGTAAGTCCCCTCTTTGAGGAATAGTTACAAAGGCTCCACAGCGTCTTCACTTTCTACCTGACGTGACAGGTCCTCACCGGAAATGAGTATTGGGAGATATGTTTTTCGGATCCGGTGGGGAGAAACGCTCGGGTGTCACCATTATGTCGATCGCCCGGAGAATATCCAAACAGTACTCGTCAATCGTCGTAAACGTCCGGTAATCGTCCGAACCGAACTCGAGTCGTCAATGGTTCGTGGTATTCCACGCGCGCCTGTAAAAGATATCGGCATATCATAGGGGCCCAGTAGAGTAGGAGCTTACTATGGCCGTTGTTTAAATGAAAATAAACCCCGTTATCCTAGAACAAACGCAAAGAAGGAACAGTAATGGGTTTTTTAGCCAGTAAAAGTGAGATATTTCTCTCATCTGACCCAAAAGCGGAAGAAGTCATTGGATTACTCACCATAAAAAACAAAAAAAAATATATGCGGTCGAATTGAGAAACCTCCTCCTTTTTGCAGTGGATTAACAAGTTTTCAATGAAAATTTTTTTTTTTCATAACAAGCTTTTATAGCGGTGGTCTTTACTTATATATTTAAAGCTCGTCAAGACGATTCACACGAGCCCAAACTCGACATGGTTGTGCCGTTTAATTACAGAGTTCCTATGGCTACCTCGCGATTCCATCATCAGATCAGCTCTATGTCATCATAATATTGCATTGTCATGCGATTTACACCTGCATGCAAAATTGCAGCTCAATCGGTTGAAGATATCTCCTTCAAAATTGAGTTGCAAGATTTGATTACAGAACGACAGACAACGGGACAGGTGAAAGTAAATAAAAGCTTGTAAAAAGTACATATAATTTATGAGTTATCATAATTAAGTAGGGTAAACGAAACTTAAACACGAGATTGTAACCCACGATAACAAACAACTTTTACTATCCAACCTAAAATCGCGAAAATCAGTCATAATTATTCAGTATATTTTAATCAGTTAGGTAAACATAAATGTATTGACCGGCAGATTGTTTTCACGATTCCAGGTTTTGTCCCATAGTAAACGTTGTTTGTTATCATGAATACAATCACATGTTCAATTATCGGTCACTAATTCCAGTGACCCTAAATATTAGTATACTAGCCTTTTGCCAGCGGCTACACCCGCGTGAAAGTAGGGTTTTACATACAATCTTTAGACCCCCCTTACATCCCTTTAGTAGCTGAATTTTGAAAAACCCTTTCTTCCTTCTACGTCATAAAAAGAAGTCTATGCACGCTCCTAGGCCCAGTAGTTTCGGCTATGTGCTGATAATTATGTCAGTCAGTTTCTATTTTCAAAATTCAGCTTCTAAAGGGATGTAAGGGGTTACATCCCTTTAGAAGCTGGGGCCCTAGACAAGTGGCAATCGCTCCGTGTCGAATCCATTTCTAAGTTCGATTTCGCCTTAAAGATGTCGACCACAAAATGGTAGACAAAGTGACATCGACTAACATATCGATAAGTCGAAGTGTTGGTTCGGTAAAATAACAACTTCTTGGCTATGGTTATCGAATTAAAACGTCCAATTTGACGTATAAACAACTAATAACAATTAGCGAATCGAAAACGTTTGACCACGTGACTTTTCGAAGGCATATGTCAGTTCCATACATTTCGGAGTTTCGAATTTCGTTATCGTTAGTGAGAATGTGACTTTGTCTAAGCCCCCTGAATTTTGAAAATCCCTTTCTTAGTGTTCGCTTACGTCATAAAAGGAAGCCTTGTGCAAAATGTCACGCTCCCAGTAGTTTTGGCTGTGCGTTGATACCTATGTCAGTTTCTCCTTTTATATATATAATGTTAGTACATAATGTTATGTAAATAGTTACATTTATTCATTATGTTAACATTTTCTTTAATGAATTCTGTATTTTCATTTTACGTTGAGAGACAGTAACTGTCAGTTTAGCATTGTGTTATGTAAAATCCTTTATGTTATGTAGCAAAGTTGAAGTTGTAAGATTAACACATCACAAACATCTGTTCCATTTTAACACATTCTGACGAGCTTATTGTTTTATACTTTTAAGACAATTCAATCTTAAGTTTGTTATTCATTTTTCTTTAATGAATTTTCTTATGAATATTTTCTTTTGACACGTTTGACCTATAAAAGAAAAGGTTTAGAAGATTAAAATGTTAATTGTAGATTTTTTTCTAATTTTGACTCTTAATTATTCTTTATTATTAGCTGTTATAAACAGTGATTGTAGGTTTTGTTTTCAGAATTTTACTAAATATACGTATAGGATGATTGATAGCAATGGTGGCTGAGTAGTAGCCGGCCCAGACTTAAAAGTTTTAGGTCGCGGGTTCTAATCCGGCCAGGCACATTACTTTGTGTAGTTTATTTGATCACCACTAGTCTATAAAAAAAATATCATGAAGTATGTCCTAGGACCAAAAAATCGAAGAAATGGGACAACCAACAACCGAAAACTAATCCGTACTGGGCCCGTATGGTAGAATATGGCCTATTCTCTCTCTTAGAGAGGTCTGTGTCCCAACAGTGTGAAAATTAAAAATAGTCAGATGATTTTTTTTTTTGATGATGATTATTTCTTTCTTTAATTCTTTAGTGTATACAAAAACTTAACATTGATACAATGATTTGACAATTCATGTACAAAGGCTTGAGGTTGATGATGATGATTGGTAATTAGTGACCGATGTTTAAACAAGTCTCTTTAGTCATGATAACAAACCACTTTTACCATGAGACTAAACATGAAATCGTGAGTCATCATCATCATCAGCCTTTTTAATGTTCCCACTGCAGGGACACAGGCCTCCTCTCTCTAGGAGAAGGAATGGGCCATAATCCACCACGCGGGCCCAGTGCGGATTGGTGGATGTCACATGTCTTCGAATTTTTGGTTCTAGGACATGCCGGTTTCCTCACGATGTTGTCCTCCACCGTTTTGAGAGCAGTGGTGATGAAATAAATTACACAAAGTAATGCGCCTGGCTGAAATCGTGAGTATATATTTATTATTCAGCCCCTCAAAAACGCACAGCTAGTAGGGTTATTGCAGTAGATCGATAATCTCGATCCACGATCACGGGTAATGTAAATAATTTATGTATGTCGGCGTTGTTTCCAACTGCTGTGAGATCGATTCCATGACTGTTAACGTTCTTATCTTTGTATTGGTTATGTGGGTAATGACGTGGGTAGTGGCAGTAGATGTTGGTACATGGGTCTACCGTTTAAAGCAGAACTTTTTTCGTCATAATTGTATTTTGCATAACAACGCATAGCATAATCTTCATTTCGCAGAAAGTTGTTTGGCATACACTCTCTTATCATAAATTCGAAAATCATAATTTTGTAAGTCCGAATCATCTTGAGGCATAAATTTTATGACCATAATAATTGAAAAGCAGAACAATCATATCACAGAAAAAACATTAATTGCGTCATCTTTGTGATCAGGCGCTAATAAAATCATTTATTTTTAGTGGAAGGTAGTTATTAGTAGTAGTCAAAACATTTTATTTTAAAAAAGTAGATCCTGCACGTATTTTCCCAATAAAACAGTTTTGAACGTAAGTGGTTTTTAATTCCCTATAAGAAGCATTTACACATGCAAACAAGAATAAAATATGCAAAGCAAGCAAGCTGTGCAGCATGCATACAGGCATGCATCACGCAAGCAAGCATGCAGCATGCAAGCAGGCATGCAGCATGCAGCAAGCATCGTTTCTGTCACGGCTCCGGCACTGCGGGGTTTGGGCGGCCCTCCACGCCTACGCGATTTTAAATTACACTCTAGGGGTAGGGCAGACAAGACTACGGAAAGTCGGTTTTGCGGTGATTCGTTTCTGTCAATATAACAAAACATATTGACAGTTTATGAAACTATTTTATAACTTTGAGATTTAAATATCACCATCCCTCTAAATAAACATAATGCTAAACGAAACTGTATTAAATATACACTCATACAATCGTAATTATGCCAAATAAAATTCTGCCATGTTAAAAGTATGCCGTTTGAAAATTCGGACATGTAAACGTTCTGCCAATCAATAGTTATGCTAAATATTTTTATGCCTTAAAAATATTCGATGAAAGAAGATTCTGCCAAGTGTGTTATGCCAAATAAAATTCGGACTATCAAGTTTCTGCCAGATAGATGGAACCCGTTGGTAGATTTATTTACGGTGGTGGCCGAGTGGTAACAGCCCCGACTTACGAGTTGTATGTCGCGGTTTAAAACCGCTGCAGGCGCATTATTATTATTCTTTGTAGCCCGTACTGTGCCACTGTTAGGCAAAGGCCTGGAGGGGGCCTTTTTAGTGTTCTCGATTTTAAAGTACATGCTATTTTTTGGGTTTTTCTTAAATTGATATAAGCTACTGCTTGACTGCAATTTTGCCTGATGGTAAGCAGTGAAGCAATCGTTAATGGTATGGCGCACAAGTTTATGAAGAGGATTTTCACTCAATTAAAATAATGTGTATATACTGCAGTTTTAAGGTTACTTTATTATTTAATTCTAATTTATTTCTTTTAGTTTTTTAGTCAATAAAAGTCTGACACTGTTTTCCGCTCCATCCAAGGGCGGGATTCGTCATTTGATGATTTTTATCTACCATAAAAAAAACCCTGAATGCTTTGAGAGTGAAGTTGGGATTTTTAGAAGCCAGTTTTAAAACTTCCACCATTTGACAGTTGTAAACAGGAATTTATTAATGATGACATTAATTAAAATAATTTACTAATCATGAGAGCAATTTCAAACATCATTAATAGTCCAGGTATTATTTGTGGAAAGTTTTCCAGCTAATTTAAGTAATTAGCATCAAACGATAGTAAATAATATACTTACTAGATAATTAGGTAAAACAATAGTGCGTGAAAAGATTATGTACACATTATAATTAAGTACTCATAATTGTTCAATTATTATAATTTATGAGCTATCTATCATTATATAAGCCGACTATGTATTGTATAAAATTATTATTAATCAGTCAAGATAACCGTATCTCCACAGATTATACTTGCATACTAGATGAGCGTTACTGTAATATGTCACTGTTAAATTATGGACAGACGGATTAATTTAATTATGAAATATTTAAATATCTATCAAGTGCAGCTTAACTGGAATTGGACAGATCATGACGTATATGGTACTGATTAAAATATTAATGAGCTGTAAAAAAAGGCGAGATATAAAGTCAAGGTCTACCAGCGAGCTGCGAGTATGGAGCGCAGCATACTCATCATCATCATCCTACCCTTATCTCGTATTACTTGGGGTCGGCGCGACATGTTTTTTTCTTCCACTCTGCCCTGTCTCTCATATCACTCCTCACACAATCCATCCATCTCTTCTTCGGCCTCCCTCTTCCTCTCCAGCAGCGCAGCATACTATTTGTGTTAAATTAAGAGACCACGTTTGAAACACTACACTGTGCTCCAAAACACAAATCGTTGATGTGGCTCCAAAGGCTGTCCAAATTAAAATGGGACTGGGCAGAACATGTCTCCCGTAAAACACAGGATTGATCACAGCGACGCGGGGCCACGGCCGACCACGAAGGAGATAGCGGGACGACCTGGATATCTTCTTTGGGAATTTGAACGATAAAACGAGTAACCGAGATAACTGGAAAAAATGGAGGGAGCCCTTTGCCTAGCAGTGGGACAGCACTATACTAATATTATCTACTATTCTACACTAATATAATAAAGAGGTAAGGTTTGTTTTTTTTATTTTTTTGTTTGTAGGAGGTAATCTCTGAAACTACTGGTCCGATTGGAGAAATTTTAGCAACAACAGAAAGCTGCTTTACTCCTGAGTGACATAGGCTATATTTAATGTACGCGGGCAAAGCCGCTGACAAAAGCTAGTAGGCAATAGAATCTACAATTTTTCAAGAACGTCCCGATATTTTCTATTTGACAAGTAGTTTCAGCCTCTGCTAGTCGATAATCTACAATTGTTAACTCTAGTTAAAAACTAATCACATGTTTGGAAAAGGCAAATAAAAAAAATAATCTCAACAAAATTCGTAGTCAAGTTTACATCATTAAAAATTAACAGATTGAAATGTAATCGTTTCTAGAATGATCATCGATCATCTGTAGTTTCACGATATTTAGGAATAACTGTGCAGCCCTCCTAGCCAAGTTGATAATCTAGAATCATTAACGCTAGTAAACTATTAATCAAATGTATGAGAATATAAAATTTCAACAAAAATAATTGCCAAGCTCACGGAATTCAAAATCATAGAATGAAATATAATCCTTTCTACAATGATCATCGCTTTTTCTTTCATTTGATAGTAGAAAGAGACTCGACACGAAAGATTCACAACTTGCTATGGGGGCAGAACTACTAACAATTTATATTGCCTTCCAGGCATTTTTTTACCAGTCTGACAAAATCATGATTGGTGTGAAGATGTTACACTTTGTATTTTTTTTTAATCTAAACTAACCTTTCGACTACCGTAATTACATCATCATCATCCTAGCGGTATTAGTACCGGTTGCCAACCTTGGCTTTCACCTCGGTGCCCGGGGTCCGCTTTCTTGCTGAGACGCCTCCACTTCGCTCGGTCTTTCGCGTCCCTTGCCGTAAGCCCATTGGCACGCATATCGTCCCTTACGACGCCGATCCAACGCCTCTTAGACCTTCCTCGTCTCCCGGGTCCCGGCGGAGGCGGCATGGCGAGGCATCTGTTACCCACGTAGTCTGCCGGTTTTCGTAAAACGTGGCCATACCAACGTAAGCGACCCTCCTGCAGTTTATCCGCTATGTCACGGACCAGTACCACGGACTACCGTAATTACAGACAGAATTAAAAGACAATAGATGTACGGACTTCGGTGTCCTCTTGGAGCTTGGATTGAGGAGCTTTGTCATAGCGTTGACTAAGTCGCTCAATCGTTGCCACATTGTGGATTCAACTTATATCAAGTGGTTGTAACAAATTTTGTATAGAATTTTTATATTTTTGATTGCTCATGATGTCATTGCAATTATCTAGGTTGAAGCTGCCTATTTCATTATACCTTATATTTTTTTCCAATCTAAAACAAATCGATTTGTTCCAACATTGACATTGGAAGGGAACACGGAAACCGTATAATTTTCTCTACCGTGAACGATTCCAATAATTAGCATAATTGCTAGAGAGGCGATTGTTTTACTCGGATTAAGTTTTTATATAGAAATCTCGATTTGCCGGCTCGGTAGGGGAACTTCTGATTGGTTAGGTAATTATTTGATGACGAATTAAAATTAAGTTTAGTTGCCAAGCCATTGATTTAGTTTGGTTGATTTTCTTACGACCTTTGAATTAGCAAACAAAAAAAAACTAATTTAGGGAAATATTATGTGACTGATGAGGTGAGGTACTTACATATTATTATGCCCAGTCGTCGTCGGCGTGCACTGTTTCCGCTCACCTCAAGTTGTTAGCACCCGTAGTTGTCCAACCCTTCTGTACGGTCCCTACAGAAGGGTTAAAGCTAACTAGGGCCAAGAGTTCGTGTCTGAAAGGAAGGCTCTGGCCCTAGTACGTATGGCAACGTAGGAACTGAGAAGGTTATTTTGTCAGTCAGAGACTGACACTGTTTTCTCCTCCGTCTATGTCATTGGATGATTTTAGCTATCATAAAAAAAAAATGGGACAGAGATATTAAATTTTTTTTTTGACCTACAATAATTTCCAGATATCGGTTTTAACATGGTGATTCTTTCACACCACTTTTAATCTAACTGGTCTTTATTGACTTGACACTGCCCGTCGTCCTCATGGTCAGGGGTCACTATATTTTAACGTTTGTATTGTAAGACTTCTTTCAGCTTCATGCTTTCCGCCATCTACTTCTTTCCTATTCGCAGAAAAAGAGTAAAAATTGTCTGTCGGAAGGTTTTCTTTAGATTTTTTTTTTGATGTTTTGATTGTACAATCAAAACATAACGTAAGAATATAATTAGAGCGTGGCCGTTGCCCAGGAGCGGGACAGAACAGGGTCCCAAAAAAAATAACCTTCGCTTAGTGGTCAAAACTAGTCAGTAATTTTTTCTTTTATCTGATTTTTTCAAAATGCCTGCCTTTTTAACTCAAATATGGTAACTCGTTCAAAACTTTGGTCGTTTAATATGAGCCTATCTTGATGATATCTACGGTTCTATCGCAACTCGACCCATAAAGTAGAACGAATCAACACCCAAAATCATCTAAGATCGTTGAACCACTTTTAAAAGCGTGTACTGCAAAATTTTACTTTGATGCTGGAGATAAAATAGAACACTTGGAAAAATCTTGTAAAGGGTACCAAGATAAGAATTTTTCCTTGACTATGTTCCTTCGCAAAATTTCCTTAAAGTTGCAAAGTTTAAATGTGTTTTTTTAGTTGGAAATCATCATATAATATACGGGAGGAGGTCAGTCGTCTTATCCGATAATCGGACGGTATTCTCTCGTCCAACGTACCACAGTGTATCAAGACAAAAGTGCGTGTTGACAGTGATTACTTATGGTTCTGAAACGTGGTCGCTTACAATGGGCCTCGTCAGAAGGCCTTCAGTCACCCAAAGAGCAATTGAAAGGGCTTATAGAAAGAGTTTAGTTTAAATTGAAAAAAAAATAAATAAATAATAATTTAAATTAAATTATTACTTAATTATAGACTCATATATTATTACGTAAAAAAAAAACTCATAATATTATATCACTCTGTCTATTTTGGTTTTTGAGTTTACTGCAGACGCTGGACTTTGTTTCGTACTACGTAACTATTACTATGAGACCAAACCAAAAATTACGAAAAAAAAACCCGCTGCTCCATAGATTTATATTCACATAACTCGACAAAACGTATGGAACAGTGGGTTTTTTTTCGTGATTTTTGAGTTGGTCTCATATTATATATATATCCGTTTTATGGAAAGCCCATCTATCGTATCAACTTTTCAGAAAAAAAAAAACTGAACGCATATATCTGTATTCCCCATATCCCACCTAGTAATGTCATTATATAAGATCAGACCGTGATAAATTCCCTGCAATCCCTTCATAATGTAACACGCGGCAGTATTTCATCGCAGTAGCCAAGAAAGATACCCCAGTGATTTATATTCCACTAGCTTGTGCCAGCGAGTTTGTCCGCATGAATGTCGATAATTATTTGAAAGACACGGAATACCTTATACCTTCTCTAACGTCCCTTTTTGAAGGTCAAATTTACCTTTGTACCAAAATACAAGCTTTCGGTTTAAGCGAGAATAGGTAACAAACAGACAGACTAAGTAACTTTCGCATTTACAGCTTTACTAGCTGCTGCCAGTGGTAAATGAGTAACTTATCCCAAGGGCAAAAAAGTCCGGAATGAGAGGGAATAGGCGGCGGTCTCCTCCTTTGGCAAAGCAGTAATGCTTGCGAAGAAAAACTGCGTACGCGTTAACGGACCCTTGCTGAGACCGGCTACTGATCTCGATTCCGACCTACAGCCAAGCGGAGGATGACTAATGGGTAAGTCACAGTCCAAACCGAGCCCGAGTCGTTAACGGCACATAATGTTTCAAGTGCACTTCGATTGGGCCAAAGCCTAATAGAGTCCAAGGCTAATTGGGCCATAGCCTAATAGGGCCGAAGCCTAATAGGGCCGAAGCCTAATAAGACCATCGGGTCGACTGTCTTCTAAAAGTAGGGACCACTGTCCTGTGACGCGAGAAACCACTGAATGAATATAGACGTGGTTTTAATTTGTAAAAATCTGACACGTTCTTTCTAGAGCGAGCGGAATAAAATTATGAGATGTTTTTATCTTAATAGAAAGATGTTGACCATTCATATATGAGTGTCTCGTGGAATACACGCTCTACCCTTGCGCCAAATTTCATCCAAAAAATATACACATACGTACATACAAACGTTCGCTTTTATATTAATGTGATAAGTTACGGGTGTTGGGTAGCCCTTGCCACTCTCACCTGGCTTCAGGCTGTCTTTAAGATGTATGGTTTAACCTTGGGAAGAAAAGTGTACCAAAATTTCTTCCTGTTATGATTTAGTAGCGGCTAATGAAGAATTATCATGATGGGTAGTAATTCTTTGTGATTTATGGCAGCGTTGCTTGGTTTTCTTATTCGAATAAGTGGCGAATTAGTTAATACGATCTGTATTCTTTCTTTGGAGCATTGGTGGTAACAGTAGTAACAATTCGAACTCACGATTTGTAGGTTAAAACCCAGCCAGGCGAGATAACCTATTACTACAATCAAAACGGTGAAGGTGTACGGCAATATCCACCCTTACGTTTTTGAGACATCGACGGTCCTGACTAAGCGTTTTGCCTACTCGTTTATACCGCGTTCATGGAAGAACTGGAACAGTTTGCCGGCTGCGGTCTTTGCGTCTGATTATAATTTGGATGTCTTCAAGGCTCGAGTGAATAGGCTTTTAATAGACTAGTGCACCTTACCATCAACGATTACATAATTGCTTACTATCAGGTAGGAGCAGTCAAGCACTAATCTATAGCAGTTAAAAAAAAGGAAAATATCATGCAGAAACCTAGAACTAAAACTTCGAAGACATGTGACCTCCACCTACTCGCATTAGGGCTGCGTGGTAGACTACGTCCTTCTCCTCCCTCTACTAGAGAGGAGGCCTGAGTATCAGTAGTAGGAACATTATGAGCCTGAATAATGCTATGCTGTTCTTTCGTAATGGGCTTATAATCACGATCTCGCCTGGTAGAAAGCAAAGGATGAGATCTACGATAAAATAAACGGGCCATTATAGCCATATATTTAAGTTTCTGTGAAATCATTACATAGTATATAACAAAGTCGCTGTCTATCCCTATGTATGCTTAAATCTTTAAAACTACGCAACGGATTTTGTTGCGATTTTTTTTTAATAGATAGAGTGATTCAAGAAGAAGGTTTATTATATAATACATCCATAATATATTCAATAACAGTACCCGTGCGAAGCTGGGGCGGGTCGCTAGTTGTTAATAGGTATTTTGGTGTGCAATAATTTTATTTTATTCTATTCTGTTCCCACTTATTGGATTTTTGTGCGTGCAAAACTCGTGTTTATGTCAGTGAGCCTGTCACAGTTAATTTATTATTAAACCACTGATTAAATGGTTGAATTTTGTTGTGTATGGGCTTTTGTGACTCATACACAGAGTTCAAGGTTCTCGTGGAGGTTATCGGCGGTAGCAATCTCTTGAGTCCAACTTTAGTTTAAAGGAAATAGGAAGCGGCCTCCTCTTTTAGCGCCCTATAATGTTTCCGCATACTATCAGCCCTATAATGTTCCCACTGCTGGGACTCGGACCGCGGGCCCAATGCGGGTTAGTAACCATTGCATTTAAAACATTTTTTTGGAATGGGTAATCATCAAATAACTCCTTATAATCTTGGTTCAGCGAGAGAAAGTGTATTTTTTTTTCAATTCACCTGTTTTCCTTCATTTGTCTTTCGAGTTCCTGTTCCTGCGCGCCTCAAGAAGTTGTCAGTGAAACCGTAGAGACTCTACAGCCCGGGATTTCTTTCTGGAAGGAGCACTTGGCCCCAGTGCGAAAGCCAAAGAAGAAACAGGGTGAGGTATTTAGTCAGTAAGGACCTTATTATACTAGCGGATTGCGAACGTCCTCAAAGCGGAGCGGGCGCGCAACGAATTCGTTGCGAACACACAACGAACACGCCGCGCATGCGCAGCGAATTTGTAGCGGACGCGCAACGAGATTTAAATTAGTCGATGCTTTCGTTTTCGACTCCGGCGTCTTCGAAGCAATAAAGCCAACAGCAGTGTTTCCTCATCGGAATCCATTTTGTTACTGAGTGTATTGTCCGGCGATAATTTGCTACAAACACGCCATGAAAATGTAATGCATTCGCCACGCGTCCGCGACGTCTTCGCTGAGCAGCCGCAGCGTGTTCGCGACGCATTCGTTGCGCGCCCGCTCCGCTTTGAAGACGCTCGCAATCCGCTTGTATGATAAGGCCCTAAGAGTCTGACACTGTTTCTCGCTCAGCCCAAGGGGTTCAACATTGGATAATTTTTGCCCACCATTAAAAACAACGACCAAGGTAACTTTTTCAAACTATCTTGAAGTCCAAACCTGTCCTACGTACCGAGGAATTAAATATAAGGGTTACGCATCGAACGGTTGACATTTAAATAGATTCGATTAACGCAGAAAATATTTCTTGAAAAGTTTCAATAAAACCCTCACACAATTACATTATATATATTTCGTCAATTCCCTTCACAAGCTTCTCGCTTAAAAAGGGTCCAAAAATACCCAAAAATCAGTATGCCAAAAATATTTTCTATTCATATCACTTATACAAACCTATTCCATTTATTTCCTTCTGTGACCCCTCTTTTCCGTTTTTCTCAGATTTTCTCCGTTTTTCTCATTGTCCCTCGTCACGTTTCGAAGTCATAGCCCGTGACTTCGCATTTGGTTAAGGTAACAACGTACAAAGCGCACCTTTCGCAACCCTTTATTATCAAGTCTCGATGGCTATTTTTGTAAACGTTTGTTATGGCGATATTTTAAAGGATTCGACTGTTGTTACACCGTCAGTTTCACCGTCAGTTTGTTTCTTGCTTTTTTTTTTGTTAGCGGCTTTATCATCATCATCATTATTTCAGCCGAAAGATGTCCACTGTTAGACATAGGCTTTTCCATTGCCCGATAGTGACGTCGCTCACTCCAAATACAATTCAAAATTGATCCCAAGAGAATTTAGTTTTGTACTATAGGCTTCACTGACAGTCCTTTATAGGATTTAGTCCCAGGTTAAAAAAGTATCCTAAAACAAAGGATACTTTTTTAACCTGGGACTACTAGACTTTCCACCTGTGTTTCTAATTCCATCAAAATTCATTTAGTCTTCATCTTTATAATATTAACATGACGTGCTAATGTGATTTATCTTCGTCATCATCATTTCAAACGAAATGCATCCGACACATGTCACATGTTTTCGGATTTGTAGTTCTAGGCCATGCCATACTCATAAGTCGGAATACCATTATAGAATACTTTCACTCAAACAAACGCTTACTATAAAATTCCTTGCATAATATTTTATTTGAAGCGGAAACGTACCTGATCAATACTGCATACACGACGACACTACAGCGCGAATTGAGCCATTGTATTCCATTTTACATTGAAAAGTCTCGATACAGGAAAATAAGATCACACCACCTTTACATTTCTCATGAACAATATTTTATATAAAGGAATGTGACAATGTGATATTTTTATGCAAACTGGTCTATTCAAAGTAGTAAAGGTGCTTTTCGTAGCTCGGCTGCAGGCTGCAGATGCAGACAGCACATGTGGCTGAAGCTGCACGATTAGTTTTCTATGTAGTAGTATGGATTTATGTGCCATACTATTCTAAACAAAACTGCAGGTGCAGGTCACGCTGCACTCGCTGCCAAGGCTCGGTAACTGGTGTAACAAGGCTGATTTTATGTATAATAGTATAGATTTTAGTGAAAACATTCCAAGTGGAGCTGCGCCTGCACATGGTACACCCCTATGTGCTGCTTGCATCCGCAGGCTGCAACCGATGTTCGAATAGTACCTTAATTCTTGTTTTTATTGTTTACTAGCTACATAGCTATTATTTAGTTAGTGTGCGAGTGTTTGTGTGAGTAGTAAATAGCCTAATGGAATGGCCTAGTGGTAAGTGAAGAGCATTGGGTAACACGCTGTCCCGTTAGGACAAAAACAGGATCAAAGATGCATACTATTTTTTTTTTTTTTGTATAAGTGACGATGTTTGTCAGGGCTTTGAGATTATTCGAAACAGTTACCATGTCTCTCACTCACAAAGGCCAAATGCAGAACACAGATGTTTCAGTCAGTAAAAGCTTGACACTTGTGTCAAAATTTGTCGAGTCAAAACTTCAAAGGCTTGGGTGCGGACGCCGATTTCCGCGAATCTAATTCCAACAAGTTCGTTCCATCCTCGGAACGCTACATGTACGGCGTTGTAACATTGGTATTGGAATCGGTAAAGAGTGGAATTTCCTGTTGAAATCGGTTTCCTCATAGCTATAACTTAGGAGTCTTTAATACAAGAATGAATAAGTTACTTCTGGACAAGCGTGCTCCATCGTCGACCATATCTTTGCATACCATCACATGAGACAATATAATTATTATAGTGATAAAATGTGAGCTTATAAAAAATAAAATAAAAGTTTCTTGTTCCACCCATAATGGCGGAAGTTATTTAAGAAAGAAAGAAAAAACATTTATTATTGACGTGACAACGTCTTAAATTAGGTTGCGGCTGGGAGTCACTTATGAAAAAGTGTAACGCTCGGTAACGTTACGATGAGTCACCGAACGAGAGAGAGGCCCGCCGAATGCCTTGCGTCTCTCTCCCACTCAACTATGATCGGTCTGCCGCGCGCGCAGCACTAGAGAATTAGGACGTTGTCACGTAAAATCTTCGCCCGTAAAACCGACTTTACAGGCAACCATTTTTGTTTTTATATTTATTTGATGGTTTTCCACTTTAATACAATGAATGTTAGACCCTGTCGAACGCTTAGTAAAATTTATATCTACCCCCAGTTAAGGACAAATAATACAAACAATAATAAAAATATTTATGTTACACTACGGTGCAATTGAGGCCATTTTAGCCAATAGAGGAAATTGCCTCCACTGAGTGGTTTTATTTGAAAAATGTCAAACGGCTTTTAGATATTTTTAGTTGCAAAATTTAAATACATACCTTGAAATGAAAAGAGGTAATTCAATAGTCATCGTAAGTGTATTATTTACATTCGATGAGATTTCAAACCGAAATGATTATCATTACATAGTGTAAAACAAAGTTGATTACCGCTATGTATGCTTAGATCTTTAAAAGTACGCAACGGATTTTGATGCGGTTTTTTTAATAGATAGAGTGATACAAGAGGAAGGTTTATGTGAGTAATACTTGCATAACTTATTCAATATCAGTACCCATGCGAAACTGGGACGGGTCGCTAGTGGGAAATAAAATAAATGTTTCCCTAAACGACACATTTTTAATATTTTTTTACTGACTGGGAAACACCACCAAATTGATTGAAACAGTTTTGTATAGCTTTTGCCCGTGGCTTCGTTCCCGACAACAGATTATTCTACTCTACTCCACTCTACTCTAAGAGATCTTTTCATAAGAACCTTCTCCTGACCATAACAAACACAACAAAAAAAAAAAAAGAATTTCGAAATCGGTTCAGCTGCTCTCGAGTTTTGCGCTTACTAACACATTTTGCGATTTATTTTTATTAAGTAAAATAAATCGCAAAATGTGAAAAATATAAAAATGGATCGCAAAATCGCCTTCATAAAAAACCTTAAGCTAGTTTTGGTATTTTTTCCCCAAAAAGTAGATTATAAAACATTTTATCTGATTGTACAGTGTAAAAGTATCTGAATCGCCAGTGTAAAAAATTTCGAACCCTGTGCAAATCGTCAATGAGTCATTATTTTAAAGTAAAAAAGCACTCAACACTCAATTATTTATTGCATACCACAATGATCCTTTCTTCCTTATGAAGATCGTAGATTGTAGAGGCTTAGGTAGTGGATGAAATAATATAAGGCGCAAGCGTACTTTCTGTTAGGGACAACAAAGACTTAATTATTTTAAGTACTTTTTATCTTACATTACATTATCTTTATTAATTTACCAATTTTATTAGGCGTGCTAATAAAAGCTGTATGATTCCACGTACCTATCCTTTGAAAGCTAAAACAAGGTCCAATAGGAATGCTTTGGACGTATGCGTACAGTCGCTCACGAAATTAACTGTAGTTCCGATCAAAGAGAATACCTACTTTGACAGTGACAACCACGTGATATCTTGACGACCAGTGTCACTGACGTCATCAGATCATTCAGGCATCTGTCGTGGCGACTGACGGCAAAGGACTGTGGGGAATGGTTTGATTATATTTTGGGTATTTAATTTTGAAATTCTATGATAGAGTTCATGAGTAAGGTTCGGTTTTTCGTGCAAGATTGTTTGTTTTTTTTTTATTGATTTGATTGATTGAATGGTTTGAAACAAAAAAAAATATTGAGTGATTGGCAGACTCACTGAGGTTCTAGAACGTGTAAGACTATTTAAGGAAACAGGTGAATTTTAGTCGGTTAAAATCTGAAATTCGCTTTTACTCCAACAAAGTGTAAAAAATTAAAAAAAAAAGTTAAATTTGGATTGGCCGATCTATAACTCTGTTAGACTTTTTATTAGTCTACTTTGTGTCCCACTGTTGGGCAAAGGCCTCCTCATTCTCTTTCGAAACTTCCCTGTCTAGGGCGATCTCTGGCCAAGTTTGACCACCGAACATGATCTTCACACTACCTTAAAAACGATGCCATTACCGTATCATTAGGATTTTTTTTTATCAAACTATGCACAATTTAATCGTAGCAGTTTTTCCTCATAACCAACCAGTGCTCAAAAAAAAACCCCTTCGCTTCCAAACCTCTGAAAGTATACAGAACTCCTTTGACTTACGTAAACTGTTCCAGATATAATCGCCTGGACTAAGACAAAGTTATGACCACCAACCGTTTCGAGTTAGCGATAAAGACCTTCAAGATAATTTTCGGAGCCCGCACCGACTGTAGATAATAATAAGACAGGCCATGATGAGTTGAAGAGTAACAGAAATCTTACTCCGTCAAAAGTTAAAAAGAAGTCAAATCGTAGGTACGTTTTTTTTCTCTATCTACACTAATATAATAAAGAGGTAAAGTTTGTTTTTTTTTTGTTTTTTTGTTTGTAGGGGGTAATCTCTGGAACTACTGGTCCGATTGGAAAAATTTTAGCAACAATAGAAAGGTGCTTTACTCCTGAGTGACATAGGCTATATTTTATGTACGCGGGCGAAGCTGCGGGCAAAAGCTAGTTTTCTATAAACTAATACTTGCCTGCGATCCGGCGCATTTGTTGCAGGCAAAAGCAAGGCTTATATTAAATTGTTGTCTTTACTAGCGCTTGCGCGCCTCCAGCGGTGTGCGCTAGGCATATTACTGCTTTGTAGAAGGATGAAACCAACAGCTATTTTTCCTTGCTCCTGACTGTGGCCCAGGACTAGGCGTCAAAGGTTGACGCTGCCGATCACCCCTACGGGGATAAGGTGAGACACCTCCACCGAATGACTATCATCTACCCAGATGATAGTCATTCGGTGGAGGCCCTTGAATGTCACAATTGTAAGGGCCACCCGGCCCTTACAATTGTGACTTTCAAGGGTTTCTTCTGCACGAATCACGTGCAGAAACTACCCGAACTTACCATGTCCAGTGAGTATCTGCGTCATGCGGAAGGTGAAGACCCCGTGACGTCACTTCAGGCACTTCTCAAGGAGAAAACTCACCGCCATAATTATGGTGTACTCAGAATTGGTTGCTGGCATATTACTATGAAATCCCATGGCATATTCCCATAGTTTATTTTTATTTTTATATTCCTCACTAGGATTTACTCGTGGTGTATTTACAACATCAAATGTAAACTTAAATACATAAAACACTTAGACCTGGATCACCTATCTGTAGCATATGAAGTATAATAAATAATTTAATTAATAACCTTATAATTTTGCCACTATGGGACTAAGACTTCTCTCTAGTGTGATGAAATAAGTGACACTTATAAGTCGGGGCCATTACCACTCGGTCTCCACTGCTCACCCTATCTGTAGGCCCTAAAAATCTTGGATACCTGCGAAAATCGAACCATTAACCTGCAATACAGTAGTTCATTGCTCAATGATATCGCCAAACGTACCGTCATAATTGGTTTATGAGTGAGCCTTCTGTGTCCTTATTTCGGGGTCAAAAATAACTTTTTTCATCAAGCCTAGGAGGAGGGACGTCAAGAGAAAGATGTCAAAAATGAACACTCGCAAAAGGGCTGTTAATGGTCGCATTACCATATTTTTGTTTGGTACGAATACTTAAGTGAGTAAAAAGTTGTTTCGTATAAATAATGTTAATGTAATGGCTCTTTTGTTCCTAAAATGAAATCGCCTTTAATGACACTAGAGCGTTGACAAACGAAGTAAAGCTTGCATGTTTTTCGCAAAAAACGAACACTAAGGATGTTTTTTTTTTATGATTTTCCTTGACAGTGTTAGAGATTCGCAAGGACAAGATGACTGATAGAAAATTGGTATTACTCGAATTGGTCACAGTGGTCTAGGAATGCTAAGAGCAACTTAAGAATTAGACACTGAACTTCAGTGACTTTTAATGTAAAAATCTCGCTACTCTATCTTATTCCATCAAGACAAACAGCATCATCCTAGATTATAAATATATAGACTTAGAATTTTTATTCTTGCCAGACGGGTATTTGTCCCTGGTTTGGGCAACTGCCTTATAAATATTTTCGGGTTGTTGCATATGGTCGAATCGCGGGGAGAACTCTTATTGCGTGATGCAGAATTTTTTAAGTTAACAAAAAAAAAAATTAAGATAGTTCCTCTGTGACGCTATAGATGTCACTCTACTCTTGTTATACAATATTAATAAGTGAGATTTTAGGCTGTTCTTTTCTTTAAATTTTAATTAAAACTGATCGATGTGGTCGTCCTAAGACATTAAATCCGCCTTTCTACAGTATTTCATTAATGCGTAAAATTTTTAATTTATTAAAAAAATATATTTTCCTTTTTAAATGAATAAAATAATGTATATATATATATATATAGCGGGAGCTCTGAGTAGAGCGAGGTGAATTAGTTGATGACTTGGGAAGAAAGAAAAAAAAACGGTCTCCTCAGGAGAGAAATCACATCATATCTAACTGCCATATTTTTTGCTAACAAATTCCACGTACCCGAAGAAACTTTGTTGAAATACCCGCTAGAATTACCTCTCAAACACGGTATATACTCGTATATATTCGCTGACAAAACTTTTGACGCCACACAAAAGGCCTGTTAATGTCCATATTTGCATTTATATTCCACATTTTTACATTTTACAAATGGCAACTGAGGGGTATTTAGGAGCGGCAAAGTCAATTTATGTTTTCAACAAGTACTGCTGGTTTTTTTCCCTTCTAATGATTTCCCGGGACGTTTTCAGGGTCTTGTTGAATGTTTAGTTTGATGAAGTTATGTTTTATCCAAGTTAGAAGGAGGAATCTTTCGACTGCCGTAATTGCAGATACAATAATTGTATCTGCAATTACGGCAGTCGAAAGTTGTCTTTTAATTATTAAAAGACAATAGGTGTGCGGAGGAAGCAGTGGTGGCCGAGTGGTAACGGCCCCGACTTAGGAGTTGTAGGTTAAAACCCTGCCAGGCGCATTACTTAGTGTAATTTATTTCATCACCACTGCTCTCAAAATAGTGAAATGAACCATAGTGCTGGAAATTCGAAGACATGTGACATGTGTGTGTGTATGTGTGTGTGTGTGTGACATGTGATATGTGTGTGTGTGTGTGTGTGTGTGTGACCAATCCGCACTGGGCCCGCGTGGTAGATTATAGCCTATACCCTCTATTAGAGAGGTCTGTGTCACAGCAGTGGGAACATTTAAAGGGCTGATGATGTGCGGAGACCGGTGTCCTCTTGGGGCTTAATGATCTAACTTTAAGGTGATCGGTAATTAGTGACCGCTAATTAAACACGTGATTTTAGTCATGATAACAAACAAATTTTACTATAAGACCAAACCTGAATTCGCGAAAAAAATCAGCGGCTCACTACATTTGTGTTAGCCTAACTGGTCAAAATTCAGCCTTTTTGAGCGTAAACGGTAACACATACAACCTTATACTTTTATAATATTTTCATATAAAACTCTGCTGTTTGTTTCCATGTGTTTGTCAGCTAAACGACTTGATCGATTTGAATAAAACTTTGAGTATATGTCTCAGTGTGTCCCTGGACTGTTTCAAAATACAATTGGGCTAAATAGGTGGTATTTAATCCAGTACTTTCTTTTCTGAAACACCACACAACACACAACATCTATCGGGACCGGTAATAAGTGTTATAATTATACCTATAGGAATAAGTAAAGTATGATGGATAGCTAGATTTTCAATAAGATTCCTAGAATATTAAACATGTTATAGCTATAGACATGTTCTAATATCAGGTATTTTAACAATTGTTACAGACTTCGGGTTCGTCATGTACCAGCTCGACATGAAAACTCTTTAGTACATCCTTGACATTGTAACTTCTTGGTCTATTGACCCAACAATTATAAATAAACAATCATAGCGCCTTCCGCTTGTCAGCTTCCGGTACATCAAATAATTAGTAAAAGTTATTATATTGTGCATTATTCTTTGATATATATTATTGTTAATAATTAATATTTAACGAGCCATTTCATTAGATTATTCAATTGTAAATTAATAGTCATGTATTCGTGTGTGTTATAAAAGCTGCTGTGTTGACAGTTTTCCTGATATAAGATTTCTTAGTTACGGTTGCTAAGCAAATAACATTAAGAGAAAATTACTCGCTGCTGTAATATTTGAATTATAATTATAAACTTGTTGAATGAGAAGTATCGTTGTTTTACTGTGAACCTTGTAAAGTATAATTTTAATAAGAAAATTATTATACTTTATTGTACACCACATTAACAACAAATACAATTCATTGGACAAACATTATTTAAAATAAGGGTACAATATGCAGTCTTATCGCACAGGGCAATCTCTTACTGACAACTTTTGGATGGACTGAATGAGAGGAGATAGATTTAGGGTTATCAGTGTACAATTATTAGAAATAATACTAATAAGATATAATAACATGAATATGTACATAGGTACTATTCAAAATAATATACTATTAAATATCAAATATGTAATTGAGACAGGAGAAGAAAAATCAAAGTAAAATGTAATGCTCCTTGACCAATTTAAATAAATGTGTTCTTCATCACCCATATAAATAGTATGTCAAGCAGGCAGGACCAAAAGTACCGTCATCCTTGTTTGATCATTGAATTTCAGTTGTGTCCAAGCACACATGTGTCTACACATAATTGGGATACCACTAACCGACACAGGTACCTACTTATTTGATATCAACACATGATTGTACTGTATTATATATGGCTAATAAAACATACTATACAGGTGCCAAAATAGTCTGAGATAGTAGATAGATATGACTCCAAGGGATAACAACAACAAGAAGTTCACATGCATCAAAATTAGAATTTATCATTTAGATGCCTATGTTAGTGATATAGAAGAAGGCTACCTTAAATAAAACTATTATTAGAATAAATACCTATCCTGGTATACATATTGTTGATAGTAGCATTAGAATGGTTTTGGTTCTACGGATTTTGTTCGATACTCATCGAACACATCATCATCAGCAGTTTTGACTCAAGTAGGTCGCGCGGCCGCACCAGCGGAAAGCGTGAGCTATGCGAGTCAGTGCGCGATCGAGCAGCATACTTGTAGCACTCATTATCATCATTAGCATTAATTAGCGTAAAGTGTCGGAATAAACGTACTCTGAATCTTAGCTCAGACTTATCATTTAGCACCCGACATATCTAGCAGCACGAACCTTACCGTTCACATTGGTCCTTCGAGCCGTCAAGGACTCCGCGACCGCGATAAATCGTAACGCGAAGTGCTTGTGCCGTACCAGCAACCTGTGGGTTGCCGCGAACTAGATTAGGCGTGAGTTCATAGGGACTCACAACCACCGTGGGGAGCTACCCGCGCAGCAACAGCAGCGAGCCAGCAGCGTAGCAGCAATAGCCGTAGGACTAGCGGCTTTCAAGTAAGAGCGTTCCGTATCTTCTGTCTCACTTAAGTTTAACAGCAGCACAATGGAGACTTTATACTTCCAACAAACTGAATTAGCAGAGAGCATTGCAAAGGTCCTTATTAATTTTAATAAGGATAGCAAGCAGCGTAAGACCCTCGATTACTGTAAAAAGAGACTAGATCTTTTAGAGTTGTATTGGAGAGAGTATCAGCTGAACAACGAAAAACTTGTGCCGTTTGAAAACAGAGGACATAAGTACTTCGTAAATTCGGAGTTCGAGCGAACTATGGAGTCTTATAAAGCAGCAAAAGACGCCATATCCGAATATTATGACGCGTTATGTCGCCAAACAAAGCCGCCAGGATTCGATGATCTAGAAGACAACCCTTCTAGTCAACAAGTAGCAGCTACCGCAGGTCCTTCGGGGGCCAAATCCTTTCAGCACCAGGACAACGAGCCATCCTTGGCATCCGCCAGCCCGGCGCGCGCTCGTGCCGAGGAGTCTAAAGGTATTTATAGCAAACTAGATGATATGAAGCGCAAGCAACATATCAATTTCAAAGCATTCGCAAGAACCGTGGAAGGCATAGATGTCGAATCCTTGTCCGATAAATGGGAGTTTGAAGACGCCTTGCGATTATTACAAACTCGGTGGACAGCCGTAGACAATAGCCATTGGGAACTAATGATGGAGTTGGAAGACGACGAGGCGTACGAATTAAGCTACAGCAAATATGAACGTACGTATAACGGCTTGAGAAAGGCTATCAGCTCTAAGATGTGGGCAACGTCGTACCGTGACAAGTCCACACCGAAGATGGAAATTCCTGTGTTCTCAGGTAACTATCAGCAGTGGGTATCCTTCAAGGATCTTTTTGATGAAGCGATCCACAACAATCCTTCTCTATCAAAGGCACAAAAGATGCAGTTCCTGAAGAGTAAGGTAAAAGGAGAAGCCGAGCGCTTGATCCAGCATCTCCCGATTAGCGCGGACAACTATAACACCTGTTGGGAAATTTTAACTCACAGGTTTAACAACAAAAAGCAGATATTTATGTCCCACGTAAATTCCTTTTACAATCTTGCCAATATACAGCAGCAGTCGTACGCAGCCATCAAACGACTTCATGATGTCACCTTAGAGAGTCTTCACGCCATAAAAAATCTAGGCGTAGATATTACGACATGGGATCCTCTTCTTGTATATATACTAGCACAAAAATTGGATAGTGAGTCTTATTCCGAGTATATAGAGTCGTTGAAGAATTCGCGAGAGCTTCCGGTACTTCGGGACTTTTTGGAATACTTAGAGAACAAGTTCACTGCCCTAGAGTCATCTCGGCGACGTCAAGACGGGACACCTAAGACAGTTTCATCTCAATCATTCAATAACTCATCCAATTTCAATCGCAAAAATAATTTAAAATTGAGCAATGAATCTAAAAATAGCAAGAAAATGGAAATGGCGAAATCGATGCATGTGTCTGAGTCAGCAAATAAATGCCCTCATTGTTCGGCAAAACATAATTTAATAAGCTGCAAAAAATTTACAGAATTACCAATTGAGCAGAAAATAAAGATAATTAGCCAATTAAATTATTGCATAAATTGTGTTTACGATCATAATGGCGCAAAATGCTACTCGACAAAAAGATGTCACAAGTGCAGTGACGAACATCATACGACTTTGCATGACTATTTCGCAACACAATCAAAGTCTAATAGCTTGACCGAGATTGCGAAACAAAAATGCGAAAACAACAAAAGCATCTACGCTTCTCAGCAAAAAACATCGGAGATTTTGCTAGCCACAGCGCTGGTGAAAGTCACAGCAGCCGACAAGACCCAGCACGTCATGCGAGCACTGATCGATCAGGGCTCACAAGTTTCCGTGATCAGCGAGAAAGCAGCACAGCAGCTAGGTTTAAAGCGAAAATCTTGTAAAGGAGTTATTCTTGGAGTAGGCGAACGTGAAAACAACTGCAAAGGAAAACTAACGATCGCTTGTCAATCGACTTACACCGATTTTAAGTTTTCTACTGATGTTGTCATAATGAACAACTTAATAAAAAATCTGCCAAACGAAACGTTCGCTAAGCCATCTTGGCAGCATACAGCACATCTTTGTTTAGCAGATCCAGATTATAACATCAGCCGTCCGGTGGATCTTCTCCTAGGAGCAGAAATCTACGCCAACATCCTTTTAGAAGGATTAATTCGCGGACAAACGTCCTCGGAACCGCTAGCACAGCAAACTCATTTAGGATGGTTGCTGTGCGGTGGCAACACAAGCACCTCATTCCAATGCAACGTGATCTCGCATAACGTTGAAGACATTCAACAATTTTGGACAATCGAAGACATACAAGTACAGGATTCTATGTCCGTAGAAGATCAGGAATGCGTAGATTTTTATGAAACTACGACGAAACGTCTACAAAACGGTCGTTATGTAGTTAGGTTGCCCATGAAACCAGAATTAGAAGAGAAGCTAGGATCTTCGAAAGAGATAGCGATAGCACAATTTAAAAATGTAGAACGTAAGTTTAGCAAGAATGAAGACCTAGCGAAGCAGTACAAGCAATTTATCCGCGAATATGAGCAGCTGCAACACATGAAGTTAGCGACTTCTAACAGCAAACAGAAGACGGAAATAGAATGTTTCCTTCCTCATCATGCGGTACAAAGAGCAGAATCTAGCACAACAAAGTTGCGCGTAGTATTCAACGCATCGTCTAAAACTACTTCAGGCCACAGCCTTAACGATCTAATGTACAGGGGTCCAAACCTCCAGATAGACTTGTTGGAGCTCATCCTGAAGTGGAGGCAATATCGTTTCGTATTCACAGCTGATATTGAAAAATGCTTCCGTATGATTTTAGTCGATGAGCAGGACCAAAGCCTACAACAAATCGTATGGCGACAAAGTCCGGATCAGCCTATAAGAAATTATAAATTAACAACCATAACGTATGGAACAAAGGCAGCACCATTCCTGACAATGATGACTCTGCGAAAATTAGCGTCAGATGAGCAGCAAAAATATCCCAGAGCAGCTAAATGCATCCAGGAAGAGTTCTATATGGATGATTGGGTTTCGGGAGCGCATAGCATCAAAGAAGGAAAGCGGAGGATTACGGAAGTAAATGCATGCCTAAAAAGCGGAGGATTTTCACTAAGAAAGTGGTCCTCAAACGATAAAAGATTGCTTGAAACAGTTGAGCAAACTGCCGACAAACAGCCAGCAGTCTTTACATTTAAAACTGAAAGCTCATCAAAAACTTTGGGGCTACAATGGAACTCAACCGAGGACGAATTCATCTTCAAATATGATTCAAACAGCACACAAACAGCAAAACTGACCAAAAGAATGCTTTTATCCGAAATCTCTAAGATTTTCGACCCTTTGGGATGGTTAGCGCCCCTAACCACAAAGATGAAAATTTTATTCCAGCAAGTATGGCAAGACTCTGAGGTCCAGTGGAGCGACGAAGTGTCTATAAAAACCAAAGAAGAATGGATCAATTTGAAGACAGATTTAAATCTATTAAATCAGTTCCACATCCCTCGGTGGTTACAAAGCAAAGAGCATGACGTCATAGAATTACATGGGTTTTGTGACGCATCAACTCAAGCCTACGCCTGTGTAGTATACGCACGAATCGTAACAAATAACTCTACGTCAGTAGTGCTAGTAGCAGCAAAAACGCGGTTAGTGCCCTCTAGCAAGGCTGTATCACTACCTAGGTTAGAATTATGTGCGGCCGAACTACTTACGAAACTCATGTCAAAAATCGTCAAAAGCATCAACAGCTTGGCCGTGGAGACATACGGCTGGAGCGATTCTAAGGTTTCCCTTAGCTGGATTCAAGGATCCCCGGAGCGCTGGAAGCCTTTCGTAGCGAACAGGGTGAAGAAAATTGCTAGCAATATGCCACCAAACACTTGGCACTATGTAAATACCAAAGAAAACCCAGCGGATGCAGCTAGTAGAGGCCTGACGACTCAACAATTGCTAGAACACAAATTGTGGTGGCAAGGGCCGACCTTCTTATCTTCATCGCACTTCAAACCTACGGGTCAAACGAAGTATACTACTGACGAAGAGATAAAAAGGCATGTAAACATAGTTCAGAATCCTATCGTAGATAGCAGCATAGTCGACGATCTATTACATCGCTACAGCTCGTTTACAAAAACAACACGCATCTTAGCCTGGGTACGGCGGGCATTGACACCTGTCGTTAGGAAACAAAAAACAAAGTATCTCACTTTACACGAGCTTAGATCAGCAAAACTTATAATAATAAAAAACGTACAGCACACTGAATTTAAAATAGACATCGAAAGTTTACTGCAAAACCAGGAAGTAAAATCTGATAGCAAACTACTCAACCTTAATCCATACTTAGATCAGGACGGGATTCTTAGAGCAAAGGGAAGACTCAGGCAGGCCAACATAAGCATAGAAATGAAGCAGCCAATCATCATTCCATACAACAGTCGACTGACTGAGCTTCTCATCGCGCAAGCCCATGAGCTCACATTTCACGGAGGAGCTCGGCTTACTATGTCCTTTCTTAGACAAAAGTATTGGATAATTAAAGGAAATCGAGCCGTCAAAACGCAACTTCATAGATGTGTCATATGTAGGAAACAGGAACCCAGGAAGCTACAGCAGATTATGGGAGATCTACCTGATTTCCGCACCAACCCAGCCCCAGCGTTTTATCACACAGGTGTAGACTACACGGGCTTCATATCTGTGAAGGCAAATAAAGGGCGTGGAATAAAAACAACGAAAGGATACGTGGCTTTGTTCGTCTGCATGGTTACGAAAGCCGTGCACCTAGAATTAGTGTCGGACTTAACCAGCACTTCCTTCATAGCAGCATTGAGGAGAATGTCAGCACGACGAGGAGCCCCGAAACATGTGTACTCGGACAACGGCACTAACTTTGTGGGAGCCAACAAAGTAATGCAGGAGGAGTACGAGCAGCTAAAACAAGCTTTCGGTGATTCATTTTATAATGAGATAGCGGAAATGGATATAGAATGGCACTGGAATTGCCCTTCCTGGCCTAGTGCGGGAGGATTATGGGAACGATCAATACGAAGTCTTAAGCAACACCTCAAACGAGTAGTAGCGGACCAAGCATTGACGTTTGAAGAATATAGCACAATTTTAGCGCAAATAGAAGCGGGTCTCAACTCTAGACCACTATGTCCGATATCTGAAGACATAGACGATTTAGACTTCTTAACACCCGCGCACTTCCTAACTGGTAGAGCAGGTCTAACCCTTATTGAAACAGCCAGTGACGCTAGGACTAGATGGCACTTAACGAACAAGATTTTCCAAGACCTTTGGAGGAGATGGAAAACTGAATATCTTAGCCAATTATCTGTTCGTAGCAAGTGGCTAAAGCCAAAAAGCAACATTAAGATCGGTAATATGGTGACCATCCACGATGATAATTTTCCTTCTGGAAAATGGCCGGTGGGGAGAGTCGTCGAGGTACACCAAGGGAAGGACGGGTTTGTAAGGGTTGTGACACTAAAGACAAAGAACGGTTTAATAAAGCGACCTATTATCAAATTGTCCATCTTACCAATCGAGCAAGAGGAAGAAGAAAAGGAAGCTGAAGAGCAAAGTAAAAAAGCCAAACCCAAGATCACAAATGATAAAACACAAGCAAGTACAAGAAAGCATCTTAATTTCGTCAACATCGTTCTATCACTGTTATGTTTTATCAGCATTTTGAGCAGCAGTGAAGCATCGAACCACATTACCCAATTTAGCGGTAATCAATCTTTATACTACGATCCAATAGGTACATTAAATCTAATACGGGATCAATGGAGAATTGTATCCTACTACAACATGCAACCTTATTGGCAAGGTGATAAAGCCGTGGAAACCTTCATTAAATATCTACAGCAGACATGTGAACAAATCAAAGAGCCTAGCCATTGTAACATGATTTTATTACAAGTGCAGCACGATTATAGTGAGCTCCAATATCACAATCAGCTGCTGCTAAATCAGCATTTCGGTACTCGGTCAAGAACGCCACGCGGCCTTGTCAACGCGGTCGGCTCCATAGCCAATACATTGTTTGGAGTACTCGACCAAAGTTTCGCTGATAAATACCAACGTGATATCGAAATTATAAATAGCAACGAAAAGCACCTATTACAGCTTTGGCAAAACCAAACGTCAGTGGTAGAAGCTGAGTATAATATTCTGAAACGAACTGAGAAGACTATTGATACTCAGTACAAGCTCATAAATAGACATCTTAACCTCTTAGATCAAGCGACTAAGCAGATACAATTACAAAGTAAAACTACATCAATATTACAAGAGTTCACTCTCGCAGCCATGGCTACCACAAACATGATACACAATTTAAAGCGTGTCCAAGATACTTTAATCGACACCTTAGCGGATATTTATCATAGTAAAATTAACATGCATCTACTTACTCCAGAACAGCTCAGCAACGAACTTCAAATCATTTCCGGTCAAATATCAAAAGAACTTACTTTACCTATCAACAATATCCAGTCTGATTTATATGAAATCTACAAGCATCTAAAGATCAAGGCGAGAATGAGTAAAGAGTACTTCATTTTTGAGATCTCCGTGCCACTCATTAGCAGAGACAGTTTCCAACTGTACCACTTAATACCTGTTCCCCTCCAGGTGGGAAAGGACATGATCAGCATTACTCCCCTCGCAGATTACATAGCAACTAATCTGATGAGGGACTCCTATATCGAAATCAAGAACGACGATCTTCAAACCTGCACTTATCAGGATAAAAGTTATATTTGTCAGCTACGAGGTCCAATCAAGCGACTGGGTCCAGAAGAAAAGTTCTGTCAAACAGAACAAATAAGTATCTGCCAGCCTAAGAAAGAAACCTGCAAGAATATGTGGTTACAATTACACGACCTATCGTCTTATTTGTATTTCGCATGCGATACCTATACATTTACAATCATATGTGACAATGAAACCCGAACGCGCCGTGTCAGCAAGGCCGGGCTCATTCAACTCGATAAAGAATGCATAGCTAAGGGCCGTGACATAACACTTTATTCATATCAGCAGGAAAACAAGCTGACCTTAAAACCTGACCTATTCTTAGCGAATATAGCTCCAATACAGCACCATCATTTGGTCAATATTACACTACCGTTTCTCGAAACAACGATAGAGGACGCACAGATCAACAACACATTAACACATCTCGGCAATCAGATAGCCGCTATGAAGAAAGCAGCTTTAGAAGAAGGAACATTAACTACGCATGATATACATCACTATACCATATCATACGTATTGCTAGCAGCAGTCGTCGGCGTCGTAGCGTTCCTGGTGTTCCTGTGGTGGCGAGGCAAGCGAGCCTCACCCGCGCCCGCGCGGGACCCGCAGGCTCCAAGCGAGCCTGCTGCGCCGCGAGCCGCGCCTACCAGCAGTGTGAGTGTTAGTGCTAGTGCGCGTAAATCACCCGTGCCCGTGCAAGGGTCCAGTGTTTGTGGGACCAAACGGTGGTCCAGTTTACGGTGCAAAAGAGACAAATCAACGTCACCTATCAGTAAAAGACAATCGGTCTTTACGGTAGATCTAGATAGAGATTAGCTATCACTTAGGATAAGAACATTCAGCATTGTATTAACCTCCATTTAGCATAAACAAATACTGGTTCACCTATGTTTTACTAACTCCCTTAAATGTGTAATCATCTCAACTCATCCTTCCCATATCTTTCCCTCGGGAGCATGTTCGATACTCATCGAACACATCATCATCAGCAGTTTTGACTCAAGTAGGTCGCGCGGCCGCACCAGCGGAAAGCGTGAGCTATGCGAGTCAGTGCGCGATCGAGCAGCATACTTGTAGCACTCATTATCATCATTAGCATTAATTAGCGTAAAGTGTCGGAATAAACGTACTCTGAATCTTAGCTCAGACTTATCATTTAGCACCCGACATATCTAGCAGCACGAACCTTACCGTTCACAGATTTAATAGAAGTGGAAACTCAGCCACATCAGGAATGCCATATTATAAGTCGTACAGGACCTATTGATTATGCAACTAAGTAAAAGAAGTTGCACAGGTAAAGGTGAATGACATTTTGTAAGCAGTAATACACCTATGAGGTATGAGAATTGAACTCTACCTAAGCAAAGAAAAGTTAGCAATTTATCATTATTATAAAATAAATTATGAAATAGCTTTGTGAATTGACAATATCACATTATCGACTTACCACAAGGTATATTATTATAGTTGTGGGTACAAAATATATTGAACCTTCCACCACACTAATTTAAAACTTAATCAAAATTATTTTGTTTCAAAATCAGCATAAATTAAGAGACATTTTAACAACATTTATTTCTAAAATAGTTTACTGAAATTGCTTGACCAGTCACCAGTTAAAAGAATAAAAATAAATAAGAGTTGTTCCCTGGATATTTATGGAGCTCAGAACAAGAATATTCTTTCAACCTCCAAATAATTACAGATACACCGCATTTCAAAAGATTGTCTCTTTTCTATAAATAAACAGTTTCCTATCCAGTTCATAAAATAAATAGGATTATTGTAAACTGTGTCAACAATACTATTGAAAGTAAATATACTAGGGTTGAGAAAGTTCCAGTTTCCTGATTTGTTCTGGGAATAAGAAAAAAATAAGAAACATGCTCTCCAATGGTAATTGAACATTCCATGAAAATCAAGACCACAAGAGTAATTACTTAATGTGTGTCGTAGCTGCAACGTGAAATCATACATTGATTTATGGCAGTTATAAAAGTGGCTGTAAGAAAAGACATAATTAAGAATAAATATATTTAAATAATATATAGGAAATATAGTGCAAGAAAATAATACTATAACTATTGACAAACAGTTTCACAGGTTCTGATTTTGAGATTGATAGGGGTGATTTTTATGTAAACAAAGACCTACTTTATATAAATAAAGGTCTTATTTATCATCTCACATGCTTGGAGAATATTCTTAAAATTTAAAACAAACACCATTGGGATCACAAGAAGTTTGTGCAAAATACCTTGACATCTGTGACATATGTTTAAAGTTTAGTTTATATCTACTAATAAGGAAATGGGCACTCAAAGGGTATATTCCACCTCCTACACTAAGACGGATTCATAAATAAAGTAAGTAATAAAATGTAACACAAACAATAAATAAAACCCTAAGGAAAATATAGATGGTTATAAGAATAATAATAAATATATTCTCTTTAAAATGGATAAATCTGCGAGACTAACTATTCTGCTGTAAACACTGTGTGATGCAACGGATAAATCTGCGAGACTAACTATTCTGCTGTAAACACTATGTAATGCAACGGATAAAATCTGTGTGAATAATTAATCTGCTGTAGACACTGTGTGATTCAACGGATAAATCTATGAGAATAATTAATCTGCTGTAAACACTGTGTGATGCAACGGATAAATCTGTGAGAATAATTAATCTGCTGTAAACACTGTGTGATTCAACGGATAAATCTATGAGAATAATTAATCTGCTGTAAACACTGTGTGATGCAACGGATAAATCTGTGTGAATAATTAATCAGCTGTAAACACTGTGTGATGCAACAGATAAATCTGTGTAAATAATTAATCTGCTGTAAACACTGTGTGATGAAACGGCTAAATCTGTGTGAATAACTATTCTGCTAGAAGTACAGTTTTATTTACAATCTACAATATTTTCATAGCCCTACACAAACAAGACACTGGAATAAATAAAACACAATGCTATTGCATAAAAATATAAGTCATGCTTTCTTCGGTTAGGTACTATGACGGGTTTGATGGAGTATACTCAAATACATTGAGAACGTCCGATTTTAATGTTAAAATTGATTGACTCGTCAATATCAAAGCTGTGTGACTCATCAATATCAAAGCTGTGTGACTCGTCAATATCAAAGCTGTGTGACTCGTCAATATCAAAGCTGTGTGACTCGTCAACATCAAAGCTGTGTGACTCATCAATATCAAAGCTGTGTGACTCGTCAATATCAAAGCTGTGTGACTCGTCAATATCAAAGCTGTGTGACTCGTCAATATCAAAGCTGTGTGACTCGTCAATATCAAAGCTGTGTGACTCGCCAATATCAAAGCTGTGTGACTCGTCAATATCAAAGCTGTGTGACTCATCAATATCAAAGCTGTGTGACTCCCCTGTATCAAAGCTGTGTGACTCCCCTATATCAAAGCTGTGTGACTCCCCTATATCAAAGCTGTGTGACTCCCTTATATCAAAGCTGTGTGACTCCCTTATATCAAAGCTGTGTGACTCCCCTTTATCAAAGCTGTGTAACTCCCCTATATCAAAGCTGTGTGACTCGTCTATGTCAAAGCTGTGTGACTCGTTTATAATTAAAGCTATGTAACTTGTCAATAATTAAAATCGTCTGAATCATCAATAATCAAAACTGTGTGAATTCACAGTCGTCTCTGTGACTTAGAAGTAATTAAGGTCGCAGGGCTTTAAAGTAATTAATGCTGCATGACTTAGTAATTATTGTTGTCATCATCATCATCATCATTATCATTTGAGCTGAAAGACGTCTACAGATGGACATAGGCCTTATTGCTGTATTACGTAATAATTGATTCTGTTAAAAAATTGCGTGGAAAATAATTAAATTAACACAATTGAACTTATAACACACAAGTAAAAGTTATGTAAAACAGCAATTTGCAGCAGCTTTGAACTTTCACCAAATCAATCAATTACATGAACAAATGTACTGCCCTTATTGTTTTGTATTCCAGGTGCCAATTAGCAGCGATAGACATGATGGTGCTGATCGCCGTGGGACACGGCATTCGCAGGATGGCCGAATGTTACAGACTTCGGGTTCGTCATGTACCAGCTCGACATGAAAACTCTTTAGTACATCCTTGACATTGTAACTTCTTGGTCTATTGACCCGAACAATTATAAATAAACAATCATAGCGCCTTCCGCTTGTCAGCTTCCGGTACATCAAATAATTAGTAAAAGTTATTATATTGTGCATTATTCTTTGATATATATTATTGTTAATAATTAATATTTAACGAGCCATTTCATTAGATTATTCAATTGTAAATTAATAGTCATGTATTCGTGTGTGTTATAAAAGCTGCTGTGTTGACAGTTTTCCTGATATAAGATTTCTTAGTTACGGTTGCTAAGCAAATAACATTAAGAGAAAATTACTCGCTGCTGTAATATTTGAATTATAATTATAAACTTGTTGAATGAGAAGTATCGTTGTTTTACTGTGACCATCCTGACGTAACAGTTGGTTCACACAATATATCAAACAATATACCTACCACAATTTACTCGGACTTAAGTGGAGGTTCGATATCGAATTGTTACCTGTTCCAAGAATAGAATACACTTGCTTGTTAAACCAAAAATGTTTGGTGAGGTAGCGTATTTGGAGAAGGTATTGGTAGAAAGTACTTCAGATTTCCCGGAAATAATATAAACAAGACCATTAATTTTCAGTAGATAAGATATTGCGAACAAATCTAGGCTTTCTTTCTTTTATTATTACACGTGAATAATAATAACTCTCATCTTGGGGGGGGGGGTTGGTTATGGGGTTCTAAACTCAAAAACTTGGATTCAGAATTCGAAGGTGAACTAACAATGCCATCTATTAACAAAAATAAGAACTAATTCCCTCGTGTGGCTAAACATTCCTCCCATCAAGGACTATACGAGTTAAATTACACCCTCATACAATATCTAATACTGCATTTTATCTAAAAGTGTTTAGTCTACACGATATTTTATTTAAATTTGCAAATTTTTATTTTCAATAATTAATATAAATGACCCTAGTTTATTGAACCTCGGTATACTGAGGCAAGGTCCTTATGACATTAGATTTTCATAAAAATAGAGAGACGAAAAAAATAGAAGAAGGTGATTTTTCGTTTAAAAATTATAAACCTTAAAATTGCTCCACAATGAAACATACAATGGAGGTGTTCCTAGTTTGAATAAAGCACCTTGTTTTTGCTTGAGGAGCTCTCTTAAAATGGACCCTACTTTAGACCATGGTCCGCAGCAAGAGAGAATGGGAATGGAATGCCTCCTTTTGTGAAGCAGTAATGTTATCGAACTACACGTTTCTCATAAATTTCAAGAAAACCTCGCTCAGCAGAGTTACTTGGACGCGTACATTTTTATCAGTGGTCCTAGAAATCAAATAGTAATTAAGGTGTGGTACTAGTTAGTAAAAGTTACACATCTCCTCTCCTACTTTACGCTAATAATAAACAGATTTTTTTTTTTAGGAAATAAATGTTCTTAAAAGCGCCTGCTTGCTGCTCAGAGCAACTAAACTATAGAGGAAGTTTATTTGCTAATGTTATAATGTAGACTGATTTTTAGGCTCTCTAATATTATCTCGTCTCTATAATACTAATAAATACCATATTCAATTAATGTAATTATCTAGTAAATCTATAGGTATAAAGATAAATACACATACAACACAAACGCATACAAACAAACAGGTAGTAGAAAGTGCAGCCTAATTAAAATCCCACATCAAAAGTCCTCTTTATTTATATACATCATACAAAAATACACAAAAATTCTAAAACAAAGTCCAAAACACAACTGAATCAATTCAAGGCCCGTTCCGGTGCCAACAAAGTAAAAAGTAAATGTTTACTGTAATCAGAAGCGAAAGTTGACAAACTGAGGTACACCGAACAAATAAATACAGAGGATTTAAATTAAAAAGTTTTTTACTTTGTCAACTGGCTAACGAATTTAAACTATAAGTTGATTTTGGTTTGTGATAGGGATGGAGTTTGTTTTTAGATGTTTTTTGGGCTTTTGGATGTTTAGAGTTTTAAAAAGTAACGATAAACAGTACTACAGTAAATACGACTACTATTTTAGAATGGTCGCAGATTCATACCCAGCTAAGGCGCATTACTTTGTGTAATTTATTTCATCATCACTACCCTCAAAACGATGGAGGACAACATCGTGAGGAAACCCGCACGTCCTAGAACCAAAAATTTCTAAGACGTGTATATACAACAACCCACTGTGCCCACGTGGACCTTTCCTTCTCCTATAGGGGAAGCTTGAGTACCAGCGGCAGATACATTATGAGTATGATGCTGTAAACAGTGGTAGGATACAGTGATTGTTGCAGACATACCGCTGCCAGTGCTACATTGACAGCGGTATGTCTCTTCTTTCAGGATATGTTACAGAGAAACCACAGAGCCTTCACTTTCCGCCTAACACAGGTGTTTACTAAATATGTTTTGGAAAGTACCTGTTTCGTAATATCGATCGGAAGAAATGCCCAGGTGACACAATTATGCGGATTGACAGGACGATGAAGCATCTAGTGGAAGTGTACTTGGTAAGAGTAGAGCACCACTGTGTTCTCGAGATGGCGATCGGTGCTGGTGATCTCTTATGTCCAGCCGTTATTCAAGCTATAGTAAGGAGAATGAGGAATTGAGAAGGACACCTCTTTTTGCGAAGCAGCCAGTCAGAATAACCTCATTCCACAGTGGGTGACTGCGGCGTAAGCATAATTTGGCCATAGTGGTGTAATCACCGCAAGAAACGCTCCGAGTTTCGAGAGCCACACATGCAGGCTTTTAAGGACCAAACTGATTCGATGCCGCATCATAATCCACGCACGCTTTAATTCATTAAGCCCCAAGAGGACACCGGTTAAAAAGGTACCAGTAGCCTGCTAGGGCTGCGAGTTAGTTCGATAGAGTTACCATGATTTTGGAACGCAAAGAATATTTGAAGATAGGATTTTAACACGTAAGTCTGACACGAAGAAATTAGATGATAAAACACATTAAAAAAAAAACAATTTCATATGAGAAAAGATTTTAATAGTCCATTATGCCCCACCATTAATTTTATGTACTTTATTCTAGTAACATTAATGGGACTCAAGAAAATAAATGAACCTATTAGCACATTTTTTACCCAAACGAGCCATTATTCAGTAGAATATAATGAGCATTGGAAATTAAACTTTAATGAGATCGAGTGATGTTCTTTTTCTCCTTGTTAATCCCTTGGTAAGTATAAAAACTACAGGCCAACAGGACTAAACAATGCCTAGGTGAAAGCGGGTACATTTCCATTAAAATAATAAGAGTCTTTTGTTAAAAAATATACGTCATTTTCGCGCTCAGAATTTAAGACCTAAACAAATGAGTGTTTTTAAAAGTCACCGTTGTACCAACAGAAAACAATACGAACAAAGCCCCTGAAATATACTTTTTTTTTTGAACGAGCGTGCGAAAATTTTGTCCAGAAACATCTAGGGTCTCTCTACAGGATCAGTCTGTACTTTGTCAAGTTGACGAGTTGGTTTGTTTCATTGAATGCTTTAATCTCAGAAGCTTTTTCAGAAAATTGAAAAATTTGTTTCAGTGTGCGATAGCTCATTTGTCAGAGAAGGCAACAAGGCAAGGCTATATAACATCACCATAATGACTAATACGAGCAAATTAGAAACCGAAGATGCGGATGATACCGCAGGGTCAGCTAGTTCACCTTAATTTTTTCGTTATGACAGTTATGAATATAGCACAGTAAACGTTCTGAAAATAGCAAACTGGCAATTTTTGGCTCTGTTATGTCTGAGTATGGTTTCCGCAATTAGTCATATGTAGACCATTGTACGTGAGGCGGTGGGCTTATTCCAACCAGCCCACCTTTCTCCAATCCACCACGCGGGCTCAGTACGGATTGGTGGATGTCACACGTCTTCGAATTTTTGGTTTTAGGACATGCAGGTTTCCTCATGATGTTTTCATTCACCGTTTTGAGAGCAGTGATGAAATAAATTACACAAAGTAATGCACCTGGCTGGGTCTGGACTAACGCCCTGCAACTCGTAAGTCGGGGCCGTTACCACTCGCCCACCACAGCTTCAATTGAAATAATAACAAAACTGCGCTTATACTACTACTATTATTCTAGCAAAAAACACTCAATCTTTAAAACAAGAAGATTTCTATCTTCCACGTTACAAAATAAACAGGATGTTAGATGGTTTTCAAGCATCCACAAACAGAAATTTAGTTGACATATTTCGGTCACACAAAGATCCTTCAAGTTTTGCAGAGGAACGCAACGTAACATGCTCCTTTGCCGCTCAAAGGGCAAACTTGCCAACTAACTAATGGAACACAACTAAAATAGATCTCACACAAAGCTAGCATCCCACAGTCCTCACAAAGACAATAGATTAACCGCACTTTTACCCTCACGACATTTCAACAAAGAATTTTTCATACACTTGTGTGTCTCAATTACGTGTAATGGTTTAATTAAAATGAAATGTTGTTTACCACAATTCTCTTGTTTCTGAGTACCAAGTGTTCGGTTTCAAAGGCTCTCTTGTTTGTTACAGTAACAGCAAAATTAAGGTGAAAACCACTATTATATTGTGATGTCTAAAGTCTCACATGTCAAAAGAAAATTGGGCTCTTTTGACGGTTTACGCCATATATTTTCTCACGTTTATAAGTAGGAAAATAAACGAGAAACCTTAGTAAACATTAGTAATAGCTGTGCCAATATATTTTGGATTTGGAATGGGATATTTACCAAGTCATTCACACTATCTTTTTATTACAGAGTAACTTATGAATTCGATGGATTTAGCCGAAGGAAGCTTTTGAAGGTAAACAATCCCAATTTATCCAATTACTACGAATACCGTAAATCGGGGTGAATAGAAACAAATCGGGGGCGAATAGAAACAACATTTTTTTTTATTTTTAACGTTATTTAAAAATTAACATTTAAATATTTTTTATTAATTCAATATAGAAAACAAAAATGCTTTATTAGAACTAAACTTATGAAATCAAAGTAATAATCTTAATAAAATTTTTGTTTCTGACCACCTGAGTTTAAATTCACCCCATTTTAACCGGTAGCTTTTTTGAAAAAGTGGGATTATGTTACGGCATAGCCCAGTTGGGTGGTTGAGTGATTGACTGTTTGATGCATGTATAAAAAATATTTGCATGGCCTCTTTGAGCCTGGATGTTTAGTTTTTGTGAATCGAACGCTACCACAACACTGGAGTATTTTTTAGAGTGGGGCAAAGTTTTTTTTAATAAATAACTGATCGTTCACCAGACGATCCTTATAATGGTATAAGGATCGTCTGGTGAACGTGATGAAGCATACGATGAAAGTCTGCCCCGCTTGGGCAGACCATCGTCGTCGTCATCATCATCATCTTACCCTTATCCCATGTTACTTGGGGTCGGTGCAACATGTTTTTCGTCGTCGTCATTGATGAAATATAAAAAAAAAAATGACTGACACGCCTTCTCGCTTCTCCTTAAGGCAAGAGAGGTCTTGATTTCCCAACCCAAAAAAACCCGCTAACTGCGCGTTACATCAAACTTTCCAAAAACGGAACGGAAAAATTCCTCACTCCCACCGTTGAAAGCCACTTGAAACATTCTTCAAACGGAGATTTGTGAAAATATAACTCGGCGCGATGATCATAGCAAATGCGAAAACTTTGATTAGAGTAAACCCTGCAGGAATTCATTAGAAGCCTCAAACGAAATTACCATTCGTAAAAACTTGGCCCGGTTTGGAATAGAACAAAATGAAATAAATTATTTATATATAAAAAGCAAGGCTTATCAACGCCTAGCTTAAACCTTTGGATCTAGAACGCTGAAATGTTATCCAGAAGTTCCTTTTATGGTGTATATGTTACTGTCCAAATCTTATTGATTTATTTATTTATTATACACTTTTGTACACCAAGACTAAAATACATTGGAAAAGAAAACTTATAATAAAAAAATATACAATCGGCGGCCTTATCGCACTCGGCGATTTCTTCCAGGCAACCATGTATAGATAGTAATTTCCAGGACACAAAATGGGGTTGCACTTGGTGCAAATACATAATCATATTATAAGAACTAAATACTAAAAAATAGATACATATCATCGATTCATCATCATCGTCAGCCTTTTTAATGTTCCCACTACTGGGACACAAGCTTCTTCTTTAGGATAAGGAATGGGATATAATCCATCATGTACTCGTAGCGCTTAACTAGATTAGCCTAGGTCAAACCCGCAATATTAGTTCACGAGCCAACTAAGTTAAATCAAAATTTTAGGGCACCCCAACACGGGCAGGTCAGGTTAGAAGGCTAAGGCGGGAGCGGGTTACACAAGGGTTCATTTTTTTTTAAGGGTAACGTATTTTGTATAATATACATGACAAGGGCAGCAAGATAATGATAAGCATGAATACTAGCTTAGGCAGAACCACACCTAAACCAGGAATATATCTCGCTCGATCCCTAAAGGTTCACTGTTCTTCTGAAATTCCCTAAAGGTTCACACCCTGGATCGCGAAGAACCTTAATCAATTGCCTCAGACATGACATCAGGAAGGTGCGTATTTTTGCACCAATGTTGCAAAATTTTAGCACCATCATGAGCGATTTATGAGGAACTGAATCATAGGCCTTCCTATAGTCTATCCAACATGTCAACAGGATCTTTTAGAAGTGGCCTAATTGCCAAACCTATTGGCGGCCATGTCGATGAGTAGTAGCATTAGTATCGCAGACTCATTCATAAAACCTGAGTGAAGATTATGTTTAATTTCTATATCAGATATACATTCGTCTTTGAGGCCTTCTAATACCTGTCGATATGTAGACCCTGTAGTTGATGTCTAGAACCTGTTGGCTAATAGCCATATCAATGAGTAGTAGCTCCTTAGTATTGCGAGACTCATTCCTAAAACCAGTGTGAAGATTATATATAACTTCCATATCAGAAAAACCTTCGTCCTTTTGTTTCAGAATAAGTATAAGTACAAACAAAGTTAAAGAACACAGCTCTAATTCTAATGAATTTTTAACCGTTTTCCTCTTGGCCGGTTAAGCCAACAGTACAATGTCCGGACTTAGTAATTACAAACGTACATAGAAACTATTATACAACCCTAATTACTGGAAATAGGTAAGTGGCTCTAAAATAAAGGATAAGTTAATTAAGTATAATTTGTTCGGGTCGTGGCTTGTTTTAAAATTTAATTTTAAGGGTCATTCTGAGAACGGAACTATTTATTTTACTTAGAACTTTACCGTTTATATAGGTTAGGTTTCCTTGACCTGGTGAAGGTAGAGAAAATCGATTTTGAATTCTCGCGTGAATTTACGTTGAGAATAAATTATGGTGGCTCCAGATTAGCCATGAAATTCCGTAAATAGGCGTAAACGTGAATGGCAATAGTTTTCGCGGGGTTCGATTTCTTACCTGTCTCCTGTAATACAGTGTGTGAAAAATTATGCCCCTTTTTGTCTGTGTTAGACATAACTTTAAAAATAAATCACACCAAGTTCTATGACAAAACATGTTTCTGTTGTTCGTATATCAAATTATTGGGCAAATAGTCTATATATATATATATATATATATATTTTCCTTAAAACATACAGACTAGGCGTTAAGACAGGATCTTTGATTTAAAATCACCAAGTATATCTGCCCCTTAAGGACGACAAGCAATGTGTAGCTAGCCGTCCGGTAAGCATCTGGCCCGAGACCGAATCTTCAACATCGCGTAGTGTTCCACGCTTATTCCAAACATATGCTAACAATACCCAGCAGGGCTGTTTCTACTAAGGCTTGGTTGACCAAGGTTCACTTCTGAAAAGATTACCCGTACATACAGCAAATATCCACCCTGAAATTGTTGAGATATCTACAGTCTGGACTAAGCGTTTTTCCTCGTCGTTTATAATGAGGACTGGAACAGTTTGCCAGCTGCGTTCTTTCCGTCCGATTATAATTTAGGTGTCTTCAAGGCTATAGTGAATAGGCTCTTAATAAACTAGTGCGCCTCAATATCAACGATTGCATCACTCACCATCAGATGAAGTCGCAGTCAAGCACTAGTTTATCTAGAAAGGAAAGAGCAACTGAAATAATAAAGTGTGGTTTTAGTCACTAAAATCAGAGTAGGAGGATCATTATGATTAACATTTCCCATATAAAAAAAAAAAATCATATGTATTCATATCTGAAGAATGATGAAGAAAGACGTGCGAAATAAGGATATGTCAAATGTTATCCCCTTACTTTCGAGTTTCCATTTATAACTAAATCAAGACACCAGTGTGACAGACGAATATGACGATTGATTCACACAGTATGAAAAATTGCCTCTCCAAAACTCCGCAACGTTTCCCGTGAAAATTGTTGCATAAATCGAAAGGAGCTGGCAACATTAATTTTCCGGTTCACCTATTACTTTTATTCCCTACAGATCCATACTATTATAGTCTTTAAGGTACTGAAATTATTAATGAAAGTCGCGTGGATGAAATTTCAAGGGCTGTAGATAAAATTTTGTTGGGTGCCGACGTTCGCGCTTCGTAAGTCGTTGTGAGAAATGTGTAGAATTGGTGTCGACATGTGAACATCTGGCGAAGAATGAAGAACCCGTGTTTGTGCGCGTTTTCTTGCTTTTGCTACATTAAAAGGAAGCCTAGAAAGTTTATTTGATGACGCTACTTCGGTACTAATTAGTATTAGCAGTGGAGCGAGAGGAATGCCAGACTTTTAATTACTAAAACCCACTTTTGTTTTTCAGTTGTTTTTGCGTTTCAGGATCACGGTGGCTTTATCAAACTATTCCGTTACCACGTCACCGTAGGCAGGCATTTGAGGTGAAGCTTTTTTGTCAATCTATATATGTATATAAATAAGTGACATTTTTCGATGTCACTTTATAACTCAAGAACGGGCTCACCTATCCAAATCAAGGATAAGATATTTTCAGGGCTTGTTCGGACTCTTCTAGTAGATGGTTTATTGTGAAGTTTGCACAAAATCGGTTGAGTGGTTCTTCATTTATCACATTGCAACAGTATACCGGGAGCGAAGCCGCGGGCAAAAGTTAGTTTTGTCTATACAAAGATTGCGATTTGGCAATCGAACGTGCCATTATTTTTTAAACGGTGTATTTCGGTGCGAGTTCATTAAAAAAATTATGTTGTTATATTACTTAGGTACTTCGTCTAGACGTTTAGTAATAACTAGCTGTTGCCCGCGACGTTGTCTGCGTGAAGGCTCTACAGCACCAAACATACCTAAGGTGGCTTCGTCGCTATAGCATTATAAGTAAACAACTTTTAAAATAGCAATGCATCAGCCTTATAAAGTCCCCGCTGCCGGGACACAGACGTCCTTTCTAGGAGAGGGAATGGGCCATGATCCACCACGCGGGCCCAGTGCGGATTGGTGGATGACACATGTCTTCGAATTTTTGGTTCTAAGACATTCACAGCCACAGTTTCCTCATGATGTTTTCCTTCACCGTTTTAAGAGCAGTGGTTATGAAATAAATTACACAAAGTAATTCGCCTGGCTGGGTTTGAACCCCCGACCTACAATTTGAAAGTCGTATCCTTTACCACTCCGCCACCACTGAGTCGGAGCCTTTACTACTCCGCCACCATACTACGATGGTAGTTATGCTGTCAGGAGCGAAAATGTAAAAAGAGTCAGGACTGATGACGCGGGAGCAAGCGACGTACAGTTGCCCGCGTAAGAAACAACTCGCCCTGAAGTTGACACCCGCTGCACTCAGTGTCTGCCCCTGCAACTTATTGATGGTCATCGCGAAGCAAACACTCACGGGGAACTGTACGCGCTTGGATTGGAACGGGAAATTATGAGGTACAAATACTGCCTCGCCGACGCCACAACCCGTAAGAATTTTTGACAGGTCTCTTTATTTTTCTTAGGATATAGGTTCCAAAGATGCATAATCGGGACTCCGACTTTCAGCTTGATGGTATGCGCGGGATAATGTGTGGCGTAATCTTGCTAGACGACAGTGTTTATCGAGGTATAGACCACTACCTTCCCCTCAATTTCCAAGAGAATGCATTCGTTAATTGCTGCAACCTGATCATTTTTGGACGTCAAAATGGCCCGCTCACACACTCAAGAATTCTGCTGGTTTGATAAACGACTGATGTCCCTGGGCACAGCGAATGAATTCTTCTAAGCTGGATAACACTCTATCGAGAGACTCTGGAAGTACCTCTTGTCCTCCTTTCTCGTAGTGGGCTTTGACTTGAACCCAAGTTGTTGACGGCGCGCAGCGCGCTGTTCCCTGCACCTCAAGCAGTCGTCAGCAACCGTAGGAGCCCAGCAAGGTCGAAGCCTTCTGGGGCCAAGGGTAGATGTTAAAGCGGAACACCAGGGCCCTGGAACTAAGGCAAGTAGGAACGGTGGGTTGTTTAGTCAATAGAATTCTAACACTGTCTCCCGCTCCACCCAAAGGCGGGATTCGTCATTCATTTATCCCCTTCATAAAAAAGATAAAGTGCCTTCTCCAAGAGTTAGAAGGTCATCAGAGAATTCTTGAGCACGTGCATTGCTGCCGAGCCGAGTTCACATATTAATGGTCAAGCGCAGCGCACAAACTCGTGACTACAATGAAGATTGTTTCAAAGTAGCATTCAGCTCGTAAGACTTTGATCCCCGAGTCAAGACGGGAAGCGTTTGCCCGAAACCGCCACTGAACAAACTGTGACACCACCTATCAAAGTGTTCGTTCCCGCGGATGTCCTGCAGGGTTCTGTCCTCGGACTCAACTGCGTTCCTATTGGCCACCGTACGCTCATTCCATACGATCAGAGAGCAATCCTTAAGCACGTGTCCCTTATCGCTGAAACGTGACACACCACAAACAGGTGTTTTGGCGCTCTCTAAATCGATGGGAATTTGAACATGGCATGTGCTGCCTTGCCACCCGGAAGCAGTGTTGCAGCGATTCCCGACGACATTGCTGTTCAATAGCAATATTGCCTTGCCTCTTCAAGTATGCCATGTTTTTTCTGTTCCAACAGGAGCAACCCAAGAAAAACATATTACCCTGGTTTTGCACAACGCTTTCAGGGACGGTGTCATAAATTTGTTTTTGCTCTGAAGACAACAAAGCGACATGGTCATTTCGTATGGTGGTCATTTCGCCCGAATCGTAATTTGTCTCAGCCATAGTCTTGATGCGGTGATGATTGGGGAACTGGTAATTCATATTCGATCAGTGGATTGCCGCCGATAGAAATGTCCACATCTTGAAGTGAACTGAGACAGGTGTTCAGCACACGTTCATCAGTTACATCGACTTCGTCTCCAGTAGCACGCCTCAAAGCTCGCAGAAAATCTTCAGACAGATGATGGCGATATTTCAATGAACATAACTTTTTTGTAATACTTAGCACCGCATTTTTTTTAATAGTCTTCCTTAACTCCGCTTAAGATTTTCAGGGTTCTTTGGAACTTCAATTTTTCAAAACGAACTATACAATACAACGTTTAGGAAGCTGATTTGATTGATTTTTATCTCTCATAGATGGCGCTGTTTTAAAACTGTCTTTTTACTACTAATATCATTGAACTATGTTCCTCTGTCCAAGTTACTTAAATGACGTAGTTTTTATAGTGTAAAGCCAGATAACAGCATAGCTTACTGAAAAACATCATTTAAATATGCGTTGTTAGATTAAACTCTGTCACAGAATGCGTAAGAAAAAAAAGTATTTACAACTTTCCCGGCCCGTCCTTTATTCATGCAAAATTTGAAGATAATCCATGCAGTATGTTTATATATATTTATCCAAGTAAGTTTTTGAGTTTAGGTCAAACATACATACAGACAGACAGACAAAAATTCTAATAAAAACGATGCTTTTGGCTTCGATATCGATTGTAGATCACTTCCTAAATAATCTTTTAAAAAAATAATTAATAAGTAAACAGTTTTCACTTTCCTACGATTTTATTATATTTATATGAATAGATTATTCGTAAAACACTTTAGTTAAGTCCCAAGAGGACACAAATTTCCGCACAACTGTTGTATTTTAATTGTGTCTGTAATTACGGTAGTCGAAAGGTAAGAAATATATTATGTTATGTTTTCGTTTGTACTAATTTGGGTCAGTAGATGGCGTTGTACGTATATAAATAACATTGAAACGTTATTTGAGATTAGGTTGCGTTACAAAATAAGTCCGTTAGACCGTTGGAATAAGAATAACATATTTCATATAAACATGGAGAACGCTATTAAGAGATGAACTATTTTAAAAATTATATATTAAATATTAACCCACATTTTTTAGTAAAACGAACTAACCACTACCTAAGATATTTCCCTAATAATAAATAAGTAACATTACCATCTATGAATTTTAAGAATAACTAACTGCTAACTTTGCAAACATGCTCAAATTTAAATTAATAGTTTCCAAAAAGTGTTAACATGTAACTTGATTTGATTTTGGTGTAATCTCATAGATGGCGCTGTTTTAAAATTGTCTTTATACTACTAATATTCATTTAACTATGTTTCTTTGCCCAAATTACGTAGTTTTGAGAAACTAATTATAGGAATTTTTATTATTTACCTAAATAAGTTTACGTGCCAAGTTTCAAGTTAATTAACTCAAGGAATAAGATTCTCCCATACAAACTTTAACATCCCCTAAATCTTGCACTGGGGGTACTACTGAAAAAATAAATAGGCCATCCTTGATAATCACTTTAGGGTAATGTTTGTGTTAAGTTTTGAGTCAATCGGCCCACGGAAAAAAAAGTTACACCCTTGCATCCATTGCACTGTTTAAATTCAATATTGCTTACCTCCCATAACTTAAGGCGTGATAATATGTAGCCTAAAGCCTTCCTTGGTTTACAAGGAACATTTTTGGTGAATTTCAATTCAATCTATCTAGTAGTTTTGGCGCCAACCCGTACCATAGGCACAGACAAACAGACAAACAGACAAAAATTCTAAAAAGTCACTTTTTGTCATCAGTTACGTTTTTCTAACAAAAGTCACTTAATTTTTCCAGAAAATTCTCAATGTACAGTTTTTCTTTCGTTACTGTTTTATTATATGTATGTATAGATTATGTTTCAAAGTTTATTAACTTTTGGAACTAAAAATATCTAAATCGTCTCTTTAATTAGGTACTCTTTAATTAAATGTGAAAGTACTTTGACATTTATTAATAAATAGAATTTGAAAAGTGGCTTACGTCCATTTAGTTTGGAAATTCTTCCTCTGTTCTCATTCTTGAAAAAAAAACTCGATTGTGGTTTCCAAAACTAAATTTAATAAAATCGGCCAAGAGCGTGTCGGGCCACGCTCAGTGTAGGGTTCCGTAGTTTCCCGTCCGCCACAAACTTCTCACAATGTAACAGAACCCCGTAGTCCATGTAAAAATTAGTAACACAATTTTTTTCTTTTTGTATTTTTATTTGAAAGAATATACGCTCAGGATAATGAAATATATAAAAAAGTTGAAAAAAAAAATGCTTGCATGTAAAGTTAAATTAGAAAATAAAAAAACTAAAACTAAAAAAAAACTGTTCATCCTATCAAGTTCAAAATAATTTTCCTAGAAAGTTTACTTAAAGTTCTACTTTTGAGATTTTTAATACCTTTCCTACAATATATCACATGTTAAGGTAGAAATGAAAAAAAATCAATTTCCACTTTACGTGTAGGGGAGGTACCCTATTAAAATATTTTTTACCACTTTTTGTGTGTGCACTTTGTCGGTATGGTTAATATACATATTGATACCAAATTTCAGCTTTCTAGTACTAACGGTCGCTGAGATTATCCGCGGACGGACAGACAGACATGGCGAAACTATAAGGGTTCCTTTTTGACTACGGAACCCTAAAAATAGACAAAAGTTCTACTTTTAAATTCAAACAGTGTTGACAAACGCAGGCCGCTAAATAGCAATGTTGCCAACCAAAAAAAAAGAAATCCTACATCGCGTCGCTTGAACCGGGAAGCAAAGGCAACAACATGCATACGGTAGACATTTTTGTACAAAACTATTTAAATTCGGAACCACTTTGAAGGGGGGAGTCGAGATGTTAAAATTTTGACACTTGGAAATGCTAAGCCCGCGTGCATCCACGGAAATGGCACGAAAGCTTTGTAAACAAAACTTTGTTTCGGCAATTTGTGTCTTTTGTCAAAATATTTTTGGCTCTGTAATGTTTGGGCTTCATAAAAAGCGTGTATTTTGATGTTAGCTTACTTTTGCTTGTTTGTACTCACAGGGAATTCAGTAGTTTATGTTTAATTTGCGAAATGAATGTGTATAGAGTTTTAGAGAGCGCATGTTTTTGATGATTTTAAAGTGTAATCGTGAAAGGATTGATCCGATTTTGAAAATCTGTTGACTTTTAGCAAGATGCTTTTCGGTGAATAAATTGGTTTTAAGTAAGCGTGGTCAATCGTCGTTTTCCATCAGGTGAGATAGTGGTTAAGCGTGAACCTATCAATAATAACTACAAGAAAAATGGGATACTGGAAAATAACAATTCTTAAAGGTTTGGAGGTATGTGGAAAAATAAAGAGCCACATACCTTCGTTAGAAACGGAGGATTCTCCGACCCGTCGAGTATTATGTCTGGTATGCAATTGCCCGATAAATGTTTTTTTTTTTTTTTATGGTAGGTGATAATCATCCAATGACGAAACCCGCTCTTGGGCGGAGCGGGAGACCAGTGTCAGACTCTTACTGACTAAAAAACCTACCCCGTACCTTCCTTGCCTTATTCCTGGAGTCGAGGTAACAGTTTTCCACCACCCTCTAGGCTCCAGGAGGCTTCGACCCTGAAGGGCCCCTGCAGTTTGCTGACAACTCCTTGAGGCGCGCGGGAACGGTGCGCGCCGTTGACGACTTGGACTCGGTCTTACCAGACGACCGGACGGCGAGCTACCCATTGCTCACCGTCCGCGAGCCAGTGTATACGGTGGCCGGATATCGGCAGGATCGCGGCGGCGACGGCTACGGTGAGTACGCCGTTGCCTTTGCCTTATGCGGTCGGCCTCCTCCTTTACGAGCATTACTGCTTCGCAGAAGGAGGCGACCGCCTGCCATTCCTCTTCGCTGCGGACCATGGCCTGAAACAGTGCCCGGCGCGAGAGGTCGCCGCCGCCGATCACCCCCACGAGGACACGGCGATGCTCTTCCCAAGCAGGGCACACCACCACCGTGTGCTCCACCGTGACCTCCGGGCTCGCCTCACAGTGGCGACGATAGATGATTTTAGACTGTTCTATATGGTCAAATCACGACGAGTACTTTAATTGCGCGATGCAGGATTAGAACTTGTGGAAAGCTTTAGATGTCGCTACATGAGTACTTATTCATTTAAATGTGTATTATGGTATTGAAAAGGACCTTTCGAATACCGTAATTACAGACGCTATCGTAAGACAATAGCTGTGCGGATTCCGGTGTCTTGGGAATAAATGAATAAAGAAACACTTTTCCCTTATGCATCATAAAAATTGTCGTTCATCTACCTCAATTTCTTCAATGGAGCTTCTCGTAAGATGCAGTGGACATAATAAATGTAACAAATAATTCAGTAAGGAGCTCCTTACATCTGTAAGCGTCACTTAATCACTCTGCATCTACACTGCAGACAGAATGTGTAACTAGTACTAGCTTAACGTTGAATAACAGTGGTGAGATGAGCGGAGCTGAGCTGAGTGGAGTTGATGGTGACGGGTTTTACATTATTCACGTTGGCATAAAAAAAGATGACTGTAAAAAAAGAACGTAGTGTCTTGTACGAAAGTGAGTGCTCAGTAGACATTGTAAAACTGTATTTTAACAGCAAAGAAGCAGTTATAGACGACTGGTAAAGGTCCTGACTTGAAAATTGTAGGTCGTGTGGTCAAACCCAGCTAGATGCATTACTTTGTGCGATTCATTCCATCACCAGTGCTCTCAAAACCGTGAAGGAAAACATCGTGAGGAAACGGCATGTCCTAGAATAAAAAAATTGAAGATATATGATATCTACCAATTTGCAATAGGTCCGCGTGGTTATGGCCCATTCCTTCTCCTAGAGAGGAGGCCTGAGTCCCGGCCAAACTTAAGCATATTTTTTTTTTTGTGACTAACTGTATTTTTAGAATAAAGTATTCTAAAGTAACATTAATCGTCGTGATAAAGATCAATTACATTATTCATTCAACTTCATAAAGTTTTTCCATAAGTGTGGAATATCCTAAGACAAACTACGCAACAGTGTTTAAACTTTGTTCTAGACTATTTTCATTAAAGCCTGAAGGTGCATTGAACGAGCAAACTTCGTGTATCAAAGCCAATCTTTAGACATTCTTTAGTCAGTGTTTGTTTTTTAGAAGAACCTAGGTACCTTAGCTGTCGTTAGGAGTCGCCAGGTGATTTCTTTTCTTGGCTTGCAAACGTCGAGCGAATCTACAAGTCCGTGATAAGGCCTATGGATCAGAATATTAGGCTGTGAAAATTACGGATAAAAAAGATTGGTATGACGAGAATGGATAAAGTAAGAAATGAGTATATTAGGGGAAGTTTGAAAGGGGCGCCAGTGACTGAAAAGTTGAAAGACTATCGTTTGTCATGTGAGCAGGGGGGACGAATCACATTTTACAAAAAGAGTTATGAGTTTATATGTGGTTGTATGGAGAGGGAGGCCAAAGAAAAGATAGATTGGATTGTGTGAGTAAGAGGACATAATGGAAGAAAAAACGAGATGCGCCCATATATCAGGAAAAAAATTAGACTACGTGGGTGTAATCTAGCGTCCCTGCATAGGTGATCTTGCTAATTTCTGTCCATATAGTCGGCAGATGTAATCCATGACCTTCAATGTCCTTGGATGACGGGTACGTTTTCTCGATTGCAGTGACTGATTTGTAAACGTATAGGCGCGTAAATTGCTTTCATCTAGCTTGCATGCTTTAAATTGAAAATTAGACATAAAAAGAAACGGTTAACGATAGACATCAAAAGTAGCTATAGTTTACTTTCAAAGTAAACTTTTTTAATTATTTCGACACGTTCATACTTATCAACTGTAAGTTATACACGTAGATAAATAAACGTGAAAAAAACATAACACAAACTCAGTTTACACACCAACGTACAATATAATCACAGTAGACATTTGTCCCGTTTTAATCAACAACAGCGGCAGCTCAACATCGGTTCGACCCCAAGTTGAGTCGCAAGCAATAGCATTACAGAAATGACGTCATTATGGCGAGTGCGGCACGGCCCGGGTGCACTGAAAAGGACCGCCGCAATTAAATTTACTACGATACTCTATTTTGATTCGGCTGTTATTTTACCGATAACTCTGTAAACCAAAGATTTAATAGCCATGAGCCTCGACCATAACCTCAGGCAGACTCTTTAGGTGGGTGAATCAAGAGAAGTTGTTTATTCGTTGTCACAGGTGATTAAGATCTTATAATAATACAACTGAATTAAAGACGCTACAATATATCCAAAAGGGTATCTACAATAATTTGGCCATTTAAAATTGTTTTTTCTTTCATTAATATTGCAGTAAAATTACTCTTGCCATTACTCAAATAATAAAAACAAAGCACAACAAAAAAAAAAAAAAACAAAACACAAACTCAGTTTACACACCAACGTACAATTTAATCACAGTAAACATTTGTCCCGTTTTAATCAACAACAGCGGCAGCTCAACATCGGTTCGACCCCAAGTTGAGTTGCAAGCAATAGCATTACAGAAATGACGTCATTATGGCGAGTGCGGCACGGCCCGGGTGCACTGAAAAGGACCGCCGCAATTAAATTTAATACGATACTCTATTTTGATTCGGCTGTTATTTTACCGATAACTGTGTAAACCAAAGATTTAATAGTCATGAGCCTCGACCATCACCTTAAGAAGACTCGTAAGGCGGCTGGATCAAGAGAAAATTGTTTATTCTTTGTCACTGGTGATTTAAATCTTATAATAATACAATTGAATTAAAGACGCTACAAGATACCCACAAGGGTACCTACAATAATTTGGCCATTTAAAATCTTTTTTTTTTTTCATTAATATTGCAGCAAAATTACTCTTGCCATTACTCATATAATAAGAACAAAGCACAACAAAAAAAAAAAAAAAAACAAAACACAAACTGAGCTTACACACCAACGTACAATTTAATCACAGTAAACATTTGTCCCGTTTTAATCAACAACAGCGGCAGCTCAACATCGGTTCGACCCCAAGTTGAGTCGCAAGCAATAGCATTACAGAAATGACGTCATTATGGCGAGTGCGGCACGGCCCGGGTGCACTGAAAAGGACCGCCGCAATTAAATTTAATACGATACTCTATTTTGATTCGGCTGTTATTTTACCGATAACTGTGTAAACCAAAGATTTAATAGTCATGAGCCTCGACCATCACCTTAAGAAGACTCGTAAGGCGGCTGGATCAAGAGAAAATTGTTTATTCTTTGTCACTGGTGATTTAAATCTTATAATAATACAATTGAATTAAAGACGCTACAAGATACCCACAAGGGTACCTACAATAATTTGGCCATTTAAAATCTTTTTTTTTTTTCATTAATATTGCAGCAAAATTACTCTTGCCATTACTCATATAATAAGAACAAAGCACAACAAAAAAAAAAAAAAAACAAAACACAAACTGAGCTTACACACCAACGTACAATTTAATCACAGTAAACATTTGTCCCGTTTTAATCAACAACAGCGGCAGCTCAACATCGGTTCGACCCCAAGTTGAGTCGCAAGCAATAGCATTACAGAAATGACGTCATTATGGCGAGTGCGGCGCGGCCCGGGTGCACTGAAAAGGACCGCCGCAATTAAATTTAATACGATACTCTATTTTCACTGCATTTGCGTAGGCTTAGTGAGTGCGTTGCGAATATTATTAATGGAATAGACTCTTTGGTGAGGTCTTAGTTATTGTGAATATTGGGCGCGTTTGGGGATTGGTTGTTGAATTTTTAACTATTTTGAGGTTGGATTATGGATGTGAGGGATATATGACTATTGGTGATTTTAAATCCAACATTACGTCTAAACGACTAGTAGGGATGTTTTGAAAAAAAAAAAATATGTTAATAATTTGATATATTAATTTTTGGGCAGAGCTTTGCGGCGTCCCCGTGAGAGTGATCGGCGGCGGTGGTCTCTCGTACCGGGCAAAAAAGCCTCTGCATGTAATACTAACTGATAACTTCCTCAAAAGATTAACAAGTTTTTTGAAAAAAAAAAAATGAATACAGTCGAAATGATTAGTCAGCTGAAAACAATTAAGATATGTTTTTCGAGACAAAGAATAGTTAAAATAATGTAATTTTAATATTATTATTTTACTCATTCTGTGAATTTAAGCTACCCATTCCTATTCAACATGAATCAAATGAAATCCAGTTCAAAAATTTTTTGTGCAGTTAAAATTAAACACGTCATTTTTTGTTTGAGAAACAAAGGACTTTATAGTCCTCGAATTGAGCTTAAACTAAAAAAGCTTTGCTAGAATTCGAGCCCAAAATTTCAAACCGCAATCAACGCCTTCACAAGAGCCCAAAATCTATTTGGCATCCCAAATCCATATGGGGGCAAGCAAAAAGCCAAGCTCTCCCACTTACACTGATTAGGCATCGTAGAATCGTTAGCAACCATCCATCTTGGTGTCAGGCTGGCTCAACCCATCCTCCATTGTCTCAGGAGTGTCCAAAACTTGGCACAGTTTAATAAGAACTGGTTGATGTATAGCTTAGCAGTTTAGAGTTATATGGGACATCATTTTGGACGGTTCGGTTTAGGAGCCACTGAACTAACGCTGCTATATTGCGACCTAAATGAGGATCCGATTTTTTTAATGTAATGATAAATTCCTCACAATGTTTTCATCTAATGTTTTAACACAACACCAGTGGTGATGCCGTGACGTTAAAGGCGTAATTAGAAGCTATTACAACTGGGCCTCCTCCTTTCCAAATAGTTTATATAAGTTAGCGTTTTGCCAAAAATTCAATCCCGTATGTTTTTCAACCGTCGATATTTGAACTAGTGAACTAATGTTTCTTGTTGTTGTTTTACTCTTGTATACTCCGTAAGTGTTACCTTTCGTGAACAAAGTGGTTTGGGATATATTAATTTTACTCAGACAATGTTAGGAGTTTCTTGTTGAATTAGCAAGGTGCATACGTTACTATCTATCTATGTAGTTAGTACATTGTCTAATGCATGTATTCATTAATGTACTAAGATAGTTGTTAGTGCTAACGGTAATCTAGCAGCCATGTACGCACTTGAAGCGTACATACGTATCAATGTCGGATTTTAGTTTGTGTAGCATTAGTAATCTAGTGGCTTACTGTAACATTCGCAACATGAAATCAGGTTAAACATTGTGTTTGTTGAATCGTAAATTAGAGTATATATTTTGGATTAAACTTTAAGCCACAACGTATTGAATGAAAATTGACAATTTGCTTCAATATAGAACAGTAGTTACAAAACAATTTATTTATTTATTTACTTATGTACACACAAACACATCCCGCGTGGTGGATTATGGCCCATTCCCTCTCCTAGAGAGGAGGCCTGTGTCCCTGCAGTGGGAACATTAAAAGGCTGATGATGATGACACAAACACATACAAAAAGAAAAGAACACATACAAATAGAAGAGTACAAAGGTACTGCTTATATGCAGGTATACTTAGGTATGCTTGCGGTTATGCTTGCTTAACAATGGTATATTAGATGATCTTATGAAAAACAGTTAAGCACAGTGCTTTTTTTTGAGGTGAGGTGTAAAACAGCTCCAGATCTTGGGCAAAGCAGGAGGGTGTGTTAAACAGTTGTGCTTTGCGTTCTATGATCTCACGTGCTATCACCAAAAGAAAAGATAAAAATATTTTTTATGCTTTTTTCATTCTAAAATAATTCAGAATTATTTGTTATATTTTTTTTTTTTTCGAAAAAATAACTTTTTTGATAAGCCTTGATTGCGTTACTAACGAGTTTGTGTGTAGTGAGTTGACAGCTATATTATTTTGTCTGTTATAAAGATAGTAATTAAAAAAAAAATGTCGTCATTTATTATTTATTCAATCTTCGTGTACCGTAGAGGTGCATATTGTGCATAGGCCGACTTAATGCCACAAGGCATTCTTTAACAGTCAACCTTTGGCTTTAAAAGACAACACTGTCAAAACATTAATTAATTATTTTATTTTTTTTCCATAATGTTCCCATATATTTTATTCCTATAATATTTTGCATGGAATGTTCCCATGAAAATATACATAAAATATAACATAACCACAAAATAATGTGTAGATTGACACGTATTCGTTTGAAAGTCCTTTTAAAGATACGAAACGCTAAAATAACACCACTCGTCTGGACCTTAATTTAAAATATTCCCTGAAATATTTAACACATGTAAAACAATCACCAATATCAAAAACCGATTGAAAGCAAAACCACAGAAACAAAATCTACTTCACAAGTCGTATAAAGCAAAAGAATAACCCGAAAACGGTAACAAGAGCCTGTAAGTAGAACGTGGGTGTACAAAATGGGCCAAAGTTAGGCCATTTAGTGAAACACGAACGAATAAGGCGTCCATCGATCGCTGTACATTTATTTGTTCTGCAGAAGTCCCGTAAATATCTTCAATGGATGTTGTGAATTGATTTTTCGTTTTCGTCCCTGTGTGGTTTGGAAATTGGATGGTTGGAAATATAAATGTTATTGAATTCTTTGGATCCTTACAATATATGAGATTTCAAGTATATAGGTATGTCACCATATACCTGGTATGGTAAGTAGACGACACTTAAACACGTGACTGTAAACGAACAACTTTTACTATGGGACCAAACCTTAAATCGCGAGAAAAAATCTGCTGCATTACGTTCGCCGATTTTTTGCGATTTGGTCCTACGGTAAAAGTTTTTATTTATCATGACTACAATCATATATTTTAGTGTTGGTCACTAATTTTTAATTGATAGTGCTTTACTGCGATCCCACCTGATAGTTCTTAGCCTATTACTACAGTATAACTTTTCTTTTTACATCTCTTTTTTTATTGAATAGGAATGATGGAAGATAACTGTTAAGCGAGGTAATGCAATGTTAAACCCAATAACACAATCAAAACCATTGTTCAGAATGTAGTACCCCTAGTTTGGTTTGGTTCTAGGAATGTTTTTTGTTGATCTCTTGATTTGTTGATTGATTGATAATTGTTTTAATGTTAAATATTCCATGGAGGGTAGATCCGGTACATGAAACACAATTGATTTGTAAAGATAAAAAGAAAACATAAAATATAAAAAAAAAACAATTGAATTTACGCATGTATGAAATATCTTTAAGTAAACGTCAGCTGAGCGACTCAGTGACCTGTAGGTAGTTTGTAAGTCGTTGCGTACTTAGTCATGTAAATCTTCAAGATGTCTCTCCTCTCTTTTTCCAATTTAAGCTTTACCTTTTCATTTTCTCTACCTAGTTTATTTTGAAAATTTCATCTCCCGGTAGTAACCTGAAAAATCTTGCCTCCATTTTTCTCCTGTATCTTGGCCGTAGCTTCACCACAATGAAATTTAGTTATTAAGCCACTCCATCAAACTTGAGTACACGATGTACTTTACCCTACATCACAACTCAATGATATCACGACTCGACCATTTTCTCTCGACCCGCAGTTGTATTATTTTCTTCATCAACTGGGATCTGAGTAGTCTGGTTCTCTAGAACGTGTATTGTATTCCCAGCGTAGTCTTGGATAAGGGTCTTGGAAATTGTTTTACGTGTCACATTATGTAACGAACGAGACTGTTCTCTTTGAACGCGTTTTGAATTGTTAAAGTTATCGACCGATTTCTTGGGTGACGAGATTTTAATGTCACGTTTTGTCAGCGTAAGAATATACACTTCTCATCAAAAAAATCGAAACACCTTGCAAGTTTACGTTTTGTCAGGATTATCAGAAAAATGTGTACATTTAGGAATAAATGTTAAATGTAGTTTAATAGTGAGTAATATGAGCTTATCAAATCTTAATGTTAATGTTCTAAATTTAAATGAATTTTTCATAGGTTTCGTATTTTGTTAAATGAGTCATTTTTATTCCGTATGGAGTATAAAGGAAATGGATAAAACAACACACGTAAATGAAAAAAAAAGCTAAAAAACGTTTATTTAATAACTTGTATTCCCTCCCCGAGCTCTAATTACTGCTTCCATACGGTTTTTCATCGATCGGATGAGAGTCACGATCACATGCTGTGGTATATTGTCCCATTCCTCTTGGATTGCATCTTGCAGCTGGCTAAGTGTTTCTGGGGCAGGATCTCTTGCTCGAATTCGTCTCTTTAATTCATCCCATAGATGTTTAATGGGATTCATGTCCGGGCTTCTTGCTGGCCATTCCATAATAGAGATATCGACTTCGTTAAGATAATCTCGTACGACGCCCGCGGTGTGAGCCCTAGCATTGTCGTGCATGAATATGAAGCCTTTGCCAATAAAATGTGCATAGGGCATCACATGAGGCTCGAGACACTCTTCGACGTACCGATGACAGTTTAGTGCAGGCAGACGTGGCCCAGACACGAAAGCAAGCTCTGTCTTACCGTCGGCGCTGATTCCTCCCCAAACCGTCCACGAACCGCCACCATAGCTGACCTTTTCTTCAATGCAGCATTGTGCATAGCGTTCTCCGTCTCTTCTGTAGACCTTGTTCCTTTCGTCGTTACCATACAGCATAATTTTACACTCATCAGAAAAGAGAACTTTGCTCCACTGTAGGTATGACCAATTTAGGTGCTCACGTGCAAAGTTAAGGCGCGCTCTTCGATGGTCTGCAGTTAATTTCGGCCCATTTGCTGGCTTATGCGGTACCAGTCCACGATCCTTCAACCTTCTTCTAATTGTAGAGTCACTTACAGCCACCCTTCGTACAACACGAAGCCGCTGCTGCAGTTGAAAAGCGTTAAGGCGTCGATTTCTTAAAGAAGTTGTTACAATAAATCGATCATCTCGCTCAGAAGTGACCCGATTCCTGCCAGATCCTGAACGGCGCGTGAACAAACCAGTCTCCCGATAACGTTTATAGACTCTATGAACAGATGACAGGCTTAGATGCAGTCTTGCAGCCACAACACGCTGACTAAGGCCAGAATCCAGCAATGCCACAACTTGGGCGGCTTCTGTGGGCGAAGTATCCATACGTTTTAGAAAAAAAACCTTTTTTCAGACGTCCCAAAGTCACAGTATTGAAATAAAAAACAAAAAGTTTAAGGATAGGCGCCAATTTTTAGTTTTTAAACGCTAAATGTACTCCAACCCTAAACACACATTTGTCTCAAAACAGTGATTCATTTCGTTTATAAGATAAACAAATGAAATTCTAATTTTGAATTTAGAATTTTCGCTTATTACTGTAATGGCCAAACTGCCAGCTATAATATATGTATTTTTTTTCATCGTATGAATTCTTTTTTGTGTTAAATTCGGACAGAAACAATGAAAACGGAAGTGTTTCGATTTTTTTGATGAGAAGTGTATAATAAATTTAAATTGGGTTTTATAATATATAAAGTGACGCGTAAAATTTCAAACAGTTTGTTGAAAATAACTTGGTAGCTAACAAAATTTTTAGAATTTAAATTTCAACTAATTTGTTTACCACTTGCCATTGAATCGCGTATAAATGCTTCATTTGAAACATAAATCATCAAAGCAAATGAATTTTATTGTTAACAACTGCACAATATTTGCAAATAATTCTATTGCTACAATTTTATTCAAAACTGGATAATTGGATATTCTACTTGTGACAAACAATAATATAACACGAAAAAAAAAGGGATATCATACATAATAATGACACAAAGGCTGAACAATCAATGAAAATTACTACATTTTCTTCATTAGTATAATCAGTCCGTATTTGTTCACTCTGCTAGGACAGACTCGTCGTTTATTGAATAAAGAAAATCTAGATATTGTTTCTTTCCTTTTTCTATACTATTCTTTTGTAATACTTAGGAGCTCATGACTAAGTCGCACGGATTAATAATAGCCGCATGGGTCAAAACAGTTGCACGGCTCAATAATAGCCACATGGGTCAATAGAAGCCGCACTGGTCAATAATAACCGTATAGGTCATAAATCTTCCGGAGCTGCCGGTTTGTGTGAAACTGTTACCGCGGCTCTATAATAAGGCAAGGAAGGAATGGGGTAGGTTTTTTAGTCAGTAAGAGTCTGACACTGGTCTCCCGCTCCGCCCAAGAGCGGGTTTCGTCATTCGATGATTTTCACCTACCATAAAAAAAAAACATAGGCCATAAATAGTTGCACGGGTCAATAATAACCGCATGGGTCAAAAACAGTTGCATGGGTCAATAATAGCCGTATGAGTCAATAGAAGGCGCACGGTTCAATAATAACCGCATAGGTCATAAATCTTCCGGAGCTGCCGGTTTGTGTGAAACTGTCACCGCGGCTTTAGGAATAAGGCAAGGAAGGATTGGGGTAGGTTTTTTAGTCAGTAAGAGTCTGACACTGGTCTCCCGCTCCGCCCAAGAGCGGGTTTCGTCATTCGATGATTTTCACCTACCATAAAAAAAACATAGGCCATAAATAGTTGCACGGGTCAATAATAACCGCATGGGTCAAAAACAGTTGCACGGGCCAATAATAGCCGCATGAGTCAATAGAAGGCGCACGGTTCAATAACAGCCATACGGGTCAACGATAGTTACATGGGTCAGTAACAAAATATTTAAGCAGTGCTTGCTGAGGTCGGTCTATGAATGGGGTGACCGGAAAGCTGCTTTGGTCTCGACTGAATTTTTAAAATTTTTGACTGTCAATACCGATAGCCACAAATCAGATAATCTGACATTAGTTTTGCCAAAAGGTGATCATGTTACCCAGTTACTATAGACTATCGCATGCTTTAAAATTATGTTTACCTGGAAGCCAAACTAGTGCTGCAACTTTTCATGGTGGCATCCATCTAATCTAAATCATGCTACTGGGGTGGGCTGTAGAATTATAGTTTTCAAAGGTTTTTTCCCCTAAAAGGCGTTGTATAAAGAGAGTTTTGGAGTTGTCTTTTAAAACTAAACTCTCTCCTCCTCACTCCGGATCATGGCTTGGAGCCCGGTGCCCAATCACCCTCACAAGAACATAGCGGGGCTCCACTCTAGACTAGCGAAGCATACCTCCACCGTGTGTATCACCGTATCTTCCAGATGGTCCGCACAATGCAGGAACCTCCCGAATTTACCATATGTCCGATGAGGACTCTGGGAAGTCTATCCTCCTTAAAACAGGGACTAATAGCCATGACTATAGCATGCCCGTTGTTTAGGATACTGGTAGTCTTTGCGTCTGGCTATGTTGTGCGTGTAACTTGTATTTTGCACATATTTGTGGACGCATTGTACAAAAGCGATTCTAAATGTTTAAAAAAATACATTTTGTTTAATAGCCCATTTTGTTGTATTTCCAGTTCAGCCATCCAGCCATAACCATTTAATTTGATTACCAGTTGGTTGCGGTCGTACTGTTGTGGAATTACACGCTCTAGTGAGTGTTACGCGAGGCTTTGATTGGCCGCTCTTTATTTTAGTTCGATTGAAGTAATTAGGGCTTATTGACTTGTCTGATGGTCTAGTCGTTAGTGACCCTGACTACTATAGCGGAGTTCATGGGTTTGATTCCCTGGGCCCCGGCCTGGATTCTGAGGAAAGTCAGACCCCGATATGAGGGCTAAGAAGGAGTGGGTTGAACCGTTTAGTCAGTAAGAGTCTGACATTGTTTCCCGCTCCGTCCAAGGGCGCGATTCGTCATTAGATGATTTTTTCCTCCATAAAAAAACAGCACATATGTTTTTGTAATTTACGTAATTTTTTTTTTAATAATAATTTTATTTAGATCAACGCTGTCGAGGTCGACCGCGTCGAAGATAGGAAGAAGAACGGGAAGGTCTTTGGACAGCAGTGGAAAAAACAATAGGGTAAAAAAAATCGTCTTTTAAAATGGTTCGCAGTTAATAAGAAAGAAAGAAAAGAAGAAAAGAAAGAAAAAACGTTTATTTGTGCGAGAGTATAGCATACAATAAAAAACAAAAACAACTGAATAGGTAATAATACAAAAAAAAAAAAATTATAATGCAACACACCCGCACAAAACGGCTGGTGCTCAGCAAAAGCTGGGGCTCATGTGTAAAACCTCTTACTAGATGCATAAAGTTTTCATTAGTGAATACCCGTCAAGTTGACCATAAATTCTTGAGCCCCAAGCGAATACCGGTATTCACATACCTATTGTCTTTCTATTGTGTCTCTAATTACGAAAGGTCGATTGGTTATTGGACGGCAAAAAAATAGATGCTATCATTTATTAATCGGAACCTAAGTTCTTATTAAACAATATTGATTCTAAACTGCAGTGAATCGCTCATATTGAAATTCTCAAAGCTCATTTAAACTTAGCTGCATAAATGCAATAAAAGAAATAAGGCAATTCTGCCCTGCATACCCTAAAACGCAATAAGAGCAAAAAAGCAGTTTCGAGAAAAACGCAAAAAACACTTTGACGTCGTATTTTTTATAGTAATCATGTTTTATGGTAGATTTTTTTTATGCCTAGAGGATTAAGGCAATTACAAAGAATGAATTTTGAAAAGAAGCGTGTTATTTTGTCCATTAAATTTAAAATTAAATGGATTTTTCGAAAATCATGCCTATTACTGCATGCGAAAAAGTTTAGAATACAGGTTAAAATACAGTAACACATACTTGATACTGCAAAAACTCATCGGTTAATAGTCGTATTAACAGATTCTACAAAATAATTTGCAGTATAAGTTTTTTTACTGCATTTTAATTAGCACATTGAACTAATTGTACATGCAGTATGTAACAAATTTTGAAAATGATTAAGTTGTGTAGGGATTTATAAAGAAAACAAGACATTTTTGTTTGTATTTTGCTATGTAGAACCTTTATTTTTTACTATTTTAGCTAATTTAAACTTTTTCAAAAAAGCTAAAAATAGAACAAAATAAATATTTAAGTGGGTGTTTTCATGCAACAAACGTGATTTTTTACCATTTTTCTTTATATTAATAACGGCAACACGAAGACTACATAGCTTGAAATGCTTACAGTACATAACTGTATATTTACTTTAAAAACCTGTAATTTAATTGATTAATAAAACACATTTAAGGAGGGATTCCATGCAACGAACGTGATTTTTCCGCATACATGTAATGTCTAATCTTGTTTAAATAATGGTGCAACGTAGTGTAAGCGAGTCCGATTCGCACTTGCCTGGTTTATTACCTTTTTTGCAGATTTTTGTACAATATTTGCAGGTTTTCTTTGTTTTACTTTATTCTTTATTGTATATTACTTCTGTGGTATGGTATTGGCTAATGTATTATTTGAGATTAAAGATCTCTTCTGTCTGCTAACGAAACGTCTGAATCTTCAACACTACCCGTGTCTCGGTAATAAATGTTATCGTGGCCTAACATCAGTCTCAGTGATATTAACCCGCTTGCAGCCGCCTGATTTGTAAGCATTACTGTTCTGTACTCGGACGCCGCCGCCTTACTCCGGATTAGGACCCAGCGTGAGAGGCCGTTGCCGCAAATCGTCCACACGGGTACAAGGACCTCCTTACTCGTGTGGAGTACCAACTCCTAAGCGGGGCACACCTCCACTGTACGCTCCACCGTGTTCTCCGGGCGGTCCATACAATGGTGATTCTTGGGCTTTTTTGCACTGATTGGGTGAAGTTATCTCCCGAATTTCCGGTGAAGATCTGGGTCATACGAATGGTGAAGAAGCTGTAAAGTCTTTTCAGCCTCCTTTCAAAGAGGGGACCTACCACCATAATTATGGTACTACCACCTAATGTTTGGATGCGATAATACTGGCATAAATGCTTTTAAAGTGATATTCTAATGTGGAAAATAGGCAAGTATTATTACCTTACATTTTTTTTCCAACAAAAGATAAAATACTAGCTGTTCACTTTGATGTGTATGTTTCCTCCCGTAGCAGCCCCACTTTGCATCTTAAGTCAGACCTCAGGCCCTATCACAATCCATTTTACGACCTAAACTGAACTATTATATAACTGCTACATAGGATGTATATTTCTCCCTTCTCGCTTGCATGCCTGCCATTTTTACACGTCATGGTAAAGCCCATGGTTAACTTGGATGGCAAACTTACGTTAATTTGCAAAGCATTGTCGTGATGTTATTTTGTAACTATCAACAACCATCTCGGATAAATAGTTAGTAGGTAATGTATTGTAAATTAATCTTAAAGCCTTGGACGGTTAAAAGGAAATGAACTCAATCATCGAATCTAGCTCGACTGGGCAGCGTTCGGGAAGCTGCGTCATATTATCTTCTTGATAAATATACCACAAAGTCTCAAGAGGAAAATCTATGACCAGTAAGGCTTCATCAGAAGGTTTAAAGACATCTAAAAGACGTCGACGTAAAGATCGTGACACCAGTTAATTATAGTACCTTTATTTGAGTTACTAATTATAATGCAGTAACAGTGACTTATACTGCCATTTAATAAAAAAAATACTTATTTTTCAACTTTAAAACGATACCGACTATAGTGCAGTAAACACAAAACTTACTGCAATTTAGTTGGTTTTCAATCAGTCGACATCAATGCAGTATTAACATTTTCGGTGCAAAAAGGGCTTACTGCGTTTTAATTTATATTCCGTATAGGTATTTATTTTGTTGTGGATTACAGATTTTATGAGGTAATAGAGACAGTTACTGCGTTTAAGTTGGTAATGTAATGGGTCGATTTAGCCGTAACAGCTTTAACTGCATTTTATTTAGTATAACAATGAATTTTGGCATAAAATTTTGTTTTACTGCGTTCGTAAATTTCGTTTTTCTGCCAAGTAAATCATCGAATCAAAACCTAGGTTAAACGAATATGTTCCTCATAAAATGCTGGTTCAGAATCAATAAAAAACCCAAATACCTAAAAAAGCCTGTTACTGCGTTTTAGCGTCAGCACGGCAGAATTACTACATAATTATAGCCACAGTTAGATTAGTTCATTATATTCATACCCGCAGTATTATGTCTTATGGCATTTTACTGTGGGGACCTGCAGCTGATGTAGAATCAATTTTCATATTGCAATTATGGCTAATTATAAAATGGCTTAATACTTAAGTCTTCGCAAGCCGCTTAGAAATCTACACTAATATAATAAAGAGGTAAAGTTTGTTTTTTTATTTTTTTGTTTTTTTTGTTTGTAGGAGGTAATCTCTGGAACTAATGGTTCGATTGGAAAAAATGAAGCTATAATAAAAAGCTGCTTTACTCCTGAGTGACGTAGGCTATATTTTATGCACGCAGGCGAAGCCGCTGGCAAAAGCTAGTATATAATATATTGGATATACTGGCACAGCCTTCTCTTTATCTCCATGAAAGTATTTTTATATACGTAAAAATTTAAGACTTTACAAAATTAGAAGCAATTTTCATAACAAATATACGTGAAGTAAACATGAAATGACCTACCCAAATGAAAATTGGACAAATAAATAACTTAAATTCCTCGCAAAATAGAATACGCCTGAATCAAATTCAGACTTGATCCGGAACGGTTACTGAAAGACCAGATGGGATTCTACCCTTTGCGCACCAAAAGTCTACGCCTAAGTTGGTTGGAAAATACAATTTAACCAGTTAGGTGGCGCAACAATCGCGTCCTCTAGTTTTTCTGACCAAAATCTAGTTTTCAGGCAGAACAACGTCCGTCAGAACCTCTGATAGATATGTAAGTGCTTTTATAATACCTCGAAGAAAGTTTTAACCTCTCAGACCCCAAGCGAACGTTCGCGGGTATTAACGGAAAGTTATTTGTCTATAAAAACTTTTTTTACGTTTTTGGATAAATATCAAAATACCCGACAAAAAAAGAATGCTCAAATATTGTACATTCTATTTTTGAAAATTTGACAACGGCGCGTGGCGCGAAATCATGAGCGCGAGCGCCGGCGCTCGCTTGGGTGTCAAGGGGAAAAATTATGCAAAAAAATCGGATTCACCTTCGCTCGTTTGACAAATGCAGTTTTTAAACATGGTTACAATTCAATTGAAATAGTAGTAGTTTTCTGATTTTTTTTTTTTTTGTTAATAAGTATAATACAACGATTGTAGAGTTTACTAGTGATATAGGGATGTCTGGTAATTAGTAACCCTTACTTAAACACGTGATTATAGTCAAGATAACAAAGAACTTTTGCAATGAGAAGAAATTCAGAATCGTGAAATAAAAACCAGGTATCGCTTACCTGGTTTTTTTTCACGATTCTTCGAAAAAACCTCTTGATTATTACATTAATGTAATAATCAAGAGGTTTTTTCGCAATTTTAAGCTACAATCTCTTGTTAAAGAATCACTCACTAATTACCCGTTAACCTATATACACAGGTAATTATAGTTTATATAGAAACTTTTATTACACAAAAACTCAATCATATTCGGCCACAAAATTTCCACATGAAGGTTTTATCAGACCACGAATTCAATTTGCACAAACGAACCACGGACGGGGTGATACACAAACGTTTACATAAAATATAGTTAAAGCTTTTACAATAAATCCTGATCACAGGTGCCGCTTGCGTTGGAGTCTGACTCCCCACAAAGTTCCGTGGTAAAATGTATGTAGGTACGAAAAAAAAAACAATGCGATGACGAAAAATAAATGGGTTATTTAAACAATTTAGTTTCGAGTTTAAAAATAATCTAAGATAGATAGATAGACATATTCTTTATTGCACACCAAAAATAAAATTAACAATAGAAGAAAATCTGGTACGGTACAGTGAAGAGGAACGATTTCTTTGTGATACCTGGGTACAGACAACTTGATAGTTAAGGTAACGATATTATTTTTCCAAGTTAACAATTGCATGAAAACTTTTATCCCGTAAAGCAGATAGATAGAAAGAAAGATACAGACGAATAGACTATCAGATTATTCCAATAGGATAAATCGCAAGAGCGAAGGTTTTTTTTATAGTAGGAAAAAACTTTCCAATGACGAATACTGATCTTGGGCGGAGCGGGAAACAGTGTCAGACTCTTACTGACTAAACAACCTACCCCGTTCCTTCCTTGCCTTGACTCCAGGGCCCTGGTGATACGCTTTTGCATCAACCCTTGGTCCTAGGAAGCTTCGGCCCTGCTGGGCAGGCAAGGCAAGGAAAATATTGTAGATTAAAAATTCAGTATTTTCCTGATTGATGTTTGACATGAAGAACATTTTAACTGTATCTTTGTTATCTGAGTATTGGAACTCACGTAATTTTGATACGATCTATAATTGATAATATCCTCCGATAATTAATTATCTTAGAACGTACTATTTTTTATCCGACCACCTAATACTTATTTCCCTATGGCAAATTTAATCTTATTATATTACAACTTTATTTTATGTATCATCTATTCCTATTATTTTCTCAAAATTTATACCATTTCAACCGGAATATGGCAACTCTTGATCATAGCACCTGATTTTTTTTTATATATATTAAGTCACTTTATGTGTTAGGTCGTATTATTACGCGTTGGGATTATTACAACAACATATTTTTACCTGTTTATCTTTCATCATCATCATCAGCCTTTTAATGTTCCGACTGCAGGGACACAGGCCTCCTTCTCTCTAGGAGAGGGTTAAAATCGGTTCACGCAATCCAAAATTGACACCAGGTACAGCGCTATCCCTCGGGAAATTGGTTTACTACTTTATACATGAGCTACTAGGTTCTGTTACATTGTGAGAAATTTGTGACAGACGGGAAACTACGAAACCTTACAGTAAGTGTGGCCCAATATGCTCTTTGCCGGATTTTTTTTATTTTAAATTAATGGAAAATCAGAAGTTTTTAAAATTGTTTGAATCAATTCTGTTTTAGATCAAAGGAACAAAATGATATCCATAGAGTTTTTATAACATCATTCATATTTAGAAAAATATTCAGAACCACAAACACACAAACAAACAAATATTAAACCATTTTTATCACTGCCAATTAATTGATTTGATTATATTGATTAGACTATTTTATCAGATGACAATTTTACAAAAGAATAAAAATATATAAGAAGGAAATTCTGTTGCTATTCACAGTGTGGTATTGAAAATGGCAGTTAAATTATTAGCTTTGTTGGTTGTGGCCGCAGCTTTGACCCAAGGTATTTAAATAGTACATTTTGATACAAGTGCAGGAAGTTTGTCATTGCGACCGAGGCGAAATTCACACGAGCCGTAGGCGAGTGTGTTATGGAGCCGAGGGCTGCAATGACAAATCTGCACGTGTCACAAACGACGTTTTTCAATACACTTACGACTTGTGAAATAAAGAAAGAAAGAAAAAATGTTTAATCGTATCTCAAACATACAGTAGAAATATAATAATAATAGCATTCAAATCTGCTCTGAACAGTTTCTAATTTCTTGGCGGTCACTCAGTGCCTCGTGGGGGACGCCTCGTGCCTGATTCGATAAACTAAGTAAAAAAAAAATCACCGTTGACCGTGACGATAAGGAAGGAATAAAAAAGCTCTTGTTGTGTTAAACTCAAAAAAGCACTTGGGTGATATGTGACTTGCGAGTAAGTGTATTGAAAAATATTATTCTTTTTTTCCCCACACTTTTTCAAAACTAGAGCAACTTTTGTGAAACAAGAGCACGATTTTATTGCAATTATTGCAACGGGAGAGCAATTAAGATGTTTTTTTGCGATCAAAATGGTTTTGCTCCTTGTTACATTATTTTATTTAAAAAAATAGTTCAGTTTGAAGTTTAGGTTGAAATGATTAGTGGGTAAAATTATTTTATTATTCCTCCCTTCTTCTTCATGCGTAGTAACGCATGAAGAAACAAAAATCACGTTTGATTTTTCTGTTTGAAGATGTGCATAATTTTGCCTTTTTTAACCGACTTCAAAAAAGGAGGAGGTTTCTCGATTCGACCGTATATATGTTTTAAGCCATAAGATCAGATAAGATTAGACTTATTTGCTCACGTATGAGTACAATAGTACTTTTATAACATATTATCAGCATGCGAAAGATGTAAAAAATGTCACGTTCACCTTTCAACATTTTGTTTTGTTAAATGTCACAACTTTTCTCGCTCTAGGTGAAGCAAGATAGAACATATTTTAAAAAATTTCTTTCTTATTCTCACTTTTATTTTACATTTATCGTGAAAAGTTGATTAATCAATTAGCCTGGACTTTGTCCATACAGATTTAAAATAAACTCTTATTTCTAAAATTACAAATGTAGACACAAGTAATGGCAAAATGGATACGAGAGCAAAAAATTGAACTCCTGGTCACTTATTCATTAAGCCCCAAGAAGACACCGGTACCCGCACACTTATTGTCTTTTAATTGTGTCTGTAATTGGTAAGGTTAAACTGTGAACTTAATTAATTAAGCCTGTACTATCGTAATCAGAACACACTATATTATATACTAAAAATCATCTTCTCTTCACAGGTCAAGCCATCACCTACATCACACTGCCGGACCAGTCAGTCACGTTCCTGACCAACCCTCTCATCGGCAAAGCCTTGACCATCCCCAAGTCTTTCCTGGACACCCTGGTACTCTGCCGCGTCGTCTTCCCAAATGGCTGGCTATACGAAGCTTACCCTAACAACCAATTACCAGCGGGTCCTATCAAATTCCTAAGTGCAGTACAGCCCTTCACCAGCTGTGGAATAGAATTTCTGGATGCTCCTGTATCTGCTAGTGGAACTTATGAACTGATATCTAGAGTCCGCCATTCGGCTGATGGTAGCCTCTCTGAGACCAGCCAGAGGTTCCATTTGACTCTTTTTGCGTTGGAAAGCTAATGCTCGCAATACAGATGCTCAATAATGACTTAAAATTAGAATGATGAGATTATGTTTCTTTGAAATTTGTTTGTTGTATTCAATATAAACGTTTTTATCTACTTTGTTGTCTTTTTTTTGTTAAGTGTGATAAATTTTGAATAACTTCTGACATTTAGAAGTCTTTTGGCTCCTAAACGTTATTTCCAGATTGACATTAGTCCAGTCAAATATGACAAAAAATAGGGGTAAGGTTAAAAAAAATGTCACCCAACTAAAAATTTTTACTATTGTTCAAAACATTTTTATAGATCATCATCATCATCATCATCCTACCCTTATCCCATTTTATTTGGGGTCGGTGCAACATGTTCTTTTCTTCCACTCTGTCCTGTCACCCGTCACACTATCAGTAACTCCCTTTTCTTTCATATCACTCCTCACACAATCCATCCATCTCTTCTTTGGCCTCCCCCTTCCTCTCCATCCATCTACGTGTAAACTCAAAACTCTTTTCTCTCTTCAAAAAATTTTTATAGGTGAAATCTAAAAAATCCTTATCGATCATTTCTGAAAAAATCTCACACTTGGAAAAAATACTCGGGGTTACAAAAATATTTTTTACCAAAATTGGTTTCATTTAGTTTTAAAATTACCAAAATACGTAACTTTAAAAAAAAAGTATTCCAGACATTTTCTTTCTGATAACTAAAGCATAGAGTGAATATCTACTCGATGAACCACAATGATAAATGATAAATGATTTTTATTTTGTAAATAGGTTTTTACAAACTCTTTTACACGTCAATTTTTTTTTTCAATTATTATTTTAATATAATAGGTAACAAAAGTTACGCGATATAATATAAGTTCCTATCGGGGGACAATTTTACTATAGCAGTACGGCTAAAGCCTTTACACCACTACATTATAATGTAGTGGTGTAAAGGCTTTAGCCGTAGGGTTATAACCCTAAAAATACAGATGTATATCTAAAATCAATACAAACATTTCCAAAATAGCCAATCAAAAGGTAACTAACAAATCATCCGCAAGTACCTGCCAAGGGCATTGTTTTGCGAAGCGGGGGCTTGACAGATCAAATTAATAACTCTAGCTCGGATATTCCCACGAGCCTGCCACAGTTCACGAAGTGGTGGGGAACTTGGACAAGTCAGGCCAATGTATAATGCAGTTATAGAACTTCGCATCACTTGGTAGCCTACCTTATTCATTGATATGTATTTTGATGTGGGTTAACTGACCGTCAATTAGTCAGTAATGAGGGTATATTCAATTATTTGGGACACCTTTTGAAGGTGGAATTGAATTATAGTTTTAGGTCAGTAGGCTGTGGTTTCTTGTTGGATAAGTCACTTTATAGTTGGCACGGGTTACGAAATTTGCCAAAAGTTTTGACATACATATTTATTTATTTGGGCTATTAAAAAAAAAAACTTTTATAATTATTTTGGTATTGAATCACTGTGTTTTTTATTTGGGATTTATTTGGGCTATTAAAAAAAAAACTTTTACAATTATTTTGGTATTGAATCACTGTGTTTTTTATTTGGGATTTATTTGGGCTATTAAAAAAAAAAACTTTTATAATTATTTTGGTATTGAATCACTGTGTTTCTGTATATTTTTAAACCTTCAATTTTTTAACCACTTGAGAGTGCCAGATTAGATTTTGAAGATTTTTTTATAAGCACAAATGAAGCATTTTCAAATGATATATGAAACACGGGGTATTTTTTCTTTATTTTTTGTCCGCTAGAGGACGCCACATCGAGTCATGTAAAGTTATTTTACATTTCTTGTAGTCTAAGTTCAGCGGACGATAAAGACGGTTAAAATGATATGTCATATGTCTAGTTCTTATTAGTAGAATAAGAACTATGAGGGAACAGATGAATATACTCACATACATACATAGCCTGTCAAAATCATATCAATTGTAACAATTGCAATCTTATCAAAATCGTTTGGCTTTGCCGTAGTCGGGTCAAAATAGCCACTAAAGATAACTCGAAAAATTCCCCAGTATCGTCTTGAACTTTGCTCTCAAGAGCAGATAGAGAGTCATGGTAAGACCCCAGGCCCTAGAGCCTTACCACGACGAATGTCAGAGGTGCGAACAAGAAGATGGAGGAAAAGGATGGAGCCGTAAAACCTATATTATGAGTAAAGTCCAATCTCTTTAACTATTCAGCTTAGGTCGTCAATTAGATATTTCAGGAAAGAACAAAGTCTCTACTGTTTATAGAAGAATCAAATAAAATCAATAGCTTATAAAACGGCAACATGATTACAACACCCATATTTAAAACAAGAACAGATTCCAGATTTAAAATTTCATCCAGCCAGCTAGTTTTATTTTTCTCTTGTGAATTTTTATTCACTTGATTAAGTTTCTGAGTGCTACGAATTAAGAATAGTGCTTCCAGTAAGTTTTTATTTTTAATGTAGATACTAGAGTTGTTTAAAGTGGCAAGTTTCTGATGCAATCCGATGTAAATAGCTTACAGTTTTGTTCTACGGAGCGTTAAGGCCAAGTTATGTTTAAGAAAATGGTTTTAAGTTAAGTTTTCCGTTGCTTTTAGTAGTATGGAAGTCTTTGTTTTATAAGATTGCTTTTTAGTTGTGTTGTTAGTCGATGTATGTTGCTTTGTCTTTGTTCGCAGAAAATTTTGTTCATTGAATTGGGTTGGTGTAATCATATCAATCGGGTTTACAAAGTCAAAGTAATAGTAAAAGTCACGGAGCAAACAGGTCAAATTGTATGTTATATAAATTAATAATTATTTTACATTGTGTATTTTTTTTCATCACCATTGCTCTCAAAATTGGTATTTGTTGTTGAGGAGCAGTGGTAGCTGAGTGGTAATGGCCCCAACTTACGAGTTGTAGGTCGCGGGTTCAAACCCAGCCAGGCGCATTACTTTGTGCATAATTTTGATTTTTTTGATTTTTCTAGAAAGGGGGTTTGTGGCCTAACAGTGCGAACGTTAAAAAAGTGGTCGCTATGTCGGCAACCTTGATACTCCTGCTGGAAACTTCGATCATAGCTCTAACATTGGGTGACTTTCAAGTCTTCTTATGAGGCCCATTTTAAGCGACCATGTTTCAGAGCCATATGTTATCACTGGCATCACACACTGATCATAGACTTTCGTCTTGGGACACAGAGATAGTAGACGTAAATATTCACTATCACAAATAATGCTACAAAAACTTTCTTATTAAGGCTGAATTCTATAATTTCCTAACGCTAACACAGATGAACTTCTTCATTAAAAGTTGAAGGCTTAACTATTTCTAGAACAACATATTTCCACGTAACAGACTGACCCAGTAACCGTATCGCCTTTGTACTAAAATTCTGGAATGTTAAACATAGTTAAAACCATCCGGTGAAACTAGCCGGATGACTCATATCCGGATTTAACCGGAGCAAAATGGTTTAAATCAAAAGATGTTAGAGGATACGGACTTATGGCTAATTTTAATATCCTCTATAAAAACCTAGTTCAAATAAACAGAGCTTGAAAAGCACTCAGCTCTATAACACCCTTGTCTGCAGTTCGGTGAATTTCAGCTCGGTTGTAATGACAATTTTTTTTTCAAAATATACTATTTCTTTCTCGCCAATCTTTAAATGGTAGCGGTGGTGACTAATAGTGGCGGCCCGTCTTTCGCAGTTTGAAGCCAGATGCTACTTTGTGTAATTTATTTCATCACCACTCCTTTCAAAACGGTGAAGGAAAACATCTTTAGGAAACCGACTTGCAATAGAACCAAATTTCTAAGACATGTGACATCCACCAATCCACACTGGGCCCGCGATTCCATCTAATAGAGAGGAGGCTTATGTCCTAGCAGTGAGAACATTGAAAAGGCTGATGATAAATCTTTAAAAACCGCTTTTTTATGGCAGGTAAAAATCATCCAATGACGAATCCCGACCTTTTCTGCTACTAAGTTCTGATACTATTCCCCCCTCCGCCCAAGGTCGGGATTCGTTAATTCGAAGAAACGTTCCTTCTTTGCTTGAATCCCACAACCCTTAATCCCAGGAAATCTTTAAATACCGCTAACGCTTACAACATGGAGTGTACAAGTAATATTTTTTGCTTCAACCGGAGTAAGCTCGAATGGCGCGAGTGCTTTTGACAAGTGGTTACGTGACAGCCTGTTACTTCAAGGTGTCAAAATGGTAGACCATACCGAATAACCGTTTCGTGAGTTCTTGACTCATGAAGTTTTAATTTTATGTACCTTTTATAGTAGAAAGTTTTGCGTAATAATATTGTTTTGCATAACAGCAGATAGTTTCCATTTCGGAGAAAATTTACCTTCACTCATATTTTGTTACTCAGAATCAGCTTTAAGCATCATATTCATAACTAGCTTTTGTCAGCGGCTTCGCCCGCGTACATAAAATAGAGACGTAGCTCTCAGGAGTTAAGCACCTTTCTATAGTTGCTAAAATTTTTCCAATTGGATTTGTAGTTCCAGAGATTACCTCCTACAAACAAAAAAAAAAACAAACTTTACCTCTTTATTATATTAGTGTAGATAATAATAATTAAATCCGGCTAAGACCGTGTAGGGTCACGCTCAGTGTAGGGCTCTGTAGTTTCCCTTCAGTCGAAAAATTCTCACAATGTAACCGAACTCTTAACTACGACTTAACTTCGAATTGGGTCATCCTTTAATTTTCGGCTTTACACTTTGGAATGAAATTTAAATGAAAATACTTACAATGAGATTTATGAAGACATGAGCTCACTGCCTAAACTATTCCAATCTACCTTAACCGCTACTTATCGAGGAACCCTATCTCACCACACCCCATAATTTAAACTAAGAATCTTAGGAACGTAACATTTGACATTATCCTCTATAATCCTTAAACAATTAACTCCACAATTTGATCTCGACGTAATCCTATACAAAATATGGCCATATGTCCCAATAGTGAGGAGGGTAGGTCGTATATCGTGCGTAAGGACGGTCACAGACCACAACACCGCTGATGTTTGCTCCCTTTATTTAAATTGTTAGTTATGGGTTCTGGTTTTACTCAATTTTGGAAAGTTTGTGTTATTTTATGTGTGTTCTGAAATTTGTTTGATTGTTTTGTAAGTTTTTCTGGGTAGAGTGACAATAACAAAGAAGATACAACGTTAGGCTTTCTATAAGGAAGCCTGATGGCATGACTTTTGCTGACTAAAAATTCTTCTCGTGTTTTATCAGGCGCCTCTTGCGCTCCAGATCCCTGGTAACTGTTTTGAATAATACCCCAGACTTAATTCTAGCATTGATACCAGGAGAACCTAATGAAATATTTCTGAGAAGGTATATTATATTGTGTAAATGTCTTGTTGTACTTGGGGGAAACATATTATTTATTAATTATTCTCAGCGATATCCTTACAGACTAATCCAAATCGATATTGAGTTTTCTTTGTACTCAATTTTAAATTAGATTCATTAACGTAACCTTAAAAACAATTTTAAAATAAAAAGGGCTATTTGAGTAAACTCACTCAGAGTGCAATAATATATATTCACGTCTACAGCTTTGAGGCAGAGCATGCGCAGCGTGCGCGTCTGAGGCGCCTCGCTTAGTGACCTCGCTTAGTGTGCGTAAGGCGCATCCACACATGAAATGCTGAGATGGTCACCTTTTCGGTGTGGGCACGCTCAGCGTATTCAGTACTTCTGTTCTTTTCTTTAACTTTTATGTTTGTAATCGTTGTAAACATGTTGCGCCGACCTCAAGTATTATGGGTATGGGTGGTAGGATGATGATGATGTGTGTTTGTAATCGTTGTGTTGTGTCTGTCCCGAATAAAATTTATTCTATTCTATTCTACATGCATGGCGGTACGGCCGGCGGCCTACCTGGTGGCATAAGCCATAATATGTCACACATTATGTCTAGATATCTAACAGTGGACGTTCTTTGAGTGAAATAATAATTACGATGGTGTGACTAATTTACAAGCCAAGCCTTAAAATCTTGATACAATTTATCAAATCCGTTTAATACTATCCATATTACTTTGATAATCAGTAGCTAATATAGTAATACTATCTTTGCATCAAATCTTAGATAATTATTATGACTATTCGTTCCAATTGCTTTCAGTCACGTTTCTGAGATTACATCTGAATATACCTGCTGATAACGTCGCGTTTTACCTACTGTAATAAATAAATGAATAGCATAGCTTAGCATCCTTAAGCCTTCTAATGGTCCCATTTCTGGGGTTCAGGCTTCCTTTTTAGAAGAGGAAATGTTCCGTAATCCACCATGCGGGCCCAGTGTGCGTGTGTTGGTTCACATGTTTGCGAATTTTCGGTTCTAAGACATGCCATTTTTTTTTTTGGTTTTAAAACATTTCCTTCACCGTTTCGAGAGTAGTAGTGATTTCATAAATTTCACAAAGTAATGCGCCTGGTTGGGATTACCACCATCACTCGACCATCACTGCTCTCAATAACTAAATAAGTAATATTTATTACAAAAACCAACTTAAGTCATAAGTTATAAGAAGGCTTTGCAGTGAATAACGAAGCACCACTCATCTCTGTGTGATCATTGTTTTACTTTTTAAACCTATGAATTTGCTGCGGGAACCGAACGTTTGAGTGACCATGACTTTAAAATTTACAGTCCCATTAAAAGACACAGATAAGTCTTAAGAGTTCAGTAAAAATTAATTTGACAAGATTTCTTGGTTCACTCTAGAATGGAAGAAAACATTTGATGTAGCCCACGACAAAAAAACTGTGTTGAAAAACTTGTTGTTTTCATCCAAAACAATTTTCGATAAAGAGAAAACGTGGAAAAGAGAAATTAACGCCCGAACGCTCTGTTGGAGTTCAATAATTTCGTCACCCACTCGAATATTTGAAATTGTAGTATTTCTGACCTTTATAACCCAGTTAATGGCTAATAAGATATAATTTTACTAGCTCAATTTCCGTCATAGCTCATGAAATTAACATCATTCAAAATGACAGAATGAAATGTAATCGTTTCTACAATAATCATCGCTACTTTCTGTAGTGTTATGATATAAATGATACCTACCACTGAGGCGTTTTGACTGTAGAAAGAGTTGAACTAAAGTGTTGTTACACGCTAGGGGGACTGTACACATTACACCTTTCGAATACCGTAATTAGAGACATAATAGAAAGACAATAGGTGTAAGTGAACTCACAACACGGGGCTCAAAATTTTCATATCAATTCAAGCACACAAGTCAAGCATTAAAGATATTATTAATAAGCCCATGTCCAGTGAAAATGACATCATCTGAAAAAAATCCGTACCCAAATTCACATCGTTTATAATGATAGAATGAAATGTAATCGATTCTACAATAATCATCGAGTTCTGTATTTTTATGATATAAATGGGACCTACGCTGAGGCGTTTCGACTGTCGAAAGAGTTGAACTAAAGTATACATTACACCTTTCGAATACCGTAATCATTACATAGTATAAAATGAAGTCGCCTGTCCCTATGTATGCCAAAATTTTTAAAACTACGAAACGGATTTTGAAGCGTATTTTTTTAACAGATAGAGTGATTCAAGAGGAAGGTTTTTGTGCATAATATATTCAATATCAGTACCCGTGCGAAGCTGGGGTGAGTCGCTAGTTAGAGATATAATAGAAAGACAATAGGTATGCGAATGCCCGGACCTCAAGAGTTTAATATCAATTCAAGCACGCAAATCAAGCACAAAAGATTATTAGCAAGCCTATGTCCAGATTCGACCAGTGAAGAGCTACATAAATCGATACAACCCCTATTCGATTCAGGCGTGAACACAATGTATCGATTCACCGTATCGCTAATACCTCTATCAGAGTTAGTTACTGCCAACTGTTGACGCGGTAGTCTGCAATGCGGTATTAGAAACGAAAGTTTTTCCAACGTTTAGTGTGATGTGGAAATAGGGAATTTGGAAAACGTTTTTGTCGGTTGAAATGGGTCTGTAATGAAGGTAATGTGGCTATTTATTCCAAGGTTGGCTTATTTGATCTTTTAAATCTCTGAAAATGTATATTCTGTAGGAAAATACTTCAGCATTAACTTTGAGATAGATATAACTTAACTTAATAGATAATACAACTTTCTACTGCTTTATTGCCTAAAAGAAATATTGCTCAAAACTTTTTTTATCTAGCCTATACTGTCTCACAGCTGGGCAAAGGCCTCCCCAACTTCTTCCAGGTATTTTTTTTTTCGGGCTATTTTTAACCAGTTCTTAAGGTAGGCGTCTAGGTTATCTCGCCTGCTCTTGTCGACCCCGGCGTCGTCGTCAATCTTCAGGTACCTACTTCGTGGAGGCTCTAAAGCCTGACATTTAAACGGGCTCTATAGCCAATAATTAAAAAAAAAAAACTGGCTAAGAGCGAGTCCAACTCGCGCACGATGGATTCCTTACTACTATATTAAAATCACCACAAAAATCAAAAATTGTTGTTTGGCAGTCCAACTCAAATATTTATTTTATTCTTTTGTACGGGAGGTGGGGCTCCCGTACAAAAGAATAATACAGTAGTAAGGATTCAATATTTATTTTTAGTTATAAATTATTAAAACATATAGGTTTGCGGACGGTGAGCAACGGGTAGCTCGCCGTTAGGCTCTCTGGTAATAGTCCAAGCCAGTCCAAGAATTCCTTGAGCCACGCGGGAACAGATCCCGCGCGCCTCAAGGAGTTGTCAGCAAATGGAGAGGCCCAACTGCAGGGCCGAAGCCTACTAGGGCTCCGGTCCAGTTTCTGAAAGGAAGGTCCGACCCCGGTATGAAGGCTAAGAAGGAATGGGGTGGGTTGTTTAGTTAGGCAGTAGGAGTCTGACACTGTTTTCCGTTTCACCCAAGGGCGAGATTCGTCATTCGATGATTTTTCCCACCATACAAAAAAAAATGGAAACTGGTTAAACATGAACTATCATGTATGATAAACAACCTGGTAGCAGACTTACACACAATAGAGTCCTACTTAATACAAATGATTAGGTCCCGTTATTACCTACCCGTTTGCGTTCAGAACCACATACAAAAAAAAAAGCTTAACGTAACATTTTTACGCACTCCGAACAAACGAAACCAAATAAATACCATGTGAAATAAATCGGCAGTAGTTTTGTCGAAAATTTTACATACAAATACATTTTTCAACGTTGAACATTCCTGAAAATGTCATATTACACAATCAGCATAAAGAAAAATTAAACCGTACGCAATCATCATTGGGAGTCAGAATTGCAATTTTTTCAGGCATTAAATCGAAAACGGATTTTTAGCAAATTTCGTTTTCGGTGAAATTTAACATAGCAGCTGCTGTATTGTACCGGTCGATAAATGTCTTGTTATAGAGACTATATTGTAAACGAACAGTAGGGAAACTGCCTACAAACGCTCGGAAACGGCACACTCACACAAACATACGCATCTACGAGACCGATAAGCTATTCTCGCAGTGCACGAGTAGTGCGTGTCGCGTCAAGACGAGTGGTCACGTTTGTGTTTACTTAATTGAAATGAGAACTTATTTAATCTCAAGTGCACACAGATGGTTGGTGGTGCGGTCCTAACAGTTATTTTTTTCTCGTCTATTCAAGTTTTTGTGATATTTTGGGATTATGTTGCATAATGTTCTTAAAAAGTACCTACCTAATTTTATTAAACACATTTTCGGATTTATAAGCGGTGCGATTGCCCTTCAAATCGACAAGTACTTTTTGTTAAAAAAAAATAACCACCTTCCATTTCCCTCGATTTCGCCAGATCCTTTTTCAAAAATCGGTTAAAAATCGCATGCAACAAACATCCGAAAACCGCTCTTGAGCCTGCCGCGAGTCACCGGACGGAGTAGGTACCGCGCGCCCGAAACATCTTCGTCCAACCGTGGCTCGCGTACGTTCCCGTCAAAACCCGTAAAATGTTACACCATATTTTAAAGTTTAAGATCTAAAACTTATTGTATCAATATTAAAATATTTTCCATATTTTTAAACTATTTTGCTCAGGTTAACCGACGCAACGAAGGCGACGCCACGAGATTACCATTTAAATTTTGTTTATAATCTAGTTAGGTACCTTCATAATGTCTATTCAGTTTGTTGATCACTACGGAACATATTATTTTTTTTTTCTTAAAGAAACAATATCAAAAACATTAAGTAATAGTGACAACCCTATTGCTTTTATGGAGTGTAGGTATTTATTTTATAAACAAGGCTTAGTTTCTTTACTGTTCGATATTTATTTTATACTGTGCTATATTCGCTGATTTTTATCAACAGTATAAATTTGCATGTTAATCATTAATACCATTGCATCAGCTTTATAATGTTTCCACTGCTTGGACCTAGGCCTCCTCTCTAAGAGTAGGAATTGGCCGTATTCTACCACGCGAATCCATTGCATGTTGGTGGATGTGAATTTTCTTCTAAATTTGGTTCTAGGACATTCCAGTTTCCTCATGATTATTTTTCCTTACGAAATTTTCCTTAACAGTGATAATGAAATAAATTACTCGAAATAATGCGCGTAATCAGTATAATTACAGTTAAATAGTTTAAACATAATAATATGTAATTCATCATCATCATCATCAGCCTTTTTAATGTTCCCACTGCAGGGACACAGGCCTCCTCTCTAAGAGAGGGAATGGGCCGTATTCCACCACGCGAATCCATTGCAGGTCGGTGGATGTCATATGACTTCGAATTTCTGGTTCTAGGACTTGCCAGTTTCCCCACGATGTTTTTTTTTTCCTTATGATGTTGTCCTTCACCTTTTTGAGACAGGTGGTGATGAAATAAATTACTCAAAGTAATTCTCCTAATCAGTATAAGTACTAACGAAAAGTTCAGACAGAATAATATGCAATTTGAAAAAGTCTCAGTCGTCCCCGCAGTTTTGACTGCGTTGATATGTCAGTCGGTCAGTTTATCCTTTTACATTAACCTTTCGAATACCTACGGTAATCAGAGACATAATAGATAGACAATAGGTATGCGAACGCCTGCGTTTGCTTAGGATTCAAGAGTTTAAGACGATGTAGCCAATGCAACAATACGCTTATCTTTTTTTTTTATTGCAATAACCTAGTGCTTGACTGCGATCCCACCTGATGGTAAGCAGTGATGCATTGCATCTAAAAATATGTAGCATAACATAGCGTAGCATCAGTCTTATAATGTTCCCACTACTGGGACTAAGGTCTCATCTATAGGGCAGGGAATGGGCCGTAACCCGCCCACGTGGGCTTAGTGCGGGTAGGCCAAAAAATTATCTGATCTTGACTTTATGAAATCTAAGACTGAAGATGTACTAACTTTTAATAATGAAACATAGACTCTGTTTATAAATTCCCTTCTCACACAACCTTACACGCCTGAAACACTAGGCAAGGTAAAGTCAAAAATATTTTTTACTAAAATATTTGTGAAACACGGTATGTAATGAAACGACTGCGTGTTCTAAAGTACTCTTTATAAAGATAAAAATCTTCGGGGCCCAAGTCAACCTCCCCTGCAAGTTGGGGCACCTGCCGAACAACAGACGAGGCTCTGGCGCTGGCTTTCCCTTTTAGGGTTGGGAGGTCAGACGGCAGTCGCTCCCGTAAAGGCCACAAATAGCCACTAATTATGGAAAGATCAGGAAAGAGTGTTGCCACGGATAGGGCGCCGCCGCAAAACGGCGCGCAGGAGATTCGCCCGACTCCTCTGGCAAGTGGGCAAGGGCTACCGTGTATGGGGCGAACACGGCCAAAGACGCGAGCCCCAACCCGGAAAATCCGCTTCGCCAGCCTCAACATTGGCACGCTGACCGGACGCGCGAGAGAGTTAGCCGGTGTGCTTCTTAGGCGAAAGGTGGCCGTGGCATTCCTGCAGGAGACTCGGTGGAAAGGCCGCAGGTCCCGGCTCATCGGGAATGGCTACAAGCTGATCTACACGGGTGCAGCCGGTGGGGAGAACGGGGTGGCCGTTGTACTCTCCGAGGAGTTTCAAGACGCAGTCCTGGAGGTGAAACGCTACAGTGATCGGCTTATGGTCGTAAGTGTGCTTATTGACGGGGTTGTAACCCACTTGATAAGTGCCTACGCACCTCAGGTCGGTTGCAGCGACACTGAAAAGGCTGCGTTCTGGGATCAACTCGGTGGGGTGCTTCGTGGCATCCCGTTGTCGCAGGGAATCGTTTTGGGTGGTGATCTGAACGGTCATGTGGGTGACAGGTGCAAGGACTTTGAGCATGTTCACGGTGGCTTTGGATACGGTAGCCGTAACGCTGAAGGGGAGACTATCCTCCAAACGTGTGCGGCTGCCGGCCTTGCCATCGTGAACACGTATTTCAAAAAGAAATCCGAACACCTGATTACCTACAAGAGCGGGAGGTACGCTACCCAAATCGATTTCTTACTCACACGGAGGCACCATATCAGTAAGGTAGCCAACTGCAAGGTCATACCCGGCGAGAGTCTCACTGCACAACACCGTCTCCTTATCATGGACTTGCGCGTCAAGCCTAAGGTCAAGTTTGTTGAGCGCCAACAACGCCGAATACGGTGGTGGCGACTGAATGAAGCCACGTCCCAGTCGTTCGCGTCGGCCATCGGCGATAAGTGCGATGGTACCGATGGCGAACCTGTGCAAAGCCACTGGGACAGGATTCAGGTTGCCATCACTGAGGCGGCAAAGTCGGTGCTCGGCTTGTCCAGGGGCGGCCGCAGGTGTGACAAGGAGACTTGGTGGTGGGATGACACAGTCCAGAGGGAGATCAGAGAGAAGAAAGCCCTCTTCAAAACGTGGCAAGCTTCCAAATCTCCCGAAGACCGCGACGCATACAGAACCGCAAAACGTGCCGCCAAGAGGGCCGTAGCCAAAGCCAGACGAGACCACTTACAGCCACTTTATGATAAGTTGGAATCGTCTGAGGGGCAAAAGCTCATTTATAAGTTGGCACGTTCCAGGGTCAAAGCGGCACTGGATATCTCTAAGTGCCGCTGTGTAAGAGACCCTGACGGCAATCTGTTATGCGAGGACCTCGCGGTGAAGGAGAGATGGCGCTCGTACTTCCACGAGCTGCTGAACAAGCAGCACAAAGAGGTGCTGTCTCCGGTTCTCCCTCCAAATCAGGGACTTGTGCCCCCGGTTACGCCTGAAGAAGTGCATGTGGCTCTTCGCCGCATGAAGAACCGGAAAGCTGTCGGTGCCGATGGAGTCCCCATTGAAGCCTGGAAGGCGATGGGTCCTCATGGTGTGGGCATCTTAACCCACCTATTTAACCGCATGCTCCTCACCGGAAAGATCCCTAGTCAATGGAGACTGAGTATTATCACTCCAGTCTTCAAAGGCAAGGGATCGGTGCAGGAGTGTGGCGACTACCGGGGGATTAAGGTTATGTCCCACACCATGAAGCTCTTCGAGCGGGTGATTGACTCTCGGATCCGACAGGAGTGCACCGTCTCGGGATGTCAATATGGGTTTCGACCAGGCCATGGCGCCATGGATCCCATCTTTGCCCTAAGGGTTACCATGGAGGGATACAGATCAAAGAATACGCCTCTGCACCTCTTGTTCCTAGACATGCAGAAGGCCTTCGACTGTGTCCCCCGTGATGTGATCTGGTGGGCGCTGAGATCCAAACGAGTGCCCGAGACCTATGTTGACATCATCCGAGATATGTACCGAGACTCCGGTTCTGTGGTTCGGACCGCTGTTGGCGATACGAAACCCTTCCCCATCACCGTCGGAGTTCACCAGGGCTCTGTCCTTAGTCCGTTTCTGTTCAGCGTGGTGCTGGACGTGCTGTCCTCCACCATCAGGGACTTACATGAGCAGCCGCCATGGCTGCTCATGTATGCAGACGACATCGCGCTGGCGGACTCGGACAGTGGGCGCTTGGTTCGACGTGTGGCAGCGTGGAAGGAATCGCTGGAAAACGGCGGTCTGAAAATTAATGCGGCGAAGACCGAGTACTTGGCCTGTAACACAATTAACGCTGCTCCTGTTCGCATTGGCGAAGACACAGTTGAGCGCACGGAACAGGTCAGGTACTTGGGATCGGTGCTCCACGAGTCCGGGGACGTCGATTGCGACGTCGAGTCACGTATCTCGGCGGCCTGGGCGAAATGGCGTGAGGTGGCGGGGGTTATCTGTGACCCCAAAATGCCGGTTAGGCTCAAAGGACAGGTCTATAAGACCATCATTAGGCCTGTCCTTTTGTATGGCAGTGAAGCGTGGCCTGTACTTGAGCGACATAAGCAAAGCCTGCGTGTCACGGAAATGAATATGCTGCGCTGGATGTCTGGAGTTTCGCGGAAAGACCGCATTAAGAACTCCCGCATCCGGGGCAGCCTTCAGGTCCGTGACATAGCAGATAAACTGCAGGAGGGTCGCTTACGCTGGTATGGCCACGTTTTACGAAAACCGGCAGACTACGTGGGTAACAGATGCCTCGCCATGCCGCCTCCGCCGGGACCCGGAAAACGAGGTAGGCCTAAGAGGCGTTGGATCGACGTCGTAAGGGACGATATGCGTGCTAATGGGCTTAAGGCAGAGGACGCAAAAGACCGTGCGAAGTGGAGACGACTAGTCAGGAAAGCGGACCCCGGGCACCGAGGTGAAAGCCAAGGTAGCAACCGGGACTTACGCTAGGCTGATGATGATGATAAAGATAAATAATCTAACTTATATACTTTTAAAATACAGTACTTTTTTATGGTGGAACAAATCCTCTAATAACAAATCCTGCCCTTGAGCGGACCGGAAAATAGTGTCAGAATCTTAATGACTGAACGGCGCACCCCGTTCCCTGTTAGATTTGCCATTCCTCCTCGATTTACGACGGCTTGTAATAAGGCCCGGCAAAAACACAATAGTCAGCAGATACACATGCTTATGATTAACATAATAAACAAAACATTTAAAATATCTGGGTCGCTCATACGTCAGATGTAATGAGTAATTTAAGCTTAGCAAATATATTGATTACAATCGAATACTCGTAAACTATAACACAGGATATACCTGACTGGTGCTGTCTACATCACCCGTCACTTTACATCCTAATCAAATATTGGTTAAGCCAACTGATGTTTGTTCACAGAAATGCACGAACATTCGGCGTGCCACCATGACCACAATACAATAGAATTTCAAATATTCACTAGTTCGCAAACATACGCATGGTAGACAAGTCCCTTACAATTTCTGAACATGTTCACGAAATTTCACAAATCTGAGATTTGGCTTTGAAAATATAGTCCTACCATTAAGTCTTGTTATGAGAATGTCTCTTCTAATGAACTATTCAAGTATACATATTTTTATGTGTGCTGCTTATTTTTTTCAAGAGGTGACGTAAAATGTCGAGTTCGGATGCACAATGGGAGCTGACGAGGGCTATTAGCATATCAGTGGCATCGTTAGACTGGGCTTCAGGATTCTTTATACAAATGAAACAAGCGCTGGTATGGAAAAGTTTTGTGCAGCATTATGAACAATATAATTTAGAGTTCATTGAAATGAATGTCGAAATTGTTTGAGATTACGAGTATTTCGTTTTCATGTTCCGCTGTTCCGTTCTTTCTTCATACTTTATTTGGAGTATTTTAAACTGCAATTCAAAACAAAAATACCGGTTTTAAATAGCTAACAGTGGGTAATGGTTCAAAAATACTAGTCTCATCTTTTTAATGATCATTTCAGTAGAAGCATTATTATTTGCCTACTCTCAAAACGGTGATGAAAAACATCGTGAGGAAACCGGCATGTCCGAGAAAAAAAATTTCTAAGACATGTGAAATGTCACATTATTGTCGCGTGGTGGATAACGCCTTATTTCCTCTCCAAAAGATGAGGCCTGTTACCCAGCAGAGGTTACATTAAAAAAGCTGATGATGATGATGAAATCGCCGTCAAAAGCCTATTATTATAGTAAAGCTAGCAAAAAAAAAAACTTTTTATTCGACAAAATTATTCGACTCAAGTCGAATAATTTTGCAGTCCATGTTGCTGCTTTTTGACACTCAAATTGTCGATTGCACTCGTATATTCCATGAACCAAATTTTTTAATTGCTCGTAACACTACAAATTGTACATGGAGGCGAAAGTTATTTATGTCGGTACATACGAGTGGTGGCTAGGTCAAATTGCTCTCTGCGTGAGGTGCGGGAACTACACGGAATTGACCAAAAAATGCAGGAATTTAAATGTAACAACGAGTTTGTTCAATGCAGGTATTTCAACGTGGGAGGCGTGATTTTGGTGGTTACTGTCAAACAGCAAAAACATAATGAACGATGGTAATTTTTGCTACAGAGTTTTCTGCAGTAACGGTTCATCATTTCAGCCAAAATACGTCAACTTTTGACAAAGGTCTCCCTGAAGTGTTACCACAATGAACGGTCCTTTGCATCCATCGGATTCCCACAACACTTGTAAAGTTATCGGTCCACTTTATAGGAGACTTTCCAACCCTGCGTCTTCCGGTACTCGGTCGCTACTCCAGAACCTTTCGACCCCACCTGCCATCTGTTCTACGTTCAAACAGGATGGCGAGTTAGTGGCGAAAAGTGCACGTGCTTACCCCCACTACCATTTTATAACATTTATCATGTCAGGCTGGGCGCCTTGACAACCACGATTCGCGCGTCATCTCAACGAGTCGTTTGAAACACTTCAAAATTCGTCATTGTAGCCCTCGACTCCATAACACACTTGCCCATAGTACGAAATCCGCCTCGCTCGCAATGACAAACCTCTTCCACTTGTATCAAAACGTATTAGGTACAACATATTTCATCCCAAAAAACAAAATTAACATACCTAGTGCCATGTACGCAAAAATGCTATTTCAAATAAAAATTATAAAATAACAAACATTCCCCAAATTAATTACAATACTTTCAGTTCCACATCGAAATACAATATTTATTCAGATGGAAAAACAAAACGGTATGTAACCTAAAAATGTATTGATATTTATGAACGCAAAAAATCTAGGTTTCGGTTAGAATATGAAATCTGAGCCACCGGAAAAAATAGAATTACTTTTTATAACAGGTTATGAATAATGTATTGGGGAAATGTCACGTTTTCAATAGTGTACCGGTATATATTTAATCTGGTTAGCAGACACGATAGTTGGATTAATTTTATTTGGGACTTTTAGCGGTTGGAATATTTTATTTGCTAGTTGGAGTTTTTAGGCGTAGTTGTTGCTTCTGGATTTGGACTCACTAACAATGCAATTGACTGGACTTTTGGTCTAGTGGTTGGTGACCCTGACTGCTGACAGTCATACATCCGTATTTATAAAGAAGTAATTACTTGATGCTAAGTAAGTTCTTATTAAGTCATTACTGGAGGATAGAAATCTTCATTATTTTTTTCTTAACTATAGAATACAAATTATTATTTATGTATATAGTGTTTTCACTCAAGTAAGTACATAGGTGTAAGTGTAGTCCTGTAGTAATTGTCCGTGGAAGTAACGAAATATGCAATATCTGTTAACAATGTCGCTTATTACAAGCTTTTTATTAGCTTGCAATGTAACTATGTATGTTCGGCTCAAATCTTGCAACTCAATTTTGAAACAGATATCTTCACAACCGATTGAGCTGGAATTTTGCATGCAGGTGTGACAATGCAATATTATGATGACATGAAGCTGATCTGATGATGTAATCGCGAGGTAGCCATAGGAACTTAGTAATTAAACGGCACAACCAGGTCGAGTTTGGGCTCGTGTGAATCGTTTTGACGAGTTTTAATTATATAAGTATAGACCACCGCTATAAAAGCTTGTTATGAAAAAAAATATTTTCATTGAAAACTGGTTAATATATTATGTACACCTACCACAGTGTCGTCTCTTTTTTATTCAAAGTTTGACTGATAAATATCGCCTTGTAGCATGAAGTCCGCCTATATACCACTACTGTACATGAAGTTTAAATAAATAAACACTAAGTGCGGCCAAAAGGGTTCTTCCATTGTAAGATGCAGAGAAAAGTATGGTATTAGCATTACAAGCGACTTCAGTAACTTGGAGAGTATTTCAACTTTTGGACTACAAATTCAACGATGTCCGTCGCTTATGTGGTATAATGTGGGTGGGAGATGTACACAGGTGTGTTCAAGTGGCTATCAATCATCACAATATTATATTCTGTTGTTTCTATCGCAATATCTTTGATTTTTTTAAAAGAGTTGTCGTGATTTTGGAACGTGAAGAGTAACTAAAATTATATGGGTGGTTTTAATCAGTACATTTTGACACGCCCTCTCACTCATCATCATGCGTGAGCGTGAGAAGTCATTTGATGATTTCACAAGCTCAAAAAAAGGGTTACATAACCTTGTTCATCCATAAGTCGTCTTGGTAGTCATTTCCTTTGCAATTGCATCACTTTTCTTCTTCTTTTTTTATTTGCTACTAGCTTTTGCCCGCAGCTTCGCCCGCGTACATAAAATATAGCGTATGTCACTCAGGAGTAAAGCAGCTTTCTATTGTTGCTAAAATTTTTCCAATCGGACCAGTAGTTCCAGAGATTACCTCCTACAAACAAAAAAATAAAAAAACAAACTTTACCTCTTTATTATATTAGTATAGAAAGTATAGATAAACTAGTGCTTGACTGCGATCACACCTGATGGTAAGCAGTGATGAAATCGTTGATAATGAGGCGCACTAGTTGATTAAGAGCCTATCCACCACACTAGCCTTCAAGACACTTAAATTATAATCGGACGGAAAGACTGCAGCCGCCAAACTGTTCCATTCCCTCGATGTACGCGGTATAAACGATCTTTTTCACAAAGTCCTATTCTTACTTTTTTTGAACAACTCTTTTTCTTACAAATTCTTGCCCAGACTTTCCTTAAACTTACAGCACAACTCTTATGGCAAAATCCGGAAACATAGAGATTAACTTCTAAATCCTCGCTACGAACTCTGCAGGCAGAACACACACTTCCAGTCCATTTACACGTCAGGCCAGATACATAAACATCACAAATTATGACCCATAAATTAACAAACCTATTTCCCATTGTCCTTTTACTTGTACATTTATTACCGGTCGAACTGCCCATCCAATTTAAAATCGGAACGATTTTACCGGATCGATTTTATTGGTCAATACGACGCGAGCTCTAATAAAATACACGATAAACAAGTTAACGTTACTGTTCAAATTATAAAATGGTGGTCTGTTGCGTGTTGCTGACAATTGTTATTGAGCTACTGGCTTTCGCAGTGGCTTTGTTTGCGTGAAAAACGATAATATTTGTTACCTATTTTTTATGTAAAAACTAATTTTTAACCGCGGTCCCAACTGATAGTAAGCAGTGACACAGTCGTTGATGGTGAAGCAGATTAGTTTAAAAGCTTATTCACATCTTCCTTGAAGACACCCAAATTATAATGGAAGGGAAAGATAAAAGGAAAGAAGGAGATCCCTTGATGAAACCAGGATACATCTTTTTTAAGAGTCATTCTCTGAGAAGAGAAAGAAAAAGTCTAGCAGTCTTATACTAACTGCAACCCACCTATGTTTGTACACTTATTGTTTGCATTCCCGGGCCATGGTACCCCTTTTGAACAAGCCCACAATAGAAAGTTTTCAATGTTCTAATTTACAAGGAATTTTTTTTTTAAAGAGTCTTCAAGGCGCACGCGTTCTTCATTCTACGCTTTGAAATGTGCAACAATTACCGTTCGGATTAAGCGTCTCCTTAATAACTTAACAATGCTTGAAAATAGATTTCTTATTGAATTCAAAATCAAATTATTTTAATTTGAATCCACTCTCTGCTTCTCTGACGGCGTAAGGATTTACAAATCGACTACTGACTACCAGACCATGCAGATTTGAGCACAGCGAGCCATTCGGTAACTCGCCGTCCAGTCTAGTAAGGACGAAGCTCGGGTCGACAACGCTTTGTGTTTCAAGCACGCCTCAAAGAGATGTCAGCGACATTGTAGGGGCCTGTAAGGTTAGAAGTTACCGTAGACTTCGTAATATAGGGCGAAGGAACATTGTGAATTTTATTCAATAAACGTTTAACACTCCCCCCTCAAAGGTCGAGGGCATTAACCCCCATTCTTTAAATAAACTATTTTTTTTTTAAATTAGGTAAAAATAACTTACACTGATTTTTTCTCGAAAAAAATTAAAAATAAAAACCAAAATAAACGTTAAAAAAAAAACGTGATAATGTGTGAAAAAAACGACAATTAAGATTTTTTCAAGGTCAGCAAGTTCTACAGACGTATGTGTAACATCATCAGCGTTCAAGGTGTTAACTAGAGCGGACTAATTTAATGATATCTAACATAGAAAAAACAATCACTGTCACACCTATGTAAAAAGGTTCATTTAAGTGCACAAACAAACATACAGACTCTTATATTTACAATAATATTAGTGGGACAATGTTCCGGCCGGAATATAATTCAGAGGTATGACATCAAACGGATTTTATTTAAATTGCATTTCGAATATGGCTGTGATTGGTCCGATTTTTTTATTCTTTTTTTTTTGTTCGACAAAGTCGTGTCAGCTTGTATTACTTGTTAATGAAAATGGAATGATAAAATTTTGTTAAGCGATTCTAGTGACGTTTAAAAGCCGTTTTAAAACGGTTCTAGTATTCAATATGTGGATTAGTTTTAGTACTTTTTATGTTAACAGTTCAACTAAATTGTTCAAATAAAAACGCTTAACTAAAGTTTAGTACCTATTTTATAAATTGTATATCGATTTGCTTAAAATATAATAAATCATCATCATACACAAAGGTTTCCTCAAGTGTTGCTACAATAAAAGTTCTTGTGCGTCTTGCATCCATCGGATTCCCGTGACCCTCACCAGGTCATCGGTGTACCTTTTGGCATCTTCCACCTTATCTATGCTATGTCAGTAACCTAGATTCTCTTGCAGATATCTTCATTCCTGCCCCCCCTATCCAAATTACGATCGTTTCGTTAACGTCAAACGCTTTGAATCAGCCACGCCAAAACTTCTTTGTTCTGACGTCATCTTAACACTCGGTCACGTGGTCACAATAAAGGAATTGAAGTCGTGGTCGACTCTAAGCGTTTGACGTTAACGAAACGATAGTAACTTGGCAAGGAGAGCTGATGCGATCACGAAAGGAAACTTCAAACATAGCTCTTTTTCTTTGCTCTAAACTAAGAAAAAAATATTTGCAACCTTTTTGCTAAAATTTTCCTACAATATTTCCCCCATCCAGGGCATTGATTACTTCCTAACCTAGATAGATTCTTCCTGTTTCTCACCTTCATCGTAAGTTCTCAAGTCGGTCGATCTTGCGTTCTTGTCACCGATCGTCGTTTTAAATTTATTATCCCATTCCGTGAAAAATCTCAGCGATTTTCTGAAGCTACGTCAGTAGAAGCTATCAGTATCGATGTATGAATTTATTGAGCAATATGTCGTGTTAAAGCTTTACAAGTTAAGGGATTTAGGAAAACTTCTGATATTATAAGTTATAGTCACTAATTTATTTCATCATTACTGCTTTCAAAACGGTGTAAGAAAACATCGTGAGAAAATCGGCATGTCATGGCAAATATTTTAAGACATGTGACATTCACCAACCCGCATTGAGGCCGCTTGGTGGATTATGGCCCATTTCCTTGGCTAGAGAGGAGGCCTGTGTCTCAGCAGTGAGAACATTAAAAGCCTGATGATAATGAATGATGAGTAACTTTGCTAGAGAAAATAGATAGAGACATTCGACTTAGAGACAGAAAAACCAGCCAAGTGCGTTTTGGACCCCGCCCACTTATAAAAAGGAATATAGAACATCAATTAATACAGTTTGGGGTCGAAACGCTTGAGTTATGGGGTCCGAGTGCGCGTCTCCTTTTTAAGGACATTTTACGTCAACTAATAGATACTGCGTGATCAGAGGGCTGGAACTTTCTTCGCTCAGAGAATTAGCATTGCCATTGAACTTGTCAGTTCTGCCAGACTTCTAGGCACATTTCCGGATGAAAGTGATGTGGAGGAGTACTTTGACGCCTAAGTGTGTTTTGTGTTTTTGTATTATGTGTAGGCACATAGGTGCGGTATAAAAGTTTTGTTATAGTTATGTGTAGTGTATGCGCCTGAGCGGCGCGCGAAGTTTAGTCTAACATCAACCGTGAGTGAGTGCAGACGTCGCATCACCTACGTGATCAAGATATTAGTGTGTTTTATTAACCCAGTGAATATTACATTATGCATAACCGTTTTAATGTAGTTAATACCTACATTTTAGAAATATCACTTAAATAAAAAATTGAAACAATACATCTTTATTTATATCATGTTTCATCCATACATCCATTATTCCTGTTGTATATACACATAAATTCATTCAAAGACAAAGGCGCGAAAATTCCTACCTCAATAAATACACAAATAAGGTTTTTCGTTACACAATTACACAAGCTCTCAAAACTCAGAAGGTTGAAGAGGCTCTAATGAAATAACATGATTGCGAACACACGACAGGATTACAAGCTTCGGAGTAATGTGACTTTTCATGTGAGAATTCAGCTGAATAACGTTTCAAGGCAAATGTATTTACATATCACATATACAAGAATATGGTTTTCTATGGAACCATGGTGTTTGATGATTAAACAACTTTGTAGGATGTGGGAGAGAGTGCTTTAAAATTGAGTTTTTTGAAAGAAGGAAAGTTTTTCATTAGGTGTAGCTTTTCAAAATGTTTTCGCTCGATAAAAGATGACTAGATACTTGTATCCTAGCAGTGGGAACATTATTTAGGCTGAGTTATGCTTCTGCTAACTATAAATTGCGAGGCAGTTATTATTAACTCATTAGAATACTTCCAATGACAGCACAGTGGGTGACCAATATTGTAACATATATTCAATGAAAATATATTTTTCATAACGAACTTCAATAGCGCGGTATATACCTACTATATAATTGTTACTTATCAAATCCATTCCCTAATACCAAGTTTCTATGGCGATTTTCCAGCTCTAGATCAGATCTATTTACCATATAGGTTCAAAGTACTCGGCACAACCACATCGAGTTTAAGCTTAAATGTGATTGACACATGAGCTCAAACTCAATATGGTTGTGTCGTTTTATTACGAAGTTCCTATGGCCACCTTCCAACTCCATCATCAGACCTTGACTACCATATAGGATCAAGTATAAGTATTCGTTAATACACATTAAACAAGCCCAAACTTGAAGGGTTTGTATTGTTTTATAGCTAAGTTCCTAAAGCCACCTTTCAGCTCCCTCATCAAATCATACACATGCATGCAAAATTTGAGATTGTCGAAAAAAAAAAAGACTAAGACGTTATTACTTAGTCCGAATTTTAAAGCTTAAAATTGATTGACCTCACTCTCCTCATAGACGATAAAAAAAACGAAATCAGTCAAAACAAAAGACGAGCTCAATATCAAAAGGGAAGCAACCTAGTTAGATACTGCCAATCTACCTGACAGTCCCTTAGCTACCGGTGGAAAAACGCTGAGGCGACCCCATTTGTTACCGAGACCAAGTGACAGAACCCGATTGACATTTAATTTAATATCAAAGGCTATTCGGCCATTTAAAACAGTCGTATTCCATATCATGATCTTGTTTCGTCTGCACAAAGAGATTTCGCTTGTCAACTTGACAATCGTCCCTGGTCTTATTCATGGAGTGGAAAGTGGTGGAGTTCTTAGTGAAAATAATTATTGAACATTTTAGTCAAAGGCATACTTCGTTGGTGTGGGTAGATTTGAAGTGAAGGAGTAGGTGAGTTAGATAACAGTGAGAGATATAGAATTTTTGGTAGGTAGCTAGAATATGGTAAAAGGAAATTAATAGAAAAATATGATTTTAATTAAATACACATGGTAGAAATAGATTTCTTATGTTATTTTTAAAAACTAACAATAGATTTGAAAAAAACATGACAATAGTTTCTCAGACGTGGCTCTATAAATACTCTACACTTATGAGATATTAAAGTGACATGTCGTATAATACGCACTGAACTGAACGTATTTTCCAGAATTTGTTATATCTGTCTTCAAAGGATACATGTATATATATTCGTTTATTTATAGCATTGTAGACCTCATCTATTGCTTTTCATAAGAAAAGATCAAGTACTGGCTCATTTTTTTTTGTTTAAATGGTATAAACTATTGCTAGACTGTAAACCTAATGGTAAGAGGTGAAATCATTAATGGTGAAGCGCACTAATTTATAAATAGTCTATTTACTCAAGCCTTGAAGACGCCTAACTTATAATCAGACGGTGTATTATTCCAGTTTTCGATATATGTGGTATAAACGACGAGGTAAAACGCCTAGTCCGGGCCGTAGAAGTTTTAAAAATGTTACTCGACGTACATCGGGTTATCCGATGACAGAAAGGTGATGGGGAATCAAGTTGTGTAATTCCCGCGTACTCTTTACAAAATGCATCCTGTAAAATATCAAAAGCCTGGCTACTCTACGCCTGTGCTGTAGATTCTGTAGATTGGACATAATAAAATCTGGATCACCAACTACCTTTTTTACACGCCACGATCATCAGGAAAAAGAAATTCTGTTTCTAAAAACTGATAGAGAACAATTTTTTTTTCCACAATTATCACACAACGCCGTATAGCCTCAAGCTAAGCAGAGCTTGTGTTTTGAGTACTAGAAAACTGATAAACATAATTATAGAGGGTGTTTGGTGCATTGTTTGCCAAATTGATTTGGCCGACAGAATAGATCATTTGCTATATCTTCAGCCCCAATAAATCATTCCTTGCCACACCGGTTTTTTTTAAACATGTTTTTAATTAATATTCTGAAAAAACACCGGATTTCAGCATTTAAGCTTACATAAATAAAAAAGTTATTAGTCTATCCAACAAAATTTATTTTTATATTTAAGTGTAAATCTTCGAATTATTTTATAAAGTTCTCTAGTTTATGCCCTTTCCAATGGCGTGCAATATGCTAAAAAAAAACCTTTTATTGACTTCACTAATTGGCTAAATGTAAAAAGACAGAGGTAATTTCAGAGACGATTCAGTGTGAACGTTTGGGCAGGAGTAATTGCATGTGGTTAGACCGCACTATGTACCTGATAACCTCAACGGGGATAATTATCTTGAATTTCTTCAAACAGAGCTGCCCTTATTGTTATCTGAGGTGCCAATTTTCAATGAAGACAGGTCTTTTGTCTTTCAATATGACGGTAGTCCCACTCACTGGCGATTAACCGTAAGGCAATTCCTAAATGACGCATTTCCAGACTCGTGGATTGGGAGAGATGGCCCTATTCCACGGCCTCCACGTTCACCAGACCTAACTCCTTTGGATTTTTACGTCGGGAGTCGGGCCAAAGACAGTTCTTAAACCAGTGATAAACCGGTCAGTGGGTAGCCTTAGGGGCGGTGTTTATGCGACTGAAGTTGAGACGAGAGATGATTAAGTGCAACGTATTGAGGCGGCTTTTGTGACCGTTAAACGGAGCAGTGGTGGCTGAGTGGTAACGGCCCCAACTTACGAGTTTGTATGTCACGGGTTCAAAACCAGCCAGGCGCATTACTTTGTGTAATTTATTTCATCACCACTGCTCTCAACATGGTGAAGGAAAACATCGTGAGGAAACCGGCATGTTCTAGAACCAAAAATTCGAAGACATGTGACATGCACCAACCCGCACTGGGCCCGCTTGGTGGATCATGGCCCATTCCCTCTCCTAGAGAGGAGGCCTGTGTTCCAGCAGTGGGAACATTAAAAGGCTAATGATGATGATGACGTGACCGTTAAAGCAGAAATTGTTGTATTTTAAAATTATTTTGTCAAATCCCATACACTTTGCAGGTTTTTTATAGAAAAACTACACGTTACTAGCAAGTAATTTTGAATTCCATAGAACCATACAACAGTACACTTAAATATAAAAATAAATTTTGTTGGATAGACTAATAACTTTTTATTTATGTAAGCTTAAATGCTGAAATCCGGTGTTTTTCAGAATAAAAATTAAAAACATGTTTAAAAAAAACCGGTGTGGCAAGGAATGATTTATTGGGGCTGAAGATATAGCAAATGATCTTATTCTGTCGGCCAAATTAATTTGGCAAACGATGCACCAAACTCCCTGTATATTTCTAAAAACATTAATGTTATAGACAAATTACACCTAGGCACAGATCAAATGATTGTGCTCCTCACACAAACATTTGTCCTGGGTGGGAATCGAACCCACGACCTCCTACATAGCAGTCAAGGTCACTAACTACACTGACAGGCAAGTCGAATTGGTTTAAATAGTATTAAATTGAATACAATATTTTTTCTTAAAATATTAAGAATGTTTTGAATATATATTAAAAAAAATACTAACAAAATAACATTAATAAGTATTCAAAATACAAAGAACATTGCAAAGTTTTTGAATAAATATTCAAAATAGACTTAGTTTTAATTAATAAAATTTCGCAAATAATAAATAATATGTTAAACAAAGGTCTTACTCGAAATTGTTTTATGATATAGAACTAAAATTAAATTAACTTGTCAAAATATATTTAATGTGATACTAGAGATGGGTCTAAAGGTTTCAGAAATCTAGAATATTATTTATTTACTCAATTATTTATTACATAATAATATATGTTTATGAAATTAATATCTTGTATTAATTTGTGTTCAAGACTAATTTTAAGATATATTAAATAGCATATTCTATGTAGCTGAAGTGTATACAATATTTTGGTGCTCAAAATCATATAATTCTAATGTATTCTATTATTTCAATTAACTTGTGCTGTTTGTTTATAATTTGGATTTTCAATTCTCGAGAGGTTTTTTTTATCTTTAAAACATTAAAAGCGTTACACTAAGATAAATAAATTAGTTTTTACTCATTTTTTAGCCATTGTTCACACCGAACGTATTATTCGTCACCGAAAGTGAGTATGCTCACAGTCAGCCGTAGTGCGAACGTGAACTCAGTCTGCAGTATGTGTTCTTATCTCCGTCCAACAATACGTTACAGCGTAAAAGGCGTTACTTATGTGTAAACAAAAGAGTACCCTTTAATCGGCCACCGAGAGTCAATGACGTAACGGTTCGGTGTGAACGAAAAGTTAATTTATTTAGAAAAGCGATAGCATAACGCGTGCTCACAGTCAGCGGTCGATAATACGTTTGGTCCGGTAAGGACTGTCCGGCAGGCCCAAGCCAGGCATCTCATGCGTAAGGATGTTCTCTCTCTCATGATGTTTACTACCTTCTTAAATGCTTCTCAGAAGGAAGTTATCTCATTTTTTATAACTTTTATAATGTTGAATAATCAAATCTCCCCCGGCCCCTGGCTTAAAGGCAGTAATTCAGCCAATTTCTTGTATAAGCTTACCAGCTTTCCCGTCTTCGGTCCACAGCACTCAACAGTTAACACAATAATGCTGAGCGTTCCCGCCTACTGGCTATGAGAGAATGGGAGTCGGGCCTTTGGTTACAGACACTACCGTCGCCCGTAGGTACTTTGCTGAGTGACACCACCTTCCGGGTTGCTACATTCCTGTGACTGGGTGCTAGTGCTCAAAATCCGTACTGGCTGTATCTATGGTGCCACATACACTGTACCACATATTTCTATCCTGGAGCCGAGGGTTGATGCGAAAGCGTTATACCGGGGCTCTGGGAATAAGGCAAGGAAGGAACGGGGTAGGTTCTTTAGTCAGAAAGAGTCTGACACTATTTCCGCCCGCAAGCGGGACTTGTCATTGGATGATTTTTATCTACCATAAAAAACCACATATTTCTACAGTGATAATATCTCTCTATTATTTTTTGCATCTTTTAAACTACGATAGCAACATTTTTGTCTACAGCTATGTATGTATGCAGTATGTCTAGCAGACTCAAACTCAACTGCCATATTATTCTCCAAGCGACAGCCCAGTTTCGCGTAGTTCCACCTAATATTTTATGCAAAGACGGGGCCCGTCTACCACCGTGACAGACCTCTGTTTGTTTGCTCAGGAGAGATCAAAAAGGGAATTGGCTTTAAATCCTCGGTCCCGTGTTCTGAATAACAAACTAATTTATCCACCGTTCGACGTAAATTTTAATACAAATTTCGCGAGGCCCTACAATTTCGTAGATGGAATGTTGTGGTTTTTTTTACTGGCTGTAAAAAAATGTCGCTGCTTACTAGGTTTTAGAACACCTGGTTTTGTTCCCCTTGGTCCTTTATCATTAAATGGAACTTTGTTTGATGTAGGCACTAAAGTTTCTTTGAGATTAAATATTCAGGGAGACACGACGTAATATTGAAAGGAAAAAGTAATGCTGCCTTTTTTCCGTATGTCTGAGGAACACGGCTCGCTTTTTTGTTCGGATTCAAATATCTTATGCTGTAAAGTATCTCATAAATAGGATGTTGCTTTCGTTTACTGATATATTCCTTTTCTATCTTATCAGCTTTTTCAACCATCACAGGGATCTATGTCTTTATTATAATGTAGTCAATATTTACATTGAAGTGGAATTGTAATGTGGTAATAAACCTTTTTATCAGCTTGCTATTTCCTAACAACCTTAGAGTCAGCTTTCAGTCTAACTAAATGTGGCTGAAATCCGGCCTTTTACATGGAGCTACTGTCTGTCATACCTCCATGACCCAGTTAGTAGACAATATGACTTTCTGGCGTCTGATGGCCTGTAACAATTGTCAAAGCTCTACAAATGATGGGATCAGCGGCTTTACGTGCATTTCGAGGTACTAGATGTTAATAATGTCCTTAATCAATTTTGAAAGTATAATTACGATTGTCGAAATCATTAATATGAGGAAGAAATTATGCAACACTGCAGTGACGTATTCATTCTTATGCAAATAATAAAATCAACTTCAACTCTTAATGAATGGCCTTTGTGGAAGATACGCCACAATTTTACCAATAACACGTGCGAACTAGACTATCAAACGCTGGAGAGTATTCAGCGTGAATTAACGGTAAAATAAATATATATTTCTTTTTAAATCAAAATAATAAAAAATATCGCAGATGTAGATTGACAATTTAGTGACAATCTTATGACCATAGATCAGGGTAGGCGAACCTTTTTGCATCAACGTGCCATTTTTTCCAAAAAAAAAGTTTAATGGGGTCATTGAGGTGCCATCAAATAATTTTGACTTCCTGATTATTTGGAAAATAATAATAATGAATACTATCAAAACTCTCTATGAAAGAAAATAAACAAAAGAGATACATTTTAGATTGATTTCGATTTTGATTTTTGTTGGTGCAGATGTTTTATGATCGACGACGTGCCCAAAATATTAAGTCGCGTGCCATCAATGGCACGCGTGCTATTGGTTCGCCAACCCTGCCATAGATTATGGCTGATTATTACCAGATATGAAAGAATAAAATCTTTTACATTTAATTTGCTTTAAAATGATTTCGACACCTGGGTTGTGTCACTTTAGCAGTTACATACTTTGTTTGGAATTTGTTTGGCGTAAATAATTTGAAATTTGCGTTTTTGGCAGGTAGAGATTAAATAATTATATTTACCCTTTTAATAACTTTTTAGAAAAGTAATTCACCACTCCAGTTTAAATTATACTGTAAAAAATTTTTATAGCCTGTTAATTTTTATCAGTCTGTAATTTTTGATGGTATACTATAAAAGTACATCTAGATAATGGTGTTACAACTTTTGTTGTACCTATCGAACTCATCAGAGTTTTTTTATGGTAGATAAAAATCATCCAATAACGAATCCCGCCTTTGAACGGAGCGGGAGACAGTGAACTCATCAGAGTTAAAATTTGGTTTTGTGTCTCTTTTTTGCCTTTTAAGGGCCCTTTCTGACCTGTCTATTATTAACCAGAGCGTGGTTTAAAAGCTTGGTGGTACATTCAATACAATCAAATTTAATTTACCATAAAAAAGCAACGCAAAAAAGAGTCAACACCTGACTCTCTGTCGTTTTCATTGTAATAATTACCATAAGTGATCACACAAAGAACAATACTAGGTTTTTTTTTTTTTAATTTAGAGCCTTTAGTCGTAATTCGACTATGAAAGCTACATTATAACTAACACTTGTGTCTTAAATTAGATACTAAACTAAGGCTCTTATGGATCTATTGCATACAAAATTTATAAAGCTCATTGGTAACTTCCGAAGTAGGACTAGAAGAAATACTCTGAAATACTCTAATGTCACTTCTGTTTCATTTATGTTTCTCGCGCGACTTGTCAATTATCTGTTGTTTAATTTTTTTTAATTATTGTTTTATATTTTACTTCTACTTTTATGTGTTTAAATAGTATAATTGGCTTCGACTAAACTGTTTAATTTAAAAAAAATATACTAAGTATATGTCCTATACAAAGGTGACATGACAGATGGGCTTTCCTTAAAAAGGATAACTGTACACACCAATATGAACAACATTTACTATGAGACCAACCCAAAAATCACGAAAAGAAAACTCACTGATCCATACATTTTGTCGAGTTATGTGAATATAAGTTTATGGAACAGCGGATTTTTTTTCGTGATTTGCGGGTTGGTCTTATAGTAAAAGTTGTTTATTTTGGTGTGTACAATGATCCTTTTTAAGGAAAGCCCATCATTCTGTCGTATCAACTTTGTATATATAACTCTAATACTAGGTAGGTACTAACGCACACTTGTAAACACACCTGTATATATGTAGCCACCTATTGGGAGACACGGGCGTAGCTAGAATAGTTATCCAACCACTAAATGCAGTGGCTTACCGCGCTGCCTTGCGGTAACCAGTGATTTATATAGCTCTAAACTAAAACTTATAGCCAAGCTTTGAGGCTGGAAAAATATGCTTCAGGTTTTGGGCTGCGACTCTATGACAATTCTAAATAAAAAAACATTGCACAGTATAAAACAAAGTCACTTCCTCTGTCTCTATGTATACTTAGATCTTTAAAACTACGCAATGGATTTCGATGCGGTTTTTTTAATATATAAAGTGATTCAAGAGAAAGGTTTGTATGTATAATACATGCATCTATTTAATATCACCATTGCACCCGTGCAAAGCTGGGGCGGGTTACTAGTGTATTATAAAGCACAGAAATCTAACTATGTCTATCTGTTTGTCTGTACCTGAAAAACTCAAATACAGCACTCTGCCTATCGGTGAAATCGTTCTCTTGAACCATTGTCTATGGGGGAGGTTTATATGTAGAAATACTCGTACATAATATTATTATTTATTTATTTATTATATACTTTATTGTACACCAAGACATAATACATTCAAAGTGAAACTTGCAATAAAAAACACACAATCGGCGGCCTCATCGCACTCGGCGATTTCTTCCAGGCAACCCTGTATAGACAGAAATGGCCAGGACGCAAAATGGGGTTGCACTTGGTGCAAATACAAAAGTAATAAAAAAAAAACACATAAAAGAACTTAATACTAAAAAGTAATAAAAAAATAGATGCAGTGATGCAATCGTTGATGGTAAGGCGCACTAGTTTATTAAGAGCCTATTCACTCTAGCCTTGAAGACACCCAAATTATATTCGGACGGAAAGACTGCAGCCGGCAAACTGTTCCAATCCCTCGATGTACGCAGTATAAATGACGAGGCAAAACACTTAGTCCGGGCCGCAGGTATCTCAACAACGTAAGGGTGGATATCTGCCGTACGCTGGGATGTCCGAAGGTAAAATTGGAATGGCGGAATCAAATCATGCAATTCCTGCGCACACTCTCCAAAATGCATCCTGTAGAAAACCGCAAAGCTGGCTAGTCTGCGCCTGTGCTCGAGACTTTGAAGACTGAACCCAACCAAATCTCGATCACCAATCAGCCTCTTTGCACGCCTCTCCACGGAATCCAAAGCCGCTAGGTGGCATTTTGCAGCACCAGCCCATATGTGGCTGCAGTACTCCACACACGATCGGACCTGTGCTTTGTACAGCATTGGAAGCTGACTCGGTATGAAGTACCGTCGGACTTTTGCAAGAACGCCGAGTTTTCTAGCAGCTACCTTGGCTTTGGACTCAATGAGCCGCCCAAAGTTGAGGTCTGAAGCAATGTCCATTCCCAAGAGCTGAAGGCGGTCGGTGGACTCCAGGGATATATCCCGAAAAGCAGGAGCCAAGGTGAACGGGCATATACATACATATAAAATATATGTAGGCAAGGGAATAAGTGGTAACAAGAAGACAAGATCACAGCGTCAAGTAATGCTCCTTCACAAGCCTTTCAAACACAGGCAGTGTTTGCGCACGTTTTATAGCCACAGGCAACGCATTCCATAGGCGAGCGGCCTGGACACTGAATGCCTTATCCAGGAAGGTAGTAGAATGCATTGGCATTTTTAGTTTCAAGTTGTCTGATGATCTAAGAACCTTTATGTGAGAGTCACACAGAAATTGGAACCGTTCTTTGAGGTAAAGAGGAGAAGAAGGGAAAAAGAGCACCTTATACAAAAGGGAAAGAATATGAGCATTACGGCGAAGGCGAATTGGCAACCACTTGAGTTTAACACGAAATTCCGAAACATGGTCATATTTGCGCAAACCAAATATGAACCTAATACAAAAGTTTTGAAGTCGCTCAAGTTTATCCAGTTGTACTTCAGTGAGGTCAAGATTATAGCAGAGCAAAACACATAACTAATATCTATATACATGAAACATCATCAGCTTTTTTAAAGATTCCACTGAAGGGACACAGGACTCCTCTCCATAATTTACCACGCGTCTTCGAATTTTTGGTTTTTTTTGGAATCCTTTATCGTTTTGAGAGCAGTGGTGATGAAATAAACTACACAAAGTAATGCGCCTGGCAAGGTTTGAACTCGCATCCTACAACTCATATGTCAGGGCTTTATCACTCGGTCACCACTGCTCTACCAATTAAGTCGAGTTTAAAATATATTAAAATAACATGGATATTCTTTTCTATCCTTCATCAGAAACATCAGTTAATTCTAAAACAAGAAAAGTTTCACTAAAATTAACATATGTACACAAAAGCTATTAATGCATAATTAATTATATTTCGTTTGAAACATGCTTTGATCAATTATACGAGTTTCTGCATGACTTGAATCTAATGTTTGAATACGTATGATTAAGTTGTATATTTATTATGGTACTAATAGAAATGAGTAGAATTCAATTGGCTAGGTTATTCTATCTATTCAGGGGGCTTAGACAAAGTCACATTCTCACTAACGATAACGAAATTCGAAACTCCGAAATGTATGGAACTGACATATGCCTTCGAAAAGTCACGTGGTCAAACGTTTTCGATTCGCTAATAATATTGTTAGTAGTGGTTTATACGTCAAATTTGAAGTTTTAATTCGATAACCATAGCCAAGAAGTTGTTATTTTATCGAACCAACACTTCGACTTATTGATATGTTAGTCGATGTCACTTTGTCTACCATTTTGTGGTCGACATCGTTAAGGCGAAATCGAACTTAGAAATGGACTCGACACGGAGCGATTGCCACTTGTCTAGGGCCCCAGGACAAAAGAAGCAGATATTGAATACAGAACTATCGTTGTTTCTAGGAAACTATGCTCTAGCACCGGAATTATAAACAAGTAAAAATAATTACTTGAGTAAAAGTAACTACTTAGGTAACAATTTTTAATGAACTTTTCGAACGTCAAGTAATGACTTACTAAGAAACAAGTCATTGCATCTTAGTACAGTACGGCCGTCAGATCTTGGCGAGTCTGAAGTTAGCCTCTGCGAATTTTAGTGCATGAAAACTCGAACAAAAATAAAGGATTTAAAGAAATAGATGCTAACAAAAGTTTTTAACAGCAATAACAACTGCAAACTCTAGACTCGCCAACATCCGACGGCCGTACTGTAAATACGGGTGTAAGAAGTCTTTAGTACTAAGTAAGTAAATCAAGAAAGGGTACCAAAATTTTCAAGTATCAAACTGTATTTTACTCAACAATTATTACTAGTAGATACTGAAGCAACTTTCCCTTGCTATGAATAATTTCTAAAACAAAACGCGAAGGTAAGCGTCGGACTACCGTCCCTTATAAATCTAGCAGCCATCGGCTTTATTTGACATCGGATAAATTTATTGGGTGCTAAATGTGGTTCGCGACCTGAGAATAAATTATTGGATAAACATGTGACTTGTGATCAAGATAGCTTTTGTTTTAGAAACGTTTCAGTTCTGATGTGTTGTGTGTTTTGAAATTAGTCAACTATAGTTCGTTTTTTAATTTTAAACTACGATTCGTCAACTTAAAACGTCAAACTTCAGAAAATTGGGAACATATTTCCAGAGTGTGACATTCTGAGTTGTCAAATCGTAGTCTAGAATTAAAAAACGAACTATAGGTTATATTTTTCGAGCTTTTTTATAGGTTTTAATTAACTAGTGCGTCTCACAATCCACTATCCCACCAATGTTTACCGTAAAGTGGAATCACAGACAAGCACTAGTTTATATCAATTACAAAAACTGAGCAAGCACGAGTCGGATTTTTTTTATTAGAACTAACGTCAACATGTGCTAAGTACCTGCTTTTGTTTTTTTAGAAAAAATACACTAGAGCCATATAGTTCTCCCATTTGTAGTTAAACGAAGTAAAATACAGTTGTATCAATAATACAAATATATAATAAAATTTAAAGAAAATTAAACTTAAAATTTAGTTAGTAATAAAACTACAATATTTTTTACTAAAAACTGGATTTTTGCTCCAAACAAATTTCAGACGGTTTTTTCATGGTGGGAAAAATCTAATGATGAATCTCGCCCATGGGAGGAGCGGGAAACAGTGTCAGACTTACTGACTAAACGACCCACTTCATTTATTCTTAGCCTTCATACTAGGGTCGGTGATGACGTCGAATATTTAAAACGTAAAATTCATAACAGCACTCGACTCCAATATGAATGAGTTTCAAAAACCTTCAGCTTACAAATAGGTAAGGTGAACTTAGACCCAAATTGGGGAGTGTCTGCACTTCCCTCTCATATCTAATTAACCCCGCGTTTTATTTTAATTCTCAACACCATGAAAGCAAAGAGAGGCGAAGAATTCTAAGCCGAAATTCCATTATACGAAAATTTCGCAAACCACGCTAAATGCACGCGGGCTTATGTTAAAAGGTCCTAATTGTTTCGTACATAAGTAGGTAGGGCTGTGCCTCTGTGAGTTGAGTCTTGATGTAAATTCAATTTAATTATGTAGATGGCGCCCGTTCGGCAGCCCTGTTCGACACCGTATGTCACTCGTCGTGTCAAGCATGGTTCATTCGAGTTAATGGAGATTTCGTATGTTATTACTTTATGAATCTGGATTCGTTGTCGTGGAAAAAGGAATTGGATTAAACAAGAAATTGTGTATGTTTTTATATTTCCTGTATTTCGAGATCATATTTGTACGAATATGAGCTTTATAGTTTTATGTTGTAACTTTTTTTATGGAAGGTAAAAATCATCGAAGTACAGTGTTAGACTCTTACTGATTAAACAACCTACCCCATTCCTTCCTTGCCTTAGTCCCAGAGCCCCCATGTAACGCTTTCGCATCAACCCACGACATGCGTTTTTGACCACGAAATCAACTCATGGTCAAAAATGCAATATTGCTGTGAGTTCTAGTTTTGATTCACATTAGGTAAAAAGTGCTGTTATGTTTTTGTTCATCATCATCATCAGCCTTTTTAAAGTTCCCACTGCTGGGACACAGGTCTCCTCTCTAGGAGAGGGAATGGGCCATAATCTACCATGCGGGAACAGTGCTGATTGGTGGATGTCACATGTCTTCGAATGTTTTTGTTATAGAAATATTATTGCATAGCTGCCCGGAGTTTGAAAGTTGGTGGTGAGATATTCCCGTGCTTTAGAAAGCATGTAAGACATCCTAGTCTTAGCAATTCGCCGTTTCTCATCGGACTATGAGGGTAACCGAATTTATAGAGAGTGTAAATGTGTTTGCATTTACGTTTGAGAAGTGTCTGTACTAATCTCAATTGACAACCACCGTCAACGAAATTCGTGTGGCGAAATCATTAGTTTTATGTTAGGTATTTCAAGTAATTTTTCACTAAAATATATTTAGTTCTAATTATACGCGTGGAATAGTTTTTGGCCATGATATTCGTAGATCTCAAGTCACCTCTCCAAGGAGCAAATGGAGAGGCCCAACAGCAGGACCGAAATCTACTGGGGCCCCGGTCCGGTTTCTTAAAGGAAGGTCCGACCCTGGTATGAAAGCTTTGAAGGAATGGGGTTAGTCGTTTAGTCAGTACGAGTCTGACACTGTTTTCCGCTCCGTCCGAGGGCGGGATTTGTCATTCGATGATTTTTCCCGCCATAAAAAAAAATATGTAGATCCCAGGATATGGTATCTAAATTAAAAAATTAAACTGACGACAAATCGGAAAAACTTTCAAACAATATCAACAAAAATGTAATTCAAAATCTTTCAAACTTAATACAGACGTCGACGTTTCATAAAGCCGTCTCCTCAAGAAAATACAAAAATTTAGCAGAGAAGGACTGTAAAGCTAATAGTTTTAGCACCATACTATAAAATGTGGATGGTTAAAAATAAAAATCAACGTAGTAAGGCGAAGACGGTACGCCCGTACCCTGAGAATGGCATTGCGCCAAAGAATGTCTTTATTGCTCTCAGGAATTTCCTTTGAAGGAATTCAATAACGCTAGATCGAATTAAAATATAATATTGTGTTAGCTTCCCGCTGATCTTGTGGTTACACAAGATTAAGGACTTAGCCAGTCTGCAAAGTCTCGAAGATTTAATGGGAAAATATCTCTATTTAGACTATTTTTGTTATGTAAGTGAGATTAAAGAAGAGAATATATAAAATAAATGTCTGTGTTTCTAATATTCTATAAATAGTGTTTGCAGGTGGGAAGACGCCCGTCTTCATATCACCACTCATCCATGCCACAGACAGAATGTTAAGCCGTTGGACTCGGCTGTTATTGGTATCTAATCTTTACCAATCGTTAAAGATAGGAGCCAGAAAATCTAACACTAGTCTTCCTCGTAGCGCAGGCTTGTGTATGGCGTGTAATGGGTACCTCGCCGTTCGGACCAAGCCCAGTCGTCGTCAGCATGCACTGTTCCCGCGTGTCTCAAGGAGTTGTCAGCAAACCATAGGGACCCTGCAGAAGGGTCGAAGCCAACTGGGGTCAAGGGTTCGCGTCTAAAAGTATGGCTCTGGCCCTAGTACATATGGTAACGTAGAAATGGGGTAGGTTGTTTCAGGCAGTAAGAGTCTGACACTGTATCCCGCTCCGCCCAAGGGGGGATTCGTCATTGGATGATACCTACCATAAAAAAATACCAGTCTTCCTGAAATGTTTAGATAGGCACTCATCATCATCGGTTTTACTTGAAGACGTCCAGTACTGGACATAGACCTCCTTCAAGTGTCATCATAAAGACAGGTCTTATGCATCTTGCCTTAAATTGTATTGTATTGTATATCGGGCTGGTATCCGCTCTACGTCTAAAGCGCGTATTTTGCGCGTATTTTGCGTGCATCTTGCCTTAATCGGAGTTCTAAGACTTCCACCAGCAAACCATGCAGCCTTTCATAAGGCAGGTACGTTAGGCACTCGCTCCATGTGAAATTATACTGATATCCATCTGGATTAAAATAGTTGTAATAAGGTTATTAACCACGCTGCCTGCGTGGGATTAACAAGCAGAATGGGATCAGTAAGGACCTCAGTACTGACCTTTATGCTGTATACACACAAAGGGCATACACTAACGTCACGTCGGTCACACGTACGAGAATCGTGCGTTATTTTTTTGTGCATTGTATTGTTGATGAAAGTCTGTCTAGAGTGCAATTCTTTGTATTACACAACGAAGCTACGCGTGATAGTCTTGCCCTTTTTAAGAACGACCATAGTAAACACTAAAAGCTTGAGCTGAAGGGCAACACATTTTTTTGTAGTGCGAAATCTAAGAAAGACTCTTAGGGTAGGTAAAGTAAAAAAAGAGTTGGACTTTTACTGACTAAAACCCATTTAAGTATACTTAGTTGGTCCTTGCGTTTCAGTGCCACTGTGACATTTTTAAGACAATAATCTCGTTCGCTCTCACGCCACGTCAATTAAGCTGATATCAACTGCCTGGTCCTCATGCACGTAAGTCTGAGCATACGGTGGCTGGAAATTGCTCAGGTTCTACTAGATTTTTAATATTTCGAAAAGCTCAAGCACTAGTTATATATTGTCAAAAAAAGGAGGATTACTTAATTTAATATAATTGATTGTAAACCAAAATATTTAGTGTCTTTGTGAAGGAACATTACCTGACGCTGTGATCTTGTTTTCGTCTAACCACTTATTCTCCAGCTTGTATATATTTTGTATGTTTCTATAATATTATATGTATCTATTTTTTAGATGACTTTTGTGTACTTTTGTATTTGCATCAAGTGCAACTCCATTTTGTGTTCTGGTAATTTCTATCCATGCCAGGTGGCCTGGAAGAAATCGCCAAATGCGATAAGGGCGCCGATTGTATGTTTTTTTATCATTTATTTTCCTTTCAATATTATTGCAGTCTTGCTGAACAAGAAAGTGTAAAATAAATAAATAGAAAACAAGTTTACACAAACTGAAATCTACGCGGTCAATGGCAGTCATAATGTATTGCTTTATGTATCCCAAGTTCGGATAGTTTTTCAACCAATAAATAGATTCTATATCGTACGTATCATACAACAAATGTAATAAATTCTATCACATTTACTGTTAGCAACTTGCCAAATTAACTCAATTGTCCTAACGACAGCCGGCGAACAATTATTTGCGCACCCTATTTATTTTGCGGTTTTTTCCTGCGACCTTCTTCCAAGTTGTCGTATTTTATTAGTTATTATTTGATATTGTCTAAGTAATACTCCAAATATATTTGTCTTACACAAAGTAATCTGAGTACCTATCTTAATCTGTCAAAGTTACTAAGGATGTATAACAAAACACAATCTAGGGCAAAGTATAATAGATGGTAAGGTGTGTCCTTTTACCAAGTAATAATGTCAGCGAAACAAGTGACAGAAAGTTTCAAGAGACTAATTTCTCCTTAGGAAACTCCTTTACTGTCGAGAGTTGAATTAGGCTGCTTTTCCACCAGAAATGTGCGAGGATCAGGTCAGCAATTGGTCTTATACAAACATGTCCCTCACAACGCATCTTTGCACATCGACCCACTCTGGTGGAAACTCTTTACTCCCAGTCACCGAAAACGCGGCTTTACTGAAAGCAACCTGTGAATAGGTAACTCAAGGCAACGGCGTTTGCGCCCCAGACGCCGCCGGGATTCCGATCCTGATTTCCGGCCACCGTAGGCGCGGGCTTACGGACGGTGAGCATTGGGTAGCTTGCCGTCCGGTCGTCTGGTAATCGTCCGGACCAAGCCCAGTCGTCGACGGCGCACACTGTTCCCGCACGCCTCAAGGAGTTGTCAGCAACCGTAGGGACCCTGCAAAAGGGTCGAAGCCAATTAGGGCCACGGGTTTGCGTCTGAAAAGGAAGGCTCTGGCCCTAGTATGTATGGCAATGTAGGGGGGCTTAGTAAGAGTCTGACACTTGTTTTCCGCTCTGCCCAAGAGTGGGACTCGTCATTGGATGATTTTTACCTATCATAAAAAAAACCTGTGAATAACTCCGCGTCCGATAAAGTCGGGGCCGTTACCACTTGGTCATCACTGTTCAAACCACGGATACTAAGCATATTCTGGAATTCAAAGGATAATAAAATTAATAAATTGAACGAAAGATTTTTTTAATACCCCTAACTGTTCCACTGGTAAAGCCCTCCCCAAAGTCCTTCCAAACCTTCTCCCGCACCGTCTCAAACCAGTTGTCTTGGTACGCGTCCAAATCATCCCGCCACCTCTTTCTAGGTCTGCCTCGACGACTCTTTCTTCCTGCTTGTACTAGCTTTGTGGTGACGCTTGCCTAGCTGTTCTCATGCATGCGACTAACCCGACCCGCCCAATCCCATTTAAGCCTGGCAGCTTTTTTGCCCACATTATGAAAGAAAATTGCTTACAAAATTTTTATAGTTACAAATTTTTGTAAGCGATTTTGTAGGTACCTTCCAAAATTACATACCTGTTAGAGAAATACAAAAGTTCCTTGTAATATTTGTTCCGTTAAAATGTAAATAATATTGTATTGTATTAAACTTAGGTATTTGCCGTAGGTATCCTTCGAATTAAAAGCGTTTCGTTCTGTGTACTATTTCAAGCGATTTAATAACTATTAGTAACCTTGTTTCGTTTATTGTTGAGTACAATATTTTTCTCATTTGTGGGTAGCGTAACATATTATGATATGTTATATGATATGTCATAGCATCAGCCTTATAATGTTCCCGCTGCTGGGACACAGGCCTCCTCCTAACGCTTTAAAGCGAGAAAAGTTATAGGATGGTTTTGCACCTTAAAACAATCCCTCATGTCTTTGTCATCATCTTCAGCCTGTTCAATGTTCCGACAGCTGGGACACAGGCCTACTCTCTAGAAGAGGGAATGGGCCATAATCCACCACGCGGGCCCAGTGCAGATTGGTGTATGTCACATGTCTTCGAATTTTTAGCACATGCCGGTTTCCTCACGATGTTTTCTTTCACCGTTTTGAGAGCAGTGGCGATAACTTAAATTACACGAAGTAATGCGCCTGGCTGGGGTTGAACCTGCGACCTACGACACGTAAGACGGGGCCGATACCACTCGGTCACCTCTGCTCTCAGGCCTCCTCCTACCGCTCTATTGCGAGAAAAGTTATGGGATGGTTTTCCACCTAAAATAATCCCTCATGCCTTTGTACTTATGTTTATTTACTAATCTAATAATTAACCAGCGATAAATGCAAGTGCACGTAAATGAATGTTTTCTTTGCCATGATTCAAACATCTTTAAGGATTATTTAAGATAATAACCACACAATCCAAACAAGTCTAAAATAACATAGTAAAGTTCGTTCACTCATACTCCCCTCCGGGCTGTAGTCACGTTCCCAACTTCTTAAAGCCCCTCGTGATATAGTAATGTTTTTGTATTAAAGTAGCATTTTCTTGTATTCCAAGAACTAAAGAAATGGCCAGAAAAATAATAACGAAATATCTTAATGGTTTCAACGAATTCTAAGGAGTTCGTTGATAAGTACATGTACCTAACATTATTGGTAGGTACAGAAGCCTCCTACAACTTGTGATATAAAAAGAATAAATAAAAAAGAACTAAAATGAATTAGTTTTCAGATTAGTACAGATTAGATACAGAACTTTTTATTTTAAACATTTCATAATATAATTAGCTTTTAACATTTCGTTTAAGTTAATGATCCAACCCAAAAATCACGAAAAATAAACCCGCTGCTCCATACATTTTGTCGAGTTACATGAACATAAATCTATGAAGCAGCGGTTTTTTTTTTCGTGACTTTTGGATTGGTCTCACAGTAAAGTTGTTCATACTGGTGTACACAACGTTCCTTTTTAAGGAAAGCCCATCTGATATATCAAATTTCTATATATCTGCTTATTCTGCGTAGTAAACGAACTCGCCACATGCAGTATTGTATCCAATCATACCGTTAAATCTATGTAAGATCTTTTCTCTAAATACATACGAAACGTTAATGAAACGAGCACAATTTTAACACGGAAATGTTTGAGTTAAACTTATTAATAAGTTGAGAAAACTTGGTCCTCCTTCTGTTTGGAAGTTTTGAAATACGAGCAGGTAAGCATGTCTGTCGAAAGTCAAGCAAGAAAGTAATTAACATTTTTATTATTTTATTTAATTAAGGTATGTGACTCAGAAAGTTTTTATGTCAGAAGGAGATAAATTAATTCTCTTTTTCTGGTCGCAGCGCGGCCTTAAGAGACTTAAATTTTCATTGTTTTTTGTACAATCGCTCTTAAGCAGTTATGACGCTATTTACACATTTTTTCATAGGTAATTCAGATATCTTGTGGATCTGTCGTCTGGTAAGACCGAGTCCAAGTCGTCAACGTCGCGCACCGTTCCCGCGCGCCTCAAGGAGTTGTCAGCAAACTGCAGGGGCCCTTCAGGGTCGAAGCCTCCTGGAGCCTAGGGTGGTGCAAACTGTTACCTCGACTCCAGGAATAAGGCAAGGAAGGTACGGGGTAGGTTTTTTAGTCAGTAAGAGTCTGACACTGATCTCCCGCTCCGCCCAAGAGCGGGTTTCGTCATTGGATGATTTTCACCTACCATAAAAAAAAAGATATCTTGTGGGTCTAGATTCCTATCGAAATAAAACTAAATTTGTGTGAAACTAATTCAGAATACCTCTGAAAATCTGCTATTTTGCGTGAAATTTGGCTGATTAAAAAAAAAATTTAAAAAAAACATATTTAAAGAAACACGTTTGCATTTTATCAAAATTCTGAATTATATATATTTTTCCATATTTTTTATTAAGTTTTTCCTGTAACCAGTTTCGTGAAATATTCGAATAACTGTCGGAATTATTGAATACTAACAGAACGTGAAGCTGTTATAGATCTCTCTTTTTTCGCATGACTTCTTTGTCATTAATTACGGTGGATTGCGTTGGATGAACCAACAATTACTCAGGTTAAATATTAACGACTTGGGAAGAATTCTTTTAAGAAGGTTATTCTAAAAGATAATATACTATTGCATGAAACAGGTCATAAAATAAAAGAAAAACATTAAACGGATAAAAAATCTTATTGTAATAACTGATATATTAAATGCTAACAGAGCGATCAGTCTTTTTTGACGTTACCTCTTTATCAAACATTACATTGCGTTAGACGAACCAGCAAGCTTATAAACCATTTTCAGCTTAAAGATAAATGTAAAGATAAATCGGGAAAGACTGTCTTAAGTTTATTCTATAAGTTTGTTTTTCAAATGTAATGCTATTGCACAAAACACAGGTAACAACAATAAAAGAAAAAACACAAACATAAAACAGATGCAAAATCTTATTGCAAATCCACAAACTTAAAAAACTATTAAAAACAAACAACCTGAAGATGTTTCTCAATGTTAACAAGAAATAAAAAGTGAAATAAAACTAGCAAACAAGCACTAAAACTCTTAAACCGTTTACGAGCAATGACGAGATGCAGAGCTAGTATAATTGCAATAAAAGTACGTTAGTAGTTTCACGGCTACTAAAGTGTCACAATACCTAAAGATCCCATTAAACTTTGGCAATTTCTAACTTTTCCTATTAAGCTTACTGCACACTTATCGTCCTAACACGTTACGAATACTTGTGTATGGTCGTTTATTGAAAGTTCGTGTGTAGGTTTTTTAGATTTATGATCTTGTGTTTTGGGAGAAGTGTTGGGACTTTCGACAGTTGTGTAATGTGTTCTTTTTGTTTAATTCGATTTTTTAATTTGAATGTATTTTATAAGAAGGTAGATTCTTATAAAATACGTCTTGGTCTGAAATATGATAACCAATTTCGAGTATCTTAATTTGAGACTACTTACCTATAAAATTGAACAGTTTGTACCTAAATTAAACCAGCTTCAAACCAATGTAAAATATTCAGTAAAGTTTATTTCGTTTCAGTTTGGAATTCATTACAATATACCTTATTTAAAATAGTACTCTTCTACTATTATAGGAAAATGTCTGTACGTTTACAGCTGTCTGTATCCAGTCACCTTTCACGAGACTAGCGGACGACGATCAATGGTAGCTCGCCATCTAATCGTCTCGTAAGCTTCAAACAGGTGCCTCAAAACCGTAGGGATTCAGCAAGGCCGATGCTTATACGAAATTGCTGAAAGGAGCCGTGTAACAAATGAGAGGAAGCTCTAATTTCACTCCAAAGAGTAAGAGAAGTCTTAGAATGATTTTTGGAATCAAAACAAGAGTCTTCTACTATCTACAAATATTTTTATTGCAATTCTACCCAAGTTATTACTTGCACCTGCTTAAACACATTAACTACTAGCAACTGAATTAACACTAGTACGTGAGTTAGCTCCTCGTCTTTATAAACAACAATTTTGTATTTGTATGCGAAACATCTGTATTCACATTTCCCTAGAGAAACCAAACTTGAGTTGCAGACAAAACGATAGTCATTTAGTTTAGTTCCTTTCAAATAAACACCATTTGTTTTACAGTATTCTGAAGAGGAAAGAAAATGTGTGAGTGGAAGAATATAGTGGACGGGATTAAAAAAAAGGAATAATTAGTCATAGTTATTTATTGGTAAGGTTAAGTTATTTATTCTTACAAGTCATAGGTATAAGACACACACACATTAACACACACATATTTTAATTTTGATATTTTAAGTTTTTGATCATTTTATTTATTTTATGTCATTTCTTTTTTAATTTTTGACATTTTGAATTCATTGATAATTTATTATTCTGTGATAATTTGGTGTTTTGCCTAGTATTGTAATACAAATTTAAAACCTCTTTAATAATGTAGAATTATGTACTACCTACTAACGTAATATATATCGTGCACCAAATGTCTTTTTCATAAATATGTTTTTATTATAGGTATACAGAATGTTATACAATAGTCAACAAAAAATTACGATGATGTTAAATGATAAAAAAATATGTCAATCAAATACATAAATTAAATAATAAAAAGAAGTCAAATAACAAATTAAATAAAACATAATAACTCAAAAGTCACACTTATTATTACTTACTCATTTTATTTGTTTTCTTACTTTATTATTTTAAGAGTAATCATTTTATTAAATTTTAATGTATTCGTTTAGCGTGTATTTATTTGTGTGCTATTGTAGTACAAAAATGACATCCCTGGGCTTCAAATCTAATATTACAATAGTGTCAGAATAGTCTATCATTGATTTCATAATGGTTGATTTTGACAAGTTTGGTAATCTACCAATATGATAGCGCCTCAAGGAGTTGTCAGCAAACTGCAGGGGCCCTTCAGGGTCGAAGCCTCCTGGAGCCTAGGGTAGTGCAAACTGTTACCTCGACTCTAGGAATAAGGCAAGGAAGGTACGGGGTGGGATTTTTAGTCAGTAAGAGTCTGACACTGGTCTCCCGCTCCGCCCAAGAGCGGGTTTCGTCATTCGATGATTTTCACCTACCATAAAAAAAAACTAATATGATAGCGTCCCTGCCCACTACCAGTTATGTTAGATGATTCTACAAATTACAACGGCCGATCTAACTTAGCAAGCCTGAAGTTAGGCTTTGCAAATTTTACCGCTTGCGCACTCTTAAAAAATAAATGCTACTAGCAGTTGTTATTATCGTTAATAACCGTTATTGGCCTTTTTTAAACCTTTATTTTTATACGAGTATACAAGCGCTAAAATTCGCAAAACTTAACTTCAGGCTCTCAGTTAGAAAGGCCATATTGAACTTAATATAAAAAAAATAAGGCTGCGTTTCTACCAGAGATGTGCGACAATGCGTAGCGAGAGATGTGTTTGTAAAGAAACAATAGAATTAATGGCTTCATTTACCTCGACTCGGTCAGCACAGCTCTGGTGGAAACGGTTTAGCTGAGCTAGATTTTTGTGCCTACAAAACTAGCGCGGAATATGTTCGAAAAATGTGCTGCAAGGAATGTGTGTTGAAAAGGATGTGATGAGAGGTTTGCGACATACTATAGCAGCCAGTCCAAAGACAAGTTGTCGCCCCGCAAATTAATGCGTAGTTTAACAGCTCGGTTACACATCCTAGTATGACATATTTTTCTCCCACGGCTTTGGTGGAAACCTCCACATATTTTCACAGCACAGCTAGACATTCTCGCACGACACATTTCCGTTTCACATCTCTGGTGGAAATGTAGCCTTATGCATAACCATACCGAAAAACGTTAGTCATTTGGTTTTAAAGAAATTATCTGCTATTGTCAAATGTTTAGGCAGTAACAATCTTTTTTTTCTAAGCGATATTATAGTATCTAAAGCAAATATGTTATTGTTAATAGTTAGAATGTTATATTGTGATAAAAATAAGTTTATTGCCAACATTATTATCTCTCTTCTTGCCTAGCCTGAAGTACTCGTATATTATACTGAAATTAGAGTTTTTGTTTGGACTTGTTTTCTTAGACGTCTGACTCATAATAATATTAAAGTATTATTAAGCTTCTTGTTCATACTATTTGTGTTAAAGTAGAGCTAAAGTAGAAAGATGAATTGAAGTTACTTTTGTAATACTTCGTTTCCCATATTAGAAAATAAGTATTTCTTAGCTTAACCTAGCCAGGCACATTACTTTGGCTAATTTATTTCAAAACCACTGTTCTCAAAACGGTAAAAGAAAACATCGTAAGGAAATGACCTAGAACCAAAAATTCGAAGACATGTGACGTCCACCAATCCGCACTGGGACCGCGTGGTGGATTGTCTCTCCTAGGGAGGAGACCTGTGTCCCAGCAGTGGGAACATTAAAAAAGCTGATGAAAATGATTATTATGCTCGTATTGTAATAACTTTTTTGTTTTTAATTCCATCCGTTAGAAATAGAAGTCAAAATCTATTGAATAGGCAGTAAAAAAGGTTTTCTTGAATCATATCACAAATAGAGTATAGAGTAGTGGTCATATATTGGAAGACAGAGCGAGCAAAGTGGACTAATAAACTGCTGAAGGTCAAGAAAATCCGATAAATAAGACCGATGGCGATGGCAATATTTGGTTAGGTTAGGCCTATGTCAGACAGTAGACGTCTTTCAACTGAAATTATGATGATGATAATGAGTATTGAACAACGTGATAATTTATTCTGATAGTGTGTAAAATTAAACCTTATCAGGATCAAAGGTCTGAAATTCATTCGAAACTGTCCAAATTAACTAATATTTCTGGAAACCCAAAAACATTAATTTGAAATTCTATAGAGTTCCAAGTAACTCGTGGTAGTAAAAGCCAGTAATTCTGTAAACCTTATTATAAAGACATTTATTTAACAGTCGCCTTATCTGATCAAGCGTGGAGATAAAAGTGCCTTCTTCAGCTTTTGAAGTCTTAAAGGGATAAATTAGATTTTAAATATCGCTTTTAACGTTTGGCAGTTCATTGTTGGTTACTTTTATGTTGTAAGCTTATAAATAATTAATGTTTGTTAAGATAATTTATGGCAATTTGGAGATAATGTGAGTTTTGGAAGTAATGACGAATTTATATAGCTAAAGCTATATAAGTATATATCGTATATACATACGTATTTACGATGCTATTTTGGTAATAAAATCTTGATATAAAATTGTATTTCACTGTTAACAACATTAAATAATTTCCGATTTATAAACCATATTTTCCACTCTCAAACTACAAACATAAAAATATTATTTAATAAAGAACTTCGCACATAACTTGTTCAAAATAAATACGAGTAAATACCAATAATCCGTACCTATCCAGTAGGTAACAAATAAAACACTACCAACAATGAAACATCGGCGAGTGTCAGGCCACCCTCAGTGAAGGGTTCCGTAGTTTCCCGTCTGTCACAAATTTCTCACAATGTAACAGAACCCAGTAGCCCATGTAAAAATTAGTAACACAATTTCCCGAGAGATAGCGCTGTACGCGGTGATAATTTTAATTTGCGTGTCCCGATTTTATTCTTTTTGTATTTTTATTTGAAAGAAGATTAGCTCAGGCTTATGAAATATGTAAAAAAGCTAAAAAAAATACTTGCATGTACGGTTAAATTAGAAAGGAATTTATATACCTATATAGGTCTACATATACGTATTTACGATGTTATTTTGGTAGTAAAATCTTGATATACTATAAAGTTTTACTACTATAACTATATTTTCCACTCTCAAACTACAAACATACAAATATTATTTTATAAAGAACCTCGCACGTAACTTGTTCAGAATAAATAAATACTAAACCCGTACCCATTCAGTAACTAACAAATAAAACACTACCTACAATAAAAAAGTGTATAAACAGTCCCAAGAAAATTTTACTCGAAGAATTAAAACGCTGACAAGACCGAAAAAGCTTGAGAAAATTCATGGAGTTAGGAATTTATATAGTCTTACCTGAAACGTAAGAAAACACGAAGAAACTTCGAGGTAGCATCATGAACAAAAGTTTATTATACTATCTGGATGCAAACCTTACGTACCATTTATCTTAGTCGACGGAACTTACAGGAAACTCCGTTAAAGTATTTAGTGGGAGAAATTAGAGACAAATTCAGTGAGCATGTTGTTTTTTATTATTGAAACTACTTAATTGTGTTTTGTTTAGAAGAAGGATTAAGGCTTTGGCACACCAAAAGCAGGACAGGCGCAGCACCTGAGCGGAGCAGGCGGTTGCGCCGCGGTTGATGTCACACCAGAAACGTGAGCAGTCAGAAAGCAGTTTGAGAGCGGGCCTGCTTTATAACTGCGTTATGTGTGTCGGCTCGATATCCACACTCAGTAAACTTCAAGATGTCGAACGGTTCTGACTCTGACGAAGAGGAGCTATTGTTGCTTCTAGCTTTAAGCAAAAAAAAAATGGGTTCACGATGTAAATAAGAGAAGAAGATCATATAAATTAATCAATTTTTCATTCGTTTCCATGATAAAGTTGTAAAAAATCACAACCGTTTACGAACTGCGCTGCGTCTGTCCCGCTCAACTGCTTTGGTGTGACATGTCAGTATGGCGGACGTACTAATACAACGGGTATGGACTGCGGCCGCCCCGCGCCTGCGCTGCTCCCGCTCACAAGTTTTGTAGGAGAGCGGTGCGTGCGCGGCACGGTAGCGAAGCAGGTAGGCGCAGCGGGCCCGCGTTTGTGCAGTGTGTCATCCCTCATATAACTACATAGTTTTCTAACGTAGACGCACTGCTACCGCGCCGCAACTGCTTTTGGTGTGCCGAAGCCTTTAGAGTGTAGAGCATCAGATGATATTTTAAAAATTCTAGATAGGCGATTCTCACACTGCCCCGCATGATGCAGCGTGGCGCTTGGATGCGTGTTCTTCCGTTGCTTGTAAGTATCTCTGTTTGTATAGAAAACACGCACAGTCCAACACACTGAAAATGCATCCACGCGCGTTCATGCGGATCACGCGCATATACGCGGAGAAACATGCACCCCCGCGCGTAGGTGCGGGGCGAGACGCAAGGTATGGCACACCGAATCCCGTAGAGCCGCGCATGATTTTGAATGAAATGAGAGCCGCCGTGCGTGAATCTACAATCGCACCTACGCGCGTGTGTGCGTATAAAACACGCACGATGATGCAAATTTGCACTCCCGCAAGAACGCGCGTAAATACGTTGAAACGCAACATGCAGCATGATGCGGGGCAGTGTGTGAACCGCCATAGACAATAATATAAATACTGGAACAATTTTCCTGCTGCGGTTTTCATTCACTGCTTACTATCAGATGGGATCGCAGTGTATTTTTTGTTTATATAGCACAGTAATAATTTATTTTTAATGTACACTGTTTTTGGAATTGAATTGGTTTTCAAATTTATATTTTTCTGTGTTATATTATGGCACAAAAGAAGCCACCAAATATATATATATATATATTAAAAATTAGGGTATAAACAAGAAATACTAAAGTTAAATAAAATTAAAAGATACTCAACATTTCACTTGTCAAGTAAGGAAGAAAACTGCTGAAGGAAAATAAAGTTATTTTTATTTTATCTTTATCGAATATGAAAATAGCTGTAAATGAACAGCTATTTTCAATAGCTCTGCGATTTAACACAATGCTGCCATGCATTTACTAGCTTTAATTTAATATATAAGTACAATACTTACTGTACTGTACTGAACTTATTCCAAATCAGGATTTAATATAAAAAGAGCTTTTACTATATACGATTTATGTTTGACTGTAGCAGTTTTAATGTTAATACATTAAAATAGTAGACGTATTTTTAAGCTTTAGGTTGGGACCCTTTTTAAGGTTCCGCACCCGAAAGACTTCATCATTCAGACACCTTTTTTTTTGTTCGTCAATTATGTATTTTTTTTAAGTTTATTATGTATGTATGTACCTTCATACACAATAATACTTTCCTAGTTCTTACCATTTACTTTTGACGTGAAGACCTTCTGGGGCCCTAGACAAGTGGCAATCGCTCCGTGTCGAATCCATTTCTAAGTTCGATTTCGCCTTAACAATGTCGACCACAAAATGGTAGACAAAGTGACATCGACTAACATATCGATAAGTCAAAGTGTTGGTTCGATAAAATAACAACTTCTTGGCTATGGTTATCGAATTAAAATGTCCAATTTGACGTATAAACAACTAATAACAATTAGCGAATCGAAAACGTTTGACCACGTGACTTTCGAAGGCATATGTCAATTCCATACATTTCGAAGTTTCGAATTTCGTTATCGTTAGTGAGAATGTGACTTTGTCTAAGCCCCCAGGTTGTAGTTATTGGAAAACAGATTCTAGGAAATTTCTTTGTTTCGCTGGGTATATATTGAATGTTTTCCGATAAATGTCAAAAGTCAAAGCATTTTATCCGGTGATGGTATTGACTTGGCAAAATTAAGTTACACAAAAAACATATACTTTCTGAAATAAAACCGATGGAAAAGAAAATAATTAGGTAAACGATACCTAATTATTAATACTGAAGCTTTGAATCGATGAATGCATCGTATCCGATGATCCTCTTGCGAATTTTAACCTGTTATTTATTATTTTTAATTGAAAGTGTTCCTCTTAAAACTAAATGATGACTTTATTGATATCACGAAATTAAGAAGAAAAAGATACCACAAGGGTCAATTTTAGGCCCCACTATGAATGGAAATATTCCATGAGACACTACATAACAATGTATAGCTGCGCATTATTTCGGTGTAGACTCGAAGCGTGAAGCGATCCTCGTATACATTTAGTGACGAGTTGTGGTCTTTGTAGTTACATGACATGTGCATATATACTTGTATGTGCTCACATGCATGTTGATACGATTGTTACTTTAGTTGGTAACTACTTTGTTCTTAAGCTGATAAATTTAACGTTTGAAATTGAATTCACTAACTTCAAACGTTAAATTTTGTTTTGACAAGAATAGTCACGAAAAAAAGATCCGTGGCATTTGCCTTGCACAACTATTTATATCGAAAGATGCAGCGTTGGAAGGCCTCCTACAAGGTGGACCGATGACCTGATCAGGGTTGCTGGATTCCGATGGATGCAAGATGTACCGGACCAGTCTTTGTGGTGGTGCTTGGGGGAGACCTATGTCCAGCAGTGGACGTCTTTCGGCTGAAATGGTGATAATGATGATGAACTATATATGGTTTTTGGTAGTAGCATCTATATTATCATCAATCTAGCACAATTTTATGCTCCATGATTGCTATTTAGAAATTAAAAAAAAAAGAGAGCAATCAATACCTAGTACCTAAATTATAGTTTTTTATGGTGGGTAAAAATCATTTAATGACCAATCTCGCCCTTGGAAGGAGCGGGAGATAGTGTCAGACTGTTACTGACTAATAAAACAGCCTACCTCGTTTCTACGTTGCCTTTATACCAAGGCCACTCTTCTTTTTTGCATTGCTTGCCATCCGCAAGCCCGAGCCTACCGTAGCCTAAATTATTGTGCTGTTTTCACAATGTTTCTAGTTTCAATTTGGGTGTCCTAGTTTTCAATAGAAAGGTAATTTGGCGTTGAGATGTACATGTACATTGTGCAAAGCATCCTTGCATACATTTGGAAGTTTGCGGTCAGCGCGTTACGACCTGTCCCAACATGTTCAGGCTTGTCCTGTTGAATTTGTGACGCCTTTGTACTGAGATGTACTTTGTATGTTGGGGTTTAAATTCTGGCATTCTATTTTAGGAGGATACGGCGATTAAAAATTAAACAAAAGTGTATTTCAGATGTCTGTTATTATTTTTACCTTTTACATTAAGAACATTCATGTTTTATGATATTTTTGTTTTATTACTTTATTTACGTCAGCTCCGCGATTATCATCAAATATCATTTAGTAATTTTGCTTTGACTGATTCTTTTTTCTTAACTTTTTTAAATTTGTTTTTCGTTTGCTGTTTGTTTGTTTAACACATTTCCAATTTCTGCTCGAGCAGTGATGGCCCAGTAATAATAGCTTCAATTTAAGATTTGTAGGTCGTGGGTTCAAACCAAAGCAGGTATTTTGTATAAATTATTGCATCACTACTTAAAATAATAAGAAAAACGTCATTTTTTTTAAATAAAATACTTTTTTATTTAGGTACTACGACAAAGCAATAAAGCTTTTTGAACTTAATAATTTTTTATCGTTAGAAAACCACATGGAATTAAAATTTGAAGACCTGTGACAACCGCTAACTCACACAGGGCTCGTGTGGTGGATGGATTACGGCCTATCTCCATGATAGAAGGACTAACTCTGCAGTGAAAACATTACATGGCGTATTTTACTATGATATTTTAAGATTTCGGTGGTTTCTTTAACAAAAACGGTAATTTAAAGCAGGTTTTTATGACAACTCTACTACGGTACATATCAATTTTGAGTCCAAGCCAATTTACGACACTCAACTCATTTTTATTCAAGCACTTTTCTTAAATTTTTTATTATTAAGAAAAAGACGTGTGTAAAAAACGTATAATTGAATAATTATACCTTAATTATTTACGAAGCTGCAAGTCAAACATGCAGCTTCGTAAATTGTGTGTGTCAAAGTTGTACTATGAGTATTAATATTGTTTATAAGTTGTTTTGGTAATACTAACACTCTATGGGCCAGCGATGCCTGAGAATAAAATATATATTTTTTTTTATATTATTTATTAATTCAATCCTTTATCTCACTTATAAATCGTCAGAAACTAGTGCACCGTTCCAGTTGGCGTATCAACAGAATACGTGAAAATTAACTTACTACCATTCAACAGAATGTAAAATGTAATCTGTTGAACTTTCAAATGAAGTGTCATTTAAATTCTCAACATCTATACGAAATGACGGTTCGTGTTTCAGTACAATTCAGCTGGTTGGCGATACGGTGAGACTTTCCGACTTTATATCGCCATATTAGTCTGGATTTGCACTTTAGGGATGTCTATATTGAATGTCGATAGTGTGGGTGTTTTCATTTTTTTCATGTATTCGACTTGAAGAATGACATTTAGATATTCCGTTGCGTAATCAAGCTATATTTTCAAAAAAGTTATCAATTTTTCTATGCTCTTTTAGAAAATTTATAAAAAAAAATATTTATGTATTATTGATTTTGTTATACGCAGTTATGCAGCATGCACGCAGGTATGCAGCATGGTTGTAGGCACGCAACATGCAGATGGCGTACTTATTTTTGTATTATTTAATTTTTCTTCTTCTTGACTATAAACACAGCTAATGTCCTCTACAAACTTTGTTATAACTACACAAACGATTTTTGCTTCACCAAAACATCCAATGTAACCATCTCAAACAAGAAATATAAGCGTTTTATCTTTAAATATCGACAGATCGAAGGATGTACCAAACGGATGTCTGATGTTGAGTATTGAACAGTTTGTTTGTTTGTCTTTGGGACCGAAAAGTTCTGGAGTGGCGACCGCGCATCGGAAGGCGCAGCGTTGGAACGCATCCTACAAGGTAGACCGATGACCTGATGAAAGTTATGGGAATCAAATGGATGCAAAACGCACAAGACTGATCGTTATAGCGACATTTGGGGGAAGCCTATGTCCAACAGGGGACGTTTTTGGGCTGAAATAATGATGATGATGATGATTATATCAAAAAGCTTCTTGTAACAAAAAAACAGTCAAGAACTATATTAGCACAAAAAATTGAGTTGTTCAAATGTTCTTGATATATCATGCAGGCAAAATAGACAATCGTCCACCACTATTTCCTCTGTTTCTACACCATTGTTTTGTATTGTAAATATACGGCGGATGGCAAACAGCTCGCACTGATTCCTGATATTAACATAATCCCGTATTTTGTTAGAATTATTCATCCGTAGTGCACTTGCAGCATAAACATCTGGTTCTGGTTTTGGGTAGACAGTTGTTTTGGTCTCAGATTTGACCAATACATTATGGATTATGTTTGAGGTTGTGTTTTGTTTATCCTTATTTGATTTACAAGCTGCTCGGGGATTTTTCTTGTGGTAATGTCACTGTTTTATGTAAAAACATTAAAGATTTTTGCTTTCGTGATTTTTTGCCTTTCGCCATGAGGCAGAAGTCGTCATTGGATGGTTGGTAAAAATCATCCAATGACGACTTCTGTCTTATGGGGTAGATGGAAACAATGTCAGACTCTTACTGACTCAACAGCCCAACCCGATCCTTCTTTGACTTTCACACTGGGGCCAAGCCATTCTTTGAGAAAGAGACCCTGGGCCCCAGTTTGCTTCGACCCTTTTGCTGACATCTCTTTGAGGCGAACGGGAACAAAGTACCCCATGATTTTACTTCCTGCGATGATAAACAAACTAACCAACTAACCCTTTCACATTTAGACAAGAAAATTTGTTTATTTATTGTATCACTATCAATACCTTAGAAGTGTAGATACTTTCATTGTAAAAACTATCTTAAGTAGAAATTTTAAACTTTACTTATTTACGGGTTATAAACATTACTCTTCTAGCTTACAAGAAGTAACAACTGGTAATAAAATAATACAAAAGAAAACATAGTATAAGTTTTCTAATATCGGATACATAGTTGTACTTTTAAAGTCACTGAAACGCAAGAAATTGCTTCAGAAACCAATTATCTGGAAGAGAAACTGCAAATAAGAAATAAAGTAATTGTTGGAATAAAATGGCTCTCTGTTCTTACTGACTCTGTAGATATTGTACGATTTTATTATTTTATAGTTTAATTTTATGTTATGCTATTCCGTTGTTTAGCTTGGTTATACTACTGAAGTTATTGAAGCTGGGGTCTACATTAATTAATTATTTAGTTAAGGATCAATTGATCTCACACTCAACCACTTATGCATAAACAAGTAGACATGATTCAAAATAATTTGGAAGATTATTGAAATTATAGGTAAAACATCTGACTCCCCTATTCAAATTACAATCGTTTTGTTTAGAGTTAGTGCTTGTAGTCCAGTGCAAATAGCACCGTTAACGATAAAAAGTGGACCTAAATAGTAGTAGAATGAAACCCATTGGAAAAGGAAGATAATATAGCAAAAATTTAAGGAAAAATAAATTACGGTCGATCTGAGGTCGGGAAGTGGATGGGTGTGCGCTTTAAAGGAGAAAAAATGGTTTATCTCTAATTCCGGCAAAACTACTGGTTTTAGGGGAAACATTCAAATGGCAAACTTGTAGATCATAAAAAGATCTACCACTTTTGTATTTATACTTTTTTGAAATAACCTCAAAATCTATGTGAAAAGTCCAAAAAACTGTGTTTCTAGTTTTTATTTTTTATTTTCTTTAAAAATCACTTTTTTTCACAAATCTTTGTGAAAAGTTACCTTTAAATGTCCCAAACTTACCCTATTTTTTTTTATCTAAAATATTCACTATAGCTCTTTATTTTGACTGAACATCGAAAAAATAGACTATTTTTCAATCGAAAAATCTCACGTAAAAATATGAGATTTTTTTAAAACATTTGTTGGCTTCTTATTCGTCGAAATTTTTACTTTTTGATGGTGTAAAAAAATATATACATTACTATAGTAAATTCTCTCAGAAAATGCAAAAAACTAAAAAAACTCGAATTAGAAATTTCTTTTGTTTAATCATTATTAACGACCCGCTCCAGCTTCGCAGGGGTGCAGAGTTGATATATTATACCTATAAACCTTCCTCTGGAATCACTCTATCTATTTTAAAAAACCGCATCAAAATCCGTTGCGAACTTTTAAAGATCTAAGCATACACAGGGATAAGTAACTTTGTTTTATACTATATAATAATGTACTGAGGTGTTTATTATTTTTTTTATAAGATTTAAAGGGGATTTCATGTTGGAAATGTGGCTGCTGCAATTGCGTATGCTTACATAATGCTCCAATGTGGAAGAACAAACCTACGAGGAAGTTAATGATTCAGATGATGAAGCTCATCATCTGAATCATAAGTAAGTTTTTCGAATTTAACCATGAAGAAATGCTATCAAAGAGACAAAAACTAATGGATAAGTGATTAGAATGTAAGATAAAATATTATGAGGCAAGATTATATTATTTAAACATATGTAATGATTATAAATAACGTTGACTGATTAAACGAAGCTAAAATTTAATAAGACAAGGTTTTTACTGCATAAAATTGCAGCAACCACATTTCCTACATGAAATACCCTTTAAATCTTTTATAAAAAAATAAATAAATACCTCAGTACATCATTGCATAGTATAAAACAAAGTTGCCTATCCATGTGTATGCTTAGATCTTTAAAAGCAAAAAAAATTCGCAACGGATTTTGATGCGGTTTTTTTTAATAGATAGAATGATTCCAGAGGAAGGTTTATAGGTATAATATATCACCTTTGCACCCACGCGAAGCTGGAGCGAGTCACTAATAATGATTAAACAAATGTAATTTCTGATTCGAGATTTTTTAGTTTTTCGCATTTTCTGAGAAAATTTACTAAAGTAATGTATATATTTTTTTACACGATCAAAAAGTAAAAATTTCGACGAATAAGAAGCCAATAAACTTTTTTAAAAAATCACATATTTTTACGTGAGATTTTTCGATTGAAAAATAGGCTGTTTTTTCGATGTTAAGTCAAAATAAAGAGCAACTGTGAATATTTTTCATAAAAAAAATAATAGCAAGTTTGGAACATGAAAAGGAAACTTCTCACCAAAGTTTGTGAAAAAAAAGTAATTTTTAAAGGAGATAAAAATTAAATTCAAAAACTCGGTTTTTTGGACTTTTCACATAGATTTTGAGGCTATGTGAAAAAGTGTAAATACAAAAGTGGTAGATCTTTCTATGACCTACAAGTTTGCTATTAGACATTTTTCCATAAAACCAGTAGTTTTGCCGGAATTAGAGATAAACCATTTTTTTCCCTTAAAAGCGCACACCCATCCACTTCCCGACCTCAGATCGACCGTAATTTATTTTTCCTTAAATTTTTGCTATATTATCTTCCTTTTCCAATGGGTTTCATTCTACTACTATTTAAGTCCCTTTTAAAAGCTATTTGCACTGGTCTATTGTAGATAACCACGCCCCCCAATTCCTTTATTGAGATGATGTCTGAACAAGGGAATTTGAGGCATGCAAGAGCTAGCTCTAACCGAAACAATTGTGATTTGGTTAGGGGAACTGGTTATCAGCCGAAGCAAGCCCAAATTAACAACAACACTTAGTATTTCACGCGCTACTCAAAGAGATGTCAGCAGAAAAGTTTAGCAGTTCCGATGCCTACAAAAGCTGCAATGATTTTCTGATAAGGGTTCGTGTTTCGAGGTACGTGGTTCTAAAACGCAAAAAATAAATTAAGCTCACAAGTATCATTTTGTTCAGTAAAAACTCGATACGTTCTCACGCTCTATCTTAGAGTGAGAAATATCTGGATATTCTGGAGGGATGTTGGGATGAATTCCACTTTAAGAAAAATAAATAAATTTATAGGCATTAAATGCCTATCTGCAATAGCTTTAACGAATACATAAAATTCACGAATCATTTTATATCAAAGTGCTGCTGAACGTAACAATCTGATTTATTTTTCAATATTGTACCTTTTGTAGAGATTGCGATGTTATCAGACAAACTTCAGTGCACTAAATCAGTCAAAGGAAAAATAAATGTTCTCCCAAATCGGATTCTGAAATTGAAAATCGTTTAAAGATCTTTTACGACTTTGTTCTAAAAAAGATTTACTACATTCGCACTTTAATGTATCGTATACTTGTTTCGTTTTATCGTAGAGAAAAGGTCATTGCTCTTTGTCTAATACACAATAAATATTCACATGAACAATTAATGATCCCTTAGTTTAGAAATAAATTATTGTCCTTTTACAAAGTGCAAGGAAAATTATACGCTTGGCAAAATTTTTTCAGAAAATCGATTACAGTAACTGATAGTTTACCAGTTTGTCGCAAAAGTTTATCATTATTCTCGATCAAAACACGGAGGCTTTGTTTTGTTTTGCCTTTCTTAATGTTTCGTGAATTACGATGCATATGGATTCAAAAAACTTTATGTCTGCATAAAAGTGGTTTTTTTTTAAATTTAATATTAGGGAATTAGATTATTTAGTTCTGTCAATATTTGGACGTTTTATTATTCCATTTACCTATGATAGTGTACTTTTGCACTAAAAAAGAATAAAATAATAATAAAATAATATATTGAATATTTGACACGATTGGTTGTTTTTTTTTTTGTTATGATGTCAATAAAAAGAGGTAGGTTAATGACCGCTGTACCGCTGTAAGTTGACCTGTCAAAATGCAATAGCTATAGTTTAGCTTCACAAGATGAAAAGGTCTGCAAATAATTGCCTAATTTCTCGTTACTGCGAAACACTTTTACCACAAACACTAACAAAAATCGATCCCTCCATTCCCCTTTAATCTTTGCAATATTTTCAGCTTCGACACATTAGTGCTGTACCAATTAGTGTTGTGTCGTTAGCGTGTAATTTACTGTCACAATCAGACACCGGAGTACTCTGATGCAGATGTATTACGTGTGAAAGAGATTTTATCATAGAGATTTGTTTTTTTTTTGGTGTAATTCTTTGCGCTGTTTTGAAAATTGTTGTTTTGCATTTAAGGGCGCTTTCAAATTAGCCGCAACGTGCCGAACTAAATTGTTTTTTTTTATAAAAATTAAAGACGCACGGCCGCAGCGCGGCTGTCGCTTGACAGCCGAACGTTTTCAAGTATATGGAATAACGAAGTAGTTACTATCCCGCTGCAATCTCGCTGCACGTTGCGGCTAATCTGAAGGTGCTCTAAGGTCTTGTTTAATGACAACCTATAAAGTTTATGCACAAACTTTTAAACGTATACGGCACAGGTAATCCCAAAAACCTCTGTTGAAAAGGGAGGATCCTCTGACGAGACTGATATGTCTAGTCTCGGCCATCACCTGATAATTAATTAGTTTCACTTTATTATTAACTTCACCAAACCCAATAATTCTATATAGCTCCAATAAGAACATTTTCAAATGACTTACAACTGTACTTTGAAACCAGCTAACTATAAACACCAAGAATTGAAACGGGTCACCACGTACAGTAGTGTACTTATCGAATTTCACAAAAAGACATTATTTCAAAGCAACTCAATTTCCTCTAAAACACGTAACAAAGTCCCAAGTAGTGCTAAGACTCACGAGCCAGTGATTAAAGATTGTACTCAGCTTTGCTGTAACAATAAATGTGGTCGTGTAACTCGACGCCACCGCTGTATGTCTTGCACCGATGTTACGTAATGAATAGTCGGTTGGTTAAGTGTGACTTTGGCTTTGAAGAATTTGAAAAGTTTCAATTTAATTCAATTCTTTAATGCTTTAACACATGTGTTACGACCTCTCGCCGACCCTCGCGATCGCCGACTCTTGGCGACTTCTCGCGTCGAGCCTTGGCAGAGGCCATGGTCCGGAGCGAGGAGGAATGGCAGGCGCTCGCCTCTTTCTGCGAAGCAGTAATGCTAGCAAAGGAGGAGGCCGACCGCATAAGACAGCGCAGCACACGCCGCAGGCGCCGCCGCGATTCCGATCCCGATGTCAGGCCACCGTAGGCGTGGGCTTGTGGATGGTAAGCAATGGGTAGCTCGCCGTCCGGTTGTCTGGTTATAGTCCTGCCAAGCCAGTTGTCGACGGCGTGCTCTGTTCACGCGTACCTCAAGGAGTTGTCAGCAAATGGAGAGGCCCAACTGCAAGGCCGAAGTCTGCTGGGGCCCCGGTCCGTTTTCTGAAAGGAAGGTCCTACATAAGATCGAGAAGAAGAGGTGTTATGTAAGATCTTAAAAAAAGTTTTATAAATGCACAATAAAGTAGTAGTACGAGTTAAAAAAATAAAAATAATGACATTGGATATACAAATCGAATTAAATAAAATACAAAATTTGACTAACACAGACATAAAAGTAGTAAAGTCATTAAAAGTCTAAAAATATACATTTTTCATTGTCAGAACCAAATCTATATATATAAAAGAAAGTCGTGTTTGTTACAACACTTATAACTCGAGAACGGCTGGACCGATTGCCATGGTTTTTGATTTGTTGGATTTGTTTTCGTCCCGAATAGCAGAATACATCTTAAAAACAATGAAAAGTGTAGAGTAGGGTAGAGTAGGGTAGAGTAGGGTAGAGTAGGGTAGAGTAGGGTAGAGTAGGGTAGAGTAGGGTAGAGTAGGGTAGAGTAGGGTAGTGTAGAGTAGAATAATCTGTTGCCGGGAGCGAAGCCGCGGGCAAAAGCTAGTTCATTATAAAGGTCAAAATATGCTCATTAATAAATTAATAACTTTTTTCTATTTTGTTTCTTAAAAAAAGGGGACGACGTCTAGGAAATTTTATTTGTTGGGCTCGTGTAGAAGCCAACCAGATTCTGTTCGTAGTATAAAGACAGCACAGCTTTTGACTTGTTTTCAATTTCGGTGCTATTGGGATGTAGGTATGGGATAAATTTCTATATTAAAAAATATGGTTTTATTTATTACAATTTGCAAATTTAAGTTTACAGTAGTATAATAAGTTAAAAGATATTATACGAGTACATAATAAAAATACAAATGGGTAGAAAAGGATTTTATTGGGCATAAAAAAATTTACTCAAGTCGAAAATGACTATAACGCGGGCAGCATTACCCCGTTGGATAGCAATACTGATTCAGGTCAAAGTCAAGCAGAGCCTGGAGACCCTTCACCAGAACTCATCTTCTAATTATGTGGGTAGGTAGGCGCGGTAGTTGGAATGAAATACAGCTTCAGATCACATTCCACGTATTTTAATCAGTTCACATCACAGGAATCACAATATAATTAGGTAATTAGCGATGTGAACTACACATAATAAACTTAACTAACCATTAAATATCTTGAAAATAGCATGATGGCGAAGATTAAGAGTCATTCGTCACAAGCGTGGTGCACGTGCGCCGTCTCAATCAAAATTGCCTTTAAGAACGGCCAACCCGACGTACATCTTCATACAACCGCTCTTACGTGATTATGACGTTATTACACATTTTTCTTCTGATATTTTGGATAGGCAGATATCTTGTGGATATTATCTAGGCTTCTATAGGCATCAAAACATAAATTTGTGTAAGAGTAATCCAGTAAAGACCTCTGAAAATCTACTATTTTACGTGAACTTTAACTATCCATAATGTACTCCTACTCGTAGATTAAAAATATAAAAAAGCACTAAAAGAAAAAAAAAGCACTAAAGCACAAAAAAGCAAAAAAGCACTAAAGTTAAATTCAAGAACAAAGATAATTATCACAACTTGTTTCATTATTGTAAGGTTTTGAGTATATTTGATAAGAGAGATTTAGCAATTGTAACCCAGTACAGTAGTGATATCGGGAAATTGAATAGGACAAAAAGATTAAACACATTACGTAAACTAGACTATCTCCCGACCTTTGAAATACCAAAATGTCATAACGATTATGGTGAGAGAGTATGGAATGTCAGTCTTGCCCGAATACTAAACAAGTTACCAAAACACATAGTTTGTAAAATGCAAAACAAAAATAAAAGGCAGACCTACAACATATTGAAGCGACATTTATTGAATTGTAAGGAAATAGCAACTCCTTAACTGTAAAATCTTTTCTTTTTAATTTTAAGATTAAGTTAAGAATTGTGTTAAACTGTATTTTAATGGAAATAAACAGCTTTTTTATTTATTTATTTTTTTTTTTACTAATTCTATAGAAGCTTATCGAGATTCTAAATAATATAACTTTTTTTCAAAAATCCTTAAGGGTTTAACAAAAACACGTATTTCTTGGAACAAATATTGTGAAACATTCGAATAAATTATAGAATTGACTGATTTTTCAAGTGTTAATATATATTTTATATTTGCTCTTTTTTCGCATTACTTTTGCATCAAAAATCACTTTGGATTGCGTTAACTGAAGCAACAAGCTTTTTAACCATACTCGACTTTGACGATAGGCGAGTGGGGAAGGCCCATCCTAAGATGGCCGCCCGCATTATCATCGACAGTGACGCTTCGCTAGATTGACATTGACAGCCCTGTCAACCTGACATTTGAGGTAAACGCTGTCATTTGCGCCGGTTGAGGTTTTCTGCACTTGTTTAAAACGAACTTACAACAATTGCGGATGTTATTTTGATCTACATACCTATCCTTCGGAAACCAAAACCCGCAGCTAAATTTCCCAGTTATATAAGCTCTGTGTAAATATGCAAAGATTTATTATTCATGTAAACGAAGCCAGAAAACATGTTATGTTAAGATAAGAGTGGATTTACGTTTCTGTGATATCTTAATTAAAATCAGTGAAGTGCTTTACACACCCGTTTTATTAAATCTTAGCTAATGTTTTAACTAAATAATTAACAGTTAAGATTCACATCCTTTGAACGGATTTTTTAAAAGCCTTTGCCTAGGCCAAATATTGGGCTAGGTAAAAAAAAAATACGAAATATACATTTTTCGTTGCTTAGTATTTTTTTATCGAAAAATGTAACAACTGCTTTTTATTGAATAGTGCTAATCAATAAAGAAATACCAATTAATAAAACTTGCAAGTGTTAATTTTATATAGCACTAGTTCTTTGTCAGCGGCTTGCCCGCGTGCGTAGGTTTCTCCATATAAATTTTAAACTCTGTTTCATCCCTTTAAGAGAAAAATTTTGAGAAATCCTTTCTTAGTACTCGTCTACGTCATTAAAGGAAGCGTTGTGAAAAATTTCACGCTCCTAGTCCAAGTAGATTCAGTTGTGTGTTGATATGTCAGTCAGTCAGTTTCTTCTTTTAATTATATGCGGGTGTGAAATAATCCTCCATGGTCCAGAGTTTCAGAGACGCTGTAAATCGTGTCAAATGGAGATATTTTTTAAGTTCTCTGACCTTGAAAGTCTACACAAAATAATTCGTAAAAATAACTTAACTATACATAATGATACTTGTATATTGAGGATTATAAAACACAATTGGAGAGGAAAAAAATCTCAGAACATATTATCCTGTTTTTGTTATATCAAAAATGTTAACAGAATATTCATAAAAAAGTTTTCTCAAATCCATTGTTTTTTTTTAGATCTAGGTCGCAATAACACCCGTGTAAGAGATTCCATTTAAAAAAGAATCGATATTATTATGATCCACAAAAATGTGATTTTGTAATTGTCACAAATTTTTAAAATATTAAAATACACAAAAAAAAAAAACTGAAATGTAACTCATGTTTTTAAAAATAATAATTTTATAAAAAAGTGTGTCCAATTAAAAAACTACTTTTTTATAGGTGATAAACAAAAATAAATCCGGCTTTACTATATTAATAAAATACATCAGTTAGGGGCATAAGTTGAACCAAAATGGCAATTAACCTTCCAAGCATACTAACAGATTTTCGGGTTTCAATTGAAGCAAGGAGCTGCGTGTAATCATAGCAACGACGGCTATTTTGGTTTGACTTATTTACAGTGTTCTAAAACAAAGTTTAGTTAGTTTAAAGTTCAAACTTTATAATTACTATATTAATTTATATTTGAACTCCAATAAACTTCCATCCTTTCCCAGTCTCGGAAAAGTTTAGTGTTACCGAAATAACAACATGTGAAACAACTAAGTTGTAATGGAAATACCTCAGTGATATACAGATACATCTGAGTTGTATACAGGTATACCTCAGTTGATTGCACAAAGAACACAAATAACTAAAACTATAGTCATCTGCAATGGAAAGCTGCCTGTTAGGTAACTTGATGTGTGTGAGATGGAACTATCGCGGAGTTATTTGTTAGTTACATTTTCGTATATTTGCGCAACACTTCTGCTTTAGACAGGCGGTATTATCGTAGGACGAAAACATTATCGTATTTTGTTTTTGTATTGTATTTCCGGCATTTGTTTTATGTGATGATAGTTTTGTTCAAAAGTAATTATACAAGGGCCGTACTTAGAGATGCTATACACCCATCAATCGTATAAGTGTTTGTGCAACGAATGCAGTTGGTCAATTTCAAGTAACTCCTTAAAAAACTGGCACAAGTTAGGCTCTCTAACACGTTATCAAAGTTGCAAAATGTAATGATGCCTATTTTTTAAAATTCAATAATATCTTGATTGGCTTAACGTAGTTCAAAATATTATGTATAGTGAAAACTTTTTTTTGTTGCATGTATACGTGGAAGCCTTTAATTAAAACTATAAGATGTACGAATCATCTTGTATCCTGAGCATGAATGTATACATGCTCAGGAAACAAGATGATTCGTGTATGCTTTTTTGGACAACCAACAAGGTATATACCATTATATATTCCATACCATTAATACGTGACATTTAGTTATTTTATTGAAGGACAACCTTAAATAAAGCAAATAGATATCAGAGTATAACTTTGACATTTTAATTTCTAGAAAAAATACAACTGTTCAAAATAACTTCATTGATATTTGCCAAAGGTAACAATGGACAGAACCAGGCAAGGACGGGAGTGAGCAAATAAAAGAGACGGCTAAATGAGGAACATAATCTATTTTATCGAATAGTGCCTTGCAGTGTAAACACCCATTAAGGAACCGGAAAGTATGGCCCCAGTTAAAGCGAGTTTAGCTAAACAATGGTATTTAGTATCTGGCGTTACAAGTGATCCTATGGTCCCGAATCATCGGAAAGTGTGCAAGTTTCTAAAGCGAACTGCACTTCCAATTCCAAAAGACGCTTTTGATGCTGATGATGATAAAGCACAGACCAACGATTCCCTACACAGACCCTAGTACAGTAATAAAATAGTACTTTAAACTTTTAAAGAGCTGTCAGTAAACAAGACGGGACCGATGCCAGTCAAGGTATGGTGATGTGGTATTGTATGTCTAGAGATTGTCTGTTGCGAGAATTATCTCGCAATATTAGAATGTAAAGGGCAACTGAAAAAATAAGGATAGTTTTTAGTAAATAAATGTCAGGCACTTGCTGTCAAGCAGAAGATCGATTTTATAAAAGGTGCAAATCCCTTCTTGGTAACATAGAGGATTTCTCAAAGAAATATCTTGAGCATGGAACGCAAAAGGCAAAGAAAGAATTTCATTTCATTGCATCAGCCTCATAATGTTGTTGGGTGTCACATGTCTTCGAATTTTTGGTTCTAGGATATGCCGGTTTTCTCACGATGTTTTCCTTCACCGTCTTAAGAGCAGTGGTGATGTAATAAATTACACAAAGTAGCACCTGGCTGGGTTTGGACCCCTGAGTTAGAACTCGTAAATTGGGGTCTACCACTCGATCACCACTACTCACTTATATGCAAAAATACATTCTGTCTCAATTAATATTTTAGATAGACTACAATTAATTTTAAGCAACAAAATGTTAAGCTTAGTATAAAGTGCACCTGGTTCTACGGTACGGAATTTAGTTAGCACAACTAAATTTGAGTTAACCTATTTTTAATTTTTAAAGTTAGTGCCACTAATTAATTAAAACCAAGGTTTAAATTAGAAATTAGAAAACCGGCGTTGCTATAAAGCATAATCAACATAATAATCAGTATGAATAATCATTGGTATATACCAGCTTATTTGTACATTTATTTATAGTTCAAAGTAAACTTAAAGTGATGAAGCAATGAACCCTCAGCATTAGGAAATACGACGCAAGGAGGAGGAGGATTTAAACTTCATGTAGAGTAGTGTAGTAGTAAGTAGTGCTACTAGGAATTCTTAACAGTCAACCTTTGAGTTACAATAAAAAATCACTACGTTATTTTTTGTATCAACAATTTTTGAGAGGAATTTTTTTTTTATTTTTTCATGAAATATTTAATTACAATTATAAATTTGTTTGATACAACGATCAAACTTAGATTAACCCTCTTAGCTTGAATATAAGAAATGAAAAAATAAATGTTCATGGTGACTCAACATTAGTGACGTGAATTCACGCCATGAATAAACTACATAATATATGTACCTCGTAAACATCCAGCAAAAACCGCCCACATTCATGTTCAAGTCTATTTACGGAGCTTCACGGAATACTCTGCAGCCGCCATCAAATATGGCATTTCTAATGAAGAACAAAAAAATATCCCGCCCTTAAAGTCCAGCCTGGACTTGAAAACATTTCGCATTTCTTGATGAATAAAATTTACTGATTAATGTTATTATTATAACTGATTATTATGAAACCAAATAATTTGACTAGATTTAAGTACTTAAACAAAAACATATTACAACAAACAATGACGTATTATTAAATGGACGTATTATATAAAGTAATGTATTATATTTAAATTGAAATTTTGACATATTATTATAAATATTTTACACCTCATGCTTACAATGACCTATAACAAATAATTATAAGAACTCATCATACACCTGTAATAAGCAATAAATGAATTTGTATTTGTATTATTTGAACAAAACTATCACTCATTACTCAATTTCAACGAAACCATTACAAAATTAAGTTGATCTAACGAAATACTATCATAATAAGGACAAATCCAATCTGACAATTGGACCAGACGGACAAAGATTCAATTTATCACCAGGTAAAAGGTACTATTCTCTCAGATTTGTTCAGATAGACTAGACAACAGCCTACATTTAGTAATCAAATCTTGTTAGGGCTTTCTTCTGAATGACAACAAAGGAACTCAGTACTTCAATTTACTTTGGTTCAAATTCTAAGGAATACTTTTATTTAATTAGTGGATTTGAAAAGAATACTGCTCTTATATCTTTACTTAATATTTTCAGTTTTAAGTGTTTCTACGTAAATTAATAAATAAATAGTAATCTGCACGAACAGAGATTCCAAATCAGGGCTGCATTTTTGAAATTGTTGGAAGTCTTTTTTACAGGTTATAGATGTATTTGAATAATTGATCAGCTGTATGTATTTTTATTAATATGTAGAATAAATTTTCAGCACAACGATTACAAACATAAAAGTTAAAAAAAGAGCAGGTTTACAGAATATACTGAGCGTTTTTAGTGGTAGGTAAAAATCATCGAATGACGATTCCCACTCTTGGGCGAAGCGGGAAACAGTGTCAGACTCTTACTGACTAAACCACCTACCCCGCACCTTCCTTGCCTTATTCCCAGAGCTCCGGTGTAATGCTTTCGCACCAACCCTCAGCTCCGGGAGGCTTCGACCCTGTAGGGCCCCTACAGTTTGTTGAAAACTCCTAGAGATACGCGGGAACGGTGGGCGCCGTCAACGACTTGGGCTGTGTCTGGACTGTTACCAGACGAACGGACGGCGACGGCTACGGCGAGTGCGCAGTTGCCTTTGCCAGAATATACTAGGCACCCCGCAGTACTCCAATACCTACTTAATTTACACCTGTATAGGTGTAAATTAAGTAGGTATTGGAGTAAGTATTTACTTAATAATAAAATCAAGAATAGAATACATTTTATTGAAGACCAACAAGTAACAGAATTTATATATAAACTGAAATCTATGGGTACAATGGCAGTTTTATCTCTGACAGCGATTTCTACCAGACAACCTTGGTATGGATCTTAAGAACTTAAAATAATACACGACAAACAAATATTTGTATATTTGTTTCTAAAAAAAAGCATCTTTTCAAACTAGTAGCATTTTTATGATCTTATTTGTATAAGATCATAAAAATGCTACTAGTACAGCAGACTTGCGACAGAAGAACCCAACTCTTCTGTCAAGTAGTGTTGTAGAGACGTAGACACAATGCACCAATAGTTTAGAATAATTTAATTCGACTGTAGTAACCTTTCCTTTATTTTTTCTTCATCCAAAGACATCTTCGCGCTTTTGGCTGGGGCGGGAGATAGTGTCAGACTTTTACTGACTAAAAAATCATTCTGGTTTCTTCATTAACCCTCATACCGGAGCCGAACTTTCCTTTCGAAAAATGATCCTTGGCCGCAGTGGACTACGACCCTGTTGGGCCCCTACGGTTTGCTGACAACTTCTTGAGGTGTGCGTGGAAGTATACGTGTCATTGACGACTTGGGCTTGTCCGACCGTCCTGACCGACAGAACAGTTACCGGATGGTCGGATGGTGAGGTAGCTTAACATCCCACCGACCAATGCTAAGGAAATCGTATAACAAATAAATATATTTAAATTAAGTAGCAGTCAGAGTAAAAGTCAAAGGAAAATGACACAGAGAGCAGAAAATGGCCGCCATTCCCCGCTGTCACTTGAGCCCCATTCGCCAAGCGTGTCCAAGACAAATTCCTTAACGCGCCTAATTGTGCTAACATTTACTTCCGTAATCACGTAGGGTACAATGAATGGGCGCGCTATAAATAAAACTAGAATCCTACGGATCTCCGGTCCGGAGCCACGCTCCAATAAATAAGGCAATGATTATTTTTATCGTCCGAGCAATATTGCCTAAGTAAATATTGAAAGGCACAATGGGAGAAAATAGGCGTTATGGGCCACATTATCTGACTGTGTGTTTAGGGTATCTAATGGGCTTTGTGAGTTATGTTTCGTGGGTCAGAGAAAATACCTGTAATAAGATTGCTTGATTGGACTTACTTAGGTAAATGGTAAAGCCAGGATTACCAAAGGTTTTAATAATGTTTGCACTGAGTTTTCATACATTTTTAAAGGTTTTCTGTTAACGACCACCCCTTACCCGAGACTTTATTATCCACCAACTCGCACTGGGATTACGACCCATTCCCTCTCCTAGAGAGCTTGACTGTGATCACACTTGATGGTAAGCAGTGATGCAATCGTTGATGGTCAGGCGCGTTAGTTTATTAAAAGCTTAACCACTCATCACAAGCACTCTAACCTTGAAGATACCCCCACACCTAATTCAATCAATTCATTCTATGTTCAAATGTGATCATTTTTCGGCTGAAACGATGTCAAAATATAATTATTATCATTAAACTCTTGAGCACTGGGCGAACGCTGGCGTTCGCAGAGTCGCTGTCTTACTACGGTTATTATGTATCTAATTACGGTACTGGAAAGGCAAAATAAATCAATTATTGATGGCCCTTTTATCTTTAAGTTGCTAATCAATTTAAGCTATAGTTTAGTTTCTCTTTCAAACAAAGTACTGATTTTATAACATTTCAATACTTCATACCAATCAATAAATACAAAAGATTGCTTTATATATTAAACCAATTTGTACTACCAATATCCTGCAATTGTATATTCACAGGTAAAGCTTTAACAAACGAATAGGGAAATCTGTAGAAACATTTTTCCTATTCACGATTCCAACAGACTATTTCGAGAATTACGAAGATATTTTCAAGCACTATTGTCACAGAATAGGCAAATTCAGAAGGCTAGCTTTGTACAACGATTGAAAGTAAACGCACGTTTCCTAAAAAGTTAACTACTGTTGACTTAAAACTATGGCAAAAAATTCCTACGGTATACGACTATTCAACTTGATTCTACGATATTCCTACCACTTCTGGACTAACAGATATACTGTTGGATAAAAAACCTATCCAAACTTACTGATAATCTAACTATCTAGATAGATAGGTTAAATATCACTAGATAGATTATCAAGTGACATTTAACGCTTCTTGTTGTGCCAAAATATGAAAATTTCTGTCAGCGAATATACTTTTATTTTTTTTAAACTGAAGCTTGACTGCAATCCCACCTGATGGTAAGCAGTGGTGCAATCATTTATGGTAAGGCGCATTAGCTTATTAAAAGCCTATTTACACTAGCCTTGAAGACACCCCAGTTATAATCGGACAGGAAGACTACAGCAGGTAAATTGTTCCAGGCCTTCGATGTGCGCGGAATGAATGATGAAGCGAAATGCTTATTCCAAACCGTCGTGATTCTAAAAGGAAGGCTTGGCCCCAGTAGGTACTCCGCCCAAGAGCGGGATTCATCATTGGATGATTTTTGCCAACCATACAAAAAAAAACCGGTTTCAACAACGTAAGGAGGGCTACTCGCCGTGCTTCGGATTGTCCGATGAAAAGGTCATAACAAAAGTAAACAATTATTCTTTGAGTTCATTTGTTTTATTCTATGCCTTTGACATTTTCAAGGTTATGTGTACGCTCATTTCACTCTTAAGTACTAGCCTTCTGCATCTGCCTGTATAGTGCTAAAGCAAAGTTATTTTCAATGTACATTCTGTCTGCAGGTTACGTATTTGCTCTTCAAAGGAAACGTATAAAAATTGCACGTTTACATCGTACTAATAAGGCCTCAAGTCTTGTGTGCAATACTTACTAGTATTTATTTTGATTTTTATTCTAATCGGCAAAGGACGAAACCAGTGAAGTGGTGTCGTAGACTGTATTTTTATTTGATACTTTTGTGAATTTATAAAAGAGGATTTGAATGTATTCGTTATATTTTTAAGGGTTTCTGTGATAATGTTGTTAGTGCTCTATCTTTTTAGGGTTCTGTATCCGAAGGATAAAAACAGGACCCTATTACTAAGACTTCGCTGTCTATCCGTTCATCTGTCTGTCACCAGCCTGTATATCAAGACCCGCAATAGCTAGACAGTTGAAAATAAACGCGATTTAATTTTTGCCCCTTTTTGCTCGATATACACAATGGCAACGGGCACTTGAAATATTCATAAAATACTCAGATGCATTTTAACTTTAACCTTTCGAAAACCGTAATTAGGGACATAATAGAAAGACAACAGATGGGCGAAGGCGTTCGGTTAGGGCTGAAGAATTTAACAATAAAATTAAAATAATATAGATATTTTAATGCCCCCCGCACACAAAAATATATTTAAAGAAACTGAATTTTTGCCTATTCAGCTCGATTTTATTAAATGGTAACAGCCTGTACGGAATTCTTCATGCGCAATCCGACTCACACTTAGACAGTTTTTTAGTCCTATTGACACGAAGTAGAAATATAAACTTGATTTTAATAGGGGTCATTGTACTCCAGTTTACATCAGTGATCTTTGCGACCTTTCGCCACAAAAGTTAGGTTTATATAAAAATTGCTGGTGCTAAAATATTTACCGACTGTCTCACTAGCAGGGTGGTACCGGGCTTGACTAAGTGCCTACCCGGGGTACGCCAGACGGACGTTTAAGCATTGTGGAGGCTACATTATTCCGTGATATTATTTTCCGACGTGAGTGTGTTTCGTCTGTCTTATTGTCTGTTCGATATAGAAATGGGACTGTCATTGACTGCGAACCTACAAACTTTATTAGACTGAGTCAGCATGTTCTTTAAATCTAAGCCCACGCAACGAGAGCAAAAAGGTCAATCCTTTTCTTATTGTGATTTTAGAGTAGCATTTATTTTGTGTACTGAGCAGCGCGTCTGTTTTCTGAAAGAGTATGCAAAATGTTTAGAATATACATAGTTCATCTAGATTTTTTAAATATTGGAAAGTCATCAAATAACTGCTCCAGTCCTGAGTTTTTTTTGGTAGGTAAAAATCGTCCGATGACAAATCCCGCCCTTGGGCGGAGCAGGAAACAGTGTCAGATTTTTACTGACTGACAACATCATAGCTTACCAACAGATGTGATAACTGATAGCGGTGAATTGTGCGGGATCCTGCAGAAGGGTCGAAATCTACTGTCGCTAAAGGTTCGCTTTTGAAGGAAAGCTTGGCCCTGGTATGAAATGCAACGTAAAGACGGGGTGGGTTTTTTAATCAGTAACAGTCTTATACTTTCACCGTTGTTCTTGGATTATTTAAACCACCGAAGAAACCCTATCATGAATGAATTTTTTAGTCTCAGATCGTGTTTTTCAATTTCTGTCGGCATATAAACGTAATTTTATTAGACAAACAATTATTAAACATTTAGGTAATTGATTAAACCTTTACAGAATGTAATGTGGTGAATCAATGTGGTCGGGTACACCTTCTGAGAATTTCCTAACAATTACATTTGTTTTCTAGAATTGAGTACGGGGTTGTGTTTTAATGACAAATAGAGAGTCGTTTCTTGGTATAATTTAGGGAAATTTATATAATATAATGATCTGCTTGTGTAGGCATTAAACAAGCAGAATTGATGGTATACTTAAAATTGTTAAGGTTATTTCACGTGAACTCATTCAATAGCCTAAGAGGAAGTAAGAGGATTGTTCTGATGATTAAATCAACGTAAATTTTAAGGACTTTTCTTACAAGTATTTATATATAATGTGTGGAATACGCACGTGGAGTGCGTGGGCCCAATTCCGGAATAAAATTATATAGGCACATAGAGTTTTAGTTAGTACGATTCGTCATGAAGAGTACTTTGATCCTATAGGGTAGCCAGGGTCTGAAGATGGAGGTAGAAGAACTTAGTAATTAAACGGCTTAACCCCATCAAGTTTAGACTCCCATGATTCGTCCGTATACGTAAAAATGTCTCTCTCTTATATTAAATCTTGCTAAAAAAAAAAAACTTTCATTTGAAAACCTTATTATAGCCAGTAATTATTAACCTTTCGAATTCTATTAATTATAATTCCTTTCGAAAACTCCTTACCTACCAACCCTAAAAACCAAATTACCCCCACCACCTAGCATTAAGTATTAGCATTAAGTGATATGTAATAGAACAAAAGAAAAAAAGAAATACATAAGTTAATATTGTATGTTTTAATAATAAAATAGTAATAAGTAGAATAAGATAATAAAAGAAAAGAGTCTGAGGTGGACTCGCGTAGTTTTTTAAGCTTAGTTTTAAGTAAAGATGAGGGCATGACGAATGCCATGAAATGATAACAAAAAAAAAGTGTAAACAATAGTGCATATTATAGAAAAGTGCGCGGACCACCATGTCTGCGGTAAAATAAATGTATAAAAAAAAAAAAAAACCTTTCGAATTAATTAGAGACATGATAGACAGACTAAGAAGGTGTGTAAACGCCGAAGCTCACTCAAGGCTCAAGAGTTTAAAATTTTCTTCTAAACGACCCTAAGACTACAACTGTACATCAAACAAATCAAATTAGTCATCACTGTCTAAAATTAGAACCAAATATTTAACATATAAATAATATTCAAGTACGAAACCGTTGTAAATGTTGTAATTCATTCCTCCATGTTTCATGTGTCCCACTGAGAAGTAATTGTTGTTATGGAATCCGTTAATTAATCCGACCTATCATCAAAGTTATAAATTTCGTCAGAAGGTCTACTCTGTACAAAAAGCGTGAATGCACTCACACATGGACACTGTTCACGTACAGCTACTGCTACAGTGCTCGAAGCCGGTTTTTAGGGTTCCGTAGTCAAAAAGGAACCCTTATAGTCTCGCCATGTCTGTCTGTCTGTCCGTCCGCGGATAATCTCAGCGACCGTTAGCACTAGAAAGCTGAAATTTGGTATCAATATGTGTATCAATCATGCCGACAAAGTGCACAAACAAAAAGTGGTAAAAAAAAATTAATTAGGGTACCTCCCCTACACGTAAAGTGGAAAGTGATTTTTTTTTTATTTTCTACCAAAACATGTGATATATTGTTGGATAGGTATTTAAAAATGATTAAGGGTCCCGTAAAATATTTTTTTGATAATATAAATATTTTCGGAAATAACCGCTCCGAAAGTAAAAAATGAGGCGTCCCCCCCTCAAACTTTTGAACCATATGTTTAAAAAATATGAAAAAAATATCAAAAGTAGAACTTTAAGTAAACTTTCTAGGAAAATTATTTTGAACTTGATAGGATGAACAGATTTGAAAAATAAAAAAAAAACGTTCTGAACTAATTTTCTAATTTATCCGTACGTGCAAGCATTTTTTTTTTTAACTTTTTTATATATTTCATTATCCTGAGCGTATCTTCGTTCAAATAAAAATACAAAAAGAAAAAAATCGGTTCACGAAATCCAAAATTACCACCAGGTACAGCGCCATCTCTCGGGAAATTGGGTTACTAATTTTAACATGGGCTACTGGGTTCTGTTACATTGTGAGAAATTTATGGCGGACAGGAAACTACGGAACCCTACACTGAGCGAGACCCGACACACTCTTGGCCGATTTATTATTTGAGGTTTTGCACATAAGCACTGATTCACAGATCACACACCACAGCACAGATTGGATTTTTTCACAATAACATATTTATGTATCTAAGTCTAGCCTATTAGAGCCATGGTTTAGTTTTCGAAAAGGAAACCTTTCGATTTTCGTTTTCGTCAATGAACGTTAGGTAAAAAAGGAACATAAGAGTTTATCTTAGTCAGTAATTTAGCAGTAGTAACTAACACGCCCTCCCACTCAGCCATAGAGGCCGTAAAAAATGGTGCCCGCAGTTGCTTGTTGCGTAAAATTGGTCTTCTGTATCAATCTTAATAACATTTTGTGGTGTAGGTATTGAAACTTCGCCTAACTTTAGCCTTATTAGAAGTAACATGTCTCAACTGGATATACAGTTTAGAGATGTTGGGATTTAGATGTTTATTAAGATTCTGGATATTGGTTAGATATTACTTGTTCGGTAAATAAAGTTTTGGGAAGTTACCCGCCGCCGTGTTGTAAGTTGTGAAAGGGCAAATTTGCAAGATGTTTGAAATTTTAGAAGTTAAATGAAGTTGATAACATCGTTATGATAGAGCTTTCTTTACTTTAATTATAACTGCAGTGAAAATATTACTAAGACTATGTCAAAACTATGGAAAACATTTCACTTTACTGCTATAATGAGGAGGCGATGAATGTATGAACGCCAAATTATCGACTCTTAACCTTTTGTGTATCGTAATTACAGACACAATTAAAAGACGGTAGGTGTGCGGACACCGGTGTCCTCTTGGGGCTTAGTGAATTAAAGCTATCATATTTTTAGATCAAAAGATAAAAATATATGAGATGGGGCCATCCCGGGCCTATCTAATGTATATCTATTTATACATGCCTACCACTCACTTACTGTTTTTTACGGTGAGCAAAAATTATTCAATAATATCTCCCGCCCTACAGTGTAGCGGGAGATAGTGTCAAACTTTTGCTGACTAAAAACCTACCTCATTCTTTGGTCGCCTTAGTTCCAGGGCCTTGATGTCATCATCATCATCATCAGCCTTTCAATGTTCCCACTGCTGGGACACAGGCCTCCTCTCTGGGAGAGGGAATGAGCTATAATCCACCACGCGGGCCCAGTGCGGATTGGTGAATGTCACATGTCTTCGAATACTTCCGGCCACCGTAGGCGCGGGCTTGCGGACGGTGAGCATTGGGTAGCTCGCCGTCCGGTCGTCTGGTAATTGTCCGGACCAAGCCCAGTCGTCGACGGCGCGCACTGTTCCCGCGCGCCTCAAGGAGTTGTCAGCAACCGTAGGGACCCTGCAGAAGGGTCGAAGCCAATCAGGGCCATGGGTTTGTGTCTGAAAAGGAAGGCTCTGGTCCTGGTATGTAAGGCGATGTAGGAACGGGGTAGGTTTTTTAGTCAGTAAGAGTCTGACACTTGTTTTCCGCTCCGCCCAAGAGCGGGACTCGTCATTGGATGATTTTTACCTACCATAAAAAAAAAAAAAAAACATGTCTTCGAATTTTTGGTTCTAGGACATGCCGGTTTCCTTACGATGTTTTCCTTCACCGTTTTGAGAGCAGTGGTGACAAAATAAATTACACAAAGTAATGCGCCTGGCTGGGTTCGAACCCGCGACCTACAACTCGTAAGTCGGGGCCGTTACCATTCGGCCACCACTGCTCTCCTGCTGCCTTGATGTACACTTTCGTATTTTTTAGCTCCAAGAGACTTCGACCCTGTTTGCTGATAACTCCTTGAGGCCGACAGCTCACTATCTCTTCAATTGCAAAGATATTAAAATATTTATTTGTTTATTTATTATTTGGATAGTTCACAATACAAAATATAGCGAAAAGGCATTTAAGAGCCTCCACGTGTAATATAGAAGTTTTGTTGAAAGTTAGGGAAAATAATTGAGGTACACTAAGTTATAATAAAATACACGTAGCTCTTACATAGAAAGGAATAATATTTCAGAGAATTTCAGGTTGAATCATCGAAAAAACTACTTCAGGCAAAGAATGTAGAAAATTCTAAGAAGACCAAAATAATTTTATCGTATTGAACATACAGTATATCGCAGAAAAAACAAGTTCGTTCACGTTATAAATGTTAGGTATCTAGAAAGGTATATTCAGATAGCTGGCTGGGGACCGTTATTTCATTTTCAGTATTCTATCTAGGATTCAGAGTTTGCAAGGCCGTTAAAAGCCTTCCCGCACCATAAATCTATCGAGCACGTCTGTCGAATCGAATCAACAGGTTAGAATGATAACATTTTCAGAGAGGGATCTATGTAATATTAAAATAATCTGCAATGAACAAGGTGAACTTCCATTATCTTGTAAGATCTGGTGATACCACAAAGAGATGCAGAACGAATACTGGCCAAAAAAAAAAATTTAAATCGATTCACGCAATCCAAAATTACCACCGGATGTAGCGCCATCACTCTGAAAATTGAATTACTAATAAATTTATATTATATGGGCTACTTCGCGCCGTTAAGTCGTAGTTTAAGGGTGAGAAATGTGTGACGGACGGGAAACTACGGAACCCAACACTGAGTGTGTACTGAGACGCTCTTGACCGGTTTATTAATTCAAGAAGTACCTTAATAACCAAGGTAGGCAGTAATTTTATTCGCATCTTCTGAAGTCAGTCCTCGTTAAGCAATCTCATTGAATTTAATATAGTAAATCTCGTCTACGTTGTAAAATAAGTATAAAGATAACAGGAAAGTTGGATTTCAGTGAGCGGTGATGAAATTCAACTCGTAAAATGAATAGAGTCAGGGCTTTACGGTCCCGTAAAGTCAAGACTGTGACCAGTCCTTGTAGAGCGATTGTGTAAAGAATATTTTTTTAAGGGGCAGTATATGCCAGTGACTTTGAACGAATAAAAAAGGAGCTAGCGTTACTTCCAGCGAATCAAGTTTATTCGGATGATAATCAATTTTTGTTTCAATTATTTAACACAATATGAATAAAAAGATTGAAAAAATAAAAAAAAAGATCAAAAGATTGCTGTTGTAGTTAAATTATATTTTAGTTTGTAAAAATGGTTTTTGCCTGATCTTTGCTTTTTTGTCTGTTTAAAATTTTTAAAATAAATGACACCAATTTTATCATAAAAAACGTAAATATTGGTGTAAAATTATTAGGAAAATAATCTAGATTTTTTTTTCAATATACACGATGATGTGATTGTTGGATTTAAAATCACCAAAATCATATATATCATATATATCCCCCTTAACATAACTTCCTTTGTTGGCAGATTGATGAAGTCTCCCTTGAGTACAATTTGTCATATTTATTGAAGAAAATCCTGACCGAGGTGCTGTTTTGTGACATTTGAATGGCATATCATATCGATGCCTCCCACGTAAGTTGTTGTAACCCACAAAATGTCGATTTTGGGTTTTTTATGTAAAAGTGTCTAACTTTATGTATACTATCCTACAAAAAAACAAAAAGTCCAAAAAACCTATTATTTAAGGTACTTTTGAAACGTATAATGTTGTATATTTCGAACGATTCCAGCGTAGACTGTAGTATTTATTACTTGCAATGGTTTACAACGGGGAAAAGCGTACGCGCGCCCGTTGTATGTAACACATATCACAGATTACGCTGGAAATCGCTGCCAGTTGCACAGCTCACGTAATTTTTACGTCGTTAATTTAATATTCTAGTAATTACTATTCCGTTTAACCTTATCTTTAACTAACGTGATAACCTTTTAAAATATGGTATTGATCCCATACAACAATTTACGTCGATAATTTTCAAAATATTTTATGTTAAGTGATACATACAATATTTTACTTCGATGCTAGATATGTAAAAGTGAGTTGTAACATCACATACAACGATTTACGTCGCTATTCGTTTGAAATGAGTACGTTGTATATATTTTTCAAGGAGTGTTTTATGAATATCACTGGAGTCAGAGCCATCCTAGACAACCATTTTCATTGAATCTAAGAAGTTTTAAATGACTAAATTAACAGATGATGGCATATTCGTAATTTTGAACCCTAAAACTACAGATCATTTTCTCCTCATTAAACTTTAAACTGCTCACTTACTCGTATTTCATAGCTGTGTAGTATAATAACCATTTGGATTATGACTGTAATTGCCATTTTTGTTTATATTATATCATAATAATTATAGCTAATAACAACTTGGCAAAATGGGGGATTATAGACCCCGGTGACACACAGTGCGAGTGCGGTGTCTCTGACCAAACAATGGCCCACCTATTGGAGTGCTCAAAATGTCCCTACAAGTGCACGCTGGAAGACCTTAAGAATGCCAATGAAGCTGCTATAAATGTGGCAAGCTACTGGGCCCAAAAACTTTGAGGGAAGCGGAATCCATCGATTGGAGAAGAAGAAGAAGAATTATAGCTAGACTGTGCTGGGCAAAGGCCTCCCTCCATTCTTTCCAGTTATCTCAGTTTTTCGCTTTATCGTACCAATTCTCAAAGAAAGCATCCAGGTCGTGTCGAGTAAATGTGGGCCTGATTGCCTGTAAAGTACCGAAAGATTACAAGTGAGTTTTAGTCAATAAAAGCAACTTTTACTAATTAAAAGCCACCAGGACTTTCCTTCTTGTTCGTGTTTATTGCCAGTTTCCCAAATCAGAAAACGTTGTTCGATACTTTTACCTTAGTCACCATCTGCATGTTTCTGCACTGTTGAACTCTTCAAGCTAAGTCCACTATCAGTTATTTGATTAAATGAAGTATCGTTTGATAAAGGTAATGAAAAAAATACACATTTAAAGACTACAGATTTTTCAAAAAGGACTAACAAAAACAAAGAAAACCTTTCTAGTAAAATATTAAAAACAGCCGGAAAACTGGTCTACTGAGTCTGCTGTAAGCACTATTTCAATAAATTAAACTAAAAAGACGACAAAGAAAACAATCGATGTATAATTATGGCTAATTTAGTTACAGGAGAGCCCAGCTTAGAATTTATGCTGATACTATTGCGAGACATAAGTAAATAAGATTAAATTGCCTGTTACCGTTACTGAAACTTCAAACTTCAGACGTGTGAAAACAACAGTTTTCCCATTTCTATAAGTGATTAAGTTCTTAATAAGGCATTAGTTAAATTTGATATACCAACAGCAATATTAATCCCCGATCAAAGAGATAACAGCCTATGAAAAAGTCTGGGTCTGTCAAAACTATAGTTTGTGACTATTTCAAGAGCTTTTCAACTTCTTGCAAATTGAGTCAAATTATGCTTGACAAAATCCACAAATGTTATATTAGACAGAGGTTTCAACTTTTAGTGTATATAGTAATAATGTGTAGCTTTTGCCTAAAGGGTACACAGAGAAAGCGAAATCTGAAAGATAATAATATTGTGAAGATAAAAGGGGTACAAGTTGGTTCTGAAGATTCAATATTACTATAATGTTTTTTCGGACTGTAACGTGATGACCATTTCTTCTCGGTTGGGAAACAATGGCTATTTCTCCTTTTTTTTTAAATGCATATTACAGAATGAGCTTTAAGTAAAGTCACTTGGAAAGATGGAGAGGGGAAAGATAGATATAAAGTAAAGACTGTGGGAGAAGTTATATGAAAGAAAAGGGAGTCAGTGATAGCGAGACGGGTGATACGACAAAATGGAAGAATAAACTTGTTATACCGACTCCAAATAACATAGGATTAAAGCAGGAACATGTTAATTATTTACCTATTTTTAAATCTCACTCGGTTACTAGAATTTTCATAATCAAAATCTTAAAATACTTTTTTGATTTTTGATTATTTAAACTGTAATTAAATTTGATTAAAGAACGATGTAATTAATTCAAAGTATAATTTAAATCAAGAGAACACTTAAATTTTCAGTTTTATATATTTTTTAATTATTTTTAATCTTAATCTTTAATATTTTTCTAATCTTTAAAATATAGTTTGTTATTTTAAACTTTAAATCCTAAAACGCAAAATGTTGAAAACCAGTTTGAAAATATTCAACTTTTTTGAATTTCGGAAATGTATTAACAAAACAGTATTGTCCTAAACGAAATTAGGCTGAAAAAACCTGGTATTTATTTTATTATATCAATTAATGATACACATACCACACCCTTTTTTTTATTTGTAGTCGACGTACATTGATGTAAGTATCATATATGATTAAAAACGGCTCTTATACTCCCGTGTATAATAATGTAAGTAATAGTTACAACATTTTGCAAGGACCTCATGTCGCGGTAAACAGTTGTAACAACAAAATCCAAGAAACTGTTAAAATTATAAAGTAATGACATATAGTAAACAATAACGTAATAAAAACTATACTCTCATACCGAATTTCATAAAGATTCTTTGAAAAATGTGGTTTGTATCGCAAAAAGAATCTTTAAAACGCTCTCCTGTAAAATTGCATTTTTGGGGTTACAACAACTTACGTGGGAGGCATCGATATATTTTTATGTGTTGCACGGAATCTGGTTGAACTTTTCTTGAATAAAAATGGGATTAGAAATGACAGAAAGTGTCACAATGTCGATGCAAAATAAGGAATTGAAAGGTTATAAAAATAAGGAAGGGTATAAAAAATATATATTTATTAACATCAATTAATTTATTGACTTGTTACATATTTATAGAGCTTATAAAGAGAAAAGAAGGCCAAATAAAAAATGACTGGATTGTGTGAGGAGTGATATGAATGAAAAGAAAGTTAATAAAAGGAACCCTCAGTTAGTCTGACTCACGCTTGCCCTGTTTTTTTTTATAGATTAGACAATTACTTTAACTTTTATGCCAATATAAGCAGTATGTTCGAGTATACAGACAGAGTATATTACTATAGTCATACTAACACTAAAGATTCGGATGGTACCGAAAACTATAATCAACGTATGTACCTATCTAAAACCAGATAATGGAGGCTGTCCACAAAATAGTCAGAACACAAAATGAAACACAGTATCTATTTAAACAAAGAATCAGGTATCGTTTCGGCCAGCAATAATATGTAGATTGTCGGAGAGAATTTAAATACAGAAGTATAGTCTCTATTCCGTTTCGACGTACGTAAACAAATTCAATATGCATTTATTCGGAATTCTGTGGCTCCAGCTCATTTGAATAACTTTAGAGGATTTCGGGGACTGACTGTACTTGTGCTACCCAAAGTCACCGACCTATGCCCGGTGAATGTGCCTTTTTAAAGAAAAATCAAGGTCCGTTGTTACGAAATTTCTTGTCGTGATTTTTTATTGGGTTGTGTTTTTCTTTGCTGTTTCTTTTGGGGCTTTAAAGCTGTAATAGCAATTGGATTTTAATTAATTTCACACGGCTTCGTCAGATTTTTATGGCTAGTTTCAATATACTCTAATCTTGCTATGCTCGACATAATGTATATTACTCAGTTTACATATACTGCAGCTGTTTTCTTTTAGTTTCCAATGACTTTTTCAAAGGCTCTGGTAGTATAATAAAATCTACTAATAAGCTATTTCTATTAAATATTTGAAAGAGTACTAAAACACAGCAAAAAATATTAAAAAGGTCTTATTTTTTATAGGAAGTCTAGACATTAGTTAAGTGATTACTAAACAAACTTTTACATTCTTAAAAATTACAGAACGTCTTTGGCCATTCGCCGTTCTTCGGTCGCTGTCGTGAGACATCGAAAGGCGGACAGCGCGAGCAAAAGTGTGGCGTACGAGACTTCACTATGCTACCAATTTCTAAAATAGACGTGCGCGCACTCAACTTTTAAGAAAAGAGTGCTTAAGAAACACCACTTACAGTTTTCAAAAATTCTAAAAATACAACGCACAAAAAAATATATATATTGAAAAACGTAATAGATGTACAACAGTTTCACTGCAAAATATTTGAAAATATGTCCTTAATTTCTAGAGTACAAGAGCTCATCTATTTGGATTTGTTTTTTTTTTTTTTTTTAATCAGTGCAGCATTCTTCTCCTTAAGAAGGTATGTGTCCAACTTCTCCTAAAAAAGGTCTGTGTCCATCTGTACCAGTAGGAATATTAAAAAACTGGTTGATGATGACAGTGCTGCGTATTTAAAAAAATTAAAACATTAAGTGCCTATTTAGGTGTTTTTTTATGGTAGGTATAAATCTTGCAATGACGAATACCGCCCTTGGGTGGAGTAGAAATCAATGTCAGACTCTTACTCACCAAATAAACTACCTCGTTCCAACAACATCAAGCAATAATTTTTTACCTATTCAGGAATTATATTCATTTAAACCATAGTCCATTTGCCTCCTTTTATAGGCTCCTAACTAGCCTGCGTCTAAGTCCAAAGCAATTGACCCAGTGCATCATCCCAGCCACTTTAGTACTATTAGACCAAAGTGTACACCAAGACATAACAATCCCATGGGGGTACTGTGTTCAACAAGCTACTATCTATCAGTCATGCTTGCTCTGCGTCACACCATTTTGCTATAATATCCCAGGAGGTGTAGACTGAAACTGGGTTTGAAGTCTACTGATGGATATTGGTAAAGATAAGTTGGAATTTCAGAGATAAGTTCAAATTATGGTTTAACTATGTTGGGAGATTATTAGTTTTTTGAGAAATGAGGACTACGAGGACATGTAGACTTTTTTTTAGTATAACTGTGTATTATGATGAATGTAATAGAAAAGGGAAAAAAATAAAGAAACAGAAGAACTGTATTGAAGATGATCTGGTTAGAAAAGCAGTGAATACAAAAATGCTGAATATAAGAAGTGTGGAAAAATAGAAGATATCAGGCGCTATTCATGAAAATGAGATAAAGAATATGGTTGGAGTTTTTCATATAACGTATAAATAGTGCATTATTTCATTCTAATTATTTCATACGTATCTAAGTACAACAGTTAGCTAGTAAGCCCATTGTGTCACACTGCTGGCCTGAAGCCCTTCCTCTCCCTTTTCCGTACACGTCTTTACTCGGCCATTGCGGCCCTCCAGCAATTGTCCAAACTATCTCTCCACCTTCACCTTGGTCTGCTGCGGGCATGCTTAGAATTTAATGGGACTCAATAAGTGTCTATTTTAACTCACAGTTCATCTGACATGCGGCATACATGTCCAGCCCAATCGTACTTTAGAGTAGCAGCTTTTTGGATAACGACTTTTATCTTAGTTTTGGCACACATCATTATCATCATCATCATTGCCTTTTTTAATGTTCCCACTGCTGGTACAGGCCTCCTCTCTATAACAGCGAAAGGTTTGTAATTCACTACGCGGGCCCAGTGCGGATTGGTGGATGTCACATGTCTTCGAATTTTTGGGCCGGTTTCCTCACGATTTTTTCCTTGACCGTTTTGTGAGCAGTGGTGATGAAATAAATGACACGAAGTAATGCTGGCCCGCGACCTACAACCAAGTTTTGGCACACAATCCACCAGTAACCTGAAACTAGGTACCTATATATTATACAAAAAGCACGAAAGTCGATAGAACAAGCTTCTGTTAAATTCGTAAAGAACTTACAAGTATTCTCGCACCTCTTCCAACTTTTCGAAATCCTCGTGAGAACCTGTTTACTCTCCGGAGAAAACAAAACAGACCCATAACATTAAATCTAGAATATCATTATCATTGATAAAGAGAATGCTTTCAGTTATTTGTATTTTATGCGCATATCTAGAATCATAAATGTGTAAGAAGATTGCGTCTGTACAATACCTTAGATTAAATATGTGTAGAAGTGATTTCTTTGCTCTAAATGCTGGCTTAATACCAACAGCATTGTCATGAAAGAAATTTTCAACGCAGTCAGGACTGCATAGAGGACAGTTATGGGCATTTAATCATTTCTAACTGTAACTGCCACTAATAGTATTATTTTAATATGTTTTATGCCTTCTGTATACATGGATCAGAGAAGGCATAAAAGAAGAAAGACGAAAAAATGAGTTGGTAGTATCGTCAGACCCCGTTTGCTCTTAGAAAGCTGATTTTTAAATTTAATAAAATAAAAAATTAACATTTCACTACCCAGAATTTGAACCTAAAACAATGAGGAGCATTGTATTTCTGTTTAAAAAAAAGTTGCTTTACACTAGGTATTACTCCAGTATAGTGAACGTATCTACAAATATCTGCAATGCATACAATAGACCTCCAGATTTGAGACCACTATCAACAGGCTTTACAAATATTTGTTCAAATGTGTGATACGATGTGTAGCAGCCTTAGTCTACTGTTGGTCAATCGTACCGTCATGCATGGTGGATGTATAACCAGATACAGATTGCTGTAACATAACGTGCAATGTAACATGAAAGAAGCATTTCATAAGTGTAGACGCAACGCGCGCACGAACCAAACATGTATCTACTCGCATAGTCGAAAATAGCTCTCTGCTTGCTTGCATAGCATGCACGAAAGTGTCAATACTATGAGATTTCTGTTATAATGCATGATACATTACGAGAATATAGACAGCAAATGCACTATATGCTATATTGCATGTTACGTTACCAGCAGTCTGGTACCAGGTACCCGGCTTTATAAGCATGGTGGTTGAAAGTAATACAGTAGCGATTAGCACTAGCACCAGCTTTAGCCTTATATCTATTAAAACTCTGTATTTAAGAATAGTAATTATACACGTTGGGATATTTATTTATTTATTTATTGGCACACCAACAGCAATACATACAAGAATATCACGTAAAATAATACAAAAACACTTTATACTGGTATGCAAGCCTATTACAGGTATGCACAGCTTACACTATAAATTCAGTTGAAAAAATTAACATACAAAAATAAAAAAAACGCACTCAAAAAATAAAAAGTAGACTAAAATTCTAAAATGGATTGTAAAAAAAGAGGATAAGTAAATGTAATATACAGATGTATAATTTAACATTTAACATATTGAAATTGAAATATTATATTATATATTGAAATTTAGGAACTATAAAAATAGGAATTATGATACGAGTAAGTCGCAGTTGTTATATTCGGAATTTGGAACCATTCAGAATTTTGAAAATCGGTGTTTTGAAATTTGTATTCATGACTATTGGAATGAAGTTTTTCATATTTATGTAATGTATGCTGACAAAGAAAAGTATGATGGAACAACTGTTTCGCTTCTGTATTCTTGTTCTATGACCATACGCATCCATATTTATGAAATAGTGTGTATTAGAAATGGTTTCGTTACAGCTTAGTAATTGTGATTTGCAGCCGTTGTGATGAATTTTTTTAGACGTATTTTCGGTAAAACTCGAAGCTAGACCGCTTTTTCTGATGAAATAAGAATGGATTACCAGAATAACTTTGAAAATCATGTAACTGAGGTTTTTACACGTGTAAATTTACATTAGATACTGTATTTACTCATACTCTTTTATAAAACTATTTACTTTGAATTGCCAGCTCAGGAATTATAAATGAAACTTTAAAAAACTTTCTTTTCGAAAATTGGTTATCAATTTTTTTCTTTGTTTTTTTTTTATTATATCTCTTAGTGGTTTATAACTCTAATTGCAAAAGAATATTTCCCATTAAATGAGTTTTAATGTAAAAACAATGCGTTTCAAACGACACGCAATATCAATGATATACAGGGTGTTTGGTGCATCGTTTGCCAAATTGATTTGGCCGGCATTGGCACCGCACTGGCACTGTATACTTTCGTAGTTTTTCTAGAAAAGTAACTGCTTCGTCACTTTCCATCAGGTGAGATAGCGGTCAAGCGCGAACTTATATACACTAATATAATAAAGAGGTAAAGTTTTTTTTTTTTTTTTTTTGTAGAAGGTAATCTCTGGAACTACTGGTCCGATTGGAAAAATTTTAGCAACAACAGAAAGCTGATTTATTCCTGAGTGACATAGGCTATATTTTATGTACGCGGGCGAAGCCATTGTCAAAAACTAATCAATAATAAAACAAAAGGTAGCTCGAATCCTATAGCGAGTACATTTTAGGGTTGATTATGCTGCTAATATTGTAGACTCATTAAAATATACGCTAATTAGTACGAAAAACAAACGAATTCTAATTATTGAGAAAAAATCTACTGGTACGTGGTCAGTACATTTATGTTGTTTACCATAAAAAAAAAACATTTATGTTTGCCTAACTTCTCAAAATGTCATGTAATGAACAGCTGATGTTGTTCGCGATTTTAGTTTTGGTTACTTAAAAGTTATTTGTTATCATCACTACGATCACGTGTTAAAGTATCGGTTCTTAAATTCACCCTATATGATGGAATACTAAGGTAACAACAAATACAAAATAAATATAACCAAATGGAGAACCCTATTTTTTTAAAGTCGGTAGAAAATCGATATAATTCTACCTGCACTGAAATTCCTTTGTTCAATTGATGACAATATCTTCAAAGATTCTCTTGAGCATTTTCACAAGTCACGTATTACCTGAACGAAATTACAGACCGAACATGTACTTAAGGTACCTACCACCCACTGCTGTGTGGGATCTCTTCTTTCACGTGCGGAACTTCTGCAAGAAATCGTATTTCGAAATTGCATTCACCTGTGGTTGCGGCAAATATGCAGGTGCGGAGTTATTACGAAGGTCTGCTAAACGAAAGTTTAAAATATCCTAGAATTACTATATAGCTAGCTTAACTAAACTTTGAACTCAAATCGGAATTGAAGTTTTAACCATTACAATCTCACCTGATGATAAGCGATGATATGATCAACGATGGAGTATGCTTAACTTGCTTTGAAATAACCACTTTTGACATAAAGACCCCTAAGTTGTTGCTGTCTGTAAACATAGGCTCAGGAAGAGAATTCCATTCTTTAGCTATAAGCACAACAATTGTATGCCTAAGACACTTCGTACGTAAAGTTGCGATGTCCATCATGTACCGGTATAATGCTGTACGTCTAATTGTGTGATGAGAGAGATTAGAGGTACGGGTTTGGCTGGCATCAAATTTTGCAATTTTACATAGGATATATTTTTGTTCTTGTTCTTTGTTATTCGGAGTTTGTGCAACATGGTTTTTTTTTCGATTTTGTATTGTCACCGGTCACTTTTACACTAACCCTTTTTTGTCTCATTCCTAACGCCACTCACATCTCTATGATTACAATTTCAAATGACGCAAGTATCAAAATTGTCTTAGAAAAGTTTTAGTTATTATTTCGACTTTCGCCTTCGGATTTATCTCCTCCAAATGGTCTCTCTAACATCCCTACTACAAACATTAGTTAATATTCCATTCACGAACGAAATAATGTTCTCAATACATTTCAGTCAATAGTAGACATCGAAATTAGTCTCAATAATTTGATTTAGAGCTGTATTTATAGTCTGATATTGATTTGTCTGGCTGAACATAATTATTAGTAACATACACTGTGTGAATATACTTGATATTTTTTTTTTGTCTTTGATCTTTCCAGATTTTTTGAGTACTTATTAGAAGTTTATTATGTGGATTACACTGTTCTAGATTTTGCCAGCAACTTCGCCCACGTTGAAGTCGGAAATTTTCGCAGGAAAATTCCCAAGATAAAAGTATTCTATATTCCTCTATTTCAGGATTTTTAATTCGATCGCTTTGTTGTAGAATAGAGTTTGAAAAATAACGCGATCTAATTTTTTGATATTGATTTTAGACATCTTTAAACGAAAAAAAAAGTTATAGAGGTTAGGTTTTTTTTTTAATAATTAGTCAAGTATTAAATTCACGATATTCGAATATGTTTCGTTGGTTTTTACGTATCATCTAATTTTTATTTTGGGTCATCACATCAAAAACCGATATATATCGCGACATTTTTATGATTAACCCGGATTAACAGGTAGAGAATCGATCCAGTACATGAAACACTATCGATTTGTTAAATTTAAAAAAGTATTTTTTTCACAAAACTGGAATTAATAAGAACTAAAACAACAACAACAACTGGAATTATTAAGACAGGAATTTTTAAGTTCCTATTTTTATTTTTGGTATGCAATAAAGAATAATCTATCTATCTATTATATGTATATACAAAATTAATTAATTTAAATAAACATCAGCTCCGATCTTTAATCAAAGGTAGTTAGTTCGCAACGTCAAAAACAAATTTTTTCATAAAGAAATTAATTTCCAACATGCGTATTCGCGTTTTATTTTATATTTACAAATCGGTAGTGTTTCATGTATCGGATCAACTTTCCACAGGATTCAAACGATCAAAATTTAGCGCAGTATACACAATATTGTCGTATAACAACACCGATACTTCCAGAAGCCTGTCCTACTTTCTAACGTTCTGATTAAAAAAGAAAGGGTGAAGCTTTGTCTCAGCACTGAGACAGATTTTTAATCTGAAAGTTGTTTCAAAAAGTGGCACAAGCAGCGGTGAAGAATAATTTTCAGAAGTCGATGAGTCTTGAGTTCAACGAAGCTTTTGAACAAGACAGTACAAAAAAAAAACTTTGAAAAAATTTGAAGGAAAAGTTGCCAGTACCTTTTGAAGAGACCTTTTCATAATGAAGTCTCAAATAAAATATTTACGAAAAAATCTATGTTTGGCTGTCTAATGAGTCTCATTATTACAAATTACCAAATACTTTTCAAATTGGCTCGGGGACTTTGGAAGTCACAAGTGAGTTATCGTTTTTTATTTTTTTGAGAGAAATTTGATGAAAATAAAATGTCGCAATATAGAGTAAGAGTAAGTAAAGTGAGATCAGTGGTGGCCAAGTGGTAACGGTCCCGACTTACGAGTTGTAGGTCGCGGGTTCAAACCCAGCAAGGCGCATTACTTTGTGTAAATTTATTTCATGCCGTCATCTGGTAGGAGAATGTCTGGCTCTAATTCAGACTCATTTGTAGGGTCTGGGCATGTTATCTGTCTGATGTCTTTGTATGTCTGTGGATCAAGGTACAAATAGTGACAGTAAGTTTACTAAACATCTGATACGTTTTCTAGCTCACAATGCACTCTGCCTTCACTATCTTCGATGGTTCAGACAAAACTACACAGCAGATAAATAAGTACGAGTATATTTTAAAACGTTTTAAAACAGAAACATAAAAAAGGTGTCTTGTAAAAAATAAAATACAATAACCTTACGATCCTATTTCATTTTATTTTGGAGCAAAAACTACTAGAGTCTAAGTAAGTGAATAGTAGTCTCTGAAGAGTTTAAATAGCTCGCTTTTATGTACTCCGAATACAAGAATATCCAGCTTATATTACCCTTTTATCTTTTTTTCATAAAAACACAATGTTTCTAAGCTAGTGTCAGATTTTATTTTTATTGTTATGCTACACATTTGAAGACGCTAAAAATATAGTTTTATGTTTTATTTAACTTTCTAAAGGCATTATCGTTTTAGGTTTACGAAGTGTTGTAAAATTCATGTTTTGTTATTTTAGTGATGGATGTTTTTTCTTTGATTCGGTTTTTAAGTATTACTTTGATTTTGTTAAGGCAAAAAAGTTAGGTCTCTGTCGGACGATGTATTTGAAAAGCTTTCTTTGTTTAAAAAGTTGATAATTGGAATAAATTTGATAAGTTTTTGAAGAAACATACTTGTTTGTTTTAAATGTCTGAACGTCTTAGCCAATCCTCTTCATTTTTATCTTTATATCAATAGACAAAATTTGATCTACTGATTACAGAACTGCGCCGCTTTTTTGGCTACGTGTTTTAAAGCAGAATGAAGTAGGGAATGGGGGGTAGGGCATAGTTCACGACTAAGGCTACGTCCATCCACAGCCTGTTGTTAAACCCTGCGGAAAGATAATCCCTTATTAGTATAGCACCAATTTATTATAATATATTTTGTAATGTACGTGATATATCCGTTGAAGATATTCGCAAGGAACCAAGGTTGCCGACATAGCGAAAGAATTGCTAAACTTAAGTGGCAATGGGCAGGATACATTGCACACAGAACAGATGGCCGCTAGGGCCAAAAGGTTCTGGAGTAGCGACCGCGTACCGACAGACGCAGCGTTGGAAGGGCTCCCAAAAGGTGGACTGATGACCTGGTCAGGGTTGCTAGAATCCGATAGATGCAAGGCGCACAGGACCGGTCTTTGCGATGGCGCTTGGGAGAGGCCTATGTCCAGCAACCGGATTGGATAAAATTTGACAGACCATAGAAGAGGTAGACCATATATATTCTTGAATAGCCCAGGTTTTTATACTTTTATCCGAAATGTATAGTATTTTTTTAATAAAAAAAAAAAATATATATATATAATATTTCTTAAACACAAGAACACCAATCCACTCCGCCACATAACACGTTGAAACATGCAGAGCGCAAAATTTTACTGTCACCGATAAAAAAGGACTGCAATAAAAACTCAACATCTAATCTTTAAATTATTTTGTTTTATATTTCACCAGCGGGCATTCGTGGGTGTAAGATAAGTATACCATATACATTATGATTAGTCATGGATTTAGTGAGACATCAAGAGGCAGGAGACAGGGCGTTGCTTAAAGAGTTTGCAGATGGCAAGCTAGCCCTCATTCCCCGTACATCCGAGAAAGGATCCAGTCCAGGTTGGAGTAAAAAAAAGTATCTTAACGATACCGAAATTTTTCGGTTTTTCGAATCATTAATAAGTCTTTGATAGTTTCTAAAAAGAAATCTGACATAAGAGTAGTGTCAGATTTTTTTATGTGCTACGGAGTATTGTGGTACACAGTTACTGGGTTGTGGAAGACAGATACGTACTCGGTTCATTATCAAGCGCATTAGTGTCATTTATTTTATCATCAATGCAATCAAAACGGTGAAAGAAAACATCATGCGGAAACGGGCTTGTCCTAGAACCAATTGAACCCGCATTGGGCCCAATGGGATTACGCTACTTTCTCTGTCCTTGAGAAAAGACTTAGGTCATAATAGTGGAAACATTATATGGCTGATTATACTTACACTGGTCATCCACCTTTATCTGGTTTAGCTGGAAGGTGACTCCAATTTAACTGGCTAGAAAAGGCCGGGGAATTTTCAAGGCATGTAGGTTTCAAAGTAAAATAATTTAATTATTTACAAAGTCAGGTGCGCCTTTAATTTGTTTACCAGTTTCACATGTGTAACTAATTTATTACCACTTCTCAGAAATATTGGTTTTCGAAATCAGTTTGAGTTAGTTTTGAAAGTTACAGAAAGGTTATTTATTTTTTAGGATTTCAAACCTATCGATCATATAATATGTGTTTTATAAGTGTTCTGAAAATGGGTCCAATGCGTTAAAAAACTTGCTAAGGTTTAGAAAAATAGGTTGAGGAGTTCTATGAAAAGCCTATTAGTAGATTATTACGAGTATGTTTTAAATGAGGACACATTAGAACTTACGCTAGAGGTGAGTCCCGCTTGGGCAGAACATCGACATGTCCTCGTGGGTGCGATCGGTGATGGCAGCAATCTCTTGCGAAAGTTCTTGATACAGGCCATGGATTCCCCGCGATCGAAACCTCTAACAGAAGTTAATCATAATTAAAACCATTTTATTGAGAGAAATAATTCTAACAAGTCAACGCTACGCTGTTTCTTATTTCGAGGCCTTCAACTGAAAGGAGGATCAACAAATACAGAAATCTTACACATTAAGTGATATTTATTGTACTTTAATTCACTTGCAGAGACTTTATTTTTGATCACTTCAACAATGAGGCATTTAAGTCAAGAGTAAAGGTTACTTCTAAGCAAGTGTGCTCCATTTTAATCTACATTGTTGCCTACCATCAGGTAAATTTGTAGTCTAGCGCGTACCTTGAAAAAAAAAAGTTATAAATAACACTACTGCAATCACATTCTTCGTCAATTCAATCCAGATAAAGCTGTGTAATTCCCAGCTGACTACGTTGAGAAGTAACAACGTAACAAATTCAAAGGTCAAAGTCTCTGTCAGTACTTTAAAAGTTCATACCTACAGTAAACTTTACCTGAGGGGGTAGTCCCTGATTCCCAATCCAATAGGTACTTACGTAACTATCTAAGCGAGACTTAAAGTGTATCATTTCAATAAGCCATTAAGCCTAAATAAAAAGTACAAGTCCCGAGCGGCCATAAGTCAGGAGACGGTACAATGCATAGAGAGTAGGCTCTGTATAACCAGCCTGGCATAAATTTACCTTTTTTGACAGTCGCCAAAATGATATTGTCACGTTTATTTTTAGGATTATGAAATAACTTGTAGTCGTTATATTGGTGTTTCGCTTTTTTTTAACTGGCAAGTAATTGGACTTCATATTAATTCAATTAAATTCTTTATTGCTTTAACATATGTGTTTTATATGATCTTAAAAATAGTCGTGCATGACATGGACCATATCGGGTACAGCAATTTTGTATAGGTTGAGGTTATTAAAGTCATTCAAATTAATTTATTCATTTTGTGAACATAGGTGATTACAGATGTTTTCCAATATTTTATTGTACAAACCATGTCCCGCCGATAGGCATACAAAAGCCGTATTATGAAGACAGTGTAGTCGATATAAATGAAATGTCAAAGTTTACATGCATGCCAAATTATAAAATTGGAAATTATTTTTAAATTGGAATAAAAATAGGGAGAATGTTAAGAAAATAGAAAAAAATATAAATATAATAATAATACACTGTCAATAGATTGTAAAAAATAAAATAGGATTAACGATAAATTATGAATATAATATGTCAAAATTTGTCATCCAAATTTGACTGAATAAAATGTTATTTTAGCTACTGTTAGTAGCCTAAATTTTGAACTCATCATTAGTATTGCACTGTCTCATGTGACAAGGCAATTTATTATACAATTTATGTGCCATTGCATATATACTATTGTAGGCAAAAGCAGTTTTGGTTATTATTGTTTTCAGCTTATCAGAGCGATTTTGATTTTCTATGTGACTAAACAAGTGTTTATTAGGTTTTACAAACATCAAAACCTCATCGATATACTGATAAAATCTAAGGAATATGTTGTTAACGAAAATCAAACTGCACGTGTCCGATTTTTTTTTAATGATATGTAAACATTTTTGTGATTAGACTAGCTCTCAGTAAGCGTGCTCCATTGTCCGCCATATTATCATTTACCATCAGGTGATATAGTGTTCAAACACGATTCTACGAGTATCCATATTATTATATTAAAAAATCCTGCTATTGCAGTACCACCAAAGACAACTACTATTAAAAATTTCAACATTAATCTTAAAAGATCATCACAAAATAAACATCACCATAAAAGATCCTTTTAAAAATTGAAGCATTAAAATGGCTATCATCGTAAATCCTGTTTTAATATTCACAATCTACATCCAATCTTGTGATTGGCTACAAAAACCTTTTACCTTGTTTTTTCAAGTGATTGATTGGCTCTCACTGGAGACAATTAAGATGACCCAAGATATTACGCTATCCATCTTGCTGGAACTGTACATGACTGATTTATATCGATAGAAAAGCTCTGTTCAGATTACGATAGTCATTTGGTCGATTCAAGTAATACCTACTTACTAACACTTATTTAGTGAATCGAAAATAAATAAAATTATTATTATTACTTTCACGGGTTTATTTACCTCGGATCCTAAGTGTCTTGAATATTTTGAAGGTATACAAAGAAACCTTAGACAATTTTTCGTTGATCAGAACTTGCGTTGATCGTTGGTGAGAATCATCGGTTGATACAACTAGAACGTTGTTGAACAACAGCTGAGCGGGTTCAATGACTATAGATAGTTATCGGTTGTTGCGTGCTAACTACATACGGTCATTGTACGCGCTCAGCTGTTCTTTACTTAAGATGACCCAAGATATTACGCTATCCATCTTGGCTGGAACTGTACATGACTGATTTATATCGATAGAAAAGCTCTGTTCAGGTTACATTTTGTCGATTCAAGTAGATAATACTAACATTTATTTTGTGATTCGAAAATAAATAAAATTATTATTATTACTTTCATGTATTTATTTATCTCGGATATGTCTTGGATATTTCGAAGATATACAAAAAGTCAAAGCCAGCCACTTAAACAATGTTTCGTTGATCAGAACTTGCGTTGATCGTTGGTGAGAATCATCGGTTGATACAACTAGAACGTTGTTGAACAACAGCTGAGCGGGTTCAATGACCATAGATAGTTATCGGTTGTTACGTGCTAACTACATACGGTCATTGTACGCGCTCAGCTGTTTTTTACTTAAGATAACCCAAGATATTACGCTGTCCATCTTAGCTGGAACTCTACATGACTGATTTATATCGATAGAAAAGCTCTGTTCAGATTACGATAGTCATTTGGTAGATTCAAGTAATACTAACATTTTTGTTTTGTGATAATAAATAAAGTTATTATTATTACTTTTACGTATTTATTTATCTCGGATTCTTAGTATCTTGGATATTTTGAAGTTATGCAAAGAAGCCAAAACCAGCCACTTAGACAATTTTTCTTTGATCAGTACTTGCGTTGATCGTTGGTGAGAATCATCGGTTGATACAAATAGAACGTTGTTGAACAACAGCTGAGCGGGATCAATGACCAAAGGTAGTTATCGGTTGTTTCGTGCTAATTACGTACGGTCATTGTACGCGCTCAGCTGTTCTTTACTTAAGATGACCCAAGACATTACGCTATCCATCTTGCTGGAACTCTACATGACTGATTTATATCGATAGAAAAGCTCTGTTCAGATTACGATAGTCATTTGGTCGATTCAAGTAACACTAACATTTGTTTTGGGATAATAAATAAAGTTATTATTACTTTCACGTATTTATTTGTCTCGGATCCTTCGTGTTTTGGATATTTCGAAGGTATAAGGTATATGTACAAAGTCAGCCCCTTCGACAATTTTTCGTTGGTCTGAAGTTGCATTGATCATTGATGAGAACGTTGTTGAACAAGAACTGAGCGGGATCAATGACCATAGGCCGTCGTTGCGTACTAACTATCTATGGTCATAGAATCTGCTAAGCTGATCTTTACTTAAAGAAATGAATTTCGTACACACGTTAATTGATTTCAATTTTAGAAAAAAAAAATATCTTTACAAATCGATAAGGTTTCACGTACTGGATCGACACTCCATGGGATTAAAACGACCAAAATTTTACGATGTAATAGTGCTTGAATGCGATCCCACCGTTTGGTAAGTAGATCAAAATTTTTATAGAGCTAACATATTGGATCCTAGTAATTTTAAAATTAACGATTACACAATTAGGAACGGGAAACTTTATTTTTATTTTTGACCAAATTGTGTAGTTTCAATTGGCTTTTGCAATTTGTAATAATTCTTAGATTCACTGTTTATTATATTTTTAACCACAAATATAAACCATTTAACTGAAAAATATACGAAGACATTTGAATATTTTGATCTATCTAAAATCAAAATATTAAAATATAATATTAAAAGAAGCGGATGAAACCCCACAGTCTTAAATAGATTTCAATAAATTTTCAATACACGAGCTAAATGATTAAACATGGGTCCAATCAGGATGGATAATGAAGACCGGACGAACTGAAAATAATTGAGCCTGTAGGTTAATCCTGGCAATATCCGGAATTAATTGCGTCAGAGAGGATAAGAAGATTATGAGTACGTCTAAATGAAAAGCAATTCCTGGTAGAAACAAGAAACGGTAAACAGATTTTATTTTTGGCCAGTCATTTGGTTAGGGATAGCAAAATAATAACATAAATGATATACCTCTACACATTAGTGCATTAGAATAATAAGTTAAGAAAAAAACAAGTTAATGTTAAAGTTTTTTAATGCTTAATATTTCACAGCTATCAATCAACATATTTATTTACATTATACATAATATTGTCTTAATTAAGATTATTTTAAACTATAAAATACTTGAATACTTAACCTAACTATGCCTACATATAATACAAAAACACAAAACACACTTAGGCGTCAAAGTACTCCTACACATCGCTGTCATCCGGAAATGTGCCCAGAAGGCTGGCAGATTTGCCACGTTGAATGGCAATGCTAATTCTCTGAGCAAAGAAACTGCCAGCTCTCTGATCACGACGTCTAGTCTAAAACTAAGCAGAGCTTGTGTTATGAGTACTAGACAACTGATAAACATACTTTAGAAATCTAAATATATACATTTTATAGATGAATTACACCTAGACACAGAAAAAATTATCGTGCTCATTACACAACCATTAGTTTAGGGTGGGAATCGAAACCATGGTCTCTGGCATTGCAATCATGGTCACTAACTATTGGACTGACAGGCTAATCAAGAAATAAATCAGTAAATAAGATAAAAGAATAAAATACACTTTTCAATTTATCAATTTATTTTTCGTATAGCAAGAAAGCCTTATATTCACAATAAAATATAATGTCTTGCAAAATGTAACGGCACTGCAAGACTGCAAGTTCCCGTTCTTTACGATGCGACTTTCCAATGCAAAATGAGAACCTGCTTCAAGCAACTTGCCACAGTCAATATATTGCTCGACATTTGTCGTTCTTCCATAAGGCTTTAATCAAAATCTAACCAACAATACGACTGTCTCACGCAAAGAGCTATTAGTTTTGGTTTTCCTGTTACTGAAATAGGGCACCATGTACAAATTGTGAGACCAAATTGGGGCTTGGTGGCATATTTCTGGCATAGTTTCATTAGCGATTGACTTATCTTATAAATTAACTTTTGATGTATAGTTTTGGAATCTTATTGTTTAAATAGGGTTTTAAATATTGTAAAGGCGTGTTAAATAAAACCAAAACATTGTATTTTCAGAGAAACAATTTGTGGTTTACTTTGAAATCTTCAATAACATATCTTATTTACAGGGTGTCATTGGCATGTTAACGCAAACGAATACCATAGATTCAGTACGTGATTCTAGACCCCCAGTGATGGAAATTTTGTCGGACTGGATCCATAGTATTCGTTTGCGTTAACATGTCAATGACACCTTGTATATATTTTTCAAAATAAAGAAATATTTTAAAAGGGCTTAACCTTTCGAGTACCATAATTAGAGACAAAATAGAAAGACAATGGATGTGAACGACGACTCAAGAATTTTACGCGGTTTTTAAATATTTTCTTAAATCTAAAAATATTCATAGGGGCCTGATTTTAAAGCGGTTTTAAACATTTTGTAAAATATATGTATAAATATTTAAAAAGAAGCGTTTTTAACGGATTTCAAAATCATATTTAGTTTTAAGGATTAAAATAAGTCCAATTTATATATAAGTCAATTGAACCAATAAAAATAGTAGGATGAAAACCGAAGCAAAATGAAATAAAATTTATGCAAACCTTCTTTTCAAACGACACAAATAGAATAAAACACATCATTTCACAACTGAGTTGATGATCGCATTAGCACAGACGAGTGCTACTGCCCATCCACTGGCAGAATCCTTTACTTGCTATTTATGATGTCCTGGTGAATCCACTCGGAAATAATACCCCTGCAAAAAGAGAAGTGAGGGGCTGTAAAAATATGAAATAAAAATGAACTGTTAAAGAGTTAACAGCTTAGTATAAAAACATCGAGGATTGTAAAAATGAACTTTAATATCATACTTCACACTTATTTATGATTCAAGAGGATAATATAGTGCTCGTATAGTTAGCCTTATGTTCCCATTACTGAGGCTTAGGTTTTTTTCTCTAGGAGAGAAAATGGCCCGTAACCACACGGGCCCAATGCGGATTGGTGCATGTCACATGTCTTCGATTTTTGTATTTTAGGACGTGCTACGTGTTTCCTCATCGCATTTTCCCTAATCGTTTTGTGAGCACTGATGATGAAAATAATTATCTAACTAATATTTTAGAGGCAATTTTGTTGAACGTCATTACATATTTTTTAAGCCCTTTTTTGAAAATAATGGTCGAAATACCCACAAGAATGTAGCTATAAAATCTTTGTCATCTTTCTGACATCCACTGCTGGATAGATCTACCCCAAATATCAGACATAGGCACAGCAACACTTGGGGGACTTTGGTTCCAGGACCTTTCAGTCTGTTCTAGGATTCATGTTCCCTGTCCATTACCATTTATATAATTCATTATCATCATCAGCCTTTTAATGATCCCACTGCAGGGACACAGGCCTCTTCTCTAGGAGAGGGAATGGCCCATAATCCACCACGTGGGCCCAGTGCGGATTGGTGGATGTCACATGTTTTCGAATTTTTGGTTCTAGGACATGCCGGTTTCCTCACGATGTTTTCCTTCACCTTTTTTGAGAGCAGTGGAGATGAAATAAATTACACAAAGTAATGCGCCTGGGTTTGAACCCGCGACCTACAACTCGTAAGTCGGGGCCGTTACCACTCGGCCACCACTGCTCTCAAAATATACTAGCCCAATACTTGCTACTCGCCCACCTACTAGTGTCATCTGAACCAGTCTTAAGATACAATAGATAGTTATTTGATTAATTACTCAGATGACATGTAAGTATTATTTATTAGGGTTCCTCACTCTAATGGTCAGGACTTCAGCCGCCGAGATGATCTATCGATGCTCTACTCTAATATGTGGAGTTTCTAATTGGGTTAATCGTTTGAGTTGGTCGAGGGAATTATCGATGCCATCTGTCTTTTAATAGAGTTTTATAGGATGGGTGACATTGATTTATTTATTTACTAGCTTTTGCCCGCGGCTTCGCCCGCGTGGTATTGGGGTTGGTGTTGGGGTTTTTGGGTTAAAAAGTAGCCTATATCCTTTTCCGGAGTGTATCCTATGCCTATGCCAAATTTCATTTAGATCCATCCAGCCGTTTTGGCGTGATTGAGTAACAAACATCCAAACATAGTAACTTTCGCATTTTTAATATTAGTAAGATTAGTAAGATTTGTATAGTTATAGTTTGAATGCCCTGTTAAGCTAGTGGTTAGTCACCCAAGACATATTTTTGTGTGATGAACACGACCATTTGTTCTGTGTCTGGGTGTAATTTATCAATGAATGTATTTAGAAATATAATATGAAAAAATAAGTGTGTTTATCAGTTGTCTAGTGCTCATACAAGAATGTCTGTTTAGTTTCAAAGTAAATGGCGTTGCGAGACAGTATTATTATTATTATTTATTTTGCTTCATATACATTACTATATTACATTTATCTATATACCGGTATAGTAGTAGTATAAATAATTCAAACATAACTAAGATTAAATAAGTACTTTTAAAAATTGAATACGTAGTATTAATTAGTTAAAATAACCAATATTATAACAAATATCGAAGCATTATGATTTGGAGCTTTTTATTACTACCTATAACGAAGGACAAAATAAATAGGTCTAGTAGTTAGTGGCCCTGACTGCTATGCCTGATTTCGTGGGTTCAATTCCCACCCAGGACAAAAGTATGTACGATGAGCACGATCATTTGTTCTGTGTCTGGATGTAATTTGTCGATAATATGTATGTATTTAGAAATATATAAGTATGTTTATCAGTTGTCTAGTAGTCATAACACAAGCTCTGCTTAGCTTGGGACTAGACGACGTTGTATGATAGTTGTAGTATATGAATGAATGAAAACAAGACAAAATCTGTAGTAACTTCAGACATCTCAGTTTCCACCATCTCAACTCTCAACAATCACATTATGAATCTAATTTCAACGCAAGCTAAAGATGAAAGGGCGCACAGAGTTCGTTTGCTATCTCCACTTTAAGATTCCTTATTGTATTGTCGGTAATGCCATTCAGAAATACTGCATCGTCAGCAAGATTCCACCCTCGTGGCTTGTTAAAAGCGTATAGGATTTCTTTGCGAAGATATGGAGTGATCAGGGCAAAGGTTCCTTTTGAAAATAGAACTCATTAGGACAATTTTGCTGTCGTTAAGATACAGTATCTGTTAGTAGTACAGTTTTGACTTTCTTTGTAGAAATGTTATTTGTTTTTAGGTGAGTTAAAATTATTCAATGACATCTACGTACCCTTGAGTGGGAGTCAGACTTTTATTGACTAAAAATCCACTCCTTTACCTTCTTTGCCTTTCGTTCCAAGGCCTCGGGTGAAGTTTTCACAATAACCCATGAACCCAGTGGCTCTGACCCAGCTGAGCTTTTACAGTTTGCTGCGCCCCCTAACCAAGTAACGATCGTTTACTTCGTTACTTTACATTACTTCTTTGCTTCACTAATTTTCAATCTTAACTGGTTCAAAATTATGATCTTGCATTTAAAAATCATTTATAAGAGTTCTTTAATCTTTATAGTTTCTGCACTAACAACTTCCTGTTAAACCTTTTAAAATATTCACCATAATCCATTGTTATTAAGCCACATTTCCTCTACAATATAATAATATGGCGTATTCGCGTAGTGTTCACCGCTAAGATGTGGAAAGGAATCAGGGCGAGTACTAATTAGTCGTGAGCACAGACGTGTGTTTGTGAAGACATCTGCAGTATTTGTGGCAAGCTTGAAGTATATCTTAGTGCAATAGAAATGCATTGTGTAATGTGGAAATTGAAGATAGAAAAGAGATGTAGGTAATAAGCAATTAGATAACTGGCTGTCAAAACTGACAAACTGTTAGGGAAAGGAAAAATATACCTATACGTACAAAAAGTTTTGTTTCATTGTGTGTACAGCCAAGGAGTGAAATTCCTTGTTGGAGTCTGTGTTTCCTGATGGCTACAATCCAGAAATCTTAAAGTCAAGAGTGAATAGGTTACTTCTGAGGTAAGCGCGCTTCATTGTCGACGTTAAATGTTGGTCAAAGTAGATGTTGTTGTTGAAAAAGTCGTGCGTATGAGTGAAACAAAAAAGAAAGAATGGAACTGATAACTTTTAACTAATTGTTCACAAATTACAAGATAGTTGAACAATCAAACTAACCACTACCACTGCCGTCCACTGCCAACCGGAAAACCTATAAAGCACTCACACTCACTGATTAATCACGAAATTTTAAAAATTATTACACCTACAAACTTTAAATTTAGGAGGTGAGTGCCTTATACTCGTAGGGTGTCGACATTCTTTAACCCTTCAGTTGCCTAGATGGCCCGGTGCCCACGTTATGTGTGTTGTATTAAAATATAATTATATTGTTATAAATTAATCTTGCTTCTTACTAATATTATAAATGCGAAAGTTACGATGTTTGGATGTTTGTTACTCAATCACGCCAAAACAGCTGGACGGATCTGGATGAAATTTGGCACAGGCATAGGATACACTCTGGAATAGGACATAGGCTACTTTTTATTCCGGAAACCCCAACCCCAACCCCAATACCACGCGTAAATATATCTATAAGTAGTTTGGCCGCACCAAAAAACAAAAATTTATCAAACTTTCATAGTGCATATTCATTTTAAAGGGTTTATTGGTAATTATATATTAAAATCAAAATTTAATATATTGTTTCGAAATCCTGAGTCGCAATATGAAATTTTATTATATTACATGTAAAAACTACCAACAGTAAATTTTATGGGCACAGGTGCGCAAAGTATTGGAACAGCATTTTGTAAATGTTTTCTTATTTCGACATCAGATTTAAGACCTGCATTTATATATTTTCATTTTCGCGTATACCTTTCTTTGAAATATGTTATTTATTTTCACGTTCTTTTAAGTAGCCATATTTTCCGTCATTACATCAATAATCGTCTAGAAACTAATATAGTATAATAGCCAGCGGGTTCACTCGCAAGAATGTGAACCCAGTTTCTCAAGACAAACATCCTAACCCCGATTAACCCCTTTAAACCTACCCTGGTTTTGATTTTTAGTAACCATAAAAAACCCTTTATGGTAAGAATTAAAAAAAAAGTTTTTAATTCTTACAATAACTTAAAAAGTATAAATTAGCTGTAAGTTTTCCTATAAAATAAAAAAGTAAACACTTTGTAGTTTTATGTATTAATAATTAGAAATTTTAAGTTTGTTCGATAATATGGTATAATCACTAGTTTTGACATTTCGTTACGAATTTAAAGGATAAGGAAGGAATCTTAAGAGCCCTTCTTATGCATTGTCCTCCACGCTCCTTTAGTTCATTTACAACAATTTTAACTTCACATCTAAAAGTACAGTAAATAAAAGCAGAACAGAAAATACCTACTTATCTGCATCCGACTTTATCCGAACCAGTAACTACAACTTCACACTGCGTAAACACAAAATGGAACGGAATAAAAGTTTCAATAAAGTACGATTTCGTTTCTATCCCACCAGTCTGTACGCTTGTGAGGCGTACAGTCGCCAACGCAACTTGTGTCGTACCAACTTCCTATTTGTGTTCAGTTTGACGTGTTTTTGTTGAGATCATGGTGTGCTTTTGTCCTGTTTTTTGAGAAAAGATAGACAGATAGATTAAAGATTATTGTACATCAAAAAGTAACAGAACATAAAAATTATGTTTAAAAGATGTGTTAGAGAGCTTGATAAGAAATTACTGAGCCGTCTGATTTATACACTACATCATCACCTTTAAATCAAGAGTGAATAGGTTACTTCTAGGCAAGCGTGCTCCATCGTCGGCCACATCGTCGCTTACCATCAGTTGAGATAGTAGTAAAACACGAGCTTATTTATATACAATTTTTTTTATTATATGCAAAACCAAATATAGTTTTTTTTTTTTTTCAGAATCAGAAACTGAATAGATTCCAAATTTTTTTTACGCCATATTATTTACGACTTTTAAAGAATGAAGAATGTCACAAGTTGGACACCACCGACACTAAGTGCAACATAGGTACAGCAGGTCTTTGAGGTCATTAGGCGCCAGAGCACTGCTGGATAAGGGAGCAAATTAAAAGTTTTCACTTACAATATTAGTGTTTTCAATATATACTATTATTTATATTATTTTAATACTTTTACTGAATTTAGCAGCCAATTGCAATTAGAAAAATCAGCTCATTTACGGATATTGATACCGCAAGACTGCCCTATTTTAGTTACTTTCATAATACGTTGCCATTGAATACCTTACTATGGAGACAGACTGCAGACATCGAACTATCGCATATATGCAGCTATTTTTTTCACAAAAGAAACCCATTAGGACCATAATTATACTGTCTACATCGGCAGGAAACTATTTTAGGATATAACATCATTAAAGTACCCATGTCCAGTCTATATATAATCATGTGTGTCAGAAATAATATATTTTATTAAAGGATATATGATATTGTGTTACTAAAAATAAGGACCAATTAGTTCAACTCGCTGTAGAGCTGACTAAAGTATCCTCATCCTTCATGGGCATTGTTTGAAATTTTCTTTCTTACCAATTATGATGCTGCTATGCATAACTGTGTTCATAATTATTTCTATTTTTACAGGTACATTATGGTTTATTATAAAGATTTGTGATATAAGATTTGAAGTGTCATACACACTTTACATTATTATCTACATTATCTTCCAACATTATTAAAACTATTCCGTATTCTAAATCAAATAAAGTCAAAGTAAAAATAGACAGTAAAAATGATTTTTAATTATGATGATCCCTCTAGGAGAGGGAGTGGGCCATATTCCGCCACAAGGTAGGTACTTCAAAAGATGGATATTTTTCAAGCAGAGGCCATAGTCTTAACATAATTAACTTCTCGGTAACTGTTCCGCTTAAGCTTCCAAAACCATAGTCTTGCATCAGGCAAAAGCAACGGCGCTCTCGCCTCAACCGCCGTCAGGATTCCGACTTCAATTTCCAGCCATCTTAGGCACGTGCTTGCGGACGACGAGCAATGTCCGGTCGTAAGGTAATAGTCTGGACTAAGCCAAGTCGTTGACGGCGTGATCTGTTCCCGTGGCCTCAAGGAGTTGTCAGCAAATGTAGAGGCCCAACTGCAAGGCCGAAGCCTACTGGGGTCCCGGCCCAGTTTCTGTAAGGAGCATTCGACTCCGGTATGAAAGCTAAGACGGAACAGGGTGTGTCGTTTGTCAGTAATAGTCTGGCACTCTTTCCCACTCTTTTTTCAGCTGTACGCATAATAAATGCGTTCCCAAAACGTTTTGTGCATATACGTAGGATGTCCACCATGTACCGGTATGCGTCGTCGTACGTCTGGTGGTAACTGGTGGTTTGTATGAAGAAACGGGCTAGGAGAAATCAGGCTATCTAATTCCAACACTCACTTCTCGATATGAAACTGGTAAAGAATCGACACACTAGCAACTCACCGTTGATGCTCAAGACTTTGAAGCCAGCAAGATTCGACTAGTTGTTTTAACACATCTAACTGGTCGATTTTAGACTTCAAAGACGACGTGAAAAAAAATGGCAGTGTCGTAAACTTTCTGAGGGATAGACTTAATTCTAATTAATAGCGTTAGCTCTGCTTAATAATATTAGGATAAATTACGTACCTCATTTCTTATAATCTTCCTTCACGTAGTTGTAAGTGCTGAAATCGGCTTTTCGCACCCAAGGTTTTTATTGATGGCCGCTTATCGCTTTCCTGCGGAGAATCGTTTGGCCTTAATCCTTGTTGAGATAGTGAATATGGCAGTGAAGAGTCTTAACAGGAGGAACCTAATATGAAGGATATTTTAAAATAATATACTTACTAGTGCTTGACTGTAATTCCTTGTGCTGTAGTAATGCAATCGTTGATAGTGATCATACTTAAATCGTTGGTAGGATTAAATCATTTATTTCAGACATAGTCCATAATTACATTAAAATATATATATGAAAAAATTTAAATCAAAATAAAATCACATTAAAATTAGAAAATAAAATTAAAATCAAAAACAATCATAGAGTCATAAATACAATAAAATTAAATTTATACATACATTTTTTACAGTCGTACACTGTTCTAAATAAAAATTCAATGTAAAATAACGTACAGTTATTAATGTTTACAAATATGTAATAGTATTAGAAAATAAAAGAAGAATTTCTGAAAATGTATTCTGGAGACAACTCTCGATTCAAAATCATTTTGAAGGAAACTAACTCCACTAAAACGATCAACAGTCTTCATTACATAAGGGAACAATGCCAACCATAATTCGTTCCAAAAAAAGGAAACTTAGTGGATGATAATGATGTATTCGTGGGTGAACTACATATTCAAAATAATATATTACGATAAAAAAACAGTATTTTTTTAGTATTGTATTTAAATTCATCGAAATTATTACTTAGAGCGCCTGCTAAATAAGAAAAAATATTTTTTTTAAACCATCTCCGTTTCGTAGCTTGCACGAATTCAAACGGCATCCTCGAAAGCTTGCACCGACCAAACTAAAACCTATTCATTCTGAACTTCTGCATTTATCCCAATCTAAATGCACACTAAAGAAAACTCCACTTGACATAATGCCCACTCTATTTCCACGAAATCTGTGCGAGTGGAACGGTAAATACTAAAGACAAAAAGAGACAACTCTATAAATATGTGGGCACATTTTAGGGGTCCGTGGCACCGTCATTATGCCGTAATCACACGTTCGGTCTTCATCCGAAGTTGTCGGGTGATTGATCGGACCCAGTCGGGTATTGTCGGGTTTTGTTCTTTTATTAACTTTCGGTTCAATCCTTTGCTTTTTTATTTTTCCGACCAAAAGTAGTTTGGTTGATCTTTGTTTTATTAGTACAGATTGTATTTTTTTTTTGTATTTATTTTGTATTTGTCTTGCTCTGTATTTTTTTGGAATATAAAGTTGTATGGATGGTGTGAGAAATGAGGGATAGCAAAAAAGGGATAGAATGCTGGTTTACAGGACAGAATGAGAGAAAAAACATGTTGAGCCGACCCTAAGTAATATAAGACAACGGTAGAAAGACGATGGAAGGGAATATAAGGTGAGTTTGATATGTTGATGAGTCTGGATAGCAGGAAATGTTCCTCCCACAAGGTGAACCGATGGCTTGTTCAGAGTTGCTGGGAGCCGATAGATGCAAGAAGCACAGGACGGGTCTTTGTGGCGGCGCTTGGGGGAGGCCTGTGTCCAGCTATGGACGTCTTTCGGCTGAAATGATGATGATGATGATGGAATTCTTTTAAATTTATTTCTTGATTTTTTTGCATGAGTGTACATTTGCTAATGTTTATCATCTAAGCGAGTGAATAAATTTGGATGGCATTTTGTAGGTTTAAAATGGTAGACTATGTCCTGGAAAAAAAATTTTTTCAATTGCAATAAACATTTTTCATTTCATTTCATTTATTTATCCAATAACAATTTACATTGTGTCTGAATGTTTTACAGAAAAAAGATAATTACAATAACACAGAAATAACTAATAATTTGCTAAAAAATTATAAAAATATAGAATTAAATTACATTTAAATATCAATTTTAAAACAACATCAACACAAAGAAAATATAATAATGTCACTGCTTCATTAAACAACCACTATTTACTTAAAAATAATTAATAAAGATCTAGTAAAAATTCTTATAAAAAAATAATAATATTAAAATTTTAAATTAATTATTTGTTAAAATTCAATTTCATAAAATTCATTAAAATTTGTCAGCAAAAAAAGAATTAAATTATATACAAAACAATTATAATTAAAAATCACCTATCGAACAAAATCCAAAATTATATGTCATTAAAAATCCATTAAAATATGTCAAAATACAATCAATTAAAATAAGTTTAAATTGCAGCGTAATTAATAAAAACAGAAGATAAAACATCAGAACAACAAAAGTACAATAATCCATTAAAATATGTCAAAACACAATCAAATAACACACTAGCGTTGAGTCATGAATTCCTCAACTGAATAGAAACACTTTTCCAATAAAAAGTCTTTAAGTTTATTTTTAAATATGGTAGTTTTATATACGAGTTCTTTTAGTTCTTTAGGTAAACAATTAAATAATTTTACCGCCTGGTACTGGACATAGTGTTTTGCAATATTTAATTTGGTGTCTGTTTTATGTTTCAAGTATTGGTTCCGTGTGCTTTCCCTCTGGAGTCTTTCGTCCTCCGTTTCATAATTATATATGTGTTTTGCCAGGCTAGTCAATACTATTTGTATATAAAGGCTGGATACTGTAAGTATCGACAAACTTTGGAAATACTTCCGACAGGACTCGATTTGGGGAATGCGAACCATTGTTCTGATTGCTCTTTTTTGCAAAACAAATGCCTTATCAGAGTTATACTTGTAACTATGTCCCCATTGTTGAATGCTATATCTCAATTTTGACTCCACCAATGCGTAATAAACTGATTTAAGTATATCTAAGCTAAGTTCATCTCGTAGGCTCCTGAGGGCATAGCATGCGGATGATATTGATCCGTCGATAGCTTTCAATTCATTCTTCCAATTCAATAAATGATCAATATGAACTCCTAGGAACCTGACCGAGTCCACAATATCTATCCTATCTCCATACATCATTACAGTTAAGCTGACACTATCTCTTGATGTAGACTTAAATAGTAAGATGTTTGTTTTTTTTTGTATTAATAACCAATTTATTGGCCGCAAACCACAAGTTGAAAAACTCAAGAGCCTTATTTATCCTGTTACTCAATGCATCTGCAGTGGATTCGCTAACAACAGCGTTTGTATCGTCTGCAAATGCTACTAACTCTACATTAGGATCTATTTTTGTCATAAGGTTAAGCAAATCATTTGTGAAAACCAAAAATAGGATTGGACCCAGTATAGACCCCTGTGGGACACCTGTCAAAACCGTCCGTAACTTTGAATGGTAGGCTTTCTGAAAATTATCTCTATTTATATCTTTTACTTCTACAAACATTTTCCTATTCATTAAGTACGAACGAAAAAGCTTCAAAACATTTCCTCTGATCCCATAATGTTCCAGTTTAGCGAGCAACAGTTTATGATTGACAGTATCAAATGCAGAAGTTAAATCCAAAAAGATGCCAGCCACCTTGAGTTTTTTATTTAATTTGTCAACCACATCACCAATCAAAGTGCTAATAGCTTCTGCAGTTCCAACACCTTTTTGGTAACCAAATTGTCTCTTATTGATAATTTTATTTATGTTAAGATGAGTGACCAGACGAATTTTAATCAATTTTTCAAAGATTTTTGACAATGTTGGTAAAACCGAGATTGGCCTATAGTTTTTTGGATCCGTTTTTGAACCTTTTTTATGTAAAGGAATAACTTTCGCTATCTTGAGCTGCTCAGGGAAAATACCGTCATCAAAACACTTATTAAAAAATTTGGATAAAGGGAACGCAAGTATATTGACATGTTGTTTAATGACACTTATTGGTAAGTCATCATACCCGCTTGATGGTTTATTTGGCATTGACCCCACTATTTTTGTTATTTCTTTAGGAGTCACGGGTGTCAAACGCATTTCATTATTAACTCTATCAGTAGACTCTTTTAAATAGAACATTGAATTATATTCTTCAGAATTATCCAAAGACTGGTCAAAATAATTAAATTGGTCACCGAACACATTTGCAACGTCTCTGGGGTTATCAATAATTTTGTCATCAAATTTCACAATGAGTTTCTTCGAAAATGATGGTATATCTTTGTTCCTATGGCGATTTACTACTTGCCAAATTTCCTTGCTTTTATTTTTTGCTTTCTGTATTTGATCCCTCACAGCAATACTTTTTGCATTTTTTACAGCCTTTCTAAACAAGCGGATGTAATTGCGTTTATATGTTAGTATGGTATTATGACTACTTCCATTACTTACACACAAAAGCCTTTTCATTTTACTTGATACTCTTATACCTTTTGTGGTCCATTTTATACCAGTACCATTATTTAGAACTGCTTGTTTTTTTCGCTTTCTGAAACTACACTGAAAAGCATCATTAAATTTATTTAAAAACGTGTTAATTCCCATCGTAGACCAATCGATGTCTAATACTTTGTTACTAAAGATCTCGTGGTTATTTTTCGTGAACATTCGTTTTTCAACAATAATGTTCTGCTTATTTTTTCTTTTTTTACCTATAACAGTCTGAAGCTGTAATTTACAAAAAAGTCCTGCGTGCCCATCCGCTAAACCATTGTGGTCTACGGAAACTTTCTTAATATACATGTCATCCAAGTTAGTGATAAAATTATCTATGCAAGATGATGACTGATTACGAGTGAAAGTGGCCGTTTGAATAAGAGTCTTGAAATTATAACATTGCAAAAGACTAACAAACTCCGCTCGCTTTCTATTCTCACAAAGGAGATCGATGTTAAAATCCCCACATATAATACACTTTTTATTGAAAAAATACTCCAACACCATTTCTAATTTTTCCATAAATATTGCAAAGTTCTTCTCATCTGGGCTTCGATAACAGCAACATACAAATAGCCCAGTGTCAATATCTCTGGTACAACATATTTCAAATGCTTCACATTTATATAATTTGTTTATTTGCGCACAATCTAGGACTTGTCTATTTCTTTGTCCCAAAATTAGACTACCACCTCTTTTTACAAGCTTTTATTTAGTTTCACCTGTCCCGTTGTCTGTCGTTCTGTAATCAAATCTTGCAACTTAAATTTGATCCACTTCCCGGTTTCCGATTGAGCTGAAATTTGGTATACACGTTTAGTTCGGATGACAATGCAATATTATGATGACATGGAGCTGATCTGATGATGGAATCACGAGGTAGCCACAGGAACTCTGTAATTAAACGGCACAACCACGTCGAGTTTGGGCTCGTGTGAATCGTCTTGACGAGTTTTATTTGTATAAGTATAGACCACCGCTATAAAAGCTTGTTATGAAAAAAAAATTTTTCATTGAAAACTTGTTTTGTTTATCCTAGTATTATGTGAAACCAAGGTATAGTCAGTGAGTGCAAATAAAGGAGCATTTGTTTTATTTAGAAAATGTTCAGTTACACAGATAAAGTCTATTTTGGGTAATATTTTTTCTACATAAAGTTCTAGTTCGTCCTTTTTGTTACTAATTCCACACAAATTCTGATGAAAGATAGTTAAACATGCAATATCATGTGCATCCGTATCTGTTGTACAACTTTGAGAGTTTAGCACAGCATTAGGCTCGAAAAAAGTCATCACTTATGACAACACTATCTGTTTGTGTTGTAGCATCGTTAAAGACCGGGTCTGACGATATTAAATTATAAGTTTGAGTGAAAGTAATCTTAAAACATTTTTGTGTGGCCTGTTCTCGTTTCTTGTCTAGCTCAACAGTATACCTAAGATATTCATATTTATAATTTAAGCGTAGAATTTCCCTATGTATTAGTCTACTAACATAAAATTTATTAAAATATCTGGAATTATACATTTTACCTTGATAAGTTTCTAGCGGTACAAGAGATATATTTGTACAGTTGCGACTTATAATCTTGAGCATATTATTAAGCATACCAACATTTAAATATCTATTATTAAGAATTTCACCAATTATGACATTTGTGCTTTGGATCTGATTTACAATGTAATACAGAAAAGATTGAAATTGCAATGGATTGCGATCATTTATACCACCCAGAATTATTACATAGTCCGCGTTGGTAAAATTTTGACACATTCCGATACACGAACTTAATACCTGAGATGTAGACGCGTTGGGCTTTATAACAGATGTCACTGTGAACGCATCTCCGAGTAGGTTCTGTAGAAGATCTCTCATGTCGTATCCAGTTTGATCACCAAATATCATAACTCTATGCTTGTTTTGAGTCCTTAACTGTCCCGCCGTATATTTGTTTCTAAATGAGTGTGTCGTAGGAGTAGCTTTCTTTCTTAAATGACCGATGTTCACATCGCCAACGATCGTAGCCAAATCAATATTGTTGACTGTGTTAGACTTAGTACTGGGTGAGCTTACTTGATACGTAGTATTTTTGAAATATTTACGTAGTATTTTAGAAAAAAAACTAGTGCTTGACTGCGATCCCACCTGATGGTAAGCAGTGATACAATCTTTGATAGTAAGTCACACTAGTTTATTAAGAGCCTATTCACCTTGAAGACACCGAAATTAATTATATATGATATAGAGAGTAATTTTATTTCAGGAGTATGTCCATTACGTATATTTTTCTAGCTACGCAAAATATGCCGTTGTCTAAAGCTTATTAAACACGGGTACAAACAATTTTATTAACCTTTAATGAAAATTACTAACTTGTAAGTTCATTCGCTTTTAACTAATTGCTTAGATTACCGACCTTTATTTCATTAATTCGGTTTAAGATTAATAAAATTCATTACCAGTTTTTCTTTTTCGTTTAACGCTCTAATTTAATGTTAAAATTATTTTAATTAGGTAATATTTTTTTAGGTTCTTTTAATCTCAAAACTTAGCTACGATTGAGTCCAATAAAAGTGTAATTATCAAATAAAAAATTAATTATTAGGGCATCGTTAGCGACTTACAATAAAATAAAATTTTGAGTGGTTATTAGCCTTTTTTGTTAAATATCTATTTTAAAACATTATTCTTTTCATGATATTCAAATTTTATTTTTTATTTGTTATTAAATAAAATGTCACAATAACATTAATTGACACATGTGAAACGCATCAAAAGGTACAACATAATTTTGGCAATTTTATTATTATCAATTTTAATTTGTCAATATTTTTTTGAGATATCGTTTATTTTATACTGCATCAAATTTGTGGGCGATTTGATGAATAAAAAAAAAAAAAAAAATATTGCCCTTTCGGTTACCACAATGTTTCGTTGTCAAACATTTCAAATTGATTTTGACTTTCGTTTTACTTTTATTTTGTCCTGATCTAAAAGTACAGGTTCTGTAAGATTTACTTGTTTTTTTTTTTTAGTTTAAATTTTAAATATAAGTACATTTGTTATAATGTCCCTGCAGTGTAAAAAAATTAACCATATTCTAACACGTGGGTACGGCTTGGGTTGATAGATGTCACACGTCTTCAAACTTTTGATTTCAGCACTACTGTATCATCAAGATATTTTCTATCATCGTTTTGAAAGCAGCTGTAGTGCAACATACACAAAGTAAAGCAACCGGATGTTAAAATTCACGACGTATAACTCGTAAGTCTTGGCTGTTACCTTTGGGTTATAACTGCAATCATTAGAAATTCTTTAGTAGCAATTGTGCCCAGTTAATAGCAATACACTAGCAACTTATTACATCTTGAAGCATGTGAAAAGTAACTTTGTTAACAACTTTTCCCATCAGTTTTCAAAATAAAAACTTTTGTCTTTTGAAGACGGAAATACATAAAGTAATTTTATCCAATCTGGCTGAAAGGAGAAACAGAATCAGTTTTTGACCTTTTGTATTTTTTTGAATTACTACTTTCACGCATGCAGCCGCCTTCTCTGCATTCATTACTGCTTTATAGAAGGAGGCGACAATTTCTCACTCTCATCATGACCCGGTACCAAAAGTCACCGCCACTGATTACCCCCGTCGTCGTCGTCCCGAGTAGATATCCCTATCGTTCGCATGTCATCCAGGTGGTCCACACAATTGTAATACTTGGGGGTTTCTTCCGAAGCAATAAGGGGCAAAAACCATCAGAACTTAAAATGGTCGACAATGGAGCATGTATGCTCAGAAGTAACCTTTTTAATCTTGAGTTAAAGACCTTCAAGTTCTAGTTGCGTATTGCATGTGAGGATGACGATGCACTCTTCGAAGTATTCAGCAGTTTCGGCAATAATTCGCTTTATTCTAGATTTATTTAAATACTAAAGGTTCCAGCCACAGTTCCAAGCGGAACACAAAGCCGCACCGGTATTGGCAATCTATCTTAACTCGTGATTGGCGCCCCGCTCAGCGGATTCACCGGTGATAGTTTAAACGGCCACACCATTGAGCAATCAGTTTATGAGGTGTACCTTATCCTGAAGATTGACTTGTGGTGGGGAAGTGGGGAAGACATTGTGAATACACAAGTATACGCACGTAAACTCACGTTTTTGTATCGTGGGAAGAGATAGAATGCCACCTGTTCCGACCTAGTTCTTTTTTGGACTCACGAAGTGATTTTCACCCGCGACCGCTGCTATGGAAGAAACTGCAGCTAATTTTTTAAATTCATGAGACGGCAGTTTTGTGCTGTTGCGCAGCCGACGCGGTTGAGATTTTCACTGTTGCAACACGTCAACCTGCCACGAGAGCCGCAAACCACCGCGCACATCGCGGGTTTAACATGCGGCGTGAAATGTGCTTTAATTTTTACAGAATCGTAACCCCACAGGAGCAGTGGTAGCTGCGTGTTAGATAACGGCTCAGACTTACGAGTTATGGGTCGCGAGTTCAAACCGAGTTCAAACGAGTAGCGAGGCGCATTACTTTTTGTAATTTATTACATCACCACTGCTCTCAAAACGGTGAAGGAAAACATCATGAGGAAACCGGCAGATCCTGGAACCAAAAATTTTAAGACTTAATGTGACATCCATAAACCCGCACTGAGCCCGCGTGGTGGATTACGGCCCATTCTCTCTCCTAGAGAGAAGGCCTGTGGCTCAGCAGTGGGAATATTAAAAAGGCTGATGAGAATCACAATCGCCGTGTATGCGGGTGAAAACCGCTTCGTGAGATCTTAGCTTTAGGGTGAGCAATTATCAAATAACATCTACCAATTTAGCTCTTGACAGGTTTATAGCCGAGAATAAAATATCATACAAAGTGGCATATTATGTTGGATATTTTGGTTCCCTTCAAACAGAGCGGTGCTGAGATAGACGTCATGTCATGAACGAGTGCTAGCTGTGTCTAGTCGCTTATTTTAATTTCTACATTTAGAATTTGTTTTTTCCATGGAGTTTCTTGCACATTCTTCTCTATACACATGTCAAAGCATAGATCTGCTTCGACATGTGCGATTGACATCATTTAACTGAATGACTTCTTGATAAATTAAAAGTGACTGCTAATAGTTATTTGAAATAAAAGCGTTGAATCTTGAATCTTTGAAAGAAAGTGTAAGAATTTTACTGTCTCAAACCCAGCCATGTTCTTTGAATGACCCTTGTTTTTAGTTTTAACAAGAGGGTAGTATCAGAAATTTATTAAATAAAACTTTCTAAATCCTTCAGTTGCCCCTTGTGTTCTAGGAAGTATTCCTACCCCAGGCTGTCCATTATAAATAATCCTGCAGCCTTTGCAGGCATTTCATTATATGAGCTTTCAAGCTCTAAAATTCACCGAGGCTAACTACAGACTCGCCAAGATCTGACGGCCGTATTGTACGTTGTGCTAATAGTAATTAGGTACTTTGTCTCTGACCTTTCCCGATAGAGCTCAATGAGATGTAAGGCCTTTTAGGTCTTTATCATTCATATCTTCTTTGTAAATACCCTTTGTTAGTCGTCTTTCCTTTTGCAAATATAATATTACTAGCTTTTGCCCGCGGCTTCGCCCCCGGCAACAGATTATTTTACTCTACTCCACTCTTCTTCTTTTTTTTTGTAACAACCTTGTCCTGAGAATAACAAACACAATAAAAAAAGAAAGAAAAAGCTTACCAACAAATTTTGCGATTCATTTTTATATATAAATAAGATAAGATATTCTAATGTCTTCATCCCTTGTATTACATATACAGCAAATATGTTAAAGAATCTCCCAATTTAAGTGGCAATGTACAGATGAACGCAGAACAGATACGCAGACAGCCCCTGGGGCCGAAAGGTTCTGGAGTGGCGATCGCGTACAGGAAGACGCAGCGTTGGAAGGCCTCCCAAAAGGTGGTCCGATGTCTTGGTCAGAAAACCGGTAATAACAACACAACAAACAAGTGAATTTTTTTCAGTCAGATTTGTTATCAAAATTATTTTAATAGTTACCACCCATAAGGTAAAAACGGTAACCTGTTGATATCACTCAATTGTCAATCGTTTCGTCAGGTGAACCTCATGAAACATGATAATTAGAACAGTAAAATTTGTACATCGTCAATTACGGTCTCCGGACGGTTACTAAACAGCCGGAAGGAAAACTACACATTGCAGGTCGTCCGCAAACCTGCGCCTACCGTCACTGGTACTCTGGGCTCCCCGCAGGGTATAGGCATCTCCTAAATTGCACTAAAATACCTGTTACTACGTCTTCAACATTCAATCAACCATAGCTATCTTTTCATCGTATAAACACGTAAAACTATACGCACTTACGATGGAATATAAATTTTAATAAACACCAGTGAGTTACGAACGTGGCTACGGCGTAGCATACGCGGCTACAGCGTAGCATACGTGGCTACAGCGTAGCATACATGGCTACGAATCAGCGCATCTGTGTAGCATTATGTGATTGCTACGCAGTACAATTCTTAGTGTGACTGACTTCACTACTTACTACTCCATCACGCATCTTAATTTTGTTTACAAAATAATTTTGTCAATAATTTGTCGAAATTTTTTGCCAAATATCAGAATTCGTCGGTCCGTGGCTTAAAAGTTACAAGGGTTTATAGGTGGCAGATACAGTGTCAGCTTCCCAGCTTGCTCACATATGTATCTCAAAAACTACTCAGACACATCAATTCTTGTAGGGCGTGTTATTTAGTGTCACAATGTATGAATTGAAAAAGCTACGAGAAATGAACCTTTTTAGCGTAACAGTGTCAAATTGCTAACTTGAGGGAAACTGTACTTTATTAGTGTATACCGTGCACTACTACTGCTACTATTAAATGAATTTTGTTCTTTGAGTCTGGGCTCGCATCACAGTCTGTACGAAGTTCTATGCAGCTTATACGATATACAGTGTAGAACTGTATAAAATAATAAAAAAGCTTACGAAAAAAAAAACCCCAGGTTTCCCTTCCGGAAGTCATTCCATTACCCCAGTAGGCCCAAACCGTTGATGACTCTGCCTTGGTCCAGACGGTGACCTTTAGACCTGTTAAGACCTGGAAGCTCAAGCACGTAGGGAATGTTTGCCAGTATAAGAGCTCTATGGACTATGTTGTTCAGTGCATGGCGACGCAGAAATCTGCCTTTGCAGTGCCATCACAGTTCAATGCGTGATGGCCAACAACCTCCACCCTGGAACCGCAGTTGCATAAATGAGGTTTGCTTACCTTACAGCCCAGGCGGAGAGTCTTCGCCACACGAAAAGACTCCTTGTCCAACAGACTGACTAAGTGAAGCGAAGGAATCGGGCCTGACTCAGGTAGCGACACTGCTCGTAGTCTGGCTTTATCGACTCCCACCGAGCCCTGTATGTTGGCAGGCGGTCGCCTCCTTCTGCGAAACAGTAATGCTATTAAAGGAGGAGGCCGACCGCATCAAGCAAACGTAACGGCGCTCTTGCTGCAGCCGCCGCTTATTTCCGATCTCGCTTTCCGGCCACCGTCACAGGCACGGGCTTGCGGACGGCGAGCAATGGGTAGCTCGCCGTCCGGTCGCCTGTTAACAATCCGGACCGAGCCCAAGTCGTCGATGGCGCGCACTGTTGCCACGTGCCTCATGGAGTTGTCAGCAACTGTATGTGTCTAGCAGGGTCGAAGCCTCCTGGAGCGAAGGGTTAATTTGAAAGCGTAACACCAGGACTCAAAGATTAAGACAAGAAAGAAACAGGGTAGGTGGTTTAGTCATTAAGACTCTGACACTATCTCCTATTACGCCCAAGGACGAGATGATATTTCCCTTTATAAAAAAAAACCGCAACTTGTATGTATTTTGATATTTTTAACTATTGACTGCTGATAAGCTAATATCATAAGGAACTTTACCGCATTACTTCTCACACAGTATTTCGATCTCTTTTTCCACCAACGCCTTCATTTGATCTTATCATATTTTTTTCTTATACTTCGTACATGTTTACCGCTCACACATTGTTTACGCTGGAAAATACTGATATTTCCTAAACATACTTATATTCTGTAAATATTAGGTAACTTGAATATAGCATTATAGTCCACAAGGCCTTGTGAATAGGCCTTCAAGATAAAACGCTAGAGTGTACAAAGTGTAGGATAACGGTGGTAGAAAAAATGCGGGTTTTCTGCTTTTTATTAATATCTTGGTGTTGTTCGAAAAGAAATTGTATTGACAAAGCAGCTTGGCTACATATCCATCAATTTATATTTTTACAAGCTTCTGCCATTGGTTTCGCTTGTTTATCGAGAAATATCCCAAAACAAACATACTCCCGGACTAAAAAGTATTGTATGTGCTGTTCCAGCCCCCCTAGCCAAGTTACAATCGTATCGTTTAGAGTTAGCGCTTGTAGTTCACCACGTTCCCAATTCTCTTGTCCACACGTCATCTCACCAAAAGGATTCTGGGCGTGGCTATCTACAACCGCTGACTCTAAACGAAACGATTGTAACATGACTAGGGGGGCAGGACTGAAACGTTCAACCCCCTTAACCAAGTTACTATCGCTTCCTTTATTCTGACGTCATCTCAACGCTCAATCACAAAGTTAGAACAAAAGAATTGGAGACGTGACTTATTCCAAGCGCTCGATGTCAACGAAATTATCGTAACTTGACTAGGGGCCTGAGTGGTGACCAAGGCCTTGGGCATTCTTCCGAACATTTCTGAAAATCTTACACCATGCATCAGACCAGCTGATAAGTATCCACTAAATCACTGCTAAAAAAAAAAAACTGTAATTCTTTAAATGGAAAATAATGCTGTTTTTTCAATTTTATTTTGTGGTTTACTAAAATAGTTCTTAAGTACTGACTAACATAATTTTTTTTCTCGAACAAATTAAAGTCTAAAATAAAGTTCTTATTATTATTATTTAGCTAGGTCTCAAAATAGGTCTTAGGTTACTTTTAACCCTCCTACCACCACGCTCAAGAATTTTTCTTCGCTAAAATATGATAAAACAATATTTTCTAAGCCAGCTGTAAGATTAATAAACGAAATTAATTTAAAATCATAATCCTATACCACGTGGGATTCAAGTATTTTCCAATTCATCGTAATTCATAAGCAAAAGTAATTTTATTGATAGCCTTAATCGGTTTACATGAATTGATGAACATAAATCGTTTTGATAATTATCGGTTTTTTAATAACCGATTTAAATTTCAGACGGTTAGATTAAATTAATTTGGTTCATTTTATGCTTTGATGGAGTGATTGGTTTTATGAGTTTGGAGAAATACAACTTGGGGGATTCAGTTTTGACGTTATACATCTTTTTAGAAATGTTGTATATTATTTTTGATATTATATTCCAGCGTGGAACAAAAATTGCTTTTAAATAAACGTTAGCGGATTGAAAATTTAATTTAGAAACGAAGGATTCGTAATCAAATGAAAAAACATTAAAAAAATACAATATAAACGGACATTAAACTTTTATTTATAATACACATATAGGTAAAACACCTTCAAATAAAAAAAAATACTCACGTCTTACTCAAATCTACCATCAAAATTATTATTATAATATCGTCAAATGACCTATAAATACTCGTATTTATGTCTCGAATTTTATTCTTATGTATAAAAATATAAGCTGCAATTTATGATAATCTTATTACCTATTAATTCTATAGAGCTTCAAGCAAGTCAAAATCACCATCAAAAGCATTTGAGTAAATAATTTCATTTTGAAAACTTCGTTCGTTAAGTTTATCCATCCACTTTGAGCAGTGGTGGCCGAGTGGTAACGGCCCCGACTTACGAGTCGTAGGTCGCGGGTTCAAACCCAGCCAGGCGCATTACTTTGTGTAATTTATTTCATCACCACTGCTCTCAAAACGGTGAAGGAAAACATCGTGAGGAAACCGGCATGTCCTAGAACCAAAAAAAAAAAAATTCGAAGACATGTGACATCCACCAATCCACACTGGGCCCGTGTGGTGGATTATGGCCCATTCCCTCTCCTAGAGAGAGGAGGCTTGTGTCCCTGTAGTGGGAACATTAAAAGGCTGATGATGATGATCCATCCACAGTCAGGCTTTGGAATGCATTGCTTAACCTTTGAATTCGACCACAGTTAATATTTAACCTCGACATCCTCTCCAAAACTCAAAAAGTTCTAAGCATAAAAATAATACTACGCAATGTCTTAGTACTGACGAAAATTGGAACGTGTCACGTAAAAATATTACGAGCAAATAAAACGGGTGAGCTCAAAAATTTAAGTCTGAATTTTACAAAATGGGTACCCACCTTCACCTGAAGGGTTTTACGACGAAGCAGGAAGCTCAAGAAATATAAACTGTCGTAACTGCTTATTCGTCTCCGAGAAAATTCTCGAACTAATCCTGAACAGATGTAAATTCTAAATTCTTGCCATATTTCAACACAACAGGAAATATTATCCTCATAACTGAACCAGTCTAAAATCTAGTACTATAACTCAATGTTAATTTCCTATAAAATTATCGTCATACCAACTGTAAAGTTTTCGTTAATTAACTGATCAGGGAGTCACTAATGTCCCTATAATATAGGGGTTGATAGGACGTTACTTCACACCCTTTCGTATCTAGATTGTGCGAGGGAGCTTCAGTCGAGGCCCAACGTTTGGTGAGGTCGCACGTCCCGAGCGCGCACCCGCCTTTTCTGTAATAACTTCACCGGGAGCGTGCCACTGTGAATTCAAATAGGTGATCTAACTTTTTTGTGTTTGTGATAAAAAGGGGATATTATAAACTTTGCATTGAAGTAAGTAATGTCATTATTTTTTGTGTGTATTTTGTGTGTAACGGCTAATTAGTAACGTGTGTTTAACTGCGGTCGGGAAATACGCTAATGTAACGTATATTTTGACGTGATAATTATTTTAGGCTTCATCGTTTTCGGTGTATTTACTACCTTTATTTTGTTTAATGCGGACATTTTTTGCTTAGTGATGGTATAATTGTTTAGTGATAATGATTTACTTTTTTTACAATAGGAATTTTATTATTTGATTTTTTTAATGGTTTTTTATTAACATCACAGTTTTTATTTTTCTGGTAATTGGAATGATACGTTAAAATAAAATGAAGGAGAAAAAATTTAAACCATCTTTCACCGTTAGGCTCTGCGTAACAAAGACAAAGTAATTTGGAGATTTTTAAATAAAACCTGTAAAATCTTTTAGGTAAATAAATATTAGGTTTTCAGGTCAGGTATCTAACAAATTAGATAAGCGTCTAATTCAACACCGCCAATAAACTCGGAGGTCCTTATCCATCGCTATAAAAAAACGGTACATTTTTTATTCGGTCATGAAATACTTTGCCAACGTATTTCGTATAAATTGACCTAAGTTAAGGCGCCCCAATATTTTGTGCCAATATTTCAACATTTGCGTTTCGAGCACCTATTTAGATTGCTGTACAACAGTAATTTTGATTTATCTTTGTGATTTTCAAGCGGCCAAATGGTAGGAAATTGGTAGCTTTTAACATTTAAAGATATTTATCATGATGTTTCGGTACAAATATTAGCATAGAAGTCTATTTAATTTTATCTGGTATTGAAATCGCAGGTCGATTTAAATTATTGGAGATTGTGCCTTTTTTATTATTGATAAGCTCGTATTTGATCACTATATATCTCACTTAATGGTAAGCAATAATGTGGTCTATCGAATTTATACCAATTATTATAGCTAACTGCAACTTTGCAGATTTAGTTACCTTTTTATAGTCACTTCTAGCCAATATTTTAATTAGGTGTCCAGGCTGTCATGGCATCTTCTCCTGGACCTATGAACAGAGAAGAGTAGAAGAATTGAATGTAGTCTTTTGCTCAGCAGTGGGACACAACTAACCCATAATAATATTGGTAATAGATACCTATTGCAATTTTATTAGATAGAAAATCACATTACATAGAAAATCACATTATTATCAAATACTATGCTATATTGCTTTAGCATCAGCTTTCTTAAGCAAGCAAAGAACCAAAGCAAATCGGACAAAAACAGATTACAATCAAGCTCGCCAACTGCATCGGGTGAGACAGTAAACTCACCAGAAAATAACATCAAATATTTATCAATATGTCTGTGTTATTTTCTGGTGAGTTTAAAAAAGCTGAAAGAAAAATATATCAATATTTTGTCAGAGATACGCCAGCAAACATAGCCAATTGATCGAACATACGAGTAGATTAGTAACAAAGCTCACCAGTTGTGTCGGGCAAAACATAATGCCCACTTTAATATACATAAGTGAAGGTTTGGTAGATAGATATTATATTCTTAATTGTACTCCACAAAACAATTGAGTAGGAACTTAAAATTAATAGGATGTTACAATGAATAGACCCTTAGCTAGCTAAAGGTTGTCTTATCTTTTCCTTACCCCTTTTTCTTTTTTCTTTCTCAGACTAATCTATATTAGTCAGAGAAAGAAAAAAGATACGCAGGTAATTGAATATTTCCAATAGTAACCGTGGCAAACGAGGTGGTATCTCAAATAGACCAAATTTAAAAGATCAGAAGCCATGCCATGCCAGCCATGTGTGAATATTACCCCTTCTGGTATCTAATCAACTCATCCAATTTGCAAGGTATGTAATTGGAACATGTTAACCAAGGACCGGATGTGGAACTCGCGTCCTGATTTGGGAATAAAAGGAGGGAAGGATGCTAACAACCCACGCAATTGCGAAGGTCAAATAATAGGAAATTGCTGATTGAGGATCCCTTTAATGTTGGCAACTGGTTGTTAATATATTTTTGGCATTTTAAATTTTAGAAAATTACATATTACATTGTATCAGTGTTCCTTGACGAGTGAATTAGAAGTGTGTTATCTACTTACATTACACTCTTCACACACTTAAAATTTGAACTATGTGCCACTAGCTGACCTGGCAAATATTGTGCTTCCAAATAAATGATTAATAAAAATTATATTTCTTACTAATTTTACATGGGATTATTATACTTTAACTAATTATTTATGTTTATAGTTATAAAATTATGCTTTTCATGTAAGAACACTTCGTTCTCGAAGGTAAAGGCATGCTCTAGAGCAACAAACAACCCTGTTCTTTGCTGCCTCCATCCACTCATCATTATAATCAGCCTTTTTTATGTTCCCACTTCTGGGATATAAGCATCCTCTCTAGGTACGACTTGTAAGTCAGGGCCGTTACCACTCGGCCACCACTGCTCCATCCACTATTTGCCAAAAACTTGTATAATATCGTTAGTCCACCGGGCAGCTGGTCTACCCCTCTTTCTGGAGCCTAATGGGCACCTCCAGGATGTTGTTGGGCTGGCTAGGATATAAATGATTATCAAAGTAAAAATATTAACATAATTGAGGCTTCAGGTAATAGGATAGAAAATAGCCTGCGACTTATGAAACATACATTAAAAAAAACGTTACAAACATTTAAGCCGTTTTGAAGAAGTTTAACAGCAAACACAGTATCATAACATTTTTTTTTAATCATCATCTTCCTGCCCTTGTCCCGTTTTATTGGGGTCGGCGCAATATGTTTTTTTCTTCCATTCTGTCCTGTCACCCGTCACGCTATCACTAACTCCTCTGTCTTCCATATCACTGTATATATCTTTTAATTATATATTTTTTCTATCATATAAAGTAATACTTGACTGTGATTCCATTTGATATAATTCAATAATGCAATTGTTTAAGATGAATGCACTAGTATGTTAATAAAAATAATAATAAAATAATTGTGTCCAAGTGGCTCTGCTTCGGTCCCTCATACACCTTCCTAAGGTGCACGACTTTTTTTCTGATGGTTAAAAATCGAGCCCATGGGTGGAGTAGGAGATAGTGTCAAACACTGACTAAAAAACCCACTCCGTTCCTACGTACCTTTGATACCAGGACCAAGCCTTCTTTTGAGAAGCGAACCTTTGGCCCCAGAAGGCTTCAACCCATCTACAGATCCAGGACTTCCAGTGTATGAGATAAATAAACACATAAAAAATGTTCAATTCTAATTCAAAATATTTTTATTTCACATAGGCCTATATTGACCCTTGTAAAATGTCAGAAGCTAGTACATGGTTTCAAATTGGTCACTTCCCATGGAGAACAACGGCAAGAAACTCCATTTAGTTACGCCACCGGTACATGGTGGAGATCCCACCCATACGTAGCTACAACCTAGGGGTCTTTAAGTCAATAGTGAATAGGTTACTTCTAAGTAAGCATGCTCCATCGTCGACCACATCATCGCTTACCATCAGGTGAGATTGTGGTCAAACGCGAGCCTATCTTTAACAAAATATATATATATATATAAAATGTTGTACTCGTATATACATTATATTGATATAGATTCAATGGATTTTATTAATGGATAGAAATATTTTCGGAAACTATCATAAAATACAATGACATTTTTCATGATTGATAGATTTAAAAACCCGAAAAACATGCAATTCACTCACTGCATATTTTGGTTGGAAAAATGGAGTAGGCCATGCCAATACTATCATTGATCTATTAGTTCCTACCAACAACTTCGCCAAGATTTAATATTTAATAGTTCCTTTTGCGGAGCTATTGCAGTAAATGCCGCGGAGCAAGCATCGCCACTCCACTGTGTGGCGATGCTTGCTCCGCTACCACTTTTTTCCCTGGGCACCAGAGGGAAGAAAGTGTTATCGAGGCAGGCCTAGAAAGAAGTGGCGGGATGATTCAGAGGCGTACCGAGACGACTGGTTTGAGATTGCGCGGGAGAAGGTTTGGAAGGACTAAGGGGAGGCCTTTGCCCAGCTGTGGGACAGTTAGTGCTTTATAAAAATAGTTCCTTTTATTTTAAATTTTCAGCATTAATATTATTATAAAATAATATTAACAACTTTAGAACACCAAAAAACGTGGTTTCAAAGCCAGTCAATTTGTACGTCCTAGTGGAAGTGAAGCTTTTTTTTTGGTGGAAAAAATCATCGAATTACGAATCCCGCCCCTGGGCGGAGCGGGAGACAGTGTCAGACGTTTACTGACAAAACGACCCACCGTACCTTCCTGCCTTAGTACGGGGCCCCGGTGTTCCGCTTTCGCATCAATCCTTGGCCCCAGAAGGCTTCGACCCTGCTGGGCCCCTACTGTTGCTAACAACTCCTTGAGTGGAAGTGAAGCTGGACCAGCAGCGTCTGTAATAACGATAGTCGAAAGGTTAATTAACGCGTTTCACTATCAACGATTGCATCATTAGTTAATATCATAAAAAAACAAAGTATTAGCAAAAATACTTTATATATCGTGACTTATGAATTTCCAAGCCATGTAGGTCTAAAGAACATTCAAATATACATATATATAATTACCTATTGCTTTAAAAGCTTTTCTAAAATAAAAAAAAAAGTTTCTTACACTTTGGTATAAAATGATATAATGATTGTTTCGTGACCATTGTATCGTCTATGTTGAATGATTTATTCAAATTTTATTAATGGAATGGAGTTACGTACTTCATGTAAAATTTAGTATATATGAATATATTGATTTATTTCAAATTGGTATAGTCTTTGTAAAGAAGAGGAATGAAACGCATGTTACTAAAAGAGTTATGAATATACTTGTAGCGGTAGAATATCAAAGAAAAAATAAATGCATTGTGTGGGAAGCGATATGAAAGAAAAAGGAGTTAGTAATACTGTGATGTGGGACTGGACAGATAGGAGAGAAAAAACGTGTTACGCGAACACCAAATAAAATGGGGCTTTTTTATGGTAGGTAAAAATCATCAAACGACGAATCCCGCCCTTGAACAAAGCGGGAAACAGTATCAAACTTTTCCCGTCTTAACAATCTACCCCGTTCTTGCCTTGCCTTAATCCCAGGGTCCCAGTAATACGCTTTCGCATCCGCCCTTAGTCAAACGTCAGTTGTGCTCCTACAACCGACGTTTGGCTTCCAAACTGGACCTAGCCGGGGCTGCCCGCAAGCGGCACCTATCGGAGGCTCTACACGGAGATTGTGAAGTCTATGACCATATCTAGACCTTCAGATCATCTTTTACCAAAACGTTTTAGTTTAATGAATCCACCAATTTCAAACCCTAGAGCCAGAACTATTTACCAACAACCTTCATCCACAAATTAGATATGATGGATGACCCAACCAACTGGAAATTCCGCCAAGTTGAATTGCCTTACTTTGTGAACCAAACTTTCACATACGGGATTTTCATCTCCAACTTTATACACATCAGGGTAGACTCTTTAATACAACAATTTAATTAACAAACTATGTAAATCACATTCAGACCAGGTAGTGTTTCACTTAGCTGACTTTGAGTTCAGCATTAATGAAGTTCACAGTTTTGTTTTTGTTTAAGCTCCTTCTGATATTATGCATAATGTGCTACACACACATTTAATACTACTTCTATACAGCTACTCGTACAAAGGTGTTTTAGGGAACTAGTTTATAAGATGAGAATTTGAAAGTAGTTCTTCTAGTCTGTGGTTTTATTTTAGAGTTAAGCGAATAGTTCTCTCAGCGTGTTTACTATGCAGATTCTTAGTCTTTAGTGTTACAATATTGGCTTCTTACTGACTCTCGCAGTGAATTTTTGAGGGAAATTTTTAAAATAATGGTATTGAAATCTTATGCAGACTTTTATATCTAAATCCAGCTAGTGTCTATGACTTATTACAGTCGGTTTTGTAAGTCGTTCTAGGGTAAAGGCTTAATAATTTTAAAGATAAGGATTAGAGCTATTTTATTGGCATTTTGCTGCTGGATATCTAAAAATAGAATTTACTCATCTTTGCTGTATTATTAAGTGGATTTCCTAGTAATAGTTCATCGACTTATTATTATTCTAAAAATGATTAAATAATATCTTTTTTTTTTGTTTATCGGAAATTGAATTCAATAGGTGTGGAAATTCGATACATCAATTTTCAATTTGCAAAACTACAAATTGCACCTTTTTATGATACACTGAAATAAAAAAATTAAACCATGAAACTTCCGATTCTCCTCCATAAGAAGCGACCAATATGAACATTGTACTAGCTTCTAAAGTTGGATTGAAAATCTTTTGAATTGAATTGAAATTTGTTGAAAAGGAACAAAAAAACGACTTTTTCTGGTTTTCATACTCATTAACCTTCAAGCGGGCGCGCGACTATTTGTAACGGCAGCGGTCGCGCGTAACCTAAAGGACCGCCGGTGTATTTCATGAATTTAGAAAATTGTTTTATTAATAATAAATAATCACATACATCAGACATAATCTATTTTTCAAATGAAAAATAATTTGTTTAAAATTGAAAACATAATTTTAAAGTTACACCACTTTTTTGGATTAGGTATCAATTTTGCTCGGTATAACAAGAGTTTTATAGTGAGTCTTACTTATATGTCCAATCAGTTTTTTTTTACACATATTATATTACAAGAGACCAAATAATAAACTTCATAGAGACTTTCAGCTATTTTGGTTAAATTTTCTTCAGAATCAGCCTTCTCTGCCATGTAAAAATATGAGGCAGGCGCGTGTAGTCTTTTCGACGTCTGCGCCGCGACCTGAACATACACATTCTGCGTCTCTCAGGAGGAGTGGACAAAGAAGAAATGGAGTTATTTTGGTCCGTAGTGAACTAATGACAAGCTACTAGAAATGATACGTACTTCCGACAAGCAATTTTGAAAATACGATCGTAAATATAACGAGTGCGGTCGATTCGACGCCGCGCGCCCGCTTGAAGGTTAAAAAAAATGCTTAAAGATCGCCATGAATCAAAAACAGGAGGCATAAACTTTTCAACGGCAAACGAGACTGCATTTTTCACAACTGGCATGTTTTTCAACCGAGTACCGAATTTCGACGGGAAAATTTTTACCCTAAAATCCGTATGCTCTTTTTCCCTTAGTAACAGAACAATGCGCGAGGTTCACTAAAACTCATTTATTCTGTAACATTTCGTTTGAAAATTAAAAATATTTCAAAGCCTACTAGATATTAAATTTTGTAGCGTGTTGAAAGTTTATCTTTTGTGACGAGTATTTGATTTCAGTTGAATTGCTTTTATTAAAAACTTTATTAATATGTAATGCTAATAGTAATAATATGTAAAAGAAGAAATTGACTTATTAACATATAACTGAAATTGCTGAGACTAAAAGTGTGATATTTTACACAAATTATAAATGATATTTATTTTGCAATTAAGTTTAAAAAAAAAACTATTACACGTTTTTGTTTTTCATCAGTTCATCAGTTTAAACTCGATGAAGCTGATTTTTTGGTGTTCCACAAGGTTTCGTTTTATTATGATAGCGAGCACTAAAATATTTTTTTTCCAAAATTTATTCTCTGAGCAGATGAAACGGAGGTTCAAATCTTTGTAAGTAAAAACCTAATTTCACGCAGGCGAAGCTACTGGCAGAAGCTTGTAATTACAACAATAAGTAACCATTTATGACGCAAAGTAATATTGGTGCTGAAATTCTGAACTGTAGGAGACCTAAGTTTACCGACATCGGCGGCGACCTCTCGCGCCGGGCCCTGGTTCAGGCCATGGTCCGCAGCGAAGAGGAATGGCAGGCGGTCGCCTCCTTCTGCGAAGCAGTAATGCTCGTAAAGGAGGAGGCCGACCGCATAAGGCAAAGGCAACGGCGTACTCGCCGTAGCCGTCGCCGCCGCGATCCTGCCGATATCCGGCCACCGTAGACACTGGCTCGCGGACGGTGAGCAATGGGTAGCTCGCCGTCCGGTCGTCTGGTAAGACCGAGTCCAAGTCGTCAACGGCGCGAACCGTTCCCGCGCGCCTCAAGGAGTTGTCAGCAAACTGCAGGGGCCCTTCAGGGTCGAAGCCTCCTGGAGCCTAGAGGGTATGTGCAAACTGTCACCTCGACTCCAGAAATAAGGCAATGAAGGTTCGGGGTAGGTTTTTTAGTCAGTAAGAGTCTGACACTGGTCTCCCGCTCCGCCCAAGAGCGGGTTTCGTCATTGGATGATTTTCACCTACCATAAAAAAAAAAAAAAGGTTACCGACATAGCACAAAACATTGCTTCAACCCTTGAGCCCCAAGCAAAGGGTACATTCGCACGCCTATTGTTTATTGATTTATTGTTCTTCTATAATATCTGTAATTAAGGTACTCAAAAGGCTAAAATTTAAGTAGCAGGTAGGAAACATTTCTTGCAGAACAAATGACCGATGGAACCGAAATTTTCTAAAGTGGCCACCGCGTACCCATAAACGTTTTAGAAGGCATCCCACAAGGTGAATGTAAGACCAGGATGGGTACGCCACAATTATGGCGGTAAGTCCAGAGGGGACTTACCGTCCGGAACAGGTCGACGGCGCGCACTATTTCCGCGCGCCTCAAAGAGTTGTAAGCAAAACCGTAGGGACCCCGCAGAAGGGTCGAAGCCAACTGGGGCCAAGGATTCGTGTCTAAAAGGAAGGCTCAGGCCCTGGTATATATGGCAACTGAGAATCGGAGTAGGTTATTTAGTCAGTAAGATTCTGACACTGTTTCCCGATTCGCCCAAGTATGGGATTTGTCATTGGATGATTTTTCACTACCATAAAAAAAACTTATGACCAAATGCAAGACAAATAAGACATTGCGACAATACTTGGGGAAAGTTTATGCCTAGTTAAATAGTGGACATAATTCGGCTAAATTTATGAAACTTCAAAAAACCGTCGTTTTTCAAACTAAAGTTATCCTGTATCGTAAAAAACAAAAGGGTTTAAATAAATTTTATAAAATTAGCTGCCTTAATCAAAATTCACTTTGATTTACTAATTAATTCCATTTAAGAAGACTGTTTTGTATTGTATTTTGGGCATGTGTTCGCAAATTCACGTCTAAAGAGCGTATTTCCCCAAGCGAACGCCGGCGTTATGAAAAAGTTTTTATTTACGTTCTTAGTTAAATAACCTATAAAAAAAATGCTCAATGTTTTGTAATCGATGCGAAACCTTAGTGTTCAACAGAATGGCGCGAAATCACGCGCGAACGCCGGCGTTCGCTTGTAAAACAAGTGTTTAAGATGATACAGCCAATCTTGACCGATTCAATTAGGTCATTAAAATTGAGGGGTGAACCAAATAAATCCAATATTACATCACAAAATCATTGAAATATAAACCCAATCAGTCACCACACTGTGTCCAGTATTTGCTGCCGTAAATACTAAATCAATATCAGTATGAAAGGGTTCTAGGAAATATAATCTATTAGCAGCTAATGGCCTCGTGTCATTGTTGCGTTGGTTTATGTCATCACGGGAAAATTAAAAAAAGATTGTTTCAAATCAAATCCATCCCGCTTTTGAGGATCATAAGGTTCCAAAACTACACTGAAAGAAGCAGGGTTACTTAGGCACGGGTTTGCGGGCGATGGACAATGGGTAGCTCACCGTCCGGTCAAGCCTAATCGTTGATAGCGCGCACTGTTCCCACGCGCCTCAAGGAGTTGTCATCAAACCGTAAGGAACCTGCGGAAGGGTAGAAGCCAACTGGGGTCAAGGGTTCGTGTCTGAAATGAAAGCTCTAGCCCTGATATAATATGGCGACATAGGAACGGGGTAGATTGTTTCGTCAGTAAGAGTCTGACATTGTTTCTCGTTCCGCCCAAGGGCGGGATTCGTAATTGGATGTTTTTTACCTACCATAAAAAAATAAACTGAGTTGGAAGGCCTCCCACAAGGTGGACCAAAACCCGGTGACGGTTACGAGAGTCCAATCAATACAATATGAACGGACCAGCCATTATGGCGACACTTGGAGCCACCTATTTTCAACAATAACGTCTTCCGGCTGAAATGATGATGATGTAACTCTAGGGCAGGATATAAGATCACGGTGTCAGTCAGTTTACTGACTGAATCTTCACTAGTTTTCCTTCTTTGTTGGCTTTCAAGTGGGTAACCCGGGTACCCTTAAATCCACCAAAACCACCGCCGCGTAGTACCCATAAAATTTTACAAGGGGTCAGGTGTGAAACCATTGACCTCGAAGAGGGAACGTTATTAATTTATGAAGTAATCTAGAGATTACAATGTCTCTGGATTCCTGCTTCCAAACCCTGAAACCAAATGGGAAATTGGTATGCCCGCAAAGGGATTTCAACCAACTTTTGAATTGCTTAATTGAACGATACGCACTACCGAAATGTCTTGTAGTCAAATTTATTATAGTATAAACTTTTGAAAATCATCTAAAAATATGAAATATGGAAATATTTAGTGTAACATCGGCATAAAACAAACCACAGTAACGATTTTAAAAATATATTTCAGTAGTAGAATGCTATTTTATCACAGAGTGACATAAGCAGAATATTTTCCACTTTGACGCGGGCAAAGCTGCTGACAGAAACTAGTTTTGGCACCCAGTTAGACTTGCCATTAATGTAGTTAGAAAACCGATGAACGGATTGAGTAATAGATATTGATTATTTTACAATGTTGATTATTTTCTTCTATACTTTGTTTCTTGTCTAGGTCAGCTTCTGATATATGTCAGAGGCTATAATAGGTAGCGCATACCCGGCCTGTGCTACTATGCTAAAAAAAAATGACTATAACTATATTTGTGTATTGGAAAGAAAAGTTAGTTAATAATGCATTGTTATGATATATATGATAGTCTAAAATCAGTTTCAATTTTTTTCTAGACTTCAAGGCTATAAAGAACAAAAGTAAAAACCTAACCAGATATATATTATAAGACGCAATACAAAAACTAATAACTTTTAAAAGAGTAGCGTGGAGTTTCTTCCAGATTTCTCTAAGGAAACAACCAATTGAAACAATGCACTCATGGTTTTTGATGTTTTGTAAGTGACCATGTATTGCTATGTGAAATAAAAATATTTTGAACAGACTTGAATTAGTAGCGCTGCCCTCTGTTTGAAGAAACGCCTCTCTGAAGAAATCAGTCCAGTCCTTTCCACCATTTCTGTCAGGAGTTTTTTTTGTATACTTTATTTCATTACTCCGTTCTTTAAACCGTACAAGAAAACATCGTGAAGAAACCGGCATGTTCCAAAAATTCAAATTCGAAGACACGTGACATTCACCAGCCACACAAGGACCCACAAAGGAGATCTACGGAGGAGATCTGAGTCCCAGCAGTTGGAAGATTACAAAGCTGATAATGCTGTGCTATAATAGAGACCCAGCACTTATGATTATAGATGATGTTCCCACTTTAGGGGGATATTGATGTGAGTGAAGAGAGCAATTTCAGCAACATCAAGGGATGGGACCGTCTTCCTTACTTAGTGGGCTAAGTAAAGAAGACGAAGTTGCAAGTACATGAAGGTCGCTACACAACTACTGGGACCCAGACATCCTCTCTAGGAGATGAATGGAGTGGAGAATGAGCCATAATTCACCAGGCTGTAATTGCTCAGTGCGGGTTGATAGATGTCACATGACTTCGAAGTTTTATGGTTTCCTAAAGATATTTTCCTTCGCCGTTCTGAGAGCAGTCGTGATGAAATAAATTACACAAAGTACCTAGCTACTACTAACGTTCGGTTACCTCAAATAAATACCAAAAACTACTCACGGTTAATGATAATTATGATTAAAATTACAGTTTTGACTTGAAGTATTGTTTGAAAAACTATATTTTGTTGGTTGTAATATATCGATGTCTGATATTATTTCCAGACATGCGAGGTGGTGATCAGTGTTTCGAAATAGTTACTGAAATATTACCTGTGGTCATGTAGGTGGAGAAGTGATTGCTTTGTACTGATATATTACTGATAACGACTATCCTGTTGGTCTAGTGCCCCTTGATATGGTCGTGTGGTCGAATTCCATCCGGGCCAAATGTTCGTGTGATAAGAACGATCATTTGTTCTGTGTTTGGGTGTAATTTATCTGTAACATGTATGCCTATTAGGGCCCAGGGTTTCTTTCTGAAAGGAAGGCTTTGCCCCAGTGCGAAGGGCAAAAGAAACTGGGTGGGGTGTTCAGTCAGTAAGGGTCTGACACTATTTCCCGCTATGCCCAAGAGCGGGATTCGTCATTGATTGATAAGTCTGTTAATCAGCTGTATTTTATCTATATCGGATAATAATTAATTAATCACATTAAATTTAAAAAAAACTACTAATAAATATATTTATTTGATTTAACTCTCCTTGCAACCAAAGCTCACTAACTTGATAGCCATCAAAATAAACAAACTCTGCCTCTAACTCAGAACCATATTTCACTTGAAATATCAGTTTGAAACACTGACATGAAATCGTAAGCGGATTCAAAAATGATTAAATCAAATAATATAATCTTTGTTGTTATCAAAACAAAGCCACTCTTGCTTTCAATTCTGTAACAATTTGTACAGAATCGCATTTTGGGTTCACTCTGTGAAACTAAGCTTTCTGAAAACATTTGAACATAGAACGGGTATTAAAATTATTTATTGGCGTTGTTTGATCGTGTTTTGTTCAATTTATTATGCTTTGTAGAGATAACTTTAAATATGGAACCGTTATTAGGTACTGTATTGAGAATATATATTTTTTATATATAAAAATGATTAGCTGTTCGTTTGTCTCGCTAAAACTTAAACAAATAAATAAAAATAAGAAAATGTTTTATTTTTAGGCATCGCTGGCCCATAGTGTTACTATTTCCAAAACAACTTATAAATTATGTTAGTAATATAACTTTGATCCACAAACAAAATACAAAAAAACAAAAACAGCATTCCATTTGAGGAAGATTTATCAAGCTGCATGTTTGAAAAGAACGGCTGGACCGATTTAGCCAACGTTGGTCTTTAAATATTCGTGATAGTCCAGGGAAGGTTCAAACGGTGAGAACGAAAAAAAAAATCGTCGGCTCGAAGTTTGCCGGGAGAGTTAGTTTGTAATAAAATAATGATGTTGCCTATATTGTGGTATTTAATTTATTTGTTTTAAGATTTATGTGTACACATATAGATACATAAAAAAGATATACAGTATTACACAAAAAAAAAAAAATGCAAAAATACTGTTTATTAGCTTTGAAAAGCGAAATAGATTTTAAGGGTCGTATACTAGTCGAAAGAGATTTCCACAACCTTACAGCAAGAACAAAGAAAGTGTAGGCATACTAGCTGGATTTGTAATATAGTAGCTAGTATGTTGATGGATGAGAGAGAGCAGTGGTGGCCGAGTGGTAACGGCCCTGACTTACGTGTCGTAGGTAGAGGGATCAAACCCAGTCAGGCCCATTACTTTGTGTAATTTATTTCATCACCACTGCTCTCAAAACGGTGAAGGAAAACATCGTGAGGAAACCGACATGTCCTAGAACCAAAAATTCGAAGACATGTGACAACCACCAACCCGCACTGGGCCCGCGTGGTGGATTACGGCCCATTCCTTCTCTTAGAGAGGAGGTCTGTGTCCCTGCAGTGGGTACATTAAAAAAGGCTGACGATGATGATGATGATGTTGATAGAATGTATCTATAATTTTGCGAACTAGCCAGCCGAACTGAAAAAGCTAAGTAGGAACAAGATAGCCGCCACCCTCTTTACGGCCATCAACTCCCACGTGCGCGCTTGAAAAGTCGTAAAAGCTTTCTAAGACTTACGAGTTCTTCGGAGAGTGGCGGCTCGGACCAGAGACGCGAACTGTGGAGGGAACGATGTCCCACTCCTCTTAACTTCATACCCCGGCAGAACATCTGCCACCGGGACACGAACTGCAGTGGCCAATCTGGAAATCCCTGAACCGACTGCGGGTTCAAGTTGGTCGCTGCAAAGATAATCTGGCCAAATGGGGCTTCCTTGACCCATCGCAAGTACAGTGCCAGTGTGGAGCCCCTTCACAGGATATGCGTCATCTCCTTTCTTGCTCAGCTTGCACTACCACCTGCACCTTTAATGACTTGTACGAGGCCAACGAGAGAGCTGTCCAGGTGGCTAAATATTGGTCGGACAAAATTTGAGTCAAATCGACACGAAAAGAAGAAGATCTATAATTTCAGTCTCATAATAGTTCATTCACCTATATCTACAAGATTGTTTAGTAAAGACTCGCTTTACTAATTAGTCAGATCAGCGACTAATTAGTAAAGCCAGAGCGATCATTGATAGCTCACATCACCCGAGCGACGAAAACTATGTAGCGCTATCTGTGGCGTCACATAAGAACTTATCCTGCGGTGTGCAATTAAAGTTCTCCACGCGATTTGAACATATAGAACAGCCTGAAATCAACTATAGAGAAGTAGTCAACCAAACTTAACACCTGGTCGAAGTAGCCTTTCCGAAGTTTCCTATGCAGGTCTTTACTTTGTGTTCTGCTTACCCTCAAACTGCTGACCTTCGAAAAAGAACGTCAGCCTAGCTATAGTACAGTATACAAATATATGAAGAGCGTGTAGTGTAGTGCAGCACTAGAAGACCCGAGCGAGTATTGTGACTCCCATAGCAATCTATGTCACAAAACTATCGGCATAAACTTATATCCTAGCGATAGACAAGCACGTTCATAGTAACTATTTGTCAAATTACTGAAAAGTTAATACAAAAGTCCGCTGCGGGTTTCATTACAAGTATTATGTCGTCTACTAAAAATTTTTCAAACTTAGAGCGCTGGGGCCCTAGACAAGTGGCAATCGCTCCGTGTCGAATCCATTTCTAAGTTCGATTTCGCCTTAACGATGTCGACCACAAAATGGTAGACAAAGTGACATCGACTAACATATCGATAAGTCGAAGTGTTGGTTCGATAAAATAACAACTTCTTGGCTATGATTATCGAATTAAAACGTCCAATTTGACGTATAAATCACTAATAACAATTAGCGAATCGAAAACGTTTGACCACGTGACTTTTCGAAGGCATATGTCAGTTCCATACATTTCGGAGTTTCGAATTTCGTTATCGTTAGTGAGAATGTGACATTGTCTAAGCCCCCTGATACGTCAAAACTGCACTAATGTCATCAATGTAAAAACCTGCAGATCACTTTACTCGAGCAAAGTGACTATAAAAACTAGTGCTTAGAACGTAATTATTATTTTTTATCTATACTAATATAATAAAGAGGTAAAGTTGGTTTTTTTGTTTGTAGGAGGTAATCTCTGGAACTAATGGTTCGATTGAAAAAATTTTAGCAACAATAGAAAGCTGCTTTACTCCTGAGTGACATAGGCTATAAATTATTTATATAACATGATGTTAACCGAGCTATCACTACAAGAAATTTTCCGCGGACGAAGTCGCGGGCAGAAGCTAGTTTGCTATAAACTAATGCTTGACTGCGATCCCACGTGATGTGCTGCAATCGTTGATGGTGAGGCACTTCAGTTTATTAAAAGCCTATTGATTCTAGCCTTGAAGATACCCGAATTACAATCGGATGGGAAGACCGCAGCAGGCAAATTGTTCCAGTCCTTTGACGTACGCGGAATGAATGATGAAACGAAAAACTAAAATGTCGATAAAATACCGATTACCAAAATCTGAAGGCCGAAGAAGAGATGGATGGATTGTGTGAGGAGTGATATGAAAGAAAAGGGAGTTAGTCGTAGTGTGACGGGTGACAGGACAGAGTGGAAGAAAAAAACATGTTGCACCGACCCCAAGTAAAATGGGACAAGGGTAGGATGATGATGATGATGATGACCGATTACCAAAATATCGATTACTATCGGCATTGTCTCACCAACTAGTATCTAGTTTCTAGCTCTATGCATTTCTCGCTTATCGATGCCGGTGGGACAAATGCCATACGAAACCTAAAACGTTGACCTCTTCAAGTCGCCCAATTTCTTTACCTCTACTTACAAAAAAATATGTACAACCCACATTTTATTGAACCAACCCTAAGCAACCGCAAAATCAAAACAAAAGATCCTGCGATAAGGAAGGAGAACTATGAAATCAAAGTAGGCTACTGGATTGTTTTACTGTGAATGGAAATAGCCTGTGGCGTTCACTTCCTTGTGGGTAAAGGTACAGTTACCAGCATAAGTACCTTTTTTGGATGTGATATCATCTCTTAACTTCTTCTGTTCTAAAATTTAGGAAATAAAAAAAAACATGGCGATATTTTAATTTATTGCACAAATTTATTTACACATTTGAGCTAAAAATTTTAATAGCTTTCACTCTAAATGTCTAATTTGATAAAAGTTTTAGCTCCGTTTTTTAAAAAATAGTTTGCGATTTCTGGATCAAAATACAATCTCCGTCTTCCACTGACTAAAATGCACCTGTGCTCCTTTAGTGGCCCCTTGCGTTCCAGAGTCACAGATACTCATTCAAAATTTCCCAAAACAATAGCGCATTACCTTATTGCTCATCGTCCAAAAGCCCACAAGCAACAGCCTTTCTAACTTCCACAACCCAATGATTTATGGTAATCCATCTGCAAACTGACCTTAATAAACGTTGCTTAACTTTGGAACCCGTATGTATTTTATTACTATTTAGCTAGGAGCCGTATCACTTAAATATTTATGCAAAATCTGAAAGCAATTATTTTATAAAATAATTTTGAGGTCAAACCTGTTTTCATAATTGTTTGTTTCTAAAAAATAGGTTGGTAACATCATTTCTAACAATACACTTTTGAATGGAAGGAAACCACTTTTGAATTTTGCGTAATTGTCACGTATTTATGCTCGTGACTGTACCCCATAAGGTTTCATGCGTGGCCTCATTTTGAATACAAAACGTAATTGTGTGTGTTATTGTATTGTACATACATATATAAAGAAAACGCCTGACTGTTATATATAGGATTATATGTACACCTCAACAGGTAGGTGTATTTACATGTACATAACTGTCAAGAGGCGGTATTATTATTCAACTGTATGCTTGATTAAAGAGCTAAAAGCTCTAATGAAATTAAAACAGAATAAACTTTATTCTACACCAAAAAAATAATACAACTTTCACACGAACTTAAATCTATGAGTACAATAGCGTTCTTACCGTGTCAAATATATTTAATTTAGTTTAAGAAACAAATATTAAATCGTCTTTCAAAGACTTTGTCGAGAAATTCAAGCATTGTTCCGTCTGATTCGGTCTCCACCACTTGAGAGTCGAAACAATAGTGGAAACTGGAAAGTGCTCTAAGTAGGCACAAGTATAGTAATAAATTGTCGTCTTGTAGATGTACAGAACTCTGAGACAAGGTAGAGACAACGTTAAAGACGGTATTGTAATACTTTTCTTTCTTTATCTCCCGCTCTACCTCAGGGTGGAAGATGTCATATCATCATCATCATCCTACCCTTATCCCATATTACTTGGGGTCGGTGCAACATGGTTTTTTCTTCCACTCTGTCCTGTAGGAGATGTGCAAAAAAAATACAAATTATCTTTCAATTCAATTCGTTTATTAATTCAAGTAACCATGGACTCATTATGTTCTAATACAAATGTCAATAAATCAAATACAAATGTCAATAAATAAAATTAATAAATTAAATAAACATACAAATGTCAATAAATTAAATAAAAATACAAATTAATTGAATTAAAAATGAAACATAAAAATACATTAAAATTATTCACACAAAAATTATTATTACAAAATGGTCAGACTACAATGTATTATACTAGGGCATTTTTTTTAGTACACTAGCTTAAGCACAGGTGCATGTAGGGTTCCCCAATGTCTCAGGAACGGCCCGTCCAACCTGTCGGCGATGACGGCAAGGAGACTATTACCGCTGCCCCGCACCCTGCCCGCTATCGAAGCTGCTCTCCTGCGCATGGTTGCATAAAAACAATCCACACGCTTTCGAATCAAATATGTCAGCTAGATTCACTATCTATACAAAGTTAATACAACAGATGGGCTTTCCTTAAAAAGGATTATTGCACACACCAAATTTTGGGATGGTTTCATAGTAAAAGTGGTTCATATTGGTGTATACGATGATCCTTTTAAAGGAAACCCCATCTGTCGTATCAACGTTGTATAATTTGACTTGAATTTATGATTTGTTTTTATAAAATACTAGCTTTTGCCCGCGGCTTCGCTCCCGGCAACAGTTTATTCTAGTTTACTCAAATCTACCCTAATCTACCCTATTACACCCTATTTTTTTTTCCATAAGAACCTTCTCCCGACAATAACAAACACAACAAAAAAAGTTTAGAATTAACGAAATCGGTTTAGCCATTCTCGAGTTTTGCGCTTACCAACACATTTTGGGATTCATTTTTATATTATAGATATCTAGCGGTTCCGGTATAATGACTGGGGTGTTCAACGCAGATAACATAGGCACCAATAGATGATAGTAATAATGACTTCTCTAGTTTATACCATATTAGCGTTAAGATTAGCCATTTAAAAAAAATCTTTTCTACTATCTGTTAAACTGATTTAAACTTTTATTCCGAAGGCATAGGGATGGTATTAAAAACCTAAATGTCGTTAAAATACCAACTTATTTACTGCAGCTGCCATTTGTCTTTCCACCAACGTAATAAAACTCAAAATCGGTTGGACGGACAGTAAAAAAGGTTTTCTTAAATGTCTAACTTTATTTTGAACGGAGTATAAGTGCTATGTGGACCTGGGTTTCAAGGTCAGATACAAAGTGTTGTGTTTTTTTTTCTATTAATAATAATTATATATCACCCTGGAGTTTGGAAGTTAGGAGCGTGACATCCCTATGCCTCGGAAAATACGTGAAGCCGTTGATTTTGCTCCTCATATATTTCCGGTCGTATCGGATTGCAGTCCCATCGAACTATGAGAGTAAAGGAAAATAGTACACGCTTATGTTTCCGCACACACTTGTGAGGAGATCAGTGGTGGCTGAGTGGTAAAGATCCCGACTAACGAGTTCAAATGGGTCCAAATCCAACTAAGCGCATTACTTTGTGTAATTTATTTCATCACCAGCTCTCAAAACGGTGAAAGAAAACATCGTGAGAAAACCGGCATGTCCTAGAACCAAAAATTCGAAGACGTGTGACATCTACCAACCTGCATTGGGCCTGCATGGTGGATTACGGCCCATTCCCTCCCCTCCTCCTCAACCTCCGAGAGGTTGGCCCGAGTACCAGCAGTGGGAACATTATTAGGCTGATGCTATACTGCTGCTATGCTTTTCACTTCGCGGGTCTCAAACCATAGGGGCGTATATGCAAAAATGTGATTTTTCGTTTTTAATGCCATTGGATTCTACTACAAGCGATACATCAACTCGATTTTTTTTTATAATTTTGTGTTTATTACTTTTTGCACAAAAAATAAAATATTATTTGGCGTAAGCTGGAGAGTCTACAATTATTTTTAGACCAAATAGCCGTATAACAGACGTAAGACCAATATTATTGCATATTGGGGCAGTTTCGACGTGCCATAGAGACGTAAGTGCGTACGACTTTCAATTATATTGTGATACAAGGAAAACATGTCGGACCATACAGGCGTATAAATATACTTCTACGTTTTTTTAACTTAAAATTGCAATCTTACTTCGAGCTATGCAGGCGTATGAATATACGACTGTTTTTTTTAAATAAACCCTACCTTTTTTTTACTTTAAATTGAAATCTTTTGTCGAGGGATAAAGGCGTATGAACATATGACTTGTTTTTTTTTAAATAAATTATAACTTTTTAGGTGGACTAAAATCATCCAATAACTAATCCCGCTCTTGGGTAAAGCGGGAAACAGGGTCAGACTCTTACTGATTAAATACCTCACCCCGTTCCTTCTTTGCCCTTCGCATTGGGGCCAAGCCTTCCTTTCAGAAAGAGACCCTAGGCCCCAGTAGGCTTCGACCCTTTTGAAGAGTCCCTATTGTTTTACTGACTACCGGTACTCCATGAGGCGTGCGGGAACAGAGCGCGCCGTCGACGACTTGGGCTTGGTCCGGACTATTAACAGACAACCAGACGGCGAGCTAACAATTGCTCGCAATTCGCAAGCCCGAGTACCTCCGTCATACAGAAAGTGAGGACGTCGTGAGGTCTTTCCAGCTATGCCTCAAGGAGGAGACTTACCGCCAGAATTGTGGCGTGCACAGCACTAGGTTGCGATAGACCGTCGACGCCATTCTACCATCATGAGATTCCGTCGGAGCTGTCTGCTATGCCGCGACATGTCGTGGCAGCGGACTTTCGCCTCCACACTGCACCTCCATGCGCAAGTCGTGCATGCGTGCAAAAACAGTTATCTCCAGATCCCACGGTGGCATGCCAGCAAAGAGGTTCGCTACTTACTATAGGACACCGCGGGGTATCCCCGGATCCCGGATCATCCGTATTGCCATAACCCTCTGGCATGCGATTTCTGGGCCCTCGGTTGCTTCTGTAGCGACGGTGACCACACTGGCGCCCCATAAAAGGCCATGGACCAGACGATACCTGCGCTGAGCCTCCGGCAGGGGGCGTCTGGAACCCCAAGGTTCGGCAGGAGCCGGTCCGATTCAACTTGGAAGCCAGACGTCGGAAATGATTAAAATTGGAAGTCGAGGACGAGTCATAGATACTCTATCATCAACTCGACGCCGATGTGAAGCCCCCTAACATTAGCTGGAAATCCGGCAGCGGCGCGTTCCTAGGGCCGTGAGAACACAAGGCCTCAGACTTGTCCAGCGCCACCCCGACTCCCAGCTGCTGGATCCTGCCAACGGCTATCGCAACCCCGCGTGTCGCTAGTTTGACCGCCGCCTGGTTTTAACCAAGGAATAGAAATGACGGTTTGACAAGTTTTGTATACATAATATACTATTGATAAATCAGTCCTGAATTTCTTTTAAGGGATTTTATTCTTTTTTTGCCTTTATAAGTTTCAAATTATTAATTTTAATATAAATTCTAAACATGTTTTAATTTTTAAAAGTTTTCAAGATTAAGCTTTATTTTATTTCAGCTCCATTTCAAATGTTTGTGATTTTTAAGTTATTTAAAATAGTAACGTTCATATTAATGAATAAAATTTATTTATAAAATGCTTATTTTTCGTTTCACACGCGAAAATATTGTTTAATTACTATTTATCATTTCCTTTTTTAAATTGTAAAACAAAACTTGTTTATACTTCCTCTTTGAATTAAAACGCTTCGCAATGTTAATGACAAGCCAGACAGGCGTATGATTTCTTAAATTTACGTAAATAACGTTAATTTTTATTAGTTCTCATACCTAAATTGCTATATTTGAAGTCACCAATTAAGAAATAATAAATATTGGTATAAATATTGACAATTTGAGAAAAAAGGTTTTACGTCCATAAATGACATATATTTCAGTGAGTATTTTGACGTAGCTTTACCGTACAGTCGTCATGCTATACAGACGTATCAACCAAAAACTAGTGTTATAGAGTAAATACCTAGAAATTAAGAATCCTATATTAACTGCAGCATAAATATAAAGCTACATGCAAAAAAACAACGTGTTGGCTCAATCACAGGAAAAGTTATTAAGTTTTTTATCTCTCCTGAAAAGTAGGGGTTTTGTGGATACGCCTCTATGGTTTGAGACCCGCGACTTGTATTGTACTTGCATAGTATTGACAACTAGCTTTTGTCAGCGGCTTCGCCCGCGTACATAAAATATAGCTTATGTCACTCAGGAGTAAAGCAGCTTTCTATTGTTGCTAAATTTTTTCCAATCGGACCAGTAGTTCCAGAGATTACCTCCTACAAACAAAAAAGACAAACTTTACCTCCTTATTATATTAGTGTAGATGAAGAGAGCTAGTTGCTACCAGCGCGATCATACTATGATCTATGGTCGTCTGAACAGTAGAAGTAATAACTTTCATTGGCAATGTTTAACGTGATTCCCTCTTTTGTTCCTTCAACAACTATTTCATTAATCTTTGTTGGATTGTTTTTGGAACGTCTGTATTATATAAGATAGAAGAAATAACGTTAATACTCCAAGGTAGTCCCTGAAATTACATTTATTGGTGAATGTCAAAGTAGGTATTATATATAAAAATTTGGAGGTTATATAAGTCTGTACCTTATAGAATAGAATAAAATAGAATTATTTTAATTCGAGTAACAAGACTCACAAAATTAGTAAGACTTAAAAACTATGTTAGTAAAATAAAAATAAAAAACAAAGACAGTAACACAAAACACTGTCACTGAACTATTTTGTATGATGGAACTACAAACGCAAGAATTTTCTTACAATCTCAAATCTTACAATGTCTTTCAATGCTTTGGCTATTTGTCTATGTTTAATTTTCACGCAGCATAGTTTTTTTAGGTGTGTATCATCCAATGGCATTTCCAACCCTTGAGCAGAGCTGGATATGTATTTGCAGCATGTTTAACAGTTTCCGTTTCAGTTATTGTTTCACGAGTTTTAAACTAAAGTTTCTAATGCATGAGTATTTTAAAATATTTATAGTTTCATTCATTTGCCAGTCAGGCTTCACACATTCGTTTGTAAGGTCTGGAGAATTTGTGTAACTCAAACTTAACCATATCTACTCTTACTTATACGAAACGTTACCTTTAAGTTTCATTTCATTACTTCCCATAATAATTTGAGATACTTCATAGCGTTCACTTTGTATTCCAACAGCGGCCAAAGGTAATCCAAATGACGATCAACTTTACGACTTCTCAAAAACACAACTGGGTTAAAAATAAAAATAAAAGTATCCAGTAAAATACTCAGTATTTTCTTATCTATAAACTGATTACTGTTCTCTTATTTCCACAGAAATACAGATTCAACTTTAGTACTGTGAACCGTAATCCACTGAGTTAGCAGAAAGGGTTTTATGATTTTTTTATTTCAGCACCTTTTCCATCAAAGTTTATATAAGTCGGGTAGAACAGATCGGGGGAATTTCGTAGCGTAATAAGTGTAATATGAAAGTTGCTTCGAGTGAGGGTCGGGCGCTAATGAAGTTCACTTGCCACTTTTTGTCGTTTGGTTTTTCAATGAGAAAATACGCAGATAGTGTTTTTACTGTTTGACCCAACACTTATGTAAAAAATAAACCGCAGGACTAAGTTTTGTTAAGGTTTATATAATAACTTTGAAGATCATTCACAGCATTGTTTTCTTTCTTTTTTTTAAAAGCGACTGTCCTTATCTAGGCAGCAATTGCTCCAGATTATAGTAGAAGTGATCGGTTAAAAGAAATTGAGTTATTTTATATTATAGTGATTATGGACTTGCTGCTTACCAAAACTGCCTAGTTCCACTTGGCCATAATTTAATGATCTTTTATTAAATTTATATTTTTGACAGCTGTTGTTACGAACATGCATGTGAGAGATAACGACAACTTGAAAGTACTAGGCTTCAATATAATTATAGAGATTAGGCGTACTGTACAGTCACTTACTTGACCTAGATGATCTGCGCGCCATACACCTTTACATTGTATCATGAAGTGATCAAATTCTATTGTCTGGCTAAAACATAATACGATATGACTAAAATTATTGTCAAAAAGCCTATCTTTAGACGAAATTTCATTAAAATTTCTAATAAAAGCAGCCAAAACGTTGATCTATTTTTGAACACAGCCAACAATAAAACATCGTCCAACTTCATAAAAGCGATTATCACAGATATTGTCATCTCAAAATCAAACAAAACTTGAAAGGGCATGAACCATCGCGCTGGCCCTGTATACTTTGTATTCTCAAAATTTGGCCTCTATTGTCCTCCAAAGCGGCATTCGCAGAACAAAAACGAATTCCAAAACCGTATTATGAACACAAATCGTTGATATGTTTGCCATTGTTAAAGTTTGGCGTATTTGATAATAATTGAAAAAGTTATTGAATACCCTAAAATGTTTTTGTATTTATTTTAATCCTTACTTCGTGATATAAATTATCCTGAAATTTATATTCCTGAATACGAGTTCGCTTTGATGATTGTTTTTAAAAGTATTTACGGGGTATTTTAATTTTACTGCGCTCTCGTTTGATAGAAGATCTTGTAGCTACCGTTTTTTGTTATGCTCGATTTGTTTTGACTTGAAATGATCGATAAATGCGCTCTTTGTTTAGTTAAAGATAGATGGATGGAGAGGAAGAGACAGGCCGGTGAAGATATGGATGGATTGTGTGAGGAGTGATATGAAAGAAAAGGAATGATAGAGTGACGGGTGACAGGACAGAGTGGTAGAAACAAACATATGATATGGGATAAGGATAGGATGATTGTCAGCAACTGTAGGGACACTGCAGAAGGGTCGAAATCAATTAGGGCCAAGGGTTTGCGTCTGAAATGAAGGCTCTGGCCTTGGTATATATGGCGATGTAGGAACGGGGTAGGTTGTTTAGTCAGTAAGAGTCTGACACTTGTTTTCCGCTCCGCCCAAGAGCGGGACTCGTCATTGGATGATTTTTACCTACCATAAAAAAAAAGGATAGGATGATGATGATAAATGTTTAGTTAAAAATTTGTACCTACTTTGCAATACACATTGTAGGTATTATATTTGGACTGGTATCCTCAATTCGATATGATCCGAGCGGTCCAAACAATGGAGTAACCCAAGCGTCTCTTCCGCACAAATCCGGTGCAGGTTACCTCACGAACTTATCATGTCTTTTGAGGACCTGAGTCATGCGGAAATTGAGAAAGCGTGAGGTGTGACTGTAAAAACCTCACGGTCTTTCCAGCCACGCCTTAAAAGATTCAAAATTGTATTGAATAAAGCCCTTGTATCCATCCTGTTGCCTCTACATTCCAGGGCCATTATATTTTTTTATAAATAATCGCAAAAGACTGTAAATACTAAACGCACAATTCCGTTTCACCAAAACTGGACCAAATGACAATATCATTATCAAATTTCTGAAATGCTGTATATTCATCATCATCATCATCATCTCAGCGCCAGTCCCGGTTGCTACCTTGGCTTTCACCTCGGTGCCAGGGGTCCGCTTTCCAACTCAAACGCCTTCACTTCGCTCGGTCTATCGCGTCCTTTGCCGTAAGCCTATTGGCACGCATATCGTCCCTTACCCGTCTGAAATGCTGTATATTGTATAAGCAATACTGGTCTACCACACAGAAACCCCAACAATACCCGAAACCGAATCAAACATAACTCGAGTTGCTTGGTACAGAGTATTTCACATGAATTAAGGTAACCGTGATATCCGGAACTGTGATCTCAAAGTCACTAGATTAGATTATGAATCAGAATGCAACACAATCGCAAATTCGATTATCCTTTGTAACTTACTAAACTATTTGGTTGCCAATACCACAAATATTAAGTATTTGACTCGGTATTTGCTGGCGTTTCTGGTTGGCAAAGTTATCGTCAAGTTCCTGGAATGTTATGTAAGCAATACTGACTTACCAAATAGTGGGGCTTCGAGGATATGGGATATTCCGAAACTGAATGAAATAGTACTCTAAACTGCACAAGTGTTTTGCGAGAAGAATTCATCAAATAACCCCTGTAACGGGGCTGTATTTTTAAAATGGTGAATAATAGCCATCAGTATTTATACGTCTCTTTTACCGAAAATTAAAAAATAGACATTTATATCGCAGACTATCGTAAAGATAAAAAGAAGTAAAAATAAATACATAATGAAAGGCAAAATAAAATAAAAACACAACACCAGCTTAACAGAAAAACGAATAAACAGTATAAATTGATATGATAAAAACCACAATGATATGAATTGATAACCAAAAATGTAGATCACGAAAAATAAAAATGAATCTTCTATCATATTTTATTTCGTATGAATAAATAAAAGTAAAAATTAATCCAATTCATAATAAACTAAATATAACTCCAGCTTAATAGTACCAATTAGGCTTCATAGATAACGATTGTAAATTATTAACTAAATCTCGTACAGCTATTGATTTGGCAATTAAAACAAAAAGCATCGTTATTTTCTGCAATAAATTTAATTTATTATCAATAAAGGTACATAAATGAGGTTCGCGTAAAAAGGCTGAAAACGTACAATTGCCAATGGATAAAGCGAAAGTTTAAGTTATTTTTGCGATATTTATTGAAGGTTGAAATATCAGGTTTACAGTTTTATTTGAGTTGAATTTTGGAGTATAAAATGCTTGATGTTAAAAGTGTACTGAAGAGATAATATTGTGTTCAACGTGAAGCGGGTAATTTATCAATCATATAATAAATAACATAGGTACCTCTTCTTCTTTTTGTGTCGATCTGACTCAAATTTTGTCTCACCAAATTTAGCCACCTGGACAGCTATTAATAACATAAATTTGTTATTTATAAAATATACATTATACAGATTTTGTATATGTAATTTCTCAGGAACGTATACTTTTTTTTTTTTTTTTTTTATACATTTATTTTACCGCAGACATGGTGGTCCGCGCACTTTTCTATAATATGCACTATTGTTTACACTTTTTTTTTTTTGTTATCATTTCATGGCATTCGTCATGCCCTCATCTTTACTTAAAACTAAGCTTAAAAAACTACGCGAGTCCACCTCAGACTCTTTTCTTTTATTATCTTATTCTACTTATTACTATTTTATTATTAAAACATACAATATTAACTTATGTATTTCTTTTTTTCTTTTGTTCTATATATCACTTAATGCTAATACTTAATGCTAGGTGGTGGGGGTAATTTGGTTTTTAGGGTTGGTAGGTAAAGGAGTTTTATTTATTTGCCGCCTAGAGTCTTCACCAACTCCATCAGAGCCTTTATGACTGCGGTGTCTCGATGCTGCATGGCCGTCTTAAGGTTGTATTCGACGACCAATTTAGTTCGCTTTCCGGGTGAACCGGCCCGTAGCGTCGTCGGCGTTGTCGGTGTAGTACACACAGCTGACCGTGTGTCTCGACACCGCGACAACTGCGTGGGAGATGCTGTCGTGGATCTGGAGCCTCCTTGACTTTGTGTTAATTATAATGACGTTTTCGCAGGTCAACCCCTGAGCTGCGTGAATGGTAAGGATGCGCGACCCTTCACCAGATCCATAGCCCTGGTCGGCGAGAGAAGCTCTCTCTTCTTGCGTATGGACCAGGAATAAGGTGTTCTGGGCAGTTTTCGGTATTTGCGCACCTGTGAACCTCCTCACCCTCAGGGAGTGGACCCGCGACCACGACGTCTTGGAGGAGTATATACCGGGGTATATCTCGCTCAGGGCTAGTGCGATGTCCATTGGGTTCCGATGCGTACACATTAATTTCTGGGTGATGCCAGCCACCACGTTCGGACGGGTGTACTTTAACTCAAATAAGTTCTCTCGGTCCAAACACGGTAGCTGATTCACGTCTCCGATGAGAACGACCTCGCTCGCTCCAGACAACTTCACTGCCATTACTATGGCCCCAAAGTGGTTCATGAGGGCTTCGTCAACCATAAGGCGACGGCACCTCTCCTCTGGTCTGACCCCGTTGGCTAAAATTGAGGCCATAGTGCGCACCTTTACTTTGACGCGATCTCCTAGTCGGTGCGCTAACTTTTCTTTTAGATCTTTAGCAGCTTCAGTTGTTGTGGTTACTACGATATCGCTCTCCTCGTCAAAATGTTTCACCATCTAGGTGGACTTGCCGCATCCTGGGACCCCATTTACCCATCTGATACTGGGTACCGCCCAATGCGCCTCTGAAGCCGAAGAAATGGAGGTCCTCGAAATGGTTTGCGCCATTTCCAGAATCCTGTCCTCCAGCATAATTTTGGTACACTTGGCGGTAACCACTATCGGGTCGTCTTCGGGTGTATGGAATGTAACTTTCCCCGAGCGCTCCGTTTCCTTTTCGTTCAGGGTCACAAAACCCCCGTCATTTCTCATTTCAGGAACGTATACTAGTAAGTGTTCAGTCACAAGTAATGTAATAGAACTTATACATATAATATATTTTATACTTTTCTGTTTCTTTCAGGCATATAATAATAATATTCGACAACTATCACACAAAAAAATTAATGAAAAAATATAACCGAACGCACAAAGGCGAGCTTTCGATTTTAGGTTTCTTTTGGAGGACTTTATGTTTGGAAATAGCATTTTACTACTGTTGACTATCTCGAGTTTAATCATTTTCTAAGCTATAATGTGGTTGACATTCGAGCATATTTACCTCAAGTAATCTATTAATTTTTTAATACTATGAGCTTGTACTTATCATGAAACGCACTCTTATTATGGAGTGTACCTACTATTTGAGCTCGAAAAATGTGAGAGCAAAGTAGCTTTCACCTTAGCCTTCTAACCTAACCTAACCATGTCAGAGTGCCCTAACATATATTAATTCTTCATGTCGCACTAGAGTAATGTCAAACTACAGTATGTCGCACAAGCGTTAACCGTATATTCATTTGTCAAACTCATGCAAACTTATAATAAAATTATGCTTTTTCATGGCAATTTGGTTCTAAAAATCATTTTTGTATGCAGTGTAATGAAATCGTATTTAGTTGCAGGCATCAATCTTTTTTATTTACGTTCTATAGCGTTTTAGTTAAAATATTTCAACACAGTAATAGCAATCGAAAATATTCATGCGTGCACATGAATAAAAATGTCAGTAACAGAGAAAATATTTGTTTTAAATGCAAAACTGGCACTCATGGTTGGTAGAATGGTTTGTTTTATGATTTAGGACAACATTTTTGTTTACTTAGAAAGTATGTTTTTGTTTCTACGTGAATATCACACAAATTATAATTAACAAAGCTGACATTTTTATAATAATAATAATCGTTAGCTTGACTTTTGCTTGCGAAACCGGAGGAAAACTCTTTTTTCCAGCGTATTATAAGTATTTTTACTACAAGTATTTATCACGAAACGGTGTACACTTTTTGTTTTAAATATTCCCCTGCTCATAAAGTTAACTCAAAATTTTATTAGTTAATTTTACTCCTAAATATGATTACATTAAAGTACTTGCATTTTTCTTTGTGTTGTTAAAATATGACGTTGGCAATAAAATTAGAAATAGTCATGTTTTTATGCATTCATTCAAAAAAAAAACATATTTTTACTAGTCATAAAATTCACTAAATTGATTTTAAACTGACAACAATTCGGACATCACTCCGATTACATTTTGTTTCGATAAAATATTGAAGCTCTTGAAATGTATTGTTCTGTTTTGAGACTTCAATCGGTTAATTATTCAATCTTTGTAGAGCCTATCAAAACGGAATCTTAAAAATAAATATATAATCATCACTGATTACATTTTCCATTATTATAGCAAAGGCTCAAGGATTTGTTACCCTTGCCCAAGAAAACAGATTTGAAGATAGAATAAATAATAATTTGAATGCGAAATAGAAAACTCACTTTGGTCTGGTTCTGGCCTTTACCGTAGTCCTCCAATTACGGGCTCTGTTCAAGAAATTTTCCAAATTGAGTATTCGGAATTGTATAACGTTTTAATCTATTTTAGAACAAAAGCTACTACGTATTTATTAAATAATATTTTAGAAAATTTTCTGTACGTTCAACGATCTTAAATTGAATATTTTTGTGTAATATATATTTTTAGAATGACAGAGTTGGCTTTTCTCTGTACCCGATTGAATAACAATATTATTGAGCACGAGGTTACGAAATAACTGTTTTTGTTTTTCCTCATACTACATTAGAATAGATCTGTCATCTACTAGAACTTATTTTTCCTTAAAAGTTGCCTGTTAAAGTTAAAAGTAACTTGTTATTCTAGTCTTAAAGGTACGACCTCACTATTGACATAACGAAAGTTTGTCTTGACTATCTGCCCCCCATCAACCGCCAATCAACAAACTTTGTTCCTGTAAACGATGCTAATCTCCACCTTAGACATCGTCTATCGGCTAATAGACCTAATAGGAGGAGATCATTTATTCAACATCAGATAAACGTAGGCTAGAGAACAATTAATGTGATAACAGAGCACTTGCTAAGATTACATCAATTAGTGCCTATAGAGGTAGAATGCTTGTTAGAGTTAATTTTACTTGTACCCGAAGCAATTGAGACTGTTAGTAACGCATGCGTAGATAGAACGTAAACCTTATTAGCAATGAGATTATCTGAAAATGAACTGAAACTGCTTAGTACTGCAGGGGTTTATGATGGATACATCTAAATCGATAAGAGCTGTAGAGAGCAAAATGATGATGTAAGTTATGCAAAATTGTGGTAAAATATAGTAATAAAACAAACATCAAAATGGTAAATATCATGAGATCAGAAAAGTGCGTAGGGACTCTGCAAAAGGGTGAAAACCAACTGGGGCCCAGGGTCTCTTTCTGAAAGGAACGCCCCAGTACGAAAAGCAAAGAATAAGCAGGCTGCCATGTTTAGTCAGAAAGGGTTTGACACAATTTCCTGCTCCGCCCAAGAGTTGGATTCGTCATTAGATGACTTTTGCCCACCTTAAAAAAAAGACAAAAAGAAGTAAGAAGAAGTTTGATCTCAACTCATATTCATAGGCAAACAGAAATACTTGGAAAAAAATACGCTATGAAATATAAGCAGAAGAAACGAAACTAAGAAACATAAACCAAATATTTCCCAAAATTACAATTCAGTTTTCGCAAAATTCCGGTGCGTAAATATCTCATTAAAATGTATCACCAATTAGAAACAGAGAAAGGAAAAGCTTTAAGGAAAGCCTCGTGCTAAAATATAAATTCTGAATGTGTAGCTTTCTGAGAACCGTCATAGTCAACGGCACCTGTCGCTTGAAGCATTAACATATTCCATGCCAAGCTACGAGCAACACCAAAGACTGTTGTTTCCTTAAGGGCTTCCTATTTTACATTGTATAGAAAATCTTCTTTGTTCCTGCAGAGTTAAACTTTTCAAGCTTGGAATAATGTTTATGTGATTTTGTTTGTACCTTCATTTCCATAGTCAGGGTTTAAGACCTGTCCTACATAGGGGTTTCTTTTTAATCCGTAAAATAGCTCTTTTTCGTCATCCATATCTACAACTGATGTCAACTATGTTTGCTTTTATCTGGTACAGGTCATTTAATAATAATTTGGAATCAGGAAGTTTACCTGGGCCTCAAGTCTGCTTGCTATTGCTATTACAATAGTGTCAGAATAGTCAATCATTGATTTCAAATCTGTCTTTCCGATAATCAACCGGTGACACTTCTTTGAAAGAAATTTTTTAGAACGGTAATCTCGTATAAATGAAAAATTAATATTTGACATATGCAGTAAATTAGTAAAATTTTGACAGTTCCTTTAATCAGTGATTTACAATTAGAATGTTATCGCGCAGTTAATGTTTTTAATTCGTTATAAAACAGGTCGTACTATAATTCTATTACGACACCACTGACCGCTCAATGATCAGCCATTATGAATTAACAGATTACGAACTTTTAGCAAAATGACAATGGAATCGTGTTGGAATGACAATATTTTGAAAATAGCAGACTTGGGCCCCAGTTCGTAGGTTATCATTAGAAGGATATTGCTTATCGTCAATTTTAAATATCTTACCGTTGTCAACCGTTCAATCTTTATTAAATTATCATACAACATTAAATCTTTATAACCCATTGCAATACAATTCAACACTGATTGGTACATTTTGCTTCTCAAATAAAAATAAAGTACTATTTAAACCTAAAACTTATTCATTTATCCGGAGCATCTACACCTACATCACAGCTATCCACACTTCATAGATTATTCCATAACTCATATAAAAACCTTTTTCTTATTACAAACAGGTCTTGTTTCGAATCCCAAGTCATGAAGGTTGGGTTGGAGGGTATCTTGAGTGTATTTCATACAGGATTTAAAGCATCTTTGTTTGGATTCAATTTTGTATGATATATTTTTACAGTACGTAATATCAGGGTGAACCTAGAGAAGTGTTTTTTTTTATTCGATTAATTTTTAGTTAGTGATACTTTTTATAGCATCAAATTATTTTTAGCTGCTAAAAATTAAATTTTGAGTACCAAAATAATTTACAGTTCCTTTGAAAGCTTACTAATAGTAATTTATTTGATTACATCGTACTAAGAAATGCTTACTAAACGATTTTTAGGTAACCAACCACGTGAAATTGAATTGGATTATGAAATGCTATTAAGGAATAAATGAAAATCTATAATTACTTAGTCCGAGTACCTGATCCATAAAATCCTATTACTAAAAGGACTTCCATTATTCGCTTGTAATAACCAATTATCTAAAATATATTCTGGGAAAATCTAAAAGACTAAAGGAGATTATTATTAAATATAATATTATCCGGACTATTACTCTCTGTCTCATCGTAAGATAAAAGCGGCCTTTTCACTGCAAAATAACTTCCTCTAGAGTAATTTTCAACTAATTTCGCATCTTTTTTGTGCCAAAACCATATGGACCACACGAAAACTGCCAACTCAAAAACCCTTTTCACATTTACACTGAAAAGGTCTGTTATCCAGTTAAATCACTCCATTTATAACGGTGTGTTCAGATGCGTTAAGTCAGCGTTTCGGAATTAGCGAGCTTAATTTTCCGTGTACTACTCGACGCGTCGTTTTTTAAATAGGAAAAAGGAAAAAACGGGGCAGACATGGGATAAACCTGAGCGCGGTTTAGTCGCATTGTGAGATATAAGGTTCTGTTACGTTTTGAAGTTGATATATGGATTAAACTGGAATTCAATTTCTGGAACTGTAATTATTGAAATCGGAGCAATCATAACCTCACCTACGGTGATTTTTTCGGCGTTCACATCTATACAGTCGCTAAATTGTAGCGAGTTGGCACCACTTTTATAGAATGCTGCAAATGCGGCTAACGCGTAATAGCAGCAATGCTGTCGTGCGCTTACTAAACTCATTGTGGGTGAGAGGTCTTTGACATGATAATTATGTTACAAGGATATAAGAAAACGAAACCGAAACTAAAAAAGTAAAAGTAAATAATAATAAATTGAAACAAAATGACGATGTTCACGTCACCAACAGTCGTTCATACAAAAATGCCTATAATTATATTAAGGACATAGAAAACACAAGCCCCAGTCATATTTCAAAATATATTACTAATATCACTAGCACCCCTTTTTCCCACAACTGTTAACCTCTGAACTCGTCCTAATGTTGAAAAATGTTAGTTTAATTTCCTTCCATATGCCACCGTCAGACCATTTGTTTGGATATAACTCAAGTGCTTAATGTACCGAGAAATATGCTGAGCTGTGTTGTAACGTTACCGTCGACAAGAATATCTGTCTATACGTTTTCATCTGTTTCATTCTCTCCTCTTAAATTATTACTAGTTTGTTTTTTTTTTGTTGTTGGTTGCGGATCCTACGTTTCAAGTAGTTTTGTTTAAATTTGCTTAGCTTTGTTCTGTTTTGTTAAGCTCCTTACTTTTTGCTCTATTTTTTACATTTGTAGTTATTTCTGTATTTAGATTTGACAAGTCTAAGGTTTTATCTTCAATGGAAATGCGATTGGAATTTGAGATTTAATTTACCTTATATACCCAAAAAGTTTGATTATAACGAAATCATTGTAATCCAATTGGTTTTACTTCCAAACAAGATCAATCAGATATTTTCACGAAATAGTACCTACTTTAGTATTGCTATGGTTTCCAACGCTCGCAGGTATAATATAACACAAAAATATTTCCTTTTCATTTTTGTGGTTTCATCACTGTGTACGCAGATGTGATTGCTTTCTTTTATAATATTAAATGGGGATATTCCGTTTTTCGTATAAATATCCCAATGTAACAAGAAGTGAAAATCAAGACGGGATTGTCGACTACCTGTATGCGCAGAGTACTAGAGTGTTTGCAATAGAACTAGAAAATAATAGCCACTACCAAACTGAAGGGACTCAGTAGGGTCGAAGCCTCCTGGTGCAAAGGTTGATGCGAAAGCGTAACACCAGGGCTCTGGGATCAAGTAAGAGTCTAACACTGTTTCCCGCTCTGCCCATGGGCGGGATTCGACATTAGATGATTTTTCTAACCGTAAAAAAATTCAGTAATGAAAAATATGATTTGAGGAAGATTTCGTTTCTCGACTATTTTTAGAGAAACTATATTAGACAAACTTGAAGAAAATATGAAAGTAATTTTATTCAAAGTCGTTTTTATTTATTTCCTAAGAGGCTTATAAGGAAATCAAAGTTAATCAAAACTGATGTCGTATTTCATTATAGAGCTTCATACGCGTACTTGGAAGTGGTTTGGTTTTTTTTTTAAATAGAACTTCCTTCTTATTCCGAAACAATATGTGCTTCAAGTTTTATGAGAGGAAGTAATATCTTATCATTTAAGAATATCTGATATCTGGTGTATTCAATTCTAAAGACTTCTTAGTTGTAGGGACCCTGCAGAAGAGTGGAAGCCAATTAGGGCCAAGGGTTCGTGTCTGAAAGGAAGACTCTGACCCTAGTAGAAACGTGTAGGTAGTTTAGACAGTAAATGTCTGTCACTGTTTGCCGCTCCGCCCAATGGCGGAATTCTTTATTTGATGATTTTTACTTACCATAAAAAAAAATATTTAGAATAATTATATTCGAGTAAAATTTATGAACACATTACTTACTGTTCAAAGTCTAATTTTCCTCATTATTGTTCATAGCCAAATTATGTCCACAATTAGGCATAGGCTACAAATCAATTCATAACCTTAGAATAAAAGTATCAGGTGGGCCTTTTTCACTTGCCTATCGTTAACGTCGAACGTGGTTTAAAAGCTTGTTGCTTCATTTAAGGTAATCCAGAGTAATGTTTGATACAAAAGTAATGCGAAAAAATAGAGATAACACCTGAAAACTTTGTTGGCTTTCAGTAATTTTACAATTTACTTGAATGTATTTCTCACTCGACATCTTTAAGGATTTTTGAAAAAAAAATGACAACATTTAGAATCTAAGCGCTAGGCTATATATATAACTATATATGTATATTTTTAATATGGGAGTACGTTATGGAGAGTAAAAGTTCACGTAAAATATTCATTTTCAGTTTCATTTATTAATTTATTTTCAGTGGTCTTTACTGGATTACTCTTACACAAATTTACGTTTTGATTTATAATATAAAAGCCTAGATAATATCCACAAGATAGATATCTTTCTTATACTTTTCTTCCGATATATTGGATACACAGATGTGTATCCAATATATCGGTAATAATATCACCATCACGTAAGAGCTGTTTTATGAAAATCTACCTCGGGTTAGCCGGTCTTAAGTAATTATATGCCCAAGATTTTACAGATTTCAATATCTGTAACCAAACCAATCAAATGCACAAAATAAAACATTTCATAACTATTAATCTTTTATCATCTTTGCTTAAAGAGCGCACGAGGTCCTTAACCCCACTATAGCCTCACTTTATCACATTGAGTCTTCAAAAGAAAATCTAAACACACTCTTAAAAAAGGACCGTATTCCTAGATACCGCAAGCCACTCTTATCGGTCAATAAATCAATTTTCCTTGGCCAGTGAAACAGAATCGGTAAATGACGTTCTCAACCTTTGTTAAAGTAATAATGCTGATATATTGAACCCTGTCTCTTGGTTCTTTGATACAACTTTGATTTAAGACGATGGGGTATATAGACTAAGCGGGAATAAATGTTGTGTGTCCACATTCATTTGTGGAGATGTTTGTTATCTGTACCGTGTTTATGGTTGATGGTAGGCAGTGAAAAGTCTGTTAGGATGTGATGATGGCACTGTTGGCTTATTGGTTGAGCTATTGACTGCAATGCTGCGTACCGTGGGTTGGATTCTCGTACAGAACAATTTTTTTATACAGAAGACACGGAACACATATTTGAAGATTTTTTTTTTTTGACGACCATCACACAACGCCGTCTAGTCTCAAGCTAAGCAGAGTTTATGTTATGAGTACTAGACAACTGATAAACATACTTAATATTTATTAATACACTAGCTGCTGCCCGCGACGTTGTCTGCGTGAAGGCTCTACAGCACCAAAAAAACCTGTTGATGGCAGTGTATAATCAGTGTATATCAGATGGCATAGCATTATAATTAAACAACTTTTAAAATAGCATTGCATCAGCCTTATAAAGTTCCCGCTGCTGGGACACAGACCTCATTTCTAGGAGAGGGAATGGGCCATAATCCACCACGCGAGTCCAATACGGTTTGGTGGATGACACTTGATGAATTTTTGGTTCTAAAACATTCACAGTCACAGTTTCCTCATGATGTTTTCCTTCACCGTTGAGCAGTGGTTATGAAATAAAATACACAAAGTAATGCGCCTGGCTGGGTTTGAACGACAGACCTACAACTTGTAAGTCGGAGCCTTTACTACTTCGCCACCACTGAGTCGGAGCCTTTACCACTCCGCCACCACACTACGATGGTAGTTATGCTGCCAAGAGCCAAAATGTAAAGAGAGTCAGGACTGGTGACGCGGGAGCAAGCGACATACAGTTGCCCGCTTGAGAAGCAACTCGTCCTAAAGTTGACACCCACTGCACTCAGTGTCTGCCCCTGTGACTTATTGATGGTCATCGCGAAGCTAACACTCACGGGGAACTGTACGCGCTTGAACTGGAACGGGAAGTTATGAGGTATAAATACTGCCTCAACTTCGCCATAAACCGTAAGAATTTTTGCTTTAATGATGTGTCTGTGCAGCGAGATGACTTTAAGACGGGTCCCATTACACCACTTTGGAGGAGATAGGTAATTCCGAATATGCATAATCGGGACTCCGACTTTCAGCTTTATGGTATGCGCTTGAAGTCCACTTGCTGGCTGGGAGTTCAAAAATTCCACGGGAATTATCCCGTGGAATTTTTGGCGTCATCTTGCTCGACGACAGTGTTTATTGAGGTATAGATCACTGCATTTCCCTCAATTTCCGAGAGAATGTATTCGTTAATTGCTGCAGCCTAATCATTTTTGGACGTCAAAATGGCCCGCTCAACGACACACTCAAGAAATTCTGCTGGTGCGGTAAATGACTGTTGTCCCCGTACACAAAGCAAATGAATTCTTCTAAGCTGGCTAACGCTCTATCGAGAGACTTTGGAAGCACCTCCTGTCCACCTCTCTCGCAGTGGGCTTTGACTTGCAGCGGACTTTGGCAGAGGCCATGATCCGGAGCAGAAGAGTGGCAGGCGATCGCCTCCATCTGCGAAGCAGTAATGCTAGCGGCTAAAAGAGGGGGTCGACTGCATCAGGCAAAAGCAAAGGCGCTCAAGCCGCAGCTACCGCCGTCGTGTCTCCAATCCCGATTTACGGCCACAGTAGGCGCGGGCTTGTGACTGCCGAGCAATGGGTAGCTCTTTGTCTACCCATTCGATAGTCGTCCACAGCGCGCACTATTCCCTGTGCCTCCAGCAGTCGGTAGCAACTGTAGGAGCCCAACAGGATCGATGCCAAGGTTTCAACGTAGCAAACGGGAAGCGTTTGCCCGAAATCGCCACTGAACAAACTGTGACACCACCCATCAAATGTTCGTTCCCGCGGATGTCCTGCAGGGTTCTGTCCTCGGCCTCAACTGCCTTTCTATTGGCCATAATACGCTCATCCCGTATGATCAAAGAGAAATCCTTAAGCACGTGTCCCTTATCGCTGTTACGTGACACAGCACAAACAGGCGTTTTGACGCTCTCTAAATCGATGGGAATTTGAAGATGGTATGTGCTGTCTTGCCACCCAGAAGCAGTGTGGCAGCAATTCCCAACGACGCGACAGCAATAGCAATATTGCCTTGCCTCCTGACCTCTGCAAGTATGCCATGTTTTTCCTGTTCCAACAGGAGCAACCCAAGAAAAACATTTTGCCCTGGTTTTGCACAACGCTTTCAAGGACGGTGTTATAAATCTGTTTTTGCTCTGAAGAGAACTCTGTCTCAGCGTTATACTCTCGATTTCCATAGTCTTGATGCGGTGACGATTGAGGAGCTAGTAATCCATATTAGATCAGTGGATTGCCGCCGATAGAAATGTCCACATCTTGAAGTGAACTGAGACAGGTATTCAGCACACGATGATCAGTTACATCGACTTCGTCTCTAGTAGCACGCCTCAAAGCTCGCAGAAAATCTTCAGACAGATGATGGCGATATTTTAATGAACATAACTTTTTTGTAATACTTAATGCCGCATTTTTTTTAATAGTCTTGCTCAACTCTGCTCAAGATTTTGAGGGTTTTTTGGAACTTGAATTTTTCAAAACGAACTATACCCTGCCCTATATATTGTCCTGTGCGATTTTGTATTTGTATATCCTGTCCATGTGGACAGGATATACAAATACAAAATCGTTATTGTACACCTCATAATGTTATGAGGTGTACAATAAAGCTTATAGTAAAAAATAAATAATATACGATACCACGTTTAGGAAGAATTTGATTTTTATGAAATCAAATAGATGGCGCTGTTTTAAAATTTTCTATATGCTACTACATTCAACTATGTTTCTCTGCCCAAGTTACTTAAATGTCGTAGTATTTATAGTGTTAAGCCAAATAATAGCATGGCTTACTCAAAAACAACATTTAAATATGCGTCGTTAGATTAAACACTGTCACAGAATATGTAAGAAAAATAATTATTCACAACTCCTCCCCCGTAAGTGATAGCGTGATAATATGTAGCCTATATGTTGGCCCAATACTCAATACTCAATACATTTATTGCATTCCACAATGTGAACTTAGGTGGTAGGTACATAGGAATATACATACAATAGTTTTAGAGCATTGTGGGCCCTGTCGGGCATAACAACATAAAAATTTGGAGGAGGGCTATTATGAATAATTATTTACAATTAAAATAATAATCTACTCTTTCATTTTTATCCTTTATTCATGCAAAATTTGAAGATAATCCATGCAGTATGTATAAATATATATCCAATTAAGTTTTTGAGTTTAGCCTGGACATACATACAGACAAACAGACAAAAATTCTAAAAACTATATTTTTGGCTTCGATATCGATTGTAGATCACTTCCCAAGTATTCTTTTAAAAAAATATTTAATGAACAGTTTTGACTTTCCTACGACTTTATTATAATTACCTATATGTATAGATTATTCGTAAAACTCTTTAGTTAAGTCCCAAGAGGACACAAATTTCCGTACAACTGCAGTTGTCGTTTAATTGTGTCTGTAATTACGGTAGTCGAAAGGTAAAAATAATATTATTTTGTTAATGTAATATTTTCGTTTGTACTAATTTGAGTCAGTAGATGTCGTTGTACGTATATAAATAACATTGAAATATTAGGTTGCGTTGCAAAATAAATCATTTAGACCGTTGGAATAAGAATAAGACATTTCATATAAACATGGAGAACGCCGTTTCACCATTAAGAGATAAACTATTTTTTTAAATTATGTATTAAATATTAACCCACATTTTTTCGTAAAACGAACCAACCACTACCTAAGATATTTCCCTAAAAATAAATAAGTAGGTAACATTTGCTCTGTTTGGGCTTGTTATTTTTTTTTCATTTTTTATTCCCAGTTGTGAGTAAATTCGACCGCGCAGTAAGAGACTATGAAATCTTGAACACGACCTATGTCGTGAGATTTTGAGGGTTTTTGAAACTTAAATTTGTCAAAACGAATTATACGACTTTTATGAAGAAAATGCGCACTACCATCTATGAATTTTAAGAATAACTAACTGCTAACCTTGCCAACATGGTCAAAAAATTATTAATTTCCAAAAAGTGTCAAAATGTAACTTGATTTGATTTTTGTGTAATCTCATAGATGGCGCTTTTTAAAATATGTCTTTATACTACTAATATTCATTTAACTATATTTCTTTACCTAAATTACGTAGTTTTGAAAAATGAATAATGGGGATCTTTATTATTTACCTAAATAAATTTACGTGCCAAGTTTCAAGTTAATTAACCCAAGCAATAAGATTCTCCCTTACAAACTTTAACATTCCCTAAATCTTGCAGTGGGGGTACTACTGAAAAAATTAATATGGCATCCTGGACAACTAATTAAGGGTAATGTTTATGCTAAGTTTTGAGTCGATCAGCCCACGGAAAAAAAGTTACACCCTTGCATCCATTGCATCATTTAAATTCAATATTGCTTACCTCCCATAACTTACGGCGTGATAATATGTAGCTTCCTTGGTTTACAAGGAACATTTTTGCTGAATTTCAAATCAATCTATCCAGTAGTTTTGGCGCCAACCCGTACCATAGGCACAGAAAAACAGACAAACAGACAAAAATTCTAAAAAGTCACTTTTTGTCATCAGTTACGTTTTTCTAACAAAACCCACTCATTTTTTCCAGAAAATTCTAAATGTACAGTTTTTCTTTCGTTACTGTTTTATTATATGTATAGATACATATTATAGATAAATTACACCCAGACACAGAACAAATGATCGAGCTCAGCACACAAACATTTGTTCTGGGTGGGAATCGAACCCACGACCTCCGGCATAGCAGTCAGGGTCACTAACTACTATGCTGACAGGCCAGTCAAAGATAGATGTTCCAGGTGTGTTGTGTGTATGAGTTGTGTTTTTGTGAACGTACCCACGGTACAGGAGTAATTCCTAGTGTGGGACAACGTTCTCAAGCTCTTGAGCCCCGAACCTATTGTCTTTCTATTATGTCTCTAATTACGGTACTCGAAGGTATAAAAGTTGTATCATTCGTAAATTCTTTGGCTGTTAACCAGTAGTTATATAAATAGTGGTTTCCTAAGTAATTCCGTGCCACACTTGTGGGTCTTATTCATAACATGTAAGAGAATGTTGCTCCCAATCCACTTCGCATAACTTTGAATCAAGATTATAATACACACATAGATGAGAAAGGGTCCGTATAGTTTTATGGAAATCAATTTTGTTACAGTACCTACTGGATGAGTTTTTGGATAGGCCTAAAATAGTTTTTCAGTATCTGGTTCAGTAACTAGACTGGTCAATCTATTTAAGCCGTCCGTTCCTTTTAAAGAGTTACCATGGTTCTTGACCCCATATAACAACATTTACGGCAACTTTTTCATAGGTAGGTTTCGTTTGATAGGCACGTTACTCTCTCGAGCAGGAGAAATCATTTCGTAAAAAAATATCCGGCTTGTAAACTAAATGTTTTGTAAATGATACAAAATCATCTTCCAAAGAAAAAAAAAACACATTTCTTTCTTCCGTTCTGTCCTTTCACCCATCACGCCATTACTAACTTTTGGTTTTGACTCACCTTTGACTACCACCTCACCTGATAGTAATCGATGATGTGACTGACGGTGCCTATCATCCGCTCAGTGCGTACTTAAAAATTACGGACATAAAACATCGTATCAATTCTCTTCTTCCTCCTAATCTCAAAATTACTTTATATAAATGCTACTTTCTTTTAATAGACATAAACTAGTGCTTGATTTCCCCTGGTGGTAAACAGTGAGACAATCATACATAATATCAATCGTATAAAATATATGAAAATTTTCAATTGCACTTATTAAAGAATACGGAATACGAATATAATATATTTCATTGACATTATGAATTCTAAGAACATGTAAATACTAACCATCTTCAACACACACATTTCAAAACATACTTGACATACATCAGGATCTTGTTACACAAAACCTTTAGTATCTATATTATTAGCACAGCTGTAAGAAGGTTTTCGTTTCTCTCGGAATATGAAGAGGGGAGTAGTAGCACTCTTCGAAGCTTAAGAGCTCATATAACAGGATATGGATCCCTAAGTAGGCCGTGTTTGAAGGATTACTCATGCTTTGCAGATTGGGTTCATCCTATTTAATGATCGACTTTGATACCTTTGTCAACAAATTTAGTTATAGGTATTTTGATTATGTGAACAGGGATTTGGGATAGTAGTTTCGAGAAGGATCGATTTTGTGTGACTCTTGTATATTGTTATAAAGCTCTTATTTTGTTTGAGGTGAGGAAATCATATAATGGTTTCTTTAGCTTTTAAGACGTGGTGGCAAGGCGTCTCAGATTTTTACTGACTAAAACCAAACCTATACTATATACCTTCATTTGCACTTTGAGTTGCAAAACCACAGGTTTTCCTTTCAAAAGTCACCCAATGGTCCCAGTACACTTCGGCGTTATTGAGCCCCTACGATTTTGCTTATATCTCTTTAAATTGCGTGACAAAAACTGCGTACACTACGCGCTTTCTTCTACTCGGGTTCGACTTGATGTTTGTAAACCTACGCCTACGGTGGTAATTAGAAGTCGGCGTCGGAATCCTCAGCATACACATAGATCACATAAATCGTATAGAGGCAAAGCTTCTTTAGAACGTGCAATATTGTTACCTATTTTGGTACGGTTGTCGCAATAGGTGAAAACCAAAAACAAATGAAATAAAACATTTTTTGTTCGGTTTGAAAGAAGTCATATTATGATTTCCAACCCAGAAAATAATCCCTTTGTTTAACTACAAATTTAGCTATAGGGATTCTTATTACATGAACAGGGATTTAGAATATGTTAGCTTCGAGAAGGATCGGTTACGTATACGTGAAACTTGTAGGTACGAGTATATTGTTATGAAACAATTGTTGCTTTGTATCTGGTTTGTAGTCTACCACAGCTACGGTTTCTTCAATACTATTTAGGCTTTAATGAACAGTACCCTCCTCATCGTTGACAGCTACAAACTGTACTGAACAAATATCTAAACCTTTTTTGCCGTAACCCTTTGAATTAATTTTGTTTCGATATAATACAAGTTGTAATTGTATGAGTGGGCGGGTGGGCCCTTGAATTTAATATAATACTGTTTGGTAAGTATTGTTTCTGAACTAACAAATATCACTGCCTCTAATATTTTTTGTGTTTATTACTTAGTAGAATCCCTCGAAATGTGTTTTTCATGTAATAATGTTCTAGTAGTAACTACAGAAGTAATTCTTCTTTTATTTGTAATATATATTGATTGGATCCAAGCTCATTATGATACTGATTGTGTAAGTAGGCGTAGATGCCTAAAGAGGAGACTATGAAGAATAGCAGAGAATATTCGATCGAAATCGATTTTGATGAGTATTTTGTGTAAGTGTCTAGCTTAGGACTAAACATACCAGGACTGTAAGAACGCAAACTGTATCAAAATGAACACTGGTGTGTTTATCAGTAGAGTAAAAATCTAATACATCCGTTTCTTCCGTTCAACGTGGGAAAAGTAATTTGATCTTCTGCAAATAATTTTTGTTCTGATCAGGATTTTCTCTGAAAAGTGCTGGGGGTTGTACATGATGCTCAGCATAACGATTGACGGATTATCTTTCGTCTGCGGCTCCACACTGGATAAGGTCAAATAGGTCAAAGAACCTTCCTCTAGCCAGGCTGTTTTTGCAACAGCTAACCTGAGTCCACAGTCAGTTAAAAGACTTTCAGATTGGTCACTGCAGTTTGCGTCCGAGGGGGAGATGTTCTGATGGTGTGTATTGTACACTACACAGCGATTATAAACACTTGGCATATCTTGGCCAGCCCGCATTTGGTAACGTAGAATCTAGGAGACTAATCCATGTACCACGATGACTCAAACTCAAACCCATCTATAAAGACATTTAATGATTTTTGACACTTAAAAAACTCCAAGGAAAAAAATTTGTTGTTCGGTGAGTGACCAGATCTAAACATCGTAGGTTGGGATGGGCTAGAAATACATACATATGAGTTTATGCTTTCGGGGAGATCGTCAGATCACCCTTGATTAGCATCTTCACGGACCAATAGCTTTTGCAGGTGTTCTGGGCAATGTATCTTCTTTTCTTTTAGGTTTTCGAAAAATTGTAACTTGCATAAATAAATAAATAAATATATGAACTCTGTCAATATGATGTATTTCTTGTGCATCTCCCTTGACCCTTCGTTTGATGTTTATAACCAATTGTAATAATGATTATAATCCGTTCGTACTGTAATGGTACTAATATTTAATTATCATTGATTGTACATTTATTTCCATGATAGTCTATTAATTTCCATTTATGTGCCATATTTTACGGGGCTTACTCGATTTGGAGCCGTTGAATTGTGGGCAATTGGATTAGTGTGGTGAAATTAAAGTGCTTTGACGGTATTGCTTCTAAACTGTACAATTGTACAGTCTGCAAAAAGTTTATTTTCTTTCCCATGCTATTTGTTTTAATAATTTTTCAGCACTTTAGTGATATTATAATCAAATATAAAACCTTTAATGTCTCGTTTAGGTGTAAGCTACATTGTTTCAATATTAAAAAGCACACTAATATGTATGTTTATGTAGTGTGCTTTTTAATATACACATACAATTACGATATTTCGCCTTTATAATTATGTAATTATAAAGGCTAAATATCGTAATCGGATTTTGATGAAATTGAGTATTCGGTTTGACCATGTCCTACAACAGCACATGCTATTTTTTTTTACCAGGATTATGTTACTTTGGGATAATTTTCAACTGTCGCGCAGATGACGACGCTGGCAACAGCTCGTTATAATTATAAAAGCGAAAATGTAATTTTCTGTCGATATGTCAATTCGTTTTTACTCCCAAACCGCTGAATGGATTGGATAAAGTTTCTCACAAGGATAGACTATAGCTCGAATGAAGACATAGATGGCGTCATATTGGCAGTGAGTCTCTTAGTGATAATAAAAAGCACGGGTGAAGAAAGTAATTTTTAGGGTTCCGTTGGCATCCTTCTACCCTAGAAGGATGCCAACGGAACCCTAAAAATTACTTTCTTCACCCGTGCTTTTTTGGGTCCCAATTATTAAGCCTGAGCTATCCATCTGTCTAATAAGCCGTAAGAGAAAAAGAGAGCTAAATTTTTCACAGAATGTGTATTCCAATTACCCGCTACGACAACAATTCAAAATACTAGTAAAATAACGATAAAAAATACCTAAACTGTATTCTCTTAATGATGAATTTATTTCGATGGCTTTTTTTGCTCGAATATAATATAAAAAACGCACATGAGGCCAGGTTTGTACTGGTTTAGTGAATTTTTTTTTTCATGCTTCTTTTTTAAATTCTTGCATGTTGATTTTTTATTTTACAATCGTAAAAATCAAAATTTTAATAAGTGCTTCGCTTCAAATTGATAACATAACGGAACACAAGGCAATAATTATACATAGGCTAGATTGACATCACAGTTTTAATTTCATCAAGTGTTTAAAATGAAAGGTCAGAGTCTAATAGAAAATTAATTATCAAGAGTTAATTGTAAGTTTTACGAAGGCTAACTATTCAATTTTGTCGTGAAACAAAATTTAAATTATAGTTTACGTGTACAATAATTAATAGCTTAAGCTTTTGGGGTACCAAATTATTTTAATTGTAGTTCATTGAAAATTTCAGTTGTTGAGTTAAATGTTTTTATGAATGTTTGACGTCATTCAGTTGTTGTATGAAGTTTGGAACTTGATGACTTAAATGAGTTATTAGAATAAAACTTTGGAATTTTGAGGAATTCCTTGTTTATTGGGAATTAAGTCTAACACCTTTGTTTCCTTGCGTGGTCGAATTAGAAATGAACATATCCATAGGAGAACTAAGGTTGCCGACATAGCGAAAAGAATCGCCAAACTTAAGTGACAATGGGTAGGGCACATTGCACGCAGAACAGAATGATGGGCGCTGGGACCGAAAGGTTCTGGAGTGGCGACCGTGTACCGGAAGACGTAGCGTTGGAAGGCCTCTTGCTAGATGGACCCATGACCGGGTCTGGGTTGCTGGAATTCAATGGATGAGAGACGCACAGGCCGGTTGGTGTGACGACGCTTGGGGGAGGCCGATGTCCAACAGTGGACGTCTTTCGGCTGAAATGATGATGATGATGAAGTCTAACACCCGGTATTAAACTTAAACAGCGAGTAAACTCAGCTCAACTCAACATACTGTCTAATTATGTGGATTTATGTCTTATGTCAACAGACTGTACTTTTTACTTTTTTTTTTCCTCCTTGTGTCATATTCCTGAGTGCTAAGGTTCATTACTTTCCTACTTTTTACTTTTAGTATTTTTAAAACTAGCTACTGCTAGCGATTTCACCCACGTAAAATTCGGTTTCTCCACACAAACTACCGAACCCCGTTTTGTCCCCTTGGGATATAGCTTCATAAATTCCTTAACGGATGTCTAGGCACCCTATAAGAAAACTACTTGTTAAATTTTAAGTTTGTATGTTGTATAGTTTTTGAAATTTCGTGATTAGGTAATTAGAAAGTGGAATATTACTTATATTCTTTATTGTTCACAGAAATATAGTTACATTACATAATTATAAGACAGGTGATGTACAATTGTACACAGGCGAGCTTAACCCACAATTGAGTTTTCTTACAGCAAACCTTAAATGTATAATTGTAGAAACTTAAGGATATCACAGTACACTTTTATATAATTATATACAATATAAATTAATTTTTACGTTAACGCGATTGAGTTCGTTCAAAAAGTCCCCATAATTTACTGATGTTAACGGAATAAAAATCAATATCTATTATATTCTACACAGAAGGCCGTAAGACAAAAAGTGTAATAAGTTTTATTTTTTTAGTTATTTACATTTTACTCTAAAAATATGTTACTTACTACATAATTGTACTACTATTCTTACATATACGTAAGATGCATATACGCACTTATTTAAATGTCGCATTTATTTTTCTAAAACATTTTTTCCGTCAACTAGTTATAAACGTCTTTTAAACCATTTAAAATTTAAAAAAATATGGTCTAAAATAAAGTTATTATTATTATTTAAAACTAAGAAGAAAAATAAACAACTATAACTGCTCTGCTTAATAGAAATAATATTAAATTAAAGAAAATAAAACGGTTTGAAACTCTTAAATTAGCAAGTGGATTGGCGCTTTAATATTCCCTCATAAAACATTTAAACATTCATTACTCAAATGGAACGAAGTAACAGAAAATTTAATACATATTTCCTTGTTACAGATAAAAAATGCAAACCAGGAAACGTCAGAGGAAAAGGCGGGTGAAGAGAATTAGTGTCGTGCGATGGACGTGCCATAGCAAAATGTAATTTATTGTAACAAAGTAAAAGTTCAAAATGGGTTTAGCGATGTTGTGGCCAACAATGGGTAGATTCACGAACAGAGATTTGTTGGTGGTTGTTTTGTTCCTGTGCAGGACAATAGTTTGTGACAGTCAGTGTCCGAAGTCTGCGGAAAGGCCACTAGAGACGCGAGTTCAAGATGCCTCCATAGTTTTTAGGGCGGTGGTCGTACAAACACATTATCAGGTGAGTGGATTTTATATTAATACTAGCCTTAATCTGCCAGCGGCTTCGCCCGCGTGAAAAAACCTATAGGTACCACACAAACTTTCGACATGCGTTTCATCTTTTTAGGGGGTGAATTTTAGGAAATCCTTTCTTAGTGTTCGCCTACGTCATAAAAGCAAGCCCTATGAAAAATTTCACGCTCCTAGTCCCAGTAGTTTCGGCTGTGCGTTGATATGTTCGTTAGTCAGTTTCTCCTTTTACATAATAGATTAACTGACCCGGCGACCTTCTTTCAATCTAATGGCTAAAAACACCCCCTTGAGCGCCGATTGTACATACGTTTGTACAAATTGCTGCCTGTTTGAATGAAAATATTAATTTCAATGTATTTCTAGCTACTTTAATACTACTGAAGTAGTAACAAATTACATTAGCATATTAGTTAAAGTCAGGTTCAACAGCCTCGCTATAAAATTCATTTCAATTAATTAACAAGAGCTAGAATTAAAATGGCCTTTGTTTTTATGTAACCTATACTAACCTGCTATGTAAAGATATCTTGTTATTTCTTCCATTATTTTCGTCTGTGAACCACTTGCTTTTGCAGTTTTGTCATTATGCGCGGGTGTGTCACAATTTTGCTGTTTGTTTGTTGTTTCTGTTTTTTTTTTCGTTCATATACCTATATGAAATGTGCCAGTATGGCGCAGTATATATAACCCTACTAACGTGTTATTTGTTAAAAGCTATGGACAAAATGTCTGAAATAAAGATAATTTAATTTAAATGTAATATGCGCAAATCTTTCTTACAAATTTTTAAGTAATTTAATCATTCAATTATGAGTGTTTTTTTTGTATTTTTTTTAAAGGATTTTAAAAAATTACAGTATCTTTATGAAAAACTTGTTTACTTTCTTGGATACATTTCTGACAAAAAGAGCGCGTAATATTTTTATAATCTACGCAGACGCAGGCGTTCGCTTGATTTTTAATCGAGCAGTGCGAAACCACGTGAGATCGCTGGCGTTCGTTTGGGGATTTTTGGAGATTGAGCAATAAAATTAAAAACCGAAATTTTAAAACCGCGTGGAAGATTACGGCATATTTTTTAAAATTGATTTAGCAACTATTTGATTTGGCAGATTTCGCTACAATAGCTTCTTGAATTAACCCCAGAGTAATCCTGCCCCTTGTAGGGACTCTGCAAAAGGGCTAAAGCCTACTGGGGCCCAGGGTTTCTTTTTGAAAGGAAGGCTAGGCCCCAGTGCGAAGGACAAAGAAGAATCGAGGTGTGGTGTTTAGTCAGTAAGAGTGTGACACTGTTTCTCGCTACGCCCAAGAGCAGGATTCGTCATTGGATGATTTTTACCCACCACAAAAAAAAACCCCGAGTACCCAGTCGCCTACATTTTCAGTTGTAGACGAAAGAATTTTGCTATTTACAGTAAACTGGAAAAGTATAAGAATATTTTCATTACTCGCTTCTCAGTCTTATCTAGTACGAAAGAACAACAGAATGTCAGTTATTTTCCTTTTCTTGCAAGTTTTAAAAAGCTGAGGTGAATATAATAGAAGTATACGAGCAATGTTATACAAAATGTGGAACAGAATAACCAAAGGAATTCAGACTCACTAATTAAAAAAATAAATAAATTGTATTCCATTTAAAATATTGTTACGCCGTGGAAATAGAACACGCCGTTTCTTCGACAAAGTCAAGAGTATCACCGAATAATTAAAACGCATTGCTAGTCGAAACCTCCAGAATAGAAGTACGTACCAGGGCCTAGCAAATTCTAGAAAAATCCGACACGTATAAGTAGGTACTCAATAATTCTGAGAACTTTTGTAGGTACTTAAGTAACCTGGTAAAGGAATTTGTACCTTCTGTCTTTTACTATAGAGTCGAAGTTCGTATGAGTCGTGGGGTAGGTAGCTACCTACCTACTCGTAATAAAAATGATTTATTGCTTCGCGGAAACGGTTTCTTTTGTTCTGGTGTGGCCTCGAACCTTCGGTATCTAGAATTTTCTTGGCTCTGAGTATAAATACGTGTTCGCTGGCCGGACGGGAGTCAGTTTTGATTTCGACAGCGATCAAGTGCGAATATCCAAGTCAAGTGAAGAACGTTTTCATCCATACGACGACCTAAGCGATATTTCTACGGATCTCTAGAGTGCATTACGAAGTGGTTTATTGGCGATTGAACTAAATTGTGTTTGTTTGTGGAAAATAAATCTCTCTCTTAGTAAACCGGCATTTGATTACTCACGTTCGTAACAATATTATTTTACTCACTGTTTTGTACTCGTACTATTTTTAGGACGAATGCAATGGTCCTAAAATAGTACGAGTAACCTTTATTTAGATTTTCGGGGTTTTAACCATAAGTCTAGTTATTTTTCGTAAAGAAGAATTTTCGTTTTGGGCCAGTATAAATATTTTTATTTACGTTCGACATCGTAGTAAGAATTAAAATTTAATGAAATTTTAATACTAAAAATTAATACCTACTGGCTTAAATACGGCAAGCGAGTCTGAACAAAATTATAAATAGATTACGTAGTAATTTTAAAGTTAAACAGATTAAAAAATATGTAGGTATTTATGAGAAAAAAATGTAGTAAATTTTATAACGTGGTTACTTTCATAGTCTGTCATCAAATTATAAATGAACAGGCATCAATAAGTTTCGACTTTACTACTTACTCGGAATCGGATTTTTATTCTAGATTTTTAGTTTCGGAATCCATTTTTTTCGTATACCTATGTTTTTTTTATAGATTTTCTCAGAAGTGTATAATTTTCCTAGTTTTTCGCACAAAAGGTATTTTAATTATTCAATATTTTGATAAAAGAAATTAATTTATTTTTAAATTAGCATGCAGAAAAAAAATGTTGTCATAAGCTATGTTTATGTCATAAATAAAATTACATCAATCAATCGCAAATTTTATTGCTCTAAACTATCAAAGATGAGATCTCAAAATCCTGAATATCATTGAGATTAAATAGAATTTACTTATCTCCTGTTCTAAGAACAATGGTCCTTTATTACGAGATGATGTCTCATTTTCTCATTGGTTTCACTTCAGACAGGTTTATTATCTTCTTGTAATTGTCTGGTTTTCAATAGGAACCTCGTCTGTTGTAACAAGTGATTTTGAAGGTTCTGAAGATAAAATGAGACGCAAATTTTAAGTGAATGATTTCTAAAGTAAATATTGGTAACTACCGTGATAAAAAGTTAGCAGTCTTATATTATTTCTACTACTGGGATACAGATCTCCTTGCTAGGAAAAGGAATAGGCTGTAATCCACCGGGATTGCACATGTCTTTGAAGTTTTTGCTTGTATAGGACTGCTAGTTTCCTCACAATGTTTTCTTTCACCGTTTTGAAAGCAGTGGTGATGATGATGAAATAAATAACACAAAGCAATGGTCGTCTGGCTAGGCTTGAACCCGCGACCTACAGCTCGTACAGTTTACTTTAACGTAACTAATTTTGTTTATAAAAAACACTTTTTGTTTTCCTGACTTGCTTGTTACACGGTTGTTGTGTAATCGTCGTTAGAGCTTCGTAGTTTTGCATGTGTAAGTCACGTCGGCGTATACTGACCGTAATGACAAATACGCGACTATACTACGCGCACTTGGTTTGCGAGTGGTTGCGTGGCGGGGCGAGCACGCAGCGAATATGTCGTGCACACGCCGCGGCTACGTAGTGAAGACGCGACGAGCCGATCAAGGCAGGTATCTCGTTCCGCTCGAAAACTACCATTATGATAACGCCCTAACAATCCTTGACACACAAGTTGAACTATTATGGTAATTGTACTTGAATGAGACGATTAACCGATTTTCGGGTTCCAATCTATAGTATTAAACTTATTTGCCGCGTACTACCTATACGCTGTTGTTAAACATAATTCTTGACAAGAGATTTTAATTTTCTTTTTTCCGTTTCTATTTTCTTTTCTGTTACCTAAAATACAGAGGTAACAAACATAAAAAACCGGATTGAACATCATTTTTTTTTTAAGTTAGTTATAAATGACAGTAATTGGAAGAATTTATTCATAACACTCCTCTTTAAATCACGTGGGAATTTAAAAGAAGAATGAGGTCAAAATAATTAAGAAAATATCGCCTTAGGCAAAATTTTTAATGAAAAGGATTCGAGAGAATGAAGCGTGAATTTTTTTATAAAATAGTACACCTTGTACAAGTGCAAAAATTTTGTTGTTGCGGCTGAGGCGTAATTTGCACGAGCCGCAGGCGAGTGTGTTATGGAACCGAGGGCTTTCTAGGAAAGCGCGCTCCAATGTCAACCGCATCGTCGCTTTCCATCAGATAAGATAGTGCGAGCCTATTCACGCTTGACCGCTTGAATTTAATCAATAAAAAAAATACACAAATTGACCAATGACTACAATGGCAAAGAATTTATGCTTCAACAATAAGACTATAATATTGAAGAGCAAACTTTTCTAGTGTACTTTAATATAAATTAAACATAAAGAGATCGAATTTCACATAAAATTACGCATCAACAATTGATTGAAATTTCTGTGGTGTACCAAATCAAATAGGTACAGTAAATGTAATGAAATCACGGTTTGATGGAGTTGCGTGCAATGATATCGTCTGAATTAATAAATTATATTTCAGCAGTCAATAATATATTGTTTTATGTTTATCAGGCGTATAATTTGAAATGATTCTCGATCGATATTAATCTATTTTTAGGGTTCCATAGTCAATAAGGAACCCCTATAGTTTCGCCAGTCTGTCTGTCTGTTCACGGATAATCTCAGTGACCGTTAGAACTACAAAGCTGAAATTTGGTATCAATATGTTTTACCACAAGTGCAAAAACAAAAAGTGGTAAAAATGTTTTATTTGGGTATCTCCCCTACACTTAAAGTGGGGTGTGATTTATTTTTTTTATTTCTACCATAACGTGTGATATATTGTTGGATAGGTATTTAAAAATGATTAAGGGTCTCATAAAATAATTTTTGATAATGTAAATATACTCGGAAATAATCGCTCTAAAAGTAAAAAACAATGAGTCCCCCCGCCTCTAACTATAAACTATAAGTTTAAAAAACATTTTAAAAAATCTCAAAAGTAGAACTTTATAAAGCCTTTCTAGGAAAATTATTTCGAACTCGATAGGAGGAACAGTTTTTGAACAATTAAAAAAAATATATTTCTGAACTAAAATTGTAATTTAACCAATTAAATATAAGCATTTTTTAAACTTTTTTACATATTTTATTATCCTGAACGTATATTATCAAATACATATACAAAAAAATTAAAATCAGTTCATGCAATCAAAAATTACTACCGGGTAAAGCGCTAACTCTCGGAAAATTGGTTTACTAATTTATAAATAGGCTACTGGGATCTGTTACATTGTGAGAAATTTGTGACAGACGAGAAACTACGGAACCCTACACTGAACGTGACCCGATACGCTGTTGGCCGGTTTTATTATTTATAACAAATTAGTCGCGCTGTTGTCGCGCGACTAATTTGAAGGCGGTTTAAAGAGACAATAGCAAATTATATAAATACACTGACGACTAATTCCTGATGACATTCAATAATATCCTTTCACACCTATTTAATTACTTGTAGATAATAACTTTGTGTCTAATAATAGAACCATGAACATCTCACAAACATCAAACGCAAAACTTAACGAAATAATACCCGAAATATAATGACTCCATAGATTAGTATTGGATATAAGTTGAAGTGATCCTCTGATGTCTGATAATCAAAAGGAAATAGGTATATATATAACAGCTTTGGGTTATCCAATTAATTACATTATGCTGGCTGATTTTACAAGAGCTTGTTCAGAATGTAGCGGAGAAATAATTACTGGCAATTTTTTAGATTTTTTGCTGTACCGTACCTCAGTTAGGAAAAAACAGAACCCTAATAGGATCAATGTGTTGTCCGCCTCTCTGTCTAGACCCATTTTCTGAAAAGGCCAAATTAAGAATCCGTAAAGATATGAAATTGAAATCTATACTTAACTGGTTACCTATCATATTTTAACGATGGAAATAATTCAGTCTGCCTTACCTATTCTCATTTATAAGTAAGAAGAGATAATTATAGGTACTGGTGATATAAGTAACATGGTGATTATTTTTAAAACACAATACTATTCGGTTTTAGTCTGTAATTACGGTAACCTTTCGTTTACCGTAATAATAGACACAATTAAAAGACAAATAAGTGTGCAGTATAATAACTAACTTATCTTTTGGTCTGCCATTGGGTCAATCGGCTTGTATTTATGTTAGACTAGCTTTTGCCCGCGGCTTCGCCCGCGTGGTATTTTTTTTTCTTTATTATTGGGGTTGGTGTTGGGGTTTCCGGGATAAAAAGTAGCCTATGTCCTATTCCGGAGTGTATCCTATGCCTGTTCCAAATTTCATCCAGATCCGTCCAGCCGTTTTGGCGTGATTGAGTAACAAACATCCGAACATCGTAACTTTCGCATTTATAATATTAGTAAGATTAGTAAGATAAGATAGATATCTCTTTTCTGGAGGAAGTCAGAGATGAGAGTAATTCGACTATTCCAAGGTTACACTATCAGAAGTGAAAAGGATAAAAAGTTTAATTTACAGGAGAACGATTTGAAGTTAATTTAAGGATAACCTCATCACTCTAGATCCCCAAACGAACGCCGGCGTTCGCTTTTTTTTTTTTTTATTGATTATAGGTTCGCGCTTGACCGCTATCTCACCTGATGGAAAGCGACGATGCGGTCGACGATGGAGCGCGCTTACCTAGAAGTAACCTATTCACTCTTGACTTAAAGATACCCGGATTGTAGCTATCAGGAAACACCGACTCCGGCAAAGAATACTAAGTGTTCGCATAGACTATACATACCTAATTATTTAGCGTTTGTTTATAGGGTATTTATTCAAGAACGTAAACAAATAGTTTTTCATAGACAAATAAATTTGAATATGGAAGATAAGCAAATCTTTCCGTTAATCTTCTCGAACGTTTGCTTGACGGTTAAGAGGAAGGTACAACTTCAAATAACTCCTAGCATTCTAAATGAAGCGAAAAGTCAGACGATTTCTTACTAAAACAAATGTGTTCTTTTGGCAGCCCTCTATGTTATAGAGCTGTGGCATTTCTTTCGAAGAATTTCGCAGCCATTTTTAAATTCGATTAGTAGTCACCAATGTACTGAACTCCACAACTATTACACATTATTTTCAAGTGCCATACTAACAACTTAGCTTATGCTATGAGTACCTACTAGGAATAAACGTACTTATATATTTCTAATAACATCTAGATTTATAGATAAATTACACCCAGATACCGAAGAAATGATCGTGCTCCACCTCCAGCATAGCAATCAAGGTCACTGACCACTAGGCTAACTGGTCTTTAACTAATATCAATACTAAACTCTATAAGATAGCCATGTAGCCTGTCATAGTAGAAAGCATTTCGTATTAATGACATCATAAACTCAACAGATGCCAAATTAACGAATTCTCCAAGGACTGTCCCAGATGAAGGTCAAAGGTGATAACTTAATATACGAGTAGCTTGCTGTACTAAATTTAGTACAGCTTGGATTTTGTAATTAAGATGTTCAAGTTAGGTTGGTTTTGGTATTTACTTTGACTTTCAGTGATATCGTAAACCTAGGTAATTATTGGAATATGTAATCTTGTTGGTAAATTAATTATGTTACGAAGAGATTTTTTTGGAACATATACTCGTGTATTAGGTCTATTCTCCATTGACGTATAGATTCTTAGACGCGTATTCGTCATTATACACTTGGTGATACAACACTGCCATTTCTCAGGACTGGCCTGTCGGAGGTCGTGGGTTCGATTCCCACCCAGGACAAATGTTTGTGTGATGAGCATGATTATTTGTTCTGTCTGGGTGTAATTTATCTACACCGTTAAATTTTAGTCGTTTTAATCCCGATAATATATCCCCATCATCATCAAATCAGCCGAAATATGTACCTATGTATTTAGAAATATATGAGTACTACACATGGGTACTAACTCATTTCACAAGGTCTGCTTAGCTTGGGACTAGACGGCGTTGTGTGATAGTTGTAGAATATATTATACTAGCGACCCGCCCCAGCTTCGCACGGGTGAAATGTTGATATTATGCATGTATTATACATACAAACCCTCCTCTCGAATCACTCTAAAAACCGCATCGATATCCGTTGCTTAGTTTTATAGATCTAAGCATACATAGGGACAGGGCGACTTTATTTTATACTATGTAATGATTATAATAATACTATTAATTTTTTCGTGACAACGTCGTACCGTCATGTCGATGCCATTTCATCGACAGAACTTCATACTTTGGTACGTAAGATAAAAAGAACGCCCTCATGCTCCATTCTAGAGCGACAGAGCGAAGTTTTTAAGTGCCAACCCACTAAGAAAGACACCATATGCTCTACACACCTACCTAGTTGATTCAGACTTAAATTCATTTGAATAATTAGAACAGGAAAATTAACGTCTGAAAGTCAAAAAACATATATTCAGGTAGAAATGAAAATAAAGATAAGTCGAGTTTGAAGTAAAATCAACGACATCGCAAGCACGTTCCCGCCCACTGTATAAATAAATTTAGGAATAATAAGCATTATTTAGTACTAGCTCTTGCCATCGGCTTTGCTTTCTTCAAATTAGTAATTCTCGCCATTGTAAATTATAACCAACTAATTATCCCGATTGATGTTATCTTAATAAGTTATTAGTACTTATTCATTCATTTTATAACTACATATATACACGTAAATAAAAAAATAAAACCCTTAAAACTTAAACTTACCTAAAAGTACCTAACCTAATGTACTGAAGCGTCAAAAAACTCTTCCGCATCGCTGTCTTGTATTAGCTATGAACTGTCAAACGCATGAACCTTAGTAGTTCTCTGAAAATTCTTTATAAAGTAACTTTATTAGTTTAGGCTTACGGACGGTGAGCAATAGGTAGCTCTCCGGATCGTGCCGAAGTCGTTGAGTGCGTAGTGTTCCACTCGCACCTTACGGATTAAGGACGAGTAATTAAAGCCGAGATAAAAAGTAGGTCATGTTCATCCTTGGGGTTCAAGTTAGCTCCTTACCAAATTCTGTCAAAAACGTTTCAGTGGTTTAGCCCTGATCAAGCAATGGCCCACTGACTAGAGTGCCTAAAATGACTCTACAAAAGCATCCTGAAGGACCTTAAAAACGGCAGTAACGCCGCAATAATCATGGAACCCTCAATAACTATGAAGGAAACGGAACCCATTGATTTAAGAAAAGAAAAAGAAGGTTTCAATGAACAGACAACAAAACAAAAATACAACAACGAACGAACGAAGCGTAACAGACAGAGATACTTTCACATTTATAATATTAGTACAGACTTTGTATTCAAAGTAAAAAGCGTCTACAATAAACAGTCAGACAAAACGTTAAGACGACAAGATAATTTCTAACAACGATACGATTCCGACGATAAATAATAATTATAATACTCGTAGTAGTAACTAAATATTCAAACATTTACAAGCTGAATCTTTGAAGTCGATTTGTAAAAGGGTTTCGTACAAATTACAGCAGGTTTAGGAAAGGCTAGCTTTGTTCTGATAACGGCGAATACCGTTTAATTTATTAATTTCTGAAGCCGCCTTAAACAAGCGTCTTCTTGGAATCTTGGAAATTATATAATGAGTTTAGCCACAAACTAGATTATTGATTTTGTAACTATGTTATTTATTTTGTTTGTTTACAGTATTTACATTATAATTTTACTACTATGACATTGAAGAGTAAGAGCAATGGTGGCCGAGTGGTAACGGCCCCGACTTATGAGTCGTAGGTCACGGGTTCAAACCCGGCCAGGCGCATTACTTTGTGTAATTTATTTCATCACCACTGCTCTCAAAACGGTGAAAGAAAACATTGTGAGGAAACCGGCATGTCCTAGAACCAAAAATTCGAAAGACCCTCTCCTAGAAAGGAGGCTTGGCTGGAGGAGGCTGGTGATGATGATGACATTAAAGGTTTTTTTTTTATGCTAGGTAAAAATCATGCAATGACGAATCCCGCCCTTGAGCGGAGCGAGAAACAGTATCAGTCTCATACTGACTAAACAACCTACCCCATTCCTATGTTACCATATACACCAGGCCCAGAGCTTTCTTTTCAGACGCGAACCCTTGGCGCCAGTTAGCTTCGACCCTTTTGCACTGGAACAGTTTAAACTCTTATTTCTTCAGATTGACTTGGAATTATAAGTGGGGACGAGGATGTTGAGATGGGTGTACAGTGCAACGAGAACGGGTAAAGTGAGGATTGAGTATATTAGAGGAAATTTGAAAGTGGTGCCAGTGACTGAAACGTTGAAAGGCTGTTATTTATCTTGATATGGTCATGCGAAGAGAAGGAATAAAACGCATGTTACCAAACAAATCCTTAACCTTGAAAAAACGACAGTTTTATAGAGTCAAGCTGTGCTCTTGAGCACTTGTACACATTTTTTACATAATTTATTGTTAATACTGTAATATGGAAAGATTGTATTATAAACCATGTTTATAAAAAGAGCTACTAAATTCCAGGAATTCCAGGGCTACTAGCCCTGGAATTTCTGGCCAGTCCTTCTTCGTAGGTAACGCCCAATTCGGAACCGAGCATTAACTTCTGACGTTTTATAAGTGCCCATGTAGGAGTTTGTGAAATAAAATATAATGATTTGATTCGACAGACCTTTGCATGGACTGAATGATTAATATCATTCAGTCCATGCAAAGATAATATAAGATTTTAATACCAAATTTATATAATAATTCGCTAATAAATATCAAAGAAATAATTGCGAGAGGAGAAGGAATACACTTGTGAAAGGTACAGACGCAAATGCTCTGATTATATACAGTAATTTTCCTATATTTAACTTACTTATTAATATTAATTTCTTGGATCTTATAAATTAGAGCTTTTAGTTGAGTAACTTTCCTGTGAACTTTCTTGTGAACAATTTTTACATTTAAATTTTTCAGCTGGTCAAGTCACAGCCTCTCTTTTTTATAAATAAATTCTCTTAAGCTAAGAGTGGGTGCGACTTTTTGTGTAACTTGTGAGGGCGTGGGTAGAATTGTATCTCGGACTTTTAAAGCACATGGTGTTCTAGAAAAATTCCTGAAGTTTGTAATAAATTATTAGAATAATATATATTTATTATTATTTGTTTTTTATTTATTTTATTGTACACTATTAAAACATACAAAAAGGAAAATAAAATTAAAACACAAAAAAAAATGTGTAGCTGTAAAAAACATGTACGCTAGCCTATCACAGTGATTAACCTTTTAACCACCGTAATTACAGACACAATTTAAAGACAAATTGGCGTGCAAACACCGATGTCCTCTTAGGCCTTAATGAATTAATCTTAAAAATAGAAACAATATGTAGCTAGTGAGGGCACGGTGGATCCGTGCCATCACTATCTAATTGGCTCAGCAAAAATAGAAACAATCTTTAGATAGTGATGGCACGGTGGATATCTAATTGGCTCAGCGCGGGTTTAATATTTGAACAAAACAAATTTGCAGCAAAGTAGTTTCTTCCGGGATTGGATGTCTTATGTATGCAAGTTTAGATGTTTATAAACGCAACTAGAATACAAGAGTATTTTCAGTGAAAATGAAAATAAATAAATGTTAATTAATGGTTAGCAATTTCTACTTCCGCAAAAATAAAATTGTGTCGTTTTCAAAATCAATTATTCAAATAATTGGTTTGACACAAGTTGATACGGAGCGACATAACAATTTGGGCTATCTCTATTAATTGTACTGATTTTATTGTAATTAATTTATAACATAATGGCAAAATAAAATATTACCACATATAAAGCATGACATGCAGCATCAAGCAATTACTAATAGACGTATGAAAAAAAACTATTTCATCTGCATAGATATATTACGCATATTATTATATAGATAAATAAAAATTTGTAATGATAAAATTATTGTAAACTTCATTGGTTGAATGCTGCTCTGCTTAGCTTGAGAATAGACGGCGTTGTGTGATAGTTGTTGATTATATAGGTATATTATATAGGTATATTTAAAGAAGTAATTACTTGTTGATAAGTAATATATTTTTAGGCATTATTAGAAATCTTCATTCAAAATTACAATTTTCTTAACTATAGAACACAAACTGTTGCTTAAGTAGTATTTTTTACTCAAGTAATTTATTTCACATGTTTATAAATACAGGTGTAATACTATACTTCATTAAAGCATTCAATAACATCTCTAATATAAAACTAGGGCAGAGGGTTCACACTGGTGCGGCCCTGGTATATATCTCACAACGTATGGTGAACGTGATATATATCACAACGTAGGAATGGGGTAGGTGGTTTAGCCAGTATAATTCTGACACAGTTTCCCACTCCGCCCGAGGGCTGGATTCGTCATCGGATGATTTTTACCTTTTTTTTAAATTGATTATAGGTTCGCGCTTGACCGCTATCTCACCTGATGGAAAGCAACGATGTGGTCGACGATGGAGCTCGCTTACCTAGAAGTAACCTACAATAAAAAGACCTTAATATAAAAATTGAACTAAAAACTGAACTCCCCTTATCAACAGAGCTATCTTTACGGTCGTCCGCAGCCACAATCCCACAAATTAGGTCCACTGTCGGCTTGGCAAAGATCCGCTATTTGTGAACCCGACGCTCGCAGGTCCGTATCACAAATGAAAAACAATAATGAGGCAATTTGACTAGCCGTAGTGGAGGGTTGCGGTAATTAGGACTTCATTTTACCCCTCTCGACCTTTCATTTTGTTTGATAATATTTTGAATTTAAGTTGAGTTTGTTTTTTGTTTTGTTTTTGGGATTTAATGTAGATAAAGTGGAGTAGATGGCTAATAAAAATTAATGCCTTTGTTTCTGATAAATCTCGATGGAATTTTAAGTTCGAATAAAATATAGATGACTAAGTTTACAAGAAGCAAGTTCTCATAGCACAAGTTTAGTAAAGAAAAAAATCAGAAAACTGTAAACGCTTTATTAGATTAAGTATTTTTAGTTAAGTTCTTTAGGGTTATATAGTTTTCATGTTACAGATATCTACACTGTAAATATATACTGACAACACATTTTTTGCACGGAACTTTGTCACTCGGATAAACCATGTTCTGGAATATTTTTTACTTTCTCGCAAGTAAAGGTACCTACTAACTAAAACTATCATATTATAAACTGACATTTAACAAAGCATAGTTCTTTACTAGTAGTTTGAACAATGCAACCACTTTAATTTCAAATACTCGTATTAAAGGCGTAACCATACAACTAAACGTTGTAGTGTAGTGCGGAAACGACCGGACTTTGCCAACTCAATGTTATTTCAGATTTGTGCGAATGACATTGTAACGATGTACAGAATTTGGCGCCGGTACAAGGATATGTCGTATGGTTTGTATGTGGTTGTACATGTGATATCAACTTCAGTTATATATGAATAAATTTGAATAAAAGTTGATAGAACTTGATATTGATAGTTTTTCCGTCCGGTTATAATTTAGGTATCTTCAAAGCTAGAATGAATAGTCTCTTAATAAACAAGTGCCGCACCAGCGATCTTTGAATCACTACCTACCATCAAGTTGGCCAGCCAGAAGGACACGGTGGAGCACACGGTTGAAGTGTGCCTCGCTTGGGAAGAGCAACGCCTTGCCCTCGTGGGTGAACGGCGGCGGGGACCTCTCGCGCCGGGCCTTGGTTCAGGCCATGGTTCGCAGCAAGGAGGAGTGGCAGGCGGTCGCCTCCTTCTGCGAAGCAGTAATGCTAGCAAAGGAGGAGGGCAACCGCTTAAGGCAACGGCGCTCACGCTGTATTTCGTGCTAACTACAACCTGCGGGTTTGTAAATGAATATTCTTCTAGCTAGGCATGCTTGGCTACATCATAGTACTTAAAAAAAAAATGCGAGTCTATAAACCTTTAAAACAAGATCTTCTTTTATTTTTCGATTTCCTATTTCAGAGATTAATATGGTTTTGTTTTTTGTCCTGCATTGTTCTTAATAAATCTTTTAATCCGATTACGAAAATAATTTCAATATACATATATTTTTTTTCCCAATACACAGAAATCTACACTATTATTTTAAGTTCTCGGCTACTGTATATCACAAAAAAAAACATATTTCCGATGGGACAGGTCATTCAAAAAATGCCGAGAGAAATAGCTAGTATCCAATACCACGAAGTGGCGTTAAACAAATCGACGCCCGGCAGACCTTGGGCAGCAAGACACGTTCTGTGGCAAATATATTATTCACCAGCGCGTAATTTATTACTTTGTTCCTATTCCACTAATTTGTGCCAATGTGAACAAAGAAATAATATTTTACCTCATATTTGATTTGTTCATGAAATCCGAATCTGTCGGCGATATTGCGGTTTTAGCTATCCCTCTGATGGTCGATGAAATTGAAACCGATCATTAATTCATTTGATCAAACATCGACCACATAACCGCGGCCATGTGACATTTCATTATAAATATTTCAGGTGAAAGACCTCCACTGTTAGACATGAGGCTCTCTCGATTGTTATAATGAACGGTCCTGTAAGTCTCGACTCTCATCAGGTACCTATCGGTCCTCCTTAGACGGCTTCCAACACCGCCTGTTTCGGTGCGCGGTCGCCAGTCCAAAACCTTTTGGTCACATCTACCATCTGATATGCGAGCTATGGGCCCTGCTCACTGCTACTTAAGTTAGGCAATCCTTCAGACAAAATTTAGTTTGGAAATAGCTTAAGTTTGTAGTTTCCTTACGTGATCGTATCAGTAATGAAGATATCTACAAGGAACCTTTTTTGTTGTGGGAAAACTCATCTAATGTCGAATCCCACCTTTGGGCGGGGCGGGAAACAGTGTCAGAATATGACTAAACGACCCACCCCATTGCTTCTTAGCCCTCATACGAAACCGGACCCGGGCCCTAGTAGGCTTTGGCCCTGCAGTTTGGCCTCTACAACCCGCAAGAGAGCTAAGGTCACCGATATACTCATAGGAAACACAATATATCTGACAAAAAATTGAAATCAGTTCATATCAACGTTATTTTTCTGTCGAAAAGTTAGGTTAGGTTAGCCTTTTGCAGACTATATTTTAGTTCTTGCCGACCAAAGTGGTTCGTAAGGCTGGTGGTATGATCCAAAAGATAAATACAAGTTTTAAACTTTCTATCTGAAAACTAATTTCTCTCACAAAATGTTGTTTTTATATGACAACGCTCTTTATTTCTGATTTTAAAGAATCGGTGCGCCACTTTTTTTTTTAATTGTTAGGTTATTTTTTCAGGACTTTGAAATCCAGAAAAAATCCTTTATGCTAACAACATAAAAATCAAAATGGTCCCTGCTTAAAAAAAATGGAGAACCATTGAACTAGACAAACGAACGGGACATTAATCTAATTCACAAAATTAAATATTAGAACCAAACTAGACTATGATATAAGCTCAAAATTTTAGTATAATATGAAAGTCACAGCACAATTTGCGAGAGTAACTTTTTATTGTTTAATTTTAGTAAATTGCCTTGCCAGTCGGGTCATGTATCTGTCTTATATTATGGAATTTATGTTTTTGGGTTATTTAATGCCTGTGGAATGTCATGTGATAAGTACCCAGTCTGTTTATGGATGATAAAAACCAGCTCATAATATTTTTATCTACGCCATGAGGGATGTTGACAGTAACTTTGGCTTAAGTAAAACACACAGCATTGTAGTACATTATTCGGTGATAACAAAGGTAAGTGTACCTGTGAGGGTCTAGAAAAAGTATAAAGGTATATTCTTTCTATCAAGGTAGATGAATACGTGGAAAAATGGTATAAATTGAGGTAAGATGAATCTTTTTTTACGACAACTAAACTATGACTACTACTACTAGGTGCTATCTAGGTGTTTTCGTTGCTAAAACGTGGTCTACAATTTTTTTTTTCTCCACATCTCCTAATGGCGTCGTGAGCAACCTTGAACATTATTCTGGAAAACTAAACAAAATTATATGACTTTCCTCTTAAGTTTATTAAACCCCAAGAGGACACCGGTGTCCACACTTCTATTGTCTTTTAACCTTTTTAACATCGTACTTAGAAACATAAGAAAGTGGCGCCAGTGACTGAAAAGTTGAGAGGGAACCGTTTGTCTTGGTATGGCCATGTAAAAAGGAGGGATGAAACGCATGTTACAAAAAAAGCCATGAGTATAAATGTGGATGGATGGAAAGGGAGAGGAAGACCAAAGAAGATATGGATGGATTGTGTGAGAAGTGATATGGAAGACAGGGGAGTTAGTGATAGCGTGACGGGTGACAGGACAGAATGGAAGAAAAAAACATATTGCGCCGACCCCAAATAAAACGGGACAAGGGCAGGAAGATGATGATGATGACTTAGAAACATAAGACAGTACGTGTGCGAACGCCGGCGTTCGCTCGGGGCTCAAGAGTTTGCGTATACCGGTGTTCTCAAACCTATAGTATTTCTATTATGTCTCTAATTACGCTATTCAAAAGGTTAATTGTGTCTGTAATTACGGAAATCGAGAGGTTAATAAAGTCTGAAAAATAAACTTCAAAATTGTAAATATAGCGACGGAAATCTCAAATAATATATGTGATGTTACAACTTACTTTTACATATCTAGCGTAATACGATTCGGGTACCTCTACCGTTCGGACAAAGCGAAACGCTTAGTCCGAACCGTAGAGGTTTCAACAGCGTAAAGATGGATACTCGCCCTGCGTCAGGTTTAGTAAATATTATAAAACAGATACCATTGACATATACAAACCTATACAATACTGCTGCTTATCACTAGTACGTAGATACTTTTAGTACACCTAGTTCAGCTGTAGGGACCCTGCAGAAGGGTCGAAGCCAATTAGGGCCAAGGGTTTGTGTCTGAAAGGAACGCTTTGGCCCTGGTATGTATGGCAATGTAGGAACGGGGTAGGTTGTTTAGTCAGTAAAAGTCTGACACTGTTTCTCTGGGATTCGTCATTGGATGATTTTTACCTACCATTAAAAAAAAGCACATAGTTTACCTAATCATACCCAGGTTTAAAACTAGTATAACCTTTGAACAACCGAAATAGTAATATTGACCTCTACCTTAGTGGTTTAATCTGGATAAAATTGTGTTAGTACGCACTTTCATTTATTTGCTGAATAAATACATAGCATTTGTATTCTCAGATAAATATTTGGTAACCCTTGAAGGACCATTTTCTTTTCTAAATGCTATTTTGTAAGTTTTGATAGGAAAGTTTTTTGTTTGGTTTACCGATAAGTGGTAAAAGAAATAGGGTTTTGTTTTTTTCATTGTTGATAGATTTGCGTTTGACCGCTATATCAACTAATGGAAAGTGACCATACAGTCGACGATAGAGTGAGCTAATTTAGAAGTAACCTATTCACTGTAGATTAAATTTATCGTATAACTTCTCAAACTCCAGGTGGACAGATAGTTAGTTTTTTCCGGGTTGAAACCAACTCGTGTTCAGTTGCGCGTTCGCATACCTATTGTCTTTCTATTATGTCTCTAAATACGTTACTCGAAAGGTTAAGGCTAGTGTAAATAGGCTCATAAAAACTAGTGTGCTTCACAATCACTGTTTGCATTACTGCTTACTATCAGGAGTACTTGACTGCAATGCAGTCAAGTATTCTTTTCATTATTTATAAATATGTATATCTGCACAGTAAAGAAATCAATCTAAAATAAATCAATTTCTTTTTTCTGATTGACAAACATCAAATTTTTAAGTAACTTAAAAAAAATCACACCGCTTTTACTATCAAAAATACTTTCTAGAACTTTTGAATACACTGGCATAAAATAACTTTGAACTGAACTCATAGAACTTACTGAATAAATCGATAAAAACTTTCCTAATAATATAAACATGTATTTCAATCAGATTGCACGCTTGAGCCTGATAACATTGAACACATTTTCACCTAATTCCAAAACGTATAATAGCACTAACTCTGAATATCAGATCACGACCTTATAATGACGGTCATAAGGTTAATATCACCTTGAGAAGATAACCTGCCGTATAATTTTATGGGGCTCTATGTTCTTATTATTCTAAGTTACATAAAGGTATGGATTGGATATTAGATATGAAGTTATGGATAATCTTGGGTTATCGTGCTTATGATGTTAAGGCTTATAGTCATTTTGTATGGGATTAAGATTGCATGGTGTTTAGGGACGGGTGTTATGGGAGTGCCAAGGGAAAATGAATCTATTTGCGTATATGATAGAGTAAAATTTGTTCTGCCGCTAAGCAGGGTTGTTGTAGGTATACCTTGGTTAGACCTGTCGTTGCCAGCAGTAATTAACGCTTTTTGGGCGGAGTTGGAAAACTAGAGAAAAATGACTTTCTTCTGTGTATGAATATTAAAGTTATTTTCCCGACGTTTTTTACAGCTGCTTCGTGCGGTTGTTTGCAGCTGCCGCTACACCTGCGGCATGGTACTGCTCGGCATTTTACGCCAACATGCTTTACGGTCGGTTGGCGGCGACCGCACAGCGGCTGGCGATAATCGCCCGCTGATCTTGATCTTGCGGTCGAAAATCGCAACCGTCGCGGTGGTGACGGCGGCGGCCGATCTACCGACTCGTGGGTTTTGAAATAAAGTAGCCCTTTTTCCTGAATCAGCGGCCGCGGGAGAAAATCGCTTCGCTTAGTCTGAGCTGGATAGTTAGAAGACCAATTCTACTTAGAAAAAGAAGTGTCAGGAAAGTACCTGCAGCTTAAACGACACTTTAGGATAATTGACACTCACAGTCAATTCTAAATGCCTAACAAATGATTTCAGGCAATACAACGGTACTATAACCAAATATGTAACGAGGTTCTTTGAACGGTAAGATTCCTAAGCCCCGTCTGCATTAAATGATGCATCGAGGCGTTGAGGCGGTAAGCTCTTTGATGCCTCCTTTAGCGAGCAAGATTGGCTCTCACACTATCCCGCAGATTAATTGACATATATGTAATCATAATTTTGTAACTTGTGTACATATTCTCTGCAAATTGCTTAATCAAAAACATAATAAACTAAAACGGTTCTTTTTTGGAATTCACCAAATTACTTGTACTGCTTTAACCCTTTTATATCTATAGCGTTTTGTAAAAATAACATTTAGCAATTCGTTATAAAATGCTGACGTCATACAGTGCTGGTCATTGAAAAATAATGAGTAAGTAAATACATCGCGCAGCGTCTTGGGTCCAAGACGCTTAGCTCGCAAGGCTCTCTTTAAAGTGAAGCAAGAAGGCATGAGCCTTAGGTATATTGTACTTACTGCTGGGACTCAGGGCTCCTTTTTCGGTGAGGGAATAAGCTACCAAGTGAGCCCTTTCCGGGTCGGTCGATGTCACATGTCTTCGAATTTTGATTCTAGGACATGCCAGTTTCCAAAATGATTACCGTGACTGTTTTGAGAGCAGTAGTGATGAAATAAATAACGCAACGTCCTACAACTCGTAAATTGGGCCAGTTACCATTTGGCCTCCACTGCTTCACATAAGAATAGATAAGTAACGTAACATTCTTTCACATGATATTAATATGACAACTTTCATAAAAGTTACAACAAACCGTCTTCTAGTAAACTATGAGTAGTTTATAACTCTACGCCCAAAGTTCGTGCCTCACTTAGAGCTACCCCGCGACATACGAGTATCAACTATGACATATTATGTTATTATATTACAGTGAGAAACTTTAATGTTGGTAATGTTTTAATTAATGATATTACACGTGGCATCTTTGGTATGGTTCTTGAAAGTTTGAAAGTATTTTGTCATGGATGTACTTTAATCCTGTTTTTGTTTAAAGACATAATTTACAGTAAAAGGAAAATTTAACTGATTGTCATCATTTGAACATGAAGATTGCCCCCATGTAAACGGTTCTGTGCGTCTTGAAGCTATAGGATACCTACGACCCTTTATTGAATGCAATTTTTTCCAATTATATTAGGATTAGATGTAGACTTTCCACCCACACGTATCAAAAGTTTTGGGATCATATTCATTTTGCAGAGAGCTAAAGAATAGAACTCCTTACCAGAGTCTCTGTTTCTTTGTTTGTGAATAGGTTACTTTTAGGCAAGCATACTTCATTAACGGCTTTATCGTCACTTTCCATGAGATGAGATAGTGGCCAAACGCCATACAATACCAAACGCCAAACTATCCTCCATAAAGATAGTAACAGTTGACCACTTTCTGGTGGTTATGAAGTTGAAACATTTTCTTGTGGTTATAAAAACATTACAATACATTGAACATAACAGTTAATTAATTATTTGTTTATTTATTAACACATAAACCAATAAACCTAACCTGTCCGTGTCGAAGTGCTCTACAGTTCCGATTGCTTGCTTTTGACTAAAAATATTTAGTTGGCGTTGTGCATAAAGCGAATTAGTTTAATAGTGACTTTTACGATACACCCAAATATACAAAAAATTGGACCTTATAAATAAACCATTTTATATTTAACCTGTGAAGAATAACTTTGCACCAGGTGAGCCATTTTCCTTTTCGTAATCGTGTAAGATAATACTTCCTAACTACCTTAAAATACTTCCTCCTAAAGTACATAAATATGTTTTCTTAAAGACATAACTTCCTGCAACTGCACCGTCCCTGAGGCCGGCCCTTATGTTCCGGAAGAGGAACTTTGTGTCTTTGTTTCAAGAGGGAAGAAATATTCCAGAGACAAGAAGAAATATTAATATTTCTCGACCAAACCCTCACACAAACGTATGAGAAAAGACAGATACTTATGTTACCTAAACTTCTTCATTTTCCCCCAAAGAAAAGTAAACCCTACTATCGTAACATAAGGTAGGTTTTTCCACGTGTGAAGTTTTATCACTCTTTGGGCGATTATCTTCACGTTTTATGTATATGTCGCAGTCATTTTAGTAAATCCGTATTTTGTTTCCTTATCCCACAAAGACAAATAAGCGTAGGTATGTTTCTTTCCAAGAAAGATGTACGTATTTTACTTTTTTGTAAAATTATAATTTTCTGAGGAGTGACTTACAAATGTTGGCTCTGTTTAACAAGATGAAGTAATTTATTATTTGGTTGGCTTTTCTTTTTTTCCTCAACGCAAAGTAGGACATCTGTTTTTTTATGTTTTCTTTGTCTTAATTTCATCTCAGGATAGACCGACCGTTTATTATTTATTTTAATGTGATTATTTATTTAGGAAAATTTTCTAGGGTAAAATTATTTTCCCTAGAAATTGGGGCCAAGCGTTCGTGTCTGAAAGGAAGGCGCTGGCCCTGGTTTATTATAAGGCAACGTACGAATGGGGTAGACGGTTTAGTCAGTAAAAGTCTGACACTGTGTCCCGCTCCGCCTAAGGGCGGGTTTCGTCATTGGACGATTTTTATTTCGTGGACGATTACTGAAGTCTAATGTCTAAAACTACTACTACTACTCACTCATAAATATATTTATTTATATCATTATTTTATTTATACTTAATGGCTTGAGGTATATGTAGATATATGTAGCTCAAGCCCATGTGTATAAACAAAATTAAGTATAAAACAATTCTACTTGACTGGCCTGTGGGTCTAGTGGTTAGTTGTCCTGACTGCTATACCGGAGGTCGTGGGTTCGATTCTCACCCAGGATAAATGTTTGTGTGATGAGCACGATTATTTTTCTTTGTTTGGATTTTTTTATGGTAGGCAAAAATCATAATTATTCAAAGCGGGAAACATTGTCAGACTCTTACTAACTAAACCCTCCACCCTTCTTTGCATATCACAATGGAGCCAGACATTCCTTTCAGAAAGAGATCTGGGCCCCAGTAGGCTTCGACACTTTTGCAGAGTCTCTACGGTGTCTTTGTCTGTGTGTAATTTATCTATAATATTTGATATTTTAGAAACATAGCAGTATATTTATTCCATAACACAAGCTCTGCTTAGCTTGGGACTAGACGACACTGTGTGATAGTTGTGGAATATACATTATTAGCGACCCGCCCCGGCTTCGCACGGGTACTGATATTGAATATATTATGCACGTATTGTACACACAAACCTTCCTTCTTGAATCATTCTATCTATAAAAAATCTCATCAAAATCCGTTGCGTACTTTTAAAGATCTAAGCATACATAGGGACCGCGGAAAGCAACTTTGTTTTACACTATGTAATGATATGATATACATTTACAAATAAATTTCAGATATAACACAAAACAGTATTTGTTTCAAATTACGTTTTCTTTCCTGTCTGACTTACCGACGAAAAATAATATATTAAAAAATAATTTCGAAGTACGCACTTATATAAAATTACAAAGAGACCAAAATAAACATCATGTTTAATTTATTTTTAAACACGAAAACAATTTGATGAAGGTTTAGTAATTAATTAACACTGATCTTTACACAATTTATAAACGGTATACACATTGTTTGTTAAAAATAATAATTGTTCTACATAATTAATTAAAACCAAATATTAAATATGTTTGGGCATAAATAAAATATGAGTACGGTTTAACTTTTGTACCCACATAGTATACATGTTGCGCTCCACGCCTTTGCTTTCATAATAAGTCAATTCAATTAAAACCTACTTTGTAGAGTATTAGAAAAGAAAAAAAAGGAATCATTCTGTAGGCAAACATTCTTTCTTTTCTTTTCTACCTTCAGTTCAGGGCATCTTCAAATTAACCGCAAAGTGCCTCACAAAAAAAAATCACACTATTGCTGTTCTGCAGGCGCGGTTCTGCCAAGCGTTTTTCTGTATAAAATATCAAAAGGTGCTTTGCGGCTAATTTGAAGGCGCCCATAATCGTCCAAAAACCAGTAATATCATTCGACTAAAATCTAGCGTTCCAATCAAGGCCAACTTGGATTGAGTCGCAGCCTGATGAATGTTAACCATATGCTAACACGTTCGAAATCAATTCACTGTGGTTAAAAATAACATGTCTTCTAGCCAAGAGCGTTGAAGGTCATGGTTTATAACCAATATCTACATGGATTGAAACCAGCAAAGTCCCCTTGGTTGGTACGTTTTTACGACTTTTGAATATGACTGGCCTGTTGGTCTAGTGGTTAGTGGAAACTGACTGCTATGCCAGAGGTCGTGGGTTCGATTTTCACCCAGGACAAACGTTTGTGTGATGAGCACGATCATTTGTTCTGTGTCTGGGTGTAATTTATCTATAATAATTATGAATGTATTAAGAAATATGTAAGTATATTTATCAGCTGTCTGTACCTATAAAACAAGCTAAAATAAGCAGACTAGACTGCGATGTGTGATAATTGTGGAATATATTATTATTATATATTATAATGGGTGTACCATTTGGTCCACTCTTTAACTAAAGAACATAAACATTTTTTTTAAATTGTGGTATAGCGTGTAAAGTATAGTACTATTTCTAAACTCTACTGGTTAGAAATACACATGTGATTTTTATTTGCCCTTTACGTTCTAGAACCATGGTTTTCATTGACAGAAATAATCTACTTACAGAAATAGTTTTAATCCCTTGGAAGTTTCATCCTCTACACGAAACACTTTGTATAGATAAAATTAAAAAAGTAAAGTTTATTTTGTTCTAAAACTCAAATCAATAACGGTTTTACGAAATCATTTCTTTTAATAATATATAAGTTGATCCAATGACTTGTAAGTAGTTAGAACGCTACGACCAACAATTACCATTGGGCTTGATCAGCTGATGTCATCACTCAAAATTTAGTGGTGTATACATCTTACTATAATATACCGATAGCCTATTAAACTAAAATATAAAAAATATAACAATTTATTCATTTAATGGAGTGTGTTCGTAAATTTTCTTGTACTTTCTTCTCTACAGGAATCTACGCTTTGGAACGTGCAGAAAGTTTCATCTTTTCGACTGACTTACTTTGACAATTCCAAAGTGCTTTTAAGTTGAGTTTAAGATGCTGATATTAACGGGTTTCTTGTTTGTTTCAGAGTAAAACACTAGACTTGGCTCTAGTGTCAATATACAGAGGGGGCGTAGAGTTGGCTTCCATCAGCCAATATGCTGGTTCACCATATAACACAACAGATAGGTAAGTCCACTTTATAATTATTGTAACTAATCATCATTATAGTTTCAATTAAATGACGTGCACTGTTGGATATAATCCTCCCCCAAGTGTTACAACTAACGTTCTGTATGTCTCGCATCTATTCTCTGAATTCCTGCATGGTTCACTAGGTCTACCTTGTATAATTTTCCAACGCTATGATTTCTAGAACACGGTGACCATTCTAAATATTTTTAGCTCCAATGGCCATCTATCTTAGAGCGATGTGCCAAGTCCACTGCTACTCAAGTGTGGCAATTCTTTGGGCTATGTCGGTAACCTGAGTTCTTCAGAGGATAACTTCAGTCCTGATGCGATCACGCAAATAAACTGCGAACATTACCTTTTCAATTGTTTTTAATGACTTTTAGCTTTTTGATGAGGCCTTTATGAGTGTCCAGGCTTTGGAGCCATATGTATTACTGGTAATATTACAATAACACTGGAAAGTTCTAGACGATAAATCTTGGTTCACTTTTCAGTCATTGTGATAATAATTGTGTCATTACTAAAATAATGATCATTACCTTAATGAGTTCAATCAAGGACTTTCATGGACTCAACAATCACTACATAAATAAGTGTTTTGACCTTTAGAAACGTTTTATTATGATAATTAAAAATGTATTTTCATCATAATTATAGACCATTATCAGGAAACGCTGCTTGAAATGAGAGTTCTTAAATTATAATAATTAAGAATTTGTAAGAGTTTTCACGGAAATCCTTGAACGTATTTCTATTGGATATTTTTATGTAGAAAAACATTTTGTAAGAAGCCTCATCTGTGGTTGACTTTGCTAATCTATCAAAGGCTTATAAGTCTCGTTCCAATTACGTTTGAAATGTTAGAGGTTTCGATTTTGTTATTTCTTTTGAAGATGTACACAATCTATTTCTATAGATGTCTTGAGTGTTTGTCTGACTTAGTTTATGGGTATTTTTTTTTGACTGATTGCTTGAAATATATTTTTCGATTTTTAGCCATATAGCATACGCGTACGTATCCATTGCTAGAACTCAGGCTTCCTGGTTCTATAGTATAATATCCACCATTATTGTTGTCTTTGTTTTTCACCAATAAACCTTTACAATTTCAACTTTAATAACGTTATATGTTTACCTTGGCTTACAATCATTTTAAATTAGATTTTACCCGTCTTCAATAACAAGGAATCCCAAGAGAAGCGTGATAGTGGATTTAATTATGATGGCCTCATTAGCGTCTTACATATTACTCGCTAATTCGAGCCCCCAGTCTCTGCCTGCAAAATACGCCGTCGTAATTGTTATTTGTGTCATTATGTCTTATACCGGTAAGCCAACTTGATTCTTCTTTGAAAAGAGAATCAGTGTTAGCTTTATAAATGTTTTTATTATGATTTTATATAGCAGATCTTATAAAGGAGTCTATTTATTGTATAAATTATATACGAGTAATACGATTAACTTTACAATAATATTCCAGAAAATTCACACAACGCTATTTAGTATCAAACTAAACAGTGTTTGTGCTATGAGATCTAGATAGCTGATAAACATACTTATATATTTCTAAATACATACATATTATACACGAATGACACCCTGACAGAGAATAAATTATTATGCTTATCATACAAACACTGCCATATAGCAATCAAGCCTACTAACCATTAGTAAAAGAGCATTTTAAAATTGTTTTTTTTTTTCATTGATATAGTCAAACTTAAATAAAGAACTTCATTTAAATTGCTAATCATCTTACACTATAATCTACCCTTTATCATATTTCCAAGCTCAACTATATCTGAAAATCCTTTACACTTCTCAAATATTTAACTCAAAACTTTACGCAAATGTTGCTTCACCAAACTCTGACGTTTCACCGCAACCCCGTCACAAATCATTTCGCTTACATTGAAGAAGAGTAGGGTGCCATGTAAGACCTCAATCTTACCGTGTAGCGTAATAAAACGGTTAACAAAACAAACTAAGTGAAAGCCACCGCGGCGGTATTGAAAGTACTGAAGTTTGCCCGAGAAGACCGGAGCAAACACGCACAAGTTAGGCAGTATGGACTAAATTATAAGCGTACTGACGGATGTGCTAAACAAAAAGTTGGTGTAATGGTACCAAGTTGAGTATTTCTGTTTGTCTTTAGTCCAAGAAATGCAATCAGAGAGAAGAAAATTAAAATAGCGAAAATAATACATTTTCAGACCAAAAAGTCATCAAACTTTAGTGGTAGTGGGCACGGACATTGCTTGAAAAATTAATGATCGATGGGTATGAAAGGTTCTGGAGTGAGTGAAGAGGGAGCGTTAGAAGGGCTCCTACAAGGTAGACTGATAACCTAGTGAGGTTCGCGGGAATCCGATGAATGCAAGCATAGGACCGGACATTATGGTGCTACTTGGGGTAGGTCCATGTCCAATAGTGACGACGTAAACGTCTTTTCATTCAAACAATGACGATTATACAATTTAGGAGTATATTACAATTGTATATGTAATACGTTCAAAACACATTTAAAAAAAAAAACAATTTCTTCCATTCACTGATACAAAAGTTTTTAGAAAACCAAACCTACCGAAAACTCAAAATTGTAAAGTATCAAGAATTTCGGAAAACATACCTAAAGACTCTTAACCGCTTATCGCTTGCATCTTGGCATACAGATGAAGCAAGTTAAAGATTAGTGCGGAACTCAATTAAAGCAACGAAGTTTCTGAGAGATCGCGATCCGTATAATTAAATTTTCTCAGCAAAAGTGCTGCGTGATCGGAATGTACTTCGGATGCAGGCGTCGGTGTTTATCGCTGGCAAACTCAGCTTTATTGAAATAAGGTTGAAGATACAGACTATAGAGTTGGGAAGCGGTTCCTTTGAGAATGTTTTGCGGGTTACGATCTAGCGCTGAATCTGTGTTTTGGTTTCCTTCTTTACTTGTTAATTGTATAGTATAAAAAATAGTAAACTGCAGACAAAAGTGTTTTTTTGTTTGATTGATATAATGTAGGCAAATTGTTCCAGTCCTTCTTTGTTTACGGTTTAAACGACGAAGCAAAATGCTAAGTATAGACCATAAAGGTGTCAACAACGTAAGAGACACTCACAGTACGTCATATTTTTGGTAGAAAACCGTTTTCTTAATCAGGTCATGTAATTTGCGCGAACATTCTCTAAAATGCATTCCATAAAATAACGTAAGGCATACGACAGTCATCATATGCCTGTATTCCAGGCTTGGAGATGATACAAAAAAAAACACCGAAATAGAGATAGTTTAGTTTCTGTAATAAAAACAAAACAAACACAATAAACTAAATTGTACGTCAAAACTAACATGACACTCATATTTATTTTCCTACGAGGCCAATCATCTACGAAAAGTGACTACAGATTCAATTTACTGCGGTCTTATACCTAAGCTACGCTCTGACAAGGCATTTAGTCGGATTCCCACTCAATTTAGGACATGTTGGGCTCGTATCACGAAAATAAGTCACGTAAGCTCGCCGTAAAAAGTTTTTGCCAACTACCTTTTTTGGATGCGAGAAGCGGGTATAGTCAAGTTCCATTAGAAGTAACATAACGAGGTGTAAGGATGGTGATAACAAGACACAGAAAAATCATTCGCTGTAGTATTATTTCTGAAGCTTTTTCATGGAATTGTCATTAGTATTGTGTGACAAAGTTGCGGATGAAGTGTTAACTAAAAAAAAGTGTATATGGATGATACATTACCTGTTTCATTAGATATATCTCTCTTTTTCTTTGAATCCTTTGAAAGGTTGTGTTTGAGTTTTATGTAAATACGTTTAAAAATGTCCAAGGTGTCGGAGACTTTACAACAGAAGAGGATGCTGGTAGATGGAGCAAAATTGATTTTTAATAAACTTTGCTCGAAAACTCGCTGTTATCCCTACCGCTTTTAGAAAAATAGCACGAATAAAACGAAAAGTTCACAAATTTGCATCGCCACAATTTATTTCTTGCATCAACTGCCTTTTATTAATAAATTCGTAAAAGTATTGAAATACGTTGTTTGTTAAACATGGTTTGTAACAGCAACACTCGGATTCATAACACCCACACCTATGCTTCGGGCAAATTTTGCCTCATTTGCATAATATATGGTTAGATGTTTGTCCATTAATCACGCTGTCATGATTAGGCATATATTTAAACTTGGGACGATGGTAGTTCATGGTCTAGATTAGGTCATAAAATACATATTTAGCTCGGTGAAACATTTGCGGGCATAATGTTGGACTTTTATTTTTTTTATTGACATAAACTATTAATTGACTGCAATCGTTGATGGAGAGGCGTATTAGTTTATTAACAGCTTATTCACGCTAGGCTAAAGTGAATAAGCTCTTAATAGCCTTCATCATCATCATCAATTCAGCCGAAAGACGTTCACTGCTGGACATAGGCCTCCCCCAAACGTCGCCACAACGTCCGGTCCGGTCCGGTTAATAGCCTTAAAGACACTCAAATTATAATCGGAAAACCGCAGCAGGCAAAATATTTTAATTCTTCGATTTACGCGATATAAACGACGAGGCAAAACGCTTAGTCTGAACCGTAGGAGTCTCAAACAACGTAAGCGTGGATATTTGCCGCACGCCGCATTGTTAGATGGTAAAATTAAGATGGTGGAATCAGGTCATGTAGTTCCCGCGCACACTCCAAAATGCATCCTGTAAAATTCCGAAAAACTTGAACGAAGTCACCAGAAAACGAAAAAACCTATGAGATATAAAATAAATATCTATCTCTTATTACAAAGTGCATTTTTCTCTTAAAAGACATCTATTTTCCTGATCTTGGAAAACTCGTTAAGTTTTTCTCATGTGATAGTGTAATAAATAAAATAAATAACATGTTGGTGTACACATTTTTATTTTTATTACTATTAATTTACTTGACAGTATTCGCTGCAACTTTTACCACTGAATTTAAAACGTAGTCCTAGTAAAATATTTTCTTGCTTTTTACGTAGAAAGTTATTTCGTGTACACTTTCATGGAGATATAAAAGTAAGTGTGTTTAAGGTAAAAGCAAGATGTGTAGATAAATTATTACTTTCAAATTACACTTACCTCTTGTGCTTAAAATTGTCTGGGTTTGAAACCGGGCAAGTTTAAATTTTGATCGTTTTTCATGCCGTGGAGTGGTGGTTGTTGATACGCAACGATCTATAAATACCAACAGGTCATTGATTCGCTCAGCTGGCGTTTGCTTAAAGAAATTAATTTCGTACATTCTTAAATTAATTCGAGTTTAAAAAAAAGTACTTTAATTTTTAAATAACTTTACAAATTAATAATGTTTCATGATCAAACCTCCACGGAATTAAAACGATCCAAATTAAAGCTTTGCATACTTTTCTAAAATGCTGACTGACACCCCTGTGTGTGTCTCACAAAATATGTAAAACAGTTGACGCGATTGTCATTCGTAGGTCTTTTTATCGTTACAGATCAGTCAGATGTTAGCAATTCTGACCATTAGACTATCCAAGGCGTATCGCATTGGCCTGTCAGGCAGTTGCTCTATGTAAAACTACAGCCTTGGGTTGGCTAGTTTTTTTTTATGGTAGGTGAAAATCATCGAATGATGAAACCCGCTCTTGGGCGGAGCGGGAGACCAGTGTCTGACTCTTACTGACTAAAAAACCTACCCCGTACCTTCCTTGCTTTATTCCTGGAGTCGAGGTAACAGTTTGCACCACCCTAGGCTCCAGGAGGCTTCGACCCTGAAGGGCCCCTGCAGTTGGGTTGGCTAGTTGGAAAAAGGTTAGGGAGATAATGATGAAATTAAAAGAAAATGCCTATTTTTAATTAGGTTGTAAATTTGAGCCTGAACTTAAATAGTTAGAACTACTAATTAGTTAGTACTTTAAGGAGCCCGTTCACCTTGGCTCCTGCTTTTCGGGATGTATCCCTGGAGTGCACCGACCGCCTTCAGCTTGGGAATGGACATTTCTTCAGACCTCAACTTTGGGAGGTCCATTGAGTCCAAGGCCAAGGTAGCTGCTAGTAAACTCGGCGTTCTTGCAAAAGTCCGACGGTACTTCACACCGAGTCAGCTTCTAATGTTGTACAAAGCACAGGTCCCATCGTGTGTGGAGTACTGCAGCCACATATGGGCTGGTGCTGCAAAAGGCCACCTAGCGGCTTTGCATTCAGTGGAAAGGAAGAGAAGAAGAGGCTAATTGGTGATCCAAATTTGGTTGGGTCCAATCTTCAAAGTCTCGAGCACAGGCGCAGAGTAGCCAGCCTTGAGGTTTTCTACAGGATGCATTTTGGAGAGTGTGCGCAGGAATTGCACGATTTGATTCTGCCATCCCAATTTTACCTTCGGACATCCCAGCGTACGGCAAATATCCACCCTTACTTTGTTGAGACACCTGCGGCCCGGGCTAAGCGTTTTGCCTCGTCTTACCTCGCCATGTACGCGGTATAAATATACCGCGTACATCGAGGGACTGGAACAGTTGTCTTCAAGGCTAGAGTGAATAGGCTCTTAATAAACTAGTGCGCCTTAACATCAACGATTGCATCACTGCTTACCATCAGGTGGGATCGCAGTCAAGCACTAGTTTATGCAATAAAAAAAAAATATAGTAGGTAGTTGAATTCAGACTTCTGCGTAAACTCTTGCTGTTCAAACAGCCGCATTCGATTTTTAATATAGTCTCGTTCAGATTTGACTACAAAAAAAAAATTGAACATTTTCATAGTTTCAATATAATCAGCAGATGGATCTTATTTTCTCTAATACATAGTATACATTTACTCAGTGGTTGCACTCGGGTTTTCAACAATTTTTAACATTCTACTTACTGTAGAAAATTGTTTCAAAGGTATGATACTCCGGGGTAAAAATATTTTATGTGCTACTCCATGACATTGTCTACTTGTAAGCAAAATTGCATCTAAATACCGTTCAAGCGTAAAGACTGCCCTGCTTACCCTAAAACGCAGTAAGAGCAAAAAAGCAGTTTCGAGAAAAACGCAAAAAACACTTTGACGTCTTATTTTATATAGTAATAATGTTTTATGGTAGATTTTTTTTTGCCTAGAGGATTAAGGCAATTACAAAGAATGAATTTTGAAAAAAAAGCGTGTTATTAAGTCCATTAAATTTAAAATTAAATGGATTTTTCGAAAATCATGTCTATTACTGCTTGCGAAAAAGTTTAGAATACAGGTTAAAATACAGTAACACATACTTGATACTGCAAAACTCATCGGTTAATAGTCGTATTAACACATTTTACAGAATAATTTGCAGTATAAGTCTTTTTTACTGCATTTTAATTAGAACGTTGAACTAATTGTACCTGCAGTATGTAACAAATTTTGAAAATGATTAGGTTGTGTAGGGATTTATAAAGAAAACAAGACATTTTTGTTTGTATTTTGTTATGTAGAACCTTTATTTTTTACTATTTGAGCAAATTTAAACTTTTTGAAAAAAGCTAAAAACAGAACAAAATAAATATTTAAGTGGGTGTTCTCATGCAACAAACGTGATTTTTTACCATTTTTCTTGATATTAATAACGGCAACACGAAGACTACATAGCTTGAAAAGCTTACAGTACATATAACTGTATATTTACTTTAAAAACCTGTAATATTATTGATTAATAAAAACACATTTAAGGAGGGATTCCATGCAACGAACGTGATTTTACCGCATACATGTAATGTCTAATCTTGTTTAAATAATAGTGCAACGTAGTGTAAGCGACTCCGATTCGCACTTGCCTGGTTTATTACCTTTTTTGCAGATTTTTGTACAATATTTGCAGGGTTTTCTTTGTTTTACTTTATCCTTTATTGTAGATTACTTCTGTGGAAGCCACGTCCCAGTCGTTCGCGTCGGCCATCGGCGATAAGTGCGATGGTACCGATGGCGAACCTATGCAAAGCCACTGGGACAGGATTCAGGTTGCCATCACTGAGGCGGCAAAGTCGGTGCTCGGCTTGTCCAGGGGCGGCCGCAGGTGTGACAAGGAGACTTGGTGGTGGGATGACACAGTCCAGAGGGAGATCAGAGAGAAGAAAGCCCTCTTCAAAACGTGGCAAGCTTCCAAATCTCCCGAAGACCGCGACGCATACAGAACCGCAAAACGTGCCGCCAAGAGGGCCGTAGCCAGAGCCAGACGAGACCACTTACAGCCACTCTATGATAAGTTGGAATCGTCTGAGGGGCAAAAGCTCATTTATAAGTTGGCACGTTCCAGGGTCAAAGCGGCACTGGATATCTCTAAGTGCCGCTGTGTAAGAGACCCTGACGGCAATCTGTTATGCGAGGACCTCGCGGTGAAGGAGAGATGGCGCTCGTATTTCCACGAGCTGCTGAACAAGCAGCACAAAGAGGTGTTGTCTCCGGTTCTCCCTCCAAATCAGGGACTTGTGCCCCCGGTTACGCCTGAAGAAGTGCATGTGGCCCTTCGCCGCATGAAGAACCGGAAAGCTGTCGGTGCCGATGGAGTCCCCATTGAAGCCTGGAAGGCGATGGGTCCTCGTGGTGTGGGCATCTTAACCCACCTATTTAACCGCATGCTCCTCACCGGAAAGATCCCGAGTCAATGGAGACTGAGTATTATCACTCCAGTCTTCAAAGGCAAGGGATCGGTGCAGGAGTGTGGCGACTACCGTGGGATTAAGGTTATGTCCCACACCATGAAGCTCTTCGAGCGGGTGATTGACTCTCGGATCCGACAGGAGTGCACCGTCTCGGGATGTCAATATGGGTTTCGACCAGGCCATGGCGCCATGGATCCCATCTTTGCCCTAAGGGTTACCATGGAGGGATACAGATCGAAGAATACGCCTCTGCACCTCTTGTTCCTAGACATGCAGAAGGCCTTCGACTGTGTCCCCCGTGATGTGATCTGGTGGGCGCTGAGATCTAAAGGAGTGCCCGAGACCTATGTTGACATCATCCGAGATATGTACCGAGACTCCGGTTCTGTGGTTCGGACCGCTGTTGGCGATACGAAACCCTTCCCCATCACCGTCGGAGTTCACCAGGGCTCTGTCCTTAGTCCGTTTCGCGTGGAAGGAATCGCTGGAAAACGGCGGTCTGAAGATTAATGCGGCGAAGACCGAGTACTTGGCCTGTAACACAACTAACGCTGCTCCTGTTCGCATTGGCGAAGACACAGTTGAGCGCACGGAACAGGTCAGGTACTTGGGATCGGTGCTCCACGAGTCCGGGGACGTCGATTGCGACGTCGAGTCGCGTATCTCGGCGGCCTGGGCGAAATGGCGTGAGGTGGCGGGTGTTATCTGTGACCCGAAAATGCCGGTTAGGCTCAAAGGACAGGTCTATAAGACCATCATTAGGCCTGTCCTTTTGTATGGCAGTGAAGCGTGGCCTGTACTTGAACGACATAAGCAAAGCCTGCGTGTCACGGAAATGAATATGCTGCGCTGGATGTCTGGAGTTTCGCGGAAAGACCGCATTAAGAACTCCCGCATCCGGGGCAGCCTTCAGGTCCGTGACATAGCGGATAAACTGCAGGAGGGTCGTTTACGCTGGTATGGCCACGTTTTACGAAAACCGGCAGACTACGTGGGTAACAGATGCCTCGCCATGCCGCCTCCGCCGGGACCCGGAAAACGAGGTAGGCCTAAGAGGCGATGGATCGACGTCGTAAGGGACGATATGCGTGCTAATGGGCTTAAGGCAGAGGACGCAAAAGACCGAGCGAAGTGGAGACGACTAGGCAGGAAAGCGGACCCCGGGCACCGAGGTGAAAGCCAAGGTAGCAACCGGGACTAACGCTAGGCTGATGATGATGATGACTTCTGTGGTGTGGTATTGGCTATTGTATTATTTGAGAGTAAAGATCTCTTCTATCTGCTACCGAAACGTCTGAATCTTCAACACTACCCGTGTCTCGGTAATAAATGTTATCGTGGCCTAACATTAGTCTCAGTGATATTAACACGCTTGCAGCCGCCTGATTTGTAAGCATTACTGTTTACCGGATTAGGACCCAGCGTGAGAGGCCGTTACCGCAAATCGTCCACACAGGTACAAGGACCTCCTTACTCGTGTGGAGTACCAACTCCTAATTCGGGAGATAACTGCACTGATTGGGTGCAGTTATCTCCCGAATTTCCGGTGAAGATCTGGGTCATACGAATGGTGAAGACGCTGTGAAGTCTTTCCAGCCTCCTTTCAAAGAGGGGACCTACCACCTAATTATGGCGAAAAGCCTTTACAGACTTCACAGCGTTCTCACCTTCCGCTGGACTTCTTATTGTTAAGTTTTTTACATTGTGTCGATGCCACTCAATAAAGCAAATTACACTGTATATATGTATATATATATCTGTACAGGCCACGAGTTGATGAACAGTATTAAAACTGCTATATAATCTATTATTACTAATGTTTGGATGCGATAATACTGGCATAAATGCTTTTAAAGTGATATTCTAATGTGGAAAATAGGCAGGTATTATTACCTTACATTTTTTTCCAATAAGAGATAAAATACTAGCCGTTCACTTTAATCTGTATGTTTCCTCCCATAGCAGCCCCAATTTGCATCTTAAGTCAGACCTTAGGCCCTACCACGATCTATTTTACGACCTAAACTGAACTATTATATAACTGCTACATAGGATGTATATTTCCTCCTTCTCGCTTGCATGCCTGTCATTTTTACACGTCATGGTAAAACCCATGGTTAACTTGGATGGCAAACTTAAATTAATTTGCAAAACTTTGTCGTGATGTTATTTTGTATCTATCAAAAACCATCTCGGATAAACAGTAGGTAATTATTTTAATCTTAAAGCCTTGGACGGTTAAAAGGTCTAGCTTCGAAATTAACTCAATCATCGAATCTAGCGCGACTGGGCAACGTTCGGGAAGCTGTGCCATATTATCTTCTTGTTAAATATACCACAAAGTCTCAAGAGAAAAGTATATGACCAGTAAGGCTTCATCAGAAGGTTTAAAGACACCTAAAAGACAATGGAAAGAGCTATGCTCGAAATTTTCTTCCGTCATCTTGGTAGTGGAATGATGGTCATTATGGCGACATTTGGGAGAGGTCATTGGACAACAGTGGACGTCTTTCGACTGTACTGATGAGCTTGTTGAATCAGTTTACTATTTAATATCTTTTTTAATTAAGTTGTCTTAAAATCTCGAAGTTAATACAGAACAGAACAGTTTAAATGAAAGATAATTCCTGACTAGAGCGCAGTATAGTCTGATCGTGACACCAGTGAAATTTAGTACCTTAGTTTGAGTAACTAATTATAATGCAGTAACAGTGACCTATACTGCCATTTAATAAAAAAAACTTATTTTTCAACTTTAGAACGATACCGACTATAGTGCAGTAAACACAACAACTTACTGCAATTTCGTTGGTTTTCAATCAGTCGTCATCAATGCAGTGTTAACATTTTCGGTGCAAAAAGGGCTTACTGCGTTTTAATTTATATTCCGTCATATTTCTTTTGTTGTAGATTACAGATTTTATGAGGTAATAGAGACATTTACTGCGTTTAAGTTGATAAAGTAATGAGTCGATTTAGCCGTAAAAGCTTTAACTGCATTTTAGTTAAAATAACGATGAATTTTGGCATAAAATTTTGAGTTACTGCATTAGTAAATTTCGTTTTTCTGCCAAGTTAATCATCGAATCAAAACCTAGGTTAGACGAATATGTTCCTTATAAAACGTTGGTTCGGAATCAATAAAAAACCCAAATACCTAAAAACCCTATTACTGCGTTTTAGCGTCAGCACGGCAGAAGAACTAACAAACGTATGTACATACATACTTACAAACTTTTGCCTTTATAATATTAGCGTATCCAGTTAGAAAAGGTTTGCCCAAAGGCACCGGGAAGTACTCAAATAAAATAAGCTTAAAGCGCTCGTTTCAGCAAACCATTTCGGGCCGCCAGACTATGAGAGAGTGTGTCTGCTCGAGATTTATCTCAAATAACTGGGACTTTTGACTTTCATTCCATTCCGATGGGAGCAACTACAACTTTGATACTTGAATTTGTTGTTCAAAAAGGAATGTCCATTAAATTCCTGAAATATACACAAACGATTAAAACAAAGTTAGAATAAAATAGCAATTATATTATTACTACTAGCTGTGCCCGCGACTTCGTCCGCGTGGAATAGTTATTTTGGGCATCATATTTATTTTTGCAAACAACCTCCTCAGCTTTATAAATTATAGCTGTTACACACGACTTTGCCCGTGTCAATTTCTGTTATTATTTTAGACAATTTAGTTTTTAAAAGAACATAATTATCTAAAAGTACTTCATAGAGCTACACCCCAACTTGGGCACGCCATAATCTCGGCGGTAAGTCCCCTCTTTGAGGCGTGATGTCTATCACGGCATCCTCACCTTTCGCATGGCGCAGGTTCTCACCGGACATGGGAAGTTCAGGAGATTCCTGCGCACTGGATTCGTGCGGAAGAGACGCCCGGGTGTCGCCACTGTATGGTCAGCCCGGAGGATACGGTGGAGCACACGGTGGAGGTGTGCCCCGCTTGAGAAGAGCATCGCCGTGTCCTCGTGGGGGTGATCAGCGGCGGCGACCTCTCGCGCCAGGCCTTGGTTCAGGCCATAGTTCGCAGCGAAGAAGAATAGCAAGCGGTCGCCTCCTTCTGCAAAGCAGTAATGCTCGTAAAGGAGGAGGCCGACCGCATAAGGCAAAGGCAACAGCGCCCTCGCCGTAGCCGTCACCTCCGCGATCCCGCCGATATCCGGTCTCCGTAGACGCTGGCTTGTGGACGGTGAGCAATGGGTAGCTCGCCGTCCGGTTGTCTGGTAACAGTCCAGACCGAGACCAAGTCGTCGACGGCGTGCACTGCTCCCGCGCGCCTCAAGGTGTTGTCAGCAAACTGTGGGGCCCTTCAGGGGCGAAGCCTCCTGCAACTGAGGGTTGGTGCGAAAGCGTTAGTGACACTGTTTCCCGCTCCGCCCAAGAGCGGGATTCGGCATTGGATAATTTTTTTGATTCGCATAAAAACGGTTCTAGTAAGTTAATCTTAAAAGATAGATATATACTGTCGCGGACATTTTTTTAGATCATTTTAAGAGGAATAATTCTTTCATACATATTTTTTTGGTATCTTAAACCGTTTTTGCAGCGCACGCAACGGAAGCCCTCAAAGATGAATAGTTTTGCCCGTTTTTACAACATTTTCCGTTGTTTCTTCGCTTCTATTAGTCGCTGCGTGATGTTATATAGCCTAAAGCCTTCCTCAATAAATGATCTATTCAATGCAAAAAGAATTTTTCAATTCGAACCAGTAGTTCCTGAGATTAGCGCGTTCAAACAAACAAATAAACAAACAAACTCTTCAGCTTTATAATATTAGTATAGATTATGTCTTTTATTTTATCCAAGTTTTTAACATTTCAAAATATTTTCTAAACACATATAAAACATATTTAATACTTTGGCGAGGCTTATTCCCAACCAAACGTCAATTGTTGAAATAGACCTCGCCGAAATATTGTGCATCATCATCGGTCTTTTTAATATTCCCACTGGTAGGACACAGGCCTCCTTTTGTAAGAGAGGGAATGGGCCATAATCCACAACAAAAAGGGCCAGTGTGGATAGATGGATGTCACATGTCTTCGAATTTTTGGTTCTAGGACATGCCGGTTTCTTCACAATGTTTTCCTTCACCGTTTTGAAAGCAGTGGTGACGAAATAAACTACACAAAGTAATGCGCCTGGCTGAGTTTGAACCAGCGCCCTACAACGCGTTAGTTAGGGCCGTTACCACTCGGCCACCGCTGGTCTCAACTACTCTCACGTTCACAAAAAAAAATGTGGCATTATTGTTAAATAACATCAAAACACCCAGCATAAATAACACTCGTTTAAATAGCATTAATAACAAAAAGAGCAACTTTAATGTACAAGTAAAACTTTTGCTCCGTAATTACCTGACAAATGAACGTTATTATCGAGATTGTGTCCCTGAATAATTTAGTACGTTCACGTTTCAACCATAATAATGGTACCTGTACAAAGGTAAAATTGTATTTTGTAAGTATTCTCAAATGATTTCTTCCTTTTCTAACACTATAAATAAAACAATGAACTTCCAACGCGATTGTTGCGAATAGAAATTTCTTGCTTTTTACGTACAAAGTTATTTCGTGTACAGTTTTATGCAGATAATGATTAAAGTAAGTGTGTTTAAGGTAAAAGCAAGATGTACAAGTATAGCAAAAATATTACAAATTGTCTGGGTTTGAAACCGGGAAAGCACTAATGTAAATTTATCAATACATACAAGTTTAAATTTTGATCGTTTTAATCCCGAGGAGGGTAAGTAGTTAGTACGCAAAGATTGGCAATTACATACAGGTTATTGATTCGGTCAGCTGGCGTTTTATATTGTTATATTCGTAAATTAATTCGAGTTTTTTAAAAAAACTACTTTAATTTTGAACTATAATAATGGTTCCTGTACAAAGGTAAAATTGTATTTTGTAAGTATTCTCAAATGATTTCTTCGTTTTCTAACACTATAAGTAAAACAATGAAACTCCAACGCGATTGTTGCGAATAGAAATTTTCAGCTCATTTTCTTTTTCTTGCAAATAACGGTGAAGTTGCGAAACAGACTTTGTTCATTTATTTTGTTTAAGAGAAACAGAAAACTGGTTGCACTGTGTTTTTAATCAATTTACTCAAGTTTTTTTTTTTGTTTAATGATTACAATCAATCTGAATCACAGGTTTATTGATTAGTTTCTTAATAAATAATTAATTATTTGACAGTTACTACATATACATATTATACCACCCTCACCTAAACCAAATCATTATATCCCTAAGGATTATATTAACTTCTTAGCTTTGCTCGGGAGCTAAATATATGGATGCTTCACGGCGTTCGGGATTCAAACATAGCAAACTTCATTTTATTTGCAATTCAACATGCCACCCGCAATTTTGAGATACTGCATTTTTTCCTAGTCACATAATTTACTTTAGAACACACACATAATTAGCTATGTGTTACAAATATAAAACAAAAGTCGAAAAATACCCTTAACTAATTATTTAATCAATAACTGATTAACAACAATCTAATATAATAACGGCCTCGAAAATTTCTTCAACATCGCTGTTAACTGGTAATATTATGCCCAAAGATTGACGGTATTGCCAAGACGTATATGTGGCAATTCTTCTGTCTTCCGTCCTTTGTCATAAAAGCTAGTCTGGGGTTGGTTACCTGTAGTCACCCAGTTACTTAAGTGTATTCATATCGATAGATTCTTAATTTACGAAGAAAATATTTTGTTCAACATTATTATAAGTTTTATTGTTATAGGTTATTAGTTTTTATTGGTTAACTATTGACGAGAAAATTATGTCTGGTCGTAACCAGACATAATTTTCTCTGATAGTGAATTTCACAATTTGTAAGCCTTCCTTTCTCGTATAATAGCTCGTTCAATAGCACAATAAAGTTTTCTTTACAAGTTTTTTTTAAGTAAATGTAACAACAACATTTATTTAGTTTCAAGAAACAAAACCCACGTTTATAAAACGCGCTCGAATAAATTAGAGCTGTTATTTTTAAACTATAAACCAGGAGGCATAAAAAAGACATCTTTAAAGAAAATGTTATCTTTGCTAGTATTTTTAGAGACGGCATAAACGAAAGTAGTATTTAAGTTTTCATTTTCAAGAATACTTGGCACACTTACAGGGTATTTCTAAAATATTTCTTGACTGTCTTTTCTATTACGAGTAGTGTCGAGTTTGAGCTGAACTGTGCCACTGCTTAACCCAGTGCTTTGAAGGGGTCGTAAATTTCAAAATGAGTAAAAGCTGAAATGAAGGACTGAAATACAGTTCATTTTACAAAAGGAATGATATTAGAACCTAAGATGACAACTAGGGTAAAATCAGTAAATTATTGTCAGGATGTGAACAATTTGCCTGCTGCAGTTTACTAGTCCGATTATAATATAGATGTCTTTAAGGCAAGAGTGAATAGGCTCTTAAACCAGCGCACCTTACTATAAACAGGCGGGATTGCTGTAAAGTACTTGTTTATTTAATTAAAAAAAAATACGTTCACAAAATAATACACAAACAAACTTATGAATACAATGTAATTGTGCAAATTTCTAACCTAAGAACAGTGTTGTAGTACAGTAATTACAACATATAGCTAAGTTTGAAAAATCAATAAAAAATCTGTTATATACGCTATCGCCAGAAAAAGCAATAAATTGATTTATTATCTACAGTTCATTAATATAATTAATGTAAAGTATGCTACTTATAATATTTGTAAAAAAAAAACAATACAATATCTACAAAATTGTTGAAGTAATTCTAGAAGTTTTTTTGTTTATATGTAATCAACTTTTCCGAAATTTTCGTATATTTTCAGACTACAATGTTTATTATTAACACTGTAAATAATAAGCATCATATGGAACTTATTTCATAAAATGAAACGATAGAGTTGTAGACGATAGTAAAAGTAATATATTACCGTGGCAGAAAATATTTATATTACATACAGTAAATAAAATATAGTGATCAACAAAAAGGAATAAAAATATCTAAGCATTATTTTCTTATAGTATCACATTTAAACATAAAAAAGCTCTGTTTTAACGTTTGAGAAAGATTCCAGACTCTAACTTAGAACGAAATTAAAAGAAACAATAATTAATCAAATAAAGTGTTTTAGTGTAATAACTTAATGTAATATAGACGGTTACATACCGTAAATAATAAATACACCAAATGTCAAAAATGGCCTTTTACAATTTGTCAACTTTGATATATAAAAACGAAATTTTGAGAATGTATGTATAAGTTTGTTACTTAATTACGCTCAATTGGCAGAACAGATTATAATGAAACCTCGTATGCTGGTAGACCATATTCCGAAATAGCATATAGAGACTTATCATCTCAGAAGTATGTTGCTCAGGACTGTTTTCTTGTATTATACAGGCAAAGCCTCTGGCAACAGCTAGTACTTAATAAAATGGTTAGATATTATTAAAGCGATGTTTCAGAGTAAAATATTCTTCATCTTTTCATGTCACTATAAGCAATTTACCAACATGAAAATAGCTTACAAGCTTACATATTAATATCACAAAATATGTAAGCAACATATTTCATCAAAGCAACCTATAATGTAAAGAAAATGTATCGTTTTAATCTAATCCAAAGCTAGGGAAGGAAAATTCAAAGTGCCCCATCTCATGTGACCTAATTAGACTTAAGAGTTTGCGTATGATCATATTACATTATTTATTCAGGTAATTTTCGAGAAGCAGGAACTTAAGATATTCTATTTTGTCTACAGGCAGGTGAACCTTAAGATAAGTCCACAACTCGGTGACTGCTTCAATTGGAGTATGACGCCATCGCAGAGTGAGTTGGTGGTCTTTGCTAGGATAAGTGATCCTGCAGTGGACTTGGAGACCACGCCACCTGATGGTCCATGGTTAGAAGCTACTGCTGCTGCCGTACCTTGGAGCCTTGGCGTTGATATAGCTATATGGAACGCTGTTGGTAAGACTTTTTTTTTTTGTTTGTCTTAAGGTCTGGCTACATTAACAAGTTGCCGCATCGAGAAAATAGACGGTGTTGAAGCCATGGTGATCAAATGCTCGGTACGGAATAGTGTCGTTTAACTACACGATAGGGCATCGTCGTAAAAGTCTTTGGTTTAAGGTTGATTGTGAGATTTTTGACGATACAGTGATTGAAAAACTCGATACAAAAAATTAAAAAAAAAAATCTATAACTATAAAAAAAAAAATTTAATCCTATATCAGTAGAAATTTAAAAAAAAATCACTGTCTTAACACAAAATAAATTATTAGTTTCTAAGAACCCTTTGGTATACGACAGTTATATTTTTTACACATTACCGTACCAGGCATTAAATACCTACACGATGCGAAGTAGCTTTGAGCAGGGGTAGCGCATATTACTTTATTTCTATAATGTTTTAAATGTTATTTTTAATTATTCACTTTTTTCTTGGCAAATAAAGTGTTTTTCTTTCTATATTTTGCGATGCAGCAACGTGCCGCAGTCAGGTGCCGCACCGTTTTACTGTACTGATGCCGCTCCATTTTAATGTGGCCAGACCCTTAATTTATTTGATACTAGCTTTTGCCCGCAGCTTCGCCCGCGTTCATAAAATATAGCCTATGTCACTCAGGAGTAAAGCAGCTTTCTATTGTTGTTTAAATTTTTCAAATCGGACCAGTAGTTCCAGAGATTACCCCCTACAAACAAAAAAACAAAAAAACAAACTTTACCTCTTTATTATATTAGTGTAGATTGGTTTCGTCGGATAACTTTTGTACTACCTCTAAGATTACTGTGTTTTTATTAGCTCTTCAAAATCAATTTAACAAAGAGAAGCCGCAGTACTGTTGTTATGGTAGGTATTATCTTAATTTTTTTTTTTGCTAAAAACCATATTTTTTCGGCCTGTGCCTCACTGAGACAGTACGCAATGTATGGCATATAAGTTGAACCAAAGTGGCGATCGATTTTCAATGCGCAGTATTAAATTTTTGGCGTGTTTTTCTCAATCAACGAAGAAGCTGCTTGTAACCAAAGCAACAACGGATACTTTGGTTCACATAATTTGCCCCGTTATATATCCGCATACATCGACAAACTGGAACAGTTTGCCAGCTGCGGTCTTTCCGTCCGATTATAATTTAGGCGTCTTCAAGACTAGAGTGAATAGGCTCTTAACAAACTAGTGCGCCTCACCATCAACGATTGCACTGCTTACCATCAGGTGGGATCGCAGTCAAGCACTAGTTTTTGCAATAAAAAAAAATAGTAGGCAGTTGAATTCACACTTCTGCGTAAACTCTTGCTGTTCAAACAGCCGCATTAGATTTTTAATAAAGTCTCGTTCAGATTTGACTACAAAAAAAAAATTGAATATTTTCATAGTTTCAATATAATCAGCAGATGGATCTTATTTTCTCTAATACATAGCATACATTTACTCAGTGGTTGCACTCGGGTTTTCAAAAATTTTTAACATTCTACTTACTGTAGAAAATTGTTTTCGCAGTCAAGCACTAGTTAATACCAATAAAAAAAAACCTTGTTACTGTTGGTTACGCAGTCAATCGCACACTTTTTTGACGTCATGATTAACGCTATAAGTCTCAGTAAGGACCTTAGCAACGAGCCTTCCTCTGAAATATCTCAAATACCTTGTAATTTTAGGAATAAACAAACTGTATTTTCGCGACCTAATTTTGTTATTGTGTTAAGGTACTGTGCTATCATCCAAATAACCTAATTCCGAAACCACTAATTCAATCTCACCCGGAGACAGTTTGCCATTACCAGAAATTCCGTTAATGAATACTAAAATTTACCTGTTAATTACACAGTCGAGAAAAAGAAATAGATGAGCGAAGTTCGCAATTTACTGCTGAAGTTTGAAGAGAAATGAGTTTGTATTTTCAGATCTGGAATCGCCATTTATAACAAACACTATGAAAATTTACGAACCTCGGATTGTTATGAGAAACTTTTAATGATTTGATATTTCTGTCTGGACTTTTTTTGTAAAAGTATGTAGAAAATATGCAGGTTTATAGAAACTATGATTTGTATAGACTGTAATTGTTTTTAAAAGTTTTTTTCTAATTTTATATAAGCTCGGGTTTCCTACTATCTCACCTGATAGTAAGCGATGCTGTGAATCAATTGATGTAGATGCTACAAAAATATTTCCTCTATATTCACTTTTTTCCATGATTGGGTATTTGGTCGATGTATTTTTAATCATCTGTTTTCAAAAAGCGACTTTATCCAAAAAAAGATTAAAGTATATAATAAATAAATAAACATTAAATTCGTTCAATATTAATCTATAAGGATATCATAGCTTAAAAAAGATAACGACATAATATATCCACTACAAACGTTAAAGAAATAGTGGGAACTAGCCCCTTAACCAATATTTAGAATAAAAAAATGTTTTATATTTTTTTTCATAAACAATTTTGATGCTCTAAAAAAAAAAACTTTGTTTGACTGGTTCTCTGATATAAAATATAGTGCAAAAATAAACACAGTTAAATATTCGATTGCTGGATAGTAAAATAATTTCAAGTGACACAGTTCAAACTTGAATTTTTGATTAGCTTTAAAACAAGAGTCGAAACTTAATGAGACCAAACTTTTATTATTCTTCTTCAATACACTTATCAAAAACAGAATCAACTCCATTTTATAGAGCTTTGGAATGAAAAGTTTTTGAATGAAAACGACAACAGCCGTTTTAGTGGTTATTTACGGAGACGTAGCAAGATAGGCGACGCCTTGGGCGTTCGTCGTATATTGCAGCAGTGGGCCGAATCAACTTGGCGCATCCACACATGCCCGGCGGCACGGCCGGCGGCCAACTGGGTGACCAGGCAGGAGGCCATGCCTCCGGCACAAGCATCTTTTCTTCGCGAGATTTCAAAGGCGGTCTGAAAGCCGGTGGCATACACGGTGGCATTTGTGGATGCGCCATCTCACGCACAGACACAACCATATTATTATGACAATGTATGACAAACGCCAAACGCGCCGCACAACGCACCACGTCTCTGTAAACAAGCACTTAAAGTTAACATTGTCAGTATGTCCCATACGAAACAAGCGATTTAAGCGTAAAATGCAGATTTTACTACCGCTGCCATCTCTAATCGGCTGATGAAGTAATTTCTTACTTTGTAAGCTTCACAAACCAAATTTCATAGCCCCTCGTACAAAAGTTCTCCACAAACAAAACTATTGCAATAACTTCGGGAAGAGAGTTCATCTGTCAATATTGCAGGCTGGGCCGGTTGGGGGGAGTGGGGGGCGTGCAGCAGGACTTGCGGAGGGGGGAGGCAGACCCGCAGAAGGTATTGCTCGAAGCCTACCTGCGAGGGGTACGGAGAGCAAGGAAGATCGTGTAACTCCTTCGACTGTGAAGGTAAGTAGATTTGTGCTGTAATTAAGGCACGGAGTGCAAAGTTGGATTACAGTAATATATTGTTTAACGGTACGTTGTTTTGAACCTCTTTGAATAGGCAGCGAAACCTGTTTGCTTACTTATACATTATTTCTCTGAAACTTGAACGTTGGTAATAGGTACGTATTTATTGAAATTATGTGGAAGATTTAACGATTTTTTAATATCACGTGGATTTCATCCACCTACGGGATTGCTCCGTACGCGTAGCCTTCGCAAATGTTTTTTTTATACAAGTATATTATACGTACGTGGGATGTGAGGTGTGAGATCGAGTCGAACCCCTTATGCGGAGCAATTCCAGATGATTGATAAATACACACGATATTAAAAATAAAAAAAATACCCTAGCAGTTAAAAAACCAGATAGGAGTTAGTAGGTTAGATTGACAGCTAATAACAAGCCCTTACTTATAAAAATTCTATGATCAGTAAAAGAGAGAAAAATAAACAACCCGAATTATATAAAAGAAAAATCAGCTTAAGCACTTTCTAACCTAGGACACACAAGTTAAGAACATTATAGATCTCTATTATGCTCTATATACAAATTGTATGATATAAATTTCTGCTTGCATACATAATGAATTCTGTTGAATAATTGGTTGTGGATAATGGCTCGAACAAAGATGGATTGAATTGGTTTTGACTTCTTAAGGATGTAAAAATAAAATTTCGACTAACTGTCGGGGCAGTTTATACTACTATTGAATGTTTTAACAAACAAATGCAGTCAGAAATATAGTAGAATACAGTATGATTTTGCTTCTAATCCAATTTACCCTTCTTGAAATACGAACAGCTTAATACAGCTCAGCATTTCAAACCATCAAAACCACACATGTTCTACTAAAAACCAATTTCAATTTTAAGTTCTGTCTGCAAACCTCTACTCAATTCTCAAACCTTAAAAGCAAACATTTTAGTAAACGTTCCGCGCCACTAGAAAACTGTTCCTCGTCTATCCGTAAACGAATATTGGATTTTAAATTATTTCCAGACTAGCTCGTTAACTGACATCGTAACAGCATGAAATCGATAGGTCGACTGGAAGTTGCCAAACTACTACCGATCAAGCATACAAGCTGTAGGGGACATATTGATGCATTGATTTTAGCGTCAAAGCAGCTTGTTGCAGGATCATTTTTTAATTGACTTTGTCAACATACCGAGTGCGTGTTTGAGCTATTGTAACACCTAAAATTGTGTAATACTACATCTGAAACAGATCCTGGACTGAAATGTTAAGTAGGTTCTAATAAACGTATTTGGTCTGTCACCAAAAAATTGGGCAGATAGACTTTTTTAGGTCACGGACTGTCAAGAAAGAGTTTTTAAACAGGAACAATAGGGTTTTTTGATTACCTGAGTCGTCTTGATCGACATCTGTGTGTAGGCGCGGGTTTGTGGACGGCGAGCAATGGGTAGCTCACCGACTAGCTGTCCAGTTGACGGCGCGTTATATTTCATGTCACCTTAAAGAGTTGAGTTGTAATCAGTAAGGGCCAGAGCCTGCTAGAGTTGTGCATTATTCTTAAAAAAAGGTTTGTTTCGTTTGAGTCTAGATTTACTAGAAATCTAGATTTACTTACTACAATTTCAAATCCTAAAGACTGCATAATATATTCAACAAAGGGTTTATATTAGGCATATTGCTTCCTGTTATCGGAGTATGTGCGTAAAGATAGATAGATTAACTTTATTTTACATCAAAAAGTAACAGAAAGTAAAATAAAGTTTCGTACTGAAATATTATTACAATAAAGGATATTGTCTGATAGTCATATTACTTTTATGCGACTTACTAAAACAAAACGTTTACACCATACGTCTTCGTTTATATATACGTCCATTTTTTTATTTTTCCTACCACCAAAGTGATATCACAAGGCTCCATTCTTACATTTTATAATATAATAGATACGATAAAACAAACAAAAAATTCTAACTGACGGCTGCAATAGAATCATTATTTATTAACCAGGAAACAATTAATTGAAAGCAATAAGTAGACAAGTCCTGTACAAAAGCGCCATAATTTCAATCTACGAAAATTAATTACGCAATTTTGATACAAAACAACATTAAATTAAAACCTTGTTCACGTGAAAAGTAATAACGTCAACATACATTATAATTTAATTCTTCTCAGGAACAATAAACCCGTTGGCGCCGGGTGCAAGGCGGAACTTCCACCCAGCCCAGGCCAGGTGGGGGCCAGTAGCGGATCGACCGCATGCCTTCAGTCTAAGGCCCAACTCATACATCTGGATTGCATCGTCAGAGCTGTTCTCTGCTGGGAAAACCTTCCCCAGAGAATTCACATTATTCATCTCACTGAGATTACGGCCCGAGGTAAGTCGAATATCAGTGTATATCGTAATTCGTAAGTTAACAGGGTTTTAATGAAAGTATCTTTTTCATTGCAAGCTTTCATAGTAATGTATATATTTAATTAATCATCATCATCAGCTTTTTTAATGTTCCCATTACTGGGACGCAAGCTTTTAGAAGAGAGAATAGCCCATTGTGGGTTGGTGGATACCTAATTATATAACGATCCCATCAACGATTGCATCACTGCTTACCATCAGGTGGGATCGCAGTCAAGCACTAGTTTATTGCAAGTAAAAAAAATAAAATAATAATAATTAAAATTCGTCAAAACGAAGCTCAAACTCGATAGAGGTTGAGATGTTTAATTAAAGAGTTACTAAAGCCACATTTCGGTTCCATCATCAAGTCAGCTTCACGACATAATAATTTGGCATTGTCATCTGATTGACATATGCATGCAAAAATTCAGCGAAATCGGTAACCGCCGTAGATCAAATTTAATTTACAAGTTATTATATTTTACATCGGGACAGATGATATACTAAATAAAAAATTGTAAAAATAACTGTTTTTAGATTCTTATTTTAATCTGGGGGCACTTCATTATAATTAAGTATAATGTAAACAAAACTATTGATGTAGTCATAAAATATTGATTTATTATTATAAATTAAGTAGAACAGGACTTGGCTGCGATGCGATCTTAAAACTTTTTACGATGTCAGAATTGCGCAGATTGCACAGATAGACTCGGCGTTTTTGTTTACATTTAATGTTTTTGCTGGGATTATTATATTCATGATAAACAATCGCAATGACAGTATATTTAATACCGTGCATTCGCATCGATTAACGTTGACATTTAAATGCGAGTTTTTTGGAGGAATTGATTTAGTTTCACCGTACATTTGCATCGATGAACGTAAATTACATTCAAATGAGGGTTTTCATGAAAATTTATACCACCAGTTGGCGCCACTTAGCCGATAAGTCTACTATATTTAAAAACATACACGATGTTGATCGTTTACCGTTGACCTTAATGTCTAACTAATAGTAATAATAATTTATATATCGAACAATTTACTTTAGAATAAACTTGACAGAAAATTGACAGTGTCCTTAAAAATTTGCAACTAGATGTAGCCTTTATCTTAGTGACCCAAACATCACATAGTTTACAATTTTCCATGACTTGTTAGCAATACATGTAAGAGGAGGGGTGTCTTCATGACTAAAAACATTTGCATTGCTCATTATGCTTTATTAAATCACTTACACTTTTTATACGAATAAATTTAATAATTTTACGAGTATGACACTTATGTAATCACAATAACTTCAAAAATAATATAACAATAAAATAAACTTCAAGCACGTCTGTTCAGCTTCGATGACGACGAATTGTTAAATATATTTGCGCCGATATACATAGCACGTTAAGAAACTGAAATAAAAAAAAAAAACAAACATTTTGTAAAAAGGGGTAATGCGAAAAAAAAAGTTAAGCAAAAAAAACATTTTTTCCATCTTATTTAGTATTTTAAACCTAGTCAGGTTTATGCGTGAGTGTGTTTTATTTGAGTGTGTATATGTAGATAGTAATAAACTTAAATATTGTAGTAGTCTTTATATAGGGTAAAGTAGGGTAGAGTCGGGTACAGTATGGAAGAACAGGAGCGAAGCCGCGGGAGCAGAGCCACAGGCAAAAGCTAGTTTGAAAATATAAATTAATATTGACATTAAAATAAGTGTTTTGACAGGTGCCTGAACCTGTAACTCTATTGCCAGTACTGCTACCCGAACATCATTTTAAGACCCTTTTTCTTAAACTATTTAAACTCATTAAAATAAAGACTAATTTAAAATAAATTATTTTTCGCAAAGTAGACACAACCAGTTTTCAAAGAAAATATTTTTTTCATAACATGCTTTTATAACTCGGTATACCTTAATAATTAATACTCATCAAGACGTTACCGAAAAGTACAAACATGTTAAGATTATCTTATTGTATTAATAGGCCAGTGCAAATAGCTTTTGAAAGGGACTTAAATAGTAGTAGAATGAAACCCATTGGAAAAGGAAGATAATATAGCAAAAATTTAAGGAAAAATAAATTACGGTCGACCTGAGGTCGGGAAGTGGATGGGTGTGCGCTTTTAAGGGGAAAAAATGGTTTATCTCTAATTCCGGCAAAACTACTGGTTTTATGGAAAAATGTCTAATAGCAAACTTGTAGGTCATAAAAAGATCTACGACTTTTATATTTTAACTTTTATACATAACCTCAAAATCTATGTGAAAAGTCCAAAAACGTTTCCGTCGTATCTTTTTATAACCTACAAGTTTGCCATTAGACTTGTTTCCATAGAACCGGTACTTTTGCCGGAATTAGAGATAAACCATTTTTTCCCCTTAAAACCGCACACCCATCCACTTCCCGACCTCAGATCGACCGTAATTTATTTTTCCTTAAATTTTTGCCATATTTTCTTCCTTTTCCAAAGGGTTTCATTCTACTACTATTTAAGTCCACTTTTTATCGTTAACGATGCTATTTGCACTGGATTATAAAGACTTTCTAGGGCCATCTTCCAGTTCCATCATCAGACCCATCTAGCACCAAAATACTCGTCAAGCCTAATCACACGAGCCTAAACTCAATGGGGTAGTGTTGTTTAATTACAGAGTTCCTATGGCCACCTTCCAGTTCCATCATCAGATCAGCTCCGTGTCATTATAATGTTGCATTGTCACGCGATTTACACCTGCATACAAAATTGCAGACCAATCTGTTAAAGATATCTGCTTCAAAATTGAGTTGCAAGATTTGAGCCGAACATACATAGTTACATTGCAAGCTTGTAAAAGTACTAACTGACATTGCTTTTATGAAAAAGCTATTTTTTTATTGGAGCTAATAATATTTATATTATAAATTGTTTTACTGACTTCCAAGGAAATTGTTCAAAGAATTAATATGATAACACGATACAACATTTATAACGTTATCAGAGAAAAACTTAAGAAGCAAAATTGTTGTTTAAGATTGTTTATGTACTGACATAAACAATCTTAAACAACAATTTTACTTCTCAGTTTGTATTTAATGTTATAAAATATTATTATTCCATGTATTAATAAAATAAATATACGAGTATATATCATACATACATACGTATATACAATATTTAATAATTTTTTTAAATATAAACTGGTATGAAAAACAACGAAGAAATACGAGGTTTTTAGTCAACAAAGGTCGGACACATCCTCTTACTCTACAAAAGTGTGGGAATATCCTTGATTTTCCCAAATAAAAAAAGCCGCATCCAATTGCTCTGGAAGTTGATACCAATTTAGTTATGAAAAGGCTAGTAAAATTGATTTTCATTCAATCAGGATTCTGTGGACTAAACGTGGTCATAATAAATGAAAAACTTGTGCTAATTTTATTAAAAGTAATAATTTAATTAATTTCAAAGTACACTAAGTTATTAAAAGAAATCCCAGGCTTAGAATAATCTTAGTTTATTTTTGCCTAAGGGTAACCACAGACAGACTCGACTATTGTAGTCAGAGTTAGCTTTTTTTTTAAATCACTTATTTGCTTTTATAAGGACAAGTCTATTTAGGCTGTCTATAAAATAAAACTAAATCTAAAAAAAAACATATATAAAGATGAAAGTTTGTTAGTGTGCGTGTATATTTGAATGTTTGTAGCTGAAACTGTTGATGGAATTTAAATGAAAGGCGCACGAATAGACCATGTCCTGCAATCATCATCTTCCAATCATCATCTTCCTGTCCTTGTCCTATTTTAGTCGGGGACGGCGCAATATATTTAATTCTTCCATTTTGTCCTGCCACCCGTCACGATACCACTAAATCCTCTTTCTTTCATATCATTTGTCACCCAATCCATTCATATTTTCTTTGTTCTCCCTCTCCCTCTCCATCCATCCACATTATACTTATGGTTTTTTTAGTAACAAGAGTTTCATCCCTCCTTTTTATATGGCCAAGACAAACGGGTCCCTTTCAACTTTTCAGCCACCGGCAACTTTCAAACTTCCCCTAGTATACTTCTTTTCTCACTTTATCCATTTTCGTCACACCACTCAACATTCTCATCTCTGCTAAATGCAATCTTTTTTCAACCGTCTTTTTCATATCCTGGAATAACTTATAAACAGATAATAGTCAAAGTACATAAATTAAGATAAATAAATGCCGATAACAGTTTTTATAACGATAACATATATTTTTTTATATTGACAGTACGTTTCTTTTCTTCTGTTCATGAGATACATAAGAAAATCCTGATGACAACTAGATAGACAGAAAACTGATAGCTATAGGTTCCCACTTTACCTTTTAAATACGTAACTCCTTTCGGTATCTTGTATCATTTCAACCATAATTGATGTCGCTGATGACATCTCACTTCATACAGAGCCTTTTTTTTTTGTTGACGGGGGGAAACCTTCAAAAGGCGCCCGGACTTTGAGGATAAGTCCGGGAAGTGTGGGATTTTTACCTCACTAAAACTACCCCGGTGATCACCATCTGCACGTAGAAGTGGGCTTACCTCTGAAAAGACCATTCCGGAACCCCTCTGTATTCATACAGAGCCTAAAGAAACCACTCCTAATTTATTACTTTGTTCCTCAGAGCGGCGGCTACGGGCAAGGAACCTTGTTCTCACTGCGGTCACGAAGACGCACGGGTTCCTTCCTATCATTGGAGTTGGCCGGCCGGGGGGCGGCCAGGCTGGTCCATGCTGGCTCAGGGACATCCCGCTCCATATACTTAGCTGTACCTTTGTATGACTTCCGCTGGCATCATATTGCTATAAGGTATGTATTACATAAGGCTGCGTTTTATTTGCAGGAAAAGTACTTTTTTATAATCTATTTATATTTATATCAACGCATAGCAACTATTGGGGGCTAAGTACATGAAATTTTGCTCAACATCCTTTTATGACGTAGGCGAAAATTAAGAAAGGATTTTAGAAAATTCAGCTCCTTTTTTATGTGTCAAAATAAAAAAGAATATTATTAAGTGTGCATTGTATATCGGGCTGGTATCCACAACTCTACGTCTATAGCGCGTATTTTGCGTACGGGCGTATTTAGTGAGCATAAAAAAATATTATTTAAGAAAACAAGGCAATGAAAAAACAGGAGTGGGTCTTTAGTCGGTAAAAGTCTGACACACCCTTTAGTTCCACCTAAGGCCGGGAGAAATCATTGGATGATTTTCCAGCTTAAACACAAATTATAATCTTGGATAAAATAATAATCAGATCTGTTTAAGTAACATAAATGTATTTTATGTTTATTTTTATTATCATAATTGTATTAATTCTTCTTAATGTATCAGATACCGGTTCCGCATAAGTTTTAGTCATTTGAGCTCTTCAGATTTCTTATTAAGTAAGAAGTACCAGAGGAAAATTTATTTTTTCCGGCTTCATAAGGCATTCGATTTCAGTACCGTTATCCTTTTTCTTGATCAATTTTGTAGGAATTAATCTTCTTAGTGTTTTTTCTTCATCAGCACTGCTCTCAAAACGATGAAATAAAACATCGTGAAGAAACCAGCAGATCCCAGAACCAAAAATTTGGATTCGTGTGGCATCCACCAATAAGAATTGGGTCTCGCGAAGTCTGGGAGCCTCGCTTAAATATTTTTATTTTGTTTTTAGTATTTTTTATTACAACGGCAACAGATATACGTAATTTGTAAAAATGTCTTGCTGTCGCGGTTCTTGAGATATTGCCTGGTGACAGACGGACGGACAGACAGTGAATTCTTAGTAATGAGGGTCCCGTTTTTACCTATTTGGAACCCCTTTGGAACCTCAAAAAGAAAAACACTGTCACTGTGTTCCGCAAAAATGGTTGTCAATGGCAGTAGCCTTACGCTGGTTTTCAACTGAACCTTATAAAGAGTAAACAGCAATTAGTTACTAGGTAAAACACACGTTATCTTCTAAGTCAGTCACGTCTAGTTAATTACAGACGCTAAAACTAATATCGCAGCTAAAATAAGCAATGTCAAAGAAAATAACACAGAAACCGACACAGAAACGTCAGACAAACAAGGCGACAACGACATAGTTTAAATAAACAGAGCTCCAGTTAGAAAATCTCGTTACCCCATTACCAAGCATTCGTGACACTTATTTAATTTTGTGTGTTGCTGCGAAATTAAAACTTTAGAATAATGTTACTGCTCCAGACGTTTAATTACACATTCTACTGTTTTTTTTTTCTATTTTTGTTTAATAAATTTCTGATTATTGTCCCATGTTTAAAAGGGTTGGGTTATTTAGTTTGCCAGCTGTTGTTTTACTGTTCGATTAAAATTTAGGTATCTTCAAGGCGAGAGTGAATAGGATCTTAATAAACTAGTGCGCCTTACCATCAACGATTGCGTCACAGCTTACCATCAGGTGGAATCGCCGTCAAGTACTAGTTTATAGCAATAAAAAAAATACATGTTTAAGAGCGAACAACTCGAGATACTCGTACATTTTTACACATCCGGTTTTAAATGGTCCGACCCTGGTGGAAAAGAAGGTCCGACCCTGGTATGAAGGCTAAGATGGAAAGGGGTGGGTCGTTTAGTCAGTAAGAGTCTGACACTGTTTTCCGTTCCGCCCAAGGGCGGGATTTGTCATTAGATGATTTTTCCCATCATAAAAAAAACAAGGCGACAACGACATAGTTTAAATAAACAGAGCTCCAGTTAGAAAATCTCGTTACCCCATTACCAAGCAGTGGTGACACTTATTTAATTTTGTGTGTTGCTGCGAAATTAAAACTTTAGAATAATGTTACTGCTCCAGACGTTTAATTACACATTCTACTGTTTTTTTTTTTTTTAATAAATTTCTGTCTAATGTTTAAAAGGGTTGGGTTATTCAGTTTGCCTAGAGTGTATAGGCTCTTAATAAACTAGTGCGCCTCACCATCAACTGTTGCGTCACTGCTTACCATCAGGTGGGATCGCAGTCAAGCACTAGTTTATAGCAATTAAAACACTAGCACTGCACTAGCTTCTGACGTTTTATATATATAAGTGTCCATGTAGGCATATATGAAATAAAAACATTTTGATTTTGAAAAAAATATTTTCTTTTTTTATTTAAGAGCAAACAAGTCGAGATACTCGTAAATTTTCATACATCCGGTTTTAAGTGATTGTATCAAAACATACAACACACATACTTTTGAGATATACATAGAAACTCTAGCATCATTATTTTTATAAAACTAATACCGACCTCTCAAAATCTGTTATTTTCCTTGAATTTTAGTACAATATAATGTTCTCTAACCATAAAAAAAATCTATGAAAAGCCTTGTACATTTAGTCGATATTGTAAATGACGAAAATTGTTTCCAAAAACATTTTTAAGGTTCTTCTTTTCAAGAAACATATTTCCTGTAACAAATTCTGTGAAATGAAATATTCGAGTAAAAGACGAATTTTGTTTTTTTTTTTTCGTCAGTTTAAACTAGATGAGTCCTATAACCAAAAATTAAAAGACACATCTACCAACCCACACGAGGCCTGCGTGGTGTTACGTGCTGCGTGCCTCATCTAGTTTAAACTAATGAAAAAAAATATTTGACCGGTAAAAGAGTTTCTAAAAACTTATTTATAAAATAAATATCATATTTTATTATACCTGTTTGCTTACGAAGTTTTCCTCTACCGTTTTGAGGGCAAAATATTGTATTTTTTTATGGTGGGAAAACTCACCAAATGACGAATCCCGCCCTAGAGCGGAGTGGGAGACAGTGTCAGACTTCTACTGACTAAACGACCCACCGTTCCCTCCCTTGGCCCCAGAAGGCTTAAAATATAGTGTGGAGATAGAACAGCTATAACATAATAAGTAGTTAGTAAAAAATATGTCGAAATGTACATTTATATTTCACTCCAGTACCCAATTCATTTAAATATTAAAAGTACAATACATTTCATTTCAGAAATACGCTTTTATAAATACGTTGATATTAAATTCAGGTCAGAAATGACAGTTCTTTAATATTGGCGACATTAATTGGGGGCGAATTATGTTCAATATTTATATTGACTAATTATGTTTAATTTTCGATTGGATAATTTTAAATTGCTGTGTAATGAAGGCTTAAAAGTGAGGTTAATTATGTGTTACTTATTATTATCAGAGCAGTGGTGGCCGAGTGGTAACGACCCCGACTAACGAGTTGTAGGTAGCGGGTTCAAACCCAGCCCAGCGCATTACTTTGTGTAATTTATTTCATCACCACTGCTCTCAAAACGGTGAAGGAAAACATCGTGAGGAAACCGGCATGTCCTAGAACCAAAAATTCGAAGACACGTGACATCCACCAATCTGCACTGGGCTCGCGTGGTGGATTATGGCCCATTCCTTCTCCTAGAGAGGAGGCCTGTGTCCCAGCAGTGGGAACATTAAAAGGCCGATGATGATGATTATTATCATTAAGTACTTTTTATGTGTTAAAATTGTATTTTTTTTGTTTCGATTTACCGGTCTTGTTTTCTATTCACCACCCTTGGTTAACTGGAAGATAATCAAGGGTGGTCCCTGATCCCTAAAGTATTTTACTTTTGCGTTGCACGAAGTTTTAATAAATCATTACATAGTAAAAAAACAAAATTGCTGTCTGTTCCTATGTATGCTTAGATCCTTAAAACTATGCAACGGATTTTAATGCGGTATTTTTAATAGATAGAGTGATTGAAGTGGAAGGTTTGTATGTATAATACGTACATAATATATTTAATATTACCACTGCCATGGAGGGAGGCCTTTGCCCAGCAGTGGGACAGTACAGGCTAGGTATAATAATAATATAATAATAATTACCACTGCACACATCCGAAGCTGGGGCGCGTCGCTAGTAATTAATAAATACGAGAACCAGCATTGCCAATCATCATGGCTCCTTTCATCATCATAGTATATTTTATTTTATTTATTCAATGATTTTACTAAAACACATTATTTAAAGATTTATTGAGGTGTTCTAAGTTTTATTATTTTTATTATATATTTTTAAAGAAACACAAAAAAAATGTTCTAATGTCAAACCGAAATTCCAAATATCTTGTTTCTACATTAAATATTTGGAGGTCTTACTTATATTTATAAAAAAAAAATGTACTAAGAAAAAAAAATGTTCTAATGTCTATGGCTGCATAGGAATCGATTGTTTTATGGTAGGTAAAAATAATCGAATGACGAATCTCGCCTTTGGGCGGAGGAATAGGATAGGTTGTTTAGTCAGTAAGAGCCTAACACTATTACCCGCTCTGCCCAAGGTCTGTATTCGTCATTGGATAATTTTTACCTACCACAAAAAAAAACCGAAACTCCAAATATCTTGTTTCTATATAAAAAGGCCCAAATCACACTGAGATAGTACACAGATAGAATCACACTATAGGGAACAGAACATCGAAGCTATAATACCCCAAGGAGTTATAACCCTATCAGCCATAACGTTCGTAACAGGAATAGTTCGATAAGGGTAGCAAGAGGAATCGAATAACTTCGTTTTGTACGTATATAGGAAAATACGTTATAAATGGCAAATGTTTTAGTTTTGTGGCTCAGAAAGGTTTTTAGATAGGAAGGGTAGAAGTTGAGGTACAGTAATGTCTTGAGATAGAATAAATTATAAGCTTTTCTAGTGGTTTTGTCGCGTAGTGGTTAAAATGTACTCGGTTTCGAAAGCGAGTGATGAAAATTATACTGGGAAATGTTACGACGGTCTTTTTAGGGCTCCGTAGTTCTAAAGGACAAAATGGGGTCCATATAAGATAACTTTGTTGTCGGTCTGTCTGTCTGTCTATACCCTTTTTCTCGGAAATGCTTGGAGGTATCGAGTTAAATACATATCTACCGCTATTAAACCCGCGATGGTTTGTACTGGTATGTATATTTATGTTAACATGATTGTATCAATGTTGTTTTTTGATAAATGGTTGCAAAAGAAGTTTAATAAAAATCAAAACCATATTGATACTCATGTTTTCGGAGTGAAAAAATCAAACGAACTTAAGATACGACCGTTTTTGTCCAAAAAACGTTTATTTCGACACTCTCAAGGTATTTAAAACTGCGAGGGCACTTTATTTTTGGCAAGAAGCTAGATCTCAGCACAAATATAGGAACAAATCTGAAAACTGTAAATATATTGTAACGTCACGTTTTTTTTTTTCGATGTGGGAATTTAACTATGTGCCTAAATAATTTTGTACGGAACCCTCGGAGTACAAATCCGACTACCACTTGCCCATTTTTTTATTATTTACTGACTCGCGCTTGATTACTATACCTGTTGGAAAAAAAACGATAGAATTAATTTAGTAGGATTTGTAGAAACGAAAAAATGAAACGTACTCAAAATAAAATAAAAACTACAATTTTATGTAGCAAAAATAAGAAACTTAAACTATAACGTTACTGAGAATCACAAATTCCAAAAGAATAAAGATATAAATGCTTCTGAATTTTTACAACGTTAAAATTCTTTTTATTTTTCCAAAGCATCCAATTCGTTTTTTATTCAAACTTGGGAATTTTCCAACGAAAAAAAAAAAAATTACAGTGTTTTAAATTGATTAAAAACACACAAACAAACTTGATAAGGTTCTGAGTTTATTTACGAATTGGTATCATCTTTAAAAATAAAAGCTTTCTTTGATATATACGGATGACGAGCAATGGGTAGCTCGCTGATCGCCCGTCCGGTAACCGACAAACCGAGCCTAAGTCATCGACGGCGCGCACTGTTCCCGCGCGCCTCAAGGAGTTGTCAGCAACAGTCCTGGCCAGTAGGGTCGAAGCCTTCTAGGGCCAAGAGTTGACACGAAAGTGGAACACCAGGGCCCTGGAACTAAGGCAGAAAGGAACAGTGGGTCGTTTAGTCAGTAGAAGTCTGACACTGTCGCCCGATTCGTTCAAGGGCAGAATTCGTCATTCAATGATTTTTCCCATTATAAAAAAGATTTAAGAATAGATTAGAATATTATTTATTCGATACAGACACAATCTACACTAATATAATAAAGAGATAAAGTTGTTTTTTTTGTTTTTATGTTTGTAGGGGGTAATCTCTGGAACTACTGGTCCGATTGGAAAAAAAATAGCAACAATAGAAAGCTGCTTTACTCCTGAGTGACATAGGCTATATTTTATGTACGCGGGCGAAGCCGCGGGCAAAAGCTAGTAATTTATAATACAATAAGATTTATAATACAATATTAAATTACAATTAACCACCTCATTCATTCATCGGGGCGCTCGATTATATTACAGCCGGAATACATAAAAATAATATATAGCAATTCTGTGATTTTTTGTACAACTACAAAAGGCCCTGTCGAGTATTTTCCAGAGGAAAAGATTTAATTTATTTATTAAAAACACACATTTCTGACAAGGCACAAAAAAAATATTAATGCTTTTTTATAATACAATATTAAATTGCAATTTACCGCTTCATACATTCAGCGAGCCTTCGATTATAATATTATACCCGGAATACATAAAAATAATACACAGCAATGCTGTGATTTTTGTACATATTCAAATTACAAAGGCCTGCCAGCCTGCTGTGCTGGGTAGATAAATTTGTTTTTTCTTAATTTCTCCCGTGTCTGTTAAAGATTCCTTGGATTTTATAATTTAACTAAGGTTTACATGGACACACGACATGTACGATCAGTATTATTTACATGTATTTCGAGCGCAATAGAACCAAGGGCCCCGCTGGTTCTTGAAGTAATTTATGAACAAACAAAGCAATGCAGTGATATTGCTTTGAACTTTCAATCTAGCGAGTTTGAAAGGTCTATCTTGTGTAGGATACATAAAATGTTGTCCTTTATAGACACTTTTGCTTTAAGAGCGCTAACATTTCAAATTAGGCGCAACGTGCCGCGCGACAACAGTGTGACAGCTGCGCGAATGTCGCGCGGCATTTGGACACACGTTGCGACTAATTTGAAAAAGCCCTAACTCTACAAATAGTTATGACAATACCGTCTATAGCAGAGGTCATCACCGCCAGAGTGTCATTACAAAACGTTGTTTATTTCTCTAGTTTTCTAACTCTCCTTTCGCTGGTATGCTGGAAGAGATTTAATTAGAAATAAGCATCATTTCTATACCTATTTTTCGGTTTCCTTATTCTATTCTTTTATTCTTATAAATAAACATAAGATCACACAAAAATGATTGCCTAACATTATCTTTTTTGCCCTCAGTGTTCATGACGACAACACAGTCCGCGCATACGTCGACTGCCGCTGGCTCCGGACTGATGTCCTCGAGAAAGACGCCCTTGACACTCCCAGGGACGCCGATCTCATTATCGGGTATCTCTTCTCTGTAAGTATGCGGTTTATTAAATTAAATCTTCAGCGGACCGTACGTAAGGGATCGGGTCTTATATTTATGTTGGGCTATGTTTTGTGATTTTATGTTATGGTTGGAATTTGGGTAAATGAAAATATTTGTTTTAGTGGTGTGTGGTTTTGTGTTTAATGCTGCAGTTAAGAATTGTAACGTTCATGTTTCCTTAAACTTTAAATTACCCTTATTAGGGCCATAATAAGGCACTAGGGGGCTCAAGAGTTTAAACAGAAAAGATTACTTTCTAAAGTAGTTCAACCTTTAGAACTTTGGATATTTTTTTTTCTTACTTAGGTACTAAGTAAGAAAAAAAAAAGGTACTAAATTTCCTTGTAAATGGACGAATTTTCTGGCTGCAGTTCTATAGCTGTCAAGTTGCTGATTATATCGATCAAATTATTACAACAATGGCATCAATTTAGTAGTAGGTAAAGCCCCTAAGCCTTAGCTCCCTAAGTAGAAAAAAAATGGTTAGTATAGATTTTTTAAATTTCTTGGAGTAACTTGTATCTTTCGATGAATCTCACTGCCAAAAAATTAAAAAAAAATGTGTTGTGTGTGTATTTACTTTAGGAAGTACTTGTCTTAGTATGGCTAAGTAAATAAAAGAAATGAAACGCATGTTATTAAAAGAATTGTGAGTGTAAATGTGGATGGATGAAGAAGGATAGTGGTCAAAAAAAACATGGACGGATTATGTGAGAAGTGATATCAAAGAAAAAGAAGTTAAATAATAACAGTGTAATAGTGTAATGAATAGAAGATAAAAAAATGAGAGAATATTCATAATAGGAATAATCTCATAATACTCTCAACAAAATGCTTCACATGAAAAGCAACAACAGACTCAAATCCCATACCTATAACTTGTCATATCTTATCTGATTGTAACACAATGTTCTGCTGACAGGGCGATCTGGAACAGTTGGTGTTGGTGCCAAAAGCTGGCCAGGCTCAGAAGCAGTGCTCCAGCCAAGTGGCTGGCATCTCCACGCCTTATGTCACTGCACACGAAACGTAACTGGGAGTTAGAGGATTAAGTTAACCTGGAATTGAAGCAGGAACACAACACTGTATAAGTATGCTTGTATTAAAAGACGTTTTGTAAAGAATTTGGTGTACATCTTGAGATAGATGGTATTGACTAAAAAGTAATATTTTATAAAGTTCGCGGTAAATAAGTTGGAATATTTTCAGTGGTTACGCGCTACCTCTTAATTCAATTAGGACCCAAAAATCGATTATTGGATTATTGCTCGTTCAAGGTCAACTGTCATGATGTGGATGTGTAACAAGGATTATAATCGATTTTCGAGTCGAGTGATAGCAGATGGTTTAATTTATTTGCCGCGTATTGTAACGGTGTTTGAAATGCATTTCAAGAAATAATTTATCTGAAAGGCTTAATAATTTTATCGTACTTTTTGGAAAGTATCTCATAAAAGAAAACACAATAAAAATGTCGAACACAATAAAGGCAGGACTTCATTTCCATTCCCATGTACGCAAGAATTATGTTCACGGCCTACAGTATTGCAACACATTCATTCAACGAGGCCTGATCAAATGGATCCTTATTAAAATTTACCGTTTTAATTTTATGATACGGTGTACAGTCGTTTCCATAAGCACATAGCTTATGTGAACAGTGCCCTTTTTTCATTAAAACTTCAAGGGCCTTTTTTGCGGAGAATAAAATAATGTACACATAAATTTTGGATGTAATAAAAACTCAATAATATTGTAAGCTCAATAAATATGGATAAAGTATTGTATAAATTAGGACCATAACGCTGTATAGACTAAATAGATTACAATATGAACTGCTATGATAAAAAATATTGGTTATAAACTTAAATATAAATTAAAAGGAAGCTAATTTATAGTATTTTGGAAGAGTTATATAATTTATAATTTCTCTACATTTATAAAATTGTTGAATTTCTTCTGCGGCAATTTTGAATGGATTTTTTTTTGACGAAATATTTAAGAAAAAAACAGTAGTAGATATCTTCGTGATTTTTTTTTACGTATTTGTTACAAATTTGATTTGCAACACAAATTTTAATTAAAAAGAGAGGTCAAGAAAATAAAATATGAGTAATTAATTGTATGTATTTTGTAATTTTATGTCATACATTTGTAAATTTATTATTTAAATGACACGATATAATAACGACATTGATATTATTGTAATAGTATATAGCATTTGAGATAATAGTGTTTCTTACATTAGCTGGCCTAAAATTGTAAATAAATACTTTGATAGTGACATTCAATAATATTGTAATTAAATAATGTTAGGAATTGTTTTTGAAATATTGATTTTAGCAAATCAGTTGATCTCATTTCATCATGAAATATTTTATTGTTTAAAATAAACTGTGTAATGTTATGAAAGGAACTGTTTATATTTCTCTTGGATAATGAAATAAAGAAGATTATACATGAATGTGTGCTGTTTTAATGAAATGAATTCCCCAACCAATAAGATGTACTTAAATCTTGTAGATACATTGATTCAGTATGCATAATACATCTGGAATTTACTTATGGAGGCAGAAAATATATGGAAATGTTCAAAGAGGAATTAATATAAAAATATCTCGAATTCTTTTTTATTGCATTATTTTCATCAGTAGAATGGAAGTATTTCGTTATGTAAATGACATAGGAATACGTATTACCTTACATAAACTTTACATATAATTCAAAATACACGTGTTTCTAAAAAAATAAATGATGTTTCGATACTGAAAGACAACCTAATTTACTTGACATTGTTTTTAAGGTAAAGGTGTTGTAAGAGTTAGTTTAAAAATAAATAAGTATTTATAACAAGAAGACTATGTCGACACTAAAAAATATATGTAAGTTAAAAAATGAGCCAGTATTAAAAGGTTTGGAAAAATTAAAAGTAAAAAGAATTTCTAAAGAATGCAAAAACTGTCACTAAAAGAATAGAATAGAATATAAAAAGAAAAGTGTATCCTATACACACAGAACAGGTAACAAAGGAATTTTAGAGTGGTTAAATCAAATGTATACATTGTACACAATTTCATTTTGCAACCGACTATTGACTTAGCCTCAAGGAGTTGTCAGCAAACTGTTGGGGCCCGGCAGGGTCGAAGCCTCCAGGGACGATGGGTCGATGCGAAAGCGTATTACCGAGGCCTTGGGATCAAGGCAAGGAAGGAACAGGGTAGGTGTTTTAGTCAGTAAGAGTCTGACACTGGATGTTTTTTTCCTACCTTATGGTAACTAACAAGTTTTCAATGAAAACATTTTTTTTAATAACAAGCTTTTATAGCGGTGGTATATATAGTTACATATATAATTAAAACTCGTCAAGACGAGCCCAAACTCGACGTGGTTGTGCCATTTAATTTCAGAGTTCCTATGGCTACCTCGCGATTCCATCATCAGATTAGCTCCATGTCATCATAATATTGCATTGTCATGCGATTTACACCTGCATGCAAAATTACAGCTCAATCGGTTATAAATATCTGCTTCAAAATTGAGTTGCAAGATTTGAGACGAACATACATAGTTACATTGCACGCTAATAAAAAATCATCGGTTGTTTTTTTTTTTTAATAATAACAACAACCGACAACAGATTTAGGTTTATAATAGGTATTAACTGCAAATAGTATCACATTTTACAATTATTGCTGTCTTTATAATTATTCATTTTAATTTTTGTAGTTTTTAATATTTAATCTTATTTTAACTCTATTTCGATTTTTAATTTGAATGCAATATTTACTTTTGACGTCGGTTTTGGTTATAAATTAAATTTGAATAAGATTGACATTTTGGTTAAAATGTGGATCACGTTTATTTGAAATAAATTCGTTATATTTATGGTCTGTCCCACCCACGCCTCAAAGAGATTCCAGTTAATGGACTCAGTAGCACCGCTTCCCACCAAGGCTGCGGGAATATTCGAACGAGCAAAATTTTAATCGGTAAAAGCCTGACACATTCACTGCACCAAAAACGAAAAAAATATAATTAATGACTGACCAAATACAAAAAAAGTGGTTGCAAAAAGGTAGAGAATGGGTAAAATATTACTTTAACGGAAATCACGTTGTTAGTACCACATAAAATTATAAAGACTGCCCTTTTAAAAAACTATGCTCTTTCAAGATATATATTAAGAAAAAAAAATCTTATTATTATTTTATTTCTATTATTTACATTTATAATTCATATTTAAATATTTATTTTTAATAAGTATTATTATAGCTAGTCTGTGCTGTCCCGCTGCTTTACAAAAGTTTCCCTCCAATGCAAAATATCTGATCATTTTTGAAAAATAAAATAAAAATAAATATATTCTGACTTCTAAATTGGATTGACCACCCTGAGTAAAAACTTTCTCAAATATAGTACTACTAACAGTAAGTGAAAATTTACTTCAGTAGCTATACTTCTCCGTTCACGACCATTTTCGACTAAGACACAACTTTATTTTATTGCGACGTAAATTCGAGCACTAGAAGATATTGGAAAAATATATTCTGCATCACCTGTTTTAGAAATATTACAACGTGAAGTTGGCATTGTTACGAAATATGTTATCCATAAAATTTATGAAACACAAATTTTACAAACAAATAAATTTAGTTGGACGCTAAACATTAACTAATAAAAACAAATATCACGAAAAACGAATCTTCAAGTTCTTTGTACATGCGCAAGGGAAAGTTGAGGGCAAAAGTTCACTTGGACATCTATTCAACACGGTGGATGGACCTTACAAAATTATGATACACTATAGCATACATTTTAATGGCAACTCCTAAGCCGTGAAACAGAGCTGCATGGCGTCGCGACAAGGTATATTATTCAGTCAAGGAGTATCTGGATGACAAATTTTGACATATTATATTCATAATTTATTATTAATTTAATTTTATTTTTTACATCTACTGACAGTGTATTATTATTATATTATTTTTTCAATTTTCATAACATTCTCCCTAGTTCATTGCAATTTAATTTTATAATTTGACATGTATGTAATCTTTGACATTACATTTATATCGACTTTACTATCTTCATAATCCTGCTTTTGTATGCCTATCAGCGGGACATGGTCTGTACAACAAAATATTGGAAAACATCTGTAATCACCTATGTTCACATAAAATGAATAAATGAATTTGAATAAATGAATTGAATTCGTAAAACAGGCACAAAACTCGATTGACACATGACCACGACCACTCTGTCAAGACAGTACGACTAAGAAGGAGCTGGCTACGCTAACTAATTCTTCATTGGTATTTGGGTCATTCTAACGTGTGGTTCATATTTTGAACAGCGTCACCGTACTCACATTGAGTATACGACGGCTCTATAAAATGTACCTTCTACCTGTCGATATTCGCAGGCATCCTAGAATATGGCCGCAAGTTAAGCGCCTTAATGGAATTTATATCATCAAATATTAAAATAATTCCAATACCTACATTTTCGCACTTAGTATTTCTTAGTGATGGTAAATTTGTGAAAATATTCTTAGAGCGAGACTTTTGCTGTTAAATTCTTGAGAATATTCTTTAGGAAGAGAATTCACAAGAAATTAAAAATCTTTACTGGTTCGATTTTCTTAAGTTATAATTTTAAACTGCATTTAGAAATAAGTTTTACGGATTTTACTTCATAATAACCATAAACTACTACATAATAGGCCCAAACCGAGTTTACCGACCGAGAGGATTCGAAAGAAAAAAGAAAAAGTAGGCACTCGTACTTTCAGAATATTTATTTTCAGTAAATCTGAATTTACAGAACATAAACTTACAATTTATAAAGTAGTATGTAATTGTCTACAAGAAAAAATGATTTACAGGCATATATATATAATTATATATACATACTATCCTAAATACCCACTTGAATCTTATTGTATATGTTTTTAAACATCACACTAACTTACTAACAATATAAACACGAAAGTGTTTATGTGTATGTTTATTATTCCGTCACGCTAAACATTTGATAGTATTTAGATGAAATTTGGCGCACAGGTCAACTATATCTTGCAATAGCACATAAGATACTTTTATCCCGATTTTTTTTTCTTTGGGGATTTTTTTCCACTTTCACACAGGCGAAGCCGCTGAGAGGAACTAGTAAGATTATAAAAGTAAAACACTGGCCAAATATTTTTGCCAAAAGAAACTATATTGGAACATAACTATATTGAACGAATAATATTTAATAAGGCTTTTAGTGGAGAATATAATTCCAAATATGCACTAACATTATCACTTCAGTCATAATCAAGGTAAAAGACATAAAATATGCTGAATTTAGTATCTGAAAAAAAAAATACAACAGACAATATGAGGACGCGTAACTAATAAAGTACTAAGTTGCGGGACTGTTCCGCCGTGACTATTCACGACAGCCCTAAAACAAAAAAAGCAAGTAAGAACACAGATGGGTTTTACTTGAAGTTGGTAACAGTTTTTAACTAACTTAAGTTCGAACTGAGAACATAGTTCGAACTGTAATACATGTTTGTATGTTGTCCGCATTCTTGGGTTTGTCTGAACCTTTTTTGATGCGGTGTTCAGAAGAATATTACGGTATTAATACCGACATCAAAAATAGAATTTGGATTGATTTAGAATACTTTTAGTTTTGAATGAATTATGAAATCGAATTTGAAAAGGTGTAGCTGTTTTAGTTAAGCTGAGGGTTACTACAACTAAAAAATTTGAAATAAAAACCTTTTTACAAAAAAAAAAACAGACTAACTAAAATATAGCTTCATAAAACTCTTTCGCATTATTGTCGACTAGAAGTTTGCCCAAAAGGCTGATGGCATTGCTACCGTACGGTATATGGCAATGCTATGATGTATTGTTTTAATTAGTAAAAATCTAAAACTTACTAATCTACAGATTTATTGCTGCATAAAAACGCGTATTCGTCATTATACACTTTGTGTACGTCTGTTTGTTACTTGCATACATATTGGCACAAATATTCCTAACAATGCGCAGAGCGCACGTGCAACGAAACGTTGCGAACTAATCGTGTGACATACTCCACCCTCAAATAAAAAAGTGAAAGGCAAAGAGCCTATAAAAGGCATGCGTATCACGTGAGTGTTTCGTTCATCGACATGCGAGCTGGTCAGACGTTGTTGGAGTGTTGTTTTTTTTTACTGATTATAGGTTCGCGCTTGACCGCTATTTCACATGATGGAAAGTGACGATGCGGTGGTAGACTATGAAGCGCGCTTACCTGGAAGAAACCTACTCACTCTTGACTTAAAAATTCCCGAATTGTAGCCATCAGGAAACACAGACCTTATTATTTATTACATTTTGAAATAGATATGATACCATTTATGAATGTTACTTAACTGTTGAGTTCAATCATACAAAAAGTGATTTATAAATAAAATATAATAAGTAATAAAGATGCTTTTATTCCTGAAGACACTTCATTCTTACATACATAGCTATGAAACCATGCATACAAATCGGCAAAATCGTGCTGTCATTTTATTGATTGGTCTTAAATACCATCTAGCTCCTTCCAGAATGGAAAGATTTATTTGGTAATAACCACCACAAAAAGAAAGCAGTCAATAAACAACTTTATATTAACATCATTTAAGTCCTTTTTCCACTTCACTTAAGCCCTTTGAACGAATGCGCCCATGCGGCGTATACTGACGGTTTCCAGAGAGCTACCTCCGTAATAACTACGACCATACTGCCAAAAGTGATACAACCAAGAAGAAGAGAAAATCCTTTTAAATTCATCAAAAAAAAAAAAAAAAATAAGACCCTTTAAAAGATACACGTTACCAATAAATTCTTGGAACAATAAACAAAAAAGATTCCATCCCAAAAATTCATAATCAACCATTACTGTCATTACAATTTTAAAAGCATCCGCAACGTGATTTATTTGACGCAGATCTGCGCTCATAAGATCACAATCTCCGAGGGAATTCCAATTACGATGCTGGCGTGCGTGATAGGAATAAAGACGACCGCCTACTTATGGGAGGAGAGGCACAAATGCCTAGAAATGGCATTAGTCTGTTTCAGACATTGTCAAACGGGATTACCAAATTCCGATTCACAATGTCTAAAACAGAAGATTGGATGACGGGCTCGGATAGAATAAAGGTTTTGATTCCCGGAAACTGATAGCGTTCGGTATTGTAATTTTGAACTTTACAGTGCTGTTAACGCTTTTGGGAAGGCTATTGTAAATTAGATTGCCGATTTTCGTAGTTAAACGTTCAAATTTGTTTCATCAGATATCAAAGTATAGATTTTTTTTTTGCGTTTCATCACTATTACACCGGATAGTAAGCGATGATCTGGCCAACGATGAAGCATGCTTGCCTAGAAGTAACGTATTCCCTTGAAGGTACGTAGATCGGAGAGTTAAGTCTCGGAGACTCCCGTTGTAAAGGAAGGATTCTCCGACTAGACAGGTGTTATGTCTGGTGGGCAACTTCACGATAAATGATTTTGTGGTTGTTTCTTCTTGACTCAAATACCTCTAGGCACACATACACTACGCTAAATTTTGATAAGCTAAGTTTTAATCCTGATGAGGGTCGGTTCGGTACATGAAAAACTAACTCTGTACTTTTTTTTAAACTCTAATCAATATACATATGTACTAAATAAATTTCTTTAAGTAAACGTCAGCTGAGAGTGTCTAATGACCTGAAGGTACGTACGCAACGACCGATAACTACATCTAGGTCATTGACAGGTTTATATCAGGAAACACAGACTCCGACAGGAATTTCTGCTCCATAGCTATTCACAATTGCGATGCCAATACGAATGTTTATTAAAGACAAGAAAATTGCCCCACAGATATTGGTTGTATTTGATAACAGAAAATTGGACACGTTCAGGCCACCATTGTAGTCATCCACAGAATCCGCAGTATTGTGAAAGAGCTGTGTTATCATTTTGGATTACAATGAAACATTTTGTCTGTTTAACTGACCGACGTCACTTTGTGTTAGAAAATGATACGCTTAACAATGTATTATGTTGTGTATGACTTGAGTGAATTGTAGAGACCATATAAAAAGTTTATACTGCAGATGGGCTTTCCTTAAAAAGGACATTGTACTCGTACACACAAATATGAACAACTTTTACTATGAGACCAACCCAAAAAACACGAAAAAATATCTGCTGTTCCATAGATTTATATACACATAACTCGACAAAATGTATCATTTTGATCTTTGTGTACTAGTTACTGCGATAAGGAATGGCAGTCGGACGCTTTCTTCTGCGAAGCAGTAATGCTAGCGAAGAAGGATCCCGAAGGAGAACGGAAGTCTCGTCGCAGCCGCTGGGGTTCTTATCTCGATTTCTAGTCATCGTAGGCGCGGGCTTGCGGATGGTAAGCAATGGATAGCTCACTACCTAGCTGTCCAGTTATAGTTCGGACCAAGGCCAAGTTGTCGACGCTGCAAGGTGCATTAATGTTCCGATAGAACCTCAAGGAGATACCAGCAAAACTCCTACAGCCCAGTAGAACCGGGCCTTGGGTTGTGCGAAAGTGAATCCCAGGGTTCTGGAACGAAGACAAAGATGGAACAGGAGTAGATCTAACATGCCTTTTCATGCCATCCAAGAGCGAGAAAAGTCAGAGGATGATATAACCTTAAAAAAAAAAACGTATTTGAGAAAAGGTTTAGCAAATTGATATTTATTTACCAGTTACAGTTTTTCTGAAAATCTATCGAGTACGCCCACATCTGGAATATTTATATCCAAGAATATAACACATCTAGATATATCCTTAGCTTCGCTCGACCGATTTTTCCCACTTATATTTATTATTGGATTTTCTATACATTCCACAATGAAAGCCTACTAAATCTGAGTCCCTGTATTTATGATGCGAACGTGTTGCTTCTTATTTTGCTCAGCACTTATAGAAGCTGACTAGGCTAGACGTGTTCAGATCGAAAGAATGAAATTCAGCTAGTAGTCTTGGATTTTTCAAGTTTTAGTGATCAAAATATATTTGAATAGATGTTTGACAATTAATTCTTATAGACTATCAAATATTGTTCAACATTGAATTTTTTAAATTTCAGCTTTAAAAACGAAGCCTACTGAGGTCATGGGTTATGCAAAAGAGAACCTCGGGGCGCTCTAGGATTTGCTGTACAGGTACGTTGTTGAGACTTCTACGGTCCGGACTAAGCACATTGCATCGTCGTCGTATATACTGCGTACATCAAAGGACTGGAACGGTATGCCAACTGTGGTCTTTCCATTTGATTATAATTTACATGTCTTCAATGCTAGAGTGAATAGGATCTCAATCTTAATCTTGCGCCTCGTCAGTAGCGATTACATCACTGCTTACCATCAGGTGGGCTTACAAGCACTAGTTTATAATTAAAAAAATAGGAGTGGTAACCAAAGATTTGGTCAAAACCGTGGAGGACAATTAGTACGTAAATAAATGTGAAAACTCCTAGTCAATTAAGTACAAAATTCCTTTACAACAATTCATGTTACAAACGCTATAGTCAGGGCTGTCACGCATACATAGGTAATAATGGCGTCAGAGCCTGTCACGTCACTTCCGTGAGTTTGCTATTAAAACAACACGTGCTCGGCAAATGTGGTTTCGTTAGCAATAAACCTTGGATCTGAAGATATATCAGAGTTTTATGAACCTTGTTCCTTGCTATAATATCTACTAAACCCAAAATAAAAAATATATATTTTTTCCTTTTTTTAATTTTGGGATGCGTAGATGTTTTATGATGTCATATTTTAGTTAGTAATTATTGTCTTTACTGTGTATAGAGTTTTGATTAAAAATGTGTTTTTATTTTTGTTTTAATACTTCATTTATTATCATTGCCATTTAAGTTTGGGGTTCTTTAGCTTCGCCTGCGTGAAAGTAGAAAATTGTCTCAAGAATTTACTTTCAAAGTTTTTATCTGTATAAAATGTATGTCATACTAGCGACCCGCCCCAGCTTCGCACCTTCCTCTTAAATCGCTCTATCTATTAAAACCGCATCAAAATCCGTTGCGTACTTTTAAAGATCTAAGCATACATAGGGACAGCCAACTTTGTTTTATACTAAGTAATGATAATGATTCTAGACTTGTAACGAATCGATTCAGTGATTTCAGTGTGAAAAAGTAATAAACATTATCACACACAGACAAACATATTGTTTACATTTTTGCTTTAATAAAATTAGTATGGTTTGGAATAGACTCGGTGAAAAAAAACTGAGTGAGCAGATTTTTTTTTTAACATCCTTACATACTTGCTACTTCTTTCTTCTTTATTTTACACAAAACATTTAACAATAATACTCTCTAGGAGGAACGAGCCGTAGTGCATCACGCGAGCCCATTACAGGTTGGTGGATGTCACATATCTTCGAATTTTTGGTTCTAAGACATGCCGCGCCTCACGATGTTTTTCTTTTCCGCTCTTAACCGTTTCGAAGACAGTAGTGATGAAATAAATTTCACAAAGTAGAGTTGGGTTTGAACCCGTCACCTACAACTCGTAACTACTCGGCAACCACTGCTCTCAAAACAAAAACTGAATTGCACAGAATTCAAAACACTTTTTACTCTTGGAAATTCTCTTAGGATTATTTCTGACTTTCACTCCAGTTTGTAGAAGCGAAAAAAATTGAAGTTGCTCACAAAGTCTCTTAAATATTTAACTCAGCTGTTTTTTAAAAATACAAAAGAACATTGAATTGCTGAAATGACAGACTGGAAATATTGCATTTTGTATTGACGAGAGGCACTTGTGAAATTCTCAATAAGAGAATGACGAATTTGAGTGGTTTTATTGAATAGACTTACTAAGCTTAGCGTCGGCTCATGCTTTCTTTTTGTTTGTTTCGTTTGCATTTTTTTAAGGCGAAAAACACTCCACGCATTTATTCACTACTAGCTTTTGTCAGCGGCTTCGCCCGCGTACATAAAATATAGCCTATGTCACTCAGGAGTAAAGCAGCTTTCTATTGTTGCTAAATTTTTTCCAATCGGACCAGTAGTTCCAGAGATTACCTCCTACAAACAAAAAAGCAAAAAAATAAAAAAACAAACTTTACCTCTTTATTATATTAGTGTAGAAGTGTAGATAATTATATTATTACCAAAATAAAACCATACAAATTCAATAAATTGGTTAATATTTGCAAAAATGTGTGGTTTGCAGTAGGTACTGTTTGTTTGCCTGTTACAGTAAAATAAATAAATTAGCTACATCAAGCTTATAAAATATAAAATAATTTGTAGTAATATATCATCATCATCACAATCAACCTTATTAACATTCCCACTGCTGGGAAACAGGCCCATTCCCTAATGGGCCATAATCCAATACGCAGACCCACTACTTATTGGTGGAGGTCACACGTCTTCGAACTTTTGGTTCTAGAACATGGTTTTGTCACGATGTTTTTTTTCACCGTTTTCAGAGCAGTGGTGATGAAATAAATTAGGTACACAAAGTAATACTCCTGGCTGGGTCTAAACCCGAGACCTGCTATTAATGTGTACTTCGAGGTAATTTTAAAGTAGTAGTACTATTAAGAAATCTCAAAAAAGTACGGATTGCTACAGAATTTAATTTTGCCTCGTAAGACATAGCGTTTATTTTAAATTTGATACTTTTTTTTTACTTTCAATAAACTAGTGCTTGACTGCGATCCCACCTGATGGTAAGCAGTGATGCAATCGTTGATGGTAAGGCGCACTAGTTTATTAAGAGCCTATTCACTAATCGGCATCAAAAGAATGACAATGTTTGTGGAAATTTATAAGAGGATGCAATTCATGAAAGCTTGTTATTTTTTCACGTTCGTACAGTTAAATGAATTTCCATGAAAGTTAGTCCGCAATGAATACTTTTTGAAATAAAAAAAATCTACTACCTTACAGGTGAAACTACTTGCATCTACTAGCGTAGTAGTAATCCTTTTTTTTTCTTCGACTTTCAATGCAATACCCACATTAATAAGTGAGACAAAAAATTAAAAAGGCCTCAAATAATGGCCTTCAAAAACGAAAAAACAAAAGCCTATTACAGCTACCTAGGAACCTCTGTACTCTCGCCGTTTTTTTTTTGACCAGTATCTCATCTTGAATTCTAAATTCAAACATAAGTAGAGTTTCACAAGAGTCTTCTCTACCCAGACCCACTTATACGAAGGATGTGTGTGTGTGTTGTGATTTGATTTTCGCCCACGTATATTTGTGCATAGCATATCCGTGGGACGTAAAGGGCAATCCTGCCCACATTTTTATTTAATGCGTCCCTAAGCACAAGTCGTTTAGCCGTTAACTGCTAATAATATAGGTATATTTTTTCATGTTTAAAAATTTAATGAATATATGGAAAGTAGTTAAATAAAGAACAAAAAATAACAAAGCCTTTTTTAATGTTAACCTTCTATCGTAATTACAGACACAAATAAAAGTTAATAGGTGTGTGGACACCGGTGTCTTCTAGGTGCTTTATAATTTGATCAACAATAATATTATTTAAAAAAAAAATGTCTACTAGTCTTCTTCTTCTTTTCGAGTCGATGATAAACTCTTTAGATTGTTTGGGCCCAGTAGGTGGCTACGTTAACAGCAGCTGCGGTGGCACTCATTAGGTCCTCCATAGTGCAGGTGTATGGGCACTTAGGGCACTCCAGCAAGTGGCTCATGTGTTGGATGAGGGCACCGCACTCACAAGTACTAGTCTAAGTATATCTTACCTTATATATCGGCCTTAGCGTTACACCGGGGCACTGGGAATAAGGCAAGGAAGGCACGGGGTAGGTTCTTTAGTCAGTAAGAGGCTGACATTGTTTCCCGCTCAGCCCTTTTTTCCCCGCGGATTCGTCATTTGATGATTTTTACCTACCGTAAAAAAAAACCTTATATATCGGCCGGAGATCTCAGTCCTAAAGGTCAATTTAGTTTTTTTTCCTCTTCAATGGCAATTGAGCCGGTGTCGACTATTCTGCCAGTGTCAGTCAAGTTAGTTATCAATCCACTTGATTTATGTGCAGTGGTGGCCGAGTGGTAACGGCCCCGACTTACGAGTTGTAGATCACGGGTTGAAACCCAGCCAGGCACATTACTTTGTGTCATTTGTTTAATCACCACTGCTCTCAATACGGTGAAGGGAAATATCGTGAAGAAACCGCCATGTTATAGAAAATTCAAACATATGTGACATCCCCCAACGCGCACTGGACTCGCGTGGTGGATTACTGACCAGTAAGTGTCCCAGCAGTGGGACCATTAAAAAGGCTGATGATGACTATTTCAGTAGAAACACATCATACAGTTTAACGCACATAATAAGCCTCTTCATTATCTCCGGTCCTAATAATATCTATTATAGTACCTAAAAGTCATTTTCCCTTGGCTAACCTTTACGACTTGGGTAGCATGATAAGAAACAAGATAACATTTATGTCTTTGGTTTCACCCGGCTTAGTGTAGTTGTAATTTGATAGATAATGCATCAACATGTATTTGGTTAAGATTTACGATCTTACCACTATTACGATGTCAGGTTAAATGATTCAGATATTAACGTCTAGCGTGATTATGTACGCCAGTGACCTTGATTTCTTGCTGTGTTGTGCTTTTGTGGACTTACGGGTGGCCTGGTAGGGGCCTAGCAGGCTCGAAGCTTACGAAGGATATGAAAACCGAGTCTAAGGCAAAAATGTATGCGTTAGTACTCCGTAGGGATCCTGCAGAAAGGTCGAAGACAACTGGGGGCAAGGGTTCGTGTCTTAAAGGAAGGCCCTGGACCTAGTATTAAGGCAACTTAGAAACGGAAAGGGTTGTTTAGTCAGCAAGTTTCTGATACTATTTTCCATTACGCCTTAGGGCGGGATTCGTCATTGGATGATTTCTACTCAGTAAAAGTGTGACTTTTTTTTTCAATAACTTATTTCACTATGCCCTGGATTGAATGATTTCCTATCTAATAAAAAAAAACAAACTTAATAGTCTAGAAAACTGAACTGCAATATTGTACAATATTATTCAATTTTTCATTTCTTCTTTTTTTTCATTTATATACTTTGGAATAATAATTACATCTTGATCAATAATCAACAGTTCACTTGGTACAACTATACTGCAACAACTATATTTTATTATGGTATATACTGATTGATCAGATAGTTGATTAGTGTAACAATACAATCACTAAAATGAAAATAAAGATAAATTCATTAGTCAAATTAAAACAATACACAGAACTGTAAAGTCCTTCACCATTGCTTAAAGTTTCAGAATAAAAATAAACATTATCGAAGTTGCAAAAACAGAGTGAGATTCCATGTAAAAAGCTGAAGTTGCTGCTTGAACTTTTAAACCAGAAAATGTATAATTAGCAAAAAGTAGAGTATTTAGTAGAAGCTTAGTTAGCGGATTAGTATTATTGCTGAAAAGGTTTGTTTGGCTTACAAAGTTTCGCCATGGTTTTTGTGGGATTAACGCTTTAAATTCATTCTATAAAGTGATTCTTAAAGAGTGAACTAAGTCTTTTTTTAATAGAAAACGTTGCTCCGCACTAAGAATTACTGCTGTTTTATAATGCGCCAAAAAATTGTGAACTGACTTCTAAAATATATGCAGATTTATGACAACAGCCTGTAGGTTATAGATTTATTATCGGTAGTGTATAGTTACTGCCGACAAATTGCAAAATGCGATCAATTTCGTAACTTGCTGTAAAAGAACTTCCATCATCATCATCATCATCATCCTACCCTTATCCCATTTTACTTGGGGTCGGTGCAACATGTTTTTTTCTTCCACTCTGTCCTGTCATCCGTCACACTATCACTAACTCCCTTTTCTTTCATATCACTCTTCACACAATCCATCCATCTCTTCTTCGGCCTCCCTCTTCCTCTCCATCCATCCACGTGTAAACTCAGAACTCTTTTTGTGACATGCGTTTTCTGCTGTAAAAGAACTTCCGTATACCTTAAAAAAAAAAAACATTTCTAACATAGCTATTCAAGACCATCACCATCAACTTCCTGACTTTTTACCTTGACAGAAATAATAATCTATTACATTTCTAACATTTCATGGTTCAATAACCGAGTGAAATTGCCAAGGTGATATAAGGTGACATAAACCAGACTTAGAATTTAGAATCCCGTTATTCAACAGAAAAAATGTTATAAAACACAAAATCCGTTCCGTGTCAAATTAATTTTGAATAATCCAGACTCCTACTGAATGTCAGATTTCTATTTATAGCTCAACTTCGGCGTATTCCAAACAATTTGACACTAATCTGAAGCCTTTTTTGGAACTCAAGGTCGCAAATTCTTTTATACCCAAAAATAGGCCTTTGTGTGATATACCCTCAGTAACAATACGAGGGGCGTTCAATGTATTCTCGGTATAGGCATGAAAGAAAACTCGGAAAATTTTGGAAAATTTCTATTTTTCAATGTAGTCCCCTAGACCTTCAATACATTTATTAGATCGAGGAATTAGCTTCTTTAAGCCTTGTAAAAAATATTCTTCTGGCTTCTCCTCAAAATGGGTATTAATTGCTACCTTCAGTTCATCATCGTCGAAAAATCGCTTTCCACGAAGATCTTTCTTCAAATTTGGGAATAGGTAGTAATCACTGGGGGCCAAGTCTGGACTGTACGGAGGATGATTCATTTCTTCGAAGCCACAGTCCCGTACAGCAGCCTTCGCCACGCGGGCCGTGTGAACCGGTGCGTTGTCATGAAGCAGCAACCCCCGCTGTGAGTTTTCCTCGCCTCTTTTCTTTAATTGCTTCCCTTAAATTACGCAGAGTGGTTGCGTATGATGCTGCTGTGATGCTTTCGCCTTTTTTAGTGTATTCTATTAATAAAATACCTTTAGAATCCCAAAAGACCGTGGCCATTATTTTTCCGGCGGAAGGGGTGACTTTGAACTTCTTCGGAGGCTGTGCAACCTTTTTAACCTACTGCATGGACTCCTGTTTACTCTCAGGGTCATAGTGATGAACCCGCGTTTCATCTCCAGTAACCAGCCGGTCGAAAATACTCGATGGATCTTCTCAACAGAGCTCTAAAAACTCCTTACAGCACTCGACTCGCACTTGTTTCAGAGGCGCGGTGAGCATTCTCGGCACCCATCTTGCACTGACCTTTGAGAGATTAAGATGGTCATGAAGGATTGCATGTATGGTACCCACAGATAGGTTAATCATCTCTGCTAACATCCCGATTTTTATTCTGGTATCTTCAAGTACCAATTTCTCCACTTTTTTAACATTTTCTTCAGTGAGGGCGCTTACGGGCCCACCCGAGCGAGGGTCGTCTTCAATGCTTTCTCTGCCTCTTTTAAATTCACTAGACCACTTTTGAACGGTGGATAACGACGGGGCAGAGTCTTGGTAAACAGCAACCATCTCTTCGTGAATGGTTTTTTGACTTTTTCCCTGCTTAGTGAGGAACTTTATAACAGCGCGATGCTCGATTTTCTTAATCATTGTGGCGTCAGTCATTCTGATCGTCTTTCACTGCAGATAATTAGAAAACTAATGAACGTAAATAAGTGAAATTTTATATTTATACCCTCAGATAGTGTCATTAGTAAATGAGATAATTAGATTACCCACATTATTAGCAAATCACCCCGATACCGAGAATACATTGAACGCCCCTCGTATCATACCAAAGACCAGTGGTTCTCAACCTTTTTTGACCGGGAACGCTTTGGATTTTTATTGTTAGTAGATATCAGAAGGAAACTTAATTACGTTAGTTTTAAACTTAATTGCGTTTTCGCCAATGTGTAGGTAAAGATAATTATGTTATGGTGTTAGGTTCTTAAATAATATATTGTTTTATTTAATATGTATTCTCGTTTGTTACTTTGAATTCTACACTGCCTTACACATTCTCCGTAATGTTGTGAAGGTGCTTGTAAATAAATAAAAAAAAGTCAATCCGTGGGTAAAGTCAAAAGCGGCTAAGGGGCCCTCAACTGAATGGGCAGCAGCATGTTTTTTCATTGCAAAAACCACACTGCGCTCGCCAATTTACCTACCTGACAAGCGTGGTGATTATAGTAAATCCCCTTTTGAGCCCATATCCAACAGTAGACGTTTTCCAAGTGAAATGATAATGATAAATGACTTATCATGAACTTTTCACCAATAGAGAGAAAAAATAAGCTTAAAAGTATTAAAAATTGTATTGATATTATAATAAAGACGCAAATTTCACAGGACAGGTAAAACTAAATAAAGCTTACTGTAAAAAAGCTTGAGCATACCACCAGGTGGTCCTCAGACAAAGGGTTGAGAACCACTGGCATATACTGTCAATAGCCAGTGTAATCCTATCTATCAGGCCAACAAAGAAGCGAGTCTTGACAATACCTATTGTGGTTTACGTTACGAATTATTACGTAGTAATACGATTAGTTTCTTGTTTAGCGGTTCTTGCTTCTTGTCAGTTCATTGATCGATCGATCGTGTGTAGCTTAGATTAGTTTGGAAGAATTTGGGGTTCGTTAATTGGGTCGAGAATAATATAAGGATTACAGGTGAGTATTAATAAATTATGTTATAATAATTAATACTAGTTCTAATAAGGCGAATGAGCTGGCCATTAAAAAAGAGAGAATAAATAATTTATTAATATTCAGGTAAAATTGCCGTTTTGATGTAAAAATGTCGCAACGATTATCTACATCTACACTAATTTAATAAAGAAGTAAAGTTTGTTTTTTTGTTTGTAGGAGGTAATCTCTGAAAGTACTGTTTCACAGATAGAAAGCTGATTCATTTCTGAGTGTCATAGGCTATATTTTATGATTATGAATAATATAATAAAGAAGTAAAGTTTGTTTTTATCTCGAGAAATTGTATAGGAACAGAGTTAAATATGGGACATTCCACGTGAAGCGGACAGGTAAAAAATGTCGATGTTTCTGATTTCTGAAATACCTTAGTATGTTCTTCCTTTATATGTCCTCGATACGTGTATCAAATATTTTTATAATTCAGTGACTGGTTTAAGAGTTAAGGGACTTTGAACTTTTGACCAACTTGTGGGCACGCCCTAATTAAAAGCCGATTATCATGTCATAAAATTATAGATAAAAATAATTAAACCATTGGATTAATTACTTCATTTAATGAGCTTTATTGTAACATTTTTGAAAACGAAAAATATATTTTTTTTTTCATACATTTTTAGTTTTAATTATTTAGAACTTGATTTTCACAAAGTTAGACCACTTCGATTTTTTTTATTTTTTTAATAAAAATAGCTAATATTGTAAAGAACATCCTTGCTAAGTTTTATAATGGGCATGGAACTGGATAATGAGTCAAGCTAAAAAAACTACGGAAGCGCGGCGCGTCCTACGGCGTCCTACGCCGCACCGCGCGCGCCTAACGTCCGCCACCTAACGTTTGTGCAGTTACATTTTTTCTAGTAGACATTTATGATATTTAAAATAAAACCAAATATATTTTACAATTAACAATTTATTTGCACATTTTCAGCAGTCGGAATGAAGGCATGTCGGGACGAAGTCGCGGGCAAAAGCTAGTATGTGATAGATTTGAACAAAATTACAATGAAATACAACCAATAAAATACATTAAAATCAAAGTAAATGAAAAAAAAAATAGTGGGACACATTAATACTATAGAAAATAATTCAGGCGTTCACTAACGATTTTCCACTACAATGCATGAAAGATTTCATAGCACTCATAAGATATATCTAAAACTAAAAAGGATCTTGGTTAGCCATTTTTAGGGTTTCGTACCTCAGCTGGCAAAAACGGAACTCTTACCTATAGAAGCGCTTAATTGTCTAGCTGTTCATGTTTGAAGAACTTTTTCCTCAACAACGCGTGGAGGTATTGAGCTGAATCAAATATCAAATACTGAAATATATGCCGAAATCAAACTGAACGTTATATATCGGCATGGACTATTATGGTGTATATTTTAAACATTTTTTTTTTCTAAAATTTGATAAAAAACCGACGAAAAGTTTCACTGGGGGTCCAGAATCATGTACTGGATCCATGGTATCCGTTTGTGGTACGATGTCAATGACACCCTGTATATATGTTCCGTACAAACTTACTCATGAAGTTTATCTACACTAATATAATAAAGAGGTACAGTACCCGGCAATAAATATTGCACATCGACCTTTGGAAAGAGACAAACGGCTAATTTCGGCTTCGTAGAGCGTTATCGTCGCACACTACCTATGTGACATTTGTCAGTCGTCGTTCAAGGTGATTGGTGAACATGTGACGTTTGTCAGTCGTTGTTCACCAATCACCTTGAACAACGACTGACAAACGCTCTACGAAGCCGAAATTAGCCGATTGTCTCTTTCCAAAGGTCGATGTGCAATATTTATTGCCGGGTACTGTAAAGTTTGTTTTTTTTTTGTTTTTTTGTTTGTAGGAGGTAATCTCTGGAACTACTGGTCCGATTGGAAAAATTTTAGCAACAATAGAAAGCTGGTTTACTCCTGAGTGACATAGGCTATATTTTATGTACGCGGGCGAAGCCGCTGGCAAAAGCTAGTATATTATAAAACTCTCGGTACGAGTCCAATTCATACTTGACCGCTTTCTTGATCTATTGCTACGCTTAGCTGGGTCGTAATTTTTATATAAGCAAGACAAAACATAAACCATTTTGTATTGTCTAGCCTTAGATAGAAATTTAGTCAACCTTTCTAATATCTATTAGCTATTTATGGAACCTTGTCCTATATTAGATTGAAGCTTTTCTTTTAAAAATATTTGAAGTGAAAACTTCAGTTGCTTTTTACGTTCCAGCACCTCGGTAACTCTGTACTGCCATTTTGGCCATATTATGTAGTAGTAGTGAAGATTTGTTAAAGTTTATTTATTTATAATTTTGGATATTTGACTAATTGTATTTTTTGTGTGTTTTCATTTTAATGACATTTGTAATCTTGTGTTTTTAATTAATTTATTTTTAATTTGATATTATTATTTTTATAATTTCAAAATTTATAATCTTGCTTATGAACTGAATTTCCGAAATAACTTTGTTATTGTCTAATATTGTGTAATTTTCGTCAAAATAAAATGCTTTTCTTTCTTTCTTTTTTTTCTTTCCGAACAATTCCACAGAAAATCGAACAGCTTTAACTATACAATAAAGGTTGATCAAACGTTTTTGTCTTAAAACCAATGTTAGGGAAATGTTTGGTCCTACTGGTACAACTTCTTGCCTACTTTGATAATAAGACTAAATAGTTTAGTCAAGTTAATTTTCTCCGTGTCATAGAATCATGATTACTAAGCAAAAGTGTACGCAAACAATGAGCTTTACTGGGGTCCGCAGAAGTTTTGAACTTTGTGCGGATAGTCCGGATTACTAGCAAACTTATTATTTTGAGAAGCGAGATTGTACGAAAGAGTTGCTACGATAGCGGAAGGCGGAGGGTAACATACAACTAGGTTTTTAGTAAAAGACTGACACTGCCAAGGAGACTTCTGAGCCCAAGGCCCGGCACCAATAGAATAGAATAGAATTATCTTTATTCGAGTAACAAGACTCACAATATTAGTAAGACTTAAAAACTATGTTAGTAAAATAAAAAACAAAGACAGTAACACAAAACACTAACATACATAACAGTGCGTTACTGCGGTGGCAACCCATGTGAGATGGCACAACAGTGACTCACAAAAACACAGTCTAGGCGATACCAATGATGAGGGCTAAGAAAGAACAGGTTGGTTCGTTTAGTCAGTAAGAGTCTAACACTGTTTCCCGCTTCACCCAAGGGCGGGATTCGTCATTGGATGATTTTTACCTACCATAATAAAAAAACCATATCTTGGAATAGTACAAAAGATACTTTTATACCGATGATTTTTTTTTACTTTCTTGCAAGGGAAGCCATAAAAAACTTATGTCAGAATTTTAGTAAATTAGGTAAAGTAAATCTAAAAAGTCCGCATGTCCGAAATCAGAGGCGAACATATTCAAATTGCCCAGTGTTTATGATGAGGTGTTTAGGGTTAAGGTATTTTATTTTGCATATATTTTTTTTTTTTTACTTTTTGTTAATTTCTTTTCTTTAACATTGAACACAAGTAATGTAATGTATGTATTATTTTTATAAACAAACATGCAAAACATTCTAAGAGACACGATGATATACCGTACCATTTTAAAAAAGCGCGCTCCTATTATACGTTTACAAAATGGAGCTTTACAGACTCCAAAAATAAATGATAACGATATTTTATTAAGGCAAATTAGCTTCAATTTTGACATTTCAAAAGTGCCTGTAAATGGTCTATTTGAAATAAACGATTTTGAGTTTGAGTTTGAGGCGCAGGATACATTCAAGGCACACTTGAAAAACCTACTATACATATATTTTGTTCAACGCTATGTCGGAAGGAAGAAACGCTATTACAGGATATTACTGTTCTTGCATATAAGAAGAAAGAAGAACATTAGATAGTTGCGCTCATTTCATAAGCATAATATCCTATCTGGGGTGGGCCAGATACCACGAAAAGTTTGATTACCCTACATTATGTATGGATGATGATCTCATTATTAAAGAATAATATCGTCAATTATTTGTGTAATAAAAATAAATACCAATTTTTTTTTTCTTTATTGTTATATTTTGTACATCATTTTTGATAGTCAATTGTCATGCCAGCAAAAAATAAAAATTAATTTTAATTTAGGTTTTTTGCTGTTAAAAGTTGGCTAAACAAAATCTGTAAGCAATTTTTCTAAGTGTTTGCCTCTGATTTTGGAGTTGAGGACTATTTAGATTTATTTTACCTGATTTAACAAAAAATCTAAGACAACTTTCTTTAGCTTCGGATCTGGGGAAGTTTTCTATGGGTCATGACCAGTCTCTTTTTCACCGTATTTTTTTATCCTGAATATTCTTTTTCACCGCCTGGTCACCGCAATAACTTGAATAGTAAGAAAGTTTTAATGAATGTACTTAACGAGTTTGTTCTACGAAACACTTGCGGCCCCTTATTAAATATATATTGTCTTTTCAAGTGAGATTGCTTTTTTGGAAGTAATTACCATTTGCTTTATTAATTTTAGGCGTAATTTCATCTAAACTAAGCTAGGATACTAAGCTATATTATTTTTTTGTATAGATTACAAAGTTTTTCCCTCTCCTAGAGCAAAAAACTAGGGAGCCTTGACTTTTGAGAATTGAAACGATAAAGCATGTAACCGAAATAAGTGGAAAAAATGGAGGGAGGCCTTCGCCCAGCAGTGGGACAACACAGGCTAGCTATAATAATAATAATAGAGCAGATTCTTGAGTCCCAGCAGTGGGAACATTAAAAATGCTGATGATGATGATTACAAAGTCTTGAACTCGCCCAACCTGAGATACAGTTCCATACGAGCGTTCTTAAAGTGATAATGATGCTGTTACACATCTTTTTCTAAATGTTTTAAAAGTTCAGATATCTTGACAATATCATCTAGGTTTCTATTGAAATCAAAATAAAATTGCATCAAATCTGACTATCCGCCATCTCCTTTGTGGTCTGCCACGGCACTGCGCTGCGGTATTCGAGCGACAATCCAGTGTTTTACTGGTCCACAGCTAGTTAGACCAGCGGCAGTCTTTTCCTGCCTAGTGTCCCAATTTAAGTTGGCCTGCCTTTTGAGCCACACCATAGTTAGCAAATAAATAATTATACGTAGTTAGGTTTAGTATAAAAGTATTTATAGTTTATTTTAATCTTAATTAAGAGAATATTATATCTGATTATATAGAAATAAAAATATATCATTATATAGTATAAAACAAGGTTAGATCTTTAAAACTACGCAACGGATTTTAATGCGTTTTTTTTTAATAGACAGAGTGTGAAATTCAAGCGGAAGGTTTATATGTATAATACATGCATAATTTATTTAACATCAGCATTGCACCCACGCGAATCAGGGGCGGGCGCTAGTTATATATAATTTATTTTTTTATTTATTTTATAGCCTATTCTATGTCCCACTGCTGGGCAAAGGCCTCCCCTTATATAATAATTACATATAATAATTTATAAAAATGATACATTACATAATTTGCCCATTTTAACCTCAAATCATAAGTATTATGCACCAGACCACATTAAACTAAACATGCTATAATTAATAAACAAATATTTAATATTTACTCAGTATATCAGTATCATTTTAGCTTATTTTAAACCACACATCATAATTAACATTTGACCCCGCCACCCGTATCTGTATGACGTTTAATTCTGTTTAATCTGAACTGGTGTTTGTAGTTCAAACCAGACTTTAGTTCCTGATCCAATGCTACTTGTTGAATTCTATTGGAATACAAATGTATTGAAGGCTTTTGAAGTTGATTTATCAAAGGTTGGATATCTATAGCTCTTTATTGCGTTGTAATCAGTTATTTTAAACAATTGACAACTACTTATTGTTGGAGTAAATGAAAATGATAAATGACATTTATTTTGTAAATTTATAGGTTTTAAAAGAACACTTTTACATGTCTTTCTTTTCGCCAGTATAAACTAGATGCGTCTGATGTTTCCTAGCTGAGTACCCTGAGAAGAAACACCGAAACAAACTCAGGGGTCAAAGTCTCTTTTAAAGTCCATATAGTTGGCAGGTATATTGTTTACAGAGCAGATAGTCTATGCTGCCAAAAGGTTTCTAAAGATATGACCACGCACAGGAAGACACAGCGTTGAAAGGCCTGTGTTGAAAGACAATGTGAACAGGTGACTAGGGTTGCGGGAATCCGATGGATGCCAGAAGCACAGGATCGTTTGATATGGTGATATTTGGAAGAAACTTATGTCCAGCTGAGGACGTCTTTGGGCTGAAACGATGATGATGAACTGATTATTCATCGACAGTCAGCTAGGACATACTTATTAAATATCTTGGTTGCCAAGTGGTTTTATCAAGGCTGGTCATCTATCTCGGTCACCAAGTAGTGCGGAAACTGCAAAAGATATCGTGCGAATCGAAAGAAGAAACGGATGTCATTGGATGTTTTTTTTTTTTAATTACAGTAATAATTAAATAAATATTAAACTAATTAAAAAAATATATTTTAACACAAAAAAAAAGTTGACGGTTTGAATTATTCCATGCGCCTTTAGTCAGTAAAAGTCTGACACAATCGCCCGTCCCACCCAAGGGTGAGGAGATGTCATTGGATAATTTTCTCACAGAAAGAAAAGAAAAAGAAATTACTCCCAGGTGAGTTCATCACCTCAAACTTAAGATTGGAATTATTTATTTTACTGTTCATCTTTCATGGAGTGCCAAATAAACATGATTTCTTTCTTTCTTTTCTCAAACCCACGGCAAGCTGAGTCGATCACTCCACCATCGACCAACAATGCCGTCAAATTCATATCATCTTATTTAAACCCTTGGGCCCCAAGCGAACGCCGGAATTCGCACACCATATTTCTATTATGTCTCTAATTACGGTATCAAAACGTTAATACAAACTTAACAGAATATGTACCAAACTATCACTTATGTCTTGTTAATATATATCAGTTTCCAGGAACTATAACCACACTGTAAACAGATCCATGTTAGCTTAATACTTATACATTGAATGCCTCACTGATTGAGCTAGATCAGTATTCGTGAATAGAAATTTTAGTATTGCATATGTACCTATATTAGTTTCAATTCCATTCAAAGCAAAATTACTCTATTTCAAATATGCCTATGTAATGAAATGACATTTCATTATTTCAAATATGCCGCGTTTCACGCGTTGGTAAGTTGTCAATGAAAGTTGAACGGTATCATGTATCATGATTTAATGGCGGAGATTTTTGTTCAGACTATTTTGTGCATTTTAATGTTATAAAAAACTTGTATACAGAGAAAACAAAGAGATATAAATAAGGAGGCGATATTAGTGAACTTTAGATGTCGTTTCTTTGTATTTTCAGGTGAGATAAAAGTGTAATTGTCATAAAATTAAACGATAATAATTGTGGTAATATTGTAAAGGCATGTTAAATAAAACAAAACTTTATATTTTCATAGAAACAATTTGTGGTTTACTTTGAAAAACTCATTAATATATCTTATACCTATATTCAGGCCCCTACAACTGAAATGGGACTAGGCAGGACACATCTGCAGCATGTCCCCACAGACTGTGGGCCAAGGTAGCACAAGTTGGTGCCCTGAGACAGAGCAATGGGGCGTGGCATACCACGAAGGACATGGCTCGATGAGCTAGACAGATTTCTCCAGAACTGCCAAGAAGAAGCGTGGGCTCACGATAGAGGGAGTCCTTTGCCCAGGAGTGGGACAAAATAGGCTTGCAAAGTAAAAGGCCAGTATAAAACGTTCCAATTTGTCTTTTCCTATGGAAGAGAAACGGCAAGAAACTCCATGGTTGCTCTTCGTAAAGACTCTGCAAAAGGACTCTCTCTTTCTGAAAGGAAAGAAGGCTTGGCCCCAGTGCGAAAGGCAAAGAAAGAATGCGATGAGGTGTTTAGTCAGTAAGACCAAGCTGTGCCCCTATGGTTTGCTGAGAACTGTACGAGGCATGTGTGGAACACAATTGCATTTTTATTTATAGGTATCGAGTACCTATACTTTTTCGTAACATAATATTTAAATATTACAAACAGATCCAGAGCCCAGAGGTTGTTAGGCGAAATGATAAAACAGTAAAACCGAGTACTTGAATTTCTCTATGAATGAACAATTCCGAAATTCAATTAAATTAAACGAATATATTATGAACGAAAAGGTTGACAACCCCTATATTAAAACGAAATAAAATTACTAACAACTTGACATTTAGTGTAAAGGACGTGTCTCTTACACTTAATGTCACTTAGTCGTGACTAAGCTAATGAAATATCAAGTGACACTATGTTAATTTGAAAATTACAAAAAAATCCGATCTAGCCACTTTCATGGAAGTTGCGCACTGAGGGTTCTGTATAAAATTACCTATGAAAATAGTTCTATTCTAGAATCGAGTTTCAAAAAGATTTAAAAAAGAAAACCTTTTGTGATTACAAAGAAGGTTTTTTTTTGTGTTGTAACAACAAATTTACAGTTTTCACATTTTTTTTCCATGTTTGTGCTATGAGACCTTGCCTCATCTTTTTTTTCTGTTAATTTAAAAGTTATTTTTTTCCTTTTTTATAAATTTAAAAGTTTCATTTTTCCACAGCTTCAAGAGACTACAGACTCAATTATATGGTTTAAATTTCTATTTATATATACCTCTAATCGTCCCCGAGATAAAGGGTCTTGACAGACTGACAACAAAATAATCCTATACGGGTTTTTTTATGGTAGGTAAAAATCATCCAATGACGAATCCCGCTCTAAGGGCGGGGCGAGAATCAATTTCAGACTTCACTACATAGTATAAAACTAAGTCGCTTTCTCTGTCCCTATGTCCCTTTGTATGCTTAAATCTTTGAAACTGCGCAACGAATTTTGATGCGGTTTTTTTTATAGATAGAGTGATTCGAGAGGAAGGTTTATAGCTATAATATATCACTTTTGCACCCGTGCGAAGCTGGGGCGGGTCGCTAGTACTGACTAAACTGCCCGCTCAGTTCCTTATTGGCCTTTCATACTGAACCCAAACCTTTCTTTCAGGAAACAGACTGTGGGCTCCAGTTAGCTTCGATCCTTCTGCAGAGTCATTGCGAGCTTTAAGGGTTTAGTTTTTCCTTTTAAGTAACGGAACTCTAAAAACTGAGGAAAACAAGCTATTGTGGTGTGGCGTTAATATTTCATAAATATTCATGTCCTACCCAACGCGAAAAGATTAAAACAGCACTTATGTGCTGGTAGTCTCTGGTGCTCTGTTGTCCTCTACTGCATTACAAAATGCGATGAAAGTTCAACGGTTTGTTAATTTTTACTCCATGTCATTGTGACGTTTTTTTTTTATGTCTGTGAGTTCTGTTATTCGAATTTTAAATTGGTTTTCCAATGAATGATGATGGCCTTTACGTGGAAATGAACGACAGATACATTTTTTTTAACTGATATAAAAGTTGTTGATTGCAATTCTAGCTGATGGTAAGCAGTGATGCAATCGTTACATAATGTGGGTATTTACATATTTTTCTTCATAGGGAGCTAAAACGCCCTTCACGAGTCACATGTCAATCAATAAACGGAGAGTGCTCCATTTATTGATTTTTCGAAAAAAAAAATCGTTTATTAATACATAAATAAGTGATTACTTGTCACTGCAGAACTTGATACCATAAGGATAGTATTATGCCTGCGACTCGGGTTATATTTTGTCATATTTTTCAAAATTTGTTGGAAGATAAATTTTTCCGATAACGCAATATTAGAGGTTTCTGATCATAATCACTTACAAGTAAAAAGTTTTGGAAGACAGTGATATTTACTTAACAATAAATAAATATTATATTCATTTCTCAAACAATAGTTCCAAAAACCTAGTATGACTAATGCTAAGAGGTGACATATTTAGACATATATTTTTTTACATTTATTTTGACATACTCGCACTTGACCACTATCTTACCTGATGTCTTACCTGATGGAAAGCCACGAAGTGGTTAACGATTGAGTGTGCTGTATTTAGATCATTCAAAATAAACAAAAAGACAAAAAGTAATTTTCTCGATATGTTTTCAAGACTACAGACAAGACTTAAAAAAAACTTATGGGGTGTTTAAATCTCAAATCTTTATTGCAATCCATAATGTACATGTCAGGTGATATATAATAAAAGATAGAAACAATTATGGACCCTGTCGGGCACAGCAACATTATAAATAGTAGAAGAGAGGAGGAGCGCTAATCAATTTTCTTGTATTTACATGTTAAATCATTCAGTTCATTACAATTTGATAATCAGTATTGCTAGAGTAGATAAATAATTAATGTATTATAGTTTTATGTTTAATTTAAATTAACGTTTAATAATAATATTCCTTTTTCAATGTCAGATAAAAAAAAAAAGTTATTTTTTATAATTACAAAATAATAAAATGTCAAAAGAAAAAATAAATTCGATGTCATTAATAAGTATATAATAATATGTCCAAAAGAAAAAAAAGAAACATACCTGACAAAGTTTTCAAACCACTGCACGCAGCCGGTCTAAAAACCCCCTAAATTTATAGTCTCAAACGGACTTGGACGTGCCACAAAGTTAAACAATGATCTCAATAAGCTTGCGCCAATTTGGAAATAAAATGACATGCTAGACTGCCTGGCATCCTGCCAGTGTTTTATGCCAAGCATAAAATGTGGAATTCGACACATGCCTGATATCTCGCTCCATTTGATTTATCATTTTGTTTTGTGGCATTTTCGTTAATTTGCTGTGACAAATTAATGGGTCGGCTCTGGACGGGTGTTTGAATCAATCGGTTTTAGTGAATATTTTGTTTCAGATTATTAAGTTTCAAAGTAACAGTGCATTAGGGGTATATTTATTCACTCATTTTAGGGTTCCGTTGTCAATAAGGAACCCTTATAGTTTCGCCAAGTTTGTCTATCCGTCCGCGGATAATTTCAGCGACTATTATATATTATATATATATATATATATTACTATATTAGCTAATGCTAACAGTCGCTGAAGAGAGACAGTCGCGCAAGAGTTAATACAGATAAAGTTTTTGTGATTTAGTACCGTTTTTAGGATTCCGTAGTCAACAACGACGACAACGTAGTCAACGTAGACAGACAGACTTGGCGAAACTGGAAGGGTTCCCCTTCTAGTTTCGCCAAGTCTGTCTGTCTGTCTGTCCGTCCGCGGATAATCTCAGCGAACGTTAGCACTAAAAGTTTAGAAAGAGTAAAAGCTTTTTTTTTACAATATTTCACTATCCTGAGCGTATCTTCTTTCAAATAAAAATACAAAAACATTAAAATCGGTTCACGCAATTCAAAGTACCACCAGATACAGCGCCATCGCTCGGGAAATTGGGGTTCTGTTACATTGTGAGAAATTTGTGACGGATGGGAAACTACGGAACCCTACGCTGAGCGTGTCCTGACATGCTCTTGGCTGATTTTATTTCATATGGATACAGACTGATTTCACAGAATTTTTAACATACTGTCATTATCGTCTTACATTTGTCCGCAAATATATCGCAGCCACTCGTTTCCAAGAGAACTTAGAACGGAGTGAGACTACGAGCGACAAGAGATCGCGCACCAGTGTAACTAGCAGGCACAGCGAACAAGCTGTCTCCTGACGCGACTATATTATTTAACTGGGGCATAAAGTTTAGACAGCTCGACTTACATTCCTGAAATATTATATTCCGTGGAGAATTTTACACCTGGTTTTACCAATTTGTCTGTTATTTCCATACACGAGCTGTGCTAAAAAACTAAGTAGACAAAAGTAAAATGTAAATAGACAAGACGCTGTAATTTTATTGTTAAATCCTCCATCATTTTGGCCTTTGTACCAATTTGTATAAGTTTCTGTAAAAAAATGTTACTATTTTGGTGTACAATAAATTTTTATTATTTTCTATCCTATCCTAAATTACCAACCGGTCAAAAAACCACACCAGCTAGAAATAACTACATTGCGCAGACGTCCACCTCACGGGCCGTTCTAACGGTCTAACTGTTGTGTTCCTACATTTTATAAGGAAACTTCAGTTTTGAACTCTTATAGCGCCCAGCGCCACCCACGGCATGGATCAAGTGATTATTTGGATTAAGTGTCTAACAGTTTTGTTTCTATACACCGTGAAATTTAAATAGTAGTTTTCCCGCGGCAGAATGAGTTGCCAGAAGGAGTACTTTGAAGCATACAGTAATAATAAAAAAATAAAAAGTTTTTTTTAAAAATAGTTATTAAAAATATTCATCAACTGAAAAAAGCGAAAACAATGGTAATATTAGACGTAATTTGTAGGTACTACTAGAGTCGCATGAGCAGCACGCCGTCAAAGGAAACCGATTCAATAAATATTTAAACCAAAATAAGCTCTCGCACGTTGTGATACGTCATAATTAGCTTGCACTCTACAGGTCCATTTTTTGTTTTTAATATTTTATTTTTTTATCAAACGTTTGTATTACACAACCATTTCGCTGAGGGAAAACAACCATTAAAATTTCACGGTGTATAAAATATATGGAGATGAACGGGCTGATATTAGCGTGTGTGGCGGATGTTTATGCAAAAACTACACTTCTCGCTTCATAATTGAATTTTCTTTAGATTTCTTGTGATCCGCAAAAAAAACAACACAACAATTTTTTAAATCATTTATTCATACAAAACCTACAAGACCTGTAATTAACATCCACATGTTTGTATCTCATGAAAAATATACCTAACCAATTAACCCTCAAATCAATAGGCAAATTAAACGTCACAATCAACCTCTGGATCTGACACCGACTAATTTGTATTGTAAACCAATTCAAACTTGCGTAGTTACAAATCAAAATGAATAATTTCAAATCAAAATTGGGAAACTAAAGCCGTGTTTCAAGGGTTAGAATACAAAGCCAAACGCCTGAAGGTTTTGGATTAAACTTCTCAGGATAATAATTAGGATAAACGTGTTAATTACTCTGCCAATGTAAAACTAGAATATACTCACGGAATTGGGCACCTTACCCTAAAGTCGGCAAGCAATGGGTAGCTCACCGTCCAATCGTCTGGTAACCGTCCGGACCAAGCCCGAAGGAACGCACGGTTCCCACGCGCCTCAAGGAGTTCAGCAACCATAGGGACCCTGCAGAAGAGTCGACGCCAATTAGGGCTAACGGTTCGTGTCTGAAAGGAAGCAATGTTGGAACGGGATAGGTTGTTTTTTGGGGGTAAGTGGAACAGAGAGGATCCTCCACTGAAAAATGAGGATCCTCCGACCAGACAGGTATTACAGTCTTGTGGGCTACTGCCCGATAGTTGACTTCGGGCTGTCGTATATGTTCTAATCGCGCGGAGAACTTTTTTAACTTTTAAAAAAATGTTGCATTTTTTTATTAATGCAGCTGGCTCCAGTGAGTCGGAGCGGTGCTGTGCGACGTAGGGCTTGACTGCTGTCGTCGACCAGAAGAGGTTCTTCAAGGCTCTTCTTGTGACTGGCCGAAGGTGCAGGTGCTTAGCCAAGGTCGCTGATGAGGCTTGAAGGTGATGACCACAGGTATGACCAGGATGTCATATTGATGGTCAGAATTCCGTTTATATTCGTGGGTGCTGGCTGTTGGCTTGCTGCCCGAAAGCTAGAGGAAGTGATGATAACGTCACGAAGTACTTGCGCGAAGGCTGCGCTGACGTTCTTTGTCGAGGGTCACCAGTTTGGGGTATGTGGAACAGAGAGTAAAGTCCCACATACCTCCATTGAAAAGTGAGAATGCTCCAACCAGACAGGTGTTACAGTCTGGTGGGCTATTGCCCGATAGTTGACTTCGGGCTGTCGTATATGTTCTAATCGCGCGGAGAACTTTAATTGCGCGATGCAGGATTCTTGTAGGTCTTATGTGACGCCATAGATGGCGCTATAGTTTAGTCAGTAAGGCTCTGACACTGTTTCCTGTTCCACTCAAGGGCAAAATTCGTAATTAGATGATTTTTACCTAACATAAAAAAAAACCTTACCCTACAGTAGGTGATCAACATACGAGCCTATACTGCCGTTTTAAACGCGACTCTTTAGTGTATTTGTTCATCGATCAGGGCCTTTAACCTTGGAAAAAAACTTATTGTCGTACAGTACACATGTTACTTACAAGTTGTAAGTCACAGGTTCAAACTCAGTGAGGCGCATTACCTCAAGTCTAATTTTAAACGGCGAAGGAAAACATCGTGAGGTAACCGGTATGTCCTAGAACCAAAAATTCGAAGACATGTGTGACATCTACCAATCCGCACTGGGCCCGCATTAGGAACATTAAAAAAGCTGATGATAATGGTGATACATGGGCCGAAAATTAGCGATAAATTGTATTGTGATCCAATATATTTTTTATTAACAAAATTATCTAGCTGGAGCTCCAGACAACCTAAAGTAGAAGGCATCCTTCCTTCACGTGCAAGACTATGACGTAGCTCTATACTAGCTACTTTATGAAAACATAACAAGCAACAACTAAGAAGCATCGTAAACAACTAGAGTATCTACTCAGTTCACGTTACCAACATGTGGCAACACGCCAAACGAAGCGAGTGTCGACTGTGTGATACCAAAGTGTTGTCTCTTAAAATTACATGTGCAAACACGATATGAAAGGTCTACTTTACTGAAAGGAATAAGTTGTAAGCCAGGCTTTTCAAGGCATCTTGTTGGCTTCTCTGTTGAAAGTGCGTTTGAAAGCAGCCAGTGATGATCTAGCTCTTCACTTAGTATGTGAGTCGTCCGGCAATCGTCTGAACAGAGCCCAAGTCATCGATAGTGCGTAGTTTACCACAAGCTGCTCTAAGAGATGTCAGCAAACTGTAGAGACACAGCAAGACTTTTTTGAAAAGGAAACCCCATTCTAGGGTAAAGCGAAAGGACGTATTAGATGCGCCTCACAATCAACGATTGCATCACTGCTTACCATCAAGTGGGATCGCAGTCAAGCATTAGGTTATAGCAAATAAAAAAAATAAATAAAAAAATGATTAATAGCACACCTCAGTATTTAAGTTGCCCTTAGTTTTTTATTTCAGAAATTCCCCGAGACCTTAACGGACATCGATGCTGCTGGGATCCTACGATTTTTCTTTATCTCGATTTCTCTAACTTGATCATACTATCGAGGTTTTTCGTGGTATTCACCTTCTTCCTTCAATTTAAGGAATCATGGAGTAAGGTTTTCCGGTGAAGGAAAACCCCACTTCAGGATTCCATTAAAGAAAAAACAAATATTCCTGTTAACTTCGTCGGCTAAAGTAAATAAACATTGCCAATAAACATTAAAAAATGTTCAAGTATTTACGTTTTTATTTCGAAGTTAATTAAAATGGATTATAAGCAATATTACGACATTTGAAGAAACTCATTTACCTTCCCTATACAATTGTTTTTTAATGATTTCCTGAAAGCTATAAACTCTCTTTTACGTTTTTCCTTAAGAGATCTTTAATAGATGGAAACCATACAACTCATTCAAGTCAATCTGATAAAATGATCTTGAAGTTTTACTTAAACTTTTCATAAGAAAATTATTATTTGAATAAATTTAAACTAGCGCTTGACTGCCATTCCTTCGGCAAAGTGGAATAGTTTGAGCCTACTTATTCTAGAGTCCTTCGATGTATATGATATAAGTTATTGTTCCAGCAAGGGCCCATAATTATTTCCATTTAAATATTTACCATTATTTTTTATAGCAGGGAATCAGGAAATCAATGGTTTTTTTTATGGTAGGTGAAAATCATCGAATGACGAAATCCGCTCTTGGGCGGAGCTGGAGACAGTGTCACACTCTTACTGACTAAAAAACCTACCCCATTCCTTCCTTGCCTTATTCCTAGAGCCGCGGTAACACTTTCACACTAACCGGCGGCTCCAGAAGGCTTTGACCCTGAAGGGCCCCTACAGTTTGCTGACAACTCCTTGAGGCGCGCGGGAACGGTCCACGCCGTTGACGACTTGAACTCGGTCTGGACTGCTACGAGACGACCGGACGGTGAGTTACCCATTGCTCACCGTCCGCGATCCAGTGTCTATGGTGGCCGGATATCGGCAGGAACGCGGCGGCGACGGCTACGGCGAGATCGCTGTTGCCTTTGCCTTATGCGGTCGGCCTCCTCCTTTACGAGCATTACTGCTTCGCAGAAAGAGGCGACCGCCTGCCATTCCTCTTCGCTGCGGACCATGGCCTGAACCAAGGCCCGGCGCGAGAGGTCGCCGCCGCCGATCACCCGCACGAGGACACGGCGATGCTCTTCCCAAGCAGGGCACACCTCCACCGTGTCCTCCGGGCTTGCCACACAGTGACGATACCAGGGCGTCTCTTCCACACAAATCCGGTGCAGGAATCTCCCGAACTTCCCGTGTCCGGTGAGAACCTTCGTCATGCGGAAGGTGATGACGCCGTGAGGTCTATCGAGCCAGGAAATCAATGGTGGAGAAATTGAACTTGTCAGACTTTTATTACGTTAATCGATATAGTATAGCATCAGCCTTATAATGTTCCCACTGCTGGGCTCGGACCTTGTCTCTAGGAGGGGGAATGGGTCGTAATCTACCTGGTACTGGCACCAGCAGGCCCAGTGCTGGTTGGTGGACGTCACATGTCTATGAATGTGTGGTTCTAGGACAATCCGGTTTCCTCACGATGTTTTCTATCACCTTTTTGAGAGTAGTGATTGAGCTCATCATACAAACATTTGTCCTGGGTAGGAATCGAACACACGACCTCAAGCATAGCAGTAAGGGCCACTAACCACTAGACCAACAGGCCGGTCTGGTAAACTATTATGAACAAAAAAAAACCTCAGCATGTACTGCAGTGGTACAGAAATCAAAGGAATTGAGTCTGAAGCCACATAAATCGTTGATCCAAACATTTTTCTTCAGTCACAACATTTACTTTCAAAGTTCCCTTTCAATTCTGCACCGTCAACTAAGTTCTGCACTTGTTAGCGGAAATAGGGGTGTGGGTTACATAGAAATGACGCTACGTTTAACTTCCATGTACCGCGGTGCATGCTTTTATAAAATAACGTTGTTTAAAGAAAATATTTAACTTACATGCTACTAGGAATTAGTCTGTGATAACTTTTTTCATAATTATAAAAGTCGCGTGGTAGATTACGTCCCATTTCCTCTTTAAATCACAGTTCGCATTATGTTTGTACATAAGAAAATGCACTGTTAAAGAAGTATTGATTCCCCATCAGCTATCATCATCGTTTCAGACGAAAGATGTCGACACAAAGATCGGTGCTGGTCATCTTGCAACCGATGACGTGGTCAGGATTGCTGGAATCCGATGGTTCCAGCAATCTAATACTGACCACGTCATCGGCCCACCTTGTAGGAGGCCATCAGCTATAATATATAAATATAGCCATTATTTGCTCTATTTATTTTGCTAAATAATATTAAATTAATGAAAAATAAATAATAAATCGAAAAATATAACAGCTGTCTCTTCCAAGAAACCAAACATTCATTACATTTCATACATTCGGAAGTTTAATAAATGAAAATATTTTTTTTTTTCAAAAACCGAAAATATTAAGATGCCTTACTAACTTCTTTAAGCATAAAAAATTCAACGAAACTTTTCCAAGACCACGATAAAATTTCGCAAACATCATTATGCAATATTTAAGAAATAAACAGAATTGTTTATTGAGCTAATTATTTTGAAAATCGTCTTAATAAGATTAACGAATATTCTTAATACTGTTTATAAAATAAGGGCTATGAAAATACTTAACGAAATAAGTACCTACTTGACAGGGTGGTACTTAATTGCCTAATTAGATTATGGAAGATTTACTTGGTTTTTGTTTCATTGGAATAAAAAGGGAAGAAATGTTTTTTTTTTCTCTTGAAATTAAGAACATTTTTTGCTAAATAACTGAAGCTGCATTACCCTGAGTCACATAGAAAACATAAATAATTATATATGTCAACTACAGGTTACCTATTTATTCAAACATTTTTTTTTATTTTTAAGGTATTTCTGTGCATTATTTTGATGATGATCCATCTCATTGTGTCTACTATCTACATTACCAACAATCAAAACCTAAAATTATTTTCTAAAATATAGAAATGAAAATATAAAAGCTTTGGTGCATTACAATTAGGCTTGACTAATAAGCAATTAAATTGAAAATATAATGATTATTGAATTATACTCATAAATTGTTTGTTATCCTTAAATAAATAAAATAAAATATGCATTGAAAATATCATAAGTACTTGCCCGGTTTTGAACCCACAATTGTGTCGCATGTATAACGGGTGTTTTAACCACGGTTCCTTCACGATATACTACTTTAAGGAGTGTATTGCACTGGGCTAAAAATAATATTTACTTTTAGTCACCAGTTTTTTTTTTAAGAAGGAAGTTGGCTATCTTTAACATAACATTTGGCATCAACAACTAACTTCTGACTTACAAACAAATCCACGTAAGCTTTAAATTCTAATTCAATTCAAATCCCATACATTTCCAATCCGCGCCAAGTCAACGCTGCACTTTTACAACTTCGCTTGCCAAGTTAAGCTCACTTTGTTGTCTTTTAATTCCGAGATCAACCAGTGGCGTAGTTGGGTGACCAACAGTCTTGGGGAAAAAACTGGGGCCTCTTGTTTTTCTTAGGAAAAATTTATTTAACTTCTTTTGCACTGGATGGAACTTTGTGTCGGAATTTACTTATTAAAACGAGTTGCTATGATTAAACTCTTGAACCCAAAGCAAACGCATACCTGTTAGCTTTCTATTATATTTAATTATAGTATTCAAAAGGTCAAAGTAGCGTTGTTACCTATCTATAAAAAACAAATAGATTTTGAAGATGGAAAAAGTTCTTGAATTGATTATTAGAGTATTTTGGGGGGCCTCTGTCCAACAGTGCACGTTTTTCGGCTTAAATGATGATTACAATTTCAAGTAGAGGTTTGCTAATGAGGTTTCGGAGCCTCTCATGTTTGGGGGCCCTAGGGACTGGCCCAGGCCCACCTAGTTGTTCGGTAGCTACGCCAATTTATGGGATCAATTGGGTCGATAGTGTGCGATATTGTGGCAGGACCACACAAACTTGGTTAAAGTTTGCGACTCAAACTAACTTTGTTTTCCTGTTTGTGTGTTCTGGGAGACTGAAAACATGGCATTGCATGGCTCAGTTTATGTACTCTGTTGAGGACACAAATAATTAATTAGTTGATTGGTTTTCTTTGAGAGTTGAGCTTGGTTTGAGACTTGGAAGTTCATTTTGAGAGATGATTTTGTTAGTACTGTATCTTTTTTACCAAACCGTATTGGACCCGCGTGGTGGATTACGGTCCATTTCCTCTCCCAGAGAGCAGGCCTGTGTCCCACCAGTGGAAACATTAAAAAAATGCTGATGATGATGATGATGTATCTTTTTATTAGGGTTTAGCAAAGCAGTTGAGGTAGTCACAATAAAGCAGCCTTCATATATGTCCTTTTTTTAAATAACTTAAACTAGTGCTTGACTGCGATCCCATCATCAGGTGGTCAATCCCATCAGGTAAGCAGTGATGTGATCCTTGATGGTGAAGTCATCATCATCATCAGCAGCCTTTTAATGTTCCCACTGCTAAGAATAGCCGAAATCAGGATTATCATGCCAAAATGGAACAATAATTGGTATTTAAAATAGCCTTACCATAACCATAATTTTCTGCGGTAGAGTTAAATAAAGCGTAATAAATATTATGTATATTTAAAATGCCAACAGTCAATATTTAATATCAATCTGCAATTACGTTCAGTAAATAAGTAAACAGTTATGAGAACTGCTACGGATTACCGTTTTCCGCTACGCTGCTACGAATATTGCTACGCTGCTACGAATATTGCTACGCTGCTACGAATATTGCTACGGAGCTACGAATATTGCTACAAGGCTACGAAGCTGTGCGTTAGCATTTATCTTTGATGTTCAGTTTAATGCTTCAATAAGAATCTTTTATTAATTCTATGTATGTCTTTCTTCAGATTATTTTCAAGATACATTTAATATCAAAATTTTATTCCGTACACTATATTTTAATATGAACAAATTAATGACAACAGTAACCCTTCTTAGCACCAAAGTTTTCACCAATGAGAAATCGTCAAATAGTTTTTTTTTGCTTTCGCTCTGCGCTTTTACTGACTAAAACTCAATTGCGTCCTTCAGATGACCTTAGTATTCTAGGACTGTCACTTTCTGAAGCGATATCGCAGGCATCCTCTGCTGGGCCAATATCAGTTTTGCTCACGTCTCATAGAGGCATGCCCTGAACAGTACTCACCATTGTGACGGATGAAGGGACATCGAGCTACGTATTGCTCGTCGTCCGTAATCCCAGGCCTGCGGTAGCTGAAAATCGCCTTGCAATACTCGAAGACCGAGTCGTCTTCTTTGATGGCCCCTGAGGCTTGAAGAGGCCCGTTCCCTCACGATTATTTTCTTTGCTCGAAAAGAAGATAGATCCCCCTTCCATTCCCTCCCAATCTGAATCCTGAACCAGAACTCAATGCTATTGTGTGTAGGTAAATATCTGAAGCAACGCTTTGTTTTGTTTTGGTTTTGTTCCCTCACGATTATTTTCTTTGCTCGAAAAGAAGATAGATCCACCTTCCATTCCCTCTCAATCTGAATCCTGAACCAGAACTCAATGCTATTGTATGTAGGTAACTATCTGAAGCAACGCTTTGTTTTGTTTTGGTTTTGTTCCTTCACGATTATTTTCTTTGCTCGAAAAGAAGATAGATCCACCTTCCATTCCCTCTCAATCTGAATCCTAAATCAGAACCCAATGCTATTGTGTGTAGGTAACTATCTGAAGCAACGTTTTGTTTTGTTTTGGTTTTGTTCTGATGATGTGAATTAATCCAGTATTTTCAATATTAAATTTCACTTGATATTTAAATAATTTGAAAAGATGAAATTTTAATTATTTCGCCTATTTCTATGAATTCTGTCTGGTTTTTTTCAAATATGAGATTTGTATTTGCAAATGTTTTTGTAATTCAAGAGTTTCATTTTTCAAAGATTAAATGGAATTTAATTTAACTACTTTAGGTAGGTTCTTAGTAAATCTTATTTTAATAAATTATGGAGAAATGTAAATTGCAAAAAAATATGATTGAAAAAAGTAAAGATATCTTAGTAATTAAAAATCTATTTTGAAAAATAAAAAAAAACTATACGAAAACCTTTGACAGGATTTATTTTTGTGAAAAAAAAAAACAAATCAATTCACCAAATTATCCTATGACAACTTCTGCCTTTGGGTGGAGCGGGAGATAGTGTCAGACTTTTACTGACTTAAAACCCACCCCATTCCTTCTTTGCCTTTGTTCCAGGCCTAGAAAGTATCCTGTATGTTCGTAAAAATTTTGGACTTTTTAAAATTAGAAGCGATATTCATAACAAGAATACGCGCAGTAAACACGAAATTGTTTTACCCAAATGGAGACTAGCCAAGACCAGCAAGTCATTTTTAGTTAACAGCATACGCTTTTATAACAAGCTGCCAGTAACGGTAACTGAACTTAGTGAGGGAAAGTTCAAAAATCATATTAAGCGGGTCCTAACCAAAAAAGCATATTATAAGGTTAAGGATTATATAGAAGACAAGCTTGTTTGGCAATGACTGCTCCTGCACATGTGGCTCCCTGGTAACTCATTCATATTGTGTATTTATGTCTATTAACTGCTCCATCTTTGTTTTTATATACACTTTTTTTCCCTCTTTTTTCGACACATTGCTTTTGCAATATTTATATTATTAAGATTTAAAAACTTTTAAATTAAATAATAATTTATTTTGTTAGCATCTCGCAGTGTAACTGTTGTGGTGATATATGTATTTTTTTTTTTCATACTTATTAATTTTTTTGTTTTATATAATATTTCTTTCTTTACATCTCACGTTGTACAGTAAGAACACTGTAGACTTCGCAAATCCTATTACGACTCACCTTTGATTTTTTATTATTATGATTATTTTTATTGTGCTTTTGAGTACAATATTGACTGGTCTACACTGTTCTTACATAATGACATAAATACTGTAATAACGAGATAATATTGTAAGAAACCATTTTTTTTTAAAAGAGTAACCATGGAGTTTCTTGCCGGTTCTTCTCCATAGGAAACGACCAATTTGGAACCGTGCACTAGCTTCTGACGTTTTATAAGTGCCCATGTAGGCCTATATGAAATAAAAACTATTTTGATTTTGATTTTGATTTTGCCCAGATGTTCATTTTCATATTAACCATGGCCCCAGGAAGCGTCGACTCTGCTGGGCCCCTACATTTTACTGACAATTCATTGAGGTACACGGGAACAGCGCGTGCTGTTATTTACTTGGGCTCAGTCTGGATAGTTTGGACAGCGAGCTGCCCATTGCTCGCCGTCCGCAAACCCGCGCTACAATGTTCATAATCAATGTTCATCTGGATGTAATTTATCTAAAATATGTTTAAAAAAATATAAGTATTTTTAACGTTGTCTTGTACTCGTATGACAAAATCTGCTTAGCTTGAGACTAGATGGCGTAGTGTGGTAGTTGTGGAGTTATAATATTACTAGCGACCCGCCCCAGCTTCGCACGGGTACTGATATTGAATATATTATGGACGTATTATTCACATAAACCTTCCTCTTGAATCACTCTATCTATTAAAAAAACGAATCAAAATCCGTTACGTACTTTTAAAGATACAAGCATACATAGGGAGTAAGCAACTTTGTTTTGTACTATGTAATGATTATATTCAGTATAAGGTTTTCAGAGTCTGTGTGCTTTTCTGTTTAATGTATCAGCTTGCCATTCGAATAAGCAGTGAACTTACGACCTGCCCCCCTAGCCAAGTTACAATCGTTTCGTTTAGAGTTAGCGGTTGTAGATAGTCATGCCCCCAATTCTATTGTTGAGATGACGTCGGAAAAAGGGAATCGGGGGCGTGGCGACAAGCGCTAACTCTAAACAATAAGATTGCAACTTGGCTAGGGGGGCCGAACTAATAATAAGAGGGATTAAGATCCCTCTTATTATATTAGTTACTAGCTTCTGCCCGCGACTTCGTCTGCGGAAACTTTCTTGTTTTAACATATTTAACTCTGTTCCTATACAATTTCTCGAGATAAAAAAACAAACCTTACTTCTTTATTATATTATTCATAATCATAAAATATAGCCTATGGCACTCAGAAATAAAGCAGCTTTCTATCTGTGAAAAAAATTTTGCAATCGAACCAGTACTTCCAGAGATTACCTCCTACAAACAAAAAAACAAAAAAATAAAAAGACAAACTTTACTTCTTTATTATATTAGTATAGATTTACTCTTATTTATTAGTAAAACTAAGGTTTTCTGATGGTAATATGTGATACACACTCAAAGAAAACCTCGTGCTGTAATCAACATTAAAAATAATTCATCATGTCGTCAAAGCTTAATTTTCAACTAAAATAGCAATTCTACGAATACTTTCAGTCTCTATGAAATACAAACCTTATTAATATTTTGAATGTAAAACTCTGTATGGTCCCATATAATATTTGTTCGTCATTTTGCCGTTCATTAGCTGTAAAATAACACGGGTGTAATGTTCTTATATAGGTTATTAGTACTAGCTGTTGCTCGCGACTTTGTCCACGTATATAATAGAATTCGTAAAACTGTTCAATAATATTCTGTTCTTCATCATCATCAGCCTTATTAATGTTCCCACTGCTGGGACACAGGCCTCCTCTCTAGGAGAGGGAAAATAAATAAATATTCTGTTCTTGCAATTAATTTAAATTTTTATTTTTTTCAGAAGAGCCGATGCTTCAAGAGTTACCCTAAGTTTTAGGAGTCACTGGGCAATGTTCGGTAACCGTAAGTGTGGATTTACCGACAAGCAAATAAATAGCTCGCCATCCGGCTATTCAGTTTGATCCGAGTTCTAGTCTTTGACAACGCATACAAAGTCGCGGGTGACTAAAAGAGACAACATTCCACCGCTCATGCTCTTTTAAATACAATAAGGGCGCCTACAAATTAGCAATTGCTGTCGCGCGACATTTATTCATACGAAAAAACAAAGCAGCGCGACAACCGCGTTGCTGTCGCACGACTAATTTGAAGGCGCTCCTAATCATAAGGTTGTCCGGTGATCCACCATTGTACCCATAGATTAAAAAAAAAGTTTTGATACTATTTTGGTGTACGATAAAGATTGTTCTGATCTATTCCACCTATCGGCTGCAAGTCGTGTTTTAGTTAGACTCTACTATCCCTTTCATTACTTACAGGTTGAAAGTGTCCCTTGGGTTATTTTCCGACTTTCAAGCGAACGAACCCACTGGCAAAATCTAGTTAATAAACGAATTAATTTAGTATTCAGAACCTCATGTATTAAATAAATTACAGTCCCTTCTTTGTTTTATATTCAGTGCTGATCGCAAACTGTTAATTGCCGTGATCAAAAAGTCATTAGGGCTAGAATTAAATTGCAGAATATAGTGCGATAGTCGTAATGTCTTTTGGAAGGGTCAACTGTGGAAGCCAAGTAGGGTAACCTTTTTCAGTGAGTGTCTTGAAAGGCGATTGAGAAATTAAGTCAAGAGGAAGAGTAATATGTAGGAGTAGAAAAATTGAGTCTGTAATATATTTCTTTCGCTGCATATTTAAATAAGTGATTGATAAGTTTACCTTGTGAGCAATGGTGGCCGAGTGGTAACGGCCCTGACTCACAAGTTGTAAGTCACAGGTTCAAACCCAGGCAGGCGCATTACTTTGTGTAGTTTATTTCATCACCGCTGCTCTCAAAACGGTGAAGAAAAACATCGTGAGGAAACCGGCATGTCCTAGAACCGTTAAAAAGTATGGTGAAGATTATACGAATATATTAGATTAATGAGTAGATATCAAAAAATATTTCAACCCCATAATTTTAAGCTTACTTACATAGGTTAAAGAATTAAGGACAAGGATTACGCAACCAAAAATTCATGTGACATACTAACCCGTATGGCTTAGTCATTATAATAGAGGCCTAAGTGCCAACGATAAAGCCAAATTGTTCTTCTGAAATTTTTTGTTCATTATTTGTATGAAAAAGTAACTATCGCTAATAGAAAGAATTCATTCAAAATCAAATGAGTGAGAAATCATTCCAATCTAGTAGAAGGAGACCGTTACATATGCCAATCACCCGATAAAAGTGTTCTATATTTTATTATATTTTAAATCCAGGCATTCCCAAAACAATTCTCAATTGCTAAGTTTTTCTATACACACAAAAACTGACTCTAATAATACTCCGGCGTACAATAAAATCATCAAGTCCATCTTCCAAATACTCCCCTAAACAAAACAAAGTACCCAATTCCCCCACTTTCCACCACATTTAGACATCATGTTTTTACGACGGAGCCGGTCAATCGGAACTTTTTATTCCCAGCATTCCCCACATATGGTACCCGGTTAATGAGGTCAGATCTTTTTTGGGTTCAATTGAAAATGGGGCCGTAATATATCTTCTTGCCATTTCTCATGGGGGGACGCTTATGTGAGGAGCTTAGGGACCTATAGATTTTTTGGGGGAGAATTTAATTTTGTTGGGTAAGTTAGATTAGTTTTGGGATATGGTGTGATTTTGGTGTAGTGTAGCTTAGAAAATTGCAAGGTTTTTCCTTGGCTTGAATAAAAATAGGAGTACATAAAATTAGTGAGGCAAAACCCACATGTATGAGTATTTTTCATAATGTCTTGCACGTTCTTCTCCATCCCAAAGGATGTACAGTTAGCATAATTTCTTTGTCTGACTGACATCTTGACAGTCAAAAAGTGCCTGTCAACTTTTTATTAAGTACTTTGATTTAATGATTGAATATTAAAATTGCTTCTGCCAGCGGCTTTGCCCACGTAAATATCAGTTTACTCTTTTAGGGCAGGAGTTTCGTAAAATCCGTTCTTAGCAGACGTCTACATATTGAACGTATATGACAAATTTTAAGTTTGTAGGTGTTTAAGTTTAAGAGATTTCGTGAATAATCAGTAAGTGGTACCTATTTCGATTTTATATCTATAGATTCATCATCATCAGCCTTTATTTTAAAGTTCCCGCTGCTGGGACACAGGCTTCCTCTCTAGGAGAGGGGACGGGCCATAATCCACCACGCGGACCCAGTGCGGATTCGTGGATAAAATATAGGTATAAATTATTTTATACAAAAGTGAGTAGTTTTATAACAATTGGAGCTTGTCTCGTTATACATAAAATTAGACTTTTCAGCCCCACGCCAGCATTCGCACACCTATTATATTTCTATTATGTCTCTAATTTTCTTAGTTTATCTATGTACCTAAATCCAAACCACAATAGTAAAATCAGGTCAATGATATTTGCGATTAATGTCCACAAATATTATTATGTGCATACGTTCACATAAATCTTGCTCATAAAGGTCGAACCCAAGCTGCAGTGCCAATATTATTGTAACACTTGGCTTATGGATTGCGAATAAATTAATATTTATCTGAGCTTTTGTTTGTATTGATTATTACTACGTGGCGACTGTTTATACAATGGCCATCGTTTTCGATTAAATACTTAACGTTGTTAATATTATTTCTGCTGGACAGAGCCCTACTCCAACTGTCACTACAATTTATTAACAGTTATTTGTGTCTACCTTCCATCGAATCTCTGCAACTTTGACCAGGTTTTCTTAAAATAAATCATCATCATCATCATCAGCCTTTCAATGTTCCCACTGCTAGGACACAGGCCTCCTCTCTATGAGAGGGAATGGACCGTAATCCACCACGCGGGCCCAGTGCGGATTGGTGGATGTCACATGTCTTCGAATTTTTCGTTCTAAGACATGCCGGTTTCCTCACGATGTTTTCCTTCACCGTTTTGAGAGCTGTGGTGATGAAATAAATTACACAAAGTAATGCGCCTGGCTGGGTTTGAACCCGCGACCTACAACTCGTAAGTCGGGGCCGATACCACTCGGCCACCACTGCTCAAATAAATAAATATCTACACCCAAATTAGTATGAAAGAGATGTCTTAAACCACGTAATTTTTATATAACGTTATTATTGATAGGCCGCGTTTGACCACTATCACACCTGATGGCCAGCAATGATGGTGCTGACGATGGAACATGCTTGCCTAGAATATACAACTATTAGGATACACAGTGTCTGGCAGGGAAATCCACTTCTTAGCTGTACGCATAATGAATGTGTACGCAAAATACTTTGTACGCATGGGTAGAATGGCAAATATGTATTGCGTTAATTATAAAGATACATTGGTTGCTTGTCTGATTGTGACCTTTAGTATGTTGTTTTTCCTAGTCTGATTGTGACCTTTAGTCACAATCAGACTAGGAAAAACAACATACTATTTTTTCCTACTAAATTTTCAACACTATTCTAAAATAGCCAACATTTTTTTCAGTCCGTTAGCTAATAAACAAGTATCTCCTCCGAAATACTCGTAGTACTAATACACTATTAACCATGAAATAACAAGCCTTAGACAGAAAACATACATGACCCCATATCGCCTTAACGAAAACAAATAAAGATCCAATCCGAACTCCACCACTCCACGTCAATCATTCACACCAGAAAAATCAAAGAGGACACGAGACGATTCATAATTTTCTTCATAACCTCAATCGACAGAAAGGTATTAATATCTTCAGATTTATTTCTCTGCCCACAATCTTCTGACCGGTCATAAATCAGGAGAAAAGCCGAGATCCGAGGCTAGGCTTCCTCAGTGGACATCACGCGTAAATGTGAATTACGATCATTGCTATCCGATACTGGGATTGTTGTAAGAAATTGTGCGAATTTCTCCGTTTGTTTTTGATTGGGTTTATGAACGCCATATTTTTGGGTTCGGTGTAAGTAATGGAATTGGGATGTGTTATGTGATTAGTTTATTTTAGATATTGGTGGATATAATGTACGGTGGTGCGTTGCTCTGTCTGAAGTGGCTTGTTTTGGGTTTATTGATTGCGTTTAGTGTATTAGTTTTATTAATATACTGGACAGATTCACTCCTCAAAAGACCATCTCAGATTTGACCATTATTTTATTATGTACTAGCGACCCGCCCCAGCTTCGAACGGGCAGTGATATTAAATCCATGCATGTATTATACATACAAACCTTCCTCTTGAATCACTCTATCTAGTAAAAATACCGCTACAAAATCCGTTGTGTAGTTTTAAAAATCTAAGCATACATAGGTACAGACAGCGGGAAGCGACTTTGTTTTATACTATGTAGTGATATTGTATGACCTTTAATAGAAATTTTGGAGATTGGGAGAGCAGTGGTGGCCGTGTGGTAACGGTCCCGACTTGTGTGTAGTAGGTCGCGGGTTCAAACCCAGCCAGGTGCATTACTTTGTGTAATTTATTTCATCACCACTGCTCCCAAAACGGTGAAGGAAAACATCGTGAGGAAACCGGCATGTCCTAGAACCAAAAATTCGAAGACATGTGACATCCACCAACCCGCACTGGGCCCGCGTGGTGGATAACGGCCCATTCCCTCTCTTAGAGAGGAGGCCTGTGTCCCTGCAGTGGGAACATTAAAAAGGCTGATGATCATGATGATGATAATAGAGACTTTGACCTCTGAGTTTGTTTCAGTGTTTCTTTTTAGGTTAGTATAAGCAGTAGGAGGAGAAGGGAGAAGGAGGGTAGTGCACAGGTCTCATCTTGTTTAAATTGACGAAAAAATATAAGTGTATTTATAAACCTAGTTTTAAAATAAATATCATTTATCATGGAAAGTGTTTCTAATGGATTGCTCGGTCTTTTGATAATTTATGCTTAATGAATTAATCGGATTTAAAGTTCAAAGAAGTTAATGACTCTTGTTTAATAGAAAAAGCAAAGCATTAAGCAGAGGTTTTTTGTGAAGTACTTAAAAGGTGTTCAGTAATCTTACTTGGCTTCCATTATTTCATCAAGACATTTGAATTACATTAATATTATAGACAGGCGAAGAAAGTTTTTAGAAGATCACCCACAAGGTGAGCCGCTGACCTGGTGAGGGTTGCAGGAATCTCATAGATGCGAGACGCACAAGACCGGTTGTTATGGTGACGCTTACACTTGGGGATGCTTATCTCCTGGTAGTGGAAGTTTTTCGTTTGAAATGATAATGATGATGTACATTACATGGGTGAAAATGTGTTGTGTATATTTATTACTCTTTCCCGATCAAAGAACTGGACGAATTATAGTGAAATTTAGCGTACTAAATTAATGAGCAACTCTTAAACACATGATTGTTGTCATGATAACAAACCACGTTTACTAAGGGGCCAAACATAAAACCGCGAAAAAATCCGCAAGTTCAATACGTTTTTTACCACATAAGCAAACAAAAATTTACTGAACTTATTAATTTTCTTAGCCTTTTATTTCTTGCCAATAACGGTAATGTAAAAACTAATATTATAAAAAAAAAAACTACACGCAACCGTTATTTAATATTTAATTCGTTCTATAAATAAAATGAACATTACCCATAAATTTCTAAACCTTTTTATTTTATTTTAAATAACCATTAGATCATATTAATCATAAAATTATTTACTTCATTTAAATATTCACATATTGACGTGTTGTATCTAATTAACAGTACCCCTACATGAGGATCTGTTTATTCTGCAAGAACATACCTGCAAATTGGTCCTTAACGACAGCGAAGATAGCAAAATTTGTTTCCAATTCCTAAAGATGAATTCTAAGAAAAAGTGCTTTTATCGTTTGCCAAATAAACGTTTTTTTCTTTCTGGTTTTCAAGAACTGTTCTATTTAGAAATATTCTCAGAAAACGAAAATAAAATATGTCTAGAAATAGTTCTTATTGATGTCAATCTTGATACAATAATTTATCTTTAGATAAAAACGCTGTTTGTCAAACGGATGAGATATATATTTTATTGGCTTTGAGGTTTCTTTTTTTTAAGCAGTAAGAAAAATTAGACAATTAACAGATGTTGATACAGCTAGGTTAGTTAATTATGCTTATTTCCACAGTATTATGTCTTATGGCATTTTGCTGTGGGGATCTGCAGCTGATGTAGATTCAATTTTCATATTACAAAAGAGAGCAATCCGAGCTATTTATAAAATGGGTCCTCGCGAGTCCCTCAGAAATAAGTTTAAAGAAATCGATGTACTGACTCTGCCTTCTCTTTATATTTTAGAATGTATTTTATATGTTCGTAAAAACTTAGGACTTTTTAAAATTAGAAGCGATCTCCATAACAAAAACGCACGTAATAAACATGAAATTGTTATACCTAAATGGAGATTGGCTAAGACCAGCAAGTCATTCTTAGTAAATAGCGTACGCCTTTATAACAAGCTGCCAAGGGAGGTGACAGAACTTACCGAGAGAAAGTTCAAAACTCATATTAAGCGTATCCTAACCAAAAAAGCATATTATAAGGTTAGAGACTATGTCGAAGACACAACTGTCTGGCAATGACTGCTTCTGCTCATGTGGCCCCCTGGTAACTTATTAATATTCTGTGTAATTGTCTGTTAACTGCTCCATCTTTTTTCATTTTTTTTTATATACGACATGTCTTTATTCTTTTATTTTGACACATCCTCACAATATTCCTTATTCCACTTTATAGATCCATCATATAATATAATTGTCTTACTGAGACTTGTGATTATTTTTCTTGCTTTTATATAGCCTCTTTCAATAATGTGAATGTGAGAACATTGTAGACGCAAATTTTAGATTACTTCCTACCATTTTAACGGTAGGAGTTCAATATTGACTTGTCTGCACTGTCCTTACATAATTTATGTGCTGTAATATGGAAATATTGTAAAGATAACAATTTTTTTAAAAAGAGTAACCATGGAGTTTCTTGCCGGTTCTTCTCCATAGGAAACGACCAATTTGGAACCGTGCACTAGCTTCTGACTTTTTATAAGTGCCCATGTAGGCCCCTGTGAAATAAAAAAAATTGACTTTGACTTTTGACTTTATGTACCAATTGATCAAGGTACTCACGAAAGTAAACCAATATGATAAAATAGACCGTATGGTAGTCTTCTTTTTTATTTTCAAATGCACTGGATAAGTGAACGCGGACAGATTTCCGGTGAGATCTCATGGCAACAGCGGTTTTCGCAATCCACTTAGATCCACAATAATCACGGCAGTAACTACCCTCTTTGATGAGTGACTGGAGAGGTGTCACGACTCTCTCAACTACTGCATAAAGCAGGTCCTCACTAAATGTATAACGTTCGGCAGGCTCCTGCATAGGATTCAGGCCAAAGAAAAGCCCGGGTGCCACCATTATGTAAACTGCCCGGAGAATTTTATAGAACATACGGTGGACGTCTCCCTTGAGCGGAGCACCGCCGTGTTTTCAAGGAGGCGATTGGTGACGGTGACCTTTCAAGCCTTCCGGATTGAGGAAGAATGGCAGGCTGTCGCCTCCTTTTTCTTCAATGCTAAGCAAGCAGTACGTAGCCTGCCATCCGGCCGTCCGGTAATCATCCAGATTGTGCCAAAGTCGTCTACAGCGCTTATTGTTCCACACACATTTCAAATTATTCAAATAAGCCCTTGATATGATAAAGCAAAAGGCAACTATACGAACATAAGTAGCTTTTAATTAGTAAAAGTTTGCTACGCCATGCTTTTTCGTTCTACTCTAAGCAACAGTTTTTTCCATTCTGAGTAGTTCAAATTACGTCTTCTAACCTCAAATAAAAAAAAACTGCAATGAGCTGAGTAAAGTGTGTCTTCTGTAAGTTATCTGTGTTTTATTGCCCGTAGACCTTTTAAAACAAAAGCATCACTTCCATTAAGGAACAAGATGTCTTTTTTATGAGCATCATCTCATTAACTTTAGTACTGTAGCAGTCACTAATTTCTTATTTTTCTCATCAGCTTAATAGTCCAAATTCTGCTAAAGACAACGATGTTATAAACTGGCAATTAAAGTTGCTAGTGGCACATTAGCCCCGGGCTGTTAACGTTCTGACAAGGAGTAGGAGGAAATGGAGTGTTCACTCGTTCGGAAACCAAACGTGTTTAGCATGCATGCAATATGGCAAATTTGAATATGGTAATCATTTACAAGAAACTGCCACATTTGTATAACGCAAACAAACAATTGATGGAAGGAACACGTTATACTTACATTTAGTAACTTTTTGTGTACAATTTCGAATATATATATTTTTTTTTAATTATGCTTTTTACAACATCAGACTCTGTGAGACTGATTACTTGATTTTGCTGCAAAATTTTGTTTGTAACAAAAATATGAACACCAGTCCATACAGTAATGATTTCAGAAGGCACCAGTCGTCTTTCACCTGAAATGATGATACTGATTTCTTTTCAAAATCTTATATTTGAATTCCTCTAGACATCAAATTTCACTTGTAGTATGTGCATTGAACCTTGTTAAAGCGTGTAGGTATTTAATTTAAATGATCTAGAAAACAATTTAAAATTCTAATCGTTTTTATGTCCGAAACATTGACCATCATCTTTTATCATCTTAGCTTTTTACCAATTAGCTTAGAGTAGACTTGCAACCTTACCTGATCCGACTAAATATATCTCTATTTTGAATTAAGCGACTGCTTGTTACAATTTAATTACCCAGTTACTGTGCAACGTGATAACCTTACAAACTTACTAATATTATAAATGCGAAAGTTGCGATGTTTGGATGTTTGTTACTCAATCACACCAAAACGGCTGGACGGATCTGGATGAAATTTGGCACAGGCATAGGATACACTCCGGAATAGGACACTACCTTTTATCCCAGAAAGCCCAACCTCAACCCCAATACCACGCGGGCGAAGCCGCGGGCAAAAGCTAGTAAAGTAGACTTTTTGACTACCTGTAACAATTTATAATGGCAATTGGAACCAAAAACAGTTCGAAATATTGACCACCATAATTTATTTTAATTTTCAAACCCTGTCCTGTTAACATTCCATTTATGTATACTCCATGTTTAATGCTCATAGTAACGAAGGCGTTTATTTGAACTTATCAGCGTACGGTTTGGCAACCTGCCATGGAGCGTGTCAATGCCTACTGTTGGGTTAGCTTTAATATTTAAGTTGGCTACTGTTGGCTATTTGACGAGGCGACCGGGTTGAGAATGTCAGTAAATACTGCGCCTATGTATCAATTTGATTCGGGTGATTTTAAACTGCGAGCTTTTCACGTCATTTGGAACCTTTTATTTGGAGCTTTTCATCAAATGTTGGATCACATTTTAATATGGGTAATGTATTCGCGTTATACACCCCAGTTGGTTTTTATTGCAAACACTGCCTGGTAAAATAAGGGATCATAGGTCAGTTTAACACTAAATGTAAATACGGTTACTCCTGAGCTGACCATGGTCCGCAAATTAGAGTGCACCAAGGGGCCCTACGGTCTACACCTGCGCTTTCTGGAATCTAAAAAACGCCACTAATGTTATTGCAAGCGCGTTTACCTACTAGGCACAAAACTTTGAGGGAAAAAGAAGAATTATTCTTTCCTATTTGACCATTTTCTGCGAATCGCTAAACATACATTTTCTCCCAAAACGCTGAATGTACTCGTATTTTAAGTAAATCTGCCATCATTTTTAGGGTTCCGTAGCCAAAATGGCAAAAACGGAACCCTTATAGTTTCGTCATGTCCGTCTGTCCGTCTGTCCGTCTGTCCGTCTGTCCGTCTGTCCGTCTGTCACAGCCGATTTACTCGGAAACTATAAGTACTACAGTGATGAAATTTGATAGGAATATGTGTTGTATGAACCGCTACAAAATTATGACACTAAATAGTAAAAAAAAGAATTGGGGGTGGGGCCCCCCATACATGTAACTGAGGGATGAAAATTTTTTTTTCGATGTACATACCCGTGTGGGGTATCAATGGAAAGGTCTTTTAAAATGATATAAAGTTTTCTAAAAAACATTTTTCTTAAAGTGAACGGTTTTTGAGATATCAGCTCTCAAAGTCGTAAAAAGTATGTCCCCCCCCCTCTATTTTTATAACTACGGGGTATAAAATTCTAAAAAAAATAGAGGTGATGCATGCTAATTAACTCTTTCAACGATTTTTGGTTTGATCAAAGTATCTCTTATAGTTTTTGAAATAGGTTGATTTAACTGTAATTTTGGTTAAGTTATTGTGCTTACACTGAAAACGATGGCTGAACCTATAAGTACAAGGCAAAATATCGGGAGAGTTTAGGCTCCATTCACCAGGTGTATAAATTGACATAATAAGTTTATTATATTTGCTGCTACGGAACCCTTTGTGCGCGAGCCCGACTCGCACTTGGCCGGTTTTATTAGTACTATTACCTTAGTACTATTATTAACACCCGAATAGGTAGGCTATAATCTGCTACATTTTTGTACCTATCTTTAATTCATAAAATTAAACTAATTTTATGAGTTATAGATTTGTATTTTTCTTAGAGATTTTATGTGATTTTTTTTTTAAATTAAAGTTTATTTAATTTAAGTATTAATAGTAGTAAGAAACCGAATGAAAGAAAAGAGAGAAAATATGTTCATTTTAAGTTGAATTATCGGTTATCAAACATGAAAAAGATGCGCAAATAATTCTCTTAAATTTTCCATGTTGTATTTTTTTTCTTATTAATGAACTTAAGACCTAGTACTAGTTAAATGAATCTACTGAATTTAGGTTATAAAAAAGGTTGGGAGAAAATGGGATTCCATTTTGTGTAAAGACCTCCCCATCAATTTCCTATTTCCATGTCATTGGCTTGGTATATCCAGTCTCTTTCCATTGCCTCCTCGATGTCATCTGCCCATCGCTGCTTTGGTCTATGCACATAAATAACTAACTAATAGTCTCTTCTATTGTAACAATTAAGTCTAAATTTGTACCAACAAAAAAAAACTTACTAATATTCTCTTCTATTATAACAATTAAGTCTAAATTCGCACCAACATCAAAAACAAACAGGAACTTAATAGCAATAATTCACTCTCACCACGTAATCATGTTTCGTCCACAAACTCGTAAAGTTTTCAGTCGAAGCGACTGTGGGGTCCAAACTGTAATAAAGCCAGCCCTTTACTGCAGTTACAGTTCATTCATTTAGCAATAAAACTCTAAAGGAAGTGTCGACAAATATCAAGAAGTAGCTGTGATTAGGGATACCAATTTTGCGTGAAGAAATTAGGACACATAGGAAATTTGACATAGTTTACTATCTACTAATATTCATAATTTCTGCTGAAAGACATCTACTGCTGGATAGAGGCCTATCCCAATTGTCGCCATAATGAACGATCCTGTGTATCTCGCATCCATCAGATACCCGAGACCCTCACCACGCCACTCCAGGACCTTTCGACCCCAACGGCCAACTGTTCTGCAAGCAATGTGCCCTGCCCATAAGTTATACATACATACATACGTACATGTATAACTTTTGTTTTCCTGCGGATATATTCATTTCTGATATGATATTATAAATTTTGTATGCATGGATGCTTGTTACTCTTTCATGCAAAAACTTCTGAATGGATTTCGATAAAACTTGGTACACGGTAGATGATGTCTTAATTATAAGCACATAGTTTTTGTTCCAAGAGCATTTTCCCTTGGGCTAATTTTCTACTATCACGCGGGATAAGCCACAGGCAGTTAGTACGTCACCATAATTCAAGTTGTGAAATAAGTGTTTTTTAAGCCAACTAAATATTTGAATTACAGACAGTCGAGCAACAAGCTTCTTGGTTACCCAAAGATATTCTTGCCCGTTCTTTTCCGTAGAAAACGGCCAATTGAAACCACGCACTGACGCTTTGTAACTGCCCGTGTATGCTTACATGAAATAAAATCATTTTTAATTGCCCCGCGTCGGATTATGGCAATGGGGCCAATCACCTAGAGAGGAGGCCTGAGTCCCAGAATTGGTAACATTATAAGACTATAGCCATAGCCTTAGTAACCCAAAATCGCGTTAAACGTCAAAACTTTTTTTTTAAATAAACTTTTTATTGTTAAAGTTTAAAACATTGATTTTATCCCATAGATATTATAAATGTTTGTGGTTTTCGATCAAAGGATCAAAAGTTGAAACGGATTTCTTAAACTTTTTATACTTTCAACAAAAAGCTTTATCTTCCTTTGGCTTCGCGTTCATCTTTAATCTGACTTGACTGAACGATGGATTAAAATAAAGTTCTCAAGCCATTTCTTTAAAACATTGAAGGAATATCTTTTTTTTCGATTTCCTTTATTTAATAACTTCTACCGCTCTATAGCGAATCGGTGTCAGACTTTTATTGATTGATCTATTCCTGTGTTGTTTTTTTCCTGGTCTTCCAAGACTCCAGTAGGCTTTGGCCCTGGTAGTCTCCTATGGATTTGCTGCTGGGTTTTCGGGGTATCAATTCACTAAATAACTTGTCTTATATAGGCGGAATGTGAGAGAATATCAGGGTTTAACTGATTATAACTCACCCATGTAAACACCGTCTCTAGCGCGTTCTATCAATTGTGTTGTTATCTTTTTCAGCAGTCTTTTGGCAGTGTATTCCCAGTGAGCAGACTGTAGCCTAGTGCGCCAACTGGCCCAGTGAAAAGTGGTGACCCAGCGGTAATAGCCTAAACTTACGAGCTGTGCGTCATGGATTCAAACCTACTACGCGCATTGCATCAAGTAATTTATTTCATCACCACTGCTCTCAAAACGGTGAAATAAAACAGACTGAAAAAACCTGTGTATGGGGTAGACACTAAAATCCACAGACTGGTTACTTCCGGACTGGGCCTGAGAGGACAATTACAGGCAACACCCTTGCTTAGAGTGTAGGCTTGAGTCCAAGCAGTGAGAACGTTGAAGGTTGACTATGCGATGTGCTCCGTAAGTCGGGGGTGGTCCTAATCAGACAATGAGTTCCCTATTGCTCACTTCCGCAAGCCCTTGAGATTTGAAATACCTAAGAATATTTCTTAGAATATAACGATAAAACCTTTACAAAATTCCAGAAAATATATAAAAGTTCCTCGAATAGAATCTATCTTAGCTGATATTATATTCATAACATTTTCTAATTCCACGAGTTTCTCAAGACAGAAAGCAGACTCCGGCGTGAAATAATATTTTGTTTCCTGGATATCTCAAGGGAGCCACCGATCACGGCGAGTACAGGAGCGACGCGTAATATCACTTATTTGTATTTTAATATTTACTTACCAATCATAGATAGGTATGTGAAAGCAGTAAAATATCTTAAAGTTTAAGTGTGTATTTATGTTTGATTACTTCTTCACGTAACACTCAAAAAATATTAAAAATGCTTGCACTGACTGGACAGATCCACTCAGAAAGTTGTCGTTTTTTTTTTCAAAATTCAATCTTCGTCTTTCTATCTGCAACGTTCGCACTATGCTTTGACCATTACATGTTTGCTGCATGGACTTTGACACTGACCCCTAAGTTTTTTTAAAATTGACGAAAAAAAAAAGTTTAAAATCTATTTGCAAAATAAATATCATTTACTTATAATGTGCTATTACAGGGCATGGTATAACCATGTGCTCAATCTACATCTACACTAATATAATAAAGAGGTAAAGTTTGTTTTTTTGTTTGTAGGAGGTAATCTCTGGAACTACTGGTCCGATTGGAAAAAAAATTGCAACAATAGAAAGCTGCTTTACTCCTGAGTGACATAGGCTATATTTTATGTACGCGGGCGAAGCCGCGGACAAAAGCTATTTTCTTATAAATCCATTTAGCCGACACACGAATACTTAGGAACAGTATTACTGAAAAAAAATCATGTTGCCTTGTGTTTATATGAGTAAAAAAAAAAAAAAAAAGTGGAGGCCTTAGTCTCATTGATGGGAAAATGATTAGTCTGATGCTTGTTTCTTTTTTTATTTTAACGTGGTAATTATAATGAATTTTTACTATGTAGTCATGACGTAGGGACCCTGCAGAAGGGTCGAAGCCAATCAGGGCCACGGGTTTGTGTCTGAAAAGGAAGGCAGGACACCGGTGCCCGCACATCTAATATCTTTTAACCTTTTGAATATCGAACTTAGAGACATAAGAATGGTGCAAAAGCGTTACACCGGGGCTCAGAGAACAAGGCAAGGGAGGAACGGGGTAGGTTGTTTAGTCAGTAAGAGTCTGACACTTGTTTTCCGCTCCGCCCAAGAGCGGGACTCGTCATTGGATGATTTTTAGCTACCATAAAAAAAAACTATGTAGTCATGAACATATAGTAGAAACGCAAAGTGTACTTTAATAATAATACTTTAGAAATTTTAGATTACTTATTTTAAAAACGATTCATCATAATTTTGCCCCCAAAAGTTCAACACTCAATTTTCGATTGCATGCTCAATTTAGAGGCACGTTCTTAGGCAATAAACTTGTACTGAATAATAATGAGAACCTTGAACAAATACAAACTATCTACCAAAATAATCTTACCTATAATAATAATAGACATTAATAAAAATCTTACATTGTGACGGGTATTTGTGTGAGGAGATAATTTAAATGCACGATAGTAACAATAATAAACGTATATTTGGTAAAATGACTCTAAATACAAAAATAAGTAGGTTCCTAGCTAAGCCCTAATAGCGACGCGTATTGTAAACTGGCTGTGCGGTTTCGCTAACGAAGTCAACACATCCAATAAACAATACACGCTGCTTAGCCAGTGTCCGATAAAGTGCGGGAGCAAAGGGTGACCGACCTAAGTCGATGCGGAGTATGTTCCCGAACCGTACCGAAGACTGACTGCTTGAACTAGCGAGTGGTCGGCCTTTTATAGGCGGCGAAGTACTCGGCGACGTATGCGGTGGGGCGAGGAGGACGCGCACGGTCGCTCCGCCTGCGCGCGGGTCGACTCGATGTGTAGTATTTGTTGTGGTGTTACAGTCTCCCCCTCTGGTCCCGAAGACGGCCCGGCGAGGAGACCAGTTTCTGCTTCTGGTACTGCCATCTGCTTTCGGGGTCTGCCACGCCTGCGCAAAGGTCTCTCAGGATTAGGTGGATAGAAGGCTGAGCCTTGGTAGGGGCTCAGCGCTGAGGAATGATAAATACCCAACGGGGTGTTGCGCTCGATAGGATGTGCAATTTCGTAGGGCCCGTGCTGCCGCAGGATGACATAAGGCCCGTCGCGACGTGGGGTTAGCTTCGCGACTGGCATATTCCACTGGGTGCTCATCCATGCCCTCCCCCTGCACCAAAACAGCTCCTATAGCATAATCACTAGCATCTGTTTCTATCGTGTATGGGCTACTAGTGTCTGCTTGCATTCTTCTTTTGTCAGTGCAATCGTTGCCAAATCTATACTTGGACCAAACAGTGCGTTACTTTCTGGTGACAGGGTAACCTCAGCACTGTTGATGCTCGATTGTGCATCTCGGAACAGGGACCCAACAAATCTCGGTGAGTATCCGGCTAGTGTAGGTTCCATTCTCGAGGGCGACTGTGGGGGAGTATAAAACTCTATCAGCGGCGGTGGCCCATATGAATCCTCCATTTGAGTTTCCTCATAAGGGTATGAAGGTGGGGACGGAGTCATGAGCATTGGGCTCACTATCGGTTCCAGGGACGTCATTTTGGCGAGCTTTTCGAATACCGATTCAGTGGTCTCAGGTTCCGTTTGCACCGTGGACACGGGTGCTCCATCTTCTTCCTCTGGATATAAATCATACTTCCTGCCGGGATCATCTAAGAAATGAAATAGCCGCTGTGGCACGTTGAGTGCCATGTTAGCGTCTTCAAGGAAGTCACATCCTAAGAGGGTCCGGTTATCGTGTGAATCTGGCAGCACGATGAAATTTGTGGGGATTATCCGTCCACAAAGCGACACTGGCACCATAGCACTCTGTATTTGCTGTCGTCGTCGCAAGCCGTCAGCCAGGGTAACCGTAGCATTCTCCGACTTGAATTTGATGCCCTTATTTTGCAGAACGCGATACAGTGTAGTTGATGCGACACTTAGCTTTGCACCTGTGTCAATGTGAGCTTGACCTTTGACACCCTTGATTGTGATCTTGAGTGTTGGTCTTGATCGTGCTGTTGATGCAACTGTGGTGGGACTCAAGGCATAAAATCCTACTTCGACTGCTCCAACCTTATTCTTAGAGCATTTTGGGCATTTGCTTCTTACTACGCCGGGTTCGCCACAGCCATAGCAAGTGATTTTGGGCCCAGGTCTGGCGATAGGCTTGGTAGGTTCCTCTATTTCCTTCAACTCGCCTTTGATGGCTTTCTTACGACATTCTTTTTCGTTATGCCCAAACGCGCGACAAAATGTACACCTTTGCCTTTTCACCGTGGGTGTGGTTTCATCGTTTCTTGCCGATCGTTCAGCAACAATTTCTTCCAGCTGTCGAGCCTTTCCCAAAAAGTCGTCAAATGTTTCGACCGAGTCCCTGGGTATTCTATCCCGTACGTGGATGTGCAGGGACGTATACAATAAGTCCAGGCATTGTGATTGTAGCAGGAACGGCTTCGGTAACTCTGCCATTAATGCTCGTTTCTTTGCGACGAACAGCTCGGTACCCGATGGAGTCTTTTGTTTGTCCATGACAATGTCATCATAGATCCTGTAGGCCGGCCTCGCTGGCGCAAAAGTGGATCTCAATAATGACGTAGCTTCATGCCAGGTAGTTATAGTGCTCTTGACGCCAAGCCACCAAATCGACGCATCTCCGACTAACAAGAGTGTAAGGCCTTCAATGGCATGCTCGTCTGTAATCGACTCAATTTTCTTAAATGTACTTATTGTCGACAGGAATGCTTCGACTACCGTTATGTCACGAGATCCATCATAACGGGCAGTACAGGTAGCAAAACTACCTGATTTCCTAGCTAAAGGACTATCCCTAGAATCCCTATTAGACAGTGCTCCTAACAGTTCACGGAACTGGTCATCAGTAAAGCTGACGTTTGCCATGTTTGTTTTGTTTCTACGGCTACGTCTAGGTAATATATTATAAAACTCAATTTTTAATCAAAATTAAAGACCTAACTCCTAAACTATAATTAGAAGTTACCTAAAAAAATAATCTAACTTCTAGTCTATTTAATCTAACTAACAGTTTAACATAAAAGAAATAACAAAGTAACCTTACTCACAAACTATTAAAACTATCTCCTGTACTAAAACAAATACTCTAATTAACTAATTTATTCAATACCTTAGCTTGTATTGATAACTAAACGAAACTATTCTAAAAATAAAAAAAAATGAACAAAAAAGTGGGTAGACCGGAAAAAAATACCTAACGTAAATCGAACAAAAGACGTAATCTAATTAACTAATGTGAGAACTAGCCCCACGTTGGGCGCCAACTGTGACGGGTATTTGTGTGAGGAGATAATTTAAATGCACGATAGTAACAATAATAAACGTATATTTGGTAAAATGACTCTAAATACAAAAATAAGTAGGTTCCTAGCTAAGCCCTAATAGCGACGCGTATTGTAAACTGGCTGTGCGGTTTCGCTAACGAAGTCAACACATCCAATAAACAATACACGCTGCTTAGCCAGTGTCCGATAAAGTGCGGGAGCAAAGGGTGACCGACCTAAGTCGATGCGGAGTATGTTCCCGAACCGTACCGAAGACTGACTGCTTGAACTAGCGAGTGGTCGGCCTTTTATAGGCGGCGAAGTACTCGGCGACGTATGCGGTGGGGCGAGGAGGACGCGCACGGTCGCTCCGCCTGCGCGCGGGTCGACTCGATGTGTAGTATTTGTTGTGGTGTTACAACATAATATATCACTATATCTCTGGATTGTGTGAGGTGTGATATGAAGAAAAAGGAAGTTAGTGGTAGCATGACAGGTGACAGGGCAGAATAGACGAAAAAAATACGTTGCGCTGACCCCAATGTATGCGAAAAGGACAGGATGATGATGATCATGAATTTATCACTATAACTATCACCCAATGTTCCTTTGTTTTGTTACTTTTTAAAAACTTTACTCGGTATCTGTAAATCCCTTGCTTCCAGAATATAGGCCTTCTCTAAAGTTTATCAGACATAAAGCGCAGTTCTGTGCTTATTTTCTCCAAGTGATACCTGCTATTTTTCGTCGTTTTTCTTTTCTTTTGTTACGGACACTACTCTGTTACATCCCTAGACTAATTATCTTTTTACTCCTAGTCATATATCCTGCCCACTTTAATTTTAGTGTTTTAAAACGGTAACTTATATCAGCAGTACTTGCTTGTTTTCTTATAGCATTTAATTTTGTTTACTTTAAATTTGTACTTTAATGTAGAGTATATCCCCGTCTTATTACCTTTATATAAAAAACGAGAAACTGGCCAACTGAAACATCAACGCAGAGTGGAAACTACTGGGACTAGGAGCGTAAAATTTTGTACAGTTTTCTTTTTATTATTCCGTGGGCGAGCACTTAAAGGACGAAACGGGATTAAAAAGTTTGTATAGAGAAACCTACTAAACCGTTGACCGAAACTAGATTATGGTTAGTTAGACTCCATATTTAGCATCCATACATTATGACAAGTAACATATTATGATCAAAAATTCTTACCCATATTGAAACCCAATAAAATTAAACCAGGACTTATACCAAACAAAATGGATTGTCACCCTATCCTTGCGAACACTCAGTTCCCTTACATTTCTTGACCTAATTAAGGAGTTACTCCGGACAGTAGAAGGAACACAAGTGAACAGCACAGTGCTAACTTAGTGTGGTGTCATCGTAACGACCACCTTAACACCACCTTCCGACCATTGGAAAACCTACCTAATTTATACTAAGTTAAAGTTGAAGATTCAAGTGTGAGGGGGTCTTTAATTTTTGGTTTTGGTATAGAATGTACTTCAGTTAGAAAGCTTGTTGGCTAGCATTAAAACTTTGTTAGAGGCTTGGTTATGATACATAGAGACTCTGTTACTGATTTCGTATGCCTAATGTCTAACTGAGAAACTTCAGAAATATGATTTTGTGTCTTAAAAGTCATACAAAGGCCAATGAAAAGTGCTATGTTTAGATTTTTCTTGCTTAAGCGTATCAGGAATAAGGATATCTTTTTTTAAAGACTAGAGCCCCGAGCGAACGCCGGCATTCGCACACCTATTGTCTTTTTATTATGCGTCTAATTACGGCACTCAAAAGTTTAAAACTACATATGAACACACTGGCTTCTGCCCGCGACTTCGTCCGCGGAAAATTTGTGAGACAAAAGTTGTGATAGCTCGGTTAATATCCATGTTATATAAATAATTTATAGCCTATGTCACTCAGGAGTAAAGCAGCTTTCTATTATAGCTTCAATTTTTCCAATCGAACCATTAGTTCCAGAGATTACCTGCTACAAACAAAAAAATAAAAAACAAACTTTACCTCTTTATTATATTAGTGTAGATGTAGATAAATTAAAATAACCCTTATGAACTTAACTAAAAATACATAATCTAATAAGGCGTCAAAAAACTCTTCCACATCGCTGTCGAATGGTAAAGTGCCCAAAAGGCTGGCAGCGTTGCCACGCTGTATGGCAATGCTTATTCTCTGCCCAAGGTAAAAGCCAGGGTCACGCGAAGTGTCAAGAAGTCATTTATAAAGCTCATTAAACAACTTGTGGGCGGATGTAGGCGGATCCCACAATCCGAGAATTTCCACCCCAAATGAAATAAGTTGATCATCATCTTCCTGCCCTTGTCCCGTTTTATTTGGGGTCGACGCAATATGTCTTTTTCTTCCACTCTGTCCTGTCACCCGTCTCGCTATCACTAACTCCTCTTTCTTTCATATCCCTTCTCACACAATCCATCCATATTTTCTTTGGTCTCCCTCTCAATGAAATAAGTTGATAAAATTCGTAAATGCCAGCGATTGCTGAGACTTTCAGTGTTTAATATGTAGTACAGATCTCGGACCTAAGCCCTAACAGAGTTGCGTTACTACAGTTCCGACGCCCATGTTGTCTCACCCTCTCTTGTCTTAGTGCCTGGGGTGTATTTTTTTTTTATGGTAGGTGAAAATCATCGAATGACGAAACCCGCTCTTGGGCAGAGCGGGAGACTAGTGTCAGACTTTTACTGACTAAAAAACCTACCCCGTACCTTCCTTGCCTTATTCCTGGAGTCGAGGTAACAGTTTGCACCACCCTAGGCTCCAGGAGGGGTGCCTGGGGTGTATGGATGCCAGTTCTCTCACGTTTATGGTTATTCACTAATTGTTATAACAGATTGACAGAAATAGGCGACCGCACTCCATGTTTAGAAAATTAGCATACTTGTAAGTGTTGTGTTGTTAATACGTAAAAAATAGCTAAATTTTATTTTATTAATTAATTTGTTAACTTACGAGTACAATTATTTTTATTCTCTTTTTAACTTTACTGAACAGTTACAGAATTAATCCACATCCTCATAAAACTATGTTACCTCAAACTTTATAAGGAGCTATTTGAGTACTTAGGCCCCAACAAAGAGCTCTAACGACCTATTTTGTAACCTAAACTGAACTGTTACAGATATGTAACTTTATATTGTGTATAGCTACATTTTACTTTCTCACTGATACGCTTGACATTTAAACACGTCATGGTAAGGCCCCTGATTTCAAAATCTGCGGAAAAAATCCTCAATTAAACACCCTACCCTAAATCTATCTCATCAAAGTCACTAGAAACTTGCCTTACAAGATTTTAGCCCAAATTCCCAGTATTACCAGAAAAAAAAGTTAATTAATCGAATCTTAATTGGTCCTGATCTAAGCTCTTCAGAACATTCACTTCATTGGTTTGGAAATAATTCGACGTTTGCTCTGTAGGTACCAAGACTTCAGGGAAAATTGTTGATTACACTGAAGTTTCTTTGGTTTATTTGTCTTTCATGTTATTTGATTGGAAAGGTCCGGCGTCCTAGTTTTTTCGGTCCAGGCCCTCGGGGTAAAAATTGGAACCTGATTGTTAAACTTCCGCTGTCTGTCTGATCATTCGTCCGTCTGTGTGTCTGTTATAGATGTCTTTGACTACCAGCTTCCTTGGGTGCAGGATTTTGGTACTCTGGATGTTCAGTAATGGTCCACACCAAATCAGAGCAGTCAATGGTGCGGAGTGTTCCATTAGCGCTTTTTTATGGTAGGTAAAAATCATCCAATGACAAATCCCACCCTTAGGTGGAGCGGGAAACACTGAGAAGTCACACTGAGAGTCTGAGACTCTTACTGACTAAACAACCTACCCCATTCCTACGTTGCCTTATATACCCGGGCCAGAGCCTTTCTTTCAAACGGTGAACTCTTGGCTCTAGTTGACTTCTAAGAGCGCTTCAAAGAGATGTCAGAAAAACCGTCAGTTCGGGGTCCCGGTAACTAGGGCCTGAGGATATTCATTCTCTCAAGTGAACGGCCACCTCATTCGCTATTATTACTGCTTTGCAGTAGGATGCGACCGCTTGTGTAAAACTGGACCGGAATGCTTTTTTTTTGGTGGTGGGAGAACCTCATCTGATATCTCCCGCCCTTCGGCTGAGAGACTTTTACTGTCTAATATCCACCTCGTTTCTTCTTTGCCTTAGTTCCTGGGCCTTGGTGTTACACTTTCACATTTAGCCATGGTTCCCGGCAAACAAATATCGAACAAAGCGTATTGGTACATCTTTTATTCCTTTATCGATTCTCCTTGAACTTAAACGATTTTCCAAAGCATTATTGTTCCGGCTCTTCTAATACTTAGTTTCAAAATCGATTAATAATAACAGAGTATTTGCTTTATAATTTCATATTGTACAAGTTTTGCGGCGACCTAAATTGTTTCTAAATTACATACTTTAAAGGCCGTCTATTTTAATAATAGAATGTTTTTGTTATTGATTGTGGAACTCCGGTTCTCATAAAGTTAAATTTACTGTAAACTATTCACACATAGACCGGTCCTGTGCGGCTTGCATCCATCGGATTCAAGCAACCCTGACTAGGACCTAGACCATGACGTTTAAAGTAAGATTGTTTTATTCCTGTTCCAGAGTGTGCAAGTGACAGCATTAGACAAGTTGTCTAGCGCCGTCTCTTTCCCACTGAAAGTAATATTGAAGTAACACTGCTTTAATCGCTGTATAACTGAAAGGATAAGGGCTTGTGGTAGGCCCCAGGTCATCGGTTCAAATTGTGGGAGGCCGTCCAACGCTGCGTCTTCATGTACGCAGTGGCCACTCCAGAGGCTTTCCGATCGTTGTGGCAGCGCTTGAAGGAGGCCTATGTACAGCAGAGAACGTCTTTCGGCTGAAATGATGATGATGATACTATTCATAGCGAACTATTTTTTTTTAATAATGCTTAAACCAATTTTGTACAAGGCACTTTACGGTTACGCCTCTGTCAAGCTGTACTAAATCACTTGGCCTTCCGCCTTAAGCATCCTGTCGGTCCCTCACCTGTGTGAGTGAGGTGGTTAGTATCAAGATATACAGGGCATGCCTTTTGCCATACTTCATGTCAACGCCGCCAGTGTTTTGGGCACAGTACAAATTGATAGAGAAGGGGTTTTTAGGGAGTTTTAGACGCTATAATTTTAAATGATTTTTTATTAGTTATGGGTTTAAAATACATTTTATTTTTCGTCGCGTAAAAATCAAAAGACAAAAAAAAACATTAAATACATTTATTTGTATTTGAAAAAACCAATTTTGCCTACACATACATAATCCGTCACTAGACATAAGTGTACAGTTAAATTAAACAAATACAATGGATTTAATATCAGGATTTTTTATATTCAGGCACTAGTTTACTATATAATATATGCCTTCATTCCACGTACCGAGCATTCGAGCGAAACAGTGCTTTCGGCAGAATACTCGATACTAACTGAGCGTAGCGCTAAGTGCTCGGCCGAGCGCTTATCTATACAACTCACTTAAATCACGGTCTTGACAGAGCAACGTCTTAATATCTAGCCCTTATACTTTTTTAAGGCAATTTTTACATGTGATGATAATACAAAGTAAAATAAAACAAATCTTCAACGATACAAAAAGTCGAGCAAAAGTCAAGGCGTATAAAAAAGTAGGTATTATCTATGCCGTGCAAGGGAACGCACTCAAGGCGACGACTTGAAGGTATTAGCAGGGATTATACGCCAAAGAGGTACTATCAGCCGATTCCGTCGTCAGATTTGGAGAAAATCACCGTGACAAGGCGCTTATGTCGCATAACTGAAGGTGGGAATACACTGGCAAAAGTTATGAGGAGCACAAAAGAGTTATTCATTTTACCACATTTTTTTTTTTTTGTATCCGGCCTCATCTAGTTTTTCTCTTCATACACTCTTGACAAAGTGATCGTGATTATGTTTTAGTCTAGTCTTGACCCACCACCTCTTTCGCGATACGACACCAAGTAACATCTAGTTTAAATTGACGAAAAAAAAGACGTAATAAAATGTTTTTTTTTTTTAATCTATTTGCAAGATAAATATCATTCAGTTAGCATACCATAATGTAATAATGTTTCAACAACTGGAACTAAGACCTGGTATCTAGAAGAGGGAATGAAAGAAAGAAAGAAAAGAAAAGAAAGAAAAAAACGTTTATTTGTGCGAGAGTATAGCATACAATAAAAAACAAAAACAACTAAATAGGTAATAAAATAATAAAAAATAAAATAATAATAATGCAACACACCCGCACAAAACGGCAAAATGCGTTCAAACTGCGGATTAGTGAATGACGCATGTCTTCGAATTTTTGGTTTTAGGACATGCTGGTTTCCTCACGATGTTTTCTTTCACCGTTTTGAGAGCAGTGGCGATGAAATAAATTACAAAAAGTAATGCACCTGGCTGGGTTTGTACTCTCGACCTACAACTTGTAAGTCCTGACTTACAAGTGGTAAAGGCCCTGGCCTTTACCACTCGGCCACTATTACTCACCGAGTGGATTATAATCGATTAAACCCTGAGATTCCCTCTCATTCCACATAAAGAGTACTGGGTTTCAACCCGCGGCCACGACGTAAGTCGTGCTAGTACCACTCGGCAATTATTGCTCCACTAACCTTAACAATTTGTGCAAAATCAAGAGAAATCAGCCAGTATTTTTCCAAACTAGATTTTATTTGTGAGTGGTTCTTGCTCTAGAAAATAAACACGCGACCAAAAGTCATAACTACAATTTTACTTATTTCACTGACCTCTTTTCACGGCTTGATACCTTTCTGCTCCGTATGTCACGATTCTTATTGAAGGTCCAAGATTATTTCGCTATTACGTTTTTTGGGAGCCAACAGGCGCCGCTAGAAAGTTTTGCCCTTTAGGTCCGATCATGCTGAGGAACTTACGCGGTTATTGTGGCCGGTGTGAATTATTAAACGTGCGAAACCTCCGTTTGAGCTCATATTTTTATTTTTATAAACATAACTCCATAGTTAAAATTTCTCCCGTTTACAAATATGTAAACTTTGTAAGTTTTACATGACCGTGACGTATAAATAAGGGTCATACAAATATTTTCCTCCTTGCGCAAATAAATCGACACATTGTCAGATAGCTCAACAGTCAATCGTTCCACCACTTTTCATCTTTTTTTTAAGGAAGGTAAAAATTATCCAATGATGAATCCCACCCTTGGACGGAGTGGGAAACAGTGTCAGACTATTACGGACTAAATAACCCAGCCCGCTCCCCCCTTGTCTTGATCCCAAGGGCCCAGTTATACGCTTTCGACCTTGGGTCCCAAGAGGCTTTGACCCTGCTGCTACAGTTTACTGACAACACCTTGATGCACGCCGTTAACGACTTGGGCTCGGTTTTCTGACAACCGGATGAAGGGCTACCCATTGCTCGCTGTCCGCAACCCGCGCCTACGGTGGCCGGAAATCGGGACTCGTCATTGGACGATTTTTTCATTTTTGCAAAAAAAAACACACTTTGCCATTCGACATACAATATCGTTATCATAATATTGATTTACTTTAATTAATATATTTTGTATGTATTAAAAGGAAAATTATCATTATATTATATAGCATGTCGTTAAATTTTAAAATTCAGATCAATTTATAAAATGATTATCATTGTTAAAATATGGTGAAAATGGTAGAGTAACAAACGACATAAAATTTCGTGGGTCGTTTTATTGTTTCGTCCTTTCAATGCTGTTAGCAATAGTCCAATGTACTGTGACCACCTAATCGCGCCCGCTCTCGCCCCAGTCACTCTGGACTAGGCGTCAAAGTTCAACTGAGAGGATTTTTTGTCCAATTTACTACTTGTTAGGGACTTGTGTTTTGTTTTATCTTGATGACATTTTAGGCCTAATTGGGTCGTCACGATTATGGGCAGTCTGTGTCGTTATGATAAGAAGGCTCTTGCGACATTCTACCTGCAGGGTAGTATTGACGTTAATCTTTTTGGGGGGGCATTTAAGGAATAAGATATTTTTAACATAGTATACTTTGGCCAAGGGTTTGCGTCTGAAAAGGAAGGCTCTGGCCCTGGCATGTATGGCGATGTAGGAACGGGGTAGGTTGTTTAGTCAGTAAGAGTCTGACACTTGTTTTCCGCTCCGCCCAAGAGCGGGACTCGTCATTGGATGTTTTTTACCTACCATAAAAAAAAACATAGTATACTTTTCGTCATCATCATCATCATCAGCCTTATTTATGTTTCCACTGCTAGGACACACGCCTCCTCTCGAGGAGAGGAAATGGACCATAATCCTCCACGCGGGCCCAGTGTGGATTGGTGGATGTCACATGTCTTCGAATTTTTGGTTTTAGGTTACGATGTTTTCCTACATCGTTTTGCATTATTGTATCATATATTATTTTTATTATTTATTATTCTAGCATAATTATAGGCCTTCCCAAATGCGGCATAACGACCGGTCCTGTATGTCTCATATCCATTGGATTCCCACGATCAACACCAAGTCATCGCTCCACCTTATGGAAGGCCATTCAACACTTATTTCTATTATATAAAGTCTTCAAGACTTCTACCTTGTAAAAACTATTCAACACTTCTTCCTAGTGGAAGGCTTTTATCAATCAAATTGGACACTGAGAAAGTGACAAACCATGAGGGAGATGTCGGGAAATTGGTCAATTTTCACCAGGTCAGAAAAGAGGTAACTGAAAAGATCACCTTTTAGGAGTAGGACAGAACAGGATAGCAAAAAGTAACGGATATAAGAAAACCAGCAATTATTGATAACCTACTTCTTTTTCATCGGATTTTCTATCATTCTAGCCGCCTATCTATAAAGACTCGGTGAAAACTTTACCTAACAGTTCAGCCTAGGTATTAAAAGTAACGATATGCTAAAAACCTGGGAGTAAGATCCTCATAATATCACTTTAAAAAAGCAATTAACTCAAGACAGCACACTCAACAAAAACATTAATTCTAAAAATAAAGATGCTGACTCTGTGCCACTTAGAGTTGTAACGCTTGGGCCGTGAATTTTAATGATCTCTCCTATAAAGCCATACGGATAACGTGGCTCGTAAAACTCCCTTTGAATGACCTTGTTAATTACATAAAATATGTAATTATATTCAGCCGTGGAGCCTCTTTAGCAAATTAAAATGTAACTGGATGATAGCAACTCTGTAATTAAAGCGTCTTACTTGTGACTGCTTATATTATACGGGGTTGCGGACGACGAGCAATAGGTAGCTCATCGTCCGGTCGTCTAATAACATTCCAGGCCGACTCCAAGTCGTCGACGGACGCATGGGCGCACTGTTCCCGCGCACCTCAAGGAGTTGCCAGCAAACTGCAGGGACCCTACAGAAGAGACAAAGGCAACCTGGGGCCAAGGGTTCGTGTCTGTAAGGAAGACTTTAGCCCTGGTATATAGGGTGACGTAGGAACGGGGTAGGTTGTTTAGTCAGTAAGAGTCTGATACTGTCTCTCGTTCCTCCCAAGGGTGAGATTCGTCAGTGGATGATTTTTATCCCAAAGATAATTTTGATTATTTTTTTTTAGAGATGATTTTTATATATATATTTTTTTTTATTATATTTTTTTTTAAACTGTATGAAAGTAACTCTGTAATTAAAGCGTCTTCCTTGTGACTGTTTTCTTTTTACTTGAGGTTTCGTATGTGTTAGAAATAAGGAGGTAACCAATGCATAAAATACAACTAACAATATTCGTGAGAAATGAAAATTATAGCGTCGGTGGGGAGCGAATTGAGAGTCAGAGTGTAAGAGTTACTATTTATTGGTCTCAGGAAACCACTTAGGACTTATTACATCCACGATAAAACACTTTTTTCTAGTTTCTATCTTGGCGCGGTCGTTTTGCGCGCACGCGTCTCGCCGCCATTTGTAAAACTCCCCGAGCGCACTCTAGCGGAAGGCATAGAGAGCGCGCGTTCGGGTTGCCACGCTATACACTCCCCCTCGAGTTCTAGAGAACGTCCTCGCTCGTGAACTTGCACTGAGGATAACTTAAACTTTAAACTTAACACACAGGACAAACATGCTTTCGAGGACGCCCTCTCTGACGTTTAGGCATCACGGGACGAGGAGGCGAACTCTCCCTGTTATGGAACCGCGTAAGATCTGACACATGATACTTGCCTAATACGTTTTCAGGGTTATCTAAACTCGCGATAACGTATGCTGTAGGACTAACCCTTTTTACGATCACATAGGGACCATCTTTCTTTGGAACAAACTTAGCTGTTATGTTCTTTGCAGCATTGCTAAGAACATGTGATTTTAAAAGAACCTGATCTCCGACTTCGAAGACTTCGGCAGGGGTTTTGGTCTTATCAGCACATTCCTTACGTCGATCCTGCTGTGTTTCGACTCTTTCTCTAACAGCGGTAAAAGAGTTAACAAAACTTTTCAAATATGGTGTAATTTGAGGTACAAAATTGTCCTTATCAAGTATCGACCGAATGTCGTGTTGAACGTCGACTGGCGAACGAAGCTCTCTAGCGAATGTTAGATATGCTGGAGATACACCAGTAGTCTGACAAACAGCTGAGTTCATGGCGAACCTTATCGCAGGTAGGTGATGCGGCCATGACGAGTGATCTGTTTCAACTAAACGTGACAACTGAAATTTCAAATCTCTATTTTTACGCTCAGCTGGGTTAGCTGAGGGATGATACAAAGGTAACAATTCTTGAGTAATACCTAAAACGAACATGCATTGCTGCATGACGGCGGAAACAAACTGGACGCCATTGTCCGACACAATGCGTCGAGGAAGTCCATAGCGGAGAAAGTACTCTTCAATCAAGGTGCGTGCACACATCTCAGAACTTGCCTCTTTCAGGGCATACAACTCAGTCCAACGAGTTGCTGTATCTTCTACCAACAGTACCCACCGTTCCCCATTGTCCCCTGTGGGAAGCGGACCAAACAGGTCAATTGCTAACACTTCGCCTCTTTGGCTTAAAACGGGAGTTTGTAATAGCCCCGATGGCTTTTTGTTTGAAGACTTATACCGTTGACAAGTCGCACATGTTTTGACATAATCTGTTATAGCTCTGTACATACCAGGGAAATAGAAACCTTGAGCGACTCGATTGTATGTTCTATCGACGCCATGATGACCACCTAAATCAGAGTCATGACATTCTTTTAGAATTTCCAGGCGCAGTGAAGCCGGGACAACCAGCTGTGCTTCTTCTGTATCGACATCGGGATTATAGCGGTATAAGACACCGTGCTGCATAAAATACCCTCTTTCAGACCACCGCTTAGCGCCAATAGACTGAACATCGGATGTATCTTCTAGTTCACTAATGATTTTCTTTAGTTCTAGGTCATCGAGCTGCGCGCGTCTTAGATCTGAAGCACTCCTGGCAGGTAAGTCCACGACAACAGAGCAAACACCGCACTGATCCTTATTATCCTCTTTACAGGTTGGACGACTAAGCGTATCAGCTATAACATTTGCCTTTCCAGGCGTATATTGAAATTGAATGTTGAAGCACTGTAACTTCAAAGCCCAACGAACGAGTCTACCGGACGGCGACTTTAAGGTAAGAAGCCACTTTAACGGCTGATGATCGCTGCCTATTATAATCTCATGACCTTCGATGTAGCCTCTAAAACGTTCGACAGCCCAGACAACAGCAAGAGCTTCACGCTCTGTAGTACTGTAATTCCTTTCAGCTGGAATGAGAAGACGGCTGGCATATTCTATAGGACGTTCATCTTTACCTTCGCCTTGTAGCAGGACTGCTCCAATGGCGTAATTGCTTGCGTCTGTCCTTAACACGAACGGCTTACTGTAATCCGGTTGGATAAGAATCGGTGCCGAAGTCAGGCGCTTCTTCAGTTCCTGAAAGGCACTGTCCTGGTCTTTACCCCAAGACCAAACCTGATTCTTTTTCAGTAAGCGTGTTAAAGGCTCAGCAACTGAAGAGAAGCTAGGGATAAACTTCCTGAACCAGGAGCAAGTCTGTAGGAAGGTTCTCAAGTGACGTAACGACGAGGGTGTCTTCATCTGTAGGACTGCACTAACCTTGTCATCATCTGGTGAAACACCGTCTTGGGTTATGACATGGCCGAGATATTTAACCTTATCGCGTGCAAACACACATTTTTCTCTGTTCGCGCGTAATTTAAACAAGCGTAACCTTTCAAACACAACATGCAAGTCAGAAATATGCTTCTCGAAGCTACCTTCCGAGATTATTAGCAAATCATCTTGGTAAGCTAGAAGGGTCACGTCCTTCAACGAAGCGCCCGTACGAAGTCTGTCTATAAGACGTTGGAAGGTTGATGGCGCGTTCTTGAGACCGAACGGCATACGCTTAAAACGGTATGAACCGAAAGGCGTTGAAAAAGCTGTTTTGTCTCGGTCCTGATCCCGTACACCAACCTGCCAGAATCCACTTCGCATATCAATAGTACTCATGAAAGAGTGCCTTTTTGTAGATTGAATAAGCTCGTCTATCAGAGGCATGGGATAGACATCGGTTTTAGTAACCGCATTGAGCTTCCTGTAATCCACACAGAAACGTACCTTTCCGTTTTTCTTTGGAACGAGAAGTGCCGGAGAAGCCCACGCAGACTCACACTCCTCCACAATGTCATCAGCCAGCATCTTGTCCAACTCAATCCGCATGACCTCTTTTTTAGCAGGGGTCAACCTATACGGAGGGACAGCAATGGGGGGGTGGTCGCCGGTATCAATTATGTGTTCGGCAAAAGGAGTCGCTTCTCCCCCTGGCTCGAAGATATCCTGATTAGAGACAAGGAGCTGTGCCAGAACTTCGCGCTGACTATCGCTAAGCGAGGTCGCCTCGTCATCCCGGAGCACCTCTACAGCGGCACACGAAGACACAGGTGACACACCTTCAAACTGTATTTCGTATTTTTGATCTTCATTTTCAGCAAAGTGCCAGCTGCTGTTACCAAAATTAAAAACAAGGTTGAAGATTGTAAGAAAGTCTATGCCTAACAAACTCTCATTACTGTCGGCTTCAGGAAAAATAATAAAGTTAATGGCTCTAGTTTTATGTTGGAGTGTCACCTGTACCTCCGCGGTAAGTACATTCATCTCCCTACTAACACCATCCGCTAACCTAACAATTTGTGTTGACGGCAATAACTGGTGTCCTAGCCTTAGTAGGAGAGCGTAGAGCGTATGGCCGGCAATACAGGTTTTAGCTGCAGAATCTACTAAAGCTGTACCATAAAACCCTAGAACGTTTATATTTAACACGGGGCGGCGGAAAGATGCACAACCATTAACATTATTGACATACTCACAACTATAGTAACTATTACTATCGTTAAAACTAGGCGAACTTATGTTTACATTAACAACATTACAGTAATCAAAACATTTGTCATGTTTAAAACTATGCTCTGGAATGTTTACATTACTAATATTTCTGTCATACAATAAACAATTGTTCTTTGAGTTAACTTCACAAGTACTTGGGTTACGAACATTATTGTTACTAAAATCCCCTACAGCGAGTGTAGGGTTACCTTGCGTCGACATAGGCATTGACGGGTTGACTAACGACGACTGCTGCGTAGCGACGACGGCGACCGGGGCAGGCACGGCGGCGGCGACCGAGCCGCGCCGACGATACCTACGGTCGCGCGATTGCGCGGAAGCGCGGGAAACTGACGTACTTAGTACCCCGTCATGCGACGAAATGTTCATGGAGTAGAACGACGACTGGCCTTGTTGTGGTGAACAGTTTTTACACTTTGACTTTATAACGTTCGCGGCACCGCAACCGTAACATTTTACCTCACTTTCCGATTTTTCCTTAATGACGCTTTTATCACTCTTAACACTAACACGTTTAAGCTTCTCACACGTTTCTTTACCGTGTCCTAAACGCTTGCAGTACGAACAAAACGGCTTCTTAGATTTGGCGACGACACCGCCGCTGGCGCCGGCGGACGACTCGACCGACGACGCTCGGCCTGCGGTACTCGATGTGTTGGCGACTGTTGGTATATCTCGCGATGACGACGACGACGCATGATCCGACACTGTGTGCTTGTTGTTATCATTCTTATCATGTACGTCTTGAACTGAGTCTTCGACCTGTCGAGACTTGTAGAGCAGCTCGTCGAAACTATTCACGCAGTCTCTCGTCACGCGTTTCCTAATGCGCGTATTGAGTAATCCGTATGCCATATCTAATTGAACCTTTTCTGAAAGGTCGTCCTTTGGGAACTTGGCTAATATTGCACGTACCTTAGCAATAAACAAATCTGTCTTTTCGTCTTCTCTGTGGATGAGGCTAAAAAGTTTTCGGTAGAGGCGATGCGGCGGGTCATGTTCACCGAAGGCGCACTTTATCCGGGTGATGGCTTCCGACCACGTGCTGGTTGATTGCTTGACACCTTGCCACCAAACTGCAGCAGGTCCTTCTAGTAGCATCGAAAAGCCGCGGAGAGCATTTACGTCAGATACATTTACGCAGTCTTTGTAGGTAATCACGGCGTCCAGAAAATTATCTAACGACTCGTCCGCGTGTCCGCCATAACGAGAGGTACATTTCGCGAAGTTTCCATTCGCGCCAAAAACAAACGATGCTTGTTGGGCCTCGGAGACGTTATGCGGCGTCGATGAGCGTACTTCTCGGATCAGCTGCTGGCAAAATTCATTCTGTGTTTGTTGTATTGATGCAATAAAGCCAGCGAGAGTTTCTTGAGACATTGTAATGTTCGTGGCGGCCGCGCCCGCGGCGCCACTCGAGTCCGAGTTTTCTTCTTGCCGTATTCTTGGCATTTCGGCCACTGGAGACACAGGATGAACAGGAAATACACACTCCTAGGTTCGATAAGTCCCCTACGTTCACTTTCCGTGATCGTTGTAAGTTATTTCGCGAACTGCACTCGTAACACACGACACGAAATACCTACACACGTTGGGCAGCCACTTATAGCGTCGGTGGGGAGCGAATTGAGAGTCAGAGTGTAAGAGTTACTATTTATTGGTCTCAGGAAACCACTTAGGACTTATTACATCCACGATAAAACACTTTTTTCTAGTTTCTATCTTGGCGCGGTCGTTTTGCGCGCACGCGTCTCGCCGCCATTTGTAAAACTCCCCGAGCGCACTCTAGCGGAAGGCATAGAGAGCGCGCGTTCGGGTTGCCACGCTATAAAATTCATTATTTTATTTACGTCATAAGTAATATAGAAACTATATCTGCGCATTAAAGACATTTTATTTTTTTAATAGATACAAAAAAATAATAATAATTAATTAGATATCTAACCTTAAAACTACATAACCCTAATTAACTTAACTAAAAATACCTAATCTACATTATTTTTAACTAGAATATATACAAAATTTTGTATATAGATTCTTTACATACAACTACTAGACACAATAATTTAGTTTAATGTGCATCACTTTGGTAAAGAGCAGTTACACTTTTTGTATTATTTACCTGTTCTGTTCCACTCCTGAATAATGGCCTCTGGCCGATCTTTCCATATTTTAAGTTAAAAATGCAAAATGTCAATATACATATTTATTTATTAAAACTTCATGTATAGTAGTGTAACCTTTGGGTTAAAAATACACTAAAAATATTAAATATTTTAAATAGGCTAAAGTATCATTAAATTAAATGCCGTATATTATGTACCTATATGATAAAATCTATAAACTAATAAATACTAAGATAATTTATAGAAAAACATTATACTTAGGAGAACTTACAATATCATATAATAATGAAAACTAAAATAATGTTATGAGGACTTCGAATAGTAGTTCCGAATTTAACGCTTAAATAAAATTTTCTTTCAGCATTTTATGTCAAGAGAAAGCATATTCCAGAGTTTTAAAGCGTAAGAATTAGACATAAACCTAGTGCCGCGGTAAAAAGAAATATGAAGGAAATATTATTATGAGAATCGCCCAATACTTAATAGTACAGTCAGCACTAAAAGTCGATTAACAGAATCAACATAACAAAACACCTGTTCACAATAAAATGCCATAAGTTATAGTCACAACTAGGAAACAAAATAGCCTGTACACCAGAAATTTACAAAAGTAACGACTTTTTGTTTAACGAAACACGAGTATTTCAAAAGTATCTGTGCACTAGTATTCCTGAAGTCGCTGTACACCTTCAATCCAAATGTCGCTGAACATCATTGTATCAAAGTCACTAAACAGCAGTAAAGACAAAATTAGGTTAACAAAGTATATTTTTAATGTCGCCGTGTGTTAATATACTTTTGACGCTTATGTTGTTCAGCTACTTTTGGGACAATGCTTTCTTGACCTTATTAATGTATGTTAACACGTTAGTATCTATTTCAATACTTATTTACAAAGCAATTATAGTTTATTGTCAGTAGTCATAATTATGACAGCTAACCGCATGATTTTTTGGTTACAAGTTGTGTCAATATTCGGAAGTGGCCGGCAATCATCAGGAGTAGTCGTGTTTTTTTCCAAAGATGAAATCAGGCGAAGCTACATCGCTACACCATCCAGTTGTGTGACGTAACTTTGAAATGGCATACCGCGCGCAACGTATTGATATGATTTGTTTAGAATTTTGATCAATCTCTCTCCAGAATATTTCGCGAAGTCAAATCGTGGTTCTTTTTTTATGATAGGAAAAATCGTTGAATGACGAATCCGACCCTTGAGCAGAGCGGGAGTCAGTGTCAGACTTCTACTGACTAAACAATCGATCCCGTTTGTTTCTGCCTTAGTTCCAGAGCCCTGGTGTTCCGCTTTCACATCAACCCCAAGGCCTCGGAAGGCTTCGACCCTGCTGGGCCCTTACAGTTGCTCACAATACCTCGAGGCGCGCGGGAACAGTGCGCGCCGTCGACGACTTAGGCTCGGTCTGGACGGTTACCGGATGGGAAATCGTAGTTCTAAGAAGCGTATAATATAATCAGAAACTGTGACGGTCCCATCTTAATTATTTAAATCTATGCCAGTTCTTTTCTAAATTTTGCTTTTTGCAAAGATTAGAGATCTCTTATGTAAATCGCTCAAAAACAGAAATAGAGGTAGAAAAAGCTACCAGGTTAAAATGTCATTGAGCGGGTCACCTCAAACAAAAATGCAAATTGACTGTTCTCCATAAAGTGATTAATTGAAAATGAATGATGCCATAAAGACCAGCTCGAAAAGAGGTGGCAAAACGACCTAGATGCCGACCGCAAGGTCTGGTCCAAGGTGACTTGTCCTGTAATATGAAAAAATGGACTGAATATAAAAAAAAACAACCAAGTATGATTTGGATCCGCGCATGATCGTAACGTGGGTTGTCCGTAATTAAAAAATCGGCTTAAAAATATCATGTTTGCTGTATGGGTGCCCACCATGCCATTATTTATTTATTATTATTTATTTATAACTTTATTGCACACCTTAGCTTAACATAGGATAAACATTAATAAAAATAAGTGTACAATTATAGGCTATAGCTAATTTACATATTTTACATATTTTTGACTATTTTTACAAAAAAAAACTATAAAAACATAAAAAATAGGAGTTGGCCAGGGTCGGAAAAGGGGGGTCGGATACCAGTGGTTAGGGCTCTAGAGACAGGAACCTCTTCACAACGGGAGCCGTATCAAGAAATACTGCCTTATGTATCAGGTCCTTGATCCAACCGCGTAACGACAGTTTCGACAAATGGTCATTACAAATTGTCGTCGATTTATTATTATTATTTAAAAATATATATAATAACAATAAATAATTTTAAATTTAACTGTATATCTCGATTCATGAGATACAGTCTGATGACAAACAGTCGGACAACTGAATAATAGTATTTTTACAAGTCAGTTACGAAACCCTAAATATAGATGTAACTAAAATCCCCTTTTCTTCAATTACACACTTGTTACTTAACAACGATACCACTTCAATCAATTCTCGCAATCAAATCAACATCACAAGCCAAACACTGAAATAAAACAATCGTATTCTTTCTTCCTATCTAAACACCAGCCACCGATACCACGGTTCACAATGTACTCAAAAAGGAACACAACACAACCAACAGCCGGGACGAACAATAGAAAGAGTGAAAAACATTAATGAAGCAATTTGTTTCATGTCCACACTATACGGGACAGGATTAACGGTATCTACTCTGAAAAGAACGGAGGGGTACGAGGGAGGGGGTGAAGGGGGTGGAAAGAGTCATTGTGTAGGTTACAAAGAAGTTAACGGAGGTTTTTTCTCGTGGTATTAAAAATAGCAGCGTTTGTGACCATATTTTATTTTAAAATATGGAACGGCTTGCTGTTTGAGCTACTATTTCATTTAATGGTAAGCGATGGTGGGGCGGACCATGGAAGACGTTTGCGAGAAGTAACTTATTCACTTTTTACTTAGATTTCCTTGATTATAGGTCTGAATACACAGTCTCCAGTACGGAGTTCTACTCTTAGCTGTACGCGTAATGAATGTGTAGATACGGGATATCCACCATTTACCATTGGTGTAACGCCGAACGTCTAGTGGACATTTTAAATTAAATTAAATTTTTCTCTATAAATGTAGTATGTATATAATTTTGCTGAAAACTGATGTGACGACATTTTGCTCAACATTTGTTCCAGAACCTTTTGAGAATTTTCTGGTATGCATTTAATTCATTAAGCCCAAAGAGGACACCGGTATCCGCACACCTATTGTCTTTTAATTGTGTCTACAATTTCGGTACTTGAAAGGTAAATACCAAATCATTTTCATTTTTGTTAACATTCTGTCTATTTTTCCAAACTAAGAAACAAATTTCTTAATTCAATCGCATGGTAACCACATTGCTTAAGGCCAGGTTCTAATCATTTTGAACTTTATAAAATTTTGTTAAAATTTATATGACCATAATTATGAACACCACCAGCTAGTGCAAAAACCAAACCTTTTCGAGTTTGACTCGCACTTGGCCTCTTTTTTACAAAAGAAAAAAAAAAGAACCGCTGTGACTGGCCCATGAAGTCGACTTAGGCCTAGGCGGAATTACTTATTCTGTGTGCAGGCGGAGTTCATACTATGTGACTACAACCAGCTCTTAAATATTTTTACAATTGTATTGTATAGGTTACACCTTCTGTTTTCGACTGTCCTCTGGTTGTCGGGTAACCAATGTGGTCGGCGGTGTTTCACTAGATCATAGTACACTAGAAATAGGTGACGCGTAAATTGAGCAGCCATTTTCACACAATAGCCTGGGCCACTGTGACCTAAATGAAATTTCCGGGCCATATTTTTAAAGGAAGTGACGTGATAGTGAGGGATTATATCACTTTGGGATAAGGGATTTTTTGGCGGGTTGGAAAATTGCTTTGAAGATTTGTAAAGGCTTCATTGCCGAGGTATTATGTGGCTGGGAGCTTTTTACTTTTATGCGTGCGTGTGTGTAAAAGACAAAAAGTATTCAGAAAGATCACTTAATAAAGTTTATATTTTTGAGGAGTTACATAACCACTTACATATGTATTAAGAACTTCTTCCGAATTACGATGACTCAGAGAAGAGTCACTCGAGCGTTATTTTTACATTGCGTTGGCACTACGTCTACATCGACTGAAAGGTTTTTTTATGATGGGTTTTTACCCATCATCTAACGACGAATCCCGCCCTTGGGCGGACTCTTACTGACTAAACGACCCACTCCATTCCTTCTTAGCCTTCATACCGTGTCGGACCTTCCTTTCAGAAACTGGACCGGGGCCCTAGTAGGCATTGGCCCTGCAGTTGGGCCTCAGTCTGCTGACAACTCCTTGAGGCGTGTGGGATCAGAGCGCGTCGTCGACGACTTGGCTTTGGTCCGGACTGTTACCAGATGATCAGACGGCGAGCTAACCATGTTCGCTAGGGTCTAATATGATGCGGCTGAATACTACACTATGTATTTCACTGTACGTAATGACTGCCTATAATAGAAGGACGAATTTACAGTCACAACCGCGCGTCAACGGCACATTTAAGAAACTTGTTGTGCACAGACCCTTTGGGAGATGTTGCCACGATTAGATATTTGATATAATATGCGTAAATTTTGCCACAACACTCACATTGATGCTGCTTACCCATTATTTTCTCATATTACATTAGAAAAGGCAAAAGACTTACGAACAACACGATAGACTAAGTGCTTGTTAGCAAAGTTTTATTATGACGATGCAGTCTTTCCTGCCAAGTGTATTATTATGACACAACATTAACATAATGTTGAAAATAAGATTTAGATATGCTTCATGTTTGTTGTATAATGACAAACTCATTCACAATTATATTTCAAGAAGTTAGATGCTTTGCTAAGGTAATGTTTTTAAAATATATTATTCTTTTGTTACTTTTCTAGACTGTATTTTCTCTCAGTGACTGTGTTCTCTCGAACAATGATGATGACCAGATGTAAAAAGAGACAAGTTCCGTGGCCAATGCCGGTGAGGAATTATTAATTTTAATTTATTTGGTGTTGTTGTTGTGACATATAATTAGTTTTGACTTTGATTTTAATTTACTTGATGTGATTTTAATTTATTTAATTTGATTTTATTTATTTGATCTCATTTTAATTTACTTAGTTTAATTTTATTGTATTTGTTTTTATTTTGTTCTGTTTTATTGTGTTGTTAAGTAATTAAAAGAGAAGCCATCGTCACTTTCCGCGCATCAAGATTATTCGACTAAAAATTTGTCCTTCGTTTATAAAATACAAAATGAACAAAAACCATATATCAAACGATTTGTAATTAAGTTATATTTTAGTTTGTGAAAGTTTCATAAAAAATACTAGTCTGTGTTAGACATATTTTTGGAAATAAATCACACCAAGACAATGTAAATATTTGTGTGTCAAATTATTAGGCAAATAGTCTGTCGATAAGTTAGTCGCTGTTGCCGAAGAGAAGGCTACAGAACAGATGACTACAGACATAGGCTACAGACATTGCTCGCAGAACAGATGGCAGTTGGTGTCGAAAGGTCCTGAAGAGGCGACCGCGTACTGGAAGACGCAGTGTTGGAAGGCCTCCAAAAAGTGGACCGCTGACCTGGCAAGGGTTCTTCAAAGAGTTGTCAGCAAAACTATAGTTACTCTGCAAAAGGGTCGCAGCCTACTGGGGCCCAGGGTCTTTTTTGAAAGGAAGTCTTGGCCCCAGTGCGAAAGGCGAATAAGCAACGGGGTGGGTGTTAAGTCAGTAAATATCTGACACCGTTTCCCGCTTCGCCCAAGATCGTTATTCGTCATTGAACGATTTTTTCCCACCATAAAAAAAGCCAGGCAAGGGTTGCAGCAATTGGGAGAGGTTTATGCCCAGCAGTGGACGTCTTTCGGTTGAAATGATGATGATAAGGTTACAGAATGTCACTGTCTTATGACACTCCTCGAACGCTAGCCTCTAAACCATTGCACTCGTCTCCTCTATCACCATCTAGTGTAGCAACTTGATATTAAAAGATACGCTCGTACATCTGTTTTGTATATACTAGAGACTAATCTATCTATCAATCAACCCTCTTGATCCACCAATAAACTTTACCCAAGACAATGTAGTGTGCAATTTGTAGCAACACCAATCGATTGGAACGTGATCAATCAACTCGGTAAATAGCCTTTCAATTATTATTATCAATCAGAGAGGCAATCAATTATGGCGAAAATTAAGTTATTGAACCGCTTATTTAAGTTGGTTCGTGGAATGATTTGGCGAAACAAATGCTTCTTGTTGTAAAAGTAAAGTTATTTTAAGAATTGGAATTATTCAAAATTATCTACGAAATTAACCTTTAGAATAACGTACGAGTAATTAGAGACATAAGAGAAAGACGAATAGAAAAAGGTGTGGAACGCCTGCGTTTGCTTGGGGCTTAAGAGCCCCAACTTAAACAATGGTTACAACGCTCCTGGCATTTTAGAAAATTCTTATAGGATAGGAGTGGAATTCCTTGCCGGAGTCGGTGTTTCCTGATAGCTACAATCCGGGTATCTTTAAGTCAAGAGTGAATAGGTTACTTCTAGGTAAGCGCGCTCCATCGTCGACCGCATCGTCGCTTTCCGTCAGGTGAGATAGCGGTCAAGCGAGAACCTATAATCAATAAAAAAAAAATTGTAATTAGTGCTCCTTTTTTTTATTGAGACAACAGTAACCTAATTTTAGTCTCTTTTTTAGTCAGTGGACAGTTTGATTTGTGAATAAACTCTCTTGATGCATGTATTTTTTTAAATGTAAATCACGTTACATCCGAGGGACAGAATTACTTGCATTAAGTGAGGATGGTATGAAATATAAAAAGGCATTATCAATCGGAAAAAAAAAATGTTTTGTACTAATTCAGGATACGATCTACCCGTGTGTTCAATTTTATTAAAATCCATCCCGCTAATGGAGAATCATCTGGTAACCGGCCGGACCAAGCCCAGTCGTCGATGGCGCGCATTGATACCGCACGCCTCGAGGAGTTGTCAGCAAACCGCAGGGACCCTGCAGAAGGGTCGAAGCCAACTGAGGCCAAGGGTTCGCATCTGAAAGGTAGGCTCTGGCCCTGGTATATATGGCAACGTAGGAATGGGGTAGGTTGTTTAGTCAGTAAGAGTCTGACACTGTCTCCCGCTCCGCTCAAGGGCGGGATTCATCATTGGATGATTTTTACCCACCATAAAAAAAACCCGCTAATGGAGCGAGAGGAAATAACATAGCATACTCAGAAATTTTAGCCTTCATATTGATTGTGTGATAATTATAGCCTACATACAACTAAATAATTAAAGGCTTGGTTGTTTGTGTATCTGAGTTAAAAATATTTGCAAAAAATACCTTGACTTAAAACCAAGAAATAGAAAACCGAACTGCAAAAAAGAACAGCCAAATGGAACAATAGAACAGAAATTGGAATGTACCTACTCGTATATAGAATGAATTGGTACTTGGCTATTTAGCCGATCGAAACCCGACGAACAATAACCGATCCGGAGTCGGAAATCACTAATTAATTTCAGTTCATAATTGTCATTCGAGTGCAGTTACAACGAGACTTGATTACGATAAATAGAGTAACTTTATTATATTACCTGTAACTGAAATATTTGAAATCGTTAGGCCTGGCCTCATATTTGAAATCGTTAGGCCTGACCTCATATTTAAAATCGTTAGGCCTGGCCTGTGATCAAGCCTTTGACAGAAGGTATTATGTGCATTTGACAAATGGCTTTCAAAGCGCAATGGGGCTTTTGTGTTCCAATTAGGTACCCGAATTGTATTTCAGTTAAATGTTACTGCTTTACAGTGAACACGAATTGTGTTTTACTTTAATACTATAAAGGTGAGAGTTTATATGAAAGAAAAGAAAGAAAGATAAAAGTTTATATGCCAGAGTCAGTGTTTTCTGATGACTACAATCCGGGAATCTTTAAGTCAAGAATAAATAGGTTACTTCTAGGTAAGCGCGTTCCATCGTTCCAGGTGAGATAGTACAGTATGTAGTGCAAATATGCAACACACCCGCGCAAAACGGTCAGGGCTCAGAAAAAAGCTGGGGTGTTAAACAGAGCCACAGCTTTGATTTTCAGCACCAGCCGACTTCGACGGAAAGACGCTGCACGGATTACATAAATATAAAATTATAAAAAAAGACAAATAGATCACGTAACATATAGGTATACTAGTAAATATAGGTATATTATGAGTCTGTAATTTAGTTACTTTTTCACATAAGAACGTCTGAAAAAAAAAATGATGATCTTATCCCCAACGTGCATTTACACCCCAATTACACATGTGAGTACATACAGCATGCCTGCAGGACAAGTAAAACAAATTGGGTTTGGACTTGGCTTATAGGATCACGTTGTTGTTCGTTTGTCTATCTGATAAGACTCTTTACAGAATAAAAACCCATGAATGTCTGTCAAATGAATGCCTTTCAGAGTATTTTTTTTATGGTAGGCAAAAATCATCCAATGACTACTCCCGCCCTTGGGTGGAGCGGGAACTAGTGTCAGACTCTTACTGACTAACCACCCCAATCCGTTTCTTTTTGTCTTTTGCCAAGGCCTTCAATTCAAAAAGAAACTCCGGGCCCCAGTAGGCTTCGACCCTAGTGTTTTGCTGATAAGAAGTCACAGAATTATGCTGAGCGTTTGGCCGTTTTGCGTGGAAGCGGTGCATATCTTCCTTATGTAATTGGTTATGTTTGTTAACTAGCTTTAAGTTTGCGTCATTACGCATCAATAAACTTTCTTTTCTTCTGTTTTTTCCCTTTATGAAACGCAAAAAAAAAAACAAGGCCTTGTGCTACGATCTAATATAACAAACAGGATGTACGTGAGCATATTGTGGGGAGTAACATATCTCTCTCTCTTCGGAAAATTTAATCAACTCACTAAGTGACGACGTGGCGACGGCTTCATGCTACGTGCACTATTAAAATTTTCACTTAGCTTCCAAGGAAAGATCTAGATCTAGCTACGATATTTTTTTTTAAAGACCTTATTTATTCCGTTAATGTTGTGCTTTTTATCAAGTCTTTTTTCAACCATTCTTAAAAAAGTTCGGATGTTGATCTTTAAATTACAAAAATTAAATGATGTTTTATTATTAAATAAAATTTTATTTCAGAATGTGACTTGGGGCATATATTTCTTAATAATTTTTTTTTTATTAAGTGTTAGTAAACGCAAAATAACAGTACACTTAAAGAAACTGAAAGTAAAACTAATTACTTGAGTAAAACCAGTTACTTAAGTAACAATTTGTATTCCATAGTTAGCATACCAGGTAAAATGGGATGAATAGAAACTCCGGGGTGAAAAACAAAATTTTTATATGGATTTTTACTTTGATTTCATAGCTAGCTGACGTCAAGTAATGGCTTAAAAAGAAATTAGGTACTTAGCAACAAGTAATTACTTCTTTATAAATACGAGCGTAAAATTGAAATCATGCCGCACGTTAGAAACTAAAATAAAAAATCGTGCATCGCAGGAGAAAAGTTCTCGGCGCGATTAGAATATTTAAAATAGAGTTTTTTATGGTAGGTAAAAATCATCCAATGACGAATCTCGCCCTTAGGCGGAACTGGAAACAGTGTCAGACTCTTACTGACTAAATCACCTACCCCGTTTTTTTTTTATAGTGGGCAAAAATCATAAAATGGCGATTCCCGCTTTTGGGCGGAGCAGGAAACAGTTTCAAACTCTTGCTGACTAAACACCCCACCTCGTTCCTTCCTTTCAGAAAGAGACCCTGGGCCGCAATAGGCTTCAACCTTTCTACAGAGTCCCTACGGTTGCTGACAGCTCCTTGAGGCGCGCGGGAACAGTGCGCGCCGTTGACGACTTGGCTTGGTCCGGACTGTTACCAGACGACCGGCGAGCAATGGATAGCTCGCCGTCTGCAAGCCCGCGCCTATGGTGGCCAGAAATCGGGATCGGAATCTCGGCGGCGCCTAGGGCGCATTTACATTTAAAACAGTTCCAAATTGATTGTTTCTAGACTTCTAAAATTCCCTTCATTACCTCCATACACAAGATCTCTAATCTCCATAATTATGCATACTTAGGTCTGATTTGGCACTTGGCACCAACTTCTACACGTTCAATCATAATAACGAAGATACAGTCGGCAGAACTAGGTCGAAGTTAGATGTAATCTGGAGTTATGTTCGGCCATTTTGCTTTGTAATCTGAATATTGTAGGTACCTATCTAAAATAACCAGGACAAAATTAAAGTAAACAGCAAAACTTTGCAGACATGTAAGGTATCCATGTCTAATGAATAATGGTACCAATAGTGTGCGATGTCGAGGAATGGGTAACTCTCCTTCCGACCTGAGTCCTAGTAGTGCTCCGCACGCACCTCCAACAGAGGCCAACAAATCGTAGAAGCCTACTGTGTTCCTTCTTTGCTTTGGAATGACGGCAAAGAAGGTACATAGAACATTTAAAAGAAACTTTGATCCCTGAGTTTTGCGTCTTAAAGGAAGATCCGACCCCAGTATGAAGGCTAAAAAGGAATAGGGTAGGTTGTTTAGTCAGTAAGAGTCTGACACTGTTTTCGCCCCGCCTAAGGGCGGGATTTGGATCCCTGAGTTTGTTTCAGTGTTTCTTCTCAGGGTAGTCAGCTAGGAAACACCGGACGCATCTAGTTTCGAAAAAAAAATGAAGTGTAAAAGCGTTTTTATAAATCTACATGCAAAATAAAGAAAATTTATCATAGAAATGGCTTTTAGTCATTAAAAATGTATAATGCGCACCTAAAAAGATTAAAATTCAATCCAATCGCACAGAAATAACTTACACATAGTTGCAAAAAAATTGTACCTTTCATAAAATTCTCTTAACATTTTTTAGAAGATCAAGTTTAAATCTAGAACGTTCATGCCACAAGTGGGTTGGTTACTCACGTATTATTCGAGTTTCAAATTGGGGCTCATTCATTTCTCTGCATTGTTTTGATGAATGAACAAAACGTGCCTTATTTGTTTTCTCTAAGTATGGGAACTGAATGAGAAAATAAATGTAATTTTAGATCAGTTTTGGGTAGGACTGAGAATGAAAATATTATGGTATTAGGCACGTAAGGACTCTGCAAAAGGGTCGAAGCCTACTGGGGTCCAGGGTTTCTTTCTGAAAGGAAGGCTTGGCCCCAGTTTAAAGGGCAAAGAAAGAACAGGGTGGGGCGTTTAGCATTTAGTAATAAGAGCCTACCACTGTTTCCAGCTCCGCCAAAAAGCGGGATTCGTCATTGGATGATTTTTGCACACCATAAAAAAAAATGTCATTAGGCAGTATAAAAATTTTAGAGTACACTAAAGTATATTCTGTGTAAGTGTAAGGTCCTCTATCTTAAGTCGTAGGGTGGTTCCCGTTGGCGGGGCTTATGGACGGCGACCAATGGATTTTACGAAAGATTTTCATAACGTAAATGAGAGAACACAGATATGTTGTTGTCAAAATCACACACATCACACACACACATTATACGTACAGCCAAGGAGTGGAATTCCTTGCCGGAGTCGGTGTTTCCTGATAGCTACAATCCGGGTATCTTTAAGTCAAGAGTGAATAGGTTACTTCCAGGTAAGCGCGCTCCATCGTCGACCGCATCGTCGCATTCCATCAGGTGAGATAGCGGTCAAGCGCGAACCAATAATCAATAAAAAAAAAGAGTAAAAGTTATCCAGGTGTCAGCATTATGCGGATTGCCCGGAGGAAACATAGAAAGTGTGCTCCGTTTGAGGTGAACACCGTCATGTCTTCATGCGGTGAGTCTTGAGGCAAGCCATGGTTCGCAGCTATGGGAAGACAGATAGACATGACAAATCTATAAGGGTTCCGTTTTTTGGATTCCGGTTGATTTGGCAACGAAACCCTAAAAATTATCCTTTATTTTATTAAAATTTTAAAAAATACGCGCAGCGTAGAATCACGAAATAAACTTATTCATTTAAGATGCTTCTCGCAAATACAAAAGCAACATTCACTTCAGAAATAGACTAAATATTTATCTACAAACATTTTTTATACATTTCTCGGCTTGTAACAAAAAAAACTTCAATCGTCTACAAATGACCTGAAACCGGGGCAAAAGTCTGGAGGGAATCGTGTCTGAATAGTGAAGACATTTCTTGAAATAAAAATTTTTAGCTTATTTTTTTAATAATAACATTAAAACTTTAATATTACCACTTTATTTGTAACATGATTAATGACACAGGCGGGAGGAAACAGTGTCAGGCTCTTACAGCTGACTAAACTACTTACCCCGTTCCTTCCTTGCCTTAATCCCAGAGGGACCCCACGAGGCATCGACCCAGCAGGGCCCCTTCAATTTGCTGACAACTCCTTGAGGCTCGTGGGAACAGTGCGCAGCATCGACGACTTGGGCTCGGTCTGGTGTTACCAGACGACTGGACGGCGATCTACCCATTGCACACCGTCCGCAAGCCCACGCCCACGGTGCCAAATTTTATCGAGATCCATTGAACTGTTTCACGTGATAGAGTATAAATCAAACACACATTCATACAAACTTTTGCCAATATAATAGGTATTATTTAGATGGTAATTTCGTGTAATAAAAATGATACTAAAGAGGTTAATGCCCCAGTACTTCAGTCTGGAAGTAACACACGCTGTGATTTACTGCCAGACGTGGTAATAATGGCAATCACTTCATATGACCCTTTGAGTCTTCTTCAGTGCTCACATTTTCAGTGATCCTTTACGGGCTTTCCAGATTGGTAGCCACAAGATAGAATATAGGTTAATCAGTGAAGGATTATTTTTCATGTATAAATTTTTTTAAGGGTGGAAATGATCATTATTTTCTTCCGCTTTGGGCTGAGTGGAAGGGGGTGTCTAATTTTTTCACTGACTAAAAGTATACCTGTGTCCTTCAGTGATCTATTTATTGCGTTTTAAGACTACGGGTTTCCTTTCTTTTTCCTTTCCATTTCTCTAGACATCTCTTTGAAGAGCATGTGGATTACTAATCGAAATAAATTCATATGAGGTACGCCTATTAACTGATTTCTATCAATCGGCTATGGCTTCGATGATTTTTTAAAAGTAAAATTGTGACTCTAGAATGCAACTGAAGAACATAGTGGGGTAGTCAGAGAATGTCTAAAACGCCCTTTCGATAATATACCACCTCAAAACAAAAAGTGGTTGCTACGCGAAAAATAAACCACGCACATTGGATTCCGATTCTCTGAATTCCTTTTCAATGTTTCGTGAAAAAAAAGGTATATTGATATACCCACAAATAAACAAAGCCGGACAATTTCTACACATAGGTCCTGTATAAAAGGAGAAACTGACTGAATGAAATATCAGCGCACAGCAGAAACTACTGGGACTAGGAAAGTAAATTTAAAAAAAGGAATAGAATAGAATAATACTTTATTGTATACCAAAAACGTAACAGTTTCTCATTCCGTCAAATGCGATTAATTTAATGGATAAATTATTTTTGCTTAAGAATTATTTATGAGGCCATTGATTGCTTCGAGCTCTTGAACTCAGTTAAGATGTTCGTACCTTCCCCCAGCTACCGTAGGCGCGGGCTTCTGGATGGCGAACAATAAGTAGCTCTAGGCTGATGAATGTGTAGCAGAGATGTGTAAACGCCGCTCGCACACCTATTTCCTTTCTATTTTGTCTATATTTACGGTATTTGAAAGGACTACGAAATGGGGGTAAAAAGTTATTGCGCGAGCGAAGCTGCTGGTAGAACCTAACGATAGTTTTAAAAATAAACACAACTGGGCCCTTAACACCCTCCACAAATAGGGAAGGGTCCTTAGAGAGAATACAAACTGAAGGCTTCAAGTTCTATGGGATCTTAAAGCCATGGAAACACAAATACTTGTGAGAAAGGGGTCTTGGATCGTATGTGGTATTTCTTTTCCAGTGAGGTAAACTAAAGGATGATGCTAAAGGAATATGTAGCAAGGTTATTTCGAGACTGGTATTTTTTTGTCTTTTATTTGTTTTTAGATGCTTTTTTCGTAATTCAACTATTACAGTTTCATTATAACTAACACTTTTTTACACTAGATACTAAAGTAAGGGTCTTATGGATCTATTGTATACAAAATTTATAAAGCTACTCCAATGTCACTTCTGTTTAATTTATGCTTCCTAATTAACCCTAATCGTGCCGCTTCATTTTTCAAACATATATACCACAGATTAAACAATTCAGAGATTTCGTCTTCTTCATTAAAAAAATCAATTTGTTAAGCTGTATGTGACCAGACCGCAGCCTGAGAACCAATAACAACAAGTTTTCGTTTAGGCTGGTAATTTGTAGGCGTTCAAACGAGCCCCTAAGACTATGACTCTGAAGTTCGTTTATCTGTCACCAGCCTTCGTGCAGCAGCAACGCATGAAGTTGGCGAAGTACCCAATTCCCTTGCTCTGACCATGTGAGTAAGCGTAGAGATGACGTCAGAACGAACGAATTGGGGCCGTAGCCAACACCAAGCGTTCACGCTAAATGAAACGATTGTAACTTGGCTAGGGAGACTTGCTGTATCTCTTGAACCGTTCGCTACAGCTAGCTAGACTGTCAAAAATTGCACAAATATTTCTGTTGCTACTATAACAACAAATACTGAAAACCGAATAAAATAGTGATTTTTGGCGTCTTTTGATATGCATGTTAGAGAACTTATAAAATGACTAATATAATGAATCAATGTTTAAATTTATGCTTATTGTAATAATGAACGATTATTTATTGAATATTTTATGTGTGTAATATTTTGTTAATCTACATTATGCTGTGACATAGCATTAATTAATTTAATTGTTTATTCGTAAGGGATGATTCTCATTAGAACGTGCCGTGCCCGGGGCGGGGCCCGGACGGGGCACGGACGGGGCACGGTTTTAGGGATGATTCTCATTAGAGCGGGCCGTGCACGGGCCGGGGCGTGGACGAGCCGGGGCCCGTCCGTGCTATGCAATTTATTTTCGGATGCAACACGAAAAATGTTCCGATTACGATGGGACGTGGAGGGAACGGGGCGGGACCGTGCAACAAACGTGGTATTGAAGTGCGTCGAGCGGGCCCGGACGGGACACGGATAATGCACTGTGTAATATAAATTGATTCATACAAAATATATGAAACAGATTAAAACCGTGCCCCGTCCGTGCCCCGTCCGGGCCCCGCCCCGGGCACGGCACGTTCTAATGAGAATCATCCCTTAATCTGTTTCATATATTTTGTATGAATCAATTTATATTACACAGTGCACTATCCGTGTCCCGTCCGGGCCCGCTCGACGCACTTCAATACCACGTTTGTTGCACGGTCCCGCCCCGTTCCCTCCACGTCCCATCGTAATCAGAACATTTTTCGTGCTGCGTCCGAAAATAAATTGCGTAGCACGGACGGGCCCCGGCTCGTCCACGCCCCGGCCCGTGCACGGCCCGCTCTGATGAGAATCATCCCTTAGGCTTTTATTTGATTTTTATTTAATTTTAGTTTGATTTGTTGCAATTTTATATAATTTTAGAGACAATCGCACACACGTGAATTTTAATTTTATTTACTGTTTTATATTATGTGGAAAATTATTATTTATTTATTGTACACACCTACCACAATGTTGTTTTTTTTTAACCCAAAGGTTGACTGGTAGAGAATGCCTTGTAGCATTAAGTCCGCTTATGTACCACTACTGTACATGAATATTAAATAAATTATTAAAATATTAGCTTATACATTTATTTCATTTATATATGCCTAAATTCGTCTTTTACTGAATATGCCTTCAGTTGTTCTAAGCATCCCAGTAATGCATTATGTATCAAATCATAGCGCATAGAGACAATTATTGATTGCAACCAGATGTATAGTCTTACGTGACTGGTTTGAAAACCACAATGGGGTCAAGTGGGTATGATTGAGTGGAGGGAGGGGGATAAGGGGGCTTGGATAGTCATTTGAACAATCAGGAAGCAACTGTGTACAACACAATTAGCCATGAGGCTTATTGTGTTCTTTGTAGTACCATTCTACAATCAACGGGAGTAGTCTTTCATCATCATTAGACTTTTTTTTATGTTCCCACTGGTAGGACACAGGCCTCTTCTCTAGAAGAGAGATTGGGCTGTAATTTACCAAGCGGGCCTGGTGCGATTAGGTGGATGTCACATGTCTTCGAATTTTTGGTTCTGAGCATAGGTTTTCACGATGTTTTCCTTCGCTGTTTTGAGAGCAGCGGTGATGAAATAAATTACACGAACCAATGCACCTGGCTGGGTTTGAACGCGTGACCTACAACTTTTAAGTCGGGGCCTTTACTAAAAGACTCGCAGGTAGAGTGTTCCGTATCAATCATATAAAAAAAAAATCGTAATACAATTCCCGAATAAAGTCTCGAATAGTTTTTCCGAATCGCAAAAGCAAATGATAAATAGAATAAGTGATAAATTATACTTAATTTGTGAATAGGTTTCAAAGATCGTAAGTTTATACTAGACAAGGCCGGGCAAAAACTACTTAGCAGAAATGTTACGAAAGAACAAAACCAGATCCGCCCTCTCCTTTACATAAATTAAAAAATAATATGTACATAAGATACCTAATAATATCACTACATTTCAAGATACATGTTTCTTTCAAAGATAATAAATCACAGAAACCACACGACAACCAACAAATTATTTCGCTAGCAAACTACGCCTAGCAACTGTCTACCGACTTTCCTCACAAATATTCGAACACAGCGTACAACGTAACGTCAGCAAAACGAACAAACGAACTTTGTCTCAGAAATACTAGAATGATGAACATGTACAGTCAGAATATAGGTAGGAAATGAAACCGCGAAGCAATGTTGCCAGCATTATTGAATTCGTAAACTAAAATGACGCACAAAAATGTAATTTCATACTTTTTTTGCCGATCGTACCAGCTCGCTGGTAGGGTTGACAAATTTTATTGAAACGCAAAAATGAGCATGAAAATAAATCGAGCTCGTGTTAAATCAGTAAAGTATAAAAGGGTTGAATGAGAATCAGATTTGAGAAAAGATTTTTTTTATTGAATACATAAAAATCGACTCAAGAGAAATGAGTTACGGTTTCATTATTCCTGTTGTCAAGGTTCTGTAATAATAAATCGGTAAGATTTTATAACCAAGGTTGAGGTTTGAACCAAGGTTGCCGACAGAGCAAAAAGAATCGCCAAACTTATGTGGCAATGGGCAGGACTCAATGCCCGCAGAACAGATAGCCGCTGGGGCCGAAAATTTCTGGAGTGGCAACCGCGTACCCGAAGATGCAGCGTGTGAGGCCTCCCACAAGGTAGACTGATGATCTGTACAGGGTTGCTGGAATCCGATGGATGCAAGACGCACAGGACTGGTCTTTGTGGCGGCGCTTGGGGGAGGCCTATGTCCAGCAGTGAACGCCGTTCGGCTGAAATGATGATGATGATGATTTTGTAATAATATAAATGCATTTTAGAGTTACGTGAAATAGCGTGTAAAGTCTATTAGACCTTCATTGAAGAAAGATAATCCTATTTTTTATATGTTTTTACATAGTTTGTTCCTAATGCCAATTAAACTGGCAATTGGCATTTTGTCGTTATGGTGAAAGAAATAAATAAATTAAAAAAGACAGCGCGCGTAATAAATACTTACAAGCTTTAATTTCCTTAAAGTTATTTGAAGTAATTTTAAGATAAGTTAGTTCTAAAACAACAGTTAGCAACCCTATTCCTTTATAGCCCTATTGGGAAATATATATTTTTATGTACTAAGAAGAATTTAATTTATGCTTTCTGCTTATTTATCTTCAAAACTCATCCCCTGGGCTCGCTAAGATCGCAATTTGTCACCGTCAAAAAGGACATCAATTTAATTTTCGGCCGTTCGCTTCGGATATTGTTTCATACTGTTATGTCCGAGGATTTCTTTATTTTCTGTTTTTTTGACATCAGTAGCCATTAGCGAATTTCACTTTAAAATATAATAAACTAGCTTTTGCCCGCGGCTTCGCCCGCGTGGGTTTGGGGTTTCCGGGATAAAAAGTAGCCTATGTGCTATTCCGGAGTGTATCCTATGCCTGTGCCAAATTTCATTCAAATCCATTCAGTAGTTTTTACGTGAAAGAGTAACAAACATCCATACATCCATACATCCATACATCCATACATCCATACATCCATACATCCATACATCCATACATCCATACATCCATACATCCATACATCCATACATCCATACATCCATACATCCATACATCCATACATCCATACATCCATACATCCATACATCCATAAATCCATACATCCATACTTACAAACTTTCGCCTTTATAATAGTAGTAGGATATAGGTTACTAAAACTGAGTTCTTAGAAATCAAATGGCAATTGAAGAACAGAGGTTTTAAGCTAGAAGTACATTAGACCGATGCACACATGTGTTTTTGTTGTAATAATAAAATTGTAATCAATAAAATTTAAGAAAAAAACACGCCTGACTTACGCAGAACGACATCGCGTGGCATGTATCAAGTGTAGCTTTACAAGTCTTGTTTCCATATAAAATGTATAGAGAAGGACGCGCCCAGATTGAAGTCTATGGCATACGTATTAGTAGCGTCTTGCGGACAGCTGCAAGCAATGGGTAGCTCTCCATTCATTCGTTTCGTAACTGTCCAAACCAAGCCATGTCTTCGACAACGGAGCGCTTTGTTCCCACGGGCCTCAAGGAGTTGTCATCAAATATAGAAGATCAACTACAGGTATGAGGGCTAAGAAGGAATGAGGCGAGTCGTTTAGTCAGTAAGACTCTGACACTGTTTCCCGCGCCGCTCAAAAGCGGGATTCGTTATAAAATAATATATTCAACAACCATCACACAACGCCGTCTAGTCTCAAGCTAAGCAGAGCTTGTGTTATGAGCACTAGACAACTGATAAACATAGTTACATATTTCTAAATACATACATTATTATAGATAAATTACACCCAGACGCAGAACAAATTATCGCGACTGCTTATCAAACAAATGATTGTTCCCACCATAAAAAAAAACGTGTTAGTAGTGTGGTCTACTTTTATTTTAGTCGCACTCATTCATTGCGTTATATTCCAAACAAAAAAAAATCGTTGAGCTTGGGTTTTTCATTGGCCATTTTCCGAATCCTATAAATAAGCAACTAACTTTAGTCTCTAAGGGCGTAATTTAATTTTTTTTAAATGTACAAAATCGAATGTCAAGTTATAATTTTGATCCAAAATTCGTCATAAGAGCTCAATAAGCTCGCTAGGTTTCGTGACCAGCCGTAAATACCAAGATAAGTATTATTTCTAAGTACCGAAAATATGTAGTTGAAAGAAAACCAAAAAAGTAAATCAAAGCTCACATAAATCCAAGAAGTTCTAAGAAAAAATGTATTTGTTATTTTTTTTTTATGTGACAAAAAATATATAATAATATTTTTTTATGAGAGGATAAATCATCAAACGACGAAGCCCTCCCTTGGGTGGAGCGGGAGAAAGTGTCAGACTTCTACTGACTAAATGAACCACCGTTCCTTCTTGCCATAGTTCCAGGACTCCGTTGTTCCGCTTTCGCATCAAACCTTGGCTCCAGAAGGCATATAATAATATTTGGAGTTGAAAACATATTTTTCCATACACTAATTACGTTCATGTCTCATACTGCTATAGAAAAAATCCTATTTTCAATTCAATTTTACTAACTCGAAAATCGATCCCAGGACTTCTTACTTATCAGTAGTGCTTATAATCACTAAACCTAGAAGGATCTACCTTCTGGGCAAACAAAAAATCTTTTTGATTAATTAAATAATTAAAATATTTGTTAATGAACTTAACACAAAAGAAAGGTTCGAAACAGTTATTTGTAGGATTGCTTTATTCAAAAAATTGTGAAGGCTTTTTGCCTAACACGGCTATAATCATGTAAAGTAACAAAAGACTGATGAAAGAATCTCTTTTCAAGAAGTTTTTAACCCCCGACGCAAAAACGACGGGGTGTTATAAGTTTGACGTGTCTGTGTGTGTGTGTGTGTGTGTGTGTCTGTCTGTACCACTCTAGCCGCCTAACGGATGGACCGATTTTGATTTAGTTTTTTTTTGTTTGACAGTAGAAAATGTCGAGAGTGTTTTTACGTAAGTTTGATGAAAATTGTTCCAAGATGGCCGCCGCCACAAAATGACAGATTAGATATTTTTTTTAAACTCCATCAATATGGGTATCAAATGAAAGGGCTTGACTAGTAGAATACTATTAGATATGACAAATTTAAAATACAAGATGGCTGCTTCTACAAAATGGTGCTTTACATTTTTTTATTACAACTTGATCAATATGGGTATCAAATGAAAGGGCTTGACTAGTGAAATACTATTAGGTATGAAAAATTTAAAATCCAAGATGGCTGCCTCTACAAAATGGCGCTTTATGGATATATTTCTTTGGATCTCCGTAAAGCCTTAGATGCTGCATCACTATCCAAACGACGTTTTCTATTTAATAAATCCTCCTGACTACGTAGTTCAGCTTTTCGAGCAGCTTGTGATGACAAGAAGCTATTTTTGTCGGAAGTATTTTCGTCAAGCTGAGTTAACTTGCGCCTTTTAGCTACGTATTGAGCTTTTTTATTTTTTCGACCCAGTACCATTTTTTTTAATAAAAAGACATCAATTTTCATCAAATTATACCATTTTTTTTTCAAAAGAAACAATAATATACAACAAATTCTTAAAACGTAAGAAATAAATGAAATCCTACAAAAAACATGAACCAAAAAATTAAATTCAAAATGTTTAAATCACTATGAATTCACAATTCTAATTTTGTTTATAAAAAAGACATAAATTTTCACCAAATTCTTCCAATTTTTTTCATAATAAACAACTTAAAACGTAAGAAATAAATGATATCCCTACAAAAAACATGAACCAAAAAATTTAATTCAAAGTGTTTGAATCACTTGACTTATTAAAAACTTACCTAAACTATACAAATTAAAAGGTACGACAAAGAAATTTAAAGAAATGGAATAAAATCCTGAAGAAATCCCTACAAAAATAATGAAACAAAAATTAAATTGAAAATGTTTAAAACCTTTGATTAAAAATACCTGCATAAACTATGAACACAAACTATACAAATTAAAAGGTACGACAAAGAAATCAAAAGAAATGGAATAAAATCGCTAAGGAGTTCCTACAAAAAGCATGAAATAAAAAATTAAATTAAAAATTAAAAAAAACCCCCGACTTTATAAAAACCAAATGTAATGAACGGAACGAGATATCCATAAACAATTATAATTCCTATGAAAAAATAACTAAAAAAGAAGTCTATAAAAAGGAAAAAATAACTTTAAACTTATGTTTGTATGGGAGTACTTATGTATGGAATTTTTTTTATAATGTTATCGCGTCGGGGGACCGCAAAGCCTATATACCTACATATAAAATAATATAATATATACAAGTATACGATACATCACAGCATAACACAAACGAAATAAATGAATATAGGACTAAGAAAAAACTTAATAAGTACCTAAATACTTATAAATAACTTTGACAAACGTTTAGCCAATAAATAGTGCGGTCCCCCGACGCGATAACATTATAAAAAAAATTCCATACATAAGTACTCCCATACAAACATAAGTTTAAAGTTATTTTTGTAAAAAATATTTTGTTCAGAGTAGAATTCTTGACTTGAAAACTTAGATTAAAACCAAAACAGCGGAATACAGGTGACTCACCTCTACCACGTGGACTGCCAAAACTGTGACAGTTCTAACGATTTAACATCGGTTGTAATAATCACACGCAGCTATCGCTATTTTGCTCGAAAGACAGCACTGGCTCTTATCTCTGTCCTTGTCTATCTGTGACTAGAGGTAGTGTAAATGTATGAGTTTTATGAGGGACTATTAAAAAGGCTGATGATGATGATAATAATGATGAACATGGAAAAACAATCGAGGCAAAATATTAATTAGGGTGTAATTTATCTATAATATGTATATACGAGTATTTAGAAATATGTATGTTTATCAGTTGTCTAGTACTCATAACAAAAGCTCTGCTTAGCTTGAGACTAGGCGGCGTTGTGTGATGGTTGTCGAATGTTATTATTATTATTAGTAATTTGAGTTGGCCTCAGCCCAAAAAAAAAGTGGGCACGCTCTTTCTATCGTTGGACATCATTTTAAGGTTTCCATGAAAAATAAACCAGATCAAGACCTCATCACCAAAATCTTCAGTTAAAGCTGAAACAAATTCGATATCTATTTAACTAATAGCATCTTTATTTATGTCACATATTTCATCATCATTATATTGATCCTACCAAATGTGTCTCGCTAACTCCATTACTAAGGCATTAAGTCTGGCCGAAGTAATTGCAAGAATATAATTATGAACATATATTTCTTATTTATTCGCGTTTATTTAGTTTGTTACCTAGACATCAATGTTTATTATTAATGGTAGAAACAGGTAAAAAACTAATCCTAATTATTTCAACGGCTTACGTCACTAAATTATTTACTGTTTTTTTTTATAATTGATAGCTTGACACAATCTCACCTGGAAAGAAAGAAAGAAAGAAAGAAAAAAGAAAGAAAGAAAGAAAGAAAGAAAGAAAGAAAGAAAGAAAGAAAGAAAGAAAGAAAGAAAGAAATGTGTGGCTGCGATGATGTGGCTGACGATACAGCATGCTTGCATGTTGGGGCAAACTATACATTGTAGGACTAGATGATGGAGTGTGAAAGTTATTAAAAAATAAATAAAAATAAAATAAATAAAGTAAATATTGAGCATTATCATTATTTACGTTTTTTAAGCAAATTCAAGAGTCTAGATATCACATGTGTGCTCAATTAAGTTTAGAATACAAACTTTACCACATCGAGGCCCTGGAACTAAGGCAAGAAAGAACGGAGGGTTGTTTAGTCAGTAGAAGTCTGACACTGTCTCTCGCTCTGCCCAAGAGCGGGATTCGTCAATCGATGATTTTTACCACGATAAAAAAAAAACGTATTTAACACAAATTGCCTGCGGCGGTCTTTCGCTTACAATTTGGGTATCTTCAAGGCTACAGTCAATAGGCTTTTAATTAACTAATGCGCCTCACCATCAACGATTACATCACTGCTTACCATCAGGTGGAATTGCAGTCAAGCGTTAGTTTATAGCAAATAAAAAAAAAATAACCCAGCAATAATCAGAAATTAATCAACGATTACAAAAAAAACAAGCTTGCATCAAAACTTTATTTCAATAATTAAAGAACATAATACAAGTTAAATCCTACCTAAGTGGATTAAAGTGACTTAGTTCGAAACATACTGTTTGAATAGTAATATAACAAAGGCAATAAGCCACGACAGTGTAGCTTGGGGAAATGTTTTCATACGGCAAAGGTGCCTCGAGGAGGGTAATTAAAACTAACATTTATAGAAGTTTTGGATATACGGGAAGGAAGTGTGTGGAGCTATGGTTCTTTAAAGCTATGAAAAATCAAACTTCTATGTAAGTTAATGAAAAATAACATATGACCTTTTCTTTTTTTATAATTGGTAGGTAAAAATCATCCAATAACGAATCCCGCCCTTGGGCGGAGCGGGAAACAGTGTCAAACTCTTACTAACTAAACAACTTAATCCATTCCTACTTTACCATATATATCAGGTCCAGAGCCTTCCTTTCAGACGCGAACCCTTCTGCAGGCCGTTTATGTTTATGTCGTTTCTATCAAGGGAATCAAAGTGCATAGGATACTTCCCATTGGCCCAAAATCTTTAACTTTGACATAAAGAAGGGATACAGTACAGGTATAAGAATAAATCTGACATCTGAAAGCAGTAAATTTGATTTTAACTCACAAAAAAATGCAATTCGGAAAAATCATCGAGCTAGAACTATTTGCATGGGAAGTTTATACAGTATCGTCAAGGCGTGAGTCAGACTTGCACATGCTATGCTATGATACACGGGTAATATATAACCTGGAATAGCATATGGGATACTTTATTTTTCGGACTATGTTCATGTGGCACCAGTGACTAAAAAGTTGAAATGAAATCGTTTGTCTTGGTATGGTAATGTGAAGAGGAGAGATGAAACGCATGTTACGAAACGTGTTCTGAGTTTACACGCAGATGGATGAAGAGGAAGAGGGATGGATTGAAAATGGGGTTAGTGGTAGTGTGACGGGTGACAGGACAGAGTGGAAGAAAAAAACATGTTGCGCCGACCCCAAGTAATATGGGATAAGGGTAGGATGATGTATGTTCATATGGGACAACTTTCTACTACCAAACGAGCAAACCCGCAGATAACAACTAGTAAATAACATGATTTTTTTGTCTATTTTATCATAAGTATCCATTAATTTAATGGATACATTAATTTGTTATTCATAGGCCTTTGAAATTTTTACAATCCTGAGTTGCTTGTCATAATAACTCCCCGTATGTTATCACTAAGCTGAGCTGTGTCACCGTATGCACTTACCAACGCAGCAAGACCCCCGGCCCCCGCCGCTGTGTTCTGAATTGCCAATAAAACCAACTGCCCGCCTTTTTTAGAGCTCAAACTTAATTGGACACTGTTCCAACTATATGAGGTAATACGATTTGTCTTTTTGTTAAACTATTCAGTTCAGTTTATGGTTTAAGTTATTTTTGTCTACAGAAATATGAATAGAGAGTAATTGGTGGCCGAATAATGGCTCTGACTTACGAGTTGTAGGTCGTGGTTTCAAACCTAGCACTACTTTGTGTAATTTATTTCATCGTAGTGATGAAATCATGATGATCATGATCTGGAATAGTACATTTATGATACTTTTTATCCCCGCAGTATGGCCTTTAGGGATGATTTTCAGCCTTTACGGGGGCGAAGGAGGGAGAACCTGGAAGAAGCTAGTAATGAAATAAAATGTAAGTATCAAATAAGAAATAAAAAGAATTGTTCAGTCAGAAAACACAAGAAAACTAATTTGTCGCAAGTAAATTGTCTACCTACATCTCGCAATAATGTAACGCTTTTATTAAATGTTTGTACCTTTGGACGTGCGTGGTCAATCCTTTACAAAATTTGATTTCCACGAATTTCACAAATTATTTTCAAATATTCATCAGCACGGTTGGCACAGAGGTTGAGTTATTGGGTACTATGCTGCGTATAGAAAGAGCGATTCTCGTACGAGACAAATATTTATGTTGACAACAAACGGCCTTCTGGATGGTCCAAACGATGGTGTTTCTTCCACTTGAACACGAAACAGAAACATACCAAACTTGCTAAGTCCGGTGAGAGCCCGCGTCATAAGGAAGCTGAAGATACCAAAGCACCACTCTTCAAAGAGAACACGTACCGCCGCGATTATGGCTTGCCCACTTGTTTTGTGAATGGTATTAAATTATATTTATTTGGCAAATTGGTTTTTAAACACTATTTCTTCAGGTTCGTCAATTATGTTATGCTATGTTATATTCACAGTTATCACAAAATGCCGTCTAGATCCAAACTAAGCAGACCTTGTGTAATGAGTACTATACAACAGTAACTGATACCTACATACCTATATTTCTAAATACGTACATGTTATAAATAAATTACATCTAGACGCAGAAAAAAATATCGTTCTCATTACACAAACATTTGTCCTGGGTAGAAATCGAACCTTAGGAAAGGCAGTAAGACCGCTGACCACAGTCACTAATCAGGCCAGTCAATTTAAACAATTTAGGCAATTTAAACTAGATGAGGTCGATGCACTGATCTATTATTATTTTGTTACTACATATTTAAATTATTTATATTTTATACTTAAATTACTGTGTCTATCACGCTCAACTAGATACTAATATCTACAACACATTGCACAAACCCCTCTATGCACAAGGATCTGCAATGTCCAGGGTGCCATTACGATTGTGGTTATCCAATCAGAGTTGCCTTGTACATCACTGTACACGAGATTGGTCGATAGAATGGTCGAAGCAATCTAGAATACGTTAATGTCTTAAAGCTTATACATAATTGCTTGAATGTCAAATATACATGAACCATTGTTTTGTGCCCGTAGATTTGTAGATTAGTATTTAGGATGTTTATGGAGAAATTTTTAGAAATATAGATTTACATTTATATTCCAACGGCAGGCTACCAAATTGTATGCTAAAGTTTCACAGAATTTCAAAGATGGTAATTATCATATAGGTAAGTTTTCTCCCTGTAGATGGCGAGAGAGTTTAACGTACACTGACTCAAACCTACCTTTTTTCTTTCAGTTGCAAATCTGCGGTTGGCTGTTCTAAGAAACTTGATTGGTAATAGGAGAGGCTGCTAAAAAATTTAAATAAATTACTCATTAAGAATTATTAAATAAAATTTTGATTTATAAACGTTTCTTTTAAGGATCTCAATCTTCAAAAAAAAGACGATGATGTTTTTTTGTTGAAGATTAAAAGTCCAAAATCTTTTCTTATTTTGACATGCGAAATGAAGAAATTTGAGGTTGTATTTGTAAAAAGACTAAGCCACTGTAAATACAATCAAGTACCAACTTAAAATTCTTAGTTTCATGGATTTTGTCCCGGAATCGTAACAGGGAACATCATGATTTTAGATTGTTGATCTTCAAAGGTTTACGTGAAAATTCATTATTATTGTCATTTTAACCAATACACTTCCTCTGTGAGACATAAGCCTTCCCCAAGTGCCGCAACAATGACCGCCCCTGTGCGTCTCTCATCTGTCAGATTCCAGCAATCATCCCTAATCGAATTCGGTCTACCTTGTGGGACAGCTTGCAATACTGTGTCTTCTGCTAAGCGGTCGCCATTTCAGAACAGTACTTCGCTATCGACCATTTTTTCTGGGAGTAATTCGCCCTTTTTACTGCCATTTAACTTTATATGCTGTGGCTATATTTGTTACCTTGGTTCTCCTGCTCATGTGCTCATATCTTCATTCCTGATGCGATCAAGTAAGGAAACCCCTAGCATAACTCCTTCCATTGCTTTTTGGAGACTTTAAGGCTTCTAATGAGTCTCATTGTAAGCGATCACATTTCAATGCTATATTATGTCATCACTTGCAATACGCACTAGTCTGGCTTTCCTCATACATATCAGATATAAGATAATTCTTACATTTTGTAGTCTAGCCTTGACAGGCTGCCATGGCATGTATTAAACAGAAGGAATATTCACAATATCCCATTTTGCACAACATTAAGCCTGGTTGGCTTAACGTCGTGTAAAATGGGTCAACAAAATTTTAATTATTTAAGTGTCAAAAAATTCTATTTTCAAATAAATGACATTTTTTTCTTTTTCACTCACCTAAAGTAAGTGAAAAAAAGACGATAGTTTCTTTAAATTTTTGTGATAATGCCTTATGCAAGATAGTCTTAAATTTATATGTTGAAGACACATCGATATCTACATTGGATGAACATGACAGGCGACTAAATTTTGTTTATATACATACATATTTTTATTTATTGTGCGTTTAGTTTTTATACGTAAAATATTTCTACTTAGTCTTGTCATTCTTCATTAGTAACTGATGTCATAGTAATCTATTACGCAGTACAGGAAATTGTATTTTCTATTCAAAGAAGTACCGACACTCAATACAGGTTCTCAACATCAATAATAATATCGTTTTTCAGAAAAACTTCAAGAGTCGTGAATAATTATGATCGTGGAGTATTAATCGAATATTTCATTTATCTTTCATACTGTTCTGAATAAATACTGGAATGAAACACAAGGAGACAATTCTTTTATAAAGTTCTGTTTATTCATATACTTTACAAGCGACCCGCCCCAGCTTCGCACGGGTGCTAATATTGAATATATTATGCACACAAACCTTCCTCTACAATCACTCTATCTACTAAAAAAAATCAAAATCCGTTGCGTAGTTTTGAAGATTTAAACATACATAGGGAGGAAGCGGCTTTGTTTTATACTATGTAATGATTATCGAAGAAATAAAAATAAATAAACTACAATAATACATACTAATAAAACACAAACATATAAAACCATGGCGGGCATTTTTGAGACTATATCGTCACACTGTGTTTCATGACTTATGACTGTGTACTTGTGTCATGACACCATGTCTCCATGAAAGCTGATCCTCCAATATATTGTTGAAATGAGTTTTTTTTTTCAATTCATTTTATCATCATCATTTCGGCCAAAACTCCTGGGACCATGGGTAAATGTGAAAGTTGCTTCACTTTGACATTTACCCATGGCATTAGAACTAAGGTCACGAAGGATCGGGTTGGGTTTTTAGCCAGTAAAAGTCTGACTAAACACAACACCCCTTATCTTCTTTGCCTTTCGAACTGGGCCAAGCCTTCCTTTCAGAAAGAGACCCTGGGCCCCAATACTTCGACCCTTTTGCAGAGTCCTTACGGTTTACTATCATAGTAGTATATTTATTGCTAAGCCGAGAGCGATACAAACAATACAAATGTACCCTAAGCTATTAGATACACAATTGAAATAGCAATTTAGTACAAACTTTCTAAGTTCGTAAGAAGCATTAGTGAGAAAACTTTCCGTAATAAACGTCTGGCTTGCTTCACAATAATTAAAAGAACAATTTAAGTTATTTTAAACGTTTACTTGCCAAGGAAAAATAGACACGTGGGATGTATACATGTGGGGTCGTTTTGAAAAATTACTTAAAAAACTGTATGTAGTCTGCGTCATTTTCAATAAAGATATGATTGGTCGTATGGTTATATTGTTATATTGTACGATCATAGCAACAATAGAAAGCTGCTTTACTCCTGAGTGATATAAGCTCTATTTTATGTACTCGGGCGAAGCCGCTGACAAAAGCTAGTTTGATATATTTTTTAGCATTTTATTTAACTATTAATGTTTGCAGGCCAATAAATGACTAAAAGTATCTTTGAACTAAAAACATATACTTACTACATGTATATATTGTTGTCTACAACACATTCGCTCAAAACCAATTTATTCAATTAATCATATATCCAATACATTCGTTCGAGTGAGGCCATCTTCCCATTGTGCATTGCGCTTAAAACGTAATTATTCATTTTGTAAAAAGTTTAAGTAAAATCCCATTTTTCTTTAAAAAAAAACCTTTGTTTAATTTATCATAAACAATTGTAAACCAGCGTAGGTATATAGTACACGGCAAATAAGTTAAACCATTTGCTATGGTTATGCGTAGCACCCCACCCTCCAATCACTTTGTTTGAAATCTAAAAATCGCTTACTGCGCATTCTACAAAAGCCACGAGTCCAATACGTTTACAAAAATCCGTACAACCTTCAGAGACTGAAGAAGTAACATACAAACTCATAAATATTACTAATATTACTTTTATAATATTAGAGTGACTCGATATCAAAAAGTCAAAAGAGTAGTCAAACAATAAAAGAAACAGCCATTAGCATTAAGAACCGTTAAAAGTTCTTTATTGTAACTATAATTGAGTTGGAAAGGATGTTGAATATACAATAGCTTTTTCTGTTTCCCTAATAGCTTGGTAACATGAGGTACTGTCACGCACTTGGCTCGTTCTTTGATTTTTATTGTATCAATTTCAGTTCTGTGGTGAGTTTATATTACTTTGGTTACGTGGATACATAGTATTTCTAGGAATTACATTAAATAGAGCTTTTTACTATTATAATAGGCTTATGTTTGACCACTATCTCACCTGATAGACAATCAAACACACTCATCTACATGCACATTATTTAATAATCTTCAAAGCCTCGATCACAGGGTAGAGTAGATAGCCTTTCAGTTTTTGACAGGATGCATTTTAGAGTGTGCGCAGGAATTGCAAGATTTGATTTCGCCATCTCAATTTTATCATCGGACAACCCTCGGATAATCGTATGGCAAATATCAAACCCTAAGTTGTTGAGACATCTACGGTCCGAACTAAGCGCTTTGCCACGTCGTTTATACCACGTACATCGAGGGACTGGAACAGTTTGCCAGCTGCAGTCTTTCCGTCCGATTACAATTTAGGTGTCTTCAAGCAAGGCTAGAGTGTATAGACCAAACTAGCGCGCCTCATCATTAACGATTGCATTACTGCTTACCATTAGGTGGGATCGCAGTCAAGCACTAGTTCATTGCGATTAATAAAAAATAAAAAATCTAGATTGTAACTATCAGGAAATAGAAACTTCAGCAGGGAATTACAATTCTTAGTTATGAAGTGAATGAGATTCCAAAACCGTTTTGTGGTTATGTTAACACTAGAGTGCGCGTAAAACATTTTCCTAGTTTTAATAAACGTCATTATTGTTAACTTATCCTATTTAGTGTACCTAGCGGGTAAGGTGATGAAATGAAACTGCCAAATCGAGTATACATGCCCTTTATACTTTTGCACACAATTATTATCACAAATATTAAAATTAATAAACATACCTTACTGAGCTCTTGTCCGTAATCATCATCAGCTTCTTTTTATGTTCTCACTGCTGGGACACAGGCCTTTTCTCTAGGAGACGAAATGGGCCGTAATCCACCACGCAGGCCCAGTGCGGATTAGTGGATGTCACAATATGTCTTCAAATTTTTGGTTCTAGGACATGACGGTTTCTTCTTGATTGAACCTTCACTGTTTTGAGAGCAGTGGTTATGAATTACACAAAGTCTTGAAAAGAGAGAGATTTAAGGTTAAATGTAGGGTAATGTAGCCCAATAGCTTACAATCCATCCTTCATTTTTATCTATATTGTAAGTTTTAGCACAATCGTTTCGAAGACGACCGACAAAGAAAGGGATTTTTATTTCCAGGTCGCGTACGAAGGTAAACTGCTCATTGAGCGAGTATGTGGTGTTCAAATCTGTTTTAGAAAGCTGTAAAACTGTGTAAAAAATGCGTACACACTTAATTTTCCAACCACGACACAACAAAGTTTCTATAAAATAAAAGAAAGAAAGAAATATTCAAAGTCACACTGAATATACAAGAAAAAAATACTAAAAAGAAAAAGAGACCTGAGCGAGGCCGAAAAGGCTCCTGTTGCAGCATATGCTGCAATATTTTTAGCAAAAAGCAAAATAACGCAGCGCTGATGTTCTGTTAGGGCCTAATAATGCCACCGACACACTCACGGAACACTGAGACGTACAAAATATGTAATAAAAGAATAAAATAATATATATTAAATGTACTAAACACGAACTTTGGTACTATTTCACTTTAGATCAATCATTAAAGCTGAAAAAGAATCTCTTTATTCAATAAACTCATTACCAAAATATGTGTACGCAACAAAACTGTGAACGTAACTAAGTGTACAGAACCAATAAACAACAATCAAAGATGTTGACAGAATCCTTATTGCCATCTTTAAAAAAAAATAACCAGCCAACACGTATCAAAGCCTAAACTAATACAAAAAACAGTGTGCCAAATGAAATACCGAAAATCTAATAAAGCGAAAAACTTTATTTTGTTCTATTTTCATCGGAGTATTCTCTTGTGTGAAGAGCTCAATTTTATCGACGATTGAAATGCTACTAGTGTTAGGTACTTAAAAACTGTTTGAATAGCTTTTTGTGACAAAAATTCTACCTTTACTTTGTATTTTTTTTTCTATGTTAGGTATTTTTTCTGTCTCTAAACAAAAGCCTGAAAATGGAGAGGATTATTTTCAATGTTTCAGAATGATGACATTCAAAGGAAAACAAAAGATATCAATAGTGTGATGTCAATTGAGATCGCATGACTTAATAGCTGATGGACCTGCTTATTAAAGATAAGGATTTTGCATCTTCTGCATAAATTTTGGAAGAGAGAGTCTTGTTTTTTAGATTAATGAAGTGACATTTGATTCGTCAAGTCAAGATTGATGAAATATAAGAATATAAACGATTATTGCGACTTATCGACTCGTCTTTTGTATACAAACACATATCCCAGACTTAAGCTCTGCCGAAGCTAGCCCCAAATAATAGCTCAACGAATCCCGAAATACATACGCAATTGGCCAAAATATTCTAGAATGATGACCGCAAATCGAAAGACGTAGCATTGGAAGACGCGAGCGAACTTCCACGAGGTTGATCGACGACCTGGCGAGGGTTGCGGAAATCTAATGATGAATGATGCTATATACTTAGTCTTTTGGCTAAAATAATAATGATGATGAGGGATTTTTTTTTAAGAAATTTTTGAATTAATTAACATGTATTTTATTAAACAACTGACAGATTTTTGAGGGGTCCCTTGTTTTAAATAAACTTTCTACCAAAAAATCTTGTTAATGAAGGCTTTGCTGCTAATTCATAGCTATCACCTTTATATACATTTAGATACTAAAATGAACTTGCTGTGTTCATAACGATTTTATTGATGCAACTCATACATAATGCATAAAACACAACTCTTGAACTCACAATACAACCCGCATGATGCATTCAAACCGATCATATTTGACAGCGAAACAAACATGAATGCCACTGCAGCCATGAATACCAAAATACGGCAATATAACACCGCTACTCAATCACGAAATAGATGGCTATCATTAAAATCGTCGCTTAGTGGTGAATAACGCGATTGTCGTCATTGTACACTCGGCATTATTAATGAGACTCCGCTATTGTAAAATATTTAACCCACAGACATAGAGCGTCACAAAATTGATCACTCTGTAGAAAGAGATTTGCATTCTATATCTCTTGTATTTCTTTTTGTATCTTTGTGAGCAATTTCAACCCTTCAAATACCGTAATTAGAGACATTTTTCAAAGACTATAGGTGTGCGAACGCCGGCGTTCCGCCCATGGTTACCAGATGACGTTTAAGAATCTTCCACAGTTAATAGAGGCAATCTTAAAGTCAAACTACCAATTTTTACTGGACCTAGAATGTCAGACATTTATTTTATTTATATTAAATGCTGTAAATTATTCAATTGCATTCGATCCGTTTGATTGAGTTCAACCATTATTTTTATAACTCATTTATGGCATGAGTCACATTCATAAATTTATAAAAGATAACAACTGGCTGTCATTCCTCTTACACTTTTCTGCCCGTATACACTTTATACCTACTGCAGAGTTGCTATGCTCAAACCATTCTCTATGTCTATAATTCCACCCCATGAAAAATAATTTATTATGTGGAAAAAACCATGGAGTCGGTAATTCTCTTTAAATAATGGTGTTTTATTAAGTGAGAAGATTTTCAGACGAAAATATTAATTATATAAAATATTATTTTGGTAGTCGAGGCATATTGCGCAATTTTCTGACCTTAGGCATTTTATATACAGGTCAACAAGTTTAACCTTTGACCTGTTTTAACACTTACCTAAAGTCGTGCATGTAATCTCCAGGCCACACTAACGAGAAATGCCCAGAATTATCGCGATAACCGTCATTACGTTATAGTTGTGGCAACGACTTAACGCGATAATGTGAACGGCATTAAGAAGTGTATAAGCAATATTTTTTTTAAAGATTTGTTTTTTTTTTTCGTGAAGGTTCTTGCCGGTTGTTCTTTATAGAAAACAACCATTTTGAGCCGTGAACTAGTATTTTTTCGTTTTTTTAACTTGTACATGTAACTCTCGTCCTATGTGAAGTAAAAAAAAATCATTTTAATATCAACAATACAGGTTAAGCTAGGTATTAAGCGAAAAATTGGTCCGTTTACGACCAAAAAAATTTTCAGTCATATTGGAACCACATATTCTTGGAAAACCATGAAAAATTTCCATATATCATAAAGCGAGGATCCAGATTAAAAAAAAATCAGTAACGCATCACTATTTTTTTAAACATATTCCATTGTTTAATAGTCAGAATATTGCAAAATGGTAATCGTAGCCTTTATACGTATATAGAGAACCATTTATTTATGCATAACTGACTTTTAATCCTACATCTGTTGCATGTGGTTTTAAAAGCGAAGCAGATAAATGTTCGAAACATCAGGCTGGAAATTAACATACAGAAATAACTATGAAATAAATAAACCTATCGATTTCAGATAGCTAAATAGCTTTTTTTCGTGTAATTGAAAACCAAACAAACCGGCTAGCTCTTTTATGTGACGTGAAAGCATCAAATACTCTAAATGAACTGGCCTACTTAAACCTGTGTGGTTTTTTCAAGAACACCGTGTTTTCAGCATCTTGATTTATTATTAGAATCTTATCTACAAACGAATCACATACGTGCAACATTACAATAAAAAAAAATACACATCTACCAATCATGCATACTTATAATTTTTTTTCGCCAATCTCTAGATACCAAAACGAAATTACTCCGTGTAAGCAATTTTCCTCTTCCACGTATCTCGGATTGTATATATTTTTTTCCTCAAACACTGAGCTTCCTTATAAATCTCACGACAGTGTACAGTGACGTTACGTATCAGCCAACGGCCTGATATAAATCATAACAGAGCCTTCTCTTTTTGTGGCCTCAAGTGTACAATGTTGGACAGGTGACACATCGTTGTGTGGGTAGTTCAGGGTATGGTTAGGATGATTAAGAGCTTTATAAGTTCTTGAACCTTTGCAATGAATGCTGTCGTCGTGTGCCTTGTACTTAGGAGTCCTTAAGTCAAGAGTGAATAGGCTACTGCTAGGCAAGCGTGCTCTATCATTGACCACATCATCGCTTGCCATCAGGTAAGGTAGTAGTAAAATGTGAGCTTATCAGTAGATAATAAAATCCTCATCATCAGATTTTTTAATGTCACACAGCTGGGAATCAGGCCCCATCTCTAGGAGAACAAATAGGCCACCACGCGAGCCCAGTGCGGGTTGGCGGATGTCACATGTCTTTGTTTTATAGGTTCTAGGTCATGCCGGTTTCCTGATGATGTTTTCATACACCGTAACAAAATAAGTTATATTATTTTGAAGAAAAATTTAGAGTCTAGAAACGTTGGTGTTGGTTCGTTGAGAGAAACATTATACTCGTAAAATCGATGAGAATAGTTGAAACTCAGCACTAACTAGGTACTTAAAAGAAAACTTTTAAATGCAGACTTGTATCGTCTTAACTTTCAGTTGAAATGTTGAACGTTTTGAAGCATTAAAGTACTACTTAAAATGGTGGAAAGATAACAATAATTAGTTTTAGCATATAAAAGAAAAATATACGAGAACACATCTATATTTCAGAAATAGTTTTACAATTAATTCTTATATAATACTATTCAAAATAGTGTGATTGAGTAATCTACACTAATATAATAAAGAGGTTTGCCTTTTTTTGTTTATAGGAAGTAATCTTTGGATTTATTCTGATTGGAAAAAAAATAGCAACAATAGAAAGCTGCTTTACTCTTGAGTGACATAGGCTATATTTTATGTACGCGGGCGAAGCCCTTTTATTAAAAATTTTAAAGGAAAAGTTTACTTTCTTTTTTTAGCACTATTAAATGGAAAGCTTGTTTATAAAAAGTTTTTTTTTGTTATTTAAAATTTATTTGTCAATTACCTTCAAACTAAATCTGCAAAATCCGAGCTGTCATCACTTTTACCACGGCTCCCAACTATAATGTTATTTTACGTGATATTTTTTTCCTACTTCCTTGCCTTTCCTTATCTAAATAACAGCCCGTTATGTGTTCGTGTCAAAGCGTTACTCTGTTCCGTCTCTGTTTTTTCATGTACCGCCTTACGTAATATCTTTGGTACGAACCACTGTACCATCCAGACTGTTTTTATTACATGTTTTAGTGACATTTTCTGTAACATGCCTTCGTTTTGGTATTTCTTATATAGTTCTTTATTTGATATAGAATAGTGAAGCTCTAGATTTTATTTGTGTTTCTTTCCAACTTTACTTTAAATATCTTACCAAGTACTTTTATTTTGTTACCAGTTTAGTTACTCTAAAAAAAAACATATATGTAAGGAAACCATTATAAACTTACTAGCGACCCGTCCCAGCTTCGCACGGGTGAACTGGTGATGTTAAATATATATTGTATTGTTGTATTAAAAAAACTGCATCAAAATTTGTTGCGAAGTTTTAAAGATCTAAGCATACATATGTTCAGAGCGACTTTTTTTTATACTATGTAATGATGATAATGATTTCAAAAATACTTGTATCTTTTTTAAATCTATATAACAAGTGCTTGACTGCAACTCCACCGAATAGTAAGCAGTGATGCAATCATTGATGGTAAAGCACAATGGTTTATTAATTAGAGACATAATAGAACAAGTTTTCAATGAAAAAATTTTTTTTCATAACAAGCTTTTATAGCGGTGGTCTATACTTATATAAATAAAACTCGTCAAGACGATTCACACGAGCCCAAAGTCGACGTGGTTGTGCCGTTTAATTACAGAGTTCCTATGGCTACCTCGCGATTCCATCATCAGATCAGCTCCATGTCATCATAATATTGCATTGTCATCCGAACTAAACGTGTATACCAAATTTCAGCTCAATCGGAAACCGGGAAGTGGATCAAATTTAAGTTGCAAGATTTGATTACAGAACGACAGACAACGGGACAGGTGAAAGTAAATAAAAGCTTGTAAAAACAATAAGTGTGCCAACGCGTTCGCTTGAGGCTCAAGAGTTTAAGAGCTTTTTCACATTAATCTTGAAGACACCAAAACTATAATTTGAGAAAAAGATTTACTTATAATTTGCTTATAACTTTAGAGCTACTAAAAATTATAAAAGCTTGACTGAACCCATTAAAGTACATTTTATAAACCAACTCATGGAAGAAACAACAACAACTAATAAAATTATAACGGTCAATGAAAATATCAATTTATTTTAAGCCATTTTGTATCATTTTTATTTTAATAAAATATTTGAATAAAAAGTGAGTATTGGTTTCAAGTCTGCTAATTAAGAAATTACTAATTAAGTCTATATAAAATATGATGTCATGTATAAAATCAATGCCAGCATTATTTTCTTTAACCATTAGTCCTCAAATAACTTTCCAGATGTTGGCTACTCAATATTTACTTGGAATTCATTAACTGCCTCTATCTTTGTGGGACATAATATTTCAGAAATTTTCTCGCACAATTTTCTTTTCGCTCCTTCCAATTACATTATTAAGCTGTGGTATTTGAAGTTTCAATAACAAGTCAAAGCTTCTCTGATTGAATTTTATTCTCTTTATTACGTTGACCGAAGAATTTCATTTTATTTATTTTGCTTTCATCTTAATTAGGAAACTGTAACTCTGTATTACTATTTTTTAGTGTGTTTTTTTTACGAGCTTAAAGGCATTCGTTCATAATAATTGATATTTTTGTTTATTTATCGATAAAAAACTGCCTTAGGCCAACACAGGCGCTGAACATGTTATTATAAAACGGATTGATGTACATGACAAAATTTAAAATGAACACTGAATTTTTTAAAAGCCTATTTGGTATCCTGCTGCTAGACAAATACCTCCCCTTTCTCATTCCAAACCTCAGTCTTACACGATATCTTAAGTTAAGTTTGTCTATAAATATCAAGACACAAAAAATGTCAGATCGTATCAAGGAATAATAAACACGAATTAGTAAGTTTGTCTCAATGTCATTGCTTAACCATTGTCATTTTCTTTAAGAAAGAAAGATACACTAAAATATAAAAAGAACTAAGCAGGTGCGAGTCGTGATCGCCCACTAAGGGTTCTGCACAAACTTACCTACGAAAACGGGAATGGAACTCATTCCCGAATAGAGTTATGATTCGCATAAAAGTTTTTATTTTGTGACGTAACTACAAATTTACATTTTTTAGATTTTTTACCATATTTTTGCTATAAGACCTGTCTCAAGGCTTAATTTCAAAAATTTTAGTCGACAGAAAAACGGAGAAAATTTTTGTCAAAATTACTAGGGTCCTCGCAAGTATCGAAAACGCATTTTTTTTCAACATAAACGGTTATATCTTTTTCTTTTTATTAATTTAGAAGTTTGATTTATTCATAGCAGCAAGGAACCGCATATAGGTATGGTTTTAAATTCAACTCGATACGTCCACGCGTTCTCGAGATAAAAGATCTTGACCTTTAGTTCAGTAACCTTTTTGGTGTACAATAAAGTTTCATCTATCTATCTTGATAGACAGATTGACATACGAACAAAGAAGTCTTCCTATAAGGGTTCTGTTTTTTCCTGTTGAGGTACGAAACCCTAAAAATGCCTTCTTAAACATCAACAGTTCGAAAGAAATTTTGCTTAATTTCGTTTACAGAATTAAATTAAACTAACAGGATAAAATCCTACGCGTGTATCTTACGACCCAAAAAATATATAGGTTGACCTTTCTGTTAGCGGTCAACCATTGTTCTCGAAGCTTGCTAATGTCACAACGTACGGGTCATTAACTTTATTACCAGATACTTCCAGAATACTAGGCAAGACTTTACTAAAGTGTATGAGTTTATTTTAAACGGAAAGAGTACATGAAACAGCCATTTCTGCCAAAAAAATGTCTGTCTCCAGTCGAGAGAAATATGAAGCTAGAAGATTTATTTTTTGGGCAAAAAACGACTCAGACGAGACATAATGAATACCAAGCCAAATATCTTAACATGGTTCGCAGTAAAGTATTTGAGACACACTGAAATGTAGATTTTCGTACAATTTATTCATACTCATTATTACTAATTTTAAAGCACTTTAAATGTGCTTGCTCCTTTTCATTAGTTCATTATTTATTTATTTTCACAATTCAGTAAAGATTGTTGGCGACAGCGATTTTTCGCGCCGGGCCTTGGTTCAGGTCTGGGGTAAGAGGGATTTATTTTTTATGGTAGGTAAAAATCATCCAGTGACGAATCCCGCACTTGGGCGGAGTGAGAAACAGTGTCAGACTCTCACTGACTAAAAAACTCACCCTGCTCCTGCATTGCCATACATATTAAGGACGGAGCCTTCCTTTTAGACACGAACCCTTGGCCCCTAGTTGGCTTCGATCCTTCTGCAGGGTCCCTACGGGGGATAAGAGGGATTGTAATAATCCTATACAAAGAGATTGGAAATCGCGAAATCGCCGTGTTGCTCATTGTGGTGGTCAAAAGGCTAAGCTACTTTTTCCTGGCATCTCTTTGAAATCTTAGAAAAATCGAATAACTCTGCAACATAAAGTTGGACAATACAATCAACAATGTATCGCAAAGTTAACACGTGCCATAGAGAAAGAACTACTAACGAAGCGTGTCACGGCAGCCGGCGCCGCGTTTTATACGGCCATTCTGAGCGGGACATATCAAGCGAACACGTGGGTGTTATGCCTGCTACACAGAGAATATGTTAGGAAATGTGTTTGTGATGACAGTTTTTGAGCCCAGTAGGTTGCCCTGTTTTTAAGATCGCAATGTTGTCGCATCTTTCTGAGAAGCAGTAATCCTAGAAAAAGAGGTTGGTAATCGTAAAATCGCCGTGTTGCGTTGAGGTGGTCAAATAGCCAAGTAACTTTTTCTGGCATCTCTTTGATATCTTTAGAAAAATCAAACAACTCTACAACATAAAGTTGGACAATACAATCAACAATGTATCGCAAAGTTAACACGTGCCATAGAGAAAGAACTACTAACGAAGCGTGTCACGGCAGCCGGCGCCGCGTTTTATACGGCCATTCTAAGCGGGACATATCAAACGAACACGTGGGTGTTATGCCTGCTACACAGAGAATATTTTAGGAAATGTGTTTGTGATGACATTTTTTTGGGTGTTTTTATTTAATATTTTCTTTAAACCATAATCACAGATGTTACTCTCAAAGCTATGAGAGTTGAAGCCTATTGGGGCCATGGATTGAGTTTCGAAGACAAATCCAGGGTCATGAATGCAAGGGCCAATGAAGGAACATAGGTATTTTTTTTTAGTGACAGGTAAATATATCTAAGACATTTCCCGCCATTGTTCGGAGCAGGAGACAGTGTCAGACTTTTATTGATACAGTTGTACTGTCTATCTCTTTTTTTTTTCAAAGTCCGATGGGACGGCAATCCGACACTTCCGGAAAGAGATCAAGACTATGGGCTGCTACAAACTAAATTATAATTTAAAAAAAAACCTGTAGAACTTTTTGTTCGACTCGGGAATCTAACCAAGGCCCCTCGCTCAGCAGTCACACTTACCACCACGAGATCAAAAAACAGCTCAATAAAAGTTAATTAGATTATACATTTCGTACGTTGCCAAAGAAAATGTAATAAAATACATAGACATAGTTTATTTTCAAAATAAATAAGGTTATAAAAATTAATAGGAGTTACCATACTCTATATTTCCAACTCTCCCTTATATCTCCAGAAACGCTTTGAGTAATAACGTATTGCTTAATAAACATAAGATTTGCTGCAAGAAAACCCGATTGTGGGTTAAATTTACCTGTATACATCACCTGGCCTGTATACTCACTGTATTGTACTCACAATAAAGAATATAAGATTCATAAAGCCACCTTTTTTTTGTTTTCGGGGGGAAACCTTCAAAAGGCGCCTGGACTTTTAGGAAAAAGACCAGGGAGTGTGGGATTCTTACCTCACGAAAACCACCCCGGTGATCACCGTCAGCACTTGGAAGAGGGCCCTGTATCCTCTTAAAAGACCACCCCGGTACCCTTCATAAAGCTACCTAGACTTTGAAATTCTAGAATGTTTTTTTTTAAGAATTTAAACATTCTAAATCATAACGGCACTCGATATAATCAAAAATCTAAACACTAATCGTCTCTTACTACAGTACATTACACCTACATTACATCCTCAACCTATGATCAAGTCTGACACATAATTACCCAGCGTGGCTGCGGTCTCCAACCGCAATCACCGATCTGGGGACCAAGTACAATGATTACGGTTTTATCCACCGATACCACTCACAGTATCGGTCTCCAGGGCTACCCAAATTCAGAACCGAACTGCTACCCAACGATACCGATAAAATATTTATGCGATAACTGATAACATTGACGTGTTACGCGTGTCACTTTTGAAAATTATTATTGTCATAATTTCAACCGAAGAGCAATAAAGGTTTAAATTATTACGTAAATATCCGATGGTAAGCGTTTAAAATATCGTTTTAGTTAGTTAATGTAACTTGATTATTTTGATTTATACGAGAATATCCTTGTTCTTATTTCAGCTGGGAGCGGTCCAATTATAATGACTTCGGCTATCATGTTGTAGGTTTTTTATGGTGGGAAAAATCATTTAATGACGAATCCTGCCCTTCATCGTCATCATCATCAATTCAGCCGAAAGACGTCCACTGCTGGACATAGGCCTCCCCCAAACGTCGCTACAACGTCCGGTCCCGCCCTTGGGCGAAGGAAAACAGTGTCAGACTCTTACTGACTAAACGTCTCACCTATTTACTTCTTAGCCTTCGATTTCGAGTTGTCAGCCAACCGTACAGACCCTGCAGAAGGGACGAAGCCAACTGGGGTCAAATGTTTGCGTCTGAAAGGAAGGCTCTCGCCCTAGTATAATTATATGGCAACGTATCAATGGGGTAGGTTGTTTAGTCAGTAAGAGTCTGACACTGTTTCCCGCTCCGCTCAAGAGAGGGACTCGTCATTGGATGGTTTTTACCTACCATGAAAAAGATCCTGTAGTTTCGACTATGTCTTTTGTCAGTCAATTCAGTTTCTCCTTTTATCAGATATCAAAATAACAAGTAAAATAAATAAAGACAAACCAATATATTTCCAGCTTCTAACAAAGGACAATCGAGCTAAACATGTTCACAGGTGCCATTTTATTTAGCTATAAAAACCTCGTAAAATATAGTTTTTGTTATGATGGTTTTGCACGCAATAACCGAATTTACGTGTGTAGGACCCGTTTTATTTAAACGACTGAGTTCCTGGGTTCTTGTTACTGTTACTTATTTTATGATTTATTTTTTACGTGAACTTACTATATGTATGATTTTTTCGATAGTGGGAAAAATCATCTAATGTTGAATCCTGCCTGAAGGCAGGGCGGGAAACAATGTCAGACTTTATGTCTGGCATTGGACATCTTTTGTTCGTAATAATTATGGAGATTTAATTTTTTATACAGAATCAAAATATTTGAGACTAGTTTTTGTCAGCGGCTTCGCCCGCGTGCATAAAATATAGCCTATGTCACTCAGGAGTAAAGCAGCTTTCTATTTTTGCTATTTTTTTTCCAATCGGACCAGTAGTTCCAGAGATTACCTCCTACAAACAAAAAAACAAACTTTACCTCTTTATTATATTATATATAATATATATATGTATATATAATATATTTGAGATAATATATATAAATATTTGAGACACATACATCAAAACGGTGAAGGAAGACGTCGTTATAAAACCAGAACCAAATATTCGAAGACGTGTGATCATCCACCAACCTGCACCGGATCCGCGTGGTGGACTATGCCCCGTGGACGCTTCAACAGTGCTGGGCGCCTGAAGTTTACCAACAACTCTTTACTGAAGAGATTACATGGCAGGCGCATAAAAAAAAAACGAAACGGATGATCGTCCCCATCGATATCTGTTCTGCGAGAAATAATAATGCTTAGGTACTGCTACATAAGTTTGGGTTAGGTGAGTTGTTTCCCAACTGTCAAAGATAAACGAATAACCTCTGAAATCAACGTCATAACACACATTCTCAGTTAACCCTAAAATAATTATACATGTAAATATTTCAATAGTTTAAGCGCATTTAATTATTGGATGTAATTGAATTGTTGACTGACTGGAGTTGTTGACATAAAAATATTTTGTATTTTTTGTAACTGAACTAATCTGCACTGACCTGAACTGTTCTGTAACTTTTTGGTGTACAATAAATTTTAATTAATCTATCTATCTATCTAATGTAATAGTGTATCTTAATGGTAGCCTTTAAATCTCACCTTACACTACTTTCTTATTAACCTAGTTTGACAAATGTTGTGAAACTCTGTAATTGTTTAAGTGACAATTGTCATCATCTCGCTATCACTGTGCAGCGTGTGTAGACCTCACTTTTCCATGCTACAAATCTTTCATGAGACTGCATTGTGCTGGACATGATGATTAAGTTGTTGAATTTCCAAATAATGACATAGAAATAAATAAATAAATTCAGGGAAAAAAACCTGCATTAATTTAGTTAAAATTTCAACGCCCATAAACATTTAAATCCTACCTGAAACCAATACTTTCAGTAGATAAATCGTACGGACCCATTGACCCGAACGACACAGAACAATGAATGCCATAAGGCCATTTTACACACAATAAATGCATTGTACAGACCAATGTTATTGACAGAACAGTTACATGGGTCCATGTGTGTTCGACACTTTGACATATGACTTACTTTATCGAAGGAAACAATGCCATGACTGCTTTGTTTAAGGGTGATATGTCAATGGACTCGGTAGTAATTATGTTTGGGGCTTCTGTTTCAATTTGGGATGAGATTATGGGTGGATTGGATCAGGAAAACGAAAATAAATTGTTGGTTTTGTTAGAATTTTGGTATTAATCTATGAGCAGTTTAGGGCCCCTCGATCAACGGGGGGCATTGATCCCTTTTCTTAAAATAAAGAAATAAGTAAACAAAAAACTAAGTAAAAAAATGTTCACTGAATTTTTCTAGAAAAAAATATAAGAACCAACTTTTACGGTAAAATAAATTTCGTAAAAACGTGTAAAAAAGACAAGATTTTTTCAAGGTCAGCAAGTTGTACAGACGAGACGTTGCGTAAATTTTATCTAAGCCACCTGAGGCTGTAGAAAACTTACTTTAAAGTAATTATATAATATGTTAAATGGCCTAAATATATTGTAATGACGCGTGATCGATCCAAAATACTAACGCATTTCTAAAATCGCTGGTTACTGGTACTTCGTGTAGAGGTTTTAATTGAGGTTTGTAGGGGTTTCCATGTTGAGTATGTATTCCTTGTGATATGGCTTTTTAAACGTAGTCGTTCACAACAGATCTGAACAGGAAACTTTCTTCTGGGGGAAAGTTTCCTTAAGGGTTTGCATCAAGAAATTACGAAGACAGACTAAAGAATCCTCAAACTTAAGTGACAATGGCCAAGACACATTACAGACAGAACATGTTTGGTCGATGAGGCCGAAAAATTATAAAAACAAAACGAAAACATCAATTTTGTGAGTGGTATTCCTTGCCGGAGTCTGTGTTTCCTGATGGCTATAATCCGGGAATCTTTAAGTCAAGAGTAAATAGGTTACTTCTAGGTAAGCGCGCTCCATCATCAGCCGCATCGTCGCTTTTCATCAGGTGAGATAGCGGTCAAGTGTAAACAATAAAAAAAATAATACTACTCAAAAACTGTCAAAACAAAAAACAACTAGTACAAACAGAAAACAACTAGTACAAACAAAAAAGAAAAACAGTAACGAAGACAATGTAATTTACTTCCTCAATTTTCTCCCACCTGCAATACTTTCACTTCCTCTTATCTTAAGTGACAGTGTTCCAAATAGGTCATTTTCGATTCTATCCCACGCAACAAGGAAAACGGGCAAGATTCCCCATTTCCCGGAACACTCGATATCCAGTGACAGAATACAAGTAAAACGTAACAGTAATAACGTATAATCGAGGACAGCAGAGGTCGTCATCAAGCTGTAAGAGCAGTGGGAACTGGGTCTGTTGGTATAGTGTAGATTTAAGACAGAGAATCAACTGTTGGTAAGTTAAATTTAAAGTAGCTTATGTAGTCACATAAGCATCAGTCGATGAACAATAGTGAATAAAGAATAGTGGTCATACGAGTTGGTTGATTCACAAACCCGGGTAGGCACTTTGTTTTGTATAATTTATGTCATCATTATTGCTCTTGAAATGGCATATCTTAGAATAAAAATTCTAAAATGTGAAGAATTCACTAATCCGGACGTAGTCCGCGTAATTAATTATAGGCCATTTTCAATTTGAGAGGAGAGACCTGAGTCATTAAGGTTCCAGCAATGGCACCAACATATTTGTTTTTGCCATTGCTGGAATTCAATGTAGTTTTAGTTGATTAGCTTCTAGATCCCTGAGAGGACACCCAGAGTCCGCTCGTGATTTCTCACCATTCTGTTAAACACAAAGCGAACTATTGCACACAAAATATTGGCGCTTTTTTATAGGGTATTTCTCATAAAATGTAAATAAAAGAAAAAGATGTCTTATATAGCCAAAATGTAAATATCAAAAATAAGCAAATATTTCCGTTAAACCTCGCGAGGACACCGGTGTCCGCACCCTGATCGACAAGTTAGTCACACAACACTAAACACCTCCAATCTATCAACAGTAAAGCTAACCTAGAAACACAGTAAACATTTTCTATTCAACTTGTTGTGTGTGAACAAAAATATAGTTATTTCAAAATTGCAAGTATCTCTGTGTTCGGCGACAGTAAGATGCATGCAAATATGAATAAAAGTAAGTTTAATAAACAGAAGGTCTTTCGGACTTGATATACTTTACCAGCTCAACTACGGCACTCATCAGTCGGATCACGCGCTCGATCGGCGAACGGCCCATGAGTGCTTCAACGTGACTGCAGACCGATGAATATTTTCAACAAGCCTTTGTTTTTTAAGTGACTGCCATTCCAGCATTTCGAGGAAAAAAGTTGGTGTTGATATTTCCTGTTCTCGTTTTTATTTTTGATACGTTAGTGCTTGACCACTATCTTACCTAGTGGTATTGTGTTGTATTTATTGTATTTCGGGCCGGTTCCCGCAACTTCTAACGTGGTATCATCAAAATCATCATCATTTCAGCCGAAAAATAGCCTCTGTTAGACGGAGGCCTCCCTTGAATGAACAATGAACGGTCCTGCATCTCACATCCATCGGATTCCGACAACCCTTACCAGGTCGCGGTGGACCGAACGAGGTGTTGTAGGTGCCCTAATAATTATAGTGTATTCCATTGTTGTTGTCGCTGGATGCGGACAGCACAGGACCGATCGTTGTGCCGATCAGGTCTATGTCCAGCACTGGGCGTCGCTCGGCTGACATGATAATGATGATTCCATTGTTATAGACAATAGAATACCAGAAAAAAAAACAGAGATAGTGATTTAGTATTATATTAAATCTAAATCCGTCTCATAATCTATTAGATAAGTAAAATCCAAAATAACTCGAACTCATCACGGGGAAGTATAGATTTGAAGAAAAAGTTAACAAAGTAGATAACAGTATCAAAATAGTAGGAAAAACGTCACCTTAATCAAATTTGGAACAAACAAAATTCCAGGAAACAGGAAAACCAAAACTATCCCTCTTGAGAGAAATCGGAGAAAAACATACAAATTGAAAGTTCCGATCCCGCAGATCAATGTAACATAAGAACCTGGGTTCATATTTGAAACAAAAGGCAATGCAAATATTGGCACCAAACATTGGAACACAATACACGACCCGAAAGGGAACCCAATACTCCATCAGTCCAGTAATCGGTAAACGGAGATCATATTTCAAAAAGCCCAAACAATGGCGCCCTCTATTGACAGCGTGCCGAATTAATTTTCCGAGGTGTGGACAAGCATTATAAAGGCGCATACATAATGGCTTCTAATTTATTCGACAAAGTTCTTTGTGATCCCATTAATCCAGTTTGGGTATTTTACATGCGACCTACTTGCAGGTTACGTACGGTATTCAGTAAATATGTGTAGATAACAGGCTACAGGGCTATTTTATAGAAGCTTTAAGACATGTCAGAGAAGGGAAAAAATAAATTGATAAAAAATTCAAAATATTTTATTTTGGGCTTACATGGGCACTTAGAGCAGTGGTGACCGAGTGGTAACTTCCTCGACTTACGAGGAAGTAGATCGCGGATTCAAACCCAGCCAGGCGCATTACTTTGTGTAATTTATTTCATCACAGCTGCTATCAAAATGGTGAAGGAAAACATCGTGAGGAAATCGGCATGTCCTCGTAACAAAAATTCGAAGACATGTAATGTCCACCAATCCGCTCTGGGCTCACTTGGTAGATCATGGCCTTTTCCCTCTCCCATAGAGGAGGTCTGTGTCCCAAAAGTGGAAACATTAAAAAGGCTGATGATGATGATGATGATGCTGGGCACTTATAAAACGTCAGAAGTTAGTACATCCTTCCAGCAGGTCATTCAGTCTATACTAGACTAGAATGATAGGCTTTCTCTATAGGAAAGCCTGCATGAAAGTCGTTGTGCTGTGTCTGTCTCAAATATAATTGCTTATATTGTATTCCAAACTTCATATTATATTATTAGGTCTAAAACGATAGTATAGACCAGTCACAATACTAAACATACTTTCAACGAGGTACTCCATAAGGCAATTAAGTGATTCAACGCTTCTTGGAATCGATATTATTCCTTCGAAGGCTATCCAAAGCCTATTTATTCCAGTTTTATACCTGGCTGGGTTTACATATATATTTCATGAGGCCAATAACAATATTAACTGTTGGTTAGGCACAAGCTGTAATATTTCCCTCAATATTACCATTTTAACCAAAAGGCGATCACTGCTGGACATGAAACTCGCTCAAGAGTCACACGAACGATCTATTTTTCGCACCTCGCATCCTACAGGTTTCTCACGATTCATACCGAGTTAAATGTAGTACGTAACTCGAAAAATGGATGCAAATACTTCGATCATCAATTTATTTATTTAACACTTCATGCACATAACGGTACAAAGGTAGACTTAATGCCTTAGGCATTTTCTACCAGTCATCCAATCAATGTACCTATTAGATCACCGATCACTGCAAAAACGGCCTGACAAATATCGCGAACTGCTTAGATCGACGTCTTAAATATAAATAATAAATATATGTCCACAATTATCACACAACCCCATCTAGTCCCAAGCTAAGCAGAGCTTGTGTTATGGGTACTAGACAACTGATAAACATACTTATATATTTCTAAATACATACATATTATAGATAAATTACACCCAGACACAGAACAAATGATCGTGCTCATCACACAAACATTTGTCCTGGGTGGGAATCGAACCCACGACCTCCGGCGTTGCAGTCAGGGCCACTAACTACTAGACCAACAGGCCAGTCTCGACGTCTTATATGTATTATCTAAAGTAACTCTACAAATCTAGTTGCCATATAAAATTTATGAAAACCGACGCATCCAGATCAGCGTACGTGTGCTCAATGTAGTTCAATTTTAACTCGTATTTTATTAGAATGTAAATTAGCAGTAGGAAGAAAAACACAACATATTCAACATAAATAATAAATTCTCCTATATTTTTAAGCGAAGAATCTGGTCACAAATGCCAGTATTAACATAATTTTATACCGTGATACGTTGCAGAAGCAAGCAACAAGTGAAATATATTTTCCAATATGTCCGTGCGATAAACTCGTGGGGATTTGTTTAATATTAAGTTGTAACTCTTGTTTCATACCGCTCACCATTTCCAGGTGCTTTTGTTAGATTACAGCTGTATGCTAGGTTGTATTGCTAGGTTCTGCCAGCGGCTTCATCTGAAAATAAAGAAAGAAGAAAAACTTTTTATTTACGGGACGTACACACATACAATAATAATTTACCTAAAACTATATATAAAACAGAATAATGCGTGAAAGTAGACATGCAAAATAATATTTATCCATTAATAAATAAAAACCGGCCAAGTGCGAGTCGGGCTCGCGCACAAAGGGTTCCGTAGCAGCAAATATAATAAACTTACCATCGTTTTCAGTGTAAGCACAATAACTTAACCAAAATTACAGTTAAATCAACCTATCTCAAAAACTATAAGAGATACTTTGATCAAACCAAAAATCGTTGAAAGAGTTAATTAGCATGCATCACCTCTATTTTTTTTAGAATTTTATACCCCGTAGTTATAAAAATAGAGGGGGGGGGACATACTTTTTACGACTTTGAGAGCTGATATCTCAAAAACCGTTCACTTTAAGAAAAATGTTTTTTAGAAAACTTTATATCATTTTAAAAGACCTTTCCATTGATACCCCACACGGGTATGTACATCGAAAAAAAAATTTTCATCCCTCAGTTACATGTATGGGGGGCCCCACCCCCAATTCTTTTTTTTACTATTTAGTGTCATAATTTTGTAGCGGTTCATACAACACATATTCCCATCAAATTTCATCACTGTAGTACTTATAGTTTCCAAGTAAATCGGCTGTGACAGACGAACAGACGGACAGACGGACAGACGGACAGACGGACATGACGAAACTATAAGGGTTCCGTTTTTGCCATTTTGGCTACGGAACCCTAAAAATACACCTCTAAAAGTAGAGGTGATCTATTTTTATCTTTACATAAATAATTTAAAGAACAGGTGTGCAAAACATGCGTTCTAGATATATATTCTAGAACGCATGTTGACGTGTAGATATATTGTGTTCTAGATATATGTATTCTACCAAGAGTCTGTTTATAGCGCTATAGGGATATTAAAGTGATTTGACCAATACATATTTATTGTATGGACCCCTGAGTTTGTTTCGGTGTTTCTTCTCAGGGTAATCAGCTAGGAAACACCGGACTCATTTTTCCGGAGCCCTGCTGTTGTTAGAAAATAGTTTCCGGATATTTTTAAAGCCTGGCTAACTGAAACTATTTTTGCCATGTTCAACAATATATTTTGCAAGGAAGCAAATGTGTCTCTTAGTGTCCACTTGCCAATTAGATTTTCAATTTGCTCTAGTATTCGGTTTCTAATTGAGCAACAGAAATCGTTAGGCGAGCACGATTCTATTTTAACCAGCCTAGATTATTAGCGTTGTAACATTTTACTGTAGTAGTTAGTGCACGATTGGGTCCATTTTTATCTTTGTATAGCATTTTTTTGTGTTAAACAATCAGCGTTTCTGGCTATGTTTTTTTATAAACAAAATCAGCGGTTGTGTGTTCTGTTACTATTTTTATGCTATCTGTGTAATGTTCTATTTTCTAGTTTGAAATACTTCTTATGAAGTTTGGATTAAAACATTTCTGTGTTAAGAGTTATTGGATAGTTCAATTAAGAAAGAAAAACCTAAGTGTTGTTTATACCCCCAAAAAGTTCATATGAGTTATAATAATTACATTGCTCGCAGAACGGATGACCATTTGCGACCGCGTACCGGAAGACGCAGTGTTTGAAAGCCTCCTACATAGTAGACCTGGCAAGAGTTGCTGGTATCCGATTGATGCGAGATGCGTAGGACCGTTCATTATGGCGACGATTGGGGGAGGCCTATGTCCAGCAGTGAACTTTTATCGGCTGAAATGATGATGGCTTATTAACTGACAGACTAGCTTGATGCATGTTTCAAATGATGTTTGAAGAATTATTATTTAGAATAGGTTTTAATTTGTTGGAAGGAAAGTGTTATTTTGTGTTTTTTTTTTTGAATTAATGAAGTGGCTTTTGATTTGTAATGAGATAAATTTGATGAAATTTAAAAACATAAACGATAACTGCAACTCCCAGTCTTTAATTTTAAAATACGCAACCCGGACCTAAGCCCTGCCAGAGCTCGCACTCAACAATATTTAACTAAGTATTTACTATTTCTTATATTACAAAGCTCTTGAAAAGCCTACCATTATCTATTACCAACAAAGCCAGACTATTCGAATGTCTAAAGAAAACTTGAGGCTGCTGTGTAGTCAAAGAGATATCGACCAAACTTGATATCAATGAAAACGCTTGGAAAATAGTAAAGAACAATAAGATTAAAGAGTCTTTGCTTTCAAAGGACAACGCGAAATCTTCTTTTGTTTGTCATAACGTTCGTCACACCGTTTTGTAATGAATGAAGGTATTTTGACGTTCGCTGTTTTTTGATGTAATCATAAGTAAAACACTAATGTAAAATTTTAGGTTCATATAAATATTTCTTGCCGCGCGCTTCAGAAAGCACGTAAAGCCATGAATGGCTTGGAGATGAATCTCGGTTGTGAAGTCAGAAGCCAAAAAAGTCTGACAAAAAAAAAATCAGAAGTTTATCTTGTATAAATAAAACATTAAGAACACACATTATGAGAGTTATTGCGGAATGTGTTATGTGAAAAAAAAAAAATAAGACATAATTTTGTGCCTTTCTAACATTATTGTATGAAACTAATAACCACAGAGGGTAAGGATTGATGTGTTCCTAAAGAGAAGGTCTACAGAATGGGTACCTACGAGTAATTTGAAAGAAAAGGTCAAATTAGTGATGAAATGAGTGACGGTTGACAAGACAGAATAGAAGAAAAATTATCTAAGTGCGACGTAAACTTCCATGCCCACCGTCCGTAACCAAAAACGACAAAAAATCACCAACTTAAACAACGACCAACAACTCAAATATTCAACTAAAATACTTATTTTAATCTAGTTTTACTTCTCTTTTTTGTTATAACAACAACAGAAATATATCTATTGGTAAAATTTCAACTATAAATTTATAAATATATCACGACACATGAGATACTGCCTGGTGACCTACGAACAGATAACCGTACAGAAGGATAGTATATATGTGATTGAGGGGAGTCTTAGTATTACGTCTTAGTAATATAGAACCCTAAAAATATCATTACCCGCTACGTAACTAGTTATGCATATGAATACACTTTGCATCTCGCTAAAACTTCACATAATTACACGACGGTGTCACGTACAGCCAAGTTAAATGCAACGGACAAAGTTGAATCCATTTTAAAGTTAGTTCCGGCGAGGCTTTTAGCGCAATAAATGCCTTCCTTCCTCCACTTTCTTAAAAGTTTCCTTTAAAACAAAAAGATTTGTTTCTTATTCTAGAACAAATGGCCGTCTTAAGCATCGCTACTGTCCCGGACGCGATTTTCTTAGAACTATTTTCGCAATTTGAATCGAAATAAGGTATTTTCCTTTTGGTTTCCGATTTTCTTTTGTTAATCCGTTAAGCTTTTTTCTTTTTTTCTTTGTCCGTACCTTTGTCTGTGAGTCAAGCAATAAGTTTGGGTATTTAGGTTTTTTTTTTGTAGGTATTATGATTTTTAATCTTGTTAGAAGGTTTTTTCTTTTGTGAAAAAACGTTGGTATGATTAACGGTGAGAGGTTTTGTATTTGGAATATTCAATTTTGAGGCAAGTTTGTTGCGACGTAATTTAGTAAAGAGCTGTCTAAACTTGCTGACACTTTGCGTGCCCTAACCTTACTCAGAATATAAGTCTAGCAATAGCAACAATTTTATGGGCATGTTATCCAACCGACAGTCAAGCAGAGTTTTATATTTTTAAGGGATGATTTTTTAATCGCCTGATAACTTTTATCGGAACAATAGGTTTGAAGTTTTGACAGCTGTTGTATAGAAAACATGTCCAACCGCCATATTTATTCCTCAGATAGAAGTTAACTGATGTTTAAAAAAACGGCTCTTAGAAGTACAATGTCTATTTAGTTTCAATAAATGTTATTAAAACTTATGATAAAATACTTTGACATGTAACATCCACAAACCCGCACTGGGCCTGCGTGGTGGATTACGGCCCGTTCGTTCTCTTAGACAGAAGGCCTGAGTCCCCGCTAAGGGAATATTATTAGACTGATGTTATGCTATGCTATGGTAATAATTATGTTATTTGATTTTTATATAAACGTATGTAAACAGTATGAAGCAATTTTTAAGCAATTAAGTATTTTGTTCTAATTTCTTAATCTATGTCAAAAGAGTAACCAAGGAGTTTCTTGCCGGTTCTTCTCCATAGGAAACGACCAATTTGGAACCGTGCACTAGCTTCTGACGTTTTATAAGTGCCCTTGTAGGCCTATCTATACTAATATTATAAAGCTGCAGAGTTTGTTTGTTTGTTTGTTTGTTTGTTTGAACGCGCTAATCTCAGGAACTACTGGTTCGAATTGAAAAATTCTTTTTGTGTTGAATAGACCATTTATCGAGGAAGGCTTTATAACATCACGCTGCGACTTATAGGAGCGAAGAAATAATGGAAAATGTGGCAAAAACGGGGAAAAATATTCATCTTTGAGGGCTTTCGTTTCGTGCGCTGCGAAAACGGTTCAAGATACCAAAAAAATATGTATGAAGGAATTATTCCTCTTAAAATGATCTAAAAAAATGTCTGCGACAGTATATGTCTATCTTTTATGATTAACTCACTAGAACCGTTTTTATGGGAATCAAATTTGGCCGAAATTAATGCATTATTACCAATTATTTGGTAGAGTTGTATCAACATAGTAATATTAAACTTTATCCAAACAAATGTGTTGTTGATTAAGAGTATGTAATTGTGAACAAAATTGTCTTTGACATAACTTATTTTCAATGAACATCTTAGAAGATATTACAATTTAAAAATTACTCCGATATAAAATTCACACGCGCCGCATGATGTGCAAACCATGACGCTGCGCCTGGCCGGCGGGCGAGGAGGATTTTTTAATGGTAGGTAAAAATCATCCAATGACGAATCCCGCTCTTGGGTGGAGCGGGAAACAGTGTCAAACTCTTACTGACTAAACAACCTACCCCGTTCCTCCCTTGCCTTATTCCCAGAGTCCCGGTATAACGCTTTCGCACCAACCCTCGGCTGCAGGAGGCTTCGACCCTGAAGGGCCCCATAGTTTGCTGACAACACCCTAAGGCGCGCGGGAGCAGTGCGCGCCGTCGACGACTTCGTCTCGGTCTGGACTGTTACCAGACAACCGGACGGCGAGCTACCCATTGCTCACCGTCCGCAAGCCAGCGTCTACGGTGGCCGGATATCGGCGAGATCGTGGCGCCGACGGCTACGGCGAGGACGATGTTGCCCTTGCCTTATGCGGTCGCCTTCTCCTTTACAAGCATTACCTACTACTTCGCAGAAGGAGGCGACCGCTTTCCATTCTTCTTTGCTGCGGACCATGGCCTGAACTAAGGCCCGGCGAGAGAGGTCGCCGCCGCTGATCACCCCCACGAGGACACGGCGATGCTCCTCTCAAGCGGGGCACACCTCCACCGTGTCCTCCCGGCTGGCCACTCAGTGGCGACACCCGAGCGTCTCTTCCGCACGAATCTGGTGCAGGAATCTCCTGAACTTCCCATGTCCGGTGAGAACCTGCGTCATGCGGAAGGTGAGGACGCCGTAATGTCTATCCAACCACGCCTCAAAGAAAGGACTTACCGCCGAGATTATGGCGTGCCCAAGGGGGTGTGTAGCTCTATGATGTACTTTAACATAATTATGTTCTTTTAAAAACTAAATTGTCTAAAATAATAACAGAAATTGACACGGGTAAAGTCGTGGGTAACGGCTATAATTTATAAAGCTGAGGTTGTTTGCAAAAATAAATATGATGCCTAAAATAATTATTCCACGCGGACGAAGTCGCGGGCACAGCTAGTATGAAATAAAAACCTTTTTGATTTTGAAAATGAAAATTAATTTTGTTTATAAAAAAAAAACACATTCTTATATATTTAATAAAAAATTTGATTGCCATCTCCTTTTTTGTATTTTGAGAAATAGTAAAGTATTTTTTCAAAATTTATGTTTTGGTAATAGCTTGTCAAAGAAAATTATATGTTTTGCGACCCTTATGTAATTATTTTATTACATTCACAGTTTGACGAAGGTCTGAAAAGTTGGTAACTTATAAATATAATAATAATATGTCAGAAAATGTCTCAAAACTATTTCTAACGTGAAAACCTGTCATCGTTATATCAGCTATAGTTAAATAATAAAAATCGTTCAATAGACCAAAAGCTGAAAATAAATATTTCAACGTTTAAATTATTTTGTAAACTCTCGATGACTAAACAATTTTATTTGTGCTTTCTTGTTATTAGATATTTTTGTAACTTGAGAATTCGTCAAAAAACTTTAAGATTTTAAGGAAGCATTTTTATTGAAGTAAAGTTAGGCAAAATGTGGATGTGTTTAGTTTGAAGTAGAGTAGACCAGACCTACCCTCCATTGGCATCACTGTCTGCTTGACTCCGTTCTGTCCGCCTCGAGATTTTTTTATGGTGGGAAAAATCATCTAACGACGAATCCCGCCCTTGGGCGGAGCGAGAATCAGTGTCAGACTCTTACTGACTGAACAACCCACCCAATTCCTTCTTAGCCTTCACTGCCTTTCAGGCACCTATCAGGAGCCCCAGTAGGCTTCGGCCCTGCAGTTGGGCCAATACATTAGCTGACAGCTCCTTGAGGCGCGCGGGAACAGAGTGCGCCGTTGGCGACTTGGCTTGGTCTGAACTATTACCAAACGACCGGACAGCGAACTAAAGCAAGCCCGCCCCTACGGTGTTACGCAATTATGTTTTATTAGAAAGTCCACTCAAGCCAACTTACTCTTTTTAAACTATTTTCACTTATGTGAAATGTAAACTTAAAGTACTGTGATTGGCAAATTTACGGCCGAGCTCTTCGGCAGAAACGAACTCAATCTTGCTATGAACTACCTGTATTTTGGCAGCTGCCCTTTGCATTCTAGCCTGCGGTGACTTTTTTGAATAAACCCGTAGCCCTGTCAAGTATCAATCTCAGCAGACGCCATCAATATTAATTTTTTGAACTAATTCGATTTAGGAGTAATTGTTAGCCTAGAACCGCATGATGCTTCGTATATGCCGAAAATGGTTTCTGAAAGATGCGACCACGAGACGAATTTACACTGTAGGATAAAGTTTGTTCAAAAATAAAATGTTTTCGTATTTTAGTATTCAAAATCCATTTAATCCAGATTAAAATACATTATCCATATTAGAAAACAGTGACTGAAAAATATTTAAATTTAAAACATAGTACTAAACTAATCCGAAAATGATTTAATGGAGAATTAACAAAACGAAGCAGTTAGGTAGTAGGTACTTCTTATGTATTATTTTATTTTTTATGGTAGGTAAAAATCATCAAATGACGAGTCCCGCTCTTGGGCGGAGCGGAAAACAAGTGTCAGACTCTTACTGACTAAACAACCTACCCAGCTCCTACATCGCCATACATACCAGGGCCAGAGCCTTCCTTTTCAGACGCAAACCCGTGGCACTGATTGGCTTCGACCCTTCTGCAGGGTACCTACGGTTGCTGACAACTCCTTGAGGTGCGCGGGAACAGTGCGCGCCGTCGTTCTTATGTATTATTAATAGTAGTTACATATATCTATATATATCATAATATTCCCACTTCAGTAAAAGTATAATTTATTTATTTATCATTTTAGCCAAAAATCGTTCACTGTTGGACATAGGCAAGGCGGTACGCGGTTGCCACTACAGAACGTTTCGACCCCAACGGCCATGCGGACGGCGAGCAATGGGTATCTAGCCGTCAAGTTGTCTGGTAACAGTCCAGACCAAACCAAGTCGTCAACGGCGCGCTCTGTTCCCGCGCGCCTCAAGGAGCTGTCAGCAAAACTGTAGGGACTCGGCAAAAGGGTTGAAGCCTACTGGGGCCCAGGGTTTCTTTCTGAAAGGAAGGCTTGGCCCCAGTGCAAAGGGCAAAAAAGGAACGGGGTGGGGTGTTTAGCCAGTATGAGTCTGACGTTGTTTTCCGCTTCACCCAAGAGCGGGATTCGTCAAGAAACTCGTACACCCTTCTATTGCCCTTTCGGAGACTCTAAGTCTTCTGATGAGGCCCTTTGCCTTGTACGCTTATATTTATCTACATTCACACGGGTGAAATTACTGGAACAAATTAGTTCATGGGAAACATTAACCTTTCAGCCCGCAAACGAACGCCGGCGTTCGCGGGTACTAACAGCGAACGCCGGCGTTCGCGGGTATTAACGGAAAGTTATTTGTCTATAAAACTTTTTATTTACGTTTTTGGATAAATATCAAAATGCCCAAAAAAAAAAATGCTCAAATTTTGTACATTCTATTTTTGAAAATTTGACAAAGGCGCGTGGCGCGAAATCATGCCGCGAGCGCTGACGCTCGCTTGGGTGTAAAGAGACAGCATAAAAATTGGCAAACTCTAATATACAATGTGCGGTCTTAACGCACAGGGCAATCTCTAAGGCAATTAAAAATAACAAGTAAAACTACACCGGTATATCAAAGTGATCACTTGTTGTGGTGCCATGCGGGTTAAATCTCTGATTTATAACTCAAAACGCAACACTGAATATTTTAATAGTAAGTACTGAAATATCGGGTCGGGATTAAGTGATAAACTTTGGAGGGTCCAGGAAGTAATATGATCATAAGACGTTTGCACATGGTGCTTGATAGGAGGTTTATGAGAAAAAATTAACAAAAAGTAATTTTAAATCGATCATGAAAACCGGCCCATTTTATATTTTCGTGCATTTTTTTTAAATATCAATCAAATCAAAATCGAAATGGTTTTTATTTCACATAGGCCTACATGGGCATTTATAAAACGTCAGAAGCTATCGCACGGCTCCAAATTAGTCGTTTCCTATGGAGAAGAACCGGCAAGAAACTCCATGGTTACTCTAATACCCTTCAGAATCGAAGCAGATTGACGAATGCGTACCGATAAACGCAGTGCTGAAAGGCTTTCTACGATTTAGATCAACGATTTCGTCAGGGTCGTTAAGCTTTGATGGACACGAGATGTGATACTTGGGGTAGGTCTATGTCCAACTGTCTCTCTTTCTTCTTTTGATTGAAATAATGATAATGATACACAACCATAGAAAAACTGTACTTAAAAAAAATAGGTAATACGAAAGGGAACCCTAGAGTCCTGTCAGTAAATGTCTGACACGATCTCCCACTCCACCCTACAGTAAGAAAAACCATTCGATGACATCCCAATTTGCCTGTAAAAATTATTTTTTAAATACTAAAATCATTCAAACAAACAAAACCGCTATCTGAAACATACCGAAAAATTTCTCATCAATCTTTATTCAATTTCCTTAAATAAACTTATTAATGTTAATTGTCACTGAATGGTAGCCATTTTGAACGGACTTACTATAGAACTAATTAGCAATCTCTTCAAGGTTTTTGCAACAGGATTTTTTGTTTTCAATAAAACATCGATGAAATAAAACTAAATTATCAACATACCGTATTAAACGGCGCAAATATAGTAACCTTATTGGTAATTACAATTTTGACAAAACTTCCATTTTGCAAAACTGCCATTTGGGGCTCTCTAGTCTGTCTCTGCCAAATGACTCAAAACAGCCATGCGGTCCGAGTGCGCGTCTCCTTTTCATGGAAATTTTCCGTCGATTAATTGACATTTTGCATGATCAGAGGGCTGTAACTTTCTTCGCTCAGAGAATTAGCATTGCCATTCAACGTGGCAATGCTACTAGCCATCTGGGCACATTTTTTGGACAGCGATGTGGGGGAGTACTTTGACGCCTAACACTTAAAATTAGTTGACGCCTAAGTGTGTGAGTGTATAGTTAGGTTTATTATAAAAGTTTTTTATAATTGTGTATAACCGTTTTAAAGTAAATAAATGTTATCTATGTACAAAAAAAAAAAATATCAAATCATCAAGTTTTGCGTCAAATATGGACCTGTTTCTAATAAGTAGACCAAGAAATCACAATTTAATGCCACACAAATATATTTAGTTTAAAACTATTCGTTTCGTAATCGCTGTCATCTCATCACTTGGCCTCCCAATCTACAAAACTGCATGCGGCAAATGTTAGTGCATATCGCGTTTCATTATGAAACCGCTACAGCAGGTGCTCGGGTAATGCCGCTCGTTCAACTTATATTCTGATTAAATCGGGTCGTGTAAAGTTATTAGATTGCTAGCTGTTCTATTACTGTTGGATTGGACTGTGATTGGTTATTTGGATAGGAATTGAATTTGGGTTTTAGTTATATAAATAGACCTGAGATATATTTATAATATCGATTATTGACTACTAGCCTTTTGCCAGCGTGAAAGACGGATTATTCTTAACATCCCTATAGGAGCTGAATTTTGTAAAACTTCAGCTCCTATAGGGATGTTAAGAAAGTCTTTCTTAGTGTTCGCCTACGTCATAGAAGGAAGCCTTGTGGAAAATTTCACGCTCCTAGGCCCAGTAGTTTTGGCTGTGCGTTGATATGTCAATCAGTCAGTTTCTCTTTTTATATATAGATTTCAAAAAATGTGTAGGTATGAGTAAAAAAAACTTTTTACAAAAAAAAAACCGCCTTCAAAAAAAGCCAAACGACAAAAGTTCCTACACTAAAAAGTTAAAAATAAAAATTTGAATTGCTGTAAAGAAACTTAATTTATAGGTAAACTTATTTGACATTCATATTTTGCAAATATTCAAAATTTATTACTTCTTTTTGGAGTCGGTGCCAGCATTTTTATTGTTGAAACTTAATGTTAGGTAGCTTTGCTTGTGCTTGCAATGCTTAAACATTTTCAATGTACTTAAAATGTGGCAGAAGGTTTTTGTAAGTATATATTTTTTATTTAAAAAAAAAATATGCAAATCGGATGATTTTTTTAGAGAAGTCTAATATGTATTTATGTCTTAGTTAAGTATTATATATTAGAGTATGCAAATAGGTACTATGTAGTTTTATAGTTAAGTTAGAGGTAGTTTTTCAAGGGATTGTTGCCCATTCGTAATTCCTTGCCTTGGCTGGCACCGACTCCAAAAAGAAGTAATAAATTTTGAATATTTGCAAAATATGAATGTCAAATAAGTTTACCTATAAATTAAAGTTTCTTTACAGCAATTCAAATTTTTATTTTTAACTTTTTAGTGTAGGAACTTTTGTCGTTTGGCTTTTTTTGAAGGCGGTTTTTTTTTTTGTAAAAAGTTTTTTTTATTTGTAGCCGTTTAGTGTTTTTTATTATAAAGTGTTATGGCAACGAAGTCAATATCGTTCCTACATTTCTTTTGGAAAAGTTACCAATGTCATATAAGTAGGAATACATATTATAGGTACATTGTTACAGTGTAATCGTTTTGATCTCGTGGAGAGATGATATGATGCATGAAATACTTATGATTCATCTCATGAGTACATCTTATGACAGCTCTCATAATCATCATCATTTCAGGCAGAAAACGTCCACTGTTGGACATAGACCTCCCCCAAGCGTCGCTACAACGACCGTTTCTGTGCGACTCGCATCCATCGCGTTCTCGTGATTCTCACCAGGTCATCGGTCCACCTTGTGGGAGGCCTTCCAAAGCTGCGTCTGTTGGTGCGCGATCGCCACTCTAGAACCTTTCGGCCCCATCAGCCATCTGTTCTACGAGCAATGTGCCCTGCCCACTGCCACTTAAGTTTGGCAATTCTTCGGGCTATGTCGGTGACCTTGGTTCTCCTGCGCATTTCTTCATTTCTAATTCGAACACGCAAGGAAATTCCGAGCATAGCCCTTTCCATTGCCCTTGACAGTATTGCCCATGACAGCTCTAATAAGCTCAAACCATGCTAGGATACATTATTTTATTTTGAAGTTCCCATGCCGACCTTCCACCTTCCAGCTTCATCATCACATCAGGTCAATAGTATCTTACAGCCAAAGTGCATCTTATGACAATTCTAACAAGCCCAAACACGGCTAGGATATATTAATTAGTTACGCAGTTCCAGTGCCTACCTTCCAGCTCCATCATCATCATCAGATCAGTTCGATGATAACATTTTCAACATAATTATTTAAGATCATTGGTTTATAGTACATTTTCATAGTTGCTTAAGTACCTTAATTGTGATATCTATGCGAGTGTCAAGTTTCGTTAGCCATTTTCTGATCTTCTTCACCAGTTCCACCTCATCAAATGTTACTTTTTGACTGTAAATGCTTGAGTTCTCGATGAAAATATAAAAAAAAACTATATAGTTGCCTATAATATTTGAGGAGTTCCCTCGATTTCTCATGGATCCCATCATCAAAACTCAATTTTGAAAAAAATGGGACCAATCTGGAAGCATATCCTTTCAAGTACAAAAAAAATTTTGCAAATCCATCCATAAACAACGGAGTTCTGAGGTAACAAACATAAAAAAAAAAAAAAAAAAAAAAAATACAATCGAATTGAGAACCTCCTCCTTTTTTTGAAGTCGGTTAAAAAGAGGCGTGTATCGTTTAGTCTGATCTATCACGCAAAGGGGGGATATTTTTTGTTGCACTACTTAGAACGTAAAAATGGAACCCTTTTTTCTTTTTTTTTCTTAGCAATAGGGTTCCGTTTACTTTGTCTGTCACCAAGCTGTATTTCATGAACCGTTATAGCTTGATATTTTAGCCTATGTAACAAAAAAAAATTAAAACAATAAAATAAATTATACAAAAAAAAGTTGTGTATTTAATAAGTACGCAACTTTTCTTGCACAAGGCCAATCCACATTTCGCAGTTTTTTTTTTTTTGCGGCTACCATAAATAATTACACATATTTATTAGGTGACGGTTTTTTACTGATAATCAAAAACCTACTCCTCCCCCTTTTTTCCACACCTCCGTTCCTTTATTTCTATCTGTATGTTCTAGAGCCACGAAACTTTTACAAACAACCTCGCAAATAGAAACTATATTGATACGAATAATCTCCTACGACCTACGACTACGTTAATTTTTCTCATTTTGTTTACAATTAATCTAAACCTATTTCACTAAACCTTAAAACAAACCGTAGGGACCTTGAAGAATGGTCGAAGCCAACTGAGGCCAAGGGTTTTTGTCTGAAAGGAAGTCTTTGGCCTTAGTATATGTGGCAAATAAAGAATAGGGTGGGTTGTTCAGTCAGTAAGAGTCTAACATTATTTTCCGCTCTGCCCAAGGGCGGGATTTGACACTGGACGATTTTTACCCACCAAAAAAAACACACCTTAAAACAAACAGTTCGCAATTCCGTTCCAGCCTGATAAAACATCCAATCTCCTAATCGAAGCCCTTTTGAGATAAACTCACTGCTCCATTTTTCTCTCATCCCAGATCAAGAAAGATGCAATTTGATTAAAACTCAGTCTGGTACAATTTTTCTTTCACTTCGTTTAAAATCAATTTTCGCGACTTCGTTAGGTTTATCTTAGAAAGATAAATCGTTGGAGACTCGAACGTTTTCATCTGCCATTAATTCTGCATTGATGATATCAATCAGTAATTACTGGAAATAATCAATTTTTATATTAGTTACCTTCAAGATATTTTGTGTGGGTCGCTGTGCTCCGTAATAGTTTTATTTGCAGGGTAGTCACGTTTTCTTTTAGCGGTAAAGACTCGAGTGACGGAAACTTGAGTTTTTTGTCGATTTAGTTCGAAGCCCTAATTTAGTGTGTACCCGCTGTGAACGAAAGTAAAATACAATGTTTTATCTCTATATCTGTAGATATCCGCAGGACCAAGGTTGCCGACATAGCGATAAGAAACGTTAAACTTAAGTAGCAATGGGCAGGACATTTCAAACAGAACAGATGGCCGCTGGGGCCGAAAGGCTCGAGCGGAAGACGCAGCTTTGGAAGACCTCCCACAAGGTGGACCGATGACCTGTTCAGGGACGCAAAACGCCAACCGGTATTTATGGCGGCGCTTGGGGGAGGCCTATGTCCAGCAGTGGACGTCTTTCGGCTGAAATGATGATGATGATGATCTCTACATATTCATTTAGTTTCTAGGAATATAAAATCTTTGGACTAACACTACTTTTACTCTCTTTTTTTTAGGCAAAAACTTTACTCTTCATTTAGTTCTTAGAAACCTGTCTACTAAGCCTTAAATACCATAACCCTATCAGTAGTTCGTCCAATAACTGTTCGAGCCAGGCCCAAGTCGTCGACAGTGCGTGTCGTCCCACGCACGCTTCAAGGAATTATCAGAAATCCGTCGGGGCCCAGTTGGGTAGAAGTCTATTGGGGTTATAGGGCAATATGCAAACTTTACACCTGGGGCCCTGGAACGAAGGTAAAGAAGGAACAGGAATGGGTTTTTTAGTCAGTAAAGTCTGACTCTTCCAACCCACCCAAGGGCGTGGAGAAGTGATTGGATAATTTTTGCTCACCCAAACAAAAACCGTATCAGTGGTATCCAACCAACCTCAGGTTCCTCAGGTTATCTTTGGGTCCTTTGTAAAGCACTTACAGGGATAATCGTTAACCTTTCAGCTGCAACGACTATCTGTTCTGAGATCCCCCAACATGTGAATATGAAACTAAAGCGGCAATGGCCCATTGCCAATTTTTCATACTAGGTATATCGCCAACCTTAATTCCGTAGGCACTTTCGTCCAATTTAAAGGTCTAATCAATGAACCATTTAATTTCCCATTTAAACTTCACAAGCCAAACGCATTTTGGTACAAAATAGTTTGTTCCAAGTGTCAAAATCTACATGATTGAACAAAATTTAACGCAGTAAATATGCACCTTTATACTTTAATATAACGTGCAAATTTCCATGAACAAAAACCCTTAATTACATTATTATCACAATCGCCAATCATACGGAAGCATATTCAATTATTATTTTCAAAATGAGCACGATGTTTGGGCTGGGCCCAATCAAATATGCAAATAGTGTGGTGACGTGGGGTGACGGTATTTACTGAGCTATCGGCTGGTATTAGGGTATGAGCATACCGGTATTTGATCAATCCGAACTGGGATATTGAATAGGTATTGATAGAAACTATAGGCTGGGAGATTAGAATTGCAGTCGTATTGTACCTTTGATAACATCAAAATATTTAGCGTATTGTTTGAATGTTTGTACAATGCAGCATTGTTTGTGGATACATCTATTAGTAATAATTGTCAGTCATTAAGTGACATTGGCTTTGAGTGGAGCGAAAGAGATTATCAGACCGTTCCCTGAGTAAAACTCAGTCATGTATTTTTTAACCTCTCGTATGGCCGTAATTAGAGACACAATTAAAAAGTTATTGTGTCTCGCGTAGATCTGCGTTCCGATATGAAAAGTTAAGTTGATCTTTTCTTTCCAGTATTGCGGTATTTTTTACCAATGGCTACTGCGTTAAGTCGTGCCGTTTTCATTCCTACATTAATAGTTCTTATTATAGTTTGTCTCTGGTATTGTGATCTTTAACTATTATTAATTACAAAAACATAGTTTCAATAATTACCTATATAATTAATAATTACAAAAATCAACGTAAACTTTATTAGTTAATTTCTCACAGATGAACGGCATGACAATGAAACGGGGTATACCATTATGGCAAAACCACTTGTAGTCTGTTGTGTATATGTTGAGCAATTTACTAAAACTTTATGAACTAACAACAAACACTATGCAAAGGTTGTCTATTGCCTACATTTTCTACCAGTCGACCTGCCATGTTACGATTCTGTACCAGGGTGGTACAGAAACAGAACATGGTAGGAACAACTTATTGGTAAACAAATAGAAAAGAAATACAATACTTATATACAACAATCATTCAACCACTCAACGATGTTATTATGATTGAAAAATTACTGCAACTAATCAACGTTGTGATGATTTCATTGTAGCGCCATCTATGGTATCACATAAGAGCTACGGGAATCCTGCATCGCGCAATCAAAGTTCGCCGCGCGGTCTGAACATGTACAACAGCCCGAAATCAACTATTAGGCAGTAGCTCACCAGACACCCGTCTGGTCGGAGGATCTTCCATTTCCAACGGAGGTACGTGGGACTTTACTCCCTGTTCGACATTACCTCCAAACCACTAACTTCTTGCAACTATGTTCACTAACCTTCAACTTTTTATAGGAACGCGTCGACCTCTTGATAAAAGCTTTTACTGTATCATCAATTGTAATTTCCTACGATTTGGGACTAAATTCAAATCAACAAAATCAGTCAGTCATCTCAATGACTACAACAAATTAACGCCGTGGTGATTCCACCAATTTCTTGCAAACATGTTCATAAGAACGTGTCTAGCTCTTGATATACCCCTTTACTGTGACGTCAAATGTAATGTCCTACGATCTGGAACTAAATTCAAATCAATAAAATCAGTGAAGCAATCTACACTTACCCTAACAAGCCGATACCGAGTGTTAGGATTACGCGGTAGTATTGGTTTGCACAAGCACCGTGATTAAAATTAGTTGGATATAACGATAGTACACATGTGATTAATCCCGATCATCCATTCATCCCAAAGGTAGCCAGATAAGCCTTCCTATAGCGATCCAAAATGTAATGGATTTCATGCAAATATTTAATGTTAAGCTAAATTTAAATATTTTGTAGATGGGTGTTTTTTTTTTTTGTGTGTAAAAATCATCGAATGATTCCTGCTCTTGGTTGGAGCGTGAAACAGTGTCAGACTCTTACTGACTAAACAACCTACCCTGTTCCTCCCTTGCCTTGTTCCCAGAGCCCCGGTGTAACGCTTTCGCAACAACCCTCGGCTCCAGGAGGATTCGACCCTGTAGGCCCCTACATTTTGCTGACAACTCCTTGAGGCGCGTGGGAAAAGTGCGCGCCGTCGACGACTTGTACTCGGTCTGGACTGTTACCAGACGACCGGACAGCGAGCTACCCATTGCTCACAGTCCGCAAGCCAGCATCTACGGGGATATTCTGTTACATTTTGTGTCAAGAATCGCCCAACTTAATTGGCAGTGGCCACGGTAGATTGCTTGCAGAAAAAGTGGTCGATAGACCGGAAAGTTCTGGACTGTCAACCGTATTACGGAAGACGCAACAATACAACGCTGCATCAGATCTACCAACGCGTTGGTAAACCTCCAACTAGATGAACTAATAATTTGGTGAGAGTTAAAAAGAATCTGACGAATGTAAAACGCATGTGACTAGTCGTTCTGGCGACATTTGAGAGATGTTTGTAGGAATGAAAGTAGTAATAGTCTATTTGTGTTGTGTTGTATTGTGTTGAATTTATCGTGAAGAAATAGGTAAATCCTAGAACCAAAAATTCAAAGACATGTGACATCCCCCAACTTGGAGTAGGTACGCGTAGTGGATTACCACCCATTCCGTCTCCTAGAGACCCAGAGAGGAGATAGAAATCCCAGCAGTGGGAACAATAGAAGGCTGATTATGTTATGTTAAGTATAATGTTTATGAATTGTACATTTATCTGTTCTGTGACAGTAAATAATTTTGTGAATGATTAATGATTTATTTATAAGCCATGTCAGTTTCTGTTTTATTGACAATATTTTGTTTTATAGAAAGTGATATAAATTATGATAAACGAAGACCGGTTCAAAGGAAAACCCGAGGCCTAAAATATATAAATAAAGAATACCTTCGTGACCTGAATATGAAAGCCTAGAACAAGAAAAAATTCTAGACGAAGATATTTTTTATCTTGTCTTAGGGCATTGGTAGCAATCAAATAAACAACCAAATAAAATACCAATTATAGAATTAGTCCATATAAAAAAGCGGCAAGTGCCTGTCGAACTTGCGTGCAGAAGGTTCCGTACAAACTTACTTATGAAAATAGTTCAATTTTCGATTTACATCGATTTTTTTTTTATGATGTAACTACACAGTTATTCATGACCTCGCTCCATGTTTTTTTTTTCACATCATCCAATGACAAATCCCACTCTTGGGCGCAGGGGGAAACAGTGCCAGACTCTTCAGAAAGAGACCCTGGTTCCCAGTAGACCTCGCTTCATGTTAAATTTCAAAATTATCATTTTTTCATTTCTTTCCGACTGTCAAAATATACGGTCATAGCGACATACGATATAAACGGTCATAACCTTTGTTTTCAGATGTTAGATTTTTCATCTTCACCTACAGCAAGAATAGCCAAAGACACATAATGAAAACACATGGAAATTAATGACTCCACTAGATTTATTTAGACAGGCGAAATAGTAAGTTAAATTAAACTTTCTCACGATGTCTTCATTCAACCGCTTTCATCAATGTTTGTAAAGCGAGAAAATAAAAAAATAAAAGTCTTTTTAAAATATACAAGAAAATTGCAAGAGAAATCTTATTATGAGGCGTAATAAAGTCTTCATTAAGAGACTTAGTAATACTGCACCAATCTTAACAACTCAAGCACGCTCAACATGAAAAATAACATCATCTTACAGAGTTCTTTTGAAAACCAGCACTTTCATTATGGTAATGATTCAACCAATCTTTGATATCGCCCCGATTATTACCATTTAGTCGTTCAATGTACCCGTTTAGGAACAAAAGAGCCCCTTTTTCGCCTCCACTAATATTTTTCTTGGTCATAATGTTTTTATTAAAGCGATAAAATATTATTTGTAGGAAAAGCGGTTATGGTTCGGCCTTATTTAAAATGGGAAAATATTTTTTTTGGGTGATCGTGTTGTTGCAGAGATTTCGTGTTTGGGGAATAGATCAAATTAATTTTGAGAGAATTTTACAAGGGTAATTAACAGCCACCGTAGGCGCGGGCTTGTGGATGGCGAGCAATGGGTAGCTCGCTGTCAAATCGTCTGGTAACCGTCAGGACCAAGCCCAGACGTCGACGGCACGCACTGTTCCCGCGCGCTTCACGGAGTTGTCAGCAAACCGTAGGGATCCTGCAGAAGAGTCAAAGCCAACCGAGGCAAAGGGTTTGCGTATGAAAGGAAGGCTCAGGCCCTGGTATATATGGCAACGAAGGAATGGGGTAGGTAGGTTGTTTAGTCAGAAAGAGTCTGACACTGTTTCCCGCTTCACTCTCGGGCGGGATTTGTCATTGGATGATTTTTACCTGCCATAAAAAAGGGTAATTGACAGCATTTGCCGGAGCCTCTCTAGTGACGTCGATTTACCATTTAGGTAGCTCTTACCATCTTCTTTTTTTAAGATAATGTCCATCGTTTAGCTTAAATAGATACATTTAAAGGTAAGGTTAGGGAAATTTTATTCGCAATAGCGTTTTCCAATACACGAAATGTAAATACCTAAAAGACGAGTCGAGGAAGAATCACTGTCACTGAAAGAATGTCAGTTTGTCTTCCGTTTATTGTAGACAGCTGACATGAGAGACGTCGTTCTGTCAAAAGTTATTGGACTGACAGTCAGTCTAATAACCTTTGACAGTCTGCTTTATATGGAAAGAAGAAAATGTATCAAATCTACGTATAAACTATAGTAATCTACAGTTTTTTTAGCTGTAACTCTTTTATAATGCAGGTAGAAACCATCCAATGACGAATCCAGCACTTAGGCGGAGCGGGAAACTGTGTCAGTCTCTTACTGACTAAAACCTACACCGTTCCTTGCTTGCCTTAGTCCTAGAGCCCTGGTGTGTTACGCTTTCGCATCAACCCTTGGCTCCAGGAGTTGTTGACCCTGTAAGGCCCCTACAGAAATAAACAATAGTAAAAATAGTTAGACTCTGATACTGACTGCTAGGAAAAATTTGATTTTTTTTTCAAGATCTACTTCATGAGTCCATACCATTTTTTTTTTCGATATTAAGTTTGTCTAAATTACTTCGTTCATTAGAATTAATTCAAGTGAAGTTTTGGTTTCAAAATCGAAGATATATGGACAGCCCGTTTGTAAGCACCAGGGCCTTGAAACTAAGGCAAAGAAAGAACGAGAAAATCAAACTATTATAAGGCAACTATATTTTCTGTTTAGAATAGGTACTCATCAACACATTTCCATTCACATTTACATGTAGGTAATCTTTAATATCTAATTTTGATACAAAAACTATATCACCACTGCTTAGCTTTTCTAACCCTGCCTTATTGCATAAATCCTGCGAACCATAACAACTTTAAATAAATATTAAAATAATCAGGGACTTAACCAAAAGTAATTTCAAAATACAAAATGGCCGCTACAAACGGTCGGCTAAACACCCATTAATAATTACAACCATTATTATAATCCTCCAAATTCCCATGGTAACATTAAAGAATTAGCTGCCGAAAATTAATCGGCAATATCTTCGAGAACCAGCCATCAAAATTTAAAAATGTTTTTAATTTAAGATTCCTTACATAATAATAAAGAGCTTACGAGCTTTACAAGTAAATTAATTGAGTCAATAACAAAATTTTCCTTCGAATTTGTATCTAAATCTGTTTATAACAAATCTCTTGGGTTCTGTAGTGGTGGATTTATTTTAGAGCGTCCCGTCATACTGTGTATTGGTTGGACCCTGTTTAGCGACGGTTGTGATAGTTTATTAGAAAAGGTTACAAAGGATTGGTTTTTATGAAAGCAAAGGTGGGGTCTTAGTTTAAGCGAATAAAAATTTAAAAATTTAAAATTCTGAAGTATCATGGAGGACATGTTAAAAATATATATGTATATAGAGGCTTCGACCCTGCTGAGCCCCTAAAGTTGCTGACAACTCCTTGAGACGCGCGGGAACAGAGCGCGCTGTCGACGACTTGGACTTGGTCCAGACGGTTACCAGGCCATCGGACGGCGAGCTACCCATTGTTCGCCGTCCTCAAGCCCGCGCTTACGGTGGCTGGAAATCGGGATCAGAATCCCGGAGGCATCTGGAGCGTGTACGCCGTTGCCTTATAACTTACACTCTTTCTAATTTGTTACTAATTTATTTAACAAAACAGCATTTAACACAAAACAGTACCTTACAAAACCAAGCCTTAGAATGTGGTATTAAGCGAAAATGGAACTTGTTCCAAACAATTTGTCAACTTCGAAACTAGGTGAAAACTACCCCTGAATAAAATGTGTAAAAGCGAATTATTTCGTACTACACGTGTTTTAGTAATTAAAGTTAGATTGAACTCGTTTTAACTAGTTAACAGTTTTTAAAAGCATATTTTTAATCTTGAATGGCAAAAAGTGAAATGGCGGTAACATTTTTAAAACTTTTTAGTTACGTAAAACGCTAGTGAGAACGATTTATTTAATTAAAAGGGTTTGGTGCAGGAAAATGTTTTTAGTAAAGGGAAATTAAGTTACGGTTGAATACATTGTTTCTATTACCTTTACTTATGACTTATTTTCTCGTAACTTGTCTTGTTTTTTATTAATAGATCAGCTCGCATTTCATCACAGTCTGAATTCATAGTAAACGATGATTTGGTTGACGCTTGCCTAAAAGTAACCAATTCACTTTTGTCTTGAATACCCTAAGGCACCCAGTGCGAGTGCGGTGCTTTTGAAAAAATAATGGCCCACCCACTAGAGTGTCTACATTTGCACGCTAGTGGAAATAAAAATGCCACAGACGCTGCTATCAGCGTCAGTAGCGTGCAATCGTAGAGACATTTTGGACCTACTGGGCCCAAAAACTTCGATGGAAGCGATATCCATCGATTTGAGAAGAAGAAGAAGACTGTAAGGTTGTAGATATTAGGAAATTTAAGACTCCGATAGTAAATTTCACTCCTTAGCAGGCTGTACTTAGACCGCGCCTCATAGTTACTTTGTAATTGTGGTTGGATTAGAAACATCACGATAGAACATAAAATATGCGTGTTACACAGAATTAACATTTGCTAAAAAAAATTGCGTAGCAATGCCACAGTTGCGCTTAAAAGGGCATTTTTAGTGACAGATGCTCTCCACCGACGGTTTTCAAGTAAATCTCGTATGACTTACGTTCTTATTATTATTTCAAGTTATGGCAAAGTATATATATATACTACTTTACAAAGTATATACTACTTTGCCATAACTTTGGTCTAAGTTCGTTAAAAATTAAGAATACAACATTTATGGTTGAAAAAAAAAATAACATAAAAAACACGTCGAGAAATAAGTACCTACTGATAAATAAAACATAAAATTGAAGACCGTACATCGGTGTCCGAATGAATTAAAAGCTTATCTACATTAAATTTAAAAAAAGGAATCCATTATACATTCCTAGAAACAACCATCGCTAACACTCACATACACCTTTATCCCAATCGTCCAAGTTTACGAACAATTCTATCAAGTAATGGACTTTAAAAGTGATAGCAAAATTTCAACGGTCCGATACAGATCCCCAATTAGAGACGTCCAAACCCCATTGATCCCTGTTTTGGGCAAAGTCCTAGGTATTAGAGGAATCAATCGATTCATTGTTTACTTAGTGAGTACGGGTTTTGCTGTTATTTGTAGGTCTGTTTTGATTTGATATTGCATTTTGTAGAAGTTAAAAATTATTTATGTTGTGTTGGTAAAAACTTTGCACAGGAGACTTTAGATTTAAAGTAAAAGTGACACTGAACCACATTGAACTGAAAATCAAATATTATTTATTTACATTAAAACGGTTATACACAACTATAAAAAACTTTTATACTAAACCTATGTACCTACATATAGTACAAAAACACACAAAACACACTTAGGCGTCAAAGTACTCTTTCACATGGCTGTCATCGGAAAATGGGGTAATGCTAATTCTCTAAGCGAAGAAAGTTTAAAAACAAAAAAAAAACTTACAATTTAAATTTATACTACAGTATATGGAAATATAACCATTGTTTCAAAAGAGTAAACATGGAGTTTCTTGCCGTTTCTTCTCCATAGGAAATCACCATTTTGGAACCGAGCACTGACTTTGAAAGAAACATTATGATGAGCCCTTTTTAATGTTTATAGGTTCGCGCTTGACCACTATCCCACCTGATGGAAAGCGACGATGTCATCGACGATGGAGCGCGCTTACCTAGTAGTAACCTATTCGCTCTTGGCTTAAAGATTCCCGGATTGTACCTAATGCCTTATACCGAACTAGCGACCCGCCCCAGCTTCGCACGGGTACTGATATTGAATATATTATACACATAAAAAACTGCATCAAAATCCGTTGCGTACTTTTAAAGATCTAAGCACACATAGGGATAAGCAACTTTGTCTTTTACTATGTAATGATGATATGGGTGCATCGATACATCTCTGTCAAAACATGCATAAAGTAAAACATAACTAGATTGTAAACCTACAATGACTGATAGGATGATTGTAAACATAGAATGTAAACCTAGTTCTTTCCTTCCTAAAATACCTAAATCTCTCTTCTCACTTTACAAAATCCATCGATCGAATCCCATTATCCAGAACAGATAAAGTTGATGCCATTTAACGAGGTCCCTGTATACCCCGGTGATACATCACCGTGATTGTTCGGATCAGGAGTCCGGGCGCGTGCACGGCTTGAATGGGGGAACGTGACCGGCAAATAGGAGGTCTAATGTGGATATGGAGATGAGCGATCCTGTTTTAGAAGGGGATACTTCAGACTTTACTTTCGTAGGTATTTCTTATTGGTTGGCTAATGGTAAAAGGGAATGATATTTGAGAAAATCATGATAATTATTATAAAAATTAACTCCCCTTCCTATTTTACATCTATTTTATTTATAAGTATGTTTAATTATATCAGTTATATAACTTGAGCGCCAAATAAAAATATTTTCAATCCTTCTTTTTACACCATAAACTTTTTTTTTGTAGTTGAAAATTACAGCTGAGCAAAGAAAAGGTAGGTGAAACTCATCAGTTTCACCTACCTTTTCTTTCATTTCTGTTGAGACGTATCTGATTTTTTTCAGCTGTAATTTCCAACTACAAAAAAAAGTTTATGGTGTAAAAAGAAGAAATGAAAATATTTTTATTTGGCGCTCTTATTCATTGGATTTTAGCGACCTTCACCATCGTGAAGGTCGCTAAAATCCAATGAGACGCACAGTTCGTGTGATACTTGAGGAAGGCACACGTCCGACAAAGAACGTCTTTTGGCTTAAATTACTATAATTTATCATATCTTTAATCATGACGAAGTGATACAAAACAATAAAAAGACGTAACAAGGAGATATAAGCCACCGAAGCCACCAAATACTACTTTGAAGAGTTATCAAGTTCAGAATCGTATTTGTTTTGGCTTTACCTTTGCAATATTAGTATAGTATGCACAAATAAGTTGAACCGTCCACCATGGCTACTCGCAGCCCCGCACCTCGACTAAGATTCGAAAACCGGTTATAATTCTCGTCACACAATTTCAAATATTCTTTGAAATCACAAATCTTTGAAATTCTTAGCTGCACCACGCGGATCCAGTACGAATTGGTGGATGAAACAAGTCTTAAAATTTTTGGTTTTAGGACATGCCAATTTCGTCACGACATTTTTTTGGATGGTGGTGAAATGAATTATACAAAGTAAAGCACTGGGTTTGAACCCGCGACTTATAACTCGTAAGTCTCGGCCACCATTGCTCTACCTATTTACCGCCTACAATATGATTATTGATATCTAATGATAGCGATTGTTGGAATAAGCAATGCGCAAACCTTGAATGGCGAACGTGATCAGCAAAGGTATAATGTGGATGTGGAGATAAGCCATCTTTTTCTTGGTACCTATTCTATGTAGGGCTCTGATAGGTTTTTCATACGTCTTTTCTTTGATATCCAGACAACACTAACCTTGGGAATTTATTTTTTGAACTTGATTTTGTGTGTGTAATTTAAGCTCCTAAAAATTTTGATAGGTCAAATAATAAATGGTCAGTATTATGTAATTTCATATAGTTTTCTTTAGTTTTAAGGTCCTTGGTTGAAACCCAATCAGACGTAATACATTTTGTAATTTATTTCATCACTACTGCTCATTTAATGTTAAGAAAAATACCGTAATGCAAACCGTACAGTGTACAACAACTAAAAATACAAAGATCCACTACAACCACACCACCGTCACGCACTACTACCCGGGTCCAGCCCGGGTAGTAGTTTATGGCCCGTTTCTTCTCCTAAAGAAAAGGCCAGAAATCTAGCAGTGGATACATTAAAAGGCTCATTATGCTGATGCTATATTAGGTATATCACAGACATAAAAACTCTAAATTCCAGAAGGCTTAATAATTTAAAAAACAAAAGAGATATCTACATAACTCCAGCCCATTGGATACACACATAAAAGGGTTATTATAAAGGCGCTGTGCCATTGCTGCACTTTACGCGTTTACGCATAGCTTTGAGCGCAAATTTGAAATGACAAAACAAAAGCGTGGCCTGCGTTTAAATGTCACCTGCACGAACCAATACTGCATTAGCTGCGCACGCCAGCCAAACGCCTGTCATCCAAGCTTTATTTAGTTCAGAAACCTTATTAATGATCCTATGGCTGCAATTTTTCATAAAGAAGTCATTGTAGACATAAAAAGCAAAAGGTGACTAAAACCACAACTGAGTTTTAGTCAGTAAAAGTCTGATATAACCTTTCGTTCCACCCAGAGAAGGAGAAATTGTTTGATGACTTCCCTATTATTTAAAATTATTTTTTTTATTTAATTTTTTATTTAATTTAATTTTTAGACTATTATTTAGAATTTTTTACTTTATTATTATTTTTCTTATAATAGAAGTAATAAACAATATAGGTTTTATATATAGGTTCATCATAAAGTTTTTAGCACAGAAAACCGTTTTCGAAACATATTTATTGTGCATACAGCTAAGGAGTGGAATTCCCTACTGGAGTCTATGTTTATTGATAACTACAGTCAACGTCATGTCAAGACTGAATCTATTATATGTAGGCAAGCATGCTCTATCGTCGACAGCATCATCATTGTAGATGTAATTATACTTACTTTTATTCATATTTCTATGCCACGTACTGTGGCAGAACACAGATATACTTATAACTTTAAAACAACCATATTTTACCTGTGCACAAATAAACATTTTGACTTTGACTTGGATCATCGCTTACCATCAGATAAGAAAGCAATCAATAGCGAATTTATAAAAATGTATTTATACCAGTGTAATGTATTTTCATATTATTTTAAGTGATATTCCTGTATGCATTGCTGTTGGTGTGCCAATAAATAAATAAAAATGTGCGTACTGCGTAGCCCTTTACGCAGCAATGGAACTGAGCCTTTGAACAGAGGACCGTCTGAGTGACTAATTATTCCCGTATCCCCTCCGGCCTGGTAATTAACATAACAATTAAACATACACAGTTATGGTCTTAAATTATGATCCTGCTCCATTGAGACCAAAGTCACAATGGATCTTTGGGATCGGGATGTGTAAACTTTAGCCGGGTATTTCGTGTATCGTCCGGGTAAAACAAGAATTGTTAGTAACGGATAGTGTTATGGATATATTAAGGTTGGCCTGTTGGTCTAGTGGTCATTGGGACTGATTGCTATGTTGGAGGTTATAGGTTCGATCCCCACCGAAAATAAATGCTTACCGAACCCACCCCCCGCTCTACCCAAGGGCGGGATTTGTCATTAGATGATTTATAAAAAAAATAAATAAAAAAAATAAAAATACTTTAATTCAGACCGTAGTAGACCAGTGCAAATAGCTTTTGAAAGGGACTTAAATAGTAATAGAATGAAACCAATTGGAAAAGGAAGATAATATAGCAAAAATTTAAGGAAAAATAAATTACGGTCTATCTGAGGTCGGGAAGTGGATGGGTGTGCGCTTTTAAGGGGAAAATATGGTTTATCTCTAATTCCGGCAAAACTACTATTTCTAGGGGAAACATTCAAATGGTAAACTTGTAGATCATAAAAAGATCTACCACTTTTGTATTTACACTTTTTTGACATAACCTCAAAATCTATGTGAAAAGTCCTAAAAACTGTGTTTCTAGTTTTTATTTTTTATCTTCTTTAAAAATCACTTTTTTTTCACAAATCTTTGTGAAAAGTTACGTTTTAATGTCCTAAACTTACCCTAATTTTTTTGATTTTAAATATTCACTGTAGCTCTTTATTTTGACTGAACATCGAAAAAATAGACTATTTTTCAATCGAAAAATCTCACGTAAAAATATGTGATTTTTTTAAAAAGTTTATTGGCTTCTTATTTGTCGAAATTTTTACTTTTTGATGGTGTAAAAAAATATATACATTACCATAGTAAATTTTCTCAGAAAATGCGAAAAACTAAAAAAACTCGAATTAGAAATTACTTTTGTTTAATCATTATTAGCGACCCGCTCCAGCTTCGCGCAGGTGCAAAGGTGATGAATTATAACCAATCCCTTCAAGCTGTGAAAAACCGAAACTTTTAAGTTAACGAATAAAACAGATACGGCTGTTTATATCGCAAAAAAAAACCGTATTTTTTTATACCAGTTTTTTATTTTTATTATATAAGTAAAAAATACAACTTCCCGACCCTTGCCAATTTATAGGCACTGAATTAAAATTTTGCTAAAAGTGACAACCTTAAGACAGTAGGCAATTATAACGCGGATTGGGCCGGAGATAGCCTACTGCCCTTCTCTTTATACTATGCTAATGACCCTCAGAATGCTGTTGCCGCTCCCACGCACTCTGCGCATCATGGACGCTACCCGTTTTCTTATGATGGCTGCAAAACCATCAATATGTGCGTCGGCAAACATTCCTGATGCACTGCAGTAACGTGGGAGCCCCAACAACATCCTGAAGGCATTGTTATACTGAACTTTAAGGGCGTTGTATGCCCGCTGCGTATACCGAACCCACAGGGTGCACGTGTACAAAGACTGGCAGAATGCCTTAAAAAGATGCCTTTATTCCATCAAAAAAAAAACTCACTCTCTTTAATAGCTTTTCAAAGGGGGTGGGTTCTTTAGGTAACTTAGGGTACAAACAATATACAGCCATGCCATGCGCATCATCATCATCAGCCTTATTAATGTTCCAACTGCTGGGACACAAGCCTCTTCTTTAGGAACGCTTTACTTTGTGTAATTTATTTCATCACCACTGCCCTCAAAATGGTTAAGGAAAACATCGTAAGGAAGCAAAAATTCGTAGACAAGACGTGACATTTACCAATTTGCAGTGGGCCCGCGTGGTGGCCCATTTAATAATATAACCTAGTACTCATGGCATAAACCTTGCTTAGTTTGGCACTAGATGACGTTGTGCAAAGGTTGAGAAGTATTAAAAATAATCATAAAGTTGCGCAAAACTATAGATGAGAATTATTTTGTTTCTAACTAATTGAACAATGTTGGGTTGGATGAGTAAATATTGGATTTAGTTTTGGTCGGTTCGTTTTGTTTGTTGAGGCAGCAATAGATTAAAATAGATTGGTACGATGAAACTGTGTAGTGAAACTAATGTTTTCAAATATGTATCTATACGAGCGATCCGCATATATTTCAACTACGGATGATTAGTTCATATGCTATTAAACATTTAATAAATCATATATTTTTTGAGTTTTTTTTTATTGTAGGTTGAATGATGAATCCCGCCCCTGGGCGGACAGGAAAACAGTGTCAGACTCTTACTGACCAAACGACCTACCTCGTTCTTACGTTACCATAAGTATATACCTGGGTCAGAGTCTTCCTTTCAGACGCGAAACCTTGGCCCCAGTTGGCATCGACCCTTCTGCAGGGTCCCTACGGTTTGCTGACAACTCCTTGAGGCGCGATATTCTAAGTTCAAGTAGGTAGAGCCACTGACAGAAATAAAAAAACTATAAAGGCATTTACTTTGACAGAGTACCTGACGCCAGCGTCACTGGATTGCGGCACTAGATAATACATTCTGGATTAGGTTGAAATATATTAAGTACGGAGTCCAGTGCCCACAATCCAATGATACTGGCGCTATCCACTGTATCTATGTAAATCAGGTTTAACTTAGGCTAACATTCCCATTCAAGTTACGAGTGTAACCATGATGTCTTGTCCCCCATTGAATCACCATTTACCACCCAAGTTTATTATATTACACCTTGTCACCTAAACATTCATCATGGTGACAGAACTTGGAACCCTGCCCACCCAAAACAAATAGCATGGCCGTAATAATATTACCTCTATCCATCTGAGTTGTCAATGCGACATATAGCTGGTATTGGCATATTTAGTGTTATGTGGACCTGAATGGTACATTGATGGCGAATGGTCTCAAGACTGGACCGAAGTGATATCTAGTGATTTGGGGAAATAGATTTACTGTAGTTTATGACCTGACCCGTACCATAAACTGGATTGGTAGACCTTCTTGAAGTACGATTCTGGAAAGGAAAGTTCTTGAATTTTTCATTAAACTTCGTTCCTACGATACTGGCAGGTTTTTCTACCAGAACTGATGTAGGTTTAAAATAAAATATTGTTTTCCTTAATAAAAAGGTAGCGGAATTCTATGTATGTAGGCTCTATTATTATTATGTTTATAAATAAAACTTTACACTGAGAACGACTCCTGTATCGTATATAAACTTATGATAACTTTGTGCATGAGTTTATAATTCACACACTTATAAACTATACACACAAGTCAGAACTACTATCTCCACATACAGTATAGCAACCTTTGGTTCAACAACAGCATGCAAATAAACAATTTAGGTGTCTTCGAGGCAAGAGTGAATAACCATCAGGTGAGATCGCAGACAGGCACTAAATACATCATCATCATCGTCAATTCAGCCGAAAGACTTCCACTGCTAGACATAGGCCTTCCTCAAGCGCCGCCACAAAGACTGGACCTGTGCCTCTTGCATCCATCGAGGCCTTCCAACGCTGCATCTACACGCAGGCACTAAATTATAACTTAAAAAAAATAATTGAAAAACTGATCCCTAAATTAAATTGAAAACTAGACAGAATAATTACATGTGATTTCCCAAAAGGGACCATTCAGATATGTATGGCACCCCAATAAATACCACAAGCTCAGCAGCTTGGTTTACATCCGCTAGTCCATGGAAGCAGTTATAAATGATTTGCCATTATCCAGGGTTGGAATTATGCCAGGTTGATAACATCGCACTTTATCAGGGTTGTAATATTGGCAGATATTGGCCGCTATTGGCAAACCATTTGTGGACCAGACATGAGAAAATTGCTCAAGTTAAACTCATAATTTTACGTCCTTACTAATTAAATTTATCTTTACTGTGGATCATAGGTAACGTCTCAAGGACTTAATATATTTCAAGGACTTAAATTAACTAATGATAATATCGATCTATCATCACTGACAGGACTACTCTAGTCAATTAGTCTGATATAGTGGTGGTGCACCGAAGCGGGAGGCGTGCAATAATTATTGGCATATCCGTCCCCCATGACGAGAACCTCGTTAAAGCCGAGAAAGATAAACAAGTCAAGTATATTGACTTGGCTCACGAGGTTGTCGACATGTGGGATGTAGACTCAGCGATTGTTGAACCCATAGTTGTGTCAGGTAATGGCTTAATAGCCAAGAATCTCGATCAATATCTTAGGATGCTCGCATTAGGTGGCTAGATCAAGGGTTTAAATTAGAAGGCAGTACTCCTGGTCACGACGCGTATTGTTAGGAGGTTCCTCTCTCAGGAGCCCTGACCACTGGTAGCTTGGACCCTGTCTCGATGCCGGTGGGTGACAATTTTTTATTTTAAATGTTTTTTTTTGGGAAATATTTAAAACTCAACTTCGAGTTAAGCTCGCCTTTGTACTTACATAGATATTTTAATCCTCTTTTTATACATTATTTGGTGTACAATAAAGAATTAAAAATGTGAAACAATATGCATATAAAAATAAAAAAATGGAATTATATGTATATAGCCTTATAAATCATGTACCTGGATTTCAGCAAAGTTTAGTGACAAGGATAATGCATGAGGAACGGTCTTTGTTGACATGCGGGCTTAAGGGTTGTGTAAATTTAGAAAAGGATTTGAATTTGATTAGAAGAGATTTGTATTGTTTTTTGGATAGCAGATAGAAAAGGCGTAAGATTTGAATAGACAATGTGAAGAACATGCGTGTCAAAAATACAAATATCTAATTCTGGTAGTAGTGTGAAATAAAAAATTATATATCTATGTCATTCGATGATTATTAGGAATTCTACTAGTGAAAAAATATTAACCTTTCGAGTACCGTAATTAGAGACATAATAGAAAAATTGTCTTTCTCGGTATGCAAACGTAGGCGTTCGATTCGCTTGGGGCTTAAGAATTTATTATTAACTAAAAGACGTCCGCTGCTGGAGATAGGGCTCCGGCAAGTGTCGCTACAATGACTGAACCTAAGCGTCTCGCATCCATCATAATAATGCAGCTTTCACCAAGCCATGGATTCACTTTGTGGGGAACCCTTTCAACCCCAACCAACCAACCAAACCAACCAACCAACCAACCAACCAAAAAAACCAACAACCGTAACCAACCACAACAAAACAACAACCAACCAACCAAGCAACCTTTTTTTTCTCTGTTGTTGTGTGTGTTTTGAACCATGGTTGTCTTGCAAATATAATCATTTCTGATTTGATCACATAAAAAAACTCCAAATATTACTATTAATATTTAAATAACTTTAAGTTTTTTTTCCGTTTTTCCAGAGTCTTGTTCTCATCATCACTGGCAACACGCATGCGGGTAAAAACCTTTCCATAAACAAAGACAGGTTGAAATAAATATCTTATGAAACACATCAATAACGGTCTTGATTCCTCTGAAAACAGTCTAAATGTTTTATATATTAAAATGATCGAATCATAAATCATTGTCCCATAAATGAATAACATTAAAATGAAAAAGAAGGCAACAATAACTGTCCATGAAGAAATAACGACACCATTAAATAACTATGAAGGAATTGTTAAAGCAATAACGCTGTGGGAAATAAAACAAATTTTATGTACTGCGAGGCCTTAATGAATGCTGGATGGACAACATTTTGTTGTAATCGCCGTCGATTTTGCTGACAATAGCGGATATAATAAAGGAAAAAGTGAATTGCGTCATACTCCAGTAGAGGGACACACGGGCAAAAAATTTCACGAACGAATTAAATATTTGGAACTCAAAAGGAATAGACTTCTATGACTGTATCAAGTCGATTACCATGTTTATAGAAACAGTATTTACTATTCAATAGTCAATATTAACATTACAAGACAAACTACACAATTTATCTCTAATTTATTTTTAAAGTAAACCATAACTTATATGTTATTAATGCCTAGGTAAGTTAGTTAAAGGTTAGTTTTTAAATGAAATTTTAAGCCCTTAAAATCAAGTAATTTGGTTACTTGATTCTATGGGCCCATAATTGCACAAGCATTATCAGTCTCATTATTCTCTCAAGCCTTATTTCTAGGGAGGAAATGGGGTTTGATTAGCCATGTAGACCGAGTGCACAAACATTTACATGTCACATGTTTTCTAATCTTTGATCGGTTTTCCTATCTGTAAGTAGAAAATTATCTTAGAAGAACATAAACCCAGGTTAAAAGGTATTATAATGTACTATTTCAGGCCTACCTGTGTACTAAGTTTCAAACTCACACATACGAATTTTCACCTTTATAATATTGATGAGATGTGGAATTATATGAAAAAAACCACACTTATAATGTTGTAATATTTATAAATCACTATAATGTCATAACATTATAAGTGTGATTTCTTACATATAATTTTTTCACCTAATTTAATTATTTTTCTAATTATTCGTCTCTACTCATCTACTTATAAAAAATAATAATAATAAATAAATAAAATTATGGTAAAAGCACACAATTCATTGAAAATGTTTTCCCAATTGCGAAACAGTGTGTCAACAATATTAATATCCGTTCACGAATAATGTCAAGAAGAGAGAACACAACAAATAAACGTCATCTCAAACAATAGCCTGTGACCGCTGATGAGAGGCCATTTAATATAGTCATGATTACAGCATCAATCTTTACTATTGTCTGTTTGGTTGTCAGATGATGTTGGGGGCTGGTGAGTAATGAAAGCAAGGGTAGGTATTTTGAGGAGTAAGAATTGTGTGACTGATATTTTTTGTCAGTCAAACCGTTTGTGGTTGAAATGAATGGCGTCATTTGAATTTTAATTATTTTGATTATAAGAGTAAATATTTCAAGCATTAAATCCGGTAAAAACTTTCTTTAGATAGACAAAATATAATAACTATGATGTAAATTATTTTTTACTAGCTTCTGCCCGCGACTTCGTCCGCGGAAAATTTCTTGTTTTAACATATTTAACTCTGTTCCTATACAAATTTTTTGTTCCTATAAAAATTGCCAGACAAAAGTTGTGATAGCTCGGTTAATATCCATGTTATATAAATAATTTATAGCCTATGTCACTCAGGAGTAAAGCAGCTTTCTATTCCTGCTAAATTTTTTCCAATCGAACCATTAGTTCCAGAGATTACCTCCTACAAACAAAAAAATAAAAAAACAAACTTTACCTCTTTATTATATTAGTGTAGAAGTGTAGATGTAGATTTATTTTTGGTCTATGTCTTTTAGGCCAAAACAAGTGCCAATATAGCGATACTCTCTATGCAGATCTTTCGGTAGTATATTTGTGACTAAGTTTCCCTTCTTGTTTAGTTCTTCAATTCACATAGACGACAGAAGAGTTGACGAAATGAGTATTTGGCCGTGGATGTGCTCTGACCCTGGCCGAATAAATAGTTTATCGCATATATATATATTACTAGCTTTTGCCCGCGGTTTCGCCCACGTGGTATTGGGGTTGGGGTTGAGGATTCCGGGATAAAATGTAGCCTATGTCCTATTCCGGAGTATATCCTATGCCTGTGCAACATTTCATCCAGATCCGTCCGTTTTTGCGTGATTGAGTAACAAACATCCAAACATCGTAACTTTCGCATTTATAATATTAGTAAGATACCTACAGCAGTGGTAACCGTGTGGTAACGTCCCTAACTTATGAGTTGTAGGTCACGGGTTCAAATCTAGCCAGGCACATTACTTTGTGTAATTTATTTCATCATCATTGCTCTCAAAACGGGGAAGGAAAATATCGTGAGGAAACCGGCATGTCCTAGAACCAAAAATTCGCAGACATATGGCCAGACATATGGCCCGCGTGGAGGATTATGGTGGCCCATTAACTTTCTTAGAGAGGAGGCCTGTGGGAACATTAAAAAGGCTGATGATGATATATCTGACCTAGGTGGTTAAAAGGTTCTCCATTACCGATTGTGATTAATCTGTACAAGTGTACACTGAAACTTTAAGAACAAATAAGTATAATTTACCACACCTGTAAAAAAACATACAAACATGCAAAGTATCAACACACAACAAAAATGTTTGTTTTAATTAATTTAAACAAAACAAAAAAGGCGAGCTTCGGTCGAAACGTTCTGATAAATTGACGGGCATTTTTCATGGGAACCATAATTGAGGGAATAAAAAATAACAACGCCACAATGGTGATTGTAATTTTCAATGTGGGATATTTTACCTTTGAAGTGGCCTTATGGTTTGTTTTGTTTTTAACTTATTTTTCACCTGCTGGGTTTTTTTACATTAAAATGACACATATAAATTACTAGCTTCTGCCAACAATTTCGCCCGCGTGACAGTAGGTTTCTCCATACAAAATTTGGGCCCCATTTTTCCCTAGGTGAGCTTTCCTCGCTCGCCTATTGTCAACGTAACGCATGGTTTAAAAGCTTGTTGCCGCATTTAAGGCAATCCAAAGTGATGTTTGATTAATTGGAAATTTAATTGGCATTCGATAATTCTACGATTTACTCGAATGTTTCACGAAACTTGTTCCAGGAAATACGTGTAGAGTTTAATTAAAAAATTAAACCCTTAAGAATGTTTGAAAAAAATATGACAACATTCAGAATCTCGATTAAATACGCTAGGCTTCTATAGAAGTAGTTTTTTTATATTTTTAATATAGGAGTACATTAATAAGAGTCAAAGTTCACATAAAATAGCAGATTTTCAGAGGTCTTTACTGGATTACTCTTACACAAATTTACGTTTTGATTTGTATACAAGCCTAGGTAATATCCTCAAGATATGTTTGTATCTAAAATATCTGAACAAAGATGTGTAATTACATCATAATCATGTAAAAGCGGTTGTATGAAAATTTACCTCGGGCTGGCCGCTCTTAAGGTTTTAGGAAATACCCTCTAAGTACTCGCGTACATCATAAAAGAAAACCTTGTATCAATTTCAACGCTCCTAGATTTTTTTTTAAACGCTCACATTGTTCGCAGAACAGATGTTCGATGGAGGTGAAGTATTTTAGAGTACTGACCTCCCAAAAGATGGTCCAATGACCTGGTGAGGATCAAAAGAATGATCGATGCGAAATGTACAGCACCGGCCAGGCCATGATATCATCATCTGGGGAGACGCACCAAAAGTGGACAACTTACAGCTAAAATGATAATGATCATGACGAAATTCTGCGCACGGAATTAATAGAACAAAATTAAATTACCAGATAATTACGACTGTCAAAAATCAGAACGGTTTGGGACTGGCCACATAGGATTAATGTATTTGTTCACTTTGTAACCGTATCGGCTTTGAACCACCTACCTATTTACGCCACGTAAGCCGCTTTGACGAACGCGGATTGTGCATACAATGTGGCGTACTTTGTTTTAGCCGAATTGAAATCTGGTTCAACATGAGATGAGCCGTATTATATTACAGCAACATTTTTCAATCCAGCACGCCTAATTGTTATTTGGTGTGTTATGGCATATGAGATATAACTGTGACCTTTTTCACCCTAGACTTTTCGCAATTAGCTTGGGGTTGGCTTCCAGTCTAAGGTGACCGACGGAGCAGAGTCATTTACACAATATTGATGAGTTACCAGGTAAACTGCATGTGCAGAAACAGTCATTGCCAAACAAGCGTGTCACCGACATTATAATATGCTTTTTTGGTTAAAACATGCTTAATATAATTTTGAATTTACTCTCGCTAAGACTAGGTAACTCCTTAGGCTGCTTGTTATAAAAGTGCTATTTAATAACTCTTTTTTCATAAATATTAATAACTAGCTTTTGCACGCGGCTTCGCCCGCGTACATAAAATATAGCCTATGTCACTCAGGAGTAAAGCAGCTTTCTATTGTTGCTAAAATTTTTCCAATCGAACCAGTTATAGTTCCAGAGATTCATCATCATCATCAGCCTAGCGTAAGTCCCGGTTGCTACCTTGGCTTTCACCTCGGTGCCCGGGGTCCGCTTTCCTGCCTAGTCGTCTCCACTTCGCACGGTCTTTTGCGTCCTCTGCCTTAAGCCCATTAGCACGCATATCGTCCCTTACGACGTCGATCCAACGCCTTTTAGGCCTACCTCGTTTTCCGGGTCCCGGCGGAGGCGGCATGGCGAGGCATCTGTTACCCACGTAGTCTGCCGGTTTTCGTAAAACGTGGCCATACCAGCGTAAACGACCCTCCTGCAGTTTATGCGCTATGTCACGGACCTGAAGGCTGCCCCGGATGCGGGAGTTCTTAATGCGGTCTTTCCGTGAAACTCCAGACATCCAGCGCAGCATATTCATTTCCGCGACACGCAGGCTTTGCTTATGTCGTTCAAGTACAGGCCACGCTTCACTGCCATACAAAAGGACAGGCCTAATGATGGTCTTATAGACCTGTCCTTTGAGCCTAACCGGCATTTTGGGGTCACAGATAACCCCCGCCACCTCACGCCATTTCGCCCAGGCCGCCGAGATACGTGAGTCGACGTCGCAATTCGTCGCAAGTCGCATTATAGTTCCAGAGATTACCTTCTACAAACAAAAAAACAAACTTTACCTCTTTACTATATTAGTGTAGATGTGTTTTGATTACTTGCTGATCTTAGTAAATCTCCATTTAATTTTGCTTAATACAATTTCTTGTTTACTATATGTGTTTGTCCAATTTTGCTATCGATCGTTCAAACATCAAACGTACGAAAAAAAATATAGCTAAAAATAACACCTAAAAATCATCTATATTGAAAAATGCTATGACCTACAAGATCATTTTCTTTTGTCTCGATAAAAAACAATTCCTGCGACAAAGAACTCGTGAAACCAGATATTGCTACAAAAAATATACCTATTAATTTCACTAAACAGACACAACGTAAGACAATAGAGGTACATGGTAAAGGTAAAAGCCTTTATATTAATACACCATAATTAATAAACCACCGTCATTTGTGGATAAAGGAAAATTCACGTGGTTATCGGATTCTTATCCTCCTACATGTAAGTTATAATTAAATACAAATGCGTCATGCTTATATCCCGAAGGCATAAAGAGGAGCTATGGTATTTGGCAAGATCAACAGATTGTTATTTGTAGTGGTATTTCTAAAAATAAATGTGTTAGTAAATATTTGACATCACCAAAGCGAAAATGAAAGGCAATGTCTAGAATCTTTGGAACAATAGTATCATTGTTATCATTTCAACAAAGCAATATCATATTTTATTGAAATAGATCCTAGAACTTGTAACGCGATTTCAATGTCCACAGACATCAAATATGATGGATTTCTAAAAGGGCTTATTGATAAAAGATAAATAGGCCATCAGTAAAATAACTGTGAGGTAGACAATAAATTACCAGTAATGTTTAAGTCATAAGTAGAGAGTTGATGCTAAGAGTTTTATTTAGGGGTACCTAATTAAGTACCCGTTAGGTTAGGTATCATCATCATCTTTTTGCCCTTGTCCCGTTTTATTTGGGGTCGGCGCAATATGTCTTTTTCTTCCACTCTGTCCTGTCACCCGTCACGCTATCACTAACTCCTCTTTCTTTCATATCACTTCTCACACAATCCATCCATATTTTCTTTGGTCTCCCTCTCCCTTTCCATCCATCCACATTTATACTCATGGCTTTTTTTGTAACATGCGTTTCATCCCGCCTTTTTACATGGCCATACCAAGACAAACGGTTCCCTTTCAACTTTTCAGTCACTGGCGCCACTTTCAAACTTCCTCTAATATTCTCACTTTATCCATTCTCGTCACACCACACATCCATCTCAACATTCTCATCTCTGCTACATGCAATCTCTTTTCATCTGTCTTTTTCATAGCCCAACATTCTGACCCATACAGTAGGACAGGCCTTATCACGGACTTGTAGATTCTACCCTTCAACTTGAGGGGCATCCGTGGGTCGCAATTTAGGTTAGGTTAGGTATGATATAATTATATAATTACCTCAAAATCAAATAAAAACTGATTGATTAAATGTAGGCTGTAAATAAAACACCAAGGTCTAAAAGACTATACTGTACTCCAGATTGTTGACGAGGAGGTTTAGAATGCTCTCTAGTTTGACTGAGGCTGCACGTAAAACACCAATATAGAAACTGGATGAAGAAGACCACAAGGAAGATATCTTCCAAAGGAATTGGCAAGAAGTGAACTAAAGACGGTTATAAACAGAAGATGAAGACGGGACTTTGTTTAGCAATGGGAGAGTACAGGCTTGATATAATATTATAGACTAATGAAGTTTTTCTGCTTTTTTTATTTATTTAAATTTTAAGTAGGTACAGTAATGGTATATAGGCAGACTTAATGCAACAATGCATTCTGTCCCTTTGACAGGCAGTTTGGGTTAAAAAAACAACACTGTTCTGCATGTTTCTGTCTAGTGTAATAGTTACTTCTAACATAATTTAAAGTTGTTCATAGAGTTTTTTTTTTGCAATTTCTTCTTTAAAGTAATCTACGCTTTAGAAAGTACAATCTAACTTCACAAATTGACTGAAAAAAATTTTGGTAATTCAAAAGTACCCGTATTTTTTGTTATTGATATAAACTAGTTCTTGACTGCGATCCCATTCAATGGTAAGTTGTGATGTGATGTTTTTGATTTCTGAGGTGGGACTTGCGACACAAAATTCCCTTTAACTCTTCTATCTATCATATTTGTATGAGACCATAACGATACGACCAGCAGTTACACTCTTAAACCTTCCAAATCTTAAAAGCAGAACTTACCATCTGAAACTACGAACATTAATCTCGTTATCCCATCTAGAACACGTCACGTTTCCATCACATATAAACTTCCGCTATATCCGTGAGCTTATGTAGTAATACCCTCCTTTTAAAAATTCCCAACGTTCTAGAATATTCTCCTGTAGAATCGAACATTAATAAAGCTGTAGCCGTTACTACAGTGTGAATAATTTTGCATATATAAGATTTGTGGATCGGGGTTCAGTTGTGAATTGCTGATTAATGTCTTTTTGATTGGTCGATTTTTGTTGCGGATTGTCAATGTTTATTTCTTCATTCGTTAAATTGTAATAAATTTAAATACGGTTTTTTTATAAGTACGTGTATTACACTTGTGTAGAGCAGTGGTAGCTAAGTGTTAAAGGCTCCAACTTACGAGTTGTAGGGCACGGGTTCAAACCCAACCATGCGAGGCGCATTACATTGTGTAATTAATTTGTTTTATCTTCACTGCTCTCAAAACTATGATTGCAAATATCGTGAGAAAATCGGCATGTCCTAGAACTAAAAATTCGAAGACAAACCGGGAATTTCATTCTAAATGACGTTTATGATTCTCTAAAATATATTTTTGTGTATTCAATCACATTTAGGTAAGGTAAGGCAAAACATATAAAAAAAAACATTGCACCTGTTTTTTTTTTATATAGCTACAAAAGTTGTGACAGAAAAAAAATGCGCCAAAAATGTCCCTATAGCAACAGGTTCAACTTATTTACCATGTACTTTTACCGACCGGTGTCCAAGACATATCATAAAAGAAAGAAAGGGGGAAACAAACCTCGTACATAGAAGCAGACTACAAAAGTATAACAGGCGTTATAAGGAGAAGTAAAGCACATGATTGCACTTGACAAGCTATAGGGAACAACTAAAATCTTCGCAAAACTTAGCACACATTTTATTTATTTATTAAATAAAAGTTTCTGATATAAAACAATTTTTTTTATAAGAAAGATATATAATATTCTTTTATACAAACTAAATTATACTAAATCAGTAAGACTTAGTACCTATAAAAGTATTTATAGTTTAGTACCTACGTCATCATTACATACCGGGTAAAATGGGGTGAATAGAAACCAATTTTTTATTACATTGATTTCATATGTTTAGTTTTAATAAAGCATTTTCGTTTAAAATATTGAATTTGCAAAAATGTGTAAATGAGGCAAACAATTTTTAAATAACGTAAAAAAGCAACAAAATGCTGTTTCTATTCACCCCCGATTTGTTTCAATTCACTCCGTTTTACGGTAGTATAATACAAAGTTGCTTAGATCATATGTATGCTTAGATTTAAAAAAATACGCAACGGATTTTGATGCGGATTTTTTTAATGGATAGATTGATTCAAGAGGAAGTTTTATAGCTATAATATATCACCTTTGCACCCCTGCGAAGCTGGGGCGGGTCGCTAGTATAATAAAAAACAAAAAATACCCTTTATATAAGAATAAATGAATATAATTGAACATTGAAATTATTTCGACATCATAAAAAAATATCCTGAACTAACAGATGGCGATTGTTCATAACTTCAGTCCCGATATGTTTGATTGCAGTTTTGAATTATTACACACGTATAAATATTAAAAAGTTGCTGTAGTTGTAGTTTTCTTAAAATATGTATATTTCTGTATTTATTTCGTTTACTGTCTCTCAATTTTTTGAGCATATATTTTTTTACATCGCTATTAAGATCATTTTTTTTTTTGGATTAAATTTAAGTTACTTTATCTTAAATCTTAGAGAACAAAGGACAGTATACGTGTTGTATATGTAATATAACTTGTATTGGTGGCTCACGCTGTTCACTGCCATTCCATTAAGAGCGGCCAACACGAGGTACGTTTTCATAAAACCACTCTTACGTGATTATGATATTATTACACACCTTTTTTCAGATATTTTGGATACACAGACATCTTGTGGATATTATCTAGGCTTTTATGGAAATCAAAACATAATTTTGTGTAAGAGTAATCCAGTAAAGAAATCTGTTATTTTGCGTGAACTTTGACCCTTCATAACGTACTCCTATATTAAACTTTTGAGCCCTATGCGAATGTCGGCGTGCGCATACCTATTGTTCTTTAATTGTGTCTGTAATTACTGTAGTCGAACAAATATAAAAAAGTAAAGTAACTGTTAAATTCATTGGTCTCAATCATTCCATCATTCGGTCAATACAAAACTCGCTGGGTCAGCTTATTTTAGATAAATTACACCCAGACACAGAACAAATGACCGTGCTCATCCCACAAACATTTGTCTTGGGGGGAAAAAAAACAAAGACACATTAAATTACTGACAAGGAGACCAATGCTTTAGTCCAGAACCCTGAGCGCAAAACCAGCCATAAGTCCTATTTAACGCTACCGACGAAAGCGCATTCAGTTTAATACATCCTCCTGTAATGTACCATACATCACCCAGAGATATATTTCACTTGTACGTCGACATAACCGGACGCAGCCCAGTAACGGCGTGCCCACACTATGGTTCTGTTAGGAGATTTCCCTAGATTTGTGTTGGAATTAGAGGCTTGTCTGGAACCGGTTTGGTCACAGTGCAACACCACGTGAATAAACGATATGGGTTTGTTGGTGAAATGTGGAAGAGGAATGTTAATTGAGTTTAGAACAGTTAAGGGGGAAATGAGAGAGGCTTAATCTATACAAAATAATATTTTTTCAACGATAGCAATTTTCAATGTTAAAGATTTTTTTTAGTAAATTTGACTAACGCTTACCAATCCCACAAATTTAAACTTTCTTAAAATTTGCAAATTTTCATAAAATTAAAAAAAGACTACGTTGAAGACACGTTTGTTTATCAATGAGTGCTTCTGCACTTATGGCTTCCCTCTTAGCTCATTAACTACATTAACCCAGATAAAAAGTTTAAAAAAATTAATATTTTTTTTTTATTTTTTTATTTGGGTTCAATATTCTTCTGTCATCATCATCAGCCTATATTATGTTCCCGCTGGGACACAGGACACTCCCCAATATGAAAAGGAATGGATCATAATGGGCACATACACACACAGTGATAGTTTTCAATTATTAAATAATTTAGCACCTCAATTATGATTCGGAACCAGTACGCGTAGGTCCTAATACTATACTCACTCTACCATCAAATTCTTACAAGCACAGCCATACGCTCAAAATGTTTCGGAAACACTGTAATTGGAATTCTCTGTCGTCGTGTGTGTTTTCTGATTTTAACGATACTTCGAGGTAAGAGTTATCCATTGTAATTGAACACATCGTCGATTACCATACCTATAGACTCGGTATAAAACGTAACAAAGGAACAGGCTTAAGTTTTTGGTCAGTAAAATCTGATAATATCCCCACCCCGCTCAAGAGAAGACATGTCATTGGATGATTTATTTTTTTGGGGACGCACAAACACTTACAAAAAGAAAATAACAAATAAATATAGAAGAGTACAGAGGTGATTTTCCTACCGACAAAAAAATCTTTAGATCTTAATGTTTATACAACTATTTATGCGGCAACATGCAGTTTAAAAACTAACCGAGCCTATAGAAATGCATTCAACATTTATCTTACCTACCTAATATTTTTAGCTTAAAACAATTTTCGATTTTTTTTAAGATAAAAATATTACCTATTTTAAAATTAAAAACAGCTGAAACCGTTTCACTAGCTGATTCTACATACATTATTATATTACATGTCGCACATGAACTAGGCCATAAACGCAACAACACGCCATAACATCGCAATGAAACTAATACTGTGTGATCTCGGCTTAACAAAGTGTAGCGCTGGCATTTACCAAGAAAATTGTATCATTACTGTAACACAACACCCACAGTGGTTTACTGTTACCCTGGTATTGCCTCTATATATCAACCGGATGTGTTCAAGAGATATCACTTAATGTCACCAAGATATGGCCGGGAGCGACAGCGGTAAGGGATTAATAATAACTAGCTTTTCCGAGTAACACCACTCGGAGAAGTAGAGAATTTTCCCAGGGAAACATACTACTGTACTGCACTCGAAAACGCAAATCATTGACGTGGCTCAGAAGTCTGCTCAGCTTAAGTGGGACTGGGCTGGGCACGTTTGCCGTATGTCGATCGAGCGGTGGGTCAGTAAAACACAAAAACCCTGAAATCGCAAGAAGAGGTCGCGGCAGACCAAGAAAATGGCGGGACGACTTGGATGCCTTCCTTAGAAATTGGCAAGAAGTGGCACAAGACGGAAAACACTGGAAAGAATGTAGGGAGGCCTTTGCCCAGTAGTGGGACAGTTTCGGGCTAGAAAAAAAAAACGTACTCCTGGGGCTCCTGGCTATTCTAGGACATGATCTACCCGTGTGCCAAGTTTTATTCGACCTCCCTGGGGCCCTAGACAAGTGGCAATCGCTCCGTGTCGAATCCATTTCTAAGTTCGATTTCGCCTTAACGATGTCGACCACAAAATGGTAGACAAAGTGACATCGACTAACATATCGATAAGTCGAAGTGTTAATAATAAAAAATAATTATAACAACTTCTTAGCTATGGTTATCGAATTAAAACGTCCAATTTGACGTATAAACAACTAATAACAATTAGCGAATCGAAAACGTTTGACCACGTGACTTTTCGAAGGCATATGTCAGTTCCATACATTTCGGAATTTCGAATTTCGTTATCGTTAGTGAGATGTGACTTTGTCTAAGCCCCCTGATTTCGCAAGATTCTATTGTTCGGTTACCGGATTGTATAAACAGATTAGTCCTTCAAGGCGTCCTGAAACTTACTAAAGCTATGTAAAAATTAAAGAACTCCTTTTTGTTTATGTACCACCTCGTTTATTTGTCTGTCCACTTTACTAAGCTATGGTAATCGCTCAGCTGTACTCCCCAGTCTTCATCGAAGGCAACCGCGGAGCTAGAGCTTGAAAATAACCATGTCCTAAGTGTGTTTTTAATATCGTGCAGATTTCATCACGCATGCGGAATCACTTCAAATCGTAGGCTGCTGCCCGATATCACGCCTTGTGGCCCACGTGCGTATTCCACGCATTACAATACACACTTGTATGAAAACGACGTTTGCGTGAGCTTCGCAATGAACACCAACGATGAAATTCGCTTGGTGTTAAAAACATCTTGACGCGTGCAGCCGTTTTGCCTAGAGTACACGGTGGAGTATGCGGTAGAGGCGTGTCGCGCTTGGGCGGAGCGCCGCCGTGACACCAAAGCCAGGTTGGAGAGGTCACCGTCGCAGATTTTTCCTACAAGAACACGGCAATGCCTTCACCCAAGCAGGGCAAACTTCAACTGTGTCCTTCGGGCGGTCCACCAAAAAGAAACTGATGTTATTTATGGGCACGTGTTTAACATAACCTATTTACTAAACAGAGTTATGACACATAGCGCTCAAATGATTCGAAGACTATTTCAGCACATACCATCCGACGATGACGAAATAGCCAACATCTGTGTTCATTCAAAATTATTTTAACAAAAACTTACTGACTCATAAACGTAACAAAATTCAATGTTGGTCTTTTATAATATTCATTAGTTGAATATTATGAATACTGATACAAAGAAACTGTTAGGTTTTTACTTATGAAGTTTCCGCTCTTTAAGCTTTTTTATGGTGAGCTGAGCGGGGAATAGCGTTAGACTTTTACTGACTAAATAACTCACCTCGTGTGACAACTTTGGACAGACTTAATTCAAACAAATGCTGTATTTAAAATTTGTTTTTCCTTTTTTTTTGTCATGTTGCTATTTTTATAACCATTTTTGTAAAAAAAAAAATAAGAAATATCGAGATATTTTAGAACACAAAAGAGGCAGAAGAAACAATGCGCATGCCGTTAAATACGAGAGAAAAGAGTTTCCAATGAATGATTAGTATTTTTTTGTTTCAATGCCTTCTCTTCAGTTATATCACATAAAATTTGGCTCTTCCACATTATTTAATTTACTTAAATATTACCTAAAATCAACACAATCAGTTTGTTAAATAAGTTTTCGCTTATGAATTAGACCAAACATCTTGGATCCTTGAAACTATTCAACTATTCCCTGTCAGATGGAGGTCTGTCGCAAACGATATATCAGCAAAATATCCATTTGAATCTCTTACAGCGATTGTGACGTCATAGCTAGGTTACGTGTCATACGTAAATGCGGTAACGTCACGACACGCACGATACGACAGACAGTTAAGGTTTTTTTTTTATAGTAGGAAAAATCATCGAATGACGAATAAAAGCGCTCCACTCAAGAGCGGGCTTTTGAGTGGAGCGCGAGGCAGTGTCAGCTATAGAGCGTGGAGAGTGTGGCGCGTGGAGAATATGGAGCTGTATAAAGTAACAGTTTAAACTCATATCATCATCATCATCAACATCATCATCATCACACTTATTGCTTTTCTATTATGTCTCTAATTACTGTATTCAAAAGGTTAGTTAAAACTTGTAAGGTAGAACTTACATTACGCACACGTATGCCATTCACGCTGATCTGGGCGTGTCGGTCTCCCTACATTTTATATGGCAACTAGACTTGTAGAGCAACATTTGATACACGTACGCCACGTTTTACACTCAAATCAAGCGTTTTACACATTGTGCTTACAAGTAAGGCAACGAAAGCCACCACTTACAAAGAAACCGTTTCCGTTCTTATAATGGGTGAACTGTCCAAGTGGCGACCGCTGCCGCCCATTGACCCTCGCTCCGAACCATAGCCTACACCAAAGCCCAGCACAACAGATTGCCTAATGTACTTACCTAGTTTTTTTTGTATGGTGGGAAAAATCATCAAATGACGAATCCCGCCCTTGTGCGTAGTGAGACACAGTGTTACACTCGTATTCACAAACAATACTCAAACGACCCTTGACTAAGCAAACGCACAGCGTTGAAATAGAGCTCTGTGATTGGTTCGTTTGTGTTGCGTAGTTCACAAACCCTGCCCTGTGCGCTCGCGAGCACTGTGAGACCGCATAGTAACGTTTGTGAATACGGGTGTTAGACTTCTACTGACTAAACGATCCATCGTTCCTTGGCCTCAGAAGGCTTTGACCCTGCTTCGCCCTTGAGGTCTCGTCGAAGGCTTGAGCTCGGTCCGGACGGTTACCAGATGAGTGGACAGTTGATGTACTTATCTAGTAGGTCTATCATTCCATATTGTGCTTCTTTGTTAATCAAAATTTATGATTTCATTTGACACAGACTTTAGAAATAAAAGATAAAATATATTGGTTTGTTATTTCGTTAATAACTGAACATGGACCCCATTTATCATGATATTAAATCTAGAAAAGAGAACGTTGTTGTAGTACTGTGATATATACGTATTGTAGAAATAAAAGATGAAAAACACAACACAATACACGTATTGTTGCTGATTTAATTATAGTATATTTGTTTTGGCTTTCTGTGAAATAAAATATTAATGTAACACGTTTTTTTCAATAATAGTTTTTGGCATAAATTATACATATATTTTATGGATTCTCTAGCCCCAGCGCTAGTAAAAATGTTATTATACGAGTTAAAATAAATTTAAATAAATCTAGTATTTATAATATGTTCCAAATAGAAAAGATATAATTATCTTTTTGTTTACAAATTTCTTGGCTTCTTTGTGTCTTCAGGGCTAGATTGAATAGGATCTTAATAAACTAATGCGCCTCACCATCAACGATTGCATCAGTGTTTACCATCAGGCAAAACTGCTATCAAACACCAGTTTATCTGAATAAAAAAAAACGAAACTACAGTATACTTAAAAACCTATTCTACTCCTCCTTGCATCGTTTATTCTCATGGATTTGGATTGACCATTGTATCGGAATCCTGCCCCTTGATCTCTTCTCATCTACTTTTCTTACCTCTCTTTCTGGCAATGTGGCCAAAAAAATTCTTCATAAAAACTTTGTGATAATATTTATAAAATTATAAGTAGATACTGCTTACTATTCCTTTCATTTGCATCTTCAAAAACGCCAAATTGGAAGAGCTTTAAAAATCAAGTCGTAAATAAAATCTGCTCCAAAACCTGCCATCAATCATTCACAACATAATTTCATAAAACGAACCGCAGTAATAACTCTGACAAATTCATCGGATTACAAAACCGACTGTTCAAAAAGATGGCGAGATATAATAAACACATTGTACACACTTTGCCTTTGTACGGTAAAATGTACGCAAAATTACATGAGATCCTCTGATTTAAAAATTTTCTTGCAAAAATGTCTCCCCTATGTCGTATATTTCCCGACAGCCAACATCCTCCGACTGTGGTATTCAAATATTTACGTTAGACTTGAAGTTAAAGCGATATATACTGGTTGGAAAGATGTCGAACCTTTTGTTTTGTGAAGTCTATTGTATGCTTTTTGTAACTTAATTATGTTTCGTGATAAAGAAATAAAAACTAAACTAGCGGTCGTTGCTATAGTAACACGCAGCCCCTATTTGTGCCAAACTCTGATTGAGACTCGAATATTTTTACTATATACAATTTTTATACATAATTAGGTACGGTTTAACTTATATTCATTTATTTAATTATAAGAACTTCATGCAACAAAGGTACACAGGCAGACTTACCTACCAGTCAACCAAGGGTGGTGAAGAGAAAACATGTGAGGCACATTAATGCATAATAAGCTATTTCAAGATAATTATGTTCTATTCATGTACCAAATTCCATTCAAATCACTTCATTAGTTCCAACGTGAAGGAGTAACAAATGTACAACCATCTTTTGGCTGTAGGTACTCTGCAATAGGGTCGACTACGGAGGCCCAGGGTCTCTTTCTGAAAGGAAGGCTTGGCTCCTGTGCGAAAGGCAAAGAAGGAACGGGGTGGGGTGTTTAGTCAGTAAGAGTCTGGCACTGTTTACTGCTCCGCCCAAGAGCGAGACTCGTCATTGGATGATTTTTGCCCACAATAAAAAAAAAAAAAAAAAAATTAAGTAATGATTTATATATGGCTAGAAAACTGATACAACCAACTCTTGAAATGTATTGCTTTAAGTGTCTAGCTAAAAAATAAAATAGAACTCCAATTCCTTCAAAGATCTATCCAAAACATTCTGATGCAACGAGACACTCGAATACAATTTTAAAACGTCTGCCAATTTTTAGTCTAAAAAGGAAACGTCTAAAATAGTGCCAAGTTCTCATGGCACAGTCTTAATGGGAAGATGAGTTATGGCACTAGGAAATAGGTCTTAAGCCGGTTCTCGGAATGGACACAGAAATGGAGTGTCGGATATAAATGCTGCGAAACTGAGCTGTTTGATGTATAGTCACTGTCTTGGTATTTCTAAGTTGTAGGATAACTGACAATTTTGGTCTAGCTGCCGTCGAAAATGATTAAATTGAATTGCTAAATAAAGTTGGTCTATTAGGTCTTTATGGATATTTTTAGTTTCGAGTAACTGACTTTTTTAAATTGATATATGCTTGACTGCAATCCCACCTGATGATAATATAAGCAGTGATGCAATCGTTGATGGCGAGGCGCACAAGTTTATTAAAAGCCCCTTCACTCGAGGCTTGAAGACATCTTAATTGTAATCAGACGGGAAGATCACAGTAGCTAATTAAATTTTAATAATTGATTGTTAGTGGTTTTTTATGACGTTTTGTATCTCAAGTATATACTTAACTAAAATATATTTGGAATAATTGAAACAGTGGTGCTTTTTTGGTCGAGAAATTTACAGTACTAATTATTGCCTTCATTAGATCAAGCAAAAAAAAAGGTTATTAGATTGTGGACGTTCGAAAGAAAAATCGTAGCTCTAACGAAAGGTAAAGTAGACGGGCATGAGCATTTATTTGATAATTTTCCAACCAAAAAACAAAATGACTACATCCACGATCCTAATCTATCTAAAACTGCAGTACCCCAATAAAAGTGCCCATACAAAATGTTCGTATGTCACTAAAAACCAAGAGCACAGATACACACATTAGGTTGGAGCCCACAATCTGCTGTCGGCATCGAGAATCTGTTAAGGATACGATCACTCGATACGATGGCGTTTAGAAGACGCCCCTTTCTGATACTTCGCGGAACGGAACGTGTCGTAAATCGAATCGGAATTGGAATCGAGATTACGCTGGGAGGTACTCGATTTTTTGTGAATCGATTTAAATTTCCAAGTGATTTTGGGCTAGATTTGTATTTACTGGTTTTTACGAGCAATTTTCGGGTAATGATATGATTATTGGTTTGGAATTGCTTTCCTGAGTATGTTGATGAGGTAGCATGTAATTTTCTCGACATACCTACTCCTTAAGTACGAGTATGTGCTTATCTTCACCGCATACTTATATGTGCTTATGTGTATAGCTTTCGTCAATTTTCGACATAATGATTGCCTTGAGCAAGTTATAACATATACTACCTTTTAAAGCTATACCATGGCATAAGGAAGTATTATGTTTATTGAGGTTTGACTTTACTTAAGGAATAAAAATGGCCTTTTGACAGCTTTTTCATCCTTTATTAAATAGGTATAATAATACTCTTGTTGATATCATGTCCCACGAAATATGTTTAACCTTTTGAATACCGTAATTAGACACATAATAAAAAGACAATAGGTGTGCGAACGCCGGTGTTCACTCGGGGTCAAGAATTAAAAGGACCGGTTTGTTGTTATGATTTTGTGCCTGGAAGGAAGGTACAGTCCTGTTGGCAACTTCTAAATTTGTACCAGGTTTCTGAGATATACAAAAACCCTTACAAGCATGAAAGAGTCCTTATTGGACGCTTGACTCGAGGCTACAATGGGGTCCTCAGTTAACGTCTCTGGCAGGACGGCTTAGTTCAGCAGCATATGATGTCAGAAAAATCCGTCAATTTACTGATGTAGATACCGCGAGACTTGTCTATTTCAGCTACTTTCACAGTATCATGTCTTACGGTATCTTGCTATGGGGACGTGCCGCAGACATAGAGTCTATTTTTATTCTTCAGAAAAGAAATATCATGTATGTTCGGAAAAATATTCATCTTTTTGCTAAGATAAATGACAGGCACAATTTTAATACCAGAAATAGGGACAAATTAGATCAACCTCGGTTCAGATTGGCTAAAGTACGCAGTTCGTTGATGGGGTCCTGTATTAAATTTTATAATAAATTACCAATTGAGATTATTCAATTGAATGAATCCAAATTTAAAACTTGCATTAAACGCACGCTATGTAGACAAGCATATTATAAACTGGAAGATTACATTCTTGATAATAATGCTTGGCTAAATGCCGTTCCTGCTCCACAGCCACAGTCTACTTTTGCCTAATTGACTAATTTGTTTTTTTTTTGTTAACATATTTATTGAAAGGATGGAAGTTGTTGCCCTTTTTTATTGGCGTGTTCGTAATAGTTTTATATTTCATTTGTTTAATTGAAGCTCATGACCATCTACTATATATATATATTTTTTTTTTGATGTGGATACAATAGCATTGTATAATGTAGAAGCACTTTTTAAATTTTGTAAATGTGAAGTACCATGGAGCATTTTTCGCTAGGTTGCAACTTATTTGACATAAACGAGCATGGCAGCTGTTGAGAGTTTGTCATGCTCACTCAAATGTCTCGCTGATGGTGGCGCGTGTGTTGGGTCATTCTGTTCCCTCTAAAATGGTTGAGTGGAGTGGCGCTGATACACGCGTCATGCTCGTGAACGGGTGCCGTCAGTTGAGACCGGTCATCTATTGGCTGCTAGGCGCTTATTTGATTTTTTTTATTATTATTTTACTTTTTGTTAACTACCGCTACATTGTGCTCGCATAATAGAAGCAACATAAATTTGTAACCATGTAATATGTCCCCACCGACCGTGTTCCCACGTTGTCGTCGTGGTGGGGCTTGCGTGTCTCTGTGATCTTGAGGGCTATGCCGGTAGAGCTACTCGTGCCGGAAGGCCTCAAGGGAGAGACCAGACCAAGAGGAACACAGGGCGGAGTCCAGTCGGACCGCCTCAGGAGGAGCGCTGCCTAGAAGTATCTGCACCAACAGCTGTTGGTGCTCTTGGGCGGCGATTATGAAGAGTGGGTTCGCCTCCGGTACGTGTCTGCTTATCAGACATGACCAGGATGGCGAACGTGGGTACTGGGGACCCCACCCCATAAAAAAAGGCAAAGCTGAGTTCAGCACAAACATGAGCGCGAATGGCAAAAAAATAACTACCCCAGGAGGGTACCCACATATGGGAGAATCCCTCCCCGAGCAGAGCTCGGGCTGCCCCTCGTATTCTGGGGGGGGCAACCATCGCCTCGGGTCTCCGGACCCTTTACCGTCCTCTGAGGACGCAGCGAGCCAGGGTGGCTCATCCACCTGCGTTGTGGAGTCCCTGGGACCCGTTCCTAGCACATCCACGATGCCAGTGGGTTCTGATCAGGCCGGCAGGAGATTCGGCATTAAGAAGGTGGACGGTGACGGACTCCGATGCCGAGTCTTGCCCCACCTCGGACAACATGGAGGTAGAGGAGCTCACTCCCAAGAGGACTGAGTTCCTCCGAAAGCGCCCCATAGATGGTCAGGGGTCGACCTCCGATGACGCATCGGCTCGGAAGATCTCCTCCACTGGGCGGGGAGTGGGCCGGACATCAGGAAGGGGGAGAGGGCTCCCTGCCCAAGAAGTGGACCGATTGCCGGAAATCGCCAGGGAGGCGAGCCATCCCAGGGAGACCAGTGGTTGTGTTGTCCATACGGAGCGGGAACAGTCGGACATTGAGTCAGACGGTATGCTGGAGGCCCTAGCGAAATTTAAGGAGATTGTGACGGCCACTCTGACGGGCGTCTCCAAAAAGAGGCTGGGGTCCTCGAAAGGGAGGGCCATCAATGAGGGCACGGACACCATTGAGGAGGCGCTGCCGATGGTCTTCGAGGCGCTTGAGAACCGCTTCAACAGAAGGATTGAGCGGCTCGAGGCGGACTTGGCCGACCTCCGAGGGTATCACCCTGAAGTGGCGCGAAAGAGGGGGAAGTCGGCCCCAGCCCCTGCCCCAGCCGGAGAGCGAGGTGCTGACTCTGCTGCGGCAGGAGTTGTCTGCCTTTCGGGAGCAGCAACAGCAGCAGCAGAAGCAGTTCCAGGAGCGGGTACAGCGACAGTTCTCTGTTCTGGAGGGAATTGTCTTGCGTCCCCCGCTCACTGCCTCTGGCCAGAAGAGGGTGGTGTCATACGCCGCCGCTGTCGCGGCCACGGCTGCTGCGCCCAAGGCGGGTCCATCGGGGCAAACTGGGCGCAGGGCAGTGGCGACTGAGCCTGCGGGTCCGGCCTCGGCTCCCAAGCAGCGGCAGCAGCAACAAGGCAGGGCTGCTCCTTCCGTCGAAATTTAGAAGTAGCCAAGGACTGTAGCCAACTTCCCAGGCACAAAACCATAACAACAAACCGGCCCTTTCGATTCTGACATTATAACAAATGTCAAAAGCATCAACCTTTCATTAATATCTAATTTACAACAAATTAAAAACTTCTTAATGAACTAACCACTCTACGAATCATAAATCATTGTCAGTGTCATATTTTTATTAAGACACTGACTGATTAATTATAATTATTTGATTTGATAAAGTAGTTTAGTAAAGTGATGTATTTAAATGTAATTGAGATAACTATAAGTTTTAAAAAATGTAATGTAAATACTCGTATTATTTAGATTTTAATATTCGACAAAGTTGTGAAAATAAACTTTACTATTGAAACTAAACGAGTGTTTATATAAAATCGAATAAAGGTAAATCTTTTAGGTGCGTACGCAAAATACGCGCTTTAGTCGTGGAGTTGCGGACATCAGCCCGATATACCATACCATACCATACCATCTATTAGGTGACCACTGAGAAAAGAAAAATATAATGTGTTACTAACCAACCTTCCAACCCAACCAAGGTGGACCGACGATCTGGTGAAGGTCGCGGGAAGCCGCTGGATGCGGACAGCACAGGACCGATCGTTGTGGAGATCCTTGGGGGAGGCCTATGCCCAGCAGTGGGCGTCGCTCGGCTGACATGATGATGAACCAACCTTAAAGTTTATCCAAAAAACAGTAGTATAATGAAATGTGAAGAGTAGTCCTAATGGAGATGCACTGTTTCATGTCAAGATAAAATAATAAGTAAAAGATGTCTTAATACTTTCTCTTATTATTTTATCTTTCAGCCAGTGCGTATGAAATCAAAATCAAATTTTTAAACTATTTTTTGTGTTGGATAGCCCATTTATCAAAGTTGTGTCAATAGAAGCAGAGAGAGCAATTATAATTTAGGTGTCTTCAAGGCTAGAGTTAATAAGATCTTAATAAACTAGTGCGCCTCATTATCAACAATTGCATCACTGCTTACCATCAGGTGGGATCGCAGTTAAGCACTAGTTTGCCTCCCGGAGCTGAGGGTTGGGAAAGCGTTACACCGGGGCTCTGGGAATAAGGCACGGTAAGCACAGGGTAGCTTGTTTAGTCAGTAAGAGTGGGATTCAATCATTCATTTTTACCTACCCTAAAAAAAGTCAAGCATAAGTTTATAGCAATAAAAAAAAAATAGCAGTAACCAAATACGTACAGCTAGTCTAATAGATTAACGCTACTCTATCTTAACAAAAGTGGTCTTTGATCGAGTCTTGATTTTACGATGAATAAGGGCCAACTTCAGCAATAAGAATAATCGAGATTATTTAAAACAACAAAATCGGCCAAGAGCGTGTCGGGCCACGCTCAGTGTAGGGTTCCGTAGTTTCCCGTCCGTCACAAAATTTTCACAATGTAACAGAACCTAGTAGCCCATGTCAAAATTAGTAACACAATTTCCTGAGAGATGGCGCTGTACCCGTTGATAATTTTAATTTGCTTGTCCCGATTTTATTCTTTTTGTATTTTTATTCGAAAGTAGATGCTCCTGAAACTCCAAATGTATGGAACTGACATTCCACACATTTGGAGCCTTCGAAAAGTCACGTGGTCAAACGTTTTCGATTCGCTAATTGTTATTAGTTGTTTATACGTCAAATTGGACGTTTTAATTCGATAATCATAGCCAAGAAGTTGTTATTTTATCGAACCAACACTTCGACTTATCGATATGTTAGTCGATGTCACTTTGTCTACCATTTTGTGGTCGACATCGTTAAGGCGAAATCGAACTTAGAAATGGATTCGACACGGAGCGATTGCCACTTGTCTAGGGCCCCTATTGTTTTTCTATTATGTCTCTAATTACGGTATTCAAAAAGTTAAACGCTTAAATTGTGTTTTGTCACAAATCTGAGTTACCTTGTTTATATATTAATGAAGTATGCATGTTTGTATGGAAGCATAAGGAGTTATTTAAAATAACAAACGATGTAAATCCTCGTAGCCGACGAGATCCTTACAGACTCGTACTTAACAATGCTCCCAGACTTGCTAAGTATAATAAAAGCTGTTTAACTATGTGTGTAAGAATTTATAACAAATTACCTAGTCATCTAAAAATGTTAAACGCGAGACATGCTTTTAAGAATAAATTGTATGAATGGCTAATTGATAACAACTTCTACAGCATAAAACAGTTCCTAGAACGAAAATAATGTTGTTGTAACATAGTAATACTTTTGATATAGCAATTGTTATTACATAAAGATATTTGCATGCTATGTTTAATCTTGGCAAAACATGTCTGCTCTATTTTTATATTATAAGATCTTTTTATACCATGTTTTACGCAAATAAAATATTATTATTATTCCATTTATTTACATTTCAATCATATTCAATATATTTTTAAATATTTCCTTAAAAAAAAAAAGATTAAAAAAAAAACATTTAAAAATATAAAAAATAGTAGCCCACCGGCATCGAGACAGGGTCCAAGCTACCGGTGGTCAGGGCTCCTGAGAGAGGAACCTCCGGACAATACGCGCCGTGTCCAGGAGTACTGCCTTCTGAATCAGGCCCTTGATCCAACTGCCTAACGAGAGCCTCCTCAGATGTTGGTCGAGGCTCTTGGCTATTAAGCCATTAGCCGTCACAACTATCGGCACAATGACTGCTGTGTCCACTTCCCACATGTCGACAACCTCGCGAGCCAAGTTAAGATACTTAGTTTGTTTATCCTTCTCGGCTTTCACGAGGTTCTCATCATGAGGGAGCGCTATATCAACAATCATTGTGCGACGCTCCAGTCGATCTATCACCACTATGTCAGGCTTATTGGCAACAATAGTCCTGTCAGTGATGATAGATCGATCCCAATATAACGTGATGCTGCCATTTTCGAGAACTGGGTCGGGCACATACCTATAATACGGTACTTCTGATTCCACGAGATTGTATTTAAGAGCAAGTTGCTGGTGGATGATCCTGGCTACAAGGTTGTGTCTATGCAAATAGTCTCCGTTAGCCAAACGAGAACAACCAGAAATAATGTGTCGGATTGATTCACCGGGTCGGTGACATGCCCGACAGATGTCAACCGTACCGTCCTTCACAATGTATTTCCGGTAGTTATTCGTCATCATAACTTCGTCCATTATTGCAAAGACAAAACCTTCGGTTTCCCCGAAAAGGTCACCAAAGCGCAGCCAGGATACGGACGCTAAGAAGTCTACATCGGGCCCATGTAAGGCCCGGTAAAAGCGCCCGTGAAGCTCCTTGCTCTGCCATACTTCCTTGCGTTCATTAGCATCCAATACTACAGGTTTGCGCCAGTTCCCGTTAGCCAAGGAGAGCGGGGTGAGGCCCTTGTCCACTGCTACCATATCTCGGTGCATCCCCACGTCGGCTTCAAGGAAGTATTCCCTGAGACTGCATACCTCACGGTTGTGCAGGGTCTTAGCTTTTAAAAAGCCACGACCCCCGCACTTCCGCGGGATATACAGTCTCATAACCGATGACCGTGGGTGATGCATCCGATTTGCGGTAAGCAGTGTACGGACCCTCCTATCCAAGGCGTCCAGTTCGGTCTGAGTCCATTTAAGTATGCCGAAAGAGTACATCAACACCGGCATGACCCACCCGTTGAAAGCGCGCACCTTGTTCCCGCCTGATAAAGACTATTCAGTACTTTATTCAGGCGGTTGAAGAAGCGCTCCCTCAACGACTGTTTCACGTTATCAGCATTGATGCCTAACGCTTCCGACATACCCAAATACTTATAGGTTTCGGTTGGAGAGAGGGATCTCAGGTTTATGGAATCCGTGAGTTGAGTTCCCACGGATCCCATAATCTCTCCTCGCTTCACATGCATGACTGCACATTTGTCCACACCAAATTCCATCCTGATGGCACTACTGAAGGTTTCAGTTACCTTCAGTAGCTCCATCAGCTGCAAGTCGTTGGGGGCAAAGAGTTTCAGATCATCCATGTAAAGGAGGTGAGATATGACTTGACCACCTCTTTTCAACCGGTAGCCCAACCCGGAGCCCTCCAGCAGTGTGCTGAGAGGGTTCAAGGCTAGACAAAACCACAGTGGACTCAGACTGTCGCCTTGGAATATGCCACGCTCAATCCTTATCGATGCGCTGTTCTCCGAAATTTGTCGACATCCTGGATAGTGAAGGACCGTCCTCCATTGCCCCATACATGACATCAGGAAGGTGCGCAGAGTTGCATCAATCTTATACAGCTCCAGCAACCTCATGAGCCATGTATGTGGCACCGAGTCATAGGCCTTCTTATAGTCTATCCAACATGTCGACAAATCTCTACGAGAACGCCGGACCTGTTGGCTGATGGCAACATCAATGAGGAGCAGCTCCTTAGTACCGCGGGACCCGTTCCTACACCCATTCTGAGAGGCAGACATGATACAATTTGTCTCAATGTGATTATTAATTTTAGCTCTCAGTATGGATGTAAGAACTTTATAGACCGTCGGTAAACACGTGATCGGTCTATAATTTTTAGGTTCCGCAGTACTACCTGATTTATGGAGCAGGTGGGTTATTCCTGTCGTAAAAAACTCAGGCAGCGACCCTGACTCTAAGGCAGACTGGAATTGAGATGCCAAACGAGCGTGCGATCTTTTAAACCATTTAAGCCAAAAATTGTGCAGCCCGTCCGGCCCCGGAGATTTCCAGTTAGGCAACGGACGAACTGCACGAGCTACATCTTGGGGGCTGATGTTAATTGCCCCCATTTCCGGTATAAGATTGCACGCCTGCTCGACCTCCCGGGTCCAGTCACCCTCGGTGTGACTGACAGGCACCGACCAGATGTTGCGCCAAAATGAACACATCGCGTCATCATCTGGTAAGCGTGTATCAGTCACACTTTGGTCCGGTCGCTCCCAAGTCCTATAAACCCACCTCTCGTTGCTTTGAAATGTGCGATTCTGAGTGTAGCGCTCGACTCGCCGCTTGTACCGTCGAATACAGTTTGCCCATGCATAGATCTTCTGCTTCAGGAAGTCGATACGCTCTGTGACGCGGGGTAAATAATCTTGGGAACTAATTTCAGTCCCTGAAAACGCCCGCCTCACAAAGCGCATCACCCTAGGGCGAGTATTGCCCTCCCTGAAGCAGATAAGCTTACCGATGAGTGCTCTAGCCTCAGCAATACGACGCTCGATCCTGCACTGCCAGACTGGTACAGATGGTCGCGTAGCTCGGTCATTATTAGTAAATTTGACGTGAGCTACACGACATGCCGCTACAGCCCCACAGTACAAGATCGAGTGAGTATCGGCAAGGTCTTTGCTGCTATCAAAACAGTTAGATAGCTGCGAGTCTAGAGCACACACCAGCGCCCTATTTTTCTTATGCATAGGCAAACGCGGTAGTCGAGGTCTAAGTCCAGGTGGTGTCGAGCGGTACTCTCGGAATGCATCCTCCAAAGCGCTCCTCAAACGTGCATTACATTGGGTATTCACGGATATAGCCCCGTCATCATCGTCCTCACCAATGTTGTCGGGTCGCGGTGAAACACTGCGCTGCAGCTGCACCGCGGCCGGTGGCGAAGCAGATGAGACACAGCTACTCCGTGATTCTAGGCGCAGTCTATCAAGTACGGCGTCATCCAACATATGATTACGCTGAATGACCCGCACCTGATCCGAAAGTCGTTGGGCTGAAACGTTGACAGCTGGCTCAAGCACCTGAAACAGAGAGAGCATCCGACCACGGTACGCAGTCAAGTTAGTTCCCCCCTCTGTAGCCCCATAGTATGAGCGCATGACATTCTCATTAATGGATTGTGTCCATCTCATGCGCTGCACACTTCCACCGGCAGCGGGGACCCTATCAGAGGCCGGAGGGCCTCGAAGTCCCAGGCTGGCCGGAGGTCGGCCTCTTCCTCGCCGACGCGCAGGTGGTGGTGTCGTCGGCGGCGAAAAGTATTCGTCGCTCGAGCTCGACGCAGCTGCAGCGACCGGAATCTCTGGACTCACGGTTGGTGCTGGTCCCGGCGGCTGCGAGGCGGAGCTGAGCGGCGAATCCGATGGTATTGGATGTGCATTTCGGTTTCGTGTCCGGCTTCGTGTCAACATTTTATATTCATTGCCTTGTCATTTTATAAAAATCTTTGTTCGATGATGGTGTTAATACAATATTATTTTATTTGTTTTCTTCGAACACTTTTTCTATGTTTGTGCATTTTTATTCCGGTATTATTGATTAAAATTGTTAAAAAAAATTCGGCAATAAAATTTTGCTGTCAGTCAATTTGACAGCCGGACCACAGATTATTATTATTATTATTTTTGAGAAAACGTATAGTTTTTCTTAGCTCTAGGCTAGTTTTAAGCTACATTAACGGGTCAAGCCAAGTCAATGTAGCGTGTTGTGAGTAAATTTAAGTTGGGGAATGAGTGTGTGGAGCAATTTCATTTTCTTCGATCTGCAGAAATTTTCGTACAATTCTGCAGGTGTTCAGAATCGCAGCTTTTTGGAGGGTTATGTAAATTGAGTCCTTTAGGTCTAATACTTTGAGGCTGTGGTGGAGATGATGAGGTATGACACCTGTAGTGGAGACAACAATGGGCACTACATACACTTTTTCTTGATTCCAAATTCTGGCCACTTCTTCTTTTAGTTCACTATATTTGCTAATTTTCTCACCTATTGTTTTTTGTAAATTGTGAGTATTAGGAACTGCAATATCAATTAAGTAAGTGACTTTATTAATCTTATCTCGTAGAGTTATATCTGGTCTGTTATAGTGAATGGTTCTGTCAGTCAATATTGCGCGGTCGTAGTATAGTTTGTGAGTGGTATTTTCTAAAACTGTTTGTGGTGTATATTTGTAGTAGGGAGTATTTGTGTCCTGTATGAGCTTATATTTGAGTGCTAGGTATTGATGGATGACGTTTACTACCTGATTATGTCTGTATGTATAATCCGTTTGTGTGAGTGTAGTGCATGCCCCTGTAATGTGTTGAATAGTTTCTGGCTGACTGTGGCACCTGCGGCATTTATCGTTTGTCATTGTAGGGTCTTTAATGATAAATTTTCTGTAGTTTTTGGTGTTTATAATTTGATCCTGTATTGCAATGATAAATCCCTCGGTTTCCGGAAATAAAGTACCTATTTTAAGCCACTTATTTGATGCCATGGTATCGACATGAGATTGCTCTAAATCATGAGGGTGCCGTCCGTGTAGCACTTTCCTTTTCCAATTGTCTAGTTTTTGCTTCTGTGGGTCGTCAATGTTAGTATGAGGTGTATCTATTTGCTCGTTAAGGTTAAGTGGAGTGTAATTGATATCGTTGATTACTATGGCTTTGTGGATGTTACTTGTGTGTGATTTCGAGTGGAAGAATGTTCTTAGTCCGGTTATTTGTTTCTGCCACAGGTGATTTATGTCAGTTAAGCCTCTCCCTCCATATTGTCGTTTAATTGTCAGTCTTTCTAGAGCAGATTTAGGGTGTAAGTTATTGTGTTTAGTTAGCGAAGCGCGTGTTAGCCTTTCTATCTGTTGGATGTCAGTTTTTGACCATTTAATTACTCCAAACGAATATGTTAATATTGGAATCGCATAGGTGTTCAATGTCTTTATTAAGTGTTTTCCGGACAGTTGGGTTTTACATACTGCGATCACTCTTCTCTTGTATTCGGTGTTTAATGTGTGTGTAATTGATGTATGATTTATTCCTTTGAGTTGCTTATACCCTAAGTATTTATACACATCTGTGGTTTCCATAGCTGTGATTGTGTCTGTATTGTTAATAGCATAGTCACCCGGTTTTATTTTGCCTCTAATTATGTGAACTGTTTTGCACTTATCTAAACCAAATTGCATGTTGATGTCTTTACTGAATTTAGTCGTGGTATCAATTAACTGTTTCATGTCTCTTTCAGACTTAGCGTATAATTTTATGTCATCCATATATATTAAGTGAGAGATAATAGTTTCTTCCGTGGTATGTTTAAGAGAATAACCAGCGCGGGAATTATGTAGCAGATGAGACAAAGGGTTCAAAGCAAGACAGAACCATAAAGGGCTCAAAGAATCTCCCTGATAAATACCTTTTTTAATAGATATTAATCTGGTTTTAATATCATTATTACGGTAATTTAAATGGAGTGTAGTTTTCCATTTGAGCATTACGTTTTTTAAGAAATCTATTAATTTTGAGTTTATTTTATATATATGTAATATTTGGATAAGCCAGGAGTGTGGGATACTATCAAACGCTTTTTTATAATCAATGTATGTGCAATGTAAGTTTCTATTTTTGGTGGCAGCATGTTTGTGGATTATTGAATCTATAATTAATTGTTCCTTACAGCCCATGTGACCCCGTCTGCACCCTTTTTGCTCCTCTGCTATGATATTGTGATGTTCTATGTGTTTATTAATTTTTGCGGCTATGGCTGATGTTAAGATCTTATATATTGTAGGTAGGCAAGTAATTGGTCTGTATTGAGAAGGTTCTAATGAATATTGATTTTTTGGTAACATGTAGGTTATTCCTGTAGCAATAAATTCAGGAATGTTTTGTTTCCCTAAAATAATTTCTGTTAAATTTTTGGCTAATACTTTGTGCAATGAATCTAACTTTTTGTACCAATAGTTATGTATTTTATCAATTCCAGGGGATTTCCAATTGTGAAGTCTCATTGTGATTCTAGTTATGTCTACCTCAGTCAATTCAACAAATTCCATATCTTCTAATGAACTCCACTTCGTTTGTTCATCTGTTACCAATTTAGATGTTTCATTATGTTGTACCTGCTCTTCCCATATGCCAGACCAAAATACTTCTAATTGTTCTGCTGTAGTTGGTAGTTCGATATGATTTTCCGTAGGTGTGGCAGTATTAGTTTGTGATTTCTGTAAATTTCTGTAAAAAGTCTTTTCATTCGTAGCAAATTGCAAGTTATTATTATTATTTTTATAAAAAAAATTACATCTCCCCTTTTAAAAAAAAAATTCTTTTCAATTTGAAATTAGAATCGTCAATATCCATTAACCAGTTTTCCAGTGCAATGTAATAAAGACAAATCGACTTCTAAACTTGAAAGTCAAAGTTTACAGAACATTTTTAACTAATGAATTATTTTGGCAATCTATCTTAAAAATAAAGTCACAAACAAACTTTTGTTTGTGTCCATCGTGTTAGCACAGAATTCACAAATAATTCTAGTCTCAAATGTTTTTGAACTTGATTTAAATCGATATTGAATGGCATGTTGGTCTAGTGGTTAATGGCCCTGACTGCTATGCCGGAGGTGGTGGGTTTGATTCTCACACAGAACAAATTTTTGTGTGATGAGTCCATTCATTTGTTCTGTGTCTAGGTGTAATTTGTCTATAATATAAATGTATTTAGATTTACGTGAGTATGTTTATCAGTTGTCTTGTACCTACCCGTAACACAAGCTCTGCTTAGCTTGGAACGACGTTCTGTGATAGTTGTGGAAAATATTATATTATATAGAAATTGATATTATAGATTACAGTAAATCACAGCAAATAAAAACACAGGGATGAACAGAAATACTAGCCACCTTCATCAAGTTTAAACTGATGAAAAAAATTTGAGGTGTAAAATGCAGTATTTTGTTATCTATTTGCAAAGTAAACATTATTCGTGTTATTAATAAATGTTTGAATACGTTGAATTCAGCGATTTTCATTTGCTTTCGTTTCTCCAAATTGAATTGTATCTTTTTTAAATAGCATATTAATTAGAACCAATATTATGGTATCAAAGTAAAAAAAAAACTTATATCTACTTTTGCATCGTCATTTAGGTATACCGCAAACAGCGAAAGACTGAAACATTTTGCTTGCTGCGGTCTTCCCATCCGAGATGATAATTTAGGTGCCTTCAAGGCTAGAGAGAATAGGCTCTTAATAAACTAATTCGCCTCACTATCAACGATTCCATCACTGCTTACCATCAGGTGGGATTGCAGCTAGATTGATAGTATATCAATTAAAAAAAACTTACCCCTGCAGATATATTTACCCTTTTTAGAAAATCCTAATTTCTCAAATATTTAGGAGGCCTGCGTGAGCAGTACAGACATTAAAAAGACTAGAACTATTCTATGCTATGTAATCGTGATCGCTGGAAGAATCCCACTGTGTCTAAATCTCAAGGGGTTACATTAAATTAATACTACCGAACAAGTTTGTAATTTGAACATGTCACGTAAGCCCACGCTCAAGTCTGATACATAAACTAGTTGGACAGTTGTAAATGAATACCGTCCCACGTTTGTTATATATAGCAATAATCTTAACTAATAATATTATGCGGGATTGTTTGAAAGAGTTATAAGGGCCAGGACACACGGCTCGTGTGTCCTCGGTGGTGGTGGCCACCACCACCACTACCGCCACCACCACCACCACTACCGCCTTACTAATGTTCCCACTGCTGGAACACAGGCCTCCTCTCTAGGAGAGCCACGCGGGCCCAGTGCGAATTGTATTGATCAAATTATAGAAAAAAAGTAGAAAAAAAAATTTGACGAATTGCCGCGTAAAATTTATAATTTGCCACAGACAATGTCTTTTAAATATAAATAATACAATAAAAATACAAGCGCCAATATACGTTATTTTTTAGCCGACTTAAAAAAAAGAAGTTCACAAATCGACTATATTGTATTGTATATTGCTTTGAATTTTGCCCATCGATATCTTTGTCAAAAATAACGCGGTGTCCAACATAGAATGATACGCCCCAGCTTTGCACAGGTGAAAATTATTCATATGTACTTGAATCTATCTCGGTTTTGGCTTTTTGTTGTTAGTCAATCAAAATCTGTTTCCTACGTGATTTAAGGTGTTTGCGAACAAGCAGATAGACGTGAAAAATAAATTTGCTAAAAAAAAAATGGTAAAGATTATATTTTAATGTATGGGGCCAAAATTGCTTGAAATAAAGAATTATTATTGTTAAAACCAAATTTAATAATAATACAAAAAGCAGTCCTGGGACACTGTAACAGGGCGTTCAAAATGACCCTTCCACTTTTTGCGTTCGCTCGACCTTTGCAAATTGAGTTGTGAAAACGTTAGAAAATTGGACAAGCCAGTTCGACACTAATTGAGTCAAAGCTGGCCGGAGCTACTGGCAGTTAAACGTGCCTATATTTCTTTAACCAAAACTGTCAGTGATGATTTTGAAACGTTCGGAAAGCATTTGTTTTTAAGGGGTTTCTGGGTCGAGTGCTGCCTTAGTAATTTATTTATGTGGAATCCTTCGAAAGAGTAATGCCATGCCACACGTACACGTACGTGTAGTAAAAGGGTAAGACAGTAAAATATTACTCGGATGAGACAGAGATATATGTGAGCTGTTGTAAAAAAATTGCTCATATAAATTAAAAGATGGAAAAAATGCATGCAAATTGTAAAAAACCGGCCAAGTGCGAGTCGGGCTCGCGCACAAAGGGTTCCGTAGCAGCAAAACCAAAATTACAGTTAAATCAACCTATCTCAAAAACTATAAGAGATACTTTGATCAAACCAAAAATCGTTGAAAGAGTTAATTAGCATGCATCACCTCTATTTTTTTTAGAATTTTATACCCCGTAGTTATAAAAATAGAGGGGGGGGACATACTTTTTACGACTTTGAGAGCTGATATCTCAAAAACCGTTCACTTTAAGAAAAATGTTTTTTAGAAAACTTTATATCATTTTAAAAGACCTTTCCATTGATACCCCACACGGGTATGTACATCGAAAAAAAAATTTTCATCCCTCAGTTACATGTATGGGGGGCCCCACCCCCAATTCTTTTTTTTACTATTTAGTGTCATAATTTTGTAGCGGTTCATACAACACATATTCCCATCAAATTTCATCACTGTAGTACTTATAGTTTCCGAGTAAATCGGCTGTGACAGACGGACAGACGGACAGACGGACAGACGGACAGACGGACAGACGGACATGACGAAACTATAAGGGTTCCGTTTTTGCCATTTTGGCTACGGAACCCTAAAAAAAGAGTAAATTTGCTCGGCCGAGCAGTTCATAAAAACCAAGTCCAAACGTGAGTGGGTCAGGAACAAATTTTTGACGCGACGAAATGTGTCACACTGGAAAATAAATGTAGCACAATAGAATTGTTGCAATAAATTTATTTTCCAGTGTGACACATTTTGTTGTGTTTTCCGTTGTGCGATTACGTCAAAAATTTGGTCCTGACCCGAGTGTCTTATTAATTACACTGCGTTACAAATGAAAAAAAAAATTGAGTACCCGCTTTGAAATGTCATGTTTTCTTATACTTATAGTTTATTAAAAATACATACAAAATTTCCATTCATCACGTCTCATTTTTCTTCCATAAGAATGTGCCAAATTTTACTAAAAATTTAAATGCTAATACATATTTTAAAGAAAATTAGTTAAATCAATCAGATTTTTTCACATTAACCAAGTTTAATTTTATCACTAAGGTTAAAAAAAAAACAAAACAAACATAAAAAAAACTTTAAACACAAAAGATCGCAAAACTTTAACTTTTTCTTTTGTGCTTTGAATGATCTTCTCGTTTCAAACGCCAGCAGTAATCGCCTAGCATAGTTGTGTCCCAACGCCCTTGAAATCGTTCTTCAAGACTGATGAGAACTGGGCACTTTTTAAGGCATCAAGGAATAAATGTAATCAGATGATACGCAATGCTAAACGCCGCCACATTCTAGAAAATATTTCTTCCTCATCATCTGCTTTTTTTTTATGGTAGGTGAAAATCATCCAATGACGAAACCCGCTCTTGGGCGGAGCGGGAGACCAGTGTCAGACTCTTATTGACTAAAAAACCTACCCCGTACCTTCCTTGCCTTATTTCTGGAGTCGAGGTAACAGTTTGCACATACCCTCTAGGCTCCAGGAGGCTTCGACCCTGAAGGGCCCCTGCAGTTTGCTGACAACTCCTTGAGGCGCGCGGGAACGGTGCGCCCCGTTGACGACTTGGACTCGGTCTTACCAGACGATCGGACGGCGAGCTACCCATTGCTTACCGTCCGCGAGCCAGTGTCTACGGTGGCCGGATATCGGCAGGATCGCGGCGGCGACGGCTACGGCGAGTACGCCGTTGCCTTTGCCTTATGCGGTCGGCCTCCTCCTTTACGAGCATTACTGCTTCGCAGAAGGAGGCGACCGCCTGCCATTCCTCTTCGCTGCGGACCATGGCCTGAACCAGGGCCCGGCGCGAGAGGTCGCCGCCGCCGATCCTCATCATCTGCTGATATTTGGAAGTTCCTTGGAACACTGGGTATCGGCAAACCGCGTCATTTGGACCTTCCAAACGCTATCGACTTAGAGGATCTCAACTGTCATTTCTCCACTGTACCCACCATGGATCCTCTAACCAAACAAAAAACTCTGTCCCTTATCTCTGGTCTAACGCGTCCTCATATTAATCATTTTCTTTTCGTTCCAGTTGAACCGGGAGAGATTAGAAAGATCATCCTCTCCATAAAATCAAAATCAGTGGGATGTGATAATATAACTCGTGGTATGATCATAACTATTCTAGATGAACTTCTACCCGCAATTACTCACATTGTAAACTTCTCCTTATTTTCCGGTGTTTTCCCCTCTTTGTGGCGAAAAGCCTACGTACGTCCACTACCCAAAATTCCAAATCCTACTCTTCCAACCCACTACCGTCCAATATCAATCCTTCCTTTTCTATCCAAAGTGCTCGAGGCCTGTGCCCACAAACAACTGTCAAACTTTATACACTGTAATGCACTAATTAGTCCTCTACAGTCTGGGTTCAGGCCGGGGCACAGTACTGTTTCCGCCCTCCTTAAAGTGACTGGCGATATAAGGGCAGGACTGGAGGACACCAAAGTCACTGTATTAGTGTTGGTTGATTTTTCGAATGCCTTCAATATCGTCAATCACGACATCCTGTTAGGCATCCTGTCCTATGTGATGGTCTCTCCCGAGGCACTGGAATGGTTCACTTCCTACCTTCAGGGACGTCAGCAGTCGGTTCACGTTGGTGACACTTTTTCTCGCTGATGTGATCTGAAGACTGGCGTTCCTCAAGGCGGCATTCTTTCTTCTCTTCTATTCTCTATTTTTATTAATCTTATTACTTCCGTGCTTCATTGTGCGTATCATCTGTATGCAGATGAACTGCAATTGTACTGCCAGGGAGGGGTTGATGAAGTATCTGACGCTATTGAAAAGATAAATAGGGATTTGATGGCTATTAAAACCTGGTCTGATAGATTTGGTGTTGCAGTAAACCCCAATAAATGTCAGGCGATCATCATTGGGAGCTCTCGAAGTATCGCCAAAGTAGATGCTGCAACCTTGCCGCCTGTAATGTTCGATGGTACGATCGTTCCTTTCAGTAGTGACGTGAAGGAACTGGGGTTGCGGGTTGATAGTACCCTGAGCTGGCGAGCTCAAATTGCTAGTGTTAGCCAGAGGGTTACGGGAGCGCTGCGGGCTCTATGTCGCTTTAAGCACTTTTTGCCGTCTAATACGAAAGCAATGCTTGTACAGACCCTAATTTTCCCTATCAGCGATTATGGCGACGTGTGTTACTATGACCTGAATGCAGATCTCCTCAATAAACTTGACCGTCTTCTAAATTACTGCATTCGATTTGTTTTCAATCTGCGTAAATTCGATCATGTCTCTTCACATCGATCACTTCTAAAGTGGTTGCCCATGCGTCAACGAAGAGAGCAAAGGGCGCTCACTACATTGTTTTTATTTCTCGACTCTCCTAATACCCCTCGTTATTTAGTCTCTCATTTTAAATACATTTGCGCAAACCACACCAAAAATCTACGCTCATCTCATAACCGTCTTCTTCTATGTCCCACTCATCACACTGACTTCCTTCACTGTTCCTTCTTTGTTCAGGCTATTTCTCTGTGGAATGCGCTCCCCCAGGAGATTAGGATGGCTAAGAACCGATTAAAATTCAAGATTGAAGTTCGCGAGCATATTCGTAAGAAGTTGGCAGTGGTATCATCACAACGGTAATGTTTCTTTGTTGGTCGATCTGAATTATTTTTTTGAGTATATATAATATATTAGTATATATATATTAGTATGTATATATTTAGTTTATGAAATTGTGCTTATCTCATATATTTTTATTGTACATTGATTATCAATCATATTCACATGCTTTTTCTTTCTTTTGCACCTGCCATCATGATTCTCTGCATCACCCAAAGGTTGACTGGTAGAAAATGCCTTAGGCATTAAGTCCGCCTTTGTACTGTTATGTGCATTAAGTGTTAAATAAATAAAATAAATAAATAAATAAAGCTTCTTTACATCCTGGTGGAACTTCTCACCTTGCTCATCACTGACTGCACCAAGATTAAATGGGAAAAAAGAAAAGTGAGAATGAAGCAAGTGAATTTTTAACGAAATTCTGCTAACCTAACCCAACTTTTTATATTCTTCTAACATGTCGTCAACTAGCTTTTTCGCCTCTGCGGTTCCCTAAAAACCCTTTAATAACTGCTTTCAGCGATAACCAGGCATCAAGTTCCTTGTCAGTAACCTTTTTCTCAAAATTTGGGTCTTTCATCAATGTGGTAATAGAAAAAATAATTTGCCATGTACCTCGAAAACTAGACGTGATAGATACCACATATGTTTGGAACATTTAATCTGTGACTCATTAGCTATTCATTCCAGCTAACACTTACGTGGGTACCAAAATCGTGTAACGCAGTGTTATTATCGTTAAATTATCATAGTTGCGGGCATTATACCAATTTACACTACCTTTTCTATTCTGAAAGAGCTTCCCATCGAACAAAGACGTTCATCTATTGTGAAGTACAGAGCTTGACATCTAACAAGATTTACATAAATTGTGAGGACCTTTAAGATATTTGAACATATTATCCGCACAGCTCTTTGTAACCTCTACTGGAAGAGTAGAGGGTCAACAGTCTCACAGGCGATCTCCCACCACATCTTCAAAGTGTCCCTTCATTGAAAGTGTGCGAAGTGCCATGAACAGAGATAGATGGAGAAATCTCACAAAATCCGTAACCAACCTACCAGACGATCCATTACTATGACCACTCCGCCAGAAATGTACTGAGAGAACTGAGAAGAGAGATTTTTTTTCTTTATTTAAAATTAAATTAATATTATAACTTCGAATACTTCATACCAATGCCGTGAAGCTCGTTAAACAGGCGTGAACCTAATTGTAGACAGTTTTTGAGGGATTCACGCGCATTTTGCCTGTTCTCTGATAATGTTGGAACGCATGGCGTGAACTCGCGCGTGAATTCACAGCACTAAGGTGAAACCGCCATACATCTTAACCATCCAAGCTAAGCAGTGGAAGCATTGCCTGTCGACGTTGGGTGCTGTCTCTAATTACTAATTAATGTTTCAGCAAAGCAAATCTTGAATGTCTAGGTATCGTTGTATTAGATTGAGTTACATTATTATCTTCATACTAGGTACAATTAGTATTGAATACAACAATATTGCATTTCATCAGCCTTATGTTCCCATTACTGAGACTTAAGCCTCCTCTCTAGGAAAGGAAATGGGCCGTAATCCATCATGCGGGCCCAGCACGGATTTGTGGATGTCACATGTCTTCAATTGTTTTGGTTCAAGGACATGCCGGTTTCCTCACGATGTTTTTCTTCACTTTTATGAAAGCAGTGGTGATGAAATAAATTACACAAAGTAATGCGCCACGATCTACAATTCGTAAGTTGGGGCCGTTACCACTTTGCCACCAATGCACTAACAACTTAGTTATTTCTTATTAGATTCTTCAATAAGAATCAATAACAATAATATTCGATATTGAATCTTGACACACCATATTGTCGTTAAATATAGACATAAGTAATATGGGTTCTTATGTATCGTAAATATGTCTAGTTATTTGCGACTAATAACAAAGAATTCGATCGAAAATAATATGTAATTAATAAAAATAATATGTAAAACATTCTGATAACATTACTATTTTTTGGGGCCACGACATTTACTAATGTAAATGTATATAAAAATATAATGTTGCCATCCAAATAGTACTTATTTAAAACTTAATCTTGTTTTGGAAACTACATTTAGTTTTAAATAAGTACTACACTCCATATTCCCGATAAAAATATAAAACGAATCAATAACCATCACAATTTATTGGCAAAATCTGACACAATAATCTCCAACAACGACTTCCAAGAAACATCAATAAGGATCACAAATTTTAGATCGCTCAAGATATACATAAGCCAAGAGAAGGAATATTTCAGCACAGCTACTTCTGATTTATACCAAAAATATTCTTGGACGTAATATTGAAAGAAAAACCTCGTTTACAAGGCAATTTCCTTTATGTCCCAAACTGTCTTGAAAGCACTTTTTAAAGAGATAGCGCATTTAGATAAAAGGCTAATTTATTCATTGGCGGCAAGAAAGGGAATAAGCCTGCTAACCAACTTGCCTACCAATTGAATCTTGAATCTGTAATTTATTTTTGATGTTAAATTAGAAATGTGTTTACTTGGTATAATCATTTCGGTAAGCGGATTTTGATAATTTGAGTTGAAATGCTTAATATTTGTCACTTTTTATTAAGTAATTAAAATTGAGAATGGAGTATTTTGAGCAAATGAAAAATAAAATGAAATGAATAGTCTTTATAAGAAGTTAAAAAATAACTTGATCAGTGTTGTGATAGTGTTGAGAAAAACGCTAATTAAAAGAACTAATACCTAATATAATTATCAGTAATACTTCCTTTCTGTACAGTGGTGGCGCAATGGAAAAGTTTACGACGTACAAGCTGTTACTGTAAGGTTATGGGTTCTATCTAACCTGGGCATGCGAATTCTGCCGCACTAACTAAAAACGCAGGAAGAAAGAATTCCTTGTACATTCATTTACTCATAGATTGGGATTTCTTGTAATATTTCTTGGATCTCCTTAATGCACTTTTAATTAGCGCGGCAAGATTACTTGGTGTAATTTATTTCCTCACCATTGATTTCAAAATAGTGAAAAATACATCGTGAGAAAACCAGCATATCCTCAAACTAAAAATTGGAAGACATGTTTCATCCACTAATAATACGCACTGGATCGAAAAATGCAGTTTTGATAAATCTAATAAGTATATTCATAAATGAATTCAAATAATGACATAACCATTTTTGAACCAAGCCTAAAGTTAAAGCCAACAGAAAAGTCACAAACGAATTTCAAGTTCCAGTTTAAAACTTTGTCTATGGAGTTTGAACTTCATAAAGATTGGTCGCAGAAAATAATTGTATAAGAGAAAAATGGATTACACGTTCCTGGAGACTCATCCAATAAGAATAATAATGGTAATGGATTCAGAAACGCAATATGGAACCGCTCTAGTATGTGGTCCCTTCGAGAGATGAGCGGAAAACTCCGTAGAATTCATTTTGCATGGGACCGACGGGAACCGATTTTCGACTGGTATAGGGCGTCGTAAATTTGGAAACCCAATCAGATTTGAACACTTTGAACCCGATTGTGAATAGAAGTAATAAAAATTCGGTGCATTTTAGGTATGTGGGTGCAAGAAACTATCGACTTTTTGGCTTTGCTCACTGGATGTAGAAGATTATTTGTTGCAATATATCTTTTGTGGTAGTCTGTATGAATCATTTTTGAGAACCAACATTTTTTTTAAAACATCTAATGCTTCCTCTTGCTCTTTTTTTTGAGGTGGCAAATCATATAATGACTTCTTCCGCTTTAAGGTGGAGCGGGAAATTGTATCAGATATTATTGAGCAAAACTACATGTATGTGTGCATTCTAGGACTACGGGTAAACGACAAAAATTCTTCAGATATAATCCCATGGTCCCAGTAAGCGTTATCTCTGATTGTCCCGTACGGTTTTGCTGACATTTGCATGAGGCGCGCAGACTTGACTCATCTGACTGACTGAAAATCATCTGCGTCTCTTCATTTGCGTTTCAGAAACGCAGTCAGTCTATTGCACTATCGCGTTATTTGGCGCTTTCCTCTATTATTTTTTCCAAGGTTACGAATGATGACGTCACTCCATCTCTATAGCATATTCAATAACGTAGGTATTCCACGTTTTGGACAAGACTGAGTTCAAACGCGAAAGCTGGTAACTGCCGAAATTAATATCACAAGGCGGAAGCATTTTGTCTTCTATGTTTCTTTAAAACCTTACTAATGACTTGATGTGGGAAATATACCTACTTAGGGTAAGTTTTCAGAATTTACTTATTTTATAGATAGAAAGAAGAAAGACAGAAAAACAGTTTATTTACATGAAAATGACGCAATCTTTAAATCAGCTAACAAATAAAAACAATAAATAGGCGTTATTTTTTCATCATCATCACCATCATCATTTCAGCCGAAAGACGTCCACTGCTGGACATAGGCCTCCCCCAAGCGCCGCCACAAAGACCGGTCCTGTGCGTCTTGCATCCATCGGCTTCCGGCAACCCTGACCAGGTCGTCGGTCCACCTTGTCGGAGGCCTTCCAAATCTACGTCTACCGGTACGCGGTCGCCACTCCAGAACCTTTCGGCCCCAGCGGCCATCCGTTCTGCGTGCAATGTGCCCTGCCCATTGCCACTTAAGTTTGGCGATTCTTTTCGCTATGTCGGCAACCTTGGTTCTCTTGCGGATATCCTCATTTCAGATTCTATCACGCATGGATACTCCGAGTGTTTTTTTATTGTGGGAAAAATCATCTAATGACGAATCTCACCCTTGGGCGGAGTGTCAGACTCTTACTGACTAAACGACCCATCCCATTCTTTCTTAGCCTTCCTTTCAGAAACCGGACCGGGGCGGGGCCCAAGTAGGCTTCGGCCTAAAAATATATATGATGAATAGATATTCTGCCCTTAGCCAAGTTGATAATCTACAATCGTTAATGCTATTATACAACTAATAAAATGTATGGGAATGACTTTATTTCAACAAAATTAGTAGCCAAGTTCACTTCGTTCAAAAGACGTTTCGATTTTAGAAAGAGATTTGTCACGAAACTATTGTAACTTGGCTAAGAGGGCTGGACTGGCACCCAAAACATTTCTTCACTCAGTTGAAGAGATGACGTTCACAATCAGTTCCATAGCTATCGCTCATTCCTAGCTCAGCTCAACAATAAATGACCTAGCTTCACCTGAAATGGAACTGCAGATTCAATGTTCGTGTAGATTTGAATTTTAAAATTCAGTGATTATTTTCCATTGAAATAAGTGAAAAAATACTATTCAGTAGAATCTTGGACAGCTTTTTCAAGTAGTTCTGGGCGACTGTATGAGAGACTTTTATGTGAAATGGAATTTTAAAACGCCGGTGTTTAAAATGTCGCTTTATTTGGTAAGCGAGCGTTTCAAAATGTGTCTTTTTTGGCTCTAAAAACCGTTACTACTGCGTACGCGACAGATTATATGGACCAAAATCTCCGTCGTTGCTGTTTAGACGTGAGCAAAACGTGCTTGTCAATTCAAATATAGTTTATCTATGGTTTGCCCCTTTGAAAAACGACCGGAAAAAATAAAGGTGCGGTTTATTGAAAGTCCCGTTTTTTAATTATTTTTAGAGATTCGGCGGCGGACCACATGTGTGAGCTTGCTGAACATTTGGCGTCCGTGACAGGACAGGTTGCTATGGTTACGGGCAGCTCCTCATCTTAATTACATAGTATAAAACAAAGTCGCTTCCTCCCTATGTATCTTAAATCTTTAAAACTACGCAACGGATTTTGATGTAGAGTAACTCGAGGGGAAGGTTTATACATATAAACCTTCCTCTAGAGTAAAAATATTACGCATCCATTATAAATATAATGGATGCGTAATATTTTTAATATCACCATTCACCATCACCATTGTACCCGTGCGAAGTTGGGGCGGGTCGCTAGTTTCGAATAAGATGTGGAAATTGGTTACTGCGCATTCGAGTTCGGGCGTCATTCGGATTCAACTTTTATCCCACGTACTTCTTCTACGCTAATTTTGTAGTCTTGGAGACTGAATACGAAAATATTAAATAGTATTTGTTCATTTGTTTCACAATCCATAATAAATACTTATGCAGATTTAAATTCTTCCTTTATCGATTTAAAAACCAGTGTGGACTGTGTGGGGTTACCCAAATATCATATCTCGTTTTTCTCTTTTTTTTGTCTAAGCCATTATTTTTTTGGAGTTTCGGATACAATTTATCCCCCGCTTCACCAAAGGGTGGGAGATGTCTGACTTTTACTTACTAAAAACTCCAGGTTTCAATTTCACATTACCCATGGCCAATAGACTTCAAACCTGCTGGGCCTTTACGGGTCATATGGTTACCAGACGATAGACGGCGAGCTACTCATTGCTCGCCATCCGCAAGCACGCACCTACTATACTTCGCATTAGGTGAACGCCTGCCACTCCTCCTCGCATCGGAACACAGCCTGTACAGATTGACAAAGGCCTAGATTTTATTTCATAGTATTAATTTATCTCTATTTTATTCAGCGAGGCAGACACACGAGGAAGTTGCATAACTTTTTACTTTGATAAAGCCCGTATTGGTCTCATATGAATCACATAGCCTTAATTAAATTCTAGCTAAAATTTTATTCCATTTTATTAAAGCAATCTTTGAACAAAGTATTTTGTTCAAATTCATGAATATATTTTATTTATATACTAGAATATATTTTAAGTATATTGCTTTCAGCATTCATTTCAGATTTTTATTTTATTCTTGTTCTCTGTGATTGCTTTGACGTATCAAAATTTAATTACTAAATTCCAGAAAGAAAAATATGTGTTCTCTTAGGTTTTTTTTGGGCTCTGTAATTCGTATTGTAAAGAATATTTATGATTAGTGCATAGAACACGGAATCAATGATTTTGGCAGAGTTTACAAGCTGGCTGCTGTACTGATATCATTTTTGTTTTTTTTTTTTATGGTGGGAAAAATCATCGAATGACGTATCCTGCGGAGCGGGAAACAGTGTCAGACGTGTACTGACTAAACGACTAACCGTTTCTTCCTACCTTAGTTCCATCAACACCAACCCAAAGCCCCAGAAGGCATCATTTTTGATATAGCTATACAATACAGTTTAGTCGGTGTTTCCTGACAGCTACAATCCGGGTATCTTTAAGTCAAGAGTGAATAGGTTACTTCTAGGTAAGCGCGCTCCATCGTCGACCGCATCGTCCCTTTCCATCAGGTGAGATAGCGGTCAAGCGCAAACCTATAATCAATAAAAAAAAAGAAGGGGCTGATGACGCTTGCTGATGGGTGTCAACACCCATCAGTAAGCGTATGATTTAACATCGTATTTTTTTTTCAGCTTGAAAATTTTCCAGTGACTTTTTCCAGGCAGAGCGCTTTTACCGACTAAAACCAAATCTCATTTGTCGTTTGCGTGCTAGGACTTTCCTTTTTGACATCGGCCCTGCTGGGTCCCTACGGTTTGCTGACATCTCTTTGAGGACTATGTGGATCTCTACGAGCTGCTTACGAAACGAAAAAAGTCGGAAATAAAGAACTGACATATCTTAAAACCAAAAATTCGAAGACATGTGACATCCACCAATCCGCACTGGGCCCTCGTGGTGGATTATGGCACTTTTCCTCTCCTATTGAGGAGGCTTGTGTCCCAGTAGTTGTAACATTAAAAAGGCTGATGATGATATTTAAATCCTGTGACTTCTAACCCTAAAAACCCTACAAACGTATGCGTTATTATCGTGGCATTCTTTCGTTTGTGTTGGTGATGCCTGTCTTTAGTCTTTGAGACACTTCGACGCTCTGTGGGTTATCAATTCTTTTTGATTCTACATAATAGGTGTTTGTTTGCATTCTTGATGAAATATGACACCATATTTGTGTTTATTTGAAATTATTTTCTTTTGATTTTGGAGACACATTGGTTTTTGTATGTTTGATTTGTAATATTATAAGAATATTGCTGATGCGTATCACATGATAACGAGCTTGGAGTTAAAGAAGTTGCCCTTTATAGACCGATTTTCGTTGTGATCAAATTCAGCGTTTTTTCAATACAAAACCATACCTCGAAAATTCTATTGTGACGCGGGGAATAATGTTGTAATTTTTTGTAAGCTCGGGTAGATTTAAGTTTGTTTACAGGTTTTCTTTAGCAAGAAAGTAAGTGGCGCATATCCTGCGAAGGGGCTCCACATTGGCACTGTACTTGCGATGAGTCAAGGAAACCCCATTTGGCCAGATTATCTCTGCAGCGACCAACTTGAAACCGCAGTCAGTTCAGGAATTTCCAAATTGGCCACTGTAGTTCGAGTCTCAGTGGCAGATGCATAGATGTTCTGTCGGGGGATGAAATAAGGAGGAGTGGGATATCCTTCCCTCCAGTTCGCGTCTTTGATCAGAGCTGCTTCTCTCCGAAGATCTCGTAAATTAAAAAAAACTTTTACGGAGAAACTTTTTTTTTTAGGAGTTGATACCCGTAAAAGGGTTGACAGCTATCTTGTTCTTGCTTAGCTTTTTCAGTGCGGCTGGCTAGTTCAACTCAAACTTCCGCACATAGATAGATAGATAGATAAATCGTTTATTTGATGCAACACAACTACAACATTTTAAAACCAAGCACATAACCATATATACCATAACCATAAATAAAGTAATAATAATAAAAAAAAATAAAATAATAATCACAAGCATCAATAATAAACTAAAAAAAAAAACATTAAAAACAAGAAAAAAAAAAACCAAGCGGTTTCGAAATGTTGATAGATACAGCATTGCAATTGGGGTTGGTTTTAAGCATCCCGTTATGATGCGACAGGAATCAGTTAGCGATGTGTCGAACTTTCTACAACACACTTTTTGTTAGAAATTAACAATATGGTATCAAAGCTAAAATTCAAACTAAAGTGTTGTTTCTGTTCAACTCTACATTCTTACCCTTACAAGTGTTAAGTTTAATCCTCATACGGATCTTAACATAACACTGAATCCACTAAGTGTCGTACAAAACCCAACAGTACACATTAACACTAATACGACTTGTACACAACGTATATCGAGATGGTTGTAAGACGTATCGTGTAACATTGTACCACTAATGGCGGTGCAGTGTCTGATTATCACTCAGGTATATTAATCATTTAACCTGTATTACTAATTTGTTGAAGACAAGGTTTGTATTCAAGTTTACGCTTGGCTTATTTTGTTTGGTTATTTAGCCATTCATCATCAGCAGCCTTTTTAATGTTCCCACTGCTGGGACAAGGTGTTTTAGGAGAGGGAATGGGCTATAATCCACCACGCGGGCCCAGTGCGGATTGGTGGATGTCACATGTCTTCGTATTTGTGGTTCTAGGACATGTCGGTTTGCTCACGATGTTTTCCTTCACCGTTTTAAGAGGAGTCGTGATGAAATAAATTACTGAAAGTCTATAATGCGGGTTTGAACCCGCGACCTACAAGTCGTAAGTCGGGGCCGTTACCACTTGGCCACCACTGTTTTATTTAACCATTTAATATTTTTTTAATACAATTACAAATTACTAGGGTTTTTTGTTTGCTTTTATTCAAGTATAGACCTCTTCCGTTTTACTTTACGGCTTTCTGTGTTTGGATTTTGATACTAAGTTTCTAGGTTACTAATAAATTTTTGAGTACTAGTTATAAAGTTCTATTATTTCTTTCGCAGACTTTCGCTCCCGCGTTGCACCTCCTTGCGTAAATCTTGTATGCGTGCAAGGGAGTGCATCAAGATCCCACGGTGGCAGGCCAGCAAGGAGGCTTGCCGCTTCGCGGGATACCGTGCGGTATCCCCGAATCATCCGTATAGCCATGACCCTTTGGCATGCGATCAGCTGGGCCCTCGGTTGCGTCTGCAGTGATGGCGCCCACACTTATAAGGTAAAGGGCTATAAACATAACATTATGTATCGAGTAAATTGGGGTAACATTGTCCTTAGGGTATAACTTTAGCATAGCTTATTAACCAATAGAAACACAGTAAACAAAATTTATCATGTTTCTATTGGTTATTGGGCTTGTCCAAAGTTATACCTCCTGAGGTATAACTTTGGACAAGCCCTTTGGCCCTGGCCAAAGTAACCCAATTTACGGTACTTATAATAATGATCTGAAATAAAGTTATTGTATTTTAATGTTGTAATCTAATAAGGTGTTTATTGAATTTTTTATCTAAAGGTTAAAATTTATAGGCTGTCAAAAAGTAATATCAGCAATTTCGTGAATTCATGCATGAAATTAAGTAATTTCTCGTACCGTCAGGCAAATTGTATCGGCACTCTCCCCAAAAGAACCCTTTTAATACCTACATTATTGGCAAATAAATGATTTCTATTTTTAACAACTTTTATTAAATTGCGCCTGTCTATGGAGCTGTCATTTAGAGGGCAGATATACGTCACCGACCTTGAGCAAGGAAAAGAAGAGCTAGCGTCACTTCCTGTGCATCAAGATTATTCGAATATACGACTTTTATTTAAATTGTGTTTTAAAAATGAAGGACGAATTATCCTGCATTTTTAAAACACAATTTAAATAAAAGTCATATTTCAAATTATTGGAAAAGTAGTTTAGCATATATTTTTTTTTTACAGACTAGCCTAGCTGGTTAAACGTAATGTGATTTAAAATCTCCCCAACTTGCGACTTTGGTAAGGACCAAAATCGCAAGTTAAGGGGAAGATTCTCCCCCATTTTCTTTTTTATCCAAGGATATGTCAGCAAAATTTCTATTTCCTCATGTCAAAATGAAAACGTCGAGCTGTCGACTTGAAGTGACTATTTCCCAGATCAAAGTTTTATGAATGTTACAAAATGGTGTTTAGGGCCGATTCATACTAAAATGGCGGCGACCGACAGCGATGCGGTGAACATTATTAGATTGAAATAATTTTACAGTGTACCTACTGCACCGGGCACTGTCTGCACAGCAGAGGTAGAAAAGTTCAGTATTGTCAAACGTATATTGGAAGACGCAGCATCAGAACGCCTATCACAAGATGGACCGACTGGTCTGGATCGCGGGAGTCCGATGGATGCAAGAAGACTAGGATAAATTATTGTAGTGATATTTGAAAGAGGTCTATGTACAACAGCGGCCGTATTTAGGCTGAAATATTGATGATCAGTTGAAGAGTTCAAAAAATATACGCGATGCTCCTAGCAGACAAGCGGCCACACACATCTTGTTAGCGGTCCTGTCAGTGTTTGATGCGGTAAACACTAGAGACTTTAGAGAAAAATAATTTTGAATTTTATCTACATCGTAGAAAGGTTCAAAATGGGCACGCGGCTGCCCGCAGTTTACGTCAACCGTGAGCGATTAAACGCCCGCGCACGGTTGCTAGCGGCCGAATACGACCGGTTCTGCCAGCCACTTTGCGTCGCTGCTGGCCGCTGCTATTTCAGTGTGTATCAGCCCTTAGACACGGTTTTGAGCTCTCAGCAAAACAATATTTTTGATTAATCAATTGTTCATTTAAGTTTGCCTGGAGATAACGGTGACTTAAGGAACTTTAATCCCTAATTTTGGGGATTAAAATTGTAATTTTCATCAGTTACACTTCAGATTAAGGGTGCTTATTTCACAAGAAATGTATTAACTTACGAAGTTATGATTTTTTTATTGATTATAGGTTCGTGCTTTTCCGCAATCTCATCTAATAGAAAACGACGATGCGGTCGACGATGGAGCGCGCTTACCTAGAAGTAACCTATTCACTCTTGACTTAAAGATGCCCGGATAGCCATCGGGAAACACAGACTTCGGCAAGAAATTCCACTTCTTGGCTGTACGCACAATGACAGTGATTTTTGCTGTGCTGCGTTTGATATCCACCATTATTACTAAATTGTGCGTCTTAGGTCAGAAGACCTGAGAAACGAATTCTAATCTAAGTCAGACAAGGAGCCTTCTTCCAGCACTCGAGTCCAATGCGGGTTAGTAAGTATCCACATGGCTTTAAATTTTTGGTCCTTAGTTGTGTCGGTTTCCTCACGATGTTTTCCGTCACCGTTTTGAGAGCAGTGGTGATGAAATAAATTACACAAAGTAATGCGTCCGGCTGGGATTGAAACCTTGACTTGGGAGAAGTGTTTATTTAATGCAGGAATCAGAAAGTGGAATATTTTTCCGACTACAATATTTCCGATATATTTTATTTACGGAACGAACCATGATGACAACTTTAACCACATTTTGTATGTTAGTACTTACAGATAACGACTTAGAACAGATTTATGATAATGTAATCCGCAAAAAGGCAAACCACGGCCTTCTGGGGTGACTGTAGTTATGAATAAAACACGGTGTAGCATCTTATTGATTCCGGAGTCAGATTTTTTTTCACTTTGATGTCGGTTCTATATATTTTATTTTCGGGTTTTGTAGGGATATACGAGTATGAGTATATTGATGAATCTGAAATAATGTTGTATTTTACACATACAGTCTGTGTGTGATGAGTAAGTCATTTGTTCTGTGTCTGGGTGTAATTTATCTATTACTAGCGACCCACCCCAGCTTCGCACGGGTACTGATATTGAATATATTTATACATGTATTATGAATTCCTCTTGAATCACTCTATCTATTAAAAAAAAAACAGAATCAAAATCCGTTGCGTACTTTTAAAGATCTAAGCATACATAGGGAAAGCAAACTTTGTTTTATACTATGTAATGATATAGAATGTTTTTAAATCCTATACTTTTGAGTTAACTAAGTATGTTTCCGGAATAAAAAAAACTTGATTCAATACCTGTTTTAAAAACTGTTGAACAAGGGAGAGGTTCCACGTCAAAAATTAAGAGAATTTCCGTAAAGAAAAACTCTAAAGCATTCGGAAAAAGTGGAGTAAGCGCTTGAAGGAAATGATTATTATCATTAAGACATCAAAAAAAAAAAACATAATTGTGTGATTTAGTCCTGTAAATGTAACAAAATGTCAAAGTTTTGGTTTACTGAAAGTTGTAAAAACCTTCCAAATATTTCGTTTCAGATTTTTCTTCATAAAAGACATAGTCTTCCATTGACCTATAACAAAATGGAGACAAAATATGACGTAAGATTCTCATTATTTCTTACTTTTTGCGGATCGAAAAAAAGCGCAACAGCTTTTACTTATCAATTAAGTAATTTATGGCATAATTTTATATCATATCAAAGGTTTTTCTTTCATTTATTATCTTGTTGAGCATTAAGACGAGTATTTAATTTTATGTTGTTTTCTTTAACACATTTTTCATTTCTATCAACAGCTCCAGTTTGTAAGCCATATTTCTCGAAGGAATTTCATTAGTTGAGTTATCTTTGATAAAACAGTTAATTGGTTTTCTTTTCAACATTACTGTAAGAAAACCATCGTATTATTTCGTTCTGATTCATAAATATGTTTCTAGAAATCTTTTGTTGTAAGAAAAATATTCTGTAGCAAATTCTTTCATTATGCCTCAGGCTTTGTTATTTAAGTTTATGATTTTGATAATTATTTTTCGTTGTGTATTAATAATTCAAAGCAAATACTGGCAGGGATTTGGCGGTCTCCCCAACCTATTATAATTTGGTTGCCTTCAAGGCTCTTAATAAAAGTGCGCCTCACCATCAACGATTACATTACTGCTTACCTTCAGGTGGGATCACAGTCAAGCATTAGTTTATATCGAATAAAAAAAAATTAGTCGAAAATATAATTATGACAGCCCCAAAAACTTGTTAATAAAATTAAAAATAACCTAACTTGCACCTGCGTACGGCTTGTAACGTAATCGAAATGATTCTTGCGTTTGGCATCCTGATTGGTTAAAAGCTTGGTGTGGACCAATCGGAGCGCCAAATGATATAAACGTGTTGAGCAATAGACTATGGCACTGCATGTCGTGGGTTCCATTCAAACTTGGAACAAATATAATGTATGGCCTACTGTTGGGTTTCGTAATTTTATATTTTCAAATGGAGGGTAGAACTACATATTTGCAAACGCATTGCCTGCCTATACAGGGTGTCATTGACATGTTAGCGCAAACGAATACCAATCCAGTACATGATTCTAGACCCCCCAGTGATGGAATTTTTTGTCGGTTTTTTCTTATTTTTTTTTTTTAATGAATTTTAACGTTTTTTTAAATTAAACTGTATAAAAACGTCAATTTAACATTTTTTTGCGAAAAAAATGAGTGCATTACATTCCAAATTAAAAATGTCATCGGGTTTGATTAGAATAATGACTTTATTTGCCTCGATGATTTTTTTATTAATAATGTTTTTTCTTTTTTTTTCAAAAAATATCATTGGGATTAGTCAGCATAACAATTTTATACAGGTAAAAAATAAAAAAACAAAACTTTTTTTTCAAAAATTTGAAAAAAAACCGACGAAAAATTCCACCATTGGGGGGTCCAGAATCATGTACTGGATCCATGGTATTCGTTTGCGTTAACATGTCAATGACACCCCGTATAACCGTTCCTTTCCCACACGCGCCTTGACTGATTGCCTTTGCTTCGTTATTGGTCGCGAACATTCGATGACGACACACCTCATCCCACTCTTGAAAGAATCAGCGCGCGAAGTGTCACAGAATTTATTGTGCCTAATTTCTTTTATAGATAGATAGATATATTCTTTTACACCAGAAATAAAATAACAATACGAACTTAACTTATATGGTTTTCTACTTACTTACGTTTTTTTTTATTTATTTATTTATTTATCATTTATACAAATATTACAGGGGATTACTTATGTTAAATAGCAACCAAAAAACCACTAAGGTTTAAACTTGTGCTATCATGAATCATCTCAAATCGAAACAAATTTAGTTACAGTTTTATATGTGTACTTACGTTATTGTCGAAATTAATTTATACAATCTTTGTTTAAATCAGTAAGAGAAAACATTCTTAAATAATACTTAAGTAATATTTCTTAAGTTTACATTTAATATTTTTGGGTGTAATATTACTTTTTATTTCTGAGGGTATGCTACTATGACCATACTAAAAAACCGTCTGCCCTTCAAAGTGAAAATAATGCTTTATTACGCGATGGCGGAATCCTACATCCAGTATGGCTTTAGTAGCTATGTAGGACGTACTACTAGGAGTGATATAACGTGGCTGGTGTTAAAGAACATTGACTGGAGTACGTGTTAGTGGTTCCAGTTGAACGAGCCTCAACTCGACGAGCAAAGGTTAGTACACGTATCCTTTATCCGATTTTCCTTAGCCGTCCTACTTTTCGAAGTCCTACAGCTGCGTTCGCAAGGTCCCGTACTCTCTGATTGTGTCAAATACAGTCCACTTCCATCTTCTTATTTTGAACCAGTTCACCCAGCGCCAGGGTGGCCGCAATTCAATTATATTCTGTAAAAGTAACTGATATACGGCGTCACCACCTACTGTTACTGTTCCGGGTCTGGAAGTCTTGTCTAAGTTTACATGTTTGTGATTGCACCCAGGGTTCAGGAGTCTTCTTGTTTGTCGGTATCACTCTTGACAGAGTGGTCGTGGTCTTCAATTCAGGTGTTGGTGGCAAGATTTGAAACACGTCGCCATTCGCTGATGGGTTCAGTAGTCATTTCCCAAATAAAAATTTCTAAGTTGAGCACCTCTGCATTTATTGCTCTCCGACAGATCGATTCTTCTTCTTCTTCTTATTCATTGCGATTTTTACGTTTGAAAACTCATATAATAATAAAGGTTTTAAAAAAATAGAAGCCAATAACAGTTTTTAACAGCAATAACGACAACAAATTGCATTTATTTGTATAAACCATTTTTTTTTACAAGTTTTTAAGTGCTCAAATTCGCAGTGTCTAACTTCAGACTCGCCAACATCTGACGGCCGTACTTTATATCATCAAAAACTTAACCATTTCACATCCAAGATAACATCTTTCAGAGGTGGAGGAATGAACTCACTTACAACAAAACTTTTTCCAACACTTCACTAACAGCCAACAGAATTAACGCAACAACTAAAAACTCTTATAAGTTTTCAAAAACATTGTTTCGTACAAAAATCACGTACGGGCCTGAACTTCTTGACCCCGCCTTATAAACTTCATAGGAATGATCAGAGATTAAACAGAGATAGAAGCGAAATTTCCAATCTGATTGCACCCTAAATATTTACAGCGACTAACTCACTGATTCTGAGAGTAAATACGCTTTAAATTGGTTGTACTTACTGATAGGCATAGGCTTCCACATATTTGTGAGTCAAAGAGTACTTCAGGAGGCAGGATCAAATCCAGTCAGGCGCATTCTATAGTATAGTCTGGTGCATAGGCGCAATCACCCTGTGATAATCACTGTGTGATTTGTTCAATCACCACTGCTCTCAAAACTAATGTTTCTCAAGATGTTTTCCTTCACCTAGAACCGAAAAATTCAAGACATTTGACATCTACCTGACATCCACACTGAGCCAGAGTGGTGGATTACGTCCCATTCCCTCCTAGAAAGTAGGCCTAAGTCCCAGCAATATTCACTCTAGTCTTGTACAGCAATTCTTCGTATTATATTAGTAATGATTCTGCAAATCTCTTAATTTCCGAATCTTATTCTATGGAACTGCTGAATAACTTCGTAACGAAGTTCTCAACAGTATTTCGGCACGTTAACGCCTTTGTTTATGTTTAGGCTCAAATATCTTTGAGGTATTTTAAAGTTTCATCTTACGGGTATTATGTTAAGGAACTTTGATCAGGGTGTGGGGTCTGTAGTCAAACTGAATATCTAGCGTATGTTATGTGCTGAAGTATTTAATGCCTGATCTTCAAACACATAGTTAAGTAAGATTGATGTACTAACTTAGATATAATAGTGGCCTTACGTGATTATGACGTTATTACACATATTTCTCGGGATATTGTTGAAAGAGGTATCATGTGGATATTATCTAGGTTTATATTAAATTTAAATAAAAAAATTGTTAAAAACGAGTCCAGAAAATTCTTCTAAAAATTTGCTTTTTTGCGTGAACTTTAAGGCCTTCGTATTGTACTTTTAAAATTTGAAGAAAATAGGTCTAGATATAGAAACCAGATTCTGAATGACAAAAATATTACATTACATTTAAAAAAATAAAAATAAACACGTGTTTTCTAGAACATGTTTTGTGAGACATTCGAGTGAATCAACGTTGTAAGTCATCACTATTTTTCGCGTTACCTATTTACAATAAAACATTTCGTTAGTGTGCCTTGACTGGAATCAAAAGGAAATTCGGAACATAGGCCATAAGTATATAGAACATCAACATGTACATAAATCCTGGACCTGATTAGTGGCCCTGAATGCTATGCGAGAGGTAGTGGGTTTCATTCCCACCCAGGAACAATGTTTGTGTGATTAGCACGAACATTTGTTCTGTGTCTGGATATTGTTTATCTATTAGATAATATGTATACGTATTTATAAATATCAGTTGTCTAGTACTCATAACATAAGATCTGCTTAGCTTGGGACTAGTCGGCGTTGTGTGATAGTTATCGAATAAATATATTTAAAATATCTGTCATTTATTTAATGTGCCCACCTACCACAGTGTCGTTTTCAAAACAAACGTTGACTGGTAGATTATGCCTTGTAGCATTAAGTCCGCCTATGTACCACTTCTTTACATGAAGTTTAAATAAATAAACAAATATTTATCCTATCAAAATTGAAAGTTTTACCATATGGATAGACCATCTGATCAATGCATGAACAATTCATTGAAATGTACCTAATAAACATAGATTAAGACACAAAATTTTTAAACTCAGTAGGTATAGTATGTTCCTCTACGACGATGGAAAGTTTTAGCTTTTTTCTGTTCCTTTATTAATTTTCCTTATAATTATGATTGTAAGATATTTTATTTTGTATTTCCTAAGTTTTGGTAATAAGTTGGCATTTAATCAAAAAACTTTGTAATAAGTTTCGCCAAATGAAGTTGAAATTTTGATGTCCCGACGCAACTTTTAGTCTTGTTGAAGTGTTTATTTTAACAAGACTATACTTTATAAGCTATAAATTATGGTAATTCAGTTAATTTTCGTTATTCTTTAACTTCACGGTTTTAGATCCTAAGTATACTTGTTTATCTTGTAAAAAGTTTATTTTCGCAAAGACTGAAAACATAAAAGTTTTGAACTACCACTTTCTGCCTGTATGCCTCTTTTTACTGTGGGAATGCCTGAAATGACTTCTACCAGTCGGAGCGGTGACGGCGCGCACTGTTCCCGCGCGCCTCAAAGTGTTGTCAGCAACAGTAGGGGCCCAGCAAGGTTAAAGCCTTCTGGGGCCAAGGGTTGATGCGAAAGTGGAACACCGGGGCCCCGGAACTAAGGCAGGAAGGTACGGTGGGTCGTTTAGTCAGTAAAAGTCAGACACTATCGTCCGCTCCCTCCAGAGGCGGGATACATTGTAGAAAGATTTTTCAAACTTGTACTGAAAAAACCGACTACAGCCCTTTGGTAGGGTAACGATAAATTTTTCGAAGGATCCACAGCGATAACAGAAAATTAAACTAAGAAAACATACTTTGGGGATAAAAGTATTCAGTGTATTATTACAGGATATACATTAGCGACTTAAAGCGAACAAAAGAGGAGCTAACGTCACTTTCCAAGCATCAAGATTATTCGAATAGTAATTTGACCTTCATTTATTAAACACAATATGAATAAAACCGTACCTAGATCAAAAGATGGATGGTTAAATTGTCTTTTAGTTTGTGAAAGTTTCATATAAAATACACTCAATAGTTTGTGATTGATATTCGCTTTTTGTCTGTGTTTGATATAACTTTGAAAATAAATTGCAAGGTCCAATGAAAAAAATATAAATATTCCTTTATCAAATTTTTAGGAAAATAGTCTAGTATAATACACATTTTTTTCAAAACGTACCGACTAGTCGATTACACGTTTTTTTTTTTTTTTTTTTTTATGGTAGGTGAAAATCATCCAATGACGAAACCCGCTCTTGGGTGGAGCGGGAGACTAGTGTCAGACTCTTACTGACTAAAAAACCTACCCCGTACCTTCCTTGCCCTATTCCTGGAGTCGAGGTAACAGTTTCCCACTTCCCTCTAGACTCCGGGAGGCTTCGACCCTGAAGGGCCCCTGCAGTTTGCTGACAACTCCTTGAGGCGCGCGGGAACGATGCGCGCCGTTGACGACTAGGACTCGGTCTTACAGACGACCGGACGGCGAGCTACCCATTGCTCACCGTCCGCGAGCCAGTGTCTACGGTGGCCGGATATCGGCAGGATCGCGGCGGCGACGGCTACGGCGAGTACGCCGTTGCCTTTGCCTTATGCGGTCGGCCTCCTCCTTTACGAGCATTACTGCTTCGCAGAAGGAGGCGACCGCCTGCCATTCCTCTTCGCTGTGGACCATGGCCTGAACCAGGGCCCGGCGCGAGAGGTCGCCGCCGCCGATCACCCCCACGAGGACACGGCGATGCTCTTCCCAAGCAGGGCACACCTCCACCGTGTGCTCCACCGTGTCCTCCGGGCTCGCCTCACAGTGGCGACACCCGGACGTCTCCTCCGCACGAATCCGGTGCAGGAATCTCCCGAACTTCCCATGTCCGGTGAGAAACTGCGTCATGCGGAAGGTGAGGACGCCGTGAGGTCTATCCAGCCACGCCTCAAAGAGGGGCACTACCGCTGAGATTACGGTGTGCCCAGCGCTGGGTTGCGACAGTCGCTGTTTCCACTTCACCATGAGATCTCGCCGGAGCTCCTTCCGCCACGGTCGATTACACGTGATGTTGGATTTAAAATCATCAAAAGTAATCTCCCCTCCCATCTCGCCTTTAATCTAAGCTATAACTTCAGTAGACCGACGCACACGTGGATCACGTCTCGATTCGTACGTAGTACGTCGTCGCGTATTTTAGCGTGGCGTGGCGTATAAATGTAGTTCTAGAAGTCCAGTTTTCATATTAAATATGGACATTGACACGTCCAGATCGGCGTACGTGGCCCACGTGTATTCAATGTAATACTTATATCCGTGTGTTAATCTTGACAAAATTACGTTATTTGTCGTTTATACCGCGTACATCGAGGGACAGGAACAGTTTGCCGGCTGCTGTCTTTCCGTCCGATTATAATTTAGGTGTCTTCAAGGCTAGAGTGAATAGGCTCTAGTGCGCCTTACCATTAACGATTGCATCACTGCTTACCATCAGGTGGGATCGCAGTCAAGCACTAGTTTATTGCAATAAAAAAAATTGCTAGGGATTTTTTTAACGTAAAGAAATGAAAAATATTTAATTCGTTGAATATCGTCATTAGAGACAAAATAGGTGTGCAAACGCTGGCTTAGCTTAGGGCTTGAAAGTGTGAAGTGTATACGAGTAGGGTACTAAACAATTTTGTTTAAGACTTGACTTCCTTAAACGTAAACTATTCAATTTTGATTTCACCTCTAGGTTAGAGTAGCTAGCAGGAAACACAGACTGCTGTAGGGAATTCAACATTTTAGCTGTACATACAATAAACCTGTGTTAAGCTCAAAATCTACAGCCAAGCGCAACGCCACCTTTGCTGGAAACCCTTGTTAGTTGCAGCATCAAATTGGCTCCAGTGCAAAATTTCAACCCGGCATCCTGTCAGTTAGGCAGAAATAGTGAAAATGAATCCCAAAACCGAACACAGTTTGAGGAATCCATTTTGTTCTGGTTCCGTATTTTCAGGTTGTTTTACAAGCGATTTACTATGGTTATTTTCAGTTTTTTTTTTTTAATATCATTTGTTTAGCAAGAATATTTTTTGGGCCATTTTTTGGAATTTAATTTTTCAGTGCTTTAAGAATTACATAACTAAATGAATAATCGAACTTTTCAAATAAACACATTAACAATGTCTAGGGTTATTATTTAATTTTTACCTTATTATTGAAATTCTATAAATACTTCGTTAAAACAATTATATATGAAATTGAAGTTTATATTATGGTTTATACTTGCAATACATAAAAAGAGATGCATCAAAGATTATTAATATTGTTTGTTTTGTGATTTAATTTTTAGATGTAATTTTTACTTTGCGAAGCTGGGGTTGGGGCGGGTTGCTAGTACATTATATTATAATAGATTATAAATATCATAATCAAACTATGTCTGCAAACGCCGACGTTCGCTCGAGGCTCAAGAGTTTTTTTTTTTTTTTGCAATAAACTAGTGCTTGACTGTGATCACACTTGATGGTAAGCAGTGATGTAATAGAGCCTATTCACTCTAGCCTTGAAGACACCTAAATTATAATCGAACGGAAAGACTGCAGCCGGCAAACTGTTCCAGTCCCTCGATGTACGCAGTATAAACGACGAGGCAAAACGCTTAGTCCGGTTAATACATTGATTCGACCTCAAAATGTACAGAACATTATAAAAAAATTGCACATCGCAAAGTTTTTCATGAGCAACGGCGCAAAACTGTTCACTTCACTTTACATTCGACTGGGTTTTCCATTTGATTTGCTACAAAACTGTATCCTCGCGCGAATGTATGTATGTTGTAGTGATTTTATTTTGATACCTGATAGATATCAATACATATACTTTTTTTTTAGTTATGAGATCGTTAAATGACACTGCTCTCAAAACGGTGAAGGAAAACATCATGAGGAAACCAGGATGTCCTAGAACGTAATATTCGAAGATTTATGACATCCACCAACCGGCACTGGGCCCGCGTGGTGGATTATGGCCCATTCCCTCTCCAAATGACTTTATCCATTCTAGATAGAGCTCGTCACGTCATCATAGCGGAAAGCGACTTTGTTTTATAATATGTAATGATGATAATGATATCGTGGCAACTGGAACCGATTTTCAGGTATTTGAAAATTATATATATTATATAATTAGGAAGCTGTGCAAATACTAAAATATTTCACACAGATTTTCTAAGTATCTTTTGATGTTACAAAACCAATTTTCACAAAATAATTGCGGTTTCTGGTTCTAGGAATCAAAATACTGATTATAAACTTTTAAAGCAAAACGATCTCGTTAGGGTTACATTAAAAAAATATTTTATATATAACTAATGGCTCCAGCAGCCCTTTTTTATGGTGGGTAAGAAATTTTCTAATGACGACTTTAACCCTTGGGTGGAGCAGGACATAGTGTCAGACTCTTACGGCCTAAATAACCCACCCCGTTCCTACGTTGCCTTTATACCAGGGTCGAAACTTCCTTTCAGACGAGAACCATTGGTTCCAGTAGGCTTCGACCCTTTTGCAGAAGCACCTGAGAAGAGTGCGCAACGTTGATGACTTGGCTCACCCGAAAACTAGCTTTTCCTGAGAAAACAAAATTGAGAAGCCAATAGCAGCGCCACCTACTGGATTCTTATTCTTTATTTTACATTCTTCTTTTCTGTAATCTTACTAATATTATAAATGCGAAAGTTATCACAACATAGTTACAATCACGTCAAAAGGGCTGGACGGATCTGGATGAAATTTGGTACAGGCATAGGATACACTCCAGAATAGGACATAGGCTACTTTTTATCCCGGAAACCCCAACCCCAATACCACGCGGGTGAAGCCGCGGGCAAAAGCTAGTATTTTATAGTCAATGAAAAAAATTGAACAGGCAATGTAGAAAGGCGATCTTAACAATGAATTGGGTTTTCTTACAGTAAACCTACACGAACATAATTAAACACACGCACAACTTAAGCTACCGGGTTAACCCTTAAATTGGCAAGGAATAATTTTTCCTAAAATTTGACATTTTATTGTTTTTTTCGTATTTATTATGATCCCAGAGGAATGAAAAAAATAGTGAAAAAAAACTGTATATTACAGTTTTCGCGAAAACCTGTGTACCCCAGAGTACATTGCCAACTATAGTGTAAACTACGTCCTCCTATGTTTGTACTACGTGTAGTACAGTGCCAAGATATCAATAATTCTCATTTAGTTAATTTATTACTTTATTTATTAAAAGAACATCACAAACAAAATATATTTAGAGTGAAATTGACGGAAGTAGTTCTCCTGTTGCTTTCTCCTACCACAAAACACGATGCGTTTTGCACTTCACGTATAAATCTTTAGTCCTTCCCGCTTAGCAAAATCTACGAGATTGTTTACTTGCCGATTTTGGAAAACGACTAATTGCATCGTACCTGACGCTGTCAGAGTGATTGTAGACTGCAACATCAACGGTCCCACTAATAAGACGAAGGAGTGGCAGGAAAGATGTTTTTATTGCCTGGTTATGGATATTTTTTCACAAGAAAACATGCATGACAAGTTACATGAACCTAATGACAGATCATATATTTTTCTTTTTATTTTGATTAAGTACCTACATGAAGGTTGCTACATAAGCATATCGGTCAAATCTACACCCCTCCTATATATGAAACATAGAAATAAAGCCATATTGAATAACACTATGCATTTGGCAATGTACTTCGTGTATACCAAAGTCTATTTTGTGTCTTTGTGGCAACGGTATTCACGGAGTACATACATTGTTTCTAGCTTATAAAATTGTTATTACGTAAATTACAGCAAAAATAGCGATTGTGTTATATTACTTGTAAGGCTCTCATGCGCTCCAAAGCTAAAAACCCAGAACTCCCAAACGAAAACCTAAGGAAAAAAATAAAAAACTTGCCCAGGTCGCAGAGACACCAGACCGTTTCGAAGACATTTTGAATTTGACAAATTATTTTTTATGTTATTACAATATAAAATAAATTTCTACTACAATTGACAATCATTGATACTTATTAAAAATGAAAAATGCTATTTTTTTCTAATTTTTGGGTCATTAAATTTTTTCAAAGTTTATGTGATCAGTGGAGTACATTGCCAATTTAAGGGTTAAATGGGGTAAATAGAAACTGAGGGCGTAAGTAGAAACAAAATTTTTCAATATAGAATTTAGAAAAATATTAAATTATGTAGGCTTAAATGGGATTGGGCGGGGCACGTTAGTCGCATACAAGGAGACCGTTGGGCTAGCATCGCCACGCAATGGGCACCTGCTGGAAGAAAGCGTCTTCGAGGCCGACCTAAAAAGAGGTGGCGGGATGACCTAGACGCGTACCGAGAGGACTGGTCCGAGATGGCGCAAGAAAAGAGGACTTGGAAGGACTTGGGGGAGGCCTTTGCCCAGCAGTGGGACATTAATGGCTAAAAAAAAATTAAATTATATGCTGCAATTCTTTTTTAAATAAGGTGTAAAGCTACAAAATTTTGCTCCTATTCACCCCTGATTTGGTTCTATTCACCTCATTTTATGGTACTCTAAGTATAAAATTGTATTATACTTAAAACTAAAATAAACTACACAAATAATTACCCAAAATACGCGCTTTAGACGTGGAGCTGTGGATACCAGCCCGATATACTATACTATAAACTACACAAATATTATAAATAAGTATACAATGAATAAAATCACTACATATTTTATTTATTGGTCATATTGACATTAAATATTCCCTAATTCTTCCCCTGAAAACCTCCAACGACATGGGTATAGTATGGGTAATCGACAATTTGATTGTATTTTCAAGCCGTCTACAAACTCTCTGAAATATACACACGGAGTTTCATCCGACTCTGTCAAGCCATTTTGGAGGAGTTAGTTGACACAAAGACGTAGAGAATAATTATATACCTTTCGAATACCGTAATTAGAGACATTATATTGTAGATAGGTTGAACGAAAGAAGTCATGCCACACCTTAACAAAGCCCTCACTAAAAAACTCATACGACTTGACAGAGGCAGCCTGCGCCTGGTGGCGGGGACTATCACTGGACACTGTACACTGAATAAACATCTTCACACAATAGGCATTACGGACAGCCCCCTGTGCAGAGCATGCTTGGGGCAGGAGGAGACAATTGCCCGCGTGCTCCTGGACTGCACAGGTGTTACTGACATACGCACACGAACCATAGGCACACCGAACTCCCTTATTGACGCCCTGAAAAACCTGAAAGGCATAATCAGCTTCTGGAGAGAAGTGGGCTGGTTGGAATAAGCCCACGAGATTATGGCCGCTATGGCTCACGTACAATGGTCTACACAAGACTAAGTGCGGAAACCATGCTCAGACATACATAGGTTGAACGGCGTTCGCACACCTATTGTTATTTAATTGTGTCTGTAATTACGGTAGTCGAAAGGCTTTACATATTCCATATAGCATAGCATATCATCAGCCTAATCTTAACACTACTGGGACTCAGGCCTCATCTCTAGGAGAAGGAATGGGCCGCATTCCACCACGCAGGCCCAGTGCGGGTTGTCCATATTCCATACACATATTATTATTTGAATTCCAAAGGTTATTCACACCAAAAAGTAATTAATCTTAATCTAAAGTTTCGGGAACGTTTACAAGCCAAGTTTCTGAGTTAATACTTACGGCCCGTGAAATTAAGATCATTTGAATATTGTTCTATTCAGGTCTAAGGCAAGAAAGGTACCTACTTTTTTTTCTCTTTTTTTTTGTTTCATTCATTATGGACTTGTCGTTTTAATCGTATAAATAATGGCTGTAAGAGTAATGAAACAAAGATGAAATAATTCGCTTAAACACCTTTTTTAAGGTTGAAAATCTTCCGCTTCAGCCGCTCTAGGGTGGGGCAGAAGGGCATGTCAAACTTGTACGAACTAAAACCTAACCTGATGGAAGGTTGTACCCTGGTATGAAAGGCAACGTAGGAACGGGGTGGGTCGTTTAGTCAGTAAGAGGCTGATACTGTTTCTCACTCCGCCCAATGGCGAATTCGTCATTACAGGTAAGAGGTATAAGGGGTGGGGAGGGGGTAAGGGCTTTTCCTCCCTTTTTCAATAAAGACTTTCTTAATTTTTGTTTGAAGCTCTTCATGACGTATCTAAACCTTCGGGGGATCCATTCCGCATATCGCAAGTAAAACCTTCCAACGATAACTATTTTTAGAAAAGAGTTAGGCGACATATCCACAGCGTGTAGATGAATTTTCTCACGATTCCTTTACGATAATGATATGCTTATATTTTTTTAAACCAACGTAATAAAAACATAACATTTTTTGAGTAAACTTGTATCATAAAAATGTCATCGTTATCATTATTTTAGTCCAAAGACATCAACAGTTGGAAATAGAGCTCCCCCAAATGTCGCCACAATGAACGGACGCTCTTTACCAGGTCATCGGCCTACCTTGAGAAGGCCTTCCAAAGCAATAAAATGTATATTATTATTACATCTAGTGTCTGATGGTGATAAATGATCTTTATTTTGTAAGTAGGTTTAAAAACACTTTTACACGTCATTTTTTTTGTGTGTCGTAAGTGTGTGTCAGTTTCTTAAACTGAATACCTATTGATTAAATATATAGATTAAAATAGTTTTCAATAATAAATTACACGTTTAACAGTTACAAAAACTTGTCCGTTGAAAAAGGAGGTATTGATTTTATATAGATTTAAAGAATTTTCACGAATACACTTACACGATTAACAAATAAAAAACTTTTCCTTTGAAAGGGAGGTACTGATTTATGAAATACATATCTTTTTCTATTCTATAAATTCGGCAAAATTATTAACATTTGACCGCAACTTGTTAATAAATCAGTATAGAATAACTAACCACTAATAAATTAATAATTAATATCACAAATAATTAATAACAATTCACGTTAATTTTGAACATTTAAAGTGGAAGGCTGCGGCTATAGTAGAGCAGGACGAGTAAACAGAGATAAGCTAGGATGTGGCTGAGAGTAGCTTTAGTATAGCTCTGTAAAAACTATATGAGACAGAACTTCTTGTCTCTGTCTCGCACAGTTTTCTCACTATAGTGAGAAAGCATTCGAAGCGAATATTGTCTACACAATTTGAATATATCAAGAGCTGAGGGGCCAAACAAAGTGAAATTACATGTTCGGAAAAGAATTATTATTGCATATTAAAAAAAAAAATGATTCTGTTGCTCTGGATGAAGCAAGAGGGAATATCAGACTATTGGTCTTAACGTCTCAGGTCATCGCGTTGGCGGGTGTTTTTAATAATGTAGTAGTTCTGAACGAATTGTTGTGAAATAATGAAAAGTGACGATGCCCGCCGATTTTTGACGTGAGAGCCGTTGCCTTGCGGTCGGCCTCCTCCTTTGCTAGCATTACCGTTGGCAGAAGGAGGCGAACACCTGCCACTTATCCTTGCTCCGGACCATGGTTTCTAAGACCCGGCGCGAGAGATCGCCGCCGCCGCGCCGTTTGCCCCTAACCTTTTTAACGTTTACCGATAAAAAGTTTCAATTGCTAGGATACAACGCGTTCAATGAAAAGGAAATACTCGTAGTAAGATTCTTCTTGCTATGAACATTTTAAGGAACATTTAATAGAATGCTCGTAATCAAAGTTTTCCTAGCTCTGCACTCCTTCGCTCATCTCCACAGTAATGGACAAACAGCCTTAACCATTATTATATTACGCACATTATTCGGTTCAATTAGGCCAACTAATTAAAATTTAGTCATTATAATACGGAACATACGTAAAACTGACTATAATTACTCCTGTAATTCTTCTAATTATTACGAGCAATTATTTTAATTATTACAAAATTCGCTGCGAAATTTTGTTTAAAATATTTTTGGAGTTATACTTCTGATCGGTATTTTGTTTCTCATCGAAGAGTTCAGAAGTATGTCTTCATTAAGTGAAGTTTTAAGATGTTATCGATTCATTAAAGCTTTTTTAATTATTTTTGGTACCGATGTAATGTAATATTTTGTTAATGGATTGCTTGCTTAATTAAAAGTTAGGGTTCGATGACATTGGAATACTGGTAAAACGTACTCTAAAATAAGAAAAAAAAATATTTTTCAAGGCTGGGAGTGTGTGTGGAGACTGTTTTTTGTATTATTTTAAGTTCTTACAATACATCCGAAAGTTGTTTTGTAGATTTTGTAGAAACCTGTTAATTCTATGGGTACATAGACGACTATGTACCCATAGATTTAACAGTTAGGTACTTCTCGGTGTACAAAAAAGATTATACTATTTTGTTCTATGTTCATCATCATCGTCATCATTTCAGGAAAAACACGTCCACTGCTGGACAATGGCCTTCTTCAAGTGTCACCACAATAAACGGTCGTAGGGAAGCAGAAGGGTCGAAGCTAACTGGGGCCAAGGGTTCTTGTCTGAAATGAAGGCCCTGGTATATATGGCGACGTAAGAACGGGGTAGGTAGTTTAGTCAATATGAGTCTCAGACTGTTTCCCGCTACACCTAAGAGCGGAATTCGTCATTTGGGTGATTTTTACCTACCATAACAAAAAAAATATCGCCAAAGTTAACTGGCAGTTAAAAAAAAGTAGCCTGTTTTAAGGCACACAAAAACCAACTCCATACAATAAACATGTAATGGTCAAATCATATGAAAACCCATACATATTAGAGTCTCAGATGGTTGTTTGAAGAAAAAACAACACAGATTTGAGAGGACCTGTCCAGTCAGTGCAAGCATTTGTCGGTATTCGTGTAGCCCAAACTTAGGACTACTAAGGAGCTCAACGACTTGACGAACATGAGGTGGTAACACTTTTGGTTCCGGCACGCTCTGCGTACTTGATCATTTTTATTATTTTGTATCGTATGTTTTGTAACCGTTATGTTGTGTCTGTCCGAATAAATGTTTTTCTATTGTATTCTATTCTTTCACAATAATAACAAAGAACTTTGATTCTCTTGCACAGGATGTTCTCTTAAGATTGAAACAAGTTTTCAATGAAAATATTTTTTTTCATAACAAGCTTTTATAGCGGTGGTCTATGCTTATATAAATAAAACTCGTCAAGACGATTCACACGAGCCCAAACTCGACGTGGTTGTGCCGTTTAATTACAGAGTTCCTATGGCTACCTTGCGATTCCATCATCAGATCAGCTCCATGTCATCATAATATTGCATTGTCATCCGAACTAAACGTGTATACCAAATTTCAGCTCAATCGGAAACCGGGAAGTGGATCAAATTTAAGTTGCAAGATTTGATTACAGAACGACAGACAACGGGACAGGTGAAACTAAATAAAAGCTTGTAATGAGATAGACTGTAATTACAGTCTTTCTCATCGGAAAAGCGACTATTGAGATCTAGTGAAATCACAAAAGAAACCTTTATTTATCGATTCAAAACCAGGATGCTATGGTAGCAAAATGGATATTGCAGGAAGTCAGTGTGAAGACATCCTGCATCAGCTTGCTGTGTTTGCAACACACGTTCGTTGATACTCAAGGGATATTATTTTGACGAACTTTTCGTTTAAAGTGTAGCAGTAAAAATGTCGCCACATTATGGACTACGGAAAGACATTTTTGGTGAAGTGGTACATCATCAAATGAGTAATGTATGCTGATGCATGTGTAATATACAGTAGTATAGAAATCAAGTATATACTTTCCAGTACGCAGCCCGTGATTGTACCAAAATACTTGGCTCTAGAACATGGTATTTTTTTATGTTGGGAAAAATTTATCCAATGACGAATTCCGCTCTTAGGCGGAGTGGGAAACAGTGTCAGACTCTTATTGACTAAACAGCCCAACCCGTACCTTCTTTGCTTTTCGCACTGGGGCCAAGCCTTCCTTTCAGAAAGAGACCCTGGGCTGTAGTAGGCTTCAAACCTTTTGGTAGCCGGTTGACGCGGCACTCAGTTATTACATAACGATATTTTTTTATAATAGAAACATACCCGTTAATCTTTCGTAGGTATGCCGTAATTAGAGACACAATTAAAAAGCTATTTTGTCTCGCGTAGATCTGCGCATCGGCATTCAAAAGGTTAATTTCAATGCCCGGCTTTTAAGATATAATAATACGATTACGTATCGAGATCAAACCTGGGTTAATGTAGGATCTCGGTATCTAGAAACTCGTAAGGCTTTTGAAACCTGCCTTTTGTACCGGGCATATGTGCCAGGTATGTATCATCTCTAAAGTGAAATGAGAGCGCATATTAAAATGTTGTAAACCCACCTACCTATATCTTTTAGATACTACTGTGACTTTTTGAAATAATCCTACAGCTCAAATTAATCATTACTAGCCTGAATATAATGTACTTGGAAAACCTGAAAGAAATGTTAACTAACATAGAATCTAAGTGTATATTATATGTGAATTCATTTACTTTTTAATTTTGTTGCATAAATTGTAAAACATCTAGCTCAGGAGTCAGGGCTACAAAGGATTATGTATTGTATTGTATATCGGGCTGGTATCCACAACTCCACGTCTAATGCGCGTATTTTGCGTACAAAGGATTATGTAACAACTATTTATGTCAATAAAAAACTTTATTATTATTAGTTCGACACAAAACCTTCCCGTATATTCCTGTCAATATGCGGAACACCTTTAACAAAAGCTGACTTGACACAACCTTAGGGCGTCACATGAACTTTCTATACGGAAAAGGCCCCATGGGTCTCATGAAAACAGATGTATACACGGTGATATATCATTCAGAGTTCAGAAATATAGATAAATAGTTTGAGCAAAATGGATGGTATTTTTTGGGATATTTTATTGTCATTTTTTCACATAGACGTGTGTTTTGGGAGCTGTTTCGTTGTTTCTAACTTTAGAACTCGTTCATAAGTAAATGTAAGCTTACCCAACGACTTAAGTTATACAATTTTAATGAAGGTGAAGCTAATGAGTTAGTGGCACTTGTAAATAGCAATGTTAACAAGTGTAGTTATTTATTTTTTAATTTTATTTTAGTAGTTAACATAGCATAGCGTCAGTCTTATAATGTTCCCATTGTTGGGATTCTGGCTTCCTCTCTAGGAGACGGAGAGGATCGTATTCCACTAAGGGTACTCAGTGGGGGTTGGTGAATGTCACATGTCTTCGAATTTTTTGGTTCTAGGATACACTGTTTTCCTCACGATGTTTTCCTTCACCGTTTTGAGAGCAATGGTGATTAAATAAATTACACAAAGTAATGCAACTGGCATCGTCGTTGGAAGACCTCCCACAAGGTGAACCGTTGACCTGGTCAGGGTTGCTGGAAGCTGATGGATGCAAGACGCACAGGACCGGTCTTTGTGGCGGCGCTTGGGGGAGGCCTATGCCCAGCTGTGGACGTCTTTCGGCTGAAATGATGATGATGATGCAACTAGCTGGGTATGAACTCGTGACCTACAACTTGTAAGTCCTGGGGCCTCTACCACTCGGCCACCAATGGTCTCTACTTTACACATTTAACATGATCCCAGCCAAAAATCAACTTAATCGGGCCTAATTAGGATATTTTCGAGACTTCGCGATTACGCGCTATAATTAGGCATACCCATATTTGTTAGCTTCTAGACACGATTTAGTTTACACAACATAACTATCCAAACAAAGCCGAATACAGACTACAAACCCATCTTAAATCAACCAATCAAAGCTTACCATAGCTTATTAATCCTTTGTCGTCCGTCCGAGCAGAATTGTAAACTATTAACGTTGGCCTACTGTGCGGGTTGCTAAATAATGTAGTCTGTGACTTTAGAGTTTGACAGTTGTGTTAGAGAGTTATTTATAGAGTACGCTGTGGTTTCTGGTGGTTGAGCTACTGGAATATTTAGAGTGCGGTAGGCTGTGGATGATTGAATGGGCGTTTAAAATGGATATGCTTTTCTGGCGTAGTGAAAATAGTTTTAACTACCAATTTTTTTTTTTGTAACAACTTATCAACTGAAAAGTTAATAAAGCGGGCTTGTGGACGGAAAACAATGGGTAGCTCGCCATCCAACCGCCCGGTAACTATCCGGGTCGAGCACAAGTCGTTGACGGCGCGTTCTGTTAATGCGCGCCTTAAGGACTGGTCAGCAAACGTAGAAACCCAAAAGGGCTGAAGCCTTTTGGGGCCATCGATCAACTGCTTAAAGGAAGGTCTGGCTCTGGTATGAAAGGCTAAAAAGTAACAGGGCGGGTTTTTTAGTCGGAAAAGCCTTGAAACTATCCACCGCTCTGCTCATGGGCAGGAGATGTCAACTACTAGATTATTATTAGACTTTATGAATACTGTTTATAGTAAATGAAAGACAAATTATCATTCAAACAATCTTGATGCGCGGAAAGTGACGTTAGCTCCTCTTTTGTTCGTTCAAAGTAGTAAATATCTCTTTTCATAAGAACTTTTTCCCAGAACAATCTCCGTAGATTTTTCTGCACTAACTGATGATATCAGACACCATCAGTCAGGCTAGTGTTTAGAAAAATATTTCAGATATTATCTCCCTAGATAAGTTATCGCTTCCGTCTAGTGGCTTAAGTACTAGATTTAAGACTGGAAGTCTAAGCTAAAGCTAGAGTTAGTAAAACATATTTCATGAGAGCTGAGAATAAAATCTCATTTTTGATAAGGTTTATAAATTGCTGCTTTTTATTTGAGCGCTCAGTTCTTTCTTGTGGTTTATTTTGTCTTGTTTATTTAATGCATTAGACATTATGTTTTTTGATCAATAAAGTCTGGTGAAAGATAAATTTTTGACTTTACCGACTTGTAGGTACTGAACTTTTTTTTCCTATCTTTTGATAATATTAAATCTTATCATCAAAAGATGATATCATATGATGAACTAAGGTTACTGACGTAGCCCGGAGACTCTTCAGACTGAAGTGGCAGTGACCTGGACATATTGTTTGTGGAAAAGGTGGCCAATGGGGAAGAAAGGTAGCGACCTTGTAGCAGAAGAGGCTGCGTTGGAAGGCCTCCTACAAGGTTTTTTTTTTATGGTAGGTAAAAATCATCGAATGACGAATCCCACTCTTGGGCGGAGCGGGAAACAGTGTCAGACTCTTACTGACTAAAGAACCTACCCCGTACCTTCCTTGCCTTATTCCCAGAGGTTATTCCCGGTGTAACGCTTTCGCATCAACCCTCAGCCCCGGGAGGCTTCGACCCTGCAGGGTACGGGGAACGGAGCGCGCCGTCGACGACTTGGGCTCGGTCTGGACTGCTACCAGACGACCGGACGGCGAGCTACCCATTGCTCACCGTCCGCAAGCCAGTGTCTACGGTGGCCGGATATCGGCAGGATCGCAGCGGCGACGGCTACGGCGAGTGTCCTTTACGAGCATTACTGCCTCGCAGAAGGAGGCGACCGCCTGCTACTCCTCCTCGCTGCGGACCATGGCCTGAACCAAGGCCCGGCACGAGAGGTCGCCGCCGCCGATCACCCCCACGAGGGAGGCCTCGAAAAAAAACAAGGTGGACTGATGATCTGGTCAGAATTACTGAAATTCGATGGACGCGAGACATCCACCAATTTGTACAGGGCCTGCGTGGTGGATTATGGTCTATTTCCTCCCTAAAGAGGAGGCCTGTGTTCCAGCAGCAGGAAAATTAATATGGCTGCTGATGACGATGATGGAGGTGAGACTCATGGGATTGGCCATTGTGCAGTCTTTTTGCTGCAATAATGGTAACTTATAAATGTGCAAAATCATACTTAAAATATTATTTTATGTGAAGTTTTTTCTTTTATTAAGAAAAAAAAATATCTGTCTGTTTAGTCTTTTTTAGAACCAGTCTTAAAAACCAATTGAAAAATCGGATATACCAGCTCCGACTGAAATAGAATTACTTAGAAAGCAAGCCGAGAAAAGCTGTCTATAGAAATTTAGATTCAATGTAACGAAATGTGATAATCTAGAATGGATGTCTGAGAAAACTAAATTAGAAGATTTTGCATTTCCTTTTATTGAGGCAAGTGGTAATGAAATAAACCACACAAAGTAGCCTGCCTGGGTTTGAACCTACAAGTCGGAGCCTAAACTACTCGACCACAACTGCTCTGCAGAGAGCAGAGGTGACAAAATAAATAACACAAAGCTATACACCGGACTTGGTTTGAACTCCAAACTAAAAATTCTCAAATCGGGGTCGTCAACTCTGGGCCACAACTCTCAAAAGCTTAATAAAGAAAACAAAAAAAAAAACACAAAGCAAGAAAGCCGAGCTATGAAAAAACGAAATAACATTCAAAAGATCGTTGAAAGAAATTTTAATAAAAAATACTTAAGCAAATAAACTTGGAAGCAATTATTGGTTTTTGTCCCTTTGTTTCTGTTATTTCACGATTAACATAGCATCGTAGTCGCGGACTATAAATTTCGAAGAGCGAACATAAATTTCTTATTTTACGCTTTCTGCGAATATTTAGCGATATAACCCGGAATATCCATTTTATTGTCGTATAGATTATCTTTATTTCTGTCGGTTTATGTTATAGGGATGTAATGGCAAACTTTTATTGTGTTGTAATATTTTCTGCGAGCTACTGCTGTAAAATTGTAATAAATTTCATCTGATTAACAGGGTTTTACTGGCAGTAATAAGATTTTTGATGAGCTTATTAGTTTTAATGTGTTATTGTTGTAGGAATGGGATTAAAATGGCGGTAATTGGGTTCTTTGAGCATAGTTTGCTTTGCATATCTATCTATTCTATAGCTATAAAAGGAAAAACTGACTGACTGACATATCAACGCAGAGTAAAATTTTGCAAAGGGTTCCCTTTTATGACGTAGGCGAACACTAAGAAAGGATTTTCCAAAATTCACCCCCTAAAGGGATAAAACGAGTGTCCAAAGTTTGTGCGAAAATCTATTTTCACGCGGGCGAAGCCGCTGGCAAAAAACTAGTTATTTATATTATGTATCGTGGAAGCTTTTGTCTGTACATGTAGCGACATCTATGGAGACACGTGGGAATAAAAAATTCAATGTGATTTTTTTGCGTGATTGTAACTAGTTAAACTTTACTTTTTACATTGCAGGATCCTCTCTTTTTAATGGAAGTTTGCAGGACACTGTTTCACATACCTCTAATATAAATTAGATTGACGCAGTATCTTTATCCTACTACTATTATAAAGGCGAAAGTTTGTAAGTATGGATGTATGGATGTATGGATGTATGGATGTATGGATGTATGGATGTATGGATGTATGGATGTATGGATGTATGGATGTATGGATGTTTGTTACTCTTTCACGTAAAAACTACTGAATGGATTTGAATGAAATTTGGCACAGGCATAGGATACACTCCGGAATAGCACATAGGCTACTTTTTATCCCGGAAACCCCAAACCCACGCGGGCGAAGCCGCGGGCAAAAGCTAGTTACTCTATATATTTATATTGGTAGTCCTTTAAAAATGTGTACTCAGGCGGCGTGCAGCTACATCATCGTGACGTAATGACTATAACTTCTTCAAACCATAGGGTAGGAAATCACACTTTTTAGGGTTCCGAACCTCAAAAGGAAGAAACGGAACCATTGTATTTTGTTGGCTGTCTGTCTATCTGTCAACTCCCTTTATCTCGGGAACGTGTGGGAGTATTTGTAGTACGCGTTGAAATTACCATGTACTCAAATCATTAGTCCCTTGAAGCTAAGCAAAATGCCATTAAGCCGCAAAAAGGAATATATTATAGAATAGACACTCTCAAGGGAATAAACATTCATAGTATCCTTCCTGTTGACTTCTGAATCCTGAAATTTAGCATAAAGCAAGATCTGAAAGCACAGTTATAGGAATTAATCTGAAAACGGTTTATTGTTACGTCACGATACGTTATTTCTGTTTTATCATTTTATAATCATGTTGTTTTATAATCATGTAGGCCCATGTGAAATAAAATATTTTGACTTGACTTTGATACCCATATTTATGCAGTTTTTTTTTATCTTTATTAGATTAAAATTTCTCGATGTAATCTAATAATAATGTATCATTCATGTGATTTTAATATATCTTGTATTCAAATCACACGAAGTGTCAAATTTGCCGTTGACATTTACATTACTGAAATATAGGTATAAAAAAAAACTTTTGGAAGATGACGATGAATGGATCGTTTTATATCTTTCCTGCAAAGGATGCGAGCGAAGCATATTTCTTCGTAGGCGTGGTTATGATAATAAAAATGATATTCGTTGGAGCCTAAAGGTCAAAATAACGTCTAGCTATCTAGCATCGAAATAGCTCCAATATTTTCTAAGCCTACACAAATACGTAAAGGGAATAGAAATATGAATATTAATAAAAGTTGGGATTGAAATTTTCTACCAAAACGGAAAGGAGCTTTTAGCTTTGTGAAAATGTGAAATCACAAGAGGAGGATTTTCGCTTCCAAATGGCTGAACTTCTAACAGATTGTTAAATTAATTTTCTCCCAAACAAACAAGCTTATAATATCTCCTTAACATTGAAATGTATATAAAAAGCCGTATTCTTTTTACTCACTTTCCGAGAAAATGGGATAAAATATTAAGTCATTATTGCGTTAACGTTTTGAAGTACTCTTGTTTTGCAGGTCGAGTTGGAGTTTAGCTCAGTTTACAAATAAAACTTCAGGAATTTATTTGAACTAGTTTGATCTACAAAGTTTATTAAAATAGTAAAGTTGAGACTGCTACTAGTGTTACAGTAATGATACTCAAGATTTAGAATCTTTGTTTGATAATACTTATTAATCATCCCACAGCTGGGACACAGGTCTTCTCTCAACCACATGGGCCCAGTGCGATTTGATATATGTCATATGTCTTCGAATTTTTGGTTCTAGGACATACCGGTTACCTCACGATGTTTTTAGTGAAGAAATTCACTCTTTTAAGAGCAGTGGTGATGAAATAAATTACACATATTAATGCGACTGGCTGGGTTCGAACCCGCGATTTACAACTCATAAGACGGGGCCTTTACCACTCGGCCACCACTGTTCTTGTTTGATAATATTATAAACACTAAGATAACTCTGTTTGTTTGGCTGATAACTTTTCATGTCTTAACGAAAGAATAAACTTGCAAGAAACTTGGCACACAGGTAGACTATTTCCTTTGTTTTCTTTTGTATCAGGTTTACCTTGGTGACTGTTGCCAAATAAAAGTTTTGCATTCTTTTTATAGTTCTGTACCTCAAAGGCAAAAAACGGAACCCATATTGGATCACTTTGTTGCCCGTGTGTCTGTCAAGACTTACCCATTGTAACACCTTAGTAATTTTAAGCTCCTAATGTACCAAATTATATTTGTGATGTACCTACAATAAAGAGTATAATATATCTATCTATCAAGACCCTTTATCTCAAGAACGCGTTAAGTTATCCGGTTGAAATTAAAATGGTATACTCTAATCTGCAATCTTTTGAAGCCGTGAAAAAATCAAAGTTTTAAATTAACGGGAAATAAAAATAAGGACGTTTATGTCGCAAAAGAAAGTATATTTCTACTCTTACTTGCTGTTGATTTAGAATCCTGACATTTGGCAAAAAGCAAAGCTTTATGGCACTAGTATAGGACTAAATATTAAAACTGAAAAGTTGTAATTACGTGACAAAAAAAAAAAACATTTTTTTTTCCGAAAAAAAATTTTAAACTCGATTCGGAATTTGAATTATTTTCATAAGTTGGTACAGAACCCTTAACCTGTCAGCCATACAGCGAACGCCGGCGTTCGCGGGTACTATAGCGAACGCCGGCGTTCGCGGGTATTAACGGAAAGTTATTTATCTATAAAAACTTTTTTTTTACGTTCTTGGATAAATATCAAAATACCCTACAAAAAAAAAAAACAAATATTGTACATTATATTTTTGAAAATTTGACAACGGCGCGTTTCGCGAAATCATGAGCGCGAGCGCCGGCGCTCGCTTGGGTGTCAAGGGGTGAGCGAGTCCGATTAGCACTAGCCCAGTTTTTTTTTCTATTGTTGTAGAATAGCCATAGGATTCTTTTTGTCCAAGAAGTATGACTCCATAGTACAATCTTTTTTTCTTCTGGTTTCATAGACATAGGCCTTGGAAGCGTTGCCACAACGACCGGTCCCATGCATCTCACAACCATCGGATTCCAGTAACCTTGACCAGGTTGTCGGTCCACCTTGCGGGAGGCTTTCCAACGCTACAACTACGTACGTACTTCACTAACTTATCTGTTGCTTTCTTACTTTATTCCGTCCGTCTTACCCCAACAAAATAAGCCCCCATACTTTTCCACCTCACAGAGTGCATGGCAACATAAATTCCTAGCGCATGGCTCACGTACTAACTTTATACACATCACTCTGACATAGACTTAAAAATTGTACTTCGCCGAGTAAAATAGAAAACGTGTGTTGCTTGCTATATGGGCTTCCATGTTGTTGGAGCACGGTACAACTTAGAAGTTACATCTGTTAAGATAAATTTTTTCTACTTTATTTATTTATTTATTTAATCTTCATGTACAGTAGTGGTACATAGGCGGACTTAATGCAACAAGGCATTATCTATCAGTCAACCTTAACCTACTACCCCCTCCCCCCATTACTCTTACTTTAAGGTGGTAAAAATCATGTAATGACAAATCGTGTCCTTGGGCGGAGCGAGGAGTATTGTCAGACACTTACTGACTTAATGACGCAACCGATTCTTTCTTAGCCTTTATACCAAGGTCGGAACTTCCTTTCAGAAACCGGACCGGGGTCCTAGTAGGCTTCTTCCCTAAAGCTGGGCCTCTCCATTTGCTGACGACTCCTTAAGGCGCGCGGAAACAGAGCGCGCCGTTGACGACTGGCTTGGTCCGGACTATTACCAGAGAACCGGACGACGAGCTACCCATTGCTCACCGTCCGCAAGCCTAGGACGGAGAGCGGGATTAGTCATTTACATACACGAGTTCCGCCCTTATGTTACGTATACCTTTTTTTTTCAACAGCCGTTATTGTCCCACTGCTGGGCAAAGGCCTCCCCAAGGCCTTCTAAATCCTCTTTTCCCGCTTAGATTTTTACCTACCATAAAAAAGACTGTCTTACATTACAACTTAGAGACTGGTCGCCACAACACAGGGAATCCTAGTGTGGTATTTCATGTAAAAGTGTATTTTTTCCTGAACAATAAATCATTATTATTTTTAATAAATATGTTCTACAGGAGGCTTATGTCCAGCAGTGGACATCTTTCAGCTGAAATGATGATAATGATGAAATATATTCTAATGTTAGTTTTTATTGTTCTAATTTATTTAAGGTACTTCGATGAAACTTCTAACTTATGTCGCTCAGTACTTAGTTACGTGAGATGGCGTATCAGTAACTTTGTTATTTAAGTTATACTTTGTTGAATGTTGTAGGTGAGAATTGAAAAGCTCCGCTGGCTACAAATGATCCTCATTGGCACGGTTTCTTGTCATGTATTTTCTGGAGCAGGCATCTTCGCTTTTTTATTAAACGCGTGTAACAGTTCTACATGTATTTCGTGTTCGTTCAAAGACTTATAAAAGGAGCACTGGTAAATGTAAACGTTAATCACTATTTTCTAAATCATTTATTTTAAGTTGTTGAGACATCTACGGTCCGGACTAAGCGTTTTGTCTCGTCGTTTATACCGCGTGCATTGAGGGACTGGAACGGTTTGCCGGCTGTGATCTTCCGTCCGATTATAATTTGTGTCTTCAAGGCTAAAATGAATAGGCTCTTAACCTTTCGACTTTTATAATTACAGACACACTTAAAGGGCAATAGGTGTGTGGACGCCGGCGTTCGCTTGGGTCTCTATAGTTTAATAGACTAGTGCGCTTCACCATCAACGATTGCATCACTGCTTACCGTCAGGTGAGATCGCATTCAAGCACTAGTTTATAGCAATAAAAAAAATTCAGCCATTTCTTTTTCATTATCTTCTCTTTTTAAGGTTCCTTACATCAAAAGGAAAAAACGGAACCCTTATTAAGATCACTTTGTTATCTGTCTGTCAAGACCCTTTATCTCCGGAACGCGTGGAGGTATCACGTTGAAATTTAAATCATATACCCAGTTCTACGGACCCATGAAGCTGTGAAAAGAATCAAACTGCGAAAAAAAAGATACGGTCGTTTGTGTCGCAAAAAATGTATATTCTGACACTTTCAAGGGAATCAAAAAACATAGGGTACTTCCTGTTGACCTAGAAAAAAAAAACCTCTTGAAGAATCCTCTCCCTCATTCACTCTCCTAGAGATGCTTCCTCTCTAGGTTCCTTCTCTAAGTTCCAGCATTAAAAGCTGATTATGTTATACCATTACGTTAGTTAAGTTTTTAATGCTAAGTAATTGTAAATATAGTGTAATTTTAAAAGCACATGATAGACACAACAGAGTGTATGGTGCTGAAAACCTCCGCTGAAAACGGAGAATCCTCTAATCAGATAATTGTTTTGTCTGGTCGAGGTATCTGCCCGAAAGGTGATTTCGAGCTATCGATGTGTCCAAAACGTGCAGATAACTCTAATTACGCCATAAAGAATTTCGTAGTATTAGTTAATGGTAAACAACAGAAACAAAAATGTTCTGTAAATAAAACCAAAATTTTCTGGTTAAAAAAAATCTATATAATAGTCCATTTTCTACCTTTCAATTATTTCAAACCTCAATTTCAAACAGCTGACTATCATAATATCTTAACAATAACTAGTTGAATAGTTTTCGAATTAATTGTGTGTAAATCTGTCTCTGTGAGAAATTTCGATAATTTACTTTGGCTATATTAAATAGGGCTCGCTTGATTGGCTCATCCTTTGAATATAAATGGTCGTCAATTTCCATTGGGCAAGACTGTTAAACACGATAATGTTGAATAGCAAATTATGCTGAATAAAATATACATAATGATTAGTGTAGGGTCTCTTTTAGATGATAGTATTATATTTATAAGCTATTTGGGATAGTATTATATTTATAAGCTATTTAGAAATCCGGGAATCTTTAAGTCAAGAGTGAATAGGTTACTTCTAGGTAAGCGCGCTCCATCGTCAACCGCATCGTCGCTTTCCTTCAGGTGAGACAGCGGTCAAGCCCGAACCTATGATCAATTAAAAAAAAATAGGGATCGGTCTGGTTATTTCAGATTAAATTAGCAAGAAAAGGAAATTAAAAACTAGTGATAAATAAGGAACAAGTACCTACTTGCAAAAGTGTGATAAATTAATTTTTCTCGTGTATGAGTTTACATGTATATGAAAACACGCACAATATAGGAGTGATTTTTGCTATGGGGCAACAAAAACATTAAAGCCAAAAATAATAATAATAGTCGCTGACCACGAATGGGATATCGGGACGACCTAGATAATTATGTATGTCTTCCTTTAGGATTGTAATGAATCATGATGAGTAAAGAATCATGATCGTAGAAAAAAATAGAGCGAGGCCTTAGCCGAGCATAGTATCAGCTTTATAATGTTCCCATTGGTGGGATTCAGGACTTCTCTCTAGGAGAGGAAATGGGCCGTAATCCACTATACGGGATGATCTTTTTCACAAGTCTTTAAAGTTTTGGTTCTTTCTCACGCTGTTTTCTTTCACCGTTTTAAGAGCAGTGATGATGAAATAAATTACACAAAGTAATGTGCACCTGGCTAGGCTCAAACTCGCAACCTACATTTCGTAAATCCAGGCCGTTACCGCTAAGCACTAAGCCGCTAAGCGCAGGCAGACATTGCTTGATAGAGCAGAGGTGGCCACTCGGCCACCACTGCTCTATCAAGCAGTGCTTTTTTTCCTCATTGTCGATTTCATTATTTTTTTTTCTTTCTGTTAATTACTTGTAAGTTAGTGCTAAGAGTTTGTCCCGTAAATAAATAGTTTTTGTTTCTTTCTTTCAGTGGGAAATTAAAATATGTATAATAATAAAGCTTTATTTTTGTTAAAAAACTTGCTGTAGAAACCCAAACAAAATATTTCGAACATACTCTCATCATCGTACTTTGAAGATTATTACCAGATACAAAGAAAATCAGAAAAAGATGTTCAGGAGCGTGTCACATTTGACACGTGAATGAAATGACCTTTACACATTAGTAAGTGACAGTTCCAGAAACTTGGCGACTTCAAACTAAATTGGCGTTTGATATAGGTTCTTGTTCTTGACAGAATTTCGAGCATCTGAGACTAAATTATTTACAGTCGTCATACGTGCCTTGTAGCGGTAGTCTTTCTGATATTTGGTAATATGATATTATTATTATATTAAAATAAATAAATATTATTTAAAATACAATAATAGTTATTAGCCGAAAGGTTCTGGAGTGGCGACCGCGTACCGGAAGACGCAGCATTGAAAGGCCTCCCACAAGGTGGACCGATGATCTCGTCAGAGTTGCTCGAATCCAATGGATGCAAAACGCACAAGACTGGTCTTTGTGGTGGCGCTTGGGGGAAGCCAGCCAGCAGTGGACGTCTTTCGGATGAAATGAATATTTATTATATTTTAATATCATTGTTTAGTAAGAAGGTGAGTAGACGTCACAATATGCGTTAGTTTTTTTTTTTGTGGTAAAAATCATCTAATGATGAATCCCGCCCTTGGGTGGAGTGGGAAATAGTGTCGAACTCTTACTGGATTAACGACCCACCCCTTTTCTACTTAGCCTTTATACTGGGGTCGGACCTTCCTTTCAGAAACCGGACCGGGACCCTAGTAGGTTTTAAACCTGCATTTGACCCTCTTACTTATTACTGATCTTATTGTTGACTTACTGATGACTTATTATTGATCTGTTCCTGTAGCGTTTTTTTTTTTTTATGGTAGGTGAAAATCATCCAATGACGAAACCCGCTCTTGGGCGGAGCGGGAGACCAGTGTCAGACTCTTACTGACTAAAAAACCTACCCCGTACCTTCCTTGCCTTATTCCTGGAGTCGAGGTAACAGTTTTCCACCACCCTCTAGGCTCCAGGAGGCTTCGACCCTGAAGGGCGCCTGCAGTCCTGTAGCGTACCTGTAGCATTATAAATTACTAGTTCTATTTTTGTTTTTCATGCGCCAAAAAAAAAAAAAAAAAAATTGCACACATCCTTAATAAGGAGCTATTTAAGCTTCACACAAGTTATTTTTCAATTCAAATTTTAAACTTACTTATTTAAGTTATTTATTAATTTTACTAAGTAGTACCTTTGTACTCTTCTACCTGTATGTGTTCTTTTCTTTTTGTGTGTTTTCACTGTGTAGAATTTAAAACCTATATATGTTTGTGTCTGCGATAACTGTTTCAGACGGAGTAGAGTTAGAACTGGGTAAGATCAGAATGATAGAAATTTTACTAATGGTAACATTCAATTTTAGGGTTCCGTACTAAGAAAGAAAAAAACGGAACTCTGATATGATTACATTGTTTTCCGTGTGTCTGTCTGTCAAGACCCTTTATCTCGATAACGCGTGGAGGAGTTGAATTAAAATTTAAAACATATCTTTAGCTTTTGTCTGTGGTCGCTTTCGAATACCTACCGTAATTAAAGACACAATCAAAAGGCAATGGGTATGCGGACACCGATGTTCTCTTGGGGTTTCATAAATTAAAGCAGTGAAGAAATCAATCTTCTAAATTAAGAGAGAAAAAACACGCAGTTTATGTCGCAAAAAACGTATATTTAGACATTCGCAAAAAAATCAAAACTTTAAGGCTACTTCCGATTGTCTTATAACCCTAAAATTTGACATGAAGAAAATTTGTTACGTCACAAAAAAAAGGTTTTATTCGATTTGGAAAAAAATTTAAGACTCGTTTCCAGAATTTAATTATTTAGATAAGTTAATTAGTACAGAACCCTCATTGTGCGAGTGCGACTCACACTTGCCGGTTTAGAGCAGCTCAGATGACAGGTGACAATGGTAAGTGAAAGTGATGAGGATATTCCTTAAGAAAAAACTCATGAAACATTCAGTTTGAAACAGGTAACGTAATTTGCCATTGTGAGCTTGCGACAAAAGGTGACTTTGGTATTCTAGAATAAAAATAGGTCAGCCCTTGTCTTCTTTTAGACGACGGAGAGTTGACAAAAATATTCCTTTCAGTGGTAGCATTAGTAGAACTTAGATAGAAAAACTATTTTATCCCAAAGCAACTAAGTGACTCGTGTAAAAAAAAAAAATTAACAAAAGAAACTATTTATGTAGTATCCATGACAGAAGAAACGTTTTGTTGTACATCATTACATAAATAGTATAAAACAAAGTCGCCTGTCCCTAAGTATGTTTAAATCTTTAAAACTACGCAACGGATTTTGATGCGATTTTTTTTAAATAGATAGAGTGATTCAAGACGAAGGTTTATTTGCATGATACATGAATAAATATATTCAATATCAGTACCCATGCGAAGCTGACACTAGTGACCCACTAGTGTTTAATAAAAATATGAAAAAATGGTTCACGGTATCCCCGAATAGGCCAAATCAATACTTGTATCCTATAGACAGTTATTTCAGGGCTTGTATGTATTCATATATTTATATTATTCTATTTTTAGTGTTAAATGTTATAGCGGCTATAAAAATATATTACTTGTGAAAATGGGTAGCTCGCTGTCCGGTCGTCAACAGTCTGGACTAACCCAAGTTGTCGACGGCACGCTCTGTTCCCGCGCCCCTCAAGAAGTTGTCAGCAAATGCAGAAGCCCAACTGCAGGGTCGAAGCCTACTGGGGCCCCGGCCCCGGTCCGGATCCTGAAAGGAAGGTCCGACCCCGGTGTGAAGGCTAAAAAGCAACGGGGTGGGTTGTTTTTTTTTTTAGCCCTTTCTGTCCCACTGCTGGGCAAAGGCCTCCCCCAAGTCCTTCCAGGTCTTCTTTTCCTGCGCCATCTCGGACCAGTCCGGGATGACGACGGTGGGTAGTTTAGTCAGTAAAAATCTGACACTGTTTTCCGCTCCACCCAAGAGCGGGATTCGTCATTAGATGATTTTACCCACCATAAAAAAAAACGTAGCGGACACGTTTTGTCAAAAAGTATGTTGATCAGTGCCAGCGTAATGGCTAAAGAAAAGTTTAGCTGGAGCTTTAGTATCTATACTTTTAAACAAAGTTCTTCCCTATATTCTTCTCTTTTTTATTGATTACAGGTTTGCGCTTGACCGCTATCTCACCTGATGGAAAGCGATTCCCAGGTTGTACCCATCAGGAAACACAGACTCCGGCAAGGAATTCCACTCCTTGGCTGTACGCACAATGAAAGTAAACCGCACTGTATTGAACCAGTCCAGACCAGTTTTTGTCATAAATATCATCTCCTCACCTATTTCCACTATAATTTAATATGAAAACAAAATAGAGGAAGTTCGAAAGGGGCGCCAGTGACTGAAAAGTTGAAATGGTTGGTTTTTATATGGCCATGTTAAGTGGAGGGATGAAACGCATGTTAATAAAAAAGCTACGCGTATACACGTGGATGGATGGAGAGTGAGACCAAAGAAAAAAAATGGATGGACTGTATGAGAAATGATAATTATGAAAAAAAGAGGATGTCGTAATAGCGTACCGATTGACAGGACAGAATGGAAGAAAAAACGTAGGTATAGCCGGTACAAAACGGTACTTGGGCAGGAAGATAACGATGATGATGATTTAAAAAACAAAATCCTCGATCGCTCAGCAATAACTAAATTTATAAAGTGAATTTCTTTAAACAAAATATTTCCTTTCCAAAATCGGCTCAATTTATTTCAAAGTATAAAAGTTTAGTCGCAACAGACTCCACAAAGCCGCTACGCAGTACCGTAAGGTCGCTAAAACCGTATTGTCTCCAACCGATCCATATACAACTGCCGTGTTCGATTCAGACGCAATAATATTCAAATATAAAACACGCGGGAACGTACGTCCCGTTTGGAATGCAATCGTGCGGGAAATTAGGGGGCGAATAAGAAACATGTACACTCTAAATTGAAATCTGTCTCGGGTTGTTGAGGCACTCTGGTGATGTTAAAGTTAGGAGCAATGAGCGGGATTAATTGTATGATCCATATGATTTTGCTTAGGGAAATATTTGAAACAATGAAGCCCGTGTTGCAATGAAAATAACCAGTACTATTGCAACATGGGGTATACTAACTAAATAATTATGAATTTAAGCATAGCGGGTTTAAGAAGGTAGACCCAGTGATCTGGCGAGAGAGATATTCGATATGACGATGGGAAAAGCTCATGATGGGTGATATGAAAATATTTGCGAAAAGCATAAGTCCAGCAAATGCCTATACGCTGAAAGGATAAAACTGCAGATAAATATTATAAAAAATATTAAACAAAAGGAGGTTTGTGAAATAATTGTTAGAATAGTTAAAAACATTATAAACCAAAGTAATTTAAAGTAGTTGGATTAACCTTTACTATGCCGAAATTACAGATACAAAGAAAAAGCCATTGTGTCTCGCCTTGATCTGAGAACCATATGAAAGGTGAATATTCCGGAAGATAAAACATAGCAAAAGTTGCAAGAACCGCAGCTAGAACCTGTCACATTTTCACTAAATTCTAACAAACACTGGCCCCATGCAGAATAGTTGATGCATCGTTTGGCAAAGTAAACACTTGTAACTCCATACCCTCATAACTTGAACCAACCATAATGCTGTCCGTTATTTCGTGAAGTGAGTTTTACGTCGTGAATACGTAATTCATGGCAACCTTTTGAGGTTTCCACTGGATTTTTTCTTGTATATTTCAACGGTAAACTCAGGTTTGTACAACCCTCATATTGTACACTGAATGTTATTGGAATTGGAATTTTTTTGACGAACATTTTAAGGACTCTGCGGTCTTTGCCGTATCATAGTATGACTGCTAGGAAAGTATATAGCACGGAAAGAAATTTGACACTGGCTACTTATTTTGAGGTGAAAAACCATCAAATGAAAATCAAATGACTTCTGCTCTGAGTGGATTGAAAACTGTGTACAACTTTTACCGATTAAAACATACATATGTTTCTCCACTTGCTCTCGCGTTCTAGAATCTCTCAAAAAACCTTGCAGGGGTTAGGTAATGCGTGACGAGTGAGGCTAATCCATTTGACTGACATTACATTGGGATTCATGTGTAATACGACAAGCCGTGGACTGGAGCATGTTCTTTATCAGATGGCAAGCTGTCTGTGCCTAAAATATGACACTGCATGTCTGAGTGTATGACGCTTGTAGGTTGCAGCTGAAAACCAGAAGAAAAGTTTAGTGTATACCAAATTCCTCAAAAGTCAACACTAGTGTCTCACTTTAGAATCATCATCATCATCATCATCAGCCTTTTAATGTTCCCACTGCAGGGACACAGGCAGCACACTTGCAGGACACTTTAGAATAAAACCTCTTTATTTAACCGAACTAAATAGATATTTTCTCACAATTTACTCTATTTTATTTGAAAGCAGTCGGTAAGGATAAGTATGTTTTTCTACGTTTATTCGTTTTTTTTTATGGTTTTTAAAAATCATCCAATGATGAATCCCGCCCTTGGGCGAAGCGGGATACAGTGTCAGATTCATACTGATTAAAGAACCTACCCCGTTCCTTGCTTGCCTTAGTCCCAGAGCCCCGGTGTAACGCTTTCGCATCAACCCTCGGCTCCAGGATTAAACGTTTATACGTAGTAATTTTTATATTAATAACTTCATGTCAATAAACACGAACTGTTGTCGTTATATCTCACGAGAATTTAAGGTAAATAAAAAACAATTGACATTGATTTGCAATAGATATGCCAAGAGAGACACCCAGCGTGTTCTAAACGCTTAACTGTCTCGAAACCAAGTAACGAATTGAACGCTAAGAAAAACAGAAGAAGTCTGAATGTAATTCCTTTTCCAATTTCGTCTTCGACAAAACAGAAAATAGGAAATAAAACAAGTTTATTGAGATAGCCTCAAGTTTAAGGGATTCGATCAGCGTGATGTACAATTACAATATCTTCTTAAACATTATAAAGCCGAAGCTAGATTTGAGTATTCAAATTTTGCGTCGGTATAATTTTGCTTTTTTTTGTATTGGTAGGCCTCCCACAAGGTGGACCGATGACCTGGTCAAGATTGCTGGAATTCGATGGATGCGGGACGCACGGGACCGGTCGTTGTGGTGGCGTTTGGGGGAGGCCTATGTCCAGCAGTGGACGTTTTTCGGCTGAATTGATGATGATGATAATTTTGCTAAAAAAACAAATGCAACTTTATCAACCACGACCACACTGTCAAGAGTGAACAACTAAGGACGAGGGGAATGATGCTAGATACAAGCCGGAAATCAACTGTGGTTTTCCCTGACTGTATCTTGCAAGATTACCAATTACCGTGTTTGTAATATGTTTATAACACATAATAATGTTCATTTATGTATCAAACGAGAAGTGGTAATTTAAAAAAAAAGTGGCTGCTGATTGAAATATATTTAAAATGAATAAGAATATGTTTTTTTTTGTTATGTTGGGAAAAAGTCATCTATGAAAAATCCCACCCTTGGGTGGAGTGGGAAACAGTTTCAGACTCTCGCTATCTCACTGATGGAAAGCGATGATGCGGTCGAAAATGGAGCACGCTTACTTAGAAGTAACCTAAAAATTCCCAGATTGTAAACATCGGGATACACCAACTCTGGTAAGGAATTCCACTCTTCAATTGTACGCACAATAAATATATTCCCAAATCGTTTTGTATGTATATGTGGGATGACCACCATATACTAGTGGACAAAGAAAGAAAGAAAGTCATTATATTATTTCCTAAATTACAAAAAAATACCACCAACATGTATTATTTGCTCTTCAATGCTAAAACTTTGAGCAAAACATAGAATAAGGGCCAGCCATATTGCCTGTCTCAAAAGACATCTACCACCAAAACATTCCGAAACTAAAAAGACTCAAGGCCAAACTAGTACGTTCAACTGTTATTTATGTTGAGTTGTTTAATAAATATCCTAAGGGTGAAACTGTATTGATCTAGGTAGACAGGTGAACGTGGACCCTTAGTTGTTTATTTAGGACCAAGTTGAAGGCCGGTGTGTGGTGCCTGATAAAGACTTCATTTATTGTGGATGAAATAATCATGATAATCTTCTTTCTTGGACAGAAAATTTATTTATTTATTGAGAGATTGAGTGACTGATTTATAGCAGCATAGCATATTATCATAACCAGTCTTTTAATGTTCTCACGGCTGGGACTCAAGCCTCCTCTCTAGGATCGGGAATGGGCCGTAATCCAACATGCAGGACCAGTGCGGGTTGGTCATTGTTGTCTTCGAATTTTGATTTTAGAACATGTCAGTTTTTTCACGATGTTTTCTTTCACCGTTTTGAGAGCAGTGGTGATGAAATAAATTACACAAAGTAATGCGCTTGGCTGGATTTTAACCCGCGACCTACAACTCGTAAGTCAGTACTGTTATCTTTCGGCCACCATTGGCTATCAGTGCCTGACTTATGTTTGATATAAACTCACCTTCGTTCTTTCAGTTACCTTTTGCATTTCAGGGTCACGAAAATCCCCCAACATTATGACAGTCTGAAGGTGTGGTGTGGTGGATTATGCGTTCTTTAAATACTTATTTTTTTGTTTTTTTTTTTTTTAAGTTATTACATTAAAGGCAATTTTTGTTAGTATGTATGTTTTTTACACCTTCACGCCGAAACTATAAAAGGTATTTTTTGCACTGTTAGAGGACGAAAATTTGGTGCACTGTTAGAGGACGTTCTAGAATAGATCATAGGATTATTTTTATTCTCTGAGTATATTCCCTAGGGATGTGTTTCTACAATAACGCGGGTGAAACCGCTGGCGTCTGCTTGTACAAACATAATTTATAAGTGAAAAACTTTCAAGCTAGAGAAAAATTTGATTAACGCTTCTAAACCAACAAAACAAAGGACGAATTTTAATGTTACTCGAAGATTACAATCTTTTGTTTGATTTGTACCTGCCCACTGAAATATTCGGAAGGTCAATGACTCAATGAAAATTTTTAAATTTGTATATTCGATTTACTTGGCCTGCTTGAATAAGGAATGAGAACCAAAGTTGCCGACATAGCATAAAGAATCGCTAAACTAAAGTGGCAATTGGCAAGGTACTCGTACATTGTTCGCAGAACAGATGCCATTGGGGCCAAAAAGTTCTGCAGTGACGAACGCGTACCTAAAGAGGCTGCGTTGCATGCTATTGATTGTACGAATGAGTTATACAACAACATTTAGCCTTTTGCTTTTGTATTTTCCAATTTTATTTTTTTTGATCGGCTGGCATTTGACCGCTTTCTCACCTGAATGGAAGCGATGATGATGAACATGTTTGATTAGAAGTAACCTATTCCCGCTTTGCTTAAAGTAAGTCAGTAATAAGTCAGTCTGTGTTTCCTGATAGCCATTAGGAAACCCAGACTCCGGCAGGGAATTCCACTCCTTAGCTGTATGCATAATGAATGTTGGGGCCATGGGATGCGATAGCAAAACACCAGAGCCCTGGAACTAAGGCAAAGAAGGAATGGGGTAGGTTGTTTAGTCAATAAGAGTCTGCCACTGTTTCCTGCTCCGTCATTGGATGATTTTTACCTACCATAAAAAAGTTTAGTGTGTCATAATGATGGTCAAAGAGCTGGTGGGAAAACTGCCTCTTTCTTGAAAAGTCATCCTTACTTATTTTGATAGATAACTGCACTGGATGGGGTCTGTGATTGAACAAATGATGATGACGCTCAAGTTGCCTGTTCACTTTTCAAAGTAAGAATGACACAGACAGACACAAAATTGAAGACAGAGACAGGCAGGTAAAGAACTGAACAACATAATATGAACAAAGAAGACAAAGATTATGGGGATAACTAAAGTCCAACTTTATTTCTAAAAACCCTAACTTTTAATATTCATGCTGTTTTATGTTTTCACATAATATATAACATTTTTCCTCAAACGGGGTGACATTTCAAAACCATCTCTAAAATACTTTACCACCAAAAATGTTAGAACAAATCGTTTTGTATTGGTTTTACGCAAACTGACTCCCTGTAGAGTAATCCGAGGCTCAGATAAACATGATTTATTTGCGTTATATTATGCTTGATATAATGCCACCCAGAGGACGAGACTGTCTGGAGTGTGGGTAATATAAACGTATGGTTATTTGAGATACTTAAGATTTACTTAAGTTTTAAATCATATTAATGTTTTCTACATACGATTTTCTCAATTATGCTTAAAACTAAATTTAGCCTAAAGGACTTCCAGTGTCTGCATTTAGTGTAAAAGACTGCGAATCTGGTCTCCACAACTATGTTTCCTAGTTACACGACTATGAAATAACAGATTTGTAATCCTGTAGGCAGATTGGCAGTACAAATATATACAATAGAAAGACGTGAATTTTGTGAGAAATTTAATAAAAAGTAATTTTATGCGCATCAACCTTATTTAAAAGTATCAAACAGAATAAATAATATTATTAATATTATGAGTGGTACCCTGGATTATACATCCTTCTTCCGAGCAGGTTTTTTCTTGCAACTCTACTTAAACATCATCATCATCATCATCATCATCAGCCTTTTAATGTTCCCACTGCAGGGACACAGGCCTCCTCTCTCTAGGAGAGGGAATGGGCCATAATCCACCACGCGGGCCCAGTGCGGTGTGGTGGATGTCACATGTCTTCGAATTTTTGGTTCTAGGACATGCCGGTTTCCTCACGATGTTTTCCTTCACCGTTTTGAGAGCAGTGGTGATGAAATAAATCACACAAAGTAATGCGCCTGGCTGGGTTTGAACCCGCGACCTACAATTTGTAAGTCGGGGCGTTTACCACTCGGCCACCACTGCTCAACTACTTAAACATAATTTATATATATTATGTATGTATTTAGAAATATATAATATAAGAAATATATGTTTATCAGTTGTCTAGTACTCGTAACAGAAGCTCTACTTTAACTTAGGTCTAGACGACGTTGTGTGACTAAGCGAAGCTACCGATACAGACCTAGGGTTTACTGGAGTGCGTAAGCTCCACCACGACGTCAATATCGTGATGATCGTCAACACAGAACAAATAATATCGTTCTTTAAAAAATACAAATTTTGAATTGCCTAGTCTACCTCCATTTTCTATATTTTACTCCAAGAACTATCTCCAAAACCCGGAAAGGTTTTACAGATTTATCTTGCCCAAGGGGATTTGAACCGTAAGCTACTAACCGACGATTCGGTTCGGTCAACCCTTCACTTTGGGTAATAGATTTAAACACAACTGTTTTCGTTCAAATGTAATAATCGATGTAAAGGTTAAGTTGATTTTTGTTTTTGCTTTGATTTGATGGAACTGCGAAACGCAGAAGTCTAATTTTTTTGCTAACTAGCTTTAAATTTGCGTCATTACACGCAAATAAACAGTTGTCTTTCTTTCTTATTTCTTTCTTAATTCACGAAGGAGACGACTGCTTGCTTCTCTTCCTAACTTTGGACCATGGGCGTACTAAGACCCGGCGTAAAAAATCATTGCTGCCGATTGCCCTTATGAGAACACGGCGCCGACGGTGCTCTGCCCAGGTGACTCTAACGTATGCTCCACTGAGTCCTCCGGTCGTTCAAAACAGTGGTAACACCCAGGCGTTTCTTCCGCACGAATTCGGTGCGTGTAGACAACAGTCAAAAATACACAGTTGGTGCGGGTGGTAGGATTTCTGTATAGAACATATATTTATATGACCTACAGATTCCGGGGATTCCGGGTTTCTGGATTTACGTTTCTTGTGTTTGAAATTTTAAATTGTTATTAATGTAGTAACAGCACAAGGGCCCTAGACAAGTGGCAATCGCTCCGTGTCAAATCCATTTCTGAGTTCGATTTCGCCTTAACGATGTCGACGACAAAATGGTAGACAAAGTGACATCGACTAACATATCGATAAGTCGAAGTGTTGGTTCGATAAAATAACAACTTCTTGGCTATGGTTATCGAATTAAAACGTCCAATTTGACGTATAAACAACTAATAACAATTAGCGAATCGAAAACGTTTGACCACGTGAGTTTTCGAAGGCATATGTCAGTTCCATACATTTCGGAGTTTCGAATTTCGTTATCGTTAGTGAGAATGTGACTTTGTCTAAGCCCCCAGGACTAATTGTGTGTTGAGGCAATATTTTATACCGAGAAATACGAATCAGCATTGCCATCCAGCGTGGCATTACTGCCAGCGTTCTGGGCACTTTTCCCATTGATATCGATGTGGATGAATTTTTTGATGTATTGGGCATCAAAAAAATATTTTTAGTATAATTAAATGTATGTTTTTATGTATAATTCATTAAATAAATAAAATAAGGTTGACTGGTAGAGAATGCCTTGTTGCATTAAGTCCGCCTATGTACCACTACTGTACATGAAGATTAAATAAATAACATTTTGTTGCAAAAAAAAATACTGAGAAAAGAAATTAACTCCCAAAAGTAAAAAAAAAAATAATTTTAAAAATAAACCTTCTTGACTAAATTGTCCTACGAAACAATAAACAGGCGTGCAAAAAAGGGTGTCAGATCAAATTTTTCGTCGAGATATTTATCGAAAAGTGACAAAACCTTCTATTTTGGACGACAGCGTTGCTAATTAATGTCGATTGCTGTTTAACGAACCGTTGCGTCCCAAGGAATTGGTTGCAGATTTTTTGTCCGCCACTGTAAAAAAAGATTGGCGGAAGTTAACTCTGCGGAAGTTTTTGTATCTCTTCAGGGAAAATATAGCCAAGAAAAAGTCTGTTGTTTTTTGTTAAAATATTTTCGCAATCATTTTAAAGGTGAATTTTAAGCTGTGGAAAGGTGAAATAATTTTCCTCGACTGTTTTTGTACAAATACTTTTATGCTAATTAATAAATTGAAAGAATTTAACATTTGGATTCTTTGAATGTTTGCAGATATGTTTTTGTTTAAAATAAATACAAACTTACAGGTAAACTATGATTTAACTAGATGCCGTTCATCAGCGTCATCGCTTGAGATTTTTACCTCAGGCGATGACGTCACTGTTGGACATAGCCCTTACTTTTTTCTACCCACTTGATACTTACTGACTGACTTTCAGTCAGCCGTCAACCGCTGCAGTTGCCTTGGAGTTGTTGCGGTCTACAACAGTTGAGTATAGCGACGCGCCGGCACGGTTGCTGCAACTGTACTGCAAGCGCTTTTCACGTCCCTCACTACGGGCCAGTCAGTCGCTAGACATTGTATAGGGCGTGCGTGTTATGAATTTTAATACAGAAAAGTTTGTTTGAGATTAAAACACGTTTTATGATAACTTAGATAAATAGCTATACATAGCAACTTCTTTTACTTCCATCACTTTTAGAATAACTGATGACGAAATGTGGCGGATCGCCACAAAGCCGCGACGATACGGTTAGCCCTGCCCCCTTAGCCAAGTTACAATCTTATCGTTTAGACTTAGAGCTTGTAGTTGGCCACGCCCCAAATCCCTTGTTCGGTCGTCATCTCAACAAAAGAATTGGGGGCATGGCTATTTACAAGCGCTTACTCAAGGCTAACTCTAAACGAAACTATTGTAACATGGCTAGGAGGGCTGTAGCCAACCGCAGCAACACGCCACAGCGTTGCATTCTGGGTAGCCGTATTATCGTCTCGATTCTGTGGCGGTCCGCTGTAGAAACGCTGGGTATGATGTACGTAGAATAAGTTGCTGTAGTTACTTATTTAAATTGTGGATTTCAAAAAGGTTTTTTCTATATCAAAATCCACGGATTTTGATTAATGCAAGCATTAAGCTCTTAATCATGCCTTATTTTTTGAGGTCTACCACGAGCCTGTTTTGCAATTCAGGCCACCAATGTTGGATTGTACGGAGTACGAACTAACCATTTAATTGGCATGCGGCAGACACACAGATATGTCACTTTTATATGATACTAGCTTTTGTCAGCGGCTTCGCCCGCGTACACAAAATATAGCCTATGTCACTCAGAAGTAAAGCAGCTTTCCTTCTTTGAAATTTTTCCAATCGGGCCACTAGTTCCAGAGATTACCTCCTACAAACAAAAAAACAAAGAAACGAAAAAACAAACTTTACCTCTTTATTATATTAGTGTAGATAGATGGCACATATCTGTGGGCAGATGTGTCCAGCTCAGTCCTACTAAGCTATACAACTTTTTAACCTCTTGATCTTGACGCGAACGCCGTCTCGTTCGCGCGAGCATCAACGGAATGATTTTTTAATTTTCCATCTTAAAATGTTTTGTCTATGAAAAACTTTGTATTTTCGTTCTTGGATAAATACCTAAATATTTTATAATCTATGCGAACGCTTGTTGTTTAACCGAATGGCGCAAAATCATGCGCAAACGCCGGCGATCGCTTTGGGATCAAGTTCTGATGAAGGTTTACACAAAAACAGTGCAATCTTCTAGATGATTCTCGTCTACTACTAGAAGCTTAATTGGAATCAATAAAACGAATGCCTTCGTAAAAGCGTCGCTGAAGACAGTTTTCAGGAAATGTTAAAATAACTGTAACATTAGAATTAATTTGGAGCCATTCAACGACACGGTTTTCACATGTGACCCGAATGTAGAATAATGAATTTTAATTTGCTGCTTAAGTAGGTACTTTGAACATTTATGAAGTTATTCAAAAATTTTAGTAAAAACCGTGTAACCACGCGCGAACTCCGGCGTTCGCTTGGGGATCCCGGGGAAGTTGATTTATGGATTATATTGGCTGTCACACCTGATTTGTAAGATAACTTCATTGTTTCAATAGATACTGGACCAATTAAGTTAAAATCAAAGAAAGTGAAAGGCAAAGAGCTTATAAAAGACGTACGCATCACGCGAGTGGTCATTCGTTCGTCGACATTCGCTGGTCGGACGTTCTTGGAGTGAATTTTAGTGTTATATTATTTTGAAGTATATATAATACCATTACTGTTATGTTACATAATTGTTGAGTTTTAATCGTAAAAAAGTGATTTAGGGTGAATAAAATTTTAATATAATACTTAAGTATTGAAGAACGCTTTTTATTCCTGAAGACACCCCTCCTCTTACAGATACGGATAGTCTGAAGCTAGGAAATATGACTACAGTCTTAGCAAGGATATGACAAGACTTGTTACCCAATTATTGGGTTTTAGAGTGCCTTCAAGTTAGACGGAAAGCGCCGCACGACAGCAGCAGCAGGTTCTAGGACATGCCGATTTCCACACGATGTTTAATTTATAATTTTGAGTGCAATGGTAATAAACATAAAGTTATACTTGGCTGGATTTTAACCCGCAACCTACATCTCTTAAGTCAAATGCATTATTACTTCTCCTCAACGTAAAAAATGTATTCAATAGTATAAAGTTTCACGTTATTATAAAGCCAATTCCTAAACACAGGATCAAAATAATAATTTTCACCGTAAGTTTGATTGTTTTTTTTATGGATTTTAGCTAAAATACATTAATGTCCTGTTAATAAAAGGCATAAATTGTTTTTATAAATAAATAAGTAATTGCTAAGCTCTCCAAATTATACTTATTTCAGTGTTATTCTGGAAGAGATTTTGAACTCTGTAGCTTAAGTAATGAGATATAAATTGTAATAGAAGAGTATTTCTTGTAAAATGATGTTAAAAATTAGCATCATTAGTTTGGATTCTACACGATTACTTATCTTTTGTTCATTATTTTGATAAACTTATAAAACATTACTTTTATCCATTTCTTATGGCCGATGCAAGAAAAAAGAAAATAAATGTATTTTGCACAACACAAGACACAAACACAGTAGTTAGATAAACATGAAACAAAAAAAAATTGTACAGCAATTGTGTACCTTATCATCATCATCATCAGCCTTTTAATGTTCCCACTGCAGGGACACAGGCCTCCTCTCTCTAGCAGAGGGAATGGGCCATAATCCACCACGCGGGCCCAGTGCGGATTGGTGGATTATGGCTACACGAAATCAGTTCCTATTCAGCATAAATTCCAAAGACTATGTGAGTATAGGATTTACATTTCAGTTCGACACCTTTACACGTTCTTGAAATAAAGGGTCTTAACAGACAGATATCTTTCCTACAAAAAATTCTAAAAACAGTTTTTTTTTATGTATTGTATTTTTATAACGTAATTACAAATTTACTGTTTTCAGTTTTTTTCCTATATTTGTGCTATATGACCTTACGTGCCAATTTTCAGGATTGTGTGTATCTTTTTTCTCCGTTAGCTTAGAAGTTTTAATTTTTTAAAGTTATAAGGAACTGCCGACCTAAAAATATGGTGTAAATTTCAACACGACACATCTACGCGTTCTTGAGATGAAGGGTCTTGACATACAGACAGACAAACGGACAACAAAGTTATCCTATAAGGGTTCCGTTTTTCCGTTTTTACGGACAGAATCCTATAAAAATGATAAAATCCACGTATTCCTACCAGTTCTGGCTGTGCGTTGATTTATCATCCATAAAGACAGATTAGAACTCAGTTTCTCCTTTTATCTACACTAATATAATAAAGAGGTAAAGTTTGTTTTTTTGTTTGTAGGGGGTAATCTCTGGAACTACTGGTCCGATTGAAAAAATTTTAGCAACAATAGAAAGCTGCTTTACTCCTGAGTGACATAGGCTATATTTTATGTACGCGGGCGAAGCTGCGGGCAAAAGCTAGTACATTATATTTCAAAACCACGGAGGACAACATTTTTTTTCTTAAAATAGTTTTCTACAACAAATGATCACAAGGAAATATCCAGTCCTTTTATTAAAAAAGACTATAGGCTATACAACATACACGAGCAGAGCAGTAATCAAAGACATGAATGAAACTGTAGGCAACAACACACCTAACTAGTTTCTTCTTAAAATAACAAACTAAAGTCAACGACTATTTTAGTAAATTGCTTCCTCCGTTATCCCCAAATTACTGGGCCTTGTCAGGCTCAAATAATTATTTTCATTACTCCGATACTAAAAAAGCTTTATAAACATTTACTTAGAAATCTCTCTTTGAAGGAATTATCCGAATCTGTTGAGTGAGCTCGGTGATTTACTTTGTGATAATTTAAAAGTTACGACCATTTGGTAATGAACAAAAGTTCTATAAATGTTTATCTCAGTTTAGGAAATATAAAGTCTAGATTGAAAGCTGTAAAACAGACTCTCCTAAATTGTACAAGACTAGCCATTTTTAGTTGCTTTGTTCTCGTAGGCTAATGTACAGGAACTGCTCGCTGTACGCTGTAGCACTACTGTTGTTCTGCTTTGTTTTTTTTATCTAAATAAATGACGCACGGCCGCAGCGCAGCTGTCTCGCGACATCCACACGTTTTTTGAAGACCTGTGAAATACCCACCAAACCGCACTAGGCCAGCTTGGCGAATAACGGCCCATTACCTCTCCTAGAGAGGAGACTTGAGTCTCAGGTTTAGGAACATTAAGGCTAGTTATTCTATGCTATATTCTTTACACACCTACATATTTCAGGGTGGGCATTGTGATTGTTCGAAAGGGTTCCCGTGGCCTTGCAATATAAGAGCTGAAGGATCTCAAGTTTTTTAAGGTGACTGCTCATGCTCTATGATAAAGGGAGAAGGTGTGTTAGACTTTTATTAACAAACAATCACTTTGACCTTCATGACTTGGCTTTCCAGGTCCTCGGGTTTTACAACTTGCTGTCAGGAAACACAGACTGACAGGGAACTTCACTCCATAGCTAAAAGTACTTTTTTTTTTATTCGCTATAAACTAATAATTGACTGCAATCGCATCTGTTGGTAAGCAGTGATGCAATCGTTGATGGTGAAGCGCACTAGTTTATTAAGAACCTCTTCACTCTAGCCTTGAATATACCTAAATTATAATCAGAAATTAGAATCAGAAGGGAAGACAGCAGAAGGCAGATTGTTTCAGTTTGCAAGTAAAAATAGTTCTATAATACTTTTCCCACTAAATTTTATTTCCTTCATCAACGTAAGCTGCAGTTTTTAGCAGGTCAAAAAATGTTTTACTCCTTTTTCCGCCAGGGGTTGAACAGAAAGGTTTTTGATCCGTTTTACTTTCTTTTAGTTTTATTTAGCAGGTCGACACTGATGGATGGAACCAGATTTTGATGTTCTGATCCACTGGTGACGTTAGTTCTAGGTCTTTTTTTTCATTTTTTAACTGGAGGATTGACGATAGCATGGTTGATGCAGTGGCTGAGCGCCTAATTACTTCGCTGCGTGTCGCGGTTCCAATTTACGTACGGTACAAATAACTACGAGAGCAGTGGTGGCCGAGTGGTAAAGGCCCCGACTTACAAGCTGTAGGTCACGGGTTCAAACCCAGCCAGGCACATTACTTTGTGTAATTTATTTCATCACCACTGCTCTCAAAACGGTGAAGGAAAACATCGTGAGGAAACCGGCATGTCCTAGAGCCAAAAATTCGAAGACATGTGACATCCACCAATCCGAACTGGGCCCGCGTGGTGGATCATGGCCTATTCCCTCTCCTAGAGAGAGGAGGCCTGTGTCCCTGCAGTGGGAACATTAAAAAGGCTGATGATGAAAAATAACTACTAATATTTACTCTTGGCGTAGTAAATATCCGGAAAGAGTCGTCGATAGCGCGTGCTATTTCCACGCGCCTCAAGGAGCTATCAGTACACTATAGAGTTCTGTCAGGGTGGATTCCTCCTGTGAGACCATGGGTGAATGTGAAAGTGTTTCAGGGGAACTAAGGAACGGGATAGGTTTTTAGTTTAAGTAAAAGTCTGACACTACCTTTCCCTCCACCCAACGCCCGGCGGCCCAGCTGAACGCCTGTCAGAGGGTCATGGCCATCCGGATGGTGCAGGGATACCGCACGGTGTCCCGCGAGGCGGCGAGCCTCCTTGCTGGCCTACCACCATGGGATTTGGAGGCAACAGTCCTTGCACGCATGCACGACCAGCGCGTGGAGATGCAACGCCGGGGCGAAGATCCGCTGCCCGAACATGTCGAGGCGTGGCGGAAGGAGCTCCGGCGAGATCTCATGGTGAAGTGGAAACAGCGACTGTCGCAACCCAGCGCTGGGCACACCGTAATCTCAGCGGTAGTGCCCCTCTTTGAGGCGTGGCTGGATAGACCTCACGGCGTCCTTACTTTCCGCATGACGCAGGTTCTCACCGGACATGGGAAGTTCGGGAGATTCCTGCACCGGATTCGTGCGGAAGAGACGTCCGGGTGTCGCCACTGTGAGGCGAGCCCGGAGGACACGGTGGAGCACACGGTGGAGGTGTGCCCTGCTTGGGAAGAGCGTCGCCGTATCCTCGTGGGGGTGATCGGCGGCGGCGACCTCTCGCGCCGGGCCCTGGTTCAGGACATGGTCCGCAGCGAAGAGGAATGGCAGGCGGTCGCCTCCTTCTGCGAAGCAGTAATGCTCGTAAAGGAGGCCGACCGCATAAGGCAAAGGCAACGGCGTACTCGCCGTAGCCGTCGCCGCCGCGATCCTGCCGATATCCGGCTCCGTAGACACTGGCTCGCGGACGGTGAGCAATGGGTAGCTCGCCGTCCGATCGTCTGGTAAGACCGAGTCCAAGTCGTCAACGGCGCGCACCATTCCCGCGCGCCTCAAGGAGTTGTCAGCAAACTGCAGGGGCCCTTCAGGGTCGAAGCCTCCTGGAGCCTAGAGGGTATGTGCAAACTGTTACCTCGACTCCAGAAATAAGGCAAGGAAGGTACGGGGTAGGTTTTTTAGTCAGTAAGAGTCTGACACTGGTCTCCCGCTCCGCCCAAGAGCGGGTTTCGTCACTGGATGATTTTCACCTACCATAAAAAAAAACCTTTCCCTCCACCCAAGGACGTAAGATATTATTGAATAATTTATGTCCGCCATTTTTTTTTGATCACGTGACGTTTCAGCTGTTAAATCAAAACGGGCGCGACGCTCAAGCGGTTAAGAAACGAATATTTTAAAATATGCTCATTTCTTTAAACTTTTATTAAAAGCATCAAGCAACTTCCTACGTCTACCACACCTCAAAGTCAATAAATCACTCGAAAAAGAGCAACGAAGTACCAAAACAGACTAATCCAAACGCACACATCACTCGTCAAACGTCACAGTATCTCAAAATAATCCATCAACCAACAAGGAGGTACTATCAACGACTGTACCACGAGTCATTTATCTCGGGACGATCGCAGGAACAAATTAAACACTCTAATACATGAGGCGTGACTAAAAAAGGAAAAAGGGGATGGAAAAAGTGCCCTATCGAGTGGCGGTGAAGATGTTTGTGAGACTGGAACTGAAGTGGATAACAAACAATCAGTTGAAAACGATTGCAGTATCCTTAGACTAACAAAAGTAAACAGCAGTGAGAAAAGAAATCAAAATGAATGCTTAAAAAAATTGTTTTCATTTCACATGGGCCTATTTTGGCACATATGAAATAATTATATATCATTAAAAGCTTATGCACAATTCCAATTGATCGTTTCTTATGAATAAAAACTACATGGTGACTCTTTTTAAAACAAATATTAGTGACAAAATAGTACTTATTGAGGCGATATGCTATAATGTATGGCTAAATTAATTCCCAAAAAAAAGTAATATGAATGAAATGATGTACCTACTTACGTAGATGAAAAAAACAAAATAAAATAAGAACAACATTACGTCAAAAGAAATGAAACGTCATGAAATCATTTTAATTCCAATGTAATATAGAGAGAAAGCTATGTGGGATGAAAAACGCTATCATTCTCTGACATTGAAATTGTAATGATTTCAAGAGGTCTACACCGAATCGAACCTGAAAGTTAAATAAACTAAAGAAACAAAGATTATAAAATACAAAATCAAAACCACACTTCCAGCCAAACTAAATCCGTAACAACTTTTAGCCATCAGTTGCGCGTAGTAACGCCAGCAAAAAACCCACGTTGGGTCCCCTCCGATATCCGGATTCTAAATCTGTCCAACTACCCACGTTTGACGTTTACCGAAACGATACCTTTGATTAGTAATTTTGTATTTCTGAACACGTAAATAGTTTGAATTGAGTCGGAATTCAATGGGACATAAAACGCGTTTGGTGGAATTTTATGAGTACGACCTTTTTGGTAGTTGGTCCAGAATTGTTAAAGTTACGGCAAATGAGAAATGGATGGTGTTTCGAAATGGGGTTGTGAGGTGCAATTAAGTTAATGGGAAGTGTATGAATAGATTTACTCTGGGTGGCTTTGTGTAGTCGAAATAAATTTCATTAATTCAGTTTGGTTTCGGTTTAAACTTCTGCTAGTGTTTTTGGCCACGTGACAGCCAAAAATTATATTGTCTTATATTTATATGTTTCTTATTCTCGAAATATATAAAGTATTTTCCTAATACACTTTAAAACATATTTTCCTAAAATCGCAGTTGTATCTATGAAACTGTATACCGTTACCGTTACCTCTCGGTCACCGCCTCGGTCACCTGATAAAAAGGTTATTTTCGTTGAAAAATATTGATTCATTGTTTTACAATCCATTACAGATTCAAAAGTGTCATCTACGAAAGTTACAGCCCAAAGTGAGAGCCAAAAATACTTGGACTAATATGCCTGAACCAAGAACTCCAAAATTAGAATCGTCTAGACATCATCTGACTGCAGTCTTCAAGAATGTCGCTGAGGCGAATCATACAAAAACCTAATAATACAATGAGTGAAGTGTGTGTAATTTGATACCTACTAGGATTTTTTGTGCTTTAGAAAACTTGAAAAAATTCTTTGATGTTTGTGAGGCTTTTCGGTTGTTTGTATCTAAAATTATTGACGTCACAATTGATTTCATTAAAAGAGAATATTCATACCCCGTACCATATTGTATATTTAATCAATTATTTAGTTCGTCACTAGCTGGTATGGAGTCACATACAAATTGGGGCAATCTTTTACTTTTTGTATAATATGATCAAAAAAATTAAGGAGAAACTAATCATTGGGATCCATAATTGAAATTCTTTTCAAAAAAAATCACATCTAAATTGAAATCTCAATAATCAATAACGAAAACCCTTTTCTAAATGTTTAAAAATTTGAGGCAATTATGATAGTTTGTAAATGTAAAAGTATGAATGCGAACCTTCCCAAGTTTAAAAAAATTACCCAACTGATCTGTTTTTTTCTAAAAATAATTTCCGTTCGGTAATAATATGATCATTCTTGTAGATAAACGGTTAACTTTAAAGACGTTTCATATCGAATATCGACATATTTCGATTGTCGTTTCGTTTCGTCTTTAAGTATAATAAAACTTATGAATGCAGACTACATCAAAACGTGTTACTATGATATATTCAGCTAAATCGCTACCAAGACAAAACAGTTTCATCTTGTCACATCTCTTATCGGAAAAAGAAGTCTTTCCAACTTAACGGGCCGTGTATGAAATCAACTCATTTTGAACATTTTTGATCAAGGTTTGAGAGACAAAAGAGAAGACTTTTAATTCTTCTTTTTATAGATTATAAAAGTCAAGTTCTTATTCTCCTAAATATACTGAGAATTTTTGTAAAATAATGAGTGGATTAATGGCAATTAGCCATATTCCAAACCCTTTTTTCGCAAAAATAACGAACGAGTGATGGTTGGCTAAGGTTTACACAAAATTACACGGGATTTTACGACATTTAAAAAATACCAGTAACATCATTACATGGTCTACTACAACATATACTGATTACATTATTGACTTTGATTGGAAATATAGCTAAAAAAAAATGTTGAAGAAACGTAATTCTTAGAAAATATGTGTACAAATAAGTATTTTTTTCTATACCTTGGAAACACTTTTAAGAAAATTTAAAATATGCAAAATAATCTTAAGAAATCTCTTTTCAAGAATCAAAAATTTAATTTACAAATAAATAATAACTTCATTTCGTAAATTACAAAACAAAATTGACTATATTATCGACCGCGCAAATTCGATCTCGTCAGTCACAATCGGGCCTTCCCAGCGCATGGACGCGTCGCTTTGTTCCGCAGCCGCTCCCGAGTTTTACGTAAATAAATTCCCATTATTGTACGCTGACTACCACATTTTGATCCATTAAGTATTATTGTTTATTTTAGGTTTGTTTATTAAGATTGTTAAAATTTCTTTTGACTTCAATGATAATTACAGGTAACGGTTGTTTGTTTGTATGTAAAGATAATTTCCAGAACTACTCTACTATTACTATTTAATTACAATTCTTTCACTTATGACTTCTACAATGTTTATGACCTATTTACGTATTCGTTATGTACAGAATTTTTATATTTTTGACCCCTATGTTTGTTTCGGTTTTTCTTCTCAGGGTAGTCAGCTAAGAAACACCAGTGTCATCTGTTTGCAAAATAAATATCATTCATCACGTGGTTACGTACTTATTTAGGGCAAATGCAAAATCTAGTATTCTAGATCCTTTTTTTGTAGATAATGGGTCGAAAGAAAAGGATGCATTATGAATGCCTTGCTAAAAGGAAAAAAAATATATAGGTAGGGCTGATACGTGCAAGAAAAGTTTTTGAAGAACGCAAGATTAATGCACTGCTTGTAGCTTCGTTTCCAGAAAATGTAAGATTTTACTTTCAATTAGCACTAGAAGCGAGTGGCCCTACACAAGCCCAAGGATATGTGTTTCAACGGCCCTCGGAACGCGCCGCCACCGGGTTCCTACGCTGCAAAAGCAACCGAGGGCCCATCCAAAAGCATGCCAGAGGGCCATTGCAATACGGATGGAGTGGGGATACCGCACGGTTTCCCGCTAAGCGGCGAGCCTCCTTGCTGGTCTGCCACCATGGAAACTAGAGGCAACAGCCCTAGCACGCATGCACGATTTGCGCGTGGAGATGCAACGCCAGGGCGAATCCCCGCTGCCGCGACAAGTTGCAGCATGGCGGACAGAGCTTCGGCTGGATATCCAGGTGGTATGGCGACAGCGACTGTCGCATCCCAGTTCTGGGCACGTCATAATTACAGTGGTTTTTTTTTATGGTGGGCTAAAATCATGCAATGACCAATCCCGCCCTTGGGCGAAGCCGGAAACAGTGTCAGACTCTTACTGACTAAACATTTTGCCCCTCGCATTGGAGCCAAGCCTTCCTTTCAGAAAGAGACCCTGGGCCCCAGCAGGCTTCGACCCTTTTGCAGAGTCCCTACCGTTTTGCTGACAACTGCTTGAAGCGCGCGGGAACAGAGCGCCCCGTCGACGACTTGGGCTTGGTCCGCACTGTTACAACTTACAAGATGACCGGACGGTGATCTACCCATTGCTCGCCGTCCGCAAGCCCGGCGGCGTTTGCGCCGATGCCTTATGCAGTCCACCTCCTCCTTGACTTGCATTGCTGCATCGCAGAGGGTTGCGCCCATGGCCTCCACCAAGACCCGGTGCGAGAGATCGCTGACACCGATCACCCCCATGAGAACACGGCGATGCTCCTCCCAAGCGGGGCACACCTCTACTGTGACACCTGGGGCTTCTCTTCCGCACGAATCCAATGCAGGTATGGCGGTTAGTTCCCTCTTTGAGGCCCGGCTGGAAAGACCTCACGGTGTCCTCACCTTCCGTATGACGCAGGTAACCGAACATGGTAAGTTTGGGAGGTAGATACCTGCACTGGATTCGTGCGTAAGTGACGCCAGGGTGTTGCCATTGTGTGAAGCGCCCGGAGGACACGGTGGAGCACATGGTACAGGTATACCATGCTTGGACAGAGCATCGCCATGTCCATGTGGAGTCATTCGGCGGCGGCGATATCTCGCACCGGGTTTATATAGACCTTGGTCCGGAGCGAGTAGGAGTGGCAGGCGGTCGCATCCTTCTACAAAGCAGGAGGCTGATCGCATAAGGCAAGGGCGCTCACGCCCCTGACGCCGCCGAGATTCCGATTCCGATTTCCGGCTACCGTAGACGCGTAATAATTTGAGTACAAAAAAAAAAAATTCTTTAAAAAAAATCGGTCTTGAGTCATCCATAGGGGTGCGCCACTGGTCAAATGTATGCATAGGACTGTTTAAAATATCTCTTCTTTTTATCTGCCCTGCGGCAGGAGACAAATTCTGCTCTTTTTGAAACCTTATTATACATTTGAGGGCCGAGTAAAGCGTTTTTTAGTGATCGGTGATTTACGTTTAGGATTTTTCCATCGAAGCAGGTAATAGTAAATTAAACTTTCTAAGCTTGTGTATTCGTATTCGGGCGTTATCTCTCTTTTTTCGTGTTGCCTCTCCATCAAACATTGCGTTGGATATGGACAAAGCAACACGTTTTCCAACCACGCTCAATGGTTAGGCGAGTGGAAAATGCCACCTTAAAAGAGAAATCTCGTTAACATAATTTATTTTTGACGAAAAACATTTTCAAAATTAAACAGAATTTTGAAAATGTTTTTTACAACCATTTTACATAAATTAGCTATCGTAATTGTCATTTATAGTTTTGTATTTAACATTTTTTTTAATGTCTAAATGTATCAACATCCATCTAACACTAAACGTAACTATTTTGACAATTGTGATAAATATAAAATATACACAAGTTCCAGATTTTTATTTACAAACCGTACTTATTATATGATTTTGTTACTTAATCTACTTGTACAAAAGTGGTGCATAGGTGTACATCATAAAATAAGAAAATAAAATATTATCTATACATATAATAAAACAGTAACGAAAGAAAAACTGTACATTGAGAATTTTCTGGAAAAAATGAGTGGGTTTTGTTAGAAAAACGTAACTGATGACAAAAAGTGACTTTTTAGAATTTTTGTCTGTTTGTCTGTTTGTCTGTTTTTCTGTGCCTATGGTAGGGGTTGGCGCCAAAACTACTGAAAAGATTGATTTGAAATTCAGCAAAAAGGTTCCTTGTAAACCAAGGAAGGCTTTAGGCTACATATTATCACGCCGTAAGTTATGGGAGGTAAGCAATATTGAATTTAAATGGTGCAATGGATACAAGGGTGTAACTTTTTTTTCCGTGGGCCGATCGACTCAAAACTTAGCATAAACATTACCCTAAATTAGTTATCCAAGATGCAATATTTATTTTTTCAGTAGTACCCCCAGTGCAAGATTTAGGGGATGTTAAAGTTTGTATGGGAGAATCTTATTGCTTGAGTTAATTAACTTGAAACTTGGCACGTAAATTTATTTAGGTAAATAATAAAGATTCCCATTATTCATTTTTCAAAACTACGTAATTTGGGCAAATAAACATAGTTTAATGAATATTAGTAGTATAAAGACATATTTTAAAAAGCGCCATCTATAAGATTACACAAAAATCAAATCAAGTTACATTTTGTCACTTTTTGGAAATTAATAATTTTTTGACCGTGTTGGCAAGGTTAGCAGTTATTCTTAAAATTCATAGATGGTAGTGCGCATTTTCTTCATAAAAGTCGTATAATTCGTTTTGACAAATTTAAGTTTAAAAAAATCCTCAAAATCTCACGACATAGGTCATGTTCAAGATTTCATAGTCTTACTGCGCGGTCGAATTTACTCACAACTGGGAATAAAAAATGAAAAAAAAAACAAGCTCAAACAGAGCAAATGTTACTTATTTATTTTTAGGGAAATATCTTAGGTAGTGGTTGGTTCGTTTTAAGAAAAAATGTGGGTTAATATTTAATACATAATTTTAAGAAAATAGTTTATCTCTTTAATGGTGAAACGACGTTCTCCATGTTTATATGTAATGTCTTATTCTTATTCCAACGGTCTAACGGATTTATTTTGCAACGCAACCTTATCTTTCAATGTTATTTATATACGTACAACGACATCTACTGACTCAAATTAGTACAAACGAAAATATTACATTAACAAAATAATATTATTTTTACCTTTTGACTACCGTAATTACAGACACAATTAAACGACAACAGTTGTACGGAAATTTGTGTCCTCCTGGGACTTAACTAAAGAGTTTTACGAATAATCTATACATATAGATAATTATAATAAAATCGTAGGAAAGTCAAAACTGTTCATTAAATATTTTTTTAAAAGAATATTTGGGAAGTGATCTACAATCGATATCGAAGCCAAAAATATAGTTTTTAGAATTTTTGTCTGTTTGTCTGTATGTATGTCCAGGCTAAACTCAAAAACTTACTTGGATATATATTTATATTTATATATACTGCATGGATTATCTTAAAATTTTGCTTGAATTAAAGTTGGGCTAACATATAGGCTACATATTATCACGCTATCACTCACGGGGGAGGAGTTGTGAATACTTATTTTTCTTACGCATTCTGTGACAGTGTTTAATCTAACGACGCATATTTAAATGTTGTTTTTGAGTAAGCCATGCTATTATCTGGCTTTACACTATAAATACTACGACATTTAAGTTACTTGGGCAGAGAAACATAGTTGAATGTAGTAGCATATAGAAAATTTTAAAACAGCGTCATCTATTTGATTTCATAAAAATCAAATTCTTCCTAAACGTGGTATCGTATATTATTTATTTTTTACTATAAGCTTTATTGTACACCTTATAATGTAGACAGGATATACAAATACAAAATCGCACAGGGCAGTATATAGGGCAGGGTATAATTCGTTTTGAAAAATTCAAGTTCCAAAAAACCCTCAAAATCTTGAGCAGAGTTGAGCAAGACTATTAAAAAAAATGCGGTGTTAAGTATTACAAAAAAGTTATGTTCATTAAAATATCGCCATAATCTGTCTGAAGATTTTCTGCGAGCTTTGAGGCGTGCTACTGAAGACGAAGTCGATGTAACTGATGATCGTGTGCTGAACACCTGTCTCAGTTCACTTCAAGATGTGGACATTTCTATCGGCGGCAAACCACTGATCTAATATGGATTAATAGCTCCCCAATCGTCACCGCATCAAGACTATGGAAATCGAGAGTATAACGCGGAGACAGAGTTCTATTCAGAGCAAAAACAGATTTATGACACCGTCCTTGAAAGCGTTGTGCAAAACCAGGGCAAAATGTTTTTCTTGGGTTGCTCCTGTTGGAACCGGAAAAACATGGCATACTTGCAGAGGTCAGGAGGCAAGGCAATATAAGTTATTACTGTCGCGTCGTCGGGAATTGCTACCACACTGCTTCCGGGTGGCAAGACAGCACATGCCATCTTAAAATTTCCATCGATTTAGAGAGCGTCAAAACGCCTGTTTGTGGTGTGTCACGTAACAGCGATAAGGGACACGTGCTTAAGGATTGCTCTTTGATCGTATGGGATGAGCGTATTATTATGGCCAATAGGAAGGCAGTTGAGGCCGAGGACAGAACCCTGCAGGACATCCGCGGGAACGAACATTTGATGGGTGGTGTCACAGTTTGTTCAGTGGCGATTTCGGTCAAACGCTTCCCGTTTGCTACGTTGAAACCTTGGCTTCGATCCTGTTGGGCTCCTACAGTTGCTGCCGACTGCTGGAGGCGCAGGGAATAGTGCGCGCCGTTGACGACTATCGAATGGGTGGACAGAGAGCTACCTATTGCTCGGCGGTCGCAAGCCCGCGCCTACTGTGGCCGTAAATCGGGAAAGACACGAGCGCCTTTGCTTTTGCCTGATGCAGTTGAGTCCCTTTTTTAGCCGCTAGCATTACTGCTTCGCAGAAGGAAGCGACCGCCTGCCACTCTTCTTTGGCCTCTGCCAAAGTCCGCTACAAGTCAAAGCCCACTGCGAGAGAAGTGGACAGGAGGTGCTTCCAAATTCTCTCGATAGAGCGTTAGCCAGCTTAGAAGAATTCATTTGCTGTGTGTACGGGGACAACAGTCATTTACCGCACCAGCAGAATTTCTTGGGTGTGTGATGTGTATTTTGACGTCCAAAAATGATCAGGCTGCAGCAATTAACGAATACATTCTCTCGGAAATTGAGGGAAACGCAGTGATCTATACCTCAATAAACACTGTCGTCGAGCAAGATGACGCCACACATTATCCCGCGGAATTTTTGAACTCCCAGCAAGCAAGTGGACTTCAAGCGCATACCATCAAGCTGAAAGTCGGAGTCCCGATTATGCATTTTCGGAACCTATCTCCTCCAAAGTGGTGTGAGAGGAGAGAGGAGAGATCCGTCTTAAAGTCATCTCGCTGCACAGACACATCATTGAAGCAAAAATTCTTACGGTTTATGGCGAGGTCGAGGCAGTATTTATACCTCATAACTTCCCGTTCCAGTTCAAGCGCGTACAGTTCCCCGTGAGTGTTTGCATCGCGATGACCATCAATAAGTCGAAGGGGCAGACACTGAGTGCAGCGGATGTCAACTTCAGGATGAGTTGTCTCTTACGCGGGGAACTGTATGTTGCTTGCTCCCGCGTCACCAGTCCTGACTCTGTTTACATTTTGGCTCCTGGCAGCATAACTACCATCGTAATGTGGTGGCGGAGTGGTAAAGGCTCCGACTCAGTGGTGGCGAAGTAGTAAAGGCTCCGACTTACAAGTTGTAGGTCTGTCGTTCAAACCCAGCCAGGCGCATTACTTTGTGTATTTTATTTCATAACCACTGCTCAACGGTGAAGGAAAACATCATGAGGAAACTGTGACTGTGAATGTTTTAGAACCAAAAATTCATCAAGTGTCATCCACCAAACCGTATTGGACTCGCGTGGTGGATTATGGCCCATTCCCTCTCCAAGAAATGAGGTCTGTGTCCCAGCAGCGGGAACTTTATAAGGCTGATGCAATGCTATTTTAAAAGTTGTTTACTTATAATCCTATGTCATCTGATATACACTGATCATACACTGCCATCTTAGGCTTTTTTGGTGCTGTAGAGCCTTCACGCAGACAACGTCGCGGGCAGCAGCTAGTATCTTCTAAAGGATCAACATTGTTTGAACGTTCACTAAGCTCGACTATTGCGCGCGTGTGTGTGTAGGCGCACGCACGATGCACACAAACATAGCATCACAGCGAATTTGCCTAAACTCTAGGGAATGAATTTTATGCACGGAGTCTTAATATCGGCCGCAATGACTCACAACCCTCTAAGCACGCTATCAAACTTTTTTAAATCGACACCGATATCGGCAACCCTATCCATTCGTAATTTACGATCTTACTCGAAGTTTTACGACGTCATTCGGGCTACGTCACAGCTACAATTTCTGTTAATGAGAATGGGAACTATCAGTCAGTAACCGGCCGGAATCAACGGTATCGTATAGAAAACGGATATCTATTTGTGGATTTTATTTACCGTTCTATGTAAATGCACGGAACGTAAAAGTGTGGCATCTCTTTATTCAATTTAATTTTTCTTTTTTGTTCAGAATAATTTTTCTTTTCAGTAAATTTTGCGTATGTCTGGCAAAATAGTATCTAACGGTCTACCTAAATGTCCTTTCCTTGATATTGTTCGTCGGGTCGTTTAGCTCCTTAGTAGTCCTGAGTTGAACTTTGCGAATACTGACAAATGCTTGCACTGACTGGACAGGTCTACTCAAATTTGTATGGTTCTTTCTTCAAATCACCAACTCAGACAAATCTGCATGGTCCTTATGTGATTTGACCTATATATATTTACTGTATAAAATTCAAAAGAGACTTTGACTCCTGAATTTGTTTCGGTGTTTCTTCTCAGGGTAGTCAGCTAGGAAACACCGGATTCATCTAGCATCGAAAAAAAAATTTACATGTAAAAGTGTTTTTTTAAACCGACTTGCAAAATAAAGATTACTTATCATTATTTTATCAATGTTGCATATTTTGAAAGTGGCCATTACGTGGTGTCGGTTATACACTCTCAAAATACTTTTGCGTTCCATTGAAATAACTGTATCGTTTATATGCTGAAAATATTATTTTCAATGATAAATGTGTCATGAAAATAAAAATATTTTGTCACTGCTCTTTGAGGCTTATTTTTGTTTTAACCGGTTAAATATATTTTATATATTTATTATTAAAACGTTATTGATTTAAATTTCAAAATAAGAATATGAAAGGAATTATGTGCAAGAACTGATAGTTAATTATTAAGTCTAATTTAAATCATACACACAATTTTCTTTGTTTATGATTTAAATTCGACTTAATATTATTCAAAACTATCAGTTCTTGCACATAAACCCTTCCATTCTCATTTTGAAATTTAAAACAATAACATTTTAATAATATATATAAAAAGCCACAATTATAAAATGTTTATGCACAAACGGAAAAGTATAAACAGCAAATAATTTTAAATATATGAACAAAGAACTTATGGTTAGTTTTCATAAAAAATCTTTCTGTAGACCTATAAAATTTAAATGTAGACGATATTTCCTAACTACAACTTCAATAAAATACACATTTTACATATTTACTTAACCCATTACTATACGTTCCAAACAAATGAGATCAAACGTTAAGTAGGTATATGATTCATTGGATTTCCTCTAAGAACGTATTATTTTCACGTCGGAGATCAAAAGATTTTTGAAATGGATATGCTTCCATAGATGTTCCATTGTTTCGTGATGATGTGTCTGTAGAAATATATATATGAACAAATTATGCGGTATAACCCTCGGCACATAAGTAGACCCATCATGGTTGTCGACCTTGAATACGCAGAGACCAATTGCTGGTTAGTCTCCAAAACAACCCGAAGGTTGTTTTTAGCGGTTTAATTTACCGCGTACTGTGTGTCTAATAATTTAATTATATTCAAACTTTTGCCTATTTTTTGTACCAACTTAAGAAAACAATATTTTCCCATTGTTGGGACTCTGGTCTCTTCTCTAGGAGAGGGAATGGGCCGTCCTTCATCCACCAAGTGGACCCAGTGCATATTGGTGGATGTCACAATGATGTCTCAAATTTAATTAAGCAAACTGTAGGAGCCCAGCATGGTCGAAGTCTCTATATCAATGCAAAAGTGCCACACCAAGGACCTGGAACCAAGGCAAAGAAGGAAAGGGAAGGTCGTTTAGTCAGTAAAAGTCTGACACTATTTTCCTTTTAGTCATAGGATGATTTTTCCTACCATAAAAAAAACGAATCGTACAAAATATGTTTTTAGTATCGTACGGATTTTATCACGCATACGTGATTGCGCCGCATGCATAGCCTGTATGTCCTTTTCATACATTGGAAAGCATGCAATACGCACGCAGGACAGGTCTTTTTTCCTTTTGGAATTTTATGATTAGAGGAAATCCTGATACGTGATTAAATCCGCATGATATTAAAAACACACGAAGTAGGTGCCTTTATCACTGAACCACCACTGCTCATTTTAATAAGGCACAAAACGTACTTAAATACGATGACAAATTTATAATTAGATTTTCCTTCTGTCATTCACAAAAGACACATTCAACGAATGGAATGAACATTTTTGTTCAAAACTTTCGCAGGATACGCCAAAACTTTTGAGCTCATCAAGGCCAATAAAGTTTAATTACAGATGTCATATCCTGCTTCATACAGACGCCGGCGAGCTAAGCCGCGGGCAAAAGTTTGTATAATAACGGGCAGTTTGGGAAAGTCTGGGTTTTTGGACTGGACTTAATAACAATTGTGAAGTTTTTGTATAGCTAGAGTAAAAGGGGGTGAATAGAAACTAATCGGGGGTGAATAGAAACATTTGTTGTTTTTTCATGATATTTAAAAATTGCTTGTAGCATTTAAATACTTTTTATAAATTCAGTATTGAAAACAAAAATGCTTTATTAAAAGAAAAAATATGAAATCAAAGCAATAATCCCTATAACATTTTTATTTCTATTCACCCCATTTTAGCCGGTAGGTGTTTTATTAGGTTAATTAAAATGACACGTGTTTTTTTTTTTCATTAGGTACATGATAATGTCAACTAATAATTGTGCCGATTGTCGTGACCACCAACTGCTTGGTGGCTAAAAGTTTCGACGACCATCGAAGATCAAGGGCCTGATACAGAAGGCTCTTCGACACGGCTCGCATTGTTAGGAGGTTCCTGCCTCTGGAGCCCTAACCACTCGTAGCTTCAACCCTGCTCCCAACACCAGCGGACTACTATTTTTATATTTTTAAATGTTTTTATTGTACCCTCCTCCTTGTCTCCTTGATGCAAGTTTCCTTTTCTGGAGCCCTAACTACAGGAGACCCTGCTCCTGACACCGGTGGTCATTTTTTTTTTAATATATTTTTTGATGTGCGTATAACACACATCAAAAAATAAATAATAAATAAATGTAAAAAAAGATATTTTACATAAAATTAATAAACACAATAATCAATGTCTTTTAGGTAAACAGTATGTTTATCTAAAATACCTAAGAGTCTAACATTCTTTACACACCACGTTATATACATACCTTACCATACATAGTTTTCAAGGAGTAGTCAGCAAATGAAAAGGCCCAACTGTAGCTGCTGGGATCCCGGTCCGGTTTCTGAAAGAAAGGTCCGACCCTGGTATGAAGGCTAAGAAGGAATGGGGTGGGTCGTTTAGTCAGTAAGAGTCTGACACTGTTTAGTGCTCCGCCCAAGGGCGGGATTCATCATTAATTGTACTTTTTTGGTGTACAATAAAGTATTATTCTATTAGTTGATTTTTCCATTTATAAAAAAACATACCTTAGACGTGTAACTATATTAAATTATTTTGTTACCAAAATTAACTAAAACTATGTTAATAACACTTCACTTCGCACTCGTCTTGATGCTGATCTGAGGTATTAGTCTGCGAAATCGATGAAACACCATGCCAAGTTAGTGAAAAGGCATCATAAATAGCAAAATGCAGAAAACTATTCGGTACTCGCACCATAAACGCCTTACGGTACTAGGTTATGTTTGGAAGAACTGTATGTAGTAGTTCCGAATTTTCCGCTTTTAATTAAGGAAATTTTCCTTTTCCTTTTTAGAAGTACAGTCACAATACAGTTTTGAAGCACATTCTAGAGTTTTATGTTTATATTTTTTTTCCTGTATATTTTGCAGAAAGCAGTCCATCGTCGTCAAACGCAATATTATCTTCCTCTATTGAAACTGAATGTCACTGCGGCATTTCACCAAAGACCCCGTAGTCACTCCCAGTCGCATTTTATGACCATACACTCAAAGAGCAGATGAAACCGGTTTTATTTCTGAAACCGCACAATAAAACGGCATAATTATGACAAATAAATTAAATATGACAAAAGAAGAGACACATAAAACTGTTATCTCTGAAAATTAAATTGAAATTCAGAAAACGTATTAATTAATTAATGATATAAAAAGATGAAGGAAATATTACATCTGTTCTGAATCCTTTACAAATTTATTTCGCACAATGCAGCACAAAATGAGAATACGAAATTCACTCGTACGTATGTACGGAAATTCATTGAACAAAATGATGAAAAATTAATTTCATTGCGCCGCTTGCATTGCCCATCGGAAGGCGTAATACATTATGGCCTCGATAACATCGCATTTTTACGGACGTAATTTTATTTCGAGTATGCTGCTGAGTATCACTATTGTGAGGAAAATTTAATTGATAGGTTCAATTTTGTTACTTTTTTTATTATTGATATAAATAAGTGATTGACTACTATCTAACCGGCGACTGATGGTAAGCAGTGATGCAATCATTGATGGTGAGGCGCACTAGTTCAATAAGAGCCTATTCACACAAACCTTGAAGACGTCTAAATTATAATCGGACGATAAGACTTCTATACGGTATAAACGACTAATCAAAACACAAAAGTACGAACCGTAGAAGTTTCGACAAAGTAAGGGGATATGCACCGTACCGTGGGTTGTCCGTTGGGAGAAACTAGATGGCGGAAAAAGCTTGACAATTTATATCCTAAACCAAAGATATGTATACTTAAAGAAATTTATGCAAAATTAAAAAAAAAATGGCAATGTAGTTTTTGGGCCAATTAAACAACGCTCCATATTATTATTTCTATTTAAAGCACAAATTTAAAGCAAATCTCAGTTATATGTGGACATGAACCTATTAACAAAATGTAAAAACAACAATGCAGTAAAAAAAAATGTTTTAGTCGATTTTTTTATGACTGGTAAATACTGTCCAATTGTGTAACCGATCGATGACCAAAAGATCGATTTATTGCGTAAATTCAGAATAGAAGAAACCCATCCATTTAAAAAGTGATTCTTCTTCTTCAGATCTAACTAATTACCAACAATTCACTTTCAATCTACCAAAAGCTCACTTCAAATAATCAAGAAAAACGTGAAAATCTAATTATAGTAACACATTTCGAACTTACGTTTCCAATAAATAGCTGACACACACACACAGTTACATAAACTATGGAGCACTCTTCCCTCCCTAATGTTTCCATCAGTTACCGCTGAACTTCAGTTAAAACCGAATGACATCGGCATACCTTTCTGTCGCAGCCGAGTGAACGAACTCGAGTACACCCGAGCGGGGAACACGCCTGCGTTTGCGCAGTCGGAAATAGCCTAACGGAGGGCGCTCGCTCCCCTCTTCTTTTGTTCCTATTTTGTAATTCAAAAAATAGAACTGAAGGGTGTTTTGGGATGCGCATGAGTCAGTGTCGGACGGCGCGCCGGCGCGTGCGTTGTTTCCGCCGCGGAAATCGGGTTTATTTGAATTCCGGAATTCCGTTTTTTTTTTTCAACTATTTGATGTGGTGTTGAGTGGCTGTGTTCGTAACGGAAGTGTGGTGTGAATTGTGTTTTACGAATATATTTTTTGGAAATTCAGTTTTCTTTTTTGGTACGTATTTTTTAACTATTTCTACATTAATATGATAAAAAATTGCGCCATGTGGTGAAATTTTGCTCGCAAATTTATCAAACATGACTAATTAATTCTCTGAAAGTTACATAAATAACCAAAGAATTTCTTCTGAAATCTGAATATTGAAATATTATTTTAAAATGTGGGTAAGTATTTTTAAAACATAATTTTTATTTCCTAGTAAATGTATTGTATAGGTATTTTGTGAAACATAGGCAACGGGAAAATATGCAGGCGGCATATTATTATTATTACAAATGAACTGATTGATGAAAAGGTAATTGTATGAAATATTTGTACATTCGGTTTTATATGACTGTAAATAAAGAAAGAATTTAATTAGGAAATTAGATTCTTTAATTCTCACAGGTTTAAACGTTCCAGTTGGTAGAATATAGGACACCGCTTTAGGTAATCTTTTTTTGGTGTGAATCATCATTTATCTATTCCCCCACAGACTTTTACTGACTAAAAGCCAACTATTCTTTCAGTTACCCTTCACGTTTCAGGGCTACGGCAATTCTTTCGAACAATCCCGCAGTTCACCGGTTATACAGTATACACCCAAGATTGAAATAGTTTAGCGACCTCATTATTTGTACACATCATAAAAATACGTCACAAACTCGCTTACTCTTTCACACTGGTATACTTCTAGTTATTTAAAATAAATTGTAGGTATTTAAACTTTTTTTTTTGTTGAATACTGTCATTAATGGCATAATAAAAAAAACAATAGAGGAACGCCGGCGTTCGCTTGGGGCTTGACAGTTTTAATTAACATTGTTTCAAACAAAAATTCGAAACAAACTCTTTTGATTTTTCTTTGTTTTAATCTTATATATAAAATTTTTGTGTCACAGTTTTCGTTCCCATATCGTATCCCCGAAACGGCTATACCGATTCTCATGAAATTTTGTGAGCGTATTGAGTAGGTCTGAGAATCGGCCAACATCTATTTTTCATCCCCCTAAATGTTAGGGGTAGTCCACCCGTGCGAAGCCGGTGCGGGTCACTAGTGTTGTTATAAATTACTTTTTATCGTGAAAGTACTAGTCCTTTTAGGATTATTATTAAATTCTACTAGCAAATGAATTCAATAGTAGACGATAATATCACATAAATAATAAAAAAAAAACTATATGATATTGGTTGAAACCTTGTTATGCAAAATTATTAAAACGCGCGCTTAACGAATTAATAAAGAGTAGTAACCGACCTCATTTATATGAATTGCTAGTGATGCGCTTGGAATTTGCGAATTTTTGCGAGTGGAATATGCGCAGTGTTCTTCTTGCGGATATTTCAATTAAATGTTTGTTTGTATTTTTTATTGTCATTACGTTGTATGTTAGATTGTCTACCAGTTTTATTTTAATTATTAACGTAGTTGTGTTTTATCTCACATCTGGCATTAATGTTTCCTTTTTTTTTAATGTATTTTTCCTTAGAGAGAATTTTGTCTACTTAAGCATGCAAACCTGTAAACACAAGGACAAGTTGAGAAGGCAAGGCAAGGATAGGGCAAGTTGAGAATGTTATTACTTTAAATAAATTATCAAGTAAGTTAGTTTGGAAAACGATGGTTTTATTTAGGTATAATGGCTACTCCCGTTTTTAGAGTTACTTCTATAATACTTTATAAAACTTACTTATAAATTAATTAAGAAAACGTAGTGTTTTTTCTCGGATATAGTTTTAGAACATCAAGTAATGTAAGGATTCAAACAGTTTAGTTTTAAAATATTATAACTTTTAAAGACTGGGTAACTTAAACACTGAGTAATTAGCAATTAACGTTTTATTCAATTGAAAATTATGGTAAATGGCTTATATTTTGTGGTGAACTGTATTAAAAAAAGACGAAGGAAAACTATAAATTTAAGCGAAAATTGTAGTCATAACTCAATTTCCAAATCAGCCAATAACATATTCTCGTAACAAAAATTCATATTTCAATCCCGTTAACATTTCATATCCGAAAAATACGCAGTCCATCACATCACTACTCTTAACGTTAATAATTCGTTCGTCCGTCCGTACTGTAAAGGGGCCAACAGACGCTCCAAAGCGGTCGATAACATTTACGAAGAATATTTTTGAACATTTACACACTACACTGGGCCCGCGTGGACTAACCTGTACTGAACCCGCGTGGTTGGTTACGGCTCATTCCCTCGCCTAGAGAAGTGGCCTAAGTCCCAGCAGTGGGAATATCGTAGAGACTCTGCAAAGGGTAGAAGCCTGTTAGGGCCCAGGGTTTCTTTCTGAAAGCAAGGCTTGGCCCCGGTGCGAAAGACACACTAGTTTATTCAGTAAGAGTCTGACACTGCTTCCCAATTCGCCCAAGGGCGGAATTCGTCATTGAATGATTTTTGCCCACCATAAAAAAAAGCAGTGGGAACATAAGGCTGATGCTTTGCTATGTACCAAGGTAAACTATTTAAATTGTTGCAGCCACTTAACTGAGCTATTGATTTGTATTGGGATTTAGATGATGACTTCAGGGATTTCCTTAAAAGGAAAGATAAATAAAGAATCAGCTGTTTATTGTGGGGCAGAAAATGGGCTATCGTTTGCTGTAATTTTGTTATAGCATAATATACTTTATTGTATGCGGATTAATGACTATATTGTTTTAACCTTACGAATATCGTAATTAAAGACATAATAGTCATAGTCATAGTATTTTATTGGTAAGGGATTCTTACAAGTCATAAAGGTACAAACTGATACAATAATGTCAACAAAATACAAATGAATCAAAAATTGAATGTCAAATAATAAATACAAATAATTAAATACACATGTCAAACAAATAAAATAATATATAAGACTACAAAAAATCAAAGTCAAATCACAAATTAAAATTAAATATAAGAAAAGTCACAATATTAATTTAAATAAAAAGAAAGACAATAGGTGTGCGAACGCCGAAAGAATCTAAAAAACATAAAATGTAATGACCCGTAATAAAACCATGATCTATCTCAACATGAACTGTATACCCGTCGTTTCTATGGCATTATCTTTTCTAAAAATAAGATGCATGTCCAATTGTTGGTACTGTTCAGTAGTAGAACTCGCACTGGTCTCGCGTTGTGGATTCTGATTCATTTTTTCCCATAGAGAAGCCTGGATTTCAGTGGAGACATTACTAGGCTGATTATGCTTTGCAATATCCATTACCACGATTAAATATATTTTTTGTTACTAATTTTGGCTCGGTTATCATGTCTATGTCATAATGATATGACCACATGTCCAAGCCATGTGTTCGTATGAATAGTTCATTTGTTTATCATCAAATTGTGAATGTACCTACATATTTTAATATTTTTGGAGTACCTACTTAGCAGTAAATGTAAGTCAACCTTCTTAACAAACTTCGCTGAGGTAGTAATCATCATCATCATCATCAGCCGTTTTAATGTTCCCACAGCTGGGACACAGGCCTTCTCTTTTATATTAGTTTTTTTCTTTTATATTTGATTGACAAAGACGTCCCCTGTTGGACACAGGCCTCCCCCAAAAGTCCCCACCACCAACGATCGATGCTCGCATCCATCGGATTCCCGCAACCACTTCATTATAAAATAATATATTTATTTATCAATCAATTCTTGAATTACCAAAAAGTCAGTCAGTCCAAAAATTATACTAATTGAGAAATCCAAAGTTTAGACTGTAATGGCATATAAAAAAGTAAATAAATGTACAATCGAATGAAAAATAAATTCTTAGTTACAAAAACGAAGTAAAGAATCTGAAAACGTATCAAAATCTATCAAAACCACCAAATTGAAGCATTACCTTGACATATAAAGACAGCTGATGCATTTAAAGTTACTTTATAAATAACTTGCCCCACGCGTTGAATTGATTCACCGAAACATTCCTATGAAAAAGTAGAGGAACGAAGTGTGTGTAATAGTTTTTTAGGTTAATGTTTGTAGACAGATGTTTAGTTTTCAGCCTAGATTTAATTCTAAAAGTTTTGATTATAATCTTTAAACTAGATAAGATTATGTTTAAATACACTTCTCATCAAAAAAATCGAAACACTTCCGTTTTCATTGTTTCTGTCCGAATTTAACACAAAAAAGAATTCATACGATGAAAAAAAATACATATATTATAGCTGGCAGTTTGGCCATTACAGTAATAAGCGAAAATTCTAAATTCAAAATTAGAATTTCATTTGTTTATCTTATAAACGAAATGAATCACTGTTTTGAGACAAACGTGTGTTTAGGGTTGGAGTACATTTAGCGTTTAAAAACTAAAAATTGGCGCCTATCCTTAAACTTTTTGTTTTTTATTTCAATACTGTGACTTTGGGACGTCTGAAAAAAGGTTTTTTTTCTAAAACGTATGGATACTTCGCCCACAGAAGCCGCCCAAGTTGTGGCATTGCTGGATTCTGGCCTTAGTCAGCGTGTTGTGGCTGCAAGACTGCATCTAAGCCTGTCATCTGTTCATAGAGTCTATAAACGTTATCGGGAGACTGGTTTGTTCACGCGCCGTTCAGGATCTGGCAGGAATCGGGTCACTTCTGAGCGAGATGATCGATTTATTGTAACAACTTCTTTAAGAAATCGACGCCTTAACGCTTTTCAACTGCAGCAGCGGCTTCGTGTTGTACGAAGGGTGGCTGTAAGTGACTCTACAATTAGAAGAAGGTTGAAGGATCGTGGACTGGTACCGCATAAGCCAGCAAATGGGCCGAAATTAACTGCAGACCATCGAAGAGCGCGCCTTAACTTTGCACGTGAGCACCTAAATTGGTCATACCTACAGTGGAGCAAAGTTCTCTTTTCTGATGAGTGTAAAATTATGCTGTATGGTAACGACGGAAGGAACAAGGTCTACAGAAGAGACGGAGAACGCTATGCACAATGCTGCATTGAAGAAAAGGTCAGCTATGGTGGCGGTTCGTGGACGGTTTGGGGAGGAATCAGCGCCGACGGTAAGACAGAGCTTGCTTTCGTGTCTGGGCCACGTCTGCCTGCACTAAACTGTCATCGGTACGTCGAAGAGTGTCTCGAGCCTCATGTGATGCCCTATGCACATTTTATTGGCAACGGCTTCATATTCATGCACGACAATGCTAGGGCTCACACCGCGGGCGTCGTACGAGATTATCTTAACGAAGTCGATATCTCTATTATGGAATGGCCAGCAAGAAGCCCGGACATGAATCCCATTGAACATCTATGGGATGAATTAAAGAGACGAATTCGAGCAAGAGATCCTGCCCCAGAAACACTTAGCCAGCTGCAAGATGCAATCCAAGAGGAATGGGACAATATACCACAGCATGTGATCGTGACTCTCATCCGATCGATGAAGAACCGTATGGAAGCAGTAATTAGAGCTCGGGGAGGGAATACAAGTTATTAAATAAACGTTTTTTAGCTTTTTTTTTTCATTTACGTGTGTTGTTTTATCCATTTCCTTTATACTCCATACGGAATAAAAATGACTCATTTAACAAAATACGAAACCTATGAAAAATTCATTTAAATTTAGAACATTAACATTAAGATTTGATAAGCTCATATTACTCACTATTAAACGACATTTAACATTTATTCCTAAATGTACACATTTTTCTGATAATCCTGACAAAACGTAAACTTGCAAGGTGTTTCGATTTTTTTGATGAGAAGTGTATATATTTCGTCGATCGAATCTGATATGAAGATATCCGCAAGAGAACCAAGGTTTCCGAAAAAGTACAAAAAATCGCCAAACGTAAGTGGCAATGGGTAGGGCACATTGCACTGCAGAACAGATGGCCATTGGGGCTTAAAGTTCCTGAATTGGCGACCGCGTACCGGAAAACCAATCGTTAGAATGCTTTTTTGCAACATATTTATGTGTTGCAAAAAATACCATAACTTCTTTTTCCGTGAACTTAGAAGTTTGTTTTTTTTATAACTCCAAGGGTCCGCAGATTTGAAAATATGGTTTAAATTTCAACTCGATACCTCCATGCGGCCTCAACATATAGGGTCTTGACACACAGACAGACAGATGAACCACAAAGTGATCCTACAAGGGATCCGTATTTTCCTTTTTAGGTAAGGAGCCCTAAAAACAGTAAAAAGTATCAAAGTTTCAGTTTGATAACTTGTAAGTACCAGCAGCCTTGGGGGTGATCGGCGGCGGCGACCTCTCGCGCCGGGCCCTGGTTCAGGCCATGGTCCGCAGCGAAGAGGAATGGCAGGCGGTCGCCTCCTTCTGCGAAGCAGTAATGCTCGTAAAGGAGGAGGCCGACCGCATAAGGCAAAGGCAACGGCGTACTCGCCGTAGCCGTCGCCGCCGCGATCCTGCCGATATCCGGCCACCGTAGACACTGGCTCGCGGACGGTGAGCAATGGGTAGCTCGCGGTCCGGTCGTCTGTAAGACCGAGTCCTAGTCGTCAACGGCGCGCACCGTTCCCGCGCGCCTCAAGGAGTTGTCAGCAAACTGCAGGGGCCCTTCAGGGTCGAAGCCTCCCGGAGTCTAGAGGGTGGTGGGAAACTGTTACCTCGACTCCAGGAATAGGGCAAGGAAGGCACGGGGTAGGTTTTTTAGTCAGTAAGAGTCTGACACTAGTCTCCCGCTCCACCCAAGAGCGGGTTTCGTCATTGGATGATTTTCACCTACCATAAAAAAAAAAAAAAAAAAAAACCAGCAGCCTTGGCTTTCGTAGTCAGCTGTAGTTGCTTAAAATAAAATGTTTAGATTTTTATGTTGACGATAAACTTCATTAGGTATGCCTAACACGTTTACAGAGTTGAGCTAATTTATTTCATTTGGCCCTATTTTTCTACAATGTTAACCTAAGGTCATAGAGAAAAAAGTCTGAATTTCGAAATATGGGTGGAAAAAACTTAGTTAAATAAATCTAATAAGTGTTTACTCAGCTTTTGAATTCTATGCTATAGATCTACGAAAGACATTTTTATTAGGAATCTTACGTGGAAATTATTAAATAAAACTGCAAACCAAACAAACTTATGAATGTAAATAATTCGATTTCCGTATCAGATCTCGAAGGTTTTTCGGAATTGAATCGTACTTTTTTGGTGATGTATAAAAAAAACAGTTTTCAGATTTATTTCCTAATTTGTATTTGAAGATTTTACTTTTGCGACCCTTGAGGATGCCAAAATATACGTTTTATTTTCGATATTTGATATATAGTATATAGTCCATATTTCTTTTACGTTGACTTGGGTTTTTTGATATTTTCACAGCTTTAAAAGACCGCATAACTTTATTTGTTTTATTATTTTTTCGTAGAAAACTAGTTAAAGTTATTCTTTAAGCTTTACTTATTATGCTTAAAGAATAACTAAAATATTGACTGATCAGGTATTCTAAGTCAGCTATCTAAAATCCATTTCAGTTTAAAATGAAACATTTTAAAATAGGAATCGGTATTCAAATGTATGTGGATATTGTCTAGTATAAATATACATGCCCTACTAGTGCGTTTGTTTATATTTTAGAGCAAATGAGAGGGCATGACGTCACATTTGGATGAATAGGTAGTTATCCATGGCGAATTCCCAAGAAATATATCGGTTAGTGACTTGCGAGTGGTATGATATGAATGAAATAATTGAGGAGAATGCCGCAAGATTGATGAGGTCATTGATATAGGTATTATGTACCTACTACTACTAAACTTGAAGTGGAATTTTCTTAAATTCTAAAAGTTTGAGAAATACTTTACTTCAGATTTTAGGCTACCACGGAATTACCGAATGTCGACAGAGTTTAGGCGTGATCGCTATTTTTTCGCATTACCTGTCCATCTAATATCGATTCGAATTGTGTTAGATGAAGCAACAAGCTTTTAAACTATGCTTGACGTTGACGACTGGCGAGTGAGGAATGCCTACCTTAAGTGTATCTTTCGCATTGACACGGAATATATTTTCAATAAGTAGTAGACTTTTAATACATTTTCTAAGGAATTTGGTGTCGAATTGTTCTGCACCAGTGTAGTGACAAATATGGTACAAACATAAAAAAATAAATAATAATAAGTAATAGTTAGAAACTTACTTCTCTATACAACATGTAGATATGGTACTTTTTTATTTATATTGACCTTTTTATCTGTGTGTGAAGGACTTACTCGTATGTAAAATAAAATAAATAAAGAAACGCCGTTTGTAACTTACTTGCTAAGAACTAGGAAGATAATGACAAAGAAATGACTGATTGATGAATTTACATCACAGATTTAATGACGAAACACGAAGCAAGATATTCTTCAAATATAATTTCCTTAAGAATAATTCCTACGTTTTAAACAAAGGGTAACAAATACCTCGTACCAACGCTAAGCATGCTTGCAAAGCCTTACAAGGTAGTGTAACGTTAAGGCGTATAGTCCCTTGAACATAAGGCTGGATATACATGCACACAAACTCACGCTGCCGTCTGCATTGAGCCTCATCATCATCAGCCTTATTAATGTTGTCTAGGAGAGGGAATAAGCCATAAGCCACTACGCCTAGTGCGAATTGGTGGATGTCACATGTCTTCAAATTTTTGGTTCTAGGACATGGTGTTTCCTCACGATTTTTTCCTTCACCGTTTTGAGAGCAGTGGTGATGAAATAAATTTCACAAAGTAAAGCACAAAGTAAGTAGTAAGTAGGTTTGAACCCGCGACATACTACTCGTAAGTCGAGACCAAAAACTATGACAAAAAAAAATACGATGCTAAAAAAGTATGAAACAAGAAAAACCCTAAAAAAGAAAAACTTTATTCACACACATACACTGTATTCACATTAAATAAGTGTCGTAGTCGGGTTTTAGTTTTTTTTGCTTTTTTTATTTTAACTATTTTGGTGTTAAATCACTGCTTTTATATTGTTTTTTATACTTGAGGGCGCCACATTAAATTGTGATGATTTTTTATTAGCACAAATGAAGCCCTTTCAAATCATATAAAACACGATGTATTTATCTACATTTTTTTTACATTTGACTTTTTGTTTGCTAGAGGGCGTCATTTTAAATATGGTATTTTGAAAATGTACAAATAAAGCCCTTACACGTTTTTTTTTTAACACATTAGTTTTTGTCCGCTACAGGGAGCGACAACGAGTCATGTAACACTTCATGTAGCCTATTTTCAGCGGATGATTAAGACGGTTCTAACGATATGTCATTATGTTGAGATCTGAGAAGTAGATTAGGAGCTATGAGGGATCAGATGAACATACATACATCCTTTGCATAGTTGGGCAAAAAGACAACACTGGTAGGTGTGCACAATAAATAAATAACACTGACACTTTTTTTATGGCCTTGCTCTGGCGCTAGGGCCTTAACATACCGTAGCTCTTTCATAAATTTCAGCCCTGCCAACCATCCACCATCTTGTGTATCACATCACGCCTTTTGCTAAACTGGAATTTATTATGTCTCAGTAATTTTGATAAACGTGAAAGCTCAAAGACAAAGTGGATTCTCTTTCTTAGAGCATCTTGGGCAGGATGCGAATGTGGTGTAAACGCGAGACGGTTGAACGTGTCCCGACTTGTTGAGTCTGAGATGGCGGAGCATGAGATATATTTAGAGTTTTGAGTTGTAAGGAGTGGTAGTTTGTTGGGTGGAAACAATGAATAGCTATACTATAAAATCATCATACAAGCAAATAAAAGAACTTTTTTTTGCAATATTATAGGATTCATTATGGAATATGTAATCATTACATAGTAAGAAATAGATACAAAGCTGTTTACCGCTGTCCTTATATATGCTAAGATCTTTACAAGTACGCAACGGATTTTTTTTTATAGATAGAGTGATTCAAGAGAAAGGTTTATGTGTATAATACATGCACAATATATTTTATATCAGTACCTACCCGTGCGAAGCTGGGGCGGGTCGCTAGTTATTAGATAAATAAATTACAGCGGGAAAGGAAGAAGAACTTCAACTTTCAACACTTAATGAATGGCCTTTGTGGAAGACACACCACAATTTTTCCAATAACACATGCAAACTAGACTATCAAACGCTGGAGAGTATTTAGCGTGAATCAATACATAGTATAAAAAAAGTTGCTTCGTCCCTATGTATGCTTAGATCTTTAAAAGTACGCCACGGATTTTGATGCGGTTTATTTTATTAGATAGAGTGATTCAAGAGGAAGGTTTATGCATAATACATTCAATATCAGTACCCGTGCGAAGCTGGGGCGGGTTGCTAGTTAGTACAATAAATACATATTTCTTTATAAAGCAAAATTATAAAAATATTTCCTCACAGATGTAGACTGACAATTTAGTGAAGAAAGAAGATATACGATCAAACGATCATGATCTGTCATAATCAAACTGATATTGACGTATGTCAAATTGACATTGACGTCTGTCATATTGATATTTAAAATATCTCGCCAAGGTTTCCTAAAGTAACACTGGCAGAATAGACAGAACTGGTACGATGAGGGTTGGCGCCACATATACGAAAGTTCTACTTTTGAAAATGTATAAGTATATGATGTTCGTATAATTATATTGATATCTAAGTAATGTCATTGTTATAAGCATTTTGACAGGCGCCTAGACCTAACGCCTCAGTGCTTTCAGTTTCTGAATGGAAGGTGCGACCCTGGTATGAAGGAATGAGGCGGGTAGTTTAGTCAGTAAGAGTTTGACACTGTTTCCTGCTTTGTCCAATGGTGAGATTCATCATTAGATGGTTTTTCCCACAATTAAAAAAAACGCCACATTGCTGCTATTTGGTGAACATTATATTAGAATACCCTCATGCCATGAAGGTGTACCGGCCATGCAAAAAAATTTGCTGTTATAATTTATTAGCACTCAAACCCACTTCGGTAGGTCATTGGAAAAGAAGAAATTATTCTCGTTAAACTACCGAAAGAGTGAGTTTAATTTTGAACATGCTCAAACGATGACGGAATTGCATACATAGAGGTAAGCGCTGACAGATCCTAATAAAAAATATATACGATACAGTACGTTGAAATATCGTATGACGTCACGAGTTCGTTCGTAACTTTTTACCTAAAGAAGACGATGATTGATGAGTATTGATTTAAGAAAGTAAAAACTACACGACCAATATTTTTTGATGATCTAACGGAGGAAATATTTTTTTTTTAATCTGAGTAAAATCCTAAACAACAAATAGTTTTTCTCAGTCCAGGAACATAATTGTGTGTTCGTGACAATAAACTATAATTTATTTATTTGACAAAACCGGCGTGTCCTAGAATCCAAAATTTGAGGACATGAGTGTGACATCTACCTATCCACACTGGGCCCGCGTGGTGGATTATGGCATATTCCTCTATCTCTTAGAGAGGAGGCCTTGCTGGAGGAATCACTAGCTTCTGCCAGTGGTTTTGCCCGCATGAAAGTCAGTTTTTCTACACAGACTTTCAACCCCCGTTTTACTCCCTTAGGGATGAAGTTTCGTAAAATCCGAAGCTTTTATTGAAACGTTCAACTAAACCATTCGTATCTGGTTCTATTTGTGTAATGGAGCAGCATTTTGCTCCGAAATAAGTTACCTTTGCACTAACTAAAAATGTAGCGAAAGCTGACCCACCTTTTGATATCCTCAACACCACCAACCTTCACTTACAGATTTCTTACCTTACAAAAAAAACCTTAGTCTTAAATTGCCACTAAAACGAGTAAAACTAACAAAAAATCTTGCAGAAAAAAGTCCAAAAAATCTCTAAGAAATTACAAAATACCAAGATCCAAGAAATCCTAGAGCATTAATTACCAAAATTCTCTTTTGAGTAATATTAACGAGTGTCTTATCCTTCCTTCCAATTCTCTATGGCATACAATGGCCGACAAAAGGTGCGGATACACTGACGTCCGTATATTCCAACGTTTAGGTACACATCATATTGAGAGAGAATTCCGCTTTGCATCCGGTACGACGCCGTCCTTTATAAGACTAGGTATACAATGAAGTGTGTTGGGTATTTTAGAATAATTTTTGGGTAATCGTATGGTTGATATTAGCTTTACTGTGGTTTAGAGTACTAAATTTTGAAATTACTTTAAATATAACTAATCTTGAAAATATTATAAAGAAAAGAAAGAAAATCTTTTTATTTGTGGGACGCACTCTTAACACTAATTGACAAGTAATAAATAATAATTTACAAAACAGAAAGAATGATGAAAAGCTTGACTGCGATCCCATCTGATAGTAAGCAATGATGCAATCGTTGATGGTGAGGCGATGAACTATTTCATTAAAAGCTTATTCACTCTTTAGCCTTGAAGACACCCTAATTATGCACTCATCGCTACACCCGTTGTAGTATTCGTTTCGAGTTTATTTTAGGTCGTTAAATGAATCGTATTAAAACCTCATTGTATAGCCGCAGAACTACGTATAGGTACGAAACTGAATTAAAAATGAATCCATATCTCATTAATAACATTACGAACGAAGCATTTGTAAAAACGAGACACTCATAAACTTAACAGGTGAACGGAAAAACTGAATTTTTCAGCACAATACGTTTCCCGGTGAAATTGTTCGAAATACCGAAAATGTTGCCGATAAAAATTGTTTTCCGTCGAATTTTTGTTCATTACGGCTCGATTGTGTGGTGCAAGTGTAGAAAAAGATTCAGTATAGTTTGAACATTAACCTCTCGTATGCCGTAATTGGAGACACAATTAAAAAGCTATTGTGTCTCGCGTAGATCTGCGTTCATACGAAAGGTTAAAGCTTTTTTTATAGCTTCACTGGCTTTTTCTAAGGTAAGAAAAATCGTCTAATGACGAATCCCGCCCTTAGGCGGAACGAGAAACAGTGTCAGACTCTGACTAAATGGCTCACCCCATTCCTTCTTAGCCCTAACATCGAGGTCGAAACTTCCTTTCTGAAACCGGACCCGGGCCCCAGTAGCTATACTGGCTTATAACAGCAGCTTCGACCGTATGAATGTAAATTTATCTGGTAGGTAGTGTGAGTTTTAGGAAACACTCTCTTACTGTTCACCTACTGTATAAAAATAATATGCAAAATTTCACTCTCTTAATAAATAAATGATCTTTATTTTGTAAGTAAGTTTAAAAAACACTTTTACACGTATTTTTTTTTTCTTTTTTTGATGCTTGATGAGTCCTTAGTCCGTAGTAGTAACAGTAGTTTAAGCTATGTTTATATGCCAGTCATTTTTTTTTCGTACATCCCGTTTCGTGGTTATCAATGGATTACTATAGCTTGACTGAAATCCCACCTGATGGTAATCACATAAGAACTAAAACTCTGAATTCGCCTATCTCTTAGACCAAACCATTGCAATACGAGAAAACCGAGCCCACGAATAAGTTTATTTCGACGACACTAATTGAAAGGACAGATAAATAATTACCATTTAAATTGTTTTTCAAGTTTTGATTGAAGAAAGACTTTGTTTAAGACATCAATCTTTGTTTCCCGAGAAATGGCGGAAAATTACAAAATATGAAAGATATTAACCTGAATAATGGATTCAGTTATTGTTTGACTTAAAACCTTAGACGCACTAGGGTGTAAATTGTTCCCCAAAATTATGTGCAACAAAGTAAAATCCGGTGTCACTTAAATGCGTTGTAAATAGAATAATAGAACTAGCCTTCTGCCAGCGCCCGCGTGAAAGTAGAGTTTTCCATACAAATGTAACGGGGGTCTAAAATTAACTTAACTGATAAACATACTTGTATATTTTTAATTAAATACATATTATAGATAAATTACACCCAGACAACAAATGAACAAATGATCGTGCTCATCACAAAAACATAATTATGTCCTGGGTGGGAATCAAACCTACGACCTCCGGCATAGCAGTCCGGGTCACTAACTACTAGACTGACAGGCCAGTCAAAAACAGTCAGTAAAGCTTCTGATATATTTGGTAACATAATATTTTCCAACGTGATATGTTTTTCTTTTAAGTGTGAAATCATTCAATGAATTAATGGCTTTTACTGACTAAAACTTACTTCTATATGTCTGCGTTGCCTAACGTTCCAGAGCCCCAGGTTGTTCTTTCAGAAATAAGCCCATGGATCTAATAGGTTTCGGCAGTTCTGCTTCGGTTTCTGCAGTTTTTTTCTCATCTACTTGAGACTCGAGCTCTTTTCGGACGGTTACTTGACGGCCAGACGGCGAGCTGTCCAATACTCACCGCAACCGTGTCCCGTAACATCTTTTGTATTTTTTTTATCAATGTATCGTGTTTTTTTTGATTATTTTTTTAAAATTTTGATATGCTAGAGCAGTACTCCATAGCCTAACCCCCTTTTTTTAGTTTCAGCTCTTATACCCCATCTTAAAATTGTCTGGTAGATATCGCTGTCAGCAATAATACCGCCTTTTATACCCATTTGTATAAGTTTCTGTGATATTGTTACTATTTTGGTGTACAATAAAGTTTTATCTCTGTATATAAAGGGATAAACTGACTGACTGACATATCAACATACAGCCTAAACTACTGGGCCTAGGAACGTAAAATTTTGCACAAGTCTTCCATTAAGACGTAGACGAACACTAACAAAGAGTTTTTCAAAATTCAGCTCCTAAACATCCGTATAGCTTGGGACTAAAAAGCGTTGTGTGATGGTTGTCGAATATTATATTATATTATTATTATATTACTATCAACTGTCGAAAATTACTCAGGAAATACGAAAAACAATTCTAGGAATGAAAGCTTTAAAGGTACTTTGATCTTAGCTAAATAACTACTGAACATACCTAATCTAGCTTAAGATAAATTATTGGAATAAGATTAATCGGAAGTTAAGTAAATTGGTTTGTTAATAACTTAAACTTAAACAGTGGTGGCCGAGTGGTAAAGGTCCCGACTTACGAGCTGTAGGTCGTGGGTTCAAACCCAGCCAGGCGCTTTACTTTGTGTAATTTATTTCATCACCACTGCTCTCAGAACGGTTAAGGAAAACATCGTGAGGAAACCGGCATGTCCCAGAACCAAAACATCGAAAACATGTCATATACGCCAACCCGGACTGGGCCCGCGTGATGGATTTTGGCCCATTCCTTCTTCTAGAGAGGAGGCCTGTGTCCCAGCAGTGGGAACATTAATAAGGCTTATGATGATGATGATGATGATGAATAACTTGAAGTTTTATCATAGTAGTATGGTTCCTGAGCGTTGAGGTTCTAGAGAAAATGGCATTCAAGCGAAAAATAAAAATTTCAAAAAATTTACAAGCATAGCATAGCATCGGCTTCATAATTTGCCTACTGCTGGAACTCAGGCCTCCTCTTTAGGAAAAGGAATGGGCCAGGCCGTAATCCACCGCGCGGGCTCAGTGCAGATTGGTGAAGGTCACATGTCTTCGAATTTTTGGTTCTAGAACATGCCGGTTTCCTCGCGATGTTTTCCTTCACTATTTTGAGAGCAGTGATGATGAAATAAGATACACAAATTAGCTGTCTGGGTTTAATCCGTGAAAAAAAAATTCTGCGACCTACAACTCTTAAGTCGGAGTCGTTACCACTCCCCTTACTTTGTTGAGCATGTAGAAATAATGATGATTGAATAAATATAATGACCATTTAAAACCAAGGAAATCCTACAAAGAGACCAATAAAACAAGTAAATGATAAATCCCACAGAAACGGTTCAAATATAGAGACAAATTCCGTTGGATTAAACTTTAAACAACTTTAAACCATCAAAGCTCTTTCTGTTATCGTAACTCCTTTTAGGATAACATTTTAAATACGGGATTTAAGGTTGTTAAGTAATAATTTATATTTATTAAAATAATTTCTATCAGATACTTTCAAATCAAATTCAATGGCATGATTGAAATGTTAACTTTATAAGTGAAGAGTAGCAGGCGAAGCAGTAATGCTAACAAAGGAGAAGGCCAACCGCATAAGGCAACGGCGCTCACGTCCCAGACGCCGCCCGGGATTCCGGTCCCGATTTCTAGCCACCATAGGTCGCTTGCGGACGACGAGCAATGGATAGCTTGCTGTCCGGTCGACTGGTAACAATCCAAACCAAGCCCAAGCCCAAGTCGTCGATGGCACGCTCTGTTCTCGCGCGGCTTATGGAGTTGTCAGCCGTAAGGAGGGCATCCGTAGGGCCGAAACCTAAAGGGGCCGTGGACTAGTTTCTAAAAGTAAGGTCCAACCCCGGTTTTTTTTTTTTTTTTTTTTTTTTTTTATGGTAGGTGAAAATCATCCAATGACGAAACCCGCTCTTGGGCGGAGCGGGAGACCAGTGTCAGACTCTTACTGACTAAAAAACCTACCCCGTACCTTCCTTGCCTTATTTCTGGAGTCGAGGTTACAATTTTCACTTACCCTCTAGGCTCCAGGAGGCTTCGACCCTGAAGGGCCCCTGCAGTTTGCTGACAACTCCTTGAGGCGCGCGGGAACGGTGCGCGCCGTTGACGACCTGGACTCGGTCTTACCAGACGATCGGACGGCGAGCTACCCATTGCTCACCGTCCGCGAGCCAGTGTCTACGGTGGCCGGATATCGGCAGGATCGCGGCGGCGACGGCTACGGCGAGTACGCCGTTGCCTTTGCCTTATGCGGTCGGCCTCCTCCTTTACGAGCATTACTGCTTCGCAGAAGGAGGCGACCGCCTGCCATTCCTCTTCGCTGCGGACCATGGCCTGAACCAGGGCCCGGCGCGAGAGGTCGCCGCCGCCGATCACCCCCACGAGGACACGGCGATGCTCTTCCCAAGCAGGGCACACCTCCACCGTGTGCTCCACCGTGTCCTCCGGGCTCGCCTCACAGTGGCGACACCCGGACGTCTCTTCCGCACGAATCCGGTGCAGGAATCTCCCGAACTTCCCATGTCCGGTGAGAACCTGCGTCATGCGGAAAGTGAGGACGCCGTGAGGTCCAACCCCGGTACGAAGGCTAATCGGGAACAGGGTAGGTCGTTTTGTAAGTAAGAGTCTGACACTATCTCTCGCTCCACCAAGGGGCGGGATTTGTGATTAGATGATTTTTCCCACTGTAAAAAAAACTATATAAGTATACTGTGGTAAGAACTTAGGCCTTATTTTTTGTTTATTTATTTAACAATTTCTGTACACACATTACTATAAAAGAAAAAAAGAAGGAAACAGAAAAAACAGGTACAAAGGAGAAGCTTGTTTCTAAAGAAATCTTTTCTAGCATACCTGCAAAAGGAAAGTTGGAAAATTTAGGTGTAGACACAGTATGTGAGAGTAGAATGAAAAAAAAAAGAAAAGTGCATTAAAAATAACATTTAAATAAATAGCTTCCTTTTTTTTACAATGCTGAAATATGAACAGTTAAATAAAAATTTGCGTGCTGTTTTTTTCTTTTATTTATTTTTCCCGATTTGAATCATTTTTATTATTTAGCCAATATAACACAATGGTTTGTATTATCCCGTGTATCACAGCATGCCCTCTAGCAAAATACTGCCGTACATTATTTATTATTTTTAAATACCATGATTGCTAAATTGGGTACCTTTTTCGCTTCACAATTATTATTTTTTTGCATACATATTTATAATTTATGTGCATAAAAGTTTTTTATTTTTATTCCCGTTCTTTCAGGCAACTTTCCCAGATGGTAAGTGAGCCAGATAAAAAGTAGATGAGTGAGCGCATCGTTAGTGCTTGGTTACGGAGATGTGGTGCTTTGGGCGTTCGTAGTACATTACAGCAGCGGGTCGCGTTTACAAACATATAGTAATCTACGAAAAATGCCCAACAATGGCATAGCGTGTCCGTAAATAAGCACTTATGAGTATGTCACATCATCCCGTCGCAACGCATTGGCGTCTTTGACCGTTGATAAGAGAGTTACGCACTCTTTTCACAGAATAGGTTTGAAGAATGTAATTAAATGTTTTATGTGTTACTAGCTTTTTTCCGCGGCTTCGCCGGCGTACATAAAATATAGCCTATGTCACTCAGGAGTGAAGCAGCTTTCTATTGTTGCTAAAATTTTTCCAATCAAGTAGTTCCAGAGATTACCTCCTACAAACAAAAATACAAAAACAAACTTTACCTCTTTATTATATTAGTCTAGACAACTAGATTTATCCACCCACCAGATTTATCGCACCCTTAAGAGGCGATTCAGGACGATTTATCCATACAAACGTAATACCAAAATCATTTGCAAGTCGAGCATATTTCAACCATATTATGGTGATATTTGGATTTAGACAATATTTATCTAGGTTCCCAGATCTTTCTTTTTTAAAAAAGCTTTAAACAAGCTCGCGCCCCGAAGCGTCCCGAACCGGCCTCTTAAGCGGAGGGGCACACAATGTTCGATTCTTACTGATTAAAAACTCAATCTTGTCCCTTCTTTACCTGTCATACCGGAGCCAAACCTTCGTTTTTGAAAACGAACCTAGGTCCCAGTATGCTACGACCATGCTGGGTCTCCTACGGTATGCTGACAACTCTCTGAGACTTGCTTGGAAGTATACGCGCCGTCGACGACTTAGGCTCAGTCCGAACGGTTAAGTAGCGGTCGGACGGCGAGCTACCCATTTCCACCTGCTAAGCTAAAATAGGCTCGGAATAGGCTCTTAATAAACTACCATCAACGATTGCATCACTGCTTACCATCAGGTGGGATCGCAGTCAAGCACTAGTTTATTGCAATTTAAAAAAAAAAAAACCTACCATAAAATTCCATTTTTTATCGTCATTGCCGTACCTTGTATGAATTTTGAAGTAAAAAACCAGCACAACGAAGCCTCATGAATATCTGAAACCATAATTTTTCATAAAATATATTGTAATAAGAGCACGCATTTCCTTATCATGTTTTCGACTCGATTAGAACAAAAGACGTTACGTTTCCGTTTCGCTCCTCAGTCGTTTTCAATGCGCGCTCATTTCCATACTATTAAACTGCTATGCTAGGCACGCGCCGCGGTTTCGGCCGCGATCAAAATTGGTTAGCCGAAACTAAAAGCGTTTTTTTTTTAGTTAAGCTTATACTTTCCCACAGTCGGGCAAAAACCGCTAGCGTTAAGGTATTTTTTTTCTCGACCGATTTAGAATCAGCTTTTGTGGAAGGTGTTTAGGTAGTCTTTCCATCTCTTCCCTGGTCGACCTCGACGGATCGCCCATTTCCAAGCATGCACATTTTCGACGACTTTCCTTTCAAAGATTGCCCTTGAGAGAAGTGTATGATCCCCGTTATCCCATTATGTTCTGCCAGCCATTTCTTTTATAGCTGTGATCTCCGTTTTTGAACCACAGCGTCAATTTCTTATTCTGCCTATTCTGTCTTTGAAGACTCAGAATACGGCGCTCTATTGCTCATTGTCAAATCTCTAGGCAAAAGTTTTGGTTCCTTATTTACTGTATTTATTTCCTTATATACATGTAAAATTAAATAATTAAGTTTAGAAGTCAATTATTTTAAAGACAATTGTAAACAGACAGCGAGAAGAATAGACCAAAAAAGAACTATTGTTTTAATTAAAAGATTTTGCTATAAATATTATATTGTCTAGCGTTCAGATACTGACGAATTTTGCAACAAAACGGCACGAGCCTATGTATTATATTAACTTTAATACAATCCATGTAAAAAAATTGGGCTCTAAATAGTAAGTCTTAAGAGATATTCTTAAGCTTAAAAATCCTTCACAAGGTCAAGGAATGAGCGTGGGCGAAGTCTTGGCGCGCTCAGTCGAGTAAAGAAAGCATTAGCCTGGATAAATTAGCTTTAAATCTACAAAGAGGACGGATTACGGATACACTGTCTTTACTCAAAGCAGTAGTTCCGTTTATTATTCCCTTCATCCCTATTCATTTGAGAAATTACTTAAAATTAGATATCATTTTACTTAGAACTCGGCTAATGTAGGTCTTCTTGAAACCTCAATTTCTAGATATTTCTCTTTGATATTTAAATTGTTAATTGCTATTTCTGTTTATAACGTCTCAGTCTAAACTAGACAGATTTTCTGTTTAATATTGATAAGCTTTCGTTGGGAAACGATGATGAAGTCGATGATGGAGCATGTTTATCTAGAAGTAATTTGTTTGTTCTTGTTTCGACTTAATGTCAAGAGTGAATAGGTCTTACCTCAAGTAAATCTGAGATTTTGCAGATAAACCTTGTTAAATACAAAAGAATATTTTTTTGGTCTTCTAAGCGTATAAGTCTAATGAAATTATAGTGAGGGCAATATCAGGCCGAAACTAAATATTACGCCGAGACCCAAATTTTCGGCTTCCCCAATCTCTACGTGAAAATACATACGTAAATGAGCACTATGCACAAGCGAAATGAAATTGCTCTTTATCTAGCTTTGTTTAGTTTAATATATATAATAATACGAAATATACCGATGTGAAAATGTGACATCTTATATTTTAATATCAATAATGTTATTTAGTCACATATATCCCGTTATTGAATTGTGGGTGCAAAATACGCTACTATTTACCAAGGAATGACTGAGCCTGAAAATAAATATTTATGCAGGAAAACCGACCAACTTTTGTTAGGATTGAATTATATAATTTAGAAAAAAAAAACACGTCCTGGTTTTAATATTTCACGGCTGTCACAGCATGTCCAAAAGTGTTTCGGCCTACGCCGTTCGGTACCCGCGGATTAACCGTGGAGGTCGAAAACCGGTCCCAGGGGGCTACTGGCTGGAAAAAACAAAATGCCCAAACTTTTTTAACTTACCTTTTTTCCCAGTTGCGCACGCTTCACGGAAAACTACTAAAATAAACCGCATTTTAACGACCCTCCGTGAAATAGAGCTCAATTTTTTTTTCTTTTCTTTTTTTGAATTACTACGGTACTGGTTTTGTTGCCGGAGTTTCTGGTCCAATTTTTGATTACTCGACTGTGTTCCGAACGGTTTTTCCCGATAAAATGAATAGTTTTTTCGATGAATGTTTCGTTCGAAAACCCGTGCAGAGTCTAGCTTAAAGATTTAGTTTGAGATACGTGGAGTGTTGACAGGTGCTTAAGCCTTCGTTGAAAATCTGCTGTTGTCTCTCTTGTGGTAAAGTTATTTCTAGTAGCAACTATAAAAATGTTTTAAGCATGTATTCCTTGAAAAATATTAGTAAACTAACGAACTACCCCAGCTTTGCACGCATATTTATGTTATGCATTTATTACACACTAGCTCTTATCCGCGGCTTCGCCCGCGTACATAAAACATAGCCTATGTCACTCAGGAGTAAAGCAGCTTTCTATTGTTGCTAAAATCTTTCCAATCGGACCAGTAGTTCCAGAGATTATTATTAGTGTAGATATAAAACTTTCTCTTGAATCATTCTATCTATTTAAAAAAATCATCAAAATCTGTTGCGTACTTTTAAAAAACTAAGCATACTTAGGAATAGATAGCGGGAAGCGACTTTGTTTTATACTATCCATATAGTGACGATGACATGATCAGCGTAGCGGTTGAACAATTTACTGTTGCTCTGCGTATCTCAGAATAAATATTAATATGTCTTGCAGAAAGCTTTGTTTCAGAAAAATTATCTAATGATGAATCCCACTCTTAGGCGGAGTGAGAAACACATTCGGACTCCTACTGACTAAACGAGCCACCCCGTTCCTTCTTGTCTTAGTTCAAGGGAGATCTGGATGTCTTACCTCCGTGGCTTTACAAGTTAACGAATCTACAAACAGGAAAAATTTCTATTTCTTTCTACTATGGGAGGACGTTTGACCTATTGAGCCCCAAGCGAACACCCATCTTTCTATTATGTCTCTAATTACGGTACTCGAAACGGTTAAAAAAACAAAATCTAAAGTAACAACAAAGAAAGGGAAAACATCGAAAGCCACCATAAAACAAACACACATCCTTGAAAACTTTCTTGAACCTAAAATGAAGGCAAATATTCTCATCAGACGCCATATTAACTTTTATTAGGGTTCCTCAACGAAGATATAAAAACTTCTGGTTATAAAACGATAGTTCGAGCGAGTTCTTGTCGTGTTTGACGAGCGTAAGAATTGAATTATGCTAATAAAGTGTTAGGATACGTTTATGTAGGGACACGTTCTGAAGTGAGCTTATATGACTTATGAATCATGATATTCATGATCTTATTTCTCATAACAGTAGTTGAAAATTTCTATACTATATAGAAAAAACGCAAATCATTGACGTGAGTTAGAAAGCTGAAAAATTAATTTAAACAAAGCAAGTATTTGATTTTTTGTTTGTTTATTTATACGTTACGTTTTAACTCAAAAACTACTTAAAAAATCTTTAATCTTTAGAAAGCTACATTTTCATTAAGTAACATAGGCTATAACATGTTTAAAAAAATAGAGATCCTTATCTAAAGTGGACCTGGGTACTTGTAAGAAAATTACATTAAATTTACCTGGTATGGGTGCTGAAGTCCGATGGGTGTAAGACGCACAAGACCGGTCGTTGCGGCGGCGCTTAGGATGTCCAACAGTAGACGTATTTCAGTTGAAATGGTGATAATGATGACTTCTCCCAATAATATTTTTTAATTTAACGGTAATTTATCTAACCTATCAGAGTCAAGGTGTTCTATAATTACGTCAATTCCTTCACTGATCTCATCTCTTCTACAGATTGATTTAAAATAATTGAATGTTAAATGTTTCATTTGCCCGTCGTTTCATAGGTAAACCTGTTGGCATTGATAAATATAAACCAAGCTTTTGAATTGTATACATAATAATATTCATAATGTTTCATAAATTGCCGAGACCCCTCTGGCGTTGTATACATTGCTAAAGTATTGCGTAAAATACTTGAACTAGACAGATTGCCGGTATCATATATGTATATATATACATTGATTTAGACAATAAAAGCACGTGGTGTAAATTTTGGCACAAGCTCTAATGATCTTTTCTAACGGTCTATGAAAAGGGCAATAAACTCTACAACAACAGTGAACCGTTCTGAACACAAAAATAGTAGTAGTTACTCAGTATAACCACAATCAACATTTAAAAGACAAAATAAAATATATCTTCAGAGAACTAAATTAAATCAAAGTTATTAAGAAACCCATTGGCGAAACCCAACAGACTATAAAAATAAATACCCCGTATAAAGTACAAGCTCAACTCAACGAGCTGATTCCACGTGAATTTTGCATTCAAAGTATTTTTTTTAATTTTACACCGTTTCGACGAAATGATACGTCCGTATCGGGTCGATGCACACTTGCCATACTGGTGCTGATAAATTAAATTTCGTAGCGAACTGACGGCCGGCGCGATAAACGATATAACACAGCGACATGGAACCTACTGCAGTTGGAAAACTCACTACACTCCACGTGGTTTTGCGTGTAAATATCTTGCACATTCGTATTTTTTGGTGGCACAAGGGTGATTTAATACTGTGGCAACTGCTCTGTTTTTTCGTGGCCAATTTTGCCCAGTTTCAGACCAATTTGTACTCGCTTCCTGCCACGTTTCCGAGGCATAATGTGTGGGAGATTTTCCGAACTTCAATTCCTAAGGTAATTGTTCACCTATCAATCATGCGTGGTCTAAACCGGTTGGATTGCAGCGTTCGATTTTTGATTCGAGATACGGGAAGCGAATGCGAATCGGAAAATTGAGCTACATTAGAGCAATTCCACTGAAGCGCCAAAATACGTGCGTGATTTGGGCGATAATTTGGAGCTTGCTACTGATGACTTTCACAAGTAGGAACGATCTACAATCAGGACTCGAGATACGCCATTTTGGAGCCCCGCCATTTTACGTATTGTCGTTAGGACTTTTACTTCCAAAAATACCTTCTTATCTGTTTTTTTTTTAAATTGATATAAACTATTGCTTGTCTGCGATCCCACCTAATCGTAAGTAGTGATGCAATCGTTGATGGTAAGGCACACTATTTTATTATTATTTTTTAAGTTCCAAGAGAAAACCGGTATCCGTCTTATAATTGTGTCTCTAATTACGATATTCGATAGGCTTGAAGACACTTAAATTATGATGAGACGGAAAGATAGCAGCAGGCAAGTTGTTCCAGTTCCTTCGATGTACGCGGTATAGAGTTGAGGCAAAACACTTGATCTGGCCAGTAGAAGTCTTAACAACGTAAGGGTGGTTACTCGCCGTGCCTATTAAGCAGGTTTTTGTAACAGTTCCATTTTTTGCCTTCCACTAAAGAGGGGTGCCTTTTTTCATTTTTAATACTTTCCTGTCTTCGCCCGCAAAACTATTCTCTTATGTCTTAACTCGTAAAAACCTTCTCATGACAAACGATGGTAAGGTGTAAGTTTTACCAGGTCGCTGTCTGAAATAATAAATTGTCGCCAACAAACTTAATAAAGCAGTATCTATGAGAGAAATTGCTTCTGTAATATTACTGAAGAGTTTCACTATGAGAGGATATTCTGATTTTTTTTTCACTTTGAGCACATTTTTGGAGAAGTCAATTTATTTGCCTTGTGTAATAACATGGATCTCTCTTCTAAGATACCAATCATATCTGTACGCGTTACCTTTGCCTATGTATTGAAATTACTTTTTAATAGAAATTTGCTAAAGGTTGTTGGGTTTGCTAAATTATATCCGAGGTTTTTTTTATTTTCTGTTGCATCTACTGATGGGTCTTTGTACATTATTTTTCATTACTTAATTATCGACCGACGTACATCGTGTACTTGTATAGTTAGGTAGACATTGAGTCTTTAGCTACTCCAAAAAGTAAAGTCACGTTTTTTCTCATTAACGTTTCGACTACCGTTATTACAGACACAATTAAAAGACAATGCATGGACATCCGCGGTTTCCTCTTGGGCTTTAATGAGTTAAAACTTCTAATACCTTACAATTGTCTCTTCCTTTCTATGTTATTAACTTCTTTATATTCTTCTTTATATTTTTTATTCTTCTTTATATGCTGTCTAAGTTTATGACTAAAATCCATCTGTGATTCACCAGTTGCTGTTTGCTTGACATGCCAGTCACGATAACTCATTCGACCATTCCCACATCCTTTCATCAACATCCTTAAATCACAACAACCCACTTCGAAACTCATTGTTTCCGTCAGCATCCTAAAAGCGGGAAAAATATTTCCGCCAGCGCCCTAAAAGTGTGCAAAATATTTATTTTCCTCCCCGTCACCCGATTAACGCGAATGCCCAGCTTATCGGCATCATCAGTAACATTTGGTACATTTCTACTTTGATACGTGCCCATTCGTAAAGCGAAGGCTTTAATTAAGCCTTTATTGGCCCAAATCGATTGCTATCATTTGCATATGAATGTTTTTGTTTACGTGAAAATGTGAAACGAATTATTTTGTTTTCATCTGCTTTGTTAAATATTTTTGGTTAGGTTGTAATAATAGGTTTTAAAATGGAGATAAGTATTGTGAAAATAATTATTGAAAATTATTTTGAAATGTACTAATTAACATCATCATCATTTCAGTCGATAGACATTATTGAACATTAAAGGCCTTCCCATATGTGACCATAATTACCGACTAAGAGAATCGCCAAACTTAGTTGCAGTGGGTAGAGCACATAATTCGCCGAGTGCTATAAGGCCGCTGATTGTATGTTTTTTTTTTTATTATAAGTTTTCCTTTCAATGTTATGTTTTAGTCTTGGTGAACAAGAAAGTATATAATAAATAAATACATAATTCGCAAAACAGACAATCTTGAAAGTCACAGGCAGAACAATAAAAGTGATACTTTTTTAAATTCATATAAACTGATGCTTTACTGCAATCCCACCTGATGGTAAACAGTGATTCAATCGTTAATGGTGAGGCGTACGAGCCTATTCACTCTAGCTTGAAAGACACCTAAATTATAATCCGACGGGAAGACCGCAGCCGGCAAACTGTTCCAGTCATTCGATGTACGCGGTATAAACGACGAGACAAAACGCTTGGTCTGGACCATAGTGGTCAACAACTTAAGGGTGGATATTCACCGTACGCCGCCGTGTCGTTTGATGGTAGAAATGAGATGGCAGAATTTAGTCATGCAACAATTTTATCACTCAAACGGCAGTGGTTTTATAATACTAGATTCTATTAATTATATGTGTGTACATAAATAGTTAAATAAATAGATATTTAATAGAAGGGGCGTCTTCAGGAATAAAAGCATCTTCATTACTCATTATGTCCGACCAGCTCGCTAGTCGACGAACGACTGACCACTCACGCGATGCGCACGCCTTTTATTAAGCTCTTTGCTTTTCACTTTTCACGATTAGTTCGTAACGTTTCGTTGCACGTGCCCTCTGCGCATTGTTAGAAATATTTATGCCGATAGATATGGATAATTATAAACAGACCAGATTTTTACTGTATCATCATCTTCATCGTCATCATTTCAGCGGAAGACGTCCACTGCTGGACATAGGCTTTCCCCAAGTGTAACCACAAAGACATGTCCAGTGCGTGTTACATCCATAGACCTCCCCCAAGCACTTTACAAGGACGGGTCCTATGCGTCTTGCCTCCATCAGATTCCAGCAGCCCTGACAAGGTCATCGGTCCTCCTCCTACTGTATCATTGTATAGAAAATTTGAATAAATAATAAACAAAGCTGTTTTCCTCAGTCGGTATTTCGTTACGAAAGGGTGACACGTGTATGAGCTCCGTTTAATCCATTTACAGTATGTTTTGTGTTCGATGCCAATGTTAAGGTTTGTTGACATAAGCTGTAACCCGTGGCGCGGTATTGTGTGTGGTGTGTTAAGTATTTATGCCGATATGGGACCTATTCATGATTAAAAAGGTTATGGGGCTTTTAAAAGACTTATTCTACGATTTCTGTGTATAATTTAATCAGAATATAGCATATTATGCGATTTCCTTGTATAATTCAGCATATAGCATAATAAGCCTTTCTTTACTGCTGTGACTGAGGGTTCCTGGACCTGTTTTGGAGAAGAAATAGGTTGTTGAATAGATAGATAGATAGATTAAAACTTTATTGTACACCAAAAAGGACAGGAAGGACATGCTGGTTTCCTAACGATATTTTCCTTCACTGTTTTTAAAGGAGTGGCGATGAAATAAATTAACTATTATTACTAATCTGCTTTTTTCAGGAATTCGCCATATTTTTATAAAAATGACGTAAATTAGTTAAGGAAAAGTAGGGTTAAACAAACATACAGAAATTGCAATTTCGCCATCTTCAATAGCCCATCATTAATCCGCCATCTTTAAAAGGCCGCCATATTGGATTTCAAAATGACGTTAGCTAAGCAATCATTGTTATCCGTACTATTTTAGTAATTAGGCCAAATTGTGGTGTCTCTATGTGGTGGTTGTTTTTATTAAGACTCGTTTCATAACGGATTCTATATTGTGTCCCTATTTGTGGTTGAATACTGATATTATATTTATGTATGATCAAATAAAAAGTATCATAAACTTTTCCGAAGCCATTTCAATCAACGCAAAAACTCGCTCAAAAAGTTTTCCCCTCTCTCTCTGCCGCTTTCCCACAAATCGCACGGGACAATTGAAACATTCCATTCAAATAAACAAGGACAACATTAATACTTAGAGCGACGTAAAATGTGTCTCCAGTGCCACATTGGGGGGTCCTGGAGCGAAAACCAATAACGTAAATATGCGTTGACTGTAACCAACTTCCTACCAAGATTACGAGTCAAATAATTCTGGAAGTAAATATATTAAACTTGAATGTATTGTTGCTACAGACACGTTTTAAGGTAGAGTTATTTTTTGTTGTCTCACACTAGAAATTACTTAAGTATTCTATAGTGGTTATTATTATATTATTCTATAATGGTTTTATTTTCATCGTAGGTAAAAATCATCCAATGGCGAATCCCGCCTTTAGGAGAAGCAGGAAACAGTATCAGACTCTTACTGACTAAACAACCTACCCTATATATTAGATATTGAATAGTTAGTTGTGCGAACGCCGGCTCGGGCTCAAGAGTTTAAATAGAAACTTAAATAAGAACCACAAAATATACCTATGTATTTCCTAAGCATGCTATTACGTGAATACGGGGTCTCCCTGGTCTAGACCACGACAATTTTATTAAGGTATCCAACAGACGTTTTTTTTTGTTATCGAGGGGAAACCTTCAAAAGGCGCCCGGACCTTGGGGATAAGTCCGGGGAGTGTGGGATTTTTACCTCACTAAAACCACCCCGGTGATCACCATCAGCACGTAGAAGAGGCTCCGTTACCTCTCAAAAGACCATTCCGGAACCCCCTCTGTGCAACGCTTGTTACAGCACATCTCTGAGATCCCACAGACCTAGTAGGCGTCAGCTCTAGTAGGCTCCTTTCCATTGAATGAGATTTGTGACTTGTTTATTTTCGAGAAAAGTAATCAACTTTTGTTACAACGTAGGATTAAGGTCTTATGTCAGTCTTGCGACTTTCTATAGACGTATCTAACTATGTCGAGCGTACTCCGAAGGGCATTGCTTACTGGGTATAAAAATACACACAGATTTTTCGTTTTCTTAGCACATTCTGTTTTATATAGCGACGTCCCCCGCGAATAATCCGGTAATGACCTATTACGGGGTTTTTCATGTTATGCGTTTTTCGGCATCTAAAAGTTAAAATACACCATGTAAATTTTTTTCAGAATTTTTCTATCTTTATTTATGAAGATATGAAAAACTACGCGTATATTCTATAAAACATCATTAAAATGTATTTAAAACGAATAATATGGTTTCAGATCTTTACGAAAAAAAATATCAATATGATTTGACAGTAAACATTGTTACGATATTGTTCGGGTAAATACTTCTCTACCTTATTTATGTAAGTGCTAGTACAGGCAGCATGCAAGGTATATTTTAAACACCCTTTCTATTAAGTACTTATCATCATCATCACCATTTCAGCCGAGAGACGTTCTCTGTTGGACATAGGTCTCCCCCAAACGCCGCTACAAAGACAGGTCTTGTGCGTCTTGCATCCATTGGATTCCAGCAACCCTGACCAGGGAGGCCTTCCAACGCTGCGTCTTCCGGTACGCGGTCGCCACTACAGAACCTTTCGGCCCCAGCGGCCATCTGTTCTGCGTGCAAAGTGTCCTGCCCATTGCCACTTAAGTTTGGCGATTCTTTCCGCTATTGGTTCTCTTGCAGATATCTTCATTTCTGATTCGATCACACAGGGATACTCCGAACATAGCCCTTTGCTCTTTGAGTGACTTTGAGTTTTCTTATGAGGCCCATTGTAATTTTCGGAGCCATAATTATGTCATCACTGGTAAGACACCCTGATTAAAAAAAAATGGGCGCGACACTTCAAGCGGTTATAGACTTTCGTCTTGAGACATTGTGATATATTAGACGAGAAGACACCGCATAGCTTCGCGAACGCTGCCCAGCCGAGTCGGATTCGACTATTGCCCTCTTCCTCGAAGTTAGACCTATCCAACTGGATTGTCTGCCCAAGGTAAACGTAGTCGTCTACTACTTCGAGTGTAGAGTCTCCGATCTTAATAGGGGTAGACGCTACATGGATGTTAACCATGACTTTGATTTTGTCCATGTTCATTTTAAGACCCACTCTTTCAGAAGCTCTACTGAGGTCACCGAGGATTGTACTGGGCTTCCCCGTAGTCTCAACCATGACTACGATGTCGTCGGCAAACCGGAGGTGAGGGATGATGACTCGCCATTGACATTAATGCCTAGACCACTCCACTCAAGAACCTTGAAGACATCCTCCATTGCGGCCGTGAACAGTTTCGGAGAAATGACGTCTCCCTGCCTCACACCTCGCTACAAGAGAATAGGTTTCAAGGTCTGGTCCTGAAGTTGGACTGACATGGTGGCGTTTTGGACAAACATTTCAACACCTCGATATACCGATAGTCAATTTAGCACTGTTAGAGAGACAGTACAGCCCAGGTCTCGTTCGAATCAAAGGCTTTCTTGTAGTCTACAATTCTCACGATTAAATTAAATTGGATTACGATGCAGGCAGAAGTATACAGCGTTGGCAGAAACAGGTGTCCAAAACAATTGAAAGTATTGAATTAAAGCCAGCATGCGACAAGCCACTCCTTATTAAAAAAAAATATATATAATGATCTCCTGAGCCTGTCTAACTCCCAAGCAATAAATTCCCCACCATTATCAACTATTTTATAGGAACTTAAGCTTTTGTCATACTGAATCAGGTCACGATGAGGATTTGGATTAAGATTTTTAACTATAAGAGGACCTTATTATAATTTTTACGGTTGTATAATCATGTGTAATAATAGTTGTGTCTTCAGTGCAGTGTCTATTTTTTATGATAATAATAAAGATGTTTCATTAACTAGAATGTCCTATATTTCATAAAAACATACTATTATCATCAGCATTTTTTAAATTTCCCACTGCTGGGACACAGGCCCCTTCTCCAGGAGAGGGAATGGGCCATAATCCACTATGCGGGCCCAGTGAAAATATACTATAATAATTATGAAATAATACTTAAGTGAACTAATCAAATAAACAGTAATTGTTAAGTATAACAATAAAATGTACGTTACTGTTAAACAATCGAATAACCTAATAATTGCTTTTTACAAATGTTCAGTATACAAAACAAATTACACGAATAATAGCGCAACACGATTTTACCGTTGCCATCGAAAATATAAATTTACACGAATAACATCGCAACAGCATCTTACTGTTGCCGTTGAAAATATAAATTTACACGAACAATATCGTAAGTGACATTAGTGACGAGAGCTCGACCTACACTAATATAGTAAAATGCATCCAGCTAAATTATAACGAAGCCCTTAGGACTACTTAAGTTTTGTTGAAATAACCAGATAGCTGAAAAAAATAGCTTCCAAATGCGATATAAAAAGTCTCTGATACTTGTTGTTTAATGGAGTTATTAAGGAAAAATGGTTTTTTATTTTTCCTGAACATTTACACTTTTACGATTACCGGATTATTCGCGGGGGGCGTCGATAGTATAAGCCTAGTATTAGCTAAATCTGCTGACCTAATAAACTTTTATTCCGAGAAGTTTTCTTATTATCGTTTTTGTTATAGGTAAGAAAAGAATGGAAGAAAAATATTCATTTGGCAGTCACTAGGTAAGTACACACAATATAAATACTTAATAAAAAAAGTAATAAACATTAAAAAAAAAAACAGATCGTGCGTGCTTGGCGACTCCACCATCGTTTTAGCAATATCACCAGAAGAATGTTGTCAAGCATTGATCATTAATAAAAAATCATTAGACGCTGGGTAATGATTTAGTTTAACATCAGGAAGTGATGGAACAAAAGAGCATGTAAGACTTTTACCGACTAAAGTCGTCTATGTCCTTTAGTCACCTTTTACGTTTTAAAACTAAGATCATTCTTTCAAACGAAACGAATAATGTACAATTAAGGCGGAGTCATTACTAAATCAACAAAATTGTATTTAATTTATATAATCATTTATTTATTTTTTAATTAATAGGTATGTTACGGGTTAGGTATGAGTCTATGGACAGGATGCCTGAAAATAAATGATTTATTATAATACCGTTTATTAAATTTATGTGCATATTTTTAAATATTTATTAAAGTACACGTAAAAAAACGTTGATGTCAGGAACAAGGTCTAAGTTTTCGGTGGTTAAGGCCTAAAGGCAGAAACCACCTGACAATGCGAGCCGTATCAAGTAGCCCTTGATCCATCCTTGCAACTACAGCTTCAATAGTATGTTCGTCAAAGCTTTTAGCCATCAGGCCTATACAGTTATTATTTTAACATCACTTTCACACACACCACCACAGCGCAGTTTCAACTTTCATCACAGCTGTTCAAAAGTCTTCTCTCAACGAAACTATAAAATAATTCAGGTCATGACCCCTCCTACAAATTACCGTGACTAAATACAGAACAACCTTGACAGGTCGTGACGTGTATTAATTAACCCGCTCACTAATTGAACTAATTGTTCTAGTTCGTAATTGCCAACACTTTTCAATAGGAATTTCTAGATTTGTAGGTTAATATAAAATTAGATTTATCAACGTGTTTAAATACGTTAAGGGTTACTAATTATTTACAGTTTCAAAATCATCAAGGCCCACCTTGATGATTTTGAAACTGAAAGTAGTTAAATTTTTATAAGAAGGAAAAAAAAAACACATAGGCCTACATGGGCACTTATAAAACGTCAGAAGCTAATACACGATTCCAAATTGGTCGTCTCCTATGGAGAAGAACCGGCAAGAAACTCCATGGTTACTCTTTAAAAAAAAATAGTTTGTTACAATATATCCATAATACAGTATTAACACATATATTATGTAAGGACAGTGCAGACCAGTCAATATTGAGCTCTTACCCTCGTATCGCAAAAATGGTAGGAAGTAATCTAGAATTTGCTTTCTTGGTCAGTTCTTATACAATAAATTAAATACCACTCTCAATCTATACCCCAAAACTAAATCAAATTGTCACAGAACAGTAAAGACATTTCTTAAAACCTTAGACTATCAGGAAACTGAGAATCTATTAAGGGTGCTTAAATAAACATTAATTACTCCTCTGATCAACGACTAATCTTTTCCTCAAATTCGCTCTCACACACCTCAACACTCACATACACACCCCACAGAATACTTCCACTAACCTACTCTGTACAGTAATTTCACTTTTGTTATAGTTTTATTTTATTTTTGTTTTTTTTTGCCATTGTTATTAATTAATATTTTTTGTTCATTTTCATTTTTGTTATGGTTTGATCTTTCTTAACCAGAAATATTGTTACTGACACTCAAAGACGTTTCATAAATATTTATACCATTTTCTTTGCTGTGGGGAGGCCCTGGTGACCTGTACCACAGGTTTTCTTCCAAAAACCTATTTCAGGCACCAGACTCTTACAATAGTTGTATATAGTCTTTAAGTCACAAAACATTGTTAATGTTAGATAAAACCTATTGTGAAGAGTAAATAAATGGAAATTGAATTGAATTGAATTGAATTTGCGTCTACAATGTTCTCAGATTCACAATATTAAAAGAGGCTATATAAAAGCAGGAAAAATAATCACAACTCTCAGTAAGACAATTACATCATAAGATGGATCTATAAAATGGTAATATAAGAAATATTATAAAAGCAATGTGTCGAAATAAAAAAGTAGATGTCATATATTAAAACAAAGATGGAGCAGTTAATAGACAAATCTACAGAATATTAATAAGTTACCACGGGGCCACATGTGCAGATAGCATAAGTTTTGTAGCCTGTATATAATTTATACTTACGTATAATAATTGTAAGCAATAGGTTCGCTTCCGAATTGGTAACATTTTTGCTGAATGTACACAAAGTGCCATGAATAGAAACAGATGGAGAAGTCTCGCAAAAGCAGCAACTAACCTACCAGACAACCCATGGCCACAACCACTCCGTCAAGAGTGTACGACTCAAAAGAGAAAGAAAGAAAAACAGTTTATTTACGCGTAATAACGCAAACTTAAAGCTAGTTAACAAACATAACCAAATATACAAGGGAGATATAACGCCACTTCCACGCAAAACGGCCGAACGCTCAGCATAAGACTTCAGGCACATTGCGAGAGAGATCCTATCTTTCTCACACACTGAAACAATAATGACTGTAACACAACCACATTACAAACAAAATACAACTACGTCAATCACTCTAGGTTCCCCAAACATTACTCTGAAAGTTTTCAAACATTCATTTAACACTAGTAATGCACTTTGGTGGTTTACTGACCAATGCGGAGCTTAAACTATAAATTCTCATTAGTAAGAACAGTGTTGTAGACGCCTGTATCAATCAGTTTCAATTGTTTAGTGGATGCTGTTGAAGAGCTGTAAATAATATGACCAACGTTCTGCGAATATATTTTTAGATTTTGCTTTTTAGTTTTACTTATCTATATTATTGGGACCACGTGTTACCACACGGTTACCACTGGTCCGAAAAATGTCCCAATAAGTCAGTCAGTAGCATCCACCTTTTAATGTTCCCGCTGCTGGATCTCAAGCCTCCTCAAGAAGAAGTGGGTAGCTGTAATACACTACGCGGATCCAGTGCAAGTTGGTGGTTGTTACATGTAACATGTGTGTGTTCAAAGACATGTCTTCGAAATTTTGGTTCTAAGACATGCCGGTTTCTTCACGATGTTTTCGTTCACCGTTTTGAGAGCAGTGGTGCTGAAATAAATTACACAAATCAATGCGCCTGGCTGGGTTTGAATCCGCGACCTTACAACTTGTTATTTGGGGCTGCTACCTTAGCACCTCTCAGTTACCACCACTCTAAAAATACTCAAATTAAAAAACCCGCCTTATCCGTAGTAGTTCAACAAGTGATAAATTAAAAAAAAAGCTCACACTTCACGTCCTCACCACACGAAAGCAGTCGTAAAACACAAGCTTATAAATCAACATCGCTTGTTTACAATCTTCGACACTATTAGTACTAAACTACTATTAATAGTACACATAAATACCTACAATTTTCATTATCGACATTTCAATCGAAAGACGTCCACTGTTGCACGTAGTCCTTCTTCATACGTCGAAACGACGATCGGTCCTGGTTGTTTCACATCCATAGAATATTTGGAATCCCGCAACCCTCTCCAGGTCATCAGTAAACCTTGTCGAATGCCTACTAATGCTGCACCTTCCAGTATGTGGTTACCATTTCAAAACCTAAGGTTTTGAAATGGTAACTCCATCGTCCTTGTGTTCTGCGAGCAATGAGCCCCGCCCTCTGCCGACTGCTGTTATATCGGTAACTTTACTTCTCCTATCTTCATTCCTGATACGATCACGTCAGGAAACTTCAAGCATAGTTCTCTCCATTGACCAGGGTGACATTAAACCATAGTAGCTTAAAGTTTAGTAGATCTCCTCGGAAGAGATCTATTCGAAAAACCCCGTCTATAATCTTAATTTAACAACCCAAAGCTGCTATAGTACAACCAACCATAAATTTAAAAAAAGCCTCACACTTCACATCCTCACCACACCAAAGCAGTCTTAAACACACAAGCTTATAAATCAACATCGCTTGTTTACAAACTCCGACACTATTAGTACTAAACTACTGTAAACAAGTTGTAGGAAAACGATAAAATTCTAGTGTTAGTGCCTTAAGTTTATCTGTTCTTTTAAAGTTGTTGTGTAGCGAAGTGTGGAGTGCCAAGTAGCGCTCGTGAATTTAGGTATTAAGTGCACTAAGAATATAGTTTAGGGGATTGAAAGTTGTTGGACTTAGAAAAGAAATTTGTTTGTAAAAGTCCATTGAACCAAGTAAGGGCGCTTTCAATGTATGCGTTTTTTTCACGGCATGCTGCGGTACTGCTGCAGTTCTACACTAAGAATATAGTTTAGGGGATTGAAAGTTGTTGGACTTAGAAAAGAAATTTGTTTGTAAAAGTTCATTGGACCATATAAAGGCATTTTCATATGCCATGCGTATATTTTTATGCGTTTTATGACGGTCTACTGCGGTGCGTTAGTGCATTGCAGAGACACGGCGCGATGTACGACGCGTTGGGCGTTTGTCGTACATTTCAATAGGTTCAAGTTTGTGAGTGCAATGACGAGCCTCGCTGATGGAATGTACGACGAAAGCCCAATGAATCGTCCATCGCGTCATATCTCCGAAAACAACCGCTAAGTCGTACTGCGTACAGACGATAGTAGTTTTCATGCAATGCATGAAAAATGAGAACGGTCAATACATTACTCTGTGGGCCTGTGTCCCAGCAGTGGGAACATTAAAAGGCTGATGATAAGTTGCTATGGTTACGAGCAGCCCCCTACTTTATTTGAGACCCGAAAATCTGTTACTGCGCATTTAATGCTAATTGCCATTTTGGTTCAACTTATATTTCGCGTATTATATTTATTCATATTCTTTATTCAAATTTCTAAGATAACAGTGAGTTATATCTTTAAAATCAGATTAATTATTTTAAAAGGTCTTTTCGTAAATTGTTTTTGTCACATTGAGATGTCAGTCACACCGGAGTCTTACAAATATTTCCCGGAATCGTTTACTTCAATGGAATTTTAATCGGAAAATGGTTTTCTTGGTAAAATTTGTGTGACGCAAGATTTATTTTCGCAAATTTCGTATTTGACGTCGTTTTCGAAATACACAAAACTCAGTTATTTTTTTAGCTCAGAAACGTAAAATAAACTAATACAACTAAATTAAATATTTGATCCTCTAACACCTTATATTACAATCCATTATTAAAATAGCAGTTCGGTCTGGTCCCGGTCACTGGTCGATAGATATTTTTGGATGACCGTATAGAAGCTAACTAGTAATAATTAGTGACTATTTAGGTGGAGCTGGATATAGTGTCAGACTTTTACTTAGATACTAAAAACAACCCACACCGTTCTTATTTGCCTTTCATACGACTTCCGAACCTGCCTTTCGGAAGTACACCCATGGTCAAAGTAGACTTTGACCATGCCTGCTAGAAGGCTGGATGGCTACGGTTTTGCTGACGACTTCTTAAGGCGTGCGCTTCATATTATTAGTAAAACATCATAAATTACGCTAAAATTCCCATCTAATCGATCTCGAACAACACCGGCCCAATATTTTCATCACCATTAACAATTCTAATTACGCCACGTTCTAAACAGCCTGGACGGTCGGTATTAATTTATTAAACAGGTAGTTTGTCAGCATTCCTCTCCGGGGTTTCCTCGATGCAATAATGACAGAAATTTTAATTATGGAAAGTGATCTTCTTGATAATCGTTTAATATTAAAAATCCTGCTAAAATGACAATGCTTTTAGGGTGCTGTTGGGCCTCCCAAAAGATTAGATAGCTTTCAAGCCATTACGCGAAAGAGAACAACATCTGAGATGCAAAAGATTCGGGGGAGCATCAAAAGCATTTTAAAACGTTCGTTAGGGGTCCTTTTATAAAAAAAATGGCAGTAACTAACAACACACACGGGCTTACGGCAAAGGACGCGAAAGACCGAGCGAAGTGGAGGCGTCTTAGCAAGAAAGTGGACCCCGGGCACCGAGGCGAAAGCCAAGGTTGGCAACCGGGACTAATACCGCTAGGATGATGATGATGATGAACAACACACACACAGACATCCATTTTTTTTATGACTAAACGACCCACCGCATTCCTTATTAGCCTAGCCCTCTTACCGGGTTCGGGCTTTCGTTTCAGAGACCGGACCGGGGCCTTAGTAGGCTTCGGCTCTGCAGTTGGGCTTCTACATGTCTTTGTTTTTTAAATCAAATGTAGAAAAGCAAATTTTCTACATTTGATTTAAAAAACAAAGAAATGTTAACTGACCTTCATAAAAAAGCGCTAATAACTTAAATTAAGCTTATCTGGAAAATAGAATCTAAAATCTATTCTATCAAGGTAATCAGAAATTTCCATTACACCTCAATTATTCAAAGGATTTTTTTCTAAAGCGAAAAAAAAAATTATCAGCGTGTTTCTCCCCAGTAACCACAATCAATAATACAAGAGCCTTCACACTGCTATCCATATTTATCTGTATTCGCCATCCTGCTATTTACATATTTATCATATCGCCGACAAAAAAGGGAATGGCGGCTAAAAACCGTGAGATATGTTAGTATTTACATATTTATATAAAAAGATGTTTTCAATTTTCCTCTTGGCTTTTATTTATTCGAGTTTCTTCTTTCCTTGGGGTGGGAATGAAAAGTTCGGATGTATCAATCGGATTTTTTGGGTTCTGTAGCTAAATTGTTAAAACTTAATGTTTATAATTTGGTGCTATAATCTAATGGGGTGCTAGTCCGTCATGCACGTTTCAGTTATTGAAGTACTGTGATTTTCATTTCAAAAACCCTACTTTAATTTTCATAAATAAAATAGTTTGTATTTTTTATGACTTCATGAAAACTAATGTTGTGCACATGTATAAATGAGTTTAACCTTTCGAATACTGTTATTAGAGACATAATAGAAAGATAATAGGTGTGTGAACTCCGGCGTTTACTTTACCTCTCAGGTAGAGTTGCCAACTTTTATTAGAATAGATATAGTATTTTTATATTATAGTATCATAATTTCAAAACACTATTTTTTTTTTTATTTTTGCGGCAGGCATAACAGTTTTTCGACGAAAAATGGATATGCAAAAGTGTTTTTTACAACCCATTTTCAAAATAAATATTAAGCAGATTTATTACGTCTGCGGGACCCTTTACCAATTTGCGGTCACTCTCTTTTCTTGTTTATGTTTACTTAAGTTGCATTAGTCATGGCAGGGATGAGTTATTTTGGGGTTATTGGAAAAGGCTGGCTGTAATTGCTTTCCGGAAGGAAGAACTTTTTTTTTGGTTTTACCATGTATTTTGTTACATAATGTGTAAATCCAAGGAATTTCAAAGGGTTTTTTTCTACTGTTTTTTGACATGTTGTTGGGTAATTAGTCCTGCTGATAAGGTTACTTAGAGAATTGCGGGAACACTGAGTTTTAGTTGAAATAAGTTTATCAGTCCAACCAGAGCAGTAGAAATTATAATGATGATTTCTCACGTAAAAATGGGTGCTTTGAAAGAAAGAAACAAAGAAAGAAAGTAAGAAAAATGTTTATTTTTGCCTCACACAATCAAATAAACTAGAAATACAAGAATAAAAAAAGTACGATATATGTGCTAGGCCAAAAAGGCGCCTAACTCAGCATATGCTGCGTTATTTAAAAACGAAAAATATCGCAGCGCTGGTACCTATTCTGTTTTTGTCTTACAATCTTTTGTTCTTAGTCAGATATCGCTGACAGCGATAAGACAGTCATTGTGTTCCTTTAAAATATGATTGTAGAATTGATTTTTTTATTACCATCGGAGCATTCATTTCAATTAAATCATTTTATGAAAAACAAAAAAAAAAATTAGGAACTTACACGTTTCACAGCGCCAAGTTTTTTCAGCTATGTAAATACTATCTAAATGGTTCATTTCAAACTCTTTTCATCTCCCATTTTTTTACTAATAATTTTCCTGGAAATTAAAAAAGAAATAAAAACACATTGCAACATCAGTTTGTCTATTATATTTTTTAAAACCAACGAGCACTGTTTCCCAGAAATATGTTTTTTTTTTGTTTTTATTAACTTTTACTAGCAGCTTTTCCCGCGCAAATGTATAAAATTATTCCAAGGGATTATAGTCCTATTATAAAAAAAAAAATATGCGCATTTCCAGGACACAGTTGGTCTGTGTATCAAACTTTAATTCCAAATTCTTCTATCTGCTTCAGCGTGATAGAATACACACACATGCTCACATACAAATTGCTTTTGTAATATCAATGACTATAATATTTCCCTCCCTCCCAACGAGGAGGGAAAACAAAAAATAACAAAACTTTTCCAATATTACATTTCTATCAACAATCAATAAAACATATTATTTGCAAAATATTATTATCTTAGTTTTCCTCTATATCCAATGAGCCTGATTCATGTAACATACCCTTATTAAACTCGCTCGGTATACGAATATCTACGGTATATACCCCAGGGGCTGAGACGTCTGAAATATCAGCCGTCTACGACTTGGTTTTACCTAATTATTTTGCTTTTCTTTAGTCAAGATAAAGGTATGTAGGCTGTGGAGATATCTGTTACTTTTTTGCCATGACAACGCTGATTTTTTTCTATTTTGCTTCGCGCTTAAAGGGCCTTTTTCTTGATTTGTCTATTACAACGTGATCATGGTTTGAAAGGTTTGAAGGTATGAAGGGTTTTTTTTTTATGGTAGGTGAAAATCATCGAATGACGAAACCCGCTCTGGGGCGGAGCGGGAGACCAGTGTCAGACTTTTACTGACTAAAAAACCTACCCCGAACCTTCCTTGCCTTATTCCTGGAGTCGAGGTAACAGTTTACACCACCCTAGGCTCCAGGAGGCTTCGACCCTGAAGGGCCCCTGCAGGTTGTTTGAAGGGTAACGTTTAACCTTTGGGATACCGTAATTAGAGACCTAATAGAAAGACAATAGGTATGTACGTTTGCGTGGAGCTCAAGGGTTTAGGAAACAACGTGAAAAAAGAGAGATTTACGCTCTCCGTTGGCATTCGGTAATTCCGTTAGTCACATTTAAAATACTTTAAATAAAAAGTGCTTAACTGTGGTCCTACCTGATTGTAATCAGTGAAGCAATCGTTGATAGTAGCGCACTAGTTTATTAAGTGCTTATTCACTCTAGCCTTGAAGACATCAAAGTTACAATCGGATTGTAAGACCGCAGCAAACAAATCGTTTCAGCAAATACTTACATGTTTCTCTTGAAAACCTCAAAACTTTTGGATAATACTTGCAAATGTGGATTTTATTTATATAATCTGACACTCTCTTTTTCCCCGCCCAGAGCGGTTTTTTTTAAAGATTTACAAGCCTCAACAAACACTAAATTGACAGCAGATTTTTTTTTTTCAAAATAGATCACCATTTTATTAAAATACCAATACACGTTCGAATTTGGTTGAACCGGTTAAATCCGTCGACCAAATCCGTTCTAGTGGTCTGTTACCACTGATCGTACAGTTACTACGAGTATGCGTATCATGTCAAATCAAATCTACTAGTGGGCCTTTACGAATTTAAATAGTATTTATTAATAATAGTCGCTGGACTACTCTATAGATAGATAGGTAAGTACGCCATATTCCAATTTGGTACGAAGCTAAAAAATACTAAGGTGTTACAATATGGGGTCTTATCGCTAAAAACCTAATAATAAAAGCCTAGGATAGACTAATTTGATTTTGAAGAAGTTCAAATCCCAGCATACCAAGTTTATTTATGTACAGCAAAATAGCCATTAACACTAAAATACGTTAATCCTTTCATTCCGTCTTCTCACAGAATAACACCATTTCCGATAATATCGTCTTCTATACGTCAGCAATTAAATCCAATTCAGGGTTGGTATTCACAAGTGTGTTGAGCATCGTTAGCATACGTGATGTAGGAGAGGTAGAATGAGATAAAATGTGACAAAATGAGACATCCGTGTGACTATAAAATCATTATCATTATCGTCATTTGCTAAAAGACATCCACAGCTGGACATATGCGTGCCCAAGTGTCGCCACAACGTCCTATGCGTCTCGCATCCATCGGATTCCAGCAGTCCTGATCAAATCATTTTTCCACCTTGTGACGAGGGTAGCTTTCCAACACTGCGTCTGCCGTCATACATCGTCGTTTATCGTCATCATTTGAGCTGAAAGACGTCCACTGTTGAACATAATATGTCTCCCCAAGTGTCACCACATCGAACGGTCCTGCGTGTTCCTATCATCGGATTCCCGGCACTCTCATCAGGTCATCAGTTCACATTGTGGGAGATCTTCTAGTGCTGCGTCTTCCTATATGATCACCACTATAGAATTTTTCGGATCCATTGACTGTGTTCTGCAAGCAATATGACCAGCCCACTGCCACGTTGGTTTGGTAATTTTTCAGGCTATATCAACAACCTTTCTTTTCCTGAAACTGAATTGATATTATTATTGATGAAATATCGCAATTCTAATTTCGTAACTATTTGATTTAAAATTGATACAGTTATATAATCTATACATATAATAAAACAGTAACGAAAGAAAAACTGTACATTGAGAATTTTCTGGAAAAAATGAGTGGGTTTTGTTAGAAAAACGTAACTGATGACAAAAAGTGACTTTTTAGAATTTTTGTCTGTTTGTCTGTTTGTCTGTTTTTCTGTGCCTATGGTACGGGTTGGCGCCAAAACTACTGGATAGATTGATTTGAAATTCAGCAAAAATGTTCCTTGTAAACCAGGGAAGGCTTTAGGCTACATATTATCACGCCGTAAGTTATGGGAGGTAAGCAACATTGAATTTAAATGATGCAATGGATGTAAGGGTGTAACTTTTTTTTCCGTGGGCTGATCGACTCAAAACTTAGCATAAACATTACCCTTAATTAGTTATCCAGGATGCCATATTAATTTTTTCAGTAGTACCCCCAGTGCAAGATTTAGGGAATGTTAAAGTTTGTAAGGGAGAATCTTATTGCTTGGGTTAATTAACTTGAAACTTGGCACGTAAATTTATTTAGGTAAATAATAAAGATCCCCATTATTCATTTTTCAAAACTACGTAATTTAGGTAAAGAAATATAGTTAAATGAATATTAGTAGTATAAAGACATATTTTAAAAAGCGCCATCTATGAGATTACACAAAAATCAAATCAAGTTACATTTTGACACTTTTTGGAAATTAATAATTTTTTGACCATGTTGGCAAGGTTAGCAGTTAGTTATTCTTAAAATTCATAGATGGTAGTGCGCATTTTCTTCATAAAAGTCGTATAATTCGTTTTGACAAATTTTAGTTTCAAAAAACCCTCAAAATCTCACGACATAGGTCGTGTTCAAGATTTCATAGTCTCTTACTGCGCGGTCGAATTTACTCACAACTGGGAATAAAAAATGAAAAAAAAAAAACAAGCCCAAACAGAGCAAATGTTACCTACTTATTTATTTTTAGGGAAATATCTTAGGTAGTGGTTGGTTCGTTATACGAAAAAATGTGGGTTAATATTTAGTACATAATTTTAAAAAATAGTTTATCTCTTAATGGTGAAACGACGTTCTCCATGTTTATATGAAATGACTTATTCTTATTCCAACGGTCTAACGGATTTATTTTGCAACGCAACCTAATATTTCAATGTTATTTATATACGTACAACGACATCTACTGACTCAAATTAGTACAAACGAAAATATTACATTAACAAAATAATATTATTTTTACCTTTCGACTACCGTAATTACAGACACAATTAAACGACAACAGTTGTACGGAAATTTGTGTCCTCTTGGGACTTAACTAAAGAGTTTTACGAATAATCTATATCTACATATAGGTAATTATAATAAAGTCGTAGGAAAGTCAAAACTGTTCATTAAATATTTTTTTAAAAGAATACTTGGGAAGTGATCTATGTACAATCGATATCGAAGCCAAAAATATAGTTTTTAGAATTTTTGTCTGTTTGTCTGTATGTATGTCCAGGCTAAACTCAAAAACTTACTTGGATATATATTTATACATACTGCATGGATTATCTTCAAATTTTGCTTGAATAAAGGATGGGCCAACATATAGGCTACATATTATCACGCTATCACTTACGGGGGAGGAGTTGTGAATAATTATTTTTCTTACATATTCTGTGACAGTGTTTAATCTAACGACGCATATTTAAATGTTGTTTTTGAGTAAGCCATGCTATTATCTGGCTTAACACTATAAATACTACGACATTTAAGTAACTTGGGCAGAGAAACATAGTTGAATGTAGTAGCATATAGAAAATTTTAAAACAGCGCCATCTATTTGATTTCATAAAAATCAAATTCTTCCTAAACGTGGTATCGTATATTATTTATTTTTTACTATAAGCTTTATTGTACACCTCATAACATTATGAGGTGTACAATGACCACATGTCACATGATGTCCACATGGACAGGATATACAAATACAAAATCGCACAGGACAATATATAGGGCAGGGTATAGTTCGTTTTGATAAATTCAAGTTCCAAAAAACCCTCAAAATCTTGAGCAGAGTTGAGCAAGACTATTAAAAAAAATGCGGCATTAAGTATTACAAAAAAGTTATGTTCATTTAAATATCGCCATCATCTGTCTGAAGATTTTCTGCGAGCTTTGAGGCGTGCTACTGGAGACGAAGTCGATGTAACTGATGATCGTGTGCTGAACACCTGTCTCAGTTCACTTCAAGATGTGGACATTTCTATCGGCGGCAATCCACTGATCTAATATGGATTACTAGCTCCCCAATCGTCACCGCATCAAGACTATGGAAATCGAGAGTATAACGCTGAGACAGAGTTCTCTTCAGAGCAAAAACAGATTTATAACACCGTCCTTGAAAGCGTTGTGCAAAACCAGGGCAAAATGTTTTTCTTGGGTTGCTCCTGTTGGAACAGGAAAAACATGGCATACTTGCAGAGGTCAGGAGGCAAGGCAATATTGCTATTGCTGTCGCGTCGTTGGGAATTGCTGCCACACTGCTTCTGGGTGGCAAGACAGCACATACCATCTTCAAATTCCCATCGATTTAGAGAGCGTCAAAACGCCTGTTTGTGCTGTGTCACGTAACAGCGATAAGGGACACGTGCTTAAGGATTTCTCTTTGATCATATGGGATGAGCGTATTATGGCCAATAGAAAGGCAGTTGAGGCCGAGGACAGAACCCTGCAGGACATCCGCGGGAACGAACATTTGATGGGTGGTGTCACAGTTTGTTCAGTGGCGATTTCGGGCAAACGCTTCCCGTTTGCTACGTTGAAACCTTGGCATCGATCCTGTTGGGCTCCTACAGTTGCTACCGACTGCTGGAGGCACAGGGAATAGTGCGCGCTGTGGACGACTATCGAATGGGTAGACAAAGAGCTACCCATTGCTCGGCAGTCACAAGCCCGCGCCTACTGTGGCCGTAAATCGGGATTGGAGACACGGCGGCGGTAGCTGCGGCTTGAGCGCCTTTGCTTTTGCCTGATGCAGTCGACCCCCTCTTTTAGCCGCTAGCATTACTGCTTCGCAGATGGAGGCGATCGCCTGCCACTCTTCTGCTCCGGATCATGGCCTCTGCCAAAGTCCGCTGCAAGTCAAAGCCCACTGCGAGAGAGGTGGACAGGAGGTGCTTCCAAAGTCTCTCGATAGAGCGTTAGCCAGCTTAGAAGAATTCATTTGCTGTGTGTACGGGGACAACAGTCATTTACCGCACCAGCAGAATTTCTTGAGTGTGTCGTTGAGCGGGCCATTTTGACGTCCAAAAATGATTAGGCTGCAGCAATTAACGAATACATTCTCTCGGAAATTGAGGGAAATGCAGTGATCTATACCTCAATAAACACTGTCGTCGAGCAAGATGACGCCAAAAATTCCACGGGATAATTCCCGTGGAATTTTTGAACTCCCAGCCAGCAAGTGGACTTCAAGCGCATACCATAAAGCTGAAAGTCGGAGTCCCGATTATGCATATTCGGAATTACCTATCTCCTCCAAAGTGGTGTAATGGGACCCGTCTTAAAGTCATCTCGCTGCACAGACACATCATTAAAGCAAAAATTCTTACGGTTTATGGCGAAGTTGAGGCAGTATTTATACCTCATAACTTCCCGTTCCAGTTCAAGCGCGTACAGTTCCCCGTGAGTGTTAGCTTCGCGATGACCATCAATAAGTCACAGGGGCAGACACTGAGTGCAGTGGGTGTCAACTTTAGGACGAGTTGCTTCTCATGCGGGCAACTGTATGTCGCTTGCTCCCGCGTCACCAGTCCTGACTCTCTTTACATTTTGGCTCTTGGCAGCATAACTACCATCGTAGTGTGGTGGCGGAGTGGTAAAGGCTCCGACTCAGTGGTGGCGAAGTAGTAAAGGCTCCGACTTACAAGTTGTAGGTCTGTCGTTCAAACCCAGCCAGGCGCATTACTTTGTGTATTTTATTTCATAACCACTGCTCAACGGTGAAGGAAAACATCATGAGGAAACTGTGACTGTGAATGTTTTAGAACCAAAAATTCATCAAGTGTCATCCACCAAACCGTATTGGACTCGCGTGGTGGATTATGGCCCATTCCCTCTCCTAGAAATGAGGTCTGTGTCCCAGCAGCGGGAACTTTATAAGGCTGATGCAATGCCATTTTAAAAGTTGTTTAATTATAATGCTATGCCATCTGATATACACTGATTATACACTGCCATCTTAGGTTTTTTTGGTGCTGAAAGGAAGGCTCTACCTTCACGCATACAACGTCGCGGGCAGCAGCTAGTATTGGTAATAACGACTAATATTACCATAGCGCTATCAATGTTGTAATTAGATTTTGATTGCTCTGATGTGTGAAGAGTTTGTGGCTAAAGTGGCTAAAATAATAACAACCACATGAATCAATTTAACGTTTGCTGAGTTTTGTTTGTTGATGGGTAAACCGTGTTTATATGTATATCTTGGTATATAAATACGATTTATTTTTCGGCTCTGAAAGCATTTTAAGCTGGTTTTGGGCAGTTTTGTTTATGCATGTCAGTAATTACTAAAAATCAGAAGCCAGAAATCGTATGTAGTACCGCATTACTCAATTTCTGGTTTGTAGAAGTCGGACAGTTACTCTTTGTAAAATATATCCACATCTCATTAGACAGAACCCAATCAAAGCTTCAAAGTCTTGAGCATCTACGCCGAGTTGCTAGCCTGTTGGTTTTCTATTGGCTGCATTACGGAGAGTATGTGTCGGAATTGCCTAATTCATTTCATCATCGGACCGCCAAGCATACGTAAAAGGATCACTGGTACAAGGTGGACATCCAACCTATACGCACAAAACGTTTTAGGAACACATTAATTGTACTTACAGCTAAGGAATAGAATTCTCTGATGAAGTCTGTATTTCCTGATGGCTGAAACGAGAAAATCTTTAATCCAAATGTAAATAGTTTACTTCTAGGTAAGCGCGCTCCATCGTAGACTGCGTTGTCGCTTTCCATCAGGTGAGAAAGCGGTCAAGCGCAAACCTATCAACAATATAAAAAAAAGTCTGCAAACCGACATTAACAGTCGAGTAAATGCTAGGCAGATTTTTAACCAACCTTAAAAAAAAAGAGTTGAACTCATTTCGTTCGGTAAGATAAAACAGCAAAAGACTTTTCTACCCGTCTAATATCAAAGGGAAAAAAATAAAAACAAAAAAACATCAAAAGCAACTGGCAACTAAAAAAAACAAGTAGCCAACAAAGGAATTAAACGAGGAACTGTTTGAGTTGATTTGCAAAACGATATTGCTCCGGAAAAGAGTTTCCTCAAGTAGAAAAATACCCTCAATGAGGGGAATGTAGGTCAGTAATTGTTGGCTAACGGTCCAACATTTGTGGCTGACTTACCCTCTATTTGATTATAGGAAAAAATAGCATTATACTGTATACGGATACTTAACATTGTGTCGAAAGAAAAGCTTGTATTTGGGATGTTCGTAAGTCGGAATTTGCGGGTAGGTATAGATTTTCTTCAAAATACGATAAAAATTTTGAAACAATATTATGATTTCAGATAAGCTAATGCTGAAAGTTTTTGACAAAAAAAACAGGGTTTCCTTAAAAAAAAACCATGCTATGCCACAAAGCAGTTAATAAATTTTGTAAGACTATTGAAATATTTTGAAAAATCATACACTATCATTTTAAAAATTATACACTATCAGCATCTGCAAAATTCCTTGATTACTACATGGATTATGATAAGTTTCTGTACTACCCTAAGGTCGACTTTTTAATAGTGCATAAAGCTTCAATAAATAAAAATATATGTCTCTCTTCTTACTCGTGAACACTTGATAGAGTGGTTGAGTGGTTGACGTCATATGTTGGTCGAGTCCTGCGCCTACAATATTTTGGGCTAATAATGGCGGCTATGAAAATGGGCAATATTGGCGGCTACAATACGTCACCGATTTGATGAGGTTCGTCCTCCGTGTTTGAGAGCGTCCACATATTCTTTTGCTCTCACTTTCCCTTATAAATATATAAGTAAATTATATTTTTTAGAACAATGCAACAGGAACAGGCTCAAGCTAGGTTTCTATATTTCACACCACCTAACACAAACTTCGGCCTGTTTTTTTTTTTTAAACTTAATATATTATTGTTTCAATTTAAATGGAATAAAAGATTATCCAAGTTACAGTTGTATATTTGCCTCTAAGGACAAAACAATGTTGCTTGACAAAGCAACATGCCACACACAGTACTCAAGAACCTTTCTTAGAATTATCCATAGATACAGTCAGCTGCAGATATAACTACGTACAGTATGGAGCTGTACTGGCCCAGGCGATAATTCGGTTCTTATGAATATTTTTTTACTGGACGTAATAATTATTAATAGTGATCTGATTACTTACCTACAGCAATATCCATCAGCCAAATATTAGGATTACGGATATACGGATGTGTGGATAATTTGTTACTTTACATAGCTCAAGAGCAGTGGTGGCCAAGTAATAATGGTCCTGACTTACGAGTCGTAGGTCGCATGATCAAACCCGGCCAGGTACTTTACTTTGTTACCTACATTCATTTTAGCACTACTGTTATCAGAGTCAGAGTGGTACAAGAAAACGTCGTGAGACATCCGTTGTATGGCAGAACTGAAAAATCAAAGATATGTGACATGCAACAACCCGAACTGTTTTTGAGTTAGTAGTAGCTATTTAAAAATATTTTTAATATAAACCTTCTGATTTGATAGGAAAAAGATTTTCCTGTATTCCTGATTTCCCAGGAATTTGTTCTTATTTTTTCTGTTAAACCTTTCTCGGTCTTTGAACAAAATTAGTTTCGAGAATTCAGCGGTTCTGAAACATTTTGGTTATTAATACACACACATATATTTCTATATACTTTTTTTATAGCCCAACAGTGGGACACTAAGTAGGCTTACATTATATTACGAATAAATTACACCCAGACACAGAAGAAAAAATCGTGCTGATAACACAAATTATGGGCGACAATCGTACCCACCTCCGGCATAGTAGTGAGAATCACTAACTACTACACCAACCAGCCAGTCCTCATTATAACCATGTTGAATGTGTACCGTGCTACAAACTACTACTGTGTGACTGTAATTGTTTACCTACTTGTGTTGTTGACTGTACCTGGCACTAGCGCAAAGGCTTCTAAATAATTCCAGCATAACTTTAGACCAGAAATTCCAGTCAGAAAGTCCAAATTCGTCCCGGAATTTATTTCAGGTACGGAATGGCTAAAGTTTGTCCACAACTAAACTAACGCGGGGACACATGGCCAGAAAGGAAGTTATAACACTCATATTGTACTCGTAATGTTTGTATATATGTGTGTGCATTTGATATTACTTTACGCTAAAATGGCTGAATGGATTTATCTGGAATTAGGCTCAAAGATAGACTTTGACACTAATTCTTTTACATAGGTTGTTATCACCATCTTTCTGCATTGTCCCGTATTATTTGGCCTCGGTGTAATACATATTTTTTTCATTATCTCCAGTCACACGTTTTTTTACACACGGTAAAATCGTCATTCGATGATTTTTACCTACTATAAATAAAGAAATACTTAGATTTTAAAAATCAGTATAATATAGAGATATAGTTTTTTTTTGAGGTGACATCCACGGAATTCTCCCGGCCTACTTTTGCTTTTTTGAGATTACAAAAAATATTTTTTTTTTTTTTGTGTTATTTTATTTTCTGAAATTAATTTATTTAAATATTTTGTTTGCGTTTCTATTCACCTCAAATCAACTGTACATCTCCTAAACTCCAAAAAAACTCACCCAACTCTCACAGCCACTAAAAATCCCCTCAACTTAACAGGGCTAATAATACCCAGTAAGGAATCCCTAGCACTCCATAAATCTCTTTATAATTAATATCCTGTTTCCACAGTGAATAGATATGATGTATACTCAGCCGTTTGTAGCTATTTTTTGTCCTACCCCTTAATGGGGAAGCGTAATGATAGAATGGTTGCACGCGATGACACAAAAAAGTGTAAGTGAGGGGTGGTTTTTGGTATTAAAGTGTTGTGTGAAAAATGAGGGCATGAGATTTCCGGATCAGTTTGAACTCTCATATGAATACTATCGTAGTAAAAAATATTCTTATTGCTTACCCAAGATATGGTTTACCCATGTTCTAAACATTCAAATCTGTTCAATCGTTTGAGTATTATATATAGCGTCTTATAGTGTAGCCACTGCTAGGACTCAGGCCAAGACGGCCCGTCATCTCTAGGAGAGAGAATTGGCTTTAATCAACCTCGCAAGCCCATTACAGGTTGGTGGAAGTCACATGACTTCGAATTTTTGACTATATGACATGCCAAATTCCTCAAGATGTTTTCCTTCACCTTTTAGAGAGCCTCTGCTCACAGTGTGATAAAAATACTACAATTCGTACGTCGGGGTCACTTGGCCACCACTGCTCTTGAGCATTATGGAGTAACACATATTCACACACATACAAAATGTCTTTTGTTTAATTTACTACGATCCATTTTGGTGTAATTAACTTTTTGAATACCGTAAAGAGACATAGTAAAAAGACAATAGATGTGGACCGCCGGCGTTCGCTTGGGGATCTAGAATTTAATAAGATCGCTATTTAATAATTATAAGCTACCTGTAAAACAATGTGGAGCATTGGTGGCCGAGTGGTGGAGTTTTTTTCTTGAAAAATTCAGTTAAAGTTTTTTTTTTATTATTATTTTTTTTTTGTAATTTATTTGTTTATTTTAAAAAAGGGGGTCAATGTCCCCCTGGCGTACGAGGGGTAAAAAAAATGGTACTTCAATGAGATTCACGGCTACACTAAAAAGATCAATTTAAGTGACATACGAGACAGACTAATACCAACTGTCTGACGCTGTTTTTCAAATGAACCTTTTAAAAAATAAGTGGCAGTTCATCTGTATCATATTTTCGACTTGTATAATAAAAATATTAATTAAAAAAAATGTATTTCTATCTGAGTCGAATAAACTCAAAAACTATTGGATTGCAACTTTTTTCAAAATTGATTCTTTAACAGAATGCTGCTTTATTACTGATTGACCTATAGAAAATAGAATATAGAAAAAAAAAATAGAGAGCAATGGTGGCCGAGTGGTAACGGCCCCGACTTACGAGTCGTAGGTCGCGGGTTCAAACCCAGCCAGGCACATTACTTTGTGTAATTTATTTCATCACCACTGCTCTCAAAACGGTGAAGGAAAACATCGTGAGGAAACCGGCATGTCCTAGAACCAAAAATTCGAAGACATGTGACATCTAACAACCCGCACTGGGCCCGCGTGGTGGATTATGGCCCATTCCCTCTCCTAGAGAGAGGAGGCCTGTGTCCCTGCAGTGGGAACATTAAAAGGCTGATGATGATGATGATATAGAAAATATGAAGCCATAGGCATTATAGTAAAGGCTTTTGGCAGAAGCAACTATTATAAAAAAAAACTGAGTAAGTGCGAGTATGTTTCACACACCGTAGAAATATACGTTTTTGTGGCATGAATGGAAGTTTTTTTTTCGTTAACTTAGAAGTTAAATTTTTTCACAGCTTCATGGTCCCGCAAATTTAAGTATACGGTTTAAATTTAAACTCTATACCACTACGTATTTTCGAGATAAAGTGTCTTGACAGACTGACAGACGGATACGGACACGAACAAAAAGGTGTCCCTTTGAGGTACGAAACTTTAAAAAAAGATCAGTAGAAAGAAAAGAAATATATTTTTGCAGATAAACAAATACTTGTTCAAAGAATGCCTTCATTTTATTTTATTCCTATACTCACAATCGCTCGTTAAGAAGTCTTCAAAACGACACGTAATTACTTTAAAATAAACATTCTTTCAAAAGCTAAAGCGCCTACAAAATTCTTAACAGCAATGCTACTTCTTAGCAGCATAGCTATTAAGAATTTAGTAGGCGCTTTACCTTGCAGGCAAGTAAAGACAGAGACGCTCAGTCAATGGGAAGTCAAATATTCTCATCCGTTTCTCTACATCCATTGATTTACGTCTGTAGTGTAGCGAGAGTTCTCGTAAAATTCTTCAGGTATCTCGTAAAACATGAGCATGTATCTCATTTACGGGCACTTGAGCTTCATAACAAACGGCGAGTATCACACCGTTGCGTATCTTTGAGTAAGAGAAAATGGCTAAACAACTATTCTTGAACAAGTAAAATAGTATAGGAATTGAATGTTTTAGTGATAGGATTTTCTTATGTGGTACGAGTATAATAACAATTGGATTTCGTGGTAAAAGTAGTTTTTTTTTAAATGTCATATACAAAAATAGTCCTTCCTACAATCTGGATAAAGTGTAAGAGAGTGTTATACAAATTGCATATTTATATAATTGAAATTACAATTACACTGAATTATATTGCCTAATCTATATAATCATCGACATATATGTTCTGCGTACTAAATAAGGCGTGCCGTACAGTGACATTGCACGGCACGCCATACACTTTTACATTGATGACATTAGTGCAATTTTGACGTATCAGCGCTGTAAGATTTAAAAGTTTTGACTGTCGAGATATGCCAACTTTTCAGTTTTTTGACAAATAGTTCCTATAAACGTGCTTGTCTATCGCTAGGTTAAATGATTTATTTACGTCTGTAGTGTTCCACGCACTCAAAAACATGTCAGCAAACGGTAGGGGTCTATCAGGCCTGATGCTCGCTAGGGCTGCAGATGAACGCTGGTTACCGACCTTAAAAAAAAAAATTAAAATATTACTTTTCGGTGCAACTGTCATCCACATGTTACCATCATAAAATCAGTGAAACCCGAACAGAGAGCGCGGACGTTATGGCCTCGTGGGAATTATAATGAGGTGCTCGTACGGGATACAGTGTACTTAAATAGTAGCTCTCAGTTACAGGCAAACATTCACGGTGGTATGGAAATAACTTGGGTACAAATTAGGTGCAGTATTTCGACTAAAAAATATGCTTAAGTTGTCATAAAAGGCATAGATGTGTTTTGACAGCGCTTGTCAGACTTTTACTGACTAAAACTGACTTCTATGTTTCTAGTTTGCCTTACGATCCAGGATTCCAGAGTTGTTCTTCAGATTACTCATGGCCCCAGTAGGTTTTGGTCTTTCAGTATAGTGGGTACGTTCACAAACATGTAAAATCACATACACTAGACACTTGACGAGAGATCTTAAACATAAATTTGCAGGCCATAAAAATATTTTGTTCCGTGCATAAATCAAACCTGTGATGTGCCTAGTAACAGCCGAATGTGTAACCACCAACCGTACTATATTTTTTTTTCGAAACAAGAAAGCTAATTGATAAAAACATGCCCTGAGTTTCATACAAGTTCATCATCTCAGTGGTACTTATAATGATCAGATCAAATATTCGTTTCCTTTAATCAAAAATCACTAAAGTGTACGGGTGCGTAGTTTCATAGACGCGTATTCGTCATTATACGCTTGGTTTACATCTGCGCGAAGTTGGCACATAAAACTATGCAACTATTGATGTAGCGGCAACGTCATACCGCCTTGGCGTTCAGACACAAATACACGTTTATGAAGCTTGTCGACAGTAGGTCTAAATATGCTTGTTTACTGAGACGTGGCGCGTTACACGGCGCGTTAGGCGTTTATTGTTCATTGCAACAGTGAGCCTCGCCATCGCACGCGTTGCCACAAACATATGGCATAAACAAATGCCGAACGCGTCGCGCAACGAACAGCGCAACGTGCCACGCAACGCGCTACGTAACATACCGCGCAACGCGCCGCATCTTCGTAAAAAGCACTAAGCAAAAAACATCACTACTAAACAAAGAACCGCCTGTAAACATGACCCTATTAAATTGTATTGGTTTACCCGCTTTTCAATCTAATACACAACAATATTATTGTTATTTTACAATGTGAAACCAAAATCCTCGTGTACTCCTTTGTTTTAATTAAAAGCGAGGCAATAAGGAATCAAATTGCAGCATTTTCCCCAAACTGTAAGAGTATACAATCATAAAGTTGATGAAATACGAAACTTTGATATAAATTGTAATGTCTTCTAAGGGAACAATGTTGTTGATGTTTGCTATGAAATTATTTGTCTGATGTCAGTTAATTTTGTTGTCATGACAATGTTGGGAGGAAAGTATCAAGTATACACGTGGATGAGCAAGAGAAAGACTACATCAACGATAGATTTTTTTTTAATTGATGTCGACGCTTAAAAGGCAAAAATGTTTAAGCGACATTGAGTAAAGTTAAAATATATTTTAAAACAACAATACTTTAAAAAATAATGGACGTAAATAATATAATCATAATGTTATTAATATTATAAATCCGATCACATTGCCATTATAAAAAAAAAAAACATATTAATTTTAAATCACTCTCTCATTATGTTTAATGGCGCTTAGATATTTTTGCCTTTCAAGCGTTGATATTAATTTGTGCACGATTGCAATTCCACCTAATGCGAAGCAGTGATGCAGTCATTCATGGTGAGGCGCACTAGTAAATTAACAGCCCATTCACTCTAGAGACTTCGTAATTAATATTGCTGCTTCAAAGCCAAAAATATCTAAGCGATATTGTGTAAACTTTATGGGGTAAAGCCATGAAGTCATCTAACTTTAATATCAGATCGGTGGATTACATCAAACAAATTGTTCCAGTCTCTCGTTATACAAGATATGTATAAACGACGAAGCAAAATGCTTTGTAGGGAACGTAAACGTCCGGCCTGTATGTTAATAATGTAAAGGCAGATAGTCGTCGCACATCGGGTTGTCGGATGACAGAAAGGAGATAGCGGAATCAAGTAATGCAATTTCCGCGCACACTCCAAAATGCGTCCTGTAAAATACCGAAAGGCTGAGTACCCTGTACTTTAAGTGGATTGAATTCGCCAAAATCTGGATTATGTATGAACTAGTTCGCAGTCCTTTCCACTGAGTCCAAAGCTGAGGCTTTTTGCAGTACCAGCCCATGTGTGTACATGGACAATGTGAAAGATGATGTGGCTTGAAAAGAGGTAACTACTGAGAATCTAATTTTCTTTTGAGGGTAGAGTTTTTGACAATTTTTTACTGACAAAAACCTACCCATGATCCTGCAGTCATGATCACGTAGGACATTAAGCTAGTGGCGTGATCAGCGCGCCGTCAATCTGGGTCAGCTCCCAATCCGATTGCGAGCTACCTATTGCTGGCGGTTTGCTAGCCTATGCTTATTATGTATGGCCAGGAATTACCCTGTGACTCAAAAAAACCCGGGGTGATTGATATCCTACAAATTGAGATGACAATGTCACTTCAATTTAGATAAAACTTTTGTATTTTTAAGTTTATATCAAAACTGGCTTCTACCAGCGACTTAAAAAAATACAGCTCACTTAGTAATACAGGTATATTGTAGTAGTGAAAAAAATTTAAAAATGCGTTCATAAATTTTTGAGTATCCTCACCTCACCGATCAACTTTTTATAGAAACAAATTGAACTAGATAGCAGGCAGGAAGATTTTTTTAATAACACTCACAATTTAATATTGCCCCAAATTCTTATGACATCTTTCGATGACCAGACGTTTTGCATAACAACATAATACAGTTACTGCAACAAACTCGTACAAAAAAAAACGAAAAACAGACCACATTGTAGCGGGGAATATGATGAAAAATATTATACGCGGACTTGGCAACCGGACAAAGTTTTTTTGCGAGGCAATTGACACGAATCGCGAAAGTAGGATTCGCGGTCAAGCGTGGGTGAGCCACAACATAGAGTTAAAAATAACAAAAAAAATATACAAATTAGCTTTGAGAGTTACGACAGACTGACATGGAAGTTTGTGATATATTTGACGAAAAGCCATGACGTATTGTTAGATTATTGTTTCTTTTTTCGTTTTTAGAAGTTTGATCATTGCTTTTTGATTCATTTTGTTTTTTTTTTTTTATAGTTTGATCGGCTACATTGTGTTTTGTTTGTGTTCGGCCAGTGTTTATGGGTCAATCTGTCTGGAGTTTTGAATGTATATCTTCTGCTTTAGATACAATATTATGTTCTCAATCGGTTTTGTTTTGATATGTTCAGTTGAAAATGTATTTTACGCAGGGTGCTTTACAATTTTATGCATTTCATTGTAATTTTATTTTATAGAACTTAACATTCTCAAGCAGTTTTGAAACCCAAGTGTTTAAAGCCAATGAACTCCTATACTAGCTGTCCCCTGCGGTTTCACCCGCATCTCTAGTTATTGCTCTGCCTCAGTAGATTGTAGCGTAATGTTATTTAGCCTATAGCCATCCTCGATAAAAGGGCCATGTAATACAGAAAGTATTTTTCAAATCAGATCAGTAATTCCTGATATTAGGACGTTCAACCGAACAAACTCTTCAGCTTTATGATATAGATTACTAGTTGCTGCCAAAATTTCCTAAATTCAGGAAAACAATGACCCAAAGGGACTTTCATCGAAAATAAATAGTTAAATAAATAATATCTTATGTGATAATACAAGAAATTGTTTACCCATGTGTCAAATGTAGTCGTTCAAGCGTGAAGAAATAACAAATTAATGTGTGATTATAATATTATTGATGATATAGGTAATTTTTATGATTATAATTGTATCAAAAGTATCAATATCTCCATTTTACCATCGGATATTCCGACGTGCGGCAAATATCCGCCTTTACGTTATTGAGACATCAACGGGCATGTCTAAGCGTTTTGCCTCGTCGTTTATACCGCATACATCGAATAACTGGAACAGTTTGCCGGCTGCAGTCTTTCCATCAGATTATAATTTAGGTGTCTTCAAGGCTAGAGTGAATAGGCTCTTAATAAACTAGTGCGCTTCACCATCAACGATTGCATCACTACTTACCATCAGGTGGGATCGCAGTCAAGCACTAGTTTATTACAATTAAAATTATATGTATTATTAATATTGACACTGCTGGAACTAAATTCTAAATTCAAATTCATCATCATCAGCCTTTTTATGTTCCCACTGCTGGGACACAAGCCTCCTCTGGGAGAGGGAATGGGCCATACACACATCACGCGTCTTCGAATTTTTGGTTCTAGGACATGCCGGTTTCCTCACGATGTTTTCCTTCACCGTTTTGAGAGCAGTAGTTATGAAATAAATTACACAAAGTAATGCGCCTGGCTGGGTTTGAACCCACAACCTACAACTCGTAAGTCGGGGCCGTTACCACTCGACCACCACCGCTCTCAAATTCAAATTATGCAGTTCAAAAACACCATTACATGACCAAGTACGACGACGCAATCCTACGTCCGACAACGTTATGCAACAACCGAAAGGTATCAGATAAAGGAATCGATTTCCACCGAGACTACATCCAGGGTACAAATAGGGTCCATCTGAACCTTCCCTGCATACAAACTTTTGGATTTGGACCCTCGACTCAGCCCGATGAGGTAACGAGGTCGGAATGTGTGTTACCGTAATTTTTTTGTGTCAGGATTTTGCTGTATTCGGTTTTAGAATTGACTGTGGTTTTTTTTAACGGTTTGAAGTTAAATATTCTTTTGATTTTAGAACGAAAGCTGTTATCATTTCGAAAGTATTACTTACTAAAAATGTAAGAAATAAAAAAGTCCATAGTGTCAGAAGCTTCTAAAACAACTGAAAAGTTCAAAATAAAGCAGTCTTATGCATTTTGGTGGAGTTTATTTCAGTTCAATAACAGATTTTACGCCATTAATTCATTTGCTTAAAATAGCTTGTTTCAAACTTTGTAGTTGTTTTTGCGGACGGCTTTTTGTCAGTGTCCACACTTACCTATATTTGCTTCATGTTTTTAAGTGCCAAATATAGCTAAGGGCAGTGAAAAGAAAAATAATAGAAGGGAGGACTTTACCCCACAAAGAGCCACATAACACACTACGCTCATAATCATAATAATAATAATTAGCTTTAGTTTTCAAAGACAAGCCAACGCCTAAGACATAGTTAACCTGAATAAGAAAATTTAATGGACTTTGCTACCTAATAGAGTTGCCAAAATCTTTCGTGACAGGAAGCATCAGTTACTTTTTGATGGTTTATATACTTAGCTATATGTTTATGTATTTAAAAGTTATTCTGGTTCTCTGAAACGTTTAGCGGCCACTCCACTTCCGCGACCGACTTACTAGGTTATGTCATTAATGAACACCTACATATATTTCTCATTGTGTAGCCGATCTTTAGCTCAAGTTGCAAGAACTCGGAATCACGCATCAGATCCGTACAAACTTATCTTTATAAATAGTTCGATTTTTTAATGAAGTCTCTATGTTTTCAAATAGAAAGGTTCTGTACAAACTAAATTATGTAAATAGTGCAATTCTCATATCGAATCTCAGAAAACATTTACGAGTCGAAACAATTTTTTTTTATTAGTGACGTCAACACAAGTTTATGGTTTTCAAATTTATTTCTATGCTTTGTAATGACGACACAAGTTTCCAGTTATCAGATTTATTCCTATGCTTTTACTATAAGGTTTTCCTTCATATAAAATTTCAGAGTTCTGGGTCAATCGAAACTATCCGTAAATTTTGGTTTCTTTGAGAGTGTCGAAATTTAAGTTTTGTACGACATAAACAGCTACATCTTTTATTTTTGTTCAGTTCGGTTTTTTTACAGCTTCAAGGGACTGCAGATCTGAATATATTTATGGTTTTAATTTTAACTTGATACCTCCACGCGTTCCCGAGATAAAGTGTTTTGACAGACAGACGAACAACAGTGGTTATAAAGGTTTCTTATTAAGGTTTATTAAGCTAAATCATGTTCCATTCAAAAAAAGTACTTTTTCATGGCCCCTAATCAACATAATAGCAATGAGCAAATAAACAACAGGGTTAGACATGTATAGATGATGTTCTAAAAGGAATCAAGAGAACCATTCTATCACTTATTTATAAGAACCATATTGAAAATCGCCTGGTACCCTTCGTTTTGACCATTCAGTTGTGACTAATAGGAAATGAAGGATCTAACACTCCAATGGACGTTTTTCTTGACATCTTCTCATAAATATTTTTCAAGAATTTTCTTTCCGAGAAATTCTCTAGAATCTAAATGGCTATTTCGTAGCAATGTCCCGTTTCTTAGAGTGAGAAGGAAATAAATTATGACGGGGTGGAATTAGTTAGCGACTAGGAAATATTTTGGAAATAAAACACAAATCTTACGATCTTATAAGTTTGAAAATAGGAAGGTCAACAAAAAGTTGGTAATGTTATTTGTAAGTTCATTTTACAAAACTTGTATCTGGCATACTTGTACCTCGGAAAACGATTGAAGACTTTGGTCCCAGTTATCGTTTTTCAGATCTTTGAGTGTCATTATAAGTTCAAATGCCAAAAAGACATTATTTATTATATATGAATTTCATTATTTTGATGTAGATGAATCGGATTCAAACGTTTTATTTTTAATTACTCTACTCTGATGTTTGAAGTTTTATTTACTTATTTGACTAATTTGATTTTGATGAATTGTTTGATTGTTTCAAATTGATTTTAGTATTTATTACTATTTAATAATTTTTTAACTGTATTGCTGCGCCCTTACGGGGTCTATAATTGTACTGTGTAGCTGTAAGCCTTTTATAACATCTGTATTCACATTATGGTATGCAAATAAATGAATGGAATTGAATTGAAAGTATGGTTATCAGATTATCCAAGGAGTATCATGTTGTCCAATAACTGGTTTGTGCAAGTCAGATAGACAGTTGCTCCATGTACAACTCGAGTATTTACTTATTCAGCTTCATCCAGTTAAAAAAGAAGCTGACTTCAATTTAGATTGATCAAGGCAAGGGAAATGACGCTGGAATTTTACATCGGCAAAAATGATGAAATTCATACAAATTGATCCCTATTCGACCTCTGTAGGGATGAATCCAAATTCCTTTTCTAATTATTCCTCACGCAAAATTTAATTATTCGTGAAAATTCGAGTTTGATCGTTGCAACATCTGTCGGTGATTGTACTAAGATGTCACGATGTGATGAGATGAGAGAATTGTGAATTAGCCAATCACAGTGCTCAAAATCTTCTCAACTGAAAACTTAAGGACAAAGGTGTCTTAGGTAGTAAAAATCTGACAAGTCCTTTTCATAGGAGTAGCAGGCGGTCGCCTCCTTCTGCGAAGCAGTAATGCTAGCAAAGGAGGAGGCGGACCGCATAAGGCAACGGCGTTTACGCCCCAGACGCCGCCGGGATTCCGATCCTGACTTCCAGCCACCGTAGGCGCGGGCTTGCGGACGGTGAGCATTGGGTAGCTCGCCGTCCGGTCGTCTGGTAATCGTCCGGACCAAGCCCAGTCGTCGACGACGTGCATTGTTCCCGCGCGCCTCAAGGAGTTGTCAGCAACCGTAGGGACCCTGCAGCAGGGTCGAAGCCAATCAGGGCCACGGTTTGTGTCTGAAAAGGAAGGCTCTGGCCCTGGTATGTATGGCGATGTAGGAACGGGGTAGGTTGTTTAGTCAGTAAGAGTCTGACACTTGTTTTCCGCTCCACCCAAGAGCGGAACTCGTCATTGGATGATTTTTACCTACCATAAAAAAAGTCCTTTTCATTATAGTCCAGTGCAAATAGCATCGTTAACGATAAAAAGTGGACTTAAATAGTAGTAGAATGAAACCCATTGGAAAAGGAAGATAATATAGCAAAAATTGAAGGAAAAATAAATTACGGTCGATCTGAGGTCGGGAAGTGGATGGGTGTGCGCTTTTAAGGGAAAAAAATGGTTTATCTCTAATTCCGGCAAAACTATTGGTTCTAGGGGAAACATTCAAATGGCAAACTTGTAGATCATAAAAAGATCTACCACTTTTGTATTTACACTTTTTTGACATAACCTCAAAATCTATGGTAAAAGTCCAAAAAACTGTGTTTCTAGTTTTTATTTTTTATCTTCTTTAAAAATCACTTTTTTTCACAAATCTTTGTGAAAAGTTACCTTTTAATGTCCCAAACTTACCCTAATTTTTTTTATTTAATATATTCACTGTAGCTCTTTATTTTGACTGAACATCGAAAAAATAGACTATTTTTCAATCGAAAAATCTCACGTAAAAATATGTGATTTTTTTAAAACGCTTGTTAACTTCTTATTCGTCGAAATTTTTACTTTTTGATGGTGTAAAAAAATATATACATTACTATAGTAAATTTTCTCAGAAAATGCGAAAAACTAAAAAAACTCGAATTAGAAATTTCTTTTGTTTAATCATTATTAGCGACCCGCTCCAGCTTCGCAGGGGTGCAAAGGTGATATATTATACCTATAAACCTTCCTCTGGAATTATTCTATCTATTTTAAAAAACCGCATTAAAATCCGTTGCGAACTTTTAAAGATCTAAGCATACACAGGGATAAGCAACTTTGTTTTATACTATGTAATAATGTACTGAGGTGTTTATTAAATTTTTTATAAGATTTAAAGGGGATTTCATTTTGGAAATGTGGCTGCTGCAATTGCGTATGCTTACATAATGCTCCAATGTGGAAGAACAAACCTACGAGGAAGTTAATGATTCAGATGATTAATTTGATCATCTGAATCATAAGTAAGTAAGTTTTTCGAATTTAACCATGAAGAAATGCTATCAAAGAGACAAAAACTAATGGTAAAAACTAATAAATGATTAGAATGTAAGATAAAATATATGAGGCAAGATTATATTATTTAAACATATGTAATGAATATAAATAACGTTGACTGATTAAACGAAGCTAAAATTTATTAAGACAACGTTTTTACTGCATAAAATTGCAGCAATCACATTTCCTACATGAAATACCCTTTACATCTTTTATTAAAAAATTAATAAATACCTCAGTACATCATTGCATAATATAAAACAAAGTTGCTTATCCATGTGTATGCTTAGATCTTTAAAAGCAAAAAAAATCGCAACGGATTTTGATGCGGTTTTTTTAATAGATAGAATGATTCCAGAGGAAGGTTTATAGGTATAATATATCACCTTTGCACCCGCGCGAAGCTGGAGCGGGTCGCTAATAATGATTAAACAAAAGTAATTTCTAATTCGAGTTTTTTTAGTTTTTCGCATTTTCTGAGAAAATTTACTATAGTAATGTATATATTTTTTTACACCATCAAAAAGTAAAAATTTCGACGAATAAGAAGCCAATAAAGTTTTTTTAAAAATCACATATTTTTACGTGAGATTTTTCGATTGAAAGATAGGCTGTTTTTTCGATGTTAAGTCAAAATAAAGAGCAACTGTGAATATTTTTAATCAAAAAAATTATAGCAAGTTTGGGACATGAAAAGGAAACTTCTCACCAAAGTTTGTGAAAAAAAAGTGATTTTTAAAGGAGATAAAAATTTAATTCAAAAACTCGGTTTTTTGGACTTTTCACATAGATTTTGAGGCTATGTGAAAAAGTGTAAATACAAAAGTGGTAGATCTTTCTATGACCTACACGTTTGCTATTAGACATTTTTCCATAAAACCAGTAGTTTTGCCGGAATTAGAGATAAACCATTTTTTCCCCTTAAAAGCGCACACCCATCCACTTCCCGACCTCAGATCGACCGTAATTTATTTTTCCTTCAATTTTTGCTATATTATCTTCCTTTTCCAATGGGTTTCATTCTACTACTATTTAAGTCCCTTTCAAAAGCTATTTGCACTGGTCTATTACATCCCATTCCATCCAAAAGCAACTGATTACTTTATTCGCCATTTATCATTACACGTGAAAGACTGTTCTGGAACACAAGACAAAGAAAGAACACAGAAGTGGATTTTAGTCATTAAAAGTCTGCCATATTCTCCGTCAAGTCGTTGGATTATTTCTCTCCAAAAAAAAGACTCATTGCATATAATTTTTCGATAAGTAAATTCCTAATATCATTACAGCAGTGTTATCAATAGTGAGAAGCGAACCACTGAATAGTTAACAACTAATGGAATACACCATTAGTGATATAATCAATCTAATGTAAGGGCATATAATAATATATTGGACGGTACGCTAGATCCGACTGATTCATATCCATAATGATATACCCTGGAGATTAATAGAAGTGTATGGTTTAGTAATGACCGATGATGACAACTTGATCCTGAATGATGGGGTGTTTGAGCTCTTACAGCACATTTACGTACTGTGTCAATTTAGTTCTTACTTTTTCTCATAGATGGTGTGTATTATATTATTTCCTTATTTGATCAATAGATGGCGTTGTGCAATGACTTCTTATGACTAAATTTCGCTGATAAGATTTTCTGTACTTTTAATAAAAAATCTTACGTGGTATATTCCGGATAATTCAGTTACCATAAGTTGTTATAGGTACGCAATAGTTTAGAATTGTAAATCTACTAACTTTTACCAGTGTGAAAGAAGATTTTTTTATACAAACTTTGGAACTCCGTTTCATCCCTATAAGGAATGAATTTAAAAAATCCTCTCTTATTACTCGTCTACATTGTAAAAGAAAACGTTGTTCCAAATTTCAAGCTCTGCATGCTCTGTTGAGCATGATATATATGTATATGATTGATATATCACTCAATCAGTTTCTTTTTTTAATTTTTCATAAAATTACAGATGTTGTATAATATTATAAACCACAATAATATATAATTTTTGGACACGCACCCTGACTGTGATGTGTTCGCGGACGAATGCAAGGCTTGAGTTCTGTGAGATGAGTGTGTGTCTGAGTATTTTTTTTTTTGCGTATAAATATCTAATAAAATATCTTTAACTGATGTAATTAGTGGATAGCTATTTTTGTTAAAGCAAATAAATAAATTAACATATAGCTGAATATCGTAATAGAAGAAGAAAATGAAAAAAGTTAAATTTTATTTCATGATTAAATCATATTACTCAAGCCTAGTTGAGAGTACATAATGGCAAAGCTTTTTAGAATGTTTGATATCTAAGTGACAGATTCCAGTTCATGAAAATGTATTTTGGTTAATCCTGAGCTCAGTACCAATCTGCACTTATCTTGAATTTACTTTAAAATCTAAAGTATTTGCACGTTAACAGATTTTCTTAATAAATTGCTAAATCTAATTAGGTTTCTTTTTCAATTCGCTTTTAGGGGTCGAATCCTTTAAAAATGCATTACTTTATGTAATTTATTTCATCACAACTGCTCTCAAAACAGTGAACGAAAACATCATGTGCTAAAATAAAAAATTCTAAGACGCGATATTTACTAATCCACACTAGTCCTGCCTGTTTTTTTTATGGTAGGAAAAACCATCGAATGACGAATCCCACCCTTGGGCGAAACGGGAGACAGTGTCAAACTTCTACTGACTAAACGACCCACCGTTCCTTCTTGCCTTAGTTTCAGTGCTCCGGTGTTCCGCTTTTGCATTAACCTTCGGCTCCAGAGGGTGCCTTGTCTTCAGAAGGCAGTCCTGCGAGGTGGATTACTGCTCTTGCCATTTCCTATAGAGGAGGCCTGTGCCCTTGCAATGGAAACATTACAAGACTGTCAGTGCTAATCATTACATAGTAGGTAAAAACCAAAGTCTGCTTTCCCTGTGTATGCTTTAAATGTACGCAATGGATTTTGTTGCGTTTTTTTTTAATAGATAGAGTGATTGAAGAAAAAGGTTTATGTGCATAATACATGGATAATATATTCAATATCAGTACCCGTGCAAAGCTGGGGCGGGTTACTAGCACTAACATAAATGAGGAATTTCTATTTTATTCAAAAGAAATACAACTCTCCTTACTCATCATAAACATCGATGCATCTAAAGAAATCTCATCTGGAAATCGAAGTGAGTTCCCACAAATTCCTGCCTTCCTAAACTTCGGTTATTAACGTTCAAATATTCGTCAATCTCGCCTCAGGTCTGTTTACCCGCTTTATTAATTGAAAAACTTGAAGGGATTCCGTCGGATCAATCTTTTCGATCGGGAACTTAATCCTGTGATAAGTTGTTTTGTGAAATGTATTTTATAAGTAAATGGGTTTTCACTCTTTTTGAAAAATCCAAGAAATTAAGATATTACTTTTTTTTAGAACACTGTATAAAATGTCTATTTATTGTCTCATGTTAGAACATTGTCCCAACGTTCTTATTATTATTAAATGGCTCATTTTAGAACATTGTATCAACGTTTTTATAGGAAATGGCTTATGTTAGAACATTGTATGAACGTTCTTATATTAATTGACTCATGTTAGAACATTGTATAAACATTTTTATATTAAATGGCTCATGTTAGAACATTGTATGAACGTACTTATATTAATTGACTCATGTTAGAACACTGTATAAACGTTCTTATATTAAATGGCTCATATTTGAATATTGTATGAACGTTCTTATATTATTTGACTCATGTTAGAACATTGTATCAACAGTTTATTATTAACAGTTTATTATTATTTTTTGCTCAGTTTATTATTTATTTCAATGTTAGAGCACGCTAGCTTAGAAATAACCTATTCACTCTTGACTTAAATAATGTTTCTTAATAGTTTCAACGTGGATGAGGTCGTAGTTGGCAGGTAATATAGATTCCGGCAGGGAATTCCACTCTTTAGTCTACCATACACATGCCATTGATGTATCGCAGTACGTGTAATGGACCGATGATGGAACGGGTGCGAGGAAATTAAATTATACATTTCCAATGCACACTCCCAGAATGCAATCAATACGAAAATAAGTACGAATTCGATTCGCGCACCAACGTTTTCGTACAAAACAAATGTCTCCATTTTTTTTATTGCTATCAACTAATGCTTGACTGCGAACCCACCTGAAGGTAATTAGTGATGCAATTGTTGATGGTGAGGTGCATTAGTTTATCAATAGCCTAGCACTCTAGCTTTGAAGGCATCCAAATTATAATCAATTCTGTAACTTTGTAACTTAGTTAATTAACGGTTTTTTAACTGAGTCCTTTATTTGTGCTATGATGCCTTGGCCCGAACACGGCCAAAGACGCGAGCCCCAACCCGTAAAATCCGCTTCGCCAGCCTCAACATTGGCACGCTGACCGGACGCGCGAGAGAGTTAGCCGATGTACTTCTTAGGCGAAAGGTGGCCGTGGCATTCCTGCAGGAGACTCGATGGAAAGGCCGCAGGTCCCGGCTCATCGGGAATGGCTACAAGCTGATTTACACGGGTGCAGCCGGTGGGGAGAACGGGGTGGCCGTTGTACTCTCCGAGGAGTTTCAAGACGCAGTCCTGGAGGTGAAACGCTACAGTGATCGGCTTATGGTCGTAGGTGTGCTTATTGACGGGGTTGTAACCCACTTGATAAGTGCCTACGCACCTCAGGTCGGTTGCAGCGACACTGAAAAGGCTGCGTTCTGGGATCAACTCGGTGGGGTGCTTCGTGGCATCCCGTTGTCACAGGGAATCGTCTTGGGTGGTGATCTGAACGGTCATGTGGGTGACAGGTGCAAGGAGTTTGAACATGTTCACGGTGGCTTTGGATACGGTAGCCGTAACGCGGAAGGGGAGAATATCCTCCAAACGTGTGCGGCTGCCGGCCTTGCCATCGTGAACACGTACTTCAAAAAGAAACCCGAACACCTGATCACCTACAAGAGCGGGAGGTACGCTACCCAAATCGATTTCTTACTCACACGGAGGCACCATATCAGTAAGGTAGCCAACTGCAAGGTCATACCCGGCGAGAGTCTCACTGCACAACACCGTCTCCTTGTCATGGACTTGTGCGTCAAGCCTAAGGTCAAGTTTGTTGAGCGCCAACAACGCCGAATACGGTGGTGGCGACTGGATGAAGCCACGTCCCAGTCGTTCGCGTCGGCCATCGGCGATAAGTGCGATGGAACCGATAGCGAACCGGTGCAAAGCCACTGGGACAGGATTCAGGTCGCCATCACTAAAGCGGCAAAGTCGGTGCTCGGCTTGTCCAGGGGCGGCCGCAAGTGTGACAAGGAAACTTGGTGGTGGGATGACACAGTCCAGAGGGAGATCAGAGAGAAGAAGGCTCTCTTCAAAACGTGGCAAGCTTCCAAATCTCCCGAAGACCGTGACGCATACAGAGCTGCAAAACGTGCCGCCAAGAGGGCCGTAGCCAGAGCCAGACGAGACCACTTACAGCCACTTTATGATAAGTTGGAATCGTCTGAGGGGCAAAAGCTCATTTATAAGTTGGCACGTTCCAGGGTCAAAGCGGCACTGGATATCACTAAGTGCCGCTGTGTAAGAGACCCTGACGGCAATCTGTTATGCGAGGACCTCGCGGTGAAGGAGAGATGGCGCTCGTACTTCCACGAGCTGCTGAACAAGCAGCACAAAGAGGTGCTGTCTCCGGTTCTCCCTCCAAATCAGGGACTTGTGCCCCCGGTTACGCCTGAAGAAGTGCATGTGGCTCTTCGCCGCATGAAGAACCGGAAAGCTGTCGGTGCCGATGGAGTCCCTATTGAAGCCTGGAAGGCGATGGGTCCTCGTGGTGTGGGCATCTTAACCCACCTATTTAACCGCATGCTCCTCACCGGAAAGATCCCGAGTCAATGGAGACTGAGTATTATCACTCCAGTCTTCAAAGGCAAGGGATCGGTGCAGGAGTGTGGCGACTACCGTGGGATTAAGGTTATGTCCCACACCATGAAGCTCTTCGAGCGGGTGATTGACTCTCGGATCCGACAGGAGTGCACCGTCTCGGGATGTCAATATGGGTTTCGACCAGGTCATGGCGCCATGGACCCCATCTTTGCCTTAAGGGTTACCATGGAGGGATACAGATCGAAGAATACGCCTCTGCACCTCTTGTTCCTAGACATGCAGAAGGCCTTCGACTGTGTCCCCCGTGATGTGATCTGGTGGGCGCTGAGATCCAAAGGAGTGCCCGAGACCTATGTTGACATCATCCGAGACATGTACCGAGACTCCGGTTCTGTGGTTCGGACCGCTGTTGGCGATACGAATCCCTTCCCCATCACCGTTGGAGTTCATCAGGGCTCTGTCCTTAGTCCGTTTCTGTTCAGCGTGGTGCTGGACGTGCTGTCTTCTAACATCAGGGACTTACATGAGCAGCCGCCATGGCTGCTCATGTATGCAGACGACATCGCGCTGGCGGACTCGGACAGTGGACGTTTGGTTCGACGTGTGACAGCGTGGAAGGAATCGCTGGAAAACGGCGGTCTGAAGATTAATGCGGCGAAGACCGAGTACTTGGCCTGTAACACAACAAACGCTGCTCCTGTTCGCATTGGCGAAGACACAGTCGAGCGCACGGAACAGGTCAGGTACTTGGGATCGGTGCTCCACGAGTCCGGGGACGTCGATTGCGACGTTGAGTCTCGTATCTCGGCGGCCTGGGCGAAATGGCGTGAGGTGGCGGGGGTTATCTGTGACCCCAAAATGCCGGTTAGGCTCAAAGGACAGGTCTATAAAACCATCATTAGGCCTGTCCTTTTGTATGGCAGTGAAGCGTGGCCTGTACTTGAGCGGCATAAGCAAAGCCTGCGTGTCACGGAAATGAATATGCTGCGCTGGATGTCGGGAGTGTCGCGGAAAGACCGCATTAAAAACTCCCGCATCCGGGGCAGCCTTCAGGTCCGTGACATAGCGGATAAACTGCAGGAGGGTCGCTTACGTTGGTATGGCCACGTTTTACGAAAACCGGCAGACTACGTGGGTAACAGATGCCTCGACATGCCGCCTCCGCCGGGACCCGGTAAACGAGGAAGGCCTAAGAGGCGTTGGATCGACGTCGTAAGGGACGATATGCGTGCCAATGGGCTTACGGCAAAGGACGCAAAAGACCGAGCGAAGTGGAGGCGTGCTTGCAGAAAAGCGGACCCCGGGCACCGAGGCGAAAGCCAAGGTTGGCAACCGGGACTAATACCGCTAGGATGATGATGATGCCTTACACTGCTCGGAGGGGTAACAAGCAACGAATTATGTGTTTTTAACAGACGGACCGACAGATAGTCGGACTCACGACTTTCTTCGACCAACTTTTTTTGTATGCACATTTAAGGAGTGCAATTCCTCCCAGGAGTACTTACCATCAAGTGACAAATTTATTTTTGAGCCAGCTGTGAGATACACTTATTTTCATAATTTTTAAAAATGTAAACAATACATATTTTTGCATTATTTGTCCGGCAAATTGTTGTACCTATGTCTTTAAGTATATAGTGGTACAACTTACACAAAATATGCAAAGATAACCCGTAACTGTAGGCTACAGTAACTATTTACCAAAAAATATTTCACTCTCCATAAAGCCACAGCATAAAAATTCATTTCAAACATTCAGAACTCTATTTGAAAGCGGTAGAGTTAGCCAATTACAGTTGAAACTTCAACCAAAACTTTTAATCAATCTTTTAAACCTGCAACTTGGTGTATGTAAGTGAAAACGGATCCATACATTCCGGCTTCCAGTTGCAAAACGGATTTCGAAGTTGAACATTTAAACTTGTTAGCAAGTACTGGCCTGGCTGCAACTTATTTTTCCCCGTAAATCTTTTGAGGCGAAATTATGTTAAAGTTAAAGAAATCGCCATGTTTGTTGGTTACATTTTCGTTCGCGCCTTGTCGCAAACTGTGTGAAAGAAAACTTTGATTTTTACGCCCAAAAATGTTGCTGTGAATTTATGGACTTTCGTACGGTTCGGATTAAGTGTGAAGTAGGGAGTTTGAAGCTTTTTTTCGATTTTGGTGACGCTTGATAAACATTTTATTTTATTTTTTCGTAGCCTCGTAAATATTCAGGACCACTTCTCCGTGTAAGTTATAAGTGTTGTGATATTGCGATTCGATAATATATTGCCATATTTATTTTGAAGATGAGTCGTAGTATGTTAATGAAATTGTGATGGGGGGATGCACTGGCTCATGTAATACAATATATATAACTAAGGAATCAGGCAATTTCATTCACAAATTTACCATCGTAAATATTTTTTTTTTATTTGTATATACTAGTGCTAGAGTTCCGTATGGTGCCGGACGTAAAGAATACCACCATCCCATTTCTTCCCGTGGGTGTCGTAAGAGGCGACTAAGGGATATTTTTAAGGCCGTGCCTACTAATAAGCACTTAAGGTCACCGTGTGGGGTCGGTTAAACTTCCAACAATAGCATTCCCAAGGAGGGTTAGCGTCAGGCAGGCGGCCGGCTGTAAAATACTAGCCAAAACCCAAAGCAATATGTCGGTTATGAATGGAATGCGAGATAGGGTTAGGGCGTACCCCGCAGGCGACGCGCAGGGGCAGCACCCGGCTTCTGTGGGAAATGGACCAGGGTTGTTGCACCATCCCGGGCGGGTGCAACGTAAGAAGTTAGCTCGGGAAATGAGATTGAGGTATGCAAGTTGGAATGTAGGGACCATGACTGGAAGGGCCAGAGAGTTAGCGGATGTATTAAAAAGAAGACGAATAAACGTAGCGTGCTTACAAGAGACTAAATGGAGAGGAACAAAAGCGAGAGAAATTGGTGAAGGATACAAGTTCTACTACTGTGGAAGTGATGGCAAAAGGAATGGTGTAGGAGTAGTGTTAGATAGCAAATTGAAAGAAAGTGTGATGGAAGTACATAGGATGAATGATAGAATTATAGTTGTGAAAGTTATGTTAGAGAATGTTATGTTGAATGTAGTTAGTGTGTATGCACCACAAGTAGGATGTAATGAAACGGTGAAAGAGAAGTTTTGGGAGGATTTTGATACGGCCTTAATGAACATCCCTGTACATGAGGAGTTGATAGTGGGAGGTGATTTTAATGGACATGTGGGAAGAATGAGAGGTATGTATGAAAGAGTACATGGCGGATGGGGTTTCGGAAATCCAAACAATGAAGGAGAGACACTGTTGCAATCCGCTACTGCATTTGATCTAGCAGTAGCCAATACGTGGTTTCAGAAAAAAGATGAACACCTGGCCACGTATAAAAGTGGTAATCATAAGACGCAAATAGATTATTTTCTAGTTCGGCGCAACCACTTAAAGTATGTTATGGATTGCAAAGTGCTGCCAGGAGAAGACTTAGTCTCGCAACACAGACTTCTGGTTATGACATCAGTGGTTCAAATTCATTGTAGGAAAACCAAAGAGCGCCCGCCTCCTAGAATAAAATGGCACAGGCTAGAAAGGAATGACTTCGCGAAGAAGTTCAGAGAGCGAGTGGTGGACAGAATGATAGAGATGGGAGACATGAATGATCGAAGTATAAATGAAAGCTGGAATGCGATGGCTGAGTGTATAATGCAAGCAGCGAGAGATATTTTGGGAGAGACGAAAGGAAAGGGCAGAATAGATAGAGATACATGGTGGTGGTCGACAGAAGTTCAGAATGTATTGAAAGAAAAGAAGAAAAAATTCAAGGAATGGCAGTGTGTACAAACAGATAATGTTAGTTTGAAAGCTGAAAGAAAGAGTGAGTATAATGCTTTAAAGAAAAAAGCAAAGAAAGCCGTGGCAATTGCAAAAGCAAAAGCCCAGGACAAACTATATGATACATTAGACAGTCCTGCAGGCCAGAAAGAGCTGTACCGGCTTTCTAGAATGAGAGAAAGAAAGGCGAGGGATGTTTGCCAGGTAAGATGTGTAAGAGATGAAAGTGGAATGGTTCTATCGGATAATGAAAAAATCAAAGAGAGGTGGAAGGAATATTTTGAAAGACTTATGAATGAGGAAAATAATTGGAGTGGGGTTTTAGAGAATAAACCAGTGAATGTGGGGTTAGTGAGAATGGTTAGTGTGGAGGAAGTCAGGGTAGCAGTGAATGGAATGAAAAATGGTAAAGCCATTGGTCCAGATGGAATACCAGTTGAGGTGTGGAAGTTATTAAGAGTAGATGGATGGGTGTGGCTGGCTTTGTTCTTCAATAAGCTGTTGCAGGAAGAAGCCATACCTGATGAATGGTGCAACAGTTCTCTGGTGCCCATCTTTAAAAACAAAGGTGATGTGCTTGAGTGCAATAATTATAGAGGAATAAAGCTAATGTCGCATACCATGAAAGTATGAGAGAAAGTTATTGAACGGCGGCTGAGAGAAGAGAGTGAAATTTCACAGAACCAACTCGGTTTTATGCCTGGTCGTGGTACAACGGAAGCCATATTTGCTATACGCCAGTTGTGCGAAAAATACAGAGGTGCACATAAAAACTTGCACATGGTATTCGTTGACCTCGAAAAGGCATACAACCGGGTACCTCGTGAGGTTCTGTGGTGGGCCCTTAAGGAGAAAGGTGTGCCTGGGAAGTATGTGCAGTTGATCCGATCAATGTATAGTCGCTGCAGTACACAAGTCCGGTCTGCAGCGGGCACCACTAACAACTTCAATGTGGCTGTCGGTTTACACCAAGGGTCGGCTCTTAGCCCTTACCTCTTCCTGATAATAATGGACGCTCTGACGTCGGACATTCAGGAAGAGGCTCCCTGGTGTATGCTGTTTGCCGATGATATTGTGCTGGTTGCCGAGAGTGCCCTAGAGGTCCAGAGCAGATTGGAGGTGTGGTGGCAAAGACTGGAGAGTGTTGGCCTAAAATTGAGCAGAACTAAAACAGAGTACCTGTTCTGCGATTTTGGCGGTCTCTCTAGTCCTGTGCCCATAGCTCTCGCCGGAACGCCCATACCAAACTGTTCCGATTTTCGGTACCTTGGGTCGCTTATCCAAGGGAATGGTGAGATAGACCGAGACGTGGCACATCGGATCAACTCAGGATGGATGAAATGGCGACAGGTCACTGGAACAACTTGCGACCCACGGATGCCCCTCAAGTTGAAGGGTAAAATCTACAAGTCCGTGATAAGGCCTGTCCTACTGTATGGGTCAGAATGTTGGGCTCTGAAAAAGACGGATGAAAAGCGATTGCATGTAGCAGAGATGAGAATGTTGAGATGGATGTGTGGTGTGACGAGAATGGATAAAGTGAGAAATGAGTATATTAGAGGAAGTTTGAAAGTGGCGCCAGTGACTGAAAAGTTGAGAGGGAACCGTTTGTCTTGGTATGGCCATGTAAAAAGGAGGGATGAAACGCATGCTACAAAGAAAGCCATGAGTATGAATGTGGATGGATGGAGAGGGAGAGGGAGACCAAAGAAGATATGGATGGATTGTGTGAGAAGTGATATGGAAGACAGAGGAGTTAGTGATAGCGTGACGGGTGACAGGACAGAATGGAAGAAAAACACATATTGCGCCGACCCCAAATAAAACGGGACAAGGGCAGGAAGATGATGATATACTAGTGCTAGACTGCGATTCAACCTGGTCGTAAACAGTGATGCAATCCTTAATTGACGGTGAGGCGCACTAGTTCATTAAGAGCCTATTTACTCAAGCCTTGAAGACATCTAAATAATTTTATTATTACTATTTGTTAACGGCTAACTTCAAGCTCTAGGTGTAGTGATCTTACCACAGTTACTCTTTACGTTCCAAGTTCAGAGGAATGTTTTCAAACAATCCCACAGCCTAATACAAATTCTTAAAACATCAAGTTGATAATTTGACATATGAGATCATACAGATCCTGTATGTCAAATTATGGCCAAGAGCGGGATATGTCACTGGATAATTTCTACCAGTTACAAAAAAAACACATGACATTTTACGATTTCAAAACAAGACCACAGCACACTATTTTATCATCCTTACTCCAGCTAAAGATAAATCCTGTGCATCCCGACACGTTTTGCGCAAAGTTATTCGCAACTGCAACCGTCACAGACTATGAATCATACGTGCCATTGTTTCCCCGACAGATGGCGCTAGCTATATGTGTTAATATTCGAGCCTTGTTCTAACCTGTCTACGTGTACTGTGAAATGGCGGCAATTAACACTTTGTAGGAATGTTTTTGAGGGAGGCCTCGATTTTTGAGAGAGAGAAGAGGTAATCGCTTTGTGCCGTATTGTTAATAGATGCGTCTTGGGTTGTCTGGACTGTCAAGGAAATTGAAAACGGTTTTATTAGAAGTTGTAATTAAAACGCTTGCTTAAAATAAAAATATAAACACTTCAGCCGAAGGACGTCTGAAGAAGAGCTATCCAAGTGGCTAAATATTGCTCGGATAAAATTTGAGTCAAATTGACACGAAAAAAAGAAGAAGCCGAAGGGACGTCCACTGCTGGATTTAGGCTTGCCCCAAGTGTCGCCATAACAAACGGTCATATGCATCTCACATCTGTTGTGTTTCCGATACTCTTACCAGGTCATCAGACCATCTTGTGAGAAGCCTATCAACGTTGTGTCTTTTAAAATCTTATTTTAAAGTAAGGGTAAGATAGTTTTGTTAGCTAAAAGGCCAAGTATGCAACATTAAGAAAATTGTGTCTCAAGGAGATCTACCGCAGGGTTGGCTCAGCGCCAAATGAGCAGCTGTTGTAAGATTCTAGGAAGAATCTCAGGACGATGAATGCAGACCACACTCGTGGAATAGTACAAAAGATAACTTTATGAATAAGAATTATATTACAGAAAAAAAAAATTAAAGGACTGATTTGGGATTTTGTACTCGTAACTTGCGCTAAGACGCTAGGACAATCTTCATCTACTTTGGAGTTTGATAACTAGAATTCTTGCATAGTATTAAACAAAGCCGCTTCCCGCTGTCTGTCCCTATGTATGCTTAGATCTTTAAAACTAAGCAACGGATTTCGATGGGGTTGTTTTAACAGATAAAGTGATTCAAGATGAAGGTTTATGTGTAAAATGAATGCATACTATATTTAATATCAGTATTGCAACCGTGCGAAGCTGGGGCGGGTCGCTAGTTAAAAAATAAAGTAAAGAAAAGTAGAAATAAATCAATTGTAGATTGTACCTCATTTTGTGAATGAATAAACTACTAAAAAATCGAAAGACGTGAATTTCGGAAACGAAAATCAAAATGGAAATGATTAACTTGTGTCAAGTAAATAAGTGCAATGAAGGGTGCTAACACTGTTCGTTCGGGGGATATAGAGAGAGGAGGGTGATAGCACCCTTTAATAAATAAGAAATTAATTAACCAGGAGCATTTTCAAGCCTTAACTTGCACTCGACACCTGTCCAGCAGGTAACTTGCAAGATTTTCCTTGGGGTTACAAATTATAATTATGAAGTTAAAATTAGCCAATCTAGTTTACGCTGTATTGCTTGCATATAATATTGTTTTCAGGTAAAACCAGCTCTTAATTAGTTTCTCAATACCAGTATTTTAAGCGAAAATGGTTCATCACTAGCTTTATTGATTTAAATTTTCTTTTCTTTTCCTTAATTTAAAGATTTTGTCAAACTTCTGCATGACAACTTGCAAAGTTTTTAAGGGATGTGATAGTATTCTTGAATCTGTTTTTTTTCTTTAGTGGGTTAATAAACCATGTAATGACAACTCGGCGCCCTTGGGTCATTCAGACATTTACTGACTAAAAACCCACTCCTGTTCCTCATTGGATGATTTTTGCCCACCATAAAAAAAGAAGGGTCAAAACCCACTGTCACCAAGTTCGTCTGAAAGAAAGGCTCGGCCCTGAAATGAGGGCAACGTTTCATACGTTGCCTACATTTCATTTCATTTCATTTCATTTCATCAAGGGCGGATTTTTATCCACCGAAATAATTAGGTAAACGTACCGTATAGTGGTTGATCCATACACAATTGAAAAACAAGGTACGTCTTCTTGAAATATCGACTCCCTAAAATACTAAGATGAGATAGTCATTAACAAAAATGAGAATAAATGACGCAAAATGCAACTAGCTTTAAGTTTGCGTCATTACGTGCTAATAAACTGTTTTTTTTTCTTTCTTTTTTTTTTTTATTTCGCGCTTTCATATTATAGGTTCGCGCTTGACCGCTATGTCACCTGATGGAAAGCGACGATGCGGTCGACGATGGAGCACGCTTACCTAGAAGTAACCTATTCACTCTTGACTTAAAGATTTCTTTCTATTCTTTCAAATGAAGTACGAAATCATGAAGTTTTTATTTCAATATGCAGCTTTATTTGCATGACAAAAAAATAATATTACTATAAACACAGCAATGTTTTCCCCACACCGCTGATGTCAAGTGTCAAGCGCATTTCATCCGTACGTCCGTGGCAGTTTGCGTTTGAAATGCATATCATTTTACGTATGGTAATAAGTTTAGCTTATTTTGACGTAGTGTTTTAGTATTCAATTTAACTAAAAGTGTTTTCAACATTCACTAGCACTCTGCTGAGGGGATTGAAACGTATGACTGGTGGTTTAGTATATTTAAATTAAAATATATGTAAAATGATAGCATAATTCTTTTGTTTATTCATATATTTGTCCATATATTTTTTTAAGATATTTAGAATCTTTATTTATCAAAAACACAATTAAAAGATTATTCAAAAATAAACATACAAATTACATTTTAAAATATATCGATCAAAATATCATCGGTATATTATATTATATATTATTATATCATTACATAGTATAAAACAAAAGTCGCGTCCCGCTGTCAGGCCCTATGTATGCTTAGATTTTTAAAACTTCGCAAAGGATTTTGATGCGGTTTTTGTTAATAGATAGAGCAATTCAAGAGAAAGGTTTATATGTATATATATATATCAGCGTTGTACCCGTGCGAAGCTGGGGGGGGGGAGTTTTTCTCGAAAACAGTGGCAATTACGCCATTGATCGCTGAGCCCACATTTAATCAAACAATCTAAGTCAAGACAAGTTAAATCAAGTGATTTAAGGCATTATTTACTGTCGTACGACTCAATAAATTGAAAAAAGAAATTTGATTCTTTACACTTACGTACTGTCGAAGCGTAGCATCTTGCTACGTTTCGTTTGTAGCTACGACGTAGCAGGCATTCTGCTACGAAGAATGCTACGCAGCCCTTAGCGAGACCAAACACTATTGGATCCTAATAAGTAATAGTGTATTACTCGTAAGTCACAGAAGCCTAATTTAAATTATCTTAGTAATTATAGTCATTTAAAATTTTTTTTTTTTTTTTTAGTTTTATTTTTTAATCGCGTAGTGGACATCTTGTATTCACCATGTAGTGCAGGACACTTTGTTTTGTAATGCATACAAATAACTGTGGCAGTCAAAAGACTAAATTCTAAATTTAAGGAATTTTTATTTTAAAATTAAAAGTTAAATTCATAGAAGACACAGAGTCGAACATTTGTCAGTTTATAATATAATATGTCAATCAATATCAAAATACACAAATTATTACATTAAATAAAATTATCATTAAATAAAAAGTCAAATAAAATAAAAAAATTAATCGTCAAATAACCCACCTCTGATCGTTCCCGGTGCAAAAGTGCCCATAACACTCGCCGCATTACCTCGCTGAATAGCAATGGCCAGCCTTTGCATCAAGAACGACCTAGATCGGGAGTCACCCGTTGCCTCTCCGAGCCTACGGCCCAAATCTCCCACAAAACACTTTGCCTCCGTACTCCAACTGCCCAGAGTCTCCAAAGCTACCGGCACAAAATGGTAAAGCCGCTCCAAGGAAGCATACTTGACCCTCTTCTTAGAGCAGGCGTCTTCAGCAGCGGCAGAGGCAGTGTGCATGGTGCGACTCAGGTGACTGGCGGCAAAAGTGCTGACACAGGTTGCGTCCCAGATCAGACACTTCCCGTTTTTCCATGGCACAAGAGTCAGCCCATCCGGCCTCTTACCATCAGATCTGCTAAGACCTGGAGGCTCAAGCACGCAGGGGATGTTTGCCGACACAAGAGCTCTACGGATTATGTCGTTCAGGGCATGGTGACGAGGAAACCTTCCTGTGCAGCGCCGACAGCTCAGCGCGTGATGACCATCAGCTTCCACCATGGAACCGCAGGTGCATATATGAGGTTCGCACACCTTGCAGCCCAGGCGAAGTGCCATCGCCACACGCAATGAGTCATCGTCGAGCAGAGTGCCTAAGTGAGGCGAAGGAATTGCCTGTAACCACGCCCCAGACTCAGGTTGCGACACTGCCCGTAGTCTGGCCTTATCGACTCCCACCGCACCTCCTAATAAATGCTCTTGAAGCAGCTTTACCCCGATGTCATCCCACGCCCGTTGAACATGTTTTGATTCCGGGATAGCGGCATCCGAGCTGAGGGACAACCAAGCTGACACAGCATCCGACACAAAGGGCATGCTTCCCCCGTCACCATTAGTACCGAGTAATACAGTGACTAAGTTGGCTACCCCATGCGCAGACGCCAAGAAAGCCGGCAGACCCACATCCCGTGCACACCGCACCCCAAGACCACCACATCGGATAGGCAGAGCTGCCTGTCTCCACTGGGGCCCATCTAGGGAGACATTAAGGACAGACTGCACCACCAATTTCAAGGCGTTGTCGAACGAAGAAACTTCCTCTGGACAGAGCCAAGTGGGGGTGGTCCGCATCAGATATGTGATTTTCGGAAGAGCGAAGCACATGCGTAACAGGATAATCGCAACGTGCGCGGAAAGATCCTTAAGGCGCTCTTGAGCAGAAAGGAGGAGCTGAGTTCGAGAAGTAATGGCCTCAGGCACTGCACTGAGAAAAATAGGGGATCCTAAAAGATTGAAGTTGGAAGATGAAAGTTCTCTGAGGCCAGGAAGAAAGGAGTTGAAGCGAGAAAAGTGTGTACGAGCCTCCGAGCTACAGGGGAAGAATTCGCACTTCGAGGGATTCACCTCCAGACCCAGGTCTCTAAGTCGAGGGACGAGAGCCTCTAAGTCCTGAAAAACATCTTCAGGTCTGCCCCCAATAGCGCCATCGTCAAGGTACCACACGTTAAGGCCAGATTTTAGCTCAACAATCGCCTTATGAATGGCCAAACTGAAAACGAGTGGCCCGAGCGGGTCCCCTTGCTGGGCTCCCACTTTTGAAAGAATAAGACTTTTGTTAGAGAAAAGATTAGAAGGCAACCTATAAACCTGATGAAGGAAGGGATATATAGACGGGATTTTCTCCTTCACCTCGCTCAACAGAACGTCTCTTTCCAGAGTATTGAATGCGTTGCGAATATCGAGCTTTAGCACAATTTAAAAATTGATATTATTTGGATATACGTATCGACCAATAAAAAAGTTCCTACACTAAAAAATTGAAAAAAAAAATTTGAATTGCTGTAAAGAAACTTAATTTATAGGTAAACTTATTTGACATTAATATTTTGCAAATATCCAAAATTTATTACTTCTTTTTGGAGTCGGTGCCAGCCAAGGCAAGGAATTACGAATGGGCAACAATCCCTTGAAAAACTACCTCTAACTTAACTCTAAAACTACTTCTACGATCAATGTGCCCTGCCCACTGCCATTTAAGTTTGGCAATTCTTCGGGCTATGTCGGTGACCCTGGTTCTCCTGCGCATTTCTACATTTCTGATTCGAACACGCAAGGAAACTCCGAGCATAGCCATTTCCATTGCCCTTGGCAGCATTGCCCATGACAGCTCTAATAAGCTCAAACAATGCTAGAATACATTATTTTATTTTGAAATTCTCATGCCGACCTTCCACCTTCCAGCTTCATCATCACATCAGTTCAATAGTACTTTACAGCCAAAGTGCATCTTACGACAATTCTAACAAGCCCAAACACGGCTAGGATATATTAATTAGTTACGCAGTTCCAGTGCCTACCTTCCAGCTCCATCATCATCATCAGATCAGTTCGATGATAACATTTTCAACATAGTTATTTAAGATCATTGGTTTATAGTGCATTTTCATAGTTGCTTTACTACCTTGATTGTGATATTTATGCTATGTCAAGTTTCGTTACCCATTTCTGATCTTCTTCACCAGTTCCACCTCATCAAATGTTACTTTTTGACTGTAAATGCTTGAGTTCTCGATGAAAATATAAAAAAAAAAACTATATAGTTGCCTATAATATTTGAGGAGTTCCCTCGATTTCTCATGGATTCCATCATCAAAACTCGATTTTGAAAAAAATGGGACCATGTAACAAACATAAAAAAAATAAAAAAATAAAATACAATCGAATTGAGAACCTCCTCCTTTTTTTTGAAGTCGGTTAAAAAGTAAGCAAGTTTACATTGCTTCGAATTAGTTTTGTAATACTCGGTCCCCCTAGCCAAGTTACAATCGTATCGTTTAGAGTTAGCGCTTGTAGTTGGACGACTTTTTCGGACAATTCCCTTATTTGGACGTCATCTCAACAAAGAGATTGGGGGCGTGACTATCTACAAACGCTAACTCTAAATGAAACGATTGAAACTTGGCTAGGGGGGCTGTTGGTGTTTCGCTGAGTAGAAATAAATTATCCATGTACTCAGCATAGGTGTTATGGCTAAATTTGTTGTTATGCAAAGAACCTGCAATATTAATGTTAACTTAATATTGTTGTGGCGAATGTAAAATCTGTGTGTATCTACTCTGGGGCCCTAGACAAGTGGCAATCGCTCCGTGTCGAATCCATTTCTAAGTTCGATTTCGCCTTAACGATGTCGACCACAAAATGGTAGACAAAGTGACATCGACTAACATATCGATAAGTCGAAGTGTTGGTTCGATAAAATAACAACTTCTTGGCTATTGTTATCGAATTAAAACGTCCAATTTGACGTATAAACAACTAATAACAATTAGCGAATCGAAAACGTTTGACCACGTGACTTTTCGAAGGCATATGTCAGTTCCATACATTTGCAGTTTCGAATTTCGTTATCGTTAGTGAGAATGTGACTTTGTCTAAGCCCCCTGGATGTACAAAACTGTAAAAAAAAAACAGTATTTATAAATTGATATAAAAAATATCACACTGTGTAAAACCGTGTGAAAAATAGCCGCAAGCTATTAGTGTCAAAAACTACATACAAACACAAAGTAAATATACCATGTTTTATTTTATTTTTTTCCACGAAAAGTGACCATACACGACTGGGTAAAACATTTTTGCATTAAAATTCTCAATCACAAAACCTTATAGATTGAAGTAGACCGAATCAAGATAGATTCTTCATAAACTATTGCACCTCACCATCAACGATTACATCACTGCTTTCCATTAGGTGAGTTCGCAGTCAAGCACAGTTTATAGCAATTAAAATAAAACCATCTCACATGAGGAGAACCTTATGAAAAACCTAGTTTTTAACCCTAAAGTTGTTTGATAGATATCGCTGTCAGCGATAAGACCGCCATTGTACCCATACATTTAAGTTTTGTATAAGTTCTGTTACTTTTTGTTGTACAATAAAGTTTAATCTTTCTATTGTAGCGACATCTATGGCTGGCGCTATATAGAAACTAAAAAAATCGAAATGCTGCATCGCAAAACTAGAGTATCAATAATACCTGAAGGATTTTCGTATGTCGTACTGTTGCCCTGATCAAACAAAAAAAAAACCCTTTCTGGTTGGAAGATCCTTTATCTTTATCGGAGACTTGCGGAACTCCCAGTACTGTTCTACTGCTGAGTACATTCATATTAAATCAAATTGAAATTAATTTATGTACTCTTAAAAGTAAGGCATACAATCCAAAGCCTTTCCTTCATTCCTTCCAATGATTTCGATTTTTCTCTTCCTTCAAATGATCTCGATTTTTCGTAATCCTTGGGGAAGACATCCAAGTTTTCCCTCTGTATCAAAATCAAAATGGTTTTTATTGCACATAGGCCTACATGGGCACTTATAAAACATCAGAAGCTATTGCACGGTTTCAAATTGGTCGTTTTCTATGGAGAAGAAGCGGCAAGAAACTCCATTTTTTTTTCTATATACCTAGTACTGGGTAAAATATCATCATTATTTCATCCGAAAGACGTCCCGTGGACGTCTGGACATAGGCCTCCCCCAATTGTCGCCATAATGAGTGGTCCTGTGCATCAGCTGACCCTTCCTAGGTCATCGGTCCATCTTGTTGGAGGCCCTCCAACACTGCGTCCTCCGGTACGCGGTCGCCACTCCAGAACCTAAAAAAAAACCAAAATGAGTAAAATATAACTTCGGAAAAACACATCTGATCACTGAATACAGCCTACAAAACTGACCTTCCATTCCATACTTCTTCAGATCATTACGACACCTAAACCCCGCTTTTACCATTCACACGACCATCATTAAGCCTGGTTCTAACAGCTGTGCGTGAACGTAAAGGCATGTTCTAATGAAGTGACTGCGGAAAGCCGCGCAAAGGGCTCTCGTGGCCTACTCCCTTTGACGTCAGTGTGTATGTTGCTTAATGTACGAGTATTTTGTGAAGGATGATGACTTGAAAGTCTTTTTTTACCCTACTGCGTTGTAAGGAAAATACGTTTTCCGAGCCTATGTAGAATTGTAATAATGTATGTATATATGTATATGTCTTTGGCAGAGCAAAGTAGCGAAGTTAGAGCAGAGGTGGCCTAGTGGTAACGGGTCCGACTTAGAATTTGTAGGTCACGTGTTCAAACCAAGCCAGGCGATTTACTTTATGTAATTTATTACATCACCACTGCTCTCAAAAAGGTGAAGGGAAACATCTTGAACCAAAAATTCGAAGATATTTGACATCCACCGCTGTCCGCACTGGGCCCGTGTAGTGGATTATGGCCCATCCCCTCTCCTAGAGAGGAGGCCCGTGTCCCAGCAGTAAGAAGATTAATAAGGTTGATGATGATGATATGTATGTATATTGCTTTGGCATGCTCTAAAGCGTTTGTTCCATCTACCACCCCTGTGATTGCTACAAGAGGTGAAATAATATTGTTTTGTGATGCACTACAACTCACTAGTCCTAACCACCACCCCAGTGTCTACCTCAAGGGTGATGAGAATAAAGAAGTTCCAATCGCCAACCCGGTAGCAAGGCCACCCCCAAGGCCGATCGGAATAAATGTGTCCGATGGGACTTGGACGACAACCGCGACACATTTTTAGCTCTCGCAATATGAATATGTTGGTCCTAATTGCTGTCCATGGGATACATGCACACGTGGCGTTTGCAATCTGCAGCTTTCAGCGTCCATTCTCTCTAAAACCTCGCAAATATCGCTTAATGTAGCTTCGTATGGGTACTGATATTAAATATATTATGCATGTATTATACACATAAACCTTCCTCTTGAATCCCTCTATCTATTAAAAAAAAAACCGCATCGAAATCCGTTGCTCAGTTTTAAAGATCAAGCATGCATAGGGACAGCGGTAAGCAACTTAGTTTTATACTATGTAATGATGACGACTATACGTAATAAAAGACTTCTTCAAATAAGCTATGTTGGCCGTGAAAGCAACATCCTATCTATACAACCAAATTGATTTCCTCTTGTTGAATGAAAAGCCTACTTATAAAAATTAATTAAACTTAGTAGGGTTTCTGTTTTCGCCATTTTTGATTATATTTTTATCAAGTAATGGAGATACTGCTATAATGTAATGTTATTTTTGTTATAAAGAAGATGAAAGTTGTTTACGAGAATTTTGTTTATTTTTAAACAAAAGTCGCTTCTTTGCGTACGTTTAATATATTGAATTAAATCTGTAGGTATATATAAAAGGCAGAGCCCTGATTCACCCCTCACTGTCTTTTCAACGCCTAATTTAATCCTTTGAATTTCTGGAACGCTGAAATTTTGTCCCAGGAAAACATAATCCTGTGATTCATGCTATTCCAGGGCATGTTCTACCTGTGTATTAAATTTCATTCAAATCCGTTCAGCCATTCGATCGTGTATAAGCAACAAACAAACACATATTTTTTTCTTGACTTAAAGAACTCTAGGTTGTAGCTTTTCTTTATTATTATGAATACGTTCCCGGTACTATCTCACCTAATGGAAAGCGATGATTTGTTTAGGGATAAAACAAACTTGTCTGGAAGTAGTCTACTAACTCTTAACTTCAAGATAAAGAACCTGAGGTTGCAGCTAATCCAATAATTATGAATAGTCGTACACTTAAACAGTATCTCATCTGATGGAAAGCGGAAATGTAATGTGGTTCTTAAGACTACTAAATAGATAAGCGTGCTCTAGCTTTCCTATTTACTTGTCTTAAAGACAAGAAAAGAAAGAAAGGTTAGCGGTACGCACAACAAAAGGTGTCTCAGGTATTTTATAGCCTTTACCTGCAAAATAATGAATTTTTAAACACAATTTTAGCAACGTTCTAATTAACAAAGTAAAGCAATGTTTTTAATGAGAAACAACTTTTAAATATATTAATTTCGTACAATTTACGTCTTGGGGCGCCCTCTGTCGTGCGAGATGAGATTACACGCACCTATTTTTAATGCGGAGCGATGCAGAAATTCAATTTTGTACAGTCAGCTGTGCATAATATTACCAGCAATTTGTATAACTCAGGTATTCTGTAGAATATCTACTTGAGCAATATCCTATAATACAAAGGGTTACGGGCAATGCATATGTAAGTTAAAAGTGATTAGTGTGAACATTTGCTGGTTAACCTGAGTACTTAAATAAATAAATAAAACCTTTATTTCTGTACGAGTTTTCAAGGGCTAAAATTTGCAGAGTCTAACTACAGACTCACCAAGATCCGACGGCCGTAATGTAAATTAATTTCATGTATGTATGAACTTTAAATACAGTACGACTACAATATATTTCATTATATTTTTATTTTATACTTTGCCCAGGTATTCTATACAATCATGCGAATTCTTGAATTGAATCTTAATTTGGGTACCAGAGTTGAACATTCAGACAGTATGTCAAATATATAAAATGGTTTTCTGTTTGTATTAATTGAAAATAAAATATATATATTCATTATTATTTAAAATGCGCAGTCTATATAATTTTATAATACCTATATATAATTTTAGGGCATCCAGATACGTACAGGTTAGGTTAGAAAGCTAAGGCGGGTGTTCTTTTCTCACAGTAACGTTCATAATATTTTTTTTTAAAACACTCGAAAATAGAAGCCTTCCTTTAAACCCCGTAGATAGAAAACCTAGTTATTTTATAAAATACCTGACACATTTTCTATCTATCTTATATTTTGAAGTGTTTTGTATATAGAAGAACCCATTACAATCAGGTGTCATTTTATACATAAAATAAAATTATTTCCTCCTTCAATCTCACCACCTTCCAAAAACGTTAGCTCTTTGTTCATTTTCATCTTTTCTAAAATACGCCTATTCCACATGGTCGTGTGTCGATCTCATCATAAAGAAACATTTTGTCTACTAAATAATATTAGGAAACCTTCTAAAATACCTTTATTACGCCCCCATACTAAACAGAGGCAGGTGGCGTGTTGAATTAAAACGTGAACAAAAGAGGGTACAACAATGAACCAAGAATGAAAAGCGTACGAAGATAGAGGCTTTCAGGACGTGCGTAATGAAATCTTACCGGCTATGTATGTAGGCTAAGCTTAAAATATGACGTAGTTTTCTGTTGGGTTGTGACGGTAACCTCCGCCTTTACGAATTTAGGATATTCAGAAGACATTGTTTGAAACTCTGACGTAATAAGTATAAGTTTCTGATCAAACAGGGGTCTGATCAGGAACTCATTACGTCAGAGTACGTAGGGACGTTGTTTAGATATCTACGGTCTGGACAAACGTATTGCATCGTCGTTTATACCGCTTACATCGAGGGACTGGAACAGTTTGTCAGCTGCGGTCTTTCCGTCCGATTATAATTTAGCTGTCTTCAAGACTAGAGTGAATAGGTGTTTAATAAACTAGTGTGCCTCACCATCAACTATTGCATCATTTCTTACTATCAGGTGCGATCGTAGTCAAGCACTAGTTAATTGCAGTAAAAAAAAGACACTATATTAAATTACTTATGTCTGAATTATTATTTCAATATAATAATGTAATTTTAAAACTGTTCACAATCAATAGTTTTTTATAGTATAATGGCACGCACCACTTGTGGTTGTACGCCTCATTTCTGTAATATTGCAAACTACACAAGGCAAAATTTTGTAAAAAAACAGTTTTATAAAAATAAAATTAAAAACTAAAGTACCTACTTTTTTCTAAATCTAGATTTAATATATGCATGTACACGAAATTAATTTCTTTAAGTAAACATCAGCTAATCAAGTCCAATGACGTGTAGGCATTTAGTATGTTCGGCGGGTCCATCCGTAGCTATTAATTCGCCTCATCTATTATAACCAATATGTCATCATTTTCTTTAAACTCTGCTTACATTAACCCCGCGTCAACGGAGGTAGAGTCCTACCTACCTCCGCTTTTCCGGCCTTCGCTACGTCCCTAGTACTGTAACTGTGTGTGGGTGTTCTCACATCAATGCTGATGTTTTGTAGTTTGTAAAGGTTTGTTGAATAAAGGTCATGGAGGTTACATTTTAGGGTTATGTCGTTATTTTACTGAAAGTCTGAGTTATCAGACTTTCGTAAAACCTTTGTCTTACATGAGGATTTTCGTATCAAAACTTCTAATAAATATATGACGTTACACGATTGTTGAAGAAGTAGAACAAATAACATGTTCTTTAGTTTCTTGATGAAGATAAACTGTTTTGAAATATGATCTATTATTCTGACGCTTTAATAGGGTGGGGTGTTTATTCAGTTAAAATCTGACACTAATTCCCACTCCGCCTGAAGGCAGGATTTGTTATTGGATAATTTTTTTCACAATAAAAAAATCCAAACACAGAACAAACAGTGCTAATCACAAAAACATTAGTCCTGGGTGGGAATCGAACCCATGACATAAAATATTTTTTTGTGTGTAGCCCAAACAATCACTTTTATTTTTCTTTTAACTCAATGTTAATTTTCTCAAAATCTGAATAATTTTGCAAAGCCTGTTTGTCTAGTAGCCAATGACTGCAATGCCGCAGGTCATGGGATCCAGGACAAATGTTCGTGGGGTCACACGATCATTTTTCTGTGCCTGGGTGAAATTTGTCTATGATATACATATATTAAGAAATATTTAAGTATGTGTATCAGTTGTCTAGCACTCATACCATAAGCTCTGCTTAGTTTGGGCCTGGATAGCGTTGCGTAAAAGTTGTAGAAAAAAATCTATTTATCCAATTAAATTAACAGTAGGTACAATCGTCTTCTTCTTCTTTTCGTGTCGATTTAACCTAAATTTTGTCCGACCAATATATAGCCACCTGGATCTTTCGTTGGCCTTATACAAGTAATTAAAGGTGCAGGTGGTAGTGGACACTGAGCAGGAAAGGAGGTGACGCATATTCTGTGAAGAGGCTCCACGCTGGCACTGTACCTACGATGGATCAAGGAAGCCCCATTTGTACAGATTATCTTTGCAGCGACCAACTTGAACCCGCAGTTGCAGTCGCAATTCTAACCCGGTGGCAGATGTTCTGCTAGGGGATGAAGTCAGAAGGAGTGAGATATCGTTCCCTCCACAGTTCGCGTTTTTGGTCCGAGCCGCTACCTTCTGTAGATCTCGTAAACCATAAAAAACTTTTACGACTCTTTGAGCGTGCACGTTCCCACGTGCACGCTCAAAGAGTCGTAGAATAGCCGTCACCCCCTTTACGGGTATCAACTCCCGTTGATACCCGTAAAGGGGGTGACGGCTATCTTATTCCTACTTAGCTTTGAGTCTAGCTGACTAATCCTTCCATCGCGATGACTTAAACTCAAACACTACAATAAAGAATCAACACAATATAAAACTCCCATAAACACCCAACTGTCTTCAGCAGCTTTCGCCAAAAATACACCCACTTATTTCCACTCACCTAAATTCGGGACAAAACACGAGATGCATAATTTTCAAGCAAGCAAATCGCCTGAAACATTAAGTGAAGTTAAATTCATGAAATAAACAAAGCCACAGGTGTGGGTAGCAAATTAAATACGAACTGTATAAGACTGGTCTCTGTATAAATAATTTGTCCTTTAATTTGAGAGTATTATATGGTGGGCACGGAGAATTAGGGGCGCTAGATGGAATTAAGGGGTTCAACACACAAGTAATGTTATGTAAGGCAAGATTTTTGTTTTATGATACATGGTTTTAGAAGTACCCACATTGTTTTTAAATTAGCTTTGTACTTTTTAATTAGGTTTGAATTTTTTTCGTGTTTTATGGTAAGTAAAAAGCATCGAATGACGAATCTCTTGGGCGGAGCAGAAAACAGTGTCAGACTCTTACTGACTTAACAACCTACCTCGTTTCTTCCTTGCCTTATTCCCAGGACGGCGGTGTAACGCTTTCGCACCAACCTTCTGCCCCGGGAGGCTTCGACCCTGTAGGGTCCCTACAATTTGCTGACAACTCCTTGAGGCGCAATTAGGTTTGAAAATAAGTTACTAATAAAGAAGAAGTGTGGGTGTGAATTGTTTGTAAAAACTAAGAATACTAATTAGACAGGCTAATTTTAAAGGCATTATTCGCTCCTAAAACTCTACTTTACGTTCTTTTTCTTTTAAACAGACAAACACAATGACGGTCTTTGTTTTATAATAAATGAAAAGAAAATCAAATTTTATCTGAATGGAAAATAACTTTATATTTTAAGTTTTATCTAACTTATAAATAACAAATCTTACGTTCCGAAGCATTTCAGTTACACAATATCTTAGGAAACAAAACAAAACATTGCAATAACATCTTATCATCTTGTAATTAATCAAGACAAATGTCGGACAAACAATACAATAAAATAATTTTATCGTTCTGTTAATAGGTCAAAGCTATAGGGAAATAAATTGCGAGTAATAATGTCGGAAACCATATGATAGTGGTCGAAGTATTATTTACATTTATAAAACATAATAATATTAAATTATGTTTTATTATTTATAAAAACATTACATGAGTTCAATTGACTTAAAAATCAGACTATTATTAGAAATTACACATTATTTGGCATTAATGATCAATACGGTAAAATTGTATAATTCCAATAGCATTTAATTATAATATTTATTTTAATCTCCAATAATATGTTTAAGTTACACTTATGATGTAAAACAAAAAAAATATAAAAATAGATTCAACTTCATACTACTTCTTTAATTATAACACACAAATTATTACGATTAAATTAATAATACCATACAAAAGAAAGTAAAATATACAAAATAATATATGAACAAATAGGACAAAAAAAAACAATTTACATAGTTAAACATATTCATAAAGTTATGTGTAATCAAAATTATAAACTGAAATAAATTACTGAAATATAAAAATAAAATTATACAATTAAAATAATAACAAAGATTCAAAAAATATAAACAATTATTAAATCAGAATGTCGTTGGTACATCGTTATTTTCTTTTATTTTGTTCGGGTGGTTTACAGCTAATAATAACAAAGTATAGTTATTATACGAAGTGTTAAAGCACATTATATATTTTCAGAATGGTCAGGTGTAATAAAACCAATAGTAATAGATCAATGAGGCTAAAAATCAAAATGCATTCGAGTTTTTACCAACAAAGATATTAAAATATTATTAAAAAAAAAATATAAATGTATAGCATTATAAAAACTGAACGTTACATTATAATGATCCGTATGATGATCCCCTAAATTGTAAAAATAAGAAAAGTTTGCTCAAATAACAGTTTATTTTATATATTTACGCTTCATCTAAACTAAATTGAATATCCTTTTGTTTTATGAGACTAGCAATTTTATATTACAATATGAAATCGTTAGTTGAAATATAGAGGTTTATTTTTATCTTGCCGATGATTCTATTAAATCTGAATGAGGCACTATAAATTTGTTATTAAGAAGGCCTTTTTCACATTGGTGTTTATTTTTGCAAGGCTTTCACTAGAATTTTTTTTTTTAGCATATAATCACAGCTAAACGAATCAAAATATAATACTTTCATAGCTGGTTTGTAATAGAGCAAAGGCATTATTTAAAAATAGCCTAAAGACGCAAGTATTGTCATTCTTATATAATTATTATATCTCATAGTCACAACAGTAGTTTCATATATACAACCATTCTTATTTCTTACTAAGTATAATTATTTATTTTATTAAAATATTGTCTGCACTTACAGTTTTCACTAACACATACATTACAGATTTACAATTTTTTTTTTTTTAATAAATGTTACCTGTACTTAACATTTCATGATTATGTCATACATTATAAAGTACACCCATAAAAAATTAAATATAATGGCGATACATTTCGGTTTTTTTTCTTCGCTTCTGAAAGGAAGGCTCGGCCCTATTATGAAGGGCAACGAAAAACCTGTGTGGATTTTTAGTCAGTAAAAGTATGACACTGACTCCTGCTCTGCACAAAGGCGAGTGATGTTACTGGATGATTTTTACCAACGAAAAAAAAATCTCTTTTTCATCATTAATTTAAAAACTAATACTAAATATTCTTAAAAAGCATGACTCGTAATATAACGATAAAAGTGTCACATCCATTATCCTCACTACTTAGTCCAGACATCTCACTATACTCCTTTATTTCAACAACTCAACTCCGTGTAGTCTCCAGTCTGAAATGTGTCATGTCTTGCAGCATCAATAATTAATAAGTTTCAAGCACTAACATGTACTGGTTTGGACATTTTGAGACACTCAAATGGAGAGACGTGTATGGCCTGGGGTAGTTTGAGTAAATATTCAGAAACTAGGTAAGTTACTGAAAATCGGTATTGGATTTCGAATTCAGGCGGTGTTTGAATTGTAAGGATATTCTAATCATAATGGTGTGGATGAAGAGTAGGTTTGTAGGATTCGCCTCTGTAGTTTTGTGGGCATAATAAAAATACAGGTAGTGTCAGTACCTAATTTTAATATATTTATTTAAATAAATATTTATCTTAACATCAGTCTGTCAGAGGCTTCCCTAGCGTGAAAATATTCTTCATACAGGCTTTGGACCTCCGTTTTACGCCCTTAGGGGTGCAGTTTCGTAAAATTCATACTTAACCTACTTCTCAAATTTTATGTTTGAAAAAATCAATGATATGTTTATAGGTATTATAGTTTGTAAGATTTGTAATTAATTTGGGAGATGTATGTTTAGTTTTTAAATAAAATACATTTATTTTATCTTACTAATATTATAAATGCGAAAGTTACGATGTTTGGATGTTTGTTACTCAATCACGCCAAAACGGCTGGACGGATCTGGATGAAATTTGTCACAGGCATAGGATACACTTCGGAATAGCATATAGGCTACTTTTTATCCCAGAAACCCCAACCTCAACCCCAATACTACGCGGGCGAAGCCGCGGGCAAAAGTTAGTCCTAAAATAATGTCCAAGCAACGTTAGTAACAAGGATGTCAAAAACTATATTAATAGTATAACAACATTCAATCAATGAAATAATAATAATAGTTTTATAAATTAAAAAAAAAACACAAATATGAAAAAAGCGTTAACTCACATACAGTCAAATAAATCTCTCAAGCATTGCAGACTCGATGATATCGGAAAAGCCTTTCCGATATAATCTTTAAAATAAAATATTCTAAAAATAATATTTTTTGTTGTTAATTTATAAATCTGACATTTGTAAATTTGCTTAGCAACATACTTTATTTAACTGCGTCAAGTAATCCGCAGGAAAAAAGATGAATCATGTATTTCCGAGAATTTTCTTTGGTACAAATATTCTACCACTAGCTTTTGCCAGCGGCTTCACCCGCGTACATAAAATATAGCCTATGTCACTCAAGAGTAAAGCAGCTTTCTATTGTTGCTAAAATTTTTCCAATCGGACCAGTAGTTCTAGAGATTACCTCCTACAAAACAAAAACAAACTTTACCTCTTTATTATATTAGTGTAGATGATTAATTAATATCCTATGTCCTTGCCAGTTTGTGAACACGACCTTATTTTCTCGAAAATCATAATTTTAGGCTCCATGAATTTCAATATGATAATACGTTCTGTGTTAGGAGCAATTTACATCAAATCGTGCGTAAACTGCTTCTGTCCGGCAGTTGGTGTCCAATGAATAGAAACTGTGATAAGCTGATAGTGATGTTTTACGTGGTTAGGGATGGGAAACACCGGTATTTGCAGGATACTGTAATAACATAGAGTGAAAAGTAAAGTAAAGTTCAGTTTTATCTTGGTTGTTTCATAACGGAATACGTTTTTATTATGTAGTAAGTGCTATTGTAACATACTATTACTTAGTTAAAAAGTTCGTAGGCTGACACATAATATATATATAAATATATATATATATATAAACTTTTGTATTTAAAATATTACTATGATACTTACTATTACTGTAGTCATCAGATAATATCAGCTAAATCAGTCCACTTTTCGTTGTAATTTATTTTTATTCAAGAAGGGGCTCACCTATTCAAACCAAATGTTTGTTTGGATTATTTAGTAGATAGTTTATGTGAAGTTTGCACAAACTGGTCAACCGGTCGAGCGATTTTTCATTTATCACATTTTGCCGGGAGCGAAGCCCAGGGGAAAAACTAGTTAGTTATAAGTTTAAATAGTGTACTTACTTGATATCAGTCGATCAATTTAAAACCAAAAATAAATACATAATTTTCTCACTGTTAGGGCTCATGCCTTCTCCCTAGAAAAGAGAAAATAGGCCGTAGCCTGTCACGGAGGCCTAATGCGTATTTACATAAGTATATGAGACTGCATCAGCTGTGTGTGTGTTTATCAGTTGTCTAGTACTCATGACACAAGCTCTGCTTAGCTAGGGACTAGATGGCGTTGTGTGATAGCTGTGGACTATACCTATCTATACTGCGCGCCTCAAGGAGTTGACAGCAAACTGTAAGGGCCCTTTAGGTTCGAAGCCTCCTGGGGCCGAGGGTTGATGCGAAGGCAAGTAAGGAACGGAGGAGGTTGTTTAATCAGTCATTCGATGATTTTTACCTACCATAAAAAAAAAACCTATATCTACCTTTACTTACCTACGAGTATACTATATTCCAGTGCATCCCATCACTAAACTAACAAACCCAACTACTACATTCCACGCGGTCGATTTTATCTGAACACTCTTATAGCACAATTTATAAGATGGAGGTCAATTCTGAAGCAGATTAAGACCATCCTTTACCTAGATTTTCCAGACTCAGCTGTCTTTCGACCTGGACAGTTGTAAAGAACTGAAGTTGATCTATGGATTGGAGAAAGCATTTGTTACTTTTTGGACGTTTTGTATTTGGTCTTTGGAGTTCCTTTTAAGTAATTTTCTGTGGGTTTTGTGTTTTGTGGTAAAATAAAATTTATATCATAATAGGTTCGTTGAATAAATGAGTACTATTCAATACTAGTGATTTACAGGCTTGTACGGGGTTTCTTTTTTATGGTGGGCAAAAATTATCCAGTGACGAATCCCGCTCTTGGGCGGAGCAGGAAACAGTCAGACTCTTACTGACTAAACATCCCACCCCGTTCCTTCTTTGCCTTTCGCACTGGGGCCAAGGCTTCAACCCTTTTGCAGAGTCCCTACGAGGTTCGTACGGGGGTTACAAATCTTTGATGTTTACAGGGAGCGTTTTGGCTTTTTAACCGATTTCAAAAAAGGAGAAGTTTTCTACATACGATTGCATCACTGCTTACTATCAGGTGGGATCGCAGTCAAGCACTAGTTTATTGCAAGTTAAAAAAAAAAAAAAAAACATTCGACCGTAAATGTATATTTTTATGTTTGTTTGCAGAAAACTTTGTTGTTTTTACCGTACCGTTTTTAGTAACACTAAAAATTTATTTATCAGTTGGTCGAAGTCTGGATGTATTTCTCACGCGCCTCAAAGAGTTGTCAGCAAACCATAGGGGTCCAGCAGGACCGGATCCTAGTAGGGACATGGACGAAAGGAAGGACCGGCACCGGTACGAAGGGCTAAGATGGAACAGTCAGTAAAAGTCTGACACTATCTCCCGCTCCGCCCAAAGGTGGGAGATGTCATTAGATGATTTTAACACGCCATAAAAAATCCCTTACAAAATTCTGAATGTCTAAGTGCAATTTTGCAGCCACGACTGAAGAGTGACTTAGCGCAGACAGTCACTGTAAAACTAAATGAAAATGGAGTCTAATAATCTGTCACTGAGTCTTCTATTACGTTAAAAGTCTGTCTTCGTGAAAAAAAAACTCATGACTAGCAAAATGCCAAGATTCACTTGTACGAGTATTAGCTCAAATCTTTATGCTTAAACCACGCAGTTTTAAACAAATTCATCGAGGTCTTTTCTTAAAAATACCATATGTTATTCTTATCAAACAATAAATAATAGTCAATAATTATTCCTATTTTTTGAGCAAAGAAAAATCACCACATGATTATTTTTTTCTGATGAAGTGAGAGTGGGTATCATACTTTTACTGACTAAAACTAAACCGGTGTTTTTCTATTGGTTTTTGTATTCTAAGACCACAGGTTTTCCTTCTATAAATTCCCCATGGAACCCTAAATAATTATATCTTATCAAGCCTCCCTTAAATATTCGAACAAAACACACTTCATTTGAGGTCCAAAGACTAATGAAGTATGAAAGCCCAGAGAGTGGACATCAAGCCACGCGGAAGAGATACAAGTGTAGGTGTAAGGGTAGAATTCCACTGCCGCCTAGTATTTAACGTTAACGGAGATACATAAAATGCATATAACTCATGTTTGATTAACAATTAACAAAACTTATCACTTTAAAAATTTTCTTTTTTTAATACACATTATTTTATTTCATCAAATTATATGTATGTAAAGATTACTAAAACATGGCGTCATAAAACTTCTCCTCAAAAAGATAATAAAGCAGGTCCTTAGAGAAATAGTGTCATGTGCTGGATTCTTTTTCAATAGACTGACTCAAAAAAAAAATTTTCCAATAAAGAATTAATCCAAAAATAAAATCTCATAGTGCTCGTTCATTTTCCCTTTTAAACTCTTGAGCCTTTCGATTATATCTATAATTACGATATTCGAAAAGTTAAACCGCGCTGTATGTTTTTTTTTATATAGAAAGTTTATCCTTGGGAAAATATCCAATATACCTACATCATTATAAATTCCTAGTTTGTTGTCTTCGAAAAATTGTAGACTTTCAAACAGGTGGACCCCATTTTGATAAAAAAAAGATTCGTATACTTACGTAGCGTAGCTGTGGGCAGCAATGGAACTGAGTCTTTAGCATGTACTATCCAAATTTTATGGACTGTGCCACTAGTAACGAATTAATGTTTTCCGATATTTATTGGGTTTTATTTAACAAATCTTTGGTAATTTATTTTGGAAAGTTTTGGGATCCAATTTTTTTATCTAAAGCGATAGGTTTATTATTATTAAGTAATTAAAAATAAAATAAACAATAAACTTTAACTGGTTTTTTCAGAAAAAAAAAGATATAGAAACCAAAATTTCCGCTGAATGAATTTTGTACACCCATGTGTAGTACAACAAAAACTTTTTTTTTCAAGGTTATTCATGATGTAAAAACATCATCATCATCATCATCAGCCTTTTAATGTTCCCACTGCAGGGACACAGGCCTCCTCTCTCTAGGAGAGGGAATGGGCCATAATCCACCACGCGGGCCCAGTGCGGATTGGTGGATGTCACATGTCTTCGAATTTTTGGTTCTAGGACATGCCGGTTTCCTCACGATGTTTTCCTTCCCGTTTTGAGAGCAGCGGTGATGAAATAAATTACACAAAGTAATGCGCCTGGCTGGGTTTAAACCCGCGACCTACGACTCGTAAGTTGGGGCCGTTACCACTCGGCCACCACTGCTCCTGCCTCTGCTGTAAAAACATAATTGTGTACAATTGATGTTCGAAAAAATATAGGATGTACTGATCCATCTCTCTTTTTTTACTCAGGATCAGGATTTCACCACATAATGTTAAGTTCCCAGTATATTAGATTAATATAGTTTTTTTTATGTTTTCAGATCCATGTTGGCGCCATCTACAAATGTGTGAGTAACTTTTTCTAATTACATTTCATTCTTCATTACAATTTCACATTATTATAAAGGCGATATCCACAGATATCCGCAGGAGAACCAAGGTAGTCAACATAGCGAAAAAAATCGCCAAACTTAATCCCGACCTCAGTATGAGGGCTAAGAAGGAATGGAATGGGTCGTTTAGTCAGTAAGAGTCTGACACTGTTTCTCACCCCGCCTGAAGGCGGGATTCATCATTAGATGATTTTTACCATCATAAAAAAGTGTAGTCCTACCAGTCTAGTTCCCATATAAAATGTATGAAGATCGACGTGTGTGGCACACATGTTAGCAGTGTAGTTCTACCTCAAAAGTTTTAATTAAACTTACTTTATACAGCTAAAAATATCACAATTAAAATATGAACACCTGGTCTATTATATTTTTCTTTCAACCCCTCACGAACTTACAAAGACAAAGGTTCTTTGATGTGTCTGAATTATGTGTAGTTGAATGAAAGTAAAACTAGGGTTAGTTAGGGTGCTCGCATTAGGGAACGTAAATATAGGGTTGTACAGTTGAATGTACAATAATGTACATAGTCTAGTACGTGAGTAATGTGTGTATGTTTAAGTAAGTAAGTTGCGGTGAGCCTTTGATGTGTAATGTAGAACTTTCTGCTCCTTTAGCGAATTAAGTACTTATAAATTAACTTGTACCTTTTTTTGGGTTCCATGCCCCATTTGGAAACAAACAGTATCCATATTGCTTCTCTTGTCTGTCGTTTTACCATCCATATTGCTTACACGTACCTAATAAAAGAACGAGACAGTAATGGTCGGCCGAGACAGTATTGTAAGCGAGTTGTAGAAATAAGCACTTAGCTCAGTACTTAGCGCTATGTTCATACGTATCAAGTATTCGGCCGAATTTACTGTCTCGCCTGTTTGCCTGGTATGTATGATCAAGATGTCACGGGTATAGCTCATGAACAAAGAAAAATAAAACTAATTTTATATAGAAAACAAATGTAGGGTATATTGTAAAAAAAAGGAACAATCGATTTTAAAATTACGTTAAGTAAACGAGTTAGGTCCGGCCGAGGTAATCGCACTTGTCTAGCCCCCCACACTTCCCTGGCGATATTCCGCACTCCAGGCGCAGTCCAGGGCCCGCAAGCTCCTCCGTCTCCTCACACTCCGGTGATACTCTTGACACTTCAGTGTTCTACGGCAACTCCGAGTTAGCCCCGTAAACCGTGACGTAATTCCTAGGGACAAGGTTCACATTGTTAGACTGCCTGTTTAAGGGATGCACGGGAAACGCCAGTTCTGTATGGCAAGAGCTAGCCTGTCAGATTAGGGTTTGAAAGGCGGGAAGAATTCTAAGTGTGATGTAAGGAATTTAAAATTACCAGTGCGTGTAGGCAAGCAGAGCGGTTACAGTGGCTTATTAATTTAAAACAAATAGCAGTTCATAATCATTTACAAATTTAAGCAACTTCTAAGGTTATATAAAGACAAAGATAACAACGGTTAAATCCTTATGAACAAAGCTAATAAGGTATGTGCACAACTTACCCAAGTTTGGGAATCACAATCACTTATTTAGAATGCAATCGAGGAACTCGTATACGATGGTCGCAACGACGGTTATTTTTTAAGCGTAATGAGATTAGGCGACAGCGTCCGTGCGTCGAGAGCTTTGACTGCGCACTGTCGGCGCCAGACTCGCAATGAGCGCGCTGCGGGCGCGCGGGTGGTGGCGGCCGGTAAGAAACCGGTCGGTTCGATATATATAAAATCTTACGGCTGTCCGTGAGACTGTAATACTTTTTTTTTTTTTTTTTTTTAGATAGTGAATGAACACTATGTTACATTACCCCTCTCCCTAGAAAAAGGATTTTAACTTATTGAAATCCGCCAATGAACCCACAACAGAGTAAGGCTACAATTACTCCATTCACATTGGAACATTTAAACTATTATAATGACAGAACTAACTAGGTACCAATGTTACGACGGGTATCGTGATTGTTTGAGATCCTTGATATGCCAAGCACCAAGATCGCGACCACTCATGTCTTCTAGCACGTAAACTAATGGTGAGCGTTTAACCTTTACACGACATTTTTGAAATTTAGGGGCCAGCTTTTTACTAAAATGAGCGTCTTTATCGCTTTGGAAATAGCATCTTTTCCAAACAATATCACCCACATTAAACTCTGCATGTTTGCGTCGTAAGTTATAATGTTGCGTGTTCTTTACATGAGCTTCCCATAAGGCGACCTGGACTTTATCAAAAATTGGTGATAATTGACCCATGTTTGCAGCGTAAGCGTCGCGCGGTAAAAATATTAAATCTATTGGATCAGGATTTTCGAGGTAATGAGAACCACAGACCACTAACTCTCTTCCGTGTACTAAGAAGGACGGGGTATAACCAGTGCTTTCGTTAACGGAATTATTCATTGCAAATTGTATTTGAGGAAGGTTCGTGTCCCAAGATCTGTGATTGCCGTCTACGAAGCTAGATATAGCAGTTATTATTGTTTTATTATACCTCTCAACTGTATTAATTTGTGGAGTGTACTTAGGAGTAAAATGTATGCTTGGAATTTTGTATTTCCTGAAAAGCTTATCCAAGTCACGACTAATGAACTGACTGCCGTTATCCAGAATAATCGTTTGCGGAATTCCGTGAACGAGAAAGACATCATCCTCAAGGTGTTTAACAATTAAATTCGAGGTGGCTCGACGTAGTGGAAAAAGAAGGCAATATTTAGAAAAACAGCAAGTCACCACGAAAATGAATTGATTTTGCTTACGGGAGGAAGGCAAAGGGCCAACCAAATCTATTGATAGGACTTGGAAAGGGCGAGAAACATCTTTAGGCCTACCCATTTTTCCAGAGACACCCTGGGTGGAATGTTTGTAAGCTAGACAGGTCTCACATTGAGAAACGAATTGGACTACACTAGAATACATCCCAGGCCAATAAAAACGAAGTGCTAAGCGCTTATACGTCTTAAACACGCCGAAATGACCGGAAATAGGTTCAGAGTGGCATTGTACTAAAATATCTTTTTGTCCCTCCTTAGGAATAACCTCCTTCCAAGCAAACTCTTCGACAAGTTCAACTTTAGTTTTCATGTACCTATATAACTTATTATCGTCTACCTTATAATTTGGAAAATTAAGTGGGTTAAGCTGGCAACCTTGGAAGATTTTTAAGTACCAAGAGTCTTGAGTATTAGGGACAGTTGCAGTGGGAACATTGGCGTTTGAAATAGCGTCTACAGGGACACTTCTAGATAGCGCATCCGGAATAACATTATCTTTCCCACGGCGATGTCTTATCTCAAAATTGAAAGAAGAAAGACGAACACCCCACCTTGCGAGTCGACCGGTCGGATTTGTGAGAGACATAAACCATTTGAGTGAAGAATGATCAGTATATACTAAAAAGGTTTTGTCGGTCTCGAGGTAACAGCGCCAGTACTCAAGAGCAGTAAGAACAGCAAGGGCTTCCCGTTCTGTTGTGCTGTAGTTCCTCTCCGGTTTACTTAAGGAACGGCTCATGTATGCGATGGGATGTTCCACACCATCGATAGTTTGAGCCAACATTGCACCGATACCAAAGTTGCTAGCATCAGTGTGCACCTCAAAAGGAAGGTTAAAGTCAGGACAAGCAAGGACGGGTGCCTGAACTAGCTTTGATTTTAGTTCCAGGAAGGCCTTGTCTGCCTCAGGAGTCCATTGAAATGGCGGGGCGTTCCTTTTATTAGAAGTAAGTTTATTTAGAGGGCCTGCTACGGTACTAAATTGTGGAATAAAACGCCTGTACCACGACGCTGTACCCAGAAAACGCTTTACCTCTTTCCTGTTAGTAGGAGTGGGAAAGTCTAAAATAGCTTTGACCTTATCCGGATCAGTACGTAGGCCATAAGCGTCCACAATGTAACCAAGATAGCGTAACTGACTTCGGAAGAAGTGACATTTGTCTAGATTGACAGTGAGATTGGCCGATCGTAGTTTCTGGAAAACTTTCTGAAGCAGTTCTACATGTTCTTCGTACGTTCGGCTTATGATAATAATGTCGTCTAAATACGCAAAAACTTTAAGTTCGAATTCAGGGCCGAACAAAAGGTCTACGAGTCTTTGTTGCGTAGCTGGGGCGTTGGTGAGTCCAAAAGCTGTGACCTTAAACATAAAAGTTCCTCGTCCAGGAACATAAAAGGCAGTCTTTTCTCTGTCCTTTTCATCGATTAAAATCTGCCAAAATGCTTTGGATAAGTCAATGCTCGATAGATATCGTGCGTCCTTTAGATTATCTAAAATTTCAGATACATATGGCAGCTTATATGCATCTTTCTTTGTGACAGAATTAAGTTTTCGGCTATCTAAACAGAAGCGCGGCTTTCCATCTTTCTTGCCTACCACTAATACAGGGGATGACCACGGACTTTCACAGGGCTCAATGACATCTAGCGCTAACATTTCATCAACCTGCTCTACAACTATACGTTGCTTTTCTGGTGACATGCGGTAATATCGCTGGCGGATTGGTTCTGCATTGCCAGTATCTATACTATGTTTAATGACATGCGTGCGACCTAAACCTCTCTCTGCGTACGAAATGTCCTTAAAAAGATTTACGATATTGTCAGCTTTAAGCTTTTGTGAAGAGGTCAAGGCGTCATAACCACACACTTGATGAACTGATGATGAAATTTCTAAGAGCCCGGGGTCATCAATGAATAAGTTTTCCTTCTGTGGAAGATACTTGGGGCACAAGTTGAAAATATTCCAAAAATCGATTCCTAATATTAGAACGGTTTCAATCGCTGGTATAACATGCGCCTTGATAATAGTAGATGTATCGTCGAAGGTAACTGGTAGAAGAACATAACCAAGGGACGTTATCCTCTGGCCACCTGCTGCAGTAACAGTTATTTTCTCATCATTACACAATATTAGACCTAATTTCAATAATATTTCATGTGAGTTCTTGCCTAGGATAGTAACAGCGGAACCTGAGTCCAATAAACCATACAAGAATATATCATTATTGATTTTTACCCTTGCATAAGGTCTAGGATCATTGCTCGGTTTGGCGTTGAAAACTGTAGAAATACATTTTCGGGAAAAGAAATTCCTTACAAACATGAGCCAATCATTCCAGTTCGAGCGATCTGTATGATCATACGCATGCTTTCTACAATTTTCAGATATTAGTTTTTTTGCTTGCAGTTTGGGCATTCTGGTGTACGTACTTCTTTCATGCCGCACTTAAAGCAGAAAATCTTTCGCTCAGCCGTGCAATCTTTCATAGAATGCGTATTAACACGGCAACGGTGACAATAGGGTGCTTTAGAAACTGCCGAAACTTCGACTTCTGAAGCCTGAATTTCGGAGACCTTGTGCAACTCTTGAGAGTGAGCACCTTCGTTCTTACCACGACCGTAGAAATTGCTTTGGTGATTATTCGTCGACTTTCGCTTCGAAGACTGATAACCAAACTCTGGAGCCAAGGTATTAGCCGAAACCGAAGGTGGTTCCTTAAATAATTCTGAACGAACCTTTATTCGTTCATAATTTTTACAAATTATTTTTAAGTCTTCGAGGGATTTTATATTAGGACTAGCAGCTATGATGGTTGAGTAACAAGGACGGATATTGTGCAAAATTATTTCTAACTTCACATCTTCCTCTAGGGGTTTACTAAGCCTAGAAAACATACCTTGCATTATCGATAGGTATATAGTAATGCTCTCTTCCTCTCCCTGCGTACGTTGACGTATTTCTGAAGCCATACGATAATCGTAGTCGGGAACATCGAAATCGTCCTTTAAATAGGTAAGTACTTCAGACCAACTATTTACTATACCCCTTATATTACGGTACCAGTGAAGTGCATCACCAACAAAGATGTCGGTAGCAGAACTCAATATTTTATTTTCAGAGATATTTTTTGAGGTACGGAACTCTTCAACCTTTTGAATAAATGATCTGACACAAGTTTTACCGTCATATTTTATTCTATTAAGTTCGCCTAAAATCCCACGATCACACGAAACTGCAATGTTCATCCCGGATAAATTAGGTTTGTCAATAAAGTCCTCAGTAGTAACAGACGTCGCGGAATGTAATTGTTCTTTGATCTGTGGCTTATCAAGGCTCAACAATATTTCGTAATAACCCTCGTATTTTTTTTTTAATTTACTTAATTTTGCTAAGTCATCCGCCGCCTGCGGCTCTTCAATACGCTGGAGCCTATAGTATAAATGGTGTAGTAGAGCCTTAGTTCTGTTATAAAGGGGTTCATCGAAAGAAACCTGTAAAGCATCAAGATTAGCCTTGACCTTCTCTAGCGTCTCTTGCGATCCTTTACTATCTTCTAAAAACTGGAAAACCGAATCAATTATGTCATCGGATGAATATAACTGAGTTAATTTAGTGACTTGACGTCTTAATCCAGCTACGTTATCAGAGGGTGACTCTCCTCGGATAGCAACTTCGTACATGAGTTCTGATTTCTGAAGTAATAAATATTTTATTGGAATTGCCATATTTTTCTTTTATATCTTGATGGTTAGGAAAAAACCGGGTAGGCTATGCACTTAGTTTGAAAAAATGTAAATCTAGCCAATTCCGCTCTGTTACAATTATTTTTAAAGCACACAAAACAAAACAATGCATATAAATAATAAGCTAGGTGAAGTCAGGTGAAACACACTACGTTACTTCTAACCCATATAAATGAGATTAAAAAAATGTATAATAGGTAGTTACTAATTGTGACAGAAAATAGAATTACAGTAACAGTTCTAGAATTTAAGTACACTTACGTAGGTAGAATAACACTACTAGAAAACCACCACCCACAAAGCCGCTAAAAAGAACAAAGCCAAGTGCGAAAGACCTTAAACCACGTTTTTGGGCGCCATTGTCACGGGTATAGCTCATGAACAAAGAAAAATAAAACTAATTTTATATAGAAAACAAATGTAGGGTATATTGTAAAAAAAAGGAACAATCGATTTTAAAATTACGTTAAGTAAACGAGTTAGGTCCGGCCGAGGTAATCGCACTTGTCTAGCCCCCCACACTTCCCTGGCGATATTCCGCACTCCAGGCGCAGTCCAGGGCCCGCAAGCTCCTCCGTCTCCTCACACTCCGGTGATACTCTTGACACTTCAGTGTTCTACGGCAACTCCGAGTTAGCCCCGTAAACCGTGACGTAATTCCTAGGGACAAGGTTCACATTGTTAGACTGCCTGTTTAAGGGATGCACGGGAAACGCCAGTTCTGTATGGCAAGAGCTAGCCTGTCAGATTAGGGTTTGAAAGGCGGGAAGAATTCTAAGTGTGATGTAAGGAATTTAAAATTACCAGTGCGTGTAGGCAAGCAGAGCGGTTACAGTGGCTTATTAATTTAAAACAAATAGCAGTTCATAATCATTTACAAATTTAAGCAACTTCTAAGGTTATATAAAGACAAAGATAACAACGGTTAAATCCTTATGAACAAAGCTAATAAGGTATGTGCACAACTTACCCAAGTTTGGGAATCACAATCACTTATTTAGAATGCAATCGAGGAACTCGTATACGATGGTCGCAACGACGGTTATTTTTTAAGCGTAATGAGATTAGGCGACAGCGTCCGTGCGTCGAGAGCTTTGACTGCGCACTGTCGGCGCCAGACTCGCAATGAGCGCGCTGCGGGCGCGCGGGTGGTGGCGGCCGGTAAGAAACCGGTCGGTTCGATATATATAAAATCTTACGGCTGTCCGTGAGACTGTAATACTTTTTTTTTTTTTTTTTTTTTTTTAGATAGTGAATGAACACTATGTTACAAAGACTTATAAGATCTCTGCCTCTCTTTCCGTTGATAAATGAATCCTTTTTCTCAAGAACTTGCAGAGGTATTAAGCTGTAATAAAAATCAGATATTCGTTATTCTTTAGAGTAAACATACTTCTAAGCCAACGAAATCTAAAGATAGAAATAATGATGCTTTAAATGGCGCTTGTGTCTCACAAGGAAATCAAAACTTATGGAGTCCCTGCCGTTGACTTCCTCTTTGCATTGTATTCCTCAATACTGAGGGTCGTGACTTCTTTGCTTCATCACTTTCACTAGTGCAAAATAATATTGCTCCATCTGTGCCTGTCCTTAGCGATGTGAAGAATATTGTATACCGTATAGTCAAAAGTGATGTGGATCTTGCTAACGCTGCATTTTCCGTAACATAGTCCTAAGACAAATCATTCTATGATGGATTCCTATACTACTTTTTACACCACTTGGCAGTACATTCCAGAAAATGTCTACTGAACTAAAATTAACGTATTTATCTCAAAATAGAACTAATGCGTTAAGCCAAACCACCCATCACTCTTTCCAAATGCCTTGATAAATAGTTATTTTTACGTCTCATTGGCTTTAAGTTATTTATTCAGTTTTAAGAAAGCTGTACAGTAATTTATTCTAACACAGCATATCTTCGTCTGCTGTTTTCCATCGTAGGTTGAGCGATGGAGTCCGACTTATGAACGGTGAAAGGTCATGCACCCTTGCTTATGCAAATTATTCTTACTCTCCTTTAACCCGTCGAACGCTGATTGTACTGATATTTTGGGTTGGGTTGAAGTTCTTTTTGGATCGCTGAAAAAATCTTTTCAATACACTTACTCGAAAACTGCCACTTATCGCACTATAATTAGGTTCGACATGACACGTATATCACCCGCGTGCTTTTGTTTCATTTACCATACCAAGGGCTTTTTTTTTCCTCCTTATCGTCACGGTCAAGCGTAATTATTATTTTTTTTAAAGCAATGAGGTGCAGATTTTTGAGGTTTTAATATTTAATTAAAATTTAAATCGTGTTTTTAACAGAATATAATAAATAAACATGATTATTTATGCAATAATTTGTTATTAACAACAAATTAACATTTATCTGTGTTCTAAATTCAAAAATATTTGAATTTCTATTCTTAATATTAAGTAGGACGTATAGCGGTTTGATGTCTTTGCTTCTTATTCATCCTGCAAAGGATAAGCGCGGGAAAAAGTCTATAAATAATAGTCATAATAAGTAACTTATTTATTGGTAGTTGTGATAAATACGTTGAATGTAAGATATAAGAGATTTTTTTAGACAATAAGCCGTTGCCTTCAGATATTTTGCTTTACTATAGTTTGCTGCAATCTAAATCTGAAATGTACGGCAACTTTGGAAATTTTTCATCAGTAAGAAATTAACAAAAATGCGTCGTAATTTTCAAAGGAAGTAAGTGTATTATAAGTGTTATATGTTCGTAAGTGTATTGAAAAACGTCGTTTGACACACGTGCAGATTTGTCATTGCAGCCCTCGGCTCCATAACACACTCGCCTACGGCTCGTGCGAATTTCGCCTCGGTCGCAATGACAAACTTCCTGTACTTGTATCAAAATGTACTATATCTTAAGTCCCAGAAGACTCGATATTTTAAAAGGGAACATTTTGGTTGAAGCGTTTTTAATTAAGAATAGAGTAAAACTTTATTGTACACCAAAATAGTAACAATTTCACAGAAAATATGAAAGGGTACAAAGGCGTTCTTATCGATGACAGCGATATCTACCAGACAACATAAGTTCATCATTTCAGCCGAAAGTCTTGCATTCGTTGTATCTTCGCAACCGTCACTTTTGTCATCGGTCTACCTTGTGAGAGGATTACTAATGCAAGTACATGCATACGACCGCCACTTCAGGTTCAGGAACTACTTAATTTGGGTGGCCGTTTGTGCTGTATCAGTAACTTTGGTGGTACACAGGTGTTGCAAGGTAATTCGAAACTGGTGAAAAAGTGGTGGTTTTTATTCTTTTTATAATCACCCTAAAATAAATCGGCAAAATCATAAAAGAAAGCACATGCTTATTTTGGCTCACCCTTTCTAGGTTTACCGACAGACGACACAAACACATGCATAAGCACGTGTTTCTAAACACATCTCGATAAATGCTTCTATATTTAACCCTTAGGCTTTTAGTTAACCGTTGAGTTGTTTATCTTTCGCGCAAGATAAGACGAAACTTAAGACAGCATTGGGAGGGTTAAACTGGGGTGCATCGGTATTTGTGTTTGGGTTGTAATTAGGGTAAAGCTGTTGGGCTTTGAACTGTTTAGAGCTTATATAATGATTTTGAGATTATGCTGGATATTCCTTTTGTTAGAAATTGGGTATTAAAATTTTTTGGCAAATCTTTAAACTTTGAATTATCCGTCAATCACTGTAAAGTTAATTGACTGTCTCAATCATTTTTAATTGTCTTATAGTGACTCACTACCTATAATTATTATTTTTTATTAGCACACTAGTGCTTGACTGTTATCCAACCTGATAGTAAGCAGTGATGCAATCGCTGATGGTGAGACGCACTAGTTTACTAAAGCCGCAGCAGGCAAACTGTCCTTGAATATAAACGGTATGAACGACGAGGTAAAACGCTTAGTCCGGACCGTAGAAGATTTAGCAACGTAGAGGTTGTTATTCGCCGTACCGGTTTACAGTGTAAAGACCATTTCTCGGACAATGCTTTTTTATTTAAAAAACTGATAGTCTAAGTTATACGAATGCAATATTTCGAATTCCCATTTCACATTTGTTTAGTTTAGGAATAGAATTTATTGAAAATTGTCTTTTTTCCAACCCAATATTTAGAAAAAAAAATCAAAACTCTGAAACTAAATATGATATGCAATTATGGCCTTAGAATAGGTTAGGGCTGTCACGCGATCATAATATTAGTTCACAGATATTAGGTTGAAAGGGTGTTAAATTTTATATGAAAACATATGCGAATAAAGTCTGGCAAAGTGTTTAGAATATAAATAATTGATCCCAATACAATTACAGTAAACCTTGTGTATGTCTGGATCCAACAAAATTCCTAGGTTTTTTTGTACTTGAAATTCTAATAATCAATACGGCTCATAAAATAAAAAATCGAATCATTAAAATCCAGTGTTGAAAGTCACAACCCTATCAAAAACTGATAGTTTGGAATATCTTTTAGATTCCACACAATTAGGATGTGTAATTTTTCTAGTATATAGAAGAGATAAAGGACAATTTCAGTATAAATAACTTTTCCGAATACGTTGGAGATACGTAGAAAAAAAAAAAACTTAAAACTCGTAAAAACCTTAACATCTCTCGGCTGAGTTTTATGACGCCATATTCCTAGCAGAATATGGCGTATTAAGATGATTTAAACCAGTAATTTATAGACGTTTTTGCATGAACGTTCTTCATAGGTCAGTTTTTTAATGATGGCAAAAATCATCTAATGTCGAATCCCGCTTTTAAGCGGAGCGGGAAACAGTGTCAGACTCTTACTGACTAAACACCTCACCCTGTTCCGTTTTTGCCTTGCGCACTTGAGTCACGCCTTCCTTTCTGAAGACCCTGGGCCCCAGACAGAAAGAGACCTTGGGTCCTAGTCAGAAAAAGACCCTGGGCCCCAGTCAAAAAGAGACCCTGGGCCCGAATCAGAAGGAGACCCTGAGCCTCAGTCAGAAAGAGACTCTGGGCCCTAGTCAGAAAGAGATCCTGGGCCCCAGTCAGAAAGAAACCCTGGGCCCCAGAGACACCTTGGGCCCCGAGAGACCTTGGGCCCCTTTAACTGAAATAAATGTTTTGAATTTGATAGAGACCCTGGGCCCTAGGCCATAGCTCAGTTCATGAAAAACAAACTCCGTTTTATTCACGAACGGGATTTCAAAAAGGACTGTGAAAAATCAATCTAGTTAGATCTCAATGGTTTTTAATCAGTCAACAACAGCATTCCTATTCCACTGTTATTTCGTTTCGTCGTTTTATTTATTAAATTCCAGTGGAGATTGACCCAGTTATGATGGCACAAGCGCTTTTATTCCTCTTAATTTGTCACACAATAGAAAGCTTAAAAGCTTGGAATTATGTACTACAGTACCTATTTTTATTTTTTAATTGGAACTTGGAATATTAATAACGTTGCAAAAAACTATTTTCGCATCGTTATTAGTATTCTAAATTGCATCAATTAATAATAATAATAAACAATTACATCTGCACTTGTATCAAAACGTACTAATGTTTTGATACAAGTGCAGAATTACACTGCGCACACGTATGCCACACACGCCGATCTGGGCGCTTCGGTCTCCATAACTTTTATATGGACACTAGACTTGTAGAATTACACTTGATCCACGCAACTAAACCTCGTTCTACGTTACAAATCAGGCGTGTTACACATGTAACTATCTGTCTATCTATCTATCTAAACAGATAGATAGATAGATAGATAAACTCTTCTTCATCTTCTTTTTTTTATGTAGTTTTAGCTTAAATCATTAAGCCCTAAGAGGACACCGGTGTCCGCACACCCATTGTCTTTTAATTGTGTCTGTAACTCCGTTATTCGAAAGGTTAAATCTCTTTTTTTACAATTTCAACACGAAACTGGAGACAAAAGGTCAATTCCAATTGCTACCAAACTTCAATAATCTTATACTCATAACCGCATACCATTTTGTCCCTGTGCTTTTAAGAAAAGTGTTTTTTTTTTGCTCCATACTTACATAAATAACTAACCCTAACAAATAGTATATCATTATCATCATCAGCCTTATTAATGTTCTCACTGCTGGGACACAGGCCTCCTCCACCTTGCGGGCCCAGTGCGAATTTGTGGATGTTGCGAATTGATGACATGAGTAATGTGGTCTTCGAATGTTTGGTTTTAGGACATGACGGTTTCCTCACAATGTTTTCCTTCACCATTTTGAGAGCAATGGTGATGAAATAAATTACACGAAGTAATTCGCCTAAAAGTCGGGACCTTTACTACTCGGTCACTACTACTCTATCAATAGTAATTGATCTATTTAAACAAATGCGTTTGAGTTTAAATCAGTAAAGATCTCACTGCTGGATTGGGACTCAAGGAAAGGGAATAGGCAAGGAAGGGGTTAATCCTCCACATGGATGGGTCGCGAATATAAGTCGAAGTTACAAATAGGTTTTGTTTGAGAACAAAGACAAAACCAACTTCTTACTATTAATATAAACAAAGCTAAGGTTAACGATCGTTAGCAAGATCAGATCAGGAGAACACGGATTTGTACTCGACCTTTGATTTGGTAATATATGATTAAAGAAAGTTCCTTTCTAAGGATCGCATCATAGACATTTTGGAGATTTCCAGCGTTTGAATTTAGAACGAGACTTGAGAAGAATTTTGGATTATTATTATTTTGAATTTTTTTCTCAATTTCAATTACTGCTTTTTTTCTGGGTTAGGTATATCCAAGGATCATATATATCCTACGTACGAGTATATCTCAATACAACTGATGGAACTGATGGAATGAGAGTGTCAGATTTTAACTGTCTTAACTCTACCTTTTTTGGCGGTAGAAAATCATCTATAGTTCGTTTTTTAATACTAGACTACGATTTCACAACTCAGAATGTCACACTCTAAAAATATGTTCCCAATTTTCCAGAATTTAACATTTTATGTTGTCAAATCGTAGTCTAGGCAAAACGAACCTTAATAATTCTTCCGCTCCAGGGTGGGGCAGTACGCCGCGTTAGACTTTTTTTTTCAGTGGTCCTTGGGTTCTAGGATCACGGGTTTACCTTTTAGAAGACCACCCATGGCTCCAACTTGGGTTCAGTGAGGACAGTTACTGGACAGCAGTATGGCAAGCTACACATTAAGGTGCTATGCTCCTGTCCGGTCCCGTCAAATTAGTTCTAATATATGATGACAATGATACATCATAATGTATCGATATCTATGCTGCCACATAGGAACTGAACCATCAAATCCCGTATAGTGGTAGAGAATACTAGAATTCTCTGCACGATTCAAACACATACAATAAGTCAAAATCAATAATTATTATTGGGCCTTACACGTTACAACGGTGGTTGGTTGGGCTTTATACTTTGTTCTACATACCCCTAAAATAGTAGCATGTATAATCCTCAGCAGACATGTTGAACCGTCATGGCGGTTGAATACGCAGTAATTGATTTTCGGGTCACAATCGAAGTAGGGGACAATCGTAGGAACGGATTAAAATTATTTGCTGTGAACCATTGGCTTTTTGTGTGTTGTTTGGAGCAGTGGTGGCCGAGTGGTAACGGCCCCGATTTAAGAGTTGCATGTCGCGGGTTCAAACCCAGCCAGGCGCATTACTTTGTGTAATTTATTTCATCACCACTGCTCACAAAACGGTAAAAGAAAACAATTTGAGGAAACCGGCATGGTCTAGAACCAAAAATTCGAAGACATGTGACCAATCCGCACTGGGCCCGCGTGGAGGATTATGGCCCATCCCCTGTCCTAGAGAGGAGGCCTGTGTGCCAGCAGTGGGAACATTAAAAAAAAGGCTGATGATGATGATTGGTTGTTTGTGTCTCGTTACGCCGCGCCGCAATCAATGTTGTCTGATTTCATTCGCAGCCAAAGAAAAAATGTTTTTACAAAACTCCGGTGGTGAAACAATGTCCAATTAATTTCACATTGCCTTATATCATTTCGTGACAATGTAACAAAAAAGTACTCCATTTATCTCCCAGAAAAAGCAGCATTATTCACGAAATATTGTCAACGAAAACGAACAATCTCTCTAAATTACTTTCACAAAAACCCTTGTAATCTGCCTACACCACCCGGTTCCACGAAAACGATTTGTTATTTCTCTGAGAGTTATGTTAAATAGATTAGCTCAAACAAATGGGTATATAAGAGGAGACTACATGTCGTGTAAAAATTGATCTGATATTGATGAGGTTAGGGGAGGAATTAGGGATTTAAGGCGAGCTGGCGAGGGACTAGGTGAAATGGTTCATTTAATAGGTCCTTTGGTTTCATCATTTTAGCCGAAAGACGTTCATTCTTGGATATGTAGACTGTTCAAGATGTACAATGAACGATCTTGCGCAATTCTGCGACTGACAATCGACCTTGAGTAGGTCTTGTAACGCTGAGTCTTTATGTGCGCAATAGCGTACCTGACTTCCAAAAAATTATATTTGATCCGGTAGCAAAACTCAATAAAATACGCAATACAGTACATATGTATTGTTGTACCTACCATAATATGAATACGGTGTAATACTGCAATAAGATTTTTTTTCGGAAATGGCCGGGTCTAATTTCATTCTCCGAATATATTTTTTTCAAAGTACAATATTGGATATTGTAATTGTAGTTTTCATAAAAATCAGACCCAAGAATCCCTTGAGTAAGGTTAGGATCGTAGTCAAACACTATAATATTTATATTATTTAAAAAAAAATACAAAATCTTGTATGGAATCTCACCAATAATTGGTACCGTAGGGGCCCAGCCTGCTCTGTACACTGCCCAGGCTGCCCCGTAGGGGCCAAGCCTACCACTAGGCAGGGTCAAAGCCTTTTTCTTATTGATTATAGGTTCAGGTAGCCTATTAGGTCCAAGGGTATACTTCTGAAAGAAAGGCTCGAAGTGGGTGGTTTAGTCAGTAAAAGTCTGATATTATTTGCAGGATTTGACATTGGATGATTCTTACCTACCATAAAAAACCACTTGTTGGTGGAAATCATAAAACACGAAGGTTTCTAAACTAAGATCAGCATGAATTAAAACCATTTGTGGCAGGAATCGACTGATTCAATGCTCGCCTTCAAAGTGAAGTGGAAATGAGCAGCGGTATTAGAAATTCTCATGGTTGAGTTCTGATCAAACAAATTAAACGTAATTAAGTTATCGAAGATAAGATTCATTTCCAGTTTCGTGTTTGGAATACTTTAACTTTGACTCATCATCATCATCATCCTACCCTTATCCCATATTACTTGGGGTCGGCGCAACATGTTTTTTTCTTCCACTCTGTCCTGTCACCCGTCACACTATCACTAACTCCCTTTTCTTTCATATCACTTCTCACACAATCCATCCATCTCTTCTTCGGCCTCCCTCTTCCTCTCCATCCATCTACGTGTAAACTCAAAACTCTTTTCGTAACATGCGTTTCATCTAACGTTTAACTTTGACTATACATAATTATTTTTTTGTTTATCAATCCTGATGTCCAAGTCTTTCCAACATAATTCTATTGTCATTTTGGTAAAAGTTAGTAATCTGTTAATTCATAATGGCCTATCATTGGTTTGTTATTGGTCGCAATAACTGCATAGTTACGTTCTAATGATAAGTCACTTGTAACGCCATCTATGGCGTCAAATAAGAACTAACACTGCATAAAAAAAGAAACAAAAAAATCAAATCAAAAAAAGAAATCTAATCAAAGTGGAGAACTTTGATTACATTTCTTTTTTTTAATTTGATTTTTTTTTTTGCGCTATTTTAAAAATTAATTCTAAGAACAGAATCAGCATTGCTATCCAGCGTGGCACTGCTGCTAGCGTTCCGGGCACTTTTCCTATTAATATCGACGTGGATGACTTTTTTGATGTCCAATAAGTTTCTTCCTTTTTTTTTAAATCATTTGGAAAAATTAATGTATTTTTAGTTTATTAATAATAATTAATTATAATAATAACAATTAAATAAAAATGTAAACACTAAGAACTGAATAAAAGACGAATTAAATCGGACTCATACAGCAAACGTGATTTTTTGTCGTTTTTTGCTACGGAATGTTTTTTTCTTGGTAGGCCCACCCAAGGGCAGATGTGTGACTGTGTAGTGTGAGACTTTTACTGACTAAAAACCCCTTTTGCTCTCGTTCCAAGGCCCTGGGGTTTACTTTCAACGTCTATCGGAACCACTCAGTGTGTTCACAACCCTTTACCGGAAGGGGCTGACGTGTAAAAATGGATGTAATATTGATAGCCCAACACCCGGTACCTACGTGTTACTACCTATCACGTGCATAAGTTACTGGCACCTATCTAGAATGTATCCATCACATAAATGTTTTACGGGATCTAGATTAGTTTTTTTTTCTGAAATAGAATTACAACTTTTAAGAAAAAAAAATATTATTAAAAAAACAAAATACCCGACTGCACACTAAAAAAAGAGTAAAACAAGCCCCACAATACAAATTTACTGAATATAATTTATAAATGTTGATGGAAAGCATCGCAGGCGGGGACCAACAGAGGCTTATTTATAGTCATTTCTGTTGTGCACCATTTAGCAGAATTTTCGTTGGTGGCGGTCAAGGTGGTCCCCGCCTGCGATGCTTTCCATCAACATTTATAAATTATATTCAGTAAATTTGTATTGTGGGGCTTGTTTTACTCTTTTTTTTAGTGTGCAGTCGGGTATTTTGTTTTTTTAATAATAATTTTTTTATTTATAACTTTTTAGCTGTTTTTATTTAACGAAAATGTTGTAGATGTAGAAGACTATGTATATGTAAGTACCATTTTAAATTATTTCGACGACATTTGGCTTTAGATTACGAGTACATATTTTTTTAAAGGGAAATTTAGAAAAAATATTATTATGTCTTTATCCCGTGGGACTTTTAGGATAAAATGTATCCTATGACACTCCCGTAATCAAGACAAATCTAACGATACCTCATACATCAAAATCCATCAAGCCGTTTAGGCTACAGGAGGTCACAAAGGAACAGACATACATACATACTTACATACACTCGAAAAACATTACCCTCCTTCTTTGGCAGTCGGGTAAAAAATACTTAAATGTCAAATAAAATGCTTATATTTTTTGAGCAAAACATGATGTGTAATAGAATTATAGTGTAAACTTTATTGTAGGGTAAATCACAGGGCTTAGCCAAGTTGATAATATACAATCGTTAACTCTAGAAGAAAACTTTAAATAAAAGAGAAGGATATAATTTCGACAGTTTCTTGAATCTAAAACATATATTACTTGACTCAAGTTAAAAACTGTTACTTAAAATATAGTAAGTAATATAAATACTTACCATCAGGTAGAATTGCAGTCAAGCATTAGTTTATAGCGAACTAGCTTTTGCCCGCGGCTTCGCCCGCGTACATAAAATATAGCCTATGTCACTCAGGAGTAAAGCAGCTTTCTATTGATGCTAATTTTTTTCCAATCGGACCAGTAGTTCCAGAGATTACCTCCTACAAACAAAAAAACATAAAAACAAAAAAACAAACTTTACCTCTTTATTATATTAGTGTAGATAAATAAAAAAATCACTGTACCAATAGTAGAAGAGTGAAATTATTTACCTCAAGCATGTTTTTATTGATTAAAAAGTTAATCCTAATATTGTTTTATTGTACACACATAAGAAGTTAATCAGTAAATCAGTTATCAGTTAATACCGGCTCCGGCAGGCCTTTAAAGGGAAACCAATGTTCAACAGTGAATGTCTTTGGACTGAAATGATGATGATGATGACAGGTCCAGCAGGAAATTCTTTTCCTTAGCTGTACGTACAAAACAATTCGTTGTTGTCAAAAAAGCTACCCAAAACAGTGCATAAAATGTCTGAAGTCACCTAGACAGGTGGGGCAAAACGACAGGGATTGTCTGTCATTCTGTCATTCTGTCTACGAAGAAGTTATTTGATTCCTCTCTTAGATAAGCGGTAAAGCATTCCTTATTAATTTGATAACTATATTAGGTTTGAACCCGCGACCTACTACACGCAAGTCGGGGCCGTTACCACTCGGCCACCACTGCTCTCACCATTGCTTTCACTTACTGCAGTAGAATTCCTAATAATTATGTGTTTTTCCTATACAAGGTAAATACGACAGATGGGCTTTCCTTAAAAAGGGTCTTGTATAAACTAATATGAACAACTGTTACTATGAGAGTAACCCAAATATCATGAAAAAAAACCCACTGCACCTTAGACTTACATAACTCGACAAAATGTATATTGCAAGACATGGTTTACCCGTATACCAGGTTACATCAAAATCCATTCAACCGTTTAAGGAAAGAGTAACAAACATACTGTAAACAAAATCTTACATTGCCGCTTCCATACTACTGCAGACTTATTTAGTGAATTCACGCCATGAATTCACAAAATAAGTCTTTCCCGCGAACACCTCATGAAAATAGTCCAAATTCACGTTTACGCGTATATACGCACACATTATTTTATGCTATGCGCCAAATAAACTCTTTTTCTCTCTTTCTTTTTTTTCTTTCTTTCTTTCTTTATAGATCTTCACGGCACTTATACTTATACAGCATACACCATTTTAAAAAAGCTCTTTTTAATCTGTTGTGAGAAAAACTTATTATACGCTTAATGAATACATGGAAGATCAATTATAATTGACATAAGGACAATTGTATTATTAAGAAATTATTTTATTTAATCTAATTTGATTTAAATATCTATTTATTAATGAGGTTTTGTGCGTATGATATTATTAATGAGGTTTTATGTATTAATTTTTTTGTTTTTTGACGATTATTTTTGAATTTGTTTTGTTTTAATTTGTTTTGTTTTATTTTCAATGTGTTTTATTATACAATTTTAATTTAATAGCATTTTATAATAATTTTAATGTGAATATTTGTATGCCTCTGACGGCAAGACAAAGTGTTCTTTTTATATTGACATCACATCTGTATTTTGTTTACCTACCTATGTTCTACAAATAAAATATCTGATTCTGATTCTTATGTAGAGCTGCTATAAGATGTTAAAGTGTTGGGACTCAAACAATTTTTTTTTCAATTGTGGTAGAGCACGCTTGCCTAGAAGTAACCTATATGCACTTGACTCAAAGACCCCTACGTGAATAGCTATGAGGAAACTCGGACATATAATAAGACATCAAATGATTTTATTATACTTCACTGCCTTATCCTCTGAGGATGACAGGCAAGATAATATGTTATGTAAGTAAAATAGATCTAATATTGAAGCTTAGTATGTTACTTGAAAGCTTACGTAAGTAACAGTCAAGTCAGTCCCTTCAAATGAGGCGTTCAGTTCTGCTTGAAGGCACGAAAATTCGTCACAAGGAATTTATTGTTCACTTGTTACCTAACTACTTACATACTCGTATATAGGAAGAAAACTATTTTCTAAATAATTATAGGTCTAAAATGGTAATAATTCTTTTTTTTACTGAGGGAAATCAGTTAATTATTTCTTAGCCCTCATACCAGAGTCGGACCTTCCTTTCAAAAACCGGACCGGGGCCCCAGTAGGCTTTGGCCCTGCAGTTGGCCCTCTAAATTTGCTGAAACTCCTTGAGGCGAGCGGGAACAGAGCGCATCGTCGACAACCTGGCTTGGTCTGGACCGTTACCAGAAGACCGGATGGCAAGCTACCCGCCGCAAGCCCGCGCCTACGGTGGCAGAAAATCGGGATCGAAATCCCAGTGGCATCTGAGGCGTGCGCACCGTTGCCTTATACGGTCGGCTGCCTCCTTTGCTAGCATTACTGCTTCGCAGAAGGAGGTGGCCACCTGCCAGTGTGGAGGGGTGTCAGATTTACTGACTAAAACCACTTTTGGACTGCGGGTTTCGATTTTGGGAGTCCTACCATGGCTCTATTAAGTATAGGCTTTGCTTGGTCGCTAAGGGTTTTCTGACATCTCTTTGAGACGCCTAGCACTCTACTCGCAGTCGACGACTCGGGATCGCGTTTTTTGTTTTTGTGTGTATCGGAGGAAAGGAACACACAAGGAACTTTTCTAACTTCCAAAATTATAATTACTTTTTTCATTTTAATGTAATTTTTTTACTGAAGTTAGTTTCACTTCTTACGTAAAAAAAAAACATTTTTAATTGTTTCTCCATACACACATCAATAAACAAAAAACTCCTCACCAACATCTTACTTAGCTACCCAATCATTACTTAGTACGGTCTCTTTTATAGTGGTGACCCCGATTCGTCCTCATTGCAGCTCCTAGGTAGTGCCAACATCACAACATGACGTCAAGGGTACCAACGTTTGCATAAATAATGGGAGGAGTATGTGACCCGTCAAATGAGGGTGTTAAGTCACGAAGGGGCAAGTCTTGTAGCTCATTTGTAGAGGGATGAGTTGTCTGACGTCTGATGAAGGTATTTTTAGAAGGGCGGATAAAGGATACAGTTGGGTTATGTACGTTTTTCCTGTGACCTTATTTAATGAGGCTGTCTTTAGTGGAGTCTGTTAATAGCTTTAGCCAGTAACTGTTTTAGTAAATTTTAGTTTTACAATTACCTAATTCAGAATTGCAATCCAGCGTGACAATGCTGCCAGCGTTGGGCAACTGAGCACTTTTCAGATTGTTTTTTGAAGCCCAATAAATCTTTTGTAAATATTGATGTATTTTTAGGTGTATAGGTACGTGGCTTATTATGACAATAATAATTAAATCTAAATTATTTGAAAAATAAAGCACTGAAATTAATTATTAATATCGTTATTAAGAATTAGGTAATTGTAAAATACTCTATCACAGCTATTTTTACAGCGCTAATCTGATTCATGTTATCACATTATTGTAATGAAGGAGAAAATTGGATGTATTTTGTACATTAACAACTTCTTCACGATTAAATGACCAAGGAGATTCAAAAGAAAAGCATACGGGTAGACTACCTTCTGGAATAAAACATAAAAATACTGTATGCTAATAATTTTCACACATTAGTAACACACATTGGTTAAAGCTAGAAGATCAATAAAATCACACGAAGAAAAGAAAATTTCCAAAGAAATCATTCATTGTGCGAAACCAAATCGAATTTCCGAGAAGCAAAATTCTATTCTAATACCCCAAACCATACGGAAAAGGCAATAGGCATTAAGATCGTTAAAAATGATCCTACACCTATACAAAATGGTATATTCACCCATAAACGCGTGTTACGTGTCAAGAAAACCTAATAACCATGCTTACTTGCGAAGCCTGAAGATATAAATTATTCATAATGACAAAGTTATAAATCGTGATGCGAAAATCTCATCCTTTCAGACAAGTTAACGGCTGGAAGCGATAAATAGTTAGGTTTGAGTGAGAATATCATGTTATGTCTTCATGCATTACAACAATTAAGGAACTGACTAGCTTCCGGCTTCCAGGAGAATTAGAAATATTCCATAGCTTTCTGCCAGCGGCTTCATCCGCTTGTAAATAGGTATTTACATACAAAGTTTACACCACTGTTAATTTCCTCGCCTTAGGGCGTGAATTTTGAAAAATTCTTTCTTAGTGCTCGCTTACCCCATAAAAGGAACTCTTGAAAGAATATAATGTCTTGCAGTTATGAATACTTTTTGCGGCCTACCCAAATGTCCTTTCTTTGGTATTGTTCGTCAAATCTTTGAGCTCCTTAGTAGTCCTGAGTTGAGCTACACGAGTACTGACATTTGTCAGTACTATTGTCTGTCCAGTCAGTGCAAGCAAATGCTTGGCACTGGACAGGTCCACTCAGAACTGTAGTTCGTTCCTCAAAAGACCATCTCAGACTTCAATCTGCATGGTTCTCATATGATTTGACCATTACATGTTTGTGTATGGAATTTAAAAGAGACTTTAACCCCAAAGATTGTTTCAGTGTTTCTTCTCAGGGTAGTCAGCTAGAAAACACCAGCCTCATCTAGTTTCAATAAACGAAAAAATAAAATTGACTTCTTAAAGAGTTTGTAAAAACTTATTTGCAAAAAAAAATCATTTATCATTTATTTATCGCTTGTTCAAAATTTCACGTTCCTAGTCCCAGTAGTTTTGGCTGTGTGTTGATATGTCAGTCAGCCAGTTTCTTCTTTTATATACATAGATTTTGACATTACATTTTTTCTTATTTTTAATTTTAAGAATACGAGTAATACGCAAAGATTTTTTAATTTTATTTCGGTTGGTGGAAGTAGAAAATTGCTTGCAGAATAGTTGTTCGATGTGGCCGAAAGATTCTGGAGTGGTAACTCCGTACCGAAAGACGAAGCTTTGGAAGACCTACCACAAGGAGAACCGATGACATCTGTTAGTTAATGATAGCCCAATGAATTTGACATTGCGACTTACGAGGCGTTCAAATTCGTTATGTCTTGATCACACGTGCTACTACAACAACAACAACAACTACTTGGCCGAGCGCTTATCTTTACAACTCGCTTACATCACTGTCTTGACTGAGCATCATTTTACTGGCTCATCCTTTTACTCGGAACGTGTGATCATGGAATTTTCATCAATGTGACTAGCTGAAAAGAATGAACGGATTGGTTCGCTAGAAAACCTCTTTAACATTCACGTCCCAAACCAATGAGATGCGACCGATTTGTATTAAGAACAGCTACACATGTACTTCAGGTGAAAAAGAGAACAGTATCTTAACTGCTCACGTTTTAAATTTACGTTCATTCATTCGTTCATTCACTTGATCCCAATCGCGATAAGTGCGCGAGCGTTGTACGATTGTACACGCGTTCACTACAAATGTAGTTACATTTTGAGGCAAATGGTTTTAGAAATACGGAGAGGTGGATCGACGAACAGATGCAGATGATAGTGCAAATAGATTGTCGGTTTCTGTTTTGTACCACAGTTACTTTAGTAGAAGCTTATTAACCAATAGAAACATAGCAAACACGACTTTGTCAGGTTCCTATTGGTTTTTTTTTTTTTATGGTAGGTGAAAATCATCCAATGACGAAACCCGCTCTTGGGCGGAGCGGGAGACCAGTGTCAGACTCTTACTGACTAAAAAACCTACCCCGTACCTTCCTTGCCTTATTCCTGGAGTCGAGGTAACAAGGTTCCTATTGGTTAATAACCTTGTGCTGAACTTAAGCCCCAGCGTCAAAGTTAGCCTAAACTGGGGTAACTTTGACTTTGACTCTGTATGAGATTTTATATAGATAGACACTAGGAGCGTGAAATTTTGCACAAGGTTTCCTTTTATAGTGTAGTCGAGCATTAAAAAAGGATTTTTCAAAATTAAGACTTTAAAGAGATTTTTTTTATGGTGGGCAAAAATTATCCAATGACGAATCTTGGGCGTTGCGGGAAACAGTGTCAGACTCTTACTGACTAAACTTCCCAACCTGTTCCATCTTTGCCTTTTGCACTGAAGCCAAGTATTCCTTTCAGAAAGAGACCCTGGGCCCCAGTAGGCTTTGATCCTTTTGCAGAGTCTCTACGGCTTCGCTGACAACTCCTTGAAGCTCGCGGAAACAGAACGCGCCCTTGATGACGACGCCCCTAAAAAAATGAAATGTAGATTTAAAGTTTGAATGGAGAGACTTATAAGTTTGAATGGAGAGACACGGGTCATTGACGGGGTCAGTCTATGGATGGACGACCAAATTCCTCCATTACTTAGAAAGCTTTGGACGATTATGATGATATTTACGGTCTCACAATATAATCTAAGTAAAGTCTAAATTAAATGTAAATAATAAAAGTCAAGACATCAATGCTAGACGTTTTTCTTCTCCGTACAATCCGTAAATACTTTTCACAACAGCAAACGAAATCAACTTAAAGTTACAGACTACACCGATACGGGTAATCTAATTACATTCGTACGTTTGCTCATTGCGTTCTAACGTAAACGTGCGCGTTAAGACTACTGAAAATTCTGTTGTTCATCGTTGTATTTAGCTAAATGGGCAAGGTAAACTCAACATATATTTAACTCCAGTAATACTGAAAGTTAGAAAGAAATAAACTTGTATAATTTAAGCTTTTTGACGTCAAAACAGAGTAGAGTGGCCGAGTGGTAACGGCCTCGACTTACTAGTCGTAGGTCGCGTGTTCAAACCCAACCAGTCCATTACTTTGTGTAATTTATTTCATCACCACTGCTCTCAAAATGGGCAAGGAAAAAATCGTAAGGAAACTGGCATGTCCGAGAACCACAAAAAGTTGGTGATATCCACAAATCTGGACTAGGCCCGCGTAGTTTTTTATAGCCTATTATTCCCTTTCCTAGAGAGGAGGCCTGTGTCTTAGCAGTGAGAACATTAAAAAGGCTGATGATGATGTATGACGTCAAAATAATATTTTAAATGATCTTTTTGAAATTAAAGTAGACTCTCTCTAGCCTTTTTTTAACGTCCATAAATGATTTTATCTCTATAACAGAGAAAACAGCAAATATTACCGAGAAATATTTTTAATAAACGTACCTCCGCTAGTCTGCACGTATTTAAATATCGTTTTTAATTACTTTTATGCTAATTAAGCAGAAGTAAAAACCGTCAGCTGGTCGTAATCTTAATTTATTTTTTAATAAGATATCTCTAGTCTTTTGCTCGTATCTTAAGTAATTTAAAAACGACTTTATAATAAGACTTTACCTATAAACTTAACGTTTTTAAGGTTCCGTACCGCAAAAGGTTGTCTGTCTGTCTGTATGTCAAGACCCATTATATCTGGAACGCATTGAAGAACAAATTGAAATTTAAACCATATACTCAGGTCTGTGGTTCCTTGTAACTGTGAAAAAATAAAAATTCTAAGTTTGTAAAAATGTTTATTTCGACTCTCTCAAGGAAATCAAAATTCACGGTTACTTTTCATCAAAATTGAATGTGGCGCCCTCAAGTGGTCAAAAAATTAAATTTCAAAAACCTTATTTTGGAAGCATTGATTTAATATCAAAATAGTTTTAGACAAAAAAAATGCACTGATCTATACTAGTCTCACCGTTTTCACATACAATATAATATTGTTAAATCATTTTTTTTTAACTATTCATGTAGTTTTTTCCCCGTTCTTTTGAGGTTTTAGTGCCCATGTAAGCTTATGTTAAGTAATTTAAACACTGCGAATTAGAATTTTAATAGAAGTTTTTCTTTTTTTTACAGATTCAGTACTTCGATATCGCAAGACACGTAAGTTAACAAGACTTTCAGCATGATTTTATGAAAATTAGCTACTTAAAAAAAAATCAATATAACAATAATCTTGAATAAATTTTATTCTGTCAAGAATGATCAAACAACAACAACTTAAACTACACAGTAAAAAAAAAACACTAAGATCAGGGTTCCCAGCCACGGTAAAGATGGGCTTGTGAACGACGTGGAATGGATAGTGCGGCGTCCGGCTATCTGGTAACAGTCCGGATCAAGTTCGATTCGTCGACTACACGGTGTGTTCCTCGCGCACCACGTCCTTCCACTCTAACTCTGGAAAAGTGAATGAAAAAATGAAATAAGACTTGACTTAAAGGTCCACATGACGCGGTTATTAAAAAAAAAAAAATTAAAGATTATTTAGCCCCCCCAAAAAGGTAGACCGACTGAAAAGAATATAAACAACACTACATTTTACTTTTCTTTTTCTTTTCAACTGAAAACTGTAAAATAATATCTAGTAGTGGGTAGCTTTTCGATAGTACAGACTCCCGATGGGGTGCTCCATCGTTGAGTTCGTGCACTTTGTGCTATTAGTTCACAAACTTGAACCAAGATAGGGTTATTGTGAGACGGTATGGCGGAATATGTTAGACAATAGCATTATATAGTTCTAGTAAATATTCAGGTGAATTAGAAAGCAAGTATCATCACTTTTGAACAGATCATCATCAGACTTTTTTATGTTCCCACTGTTGGGACTCAGGCCTCCTCTCTAGGAGAGGGCATGGGCCGTAAACCTCCATGCGGGCTCAGTGCGAGTTGGTGGATGTTACATGTCTGACCTTTTGGTTCTAGGACATGCCGGTTTCTTCACGATATTTTCCGTCACCGTTTTGAGAGCAGTGGTGATGAAATAAATTACACAAAGTAATACGCCTGACTGGGTTTGAACATATACTTTTTTTTTTGTCTTGTATCCATAATGTGAAATGGGACGCTATTACTAAGGCTGGCAGGCAGTCGCATCCTTCTCACTTAATGCTGGTAAAGGAGGAAGCCGCACGCGTGTAACAACAGTCCTCACACCCCATCTGCAGGGTTTTTTTTTTGTTGCGTCTGCAGCGACGGTGCCCACACTGACACCTTGTAAAAGACCATGCACCGAACGATACCTATGTAGAGCCTCCGGTAGGGGGCGTCTGGACCTTCAAGTTCCGCTGCAGGGATCCCGACCCTGGTCTCCGGCCACTATAGGCGCGGGCATGACCGTCCGGTACCTGTCCAGACCTCGACTAAGTCGCCCACACAAGCCTCAACGAGTTGTCTGCAAACTGTAGGGACCCAGCTAGGTGGAAGCCTACTGGGGCCATGGGGCAATGTAAAAACGTTACACCCGGTCCTGGAACGAAGGCAACGAAGAAAATGGAGTGGATTTTTAGTCAATAAAAGTCTGAAACTATCTTCCACCCTACCTAAGGGCGCGAAGATGTTATTGTATGATTAATATGCCCACCTCAAAAACCCCAATAATACTGACACCCGTATTTACAAACAAGTAAAACTAATTATTTGAGTGAAGGTAACCACTTAAGTAATAATCTGTAAAAGTTGAAAATTTTAATGAAGATTTCTAACCTCAAGTAATGACTTAATAAGAAATTACTTAGCACCAAGTAATTACCTCTTTATAAATACGGTTGTTAATACAATACAGGGTAGAAATTGATGGAACATTCGAATTATTTCCACCGAATAAACAAGTAAATGTTGATAACACAGCAACTGAACCGCTCTCTTATAATTAGAGATAGCTATTCGAATACTAATCGAGTAGTATTTAGCGCAAGCGATTTCCTCCAATCAGCTTCCTTGGTTCACAGCACAATAACTTCTCACTGCTATGTTTTCGTTCCCGTTGAAAAGCGAATTATGTTTCCAATCTTCAAAGTACGTAACAATGAAATATTTGCTCCGTTACGGTTTCGGGGCATTCCATAAGTTCCGGAATTTGACTCCAAGTTTCAAAGGGGTTTTGGCTTCAAGAGAATTGTGTCAGAAATTAGATAACAGATTTTTTTTAATTACACAGTTGCCTATTGTTACATAAAATAAATCGCTGTATGTGTTGCTAAGTGCAAATCTCGAGAACAGCTAAACCGATTTCGTTAATTCTTTTTTTTTGTGTTTGTTATTGTCGTAGGTAGGTAAGGTTAAGTAGAGTAAAGTAGGGTTTTTTTTTAAACCTACTTACAAAAAATAAAGATCATTTATCATTTAAAAAGTAGGGTAGAGTTGGGTGGTGAGAGTAATCTGTTAACGGGGGCAAAGCCGCGGGCAAAAGTTAGTGGTCAGTAAAGGGTACCTATATGATTTATCCCTACACTAACACAAGTCCTAAAATTCATTAGAGGCTAAATGTTTGTGTCACAAAACTTTATGCCCGTATTTTACTCAACTCTACGAATAAAGTCCATTAAATACACTTCCTTGCATTGTAATGTAACGCATATTTTATTTCATACAATAAAATAAAAAAGTAATATCTTTTAATTTGTTTCCTGAATTCACTGCTGAATCGGATCTCCTCAAACGTAAAATTAAAAACCAAAAAGCATTGTAATGTGAATTCTTTGTGGTGTAAATGGGACGAGTTCACGAATTACGTTCGAAATTTAAATTAAAGCTGGTTTCTGGTGAGCTTAGAGGGTGTTAGTCTGAATTTAATTTATGGACCGCAAAATAATGTAATCAGTTCGAAACCTGATATTACAGAGACTAGCTTCTCATCTTAGTTAAGCTAGTTATTTCGCTCGAATTACAGTCTAACAAGTTTCGTAATTTCGAAGAGTGATAGTGATTTAATTACGTGTAAGTAATACGAACAACATCACGTTGGTAATTTGGTTCTACATGTTCATTAAAGTAAGCACTTCTAACTTTCCTTAACTTTTCTTTGTTACTTAACTTTTGAGGCAATTAAACTCCAAAGAGCATTATAAAAGATTACTAACTTTTAAAGTAGTAACATTTTGAGTAATTGCGAAAATCTCTGGTGCTGACATGAAGCTCTGGCCTTTAACAAGGAACCTAGAAGATAAGACGAAGACAAAACGACAACAATTTCCGCGACATTCCATTTAAATAACTTGCTTGCTAAATTGTCAACTGTCAACTCTACGCGTCTGAACCCGACTTAAAGCTATTATTATGAAAAACGCAAAGCGGTTTTACTCTCACCTCAGTTGAGGCGGATTAAAATATTTGCCCTCATATTTGTAGGCGACCATTTTTTTTGTCCGCAATTGTCATTCAGCAGCCAATTTAAATTCGAACCCTGTTTATATGGAAATTAGATTTAATTTCGAGTGACTTCTGTGTTATAGTATTTTGGAAAATTAAATTTATTTGTTCTTGAGGAATGAGCATTGTAATATGATTAAGCTTTTTATTAAAGTTTAGTAGACCAAAAAAAATTTAAGTATGGAATGTAAATTCGTAATTAAATACTTCAATATTCGTTTGACTTTTGAGTCTTCCAAAGTATTCATTTACAAATTTAATAAACAACATTTACATTTTTCCTATCTCGAATTTCCTGACTTCTAAACAAAACACAATCTTTACTTACTGGGGATAATAAATTAATAGGTTATTTCTAGGCTTGCTATAATTGTCAACAACATCTTTACTTACCATCAGTTATGACAGTGGTCAAAAAAGAGCCTTTCAAAGTAAAATAAAAAAACATTCTAAAAGTCTATTTTCTAACAAAATAGTTAAAATTACCAACTCATTTTTTTTTTAAATCTGATAGATATCCCCTTAAAGGAAAATCCGACACCGGTATGAGAGCTAAGAAAAAATGGGATGGGTCGTTTAGTCAGTAAAAGTCTGACACTGTTTCCCGATTCGTCATTAGATGATTTTTCCACCATAAAAAAACTCCGTTTTTTACGTATGGTTTTCGTTGTCTTGTTTTTGGGGGAGTTTCTTACCAGGGTCTGTTTATTTATTGCTACAACCAAGATGTCTCCCTGACAAGTCTAGGCAACTTCTAGGCCAGCGTAAACCACTTATCACTAACCATCAGGTAAGATAGAAGACAAACACGTGCCGATCAATAACAAAAAAAATCTGAATAACAAAGAGTATAATCTTGCGACAAGTGTAAGCATGTATCATTCCAATTTATCACAGTCATTCATCAAGGAAAAAACATGGTGAGAGACCCGAGTGTAGCGAGGGAAGAACATTTTAATAAATCGGCAACGTGTGTAATGCTCTGTGAAGTGTGATAAACAGGGTTACTGTTCATATTTCGAGTGGTAAATGCTTGCTATTGTCAAGTCTAGGCAAATTCTAGGCAAACGTAAACCACTTACCGCTTATCATCAGGTAAGATAGATGTCAAATGCGTGCCAATCAATAATACAAAAAAAAAAATCTGAATAACAAAGAGTATAATCTTGCGACAAGTGTAAGCATGTATCATTCCAATTTATCACAGTCATTCATCAAGGAAAAAACATGGTGAGAGACCCGAGTGTAGCGAGGGAAGAACATTTTAATAAATCGGCAACATGTGTAATGCTCTGTGAAGTGTGATAAACAGGGTTACTGTTCATATTTCGAGTGGTAAATGCTTGCTATTGTCAAGTCTAGGCAAATTCTAGGCAAACGTAAACCTCTTACCGCTTATCATCAGGTAAGATAGATGTCAAATGCGTGCCAATCAATAATACAAAAAAAAAAAACTGAATAATAAAGAGTATAATCTTGCGACAAGTGTAAGCATGTATCATTCCAATTTATCACAGTCATTCATCAAGGAAAAAACATGGTGAGAGACCCGAGTGTAGCGAGGGAAGAACATTTTAATAAATCGGCAACGTGTGTAATGCTCTGTGAAGTGTGATAAGCAGGGTTACTGCTCATATTTCGAGTGGTAAATGCTTGCTATTGTCAATGATTTGTAACTGCCTATCTGTTTTGTATGATAAGTCTTATAAGTATACTTCTTAATTCTTGATTTTACACATAACACTTTAATAGTACACAGTAGTTAGACCATAAAATTCATGTACGAAGAACCTTAACTCAAAAATTAGTTTTTTCAGTAAATCTATAAGTGACAGAGAGAGAAAACAATTTAGGGTAGAGTCAAGTGTACAATATAAACCTACATAAATAAGCCTAATATATAAAAATATACGTACATACTTGTAAATACAAATGAATACAAATATTATGTCCGTTGTGAAAGGAAGGGCTCTACTTGGAAGTGGAAGTGATGTACTCCATCTGATTAGGTAGATACACTAAACGTAAACAAAAATTTTCGCCTAGAAGACAAAAAAAGATGATGCTAGAAAGTTGTTCGACTTCATGGCCCAGATCCATTGACCTCTTTTGATGATACGAGTGTTAGGGTACGATGGGACTGACATACGCTGTGCGTTATAAAAGTCCCTAACTTTTTAAGAAAAAAAAAGACATAAAAAGATTATTTAAACTCTTAAGCCATAATTATTGTCTTTTTATTAAGTCTCTAATTACCGTATTCGAAAGGTTAAATTTAGTTAATTATCTAAGATCGACTTAGGTATACAGTGCTGGGTACGCCACAATTATGGTGTATACTTTAGAGACGTGGCTGGAAAGACCTCATGCTGTCCTCACCTTCCTCATGACGCAAGTTCTCACCAGACATGGTAAGGTCGGGAGGTACCTGCACCAGATTCGTGCGGAAGTGACGCTTGGGTGTCGCCATCGTGTGAACTACCCGATGACACAATAGAGCACATGGTGGAGGTTTGCCCCGCTTGGGCAGAACGTCATGACCTTGTGATGGCGATCGGCGACGGCGATCTCTCGAACCGGGCCTTAGTTCAGGTCATGGTCCGGAGCGAGAAGGACTGGCAGACTGTCGACTCCTCTTGCGAAGCAGTAATACTAACAAAGGAGGAGGCCGACCGCATAAGGCAACAGTAGTGGATGGCAATCTTCAGATATAATGATGACAAAAAATTATTCATAGAAAATCGAATGGTACATTTCATTCATCAGTCCCTAAATGACCAAACACACGCATTGACACGAAACGTTATTAATAACTACAATATCCATTCTCACTTCTCACTCTCACTGCGGTACAATAGTCATTTTTCTCTGAAATTCAAAGCCACTAGGCGACATGGATTTATGTTTGGCACAAATCAAAATTTACGCTCACAAATACAAATTTATAATTCACGGTGTTAAACTTTAAATAAATTGCTTGACACCCTTATTTTTTGGGTGATAAAGTTCACATTGGCCTGCCTCTACATTTTTAGGCGTCAACAAACTAAACCGTTTGCTTACCGACGGGATATGGAATGGGCGTTCTGTTACACCGTTGTATAACAAAGATAAAATGGTTTATTGCCTTTATTTAAATTCTGTTTTTGATAAATATTTTATAGCTGTCTAGACTTCGCAAAGGGTTGTGTTAAATATGTATACAATTAAATGATAATATTTAACGTTATTTCTAATAATTTTCCACAGATTCTATCTCCGTTATCATAATATCAGTAAGAAGAATAAAGCTCGCCTTATCTTTGGATCGCGGCTGTAAGTGCAGAAACCGAAAGGTTACCGCACTCAACCCATGATGAATGGGTGGACTGTACCTATAGAACGCAAACGCCCACACATTTCGTCCTATCCTATCTACTTCTCTCTTCCTCACAGATTTAGCCTTTTAGTTTATTTAGGTTGTCTTGGTCATTCGGTGACCTTTTTTGCATGTGTATATCAATGACGCTAATACGCTCAAAAAGCTCGTGTGCATGCTTCAAACAAGGAACTATCCGTGATGTTAATTGTATCCATTTGGTGCAGATTTCCTCTGACTAGTTCCGATAGGGCTACCGTGTTAAAATAAAACAAAAAACCTTACCTCCCACAACATTGACAGGTTATAGAAATATTTTCAGTGCTCTAGACGGAAAACCTATATTTCCATTCTTTTGTGCTCATTTAAAATTGACGATACAAAATCGACACGCGTAACCTAGTATTTTTTTTTAATTCGATGCAATAATTACAAACTTTTTTTACTCTGAACGTTGTTATAAATTACACTACGGTGTAAATGTAGCCATTGAACCGATCAGGCAGACGGAGGTGACGTCACGGAAGCAACGCGGCGGAAGCGCGCGCGCCGCGTTTCCGCTAGAGCCGCCGCGCTTGAGCCGCGCTAACTACATCTCCTATCGAAGCTGCAGCCCTGGTACCTCTAGTAAATATGCAACGGGATTAAATTATACTTTTCAACTGAATGTAGAGTGGAAATAAGGCTTTATATAGTTAGGTATATAGTTTTCTTTATACAGAAGTGTAAATTAAGTTGCCTTAAAATTCATTTTATTTTTTACTATGTTTTTAAAAGTTCTGTTTTTTTTTTATGGTAGGTGAAAATCATCGAATGACGAAACCCGCTCTTAAGCGGAGAAGTAGACCAGTGTCAGACTCTTACTGACTAAAAAACCTACCCCGTACCTTCCTTGCCTTATTCCTAGAGTCGAGGTAACAGTTTGCACCACCATAGGCTCCAGGAGGCTTCGACCCTGAAGGGCCCCTACAGTTTGCTGACAACTCCTTGAGGCACGAAAGTAAAGTAAAAGTTCTGGTGCCCTAGTAGTAAAGACGCTGACTTATAAGTTGTAAGATTACTTTGTGTAATTTATTTCATCAACCCTACCCCTGAAACAGCGAAGAAAAACATTGCGAGGTTACGGCTAAACTAAAAAAAAAAAGAAACACTGTGACATAAGGTAACTAATAAAAATATTGAAACAAAGCCAACTTGAAAAACGGCAGTCAACATTTAAAGTGGAAGTGGACATTTTAAATTAAATTTTTACCCTATTGATTGTAGAAATGTTGGCTTAAAATAAATAAGACCAATTCTGAATAAATAGAAAACATATTTCAGTGCCACGATTTTTAGAAAATATATAAATATAGATTGTTGATGTTTATGTTGTACTATATATTTTTTAATAACCACGTACGTTATTTAACTAAATCTTCTGTAGCATCTCGGGGCTCTGTAAAAGGATCGAAGCCTAGAGGGCCTGGGGTTTAGGTCTTTTTCTGAAAGGAAGCCATGGTCCCATTGCAAAAGGCAAAGAAGGAATAGGGTGGGGTGTTTAGTCAGTAAGAGTCTTCGATTTATCATTAGATGATTTTTACCTGACATAAAAAGTCCCGGTGCTAATAGGATTAGTACCAGTAGCTGTAGTACATCCTATTAAAACTTTTTGTTGGGATAGGATAGAAAGATAGGGTATAAAAATATAAGTGAACATAGCAGTATACACCGTGAAATTTAAATGGTTGTTTTCCCTCAACGAAATGGTTGTATCTTGGTAATACAAACGTTTCATAAAGAAATAAAATATTAAAAACAAAAAATGGACCTGTAGAGTGCAAGCTAATTATGACGTATCACAACGTGCGAGAGCTTATTTTGGTTTAAATATTTAATGAATCGGTTTCCTTTGACGGCGGGCTGCTCATGCGACTCTAGTAGTACCTACGAATTACGTCTAATGTTACTATTGTTTTCGCTTTTTTGAGTTAATAAATATTTTTCATAATTATTTATAAAAAAAAAACTTTTTATTTTTTTATTTTTTCTGTATGCTTCAAAAGTACTCCTTATGGCAAGTCATTCTGCCGCGGGAAAACAACCATTTAAATTTCACGGTGTATAATAGTAATATAACTTAAAACAAAACACTTTTTTTTTCATTTGGTTAAATAAAGCAAACTTACAAAAGTTCACTAGAAGTTATGTGGACCTTATGTAAAGCTTTTCTGCTTAAATTATCACCTAACTATATATTTTGAGATCGATTTCCAGTCTAATTTAACTGAAGAATTTGACCTTGCGCATATGGCTTGGTCTCTAAAACCGCCGAGTTTTTACCGCTCTAATAAATCTCTAATCAACGTCACAGCCCTGGTGCCTTAGGTAGATTTAGGCAAAATTCGAAGGTTAGGGTAAAACCGGCTAGTTGCCCCACTTGTTGAAATCGCTCAATACCTTTGTTTTTCATTAACCAATTTTTTTTGTTCGTAGGAGGTAATCTCTGGAACTACTGGTCCGATTGGGAAAATTTTAGCAACAATAGAAAGCTGCCTTACTCCTGAGTGACATAGGCTAAATTTTATGTACGCGGGCGAAGCCGCTGACAAAAGCTAGTAATATTATACTTTAAAAACCTTTTCTTTATATTTTTAGAATATTAGCGGACCTCTATATTTTGTGACATCGCGTGTGGGATAGTTGCCTGATCCATATAAATGCCTTACAGGATAGATGCCCACAAAACGGGCAACTGGTCCCTAAAAACTGTGATCGCATTTTGTCATCTCATGCAATCACGTAGAGACGTAAGACACAGTCAACATAGTAGTAGCTGGAAAGTCTTTTGATTAATAATTGAAATAGTATACGATTCATTCGCAAAACTAGAGTAATCGAGATCGGGGCACCTATCGCACTGGGGCATCTATCTCGGCTTTCCCCTATTGTATTTAGTGTTTATGTAATTACAGAATTTGAAGTAAAAAAAAAATTAACACACTTGAATATCCTCTTATAACCCTGCCCCTTTTAGGCAGGCAATTTAATATACTACTACAATACTGTTACTACAAGCCTCTCCTTCGATCTTACAGTCCTGCGCCTTCGTTCACAGCCATAAAAGTTTATAAAAAAACTCCTTTTCAATTAATGACAGGAATATCTAAAATTCCTGCATGCAGATGCATCATCGCCCATCCCTTCGTTAAGTACAATAAAACTTGAGAGTTCATTACCGGAGCAACAGTTATTTGCGTCGGTTATATTTTTGGAACGGAAATGACTGGAACGTCCGTTCGCTGGGGGTCTTCATGTCTATGTTCTGTGTTTCAGCGTTTGTAGTATTCGTTTATTGACCTGACTGGCAGATTATTTTACTCATAAATTTAAAGTAAGCTGTCTTGAGCCAGGCGAATAAAAAATATTTCGATTTTTTTTTGTTATTTTCTTATAAAAGGTCGAAATAGGAAGCGGTTTAAGACAACACCACATATGTGGTATTGGCATTGACATAATGTTAAAGCGGTTCAAAAATGTCTAGATTGATAATTTATATTTATAATTCATTTAATGATATCACAATTTTGTGTCTGTGAGGGTCTTCATCAACATCATCATCATCAGCCTTTTTAATGTTCCAACTGCTGGGACTCAGGCCTCCCCTCTATGAGAAAAATGGGCCATAGTCCACCACGCGGGCCCAGTGCGGATTAGTGGATATCACATGTCGTGGAATTTTTGGTTCTAGAACTTCATGAGGAAACCGCTTGTCGGTGTCTTCATCGTTTTGAGAGCAGTGATGATGAAATAAATTACACAAAGTAATGTGCAGGTGTGTCAATTTAATTTAATAAACAATATTTTTTCAATAGGTAATTGTCATAATTAATTAATTTGATCTATTTTTAAATATTTTAAAATTGCAGTCATCTAGATCCCTTCATAATGCCTTCTTTAAAAAAAAAAAAATTGCCAAAATCATTAACAACCAAAGAAAAATTTAAAATCATGTTCTTTTTTTTCCTTCTTTATTCTCACATACCAAGGTATCTCATGCAAAATGCACTCAGAGCGAAGTAGGTAACATGATCGAAACTTGGTCCCGTAGGAATAACTCTTAATTGAGTTACAGTCCCGAGTCGAATTCATTGGCTATGCATGCCTGGCTATTAAACTAAACTCTTAAGACCATTATAGCACTTCCATTATTAACCTATTATAGTTTTAGTTATAGAAACTAATCTTGATATAGCATTGTGTAGCATCAGCCTTTATGGCAGATAAAATCTCCCAATGACGAATCCCGCCCTTAGGCGAAGCGGAAAACAGTGTCAGACTCTTACTGATTAAATCATCTACCCTGTTCCTACGCTGCCAAATATGCCAGGGCCAGAGCCTTCCTATCAGACGCAAACCCTTAGCACCAGTAAGCTTCGACGCTTCTGCAGGATCCCAACGGTTTGCTGACAAGTCCTTGAGGCGTGCGCGCCGTCGACGACTGGGCTTAGTCCGGACGGTTAGCAGACGATTGGACGGCAAGCTACCTATTGCTCGCTTGGTCTGCTACGCAGACGACACGCTGGTCCTAGCGCAGGGAAGGTCGTACCAGGCGGCGGTCGAACTAGCGACACGTGGGGTTGCGACAGTCGTTGAGAGGATCCAGCAGTTGGGACTCAAGGTGGCACTGCACAAGTCCGAGGTCATGTGCTTTCACGGCCCTCGGAACGCGCCACCAACGGGTTCCCAACTAACGGTAGAAGGAGTTCACATCGGCGTCGGGTCGACGATGAAGTACCTAGGACTTGTCCTCGACAGCCGATGGAATTTCGAGGAGCACTTCCGACGTCTGGCCCCCAAACTCAATCGGACGGGGGCTGCTCTCAAGCGGCTCCTGCCGAACCTTGGGGGTCCAGACGCCTTCTGCCGGAGGCTCTACGCCGGCATCGTCCGGTCCATGGCCCTTTATGGGGCACCAGTGTGGGCGCCGACGCTGCGTAAACGCCCGGCGGCCCAGCTGAACGCCTGCCAGAGGGTCATGGCCATCCGGATGGTGCGGGGATACCGCACGGTGTCCCGCGAGGCGGCGAGCCTCCTTGCTGGCCTACCACCATGGGATCTGGAGGCAACAGTCCTTGCACGCATGCACGACCAGCGCGTGGAGGTGCAACGCCGGGGCGAAGATCCGCTGCCCGAACATGTCGAGGCGTGGCGGAAGGAGCTCCGGCGAGATCTCATGGTGAAGTGGAAACAGCGACTGTCGCAACCCAGCGCTGGGCACACCGTAATCTCAGCGGTAGTGCCCCTCTTTGAGGCGTGGCTGGATAGACCTCACGGCGTCCTCACCTTCCGCATGACGCAGGTTCTCACCGGACATGGGAAGTTCGGGAGATTCCTGCACCGGATTCGTGCGGAGGAGACGTCCGGGTGTCGCCACTGTGAGGCGAGCCCGGAGGACACGGTGGAGCACACGGTGGAGGTGTGCCCTGCTTGGGAAGAGCATCGCCGTGTCCTCGTGGGGGTGATCGGCGGCGGCGACCTCTCGCGCCGGGCCCTGGTTCAGGCCATGGTCCGCAGCGAAGAGGAATGGCGGGCGGTCGCCTCCTTCTGCGAAGCAGTAATGCTCGTAAAGGAGGAGGCCGACCGCATAAGGCAAAGGCAACGGCGTACTCGCCGTAGCCGTCGCCGCCGCGATCCTGCCGATATCCGGCCACCGTAGACACTGGCTCGCGGACGGTGAGCAATGGGTAGCTCGCCGTCCGGTCGTCTGTAAGACCGAGTCCTAGTCGTCAACGGCGCGCACCGTTCCCGCGCGCCTCAAGGAGTTGTCAGCAAACTGCAGGGGCCCTTCAGGGTCGAAGCCTCCCGGAGTCTAAAGGGAAGTGGGAAACTGTTACCTCGACTCCAGGAATAGGGCAAGGAAGGTACGGGGTAGGTTTTTTAGTCAGTAAGAGTCTGACACTAGTCTCCCGCTCCACCCAAGAGCGGGTTTCGTCATTGGATGATTTTCACCTACCATAAAAAAAAAAAAAAAAAAACCTATTGCTCGCTATTCGTATTTAAATAGAGCTAGACCTCCAGCTTTCTTCAGGTAGCACTATACTTTTTGGATAGACTGTTGGTTAGTCTTTCAGGCATCTGACTAGACGTAATGAGTATCAAAGATGAAATGATGAATGTCAACCATGATCAACAGCTTCAGTCTTTGTTCTAGACATACTCAAACAGCAATAAAGAACCATCCACGTTTTCTTTATAAATATAAAACATCAAAAAAACATGACCCTGATCCAAGTCGAAACAACTTTAATACAGGCTACAAAAAAAAAGAAAACAGATTTTAAAAAGACTGGCTTAAACAAAAAAAAAAACATTTGAAAAAAGAACATCACCAGATTATCGCGGATCCGATTTCCACGTCTGAACTTTAAGTTAAGACGTTCGGAATATTGTTGAGGTAACAAAAAAAAACGTATTTCAAAAGAATTGGAAAGTTTGGAAAAAACCCAGCCAAGGATTTTGTGTCGTCGCCGGTTGACAGTTTTGCAGTAAGCCGAGTGCCAGTGGAAAATCGTCTATTACATATCGCGATAGGCGTAAATTACTTTCCTCACGTCTATTAATTTCTGTAATATTTGTGTTTGTCGGTAGTACTCGGTTTTTCCGTTATTGACGCTGTTATTTATTCGTGACACTTTATTATATTGAAACTAGCTGACCCGGGAAACTTTTGCAGGGCAAAAGCATACTGGGGCCCCGGTCCAGTTTCTGAAAGGAAGATTCGATCCCGGTATGAAAGCTAAGAAGTATAAGGTGGGCCGTTTAGTCAGTAAAAGTCTGACACTGTTTTCCGCTCCACCATAGGGCGGGATTCGGCATTAAAAGAATTTTCCCACCACAAAAAACCTGTCAAATTTCGTACCGCTTTTTTTGTTTTCACCATTTAAACCTTCCCTAGAGTATTATGAATATTTCAACATCAAAATGAAGTAAATCGGTGTAACCGTTCCCGAATTTTAACAAAAATAACGAACAGCTAATCATTTTTATACTTATATTACGCATGTATTAAACATATAAACCTTCTTCATGAAACACTTTATCTATTAAAAAAACCACATCAAAACCCGTTGCGTACTTTTAAAGATCTATGCATACATAGGGAGTAAGCAACTTTGTTTTATACTATGTAATTACTATGACTGTAATGAAGAGAATACTAGTTGTCCCAGCAGACTTCGTATCGCTGATTTTTTTTTTGTGTGCTCACTGTTCAAAGACTTTTTTTGAACTATTACAAATATTTCTAAGTTGTGAAAGAAAGAAAATACTAACATTACCTAACTCATAGCAATTGGCTCCAACTGAAGTTACAAAATGCCATCACACGTAATTCTACCAAAAGAACTTTTCACAGCGCTCGCCAATAATCCTTTTGTAACAAACCAGTTTGACAGATGAGAATTCTATTGTTGGAATTTTTCTCGATTTATCACGTCTCCACTTTGAATAATGGCGCGTGTCATAAATTTTCGAATTAATCCTTTCACGTGAAAACGTATCACATTAAAATTTATTGTACAATATAATAACGATGCCATCAGAATAATGATGAGAATTCAGAGTAAAGTATCGTGAAACACGTTTTATAGTGTAATACTCGTATAACAGTGGCAGATTTTGACGTCTTTCGAAATGCATGATTAAATTGACGTTCATTGGTTGATGGCGCTACTGCTTTCTATTCTAACGTATATGTATTTATTCATTGTATTGTGTTCGACAATAAAGATTTAAGTTTGCCTTTGCGTTTTGATTTTGACTTAATAGTTACTTTTTAGCTGCTGTTAAGGTGCTTAGAAACGGGCTAGTTTTGAGCTAATTTTTTGCTGCAATTCTTTAGCCGGCAAGTTGCTGTCTATATTGCTCAACACAAAGCAACAATTTCAGCAAATTAGCAGTGTAGGCCGACGATATAACCAAAACATTTTAAACAAACAAGGAACAAAATTCTTCAGCAATTCAATTGCAGCATCACGCTGGGCTATATTTGGTAATATATTGCTTATATTGCTATATACTGATCAATATGGCGCATTAAAAATTGCCAACAAAATGTAACTTATACAGTCCGTTTGCAATTTTCATCTAATTTCATCGGCTTGACGTCAACTGTAAGACATAGATCTCAAACGTCGCGACATCAATCAGTCTTGTTTTGCTTATATCCAGTAATTTAGCAAAACTTAAGCGCTAATGTTATTTCAAAATGCAGCGATTTATATCCGTTGAATCTTCTTTATAGAAGAGCCAACGAGACAATGTTAAAGCGTAGTCCACCTCATTATACCCCAAGAAGAGACCGGTGTCCGCATACCAATTGTCTTTTAATTGTGTGTATAATTAACCATAATTAACACTAAATTAACTTAATGAATTAACCTTTCGAATATCGAATTGAAAGTTTAATTTATTAAGTTATCGTTTGTAAGTTAAAGTAAAAAAAGCTTGTAAAAACAAAACCTTTCTGTCTTACTTGACTAACTCTCATTTTAAAAATACAACACTTCTATCTCCCTTAAATCACGTAGGCAATCTGTAAATAAAATTCATTCTCATCCAAAATAAAAATAATTTCACGGCGTGCCGCTCCAGACGAGTTAATTTTTACATCGCCAAAGATTTTCTCGGATGAAAGTTGATTTTGATGTTATTTATTCGAGGAACATCCGAGGAAATTATGCGAAGATGGTTACGAGCGTGATGGAGAGTCTGTCGAGGGCATTACTATGTCGAATCAATTTCAACACCCCTACTAAGAAAGGGTTCTTTTAAAATTTTATTAAAATTTTGTTTTGAGAGTTTGATGCACAGGGGCGACTTATGTTGTGAATAGCGCCGCAAGCTTTTTTGTGGTGGGGTACTTCTTCCACTCTAGGATGAAGCGAGAGATAGAGTCGGACTTTTACTGACTGAATCCTTACTAATTTTGCTTTTCCAGTTGCCAATCAAGACACCAGGACTAAATGTTATAACTTCATCATCATCATCATCAGCCTTTTTAATGTTCCCTACTATTGGGACACAGGCCTCCTCTAAAGGGAATAGCTATAACTGAAGGGTATTAAAGTCAAGATTGAATAATTTACTACTAGGCAAGCGTGTTCTATCGTCGGCCACATTATCGATTACCACCAGGCGAGATAGTGGTAAAAAGTAAAAATACGAATAAAAATTTTTAAAGGTTTAAAAAAGCACAAAATAAAAAGTTGCAAATAGTAGTGTCCATACGAAAAGCCTCGACTTATCAACACAAATAATTTCCTATTACAACCATACATACACTAAGCCGGGCTTCCAATTTTCTTAAATAAACATTCCTCCGCTTGAATTTTCACATTTAAAGCCCAAATTGAACTGAGGATGGGTGATGTGTGATTTTGAAGAATAATGTTTTGTATTTTTAAGGAATCACTTTATAGAAAAAAAGGGATTAAAAGAAAATAAGTTGAATTGAATTGAATAGTAATAAGTTAGACTAACTAGTAGCGGAAATTTAGAGTGTTGAGAGGCCCACAAGACAGACAAATGGTGAAAGTTGAGAGAATCTAATAGATCTAAAATGCTCAGGACTGGTCGTTATGGTGATGAAAAAAGAAGAGACAATTACTTTCTCCAAATCAGTAGGCCAGATTGATCTGATATATTGTTAAACCTCTAATGTTTAAACCATTTTGCTTCGTTGCTTATACCGCGTACATTGAAGGACTTTTGCCTCCTGCGATCTTTTCTTTCCATTACAATTTAGGTCTCTTTAAGGCAGAACAAATAGGCTCTTAATAAACTAGTGCGCTTAACAATCAATAATTGTATCCATATTTACTATCAGCTGGGCCACAGTCAGGCAATAGATCATATAAAAAGATATGTTCTCAACAGTTTTCAATTTCCCTTCCTATGGTCCATTAACTTTTCCCTTCTTGCATAACGATATTCACGTGCAACGAAACTTTGGTATGCAGTATTGCCATCAGTTTATGTAGTCGGAACATCTTATCCTTGGTATAATAGTAACAGGGGCTAATAACAACAAGCGAACTTATGAGGACCGAAATAATTCCGGATATAGCTGACGGAATATCTAAATCATGGCATGCCTCACAATCTTAGGAATAGGGCTGGTACTGTCTTAGATTTTTCTTATTGTCGATAAAAAGAAAAAGGTTAATCGTGGTGATAAGATTACTATAACTAAGAGCTGTGGTGGCCGAGCAGTATCGACCCTGACTTTCAAGTTGTAGGTCGAGGGGCAAACCCAGCCAGGTGCATTATTTTGTATAATTTATTTTATCACCACTACTTTCAAAACGGTTAAGGAAAACATCGTGAGGAAACCTAGATCGGCATATCCTAGAACCAAAAATTCGGAGATATGACATGTGACATCCACCAATCCACCCTGGGCCTACGTGGTGGGTTGTGGTGATAGAGGAGACCTGTGTCCCAGCAGTTGGAACAGTAAAGATGATGATGATGAAGACAATTAGAATAAAAATGGAGAAAGATGATATTAAGAACAAAGAACGATTTGGTTATAAATTTAAAAATGGTTTAGTATTTTAAAGGTTTTATTATCCATTAGCTTTGGGACTTGCATAATTTATCATTTGTTTTAAAATGGAATAATATGATTTCTAATCTTCGTTTCATTATTCTTTTTTTTTTGAAACTTCCTTTCCATCCAGATTATATTTTTTGTATAGTATTTTTGCTAAAGTTCTAACAGAGTCAAATATACACCAAGTTTTTTGAAGTTGAAAGCAAGAATATCTTTAGAAATACCAGTTATTATTCGAACAAAATAAGTTAGATTTCTAGAGAATATCGAACTTTGCAGAAGTTGATACTTGAGGTGTATAATTATGTTACTGTGAAAGCTCGAACTACGGTAAATCTTATAATTTTCCAGTAAAGCCAGTAAAAAAACATTGTACTTGTTACAAAACGGAGTGCTATTGTGGCATTTAGAAATTTAATACTAAAGATTTGCAAGCTGTAAGGGTGGCGGTGGAATGAAACCACGTCGGATGACAGATAGGGTTTATTTACTATACTTCAAACACTTGACAGATTGTAAGCAAACAAAGTGAAACTGACGTATAAACCTATGAGTGGTCCTAGGGATGGACTGCGGGGCTATCCTATCCCTTAACCTCCTAGCTCGGCTGTTCCTGAGGGCGACGGGGCCTCCGCTCAGGTCAAGCTTTAGACAACAGTGGTGACTGCGGGGCTATCGTCCACTGTGCCTGCTAATTAGCGAGTGTCCAATTCCTTCACGGTGCCGGTTTATATAGTCGGTTTTGACCGCTATTGTGTGCGTCCAACATCTCATGTTTGTATGTAGTAGTAATTCGCTGACGTCACAGACACTTCACACGTCTTATGATAGATGTCGCTAGTAGTCTGTAGATATGTTATTGTTTTATCGATGTCTTCATCATGTTTACGATTTGATTAACTCGGGTGGCGTAGCATTGTGCATGCAATCCGATAGATGGCGTTAGGCGTCGTGTTATATTCTCCCCCTCTGGTACTCTATGGTCGTCCCGACTGAGTACCAGCACTAGTCTGTTTCCGCGGCCTTCCTCTTCGGCGTATCGGATAAGTTGGTTCTGTTATTACGTCGTGTCTCTTTTCAAACTTCGTTATTGCTGACGTATGATACTTTCCAATAGGCTTGTTTGGCGTTTCCGAGTGAGCAATCTCGTAAGTTGAGGTGCCATGTTTCTTTAATATAACATACGGTCCATCTCGTCGAGGAGCAAATTTTGCAGTAAATTGTTTTTCGATGTTGCTAACGGGATGTGATTCTATTGTTGTTTTCTTCTCTTGCTGTTTGATCTTTGCAGTGTAGTTTCTTTGTTGCTCTCTATATTTTCTTTAGCTAACTCCAAGTCGCGGGCTAGTTGTTTTAATTTAGGGGTGATTTCTGCGACAAAGTTTTCTGATTCTACAATCGAGCTTAAATCATGTGTCAACTCATATGGTGTTCGCATTTCTCTCCCAAATGTGAGGTATGATGGTGAGAATCCAGTAGTTTGACATTTGGCTGTGTTCATTGCAAATCTTATTGTTGGTAAAGTCGATGGCCAGTTTCCATGCTTGTCTTTCACCATAATTGCAATTTGTGACTTCATGTCCCTATTTTTCCTTTCAACAACATTTGGTTCAGGATGATATACAGGTGTGAATATTTGTTGGATTTCTAAGCAATATGCTAGTTTTTGCATTATCGCTGATATAAATTGTACTCCATTGTCGCTAATAATTTTCCTTGGCAACCCATACCGTAGAAATATTTCATTGAGTAAAGTGAAAGCACAATTTTCACTAGTAGCTTCGTTTAGAGGGAATAATTCTACCCACCTTGAAGTAGTATCTTCTATGATCAAAATCCACTTTTCTCCTGATGGTCCCTTTGGCAAAGGGCCGAAAAGATCAACTGATAATACCTCAAATCGTTGCGAGTTTGGGGTTGATTGGTATAAGCCTGCTGGTTTCTTATTAGATGGCTTATATTTTTGGCATTCAACACATGTTTTTACGTGTTTTATTACATCTTTCCGTAGTCCCTTCCAATATAAATTATTTGTTATACGTTGCACTGTTCTTTCTACTCCCATATGACCAGCAGTAGGTGAGTCATGGTAGGCCTTCAGTACGTTTTGTATTTCATGACGTGGAACTACTAACTTAGCACTGTCGTTTTCTTGTTCTGGCATGTAAAAATATAGGACACCTTTATGCAGTAGGTACCCTTTTTTAACGTATTCACCATAACTTGGTGTTTCTTCTTCTTTTTCTAATGTTTTTATGATCGTTTGAATGTTGTCATCTTTCATTTGTTCCTCTCTTAACTGTTTTTCATTGTATCTGGGTAGATTTATCTCTGTACTGCATACAGTACATTTTACATCATGTTGTTCACATGGCGGGCGAGACAATGTATCAGCTACTACATTAGTTCGTCCAGGGGTATATTGGATTCTGAATTCATATGGTTGCAGCTGTAGTGCCCATCGTGCTAGGCGACCAGTTGGTGTTTTCAGGTTCATTAACCATTTCAACGGTTGATGGTCGGTTATAGTTATGAATTTGGTTCCTTCTATATAGCCACGAAATTTTGAAATAGCCCATACTATGGCTAATGCTTCTTTTTCTGTCACACTGTAATTCCGTTCTGCTTGCGTTAAGAGTCTACTTGCATATTCAATAGGGTGTTCATTTTCTCCCTCCCCCTGCACCAAAGCTGCGCCGATAGCATAGTGGCTGGCATCAGTCTTGATTGCGAAAGGTAAATTGTCACTTGCCTGTTTCAATACTGGTGACGTAGTCAAGGCGTCTTTTAATTTCACAAATGCTTCTTGTTGCTCTTTTCCCCACTTCCAGCTTATTTTCTTTTTCGTTAGGTTAGTGAGTGGTCTAGCAATGTCTGCGAAGTTATGAATAAACCTTCTCTTAAGTCATTTATATGATGACTGAAAGTCATAGACCTTATAATTAGATCATCTAAATAGCTTAACACACACTGGGCGTGCAGTCCTTGTATAAATTTGTCCATTAATCTTTGGAACGTAGCTGGCGCGTTTCGAAGACCGAATGGCATTCGCTTGAAACGAAACGTTCCAAATGGTGATACAAAGCTTGTTTTATCGCAATCATCTGGATGTACTAATATTTGCCAGTAACTTGACTGTAAATCAATTGTTGACATGTATGGCATCGCTTTTGCTTGATGTAACAAATCGTCAATACGAGGCAATGGATATCTGTCAGGTTTAGTTATCTCGTTGAGTCGTCGGTAATCTACGCAAACTCGAACGTCGCTTTCTCCTTTTGGAACTAGAATTACAGGTGCTGACCATGGGGAATCGCATTCCTCGATAATGTCATCATTTATCATATCATACAGCTTTTCTCTTAGTTGTTTTTGCCTTGTTGGTGACAACCTATAGGGCTTAACACTAATAGGAGGGTGATTGCCTGTGTCGATTCTATGTTGTGTAAATGGAGTTGGTTTTGTGCTTTTCTCAAAGATGTCGCTGTACTCAATTAACAGTTCATTGAAAATCTTTCGTTCATTGTTTGTAAGTAAGGTTCCTTCATCGGGATTTAAATAAATATCAACAGAATACAAAGAAGTTGGGTTTATTGGCAAATAAACAATACGTGGATCTACACAAGATTGGTTGTCAGCAGGTTCCCGTGGACGTGTAGGTCCTGGTGGCGTGTCCAATTTATGTAGTGTCCATCTTGGTCGTTTATTTACTGGTGGGCTGTCTTGCACGTCGGATGATGTTGGTGTTGGGGGTAAGGGTGACAAAATGTCCAGCTCATTAGCCCAACGGACGAACTCCGACACTGCCTTCAGTTCCACTGGCTCCTTTTGTACTTCAAACGTCAATCGCTTCACTGCCTTCAATGGGATCTCATCATTGTTTAGTTGAATGAAGTCAAATGATGTCTGTGGCTCATCAATAAAATTCCAGCTGCGTTGCGGCGTGTTCAGTACGATTCCTGCCTGTTCTAGGAATTCGATACCCAACAGCGTACGGTTGTCAACAGCTTCAGGTATAACTGACAATGTTATTGGTAGTGTGCGTTCTCCAATACGTATGTCAGTTGTCGTTGTCAACAAGTTTGACGTTTTCACCGTTCCATCGGCTAGTTTGATGTCGGTTACTCGCTGGTCAAACTGTGCTCCATATCGTACCAACAGTTTATATAGTTGCATACTGGCAATACTGCGACGGGCAGCAGTATCTATGTATGCATAACCTTCTTCACCCATTATACATACCTTAATTGTAGGTATCTTGGCGTGTATCGTCAAATGCTTTTCAACAGAACAAAAAGCAACGGGTTTTGGTGGAGTTTCCTTAACTTTACATGTAGAACAGTTGCTCCTGTAAACCCCAGGTGCTCCACATCCATAGCACGTGATCACTGGCTTGTTTTCAGGATCAGAACTTACTGCTTTTTGTTTTTGTTCTGTCAACCTTTTGCGACAAACTTCGTAAAGATGGCCTTTCTTGCCACAGAAAGAACATCTCTTGGGCGGCCTTCGTTCCTGCGTGTGTGTGGAGACTGTGACCTCACCGGCTTCCTTGGCAAGAGTCTCAATATGGCGACCTCGTTCTAGTAGATCAGCAAAAGTTTTTACATCCATACGTGCAATTTCCTTTTTATAGGTTATATTTAGAAGTCCGTAAACAAAGTCCAAGTGTTCCTCTTCCTTGTGCCTTTTTGCAGGCAACTGCGACAGCAAGGCACGCTTTTCGCAAACAAATGCGTCTATGGATTCGGTCGTCTGCTTCTTCGAGTACACTTCTAAATATATTTCGTGCGGCTGCATTTTCGGTCCAAATGCTGACTTAATGGCGTCGAGAGCTTGAGTCCACTTTTTTATGTCACCTTTTACTCCGTTCCACCACGTTGCAGCGGCACCAGACAACAACAATGTTAGACCCTCTAACGCGTCTTCGTCACTAATTTTTTCAATTTTCTTAAAAACTGATATATTTGTGACAAATTCCTCAACTTTGTTGTAGTTTCGTTCACCGTCGTAACGTTTCGTACATTCAGCAAAACTTCTACGTCTATTTCCACTCTCATTCGCTTCTGTCACTTTTGTTATAAGTGCAGTGAATTGTTCCTGCGTCATCACCACCATCTCTGTCTTTTTCTCAGACATGTCAATAGTGTCAAAATAACATAAATCCTCTTGAGGGTAGATTTCTATTTATCCACCAATATGTGGGTACACCGTCTAGATATGGGTACTCCGTAAAAATTTTTGCGGGTGGAAGAATATTTCGTTGGGCGCCAGTGTAAGGGTGGCGGTGGAATGAAACCACGTCGGATGACAGATAGGGTTTATTTACTATACTTCAAACACTTGACAGATTGTAAGCAAACAAAGTGAAACTGACGTATAAACCTATGAGTGGTCCTAGGGATGGACTGCGGGGCTATCCTATCCCTTAACCTCCTAGCTCGGCTGTTCCTGAGGGCGACGGGGCCTCCGCTCAGGTCAAGCTTTAGACAACAGTGGTGACTGCGGGGCTATCGTCCACTGTGCCTGCTAATTAGCGAGTGTCCAATTCCTTCACGGTGCCGGTTTATATAGTCGGTTTTGACCGCTATTGTGTGCGTCCAACATCTCATGTTTGTATGTAGTAGTAATTCGCTGACGTCACAGACACTTCACACGTCTTATGATAGATGTCGCTAGTAGTCTGTAGATATGTTATTGTTTTATCGATGTCTTCATCATGTTTACGATTTGATTAACTCGGGTGGCGTAGCATTGTGCATGCAATCCGATAGATGGCGTTAGGCGTCGTGTTATAAAGCGCATTTTTGAGACAGTTACATTTTTTGAATCATTGTCGTCCAGTTAACGACAATTTTTTGACAACTTTTCGAAGAATCATTACTTTATCCTTAACAAAAACGTAAGGCATTTTGGCCAACTTTTACACTTTTCTTTTTTTTTTTTTTGTTTTGCATTTGTTTTTATTGTCTGAACATGTTCTTTTTTCTTAGAATTTAATTTTTTCAACATTTACCGTGCCTTTAATCTAAATTCTAAGATTTACCAAGTGAATGGTGGTAAAAGTTCGAATTGCAAAATTTTATCGACATTTAACATTAATAATTAGTAAATTTTAGGTAGTAGTTTTAAGATTAACAGTAGTTCACTAATCACCAAGAAAAAAAACCTTATTTGTTTTTTATGTATATATTAGATCTTCATGCGGACTTAATGCAACAAGGGTTTCACTACCAATCAACCTTTGGGTTAAAAAAAAACAACACTGTGGTAGGTGCGCACTACAAATAAATACTAAATATTTATTATAGAATTTAATGTCATTAAAATAAGTTACTTATAATAATAAAATACGTACATATTTTTTAGTTATACTTCTAAATACTGTGATAAATATCAAACCGTATAGTTTAATTAAGAGAACTAAAGTATGACAATTATGACGAAAAACGAACTACGCTGTACTAATAAAATCAATCTACACTAATATAATAAAGAGGTAAAGTTTGTTTTTTTGTTAGTTTGTTTTTTTGTTTGTAGGGGGTAATCTCTGGAACTACTGGTCCGATTGGAAAAATTTTAGCAACAACAGAAAGCTGCTTTACTCCTGAGTGATATAGGCTACGTTTTATGTACGCAGGCGAAGCCGCGGGCGAAGCCGCGGGCAAAAGCTAGGTAAAAGATAAAAATCATATCCAACCGCAGAAAGAGATTCGATATAAATCTGTTCATGTCCAGACAGAGTTTCCCATCCCTAGTTCCAACGTCGTTTACTTTAACAGCCTCGTTTACCCTGAATAGACAATTTCCTTATACTTAGCGTTATTTAGACGCCGGTATAAACCATTAATCATTTTTTTGTTTTGGTTAACAATGTGGCGAATAAAAGCTGAGGATTGTTTGATTTGACTAACTTTATTGCCATGGTAATATTTTGACCCCGTTGACATTCACGTCCTTATTTCTTTTTAATGACAGCAAAAACAATTTTTTCAAAAAAAAGTAGCATCTGCCAATTGGCTCGATCGTGTGAAAGAAGTTTTTTTTTATATATTAACTTTATAGACCAGTGCAAATGGGTTTGAACATGACAAAAAGTGGAACAAAGTAGTAGTAGAATGAAACTCATTGGAAAAGGAAGAGCGTATAACAAAAATTTAAGGAAAAATAAATTATGGTCGATCTGAGGTCGGGAAGTAGATGGGTGTGCAGTTTTAAGGGTAAAAACAGTTTAATTCGATTTCCGGCAAAACTACTGGTTCTTGAGAAAAAACCAAATAGCAAACTTGTAGGTTATAAAAAGATCTTGTTTTTTTTTTACACAATCTCAAAATTTATGCGAAAAATTCAAATAACCGAGTTTTTAACAAGGCCTGGCATGAGAAATCGCCACCGCCAATCACTCCTACAAGGACTTGGTGATGCTCGGCCTGAGCGGGGCACACCTCTATCCAACCTTATCTTCCGCTTTTACACAGTGCAGGGTGGCACCCGGGAGTCACTTGCGTACGTATACGGTCATTACATCCTGAACTTACTAATTCCCGTGAGAACATGCGTCATACGGAAGGTGAGGGCGCCGAGACGTCTTTCCAGCTTGGCTTTTAGGAGAGGTCTTAATGCCATAATTATGCCGTACCAACTCCATTTCGTTCAGTTTTTCAATTCCTATAGGTTTTTTATTTTATGGTAGGTAAAAAACATTGAATGTCGAATCGTGCTCTTGGGCGGAGCGCGAAATAGTGTCAGACTCTTACTGACTAAACTGCCTACACCGTTCCTTCCTTGCCTTAGTCCCAGAGCCCCGGTGTAACGCTTTCGCATCAACCCTCGGCCCGAGGAGGCTTCGACCCTGTAACTTTAGGGCCCCCCTACAGTTTGCTGACACTCCTTGAGGCGAGACTAGGTTCGGTCTGGACTGTTACCAGACGACCGGACGGTGCGCTACCCATTGCTCGCCGTCCGCAAGCCCGCGTCTACAGTGGCCGAATATTAGCGATATCGCGGCGGCGACGGCAATTGCCATAGGTGACGAAAGAACTAACAAGATGGTATTTTAATCTTGGATGTACGACCGGACGGAATCCGATTTAAGTAGGTAGTTAGAAAGTTATGAAGGAAAATAAAAATCTGTTGTATTTTTAAACATTTATTTTTAATTATAAGTAAACAAATGAACATTGAAGTGGTAGTGTGCAGTGTAATTTATTTTCTGAGTTACATTTTTTTAAAGCCTCAATAGTTATGGGCAAAATATATCAAGTATATTTCATACTGAATATTGCATTACATTAAACATTTAATTTTGCATTTTCAAATCTTATAACAATGTTTTAGAGGCTTAAATTACAATATGCTCTTTTTTGTAATTACATTTTTACAGTATAATATCAAATAGGTGTTCAATCTACAATTTTCTATAATTACTATTCTATAAAATTATTAAAAAAAAAAACAAATTAATCGGAACACCCACAACCATGTGATTTATCATCTTCGTCATCTTCATCGTCTTCATCATCTTCTTCATCTTCATCATCATCGTCATCTTCATCATCATCATCTTCATCATCATCGTCATCTTCGTCATCATCATCGTCTTCATTATCCTCATCATCCTCATCGTCATCATTACATTTATCTTTTTCGTCATCTTCATCATCTTCGTCGTCTTCATCATCTTCATCATCATCGTCATCTTCGTTATCATCATCGTCGTCTTCATCATCCTCATCATCATCATCATCACATTTATCTTTTTCATCTTCGTCATCTTCATCATCTTCGTCGTCGTCGTCATCATCGTCTTCATCATCCTCATCATCATCATCTTCATCATCATCGTTATCTTCGTCATCGTCTTCATCATCCTCATCACATTTATCTTTTTCGTCATCTTCATCATCATCGTCGTCGTCATCATCTTCGTCATCTTCCTCATCTTCATCATCGCATTCATCTTCATCATCTTCATCATCCTCATCATCATCGTCATCATCATCATCATCATCTTCGTCATCTTCATCATCACATTTATCTTTTTCGTCATCTTCATCATCTTCATCGTCATCATCATCTTCATCATCATCGTCATCTTCGTCATCGTCTTCATCATCCTCATCATCGTCATCTTCGTCATCTTTATCACATTCACCATCATCATTTTCTTCATCGTCGTCGTCATCATCATCATCGTCTTCGTCATCTTCATCATTATCATCATCATCATCTTCATCATCGTCGTCGTCGTTATCATCATCATCTTTGTCATCTTCATCACATTCTTCATCATCGTCTTCATCATCTTCGTCATCTTCACCGTCTTCAACTTCATCGTCTTCATTTTCTTCGTCATCTTCACCGTCTTCACCTTCATCGTCTTCATTTTCTTCGTCATCTTCACCGTCTTCATCTTCATCGTCTTCATTTTCTTCGTCATCTTCACCGTCTTCACCTTCATCGTCTTCATTTTCTTCGTCATCTTCACCGTCTTCATCTTCATCGTCTTCATCTTCTTCGTCATCTTCACCGTCTTCATCTTCACCGTCTTCATCTTCATCGTCACCATCCTCGTTTTCATCATCTTCACCATCCTCGTTTTCATTGCCTTCACCATCTCCCCCATCTTCGTTCATATCATTTTCACTATCTTCATTTTCACCTGGTGCTTTAGTAGTTGCTGCACCACTACCCCCATCACTATCCTCATCATTACCCTCATCACTACCTCCTCCAGTACCCCCGCCGCTACTTCCACCGCTACCCCCACCACTGCCACTACCGCTGCCCCCTCCGCTACCGCCACCACTACCCCCTCCGCCGCCACCACCGCCGCCACCCCCACCCCCACTGCTACCTGCACCGCTACCAGAACCGCTACCTGCACCACTACCCGAACCGCTACCCCCACCAGTACCCCCTCCGCCACCGCCGCCGCCACCCCCACCGCCACCGCCACCGCTACCCCCACTGCTACCTGCACCGCTACCCGAACCGCTGCCTGCCCCACTACCCGAACCGCTACCCCCACCAGTACCGCCTCCGCCACCACCGCCGCCACCCCCACCACCACCGCCTCCGCTACCCCCACTGCTACCTACACCGCTGCCCGAACCGCTACCTGCCCCACTACCCGAACCGCTACCCCCATCACTTCCGCCACCGCCGCCTCCACCACCACCGCCACCCCCGCCTCCCCCTCCAGGCATGACAGCTGCTTTTGATCCTGACGATGCTTTTGACTGTGCTATCACTGTAGGTTTCGCTTCGGTTGAAAATCGTGTGTATGCCACAAGGCACAATGCGACCTGAATAAACGAATTTCGCATTAGTATTGTATTTTTAACCCCCGACGCAAAAACGACGGGGTGTTATAAGTTTGACGTGTCTGTGTGTGTGTGTGTGTGTGTGTCTGTCTGTACCACTCTAGCCGCCGAACGGATGGACCGATTTTGATTTAGTTTTTTTTGTTTGACAGTAGAAAATGTCGAGAGTGTTTTTACGTAAGTTTGATGAAAATTGTTCCAAGATGGCCGCCGCCACAAAATGACAGATTAGATATTTTTTTTAAACTCCATCAATATGGGTATCAAATGAAAGGGCTTGACTAGTAGAATACTATTAGATATGACAAATTTAAAATACAAGATGGCTGCTTCTACAAAATGGTGCTTTACATTTTTTTATTACAACTTGATCAATATGGGTATCAAATGAAAGGGCTTGACTAGTGAAATACTATTAGGTATGAAAAATTTAAAATCCAAGATGGCTGCCTCTACAAAATGGCGCTTTATGGATATATTGATATCATTTGATATCCATATCCATATCCATCCATTTATTTGTTGTTTGTGGTAGTGTCCACCTCGTGGACAAGGTGTAATGAAATGAAAATTTCACCTCATTTCACCTCGTAAAATGCAAGGTGGACACTACCACAAGCAACAAATAAATATTTTTCAAAATTTTGGCTTGTACATGCTGTTTTAAAAGGAAAAGTGTGCTTATTTATTTACCAAATCATTTAGAATGTTAAACCTTACAAGTTAAAATTAAAGAAATTGTATATCACTAATGATATAGTTACATATGTATATCAATTCATAATTTTTTTTAATAAATTTAACATATTTATATATACCAATTTATGTAATTTGGACTCTGTCAAGCTAGAATTATGGCATTTAAGAATTATTTAAAATAATAATCAATCTTTACTGCTTCTCAATCTTTGCAATTCTGCCAAGGCCAATTTATCATGAGGATTATTAAACAGCTTCCTTTGGTCGAGCTCGCAAATAGCGACACCACTTAAACTTTTTACTCGGCTTAAAGCAACGTACGCTTGACCTTTTGCAAAAATTTTTTTTCCCAAATATACTACAGCCTTTTCAACGGTGGTTCCTTGCAACTTATGTACAGTAACAGCCCAACTTAAAATAATTGGAAACATTGTTTTTTTGAATATTACCATACCCTCTAAGACCTTGAAAGAAAAAAATAATGAAACAAAAATTAAATTGAAAATGTTTAAAACCTTTGATTAAAAACACCTGCATAAACTATGAACACAAACTATACAAATTATAATGTTATCGCGTCGGGGGACCGCAACTTACCCACAAAACATAAAAGATATTAAATTAGAAACCAAACAAAATATTAAATATAAATAAGTACCTAAATACTTATAAATAACTTTGACAAACGTTTAGCCAATAAATAGTGCGGTCCCCCGACGCGATAACATTATAAAAAAAAATCCATACATAAGTACTCCCATACAAACATAAGTTTAAAGTTATTTTTTCCTTTTTATAGGCTTTTCCGTCTTAGTTATTTTTTCATAGGAATTATAATTGTTTATGGCTATCTCGTTCCGTTCATTACATTTGGTTTTTATAAAGTCGGGGGTTTTTTTAAATTTTTAATTTAATTTTTTATATATCCATGACTGAAGTTGTATAATCATCAAAAAAATATTGACATTACCTATGAATCATACTATTTATCTCCTTGACTTAATTAGAATCTTGACTTATATAATTAATATCTCATTTTAATAACTATTGCTCAATTAATTTCAATTGTTTGTGATTCTAATGATAACTATTTAATTTGAATGTATTGACCAATAATTATACAGACCGTATTTGTACGCCGGAAACGGCAGAATATTATGATCACAATATATAAGCACGTAAGAACTTTGTACAATATTCTGACAGATAAATGCATTCTATTCTATTCTATTCAAAACATCAAGACAGATTGATGATGATGATTCAACATTTGTAATATAAAAATATAATCAAAATCATTAAATTTTGTAATACATACAGTATTACAAAATAAAACAAATGCAAGAACACAAACTCTTGACATCGGAATTCAATTATCACAAACTTATTACATATCAGGCAATATTTTATAGTAACATATAATTTCTTATACTCGTATAAATCAAATATAATTCAAAACATAATAAAAATATATATATATTTAAATATTAATAAAGTGTGTATTTATACTAAACTTTACGATATACAAAAACACAATATACATTCAAGCATCGCAGTACCTATTCTTTCTTATCGTCGCTATTCAAAAGTCAGAAAACTGGCAGAATTGAATTGAAAGTCAGAAAATGGCAATGAAATCAAAGGATTACCTTTGATTTAATAACGAGCTGCTTTCTGGTTGCTTAAATATTTCACGTGTATTTTTGTGATATTCTGAAACGGTGACAGCGACTGTCGTGTGGGGTGGTGTGGTTCGTGCACCGGATTCGTGTGGAAGAAACGCTCGGGTGATACCATCGTTTTGACCACCCGAAGGACACATTGGAACATACGATAAACCGTCGCCGTGTCCTCGTGGGAGCAAATGGCGACAATTACTAAATAAGACCATGGCCTTGAGCGAGGGAGATTTGTAGTAGGTCGTATCCTTCTGCCAAGCAGAAAGTAGGCAGCTGCAAGCGAGGGAATGGACTTTCGTCATGTAAAACAAAGAAGGAATATAAAAGTGGATGCCAGTAAGTGTCTAACATAACCTTCTTTTCCTTCTTCTTTGGAAAAATTGTCAACAACCGAATCAAATTCTAGTAAATACACCAGTATTTAATTTACAGTATTTATTTGATGGTCACCAGACCATCAATGTAGCAGATCCCTATATACTTTACTGCGATGAGGTCTTTTTTATTATCATTGCTCGCTCTTGACTACTTTGATGGTGAGTTCGACGAAATGGTACGGTCGACAATAAAACAAGCTTAACTACAAGTAATCTATAATTCTTGTTTTCTATCGAAATAATGGAATTAGGTTTTGCGATTAAAAGCATACTCCACAAAATGCAGACGATAGAAAACCGAGGCTAGAAACTCGATTTCAACGTTTAGAACTTTTTAGTTGTCAATTTTGTCAATTTACTGCTTTGTTACTTTGTCAATTTTTCTTCGCTCAGTTGACTCCAGCGTATCAATATCAGAGTTTTACTACTGTGTGGACCGCTCATCAATCTGATATCTGGCAGATCAATCACACAAATGAGACTAGTTAAGTACTCCATACACGTTTGAACTTACGCTGCAGTTAAAGCAGCTATTACGGTACAGAGTACTATCTAACCTTTGCTAAAATCCTTAAATTTTTTGCAACCTGTGCGTTTTCCTCCCTCTATGACCCAAAAATCAAAATAAAATTGAGACATTCATACAAGCCTCCTCTTTCAGAAAGGGTTGAAGGAGTGGAAGTCAAATTAATAAATAAAAATAAAATAGAACAATTACTTACCAAAACTAGAAATTTTAAGTCCCCCATGACTGCAACTGACACTTCAAAACTGAATGTATCCAATCGAGAGCTCCCATGTATTTTATACAAGCTAAATTACTATTTATAGTCAACTGATATGATAAAACTTTGCAAAAGTCTTTTTAAATTTCGAAATTTTAAGAAAGCATTTTAATTCCCCTTTTTTTATGATAGCTGCATTTTTTTATCTTTACTTAGTAGTTATAATTTAGCAAAGTGAAAAAACCTGTCGATTTAAACTACCCGTTTTAAAGTAAGGAATATTAAAATTAATATTAATATAATTTTCTATTCTTTTTTCAGATCGGCACCAGTGCTCCAAGAAAAGTAAGTGAATATTGTTGTAAAATTTTAACTACTTGTTGATGCTTTGTATCTTCTACAATACTAATACTAATTATATATAAACTATAGTTAGTTTTGTAAGTTTTTATCTACGCGACTTGTACCTAATATTTAAATGGATGACTCAGCTTTTTATCAATTTAAAAGGTAGATGGTGTTGTTATAGGGTCTGGGTAAGATATTTGAATTTCGATCCAAATATGTGCCAATTTCTCAGTTTATTGTATATTTTTTATTGAATTATGAATAAGGACTGTAATGGATCATTATTATCAACACTTTTTATTAAATTGATGATTTTACTAATGATGTACATAATGATCAGTATTTTCTATTCTCATCATCGTTATGCTCTTATTCTTATTTTTTATAATTTATAATTTTTCTTTTTAACCGACTTAAAAAAGGAGGTTCTATGTTCAGCGATACGTATTTTATTTATTATGTTCACCGATATCAGTCAATTGTAAACCGATTTTGAAAATAAATTATTTATGACTGAAAGGTTGCAGCTAAGTTTGTCCCATAGAAATATAATTATGATGACAATATACTCGTACTTCGGAGATATTGAACGAAAGTCCTAAAATAATCATAGCAAAACTGTCGTAATAGGTAAAGTTGCTTTGTTTATACGTGTAGTCGATGACTGATTTGAACAGATCTGATGATTAAGCCGGAAGGTAGGCACTGGAATTCTGTAATAAATTAATATAGCCTAAAAATATCTGCTTCTGCTGCTGATTATTGCACACTATTTAAGTTTGGCTAAGGGATACTTTATAACAACCGGCTCTAATAAAAAAAAACAGTAAAAAGTGCCAAATAACTTACGTATTGGAAGTCATGTAATAGTCAAATAAGAGAACCATGTAGGTCGTTGTCTCAGATGGTCTTTTGAAGAAAGAACTACACAGATTGGAGTGGACCTGTCCAGTCAGTGCAAGCATTTGTCAGTATTCGTGTAATTCCAACTTAGAACTACAAAGGGGCTCAATGACTTGTCGAACAATACCTAAGAAAATACATTTGGGTAGGTCTCATCAAGTACAAGGTACTATACGCCTAAATTATATGAGATTTGTGCATTATTTGAATAAAAAAAAAATCAAAAATATCTTTAATAATTAGCACAGGTTCAACGAGAGTTTCATGAGCAGAAATTATTACTATCCAATCATCTTTTTTATTTCTTTGGCACATCATTTATTTAACTCCTAAAGCTCTGAGTGGAGTGAAGGGAAGTGTGAGAATTTTACCGACTTAAGTGTTCATTCAGGGTCCTTTTATGTTCCAGTGAGGCCTTAACTCTTTCGGAGAGTCCTTCAGGCCTGGTTTAGTTACCTTACCAGGTATCTTATATCTGTCGTAGCCAGATCAATGAAATTTATCACTTCATGATATGGCCAATTAAAAGTGGCCAGATGGTTTAAAACTGTTAAAGTTTGATGACATTTAAATCCTCGTTTGCCAGTTACTTTTCTTTAGACCTTGTTTCAATATAAAAATCCTATATCAATGATTTGGCTAAACGAAAATTGTCATATTATTAAATGTAAACTTTTAAACGATCTGGCCAGTTTAAGTCGGCCGGCCGGCCGGTAAATTATCATTAAATAATCAATTTTATATCTGGCCACGACATATCCTTTTAACTTTTTGGCCAATTACCTTTTTCTTATCCATTCTTCATTATCAATCGTCTGCTGGTATATTAAATAGGTTAGCCTCATAATTTACCTTCTTCTATACGTCATACATATATTACGCTAATTGTCTACTTTCTCATTAAGATAAGCAATTGAAACGACTGTTTTTGGATTAAGACAACATTAAACTAGTTTTCTATCTTAATTAATTACATTTAACAAGTAACGACTTATCATTTTTATTTGTACTCCATTTGTAAAGAATTAAAGTATTATAGTATCTTTATTCGAAGACATGTGATATCCACCAATCCGCACTGCAGTAATGTTAGCAAAGGAGAGGGTCAAACACATAAGGGAATGGACTGCGTCACGCTTCAGCTACCAAGAGCCCGATCCCGATGACTGTAGATGTGGGCTTATGGACGACAAGTAATGGGTAGCGTCCGATAAGCTACTGGATTAAGTCCAGGCTATTGATAGCGAATAATATTCTACACGTGCCTCAACCCAAGTCGTCGACGGCGCACACTGTTAGCACGCACTTCAAGGAGTTGTCAGAAAACTATAGGGCCCAGCAGAGTCTAACACCCGTATTCACAAACAATACTCAAAGAACCCTTGACTAAGCAAACGCACAGCGTTGAAATAGAGCTCTGTGATTGGTTCGTTTCTGTTGCGTAGTTCACAAACCCTGCCCTGTGCGCTCGCGAGCACTGTGAGACCGCATAGTAACGTTTGTGAATACGGGTGTAAGCCTATTGGGCCTATGGGTTGTCCAAAAAGGGAACCCTAGGGTCCTACAACACAAGTCAAAAAGGAACATAGGGGTAGGTTTTAGCTAGTAAAAGTGTGACACGCCGTCCCACTCTTACTTAGGATGGGAGAAATCATTGGATGATGGGGAACCTATAAAAAAACCATAGTTTGATTTTTTCAGTATTCTGAATATCTTGGTAATTTCTACGTTTATACACTGTTAATCATTACAGAAAAACAAATAAATTCATCATCCTCTTTTACATCTGTTTTCTCGTTTATTTGCACTAAAAAGTCTACATAATATATGAAGAACAACCATTTGCTAACTTCGTAGAAAGCAAATATCCATAAAATAGTTGTATTAAGAGATATGAGCACATTTGAGCTCCGACGCACTTTGTGGAGCGCCGTGATTTATCTAAACCAGCTAAAAGCTCTCAGAAAGGTATGGTCGTATGAATAACATGGAAAAGTATATGACAGTTTCATATTTTTGTGTTTTACAGTTATATTATTATGAAAGGTTCTAAGGCCTTATTTTCATACAGAAAATACTCAAGGTTTTTAAATTAATAATATGCTTGAGAACTTAAAGTGCCTAGATTTACAGTAATATAGAAAAATCTCTGTCACAGAAAAATAACTTTAATTCACAAAATATTTCATACATTTTGAGACTGTGTTTCAAAATAATATTAAGGTGCTGGTTCGTAACGATTTGTCAAAATTACAGAAATCAAAATCAATCAAAATCAAAATGGTTTTTATTTCATATAGGCCTACATGGGCACTTATAAAACGTCAGAAGCTAGTGCACGGTTCCAAATTGGTCGTTTCCTATGGAGAAGAACCGGCAAGAAACTCCATGGTTACTCTTTAAAAAAAATGGTTTCTTACAATATTATCTCGTTATTACAGTATTTATATCATTATGTAAGAATCTTGTGGGTAAGGCACAGTACACGCTGACTTGATATCGATGGAGCTGAAAGGTTTTGGAGTACCGACCTATCGGAAGACGCAACGTTGAAAAACACTCACAAGGTGAACCAATGAACAGATTAAGGTCGCAGGAATCCGAGGTATACGGGACGCATAAAACCTTGTTTTTTTTTTTGGTAGTTAAAAATCATCTATTTCATATAACCGCTCTTACGTGATTATGATGTTATTACACCTCTTTCTCCAGATATTTTGGATACACAGGTATTTTGCGGATATTACCTAGGCTTCTATAGAAATAAAAAAAAAACAAAGTTAGAGTAATCCAGTGAAAAACTCCGTTAATCTGTTATTTTACGTGAACTTTGACTCTCCATAATGTAGGTACTCCTACATTAAAAACATAAAAAAGTACTCCCATAGAAGCCTTGCGCATTTAATCGAGATTCTAAATTACTTTTTTTTTTCAAAAATTCTTAAACGTTTAATAAAAACACGTTTTTCCTGAAATAAATTTTGTGAAACATCAGAGTTTTCAGGTGTTATCTCTTTTTTCGCCTTAGTTTTGCATCAAACATCACTTGTATTGAGTTAAACGAAGCAACAAGCTTTGAAACCACGCGCGACGTTATCAATAGGCGAATAAGCAAGGCCTACCTTAACACAAGTGAATTTGATAATCAATTAGAAGCACCACTTATCCACGTCAAACAAATACTTTAACCCGCATCAGACGAAAATTGGCAAGAAAATCTAAAAGCCCACTTAGCTTATAGGCTTCTCCCCAATTTCTGGTAACCTACATTAGTAAGCCATCATTCTGGTGTAAATAAGCTGTCATAGTATGATTTATGTTTAGACATAGCCCAGTTTTCGGTCTAAGTGCTCGGTTCGATCCACGCCATTTGGTCGAAGCTACGTTAGTCATAATTTACCTTTCTATGCGACAGTTGGGCCAGTAAAAACGAAGTGATACTTTTTATGTTTTTTTTTTTGTATTTAGCATTAAATCATTCTATGGGTGTTTTTAGTGTCGTGCAGATTTCATAATGCATGCGGGGCTGCTGCCCGGGATCACGCCCGAATAAAAAATTGTAAGAAAAGGATATTTGTAAGGTTTTTTTCGGTGGGCAAAAATCATCCAATGACTCCCCCGCGCTTGGGCGGAGCGGGAAACACTGTCAGACTCTTACTAACTAAACACCCCAACCCGTTCCTTCTTTGCTTTTCTCACTGGGGCCAAACTTTCCGCTCAGAAAGTGACCCTGGGCCCCAGTAGCCTTCGATCCTATTGCAGAGTTCTGCTGACAACTCCTTGAGGCGCGCAAGAACAGAGTGCGTCGTCGACTTTATGGCCCATCATTAAAGTAAGTACACAAAAACTAAAAGCCTAAGCAACAAAACGGACTGATATACATAGATATATAGATACAATATTACAAACTAATTTCTGCCTGCGGCTTCACCTGTGTAAAAACATTCTGAACTAACACTTGTTAGACAAATTGAGTACTTACATGATGATATTCTATGACACGGTCTATAATGTTTTTCATTCATTCCATTTAGTCGTTTGAGCGTAAAAGAGGACTTTTTTTTTATTTGCAATAAACTAGTGCTTGACTGCGATCCCACCTGATGGTAAGCAGTGATGCAATCGTTGATGGTAAGGTTTATTAAGAGCCTATTCACTTCAGCCATGAAGACACCTAAATTATATTCCGACGGAAAAACTGCAGCCGGCAAACTGTTCCAGTCCCTCGATGTACGCGGTATAAACGACGAGGCAAAACGCTTAGTCCGGGCCGCAGATGTCTCAACAACGTAAGGGTGGATATTTGCCGTACTTATATACGCCGGGATGTCCGAAGGTAAAATTGGGATGGCGGAATCAAATCGTGCAATTCCTGCGCACACTATCCAAAATGCATCCTGTAGAAAACCACAAGGCTGGCTAGTCTGCGCCTGTGCTCGAGACTTTGAAGATTGGACCCAACCAAATCTGGATCACCAATCAGCCTCTTTGCACGCCTTTCCACTGAATTCAAAGCCGCTAGGTGGCATTTTGCAGCACCAGCCCATATGTGGCTGCAGTACTCCACACACGATCGGACCTGTGCTTTGTACAACATTAGAAGATGACTCGGTGTGAAGTACCGTCGGACTTTTGCAAGAACGCCGAGTTTCCTAGCAGCTACCTTGGCTTTGGACTCAATGAACCGCCCAAAGTTGAGGTCTGAAGAAATGTCCATTCCCAAGAGCTGAAGGCGGTCGGTGCACCCCAGGGATACATCCCGAAAAGCAGGAGCCAAGGTGAACGGGCTCCTTTTGGCAGTGAATAGACACGCCTGTGTTTTGGTGGCGTTGAATGTTACCAGATTAGCTTCGCCCCACTTGGAAACTGCCTGAAGTGAGACATTCGTACGCTCTACCATAGCCTCCCTTTCAGACTGGATTAGCTCCTTATTAGCCCCAGCACTGGGCAGGTATATCTCTACAACTGTGCTATCATCTGCATTCCCAAAGATACCAGGCACTAATAGATCGTTAATGTGAAGCAGGAATAGAGTTGCAGAGAGAACAGACCCCTGAGGAACACCGGCATTAGTCGTCATAGGCTCTGATGAGCATCCATCGACAACAACTCGGGGTGACCGTTCACTCAGGAAGTCTTTTATCCAGTTAATCAGACCAGGAGAAATGCTGACTTTCGCTTTTATAATGTTATCATGAATTTAAAATTTACAACAATATTTGTAATTTTAAAGACACAGAGGCAAGATGCATAGCATTAGTTTTGTAATATTCCCACTTTTGGGACTCAGGCCTCCTCTGTATGTTAGGATATGGGCCATAATCCAACACGCGACCCCAATGCAGGTTGGTGGATGGCACATGTCTTAGAATTTTTAGTTTAGGATAGTAGTGGTAGGATGAAGATGGCATAAACCATAAGATTACAATATTATTCTCATTTATATAACATATAATTCCTTTAACTTTTTAATAAAACACCAGTAGGTACATTAAGTTATTCATTAGAAACAGGACTGGATCATGCTGTCGCATTTGTTGATACAGTAGTTGAAGCGATGATTGTGGTGGGCGATGACGTGTTGGTAGGTATCAATCTTCTTAAAAGATTTTCCAGAAAATCATCAGGTATAAAAGTACGCTGACTGTCTGCTACAGTAGCAAACGCTATCATGCAGAGCAAAATCTGTAGGAGAAAGAAATGAAATGTTAGATGAGGTATACATATTTTTAAAATCTTCATAATTTTGTTGTAACTAAAACTATGTTGTATGCTTGTTATCTCCATCTTCTCTGTTCCCGTTTTTTATGTGTGTAAGGGGACAAAGGGCATATGACGAAACAATTTGAATTATGGTTGGGTACTAATAATTTTATTGGCGCAGTTTTCACTTGACTCCAGCGCATCAAGCTGGTACCTGGCAGATCTAGCGCTTGATAAAGTCTAAGCAGTTGTTTCGGCGTAAAGTTTTTTCTTACTTTTGCTCGAATTCTTTGTTTTTGGTGACAAGATGAGCCTTTGCCTCGTTGTAGGGCCAATAATTAAGACTAGAGTCAATCAGTCTATGAAGATCAAGACTACCGGTGAGAAACCGATTTTTTCCTGCTCCAACTGTTCGGAGTTCACTTAGAAAAATTCAGTTCAGTCAGTCCGACAACTACTCTTCTTAGGTGTGGGTTTCTTTGCCTCTCCTCCTTTACTTTTGGATCACAAGTTATAAGAATAATTGCAACAACACATCCGTCTCGATATCGCTGCCTTGCCAGCGAGAGTGGGCTGCCAAGAGTAACATGCGAAAAAAGATTGCATGCCATCTCAATTCACTGACCCTATCACCACGGCCGCCGGGTGTCTCTAAGACTAAGTTCTGGTTGCGAGTAGATTGATACTGATTCACCAGTGGTCGTATATTCCATTCTACTCTATTGTCTAAATATTTAATTAATTTTAAACTTACAATCGCAACAGTCTTCATAGTTTAGATTTCTATAAGATTTATTTACTTTAGGATTTATATACTTTTTACTGTGTTTAACTTTTCTTACTCTTTCTATCAGAATTATTTATAAACTATGGAAAACTTGAGTATCCTTTTATAGACTTTGTAAGTAAATTGGTTGACCAAATACAAGCTAAAAAAGAGGTTTACGATGTGTTTTATTACTTATGACCTAATCGTTGAGTAATTATAATAATAATTACTTTTTTGGAGTTCCGTAGCCTCATAACGAAAATCTATTATGATGAATGATATAATGCAATCTATCTCGGTTATATTTTTGTTTTTAAATAATGTAAAAAAGTTTTTAGTTATTTAAATAATTTATCATCATCTTATCATAACATAACATTTTTATTTACTTATTTATTAAGGAATACAAACACACTTAAATTTGAAAAGAACAAATACAGATAGACGAATAGTTACAAAAGTTCTGCTAATTTCAAACGTAATTTTTTTTCCGGTAGTCCTGCGACAAGAGAGTGAGATGAGAATTGTGGACAATGTGTATATAAAATTTTGAAAAGTTATATTAAACTATAATCTTATTATATTAATTAAATCATATAATACATACAAACCAAAGCAAATAAATAAACACAATTACACATCAATATAAATAAAAGGAGAAACTGATTGACTGACATATGAACGCATAGCCAAGACTACTGGGACTAGGAGCGTGAAATTTTGCACAAGGTTTTCTTTTATGATTAGGTGAGCACTAAGAATTTTTTTTCCAAAATTCATCCCCTAAAGGATGGAAACAAGAGTTCAAAATTTGTATAGAGAAACCTATTGTCACGCGGGCGAAGCTGCTGGCAGAAGCTAGTAACTAGATAAAATACATAATCATACACAAAATAAAATATACAAAATAAAAATTTGTGTTGTTTGTACAACACAATTTTTTATATTGTATATTTTTTTTACAGATGTATGTTGTTACTTTGAACCTTAAAATAATTTAGTTTCACTAAAATACGGCAGTCAGTAAAAACATTTACTTTGTAACAGTTTTTTAATTAAGTTGAATAGTTTGTTCCAAAGAAACTAGTTCAATTCCTTGTTCTTGTGAGGTACCAAAGGATTTTTGTGAGGAACCACTAGTCTCTAGTAAAGAATAATCAAATTTTTGTGAGGATATACTAGTCCCTTCTAACGAAGAATAGTTCTGTGTAAGGAAACAATAGTGCATTCTAAGGAAATAGGATTAGTTTCATTTTGTTATGAAGAAACAGTAGTTTATGAGGACACAGATTCAGTGCTATTTGCTTGCAAAGTAGGAGTAGTTTGCTCTGATAAAACAGTAGACTCTTCTGAGGTCACAGTAGTTTCTTCTGAGTTTACAGTACTTTCTTCTGAGGGCACAGTAGTTTCTTCTGAGGGCACAGTAGTTTCTTCTGAGGTCACAGTAGTTTCTTCTGAGGGCACAGTAGTTTCTTCTGAGGGCATAGTAGTTTCTTCTGAGGTCATAGTAGTTTCTTCTGAGGTCATAGTAGTTTCTTCTGAGGGCACAGTAGTTTCTTCTGAGGACACAGTAGTTTCTTCTGAGGTCACAGTAGTTTCTTCTGAGGTCACAGTAGTTTCTTCTGAAGGCACAGTAGTTTCTTCTGAGGTCATAGTAGTTTCTTCTGAGGTCATAGTAGTTTCTTCTGAGGTCATAGTAGTTTCTTCTGAGATCAAAGTAGTTTCTTCTGAGGTCTCAGTAGTTTCTTCTGAAGGCATAGTAGATTCTTCTGAGGTCATAGTAGTTTCTTCTGAGGTTACAGTAGTTTCTTCTGAGGTCATAGTAGTTTCTTCTGAGGTCATAGTAGTTTCTTCGGAGGTCATAGTTGTTTCTTCTGAGGTTACAGTAGTTTCTTCTGAGGTCATAGTAGTTTCTTCTGAGGTCATAGTTATTTCTTCTGATGTCATAGTAGTTTCTTCTGAGGTCACAGTAGTTTCTTCTGAGGTCATAGTAGTTTCTTCTATGGTCTCAGTACTTTCTTCTGAGGTCATAGTTGTTTCTTCTGATGTCATAGTAGTTTCTTCTGAGGTCTCAGTAGTTTCTTCTGAGGTCATAGTTGTTTCTTCTGAGGTTACAGTAGTTTCTTCTGAGATCAAAGTAGTTTCTTCTGAGGTCTCAGTAGTTTCTTCTGAAGGCATAGTAGATTCTTCTGAGGTCATAGTAGTTTCTTCTGAGGTTAGAGTAGTTTCTTCTGAGGTCTCAGTAGTTTCTTCTGAGGTCTCAGTAGTTTCTTCTGAGGTCATAGTAGTTTCTTCTGAGGTCTCAGTAGTTTCTTCTGAGGTCTCAGTAGTTTCTTCTGAGGTCATAGTAGTTTCTTCTGAGGTCACAGTAGTTTCTTCTGAGGTCTCAGTAGTTTCTTCTGAGGTCATAGTAGTTTCTTCTGGGATCATAGTAGTTTCTTCTGAGGTTACAGTAGTTTCTTCTGAGGTCTCAGTAGTTTCTTCTGAGGTCTCAGTAGTTTCTTCTGAGGTCATAGTAGTTTCTTCTGAGGTCACAGTAGTTTCTTCTGAGGTCACAGTAGTTTCTTCTGAGGTCTCAGTAGTTTCTTCTGAGGTCATAGTAGTTTCTTCTGGGATCATAGTAGTTTCTTCTGAGGTCATAGTAGTTTCTTCTGAGGTCTCAGTAGTTTCTTCTGAGGTCATAGTACTTTCTTCTGAGGTCTCAGTAGTTTCCTCTGAGGTCTCAGTAGTTTCTTCTGAGGTCTCTGTAGTTTCTTCTGAGGTCTCAGTAGTTTCTTCTGAGGTCTCAGTATTTTCTTCTGAGGTCTCAGTAGTTTCTTCTGAGGTCATAGTAGTTTCTTCTGATGTCATAGCAGTTTCTTCTGAGGTCACAGTAGTTTCTTGCATAGAAACTGGTTCAGTTCCATTTTGTTGTGGAGAAACCGTAGTTATTTCTGACGTAGTAGTAGGCTCTTGAGTGGGTGTAGAAGTTGCTTGTGTTGTTGTTACAATAGATATCGGAGTAGTATTTGATGTCGTACATAAATTTGTTGACCGTGTAGTTGTTCTACGCAATAAGATATCCAAGAAACTTTGTGTAGTCCTAGTATTACTTGATGGTATACATAAATCTTGTGTTGATTGTGTTGTGAATGTAGTTGGTCTAATTGTAGTAGTTGTTCTTCTACCAAATATCGTATTAATCAAATCTGTTAAATCTGGTAAAGGTATAAATTGACTGTCTACTACTGTTGAGAACACTGTCATAGTCGCGAGAACCTGTGAAGGAAATAACATTTTATTAGTAAGTTGTAACTTATTATATTTTCATTATATAGCAGCAGACGTGAAGTTGGTCAGTCAGAAAAATAAAACAGTTTTCAAAACGTACGTCTACGTGGAGAAGAACGTGCCAGAAAGTCAAAGAAAATTTCAATATCATCATCATCTTTTTATTTGAAAAACTTCCATTGGGAGACATAAGAGCCTGCCTTAAATGTCATGACAATCGTTTGTCCAGGTCTACCTATGAGAGTCCTGACAATTAATTATAAGTATGTTTATCAGTTGTCTAGTACCCATAAGACATAGTTTGGGACTAGACGACGTTGTGCGAAAGTTGTAAAAAAATAATAAATAAATAAAATATAACATTCAGTTTGTACAGAAAATCTAAATAATCTCATATGTATTTGTTTAGAAATAAGTATGTTTATCAGTTGTCTAGTACTCATAACACAAGCTCTGCTTAGCTTGAGACTAGACGACGTTGTGTAATAGTTGTCCAATATTATATCATATTATATATTATACAATAATTCTATTTAATTAATAATATTTAATGTCACTTGTGTATTTTGAGAATAATATAAATGTATACAAAATAATAATTAAAAAAAGGACTGCTTCTTAAGTTCACGAATACAATTATTAATTAAAAATCACAATTTAAAGAACAAAAATACAATACGATTATTATAACCTCAGTTCAATTAAAATTGTCTCAAAAACCAACAAAAAAACGTGGAAACAGTTTCTTTATACAAATTCTCGTTTTATCTCATTAGGGAATGATTTTGTGGTCGTCTTTGTTTACATCATAAACAGAACTTCTATGCAAAATTACATCGTTCAAGGGTTTGGGTTGGGATTTGTTGATCAGTACTGACAAGCCTAACACTCACTGGATTGACAGATACAGATCAGTTAGATAGAGGGGTAGTCAATCTTAGATTCTTCCATTAAATTTGGATTTTATTATTTCTCCGATTAATATAAATAATGTTTTGTACACCTTTTGTCTTTCATCAGCCTCCAATTAAAAAAATATATATTAAATTATTATTTTTATAATTATTTTTATTTATTATTATTTTTTATTTTCAGTTTGATTTGAAACAAAAGCAAAAAAAAAATTATATTTTTAAAATTATTCAATATTCAGGTAATCTGGTTTCAATCTTATAGCGTATACAAAATTAATAAAAACTATTTAGAGATTTATAGTGAGCATTATTCAAGAAGAGCTATTTCATTTTCATCAACAGTATGACATCATACAACTCATCCTTTATGCATATAACTATAGTATTAATTAGTTAAGTGTATTTTAATACATGATTTATCAACATATTATTTAAATGACAAATCAATTTACAAGTATGTCTAACCACTACACTTCGGAAAATATACTATAATTATCACTGTTCTTCTATGAGAGTAGTTCTGAAGTTATTTTTACGGTTTAATTTACGGTATAATCTGCGTAAAAGGCGCTGCTACTACATTTTAATAATAAATATTAAACTTACAATTGCTATTGTCTTCATGGTATTAATCTTTGTTGATATTTTAACTGTACTAACTTATACCATCTATCACAGTTGTTTCTCAACTTAGATATAAATAATTGAACTGTCTTTATATAGACTTGCTAGTGTAATTGTTAATCTATTGTTCGTTAATTATTTTACACTATCTGTTGCCCGCAACTTTGTCTGCAAAAAACTATACAACTGCTACTTGTATAGACTAATAAATTATGTGTCAACAATGTACCAATATTTTTCATTTCAAATCTATAAATGCTGGAGTAGGTACCTCAAGGCAGTATATTAGGCCTATACTTGTAGTAAAAATGTGAAACAGTAAAGACTCAAAATCAACACCATTTTGCAACCTTTGCAGATGACACTATTTTTGTACCAAAACAACCTAAGAAAACCAGTAGAAGAAATTGAACAAATTGTAAAAAAAATATGAACTCGACAAAAGAATTTAAAACGATCAAATCGAATGTGTCAAAATCAATTCACGTTAATAACACAAACAAACAGACAAACCACCCAATACATACAAAAAGTACGCAAGTACCTTATGCTAATATAGTCAAATACCTTTCAACATGACTATTTATATCATTCAACGACAGGTTTCTACAGAATTCACGGAAAAAAATTAAGGAACTCGACATGTGTACGTCATAAAAGACATTACCTACACGATGTATTTTACTCGGAATCAAATCTTGTTTATTGATAAACAATAAAATAATGTCGAACAAGCATATTCTGGCCCCAATTTGGACATTGGCACAACAATAAATTTACTCAACAGTTCAAAAAATTAAATACTCAAAATTTTTAAGGGCTTTAAAACTGCCATGGGATATAAAAATGTGGCGGCGTTTGGGAGATATCTATGTTCAACAGTAGTCGTTTTTCGGTTGAAATGATGATAATGATGATGACGTAAGAAATGACGACTACTATCGTGACCTTTTACCGGTGACAAAGTTTAGTTAGTTTTTAAAATTGGTGTACATTAGTGACAAAATATGCTGTGCTATACATATAATACATACACAAAACGAACATTGCAACAGGTAGGCACTTGAAATATTCACAATATACACAATGAATAATATATAAATATTTAAGGGATTGTCACACAAAAATCGCATTTTTTTTAAATTTGTGTGCCTACTGTTGTTTACGTACTCAATAGTACGGAACCCTTCATGCGCGAGTGCGATTCGCACTTGGCCAGTTTTTTTATTACTTTCCCCCGCTGAGCAACGGACTCTTATAACTTTTTTCCAGTATTATTTTCTAGAGCCACCTCAAACCAGCCATTGTTATTTTTTGAATAGTGTAAAAACTTGTACAGAAATAAGTACAATAAATATACCACTGTAGACATTCTTTCATCAGGCAAAGGCATAGCGCTCACGCCGCAGCCGCCGCCGCCGTATCTCCGATCCCAATTTCCGACCACCGCAAGCGTGAAGATGTGGATGAGCAATGGGTAGCTCGCTGTCCGCCCATCCGGTAACCGTCCGCACTGAGCCTAAGTGCACACTATTATTGCGCGCCTTAAGGAGTTGACGGCAAACGGTAGGGGCACAGCAGACTCATGATCGAAGGCTCCTGGGACAACGGGTTAGTGCACTAAGGCAAGAAAGGAACGGGGTAGGTTGTTTAGTCAGTAAGAGCCTGACACTCTTTCCCGCTCCGCCCAAGGATGGAATTCGTCATTGGAAGATTTTTACCTAACATAAACAAACATAAATTTATGATGTTTATGGATACGTTTACTTTTTGATAACCAAAATTTATTTTTTGTGTATTTGTGCGGACAACCAGGTACCAGATATAGGGTTGATGCGAAAGCTGAACACCTCAGCCCTGGAACTAAGGCAAGAAGGAATGGTGGGTCGTTTAGTCAGTAAAAGTCTGTCAGTGTCTCCTGCACCGCTCAAGGGCGGGATTCGTCATTCGATGATTTTACCCACCATGAACAAGTTACCTAACAAGCATAGAATTTTGTGAAATTTCGTTATACAATTACTAACTTTTTTTTACTAGACACGTATTTCGGTTTTCGCATATAATAAAACTAATGTTGTGTAATAGAAATGGGAACTTTACACAAAAAATAAAAACTTACAGTTATTTACTTTATCACATTGTCTGTTCCAGGTCACCTGGAATTGTTGAATAGTTATTTAAATTTTCTTCTATAACAGGTTCCTACTGCGATTACGCTGATTGTGATGCAAATTGGTAACATAACTGTAGAAGTTTTAGAAATTGACGAATATTACTTTTTTTACTTGTTTTTTTGAGTATATTTATGTTGCTTGCTATGCCCAAAACCCTACTTATTTTATTTTTGTGATACGAAAATATAATAATAATAACAGTGTCTCACAACTTTCACACAAAACTATCTTGTGTTGAAGTACTACTCCTAGACAACCTGATAAATGTATGTGTGTGTAATGTATGTGTGTATGTATGTATGTATGTGTAAACTTTAGGCACGTAACACTGTCCCATAAACTTAATGCCTTATACACTAAGGTCCCAAAACTTTCTGACGCAGCTTATTTTGACATGGATGATTTGACCAGGTGGTCAAATAAGCAAAAAGAGATCTAGCTAGCGAGTCTGAGTGCACAGACAAGTCAGACGTACGAGGAGACCCGACCCCAGCTTAACTGGGAAGAGGGTTGGGCAAAGAAGAAAAAGATAGGTAGCCTGTGCTGTTCCACTGCTGGGCAAAGGCCTCATATTACATAAATTATTATTATACCAAACTAGTGTCAAATCATCATAAGTTTCAACTTTACATTGGTACACAGTTCTCAGCTAATTTCTAGGCACATTACTATCTAAGTCAAATGTTAGCTTAAGTGAACTATTATCTCAACATGATAATATTTATCTAAGTTAACTAAATTTCTAGATTTTAGGTACATAACGATATCAGGAGCATTCAATTACTGGGGTAGACATAGTTTAAACTGGTTTAAACGGATGTCGAAGATAATCTATAAATTGTTTTACTTGCAATGGTTAACCGAGGTTTAACATTGCCAGAAGTTGGGAATCTGAAATTCTTTAAAAGGCCCCTACAAGTTTGCAGAACTATACTCGGGTAGGCTCCCAGTCTAGTAATAAGCAGTTCAGAACTAGTATTTTATACAGAGAGCAGTGGTGGCCGAGTGGTAACGGCCCCGACTTGCGTGTAGTAGGTCGCGGGTTCAAACCCAGCCAGGCGTATTACTTTGTGTAATTTATTTCATCACCACTGCTCTCAAAACGGTGAAGGAAACCGGCATGTCCTAGAACCAAAAATTCGAAGACATGTGACATCCACCAACCCGCACTGGGCCCGCGTGGTGGATTACGGCCCATTCCCTCTCTTAGAGAGGAGGCCTGTGTCCCTGCAGTGGGAACATTAAAAAGGCCGATGATGATGATGATTTTATACAGAGCATTTTTATATTTATTAATTTAATCTTAGAAGTACCAACAGCTGTACAAAATGTGACATGGAGCCAATTATAGGATCGTACGGATAAAAACAAAAACTGTCCAAGAGCATGTCAGGCCACGGTTAGTGTAGGGTTCCGAGTTCTCCGGGTGATACGCACAATTTGGTGACATGGATTTGATACTTAGAACTTAAAGGAACCAGAAGTAATATAGATTTTAGTCAGTCTTACTGCTCCCAAAAAGGAAAGATGTATATGATGATTTTACACATAAGATAAAAATATTTAGGTATAACAATTTATCTATTGATAGACGCTTTTGTGTGTAATACAAAACATAGGACGCAAAGGACGCAAAAGACCGAGCGAAGTGGAGGCGTGTTTGTAGGAAAGCGGACCCCGGGCACCGAGGTGAAAGCCAAGGGTAGCAACCGGGACTAGCGCTAGGTTGATGATGATGATGACAAAACATGATTAAAAAGTGTGACCACGGAGTTTCTTGCACATTTTTCTCCATAGATATTTGTCAACTCTTTGGAATGTGCTATTAATAATTTTTTTTTCTGACAGGCCGACTTATTGACTTTTCAAAAGTGCCTGTAAAGGTTTATTTGAAATAAATGCTTTGATCTGGATCTTTGAACTGTCAAAGATCGGTTCAACCATTCCTAATCCCGGGTCTTGAGAAACAAGCACTAATCTGACCCAAGGCCCAAAGCAATGAATGTTATAATAATTCTAGGCTACCTTTGGCTCTGTATAAAGCCGTTAAACCAACAAAATTTACTAACAGTCTTTACTTAATTGCGGTCAAACCTAGACTCGTAGTTTAGTGTTAGTACTGGATTCATGCGAAATGTTTAATATTCAGGGAATTGGGTGAAATAGTTTCATTAACGCTTCTTTTTTAAGGTCAGTAAAAGTCTGACACTCCCTTTCACTGCATCCAGAGCGGGAGCAATTTTTTTTTATAGAGCACAAACTGTTCTTTGACACTTCAACATAGGTCCAGCCTCGAGTTTTGTCAACGAAACATGGAGAGCAGTACCCTAGGTGTTCAAATATCCGACCGTGTGCGGAACACAACGCTGAGCGCCCAAAAGTTACACAACAAGCTAAAGTGAAAAAGGGTCGTAGGGACTAGGCAAAAGAGTCGAAGCCTACTGGGGCCCAGAGTCTCTTTCTGAAAAGAAGGCTTGGCCGCACTGCGAGAGGCAAAGAATGAACGGGTTGAGGTGTTTAGTCAATAAGAGTCTGACACTGTTTCCCGCTCTGCCCAAAAGCGGGATTCGTCATTGGATGATTTTTGCTGACCATAAAAAAAGTGAGATTACGCCAGACATGTCTGCTGCACGTCAGATGAGCTGTGAGCTTAAAGAGCCACTTATTGAATCCCAATAAACGCTAGACGATACTGCGGTAGCCAAGGCGAAGATGGAGAGATGAGTTGGACAATTGGAGGGACTGGCCTCAATGGCCGAGGATAGCCGTATGTGGACATAATGAGGTAGCTAATTAAATGCATAAACTAATACTTGAATGCAATCCCACCTGAAGGTAAGCAGTGATGCTATAATTGATGGTGAAGCGCATTAATAATCGTTTATTTATAATATAGAACACACATTTACAATAGTGTACAATATATACATATATATATATATATATAAATGTACACAGTTATTTATTCGCCTAAATTAGGGTGAACCTGAGTTTCTAGACACTGCTTAAATACAAAATATAAATAAATTAACACTGAAAATCAATTATTGTAAAGACTAAATATAGAAATAGTTTCTAGGCATGTTTTATTTACAAACAGTCTTCGGTCTCTACATAAGATATGCTTAGGAAATATTGGTGAATTAGTAATGGCTTTTCTCTAGCTTTGAAGACATCTAAACCACCTTCTCTCTTTTTTCACTAACATTTGATAATTTCCTACTTAAAAACCAAATAAACTCCAGGAACATAATTTAATGTTTCGAAGCAACAGTACAAACCCCATTTTCATTAATATTGAAGCAGCTACTTTAGTCCGACCATTCCCTGAATTATTTCAGTGGCATTCGTTTGTGCAAACTATGTTTGTTGTTGGCAAAATCGATCTCTCTAAAACATTTCAATGATTGAGTTTTGTGGAGCCCACTTTAGTTTAGTTAGGCAAGGTTTTATATTTGCGGTCGAAACTGTTATTAGATGCCAATAAAACTGGGCAAGTAGAACTCAAGCAGACTGGCATACGAGTACTAAGGGATCCGTACCAATTGCGGTTTACGTTATATGAAAAAAAATAGGCAATTGGCGTTTATAGATAATTATTATTATTTCTAGCCCATACTGTCCCACTGCATGGGCAAAGGCCTCCCTCCATATAGATAATATTTTAAGATAAAAGACATGTGATTGTAGATACACCTAGTTAGTAAATAGTAAAATCCTATGATCTACTATGTAATTGTGTCTATTTTATACATTTACAAGGTGAAAAAAAAACGTTTTTGATACGCAATACGCAAATAAGTTTTCTTAGCAGACCGTACTTTTCAAGTATCATTTGACAAATTGAGGACATTGCCGTTCCTATTCTCATTTTAATCGCATTGTCCTGTTATGTTATTGTTTTTATGTTCCTTTACTCAAACGGCTGCATAGATTTGTATTTTTTTTTTAATTGCTTTAAACTAGTGCTTGACTGCGATCCCACCTGCTGGTAAGCAGTGACGCAATTGTTGATGGTGAAGCACACTAGTTTATTAAGAGCCTATTCACTCTAGCCTTGAAGACACCTAATTATAAACGGACGGAAAGACCGCAGCAGGCAAACTGTTCCAGTCTCTCGATGTACGCGGTATAAACGACGAGTCGAAATGCTCAACAACGTAAGGTTGGATATTTGCGGTACTCTGAGTTGTCCAATGGAAAAATTGAAAAGGTGGAAGCAAATGGTACAATTCCCGCACACACTCTTTAGTTAAGTTGGCCATCCCTGCTCTATACAAGGTGTCATTGACATGTTAACGCAAATGAATACCATGGATCCAGTACATGATTCTGGACCCCCCAGTGGTGGAATATTTCGTCGTTTTTTTTATTTCAAAAAATTCCATCACTGGGGGGTCTAGAATCATGTACTGGATCTATGGTATTCGTTTGCGTTAACATGTCAATGACACCCTGTAGATGGACTATCTGTAATCAGAGCTAAACACGTATTAAATTAGACTACATAATCATCACTTAATTAATGATGTAAGACAATCAGATAATCAATCTATTATGGTGTTTCATATTGCAATTAGTGATTAATTGTCGCATTGTCATGTTACTAATCACTATTGATTTGTTACATAATTATCAAATACTAATTAGTAAATCAAACGGTCTGGCTTCCCCTCAAATGTCAGCTAATCAATCAGTTATTGTAACTCGCTGTCATAAATATATTTAATTGTTTGTGTAGTGACATCTATTTTGCGATATATGAACTTAAAAAATATTAACAAATCCTGCACATCACAGTATGACAGCCGTATTTAAAAACAAGATTTTAAACTTAGTTTAGTTAAGTTTTTCTTTTTATAAAATAACTAGCTTTTGCCCGCAGCTTCGCCCGCGTACATAAAATATAGCCTATGTCACTCAGGAGTGAAGCAGCTTTCTATTGTTGCTTAAATTTTTCAAATCGGACCAGTAGTTCCAGAGATTACCCCCTACAAACAAAAAAACAAAAAAACAAACTTTACCTCTTTATTATATTAGTGTAGATTATCTTTTGGCTTCGCCCGCGTACATATAATACAGCCTATGTCACTCAGGAGTAAAACAGCTTTCTATTGTTGCTAAATTTTTTTCCAATCAGACCAGTAGTTCCAGAGATTACCTCCTACAAACAAAAAAACCAACTTTACCTCTTTATTATATTAGTGTAGATTATTTGAGTAAAAGTAACTACTTCAGTAACAATTTGTTTTCTATATTATGTGTATATATTATAATATATACACATAATATAGATAACAAATACACAAATGACATATATGTCATGCCTGGTCAAGGTCTTCTGGGGACAAGGGTTGATGCGAAAGTGGAACCCTGGGGCCATGGAACTAAGGCAAGAAGGACCAGTGAGTCGTTTAGTCAGTAGAAGTCTGACGCTGTATCCCGCTCCGCCCAAGGGCGAGATTTTTCATTCGATAACTTTTCCTACCAGTCCTGTTTAAGTTATTTTAGCTGTTCTGGTTTTAAAACGCATATACAATCAACATAATTATTATCAAGTATAAAACACTTCATACTTGATAATAATTATGTTGATTGTGATGCTTATAATTTTACAAAACGATACTGCAGGATGACTACAAGCTAAAATAATATAGACTAACATAGTGCAGTGTGTTATATTTTATGACCTCTGTCAAAAAATTTTACTCTTGCAAAACGTTTTATAAAAAAAACATGGAAACAAAAATGATCAAATGAATAACGAATCATAGTACTAAAAACTTAAACAAAAGTAAAAACAACAAATCCATATTATTGGTTCTACTTATTTTCTCCTGATCGTTTTTATAGAACGCATTCCAATATAATTTTATAGGAATAATATTGTTCTAAAGCATGCAATAGTTGGCCGTTCGGTGCAAAATTGTTATGTTATAAAATTTTATGTGCTACAGTTCTCTCTGTTACGAATTTAATCGGAAAAATTGTGAACTTAACTTTTCGTATTGTGTCCAATATTTTTCAAATTATAGTTTTGTTGTTAATATTATCCTTATCTTCTATATATATAAAAGGAGAAACTGACTGACTTACATATAAACGCACAGCCGAAACTACTGGGACTAGGAGCGTGAAATTTTGCAAAAGGTTTTCTTTTATGACGTAGGTGAGCACTAAGAAAGGATATTCTTCCTAAAGGGATGAAAGAGACATCTACTCTTTACGCAGGTGAAGCCGCTGGCAGAAACTAATTTAGAATATATTATTTAATATTCGAATAAAAGTGGACGAATTAAATAAATAAAAACTTGTGTACGTCGAAGTCTATCGCGATAAAAGTCGTGTAACCACAAATTGTAATGACAAATTAGAGCAAGAAAAAAAAATTAATTGACCAGGTAAAAAAACATAATACATATTTTTATCATACATACATTGAATGTCAAATATTAAACCTTACCAAACAATAGCCTATATCAATACATCAATAAATTTAGATTTCACTTCATTTACAAGCCTTATCATTATTTTAATATTTTTATAAACAAAAAGCTACAAATGAAGAAACAATTTACTTTAAACAAACCGAAATCAATCGATCTTAAATTCCAATTCCCTATTTCAAACCGCACTAAAAAAAAAAAAAAACCTACACGTTCAAAACCCATTTCTTCCAGCTCTAGCTTCCTGTATTGCAGAATTACACCTCTTCTCATTACCTCTGTGCATTCAAAGAAACGCAACGACGAACGTAAAACGCTTTCAATTCGTAAAAATACAAATCTATTGGAAATTCAGTTTCCTTTGATAATGTTCGTCGGTGTTTGGAAATTTGTAGAAACACTATGAGGTTCCGTATGTCGAATTGTAGTATTTTTGAAACCAGGCTAAATATGTGCAAACATCCTCGTTTGTACCGCATCGAGGATGTTTGCAGAAATTAAATGTTGGTTGTTTTTTGCGTAAAAAGGTATATGTAGTGTGCAGTCTGGTACAAGCCACTTTTAAAGATATCTTGTTCTGTAATTAATCGTTTTTCGAGTTCGTTAATTTCATTAAAATGCCCAGTAAAGATGATGTGTGAAAGAGTTCTCGTTGTTACAATTATATCGGCAATTATCGCGTCGCATCACGTCGCGTTTGTCATTTTTGGCGCTCCCCGTAGCAAAAACTGGATTATTACCTGCACAGTGTCACTAATTCAACTTCACCGGTGTGCATGTAGTCGTGTCGATGGAGAATTCTAATGTATTATTACGAAGCAAAAGGACCGCGGGGTGCGTGTGCCTAAGACGGCGACACCTGTGTGACGAACCCTTACAAGGCACTTTTTTATGAGACCGCGTAGGATCATGTTCTATGCAGCGTTGACTATAAATCGTGTATGTTTAGCTAAAAGTTATTCAATTCACCATTTCCATCAAGGAACTCTAACTTCACGTTAGCTAGCACTCCATCTGCTTTCTGCGAACTCTTTTGCGCGCACCGGAGTAAAACCCAACTATTTCTCATTGGCTAAACGTCTGTTTCCGCATCCTGTTTGTATGGCTTTGGCTTAAACGAACCTAAAAGCTCGTTCTATTTATTAAATTTTTGCCGGAATCGAACCGAATCGAATATTGTTTGTATGGTCGGTACGTGGAATAGAAGTTTTAAGTGTATTTGTTTTTCTCTGTTCTGTGTTTTATGGTTAATCATCTTTGTTTATTTTTCATTTCAATTTTAATTTCTATAACCGTTTTTATGGTGTCTAGACATGGCTCAGCCTTGAACGGGGGTTTCAAGTATACTACAAGCATTAAGTATAGCAAAAAAAAATCTTTCTCATGAATTACTCAGACGATTACTAAAAAGAGTTAGCAGATTCATTCAGTAGTTTTTGAATTTACTACAAACAAAAAGACAGGCTGGTGCGGTAGGGACTTTGCTTTAAAATTACATAGTATAAAACAAAGTTACCGTTCCCTATGTATGCTAACGTGCAACGGTTTTTGATGCGGTCTTTTTTAATAGATAAGGTGATTCAAGAGGTATAAATACATGCATAATATATTCAATATACCTATCTGTGCGAAGCTGGGGCGGGTCGCTAGTACAATGTAAGGTGTCAGGTTGTGATTTCAGCCGAAAGATGTCCACTGCTGGACTTCTCCCAAACGTCGCTACAACGAACAGCCCTGTGCGTACTTAGGGTTGCCAGGTGTTAGGATAAAGCAGGACATAGGTACGTAGGATTTTTGATTGCTTGTCCGGCCAAAATAAGCGGCATCCGGCCTGTTAGGATTTAGGTAGGATTTTTCAATTTCGAAATTCGCGCGCGGATCGAGATCGAATCACGCCGAAGAAAATAATTTTTGTTTTGTTATAATATAACGACTGATGATTAAGAGAGTTGAGACTGATTTATAATAAAGAAATATTAGCTTGATTTTGCTTTTGTTTTATTAAAATGCAATCAGAAAATCCCGGATTTCCATTTTTTTTAAGTAATACCAAAATTTTTCAAAAATGTGAGGCGTCCGGATTTTTCGACCGAATGTTAGGACAAAAAAAAATTAGTTTTACACTTTTTATAAAAAAATGGACAAAAAAACAAGATGTCCGGATTTTTTACCCAAATGTCAGGACAAACTCACAGGTCTGTCCGGCTTTTGCGTCTGAGGACCTGGCAACCCTATGCGTACCTACTGCAGCCATCACATTTTCATCTATCTCCTTTCATTTTAGTCCATCCTAAGGTTGTCTGTCAGAAATTGCCCTGTGCGATAAGACCGCCCATTGTACACTTAGTTTTTATATTTGTATATCCTGTCCTCATTGTGGTGTACAATAAAGCTTAAAATAAATAAAATAAATAAATAAATACATACTCATATATCATCATGTAAGATATACGTGGATAAAAATAACCCCTGCTAGTCTCTCGATATTCTATAAACCTTCGTTATATACTTCAAAATAAATGAACACACTTGTACTAAAGCAATGATAAGTGATAATAATGAACTCCCAACACCAATATCATAGTATAAAGAGAAGGGAAGTAGGTTATCTTCATACAAACGCACCGCGCGCGGCTTGTATGTGTGCGCCATAGTATCTACGCGTCGGCGCACGCACACTGTAACAAAATCTCGACCCGTTCCTCAGTGCGCCAGTCGGGGCTAACACTGCACGAGTTTCGCGCGTCACTGCTTTTCGGCACCGCTAAATCAAAACAAAATGTCTGATGATCGCAGGAGAACGTATTGCTGTATGTTTGGGTGTCTTAACAATTCATAGATTCTAGAATTATCTCTGTTCAGATTACCTATTGAACAAGAAAGGTAAGCTAGTCACTCATTCTAGCATATAATTTTTACTTGATTTTGAGATACCTACTTACTTTTTTTTTGTATTAGTTTTCTATCACATAGAGGAAGTAGGTAGGTAGGCTTAATTTCTACTTTTGATCTGTCAATTGATTTGCTGCTATTGCTTTGTTTACGTTTGGTTATGCCGATTTCTCAGTTACTTTAGTTTCTCACCTACTTACAGTTAGAAAATCGTAATTCTAATTAATTGACTAGTTGTAAATCAGATATACATATAAAGCAAAGTTCGAAACATAACAACAAATTCGATTATAGTCTAAGAGATAAGCGTTAGTTTTTAATGTTGTTTTAGTGTTTCTTTTAATTATAATATTTTAGTCACTTTATTCATTTTTAGGGTTCCGTACCTCAAAAGGAAAAAACGGAACCCTTATTTATTTATTTTATCTATTTATTCAGATAGGATCAGTGCGTTGTCCCTTCGTCTATCTGTATGTCTGTCTGTTAAGACCCTTTATCCCGAGAATGCGTGATGTATCTAGTTGAAATTAAAACCATAGTCCCTTCAAGCTGTGAAAAAACGAAATTTTTAAGTTAACGAATAAAACAGATACGGCTGTTTATATCGCAAAAAAAAACGTATTTTTTTATCCAGTTTTTTATTTTTATTATACAAGTAAAAAATACAACTTCTTGATCCTTGCCAATTTATAGACACTGAATTAAAATTTTGCTAAAAGTGACAACCCTAAGACAGTAGGCAATTATAACGCGGATTGGGCCGGAGATAGCCTACTGCCCTTTTCTTTATACTATGCCAATATCTTCCAGATTAACCTTCCAGAAATTTATCGAGAAAACTTACCGTAATTTATGTCCGACAATAAGTCAGGGGTTACCAACTTTTCGGGTTCCCAATGTTGCCACTTCATTATTTCGCTTGCTTTTAATTTATAGAAGTTTCCAATTTAAAGACAATCGTATACCACCTGAAGGGGTTGATTTATTTGTTGGTTTCGAGAATTTTACTATATCGCAGTTTGGTTTTTGGAATTGTAATTCGAGGGGTTCTGTTAAGTTAATGTGTGAGGGGAAGAAATTGTTTTGTTTGTGTTTATTTTGGGCTCTAATTGGCTGGTAAATTAAAATAATGTTTTAAAGCTAACTAAAGAAACATACAACGCATTCAAAATAAGAATAGGAAAAATTTTTATGTCATGTTGTGAAGTTATAGCTGTCAAATCGAAAAATTGGGTTGTGTGAGCAAAAAAAGTTTCTTTATTGACGAATTATTTATTGACCAATCGTGAACGATAAAAGTTTAATCAGAATTTCAATTTTGTTTATCTCTGTGTCACTCTGTGATGTATCTGAGTAGTAGTAAATGAAAAACAAAGGCGGATTGTTCCTTACAATAAAATTAAGAGAGAAAACTGTTTTTTTTTTTAACTAAATTGGATGGAAAAACCACAGTAGGTAGCTTGCTCTAGTCCTTGAAGCTCGCAGTGTAATTGAATATTTAGTCCAGGTGTCAAGAATTTAAGGGTGAACAATCACTTAGTCTGACGGTAGAAAAGTCAATTAGGGCCAAGGGTTTGCGTCTGAAAAGAAAGGCTCTGGCCCTGGTATGTATGGCGATGTAGGAACGGGGTAGGTTGTTTAGTCAGTAAGAGTCTGATACTTGTTTTCCGCTCCGCCCAAGAGCGGGACTCGTCATTGGATGATTTTTACCTATCATAAAAAAAAAAACTGTAGAAAAGTGGTATCGGAATCAAGACATGTATCTCTCGCGACATTCTCCAAAATGTGCCCTGTGAATAAGACTTTAACCTCTGAGTTTGTTTCGGTGTTTCTCCTTAAGTTAGGGAACACCGGCTTGCTCTAGTCTACATTGATAAATAAACCAACGTGTAAAAGTATTTTTAAAAGCCTGTCTGCAAAATAAATGCCATTCTTCATTTTCCTTTTGTTTATATTGCTTTTAATAATTCTATGGTGTTATTAAAACATCTTCTTTATAAATCTTAAAACAATAAAATTCTCTAGAAACAACAAACCCTTTCTAAAGCATAAAATTCAATAGATTTAAAATAACCAACAAAACAGATGGAAATTCTAATGAGTTCTTACGGGTAGGTGTTTAATTTCTATGGGTTTCCATAGCAACGTAAGTCTATTGTCCGTAGATTGTCGAAAGTGCTTTGATGGTGGGCAAGCCCGCATGAACTGACGTGACGGCTTTCACCTCCACTCGAATTTCTGACGTCATAGTTTCGTCGGAGGGTAGTTTGAAAATTCGAAAAGCTGAAAAATCTAGTTACGAGTTAGGAAAATGGTTTCGGAAGAGCTTTTCTCTTGTTTTTTGGTTAGTCTTTACCGAATTGCTTTTAGCAAGGTTAGTCGGCTAAAGTGATCTAGAATATTTAGATTTTCGTTTTATCAAATATCAGTTCGTTTAACTTGACTACGGTTCATCGACGGTAGTTGTTGTAAGGTTGTTGTTGTATTTCTGCCTGATCACTATCAGGCAAAAATGACCGCGATGGTATTTAGGCATGCTATAATTGTGACGACAGGTAAGCACGTGTTTTTCTAAGTATACATACAAGTGTAAACTTAGAAAAACTGATGAGGCAGTTATAACAGCTTGTACATGCTGATCTAACAGCCTCATCTGTCATCAAATTTGACATAAAAAAATTACTGTTGCCGCTTCCCTTTTTTTTTCTAATTATAAAAATCATTACCTTAGGTACATTTTATTGTCATCCCTGACAAGTCAGCATGGAAGTGACGATTAAGTTAATTGTTTAATCAAGTGGAAAGTGATCTGTCATCCCAACTTCTGCCGTAAATTAACTCTTGCTGACCTACGTGTTAGGGTAGGGTTCTAGTGCAAGCGATCGAAGTTTCTGGACTAACAGTGATTTTGGTTACAGATTTGTCCTTTCAATTTAGATGGGACGTTCGGTTTCTTAAAGAATACAACATTGACTTCAGAAAAAATATATATAGCTAAAAACGAAAACTACAGGAAATCTCAAATGGCGAAAATATTACAAGCTCTTCGGTAGTTATGTTTCCAGGTGGTTTAAGATTCTTAAGCCAGAAAATCCGATCAGTGCTTGTACACTATTAAAAATCGATGTATTTGTAAATGTTTATTCAGTACAAGATAATGACTGTGAGTTTAATGTTCATGTCAGTTTCTTTTTTTTTCGCAGCAGCACAGGCTCTTATCTCTGTCCTTTTCTATCAGTAACTGTATGTTGCAACTGTGATGACACTTGATTATAGATTAGAATTATGGACCAAGCGTTTTGCCTCGTTGTTTATATCGCGTACATCGAGGTGTTGGAACAGTTGGCCAGCTGCACTCTTTCCGTCCTATTATAATTTAGGTGTCTTCAAGGTTAGAGTGAATAGGCTCTTAATAAATTAGTGCGCCTTACCATCAACGATTGCATCACTGCTTACCATCAGGTCGGATCGCAGTCAAGCACTAGTTATAGCAATTGAAAAAAAAAATTAAACTTCCTATGAATCCAGGACTTTATTTTGTTACATCATCGTCACCGTCAACTTTTTTAATGTTCCCACTGCTGGGACACAGGCCTCCTCTCTGGGAGAAGAAATGAGCCGTAATCCACCACGGGGGCCCAGTGCAGGTTGGTGGATGTCACATGTCTTCGATTATTTGTTTTTTGTTTTGTTTTTTGTTTTATCGTATCCGCTAAAATAGGCACCCAACCCAATTTCATCGTCACGTCAGGACAAAGTTACGACTGAGATTGCCCACCGCTAACTGTCGAGCGAGATAACACCGCCAGTTTTACTTGTACTTAACCTATTTACCTCTGACCTGTCTGGGAGGGTAGATTGTGGTCTTGTCATTTAGCTAGGGTAGATATCAGAGAGGTTATGAGTAAATTGGAGGAGATTTCGTGTTCTATGACAATCGAGAATGATGGGCTGGTATTTTTAGATTTTTGAATCACGCTTTCAAAGCCTCTGAAGGCGCTGAAAGTGAAAAATCACGGGAAGGTTTAGATGAGAAGGTCTTGATGAGTATTCATAATAAAGGTATAGGTATACCGAGCCATTAAAGCTTGTTATGAAAAAATATTTTCATTGAAAACTTGTTTTAAATCTACACTAATATAATAAAGAGGTAAAGTTTGTTTTTTTATTTTTTGTTTTTTTTTGTTTGTAGGAGGTAATCTCTGGAACTACTGGTCCGATTGGAGAAATTTTAGCAATAATAGAAAGCTGCTTTACTCCTGAGTAACATAGGCTATATTTTATGTACGCGGGCGAAGCCGCTGACAAAAGCTAGTATGAAATAACGGAAGTTTCTTTTTATTTGATACCAGCAGTACCCGCGGCTTCACTTGCATCTTTAGTTACTGCCCTGCTCTTGTAGGTTGTAGCGTAATGTTATACAACGCCTTTCTCAATAAATGGGCTATCTACAAAATATTTATTTATTTAACAATTCATGTACACACAGTAAGAGAAAACTATACTTAGTATAAAAAGAGAGAATATATTTTGATCATTTCTCACTAAACAAAAGATGGTAGGTAGCAATTCTCCCCATAATCATGTCTGCACGTATACAGAGTCTAAACTAACTTAGCAACACAAACTTTGGAGGCATGTATTGAATCGATATATCCGCCAAGTTGTGGTAGCTAAACAAATTCGACCGACGATGTAGATATATGGCATAAGGAAGGTGATCCGGGTATCTTCAGGTGGAATGCAACTAATGCCGTAGTTAGAACCAAATTACAGGGGGTTGTATCTATAAGAAAAAAATCTTAAAAGCAGAAGAACTTTATAAAGCCTTTAATAAGAAAATAATTTTGAACTTGATGGGATGACCAATTTTTGAAAAAAAAAATTTCTGAACTGAAATTGTAATTTAACCGTATCTTCAAGCATTTTTTAACTTTTTACCCGACTGCCAAAGAAGGAGGGTAATGTTTTTCGAGTGTATGTAAGTATGTATGTATGTCTGTTCCTTTGTGACCTCCTGTAGCCTAAACGGCTTGATGGATTTTGATGTATGAGGTATCGTTAGATTTGTCTTGATTACGGGAGTGTCATAGGATACATTTTATCCTAAAAGTCCCACGGGATAAAGACATAATAATATTTTTTCTAAATTTCCCTTTAAAAAAATATGTACTCGTAATCTAAAGCCAAATGTCGTCGAAATAATTTAAAATGGTACTTACATATACATAGTCTTCTACATCTACAACATTTTCGTTAAATAAAAACAGCTAAAAAGTTATAAATAAAAAAAATATTATTAAAAAAACAAAATACCCGACTGCACACTAAAAAAAGAGTAAAACAAGCCCCACAATACAAATTTACTGAATATAATTTATAAATGTTGATGGAAAGCATCGCAGGCGGGGACCACCTTGACCGCCACCAACGAAAATTCTGCTAAATGGTGCACAACAGAAATGACTATAAATAAGCCTCTGTTGGTCCCCGCCTGCGATGCTTTCCATCAACATTTATAAATTATATTCAGTAAATTTGTATTGTGGGGCTTGTTTTACTCTTTTTTTAGTGTGCAGTCGGGTATTTTGTTTTTTTAATAATAATTTTTTTTTTACATATTTTATTATCCTGACCGTATCTTTTTTCAAATAAAAATAAAAAAAGATTAAAACCGGTTCACGTTGGCAGCAAATGTAGAAGCCGAACTGCAGGGCCGAAGCCTGCTGAGGCCCCGGTCAGGTTTCTGAAAGGAAGTTCCGACACTGGTATGAGGGCTAAGAAGGAATGCGGTGGGTCGCTTAGTCACACTGTTTCCCGCCCCGCCCAAGGGCGGGATTCGTAATTAAATGATTTTTTCCATCATAAAAAAAACCTAGACTTAGTTTTTATCCCAATCTTTTATAATGATTGCTAAAACGATCGAAGCGAGCTGTAGTTTTTTAATGTCCTATCATTTTTACCATTATTTATTTACAACGGGCCTCTTTTCTTATTCTCTTACTGATAAAGAGAATTAAAACCTATGGATAATATGTTACGATTATTTGCTAAAGACAAGGCCCCTGCAATTTGGGAGTTTCGTATGATAAACCCAGCTAAGACAGTAGTAGCTACGCTCCTAAATGCAACCAAAAACTTTATTGAACAAGGTAAATGAAGATCATTTTGACGCAAAATCCTAAAGGAATATACGTGTTTCCCCAACACCCTTACATTTGATAGCACATGAGTACGAAGTGAGTATACTCACGGACATGCTGACGGCAACAGCAATAGAACTTCCGAGGAAAACTCAGTGGACATTCCTCCGGGGAATTAATTTCAAATACGGGTGCAGTAGAACTCAAAGTAGTGTTTAAGCTACGTAGAATTAGACTAAGTTTAAACTTAGCAACGTTGCAGTAGTTGTGACAGGATACTTAACCGACACTTAGGTATGTGATTTGTGTTTGAACTCTCTTGTTTGTTTGTTTTAGCCTTTTTTGTGCTTTAGCGGTTAGTTCTTACTTGTATGCAATGTCTAAAATAAACATAGTAGCAGTTTGTAAAACTTGTATAAGAAGAGAATTTCGTCTTGTTTTTTTTTTTCAATCAATATTATGATATATTTTAAAACGAAATAAATATTTATAAATGGGGTACCTAGTTTTTTTTATGATGGGAAAAATCATCTAATGACGAATCCCGCCCTTGGGTGAAAAGGGAAACAGTGTCAAATTCTCACTGACTAAACTACCCACCCCTTTCCTTCTTAGCCCAAATACCCGGGTCGGACCTTTCTTTCAGAAACTGGACCGAAGTCCCAGTAGGCTTCGGCCCTGCAGTTGGGCCTCTACATTTGGTGACAACTGTTTTAGGCGCGCGGGAACAGAGCCCACCGTCAACGACCTAGCTTAGTCCGGACTGTTACCAGATGATCATCATCATCATCATCAGACTTTTAATGTTCCCACTGCAGGGACACAGGCCTCCTCTCTCTAGGAGAGGGAATGGGCCCGCAATAGGATGTTACCAGATAACCATTATCAATTGAAATTTAGAGTCATCTTCACTCACTAGCAGCCCTATTATTAATCTAGTAATAGTAGTAGTAATAGTAATCTATAGATAGCCTGGACCAAGAGCATAATACGCTTTCCGACTCTAACGTCGATGTCATTATCACTTTCCATCAGAGCTGACAGTGGTAAAACGTGAGAAAATGATAAGTAGGTAATAAAAAAAGCAAGTGTGAGTTGGACTCACACACTGAGGGTTTCGTATAAACTGTTACTTATGTAAAAGAATTCCCGAATCGAGCCTCGGAAGATTTGTTCCGAATCGTAAGAAAGTTTTTTTTTGACTAACTTACAAATTTTCAGTTTTACGATTTATTCCTGTACTCGTGCATGCTATGAAACTGCGTGCTATGAAACTTATTTCGTACCTAATTTCAGGATTCTAGTCAACGGGAAGAACCCTATTTATTTGAATATCCTTGAGACCGTCAAAATATACGTTTCTTGCGACATAAATGTTATTTATTTATTTTAAAAAAAAAGGTGTAAAAGAACGGATGGAAGATGGAAGGAAGCATGATTTTCCTTTTGTGGAACGGAACCTTAAAAATAATAAAATAGACTAATTGTTGTAGTTTACTTTCATACGTCCACGCCTGAGATAAAGAGTCATAAGTGACAGACAGACAGATAGACAGACCGACAATTAAGCGATCCTTTAAAGGTACCGTTTTTCTTTTTGAACTACGTAACCCTAAAAATACTACAAAACATAGTTTTAATACTCCAAAATAAAAATCTACATCAACATCGTCTATGTATTCGCCGAATTCGTCCCCATTCTAAAGGGGGTGGTCGACTCCCGCCACAAATAGCCTCGTCATAGCCGGGGCGGAATAAATTTAACTACAACCAAGCTAACGACTTTAGGCGTCACTGTTTTTACGAAGTTTATCTCGGTGACTTTAATAGATATTGTCAGCTGTTAGTTTTGAGACCAGTGCCCTAAAATTAAACAATCCCAATTCCATTGTCGTTCCATTGTCGTTCGATCGTAGTCCTATCCAAAATCGGTATCTTACTAATATTATAAATGCGAAAGTTACGATGTTTGGATGTTTGTTACTTAATCACGCCAAAACGGCTGGATGAAATTTGGCACAGGCATAGGATACACTCCGGAATAGGACATAGGCTACTTTTTATCCCGGAAACCCCAACCCCAACCCCAATACCACGCGGGTGAAGCCGCGGGTAAAAGCTAGTTCACGATATTTGAACCACAATATTTGACGTTTAGCCGTTGACGTCCTATCCGACAACGATTGAAAGACGATTGAAATAGCTGAATACGCTTCAACGACACTCGAACGAGTATAAAATCGGTGTTGTTCAAACTCGATTAATGGATGTGAATACGAAAATGTCAAAGTCGCTACGATATCGCTACGGTTTTGATTACGAGAAATAGGCTACAGATTTTATATTTGTGAAGTTTTTTTTAGGACGACTTTTAATATTCAATTTTATGCTTGGTTTTGCTTTAGACGCCAGTTGATATTGTAACTAGGTTTGTTTATATTTCTTTGTCACTTGAGATGGTTTCTGAAGAATTTTTTTGGGCTTTCATTCATGGTGTTTCGTCTAGACGGATATTGTCGCGACAACTTTTGTTTCGATTCTTTTTTTACCGTTTTGGTAGTTAACAGAAAAGATAAAAAGCGCCTGTCTTTCAACATATGAACTTTAAGAGAATCTAGTCCACGGACCGTGGGACAGCTACACAGGTGCAGCTTGAAGGAAGTCTATGCCCAACAATGGACTTCTTCCTGCTGAAATGATGACGATGTTGATATTTAATGCCTGGGTTTAAGCGCCGAAATTATTTAATGATTATGCAAAAAAAAAACTTTTTCTGAAAAAACACTTTTTAACTCCTTTTTTTACATTCATACAGAGTTAAAGCCTACTGGAACCATGGCTCCAGCGATGGTCCATGGACCGGTTTTTAAAAGAGAAGCCTGGCCCTGGTATGAAGGGATAAGAAAGAACAAGTTGGAATTTTTAGTTAGCAAATGTCTAACACTATCTCCTACTCCAGCTCAAGAGCAGGTGATTTCATTGAACGAATTTTAGCCACCAAAAAAAAGTATTCAGCATTGCGTTTACCCAACATCAACTTTTCTCATAAACAAAGCAAAAATGTCTACTGAAAAAAAAAAAAAATTGCTACAATGGGTAGACAATGTAGTTTTGTAGGTAGTTGAACAAATTTTCCGTCTGTAAAACTCGTAAAGCTAGTTTATGATGCTGCACTTTAAATTGTCACATTAAATAGAGATGGCAGAGCCTGCAGTCTTATCTATTTTATCTCGCTCGTTTTTATGCGAAATGAGAATAAAAAGATACTGTGAAAAACTATCTGGGAAATAGTGGGTCATTGTTATGTTTATAGAACCCATTATAAATGGAATAGTGTTTAGTTAGAGGAAAAAAAATATTGCAGTTATGGTGACCGAGTGTTATCGGTTTCGACTTACGTTGTAAGGCAAGAACGGAAAAACAGACACGTGGGATGTATCCATGTGGGCTCGTTTTGAAAAATTCATTTAAACTGTTTTTTTTTTCATCTACACTAATATAATAAAGAGGTAAAGTTTGTTTTTTTGTTTGTAGGGGGTAATCTCTGGAACTACTGGTCCGATTGGAATAATTTTAGCAACTATAGAAAGCTGCTTTACTCCTGAGTGACATAGGCTATATTTTATATACGCGGGCGAAGCCGCTGACAAAAGCTAGTTTGATATAAACGAGAGCAGCGATGGCCGAGTGGTAAAGACTAAAACTAGTCGTGGTTCACCCAGCTAGGCGCATTAGCATTGTAATTTATTTCATCACCACTGCTTTCAAAATGGTAAAGGAAAACATTGTGAGCAAACCGGCATGTTCTAGAACCAAAAACTTCGAAGACGTAATTTGACACCTACCTAAACGCCTGTGACCCGTGTGGTGGACTATGGCCCATTCCTTCTCTTAGAGAGGAGGCCTGAGTCCTAACAGTGGTGTGGTGGTGTGTAACTGCTACGTAGTTGTCTGGCATTATGCTGAACTGGACCTGTTTGGCACACCCGTGAGACATTAATATTGTTAATTTTATTTCTTTTTATTTTTTTTTAATGTTAACATTAGATTGTAATTATTTATTTTATTGTAATGCCCATGAAGTGCCAAATAAACATGTTTTCTTTCTTTCTTTCAACATTATGAGGCTAACGCTACGCTATGCTACTGTTATATTGGTTACTAGCTTTTGCCCGCAGCTTCGCCCGCGTACATAAAATATAGCCTATGTCACTCAGGAGTAAAGCAGCTTTCTATTGTTGCTTAAATTTTTCCAATCGGACCAGTAGTTCCAGAGATTACCCCCTACAAACAAAAAAACAAACTTTACCTCTTTATTATATTAGTGTAGACTAGCTTTTATCAGCGGCTTCGTCCGCGTACATAAAATATAGCCTATGTCACTCAGGAGTAAAGCAGCTTTCTATTGTTGCTTAAATTTTTCCAATCGGACCTGTAGTTCCAGAGATTACCCCCTACAAACAAAAAAATAAAAAAACAAAAAAACAAACTTTACCTCTTTATTATATTAGTGTAGATTGGCATTTTAGGAGTCACAAGAGTAATGTTTCTTAACCATTTGATTTGCTTTTGCTCTCTTCATAATATTGTGATATTGAAGGTGGAATCCAATGAGAAGGCCCTTACTATATTACTAGTATTGTTCAAATTTAGAATAGGATTTTGATTTGATTTTAGAAAAATTGGACTGTTTTAAGTCAGTTTTGGCTAGACGATGTAATAGGAATACCAAAATTTTGAGATATCATTTTATCTTCGTAGGGACTCTGTAAAAGGTTTGAAGTCTATTGGGACCCAGGCTCTCTTTCTGAAAGGAAGGCTTGGCCCCAGTGCGAAGGGCAAAGAAGAAACGGGGTGGGGTGTTTAGTCAGTAAGAGTCTGACACTGTTTCCTGCTCCGCCCAAGAGAGGGATTCGTCATTGGATGATTTTTGCCCACCACAAAAAAAAATCGTTTATCTTCATTAGCATCAGACTTCAGAAACTTACGCCTCAAGACTTATCAAGATCGATACAAAATCATCACGGCTGTTCAAAAAGCATCACCGTAGTAGCTATTTAACACACATTTCCTTTACATCACTTCGCAATATATTATAGTTTAAATCCTTTTTGGTTAATCGCCTTTCACACATGGTTTTCACATGACTGGACCACTGAAGCCAACCTTTCTCAACCCATGTCAGTCATATCTTCTTTAACCGTAGCGATCTCTTGTCAGGATGTTTCTTAATCTGTTATTTAAAGTTTAGGGTTAAAAACCTACGTTTAAAGTTTACTGTTTTGGGCCTTTTTTTATAAGTAGAGGTTGTGAGCGATGATCGCCTTCCTTTTTGGTAAATGTGAATACCGTAGAGCAATACTGTGACGTTACAATGGATATATCGACGACCATGCGACCATATCGCACCTAACGACCATAGAGCAATACTGTGACGAATAGTGACATAGCTATTCATTGGGCAACGACGCAGCGGATGAACTAGCTAGGAGAGGATCTAATGCGGTGGTATTCGGGCCCGAACCCGTTATGTCGGTCCCTTTAGGTCAGCTGCGTAGCCTGTGCGAGCGAAGACCATCACTGGAAATCGCTCACTAAATAAGCACCCTGTGAAGAACATGCTTGGGGAGGGTTGGGGAGGGAGGGAAGACAATTGCACACGTATTCCTGGACTGCATAGGTGTCACTGATACACGCACATGAACCTTTGGCTCCTCGAACTCGATGATTGATGCCCTGACAAAACTTAGAACAGAGAGTTGAAATAAGCCCACCAATGATTATGGCCGCCATGGCCCACATACAATGATCCGCTTAGGACCGAGTGCGGAAACTACATATACATAACATATAACCATAGACCCATTTATGTTGTTGAATGCGAGATTCATAGAACCCTTGCCGACACTTGGTGGAGATGTATGTCCAACAGTGGAACGACTGAAAAGGTGAAACAGATTAGCCGTTAAGTTTATTAAGCTCACTAAAATGTCTCGCTGATGGTGGTACGTGCGTTGATCATTCAGTTTCCTTCGTAATTATTGAATTGAGTAATGCTGGTACACGAGTCATGTTATGAGTATTAACATAATCTTTACATAATAGAAACGAGTAGAATAAATATGTAACTAGAATTTTTATAAATTACATGATTAAAAAGAATTTTCGTAGAATCAAAGTACATTTTTCTTTTCCTTTAGAATATGCAATTAGCTTTTTCTGAATGACCGACTTCTTTGCAATCTCAAAGTGCCTGTAAATGGTTTATTTAAAATAAATGCTTTGAGATTTCTTGAATGAAATCACTCTGAATTTTACGACACTATAAATTAACTATGCTTGGAAATGTAACCAACTTATTACGTTTTGAAAGTAAACTTCTCGTTATATTTTTACACTATATTATGAATTTTATATTATCTTAATCAGGATTAACTGTTATAAATGTTCCTGATTTTTAAAACCTTCATTAGTCAAGTTTTATTCTTCAGTAAAAATGAAGTGCGATGGACGCCATTGACGTCTCAGGCAAGTTACTGAATAACGCTTACTGTTTTTTTGGCGCTGCAGCTAATTAGAAGCATCTGACTCATCGTAGGGACTCAGCGAAACAGTCAAAGCCTACTGGGGCCCAAGGTCTCTTTCTGAAACAAAGGCTTGGCCCCGATCCGAAGGGCAAAGAAGGAACGGGGTGGGGTCTTTAGTCAGTAAGAGTCTGACACTGTTTCCTACTCCGCCCAATAGCGGAATTCGTCATTGGATGATTTTCGCCCACCATAAAAAAAAACACCCGACCTCACTACTACTACAACTACCTGAGCACTACTTTTCAATTTACAAATATGAAAAGAAAGGGCTCTTGCTTCTAAAAACACTCACGTTGAATAGCTGTTCATACTTGTGAAATCACGACTTTTCTAAACCAAAACCTACTTCAAAAGTCTTTTAAAACCTCACAATTTCGTTAAGCAGTCTCCTAAATTAGGTCCAACCTCGCTAAATCCTGCCATGTTTTAAAAAGTCCGTTTCGTTTGGGATTCCAACGGCACTGGTTTAAGCTTGGCACTAACTTCAGCTTAATTATAGCAGAACCCGGGTGAATGACGGACACTTCGAAGCTTTAGCACTGCATAATACGGCCCTCGGAAGTCGAATAGCGGTAACTCAAAATGTTCGAAAACTATTTTTTTTTTTTGTATTTTGAAACTTTTAGCATCACGAACACTCATAGAATAACACGTATACGAAGCATTTGTTATGATTATGCGCACAAACCCACTTCAATTAAAAGCGGCAACCACGAGGTACATTTTAATACAATCGCTAAACTTACGTGATTTTAATGTTATTACACATCTTTCTTCAGATATTTTGGATACACAGATATCTTGTGGATATTATCTAGGCTTTTAAATTTGTGTAAGAGTAATACAGTAAAAACCTCTGAAAATCTGCTATTTTACGTGAATTTTGACTCTCTATAGTATACTCATTTCGATGCCTCCCACGTAAGTTGTTGTAACCCCAAAAATGCAATTTTACAGGAGAGCGTTTTAAAGATACTTTTTGCGATACAAGCCACATTTTTCAAAGAATCTTTTTGAAATTCGGAATGAGCATATAGTTTTTAATATGTTATCGTTTACTATATGTCATTACTTTATAATTTTAACGGTTTCTTGAATTTTGTTGTTACAACTGTTTACCACGACATGAGGTCCTCACAAAATGTTGTAACTATCCCTTACATTATTATACACGGGGCTTCAAGAACCGATTTGGATCATATCTGATACTTACATCAATTTACGTCGATTACAAATTAAAAAAAAGGTGTGGTATGTGTATCATTACTTGATATAATAAAATAAATACAATGTTTTTTCAGCCTAATTTCGTTGAGGACAATACCTTTTCGTTGATACGTTACCAAAATACAAAAAGCAGAATATTTTCAATCAAGTTTATCAAAATTTTACATTTTAGGGTTTAGAGTTTAGAAAAAGAAACGATATTTTAAAGATTAGGAAAACATTAAAAATTAAGATTAATAATCATTTTAAAAAATCTGAAAATAAAAATTTAAGCTTTTTCTTAATTTAAATTATACTTTCAATTAATTACATCGTCCTTTAATCAAATTTTTACTACAGTTTAAATAATCAAAACTCAAAAAAGTATCGTAACCAAAATGATTAAGAAAATTCTAGTAACCAATGAAATTTAAAAATAAGTAAATCATCATCATGTTCCTGTGTTAGTGAAATGTGATTTGGAGTCGGTGAAACAAGCTTATTCTTCTATTTTGTCGTATCACCCGTCTCACTAACACTAACCTTTTCTTTCATATCACTCCTCCCACAATCTTTACTTTGTAATCTTTTCCTTTCTCCATTTTTTCAAGTGACTATAATTATAGCTCATTCTGTAATATGCTTTATTCTTCTTCTTTTCATAACCATATCCAAGACAAACGATAGGTAAATAAGTAATGTTTAATAACTTACACTGAATCTAGAAAAGCCCGCAAATATTAAGTTTTGCTCGTAATATAGGTACAATAGAGGGTTTGTTTCCCGACCCCAAAACCTAACTGGTGTATTCATATCATCAGCATTTTAAGATGCCGAAATGCTGATGATATGAATACACCAGTTAGGTACATGAAACCAGCTTAAGGCATTGTTGTTGAACAACAATACCTTAAGATACCATGATGCCTGATGAAAACATTAAATTAATATTGAATCTTCAGAACAAACTGGTACCTCATTTATTTTTACGATATTATTATCTTTCAGATCTTGTTTTCTCTGTGTACCCTTTAGGCAAAAACTATACGTTGTTACTATACACACTAAAAGTTAAAACCTCTGTCTTGTGACTCAACTTGCAAGCAAGTTGAAAATACTTGAAATGGTCACAAACGATGGTTTTGACAGACCCAGACTTTTTCACAGTCTGTTAAATATCTCTTTGATCGGGATTAATACTGCTGTTGGTATATCAAATTTAACTAACACCTTATTAAGAACTTAATCACTTATAGAAATGGGAAAACTGTTGTTTACACACGTCTGAAGTTTGAAGTTTCAGTAACGACAACAGGCAATTTATTCTTATTTACTTATGTCTCACAATAGTATCAGCATAAATTCTAAGCTTGGCTCTTATGGATCGATAGATAGTTATACATCGTTTTCTCTGTCACCTTTTTAGTTTAATTTATTTAAATAGTGCTTACAGCAGACTCAATAGACCAGTTTTCCTACTGGCTGTTTTTTATTGATATTTTATTAGAAAGGTTTTTCTTTGACGTTGTTAGTCCTTTTTGAAAAATCTCTAGTCTTTAAATGTGTATTTTTTTCATTACCTTTTTCAAACGATACTTTATTCAATCAAATAACTTTAACACTTAGCTTAAAGAGTTCAACAGTGCAGAAACATGCAGGTGGTGACTAAGGTAAAAGTAACGAACAACGTTTTCTGATATGGGAAACTAGGAATAAACACGAGCAAAAAGGAAAGTCCTGGTGAGTTTTAATCAGTAAAAGTTGCTTTTACTGACTAAAACTCACATGTAATCTTTTGGTGCCTTTTGTGTTCCATGCCCACATTTCCTCGACACGACCTGGATGCCTTCCTTGAGAATTGGTACGATAAAGCGAGTAACTAAGATAACTGGAAAGAATGAAGGGAGGCCTTTGCCCAGCAGTATGACAGCACAGGCTAGCTGTAATAATAATATAATATAAACAAAAATGGCTATAACAGTCGTAATCCAAATGATTATTATACTACACAGCTATGAAATGCGACTAAGTGAGCAGTTTCAAGGACCAAAGTTACGAATATGCCATAATCTGTTAATTTAGTCATTTAAAACTTCTCAGATTCATTGAAAATGGTTGTCTAGAATGACTCTGACTTCAGTGATATTCATAAAACACTCCCTGAAAAATACATACAACGTACTTATTTCAAACGAATAGCGACGTAAATCATTGTATGTGATGTTACAACTTATTTTTACATATCTAGCATCGAAGTAAAATGTTGTACGTATCACTTAACATAAAATAAGTTTAAAATTAGCGACGTAAATTGTTGTATGTTATCAATACCATATTTTAAATGGTTATCATGTTAGTTAAAGATAAGATTAAACGGAATAGTAATTACTAGAATATTAAATTAACAACGTAAAAATTGCGTAAGAGGTGCAACTGGAAGTGAATTCCAGCGTAATCTGTGATATGTGTTACATACAACGGACGCACGTGGGCTTTTCTCCGTTGTAAACCATTGCAAGTAAAAAATACTACAGTCTACGCCGGAATCGTTCGAAATATACAACATTATACGTTTCAAAAGTACCTTAAATAATAGGTTTTTTGGACTTTTTGTTTTTTTGTAGGATAGTTTACATAAAATTAGACACGTTTACATAAAAAACCCAAAATCGCCATTTTGTGGGTTACAACAACTTACGTGGGAGGCATCGATTTATCTACACTAATATAATAAAGAGGTAAAGTTTGTTTTTTTGTTTTTTTTTTTGTTTGTAGGGGGTCATCTCTGGAACTACTGGTCCGATTGAAAAAAAATTAGCAACAATGGAAAGCTGCTTTATTCCTGAGTGACATAGGCTATATTTTATGTACGCGGGCGAAGCCGCTGACAAAAGCTAGTTAAAAATATATAAAAAAAAACTTTTATAGAAGCTTTGCGCATTTAATTGAAATTCTAAATGATGACGGTTTTTTTTTTCAAAAATCCTTTAAAAAAAATCTCGAAACTCATTTTGATTGAGTTACCATTTTTTAGTTTCCAAAGCAGCATAGTACGAGTAAAGGCATACGCACACTGGCACGGTATAGTAAATGATTTTGTCATTTAGCACAAATTAGCCGCTCAAATATTACGGCTTATTCAGTCATTATACGAATTTATGTCGTATTTCTATTACGTTATGTTTGAATGTCCACTGGTACAGGTACCTTCTTGAGCGGTCGGTGAAAGAGTGAAGATAGTTTTGCGCATCGTACACATCGGCCAGACAATCACAAGTACAATCACTCTGTCTCTGCGTCTCAGTTCATCCCTCCTAGCCAAGTTACCATCGTTTCGCTAACTACGAACGCTTCGAGATGGTCATGGTACAATTTCTTTGTTCTGATGCCATCTTCTACCAATCCGCATTGAACCCGCGTGGTGGATTAGGGCCCATTCCTTTTCCTAGAGAAGAGGCCTGTGTGTCCCAACAGTGGGAACATTAAAAAGGCTGATGATGATGATGCCATCTTCACGCTCAGTCACGAGGTGACAACAAAGGAATTGAAGGCGTAGCCAATTCCAAGCGTTCGATGTTAACGAAACGATTGTAACCTGCTAGGTGAGGCATATTACTGAAGAGTCCTGATATTTTACTTTTGTCCAAGTGAAAATCAGCATTGATGCAAAAAGTCAGCGCTCAAGTTAAATCCTTTACCATGCCGTCCTGTCTCATCATCATCATCATCATCATAAGCCTTATTAATGTTCCCACTGCTGGGACACAGACCTCGTCTATAGGAGAGGGAACGGGCTATTATCCACCACATGGGCCCAGTACGAATTGATAAATGTCACATGTCTTCGAATTTTTGGTTCTCGGAGTTTTGAGAGCAATGGTGATGAAATAAATTGCAAAAAGTAATGCGCCTGGCTGGGTTTGAACCCGCGACCTAGAACTCGTGTCATCGCAACCTACAAGGCGGGGTCACTAATACTCTCACCGTCCTGTCTGCGTCGGCCTTAAACGTATTCGTTTGCAACTGTGTTATAATTCAAGAGCTTTTGAATAACTCTGGGATCGGAAAAGTTAACGACGCTGATGGATATTGTTGGATATTTTTAGGTGAAGTAGAAGTGAATGGGTTGGTCGGGTTATTCTAATAAACGGGATAAAATTGGTAAACCATCCGACTTACTTGTTAAATGTTTTGAAACCGCTGTTTGTAAGAGCAATTGAGTAAATAAAATAATATTGACAAAACCTAAGGGTAGAAGCCTGAAATATAACTCAAAGTTTAGTTCTGGCAACGGTCTCCCATGTTACACTTACCGCATCTAATAGAAACCATGTAAATATATAGGTGCGAATGTCTTTAACAATACGCAGGGCGCACGTGCAACGAAATGTTACGAACTACTCACGCGGCTCGCCCCGCGCCCCTCTTGTCTAAAGTGAAAGGCAAGAAGTTTATAAAATGTTCGTCGACATCGTAGCTGATCAGACGTTTTTGAAGTTTATTTTATTATTATATTATTTTTGAAATTATTGTGATTACATAAGTGTCATTTAATTATTAAATCATATAAAAAGATTGAAAAAAAGATTGTGGCGATAAAATAAAATCCCGTATACATAAACTTAAATCAGTGGATATAATAGCTGTTTTATCGCTGACAGCGATATCTACCTGAAAACCTTAGGATGGATCGTAAGAACTTAAAATAATACTCTAATACCTGTAGTACTTAATACTGTACAAACTAAAATTAAGGAAGAATTTTACATAGTTGAAAAATAATACCAGAAATGTACCAGTTCTGTAGTAAAAGTTTATTTAGACAAGCTGGGGCTTACAGCTTACTCCATTCTGTATACACTGCATTTTCACTTTATCATTTTGTACCGTACCAAGCATCTGTACAAAAGCATTTTTGTTTAACCTAGACTTCTACCTAACCACATTTATGTAGTGTGTGAGCGTAGTAGAACAATTTAATGAGAACACTGGCTACTTAAATAAATTAAAAAGTATTGACTGGCTTGGTCTAGTGGTTAGTGGCCCTCTGCTATGCCAGACGTTGTTGGTTCGAATCCCACCCAGGAGAAATGTTTGTGGGATGAGCACGATCTTTTGTTCTGTCTGGGTGTAATTTATCTGTAACTAGCTTTTTTCCCGCGGTTTCGCTCCCGACAACAGAAAAATGTGAAAAATAAAGAACCGCTCGACCGATTTAGTGCAAATTTCACATAAACCATCTACTAAATAGTCCGAACAAAGCCTAAATATTTAGTTTGGATATGATAACAAATTCATTTCTCTTTGACCCATAGTAAAAGTTATTTGTTTTTATGACTACAATCACGCATTAAGTATTGGTCACCAATTACCAGTCAACCTATATAGATTGCGCGCTCTGTTCCCGCATGCCTCAAGGAAGTGTCAGCAAATGTAGAGGCCTAACTGCAGAATCGAAGCTCACCGGGGCCTTAGGTCCGGTTTTTGAAAGGAAGTTCCGAACCCGGTATGAGGGCTAAGAACGAATGAGGTGGGTCGTTTAGTCAGTAAGATTCTGACACTGTTTTATGCCCGCCCAAGGACGACATTCGTCATTAGATAATTTTTCCTACCATAAAAAACCCTATAGATTTTTTAACACAATTTACAAATCAAAAAACTACAAACGCTATCAGTACTTGTAACTTCAATAATTAATAAAAAGAATTTAAGATCAGGCATTAATCTCTCCATCTAATAATAACACCAACTGAATATTTAAATATCAAATCAAGTAATTCCAAGTAGAACATTAATTTTCAATTTTATTTTACAGAAAACAGAATTCACGTTTTAGTCCGGATATTAAAAGCCAATAGCCTGAAAACGCGTACCATGGACAATCGCACTCAGCCACTGAAAAAAAGGTTGCTAAGTGCGTGACACGTGTAAGGCTGGGTTCCGTATATTACATTAAGGGGCATATATATGGTTCTTGATGATTTTAAAACGAACATCACGTTTAAACGGCCAGCTCGTATGTCTCAAAAAAAGCATATTAAAATATACTATTTGTCTATTTTGACATAAATATTTGTGTTTTTTTTCATAGAGCTTGGTGTGATTTTATTTCAAAGTTATGTCTAACACAGCCAAAAATGCGAAGACCAGGCAAAAAACAATTGGGTGTATTTTTATGGAACTTTCACGAACTAAAAGATAATTTAATTACCAATATTTTGAAATACTGTTTTTATTCATATTGTATTTAACCTTTGAATATCGTCATTAGAGACATAATAGAAAGACAATAGATGTGCGAACGGTAGCGTTCGCTTGGGGCTCATGAGTATAATAGAGTAGTATAAAAGGGAAGGACAAATTCGCTAGCTCCTCTTTTGTTCGCTCAAGGTTTCTGGCGGATATCTACCCCTTAAAACAATAAATGATACACGTGTGCCTCGGAGATATATTGTCGAAAAAAGTTTAAATTAAAAAAGTTAATGGACCGGAAAAGCTTCGGAAAATTCCTTTATTATGTAGTTCTCTTTGCTAGCACTGTTTTAATAATGATCTCGTATTTTATATTTTATTATTCCATTTATTAGATGCTGGTCATGTCTGCTTTGCAAATACGTTGGTTTTTTAAGTTTTCTATTAATTTAATCAGGATTCGGATTATGACACTAGAGGGCTAGAAAAAAGCCTTCCCTAAATGGTGGAGCTTCAACTAAATTTTATAGAAATCACAATGCAAAGTTTCATAATGGTGATTATATCAACCTAGACGCAAAAAGCAGGATTTTTGTGTAATGGCACAAATTATAATAGTAGGATAATATTTAAGTTAAAAAAGAGTATGTAATTATTTAACAAATCAGTAGTTTAAAAAATCACGAAATACAATCGCCACTTTTTATTATTTTTACGGTTGAAAAATAAATCAATAACATCTCTGCGCCCTTGGAGGGGGCGATAAATAATTTATTTTATTGACTAAAAACCCACTCTTGTACCTTCGTTACAAAGCCCAGACACTTTCACATTACACATGGCCCTACGATGCATAAGGTGTACTATTTAAAATTTCAGAGGCTAGCCAACGGTTCCAATTGGTTGTTTCAGATGGAATGGAGGAATGGAGAATGGAGAACCGACCAAAAACTCCATGATTACTCCTTTAAAAAAAATATTCCGATTGAATACCTTTCTCATCTTAAAACCGCAACAAATAAACATGACCAAAATATAAGCAAGCTTACTAGCCGTTACTGCGGAACCCCAAAAAAAACCGATGTTAGCAGGGGACATCACAGGAAATGAAATGGTCTGGTCGACGGAGGCGCAGACATGTTAGAATCAATATGGCTGAAGGCGTATGAATTATTCCGAAAATACGGTATATTTTTGTCTCTTTCAGCTTTCTTTTATTTGATTGGTTTTAGGGCGTGTTTTTGACGTAGAAAGATGAAGATAAAAATATATTATTGATGGCGTTCAGCATTATCGTAATGACAAGACATGTGACATCCACCACCTCGCACTGGGCCGTACTGGATTACTGCCCATTTTCCTAAGGAGAAGACGTGAGTCCCGGTTGTGGGAACATTGAAAGGCTGATAAATAATGATTCAGCATTAAAACAATTTAATGTGACGCTTTTTTATGGTGGGCAAACATTATCCAATGGTGAATCCAGCTCTTGGGCGGAGCGGGAACAGTGTCAGACTTTCTTCCTTGTCATTCGCGCAGGAACCAAACTTTCCTTACAGAAGGAGACCCTGAGCCTCAGTAGGATTCGACCCTTTTGCAGAGTCCCTACATTTAATATGACGCTTCTGACAACGATACTCCTTCTTCCCTTTAAGTGGGGGTAAGTTTAAACTTCAGACTTACCTTAACTTTGTGTTTTAAGGCTATGTAGGCTATTCTACTGGGGCTATGGGATGAAGGCAAAGACGAAAAGGAATGGGTTTTTAGGTAGTAACAATCTGTCACTATCTCACACTTCACTCAAGGGCGAGAAAATGTTCAAGGATGATTTTTTATCCTAAAAAATAAGCTTTGAAGAATCCCAGCTCAAAGCTAATATAACAGTATAAGCAGGCAAAAATTAGATTATTTTATTGATAACTAGCTTTTGTCAGCGGCTTCGCCCGCGTACATAAAATATAGCCTATGTCACTCAGGAGTAAAGCAGCTTTCTATCATTGCTAAAATTTCTCCAATCGGACAAGTAGTTTCAGAGATTACGTCCTACAAACAAAAAAATAAAAAAAAACAAAAAAACAAACTTTACCTCTTTATTATATTAGTGTAGATGAACTGTAGTGAAAAAGATATCAAAATATTTATTATTCGTAAACTACCCTTTCAAATCAATTAACTACCATCCATTCAAATAAAATTACACAATTATTCATCTGTAACTTATGATCATATGCCTCATAACCTTTCACCATATTTCACACAAATGTCAAACAAGTCGTACCAAATCGATATTTGTGCAAGAAATCGTTCAGCGATGTTCGGTTCAAAGGTGGCTATTGTACCGGAGAGCGATCGACAGCAGTTTCATTACAACCCACAGTCTAGCCCTTGTATAATTAATCAGAACATAGGTCTGGGGTATAGTCGATCGATAAGAAATTCGATGATAATTATTTTGTTATTAGACTTTTTTCCAGGGGGTAAAAACCATTCGAAGATATCTCCCGTAGGCTCGAGCACGACACTGCCTTCTGGTAGGCTGGGGCTCTACGGTTTTCGGTTTGCTGATAACTCCTCAAGGCGCGCGGGAAAAGTGTGCGCCATCGACAACTTAGGGTCGGTCCGTAGAGTTGAGGTTCTCAATAACTTGGCATTGTAAACTTTGTTACAATCTTACATTACATTGGACTGTAAAAAGGTTGTGACCGATTGGCTTAAAACCAAAACTTATGAGTCTATTATATCCGCTTTAAATTAACCAATTAAATTAACCAATTTGGTTACATTTGGGTTGATGTGCACATAGTTAGCGAGAGAAGAAGTCTTGTTTAGCGTTGAACAAATAGACATGAATACCTTTAGAATGAGATAAGTGAACTAACCATTGCTTACCATCACCCACTATAACTCACACCACACAACCTCACCAGCCATATTCACAACCACACACACACACACACACACACACACACACACACACACACACACACACACGCACTCACACACAGACACACCCTCATTAACTACATATACCACACCTACATGTGCGATCTGAGCTTTGTATTTGTGTATAATTTTTATCCGAATTTGAAGAGAAGGCTTTTCTTTTCTTTTTATTTTTATTTAGTTATTTGTTATTAATCTGTTTAATAACAATAAGTGCATCAACATTGTCTACATTTCGATTGCATAAATATGACAAGTGAAAGCGCGGAGCCGCCTAATACAAGCAATTCCTTGCTTAAAAGGTGATCTCCAATAAGATGTATCATAATGCCTATTGTAATTGAAATAAACATTTTGATTTTTTTGATTTTGATTTTGACATTATCTTATTAATGTTTTCATATCTTTTACAAAAGTTTAAACATTAACAAAAATAACTACATACATTTGCGTTTATAACATAATTATAACGATGTTATAAAAATCAATTTTTATTTGGTATTTAACTAACTTGAATGAGATTAATAATTTTACTAATATGCTTGTCGCTAAGACAAGCATATTAGTAAAATTATATTTAAATAAAATATTTATCAAAAACAAAATGGTATTGAAATTTTGGCCAGTCGCCAAAAAAACCATGTAGTTACTTCTATAGGCATAATAGCTTAGCTCCCAGAATAAACCAGTATCCAGTGAAAATATTTATTCATAGCAAGCTTTTATAGAGCGATATATACCCATATACTTAAAACTCGTGAATAGGAATCACACGAATCCAAATTCGATGGGGTTTTGTCATTTAATTACGAAGTTCCTATGGTCACCTTCCGATTCCATCATCAGATCAACTTCATCATCATCAACCTAGCGCCAATCTCGGTTGCTACCCTTGGCTATTCACCTCAGGTGCCCAGGGTCCGCTTTCCTACAAATATGCCTCCACTTCGCTCGGTCTTTTGCGTCCTCTGCCTTAAGCCCATTAGCACGCATATCGTCCCTTACGACGTCGATCCAACGCCTCTTAGGCCTTCCTCGTTTTCCGGGTCCCGGTGGAGGCGGCATGGCGAGGCATCTGTTACCCACGTAGTCTACCGGTTTTCGTAAAACGTGGCCATACCAGCGTAAGCGACCCTCCAGCAGTTTATCCGCTATGTCACGGACCTGAAGGCTGCCCCGGATGCGGGAGTTTCTAATGCGGTCTTTCCGCGAAACTCCCGACATCCAGCACAGCATATTCATTTCCGTGACACGCAGGCTTTGCTTATGCCGCTCAAGTACAGGCCACGCTTCACTGCCATACAAAAGGACAGGCCTAATGATGGTCTTATAGACCTGTCCTTTGAGCCTATCATCAGATCAACTTCACCAGATAATAATTTGGCAATGTCATCTGATTGATACATATATGCAAATTTTCAGTTGCCGGAAAGTCGATTAAATTTAATTTACAAAATTTGATTACAAACATCAACAAGTGAAACTAAATAAAAGCTTGTAAAAATTGGTAAGTTATACTTAAAAATGTAACTATTGACTTATATATAGAATATACATTCTTATTACTTATCTAGATAATTAAGTTTTATTTAGTTATTTACACTTTATTGTACACCAAAACTACAATATAATATATGGTATTAATTTATGTAAGGAAACATTATAATAAAGAAAACATACAATCGGTGGCCTTATCACACTCGGCAGTTTGTCCAGACAACCTCATAAGGATAGAAATTGCCAGAACACAAAATGGAGACGGTTCAAATATAATTTATAGCATTCAAAAATGATATAGGTACTTAGTACCAAAATGAATACATGTATACAGGCAAAAGATTAAGTGGTAATACGAAAACAAGATCACAGTTACAAGTAATGTTCCTTCATAAGCCTTTTAAGCACAGACGGTGTTTGCGCAAATTTTAGATCCGATAGAACTACAAAAATCTATTTCGTATCGACAATTCGACAACCCACCTTTCACCACACTACTGCGGTCGTGTGAGTGGCTTCGGCACGTGTTAACTATGAACAAAAGATTGGGATAACCCCATTTATCTCAAGTCTTGTGCCGTGTGCTCCGACAAATTAAACACACATCAAATCCAAGTTATGGCTACGAGGGTTAAATTAGAAATTCGTCACTATCTCTTGAAAGATCTTCTGGCAGGAGACTGGAGTTATGTTTTACGTCTTAAGCCTAGCTTTATGAGCCTATCTTTAAAGGCTTGCTTTGGGTAAACTACGGTATAAGCTTAATTGTCTGTCTCTACTTAGACTAGGCTCTTAATAAGTACAAAGTGATACAAGGCATTTACATCTCTCTGAGGAACTAGACGACATTGTCTGTAATATATTCGTACATTTACAGCTCTTGCTAAATGTCTAAAAGGATCTAAGCAAATTGTATTAGCTACTTGACGAGAATCTTATTGCTGTCTTGGCACTTTCTCATATTAGTTTGAAAATCTTCGTCTTCTTCGTAGTGTAAGCAGAACAGTGATTTTGTCAACCAGAAATTTTGCAAGTTCTACGGCGTCATCAACGGTAATGTAATCTTCACTTTGGCTCGACGTTTATGTAAAATCAAGCTACAGGTACGGGGGAGGAAAACATTACGAGAAACCAGTATGTCCTAGAACGAAAAATACGAAAACATGTGACATTTACAAATCCACACTAGCCCAGCGTGGTGGATTACGGCCTTTGTCTCTCTTATCGAGGAGACCTGCGTTCCAGCAGTGAGAACATTATACTTAAGGCTGTTTATGTTTATGCTAAAGGATTTGCATCCCTACAGTTCAAAATTATTGAGACAGTGAACAAACTCTATAATGATTGACGGATCAATGAACTGTTAAATTTTACCAAACACATTTCTGTCATATTGCAAATATTGTAACTGCTATCGCATCAAGTTCGATACTAGCAAGTTCAATGACTTCTGCTGAAATAAGCAAGATCGATGAACTAGAAAAATATTAATATGTGGGTAGTTTATTTATCTTAGGGGCCCAGAGCGAGGGTGCTTCGGATTTATTAATAGATCAGTGTTGCCAGGTGACACCTGGTGCAGATGTCTGTCAAACTAGAGAGTTATAGATGGATCAATGGTTTTTAATACATCCTGAAGATTAAAAATAGCATAGCCACGTATCTCATTAAAGATAGCTCGCATTATTTCAATTAACCTTTTGAATACCTACCGTAATTAGAGATATAATAGAAAAACAATAGGTGTTCGAACGCCGGCATCGCGTGGGGCTCAAGAGTTTAAATAAACTCCATACTGCTAATTATCTGTAGGTATCTAAATGGTTATAATTATTTTGGTTAATTTAATTTAGTTTTTAAGTATTGTGATAATCACTAAGCGAATGTTTTTAGATGTTTCCGTGGATAAACATTGTTCCCCGTCGAGTGGCAAATGCTTTTTTTTCAAATTATTAAGAATTTGAAACCAGCGCCATCTATGAGCTTACGCGGTAACTTTTACAATCACTAGTGCGCCAGTGCCAATGGCGTGTCGAGTGATGTTACTTCAACCGAATTCATGGAGCTCTTATAAGTTCGGCTGACCTAAACTAGATGGCGCTGCAATTTATTTAATTGAAAAATTATTCACAGGTTTACTTTTTATGATATTTTATGAAAATGTTTAAACAAAAATATAAACAGCAATGTTTAAAATTTTTGAAATGCTAATAAACATTCCTTATATTTTTTTCTTTTGTTCCAGATTGCCCTCAACGAACGAACGAATAATTCCTGCAAAATTTAGTCAGATCAAGTTCCTAGTAGTTTAGTATAGTTTAAAATGTACAATTCCAATGAATTCTTGCACAGTGCTGGTGTCAGCCGGCATATGCAAGCAACTGGGGAGACTCCCTCGCAGAAAACGAGCATGAAGCGCCGATCATGCGAGGTCCCTTTAGGCGACATTTCCTCAAACAATTTCAAAGTCTCCCTAGGAGACTTGAGTTCAAGTGAAGGTCCAAGTTACGATTGTCGATCGTTGCATTCGGTAAAATCCGAAGATTCCCGATCGGTTCGCAGCTACCGGCCAATAGATAGTCGAAGTTATAAAAATTTTCGGTCTTCCTTGGCTGATATTTCTGGATATTCCTTGTCAAGGCCTCCTAGCTATGACCAGCTGTCCCGTAGGTCGTTAGTTGAGGGTCCTGATGGGCAAGGCATCACGTCGAGTATTGAAGGTGTGCTGTGGTCGGATGAGGAGGAGACGGAGTACTTCTACCATGAAAACATCACTTCGGCGTGGAATGAAGGTTAGTAGCATGTCTGATATTTTTAATATTGTCTTTTATGGTCTGTACCTCTAAATAGACCAAACCCAGTAAAATATTTTATAAAAAAAACGCTGAAAATACTGTGGCAAATATTTTAACCGCGTTTTTTTATAAATTAAAGGTAAAATCGTGACTCACGTACTAAGTCATCAATACCCAGCTTTTAGACCCAGATCGTTAAAATTTTGTTCAGAAAGAATAGAATAAATTTCATCGCACTTATAAATCAGAAACAAATTCACATAAATTTAAATCTATGGACAGTATGATGATCTAGACGCTGACAGCGATATCTACCTGATAACCTTAGAAAGGACAGGATCTTTAGGTGCTATTTGTAAGGCATAAGGTAAGAGTAAAGTTTCCGAAAGAATTTTCCAAACTTCACCCAAGCGAAGCGGCTGGCAGTATAATATAGAACATCTAAATTAATAAACAACCGAAACAAAATGCTCCACGCAAATTTGAACACAGAACTATAAGGAAGTCCTAAAAATAACCACCGAACAAGATTTCCGATCATACCTTCAAGTTCACTGAACCCTCGGATCGGTGATCAATGTCCGACATTACCATAATTACGGTTCTGTAATGCATCGATGTAATATTGTAGCAATGTTAGTAAACATTCGTTTTAGGAATGACTCTTGAGGATTTCAAACTTGGTAAGTACAGCTTGAATGTAGTAACCAGTAGTAACGATAGTGTTACCGATAAACGTCACTAAAGCGTTGAAATAAGGGACAAAGCAAAACACACGGTAAAAAGACATCAAATAGTCATCATTCTAGCTAATCATCTAGACATCTATCTACCTGGCCTTATTACATGAGGACAAAAATGCATTGTAAAGACACTTCACAATGCATTTTCATTCTCCAAATTGTCTTTTATGCAAACTCAAAACTCAACTCAAACTCATTTATTTCAAATAGACCATTTACAGGCACTTTTGAAATGTCAAAATTGAAGCTAATTTATTAATGCTACTGGCGACCCGCCCCAGCTTCGCACGGATACTGATATTGAATATATTATGCATGTATTATGCATATAAACTTTTCTTTTGAATCACTCGATCTATTAAAAAAAGCATCAAAATCCGTTGCGTACTATTAAAGATCTAAGCATACAGCGTTAAACAACTTTGTTTTATACTATGTAATGATTCACATAGTTAGGGACGCTAAAAACCGCATTATAACATTTACATAATATATTGCAATAATATTGTAGTACCAAAAAACATATTATGGTCATGAATGTCACTAAATAATATAAATATCCACTAAATTAAAACGTAACAGTTGATTAAAATGTTACAAGAGAATACAATTTAAAAAACAATAAAATGATACAACGTACATCAATTCAGTTAATTGGTAAAATCAATCAGTAATAAAACAATACAACACAACATTAAAACGTACATTATTACCTGATATGAGTTTCATTATATTTTGGCTGACAAATAGTTTAGTATAAAATACTTTATCTTTCATATTCCTGATAGAATTCATCTATTTTTCATTTGCCCTCCTTATTTTCGGCAGTTTGAAGTAGAAAGTAAAAAGAAAAGAGAAGAATAGAGAAAAAAAGTAGAGTATAATTTTGAGTATTATTTAATACCAGTTGGGCACTCAAATCCGCATGGAATTAGCACTTTTCATCTTTAGAAATTATCAGCAAAACCGAAGGAACTCTGCAAAAAGGTCGAAGCCTACTGGGGCCCAGGGTTTCTTTCTGAAAGGAAGGCTTGGCCCCAGTACGAATGGCAAAGAAGGAATGGGATGCAAGTAAGAGTCTGACACTGTTTCCCACTCCGCCCAAGAGCAAGATTCGTCATTGGATGATTTTTGCCCATGATAAAAAAACCGGCTTGTTCTTTCTTCAAAAAAACTGGTTTTTAAAAGCAATCCTAGTACAAAGTCGTTGGAGCGTGAAGGAATAACAAACAAAGACACATAATATAAACAAACTTTCACTTTTATAATAGTGTGATTAGCTGATTGACATCGAAAATGATTGAAGAACTAAATTATACCGAGTTTAAACAGAGTCTATAAGTTTAAGTACCTAGGCTATATACTAACCCCCAATCTCAACGACGATGACGACATTGAACGGGAGCGGAGAGCGTTGTCGATTAGAGCGAATATGCTGGCTCGCAGGTTTGCACGTTGCTCACTTCAAGTTAAGATAACGCTCTTTCGAGCCTACTGTACATCTTTTTACACGTGCTCCCTGTAGGCTAGATATACGCAAAGATCGTACAACGCTCTCCGCGTTCAGTATAATAACGCGTTAAGGATGCTGGTGGGCTTGCCCCGTTTCTGTAGCGCATCGGGTATGTTCGCGGATGCGCATGTAGATTGTTTCTACTCGACTATGCGCAAAAGGTGGGCTTCCATGGTGCGCAGGGTGTGAGGCAGCTCCAACAGTATCCTAGGCATGATTGCAAGTCGCCTAGACTGTTTTTGTGAGTCACTGTTGTGCCATCTCACATGGGTTGCCACCGCAGTGACGCACTGTTATGTATGTTTGTGTTTTGTGTTACTTTGTTTTTTATTTTTATTTTACTAACATAGTTTTTAAGTCTTACTAATATTGTGAGTCTTGTTACTCGAATAAAGATAATTCTATTCTATTCTATAAAGTATGGATTTCAACTATAGAACGAAACTGGAACAGGAAACATTTGACCAAAGCAATGTTTTTTTTTTTGTTATGGTGGAAAAAATCATCTAATGAGGAATCCCGCCCTTGGGCGGAGCGGGAAACAGTGTCAGACTCTTACTGATTAAACGACCCACTCCATTCCTTCTTAGCTGGTATGAAGGCTAAAAAGTAATAGGGTAGGTCGTTTAGGGTCGGGCCTTCCTTACAGAAACCAGACCGGAGCCTCAGTAGAGTTTGGCTTTGCAGTCGGGCCTATCCACTTGCTGACAACTCCTTGAGACGTGCAGGAACAGAGCACGCCTTCAACGACTGGCTTGGTTCGGACTATTACCAGAAAACCGGACCAAAGCAATGTCGCCTCTCAGTTTTGTGTTTGTGCCCCAAAAGATATGAGTAAATTTTCTTTAAATAAAAATTGCAATAATTTAAGTTAATTATATTGATCGTACCTGTAAGAATCTTAAAAACACAGTACAAAAGAAGTCGTTATTGACATAATGATCAGATACAACCTGCATCTTCACCACTAAGTAACGGATGCTGGCACCGTAATTTAAAAGAAAGCCTGTCTTCCTTTGAAAATTATAAAAGTAACGAGTATCGCTAGTTTTTATATTCGATTCCTGATGATAACTTTTTGTTGGACTTCCGACAATATTGTCGACCACATTAAAACGTGGGTCAGTATTATCGAAGTGAGAGATATTGCAGGTGTATTTGAATATATTTAAAGAGTTAAATTATTTATTAACATTAAAAGCAAGGCAATTTATAGACTCATAATCTAGCGTTTCTAGGAACTGCAGAAAAACTGCTGTCAGTTATGTCCACATTAGTCAAAAAAGTTACATAAAATTCAAATAACCATTTTGTAGAAATCTAATAATACTGACGTGATTATTTTCTATTTGCCCACATCATTATAGCCGGTTCCATTTACAAGTGAGCTTCAGTTATATGTATGTACCTACATAAATAATACAATAAATGAAAAAATGGACAATACATATAAATACGCTTATAAACGTATAGTATACATGAACATAGTTCAATCTGGCATCTAAAACAGTTTTAAAGCATATATAAATAGGTTTATTCTATACCGAGTAAAAAACGCTGTGTATATTTGTACACTAAAATTTATTTTTACTTATATACTCGTACTTAATATTTGAACTTCTCGAACACTCCTTGCAGATTTTATAACTATCAGTTTAAAGTACATCAAAACATGGCCAGTAGGGCCGCTAATCCACTAATAATACTTATTACCCACATCAAAATTTAATAACGAGGACGACGAAAATATGGATTCTCACCAAAACTCGTCTCAACGGCGACTCCTGCGCATGGGGCCTATCATTTTGCGATTCTACATGGTGTTTTAACCAAATTATACCGATTCTGACCACGTTTCGGCTCTTTCGAACAAAACAGGAGAATCTTTCGGCATTTTTAAGTGGATACGATTATAAGAACCGGTTTGGTTTTGTTTATTGATCTCGAAGCTCAGTTCAGACTGCGGTAACATCCATGGTTATTAAAACAATTTAATGTAACTAAAATACCAAAAACAAACTTTCCAGTACAGAGTATGCTGCTGTAAAAGACACAAGTCTTGAAGAGTATTTATGATCAAACAAAAGAACTATACTAAAGATAAAGAAGATGAAAGTCGAACAATAATATTAAAGTAAGAAAATTAAAAGCTTGAAAGCCGTGAATGAGTTATTTATAATAATATAATATATTCCACAACTATCACACAACGCTGTCTAGTCCCAAGCTAAGCAGACCTTGTGTTATGGGTACTAGACCACTTATAAACATACTTATATATTTCTAAATAGATACACATTATAGATAAATTACACCCAGACACAAAACAAATTATCGTGCTCATCACACAAACATTTGTCCTGGGTGGGAATCAAACCCACGACCTACGGCATAGCAGTCAGGGCCACTAACCACTAGACCAATAGGCCAGTCAGCCTGTTATTATTGTCAAGAACCATGAAACAAGGGACAAACGCCAAGTCATTAAAATAATGCCAAGAAATTAACGATCGGCTTTAAAAGCCAAAGTGATAATAACTTCGATTAATTTTACTTATCAGTCGATTTTTAACCCTTGACCCTCTCAATCTTAATAAAATCAAGAATTTATCACAGATACAGTTTTTTGACGCAAAGATGAGATAAATAACTCGATCAGATAACATTTACCAGAAATTTCCAAAATCAGTTTCAGGAAGTACTTTGACTTTATATAAATCATTTTAAAATCTTCGTGGATCATTAGCATGATTTTATGAATCAAGATCAAGATCTTACGAATACATTAACTAAAATAAAATATTGCCATAATAAACTGAAGTCAGAAAATCTTTATTAATCCTTTCAAAATTGTTTAGGTAAGTACTCAAAATTGCTCTTAAATGTATTCAAAACATAGATTACCACAATATATCAAATTATATTATTATAGTGAATACATACACTTATTTATGGTGGACAAAATTTATTCAATGACGAATCCCGCTCTTGGGCGAATCGAGAAACAGTGTTAGACTCTTACTGACTAAACACAACACCCCGCACATATCCTTTTTGTCTTTTGCACTGGGACCAAGCCTTTCTTTCAGAAAGAGACCCTGGGCCCCAATAGGCTTCATCCTTTTTGTAGAGTCCCTACAAAAACATACACTTTAAATATCAGATTTGTAGCAAACAGAGAAATCTCAAAAAAAATTTCAACAAGTTAGTGAACTTTTTTTACATTTAAGTTTCTTACCTTAACCGCCATATTCCAAACTACAAAACGCATTGACATCAGTTCCTATTCCTATATCCAAGCATCATCATCTTCCTGCCCTTATCCCGTTTTATTTGGGGTCGGCGCAATATGTCTTTTTCTTCCACTCTGTCCTGTCACCCGTCACGCTATCACTAACTCCTCTTTCTTTCATATCACTTCTCACACAATCCATCCATATTTTATATATCTATTCCTATATCCAAGCAAAACTTAAAAATGAAAACAATCAAATAGGTAGAAAACCTGCTACTACCAGATAGCCTTTCTAGGCTACATATATAAGCCTCTATAAACAAGCCGGCTTCCTGCAGATTGCATCTTGATCGATGAACGGAATAGGAGGACAAGCACTAATTGAGGGCCTAGTAATAAGACTACTGTGCTGAATCAACTTTCTTGCTTTACAGTGATAATAAAATAAAGCGAGAAATAATAATGTACCTAGTATTTCATATTTATTAGAAGCATAACTTCTGTTAATGATACAAATGTTCAAATAAGTGAAACAGTGACAATAGAGAAAAAAAATTAAAGTAAATAAAGAATTGGTGGTAGAAAGTCCATGGCTGTTTCATCCCATCCGGACCAATGTAACCGTCCAGACCAAACCCAAGTTGTTGACGGCACGTATAGTTCCACGCGCTGCTCAAGGAGTTGTCAGTAAACCGCTGAGGCCCAACAGGGCCGAAGCCTATTTGGGCCAAGCATTGATTTCTGAAAGTAAATGGCCCCGGTATGAAAGGCAACTAAGGTATAAAAGTGGACTTTTAGTCCGTAAAAATTTGACACTACCTCTCGCTAAGATGTCATTCGATCATTTGACAACCGAAAAAAAAAATGGTGGTTTCCTCATTAAAAGAAATCCAAAAAATGCAAATCTATTTTCAGGGTTTTTCATAACGCTTTACGTACACGACTTATGTGAATGTAAATGTCACACCACAAAGTTCTAAAGAGAGAAACTCATTTTAAGAAATTATTAGGTATTTGAAATCTAAAGACTTACTTTCCCGGCAACAATATTTACTCTATAATTCCAATAACTGAATTCAAAACATATTATACTCAGAAGATATCACTAGACCAACCACAAATCATTGGTAAAAGCAACATAAACAAAATTCAAATAAACCTAGTTAAAATCTCAACCCTAAACCAACTCTAGACAGTAATATCAAGGTAATACCGCAATAACTCTTCCATTTACTCCCGATCCGAGCTAATTTGAAACAAAAAGAAATCTCATACAACGACATAAAACACTACGAACCATGGGTGGTCTCAATAAATATAGGATAAAAAGTCGATCTAGAAGTAATAGGGTACTAAAAAGTAGAATATGAATTAACTGCGAATTACAAGTTAAATGTGCTAGACTTGACCAGTAACGCAGAAAAAGTAATGGGCACATAGCCGCTACTATTTGCTCGTAAAAGCACTTTTATGTGTGATAAAATAAAGGAAAAATTTTAAAGAACGCCTATTAAAGTAGCAAAGTAACATGTGGTGTATATGCGCAGAGCTGTAGAAGCTTTGATAAAATATTTTCATTAAATTTATAAATAGACTCACTGAGTTCTGAATTTTCTACTTATTTTAATCATCAGTTTACTTATCCTCTAAGCTTTAATCCGGTTTAGTTTAAATCAGTGCAAAGTACGTCTCATTTTTCTACGAATACTTATGTATCTTATCATTACCTATCATTCTTTCATTGGAAAGACGTTATCATTTAGATATAGTATAGGCTTCCCCTAAATTTTGCCACAAATACTGATCCTGTGTGTCTCTAATCTGTCGAATCTCCGATATCCAGAACCACTGTCTAACTTGTGGAGTTCTTTCCAACGATTTGATCACACAGGGAAACTTTTAGCATAATCTTTCCAACATTTTTAACGGCTTTAGGTCCATGCATTACGAGTCAAATAAGCGCCTCAGTATTTTCACCCTTTTCTCAGTTTGTTTTTATTTGTCTATTTCTATTCTCAAAACTTTCTCTGGTATTTTTTTTAAAATCAATACGTAGTATTGAACGTAACCTAAATTAATTAGCTCCTTGCACGGGATTTTTGTTTGTTATTACCTAACTGTAATGTCAGATAAAGTTTGCAATAAAACAAAAAAAGATTTTTGAGATTTCAAAAATCAAAAGATAAGAAAACCTCGATCGAGCTTGTACAATGTTTTCTAGCTTGAAATCTAGTATCGTATCTATAGTAATCTCACAAGCAATAGAGATCTAATTGGCGCAAGAGAGTGCCTGCAAGACTTGACAGATAAATCGGAATTAATTTGATCATTGGTAGTTAATTGAACGTTGTTCAGTATGTCCACTTAATGGAGAAAATTGTGGTGTAATTGTGTCCGTCGTTAATAATGAAAGTGACTTGTTAGAGGGAAATTCAAGAAAACTTAAAGCTTTGGTTTTTTGCTTACGATTATGAGTAGTTAGTATAAAAGTCAGTTTCTAGTGGAAATGGGTTGGAAAATGTAAAAAATTGACCCTATTAGTAATCTCACTAAAATCTCTTCTTCTTCCTGTCATTATTTAGAGTCAGTGCAACACGTTTTTTTTTTTTTTTTCACGCTGTCTTGTCACTCGACATACTATCACTAACTCCCTTTTCTCTCATATTACACAGTCCATTTATCTTTTCTTCCCTCAGCATCCATCTGCTTGTAATCTGAGAACTTTTTTATTAAAATGCGTTTCATTTTCAGCCCTTCTCATCACAATGGCCATACCACGACAAACCATTTGCTTTCAATGTTTCAGTCACTGGCAAACACCAAAAATCAAACAATCTTGCTTTACAATGACTATCAAAGATACACCGCCGAATGAAACGGACAACATCTATTAATTTGCCGAAAAATTCCGCAAATAAAATGAATTCTTATCTTTGTTTAAAAGTACTTAAATGATTAATATAAGTGAGATGGATAAGTCCTATCTTATAAAGTGACTGATTGCTCGATTAAAATGAATAGGACCTATAAAATGATATCGGCAAAAACTCGTGTGAAAGTAAAAAAATATATACTTTAAGGAACGTACAGTCAGGATTACAAAATTATATAATAAAAAGGTCACCTTGGTATCTCACCTGATGGTAGACAATGACGTGGTTGACGATGGAGTACGTTTACCTAGAAGTAACGTATTCACTCTTGACTGAAACAGGCTCCAGCAGGGAATTCCAGTCCTTAGCTGCACGCAAAATGAATGAATTCCCAAAACGCTTTGTGCGTGTGGATAGGACATCCACTAGGTTGCGGTAGCATAATACCGTATTTCTAGTTGACTATATAATAATCCTCAAAACGGTGAAGGAAAACATCGTGAGGAAACCGGTATGTCCTAGAACCAAAAATTCGAAGACATGTGACATCCACCAATCCGCACTGGGCCTGCGTGGTGGACTATGGGCCATACCCTCTCCTAGAGAGGAGGGCTGTGTCCCTGCAGTGGGAACATTAAAAGGCTGATGATGATGACGATGATGATATAATAATATAATGGACTTGGTGAACTTGGCGGAGCTTGTCCACTGTTTCATTTAATGGAAAGCAACGATGGTGCACGCTTGTTTAGAAGTAATATATACTCCTAAATTCTGATTCTGGAATTTCATTAATCACATCATCGCAAAAACGAATTAAAAAGATTACAAGCATATTTTAGATGTATTTCATATGCAGATTAAGCAATAAAATAAAAATTAGACCGCGTGGTGGATTACGGACCATTCCTTCTCCTATAAAGGAGGCTTGAGCCCTAGCAGTGGGAATATTATAAGGCTAGTTCTTTGCTAAGCTATATTCATATTATTTATTGCATTGAATATTGCAATACAGGTGTTACCTCAGTTTTATATATTTATACACAATATAGAGGCATGCAACTTAAAATGAATAATATAAAAAATATATATTTCCATATGCATTTGTGTACAGTGTATACATAGCAGACGGGCTTTTAGTAGCCTGTAGGTATCTAATGTTATCTCGTCTAGACGCTTACTATTACAAGTCTCAAATTAACAACGATAGACTATAGTAAGAAATATTAAACTTCAATTTTACGTCGCATAGTACAACAGATAACATGGCAAAATATTTTTGATTATAGGAAAAAGACATTTACACATAAGAAGTTTACAAAAAACTAACAACCCTAGTACACATAGGAAGTCTTCTTAACTTCTTGTAAATAAATTAAAAATTAAGAATTTTTTTGGTTGTTTTTCTCCCATGCATGAAATGCGTGTTTTTTATTCGATTTTAATGAACTATGGAAACCTTCATGTGCGAGTACGATTCACACTTATCCTGTTTTTATCCCATCCATCCTTGGACGACCCTCGGCCTTGTTTTTGTAGTAAACATATTCAGATTGTCATCAAACAACCATTTCCACGATTACATCTTCCTTCACGCGTCCAATGAGAGGATAATCTTTAACTTTTAATTAAACAAAACACACCACTTCACACAAATCCATATTTATTTGAGACAGCTTATAAGTAAATTACCACCACCCGGATTCGTGTTTATAGCACATAATTTTGGATTCCATTTAAAGTGTTAATTAAGCCCAAAGAAATCTTTAAATCGGTGTAATAAACTACATTTTGCAATAGACTACGAGACAAGATAAAGATTGTACAAACAGTAATCCGATATTGGATTGCCAAAATAAGAAAACATGATTGCTGGGAAGATGGATATCTGAATTCTGTTGGATGTTGTGTTTTTGTTTTTTATGTGGTGCTGAAATTGTATCCCCTTCTTGCTTGAAAGGTTAAGCGGCAGTCAGTTTGAGTGAATTAATGATTTTTCAACAGCATGTTGTATGGAAATTTCTTTAATATTTTATTGTACACAAAAACTTAACATACTCGTAGATAGGTATATCTATGTTAAGTTTTTGTGTACAATAAAATCATTGTAGGTATACAATGATTTGACAATTCATGCACAAAGGCGAGCTTAACTCAACAATGAATTTTCTCCCAGCAAACCTTTTAGTGACAGAGAGAGATTACATATGAAGGTAGTGTAAAATCTAAACCTACATAAATACGTCTAATATATACATACATACAAATGTATATAGATATAATGTACATATACTAATAAATACTAATGTAATGGTAATTGAGAAAGGAAGTGCTCTTTCTACCTTCTTGTTTCTCTTTCTTCGAATTCTATATATCCAAACGTTTGATAATTGTCTGGGTTTTTATGAATATTTTATTTTTTATTTTATTTGGGAAAACAAACAATCATACATTGTATCTTACATCTAGGTATACAATATGCTATGAATAAATGTACGATCCACTACGTTTCCACATATTACTGAGATAGATACAGGGTAAAATAAACATCAACATAAATACAATTAGAGTAATACAATTTTTTCGCTATCTTAAAATCGAATGGTTAAGAAACAATCTTACTACTTATATAATATAATTTAGAAATTTTAATCGTTAATATCCTACCTGTCGTCCTGAATTTTGTCTGAATCAGGTTTAAAATCCGTTTCTTATATTATTTAACTACCATTTCATCATTTTTACCTTAGTAGTTAGAGATCTCGTTTGTGCAATTTCGAGAACCTCTGAATTTGAATCTAATTGATCCAAAATCAAAATGGCTTTTATTTCACAATTCCTACATGGCCACATATAAACCGTCAGAAGTTAGTGCACATCCTTTCTAATGTCAATGCTTGACTCTAGACCAAATCATTAGAAAACTAAAGCAGACACCGTGAGAACATGCAAACTTAAATTGAATATCCCTATAAGAAAGTAAACTAATACACATACTCATGAGCTTTCACATCCCCACTAAAATCGAAGCATCCAATCATCCAGAATATGTGCTTGAACCATCCAGTTATTATAACCACACACGGCACTATATATGCAAATCAGGAGAAAATTATGCCGCTAATAGCACAGTTTACCCTTTGATTAAGTGCACTAGCAGTAACCGTTGTGACCTGAATATGCTTACATTAGTTTTGCTTATCTTCAGCGTCTCATTGACCTAGTAGACGAGGCTTTAAAATGTTAGGTTCAATTTGATAAGCTCAAGGAAGGTGTGAATGTGGGGTTGTCTTATAAATTTATCATTCGAAAGACGCTTTCAGATATGGTTGGCAATAAATTTTGTTTCAGTACCAGCAAGTATGCTCATTAAATCAATGTCACACAATCCTTGCTCTGCTTAATATCGCATTTTGTTTACAACCTTATTTTTTGTATATGCGAAACTTGAAACACGGCTCTAATATAGGAATATTAGAGCCGTGGAATATTAGAATTCGTAGGAACGAATTCTAATATTCCACGGCTCTATTAATCCAAATTAAAATTTTCATTACCGTATCGTAAAAAATCACAATTATGAAAGCCTGTTATGTTATTTGGTTGTTCACACAAACACATGGTCATCAGGCCATCCAGATGACTGATGGGTGGTTTTGCCCCCACACCTAGCTGAGGGCTGATGCCTGCAATAACCTGCAGTGATCTTTGTTGTACTTAATGTCGGTGGTGTCTAACTTGTGACCTTTTTTAAAATATTTTTTGTAAAAAATATTTGAATCGATTCTATTACTGATTTTAAACAAACTATATTTTCAGGTTTGGCATATACTAAAAATAGTATGGTATATTGAAAACAAAACAATGATAATCTCAAAACTCTATCAAAATCGTGAATCGCAAACGCTTGTTCTATTTCTGTATAGAGATTTATGTCTGACATACCTACTTCACTTGCATGAATCAGTCTTGAATAACTGCCCTTATCTGTCCTGTGTTAGTGTGTCTACATGGTATAGGACTTTTTACGCAAGCATATTTGAGCTGTTTCCCAAGTTTCTATTTTCCCATATTTTTCCATCATCAATTCTTTTAAGCATTTTATTACTTGGCTGCTGGTCTGCCAAGCTGTTGAAATTTTTAGTAAGTAAATTTTTATAACTTTTGAGTTGTGGGGGTTTCTTCAATACAATTCCTTTGTCATTTTAATGTTAGATTTCAAATCCTTAGTAAGTGTACAAAATTTTAAACTAACGTAACTTTTCACCCAAGCTTTTCGCAACACTCTTTGTCGCAAACAAACATTATGCCTATTTAATATACACTTTACGATTTCATGCCGATTTCTTCTAAAGGGAAACAAAGTTATTTTACACTCAACAGGCACTTGTGGGTCGAAAGTCAAGCTGAAATAATAGATTCTCTTGTTTAGAAGCTTCCGGCATGCTGAAACGTTGTTGGACAAAACTTAGTCAACAAGGTGGTTACCATATGAAAGGACCTTTACATCAACGGAGCAGTTTGTAAAATGATATTAGCATACGCCAACACTGATAAAACCAATCACGATTTTCACACAGCAGTACGTGTTGCTTTCGACGCTTGTAATAGCAAACGTCAATTTGCTGGTGAAGTATTGAAGTCTCGTGATATGCTACGCTTATATGGACAGTTACTGATACATTTTTTTTAATCATTACCTTCTCTATGTTTGTATTTATTATGCTTACTGACAATGATACAATTATTGTAGAGAGTGATAGTTTTTAGAAAATTATAAGGAAGAATAGAAAAAAATAATAATGCTGGTTGCAAAGATTTCTGTTTATTATGAATAAATAGATAATGATGGATAAACAGATATACTCTTTATTGTACATCAAAATTAAAACAGTAAGACCTTAAAATTGTTCGATTGTCACAATGTGCGATACTGTACTAATTTTTTGAATGCTTGATCAATGAGCAGTCAGTTGATTTTCAATACTAATCTTTATTTTTATACTTAGGCGTATGTTGCTATGTTCGTTTATATCCATCTCATTTACAGTGATATCGACCATAATAAAAATTATTATAAAATCATTTATGAGTTCTGTACTATGCTCAATTACTGTAGGTGTACCTAATCGATTTACAGTCAACATGTTTATATGTCTATTTCCTTTTCCTTCAGCAATAAACCTCAGCACAATATAATAGCATCAAGTTGATCTCAAGAGCCGTCGTCGCCAGTAGCTTTCGTGTCCGCTTTCCAACGACCACGGCTATAAATAATAACATTCACACGGTACACGTATTTAAATAAATACGTATCAACTTTCCCGGGCACAACACTAGGGATTGGGTTGACTCGATTTTTGAATCGATCCCTATTACAAATTGTATATTCGAAACATGTTATACTCGGAATCGAATCTTAAAGTCGCTTTAAAATCCAGTCATATTAGGTAAGTAGATACATATAAAGCAGCTACACTATGTTGTTCGAGAGAGGGAAAGAGGCAGAAAGGAATACGATTTGGGAGATGACAAAATGATAAAAAAATCTGGACTAGACTGACGTGGAAGATAAAGGATTAGAAAGTGTAGCAGGAAGTTTTTGTCAAAAGGCACATAGAATAAAATTAAAATAAAACATTATTTTAGATGGTTAAAACATTAAATTTATTTGGCGTGTCCAAACTCTGTAAGTATATCAAAAGATGAAAATACTAAGACCAAAAGTGGATTTGGAAAATGGATCAAGATAACAATTGGTACGAAAATAAGATGACTAATTTCTCTTTGACTTATCCCTGTCAGTTGTATCGTAATTTCGTAAACTAAGCCTTTGCGTAAGTGAAATCCATTATTAAATGCAAGTAATCTGTAAAACCCCATCCATTTCAAGTTGTTTATATTCTAAATCGGATTAAACCGCTTTGCATTCAGCCTATATTTTCTCAACCCACTTCCACAGTTCAGAAACGTTTTCTACACAACATTTTCTGATCAATCACGGCAATCATTGATAGCTATATATAACACGGTGTGCCATATCGAGAAAATTGAAATCGACTTAATCGCTCGCTAATCATCGATCACAAGTAACGACTCTATCGATGCGTTTTATCGATTATGACAGAGTCTATTTATCAGAGCTAGCATCTTATGTCCCTTCACTAGTTGTGTGCAGAAATTATAGAAGTATTTACGTCTCACTCTCACATGTAAACACGTTGGATGACATTTTGAAACATAGTTGTCTTAGCGTCATGTATTTATTACTTGAAGTTATTCCTAATTACTGCTAGACATTATAGGAATGGTGAACTGGTAATTAAGTTTTCTAGCAGTTTATTTGCTAGTTCTTGTGAGGAATGGATAGTGAGCTCCATCGCTTGTTCCTTGTATGTAATAACGCTACTCTTTCTTCTCACAACACTAGTGTTTGCCCGTGACTTCGTTTGCAAGTTTACAACTTTCAGTCATGAGATAGTCTCTACCCGAAGGCAAGAAGGGTTATGATTTTAATATTGTAATTTGGGTCAGCCAAACAGGGACATCTTAAAAACAAAATAATAGAAAATTAAAACCAATAGAAAATCTTCACTCATCATTTCATTAAATGAAAAACAATATTGAGTTTGTTTATACTATATGTAGGAAATACAAATAATTACCCATTCTTTTAATAAAAATAAATAAATCATTGCCTCTGGGTGGAGCGAGAGGGAGTCTCAGACTTTTGCTGAACACCTGTGTCCCTTGAGTTGCCCCTTACTTATAAAATAGGTATTTCAAATAATACCGCAGACCCGCCTCCCTAGCCAAGTTACGAGCGTGTCGTTAGCGTCGAACGCTTGGTATCGGCCGCTCCTCCAAAGTGTTGAGATGATTTCAGAACGAAGGAATTAGGTCGAACGGTTTGCCAACTTAAACCGTTCAACTTTAACGAAACGATGATCAAGAAGACTATTTTAGATAGCTAGTCTTCCCATATTTTCGAATATCTATCCAAATCCAAAATAAGAAAGAAACTAAACGACAAAATTAAATTTCACAAACATTATTTTAAAAATTAAATTTCGCAAACATACAAAAAAAATTATCAATTATTTTTGGCATGCTGCCTGTGCAGGTAGACAAATTAACAAAGACATTAATATATCAAGCAATAAGACAGGAAAGGTACAAAAAATTACTACCGTTATACAAGACAAATAAGTTGATTCAATCTCAGTGACTGTAATTAGGGTGAGAGGGACAGTTACTGGCTTAGACGTTGAGTTTTTTTTTTTGTAATTTTGATTAGAAATAATCAGTTAGAGCCTTCCTTTCAGACACGAACCCTTGGCCCCAGTTGGCTTCAACCCTTCTGCAGGGTCGGTCCCTAGGGTTTGCTGCAGGGTCCTTACGATTTGCAGCCTATGCCATTGCAGCTGAAATTATAGCTTTTTGAAAAAGAGTTGAAAAGTAACTTACCAAATTTACCATTAAGTCAGCATGTTTTTTTTTAATACTTATGATCACTAACCCATATTATAACACTACTGGGCAAAAGCCTCTCTCCGTTCCATCCAACAGTCATAATTTTCGTTTTTTCCAATTCTCAAGGAATATATCCAGATTATTCAAATTATGCCACTGCGCCGTCGCTATATCAGAGCACGATGTTGTATGTTGTGGGTTCACAACTCACGTCTAAGATGTGGTGGACATGATTTGACCAGTTCCAAATAAGTTAAGCAGCCTTTTAAACCATATGAACGATTAGTGCTCTGGACAGCAATGTTGTGTTTCAAACATGATCTATTAATTTAATGCATAGTTTGCACTATAGGTCAAACGCTTATACTTCAGCTGTATCCTTATATCATTTTTTAAAAACAAATATATACAATCATTCGTAATATTAAGTACATTTTCAATCATGCATAGGAAGTACAGATTCAAAGTATAGGATTTTCAACCCACATTTATTGCAATTTACATGCAAGGGAATGTCACAATGCAAATTCAAGTCTATGCCAATGTTGGCCATAAGTGGCTTTTGACAATACACCACGATTTTTTGCGAAACCTAACTAAACAATAGACTTGCTTGACACATGCCTTCGCATAGCGTTGTACACATTTCTGTTACGGACTGAAGAGCTTTGTCTTTGAGCAGGAATGCACCCTTGCATAAATCAGAATAATTACCAACTTACGTAACTGATTCCTTCATGAATGTCGCCACAGAAGCAATATTTGTTTGGTAAACCAGGCTAGTAATATGATCCACTTACAAAACAAATCTACACTTCTACACTAATATACTCGTAATAAAGAGGTAAAGTTCGTTTCTTTGTTTTTTTGTTTGTAGGAGGTAATCTCTGGAACTACTGGACCGATTGAAAAAATTTTACTAACAATAGACAGCTGCTTTACTCCTGAGTGACATAGGCTATATCTTATGTACGCGGGCGAAGCCGCTGACAAAAGCTAGTGTTTTTAAAAATTTGTGCTTATTTGTGCCAATCTGGTTAGTTTATTTGATCGTCATCGTATATGACGATGTAAACAATACAATGCATGTTTAATTTGCGTTGTATAGTCTATGTAATTTTGAATGCGTGTCTTAGTTTTGCGAATGAGGCACGTATGACTGGTTCACCCTATATACATTAAATTTCAGAAAAAAAATGCGGCTATATGCACGTACATTTTGTTTTTGTGTGCAAAATCGTTGGTATGTCGACATAAATAGATAAATCTATGACTCCGCAAGAACTCCAAGCGGTCAATGTTATAAATTAGATAGAAAATATATATGCATCAAGCACCAGCTTGAACTGCAGAATTAATGTTCGAAAGAGTTATCAAGCAAAAAATCAGTTTAATCAGTTAAAGTCTGACATGCTCTTACGCTCCTTCTTAAGCATAACTTATTTGATAGTTGCCCAGCTCACAAATTAATTATTTGCAATAAATTATCTTTCTCTGTTAAGCTACATAAATAAATAATGTAAGCATTCAAAAAAAAAATTACAATATTTTATGGTCCTATTTAAATTATGTTCCAATCATTTTCTAGGTTTGAGATTCCGCACAAATACCTAATCATTACAGAAAAATATAGGTGAATAAAAACAAACCGGGAAAAAGATTACTTACGTACAAGTAACTGCAGGGGCCCTTCAGGGTCGAAGCTGCAGGGGCCCTTCAGGGTCGAAGCTGCAGGGGCCCTTCAGGGTCGAAGCCTCCTGGAGTCTAGAGGGTGGTGGGAAACTGTTACCTCGACTCCAGGAATAGGGCAAGGAAGGTTCGGGGTAGGTTTTTTAGTCAGTAAGAGTCTGACACTAGTCTCCCGCTCCGCCCAAGAGCGGGTTTCGTCATTGGATGATTTTCACCTACCATAAAAAAAAAAAAACGTACAAGTAAAAAATAAACAACAAATCTATGTGCGCAAAATAAGCGCTTAATCGTGGTGTTGTAGACACCAGCCCAAAATACAAATCTTACTAATATTATAAATGCGAAAGTTACGATGTTTGGATGTTTGTTACTCAATCACGCAAAAACGGCTGGACGAATCTGAATGAAATTTGGCACAGGCATAGGATATACTCCGGAATAGGACATAGGCTACTTTTTATCCCAGAAACCCTAACTCCAACCCCAGTACCACGCGGGCGAAGCCGCGGGCAAAAGCTAGTTCGTTACAGATTTAATACCATTATTGTAATTAGTAACTTGTACAGAATTTTTGTTATGACCAAAATAAATACCAACGGCAGACAACTGGTACCATCACCTTACGAAAGAAAAAAAACACAAAACAAGCACAATTATTATCAGACTCAAAGTTTAATCAAGCGACTTTCGCGTTGCTTTCACTCGTGAATCAATTATCTGCCGCTTTACTTAATCTTAGAGCGAATTTAAGCAATACATTATAACTTAACACTTTGATTAACTGATGTTTTTAAGTTACCTTTGATATAACTTGAAGTAATGTTGTGTTTACTTGGCGGCCTGCTGGGAAATTAATGTAATTGCTCGTAATTATGTGGAAACAAAATACTTATGTTTGACTTATGTTTTTCAAGTTGCGAAAAGTGGCTTGTTATGTAAGCTGGTATCTTTCGTAATAGCAATTAGCTTCTTGTTATAAAATTAATGCGAGAAAAATAATATATATTAAATGTATTTTTAATAATTAAAAATGGTTAACTGGAACCCGTGCAGAAAATATGACTGAATCTACGAGTAACATCTGTATTTACAAAATCTGTAAATAGAGATGTTGTGTGAAATAACTTATTTATAAGTATTTACTTGTTGCTGAGTGATTTGAGTGAGAGCAGTGGTGGCCGAGTGGTAACGGTCCCGACTTACGAGTTGTAGGTCGCGGGTTCGGACCCAGCCAGGCGCATTACTTTGTGTAATTTATTTCATCACCACTGCTCTCAAAACGGTGAAGGAAAACATCGTGAGGAAACCGGCATGTCCTAGAACCAAAAATTCGAAGACATGTGACATCCACCAATCCGCACTGGGCCCGCGTGGTGGATTATAGCCCATTCCCTCTCCCAGAGAGGAGGCCTGTGTCCCTGCAGTGGGAACATTGAAAGGCTGATGATGATGATGATGATGAGTGATTTCCAATTGAATCACTACTTGAGGTTTTTATGGTGGGAAAAATCATCTAATAATGAATCCCGCCACCAGGCGGAGCGGGAAACAGTGTTAGACTCTTACTGACAAAACGACCCACTCCGTTTCTTATTTTTCTTTCAAACCAAGGCCTAGTTTACTGAAGTGGTTACTTTTACTTCAGTAATCAGTTTTACTTATTCATAAATACGGGCAAAGGTTCACACAAGAGGGCTAGGAGTTGTCAGCAAACTGTAGGGGTCCTGCAGGGTCGAAGCTACCTGAGACCAAGGGTCGATCACTCTAGCCTTGAAGACACCCAAATTATAATCGGATGGGAAGACCGCAGCAGGCAATTTGTTCCAGTCCTTCAATGTGCGCGAAATCAAAGATGAAACGAAACGCTTAGTCCGAACCGTAGACGTTTCAACAACGTAAGGATGGATACTCGCCCTGCATTTAAACCGAGAAACCCAAAAAAAGTAAGCGATGACGTGCACGACGATGCAGCATGCTTGCTTAGAAGTAATCTACTCTTGACTCAAAGTAACCCTTGGTGGTAGCTATCAGGAAATTAACTTAAGACTAATTTTTAAAAAATGGCTTCTATCACAACGATGATGTAATACGATGATGTAATATGATGATGATGTATGTATGATGGTAAGCGATGATGTGGCCGAAAATGGAGCACACTTGATTAGAAGTAACATATTTTTTGCTTATACTCGTAGCTATCAGGAAATTAACTTAAGATTATTTTTTTAAATTATTCTTTAGATAAATAATGAAATATTGAGGCTTTAGTGTTATGTTCATAACTGTTTCTGTTTGCCAACTTAACCATTAAAACAATGACGCAACTCCTCACGCCTATACAATTTAATTCCGACACAATAATTGACAAGCTTTCATTGTTTGATTGTTGCTCGTCTTTATTAGTATAGGATTGTGCAAGACAATTGTTTGTCTTAATATAATAAACACGTGCACAGACCGTGAATTGAATGAATAGTTTAACGCCTCAGATGTCAGGTCGGGAACGAATCAAAGTCTTCCGGAAAGTTGAAATATCGTACAACACATGTACACTTTCCAAGTACATAAGTAATTTAAAAAAATAAAAAAGTACATAAGTAATTAAGAATTATTCATTTGTAGTAGATATTCTTATGCCCAAAACCTTATAAGAATGTATCAATAATAAAAGAAACCATAAACTGGCGATAAAAATCGACAATTTGATATTCATCTGTGACTCCAATTTTCTTGTCATGACGCCGTCATGAAAAGTCGTCGATGACGCGTATCGTTTCACGCGCGACTCAATAGTTATCAGCAAATCGTAGGGGTCCAGCTGGGTCGAAGCGTACTGGGGCCATGCCATATTGTGAAAGCGTCATCCAGGGTCCTGGAAGGAAGGCAAATTATTAAAAGGAGTGGGTTTTTTAGTCCTTAAAAGTCTGACACTATTACCCGTTCTACCCAAGTGTGCGGAGAGGTCATTGAATGATTTCTCCCCATAAAAAAAAAATCTGTTACTAGCGGTAACAGATTTTTTCACACATAACTTCCAGAACAAATGTGTACATTTGTATTCTTGTTTTCTAAATAACTATCTTTTTTATGTACCTACCACATTTCCCTTCACTACCCTAAGTTGACTGGTAGAGAATACCTAAGGCATTTAGTCCGCCTTTGTACCTTGTGTTGCATCACTACATAGTATAAAACAAAGTCGCTTTCTCTGTCCCTCTGTCCCTTTGTATGCTTAAATCTTTGAAACTACGCAACGCATTTTGATGCGGTTTTTTTTAATAGATAGAGTGATTCAAGAGGAAGGTTTGTATGTATAATAATATCCATTAAATAGTGGAAAAGTACTGTTATTTTTGAGGTTTCTAATGTGATGTCGTAAATAATTACATTTTTTCCGCTTACATTGCAAACGCAGGCTGAACCCTACGAGTTTTATCAAAATAATGTACTAGTATTGTACACATTGAAAAGGTCTACAGAAAAGTCCGCGATGGTATATGTCTATCTCTTATGGATAACCCACAATAACTTTTTTTTGTCATTTACTTTTTACGACAAATGATGGCTAATTTTCGAAGCGATTTTAACCAATACAGCATTAATTCTTAACCAATTAAATACCTTGAATACATTGTTAATTTAATATAGATCTATATGGTCCCTTACACCGTATGATTTAAGCGAATATTTTTGAAGATATTACAGATTTAAAAATTGCGGGACGTAGCGTTTGCGGCGGTACCGGCCTACCGCCCGGTGCGGCAAGAGCGTGCCTATAAATTATAGCGGGTTTTGATGGTTTTTTTTTTTAAATAGATAGAGTGATTCAAGAGGAAGGTTTATGTGTAAATTACATGCATAATATATTTAATATGACCATTGCACCCGTGCAAAGCTGGGGCGGGTCGCTAGTGAAGAATAAATAAATACCTAAACAAAAAACGGGGTTGTAAAATACAGTTATTTTAACCATGTACTAGAAGGATCTAGAACACGGTTGCAATAACCTATATCCAAAAACGTAAGATTGCTTTCAAGGTGTAACTAAAACTATGAAGCAACGCGCCCTACCTGTCTGTGATTGAGCGAATCATACTCGTGTTTCAACAGAATCAAACGGGAGTTCCATGTACAGAAAGTACCTGAGGGCTTAGTAGGGTAACTGTGAAAACAGTGTAGACACAGGTCCTTTGATTTTTTATCCTCTAATTCTTATAAGAACGAAAATAAAACCTCTTTAGCCAGTTGACTAAAAGATATCCTAAAATAATCTACGATATAAAAATGAACTGTTACAATTTTTGCTAAGCGCAAATCTCGAGTACAGCTAAACTGATTTCGATAATTCTTTTTTTTATTGTTTTTATTGCCAAGATTCCAAATTAGGGTAAAGTCCTTACTTTATGTTAATTTTAGAGTCGAGTAGAGAACGGTCGTGTAGGCTCTACACTGCCTCTAGTCAGGTGACAGATGCGAAGCCGAGGGCAAAAGCTAGTAATAAAAAAATAAACAGCTCACTGTTTGGCCATCCAGTAAAGACCGAGCTGAAGTCGAGAGAGTCTAGACGGCATGTAGTGCAACAAACGAGCCTCAAAGAGAGATGTGGTTCCAGTAAAGTCAACAACAAAAAAGGAGAGCAGAACGGACGCGTCAGATTTTTACTGGCAAAAACCCTCCTGAGTTCTTCAATTGCCCTTTGCATTCCGGGGTAACTAGTTCGATTTAGGCTTGTTTCTTCTCTTGACAAACAATTTTCCTCTCACGATTTAATTTCACACTCAACTTCGTCTATCTGGAAGCAGAAAACATATAAACTGTTATCTTTTTGTATTGTACGAGTATTTTGAGGGTAGCTTAGAAAAAAAGGTATGTCATAATAACCTTTTTCTTTATTTAGGTTACTTTTTGTGTTACTTGTAATGATATTACCTCATTTCATCTTTAAGTTTGATTTTCCAAACCCCCCTCCCCCATAGTTCTCGCCTACGTCATTAAAGGAAAGTTTTTTACTTGAGTAGGGCATTGTATGAATTTGACAACTGTCATCCATACTATCCTACAGCAATTGTAGTATAGTCCCAATAGTTTAGGCTGTGAGTGTAGAGAGCAGTGGTGGCCGAGTGAGAGCAGTGGTAGCCGAGGGGTAAAGGCAGTGACTTACGAGTTGTAGGTCGCGGGTTCAAACCCAACCAGGTGCTTCACTTTGTGTAATTTATTTCATCACCACTGCTCTCAAAACGGTGAAGGAAAACATCGTGAAGAAACCGGCATGTCCTAGAACCAATAATTTGAAGACATGTGAAATCCACCAATTCGCCCTGGGCCCGCGTTATAAACTATGGCCCATTCCCTCTCCTAGAGAGGAGGCCTGTGTCCCAGCAGTGGAAATATTAAAAAGGCTGATGATGATGATGAATTTAGGCTGAGCGTTGGTATGTCAGTTGGTCAGTTTTTACTTTTAAAAGATAATATATAGACCAATTACGGACTGTTCCCTTAACCCTTTCTCACATGGTCACCACACAATCCCATCACAGTTATTGGAAAGGCAATGTTCAAGACAGATGTGCACGCGCATCTAGCGGACGTAAATATTTACACTTTTTCTTTAGCTTCCGTAATATAATTAAAGTAAAAATAGTTAACTTCTAAGGTTCGTTTGTTTAATACCTTTATGAAGATGAGGAAATCTTTGTAGATGATAACATTTGAAAGTTGGTACTACTTCTGTTTGTAAGTTAGACCAAATGTTAGAAGTTAAATAAACCTGTGTTACTGTTAATGTGTTTTTATTAACAATTTTTGGTGTATGTTTTTTTCATTTACCTACTGTTTTTTTTTGTTACAGGTAAGCATCCTGTTGATTGTCTTAACACCTTTATGAAAATACTGCGAATTTGGTAAGAATGACATTAAATGAAAGTTAGTTTTATAAATCTGAGACGCTTAAGTAAGACTAAGCGGGTGACAGTTGCCAGATACATTAAGGTTCAGCTTCGGTACCATAGATACATATAAGCGCCAGCCTCATACCGCGGACGCCATCGAAGAAAATACCCTTGTCAATACCCAAATGTTTATTAGGTACCACAATGTACATGCATAGATGGTTGATAAAAATGAGGAATCACAAGGTGATCTCCGTAGTTGCTTGTGGATGACGAGGAATAAGTAACTTAATTTTATGCAATTGCTGTGCTCGACAGGGTTTAACATGAAACTATTTTCAAGACCGAAGTACCGAGTAACACATAGGTATGTTAAAACAATAAGGAATTGAATTAAATTTAACTTGCCAACCAGCCGTTCAGTAAGAACCAATCTCGATTCAAGAAGCCCATAGTTTTGCATGTTTCACGCGCACCTCAAACAGAAGTCTAGCAAGAAGTAAGCAATGATGCAAAAAAAAAACACAATTCTATATTACTCCGAATTTATGAATTTATGTAAACATAAATTCGGAGTAATATAGAATCCTGTATTTTATTCTAAACGACAAAAATACGAGTGGTCTTCGCGTCTGATTATAATATAAAGACTAAAAATAAGGTTCTTAACAACTAGTGTGCCTCACCATCAACGATTCCATCACTGTTTAGGCGTCAGGTGGGATCGCAGTCATAAAGCACTAGTTCATATTAAAAAAAAAAACTGTTTTCTGAAAAAAGGTTTAAGGCACATATTACGTCTGATCGGTAGGGTCATCTGTACCGTTTCAATGGTTTCGCTTACAAAGAATCAATAAAAAAAAATATTACAACTGCAGAACTATAACTAAGAACCACATCTCAGATTATGGCAAGGCATCCACACAATCATTATAAATTCCATAACGGAGCTAGTCACCGGCACACTTGATAAATTCAATGATTTACTACTAATCCTGCTTACTGCTCTATCACACTTTCTGATCGTACTAGGGACTTATACAGATTAGAAGGTCTACATATAAATGGTAGGTGGTCTACATATAGGAGGCAGAAGCGCGGTTTAGTTGTTAGGGTTATTATTATGATTTGTGTTTATTTGTATGAGAAACTAACTTTTGCTATCAGCTTCGCCTGCTCGAAAGAAGAGATTTTTCCTGATAAAAGAACCCAACTTATATATAATGGTAAACAGTTACTATTTTAAGCAAAATACTGAGAAGGAAATACGATAAACATAATGTCCTCTGAAGATCTAAAAGCACCACTAAGAACAAAACACACCACCAAAAGAATAATAAAACACTTTGTCAAAAACATGGGATATAATATAGATACACAATACAACAATCGAGGAAATAACATCAATAAGATACATTACAGCCGTTCTAACTTGGCAAGTACCTATGAAGTTAGGCACTGCAAACTTTAGCGCTTGTGCACTCGTAAAAAATAAATGGTTTAAAAAAAATAGAGTAATTGTCATATATTTCTTTAAAAACCTTTATTTTTGCACGCCTGCACACTTGTGCGAGCCTAAAGTTAAGCTCTGTGAACTTTAGTAAGTACTAAAGTTCACAGAGCTTAACTTTAGGCTAACCAAATTAAAACAGCTGTACTGTACAGCTATAAAAAGCAAGTTAAAACTAGTCAAACACAAATTCCCGCATCTAAATAGGAACTTGTTAACACAGATCACATTACAAGGAAAAACATATCAAATATCTTGATCATTGCTCCCATTAATGCTTAGGCTCTCTCTACGTAAAAAAAATCACCGATTACAACTCAAGTATAAATAAAAGACAGTACAGTAATAAATTTAAAATATTTGAATATACAATACATCAATCAAACAAATTTTTAATGACATTTGCTTTCATATAACTTACTTCTACCTACAATGTTCATTCGATGTTAGCAAAAACTTGATTAGGTTAAGAGCGCCCAACCCGACTTACATTTTCATACAACCGCTCTTACGTGATTATGACGTAATTACACATCTTTTTTCAGTTATTTTTGATACACAGATATCTTATGCATATTATCTAGGCTTCTATAGAAATCAAAACTTAAAATTCTGTATGAGTAATCCAGTAAAGAGTTTTTTTTTTTTACTGGCAATAAACTAGTGCTTGACTGCGATCCCACCTGATGGTAAGCAGTGATGCAATCGTTGATGGTAAGGCGCACTAGTTTATTAAGAGCCTATTCAGTCGGCAAACTGTTCCAATCCCTCGATGTACGCGGTATAAATGACGAGGCAAAACGCTTAGTCCGGGCCGCAGGTGTCTCAACAACGTAAGGGTGGATACTTGCCGTACGCCGGGATGTCCGAAGGTGAAATTGGGATGGCGGAATCAAATCATGCAATTCCTGCGCACACTCTCCAAAATGCATCCTGTAGAAAACCGCAAGGCTAGCTACTCTGCGCCTGTGCTCGAGACTTTGAAGACTGGATCCAACCAAATCTGGATCACCAATCAGCCTCAGTCAGTCAATCAGTTTTGAAAATCGGCTATTTTACGTGAACTTTGACTCTCCATAATGGTACTCCTACGCTTAAAAAATATAAAAAATTCTTCTATAGAAGCCTAGCGCATTTTCGAAAATCTTTAAGGGTTTAATAAAAACATGTAATTCCTAGAACAAGTTTTGCGAAACATTCGAGTAAATCGTAAAAATACTGAATGCCTATAGAGTTTTCAGGTGTAATCACTCAGTTTTGGCATTAGTTTAGCATCAAACATCACATTGGATTGCTTTAGATGAAGTAAGCTTTTATACAATGCTCGACGTGGACGATAGGCGAGTCGGGTAGGCCCGCCTTAAAGCAGTCTGTTGATTCAATTTAAAAGCTTGTAGATCAATAACTTGTGGTTGAATATCTTAATGACGGATTATATTGACAGGTCACTTGTGACCTACTATGCTTTGGCAATGGACTGGGTGGTTAGAAGATGATGTATAACTTTATTATTTTAAAGAATGATTGAATTGATTTCTACTTTTTATTCTATATAGTTTGATTATTAATATTTTGAACGCTTTTTACTGTTTAATTAATGTAATAAGACGATTACGGCTTACGGTTCTGGTTTGGTGACCGCATACGTGAAGACACAGCGTTGGTAGACCTCCTACAAGGTAGACTGATGACCTGGTGAAGGTTGAGGGAATCCAATGGATGCGTGAAGCATATGACCGGTCATTATGGTGTGACTTAGTTGACTGAAATGACAGTGATGATAATGAAACAGAGAATTATCACTTTTAATGCTGTTCTTACCTCAATGAGTTAATAGCATGTCTTCTTTTAAGCTCAATGCTGGTAGACTACTGCATCAACTATCAGTAGTAATCTTAATTATATTCGTTATTATAACCACATTAAATATAATTAATTCATTGTTTTCTTTATCTACTTCTATTAAACATTGAAGTTATCCACTTCCAGCATTAAAAATGATATCTTAAGGCAAACAGACTTTGTAGCTTAGATTCGCATCTATTATTAACATTGTAATATTATACAACACACAATTTTCTGTATCAAACCAGCATCCATATCCACAGAATGGTCTTGTTATATAAATTTTAAATTCTACACGATCATTAACTTTCTCACACAATGGAGACTCCCTGCAAAATATATTTAGCTTAGTCCTCAAGGATTATGGGAATGGCACACAAGCATATGAGTGATTCATTCAAACATAGCTACTGGACTTGTCTGAGGGTGCAACATAACAATGGAACAGGTTGCCGCCGTTTATAGCAAACAATTTACTTATTAGACGAGAGAGAAAAATTGAGCCGCTAAGATGTATTGGTAAGTTTGGATTCTTGGAATGCTTTGATAAAAATTGGGACGAAAAAGCATGAGAAAACTGGTGATTAGAACTTCAGAATTTAGGTAGATAGCGTAGCAACAGCCTTATAATATTCTCGCTGTTTGGACTCAGACATCCTATCTCGTAGAGGTTGGAGGAGGCCTAAGTCCCGACAGCGGTGGGAACGTAGTGGATGTCACATCTCTTTGAATTTTGTTCAGTCATGCCGTCTTCTCGTTATGTTTTCATTCAATGTTTTTCTCTGAAAATTGAAATTAACTACACTAAGCCATTTACCGCTCGGCCAATACTACTCTCATTTAGGTAGATAATATAATGTTCACACGAAATAAAATTATAATATGAAATTAAAATTAATGTTAAAAATGATTTTAAATTGACAACCTCCTCCATCCAAGGAGGAGGTTGTCAATATAATAATCCTATACCTATTGCTCTTCTTGTTTTTGTATTAGTTATTTATAAATAAATTATGTTTTGATTTTTTTTTTGTCATCCTTATTCACGTTTATTTGAATTATTTGCACTGTCGTTACATACCGATTTTGTTAACTTTTAACATAACACACCCTATTTTGAATTAAAATTTTAACTTTTATCTAATACGCATAAATAATAAGGCTTTCGTTTTTATTACAAACTTTTTAGCTATGTTCTTATTTGATTTTAGGAACATTATTTTTTGGAAATGTTAAAGAGCCTTTTTAACCAATCTGAGACATAAATTAATTTTATTTTTACTATTTCAACTCCAGCATGTATCCACGGATTAAAATTCCCTTAACAACAACAAAATACCCGTGCTCGCAGCATTTTAGGGGCCCGCGAGCAAGTTTTTACGGCAACCGATGAGTCACAGAGTCAACGTACGGAACCCAACCGCGCGCCTTTGATGGTACTTTTTACTCTAGACCTTTTTGCAAACCTTATCCACTCGAGATGAATTCAATATTATTTACATTAATAAATTCTTCGCATTTTATTTCTGTGTTGATAGAATCTTATCGATTCCTTAAAAGCTTATGTTTTTAATATTATTATGGGGATACGATCATTCATTTCATGAGCTATATTGGTAGATAACTTTTGATTATCTGACAGTACTTTGATATTATCTAACTAGCACTGACACAGCTCTTGACAAAAAATCTTTTTTTTAACCGACTTCCAAAAAAGGAGGAGGTTCTCAATTCGAATGTATTTTTTTAATTTGATATAAACTAGTGCTTGACTGCTATCCAATCTCATGGCAAGTGCACCTCACTATCAACGACTGCATCACTGCTTACCATTACGTGAGATTAAAGTCAAGCACTAGTTTATATCAATAAAAAATAAGATTAATATAAGTCATTTAGATTATTGGCGATTAAGTAGAGAAACTATTACTATTTTAACTTTAATCGCAACGAGAATTAAATAAGTAGAAAGTCCTATTCCACTAACTTTGTCAACTTTGTAACTAGCGTGTAGTTGCTTGTAGTGGTGAAAATCATTAGCTGATATTTACTAACATAAATTTATTATTGATCAAATGCCCTTACAACAGTTTATTTAATTAATTTATACGTATGGATACATAGATATAGTATAACTATCACATATCACGCGACTTTGTTCGCAAAAATAGTTTTCTTAAAAATTTCAACATCCCGTATTATGTCGGCAGTTTTGAAAAACTATTAACGACTGTCTGGTTTTGTTTCGTCTGATTTTAGTTTTGTTTTGTTTGTCAAACTTTATTGACCTAAGAAATAAGATTAAACTAAAAAGTGTTAGAAGTTTATTTACAAGAAACTGATGGTAAACTTAATATTTAGCTACCTATTAAATTTCAAACCTATTCTAAAAAATAAATTAAGAATGTAAACACATAGTTTATAAGAAAGTAACAAACGTCATTAAAGTTAAAGTTTAAACTCGGAAACTCAATTCCGATTCAGCCCACGAACGCGCCCCACATTCTGTTAAATCACGTGCATTTTTCAAACCCTTTTTTGGGTTTTAAGTTAACAGTTGGAACTTTCTTAGTTTCTACGTGTGACACAATGAGATTAATTTATTTTATGAGAACAAAATTATCTGAAGGAATCATAATCATATGTTGTATTTTTTGCGTTATAGTTTTTTTTATATTAATTTATTTTGAATTGTATTGTTATTTGCTTTGGGTAATTGAATTTTATTATTTGAATGATTTTTTTTTTAATTAATGAATTATTTGAATGATATTTATTGGTTGTGGTAATTATTTTTTATTATTTAAATTAAATTTATATGGTAAATTAATTTTATAAAAATTGTAATTTATAATAATATATCTGTCTACATCTATCGCATTGGGCTTCTGTAATGGTAGATGTATGTAAGTGTGAGAAATAAATAAAATAAAATAAATATCACATTTTTCGATGCAAAGGTTAGCATCATCGGAATCATAAAGATACGAATAGATATATAATAAGATAATTATTAAAAAAATGACTTAGCTGTAGATAGTTAATTTTCACGGCCTCAAAGGCAGCCGACATTCCAAAAATAGGTATAGTCGATGTTAATAATTATTCAAATAAAGGAAGTTAAACTGACCAAAGATTTTGTTAAAATAGATATAAGATTTACATTTCAGTCCCTTTACATAGAGTTTGTTGAGAACTTGTTGACTCCCGCATCTTTTGTTACTGTTCCGCTCCTGTGGATCATAGTGCGTTTCTCTTATACAATTAATTAATTAATTGGATAACTAAGAATAAAATCTAATTTGAACCAAAGATTAAAGCATTTAAACAAACAAACATACAAACTCTTTAGATCTATAAATATAAGTTTAGAAAACAATGAAGAAGTTATTTATTATATAATCTATGAAGATAAAACACAACACGTTAAAATGATTGATTTAATAGATGTCTCATTTAGGAAACTTGTTGAAACGCTTGTTAGCATTTGCATAATTAATGAACACATTCTAAAATTTAGAATTTTGTTAATGATGGTTATGGCAAAGAACCTAAATTGATTTGTAATTTGCTGAAGATCCTATTAGCTCGAGTGAAATTTCTAAATGGTAAAGATTTCTAAAATCAAACAACATAACGGTTTATCCCACACAAATTATAAATCATAACAATAAATTCTGATCCTCAATAAAGTATCAAACATATTAACTCAGTCGATAAAATATCAATAGCCCAAAAACGCAATAATAATAGCAACCAAGTTAATAATGAACTCGAACAAAATCTTAACTTATAAGTTCGTCACATAAATTCAACAAAAAGTAACAAAAGGATCTTTTTGTTCACAAAAAAATTCTATGGGAAAGAAGCGGTGCCCGAATGCGAACGCCTAAAAATGTTAGGAGCGCGTCTCACCCGGTACGGGAGCGGAATTTTAAACAGGGTCTCCTAAAAGGGAACGTCGGGGATGCCTTAGGCTCTGATGAAAAACATCCAGACGGTGAATCAGAACGTCTGAGCCTTAAAATTGCTGGAATTATTGTTTTCGATATAAATAAAGATGGGCGTGATAGTATGAAGGGTAGATGTGTAGATGTAAAAGATGCCGAGGTGATTTAATGGTGGATGGAGAAGTGATATAAGGAGATTTGTGTTATCTTATTTAAACACCAGCAAGAAACTAATAATAGTCATGCCATAGAATTAGAAAACTATCATAATTTTAGTAAGAATATATTAGACTTAGTTTTGTACTAAATATAGACACTTGATTAAATAACTCTGCGGAAGACAGAAGAATATAAAGCAAGGCTGACTTGGTTTAAATTCAAATAATAAACAGAGAAAAGACACACTTTATAGCATTGCATTCAGCCAGAGTAGATAAATTACTAGATACAGAAACTAGCAAAGCGACCGATACAGATAGTCTCAGACACGAATTATTTTTGGCCGTTGTTTTTTGTCGAAATTAATCATGTGTATTTAAAAAAGTAGCGGTCAAAGCACCCGTTAACAAGCTAATTAAAAAGAGATAAAAATATGTAACTTAATATTTATCTTGTTAACAAATGCCGTTCATAATCCTACAGATTCAAATCTATAATTTGCGGTCTAAAAACTTGAACATTTTGCACTTACAAAACTGGATCAATTTCTGTTGCACGTGTTATAAAATTAACATTTTCACAAGTGCTTTTAATAAATATGTTACTGTTTAATCTGATCTTGCACAATTTTCTTTTGCATGAAGAAGTAATTATGTGCAAAAGCACTGAACAGAGATTCCCTTGAAAGACAAGGTTTTTTAAACACGCATAATACTCAGGTAATTCGCGCCTACTTACATTTTAAATCATGTGCAACTTTTATAAATTGTTCAGGTTTTCCATCATCAATTTTATTACGTAGAATACGCCCAGCATCTGGATAAGAATGAGTCATTATGTAAATGAGGCATAATGACAAGTGTTTGAGCCTATTAAAATAAAATGCACTTTTTACGACCGATCTGTACCGATCGATATGTGTAGTTCTGAAGTGTCCAACGATCGCTTTAATGAAGTGAATATAAATATTGATCTGGATTTCTTGGAAAAGCATACATTTTGCTGTAGCATTAATTTACGAGTTACATAACGTGACATTATGAACAATGGTACACCTGTCAATGAAAGTGGGCCGATATTAACAAACACTTGCGACTTTCTTGACTGAGGCGATTTGTACTGCTCCCCCAACAAAGTTGCGTGTTACATGGGTTAACATATGTATTTTTAATAATATAAATATAGATTTAGTTTATTTTATGTCCGATCCATATTAAATATATTTTAAAATTCCTGAGCTATACAATGCGATAATACATAAAAATACCCATATTATTTTAATATTCTCCATTGTTTATAAAGAAGGAAATTGCTGTCTGTGAAAGTAAATAATTATGACATATTTTGAAAAACATTATAAACAATGACATTAGCTGTCTATAAAACCTAGCTTAATCAGCCTATAATATTTGCATTGCTGAAACGCATTCTAAGTATTATCTATATGGTCAGTGATATATTCATTATCCACTTTTAGAATATCTTCAACAAATAAAGTGGCATATTAAATCAAATTTAAGACTGAAATGATAATGTTTACTCAGAGTTTATTCCAATTTTTGACGTCTAAAATTACTTTTGGGCTTAAATAATTTTGCTTTTCATCAAAATTATTTTCATCACTATGCACTTATTTAATACGATCGAAAATCCAAAAGCATTCGTTCCCAAAATTTTTGTTTACCTGTTTCGGACTTTCACTGTCGGAGCTCAGTTTGTCATTCTTGAATCACTCACGATGATTAATGGTGCACAAAATTATATAGTGGTCGCCTCTGACGAAATTGGTTGGGGAATCATAGGGCCTTGGACCATAAAAATAAAAAAGAGAGACGGTGTGGGAACATCCTTTTATACATTACGTAAGTTTTGCCCCTTTTTCAATCGATCGATCCTAAGGAAGCACGCTCGATCTGATCAAAGTTTTATAACCCACTCACCAATTTTATGGGTTTAATTTCAATCAGGGAAGCTGATAACTTTTTAAATTTAGACACCGTTTAAAAGAAATTTGAAATGGACGGAACACCCGCTTGGTAATTTGAATACAAAAACTTCGGTGTACAGGGTGATATTATTACTATAGTTTCGGCACACGCGAACAGAACAATGCGATCTCGAGGGAGGGACTACCGACCCCTTTCGCAAGTAATAATTCGTGTACAGCATTATCACACAGATTGTTTGAATGTTGGTTTTATTTTTGTATAAAACAAATTGGAATGCATAATTAATTGCGCTTTTAACTTCGAACCAGTCTTTAAAACTAAGAATTATGGCATACTCAATGTCAATAAAGATAAGGCTATATAAGGAACAAAACTTACAAACAATATCGAGTATGTATGTATAATCAGATTATCATGCAGGTCAGTCCGTTCAACATGAATCTAGGCGCACATGTCTGCCCCGCACGCAGCGTCATTCGCGTCGGTGAGACGTCGCGCGACGGACGATAGCGCGCGCGCCGGTTCCGTTTAAATTCGAATTTTAAACTGTTAACAGACCAAAATCGTGACATTGTTCCAAAAAAGAAAACAAACAAAGTGTGTGATAAACCCCAAACATTTATTGATTTTGTGAGTGAATTTAGTGAAATATAATCGGTTAGTTGATCCTGTACTGGTGTGTATGTAGAGACAAGTGGTTGTGACCTTCTGTGTTGTAAAAAAGGAGTTTGTTCTCAAACTTGTATGCAAAAGTGATGGGAATATGAATTCGAAGAAATTGGAATGTTTTGACGACGATGATTCCGTGGATGATAAGCCAAGTCTCAGCTTTTTAGGTAAGTCAGAATTACAGTAGTATTTATATACACAGAAATAGTTTCATTGATAGCTCTTCATATTTATGAGGTTGACAATAGATATTCATATCATGAAAATTGTATGTCATTGATAAAGTGTGGGGTTAGGAATGCTATTAGTAAACGTCGTATCTGGTGAACTTTACTGCAGAAATCATGACTTCGTAATGTACATTATTATCTTTAGATAAGATTTCTACATCAGTAATTTGAAAACTCATTTATGAATACTATAATTGGATTGTCTGTTTCTAATTTGAATATATTAAGAAGCTCAATCGGAGGGGAATACTAAATATCCCTCTTTACCATATCCGTATTTAGGTGTTACAATCTAAATTTTATAAATTAAATGGATAACGGCTCTAGTTTCTTTATGAGTTAAATCCACTTCACCAGCACGAATGATATATTAAAAAGATCGTGTCTCTCAATTAACCTTCGCTGTGTCCAACGACTGCAGTAATTATTCCCCACCATTGCATGTTCTAGGTATGTACGAGTTTTTAGTATTTTAAAATAAGTTTTTATCCACCAAGGCTACAGAGGTAAAGGAAACGTCCCAGTTTTTGTTGTGATACATTGCGTATTATCAAAATTGACTTTTTCATCAACATGGATTCGTATAATTGTTTTGTAACGGATTTGTAAAGAAATCTCTTTAAGTAGCATCTAAATTACTGATTTTATTTTTTTGAGAACCTGATTCATCATTTTGGTGAAGTCCTCCAATGAAATTGCCCAATAATTTCCATACATTTCACAATGTCATCTGAATCTGGATTTGTGGGGGTGTATTGACTCATAGACAAACGAAGCCACGTATCCTGGTATGAGTCAGGTCTACCGAAGGTTCATAACCCACGCCCATAACTATGCCTGTCGGCAGTCTGAAGACTTTATGTAGGTAGTGCAAGTGTAATCCAATATTCCTTGCCAACGAGAAATTGCGGCTGCATCTACATAGAAAGGATTAAAAAGTAAAAATAATATATGACCTGAAATTAATACGGTTAAAGAAATTATAATACAAAATGAGGTCCGCAATTTCAAAGTGAAATCATTGGTGTATGGATTTTGATTACTTTTTAAGTACCTGGTCTATCTGCTTTTATATATCGTGTTTCAATGTTTTTGTTCATATAAAATGTAATTTTACATTCGATTTATGATTATAACGTTTCGAAATAAAAATACTGTTTCGTCTATATTAAAAAAAAACTCTTAGAGCAAATCAATTTTTGTTAACTCATAACTTCTTTCATGAAAAACAAATTTTGGAATACATTTTTCTATGTTTCTAATATCCTCTTGTCTGACCCGCGAATATAATGAGACTGGCTACTAACTAAATCAAAACTCAAAGCAATTTTCACTATAAAACCATTTAAGTACTTTTTTATGGTGGGAAAGATCATCTAATGACGAACTCGCCCTTGGGCGGAGCGAGAGACAGTGTAAGACTTCCACTGACTAAATGACCCACCGTCCTTTTTGCCTTAGTTCCAGGGTTCCAATGTTCCGCTTTTACATCAACCCTTGGCACCAGGACCATTCAGGTACTGCCGTATCAAATCGTGAAAAAGTTGGCCAATCAGAAAAATTATGCAAAGTTGCGCATTCCAAAGCGTAGATCTCTGAGCTACAGATAAAAATGTGCAAGAAAAGAAACTCGACGCACACTCCTTTATTCATATTGTGCATTACAATAATCTTGGTTACATTAATATTGTTAGTATTATTCGAGTCCAATAAGAATATAAAAAAAAACAAATTTAAATATTGTAAACATTAAAATAATCCAGTGCCCGTTAAGACCAACAACCAAGAGCACGGCGTTCGTCTACGAACGTATCAGCACTATTCAACTCAACCATTTTGAAAACCTATGGCGGATGTGCACCATTCAGTTCAACCATTATTTTGAAAGTTATAGAATAATCCTACACACTCACCACCTTTAGAAACTCATTTGAGTGAACATGATATATATTTTCAACTGATGACAAACGAGTAAAATTAAAACAGTAATATTCGTTCCCGAAAAATTCACTATCGTTTTCTGTTCTGTTCGAATATTTTATAACTAAATCTACAACAAACACCTGTCTCTCTAAATTTATTCCATAAAAAGTAAATTAAGTCAATATACATCTGTGCTGATGTTTTTATCATTGGAATTGCCAATGACCTCAAAATATATCTATAAGCTCAAAGGTGTCCAATAAAATCGCACGAGAATCGTAAAATCTGCATTATGTAGGCTTATTGCTTCTTTTTCACTGACTTACCGCTTTAAGCACTGGATCGCTTCTAATATGTATTCATTCAAGGTCCATTAAATAGATTAGATTTATCAATTCAAAGAATAGGATTTATTATCGTCATTATCTGATTCTTAATAGAATCCAAGATTATCTATATCTAGATCTATATTGCGATTTTTTATGTTTATTAGTTTTAAATTTAAATTGTAAACAAGAATTGCTTTATTTGTGTCTACGACAGATAAGAATCTGTGAGTTGTGTCAAATTTTGAAATATCGTCAATAATCGTATTAGTTATTCAACTGTTTACTTATTTTACTTGTCCGTTCACATTTGATTCATCAAATGAACCAGTTCATTTATTTATTATTCTATCTAAAAAAAATGTAATTTCGTCTAGTGTCAACTACGATCAAGTGGTCCAATTTGTACTACACATGAGACCAATTAAAATAAAACTGGACGTTCTTGTTTTATTGTCAATTTAACTGGTTTAGCTATTGGCGATTAATATAATTAGTCTTACATTCGTAGTCACATCTAATAACTTAACTGTAATTATAATAATAATAACCAATGAAATGGTAATAAAGTTTTATTTACGGTACTTGGTCGATCCTTAGGCGACTCTTTGTTTCATAGCGTCGTTATGCAAACGAATAAATTTATTTTACAGTTCATACTACGAGGCCACCGACATTAATTAAATAATGTTAAATATAAATTTCTCCTTGTGTGATCTGATTACAAAACAGAAATAGAGATATGAACAGCTGTAACAAAAAAAAAAAACACAATTATAATACGAGGTCAAATGTTGATCCAGTAGCCAAACAAGTTTCGAAATCAAATTATGATAATAAAAGCTCCAACTAAGACACTTCCATTAAATATTGGGACTATATTCAAATTCAAAACAATTGAAAATCGGTAAAGTCAACAGCCACTAAAACGTAAAAACATTTCAAGTTTTGTTTATATTGACCTCATTTAGTTAAAAATACTTGCAAAGCTTACAAGTTGTATATTGTCACCAATTAGTGTAATGACTTAACCGATTTAGATAAAACAGTATCATGGGTTTACCTTATCATCTAGTGTCAGACTAGTTAAGATATATGAGGTATTTTTCCTGACATACGTACGTAGGAAGCAATCAAATATTTGTTTATCGGGTGCATTTGATTGGTGTTATGCAAATCAAGACCTATACTAGTTGCTAGGTCGGCATCTCAGGCATATGGTTCTGAATCACTTCTTTCAATATCTATACTTTTAATTTCTACTTTAACTCTTTCAAAATACGTTTCAAATTCTATTGTGATCTCCATACCTTCATGTCTATGCCCGATTTTTACCAGACATCGCAGCTGGTGGTTTCTCTGAAACACCTGTATATGTTTTGTATATAAACAACAGTTAGAATATATTCGCTGATCGATACTTCTAAAAGTAATTTGTCATGATCAGTCTAAGAGAGATGACGTAATAGTCTTTGTGAAGTCACTTTGCAATGACCTTGGATTAACAATGTACGGAAGTGTTTAGCCGAAGTTCAACGATTTTTAGAAACGATATAGGTATTAAAGAATTGTTTGGCGTTAAAGAATTGTTTTTCACAACAGATTTTTAAAATCTAAAATTGTAACGTGGCCTAAAATAAACCCTGTCGGCAGCCCTTAAAGCTAGTAATTGCTAGTATAGATAGTGGTGGCTAGTTTAAATACCACGATACTTGGACATCCACTCTCTCTGCGTATCTCTGTCATGGTTTGACGTGCCGAGATATGCATGTAGAGGGTGAAAGTTTTCGAACAGACTTTGAGGGGTGAGTGAACGATCTGAGGAAATAAATCTACAGTTTTAATTGCTGCATTGCGTAGGACTTTAGTCCAATTGAATTCACTTTTCATATCTGTTCAGATTTCACATTCAATTGGAAAGGGTATTAATTGGTTTACTGATTGCTTGGTCACTTGTTCAACAAAACTTGTCGGTACTTAATTATAGTCTTTTGAATTTATAGGATCATTCCCAAATAAATCTACTCTTACTCTATAAAGTCTATTTGGAACAAGGACATATCCGCGCACATTTAAATGGGCTATCAACTATGTAATAAAATCTTGTGCAATATCAAAAACCTTGTGTAAGCTTATATACTGAATGAAAACGGCAATATAATATCGTTATTAAACTTTATCTTTTCGAACCAGTTGTAAAAAGTCAGCTTAAGAAAATTAACTATTAAAGGACTTACACGAAATATGCTAGTAGTTTAATTTAAAACAAACGATTACGATTACGATTTACGATAATGTTTGTTTTTTTTATAGGACAGCGGTCCTATAAAAGAAAATTACACTATAAAAAGAATATAAATCAAATTCAATTTCACTTCGGCCGTCATGAAAACGTAAACGTATATTACGTTTACGCACTGTTTAAATTCTCACCATGAATACAAAAATCGATTACAAAATCCTATTCCCATAATCGATTCAATCGATTCAAATAATATTCCAATAGTACCGAAACGTGTATCGTTTTATAATAAGCTCTTTAATTCCCGTACATTTGACAAATACTTTACAAGATTATCTAATATAATACTTTTAGTGTAATCGGTTGAAACGGTTTTTACCCACGGTACTAAAATTGTGACTAGTTATACTTTTTGTCTGCATGGAATTGGCGTGGCTGTATAAATTGTTGTTTTTTATTGTCTTTTGTTTAAATTGAGAGTGAATAAAAACACTTCATCTTTTGTTTAAAATTTCTCTAGCAGGTTTATTGTTCACCAATTTCTGTTTCTACCATATGTTTTTTAACAATTTGGTAGTATGAAATGATGAGGATCGTCTTCTCATTTCCCTTCGTCTGTTTCAGTTCTTGTAGAACCAATTAAAATGGTATCACATCAAGTATAGCTCTATTTCCTTTCTCTACTTCCCTATTGATCGTTTGCTTAACAGCTTTTTAATATGACCACGATTAAATTTATATTCTTAAATTTTGAAAAATTTCATTATCTTGAAGTAGTATAAGCACATAAACGAGTCATTTGTCAATCTGTACAGTGTAACCGTCTACTAATGAAAGGAGCTACTGCGTTACTCAGTTAACGGAAATTTGCAAAGTACTTAACAGATATTTCTAACAGGTCTTTATTCACTTGGGGATTAGCACTGCGGCTATATTCACAGTTTGTTAAGGACAAGTTCGAGTTAAAAACAATTTTGTTACGACTTATTGTAATTATTAAATATAGAATTAACATTAATCCCAAAATTGTAATCGAATCTATCGTCACGCTTGAGCTTCATGAAGAGATTTTACATTTAATTAACGGTGTGTCTCATCCATGCAAGATAAACCTGATTAAAAATTTTATACGGCACATTTAAGTGGATTTAATAGGAAAGCTGATAATCCCACGGATTGCTATAAAAGCGTTATATGAGAGAATCTTGTGAAATGAAATATACCCATAACATGACGTGAAGCATCGACGTTTGAAGCTTTCTATTCGCAATTTCTGCTATAAAGTTGATACTAAAATCTCATATAATTCTACCCTACTTCAATTATATCATCGATATCTAAATAACTGCTACGTCCTTGTGAAATATAGGCAAGTTGTTCACATTTTTAACCCCTACATCCGTTTATGCTTCCTTAATCTTCCATAATCCATGAATACATAAAGACCAACAGTCCTATGTGTCGGTACATTGGAGTGTGAGCATCCAGTGTGGTCCACTGAGTTATCAACAAAGGGCCGTTAGAACGAAAGCTCGTGCCTCGGGGACCGGTACCCTTAAAAGATTTTTTCACACCCTTAATGAAGTGGCGTTAGCTTTGATTTTTCTACCTGGAAGTAGCTTTTGAGTGGACAAGCTTTTGTTTTGTTTTTGTGAATAAAAATATTATTAAAAGTAAACTTCTGTAAATTTTTTAGATTTACCTTCTAAAATCTCAAATAATGCGTAAGTTGATATAACAATTAAAACTATGTTGTTGTACATTTGATTTGCAAACTTTAATTTATTATCAAATACTTCTATACCATTTGAGATTAATACTGAAGTCCCAACTACTACAACAATTTTAAAATTCATTAAGGATATGGGAATCCTGTTCCTAATAAAGCCTCCGGCAAAACCATTGATTTATAACTATCATAGATTTACACTTCTTAATTTAACTCATTAAAATGCAAACATCTAGAGCTTTAATCAAATATTTAAATTGGAATACAAAACTGGACATTCGGATGTTTGTTTAAATTCATTCCAGTATTTAAATAATTGCTTTACTATGATATAAAACATTTACATGCATAAAAAATTATTCGACGTCAAATTAGATTTTGTAAATCAAAACAAATTAAATTAATATATTCACCATGTTCTACTTTCACATCTAAATTTCCTTTTCATTTAACCAGTATAGTTTTTGAAGCATACATTTATATAATATATAATAATTTTATTTATTCAAGACAATCCAGATCTAATGGTTAGTAAAAAACTTATCAATTAAAGGGTTAGTAACATAAAAACAACCTACCATACCTATCATTTAGTACTTATTTAAGATAACATTCAACTACATTCTTATTGCCTATTGTGTTCTTAGTTCCTACACTATAGTAATCGGTTTCAAAATCTACCAATATATTTCCATTAGCACTAAAAGTTCTCTCAAAGTAACCATTAATTGGCCAAACGATATTTCAAATGCTAATACGTTACAGAACAGAACTGTATTGTTGACATTAACTGTAATGTCAACATTGCACTAGCTTAGACTTACCTAACCTACTATTACGATAATGCAAACACTCAACTCCTTGCTCCTCTTACTTTTTGGTTTTGATTATTTAAACCTAAACAAGTTATAATACTCTAAAGCAATTTGAATGTATTCAGGTAATTTTGGTAATTGGGAAAATATACAAAAAAAAAACTTTTAAATTAATGCATCTTGACGTGTCTTATAAAATACTTGATTTAAAATGTAGAAAATTAGCCCTATATTCTATTGCAGGTACATGTACAGGTCAACTAATGTGCCAAATTTTATCTAAATACATTTAAGCGAGAGAAGGAAAAAAATACAAATACTTTTAAATAAATACATGCAAACTTTCACTTAGATAATAATATTAGTGTGATTGCAATTAATAATGATTCATCTATAAATTTATTTTCATTCACATTTACTATATTCAATTTTAGTATTATTCACAAAAAGTTTTGAAAAAAGGAAATCAGAAATTTTAATGTCGCGTTTTTAACAGCAGTTGTAAAATGCACATTTGTTGCAATTATTTCTTAAAAGCACTACCTTTTCATGACCGTGATCATTAATTCAATGATAATATATTTTACGAGCATTAAAACTATTACAAACTACAATGTAATAAATATACCCTTAAGGATATCCTGCGTTTAGCTTTTATTTTACTGGACCTACATGCAAAAGCCGTCAAGCTAGTTCGTAAAATGGCTTCTCTGGACGCTGTAGAACCTGCTGTTAATATTCCATCAATTCTGATAGCTATGCTAACAGAAAGGGTTAAAACAAGAGAGGGTATCGTTCCTAAACAAATGGTGGCGAGTCCTTCTAATTTGTTCGGTTAATATTTACCCAACTTTATTTTTATGCTTCCTAAAATTGATAATGGATTTTAGAAAGTCTACTTTAAAAAAAAAAGATATACACCTGTATATCCTTTAGAGTAGAGATATACAGGTGTATATCTTTTAAAGGTGAGATATACAGGTGTATATTTTTTAAAGTAGAGATATACTGGTGTATATCTTCTTTTTTATGTAAACTTTCTCGAATTTACCAGGTGGTAAAATCGAGATTTTTATGATTAGGATTGATTTCAATTCTAAAAAAACACATATTAATCAAAGAATGACAAGAAATTTTATTAAAACGGAATTCAGAAATCATAAATTTAATTTTATTCATAAATTAATATTATTTATAAAATATACAGATAGAACACAATTTTGAAAGTCAACTAATAAAATGATGTCCTTGATCATAAACTGGAACTGATAGTCCAGTCATCTTCAACGATTCAGATCTAAACTACCACAGAATGATTAAACTATAAAATTAATCTAATGAAAAGGAAGCCAATAAAATTGCCCTGTCTGATAAATAACTTCCACGGCGAAGTACCTGATAAAGACACCGTACAAGGCACCGATCTGAGGACAGGTAGTCATGTAGGGGTCCCGGGCTGACCCCAGCAAATGCAAATAGAAAGTTTAATCGAAGGCTGACAGTAAATCTATGATATTAGCAATATGGCACATTCTGGGATGGAAATTCTTATTCTAATTAAGTCAAATAGTTTCTATTCAAATATATATATATATATATATATATATTATTGTAATTTGTGACATTATTCTAGATTGTAGTAATATCTTCATCTTTGTAAGCCAATAAGAAAATTGCCGGACCTTAAATGTATCTGGGCTCTAAAATTTTGAAATTATAATTGCACGAGAGCAGTGGTGGCCGAGTGGTAACGGCCCCGACTTACGAGTTGTAGGTCGCGGGTTCAAACCCAGCCAGGCGCATTACTTTGTGTAATTTATTTCATCACCACTGCTCTCAAAACGGTGAAGGAAAACATCGTGAGGAAACCGGCATGTCCTAGAACCAAAAATTCGAAGACATGTGACATCCACCAATGCGCACTGGGCCCGCGTGGTGGATTATGGCCCATTCCCTCTCCTAGAAAGAGGAGGCCTGTGTCCCTGCAGTGGGAACATTAAAAGGCTGATGATGATGATGATGAATTGCACGAAAATAATATAGTAATATTATGTTACTACACAAGTTAGTTCATTTTGTAATAGTTGCCTCTGAAAGCTTACTCGCCGTAATGGCTAGTGCTTATTACATAAATAATGACATATGACGCAGTGTTTAAGTTATATCATCGAATACAAGTACCGCAATAATCAATTTTATTTTGTTATTCACAAAAAAGTTTTCCTCGATCTTGTACCGGATGGCAAGAAGGTCAATATACTGTTTCTTTTATTCCTTATTCACCATGAAAGTTACTGTTACAAAATTATATTTAGAAACGTTTTTATAATTCAGTGTTATTATATTGATTTCTGTTACAGTTATATTATTTAGCTGTGATTTATATGTATTTGGATTCAGATCCGGATCTATGTTTTAATGCAGGACGTTTATGTTAATTGATTCTGCTTTGTTTAAGTCAGTCGATGATATACTGCTGCACTTATGTGTCGATGAACAGTTAAAGTGTTTTGTTTTTTTTTTCAAATGAAATCTTTATGATAATTATTTGTCTTAGTTTAGTATCTAGTTCATTGTTTTGAAATGTAAATTTCTGGATTTAGTTGCTTTGAATTACTAAATTAAGATTTTAGAAAACAAAATGATATACTTCTAGTTTGTTCCATTTTGCTTTATTACTGCTAATAATGATCAACCTTTCATATCAATATTTGACTGACACTAATAATACTGTTTCTGTAAAACTCATTTATCTACTTTAACAGATAAGCCTTAGGTAAATCGTGGCGCTACTGCAGTAACACACATAAAAGCATGTATAATCTTTTCATCAACAAAGTAACACATTTTGGAATTCAAACATCTCATTTGGTCAACTGACCTAAATAAGTCAGACGGTGTTCATGCAACAGACACCTATACAAACATGGCTACGTGACGCTTAAGGTCCAAAAACGAAATAAACACCCACCTGCTTTGAACTTCGTTTGCTTCTTATATTAGCATTTGTACGGAGTGCAATGCACCATACTTAAAACATATAAAAAGCTATGAGATTCCCTAGTGTATGCTTCATCACGTTTCTCGTTGAAAGCCTTCAATTGAAATTCTTTATTTATTATCAAATGAAGCAACCTAAAGTGACTTGTTGGAAAGTTACGTTTTCAATCAGAGTTTCCTTTTTTTTAAAGGTAAAGGATGTATATGTGGTGGAGGAACCAGTTTTCTATGAAGTTTCTCAGTTCAAGTTCAACTTTATTACCATGCTGGTCTAGGATTGAAAAACGTAGATTTTACTTATCATTCTGCGAAAGTTATGAGTCATAAGATCCCAGACTATGGCGTGCTAACCCGTCTCGCCTATAATTGAAATATTTATTCAGATTAGCTTTATCAATGCTTTCTTCAGTGCTTATACTTTGCGACCTGTCGTCTGCAAGTGCAAACCACTTTTTAGTATAGAATATCTATTTTAAGAGGCATTTGATGCAAAATATTATACATCGAAGGAAGAGATTTTTTCTTTTTATATGTTTATAAAAATTGCTTTTTTCACTCTATCATTTTTAAATTTCAAATAAGTACTAAGATTATCAGAACAATTTTTCTAACACAGGTTGGTACTTTTTGCAATTAATTGTTACAAAAAATGGCACAAATTAGATTTTATTAAACTTTTTCTCTTACACAATTTGATTTGTTAAATTTAGCAAAAGAAATTCGATACAAGTTCCACATTGCATTCAATTTCAGACTTAAAACTGAGTTGTAATAAGGCAAAAAATGGCGTGATCAATGCTCTTAGTAACTCAGACAATAAGAAAGATATAATTGAGAGTTAATAAACATTAGTCTATTTTAGTCTGTCATTTGTTTTAACGAACAAGCTCTGTGAAATAAATAAAGTCTAGGTTTTTGTTAACTAAATAATTTAAAACAAAAAGCTTTCGAAGTACCGTTTATTTAAGCTAGCCTCAGACTTTGGTATGCAGATTATTAAAATATAGCCTAAAAGGATAGTGTTGTAGTAAAGAGCTAAATAAATAGCGGCAAACATAACAAAGACGAGCAAAAATGCAGTGAAATCAACAAAACTGAAATTTGAATAAACCCGTTTGAAAGTAAAAACGGTTTTAAATTGATCAATGATAACCTAAATTTCCAATCAATACGAAATCACAAAAAAATCAACAGTTAAAAATAAAGTTTAACAGTCAACATAGCATTAACAGCAAAGCTAATTGAATCGAGATCTTTGGAACCACGGGACTCCCGTGGGCGTTTGGAATTGATCTGCTGTCTCTTTTCCACATGGATAATGCGAATGAGAAGGCAATAGGGTCTATTATTGTTGGGGGACGGCAGCAGGTTTGAATAAGGGTAGCCATGTTGCTGTATGGTCTTTCAATCGATTGGGTTAAAAAAGTGAAGTGGGTACACAATCAACATCCTGGGTACCTATGATAACTTTCAATAAAATTTTAATAATACTAAAACTTACAATAGTTACGTACAATACCATCTGATTTATATTAAATTTTAAAGTATTCAATCAGATATTGACTACCATACTGATTGTTTTTGCCACCACTAGCTAATTCTTATACATTTTTAGAAATTTACAAATGGAGATTTTAAATTCAAATTTTCACGACTATAATTAGTTTGCTCGTCATCACATTCGATATCAATCCTCAAATTATTGACAGTACAAAATTTAAGATATTCATCGAAATCAATTTTGTATTTTGCAATATAATAATATTATTTCTATGTTCTCTTTTTATTTCATACATTCTAAATTCTTCCTTACAAACGTTTTCCCAACCTGGTCACCCTGAACAGGATGCCTTACATCGCCGTTTACTGGTTATAGCGACACAGAAGTAAGCTCCGGTAAGGTTCTTTTGTCGCTATATTCTATGGGACATGTTTATTGCTATTTTGTTTATGAATGACTTCTGTAATTGGAATATAGTGGCAAGTTGGTTTGAAAGCACAAAAAATATTTTAGCTGGTTGGGATCAAAGACCTTTATCAGGTTTCTCGGAAACAAGGCTCTGCTTGCATTGATTACGTTTATCATTTGGTGCAAATGACAGTTCATCATAGCACCCTGCATTTTGACTTCAAGATGCTCTAATATAGTGAATGTGTTTGCAAGTTTCTGAAATCTTATCTCCAATTTCACTTTCAACTAGTTTCGAAAAAAAGCATTTATTGTGTCTTTTGTTACCTGTCGATCGGATACCGTAAAAAGTAAAATAAAAAATGGATCCAAGTAAACCATCTGCCTCAGTTTGGTGTTTGGAATACCGCTAATTGAAAAGGGTCTTTTGAATTAGAGAAATTGTAATTATAGTGAGTTCCATAGCAATAAAATTGGGTTCTAGCATTGAATTGTCATTTTTATTTTCGATTTAATCTCTTTTATAGGTTAAAATTATGCGCATAGACATTTATTTCAATATAGTGTTAATATATGAAATGAACATCAGACAGTTAGATATCATTTAAAAGGTTAAACCAATTAGTTTTTTAGTGTAAAATTGCAGCAATACAGAATAGTTTATTAGGTTACTGACCTGTCCTGAATTTCCTTTTCGGCTTTGTTTTTACTGACGTAATAATTGTTAAACTGATGTATTTTCTGGTTAAAATAAAGTTTGTAAAACTAATGAGCCGGAAAAGGGTGTGTACAAAGAAGAAAGTGAACACATGAACAAATAAAATGAAATAATATTCCTAAAGTCGGTTATTTATACGTAATTTCCGACAAGCCTAACCACTAGCCACCACAGTGTCTGCTGACCCAAATTAAACCATCAGATACATGCACCTTTCATTACCATGGGAGAATATAATTTAGAAAGCATTAAAATCTACAGATTAAGGCTTGTAAACTAATAGCAACAAAACAATCAAAAACCAACCGTAAAATAGAAAGCACAAGGTTGATTTTGAATTTCATTTCAAAAGCAATTTGTCTCATCGAAGTCCTGTAGTAACGAAATTTATTACTTGGAATTAAGTATTGATTACCAGGAATGGTTTGCGTTTAAACTAACAATTTATAACGAACAATCTCAGTTTTGTATGACTGCTCTATTAATGAAGATATTTTTTAATAGTACCCTTTATTTAAAAGTTGATTTATTCATGAAATTTTTTGATTCTAGTCTCGAGATTGTATCGTGTTTTGTATTGTTTTGTTAATCCAAAGGATACTTTTATATTTGACATTTTAATTTCGTTTCCCATGATTCTTGGTGCATTTGTAATTGGTGTATTTAGTTCAGGAAATTTAACATTCGTTTCTGTTAAACGATTTTATTGACGTACGAGTATAATGGGGTTAGTAAACTTTTTCTTCTAATGCACATACATATTCTATTGCACTCATTACAAAAAGCATGCTTCATGGCTTCACACTTTTTTTACTAGTTTCGTCAATGACAATAATCAGACTCGAAAAAGCATGATCCATTTTCCTATAGCATTGAAACTGCATAGTTGTGTGACAAAAACTTAATTACTTATTAACAAAATAATTATTTCATTAACTTCTTTTAGTAGTGTTGCAATTTGTAATGGTTTTTCTGCATCACCTATTTCATTGTGTTTGTGAAGGGCAACTATAGTTTTTACTTCAATGTTAATGTCATTAAAAAAATCTAAAAGCCTTGGGTAACGCCTACGCTTAATTAAGACAAATTTTGTCCGTTTGAATAACTCAATACAATTTAAGATGTTACAAATAATACAACACTGCATAAATATCACCATATCTTTCAATGTAATTATTTTAGCAACATACGCATAAAACGACAGTAATATACATGATAATATACTTTGAGAACAAACTTTAACACCTACAAGTATATTCTTCCTATAAAACTAATTAAATACTGAAATAATTCTCATTCATTCAAACTTCAACCTTAAAAACATGTTCATAAAATATTCTTTATCTGGATCAAGCAGGAGGTCATAATTATGTACCTTGTTTCGTAAATATTTCGAGCTTCATTGTTCGTATCGTATTATACCAATGAAGAAAAATGGAATAAAACGGAACTTTTGCAAAACAAAAAAAAAACTTTTAACGATATAAAGCCAATTTTTGCAATATGATGTTATATTATTTTATATTGTCCATCTAAGCACAACACGGACCAATACATAATTTTGAAATGGAAAAATTAAGACCTAAATTTACATAATATTTAAAAATATATATATCTACATCATAGTTCTAATATTAACTATAGTATTCTTGTTTGCTTAGATATATTGTAATTTCGATGTAAGTAAATAATTAAACAATCGTTCCTGTGGTAAAACTGAAAAGCATATTCATGATTTCATGTCAAAATATAAGAAACGCAAAATTTATTAAAAAAATACGGAATCCAATCAGTTGATTGAAAATAATATTATGTTAATCAAAACATAAAAACCTTACTTTTTAAGCGAATAACTCCATGAAAGCACGTTCGCCCCCGCACAAAAATAAGAAATTAGGTGTGACCTCATCATTGATTTTTGATTAACCGTTAATCCCCCTTATTCAGAATTTCATTCACATTAACGCATGACTAAGTTATTCTTTGAAAAAAATCTGCAAATCATCTAAATGGCGAAATGATGATGGTGTGTGCAGAATTCTTAATTTTCTAAGCTCTCGCAGAATTTGACAGAAAAAAAAACACAATATAATTTCATACTTGAAGCCTTACGCTGTCCGCATTTTCTTTACCATTAGCGATGATGATAAACTACTATTTATAGACAATTACTTATAAAAAATGAATTGAAATTTGAAATTGTATGGAGACGTTAGCAAAAGAAATGTGAAACCTGCCAGAACAAAAGAAAGGTCGAGGTCACCTGGAAATCTTAAATCGAAAGAAACCTTGAATTAGTCAAATTGGTAAAGCCAACATCAAACCAACAAACTCGGAATAGAATAATTTCGCGCGATTAGTAAAAAGACCCGACCCTAAATGATGGGAAGGGTAGAGGACAAAGCAGATAACTTATAATATTTAAAATTAATTGCTGTACTTTTAGAAAATCGTTACATTTCTAAAAGAATAGCAGAAATTACTACACCGTAAAAACTTAACCAAGTGGGAGCAATAAATTAAAGGCAGAATTTCTCACAACCTGATATTACTCGAACCATATGTACGCACTTCATCATATTCTACACCCTGAGGCTGCGCAAACGCAAAGAGGTCGATCGTGCTCCAATAAGTATTTATTATTAAGATTTATTTTATTTTTTCCTTCGTGCCTATCATTAAGGTTCAATAGCCCTTGTTGAGTAAGACGTGACGTCACACCTTCACACATTGTATAGCAAAGTAATAAATAATGGTTTCTTCATTAGTTTTGCTTGTAATAATAGTTTTAACAGTTCCTGTATTTGCTTTAGAATGAATAATTGGGGAGAAAACATTAAAGCGATAGTGGTATACCACTACCACTTTAAGTTAATTTCCTGCTTCAGTCCCTACTTTCCTTTTCTCAATGTTATTTTAGTTTTAATTTTCTTCTGCACGAGTCTTGTATTTTGTGTCCTTTAAATTTTCTTTCTTTAGAAACACCTTCTTACCATGACACTATTGTAGATCTTAACCAATCCTCTCCATTGGTTAACACATAATTGATTTAAGTATCGTGTAAAGTTCTGACACAGTGTATTTATACAACTTTGAGGTCATCTTACCTTTAAAGGGAAGTTTGCATGTTCAAGAAACACATGTATGACCTTAGTAAAATTACCTTTAAACATTTTGAATAAAACAAATGGATTCTACTTTCTTGTTTAGATTACAATGCAATAATATTTATGCGTTTCGATGACTGTGGGTGTGAGAGACCGAATTTTGTAAAAGTGGGTAGTAAGTAAGCCCAAATTAGGTACGTTTTAAGATTGATCGATTCGTGTTGTTTATATTGACTAGATTGATTGATGTTTCCTCGATAAGTTCTACCTACAGTTAAGTGATTTTATGTTTCTTTCTTTCTACCATCAGTAAATTTTACTCAGTAATTACCTGCTCTAACAAGTTGGCTTTGCTTGAATGACTAAAAACGTTTACAGAACACTGAAGCAGATATATATTTTAACATATTTCAAAGCTTTTGACGAGACATAATACTTGAAATGACAAGTTTTTTTTTTTGTGAAAAGCTGAAGATTTTATTAGCAAAGCTTTAGCAGTTTAACGTTTGTTAAACGTTTTGAATAGAAATGTTGCATGAAAATGTGTCGTCTTAGACATTTCGCTCTAAGTTGCTAATCTTAAAATGCCGTAAAAGTTAACACGCACAAAGTTTTGAAATGTTACGGTAAAATTACTGTTTTGGTGTAACTGTATAATTTCTGTTTAATTTCAAATATATGAGTATTTTATATTATAATTTTTACAAGTCGATTGTCTCGTATAAATTTATTATATAATTCACGAGATGCAATATGTTACGCTATGTTTATTTTGCTGTCTTCGACAATAATTTGACCAGATGTTATGTCAACGGCTTGGTCCTCAAAATCGTTACTCATATGCGCTGTATGTGGTAGCTTTTATTCAACAAAAAACATCTACATGTTCGTTTCATTGGACATGCACCATGTCCATTTCACATACTCTTGCCGCAACATAAGTTTCAGAAATCGTGCCAAACCGTCATAATTCATTTCAACGACTTTAAGTATTAATGTTACATTATTGTTAATAAATTTATCTGCAACAAGGCTGTGTTAAGTTTATTAATGTTTATAACAAGCGTTACGTGCTTTCCTTTCATGGATGAAGAACCACAAGTGCAACAAAAGTGAAACTTTATTAATTTAGCATTTACTATGAACCTATCTTACTTGGGTTCTTAGATTATTTATTACATTATCATATTCTGCTCTTTATGGATATGTGCCAAACATAATTTCTAATCTGCCAAATGAGTCATTTTGAAAGTAACTCCCAATCTCTTTAAGAAATTAATTTTCAGGTTTTTCTGAGTGTAGAAAAAACTGATAAAAGTCAAGCTTATTTAGCTAACTTCTCTATTAAGAAAATTAGCTTTATGGACAGTCTTTTAAATCATACACAATACCAAAATATTAGTCTTTTTAAAACGAAGCTAAAAATACTGTCTGCTGTCAAGCTTGATTGCACCTGTTTACCCCTTGATAGGAACTAAATGATGTCTATACTTGCCACCATCAGCGAGACATTTGTCTAAACACGACACAACTACATTCCTATGTTAGATTTTTTCTCATTCTCAAGTAAATTGATAGAAACTGTTTTATTTAATAGGTCTTTCATTATCTTCTGTATCACAGTGTTGTCTACTTTCCCTTAGTTAAAGCAGGTTTTCTTATTGCTATCAAGCTCCGATGTTGCCACCCCTGCACTTTGATAACTTCATTGATAAGAGTCACATTTAAAGTTTACGAGATAAATTAAATACTAGATATGAGTTAAAGTAATGCTCAGTAGCTTGTAACCCTCTCTTACTATCAGCTTATTAGGGATATAGGTTAAATTGATGGTCATCCATCACTCAGTTGACATTTACGACTTAAACGGGAAGATAAACTAGTGAAGATTCCATTTTTATTTTCTCTAGCCGTGATGAGGAATAAAGTTTAAATGTATGACGGATTGATGGGCTTATTACCTTGTGAAAGGAAGTTTTATGTAGAGAGTAATAAAGAAAGACAATTTATAAATATAGGTACTTAACATTTAATACCCAATATATAAGATAGAAACTGACTGACTTATCAAAGCGCAACTGAAACTATTGGGACTAGGAGAGTAAAATTTTAAATAAATATTCCTTTTGCGACGTAAGTGAACACTAAGCAGGTGAAAAAGAGGAATTTAGTTTGAATGCAAAATTTCATTCTGTGTCAATATATTTAAAATGTTGCACAAACTACTGCTTATGCAACTCATTATTAGTTTTGAAAAACTAATAATGATTTACGTTTCATTATTAATTTTTCAAAACTACCATGGAAATATAGTTTAGAGAGTGTTACAGACTTTGTGAAAACATTCTGCGAATGAAGTCTCTCACAAGACCTAGTTTAACCAAATCGAAACTAAACTTTCAAACATGTCATTTATGATGTTCACATACTTCGTCGTCCTATGATATCTGATCATTCCGGTTTCATATGAACTTTATAATAAAATATGCAAAACATTTGCTCATCCCAAGCTCTAAAAGAATAGAAATCAAATGATGATAAAACAAAAGTTTTGCAATATACTCTACTTAATATACGAACTTCTACAATGTAATCCTGAGCTTACGACACAATGTTATAATAGGATTTATTTCAACTCTAAGATCAGCTCACCTTTTACCTGAAAAGGCAATTTTATCGTTCTTGTCAACGCTAACGAGATATGCTTTGTGTTCATTTTGTGCGATCAGGTTTTGTTTTAAATATTGGCCATGAAGGTTTGATAGTTCCAATGGTTTTAGTTTCATCGCAGCAGGAGGTAGTTCTGATGTTTCTAATTGGCCATTCGATTTAAAGTGTATTGGTGTGGATGTGGAGGTGTATTCTATTGCAGTTGTGAATGTAAGCTATGGTTAAGAAAATGTCAAAGAGCTAAGTTTATAAAAAAAAAACAAATAGAAGTCATGTAAATTACCAATTCACATAATTTTTAAAATTAGGAGTTCAAATCTCTTAAATTTTTCAAAATGTAAGGACACAGGTGCTGAAATGAAAAGCTATTATGATTTTAATACGCCACAAGTTACGACATATGGCTTCGGCCACTACCCTTGAATTAACCCTAACACAATTAGTATCCGTACTCCTTTAAACTCTGCTACACTCACAATACAAAACAAAAACAACAACAAAAAGGATTTCAAATCATGATTGCTTCTTTCTAGAGTAACCACCACAATATCTCCAACGTCACGTTCTAAAAGTTTATAATAGATCAACAAACACAGGAAAACATTAAAAACATCTCGATTCCCATCATGCAAATCCTCTGTCAACCATTAAGTCAGACCAGCGTCCGTTATTTGAAATAATTTCTCATTGTAACAAAGTCGTGTCTTCCATTGCTATCAATACATCCCAGATGGAACGATACGCAGCGTAATAAATTGGCTGCTGACTATCTGAATGCATACCGTTAACGAGTTATAGATAAAGTTGCTTTCACACGAACGGATCGTCGCAGCGATAGTTTAATTAATTTTCAAATTGCTATTTTAGAGCTAATTGTGTGAGGTGAAGTTTGTTTAAATAGTGAGGTTGTTGAAGAATGATAAATTGTTTTTTTCTTAATTAGATTGTCAGAATACACCTGTCATTCTTGAGGTTATTAAAATTACTTATAATTATGATGTTAGAAGGGATAATACATATCTTAATTATTATGTAGTTAATCTTAATGAATATCATTTTGAGATATGTTTCATTTTTAACGCAAGTATCAAAGAAAAATTATGTAAATTCTATCTTTGTGCTACTAAAACCTTATCTCTCACATTACCATTGTTTTTATTTAAAGCATTGTTTCTAAGGGCCACTGCAACATTAAAACCAGTGTGTAAACCATCTAACGCAATATCGAAATATAAATTATTTTCCAAGACCTTTAGTAGAGAAATCCTGCAATAAGTATAAAATAAAGCTCCTAAGCCTTCCGCCCTTCAATTTCGCTGGCTTTCACTATCATATTGCATAGAACTGTGGCTAAATACCTATTTCTGCCTTATGCTTGTTATAGACCCGTACCATTGCTTGTTAAATTATTTTGTGGAATTGTGAATATACTTCGATGTTGATATTTTTGGGACTTAGTATCTATAAAGGGCTAGATGTACTTTTTCTTAGTCGTTTATCATTGATTTAAACTGTTTCAATATAGTAGTATGTTATTGTAGCTTGAGTATTAGAGACGCATTCATAGACTGCACCATTTTTTTTCTGCCATAGATTTTCATTGACAAATAAGTTAACTTAGAGCTAATTACTGTTTAGTCTTGTTTTAGCATTATATAGAACTTTTTTTTCCTTTAATAGTTACGTCACCTTTAGTAGTATTTTCAAAATCTTCATCAACCTTTATCTTATTACCAGCTAGACGAACACAATATTCAGCATAGCTCTACTAAAATTGTGATAATATTTCAGTTCCAAAATTACGATCATCATCATCATCATCAGCCCTTTATAATGTTCCCACTGCTGGGATACAGGCCTCCTCTCCAGGAGAGGGAATGAGCCATAATCCACCACGCGGGCCCAGTGCGTATTGGTGGATGTCACATGTCTTCGAAATTTTGGTTCTAGGACATGCCGGAAAAAATTACGATATGATACAGTAATGCAATAGTTAGATAGTCATATAATTTGTTACATGCACTTACAAGTTGGTTTCGACATATCTACAAATAGAAACGTTACGTACTTACCCACAAGACTTTTTATCAGTACTTTGATGTTTTATTTCCTGCGCTTATCTCCTTTCGAAATGTATTTAGAACTTGTAAGAACACGTCCGTATTCGATGATAGTTAGTTTGGTGATTTTTTTATAAACGGTTTTATTTTAAATATATAATGAAGAAAGATTCTGGGTTTTATTAGGCTTTATACCTATTTCTTCATTTATTACTCTTAAGTTCTAACAAAGTACAAAATTGCACATTATAATCATGTCATAACTTGGTTTAATCTTTAGTAGTTATATTAAATTAAACTTGGGCATTATATGCAACAAAATTAACCAATTTTATCACCAGTAAAGGTTCGAATATTTCACTAACAAAAGTAACCTTTAAGTAGATAATCTATTAAACCAAGAATGTTGATTTTATTAGCTTCATACATAAAACCGCTGTGAAATGAGCCAATTTTGACATTATTATTATAGAACTAGAGAACAAACATTTAAATAGGCATTCAAAATTGTTGGTCAAAAATGTTTCTCCTATTTCTAACCATGGACTATATATATTTATATATTCTGTTCTCATTCAAATTATAAACAACACTATTCTGGGCGTGCTAATACCTATTAAAGTCACGTAGAACAACGGTTAAACTCAAACAAACATTTGTTAAAATGATTGATAACAATCGATTTAGTGACTAATAGAAGGAACATTTATTTCTACTATCTATAAGAGTCAAGGGCCCAAGGGCCCAATATTGCAATCAACTTAAGGTTTCAAAATCAATATTGACAATCAAATTCAGTCATAATTATTAATAACTAGCTTTTGTCAGCGGCTTCACCCGCGTACATAAAATATAGCCTATGTCACTCAGGAGTAAAGCAGCTTTCTATTGTTGCTATTTTTTTTTTTGCAATCAGACCAGCAGTTCCAGAGATTACCTCCTACAAACAAAAAAAAACAAACTTTACCTCTTTATTATATTAGTGTAGATTTGAAGTATGGGTAAACAATATGTAGATATGCAGCTACACTGTTTTTTTCAAGTGGGAGGTAATATTCTTAACAGATTTCTGTCCAATGGGTAGCTTGTATGCCAAGCTACTGATTAGACCCAAATCTGTTATTTCATTCAGTAAAAAAATATATATCAGACTAAATTTAAGAAAATAAAATCTTAAAAGACACACCAAGAAGAATAAAAGGAAGAGTACAGGAAAAACCAATGATTTCCCAACTCAACAAAAAACCAATAGAAAGTCAGAACATTTATTTCAACCATGTGTTTAAAAATGTAGTAATGGTCTTAGCAAACGTGAAGACCATACCTGTAGATAATTTGCGTGTAATTGTGAATCCTTTACAAAAACTTGTGCACATAATACTAACAATTTCACTTAGCAAAAACTGTCATTATAATCAATTAAAGTGAAACGTTAATGGTCACGGTAATCGTCTTCGTCCCAGACTTTCTAGGCACCAATTAACATTGCCTACTTGTGTCTAGATTGTAAGTAAAGATACGTAAGATGAGCTATCGCAAAATTGAAATATCAGTAGGTAGTACTTGAATGTTCGAAGCCAGTTTTCGCTTCGAATGAAGTTATGAGAAGCGACGCTTTTGAAGTAAGGCGAGGCCCAAAGAACCTAGTTTGGTATTTAGTGTTAGTCAACTTTCATAAGACATTCCAAGCAGGAAACTCTGCCCAAATATGTTAGAGTAGGGATCTGCTGGAAAATGTTGAGTCAGCATGTTTGAGATTATTTTATTCTGCTCAAGAATCAACTCCAAGTGATAAGTAATATTTATTTTGCAAAGAGTTGAATTGTTTCGTCAAACTAAACGAGATGAGGCTAGTGTTTTCTAGTTGACTACCTTGAGAAGAAACACCGAAACCAACTCAGGGGTCAAAGGCTCCTTTCAGATAACTTTGATAGAACTTAACCCAATCAACATGTTAGTATACCATATTTATAGCCTAAGCACTTAGCAAAAACGATAAAAAAGATGATTATGTAAATGTTTACAAATAATACCACTTCCATTCCTCATGTAAACTTAACGTAGGTTTTAAATTTAGCTCTTATCAAGGTCCCTAAAACGAATAACAATAAACCAACAAATTTCCATAATAAGGTGCTTGGAGAATCGTATTTTTAAAATGCCTTGATGGCCTTCCGTTACCAAGTTGATACAGCAATTTGTTTTCCTTAAAAATAAACAAATTGGTATTCAATTATCTGAAGCCTATTTTACATTTTTTAGTTTGGAAATCGATCTTGATTTATGTGTTAAGAAATTAATTATGTGACTGTTCGTATTTTATGACGATATTCAAACGGTTCCTGTTTTCATCTAGTTGAATATTTGTTTGAGCATATATTTTTATTTTTCTAACATAGCTTTCAAGTAGATTGATCTTAAAATAATATGATAAATGTATCTATAACTTTAAACCTTCAGTTTTGAAATAATCAAACATATTATTTTTGCAACCGGGTCAGGTGTCACATATTCTTTCCTGCAATATACTGTGACATTTTGCAATATTAATATGGAAAATCGTAAATATATTTACCCATTTTCATGATTTACGAGGTAACAAACTAGATTGCCAGCAAGTATTAGGTATGGTTTGATTGATTGAATGGGCGCGCGATAATAGACTCTAATAATAAAAACAAAACTAAAATCGTAAAAGTTTACCATTGGATACAAGTTTACTATGACTCTTATGGAATTCTTCAGCACTCTTCACTGGGTTCCTGTTATATTTGCAAAACTGTGTGTGCATAAAAAAACTTGTTCCTAAGCATTTTGTCATAGTGACCTAATGGCAATATATAATCGCAACACCGGAAACTCACCTTAAATGGGAAAAAGAGATACACAAACTAATTATAGGTGAACATAACAGATCCTATCGCCTATAAACTGTCGGTCTTTCGGAAGAATTATAAGATAATATAGAAGTAATTTGGTACATTATCCGTAGATTTATCTCATCTGCTTCACATCCTACGCAAGATGTCGAAGTCAACTAAAGGTAATGTATTGCAGCCATGCTAGTGGGCGGTGGGTCAGTTACCTTTTTTACATGCTCAGCTTTGACCTCTAACCCAAAACGATATACAACGTCAGTATAAGTGCTATCGATACTCTTATAAGCATCAAAATCGAATATATCTCGCAAAATGAAATCGATTACAAAACATCAACATTATCATCTTTAGTTGTAAATCTCTAAAGCCTATTCAGTTCATCTATTTCTTTTAGTCACCATAGTAAATCGAAAGCTTATTTTCTAATTGCAAAGACATTGGACCCACGGACCATTGAATCTCGAGAATCTAGATTTAATTGAGCAAGCTAATTATATTGAATGCTGTGGTCTAGATAAAATCTTTCGTGGGAATGAAGTCGTCTTACATAGATGGTTGAGATTAGCCAGGATGGATTTAAACTAATGATTTCTACTTGAATGGAAACAGGAGTTTAAAGATCAATAAATGTATTAGGACCATGGTGGATAATGTTTTTACTATATCTTAACTTTAGTGATAATACATAAAAATAAATGGGATAGATAAGTACATATATTGCCAATGAAAAAACTATTTAATGATTTCCTAACTTGAAAATTTACCCATAATCTTTTGATTTTCATTGCATTCACTAGAATCATTGTAATATCAATGAATTGACTAAAAATAGAACTGTCGAGTGACAATGCAAGTGATTAATATTTGAAGCCATCGTTGAATTCACTCTAAAATTGTTAATACTATCATTCTAAGAAAGACCACAAACATGATAAAATAAAGATAATAAATACATGATATTGTAATATAGCAAATGATAACGAGTAATATTTGGCACGAGCACGTTTCTAAGAAACTTATTTTTTCTGTTTCTAAAACTGTTGATGGCACTGTAGATTATCTGATGTATATCACTACTGCTTTCCCACGATTGTCTACTCGTCAAGTAAGTTCAATTCTCCAGAATTATTACACACGTATAACATTATGACCTTTCCAACTCTTTATTGCTCAAAACTTCATTTTCTTTTATATTTTTAACATCAATTGCAAACTAGCTCCGCAATTGTTGGAAGATTTTTCGTTGATATGGAGATACAGAAAGATAACAATGTACATAATACTTGTATGTGTTGTCAGTTGTCACAATACTGATGACATCAGCATGCGTCATAACAATTTTACTTTTAAAGCAAATAACTTTCAAAGAGTATTCTGTGACAATCGCTAATTAAAGTTTGGACATTGAAAAGTGAATTCATCCTTCACTTATATCCTTTTGTCGTCTCCCGTTTTTGGTTAAAACTTGAAAAAACTAAAACTTTCGATTTTTCTGTTATATTATTTTTGTTTTGGCTTTATAAATCTAAAAGTATATGAAAATGTATTTTTAGTTCATTCGTTTTCTGTAGTGTCCGTACTATTTTACAGACAAAGGACCTGACATAGTAAGAAGTTACATTCAGTATAACCCGCGAAGTAACAAACGTAAAGAACCTTGCAACAGAATAAATGATGACATCAGACATGAGACAAAAAGAAATAGCCTTTAAAATCTCTTTTATAATAGCATCAAAACAGAAAAGCTTGAATAGCATACCAACCAGTTCCTTAACAAAATTCGCTACTTCGAGCATTGTGGTTAAAAAATTCAAAAGCAAATTACCATTGGGGATAATTCATGAGGCATTCTTACCCATAAATGGGTAGCAGAAAGTGATACCAAACGGTTCAAACCTAATATGGTATTACGATCCAGTTTCTAAAGCAAAATGCGAATTAATGTGAACAGATAGTTGGACAAAATTGAAGATGGCTGTTGGGTAATGTGTTGCAATATTGTTAGTTTTAGAGTGGGCTTGCATTGTTTTGAAAGTTTGCGTTCGACGCGATGATATCGAATTCAATAGTAAATCGCTCGCATCTTAAATACGTCAGTGATTTCTTTTAATTTTTGTATAGCTTCTTGCTTCTTACATTTTACACAATGCATTGAACCTTCATCCTCATAGTTAACTTTATCTTTATTACTAGATTCAATTTGATTTACAATATTCGCTTTTACCCCGATATCTCCCCACATTTCTCGAAGCCATCCATCACTTTTTATATTGCACTGTTATCAGTTATCTTACCGGATCAAACTGTGTCAATGTATATGACTCTATGTTGTAGTTATGGCTCGTAATCTTATGCAGCACGAATTTACTATTTATATTTTGGTGGTATCTTAATTCTAGCTAAAATGCCACATTTGATTTAATCAAAATTATATTCAGATATTTAATATTATGTATATTTGATTCAGTTATTTCCCAAATATTGGAGATTTATTCAGAAAAGTTAAACTTATTGCTTTAAGTAGATTATCTTTGATTTAAACAGAACCACCCTTATAAGAACTGCCATTAACACATTTCTGGGTAGTCTTGAGAGACTGCTCATCATAAGAATCAGCAATTGCAATATTTAAAAATCTGACTCGATGATACCATTTCTAACAAAAATATTGAAGTCATTTAAGACCTAAGGACAATTGGGTCTACATCAGCTCATCAGCTAAATGCTTTACAGGAAGTTTTTCCATCATTTACAAGTCACACCAAGTTAACTTTTTTGACCTCTTGTCGACCGACTGACCCTGGGTTGGCCTTACAACTAACACTTCTTGATAAGATGCGAATACGTTCATGTTTTTTCTTGTTTATTCTTTATCACATTGAACTTAATTATTTCTGTATGAGTGGGAGTGGCGTTCCTCTTACCCTATCTTTTTTTTTAATATATAATATGAGAGTATGAGGGTAAGCTAAGGAGGGTATGAGGGGTATCATGTGGGTTTCGAATTTATAAGAAGCGTTACAATTTGCATCGTAGTCCCAAGGTGTCGAAATGCAAGTAATTTTCCGAAAATTTGACATGTATTTGGGATTAAATGAAACTGAGGGATGTTTCACTTCATTTAACTTTTCTACACTAATCAACCAAAAGCTTCTGTTAAATCCAATTAGATATTACACTAATGTCTCACATATTTTAGAAAGCACGGTCTGTATATTTTAACGGTGACTTTAACATGATCTGTGTATCATTAATATTAATAGAACAATTGTTATTACGTAAAACTGACCACCTGGTGATTTGCATTACTGTAATTGTTCAATTGATTGATACAGCCATTACTGGGCCTAAGTTTTATGAGCTACATGATCTGTCGGGTTTGGTTTCTACTTGTTGGTATATGTTTGTTTAATAGTTTTACTGTGTTATTATGAATGCTTTGGTAATAAACGTGTTTCCCATACTAATTTTGAGTACAGTATGATAATCAAAAGTTTATTTGATGTGACCTGACCAATATGAACCTGCTAAATGACTATATACTACAGCCAAGATTAAATTGTTTCGATTAAAATTCCTGATTATAAAGAATTTCTCAACAGAAGCACGTAATAAAGTGCACAATTTTAACATTGTATTAGGAAGCAGTAATTGCCTACTAAATATGAGATACTTAATCCTTAAACATGATATTGAGAAACGCACTAAGATTGTACTAATATTATAAAGCTGAAAGTTTGTATGTAACTATGTGTGCTTGTATTTTTTTTTTACTTTTGTTTTGTTTTAAACTTGTGACAGCTGTATTCGCATAAAATTTGGCACTCAACTCATATTTTGGAAGGACACGATAGAGCATACGGTAGAAGTGGGATGAACATCGCCGTGTTGTCGTGGGGGCGATCGGAGGCGGCAATCTCTCGCGCTGGGCCCTGGTTAAGGCCATGATCCAAAGTCAGGACGAGTGTAGAATAAAAAACCCATATTTTGGAACGTTAGAGATATTTTTTTAACTTTTATGATCCATTACAGTAATTTTCTATTTTTACACAAGGCATAACCATAGGCAGAAGTTAGTATATTTTAAGTAATAAATAAGGTTATTATAAGATTGAATACTTAGGTGTAAAGTATTTGAGATATGCAACACAAGATATCAAACTTATATTTGGTTCAAAATAATAGCTCTGCCTCAATAGAGCTTTTGACTATAAAATTCTTTGAACGTGATTAAAGATTATGCGCTGGCATTTCTCAAACCCCCTCATGCATAAATAGAGTCATAATATTATGATGAAGAGAATACAGTAACTTCTGACTGGCAATAACATTGCACAATATTATATTTCGTTTCAATTGAGATATGAATTATTTAAAAGTAGCGATAGTTGTAGTAATTCAATGGAGACAGGTAATGTGCCAATTTTCTGTTGCAGTCTTGTGATTAGATGAATGATTGAACTGACAGCATAATATTATATTGAATGTGGCACTCGTTTATTATTGTGTCACACAAAGTGCCTTATTTTCCGATCTACAGCTAGGGACTAATTTTATTTAAACTAGTCATGTGTACCTAAGCCATACATGTGTACAATCCATCTTAAAAAAGGTCTGATACCTTCCTAATAAGGTCATGGTATAGCACAGAGACTAGACTTCTTAAAGACAATCTAGACTGCCAGATATCTCTCCTAGATACTTAAAGATTCCATACTGAATTACATAAAATAAAGTAGGCAGCTACGTAAAACTTGGAAAACACTATAAACTACACATTATTTATTCTGTTAAGGTTATCAATAAATCTGTGCTATGGTAAAAAAAGCAGTTTAAAAACTTCTCTAAAGTTTTAGACAAATTGACCACAAAACAAGATAGTAGCTTACCAAGCTAAAATTGAATCCTCTAAAAGTAAAGTCCATAAATCTAAAGCTGGACATCGACTTATTGAAAGACGACAACAAAAAAGACCGATTGAGAAATCCGATAATGAACTTAAACGTCTGCCGTAAGGTCAACAGGTTAAAGAACTATAAAACACAAATGATGTATCTAGAAAAACCGTTAATTTCTTACCATCTGTTAACAAAGACGCATTAGCCGATTACGTCAGTATCTAGGCTTGTAACGAGATAAACTTTATCTCGCTTTAAATTGCTGTTCTCGCATAATTATGCATCATTGAATTATTCCATTGCGCATATATTGTAATAGAATAGACATGAAGAAATATAACGAGATTGGTGTGAACTGTGTTTAATGCAAAGTAACCGTCGATGTGGACACTAATAACCCCCATTAAATCGGTATATGTTGTTGTAGTTGTTATTAAGTTACGTCACGATTGTTTATTAGGGTCATCTTTATTAGCCCATATAATCATCATCAGCCTAGCGTAAGTCCCGGTTGCTACCTTGGCTTTCACCTCGGTGCCCGGGGTCCGCTTTCCTGACTAGTCGTCTCCACTTCGCTCGGTCTTTTGCGTCCTCTGCCTTAAGCCCATTAGCACGCATATCGTCCCTTACGACGTCGATCCAACGCCTCTTAGGCCTACCTCGTTTTCCGGGTCCCGGCGGAGGCGGCATGGCGAGGCATCTGTTACCCACGTAGTCTGCCGGTTTTCGTAAAACGTGGCCATACCAGCGTAAGCGACCCTCCTGCAGTTTATCAGCTATGTCACGGACCCGAAGGCTGCCCCGGATGCGGGAGTTCTTAATGCGGTCTTTCCGCGAAACTCCAGACATCCAGCGCAGCATATTCATTTCCGTGACACGCAGGCTTTGCTTATGTCGCTCAAGTACAGGCCACGCTTCACTGCCATACAAAAGGACAGGCCTAATGATGGTCTTATAGACCTGTCCTTTGAGCCTAACCGGCATTTTGGGGTCACAGATAACCCCCGCCACCTCACGCCATTTCGCCCAGGCCGCCGAGATACGTGACTCGACGTCGCAATCGACGTCCCCGGACTCGTGGAGCACCGATCCCAAGTACCTGACCTGTTCCGTGCGCTCAACTGTGTCTTCGCCAATGCGAACAGGAGCAGCGTTAATTGTGTTACAGGCCAAGTACTCGGTCTTCGCCACATTAATTTTCAGACCGCCGTTTTCCAGCGATTCCTTCCACGCTGCCACACGTCGAACCAAGCGCCCACTGTCCGAGTCCGCCAGCGCGATGTCGTCTGCATACATGAGCAGCCATGGCGGCTGCTCATGTAAGTCCCTGATGGTGGAGGACAGCACGTCCAGCACCACGCTGAACAGAAACGGACTAAGGACAGAGCCCTGGTGAACTCCGACGGTAATGGGGAAGGGTTTCGTATCGCCAACAGCGGTCCGAACCACAGAACCGGAGTCTCGGTACATATCTCGGATGATGTCAACATAGGTCTCGGGCACTCGTTTGGATCTCAGCGCCCACCAGATAACATCACGGGGGACACAGTCGAAGGCCTTCTGCATGTCTAGGAACAAGAGGTGCAGAGGCGTATTCTTCGATCTGTATCCCTCCATGGTAACCCTTAGGGCAAAGATGGGATCCATGGCGCCATGGCCTGGTCGAAACCCATATTGACATCCCGAGACGGTGCACTCCTGTCGGATCCGAGAGTCAATCACCCGCTTGAAGAGCTTCATGGTGTGGGACATAACCTTAATCCCCCGGTAGTCGCCACACTCCTGCACCGATCCCTTGCCTTTGAAGACTGGAGTGATAATACTCAGTCTCCATTGACTAGGGATCTTTCCGGTGAGGAGCATGCGGTTAAATAGGTGGGTTAAGATGCCCACACCACGAGGACCCATCGCCTTCCAGGCTTCAATGGGGACTCCATCGGCACCGACAGCTTTCCGGTTCTTCATGCGGCGAAGAGCCACATGCACTTCTTCAGGCGTAACCGGGGGCACAAGTCCCTGATTTGGAGGGAGAACCGGAGACAGCACCTCTTTGTGCTGCTTGTTCAGCAGCTCGTGGAAGTACGAGCGCCATCTCTCCTTCACCGCGAGGTCCTCGCATAACAGATTGCCGTCAGGGTCTCTTACACAGCGGCACTTAGAGATATCCAGTGCCGCTTTGACCCTGGAACGTGCCAACTTATAAATGAGCTTTTGCCCCTCAGACGATTCCAACTTATCATAAAGTGGCTGTAAGTGGTCTCGTCTGGCTCTGGCTACGGCCCTCTTGGCGGCACGTTTTGCGGTTCTGTATGCGTCGCGGTCTTCGGGAGATTTGGAAGCTTGCCACGTTTTGAAGAGGGCTTTCTTCTCTCTGATCTCCCTCTGGACTGTGTCATCCCACCACCAAGTCTCCTTGTCACACCTGCGGCCGCCCCTGGACAAGCCGAGCACCGACTTTGCCGCCTCAGTGATGGCAACCTGAATCCTGTCCCAGTGGCTTTGCACAGGTTCGCCATCGGTACCATCGCACTTATCGCCGATGGCCGACGCGAACGACTGGGACGTGGCTTCATTCAGTCGCCACCACCGTATTCGGCGTTGTTGGCGCTCAACAAACTTGACCTTAGGCTTGACGCGCAAGTCCATGACAAGGAGACGGTGTTGTGCAGTGAGACTCTCGCCGGGTATGACCTTGCAGTTGGCTACCTTACTGATATGGTGCCTCCGTGTGAGTAAGAAATCGATTTGGGTAGCGTACCTCCCGCTCTTGTAGGTAATCAGGTGTTCGGATTTCTTTTTGAAATACGTGTTCACGATGGCAAGGCCGGCAGCCGCACACGTTTGGAGGATAGTCTCCCCTTCAGCGTTACGGCTACCGTATCCAAAGCCACCGTGAACATGCTCAAAGTCCTTGCACCTGTCACCCACATGACCGTTCAGATCACCACCCAAAACGATTCCCTGCGACAACGGGATGCCACGAAGCACCCCACCGAGTTGATCCCAGAACGCAGCCTTTTCAGTGTCGCTGCAACCGACCTGAGGTGCGTAGGCACTTATCAAGTGGGTTACAACCCCGTCAATAAGCACACTTACGACCATAAGCCGATCACTGTAGCGTTTCACCTCCAGGACTGCGTCTTGAAACTCCTCGGAGAGTACAACGGCCACCCCGTTCTCCCCACCGGCTGCACCCGTGTAGATCAGCTTGTAGCCATTCCCGATGAGCCGGGACCTGCGGCCTTTCCACCGAGTCTCCTGCAGGAATGCCACGGCCACCTTTCGCCTAAGAAGCACATCGGCTAACTCTCTCGCGCGTCCGGTCAGCGTGCCAATGTTGAGGCTGGCGAAGCGGATTTTCCGGGTTGGGGCTCGCGTCTTTGGCCGTGTTCGCCCCATACACGGTAGCCCTTGCCCACTTGCCACAGGAGTCGGGCGAATCTCCTGCGCGCCGTTTTGCGGCGGCGCCCTATCCGTGGCAACACTCTTTCCTGATCTTTCCATAATTAGTGGCTATTTGTGGCCTTTACGGGAGCGACTGCCGTCTGACCTCCCAACCCTAAAAGGGAAAGCCAGCGCCAGAGCCTCGTCTGTTGTTCGGCAGGTGCCCCAACTTGCAGGGGAGGTTGACTTGGGCCCCGAAGATCGTGGTGGGGCCCCATATGCACCCATTAGCCCATATAATAATATCTTTAAATATAGCCTTATCCATTTTATATGACTTAAGCCTTGAAGATCCTTCTTTTTCTGTAGATATTTTTCCATCTAGGTATCTCATTTTTAGATGCTTCTGTACTTACTAGCAAACTACCATTAATCTTACAGTCGATAATTTCATTTGCTTACTTAAAAGTTTCTTAACTTCTGACCCTGAAATCAGCAAACACGTGGACAACATAGCACAGCTATTGCGATGGCATATCGTTCATAGCTTTTGTTATACCAGAAATAAAAATAAACAAGTTCAACTTATTTTTCCACGTTTCAAGCGAAACAATAACATTGGAACAGCTGTTTGATATGAAGTATGTTGTTATGTAATAAATACTCGTGTCGTGAGACAAAATATTATTTTAATCAGTTACTAGTCAATATCATTCGTAATACAAAGAAATACACATTTTCAACTCGATATCGTTCAGTAAGTCTTTTGATGTTAACCCAAGGTTTAGTAAAAAACCGTAACGTGTCAAATTTACTTTTATGTGTTAACAAGATATTAATATTTCTTCCTACCTTCAGTAATCGGGTAAAAATCTTATGATACAATTACGTCTTCATTCCTTAAAGGCATTCTCAGACCTTCATATATACGATATTCATTCAAGATTTCCATATATGAGTCAAATTGCCAACGCAATGTATGTACATATTTTTTATTTCAATACAAATATCAAAAACCGTTAAAGGCACACCCAAAACACATTGGCACTTTAAAAAAACATGAATGAATATGTCATTGACAAGTTCTCAATAAAAAAAATCGATTTGTTCTCTCATTCATTCATTAACTGACTTTTGCGCCTACGCACGAATATTACTAAATATACAGGCTGTATTTATTTTATCATCTGTAAATATTATACTAGCTAGATTGTTTAACACGGATTAAAATTCACTTCAAACCTGTTAATAGGTAAAAGGTGGGATTATGGAACCTCATTGACAAGCTCAGATTTTTAATTTATTTTCAGATCTAGCTTCACATGATCCTATACTAAGTTACGTCACAGACCTGGCCCTAAGCCCTAAGTTTTCCGCGTAATTGCTCGCTGACAACCACCTATCTCAAAGTGATTTACAGTAAGCTTTAAAAAATACACAGCATGTAGAGACACTGATGTCAGCGAATAAATATTTCCTTGCTGACGTAATAATTTGTTCTCGTTTAGTGTTGCTATCAAATCTTGCATAATAATGACCCCTTTGTTTATTCTCTGTATTTTTGTTGCAGGTAATTATTTTATTACTTCATCATCACTGGATTTTACATTAAGAGGTATTTAAATGTCAAGGATATTTATCGCGATCGAAAGTGCAATTTAATACAAATGCAGTCCAGTTTATCCATACCTGATAAAGGCAAACACACTGGCAAGAAGTGTTCCTGGTAAGTCTCTCTGTACTGACAGATTGATAGGCTATTGTCTTGGAAACCAGCAGTATGGAACCTGTTTCAGATACTGAGCTTTTAATGGCCTTTTAAACAATTTACATTCAACAACTTTTCTACGCCCATTTTTAGTACGAAAGAAGTTCATCTGAAGATTAATTCTTCCAAGCGCATCAAATTTACTTTTTTGAGGTGGTAACTCATCCAAAGCATTTTTCTGCTCTAAGGCGTGTTAAACTTTGCATACTAAAACCTACCAGCCTCTTTGAGTTGCTTTTCTTATTCCAGAATCACAGTTTCACTTTTAAAAAAAAATCCTTAAATAAGTTTGGCAATGCTAAGATTGAATTTAAAAATCTTCATCAATTTTTGTCCTTAATTTGGAAATTTGAACATCATGTTGAATCCAACGACAGTCTAGTGACAATTCAATAGGTGAAAATCTAGGGCAACATAAGAATATCCGGAATAAAAGATAAACACTGCTTACAATAAAACAGTTATTTGCTATCTCATAAATGCTATAGAAGTCAAACAAGGAAATGGGTTATCAGATACCAATAAAAGATGGGCTATTATGTCAATACTTACGCACGACTGCGACCTTTGGTCTCCATGCGTGGATTCTAGTGGTGCCAACGCGGTTAGTCTTCATACCACCTAACACATTGCTTACATGGTAAAAGGAAACCGACATATAATAATCATAACGGAATAACAATAATAATGGAACTATTTTTGATTTTTTTAGTAACGCAGTCGGCTGAGTCGTCTAAATTAAAAGATTTTGCAGTTGCACCAAGCAAAAATGCTCTAGATGAGTCGTCCTATTGCTGCTGTTGAGTTCATCAATTGTTACTGTTCTATAACAGTTACGATCCCATTCACTTGTTTAATACGTCTAGTAGCTAGTTTAGTGTCATCGTTGGTGGTAGGAAGTTTACTTGATCAATCGTTTCTCCACGGAACTGCCGTTTGACCCTTGCAATCTAAACTGACATCCGTCCACTATCTTCTACGTCATTAGTATAATTATTGTGGAATTTCGCACTTGTGAATGAAGCAATTAAATTTAGTAAATTATATTTGGGACTCCAAACAAGGAAGGTTATCGAAACAGACAGATTTGTCAATGAACCGACCAAAAGATAATTCATTCATGAGTTTCACAACGTAATATTAAGTTTTAACGCCTTTACGTGACTCGTTAATAGATAAAACGTTAATAAAACACGAACTATAAAATATAGTATTATAAGTGAATTATTATACAGGAACAGTTTTGCGCACGTGTTAAATAATTAGCTTTGTAATAGGGTTATAAATAATAGTTTTGCAACGACTGTTGATTTCGATGTTTTCACTCGAAAACGATTATAATATATTATAATCGTATGAAATGTTAACAACCACTTTCTTAGAATAATGTTTTGTTCAATAAAAGCTTGAAATAACGATTGTATGCTCACTTTCTCCTAAGACAACAGTAACTTCTCCTCTCGTTAACAGCGTTTTAAATTCTTCTATTACCCGTAGATCAGCATGAAAATTTTTAGCTTCGGGCAATTAAAGATGGCAATAACAATTCCATTAAACTTTAGCTCTCTCCACATTACAATCATCGATCCCATTAAATTATTGCCATCAACAATACCTGCCTTGGAGCTCGTTCGAAAACACACAATACACCATACAATTTTAGCGTCAATCTACTCGACAAGCAATCTACTGCATTCTTTATGAGAAAAAGTTATCATGATCCAAACGGACGTATGTCAGACGATCAGAACGGTACTGACTCTCTCTATTGTTGAATATTATTTTCGAGTACCTTAGGTACTTTGGACGTAACGAAGCGGAACGAATTTTCAATGTTTGGTTTATAGGTGGGTTGCAAAATAAGGAGTTAGATGAGTTTGTGTTGGTTTGTTTGTAGATTTGGTATGTTAACTGTTTTAATTTTTTATTTTAATGGTCGTGTTTAGATGTATATTTTTGCTAACTTTTTATGTTACCCTTATCACTACTTTAACTTTATTAGGATTTCGAGTCATGTCTCAAATCCCTCAAATCTATAGAAATGTCATATCCTCCTAAACTTATTTTCAACATGTTGGGATTAGCTTCTAAAAAAAAATTGAATGAATATTTACTGAAGGCTTTTACATTCAAAGATCGCTTTCCTTTGAAGTTTTTTATATCTTCATTGATAACTTTTTTTTGCTTTTCATTGTCTCTACTAATTTCATCTGTCCTATTTTCATGATAAAGCCTTTTCAGTAAAGCTTTCTTCTACTTCCTATTCCATTAGTGCTACTTAACTCGAGTTTCACAACAAACCTCACCTATCAGTGTTCTCGAAGGAAAGTCTCAAAACATTTCGCTTTTGCCTGCGAAGTGATTAACACTCGAAGTGGTCCATTTGATCGAAGTCAATGATTAGGAAACAAGTGGCGTTGGTTTAACCTGTACGGTGCAACAGCGGAACATTCGAGTGGAGTGAAGTAGTTGAATTGATTTGAATGCAGTTTTTATGGTGTAGTACCTTTTTGGTTTGCCTTCAATTATAACGTATGATTACGTAATCACGGAAAATGTATTTCGACATCGAATAGGAATTTGTGATTAGACATGCGTTGTTATAGTCGGAACGTTTACTATCTTCATTAGTTTTATCAATGTTATTTTTTCTCTTGGAAATAATATGAATAATAAAGTTATCTTCTTTAGATAATTATGATGAACTGAATAAGGAATATGACTGTGGTTAAATTATTACTTGGTCCCTATATTAAAATAAAACATTCCTTTTTGTAGATACTTTTTACTTTAGTTGTCTTCGTTCTTGCCTTTCGCTTACCCTTCTAAACTTGTACCAGCCCAACCAAGGTTATAGGGTTTGACAAGATTTTAGAATTTAATTGAAATTTTAATTGGAAGCCGCGAAAGTAGCGGCCACGAGAGTTCAACTGTGCAGACTCTGTTTATATGTACACTGTAAATTAGCTTGTATACCAGACTGGATAGAAAATCTTAATATTGAGATGCTAAGGAAACCTTACTTTGGTACCTGCTACTATGTTTCTCTTTTAGTTAACACAACTACATATAATACTAGTTCATAAATAGTTATAAGATTAGCTGGTTTTGAAAACATTAGGTTCTGTAAAGTATTCGCTTTTTTTTTGCTATCAGTATTTTTAAACTCTGTTGCATCATACCATAGATATTCAGCCTTATAAAATTCCCATAGTTTGGACTTAGGCTTTCTTTCTCGGACACGTAATCCACCTCACAGGTTGATATCTATCAAACGGCACTAGGCCACATCAGTTAATTTTTTTATGATATCTTAAAACCAAAAATTTTAACCCATAATGGTAGTTGACATGCCAATTTTGTTTTCTCCACCTCACAATGTTTTCCTCCACCATTTTAAGACCAGAGGCTAAGTTTGAACCCATAACCCGTAAATGTTATCACTGCGCTAAAATTGCTTATTATTATTTATATTATTTTATTTGACTTTAATTTTATTAAAAAAGTAAAAGCAATTATTGATCGTTACAATTTTTATATCATTGTTTTTTACATATTTGTCGACATTCATATTTTTAAAGAGTACGTATGCATATGGACCATAAAAAATACTCTCAAGCCACAAAAAAGTTCAAAACCGCAACACCAATGTCCATTGGTTGTAAAAAGCCCACAACATAATGAAATGTCAACACACTATAGACAGTTTATTTACCAACACTACGAAATGGAAGCTGACCTTGGTTAAGATTCAAATGAAGTCACTTTCAATACAACTTTCATTCAAACAGTTCAGTATTAAATAATGTTAATAACCCATAGCGAACAAAGACCAATCAATCAAAGAGTTATAATAATTCTATTAGAAGACATGTACTACCTGCCAGGGCCACGGGATTATCTAGAAGAATAGCCACGGTTCTATAACGCAAACGGTAAGTAACAGGAATGGTAGTAGATTTTAGAAAGTAAAAATGTGACATGTACTCTTCCAGGATCTACCTTACTTACGACCGCGGAAAAAGTTACAGGATGATTTGAAAAAACCCATATTCATAGACATAGTTGCTAATAAAAGGCATACAAAATTGACATGGAAAGAAACCGTTATTATGGTTAATAAAGTCCATGACACAGCACCAAAAACAATAAAATTGATAAAACAAAACAACATAACAGCTCTAACATAGCGCACAGTGGCGGAAACTTGCACCCACTCGCCAAAACATTTATTTTGGCAACAAATAAATTTATTCAGCTGTCGGTCAGTAACTAGAGCGAACTAGCATTTTCAATGGCAGCATTTCGCAACACTGTGTTTGCAGACAGGCTGGCGTATTTCTACACAAGTATTCATTGATAACGGGCGTGGGCGAACTCGACGTCGTCCACTCCATTCATGAATTGGGCAACGCTGGCCCACGCTGGCCCACGCGACTAACGGTCGATATTAAAGACGTCGATGCATACAAGTAAATTATGAACTTTAATTAATATGAATTTGTGATTTACAGTAAATTTTACGGAACACGGGAAGCGGTTAATCAATTTTGTAAACGCGAAGGGGAATTTAATGTTTGAATAGAAGTTGTTTTTAGTACCTATTTTAAGTAGTAAGTTATGAGGTAGTTTACAAGTGCGGAGTTGGTAACTATTTGAATACAAATTGGTTTCCTGCGCAACAACCAGAAAAATACCGTCGACATAAAAATTCTAATTAAAATTCTATATGCGGCTGCGGATATGAATAATACTATAATTAGATACGCCATTTTAAATTCTCATTTACGTCATGTACACTACAATTGTTATAGGAAGGTGCGGGTGACAGCTGTCAGATTCATACAATTTAGCTACCTATCCTTTTTTCTCATCTTAAAGATGCATATTTTCGTCCTGCTCACATCCTATACTCCAATGAATCAAAAACCTTAATGATTACAATTTTTTATTACTGTCAATACGTCTTACGAAATCATTTCTTCTATTATAAAAGCTCATTGCTTCGAATACACCTAATTATTTTTTAATTACATCAGGTTCTCGTTTTATCATAGACTAGAGATCTCAAATCAAACTTTTTTTTGACGAGAAACTTGACACGTCAGTCACCCACGCGTTTTAAAATGACAGTTGACACTATTACAGCTGTCTATCTATGGCCATGTTAAAAACTAATGTTTGTTTGAACAGTTATAACTCTTTAGTAGTAAAAGATTTGTGATCAAATATTTGTATAATCTAGTTTTTTTTTTTTTTTTTTTTTTTTATGGTAGGTGAAAATCATCCAATGACGAAACCCGCTCTTGGGTGGAGCGGGAGACTAGTGTCAGACTCTTACTGACTAAAAAACCTACCCCGTACCTTCCTTGCCCTATTCCTGGAGTCGAGGTAACAGTTTCCCACTTCCCTCTAGACTCCGGGAGGCTTCGACCCTGAAGGGCCCCTGCAGTTTGCTGACAACTCCTTGAGGCGCGCGGGAACGGTGCGCGCCGTTGACGACTAGGACTCGGTCTTACAGACGACCGGACGGCGGGCTACCCATTGCTCACCGTCCGCGAGCCAGTGTCTACGGTGGCCGGATATCGGCAGGATCGCGGCGGCGACGGCTACGGCGAGTACGCCGTTGCCTTTGCCTTATGCGGTCGGCCTCCTCCTTTACGAGCATTACTGCTTCGCAGAAGGAGGCGACCGCCTGCCATTCCTCTTCGCTGCGGACCATGGCCTGAACCAGGGCCCGGCGCGAGAGGTCGCCGCCGCCGATCACCCCCACGAGGACACGGCGATGCTCTTCCCAAGCAGGGCACACCTCCACCGTGTGCTCCACCGTGTCCTCCGGGCTCGCCTCACAGTGGCGACACCCGGACGTCTCTTCCGCACGAATCCGGTGCAGGAATCTCCCGAACTTCCCATGTCCGGTGAGAACCTGCGTCATGCGGAAGGTGAGGACGCCGTGAGGTCTATCCAGCCACGCCTCAAAGAGGGGCACTACCGCTGAGATTACGGTGTGCCCAGCGCTGGGTTGCGACAGTCGCTGTTTCCACTTCACCATGAGATCTCGCCGGAGCTCCTTCCGCCACGCCTCGACATGTTCGGGCAGCGGATCTTCGCCCCGGCGTTGCACCTCCACGCGCTGGTCGTGCATGCGTGCAAGGACTGTTGCCTCCAGATCCCATGGTGGTAGGCCAGCAAGGAGGCTCGCCGCCTCGCGGGACACCGTGCGGTATCCCCGCACCATCCGGATGGCCATGACCCTCTGGCAGGCGTTCAGCTGGGCCGCCGGGCGTTTACGCAGCGTCGGCGCCCACACTGGTGCCCCATAAAGGGCCATGGACCGGACGATGCCGGCGTAGAGCCTCCGGCAGAAGGCGTCTGGACCCCCAAGGTTCGGCAGGAGCCGCTTGAGAGCAGCGCTCGTCCGATTGAGTTTGGGGGCCAGACGTCGGAAGTGCTCCTCGAAATTCCATCGGCTGTATAATCTAGTTAGATTTTAAGATAATGCTACCTGTTTTTTGAGATTGAGCAATAGTCAAATATCTTTTGCACTTTGAGTGGAACTAGAAAAAGTGTCAGACTTATATCGGTTAAAACTACACTAGGTTTTAGTTGCTTCTTAAGTTCTAGGTTACTTAAATAATCATTTGTACATAAACTACACAACTATATATAAATGATTATTCAAGTAACTACACTATATAACAAATAACTTTTACTATGGGACCAACCATAAACTCGCGAAAAAAGTCTGCTGATCTTGATTCTTTCTGTTGATCTTTGATTTGAATTTGATTTGAACTGTTTAAAATGTACTGAACTTGCTATAATTTTTCGCGATTTCTCATTTGGTCCCGTAGTAAAAGTTGTTTGTTGTTATGACTACAATCACGTGTTTAAGTATCGGTTACTAATTACCAGTCAGTATATAAGATAAACTTTGCAATAAAATACACGCCACCTATCTGCTATAATTATATGTTAGTGATGAAATCTGTAATACATTAGTTGAATTGTCTTGTTCCATACTTATATCATTTCATCCAAAAGACGTCCACTGCTAGACATAGGCCTCCCCCGAGCATCGCCACAAAGATCGGTCCTGTGCGTCTTGCATCCATCGGCTTCCAGCAACCCTGACCAGGTCATCGGTCCACCTCGTGGGAGGCCTTCCAACGCTACGTCTTCTGGTACGCGGTCGCCACTCCAGAACCTTTCGGCACCAGCGGCCATCCGTCTCTTCTCATCGTTGTCTTGTTTATACGAAGTTTATCCTAAAGTAATTACAATATCACAATATTACAATTTTGTCATACCTATAATTAACTTAGTCTCAGATTGGATAAATTTTTAATGATATTCATATTACTAAAATAATATCTAGTATAAATTCTACTGAATTAATTATAATGAAATTATAGTGCTTAAAAAACCTGTGTGTGTTCAATATTTCTTCCAGACATGTTTTGATTTGTCACTTTCTGCCCTGTGGACATTTATGATTTATTTCATTAGTGCATTAATATTAATTGGATAGTGTTATTTTAATATCCAATATTGAAAAGTTACCAATGAAACAATGAAATATATATTTTTAACAATTATTGGAACAAGTTGGCCCACCACTAATACGTACAAAACGTTTAAAGAACACATTTGTGGTACGTACAGCCAACTAGTGGTATGCCGACCGAAGACTGTAGCCTGATAACTCTGTGCTTGCGAGCTTTAAGTGAAGAATGAGTAAGTGTCTTCTAGGTAAGGTGCCACCAAAGATTTATAGCACATCATCGCTTGCCATCAGGTGAAATAGTGGTCAAATGTGAGCCTATAAATAATAACAAAAAGAGGGAACTTGAAAAGGCCATGGACATTCCAAGACATTGTCTACCAGTATGCAGAATTTCATCCAAATCCTAATTTCCGTTTTAACGTGTCATTAATCTGTATTTTTTTTTGTGTTAATACTAATATAACCAACCCTACGTCATAAAAATAAGTGTAGCTTGGTATTTTATATTTTTCATGCACGAATCATCATCATCTGGTCATTATTGTCTGTGCAAGTTGATAGATGTCACAAAGAAACCTGAATGTCCTAGATGCAAGTTTCCTCACGATGTTTTGAGAGCAGTAATGGCTCAGTTTAAACCCACGACCTACATCGTAGGTCGGGGCCTTTACCACTCAGCCACCACTGCTCTTTAAAGAATGTACCTACTTTAATTGACTATTTTACTGCCTTTTTACCGGAAGACAGACACGTAATCCGAAGTAAAATGCAACTGTCATAAAAGTACTCGTATGACCTCACAATACCGTTTGTAGGGATGGCAATGCGGTAGTACTATTTCCTACTGCCCACTGGCAGAATAATAGCACTGACTGTACGACAAGAAAACGAATAAAAATAAACTGTCAATAAACTCAATTTGTTAATGATGAGATACGAGCTCAGCTTAACTGTCCTGTTCGTCTACTGGTTAGTGTCCCTAAATCCTATACTGGAGGTCCAACTCAGTACAAATATTTGTGTGATAAGCACCATCGTTTGTAAATATGTAAGTACTAGCTTTTGCCCGCGGACTCGCCTCGTATTGGGGTTGGAGTTGGGGTTTCCGGGATAAAAAGTAGCCTATGTCCTATTCCGGAGTGTATCCGATGTCTGTGCCAAATTTCATCCAGATCTGTCCAGCCGTTTTATTTGTTTTTAGTAAGATGTTTATCAATCGTCTATTACTCGTGCCACAAGCTGTTTGTTTGGAATAGTAATAATAGTATATTATTCTTTTTTACTTTTATTTAAATAATGTATTAACAAAACTAGAGTGATCACATTGCTGTACAAGTGCTGTACTATTTCCAAGTTTTTGTAACTATATTAGGGTACAATAAAGTTTTTTCTATTCTATTCTACGTCTTCTTCTACGTCTTGAAATGGTGGGTGGCAGCAGCGCTGTTTTGTTTTCCATATAAATAAAAAACGTGCGATTGCTGCGCCACATCCGGGGTTTTCACGGGATGTTTGCGGGGTACGACTCATGTAGTTTATTTATGGTGTGAATCCAGGGTGCTAATGTGGAATGGAAGTCGCTATAAGGAATAACAGAGCAGCAAGATGGCACCGCTGAAGCCGCGGCGAACCTTTGCAGCTAATTTGAAGGAACTTTTAAAGTGGTAGGTACGCATCTACAAATCTCAATTTGAAAAGCCACAAGCAAATGAGGAATGTTTCCGTAAAGTCCCGTTACCTTTCCTAATAGCTGTGATTTAGAATTAAATGTGTCCAATTCGCCAACCCTAATCGCGAACCGTTGGGCAGTCAAGTCCATTGCCATGCAAGCTAACGTTTCCATCGGTGCCTCATTGTCTGCAGTCCCCATGGCAAACCAGTTCGGTAAATAGGCCATTGTTCTACAATATCTTAATCCTTTTCCATTGTGAACTTTTATTATGGTCCCGTGCCGTTTTTTGTACGAAAATGTTTCAAGAATTGGGTTCACATTTTTTGTTGATCACAAAAAGTGTTGGTGGGTAAAAATGACAATTTAATTATATGAGCTCCTTTTGTCGTACAAGGGTTTCAATAAAATTGATATGTGGAGAATTTGATAACCTATTTTTGTTATGATTTTGCATTTAAAACAATAGCTGGTTCAACTTATTTGCCACGTACTTGAAAATTGGTATTGCCAAAGCAGGAACTTAATTTAATTTACTAAACATAGCGTAAATTGATAAAATAATGTTAATAGCTACCGTACGTAACACGCAGCTTAAATACCATAATTTTACGAAAACATTTTACCGACATGGAATGTTACATATTAAATTATGCAGGTTACAATCACTTTCACTGCAGACAATTTTGTATCCAAGAAATACTATAAGTCACAGTTATTAATAACGTATTGAAAACCATTCAGGTTAGTAAAGTAAATGTCCACATTTGAAAGAATGAGAAGTCATCAAATTATTGTTTAGGTTTTCGATTCAATTTATCAAAATATTTTAGCAAATATTCAGGTAACTTTATTTCGTTGGTAAAATGAGAAATTCTCCGTTTTTATATAATAGTAGTATTATTAGCCCCTAGAGAACAAAATACCTATAGACGTTTCTCTCTCCTAAAAAAGAGGCCTGTGTCCTAAAGCAGTAAAAATGAAAATCTTTGAATTTTTTCCTTGTCCCCATCGTAATATGTATTTATAAAAAAAAAACTTTAAAGCACAAAATTGAAAGCATCAACAAAATTACAAAAAAAAGACACTTAAATTTTAATTCAGGCGGCTTATTCATAAAAGTCGTTTTTTTCACCATTGTGCGCAAACGCAGGTTAAATAACGATTGACATTTCGAACGAGTACTCTGTCGTAACGGTACTGGTCGCGAGTTCAACTTTGATTGGTGTAATAATGGGTATGCGGTTCATTCAGTAACTTGTAGTATATTGCTTCATTGGAGCTTTACTATTCATGTAATACGGGTTATAATTTACTTGCTTCTACAAACACATTTGATGGTTCCTTTAGATACATAGATTTGAGAAATTGAAAAACATGAACTGTAATAATATAACCTCATCGTTATATATTCCTTAGAAGTAAACAGAGGTATAACAGTACGTATAGCTCATTCACATTGAGACATATGTAACAAAAGCGAACGTATTACCAGTAACGAAGCACATATCCAGACTCCAAAACCCGATAACACTGCAAGACCCAGTAATCGTTTCCAAGACCCTGCTTAATCAACAAACAGAGACCAACAAAACCAAAACAGATGATTTTTTTTATAGGCTACTTTGTTTCCCACTGCTGGGAAAAGGCCTCCCCTCCAAACTTCTCTGTTTTGGGCGATCTCCGGCCAAAACACATTCCGCGAACGTGATGAATACAACCGGAAAATAATTTTAGAAAAACCAATTATCACAATAAAAATCGTAAGTCAAGACGGACATCCTAAATAGATAAATTTTGTGAAAATAAAAAAATAAACTGGTATACAAATATGTCATTAACATAATCGTATTAAATTATCACCGAATTTAAACGACGCCGGTCAAAAGGTCCGCATTATCTTCATTCTAGTAATAAATTTCAACACATTATTAAATTAAGATCTGCTAACTTCATTGTGGGTGGTCTAAAATTTTGATTGTGGAAATCAATTACGCGTAGTAGCTGACTATAGTCATCTAATGAGTCAAATGACATGGAATGACTATAGGAAAAAATCTATTTGAATCATTAAAAAAATAATAAGAAGATTTACATGTACGTATATAAAGACCAAGATCTAGTTGTAAAAGAAACATAATATTGCAACAAATGATTCAGAAATGTCATCTGAAACAAAATATTGACCACGTGTCTAGACGCTACGTATTCAGTTAATAAGTCTACAACCATATAAGTATGATTCATTTTATGCAACAATCTATGATTCATCAGACCTTGAGATTATGCTTATGTAGAATTGACACAAAGAAAGTGAAGGCCGCTATGTGTATCAACTTCTACTCATTTCGTATTCAATTCGTGATTAACTTTGCTGATACATACATATTAATAGAATTAAAAACAGTAACTGGTTTAGCAGATAAAATTAATGTTTTGGAAGCAGTACGATGTATATCTTTATCGTTTTGATTTGTATTGATTTAAAAACAGGTTTTTATACATAAATGTTACAGCTTATCTTTAAATTGTTTCCAACATTTTTGGATTTTCTATTAATAGAGAGTTTATTGCAACATGTCAACATATGTTCCAAACTTATGTTTAACAAACAATCTACAATACAGTACCCACGAATATAAAAAAGTCGTTACTCGAATATTTCCAAGTATTACGTCATATTGTACCATTCTCAAAACGCTTGGTGATATAAAAAACGGTAGCCATCTGTGCAAACATACCACTTGAGTCCAAACTGACAAGTAGAGACCTGTGCAAGCAATTTCTGGGCCAACGAACCTGTGTTTGAGAAAAAATATTACTCTGTATGTGCAGAAACTGTTCAAATAGCAAGCAAGATTGCTACTATTTGGTAACTGTAATTTTCTTGACTAGAAACTTAAAATATGTTTTACACAGTTAAGAAATACTGAGTAAAAACTATTTAGGTTACCATCTTAAAATTAAAAGTCATAAAACGCAAGCAAGAAAAATAAAACGAAAAGGTTAATCTTATGAGTAAAAAGATACGAGAAAATAAATTTCCCGTAATGGTATGTACTGCAAAAATATAATTTCCCACTGCCATACAAGTAAATAAGGAAGACACTACGATAAACTTAACTATGTGGACTATAAAATTAAACTAAACAATATTTAGCATGCAAGTACACTACTTAAATATATGTATATATGTAAAATTTGTTAGCAAAATAAAATATAAGCAAAATGTCTCTCTCAAAAAAAAACCTGCGTATAAATATCCTCAAAAATAGCAGACTGTCCATTAAAATAACATATTGAAAAAATTACTCCCTAAAGACAAATAAGAAAAAGACGCTACCATCTGTTGAAAAGTACAACAGTTAAAAGTCGACAAAGTAATAGAAAAAAAGTGAACACAATTTCATAGGAATCCCAATAAAAAGCCATGAGATAGCAGACATCCCTCTTGTGAACACGTGGCGATACCGGAAGGAAGCGTTAATTTAGTTTAATGTCAATGAATGGAGCTGGGTTAAATTTTTTTTTAACATTATAACGAAGACCTTGTTAGTGATGAACTATTTGAAAGATGAGTAGTGTATAGATGAAGTACAAAGTTAAAACTTTGAAAAGTGATCGTTACCAGGTTGAATGAGGATATATAATTATTATCTCTGTATCAATCGGTTATTGAACTTACTGAATTCAAAGTGCTATGGAGTATTTGATGAATAACGACCAAGTACTTGGTACTTGAGAAATGAAAGCATATGTATTACGATATATATCGATATTGAATAGTATAGTAACTATTCTATCCCATTATTAAACGCAAAGACTTCCTGTAGATACAACATATGGGTCCAATAAGTTTATATCTATGTAGCTACATTAAATGAACGTTTCTCGTTATTCTCAAAAATCTAACTTACTTTAAAAAACAAACTTGCCTCTCTTTTAAATTATAACCTTTATTTTTATCTACAGTTTATTCAAAATAAAACCGATTTCATGAACCTCTGCAATAAATCTTTGAAACTTCTCCGTAGTATCAAGCGACAATAAACCAACGAGTGAGGCATTGACTGGCGGTCGAGAGGTCGTGAGTTCAAATCCTAGCCGTTGAACTATTGATGGGCCCTTCGTGTACTCTACGTTACATAGTATTGTTATAAAGTCTATTTACATTAGCTGCAGAACCAGAAACCGAAACTGCTTATAAAATTAATGTCCGGTCAGTGCTGCAAGATTTTTTGTTCCATTATAATTTTCTATTAGCTATCGCGGTAGTCACCTCCGTTCTGGCCTTAGTCATCTTTCACGTAACGCATCCGTAAAAAACACTTAATTTATTTATACTTGTATTACCGTTAGCAAATACAGACACCATAAGATTTGAATCCTCCACATTAATCTCACATGCTATATTCTTGCTTGCTTCAAACATTGGCTACAAATCATAGTTATACTAGTACATGACTGGTAATAGCCAATGTGGGTATGAAACAAAGGAACTTCCATTTAGCCCGACGTTTGTTACACCGTACGACTATATTGATTTGTATTTTATGGTTTTTAAATCACAGAACTCAACCGGCGTTTGCTCGGAGTTCGAGAGTTTGAATTTTAAATATTATAGAATGATATAAATGTAATAGAAACAACTGAAGCAGGCAATTCATTACAAAATAATAAAAAGAGAGTACAGAAATACTATAGTTATACTGATCATACCAAAATGGACCGAAAGGGTTACTATCTCAGCAATTTTTTTGATGGCACCCCGCAATGACAATTTGCAACAGATGATGAAAAATTTGCAGTAGGTGAATCACTTTGAAATTTAAGAACATTTATTATGCAAATAATATTGTTTGTTAAGGAGGCTGAACCTCCTTAACAAACAATATTATTTGCATAAGTACATTGCTAGTAGCTACTTGTAAATTCCAATTCATAATTAAAAGAAGCTGACAAATATTCAAAATGACACTTAACAATACGAAAGATACTTTCTCCGAACCTACTTCAAACAATACCATTATTAAAAAAATATTATTTTCTTATGACTTAAATACTAATTCTGTAATAGATATACTAATGTCATTTCTCAAAATTAGCATAAGCTAAAACAAAGCAAGTATAAGTTTAGTTTGCATTAGCGGCCTGTCCATTACAAGTCAGTGTAACAGGTTCCCATGGACCGTTTTATCACACTTCCTATGCAAGTTAGCGGGCAGCGTTGCCCTCTGCCTGTTCAATTGCCAGGCTTGATGCCTTCAATGGTTACTGAGTCGCACCATTGTTTTATTGTACATCTGATATTATACGGAATTTATGGGCGTGCACGTGCGTTTAAGGAAATTTTGGTTATTTATAATAGGAATTTCTCGGGGAGTTTCGCATGGGACTCTGTTGGGACCTGTATTGTTTTAGACTTAAGGAAAATATGTAGTAAAAATAAAGTACTTATATAAGGTGGACAGTTAAATCAATTTCTAAACGATACTCAATCGATATAAATATTACCCTGTAAAGTGCAAGTCGTGTTCTACCGTCGACACACCTTTTTCAAAACAGATTGGATTAAGAGATTCGATTGCAAAAGAGAGACTTGTACCCAAACTAAGAGAACAAAACTACAAACCACTGCCTTAAAGAAAATAATGTTAGTGAAATCAACAATAAATCCGAGGCTGTTGTACGCTGCACCGCGTTGACCCCCTGATGTTATCTTATCAAAAGCGATAAAGAAACACACTTTACCTGCTGTTACTCACGGAAGTCTTGAATGGAGTATTGACTGAAATGTTGTGTTTAGTCGAAGTAGTTTAGGTTAGATTATCAGGTTAGTTTGCTGTTTTAGTATGAATCGATTTGAAATTGTATTAATTTGACATACATTGTTTTAAGTAGGTAACAGAGATAGAAAAATGGATTAAAATAAAGCAAATAAAATGCAAAATATCATGGCCGTTAATTATCACAAACGTAAAATTATACAGGTAAAAATATTTTCTACATTCCTATCGTTAACATAAAACCTTTGTTACATAAAACCGACAAAAACGACAAGTATCTAAATAAAACAAGAAAATAAACTTTTCAGATGAAATTTAATTTTCCTTTTTAAGAAAAAAAAAAATTAATCAAAGCTTCTTTGTGTATGCAGAAGTTTTTACGAGTCAACTCAATTTTTATAACACATAACCCCACATAAACTGAAGAAACACAGGTATCTGACAGAAATGCCCCCCATCGACACAACCATCAATTTTCCGACGTCCTCGAAACATCTCTGTTTATTTTCTGATCATTATGCAAATTTCGACGCAGTTTCGATGAAAAATGAGCCTATATGCTTTGTAATTAATCTTAATATTGCTTGTTAAACAAAAAGTATGTATTGAGGCGAATGACGTAACGAAAACAATGAACTTTTGCAGAATGTGAAAAAGCAAATTTGTGTCCTCGAATACTGGGACAGTGCTAGTCTTGCAAGTAAGAATGATTTTACATCTTTTCTACATAATAATGACAAATTATTTGCTCATACACGAAACAAAAAGTATTTTGCAGTCTGGTAATTGCAAAACAAAAATTTTGTAACCTAACATAACTTGAAAATAATCATCATTATCATTATTTTTGTCTTGCCTGGTGTTTTTTGAGGTCGGCACTACACGGTTTTTTCTTTAGTTAAACCAGGTAGCGACCAAACCAGAATCAGAGTTTTATGAGTCAAATTCTTTGAACGTAATCTCTAAATTTATAAGGATCAGATACAGACCAAAACGCACCAGTAGATAGAACGTCAAACGTGCCCAGTTTTAAGATCAATTCTCAAAACTGTACATCACAAGTTATTGTTTCGTGCATACTGTATTCTATAACCTTGTTGCGAATTCAAGATCGTATGGTCCTCATGTATAAACCAGATCACATAGGAATACTCTGTCTTTGTCGTGACCATAACACTGTTAGGTGGGCTACCCACAGAATCAACAATAAGATTATCAGTAACTGAATCAGTGTATTAACACTTATGGACTTGGGACACAATACGCATCTTTGTGTTTTCTGTATTGTTATACTACAGAGAAATTTTAGTTTTTCTGGTGTATATATTTCTGGGTTCTATGCTTTTTCACTTTCTGTTTGCGTTCATTTGCACTTCCAAATACAACTACTGAACAAGCAGGCAATAAAATTATGCAAAGAATTTGTGACGTAGGATTTAAGATACCGCAATTATTTGAAATTTATTCCATCCTAAACAAAAACCAAAACCCATCAAGTCTCGAATCCTAAATTATGATTATCGACATCCTAAATGGATGATCCACTTCAGGGCATCTCCAAACCTCCGATGGGTGGTCGAAATTTACAAATCCAAATTGCAACCGATAAAAGTTAAATTATTGTTGTAATTCAGAGATAATAATAAAACGGGCATATGTGCCATTGTTCGTGGGCTTAAGTGGATGAATCGAAAAAGGTAGGAAGATGGGTCATGTGATTAATGCTTATGTTTTGAACGAAATCGGAGTCGATGTGGCTGATATGGGTACTAAGTTAGAATTGAATGGGGAGTCTGCAGAATATAGGGTTATGTATCTATAGCTTACTTAAACAATATTAAGTGTTCTGGACTTATAATTTAATCTTAACTACCAACTTTGACAGCTAATGATAATTAAGTTACAGAAAGCTATGGTTAAACCTTAACATTACTTACATATATCATTTGGAAGGGAACTAAACAAATCACAGTATGTTTTTCAATGTAACACCAATACATGATCATACTTCCACAATTCAACATAAACAATCGCACCATGAAACAAATTCAAAGGGCCATTGTTAGCAATGAATTTGCGAACATGACTATATTCTGTAAAATCATTGTGCTAGTGCAAAATGACAATATTAACCTTGTGTTCACAGGATGCGTTAACAATGGTACTCGGATGTTCGCTTGTTTGATCTCGCGTTGTTTAGGTATGAGTCATTAAAAACGTGCATGTCAACATTTTTGCAGTCGATAAATTTTGGTAGAAACAAAGGCGGTTCAAGCGTCACCGTGATCACTGCAGTCTTGATTCATCCACACCTGCAAAAAGATCACCTCTTTTTTTGCCGTGAACAATAAAGTCTTACCCATGATCTTCAGAATATCATTCACCTAAAGCTGTTAAAGCAATGTCAAGGTAAAAGGTTTGCTTAAATCATATTATGGGTATAAGTTTGGATAAATCAGTACTATACAAAGAAAGATAAATTAATTAGAAGTGTCCTTTAGATATTACAAACTTTAAACATTACAAAACTTAAGATCGGAAACCCTTTCTCTTTTTAGACTCATATTTTCGCACCCACATCAGTCTACAAATCATCTGACCCAGTATATGTCACGTCTTGCTAAACAAACATATTTAACATGCCTTTCCATAAATCAGGTACCTCACGATATGTCTACCTTACACCTTCAGGCTACCACTCTTCAGTATTAACTTGTCACAAGAAATAATTTTAATGTTAAATAAACAGAAAATGACAAAAGATTATATTATTGGACATCTTTATTGACAATTGCTCACTTATAACTAATAGGAATGGAGGAGAGCATAATAAACAATAGCAGTTTACTTTAAGGCTCGTCACACAATTGTAACACAAATCACAAGTCCTTATTTTTCAATCCGTGGAAATACGTCGGATACTAACTTATTTTTTTTATGATTTTTTAATCATTGCATTATATTAATAGCCTAACACTACCTTCCAATATTTCAGTTGTAAGGGGATATGCCCCTTTTGCATTGGACATAGACATGACTATACATATACCTACCCTATCTAATCTACTTCTACAGTTTTTTATTGGAATTTAATGACTGAATTTAATGTTTAATGACAACTTTTTAATTCTTTCTTATAATATATCAAAATAGTACTTCATTTTTGATAACCAATTTTTAACCATATTAGCTAAATATACATTTCTATATTCCTAAGATATATCAATGCAAACTCATTTGAAGCCAGTCTAACAAACCTGAATGGGGGCAGTATAAGTAAACACACTCACAACAAGGAATTCGCTATAATATCAGTCATTCATGATAACACTTAAAACATAGATAGTAACATTAGTATCAATGAAGCTAAGTGTTATTTCATTGATGGTCTAAGTGATAACGAAGTCGGTTGTATGGAATTTAGTTAGAAATTAATACATTTTGAAATGCAAGCATTCAAAGAGGTTCTTTAAAAACATTCCGTAGATCCTTTTAATCGAAACATAAGGCAGATTGAGCAATAACTAAAGGCAAAAGCACGAGATAGTTACAAGTAAAATATTTATTTTTATTTCTATATCGGTAAAAGCTGCAGGAAATAGAAATCTGCCATTACCTTGATCATTTACTGAAATCCAAGTACTTCTGAATAAAGATAGTTATGCAGCTGCTAACAAATATCTTCAGATTATCTGACTAATAATTTCTTTAAGTTATTTTAAAGCCAAGTATAAAGCTGAGCATCTTATTTTTCTGCACACTGAAAAAGCTGGTAAGACAGCATGTTGCGTAATCTCACAATCAGTATCGCTGACGGCCAAAGCGATCTAGCGTTAAGATACCATTTTATCGAGCTTAGACACTAGTCCACGTAAACTTGAGCAATTTTTCCAGTTACAATGTAGAAAGCCCGTTTTTAACGGACGTGGGGTTTGTTTTGTATGACTCTTACCGTTCTTCTTGGTAATGGCTAAATCTTATGTCAAAATGAAGAATAGACATGATACTTAAACTAGTTAGAAAATGTATAAGTTTTTGTAGTCATCATCAGCCTTTTAATGTTCCCACTGCAGGGACACAGGCCTCCTCTCTAGGAGAGGGAATGGGCCATTAATCCACCACGCGGGCCCAGTGCGGATTGGTGGATGTCACATGTCTTCGAATTTTTGGTTCTAGCACATGCCGGTTTCCTCACAATGTTTTCCTTTACCGTTTTGAGAGCAATAGTGATGAAATTTATTACACAAAGTAATGCGCCTGGCTGGGTTTGAACCCGCGACCTACAACTCGTAAGTCGGGGCCGTTACTACTCGGCCACCACTGCTCTCAGTTTTTTTAGTGCAGTTATTTATTTAACAATTCATGCATATATTATAATAAAGACAAATAAGAAAACAGAAAGAATAATAGCTACAATAGTGAGGTTTACTACTTCTACAGAAATATTTTCCAGTATACCTGAAAAGGAGAGTTGGGAAAAAGAGACGTCTATATCTCTTTATCCAACTCTATTGTTTTGAAGTAATAGCAAAAAAAGGAAAGTAGGTAGAAACCAAAAAATGATAATTAAAATGTACATTGTGAAGATGAGAATGCTATATTATACTATCATAAACATATAGTAGAATAAATATCGCAATAATATATACCGAATACTAATTTACAATTAATGTAATGTGATAAAACAAAATTATATAGACAACTAACATTTAAACCAAACATCAACAACCAAAACAATATTGATTCAGCTTTAATTAATAAACACAATTATCTAGACGCCACCTCTTCCGTAAACGTAAATTGTATTTACAAATTCACAATTAAATACAAAGTATAAACAATTCAGTAATTAGAACGACGTCCAGCAACTGCGCTATCAAAAACATACGAAGAGACTCCTCTACATACGATACTATCGATAAACTAGTTGTACATTATCTGGAATCTTCGACGGAACATGCAGCTGTTGATGCAAGTGCAGAAATGTACGTTAAGTAACGCGTTATGATAAGATTAGCGGATGTGCGTCGGCGCCGATGCTGACACCTTGGTCACGAAGTTATGATTGCAATCACAAAGTAACTTTATATTGAGAAACTTTCTTTGCTTGTAAAAGGAAGTGTTAAGATAAGTATTTATAATTTGATGTTTTTGCTTGGAATAGTCTTAAGTCATCAAGCAGCTCATTTGAAGTCAAACTCTGAGAACCGTTTTGAATTTAGATATTTAATAATAATATAATATTTCATAACTATCACAGAACTTTACTTAGTCTCAAAGCAAAACAAAAAGCAGAGCTTATGCAATGAGACTAGAAAACCGATAAACATACTGATTGACGAATTATAGAATATTATGTGGGTATGGTAATAATAGTTTATATTGCTAAGCACAAGACTTTTTTATTCAATATCCATAATATAATATAAATGACAGAGCCAGTTTTCCTAACAGATTACCAATCAACACGTGTACCAATAGCAAGTCAAAGAACCGAACAAAAGGGTATAATGATGAAATCTAACAGTGAACGGATAAGCCACGGATGTAAATAATTTAATAGTCAAACAATATCCCAATCAGATTTCTTCATAAAACATTTCTATTCTGAAGCAACGACTGGTTGAACCAATATTTAAAGAACAAGCTTCAAGCAAAAGATCTTAAACAAAACCTATAAACAGAAATGTTAAACAACAGTCCGACTAAGATAACAGAGCGAGGAAAAGGCTAAATCACGATAAAGTCAAAGAAACAAACAATAATGATCTTTAAATCCATGTAATAAGGACTCCAGCAGTACACATAACAGTAAGAGGTGTAATTATAATCTGTTTTCCGTCGTATATCATCCATTCTGATAGCTCTCAGTGCTGATTAATTAAATGATAAGAAAAACAACATTGATTCATTAAGTAAATTGGTTTTTAAAACCTTTTTAAGTCAACGTTACTCATGTCAGAACCACTTGGTTAAAGATATCTCGTGGAAGTTAAGCATTTCTTTTTAAACGATCCTTACTTCGCATAATCCTTGTCAGAAAATGTTCTGTAGTGTATATTATCGTTATCAAAAGCATAAGACAGCCATCTTCCTTTTTGAAAACTTTATTGAATACTGTTTCCATATTAGTTAAACCTGATACCAATGTCCATAACGTAGATTATCTGAACATCTATGTATATAAATAAATATTAAAAAGTCTGATTGTAATATCAAAATATTTAATTTATTGAATGCAAATAGAAGTATAATTATATGAAACATTATTTTCTGTCTATTTGTTTGTCAGTTACTCCAACTAATCTGAAACGACTGAATCAATATTATCGGATCTCTTCACTGGTAGAAAGCTAATTTTATAAAAAGTAACTAAGGCACATTAACCACGAGAGGTTATGGCGTAATTAGAGACACAATTAAAAAGTTATTGTGTCTCGCGTAGGTCTGCGTTCTATACGAAAGTTAACTTTAGAAACATAATTATAAATTCCCCCAAAAAACCTTTTTGAAATTGTTACCTCGTCGCAAAAGAAATCGCAGACACCAGCTAGTAAGTAATAAAATCTCTGGGCTGACTCTACACATAAACTTGTTGTATAGTATAAATAACTATTGAACCAGACAGAGTCAAAGTTACTGCACTAATATCAAATGTGTAATCGTAATATGGCGCCAAAAGACTTCGATTTCTTAATTCCCTAAGTGCTGACGATAACATTTCAATTTGGAAAGATATCACATCAAAAGCAGATAAAAATATGTGTAATAAGATAGAGATCTATTAAGATTATGAAATCGAATGAAATATCACAGAGACGAAAAAAAAAACACAAAGCTTTAAAGAACTAGATACTACTTTTTACAGACTTGACAACAACAAAAGTCTAGTCACCAATGAAAAGAAAAAACAAAGTTACGACAAAAAAAAAACGACAAAAAAACGTACTGAAGAAATCATAATGACAGTAGAGTTGAATGAATCCGATAATGAAATTAGTCCCATGAGAGATCTAAGTGACCCCAGCCCTAATATTAATAATGACCGAAACAATACGATTATAAGGCGTGAGAAAGCGAAGACATTAACTGCTAATGGACTGATAATAATGATGAATTGTGATAAACTTGATAATGTTATTTTTTTAAGCCAATTATATCCATGTTCGGGAGAGTAACAGGTTATAATTCAAAACAAAAGAACGATGAGAGTTGAAAAGAATAACGCATTAATGAATTGGAAATGATAAGGTTAATGTGGAAGTCATAACAGCTAAAGAAAGTTTTTATATACTATTTTATTAAAAAAATACATTCACAACAATCTTGTTTATTATTTATGCCTAAGCTACAATAGATAACAAAGATCATTAGGACAACTCAAGAAACCCGTAAACGGCTATTGAAGTAACATGAGTAGGTTAAAGGTAAAATCTAGTCAATAAAAGCCTGATACTCACTATCGCTCCACCTAAAGCAGTAGAAGTTATTTGATAAATTCCAAAAAAAAAACATCTTAACTGAAACATATTTTTATTTACAATAAAGTTTATATTTAATAAATTAGTAAATATTTTTGATTCAAACTCTGTTTCATATGGATCAGTATTTACAAACACAACACATTGATGGAAACAAAATGCACCCATAAGTTGATATCTATCGAGGCCACCACTATCTGTTCTATGAAGCAATAATATCAACTTTATCGATAACACACGATACGGCTTCATTTTACATGAAAACTTACGTAAAATGCATGTGACGATATTTTTATAATCCGATTGACTTGTTTTTACAGTTAACACGCGGATTATGGTCAAAAAATTGATTTTTGAAAAGTTGGGAGCGTTATGGTAGCTTTGGACTCGATTTCACACGTGAGAAACTGAGAATATAATTGAGTAACGGATTAAAGAATTAATGATAACTTTCTTGATGCCGACAGAAATCAAAAACACGACAACACTATGATATTACCCAACCTGTATTCTCAATATGCAGAACAAATCTCTATGATGAAGAGGTCATGATGTAATGTCTAACTATACTATGTACTTTACTTAAGTACTGGCATTTTCAGATTTTTTTCAATAACGGTGATGACAAAATCAATAAATTACTTTCCCTTCTTCAAAACAATGCACCTGAAAATATATTTTATACCTATTACAAAAATGCAATTTGAAATAACACTCTTTATAAATAGAATGTACTGCCTTAAACAAACATTTAAACAAATAAATTTGAGTTTTCAAGCTAATCCCAAAACAGTAAAAATACGTGATTGTTTACTTATGTCCATAACCGGAGTAGAATGATTGAGTTTGTTTAACGGTGTCCAATTGTGCGCAAACGCAACTTCCTGTATAAGTAAGTAGTTGCTGGCATCGTGATTGTGACTTTGGTTAACTTTGTTAGTATCCCGATAAAGTGTCAAGACATTGTAAAGTTGGTTAATAGTTATTTCCTGTTATGTAAGTGTATTCGATTTTGCTTCTGTTTTGGAACTGGCTTTTGACTGAACCAAAACTGATAGTTTTCATTTTGATATCATCCTGGATATTCTGGCAAATCCTTAAACGGATTGGCAGTCTTGAACACAGTAACATAGCAATATTTGTAAATTAATATTCCCCGTAGTGACACTAATAAGTGACTATATGCATGTATGCACAGTCATAATGAGATAAAAAAAATATCGTACGATGCGGTATAAGCCGATGCAAAACGTCAATGTCTAGACTATCCAAATCACTTGCACATAAAAGAACATATCGCTGCCACTAAAGATAAAAAAAGTATTCAGAACATTATCGTCACTTATCATACACAATTGGCGGTCAAGCTATGGCGCCAGTCGGTAAATAAAAGATATCAAAAGATTATTGATATACTAAAGATAATCATTACTCTGTTGTATAGTGGTTCCCTTGACAGCTGTTTCTGGATCTGATAAAGGTGTTGTATTGAATGTATCGAAGCAACGGGTGGTCGACAGACCAGACATGTTATTGATATTAGCAGTACTGGTGCTATTTAGTCGTATAGCCCAGGCTTACAGTCCTACGCTTGCTATAAAACTGCGATTAGAATTCTCAAGCATATATTTGAATATTTAAATTTAATTTGATATTACGAATTTTAGGTCAAGTGACACAAATACCGGAATTTGTAATTCTTAGATAGAGCCATATTGCTTTGTATTGGCTACTGTACCTAATATCTTCAAATAATTTATGTAATTTTATTGGATTACTTTATAGATGGTAAAATGTTCTGCGGGAACATTTGAAAACGCATAAGGCAAATAAAGAAACATAGATAGATTTTAATCAGTAAAAGTCAGCTCGACCTTAGAACTATAGTCAATTAATGATTTCACACCTCAACAAAAGGTGGTAAAGTGTTTCACTCTTGGTTATTTGATAAACATTTCATCGATCTGAATTTTTTCGTTTATCACTGGCTATATTTATAAATCTATCATTATTTTCTGCTGTGTTTATAATATATGTTTTGAATTAATCGGTTTCGTAAAAAAAAACATATTTTTATTCGCTGATCCATTTAAACAATCTGAATAAAGTTTATAGTTTCTATGATTGCATGGAAATTATTTTTATTGCACATATGCTAACCCTCACATAGGCCGCTCACAATTATTATCACTGCTCGTAAAATGATATCCTGTAGCGCCCAATTAATTACATAAAAACAAACTTACTTGTATTAATATGAATTTTATATTCCATCTTTATCTATTTATTCATAAGGTTCAAAATGATGATAAACATACTTCGCAGGATGCCTATATAAAATTGTCAACTGTACATCCAATGCAGTATGATGTAATCAATTGTTTCTTATTACGTGTGCCATAAAGTCTAAAATTGGTAATGTTTTGGTTTTAAAAACGCAAACGTTTAATTGTTTTTGGTATGAATGTTTTCTTAAGACATTCCAGTCCATAAATAGTATGAGCATAATGTAGAAGGCGCCGGGTGCTTGTCTCTACCTACATACGAGTATATTATCTTTAAGGCTAAAGTTTTCGATAAATTAAAGAGACTGCGAAGAATTATCGCCTTGATTCTCGGTGTAATTAATTTTGTCATTTTAACGCTGATCGGAAAGTCGTTCAGATGTCCTTTTTTGTGACAAATTATAAAACCAGAAATTGCATTATTTGTTGCAAACTTTAATGCTCAATGCGTCCAATTAAAATAATTACCAAAAAGATTGATATCGATGTCAAATTGTAACAGCCTATATCAATCACGGAAAGTATAAGTTGCATAATTATTTACAAACAAGGTAAAGATAACTTAAAATACCGGGCAAGTGCAAATTGGACTCACACATTAAGGGTTCCGTACAATTTCACATACGAAAACAGTTCAATTCCCGATGCTCGTAGATTTTTACGAATCGCTAAAAAGTTTTTTGCAACGTAACTACAAATTTTCGTCATAATTATGGCGTGCCTTATTGAGGAGTAGCTGGAATGACCTCGCGACGTCCTCACCTTCCGCGTGACGCAGTTTCTCATCGAGCATGGTCAGTTTGAGAATTTCTACACCAGATTCATGCGGAAATGACGCCAGTGTGTGGGCCACCCGGAGGGCATGATGGAGCACACGGTAGAGGTGTGCCCTGTTTATGAAGAGCACTGCCGTGTCCTCGTGGGGCCGATCAGCTGCAACGATCTTTCACATCGGGCCTTAGTCTTGGAGTTGGTCACTATAAATAGAAATATATGTCTATAAACTAATAATTTCTTTCTATTCATGGAAGTTCATAATTTCAAAAGGAAATAATTTTCTTCCACTCATTATGGAAGTCTTAGTCGTGAATTTAAATCGAGTGATAAAATCTATTGACCATGTTTCTAGGAAGCGCCAATGAAACGTTAATTGCCAGATTTGAATCACTTTTAAAGAAATTATTGCAGAAGTCGGATGAATAGGAGGCTGTAAAATCTTTACGCGAAGTATCAGTACGGCAAAATCGCAAATTCGCTATAATATTCGATTTTGTAATGAGCATCTACATATCTTATGTTGTGAAAGTAGGAAACGAATAAAGAGCAGATAGACATTTTCTTCTTTCTTTTGTTTTCTGTTACCTCAGCTTATATCTCAACTATCGAAAATCTAAAAACATAGGTACTTCTCCAATAATTCTTACACTGTCGCTAAAATAAAACTCTGCAAAATGCTTCCTCTTGACATCAAAAAAGCTGAAAGTAAATTTTTCTTCAAGCGTAAAATTCTCAACTTCCACTTGAAGTACTTTCAACTTTAGTTCGATCTTCGTCATAATTATTATATTTGAAATTGTCTTAATTATAATGAGTTGATATTTATCAGTTGATATTTACTCGTTCATAATGTTAGCATTTATACGTATTTGATTATTTAAATAACTTAATTTAACGATACTATATTCTATTATTACATTAAGTCTGATATTTATTTTATGTGCACAGCTACCACAGTGTAATTTTTTGAAACCCAAGATAGTCTGAAATAAAATACCTTGTTAGATTAAATTCACCTATTTACTGCATTATGTACATTATGTTCAAATACATAATTAAAGTATTCAAAGAAGTTCTTAGAAACGATATTGCCAAGAAAAAGAAGATCAAAAAAAGAAATAATATAAATTAGGTATTCATAGTACGTGTGACTAAAACAAAAGACCTAGTTGTCGTTATCTAAGATGGCGTAAGCACTGGTCGTGCCTATACAACCTATTAGTAACTCACATGCTTTGATTACACCGGTACCTTTACATTCTTATCGGCGGCTACGAAAAACATGAAAACATTACGGATAAGAACTGGCGCCGACTATTTCTAGGAATTTTCTATTACATCATTTTTGCGTTTTACTGAGTATTTGAAAATAATTTGTAGATAAG